>CM060904.1:1117234634-1127234634 GCA_030737815.1 Allium fistulosum | reverse complement strand
CTCAAAATCCTTGGAAAAACATAGAAAGCTTTCGATTTCTCTGGTGGATTTTAGGACACGCTTGCATTGGGATTCTGACCTTAAGTTTGCTCAACAAATCATAGGCTAATATGTGATGGATAACAATTTATCGATGTGTCATATACAATTCCTAACCCGTGGTCTTTATTATAATCTCATCTCGACCTTGAGTTTGGTCAACAAATCAAAAGGGATTATTTACTTGTACCTACCATTTCATGATGGCTTAAGTATAATGGACGTACATTGAGTTTGCTTAATAATTATGTGCATGCATCTTACCTAATCTAGTCAGTATATTAGTAGTGCTACACAAAACATGCATAGCTTGAGTTTGCTCAATAACTAAAGAGTATGCAAATGATTTATTAATATATAAATTGTAGAGGACAACTTTATATATTAGAGATTCATAATTTCTGATATACACATTTATTAGAGTGATATTGCTTTAGGGAATAATGTATTACTTATGAAATACCCTCACGATTCAAATGTCAGACATATCAGAAATCATGATATATTTATAATACGTATGTATTTATTCCTTAAACCTAAGTTGAGTGTCTTATAGTTCCACTTATATTATACATTTATAATATATAAGTTTAATTTATTTATAATTGTTTATAATATAATAAACTTATATAATATTTATATGTATATTTTTAATTAAAGTACATTTAATTAATTTGAATTTATTAATTTAATTATTTTTAAAATTCTAAATTTTGTTTTATTTTATTCGTCCTAAATAATTTAAGATGAATATTAACCATAACATATATAGTTTTATGTGTGTGTATATATATATATATTATATTAATTAAAATTTAATTAATTTATTTATTAAAAATATTTTTGATGAATTTGAAATATTATTTTAATTTACCTTAAACAATTTAAGATAAATATATATTGTGAACTATAACATTTATAACTATACATGTACATATATCAATATATATACATATATATGTTTATTTTAATTAATTAACATTTATTTAGTTAATGTAGTTTGTTAATTTTTAAATAACTTTAAAAAATATTAAATTTATAATTTAAATTTTTTTTATAACTTTTATAAAATTATATATTACATTTTAAATTTAACTTTTAAATTCAAAATATATTTTAAATTTTCAGACAGAATTTTGAAAAATAGGTTAGGGCCCAAATCAGTTTAGGCCTTTACAATTGAGCCATTCTTTTGGACTTACTTGATTTATTTTAAATCCAAACACTTAGTAGGGGTAAATACTTGATTTATTCAACCACAAGCCTAGATACCATTTTTCCAAACATTTTAGTCAAATCTATAAGATTTAGTTGCTAACTAGACTACATACAATATTTGGGCTCTAATACTATTGTTGGATCCGAGATGGTCTATAATGGGTGAAATGGGTAGATTTCAATTTTTTTCCTATTTGGATCATAACGGGCCTACAAAGTCTAATGGGCCATATTAGATCTAGTCTAATTGATTTAAATAAAATTCAATTTTATTTAATTTACTAAATTAACTAATTAATGAAATTTAATGTATATTATTTATGAGTATATAATTATATATTCATATATGTATAATATGCTTGTGTAACATAATAGTGTGTACATAGTTAACGTATATGATATAGATATTGTGATTTACATCTATAATGCATACATTTGCCATTATATACACATTGGTCATCTCAAAACATTTTAAATATACATAAATGTAAATACAATTTTGAAATTTATTTATATATTATACAAAATAAACTTTAGAATAATTAATTAGATTTTGACCAAGTTAATAAAATTTAAATTTAAATTTAATATCTAAAATAACTAATTTTTTACTTGGTAAAATGATTTAATATTCAAATCTAGACCTATAAAAATCAATTAAATATTTTTCAGTAATTTAAATAAATTTATATTTATATATATTATAAAATATTTGCTACCACTAATAAATATATTTTTTTCAAAATATATAAACTTCTTAAAATTAAATAAATGAATTACAATATGCATTTTTTAATTAAATAAATACTAAAATAATATATACAATTAATTTTCCTTTTCAACCATATCAATTTTTTTTAAAACAAAAATCTAAAACTATTTACTGTTAATTATAATGAACTAAATATATATATGTTTGTATATGTGTTAGTATAAAATTTATTTATATTCATTAAATTATAAAATATTAAATTACTATATTAATATTTGTTTGGATGAAACATAATTTTGAAAATATTTAATTTTAGAAATAATTTTAAATACATAACATATATGTATATGTTTTTTAATATAGTAAAAGCATTTTTAAACTATTAAAACCAATTTTAATATTTAGAAAATTAAAATATATAATATATTAGACATGCCAAAATGACATGTAATGTTTTGTTTTTTTGTGTTTTTTTGTATTTTTTTGTATGAAGATCTAAACAACAATAACATATATAGTTCAATGTAATTTAATAACATGAGATAATGATAGATGACATATGAGCATGTAAAATCATTGTATATTATATTTACTGTAGGATAAGTAGGATATAGAAGATAAGTAATATTTTATACCTTAATGATGCTGCCTTTGAACAATCGTTAATTAATGGGAACTCCTAGATTCACCTTGAATCGATCACCAGATGTCACAACGATCAAGTGTACCTCCAGATTACTTCAATTTGATGTGCTTTTGTCTATTAAATTTTCAACAATGGGAGGGGATTTAGTGCTCATGGCCAAGGGTGGATATGAGGAATCGAAAGATTAAAATTTGGAGGTTAGCTTGGTTTAAATAGGGAGAGAGGGGAGATGATTTCTCCTCTTTTTACCGTTCTCCTTTTACCAAGTATTCAAATCTGGATCTGTAATTCGGAGTCCACCTCCCATTTATCATGGCCAACCATATATTAGGCTATAAGGGCAAATAAAAACCATAAACTCGTTTAGCAATTAATGCCATTTTAATCATATTTTAATGCATAACGATATTGTATATCAATATGTACATATGTAACTTTCATATACGCACATAATTAATTACTAATGACATCCAAAATATTACTAATAACACCGGTATATGAAATAGATTATAACTAATACTTCATAAATATTAATTAATTTAATCAATTCATAATAATTTACCAAACACCTAAATCGAATGGTATTTTAAAGAATTTATTAATATAGTTGTGCGACTCGTAGGTGTAAATTCAATTAGCGATTAATGTCGAACAATTCGAATATTAACTTTCACATGTCACCTTGTCCAGTGGTGTGACAGTTTGGTCTAATTTGTCGGTTGTGCATTTTTATCGATAAAATCCAATTTTATAATTTAAGAGGCACCTAGATATGGCAATGGGGCGGGTTGGGGCTGGGTTTTTCATGCCCGAGACCCACCTTCGATTTTTCGAACCCTGACCCAGACCCATCCCATAGACCCGGTGTAGGTCTCGATTTTTGCCCTAAACCCAGAACCCGTTCGAGTCATGGTAGACCCGCCCCGCCCCAAGACCCGGTGAAACTTTATATATTCATTCAGAAATGTGTATTAATGTACATATTTTTATTTATTTTATTTGTAAGAGACATTATCACTAAATTACATTGAATATAAATTACAATTTGTTTACAATAATAATGAAAAATAATAAAAATGAGGTGTAGAATAATAGTTCAAAACGTACACATATGTTCATATATAATTATCAATGACACAATTTAATATTATAAAAATCTCATAACTTGTTGAATGAAAATTATAATATCCATGATATAACTAGTTATGCGTAAAAGGATTAACAAATCATCATTATAGTAGTAAAGTAATTTTATAATATATCACTAGTGCGGGTCGAGTTAGGGCGGGTCATCCAAGCCCTAACCCGACCCTCGACGCGAAGCTTCCAAGAGCGGGTCATAGGTCTACCCGTCCCGACGACCCGATGGGGTAGGTCTTAGAGGGTCAAAACAGGGGCGGGTCAGCCAGGTTTAGACCCTAGACCTGCCCCATTGCCATCCCTAGCGGCAACTTTTAGTTAAAATTATTCACACCAATTCTTTTTGTTAACATTATATGACTATAGGATTCATGGAATTTGGTTTTGGCCAAAATTCCAATATCATCCACATTCAACTTGGTTAGCCCATAAACAAAGTCCTTTGAGACGACCCACCTCCTTGATCCTCGGAAATCAACACTAATACATCCTCGGTATTCATGTGCCGCAAATCCAAGTGCTGAAGAGGCAGATTATCATGGGTAAGAATGAAAGAAAATAAAAACATAATAGAATCTCATACGAATGGAATAACATATATTATTTCAACATATAATCTTTAAAGTGGAAAATTTAAAGACATTTATCAAAGTTAAACATGGACAGTTATAAATATCTGTCCTTACAAACGCGGAATATAATGATACACAAGTGTAGTGGAAACAGATAGCAATCTTCAGAAGAATCTTCTAACTCCATGCTTCGAGCTCCATCCAGATTTATTTTAACTAAACCTGACTACTAGGCTGTAAGGGAAAATTAGGGCACCCAGAGTTTAAGGGGAAAGGAAAGTAAACACCGGGTCAGTCATGGGACCGGTGTGAGAAACTCAAAATACGCGTTTTGAAAAGAAAAGGTATCTCATAAAACCACGCTGCACATAAACACGGAACGGGTTTTCACCTTATGTTAACCAAAACATTTGCAACGCAAAATCTGAGAATATTTTTTTTAATGACATTCTTTGAAAACACTTTTTAGGTAAATATATTCAAATAGCCGAAATTGTTACAAGGTTAAATTTGACGACATAATAGGTTTACAACTATGTCCGAGGCACTTATTGGAGAATGGATTTCCATACAATGTCAAGTAAGGGACTACCTTCCGTATAGTACATCTCTAGAGGAATGTGCCAAAGATACACAAACAATCCTTTACATCAGGCAAGATCGGTCCATCCCTATTTGGCACTCATACATGGCTTGGATAGAAAGTGAATATGACAACACCTCAGTCGACCTATCTGAGAGCTCTCTTAGCATACACACATACCCAATATATAGAGGGTTATCTAGAAAGGTGATGACCATATCCTAATGGTTACGAACTACATAGCCTTACTGCGTATCCTGTTTAATCCATTATCAGGGAATGAGGCTCGAGGTAGCAATTACCTTTCACATAGTACATTCCACTTTGAATGCCACACTGCTATTCCATGGTCACATAACTGATTTCTACAAACGTATAACTCCTAAGCTCGTACGTCCCAGGAAAGTGTGTTAAGCTAAGAGAAGTTGCCTTCTCTGCCACCAAACAGATGATACGTTCATAGAGATCAATTTATATAATTAGAAATACAATGTCAGACATACGTCTATACAAGTTGTTCAGGACCAGGACAAGCTGAAGGCACTCTCCTACCACATCCTATCGGAATTACCCCTAGGATTAGTAGTGAGAAGTCCTTGCATTCTAAAATGAAGAACTACTGCCACATAATATGATATGGCAAATTTTCCCCGAGGGTCTGTGATAAGCAGCCCTTCATTCCATCTTCCAAATCATTTCCATGTCTTTACTTTGAATACGTAAATTAGTTCGAAGTGGTCTTCGGATAGGAATCATCAAATCCGTCCCCGGTTCCTTCGAACCAATCATCGATAAAAAGGTGTTAAGTGAATAGGGAATTATTCTTTAATTGATTAATTTCTTTTTATAAAAATATTTTCAAGAGATATATATCTTCTAAATGATTTCTTTTCGGTATATACAGAATCATTAAACCTCTCTTATCAGATCCTTTGATTACTTAAAACCTTTTTAAATCAGGGAACAATTCTAAATCATTTCATTTTTTACTTAGGAAAATGTTTCCAAATCATTTCATTTAAATCATAACAAAGATTTCTTAATTCAAAACTCAAAATTTTGATTGAGTTAAAACCATGTTATCTAGGGTGTTAATCAAAACTAGTAAATATTTAGTGAGCAGAATCTATAGAAATCACTAATTCTACTCAATATCAATTCCCGTGTTCAACAAGTACTATGGGCGGAATAAGTGTGAAATCACCTTTTAAATTCCATGAATAGTACAAGTTCCCTCTTCAGGCTTTAAAACCAAGCGTAAAAAGATTATCCCCATAAAATTCAAGTTGTTTAAATTTGGATAATAAATATTTTATACTTAACTCGTTTCCGAAATTTCAAACTTTTCTATCTCTCACCCAGGAGAGGTCAGGTGAGCTAGGGCACTGGTTGCTCCTGAATAACTCCTTAGTTTAAGTACCACATCCAGATCTCATGAATAGAAAAATCCAATCTCCCCGTCGGCTTTTAGAGCCAAGATCGAATCACTTGATTTTTGACAGCTTTTCTTTAAATCATTTATTTAAACATTTTTAAATAAATTATAAAAATTCCAAATCATCATTAAAATGCTTAATTATTTATTTGAAAACATTTATAAAAGATTTGGAAAAGAATCGTTAAGTTTAAAACCATATTTCAAACGTTATAGAAAAGTGCTGCGAAAAGTGCTTTTTAGCTATATTGATCAAAACGAGTTTTCTATCATTTGGAAATTCATTTTTTACACCTCAAACCACTTTTGAAATATTTTTAGAATTTATTTCATATTTTTAAATATCATTTTTAAAGAAATCATTTTATGGATTCCGAACTGCAAAACCACGATTTTTCTAAAAAATTGTTTTACTCATTTTTCAAAATCAACTTATCGAAATCTCGATTTTCTTTCTTTATTTGAAAACTATGGATATAGTAGTTTGGAAAATTATAATCTCGAAGAATTCCAAGCTATATTCCATTCTATATATTCATTTGACTTTTCGGCGTGAAATTGCGAACCGCCATTATGCGACGCGTCTATTTTGACTAAATTTTCAATATTCATACAAACTTTACCAAAACAATTCTAAATGTTTAAAAAAACATTTCTAAATCATATTAAACCACTTTTAAGAAGGTTAAATATTTCATATATACCATTTTATTCTATAAAGGAAAGTGATTTCCTTTATGTTTATCGACCTGCATTAACATGACTTGCATATATATTCAACAACCATATTAAACAACCATCATTAACAATCATATCCAAACATATATATCATCCAATAACATATATTACTATAGTTTAGTAAATTCTCCCCTTCATTTTCCCTTCGAACTAATATAAAGTTAGCTATAGCTCCGCCACTATCGCACCAGAGCTTATGGAATCGAGTCCAAGACCTTAGGAAAGCCATGACCCAAGCTAGAAGAGGTGGAACTCATGGCTTAAGGTGGTGGTGGGTTGTGGCCATGGGTTAGGAAGAGGTAGAGGAGGAAATTTTTTGCCTTGGTTTGAAATGGATTCAATAATATATGGATATTATACTAATTTAATTTATTTTTGAATAAATTTTCTCCAAAACTTTGTTAACATGAGAAACTATTAGAATAGCTTGAAAAAGAAGGAAGAAGATGTAAAAAGTTATGTGAAAAATGTAAAGAAAGGGTGAGGTATTTATAGGATTTAGAAAACTAAAATATCATAATATGAATGGACGAAATTACCCTTGCCATCCCCTCCTAGCGCCCCATATACGCACGGCAGCCCCCCATGTGATGGATGATGTGGAGGTGATGGTGGTGATGATGGTGGGGGTGAGTTGATGTGAGAAGATGTTTGCTTTTTAAACTTAGATATTTTTATGTATTTACCATATGTAAATATATTTCTACTTTTCTACCATTGTTATATGTATGTATATGTTAATATATGTATGTATATGTCACAAAGATGTACAAGTCATATAAAAAATGTTGTATAACTTATATATGTCAAATCGTTACGAATTTTAATTCTGATTTCCGGTCATATTTTCACTTATTAATTAACGTACATATATTTGTGAACAAAGTTTGAAAATAAATTTCTAATCATTACAAATTAATTAAAATGATCACATTTGAATTATAAAACCATATAAATTAATATTAACAAATAGTTACAAAATTGCTATTATATGGATAAAGCGATATCGATTTTTCCTTATATTTTCAAATCAAGTATATATTTTTATAAAACTGTTATAAATGATTTGTTAACACTTCATAACTATTTCAAATGAATTATCATCATTATAAAATAATTATTCAAATAATTATTATAATTATTAAATCATTAAATCTCAATTTAATTTAAATAAATCAATTTATTAAATATAAGGGCATCGTTGATG
Source organism: Allium fistulosum (assembly GCA_030737815.1). Lineage (NCBI taxonomy): Eukaryota > Viridiplantae > Streptophyta > Magnoliopsida > Asparagales > Amaryllidaceae > Allium > Allium fistulosum. The sequence goes on along the minus strand of CM060904.1, from coordinate 1,127,226,344 downwards.
ATGTCTTAAATACATTTTATTCCCAAAAATAAAATAATTAATTTTATATTGTTGTTCAGTTATAAAATTAAGTGTATGTATCCATCTCCGTGGCCGATGTTTTACGATTATAGAGCTTGTTATCGATAAAATGGTTTTCGGTTATTTTATCGATTTAAATCCCAAGCAAAATATTTTAGTAAATATCTATTCAAAATAAGATTACTATTATTTATTATCACTCACAACAATAATATTTGTATTACCAAGCTTTTATTTGAATAATTTGAAAAATAAATAAAATTTATCAAAGTGATAAATTTACGGGTCATTACAGACTTCCCCTCTTAAAAGAATTTCATCCCCGAAATTACCCAAAACAAAATCCTAAAGGTTTTGCCCAAAACATTTATTTTTAAACTTACACCCGTACGATGTATACTGATCGTCCGTACATAATATCTGATTCAATCTTCAATTCTAATTCACAACTTTTCTTCCGAACTAGCATTGATCCCCCGATCCTCTAGTGCGGACTAGGACCAGGCTTTTTGATCAGAACTTTAGTTTTTCCTTGCATAGCTCTCAACTATGATAGAAAGCTCAAGTATCTACCCACAAACCCTCATCAATGTTCATCATCAAGAATCGAGTGTAAATTCTTTTTCGAACCGGTGTAAACACCTCAAAGTTCTACACTCGAATCTTAGATTAAATCGTGCGATGAAATAATCCACATACTTCATATGTATTTATTAACCTTTCCAAAATTCTTATGAAAATACTTCATAGAACTTTCATCTTTTATTCAAACTTTTATAAAGATACTTCTTTATACGTAACCATTTTTTATTTCCAAATATTTCTACCTAAAAACACATTTCTTTTCAAAAGATAAATATCTTTTTATTATAACACATTTCTAAACATATCTTGATGGGTTTTGAAAAACTCATTTTCAAATAATTCATTAAAATGATAAATTACCGTAAACTTGCTTTGTTAGTCAAAACTTAATATTTCTTTAATACATATATTGTAATTTCTCTTGTCTTTGATTTTCTCTAGAAAATTTATTGAAAGATTCTGCTTTTCAGTCTTTTAATCATTTCACAATACAATTTCCTCTCATAAAAGAAAATCCTTCATTTAAATATTCTTACTTCTTTCCTCAAGAATTCTCATTAAAAGATTCATATAAATGTGAAGTTGAAACACAATATCATATTATATATTTCTATACTTTTACATTCATCATTTTAATTTAAACTTGGGTCAAGACCTCCCCACACTGATACGGTACAAAACAACATTTCTCTTCCAGCCACTCTACTATATATAGATAAATAGAGCTACCCCTCATTACCATACTCAACATTTCCCTTATTCCTCTAAATTTGAAGTCGGTGGCGCGCTTTAGCATCCAAGATCTATTAAAAATTCCCCAATTCCTTCTTCATCGCTTTCCAATTCATCATCGGCCTCATTGCCATCTTCATTCGGTTGCATTTCACCCCAAACATAAGGTAGCCATGGTTGGTTCCATGGAACATGTCCCATATCAACTGGTACTCCTGGGACCACTTCTCCCTCTTCCATCTCTTACAGGCCTTGCACACCAACTTCCCACGGGTTTTCGAATATTTCAACTTCATCTTCTTCTTCTACTACTTCCACATCGTTACCCTCCATCTCGTCCCAGTTAATGAGGAACTGGACGATTCTTATTGCCGAACAATATGCTTCCATCCAAATCCCATATCACATTGCTAAATTGGCTAGATATTATGGCATTTGGGTCTTCCATAGGTTTTGATTCTTCTTCAATGGGTTCTGAATCTTCTTCCATGGATTTCAATTCTTCTTCCATGGGTTCAGATTCTGCTATTGGTTCTAGTGCGGAGCTAGCAGGATCCGAAATCCATATTCTTTCCGAGACCTGCACAGGTTTGTCATCGCTAGAAATTATAATCATCTCGAGGGTCATGAGTTGTATGAGCTTTCATGCGATTGGATATACATCTTCACTTCTTCGAATGTACGGGGCATGCTCTTCCTCAATCGAGGGAAAATCATTGCTAGGTGGATATTTCGGTTGTTACTCTTCATCGCTAAAGAGGATAATGACGTTGTCCTTCTCGCCCCAATTTTCCCTTGAAGTCTCTCCTTTAGAGTATTTTCCTCCATATGGTTTCTACAATGTAAACAACATTCCCTTAGATATAGGTACTGGGAAATTTTCTTAATCTAACTTATTCTCATGTTGAGTTATTTATATTTCATTACTTAGGCATATCCTATTTTAGATACAGAGGTTTGCTAAATGCTTGATATTACTTTCCTCAAACCAACGTTCGACCAATACTTAGAAAATAATCCGAGTCTTTGCTCAACCCACTTTTAAAGATAGCTTTTCCCACTTAAATTCTTTGTATGACAAAATGGTTTATCCTTCCATAAATCCTTTAAAAATTTCACCTAATTTTATTGTTATTACTTTTAAGAATCCTTTTCATAAAATCATTATACCTGACTAAAATTTCTCAAAATACACACACACACACACACATTTCTCAAAAAGATATATATTTTAACCCAACATCATTTTTATATATACCACTAACAAATACGCACTCATATATAATACTCTCAGACTCATTCTAGGGTATTACTAGCCCTATCTCTAATGAGTTACTCATCCTAGGGTATTACTAGCCCTATCTCTGATGAGTCTTTTACCCTTACCAAAGCCTAGGTGTTCGCTCAACCTAAGCTCTGATATTAAATGAGACGACCACCTCCTCGATCCTCGAAAATCGACACTAATTCATCCTCAGTATTCACGTGTTGCAAATCTAAGTGCCGGAGAGGCATATTATCATGGATAAGAAAGAAAATAAAGACATAACATTATCTCACACGTATGAAATAACATATATTATTTCAACATATAATCTTACAGTAGAAAATTTAAATATATTTATCAGAGTTAAACATAGATAGTTATAAATATTTGTCCTTACAAATGCGGAATATAACGATACACAGTGTGGTGGAAAGGGATAACAATCTTCAGAAGAATCTTCTAACTCCATGCTTCAATCACCATCCAAATTTCTTCTAACTAAACCAAACTATTAGGCTGCCCAGGAAAATTAGGGCACCTAGAGTTTAAGGGGAAAGGAAAATAAACTCCAGGTCAGTCATGGGACTGGTGTGAGAAACTCAAAATATGCGTTTTGAAAAGAAAAGGTATCTCATAAGACCGCGCCGCACATAAACACGGAACCAGTTTTTACCTTATGATAACCAAAACATATGCTATGCAAAATCTGGGAATATTATTTTTAATGACATTCTTTGAAAACACTTTTCAAGTAAATGTATTCAAATAGCCGAAATTGCTACATTGGTTAAATTTGACGGCATAATAGGTTTACAAATAAGTCCGAAGGCACTTATTGGAGAGTGGATATCCATACAACGGTAGGTAATAGACTACCTTCCATACATTACATCTCTAGAGGAATGTACCGTGGCTACACAAACAATTCTCTGCATCTGGCAAGACCGATCTATCCCTATTTGGCACTTATATATGGCCTGGATAGAAATCAAATATGACATCACCCCGGTCGTTACCGACCTATCCGAGAGCTCTCATAGCATACACACATACCTGATATATAGAGGGTCATCTAGAAAGATGATGACAATATCCTAATGGTTATGGACCACATAGCCTTACGGTGTATCATGTTTAAGCCATTATCGGGTGATGAGGCTCGAGGTAGCGATTACCTTTCACATAGTACATTCCACTTTAAATGCCACACTCCCATTCCATGGTCACATAACTGATTCCTGCAAACGTATAACTCCTGAGCTCAAACGTCCCAAAAAAGTGTGTTAAGGTAAGAGAATTTGCCTTCTCCGCCACCAAACAAATGATACGTTCATAGAGATCAATTTATATAATTAGAAATACAATGTCATACATACATCCATACAAGTTGTCCAGGACTAGGACAAGCTGAAGGCACTCTCCTACCACATCCTATCAAGAATTACCCCTAGGATTAGTAGCGAGAAGTCCTTGCATCGAAGATCTGAAATGAAGAACCACTGCCACATAATATGATATGGAAAATTTTCCCCAAGGGACTGTGACAAGCAACCCTACATTCCATCTTCCAAATCATTTCCATGTCTTCACTTTGAATATGTAAATTGTTTCGAAGTGGTCTTCGGATAGGAATCACCCAAATCCGACCCTGGTTCCTTTGAACCAATCATCGATAAAAAGATGTTGAGTAAATAGGGAATTATTCTTTGATTAATTAATTAATTTCTATAAAAAAATATCTTCAAGTGATATATATCTTCTAAAACATTTCTTCCCGGTATATACGAAATCACTAAACCTCTCTTATCAAATCCTTTGATTACTTAAAACCTTTTTATATCTTGGAATAATTCTAAATCATTCATTTTTATACTTAGGAAAATGTTTCCAAATCATTTCATTTAAATCATAACAAAGATTTCTTAATTCAAAACTCAAAATTTTGATTGAGTTAAAACCATGTTATCTAGGATGTTAATCAAAACTAGTAAATATTTAGTGAGCAGAATCTATAGAAATCACTAATTCTACTCAATATCAATTCCCGTGTTCAACAAGTACCATGGGCGGAATAACTGCGAAATCACCTTTTAAATTCCATGACTAGTACGAGTTCCCTCTTCAGGCTTTAACACCAAGTATAAGAAGATTATCTCCATAACATTCAAGTTGTTTAAATTTGGAAAATTAAATCTTTTATACTTATCTCGTTTCCTAGATTTTGACTTTATTAATCCTTTGCCCAAGAGTGGCCAGGTGAGCCAGGGCACTGGTTGCTTGTGAGCATCTCCTTAGTTTAAGCACCTCATCCAGATCTCATGAATAGAAAAATCCAGTCTACTCGACGGCTTTTAGAGCCAAGATTAAATCACTTGATTTTGATAGCTTTTCTTAAATCATTTATTCAAACATTTTTAAATAAATTATAAAACTTCCAAATCATCATTAAAACACTTAAATTTTATTTTAGAACATTTATAAAAGATTTAGAAAATAATCATTAAGTTTAAAACCATATTTCAAACGTGATAGAAAAGTGCTGCGAAAAGTGCTGCGATGAGTGCTTTTTAAGCTATATTGATCAAAATGACTTTTCAATCATTTGGAAATTCCTTTTTTATAACTTAGATCACTTTTAAAACATTTTAAAAGATTTTTAGAATTTACTTCATGTTTTAAAACAATTTTTAAATACCATTTTTAAATAAATTCATTTATGGATTCCGAACTGCAAAACCGCGATTTTTCCAAAAACTTTTTTTACTCCTTTTCAAAATCTACTTAGTGAAATCTCGATATTCTTTCTTTATTTGAAAACTATGGGTATAATAGTTTGAAAAATTCTTATCTCGAAGAATTTCGAGCTATATTCCATTTTATATATTCATTTGACTTTTACGGCGCGAAAGCGCGAACAACCATTACGCGACGCACCTATTTTTGACTAAATTTTCAATATTTATTCAAACTTTACCAAAACACTTTTAAATGTTTATAAAACATTTCTAAATAATATTAAACCATTTTTAAAAGGTTTAAACATTCCATATACACCAATTTATTCGATAAAGGAAAGTGATTTCCTTTGTGCTTATCGACATGTATTAACGTGACTTGCATATATATATTCAACAACCATATTGGACAACCATCATTAACAATCATATCCATACAAATATATCATCCAATAACATATATTACTATAGTTTAGGAGTTTCTCACCTTCATTATCCATTCGATCTAATATAAAATTGGCTATAGGTCCGCCACCGTCGCATCAGAGCTTATGGAATCGAGTCCAAGACCTTTGGAACACCACAACCCAAGTTAGAAGAGGTGGAACTCACGGTCTAAGGTGGTTGTGGGTTGTGGCCATGGGTTAGGAAGAGGTAGAGGAGGAATTTTTTTGCCTTGGTTTGAAATGTATTCAATAATATATGGATATTATACTAATTTAATTTATTTTTGAATAAATTTTCTCCATAACTTTGTTAACATGAGAAACCATTAGAATAGCTTGAAAAAGGAGGAAGAAGAGGTAAAAAATTATGTGAAAAATGTGAAGAAAGGGTGAGGTATTTATAGGATTTTAGAAAACTAAAATATCATAATATGAATGGATGAAATTACCGTTGCCATCCCCTCCTAGCCCCCCTATATGCACGGCAGCCCCCTCCATGTGATGGATGATATGGAGGTGATTATGGTGATGATGGTGTAAGGTGAGTTGATGTGAGAAGATGTTTGCTTTTTAAAATTAGATATTTCTCTATATTTACCATATGTAAATATATTTCTACTTTTCTACCATTATTATATGTATATGTTAATATATGTGTGTACATGTCATAAAGATGTACAAGTCATATAAACAACGTTGTATAACTTATGTATGTCAAATCGTTATGAATTTTGATTCCGACTTCCGGTTATATTTTCACTTATTAATTAACGCACATATATTTGTAAACAAAGTTTGAAAATAAATTTCTAATCATTATAAATTAATTAAAATGATCACATTTGAATTTTAAAACCATATTGTTATCCGGGTTTTCGACTGGTTAGGAATCCATAGGAAACAGAACAACCTCGTGTAAACCAGATGGTTCACAACTTAACCAGAAAAGCTAAGACAATGGGTTAACAAGGACAAAGCTATATGACTAAGGCAACGACTGGGATCAACGAGGCCGAGAGATCAACATTCTTTTAGACCAATCAGCAGCTGAGCGCAAACAGCTAGTGAATTTCCATTGAAACAAAACAATTGCGATAAAAGACTATAGAAACATCTCCAAATCCAAACTCCAAAAAAATCCTAAGTGCTTGGATCATCCGCAACCCATGCCTATCCTCAAACCTTCAAACAAGCTAGCTAAGGAACACTACGAAAAGAGGCCAAGACATTGGCTCGCATACGAGCCAAGTCTATGGGTCGCTAGCGACCAATGACTTTGCCTCGTTTTGCAAGCCAAATTCTCCCTGGGTCGTTTCCTACCTACCTGCGAGCTGATGGTGAAGTGGCCTGGCCCAGAAGCTCTCTGATCCATATAAATACCATCCTACCTGCAACATAAAGGGGGACTTCTCCAGACTGGTTGCTGAAGCTCTACTGGAATTATTCTTCACTCTCTACCTCCCTCACAATGATCTCCAAAGGAATACATTGCGATTCTCCAGTGGATTCCAACTCTGGAGATTCAATCTAGCTAAAAAATAACCAAAGCCTTGTAATCAAACATCTCTTGCAACAACAGTTAGTCTTTAATAAAACTATAAAGTGGACGTAGGCTTCATTAATAGCCGAACCACTATAAAAATTCTCTATCTTCTTTCTTGTACTGTTTTTCTTCTATATCTATTATATTGCTCTGTCAGAACAGGGCTGGTGCTTTCAAATCCAAATCAGGGTGTTGGTCCATTTTTTGGGTCAACATTTTGGTGCTTTCACTGAGAACCCAACTATGGGTCAGGATCTAGTTATCTGCTTTGGATTCCATAGGTCCAGAAGTTAAATCCCTAGTCTTTGCTTGAAGAACTCGTTGTTTTAGAGCCAACGGCTCCTGGAAGAATAAGAACTGCCTCTAGGAGATCCATAGGGGCAGCAATAGCTGCAAAAGGTGTTAGTCTCTAGCAAGCTGAAGTAAATGGCGCTAACTTAGGAAATCAAGCACTAGGGTCCTCTAGTCAACATGAAGTTGTCACCAGGAACAAGCTGAATAAGATGGCTAAAGAGATCAACCAGAGAATGGAAAATAGTCAAAAGGCTCTAATTGATAAGCTTAACGCTTTGATAACCCTACAATCAAACCCCGCTCCAAGGACTATGCCTGAACCAGTAACTGTTATAGAACAAGAAAATTCCTTTATTTTCGGCCTACATAGAAGAAACGGAAAGTGGCCACTAAGAAGGGTAACAACAGGATGTAACCTAGAGGAAAATGAGAATACTCCACCTGACGCAAGGTAGCCGAACTTGAATTTGAATCAAAGGGCCAAAACCCTGCAGGAAGATATAGTTGTGAATCTCTCCGACTCAGAAGGTGGAGAGCAAGGCAATCAGATGGAAGAGAATGTCAATGCATTCGATGATGCTAGAAACGTCCAAACTGCCCCAGTCAGGCCAATTGCAAGCCAACGGGATCCCCGGGAGTGGCTCTCCCGAAGATAGGAGAGCCTAGGCTTCAACCCACGCGCCAAGACCGTTTGCAAAATCAAAAACTTGGTGCAGTGACTGACTGTCGCCTCTAGACTACTGGACATCAGAGGATACATAGAAGATATGGTCATACAAGTCCCCGGCAACGGCGCCAAAAACTTGTTTAACGGAAAATGTTCTATCGATTAGAAAAATGCTGATAAATTTTGAAATAAAATTTACCGCAAGCGCACGGTGTACTATTGAAGTACGTGGCGAGTACGGGTCGATCCGCAGGGAATTGATGATTTTAAAAATTCAATTCAATCAAATTATACCAATTTCAAGTGAAAGTTAAGCTAGAGAATTAGAGAATGAACTAACTAAAAGAAAAGAAATGCAAATATAAGAGTTAAATAACAATTTAGAGAATAAATCCACTCTCTAGATCATGTAGTTCAACACGTATGAAATCATGATCTCTCTTTTATGGTCATTAGTGCTTTAATTGATGTGCTTATCACAAGTATGGCATATTTGTGCTATTGATTAGCCTACATAAGCCATCAAACTATAACACACCCCTTAAACCACTTACTAACTTTAATGAAACTTGACAATGAAAATGAAAATGAAATCTATTTTAAGTATGGCCTATTAACTATTGATTAGAAATATAGACCATCAAATTTTAATTTCAAATCACTTTCTTTTGCCATAATCATATTTTGATGAAGAGGCAATTAGTGTTAGTGATTGTTTAAGCATAGCCAATTTGGTGTCAACAATATAGGCTATCAAATTCAAAGCAAAAACAACTAGTAAACCATTTCTATCATCATCATTAAGCACAAAAAGAGAGCATGAATTAAAAAATAGTTGAAGCTATATAATTAGAGAGCTTCATTACCCCTAAATTGAAGGGGAAAGCTAATGGAAAAGAGAAGCTAATTAACAAGAATTAAAACTAATCTACTTTGCATGAATGTAAATCTACACTACCAACATTAAACTAAATGAACAAAGAAAGTAAAATGAACAAGTAATTAAATTGCATAAGAAAAAGAAAGGAAAGTACATGAAAATAAAAAATGGCTAAGTAGCCATGAAAAAAAAAGAGCTTGTCTTTTTATCCTAAACTAAAACTAAGAGGAACTAAGGAAGGAAGGGGTTACATGAAACATAAGGGCTACTTATACATATGTTAAAGCCTAATTCATATTTTTGAGGAATGCCCAAAATACCCTTGAGAAAGTGTGGAGTCCAAGTAATCATTAGCTTCTACTAATCATCATTTAAGTGTACATGAAGCCATTAATTCCATAAGCATGTGCATTAGCCTCTAATTTGTACATTAAGGTAGGTGGGTAAGTGGGGTCCTCCATGATCTTCACTTTGAATTATTTCCATCTTCATTCCTTTATGTTCTTTTTGTGCATGCATATCTTCTTCATGAAACCACTCCTATTTGAGATCAAATTCCTACACAAATATCTATAAATTTCCAATTAATTTTTCTCAAAGAAATATATGCACACAAATGACCGTTTTGCCCCTATATGAAGATGGATATGTGACAATTTGGAATTAATATGGATTTCGGTTAAAACAAGTTAAAATACCCAATATGATCATTTATTTAATTTAAATAGAATAAATATGGTGGTAAAAATATGCACATTTACGTGCACATCAATGATGAATGGGGATGTTCCCCGAGTTGGATCCATTTTACCAATGAAATCTTGAAAGAAAGATACCTAGACAAATTCGCTATTCAACCATTACCTCCTACGATGGAACTAAGGACCCAAACCCCCATTTGTACCAAGTATAAATGGTATATGGACGAGGTAAATGCTCCAGAGGCTGTTCGCTGTCGATGTTTCTCTATTTTTCTAGAAGTAGTTGCATCTATGTGGTTTACCAGACTCCCCCCAAGATCTATTTCTACCTTTAACCAATTTGCAACGAAATTCCTGGACCATTTCAAGCTCCATACCGCACAACCGAAGGATGTCTTATCCTTATCTGGGTTGGCCCAGGGATGCAATGAATCACTGAAATCTTTCACGAACTGGTTCAATACCGCCGTAACGGAAGTAAGCAACCCTAATGAGGATATGGTTTTATGGCGTTAGTCCATGTTATTCACTAGGAAACAGAGTTTGGAAAATGGATTAAAATAAAGCAACCTACCACCAGGAATGACTTCAATCACAAAGCAAGCCAGTACTTGTGGTTCGAGGAAGCACAGGAGCTGGATGGAAAGTATGCCAGTGTACAACAAATGAACAACGGAAAAAATGAGGTGGCGATAGGTCAAAACACATGCAATGCTAGAATTGCTCAAGGAGTCACGGGAAAGAGTGGAAACCTAAAAAGAAGAAACCAAAACTCCGATAAAAGAAATAATAGTGGAGACAACAAAAGATTTAGGGAATTTAGACAGGTAGACTATACCCCTCTGAATGACACTCCGAAAAATATTTATCTTGCAATACAAGAGACTGTAGAATATAAGAAACCCCAAGGAATGAAGCAACCGAGTAGCAAAAGCGCTCAGGGAAATTCTGCCACTGCCATGAGACAAACGGTTACAATGCGAACGAATGCCGCCACCTAAAGAATCTCATTGAGGAATTGATTTGAGGCAACAAGCTTCAACGATATGTAAAAAATCCACAAAAACCCAATCAACCTGCAGTCCCTCAACCTCCTAGAGAGCAAAGGAATCAAGTTGGAACTAGTGAAGAAGGGTCACATCCCACGCAAAGAAGTTGGGGAGAGATGGAGCGATATGCGAGTTCGTTAAAGCACGCCTCGAAGGAATCATGTTTAGCAATAGATGATGAAACTCCGATCAAGTTGCAAAAGGTTTTGAGCGATGACATAGTGTTCCACAATCAGGACACCGAAGGGATTAAAGCTCCGACTCTTGACCCAATGATGGTGACGGTAAGAATCGCGCACGCCGTAGTCCGACGGCTGTTGGTTGGTAGTGGCAGTTCAGTTAATATACTTTTCAAACGTACCTTCGATCAGATAAAGATTGGCATAAAAAGCATATCCATATGCCAAACAAAGATTCAGGGGTTTACCGAAAAACCCAAAAAACCGGTGGGAACAATTGACCCACATGTGGAGCTTGGAGAGGGTGAGCGAAGAGTCACCCCCATTCAGACTTTTGTGATCGTGGATGAAATGTCAGCATACAATTCATTCTTGGGACGGCCCGCGTTAGCCGATTTTAGAATAGCATTGGCCCAATGGTGCTATACAATGAAGTTCCCTACCGAGTACGGAGTCGAAATTGTGAAAGGAGACTAAAGTGTCGCCCGGGAATGCTATATCACGGAATTGTGCGAATCAAGAAGAAAGGAGAACGGAAAGGATGTGGGGAAAACACTCCACATCCGTGAACCCTCTGAATAGCAACTATAGAGCCCCCTAGCTTAGGGACCATAGCTGATTCGACAAGGCTTTGGACCATAGAAAGAAGAGCTCAAGGGAGGAACGAGAAGCACCGGCAGAATTGATGGTGTCTATCCCAGTCTGTATGGATGACCCAACGCGGGTCCTGAAGATCGGGCCACACCTTGGAAACAAGATGCATTCAGAACTAACCAAATTCCTCCGTGCCAATTTGGACGTATTTGCTTGGACACACTCCGATATGTGTAGGGTGTCACCAGAAATTTCCTGCCACGCGCTCAATATCGTTCCCAAATTTACTCAAGTAAAGCAAAAAAGGCGCGGCTTGGGTCCCGAACGGTCCAAGGCATTGAGAGAGGAAGTAGATAAACTGATGGTTAACGGCTTCATTTGAAATGCAACCTACCCTGAATGGATATCGAACCCAGTCCTAGTCAAGAAGTCCAATGGAAAATGGCGAACTTGTATTTATTTCTTGGACCTCAACAAAGCCTGTCCGAAGGATAGCTTCCCGCTCCCTAGGATTGATCAACTGGTGGATGGAACGGTGGGACATGAACTGCTGTCGTTTATGAATGTGTACTCGGGTTATAATCAGATCCTGATGCATGAACCAGACCAAGAGAACACCAACTTCATCATCGATTTGGGACTGTACTACTACTGCGTAATGCCATTCGATTTGAAAAATGTAGGAGAAACGTACCAAAGGCTAGTGAACACTATGTTCAAACGCCAGGTCAGGAAGACTATGGAAGTTTACGTAGACGATATGTTAGTCAAACCCCGAGTAGCTGCTAACCATCTTGACAACCTCGTTGAAATGTTCGAAATACTCCGGAAGTATGGAATGAAACTTAACCCACTGAAGTGCCACTTCAGAGTAGCCTTTGGGAAATTCTTGAGATTCATAGTAAGTACTCAGGGCATCGAAGCGAATCCATAACAAATAACAACGTTACAGGATGTCCAAGCCCCTAAAAATAAGAAGGAACTTCAAAGCTTGAATGGAAAAGTCACAGCACTGAGTCGATTCATCTTAAAAGCTACAGACAAGTGTATACCATTCTTCGATATGCTAAAGAAGGGAAAGAAAAACTTTGAATGGAGCGAAGCTTGTCAAACAGCTTTTGAAGAATTGCTATGACACATGGAAACTCCCCCGACCTTATGAAAACCAGTCGATGGAGAAGACTTATGCGTTTATTTAGCAGTTTCCCCACACACACTGAGCTCTGCTCTTGTGCAGGAAGAAGCAAGAATCCAATGACCCGTGTACTACATTAGCAAACGGTTCACTGGAGTTGAGAAGAATTACCCAAAACTGGAGAAGCTAGCATATTTCCTTCTGATTGTGTCCCAAAAATTACAACCATACTTCCAGGCTCATCCAATTAAAGTATTGACTGACCAGCCCCTGAAGCAAGTTTTATACCGACCAGAAACATCCGGACAACTACTCAAGTGGAATATAGAGTTAAGCTAATATGATATCACATACCATCCGAGGAAAGCAATTAATAGGCAAGCGTTGGCCGATTTCATTACCGAATTTACTGTAAGGGGCGACGAGGAGGAAGTTCAGTCGGAAACAGGCACGCAATGGAAGCTCTTCGTCGAAGGCACATCAAATAACTTTTGTTCGGGAGCAAGGGTAGTGCTTGAAACCCCCGAGGGGTGAGCCATTAGCTATGCTTTGTGCTTGGAATTCCCAGCAACAAATAACGAAGCCGAGTATGAAGCATTGGTTGTTGGACTAAAGGTTGTGAAGGAACTCAGGATAAAATCTATTCACATATACAGCGACTCCCAGTTGGTCGTCTGTCAAGTGAAAGGGGAGTACCAAGCGTGTGGAGAAAATCTCACCCCATACCTGTCCAAAGTACAAAAGCTGCTAAGCGATATTGAGCACTACACCATAACTCACATCTCACGGGAGAAAAACACCAAAGCAGATTATTTGGCTAAGTTGGCAAGCTCTGGAGAAGCCCGGTCATTGGGATTGGTTCCAATTGAAACGCTAACCAACCCAAGCATAGACGAAATGGACGTAGACTGGATTCTAGAGACCATCGTCGAGCCAGATACATGGATGACACCGATAAAGGACTATCTACTTGTAGGAACCATACCAACTGACTGAAATCAACGGAAGAAGCTCCTCATGAAGGCGCCACGGTTCATGATACAGGATGTGATACTCTATCGAAGGGGATTCTCGACTCCTCTTCTTAGGTGTATGAACGATGATGAGTCGCGACGAATCCTGAAGGAGGTACATCAAGGCGATTGCGGAGACCACACTAGGGGGCAGGCCTTGGTAAAGAAAGTCCTTCGATATGGATACTCCTGGCCAACAATAAATCACGATGCCACAAATAAGGCTAGAAGATGTGATCACTGACAAAGGTTCGACAAAATTAGGAGGACTCCTTCAACAAAACTGATGCAGATGGTCAGCCCATGGCCGTTTGCGATATGGGGGTTCGATTTGATTGGCGTCCTTCCAATAGCAAAAGGAGGAGCCAAATAAGCTATAGGTGCAGTGGATTATTTCACAAAATGGGCCGAAGCGGAACTGTTGGCCACCATAACCACAAATAAAGTATTAACTTTGTTACTAAAAACATCATTTGCAGGTTTGGTGTGCCGCAAAAAATCATCACTAACAACAGAACACTATTCGAAAGTGCCAAGTTCAAAGACTTTTGCAGGCGCTACCGAATCGAAAAAAGCTTCCCCGTAGTGGCTCATCCATAAGCAAACGGGAAAGTAGAAGTAATAAACAAGATCATCAAATCCACCATCAAAAAGAGATTAACAAAAGCAAAATGAAATTGGGTTGACAAACTTCCACTCGCACTATGGGCATATAGGACAACACACAAAGCGGCAATTGGCCACACTCCTTTCGCCCTAGCATATGGTTCAGAGGCAATGATTCCCGTCGAATTAGAAGTCCCCTCACACCGAAGGCAAAATTTCGATCAAAAGCAAAACGAGTAGCTCCTACTCGAATCGCTAGACATGGTTGATGAAAAAAGAGAAGAAGCAGAGTTGAGAACTGCTGCCCACCAAAAAAGAGTCGCATGGTATTTCAACTCCAAAGTTCACAGCCAAACCTTTGAGGACGGAGATCTTGTGCTGAAGCGAGTTTACCTTGTCCCGGGGGCCTTGGACCGAACTGGGAAGGACCATATGTCGTTAATCAAAAGCTTAAGGAAGGGACTTTCAAGCCGACGACCATCGATGGGGTCGCAATTCACAGAGCCTAGAATAGCGAATCGCTCCGCCGTTATTTCATTTAAAAACTACTTTATGTATTTTCTATTTTTCAGCGAATAAGCCATCCCGGAAGTGCCGGAGGCATTATAAATAGGCAAAGAATCTGCCATGCTTTCCCTATTAAAGTTTGCTTCTTGAACCAACCAAACTGTGTTCATAATAATTACCCACCGAGTCGATGGAAGCAAATCGACTCAAACCGTTGGATCGGGGGAACCCGATCTTTGCCCTCTGAAAATCGGTGCTGCTCCGGCAGCATCAAGAAGGCCAAAATTATAACTTCTCGTGTTGCCCGAAGATAGGCAACACCGAGGAAAAACAAAAGCCGTGCATCTCATAAGCCGCGCAACAAAATAATAACTCCTCGTGTTGCCCGAAGATAGGAAACACCGAGGAAACACAAAAGCCACGTATCTCATAAGCCGCACACCAAAATAATAACTCCTCGTGTTGCCCGAAGATAGGCAACACCGAGGAAAAACAAAAGCCGCGCATCTCATAAGTCGCACATCTCATAAGCCATGCACCAAAATAATAACTCCTCGTATTGCCCGAAGATAGGCAACACCAAAGAGAAACAAAAAGCCGCGCACCTCGTGAGCCGTGCACCAGAATACCAACTCCTCACGTTGCCCGAAGATGGGCAACACCGAGGAGCACAAGAAACTACGCATCTCACAATCAACACCAACCGCTCCCATAGCCGGGAATAATGAACACGATTCCAAAAAAATCGGAATGCTACAAACCAAATGAAAAGCCTTGACTATAGACACTTAAGGGTTAAAATTGCCTTCAATTAACCTATGCACTGTGCACATTTGAAATACACGTATATTGCATACTCGTTGAAATATCACAAGAAGCTTAGGTTACGTGCTAAAGTTGCAAAACTTCCAAAAATAAAAAATAAAAAGGAGAATCAAGTTGTAACTTAGCCAAATTTCCAATAAAGATTATCTAAACCCTAAGTTATCGGCTACTTGAAAATTGTTTGAAGTAAACAACCCTGTAACTGGGGGGGGCATACGCCTGTATGGAGATAGAAACGCGTGAAAACAATAAGTTCACAAGTTATGTTACTCCAAACAACAACAAGTCCTTAAGTTTTGTCTTAAAGTTTTATATCTGTTTAAAAATTCTAAACAAGATATCAAAGTTTTAGAGTTTTTAGACGTTTTATAAATTTCTAA
Source organism: Allium fistulosum (assembly GCA_030737815.1). Classification (NCBI taxonomy): domain Eukaryota; kingdom Viridiplantae; phylum Streptophyta; class Magnoliopsida; order Asparagales; family Amaryllidaceae; genus Allium; species Allium fistulosum. The sequence continues at coordinate 1,127,210,185 of CM060904.1, read as the reverse complement.
ACAAAAATTCTCTAAGTTCTGTTAATTCTAAAGTTCTGTTAACTTCCAAAGTGCTGATAATCTCTAAGTTCTATCACTTCGAATGAAGGGCTTTGACTATAATCACATAACTAGAAAAGTATGAAATGAAACAAGCATAAGTACACAGAACATATATGAATAGTTAGATAAAAGTACAGTCAAAATATCAATGTATTGCTTATATTATCTGTACATAGGGTCAAAATGCGAGGGCCCCACACAACAACGTCGACAAAAAGAAAATATAGGCTCTAAGTAAAGACCCAAAGTGTAGACTCTGCTCTTGAACAAAATGACTCAAAAAGAAAAAAACGAGTCAGTCTTCCTGCAAGCTGTAAGCCAAAATCAAGTCCATCCTCACACCGGCCACTCAACGCTTCTTGCCACCGCTACCTTTTCCACCTTTGGTTGGTAGTTTCTGCTTCCTTTCAAGAGCTGTGTCGCTGCCGATAACATCAATGAACACTTCGGTGGCAATGTTCTCCTCCTCCTCCGAGACTTTCTCAAAAGAGCCTCCCTTCCCTTTGCGTTTTATCAATTTTTGGGAACTCTTCGAAGCCTTGATTGCCTCCACCTTTTCCTTCTTAACGGCAATCAAATCATGTTGAGCCTTCTATGGTTACTCCATCTACATTTCCTGCTCCTTGGCTTCTAGTGCAGTTATATCACCTTCCAAAGACGCTGAAAGGTCATCCAGACCGTGGAGCACAGCTATCTGCTCAGCTGTTGGCCCCAGTTGCGAACTAAACACGGATGTGGGAATCGGAGTAGGAATAGATACAACCGTAGAAGATGTGAAAATGGTAGCAGGCTCGGGCGCCGAAGTAGCTGGCGCGTCGATAGGAAAAGTGGATGGACCTATGAGATCAAAAATGAAAGCATTAAACTTCTCTTGCTCTTGTGGCATAAGTTGGAAGCTCCCGGATTTGAGAGAAGCAAGTACGTTACCTGCACTAGAGGAACGATCATGAATAGCGACCTCGAGCTCTCCACCTTCGCCCTCTTTTTATGGCTCCACCACATGGGGAATAATACCATGTCCTAAACTCATGGGTTGATCATGGAGCTGCTCCGATAGTTCGCCCATGGCAGAAATAGAAGGTCTGGTAAGCACGTCGGGGGTGGTCATCAAGGCAGCATTGGTGGCCTCCTTCTCTCGTTCAAATAGGAGGATCTCCTGACCCTCAAGTAGAGCTTTCTTGGATTCATCATTAAGATAAGCGTCTTGCAACTCTTGATCTAAATAATCGTCGTCGCTCTCAGTGAAGCGAGATAAGATTTCCTCCCAAACAAGGGCGAGAGTGCGCAGATACTTCGAGCCGAGATAGCTAAGACTCCCTTGATGCAATAAAGAGTTAACATAGAAGTTCAGAATAGTCGCATCATGCTTCTCCATTTTCTCGTCAAAGGCATGTTGGAGATCCAGGTAATCCGCTTTCACCGCAGCCTTCTTAACTTCAACGGCAGTCTTGTCGACACTGAGCTGTGTGACCTGAGCCTATAGCTTGGAAATGGTCTCGGCTTGGTCGGAGATAGTTTTGTTGTGCCTCTCAACAATTAGATCGTGATCGGTGATAGTTCTCCTTTGAGCTTCAATAATAGCATTACAAGCAACCACTTTTTTAGCTTCGCCTCCTCCGGATGAGTCTTTTTAATCTCGTCCCTCCAAACAATCTCAACTTTTTCATGCGCCTCCTTCAACTCCTTCATCATATTGGCGTTCTCCTACTTTCACGAAGTGCCATCTCCTTCTCTTCCTCCAACTGTTTAATCTTAACATCCCTATCAACCAACGCCTTCTCAAAATCATCTTTTTCGGATTCAAAGAAAAGGATCTCCTGATAGTTTTTGCTATTTGTATTAGCCAGCTATTTGAAGAGCTTCTCCTATTTCTCGGCCTATTCTTGGTCGTTTTGGATAGCTTAGAGATGCGGCATGAAAGAATCCCTGCGAATAGGGTGGAGATCCTGGTCAAACTTGACCCCTTTTAAGAACCAACCCGAAAGCGCTGCCTCAAACTTAAGGGTCCCGAAGGAAGAAAGTAGGCAGGCCTCCAGTGGGGCGAAAGGCACCAGGAGCGGCAGTAACGATGGAAGAGGACAAAATATGAGTTGGGGGCTATATTAGGGCAGAAGTGATGGGAATCTCCTGACCCGCGGAAGAATGTTCTGAAGCGAGCATTGAAGGATGGGGGCGATGATTAAACTTTGACTTTTTCAATGGCTCATCTCTTTCCTCAAGTGACCTTCCTTTCTCATACCCGCCTTTATATGACCGAGCCCGATCTCTTTCTTCTTGGCGATGGGTTTTAGCTTCAAGTTCTTTCCTCCGCATGTACTCTTCTTCCGTCTCTTAGACTTGATGGCGGTTGCAGGAGTGCTCAAGGTACCACTGTGAATCGGTGTGTCTTGGAAGTCATCATAAAAGCCTCATCCCCTCATCATACCTGGAAGGAGGCATACATAAAAGGTTTCAGAAGCATAACATAAGCTAAGCAAATATATGAAGGAATGGAGAATGGAAATAAGTGTAATCCTAATGCAACGTGTTGTGTGTCTCTAATACGGGCCTAAGACGTCGTCACAAACTAGAACGGACGGTTGTCGCAGGTGGAATCGGATTGACTTCGGTTGTTGTAGGCAGGACCGAGCTAACTGCTGGCGCGATATCGCTCGAACATGAAGGCGTCGTGTCAAATTTAAAGTCCCCTTTCATGAGCGCATCAAAGTCGACAAAAACATCATTGAAATCTCCGAACCCCGCTCCGACATCCTTACTCGCAGAATCTTGATGTTTTCTAGTTTCAGGGGCTTTGCCTTTGCCACTTGTGTCGGAAGGAGGTAGACTCGGGAGATTGGGACACATTCCTTGGGTCCTATTATAGGACTCTGAGTCTCCACCCTTAGATTCTGACGAGAAGTAATCACTAGCGGCAGACTCGTCGCTACTACTCTCGAATTTTCCTTCTTCTTTCTCTGAGTTCGGTGCGGCTTTGGCTTCTTTGTGCGTGAACTCGTCTTCTACTTCCTCCAGGATTGGAGGCATTCTAACTGAACTGCTCAATCCAGTTGCTACAGCGTCTTCCTCCACATGGGGCTCATCGGGTGATCCTCTGTGTGGGCTACCTCTCTCTTGACCTTCCTCGGAACTATGGGATGAAGAAGTGGATCTTGTGCGAACCCTGGATCAGCCAGGAGAGGGAGTTTCAATCTGAACGGCGCATCTACCCGGAACTAATAGTCCATATCGATGCAAGTTCTCGTCGGTCAGTAGAACTTTAACGCACCTCTCCTCGGCGTCGATAGCCTTTAAAGTTGGGCAAACTTCATCAAGAGTCACATCTCTATTCGGCCTTGGGATAACTGCAAGAGACATGTAATTAGTTAAAACTCCATTACAACACTTCGGAGCTCGAAAAATAGAAAAGAGAAGCTTACCCCCTGTCGTCCACCGACGGTTGAACCCTTCGGGGCATCTAACAAAGAAGTACTGCGTCTTGAACTATGAAAAGTTGCTTTGTAAGCGCGTGATGATTTTTCAATTTCTCTGGGCCTCGATTATAATCAAATAGGGACAGTCATCCCTCCTCGTGAATGCCAGAAAATACCGCAACTAATCAAAACTTGGAGCGTGGTTGAACGTCCACACAAAAATGACATGCAAGCAAGTAAGGATGGTGTAGCCATTCAGATGAAGATGGAATGGGGCAATACCCAAATTCGAGAGAGTCTCACACAGAAAATCATTGAAGGGAGGCACGGCTACGTTCAAACTTATGTATCGATGGCAAGCGGTGTACCCCGGGGGGTAGAGGGCATATGAGCAAATTCGTCTTTCGTCAGTAGACGCACATCCTCTTCGGGGATTCCATGCTACGTATAGATATTATGAAGAGCCTTGGCAGAAACCACCGATGAATCTCTCTCAGGTGGATTAAGCAGAACTCTGAAGTTAGGGGGAGTACAATCCACGATGGGCCCAACTAGGACTAACTAGCTGTATTGAGCTTGCGAAGTGGATGATGGCTTTAGAGAGTGCTGGGCTTCGCCCGCTTGATTTAGGCGTATAGATGGTTGCTTCATTCTATATAACAGAACTCGCGTCCGAAAATGGTCAGGTAAATCTATCCTAATTTCATAAGTTTCCCCTACCACACTTGAATTCCGAAGAAACATTAACTTATAATCGACACGTCGGATTTCAAGTGCGAACTGGGGCAAGTGCAGTGTGCTAACTATATGGGATAAACTCAGTGCTCGATACATTGCAAACGCTCTACACCGTATAGATAGTTCGCTCACAGTGGAAGAAGAAAAGAACTTCCTATGTCAGTTCGTTTTTCATTTTTGTTTCCACTTTCCATACACTTATCCATTATCGATCCATGATTGATAATGGATCCGTTGTACGAAGCGACGCGGAAAGCTCTTCTCACTATAGGGACACCGAGTGTGGAATAAACAAGCAGGATAAGCCCAAATTCTTTGGAAGAATCGGGATCGACCGGTGATATCTTGTGTGGTGGTGTCTATAAAACTCGTCATCAAGTCATTATACCAACGCAATAATTAGCAAACCGACTAAGCGAACCCACCTCAAACTGACTTCTAAGACGTAGGGAGAATCAAGAACTAAATTCAACAAACTTTGAATGGATTGGTGGCGAGTTAGAGGATCGGTGGAGACCCAAGAAGGTAGCGATCTGGTGGTAGGTCGGCTACAGTTCAACAACGAGCTAGGGCTTGGATTCAAGCGAGGTGATAGGTCGGCTAGGGTTTCGTGAAATAGGCCAGAGCCTGAATTAAATCAGCAGCGAATGAATGCAAGTGAAGTGATGAATTGGATCGAGCAAGGGCTTAGATCGCTTGGAACTAAATCGTGTAGAGGATCGATCACTTGAAGGGGCAAGGATAGCTGGGTCGAATGAATAGACTAGGGTTGGTTCATGTATTAATAGGCAAGCAAAAGAAAAAAAATTGCTAAGTAATCGGGTCGCCAACGACCTGACCCATCATGGGTCGCCAGCGACCCGACCTAACTTTATAACGTTAAAAATTTCCCTATGCAATTAGGTCGCGAGCGACCCACAAAAAAAGGAATTAAGAGAGAAAGAGGACAATAAACTTCACCTATTCTTCTCGAACTCGATCTCTTACAACCATTCATCATTCCAAGGCATGTCGGAAAACTACGGGTAGAAATGTGATGTGATGTGGAAAGCATTAGCAGTCAGAACCAAAGAAAGACGACCAACAACAGTGGATTAACGTATTCATAAAGCTCTAATGCAATCACTTGGAGACCAATGGATGGATATTAAGAGCGATAACTTCCAAAGCATGCCTTGTTTACAACGAAGACGTACGCTGGGGGCAAATGTTATCCATGTTTTTGACCCAGTAAGAACCAATAAGAAACAGAACAACCTCGTGTAAACTGAATGGTTCAGATTTAATCAGAAAAGCTAAGACAAGGAGTTAACAAGGGCCAAGCTATATGACTAAGGCAACGACTGGGATCAACGAGGCTAAGAGATCAGCATTCTTTTAGTCCAATCAGCAGCTGAGCGTAAACAGCTAGTGAATTGCCATCGAAACGAAACAACTATGATAAAAGACTATGGAAACATCTCCAATTCCAAGCTCCAGAAAAATCCTAAGTGCATGGATCATCCACAACCCATGCCTTTCCTCAAACCTTCAAACAAGCTAGCTATGGAACACTATGAAAAGAGGCCAAGACATTGGCTTGCAAAAGAGCCAAGTCTATGGGTCGCTAGCGACCCACAGGCCATAGGTCGCTAGCGACCTATGGCTTTGCCTCGTTTTGCAAGCCAAATTCTCCCTAGGTCGTTTCCTACCTACTTGCGAGCTGATGGTGAAGTGGCCAGGCCCAGAAGCTCTCTGATCCATATAAATACCATCCTACCTACAACATAAAGGGGGACTTCTTCGGACTGGTTGCTGAAGCTCTACTGGAATTATTCTTCACTCTCTACCTCCCTCATAATAATCTCCAAGGGAATACACTGTGATTCTCCAGTGGATTCCAACTCTAGAGATTCAATATAGCTAAAAGATAATCAAAGCCTTGTAATCAAACATATCTTGCAACAGCAATCAGTCTTTAATAAAACTATAAAGTGGACGTAGCCTTCATTAACAGCTGAACCACTATAAAAATTCTCTGTCTTCTTTCTTTTATTGCTTTTCTTCTATATCTGTTATATTAAACTGTCAGAATAGGGCTGGTGCTTTTAAATCCAAATGAGGGTATTGGTCCATTTTTTTTATAAATTAATATTTACAAATATTCACAAAAATTGCTATTATGTCGATAAAGCGATATCGATTTTCCTTATATTTTCAAACCAAGTATATATTTTTATAAAACTATTATAAATGATTGTTAACACTTTATAGCTATTTAAAATGAATTATCATTGTTATAAAATAATTGTTCAAATAATTATAATAATTACTAAATCATTAAATCTCAATTTAATTTTAATAAATCAATTTATTAAGTATAAGGGCATCGTTGATGATGTCTTGAATACATTTTATTCTCAAAAATAAAATAATTAATTTTATTTAATATTCTTGTTCAATTATAAAAATAAGTGTATGTATCCAGCTCCATGCCCGATGTTTTACGATTATAGAGTTGGTTATCAATAAAACGGTTTTCGGTCATTTTGTCAATTTAAATCTCAAGGAAATATTTTAGTAAATATCTATTCAAAATATGATTACTATTGTTTATTATCACTCAAAACAATAATATTTGTATTATCAAGCTTTTATTTGAATAATTTTAAAGATAAATAAAATTTATCAAAGTGATAAATGTGCTGGTCGTTGCATCCTTGGTTCAATAATAACATTTATTATTAACCATACTACTTTAGCCAAAGACTTTGACCTCGAGTCAGCTAAAATTGACTGTGGTACTAGCTTACACAACTAAGGAGATGAATTCTCTATTGAATAGGGTTTCATTGCCAATGTTTCAACTCAGACCCAACTATAATCGCTCGATGGTTTCCCTGCCATGTTTTAACTATAATCAAAATGGAGTATCCACATTGAAGCTCAACAGTATTCTCAATTCGAGAACTATGTAATATCATCACCCTGAGATTGCCTATTTGTCCTAGTTGTTATTAACCAACTGGAAACTCTTAGGTGAGTCATTCCACAGTTATCAAATAACATAGTTGTTGTTAACCAATTGAAATTGTATTTTTCTAAAATTATATGTCGAAAGTTTTGATAAAAAACTATTTTTCCATTAGCTGAAATAAAATAAATTATTTTTATTTATATGTATGGAGATATATATATATATATATATATATTATGTCCGTATGTAGATATATGTATATATCTCTATAAACATGCACAAATACGCTAATGAGATATTATATCAAATATATATATTGTATGCTTATTTTGTACAATATGATCATAAATCCCTTATATTGTTAATTCCATTATTCTCTTAGATTAGTTTAGTTATATCATATGGTGATATTCATATTGTGAACGTGAATCTCCAATAAATAAAATAAAACTAATCGATTTCTAGATTGATGTTATATTAATTTAAAACTAATTTAACTTATAATATAATTTTAATAAAAATATTAAAACTAAACTAAATTCAAATATTAAACTCTCCTTTTATCAAGTATACATTAAATATGATTTAGTGCAAATGAATTATTCATGTATACACATACTAAAGAACTAGTGCAAAATTAGTTAAAGAATTTCTTTTTGAAAAATTTCCTTTAACCCCGTGCAAATGCACTCGATCCAAAAATTAGAAGGTCTTGTAGGGAATTTTGCATGCTAGAGAATTCTTACTGATGGCAAAAAAATGATTGAATTGTCCATAATGATGATCCCCTTATAAACTACTAAGCTTGAGAATAAAGACTGCCTTGTTGGTTGATGCGATGAAATCTGAAGTGCGTTCCATGCACAAGAACAAAGTTCGAACTTCGGAAAATGTATCTGGATGGATAAAACCTAACGGTTTTAAATGGATCTTTAATAAAAATATAAGTTTGAATGAAAAGGTCAATGCCTATAAGGTAAGATTAATGGTGAAAGTATTCCATCAATTTCAAGGTGCTGATTACGAAGAAATATTTTCCCTAGTCGCCAAGTGTAAAATTAATTCGAATTCTACTTGTAGTTGATGCTTATTATGACTATGGAATATGGTAGATGGACAATAAAACAAGGTTTCAAATTGATGATTCAGAAGAGAATGTTTATATATTACACCGATAGAGTTTCGAAGTAAGTAGGAGTCGCTATAAGGCATGTAGACTCTTAAGATCAATATCTGTCTTAAGTAAGCATCAAGGAGTTGGAATAAATGTTTTGAAAAAGTGATCAAATAGTTTGTTTCAGTCAAAACACAAAGGAAGCATATGCATATACGAAAGAACAATATGGAGTTGTAATATTTTTAATTTTATACGTTATTGATTTACTATTTAATGTAACGATGTACCAATGTTACAATCAGTGAAAGCTTAATTATCCAATAATTTTCTATTTGAAAGAGATATCTATTATACTAAGTATAAAGATATATAGGGATAGATCTAAAATGATATTAAGATTGTCCCAATTGATGTAGATAGATATCATATCCAAAAGCTTTAGTATGGAAATTTCCAAGCATAGAAATGTTCCAGTGCGACATGGAATTGTTTTTTTAGAGAGACTCCACATCTATGAGTGAGGAATGACAACGTATAAGTAGAATTTCTTATGCTTTGAAAATAGGATCCATCATGCATACTATGCAATGTACTAGACCAGATATTTCTTTAGCACTTGATGTTGTTAGTCGATATCAACCAAATCTGAATGAAAATCTTTGGGCAGCAGTTAAGGTCATCCTAAAGCATTTAAGAAATACCAAGGATTTGTTTCTAATACATGGAGACAATGAACTCCTTATGAAGGGGAACGTAGACTTAGAATTTTTAGTGTGATATCGACGATAGTAAATTAGTATTGATATTTGTTTTTGCCCCTTAATTTAGGAGTCATAAGTTGAAAAAGTTCCAAGTAAGAAATTGTGGCAGATTCATTCATGGAGCCCGAGTACATCAGTTCAAACAATACTGCAAACGTAGTAGAGTAGATGCATAAATTCATTAAAGCAATAGGTGTAGTCCCAAGCATTAAAGGACCGATCTTAATCCATGGATGACTCCATTTAAAGAATACATGTTGCACGGAATCGTGCCGGAAAAGAGAAATGAAAAGCGACAAGTCATTCGTAAAGCTTCACGGTATATTATGCAAGAAGGAACTATGTATAGAAAGGGGTTCTCCGTTCCCTTGCTCTGTGTATCGCTCATGACGAGATAAAGCGTGCGCTGAATGAAGTCCATGAGGGGGAATGTGGTGATCATACTGGGGGAAAATGTTAGCAAAAAAGATATTCTGCTACGGATACTACTAGCCAACCGTGAACCGGTATGCAGCTGATTATGTGAGACGATGCGACAAATGCCAGATGTATGCGAAAGTCCCGAGACCTCCGCCAACAGAGATCACATAAATGGTTAGTCCATGGCTGTTTTCTATGTGGGGAATCGATATCATCGGCTCTTTGCCAATTTCCAAAGGTGGTGCGAAATATGCAATTTTCGCAGTTGACTATTTCACCAAATGGGCCGAAGCGGAGTCGTTAGCCACGATCACAACTAAGAAAGTAATCAACTTAGTTGTTCAGAACACCGTGTGTCATTTCGGTCTTCCACGAACTATCGTGACTGACAATGAGACTCAATTCAATAGTGTGGAATTTAAGGATTTTTGTCGGAGATATCGTATTGAAAAGAGGTTTGCGGCAGTTGCTCACCCTCAAGCGAATGGACAAGTTAAAGTTGTAAACAAGGTTATCAAATCTATTCTGAAAAAGTGTTTGGGGAAGGCTAGAGGCAAGTGGGTGGATGAGCTTCTTACGGCACTTTAGGCCTACAGGACCACTCACAAGTATACGACCGGCCACACTCCATTTGCTCTTGCTTACAAAGCCAAAGCAGTTATTCCAGTGGAACTCGAAGTCCCCTCTCATCGAGTGACTTACTACAACCCCAGAACGAACCAGGATCTTTTCTTGGAATCTTTGGATTTCATTGATGAGAAACGCAAGGAGGCCGATTTGAGAGCAGTTGCACACTAACAACGAGTCGCCCGATACTATAACTCAAAATTCCAATCAAGGACCTTCAAGTTTGGCGACCTTTTCCTGAAACAAGTCTTTCCGGTCTCTTCGCACATGGGGCCGGCGTGGGAAGGCCCATACATCATTGAATAGAGGCTTGGAGAAGGAACTTTCAAGCTAGCGACTGTTGATGGCGTGACACTCCCAAGAGCGTGGAATAGCATTTACGATGCTATTTCACCTAGACTATTGCTTTTGTATTTCAGTACTAGTTGCTTTCGACATTTTCTATGATGATTGACCTTTATAATATGTAATAAGACAAGTTATTCTGTTCCTCTTCTTATGATGAATAAAATCTTGAAGCTTCCTTTACATAATCTATTGTTATTATATTTTATGCTAAGTATGCATTGGAACTAATTAATGTCGATATCTGCGGTGTGTGAACAGATTCGCAGAGTTTGAAGTTGATCAATCACACCGATTCCCGATGGGATCGAACAAGGTGAGCTTTATAAGTTTGCTTGGCTGGCGATTCCCGTAAACGAATCAAAAAGCGAAGCTCACAATAAGGAACAAAGGTTGCCCACGATGAAATTTCTAAGTCGTTGGCTGCAGACCAGAAAATCCCAAGTTCTCGACCGCGGACTAAAATATTCTAAGTCCCTGACTACAGACTAGAAAACTCAAAATCCCCAACTGCGGACCAGAGTATATATAAACCATTCGGCCTTTCTCCTACTGCTCCATGGTGACATCACTCCTAGGAATTTGTTCTGAACCGATATGACCTGTAAAAGTTGGCTAAAGCACGAGCATTAGTCAACGGCCGTTATGTGCCAAAATAACAACTTTCTGAATTCAAGAAAGTCTGGTATGATACCAGCATTCGGTTGGCTCTCTGTGGTCATCGGAGTGCTCCCTTCAAGGATGGGAGATAGCATTTGTGGACCAAGGCCAGTTCTGTCCGGATCGTAGCCGATATGTTGCTCCGAAGGCTGAGAAGACGATGTTCCGACCATTTGAGTAGGAGAAGGACCCTTGAGATCAGTCCTAAAAGACCCAGTGATGTCCTCTCTTTCTTTGTCAGGTGCAGGAGCCCTAGAGAACTAAAGCTTAATGGCGGCCAGGTCAGATGGCCCGTTTCCTTGGAGCACTTCTTGCATAAGTGCCTCCTCATTAAGTTCTACCACTCCCAGCTAATCCCTTTTGATTTTGGTGATAACCTCCCAGGCTTTGGCGAGCAATTCAAGATATACTTCGCCTAAAAAAGTCAAGTCCCGATGAAGAAAAACTTTGGCATTATATTCGACAATGAGCGGATCGAACAAGTTCTTGATTTCTTCTCTACCGGACTCGGCGGAAGCATCCACCTGGGAGTTGGCTTCATCCAGCACTTCTTTTCTGCCCTCTTTGTGGGTTATTTCTTTCAAGGCTTCGATCTGAGCAAGTTGTTCGTCAAGTTTTGTTTTTAAGTTTCTCACCTCCATGATCTCCTCACAGTATCTCTACGACTCTTCCTGTACCTCGATTTTTTCCTCCCTCTCTTTGAATAATTTTTCTAGCTCCTCAACGCGGCGAGCTAAGACATCTTTCTCCTTTTATAAGGAGTCCTTTTCTAAGGCTAGAGTGCCACTGCGATGGAGCACTTCATCCAGTTCCTTTTTATGCAAAGTCTTCAAACGACTTACAGCCTCCGCCGTTTCTTTAGCATTCTTCTCTGCCGCAGTAATTTAGGCTTTATATTCGACCGACTTAGCATCTTGATGTTTGATGATATCTTTATTGTGAATGTCCTCCAACTTGAGGCGGTCAATTTCATGTTGGCGCTCGATGGAAACTTCGAAGACTTTCTCAGCTAATTGAATGAATGCTTCATGTTGGACATACACGTCATTCATACATGCTAATGAGCTCCCTTTGGCACTTCCAGGAATGACATGTGCGGAGTGGAGGAACTTGAGTCCATCAAAGCAGATTTTTGGGAAAGTGGCTTTAAGTTCAGCCAACCTTTCCGTTGTGGTGGGATCATGAGCAGGAACCGGTGGAAGCGGATCAGAAATAGCAAGCGGATGCTTGCCGGAATGGTGCTCACGTGATTGCCTCGAACTGGATGACCCGGAAAGTTGGTCATGGGGCACAGTAGCTTGAGAACCCTAGCGCGAGGACTTATCTCCACTATGAGCAGGAAGGTGTGATTGATTGTCATGGTGAGGAGCATGTGGTTGAGACTTTCATCTAGATGAGGAAGAAGACTCTCGGGAATAGTAGTCTTTGTCTCGACCATCGTCTTTGTCTCTACATCTTCCAGAATTGAAATCTCGATCCAAATGATAATAAGTGGAGGAGCCTCGAAGACGGTCAAAAGCGTGAGAGTGTGACATTGCACCTGTAAAGGAACCAACTAGGAGCATATAAGAAGTTGAAACACGAGGAATTAATCACAGGTGTATGGTGGAGTAGGAGTGTTTGTGTGTGTGTCCTAGTGTTTCCCTCCGACGGACCAGTAACATTGGCTTTACTCATTGGAGTTGCCTCCTCTTAGTTGGAAGGTTGCATGCCTTCACCACTTCTCGTGGGATAATTAAGCCCTTCGACGTCAATGTTAGCAAAATTATAATTTAATATATCGTCTGGAATCGAAATGTCGTAGAGTCCCTTTAGTGAACTTTCCATCTGTTGGGAAGATGACTCCTTTTCGATTGGGGTTATGACGAATTCTGGATTTGCCCCAGCTTTGCTCTTTCGTAGCTTATACACCAACCTTTTTCTCCTCTTTGGGAGAGTTTGCAGTTGACTAGTCTGTGGTGCTTCGACTGTTGACGATTTTCCAAGGCCTATATTTTTGCTTCCTAGCCCCGCATCTTGTGATTCTCTTATCTCTCCTTCTTCGGTGTCTTCCCGGGTTCCCTCGATAGGGAGCACCACGGGTTCGCTCACTTCCACCCTTCTTTTGACGATGATTTTTGGGACCGCTTTACTACTAGGAAGCCCGATTTTGCGGCCGTCTTCCAACAGCCCAAATAACAAGAGCATCTCATCGGTGACAAGGAGTTTGATGTCCCAATCCTCAACAGGGTTAGCGTGAATGCCCGCGACGACCCTGGAGTACTCAACACCTTTGGGTCGGGGGCGAACACCTAAAAGAACTAGGGATATTAGTACGATTAAGAAAGAAGTTGCGACTTGAATCTTTGAACTAAAGATGAAGGCAGGAATAGCACTTATGTCCATCCAACCATCTCCTTGCGAAGCCGGGAGGACACAGTACATAGAACCACTCATGTTTGAATAGAGAGAGCTTGTTCCATGCTCCCGTTAAGACCTGGCATTTGGGCAAGGGTTCAAGAAAGACATATAAAGGACTCCTAGACCGCCTTTTGAAATTGTAGATGTATCTGATGTCTTCGGGAGTTGGCGGATAAAATAGGACATTCATGAAGAGAAGAAAAGTGTCATGGATGAAGGCATAACTATTAGGATGCAATTGGGTAGGAGCGATCCCCAGGTATCTTAACGTTTCCCGGACAAAGGAGTTAAAGGGAGGCACACATCCGGCTTAGCACATGAACTGTTATTGGCAGTGTACCCAGCTGAGGGCAAGTGAGGTCTATCTTGCCTCGATTGAACTAGAACGTCCTCGAAAAGGATTCCATGGATTGAACATAATCGACGAAGAGCAGCTTCGTCGATTCTAGACGATTGCGAGTCAACCGGATTATTTAGGATGATGGCACCCTCAACGGAATTGGGAGCCGGTCAATAACATCTATAGGAAAAACTGGGATGTCAGAAAAGAGATTTGTTTGTGGGTTAGATGCCCCTACTTGTTCTGTTTGATGACTCGGAGCAGGTTTATCAGATAAGGTGGCAGAGCTTGAAATCGCAATCGATTCAGAAGACATTATGATTGATCACTCCATGTAACCTGAAATCTATGTCAGTTATACTCAGTAGACAATCAATATTAGAAATAAAAACTTGTCCCCCCGTGTCATGTGTGAACTAGTGCAGTGCAATATGAAATAAACATGTAGTTTGAAATCAGAGAAGCAAAAGAAAAATGTCGAAACTTGGAGGTTTCGTCCAGAGAGACCGTCATCGCTGACCGTCTCCGACGTGAAAATTAATCGGCAACCAAAGCTTTAGGATCGGATATGAAGTCCATTGTTCAAGTTCGTTTGGCTAATTTTATACTTAGTTCATGTTAAGTAGACCGGAAATTTGTTCATTCAAACTTGAGTCTTTCGGTCCAAGTATGCAAGTCGCGTTGTTCGTAGTCATTTTATATTCAGGCAAAGCAGTGTGCAGTTAAATGTTTGAACGACTTGAGTTAAGCTAGTTTTTATAGTCAACACCGATCCCTACTTTATATGCGATCCCCATGCCCCAGTCTCGTAACTGATCCCTACACTTCTACTTTTATGAGAACACTGATCCCTTCCTTTCGATTCGTCACTGATCCCTATGTTTAAACTCTCAACACCGATCCCTTCCTTCTAGCCTATATGCTGACCCATACACTTAAACATTCAGGACGAATCCCTACTTTTTATTTCCTAAGCCGATCCCTATGGATAAGCCTCTACACCGACCCCTCGTAAGACCCTTATCTACGCCAATCCCTAACGCCAACTATTCCCATTTTGTCACCAAGTAGCCAAGTACCGAACCCTCCTTTTACCTCCCTTTTTTCGCATCCCTCTTTCTTCCTCATTCCCTATTCCTCTCTCCTCCATCTCCAGCACCTTCTTCTCATCCCTCAACTGCACTTAATTTAACCAAGCCCACTGATTCGCTCGGTTGGGGTCAAACGTACATGAACCCCTAAATCCATGACTCGACTGATGTGATTGTGAGAGGAAATCATACCTATTTGAAATGGATTACGAGGTCAAAACTTGGATGAAGGACAGCTTGATGGTGATGGATCTCGAAAATAGCGTCTTGTACTCAAATTTGAGTTTAAAGGAGAAGCTTGTTTTCTTTCAAAGTGTTTGGTTGGGTAAAGAGCAAAGGAAAAGGGCGCTTAAGTATTGGAAAGGTAAAGTGAAGAGAGGAAGGAGAGAGGTGTGAGTTTTTATATGAGCGATGAGGAAGGGGATGTGAACCGGTCATACCAAGTGACTTGGTCACAGGACTGGGGAGGGATCGGCCTCGAGGCTCGCCGACCCCTATCCATGCAGACTCATTAAGGGATTGGCGTACCGACTGTCGATCCCTCCAATATGTGAAATAATAATAATAATAAATAAAAAAATATATGAAATAATGTAATATAAAAGAAAGGGAAGAAGGGAGATGAATGAATAATGGATACAAAAAAAAGAAAAAAAAGGAGGAAGTAGAAGAAAATGACAGATAACTATAAACCAAATGGCGACCGGTATCGTGAAGGTTAGACAATAAATGTAAGCATACAGAATAAGACAGCTTGGCAAAGGCCGGTGGACGTCTAAACACGTCCGGAAGCCAACAACAAAATCATGTATACGAACGCGCACGGAAGAGATTCAAGGATTCAACCTTTTTTGAAATTAACTGAGATGGCAGTTTAGCTTGAAACAATCAAGTTTGAAGTCGAATCAAAAAAATGCCTGCAAATCTCACACGATCAAATCTGTGCATATTAATAGAATACGACATTAGACTTGTGTCATCGGAGATTAATAAAGGAACGGTGATCAACCAGAAAGTCGGGTGGACTCATTCCAGGGAGCCCAAGTTTTCTCAATTCAAAGCATGTCATGTTACTCACAAGACGTACTTTGGAGGGCAAGTTTTACCCGGTGCCATGACCCGGCTATATTGGACTAGTCGCATGGGCCAGACTCTACTGTAGATGAGAAGGATGGTCACGAGACAATAGCCGCATGACCGAAATACAATGTCCGGGCAACTGTATCAAGCCCAAAATGGATAAGGCTAATAGATAGAAGATGCAGAATGTAGCAACTATGGAGTTTAGTTTGGTTGGAATAGGGATCGGCATGGACGTTGGTTAAATTGGACGAGGTAATGAAGGGGTCGGCATACGCTTAAGATGATGGGGGATCTGCATAGTTATATGGCAAAATGGTTAGTTTGAATTAGAGAGGGACCGGTATGAGTTGTAAAGCTCGAAGGATCGGCATGTTGATGGTCGTGGGAAAGGGTTCTGCATGGTTTGTTCGTAGGACAAGGGTCGGCATAGGCGTGGTGGTGTGACCCATAGAGGGATCGGCAGGGCATGACTCGTGAAGTATGGATAGGCATAGCATGACTCGTGAAGTATGGATCGGCATAGAATGTTCAGGGGATATGGATCGGCATAGCATGACTCGTGAAGTATGGATCGGCATAGCATGGCACGTGAAGTATGGATCGGCATAGAATGTTCAGGGGGTATGGATCGACATAGTGTGACTCGTGAAGTATGGAACGACATAGCATGGCACGTGAAGTATGGAATGGCATAGAATGTTCAAGGGGTATGGATAGGCATAGCATGGCATGTGGAGTATGGATCGGCATAGAACATTTAGGAGGCATGGATCAGAATTACATGACATGTAAAGGATGGATCAGCACACGTTGGGAAACCAGAAGGGATCGGCATGACCTGGACCAAGTTAAGATTCAAACTGAAGTATTACAAGAACTAGAGCTCCATGCATCCAATCACCTTGATAATTAAAACACCATTATTACAGACCATAAGAAAGCTACTATAGGGTCCGCTGGCCCAAATTTGACTCATGGAGGGATCAGTATCGATCCCTATCCATTGAGAGTTGGGCCTAGACCTTCCTATGATAGGCCAATATGGTGAAGGGAGTCCAGTTGCCGAAGTTTGAGTCGGATTGGAGACCGCCTTCATCTATAAATATAGGCACAGGGAGCCATTTTAGGGACTCTTACGCAGTTAGTTCAACTCTGCCATTATTGTAACTAACTTCCTCCATTATTTTCTGATCTCTTGTAATACCTTGCTATTTGTAATTGTAATCAAGTCAATCGAGAAGCAATAAAGAGAATATTCAAAGTGGACGTAGGCAATCAACGCGGAACCACTATAAATCTTGTTGTATTTTGCTTTCTGTTGTGTTTTCTTTTATATTTTATGGTTCTACTCTGTTTTCATTTAATTTCTTCATTTATTCCACTACTCAAATCTGTTCTTGGGTGTTTGTGGCCAATTTGGTTGCAAACAATTAGCAATTTATTTTAAAGTAGCAAATTTTTTTATAAGCAAGCAAAGCAATTTTTTTAGCAAGCAAGCCTTCTCCGTCTAAAACCTGCAAAATTGTTTAACATGAATGTTTATAAGACTAAAACGAAAACAACTTCTCTTTTTTTTATGGATAAAAGGAATTTAAAAGAAAATATTTACAAGCCAAAATAAAACAACATAAAACGAGTGTCAAAAGTTTAAAAACCAATAAAAAAATCCTTTTTGGTATTTTTTATATTAAGGAAGAACTAAAACAAATGAAAACAAAACAACTTGTTTTTTTATAACCAAGGAAGAACTAAAACAAAACAAATGGAAACAATTGAAACTTGTTTTTTTTAATTTTGAAAGAAACTTAAAAGGATAGCTTAACATAATTTTTTTTTCTTTACTTCACTAGGGGCCCGGCCCATTAAAACCCATCTGCTAAAAAAAAGAAAAAGGATCCAACGAAATTTTCTTCGACAACTTTTGCTAACCAAATTTTCCGCTTTCACAAATTCTGTCAAAAAAGAAAATAAAACTTTCGTACCCAATTTTCTAAATCAAAATACCAAACGATATCATGCCTATCTCAAATTCCTAGTCTAAATCGAATTGTGACGTGGTGGGTCACTTCGGTCGAGGTTGAGCCGATTTGAGTATTAGGCAGTTGAAGGCGGGCTTGGTGATTGTTTAAGGTCGAAGGAAGGAGGAAGGTTATGGTTTGAATTGATCGTGGGTTGATTGAACTAAGGAGGTGTTGTAAAATTTTCAAATAAACTTTGGGGTTTGGGTTTTGATTTGGAAGAGAAGAAGTAAAGAGAGAAGAAGAAACATATTAGTCCCACATGGTAGAAAGTTATACAAAATATTTGTATAAATATAGTTTTCTCATGTGGATGTTGGGGCCTTGGGGCTCCCACATGTTTGCTTTGTTGTGAGGAGAGAAGTCATGCAACACCACGCGCGCGTCGCCGCCGTCCGTCCGACCGGGCCGGGCCGGGTCGGGTACGGGTTTCGGGTTTCTGAATCATCTTCTTCTTCCTCATAGCACAGTTTTGTGACGCCATAACTCCGTCTCCATTGCTCTGTTTTTGTGACACCCCTCAGGTGTTGCAAACTCAGAAATCGTCGCAAAATTGCTCCATTCTTCCTCTTCATTCTATTCTATACATATTGCATCATCAGAAACCATTATTAAAGTGTTCTTGGTCGGATCAAAGGCCTACAAACTTTGAATCCGATTTCGCTGTTATAGGCTTCATTGAATCCTGAAAGTCGATAGTTCGATAACCAATTTGTACCTGGTGGGTTGAACTGTTGTCTGAAAGAATCTATTCCATAGATCCTTGAAGTCGGAAGTACAGCATTATCTTCTTCGTAATCGCCATCAAATTTGTCTCAAACCGCAAAATCCCCAACAAGTTTCAGACAATATTTTCAACCATGGAAGGTTCGAGCACTCTACAAGTTATGAATCAGCATCTATCTCGATTAGATCATTTTGATGGCGACAATTTCACTCGTTGGCAAGAGACGATGAAATTTTTCTTGGTCACCGTCAAGTTGTTCTACATTTTGGAAGAAATCCCTGAGGAAACTGATAAGGATGATGCTGCTCTAAAGGCTAAACGTGCAAAGCACAAAGAGGACGATTTTCTATGCAGAGGCCATATTCTGAATGCGCCATATACCCCAGTCTACAATGCTCATAGGACCTTGGAAACATCGAAGGCACTCTGGACTGCACTGGAGAATAAGTACCGCATATCCGAGGCAAGTAATAAAAAGTTTCTTATTTCCAATTTTATGGATTTCAAAATGGTCACCAATAAGTCCATAATTGGACAAGTAAGCGAAATCTTACTGTTGGTGAATCAACTTAAAGATGCTGGAATTGATCTCCCTGAATCTTTTGTTGTTGGAGTTATAATTTCGAGACTTCCGCATAGTTGGAATGATTATAAGAAAAAGATGAAGCATGCGGAAATGGATTATAATTTAGGATAGTTTACAGCCTCATCTTCGTATTGAAGAAGACTCTCGCAAACGTGATCTAGATGATAATCCGCAAACTAAGTCCCATTCTAAGGCAAATAATGTTGAAATTACTGATAATTTAAAGCCAAAGGATGAGACACAGTTTAAGAAGAAAATCATTCCAAAACCAACAACAAAAAGAAAGGTGCTTGTTATTTTTGTAACAAGCCCGGCCACTATGCCCGAGACTGCCGTCTACGGAAGAAACAACAAAAAGTGAATGTGGTCGAAGACTCGCTTGTGGCTGTAGTGCAAGAGGCGATCTCCGTTAGCAGCAATGATAATGATTGGTGGTTCGATACTGGAGCAACCATTCACATTTGCAAAGACCGTAATCTGTTCAAGAGTTACGAAGAAAATAAAGGAGTAGCCGACGAAGTTACTGGAGCAAATAAGGTTCCAAGCAAAGTTCTGGGAAAAGGCACTATAGAACTTACTTTCACCTCTGGAAAAGTTCTTACATTAGTAAATGTATTTTATGTACCTGATATGTGTAAGAATTTGGTCTCTGTATACCTTCTTAACAAAGGAGGATTCAAGATGGTGTATGAGTCTGATAAGCTAGTGTTGTCTAAGAATGGTAGATTCATTGGACAGGGATAATGTTGTAACGACATGATTAAGTTGAATCTAATAAAGAAATCTTCTGTTTATTTTGTTGATTCTATTAATTTATGGCATGGTAGATTAGGACATGTTAATTATAATTCCATTAGAAATATACATAAATTAGGATTAATTTCTGATTGTAATTTCGATACCATATCTAAATGTGAAATATGTGTTCAAGCAAAAATACACCGAAAATCCATTAAATCCGTAGAAAGGAAAACTGGTTTGCTTGATTTGGTATATAGTGATGTGGGTGACTTAAAAAGTCATATCACCTATGGTGGTAACAATTACTATATAACATTCATTGATGATTATACTAGATATGCATATATATATATATATATATATATATATATATATATATCTAGTGAAAACTAAAGATGAGGCTTTTGATAAATTCAAAATTTACAAAGCAGAGGTCGAAACACAATTAGGAGTTAAAATTAAAATATTACATTCAGATCGTGGTGGTGAATATTTCTCAAATGAATTCACCTTGTTTTGTAAACAACAAGGTATAGTTCACCAATGTACTGTCCCATATACACCACAACAAAATGGTGTTGCTGAAAGGAAGAATAGAACCTTAGTAGAAATGGTTAATGCCATGCTCATAAGTTCTAATTTACCTTATAACCTATGGGGTGATGCTATGTTATCTGCATGTTATATTTTAAATAGAGTACCACTTAAAAAGAATAATATTTCCCCTTATGAATTATGGTTTAATAGAAAACCTAACCTAACTAAACTTAAAGTTTGGGGTTGCTTAGCATATATTAGAAAACCAGACCCTAAACGACCAAAGTTAGGAAATAGAGCATTTAAATGCGTTTTCATAGGATATTCACTTAATAGTATAACTTATATATATTCCTTATTCTTGACACCTTAGAAGTTATAGAATCTGTAGAAGTAGAATTTTTTGAAAATCAAACTGTTGAGATCCCATTGAGATCATCTAGTCCAGAACCTAGTATGGCTAATGATATCAATGACGATGATTATGCTCCTACTCAAAACAGCAAGGAAGTATCAGTACCAGATAATAATACTGAACAACGGAGAAGTAAAAGAGAGAGAATAGAGAAGGACTATGGTCCTGACTTCATTACATATCTTATAGAAGGCAGTAAGGACGAAGTCCTTAATGTGACTAAATATGTAATGAACGTCGATGACGATCCCAAAATTTATTCTGAGGCTATGAGTTCCAGAGATTCCAATTTCTGGAAAGAAGCTATCAATGATGAAATGAATTCCATACTATTAAACCAAACTTGGGTTTTAACTGATTTACCTCCTGGTGCTAAACCTATAGGACGTAAATGGATATTCAAGAAAAAGTTGAATACAAATGGATCCATTGATAAGTTTAAAGCCATATTAGTTGCTAAGGGATATAAGCAAAGACATGGAGTAGATTACTTTGATACATATGCTCCAGTTGCTTGCATATCTTCAATACGTTGTTTAATTGCACTTGCATCAATCCATAAATTAGTCATACATCAAATGGATGTAAAGACTACTTTTCTAAATGGAGACTTAGAAGAAGAGATATATATATATATGGAACAACCTGAAGGTTTCAAAACCCCAAGCCAAGAAAAGAAAGTTTGCAAATTAGTAAAATCTCTTTACGGCCTGAAGCAAGCTCCCATGCAATGGCATGAGAAATTTGATAAAGTTGCACTGTCATATGGATTCATTGTTAATGATGCTGATAAATGTATTTATAGCAAATCGGATAACAACGGTAGTGTTATAATATGTTTATAAGTTGATGACATGCTAATATTTGGTTCCAATATATCATGTGTGAATGAAACTAAAAAGTTTCTGTCTTCTAAATTCGATATGAAAGATCTAGGAGAGGCTGATGTAATTTTGGGAATTAAAATTATTAGGAAAGAGGGGGAGTTATTACTAACTCAATCTCATTACATAGAGAAATTCCTACAAAAGTATGGTCATTACAATGACAAACCAGCACCAACTCCTTTAGATCCTAGTATTAAATTAGAAAAGAACACTGGATGTACTATCTCTCAACTAGAGTATTCCAGTGTCATTGGGAGTCTTATGTATGCTATGCATTGCACTAGACCAGACATCGCACATGCTATAAGTGTATTATGTCGATTTACGAGTAATCCAGGTTTCGAACATTGGAAAGCTATTTCTAGAGTTTTAGCTTATTTGAAAGGAACCATTTAATATGGTTTATCTTATAAAGGATATCCTGATGTAATAGAAGGATATAGTGATGCAACCTGGAACAATGTAGAATCCAAATCCAAGTCTACTACTAGATGGATCTTTACATTAGGAGGCGCTGCTGTGTCTTGGGCTTCCAAGAAGCAGATATTTCTGACTCAACAATGTTGTCAGAATTGATTGCATTAGCAGATGCATGTAAAGAAGCGGAATGGCTTAGGAATTTATTAATGGAAATCCCTTTATGGAAGAAGCCATCTCCAGCAGTCTTGATTAACTGTGACAATCAAGCAACGATATACAATGTGTCTAATAAGACATATAATGGAAAGTCTAGACATGTGAGTTTAAGACATCAAATGGTGAGACAGTTACTCAAAAGAGGAGTTATAACTGTTGACTACATAGAAACGAAGAAAAAGTTGGCTTATCCACTTACAAAGAGTCTTCCAAAGGCAATGGTTTCTATAAAGTCATAAGAAATGGGACTAAGGTCAGTGAATGAAGGTTGGTCATCCTTAACAGAAACCCAACTTATGCCTTGAAAAGGATATACAAAGTTCAATGGGTACCAACAAGTTAAGAGAATGATTATGGAACACTAAATCGATAATCCCATAATATTTAGTGTTGGATTCTGCAAGAACAAAGGATGGATATATATCCTTAATAAGTCTAGAAACCTTAAAAGGTGAATCGCAGAAACACCTTAAGAGACTTACCTATATGAGTATGGAAATCAGGCCGTTTCCTAGGAAAGTAAGATCGCTTTCTAAGTAGACTCATGAACCAGGATTTAAGCACATGGCCATTAACGTGCTGAGCAATACAGAACACTTTACCTAAGGAAATCAACATGTGAGATTGTTCCGGTTTTATCATTATGGATACTTCGTTCAAGATTCGTTCACCATAGAATCTAGATAAGGCTTTGAATGGTTTACACTAAGTAAAGGTTCAAATCCAAAAGATACCTTTTATTTATGTGTTGGTTTTCACGATGATGCAAAACTTGATCTTAGAACTACATAGGCTTGAT
Source organism: Allium fistulosum (assembly GCA_030737815.1). Taxonomy (NCBI): domain Eukaryota; kingdom Viridiplantae; phylum Streptophyta; class Magnoliopsida; order Asparagales; family Amaryllidaceae; genus Allium; species Allium fistulosum. The sequence goes on along the minus strand of CM060904.1, from coordinate 1,127,186,849 downwards.
CCCACTTGGGTATGTAGGAAGTCACTCTAGTGATGCAGCCATCCTATTTATTAATTTTTCTTATTTTGAAAATTAGGGGAGATTGTTGTAAAATTTTCAAATAAACTTTGGGGTTTGGGTTTTGATTTGGAAGAGAAGAAGAAACATATTAGTCCCACATGGTAGAAAGTTATACAAAATATTTGTATAAATATAGTTTTCTCATGTGGATGTTGGGGCCTTGGGGCTCCCACATGTTTGCTTTGTTAAGAGGAGAGAAGTCATGCAACACCACACGCGCGCCGCCGCCGTCCGTCCGACCGAACCGGGCCGGGTCGGGTACGGGTTTCGGGTTTCGGATCCGAAAATATTTTTGGATTATATATGAACAGTAATGGGCCAGATTTCAGCCCATTAAGGACCCAAAACCGGAATTTCTGAAATTGAATATAGGGCGGGAAATCGCAACGGTTTTCTGAACGTTGCAAAATATGAATGGACGCGACGTTTAAATTGTGAACCGTACACTTCGCGAATAGGCACCTCTTCACATCTATAAATAGCAACGCCCAGAAACATTTCAAAAAAATGAATTTTCTGAATCATCTTCTTCTTCCTCACAGCACAGTTTTGCGCCATAACTCCGTCTCCATTGCTCTGTTTTTGTGACGCCCCTCAGGTGTTGCAAACTCAAAAATCATCGCAAAATTGCTCCATTCTTCCTCTTCATTCTATTCTATACATATTGCATCATCAGAAACCATTACTAAAGTGTTCTTGGTCGGATCAAAGGCGTACAAACTTTGAATCCGATTTCATTGTTATAGGGCTTCATTGAACCCTGAAAGTCGATAGTTCGATAACCCATTTGTACCTGGTGGGTTGAACTATTGTCTGAAAGAATCTATTCCATAGATCCTTGAAGTCGGAAGTACAACATTATCTTCTTCGTAATCGCCATCAAATTTATCTCGAACCGCAAAATCCCCAACATGAGGCGATGGTAGAAGTAGTGGATGATAACAATGAGGGTGACGGAGGGATTTGTGATGATGACTATGGTGATTTGCACAAAATGCACCAGAAATTCAGTGGTATGCATAGGGTTGTGTTTTGAGAACGTGCAGTATGTTCAGTCTTTCTTTTTTGGAAATGAGGCAGTGATATGAATGATGAAGTTTTTTTTGAAATGAGACAAGGTTGTGGAGGTGGACTGCAATAGGTTCAGGGAGGTTGTGGCAGTGTTTGGTTGATGATGGTGGTAGTGTTATGAGGAAGGTGAATGTAGAAGTGAGTTTGTATGAACTGAAGGAAGGTATTGTGTTTTGAAGAAGTTATGTTATGGTCAGAGGCAAGTATGGTCAGAGCAGTGGATGGATGAGCTGCAGTGGGGAGTGCAATGGGAAATGGTCAATGCAGTGTGAAGGATGATGGAGAAGTGAAGTAGGTATGGTATTGTTTGAGAGATGGTTTGAGCAAGTTGTGGTAAAGTTAATGGCTGTTGTTTGTTGATGAAATGGTAGGGATGGAAGTGGTAGATGAAGTGGCAGGGGTGAGAATGTTTACTACGGTTAGAAGGATTTTGCTAGATTGGGAATAAGGCAATAAGACAATAAGGCAGAGGGAAGATGGTACGAGATTCAGGGGGAGGTTTGGATATGTGCAGGCAGAGGAATGTGCACTGTTGGTGATGGTAAAGGCGGTAATTTGAAGGCAACTTGGGGTTGATGGAGGTTTCGGTAGACAGTTGTAATGAGGATGGAAATGTTTACACGGAAGTGTATATGTATGCACAAAAGTGCAGGGATGTAGCAAAAGGAAATTTTAGGGTGGTGAAGGAATGTAGAAGTGAATAGGCAGGTTGGATGTTTGGGTGAGGAAGGAGGAGCAGTTTGTTGTAGTTTTGACAGTGAGGATGTTGTGCACTGATATGCACTTATGGGAGAATGGTGTGTGCACGGAGAATGGTGGAGTAGGCTACTGTTGGTTGTGGTTGAATCTTTGGTTGATTGGGTAGTTTGGAGTTGTAGTAGATTATGGGGTTTGTATGGTTGTGATGGGTCAGTGCAGATGGATATTGGGGGTTGAATGGTAGCAGCAATGGTTAAGTTTTTTGATGTGGTAGTGGATTGTAGGATTGACAGAAGATGGTGAAATGTATGTTGTTGCAGAGGTGAGTTGATGAATGTGCAAGCAGTAGAAGTGAGTTTGTAGGATGTGGAGCAATGTGGAGATGTTGGTCACTTTGTTGATGATGGAGGATTTTGGTGGAGAAATGAGGTTTTGGCAGAAATGTTGACAAGAAGTTTTGACAGAGGAGTGCAAGGGTGAAGACAATGGGCAGTTTATGTTGTTACACGGAGATGGGTGATGGTTAGGAGGGTATGAAATGCACAGTAAGTGAAGTGTAGTATGTATGAACTATTGTTGTGTGCCAGTGGCAAGATGATGCATGGTGGTGCACAGAAATGATGTAGAGTTGTTATGTAAATTAAAATGAGATTGTAATCTGTAAATGAAAATGAAATAATATGTTATTTTTTAAATTGTGTATGTTTTTTTATATATAGAGTGCAAATGCAAGTAGAAATAAAACAAAACAAAAAAAACACAATTAAGTCAAAACAAATGAAAACAAATGCTTAACAATAATTTTTATTTAAGAAACACAAAACAAATATAAATAACAAAAATAATTCGAAGAGTAAAATTAAAAATCAAATTGCTATTCACCGGCAGTGACGCCAAAAACTTGTTAGACGACGAATTTTCTATCAGTTAGAAAATCACCAAAAAGGTAATAAAAAACCGCAAGCGCACGGCATACAATTTTAGTATGTGACGAGTACGGATCGACCCACGTGGAATTGAATTAATTTTAAATTCTACTCAATCAAATTAACCCAAAGAGTTTGAAGTTGTTTTAAGCTAAAAAATGTAAAAACTAACTAAAACAAAGTGAATAAAAATATGAGAGTAGAGGGCAATTTAGAGGCAAATCCCTTCTCATGATCACACAATGAAATTATGACCTCCTTTTTTGGTCATTTGTGAATTTAGTTGATGTGCTTATCCTAAGTATGGTCTATTTGTGCTATTAATTAGCCCAAAATAAACCATCAAACTTTAACACATAATCCAAACCACTTGTCAACTCTCATGAAAATGATAATGAAATTAAAAATAAAATATATTCTAAGCATGATCTATTTAATATTGATTAGTAACATAGACCATCAAATTTTGATTCTAAATCCACTTCATTACCAAAATTATATGTAGATGAAGAAGTAATTTATGTTTATGTTGTTTAAGCATAGCCTATTTGGTGTCAACAACGTTGGCTATCAATTCAATATTAAACAACAAAATTGTAAATTTTACAACATCAAAATTTTCCATTAAACACAAAAGAAGATAAAATGAAATCACTATGTTAACTTTAAGTGATTCATGAGAGCTTCATCACCCCTAAATTGAAGGGGCTTGGCTTCTCATATTTGGATTCATTAAAACACAAAGTGATTTCAACATAAACATAAACAAGAGGAAAAGGAGAGCTAACTAAATTGTATGTAAAAAATTTAATCTAGTTGCATGAAATATAACTACCCTAATTGCAAAAAGTAAAGAACAATAGTTAAAAGATCATGCAATTAAATTGCATAAATAAAATTACATAAGGGTAAAAGGCTAAGAAGTCATTAAAGAGAGAAAGAGAGTTTATATTTACATGGCTACAACTAAACTAACTAAAGAGAAGGTAAGAGCTTGCTACATAAAACATAAAGGTTATACATGCTTAAAACCCTAATCCATATTTTAGGGGATTACCCAAAATGCCCTTTAGGAAGTGTGGCCTCCAAGTTATCATTAGCATGTAATTAATTCTCCATTAACAAGCCTTTAAACCATCATGAACATGTGCATGTGCTTTTAATCTCCGTTAGCTTTTAATTGTGGTCCATAGGTTAGCGAGTAGGTGGGCTCCTCCATGATTACATGAATTCATTTATCGCCATCTTTCATTTTCCTTCTTCTCTTGTGCATGCATAAATACATGAAAGCTTCTTCATATTTGCTCTTTTTTTCTACAATTAAAAATAAAAATGTGCAGGTAAATTTTCTCAAATTAAATCATACATAAAATTATCATTTTACCCCCTAAATGAAGATGAATAAATGATGATTTGAAAACAATTTAAATTTTGGTTTAAACATGTAAAATACCCTAATATGCTTATTTATTTAAATAAAAGTAGATTAAATATGGAAGTAAAAATATGCACTTTTACCTGCACATCACAGCATCTTGATACTGTACAGTCATCTTAATCAATACTTGTCTAATATCATGCACTATATACTATATATATTTTTTGATAAAACATTAGTATCTATATTTTATATAATGTCCTATGGTTATTATCATCAAAACCAATACCTAAGGTACTAACAACAAATGGATGCGAACAACATTTATAAATGGTGATTCAGAAGAGATCATTTAGATATCACAGCCCAAGGATTTCAAGGTCAATGGGAGCAAGGGCAAAGACTTGCAAATTGTTAAGTTTGATTTATGCTCATAAAAAATCTTTAAGAAGTTGGAATAAGCATTTTGATAAAGTAATCAAACAATTTGGTTTTTTATCAGAATACAGAGGAAGGATGCGTATATCAAAAAGAACAAGGAAGTACTTTGGTATTCTTAGTTCTATATGTCAACGATTTGCTACTGATTGGCAATGACATTGCATTATTACAATCAGGGAAAGCATGATTATCTAAGAATTTCTTCATGATGGATCTGGGAGAAGCATCCTACATACTTGGTATTAGGATCTATAAAGATGGATCCAAGAGGTTGTTGCGGTTGTCCCAGTCCTTGAATAAACATATTGTCCTAACAAAATTCGGTATGGAGAATTCAAAGTGTGGAAATGTTCCAACGCAATTTGGAATCATCCTTCCCAAGAAGGACGCTCCTCATACTTATGAGGAGACAGAGCAGTTAAAGAGGATAATGTATGTACCTGCAATCGGTTTCATAATGCATATTATACTATGCATCAGACCAGATGTGGCTTATGCATTAGGATGTCTAAGCCGATACTAATTTTATCCTGGTGCGAAGCATTGGCTGTTGTAAATGTATACTTAAGTATTCAAGAAATACTAAGGATAATTCCTTATATACATAATGAAGACCTTCTTGTGAAGGGGTATACAGACTCTAGCTTTCAGACTGATATTGAGGATAACAAGTTTGTATATAGTTATGGTTTTACACTAAGTGGTAGGTCTGTTAGCTGGAAAAGTTCCAAATCGGAAACAGTGATTGATTCAATGATGGAGGCCGAATACATCGCCCTCAATGCAGCAACTAAAGAAGCGGTATATATGTGTTTTGAACATTGAGAACCCAATGACATTGTTATGCAATAATGTTACGATGAAAATCATAAAGGAACCAAAAGCTCATAAGAAATCAAGGCACATACTTCGAAAGTTCCAACTTATTAGAGAATTTGTCACTAATAAAGAAATTGTGATTGTTAGAGTAAATACTAAGGATAATATAGCAGATCCATTCACGAAGGGACTAGCTCGGTCGGTTCTCACCAAATTGATCATAGGGATGGGATTGAGATTCCATTATTGGTCCTAAGTGTAAGTGGAAGATCGATAGAGTTATAGTTATGCTCAAGGGGAAATTCTGTAATTTATTATAAATTATTAACTCTGTAATAAAATCATATTTGAAATAAAATGTGTTTTTCTTTATATTATATACTTGTCATATTATGATATGCTAACTAATATTTAATTTAAGTATATTAAATAGAAAATCCTTGATATGTTATGTGATAGTAGTTATAATGTGTTGTAATCGTTGAAAATTCATCACATTAAAAACATCATATTGTTTTGAATATTCTTGGTCAAGATGTTTTGAGATAAGATAGTGATGCATCCATTGAGACTGGAGTACATAACGCTCTTCAAATATTGGGCAGTGTATTATTCATGGCTATTGGGATCACCAAGGGGTTATATATTGATAGTTACTGGATAACTATGGAATGACCCATCTGAGAGTTTTCTTTTGTTTATTATAACTAAGGTCAAATAGAATCTCAAAGTGACGATGTTACATGGTTCTCTTGACTTGAGAATACTGATGAACTTCATGTTGATATTACACTTGGATTATGGTTGAATCATGGCATGACATCCATCAAATGGTCATAGTTGGGTCTGAGTTGAAGCATTGAGAGTGAAACACTATTCAATAAAGAATTCATCACTTTAGTTATATGAGGTTGATATCACATTCGACCGTAGTCAACTCAAAGTCATAGTCTTTGGCCAGAGCAGCACGGTTAGTAATAATTGTTATTATTGTACCGAGGACTTTGTGTTTGGACTAAACAAGTTGAATATGGATGATATTGGAATTTTGACAAAAAACAAATTCCATAAGCCCTAAAATGATATAGTTTTGACGAAAAGAATTGGTGTGGATAACTGTTACTATCAGGTACCCCTTAAAAAAGTAAAGTTGGGTTTTACCGGAAAGATGTGTAAGTGATAAATTCGATCAAATTGTCATACCACCTGCAAAGGTGACGTGTGACGTTAATATTCAAATTGTTCAATAATAATCGCTGACTGAATTTACACCTTTGAGTCGCATAACCATAATAACGAATACTCCGAAATACTATGCGATTTTATTAATTTTAAATTGTTATAAATTAACTAAATTAATTAATATTTATGAAATACTAATGATTAAATTTTATTTGATTTGTTTGAATGCAATTAGTATTTAATAAAGTGTATATATAAAAGTTATACATGTACGTATCAATATACGATATCGATAAATATTTAAATTTTATTTAAATTAATTTATTAGTATAAGTGAGTTTAGAAATTGTTGAAGGCCAATAAAGCCTCATGTATTGTCGGTTATAGGAGCATGAGGAAGGGGTTTAAATGTTCAAATGTAGATTTGAAATGGCAAATAAAGACTAGGTCGGTTCTCACCAAACTAACCGATGGGATGAGATTGAGATTCCATTATTGGCCTCAATTGCAATTAAGAGAATGATAAAGTTAGGGGTATGCCCTAGGGCGATTCCATAATTTATTATAAATTATTAACCCTGCAATAAAATCTCATTTGAAATAAAAGATGTTTTTCTTTCTATTATATAGTATTGTGATATATTAATTAATTATTAAATTTAAGTACATTAAATATAAAATAAGTTATGTGATAATAGTCACAATGTGTTAAAATCATGAGAAATATATCACATTAAAAATAATATATTATTTTAAATATTCATGGTCAATATGTTTTGAGATTTGATATTGATACATTCATTGAGACTAGAGTGCATAACGCTCTCCAAATGTTGGACGGTGTATTACTCATGGCTATTAGGGGCATTGAGGAGTTATATACTGATAGTTATTGGATAACTATGGAATAACTCACTCGAGAGTATTTTGTTTATTGTAACCAAGGTCAAACAAAATCTCAAAGCGACAATGTCACACAATTCTCTTGTCTTAAGAATACCGATGAACTTTAATGTGGATATTCCACTTTGATTATAGTTAAATCATGGCATGATTTCCTTAAAGGACCATAGTTGGGTTTGAGTTGAAGCCTTGAGAGTGAAACACTATTCAATAAAGAGTTCGTCTCATTAGTTATACGAGGTTAATATCACAGTCAATTATAGTCAACTCAAAGTCAAAATCTCTAACCAAAGTAGCACGGTTAATAATAATTGTTTTTATTATACTAAGGGCTAGTGTTTGGACTAACCAAGTTGAACATGGATGATAATGGAATTTTGACCAAAACCAAATTCTATATGCCATAAAGTAATATTTGACGAAGAGAATTGGTTTAAATAACCGTTACTACCGAATACCGCTTAAAATAGTAAAATTGGGCTTTACCGAAAAGATGTGTATGCGATAAATTCGGCCAAACCATCACAGCATTGATTAAGGTGATGTGTGAGCGTTAATATTCGAATTGCTCGATAATAATCGTTGACTGAACCTATACTTTTGTATCACACAACCGTAATGACGAATACTCCGAAGTACCACACGATTTAATAAATGTTAAATTGTTATTAATTAATTAATTAATTAATATTTATGAAATATTATTAAAATTTATTTTATTTGTTTAAAGTAAACATATAAAGCTATATATATGCGTATCGATATATGATATCAATAAATATTTAAGTTTTAATTAAATAAATTAATTACTAAGTGGGTTTAGAAATTGCTGAAGGCCCCATAAATTCTCATGTGTGGTCGGCCACAGCAGTAAGAGGAAGAGGTTCAAAATGTTCAACTGTTGATTTTAAATGGAAAATAAAGAACGAGTAATGAAAGAATAAAAGGTCTTCACTTTTTCATCTTCCTAAATGTCTGCTTAAACACCTCATTCTCATTCATTTTATGATCCTTCCTCTCCTTTGTCCCAGCCAAAAGCATCAAGGCATACTAGCCTTTTATTTCCAAAACAAAATTCAATATAAAATTAAATTAAATTAAATGTGGTGTTCGTTTGTAGTTCGTTGCAATTTCTAAAGGTGGTTCAATCAGATCTAGGAGTTATTCTTCGATCATGATGGATATCATAGGCTACCTCTTTAGGTAATCTTTTCAATTACTTTATTATTTATCTAAACACCATTTGATTGTGTAGATTAGATCGCTATATATATGCTATAACAAATTTATATGTGCCTGTATTGTCTAATTTAATTTGTACAGTCAATTGTTTAATTTAAAAAGCACATGAAAATATTATTATAATACTTAATTAAATTTTGGCCATATTTCAAACAATCAAATATTAATTTTGAAATTTAAAATTAATTTTAACTAGTTTTAATAATTGTATAATTTGATAAATGTACTTTTACATATTAAATATATTAAATTATTCAAACTTTTTTTATAAATACATGTACGTTCGGATTTTATAAAAAAAATTATATGATAATAATTAATATACCTTAAATTCAATTTAAATACATTATTGTATATGTAATGTTTAAAATAATAAATAATAAATAATAAATATCCGCAAGTAGTGGCGCAGTGGTTGAGACGCTTGCCTCCTATTAACGAGGTCGCGAGTTCGATACCTGTCCGCCCTACTCCCCTAAAGACGTGGAGGTGGATTCCCATAAAACCAATAACTCGGTTGGAAACATCAAACCTCTATGCTGGGGCTGACTTAAATCCTTCCTAAGGTTGGCGGACTCACTAGGTAGGGGTTCTTCCCTTCGGGGTTGAGTTTTTTTAAAATAATAAATAATAAAAAAACAAATCTACACGGATTTGGTTAAAAAATTATATTATTAGAAACATGAAAATATTCTAAAGGATAAATTTATAGGCTTTTTTTTACTTAGGATAGCCCGCTAATAAATTTGATTTAAGGACAAAAACTTCTGGTTGCAGAAAACAATCCTTATCACTTTTGAGTTCATGTGATTTTTACAACTGTGGTACGTTGACTGGATCCATATAAATATGTTGTAAAAAAGGAGGAAAGACTGGACAATTCTCAGCACTTGGAATCAATAATTCTACGTACCGTTGAACAGTTTACTAACCAGTGATGAATTAGCTAAATAGTTCTTTAAAAAACTATTTCTTTTGAAATGGTACTTTATATACAACATGTCACTAGGACAACATTATCATATGTCCATAAATGTTCTAATTACGCTACGCAAGTTTCGAACTTGTAACCACTCGCACCAAAGTCGAATCACTTAACCGCTGGGACAATGGTGCTTGTCAAATCAGTTGGAGCTAAGCTCCAAATGTATGAATCTGGAAAGTGATAAAGTTGCACATGGCCAAAGTAAACATCATTTCCTCTTTATGCATCAGTATGTGGTAAGTAAGAATGTAAGATGATGTTATTGGACTTACACAGTTGAGTCACATATCCAATGCTACATAATCGACAAATCATCTGTCATAACTTTTTTCTTTTTTTTGAGCGAAGTAAATTAACTGTAACTAGGGTGTAACTCATTTGTTGCATGTTCTTAAAAATATGTTTATTATTTAATTATTGTTAAAAACAAAACTCGAGTACACAATATTTTAAAAATAAATTCTAAAATTAAAAAGCATCAACTCCAATCAAATAGATAGTGGATATCATTTCTGCAATATATTGATATCAGTTTTATTACAAAAAACAATTAAAATAACTCCTAAAATTTAAAAGCATAAACTCCAATCAAACACACTGTGGGTATCATTTTTTCAATACTTTGGCATCAGTATTGTTATAAATGGCAGTGAAAATAATTCTAAAATAACAAAGCATCAACTCAAATCAAACAGAAAGTGGATACTATTTTTGCAATATATTGGTAGCAGTATTGTTATGTATGACGGTGACAACAATTTCTAAAATTAAAAAGCATCAACTCCAATCAAACATACAGTAGCTATAAATTTTGCAATATATTGGTATCACTTTTGTTACAAATGGCAATGAAAATTATTTCTAAAATAAAAAAGAATCAACTCAAATCAAACATATAGTGAGTATCATTTTTGTAATAATTTGGTATCAGTTTTGAATAACAGCGAAAATAATTTCTAAAATTACAAATCATCAACTCCAATCAAACAGACTCATTTTTGCAATATATTGGTGTCAATTTTGTTATGTATGATGGTGAAAACAATTTATAAAATTAAAAAGAATCAATTTCAATCAAATAGACAGTAGGTATCATTTTTGTAATACTTTGATATCAGTTTTGTTATAAATGACAGTGAAAATAAATACTAAAATTACAAAGCATCAACTCTAATCAAATGGACATTGGATATTATTTTTGTAATATATTGGTATCAGTTTTGTTACAAATGACAATAAAAAAAATTCTAAACTTAAAAAGCATCAACACCAGTCAAATACATAATGGACATCATTTTTGCAATACTTTGGTATCAGTTTTTTATAGATGGCAGTGAAAATAATTTCTAAAATTACAAAGCATCAACTCCTATCAAACGGATAGTGGATATCATTTTCGCAATATCTTGGTAACGGTTTTGTTAAGTATGACATTGAAACCAATTTCTAAAATTAAAAAGCATCAACTCCAATCAAACAGACAACGGGTATCATTTTTGCAGTAGTTCAGTATCAGTTTTGTTACACTAAAAATAATTTCTAAAATTACAATGCATCAGCTTCAATCAAACAAATAGTGGATATCATTTTTACAACATATTGGTATTGGTTTTGTTAGTATGACGGTGAAAAAAATTTCTAAAATTAAGAGGCATCAACTCCAACCAAAATGACAACAGGTATCATTTTTGCAATACTTTGGATCAGTTTTGTTATAAATGACATTTAAAATAAATTTTAAAATAAAAAAGAACCAACCCCAGTCAAACAGACAGTGGGCATCATTTTTGCAATATATTTGTATCAGCTTTGTTAAAAATGGCAATGAAAATAATTTCAAAGATTAAAAAGCATCAACTACAATCAAACACACAGTGGGTATCGGTTTTGTAATACTTTAGTATCAGTTTGTTGTAAATGACAGTGCAAATAATTTTTAAAATTACAAAGCATCAACTCCAATCAAACGGTTAGTGGATATCATTTATGCAATATATTGGTATCGGTTTTGTTATGTATGACGGTGAAAACAATTTCTAAAATTAAAAAGCATCAACTCCAATCAAACAAACAACGGATATCATTTTTGCAATACTTCGGTGTCAGTTTTGCTATAAATGATAGGGAAAATAATTTTTAAAATTACAAAGCATCAACTCCAATCAAATTTTTGCAATATATTGGTATCGGTTTTGTTATGCATGACAGTGAAAACAATTTCTAAAATTAAAAATCATTAACTCTAATTAAAATGACAGTGGATACCATTTTTGCAATCCTTTGGTATCAGTTTTGTTATAAATGACAGTGAAAATAAATTCTAAAATTAAAAAGCATTATGTATGACGGTGAAAACAATTTCTAAAATTAAAAAGCATCAACTCTAATTAAAATGACAATGGATACCATTTTTGCAATCCTTTAGTATCGGTTTTGTTATAAATGACAATGAAAATAAATTCTAAAATTAAAAAGCATCAACTTCAATCCAACAGACGGTGGATATCATTTTTGTAATATATTGGTATAAGTTTTGCTACAAATAACAATGAAAATAATTTCTAAAATTAAAATGTATCTACCCCAATCAAACACACAGTGGATATCATTTTTGCAATATTTCGGTATCAGTTTTGTAATGACTCGGATTTCGAAAGGTTTATAATTAAATATCGGAATTATTTAAATATAGTTGAATCTTAGATTTAATATAAATAAAAATGATTTCGAAAGCTTATTTAAATTCTTTTTAAATAATATTGAAAATAATAAACTTTTAATTTAGAATTAAAAGTGATTAAACTAGTTTTAATAATAATTCTTTTTATTATTAACATATGAAATTGTCATTCCGGGGCACTGTCTTGGATTTTGACGAACAATGTCATTGGATCTGGAATAATGAATTGTTATACGCCGACGAGTTTCGTGATGATTGAACGTGTTGTGTGTCATGCGTGCTCGAAACGCATAGCATTAAATTTAAAAGAATAAAATATATTAAATATTTTCCTATAAATACATCGTCAACATAAAAACCTAATTCTAACTTTCCCACTTTCTCTTCATTTCTAAATTTTCTTGTTGCCACACATTCCTTGCTTCCACCAATTGTTTTGACAGAATTAGACAACAAAATCGAGAGATTTTAGATCTATTGGCTTCTTAGAAGCAAGGGCTTCAAGTGGTTGTACTTAGTTTTGGGTGCGCCGAGGTTTAGCTATTGTTTGCGCCAAAATTGGTCACAAACACCCAATTTCCAATGAAAGCACCAGTTCACAATCACAGATAACAAGTATGTAGAGAATTAAAAATGAAGAACACTCGGAAAACTTAGATGAAAGCAGTAAAGAACACAGGGTTTATAGTGGTTCAGCAATCCGGCCTACGTCCACTTTGAAGTTGATAATTTTATTGAAGTTTGCTTGCTGATTACAACGAGTTACAACTGATTACAACAGCAAAATCCGAGTACAATGATGAATCCGGCAGAGTCTGGACGTAGAAGAGCCAAAAGTCCCTTTTCTATAGACTTTGGGATGCTATTTATAGGCGTAGGCTGCAAATATCTTGCTCAGATCTCGGGAGACCTCTTCTGGCATGTGTGTGGGCCCACATGATCGATCCCATGTGGTTCACACTAGATCTGTGATCAATACGAATGAATTTCGTATCAATCAAGACTTGGCCCAATCGAGTCGAAATTAAGCATGAACATTCTTTAGGTTGTACGCAAGCTCCTGTGAAACTTTCGTGACATTTGGACTTATAGATCTCAAGATATGATCGATACGAATTAGAACTTCCTTTATGCTGCTTGGTTCGTATCGATCAATTCGCATTGATACTTATTCGTATCGATACCAAGCACGTGCGCGTTGATGACGTGGCTCTATTTTCAAGCCTTGATCCATTCTCCATGCCGTGTTGAACGAGTCTTCATCCTTTTCGAACTCCACTCGTATCCATCCATATCCTTTCATTCGCATCCATCTGCTCCACCCTTGGTTCGCATTGTTGGTTCGCATCCATCGAAGTGACTCCATTCGTATCCCTTTTTCGTATCGATGCCATGGGTGTACTTCGTATCGATTCTATACGTGTTGATCGATACGAAGTAACCTTATGTGATGGGAGTGGAGTGCATACTCGATCGATACGAAGAAGATGCAAAATGATGGATACGAAACAGGGTCTTTCATGGATACGAACAAAGCCGGCAGATGGATACGAACTACATTCTCAGGATGGATGGATACGAACGAAGCCTTACCTTTGGTGGATGCGAACTAGAAGACAATGATGGATATGAAGTACGGTTACTTGGACCGACATGATATTCGATCGAAACGAAGAAGGCCATCGTTGATCGATACGAACATGATGGATACGATGTGATGGATGGGATTGTGTTGTTTTCCTTGACTTGTATCAATCATATCTTGAGCATATGAACTTGGATTGACCTAAAATTTGGGACGTCGGCTTTTATAGCTTTGCTTGTCATGTCTTGTTAATTGCAGCTCAACCTGGACTTGGACAAAATTTACCGATATCCATAGTGAAAGTGTATAACCAATCTTTGGGACGAACTGTTCTTGATCTCCAGTCAACTTTTTGGTGTCATGGCCTTGCCAAAAGACGGGATAACACTTACCCCCCAAAACATGCCTTGCGATAGGAAGGTGTGTTTTGTAGTTCGATAAGCTGGATGTTCGTATCCAATTAATGACCTGCAAAGAAATTGATAATCTTATCCGACTGTGAAAAGTGATCGTTTGCGATCGTATGCCGTTCAGGGCGGTATGTAACCGTTCATGGTCGGGTGTCGTTCGAGGCGAATTGTGACTGTTCGCGGTCGGATGTCGTTCGCGGCGAGTTGTGACCGTTCGCGGTCGGGTTCTGTTCGCGGTGAGTTGTGACCGTTCACGGTCGGGTACCGTTCGCGGCGAGTTGTGACCGTTCACGGTCGAGTGTCGTTTGCGGCGAATTATGCGTGCCCGGGGGGGGACTTGGTATCATTAACGTTAGATTTCACGTTCGAGTGAGTTTCTAAGTTGCTTGTTATGGCGGTTTATCGCCATCTCAGAGAATGCCTGAGGACCGTTCGCGGTCCCGTACATGTGTAAGTGACTTAGCCGTCATGGAATTATTGAAACCAAATTTACATTCAAATGAGTCTTTCAACAGAAATGTTCAACAAAATCAAGTTCAAATGTGCGAAATAAAAAGCAAAAGCGGAACAGAGACGTAAAAGTGCAAACACCTATATCGACGCAATTGTTAGTCGTATCAGAGCATGCCCGAGGATCGCTCGTAATCCTGTACATGTGTAAATGACTTAATCGCGTTGGTATGGAGTTTGCCACTTGTTCGTCATTATTCCGATCAGTTGATGATAAGCTGATGCCTCGATCCGGAGCCACCTTCATTTGATGCAGGCGGTGGTTGCTCTCATCCCACCGTAGTTGCTCCCCTTCTCACATATTGCGATAACAGACCATTCCAGATATGTCTCTCAACCTCATCCTTCAAGTGCCTGCAATCATTTGTGCTATGACCAATTAGCTCGTGGAATAAGCAATACTTGTCGGATATCCTTTCATTGCTAGTCGGGTCCCTTCTCATTGGCTTTCGATAAGGAATCCGTCCTCTAGTATCCTGGTAGATTCGCTCCAAAGTCTCATTCAGCTCCGTATAAGAGGTGAATCTCGGTTCCTTTCACGGTCGCTTTGGTCCATCACCGTTATCCTCGGCTTTCCGTTTCCCTTTATCGTTGCCTGAGTCTTCTCTGGGAGGGTCTCCGCCTTTGACTGCATAAACTCCAACTTCCTCTCCTTCCTCCTTTTCAGCATTTGTGTCCTCTAATCACAGAAATCCTTCGGCCTCATGATAAAATTCTCCTAGAACCATAGGCGGATCCCTTGTCAGTGAATTTTTAAATTATGTTCCATCAGCTATGCCATATACGGCTGCCATCAAAACCATGGATGGATCTGAGCGATCCACCGATGCCGCTGCTGCATTAAATCGTGTTAGAAAATTCCTCAAAGATTCCCCCGTTCTTTGCTTTGGTGCTTCCAAACTCATCACATTCTTGGGTCTCAAAATGTGAACTCTGAACTGCTCATAAACTTCTCAGTCAAATCGGTCCATGTCCCAATGGAGCCGCTTCCCAGCTGTCTAAACCATAGTGCTGCAATGTCCGTCAAATACAATGGGAAGCACTGGGCCATGACCTCCTCTGATGCCCCCAGTACCTCCATATGCCTCATATACCGTGCCAGATGAACTGTAGGATCAGTCCTCCCATCGTACGTCTCCAGTGTTGGTAGCTTGAATTCTAGTGGATTCATGACCTGTCTAATTGCGGGAGCGAAGGGGCTCATGTTCACGTCTTCCAGATCTCTATTAACCAGTCCGCCTTTCATGGCTCGTCTGACCATCTCCGCCAATCTGTCACTATCGCCAAGCTGCGGCCCTTGTCTGTTGCCTCTGATCTGCCCCCCGAGTTCATGAGGGATTCCTGGAGTCTGCTCTCTTGGCCGAGCATCCATCTCTCTATCAACGTGGTGTTGCACAACTCCACCTGGTGTCCTGCCTGCGGTTGGATCGACATGCTCCGGGTGAGTGCCCCCTAGCTCTAGTGCTGCTCCTAATGGTCCTGCTCTATTCTGAATTCTGGTTGCTCCATGCTCCTGATCCCTATCTATAGCATCTCCTGCAGTTGCATTCCCTTGATTTTGCACTCCAACTTGAACAACTTGTCGAAGTAGATTCTGCATCATCTCTTCTTGCCTTTTCAGCATTCCCTCCTGCATGGCTCCCATCATCATCTCCATCTCGTCTCGGGTGATGAAGACCGAGGCCTGATTCGCTCCTGAGGAAGCTTCCTGACCCCCTTCATGCCGACTCCCTTCATGCTGACTCCTTTCAGTTCTTTGTCTTCTTGTTGATTGCTTTGCCATAGTTCCTCCTAGATCTGATTCTCTAGCTCTCTAAATCTGAACTCCAAACTTTAGAATCCCTGAATACTTTTTCGTTCTCAATGAAAGCACCAAAATGTTTGCGCCAAAATTGGTCACAAACATACAATTTCCAATGAAAGCACCAAAATGTTTGCGCCAAAATTGGTCACAAACATCCAATTGCCAATGAAAGCACCAGTTCACAATCACAGATAACAAGTATGTAGAGAATTAAAAATGAAGAACACTCAGAAAATTTAGATGAAAGCAGTAAAGAACACATGGTTTATAGTGGTTCGGCAATCCGACCTACGTCCACTTTGAAGTTGATAATTTTATTGAAGTTTGCTTGCTGATTACAACGAGTTACAACTGATTACAACAACAAAATATGAGTACAATGATGAATCCGGCAGAGTCTGGACGTAGAAGAGCCAAAAGTCCCCTTTCTATAGACTTTGGGATGCTATTTATAGGCGCAGGCTGCAAATATCTCGCTCAGATCTCGGGAGACCTCTTCTGGCATGTGCGTGGGCCCACGTGATCGATCCTATGTGGTTCGCACTCGATCCATGATCGATACGAACAAATTTCGTATCAATCAAGACTTGGCCCAATCGAGTCGAAATTAAGCATGAACATTCTTTAGGTTGTACGCAAGCTCCTTTGAAAATTTAGTGACATTTGGACTTATAGATCTCAAGATATAATCGATATGAATTAGAACTTCCTTTATGCTGCTTGGTTCATATCGATCAATTCGCATCGATACTTATTCGTATCGATACCAAGCACGTGCGTGTTGAGGACGTGGCTCTATTTTCAAGCCTTGATCCATTCTCCATGCCGTGTTGAACGAGTCTTCATCCTTTTCGAACTCCACTCGTATCCATCCATATCCTTTCATTCGCATCCATCTGCTCCACCCTTGGTTCGCATCGTTGGTTCGCATCCATCGAAGTGACTCCATTCGTATCCCTTTTTCGTATCGATGCCATTGGTGTACTTCGTATCGATTCTATACGTGTTGATCGATACGAAGTAACCTTAGGTGATGGGAGTGGAGTGCATACTCGATCGATACAAAGAAGATGCAAAATGATGGATACGAAACAGGGTCTTTCATGGATACGAACAAAGCCGGCAGATGGATACGAACTACATTCTCAGGATGGATGGATACGAATGAAGCCTTACCTTTGGTGGATGCGAACTAGATGACAACGATGGATACGAAGTATGGTTACTTGGACCGACACGATATTCGATCGATACGAAGAAGGCCATCATTGATCGATACGAACATGATGGTACGAAGTGATGGATGGGATTGTGTTGTTTTCCTTGACTTGTATCAATCATATCTTGAGCATACGAACTCGGATTGACCTAAAATTTGGGACGTCGGCTTTTATAGCTTTGCTTGTCATGTCTTGTCAATTGCAGCTCAATCTGGACTTGGACAAAATTTACCGATATCCATAGTGAAACAGTGTATAACCAATCTTTGGGACGAACTGTTCTTGATCTCCAGTCAACTTTTTGGTGTCATGGCTTTGCCAAAAGACGGGATAACAGCTATGCTCGTCTAGGAGCAGTTGTAACAATCCGTCTTTCTTACTCCGAAAGATGGGTCACTAAGGGTAAAAGAAAAGGAAAGATAAGAAGAGAAGAAAAACTAAACAACACCGAATCTCACAACGCAACGGAACATTATATATTACTGAACAGAATATATTACAAAGTCATTTCAAAAATATTACATCAGAGTCATACTAATACAAATTTTACCCTAGGACGGTTATAACAGCCTGTCCCTTTCTAACAGATACAATATACGTATAATACATCGAAAAACAAGGTAATAACTAGCCATCGATGAAGCTGCCTGCTCCAAGCTCCTCGAAGATGAATCTGCGTAAAAACCCGAACTACTTGGTTGCATATTCAAATTTGAGCACCCAAGAGTTTAGGAAAAAAATAAACTCTGGGTCAGACATGAGTCTGGTGTGAGTAAAGCATAAGTCTTTAACTTTATAAAAACCTTTAAATCAAGGGCGTCTCGTAAGACCATGCCGCATATAAACACAGACCAGTTTTTACCTTACGATAATCAAACCATTTCTACATAAAATCCAGTGATATTATAATAATATATCGGGTGTAAGTAAAATATAAATATAGCTGAAATGCTTGTATCTCACATTTCAACATAGTTGGGCACAACTAAGTCTGTATGGCGCTTATTGGAGAATGGATTCCATACAATGACTGGACTACTAGGGTATCGCCTGTCATGGTGCATCTTCAGATAAAATAACACCAAGGTCGAACCAATTGACCCTTGCCAACACAGAACCGGCCTACCCCTTACCAGATAGTACCGAATATGATCACCCATTTTTTATGGGCCCCAAAGCATACAAATGAGAGATAATATCGACTCTAGATAGGGATGATCATACCCAAATGGAAGCGACCCACCTAGCCTTGCTGCATCTCCCCTATTTTAGTCATTTCAGTTTGATGAGGCTTGAGGCTGCGTTTTACCTTTCATATAGCACTTTCCACTTGAAATGCTAACACCACCATCAAGGCAACAATGCAATGCCAGCATTCATCCATACAAGTTGTCCAAGAAATGGACAAACCGAAGGCACTACTTCTACTACATCCATTTTGGAATCACCATTACGATTAGTAGCAAGCATCCCTTGCACTTCAAAGAGCTCTGTCTTCAATTCCATCATCTTCAAGATGTCTTCACTTCGAAAAGCTTGAGTTGGATCGAAGTGGTTTTTGAATAATAGATCTGATCCCGATCTCTTTAAAACAACATTTGATAGTTTCCGGCAAACTTAACCATGGTTCTTTAGGAAATAAAAAGTCAAAGATAAAAGTGGAGGTCACCTCCTAACCATTAGTGGATGGATTTTCTTATCATTTGTCCTAGAAGAATGAAAAGAGATTTATACGCACAGTATAACATCATCGGGGATGAATATACGATATAACTTACGTGTTTCTCCTAGATATTTACAAAGTTACATTTTGAGTCCATATTTGATACTATCCAATAAACAAACAACAACCAATTCTATTTGAGATTTATTTATCCATAGCAACCCATAAGCCTCAAAACAAATCCTTATTTAATAAATCTCTTTCAAAAACATTTGTCTAAAACATTCATATACTTATCTCTCTGACATAAGTATATGCACAAAACATTTGTGAATAACTTCTTACTTCCAAATCATGTTAAAAAGGATTAAACAAATGTTGTTTAAATTGAAGGTAAGGACAACCCTCAATATTATCCCCTCGATGTTAAATGTGGAACGGATGTTCCATAAGGTCAGTTTAGAGAAACCCAGATCTCAGATTCTTTTTATACTTCTTTTGATAGATCCTTTTTAAGCAAATCTAGTTCATTCGTGAAATCTCTTTTTCTTGAAATCCAAATCCATTTCAAAATGCTTTCCAAACTTCTAAATTCATTTATAAAACCCTTTTATAAATATTCAAAATCATTTATATAAATTGCTTTTGTAAATATCCAAAGTTTTTATATAAATTTCTTATAAATATTCAAAACTTTTTATAAACTCCCTTTATGAATATCCAAATCATTTTCTAAAAATTCTTTTATAAATACCCCAAAATCATTTATAAAATTTCTTCATAAACCTTTCATGTTTAACAACTTCTTAAATAATCTTAAATCAATTTAGCTTCCTTTAATAAGCAAATCCATTTTATAAATCTTCCTTATTTATGAAATCTTCTTTTCTTAAAAAATCAAATACATTTACTCAAAAACACCTTATAAATTTCCAAATTCCTTTATAAAACTCTTTATAAAAACTTCTTTTTATAACATGGAAAAACATTCCCATTAGTTAAAAATATCTTTAGTAAAACAATTTGTCAAATCATTCTTTAAATATCTTGTTTAAATGCAATAACTTTGAAACCATTTCAAAAAAATGAAATATTTATCCTTACAAAATCAAACGGAGGCTTAATGACCACAATGGTGCTTTTAATTTGGTTTTACTTATCCAGTCTGACATGGCACCACATAATAATAGGTATGTAAGGGATCAACACATAACAATCAATCAACTTAAGTAAATGCCCAAGTTAATTGTAATAGCAGAATGATATATTATTCTGCTAATAGATGTCATTTAGTTTTCCTCATCACATGGGGTTACTTAAAGGTAAGTGATATAGAAATCCCTTGATATAAAATAAATTTGAAAAGAAAACGGTTTAAAACAAAACCGACTACCTAAACTCAAAGCGATTTTGAAATAAATTAAAAACCCTTGTAAATGAGAGTCAAATCCTTATTAAATATAATTAAACTCTAATTAAAAGTAATTAAATCTTATTAAAACATAATTAACTTTAATCAAAGATTAATTTAAATAAAACTTCTTTTTAAAATAATAATTAATTAATTATTATCTTAAATAAATAATTAAATAATAATTAGTTAATCCTTAGTTAATAATTAAATAATAGTTAACTTTAATTAAGTAACAAATCATGATTAACTTAATTGATTAACATTTAAGTTTAAAAAACATTATTAACAAATGATTAAGTACTAATTTACCTTTATTAATTAATCAATCAATTAAATAATCATTAAATAATTAAATAATTGTTTACTCAATTAAAGTTAGAAAACATTTCCAAAAATATTTTTAAGTGAAAACAAGTTTAGATTAGAAAAATAGTTAGATTTTCCGAACTGCGCGTATAGCGACTATCACTATACAGACCCATAATTTTCAAAACTTGAAAATTTGATTTTTCAACTTTTAAAACTTCCCTTTTGAACTCTTATCACCTATAGAACATGAAAATGAACTTTTGAAAACCAAATCAAAATTTTAAACTTGAAAACTTTTCACTTTGAAACAAAAATCAAACTTTCGACAAAAAACGGATTTCTACGTCGTTTTTGGTTAGTGAATGCTACCTTTGTATCATGAATCCACATGCAACAAATACAACATTCCAATATAATATCATATCATAACATTATAGCACCATCATAAATAAAAATTTACTTCACAATACTAACTAACTTTTCCAATATTTAAGTTATAATCTTTATCGCTTACTCAAACTTCGACATAAACAATCAACTCCAAATCAACATATATGCATGCATACACAACATATAACATTACTACATACTTAAGCAATATTTTAACTCATAAACTTTACAACCTTAAAAAGTTAGTAACTTGAGTTTCAAAAACCCGAACTTTACTCACCAAATTTTTCACTAGATCAAACTAAACTTGCTCTCGGCCTAGCTCACTTGCTCCTAGCTCAACAAAGTGAAGATGTGGACACTTGGAAGGCTAAATGGGCTTGGCCCAATAAACAATAGGCACAGCTATAGGGGAGTTTAGGCTCGACCATGGTGGTTTTGAGTTGATGTGTGGTTGCTTTGTGAAGAGAAAAGTTTAGGAATTGAAACAGAGTGATTTAAGCTATGTTTTGAAATGTTTTCACTAACTTTTTCTCATAGTAATTTAGTGAGGAGGCCATGAGAGTATGGATGAGCTTAAGAAGACGTGAAAAAATGAAGAATGGAAGTTGCAAAGGGAAAACATGAAATGGAATGGGTATTTATAGGCTTAGAAAATTATTAAAATATATAAAGTGATCTTAATAAAATAATACACACATGCATGCACTCCATACCTCCCCTCTTCCTCTTGTACATGTTACCCCACTTCCATGCCTTGAATCATGTTAGAGCTTCCATATGTGTGTACTAAAGATATGAAGATGATTTGTGTGTGTGTATATACATATATAAGTGTGTTTATATGTATACATATCTCTTATATAGCATAATTTGTCACATTCAACCTTAGGTATAAATATATATAAGTTAATATGCATAAGTATGCTTAATTAATACTAACCCCAACATAAATAAATGCGTGCATGTTGCACCAAGTGTGCACAATGTTCCCGACGACTTTCGGGTGTCGAAAAGTCGAAATTTCGAAAAACGTTCTTCGGCCACATTTCCTATTTTTCTATGAACTATCTAAACAGATTTGGAAAACTACTTTAACGTCATTATTAAATAATAAAATAGGTTTATTTGCTAACAAAAATCCATTTATCGATTATACAAAATATATTTAAATAGCTTATTTCAAAGTGGAAAAATCCTGGGTCGCTAGAAATCTATTTTACCATCACTTGTTATTATTTAAAAGAGTTGAATTTTAATTATAAAACCTATTATTTGAATATTTAAAATTTATTAAATATTCGTAAATCATGGCGGTAAAATTCCAAGTCGTTGCAGCAGTTGAGGTAAGGGCTTCGGTTTGAGAGCGATTGGGGCATGATGGAGGAATCGAAGGGTGGCATGGTGTTAGTAGGCCAAAGACGAGGGATTTGATGTCGATTAGGGGTGGTGCATCGCCCAGTTGATGATCACGACATGGGTGGTCATACATGCATAGCTTATAGTCGCAATTTTATTTGGATCACCGAAGGGGGAGACAAGGGCATAGTTGAGTTAGTGGCGAAGATTGGAGTTATTTGGCATAGGCGAAGCATTCTCTAGCGAAGGGAATCAGAATGTGACCTGGAGGTCGAATAATGGGAGCTAGAGGTCAGAATTCGATTGGAGGGGTTGGGCGTTGAATGGTTGGGTCGAGCACCTCAAGCTCAAGAAGAGAGATGCATTGGTGCGAGCGGTATTGGATATCATCGATCAGTTCTTCGTATCATTGAAAATGTGCACAAGATTGAGCACGATATCACTATCAGGGGAGAGATCAGTGGGACGGAGAAGATCATTATAGCAAGGTAATTAAATTAGCAAGTTAATTAATTTATTTATTAAGTTTTTAAATCTCAAATCATATATAACACGTAACTTTTGCATACGAGGTCCAATTAAAGCGCTGTTTCACCATTGCGCTCGTATCAGGATTATCAATATCTAGGATTGATTTGGGGCTTGGATGAGTTTAATCACCAGTAGATTGTACAATTATTGCATATATAATTATTGTTGTATTAAAGTATAAGTTGTATAATGAACAATGCAAGTTATTACTTTTTGACCCCGCCTTGTTTTGTAAAATAAGTGATAATATTATTATGGAGTATAATCTCTCTTTTGATCATCTATAACATGTATTTGGTCCATATTACTTATTTACATGTTTGATAGTACATTATAAATGTTTGAAGCGATATAGTCGTTATAAACGTGCTTTGAAATGCCTGATATTTTATATGTCAAATTGGATAAATTATGATATAGATTATATAAAGATATGTGTATATATGTTTGACTACACACGTTTTGGTGTGTTTAACATAAAGGAATTTGTTTGGACATTTGTAAAAATTGGAATTGGAAGTTGAGAATGTTAGAAGCGAAAGAAGCGCTATGGATGCACTTTGAAATCGCTGTGATCAGCGATTTTAAATTTAACTTTGAAAGTCATTCTAGGGCTTTTTCATATTTTTAATAAGCACTGTAAGCGTACTTATTATTGGAAAATATCAAGGTTTAGT
Organism: Allium fistulosum; assembly: GCA_030737815.1. Lineage (NCBI taxonomy): Eukaryota > Viridiplantae > Streptophyta > Magnoliopsida > Asparagales > Amaryllidaceae > Allium > Allium fistulosum. Next base: position 1,127,162,591 of record CM060904.1, on the reverse strand, counting down.
TTACTATTGAAAATCATTTATGGGTTTTTAAAATGACGTGTTTAAATTATAAAATGGTTTCTATGGTTTTTAAATAAATGTCCAAAAATATGTATAAGTATTTTAAAAAGTATATTTTTAGTATATATATGGTTTTAGAAATGGATAAAGATTTTATTCAAGAAATAGAAGGTTTTTAAATTATAATATCTATCGTATGGTTTATAGTATTTTATTAAATATCTTAGTTTTACAAATAAATTAGTATGTGTGTGTGTGTTTGTGTGTGTGTGCATCATTTTAAAGGTATCTTAGTATATTTAGAAGTTTTTAAAAGGAAGTTTGGTATTTTTTAAAGGAGTTTTTATAGCCCTTACGTTATAATGGATTATTTTATAAATTGATTAAAAAGGTATGTTACCTTGTTTAATAAGTGGAGAAATACTTAGAGCTTTAAATGAATGTTTCAAAGTAAATGACAAGTGTAAAATTGATTTTGGGTTTATAGTAATGATGTTTGTGCAACATTTATTTTAACCCGTTTAACTATAATTTTGGAAAGTAAGTAGATCTTTAAAATGGATTTTTAAAGATGACGATTAAGTGAAGTAGTTTTGGATTTGTCGTAAATAATGTTTTAATAACATTTATTTTTAAACTCTTGGATAATATTTTAAAGTGGTAAAATATTGTTAAATGAGTTTGGAAAATACTTAGATCTTTAATAATGGAATTTTAAAGAGAATAAAGAGTACGAATTAGTTTTGGGGTTGTTGTGGCAACGTGTTAGTAAAATTCGCCTTTAACCCGTTTGATTATACTTATGAACATAAATAAATATTTAAAAAGAATGTTTAAAGATAATCATAAGTGAAATGGTTTTGAGTTTGTAGTGACAATATTCGAGTGACATTTGTCTTAAGCCCTGTGAAATTGATTTGTTTGTATACTTATACGGTTGAGATAAGTATACGATTACTTTTGAGAGTATCAAATTATACTGAAATGAATAGTGGAGTTTAATTAATAAATGGAGTTTCGATTATAAAGAGTTATTGAGTAAAAATGAGTTTTACTAATAAAAGAGGATTTTAATTAATAAAAGAAGATTAATAAAAAAGGGATTAGAAGCCATTTATATGAGTTGATGTGCTTGTGCGTTTCGATCGTGCTTTGTGTGTTATTTTTTTATGGACAGTATACGGGACTTAGTTTCCCATATGCAATTGTTCTCATTGTTATTTGATTTGACCAAATATACTTTGGAAATATCTAGAAAAAACATGAAAATTATATGGTACAATTATCTTTAGTGATGTTATAGTGTACATATAAACTCCTTTCGCTCTTCTAGGATAAATGATAAGGAAATCCGTCCGCTTAAACGGTGAGGAGGTGATCTCTGATCTTATGTATTATCTATTTATTTGCTACAGAACTGGAGTTGAGGTTACCGTGAAATCGATCGATTGGTTTAGGAGCACTCGGTAAGTCAGTGAGCATACTTATATAAGATGACTTGAAACCGTAACCACTCCAAAATCATATACGTGTTCAATGCTTTGGAAGAAGTTCAAGTTTAGTTCATGATTGGTTCGAGATGCTGGAGACTATGTAGATATTGGAGGTCTGTTTGAGATGCTCAAACACATGTAGTTGTTCGTGATTTATTCAGGATGTGCAAATCAATATGTGATTCCAAGACCTGTTGAGGTATGAGAATCCATGTGTGATTTCGAGATCTGTTGAGGAATCCATGTGTGGTTCTGAGATCCATTGAGATATGTGAATCCATGTGTGGCTCCGAGATCTATTCGAGTTGGAGCTCATGTGGAAGATTTGTTCGAGTGGTGACTTGTGTGTTCGAATGTCGTACGTAGCCTTACCAGAAAATATGACTAAAACCAGAGATAAGATGCATAGTCATAGGGTTAGCAACCCACGAGGGTGCATGCAACTCCATCCTAGAGTCACTTACAGATATGCATGCGGGAGCGATGCACTCGACTAGTTTGTCCAACTATGTATTTCCTATGGTACATTCACTGGGAATGTATGTTGTTTTGGAAGGATATCTCTGATCCTTGTGTAGTAGATCGAAGTCGGCTTTGATCCGAGGAGATCTACGTGGAAATCCTACATAATTAACAAACGTGTCTTGGTGGTTGTGATTGTATACTTACTATTATTGTGATGTACACTAATATGCATCATAGCTATGTGATTATTTATATTTCACACCTTAGATATTAATACATTATCACTATATTTTATAACAGAAATAGTTTGGTTATCGTAAGGTAAAAGCCCATCCATGATTAGTGACTGCGTGGTTTTACGAGATACCTTTACATTTGAAGGGTTTTACAAATATTGCGATCCATATGATTTGAGTTTCTCACGCTGGTTTACCAGACTGATCCGGTTGTTATTCTTTTATAATACTCAGGTCAACCCGAGTATGTTTTCAGATTTAGCTATGGTTCATTGGAGCTCTTGGACAGGAGCTGGATGATTTCCTACCATACTTACTTTTTGCTGCATTACTTAATTTGTATCTATCGCCATTTGTGAGGATAGGCAGTTACAACTATCAAGGCTGATGACAGGTTAGCTTACTTTTATTGATGTATGTATATAAAAGTTTTCTTTTTGGTAAAGACCTTTTGGGGTATTATATATTATCGTTCCGCATGTGAGATTTTGAAATTGTGTTCTTCTTTCTTGTTTGTTATCTTTTCTTTTCCTTTTACCCCAACGTTCTGTCTTTCCGGCACTTGGGTGCTCGGCACGTGAATACTGTGGATGTATTAGTGTCGACATTCGAAGGTTAAAAACCCGATCATTACAAGTTTTTTTTTTAAATGACAATGAAAATAATTTCTAAAATTACAAAGGACCATCTCCAATCAAATAGAAAGTGGGCATCATTTCTGCAATATATTGGTATCAGTTTTGTTATAAATGACAGTGAAAATAATTTATGAAATTAAAATCATCAACTTCAATCAAAAAGACGGTGGGTATCATTTTTGCAATACTTTTGCATCAGTTTTGTTACAAATGACAATGAAAATAATTTCTAAACTTAAAAAACATCAACCCCAATCAAATACACAGTGGGTATTATTTTTCCAATATTTTAGTATTAGTTTTGTTATAAATGATAGTGAAAATAATTTCTAAAATTTCAAAGCATCAACTCCTATCAAACGAATAATGGATATTATTTTTGCAATATTTTGGTATCAGTTTTGTTAAGTATGATGGTGAAAGCAGTTTCTAAAATTAAAAAGATCAACTCCAATCAAACGGACAAGACTATCACTTTTGCAATACTTCGGTATCGGTTTTGTTATAAATGACAATGAAAATAATTTCTAAAATTACAAAGCATCAACTCCAATCAAATGGATAGTGGATATCATTTTTGCAATATATTGGTATTTTTTTTTTATATATGACGGTGAAAACAATTTCTAAAATTAAAAAGCATCAACTCTAATCAAAATGACAACGGGATCATTTTTGCAATACTTTGGTATCAGTTTTGTTATAAATGACAGTGAAAATAAATTCTAAAATTAAAAAGCATCAACTCCGATCAAACAGACAGCGAGTATCATTTTTGCAATATATTGGTATCAGTTTTGCTGCAAATGATAGCAAAAACAATTTTGAAAATTACAACGCATCAAATCTAATCAAACAAATAGTAGGTATAATTTTTGCAGTACTTTGGTATCGGTTTGTTGTAAATGGCTGTGAAAATATTTTCAAAAATTATAAAACATCGACTCCAATCGAACAAACAGTAGGCATCATTTTTGCAACATATTGGTATCAATTTTGTTACAATGACGATGAAAATAATTTTTAAAATTAAAATGCAGCAACCACAATCAAACATACAGTGATTATCATTATTGCAATACTTTAGTACCAGTTTTGTTGCAAATGACAATGAAAATACTTTCAAAAATTATAAAGCATCGACTCCAATCAAACATATAGTGAGTAAGTATCATTTTTGCAATATATTGTTATCGGTTTTGTTACAAATGACAGTGAAAATAATTTCTAAAATTAGAAAGCATCAACTTCAATCAAACAGACAGTGGATATCATTTTTGCAATACTTCTGTATCAGTTTTGTTACAAATAATAATGAAAATAATTTCTAAAATTATAAAGCATCAATTCCAATCAAACGTAAAACGGTTATCATTTTTGCAATATATTGGTATTAGATTTATTACAAATGGTAGTGAAAATAATTTCTAAAGTTATAAAGAATCAACTCTAATCAAACAAACAACATGTGCTAATTTTGTGATATATTGGTATCAATTTTTTTGCAAATGACAATGAATGGATTGATAAATATTTTTCTCAAAACTATGGTTTACCATGTTATGCTAATATCTAGTATAATGATACTTATAGTTACTATAAATGTTTATTGAAATAGTTATATTGTATCGAAATTTTATTATATTTATTAGTTACCAATGTATATTAAATAGTTGATAGTCAGCTGCTATTCTTGAAACCGAATATTGGTCATTAACACATGTAAGAGAGTAAGATAACGATCAATGTAATATGCTGGATATGACTATCATAAGTTTGAAATAAGCTACACAATTGGAGGTGTGTAAAAGAAACTATAAACTGTTTTCTTTAGGATGAGTATTGGTTTTGACTAAAATTAACATAATTAGCCACAAATATATATATATATATATATATATGATTAATAATTCAAAGCTAATATCAACAAATCACATGTACACAAGAGTCACAACCAGACAACCACCACATTCCAACCTTCCAACAACCGTCCAACAATTGGGTCGAACAACAATGACTCGGTTATCAAATTTCGATTTCACTCAACCATGTAATTTCAGCGATAGATGGCAACGTGCTTTTAAATCTTACGACAAGACACATATTTGTAGATCTGAAGCTTCATCTCATATGAAGTGGAAGGTGAAGCAATAAATCGACGGTAGGGTTTTAGTCTAGGTGGTATTTTTGAAGAATGAAAGTTTTGAGAAAGAGTGATTTTTCTAAGGAAGCACTATTGAGAATGAAGTTTTGAAGTAGAAGTAAAAAGAAGCTCACGAGAAACACCTAAGCCGACCTACATTCTAGAAATTTGGAAGAGGCCGTAATAGAAAAATTTGAAATGGAACGAGAAGAACGAAACGAAATAGAAAAGTATGTTTTCAGGCGGGGGAACGATTTATTCCATAATCGGGCTTTGGGCCAGTTCCTGTAGCAAAAAAAAATGTTTGTGTCCTTGTGCTTAAATTATTAGGATAATTTGTCCTTGTGATAAATGCAATTGTATATATATATATATATATATATATATCTATGTGTGTGTGTGTATATATATATTAAATTATTCCAACTTTTTTATAAATATATATACTTTCGGATTTTATCACAAATTTTGTATAATAATAACTAATATACCTTAAATTCATTTTAAATACATTAATGTATATGTAATGTTTAAAATAAAAAATAATAATAATAAATCCATACGGATTTGATTAAAACATTATATTTTAAAAAAACCTTTCGATTGGAAAAACAATATATATATATATATACTTATTTAATAATTTATATATAAACAAATATAATTTTAATTTAAAATAAAAGCATACGCATATGTACATTTCGAATTTAAAATTAAATTTTTTAAGATTATATATTTATATATATAATTAATATAATTTTAAATTAAAATAAAAGCATATGCATTATGTACATTTCGAATTTAAAATTAACTTTTTTAAGATTATATATTTATATATCTTTTATATGTAATTTTAATTTAAAACATATAAATAGATATTTATTTAAATCTAGATCTTACTTTGAATTTTAAAGTAACATAAGGTTTTTATGATATATTTTCAAAATATTTAGAATGGTCAAAACCATTTAAATAAAAATATACAATTATATACATGTGCGTGCATTTGTGCGTGTGTGTGTATGTATAATTTTCAAAGTAAAGTGAAGGACAATAAAGGCATATACAGAGGGATAGATGTGTTCGTTGAAGTGAAAGTTCTAACACTTATGAACGTACACATTAATCATATACACTATTTTTATGTTGCACATGCATTATATGTATGAGTATATTTGAATATACTTAAATTCAAATTAAATCCATTATTTAATTAAATTGATCAATGAAACAAAATAAGATTTTATTTAGATAATATTTTAGATTGGATCTAAAATCAATTAGACTTCACAAGCCCAATGAAGGTCTAAAATCGTAAAAAAATGAAATTCACCCATTTAACCCACTGTGACCAGGCTCATTCCTTCTCGAATACAATGTTGTATTTAGACATTGGGTTGCCACTTAGGCCTTGCACCAACACTTCTGAATATAATGTCATGTTTAGACATTTGGTTCCACTTAGGCCCTACACCGTCGCTTTCGAATACAATGTCATGTTTTGACACTTGGTTGACACTTAAGCCTTATGCCAATGATTTTGAATACAATGTTGTGTTTAGACATTTGGTTGCCACTTGGGCCTTACACCATTGATTCCTAATATAATGTTATGTTTAGACATTTGGGTTGCCACTTAAGCCATACACCACCATCCACTTTTAATGTTAACTTTTGACATTTTATTATAAATTTTATTGCTCTATACTCCTAAAGTGTTACAATAAATTCAACAACGTAGGTATCACATGTTTAGTTTCATTAGTTATCGCATGTCTACTCTATAACTATCGCATGTTGATTTAATAGTTATCGCATATTTAACCTTATAGCTATTGCATATCTAACTTCATAACCATCGCATGTCTCATTCAATAGTTATTGCATCATATAAGGAATGGTTGCCTAGTCCCCAGAATTGAAAGATGATGGAATAAAAGTCCCTCCCGAAAAAGTTATGAAAATTAGGTCCCTATTTTTAGTTTTTAGCTAATTTATGCTACTTTTGCCCCTGATTTCGATGCTGGACCAATATTTTGGAATGAGACAATTTGATAAAAAGTAACAAAATAGGGACCTAATTTACATGGGTTTATGAGTAGAGACTTTTTGTGCATGAGCTTAGAAAATAGGGACCTTTGGTCCAAAACCCCTATTGCATATATCTGACATAATAGTTCTCACATGTCTCATGCAACAACTATCGCATATCTAACTCGATAGCTATTGCATATCTCATTCAATAGTTATCGTGTATCTAACATTGGTGCTATCTCATTTCTAAGCTATCGCATGCCAACTGTAATCACACTTCTAAAGCTATCGCATGTCTAGTGCCTTCGCACTTCTAATGCTATCGTAAGTCTAAGCTATCGTGCCATTGCAAAAGCTATTGTAAGTATAAGCTATCACACTTCTAAAACTATCCAAGTCTAGTTACTGCATATCTAGGCTATTGCAAGTCTAACTTTAATACCTACCGTGGGTTTAATATATGAAGCTATCGCATGTATAAACTAAGCGTTATCGCATATGTAGACTTAAGCCTATCGCATGTATAAACTTATAGGCTATCGCGTATATAAAAATTGAGGATCTGTAATAAAGTTGGAAAAAAAATCCATATAATAGTTTAACCCCTGAGTGAGTGAAAAATATCTAGTTAATTTTTTAGGACGACGGTACGTGTGCTATAGTAGTGGAGTAAGAAATGATGTGGTTGCTCTCACTGATAATCATCAATGGTGCCTCGCCACATCAAACCTTCTACATAATTTATGCAATCAGACTGAAAATATATAATCTACAAAAGTGAGCTTGAAGACTTTTGGTGGTGGCAAGGCAACCAAGTAAGGATGGTGTTTTAGTCTTAAATTGCCTGCAATGACATTCGACCCAAGGATTCAACTCAAATATGGTATCATCCTATATGAAATAACATATGCCCGCCCAAAATTTCAAACATTAGATCGAGTACAAAAATGGTGAAGTGTTCAACTTTAACATGTAAACTGTATGGTAGAAATGATGAGAACAAGGACCACTTATTTTTTACTTGTGAATACACAAACTTCATATGGATTCGAATCAAACAAAGGTTAGAATTAACCACAATCAACGCAATAGCATCACTGAAATCTTTAGCAACATATCAGATAAGTATAACATGAAAGACGTAGCTGCAGATTTAATTGACATAGCTGTAATGGCTGCAATTTGAGATATATGCATGAGCAAAACATGGGATTATTTCAGAATAAAACCAGATTCAGTTTGAGCTAATCAAGCTGGACATAAAAATCATAATGAACTGTCTAAACAATTTTCAAATTCAAGCAACAGAAAAAAAACATTGTATATGAGAACTTTGAACTTATCTACTGAAGAGCGCTCGAAGAGGCTCAAAGCAGAAGATCGAAAGGCCAAAACATTGCTGCGATCCAAGGTCCAAATCAACATCCACGCTTGCCTTACATTAGCAAGTGGCAGATATGAAGATTCCAGTTTCAAAACTGGAGATTACGCCATGAGAGACATACGAACGAGGAGAGAATTTTCTTTTCGTCGTTTGTTTTATCTCTTCAACAAAGAAAGACGATGGAAGTATGAATACAAAGGAAATGAAATCGGTGGAAGAGTCATTTGCTAGTGGAGTGACAATTGGCGGTTGGTATTTCAAAGCTAATTATTTAAGTGGTTGCATTTGGGGTTTTTAAGTTCAGGGAAAAAGCTGGAGAAAAATTTAGTTTTAGGGACAAAAAGTTTGCTTTTTAGGCTGAAAGACAATTTTTAGTGTAAATCAAAATGATAGTTGCAACTATCATTTTATGTTTACACTATAAAGTGTCCTTTAAACTAAAAAACAAACTTGTTGTCCCTAAGACTAAATTTTTTTGCAACTTCTTCCCCATGTCTATTTTCCTGATCTTTTAATATGTTGCTACTCTTTCTTTCATATAGATGAATTTTATAAATCTATGTAATCGTCCATTGAATATGTAGCAACTCTTTGATGTATTCTTATTGTGTAAATAATAAAGTACCAATCTTCAAAAATAAAATAAAAAATAAGTCAAAAAACCGATAATTTCCTTAATAAAATAACAACTTTTAACTAATTCTTTACAAATGTCATTTGTTTATTCATTAATTTTAAATTAAGGCAGAGAACCTTTGAAATCAGCCGTGAGTTGTTCATTTACTTACCATTTAGTTAACCACTTTCCCTAATTATTTCGTGAATTATAATTATTTTCTGCCTTACCCTTTAATTCATAACAATTCGATAAATGATGGTAAAATTCCCTAAAACTCATAGAAATCCGAAAAACTTTTCTTTACAGTCAGTAAAAGTTTCAGATTGAAGTACTAAATTTTAATATTTTCAAATATTAATTTATAGCCAAAATTTCTCATTTTCGTCTTAGAAAAATCATAATAAATCATTTTCTCGTCCAAAAATTATGAAAATTAAAACTCATATCTTTTTTAATGTTATAAAAATCGTATTGAAATTTCAAAGCATTTAGAGAAGTTTAATTCATATTTTACTCTTAAACACATAAAAAACAATTATGTTTAACATCCAACCATGTATAAATTCATTTAATTATCATCAAAACATGTTTATTGTCATTCAAATTATCAAAACACATTAGAATCCGAACCCAAACATATTTGGATGGAAAATATGGTAAGTATCACTCACCTAGAGTAGAAACCTTGATTAAAGGTCTCTTCTTCTCTTTTGAAATTGATCTTCTCTTTGTTTTATTTTGTTTTCTCTCTTCCTCCTCGATAATGGTGGTCGACCTTGGTTTCTTTCTTTTGTTTTGTTCCAATGCAACGAGGTGAATGAAGAGGATATTATGCCTTAGGTTCATATGTGTTAATGATTTGAGCTTGGACTAAATCCCATATTGTCTAGTCTCGTTAATTCCTTTTTCTTAAATATAAATTCTCTTTATTAAAATTTACTGCTTTATTTCTCTATTTATGGTCGAATTAAATGTGCACCAATTATATTTGGTCCATTTAATCAACCATATTTATTGATTAATCGGATATCCCCTTGAGTAATTTCTTTGTCTAAATTATCTTAATTATCATTTGATAAATTATTGTTATTAGTTTAATTTCACATTATGGCACTCCAAAATATACGAGTCAACCATTTTAGGATATTATTAGGATTTTCACCATTGAATGAGCCGCAACGATATCCCAGAATGCACATTCTGATTGGGATGTACCATCTTTGGATCCTTTAGGCAGTGGAGCCAACAAACAGCTACTTCTGATTGTTTGTCATTCAACCATCTTCTTTGATTTGTAGTTTTTGTTGCTGGTTCATAAGACTAAGGAATTGGGGACTTGTTTATGTTTATTCCACTAACATTGAACCTCCTTTGGCTAAATCGGTTCCTTTATCATAAATAGAGTTCTTAGCCCATGATTTATTATATTGTACCTAGTCTCCACAAACATATTCAAGCCGACGAAACCCTCTGTCCATGGATTCAGATTAACCAACCAAAATAATTTTTATGTCTGATTGTAGTTAATTTAGGATTGGCCGTCGCTATTCTAAGACCAAAATTATGGACTGAGATTTGGATGTTGGTTTAATGCTAGTTTAGTGATCATTGTAGAAATGTGCTGCTGTAATTATTATCGAGAATGTAGTTGTGAACATTTTCGAGAAAGTTGTCAGAAATATTGTTGAGATTGATGAATGAGAGGAGAATTATCACCGTAGTCAGAATTATTTTGGTATGGTTGAATAATTGACTAAGAGAAATTCACATCTTGTTTCCTTCCTTTACTATTTAGCATTAATTGATGAATATATGTTGAGTTTGTAGAGTAAAGTCAGTGAATAATGCAGAGTAATGACATGTATCTTTACTACTAATAATGACAATTCATTGAATAAGAATTCAACCACGTCTTTCTGGAATACCCAAATTACCCTTTTTCTTTTGCATTCGGTTTCTACCTGTTCTCCCTTCTCGCTTACTACAGGAAAAAAAACCCTAAATCGGCTCTCCCACCTCAAATGGAGATTATCGATTAACACTTAAACTCATGTAATTATTCGCCAATTTACATTACTTGCTTACAATTTTGATTAGCATATCCTTTACGTTCTGTTTCTATGTATTCTCCCTTCTTGCTTGTTATAGGAAAAAAAACCTAAATCAGCTTTCTCACCTCTAAAGGCGATTTTGGAATAACACGTAAACAATTAAGCTCAACCATCACCGATCGATATCCGTCAAACTTCATACTTAGGTAATTATTTGCTGATTTTTATTAACTGATTATAATTTTGATTAGTGCGATTATCGATTAAGCACGAATTGCTTGGGATTTTCATTAGTATCTACAACAACGATTATTGATTAAGTACGAATCATGTAACTATTCACTGATTTTCATTATTTCCTTCAGATTTTGAGTATTATGGGGTTTGTTAATGATTTAACAAGAAGAGTAGGCCATTTATTGTTTTGTCTTACTACTTTCTCTTTACCGTAGAAACTGAAAATAGTTACTGTGACCCATTTCCCGGAAACAGAACTAAAACTGATTGTGTTCAGTTTTATTACTTCAAATCAAAAACACAATAGCTAAGGTGGACAATGGACTTAAAGCAATTTAACAAAAGTATAATATCAGCAGCACTTTCAAATTTTCTATTTCTAAACAAATATCAGCTTTTTTACTCTGCAAAGCTCGATCAGAATCCAAAAAAGTTGAAAGGAGAAGCCCAGTAAGTGACAGTAATCAAAAATTAACTCCATTGTACTAAAGAGTTAATGAATATCTATGAATGTAAAAAACTGCCTGTAGATAACAAAATGATATACACAGAATTGGATCTAATCTCCTAAAGACTTGAAGCTGGTTTAGGTGTGTGTTTGCATGGATAAAAGATATATATAACTATTAATTAATTTGAACTTATATAAGGAAGGAAAAAAAGGCATGGCAAGTCCAAAATTTATGTTTTCTGAATGAATGAAAGTAGACAGAGTAGCAAAATATGTTATCACTTATGTCTTCAAGAAAACAAAAATATATGGTATTGTTTTGTCTGTTTCTCAAAACTTTGAGATATGCTTACTGTTTTCAAATTTCGCTTCAAAGTTTATTTCAGGTATAATATATATTGCTATTTGTATTTGATTAGGAATTTTATTTTTCAAAGTTTATTTCAAATATAACATATATTTCTATTTATGTTTGATAAGGAATTTTAATTTTCTGGCAGAATTTATGAGATGACAAAAGGAAAGAAGTAAATATTGAGAAGAAATATAAGATATATTTTTTAAAGTTGGAAACATATTTAGGGAATTATGCAATCAATGTTCATTCTTTATATCTAAATGCCAAAATTTATCAAAATAAGGTTAAAAATATAAGATATATTTTCTAAAGTAGAAGAAGGCTAAAAATATAAGATATGTTATCACTTATATCGGAAAAGACATGTGGAATTTGATTTATATATGACCATCAAATATGAGAAGAAAACAAATATATATGATATTGTTTTATTTATTTCTCAAAACTTTGAGATATGTTTACTGATTTCAAATTTTGCTTTAAAGTTTATTTCATGTATAATATATATTGATATTTATATTTGATTAGGAATTCTAATTTTCTGCCATAATTTATGAGGTGACAAACGGAAAGAAGTAAATATTGAGAAGAAATATAAGATATATTTTCTAAAGTTGGAAACAAGTTTTGAGAATTATTCAATCAATGTTTATTCTTTATATCTAAATAACAAAATTTATCAAAATCAAATTAAAAATATAAGATATATTTTCTGAAGTAAAAGAAGGTTAAAAATATAAGATATGTTATCACTTATGTCGGAAAAGACATGTGGAATTTGATTTATTTATGACCATCAAACATGAGAAGAAAACAAATATATATAGTATTGTTTTATTTGTCTCTTAAAACTTTGAGATATGTTTACTGTTTTCAATTTTGCTTCAAAGTTTATTTCATGTATAATATATGTTGCTATTTATATTTGATTAGGAATTTTAATTTTCTGCCAGAATTTATAACGTGACAAATGGAAAGAAGTAAACATTGAGGAGAAATATAAGGTATATTTTCTAAAGTTGGAAACAGGTTTAGAGAATTATGTAGTCAATGTTCATTCTTTATATCTAAATACCAAAATCTATCAAAATCGGGTTAAAAATATATGATATATTTTCTGAAGTAGAAGAAGGTTAAGTATAATAAAATGAGTACGAAAAAAGTGAAGGATAATAAAATGCAATTTTGATGTGAGCACCAATGAGCTTGATCCTTTAAAAACGAATGACGTTTTATCAAAAAAATTATGTTTTCATGTGCATCAAGTTCCGATGTGAGCCCCCTGTGAGTTTGGATTATGAGATTGGTACGTAAACACCATGAAACTGCCCAGAAAAGATTAATTTAAGATGAAATGCAACAGGTGTACTGTCAAGCTATGAACCTTCGAGCTATCTGGAGCATGCAACATTATGTTATTTGTAATCCATTATATACTCATAATTAATCTTCATTTCATTCTGCATATAAAAGCTCCTTAACCTTTGGATTATTCATAGGTTTAGAATTATTTATAGGTCTAGAAAAATTACAAAGCCCAATAAACATGATATATGATATTTGAGTTAAAGCATTTAGAGCATCCAAAAGAATTATGTTTAGCATTAAATTCAAGGTTAGTTGTTAAACTATATATATTCATTGAATGGGCATTTTTCTTCTTTTGTTTGAATTTATCTTGATAGATAACTTCAGTTGCATTATCCTGCAGTGAAACTTGGTGTGTTCATCAACTTATATTGTGTGTGTGTGTATATATATATGTATATATATATGTATATATATATGTATATATATAAATATATATATATATATATGTATATATATATATATGTATGTATGTATATATTTAAATGTAGTTACAAATGTTTTTTGTGCCAGTTCTTATATGAAAAATGCAGGATATAAAACTCATGTATTTGCCTATAGTCTAAATTCATATCAGACTGGACAGAGTGCTGATAAATAAATTGAACTATTATTCATTGCTTGATTACTTTGAGAATTTTTTTATTTATTAGTTTTAAATTTCAGTTATTTTAGTCTCTTTGTCATACTATATCAAATTAGTACGTTCTTAAATTCTAAAATATATGTTTTATTGCTAGCAGCTTCATTTTTTGTTCCTTGAGAACAATGGACTGAGGAAACCGGAAGCATTTTTTGGTGCTCATTGCATTAATGGCGATTTCTTATGCATAATTTTTACATATAATATAAGCTAACGTATCCACTTTCTATCATATGTATCAAGCAATACCACAACAAAATTAGGTCGATAAGTCACGCTTAGGACTGTGATAGTTGATATTATATCAATTTGTCTTTACCATAATATTCAGTTTCTGAGCTACAAATAACGTGTTTTATTTTTCAAAAATTCCAGTGTTATAGTTCGATATAACCTATTTTTGTGGAGATATTTCAATATGTGCATTCTTCAGATCAAGTTTTATGGAAGATATATTGCAAAGCCAAGTTTTTAGTAAATTGAGCATGGTGTATCTTAGTGCGAATCATTTACTTTTGCATGATAGTAAAAGAGACATCTATGTGAAAATGCTAAAAAAATGTATGAACTGAAACAAGAAAGATATGTAAATATATCAAAAAAGAGCAAGCACCTGAAACTTCTGAAGATGTACACTATGCGACAGTCATTTTATGTGGTTCCGCTAATGATTTCACAGATGCTCAGTTAATAAGTTGTTGAAGGCTCTAGGTGTTCATATTGTTGCTCATGTTAATGTAGCAGAAAGCTTTCCCAAAAAGAGAGAATAACATATATACTTTTGGTCAATTCTAAGGAATATTCTAAGATTTGATTCTTATTGTATTTGTTTTCAACATGGTGATTATGAAAATGAGATGAATTTTATGTATTGGATGTTGTGTATTGATATTGTTACTCAATATTATTGTCAAATATTATTGGCAATGATTCTAAATTTATTAGTTGTATGTACAGTTTTGAACTAATATAATAATCGATACTTGGTATATTGCATACCTTATTTTCAAATCATTAAAAAAAATAGGATCACTTCTTATGGATTCGTTGAGAATGCTTCTGATCTAGTTCGTGGCCTATTAGAAGTAGAAGGCGCTCTGGCGGGATCCTCACGGACAGAAAAGGATTGTAGTCAGTTTGATAATAATCGAGTGACATTACTTCTTCGGGATCCTCACGGACATTAATATTGTTATTGTTGGAGCTGCACCGAATGAGAAAATTGTATGTACAATTTTAATAAATCGTCCATATGCTACTTTTATCTATTTAAAGATGATGAAAGTCGATTTATCTAATTGATTATTGTACACAATATGTGTACACAGAAGACCCAACAAATAATAAACACAATCATCTTTTAATTCCTCTAATGAAGTAAGCAAAGTAACCACATTGCTCATGTACAAAGTAGTCCAATACCCTGGTAACTAAACGTAGCTCCACATGAACGTGCATAATTATCATTCAAACTTTTTTTTACTAGAGCACTGTTGTTTTTTCTTCAATGATGCATCATCATATCGTTTTAACCAAGTATCATTAGCAATATTATGTTTGAGTTGTTTTATCATTATGTCTTTATGATTCGAACTTCATGCAATGGATGATTAATCTCTTTTTCTCCAGATTTGCTATTAATAAAATCAGTAAACCTCTTTTCTTTGTTTTTTTTTCTATTTAGGAATTTAGATGACTATTGTAATATATTGCATTATCAGTTATGTTCCTTGCACTGGATTTATAATAATTTGTGTATGCTAATTTTTTGTTATTAATTGATGTTTTATTGTGTCGAATTTTATATAGTATATGGTAACGCTACACAAGCGCGTTGTTGAATCAATGCGTGCACATTGTGATTAGATGCAGGCCAGTTTGGACGTGCATATATACTCGTTTATGATAAAAATAGAGGTTAAGGAGGTGAAAATTTGTAGGAAATAAAAGGTAAAAATTGAAACATGAAGCAGTCATTGGAAATAATACTCGTCTTATTTGACATTTATAAAATTGGATAAGGGTGCATTTGCGACAAAGTGAAAGGGCCGTCGAAAGGGTATTAAAACGGATGGTGAAAGAGAAATGTAAAAGGGGAATATTTTGCATTTGCTCCGATGCATGACGCACCGAAATTCCAATGGCTGTCTGTAAGTATTATTTTTTGGGACTTGCTAGAAGACCCGAAAAAGAGATACGAATTTCAGTCAGAACTTATTATCCAATTTAATGTTCTGCCTTTTTTTTGAGCCACAGGGCATTTTTGTTATTTCTATGCTTTCGTTCAAAAAAATGAAAATTATAACGGATTTCTAGCTTTAATTTAATGTGGAACTAAGGGCACCGTCCGTTGTGCTTCAGGCTATCAATTCGGTCCTTAATGGTCGAAAAGAAATTCTTTTTTTTATAGGTCCGCCGGATTCAGTATGGGAGCCCGAAGCACTAGGTCGGTTCCCTTGCTTCCCACTTAATTTATTTACATTTTATTTGCGGTTGTTCACCCACCTCTGCTCTCTTTGCTCAGCTGAAAGTGGTCTTCAATCAGTCTGTTTCTTTCTTATTCGGTCAGTCTGTTTCTTTCTCCTCCAATTTAAATCCCTAACTTTACTCTTTAAATCCTTCAATTTCAGTACATTTCAAAACTCTAGCTTCATATAGTAAAACACCGCTCGCTTAAGAAACCAATATTTTTAACAATAAGCGCCGTCCAAAATCCTAAAGTTAGGCAATCTAAATGAAGTTATGGACAGGTGGAACAGTAGTTATAATCTTAACTACTTTACTTTCAACTCGCTATTTGCTTTACTCTTCATTCTCCCCGAATCAGAATAACCCAGTTTCAGTCAAAAAATCATTGATTCCCAAAGCACCCATCAAGCGAATCAAACTTAATGGCACTCACAGCTTTTTTTCAAACCTTAATTTCACACATTCAATTCATAACCCTAATTTAATCTGGGCACACATGCTTGCTTTGCTGTCACGTGCTGATAACTTGCCTGCAGCAGCAGATGGGGCTAAAGAAGCAGCTAAAGCATGGAAGGAATTGATGTTAGATGTTAAAGAAGAAAAAAAGTCAAGAATTGAAAGCAAGGATATAAAGAAGTGTCCTTTTTTAGTTAGTGGTAATGTGAATCTTGTTGATATTCCATGTGGTTTGGTTCAAGATTCAGCAGTAACTATTGTAGGAGTGCCTCTTGAGAACAATAGGAGTAGTGTGTTTGGATTCGAGCTAGTTGGAAGTAATGGTGAAATTGTGATTAGAGTTAATGCGAGTGTTGAAGGTGAGAATGTGGTTGTGAGCCATAGTTCTTGGAAAGTCGAGACTGGTTGGGCAGTGTGGGAGTTTTGTCCCGGCCATGTACTTGATGCAAATGCTAGTAATCACCAAGGTATCGTCTTCTGAAGTTATAAACTTTAGTGAGATTGTTGTTACTTTGCGCTGTTTTGGACATGGTGACATAAATACTAACTATTTTAGTTTTTTGAAGTATAGTTGCGCTGTAGTAAGACACAGGCAAAACATATACACAATAATGGTAACAGGAGTACCTAATTCTTTACTCTTGTCAGCATGCATGCTTTGATTTAAAACAAGAGTCGTATTTTATTTATAACCTACAAGCCTTACACTCACATATACATATATAAAAATTAATGTTTACAATTGCAATGCAAATAGTTAGTTTTCGACATGTAATATGGATTATTGATATTTCAATTGGATTTTTTAATGCACTTCTCAGAAGTTGTTGCATTATTGCAATTTTAAACCATACCTAGTTATCTAACATGGTATAAGGTTACAACAACTGCTAATACTATTTTACAGCGATGAGAAACTGATTGATAATCTTTGTATATATTAAGTTTATTACAGCGGAGCAAATAAACTGATTGATAGTCTTGATGACTATTCAAAGAGCACAAGAAAGTGAATCATGCACCCCCAAATAAAACGACTAGATATACTTAGGCCTATAAATAAGCATGACTACAAACGTGATTTGTTTTGAAAGTCATATTATTTGAAAGTTTAATGGATATCCGTATGGTAAAATTAATTTTCGATTGGTTGATTATGAAAATGTATTCTTAGTATAGTGAGTCGACACAACCTTTTTATCTCTATTAAAACTTATATTTCCTTGATTTAAGCGGCTTCATTAATAAATAACATTATATCTCATCCATACAAGTAAAAGTAAATTCACAATTGTATCATTTTTCATAAATATTATTTTCCATATCTTATGCCTCCACCCGTTGATTGTTTTAATAAACAACTTAAGAATTTAGTTTATACTTGTAAGAGGGATGAACATGGTTCTTTTTTAGTTCATTTTGATTTTATTGAGAATAAGTTGCATTACAACATTGATCATATATCAATTTATAATAGTAAAATAGACATGACATTAGTTGTTATGACACTTCGTATTGCAATGCAGATTTATGAATAAGGCTATTAATCTCCTCATGCAACTTTAATGAATAAGACTATTAATCTCCCAATGCAACATTAATTCTTTACACCTCCCTTAAAGTTGCAGTCAAACTAAGTGCTTCTCTTAGTTGCTGAAACTTTGAAGTAGGAAATGTCTTTGTGAAGATATCCGCAATTTGCTCTTTGGTCTTGCAATTAGTTCTCAAGTCTTGTTCTTCCCAATAACCTCCATCTTTTCTTCCATTGCTTCTACCCAACATTTTTCCTTTATGCCGACTTCAAAGTTTTCAAGTGCAACCATACAAAAATTGCATCTTGCATAGACATCGCTTAAATCCCGCATCTTCTTTGGAGTAGAACTTGATGATGATGAACTACAACTTGAGGAGCTGCTATTTGGTGATGACGATGAGGTTGAAACTTCTTCATTTTCTTTATTTTTATGTGCTGATTTTGTAGTAAAAAGATTGGGATAACAACATTTCTTTCAACTTCTTCATTCTCCTAATTCCATGTAGTCTCTTCATCAAATAACACATCTCAGCTTGTGAGCACTTTCTTTATCTTCAAGTTATACAATTCATAGCTCTTTGATTATGAATTATAGCCAATGAAAATATATTTCTCACTTGCCTCATTTAGTTTTTGTATCTTCTCTTTTGGAATTTGGGCATAGAATACACACCCAAATACCTTTAAATGCATCATTGATGGTTTCTCCCATTCTAAGCTTCAAATGGTGTCTTATTCTGCGCGGCCTTTGTTAGACAACGATTTAATAAATATACAGCAACACAAACAATTTCGGCCTAGAAAGTTTTAGGAAGCTTTTTTCATGCAACATTGATTTCACCGTCTACATCACTATTTAAAATTTTCTTTCAGACTCGTCATTTTATTGTGGTGTATAACCAACGGTCAATTGTCTATTAACACCTTCAACTTCACAAAATTTATTAAACTCCTTTACATCGTACTCTTTACCATCATCGCTTCTTAAAATATTAATAAACTGACTACTTTTTTTTCAACGGAAAACTTGTTTTTTTAAAGCTTGTGGAAACGTTGAATTTGCCTACAAGAGTAGTGTAGTTTGTTAGGACATGCCGTTAGGTCTGTTAATGGGTCGGATTCAGTCCGAGTAGCTTAGAACCCGGAGCCGAGTTCGCTTACTAAAATCAAAACCTAAGCCTGAGCCAAGCCCGTTGGGTATTTCAAACCCATTATTCAAGCCCGACCAGTCGGACTTTCTAAACCCGTTGGGTAAAAACCATACATCCGATCTGAAATATTGAAACCATAACCATCGTCTTAACTTGTAATTTTTTTGAAATTGTATATTAAGAAATGTAACAAACAAATTGTGTAGCAATGAAATCAAGTGCTCAAGCAAAAGTATGCAAAAATTCTGCATTTACACAAACAATCGGTGCAAAAATAATACACACTCATATTTTTGTATAATGAACAAATATTAATCGGGTTAGCCCTAAATCTGGCCAGGTAGTGATGAAACCATATCCGTCCTAACAATAATCAGGTCGACCCTGTGTTCAGGCTTGGATATGTGAAGCTATACCCGTACCCGTATTAATAGGGCGAGTTCGAGCCAGGTTCGAACCATAACCCGTATCATTGACGGGCTTGCACGCAGTGCTCACTTGTAAGGTTAATGGTTCAATCATTGCAACTACATATCATTGTGGAAATTGAACCAAGTTTGAAAAAAGGTTGGATTTTTGTCTCATAAAATACACTTAAGTGGCTAGGTCATTCTTGTAAAATCATCAATAAAAAAACGAAGTACTTATTTTGAGAGTGTGATGGTGTATGCATCGGTCCACAGACATCCGAATGAACCAATTTTCATAGTCTTTTTGCTCAACTCCTTTTGAAAATGGTTGTCATTAATGCTTTCCAACTGCACATCTTTCACAAAATTTGGATTTTTTTTCTTCAAGTCTTTGGAAGCCCAAAAATCATGTTTTTTGGTACAATAACTTCATCCCTTGGAAGTTTAGATACCCAAGCCACCTATGCTACAACCACGAGTCATTAGTCATCATTTTGAAAACTGTCTCGCTTATATGTTTGGAGTTGATAGGAATACTTCTATTTTTGCACCTCTAGCATTGCTGTGATTGAGTTGATTGCCTTCTTATCTCGAATAACACAACAATTATTATGAAAGAAGAGAATAATCATGTTTCATGAGTTATCCAACACGTAGCAAATTTTGATCCAAATTCGGTACATACCATGGTGTAAGATTTCGACCGAAACCACTAGATTCTGACCATCTCGGATTGGTTCCAGCCGGAGACGGGACGGGGTCAGGTCAAAATCCCGTTTCGTATTAAAAAGTAAAATTTGAAATCGCTGTAGTAAGAGGAAGAGGAGACAAGCGACAGCAAAAAAAACAAATGAAATGGAATCCATCGAAAAAGGAAAAAAACCTAATATAGGCATCAAATAACTTTGAAGCGTGATTAAACAGTAATCGAATCAAAAATTTGACTGTAAAAGCATCGATTGAAAACAGAACTTACCACATTAACCTTCAACAAATCGCTTCCAAATTCGAGTGCTAGCTGAGAAATTCGACCATTGCCGAGGAGAAGTTGAGAAAATTCGAGCATCTCTTGGGAGCTTCGACCAAAATCGAGCCGAGGAGAAGTTGACCAAAATTGAATATCGCAAGTTAGAATATTTTTTCTTTTTGCTTTTTTTCTTCCATTTAAATCTACCATTGTTTATTTTTTTCTTTGTTTCATGTGAATGAGTAGAAGTAAGATTAAGGTTACACAATACGTGGGCTGAATAAATTATTAAATGGGATGGAGAATAATTAAAATTGAAATTGTTACGTGAGCTACTTCTTTTCAATGTATTTCCAATTGAAGTAATTACGCAATTAAGTGTTATACTTCTACTTAATTATTGGAGGCTAAATACCTCGTTTCCAATTTCAATTTTCTATGTATTTCAATTTCGTAGGCTGAAATTATAGGAAACATGTCATGGACTTGTATTGTTGGACTTGGACTTAACATTGAACATTGAACTTGTATTGGACTTGGATTTAACATTGAACTTGTAATAGTGTTGTATAATGCATTATTTTCTTTTTGTAGACTATTATTGCATATGGATTTGCATCGTTTATCATTACTTTTTCATTAAAAACATGAAAATCCGATACCAGGACCGAAACCAAAACAAAAAACGAAACTGTTGAAATATCCGAAATTGACCGAAAGTGGCAAAGAAGAACGCAAAGAGAGCGGTAAGTGAAGCAAGAGGCCGGGCGCATGAAGAGCTATATCATAACCTAAGTACGAAAGAGGGTGAAAAAAACGTCTATAGGATAGCTAAGCTCCGCGAGAGGAAGACAAGAGACGTCAACCAAGTTAAATGCATCAAAGATGACAATAACAGACTTTTGGTGAAGGACGAGGAGATACAAAATAGATGGAGAGATTATTTCGACAAAATATTTAATGAAGAAGGTGATAGCACTACGATCGAGATAGATGACTCTTCTGATGACACTTGCAGACATTTTGTTCGGAGAATTCAAAAATCCGAGGTAAAGGAGGCACTAAAACAGATGAAAGCAGGCAAGGCATTGGGGCCTGATGACATCCCCATTGAGGTGTGGAGATGCCTTGGAGATGCAGGGATAGTATGGCTAACTAAGTTGTTCAATAATATTTTCAAATCAAACAAGATGCCAGATGAGTGGAGGAAAAGCATACTAGTTTCAATTTTTAAGAATAAAGGAGATATCCAAAGTTGCACAAACTACAGAGGAATTAAGCTTATGAGTCATACAATGAAGCTTTGGGAGTGAGTCATTGAGCATAGACTAAGGAGAATGACAAGTGTTTCAAAAAACCAATTTGGCTTCATGCCCGGGAGGTCGACCATAGAGGCGATTTTCTTGATAAGATAACTTATGGAGAGGTTTAGGGAGCAAAAGAAGGATCTACACATGGTATTTATCGATTTGGAGAAAGCTTATGACAAGGTACCGCGAAAGGTGATGTGGTGGGCCTTGGAAAAGAAGAGAGTTCCAACAAATTACATTACACTTATCAAGGATATGTACGATGATGTTGTGACTAGTGTCAGAGCATGCGATGGTGAAACCGGTGACTTTCCCATTAACATAGGATTACATCAAGGGTCAGCTTTGAGCCTCTACATTTTTGCTCTAGTGATGGATGAGGTTACGAAGGGTATACAAGGTGAGATTCCTTGGTGTATGCTATTTGCTGATGATGTTGTGCTCATTGATGAAAGTAGGATTGAGGTTGATAGACAACTGGAGCTGTGGAGACAGACTTTAGAATCAAAGGGTGTTAGGCTTAGCAGAACTAAAACAGAGTATATGAAGTGCGGGTTCAGCGGTGTCAGGTCGGAAGATGGAGATGTCACTCTGGGTGGATAAATAGTTTCCAAGAAGGAATCATTTCGATATCTAGGATCAATGGTGCAGTATAATGGTGAGATTGATGAAGATGTTAGTTTTAGAATTCGAGCGGGATGAGTGAAATGGCGACAAGCGTCTGGGATTCTCTGTGACAGGAAGGTCCCACGAAAGCTTAAAGGAAAGTTCTATAAAACGGCAATCAGACCTGCAATGTTGTATGGTGCAGAATGTTGGTCTACTAAAAGCCAACACGTCCAAAAGATAAACGTAACAGAGATGCGTATGCTACGATGGAGCTGCGGTCATACAAGAAGAGATCGAATTAGAAATGATGATATACGTGATAAACTTGGAGTAGCACCAATTGAGGAGAAACTAATTCAACATCGCTTAAGATGGTTTGGACATCTTCAACGAAGGCCGCCCGAGGCACCTGTGCGTGTTGGAATTATAGGCCGTGTTGAATGCCCAAAGAGAGGTAGAGGTCGACCAAGGTTGACATGGGAGAAAGTAGTAAAAAGAGATTTGAAGGATTGGGGTATATCCGAAGAGCTGATGATGGATCAGAGCGAGTGGAAGTTAGCGATTCACGTACCAGAACCATGAGCGTTGAGTTTTATAAGTTTTAGATTATAGGACTAGGAAACACGAGCCTAAGACATAGGTTTGGTCTTTGACCAATATTACTATTAGTATCATTATCGCTATTAGTATTATTATTATCATTCCTCTTATATATATACATATATATATTTATTTTATTTTACTTTACTTAGCTATTATTATTAATTTACTTATTTGACTTTATTTTATTATTGCTATTGCTATTGTTATTATTATAAGTTTTAAATTGATTTTTTTTTTCATTTAGTTTTGGGTTCCATCTCTAGCCGACCCCAACTTGTTTGAGAATAATGGCTTAGTTGTTGTTGTTGTTGACCGAAACCAATAAAATTTCAAATGACCGAAACCGAGACCGAAATTGAGTTCTCGAACCTTGGTACATACATAATGTCATGAATGAACTTAGAGCCCTTCTTTGGCTCTACACCTATTTTCACGTTTCCTTTCATCTTAACCAAGTCTTCATTGTGGGAAACGTTGTAGTATAAATTATACTAGTGTGAACAGATTTAAGGCTGCTTTAACACTAGAGGGCGATGAATAGTGTACTATAACTTATATAGAACTTTTCTAAATTATTTCAAGATTTAAATCCAAACATAAATACTCAATACAAATATACATTAACAGACAGTCACAGATGTATATAAATGCAGTAAAAATAAAGTAAAAGTAAGAGAGATGACATCCGGAGTTTTATACTAGTTCAGATTAACCAATCCTACATCCAGTCATGTACAATATCTGTACAGATTTTCCTTCAATCGCCTACTTTAAATAGGTAGCAAGCAAACTAGAATACAATCTTGATTTCAGGCAATCAGATACACCCTTCCGACTTTCTGAGCTTAGGATAGACTCACTTGATTTAACTGAGCAACAAGCACACCCACTTGATTTGAACGGACAATAAAAACATCCACTTGATTTGAACGGGCAACAAACATATCCATACAAATTAATATTAGAGAGTTGTTGATTCCAAATACAAATAGTTGTACTTTAGATACAAAATATCCTATAGTCCTTTGACAACACTTCGATCTTTGAATTGATGAGATCATGCTTGCAAATCAGTGAGTAAATTATAGAGAATGAATGTAGTAAAGTAGAGATTGAATTTGAAGGGTATAAAAAGTGGATTTTGTGAAATATATAATGAGAATTTGGAGTAAGAAGAATATAGAGAAAATAGTTATTAAAATTTGTTTTCCAGTTCCCTTTATATAGCGTTTGAAGGGACATGTCTATTTGCGAAGAGATAGAGCCAAAAATCACAACTATTTAAAATTTAAAAAACATTTCTTCAATGGTACATATGTCGACATACATAGGTAGGGTATGTCGACATACCCTTGTGTTTTGAGAAAAACAATAATACATTTTAAAGTGTTATAAAATTCTGATATATTATTTAAACATTGTTTTTGAACACTTTAATATATAAAAGCTTATATAACATTTGTAGAATATATTTTGAAAATAAAATAATAGTAGAATATATATTTTGATAAGCAAATAAATATTTTGATAAGAGAGTATTCAAAGAAAAGAAGGTTGATATTCAAGGACTTTATCAAATTAATATAATGTCTATTAACTATAATATATAGTCTTGAACTCTTCATGTCTTTGTCTTTAAATTATAAGTCTTCAATTATCTTGATAACCTCTGAATCTTGATATTTAAATTTTTTAACGTTCGGTCTTCAAATTATCCTGTACTTGTATAAACCCGTGTAATATTCTGCAAAATATTTTATACAACTAGGCAAACAATAATATATATATTTATATGCTTGTCATCAAAATCAATATCAATATATGTGGTATTAACATTCATTTCTCATTCTCACATTTGAGTTTGAATTCTTTATCTCAACAAAGATTTTCTCATTTGAAGTCACGTGGTTTGTACAACCACTATCCAATTATCACTAAGATTCTTTTGAACAATTTGAGGTTGAGAAGCAGGTATCATTGGCTTCGATATACCAAAGTTTGAGAACTCGGTTTCGGTATCGGTTTCGCTCATTTGAAAATTTCATGGTTCCGGTCGGTTTCGAAGGTTTCGGTTTCATTCCCCGTTACCATAATATTGTTCGACTTGCTGTAACATTCCTAAAATTGAACAAAAACTAAATATATAACATTAAAATTAAACTAGATATTATAATTTAAGATTAAATTGTCAAAACAAAGCAGCCCAATTAATTAGAATTGAATGCTATAATTAACTTAACATAGCTTAGCTGGCCCAGTTATCTTATATTTTATTTATGTTTGCAGGCCCAATTATCATGCTACCGAATATCTAACCCTAAAACACATTTCCCCATCCTAACCCTCTCGTCTTCGTTTTTCTGAAAACCAAAACTACCGTCTTCATCTTTTCGATGTTGATCAAAAAGAGCAAGGAAAAAATTAAACGAGACACCGCTTGACTCAACCTCCACTCAATTAGGCTTTCGATTTATTGTAATAAAATGCTAATTGCTTAATGATGCTGCTCGATTTTGATGGGAGGTAATTGATTTTTTAATTCAATTGGTTTTTTGTTTACTTTGTTGCTTTTGATCTTACTTCTATCACATAATCTGTTTTTTTGCTGATTTGAAGCGGGATAAGTTTTTGCCCTTGTGTCTTCCCACCTTCGGCCGGAACTGAACCGGGATGGCCGAAATCCCGGAGTCTCGGCCGGAACCTCATACCTTGCGATATAGTCAATGAGGCATATAATCAAGGGTTGAGGTTTCGACCGAAACACCAAGTTTTTGGTCATTCCGTTTAGGTTTCAGTTGGGACTGAGACGAAAACAAATCAAATTCCGGTTCAATAAAAAATTATCGAACGTCAAATTTTACATAAAAAACTTGAAAAAATAATTAATTTGAGTTTCAAATACATGAATAATTAAAATATGAAATTTTAACTTAGAAAACATACCAATTCATAAAATATGTAAATGTTGTAAGTAAAAAAGGTTATAACGAAATAATGAATAAATAGTTTTTAATGCTATAAATATTAATAATTAATCAGTATTGGTCATTTATATCAAAGTTTGAGGTTTCGATCGAAACACCGAGGTTTCGGTCATTCCGTTTAGGTTTCAGTTGGGACTGAGACGAAACTAAACCGAAATTGCAGTTAAATAAAAAATTATTGAACGTCAAATTTTACATTAAAAACTTGAAAAAATAATTAATTTGAGTTTTAAATACATGAATATTCAAAATATGAAATTTTTACTTAGAAAACATATAAATTCATAAAATATATAAATGTTGTAACTAAAAAAAAGGTTATAACCAAAAAATGAATAAATAGTTTTTAATGCTATAAATATTAATAATTAATCAGTATTGGTCATTTATATCTTATTTCTGAATAAATATAAATTATACATTTTGTTTCAATAAATTAAACAAATATATGTGTAATTATATGAAAAATAAATAACGAGATCCGAAACCGAATCCATAATCGAAGTTCTTGAAATTTACGAATTACATCGAAATTCCTAAAATTACAAAATACCGAAACCAAAACCGAGATCTTGAAACTTGCATATAACAAACTTGAATTATCATCCTTCTCGGTTGTAAGGTTGACTTGTAGACTGTTCTTCTCTCTACAATCTTTTTGCAAATGGCCAAAGCCTTTACAATTGGAACATCGTTGTTTTTCATTGAACCAACAATCTTTTTTCATCTTGATCGTTCTTGCAAATTCCATACCATTTTGTTGGTTTTTTCCACCAAATCTTCTTTCAAAATTGTTTCCACCTCTGCCCATTGGACTTATGTAACACCTTGTAAAATTTACGATAATTAACAATTAGTTACTAAGGCTCAAAAATAAATTTTGAGCAAATGTCAAAATTTGGCCATGAAACTTTCACTATTGTGTTCTTGGCGAATTTTTGAGCAACTTTCTTATATGGAGTTTTGCAATCAGAATTCAAACGAACTAGTTTTTAACGTTTGAAGTTTTCAGCGAAAATAATTAAATATGAATAAAAAGAAATAAACAATATTCACCGCATGGACCCTACTAGTTGACCCCCTCCTTAGGCCGGTTGACCAATTACCTATAAGGGAACAGTCGACCGGTTGAAGCATGGTGGCTAGGGTTGAACCTTGGTCTAACAACTCGGATTTTATTATTTTAAATCTAACGGGTACGATTGATTCGAGCACCTATAAATATAGGCATAGCCCTTCACATTTCTTCTCATATTTTCTGATCAAAGCAGCAGAGCTTAGCCAATTTTCTCTTCTTCGCTATTTCTATTAATTATAAAATATTATATTATATGTATATATAAATCGGAGAAGAGCAGAAAATAAAAGATAAGAGTGAATCGATATTGCAGAAAAAGGTAAATTTTATAATCATAAATCTATATTCCACTTAATTCAAATCTTATTTCAGATATGTAATTCTAATGGATATGTGTGTGTGTGTATATATATATATATATATCTTGTTATACATATCTGTGGATTGAAAAGGAAAGCGAAGTCAAATTAAAGGGATTAATTCGGATTTGGAAGGTTTGAAAAGATAAAAAAGTGAGGGAAAATTATATGATTTATATGTAACATTGAAATTTATATCGTTGACTTTTATGTAATTATTATGTTTATGCAAGTTCTGTTGAGTTGTAGGCTTAAAAAACATATTCAATTGAAATCTTGTTCAAATATTCTGTAAGTTAGGAAATTGAATTGAAATAGTATTTACACCCTAATCTGAAAATTTGAAAATCAGTATCTAAATTTGTTTTGTTAGGGTAGAATGTTGGTAAGATTGTAGGCTTTATTCCAGATTTATGATAATTGGGTTGTAAATTGCAGTATTAATTTAGATTCTCCTAATTTGGCTTGGAGTGTAAATTTTTATGTTTTGAGTGTAAATACATGAATATTCAAAATATGAAATTTTTACTTAGAAAACATATAAATTCATAAAATATATAAATGTTGTAACTAAAAAAAGGTTATAACCAAAAAATGAATAAATAGTTTTTAATGCTATAAATATTAATAATTAATCAGTATTGGTCATTTACATCTTATTTCTGAATAAATATAAATTATACATTTTGTTTCAATAAATTAAACAAATATATGTGTAATTATATGAAAAATAAATAACGAGATCCGAAACCGAATCCATAATCGAAGTTCTTGAAATTTACGAATTACATCGAAATTCTTAAAATTACAAAATACCGAAACCAAAACCGAGATCTTGAAACTTGCATATAACAAACTTGAATTATCATCCTTCTCGGTTGTAAGGTTGACTTGTAGACTGTTCTTCTCTCTACAATCTTTTTGCAAATGGCCAAAGCCTTTACAATTAGAACATCGTTGTTTTTCATTGAACCAACAATCTTTTTTCATCTTGATCGTTCTTGCAAATTCCATACCATTTTGTTGGTTTTTTCCACCAAATCTTCTTTCAAAATTGTTTCCACCTCTGCCCATTGGACTTATGTAACACCTTGTAAAATTTACGATAATTAACAATTAGTTACTAAGGCTCAAAAATAAATTTTGAGCAAATGTCAAAATTTGGCCATGAAACTTTCACTATTGTGTTCTTGGCGAATTTTTGAGCAACTTTCTTATATGGAGTTTTGCAATCAGAATTCAAACGAACTAGTTTTTAACGTTTGAAGTTTTCAGCGAAAATAATTAAATATGAATAAAAAGAAATAAACAATATTCACCGCATGGACCCTACTAGTTGACCCCCTCCTTAGGCCGGTTGACCAATTACCTATAAGGGAACAATCGACCGGTTGAAGCATGGTGGCTAGGGTTGAACCTTGGTCTAACAACTCGGATTTTATTATTTTAAATCTAACGGGTACGATTGATTCGAGCACCTATAAATATAGGCATAGCCCTTCACATTTCTTCTCATATTTTCTGATCAAAGCAGCAGAGCTTAGCCAATTTTCTCTTCTTCGCTATTTCTATTAATTATAAAATATTATATTATATGTATATATAAATCGGAGAAGAGCAGAAAATAAAAGATAAGAGTGAATCGATATTGCAGAAAAAGGTAAATTTTATAATCATAAATCTATATTCCACTTAATTCAAATCTTATTTCAGATATGTAATTCTAATGGATATGTGTGTGTGTATATATATATATATATCTTGTTATACATATCTGTGGATTGAAAAGGAAAGCGAAGTCAAATTAAAGGGATTAATTCGGATTTGGAAGGTTTGAAAAGATAAAAAAGTGAGGGAAAATTATATGATTTATATGTAACATTGAAATTTATATCGTTGACTTTTATGTAATTATTATGTTTATGCAAGTTCTGTTGAGTTGTAGGCTTAAAAAACATATTCAATTGAAATCTTGTTCAAATATTCTGTAAGTTAGGAAATTGAATTGAAATAGTATTTACACCCTAATCTGAAAATTTGAAAATCAGTATCTAAATTTGTTTTGTTAGGGTAGAATGTTGGTAAGATTGTAGGCTTTATTCCAGATTTATGATAATTGGGTTGTAAATTGCAGTATTAATTTAGATTCTCCTAATTTGGCTTGGAGTGTAAATTTTTATGTTTTGAGTGTAAATACATGAATATTCAAAATATGAAATTTTTACTTAGAAAACATATAAATTCATAAAATATATAAATGTTGTAACTAAAAAAAGGTTATAACCAAAAAATGAATAAATAGTTTTTAATGCTATAAATATTAATAATTAATCAGTATTGGTCATTTACATCTTATTTCTGAATAAATATAAATTATACATTTTGTTTCAATAAATTAAACAAATATATGTGTAATTATATGAAAAATAAATAACGAGATCCGAAACCGAATCCATAATCGAAGTTCTTGAAATTTACGAATTACATCGAAATTCCTAAAATTACAAAATACCGAAACCAAAACTGAGATCTTGAAACTTGCATATAACAAACTTGAATTATCATCCTTCTCGGTTGTAAGGTTGACTTGTAGATTGTTCTTCTCTCTACAATCTTTTTGCAAATGGCCAAAGCCTTTATAATTGGAACATCGTTGTTTTTCATTGAACCAACAATCTTTTTTATCTTGACCGTTCTTGCTAATTCCATACCATTTTGTTGGTTTTTTTCACCAAATCTTCTTTCGAAATTGTTTCCACCTCTGCCCATTGGACTTATGTAACACCTTGTAAAATTTACGATAATTAACAATTAGTTACTAAGGATCAAAAATAAAATTTGAGCAAATGATAGAATTTGGCCATGAAACTTTCACTATTGTGTTCTTGGCAAATTTTTGAGCAACTTTCTTATATGGAGTTTTGCAATCAGAATTCAAACGAACAAGTTTTTAACGTTTGAAGTTTTCAGCGAAAATAATTAAATACGAATAAAAAGAAATAAACAATATTCACCGCATGGACCCTACTAGTTGACCCCCTCCTTGGGCCGGTCGACCAATTACCTATAAGGGAACAGTTGACCGGTTGAAGTATGGTGGCTAGGGTTGAACCTTGGTCTAACAATCCGGATTTTATTATTTTAAATCTAACGGGTACGATTGGTTCGAGCACCTATAAATACATGCATAGCCCTTCACATTTCTTCTCATATTTTCTGATCAAAGCAGCATAGCTTAGCCAATTTTCTCTTCTTCGCTATTTCTATTAATTATAAAATATTATATTATTTGTATATATAAATCGGAGAAGAGCAGAAAATAAAAGATAGGAGTGAATCGATATTGCAGAAAAAGGTAAATTTTATAATTATAAATCTACATTCCACTTAATTCAAATCTTCTTTCAGATATGTAATTCTAATGAATATGTGTATATACATATATCTTGTTATACATATATGTGGATTGAAAAGGAAAGCGAAGTCAAATTAAAGGGATTAATTCGGATTTGGAAGGTTTGAAAAGCTAAAAAAGTGAGGGAAAATTATATGGTTTATATATAGCATTGAAATTTATATCGTTGACTTTTATGTAATTATTATGTTTATGCAAGATCTGTTGAGTTGTAGGCTTATAAAGAACGTATTCAATTGAAATCTCGTTCAAATATTCTGTAAGTTAGGAAATTGAATTGAAATAGTATTTACACCCTAATCTGAAAATTTGAAAATCAGTATCTAAATTTGTTTTGTTAGGGTAGAATGTATAAGATTGTAGGTTTAATTCTAGATTTATGATAATTGGGTTGTAAACTGCAGTATTAATTTAGATTCTCCTAATTTGGCTTGGAGTGTAAATTTTTATGTTTTAATTTATTAGGAGCGTTGCAGGTACAATTTAGTTGTATTTATTTCCGTGTAATTTCCATAAATTATCCAATTTCACAACTTTGTATAAAAAGTACGTCTTTGGAAATAAAAGGAATGCATCAAAAAGGAAAAAGATATGTAAAGTATGGACGTTCTCCTTCGCAGTTTGCATTGTCCATTTCAATAAATGAAAAGAGATAATTCCTTGTTATTTTACATGAAACAAAAGTCTCACTCTTAGGTAATTTATGGAAAGTTATAACGGTAATTTTTTTGGGAAGGATAGCTCCGATATATTGAAATGTGGAAATAAATGTTATTTACAGAATGTACATATAAGTGTGTTGTGGAATTCCTATGCGTAGGAATTAATGTGGTAGAGATATACACACACATGTACATACACACACACATATAACCACGCATACCGATTAAAAATATAAATATACATAGTGTAATAAATAAAGCGTAATATACATCGATATTCATATTAGTTATAATTAAAACGACTAGTTATTTATAGCGAAATAAATATGAAGTGCAGATGGAGAAGAGATAGTAACCAATTTATGAACGACGACTACAAATTTAGTGGGCAATGAATGTTTAGTTAATAAGGGGTTATGGGAATTAAATGAGAACATAAATGCGTTTAATGTAACTGATTAAAAAAATATAATATGACATTTATGGGGAAATGAAATACGCATAATAAGTTTAATTTGAAACGAATAAATAAATGTCAGTAGTGTTTATCCAATTTGAAAAATAATGACCATTTATTACAGACAATTGACATTTATGGGATATAAAAGAATGTGAGGAATATAAGAAATAAGCGTATAAAACATAAATAGGTTTGTAGCGAATAAGTGAATTAAATGCTAGCACATAAACTTAGGATGCAGTATATTTTTCATAGTAGGAAATTATATAGCCTCGATAATACGTTTAGAACGAGCGTGAATTAGTGGGTCTAGCCCAATATTTAAGTCTAGAATAATTGGTTTGGTTTAGAATGGATTGTGATGCGAGGTCGGTAAAATTATACAACTGATGTCTGCCCTTCACTTAGAGGCTACCATCAGTTGTGTATACGTACTACTGATGTGGGACATCTTCAACCATATGACTCGTGGGGAAGAGATTGCGTATAGGTGTGGGAAAATATAACAAGGGTTCATCTCAGATTTGAAGTATTAAATGACTCAATATCTTCAGGGATGTCAAGGGGTTTACGTCAGCGTGAAAGTATTAAATGACCATTGGGTTTGCCTCCTTTCTATATAAGAAGTTTTAAATAACCTAAGATGGTATCTAATAAAGGAAATGAGATATGTTTCATTTCTAACAAGATGTATTAAGTAACCAGGATGAGTATTTTTCCTTAACTTGCATTAGGTTAGTATAAACGAGATTTCGACTGTGGAAGATCGGCGGACTTATGTCAATGTTGTTGAACCGGTATTTAAGTAGTAGGGCTGACATATAAGGTATGACCACTAGCGGTCCCGAGTGGTCGTTAGCAAAGACTTGGGTTATGCCCTGATGGATTTCACTTTCTACTAGTGTAGAATCCGTATGAGATACACAAAGACAAGTTTAATTAATTGTTTGTTTGTCGAAGGTGGACCAATTAACTCTTAGATGAGTCTTTGAGATGCGTTAGTAATATGACTGTTATCCTACCTTTTGGTCAAGGCTGGAATATCAACAAATTGGCTAGATAAGATGGATATCAGGATTGGAAATCGGTTGGAAACAAGGCTTCGATCGATGTCGTCAAAATTTGGTCGAGCTCCGATCAAGGCGGGATCGATTGGGAATGATGATCAAGGCTAGGAGAGACTAC
Source organism: Allium fistulosum (assembly GCA_030737815.1). Lineage (NCBI taxonomy): Eukaryota > Viridiplantae > Streptophyta > Magnoliopsida > Asparagales > Amaryllidaceae > Allium > Allium fistulosum. The sequence goes on along the minus strand of CM060904.1, from coordinate 1,127,128,819 downwards.
GTTTCAAATTTCAGGACAAACGAAGTTCATTTGCTCAAGCTTATTGATCGATACGAACAAGGCTTTCGTATCGATCAGCATGGATACGAACAATACGTTCATATTGATCAGATAGGAATGCCAGATGGGTTTCGACTCGATGGCTGTGGACTTGGATTGAATGGATAGGCGCATGGTGATTTGTTCGACTCGATGGTTTCGTATCGATCGGGATGGAGCGTAGCAACATACTTCGAATCGATACTGTTCGTATCGATCAAGATTGGACACTTCGAATCGATACTGTTCGTATCGATCAGCATGGATACTTCGAGTCGATACGAACAGAGGCGTAGTCGATGAATACGAACAGAAGAACGGCCGAAGGATACGAAGAAGACTGAGCACGAAGCGTGGATGCGAACAGAGCTACAGGTGATCGATACGAAGTCAGTGCCTTTCATCGATACGAAGGATCGATTCGAATGCGACAACATTAGCGAAAGTGCAATCTTGCATCGATCATATCTCACAAACCACAAGTCCAAATGCTATGAAATTTTCACAGGAGCTTACATGCATGCTAAAGAATGTCCACACCAAATTTCGACTCCATTGGACGCAATCTTGATCGATACGAAATTCGTTCGTATCGATCACGGATCGGGCCGGAACTTCACGGGCTCGGTCGCGTGGCCCACTCACGTGCCAGAAGAAGTCTTCCGAGATCTGAGCGAAATATCAGCCTCCTACAATTATAAATAGACCCCCAGAGCCAACAGAAAAAGAATCTTTTTGCTTCTCAACCCAGACTCTGCCCGATTCAACTTTGCTCTCTATTACTACTATTGAACTCGGATTCTATCATAGTTATCTGCTGTAATCAATTGTAACCAGCAAGGAAAGTCAATAAAAGATTAACTTTTGGAGTGGACGTAGGCCGGAGATAGCCGAACCACTATAAATTCGTGTCTCTGTCTATTTCTTTCCGTTTTAAGTATTATTATTCACTTTTTTATCCTCTATATTACTTAGATCTGTGATCTGTGATTATATACTGCTGATTTGTGTTCATACATTGGTGCTTTCACGATATTTGGGGTTTGCGATCATTTTTGGCGCAAACAATGACAAACTAAATTATAGAGCCGTATTCAGGGGTCATCGGTCTTTATAGTTAAGGGCCGATTGACTAGCGATTACATTACGTAGGGCCCGCTTCGGGCTTCAGGTATTAAATGACCAATGTGTCTGCCTCTTTCCTATTTGAGAAATATTAAGTGGCCGAGGTTTTTTTTGAATAGTGAACGCTTATATATATATGTGTGTATCTCGGAGAAAGTTAGATATATCATACTTGTAGATCGAAATACATGGAATAGCCGTGGATAATGAACATAACACTTAAATAGAAATTAGTGGTATAAATTAGTGTTATGAATAAAGTATGTAATTTTTCAATCAGCAGAACATTATTTTGACCCCCTCCTCATTACAAACCATATGATGATTTAGAGGGATAAACTACTGGTGCAAAACGGAAGCGGTAGATGAAAAACTTATCTCATTCATGATCAGCACTGATAAGGCGACCAAATATCCAAAGAATAATATCGATATCAAGATAGTAGCTTGTTTTTGTATTCCTCTATGAGTTTATGTAGATAGCTCTGTGATATACTTATGTTTATCACATGTTATCTACACCAACGATCTGTACCCTAATGGATTTGAGTTTCGATTTAGTCAAAATTTAGGTCTATTATGGTGAGGGTTGTTAAACTTCTTCCTCTTTCTCTACTTGTCATATCTTCTCTTTTTTCAAACTTTTGGGGCTGCCTTCCCACATTAAGCTTTGATTGAAACACACTCTCAGTCGATTTTTTCAAGTGCCGATTCAATCTTTGCTCAAAACGATTTTAAAGAACCCATTAAAGTTCAAGCTCCAACTCCTCTAAGTATTTAGTTTCTTCAATCAACGCCACAAATGGGTTAATTTTTCAGATAAACAAAATCAAAAATTTCTCCACCGTCTTTTGTTTGTAACATCCTCACCTTACGACTTCGTTTGATTTACAAGCTCATTAAATCTATCGGTAAATTCCTTCACACTTTCATTTTCTTTGATCTTCACATTTTGAAACTCTCTTCTAAGTGTTTGCAGTTTAATAGTTTTCACTTTCTTTGATTGTTTTCTTAGAATCTCCCTAGCTTCATTCGCATTGTTTGTCATCATGATTCGTGAAAACACCGAATCAGTCAACACCATATGCTACATGGCCTTGTTTCTTTGAGTTATTTCTTCTCAGTGCGGATAAAGTTTTTTCATCTTTGGGCTCTCCAACTCCCTCTTCTACTATATCCCACAAATAAACCACAAAAATGAGGTCTTCATCTTCACACACCAAAAATCATAATTTTATTCGTCAAAAATTCTTCACATACGATTGTTGTAAAGTTCCACTTGAACCACGTAAGTTTATCATCTTATGCTTGCTTCTTCAGGCTTTGATACCAATTATGTTGGTTGTTTTAGTAAACAACTTAAGAATTTAATTTATATTTGTAAGAAGGATGAACATGGATTGTTTTCTCAGTTCATTTTCATTTTTATTGAGACTGACTTGCATTACAGCTTTGATCATACATCACTTAATAATAGTAAAATAAACATTATGTTAATTGTTATGACACTTTATATACCAATGCAACTTAGTGAATAAGACTATTAATCTCCCGATGCAACTTTAATGAATAAGGCTATTAATCTCCCAGTGCAACTTTAATGAATAAGGCTATTAATCTCCCAGTGCAACTTTAATGAATAAGGCTATTAATCTCCCAGTGCAACTTTAATGAATAAGGCTATTTCTTCATCTTACTCCTCATCATCCTGTCACCAGCCACGTATTTACGTCACAGTTTAAATCTATGTCCTCTGTAATACAACTGACCTAACCTGACTCCAAATATATGATTTTTTTTCTTCCTGTTAGTTTTATTTTTGATACATGTCATGAGATGAGATACTATAATTAATGGTGTAAAATTTATTACAATATCTATTTACTACTTTGATTAAAATCAGTAGTTTGATAAATATTTTTAGCAAAAGATTAATAGCAAATGGATAAATGTGCTATTTAGGTATAATAGCAAAGATGGGAACAATAATGATAAGTGGGCTATTCGTAAATTTTACCACGAGATTATAATTTTTACACACACAGAGAGAGACTATCCCTGCGCATGCGCGCGTGCACACACACATATAGGTATCTGATACGAACCGGTCAAGTCCTGATATGCGATAAATGCCTAAACGGTAGTAAATGCAAGAAAATATATAAATGCCTTAACGTAGTAAATGCAAGAAAGTGGCTAATTTCACACTGTTTCATAGGAAACATACATGATATCTCCACTTGCATCAAAATTGAAAGCAACAACATTTTTGTTGATTTATTACTGCTTTATTTCAATCCAGCACAGTTGATGGCCTTGTTCGCTGTAATCATGGTCTGAGTAATAGCGTAGTTCAAAAAAATCTGAATGACACGTTAACTGATGGCAAGAAACTCTCAAAACAAGCAAACAGAATTGCAAGTTCAAACTCACCATTTGTTGTTGGCAATCCATTCATTGCAACATTGTGGGCTGGCATAGAAGGATTCCACTTAACAGTTAATGGGAGACATGAAACTTCTTACATGTACAGAGAGGTATTATGCTATAACCTGTAATGTTACATTACAAAATTTATTTATGGTACCACTTTTGTGCTTTATTTCCATTTTTCCTGTATAAACCTGCATTAGTTATTATTCATCATCTTTTACATTGTATATTTAATTATTCATACATGCCACGTGAAAACGATGTAAATCTTAAATTTGCTAAATGTCACAGTTTGTTTTTAAAAGCCAAGGATCTAAAATATAATAACAATGACACGTCTTTTAAAGCAAAAAGAATGAAGGGTTGCTTTAGCAAGAATTGGACTTGAGTCCAGGTAGGAGAAAGGGATAGGGAAATTAATTTAGAGTCTAGTATGAAGTATGAAAAATGCAAGGTAAAGAACAAATAATTTTCTACGGTTAGCAGCGCCCTAATCTGAATGTATACTAATTAAGTATTTTGTGATTGTTTTAGAGGTTGGATCCTTGGTTGGTCAGCAAAGTGATGGTGGATGGTGATGTAGACCTCATGTCGATCCTTATAAATGGCTTACCAGTATCTGAAGATCTTGATTTGGTTAATGATGTCCAAAGACTAAAAGCTCCTCCTCTTTCGATGAAAAGAATATTTTTACTTATTGGTATCATCTCGTCAGCAAATAATTTCGAGAGACGGATGGCTTTGAGAAGGTCTTGGATGCAGTATGAAGCTGTTCGAACCGGCGTTGTTGCTGTTCGGTTCCTAACTGGTCTTGTAAGTTGTAATGTTATTCAATTTTGAATTTGAGAAATGGGTTTCTATGATGTTTTAAGCTTCATATTAGTTCTTCAGCTTATGATTTTCTTTGATTTCTACATGCACACAATGGATGGTTAATTATAAGATAGGGAAGGGTAAACTTGATAATTTCTCATCGGTACTTTTTTGTACTAGTGATCTCCCTGACTTGATTATGTAATGCTTCGCAGATAATGTGTATGTGGCCAATACTGAGTAACCATCTTCCTGCAGCAATACATTGAAGCATCAACTGGCTAACTTATATGCATTCGACTAGTGTAGGCATAGGAAAAAGGCATAAAATTTAGTTTTATTGGTGGCACATCAAATATTCAGAGTTGAATTCAGCACTTAAATTTTTTTCCTAACATACTCTACTTTCATATTCCTCCCAACAAATTTATCAACATGACTGTCGGTTTAGTTTTTAAACCTTCCCTGTATAAAAAACTGCGGATTCAACAAAATTTGATATAATTTTAAAGAGAATTTTTGAAAACATCCATATTATATATCATAATAGAAAAAAACTCTTCTTACTTTTCATATTATAAATTGAACCCCAAAAGTTTGCGAAAATAAAATTATGTACAAATTGATTAGAACACAAAATTAGTAATCTAAATCAAAATATCAAATCGAAAATCTTGAAATCAAATGCAAAAACGACGAATCAAGTAGCTTTTCTGTTTAAAATGCAACGTTCAATGCAACAATTTAAAAAAACAAAAGCAATAGAATTTTGAACATGCAATATGTTTATATTATTCAATTTTATGAAGTATAACATTGTTATAACTATAACTGAAGTTATTTTAGAAAAAAAATTCAAATTTAAAATCATTATGCACATTGCACTATAATAATGCAATAAAATGAGGTATTGACGGAATGTTGCACTATAAATAGTGCAACATACAATAAAATCAATTAAATTACATAAAAACACGTTATTGTGAACACTTTGTTGTTGATAAAATTTATTTTATTTTAAATGTTATTTTACTTACAAAACACAATATATTTTAATATTGCATTTTAAATAATGCTTAAAAATGAGGGTCAACTTTGAATTTCAATAAATTCCAAGGGTATTTTCTATAACTTGAAATGGTTGTAGGTTTTTTTTTGTATTTCTAAAATATTCCAAGGGTGAAAACATAATTTTCACTATTTTAAAAGCCATATGATTTGCCCTATGCTTTAGCTTGTAAATACAACCGGGGGAATGTTGGTATTTTTCGCAAATTCACAATTTTCAAGATAACTTTTCTAAGAGACCCACCCCAACACAGCTTTGGTTTGTCATATTTGAAAACCAAAGCAACAACCGAGGTTGCCAAAATGCTGGCTATGTTAGCGGCATTCTAAATACCCGCTAATTTGGTAGGCAATGGTAAAAAATATTACCATTGCCTATTTATCCAGCATTATACGGTAATATTTTTTTACCGTTGCTAAATTCCATATTTAATATACTATTTTTCATCCACTACAATCACAAAATCATTATATACTCTTATTTCTACACAACGTTCATTTTCTTAAAATCAAATTTTATTTATCAAAAAATGTAAAATAGCCGAAGCAAAAAGAAAATAATGAATTCGGCATGCCCTACCTTTCAACAAAAAATTATATTATTGTGATAATTATTTGCACAACCGACAAAGTCATCACAATTTCCAACAACATTCGTAACAATGGTTTCAAATATGTTCCCTTCAGTAGTCGCAACAAATCGGTATCAAATACTATTAACATCCAATCGACTAGCAGTCAAATATTACTTCAAAATATTGATCTCAAAATCAAGGGGTTACTCTCAGGGTAAACATAATCGATGCCCAACTCAAATAAGGTAACTATAATCGATGGCCAATTCAAATAGAAATATACAAAGAGACCCTTAGTTAAATACAAAGTAATTTTGGAGACCACGAAGAAGATGAAATGTATTAGGTACAAACATCGATTTTGGCCAGAAAGCCGAATGAAGTCAGAGAAGAACAAACACAAGGGGAATAACATTAGAGAAACTCCAATTCCTGAAAACTGCAAACAATAGCCAGAAATACAGATCAAAGAAGATGGGTAGTGACAAACAAGAAGAATTTGTTGTATGTTGGCTCTGGAGTGTTCGAAAGATCCAAAGAAATGTACCTTACAAACCGAGTGTGCGTTTTGAGAAGCCATTTGCAACTTGTTCATATTTTGCCTTTTCAATAATCTACCTAGAAGTGTCGAGTCTCTAAAAACTCAATGGAGAAGGATAAACATGGCATTGAGAAATAAAATGAGATAAGGTCAGTGTTGATTAGAAGACAATGAAGTGGGGCCTCAAATGTCAATTTGATAACGTTGTAGTAACAATCGTGTACACACTTTACTATAATATACCGATCATTTAATGACAACCAAATGAATGTTATCAAATTGAAGCAATATTAACAAGCAACTCACCACCTTTCATTTTGCCTTAAGAAAAATAAATGTTGATTCGAGTGCTGGTGATTCTGATGTTCCTGAAGCAATTGAAGATCACAATTCCAATCCACTCCGTAGTAACCATGCAGGAACTCAGGAAGGGCATCGGAAAAGTGAGGATTGAAAAACAAAATTGATTATAGCTCACAATACGAAGGAATTGTGGATCATATGTAGCCGGACTTAACAAAACCAAAGTGATGGAGGATGAAAAAGAGCATAAAAAAGGGAGAAATGGTTAGAGAGGAAGACCGAGAAACTACGTCTACAACAGGGGAGGGATAACATAAGATGAGATGGGAGGCTTTGTCATGCCATGCTCATGGAAATCGAATGAGAGAAAATATATGTTTAAGAAGAAACTCCCGTAATGGTTGTGTTAAGTTGTGATCTCTCCAAACTAGAACCCGATCAACGTGAAGAAATACAAAGGAAGATCAACGTGCAAGTCGGGCTGAGTCTTCCAATGGTTATCCTAATTTATTACTCTTTATTATTTTATTATAGTCTTGTTAATTTCAAACTATCGTATCTTGTTTTTTAATTAAATTAGTAGTTTAGTAAACCTAGTAAAGAATTTAAACATTTGAAATTAACCTATGTATTGTTAGCTAACTATATGATAGCTGTGTTGTCCTCTAATGCATATAACTTTGCGTCAAACCAATGAATAGTTTAACCAGTGTCGTTTTGTTTGTGTTGCCACAACCGACTACAAGTAGCACATCGTCAACTAGTGTCATTACTTTTAGTTTTGTCAATTATCTCTACATTATAATAGTTATGTAAACCATGATTAAACAATTCCATAACCCATCTCCTTCATTTATAAAAAAAATACCAGTTGACGAACATTACAAACCACAATAAAAGTTTATCATTAAAAAGATGTCCACCGTTCCTTGACCAGTAGAAGACTTGTTCGATCTAGTGAAAGCCAACATAGAAGAAAGCCTACATAGAAGCCGACTGCAAGCATAATTTGAGTGGGTCGACTATAATACATAACGGTTTGGCGATGCTCTCTGCAAGTAACATCACGAAGATCAACCTGCATTTGAACAAATCCTCATGTGGAAATGATACTGGATTTAGATACTAAGTAATCTCTAGACGATGTATATCAACATCTCGATCATGTCCAAAGCTCATAGGTATAGCAACACTTCATCTATATCCTCCAAGTGGAATCTCAAGTGCAGGAGCAACATATCTCTGTGTAGGTTGAGATAAGTCTTGAATAACTGAGGTGCAACGCCCCTACGGATTGCCGATGATTCCAATAAATCTACAGTGCCTACATGAGTAATATCTGCCGAGGCTATATGATAGTTAAAGCGACACCAAAACTCAATATAATATATGGTCAAAATATGAAATTACTAGTTTTCCACCAATTGTTTGTTGCCACCTTCTTTAGAGATGTCTGGGAGTAAATCCTCAAACATGGTGTGTGTCAGGATGTAGGTCATTTGGGATAACGTCTAATCCATAAAGCTGACGCCAACAGTGTGTGACGTGGTACCGCAAACAACCGACCATGGTTAGAGATGAAATTAAAGGGAATCGTCTCTTAGAAAGAAATCCAACATAGGATGTGAAAGTGTGTGTCAAAAATGGAGAACCATCATAAGGTTACCATATGACTAAATCACATCTAAATTGTAACTCTATCTGGTTACATGCAATGACGAAAACAGGACGAGTCTCTCCTCTATGCCCTCTCATTCTGTTATTCAGTGACCAATGGAGAAATCCAAGAAAAAAATAATGCCTTATGTGTTTCAATAATGGTATGTGCTAAGTTATGGCTATACTCGTAACATCAATAATGTTAAACCTCCTAAAAACAACACAATGGAGTATCTTTGGGATTAATGACACACCGAATGCCTAAAGACCTATATAAATATGTCATGATAGGCATGCCCCAATCATACAAAATCCGTGAAAAAAGAGAAAATTTACCACTAAGGGAAATGTACTGGAAAGATTTAAGAAGAAACGGTTTTCCATCATGTACATAACAAATAACCTAGCAATCTCAAGGTTAAAGTTCAGGATGTGCCCTTCAATTAATTTTTAATAGTATTCTTAAAGTAATCAACATTTAATTGAGTATCCCGATAAACATCTGAGTATATTGATACTAGGTAAAATATGCTTCAAATTAGCGTGTCCCTGGAACTGCTCGTCGTATGGAAGATGAAAATGAAGTCCGACACTAATATCAATAAGCATAACAAAATCTAGAGTAATACTCATCTTCCTTAAAAAAAATGAAATGTGTGCATGATCTTCCATCATATAACAACCAATGTACCGTATAATTGTATATCGGAATTAAGTGTGAGTTGTATTTCTATAATTGTAAATTGGGATTGTTATGCAAAATATAAAGTTGCTTGAAAATTAATTTTTCACAAAAAAATGTCGTACCTAAAAAGTCTTCAAAACCAATATCATTTAAAAATCTAGATATTTGTCCAGTGGTATCTACTTCTAGGATTTTCTTACACAAACGAAATACTAATGCCAAAGACCCATGTGTTTTCCTTCTTTAGCCTAGTTGAAACATTTTTTTTGATATGATTAGCTTAATTGACAATAAATTTCATGAGCGTCATACAATATCTGTTTATTTTCTTTTATAATTCAACTAATTAAATTCAAGACAATTTCAGAAAATGATTTATTTTGTTTCAGTCAATTTTAATAAATATTTTGTTATTATATGTCGGTTTAAATAAATATCAAATTAAATTTAATTGCATTTAAATAAAAAGTTTAACTTATAATGATTTCGGTATGAGTCAAAACATGTACTTGTTTATTGGGATTCACAAGGTTTTAAATCTCGCTCATCTCGGGCGAGATCTCGTTTTCAAGCCTGGGCGATTCGAAACAACTAATTTCGTTTGAATCTCGTCTGACCCAAATCTCGGACGAGATTTCAGTATCTCGTCCGGTATCTCGGACGAGATTTAACAGCGAGATATCGGCCGAATTTTTGAATTTTGAAAAAAATCAACTCTTTTTCCGTATTGGGCTAGCTCATCCTTTACCTTAATTTAAGCCTTCTTAATTGTACTTTTTTAAACCCTGATTTCTTATATAAATCTCATTTAATCTTCGTCTCTTATTTTACGGCAGTGACAAGTGTAAGAAGATGATAAAATCTACATCGATTATGGTAAGTATTTCACTTTATGATTTTCATTTAGGTTTCTGATCCAAATTAATTTACATCCGATTTCATTTTTCTTTTTTTGACACTTTCTTGAGTTTTTTCATAACCCTACCCTATTTTTTGCGGCTATAAATTTTGGGCTTCACTTATTTAACTTTATGTTCTAAATGGATTCCCAATTTGATTTTATTTAGACTTTGCTGCTATAAATTTTTTCCTCAAGGCTTATTTTTAAGCAATAAAGGTATTCTCTTTCATCTATTAATTTCATTTGATGATTACATGTTCATTCGTACATCATTTTTTTGCTTTTCTTATAATATTACTAAATGTTTGAAATTGTTTGTACTATGTATGCTATTTTCTACATTTGTTTGAAATATCTATGCTATTAGTTGCTTAATGAGATTTTTGCTATTAATTAAATACTATAATCAAACATAGAATATCTTAATTCTACTTGTAGACTTTTGTATTTGAAGTTATAAAATTAAGATTTCCCTTGCAGCACTATAAATCATAAAAGGTAGAAATGAGACATTATATTGTGTAGGAAAGTTAAGTGAATGATCAAACAAAGTAAAGGTGCATATGTTATGGTTTGTTTCTTGTCTACTTTATCTCATATGATATTATATTGAACATTATTCATGAAATCTAGTTATTTGTTTATTTTACATGATACAAGTGATATTTTTCCATACTAAATTATTAATGTTAAGCATGTGATATATTCAAGGTAAGTGCATAGTGTTTTCCTTAAGGTAGTGACTAGTATTATAAATCTAGGTGTATGAAAACTAATTTTCGACATGACATATACTCCGAGATAACTCCGAAATGAATTTTAGAAACCGAGATGTAAATCCGAGATGGACGACCGAGATGCACTCATCTCGTTCGAGATCTCACCCGATACGAGATAAGCTATCTAAATTCTTCGAGACGAGACGTGACCGAAATCCGAGATTTAAAACCTTGATTGGGAAGAACACGAAAATTCACCAAATTCTTATTTGGTCCCAAGTTCTGATCAATATGCGAATACAAAACGACATCTTTTGAAACTATTCTACCCACCTCCTTCGAGAGACGATGGTTCCATCGTCCACCCTGTGTACTCTGGAAGAGATAGAGCTTGCTCTATTTTCCCTACCGCTATCACCATGTCCGCCGTCACCTCCGCTGCCTCCAACTTCTAGATTGGATCTATGTGTACCGCACTACCGCTACCGTAATGGTACACATAAATCTCTCCATATTGTTGAAAATTTGTAAAACAAAAGACAAGATTTATAATTCATGCAAATACTTTGCTGCAAAATGGAAGAGAGACGAGAGATGGGAATGCTGGCTATGGAAATCGTTGGGGATATTATAGCAGTTTTTCCGGTATATATAATACCAGATACGGATAATTTTACATTCCGCATCGCACGCGGATCGCTATCTGAACGATTAATAACGCGCACAAGCATATCATCCGGTATTATAAATGCCGGATAAACTTGTTATTGACTCAACTGATCTGAGAATTGTTGAGGGTTGGTGAGTGTGTGGTGGATTGCTGATGTGACATGTGGAACTAGGGGTGGGTATGGAAGATTTCCGTATCAACCGGAGCTTTTTCCGTTTCTTCCGACCGTTAGTGGAAAGACCATATTTGTTCCGTGTTTCATTCCATTAACTCCGGAATTCCACAAATTGAAAACCGCGGAAATTGAAAAATGTGGAACGGAACATGGAAATTTCACTTTTCCCATAACATGAAAAACTCTGTTTTCTGTAGCATGGAAAAACCTGTTGTGACTGCTTTTTACTGTATATTTTTGACAGCCTTTTATAATATTTGTGAATCATTGAGAAATATATACGCATAAAATGGCACTGCTAAATTATTAACAAGCAAACTGACTATTATAAAAGGATATGTAGAATTACAACATCAAACAGCAAAGAATACGTAGAATTACAACATCAAACAACAAAGAAGAATATACAAATACATGTTAGATAATTATAAAAGGATAATACTTCAATTTGAGATGAAAAACTGCTAAATTATTAACAAGCAAACTGACTATTCAAAACTAACAAACAACACTGCTAGATAGTACATGCAAACTGACTATTCAAAACTAACAAGCAACACTGCAAGATAATACAAGCAAACTAACTCATTAAAACTATAAAACTAACAAGGAAACTACATCCATCTGACTTCTGAACTCCCTTAAGAAATTTACCATTCCGGATTCATTCTTTTCTTTCCTGCTTCATTTTCCAATGACCGGTAAACTGCAATTTGGGCATATTGATCTTAGGAAGATACAACTACAAGTATATATAGCGAAAGTAGCTATTTAAAAATTAAAAATTTTAAGACCTATGGATGTAAAAATTATGAAGTATGATACCTTGAATTGCTAATAGATTGTGAAATGACACCTATGTAGTTTGTAATATTTGGTGAGTATCTGACGGCTAGTTTTAAAAACCAGTTGATCAATAAGTAATAAAGGTTTTCAAATGTTTGTTATATGTCATATGCTATTTTGTTACAATAGCAACTAAAAGAAGTTAGTTATTGATACTGAATAGTAATAAGTTATGCTTGTGTTTGTGAATTGTTGAATATAAAAAATGGAACATGAAGCTGAGCATGTCGGAAATAATTATACATACCTGTTTAAAAATACTATGCTCTTTTACTCATCTATTGCGTCATATTCTGCGATGATGATGCTGCAACCGATAAAGTAGCAGTTCCTGCATATAGTTTTAGAATTTGTTTAGAAAACTGTGGTCATTTGAAGCTAAGAAGTGCACATTCCATTGCCTATAATATAAGAATCCTTGACAAAATAGAGCAGATTTAACGTAGTAATGACGGTTAATCTTTTTTTTTTATCAAAGTATCATGTAAAAGAAAAAAAAATGCGAAACATAGTGGTAATTATATTCTTCATCATAGTATATTTATTTGTTTGCCAATTAATTATGCTATATTGACATGATAGAGCTCAAGAGTTTGTTAGAAGATGCAAAACTCTACCTGTACTATATTAATACTTGTTGAAAATATTTACCTTCACAAATTACCTCTGTATTCATGAACAATTCAACGTCCTCTTCAAATTGCATCTCAAGACCACTAAAGTTTTCCGCTCTCAACCAATCACTAAGACATACTAACGCTTCAACCATTTTAGGAGCCAATGAAGCCCTAAAGGGATTTATGACCCTCCGACCAAGACTAAATGCACTTTCGCTTGCAACGATTGAACTAGGAATTGCTAGAATATCTTTAGCTATTTTTGGAAGTATTGGGTATTTTGTTTGGTTATCTTTCCACCAATCTAACAAATGAAAATCTCTACTTGTAAGGTTTTCAAATGGATCATTTAAATATCGATCAACCTCATTATTTATTTCAAGTGATTGTTCTTCTCTTCTTGTTTGTTGAAGCCTTCTTAATTTTTTGCTCCTAAGATCATCATCAAATTGTTCATCAATCTCTTCAATTTTTACAACAACATTCGATCCAATTACATTTGGTATATTCATACCCTTCCTATATTCATCATATAGTTCATTTAAAACATGTTTTATAACCCTAAGAAACTCATTCATTTTACCATCGCTCCCACCTATATCAAGAAAACTAATCTTCAAAGATTAAAATTTATATCTTGGATCCAAAATATGTGCTATAAAAATAACTTTATTAATTACTTCGATACTTCCCCAATATTTGTCGAATTTAACTTTCATCAATTTTGCCACAATTTGCAAGTTGGAATCATGAATATTGTTGCTAGCTTCTTCAATTGCATCTTGAATTAATATAACCTCATCGAAAATTAACGAGGAAGTGACACTTTTAGTTGCACTAAGTTTCATTGTAGTTTCATAAAATCCTTTCAAAAACTCAACCAAAATTCTTCCTTTCTCCCAATCCTCATTTTTTGGTGGACCCGTTCTCTTTACAATTTTTTTTTCTTATCTTTGACCATCTCATTAAAATATGCTTTAATCGGCTCATCTTCTAAGCACATTCTATCAAATACTTTTCTAAATTTGTAAGCAACATCAAGCATTTTATAAGTCGCATTCCATCTTGTAGGGCAATCAAGTGGAACAATAGCCATCTTATCTTTCTTCGTTAAGTTGGAAAAATATCTAAATCTATCCAACCTTGAAGGAGGAGTGAACGTACTTGACCAAATTTCTAATGCCTTCAACAGCTTTACAATAAAACTTTAATCCATCTTTGACTATCAAATTTAATACATGACAAACACATCTCAAATGTAAATATTTCCCATTAAGCAATAAAGAATTAGAATATTCTAATCTTCTCCTTATATAGCCAATTGCCGTATCTTTAGCACTAGCGTTATCAACGGTGATGGTAAAAATCTTATCTACACCCCATTAATTCAAATAATTTTCTAACACCCTTCCTATTTCATCCCCTTTGTGGCTATTGATCTTTGTAAAAGCTATGATTCTTTTATGTAATTTCCAATCACTGTTCATGAAATGTGCAGTGATTACCATGTAATTAATATTTTGAATGGAAGTCCAAGTATCGGTAGTGATGCTAACTCTTTGATCTCATATTATACTTTTTAACTTAGCTTTTTCTACCGAAAATAGATCCCAAATAGATGATGCACATTTTTTCCTATCAGGTAATATAAATCTTGGTTGAACTTCGACAAATAATTCCCTAAACCCTTCACTTTCTACCATTCTAAATGATATTTCATTCTTAACGATAAATTTAGCCAATGCTAACATACATCTAGTTTGATTAAAAGAATGTGGAACTAAGGATCCACCCAACCCATCTTGAGGTGGCCCCTTGTCCACATCTTTTTTATATATATAGGGGATTCTGAACATAAATAGAAAAGATGATATCGCAAACCAGTTGTCTCTTGCTTAGAATTAGCTGTGCACTCCGTTTTGCAATACTTGCATAGTGCAATCGTCTCCATTTCTCCATTGTCCTTCTTTCTAAAAATCTTTGTCATGTGGTCCCATACTATTGACTTTGGTTGCCTTGATGATTTTTTATACTGCATTTCACTTTGGCTTTGCATATCAGACCCTGTTTGTCCTACTTCGTTTGCCGCATTTGCACTTGATTCACTTGACTCCATGAAAAAATCTGCATGTAAATAGAAACCGATCGTGAACAAAAACAGAGACTAACATGTAAATATGGATGATATGAATACAATACAACTATTAATAGCAGGAAACGCAGATATAAGGAAAAGGAGGAATGAGAGATGAACGATGTAACATTAACAGGCATAAGCAAACATAGTTTATTAACAACAGAATGAAGTCATTACATACTTCATATTAGTACCAATCCAGGCACAAAAGAAATAAAAAAAAAGTGGAAATTGATAGAACCTTAATAAGAAACTGCTTCTAGCAGCTACTGATTTAAGAGCAAGTGTCAGTTAAGTAGGTGTGAATGGATATGTGCACATTTCTTTGAGCCATTGACTATACTAGGCATAAGCTGCTTAAAAATTCAAGGAACGTATCCGCATAAACCAAAGACTCAAAACTCCAAATAACTTTCAATTTGTGAAACCGTCAAATGAATCTCAAGTAGTATCAAACTATTCAACATACCCAACATATGTTTAATTGCCAATGCTGGTAAATCTACATTCTCCTTAAATATATAGGATACCTCCTCTTTAAATTCCAAGTGCCCAAGAAAAGGAAAAGTAAAGAAAACCACGTCAACATCCAAATTATTTAATCTACACACTACCCACAACTTTTATTCATATATTTCTAAAATATTTCTCACCATGAAATTCCACAACTTTCTTATTCTAGCTATTATTCTCTCAATCTCTGCCATAGTAAAGTCTCAAGAAGTCGGTAAGTGAATCCTCATAAATTTCAGAAATAAAAATTTGTTAATGAAATTTTCAGAACCTTTTCACTCATAAATTAGGTGACCAAAACAATATAATTCAACCCATTCGCTTTCTATACCAATTGCTCACTGTTTCCACGAAATCCTACCTTTCTCTTGTAATCTTCCATGGGTGTGAGATTTGCTGAATTGATTTTTGTATGCGATTGGGTTTTCTCAATTTTGTTTCTGAATGAATCCAAAATTATTGCTAAATGACTTATACTGCATCTACATTAATCCGCATCTACATTAATCCTACTTCAGTTATTTGACCAAACAAAGACAAATCGAGCATGCCCAAATGTAGATCTTTAACGGTAGGAATCAATGTTTGAAGCTATACTCAGTTTTGAGTGCCTTCGTTGTAAATGATAAGGTAACTTGCACGAGTAGGCCTTTTCTATTTATAAATCAACAATGAACTACAAAGTCGAAAAACTACAAGTCATGACATCAATCGTCCTAGTATAAAGTTCAGCAAAATTTCAAACATTGTTACCCAAAAAGTAAAAAATCTAAACGATAAAAGGAAAAAAAACGATAAGTAAATATGTATAATTTGCGAAATTGGATTACCGATTTCCCACAACGTGCAACGAAATTAGGGAAGAAACGGAAGATGTAAATGGCGATGATAAAAATTAAAAACTTGGAGATTTGAAGATGAAGATGGAGGTGGAACGGTCAAGAAGAAGAGGGAAGAAACAAAAATTAGGGTTAAGTTTACCGACGGCTTGAGGTGAATGAAACGAAATTAGGATGGAATAAGCGGTCAATGTTTTTTGGGCCTGGCCCAATTAAACTGCTAGCTGGTAAAATTGAATGGAACGGAAATACCATGGAAAACACAAAAATTTCCGCTTTTTTACCGCTTCGAATCGGAAGGAATTCCTTTCGACTTTTTTATTTCGGAAAAACATGAAAACCGGAAATTTCGGAAATATTCGGAAGGAAAATAACGGAAAAGCGAAAAAATGGAAAAAAATTCCAGCCCTATGTGGAACCAACCCCAGTGTTGGATATGCTCGTAAAGTTAGAACCATGTTTATCTTATCAATTTCAACCCACTAGTTCAATTTAGGTTTAGGTATTTTATAGCCAATGATATAAGCTGAGCAACGTGCTATCAGAACTTTTTTTTTTGGGGGCATATTGCAAAATGATAAGATGCAGAAAATAATGAATAATAAACACTTGCTTGCTCTCCTAATTAAGCTATATAGGCATCACCACAGTCTAAGGAGCCGTTTCTTTGTTTTGGCAGAAAATGCATCACCACACACAGACACACACGGTTCATTTCAAGACAGTGATACTTTAATGTAAGCTAAAAGATGTATATCTAGATTGCCAACGCTTATTTGATAAAATCTATGTTCTGTTAAACTCTTCTCATACATTTGAAACTTCAGTGTTGTTCATGTATTCATGAATCATGCTGGTGAAATGATATATTCATTATACCAATCTCTTTCACTTTCAGCACAAGAATAAACAAGTGAACTTGGAACTTTGGAAAGAAGCAGAAACTTACGGTGATATCCAGTTGATGCCGTTTGTGGACTACTACAGTTTGATCACTTTGAAGACAGTAGCAGTCTGCATTCTTGGGGTAACTGTCACTCTCTTTTAAAGAATATCGAAAGTTAGATTATTTCAAATAATGTAAAAAAGCATAAGCTCTATGCTGTCAGAATATTAAATGACCATCTTACATCATTCAGTTTTTGGTATACTTGAAGGAAAGCGCGCGCGCGCACATACATGTATACACACACACACATGTATATATTGCATTAACTGTATAAGCCCAATATATAATATAAAACACCAGGAAAGAATGCAAAATAATAATAATAAATCCAAGCATGTATCAAAAATGACATTTTACTTATGTAATGCTTTACATGTATTTCTCAGTATTGTTTGTTTGACACGTTTCAATATGGTTTTTCTTCTTTTTGTTCTGCAATACACAGACAAAGATTATCCCAGCTAAATATATTATGAAAACAGACGATGATGCATTCGTTAGGATAGATGAAGTACTGAATCTTCTCAAGAAGATGACTGCAAATGGTGTTCTCTGTGGCCTTATCTCCTCCGAATCATCTCCAGAAAGAGACAAGGAGAGTAAATGGTATATTAGTCCAGAGGTAATTAATTAGTCATTCATTTGTCTACTACATATGCTTTCTATATTGTGATGATTATCTATTAGTTGATTAACATGGCAAAAAATGTATTATTGCGGTAATTAAATGTGAAGGAATGGCCACATGAAACATATCCACCATGGGCTCATGGTCCTGGATACATCATATCAAGAGATATTGCCAAGTTTATTGTTCGAGGTCACCAACAACAAACTCTTAAAGTAAGAATTTTTTTTAACATAGTTTACATTATTATTATTTGAAAATCGGTGCTAATTATATAGCCCCGTATGTTTGTGTTGTCATTGAATATTATTGTTAAATTTCGCCTTCCATTATAGCTATTCAAGTTGGAGGATGTGGCAATGGGAATTTGGATTCAAGAATACAAAAATAGTGGAGAAGAAGTACATTATGTAAACGATGAACGTTTTCATAATGTGGGTTGTGAAACAGATTATATCCTTGCCCACTATCAAGGACCGAGGTTATTACTATGCCTTTGGGATAAACTCCAGAAAGAGCAAAAAGCCTTATGTTGCGAGTAGTTACACCATGTAATTTAGAAAGAGGTATTTTTTTAATTACGTGGTTTATTGCCAAATGTAGAAACATTGAGCTGACATTTGTGCATTTGAACAATTTTGTAATGTCAGGTGAGTTATAGGTTGATATTCATGTTCTTCCTTGTAGAAGGTTATAATATTAATCATAATATGTTATTGGTAGTCTAGTATGGTATTAGTTATATGTTAATGAGACAGCAGTGCAGTGAATCATATAAAAATCTCCTCTGTGGTAGCAACTGATCCAAAATTACTGTTTTCCACTGCTTTTGTTTATCATGTACACTTGACATTGTAGGCAGAGCAGCTGCAACTTTACCACATGATCAATGTTGAAATTATTCAGGATAAAATATATGGACTTTATTGCTACTGCGGTGAAAATAGCTTTATTCGAACTATCAACCCATCGAGCAATAATTTCCATACAATTCTGACTGAATCGGCATCCTTTATCAACACTCCTACTCTGGCAGATATTCTGTACTTAATTTCTGGCCAAGCCCGGGGTTAGTAGGATCCAATATGTCAAACATGCATTTCTGAAGCTTACAAAATTTGAACAATAAAACTATATATACCGAGCCTTGCATTGCATCCACTGTCTGTTTGAACTTTATAAAAGTTTAGGTCAGGAAAACCGAAGTGGTCCCGATTGTCTTTATCAATCTCAATGCACAGCTTACTTGGAAATTTTTGTAAAATGAGGCTTCAAAATAGTAGAGCTGATAGAGATGGTGTACTCTAGGGACAATTATGTTATTTATTATGTAATCCTAATTCTGGAAACAGTATTGTTTGACATAAGTATATGTTTTTGGTTTTGCTTTCGAATTATATGTGTGTCATGTTGTGATATAAGTAATGAATAATTAACATTAAACATACTAGTGTAAATCACACGTACGGATGTGTGCTATTAGTGTGCTTCGGTGGTCATCGCACTTTCATTTTGTAGTGAAATTCCATTAATAGATGGTTGGAAGTGGGTGGAGGTTGCAGTGAAATTTCGTTGATGGACGTAGGGTATTTATGGAATTTCAAAATGACACCGTGAAAATCTATTCATATAATTCTCTTTATTAATAGTAGAGATATAAGTAGAAATCCTTAAAAGTAGCGTTTTATCAATTGCAGTTATGTATGAGTTCGTAAACATGAGTATTGAATCGAAATTAAACAAAACACCAGCTTCTTAAATGTTTTTAGTTCAGAAGTATCAAGAAAAGGATATCAAGACGTCTGTTGAGACTAATGTATCAGTAACGTTCTTCATACGATGGACGATAATTTACTTATGACTGTTGAGGCATCAAGGGTTATGTACTTGTGATTGTTTGGAACAATCACCGAACTACTTAACGAGAGTCTTCCATAAGTTATATAACTTAGTCAAGATGGCAGATCTCAGGGTAACGACGTACATCAGTCTTCTGACTTAAGAGTACCGCCAAACTTAAGTGTTCAAATGTTCTTTGATTATGGGCAACCACATGGTGTATGGATTGTGTTACGGCCATAATCGGTTACACGTCAAAACATTTAAAGTGACATACTACTCAAGAGAGGATTCGTCTCCTTCGTTATAGAAGGTGTTGATCACCATATTTGGTAAGTGAAATTAAAGGCAAAGTCTCCAGTCAGAGCAAAATAGTTAATCGATAAGTGTTATCAGATTAAACAAAAGATTTTAAAGTTGATATACGCAATTAATAAGGATATTAATGGGGTTTTGACTTTAGACCAAACTCTAGACATCAAAGTGATATAGTGATGACAAAAATAATATTTGAACTTCAGCAAAGTTTGTACAAACTTTGGTATTTAAATATTAGTTGTGGATCAAGTTCACGCTAGAGAGTCAATACAACAACATTGTCAGTTTATGTCCGAACTCAATCAAGGATACACTTAATTTATATATGTTATAAATTAAATTAAATGTTGTATTGATATTTGTGGCTAAATTTAATTATTTATTTTAGGCTTAAAATCAGACAAAATGATGTGTAAAAGTTATATGACAGTTCGACCGATTTTGAGGTTAGACGATAATTAATTAAATGTTGATTCAAACCAAAGTCAACAGGAGGCTTGACCATACTTGGTCATAGGAAGGACCGACCATAATATGCGGTTTAGAGGAGACCAAATTGGGTCTTCAAATCTAGAGATAAAGGGGGAGAAAAGGGTGTAGGTTGATGGTTATAAATAGTCTAGCCTCCACACAGTTTCAAACATATATACTTTTTCTGCTCTGCCTCCTATCATCTCATGGTCAAACCCCTCCCTTGGTGTTGCCTTCTCTTGATCTTGCAAATTAATAAGGAATGAGAAGCTCGTGGTGCTTCAAAAGAGGAAGAACTATCAAACAACGTAGCGATTCTCGACGAGGTCGCTTGGAGGCAAGGTATATTTTTTGGCTTACATTTATACACTAATATAAACATTATCATCATCATATTGTATTGATTATATATTCGGCTGTAATTGGAAAAAATTAAATTTCAATTTTAAATTTAATTATTTAAATATTTTAAAACACACACACACACCCCACATATATATATATATATTTAAGCATATAAACATATAAATTTAATCGATAAATTTATTTATGTATATATTGTTGGAACCAGGTAGGTCTGCAGTGGGTGAAATGAGTAGATTTCAATTTTTCTCTGTAACGACCCGCCTTTTCGACCATCAAAAATCGATACCGAATACATCCGCGATATTCAAATGCCGAACATCCAATCGCCGGAAAGACAGATTGTTAGGGTAGAATAAAAAAAACAAAGAACATGGAAATCAGAATCTCACAGCAGAATCGACAACATATAATATAATAAAGAATGTAGAAACTGTAATTCCAAAATACAAAGTACACCAGAGTTAAAAAAATCTTATTAGCTGGGCAGTTATAAAATTCTGACCTTACAATTGTTGATAGGTATACAATATAGTACAGTGAAAATAAAACACTACGATAGATGAACGTCCAGCTCTTCTTCAATAACTCCATACCACCAAAGCCAACCTGGGAAAAACTCGGTCTGACTCGAGCATTATAAATAAATAACACCCGAGTCAGTTTGGAAAACCAGCATGAGAAAACTCAACTGATATGATAAACATTTAAAAAATTCTAGGAGACCACGCCGCTAACGTGGAACGGGTTTTTACCTCATAAGAATAACATCCATAAATGAAGAAATGGAAAACAAGTCAAAACAACAATCCAATCAAGCAAGAAGGGAAATAAACAGAAGCAATCAAAATAAAGGATGAGTACTAGTAAGAAAAATCCCATGCTGAACGATTGGACATAAATAAAACTAAATTCCAGACTTGAAAGAATGGATACTAATAATCAAACATAGAGAAGAGCACAAGACATGTCACAATGCAATTAGAGAAACAATTCGAAGATTTGAATTAACAACAATGAAAAAAGAAGTTTTTCCAACAAATGACTAGGAGGGTGCAACCCCTTACCGAAAGTATACCTCTAGAAATATACTTGAGAACTCCGATGGCTCTCGGAAACCTCCAAGACGGATCCCGCCAACTGTTACCGAGTATCTGAGTATTTCACATCTCAATGTACAACACCGAATCCAATATAGAGTGGATGTGAAAATACCCTAATGAGAGCAATCCACATAGCTTGGCCCCCACTCGTCCTTTGGATTTAGCCATATCCGACAAAGGATAACAAAGCTCAGATGAGCAACATATCATCATAGAGTGACGAAATAAAAAGAAGGAAGCAGAGTCAAAGTCGATAGTCGATAAATCAACTATCAGGAATGATACGATGGTTGTTTTCACTTGTGCTTGAATTCCACATCATAATACTTTTAAAGACACTTTAAAAACATTCTTCTTTAAAATATTCCTTTTAAATGGGCAAATTATATTTTCTAAGTGTATTAAAACCAGGGTCAAAACGAATGTCAAAACATTGTTTATTATAAACTCAAACAATTTACACTTAGCTTTATTTGAAACAATTCTTTTTAAAAGATCTTGTTTATTAACTGTTATCTATAAAATTTAAAATAATATTTATTATCCCAAAAGATAATAATCAATTAAATTACTTTTATAAACTTTAAATCTAAGGTTATCATCCCAAAGGAGAATTTAAATAACCTTTTTATAACTTTCTAAACCACATTAATTTTTCCAAACAAAATAAATCAAATTAAAATCCCTTTTAGAAATTTAAACCGGCATCAATTATCCTGAAAGATAATTAATCACATTATACTCTTAAAATTTTAAAAACAATATTACTTATCTCAAAAGATAATTAATCAAATTTATAATCTCGTTAATAAATCAATTCATTATCTTTATTTAAACAATTAATTATCTCAAAAATACCTTGAATTAATTAGCAATTTAACTTTTAAAACTTATTAAATCAGTTCATTAACTTTAATATACTAAATCAGTTAATTAACTTTAAAACACTTTATTTAAATCAATTAATTTACCTTAGATTCTTTTATTAAGTCAATTAATTAATTTTTAAAACCCCATTAATTAAAAATATTAGCTAAATTCAAATATCATTAATTAAAATGATAAATTAGATTCAAACATCGTTAATTAACACGATTAACTAAATTTAAAATATCTAGTTAAAAAAAAATAAACTCAAACATCATTATTTAAAATGATTGATTACTTTTATACATCATTAATTAAAATGATTTATTAATTCAAATATCATTAATTAAAATGATTAATTCATTTAAATATCATTAATCAAAACGATTAATTAAACTTAAATATCTTTAATTAAAACAATTTATTAAATCCAAATAATCATTAATTAGAATGATTAATTAAATCCAAATATCATTAACTAGATGGATTAATTAAATTCAAACATCATTAGTTAAAATGATTTGTCAAATTTTAAACATTATTAATTAAAATAAATAATTAATTTAAATATCATTATTAAAATTGATTAATGAATTTAAATATCTATTTTGTGAAAATCCAAGTTCAAGACAATACACACGAAGGGTTTAGGAGATGATATTCAATATTGACGATATCAGAAATTGCTATAATGACATTTAAACAATTTAAATAGAATATCATGATTAATTACAACTAAATATCAGTATAAGCAGCATACAGAATAATTAACAAATTATTGGCGAGAATCCCCTTAGGGTCTCTCTACAAATATTCCCTACAAAACAATGGTTATGGACAATATACATAACCACATGAGTTCATAACAATCAAGTTAATATGTCGTCCATTTTCCAAACAAGATTTTCAACCAAAATAAACAATCAAACAACAACAATATCTAAACTATCAGCCAAGCATGCAACAATCAATTTATAGCATCATAGATATTATATAGCAAATTTAAGGTTGAGTAAACTCACAGAAATTCTAGTTATCGTTGAAGCATTCCATTTTGAACTAAAATCGAACTAATTCTATTCCAAAATTCCATTAGCCTCGAGTTCAACCTATCCAATTCCATCGCGAAGATAATATTCCTATGAGTCCAACGCGACTGACCGCGTTCGATTTAATTCTTGTATGAACAAGTTATTATTTAATGAACATTTAACGATTAATTAATCAAATAAATCAATTAATTATTGTTAATTACATTGTTAATACACGATTAACCCTAATCGTGCCTACACAAAATAGGCCGCCTCAATCATCTTCTCCATGCCAATGCCATAGACCTCTGACCCCCGCCGCAACTTCACTAAAGCTTGCCCTGTCCATGACGAACCCAAAGACCTAAGATTCGCCACCTATCGTCGCCTGTAGGCCAAAATTTGGCCCCCAAAAGTTGCCGCCGTCGAAGTGGAAATGCCGTCATCTCGCCTCGATCCACCTCAATCCGACCGTCCATCAAGACCAACTCCCCTAGCCAAGCATTTTTCTAGTTGAGGCCATCACCAAAAAACAACCCTAGCGGCTCCATTCAACATGGGCCATCGGATTTGGCCATATGAAAATGGCGGCCAATGTTCTTCCTAGGGTTTTGCCAAAAAGAATAAAGATAAAGGTCCTTATATAGGCAACTAACAAATCACTATCCACATCTAAAAATTACGAACTCCAATCGAAGCGTGATGCCTGACATTCAGTATGTTAAACCTCTATTCCGAGCACAATGGAATATATATCGGGAGTCAATTCCATCATATACAAAAGTTACCTTTTCAAATCAAATTATGTTAAATTTAAAATTCCTTTAATTAAAACCTACACGTTTCGAACTCGCACGACCAAATGATTCGTCTGATCATCATGAAATTCGACGACGTAATATAATTCATTATTACGGTTCCAATGAAATTGGTTTCGTCGAAACCCGAAACAGTGCTCCGGAATGACAATTTCACAGATTTAAATATTGTTTTATATTTAATTATTGATATTTATCCGGTCTATTTACATTTGTAAATAAATTTTCAAATTGAATTCACCAATATTATTCATTAATTAAAAGGAGTTAAATAAAATCATTAAATCCAATTAATCAAGATTTAATTCATAATTCAAATATTTAAACATTCCCTATATTTGAATTATAAGTTATTAAATTCCAAAATCTAATTATTTAAATATTTTAAAATTAATTAAACATTTTAAATCAAATAACCAAAATTCTGGGATGGTACATTCTCCCCCCTTAAATGAATTTTGTCCCCAAAATTCCTGAGGAAGAAAATGCCTCGAAACCCTCAAGTTTAAAACTATTAATTAAAATGAGTTATTAAACTTATTAACTTTTCAAAATCAGTTAGTTGGAATATATTCTAAAATTTCCAATCTTTTTAAATTCACCCACCTATATCAACCAATTCCCTTCCATTCATTCATTCCAAGTTATAACTCAAAAATCAAATTTTAGTTATCAAAATTTTTCCAAAATTCTCAAAAAATTTCTAACTCTTAAATTTACTAAATTTTTTGCCAGCGTTTCCTTTGCGCAGCTCGATCGGAACAACTACAAATTGCCACTACGTGCCTCAATCCAATCAAAAGAAAACAAAAGCCAAGCTGCCTCCCATATCTGGGGCATAAAATCATCAACCAATTCCAATTTCTAAATCTACTACATACCTTTTTGCGTTTAATTTGTACTTTAGCAAGCAGTTTATTATCTCGATGCAAATGTAGGCGCATAAGAAGTCAAGTAGAAATCTGTTGCTTCCCTGTACTTACATAATCCAAAAGTGTCATACTGATAAAAGAGAAATATACTAGTTATCTCTATCATAACTCAAACAACATAAACAATGTAACAATCATATGCAACAAGGTAATAAGATGCACTGATAATAATGATGCACCCTATATGCTAAAACTAGCGTGATATAAATTTTCATGCAACTCTGATATAAAATAAAGCTACATGCAACCACAAGTAACATATCAAATTATTTATCAAAACACCTTTTTATTTTAAATAATTTCATATAAGGAAACTTAAAAACTAAATACCACATATATTTTTATATGTATAACTTCAAATGATTTATTTATTAAAACTCACTTTAGGTTCATTCGGATTTGAACTCATTTCGATTGCACAATGATAAAAAGAGTAATTTACTAAGTACTCCACAACGTTCGCCCAAACAAACATCTGATCGCTACTTAGAAGATTATTCGTAATACCACAAAACTAATCGAAACGGTTTCCTCCGAATTATCCCAAGGAAAATGCATTCCATTTAAAATTTTACTTCCCGTAATATCATTACTTTTAAATACCTCCAAAAGTACTACTATTTCATTTTCCAAAATTCTTTTGAAGTTATTTTCAAAAATTTCGGGTTTTAAATTCAAAAATCCTTTTTAAAACCCATTTTATAAACTAAATTTATATAAAATTTCCTTTATATAAATCATTTCATATTATAGTAATTCCCTTATATTATTAAAAAAAAATCTCAAATATTTATTTTCTAAATGTCTTATCTTACCATTTAGATAATTTTTGAACAACTTTTTATCAAAAGTTAAATTTTAACTTTACACTATAACCGAACACCTTATAGTCAAATTGTGAAAATTAATTCACAAGGGGTTCTTTTTATAATTTCAAACAACAAATGCTTATAAATAAGCTAATCACAATTAATCAGCAATCAATAAATGACAATCAATGCTCCTAAATTATTTGAGCATGACACATTGTTAATCGACGGACTTTCTATCGGATTAGAAAACCGTCGAAAAATTTATAGTTAAAATTTACCGCAAGCGCACGGCGTACAAAAGTTAGTACGTGGCGAGTACGGGTCGATCCGTAGGGAATTGTGAGATTTTAAAATTTTCTAATCAATCAAATTAAACCAAAAGTGGAGATTGTTTTGAAAACTAGAAAGCTAAGCAAATGTTGTGATTTAAAAACTATTGGACTAGAGAACAATTTAGGAATAAATCCACTCTCATATTTTTTTAAATCAACAATCAATAATTTATGATCTCCAATTGTGATATTAAGTGAAATAATCGTTGCATTTATCATAAGTATGGTTTGTTTATGTTATTGATTAACATAACTCAAACCATCAAACTATAATACAACAATTATACCACTTATAATTCTCATGAAAATGAAACCAAAGCAAAAGCTATTTTAAGTATGATCTATTTACTATTGTAATTAGTAAGATAGACCATCAAATTTTGTTTTCACTTTCTTTTCAAAATAAAAAACCGATTAGCAAATGATGATGCAAATTGTGTTTACGTTGAATAAGAATAGCTCATTTGCAAAAGCAACATAAGCTATCAAACCCACTTGTATAAACTTGCATCAAAATTCACTCTCATGAAGCACAAACCAAAAGTGATCATAAATCAAAAAAATGTTGAAATTACATAAAGTTAGAGAGCTTCATCACCCCTGAATTGAAGGGGTTTAGCTACTCATTTGTGTTATCAAATCAACACTTGTAAATTTCAATATTTAAAAAGCAAAAGAAATAAAACTAAGCAAAGAAAGCAAAAGAGATTAGCTACTAACTACTTGCATAAAAATTAAAGCTACACTACTTGCATTAATAAGCTATGAACATAAAAAGAAAGAGAGAATAGAAATAAACATTAACAATAAAACAAAGAAAAGCATGTAGAGAAGAAGAGAGAAAGAGGCTTGAAAGCCATTTTTATTTCATGTAATATTGCCATTATAACTTGCTCTTTTAATTTCCTAACTAATGTGAAAGAGAGTAGAAGATATGTTCATGTACATAAGAGGGTTATTTATACATGCATAAAACCCTGATTCCTTTTTTAGGGAGCTTCCCAAAATACCCTTTAGGAAGGGTGGCCACCAAGTAACCATGAGCCACTAATTAATCCATCATTTGATGTGCATGAAGCTTTAACCTCCACTTAGTTGTCCATTAGCTCCTAATTGTACATTTAGGTAAGTGGATGAGGTCCTCCATGATCTTGAACTTGAATTATTTCCTCTTCATTCCTTTGTATTTCCTTGTGTATGCATATATCATCATGAATCCCACTTCCATATGCAACAAAATATCCTATAAAAATCATAAAAATTGTCCAAGTAAAAATTCTTAAATTGACACATGCACAAAAATGACTATTTTGCCCCTGAATGAAGATGAAAATATGATGGTTTGAAAATAATTGAATTTTGATTTTAACATGTAAAAATTCCCAAATATGATGTTTATTTAAATAAAAAGAGATAAAATATGGATGTAAATATATGCACATCACGCATCAAACAATACCGCTAATGAATAAATATCATCACTTTCAAACAAACAAACACACTATATAACTATATAAATGTTTGAAAATTATTCCTTTATATATATATAATATAATCCTAGGAAAAATATTTAATTTGCCAAAATTTCAAAAATTTCAATACCATGTCCATTGGCCTTAGTCGAGTGTTTAGACATTCCTATCGATACCACGGCGTCCCACTTCTCGACCAGAACTCATAAAAACTCAATAGACCAATTAACATAATATGTTTTTATAACAATAACAACTACACTCCCATATATTTAATACTCTTAAACTTATTCTAGGGTGTCGCTTACCCTATCTCTAATGAGCCAAACCCCACCAAAGCTAAGGTTCTCACTTAACCTTCAGCTCTGATACCACTTTGTAACGACCCACCTTTTCGACAATCGAAAGTCGACACCGAATGACCGAATACATCTGCGATATTTAAATGCCAAACGTCAAATCGCTGGAAAGGCAGATTGTTAGGATAAAAAAAACAAAGAACAGGGAAATCAGAATCTCACAATGGAATCGACAACATATAATATAACAAAGACAGTAAAAACCGTCATTCCAAAATACGGAGTACATCAGAGTTAAAAACAAACCTTATCAGCTGGGCAATTATAAAATTCTAACCTTACAATTGTTGATAGGTATACAAAATAATGCAGCGGAAATAAAACACTACGATAGGTGAACGTCTAGCTCATCTTCAATAACTCCATATCACCAAAGCTAACCTGGGAAAAACTCGGTCTGACCCGAGCATTATAAATAAATAACACCTGGGTCAGTCTGGAAAACCAGCGTGAGAAAACTCAAGTGATATGATGAACATTTAAAAAAATTTATGAGACCACACCGCTAACGCGGAACGGGTTTTTACCTCACAAGAATAACATCCATAAATGAAGAAATGGGAAACAAATCAAAACAACAATCCAATTAAGCAAGAATGGAAATAAACAATAGAAACAATCCAAATAAAGGATGAGTACCAGTAAGAACAAATCCCATGCTGAATGATTAGACATAAATAATACTAAATTCCAGACTTGAAAGAATGGATACTAATAATCAAACAAAGAGAAGAGAACAAGGCAATTCTCAATGCAATTAATGAAACAATTCAAAGATTTGAATTAAGAACAATAGAAGTGGAAGAAGTTTTTCCAACAAATAACTAGGAGGTGCGCCCCGCATGCCGAAAGTATACCTCTAGAAATATACTTGAGAACTCTGATAGCTCTCAAAAACCTCCAAGCCGGACCTCGCCAACTGTTACCGAGTATTCGAGTATTTCACATCTCAATGCGTAACACCGAATCCAATCTAGAGTGGATGTGAAAATACCCTAATGCGAGCAACCCTACATAGCTTGGCCCCCACATGCTCTTTGGGTTTAGTCATTTCCGATAAAGTATAACAAATCTCAGATGAGCAACACATCGTCATAGAGTGATGAAATGAAAAGAAGGAAGCAGAGTCAAAATCGATAGTTGATAAATCAACTATCGGAAATGATAAGATGGTTGTATTCACTGTGCTTGAATTCCACATCACAATACTTTTAAAGACACTTTAAAAACATTCTTCTTTAAAATATTCCTTTAAAAAGGGCAAATCATATTTTCTAAGTGTACTAAAACAAGGGTCAAAACGAATGTCAAAACATTGTTTATGATAAACCCAAACCATTTACACTTAGCTTTATTTGAAACAATTCTTTTTAAAAGATCCTGTTTATTAACTACTATCTATAAAATTTAAAACAATATTTATTGTCCTAAAAGATAATAATCAATTAAATTACTTTTATAAATTTTATATCAAAGGTTATCATCCCAAAGGAGAATTTAATAACCTTTTTATAACTTTTTAAACCGCATTAATTTTTTCAAACAAAATAAATCAAACTAAAATCCCTTTTAGAAATTTAAACTAGCATCAATTATTGTGAAAGATAACTAATCACATTATACTCTTATAATTTTAAAAACAATATTACTTATCTCAAAAGATAATTAATCAAATTTATAAGCTCTTTAATAAATCAATTCATTATCTTTATTTAAACAGTTAATTATCCCAAAAATACCTTGATTTAATCAGTAATTTAACTTTTAAAACTTATTAAATCAGTTCATTAACTTTAATATACTAAATCAGTCAATTAACTGTAAAACACTTTTATTAAATCAATTAATTTACCTTAGGTTCTTTTATTAAGTCAATTAATTAATTTTTAAAACCCCATTAATTAAAAATATTAACTAAATTCAAATATTATTAATTAAAATGATAAATTAGATTCAAACATCGTTAATTAAAACGATTAACTAAATTTAAAAAATCTTTAGTTAAAAAAATTAATTAAACTCAAACATCATTATTTAAACTGATTGATTACTTTTAAACATCATTAATTAAAATAATTTATTAAACTCAAATATCATTAATTAAAATGATTAATTCATTTAAATATCATTAATCAAAACGATTAATTAAACTTAAATATCTTTAATTAAAACAATTTATTAAATTCAAATAATCGTTAATTAGAATTATTAATTAAATCCAAATTTCATTAACTAGATGGGTTAATTAAATTCAAACATCATTAGTTAAAATGATTTGTCAAATTTTAAACATTATTAATTAAAATAATTAATTAAGTTAAATATAATTAATAAAATTGATTAATGAATTTAAATATCTATTTTGTGAAAATCCAAGCACAAGACAACACACACGAAGGGTTTAGGAGATGGTATTCAATAATTGACGATATAGCGGAAATTGCTATAACGACATTTAAACAATTTAAATAGAATATCACGATTAATTACAACTTAACATCAATATAAGCAACATACGGAATAATTAACAAATTATTGACAAAAACCCCTTAGGGTCTCTACAAATATTCCCTACAAAACAATGGTTACAGACAATATATATAATCACGTGGGTTCACAGCAATCAAGTTAATATGTCGTCCGTTTTCCAAACAGGATTTTCAACCAAAATAAACAATCAAACAACAACAATATCTAAACTATCAATCAAGCATTCAATAATCAATTTATAGCATCACAGATATTATATAGCAAATTTAAGGTTGAGTAAACTCATAGAAATTCCAGTTATCATTGAACCTTTCCATTTTGAACTAAAATCAAACGGACGTTCGATTCTAGCTCAAAATTCCATTAGCTTCGAGTTCAACCTATCATATTCCATCGTGAAGATAATATTCCTATGAGTCCAACGCGACTGACCATGTTCGATTTGAACCTTGTATGAGTAAGTTATTATTTAATGAACATTTAACGATAATTAATTAAACAAATCAACTACGTACTGTTAATTACATTGTTAATACACGATTAACCCTGATCGTGCCCGCACAAAATAGGCCGCCTCGATCATCTTCTCCATGCCGATGCCATAGACCTCCGACCGCCGCCGCAACTTCACGGATCATGACGAACCCAAAGACTTAAGATTCGCCACTTATTGTCGCCTATAGGTCGAGATCTGGCCCCCAAAAGTTGTCGCCGTCGAACTAGAAATGCCTCCGTCTCGCCTCGATCCACCTCAATCCGACCGTCCATCAAGAACAACTCCTCTAGCCGAGCATTTCTCTAGTTGAGCCCATCACCAGAAAACGCCCCTAGAGACTCCACTCGATATGGGTCGTTGGATTTGGCCATTTGAAAATGGCGACCAATGTTCTTCCTAGGGTTTTGCCAAAAAATGAAGATAAAGGTCCTTATATAGGCAACTAACAAACCACTATCCACATCTAAAAATTACGAACTCCAACCGAAGCGTGCCGCCTGGCGTTTTATATGTTATACCCTTGTTCCGAACGCAATGGATATATATCAGGAGTCAATTCCGTCATATACAGAAGTTACCTTTTCAAATCAAATTATATTAAATTTTAAATTCCTTTAATTAATTCATATGCATTTCGAACTCGCACAACCAAACGATTCGTCTAATTGCCATGAAATTCGACGACGTAATATAATTCACTATTCCCGTTCCAATGAAACTGGTTTTGTCGAAATCTGGGACAGTTCCCCGGAATGACAATTTCATAGATTTAAATATCGTTTTATATATAATTATTGATATTTATCCGGTCTATTTACATTTGTAAATAAATTTTCAGTTGAATTCACCAATATTATTCATTAATTAAAAGAAGTTAAATAAAATCATTAAATCCATTTAATTAAGATTTAATTCACAATTCAAATATTACACATTCCCTATATTTGAATTATAAGTTATTAAATTACAAAATGTAATTATTTAAATATTTTAAAATTAATTAAACATTTAAAATCAAATAACCAAAATTCTGGGATATTATATTCTCTCTATTTGTATCATAGTGGACCTAAGAAGTCTAATGAGTTGTACTAGATTCATCTAGTTAATTTAAGTAAATTCTAATTTTGTTTAAAATTTTAATTTAATTAATTAATGAGCTAATTAAAATTGATGCATATATAGTTTATGAGTATATCATTATATACTCATATGTGCATAACATGCATGTGCAACGTAATAATTTGTGCATAACTAATATACACGTATATAGGTGTTGGGATTTACATCTGGCAAGTATACAGTCGCCATTCATAAGCGCATTGGCTGTCTCAAAAAAATTACTCAAAAATTCATAAATATATGCATATAATTTCAAAATTTATTTATTTGTTAAATAAAATAAGTTAACATTATTTAATTAAATTTTGACCAAAAGTTAATAAATTTGAACTCAAGTTGAGTATCTAAAATATCTAATTTTATACTCGGTAATATATTTTAAAATTCAAATCTAGATCTACGAAATCATTTAAAATATCCTTTAATTAGTTAAAATTAATATTTTATATTATAATAATGTTATATCATTATCAATTTAAATATACGAACTATTTAAAATATATAATAATAATAAATCAATTTAAATATACGAACTATTTAAAATATATAATAATAATCAAAGTGTATAATTTTTAATAATATAAAATATTAAAATATTTTATACTACTTTATTTCTTTTCGATCAAAATTTTCTATTAAGTAAAAAACTAAACCTACTTAATATTTTTTTAATAATTTAAATATTTACACACATACATACATATTTATATAATATAAACATTGTTAAATAGTTAAATATAAACATATTAATTGTATACAAATATGTTCAGAAAATAGAATTTTTTTTAAGTTGAAACATATTTTTCCATACATATAAAATTTTATAAACACATTTTTAAATATATAAAATACATATACACATTTATAAATAGTAAATTACATATACTAATTATTAGAAAAATCAATTTTAAATTTTAAAATTAATATAAACTATACATGATGGAAAAAATTGTCTTTTCAATAATTTTGTACGAATATTAAAATGACAATTTAATTAGTGTAAACAAATCAATTTAGTTTAATGATTGATAAAAGGAGATGACTATTGCGCATACAAAATCGTCATTTGATATATATACAATGTAATGAATAATATATAAATTATTAATGAGATTTATTAGGCCCATCAGCGGATACTTTCAGATGTAGACAGTGTCATATCCACATGAAATCATTTTCAGACATTGGATATCCACATCCACATATATGGATGGATATCGAATAATTATCCTATACGCCAACGATCAATAATTCAAGAAATATAAATAGAAAAACAATCCCGTTGATTATAAAGTATGCAAAATTAACAAATATGATGATAATAAAGAGTTGAGCAGTTCATATGAAAATGCTTATAATATAAACTCACTACAACAAAAAGTGTCTTTTATAGCGGCATATAGCCGCTATTAATCACAACCATAGCGGTTTGATAAGCGCTGTATATCGACATGTTATAAAAAACTGTTGAATATTTATAACACAAAATATGC
The DNA here is from genome assembly GCA_030737815.1 of Allium fistulosum. Classification (NCBI taxonomy): domain Eukaryota; kingdom Viridiplantae; phylum Streptophyta; class Magnoliopsida; order Asparagales; family Amaryllidaceae; genus Allium; species Allium fistulosum. Next base: position 1,127,094,266 of record CM060904.1, on the reverse strand, counting down.
CGCTATGGTTGAGCTTAGTTTTATAACGCAAATTCGCCGCTATGGTACGTTAATTCAATAGCTCATTATAGCCGCTATAATACAGCTAAATCTCAACGGAACTGGAAATCTTTATAACACCATTTTGCCGCTATAAACTATTTATTCAATAGCTCATTATAGCCGCTATAATACAGCTTTTTAGACAATGTGCATCAGTTCATGTTGTATCATAAAAGCCAGAATCTTTTTAGACAAAATATTTAATATTTCCTACTACTACTACTACACGAACACCAAAGTACAAAGACAGTTAATGGTCACAATCCTGCTTTCGATTTACTACGAGAGATACGTAATCTAACAATATGCATGCATAAGATATTATATATAATAAAAAAGGCATAATCTTTTTAGACTATCCAATATCTCCTACCACACAAACACCAAAATGCAAATACAATACAATTAATGTCATAATCCTCTCATCACCATCATCTGCCGTTTCTTCTTCTTCCAGAAATCCAAATTATGAAGAATAAAACAGGATTCAACGGCCTCAACGCAGCGCACACCCCAACCTATCTTCAGATACTCTTCAATCCGTTCTACCAAATCCACAGCAAGTTCAGTCTTACTCGTCCACCCCAATATCTCCTTGGCTGCTCTTGGCTCCGCATAGAAATGCTGCATTCAACCATCAATAAAATCAATAAATAACACCATCGTACAAAAATGCATTGTAATATCGTACAAGCGTGAGAATGAACTTGATTTATTCAATTACCATTGTTCGAAAAGGAAACACTTTCTTTGCCTCAACTCCAACAGCCTTAGGGTCATAATGAATGATTTTAACTTCTTTGCCAGCAGCTTTTGCGCAAAGCCTAGCAAATCCATCTAGAGTGACAGCACGGTCACTCACACTGTTGAATATTTTGCAGCTGCGGCTGCTGGATTTCCAACTGCTTGTGATAGCATGCTCGATAAACCTCTCACATGTGAAATGTTGGTCAGTTGCATTCCTGATCCTGGAATTGGCACTGCCCTGTCACGGACTATCCCTGCATTCATTTTATCACAATTATGACATTGAATTAGCCTTTAAGCATCCAGACAAAGTGAACATTGTCCAACAATAAGACATTTGATGCATGAAGAACTTACGATCGAAGAACCACTCTTCATAGTCTTTGTTGTTTCCAGAACCTATCATGTACTGTGGGCGAAATATTGCACAGCTAGAGAAGGATAGATCAGAAATGTATTTTTCCACTGGGACATGACTCGCTTCTGCCTTAACTGGATCCTACAGTTACATGTTTTTCATTGTTTTATGGCAAAATAAGTGAAATTTAAGTAGGTGGACACTTATTTCTTGTATCCATTCTAGCCGTCTTTGTGTACCAACTATATATCAATCATTGATATCAATATTATCATCATCTATAACTTTTTTTGGTGAGTTCCACGTATCAATTAAATAATTATGATGTTTGGCAGTGATTTAATCACGACTGGAGATACAAGAGGAAATCATTTCAATAAGTAACTATAAAGATTTCAATGGTGTAATATAAGAAAAGCTATGTTCATATACCCCTTCAACATGAGGAACTTCATCCGTTGGCTTGTAGATCCCAACACTGCTGATGTATAAAAACTGTTCAGCTCTTGATGATTTCGCCCAGTCTGCCACAGGCCTGCAATAATTATTATCATAAACAAAAACAGACGTACAAAAATCATATCCAAAATGAGTTTGTGAATAAATTTATCTCAGAATGAAAGCGTACTTTGTTAGCTCGAAGTATTTTATTATTGAATTAAAAAAAAGAAAAGGAGAGGAGTATACTTGACAGTATCCAAATCCTTGCCATTGTTATCCAAGACAACATCAAACTTCTGGCCTCCGACAGCAGTCCTTACATCATTAGGACTGCCCCAAACAGTGCTTCCACCAGCAGTGACCAGCTCGTGAAATCTGGTAAAAGGAGGCTTCTTCATCTTATCGGAACACACACAACCTTTTAAAATTTAACCCCTGAAATTTTATTAATTATAGCTTTGATCATACCGGTTGATGTTATTTGGAATGTTCTCAGAAGACACTATCACAACTGGAATTTTCCTAAGCTGAGATGAATTCTACTCAACAATTAAACATCAATATTTATACAAAACATTACTATTATTGCATAATGCCACTAGCAATATCCGCTATTATATATAGAAGATTACACTGATAATCTTATTTTTGGCCTAAAGGCTCTTTCTCTTTTGGGTAATTATGTACAGTTGAGTTGTATATATTTTAAAAAAATTTAATTGTAATATAAAAGAAAACATCTTGGTGGAACTTGTCCAAACCATTATTTGTGCAATGGTAAACATAATATGTGCACAGTAAGATAATACTATACGTGCACAGTAAGTGTCTATAATGAAACTAAATATAGACATGAATTTGAGAATATATCATTAGTTTGGCAAGCCAATCTAGACTGGGTTATATATCCATTCCAATTCCACTTCTACATTACCTGGGGCAAACAGAAATGAGTATTGTGACTGCCTTCCTGTAAAAGGAAATGATTAACATTAGAAATTTATTAATGATATAAAAATTGAACTGATGACGCAAAAATAGAGAAAGAGAATGCAAAGCCAAATGCCTTCTAGAAAAAGGAAACACTTCCAGTACCACAGAGGTACAAAGTCCAAAAGTTACATATCAGAAGTTAAGACATGCAATACTTCAGTGAGAAAACAGTACTATAGTTCTCCATTATCACTGATTTCAATGCTGCATTCCCACAAGTCCTAACTATTTTATTATAAATAACAGTGAAAGCCACTATTGTATTCGCCTAAGTATAGAGTATTACGAGCTATACAAAAAATAGTAACTTTCATTTGGTGGCAAAAGCATATGATATAAAAATATCCATCGAGACAAACTTGCACGGGGGACCAGATTAGCTTGAAATTGGGATGTACGTGAGAGAACTTGACTGTTTGTTAGAATTTGTTGATATTCGGTTAGTATAACTATACGAAAAATATAGGCAAAACTCATTAGCTAACGTAAGAAAATGGATGTAGCCAAAGACACCGAACACTGTTATTCTGACTATGACACTATATTGAAAAATACTTATCATAACCATTTGGAGTCTACGGTATCAGTGGAGTATCACTGATAAGACTTCATCAAATGTATGCAGTACACAAGGATCTATATAAAAAAGAAGGAAATAATATCAAAACTGGGTATTTCAAATATCAGTCTTTGGTTCAGAGCTATAGCTGAAAAGGAATTATTGGAAAAATTAATAATATCATTCTCTGGTTGATGTCATAGACTCCGGTTTGGTAATTACAGTTCCAGGAGCTCTTCAACATGACGTGATATGCATTTCCTGCAAAATCATACATCAAATCAATCAATTGATTGATGAATCATTGGGTAATGATCAAATAGGCTGTGGGTTAAATATAGACGTTATATTAACATACTAATAATCAACACTTCACTAATACAAAAAATTGCCAACTGATGCAATTAAATGATAAGGAAATGAAACTATGGATGTGGTAAACAAGTGAGAGCAAACACAATTTGTCAAGCCCTTGTAATTATGGATTCTAAACATGTTGTTGATTGCATGCATTGGTTCAGACATGAAACTATCAACCAACAATATATCATTTATTGGGCAAATCACGAGAAATGCTTTGGAAGACTAAAAACAGTGGTAAGGGCCACTGATTTAGTGGTCTTAGGCTAATGCTGGTGCATTAAGGTCATTGCTAAAGTGAGAAACAACAAGATGGATAAATAAAGAGTATACTTTTGTAAATTCTAGAATTAAAAAACTGCTAAGGGAAGAAGGAAAAAAAAGAAAGTATATACCCTTATAAAAATACAACAAAATTACTCATGCATCTTCTTTTTTAATGCACGTTAATTTTTTGTTTCAAATATACAATATATTTGTATCAAATTATGCAACAAATACTTATACATGATGAGATTGATCGCAGTTCAATGAAGACTTCATTTGATATGATTGCTACCATTAATTTCCTATTTTTCAATTTATTATCTTTACTAACTTGACAAAATATTTTAAAGTAAAAAGGAGATAAGTTCATCCTGCAATTATTTATTTTTTTGGGAATATAATCGACGAAGAACTAAGGATTCTGGATGGATGAAAAGAATTTGACGAAGATTAATGATTATTATATGGAAAAATTAAGCATAGTTTGATCTTGTATAAATATCAATAAGTCAATGCAGAAATTATAAAATTCCTAGTAACAAATCATGTATATTGTTATTTTCCTCCATAAAATTCTCCTCTCTAGTCCATTTTATTTCCCCTTTGGCAGTGGCATGCATTAACTATGTTACTATAAGACAACTCAATCCATGTTTCCTATGTCCTGTATTCATATCTTTAATTATAAAGGACCTCAACCTTATTTCATACCCATATGATAAAGTTTCAAATGGCATTATAAACATACCAAATTAGCCACAATTGTTAATGGGCACAATAGTTAATGGCATTATACACATGCTACACAATAGAATATCAAGTTTCCCACAAATAATTTCTATGAAAAACTAAGATATTCCTACAAAATGTAATGGCCAAATTGTAATTACCATACCTATCAATAGCACACACCTGAACACAAGGCATGGCATAACTATAGTGCTTTAAAACATCGATGGCGAGGCATGTTGACAAAGGCATACAGCAAACAGTTTCTCCAAATTCAAAATTGCATTCAGCATTCTTTGCTCTACCGAGTAGTGTCAAACAGTGGTCCGTATTTTTAGTAAAATCGTACCAGCGACATTAAAGAAGTTAAACTTCAATTTTATTGTTTCTTCAACGGTTATCTAAAAAGAAAGCCATTGAAATCCTAATAGAATCAATTGAAACAAATCTATAATCAACATCAACGGCTTCCTCAATTTAACTCTAAACCAATGACAATGAAAGTGATTCAACTTGTAGACACAACTGATGTAAGGATTGAGCACATGAAATCAATGAAATAATTATTCTAGTTTTGCTGGAGGAGAAGCCAAGTATGAAAGGGAGCTTTAAGGAGAGTATGTATGTTATAGAAATAAAATATGCCTATTAAATAAATCAAATATTTAACAAGAGTTAAGTATGAAAGAGAGCTTTAAGGCTGATAAGTTGACTGCTAACCATTCCCATTAAAAATAAATCAAAACAAAACATAGTATTGACCATAAAAAAATCAAATATTTCATTTGCATTTGGAAGTAAAGCATGTAGACTCGGTACTTAAATTACAAAGGGAAACAAAGATTATATGTCCAACATCAAAGGTTTAAAGAGCAAATAATATCATAGTTTCCCATATCATCTTTTCATTTCAATTCGAGCTAAGTAAAAGCTAAAATAAACTTCATTTAAAAACCTAAACAAACATCCATCAACATCAAGCAATCCAGAAAATCAGAAGAGTGTTTAGCCTGAAAATTTTGAAGCCTGTTGCTAAGCAAAACAGGCTTTGTTCTTTCATAAGTTCAAGTGAGTAACATCTTTTTTATTTATAACTTATGATAATATGGCTGCATGTGTTCTCTGTGATAATATGTATGGTGTATATACAAGTATAATCTGCTGTGAAATATCTGGGTGTAGATAGATATATTTGTGCAATGCTGTTAAATCTGAGAATCCCTGTTCTAGTATTCAAGCTCAAACTTGGTTCAAAATACATTTGATCTTGATCCAATCCATGTTAAGACTTAAGCCTTGAACAAAATATGTTTGTTACACTATAGATTTTAGTTTAAAAATTTGTTTAAGGTAAACAAATATGTGTTGTCTCTGGAAAGTTAAAACTACAGAACAATCTTCAAATATGTTAAATTTCGAGTTTCTTAAGTCACAAATTCATGAATATAAATTGAATTCGTATACAAAAATATGATTTTTAAAACAAGATTCATGATTTTTAGAGGAGGGAGTGAAGATCAGTTTGGGTTCGACTGTTTTGGGCTTTTTGAGTTTCCGTGGGTGATCTAGTCGACTGGAGGTGTCGAGTTTTCATCTGGAGGGTAGATGAGTGACCAGTGGTCCTTGGAAAAATAGTAGAGGGGAGGTCAGGTGAACGATTTTCTTTGAATATCACAACTAATGTCAATTTTGTTGTGCATTGAAAATCATACAATCTTGTTATGCTATTTGACCATCAACTGCTCAATTCATATGCTAAACTTCCATAAAATGATCAATCAATCATGCACGATATAAAATAATATCCCAAGTAAACGTTCATGTACGATAATTAGTGATACAATCTAAACGGTGTGTTCAGATAATGAGAAACAAACAATAAAATCATTAATAATGAGAAGTCTACAATCTAAACTGTTTATTCATATTTTCGCCCTATCTTGCTAGAAACAAACAAATCAAGAGTATACTCAAGAGTCATGTCAATAAACATAACCTAGAAATAGTTAATATAACAATTAATAAACATAACCAAATGATAAAATCATGACCTACCGATAATATTTTTCTAAAATAATAACCAAACGATAAAATAAAAATAAAACAATTAATAAACATAACCTAGAAATTTCTAACCTAGAATTTCGAGCAGATAATTTAGGGTTCTAGATGAATTAACTTTGGAACTGCTGAAGAGCAATAAGCGGAGACCGGAGATGGCGAGCTGGATCGAAGATCATAGATGGCGAGCGATGAGCGATTATGAGGGAGACGAAAATTACTAGCTATTATTTTGGTTTTGGGAGGAAGACGGGTTCTGGAAGGAGACAAGAACTGATTAAGTGTTTTGAGAGGGGGATGAAAATTTTGGGAGCGGTATTTTCATTTTGGAGCCAAGCGTTACGTGTGTACAGAAGAGAAATAAAGTAAAAAGGTAAATAATTAAAGCTAAACGATAACGCTTTAGAATAATGTGTTATCGAGTGGAGTTATTAATGACATACTTTCTTGTAGTGACTATTAGCTTTATTAAAACAATACACTCACATCTTTCATTGTACTGAAATGTACTTATTATGAATTATAGTCTTAATTAAAACCAAACTGCTGACTTTCAAGCGCGGATGCCTTTTATCTGCATCCGCTTCCACGTATGTTTTTCCGAATATTAGATATTCATCCGCTTTTTGGATACGAACGCAGACGAATTTAGGATTTTCCAAATATCTATTTATTACACCATAATTTATATCATGTACAAATTATGAATATTCGAGAAGGAAGCTCCTTGGCTTGTAATTTCAAAACCCATTGTTTGGTTTCCACCGAGAGCTTAAGCATGTGGCTCAGCATCTGAGAGCATGTATTCCGAGATCATGAGTAAAAGCAGCAACTTAGGTCGAGACCATTGATCAACTAAGGCGGCAAGCTTAGCCAAGAGCAGCAACTACCAAAGACATGTCAACAAGTATCAACAATCAATGGTTTAGATAGCCCAAAACCGAGATCAACGGTCAAGATAAACGAAAGGAATAAAAAAAGCTATATATAAAGGCGCCACATCAGCAATCCGCATCAAAGTACTTTCAATCAGATGATGACAAGCATTCAAATCTATACCGCACACAGCAAGCCAGGCCATCAATCCAAATAGCAGGCCTTCCACCAATGGTGCAACGACTATACATAGGCGGCAAACCCAAGGCACAAAGGATCTTTTTTTTGGGTGAAGCACAAAAGCATTGAAAAAAGTTAAAATAGTACTTTCCTATATTAGAGCTCCATTCAAAACTCATTAATGGCGAAAACGCTTAGATTCAATGTAATAAGCCTCTCAGTTATATAAAAGTAAGTAAATAAGAAAAGGACAATGACGTAGGGACTTTCGGCCCAAACCACTATAAAAGTTTCACTGTCATCTACTTTTCTCACTTTGCCTTCTGTGCACATACTATTGTTACTCTACGGTTCAGCAGCTCAAATTCAAGACTTAGCTGCATCACGTCATGGAAACCTCTTTGTCGAGTCCAATATCCCATTCGAATTCCGAAGACATACCTTCGGGCCTCGAGGTGTTGGTGTTGACAAAATTCTGCACTAACATTTTGGCGCTAGAAAGAGTGCCTTTGAACCTCCGCGCTTTGTTCCCTTTCAGAGACCTAACAAAGCATTCCAACCAATTATGTCAAGTTCTGGAAACAAAGGAGTCACCTCAGAACTACCCCTTAACCTCCACATTCAACTCATTGAAGAATATAACAATGAAAGATTGGTCACCCTCGTTTCAGAGAAGAAGAATGACTAAGAGTATGATCCGGTTTATGAACTTCAAGCTTCTTAGATCAGGTAGCTTTTGGAATATCCAAGAATCACTCCATGACTCAGCCCAGCTCCAAAAGGTTGTTAAGGCCCTGAATAGTGAAGTTAGGTATCTCTACATCGAATTGTTGAAATATGAAGGTCTTGTTTCTTCTAACAAGAGAGACCTACCAGTTACCCTAGATGATAGGTTTCGACAAAAGCTGAAGCGTAATCAAGACCTTACCCCACTCAATCAAAGCTTGTCACGAGTGTCTATGGAAACTCATGATGAACTCTTTTACCCAGATTACGCCCCATTAAAGAAAGAAGATCTGAAGAGTGAGAAGTATCGCGCTTACCACTTTATGAACATGCATGAAATAGAAAAATGCTGAAAGCTCTCTTACGCGATCAAAAAATTCATATAAAAAGAGAAGTTAGCTAAATTTATTAAATATTTGATTAAATATCCTATTTTAGAATTATTCACTTCATTTTGCTTTTATAATTTCAGGAGAACTCCAAGTAACCCTTGTCAAATGAATGCATAAGACAAATGAAGGACCCCATTTCCATTGAAGTGCTTATCTTGGTTATAATCTTGAAAGTTTCAACTCTAAGGGCGGGGGAACCCTATAGTTTTGGACCTTCAGAAGTTTAATCAGTGGATCTCATTATATCCTTCTTTGACCTAACCCTGTCCTGGGATCCAACTCTAGGGGAGTATTCAAGTTTCAGTATTTGCAGTATCCCTTTCAGTATGTTTTGTCTTCTCAAAAACTTATGCATATCATGCTTGCACTTATGATTTAAGGGCAGAAACTCCCCATTGATCTGATGAGATCAATGAAGAGTTTCATTTTTCTAAAAAATTATAAATAATAATAATATTCCCATCAATAATCTTCTTTCTCAAACTTGAATCAACTTTCTATTGAATAATGTAATCTAAAAACTATGTAATTTCAAAAGTCTTTACAAAATAGTCCGGAAGCATTCTTTTCAAAGGATTCATATTTCCCATCTTCCAAGTTACAACTAGCTTTGCGTATGGCTGTTAACTTAAAATAAATTTAATGGCCGACACTAGCCAAAAGTGGTTGTAGATCGCCGACACCAGCCAAAAGTGGTTGTAGATGGCCGATGCCAGGCACAAGTGGTTGTAGATTGGAACCCAAAAATAAGTTGTTAGGTCTCGCCATAAGAGCACCCTACAGTGATGCACGACAAAGTGTAAGGCCAATATCACTTGGGTTTAAAAAGACATAGAAAAGTAGAATACATGCTAATGGTGAGCCATGGTCAAAGGAACCATGCATTGGGTAGATTCTCGATTAGATTAGAGTGTCGGATAGATTCCTAATAATAGTGAGCCATGGTCAAGTAGTACCAAGCATGGGTAGATTCCAAATTAGAATAGAGTATTGGGTAGATTTCCAATAATAGTGATGTAACGACTTGCAAATCCGCATAATTCGAGCTGACAATAACCACACATGTCCAAGTCAAACCGAACGAAGATGTGAATAGTTTGGGAAAGAAAGAAGAATAACATATAAGAGAAGAAGAAGAAAACTAAACAACACAGAATCTCACAACGTAGTGGAACAATATATAATATAATTCAATAATCTTTACAAAAGAGAGACTGTAATATACATACATCAAATCAATGTACACAAATAACTTATCATCAGCCTAGACAGTTATAGCAATCTATCCTCAAAAATGCTGATAATTTAAACAACAAATGTAGTAGAAAAATAAACAATTACAGGAATACGTCCTAAAGTCTTCTAGCTCGTCTGTTGAGGCTCCAAAGAACCAAATCTAAATCTATAAATATGCTCGGTCTGACTTAAGCATTGAAAGGGAGAACGCCCGTATCAGTCTGGTAAACCAACATGAGAAAACACATCTCAACTAAATTTTAAAGTTATCAAAAACTTTCTTTTTCAAAACAAACGTATCTCGTAAGACCATGTCGTACATAAACACGAACTGATTTTTACCATATGATAACCAAAACATTTCATATCAAATTCTGTTATATTGAACTAGTGTCTAGTATACAAATAATATTAATCATAGCCGAAATTGTTACATTGATTAAATTCCATTATACTAGACACAAAGTAGGTTCTACAAACTAAGTGGCAAGCACGTATTGGAATTGGGTTTCCAACATGATAGGGAACTAGTGGCCATTTCCTACGAAATCCACGCATAAAAAACTAGCACCTCAATGGTTATTCACTTATCTCAAGCAAGCCTCCGAACTATGTTGGATACACTACTATGGAACACCGTATTACTCTGTGGCTATACTCATTCTTCGTCAAGCCTCCAATACCTGTCCATAAGGCATAAATGCCATGAGGCACAAATTCCACTGGTCACCTCCATATTCATAAAATCGATAACCTAAAATATTGATCAGACCTCATCATTACCTATATCATCTTCGGGGTGTGAGGCATAAGGTAACATTTACCTTTCACATAGCACATTTCACGTTGAATGCCACATTGCCAATTCCAACAACACGCTAATTAATTTCCACAAAAGTACAACCTTTGAGCTCGTACGTTTCAAATAAGGGTGTTAAGTGTAAGAGAGTTACTTCCTACACCACCAAACAGATGTACGTTTATAAAAGCCAATGTATGTGTTTATTAGAAAGCAATGTTAGACATTCATCCATACAAGTTGTCCAGGAGCATGACAAACCGAAGGAACTCTCATACCACATCCTGTCAGAAATTACCCCTAGAAGTAGCAAGCAACCCTTGCATATCAAAGATTTTCATAACGAAGCATTACTGCCACCATATATATAACATGCATCGTGGGTCTAGTGGCAAGTAGCCCTGGATCATGAAGATCTCCATCTTCAAAAATCATCATCATAACCCTGCACTTTCGAACGCATACATTGGTCCAGAGTGGTTTTCGAATAAATCCGATCTAAGTTTCTCCAGACCAACAATCGATAAAAGGCCCTCAACCTCATAAGGAAACCAAGTTTCGTAGACTTATCACGTTTCCAACTGTCAACTTGCTATCCTTCGGCCAAGAAGGAAGCCCGATAGATTGGAGTACCATATCACTCCACACTACTCAAATCAACATCCTTAACATCAAACGATAATCAAGCCTACTCAGTTGGCTTCGTGCTAAGTGCACGACTAATCAGTTCCCACATCAAGTCAAGGAATCAAAAATGACCAATTTGATAGTCGGTTATTAACTATCAAAGGAACAAATAAAATCAAGCATATAAGCAGTCACTAGGCTCATTTAATTAATCTTTTATTAATTAAATCAATTTTCAAATATTTATCTCAAAATATCTTTAAAAGGATATTTTCTCAAAACCATTTCAACTATTCGATATTTGGAAAACATTTCTATATACTTATGTCAACGGTGTAAGTATATTTAATAATACTACCATTTTGGAGACACACTGAATAGATTTCTATAACCGTACAACTCCCAAGTTCATACGCCTCCGGATGGGTGTCAAGTATAAAAAGCAATGCTTCCTATACAGCCAAGCCTTTAGTACAATCATAAGAACCAATTCATGTATTTCACAATGGAAGGTCAAAACACAATTAATTAGGTCAAAACGAATATTGCATAAAACATCGTTATGACAATCCAAAAATACTAGTATAGGGATTTGATTAATTAATTATATATATATATATATAATCCTGTATACTATATAAAACATTTCCTTTTGGAAATCATTTACCATAACAACAGTGTTATAGTCCATGTCTTCCTCACTTTCCCGAAAACATCTATTACAACAATAAATGTTGAAATCTATGTTTTAGTCACTTAACACGTTTTAAATCAATTTTAAAACCATTAAATTCCATATGAAATTATTATTTTCAAAACCTTCCTTTAAAAGATAATCCACTTTTGAAATAATCCACTCTATATTTAAATCTCAACATAAATCATTTCTATATTTATAAAACTATGTTTATAAATCTCCTTTTTATTTTATAAAACTTTTTTTTATAAAATCTCTTTATTTATAAAATTCCATTTATAAATCAATTTCTTTATAAATCTCTTTTATTTATAAAATCCATTTATAAATCCATTTCTAATATTTACGAAAACTCCATTTATAAGTCTATTCCTTTATAAATCTAATTTATTTATAAAATCCATTTTATACATATTTATAAATTCCATTATAAATCTATTTCTTTATTTATAGAATATCACTTTTTAAATCCTTTATAAAAACCATTCGAAAATCTTTATTTAAAGTATTTCTCAAAACTATAATTCTATAACACCAAAAATCATACATTTTTATTTATTTAAAATAAATTCATTCCTTTGCATAATTTGATAATAATTATTAAAAACATATAAAATTCAAAAATCATTTTAAAACCATTTCAATTCAAAATCACTATCTTATAGTATTTAAAAATACTAAAAATAAGGCCCAGTGCTACTATAGTTGAGGAAATCATCCATGTCATCAAATATGGCATCCAACACATCATATTTCACAGTATATGAAAAGTAAAATCAACAGGAAAAGGAATCCAGTTAGATCCCTCCAACCTGTCCCCCTACATCACAAATCACATATTATAACATATATAGAAATATGTGTAAATAAAAATCAACGGTGGCGAAGAATTCTATTGAATCCCTTCAAACTGTCTCCCTGCACCACATACACTATATAATCCTAAAATATAAATCAACCACTTCGAGGTGGGATCGTATACAAAGGGTCATCTGTTCATACACAGGAACGTAATAGGGTCTCATCCGCTCCAGGGGCAGGAATATGTCCAAACCAACTAATAAAATAGTGAATCATCCAAACAGTCAACAAACAATCAACAAAAAAATTATCCACGCTGTATAGAAATATAAGTGGACCATAGAGGTGAGTTTAACTCAACAACATTCCAGTAATTGCTGAAGCGTTTCAGTTTGAATTAAAATTGAACAGCCGTTCAATTTTAACCCAAATTCCTACTAGCTCTAAATCCATCCAATCCAACTCTATATCATAGACTTCGCAAATACGATCGCAACACAACTTATCACATTCGATTTTGATCTTGTATGAAAAAGTTATACAACTTATAAGAATTCGATTATATTAATATAATTATTTTACACTTTAATTATGAAATTTATTTTAATTACAAACCAAATCAGATCCTAGCCATTCATTGCTTTTTCCATCGCGATTTTCATTTCCTAGATCGAACTAACACCGCGACTTCACTATCTTCAATTGATCATCGCGCCGCCACTACTTCACTATCGGTCACCGTGCTTCACCTGAAGGTGCTCCCGACCTCCACCTTGCTATCGCCATGGGTGCGGCACCGTAGATAGCCACCGAACGTCAGAAATTGAGACCCAAACTACTGTCGAACGGAGATGGTTTGCCGACGATCCTCTTCTCCAATGACGATCATGACCGTTGAATAGTTACATCGTGACGTGCTCTCTAACTTTCAAGTAAAAGTTTTGGCCTAAAAGTGGACGGAATGTCGATCGTTGGATGTAGGGTTTGTCAATGGCGGCAATGTAGTTTTATTTCTAGGGTTTTGCAAATTTGTGAATTATGATGGCCTTATATAGAAAATAATCGTGACACTATTCACACTTGAAATTTCTGAACTCCAATCGAGGAGTTCTGCCTGGCGTTTTATATGTAATACCCTTATTCCGAATACAATGGAACTAGTATGGGGACCCCATTCCATCATATATAGCAGTTAGCTTTTCAAAATCAAATTATATTAATTTAAATTTCTTTAATTAATTTTTATGTGTTTTGAATTCGCATGACCAAATGATACGTCCGATCGTCACAAAATTCAACGGTATACAATAATTTACTGTTACGAATCCAATGACACTGGTTTTGTTGAAATCCGAGACAATGTCCCGGAAGGCCATATTCACACGTTAATTAAAATGATTTATTATTAAAATCTGTTTAATCGTTTTTATCCAAATTTAAAAGTTTACTATCTTCATTCTTACTTAAATAGAATTTAAATAAGCTTTCAAAATCATTTTTATTCACATCATATTCAAGGTTTAATTATTTAAACAATTCCAAATATTTAAATAACCATTATATTTGAAATTCAAGTTATTTAACTTATAAAATTAACTTTTCAATATTTAAAATCAATTAAATATTCCAAATTCGAATGACTGAAATTCTGAGTCGTTACATACTTCTCTCTTAAAAGAATTTCGTCCTCGAAATTAGCAAGTAAGAAAAATGCCCCAAACCCATCACTTTTCAAAACCAATTAGTTGAAATGGATTACCAAATTCCTTTAAGCCTTTAACTTTTCAAAATCAATTTGTTGAAATTTTGTTATCACATTTTTTCAATCTCTAAATCCATTCATAGTTACTAGCCAATATCATTCCAAGTTATAACATAAAAGTCAAATTTTAGTTATCAATTTTTTTTTCCAAAATTCTGACAAAATTTCTAACGCCTTAAATATACAAAAAATTTCGCTTGCGTCTCCTTTGCGCAGTTCAATCGGAAAAATTTACAATATATACATAATCGCAAATATACATCTCATCTTCATGGATGAGGCATCCTGTAGGGAAAAAATATAAAAATACGATATGTAATCTGAGATGTGTTCCTTTTCTTATATTAGCAAGCATATACAATCAATATAATGTGAAAGCGAGCTCCAAATGCAAAGCATACGTCATCCGCACCTACTAATCACTTAACAACCAATGAGAACAAGTATAGGGAGAGTAATATCAACATATAACATAGACTATACAATAACCATATGCAAATGCAGCACATGTAACAAGAGAAACCATCCAACAAATAATATCCATCCAATTAATTCATAACCATATCAATTTGCATTTTCCAATGTCAACATTTAATTTATTAAAGCTCGTATGATGTACATATATCATCTGTATGCAATATCAAATCCGATCACTCGCTCGATCACACAATTTCACTTCCGAAATAATATCGTTCACACGACCACTCTAGTGCGAACTCAAATTTGGTTCCTTGATTAGAAACCACCATTCTCCTTGCATAGCCATATACTATGATAGAGAATCCCAAAATCAATCAAAAATCCATATCTAGTGTTCACCGTCAAGAATCGAGTGAAAAATTCTAACTCGGACTAATGTAAATTATCTCGATATCGTATATTCGAATCTGGATCAAAGAGTTATGCAAATAAAATAATATACGTACAACTTACGTATTTATTTTAATTGGTTTCTTATTCTATCCCATTCTTTTTTCATTCAGGTTCTTTTATTCACGTTCATTTATTCATAATCATTATTCACATTGCTTTATTCACATTCATTTTTTACTTATTATATTTCTTTCAATACTAATATCACTTAAGAACCATTCCATCAAATTTTACTTAAGTTTATTGTACAACACTTATCATGTTTATTTTCACTTTACAACTTAAGTTCATATCCATTTCAAATCAAAATTCCATTTCATTTGTTTCATCTCATTAATTTACTTTATTTACCTTTACTTGAGTCAAATTCCTTTTCAAAATTCAGTTTATTTAACTTAAGTTAAATTACATTTCGTAGTTCAATTTCAAATTTACTTTTCTTAACATTTATATTCAACACATTTAAAAATTTGTTTTAACTTACTAATTCTCAAAATTTATAAGTTATAAAACTTATTTTCTCATACATATCAAATTATACTTTGGATTTTAAAATCAAAACTTGTTTTACCAAAACACAACTTCAGTGGTAGCAATCCTTTACTAAGAAACTCGAAAATGAATGCCAATGATGCTGCATTCATCCCTCGAATTATTTTGTAGTGACTAAAGCGAGTTCAGTGCTTGCTATCTCTTTTAAATCCTTTTAATAATATTTCTAGTCAAAATACTTTCTAAATAATATCATTATTATGCGCTCACAAACACACACACACTCAAACTCATTCTACAGTATTACTAACCCAATCTATAATTAGTACCCAACCAAAGCCTAGGTGTTCGCTAACCTAAGTTCTGATACCAGATGTAATGACCTGCAAATCCGCACAATTCGAGCGGACAATTAAACACACATGTCCAACTTAAACTGAACGATGATGCGAATAGTTATGGAAAGAAAGAAGAAGAAGAGAGAAGAGAAGAAGAAAACTAAACAACACAAAATTTTACAATGCAACAGAACAATATATAATATAGATCAATAATCTTTACAAAAGAGAGACTGTAATATACGTACATCAAATCAGAGTACACAAATAACTAATCATCAGCCTGGATAGCTATAACAATCTGTCCTCATAAATGCTGATAATTTAAAAAAAATGCAGTGAAAAACCAAACAAATACGGGAATATGTCCTGAAGTCTTCCAGCTCGTCTGTTGAGGTTCCAAAGCACCAAATCTAAATCTTTAAATATGCTCGGTCTGACCCGAGCATTGAAAGGGAGAACGTCCGGACCAGTCTGGTAAACCAGTGTGAGAAAACACATTTCAACTAAATTTTAAAGTTATCAAAAACTTTCTTTTTCAAAACAAAGGTATCTCGTAAGACCACGCCGCCCATAAACACGAACGAGTTTTTACCTTATGATAACCAAAACATTTCATATTAAATTATGTTATATTATACTAGAGTCTAGTATACAAATAATGTAAATCATAGCAGAAATTCTTACATTGATTAAATTCCAGCATACTAGCTACAAAGTAGGTTCTACAAACAAAATGCAGGCACGTATTGGAATTGGGTTTCCATCATGATAGGGAACTAGTGGCCATTTCCTCCGAAATCCACGCATAAACAACTAGCACCTCAGTGGCTATTCACTTATCTCAAGCAAGCCTCCGAACTATGTTGGATACACTACTATGGAACAACGTATTGCTCAGTGGCTATACTAGTTCTCCATCAAGCCTCCAATACCTGTCCATAAGGCATAAAGGCCTTGAGGCCCAGATTCCACTGGTCAACTCCATACTCATAAAACCGATAACCCAAAATATAGGTCAGACCACATCATTACCTGTACCATCTTCGAGGTATGAGGCATATGGTAACATTTACCTTTCACATAGCACATTCCACTTTAATGCCACATTTTCGATTCCAACAACACACTAATTGGTTTCCAAAGCACAACCTCTGAGCTTGTATGTCTCAGAGAAGGGTGTTAAGTGTAAAAGAGTTACTTCCTACACCAATAGTTTCCAAAGTACAATCTCCTTTTTATTTTATAAAACTTATTTTTATAACATCTCTTTATTTATAAATTTCCACTTATAAATCGGTTTCTTTATAAATCTCTTTTATTTATAAAATCCATTTATAAATCCATTTCTAATATTTATGAAAACTCCGTTTATAAATCTATTCCTTTATAAATCTAATTTATTTATAAAATCCATTTTATACATATTTAAAAATTCTGTTGATAAATCTATTTCTTTATTTATAAAATATCACTTTTATAAATCATTTATAAAAACCATTTGAAATTCTCTATTTAAAGTATTTCTCAAAACTATAATTCTATAACATCAAAAATATTACATTTTTATTTTTTTAAAATAAATTCATTCCTTTCAATAATTCGATAATATTATTAAAAACATATAAAATTCAAAAATCATTTTAAAATCATCTCAATGCAAAATCGTTATTTTATAGTATTTCAAAATACTAAAAATAAGGTGTAGTGCTACTATAGCACTAAATAGAGGAAATCATCCATGTCATCAAATATGGCATCCAACACATCATATATAACAATATATGGAAAGTAAAATCAATAGGGTGAGGAATGCAGTTGGATCCCTCCAACCTGTCCCCCTACATCACAAATCACATGTTATAACATATAGAGAAATACATGTAAATAAAAATCAACAGTGGTGAGGAATCTTGTTTGATCCCTCCAAACTGTCCCCCTGTATCACATACACTATATAATCATAAAATATAAATCAACCACTTTGAGGTGAGGTCGTATACAAAGGGTCATCCGCTCATACACGGGAACGTAATAGGGTCTCATCTGCTCTAGGGGCAGGAATATATCCAAACCAACCAATAAAATAGTAAATCATCGAAACATCAACAAACAATCAACAATAAAATTATCCACACTTATATAGAAATATAAGTAGTCCAGAGAGGTGAGCTTAATCATCAAAATTCTAGTAGTTGCTGAAGCATTCCGGTTTGAATTAAATTTGAACAGGTGTTCAATTTTAACCCAAATTCCTACTAGCTCCAAATCCATCCAGTCTAACTCGATATCGTAGAATTCACAAATACGAACGCAACGCAACTTGGCACATTCGATTTCGACCTCGTATGAAAATGTTATACAATTTATAAGAATTCGATTATATTAATAATTATTTTACACTTCAATTACAAAATTTAATTTAATTATAAACCAAATCAGATCATGGCCATTCATTGCTTTTTCCATCACGATATTCGTTTCCCATATCGAACTAAAACTGGGACTTCACCCTCTTCATTCAATCACCACGCCGCCTCTACTTCAAACCGGCCACCGTGCTTCACCCAAAGGTGCTCCCGACCTTCACCTTGCTATGACCTTGGGTGTGGCACCACAGATCGCCATCGAATGCCGAAAATCAGGACCCAAACAACTATCGAACTAAGATGATTTGCCAACGATCCTCTTCGTCGATGACGATCATAATCGTTGAATAGCTACATCATGACTTGCTCTCTAACTTTCATGTAGAAGCTTTGGCTAGAAAGTGGACGAAGTATTGCCATTGATTGTCGATCGTTGGATGTAGTGTTTGTCAATGGCAGTTGTGGAGTTTTATTTCTAGGGTTTTGCAAATTTGTGAATTATGATGGCCTTATATAGAAAATAATCGTGACACTATTCACACTTGAAATTTCTGAACTCTAATCGAGGCGTTCCGCCTGGCGTTCTATATGCAATACCCTTATTCCGAATACAATGGAACTAGTATCGGGACCCAATTCTATCATATACAGAAGTTAGCTTTTCAAAATCAAATTATATTAAGTTAAATTCCTTTAATTAATCTCTACGCATTTTGAGCTCGCACGACCAAATGATACGTCCGATCGCCACAAATTTGACGGTGTATAATAATTTACTATTACGAATCCAATGACACCGGTTTCGTTGAAATCCAAGATAGTGTCCCGGAAGGCCATTTTCACACGTTAATTAAGACAATTTATTATTAAAATCTGTTTAAACACTTTTATTCAAATTTAAAAGTTTACTATCTTCATTCTTATTCGAATAGAATTTAAATCAGCTTTCGAAATCATTTTTATTCACATCAAATTTAAGATTTAATTATTTATGAAAATCTTATGGATCGTATATTATCTAACTTCATTATAATATGCAAGTGTATGAGCTAACGCTATAGTAGACAATAAATAGTAAAGTATAAAAAGCATGCAAACCAGAGTTTTTATACTGGTTCAGACCTCCCATCATACGTCCAGTCCTGAAGCTCCCCTTCGATATTTACTAATCAAAATGCCCTCACTTCACCAAAGGAACATGCTTAATACAAAAATATTTTGATAACAATTGTGTGTTCTGAATAACACGGATATTGACTGTACGATATAATTCTTCCTATAATCTCCTTTGAGTGATATTGCTTATGTGCGTTTTGATTTTTTTAGGAAGCGATATAACCAAAAAATATAAATTCTGATTATTTAAATGATTGAGAAAATTGAATCAGTGAAAGCACAGAAGTAAGAATATAGAATAAGAGTATAGAAACCAGAGTTAATCTTAGCCTCAATCATTTAGTTCTATTTATAATATTCAAGAGTTGTTTCTCGAAGAGAAGCAACCATTTCCTTTCAAAGAGTTGCAATGTTTAAGTAATTTGAGTGTAATGAAAATTTCAAAAAGAAGCAACCTTTCTTAAAAAAGAGCCGTTACGTTTCAGAAATAACGTCACAGACGTTTGTGGAAAATTACAAACGTCTATCGTTATAGGGATTAATTTTCCCGTGTAATGTCACAGGCGTCTGTGCTTTTTCACAGACGTCTGTGAATTCAGTTTTCTTAAGACAGGTTCCTTTTAAGTTGAAAACATGAATTTTTATTTTATGAATCACTCAAGGTGATTTTCAATATTTTATCTAAGACTAAATATGACCTTACCAGTAAAAGTTTCTCCTTGCTTGTCTTCTAGCCATGATCTTGTTGCGTGTACCTGCATATTGATGATGTTTGTATTGTATATGTGTGTTTCTATACTTGTTGTCATCGGAACTAAGAATGAAGGTTCTAACAATCTCCCTTTTTTGATGATGAAAACTATACAACCACTTAATAATGTTCAATTATATAGTTTTACTCCCTCTAAGTATGCGATCTCCCCTGTATATATGCATACCTTTTTTCTCTTCCTTTGACATTATCAAAAAGAAGGAACGGTAGAAGATGCATAAATGTTAAATAGACATTTGATAGCATGAGGTAAGATACATACAAGATTATGAATAATTAAAACAAAATGAAGTTCAAAAAAAATCAAAGACAAATGCAGTAGAAGTTTTAAAACAATTAAATATACAAGCATAAGAATAGATAATGGAATAATAGTAAAAAGATAACTGAAATAAAATGCTAATTGTACTGATTATTTGAGTAAGATAAGCCTCCATGTTTCTCGTAGTATTCCCAATAAGAAGACGGCTATATGCCCAGCCATTGTGTTTGGTCATTGTACTCCTCCTCTTCTTGAATTAAGAGGCCTTGAAATGCAATGTACGATTGTTGCTGGAAATGCAGAGTATTAGACACGTACATGTCATCGCTATCTTCTTCTTCCTCCTCAGGTTGTGCCTGAACAGGAGTCTTCCCTCTGTCGCTTCTATCGTGAGATGTACCTTCGAGCGAAGCTTGAGAGCGATAAATTGGTGTTTGAGCCCGAGGTGGAGATGTAGGTGAAGGTAAGGATGATGAGTGAGAATACGACCGACCACGTACTTTGCGCATAACTTTCCCTGAAGTGGAGACCACTTTGTCCAAAGTCTTCTCCATTTTTTTCATCCTTGTGGAGAAGGAACGCTCTAGTCCAATCATTCTCTTCTCTAGTTTCTTTTGATTTTTGGTAATGATTCTCTGATTCTGTAAGATTACGTTGCGACCCGATCCATTGTGACTAAGGGAAGTTCAAGCTTCTAAGATGTCGGTATCCGAATGGTATTCTTTAAGAGAATGAGGTGCAAAAGGCTGAGAAGAAGATGCAGGCCTTTTTCCTTGTTGACGTTATTATCGAAGTTTCCATTGTTCAAATGGCATAATGGGAGGAGGAACTGTTGGGAGTTGCATTAAGGACACAAATCTCTTCCCACTATCCTTGACTCGTATTTCTTCGTATTAAGACATGTACGAAGGCACGTTTAAATCTCTTAATATTCTCATTATGTATGGAGCATAGAGAGTAGTCCTTTTGTGTTGGCTCCAAAAACTTTTTATTTGATCATGTATGAATTTTGCCCAATTGATAGGAAGTTGAGCATATATAGCTTATAATTCTTTATGCTCATTTTCATGAATTTTCTCATGACTACCTAATCTAGGAATATGGTATTAATGATCATTCTAGTTAGTAGAAGAACTTTTGGTTGAAGATAGATTGATCTCTATTGGGGCATTTCATCTTCCCAAAGTTGGTGAGTTACTTCGTTTCTAGGTATATAGTCGGGAATTTCTTCCAAGTCTATATCTTCGTACGAACATTCTAGGATTCGTCCTACGTAAATACATTAATTTTTATGGTTTTTCCATATACACTTGTCCATAACCATCCATCATCATTTTCAGGTTTCCAAATCTTTAAACTACAAATATTTGAGTAGAAGAGATAGATTGCTAAAGGATCTATTATTCCCTTATTTGATTCAATGTTAATAAGATGTCTGCAACCCGCATTGGTAGTCAAGCTATAAAGATCATATTCTATATTGGCATGTAAATTATAAAACGGACCTGTATGAAATCCTTTATTGGTTAAAGCTTGGAATCTATTGATGGCAATTTCCTCATTTCTTAGCCAATTTGTGACTTGAACTTCATTTGCAATTTGAGTAGCTCCAGAAGAAGATTGGGCATGTTTTGATCTTTTTGAAAAGGGCCGTGTGGGATCCATTAAAGAAAAGTTGAGGATTTTGAAGGTTTAGGGTTTTAGATTTGGAGTAGAAGGAGTGGAGGCTGGTAAAAGATGAAGGGATGAGGTAAAATCTTTTATATAGAAGCTAGCAAAATAGGGGTTCGAGTGCAGCCACAAACATCTGTAGATTTCAACAGACATTTGTGGTTTCAGGATTATGAAACCAAAAGTCCTTCGCAGATGTCTGTGATCATTGATAGACGTCTACGGGTTCAGGGAGTTAAAACCTGAATATTGTCACAGACATCTATGGATTTTCACAGACATCCGAGCTCTGTCTGTATGTAATTGTTATTAATGTTATGATACAATAGCTATTATATATATATATAAATATATATATATATAAATGACCATGATACAAAGTTTGAAGTAAATAATAAATAAAAATAGTTTTTGAATTTATTTGAATAATTATAATCGAAGAGGTAGGAGACTGCAGAGATGTTTTATTTGTCTTCATCTAAGTTTGATTTTTTTTGTTCTTGTAAATATCAAGAGTTCGGTTCATATTTTATTGGTGACCAATTCGGAGTATCACATGTACCCTCTATCTAAGTATTTTCAACAAATTGTCAGAGAGGAGACAAAAATGAGTGAGATGAAGTACGATGCTTGCTCTTGATAAGACGGACCTTCTCCCCATATATTTCGGGGAGTAATATTGTGCGGTCTAACCGGTGTTTCTATTAGTCGAGGTGATTTTTTGTAGAGGCAATCTTTAGTGGAGAGTAGCCACAAATAGCCAGTATGCATCTTTCCAAGAAATTTAGATGGTGTCCTTGTCGTTTTTGTTCATAGTACATTTCTCTTTGTACTCCTATTATTTCTTGCTGATAGTGGAAGATTTCATCAACTTTATTTTCTAAAGATGATAACTCAAGATTAATGGATCATTTTACCTTCTTTCCTTTTGGTGAATATCCAGTGTGATAGTGATTTTTAGACATAGATTTATTTGATGGAGGAGTCATAGTTTTTGGAAAGACATGTACACTTTTTGATGATGGTGAGCTGAAGTCTAAAGAGGAGTATGTTGAATCGTGATTCGAAGACACGTTGAATTCACAATATAGATGGTGGAATTTAGAGAATATTTAAAACTGAAGTAGTTTGAAACTAGCAACCTTTGTTCCTTAAATATTTCTTAATTATACTAAATTTAGGTATACAATATTTGTGATGAAAATTATTATGATCACTAAAACATAAAACAGAATTTTTTTAAAAAAAAATAGTGGTTAGAAAGTTTATAGTTTATTTATAGCTTAACTAACTTACATAACCGTTTCATGTTTTTATCCTTTAGTATATTAGAGGTTATGCTATATGGTTTTAATTTACTAATTCATTATATGAGAAAATTCCTAAATCTCGTCTTTATTTGATAAACGTTGTTTTGCATAATGGTTTCGTAAAAATATCGGCTATTGATTTTCGATATTTACAAATTCAAGAGTTATTATTTCTTTTTCAACATTATCTCTCAGAAAATGGTGACAAATATCAATATGTTTTGTTCGTGAGTGATTAATTGGATTTTTAGATAGATTTATAGCACTAGTATTATCGTAATATATTGGAGATTTGCCTATTATTTTTCCATAGACTTTTAAATGTTTGTTGCATATATATTACTTGAACGCAAGCTAAGGCAGCATAAATATATTCGGCTTCACATGTTAAAAGAGAAACACAATTTTGCTTTTTACTAAACCACGAAACTAAGGATTTACCAATAAAGTGACATGTGTCACTTGTACTTTTCTATCCGATTTGCATCCACCAAAATCCGCATCACTGTAAGATACGAGTTCAAACGAACTGCCTTTTGGATAAAATAGACCATAATCTTTAGTGTTGGTTAAATATCGTAAAATCCATTTGACTGTCCGATGATGTGATTCCTTAGGTTGTGCTTGAAATCTTGCACATAAACAAACACTCATCATAATATCTGGTCCACTAGCTATTAAGTATATTAAAGATCCTATCATGCTTCGATATAGTTTTTGTTCGAACTCTTTTCTATGTTCATCGTTGTCTAGATGATTAGTAGTACTCATTGGAGTGGGTTTACTTGATGTATTATCCATTCCAAAATGTTTTAGTAATTCTTTGCAGTATTTTTCTTGATTTATAAAGATTTCATTATTTAAATATTGTTTTATTTGTAATCCTAAAATGAAATTTAATTCACCCATATGAGACATTTCAAATTCGTTTGTCATTATTGTAGAAATTCATTACTTAAATTTTCGTTAGTAGATCCAAATATAATATCATCAACATAAATATGAACAATCAATATATCCTTCTGTTCTCTTTTAATAAATAATGTTGTATCTATTTTACCAATTTGAAAACTGAAATTTATTAAATGTGATTTTAATCGATCATACCAAGCACAAGATGCTTGTTTTAAACCATATAACGCCTTTTTTAGTTTAAAAACATGATGCGAATATTTTTCGTGAACAAAAAGTGGTGGTTTTTCAACGTAAACATTTTCTTTTATAAAACCGTTCAAGAAAGCACTTTTAACATCCATTTGAAATAGCTTAAAATTATGATGACACGCAAAAGCAAGTAATATTCTTATGGCTTCAAGACGTGCCACAGGTGCAAAAGTTTCTTCATAATCAATTCCTTCTTCTTGATTCTATCCATGTGCCACTAATCTTGCTTTATTATGTATAATATTCATATTTTCGTCTTCTTTATTTTTAAATACCCATTTTGTTCCAATTACTGATTGATCTTTTGGCCTTGGTACTAGTTCCTAAACATTATTTCGTTCAAATTGATTAAGTTCTTCTTACATTACTAAAATCCAGAAATCATCATTTGATGCTTTCTTGTAATTTTTTGGTTCAAAATTAGATATAAATGTACTTATTTGATTTATTTAACTTCTAGTCGTAACTTTTTTATCTTGATTTCCAATTATGTTATCAATAGGATAATCTTTTAAACTACGGGGTGATGATTTCAAAACACTATTATTTTGATTATCATTATTATTTATAATTTCAATAGCTTTATTTTTATTAGTGTCAAAAATTTCTTTGTCGTCTTTATTTATATTTTTAAAGTCTTCATCAAATAAGACATGAAGACTTTCTTCTATAACATTTGTTCATTTGTTAAAAATTCTGTATGCTTTACTTCGATCGAAATAACCAACAAAAATTCCTTCATCGGCTTTTGGATCATATTTACCAAGATTATCTTTTGTATTTAGAATAAAGCATTTTGACCGAATATTCGAAAGTATGATACTTTTGGTTTCTTTTTGTAAAGCATTTCATAACATGTATTTTTGGTCATAGGTCTAAGAGTTACACGATTTAATACGTAACATGCAGTAGCAATGGCATCGGCCCAAAAGTTCTTTGGTAAGCCACTGCCATTTAGAAGAGTTCGAGCACATTCTTGCAAGGTGCGATTTTTTCTTTCGACTACTCCGTTTTGCTGTGGTGATCGTGAAAATGAAAAATTATGGCTAATTCCCTTTTTATTACAAAAATTTGTAAATGGTTCATTTTCAAATTCTCCATCGTGATCGCTTCTTATACTTTTGATTTTTAAATCCATTAGAGTCTTAATTCATTTGGCAAAAATTTTAAACATTTCGAATGTATTACTTTTATGTTTTAAGAATAGTGTCTAAATATATCTTGAAAAATCGTCTAAAATTACAAAAACATATTTATTGTGATTTATCAAACGTACTTGAGTTGGACTAAATAAGTCCAAATGAAGTAATTCAAGAGGTTGTTTAGTAGAGATTTCCTTTTTAGACTTAAACGAGCTTTTCTTTAATTTTCAAGACATGCATCGCATAGATTTTTAACTTTGAAATTTATTTTGGGTATTCCTCTTACCAAATTATTTTTAGCTGATTTGTTTATATATTTGAAATTTATGTGACAAAATTTTTTATGCCATATCCATGGATCATCATGATTTGCGGCTAACCATAAATCATTATTATGATCAAAGATATTGCATATATCTTTTTCAAAATCGATTCTAAATCCCTTATCGTATAATTGACTTATACTAAGTAAATTATGTTTTAAGTTTTAACTAATAATACATTTGAAATAATAGGAGAAGTAGATATACTGACATTGATGACATTTCCAATCCCAATAACATATCCATTGGAATTATCCCCAAAAGTGACTGTGCCACCGTCCATGTAAGTGATGTTTAATAGCATGTGTGCATTTCCCGTCATATGTTTGGAGCATCCGCTATCGAGTATCCATTTCTCCTTATTATTAATTTTGTTTTTGGGTACCTGCAAAATAATAAAAAATCTTAATTGGTACCACTTCCTCCGTTAGGGTCCTATGTGTTAGTAGGAAAGGTAGCCATACCCATAAGGGTTTGGAACCTTTAGAGATGTAATTTTCATTACGAACAATATCTTTTAAATATATATCTATGTGTTTTTTCTAATTAATTTGTTATTTGTTTTAGGTATCCGTATTTTAATTATTTTTGTTCCCTTATTTTCATATTTAGATTTTGTTTTTCTAAAATTAGTATATAATGTACTATACTTCTTAGATCCTTGATTATTATTAGAAACCAAATCATTTCTTGAAAGTTTAGGCCCCGTTTGGTTTGTCGTTTTTAGTTTTGTGTTTTCGTATATACAAAAAAGCGTCCGTTGTATGTATAGTTGAAAAACAAACAATTTTGAAAAATGACATTAACATATAAAATTGAAAACAAGTTTATTTTATTTTTCGTGTTTCGAGAGATAATAAAAGCACGAAGAACAATCAAACTTTTTTGTTGTCCGTTGGTCGTCCCAACGGCTAAGAATTATAAATCTCCTCTCTTATTTCTTGCTATTTTTTAGTGCAAATTGAAAACACAAAACTTAAAATACAAAATGAAACCAAACGGGCCCTTATATTTTTTCTGTTAAATCCTAATTCCTTCCTATTTCCTGATGGTTTTGAAATTTTTATCAAATTTTCCAGATTTTGCTTTCCTTTATTAAATTTTGAAACATTGTTAGCAATTTTATCTAATTTATTTCAGAGATCATAAATTTCTATATTAGCTAATTCTAAATTTTGTTTCAATTCACACTTTTGTTTTTCAAGTTTATAATTCTATATTCTGTTATTCTCTATATTTAGAGTAGTATTTTGAGATGATAATTTTTTACATTCTTTTTGTGCTAACTCTAATTCTTCTTCTAAAATAGCTTTCTCATCTTTTTTTAATTTTCCCACATTTTCTTTATTTACCTTTTTTAATTCTCTATACTTGTCATCTAACTCTATACTAATTTCAAGAATTTCATCATATGTTAATTCAGGACGTACATCATCTATGCTAGCCATGAAACAAACATTTGCTTGTTTTGAGTCACTGTTGCTATCGGATGAAGTGGAAGAGTCGGAGTCATCCCAAGTTACTTGAAATGCTCTTCTCTTTTTCTTGAAATTTTTGAATTTGTTTTTCCTTTTATTACTGTTGAGTAGTGGAAAATCCTTCTTCATATGGCTGAATTTACCACACCCGAAGCATTTCATTGATGTTTGATTTGAGGAATTTGTGTTGCTGTTGATTTGAAATTTCGTCATCCTTTTGAACTTCTTGAACTTGTTGTAATTTTTGGAGATGAAAACAATCTCATCTTCTTCCAAGTCGGAGTTGTCAGTATTTGCCTCAAATGCGATGTTTTTCTTTTCTTGATTTTGTTCTTTTCTTCCCTGTAAATTAGCTTCATACGACATTAGATTCTCTATTAACTCTTCGACTTTGAGTTGGAAAAGATCATTAGCTTCTTCAATGGCTAAAAATTTTCTTTCCTATTCATTTGTCAAAGAGTTTAAAATTTGTGTGACTAAATCAAAATCAGTGAATTTAACTCCTAGTGCCATAAGATTGTGTTGTATAGTTTGAAATCCAGCATACATATCAATAATTGATTCATTTGATTTCATTTTAAAAGATGAAAATTGATTTTTTAGAATAGAAATTTTTGTTTGCTTAACTTCGTTTGTACCTTCGTGGGTAATTTGTAATGTACGCCATATACCATAAGCAGTAGTGCAAAGCATGACTCATGAAAATTCATTTTTATCGAGTGAGCAAAATAATACATTCATAGCTTTAGCATTGCTATGCCTCTGCATTTTATGCATCAGTCTA
Organism: Allium fistulosum; assembly: GCA_030737815.1. NCBI lineage: Eukaryota > Viridiplantae > Streptophyta > Magnoliopsida > Asparagales > Amaryllidaceae > Allium > Allium fistulosum. The sequence goes on along the minus strand of CM060904.1, from coordinate 1,127,065,519 downwards.
TGTGCTAATATAAGTGTCAGGTGCTTTATATTTGTTTTGAGTTGCGATCCATATTTCGATTCCATTTCTTCCATAAAAATTCGCATGCATTTTGGCCAATAAGCATAATTAGAACCAATAAATAGTGGAGGTCGAGCAGTTGATTGACCTTATGAACTGTACTTGCCATTTTAACGATTTCAATTATGTATTACCGTGGATTGAAATAATCTTGCTCTGATACCAAATGAAAATCTTGTGGATCATGTATTATCTAACTTGAGTATAATATGTAAGTGTGTGAGCTAATGCTATAGTAGACAATAAATAGTAAAGTATAAAAAGCGTGCAAACCAAAGTTTTTAAACTGGTTCGGACAACCCGTCCTACGTCCAGTCCTGAAGCTCCCCTTCGGTATTTACTATCAAAAAACCCTCACTTCACCCGGAGGAACAGGCTTAATGCAAAAGTATTTTGATGACAATTGTGTGTGTTCTGAATAACACGGATATTGACTGTACGATAAAATTCTTTCTATAATCTCTTTTTAGTAATATTGCTTATGTGCACTTTGATTTTTTTTGGAAGCGATATAACCAAAAATATAATTTCTGGTTATTTTAATGATTGAGAAAATTGAATCAGTGAAAGTACAGATTTTAACAAAAATTCCTACTAGCTCTAAATCCATCCAATCCAAATTCATGACGTAGTATTCATTGTAACATGAACAACGCGACAGACCGCGTCCAAATCCGACCTCGTATGGATAAGATACAAATTAATGAATGTTTGAGAATATTAATTATTAATTAACTTAAATTAATTAAGTTTAAATGTTAATTACCCTAATTTATAAACCCAGGCCGAATTGAACTTAAGCAAGACGCCGTTCATTTGAAAGCCGCCACCGCTTCGCGTCACCTGTCGCTGCCGCAAGAATGCCGCCGACGTGCCTGGCCTCCAGCTTCCCATCACCACCGGTGTCGCCTTCCAAGTCGCCGCCATTCAAGTGAAAACGCCCTAAAAACGTCGCTGCTGTCGCACCCCTATCGCCAATGCTTCTCTTCGAATTATCTTGATCCAACTGTCGGATTGCTTCATCTCATCGAGCCAAGCAACTTTGCAGTTGGGGTCGAAGGCTGATACGGCCTCTAGTGGTCGCGATCAACGTGGATCATTAGATGGTGGACTTATAATGGCAGCTGCGTTTTATTTTTTAGTGTTTTGCAAAACGAAGGATTTTGAGGTCCTTTTATAGAAAATTTTCAAAGCACTGTTCACGCTCTAAAATTTCAAACTCCAAGGCATGCCGCCTGACATTCTATACTAAATACCCCTATTCCAAACACGATGGAACTAGTATCGGGACCCAATTGCATCATTTAAAGAAGTTAGCTTTCAAAATCAAATTATATTAATATAACTTCCTTCAATTAATTTCTACGCATTTCGAGCTCGCATGACCAAACAGTACGTGGTCACCACGAAATTTGTTAACACACAATAATTAACTATTACAGATCCAATGGTACTGGTTTCGTCAAAATCCGAGACAGTATCCCAAAATGATAATTTCACACGTTAATTAAAATGAATTATTATTAAACCAGTTTAATCACTTTTAATTCAATTCTAAAAGTTTACTATCTTTATTCATGTTTAAACAGAATTTAAATCAGCTATCATTTTTATTCACATTAAATCCCTATATTTGAAATTTAAGCTGTTTGACTTATAAAATTAACTTATCAATACTTAAAATTAATTAAATATTTCAAATTCAAATGACCATAATCCTAGGTCGTTATATTGATGATATTTTCTAGATATGTATGATTCACCCATTTGTGTTGATTATGTGATTTCAAATTTGATATATTTTTATATGGGTGATGACATCTTTATGCATGGTTTTGTGATATTTGACGTTATGTGATACATTTCTGATCGTCTAACATATATTTTAATTACATACCATGCATATGTTACTACATATTATTGATATTATGGTTGTCATCATATTGTTATTATATTTTGCATACATTGAATCACATATATTTATTACCCTTGATTTAAATATAGTCTGACCAGTATGTTATTTATATAATACTTGGGTCAGTCGGAGACATTTCAAGTACATGGACGATTATATAATACCCGTTTCTAAGATATATTACCCTTGCTTCTGTTTTAGTGGGCTTAAAGGTGATGTATATTAGGATGATTAAATGATATTATATTGACATTGGTTCATAGTATATTTTGACACCGAGATGTATATTAATTATTTATTATAATACATTGAGATAGTTTACAATCTTAATGTGTTGTATCCTTATTGTATCATTGTATTATATATGTTATCACTATGATTGGCTCTGCATTCTCTATAATACACTACATATTATGTATTGTTCTATCCTAGTGGCACACTTGTTTATTACTTTGTATCGATACTTTGTATGTGTAGATGTGTTGTTTATTTGATGTTTTAATATATACTAGTGCTAGTCCAAGGGAATATTCACGTGTGCACCCCATTTAGCCTCATTCACCATATTATCTGACAATATTACCCTGCAATACTCTTGGATAGTATGGATATAAAGGTGGGCTGTTACAAAAATACTCATAAAGTACTAATGACTATAATTCATGAAGCAGAGTGCATAGTGCATAAATGATGGATCATGAATCAAAACGAAAAGCATGAATAATAACAAATATGGCATTAGTCACAGTGCATAAACCACAAATAACACTGAATATAGCATGAATCAAAATGCATAAACGATGAATATAACATGGATCCAAACGAAACGCATGAATAATAATGAATATGACATCAGTAACGGTACATAAACAATGAATAACACTGAATATAACATTAATCAGAGTCTGTATTTAAACAACGAACATAAATGCTGAAATATACATCATGGGTACATTAATTGAATATACATAAAACATGCTGCTAGTCATCCCTACGTGGACAGGGAATAAGTAGGCGACATGTCTCGTTGTCATCGTCTCGGCAAGATAAGTGATCAAAGTATAGACTATAGTCAGAGAATCTCTTCCGCTCCGCCTCTAGCTCAGCCTGTAGTCGGGGCACCATATCCTCATAATAATCAATGCTACATCTATGCTCTACATATCCAGTATAGCGAAGTACCATATGCATGTCGTATAGATCACCGTATGATATCTGGGTGGGATCCAGACAGGTCATGTGCAGAAGGGCGATACACGTCAATATAACGGTCTGCTCTAGAAGATGTGGGTACTTCCATGGTCCAACCAAAGTGACTAGTAGCAGACACGTGATTTGAAATATGATACCCCTGACCAGGCTGGGTAAGATCCTCGACAATTGGTATCTCATAATGTATAGCAGTTGGCCCTACCAAACCTATCAACGCCGATGAGTATAGTATCACCAGATGCATTGTAAAATCTACGCCAGAAATCAATGTATGATGGACCAGTAATAACAAATCTCTTTGTTAGCACCAACCTGTCGCTCTCACGGTAACAAACTGATCTAAGTCAGAAATCATACATCAATATGTATAAGGGCGTGGATCATTGGGGATAGCATCATAGTCATACAACTCTCTCCAACACCTCTTACTGAGGTACCAGTAAGAACCGAACACTGCAAGGTATGATACAAGAGGAAATCTCGACACGTTGAGCATCCTACCTAACTGCACAAACTCAAGCCCAATCGAGTCACTAGTATCAAATTGACGCCATATCAACTGCCCTTTATACATCCTTAAGTCAATCTGGTTATGGGAAACCAAATATACATGATAGGATTCATTATCCCTAGTCCTCCTATTGTTCGCATACCAAAATAATAAACGAGGGAAGAAACTAGATGCATCTGTAGTCACTATTACAAAATGGAAGTTTCTGGAATAATCAAAATACCAATACTGCAACAACTTCCAAAAATCAAACAATGAAACCCGTAAATCACAAATGACGCATTGTGCATCCAAACATATGTATAGGTATCCAAGTATAGGAGTACCCCAACTGTACATGACAGTGCAGTCAAAATCAAAATCTACAAAGTCTCAATATAAGCGATCTGCACACTATTGCTGGATTTACTAAAAAACAAGTTTCCCATAAGGTATAGAACAAACAATCGAGCAAGCTCCAAATCATGCTCTAGTAAATACGTTGTCAGTATGTTATTCATGGCAGTTGTAGTCGCGTTGACTCTAATAGCAGTGGTGGTCTGATAAGAGGTCGGTGAAGTATCTAAATATGGGAAAATGTTATGAACAAGAATGAGATCATGCCACCTATCATCATATGGAAGTGATGGAAAATCAGCCACTCCTATGTTAATGCCAGTGAGCATAGAAAAGTCTAATGGTGTAATCGCTAACCCAGCGCATGGAAAATAAAATGTATGGGTGGTTTTATACCACCGAAGCATAATAATAACACAAAATTGAACATCGCCTTTAATAGCATTATTGATGTATAATATATTAAATTACAGAACAAGTTAAACTAAACTACAATAGATTACAGGAGTTTTTTTAAATTGAATGAATGATTAAATTACCTAAGAAATTATGAAATCAAAGCTCATGTAGAAATGCTTTAACTTTAGGAATGTTTGCTAAATACTTGTGAAAATATCTTAGGGTATTAGCTAACGAACCACGAGAACGAATATTCCATAATTGTTTAAGTTAAATAAATTCTTAAATATGCGTTATAAAATGATAATTTACTTTAACTTTATTGTAAAAAAAAGATACTTATAGCTAAGTTGGTCTATGTGCCGACGTGCACTTTCCCTTTTGAAAGTACCTGAAAATCTATAAGAAACTTATTCGCACTCAAGTTTGGATCATCAAAACCGTTGAGCTCAACAACTCTAGCTGAAACCTATCCCACTTCTCTACGAGTCTTTCCCTTTCGACCACCTCTATGGCCTCCACGACTCCGTTGACCTCTTTGACTGCCTTCACCACCACGATTCTCGTCGGCATTTTTGGCATCTTTAGGTAGCTCTTCTATTCCTTGCTTTTATTCATACGACACAATTGGCAAAAAAATTGAGCAATCTGGACATTTCAACACGTGTAGATCTCAAAAACAATGTTTAATTTGTGTATTTCTGCCTTGATTTGGGGGTTTGGAGTAAGGATACACTACAAACATATGGACTTTTGATAGCATTGTTATATAGCGTTCAACCTTTCCCCTTTTAACGCTCTGCTATCTAGGGTTTCCAACGCTATTGCCTCCACAGGTACCGTGTATTTAACAACATACAATCCAAAAGGCAGGAAACAAAATTTATGCGGGAATAAAAAAAGCGCATGTTTCCTTTGTCAGCTCCTTCAGAAAACAGTCTTCCATCTACTTCATCACCTCCAAAAAAAAAACTTCACGAAATCTCAACTGTGTGATCTGAATCGCTTAATCCTAACCGCCATCATCAACAGTCGACCGAAGCATAATCTCTCTCTCACACAGTCAGTCCCAATCCCTAAATGCAGCCACTATATGCGCCTCTCTGAACTGCCGTGAGAGGTATTCTTATATCTATACTATTAATAAAGAGAATTCAATGAACATAATTTCCGCGGTGTCTTTTTGAAATTTCAAAAATACCCTTATGCATCAACGGAATTTCACCATCGATTTGCAACCTTCACCACCTTCCCTTCCCAATTAATTACCCATCAACGGAATTTTACTATCAATATATCACTGATACCATGAACAAAACAAGTTGAAATAAAAGTGTTGTGACTACCAAAACCTTTCCACTTACAACACACAACCGTCCATTCATTTTTTTATTAGTTAAAAAGTAAATATCTCTGAATAGTAGATGCACATATGTGCATTTTATACTAGTATTTATAAGTTAACTTGTTTGGAACCAGCTTTATCCATTGTCAATTTTCTCCTTTTATTTCGTTATTAGTTTTATCCTTTTATAAGTTAACTTGTTTGGAACCGCCGTGAGATTCATTATCAGTTTTCTCCTTTTATTTCATTTTTGTTTGTGTTTTTCTACCATAGCAATGAATTTATGAATTAGTCTTATACAGCTCTAAATGATTCTCGAGGTAATACCTATAATCCTACGAAGGATGCATTACAAGATAAACGACCTTTTAATGTAAGAAATGAACACCCTAGTCTGGATGAATACTGCGTGTTTATTATACTGAATTGTCATACCACATATGACTCAAAAATCTTTAGCTAAAATCTGATCTGATAGGGTATTGATGCACCAGATAAGATACCTAAACGAACTACATGCAAACTAGCAAGGTACAGGAGCTAATACAACATGCAACACAAGTTAATACACAGGACAAAGCCGTTAATATATATTATTAATTCAATTATGATACAACACATGATTGAAAAGTTGTTGTTTCTTTTTCTTTATTCATTTAGCAATTCTGTTACAAATTGTATGGCCTAGAATGGCTCATCTTTCCATTGGTCCAGCTGTCCAATTGGTTATAGGTTGTTGCGATATGTAGCTATAAAAGCATGAATGAGAAAATGATTGGTAGGCTGGAAAACAATGAAATCGTATTTTTCTTCTTCACTGTTTCTTCTTCCTCTCCTCTAAGTTCTCTCTCTATCTCAAGCTTTCCTCCACTTCCTCATTCTTCTATTTTAATTTCGTATCAAAATCAAAGTGGAAAAGATGAATCAGATTAGACCACAGATTTGATGATGAAAAGCTAGATCCAGCTAAAGAACTAGAAGAAATAGTATTAGATCAAAATGACCTTAGTAAAACTGTTAAAATTAGGGAAATATAAGCCCGGATATAATGGCCGGTTTAATAAAATTACTTTTGAACTGTGTCCTGATCATGTGTTTACTTAGTGTCATTCTGATATGATTACCATTTGATCGTAATACATTTTGTGATAAACTTAATATCAATCCTGAACCTGTTAAACAAAAGCGTCAATCCCTTAGTAGGGAAAGGTACGCTTCATTTGTAAAAGAAGTTATAAATTATTAAATATGATTTGATTTTATAGAAGAAGTTAGACTTAGAAAGTCATGTTTTAGTTATCTAAAACTATACAGTTATGACCGTGATTAAACTAAAATCTGAATGTTGAGGTATTAAAGTTGGGATTTACAATGAAATTTCACCTTAGAAATATGAGAATTGATACAAAATATTGCACTCATACAGACATAATTATTGGAATGTACTATTAAGGGTGTAGCGAAAAATCTCACAATTTTGGTTTAACATATTATTTATACAATCATGCATAATGTACATTTGCCTTCATAGAAATTTCCATATGCTAGAATCGAATGGTTTCTTTGCTTGTACCTGAGAATTAATAGATACTTAAAAAAAGGTAGGATGTTTTGAAGAAATACGCATCCATATTAAAAGAGTAATTCTTTTACCCAACACTAATATAGCTTTTAATATACAAAGTGGAAAAGGTTACTTCTTGCGGTTGCATATAGAAGCAAGCAATTTCTTTCAAGTTTTGTTTTCTCCATATGAACCTGCAAGGCATAAATAATATCCTCATATGACTTAAATGCATACATCTGATTCTTTGTTTGTATAAATCTACAATAAATATACCCATGACAATCCATAAGTATTTTGTTTTGAAGGAATGAGTCTTTGACATAATTCACATAAAGATAGGTTATATAGCAAATATTGCCATGCAATTTGGTACTATAACACTACCTAATTTTTTTTAGTAAGTCCACATAAATAAAATACTTTTACATTGTTGTAGCAAATTAATCAATACTTTGTCTCCTTCAATATTGTTCTAATGGCCTTTCTTCTATGATCTTGTGTTGTAAACCAAATAAATTGCCTAGAGCCTATGAAACATCATGTTGAATAATTTGAACCAGAGATTGATGATTTGTCATTTATACCCAGCATTTAATATTTGTATTTGATGCACAAACCATGTTATGGTAGAAAAAGATTTTAAACAAAATATGCGTGAAACACTAATATGGCTAATGGAATACTAATATGGCCAGTGGATACATACTGCAGGAACAATATATATTATAAACGTTTTACTCCGACCAATAATGAATAATCATCGTTTAACAAATGATTTTAGCAATGCACAAGTACACTGTAATAACAATCATATTTGTAATGTATCATGTTTGATATGTAATCGGTATGCAATAAATACGTAGATTTAAGATTAAGTAGATAAAAACATAAATGGGTCATGCTAACTTTCGTTATTTCTAGCAAGTGATGCAATTTCAACTAACCTCACTAGCCAAAACGAGTAAATACGATTACTAAGAGAAATAGAGTGGCTACATTTTTTTCCCAATTCATAGAAAAATAATTTCGTTAAACACAGTGGTTGTGAATAATAACTACTTAAATATCCTAAATCAAAACAATATATAAGCTTGTAGTTAGAATGGTTGCCAGCTACAATGGTAAAAATGGAACTGCTTTTAATTGTTTTTGGTAAAAGGTGGTTCATACCACATATTTCTAGACTGGTCAGTATATTACCATAGATGTATTTTTATGATGTTGCACTTCATAAATATTTGGTATAGTAAATCAAAGCAATATAAGCTTGGAAGTCAAAATGTTTGCCAGCTGCAAACAGCTTTTAATTCTTTCTAAGTGCATTATTGTTTTGGTTTTGGTAATGATTCTTTTGGACAATTTTCTTCATGTGTATATTGAGATATATTAACTATTACCATCCATGTAATTTTATGATGTTGCACTTTACAAATGTTTAATATAGAATCAAAATTTGATGTAGTAAATCAAAGCAATATAAGCTTGGAAGTCAAAAGGCTTGCCATACTAACTAAATTATTTGGATCCAAATCCTTGTGGCTCTACTGTTCTGTTTATAGCTGAATTCATTTTTTTGCGTTATAAATCTAACAGATAAACATAGTAGTTTTAAGAGCAATATTTTTTTGTCATAGCTTCAAAATTTGCTTGTACTCGGAATAAAAAGAAAGTTGTTTTGGAAAATGGGAATAAAACTGGGCCAGAATTATGTTTCTAGTAACAAAATTACTGAAGGAGTAATAGATTTGAAAGGGTGAAATGGATAATGAATTTCGAACAGAAACCAATAAACTGGCAATTGCGTGGTTAGAGTAATTCATCAGATGATAACAAACTGTGAAATATTCTACTACATCAAATGCCACATTAAACAGCTGAGTTTTAAGATGATAAGAAATTCTTTTCAGTTAAGCAATCGAGTGATGATACATTATTTTCCGCATAGACAGCTTTGGATTAGTAGTGTAATGTGCAACACACACATATATACATATCAGATAATTGTAATTTATGTTGTTGGATTTACAATTAAAAGTTTAAACTTGTCCTCATTTTATTGTAGCATATTTATGCTTATGCACTATACTTTGCTTTAGTTTGTTCTTGTAGCTAGGTATATATAAATGTGCAATATATATACATATACATACATACACATATATATATATCCTTCCACCAGTGATCACTGTCCCATACTGATAAATCTAAAAGAAAAGAACTTGACTGAGAAAGGAAAACCTTTTAGATATTCTAACCACTAGCATGAAATAGAAGGTTATACTGAAGCCACTCAAATCAAAAACATTCCTAGGGAGGAGGGTACTCAATACTACAAACTTGTGCAGGTAATTAAGACAGCTAAAGCAAATCTTAAAGAGTGGAACAAAAAAAGAATAAAAGATGAAGAACGGATAAGTTCTTTACAGAAACAATGTGAAGAATTTCTATTAATAATTGACAATGGTGAGTCTACAGATGACACGTGGAAACAATATTATCAATCGCAAAGCAAGCTAAAGGAGGCGCTTAGAATAAAATCCATAGAACTTAAACAAAAGGCTAAAGAAAAATGGTTGACTGAAGCGGATGAGTGTACTAATTTTTTTTATACAAAAATGGCTGTCAGGAACAATATTAATAATTCTTATCACCTAATGGATCAGGAAGGCAATCTGATCAACAATATATCTGATATAGAAGAACAAGTTATCAAATTCTATTCTGAAATGTTTAATGGAGATATTAACAATAATTTACCAGAAGTTCAATGCAGGAGGCTGGTAAACTCCAAAGGGAGACGGATGTTGTCCAGGAACATTTCCATGAATGAAGTCTGGGAGGCCTTGCACTCCATACATGTTGATTCCAGCCCAGGGCCAGATGGTTTGGGATCCAAATTCTTCCTCGTACACTGGGAAGACCTAAAAGAAGACATTTTATCAGCAATGCAAGGTATCTTTCAAAATGGTAAATTTGTGAGAGAAATTAATCACACATTTATATGTTTAATTCCTAAGAAGGAAAACCCAGCAAAAATCGAAGATTACCTTCCTATTGCTTGCTATAATGTGGTGTATAAAATTCTAAGCAAGATACTATGCAACAGAATGAAACTCATTTTACCTGATCTTATATCAGAATGTCAAAGTGCGTTCATCAAAAGCAGAAACATTTCTGAAATCTCATTGATGGCACATGAATTGATTAGAAACTTCAACAAACCAGGTGCGGACAAATTATGTCTAAAGGTGGATCTTCACAAAGCATATGATAAAATAAATAGAAATTTCATTATACATATGCTAAAAGCTATGGGTTTTCCTTCAAAATTTGTGAACATAGTCAAAGAATGTATTTCCACACCGACTTTTTCGATTCTGATAAATGGCATACCAAAAGGATTTATTGGGTCCAATAGAGGTATCAGGCAGGGTGATCCGCTATCTCCTTATTTGTTTACAATTGCCAAGGAATATTTTTCATTACAGATGGAGCTGGCAACATTCAACAGACTAATTCAACCTATATATAATTTCCAGCCTATTGTGACCCACTTACTCTATGCAGATGATCTTCTCATTTGTATAAAATCCAACCAGACATTTGCTAGAGCTGTAAAGGAAATTTTTTGCAATCTAGAGAGATTTACTGGACCCAAACTGAATGAACAAAAAACCAAATGTTACTTCAACAAAACATGCATTAGAAGAAATGAAATTTTGGAGTATTTAAATATGAAAGAAGGTAATCTCCCTGTTAAATATCTAGGTGTACCTCTATCCTCCAATAAGATTACTGAAAGAGAATGTGTAGTTTTAATCACTTCTATTAGGGACAGACTACAGGGATGGAGTTCAAGACTCCTATCTCTAGCAGGCAGAATTGAACTGGTGCACACAGTTATACATTCCAAAGTTAATTTCCGGCTTCAAACATTCCAGCTCCCTGATGCTTCAATACAGAAAATAGAAAAATTTTGTGCAAACTTTATTTGGAAAGGAGGGTTACACAAGATTAAATATGAGAATTTATGCAGACCTAAGGAGGAAGGAGGTGTTGGTCTTAGAAAACTTACAGACATGAGATTGGTCTACACTCTGAAGCAAGGCTGGAGAATCATTAAAGGAAAGGGTTTGTGGGGGAACTGGATGAGGAAAAGATATACCAGAGGTAATTTATGGTGCATGCAAATTGATAATAATGCTTCTTCGACATGGAAAGCTATGATGAGAATAAGAAGTACACTTGCTTCTTGCTGTACAAGGGAAATTGCTACAGGCAAGGAGACTGATTTATGGAAGGACCCTTGGATCCTAGGAAAATCCTTAATTGATATTCTAGGGCTTAATACCTTCTCAGATTATGGATGCCTAGATAAAAAGTGACAGCAGCAATTAACAATAATGGGTGGAACTGTTCAGTGATACCAGTGAGTCAAGATATTAAAGGAAAAATTCAATATATGCCGATATTTAGTGGTCGAGAAAATGATATCTGGGTATGGAAGTATTCTGGAAATGAATTTACCACTAAATCAGCTTGGAATGAAGTAAGACACACAGATAATAAAGTGGAATGGAGCAAAATCATCTGGAATCGTGTCAATAGCCCTAAAATGGCTTTTACTACGTATAAAGTGATGCTTAAGAGACTACCCACAAAGGATAGACTCTTAAAATGGGGGATTTTAACAAATAAGATGTGTGTGCTATGTGAAGATACGATTTTTCGACGCTCGAAAGTCGACATTAATACGTCCACTATATCAAATGCCGTGCAATCGAATGCCGGAAAACCGAACCATTAGGATTAAAAAGAAGAGGTAGAAAAAGACAGAAGAAAAGAAAGAACAAAAATACAGAAACAGGAACAACATCAGAATCTCACATTCGCAGCGGAACAATATATAATAGATGAATCAATAATCTTTAAACAAAAGACTATATCAGTTTATACATACAACAATCAGAGTCAATATACAACTCAATACAACAAGGGACAGTTATATAAACTTGTCCTCATACAGAATACACAGCGGAATAAATAAACAAGTACGGTAGTACGCTTCGCCATCCAGCTCATCTCCAAAGCTCTAGAATATCCATAATATCCTGATAACATAACTCTAGGCTGCCCGTGTGGAAAATTATGGGCACCCAGAGTTTAGAAAGGGAACAATAAACTCCGAGTCAGTCATGGTGCCTGGTGTGAGATCGTAAAATAGTTATTTTCACAAAGAAAATAAAATTAATTCGCAATGATTTTGGAAAATGAAACTACCATAAGGCCTCCCGCCACACACACAATGCAAACGCAGAATTGGAGGAGATTTCTCCTTATGATAATAAAAAATGCTTACTACGCAAAATCAGTTAATATTATTATTAATGTCTAGTGTGGAAAACATTTCGAAAGTATAATATCAATCTTAGCCAGCATACAACCATTATTGTATGCCTACTATAGCTACTACGTTCAATAGCAGGTTACCGCCACATTCCATAGCAGGTTATACAACTAAAACCGTACAGGGTTCGTATTGTTTCTTTGGATTTTCAACAAATGGTCAGGCTAAGGAACTTCCTTACACCGAAATAGAAACGCCTCTGGAAAGACGCCCCGAGAACCTAACCGGATCTCTGCAAACACAAGGCCGACGCTACCTCATGCTTTAACCAAGCTGTAACTAGGTAGCTAACACACGAGCTATGCCATCCCCAGGTCGTTACCGACCTTTATCCGAGGATCCTCAATCACAAAGCAACAACCACAAAGTATAATAAATTTGGAGCATCAACATAGGTAAAATATCTGGGCTCCATACCATGATATCACCTTTTAACCAGAAGGAAATGGCATACCCTAGGGGCGCTATCCCTAAAAACCTTTGTCGCAACATTCCTGTTTCAACCATTACCGGGTTGTGAGGCTCGACGAAGTCTCGTCCACAAAGCCACGCTTTTTTCACAAAGCCACGCTTTTTCACAAAGCCACGCTTTGATCAACAAATGATCAACAGCACTTCATGTGCCACATTACCAAATTGGGAATGTATCACTAGTAACCATCAACTACATAACCTCTGAGCTCGTACGTCTCAGAGAAGGGTGTTAAGCTAAGAGAATAAATTCTCTGCCACCAACAGAAATGTATTTGATAGAAACCAGCTTTACATCTCAAAGTGTAACGTCAGACACACATCCATACAAGTCCGTTCCGGGATTGAACAGAACCGAAGGCACTTCCGAAGAAGCCCTTGCAATCCGGGTATTCACTAATCACGTCCGGACTTCCCATCACAAGAAGAGTGATATAAATCTCTATACCGGAGCAACTCGGTGCAGAGACATTCGACAGGTTGTCCTTTCATTTTCACAAATGCCCGGTCTTCACACCGGTTTTCAAATAATGTCCATTCACGACGTATCACTATTCGGAATGGGTTATATGACACAAGGTCTTCTCCCGGCTTAACCGAATAATGAGCGTTTGTTTTAAAAACAAATCAAGTGCCATTTCAAAGGCGAATATTGATAATCGGTTATTCAACTATCAACAACATTCACAATAATCAACAGATTTAAATAATTTTTCCCAAATTATTTATTTTCAAAATATCTTCACAAGATATATAATTTCCACACTCCACATTTGAAAACCAATTTCAAATCACATTATCACACTTCACCACAAAATGGTCCATTTAAACCAATTAAATAAATCCTTATCGATTTATTTCAAATTTACATCCCAAATCTGTAAATTTATTTCCACACTTAAAAATAAATCAATGTTTATTTTTAAAACAAATTTCCCTTTCCTTTATAAATTCTATTGAATTTACATTCCCAAATATTCACTTTTAACCCCAAATCAAATTCCAAATTGATTTCAAATTTTATTTCAACACCAAATCAATTACAAATTGATTTCTAAATTTGTTTCCAAACCCAAACTGATTTTACAAATCGATTTTCAAATTTATTTCAACACTTTATTTCAACACAAATCAATTTTCATTCAACATCAAATAAATTTTTATATCGATTTCCTAAACATTTATTTTCCAATACCAAATCAATTATCAATTGGATTTCTAGAAATTTATCACTTTTAAAAATAAATTCCTTAATCTTTTCCAAACCCTTTTAAAATTCCATTTTCAATAAAATTTCCAACTTTCGAATAATACTATTCAAAATCCATTTATAAAAATCTTTTCCCATATTTTGGAAATAATTCGATAAGATTTCAAAAATCAACTTTACGCTTTTAAAATTCCTTCTTTGAAAGTCAACCAATTCTTTCAAAAGAATTTACTTAAAATTTCCAATTTTAATTTCAAAAATCCAATTTTTATTTCTAGTATCCAACGATACCAAAAATACATTCGGCTAAATTATAGCCTTCGACAAATTCAATCACAGATATAATCATTCACAAATTATGAATAATCAATACACAACATATGAAACCAATTCAAATGTTTCGAGGAATCTTGTTGGATCCCTCTAACCTGTTTCCCTGCATCCACAGATGTTAGCATAATACCAATTCCACTTCGAGGTGGAATATCGCGGTATATGGGATTTATAAAATATCATCCGCTATTATGCGGCACAATAGGGTCTCATCCGCTATATAATGCGGGAAATCAACAACTCCAATATATACATATGCCAATATATATATTGCTATATACTACTATATATAGTATCATTCAAGCACACAATCAACACAATCAATAATTTTAAATATAACTATTTAAAATTAAACAAACCCTTTGTTTGAGTGAGAAGATCTCACCTTTGCTTTTATTTTGCAATTCATTTCCAATCCAGTTTGTTTTCTCCATTTTTTAACCTTGTATAAACATTTATACAATTCATTAATATTCGAAATAAATCGAATAATCCAATTACCATTTAATAATTTTATGTAATCTAAAAATTTACATTTGAACTAATTCCTTTCTATAAAAATCTTTTAGTAACTAAAAATAATTAAATAGGTTAATTGAACAAATTAATCATCAACCCATTATTTTTAAAATAAATTTAGTAAACTAAAACATGTAAATGTATATTTTCTTTCTTTAGGAACTACATATATATTTATAACATTATCTATATAGATTTCAAAAATCTGATTTTTACATAAACTTTACCATTTAAAATTCCTATATTAAAATTTCAAAGTCTTCCTATATAAAAATAAATTTCTGTTTATCTACATGTTTAAACTAAAACAGGAATGGGAATATATAAAATTTTGTATTATATTTTTTTTTCAAGCTCATTCCTATTCAAGTTAAAAATTGAATTCAAAATTAAAAACAGACAAAGGAACCCATACCCTCGAAGACAACCGGCCCAGACACCTGAATGCGACTGCGCCTTCGCCATCCCATCGCCGATGAAACGAAACCACCTCTGCGACGAAGTCACGAGTCCTGCCTCGACGAACTCCACGACATGCCTGCTCCGTGCCTGCCAGATGCAAACACTTTGACCCCGATTCGATCAAGACTCCCCTCTAGCTACGCTTCCCTTTGCCGCGTCGAAGTCGACATCCCCAACTCCATGCGCGCGTCACCGCCTCTCTAGGTCTCGCGATTTCATTGCCAATTTGTTTTTTTTTGAAGATAAACAAGGTTCGGCTGTTATTTCCATTTTTCTCTGATTCGAATTTTAGGGGAGAACAGAAACCTCGCCATTGATTTTGAACGAGATTTGTGTCGCTTATTTTATATTTTTTTCTTTCTGTCTGTACGAGTGGGAGACTGGATTTGATATTACCATGCTTCAACCAATTGGCTACAGCGACTGAAATGAAGTGTAAAAGGCGTTGGTGTGACATTATTTCGACTGAAGGCTGACTATTATAAACATTCAATTTAAATTCAAACTCAAATCGTTCGATAAATGCAACTTAAAAACTTGACCTCCTATTGAGGCGTGCCGCCAGGCGTTTGTAATGTTATACGCCTATTCCGAACACAATGGAAAAGGTTTCGAGTCCAAATTTGATTGTATGGAGAAGATAGCTTTTTGGACCAGTTATAATATTAAATCTCCGATTTAATTTCAGCGCGTTTGCTTTTCGTACGGCCAAACGATCACTCCAAACATTACGAAAATTGAAATCCGATAATAATACAATATCACGGATCTAATGAAACTGGTTTCGTCGAATTCCGAGACTGCGCCCCGGAACACTATTTTTAAATTCAATTTAAACAATAAAATTTCAAAACTAAACAAAACATCTCCAAATTCAATTCTGAAGCTTCCATTATCTTCAGTATTATTAATATGAATTTTCAAAACTTCACATTATTTTAAATCAGCTCAAAAACTGAAAATTCATATTTTTACCCAGTTTCAATAATTAAATCCAATAATTTAATTACCAAATTCATTCTGATATATCGAATTTCAAATTAAACTATCATTCGAATATTTAAACTCAATTAAATATTCACATTTCAAATGTCAAAAATTCAGGGTCGTTACATGCTATGTAATCAAGAAGAGGAAACGCATGAACATCTCTTTTTTTCCTGCAATTTTTTAAAAGAGGTGTGGAATATGTGTAAAATCGCAATTAATTCATCGGTTCAGACTCACGTATTAGAAGATGTGATAAATTACCCGATTCAGAAAGGGGGTGGCGAAGACATGGAAGCCAAACTGAGTAGTATTGCCATCACTGTCATAATTTGGAGTGTGTGGAAGGAGAGAAATCGCAGAGTTTTTCAGAATAAACAAAGAAATCACGAAGAAGTCAGTAAGATTGCAATTAATGACATGCGAATGGTGCAGAGAAGAATTAAAAATTGGAACCTCACCTCACGGGAACGAGACGGAGCACATACTGGAGTAGAGGATCTGAGCTAATCATTGGCAAATAACCCAAGGACAAGTTTCCTTGTTCACCTCCGGCCGCCATGAATGTAGAAGAAGAAGCGTTTTTTTACTTTTCGTTTCTTTTTTTGGAAAGGATATGAGTTCTGTCGGGTTTAACATATGTGTATGTTGTGTTTGTATGTTTCGGGCCGTGTTTTGGGCCTCATCTTGGGCTAAAATGCCTTAATAAAAGCTCTTACCCATTTTCAAAAAAAAATACATATATATATACCAATGCGTTAGGCACATCCGTTGGACGTGCATAAAGAAAACTGAAAGAAAATTTATTTATTATGAAATAATGGTCATATACATAAATAAAAGCCTCCTTGCTTACAGATATTTGCAGTCATAATTTGATAACTTAGATCTTATCTGTTTTCCTAATGAGCAAATCTAAATTTAGGAAATTTTATAAAAACACTCTCCTCAAGTATCAAAATACAAAGATGTCCCTCCTCAAAAACATTTTGAGGAAAAAAACTCATATTTTAAAGCTCTCTGAAAATAACTGCAGAGAAATCTATAGATTTTTAAAATCTCTGGATCATAAATATTTGCAGAGTAAAATTTTCATTTAAAGGTATTCCCATCATATATAAGTAAAATGGCACGTCCTATGAGTACCGAATTATATGAGGCCATGAAGCTATTCAATAACGCTTCTGGATATGTAAAATATATTGTGTAATACATATTGAAAATTTGATGTAGTAATGATAATAATAAGCTCAAACATAAGAAAATTCACAAAAATGCAACGGTAAGGAAATCCAATACAATCGTAAATATATCACATGTGAGCAAAAAGATTAATGGTAAGAAGACTTGATAATCAAACAAATATTGAAACAAAAAACCAATCAATCATTCAATAAATGTGGGCATTATTAGAAAAAATGAGGTAAACGACTTTGATATAATAAAATTACATGAACCTAATTTAACTCCAATACATTTGGAACTGTAACTTGATGCATTTGAAACTGATCTTACACAGCATGCAGCAATAGGCAGCTCTTCTTTCCTAGGTTGTTATTGCCCTAGAAGCACATGCTCATTTATAGAGTTTTTTTACGCCATGTATTGATAATTGCAACAGGGCTTTCCAACATTGCCCTTTCTTTAAGCATACAATTTTGTTATATCACGTCCTTCTTAGCATTTCCTACATGAAATAACGCTTTTTGTGGTGAGAATAGGACAATACTACTTTTGATTGGCAAGCACACAAAATCAAGCTCAGATACAAATCATAACACATTTTATACACTAATTATATAGAAAAAAGTACCATGAATCATAATATAAACTAATAACAAATAACACACTGCAAATTATATACATAAAAAGTAGAACTTTGAGATTGACTATCAGCAATACTGTGAAACTTACATGTTCTGAATTCCTACTCAAAATGGGTACTTTGAATGTGCCATTTCAAGTTATAATTATGATAAAAGATTTCAGAACATGATAGGTATAAGTAATTTTATCAATCTTGAATTATTTATCGGCAACATTTCTTTATGTTATGGCTACACTAAAGGGAAAGATAGATCTTTACTGTTATAGTATATAATGATTAAAAAAATGTATAGTGTCATCTCATAAACAATGGGCACGAATATGTAATCTTCATCTTGAGAAATCATATTAAGATACGGTTCCCATTGCAAATCCACCAAGCAAGAAAAATGAAACTAATCTCTTAGGACGGTGTGTATGTGTGTCTATATATAAACACACACATGATAGTGAAATGATGGGCTTATGTTTGTACCAAAAATGGGCACAACACTCTTCGGAAGTTTTTGAAGAGATAAAAGTGAAGAATGAAAATTAAAACTGTGGATTATCTAACAAAAACTCCAAATAACAGAAAGTAAATTGCAAAGACAAGCAATTTAGAGTGGTTCGGCGTTTTGCCTACGTCCACTATGAAGTTTGATGATTTTATTGCTCGATTACTTGAAGATTACAGTAGTTAATAATGTAATACAACTGAATTTAAATGCTAAGTGTCAATCTAAAGCAGCGGCGGTGTTCTGGAGTAGATCTGGCAGAATCTGGGCGCTCTTCAGTACTTAGAATTCTCCGACCCCTTTTCTGAATGACCAGGGGCTCTATTTATAGGTGTAGGAGGCTGATATTTCGCCTAAAATGAGGGGAGACTAGTTCTGGTATGTCAGGGGGCCCACATGGCCGAAATCTGGAGATCCGGGCCCACTTTGGGATCGATTCGACCCTTGGTTCGAATCGATCAAGAAATCATCCAATCGAGCCGAAATTTGGTGTGAACATTCTTCATCATGTGTTGTAGCTTCTGTGAAAATTTCATGGAATTTGGACTTGTAGAACTCGAGATATGATCGATTCAATGTTGCATTTCCGGAGAACATGGATACTTCGAATCGATCTTGGTTCGAATCGATTTGGTCGACTCGATGCTCATAGTGACTTGGCGCGCGCTTCTCGCATCGATCCGTGTTTTGCTCTGGTTTGACTGGGTCGAATCCACGGTTTGGATTCGAGGCAGTGGATTCGAAGGCGCGTTTGTTCGAATCGATCTAAGTATAACACAGTGATCGATTCGAAGCTGAATGCGGAGTGTAGTCTCGAGGTGACTTATGTGATGGAGTCGAAGTGAACTGATTGCACGGAGTCGAAGCAGATGAAAGCCTGAAGGGTCTGAAGCGTTGCACTCGAATATAGCCTGTTTCGATGGATTCGAAGCTGGGGGGATTCGATGGTCTCGAATCGACTGAGAACTCATCGATTCGAAGTAGATCACGCGAGCTGACGCGTTGGATTCGAACGGGACTTGCTCTGATGGATACGAAGATGATGGAGTCGACCTTGATGGATTCGAATGAATTCTGCTTTGATCGATTCAGCCTTTTCCTCATGGATTCGAGGCAACACTTATCTGATGGATTCGAACATAGGTATCGCCTATGGATTCGAACTAAGGATGGCCTACTCCCTCTTTTGTCGACGATATCTTGAGCATACGAACTCGGATTGACCTGAAACTTGGATCATTGGTTCCCACGGCTTTGCTTGACGTGCCTTATCAATTGTAGCTCGATCCGGACTCGAACAAATTTCATCGATGTCCATAGCGATCCTTACTAGATACCGATTTTCGAGACGATCTGTCACCGGTATCTAGTCAAGTCCTTGGTGTCACGGCCTTGCCAAAAGGCGGGATAACATTTGCCCCCCAAAGTACGTCTTGTGTAAACATGACGTGCTTTGAAAAGCGACAGTCCCTTATTGAACAGTTATCACATGCTTTGTCGAAAATTGTCTTCTTTGCTGTTGTAATCAATCGTTGTATGATCATGATCGGCTGTTAGGCTTTTGAGTCATGACGAGATGAACATCTGGTTCCTGTTGATGATAAAGACCAAAACATTAGTCAAAAAATACGTGCATACGTGTATTCTCTTGACCTTGGTTAACGTTGCGTGATCGCAAGTTGTTGTCAGTTCGGTTTGCTATCGAAATCTGCATCGGTCCTCTCCTGAACCGATTTGAGATTTGAGTTAAAACATTGCTTTTATGTTTGTCTATGATCATCCTCTCGTATCGATCCTCTCTTGAATCGGTATAAAGAGTAGACAAGAAATTTTTCACATTGAAATGGTTCGTCCATTTTCATTAGTGGTTGGTGATGGATTCGAAGCTGTGTTTGCTCGAATCGATGGTTTGAATCGCCGGTATCTGATGGATTTGAAACGGTCATTCGAATCGATAGTTTTTGAACCATCGCGTGCCAATGGTCGTGAAGTCAGTACTTCGAATCGATGGGACGCAACGACTCTAATTTAACTTTTGTTGAAAGCTTTGAATCGATGTAGCTCCGGATCGATGATGCTTTGCGTCATACCGTATGGATGGATTCGAAGTTGATGGGTAATCGAGCATACGTTCGAATCGATGGAGCTGCGACCTGCTGTGAGCGGTTATCATGACCGGGAGACGAAGAGCCTCGAGTCGCCCTTGGAACCCATATAAATATGCGAGGCTAATTTCACTTTTACTTTTTACATTTTACTGTTGCAACTGCTGCTCCTTCGAATCGATTCTTCAGAGCTCCAGGTCTTGCACGAATCAATCAGATTTCACCGAGTCTTAAATTGCAATCGAATTCGTCCAGGTATCTAAGGGATCGATTCGAGCGTAGAACGGTGAAACTGGGATTCGAACATTGACTTCAATCCTTTCTTTTGAGAAACATGAGGAGTAGTAGGAACTGAAATGGGTCGACTCGATGGATATGAAAGAGAAAGCTTTTTCTACTCGTATTGATTCGGGGACAAGTAGCCCGAATCGATCGAAGATGCAAGATTTCGAATCGATGCAGGGTTAAGTAGAACGAATCGATGAAGAAAATAAGACTTCGAATTGATTCAGGGATAGGTGGTTCGAATCGATACGAAATTTCGCACCGATGGTTTTGAAAGATCGTATCGATCGATTCGAAGTAGCAATATCCCAATCGATTCGAAAGTGCTAAGCATTGATCGATTCGAAGTTATGCATAGCTCATGGATTCGAACTGCTTCTCCACCCCAAGATTTCATCGAGTCGAACTTATGCAGAGTCGAATCGATACGATTCGACCTTCATCGATTCGACTCATATCGATTCGAGTCGATCGATTCGAACACCCTTGCTTCAGGGGCTTCTACTCTTCTGATTTGCTCCAACATCTGAACCATGACCAATTTCAAGTTGAACTTTGATGATCCCATTGAATTTTAGCACACTTGACTCCGACAAGCTTCGGCCTTGCATAATCGAACTTGACTGAAAGATTAAACCTGAATTTCCTTTGAAGCTTGTCGATGGAACTATGACTTAACCAATAATATGACTGATTTATACTTGAAATGGTCAGTGGCGTTTGGATGGTGTGGAAGGGACGGTCAGCGATGACGGTCACTTTCATGCTCAAATTCCCAAGTTATGTTGCTTAGACATCTCGCTTTATTCTGTAGAATCTGCTTAAGTAACGCATAGCACTTGCACTGCACGACACGTTCATACACAGTACACCGGGGCACGCACGGGCCGTTTATGAACTTAACGTTGCTTTCTGATGAGTTAGCTAATTATGGAATCTTCGAGCTCCCAACAACAAGAGGTACAGAGCTCGACTCCTCCGGTGCTTGAGATTCCTGACATCCCTGCCGATGTAATCGATCTGGCTCCAGACGAATTGCCAGAGGCTATATTTATTGAGGACCCTGTTGATTCGGTTCAGTCTAACATCTCTGAATCCTTATTGGGACGAATATGCCTAAAGCATAACATATCTCTAGGTGACGTATTATTGCCCAGTGCCACTGATAGACCGCACAATCCACCCGAAGGATATACAGCATTCTACCGTCATGCTTGTGCGGTCGGAACTCTTCCTCCTTTCAATCAATATATCAGAGGGATGCTATCATATTTAGGAATCGCTCCTTCACAACTTCATCCCAA
This sequence comes from Allium fistulosum, assembly GCA_030737815.1. NCBI lineage: Eukaryota > Viridiplantae > Streptophyta > Magnoliopsida > Asparagales > Amaryllidaceae > Allium > Allium fistulosum. The sequence goes on along the minus strand of CM060904.1, from coordinate 1,127,042,767 downwards.
CGGGCACGCGTTGCTGAACAGTGCCTTTGTAATATTTATGGACTGTCTCTTTCGCCCGCCGAGGCCCTCCGAGATCAGACACATATTTAACTTCAAGAGTAGGGGTGATAGCCCGTCTTTTACATTTTTGGAGGCAGTTAGGAATTGCCAAGTTGTAGTTGGAGCTTGGACTCGACTGAGCTATTTCAAGAACGAGTGGTTCTACGTTCGGTGCCCTCCGGGTTTCGCTAGGCGATGGTTGTCTAGACGTAAGCGCCTTAACCTGTTTCCTTGACCAATAGCTCTTCGGTGTTAAAATTGACATTTCATTCCCTTTACAGCTATTATCTACAGGCCCGATGGAGGGCGTTTCAAGGGTATCGTCCGGAGTCTTCAAGAAGTCCCAAGCGAGTTGAGGCATATTGATTCGGTGCTGAACGATTACAACTTAAGAGTTCTTGGTTTGATCGACATCAATCAAAGCATAGTCGTTGAGGGATTTTCAAAGTCCGCCTCCAAGAAGGAAGATAAGAAGAAACCCAAGAAGAGAAAAGCGAAGAAGTCACTCGGAATCAAAATAATCGAGGCGAGTGACGAAGAAAGAACCCATACGGATTCAGAGCCAATGGCTGACCTTTCGGGAAACTTGGAGGAATCGGGAGAAAAACGGAAAGGCAAGGCCGCCGTTTCCAAAAAACTTAAGTCCAAGGGGGGAAAATCTGTAGATGTGTTTCTTCCCGCTTCCGGAGTTACGATTTCTGAGGCCGCCCCTTCTCATTCGAGAGATTCTCTCAAAGGCTTGACGACATTCCTATCCCAGATTATATATCGATTTCTCATAATCCTGGGTTGGAGGAATTGCAAGATATCCTAAACATGAACGAGCCCTTTCCTTTAAGTGCGGTCAACACTTCCGGTCGGTTTGGGGGTTTACACATTTACACACACTTCCACAGCACTTCATGACTTTGGCATAGTAAACATTGCTTTATGGGATCCTAATCCGTAATTCTTTCTTATCGTAGGTGAGATGTCAGGACGTGGCTCTACTCTGGATAGGCTTCGGAATGTGCGCCAATCTTCTCCATTTTACGATTCCCACAGGAGAGAAACAGATAGGGATCATGGGCGAAGCTATTCAAGTCAAGAACGTTATGATAGAGACAGAGATTACTCGCGTGGCCGTTCTGGCTATGATTATTCTGACAGAGACCGGGGATACCAGTACCGACCCCGATCTCGCTCTCCTCCGCCTCCCAGGGCTCCAGTAGACCTCCCAGGGCCATCTCATCAGCAACAGTTGCCTTCTCAATCTTCTCGGCCTGATGCTCAGCGGCCAAGAATGGAACCGACAGCAGCCGCTATAATTGAACAAGCTCCGGCTGAGTTGACAAGCGAGGGAGCTGCTAAACTTGCCCAAATGAAAAATGACTACCCGGAAATTTGCATGGATGGCTATATCTTCCCTCCTAACTTTAAAAGAATCCCTCCGGAAGCTGAGACCACTGCTCATAGTTATATCCACGACTTCTACGCTCAGTATAAGGAGTGGTACAAGGCAGCCGTGAAGGCTTCTAGAGTAGCTTTTGACAGGGCGAAGGTCATTGCTGAACGTGATGCTGACATTGCCAAGCAGAAACGCATCATTCAGGTTCTTCAATCCGAAGTGGAGACGTCCCGGAAGTCAGAGCTTGAAACACTTCAGAAACATGAAGGTGTCGTGGCCAAACTAGCGAGGATGCAGCAAGAACATTGCGCCATGGTGGAAGAGATGGGCCACCGCAACACCACCATTGCAGCTGAGCGAGACTTAGCCGTTAAAGAGCTGAATGAGCTCAAGGCCAAATTCGCTGAAATGGTGAAGGAGAAGGATGATGCGAACGCCACTGCTCAAGAGGCTTGCGACCAAGCAGTATCTCTCAGGACCGAACTTGCTGCGGCGGCGGTCAAGGCTAAGTCTGCGGAAGCAGAAATTCAGGAAAAGATCTTGGAGGAGAGGTCTAGGCTAGATGCCGAGTTTGACGATCTCTTAGTCACGTATAACGCTAATGTGCTGGAACACAGAAATTTTGCGTGGCTGGGAGATGACTCCATGATCTTGTACAATGCCTGGACCCGGCTAGTGAATGAGAAAAGAGCAGCGCATCCAGATGGAACACTTGACGACTTTGAACTGGAGATGCGTTTGCTTACCGAGGATGAGAGGAAGACCCTTCATGAGGTGGTGATCTCTATGGCGAAAGAAAAGCTTGGCGTTCAATCTCTAGAGACAGGCAAAGGCTCGGGGATCGCGCATCACAGGACAAGTGTTGGAGCTGTAATTCCAACATTGCCCGAAACCACTGGTGCGGTAGATCCCCAGTCTGTTCCTGCCTATAATCCTGACCAACCATTATTATCTTCTGCCGAGGACTCTGCCCACGTTTCGGTCCAGACCAAGGAAGGTATTTGAACGCTTCTCGTAGTTTAGTTGTGAAGAACCTTAAGCAACACACTTGGCTAACAATCTTCGTTTTGTCGCATTTCAGTGACTGAAGTTATTGTTTCTGCGCCCCTTGCTCTATCAGTTCCTCATCAAACACAAGGGGTTGTTTTTTCTGAAGCCATCACGACTTCTACTTTGATTGGCGTGGAGGGAGATGCAAATATGTTTTCTTTCAGCGCTCAAATGATTGAGGAACTTCTCAATGAACCCATCGATACCTCTATCAACCCGTCTGATGCTGTGAGTGGGGTTGCTCCGGCCGTTAGTTCATCTATGCCAGCTATTGGCACATCCGATGCGGCCCAAGTGTCTCGTGAAGACGATGTTATTGCTGAGATTGCTGCCGAGATGGCAGCAGGGAATGTCGGTGTGAATCCGCCTGAGCCTGCCCCGTTAATGGTGATTTCACCGGGTGGCACTGTGGTGATTGAAACCGCTCCTGCCCCTCCTCCTGCTACTGCTCCTATGCCTCCAGCTCGACCTCCTAGAAGAATTTCCGTCGCCTCCAGTTCTGAGGAAGACGTTGACATTATATCGCTGCTGGAGGGCAAGCCGGAAAAGAGTAAGCGGTTGAGGAGAAAATCGGGCAGCGGATCGGGTGGAGCTACCCCGAAGAAGAAGATAAGGAAGAAGAAAGATTGAACTCTTTCTTTAAATCTCTGTTGCGTAGGGTAGCATTTTGTTGATTTTTCTATAGCCGTGTGTAGATGTGGATTCGGGTCCCACTAGCAGAATTTTTCTTAAACACTTTGTAATCAGATTCTTTTTGTTGATAGTGGAAATGAAAACTTATTCCCTTTCTGTCTTCAACTTGTTATGTGTTATGGTTCTGCCCCCGGTATTGGGGATAAGTGTGGAGTTGACGTATGTTTATACCCCGTCTCGCACTCTGGGAGTACGGAGTTGAATGAATGTTTATACTCCATCTCGCACTCTGGGAGTAAGGAGTTGAATGAATGTTTATACTCCGCCTCGCACTCTGGGAGTAAGGAGTTGAATGAATGTTTATACTCCGCCTCGCACTCTGGGAGTACGGAGTTAGATGAATGTTTATACTCCGCCTCGCACTCTGGGAGTACGAAGTTAGGGAATGTTTATACTCCGCCTCGCACTCTGGGAGTACGGAGTTAAGAAATGTTTATACTCCGCCTCGCACTCTGGGAGTACGGAGTTAAGTAAAAAGCTTGTACCCAGCTCGCGCTCTCGGAGTACTCTGGGGTTTAGGAAAATGTTTATACTCCGCCTCGCACTCTGGGAGTATGGAGTTGAATGAAAGTTTATACTCCGCCTCGCGCTCTGGGAGCACAGAGTTTAGTAAAATGTTTATACTCCGCCTCGCACTCTGGGAGTACGGAGTTAAGTGAAGGGTTGCCGTGTATCAACCCATTTCGTGGCCTTATGTGATGGCTTGCCCCCGAGCTCGGGTTTCATTTAGTGAGTGGTTGATTGCTTCACAGCCACTTCCTACTTGAATAAATTCCACTGTGTGATGGAACTTAGCTCTTCGTGCATCGTGATGTTGTACATTGTATTTAATGAATCACAGCTCTGGCTCGAAGAGATGGCATTTTATTGCTGAAATAAGAAAATATGGCAAATCAGTTGCCTTATTACAAATTCTAATTTCGAAATGCAAAAGTAAATTGCTGAATAAAAAACATAATGAAATAAATGAAGCCTGTCATATATAGTAGCGACGGAGACTCTCGCTGTTCCAGGCTCTTGGTAAAACTAGACCGTCCACGGTTGATAGTTTGAATGTGCCATCCCCAAGTTTTTGTGTAATCACGTACGGTCCTTCCCAATTTGGTTTCATGTGTGAAGGAACCGGGTAGATTCTCTTGAGGACCAGATCACCGAGTTCAAAGGTTCGGGGGCGAACTTTGGTGTTATATAACCGGGCGACCCGACTTCGGTAGGCGGCCGCTCTTAAATCAGCTTCTTCTCGTTTCTCGTCCAACAGATCCAAAGATTCAGCGAGTAATATAGCATTTGTTTCTGGATCGTAATAAGTTACGCGGTGAGAAAATACTTCCGTCTCAACTGGAATAACGGCCTCCGAGCCATAGGATAAGGAAAATGGGGTGTGTCCAGTCGCAGTCTTGTGAGTTGTTCGATAAGCCCATAATGCCATAGGAAGTTCATCGACCCATTTGCCCCCAGCCTTTTCCAGTCGTTTCTTTAAGATGGATTTGATAACTTTGTTAACAGCTTCGACCTGACCGTTTGCTTGTGGATGTGCGACTGCAGAGAACTTTTTATGAATATGAAATCGTTGGCAGAAATTCTTGAACTCCGAGCTTTCGAATTGGGTCCCATTATCGGTGATGATGGTATGCGGGAGTCCAAATCGGCAAATGATATTGCGGACCACAAAGTTTATTACTTTCTTCGACGTAATCGTTGCGAGAGCTTCGGCCTCGGCCCATTTCGTGAAGTAGTCAACTGCGACGATGGCATACTTCGCACCACCTCTTGCCAGAGGTAAAGCGCCAATGATATCGATACCCCACATAGCGAACGGCCAGGGACTGACCATTTGAGTTATCTCGGTAGGCGGGGCTCTTGAAATTCGAGCGTGTTTTTGGCACTTGTCGCACTTTCTGGCATAATTGGCTGCATCTCGGTTCACTGTCGGCCATTAATATCCATATCGGAGTATCTTCTTAGCAAGCGCTTGTCCACCGATGTGATCGCCACATTCTCCCTTGTGTACATCATGTAACACTCGTTTGACTTCGCCGTGAGCGATACACCGGAGGAGTGGAACAGAATAGCCTTTTCTATACATGATCCCGTCCTGAATGATGAACCGCGAAGCTTTTCGTAGAACTTGCCTTTTCTCATTTCGGTGTTCAGGCAATATCCCATTCTCAATATAATTTTGATACGGAGTCATCCATGATTCTCTGCTGGGAAAGGTTTCCAACACATCATTCGTTTTGATTTGATCGATGCTTGGGAAGGACAAAGTTTCGACCGGGACAAGTCCCATTTGCTGTGCTTCACCTGTGCTGGCCAACTTTGCCAATGAATCGGCCTTTTGATTGCGATCTCGTGGTATGTAGTAAATAGCATAATAATCAAACTGATCCAGCGCTTCCTGAACTCGGGCTAGATAAGCAGCTAACCTTCGATCTCTTGCTTGATATTCTCCCCGTACCTGACACACAACCAACTGTGAATCACAATAAACTTCTATAGCGATAATTCTCAGATCTCTGGCAAGCTTTAACCCAGTCAACAGGGATTCATATTCGGCTTCATTGTTGGTTGCGTGAAAATCAAACTTCAAAGCATAGCATATGGATCGACCTTCGGGGGTTTCTAGTACAACTCCAGCGCCCGAACACCGATCGTTTGATGCATCGTCTGTATAAAGTTTCCAGACATATTCAGGAGACTCGTTGGTTTCGGGTAAGTCGTCTGGAACAGTAAATTCAGCTATGAAGTCAGCTAGGACTTGCCCTTGAATGGCTCTCCGCGGAGCATAAGTAATGTCAAATTGACTCAGTTCGATATTCCACTTGAGTAACCTTCCAGACGTCTCAGGCCGCGTGAGGACCTGTCGTAACGGCTGATCGGTATACACAGTAAGCGGATGAGCTTGGAAATAAGGACGAAGCTTTCTCGAGGCAATGACCAAACAGTAAGCCAGTTTCTCCAACCTGGGGTAATTTCTTTCAGCTCCGGTCAATCGTTTACTAACATAATAGACCGGTTACTGCACTCGATCCTCTTCCCGGACCAGAGCAGCACTGATCGCATGCTCTGATACCGCCAGATAAAGGTATAATTGTTCGTGATCAATTGGTTTCGACAAAATCGGTGGTGTAGAGAGATGCTGAACCAGCGATCGGAATGCGCCTTCACATTCCATGGTCCATTCAAAGTTTCGTTTTCCCTTCCGGATTAGATCAAAGAAAGGAATGCATTTATCAGTGGATTTTGAGATGAACCTACTTAGCGCTGCTACCTTCCCGTTGAGACTCTGGACTTGCTTTATGGTCTTTGGAGTTTGCAAATTCCTTATTGCCAGATCTTTTCGGGGTTTGCCTCTATCCCACGAGCGTTGACGATGAAACCTAGAAACTTTCCGGATGCGACGCCAAAGTGGCACTTTAACGGGTTAAGCTTCATTCCATATTCACGTAAGATGCGGAACATTGAATCTAAATCCCTGACGTGATCTGTGGAAAATCGGGACTTAACTAACATGTCATCCACATAGACTTCCATGGTCTTCCCGATCTGATCAGCGAACATTCGATTAACCAAGCGTTGGTAAGTTGCTCCAGCATTCTTTAAACCAAAAGGCATGACTCTGTAACAGTAGAGTCCCAGATCGGTCACGAAACTAGTATGTTCTTGATCGGGTAGATGCATGGGTATCTGATTATAACCGGAATAAGCATCCATAAAGGATAACAATTCGTGGCCTGCAGTTGAGTCTACGAGTTGGTCAATTCGGGGAAGTGGAAAACTATCTTTTGGACAAGCTTTGTTTAAGTCGGAGTAGTCGACACATGTTCTCCATTTCCCATTCGGTTTTCGAACCATTACCGGATTTGACACCCACTCTGGGTATAGAGCATCTCGGATGAAACCATTTGATTGCAACTTGTCAATTTCTTCTTTAAGGGCGGCAGATCTCTCTGGATCCATACCACGCCTCTTTTGCTTGACCGGAACATGTCGCGGATCAATATTCAAAGAGTGACTTGCAATGTTCGGTGAGATTCCGCACATGTCAGAGTGCATCCAGGCAAAGACATCAAGATTCGCTTGAAGAAATTCAACCAATTCCTGTTGTATCTGTTTTCCCAGTTGAGATCCAACTTTTAGTACTTTCGAGTCGTCATCCTCACTGACTGGGACGTCCACAGTCAGTTCGGCTGGAGACGCTTGATTCTCTTCTACTTCATCTTTATCTTCGCTATCTCTAGGGTCAAGATCTCTAAGGAATTGGTAGTGGTGCCCGGGCCGGGGCCCAGGCGCTAGTTGTCAATTGTCAGTAAAACAGACGCAGAGAGATTCCTCTACGCCCTTTCCTTTCTCCTTCTTCTGTGCTTCACGCAACTCAGCAACATAACAGGCTCTTCCTGCTGCCTGATCTCCTTGAACGATTCCTATACCATGGTCAGTTGGGAATTTTAAAGTCAAACACCACGGGGCAATGGCTGCCCTGAATTCAGCAAGGGCTGGTCGACCCAGGAATGCATTGTACGGTGAAGCGATGTCAAGAACAACGAATTGCAGCAGTCGGACTCTCCTGCGTTCTCCAATCCCCAGTTCCACTGGTAGTTCCACTATCCCAGTAGGTATTGTTGCACTCCGCCATGAACTCGGGATTGGTAGGGTTTCAAGTCTTTTGCTTCCATCTTCATTAAATCGTAAGCTCGTTTGAATAGAATGTTCACAGAACTCCCACTGTCAACCAGGATCCTCTTCATCCAAGCAGGACCAACTTGGGCAGATATGACCAGTGGGTCAATTGTTGGAGCTTCGATTTTATCAGCATCTCTGCTTCTAAATATGATATCGTCAGACATCGTCTTTTGTTGCTTAGCCAGGGTTCCATCCTCACAATTACTGCAGCATTCGAAGCTCGCATGCCTGATAGAGCTAGCATACGACTCCATTTCCCTCCAGCTCCTGTCCGCTGGATGAGGACCACCACTTATGGTATTGATAACTAGCCTCCCGCCTGTACGAGCGGGTTCCTCTTGTCTTTCTTGGTCTTGCGCACGGTTTGGATTCGATGGGCCCGCACCACCAGACTGCGGCGCCCGCACGAATTGATCTAACTTCCTCTCCCTGATCAACTTTTCTATGAGATCTTGCAAATGGCGACAGTCATTAGTATTGTGGCCATAACTCTCATGAAACCTACAAAACTTTCCTGTCTGAATCTGCCTTTCTGATGACCGCTTCGGAGCGGGTTTCTTATACTGTTCAGTGTTGCAAGTTTGCAGGTACACATTTTCCAGCGAAGTGTTTAATGGTGTATAACTTTCGAACATCGGAGCCCTACGCCGTGGGCCTGGATTCGGATCTCTCTTCTTATTTTGACCATTGCCACCTCTTGGCTGAGTTTGTTTGTTCTGTATGTTTAACTGGACTTTTCCGGAATTGTCACCGGACTGTTTAACTGCTACATTGCTTTGTATTCCCTCATTTCCAGGTTTCGCATCATCCTGCTTCCTAGACTGTTTCGCGTCCTCTTGCCGTAAGAATTGAGCGGCTTTGGAGTAGAAACGGTCCAACGATGCGGGTGGTTTTCCGGCTAACCAGTTTCCAAATTCAGAATCGGGATCAATTCCCTTTGTTAATGCCATTAAAATTGAGTTGTCGTTGGGATTACTAATTTCCACACATGCCGCATCGAATCTCTCCAAGTAACGCCTTAATGTTTCCCCACGAGCCTGGGTAACATTGGACAGGGTGTTAACATCTTTGGGTCTAGCGACATGCATACGGAATTGTTCAACAAATTTCTTAGCCAATTGGTCAAATGAAGAGATAGATCTTGGAGGTAGTCTTGTAAACCACATTGTTGCAATTCCTCCCAGTGAAATGGGGAAGCTCCGGCATTTTACTGCATCGTCGGCCCTTGCGGCGCTCATTGACCATTCGTATTTCAGTATGTGCTGATTGGGATCAGAACTTCCTTCGTACATAGGGAGAGTTGGCATTCTGAATCGCCGAGGAGGTTCAGCGTATAGTATCTCGTCCGTGAAAGGAGTATGGCTTCGAGAGATCCCCCAATCGTCATTGGTAAGACCTTGGCTTTCACGGATCATTTGACGTATCATAGTCGAGATGTCTGGCATTGCTACATTTTGAGCATGCTGAGCTAAGGTGTGGTCGGGTTCCACAGTGCGAGTTTGGACCGGGCGCTGTCGACGGTCCAAGTTTCGCCTCCTTGGCTCAGCGTCTTCCGGGACGTATGGTTCAAAAGTACGTCCCTATTGTTGATTACTCGAATCCGGAAGATGTCGGGTATCAACCCTTGTTTCTACTGTGGCAGCTGTGACATGATTGTCCGTAGTATATTGTGGAGTACGACCACCTCGTGCTGATGGCCCAGCCTGGAAGCTGGTTGATGGTCCTACCCTCAATTGCCCGACAGTCAGGGCGGGTTGATATCCAGCAGTCTGAGCATGATCTCCGTCTAATCGGGGACGGGTAGATCTATGATGATAGTCAGATGAGGCAGAACTTTCAGTGGATGAGCGGGAAACATCATCCCTTCTGGACCTCCTACGGCCCTGGCGGTTCAGTTGGTTTGTTAATTCGATATTGGCACGCAACTGTTCGGCTAACTGCTGCCGACTCTGAGTCAACTCTTGAAGCAACACCTGAAATTCTTGTCTAGTGACTGCCCCAGACGGATCCGAGTGGGCAGTGTTGTCTTGGTTGGATGGCTGCTGTTGAGCAGGATTCTGTCCATCCCTACCTTCTTGTCCGGCAGCTGTAGAAGTGGTTCTCGTGCTAACCATTTCAAATGATGAATCCTTTTCCTAGATTTTATGCAAATCTGAATAGAATGGAAGGATTATGAATCAGAGATCTGGATCTTCCTCTTGGATTTGTGCAATCCGGTATCGATGGTAGATCCAAGGAGCAGGAGAAAAAAGCTGGTTTTTTCTCAGTGAAAGCACCAAAGAGAGTGTTTGTACCAAAAATGGGCACAACACTCTTCGGAAGTTTTTGAAGAGATAAAAGTGAAGAATGAAAATTAAAACTGTGGATTATCTAACAAAAACTCCAAATAACAGAAAGTAAATTGCAAAGACAAGCGATTTAGAGTGGTTCGGCGTTTTGCCTACGTCCACTATGAAGTTTGATGATTTTATTGCTCGATTACTTGAAGATTACAGTAGTTAATAATGTAATACAACTGAATTTAAATGCTAAGTGTCAATCTAAAGCAGCGGCGGTGTTCTGGAGTAGATCTGGCAGAATCTGGGCGCTCTTCAATACTTAGAATTCTCCGACCCCTTTTCTGAATGACCAGGGGCTCTATTTATAGGTGTAGGAGGCTGATATTTCGCCTAAAATGAGGAGAGACCAGTTCTGGTACGTCAGGGGGCCCACATGGCCGAAATCTGGAGATCCGGGCCCACTTTGGGATCGATTCGACCCTTGGTTCGAATCGATCAAGAAATCATCCAATCGAGCCGAAATTTGGTGTGAACATTCTTCATCATGTGTTGTAGCTTCTGTGAAAATTTCATGGCATTTGGACTTGTAGAACTCGAGATATGATCGATTCAATGTTGCATTTCCGGAGAACATGGATACTTCGAATCGATCTTGGTTCGAATCGATTTGGTCGACTCGATGCTCATAGTGACTTGGCGCGCGCTTCTCGCATCGATCCGTGTTTTGCTCTGGTTTGACTGGGTCGAATCCACGGTTTGGATTCGAGGCAGTGGATTCGAAGGCGCGTTTGTTCGAATCGATCTAAGTATAACACAGTGATCGATTCGAAGCTGAATGCGGAGTGTAGTCTCGAGGTGACTTATGTGATGGAGTCGAAGTGGACTGATTGCACGGAGTCGAAGCAGATGAAAGCCTGAAGGGTCTGAAGCATTGCACTCGAATGTAGCCTGTTTCGATGGATTCGAAGCTGGGGGGATTCGATGGTCTCGAATCGACTGAGAACTCATCGATTCGAAGTAGATCACGCGAGCTCGACGCGTTGGATTCGAACGGGACTTGCTCTGATGGATACGAAGATGATGGAGTCGACCTTGATGGATTCGAATGAATTTTGCTTTGATCGATTCAGCCTTCTCCTCATGGATTCGAGGCAACGCTTATCTGATGGATTCGAACATAGGTATCGCCTATGGATTCGAACTAAGGATGGCCTACTCCCTCTTTTGTCGACGATATCTTGAGCATACGAACTCGGATTGACCTGAAACTTGGATCATTGGTTCCCACGGCTTTGCTTGACGTGCCTTATCAATTGTAGCCCGATCCGGACTCGAACAAATTTCATCGATGTCCATAGCGATCCTTACTAGATACCGATTTTTGAGACGATCTGTCACCGGTATCTAGTCAAGTCCTTGGTGTCACGGCCTTGCCAAAAGGCGGGATAACATTTGCCCCCCAAAGTACGTCTTGTGTAAACATGACGTGCTTTGAAAAGCTACAGTCCCTTATTGAACAGTTATCACATGCTTTGTCGAAAATTGTCTTCTTTGCTGTTGTAATCAATCGTTGTATGATCATGATCGGCTGTTAGGCTTTTGAGTCATGACGAGATGAACATCTGGTTCCTGTTGATGATAAAGACCAAAACATTAGTCAAAAAATACGTGCATACGTGTATTATCTTGACCTTGGTTAATGTTGCATGATCGCAAGTTGTTGTCAGTTCGGTTTGCTATCGAAATCTGCATCGGTCCTCTCCTGAACCGATTTGAGATTTGAGTTAAAACATTGCTTTTATGTTTGTCTATGATCATCCTCTCGTATCGATCCTCTCTTGAATCGGTATAAAGAGTAGACAAGCAATTTTTCACATTGAAACGGTTCGTCCATTTTCATTAGTGGTTGGTGATGGATTCGAAGCTGTGTTTGCTCGAATCGATGGTTTGAATCGCCGGTATCTGATGGATTCGAAACGGTCATTCGAATCGATAGTTTTTGAACCATCGCGTGCCAATGGTCGTGAAGTCAGTACTTCGAATCGATGGGACGCAACGACTCTAATTTAACTTTTGTTGAAAGCTTTGAATCGATGTAGCTCCGGATCGATGATGCTTTGCGTCATACCGTATGGATGGATTCGAAGTTGATGGGTAATCGAGCATACGTTTGAATCAATGGAGCTGCGACCTGCTGTGAGCGGTTATCATGACCGGGAGACGAAGAGCCTCGAGTCGCCCTTGGAACCCATATAAATATGCGAGGCTAATTTCACTTTTACTTTTTACATTTTACTGTTGCAACTGCTGCTCCTTCAAATCGATTCTTCAGAGCTCCACGTCTTGCACGAATCAATCAAATTTCACCGAGTCTTAAATTGCAATCGAATTCGTCCAGGTATCTAAGGGATCGATTCGAGCGTAGAACGATGAAACTGGGATTCGAACATTGACTTCAATCCTTTCTTTTGAGAAACATGAGGAGTAGTAGGAACTGAAATGGGTCGACTCGATGGATATGAAAGAGAAAGCTTTTTCTACTCGTATTGATTCGGGGACAAGTAGCCCGAATCGATCGAAGATGCAAGATTTCGAATCGATGCAGGGTTAAGTAGAACGAATCGATGAAGAAAATAAGACTTTGAATTGATTCAGGGATAGGTGGTTCGAATCGATACGAAATTTCGCACCGATGGTTTTGAAAGATCGTATCGATCGATTCGAAGTAGCAATATCCCAATCGATTCGAAAGTGCTAAGCATTGATCGATTCGAAGTTATGCATAGCTCATGGATTCGAACTGCTTCTTCACCCCAATATTTCATCGAGTCGAACTTATGCAGAGTCGAATCGATACGATTCGACCTTCATCGATTCGACTCATATCGATTCGAGTCGATCGATTCGAACACCCTTGCTTCAGGGGCTTCTACTCTTCTGATTTGCTCCAACATCTGAACCATGACCAATTTCAAGTTGAACTTTGATGATCCCATTGAATTTTAGCACACTTGACTCCGACAAGCTTCGGCCTTGCATAATCGAACTTGACTGAAAGATTAAACCTGAATTTCCTTTGAAGCTTGTCGATGGAACTATGACTTAACCAATAATATGACTGATTTATACTTGAAATGGTCAGTGGCGTTTGGATGGTGTGGAAGGGACGGTCAGCGATGACGGTCACTTTCATGCTCAAATTCCCAAGTTATGTTGCTCGGACATCTCACTTTATTCTGTAGAATCTGCTTAAGTAACGCATAGCACTTGCACTGCACGACACGTTCATACACAGTACATCGGGGCACGCACGGGCCGTTTATGAACTTAACGTTGCTTTCTGATGAGTTAGCTAATTATGGAATCTTCGAGCTCCCAACAACAAGAGGTACAGAGCTCGACTCCTCCGGTGCTTGAGATTCCTGACATCACTGCCGATGTAATCGATCTGGCTCCAGACGAATTACCAGAGGCTATATTTATTGAGGACCCTGTTGATTCGGTTCAGTCTAACATCTCTGAATCCTTATTGGGACGAATATGCCTAAAGCATAACATATCTCTAGGTGACGTATTATTGCCCAGTGCCACTGATAGACCGCACAATCCACCCGAAGGATATACAGCATTCTACCGTCATGCTTGTGCGGCCGGAACTCTTCCTCCTTTCAATCAATATATCAGAGGGATGCTATCATATTTAGGAATCGCTCCTTCACAACTTCATCCCAACGGGCACGCGTTGCTGAACAGTGCCTTTGTAATATTTATGGACTGTCTCTTTCGCCCGCCGAGGCCCTCCGAGATCAGACACATATTTAACTTCAAGAGTAGGGGTGATAGCCCGTCTTTTACATTTTTGGAGGCAGTTAGGAATTGCCAAGTTGTAGTTGGAGCTTGGACTCGACTGAGCTATTTCAAGAACGAGTGGTTCTACGTTCGGTGCCATCCGGGTTTCGCTAGGCGATGGTTGTCTAGACGTAAGCGCCTTAACCTGTTTCCTTGACCAATAGCTCTTCGGTGTTAAAATTGACATTTCATTCCCTTTACAGCTATTATCTCCAGGCCCGATGAAGGGCGTTTCAAGGGTATCGTCCGGAGTCTTCAAGAAGTCCCAAGCGAGTTGAGGCATATTGATTCGGTGCTGAACGATTACAACTTAAGAGTTCTTGGTTTGATCGACATCAATCAAAGCATAGTCGTTGAGGGATTTTCAAAGTCCGCCTCCAAGAAGGAAGATAAGAAGAAACCCAAGAAGAGAAAAGCGAAGAAGTCACTCGGAATCAAAATAATCGAGGCGAGTGACGAAGAAAGAACCCATACGGATTCAGAGCCAATGGCTGACCTTTCGGGAAACTTGGAGGAATCGGGAGAAAAACGGAAAGGCAAGGCCGTCGTTTCCAAAAAACTTAAGTCCAAGGGGGAAAAATCTGTAGATGTGTTTCTTCCCGCTTCCGGAGTTACGATTTCTAAGGCCGCCCCTTCTCATTCGAGAGATTCTCTCAAAGGGCTTGACGACATTCCTATCCCAGATTATATATCGATTTCTCATAATCCTGGGTTGGAGGAATTGCAAGATGTCCTAAACATGAACGAGCCCTTTCCTTTAAGTGCGGTCAACACTTCCGGTCGGTTTGGGGGTTTACACATTTACACACACTTCCACAGCACTTCATGACTTTGGCATAGTAAACATTGCTTTATGGGATCCTAATCCGTAATTCTTTCTTATCGCAGGTGAGATGTCAGGATGTGGCTCTACTCTGGATAGGCTTCGGAATGTGCGCCAATCTTCTCCATTTTACGATTCCCGCAGGAGAGAAACAGATAGGGATCATGGGCGAAGCTATTCAAGTCAAGAACGTTATGATAGAGACAGAGATTACTCGCGTGGCCGTTCTGGCTATGATTATTCTGACAAAGACCGGGGATACCAGTACCGACCCCAATCTCGCTCTCCTCCGCCTCCCAGGGCTCCAGTAGACCTCCCAGGGCCATCTCATCAGCAACAGTTGCCTTCTCAATCTTCTCGGCCTGATGCTCAGCGGTCAAGAATGGAACCGACAGCAGCCGCTATAATTGAACAAGCTCCGGCTGAGTTGACAAGCGAGGGAGCTGCTAAACTTGCCCAAATGAAAAATGACTACCCGGAAATTTGCATGGATGGCTATATCTTCCCTCCTAACTTTAAAAGAATCCCTCCGGAAGCTGAGACCACTGCTCATAGTTATATCCACGACTTCTACGCTCAGTATAAGGAGTGGTACAAGGCAGCCGTGAAGGCTTCTAGAGTAGCTTTTGACAGGGCGAAGGTCATTGCTGAACGTGATGCTGACATTGCCAAGCAGAAACACATCATTCAGGTTCTTCAATCCGAAGTGGAGACGTCCCGGAAGTCAGAGCTTGAAACACTTCAGAAACATGAAGGTGTCGTGGCCAAACTAGCGAGGATGCAGCAAGAACATTGCGCCACGGTGGAAGAGATGGGCCACCGCAACACCACCATTGCAGCTGAGCGAGACTTAGCCGTTAAAGAGCTGAATGAGCTCAAGGCCAAATTCGCTGAAATGGTGAAGGAGAAGGATGATGCGAACGCCACTGCTCAAGAGGCTTGCGACTAAGCAGTATCTCTCAGGACCGAACTTGCTGCGGCGGCGGTCAAGGCTAAGTCTGCGGAAGCAGAAATTCAGGAAAAGATCTTGGAGGAGAGGTCTAGGCTAGATGCCGAGTTTGACGATCTCTTAGTCACGTATAACGCTAATGTGCTGGAACACAGAAATTTAGCGTGGCTGGGAGGTGACTCCATGATCTTGTACAATGCCTGGACCCGGCTGGTGAATGAGAAAAGAGCAGCGCATCCAGATGGAACACTTGACGACTTTGAACTGGAGATGCGTTTGCTTACCGAGGATGAGAGGAAGACCCTTCATGAGGTGGTGATCTCTATGGCGAAAGAAAAGCTTGGCGTTCAATCTCTAGAGACAGGCGAAGGCTCGGGGATCGCGCATCACGGGACAAGTGTTGGAGCTGTAATTCCAACATTGCCCGAAACCACTGGTGCGGTAGATCCCCAGTCTGTTCCTGCCTATAATCCTGACCAACCATTATTATCTTCTGCCGAGGACTCTGCCCACGTTTCGGTCCAGACCAAGGAAGGTATTTGAACGCTTCTCGTAGTTTAGTTGTGAAGAACCTTAAGCAACACACTTGGCTAACAATCTTCGTTTTGTCGCATTTCAGTGACTGAAGTTATTGTTTCTGCGCCCCTTGCTCTATCAGTTCCTCATCAAACACAAGGGGTTGTTTTTTCTGAAGCCATCACGACTTCTACTTTGATTGGCGAGGAGGGAGATGCAAATATGTTTTCTTTCAGCGCTCAAATGATTGAGGAACTTCTCAATGAACCCATCGATCCCTCTATCAACCCGTCTGATGCTGTGAGTGGGGCTGCTCCGGCCGTTAGTTCATCTATGTCAGCTATTGGCACATCCGATGCGGCCCAAGTGTCTCGTGAAGACGACGTTATTGCTGAGATTGCTGCCGAGATGGCAGCAGGGAATGTCGGTGTGAATCCGCCTGAGCCTGCCCCGTTAATGGTGATTTCACCGGGCGGCACTGTGGTGATTGAAACCGCTCCTGCCCCTCCTCCTGCTACTGCTCCTATGCCTCCAGCTCGACCTCCTAGAAGAATTTCCGTCGCCTCCAGTTCTGAGGAAGACGTTGACATTATATCGCTGCCGGAGGGCAAGCCGGAAAAGAGTAAGCGGTTGAGGAGAAAATCGGGCAGCGGATCGGGTGGAGCTACCCCGAAGAAGAAGATAAGGAAGAAGAAAGATTGAACTCTTTCTTTAAATCTTTGTTGCGTAGGGTAGCATTTTGTTGATTTTTCTATAGCCGTGTATAGATGTGGATTCGGCTCCCACTAGCAGAATTTTTCTTAAACACTTTGTAATCAGATTCTTTTTGTTGATAGTGGAAATGAAAACTTATTCCCTTTCTGTCTTCAACTTGTTATGTGTTATGGTTCTGCCCCCGGTATTGGGGATAAGTGTGGAGTTGACGTATGTTTATACCCCGTCTCGCACTCTGGGAGTACGGAGTTGAATGAATGTTTATACTCCATCTCGCACTCTGGGAGTAAGGAGTTGAATGAATGTTTATACTCCGCCTCGCACTCTGGGAGTACGGAGTTAGATGAATGTTTATACTCCGCCTCGCACTCTGGGAGTACGGAGTTAGGGAATGTTTATACTCCGCCTCGCACTCTGGGAGTACGGAGTTAAGAAATGTTTATACTCCGCCTCGCACTCTGGGAGTACGGAGTTAAGAAATGTTTATACTCCGCCTCGCACTCTGGGAGTACGGAGTTAAGTAAAAAGCTTGTACCCAGCTCGCGCTCTCGGAGTACTCTGGGGTTTAGGAAAATGTTTATACTCCGCCTCGCACTCTGGGAGTACGGAGTTGAATGAAAGTTTATACTCCGCCTCGCGCTCTGGGAGCACAGAGTTTAGTAAAATGTTTATACTCCGCCTCGCACTCTGGAAGTACGGAGTTAAGTGAAGGGTTGTCGTGTATCAACCCATTTCGTGGCCTGATGTGATGGCTTGCCCCCGAGCTCGGGTTTCATTTAGTGAGTGGTTGATTGCTTCACAGCCACTCCCTACTTGAATAAATTCCACTGTGTGATGGAACTTAGCTCTTCGTGCATCGTGATGTTGTACATTGTATTTAATGAATCACAGCTCTGGCTCGAAGAGATGGCATTTTATTGCTGAAATAAGAAAATATTGCAAATCAGTTGCCTTATTACAAATTCTAATTTCGAAATGCAAAAGTAAATTGTTGAATAAAAAACATAATGAAATAAATGAAGCCTGTCATATGTAGTAGCGACGGAGACTCTCGCTGTTCCAGGCTCTTGGTAAAACTAGACCGTCCACGGTTGATAGTTTGAATGTGCCATCCCCAAGTTTTTGTGTAATCACGTACGGTCCTTCCCAATTTGGTTTCATGTGTGAAGGAACCGGGTAGATTCTCTTGAGGACCAGATCACCGAGTTCAAAGGTTCGGGGGCGAACTTTGGTGTTATATAACCGGGCGACCCGACTTCGGTAGGCGGCCGCTCTTAAATCAGCTTCTTCTCGTTTCTCGTCCAACAGATCCAAAGATTCAGCGAGTAATATAGCATTTGTTTTTGGATCGTAATAAGTTACGCGGTGAGAAAATACTTCCGTCTCAACTGGAATAACGGCCTCCGAGCCATAGGATAAGGAAAATGGGGTGTGTCAAGTCGCGGTCTTGTGAGTTGTTCGATAAGCCCATAATGCCATAGGAAGTTCATCGACCCATTTGCCCCCAGCCTTTTCCAGTCGTTTCTTTAAGATGGATTTGATAACTTTGTTAACAGCTTCGACCTGACCGTTTGCTTGTGGATGTGCGACTGCAGAGAACTTTTTATGAATATGAAATCGTTGGCAGAAATTCTTGAACTCCGAGCTTTCGAATTGGGTCCCATTATCGGTGATGATGGTATGCGGGAGTCCAAATCGGCAAATGATATTGCGGACCACAAAGTTTATTACTTTCTTCGACGTAATCGTTACGAGAGCTTCGGCCTCGGCCCATTTCGTGAAGTAGTCAACTGCGACGATGGCATACTTCGCACCACCTCTTGCCAGAGGTAAAGCGCCAATGATATCGATACCCCACATAGCGAACGGCCAGGGACTGACCATTTGAGTTATCTCGGTAGGCGGGGCTCTTGAAATTCGAGCGTGTTTTTGGCACTTGTCGCACTTTCTGGCATAATTGGCTGCATCTCGGTTCACTGTCGGCCAGTAATATCCATATCGGAGTATCTTCTTAGCAAGCGCTTGTCCACCGGTGTGATCGCCACATTCTCCCTTGTGTACATCATGTAACACTCGTTTGACTTCGCCGTGAGCGATACACCGGAGGAGTGGAACAGAATAGCCTTTTCTATACATGATCCCGTCCTGAATGATGAACCGCGAAGCTTTTCGTAGAACTTGCCTTTTCTCATTTCGGTGTTCAGGCAATATCCCATTCTCAATATAATTTTGATACGGAGTCATCCATGATTCTCTGCTGGGAAAGGTTTCCAACACATCATTCGTTTTGATTTGATCGATGCTTGGGAAGGACAAAGTTTCGACCGGGACAAGTCCCATTTGCTGTGCTTCACCTGTGCTGGCCAACTTTGCCAATGAATCGGCCTTTTGATTGCGATCTCGTGGTATGTAGTAAATAGCATAATAATCAAACTGATCCAGCGCTTCCTGAACTCGGGCTAGATAAGCAGCTAACCTTCGATCTCTTGCTTGATATTCTCCCCGTACCTGACACACAACCAACTGTGAATCACAATAAACTTCTATAGCGATAATTCTCATATCTCTGGCAAGCTTTAACCCAGTCAACAGGGATTCATATTCGGCTTCATTGTTGGTTGCGTGAAAATCAAACTTCAAAGCATAGCATATGGATCGACCTTCGGGGGTTTCTAGTACAACTCCAGCGCCCGAACACCGATCGTTTGATGCATCGTCTGTATAAAGTTTCCAGACATATTCAGGAGACTCGTTGGTTTCGGGTAAGTCGTCTGGAACAGTAAATTCAGCTATGAAGTCAGCTAGGACTTGCCCTTGAATGGCTCTCCGCGGAGCATAAGTAATGTCAAATTGACTCAGTTCGATATTCCACTTGAGTAACCTTCCAGACGTCTCAGGCCGCGTGAGGACCTGTCGTAACGGCTGATCGGTATACACAGTAAGCGGATGAGCTTGGAAATAAGGACGAAGCTTTCTCGAGGCAATGACCAAACAGTAAGCCAGTTTCTCCAACCTGGGGTAATTTCTTTCAGCTCCGGTCAATCGTTTACTAACATAATAGACCGGTTTCTGCACTCGATCCTCTTCCCGGACCAGAGCAGCACTGATCGCATGCTCTGATACCGCCAGATAAAGGTATAATTGTTCGTGATCAATTGGTTTCGACAAAATCGGTGGTGTAGAGAGATGCTGAACCAGCGATCGGAATGCGCCTTCACATTCCATGGTCCATTCAAAGTTTCGTTTTCCCTTCCGGATTAGATCAAAGAAAGGAATGCATTTATCAATGGATTTTGAGATGAACCTACTTAGCGCTGCTACCTTCCCGTTGAGACTCTGGACTTGCTTTATGGTCTTTGGAGTTTGCAAATTCCTTATTGCCCAGATCTTTTCGGGGTTTGCCTCTATCCCACGAGCATTGACGATGAAACCTAGAAACTTTCCGGATGCGACGCTAAAGTGGCACTTTAACGGGTTAAGCTTCATTCCATATTCACGTAAGATGCGGAACATTGAATCTAAATCCCTGACGTGATCTGTGGAAAATCGGGACTTAACTAACATGTCATCCACATAGACTTCCATGGTCTTCCCGATCTGATCAGCGAACATTCGATTAACCAAGCGTTGGTAAGTTGCTCCGGCATTCTTTAAACCAAAAGGCATGACTCTGTAACAGTAGAGTCCTAGATCGGTCACGAAACTAGTATGTTCTTGATCGGGTAGATGCATGGGTATCTGATTATAACCGGAATAAGCATCCATAAAGGATAACAATTCGTGGCCTGCAGTTGAGTCTACGAGTTGGTCAATTCGGGGAAGTGGAAAACTATCTTTTGGACAAGCTTTGTTTAAGTCGGAGTAGTCGACACATGTTCTCCATTTCCCATTCGGTTTTCGAACCATTACCGGATTTGACACCCACTCTGGGTATAGAGCATCTCGGATGAAACCATTTGATTGCAACTTGTCAATTTCTTCTTTAAGGGCGGCAGATCTCTCTGGATCCATACCACGCCTCTTTTGCTTGACCGGAACATGTCGCGGATCAATATTCAAAGAGTGACTTGCAATGTTCGGTGAGATTCCGCACATGTCAGAGTGCGTCCAGGCAAAGACATCAAGATTCGCTTGAAGAAATTCAACCAATTCCTGTTGTATCTGTTTTCCCAGTTGAGATCCAACTTTTAGTACTTTCGAGTCGTCATCCTCACTGACTGGGACGTCCACAGTCAGTTCGGCTGGAGACGCTTGATTCTCTTCTACTTCATCTTTATCTTCGCTATCTCTAGGGTCAAGATCTCTAAGGAATTGGTAGTGGTGCCCGGGCCGGGGCCCGGGCGCTAGTTGTCAATTGTCAGTAAAACGGACGCAGAGAGATTCCTCTATGCCCTTTCCTTTCTCCTTCTTCTGTGCTTCACGCAACTCAGCAACATAACAGGCTCTTCCTGCTGCCTGATCTCCTTGAACGATTCCTATACCATGGTCAGTTGGGAATTTTAAAGTCAAACACCACGGGGCAATGGCTGCCCTGAATTCAGCAAGGGCTGGTCGACCCAGGAATGCATTGTACGGTGAAGCGATGTCAAGAACAACAAATTGCAGCAGTCGGACTCTCCTACGTTCTCCAATCCCCAGTTCCACTGGTAGTTCCACTATCCCAGTAGGTATTGTTGCACTCCCATTGAAGCCATGAACTCGGGATTGGTAGGGTTTCAAGTCTTTTGCTTCCATCTTCATTAAATCGTAAGCTCGTTTGAATAGAATGTTCACAGAACTCCCACTGTCAACCAGGATCCTCTTCATCCAAGCAGGACCAACTTGGGCAGATATGACCAGTGGGTCAATTGTTGGAGCTTCGATTTTATCAGCATCTCTGCTTCTAAATATGATATCGTCAGACATCGTCTTTTGTTGCTCAGCCGAGGTTCCATCCTCACAATTACTGCAGCATTCGAAGCTCGCATGCCTGATAGAGCTAGCATACGACTCCATTTCCCTCCAGCTCCTGTCCGCTAGATGAGGACCACCACTTATGGTATTGATAACTAGCCTCCCGCCTGTACGAGCGGGTTCCTCTTGTCTTTCTTGGTCTTGCGCACGGTTTGGATTCGATGGGCCCGCACCACCAGACTGCGGCGCCCGCACGAATTGATCTAACTTCCTCTCCCTGATCAACTTTTCTATGAGATCTTGCAAATGGCGACAGTCATTAGTATTGTGGCCATAACTCTCATGAAACCTACAAAACTTTCCTGTCTGAATCTGCCTTTCTGATGACCGCTTCGGAGCGGGTTTCTTATACTGTTCAGTGTTGCAAGTTTGCAGGTACACATTTTCCAGCGAAGTGTTTAATGGTGTATAACTTTCGAACATCGGAGCCCTACGCCGTGGGCCTGGATTCGGATCTCTCTTCTTATTTTGACCATTGCCACCTCTTGGCTGAGTTTGTTTGTTCTGTATGTTTAACTGGACTTTTCCGGAATTGTCACCGGACTGTTTAACTGCTACATTGCTTTGTATTCCCTCATTTCCAGGTTTCTCATCGTCCTGCTTCCTAGACTGTTTCGCGTCCTCTTGCCGTAAGAATTGAGCGGCTTTGGAGTAGAAACGGTCCAACGATGCGGGTGGTTTTCCGGCTAACCAGTTTCCAAATTCAGAATCGGGATCAATTCCCTTTGTTAATGCCATTAAAATTGAGTTGTCGTTGGGATTACTAATTTCCACACATGCCGCATCGAATCTCTCCAAGTAACGCCTTAATGTTTCCCCACGAGCCTGGGTAACATTGGACAGGGTGTTAACATCTTTGGGTCTAGCGACATGCATACGGAATTGTTCAACAAATTTCTTAGCCAATTGGTCAAATGAAGAGATAGATCTTGGAGGTAGTCTTGTAAACCACATTGTTGCAATTCCTCCCAGTGAAATGGGGAAGCTCCAGCATTTTACTGCATCGTCGGCCCTTGCGGCGCTCATTGACCATTCGTATTTCAGTATGTGCTGATTGGGATCAGAACTTCCTTCGTACATAGGGAGAGTTGGCATTCTGAATCGCCGAGGAGGTTCAGCGTATAGTATCTCGTCCGTGAAAGGAGTATGGCTTCGAGAGATCCCCCAATCGTCATTGGTAAGACCTTGGCTTTCACGGATCATTTGACGTATCATAGTCGAGATGTCTGGCATTGCTACATTTTGAGCATGCTGAGCTAAGGTGTGGTCGGGTTCCACAGTGCGAGTTTGGACCGGGCGCTGTCGACGGTCCAAGTTTCGCCTCCTTGGCTCAGCGTCTTCCGGGACGTATGGTTCAGAAGTACGTCCCTGTTGTTGATTACTCGAATCCGGAAGATGTCGGGTATCAACCCTTGTTTCTACTGTGGCAGCTGTGACATGATTGTCCGTAGTATATTGTGGAGTACGACCACCTCGTGCTGATGGCCCAGCCTGGAAGCTGGTTGATGGTCCTACCCTCAATTGCCCGACAGTCAGGGCGGGTTGATATCCAGCAGTCTGAGCATGATCTCCGTCTAATCGGGGACGGGTAGATCTATGATGATAGTCAGATGAGGCAGAACTTTTAGTGGATGAGCGGGAAACATCATCCCTTCTGGACCTCCTACGGCCCTGGCAGTTCAGTTGGTTTGTTAATTCGATATTGGCATGCAACTGTTCGGCTAACTGCTGCCGACTCTGAGTCAACTCTTGAAGCAACACCTGAAATTCTTGTCTAGTGACTGCCCCAGACGGATCCGAGTGGGCAGTGTTGTCTTGGTTGGATGGCTGCTGTTGAGCAGGATTCTGTCCATCCCTACCTTCTTGTCCGGCAGCTGTAGAAGTGGTTCTCGTGCTAACCATTTCAAATGATGAATCCTTTTCCTAGATTTTATGCAAATCTGAATAGAATGGAAGGATTATGAATCAGAGATCTGGATCTTCCTCTTGGATTTGTGCAATCCGGTATCGATGGTAGATCCAAGGAGCAGGAGAAAAAAGCTGGTTTTTTCTCAGTGAAAGCACCAAAGAAAGTGTTTGTACCAAAAATGGGCACAACACTCTTCGGAAGTTTTTGAAGAGATAAAAGTGAAGAATGAAAATTAAAACTGTGGATTATCTAACAAAAACTCCAAATAACAGAAAGTAAATTGCAAAGACAAGCGATTTAGAGTGGTTCGGCGTTTTGCCTACGTCCACTATGAAGTTTGATGATTTTATTGCTCGATTACTTGAAGATTACAGTAGTTAATAATGTAATACAACTGAATTTAAATGCTAAGTGTCAATCTAAAGCAGCGGCGGTGTTCTGGAGTAGATCTGGCAAAATCTGGGCGCTCTTCAGTACTTAGAATTCTCCGACCCCTTTTCTGAATGACCAGGGGCTCTATTTATAGGTGTAGGAGGCTGATATTTCGCCTAAAATGAGGGGAGACCAGTTCTGGTACGTCAGGGGGCCCACATGGCCGAAATCTGGAGATCCGGGCCCACTTTGGGATCGATTCGACCCTTGGTTCGAATCGATCAAGAAATCATCCAATCGAGCCGAAATTTGATGTGAACATTCTTCATCATGTGTTGTAGCTTCTGTGAAAATTTCATGGCATTTGGACTTGTAGAACTCGAGATATGATCGATTCAATGTTGCATTTCCGGAGAACATGGATACTTCGAATCGATCTTGGTTCGAATCGATTTGGTCGACTCGATGCTCATAGTGACTTGGCGCGCGCTTCTCGCATCGATCCGTGTTTTGCTCTGGTTTGACTGGGTCGAATCCACGGTTTGGATTCGAGGCAGTGGATTCGAAGGCGCGTTTGTTCGAATCGATCTAAGTATAACACAGTGATCGATTCGAAGCTGAATGCGGAGTGTAGTCTCGAGGTGACTTATGTGATGGAGTCGAAGTGCACTGATTGCACGGAGTCGAAGCAAATGAAAGCCTGAAGGGTCTGAAGCGTTGCACTCGAATGTAGCCTGTTTCGATGGATTCGAAGCTGGGGGGATTCGATGGTCTCGAATCGACTGAGAACTCATCGATTCGAAGTAGATCACGCGAGCTCGACGCGTTGGATTCGAACGGGACTTGCTCTGATGGATACGAAGATGATGGAGTTGACCTTGATGGATTCGAATGAATTCTGCTTTGATCGATTCAGCCTTTTCCTCATGGATTCGAGGCAACGCTTATCTGATGGATTCGAACATAGGTATCGCCTATGGATTCGAACTAAGGATGGCCTACTCCCTCTTTTGTCGACGATATCTTGAGCATACGAACTCGGATTGACCTGAAACTTGGATCATTGGTTCCCACGGCTTTGCTTGACGTGCCTTATCAATTGTAGCCCGATCCGGACTCGAACAAATTTCATCGATGTCCATAGCGATCCTTACTAGATACCGATTTTCGAGACGATCTGTCACCGGTATCTAGTCAAGTCCTTGGTGTCACGGCCTTGCCAAAAGGCGGGATAACAGCTTACAACATAAACCCTGGCTGCTGCAGCAAGTCCTATATGAAGACATTGCTAGACTTGAATTTTTGTCCTACGCAGAAGATTCACTCTCCATATCTCCACCATATATCTGTAATAGCAGCATAACGATAGGTAAAAAAGCCATAAAACTAATTAAATGAGCAAATATTATCCATAAAATAGGTAGATAGTTCAAGATTAAGGTATAAAATGAACACAAAAGAACCTCCACAAATAATCTTTAAGACCTATTTCAATCAAACAGTAATATAGAGTCCCTTCTTTGTCGAAGTGAAGAAAGTAAATAAAGCCAAAAATGGAAACAATGGTTACACAATGGATTTGAGCTGAATTACTCTTCAAAGAACATTTTAAAAAAATCAAGGACATGAAAAAAAAAGAATACGATAATTTATTAGAAAAATGCAATAACATGTTTTCAATGGACATAATCGAAGAAAGTACATCTGCACATATCGTCATGCGAAATGATGGTGATTGACAGATTGGAGTTCTAGTACATCTGCACATATCGTCATGTGAACCGACTTTAATCATCTCTAACATGCTCTTTCCAAACAAAATACTGCAAGATTACTGACTAACTCATTTACAAATCATATTAAAAGGAAATGATTGTGTTGGGTAACCAAGCATCCTATAACCTATGTCTTTCTAATATAGATGCATGGTGAAGCAGACTGCATCTAACATTAAAGTAAATTGTTGATAAATTTTGGGCTGTTTATTCTTATAAGCTATTGATCCCCACGGTGATTGGAAACTTTTGTTTGGGAGTACAGAGGGTTTGCTATTCAATTTTTAATTATGTGTAAAATTGTCGCCTCAATATTTAACTTCAAAAGCTATAGATATATCCTAAATGTAGCATATTATGTCTTCAATTTTTTTAATATTCTACCATTCTAAATTGAACTCATAATTATCGATAAAACAATAAACAACAGAAACGTACTTGATAAAATGGAGTTGTGGTGCTTGAATGATTAGGAGCAACTTCGAAATAAGACAAAAATTGTACAACAAAATAAATTAACTTAGTTCATATAATTCATGTTATTTGTTTTTGACTACCATTATTATTGAAGACCAATCAAATATGATGTAATTAATTTGGAAATAACATCAGCTTGATAATCTTGTCAAGATTACACTTAGCATATCCACTTTGGAGTGTAAAAAAATCAATAATAGATGATGATGCACAAACACAACAATCTTGCATATGACTTAAAAAAACTTGGACATGTGCCATATTATTGACACACATTAAACCATAAAAGTTGCAAAGCTTGTAAGCACTAATCTACATTAAGAAGAAATAAATCTAAGACCATAATACAATTAAAGATAAGGTTAAATTTACAGTTTATGTCCTATACTGAGTTAAGAATGCAGTAGTCTACTGAATTTCATTTGGATGTATATTATGAAATAAGTCGGATAGATCACATGTAATAACTATGACAAATAAAATGAACCATGGACCATGTCTTACTGCATTAAGTAACCATTCTCATGGTCTTATTTGTTAAATTTGAATATTAGACATAACTTAATGTTTTTTTGGTATAAGATAGAAAGCTTTCAAAATCTTGTTTTTTTGGTTTTTATTAGGTAAAAAACAATGGATATGTCTTTCTCACAATCAAAATTATCTTACACCATCATGCCTGCCACTAATAATGCCATTTTGATATTAGGACTAATATTATAAATTTTAAATTTTCAAAAGAATAACACCTCAACTTTATTCTTAACATACAAAGAAAACTCTGTAATTCTAGCAATATTAATTTTATTCTGGATCTGAAATTCGGTCCAAGAATTATGGTCTTATAGTAGTTTAATCTTCCTGCAACATGAAACAAACACAACAAATGTTGGGTGCTTAAAGCTTGCAATTTAGAGTTAACTGTTTATGTAGTCTGCAACATAAAATTGCCAAAGAAAACTGAAAAATAATCATACAAATAGCACATAACTCGTGCCTTATATGATATAAATGAGTCAAATTACATGTTTGGAAGAGTAAATGAAGATATAATAGCATAAAAAAGAGGAACGATGCAATGAAATAAGCAAAAAAAAATTCATATTTTTCATTTTTGTGCTTTAAACACAATACATCAAACACAAAACATACATGATCTATATTCCCAAAATTAACAAACTTTCAACAACTATTGCAAAGAAATGCAGAATCAATAATAATGGACTTTAAAAATTAATAATTTTAATTTTTTTAATATGAAAAGTAATGACAAAAATAACCCGAGGTTGCTATGAATGTTCGCACCTATGTTACACTATGGACTTATTCTCAAATAAAGAAACAAAGAAAGAGATGGAAAATAACTAAAAAACAATATAATTGCTCACCTGATGTTAGACAAAGCGATTGAAGTAAAGAGGATGAGGAAGAAAAGATGTTCATGGAATCAGCACTCTAAATCTACCTAGAAGAATTGCACTACATCCCGAACACTACTCATGTATATCATCTTAAAATAAAGATTGGTTTCAATTTTGGGTTGTATCATGCAAATCTCCCATTTATAATATATAGTGTTTTCCTTTTAAGAGTTGCATTACAGTTTATTCTTTTGACATTTAACTTCAAGTGCTAAAATGAAAATCAGGATAATTAAACCAAGACACATGCATATATACATTTTAACTTTGTTTTTATCCTTTCTATTTGCGACCAACAGAAATATGTGAGACCTTGAGAATAGAGGACACAAATTATAATTTTGGGAATAGCAAAATGTGTTTATATTAGACCTGAAAAGGCCATAAAAATAATAGGTTAAAAAAAGTAATTGTAAACGTTTAAATCGAAAAAACTCATAAAGAAAACATACCAAAGAAAAATTATTTCTTTTAAAAGTGATATATATTGGAGTCAACAAATGTTTTGCAAATAAATTGCGTAAGCAAACTTATATATAAAGTCGGATTTTTTTAGCAAAAACTGCAAGTCAAAATGTTAACTTTTCTTTATTCTCACAACTAATATACGAGGACTAAATGGACAAAAATATGTTTTTGTCAATTTGGTTAAGATTCTTTTTGTTAACATATTCGGTAACATTTGTTAAAATATTTGTATTATTATTTTTTGTCTATAATAGAAGATAAAGAACAGAGAACATTAATGATTGAAAATACAGTAACGATACATGAATAAATCACCTTCTGGTCGAACACAGCAATTAAAGACATGACCAAATCAAAGGTACTACTTGGAACAATGCTACATCTTCATTTTGTGCATAATTGTACCAATGTGGTAGAATCCATTAATTGGTCGAACACAGCAATTAAAGGCATAACAAAATCAAAGGTACTACTCAGAACAATGCTACATCTTTATTTTGTGCATAATTGTACTGATTGTTAGGTGTGGCTCGCATTGTAAATAGAGTGGGTGCGTGGATTGAATGGACTAAAGTCCCACATCGCAGAATATTTAGAGAAATCATGGTATATATATGAGATTGGTGGCACGTAACATTGGGGATTTCTTTTGTTACAATGTGTTGCCAATACCAGATTATATGCTCGATGGAAGACGATGGAGGGATGTTCAATCGGGACGTCGGCATGGGAGACTTCGACCGTTGATGGCACTAGACACAGTGAAGCGAACGCGTTAGAAATGCGGGAATGCCGAAACTCAACATGGTATCAGAGCTCCATGGTTCGAGGGGACCGGTATGATGCAGCATGACCGAAGCATTGCTCCAAAAAGGGGCTTGAGCATGGGATGCTCGTCAAGGTGGAGATATGGTTAAGCAGCCGCCTTCCCTGCTTATGAGAACTCGGGGTAGCAGCCTGATACCACTGCGAAGAGGACTCGGTATAACTCCAAGGTGACTTGAGCAATGCTTGCCAAGGTGGAGATTGTTAGATGTGGCTCGCATTGTAAATGGAGTGGGTGCATGGATTGAATGGATTAAAGTCCCACATCGCAGGATATTTGGAGAAATCGTGGTATATATATGGGATTGGTGGCACGTAACATTGGGGATTCCTTTTGTTACAATGTGTTGCCAATACCAGATTATATGCTCGATGGAAGGCGATGGAGGGATGTTCAATCAAGACGTCGGTGTGGGAGACTTCGACCGTTGATGGCACTAGACATGGTGAAGCGAACGCGGGAATGCCGAAACTCAACACCGATGTGGTAGTATCCATTAACTGTAGTTAATAAGTCCAAAAATCTAACTAAGTATGGGACAAATAAAACTAATATTACAATCACAAAAAAATGAAATTTACCTTATCATCTAAAGGGCCCATGATACACCAAATGTTGATCCTATGTGTACCTGTTAAATTAGAAAAAAAAGCTTACAAAATGCCTAATTTTAATAAGTAATCTATTAGATAAAATTATAATGCTATAATATTTCAAGGTATGTAGCCGTCTAATAAATCACGCATCGATGCATCGATGCATAACGAAAATGCTCAATATTGCAGTTGTTTCCAAGAATCATTCATGTAGAGTTAAATAAAGATGTAAAAACCATTTGTAAAAAAAATAGAAAATGTTTGAAGATCAACGGACCAATGCAAAATGGTAACACTTTACGACAGATTTGATATAGGTGATGTATAGTTTCCAATATATATTCCTCTTCATTACATTTTGAAAAAATGCATTAAGCAGTCAATGAAACCATAATATTACAAAACATCTTTTGAAGCTTAAAACAAATGAGCAGAAATTATAGATTTTAATATTTGTATCATTAAGTTGCATTGCATGTTATCAAAATGTGAAACCAAATACTCATAAAACATTGAGCTCCTGTTAAAACTTTATTATTTTACAAAATTTCATCCAATTTGAAGCAATTGACTTCTTAACAATAATGTTAAGAATATCAACAAACAGGAAGGAAAAGTGCTTTAATATTTAAAGGAACATAAAATCTTAAAGGGGTGTGCATACCTATTATAAGATAATGTTCCCCTAATCAATATAACTTCTGACATCATGATCTCAATGGCTCTTTGATATAATCTGTAATCTAAAATTCCATAATCTCTTATATATTAACATAAAAATTATACAACCAGGTACACTCTTTCGTTGTTTTCAGTTTACAGATCTCCTCTCTTCTTCTTGTCATTCACTTTCTACTAAATTTCTCACAAATACAAAAATGTCCAATTTGGAAAATCTAAGTTCATAAAATTAAATAAAAAAGCTTAAATTAGATACAATGACCTTCAAATCGCCTTCGGTTCAAAGTTGCCTGCTCCACTATTGCTTTTTGCCATTTTGCGTGCACCGTTCATGTGCAGCGATTGAAGACGATTATATCATGAACAAAATTATTTTATGGGGTGTGAATTTTAGGCTAAATTGAAACCCCATATTTTTTGAAGACTAATGCAAAGGTACGGTCTTTCTCTTGACGCGTGCAGTTTTAGAAATGTCTTCAAAGCATGCTTCATTATGGATAGGAAGAAGGATGCGTTTGAGGTGTTTGCCTTTATGCTTCAAAACGGTTGTTTATAGGATGTTAGCTCCTGTACTTTTCTGGTTGATGCCTTGTGTCATAAAGAGGGGAGGTTAGAGGAATCCAGAGAGCTGGTTGATAGAATGAAGACTGAGAAAAAGCATGGTTTAGTTGCTTATAGTGCGCTTATTTATGGGTATGCTAAGTTTGGGAAGACCGAGAGTGCTAGGGATGTTTACACGGTGATGGATTCAATAGGAGTGAACAAAACTATTTTCTGGGGTGTGAATTTTAGGCTAAATTGAAACCCTAGATTTTGTCAGGGGCGATAATACCAATTGGTAAGAGAAATGGATGTGAGAAGAAGAGAGGGTATGGTGGAGTTACTGATAGAAAGAAAGTGCTGAATAGTGAAGGTGAATGTCAAAAATGTCCCCCCATATTCTTTGTGTGCAGTGAGAGGTAGAGAGGGTTAGTTTAGTAAATTCGAAAGCTTCAAATTGAGGTATTCTCATTATATATATGTATGTATGTATGTCATTTCATGTATAACGAAAATAATGATGTTTTTTATGTGTATATATTAGATAATTTTAATTTATGTTGTTGCTGGACTTGTCCTCATTTTATTGTACCATATTTATGCTTTTGCACTATATTTTGCCTTAGTTTTTCTTGTAGCTAGGTATATATAAGTCTGTTTTGTTAATGCAAGATATGGCAAGGAAGAGGAAGCTTATTCACAAACAAAAACAAGCCGAGGACCCCAATGAGAAACCTGAAGCAAATTTAGAAACCAATGAGCAAGGAATTGAAGCATGTGGAGACAATGTATCAGAAGTAAATATTGAAAACAACGAGTTTGAAATTGAAAATGAAGCGAAGGAAAATGAGATTAGTATTCAATAGGTAGATGAAAATCCAATTGAAAAGAAAAAAGCTAGAGGTCCAACTAAAATGAAAAGACTTCCTTTAGATCCCGTGCCTTGGATTAACGTTGAATTTAATGAGAATGACATACCAATAGGAGAAGGTTCTATAAAGCTATCTTCTTACTTAGGACGGCACGTACGAGAGCATGTTTCTATCATGATTGATGATTGAAGGTCGATAGGTGATGATTTAAAATTTATGTTGTGGAGTTCCATTCGGGTATTACTTTGATATTCTTCATTTCCTTTTTATATATAATGCACGTATTACTTTGATATTCAGGTATAGGCTTGTCATTGTTAGAAATGAGTGAGTTGTATTGGGGAATGTGAAGGCATTAATTGTCTTGGAAGTTGAATAGTCCCACATCTTAGAATATAATAAACTATTTGTGTTTATATCTAAGATGTGGACACTATGACAATTCATATAGACAAAGAGAGACGCAAGCCATGATGGGTGGTGCAATGCACCACCCCATATGCGCGCGCTCCCGCGCCCGCACCCGCATCCGCACCCGTGACATAAGCGAATGGGCATTTGAGGCGTATTAGAGGCACTTAGCACTTTGCACTTTGCAGTTGGCTTGACATGGTTGTTCAGACCGAACAGTTTTTATTTTTGTCTGTTCAAATTCAAACGGTCGCACCGCCTGGTAAAGGATTGCAACCTTTTCAACGGTCGTAACCGTTCAAACAGGTGCCTGTTACCGAATAGGCACCTCCCCGTGCCTATATATAGGCAGAATGAAATCCAAAACATATACCGAATTTTTTCTTCATTCCTTTCTCCTCCGACCTCTATTCTTAAAATTATTTCTTGAGTTCGTCATTGCTCTACAATTTCCAGCGCAGCATTGCAGAGATCGGTCCATTTCATCTTGGGAAACAGTTGCTTGTCGTCCCTTCAGTGCCATTGAGGGAGCAATTCTGTTTCAAGGAAACGGTTTACACTGGACTCGGACAAATATAATCGGTATGCTTTTTACTACTTATTTGTTAACCGCACAAGTACTACTTTTAACAATTTTGCGATGTACCTGTGACGAGTTGTTGTTGTTGCAATTTGCAACATTAATGTAACAGTTTCGTAACGCTTTTGTAACGTTACCGTTAGCTATTTGTATATACAGTTTAGCAACTCTTTTCTGACGTTACTAAATAATAATTTCGTAACACTTTTCTGACGTTTTGACTAACAATCTTGAAATGGGATTTTCGTATTTTGTTTATCACTAATTAGAGTCACTGTATTTCAGACAATGGCTCAAGATAGCAATACATCGGCAGTCAAACCGACCGTGGCCACCACTGAGAACAGAACAATGGTCCCAGCAAGCACTGTCACTTTTTCACATGGTGAGAGGCCAGAAAAATTTGCTGGAGTAGATTTCAAATGCTGGCACCAGAAAATGCTGTTTTACTTGACTACTCTTAACTTTGCGCAATTTCTCACTGAGGATGCTCCGAAAATGGATGAAGTAGAGACTGATGCAACCAAAGTTGAAGCACTCAACATACGAAACAATTCAGACTTCATATGCAAAAACTACATATTAAATGGACTAGATAATAGTCTGTATAATGTGTATTGCACAGTGAAGATTTCGAAACAACTCTGGGCTTTCCTGGATAAAAAGTATAAGACGGAGGACGTTGGAATGAAAAAGTACATTGTCGGAAAGTTCCTCGATTTCAAAATAATAGATGTCAAAACCGTTATCAGTCAAATCCAGGAGTTGCAGGTAATAATACACGAAATCTATGATGAAGGGATGTCCTTGAGCGAATCATTTCAAGTGGCTGCTGCCATCGAAAAGCTACCCCCGTCATGGAAAGATTTCAAGAATTATCTAAAACATAAGCACAAGGAAATGACTATGGAAGATCTTGTTATTCGACTTAGAATTGAAGAGGACAACAGGAAATCAGAAAAGAAAATGACCAATGCAATAGTGGAAAAGGCAAATGTAGTCGAGGTTGAGAAAAACAACAAGCGAAAACGGGAATACAATCCAAACACAAAGAAACCAAAGATGTTCAAAGGAAATTGTCACAACTGTGGGAAGAAAGGACATAAGTCTAGCGAGTGGCGAGGTCTAAAGAAAAAGAAAGAACAAGCAAATATCACCGAATGCGAGAAACTCTCTGATGACATTTCTGAAATGAACTTGTCTGCGGTTATTTCTGAATGCAACTTAAATGGCAACTCCAAAGAGTGGTTTGTGGACACTGGTGCACAAGACATATCTGCGCCAATAAGTGGATGTTCTCGAACTATATACTTGTAACACAAGAAGAACAACTGTTTATGGGAAATTTCTCCACATCAAAGGTTGAAGGAAAAGGCAGATTTGTGCTAAAGATGACCTCTGGAAAAGAACTTACGCTGAATGATGTCTTACACGTCCCAGACATTCGAAAGAATTTGGTTTCTGGTTCACTACTAAGAAAGAATGGCTTCAAGTTAGTCTTTGTATCTGATAACTTTGTTTTATCAAAGAACTGAGTTTTTGTTGGGAAAGGATATATGAGTGATGGCTCGTTTAAAATGAATGTAATGACTGTTGTACCAAAGGATTGTGATAATAAAGCTAGTTCTTCTGTTCTTATCATTGAATCCTTTAATATATGGCATGCCAGACTGGGACATGTTAATTTTGATACATTATGAAAAATGGTTAACTTATACGTCATACCTAAGTTTTCAATAGATCCAAGTTATAAATATGAAACTTGTGCTGAAGCAAAATTGACTAGAACCTCATTTCATCATGTTGAAAGAGAAACTGAACCTCTAGACTTAATACACACAAATGTATGTGACTTAAAAATGTGTCAAACTAGAGGAGAAAAAAGGTACTTCATCACTTTCATTGATGATTGTACAAGGTACTGTTATGTGTATCTCCTTAAAAGCAAGGACGAGGCATTCGATATGTTTAACAGTATAAAGCAGAAGTTGAAAATCAACTCAACAAGAAAATAAACGCTTTAAGAAGTGATAGAGGAGGAGAATATGAATTTCCCTTTGAGGAATTCTGCGCTGAGCATGGTATTATACACCAAACTACAGCTCTGTATTCACCTCAATCCAACGGTATAGCCGAATTGAAAAATAGAGCTCTTAAATAAATGATGATTCCCTTACTAATTAGTTCCGGCTTGCTAGATAACTTCTGGGGAGAAGCTATTCTTTCTGCAAATCATATTTTAAATAAAACACCACGAAAGAAAACATCTAAATCACCCCACGAACTTTGGAAAAATAGACCACCATCCTAAAAATACTTAAAAGTGTGGGGGTGTCTTGCAAAAGTAGAGGCACCTAAACCAAAGAAGGTCATAATTGGACCAAAAACCATCGATTGTGTATTCATTAGATATGCACAAAACAGTGCAGCTTATCGATTTTTGGTATACAAATCTGAAGTTGATGATATTCATATAAATACCATCGTTGAGTCGAGAAATGCTAGATTTTTCGAACACATATATCCTTTAAAACAGGCTGTTGAAAATTATACTCAAATGAGACCAAGGGAAACTGAAAACTCTAATTCTCTTGAGGATGCTGAACAAAATATTGATAATTTTGGACAAAATAGTACTAATCAACAAGTGGAGGAACCAAGGAGAAGCAAAAGGTCACGGACCTCAAGAACCTTTGGACCAGACTTCTACACATTTATGATAGAAGACGGTCCATTAATATACAAACAAGCTATGTCATCCGTCGATGCCCCTTACTGGAAGGAGGCTATTAACTCTGAGATTGAATCCATTATGGCTAACCACACATGGAAGTTAGTTGATTTACTTCGAGGATGCAAGACCTTAGATAATAAATGGATATTTAAGAATAAATTGAAACCTGATGGTTCAATAGTCAAGTATAAAGCTCGTCTTGTAGTCCAAGGATTCAGACAAAAGGAATACCTGGATTATTTTGACACATACTCACCAGTAACTAGAATAACATCAATTAGGATGCTTATTGCAATCGCATCCATACTTGATTTGGAAATACATCAAATGAATGTAAAAACTGCATTTTTGAATGGTGAACTAGAAGAAGAAATATACATGAAGCTACCTAAAGGGTCTTTGAGCCCAGGATATGAGAATAGGGTATAAAAGTTAGTAAAATCACTTTATGGCCTTAAACAAGCTCCAAAACAATGGCACGAGAAATTTGATGAAACTATGTTATCAAATGGATTCAAAATAAATGAATCGGATAAATGTGTTTATATAAAACATACATATATTGGATATGTCATTGTTTGTCTCTATGTTGATGATTTATTGATCCTAGGTAATAATAAGGCCATAATAAAGTCAACAAAGGATATGTTATCCTCTAGATTCGACATGAAAGACCTAGGAATAGCTGATGTAATTTTGGGTGTCAAAATTTTGAAGACATCATAGGGATATGCATTATCTCAATCACATTACATTGCCAAAATACTTGAATGGTTCAAACAACATAATATAACTATTGCAAAATCACCAGTAGATATGAACCGAAATTGGGTAAAGAACATTGGTGATGGTATCTATCAGCTTGAATACTCTCGTATACTAGGAAGTGTCATGTATGTCATGAACTGCACTAGGCCAGATATCGCATATGCTGTAAGTAAGCTGAGTAGGTATACCGGCAATCCTGGTAAAAATCATTGGAAAGCGGTAATCAAAGTTCTAGGGTATCTAAAGTATACACAAAACTATGGATTATACTATACTAAATATCCTTCAGTAGTGGAAGGATACAGTGATGCAAATTGGATAACTGGTTCAAATGACACAAAATCCACAAGTGGATATGTGTTCACATTAGAAAATGGAGCAATGTCATGGAAATCATCCAAATAGACTTGCATAGCAAGGTCAACAATGGAATCAGAATTTATTGCACTAGATAAACCCGCAGAAGAAGCAGATTGGCTTCGAAGTTTTTTGGAAGACATTCCAAATTGGAACAAACCTATGCCTCCAATATGCATACATTGTGACAGTCAATCAGCTATTAGAAGAGCTAATAGTACACTATACAACGGAAAATATAAGCATATTCATCGTAGACATAAAACTGTAAGACAACTTCTTTCTAATGGAGTTATCACTATAGACTATGTAAAGTCAAAAGATAACATTGTGGATCCACTAACAAAAGGCTTGCCTAGAGAGAAAGTTCAAACCTTGTCGATGAGAATGGGGTTAAGGCCTATAAACTAAAATTTTCTCTAAAATGGAAACCCTACCTAGTTGACTGGAGATTCCAAGATCTAGGTTCAAAGGGACAACTAAGTTTAAGGTAAACTTAATGACACCGGTATACACTCAAACCATTCCTGTGATAAGTCAGTGCATTACTCATCAGAGAATAGGATAAGTTTTGATACTTTTAATGATGCTTGTACTTGGTAATACTAAAGAACCAAGTAGGGAATTACAAATACCCTTTACAGAATCACCTACGTGAGTGCGAAGGCGCCACTTCAAGGAGAATTGTAAGGCCAAATTCTCCAAGAACTCATGAGACCAAGCTGGTGTTCATGGCAAAAACGAACACAAACAGAGAACCAAGGAAGATAAGAAACACTTATTATGTGTTGTCTATTTTGGATTTACGCAAAAAGGCTTACAGTTCAAAGACAACCTAGTCTACTGATTCGCCAGTAAGTCAAAAGGATAAACACTAGGGAAGTTTAAGGCCTACGTGCTACTTTAACCGATACGATAAATGTTTCGCATAATTTTAAGAACAAATTGAACAAATACTGATTCATGTGGGGGATTGTTAGAAATGAATGAGTTGTATTGGGGAATGTGAAGGCATTAATTGCCTTGGAAGTCTAATAGTCCCACATCTTAGAATATAATAAACTATTTGTATTTATATACTAAGATGTGGACACTATGACAATTCATATAGACAAAGAGAGACACAAGCCATGACGGGTGGTGCAATGCACCACCCCGCACGCGCACGTGCACCCGCATCCGTGATGTGGGCGAATGGGCGTTTTAGGCGTATTAGAGGCACTTAGCACTTTGCGGTTGGCAGTTGGCTTGGCGTTGCTGTTCAGACCGAACAGTTTTTATTTTTGTCTATTCAAATTCAAACGGCCGCACCGTCTGGTAAAGGATCGCAACCTTTCCAACCGTCACAAACGTTCAAACAGGTGCCTGTTACCGAATAGGCACCTCCCTGTTCCTATATATAGGCAGAACGAAATCAGAAACATATACCGAATTTTTCTACATTCCTTTCTCCTCCAACCGCTGTTCTTAAAATATTCTCTTGAGTTCGTCGTTGCTCTACAATTGTTAGCGCACATTGCATAGATTGATCCATTTCATCTTGGGAAATAGTTGCTCGTCATCCCTTCAGTGCCACTGAGGGAGCAATTCTGTTTCAAGGAAATGGTTTACACTGGACTCGGACAAATATAATCAGTACACTTTTTGCTGCTTATTTGTTAACCGCACAAGTACTACTCTTAACAATTTTGCGACGTACCTGTGACGAGTTATTGTTGTTGCAATTTGCAACATTAATGTAACAGTTTCGTAACGCTTTTGTAACGTTGCTGTTAGCAATTTGTGTATACAGTTTAGTAACTCTTTTCTGACGTTACTAAATAACAATTTCGTAACACTTTTCTGACGTTACTACTAACAATCTTGAAACAGAATTTTCGTATTTTTTTATCACTAATTGGAGTCACTGTATTGCAGACAATGGCTCAAGACGGTAATATATCGACAGTCAAACCGACCGTGGCCACCACTGAGAACTGAACAATGGTTCCAACAAGCACTGTCGCTTTTTCACATGGTGAGATGCCGGAAAAATTTGCTGTAGTAGATTTCAAACGCTGACAATAGAAAATGCTGTTTTGTTTGACTACTCTTAATCTTGTGCAATTTCTCACTGAGGATTCTCCGAAAATGGATGAACTAGAGACTGATGCAACCAAAGTTGGAGCACTCAACATATGGAACAATTCGGACTTCATATGCAAAAACTACATATTAAATGGACTGGGTAACAGTCTGTATAATGTGTATTTCACAGTGAAGACTTCGAAACAACTCTGAGCTTCCCTGAATAAAAAGTATAAGACGGAGGACGCCGGAATGAAAAAGTTCATTGTCGGAAAGTTCCTTGATTTCAAAATGATAGATGTCAAAACATTTTACATTGGACTTGGGCAAATATAATCGGTACGCTTTTTACTGCTTATTTGTTAACCGCACAAGTACTACTCTTAACAATTTTGCGACGTATCTGTGACGGTTTGTTGTTGTTGCAATTTGCAACATAGTTGTAATAGTTTCGTAACGCTTTTGTAACGCTACTGTTAGCATTGTGTATACGGTTTGGTAACGCTTTTCTGACGTTACTAAATAACAATTTCGTAAACATTTTTCTGACGTTATGACTAATAGTCGTAACACACAAATATGCATGTATTACAAATGTTTCAATCATATTACATGGGTTCAGTAAGGACGCACTAAAGCATATGAAAATTGAAACATAGACATTGATTTTGGACATCTAATCATGCTTCAGTAACTTGTAGTTAATACTTGCAAGAATCAAAGCAGAAAAAGTTGATACTTGAAAACCAATTATGCCCTCTATTTATTATTAGATTGCTAAAATGAAAAGATATTGTTCTCTACTTTTTCTAGAATAAATTCTCATAGTTTAGTTGTTATTAGTACACAGGATGCTAAATAATAAGGAATTTTAAGATATTTATGCATCTATTAAGTCGGTTTTAGTATATTTTAACCTATCTTGATACACTAATTTGTAATGCAATGCTTTTGTTCCTACTCTGATGATATAGTAGCTCATATTGTGAATAAACTGTTTGAAGCGAGAATGAAAATCAGTATTATTCCCCATAGTTGTATGTTTTATATTGTATGTCAAAACATGAATATGAGCACTTGGAAACTGTAGTGAAAGCAATTGTAGTTCCTCGATTTACCAGTTCATTTTACTTCACTATGATTTCACTAAACTATATTACCTAGCTAAGTTTATATAACAAGGCTGATTAGAGATTATATAACAAGGCTGATTAGAGACAAGATCTTCAAAAGGAGGTATTTGTTCGCATATAATTTCACAACTCATATCTTCAAAATTTGCATTAATATAAAAATAATATTGTTAAAGGAACTTTTTGTATAACTACTGAGCAACTTACCATGTATAAGAGGATGGCATACTTAATCGCATAGTTAAGGGAAGTCCAAATTCATTGGCGAAGAAAACTAGTGTCTGAATCCTGCACATATTGACACATCACTGTTTTCTGGGTATCTATAGAAAATAGCCGAGTACAGTACACAAAATATAAAAGAAGAAGTCAATGAATGATCAAAATATCATCAATTTATTTCGATTGTAGAAGGTTGCAATAAGAGACTGAGCATTTGTGAAAGCAATGCATGCAAATAGAAATGATTTTATTCTTCAACGCAGCAGTGCATGCATTGCACAAGAATAATCATCTTTAAAACATAATCACAACTTCTAGACACATATTGTCCAGTTGTTTCTCTATTACTCAAATGAGTTGACGTTTTTACTTATTAACTTATGTGTCATCAATTAAAATAATTAAATGAATGTCAGGATAAAAGATACAGAAATAAAAAGTTCAAAATTGACGAAACAAAAGGACAGATGAACAGAAGTGACTTACGACTAGTGTCAGCTCAGCCAAAAATTAAAATATAATACAACCATAACAAAACAAATTTTGATAATGGTCTCATACATCAAAAAGTTAACGTTAATGAGGAAAACAAAGACTATTGTATGAAAATCCGAGTCTTGGTACCGCTGTAAATCTGAGGAACATGTATACTTTTGGCTGCACAACACACAACAGATAAAATTATAAAAGAGGGGAATTAG
This sequence comes from Allium fistulosum, assembly GCA_030737815.1. Lineage (NCBI taxonomy): Eukaryota > Viridiplantae > Streptophyta > Magnoliopsida > Asparagales > Amaryllidaceae > Allium > Allium fistulosum. The sequence continues at coordinate 1,127,001,922 of CM060904.1, read as the reverse complement.
GAAAAAGGACAAACTTTGAAAAAAATTAGACTGAAGGACACCAAGTTTCATTTTTAGTCTGAAGGACAAATGCTAGTTATAATTAGCATTTTATTCAACTTTTACACTATACAAAATGCTAGTTATATCTAGCATTATATTCAGTTTTACACTATATAAAATGCTAGTTATAACTAGCATTGTCCTTCGGCCTAAAAAACAAACTTGATGTCCTTCGGCCTAAATTTTTTTCTAAGTTTGTCCTTGTGTCTATTTTCCTGATTATAAAATTGGACGTTTCTTTGCCTTTCGTGTTCACATAGGTTCATATTGTGAACAATTTGAGCAACATATACGTTTATATGATCTCATTCATGTTCGTCACTTCAACCATCATAAACACCCTTTTATTATTTTATATTATATCGCATCTCTACACACAAACGAGATATTATAATTCTTATGCATGCATCTATTCAAAAAAAATCATATTTTAATCATTTTGGAAACTATTTTCATCGATATATGCATTTTGGAAACTAGATGAAAAGTGGTGAAGGTGCCTATTTTTCAACAAATGGGTTATATTTGAAGGGCTTCAAAAAACAGATTAGTTTGCCAAATATTAAAACCAAAGACATAGAGAAAAAGAATTAAACTCGAACCTGATAGTGTCAAAAATACAAAGGATTGGAGGGATTTTATCAAAAAGAAACAGAACTAAAGTTTAAGGTAAACAAATATAAATTTTCAATCATATAATAATAATAATTAATTAGTGTATTATATTTTTTTCATCTTAGGCACAAAGCGATTAATTCAAAACTATTACACGTGTTCAAGTGCCACATACAGTTAGTTACAAAGAAATAGCTCGATTAGCCGAAGATATGGTGAGAAAGAACAGTTAATTTAGTTACTGTAACATATCATGATTATTTATGTAATACTAGTGTGAACCCGTGCTTCGCACATGGGCTATTGCTAATGGTCGTAATAGAAATGCTAATAATGTGTACATATAAGTATCAATGATTAAAGAAATTCTTTAAGTCTGGTGATGCATTTAATATATAAGAGAAACGATAAGTTACATAAGCACTTAAAAAAGATATATTGGTTATAAATTGAAAGTAACTGACTGAAGCAACAAATATAGTATTTATCTGATTAATAGTTTAGCATTGTAATATAACAACAACTCTGGAATTGGACTTCTACTTGGATAACAACCATATGAGTGACTACAAATATTTTTACCAATGGAAATGGACTTCTACTTGGATAATAACCATATGAGTGACTACAAATATTTTTACCAATGAAAAGTATATTATTATCTGTATTTTTTTTGAAACAAAGTAAATAGCATTCAATAGTGAAAAACAGAAAACACCACAGAAGTAATAAAAAGGCAGAGTTGTAGTAAAATATGAAATATAACATCGGTAAAAAGTATTAGGCATTGAAAACATATTGGATACCTATATGCAAACATATTTTTATTCAAAATAGTTTTGTATCTAGCATACTTACATAACTACATGTAAATAGACAGTTTTGTACATCATCTAGCATACCTATATGTAACACAGTAGACACTATTTTTTGTATCATATGTAATTAACGGCTGTTATAACTTCTATATTACAGCATTAAAAATAATGAGTGATGTATCAAGATATATGAAATGAGCATTGAACCCCAGAACACTCAGCCCAAGTGGGATTTCCTTTCATCCGTAAGAAGCTTCCATTTAATGAAGCATCTGATACTAAGGCTTCATATCACACCTGATCTTCAATTCTAATTTAGGATGAGAATTCATACACAAAAAGACGTGGGATAACAAATAATCAAAAGACCGGGATCGGATATTGTCATACTCTCTGCCAATACCAAAAACTACTTTAACAACTGTGTACGTAGTGCAGATTCCAGAAATGAAGTAGGATGATTTGGCGACGATTCTATATGGTATGACGTGACCCTGACTCCCGTGAGTCAGCTTAGATGTGACTAAAACCAGGAGCCACGTCGGGCCAAGTGAGGTCATTCCTCCTATTGGGCACATTCCTTCGATACTATATTCTGATTCTTGTGATTGTTTGGTTGCCACCCCTCGATTTTTTATATGGGAGTGTGTCCGAGGTGGGCGGTAGTAGTTGTTATGCGCTACCACCAGTCCGGATACGCAAATGGTATATCTACCCTGGCATTTCCTCGTGTGTATATTCACATGCCCTAGAGCGCCTTCTACAAGTTTGTTGAATCATGTCCATCTAGCTTTACTTCGGGAGTCGTGCTTGCATTTCGTAACCCATCTCATTCTCGTCCATCTCTAGCCTCGAAAGGTGAGCAATCACTCACGATTAACGTCCTTATATTTATTAAATTTGATTTCAATTGAAACGACAATTGAAATATACTGCTAATCTGAATTGTTAATTATTTAATTGTTATATATGATACGCTATTATCTGTAATTGTTCACATGTGGGATATGACACCTTGTTGTTTATATTATATGTGATTGTTCTTGATATTATATGCATGTTGTTGATATATTAAATTTTTATCATATATGTTCTCACTCTGCAAGTTCCATGTTCCCTATGGGTTGAAATAATACATACCCGAATGATTTGTAGAATAGGAGGAAATCGTTATGGGTTGAAATGATAAACTCAAGCGATTTTCATTGAATTAAATTTGGGATTGCGGTTGAAAAGATATATACCCGTATATATTTATTTTGCGGATTAAAATGATAAATATCTATATCACTTGACCATAGGATAGAAAATTATATGTAGGCACCATTGGTCTATATATATATATATATTTAAATGATTTCCAAGGTTTGAAAAGAAATATATGTGGTTAATAAATATTGAATTTTAAGATATTACATCTTTAATATAGATTTTATAAATTAAGTTGGAAAGAGAAATAGATTTTTTTTTTGAATTTTTCTTAAATAAAACAAATTTGAAACTTATTGAATTTGAGATTTTAAAGATATGATTTATAACTTGATTTTGATTTAAAGTGATTAATAAATATTTCAAGTAAATGAATTGAAGGGAATATTTAGTTTACATAAATTTTAATTCAAGATTGTATTTAAATGATATTGGATTTGACTAAGTGAATTTTTCAATATTAAATAATGGTAAGGTTGAATTTGAAATATAAATGAATTTAAGCTTTGAAAATCTATTGAAATTGAAATGGTTTAGATTGTAGTCTATATATGCATTTGAAATCGATATAAATTTTAAATGGTTTGAACTAAACTGAAATTTGTGAATTGAGATTAAATAAAATTGAATTTTTGGAATTCGGGTTGATCTGAATCGATTTGGGAAATTTGAGGAAACTATTTTATTATATAAAGTATTTTAAAATATATCTAAAACTATTTTAATATTTTACTTTATGAATTAATTAAATATAAACTATTTTAACTTTTACTACTTTCAATATACTAATTATTTATTTTATAAACGATTTTATTTGTATAACTATTTATTTTATAAACTATTTTATTATATATACTATTTTAATATCTAAACTGTTCAAGTGAAAGTATTATGATTTCAAAGTATTATAATTTCACAGCGTTATGATTTCCAAGTGTTATGATTTTGGAAATGAATATTATTTTAAGTGAATAATGATATCGTATTGATATGGGTTTGAAATAGATATGATATTTTGGTTTTGAAATATGATTTGAAATGAAATGACCACGGTGTTATAATAACGTTTGGTTGTTAAAAAGACCGGGATCGGATATTGTCATACTCTCTGCCAATACCAAAAACTACTTTAACAACTGTGTACGTGGTGGAGATTCCAGAAATGAAGTAGGATGGTTTGGCGACGATTCTATATGATATGACGTGACCCTGACTCCCGTGATTCAGCTTAGATGTGACTAAAACCAGGAGCCACGCCGGGCCAAGTGAGGTCATTCCTCCTATTGGGCACATTCCTTCGATACTATATTCTGATTCTTGTGATTGTTTGGTTGCCACCCCTCGATTTTTGATATGGGAGTGTGTCCGAGGTGGGCGGTAGTAGCTGCTATGCCTTACCACCAGTCCGGATATGCAAATGGTATATCTACCCTGGCATTTCCTCGTGTGTCGTGTTCACATGCCCTAGAGCGCCTTCTACGATTTTGTTTTGTACCATACCTATGGAGTGCCCTATGATAGCCCTCCAGTTTACGGGGGGAGTTACGGTACTATATAGACTATGGGAATATATAAAATGTGTTAAGGGGGATATGGGTAACGTCTTAACGCTATTTTAATACTTTTACTTTACTATAGACATATTATAATAGCGTATATTACTACGTAGTAGATAGTTCTACGGATCCTTAGAGGATGGTTATCCCAAACATCCTTTTAAGTTACTTGTATTTCAGTTGATATTTCACTCGAGTTGGTTTTATTGATATAAGAATTTTAATCCTGACTCGAGTGTTTTGTGTTCTTCTTTACGCTCGATTCAGACTGAGTGACACATCATTTGAGACTCACCTTTGGAGTTGGAGCTTCGCTTGGAGATCCATCTATATTTATTCAGCTTCCAGTTCTTCAGCTGACTCCAGTGATATATTCAGACTTTGTTATTTGACTATTGTATTGAGACTTCTATGTATCTGAGACTTCTGTTGTATCTTGTTTCAAACTCTGTTGTCTTATATAGTAGCTTCATGAACTACTATTTATCTATTTCCGCTGCTTGTTATTGTAATACTCTGTGTCTGTGATTCTGTGATTGATTTATTTACTGTATATGCTGATTTTTTGCCAAATATAAATTAACAATATAATATTTTGAGCAATTCAAGTCCGACATGTGCGGAGGCGAATGGCACGAAATACCGGGTCATTATAGTTGGTATCAGAGCCAGGTTTTAGGCAAAACTCAGCATATAGAGTGGATTTAATTACAGAATCGCCTTCGTTCAAGCTTGAATCTCTTCCTCTTTGGTGCGGGTGTTCTTTGAATTTTGGAACATTCCTTGTTCTTAAATCCATTTTTTTCTCTTCCTATTCATGTTCTTTTGATTCTCGAGTATCCCATAGCTCCACTATATGATTTGTAAAAGGGGTGAAACTCCTTTGCAACAGCACTGATTCACCGAATATTTCTGTATCATCGGTTTAGATGCTGCTACCTCTTGTTATGCCCGAATTCTATTCTCTTGTGATCGAATGTCAATTTACCTCAGAATTCTGCATCGATCTTATTCTTGAAGTCACGGTTGACCCGGTTAAGGTCGCCCGTGATTTATTTAAGTCTATCCATTCTTTTCTCTCTTTGTAATCTATTTATCTCTCTATCAAGCTTATCTTTTGTTTGGAATTCTTTTGATTTGGGTCCCCCTAATTTGAATCCCTATCTTTGTTTAAATCCATTCTGGAATCATCGAGTGAGGGAGTGTATTTGTATTAATATTAAAATGTTTTATATTGAGTTGTTAAGTTTGAATTTTGGGTTTCGATCAATTCGTCTGGCTAACGCTATCGATAGGAATTCCAAAACACTTGAACATAGCAAACTGGTACAATATTATTTTCAAAATTAGTAAATTTTGTATGATCATATTATATATATGTGAATTTTCTGAAATTGAATAGCTATATAGAATGGTTGTTAGAAATGATAATGCTAAAATTTTCATTTATTGCTTTATTAACATTTCTAAACCATTAACTATTATTGCATATTATAGGGAAATGAAATTTTAAAGCATGGTTTATAAATTAGATTTGAAAATGAAATCAATTTAAAATAAGGATTTGAGGATTAAATTCCCGGTACATTTTAAAGTTTGGTCTTAAAGTTTTGAAAAGTATTATTATTTAAAAGTATTTTTGAATAGAAATTGTTTCAAAAGAATAATTTTAAAGGAATTAATCTTTACTCTCCTCTTTTGTCACTGGAAAATAATTTCGGTGATGACTGCAGCATCATCGACATTCATTTTCGAGTCTCGAAGTGGAGAGACCACGTAGTAGCTTTGCTACACTTTGTTTTGGACAATGAATTTTGTTTGAATTTCTGGTGTGTAAATTGATTTATAAAATATATATATATATATATATATGTATATGTATATAATTATTACAAAATAGTTTGAAGTGAAACCAGAAATTTGAATCTCAAGTTTTATATTAAGTAATGGTTTCAATTATTGAAATAAAGTGAAATGTTTGAATAATTGGAAAATCCAAAATGATAAATGGAATTACACCAACTTGAAATAATGAATTTGAACAAACTTATTTGTATAACACTAAATTACATTCTAATATATGTAACTTGCCTAAAATATTCAAAAGATAAAATGTTAGGATATAATAAAGGGTTGTACAAGAAGAAAACTTAAGTAATAAATTATTCAAATTAAAATCTGGCTTAATAAATGTTGTAAATAAATGAAAATTTGTATAGTATTTAATTACACTAAAAAACATTAATATAACTTACCTAGAAAAGTTTAAAAATGTAATTAGAATGTAATTGGATAGTATACACTATGAGGTTAAGTAATAGGCTATTAAAAAGGATATGTTGTTAAGGGAAGGTAAATAATAAATTGGATAATAAATTTAAGAGTATAGATTATTGAATAATATATGGTTATAATAGGTTTACTTACACTTAATATATGTGGAAAAATATGTTAAGTAAAGAAAATAAATTTAACAAATAAAAGAGAATACCATTTAAGCAGATAAATATGAACTTAAGGATAGTGAACTTGAATTTTGGTGGAATCAACTTAGCTGAAGATAAATAAATAAATAAGTTAATATAAAAATAAATTTGTTGAAAGAAATGTTGATAAAATAAAGAAAACCAACTTTTAATTGAATGACTATTTATTAATTGAATAAAATGGATTAAACCAAATTGTTGAATAGTAATTTATTTAAAATTGAAATCTATATGGTTTTGAATAATTGAAGTTGAATGTTGAGGTGGAATTTACTATAGCTTGATCAAATAGATTTAATAAATAATAAAACAAATTTTGTTGTGAAATTTTTGTAATAAAGGTTAATGAATTTGAAACAAATCAATCGAATAAAATATATGGAAATGAAATCAATCAAATGTGACCACAATAAATTTGATTGATTAAATAAAATGGATTGGAACCAATTAATTGAATATAAACAAAATTTTAAACAAATGAAATTTATACGGTTTGGAATTAATTGTTGTATTTTGTATTTCAATCTATCTTCTCTTCTGGTTGTTCTATTCTCCTGCCTCGTTCCTTTTCGGGGACGAAAAGTTTTGAGTGGGGAAGAGTGTAACGACCCGTAAATTTTAATGGTTTTAATAACGTAATTAAACTGAAATTTTGAGAAATTTTAAATAGTTGAATTTGGGAATAAAAAATTAATATTTGGTATACGTCTATTTTAACATAGCAACTAGTAAATTTTCATCTAATAATATTGAGGTTTATTTTATTGTGTAGTTTTATTTAAATTTAAATCAGTTAATAATTGATGATAATAAAATGTTTTCCAAACCTGAATATTTTTGTATAATAAATTTGTAAATCATCTTTTGAGTGAAACGTCATCTTCCGTTTCATCAAATTTGGACTGTTATTGCTCCGTTTATCTTATTTTCGACAGATTTGCAGCATTTTAGGTACCGATTATCGACTTTTGATAGGATGGTCGTACCACTGATATCTGTATACTGTTTTGATCATCTCGTCGTGCTGATCTCCGTCGTATATTCATTTGTGCCTTTCGGAATCCGCTGTGCGGTGAAATCCGGGAAACGGGTATCTGTATCGGTAACTGTTTTGTGTCCTTTTGGTTTCTTGCCCTCTCGTTATCTACGTGAAGATCAATAGACATCTGAATTTAATATTTTCGGCTCTGACCTTCACCATTTCCTAGCTTCAAATTGAGTAGTTGTTTCCTTCGTTTATTTAGTTTCTCGGTCTTCACATCATATTATAACATTGTATTCATTTTGCACTGGCCCCTTTGCTAACTTACCCATCACTTCATTGCTTAAATCCAATCGCCACCTTCTATAAAAAATTTAAAGAAAGGTGAAAGGCTACATACGTTTGCCTGATGTAAAGACCTTCTCTCTTCTCTTTCTTAAATATTTGCATGCCTGTACATCTTATATTTCTCCTCCCCCTACTTCTTTCCAATACCATGGCTGCCTACAACCCATCTCAACATCGAGGCCACAACCAAGTCTTTCCCCTCCAACAACCGAATGCAACGCCTGCATCAACAACCACCGCGCCACTTGTTGCTCCACCCTCTGGCCGAGACCAAATCCCGCCACCTCATGCCCCGTCTTTCTTCTCTCTCGTGCCTCAGCCGAGCACGTCACACCGAGCAGTCGCAAGCTGCTCACAAAATAGCTGAATGTTGTTCGTCTCCTCCTACCAAATATATATGGTGCGTGTAATTCCTGTAGCTTGTTTTCTTCATAAAATATATTTGTTTCAAATCCTGCTTATTCAGTTCGCCTCCTCAATCAAGTATTGCAAGTGATGGAACAAACGGGTATATATTATAAAGTTTATACAGTTTATATTATAAAGCATATAAGTTTCGGCAGTTATATATATCTATTTGTTTATAATAGTACATGAGTTCTGTGTTTTTTATGGTGTACTTAAGCTATATAATTTGTTGTATATAAAGTTATAAAGCTATACAGTTTATTTTATACATCAAGATGTTGATTTTGGTTTATACAGTTTATAAAGTTATAAAAGTTTTCAAACTATATACATATACATATATATACATATACATATATATATTACACATATATATAAGGCTATTTATATATCTGCACTATAAGAAACGGTTGGAAAAGCGGCAGCACCTAGCGACGGCTAGTGACGGCTAAAAAAAAGCGGTCGTCGCTTATCGCGAATACTTACCTGCTAGCCGAGACAGAAAAAATCACTCTCACTCTCCCCCCAAATCTTCTCAGTTCCCTCTCCCCCGCAAGCTGTTGCCGCCGTCCGCCACCAGGAGCCGTCGCAAGCTTCCGTCGCTAATTTCAACATCTCTAAACTTGCTGGTTTGTCCTATTTTCCATTATCTTTGTTTAATTTAGGTTTAAATTAAATTAGTTGATGATTTAGGGATTTGGAATTAGATGATTTAGGGGTTTGGAATTGATGAATATATGTTATTAGTTTATGATATATAGTTTATTATTTGAATTGGGTATGTAATGGTAAACCTAATTATGAAAATTAGTTGATTGTGTGTTTGAAAATGGTGATTATTGCGTATTAGGTGATGATAATTAGTGTTGATTTGGTGGTATTAATTAGTGAATTTATTGTTTACTATGTTATTAAATATTATGGCTAATTTAAAAACCAAAAAATAGGCCATGATTATTGAATAATATGTTTATTGATAAGTTTACGAGAATGTTTGTTATACTGTTGTAAGTGCTAACTACTTATTTAGTTCACAAAATCGTTAATTAAAATTTATGTAGTTAAACAAAAGTTAAAATATGTTTTAAAAATTTAGATTTAATTAATAAATATTTAAGTAGTTAAATGAATTATAAAATAGTTTTTGCAGTTGTTAAAATAGTAACTCATAGTTCCCATTTGCGAGATAAGGCATATTTTCCGAGTTACTGATGGTTCGCATGGATTTTGATTCTTAATTAAACGAATTCTATTTGGCTACATTGCTAAAAAAATTTAAGATCATTATTTCACTACAGACCACTAATACTTCAATATTAATATTTTTTAATTTGTGCTTTATTTATGTGAACCCCTTATAGAATTTTTGGCCCCGTCTGACAAATGTTGTATATGATCGTTATATGGATATTCGTTTTTCCACAGAACGGACATCTATATTCATCTGATACAACATTTGTTGGATTTGTCCTAATATTTGGACAAGTTACAAACACAATAATGTAATCATATTTTATAAATCATTTCAGTTTAAACGGTTCAGAAAATTTCGATGGCACTTCCTTTTTTCCCTGTGTACACGCATTTGTGTACGATATAGGGAATAAAGGGATGTGCTGCCAAAATTTTTTAGAATCGTTTAACCTGAAATGATTTATAAAATATGATTACGTTATTGTGTTTGTAATGGGAAGTAGGATAACCGGCCGTCAAAGTAAAAAAACAATAAACTTAAGAATTGAAAATTTGAATGCAATATTTATTTGAATTTGTTAAAATAGTAAAGGGTTATATATGAATTTTTACAAGACTTTAATATGAAGTGTGTTATTCAATCTTCTAACCTACATTTTACAAATCAGGAAATATGTTCGATTATTTTCTCGATCGTAGTTGGATATATGAACCTCGAAAAGGTATGAAAGGATCAATAAAAGAACGTTTTTGTAATGGTGTACAAGTATTTATTAGATTTGCTCAATCTAATAATCGAAATAACGTAGACATTCGTTGTCCGTGTATTAAGTGCAAACATCTGAAGCATTGGAAACCAGATGTAGTAGAAGTACATTTGTACAAATTTGGTATTTTGCCGAATTATTACTTATGGGATCGTCATGGAGAACTTGTTCAACCTACACCTAATCATGTAGTGTTAGAGGACGATAATACTATGACCAATCCTATAAAAAACATGGTGCAAGATGCTGCACGATCAATGTTTCCTACCTTTGACCAAGGTGATGATGGGAACGAAAATGTTGACGAAGAGTCGACCGCGGAAGCTAAAAAAATTTCTGATTTATTGGATTCTGCTAAGAGGCCATTGTGGGATGGATGTACAAGCGGAACCGAATTATCTGTAACCGCCGAATACATCACTATGAAATCGAAATTTAATCTTACAGAAGCTGCATTTACAGCAGTTGTACAAACTGCAAAACGACACATGCCACCTAATAATTTGATGTGTGATAGTCATTATAAAGCAAAAAAAACTTATGTCTGCTTTTGGATTGCCATACCAGAAGATAGATACATGTGTAAAAGGTTGCATGCTGTATTGGAAAGAAGACGCTCATCTTACTAAATGCAGGATATGTAACGAGGAAAGATACAAACCAAGAAAAAAGAAAGGAAAAGAAGTTCCATATAAGAGGATGCATTATTTACCCATCACTCCCAGACTTCAACGGTTATATGCATCTTCTGCTACAGCATGTCATATGCGATGGCACAGTGTGAGAACACCAGAAGAAGGAACTTTGAGACATCCATCTGATGGAGAAGCATGGAAACATTTCGATAAGACTTATCCTGAATTTGCGGCAGAGAGCCATAATGTTAGGCTTGGCTTATGTACGGATGGATTTTCGCCATTTTCTTAGTTTGGTAGTAAATATTCATCATGGCCTATTATTATTACTCCTTATAATTTACCTACATGGATGTGTATGAAAACTCCATATATGTGTGTGTAGAGAGTATGCTACCACCAAAGGTTTGGACAAGTGAAGAGGTATATGAAATTGTAAAAGACTACCCAAAGATACATGAAACTGGGGTAGAGGTTGAAATTCCAGGTAAATCAGACATTCATAACTAGTGCAAGCAAAGTATATTCTAGGAGTTACCGTACTGGAAAAATCTCCAACTCCGACATAACATTGACATCATGCAAAACGAAAAAAACGTGTTCGACAACGTGTTTAACACAATTTTGAATGTGAAGGGGAAAACCAAGGACGATGCGAATTCAAGACGTGATATATTACACTTCTGTAAGCGGCCTGAATTGCAATTATACGACGATAATAAGAAACCCAAAGCATGCTATGAGCTAGACAACAAGTAAGTAAAACTCATTCTAAACTGGGTGGAAGGACTTAGATGTCCTGATGGGATTTCTTCTAACCTCCGTAGATGTGTTGACTTTAAAAACAGCAAATTGAGTGGGATGAAAAGTCACGATTGCCACATTATGATGGAGTATTTTTTTTCCGTGATTTTCAAAGAACTGCTGCCTGCAAAAATATGGAGTGTTATAATAGAATTAAGTATGTTTTATAAACAACTTTGTTCTACGACGTTAAAGGTAGATCGTATACGTAAACTTGAAGCAGAAATCCCTGTACTTCTATGCAAACTGGAGAAAATATTTCCGCCTGGTTTTTTTTAATGTAATGGAGCATTTACTTGTTCATCTTCCATCTGAAGCACTCCTTCGTGGTCCTGTGCAATATGGATGGATGTATCCATCTGAGAGGTAATTTAATTAATTTCTGTTTTTGTACCACCATATAAATTTAATTAATTTTGTTATAGGTACCTGAATCATTTGAAGAAAAAAATTAGACAAAAAGCACGAGTAGAAGGTTCGATTTGCAAATCGTACCTTGAAGAAGAAGTTTCATTTTTTTTCTCACATTACTTTAGTAACGATGTGAACTTATCGTTCGTAAGTGTTCCCCGTAATGAATAAATTATTGAGCAGGATTCTTCTGAAACAATGTTATCTATTTTTAGACAACATGGAAGACCTGTTGGAAAATATGTGGAAATATGGTTAGATGATAGAGATTACCATGTGGCACACACATATGTTCTTCTAAATTGTGCTGAAGTTGCACCATTTTGTCAGGTACTTATGAATTCATATATATATTTCAATTATACATGTATATATTAATTATAAAGGAATATAATACATATTTGCAGCATATACGAATCACAACATCCATCTGGTGATCTCAGTAAAGAATTTGTTGGATGGTTTTCAAACTACGTTCATGATACAAGAAACTGTGTTATTGACGAAGGATTACGACATCTTGCTATAGGACCAAAACGAAATGTCAAGACTTATCCAATATTCTTCATCAATGGATTTAAATTCAACACCAAAGATTACGGGGCTGAAAAATTAACATATAACAGTGGTGTATTTGTCAAAGGAAGTGATGATTCAGAGGAGCATATAAAAGATTTTTAGGGCGTCTTAACACAAGTTTTAGAGTTGACATATTATATACAACCTGCAGAGAAAGTTTTTTTATTCAAATGCAACGGGTTTAGTAATGTTCCTGGCTTTGGAATTAATGTGCACAAAGATTATAAGCTAATTGAAATAAGGCATACATCGCATTACTATAAGTATGATCCCTTTGTATTAGCTAAGCAAGCTTTACAAGTTTATTTTGCTCCATATTCGTCCTTAAAAAAATATAAAGCAGACTGGTGGGCTGTTTTTAAAATGAAGGCAAGATATACATTTGATGGAAATAACATTCCAGATGAACCAGCGGATCTCGAGCCAAATACTGAAATAGTGATAACCGATGACATTGATGTAGGGTCGTTGACCGATGAATCGAATGTTTTAATAGATGCATTTGTAAGTACCAAAGAAAATGATACAGAGTACGAGACCGAGTCTGAATCAGAATACGATGAAGACTGATCATAGATGGCATCGCTTGTTGTATAATTCTGAGCTATGTATTAACAATAATGACTATGTTATGTAATATTCTGAGCTATGTAATAATACTGATGACTATATATGATCTGTATCATTCTGAGTTATGCATTATTCTTTTTATGTACGCTTTTTTCGATGATTATGTGCAGAGTATGTTTATGTGATGATTACCACTTGACTAATAAATATGTGATGATTATGCGACGATTAATGATTATGTGATGCTTATGTTATCGGTACTTTTTTCTAAGCAGTGCATCTCAGTCACCTTCACTTGGAGCTATGTCTGATAGGCGCCGTTATCGATGTAGTACATCTCAGTCGCCTTCACTTGGAGCAGGTTCGAGTAGCTCTGAGCTAGATCTCCATCGAGTTGCGAAGATTGTTCTGAAAAGTGCTGGGTATGTATCAAACTTATTTGAATTATATTATATGAAATATATTGAATATATACATCAACATTTCTACAGAGGGTTCGAGGTGGAGCCGTCCGATTTCATTTTACAAGTATCAAAAGAAGCATACAAAAGTAGGATGTCCGGCTGTTGGCCTCAGTGGGATAACATCCCAACACATATAAAAAACGCAATATGGTCTGATCTTATGGTAAGTACAACTTTGTAATATATAATTATGCCTTATATGAAACAAAAAACAATATGCCATCATGTCTTATGATATCAGTTTTATGTATTCTGTTCTGCTCATTGTTTTTTAATTATATAATCTCTTTTACATAACACGTATGATAATTCAATATGCAGGCAGCTGTACGTGTGGATCCGTAGGATTTGGATGTTTTTATAAATCATTGGAATAAAATGATGCGGAAAAATTACAGAGAGACTCTTTCAAGGGCTAAGAGTTCAGGGAAAAAGCCAAGTTGGATGGGGGATGATATTTGGGCTGGATTCCAACAATATTGGGAATCTGAAGCATTCAAAGTAAGTTATATTGTCACTATATTTTTACATTTAAATGTGTTGAATTATTTTACTTAATAGTGTGTATAAATTAATAGGAATTATCGGCAAGAAACAAGGCTAATAGGAAAAAAACCCTACTTTACATCGTGGTGGCTCGAAATCCTTCCAACAACATAGGAGGGAATTGGTAAATAAATTAACTATTCTATTCTATTCTTGTATATAATCTATTCTTGTATATACTCATGCAATTTATCAATATAATCTATTCTTGTATATATTCAGTGGGCAAAGTATGGAAGGGAGCCTACAGTGGCTGAGGTTTTCAGAGTCACACATGCAGTGGAGCATACTGATGAGGATGGGAATGTTTCATATGATTGGTCGGACGACAAGGCTGCTTCTATAATGGTAAATATGTTTATTTCTATAATGAAAATATTTCATATTCGTTTATTTCACAGTAAATAAGTAAATTGTATATCAATTGTGTCAAATATCTGTTCGTAATTGTAGGAGAGATATAATGCAGAGCATGAACGAGCGATACAAGCGAGTGGACGGGAGTCGCTTACGGTTGATGAGTCTAATCGGATATGGGACTCAATCATTGAACCGGCAAGTCGAAACATGCGTTACAGTTTCGGCAATATGGTATGTACTAACCGTTTACACAGTAGAAACTTGTATGCCATGAACTTCTTATTCATTTGAGTTTATTACCGATAACTTGAGTTTTCTTATTGTTATTGTATGCCATGAACTTCTTGTTCAGTTGAATTATTTCACAGGCTCTTAATTTCCAAAGAGCATATAGGAGATCCATAGACGAGGAAGAGATTGCTCGGATGCAAACACAATTGGATGTGTTCAATGATTGGCGGAAGAGTCATTTGGCGACGCAGATAGATGAGCGTATTGCTGCCTTCTATCAAGAGCATGGGTCAATGCCCGGGGAAGGAGGTGCATATGATGATGATGCTTAGTTGGTTTGTTTTGACGGGTACGCTTTATATATATATATATATATATATATGTACATATTATGAGGGGTTTGACATTTGGTAATTTGGATGTTGTGATTAATACTTAGTGTTTTGGTGGATTTGGTATTTTGGTTGTTGTCATTGATACTTTGGCACTTGATATGTACTTGTTGTTTAATTTAGTTATGTGGGTTGGTTTGGTGGATTTTCATATTTGGTTATGTTGATTTTCTTATATGATTTTGTGAATATATGTTGGAATATGCAATGTTTGATGATTTGGTTGTGTTGATATTGATTATATAGTATGATAGAATTGTATTATATGGGCGGAATGTGGAATTATATTATTTGGATCGATTGGGATTGAGGGTTGAAGGTGCTGCAATGTGGCAGCTAATTTGTTCTAGGTTTGCAACGGTTAGCGACGGCCAAATGGTCGCATATAGCGTCGGCTAGCAACGGCTAAATTGCAACGCTTCGCAACGCTTTGCATCAACAACCCGAGAAACCAACAACCCAACGGTTGGTTCCACGTGGACACTTAACCGTTACAAGCCGTTGCAAAAAGAACGACGGAGCCATAGCTTTTGCCGTTGCTTTCTTTTGTTGCAACGAGATAATTTGCAACGACATTTAGCGACGGCTAGCGACGGCCGCCAACGGCTAATAGCCGTTGCTAAACGGTGCTTCTTTTGTAGTGCTGGTAGTAGCATATATGTATCTGTATAGATTTTATATATATTAGGTATATATATATATATGACGGCTTATATCTATATAAATTTGAATGGGTGGGCTATACATATATGTGTGCTCGTGAGTTGAGTTGTAGCTTTGTAGTTATTTTATTTGTGTCAGTTTATATGTTTATAACATTTTAGTTGTACATATGCTATAGTATTTACATTCTATATCTAAAGTATTTATATATATATGCTAAATTTTCATTAACTGTTAAGTATTATATTTTATGTTTAAAAGTATTATTATATATATTATTATAAGTTTTGCGTTTTAGTTCATTTTTTATGGTCGGTATATGTGACGCCCCACCTCTATGCTCACAATAACAAGGAGTATTAAAAGAAATACTGTATGTTATTACGAAGAATAAGGCTGGATAGGAGCGGCCATCCGTAGTTGGCCTTACACTAGTATTGGTTACCTCGATAGGAGTGGTATATATTTTTCATTTTTCATCTCTTATTTATTTACTCCCATCGACATACCCAATTACTAGTATAAACCGAACTACGATGGATCATAATAGTTTAGGACAATATATATAATCATATCACAGATACAAAAGAATGCGGAACACAGATAATAAAAGTCTCATATATATATATATATATATAACTGATGTCAGTTACAATACATTGACACAGTACATATGATACAACTACAACTGTCGACTCTGGAAGTTATATATACAAGTACATTATCGATTAATATACATGAATACATATTAACCCTAAAGAAACACACTGACTACTACAACAAGACGAAGACCACTTCAAAAGATGTGAAAAGTCTTCATAGCTCAAACAGCAACTCAAAGCAGGAAATCTACAACCTGAAATAACTCGGGTCTGACCCGAGTATTAAATTCAAAAGAAAATAATACACGGGTCAGTCTAATTCAAACTCAGTTATTAGTGCACAGAAGCAATAATAATCAAATATCAAATAGACGACAGTCACAGAAATCTCGTATATCCAACTCTTCGATAAGAGAATCGGATAACGGCAGATATAACACTAAATAGTGTTAAACAACAGATCAGCGGATTTAAATAATCAACAAAGATAAGTGAAAAGAATATCAATGAAGATAATCTTAAAAACATCAGAATTGCCTAAACGGCTATTAACAACAAAATCCAATAATTAAATAAATAATTAGAAAATCTCAAAGTGGTTAAATCAAACAAACTCTGTGTGGCTGCAGTACACGCACGCGTGCACTGCCTCGCCACTACAGTACGTGAAATCATCACAACAGTGAATACTAACAGCAATCAAAACTGCAGAGGTCAAAGCGAAACCCAAGTCAACAAAACAGCGTAAACAACAAAAATCTAATTATCGATACGATAATTAGAAAACATATAATCTAATTATCTAAAAGATAATTAGATATCAACAAAATCATCAACTCAAACCAAATCAGAATACACTTCAAAGTAAATTTAATTTGGCAACACGAAACAATTATGACAATTGAAATCATCAATTTAAAACTTCAATTCTGTTTGGCTGCAGTGCACGCACGCGTGCACTGCCTCGCCAATACCGTACGTCGAAACAGCAAAGGTCAAATCCAAATCAGATTCAACTCAAGTTCAGATGGCCTCGACCAAAATCCAAATGTACACATGAACAATATGGTAATACAACTCAATCAACAACTCAAAGTAACACTGCAACTATGACAACAGAGATGTGGACTATCAGCATGCACAAAGGCTACAAGTCAATCAAATGCAGAACTAACCAAAACTGGATGCTACAAAACAGAGACCAGACTCAAGTGAAACCAACAAACACAAGGATGCAACAGCTACAGTTCAAATGACCAGACCAAAACAATGATCAAAGACAATGCAATGCACAACTCTAATGCAGATTCAAGTCAACACAACTGTATACATAACAACAATATCAGGATTAAATATACAGATTAGAACTGTGCATGTACACAGGCAACAGGAAAGCACTTGCATGAACAAACACAGAATCAACACATGCATATCTAACTGATCAGAGAAACAGGTTCAAGTGACAAACAGTATGCATCAGAAGACACAGTGAATACGAGTTCAAATGCCAACTGCCTCTAAAGGTTGCAAGTACAAATACACATAAATGGTATGCAACAAGTTCAAGTCCAGTTACAACCACAACATCAATATCAAGTACACTTGCAACTGAATCAAGCATGTGCATAGGCAGTATGCATATGAGACCAGAGAAATCAAAATAAATGTGATTCAAGTGACCGAAGTCACAGTAAAACAGAAACAAAGCAAAATTCAAATGCAGCCAACATTTGTTGACAGATGGCCAGAGAATATGATCAGAAACATTGAACAAGTCAGGTCAGTGAAGAACAAGTTCAAACTAAATCAAGTTCAAACATCAAAGTACAAGTGAAACAGTGGAAGCATGAACAAGTCAGTGAAGACAAAGTCAGGTGATCATCACCGAACTATGACCAAAGTCAGGGATAAACACAGATGGCCAGAAGAAGATGATCAGAGACAATGATCAAGTCAGATCAAAGCTAAACTCGGGGATGAACACGGAAAGTCAAGGCCGATGTTCACAAAATCTAGTCAGAGTCGAAGTCAACATGGCCACAAACAATTTCAAATCAAGTATATATATACAAATTGAAAAAGTCAAAGTCAGAAATAATTTAGGAAAGTTTCTGGTATGTAAATCAAAGAAAGATTGGTCGTTTAAAAATCAAAACCGTGGGTACGAAGTACCTTCTTAAAATAGCAAACATATTAAGGGAAAGTTTTAACAACATGGGAATCAAGTAAATCAAATCAGACGAAGTATTAGGGTTTCGAAAACCCTATACATACAGAACCCAAATCATCATCGACAAATTAATCCAAAACCAAAGACAGCGAGAAACAACAAAAAAAAATCAATTCCAGACGAACGAAGACAACTGGCTGAGACAAAGCAACAAGGAAGCAAAAAATTCGAAATTGCTGAAGCATCATACGAGAATGAACTAGATGTGAGTAAATAGAATTACTCACCTTTGGATGCAATCGAAGAAGCCGAAGTCTAGAAATCAAATTAGCTTCGTAAGACCAAATGCGAATAAATCCCTGAAGCATCCATTCGACAGAGCAAATGAAGTCGAATCATCCTTCGATCTAACTACAAACATCGTCATCTTCGATTTCTACGATGCCCTAATTGTGGAGCAAAGGAGAAGAGGAACGAACACGAACGAGCCGCCATTCTTAATCTCGTTCGTGTGTTTTGATTTTTAGGTTTAGGGTTAGCAATGAAAAGAAATGAAGGGGAATGGGTATACATGATTATCACGGCAACAAAAGAAGTGGATAATTAAATTTTTAAAGCCCAACAACACTTAACCAATTTTTATCAAAGGAATTTCAAACCGATTTAAAACTCAAAACAAATAGCTAGGAAAAGTAATCGTCTAAAGACGATAATTAATCGGTACGAAATCCCGGGTTGTTACAGACTCCCCTCCTTATAAAAATTGCATCCCCGCAATTTTCATACTTAAAGTTGTCTATAACAATTATTCTTCTAACATAAACTAGTTAAGCTAGAAAAATAAAGATCGAGAACACAAACACCAAAGGAATCTTTTAATCCCTTAAAAGAAATTAACAAATTCCTCCACAAAATCTAACTATCAAATAGATAATCAGAAAACAGCGAAAATGAATAAATACAATTATCAGCAATATCCAATTACCGATTAGACATTCAGAAATACAGAAATTTACAAAACAGCAATATCTAATTATCGATACGATAATTAGAGAACAGCAAAATCTAATTATCAACAAAGATAATTAGAAAACACAAATCACAAACCGCAAAATCGCAAATATCTAGTTATTCAACAAATAACTAGCAAACACGAACTTCATAATCAACAAACTCTAACTATCAGCAGAGATAGATAGAAAACAGCAATTCAATAAAATTAGCATACTCTAGAATCAATTAAAGACTAGAAAATCTCATATCAATAAAATCAGCAAGCATCCAATTATCCAAACGATAATCAGAAAACAATCAACAAATATCTAATTATCAAAAACGATAATCAGAAAACATCAAATATCTAATTATCTCAAACGATAATCAGAAAATAAATCAGCACATATCTAACTACCACAAACGGTAACCAAATTTCAAATCAACAAATATTTAATTACCACAAACGGTAATCAAATTTCAAATCAACAAATATTTAATTACCACAAACGGTAATCAAATTTCAAATCAACAAATATTTAATTACCACAAAGGGCAACCAAATTTCAAATCAACAAATATTTAATTACCACAAACGGTAACCAAATTTCAAATCAACAAATATTTAATTACCACAAACGGTAATCAAATTTCAAATCAACAAATATTCAATTATCAAAGACGATAATTAAATCTCAAATCAACAAATATTCAATTATCAAAAGCGATAATCAAATTTCAAATCAACTAATATTCGATTATCAAAAGCGATAATCAAATTTCAAATCAACTAATATTCGATTATCAAAAGTGATAATCAAATCTCAAATCAGCAAATATTTAATTATCAAAAGCGATAATTAAATCTCAAATCAACAAATATTTAATTATCAAAAGCGATAATTAAATCTCAAATCAGCAAATATTTAATTATCAAAAGCGATAATTAAATTCCAAATCAGCAAATATTTAATTATCAAAAGCGATAATTAAATTCCAAATCAGCAAATATTTAATTATCAAAAGCGATAATTAAATCTCAAATCAACAAATATTTAATTATCACAAGCGATAATTAAATCCCAAATATCTAATTATCACAAGCGATAATTAGAAACAACAAATATTTAATTATCGATACGATAATTAAATCTCAGATATCTAATTACCTGCAGATAATTAGAAACAACAAATATCTAGAAATCAATTAAGAAGACTAGAAAATCAACATAAAAGCTTGGATCGATCCCATCAGATGGTGAGTTTTTAGTTCGCCGCACGTCCATCAACAAATGGCCGAAGCCTACCAAGTACTCAACAAAATTTTGGCGCCCATCAGATTGACCCGAAGGTCCGCAGAGTGACTCGAAGGTCTAGTACTAGTATTTGACCCGAAGGTCCATCAGAGTGGCCCGAAAGCCCAACAAATGACCCGAAGGTCCAACATAGTGGCTCGAAAGCACACAAAATCATCAGAATCATCAAAACAGCAGAAGTTTCAATTAACGAGTCCGGAATTAACTGAAATAGAAAACGCACATGTCCCATACCACGTGTTTTACTAAATCGTTTGATTCACTTCATCGTTTCCTTGAAAGTGCAAAATTGTGTATTTTGTAAAAATACATTTTACATTCTCAAACGGACAAGTTCGGAATTAAGCGAATCAGTAAAAGAAAGGGGTCATAGTCCTCGATTTTGCTGAAACGTTTAAATCGCTTCCTCATTCTTTTGAAAGCGCAAACTGTAAAATTCCCGAAAACAATTTTATTTATTTTATAAAAATAACAATTCACGTTCTCAACGGACAAGTCCGGAGTTAAGCGAATCAGTAAAAGAAAGGGGTCATAATCCTCGATTTTGCTGAAACGTTTAAATCGCTTCCTCATTCTTTTGAAAGCGCAAACTGTTAAAAAAATTTATAAAACAATTTTCATTTTAAAATGATTTTCAGAACACGTTATTAAAACAGCAAATCAGTAACAATTTCGATAAGAAAATTGTACTTCTCAAAATACCGTAAAAACGGGTCATAAATCAACATTGCGGTATAACCGCTTGAAAATCCACTTTTAAAATTTGACGGTTACTGAAGCCAAAGCGACAGTAATTTTTAAACGTCAGAATCTCATCAAAATAATTTACATCAAAATGTAATATCAGTGAATTTTCATTCATTAAAATGCCACAAAACACCGTGCTTCAAAAATTTAGCATTGGTGTAAAAATCCTGTTATAAAAATAACGGCAACAAAATACGTTTCATAACCAAGCATCGGTTCCACGTAAAATTAATGCAGTAACGCGCAATTCATATTTGCACGCACACTACAATATACACAAAGAAATTACTCTATTATCTTCAATGAAGATAATTTAAAACAGCAAAAATCTAATCAACATGTGATTAGCATAAAAGAAAATCAACAAAAATCTCAACAAGAATCACATAGCTGCAATCGTTTCGAATCCTCAATTCGGATTCGAAATTCTCAAAGAAACAAAATAAACACAGCTATGTAAACAGCAAATGAAATTTATTTCAATTTCATATTTTGATTTATTTTTTTAAATAAAAAAGATTATCAGTTGTACTCAGCGAAGACAGTTTCACTGTTTCCGCTGCGCACTCTGATAAACAGAACACAATTTAATCAATCAACAAAACACAGTTTCATTTTTATTTTTAAATAAAGATATTTAAAAATTTCATTAAAATTTCAAAACTTTAGTTTTGACTCAAAGCACAAATAAAAACATCGACCAATAGTTGTAACATATGTTCCATCTAAGTTATGCTTTATATTATGTCCATAAACCCCAAGCTCTGACACCAACTGTGACGCCCCACCTCTATGCTCACAATAACAAGGAGTATTAAAAGAAATACTGTATGTTATTACGAAGAATAAGGCTGGATAGGAGCGGCCATCCGTAGTTGGCCTTACACTAGTATTGGTTACCTCGATAGGAGTGGTATATATTTTCATTTTTCATCTCTTATTTATTTACTCCCATCGACATACCCAATTACTAGTATAAACCGAACTACGATGGATCATAATAGTTTAGGACAATATATATAATCATATCACAGATATAAAAGAATGCGGAACACAGATAATAAAAGTCTCATATATATATATATATAACTGATGTCAGTTACAATACATTGACACGGTACATATGATACAACTACAACTGTCGACTCTGGAAGTTATATATACAAGTACATTATCGATTAATATACATGAATACATATTAACCCTAAAGAGACACACTGACTACTACAATAAGACGAAGACCACTTCAAAAGATGTGAAAAGTCTTCATAGCTCAAACAACAACTCAAAGCAGGAAATCTACAACCTGAAATAACTCGGGTCTGACCCGAGTATTAAATTCAAAAGAAAATAATACACGGGTCAGTCTAATTCAAACTCAGTTATTAGTGCATAGAAGCAATAATAATCAAATATCAAATAGACGACAGTCACATAAATCTCGTATATCCAACTCTTCGATAAGAGAATCGGATAACGGCAGATATAACACTAAACAGTGTTAAACAACAGATCAGCGGATTTAAATAATCAACAAAGATAAGTGAAAAGAATATCAATGAAGATAATCTTAAAAACATCAGAATTGCCTAAACGGCTATTAACAACAAAATCCAATAATTAAATAAATAATTAGAAAATCTCAAAGTGGTTAAATCAAACAAACTCTGTGTGGCTGCAGTACACGCATGCGTGCACTGCCTCGCCACTACAGTACATGAAATCATCACAACAGTGAATACTAACAGCAATCAAAACTGCAGAGGTCAAAGCGAAACCCAAGTCAACAAAACAGCGTAAACAACAAAAATCTAATTATCGATACGATAATTAGAAAACATATAATCTAATTATCTAAAAGATAATTAGATATCAACAAAATCATCAACTCAAACCAAATCAGAATACACTTCAAAGTAAATTTAATTTGGCAACACGAAACAATTACGACAATTGAAATCATCAATTTAAAACTTCAATTCTGTTTGGCTGCAGTGCACGCACGCGTGCACTGCCTCGCCAATACCGTACGTCGAAACAGCAAAGGTCAAATCCAAATCAGATTCAACTCAAGTTCAGATGGCCTCGACCAAAATCCAAATGTACACATGAACAATATGGTAATACAACTCAATCAACAACTCAAAGTAACACTGCAACTATGACAACAGAGATGTGGACTATCAGCATGCACAAAGGCTACAAGTCAATCAAATGCAGAACTAACCAAAACTGGATGCTACAAAACAGAGACCAGACTCAAGTGAAACCAATAAACACAAGGATGCAACAGCTACAGTTCAAATGACCAGACCAAAACAATGATCAAAGACAATGCAATGCACAACTCTAATGCAGATTCAAGTCAACACAACTGTATACATGACAACAATATCAAGATTAAATCTACAGATGAGAACTGTGCATGTACACAGGCAACAGGGAAGCACTTACATGGACAAACACAGAATCAACACAAGCATATCTAACTAATCAGAGAAACAGGTTCAAGTGACAAACAGTATGCATCAGAAGACACAGTGAACACGAGTTCAAATGCCAACTACCTCTAAAGGTTGCAAGTACAAATACACATAAATGGTATACAACAAGTTCAAGTCCAGTTACAACCACAACATCAATATCAAGTACACTTGCAACTGAATCAAGCATGTGCATAGGCAGTATGCATATGAGACCAGAGAAATCAAAATAAATGTGATTCAAGTGACCGAAGTCATAGTAAAACAGAAACAAAGCAAAATTCAAATGCAGTCAACATTTGTTGACAGATGGCCAGAGAATATGATCAGAAACATTGAACAAGTCAGGTCAGTGAAGAACAAGTTCAAACTAAATCAAGTTCAAACATCAGAGTACAAGTGAAACAGTGGAAGCATGAACAAGTCGGTGAAGACAAAGTCAGGTGATCATCACCGAACTATGACCAAAGTCAGGGATAAACACAGATGGCCAGAAGAAGATGATCAGAGACAATGATCAAGTCAGATCAAAGCTAAACTCAGGGATGAACACAGAAAGTCAAGGCCGATGTTCACAAAATCTAGTCAGAGTCGAAGTCAACATGGCCACATACAATTTCAAATCAAGTATATATATACAAATTGAAAAAGTCAAAGTCAGAAATAATTTAGGAATGTTTCTGGTATGTAAATCAAAGAAAGATTGGTCGTTTAAAAATCAATACCGTGGGTACGAAGTACCTTCTTAAAATAGCAAACATATTAAGGGAAAGTTTTAACAACGTGGGAATCAAGTAAATCAAATCAGACGAAGTATTAGGGTTTCGAAAACCCTATACATACAGAACCCAAATCATCATCGACAAATTAATCCAAAACCAAAGACAGCGAGAAACAACAAAAAAATCAATTCCAGACGAACGAAGATAACTGGCTGAGACAAAGCAACAAGGAAGCAAAAAAATTGAAATTGCAGAAGCATCATACGAGAATGAACTAGATGTGAGTAAATAGAATTACTCACCTTTGGATGCAATCGAAGAAGTCGAAGTCTAGAAATCAAATTAGCTTCGTAAGACCAAATGCAAATAAATCCCTGAAGCATCCATTCGACAGAGCAAATGAAGTCGAATCATCCTTCGATCGAACTACAAACATCGTCATCTTCGATTTCTACGATGCCCTAATTATCGAGCAAAGGAGAAGAGGAACGAACACGAACGAGCCGCCATTCTTAATCTCGTTCGTGTGTTTTGATTTTTAGGTTTAGGGTTAGCAATGAAAAGAAATGAAGGGGAACGGGTATACATGATTATCACGGCAACAAAAGAAGTGGATAATTAAATTTTTAAAGCCCAACAACACTTAACCAATTTTTATCAAAGGAATTTCAAACCAATTTAAAACTCCAAAACAAATAGCTAGGAAAAGTAATCGTCTAAAGACGATAATTAATCGGTACGAAATCCCGGGTTGTTACAGTATAATTATATATGCGTATATATAATATGTTTTCATCTAAACCATGATAAAATATTTTTCCCCAGATTTTGTAATGATGTAGAATAGGGGTTTGAAAAGGTATTATGTATATATAATTTTTTTGTAAAGTTTTAGTGTGTGGTTTCTCTTCGTATGAAGAAAAAAAAGTATATATAAATATTTATATTTATATAGAAATGTACTTTTGTGTTTACAGTATATATATTTATATGAAAGTTTCTATACATATAGAAGCTGTTAAGTCGTATATATATATATATATATATATATATCATTTTAGATATTACATAGTGGTTTCGGCTGCATAGGGTATAGATGTCATACATTTAATATAAGTTGTATATTTGATTTCCTGAGTTGTTTTTTTTTGAGACCTGACCCACATATATATTATAAAGTCATTCCTTTTTAATATATGTTTAAAATTAATATTTGATTTCAGAATATTATATGTATGCGAGGTTTATATATATATTAGTTTGAATATAATAGTTATATATATGTGTTCACTGATACCAATTATCATCATCGATCCAATTTTGATTTGATTTCATCAATTTCTATTTATTAGCTTGTCCGTTGAATCGTGTCCATCTAGCTTTACTTCGGGAGTCGTGCTTGCATTTCATAACTCATCTCATTCTCGTCCATCTCTAGCCTCGAAAGGTGAGCAATCACTCCCGATTAACGTCCTTATATTTATTAAATTTGATTTTAATTGAAACGACAATTGAAATATACTGCTAATCTGAACTGTTAATTACTTAATTGTTATATATGATATGCTATTATCTGTAATTGTTCACTTGTGGGATATGACACCATATCATGTTGTTTATATTATATGTGATTGTTCTTGATATTATATGCATGTTGTTGATATATTAAATTTTTATCATATATGTTCTCACTCTGCAAGTTCTCTGTTCCCTATGGGTTGAAATGATACATACCCGAATGATTTGTAGAATATGAGGAAATCATTTTGGGCTGAAATGATAAACCCAAACGATTTTCATTGAATTGAATTTGGGATTGCAGGTTGAAAAGATATATACCCGTATATATTTAAATTGCAGATTGAAATGATAAATATCTGTATCACTTGACCATAGGATAGAAAATTATATACACGCACTGTTGGTCTATATATATATTTTTAAATGATTTCCAAAGTTTGAAAAGAAATATACGTGGTTAATAAATATTGAATTTTAAGATATTACATCTTTAATATAGATTTTATAAATTAAGTTGGAAAGAGAAATAGAATTTTTTTTGAATTTTTCTTAAATTAAACCGATTTGAAACTTATTGAATTTGAGATTTTAAAGATATGATTTATAATTTGATTTTGATTTAAAGTGATTAAATAAATATTTCAAGTAAATAAATTGAAAGGAATATTTAGTTTACATAAATTTTAATTCAAGATTTTATTTAAATGATATTCGATTTGACTAAGTGAATTTTTCAATATTAAATAATGGTAAGGTTGAATTTGAAATATAAATGAATTTAAGCTTTGAAAATCTATTGAAATTGAAATGGTTTAGACTGTAGTCTATATATGTATTTGAAATCGATATAAATTTTAAATGGTTTGAACTGAATTGAAATTTGTGAATTAAGATTAAATAAAATTCAATTTTTGGAATTCGGGTTTATCTGAATCGATTTGGGAAATTTCAGGAAACTATTTTATTATATAAAGTATTTAAATATATTTAAAACTTTTTTAATATTTTACTTTATGAATTATTATATATAAACTATTTTAACTTTTACTATTTTCAATATACTAATTATTTATTTTATAAACTATTTTATTTTTGTAGCTATTTATTTTATAAACTATTCTATTATCTATACTATTTTAATATCTAAACTGTTCAAGTGAAAGTATTATGATTTCAAAGTATTATGATTTCACAGTGTTATGATTTCCAAGTGTTATGATTTTGGAAATGAATATTATTTTAAGTGAATAATGATATCGTATTGATATGGGTTTGAAATAGATATGATATTTTGGTTTTGAAATATGATTTGAAATGAAATGACCACAGTGTTATAATAACGTTTGGTTGTTTAAGAGACCGGGATCGGATATTGTGATACTCTCTGCCAATACCAAAAAGCACTTTAACAACTTTGTACGTGGTGGAGATTCCAGAAATGAAGTAGGATGGTTTGGCGATGATTCTATATGGTATGACGTGACCCTGACTCCCGTGAGTCAGCTTAGATGTGACTAAAACCAAGAGCCACGCCGGGCCAAGTGAGGTCATTCCTCCTATCGGGCACATTCCTTCGATACTATATTCTGATTCTTGTGATTGTTTGGTTGCCACCCCTCGATTTTTGATATGGGAGTTTGTCCGAGGTGGGCGGTAGTAGCTGCTATGCGTTACCACCAGTCCGGATATGCAAATGGTATATCTACCCTGGCATTTCCTCGTGTGCCCTGTTCACATGCCCTAGAGCGCCTTCTACGAGTTTGTTTTGTACCATACCTATGGAGTGCCCTATGATAGCCCACCAGTTTATGGGGGAAGTTACGGTACTGTATAGACTATGGGAATATATAAAATGTGTTAAGGGGGATATGGGTAACACCTTAACGCTATTTTAATACTTTTACTTTACTATAGACATATTATAATAGCGTATATTACTACATAGTAGATAGTTCCATGGATCCTTAGAAGATGGTTATCCTAAACATCCTTTAAGTTACTTGTATTTCAGTTGATATTTCACTCGAGTTGGATTTATTGATATAAGAATGTTAATCCTGACTCGAGTGTTTTGTGTTTTGCTTTACGCTCGGGTCAGACTGAGTGAAACGGCATTTTAGACTCACCTTTGGAGTTGGAGCTTCGCTTGGAGATCCATCTATATTTATTCAGCTTCCAGTTGTTCAGCTGACTCCAGTGATATATTCAGACTTTGTTATTTGACTATTATATTGAGACTTCTATGTATCTGAGACTTCTGTTGTATCTTGTTTCAAACTCTGTTGTCTTATATAGTAGCTTCATGAACTACTATCTATCTATTTCCGTTGCTTGTTATTGTAATACTCTGTGTCTGTGATTCTATGATTGATTTATTTACTGTATATGCTGATTATTTGAGCAATTCAAGTATGACATGTGCAGAGGCGAATGGCACAAAATACCGGGTCGTTACAATATTGCAATCCAACCTTCTGTTCTTTCCGTCGATGGCTTGATTCTCTTTCGGGCCGCAGTGGCGAATGACCTACGATTAATTAAGGTCGGACCTGCGGCCCGGTCGGGTTATCAAAACAATGATTATCATTATGATTCATCAATGTACATAACCTTGTACTATCTTCTAGTATAAATTTTAATAATATTATATTGAAATAAGGTAGGAGTAAGATATAAATCTTTCAATGGGATAGTCAATAAATAGAAATTGAATACATTTTAGCAAATGAGAGAAACAAAGAAAAACTTCATGTACTTAATTTCCAGGCTTCCTTTGCGAACGACACCTACAAAACATCTGGGTCGTGTGTACGATTGCAATCATGATGATCTGCACAAACCAATTTAACACTCCTAAAATCCAAAAAATTTATGTCATATAGATCGAACATACGTGTAAAAAGGGGTATTTGTGGCCTTGTTTATTCATCATAAAAGAAAATTGCAAAAGCTTCAATATAGGTAAAAAATTATTCAAATAGGGCTATCATCAATCTTGTTTATCAGTGAACAGTAGTTATATTGGTAATTTGTTATGTATATACAAATATTTATACCTACACATATACATATTTGTCTATATATCTTCACACACATTGTATATATACATATTTATTTCAAAACGTTGTATACATATATACATATTTGTTGATTTATCTTTTTTTTTAATTATAGATTCAAGTAAACATCTTGATATTTTTTTTTCAACATGGATTAAATGATTTTTATCAATTGTAGTTTTAGTTTAGCTTTGATCTAATATGTGAATTGAAAATGGGAGAGTTTGATTTAAAACGTGATTAAAATTGTAAAAATTCCATAATTTGACAATAATGGTTATTATACGAAAAAATGGAAGCGTTTTGTAAAAGTTACCGAGCACTTTCCTTTCCCTACACAAATAGTATTCAAACCTTCCATGGGTTCATGGTACGTAAATTATTAGGAAAATTCTTTATACCTATCATCATGTATATGCTAGGGTTATGTCTAGATGAGTAAATCAGACATGTATTCTATAACTAAACATAAAATTGAATTGAATTTCAGAGAAGAATAAATGAAACACGAATTCAAATACAATGAATTAAGTTCCGTTGCAAGCAATTGAATAACAGATAATATTGAAATACAGAAGTAACAAATTATTTATAAAGACTATTATCATTTTTATACTATTTTCGAATTGACTTTAAAAATTGGTCCAAAATTCATAAAACTTTGATGCTAAATTTATTGGCTTTTTCATTGCATTTGATACAAAAAATTAGTCTAAAATAGTTTCCAGTTAACTTGTTTCTATTTTAAACTATAAACTCAATACGATGGAATAACATAACTACATTTCTTCTTCCTTGCACCATACTTAGTTTTTTATTTGATCAATCTGGTTTTCGCAACTTTGTACCTTTTAAAAGGTTGAATATCACCCAATCCAACTATAAATACATTTTCTTCTCCCCGTTTATGTTCGAGTAATATATATTCAGTTCTTTTGGTTTACAGTAGAAAGATCAGCCAACATTTTGCTTTAACGAACTATAGCTTACACTGGTTTTTATCCTTAAATCGTGAGAGAATACTGTTTATAAAGTATAATAAAATGCATTGAATAATTACATCAATTTTCCATTGAACTATTTGATTGTGGTATACATACAAACAGTGGGCAAACAGAGAAA
This sequence comes from Allium fistulosum, assembly GCA_030737815.1. Classification (NCBI taxonomy): domain Eukaryota; kingdom Viridiplantae; phylum Streptophyta; class Magnoliopsida; order Asparagales; family Amaryllidaceae; genus Allium; species Allium fistulosum. Next base: position 1,126,971,107 of record CM060904.1, on the reverse strand, counting down.
CCAAAGAAAATAAAAGCACATTTAAATTAATTATATAATATCAAATGGACAATAACTCAGGTTAGATAAAATTTGTACACACCTTTTTTCATGTGTGCCTCGACTGTAGAATATTAGCACTCGAGAATTAATATTCTGTATAAAAACAATTTAAAAAACCTTTTTTTTATTTTTTATTAATCTTCTACTACTTGAAAACAACAAAGACAATACGCAGATAAAGTAAACTAAGCTGAAAGTTCTCCTAGTTTTGTGGAACAAACAACATCATGCCATAATTTAAAACACATGCCGAAAGACTGATTTAACTACACTTATTTAACACAACTAAAACAAAACAAAGAAATGAAACAAACATAAATTTGTCTCTAGTTTGAGTTTATTTCAAACTCTAGTATTAACTTAGTCAATTTTTATAGCTCAAATATTTCTATTGGACCTAATCTCCTCATTACATAAATCCAATCAAAGACATGCCCAGGTTTTTATTTAAAGGAACCACAACACGATAGAAAAAACCTATATCCGAACATTTTTTTAATTTCGTGAAAAAGGCAGTTGCAAACTGAAGCGCATTCATAATAATGCACGTGAACAAAATATTTTGGTTGGTAGCTGTACATAGATCCAAAGAATTGTGATCAAGGAAAAGAATATATCCAAAAGGTCATAGAATAAGCCTAAACTTCTATTATCTCTCATGAAGATGAATATGAGTGGCATTGTTTGTTTAAATGCAAATTTAAGTTAGAGCATAATTCTTACACCAGCATTGCCTAACTTATTTTTTAAAACCAGATAAATACAATTTGTTATCCGAAATAATTCGATTCATTTGTAATATAATAATTAATAGAAATATTCAATCCATCATTGATATAAATAAGAGCCATAAATTACATTATCAGTACAATGAGAAAGAGGTGGAAACTACTGGAAACTTAAATCCTAAAATAAAACATACAGACTTGAATTGAAATTCCAGAAGAAACCAAACAGAACTGCAAAGCAGCGAAATAGATTAGGTGGAGGAAAACTGGAAAAGAAAAGTAAGAAATTTATAACAGTATATCGATTCAGCGGAATTATGAAGCAATGTTAAACTACTAAAGTAAACTGGTACCTGCAATGTTAAACTACTAAAGTAAACCGGTACCTAAAATTCCAATCCGACGTAGAAGAAGAAGTGAAAATTTGTAGTGATGGAGGATTCTACCATCTATAACAGTAGCAATTGGAGCTAAAAAACAATTTGTTATCAAAATATTTCCTATAAACAACATTACTTAACTTATTTTTAAATCAGACCAGGGCGAACCCATACTTCGCATACGGATCTACTGTCAAAAAATTTATAGTACTACCGTGCAAAGATAGAAGTGATGCAAAGCCTATGTTTAAGTGAATAATTTGTTAATTATAGTATATTACATTTTGAATATTTAGAAATATGTTGACATATAATAAATTTTAATTAACAGAAAATTGATCCTAAAATTTCAAGTTTGAAGAGGTGAAAATTAATCATACTGAAAATATTGAAAATAATCTAGAAGTAGAATATTTTTGTAACCATAAATTTTTGAAAAAAATAAAACGTTTGAAACTATTTTGTTAAAGAACAATATATAAGATTATAAAGCCTTCTAAATTCAAATTCAATTTTTAAAGTTTAAAAGCCAATTTCAACGTTTTGGATCAATACCTAGACTGAAAATTTAAAATTCAATATGGAATCCAAAGTTAGGAAAATACAATTTGTACATAGGAAAAAAACTCAAACAGTACATAGTCTTGATCATAGGGGCATCAATTATATTTTATTAATAAAAGAATACATAATTACCATTTATCATTGCATATTCAATGCAAAAAATATGTGTGAACTTGACAAACTACATGCATGGTTAGTATACTTTGGCGTGATAACTAAAATATTCTAAACGTGGAAAAATATGTTATATATTTGTTGACCGCTTAGTGCAGCAAAAGTTTGAAGTAAGTTATGGATGGACATGAACGAAATCAAGCTAATATTCTTTTCTAGCCAGTATGAAAATGGTATAAAAGTTTTGTCCAAAGGGCCTACTTCGCAGAAATTAGCCAGCCATACATCAAAGTAACCTAACATAGCATTTTTCTAATTGCAAAGGTTGATGCTAAAAATAATTCACATATTTAAATAAAAGAAACCTAAGTAGATAAATAATAGAAAAGGCTTCATTTACAAATCAACATGCGAACTAAATACAATCTAAGGCACAACGGAACGGGAGGCACTTGAAATTAAGAACAAAACATAAAACATATAATGCTCACACACAATTTTCGTTCCATGTTTTATAATGAATGTAATGGCTTCTGGTGTAACTTTTGATGCCATTATTAGATCTCCCTCATTCTCCCTATCTTCATCATATACAACAACAACTAACGGCCCAAAAATAATTCCAATTTGATTCCTAGAATTGGATTCCAGATATGATCAAATGACAAATTTTCTTACATTCTAAATAGAAATCCAAGCTTTTAACAGCAAGTGGCTAGTTTTGAAACTGCAACTCTAGTGAATACATTTATAAGAACCTAGGTAGATAAATTATCCTTCTTTACTAAGAAAATGAAGATTTATTTTTGCCCTTACAACTCACGCAGTGAACCACACAGAAATCACAAGTCGAATTAAACTAAAGCATATAGTCGATTATTGTTAAATTGATTGATTAGATCATTGGATTTTGTAACCAAACTGCCCTGCGGATTGGGTGAACCCTCTTCTTTACTCTTTTGGTTGGGAGATCCAAATCCAACCTAGGTTAATTCTGTATGACCTCAATGTGTTAAGTAAGTGTTAACATATGCTAAAACACCAACGTTGCCTTCATGGATATCTTTAATTATATATATTTCTTTTAATATAATGCTATGCAAAGGTGGGGAAAGAATCAGAACATACCACACAGAAACCCAATATAACATGAAATAGTAAGATTAAACTTAGATGAGAACTAAATACAATATAAGGCACAACGTAATGGAAAACACTCAAAATTAAGAACAGAACATAAAACATATAGTGCAGAGGAACTTAACAAACCCAAACAAACTCAAAAACATACCTAAAACGCAATCGAAGCCAAAATCAAAGCAACGTCGGAAGTGAGTTGAAACTGAAATCAGGCACAATATAAGTAGAAGGTAAGTGAGTAAAAATCGTTATAACAAAAGAGATATAAAATAAATTCTTAAAATCAATTGTAAAAGGAGAAAAAATGGGGATTCGAAATTACCTATCGTGCAGAAGAAACCTAGAATTGATCTGCAGACAGTGAAAAGAAGGACAGCTGTAATAGATTCTGTAATGGTAGGTAGAAAGAAGCATTGGATTAAGAGCAAGGCGACTGGAATTCTTCGTTATTATAATTTGGTATAATAGGCTAGGGTTTTAATCAAAAAGATGGTGGAAACCGACTAGAATAGTCATTTTATTTGTAGCTTATGGGTAAAAGACGGAGTGGAGAGCTAGTAGGAGAAGAAAAAATTATAGAACGCGACCATTCAGTTGACAAAAAAGCAAGGAGGCCTGTGTGGCCTTGAAATGTAACTCACAAATAATATAATAGTATAGATAACCATTCGTATTATTTATCATTCTTAACATAGAGAAAAGAGAGGGCGATCATATTTCCGTTTCTAGAGCTCAAATTTGGATTAAATCCTGCACTAGAAAAAATGGCGAACCATTGAATATGTGTAACATCCCGAAAATTTTCGACTTTCGAAAATTCAACATCGATACTCACTTTATCGACTGCTGAGCCATCGAATGCCGGAAACCCGAAAAGTTATGGTTTTAAGAAAGAAGAAAAAGGCAGAAGAAGAAGAAAACAGAAGAAGAAAGGAGAGAAGAACACATCAGAACATCAGATACAGAACAGAAAACAATATCAGAATCTCACATATCGCAGCGGAACAATATATAATAGATAAATGAATATCATTTAAAAACAAAAGAATTATATCTGTTATTACATATCATCACATCATATCATCAGAGTCAATAAACAACAATGGACAGTTATATAAACTGTCCTCATACAGAATACACAGCGGAATAAATACTATCAGATACAAATACTACGTCTCGCCATCCAGCTTATCTCCAAAGCTCCAGAATATCCAGAATATCCTGATAACATAACTCTAGGCTGCCCGTGTGGAAATTGGTGGGCACCCAGAGTTTAGAAGGGAACAATAAACTCCGAGTCAGTCATGGTGACTGGTGTGAGATCGTAAAACAGTTATTCTTTATAACAACAAAATAATTTTTTTAAGTCAATTCGCAATGCTTTTGGAAAATGAAACTACCATAAGACCTCCCACCACACACACAATGCAAACGTAGAATTGGAGGAGATTTCTTCTTATGATAGTCAAAGATGCTTACTACGCAAAATCAAATTCTTTTTGATATTATTATTAGTGCATAGTGTAGAAAACATTTCGAAAATATAATATTAATCTTAGCCAGCATAGACATTTCGAACTATGCCTACTATAGCTACCATCCAAACAGTGGGGCGCCACCATAAGTGAATGATAGGTTCTACAACTAAAACCGTACAAGTCGCGTATTGTTTCTTTGGATTTCCAACAAATGGTCAGGCTAAGGAACTTCCTATCCACGATGGGTACGTCCCTGGAATAGACGACCCGAGAACCTAACCGGATCTCTGCCAACACAAGGCCGGGTTACCTCTGCAAAAATAGGTAACTACTGACACGCGTATGCCATTCCCCGATCGTCACCGATCTTCCCGAGGATCCCCGATTTCCAACAAACCACAAAGTAATAATAACTGTGCAGCAACCACAGAGGTTAAGTATCTGGGCTCCATACCATGATACCACCTTTATCCAGAAGGAATGACATACACTAAGGGGCGCTACTCCCTAGAACCTTGCTGCATCCTTCCTGTTTCGACCATTTCCGGGGTGTGAGGCTCGACAAAGTCTCGTCCACAAAGCTACGCTTTCTCAAAAAAAAGCCCTGCTTCGGGTCCAACAAAAATGATCAACCTATGATCACAAAGATATAAGATCAAACAAATGATCATATCACAAATGATCAAACACTGATCATTTCACAGCAACACTCAGTATGCCACGTTACCAAGTTGGGATATATCGCTGATAAATTTCAACTACATAACCTCTGAGCTCGTACGTCTCAGAGAAGGGTGTTAAGCTAAGAGAATAAATTCTCCGCCACCAACGGAAATGTATTTGAAAGAAATCAGCTTTATATCTCAAATTGTAACGTCAGACACACAATCCATACAAGTCTGTTCCGGGATCGAACAGAACCGAAGGCACTTCTCACGAAGCCCTTGCATTTTCGGATAATTTTCTAATCACGTCAGGACTTCCCGTCACTAAGGGTGATAAAACCTCTAAACCGAAGATCAGTCGGTGTAGAGTAACTCGACGGTAATCCTTCCGTTTTCAAAAATATCCGGTCTTCAACACCGGTCTTCGAATGCAATTCATAACGACGTATCACATATTCGGAATGGGTTATACGACCCCATGGTCCTTTCCCGGCTAACCCGAATAGTGAGCGCTTATTCAAAAATAAGTGTGGCATTCAAATTCATCCAATTCACAACAAATACCTATCTAAAGGTAATTATTGATAGTCGGTTATTTAACTATCAATAAAAATGCGCAACATCATCAGATTCCAAATAATTTACCAAATTATTTATTCTTCAAAAATATCTTTACTAGATATATAATTTCCACACTTCGAAAATAAATCAACGTTTATTTTTCTAAACAGTTTCCCTTTCCTTTATAAATTCCATAGTGAATTTATATTTCAAATATCTACTGATATACGATTCTCAAATCGATTTCAATATTCAATTTCGATTTATCTTTAAGAAGATAAATCTCAAAAACGTTCATTTCATATTGGAAAACATTCCATACTTATTTAATAATAAGTGTTTCACAAATCTTTTATTTTCAACATTTGAAAATATTCGATATACTTAAATCAAAATTAAGTATATATTCATTCTTTAAGGAAATCATTTACTATAACAACATTTATTTGAGTCAAAACGAATGTTTCGTAAAACATCGTTACGACGACTCAAAATCACTAGTATAGGGATTCGGATTTTAAGATAGATATATGTAAATCCCAATACTACATAAAACATTTTCTTTCGAAAATCATTTACTATAACAACAGTGTTATAGTCCATCATTTCCTTATATTTTCGAAAACGCCTATTTCAATAACAAGTGTTGAAATCTATGCTTTCGATTCATAATACATTTTAAAAACATTTTTAAAATGTTTAACTTCATTTTTTTAATATCACTTCTTCAAAAATAAATCCATTTTACTAAACAATATATTCACTGTCCAAAATCGTGAATATAATTCACTTAACCCAATTTCAATCCTTTCTACGCATTTTAATTTCAATAGAGATTCGCTATCCAAAATCGCGAATATATCTTCTTTAAAAATCTTCTATATTTAGTTTATCCAATTCAATTGATCTCGAATTTATAAAACAACGTTTATAAATTCTATTTTTATATTTTATAATAACTTTGATTTATAAATCTCCTTTATAAATCAATTCGATAAATATTCCATTTAAAGGCAAAAAATCCAATTTATAAGTAAATTACTTATAAATCCTTTATTCTACAACTTCATTCATTTTTAACTTCACAACGTAAATCTATTAATTTCATTCACTTATGAAATCCATTTATACTTCTTTTTAACACTTATAAAATTCGTTTTATAAGTCCACTATTTTGATTTATAAAATATCAATTTTATAAATCTTTTTATACAAATCATTTATAGTTATTCAAAAATCCCACTTAAACCATTTTACAAATAAATCGACTTTTATTTCAAAAACGACACTTCGGTTATATTTCACTAAAAATTTTAACTTTTAAATTTTACGTTTATAAATCGATTCAAAAATTCCATAAAACGTATATTTTCAAAAATCACTTTAAAAACCTTTTAAAATAACAGTCGTTATTTTTACATTTCCAAAACTGAATCCGATGATGCCACAACACCAATCAGTCCATCACAACAGTCAAATATCATATATCATCATATGATAACAGAATATACATCAATATCTGTAAATAAGTAAATACAGTTGAGGAATCCAGTTGGATCCCTCCAACCTGTTTCCCTGCATCCAAAGATGTTAGCACAATACCAATTCCGCTCCAGTACGAAATTATCGCGGTATATGGGTTTTATAAAAATCCGCTTACTAACGGCGCAATAGGGTCTCATCCGCTATACGAGGCGGGAATCAATCAATCCAATATATACATATGCCAATATGTATATATTGCTATATATAGATATATATCCTACTATATCTAATATCACATCGAATAGCAATCATCAAATCAATAACTGTAAATAATTCCACATTCAATTGAGTGAGAAGATCTCACCGTGATTTTAATTTCTGATTTCAGCGTTTATTTCGAATGAAACTAAACGGACGTTTAATTTCACTCAAAATTTTCACTGACCCCGATCGCTTCCAATCCAGTTCCATCGCGAAGTATTCGACAAAACGAAGCCAACGCTTTTCGTTTCGTAATTTTCCGACCTTGTATGGAAAAGATATACAATTTTAAAGTTTATACAAATTTAAATACAATTTAATATACAATTTCTTTTATTATTATTTTTTTTTTATACCCAAACAATCGTGGCCGCAGATTTTCGTGCCTACTGATCATAACCGCTCGTCGCTTTCTTCTTCCTTTCATTCCAGGCTATTCACGTGAACAAGAAACCCATTGCTCACGTTCGCATCTTGATGGTCGCACTCCCCTACGTCGACCGGAAATCGATCAACACATACCAATACGTTCGCCTACCCAAGACACGTGCTTGGCCAGAGACCGCACCTCCCAAGCTTCGCCATTGCCTCGTAAAACGCGTTCAACAGCCGGCCATTCGAATGGAAACCGCAATCGATCCAATGCGTGAAACCCCATCTCGACCGTATGGATTGAAAGGTATCGCGAAGCTCTACCATTTACTAGTTGAAGATTTTTGCAAATTATCTACGGATTAAGAATGATTGAGGGGAGAAGTTTCGAATGATGGTGGCCATTGAAAACAAACGGCGGCTGACCTAGATGAATTAGGGTTTGGATAATTTGTGAAGAGGGTGGTGCTTTTATAAAAAATTATCGAAAAACACTATTCATTTTGGATTTTTCGAACTCCGATTTACGTGCGGTGACTGGCGTTTCTGGGGTTTACCCCGCGTTCCGAACGCAATGGAACGTGTTTCGGAAGCTAATTCGATCGTCTGTGCAAGATATGGAATTAAACGATAAATTTAAATTAAACCGATTTAAATCGATTTCGAGGCGTTTTAATTTGTACCGGACAAATGGTAAATCCAAAAATTACGAAATTTGAAATCTTACAATAATATCACATTACGGATCCGATGAAACTGGTTTCGTCGAAATCCGACACTGTTTGAAAAATGACTATTTTTAACTCGACGATTTAAAATTAAAACGATATCGATGCGTTTCGAGCTGCCACGGTCAAATGATAACTCTGATTGATACGAAAATTGAAATCCGATAATAACTAACTATTACGGATCCAATGGAACTGGTCTCGTTCAATTCTGAGACTGTTCGAAAATTGGCTATTTTTACAGTCGATAATTAAATATTAAAATATTCAATTTTCACAATTTAACTCCAAATTCAAATTTAAAAGTTCTATAACCTTTCTATAACTCCAGTATGATTAAATAAAATTTTCCAAATCAATTTCAATCATATTTAATCCAGATTTCAATTATCTCTGGAATTTCACTATTAAATTATTGATTTAATTATCCAATTAAATCCAATATTCGAGAAATAAATCATTCGACTTCTAAATTCCATTTATTAATATTTAAAATCAATTAAATATTCGAATTTTAATTATCAAAAATTCTGGGTCGTTACAAACTTCCCCCCTTAAAAGAATTTCGTCCTCGAAATTACAAGTTAGGAAGAAAGGTCCTTAACTCGTCTACTATTTTTCAATCATCCAATAATTTTATCAATCTATCAAAACAAATCTTTCTACTAAAGATTCGTTATCATTTCAACTCATTTCCCAATTTCAATTATAAGTTTCAACAACATTGTTTAACTTCAAAATTTAAATTCGAGTTTAAATTCAAATTTTAAACTTTCAAAATTTCTCAAAATTTTCTAACGCTCTAAATTTCCGAAAAATTTCGCCAGCGTCTCCTTTGCGCGGCTAATACGGTATGACTACAAAACGTCCCTACGGACTCTCAGATTTCAAAAAGAAAAAGAAAAAGCCAAGCGGCTAGAGAAATAAGTCATCAAATCTCATATTCAAATTTAAATACATACCTTTTTCGAGCAATTCAAATTATCTTCGAAATTAAATTCCAATTCCTTTCTACCTGTATATCCTACTAGCCATAATATCTAGTTGCATATATTCAAACATTTTGCAAATTCAATTACAAATTTTCAATATAAACTACTTATATCATTTTTTTTTACTTCACTGTTGAAGTTATATATCTATTTTCGTTCAACTTTACATTTCACATTCATTTGAATTTAATTCACATTTTCAATTCTATTTAAATTCAATTCACCATTTCAATTTCAAAATGAATTTTAACATTCAATTTCATTTTCTGGCACTTGCAATCGCAATTTATTCATTCATTCACTAATTCATTCGTTTTTCAATTTGAATTTCATTCTAATCAAATTTCAAATATTTTATAAGTCATTAACTTATTTACATCTCGATTCATCAAATCATTTATACCTTTACTTAAAATTTCATTCTACTAATGAATTTGAATTTCAATTATCTTTTCTGGAATTCCATTTTCCAATTATAAATTCACTTACAATTAGTATTTACAATTTTATTCACATATGAATTCATCTCTTTATATTCTTAATTCACATTAATAATTCTCATTTGTTAACTGAATTTATTTTCAAACCTTTGGTTATTATTTTATTTCTCATTTTATAAGTTACATAACCTGTACTTACTTTAATTCAACTTAAAATTTCTTAAGTTAAATTTATTCAATCAAAATGCAAATTGTATAAGTTATCAATTTGATACTATTTCATAAATATGGTATCCCAGAGTCTCACCAACATTTCAAAAATCTCTTTTGAAAACAATTCAAATTATCCTTTGAATTTTCTAAAACAAAAACCCAAATTTTCCAAACAACTTCCATTTAAAACGATTTGGCAGCAATTCCTCTTCCAGAAACCCGAAAATGAACACCAGTGATGTCGCGATCATCATCGGAATTATTTTCCAACGACCGAAAAGAGTTTAGAGCTTTCATCTCTCTAAAATACTTTTCAAACCCTTTGAAATTCATTTTCAAATCAAAAAGGAATTTAAACTTTTCGAATCTCCAAAATTCTCAAATTCTTTTCAAGACATTTCCAAATACTTCTCTGGAATTCCGTTTTAAATTACAAATCACATTTAAAATTTATATTCTCAAATTTCAATTATATGTGAATTTATTTCTTAACTTTGGAGTTATAATTCCAATTTCTTATTCAATTTCAATGATAATAATTTAATATTATTACTTCTAGCAACCATGCAACCATATACTATAGTACTTCATAGAAAAACATTTCTTTTCTATACAAAAATAGTTTTGGGCAAAATTATTTCATTTACCCTATTTTAAACAATATTGTGCCGAATTGTTCTATATAAGTGTTTAGAGATCCCTATCGATAAAGTTGTACGGACAATACCGACCAGAATCCATATACCACTCAACAAACCAATCATCACAATATAAAACAATTTTATATTCACTAACAAATACGCACTCGTATCTATTATTACACTCAACTCATTCTAGAGTACTACTGACTCTATCTCTAATGAGTAACACCCAACAGAGCAGGGTTGTCGCTTAACCATATGCTCTGATACCAAATGTAACATCCCGAAAATTTTCGACTTTCGAAAATTCAACATCGATACTCACTTTATCGACTGCTGAGCCATCGAATGCCGGAAACCCGAAAAGTTATGGTTTTAAGAAAGAAGAAAAAGGCAGAAGAAGAAGAAAACAGAAGAAGAAAGGAGAGAAGAACACATCAGAACATCAGATACAGAACAGAAAACAATATCAGAATCTCACATATCGCAGCGGAACAATATATAATAGATAAATGAATATCATTTAAAAACAAAAGAATTATATCTGTTATTACATATCATCACATCATATCATCAGAGTCAATAAACAACAATGGACAGTTATATAAACTGTCCTCATACAGAATACACAGCGGAATAAATACTATCAGATACAAATACTACGTCTCGCCATCCAGCTTATCTCCAAAGCTCCAGAATATCCAGAATATCCTGATAACATAACTCTAGGCTGCCCGTGTGGAAATTGGTGGGCACCCAGAGTTTAGAAGGGAACAATAAACTCCGAGTCAGTCATGGTGACTGGTGTGAGATCGTAAAACAGTTATTCTTTATAACAACAAAATAATTTTTTTTAAGTCAATTCGCAATGCTTTTGGAAAATGAAACTACCATAAGACCTCCCACCACACACACAATGCAAACGCAGAATTGGAGGAGATTTCTTCTTATGATAGTCAAAGATGCTTACTATGCAAAATCAAATTCTTTTTGATATTATTATTAGTGCATAGTGTAGAAAACATTTCGAAAATATAATATTAATCTTAGCCAGCATAGACATTTCGAACTATGCCTACTATAGCTACCATCCAAACAGTGGGGCGCCACCATAAGTGAATGATAGGTTCTACAACTAAAACCGTACAAGTCGCGTATTGTTTCTTTGGATTTCCAACAAATGGTCAGGCTAAGGAACTTCCTATCCACGATGGGTACGTCCCTGGAATAGACGACCCGAGAACCTAACCGGATCTCTGCCAACACAAGGCCGGGTTACCTCTGCAAAAATAGGTAACTACTGACACGCGTATGCCATTCCCCGATCGTCACCGATCTTCCCGAGGATCCCCGATTTCCAACAAACCACAAAGTAATAATAACTGTGCAGCAACCACAGAGGTTAAGTATCTGGGCTCCATACCATGATACCACCTTTATCAAGAAGGAATGACATACACTAAGGGGCGCTACTCCCTAGAACCTTGCTGCATCCTTCCTGTTTCGACCATTTCCGGGGTGTGAGGCTCGACAAAGTCTCGTCCACAAAGCTACGCTTTCTCAAAAAAAAGCCCTGCTTCGGGTCCAACAAAAATGATCAACCTATGATCACAAAGATATAAGATCAAACAAATGATCATATCACAAATGATCAAACACTGATCATTTCACAGCAACACTCATTATGCCACGTTACCAAGTTGGGATATATCGCTGATAAATTTCAACTACATAACCTCTGAGCTCGTACGTCTCAGAGAAGGGTGTTAAGCTAAGAGAATAAATTCTCCGCCACCAACGGAAATGTATTTGAAAGAAATCAGCTTTATATCTCAAATTGTAACGTCAGACACACAATCCATACAAGTCTGTTCCGGGATCGAACAGAACCGAAGGCACTTCTCACGAAGCCCTTGCATTTTCGGATAATTTTCTAATCACGTCAGGACTTCCCGTCACTAAGGGTGATAAAACCTCTAAACCGAAGATCAGTCGGTGTAGAGTAACTCGACGGTAATCCTTCCGTTTTCAAAAATATCCGGTCTTCAACACCGGTCTTCGAATGCAATTCATAACGACGTATCACATATTCGGAATGGGTTATACGACCCCATGGTCCTTTCCCGGCTAACCCGAATAGTGAGCGCTTATTCAAAAATAAGTGTGGCATTCAAATTAATCCAATTCACAACAAATACCTATCTAAAGGTAATTATTGATAGTCGGTTATTTAACTATCAATAAAAATGCACAACATCATCAGATTCCAAATAATTTACCAAATTATTTATTCTTCAAAAATATCTTTACTAGATATATAATTTCCACACTTCGAAAATAAATCAACGTTTATTTTTCTAAACAGTTTCCCTTTCCTTTATAAATTCCATAGTGAATTTATATTTCAAATATCTACTGATATACGATTCTCAAATCGATTTCAATATTCAATTTCGATTTATCTTTAAGAAGATAAATCTCAAAAACGTTCATTTCATATTGGAAAACATTCCATACTTATTTAATAATAAGTGTTTCACAAATCTTTTATTTTCAACATTTGAAAATATTCGATATACTTAAATCAAAATTAAGTATATATTCATTCTTTAAGGAAATCATTTACTATAACAACATTTATTTGAGTCAAAACGAATGTTTCGTAAAACATCGTTACGACGACTCAAAATCACTAGTATAGGGATTCGGATTTTAAGATAGATATATGTAAATCCCAATACTACATAAAACATTTTCTTTCGAAAATCATTTACTATAACAACAGTGTTATAGTCCATCATTTCCTTATATTTTCGAAAACGCCTATTTCAATAACAAGTGTTGAAATCTATGCTTTCGATTCATAATACATTTTAAAAACATTTTTAAAATGTTTAACTTCATTTTTTTAATATCACTTCTTCAAAAATAAATCCATTTTACTAAACAATATATTCACTGTCCAAAATCGTGAATATAATTCACTTAACCCAATTTCAATCCTTTCTACGCATTTTAATTTCAATAGAGATTCGCTATCCAAAATCGCGAATATATCTTCTTTAAAAATCTTCTATATTTAGTTTATCCAATTCAATTGATCTCGAATTTATAAAACAACGTTTATAAATTCTATTTTTATATTTTATAATAACTTTGATTTATAAATCTCCTTTATAAATCAATTCGATAAATATTCCATTTAAAGGCAAAAAATCCAATTTATAAGTAAATTACTTATAAATCCTTTATTCTACAACTTCATTCATTTTTAACTTCACAACGTAAATCTATTAATTTCATTCACTTATGAAATCCATTTATACTTCTTTTTAACACTTATAAAATTCGTTTTATAAGTCCACTATTTTGATTTATAAAATATCAATTTTATAAATCTTTTTATACAAATCATTTATAGTTATTCAAAAATCCCACTTAAACCATTTTACAAATAAATCGACTTTTATTTCAAAAACGACACTTCGGTTATATTTCACTAAAAATTTAACTTTTAAATTTTACGTTTATAAATCGATTCAAAAATTCCATAAAACGTATATTTTCAAAAATCACTTTAAAAACCTTTTAAAATAACAGTCGTTATTTTTACATTTCCAAAACTGAATCCGATGATGCCACAACACCAATCAGTCCATCACAACAGTCAAATATCATATATCATCATATGATAACAGAATATACATCAATATCTGTAAATAAGTAAATACAGTTGAGGAATCCAGTTGGATCCCTCCAACCTGTTTCCCTGCATCCAAAGATGTTAGCACAATACCAATTCCGCTCCAGTACGGAATTATCGCGGTATATGGGTTTTATAAAAATCCGCTTACTAACAGCGCAATAGGGTCTCATCCGCTATACGAGGCGGGAATCAATCAATCCAATATATACATATGCCAATATGTATATATTGCTATATATAGATATATATCCTACTATATCTAATATCACATCGAATAGCAATCATCAAATCAATAACTGTAAATAATTCCACATTCAATTGAGTGAGAAGATCTCACCGTGATTTTAATTTCTGATTTCAGCGTTTATTTCGAATGAAACTAAACGGACGTTTAATTTCACTCAAAATTTTCACTGACCCCGATCGCTTCCAATCCAGTTCCATCGCGAAGTATTCGACAAAACGAAGCCAACGCTTTTCGTTTCGTAATTTTCCGACCTTGTATGGAAAAGATATACAATTTTAAAGTTTATACAAATTTAAATACAATTTAATATACAATTTCTTTTATTTATTTTTATTTTTTTTATACCCAAACAATCGTGGCCGCAGATTTTCGTGCCTACTGATCATAACCGCTCGTCGCTTTCTTCTTCCTTTCATTCCAGGCTATTCACGTGAACAAGAAACCCATTGCTCACGTTCGCATCTTGATGGTCGCACTCCCCTACGTCGACCGGAAATCGATCAACACATACCAATACGTTCGCCTACCCAAGACACGTGCTCGGCCAGAGACCGCACCTCCCAAGCTTCGCCATTGCCTCGTAAAACGCGTTCAACAGCCGGCCATTCGAATGGAAACCGCAATCGATCCAATGCGTGAAACCCCATCTCGACCGTATGGATTGAAAGGTATCGCGAAGCTCTACCATTTACTAGTTGAAGATTTTTGCAAATTATCTACGGATTAAGAATGATTGAGGGGAGAAGTTTCGAATGATGGTGGCCATTGAAAACAAACGGCGGCTGACCTAGATGAATTAGGGTTTGGATAATATGTGAAGAGGGTGGTGCTTTTATAAAAAATTATCGAAAAACACTATTCATTTTGGATTTTTCGAACTCCGATTTACGTGCGGTGACTGGCGTTTCTGGGGTTTACCATGCGTTCCGAACGCAATGGAACGTGTTTCGGAAGCTAATTCGATCGTCTGTGCAAGATATGGAATTAAACGATAAATTTAAATTAAACCGATTTAAATCGATTTCGAGGCGTTTTAATTTGTACCGGACAAATGGTAAATCCAAAAATTACGAAATTTGAAATCTTACAATAATATCACATTACGGATCCGATGAAACTGGTTTCGTCGAAATCCGACACTGTTTGAAAAATGACTATTTTTAACTCGACGATTTAAAATTAAAACGATATCGATGCGTTTCGAGCTGCCACGGTCAAATGATAACTCTGATTGATACGAAAATTGAAATCCGATAATAACTAACTATTACGGATCCAATGGAACTGGTCTCGTTCAATTCTGAGACTGTTCGAAAATTGGCTATTTTTACAGTCGATAATTAAATATTAAAATATTCAATTTTCACAATTTAACTCCAAATTCAAATTTAAAAGTTCTATAACCTTTCTATAACTCCAGTATGATTAAATAAAATTTTCCAAATCAATTTCAATCATATTTAATCCAGATTTCAATTATCTCTGGAATTTCACTATTAAATTATTGATTTAATTATCCAATTAAATCCAATATTCGAGAAATAAATCATTCAACTTCTAAATTCCATTTATTAATATTTAAAATCAATTAAATATTCGAATTTTAATTATCAAAAATTCTGGGTCGTTACAATATGGATGTGGTAGATACTATTATAAGACACCGTAATATTGATAAATATCATATAATAATATCTTTCTAATATTTGTTGGCATTTTGTCTATTACTTATAAATATGAAGAAAAAAATTGTTATCTTTTATAGGAAAAGGTAAAAAAAAATTGAAAATGAATTATAATCAAACTCAAGAAGTAGTTCTTTGAGAGAAGATGCTATTTCACCAGCGTTGGGACTGTTGGAAATAAACTTGATTTTGTTAATCTAGATTTTTTCATGTAATAAATATCTAGAATCTAGAATATTTAGGAGATATTTAGACTAATATATTTGAAATTATATGAGAGAATATTTAGGAGATATGTATGGAGAACTGTTAGATTAAGCTAATCTTCACCATTTATTTGAGATGTGAACTCCTATAAATAGAGATGCATTCATGCATCTTGGATGTAAGAAAGGAGTAAGAGAGGAAAAGTGTAGTAAGATAAAAAAATATGAACTTTTGTAATAAAGTTTAATAATAAAGGTTTTCTCCTTATTAAAATAAATTCGTTTTTTTCTTCTCCAGCCTCTTATCTATCTTCTTCTACAATCAAATTTATTTGCTATTGAAGAAAACTTCCAACAAAGTGGTATCATAGCTTGAAGATCCTCCTAATAAGATGGAAAATAGCGGCATTCCCTTACAAGTCCCAATGCTCACTAAGACCAATTATGACAATTGGAGTTTAAGAATGATGGCTCTTCTTGGAGCACACGACGGATGAGAGATTGTCGAGAAAGGCTACACCGAACAAGAGAATGAAGATAGTTTAACTCAAATTCAAACTCAAAGGAATAGTTTGAGAGACTCAAGGACGAGAGACAAGAAGGTTCCCTGTCTAATCTATCAATCATTGGATGACGATACTTTTGAGAAAGTTTCGGGATCAAAGTCAGCCAAAGAAGCATGGAAAAAGCTTCGAACATCTTACAAAGGAGCGGATCAAGTCAAAAAGATACGTCTGCAAACTTTAAGAGGAGAGTTTGAAACTTTTCATATGAAAGAAGGTGAACTTGTCTATGATTACTTCTCAAGATTTTTAACGGTTGCTAATAACATAAAAAGAAACGGTGAGAAGTTAAATGATGTAAGAATTATGAAGAAGATTCTTGGATCATTAGATCCAAAGTTTGAACATATTGTCGCCATCATCGAAGAGACAAAAAACTTGGAGGCCGTGGCAATAGAGAAACTTCTCGATTCATTGCACGCTTATGAAGAAAAGAAAAGGAAAAAAGAAGAGACTATGGAGCAAGTACTTAAAACATGGATTGATTCAAGAAAGGAAGAAAACAATCGAAGCCAACAAAGACGATGTTGTGGTCAAGAACGAGGAAGAGGTCGTGGATATGGACACGGACGAGGTTGGAGATGTTGGGGAAAATTCCTTCAGATGATCATTCTAAGGGAATAAAAAACCCAACTAGCAGAAAACAACTGGATCGTGATTGTAGTGAGACGAAACAAATGGAGATAAACACCAGAACAGACAGTCGCAGATCAATGCAGTGCAGAAAAATAAATATCACCAGTATTTATAGTGGTTCCACTACTGCGAGGCAGTGTACATCCACTTGAGGAGAGGAGATTTGATTAATCACTGAAAGATTAGAGTTACAAGATCGATTCACTTTTGGAGGCTATACATAAGAAGAATTAACAATACAGACAAAATTCTGCAGAGTTTCAGCTCTCTAGGATGGCTGCCATTTTTGCCTAGAAGCTCCACTATTTATAGAGTGAAGATATAAGGAGGGGTAACTGCTATATAGCAGCTCAGGGGTTTGGTTCGGCAAACCCCAAATCTAGTTCAATACACTTTTGGTCCGGCATAGGCCAACATGTTTGGTCCGGCAAAGCTTGGCATTTAGTTCGGCAGCTAATGCCCGAATGAGAAATCTAGACTGGCATCTGTTCATTTTGGTCCGGCATCTCAGTTTGGTTCGATGTTCATCACTTCACCGAACGAAAACTTTGGTTCAGCAAAGCCCAATCTGGACCGACATGCTTTTGGTTCGGTGCATAAAATCTGGATCGGCATTCTCAAACCACCAAACGATATATTTCATTCGGTCTTCCCCAAATCACCACACCAAACACTTTACCTCTTCACCGAATGAAACTCTCATGCCCTAACCTTCCGACCAACAGCCTCCACCACCGAACCAAATATCTGGTCTGGTCCCCTCTCTATCACTACCCCTCCAACTGGAGCGGCAGTAGCGGCTATCACTGGACGAGATCTCTCGTCCGGTCTTCCCACTCCACCGAGCGACCTTTAGTCCTCCGCGATTTCACTTCTGTGACTAGGGCTTCAGCAGCTCCACCTCGATCCAGAGTTTTCTGCTGCTGCTAGCTTCAGATTCTCCTCCATCGATGCCAGACCATGAAGCCATAGCTCTACTGCTTCAATGTCGTCGAGCTCCAGCATCTCAAAATTTGGTATCAAATTCCAACAATCTCCACCTTGATACCAAATTTCCACAAGCCATCTAACTCTATCTACACCTTTATGCTCCAAGCAATGAATACTTACACAATGAGCTTCGGCAATGCCATCATCCATTAAACTTTTTCAACGAACTCCGGCAAGGCCACCGCCCACCAACAAAGTGTTAAAAGTATCCAATCCGTGTAGATCCAATCAATCTCCACCATGAAAATAAACGTCTCCATGAACCATCTCAACTCTCCCCCCGTGCCACCCCATAACACCTAGCACTTCATTAAGCGAATCAAGTCCGAGCAATGCTAGAACTTAGAAATAGGCAATGACTTGGTAAACATGTCCGTTGCATTCTCCTTTGTGTGAACTTTCTGAAGACGAACTAGCTTTCTTTTCACTCATCGAGACAAGAAATGACTCTCTAACCTTAATATGCTTCGTCCTCCAGCTGAATGCCAGATTTTCTGCTAAGTGAATTGCACTCTGACTGTCACAGTACACATCCAAGCCTTCATATACAAAGCCCAAATCACACAACAGTCGCCTCAAATAAAGCGCTTCCTTAGCTGCTTCAACCGCAGCTATGAGCTCTACCTCTGTAGTGGACAAAGCCACAATCGTCTGCAACTTCGCTCTCCAACTGATCACTGTCCCACAAATGGTGAACACATATCCGGAGGTTGACTTCCCTTGATCTCTATCAGCGGCATAGTCGGAATCACAAAATCCAACCAAGCTGAAATCTCTTCCTCTGCCACCAAAGACAAGTCCATGGTTTGGAGTTCCTCTAAGGTATCTGAAGATACACTTCACTACTTCCCAATGCGTCTTTCCTGGATTTGCCATGAACCTACTCACCAATCCAACCGCTTGTGCAATTTCAGGCCTACTACAGACCATGGCATACATCAAGATGCCAACTGCACTTGCATATGAGACCTTCATCATATAAGCCTTGTCCTTTTCCAAAATCGGAGAGCCTTTACTAGAAAGCTGTATGTGCAAAGGCATATGTGTGCTGATTGCCTTTGCCCCTTCCATGCTAAACCGAGCAAGCAGCTTTCAAATGTACTCCTTTTGAGTGAGGCACAAAAGTCCTAGCTTTCTATCATTTTGGATTTCCATACCCAAAATTCTCTTTGCTTCTCCAAGGTCTTTCATTTCGAATTCCTCTTTTAGATTTCATTTTAAACTATCGATTTCAGCCTTATCCTTAGAAGCAATCAACATATCATCCACATACAAGAGTAGGTACACCCATCTACCATTCTTTAAATGCTTGAAGTACACACAAGCGTCTTTGATGCTATGATCAAAACCAAGTGAAAGCATAAAAGAGTCAAACCTCTTGTACCATTGTCTAGGCGACTGCTTAAGTCCATACAAAGACTTCTTCAATTTGCAAACCTAATTTTCTTTCCCATCTACAACAAATCCCTCTGGCTTCTTCATGTAGATGGTCTCATCCAAGTCTTCATGCAAGAAAGCAGTTTTCAAGTCTAGTTGATCCAGCTCCAAGTCATGAGCTGCGACGATAGCGAGCAAAATGCGGATTGACGTATGCCTCACTACTGGAGAGAATATCTCATCATACTCCAATCCCTTTCTTTGTGTAAACCCTTTAGCAACTAGTCTAGCCTTGTATCTCCCATCATCCTTCACCTTAAACACTTACTTGCAACCTAGGGTTGGCTTCCTTGAGGAGGTGGTACCAAATCCTAAGTCTTGTTCTTCTTTAACGACTCTAACTCCTCTTCCATAGCGCACATCCACTTCGAACTATCACATGACTTCAAAGCTTCATCAAGGTCAAGCGGCTCCTTAAGAACCACATGTAGGGCATAATCAAACTGATCACCAAGACTAAGGTTCGCAAACTGCCAATCACCATACCTTTCGGGCGGCCTAATAGTTCTACGACAGACCTGGGTTGGTACTGCTTCGCCTAAACTTCTTTCAGCTCCACCTTGAACCGAACTTCCTCTAGATTCATGCACATCATCAGCACTACTAGAAGGTTCATGTGGACTGTCACGTGATGTTTCATCAACTGTGTTTTCCTCGACAGCATCAACAACAACTCTACTATTTGGCTAGAACACGGGAACTTCTTCCATCTTCTTAGGCCTATCAGAATCTTCTGATGTGTTAGGTAGCTTCTCCTTCGGATTGAACATAGCAGACTAATCAAAAGTAAAATGTTTGGAATGAACAATTTCTGATCAACAGGGTTCAAAATTCGATACTCTTTGATACCATCGGTGTATCCCATTAGTATGCCCTTGTATGCTCTAGCCTCCAACTTGTCATCACCTGTATGGTGAACGTACACAGGACAACCAAAAATTTGGAAGTAACCAAGATACTCTTCTTTACCTCTCCACTTTTCCTCTGGAATCTTCCCATCTATGGCTGAGAATGGAATTCGATTTATGATATGCACCGCAGTTGATAATGCCTCAGCACAAAAGCCTCTAGACAAGCCCGCCGTCAATCTCAAGCAACGAGCCTTCTCCAATAGAGTCTTGTTCATCCTTTCTGCAATCGCATTGGATTGCGGATCGCCAGGTGTAGTGAAATGTCTTTGAATGCCATGCTGTCTACAAAAGTCGAGGAACTCCCTAGAGACAAATTCACCCCCATTATCAGATCTCAGCACCTTCAACCTAGAACCAGATTGGTTCTCAACAAGCGCTTTCCAGTCTTTGAACTTCTCAAAACTTTATGATTTGGCCTTCATCACATACACCCATACCTTGCGAGAAAAATCATTAATGAAAGAGATAAAATACTTTGCTCCTCCAAGAGAAGGAGTAGCAACTATTCCCCAAACATCTGTATGCACGTACTCAAGTACTCGCCTCGATCTATGGAGTCCAACTCCAAAAGATACTATAGTTTGCTTGCCTAACACACATTCCTAGCAAAAGTCCATCTTGTCGAAGCTTACTCTTTTGATCATCTTCCTTCTTCTAAGCAACTCTAAGCCCTTCTCTGAAATATGACCCAACCCGAGATGCCAAAGCTTTGTGGTATCCAATGCACGAGAACTATCTACTCCAATACACGACTCTCCAAGAACTATAGTTCCTTTCAGCAAATACAAATTTCGGAACACATCTTCTTTCATAAGAACT
This sequence comes from Allium fistulosum, assembly GCA_030737815.1. Classification (NCBI taxonomy): domain Eukaryota; kingdom Viridiplantae; phylum Streptophyta; class Magnoliopsida; order Asparagales; family Amaryllidaceae; genus Allium; species Allium fistulosum. The sequence continues at coordinate 1,126,949,103 of CM060904.1, read as the reverse complement.
AGTGCACCTATCAAAACCTTCATACATTCCTTCCCGATAACTACCCGGCATCCCAAAGATGCCAATTGTCCTAAAGAAATTAAGGACTTCCGAAGACCTGGAACATACCGGACACCTGTTAAAGTGCGTATCACTCCGTCAAACATCCTGATCCTCACTGTACCTTCACCCATTGCTCTACAGCTAGCATCATTACCCATAAGAATAGATCTTCCCTCTCGTCCAACGAAAGAACTAAAGTAATCCTTATTAGGCGTCATATGGAAAGACGCCCCTGAGTCCAGCACCCAATGGTCTGAGACATCCAATACTACTACAAACAACACATCGTCAGATACAGACTTCTCCACCGCAAATGATGAAGATCCATCTTCTTCCTTCTTCTTCAAATCTAGACAATCCTTTTTTGAATGACTAGGTTTCTTATAGATAAAGCACTTCTCGTCCTTAGACTTTCTTCTCCTGCCATTACCGGTCTTCCTGGACTTGGAACGCCCTCTAGAGTGCTAATTCTTCTTATCTTCTCTAGCTCTTTCAACAAACAGGCCGTGACTACTACTTCCACCTCTACTTCCTTCACTTATCTCCTTCATCTGATCTCTTAAGCCCTCAAATAGAAGGCCCGACTTCACATCTTCTACTATCAATGTGTCTCTAGCGAAGATAAGGCTGTTAGCGAAACCTGTGTAATGCTATGGAAGAGAACACAAAAGAATTATTGTTATTTTCTCCTCATCCATCTTCCAAGTCAACAGTCTTCATCTTCATCACGAGATCATCAAAGAAATTAAGATGTTCCTTCGCTGAAGTACCCTCTCTCATCCGCATAGTGAAAAATGTCTTCAGTAATATCAGACGGTTAGTCAGAGATTTCTTCAAGTAAAGATTTTCTAGCTTGGTCCATATGCCCCTATTAGTGGTCTCACTACTAATCTCTGAGATAACAATCTCTCCCATAGCTAGTTGTAAAGTAGTAAACACCCATTTCTCCATCTCCTTCCTTTCGGCAACTGAGATGTCAACCGTCAACTCCTCAAGGGCAAACACTACTGGATGGACTTCATTCCTCATTAGAATAGCCTTCATCCTCCATTTCCACTTCTCGAAGTCTTTATCCCCTTTCCATTTCTCAATTGCCAACTGTGATCCTGACGCGATATACATCCCTCTAGTGTAGAGTCTTGTAACAACTGGAGTCGCTTCATCTCTTGACATAGCGTCTAACACTCCTCAATCAACTTTACAGCTCTGATACCAGACTATTGAGGAAAATCCGTTCAAATGATCAGTCTAAGGGAATAAAAAAACCCAATGCAGTGGAAAACAACTGGATCGTGATTGTAGTGAGACAAAATAAATAGAGATAAACACCAGAACAGACAGTCATAGATCAATGCAATGTAGAAAAATAAATAACACCAGTATTTATAGTGGTTCCACTACCGAGAGGCAGGTACGTCCACTTGGGGAGAGGAGATTTTATTATTTACTGAAAGATTAGAGTTACAAGATTGATTCAGTTTTGGAGGCTATATATAAGAAGAACTAACAATACAGGCAAAATTCTGCAGAGTTTCAGCTCTCTAGGATGGCTGCCATTGTTGTCCGGAAGCTCCACTATTTATAGAGTGAAGATATGAGGAGGGGTAAGTATAGTAGCTCAGGGATTTGATTCGACAAATCCTAAAATCTGGTTCAATACACTTTGGTCCGGCATAGGCCAACATGTTTGGTCCGACAAAGCTTGGCATTTGGTTCGGCAGCCAATGCCCGAACGAGAAATCTGGACCTGCATCTGTTCATTTTGGTCCGGCATCTCAGTTTGGTTCAGTCTTCATCATTTGACCGAACGAAAACTTTGGTTCGATAAAGCCCAATCTGGACCGGCATGCTTTTGGTTCGGTGCATACAATCTGGACCGACATTCTCAAACCACCGAACGAAATATTTCATTCAGTCTTCCCCAAATCACCACACCAAACACTTTACCTCTTCACCGAACAAAACTCCCATGCCCTAACCTTCCAACCAACAGCCTCCACCACCGAACCAAATATCATGTCTGGTCCCCTCTCTATCACTACCGCTCTAACTGGAGCGGCAGCAGTGGCTACCACCGGAAGAGATCTCTCGTTCGGTCTTCCCACTCCACCGAGCGACCTTTAGTCCTCCGCGATTTCACTTCTGTGACTAGGGCTTCAGCAGCTCCACCTCGATCTAGAGTTTTCTACTGCTGCTAGCTTCAGATTCTCCTCCATCGATGCCAGACCACGAAGCCATAGCTCCGCTGCTTCAACGTCGTCGAGCTCCAGCATCTCAAAATTTGGTATCAAATTCCAACAGGAGACCCAATAACGACAACAATAATGACAACAACAACCAAAGAGGAGAAAGATCAACAAGAGGTCGTAAGAGTGGAAATTCAAAGTCAAGGCATGACAAGTCACGTGTTAAATGCTACAATTGTGAAAATTTTGGACATTATGCTTCTGAATGTAGAGCTCCTAACAATAATAAAGTTAAAGAGAAGGCCAATTACATTGAAGAAAGAAGTCAAGAAGATGATACTTTATTGTTGACTTACAAGGAAAAGAAAGAGTAGTTATTCTCCAAAGGATTATGCAAGATTGTTGAAAATGGTTATGAATGGCTGAATGATTTAGAGAGCATGTCGCAAATTGACAAGAAAGTGTTTGCAAAATTATGATGGAATGATCGTCGTGCTCATGTTGTGAAAAGTGAGAATGTCAATGAAGTAGCGTATGATTATATACTTGGAGAAGGTTCCGTAAAAGATTCATGGAATTTGTTGAAAGAAGTATATGGAAAGAATGATACAACAATAATAGAAGAAGACAATCCAATTGATGAGAAAGAGAAAAAGAAAGATAGCAAGGAGGAGAAAGATGTTGAAAAATTGCTGAAATTTGAGGAGATGGAGAAGGATAAATTGGAAGAAGACGAAAAACGCATAGAGGATGAAAATGAAGAAGATGAAGAAAATAAAGTAAGCGAAGATGACGTCAATAATGAAAAGTACGAAAGTAGAGGAGATGACAATGAAGAAGACATAAATCAAGGAGATGAAATTCAAGAGCTTGAAATAGATTTGAAATATGCGCAAAAATATGAAGAAATGGAAATGAAGAATGTTAAAGAAATAGAAATAGAAATGGTCAAATAGGAAGCCAAAGTGGCAAGCGATGAATTTTATCATCATGAAAATAAAGAGATGAGCAAAGCTTATATAATTTTGAACATACCTATTTTTCAAGTGATGTTTTCTGAAATGACATGCAAAAGTAAAATTTGGAAAACATACAAAGAAATTGGATTGGTCAAAAACTACAAGAGTGAAGTTATGAAAGAATACAAAGATAAAATATATGAATCATTCAATATTTATGACATCGAAACAAGGTGGATGTTGGAACGCTTACTTTATGAAAAATTATATTGTGATGAAGAAGGACGAAATGAAGGAGTAAAACAAGAATCCGTGAAATTGCATTGAAGATCTCGACGTTTGGTAAGAAGGTCAAAGCAATGAACAAAGTTTGGATAATATCTATATTCCTACAAAAGCATGTGAAATACAAAGATTTCAAGCATTAGTTGATAATACAAAATCAAGTTTACAAGGGGGTGTTAGAAATAACTTGATTTTGTTAATCTAGTTTTTTCCATGTAAAAAATATCTAGAATCTAGAATATTAGGAGATATTTATGGACTAATATATTTGAAATTATATGAGAGAATATTTAGGAGATATGTATGGAGAACTGTTAGATTAAGGTAATCTCTACCGTTTATTTGAGATGTGAACTCCTATAAATAAAGGTGCATTCATGCATCTTGGATGTAAGAAAGGAGTAAGAGAGGAAAAGAAATGTAGTAAGATAAAAAAATATGAACTTTTGTAATAAAGTTTAATAATAAAGGTTTTCTCCTTATTAAAAAAACCATTTTTTCTTCTCCAACCTCTTATCTATCTTCTACTACAATCAAATCTATTTGCTATTGAAGAAAACTTCTAACATGGACATGATAGACCTGGACGACTACGAGCGATGGAAATAGGTGCAAACTACACCAAGTCCCTACTCTTATAAGCTAAAGTTGCAAGAATCTCACAGTTGGATCAGGATTGCTTGGCCAGAATCAAAAGTGGTTGTCGAGAAGCTAAAGTTGCATCATTTGTTACTATTCATGTCAATGGTACAACATCTCATTTGGTAATATGTTTAAACAAAATTGTAGCAACTTGTTATCAAATTTATTAACTAAAAAATATATATTAAATAATTGCTTTACTTGATAGAGTGGAAGGCCAACCTCTAGAAGTAAATGCAAGCTGATTGATGTTTGTAGAATAGGAGAAATAATTGCCGAAGGAGTTGTAGCTTCAACCGATCCAAATGAATTGGTCCATTTTGTTCAACTTGAAAAAGATGTTGTTAAAGTTTGAGTACCGAATGCAAAAATTCTAGATGCAGTTTTGTGGAGACCAACTTCTGGTCTTGCTAGCATTGAAGATGCTATTGGCTCTACAGTAGAGTGGCCAATTGCAAAAGTTATAATAGAACCAAGTTCTAGTAAGTATAAATTATTTCTTATATTGATACAAACCTTTAAGATGTTTAAATATTTGAATGCGCAATTTAATTCTTGATCATGTATCACTTTTATACATGTAACCAGTGCTAAGGTTTGTTAACTAATCAGAAGATAAAGCTCTTTTCGACCTAATTGTAAGTTAAAAAATTTCTATACTTCTATCATTTTGCTTATTTGTTATCATCATCCCAAGACTTAAGCTATTTACAATAAACACTAATAAGGATATTAAAGTTGATAATTTTGGCTCGACAAAAAATTTAAGGACCATATCATATTTCAGTATCAATCTCTAATTGGTAGTACAGACACGCGGTTGAAAGCTAATTATGGTTGCTCATAATAGTTGCTACAAATTATTGAACATGTGGAAATGTATGTTTAGCTTAATGTAGCTACAGATGTTTTGATTTGATTTGAATATAAAACGAAATTAAATAAAGTAAGATGCAATAGAAATGATTTGATTTGTATATGAGTGAGCATCTTCGAAAGAGTTATGTATGTACCTAATATGAATAAAGATTTAGTCTCAAAGGTCACTCCTCCCTAAAATACATAATGATGTATTAATAAGGAGTAATCAAACTTTGTTGGACAAAGCACAATTAGTGATGAGTGAAGTTGAGTTAACCTCATTTGATAATATGCGCGCTTAAGAGTAGTACACAAGGTTAAAATTAATATCATCCAAAGAATAGTTTACAAAACTATACGAGATAAGGGTTTATAGGAAACCCATGCATATCATAGGCCAAGTGGTTGGCAGGTTGTGCGAGTCGAAAGACTGCATGTAATAATTGTAAGTAAAAGATCTTATAAGAATCGTCCCACGATAATTGTAGGAATGATAGTCATTAGATAACTATTTATGTTGTGAATATAAATATATTGTGAACTAATGCAAAATATGTTTTATATAAGGCAATTCATAAAATGCTTATGTCCGTTGTATTAAAAACAACCATTGTTTCAAGAAATACCAACTTCTAGCGAAAATAATTTTATAAGAAATTATTAGTATAAAATAAATTTGGATACGATTCAATAATAAAACTGATTACAAGAGATGAAATGAAATTGACCAAATTTAAATGAATATAATACATTAGAACGTCCAATGAGTATTCTTGTATATTAATGAGAAACTGTGAGCTTCTTGTCAATATTAAGAATGAATAATCTTGGTTATTTAATTAAAACGGTAAGAGTATTGACTCTATGTAAGATGTGCTAATTCGAAACAGATTCCAATTATATTATCAAAATATGATTTCGATACTTGTATCCGAAGGCATATGATGCATTGCCCGCAAATGTGTTTTATGAGAAAGATAAATGCAGTTGGAATATAATGAGCCACATTGATAAGTATATTACCATGAATTTCAATTGTTAAAATTAACGTAGCAGATTCACTATTCGATGCACTCAAGTTGGTTCAGATTTTACTCACAAAATTATCGCCTAGTATGACTTTATGTTTTATTATATATGTGTTGAAATAGAAAATTATAAATATAGATTTAGACTAGTTTGTTTGCACATAACGACTAAAGTGTCTCAAAGTCAATGGGAGTGAGCTTGTGGGCTTTCGAATATGATTCGAGAATGGATATAAAGTATCATTCTTAAAAGCATCAAAATTGAATAAATGTTTTGATGGATGTATCCAATAGTTTATTTATCTGTCAAAATGCAGAGGAAGGGTGTGTTTATAAAAAAGAACATTAAAAGGTACATAGATATTTTTAGATCATAAGTAAATAACACACTATTTATTGTTAACGATGTACTTATGTTAACATCAGTTTTAGTTGTTTTAATACTTGACATTGGAATTGTTAATAATGTCTTTTATAGTAAGTATAAAAGATATTGGGTTTGTCGCAAAACAAAATGCAAGGACACCCATTAAATTGTTTAATTAATACGGAACATGTAAGATAGATTATTTATGCATTAACAATAAGAATTATCATACATGTTATGTTGTCTACAGTATCGTGATTTGTTTCTGTATTTGATACATGAAGGAAATATCAAATCCAAATTGATATAACTAAATGGTTGTTTGAGATGTTCTCATGTATTTTTTAGATACTAAAGAATAGTTTACATAAACAATGAACACCTTATGAAGGAGTGTTTGGACTCAAATTTCATAAATGGTATTGAGTATAATATGTCAATAATAAATTCAAGTTATGAATCTTTAAATTGGAAATGTTCTAATTAGAAAAGATTGTGGATGATTCAATGAAAAGACTAAGCACATTGACTTGAATAGCGCCATAATAAAAGCAATGTATATATAATAAGTGCACAAATTTATAACTGAGCCGAGGGTGATTCCTAATGTTGAGAATCTCATGACATTGTTATAAGATAACAATATCACGATATAGACCATAACAGAACTTAGTGCTCATTGGAAGTCGAGAGACATACTCTAAATTGTTCCACATGATAAAGGTAACTTATCAGCGCCGAAAAGAGTTGATTGACATAGTAGATAATTGAAACATAAAACAATACCCGTTCACTTAGGGACAGACTCAATTGGTTTTGAGAAAACCGACTAGAGAAATTGGAATAAGATTCCATAATTGACCCTAAGTGTAAGTAGGAGATTGATAGAGTTATGGATATGCCCTAGGACAATTATGTAATTTACTACATATATCTGACTAGATAGCCAATCTTGTTCGAAATAAAAGGTGTTTTCTTTCTATTATATATTTGATCTAATGTGTTATATTGATTAATTAATCTAATTAAAAGTATATTTAGTAGAAATTCCATAAATGGTATGATAGTTGCGAAGTGTTGTAATCGCGAGTAATTTATCACAATGAAAATAAATATACTATTTTAAATATTCCTAGTCAAGATGTATTGAGACTGGATATCGATACATCCATTGTGTAACGACCCGTAAATTTTAACTGTTTTAATAACGTAATTAGTCGAAATTTTGTGAAATTTTAAACGATAAAATTTTGGAATATAAATTTAATATTTGGAATGCGTCTAGTTAAACATAGCAACTGGTAAATTTTCGTCCAAAAATATGAAAGTTTATTTCGCGTGTAAATTTACTTCAATTTAATCAGTTAAAAAGCGATGAAAATAAAATGTTTTCGGAACCTAAATATTTTTATATGAAAAAATTCTAAATCATCTTCTGAGCAAAACGTCATTTTTCGTTTTTCCAAATTCGGATTTCTTTAGCTCCATCGATCTTATTTTTCTGCGTTTTTGCTGCATTTTCTGCTAGTAGAAAATTCGAATTTTTATAATCCTATCATACCACTGATCTCTGTATACCGTTTTGATCGTCTCGTCATGCTGATCTCTACGGTATATTCAATTCTGCATTTTGGTGTCCGGTACATAGCGGAAACCATGAAACGGTCAACCGTATCGGTTCCGTTTTAAAACCTTTTGTCTTCCCGTGACCTTTCATTGATATACCGTGAATCGAATAGCCATCATCAATAAATATTTTAGAAATTATTTCCTGAAGCTCAATAGTCCTGACCACTATCATTATTATTTCCCTAAATTCATCTTATCAGCTTTAACTATTCCTATTCTCTAGGAATTAAATTACATCTGTTCATTTGTCTACTACATCGTTTCATTCAATTATAAAATAGAAAAATAGTTATATACAGTATCTTTTCACTAAGAAGTTCATTCGTCTTTAATTATTATCAAATACTTCCAGCCGAGACTTTTCAATATACATCTGTTTAATTCTTTTGACTTCGGTTCACTTTTTTTTTCTGCGTTCTTCGAATTTTTTTTATAACAAATATGGTTCACTTTCATTTTTGGAGAACAAAGCTCGCTCAACCCATCACTTCCCTCAAGTTGTCCCCAGCCCTTTAGCTACCCACGTCAAAATTCATCCCGCCTCCACTAAGAAGCCATTATCCATTCTCCGACCTCGGCCTCCTTTGTCTCACCACCCTACGCTTCGACCTCTAACCGTTTAAAGCGCCCACTCTCCCTCCAGATCTTCCATGTCGAGCACCTCACCACCTCGGCCGGGTCACAACCCACTGCCACTCTCTCTCCCCTAAATCGGCGTGCTTCCTTCGCCACTTGATCTGATGCCAAGCCTTCCTTCAACCCAAGTTTTTGGAATGAGAAGGTATATTTATGTGTTTGGTTCTATATAAATTAGCATATATGAATAAGTGAGTTTGGTCCTATATCTATATATCTGTTACATTGTCTTTTATATTATTATATATATGAATATTTTAATTAAGTGTGTTATATATATATATGTTCATATGAGTTCAAAGTTAGCTAGTTTATATATATACTTTGTTTCGATTGTACTATATATGTATACAAGTTGGTTAAGATGCAAGTATGGTTTATATATATAAGTTTGATGTACGCATGAAGTTATATGCAAGTCATTTGTTTAATATATATAGTATATGTTATATATAATATGCTTTGTTAAACTCTAAATTTTATATGTCTATATGTATATTATATATCAGTTATATATATACTCGATCTGGGCATACATATGTGTGTCGGCTATGTAAGGTTTTGTGGCATAATTTATTATAAAGCTATAAAAGTTCATATTGGCTTCCTGTTAATTATTATTTAATTTATATACATTGGTATGCTCAAGCTAATATACATATAGTATATTTATATATTGTTGTGGGTTGCGTGAGTTATTTTCATTTTGCAGTAGGATATATGTACAATAGTATAAGTTTAAATATATTTCAATCTGCAAGTTATATTATATTATATTTTATCATGTTACATATTATTTTATTATAGGTTCTCAGCTTCAGTTGTATGTTCGTATATTATATGATGTTTATTTTTACGAGCTGTTATACTCGGATCCATTTGTTTATATATTCTCTCCCTTGGTCTGCAAGTAGTCTGCATATGTCTGTTAAAGTTGCTCACCTATATTCATTTATATATATATACATATATTGTCTGTATGCGATTTTGTAGCTTAGATTTGTATTATATTGTTTATATATTTTAGCTTATGTTGTTAGTCTCCACTTATTTCGAAAGGTTTTGTTGTTATATTGATTATATAATAATAAACATTGATTTTAAAATGATATAAGTATAAGTTATATACTTTGTCAGTTATAAGATTATATATATACTAGCTGTTACCTTATATATGTTTAATAGCATTATATATAATCTGATTTTGTTATTTATACTACATAAGATTTTTATTTGTTTACAAGGAGTAAATTTGGTATAGTACAATTGCATGTTTATATATAAGGTCGGTATATGTTAGTTGCATGTTTTATACAGGTCAGCTTATATATATATAATGATAATTTCTATGTATTGGAATAAAGCTAAGTTATTTGATTTTTTTTATATAATATATATTATGACTTTGTAGCTTACGTATATAAGCTTATTTATGTATTAAATATTGATTTTGAAATTTTAGTACTTTTGTCTTAAAATAAAATATAGAAATGAATGAATAATATAATAATAATGTACATATTTTCAGTTTATATCAAAATGATTCTAATTGATTATTTCATCATTTCCAGCCTTGCTTCGATCGTTGAATTCGTGCCCATCTTGTTTCGCTTTGGAATTTATGTTTGGATTCATAATTCGCTTCCATTCTCGTTTACCTCTCTCCAACCTCGGAACGTGAGCAATCACTCATGATTAATATTCTTTTCTTTATTAAATTTGATTTCAATTGAAACGACAATTGAAATATGCTGCTATAGTGATTTACACTGTTATATATGTTATTACCTGTATCAGTTCACTTGTGACATCTGACACCATTATCTGTTAATTATTTATGCGATAATAATCCAGTTTGGTAGATATTTGATTGATTGATGATGTTATATTAGGCGTTAAATTGTTAATGTTAAAGTGATAAATAATATGCAATCGAATTGATATAGGATAGTCAACAATTTAAATTGGATCTATATGTTGAATTTGATTTGTTAAATTTGTATAATATGACCCCCTTTAAATGTTTAATTACTCGACACGTAGTAATATAGTTAACTTCACCTTGAACCATTGAATGTATGTTGTATAAAATTGATGTTGTATGAAATTGAATAATTGATATCAAATGAAGAACCGTATTAATATTAGTGTAATAATCTTTAATCTACATGAAATGATAGTGTAGATTCTAGAAATAATTATATTAATTTGCACAAACAACAATGTGAATTAATACGATTATTTCAGGATTATTTGAATTAACTATTGGATTGTTATTGATTGTTGTTATTGCTTGTTTATTTACTTTGACACCATCCCAGTTATCACACTACAAGTTCCCTTTGCTATGCTTTGATTTTGAATTGAATTGGAATCGGGTTGAAATGATAAATACCCAAAATAAAAACTTTGACTTAGGATAGAGAATTAAATAAAAACCCGATTGGTCAATAATTTGATTTAAAATAAAATAAAGTTTTTATTTGAAAGGATAAGATTTTGAAATGAAGCTGGAATTTGAATTTTTAATGAAAGGAAATGTTAATATTTAAAATCTGAAAAATATTGACATAGTAGTTGTTGAAAGATCGTTATTTTGAAATTAATTATTTGACAATTAAATTTGGAACTTTTCAGTGAATTAAGTTTGAAATGATTTAATAATTAAGTTTGAAATTATAATTTAGTTTGAAATTATTAAGCTTTGAAATTATTTAATAATTAAGTTTGAAATATTTAATAATTAAATAAGATTTGATTATTTGATAATTAAATAAAAATTTGAATTCTTCGATAAGAGAAATTGAACTTTTGAATAAGTGAATTAAGTTTCTTTATTAATTGAGTTTTGAAATTGTAACTAAGTAAATAAATAAGTGAAATTGAATTTCTCTAACAAGAAATAAAATGTGTTTTATTGAAATTAATGTAAGAATTGAAATGTAAGGAATTTGATTTGATGAATTTAATTTAATGCTATTTGTAAGTTTTGATAAAATGGAGTTGAACTTAAATAATTGATTTAATGAATTGGAAATTAAATAGAAATTGTTTTAAATGACAAATTTACTTAATGAATACTGAATAAAATCGATTAATGAATTTAAATTGATTTGAATGTTAAATTAAATTAATTTAAATGATTTGGAATGAAACTTATTTACGAACTTGAATCAATATTTGAATTGTTTCAAATAGAAATTGGAATTGAATTATAAGATTTTGAAATTATGAATTTGGAAGTTATGAAACGTAAATTTTGGAAATTGGTTTAGAAAGACAAATGAAATGTTGATTTACAAATTTAATTGAAATTGAATTTGATTTGCTTTTGAAATATATTAAACGACCAATCGGTGTTATAATTACGAAGGTTATTAAAGGAACCGGAATCGGTTAAGGACATACTCACTGTCTAAACCGAAAACCACTTTGATAACTATACGCGGAGTGTGATCCAGAACGAAGTGGTTAGAATGATGTACGTGATGACTGAAGAAAGAGAACGATAATGGATAGCCTTGACACTTGTGTCAAATTGGAAATGACTAAAACAGGAGCCGTGCCGGGCCAAATGGGGGTTAGCTACCTCGAGCGAACACACTTCTTCGAAAACTACTCATTACTTGTTGTCGATTGGTGCACCCTTGATTTTGGGAGTGTTATTTCGCGGTGTTGCGATCGCTGCGGCGATGCATTCTCACCTGTCCGGATCAGGCAAACGATAGTTTCACTACCTTGGGTATTGCCTCATGTGCCTTGTCATACTTGGATCCCTATATACGCGACCACTACGAATTTGTTTTGTGTTATACCTATGGAGTACTCCCTGATATCCCACTAGTTTACGGTGGAGTTTACAGTGTTGTATAGACTATAACGCTTATATAAAATGTGTTAAGGGGGATAATGGTAACGCCTTAACACTATTTTGATATTTTATATTACTGACAGACATTATCTACTTATCGTACACTACTACATAGTAGATAGTTTAACGGATCCTTAAAGGATGGTTATTCCAAACATCCTTTGAGTTACTTGTATTTCAATTGCTATTTCACTTGAGTTGGATTTATTGATATAAGAATGTTAATCCTGACTCGAGTGTTTTGTGTTTTGCTTTACGCTCGGGTCAGACTAAGTGTACCAGTATTCGACTCACCTTTGGAGTTGGAGCTTCGCTTGGAGATCCAGCTTTCAGATATCCAGTTGATTCCAGTGATTGTATTCTGATTCTTGTATTTGATTATTGTATTCGAGACATCTGTTGTACCTTATTTAACTCTGATATGTATATAGTAGCTTCATGAACTACTATCTTTTGTTTCCACTGCAATTATTACTCTGTGTCTGTGATCTGTGATTATTTATTTACTGTATATGCTCAGTTTTGCCAAATATAAATTAACAATTCGGTATTTTGAATTATTCAAGTCCGACATGTGCGGATGCGAATGGTCCAAAATATCGGGTCGTTACAGTTGGTATCAGAGCTTTGGTAGCTCTAGGCAAAACTCAGCATATAGGGTAAATGTATTTACAAAATCACTCTCATTCGAGTTTCAATCTCTTCCTTTTGACTCGATTCCTTTGAATTTTGGAATGTTCCCTGCGGTTCCGAAATTCATTCTTGTCCCTCACTATTCGTATTATTCTGAATTCTGGAGTATCATATAACTCCACTTCGAATGATCTTTATAATGAGTTGGCGGTCCCGCCAATCTCAAATTGATTTGTAAAGGGGTAAAACTCTTCTACGATAGCATCGATTCACCGGAGATTTATATATCCTCGGTTTAGATGCTGACATCTTTAGTTATGCCGAATTCTATCTCTTGAGATCAATGTCGATTTGCCTCGAAATTCTACATTGATCTTATTCTTGAAGTCACGGTTGACCCGGTTAAGGTTGCCCGCGATTTATATAAATTTATCAATCTTCCTACTTTGTTATTAGTCATCATATCTTTGTTTCGAACTTATCTTCGAATCAAAATTCTCTTTGATTTGAGTCCATCAAATTTGAAAACCTATCCTTATTTTGAAAATTCATTCCTGTATCGTCGAGCAAAGAAATGTATTTGTAAACTAATATATATAAATGTTTTAATATATGCTGTGTTGTTTGAGTTGTTGATGTTGATTTGGGTTTCCGATCGATTCGTCTGATCAACGCTATCGATAGAATTCCCAAAACACTTGAACAGAGCAAACTGACACAATATTATTTTTAAATTTGGGTAAATGAAATAAATTTTGAATAATTATATTATATATATAAGTATGATTTTCTGAATTTTGATAGTTAATTGAATTGTTTTGTTAATAAATAATATTGGTTTTTAAATATGTCACAAAAACCATTGGCTTTTGTCTCATATATAAATAATTGAAATAAAAACATGGTTTATAATTTATTTGAAAATTGTAATGAATTTAAATCAAGAAACTGAGAATTTAAATTTTGGTGATTTCAACTTGGTTCTTAAGTTTTAAAGTGTATAGTATTTAAAATATTTTCAAATAGAAATCATTTCAATATAAATGTTTAAATGAGTGCTCTTCTCTTTGTCGCTGGAAAATAATTTCGGTAATGACGGCCGCATCATCGACATTCATTTTCGAGTTTCGAAGTGAAGAGACCATTCTGTAGCTTTGCTACGGTTTTGTTTTGGAAAAATATTTTGATTTGAATTTCTTAAGTATGACTTGATTTATATATATATATATATATATATATATTTGGGTATATTATTTTAAATTTAATTTGATTTAATATATATAGTATATACATAATTATTTCTAAAGGGTTTGAAATTAAACGGAAATCTAATTCTTAAAAAATCATGTTAAAAGATGTTTTCAATTATAAATAAAGCTAAATTTTGAATAAGTATTTAAACTTGAAATAATTGAATGTGAAAATTTTATTTGTATAGTACTAAATTGCATTTCAATATAACTTACCTAAATTATTCAGAAGTTAAAATGTAATTGGATAATATACAATATAAAATGTTTTATGAATAAAATTTGAGTGTTATAATAAATGTTATACACTTAAATTTTATTATAAAGATGTTAATAGAGATAAATAGGATAATAGGTTAATTAAATAATAGATGAGGCAAATAAATTTGTTTTAAAGGAATTAATAGATTGAAATTTGATTAACTTATGGAAATACCTTGAATTTAAAATCAATTATTGAATATAAATTAATTTAAATTGAAATTTATATGGTTTAATTTAATTTATATGGGTTAAATATATGTGATAAGATATATTAAGTAGAATAAATTTAACAATAATTTGGAATAAAGAAGAATTTAAATTGTTGAAAAAAATATGATTATAATAAAAGACTATTAAAATTTATGGTTTTCAGGAATTGTCAATTGAAGATAATTGAATAATAAGATAATGAATTTAGAAATAATTGAGATTGATTTTAGTGAAATCAAATGGATTAAATCAATTATTGAATATCAATTAATTTAAATTTGAATTTATATGGTTTAAATTAATTGTTATTTTGTATTTCAAATCTGTTTTTCTTTCTGGTTGTTTCTATTCTCCTACCTCCTTCCTTTTCGGGGACGAAAAGTTTTGAGTGGGGGAGAGTGTAACGACCCGTAAATTTTAACTGTTTTAATAACGTAATTAGTCGAAATTTTGTGAAATTTTAAACGATAAAATTTTGGAATATAAATTTAATATTTGGAATGCGTCTAGTTAAACATAGCAACTGGTAAATTTTCGTCCGAAAACATGAAAGTTTATTTCGCGCGTAAATTTACTTCAATTTAATCAGTTAAAAAGCGATGAAAATAAAATGTTTTCGGAACCTAAATATTTTTATATGGAAAAATTCTAAATCATCTTCTGAGCAAAACGTCATTTTTCGTTTTTCCAAATTCGGATTTCTTTAGCTCCGTCGATCTTATTTTTTTTGCATTTTTGCTGCATTTTCTGCTAGTAGAAAATTCGAATTTTTATAATCCTATCATACCACTGATCTCTGTATACCGTTTTGATCGTCTCGTCGTGCTGATCTCTACGGTATATTCAATTCTGCATTTTGGTGTCCGGTACATAGCGGAAACCATGAAACGGTCAACCATATCGGTTCCGTTTTAAAACCTTTTGTCTTCCCGTGACCTTTCATTGATATACCGTGAATCGAATAGCCATCATCAATAAATATTTTAGAAATTATTTCCTGAAGCTCAATAGTCCTGACCGCTATCATTATTATTTCCCTAAATTCATCTTTTCAGCTTTAACTATTCCTATTCTTTAGGAATTAAATTACATCTGTTCATTTGTCTACTACATCGTTTCATTCAATTATAAAATAGAAAAATAGTTATATACGGTATCTTTTCACTAAGAAGTTCATTCGTCTTTAATTATTATCAAATACTTCCAGCCGAGACTTTTCAATATACATCTGTTCAATTCTTTTGACTTCGGTTCACATTTTTTTTCTGCGTTCATCGAAATTTTTTTATAACAAATATGGTTCACTTTCATTTTTGGCGAACAAAGCTCGCTCAACCCATCACTTCCCTCAACTCGTCCCCAGCCCTTTAGCTACCCACGTTAAAATTCATCCCGCCTCCACTGAGAAGCCATTATCCATTCTCCGACCTCGGCCTCCTTTGTCTCACCACCCTACGCTTCGACCTCTAACCGTTCAAAGCGCCCACTCTCCCTCCAGATCTTCCACGTCGAGCACCTCACCACCTCGGCCGGGTCACAACCCACTGCCACTCTCTCTCTCTCCCCTAAATCGGCGTGCTTCCTTCGCCACTTGATCTGATGCCAAGCCTTCCTTCAACCCGAGTTTTTGGAATGAGAAGGTATATTTATGTGTTTGGTCCTATATAAATTAGCATATATGAATAAGTGAGTTTGGTCCTATATCTATATATCTGTTACATTGTCTGTTATATTATTATATATATGAATATATTTTTTTTGGCAAGGCCGACGGGGTTAGATGGTCCCCGACCATTTTATTGCTACACCAATTGGAACATAACACTTACAACAAAGAGCATAGCTCAAAGAAGACAGAGGAAGACTAGGCGCAACAAGCACAAAGGGAAACAAAAAACAGGAAATAAAAAAAAAAAAAGTACACACACATCTAACACATTTGGAACGCGGCAAATATGCCCGGATCAAAGGAGAAGGAGAGCATACTCATAGAGGAATTAATTTCATGGACTATCCACTGCCTGAACACTACATCAGATTTTGCATTGATGGCATCAAACAATCTCGTGTTTCGTTCTCTCCATATTGAGCTAATGAAACTCTTTATCACCACGGTAAATATTCGCTTTCCTCCATGTTTGTATCCTGATCTCGCATGGATTCTTTCCCACTCAACATGGTTATCATTAGAGACATTAGTTCTTTGAAGCTTCGCCATCACTTCAGTCCATACTTCCTTAATAAATGGGCATTCAAAGAACAAGTGTTCTATCGTTTCGGGTTGGTTACAGCAGTAAGTGTAATAAATATCGACACTCATGCCCATGCAAGTCAATTTTGCTTTGGTCAGTAACGCACGATTAAGAACTTTCCAAAACAGTAAATTTTCTCTCATACTACTATCGTTATTCCATGTCCGCTTCCACCATCTCCAAGTTGGACAAGAACTATTCTTCATCATGTATTCATATGCATCTCCAATTTTGAATCTTGTCCTTTTGTCACCCCAAACCAGACAAACTGATGTAGTGGACAGCGGGGCAAACAATCTCATTTTGTTCCATATATCTTGTATTCGCTGATTGGAAGATAAATGACGTGTGCTTTGATAATTATAGAGGACATCCCTGACCATTGTAGACGATTGAAGCCCAGTCAGCTGAAACTCAGTATACGTTAGGTGACGACGTAGAATGAACCCCTTGTCTAACCACGGGTCATCCCAGAAACTCACACTGTAAGTTGGGTTGGTGTTCATTTGAATAAGAGGAAGAAACTTCACCTTTATCGTGAATATACACCGCCACGTCCAGCTTAAGTTCTGGGGCTTTGTCATATTCCACAAACTCCTACCTCTTATCACATTTCTGTCAGACCATATTGCCCAGAGGCTGTCTGGACAATTATAGTAGGTATCATTATGTTTTGCAAAGGTGCTATGTTCCATTGCTTTAAGTTGAGTATACCAAGGCCCCCTTTGTTAATTGGCTTCTCCACCGTAGAAAATTTTATTGGAGCTATGTATCTGCCCGAGTTTTGCCCTTCCAAAGGAATTTCATAAAGGCACTTCTGATCATCTTTATCAACTTAAAGGGGAGAATGAAAGTCCTTGACCAATACACTTGCATTGAAAATATTACCGACTTTATTAGAGTTAGTCTTCCTGCTTGACTAAGAGACCTGGTGGTCCAGCAATTTAGTCTCGCAATAATCTTCTCATAAAGAGGAAGGCATTGAGGAGTTGTGATTTTTGATGTAGAGAGTGGAAGCCCCAGGTAAGAAACAGTGTTAGAGTTAAGAGTTAAGCCAGTAATTTGAGTAATTTGAGCACACTGAACATCACTAACTCCAGCCATAGTGATGTCAGATTTGTTGAGATTAACTTTTAATCCCGTCATAGAATAGAACTGATCAAGAGTATGCATAATGTTCTGGACGGTGTAGATGTTAGGAGAACAAAACACAACTAAATCATCAGCAAACATTAAAGCAGAGATTTGAGGTTCAGAGCAAGTTGGGTGAAGCTTAAATTTTCCCTGGTCTATAAGTTTGTCAATCATCCTCGTAAGAAGCTCCATGACAAGAATGAAAACATAAGCAGATAGCGGATCTCCCTGCCTAATGCCTTGCTTACTTTCAAAAAAACCCTCTGCCATACCATTGACAATGACAGAATAGGTAGGAGAGGAGATACATTCATATATCCAAGATATAAAGTGAGGTGGGAAGTTCATGTATCCCATAATTCGAACAATACTGTCCCACTGAAGCATGTCAAATGCTTTCATGATGTCAAGCTTCATCATCGCTTTCGGAGGGGAATTCTTATGTTTATATCCTTTAATAAGTTCTTGAGAGAGAAGGACATGGTCTAGAATGTTTCTTCCTGGAAGGAAGGCAGCTTGATTTTTGGAGACAATTTTAGGAAGGACATGCTTAAGTCTTGATGCAATAACCTTAGAGATGCATTTATATATTGTATTACAGCACGAAATAGGGCGGAATTCGTTAACACAGTGAGCATTCTTGAGTTTGGGAATAAGGGCTATATTGGTGTAATTGTATGACCTGAAGATTTTACACTTTTTAAAGAATAGGAGTATAGCATTGTAAACATCAGCTGAGACAATCGTCCAACATGAAGTGTAGAAAAGAGCATTCAACCCATTAGGGCCTCCACACGAATTAGAGTTAAGAGAAAACATAGCTTGTTTTATTTCTTCAGGGGAGACTTCATTGCATAGGAAGCTATAATCATCTGCATTAAGTCTAGGAAGGATGTCAGAAGGGATCTGATCAATACTCGGGATGAAATTGTTAGTGTTGCTGTACATGGCTGAGAAATGTTTAACAAAAGCTTTCTGGACTTCATCCGGTGTTGAGTGTAGTTTGCCTTCCATATCGTAGATAGTAGTAATGTTTTCTCTTCTCTGTTTATTCTTGAGACTAGCATGAAAGTAAGCACTATTTCTGTCCCCTTTTTCTCTCCATTTTATTTTCGATTTCTGCCTTATCATATCATTTTCTTTAGCTAACATTTCATAGTATTGAAGAGACAAAGTACTTTCAGATGATGTGAGATTTGCATTATTAACATTAGACATCATTGCTGTTTGGACCTCAATAAGCTTTTCTTTAATCAAAGAGCTCATTTTATCACCTTTGCCAAATCTGTTAGCCGCCCACTATTTCAAGACTATCTTCGCCTCTTTAATTTTTTCCTGCAAAAGAAACAAGTGATTACCATTTTTAGTTTTGTTCCAAGCTGCTATTACAGTACTTTTGAAGTCAGGTTCAAGAACCCAAGAATTAAAAATTTTAAAATTTGTTTTTCCCCTCTTGTCCGCTCCTCGTAGGTGTATAATTTGCGGTGAGTGATCAGATAGGAGAGGAGGAGGGAGATGGTTGAAGATGAGAGGCCATTTATTAAGAGCGCATTGATTGGAGAAGGTATGGTCTATCCTAGAAAAGGTTCTGCAACCATGTTTCCTTTTATTGTTCCACGAGTATTGCATACCTATAGATTTGACCATAACTAGATCTGCATCAATAAGGGTATCAGCAAGAGGTTTAATTTCATTAAGAGAGAGGGGATTTCCTCCAACTCTATCAGTTAGAGAAAAACTACAGTTGAAGTCCCCTAGAATTATACATGGATGGGTGGACTGTCTTAGAGCTGGAATGACAGATAGGAAGGAGGTTCTAGAAGCTGCCGAGTTGAAAGCATAAACAAAGGATACGTAGAAAGATGAATTATCAAAAAGATCAATAGCTTGACAGTGTATCATTTGGGAGGTGGATAGAATGGGAGTGAGTTGAACATGACAGGGGTTGAACAGAATCAAGATTCTACCATACGATGCTTCATTCAGAATGTGGATGTAATCCCATTTTGGATTAATATATTCAGCTGCCTTGATAGTCAAGGAGAGATTTAACTTTGTTTCAAGAATTGCTATGACTGATAGCTGATGTGTTTTGATGAGTTGTTTACATTGCTCTTGCTTGATAACATGGTGGCCTCCTCATATGTTCCATGCTCCAATGCGTGTCATCATTGGAGAACACGTGCATTGAGTAGTTCTATTTTCATTCTCCTTGTTACTGCCTGCTTCGAGGACAAGTAATTAGGAATTGTGGCTGAAAGGGGGGTAGCTTCATTGTTATTCGTTTCTTCAGTCTTTGGAGAGGAGGTTAGAGAAGGGAGGTTTGGAATTGGAGGGGAGGGTTGCTGAGAGATTGGAGGGGATAGAATAGGGGGAGGAACTTTGTAAGCTGATGGTGGTTTGATTTTGGAGTATATGTGTTGAGGGGAAGGGTTGGAAGAAGAAGAGACATTTGCTGGGGGCGAAGAGTAAGTATGTTGTTTATCAGACTGATACGTTGTGCATGTGACATCTTCACTATGCATATCTTCTTTCTTTTGAGCTTCACTTCTATGTTTGGAATCTTTGTTTGTATTTTTTCTATTTCTCCTACCACTTGAGATTGTTCCTTCTCCTTTATTATTCTCTCTACCTGATCCCTCATGATCGTTTCCTGCATCGATTGTTTCAGGTCTTTGTTTCTTGTTCACTTCTTGAACTTCAACATAGTTCCCTTGTTTCATCTTTTTACTTTTTTCTTCCTCCTGGTATGTATGATTTTGAGCATTACTTTGAACCTCCACTTCAGAGTTTTCAAGTGCAGCATGTCCTTGAGTGTCATATCTCAAACTATCATCTTGCATATCGTTCATGTTTTCCTCCTCATCCAGATCAAGTAGTGCATCAAATTTGTTAGACATTAAGAGAGTTTCAGCTGCATCATTTTCGTCAATCTTCCTTTCTTTCTCAGGACAGTTGTCGTTTCTCTCAGTGTCAATTGGAGTTTGAGATTTGGCAGTAACACCTTCATTTGCTTCTACATTATTTACTTCTCTATTACCACATTGTCCATTTTCATGTTCCTCTCTTTTACTTTCATCATCCATTCTTTCTTCTTCAATTCTAACTCTATCAGTTTCATTCTCATTTTTTTCATTGCTTCCTCTATTTTGAACCATTCTATTTTCCTTAACAACTGCCACTGTCTTCTTTTTGCTCACACATTGCCATGTCTTGATATTTCTTTTCTGAAGAGCTCTGTCATCTCTATTAACTCGGGCTTTCTCTGTTGTTACTGCTTTGTGTTCTTTACTGACTCCTACTCTTATTTCCTTGTCATTATCTCTTCGACTGTTATCGTTAATGTCACAACTTTCTTTTATATGGCCAAATTTTTTACACATAGTACAAACATCTGGCTTCCACAGATATTGTACGTATATTTTTTGATACCCTCCTTCGACCAGTTTAATCATAAACTCGTCAGGAAGCTCCTTATCCGGTTTAACTTCAACTAAGCATTTCGCATAGCTCAATCTCTCTTGCTTTTCCGTCATCTCATCCATACATAGCATTTTCCCCAAATGACTACAAAGCCAGCTGATCCCTAGAGGCGACCATGCAAATATAGGGAGATTGTACAAATGGACCCATACTGGAACTGCAGTGATTGAGCCTATCACATTACTTATCACTGCATCATATGGTTTGACTATGAACAACTTGTTATTCATAATTATAGGATCACTTTAAAGAATCTTAATACTATCCTGAGTACAGGAGAAGTTAAATAAGAAAATGGTGCCATCTGACTTAACTGTAACAGAGCCTTTTAGTCTCCAGATATTTTTAAGTTTTGACATTACAGCTGTGTATGACAAGTGTGTTATATATATATGTTCATATGAGTTCAAAGTTTGCTAGTTTATATATATACTTTGTTTCGACTGTACTATATATGTATACGAGTTAGTTAAGATGCAAGTATGGTTTATATATATAAGTTTGATGTACGCATGAAGTTATATGCAAGTCATTTGTTTAATATATATAGTATATGTTATATATAATATGCTTTGTTAAACTCTAAATTTTATATGTCTATATGTATATTATATATTAGTTATATATATACTCGATCTGGGCATACATATGTGTGTCGGCTATGTAAGGTTTTGTGGCATAATTTATTATAAAGCTATAAAAGTTCATATTGGTTTCCTGTTAATTATTATTTAATTTATATACTTTGGTATGCTCAAGCTAATATACATATAGTATAGGGGCATTTTACCAGAAGGACAAACTTTGCAGTCCAATTAGTTTCTAGGACACACATTCAAAGAAATTACTTTCAAGGCCAAAGTCAGCAGAATAATTACTTTCAAGGACAAAGTCAGCAGTCCAATTAATTTCAAGGACATAATTTCCTAGGTTTTTAGGCCCTAGAAACTAATTATTTTGCGTTTTGTTCTTGAAAGTAATTATTTCAGTTGTGTATCCTAGAAACTAATTCCACTTGCTAAAGAGGCCCTTGTGGCTAATTTCCACTATAGTATATTTATATATTGTTGTGGGTTGCGTGAGTTATTTTCATTTTGCAGTAGGATATATGTACAATAGTATAAGTTTAAATATATTTCAATCTGCTAGTTATATTATATTATATTTTATCATGTTACATTTTATTTTATTATAGGTTCTCAGCTTTATTTGTATGTTCATATATTATATGATGTTTATTTTTACGAGCTGTTATACTCGGATCCATTTGTTTATATATTCCCTCCCTTGGTCTGCAAGTAGTCTGCATATGTCTGTTGAAGTTGCTCACCTATATTCGTTTATATATATACATATATTGTCTGTATGCGATTTTGTAGCTTAGATTTGTATTATATTGTTTATATATTTTAGCTTATGTTGTTAGTCTCCACTTATTTCGAAAGGTTTTGTTGTTATATTGATTATATAATAATAAACATTGATTTTAAAATGATATAAGTATAAGTTATATACTTTGTCAGTTATAAGATTATATATATACTAGCCGTTACCTTATATATGTTTAATAGCATTATATATAATCTGATTTTGTTATTTATACTACATAAGATTTTTATTTGTTTACAAGGAGTAAATTTGGTATAGTACAGTTGCATGTTTATATATAAGGTCGGTATATGTTAGTTGCATGTTTTATACAGGTCAGCTTATATATATATATAATGATAATTTCTATGTATTGGAATAAAGCTAAGTTATTTGATTTTTTTTATATAATATATATTGTGACTTTGTAGCTTACGTATATAAGCTTATTTATGTATTAAATATTGATTTTGAAATTTTAGTACTTTTATCTTAAAATAAAATATAGAAATGAATGAATAATATAATAATAATGTACATATTTTCAGTTTATATCAAAATGATTCTAATTGATTATTTCATCATTTCCAGCCTTGCTTCGATCGTTGAATTCGTGCCCATCTTGTTTCGCTTTGGAATTTATGTTTGGATTCATAATTCGCTTCCATTCTCATTTACCTCTCTCCAGCCTCGGAACGTGAGCAATCACTCATGATTAATATTCTTTTCTTTATTAAATTTGATTTCAATTGAAACGACAATTGAAATATGCTGCTATAGTGATTTACACTGTTATATATGTTATTACCTGTATCAGTTCACTTGTGACATCTGACACCATTATCTATTAATTATTTATGCGATAATAATCCAGTTTGGTAGATATTTGATTGATTGATGATGTTATATTAGGCGTTAAATTGTTAATGTTAAAGTGATAAATAATATGCAATCGAATTGATATAGGATAGTCAACAATTTAAATTGGATCTATATGTTGAATTTGATTTGTTAAATTTGTATAATATGACCCCCTTTAAATGTTTAATTACTCGACACGTAGTAATATAGTTAACTTCACCTTGAACCATTGAATGTATGTTGTATAAAATTGATGTTGTATGAAATTGAATAATTGATATCAAATGAAGAACCGTATTAATATTAGGTAATAATCTTTAATCTACATGAAATGATAGTGTAGATTCTAGAAATAATTATATTAATTTGCACAAACAACAATGTGAATTAATACGATTATTTCGGGATTATTTGAATTAACTATTGGATTGTTATTGATTGTTGTTATTGCTTGTTTATTTACTTTGACACCATCCCAGTTATCACACTACAAGTTCCCTTTGCTATGCTTTGATTTTGAATTGAATTGGAATCGGGTTGAAATGATAAATACCCAAAATAAAAACTTTGACTTAGGATAGAGAATTAAATAAAAACCCGATTGGTCAATAATTTGATTTAAAATAAAATAAAGTTTTTATTTGAAAGGATAAGATTTTGAAATGAAGCTGGAATTTGAATTTTTAATGAAAGGAAATGTTAATATTTAAAATCTGAAAAATATTGACATAGTAGTTGTTGAAAGATCGTTATTTTGAAATTAATTATTTGACAATTAAATTTGGAACTTTTCAGTGAATTAAGTTTGAAATGATTTAATAATTAAGTTTGAAATTATAATTTAGTTTGAAATTATTAAGCTTTGAAATTATTTAATAATTAAGTTTGAAATATTTAATAATTAAATAAGATTTGATTATTTGATAATTAAATAAAAATTTGAATTCTTCGATAAGAGAAATTGAACTTTTGAATAAGTGAATTAAGTTTCTTTATTAATTGAGTTTTGAAATTGTAACTAAGTAAATAAATAAGTGAAATTGAATTTATCTAACAAGAAATAAAATGTGTTTTATTGAAATTAATGTAAGATTTGAAATGTAAAGAATTTGATTTGATGAATTTAATTTAATGTTATTTGTAAGTTTTGATAAAATGGAGTTGAACTTAAATAATTGATTTAATGAATTAGAAATTAAATAGAAATTGTTTTAAATGACAAATTTACTTAATGGATACTGAATAAAATCGATTAATGAATTTAAATTGATTTGAATGTTAAATTAAATTAATTTAAATGATTTGGAATGAAACTTATTTACGAACTTGAATCAATATTTGAATTGTTTCAAATAGAAATTGGAATTGAATTATAAGGTTTTGAAATTATGAATTTGGAAGTTATGAAATGTAAATTTTGGAAATTGGTTTAGAAAGACAAATGAAATGTTGATTTACAAATTTAATTGAAATTGAATTTGATTTGCTTTTGAAATATATTAAACAACCAATCGGTGTTATAATTACAAAGGTTATTAAAGGAACCGGAATCGATTAAGGACATACTCACTGTCTAAACCGAAAACCACTTTGATAATTATACGCGGAGTGTGATCCAGAATGAAGTGGTTGGAATGATGTACGTGATGACTGAAGAAAGAGAACGATAATGGATAGCCTTGACACTTGTGTCAAATTGGAAATGATTAAAACAGGAGCCGTGCCGGGCCAAATGGGGGTTAGCTACCTCGAGCGAACACACTTCTTCGAAAACTACTCATTACTTGTTGTCGATTGGTGCACCCTTGATTTTGGGAGTGTTATTTCACTGTGTTGCAATCGCTGCGGCGATGCGTTCTCACCAGTCCGGATCAGGCAAACGGTAGTTTCACTACCTTGGGTATTGCCTCATGTGCCTTGTCATACTTGGATCCCTATATACGCGACCACTACGAATTTGTTTTGTGTTATACCTATGGAGTACTCCCTGATATCCCACTAGTTTACGGTGGAGTTTACAGTGCTGTATAGACTATAACGCTTATATAAAATGTGTTAAGGGGGATAATGGTAACGCCTTAACACTATTTTGATATTTTATATTACTGACAGACATTATCTACTTATCGTACACTACTACATAGTAGATAGTTTAACGGATCCTTAAAGGATGGTTATTCCAAACATCCTTTGAGTTACTTGTATTTCAATTGCTATTTCACTTGAGTTGGATTTATTGATATAAGAATGTTAATCCTGACTCGAGTGTTTTGTGTTTTGCTTTACGCTCGGGTCAGACTAAGTGTACCAGTATTCGACTCACCTTTGGAGTTGGAGCTTCGCTTGGAGATCCAGCTTTCAGATATCCAGTTGATTCCAGTGATTGTATTCTGATTCTTGTATTTGATTATTGTATTCGAGACATCTGTTGTACCTTATTTAACTCTGATATGTATATAGTAGCTTCATGAACTACTATCTTTTGTTTCCACTGCAATTATTACTCTGTGTCTGTGATCTGTGATTATTTATTTACTGTATATGCTCAGTTTTGCCAAATATAAATTAACAATTTGGTATTTTGAATTATTCAAGTCCGACATGTGCGGATGCGAATGGTCCAAAATATCGGGTCGTTACACATTGAGACTAGAGTACATATAGCTCTCCAAATGTTTGATAGTGTATTACTCAATGGCTGCTAAGGGCACCAAGGGGTTACGTACTAATAGTTATTGGATAAATATGGAATGACTCACTGAATAGTTTTTTGTTAGTTAATATAACTAAAGTCAAACAGAATATATCGATGTGATTGATATACACCATTCTCTCGACTTGAGAATGCCGTTAAACTTCAATATGAAAGCTATGATTTGATTATATTCAACTCATAGCATGGGGTCCATCGAGTGACTATAGTTGGGTCAAGTGGAAGTATTGGAAGTGAAAGACTATTCAAGAGAGGATTTGTCTCCTCGGTTATATATGGAGTTAGTATCACGATCAGTTGAAGTCAACTCAAAGTTGAAAGCTCTGGCCAAAGCATTTCGATTAATAATTATTATTATTAGTGAACCAAGGAATTTGTGTTTGGATTTTAGAGTGGAATGTGGGCAATATTGGAATTTTGATCGTTACCAAATTCAATAAGTCCAAAGTGATATAGTTTTGATGAAGAGAATTTGTGTAAATAAAAGTCACAAGAAGGTAACAATTGGGGCTGATTATTTTGGCTGAAATAAGGGGCTTTGTGCAGCTATAATTGGGGTTAGAGAGGCTTAATAATGAATGGCTCAAATGGAAGGAGTTTGAGTGAAAGTTGAGATCCCAAGTTCTCTCTTTCATTTCCTTTATTTAAGCATCTCTACGCTCATTTGCTAGGGATCTTTGTAGAGCCTCCCACCTGATCTATAACTGATCGATCTTCCCCTCCCATCTTCTTAATTTCTGAAGTGTAAATCAAATCAGATCGATTGTTATTCGATAACTAGTGGTCAATGGTTCAATGACTAGCATTCTGTTGGATCAGAAATCGTTTCTAGGAGCTTACATCATCATTTCAAGGCGTGCTTAGGGCTTTTGCTACATGTTATATTTCTAATTTAATTACAAACATAATTTATACTTATAATGTACATTATATATATACATACATACATACATACATACATACATACATATATATATATATATTGTTAGTTAGGCGACGACTCCAATATGAAGATATATTATCTTATATGCATATGTATATGTTTAAAAAAAAATTATTATGAAAATCATCTCTATATAGCACAGCTCAGAATTTAAAAAAAAAAGTTTCGATTAATTAAATAATTTAATATATATAATATAGACATATACTTACATAGTCTTTAATTTAAATTATATATTATACTTATGTAAAATATGAAAATATAATTTTATGTATGATGTTTATTAAGTATATTACTTTTGGCTAAAAGAAAATAATTTTTATCATTTATATTTTATTTTTAAATATTTTTTAAATCAATTTAATATATAAATAATTATATAAATTCATATAAGTGTCTTAAATGATGTTTTATATTTTATAAAATTATACCGATACATACTAAACTCACGGTAGAAATAAACAAACATTTGCTTATTTTTTAAATTTTGAAATTAAAATTGTAAATTTAAAATTGGATTTTTAAATCGTTTTAAATTATAAAATTAAATAATAAAATTTCAAATTACAAAAATTTCTTCTAAAATTTGATGGAAGTTGAAATTTTAAATTTAGTTTTGGATAAAATATTTTTTATTAATTTTTAAATAATTTTAAATGGTTTTATTTATGCACTGCATACATACATACAAACATATATATACATAGACATACACACATATATATATACACATATACATACATACATATATATTTAAAATTAAAAAAGTAAAAAAATATCCTAAGCCATGCGCAAGACCGGATCAATATATATATTTAAATAAAAAATATTTTATAATTCTATTACATTAATATACATATTTTATTATACACATACATATAAGCATTTAACATATTCATTACATTTTTTTTTGAAAATGGGTTAACGTAAAGAACCAATAGGAAACTCGCCTCCTTGAAAAACCTTAGCAGAGTAGCGAGGAAAAAGAGCACGACATTCCCTATTAAGTATAATGTGCCCTATATCACCAATACAATGAAGAAATATAGCAAAACTCAACAAATAAACAAAAAAGGCCCAGCTTCAAAGTCCATAACCACATCCCCGCAATACATGTTACCACCAACAGCTCAAAACAACATAAACCTTAAAAATGTCTTCTTGTGCAGCCATTAGCCATAATCATTTAGCTCCACTCCTTACCTCTGCATCATCTCCACCACCCTTACTGAAAAACTACTGCTTCGTCTTCGCTTGGTGATCTAAAGTCGAACATCTATCTCGATTAATTTGAAACGCGGAGATAAAGAGCGCAATTGCCGTTTAAATTTTTGTCAATTCCGCTCCATCCAAATTTAATGTACAGTCGTTGAAGTCGTAGTGAATGCAAGGCCTTGTAAAACGCCTAGTCTGCGAAGGTGGTGGCAACCTAAATTCGTTGTAGTAATGTTAAGTTCGAACATAGCGGCAGATCCAACCTTGCCGAGACCAAATTCTAGAGATAAGTACTATAGCTACAACTTGTAAATAAATGTTTATGAGTCTCCAATTAATTATCACACAATTTTCAATTGTTGTTACATGTAATCCCCCAATTTATGAGCCTATCCATTGTCGGAAATCGCCTAACGTGCTTTATATGTCGAAAATGAATTCTTCTTTATTATTGTCTTGTGCCCCATTAATTTTGAGTAGTTTACATTTTCTGCATGTTGTTTGATTGCGTCCTATATTTATGCAAGTTTAAAACACTTATTGATTCTAATTTTCCAATAATCTTCTAATTTATCAATAGAAAGTTTAACCTAATAAATAGCATTAGAAACCTCCCTTGTCTCTGAAAGTAATTCTAGGTGAAAATCACCAGTCTGGATAATTTTGTTGATTGTACACTGTATACTGTAGCTGAGATGTTGTAACAACCTGAAATTTTCAACCATTCACATCCATACATGTCGGATTTGAATTGCTCAAAATATCAGATTGTTAATTTAAATTTGGCAAAAACTCAGTATATACAGTAAATAAATAATCACAGAATCACAGACACGGAGTAATATAACAATAATGCAGCGGAAACAAAAGAATAGTAGTTCATGAAGCTACTATATATATAAAAGAGTTAAATAAGATACAACAAAGGTCTCGAATAAATAGACGTCTCAATGAAATAGTCAAATACAAGATCAGAATACATCACTGGAATCAACTGGATAACTGAAAGCAGAATCGATAGATAGCTGGATCTCCAAGCGAAGCTCCAACTCCAAAGGTGAGTCTCAAATATTGTATCACTCGGTCTGACCCGAGCGTAAAGCAAAACACAAAACACTCAAGTCAGGATTAACATTCTTATATCAATAAATCTAACTCAAGTGAAATATCAACTGAAATACAAGTAACTCAAAGGATGTTTGGGATAACCATCCTCTAAGGTTCCGTTAAACTATTTACTATGTAGTAATATATGCTATTATAATAATGTCTAATATAAAATAAACTTACTTTTAAATAGCGTTAAGGCTTTACATTTTCCACCTTAACACATATTCCACCTTAACACATAATAGTCCCAGTAGTCTATCCAGTATTAGCATACCCCCAGATCGGGAGCTACCCTCAATACAACACAAGCTACGGCACAAAACCCAACTCGTAGTAAAGCTCGATATGGTAGGTGTCACGGCACAACAAGGCAATGCCAGGGTAGATATACCAATTACACATCCGGGCTGGTGGAAACGCATAGCAGCCACTACCGCTCACCTCAGAACACACTCCCAAATCAAAAATCGAAGGGTGGCCATCAAATCAATCGCAAGGTAATAGAAATGTATCGAAGAAATGCGTCCGATCAGAGGTGCTACCTCATTGGCCCGAGAATCGCTCCTGTTTTAGCCACCTTATGCCAACTCACGGGAGTCGGGTGACTCGGGTCCACGTTCATACCTCAATAGGATCGTCGCCACCATCCTACTTCATTCTGGAATCTCCACCGCATACACGGTTGTTAAAGTGGTTTTCGATATCGACAGACAGTATGTCCATATCCGATCTCGGTCTCTTTAACAACCAAACGTTATTATAACACCGTGGTCATTTAAAAATAATTTATACTTCAAAACCAAAATATCATATCCATTTCAAAACCATATCAATACGATATCATTCCTCACTTTAAAATAATATTCATTTCCAAAATCATATCACTTTCCAAAGTTATAACACTTCCGAAATCATAAGTCTTTTAAAAATCAAAACACTTTGGAAATCACAACCTTGAAACACTTTGAAATCATAGCTTTGAAATCATAACATTTTGGAATCCTCAACACTTCCTCTTAAACAGTTTAGATGTTAAAAATAGTATATATAATAAAATAGTTTATAAAATAAAATAATTTATATAAAATAGTTATATGTTAAACAATTTATATTAAAATAATTAGTATATTTAAAATAGTTTATATTAAAAATAGTTATATTAAAAATAGTTTATATTAAAAATAGTTTATAAAATAATATAAAATAGTTTTAAATATAATTTAAAATACTTTATATAATAAAATTGTTTCCTCAAATTTCACAAATCGATTCAAATCAACTCGACTTCCAAATTCAAATTAATTCAATCTCAATTCATAAATTTCAACTCAATTCAGTTTCTCAATAAATAATTTCAAATTTTATCGATTTCAAATACAAATTTGAACCACAAATAAACCATTTCAATTTCAATATATTTCAAAGCTTTAAATATTCACCTTTTCAAAACTAAATTCGATAATTTCATATATATATATATATATATATATCAAATTCACTTTACTATTATTTTAGTTTTGAAATATTCACTTAATAAATCCAATATCATTTAAAACAAATCCCAAATTACAATAAACTAGATATTTCCTTCAATTTATTTAAACTTGAAATATTCATTAAATCACTTTAAATCAAAAATCAAGTTATAAGATCATATCTTTAAAATTTCAAATTTAATAAATTTCAAATTTAATAAATTTCAAATCAAACTTATTTAAGTATAATTCTTAAATAAATACAATTTTGAATCAATTTCAAATTTATCTTTCCAGCCTGGATCATTATAAACTCTATATTTGAAAATATAGATATTAAATAAATACTTAAACATATTATATATCAACTTTAATAAAATTTTAAAATCAATATTTATTTAAAACCATATCTTTCCTTTTCAAAGCCATAGAAATCATTTTCAAAGTATTATATATATAGACCAACGGTGTTTGTATATAATTCTCTACCCTATGGTCAAGTGATATGGATATTTATCATTTTAATCCGCAATTTAAATATATACGGGTATATATCATTTCAACCCGCAATCCCAATTCAATGAAAATCGCTTGGGTTTATCATTTCAACCCATAACGATCTTCTCCTATTCTACAGATCGTTCGAGTATGTATCATTTCAACCCATAGTGAATTCTATACTAACAAGGAACTTGCAGAGTGATAATAGATATGATAATAATATGACAAGCATATATCATCAATATAAATAATAGATAATGGTGTTAGATGTCACAGGTGGACAGATACAGATAATAGCATATATAACAATGTAAATAACTAACAACAGCATATTTCAATTGTCGTTTCAATTGAAATCAAATTTAATAAATATAACGAGTGATTGCTCACCTTTCAAGGCTAGAGATGAATGAAAATACGATGAGTTACAAATACAAAGCAAGGTGAGATGGGCACGAATTTGACGACCAAAGCTGGTAGATAGAATCGGTGGAATAAATCAGAATCTGAATCGATGAAGATAATTGAGTATAATTGAACATATATATATATATAACTAATATATAAATCAATCTATATTATATCATACATAAAACTAGCACATATATTTAACAACCAATTCTATACTTATATATAAACCTGTAAAATAAATAAATAAATACATATACATTAGTTACCCTGGTCCTATATAAACTGCATATGTTATAAACACTAACTTATAACTTCATATATATAGCTTACCAAAGTATATATATACTAACATATATTAGATAAAATATATGTACGTACAGTCAAGAATATATGCACATTAATATATAAACATAAGTATATGCGAGTATCCTTTCAAACCAAAATTCAATAACATAAAAAATCAAAATATATACACACAAAGCCTAATACTGTAAAACTGAAATCGCGAATACAGTAAAACAAATATTGACAGAGATAAACAGAGATAATATGAAGTTATACATGATGCAGACTGTAAAACTGTAAACCTCGTTTGTATAACATATATATAAACAGAGATAACAATTTAACATATAAACAGAGTATATATATACTATCTTACTACATTATACAGTGAGCAACATATATGTATATTAATATATATAGCTAACAAAACTTGTACATAAAATTCAGAATAGAATATATATAAACAAATATATATACGGTATATACAAGTTTATATAAATATACTTATATAACCTATATACTAAAACTATAAACAGACTATTATGTAACAATAACACAATATATAGAAAGCAATCATATACAACCTTGATATTTTAAAACGGCAAATAAATTTTTTAAAACTTACTCATATAAAATATATAACTAACTTATCTCATATAAATACATATATAAAATCAAACAAGTGACTTATATATATATATATATCCCTATATATTATACCACTGTCAAAATTTATTTCCAATAAAATCACAACATAAACACAAAGTATAGTTTGTAAGACTCATTTATAACTCACGCATACAATTATAACATCAATGTTTAATATATAAAAAATATTGCTATTTACCATATCATACGTATAAATATTTTCATGATATAAAAATGTTGAAAGCCTACGTACAGTAAAAGTATATACTATATATAAATACACAGGTATAAAACTTACTTTATTATAGTTCTTATAGACTTACAAGCAAACCTCCCCTTACACGTTGATTATATCTACACCCACATAACACAAACCAGGATCAAATGAAAGCTAACCATCACAAGGGTAGTATATAAACACTTAAAAGGTTGCATGCCGATAGTAGTATATATACGAAATTATATATAAAATAAATAATCTATACCTTTATATATGGAAGAGGTGAGATGAACAGGGGCGGCCAGCTCAGAGGCGGCGGAGGGAAGCTATGTGAGACTTCAAGGTGGAAGGCCAGTGGCACGGGCACGAGCAAAATGGTGGAGGAGAAAAAGCGGTCTGCTTGGGGTCAGGCTCGGGTGGAAATGGGTTCAGGGAAGAGGAACGTTGTGCAAGAATCAAATGCAGAAGAGAAATAAAAATAAAAATAAAATATAGGAATGTGATACTGAGAAAAAGGAAAACGTATGGGGAGAATGAATGAAATCTAGGAACCATAATTGCTTTATTGAATAGTAGAGATAACAAAAGTCATGCCACTGAAATCAGGGAATAATTAAACAAGTGGCTGTTTAATTTCTACTGGTAGACAAATGAAAGGCCACGGAACTCAAAAGGTTAAAACGGTTACTGATGTGGAAAACCGTTTTGTAGCTCCTGCCGTGTACCGGACTTCAGAACACAGAATTGAACATACCGTAGAGATCAGCACGACGAGATGATCAAAACGGTATACAGATATCAGTGGTACGATCATCCGATCAAAATTCGATACGGACACTGATATACGTTGCCATTCCGTATGGAAAAATCCAAACGGAGCTAGAAACGTCCGAAATTTGCAAAACGAATTACCCAGTCTTATTCAGAGTGTTCTATATAATTTTTCTCATGTTGACATTTTTAGGTTTCGGAACACTTTTATTATCATCAATTTTTAACTAATATAAATTGAAATAAAATTACACTAGAAAATAAACTTCCAAATTATCTGATGAAAATTTACCAATTGCTATGTTAAAATAGACGCAGTCCAAATATCAATTTAAATTTCAAAATTTTATCATTTAAAATTTCACAAAATTTTCAATTAAATATATTAAATAAAACAAATAAAATTATTAAAATTTACGGGTCGTTACAGATGTAGCCTGCTCCATCCTAGCAAATCAACAAGGGACTTGTGGTTGATCCACGGATCAAGCCACAATAATGTCGTTTCTCTGTTAACTATAACTCTGTTCATTAGTTTGCATGCAATATCCTTGTTTCGTAAAATAAATTTCATAGTGCCAGAAAAGTTATTATTAATCCCCAAATACCATAAATTAAAAGTCGAGTATTACTTTGATTTCATCCACCTGGACCATAAATAGTATTTTGTGATTAAATTCCAAACCAATTTAATTTTGGCAGTAGTATTAAGATTGGATAATTCCCATAAGCCCACCCTTCTTCTGCCTTCGGTCTGCATGGTATATCCCATGATATTTTATGAAATTTGTCGTGTGAGAAGAAATCTAAACACATTTTGTCCACTTTATTCAACACTGAAACTGGAATACGATAAATTAATAGCCAATATATAACAATTGGTGTGACTGTATGTTAATAGCAAACTGCTGTCCCAATCTTCTAGTTTAGTCCTAATTCTATTTAGCAGGGGAGTACAGTGTGAAGCATGTATATTGTCAGAAGTAAGCGACACGCCAAGATATTTAACAGGTAATTTCTCTTCTTCAATCTTCAAAAATTTTGCAATTTTTGCTTTTGAACTGCACCAGAACAAAAACATACATGCGATTTACTTTGATTAATCTTTAAACCTACTGTTTCTTCAAGTTTATAGAAATTTTCATTCCTATAGCGTGCATTCTCCATAGTAGCTATTAAAAAAATCATAACATCATCCACATATAAGACATGCATTATAGTAAGCTGAACATTGAAAAGGTGTTTTAATTTCTGACATGCGCACCCACTTTCATTAATAAGGAAAAAAATACTCCATTGTAATACAGAAACGATAAGGAGACAACGGATCTCCTTGTCACAAACCTCTAGTTGATTCAATAAATCCATATGGTCGTTCGTCCACCATAATTGAAAATGTAGGTGTAGATATACATTCATATATTAACTCAACAAACAATATAGGAAATCCCATTGATAGAAGCATGTGACACAAAATATCATGATTAACCATATCATAAGCCTTCTGCAAATCAATTTTAATGCACATTTTACCTTTACCCTTTTTCCCAAAGTCTCGTACTAGTTCATGGCCAAAAATATGTTTTCTCCAATGTTTCTTATAAGAATAAAAGGTGATTGATTTTCTATTATAAGGAATGGCATAAATACTTTAATTCTGTTACATAAAATTTTAAAAACAATTTTATACAACCCATTAGCACAAGATATAGGTCTGTAATCAGCGATAGATCGAGGCTTACCTTTTTTTCGGAATCAGGGTAATAAAATAGTGATTTGGGCCTTTAACCAGCTTCCTTGTTTATAATATTTGTAAAATAACAGCCATAATTTCGTTTTGCAGCTCATTTCAGTGGACCTTGTAAAATTTTGATGAGAAACCATCTAGCCTGGGGCATTTAGTGCTTTCAATAGAAAATATTGCTGCTATAATCTCTTCCAAAGAGATTACTGTAGATAAGTACATTTTCCCACTATCATTTAAGGTCTTTCTGGTTTGAACTATAGGATGAAAATAGATTTGTTCACTATTGAAAATGGAGGAATAATAAATTATTGCTTCCGCTTTAATTTTATTCCCGTCGTATATATAGTTCCAATGGTCATCTAGTAAAGCATGAATTCTGTTCTTACGTTTGTGCATAGTCATCTTTTCATTTTATTTACATATTATTATTATTATTATTTGAAAATGAATTAGAAACATATATATATATATATATTAAATAAATAATTAAAAAAAATTACGTGCTTATATAAGTATTGTTTTTGACATTACAGCAAATGAAATTATTGATTTATTTATTATGATTTAGGTAATATAAACATGTTTATATATTAATCGATATACACATTATTAATATTATATACTTATATTCATAAATAAATATTATATATTTATACAAAATTATACATAAATAAAATTTTAATATATATATATATTTATTTATTTAAATATTTATTATACATACATACACTTAGATGATATATTTGCATATTAGATGAGCTAACGTGTCTATTACGATGTAAATCTTAGCATCTATATACGAGCTTGTTATACCTTGCACAGATTGATATGTTAAACATGAACACACACGCATATGTATGTATGTGATACACATATATATTTATTGTAACATAAAATTAGATAATACAATATCATTTTATAAATTTAAATATAATAAAAGATTTTATTTAAATAAATTTAGAAATGTTCTAAATAAATGAGACTTCATATGCCCAATAAAGATCAATTAGGGTAAAAATTTTGAAATTCACTCATAACTTCTACGCAGGCAGACCTAGTTCCAACACCCATTCCCTTGGAATGTCGTTTATAGTTAAAACATATATACCTTGCTGAATTAGGTTAAATGGACTAGAATTAGAAGAAGTCAAATCCAGCGGCATTTTGGTAATATATTAATTTTGAGATTTTAGGCTAAACATTTGTAATTTCAGCCTATAAATAGAAGTGTAAACACTATCTTCTAATCCTATTTTAGTCTAAACACCTTACCACTAATCTCCATCAAATCCTAAGCATATTCAAAACAAAAATCTCCTTTTTATAACCGTTTCATTTCTTCTTCCTCTTCCCTCTTCTCTACCAGACTTTGAAAATTCATCACTTCTCGGTTTCTCAACGGATTTCGACGAAACTAGCGGCAAATCGAAGGATGCGAAGAATACTATTATTGTAAGATTGGAGGCACAACATACTCGGATGGTGAAGAACAATGATGAAATCTCGTACACTATTTTCTCTTTACCAAATTTTAAAATGGCGTATCTCTATCGTTTTTAATGGATTTTGATTATTTACCCATCAAAACGACCATGGAGATGAGTACTACAATTTGGAAAAGGAATATTGGAAAATTACCAAGATTTCTATGTGCAAAAGGCGCAGGATAGTGGAGAAAGTGTTGAGTT
This sequence comes from Allium fistulosum, assembly GCA_030737815.1. Lineage (NCBI taxonomy): Eukaryota > Viridiplantae > Streptophyta > Magnoliopsida > Asparagales > Amaryllidaceae > Allium > Allium fistulosum. The sequence continues at coordinate 1,126,911,415 of CM060904.1, read as the reverse complement.
CTTCTTCAATCGAGAGTTTCGGTGAGTGGGATTCATCTTATTTATGTATATATTGATATGATGTAGTAAGACACCCCTTATAGTTTTAAATCAAATTATAAATGATGAAACTGAAGAAGAAAAATGATTTTGTATATATACATGATTAGGATGTTGTAACATCCCATAAAATTTATAGTAATCAATAAGTAATTATTAAGACTCAAAAAATGGAATTTGAACAAATATTAGTATTTGGCCAAGAAACTTATACCAATGTGTTCATAGTGATTTTCTGAGAAACTTTCATATTCAAAATTTTGCATCGGAGTTCAAACGAAGAAGTTATTAGTGTTTGATGTTTTCGAAATAAAAATAATTAAATTGGGAATAAAAAGGAATAAATAATATTAATTGTATGGACCCTAGCAATCGACCCCCGTAACTTAGGTCGGTCGACCACCTATAGAGAAGCAGTCGATCGATTGGGAGCGTGGCGGCTAGGGTTAAACGTTGGCCGAACAGAAAGGATTTAGTTATTTTGAATCTAACAGATATGATTAATAGGAGCGCCTATTAATATAGGTAGCCCCTCACTTTTCTTATCATATTTTCCGATTTAAGCAACGGAGCTCTATCATTTTCTATTCTTCATTATTTCTATTAATTATGAAATATTATATATATTTATATACTTGGAGAAGGGTGGAAATAAAAGAGAAGAAGAGAAGGCCCAAATAAATATAGCGGAAAAAGGTAAATTTCATGATTATAAATCTATATTTCTCTTAACCCTTATATCTCTTCTCAGATCTATAATTCTAATAATATGTACATATCTTATTATATATGTTCTTTGGGATTATAATGGAAAAGGAGTCAAATTAAAGGAATGTATTCGGATTTGGGAGATTTGGAATGTTTGAAAAGTGAGTGGAAAATTACATGGTTTATATATAATATTGAAATTTATATCATTGAGCTTTATTTAATTATTATGCCTATTCAAGGTCTGTGTAGTTGTAGGTTTGGAAAGTACGTATTCAATTGAAATCCCGCCTATATATTCTATAAGTTAGGTAATTGGAATAGGAATGTAATTACACTCTAATCTAGAAATTTAGAAATCGGTCCCTAATTTTTTTTTAAAGTAGAATGCTAATATGATTGTAAGATTTATTATAGATTTATGATAATTGGGTTGTAAATTGTTAGTATTTGTTTAGATTGCCTAAGTTAACTTGGAATATGAATTTCTATATTTTAATTTTAATAGGAGCATTGTGGGTACAATTTAGTTGTATCTGTTTTCGTGTAATTTCCATAAATTATCTAATTCAAGCATAAAAAGTGTGTCCTTTGAAATAATAAGGAATATACAAAAAAATGAAAGAGATGTGTAAGGAATGGATGTTCTTCTCCATAGTTTGCGCTGTCTATTTCAATAAAAGATAGAGATAATTCCTTGTAATTTCAAACGAAACAAAAGTCTCACTTTTGGGTAATTTACGGAAGGTGTGGCGATAATCCATTTTGGGAAGGATAACTCTAATATAGTAAAATATGGAAATAAATGTTCTTTACAGAATGTACGTGTAACTGTATGTTTTAGAATTCCTAAAGCCTACGAATTAATGAATTAGATTTAGGAATATATATACACACGCATGTATAACCACGACTACCGATTAAAATTTTAAATATATATATAGCATAATATACGATGATATTCGTATTAGTTATAATTAGGACGACTAGTAATTAATAGCATACTAAATCATAAGACTAGGAGGTTGAAGTAGAAAAGAGATAGTAACTCCAAAATTGGTATGGCAATAAATGTGCAGTTAACATGAAGTTATAAGAATTAGACGAGGATATAAATATGTTTGATGGGGCTAGTTAAATGGTTTAATATGGCTTTTATAGGGAAAATAGGGATGATAAGTTGAATTAGAACGAATAAATAAATGTCATTAGCAATTGTCCAATTTGAATAATAATGACCCTTTATTACGGACAATTGACATTTATGGGACATAAGAGGAAAATAGAAAATATACGTTATAAGAATATAAGAAAGGAATTTAATGCTAAGAGGAAGTATAATTTTTATAGTAGAAAATTATATAGCCTTAATAATATGTTTAGGATGAGCGTGAATTAGTGGGCCTAGCTCTATATTTAGGCCTAGATAATTGGTTTGGTTAAGTATGGGTTGGGATGCAAGGTTAGTAGAGTTACACAAAAGAAGACCGCCCTTCACCTAGAGGCTGCCAGCAGTTGTGTATACTTAGTACTAATGTGGGACATCTTCAACCATAGGACCTGTGGGAAAGGCATATGCGTTTTCATATAGGAAGGGGAAAACATATCAAGGGTTCGCCTTGGATTCGAAGTATTAAATGACTCGATACCTTTAGGGATGTCAAGGGGTTTGCTTTGGAACAGAAGGTATTAAATGGTCGTTGGGTTTGCCTCCTCCTCATATAAGAAGTCTTAAATAGTCTACGAAGGTACCTAATAAGGAAATGAGGTCTACTTCATTTCTAACAAGAGGTATTAAGTAACTAGAATGGGCATTTTTCTTGACTTACATTAGGTTAATCTAAACTGGATTTCAGCTATGGAAGGTCGACGGGCTATGTCGGTGTTGTTATTGGATCTGTATTTAGTAGTAGGGCTGGCATATATGTTATAACCGTCAGTGGTCCCGAGCGGTCAGTGGTAAAGACTTGGGTTATTCCTTGATGGATTTCGCTTCCTACTAGTGTAGAATTTGTATGAGATATGCAAAGACCTCAAAGTTTAATTGATTAGTTATTTATTTGTTGGATGTGGGCTAATAAACCCTCAGATAAGTCTTTCAGAATCATTAGTAAAATGGCAATTAGAACCCCCGAGAAGGAGCATTTTTATGAAACTTCTCTAGCTTTTGCTTACTTCTAAGAGAATCGGAATTGAGTTAACCGGAAATTCATCGATTTGTTCTGGAAAGTTCAATAAGCGGGAAGAGTGTATTTATATGAGATGACTCAAAAACTGTAATCACTTCAAAACCATATACGCGATCTATGTTCTGGAAGCGGTTGTGAAGTGAAATGTTATAGAGTTGAACTGTCTATCCTATGGTTAAGTCCAAGGGAAAGGTCAGCGTTAGCATTTCAAACGATGCTATCATATGAGATTCTCTATTTTAAGGAGTATTCCAAGAGAGAGGATAGCGTTAGCATTCGTCGGAGGACTTATACATGGAACCTATATGGAGGTTCGAGATCTATTCAAGATGCTTGAATCCACGTAGTGATTCATGATCTGTTCGATGGACGGAATCCATTTGGGGATTCGTGTTTTGTTCGAGTGATGAAGACTCGTGTGAAAGATGTTGAACGTAGCCTTGACATCAGGAAAATGACAGAAAATAGAGGAGGACATGGCCATGGGGGATCAGCGAACCTCAAGGGTATATCAACTTCATAAGTAGAGATGCTTATCGAATATTGCTAGTGGGTGTTGATATGGCTCGGACCACACACCGAAGGTGGTCCAGTTATGTTTACCTTAAAGTATATTTATCTAGAAATATATGGTGCTTAGAAGGTAGTTTCTGATCCTTGTCATGATGTTTGGATATGGCCAGACCGAGGAGATCTCCATGCAAAAATTCATATGCGAACGCGCCTTAGTGGTATTGATTGTATGCCTATTATTTTCGTGGCATTCACACGACAGCTACTTGATATGATTTATGTGCTACACTCTCGACATTGTATATCATATCACTATATAAAACTTAACGAATGGTTGGTTTCATTTGAGGGGAAAACCACTGCGGTAATCCATATAGTCCCAAAAAGATGCTATTATATTCATTCTCATTTCTTGAGTTGCTCATGCTACTTTACCAGACTAATCCGAGTGTTATTTTCTTATGATGCTCGGGTCAACCCCGTGTATGTTTCCAGTTTTAGCTACGGATGCTTGGAGCTTATGGAGAAGAGTCAGATGATTACCTTTTGTAGTATTCTTATTACTATTGCATTTCTGTATTGTATATATCAGCATTTTGAGGACGGACAGTTATAACTATCCAGGTTAATGATGGTACTTAGTTTTTAGTAACTCTGATATTTCTATATTCAAAGTAACCCTTTAAACTATTCCTTAGATATTATATATTATCGTTCCGTTGTTATTATAAAAAATAGATATTTCTATATTCAAATAGAAACTTAGTTTTTAGTAACTCTGATATTTCTATATTCAAAGTAACCCTTTGTACTGTTCCTTAGATATTATAAAAAACCAATGTGGTAATCCATACAGTCTCAAAAGGATGCTATTATATTCATTCTCATTTCTTGAGTTTCTCACGCTGCTTTACCAGACTAATCTGAATGTTATTTTCTTATAATGCTCGGGTCAACCCCGTGTATGTTTCCAGATTTAGCTACGGATGCTTGGAGCTTATGGAGAAGCGCCATGATTACCTTCCATAGTATTCTTATTTCTATTCCATTTCTGTATTATATATATCAGCATTATGAGGACAGATAGTTATAACTATCCAGGTTGATGATGGTACTTATTTTTTAGTAACTCTAATATTTCTATATTCAAAGTAACCCTTTGTACTATTCCTTAGATATTATATATTATCGTTCCGTTGTGAGATTTTGATGTTGTGTTCTCTTTTTCTTGTTCTATTCTATTTTTTTATTTTACCCTAACTTTTTGTCTTTTCGACACTTAGGTGCTCGGCACATGAATACCGTGGATGTATTAGTGTCGACATTCGAGGGTCGAAAAGTCTGGTCATTACAGGAAGCTACAAAATACAATATGTAAGTAATAAATTGTGAAATCTCCTACTATATTTGTTATCCCGCCTTTTGGCAAGGCCGTGACACCAAAAAGTTGACTAGAAAACAAATGACGGTCCGTCCTAGAGATCAGTCATACATAGGCTCACCATGGATATCGACGAATTTTGTCCGAGTCCGGATCGAGCCAAAATTGATAGGACATGACAAGCTAAGCCATGAGAGTCAACGTTCCAAATCTCAAGTCAATCCGAGCTCGTACGCTCAAGATATCATCGATTCAAGATGGAGAAAATTACCCTAAGTTCGAATCCATGAAGTTCGTATCCATCACACTAGCACCACAACCATCCTGTTCGAATCCACCAAGTCACTGTGCTTCGAATCCATCCGCGCATGCCCTAAGCTTCGAATCCATGAGAAGTGCTTCAGCCTTCGAATCCATCAAAACATCCTCAACGTTCGAATCCTTCGGCTCAGAGTCTACGTTCGAATCCATCGAGAAACATTCATTCGAATCCATTTAGATGAACCACTTCGAATCCATGATGCCACCTCACTTCGTTTCCTTCAGGTTGAAGTCTTTCGAATCCATCCTCTGACTTTGCTCCGACTCCATCTTGCAAGAGTAGCTTCGAATCGAGTAGGGAAGATATAGCTTGGTTGATTCGAACGAGCATACGTTCGAATCCATGTACTTCGAATCCACTACTTCGAATCGACCAAGTCACAAGCAGCTAAGGACGTGGATTCGACCCAATCAACTCGGCGAGAAAAGTGGATCGACTCGAGAGATGCGCGCCATGTCAACATCCTCACATACAAGCATATCGATTCGACCCTATCGAGTCGAAAGGGATCGATTCGAACGAAGCACATCAACCAGAAACGCAAACTTGAATCGATCATAACTCAAGATCTACAAGTCCAAATGCTACGAAATTTGGGCAGGAGCTAACTGGCAACCAAAGGAATGTCCATGCCAAATTTCAGCTCAATCGGAGCAAATCTTGATCGATTCGAAGCAAGGGTCGAATCGATCCCAAAGTGGGCCCGGATTTCCAAAGAGCGGGCATGTGGGCCCCCCTCACGTGCCAGAACTGGTCTCCCCTCATTTTAGGCGAAATATCAGCCTCCTACACCTATAAATAGAGCCCCTGGTCATTCAGAAAAGAGGTCGGACAATTTTGAGAGCTAAAGAGCGCCCAGACTCTACCAGATCTACTCAGAATCACCACTGCTTCCTTAGATTCAGATTGTAATCATATAATCAGTTGTACTACATCAGAATAAATTGTAATCATCAAGAGAACATCAATAAAATCATCAACTTCAAAGTGGACGTAGGCAAGATCGCCGAACCACTATAAATCTCGCGTTTATGTTCATTATTTCTGAATGGTGATACTCTGTTTGCTTAGATTTGAGATTTGTGTGTGAATATTGTTGATTTATATCCATACACTGGTGCTTTCACAACATTCGGGGTTTGTGACCAATTTTGGCGCAAACACTTTGGTGCTTTCACTGAGAACAACTAGCACCCGCTACACAAGATTTGAAAATTTGAAAGACAATGACTCGACAAACAAGTAGAAGGCAAAGAGCTGAGAGAAGTCAGCACGAAGGAAGTCAAGAGGCTTCCTCTGGAGCAAACCAAGCATCGGTCTTCATCACCAGGGATGAGATGGAGACAATGATGAAGAGACAGGAGGAGATGATCCAGAATTTGCTTCAACAAATTGGACAACTTGGAGCACAAAATCAAGGAACAACCGGAATCCAGAACGGAGCAGGACCATCTGGTGCAGCGCCGGAGCTGGGGGGCACCCACTTAGGACATGTTGATCCGAGCACGGGAAGAGAGACAAGGACATCCGAGCAACCTGACAGCAATAGAGGGATGAACGCTCAATCAGGGGGGCAAACACCTGAAAGCTCACACGGACTCGGGGGGCAGATCGAAGGTAGTGAACGAGGACTACAGCTTGGAGACAATGATAGGTTGGCAGAGATGATCAGGCGAGCCATGAGAGGTGGATTAGTAAACAAAGATCTTGAAGACGTGAACAAGAGTCCCTTTTCTCCTGCGATTAGGTTGGCTAGGAACCCACCAGAATTCAAGCTACCAACAGTAGAAAGGTATGATGGGAGGACAGACCCTACGGTCCATCTAACGAGGTATATAAGGCACATGGAAGTGCTGGGGGCATCACAGGAAGTCATGGCCCGATGCTTCCCATTATATTTGACAGACATAGCAGCTTTATGGTTCAGACAGCTAGAGAGCGGCTCCATCGGGACATGGACCGATTTGATTGAGAAATTTATGAGGCAATTCAGGGTTCACATTTCAAGACCCAAGAATGTGATGAGTTTGGCAACGCTAAAACAGAAAGCTGGAGAGTCTTTGAGGAATTTCCTGACGCGATTCAATGCGGCAGCAGCATCGGTGTATCGGCCAGATCCATCCATGGTTATGATGGCAGCCGTGTCCGGAATAGCTGACGGCACAGAGTTCAAAAATTCATTAACTAAGGATCCGCCTATGGATATAGGGGAATTCTATCACGAGGCAGAAAAGTTTTTGCGATTGGAAGACGCTAATGCTGAAAGAGAAGAAGGAGAGGGAATAGAAGTTTATGTACTTAAAGACAAAAAGCCTCTCGAAAATGATTCAGGCAAGGATAAAGGAAAACGAAAGGCTGAGGACAATGGTGACAGGTCAAAACGACTGCGAAGAGAGCCACGATTCACCACTTATTCAGAGCTGAATGAGAGTTTGGAGCGAATCTACCAAGATACACGAGAGCAAGTTCCCTACCGTAGGCCAATACGAAGGGATCCCACTGTTGACGAGAGGAAATCAGACAGATACTGCTTATTCCACGAACTGAATGGTCATAACACTAACGACTGTAGACATCTGAAGGATGAGGTGGAAGGGCACATCAGGAACGGTATGCTACTTCAGTATGTGAGAAGGCGAGCTCCAGCAGTGGAGCCAGAGCAACCGCCGTCTACATCGGCCAGGGGTGCCCCCGAGCCGGGGCATCGTATGATTATCAATTAGTTAAAATAACGATGGACAAGTCGCAAACCTCTCACCAACACGGGTAAGTCATTTACACATATGCGAGATCACGAGCGGTCCATAGGCATGCTCTGAATGACTGTTAACCCTATCGTTGCGGGAGTTTGCACTTCGACATCCTTGCTTTGCTTTTGTTTCATCTTGATTTGAATATTTGGACTTGATTTTGTTTAACATTTCTGCTAAAGACTTATTTTCAATGAAAAAATGCTACTTGTGATTTCATAACGGCTAAGCCACTTACACATGTACGGGATCACGAACGGTCCCTAGGCATGCTCTAAGATGGCGATAAACCATTGCAACAAACAATCCGGGAATTCACCCGAACGTGAAACCTGGTACGGATGATACTAAGTCCCTCCCCGGGCACACTCAAATCGCCACGAACGGCACCCGACCGCGAACGGTCACAATTCGATCGCGAACGATCACACTTCGCCACGAACGGCACCCGACCGCGAACGGTCACAATTCGATCGCGAACGATCACCCTTCGCCACGAACGGCACCCGACCGTGAACGGTCACAATTCGATCACGAGCGATCACACTTCGCCACGAACGGCACCCGACCTCGAACGGTCACCATTAGCCTCGAACGACACTTGACCACGAACGGTCACAATTCACCTAATACGACATTCGATCGCGAACGATCACATTTTTGCCTCGTACGGCACACGATCGCGAACGATCAAGTACCTCTTTCCACGTCACCCGACCGCGAACGGTCACAACTCGCCTCGAACGGCACCCCTCACCTCAAATGGCTTGATCACGAACGGTCGTCATTTGGGGCCATGTAGAAATGCTAGATCGCGAACGGTCGCATACCACCTCAAATGGCTAGATCGCGAACGGTCGTCATTTAAGGTCATATAAAACTGTCAAACTCTTCGCAGGTTGTACCACAGGTCATCAGCAGGATATGAACATCCAACTTGTGAAACTACAAAACACACCTTCCTATCGCAAGGCATGTTTTGGGGGGCAAATGTTATCCCGCCTTTTAGCAAGGCCGTGACACCAAAAAGTTGACTAGAAAACAAATGACGGTCCGTCCTAGAGATCAGTCATACATAGGCTCACCATGGATATCGACGAATTTTGTCCGAGTCCGGATCGAGCCAAAATTGATAGGACATGACAAGCTAAGCCATGAGAGTCAACGTTCCAAATCTCAAGTCAATCCGAGCTCGTACGCTCAAGATATCATCGATTCAAGATGGAGAAAATTACCCTAAGTTCGAATCCATGAAGTTCGTATCCATCACACTAGCACCACAACCATCCTGTTCGAATCCACCAAGTCACTGTGCTTCGAATCCATCCGCGCATGCCCTAAGCTTCGAATCCATGAGAAGTGCTTCAGCCTTCGAATCCATCAAAACATCCTCAACGTTCGAATCCTTCGGCTCAGAGTCTACGTTCGAATCCATCGAGAAACATTCATTCGAATCCATTTAGATGAACCACTTCGAATCCATGATGCCACCTCACTTCGTTTCCTTCAGGTTGAAGTCTTTCGAATCCATCCTCTGACTTTGCTCCGACTCCATCTTGCAAGAGTAGCTTCGAATCGAGTAGGGAAGATATAGCTTGGTTGATTCGAACGAGCATACGTTCGAATCCATGTACTTCGAATCCACTACTTCGAATCGACCAAGTCACAAGCAGCTAAGGACGTGGATTCGACCCAATCAACTCGGCGAGAAAAGTGGATCGACTCGAGAGATGCGCGCCATGTCAACATCCTCACATACAAGCATATCGATTCGACCCTATCGAGTCGAAAGGGATCGATTCGAACGAAGCACATCAACCAGAAACGCAAACTTGAATCGATCATAACTCAAGATCTACAAGTCCAAATGCTACGAAATTTGGACAGGAGCTAACTGGCAACCAAAGGAATGTCCATGCCAAATTTCAGCTCAATCGGAGCAAATCTTGATCGATTCGAAGCAAGGGTCGAATCGATCCCAAAGTGGGCCCGGATTTCCAAAGAGCGGGCATGTGGGCCCCCCTCACGTGCCAGAACTGGTCTCCCCTCATTTTAGGCGAAATATCAGCCTCCTACACCTATAAATAGAGCCCCTGGTCATTCAGAAAAGAGGTCGGACAATTTTGAGAGCTAAAGAGCGCCCAGACTCTACCAGATCTACTCAGAATCACCACTGCTTCCTTAGATTCAGATTGTAATCATATAATCAGTTGTACTACATCAGAATAAATTGTAATCATCAAGAGAACATCAATAAAATCATCAACTTCAAAGTGGACGTAGGCAAGATCGCCGAACCACTATAAATCTCGCGTTTATGTTTATTATTTCTGAATGGTGATACTCTGTTTGCTTAGATTTGAGATTTGTGTGTGAATATTGTTGATTTATATCCATACACTGGTGCTTTCACAACATTCGGGGTTTGTGACCAATTTTGACGCAAACAATATTCTTTAACATCTTTAACAATTTATTTCAAACAATTTTGGAACATGAATATAAGTTTCATATGGTTATTGATTCGGATATAAATCTTTTTATCATTGTACACTTAAAAAAAAGAATTTTTTATTATTGTATATAAGTGCACTTTTATGCAAAATGCACATGCCCTTTTTAACCCTTTTGTCAAGTTAGGATTTTATTGTACTAACCATAATTCCCAAATACACACACACATATAATTGCATGTCCCTTTGACTTAAAGTTAAAAAACAGATTCCTATATGTAACCATTAATTTAGTTTCAAACTCTTATCAAATTAGATATTGTTTTAAGATTTGATTTCATAGTATGTAAACTAGTTAATCTTAATTTTAATATGTATACACATACACCTATATATATATATATAAATGTATATATGTGTATATGACCCGCATAAATTTATATATTTTATTACACTGCAAGAAAAATTGATTTTTATAATGCCAGTAGATAACGTTTTATTCTATAGTATTATTATTTGTTTGATTTAGAGGAGGAATTGGCTTGGTAACACATGCTAAGCGAGCTTTTATTTTCGTGGTCGCCAATTCCCTAAATTATTTTACCCTTCCTTCTTCCTCTATTTATCTCATCCAATGCACAAACATAAATTCCCCTCCACTATCTATTGTCGACCCCATAAATGAACTTCCATCTCATCCTCCACAAACTGTAACCCTCCCGACTAATTGTCCATATGTCTCCTTCTCATCCCCCACAATCTAACTAAAATTTCCCTCTCCTCCACCTCTGTAAAAACGCGTACCTTAATAAGGCTAAATTTCGATAAAATCAAAACCCAAGTCCATTGGGGTACAGATTATTGGTTTTGATAACCGGTAATAAACACAAGTATATTAGAGTGCAATAACTATAAACTCGCAATGAAATTGAAAGGTATAATAGAACATATGCATTGACTAAGCCTACTACCTTGGAATATCATTCCCTAGATATCTAGTCGCTTTTTCCATGTTGAGCATGAAAGAGACTTCATTATCCAATGTTCTCGTCTTGCACTAATAGTCTGTCCTTCTAAACCTAACCCATGGGTTGTTATGAGGAGGAAGGGTCAGAACAATGTTCTGGTGACTGGAAAATTTCATACTTTATCCATAACATAAATTTATACTGATCGGTTTCCATTTAATTGTTATGTCTATTATTATGGCTAAACTGCTTTAGTTTAGTACGCGCATACGATATGTCTACCTAACCTTCTCCAAGTTATAAAATACCGATATATGTCTATCAGCCACTTAATACTTCCAAATTATGAAGTCGGCCCCTCGCATCGTCAATAAGGCAACTATCGTCATTAATGTCCTAGCCATATGAGAGAGAGTACTCAAGCCACTTAATACCTTATTAATAAAGACTAGGAAGACTACTGACCATTTAATACCTATATTTTAAGAAGGTCCCCATCATTTAATACCTAACCCAATGCAGACTTCCCACTAGTACTGTCTAGCCGACATTGCACGGAATCTCACCGGACCACTTAATACTTCTTTATATAAGCGAGGCGGACCCTATAACAGCCACTTAATACCTCAAATCCAAAGCGAACCCTCCCCAAGATATCCTCTACCATACCTAACCGCTAACGCTGACCATTTAATACTTCTTAAATAGGAAGAAGGCGGGCCCTCAATCAACCACTTAATACCTTCAGCCTAGAAATAGGTCATACATTTTTCGCGTATTCATTTTTCCATGAGTCCTATGGTTGGAGATGTCTCACATCAGTAGTAAGTGTACACAACTGCCGGTAGCCCCTGAGTGAAGGGCAAACTTCTATTGTGCAACTCTACTAACTTCGCATCCCAACCCACTAAGTCCAATTAATTATTCCAAGCTTTATTATTCTAAGCTTTATTATTGGACAAAGCCCACTAATCTCTATTTACATATTTAAGGCTATAATTTATTCTAATGATAATTATACTGCCTTAAAATGTTTTAATTGCTACCTAGTATGTTTTATTTGTTATCTCAATGTCCTTTTTTGTCCGTAATAAATGATTATCATCCCAACGGACATTTACTAAGACATTTATTTATTTACTAAAATTTTATTTACTAATCTTTCTCTATCTCTTCTATAATTATTAACCTAACATCCTCATTTATTGATCTCATTAATCCATTTATACCCTATTTACTTCTTGTATCTCCTAAATTCATTTCACATTTATTACCTAATTATTTAGAGTTACAACCTTCCTAACTTTCTTTCCTAAATATTTTATTCATTATGTGATTTGTTAATATTTTAAATCTATTTAAAGCGAATGTTGCACGTAAATCATCGTATTAGTTAAGTTTTCATTTTAATTGATTGGCACGGTTAGATATGTATAAGTAATTATTTCCATTAATTATATTTTGTAGTTGTCAATCTTTAACTAGAACATTCTTCTCTATATTTAACTTGTTGGAATTATATATCTAAAAAGATTCTTCGTTATAATTTCTATAAGTTAGCCTAAACTGAAAGGTTTGTTTCGTTTGAAATTGCAAGGAATGATTCTTTCTCTTTTTATTGAAACACGCAATGTAAACTACGAAAATTAAATCCATACTTTACCTATCTCTTTCATTTATTTACGTATATTCTTTATCAAATCAAAGGCAGCTTTTCTATGTAATTAAGAGAATTAAACCAATTTATAGAAATTAAAGGGATATCATTCCCAACAATTCAAATAAAGAAAATTCACATTCTAACAGAATTAGGGTAAGAATCAAAATTTCACTAATACCTTTATGCCTTTATGAGGATTGCTAAACTGTAATAACGCTGTAAATGTGTACGCCTTTATGACGCCGATTTTTTTTAAAAAAAAAGTAAGATGACGTCACTACAACGTCGCTATATTTTCTTAAAATTACAAAAGCATAGGTAACTTTCAACGCATTTGGGACGACAAATTGTAAATGTCATAATATTCATGGCGAAACTAATTAGCGGCACTCTTCCAATGCCTTAGTGATGCATTACCGACGAAATTTAATTTAGCGACGCCGCCAGGTCATTATGGCATCGCTAATCAACGTCAGCAATCGGTCATTTCTCTTGTAGTGCGTTTGCCTGAAACCCATCTCGCAATCAGGGGATTTGAAATCAGATTCGTTGTTAAGGACTATGCATTAGTAGTAAATCAAAAGTTATAAATAAATGAGAAGCTTGGTAGACACCATAACTAATTAATGAACAACATCTGGGCTTGTTGTTTCTTGTTTGTGAGAAATCATTCACCTATAAAGTAATCAAAAGTGTTTTTTTCTCTATATAGGCTTGAAGGTACTGATCAATTTTCATTCAGTGTACCAAGTGGTACTGCTTCCATCAAAATATTTCAAGGTCGCTCATATACTAAGTTTCTGGAAGCTATAGTTAATCATATGGTTTGCAATGTTAATTTAGAAGAAAGTAAGTCCGCCAAAAAAGCAAGAGTAAACATGTATTAACTTATTACTGCTGATAGGGTTCTTGCACATTTTCTATGCTTGCGACTCAACCGCTAGCTCAACTATTCTTCTTCCATGTTCTCATTATAAGGTTGTTTGTTGTATGAAATTTTGATGGCAATAAATGCAACATGGCTTAAGCATAAAAAACTGCATCTTTACGTAAATGAACAAGCACTACTAGAAACACTGTTTATTACGATGCTAATTTCCGACGGCTGCCGATGACTCGTTGTTTATTTTGCAATGGCTGCTGACGACAAGCAATCACCGTGGCATTACTTAAAATAAAATAGACTTGCCGACGGCAGCCGTCGCAAATATAGCCGTCGGAGGCCGTCGAAAAGTCGCGAATAACAAAGCCTCAGGCCGACAGTTTTCTCCATTATCTTCCTCCCCAAATCTCCTCCTTCAACTCCTCCTTTACCTCCTCCATGCCATCAGCAGGCCTCCATACCTCCAAGACTGTCTCCATCTTCAATTTCAAGTCTCTCCATTAGTTATTTCTCTTCAAGAATGTTTAATTTATAAACCCTATTTAATTTTGATTTGGTAAATTAGGGTTAATTTGCTGTTATAGTTGTTTATAATACTGAATTGATTGTTTGTTATACCCTATTGAATGCTAATTAGGTGGTTATTATAATTGTTTATCATTTAAATGTTGAGACAAATAATTTATTTAGTGTATATGTGCATTAATTGGTGTATATGTGTTTGATTAATTAGTACATACGCGCATTAGGGCTAGTTTGGATTAATTAGAGTCGATGCTCAGGATTTAGTGTATGCGTTTTTAAGATGACGAAAATGACGATTTAATGTATGCGTCTCTTAGACTATAAATAAATTATTGTAAAAATTATTGTACAATACGCTTTAACTTTTTATAAATCTCTTAGATAGTTTTTGGCCCCGTCTGACAAGTATTATATATGATCGTTATATGGATATTCGTTTTTCTCACAGAACGGACATTTATATTTATCTGATACAATATTTGTCGGATTTGTCGCTGTATTGGACAAGTTACAAACACAATAAAGTAATTATATTTTGCAAATCATTTCATTTTAAACGGTTCATAAAATTTCGACAACACTTTCATTTTGTTCCCTGTGTACACGAATATGTGTATGATACAGGGAACAAAGGGGAAGTGATGCCAAAATTTTGTTAAAACATTTAAAATGAACTGATTTACAAAATATAATTACTACTGTATTTGTAATGGGAAGTAGGATGACCAACCATCAAAGTGTAAAACAATAACCTAAAAATTATAGATTATATTCATATAATTTGTGTAAATGCGTTTGAAAATTAAATTAAATAGAATAATATTATATATTGCGAAAATTTAAATGTATGATTTAATTGAAAAATAAATGTCAATACGTAAATGATTAATACGTTTTTATGTTTTAAAGTAGGAAAAATGGTCAATTATTTTATCGATCGGATCTGGATGTACCAACAAAGAAGAAAAATTGGAGGCTCAATAAGTGAACATTTTCAAAATGGTGTACACGTCGCTATTGAATTCGCTTTAAATAATAATGGAATCGACTAAGAAATTCGTTGTCCATGTAGCAGGTGCAAATTATTGAAGCATTTGCCGTATATGGTAATAGTTCATTTGCGCCAATATGGTTTCGTGCTGAATTATTTGGTGTGGGATCGTCATGTAGAACTATAGCACCTAATTCCGTACATTCGGAGGAGGAGGTGGATAATGAAATTGTTCAGACGAATCTCATAAAAAATATGGTTGAAGATGCAACACGTTCAATATTCCCTACTATTGAAGTTAATGGTAACGATGTTAATGTCGAAGAAGAACCAAGTATTGGTGCAAATTTTTTTTATGATTTATTGGATGCTGCTAAGAAACCCCTTTGGGATAGTTGTACAAGCGGTACTCAACTATCCGTAACTGTAGAATACATTGCGATGAAATCAAAATACAACTTCACAGAGGTCGGGTTTGCAGCTGTAGTACAAGTTGCGAAACGGCATATGTCATTCGATAATTTAATGTGCGAAAATCATTATGAAGTGAAAAAACTTATGTCTGCTTTTGGTTTGTCGTATCAAAAAATAGATACATGTTTAAATGGTTGCATGTTGTTTTGGGAAGAAGACATCAATCTTAGAAATTGTAAAATATGTAATCAGGAAAGATACAAACCAAGAAAAAAGAAGGGAAAGGAAGTTCCGTACAAGCGTATGCATTACTTACCCATCACTCTTAAGCTTCAAAGGTTATATGCATCTTCTATAACCACGCATCATATGAGATGGCATTGTGTGAGAACACAGGAAGAAGGTACATTAACACAACCAGCTGATGGAGAAGCATGGAACCATTTTGATAAGACATACCCTGCTTTCGCAGCGGAGAGCCGTAATGTTAGACTTGGTTTATGTACGGATGGATTTTCGCCGTTCTATCAATTTGGTTCAAAATATTCATCTTGGCCTATAATCGTTACACCTTACAATTTACCTCCATTGATGTGTATGAAAACTCTGTATATGTTTCTCACTATTGTCATTCCTGGCCCTGATGATCCGACAAAAGGAATCGACGTATATTTATAACCGTTGATTGAAGAGTTGAAAACATTGTGGTATGAAGGTGTTGAAACATATGACATTTCAAAAAAAAGAATTTTCGTATGTCCGCTTCTCTGTTGTGGACTATAAACGATTTTTCTGCGTATGCAATGCTTTCGGGTTGGAGTACGGCTGGTCGTCTAGCTTGTCCTTATTTATTGAATAGAAGAAACACGAGCATTTTCTTTACCGCATGGGAAGAAAATTTCGTGATTTGACTGTCATCGTTGTTTTCTCCATATTAATTATCATTTTAGAAAAGATGAAAAAACTTTACAATTAATAGACTTGAGACCTTGTGACCACCAACGATTTGGTCAAGCGAAGATATTTATGACCTTGTAAAGGATTATCCAAAGATACATGAAACTAGCGAACAAATTAAAATTCAAGGTAAATCGATGATTTATAATTGGTGCAAACAAAGTATATTTTAGGAGTTGCCTTATTGGAAAAATCTCTTTGCCAGCGCCACTGGAACTCTAAAATTGCAAAAAAATTACCAGGTAACGATGTCTACCATCAGAAAACTTGGGAAGAAGTCAAGCTGGATGGGCGCCAGCGTATGAGATGCTTAGTCGCATGGTGGAGTAGCGATGAATTCAGGGTAAGTCTATCAGATATCACCTTAATTTGTTCAGTAGAAAATACATAATTTATACCTGTAAAATATAATCTTAATTTTTAATTTGCAGGCGGAGTCAAACAGGAACTCGGCAAACAGGCAAAAAAATCCAATCACACACCGTGGTTGCTCGAAATCAATTCTGCATCATTGCAAGGACCTGGTAAATTGATTAATTTCAATTACAAACAGTTATTACATTTTTTGTATATATTTGTATGAACAACAATTATATATACCAATTATTACAAGAAAGAGCGCATGGAGCTCTTGTCTCGTATATGGACGTATTTGCACATACCCATGACGTTAGGCAGACCGATGACGAGGGATCAGTGACATATGTTTGGAATGAGGATGATAAAGCATGCGCCGCACATGTAAGTATATTTTAAGTCATAAGTTATTAATAATGATCATTTTAATTAATTAGTTACAAAATATTAGAATAATGTCATGTAATATTTAATTGTATTTAATTTTGCGTTGCAGGAAAGATTTATGCAAGCACGTGTGCAGATACTTGAGCAATCGGGACGGGAGCAATTGACCCTGATGAGGAGGACGCTATCTTCGACCCCGTTATGGACCCGACACAGAGAAATAGGGGCTATGGCTATGACAATCATGGTAATTAATAAAAATTAACAAAGTTGTTAAAATTGCTTAATTTTTATAAAAATTACGAAACAACTTAAACATATTTCGACTTGTTTAGTAGGCTCGGGCCTCACAAAAAGCTTATCAAAAGGCTTAGGACAATGCTGAGATTAATGAGCTTCGACAGCAGATTGCACAGCTGTAGGAGCAAGATCGCCTCCGAGCAGTGCAAATGGAGCAACTGAACTAGCATTTGGCCGAGTACGTGGAGCGTCATGGAGCATTCCCTTCGTCTGGTTGTTCTGGAGCCGACGACGAGTCATGAGCTAATTTTGTAGTTTTGGTTTTTGAAACTTCTGTATATATACAATGAGAGATAGTGAGGTTGATTTGTGGGACATGTGGTGTTTGATGTTGATTCGTGGGGTTGATTTGTTGGACATATGTGTTTGGTTGGCATTCTAGACGTTGTATATGTTGTATATTGATGTTGGATGTACATATTGCAGTTGGGTGTGTCAGATTGATGATGGACGGTTTGTTTTGTATTGATGGTATTGTTTGAGTTTGAGATTGAGATGGAAAAGTTTCAGTTTTATATTGTTATTGACATTGATATTGATTTTAGCTTATATTCTGATATATATTGATTTTGATCTGTTGTGATATATATTGATATTGATGTGTTGTTTGGAATTCAAATGGCTGTTGTAATTAGGGCTGTCAATGGATACCCGAAAAATCCGAATTCCGTCCGCATCCGCATCCGTAAAGCGGATAAATATCCGATATTCGAAAAACACTACAAGAAATTTTATTTTTGGTGGCGCACAAAAAACGCTACCAAAACTTATGGTAGTGTTTTGATAAACGCCGTGATAAAGCCCGCAACTAAAAATCCATGATTTTTAGTTGCATTTATTTCAACGCCACTATAAATCATTTTATTGCAGCGTTTCTCAAATACCACCATAAATCTTTTTGTAGCGTTTTAAAAACGCCACTAAAAGGTTTTTTGCGCTACCAATAGAGTTTCCAACTTTACCCCTACTTTACGGTTGCGTTTACTCAATGCCACTATATGTATTTCTGTAGCGTTTTTGAAACGCTACTAAAAGTTATTGATCATTTGTACCATTTTTTCATGCTATTATTTCCTATTGATGGTCTATTTTGTTTCTACTATATCAACAACAATCACTCGCATAATCATCATATTCATACAATTAAAAAAAACATATTAATCATATAATCAAATAAGATATCCATAACCATTCTAATACAATAATTTTCTGATAAAATTACTAAACTCACATTAAATAACCATTCGTATACAAATTTACATACCTAGTACTAATAAAATGTTATACCAACCTGGTGCTAACAAAATGCTTGATTATCCATAATTCTTTGTTGCATGCACAAGTGAAAGCTAGCACCATAAAAGTCCAACCTTACTCTCTTCGGAAATCCAATGCCTACACAAGTGAAAGCACAACATATAGTCAAACCATTATGTTAATTCGTAGGACTTCAAATCTAATATCAAACATCTACAACATTGTACGAGTATATCATATTATAAATAATGTCATATAAATGATCAAAGTATTAACGAAATGAAATAAATAAAGTCCAATCTTACAGTTATATATAAAATGTTGTTAAATTAGTTATATTATTATTATTTATAAAATTTAGTTAACTTAAACATAGATAATTTTATAAAACTTGTTTAATTTTAACAAAGCCTAGTTAATTTTTATTAACTTGGTTAACTTAATTTATTATTATTATTCAAACTCAGTTAACTTAATTATATTATTATTATTATAAACTTAGTTAAATTTTATAAACTAAGTTAATTTATCATCGTCGTCGTTATTTATAAATCTTTGTTAAATTGGTTATATTATTATTATTTATAAAATATAGTTAACTTAAACTTAGTTAATTTTAACAAAACTTAGTTAATTTTTATTAACTTGGTTAACTTAGTTAATTTATTATTATTATTACTAAAACTCGGTTAATTTAATTATATTATTATTATTATAAACTTAGTTAATTTTTATAAACATAGTTAATTCATCGTCGTCGTCATAATCATTGTTATTATTTATAAAACTTTGTTAAATTATATTATTATGTATAAAATTTAGTTAGCTTAAACTTAACTAATTTTATAAAACTTGTTTAATTTTAACAAAACTTAGTTGATTTTTATTAACTTGGTTAACTTAGTTAATTTATTGTTATTATTATTAAAAAACAAGGTTAATTTAATTTTATTATTATTATTATTAAAAAACAAGGTGATGGCTTGAGAACCAGCCTTTCCTGTCACATATGTTCTCCAGGACAAGTTCATCCATAGTTGAAACAAGGGCACCTGCCTTACAAGACCAAGGCACAAATGATACTTTATGTCCCTTCTGATTAGTACTAATGAGATTTTAGAAACAACATTACTACATTTCTCAGTTTATCATTTTCTTACTGATTAGTACTCATGTTTTTCAACCCTTACCAAAAGCATTCATCTCCCACTTGTGCAACAGGCAATTACTTCAGTTACTCAATGGATTCGGCGTTGAATACTCCACTCGACATTAGCTTTTCCACTGGAAATCAACACTCGGTATAATGGATACCTCCAAAAAGAAAATGCAACCACTATTTTTTTCATCTCAAATGTCCAAAACAGTACAAGACAAAAATAGACATAAGAAATCTTACCACTGTGATTTCTCTCCTTTAATTACAAACTGGTGCAAAGGAAGTTCTTTTGAGCTTTCCATACTAGATAATGGATTAAACAGTTGTATTATGAAAAATCAAACCAATGCAAGTATTAAGCCCCGGTTAGGAGAATTTCTCATTAGACACTCATATTCCAATAATTTTAATGATAGTTACTCTAGTCTCTAGCCTAAGCCACAAGCAGCAATAGTGGACCTAAGCAATGCAATTACTCTACCATTCATTGTCATGCCATTTAAGGCTGTAAAGAATTCATTTGGAAATAGATGAATATAGTGCTACTCCACAGATGATAATATGACCAAACTGTGTTATACTAGAGATAACCCTATTATTTTACATCTAAAAAACTGTTTAATTTTGTGTTTCAGATGCAATCATAGTGGAAGAAACTAGTTGATTGTAGCAGCATATAAAGTGTACTTTTTAAATACAGATCATGCATAGAAATTGAATAAAACTACTTAATTGAAAACAAGAAAATGATGCCAGTGAAATTGAAATCAATCTATATGAAATTTGTAAAACTGAAATGAAAATATCTGAAGGATATTTATAATGAAATGAAATCAATATTCACTACACATAATAATGTTTAATACATGCCTATACATATAAATCAAAATAAATTTGAAAATCCTTGAGCTGAAGACAAAAAACATAGAAAATTATGTTAGAAGTTTTACTATATTTCATCTAATATACATCATGAATAATGGTGTACATCTTGGAAAAACTGAGAGTGATGGACTTGTAACAGTATATAGATGGACCAAGAAATGCAATTAGTGAAACAGGAAGAAGCTAAGAACATTCATTAATCCTATTACAAGATACTAAAACGTAATAATTATGTAGGAAAAATAACCAATAATTGAGAGAAGTGAAAACAGAAAATAAAGAAGAGTTGTATAATAAAACATGTGCTAAGATGCTCCAAACACCATGATTCATATAATTGGAATAAGATCCCCTAAAAATACAAAAATCATAAAACAATAAATATAAACAATCAAAAATAAATAAAGTACTTTAAGTAAAATTTCATTCTAGTTGCCATAGATGGGATGCCATAGTTATCTATATTACTATGCTAACCATCCTTGCACCCTCAACGGATTATCCAAGCTATACAATTTGCATATTTGCTATAAAAACTTTCATTAACTATAATCTAGGCACTAAAAAAATCATATTACAACTATAATATGTATATATGTATGTACGACGTGTTCATTTTGTTAAACGGACAAAAAATATCTGCAAATAACTGAATTACAAACTAATTAAGATCCACATTAATAAAATATTTAGTACTAAGTAATTGGTCTCACATTTTAACTACTCATGCATGGATGCAGTTTTGAACTGCATAAGACTTGAGTTCCCAAAAAAAAGACCTAAGAAAACAGAAAACCCGTGTCAATAAATATGCATAAGTCAAAAGGTTTTTTGAACACAAAATTTCATTTTCCAGGTCATAAAATAGGGAAAAACTAATAGCACAAGGGTATATAGTTTTAAAGTTTAAGAATGTAGCACACAACAAGCTTAAATCTAAATACTAATTGCATATGTAAAGTGTAAATAAATTTAATAAGGTTAACAAGTGTGCACATAAAAAAGTAAGAAACTAACCAAACTGGCTTCAATTGTAGATGTATATGTAGAGAGTTGTTCAATTTTGATTCAACCAATCAGCGATCAAAATTATTTCGGTCGCAAAAGATAATTAAATAAGAGTTTTCTTTCATCATCATACTAAGAAAGAAGGTCAAGAAGAAAACCTGCAAGTACCTCCTCTTTCTTGTAATCAAGGACAATTTTGCTAATGTTATCTTTCAAAGCAAAATAAGCTATTGCTGTCAATACTCCAACTTGCCTCATCCCTCCTAATGTTTTCCTTAGCTTTATTTCTTATCGAATAAATAAATTATAGTCACTAAAAAAATAAAATTAAAGCAATTGGTGCACTTATTCAATTTGGAGACCCAAATGTACATTACCTTGGCAATAAAGCTTTCTGAACCAACAATAACATATCCAAATGGTGCACCCAAACCTTCAAACAAACATAACTACATTTTTGTTTCTATAAGTCACTCATATATACCTAAAAAATTCCAAAAATGCAATAAATGAGTGTCATGAAAACGAATTAACTGCTTGTACAAGCCTGGAAACTAGAACTCCCAATGTCTATCTTATTAACAATTTACACTCATGCTTGTTAAGCAATTTTCATGATATATTGAAATTGGATCACCTGCATCAGTTTTAAAATCCTAATTATCCAGATCAACCACTTCGTTATATCAACTTTTTAAATTTAAGATTTTTCTATAATGCACCGACTAATCTTTACTTTTAATGATGAACCCATCGAGATGAAACGAAGAATTAATATAGAAACATACAACAGAAGCATTTAACATATGAGCACCATCAATATGGAGTTTCAGAGATGCTTCTTTAGTATATCTCCTACACTTCATGTGTACTCTACCGATATGAATCTCCTATTGCAATAGTTAAATGAAGTATATATATATATATATATATAAATTATAGTCAAGGACCATATCTAAATTGTGTTCTAAAAATCTAAGGCGGGAGCCCTTCAAACATCAAAATAAATGTTCTTCTAGAATAGATAAGTTATCCAAATGATAGTTTATTTGGTCAAAGAACTAAGTTAGCAACTAAGATATAAAGGTCATTAACGGTACCGAATACTCAAATACATTTAACAATGCTAAACAGGAAATAAATAGCTTAGCAAATTTTGGATAAACAGAAATCAACCAATTCGAGCAACTAACTCTAACAACATAATCTAAGAATCAACCAATTTATATTTTGGATAAACAGAAATCAATTCAAGCAACAGATTCAAACAACAACCTCAAACAAAACTGATCTAATCCAGTTCAAAATGGAAACAGAGAATAAAATTGATATTTAAATTACCTCATAAGAGTTGAATTGTGCAAGGTAGAGGATGAATTTTTCAGCCATATTTCAGGTGCTAGGGTTTGAGGAAGATAGACGTGTCGAATTTCGTGAGCTAGAAGATAAGGAATTTTGTGACGAATCATATCGATAAAAAAGGATGAGAGAGATTTAGAGTTTCTGAACAAGTTTTTTTTTTGGGTTTTCATCGTCGTTTGACAAGGATAAAGAAAATGTTAAGGGTTAAAAGAGATATGAGCGGCCGCATAAAATTCTAGCAAAATTTTAGTGAAATGTTGGCGGGAGTCAATCAGTTGCATTTCTTTATTTATTTTTATATTTTAAAATGATCAACTGTTGCATATAACAGTAAACGCTACTAACAAATGCAAGCAATAACAACTTTTGTTGTAGTGAAAATGGATGCGGATACGAAGACACCCGCATCCGAAAATTATCCGTCCGGTTTATGTCAAGATTATAGTTTAAATTGTGTGTATTTTAATGTAGTAAATGATATTCGTTTATTATTTTATTAAGTTAGTAGTTTATATTATATGCATTTAATGCCTACTAACTGCTCGAAACTATTTGTTATCAACATATTTGTTAATTTTTAACACTTTTATAATCAATGAGATTGAAAAATATTTAGGTTAAACTAAAATTTTCTTTTTGTAATTCTCAATTTACCAGTCGTTAGCGGATAGGATAATTATCTGATATCCGTCCGTATCCGCGAATGCTGATATCCGATATTCAAAAATGATTTCGGATGCGGATATGGATATGGAACTCTCCACATCCGAAAGCATCCGTTGACAGGCCTAGATGTAAAAAAAAAATAACCAAATTTCCGATGGCCCTCGACGGTTTCCGACGGTTGATTGACCGAAAAACAGCGGTGATTTCCGACGGCTTCTGACGGCCTATATGAGATGGTCGTACAAGCGTATGCTTTACTTACCCATCACTCCTAGGCTTCAAAGGTTATATTCATCTTTTGTAACCGCGCATCATATGAGATGGCACTGTGTGAGAGCATAGGAAGAATGTACGTTAACACACCCAACTGATGGAAAAACATGGAACCATTTTGATAAGACATACCCCGCTTTCGCAGCAAAGAGTCGTAATATTAAACTTGGTTTTTGTACGGATGAATTTTCACCGTTCTCTCAATTTGGTTCAAAATATTTATCTTGACCTATAATTATTACACCTTACAATTTACCTCCATGGATGTGTATGAAAACTCCGTATATGTTTCTCACTATTGTCATCCCTGGCCCTGATGATCCGACACAAAGAATCGACGTATATTTACAACCGTTGATTGAAGAGTTGAAAACATTGTGGTATGAAGGTGTTGAAATATACGACATTTCAAAAAAAAGAATTTTCGTATGTTCGCTTCCCTACTGTGGAAAATAAACGTTTTTCTGTGTATACAATGCTTTCGAGTTGGAGTACGGTTGGTCGTCTAGCTTGTCCTTATTGCATGGAAGAAACACGAGCATTTTCTTTACCGCATGGGAAGAAAATATCGTGGTTTGACTGTCATCGGTGTTTTCTCCATGTTAATCATCCTTTTAGAAAAGACAAATTTTTTTTATAAGTAATAGACTTGAGACCTTGTGACCACCAATGATTTGGTCAAGCGAAGGTATTTATGACCTTGTAAAGGATTGTCCAAAGGTACATGAAACTGACGAACAAATTGAAATTCAAGGTAAATCGACGATTCATAATTGGTGCAAACAAAGTATATTTTGGGAGTTGCCTTATTGGAAAAATCTCTTTGCTAGCGCCATTGGAACTCTAAAGTTGCAAAAAATTACCAGGTAACGATGTCTACCATCAGAAAATCTAGGAAGAAGTCAAGCTGGATGGGCGCCAGCATATGGGATGCTTGGGTCGCGTGGTGGAGTAGCAATGAATTCAAGGTAAGTCTATCAGATATCACCTTAATTTGTTCAGTAGAGAATACATAATATATACCGGTAAAATATAATCTTAATTTTTAATTTGCAGGCGGAGTCAGACAGGAACTCGGCAAACAGGCAAAAAAATCCAGTCACACACCATGGTGGCTCGAAATCATTTCAGCATCATCGCGAGGACTTGATAAATTGATTAATTGCAATTACGAACAGTTATTACATTTTTTGTATATATTTGTATGAACAACAATAATTTACACCAATTATTGCAAGAAAGAGCGTGTGGGGCTCTTGTCTCGTATATGGATGTATTTGCACATACCCATGTGTCAAGCAGACTGATGACGAGGGTCAGTGATATATGCTTGGAATGAGGATGATAAAGCATACGCCGCACATGTAAGTATATTTTAAGTCATAAGTTATTAATAATGATCATTTTAATTAATTATTTATAAAATATTATAATAATATCATGTAATATTTAATTGTATTTAATTTTGCGTTGTAGGAAAGATTTATGCAAGCACATGCGTAGATGCTTGAGTAATCGGGACGGGAGCAATTGACCACTGATGAGGAGGACACTATCATCGACTATGATATGAACTCAACACAGAGAAATAGGCGCTATGGCTATGACAATCAAGCGGTAACTTATAAAAATTAACTAAGTCGTAAAAATTGCTTAATTTTTATAAAAGTTACGTAATAACTTAAACATATTTCGACTTGTTTTGTAGGCTCGGGCCTCACAAAAGGCTTATCAAAATGCTCAGGACGATGTTGAGATTAATGAGTTTCGACAGCAGATTGCACAGCTGCCGTAGCAGGACCGCCCCCGAGCAGTGCAAATGGAGCAACTGAACCGGCGTTTTGCCGAGTACGTGGAGCGTCATGGAGCATTCCCTTCGTCTGGTTGATCCGAAGCTGACGACGGGTCATGAGGTACGTTTTGCAGTTTTTGATGTTGATTTGTGGGGTTGATTTGTTGGACGGATGTGTTTGGTTGGCATTTTAGACGTTGTATGTTGATGTTGGATGTACATATTATAGCTGGATGTGTGAGATCGAGGATGGATTGTTTGTTTTGTATTGATGGTAATGTTTGAGTTTGAGATTGAGATGGAAATGTTTAAGTTTTATATTGTTAATGATATTGATTTTAACTTATATATCTGATATATATTGATTTTGATCTGTTGTGATATATATTGATATTGATGTGCTGCTTGGAATTCGAATGGCTATTGTAATATAAAAAATAACCTAGATTTCCGATGGCCCGACAGTTTCCTACGGCTGATTGGTCGAAAAACAGCGACGATTTTCGACGGCTTCCAACGGTCTATAGACCAAAAATTAGCGACGGCTTTCGACGGTTTTTCGATGATTTTTCAAGTCACGTGGAGGTCTTAACCATCGGAAAGGACATCGGAAGTGCCGTTGAAAGCCTTCTAAAAAACGTCGTTGTTTCCATCGAAAAAAGACGAAAGCCGTGTTCTATACACCGATGGGATTTCCGACGGTCGCCTACGGTTGGAAGCCATCGGAAATCATTGTATTCCTTGTAGTGAGGATAATTTCAGGATCAGTTTTGTTCAGTATATAACTTAAACAACGCTAATGACAACAAATGTGGAAGATGCATGGTGTGGAGACCAAGTAATCAATCGACTTAAACAATGTTTAACGTTTATTATACATCGCTAAATTATCGAGATTTCTCACTTTTAAGGGTTATAGTAATGTAAGCCATGTTCATAGGTTCAGATACTAAGATGACCATTTATTATAGAAAACCAGTTATATCAAAAATTAGTTCTTGAAATCAACCAATAAACAGTCTGACAATTTGTTATACAAAACCAGTTATATCAAAAATTAGTCCTTGAAATCAATCAACAAACAGTCTGATAATTTGTTATACAAAACCAGTTACATCAAAAGTTAGTTCTTGAAATCAATCAATAAACAGTCTGAGAATTTGCTATACAAAACCAATTATATGAAAAATTGTTCCTAATAAATTTATAAAATAACTAGAGTTTTGTCATACAATTGTAGAACATATGACATTAATATAAAGATGGATAGATATAACACTTTTATCGAAGTGGACATACAAGAAAATATAGTATGGTATGAAATGAAATGGTTGCAATTATGCATAATTCATGCAAATGAATCCAAACAAAATTTTACATGTTTTCATTCATATATATGTAAAATATAAACTGTATATGAAGATAGCTTACTCACCATAGAAAGGAAAGATTGATGATGAAGATGACGTAGTAACATACGTCGAAGAAGGAGATGATGAAAATTCCATTTCTAATATTCTTCCTCCTCTTAATGGTATTTGAGTAGATTTAAATAAGTATGCCATAGTTTTTTGACGAAATCTCTTAATACTGTGGTCTTGGATAAAAATAGAAAACAAGAAAGAGTGGAAATTAATCACCTTGTTAAATAGAGGATTATGAAAATTAGAGGTACTAGCTATTTGACTCTGCAATATAATTGTTATCACTACAAATCTCGCCGAATTAGTTCGATGAGCCATGACTTCGTAATTATTGAAGTAGCTCTCGATGAATACGTATGAACAGTGGCATGCTCAATGGTCCGCGTTGAAGACATGGAATCAAGAAAGCGTTCTTGCATTGGTGACGAGGGTATAGGAACCGCCCTTCAACGATGACAAATGAAGTGCAAAGCCACATATAGTCGAAGAGGAAAAGAAATCTAAAATACACCCTCCGTAAGTTAACAAGAATGTTAAAGCGACTATAGCTTGATGCAATCACTTCGAAGGAGTCGCTCTACAATGACACTGAGGAATACCCTTCGACAGTGTCAAAGGTTCATCGAGCCATGTCGTCCTTTGAACGGTGGCCACCTTGCACATTATTCCCACACATCACTTTAAGGAAACTGCATACTTATGCAAAGCGGCATTGACAATGGACGTTGTCAATATCCACGAAGTCATCAATGCCGCGCTTAATCGACTTCTCACACATCTTCTAATCGACTTTGAAGGTTAACATTGGAAGAACAAAGTGGTTCACTTTGACTCCGACACCATGCAGACACCCTTTTATCATACTGGTTTATCACTTTTTGAAGAGTTAGTGTTAAGTCCCATCGAAATCAATGTTGTTGAAGAAACGCTAGCGAAGAGGTCGGTGCTAAAGAATGTCGAAGACGCATCCGCATGACGAAGATGCATCTGCATGTCGAAGACATCCCTGCATACCACTGCTTGATGATAACTACGCACCTAAGTCGACACATTCGAAGACACGAGAAGCGGAGTAAAGGTTGCTCACCCCTTTAAATACGATCCTAAGGGTGCCATTTTAGGGGATCAAAATTTTCTCTTCTCTCATTTCTTACATTGTAAATCCTAAATCAAATTGGGGATTTTCGAGCATATTGTAATTTTGGAACATTGTACACATAGGATCTTGAATATAAAACAAGGACATAGCATAACATAAGTGTAAATGATTCGAATTTGTGACTTGAACGTACTTATGACTTTGCATATACAAATTGTTGTGATTTAGAAATTATCATTGCATAACTGACTTCGACTCAGGTACTTCAAACCTGAACTCATCTTGCATATATGCTTCGACTATGACAACAACATCAAGAATGGATACAAAAACTCTTACTACATTGTTAACTTTAACGGGCCTTCTCTTGAATAGCCAAGTTTTCTAAACACTTTTGGGGTTAGCAAATTTATTTGCTAACATTTTGGTGCTAGAAGAAGGGCTTAAACTTTCGACTACGTTGAAACCCTATGTGGAACCACTTCAACCTACATTAAACTATCCTAACATGCATATTAGGGTTTAAAGAACATTCCTATCCAAGCATATACCAATCCGAAGATAACCAACCTTAATCCCTGACACCATGTTGCTTAATCATGTTAAGAAGTCTGAATAGGGATCTTCTGAGCCTCAAATAATTAGGTCCACTTATCAAGTCACTAATGATCCACGATTTCATGAAGAATAATTATTGAGATGGAAGGCCTTGCAGATCATAAATGAAAAGAAGCAGGTGGCTCTTTATGTCCGGATGATTGGAGCATAAATCTCTTTCATGTGGACCCTACTCCAATTTTTTTCTTGGGAAGAGATACCCTATAGAAGGGTAATTTGTTCCTAAAGATAAGGAGAGCCGTCCAATCTCAATCCAATGGGACTATATTCGAGAAAGATATAACAAATAATTTCGATATTTTCACCTAGAAATAGCGTAGAGTCATGAATCATTCGTTGGCCTCTAATGAAGGTCAAAGGACATTAAAAAGAAAGCTGGCCATGGAGGATGAAATACTAATGGTAAGCATCAAAAGAACCAAGCAACAGTCAAGAAGGCTAGCATTCAAATCCCGACTTCTAAAAGATTGCACTTTCACCACTTTTCTTAAAAACATTTGCTTCCCGACAAAGGATAAGCTAGATTATTGGCTTTCGCAAAAGAGATGGCCCAAGCTTGAAAGGAATCTTGAAAGTTCATATTACCACTACCATCTTACAAACAGGCATGATACCAATCAATGTAGAGGCTTGGAAGGAATGATCATTACTTTTCTAAGGCAAGACAGCTTGATGACCTTGTAAGAAAATACTAGAGAAGTTTGATAATAAAAATTCTTCAAATAAGAGATTCTACTTGGTTGAGGAGTAAGATTCTCCTAATGGAAAGCCTAAATCACTACCTAATATAGTAGTAAGGGGCTAAAGCCTTTGTCCCTGGCTATCATGATCCTAAAGAAAGCACCTCCTAGAGGGAGGATGGAGTAAGCCTTTGGTCCCGTCCGAAAGGGCCTGACCAAAGTAATAACTAAGCCTTCGGTCCCGTCTACACGGCCTGGCCAAAGCATAAGCCTTTAACTCCACTATCAAAGGCCTGGTTAAGGCACCTCCTAGAGGGAGGCCAGAGTAATTCTTTGGTCTTGTCCGAAAGGGCCCGTCCAAAGTTTACGCAAGCCTTCGACCCTTGCCTATGCGTCCTGGTTGGAGCGCCTCATAGAGAAAGGATGGAGTAAGCCTTTAGTGTCACCATCAAAGGCCTCACAAAAGCACCAAACTAGCCTTCAGTGCCTTCCATCAAAGGCCTCATTGAAGCGTCTCCTAGAGGGAGGTCGGATAATTCTTTGGTCTTGCTTAAGATAGCTAACCAAACGCACCCGACAACTGACCTAAACCATCACCTAAGATAGTGATAAGGGTCCGAGCCAAAGTAGTGCTCCCGAATCAATCGAAATCAGAGCCAACCAGTGCTCTCAAGTCTTTCAAAATTTGAGCCAAAGAAGTGCTCCAGAATCAATCGAAATCAGAGCCAACCAGTGCTCTCAAGTCTTTTAAAATTTGAGCCAAAGAAGTGCTCCAGAATCCATCAAAATTAGAGCCAAGTGGTGCTCTCAAATATGTGAAACTTTGAGCCAAAGAAGTACTCTCAAATCAACCAAAATCACTGCCAAGTAGTGCTCTCAAGTCTAACAAAGTTTGAGCCATGTAGCACTCTCAACCAATCAGTCTCCCGAAAGAAGATCTAACGAAATCCAAGCCAAGTAGCACTTTAAATCTATCTAACCCTTAAGAAGAAAAGATCTCCAAATACTACATTGCTGGATATAAGTTTCCGATCTTCTGCTATTACCAGATATAGATGTCTGGTCTTCTATTATTCCAGGTGTGGATTTCTGACCTTCCATATAGGGATTTCCGATATTCTATATTGTTACCGGATCTAATATCATTTAAATAGGAATCTCTGTTATTAAACATCTGCGTTGAGTTATAAAATGCTCAATCAACATCAATCTCAATTTTACAAACAAGCAGAAAGTGAGCTCAAGAAACTCAAAGCATGGAAAAGTGAAATACCAAGCATCATGTAATTTCAATTCAGAATCAAGATTCAGTTCTTGGTTTCATATCTGAAGTAATATTCATTTAATTACAAATTGTTTACAATTTGGTACACTATTTACACAATTGCAGGCACAAAAGATGGATAAAAGAAAGAAAAACTAATCAAGGTCGGTTCCTATTATAGCCCAAGATTCCGTGCTGATTTATCCAAATCCTTGGCAATTAAAGATCGATGATGTGATGAATGGACACGTCCATGAGTTCTTTGGGTTTCTTTTTTCCTTTTACAAATGGTGTTTGCATCACCAATCGAGTTGATCTGCTCTTTCAGGGTATGACAAAGAGTCTTATTAGCTCCTCGAAAAAATCGAATCATACTCGTCAACCTTTTGATTTCTTGATTAAGATCATACTTCTCGCATTTGAGTTTTTGAACCTTATTTTCATATTCATTAATGAGTTGGGATATCTTTTCATCCCACTTCTTATTGAAATACTGCATCATTTCAAATTTGACTTGATTACACCACTTAGAGATTGTTGCGTTACTTAAACTTGGAGGAGGTTTTAGTAAAGTAGTAAACCCATGATTAGTCGAAGATGTGGATCTTGTTCTCTGTCATGGAGTAGGAGACGGAAGGCTAGAATCACCCCCATTTACAATAAGCTCCAAAGATCGGCATGATACTTGGCTTTTTGTTAACTCTAATTCGAGATCACTTATTTTCTGATGAAGCTTAGCTATCTCAATGTCAGCTTCGATAGAGAAGTTAGATCCTTGAGCTATGTCCTTTCTATTTTTCATCAATCGAAACTCATTTTTTGCTTCTTTAGGTTCTACCTCCATGAAAGCGATCATTTCTTTATAAGCACTAAAAGCTGATTTTTATAGGAAATAGATCATATGCCACTCTCATGCCATAGGGTTATTTGGGAATCGTAAAGCCGAGTCATCTCGAGATGATCGTTTCTCCTCCATATATGCAAATAGCCGACCTTTAACTCAATAATTCAAGAGGTGTATAAGGAATCATATATACTTGCTAACCGAGCTTCTTATTAAAAACAAAAAAAACAAAAACTAATACATGAAGGGCAAACTCTTCCATTAATAACAAACGAGTTTACAAATAACAAGAAGAGCCAAGGTTGCATTGCAATTCTATTTCAAAGTTTTCGAACGACCTAACAGACAAAGTAATAATATAATCAAAAGAAGTTTTAATTCCTTCCGCTGTGTAAACGGGAGGGAACCGATAGTAATCTCATTCCCTAACTAGAGGACTGTCATGATCACATATTAATTTGGAATGATAAGATCAAATTTCGCCGAGCAATTTATCCCTTTCATAGCCTAAAAAGTCAAAACGGAAATAAGGGTAACGCATGTAAACTTCTTGCAAATCTCTAAGAAAATTATGTCTTGCCAATTATGATGTTTTAAGAATCAAAGATTTCTCTAAAAAAGTCTTTCTTTAATTTGATGAATTTACTTAAGAGATCACTGAGAACCGAGCTGTTTGAAAGACCTTTACTATGTGCAATATGTCGAAATTAAACTAAGAATAGAGAAACAAAAACGATAAAGCTCATAAGAAAACTCAATAGCATACAACAATTATACAAGTCATTCTGGTTCATACAAAACAGATTTCTTATACGTTTCAGAAATGAATCTCTTCCTATTATATTTAAGTTTGTCGGGGGGGGGAAGAGAGTGTAAGGAAAGAGGAATGGGAGCGACTCGGGGAAGGTTCCAACATGCTCCGGGATGAGGATTAGTCTTGTGTTCATCCAAGTATCTATGGTGAGGGCGTCTGAGCAAACCTCCAATGTTATCACCTAAGTATGCAAAGTCGACAATCAAACCCCTACAATAAACTTTATACAGGAATTCCACCAAGGCATCCCTATCATCGATTAACATCTAGAAAAGGGTCATCAGCTCAACATTCTCCTCCAAAGCTTGTCCCAATGTTTGCGAACCCTCTTCATTCGAAGGGCAACGTAACTTATTACTCTTTGAAAAATCTAAATTTTGATGCGCACTCGGCAGGGTTTTTGTATTTTTCAGACAACGTACTATACTCCTTCATTTGTTTATCCAACTCTTAGTTTAACCGATCTATGTTTATTTGTTTCTTCTAGAGCATGGCATCACAATTATATATCGATTTTTTCCTTGGCTAAAACAATTAATGCATTAACTCAAAGTTACTTGATAGCCTAAGACATTTGAACAAAAATACCAATACCTGAGAAAGTGGGATAGAAGGCGATGAGATTTTTTCTTTATTGGTGGGCTTTTAACTTCGAGAAGTGTTGTCCTTCTTGGAAGGATCCTCTTTTGAGAGATCAGTAGCATTGGCGGTCGTTGTATCTTGGGTAGATATATCTGGGTTGGTACCACCAGATGCATCTTTATCATCCAGTTGGCCAGGTGGATCCATTTCACTCCCTCCTCCACCACCACCATTATTGTCATTATGATCGACATTGTTTTCATCCCCATCATCACCACCACCACCATCATCATCATCATCTTCATTGTCATCATCAACGTCGTCGTCGTCATCATCAGGCCTTGGCACTTCTTTGATGGGAGCATCATCAAACGTTAAGCATTTCCTGGCATTAATTTCTTCCTTGGTAGGGAATTCTTTCTCAAGAGCCTTTCTATTCTTTCATCTTTAGACTGAAGTTCCTTTTACATCTTTCGTTCAAAGCTGGAAGAGATGGGAAGTCTAAGTCTGGACACCTGCAGATATTGTTTATGTATGCAACATACAATGCATCTTCATAGCACTTCTCAGTGATTTGGGGAAGAGCAACATCGAGGAAGGAGGAGACCTTTTTCTTGGCATTTTGATGATGTTATTTGAATGGTTAAAAAGTATAGTTTTTCTGTTCAATTGATCTTTGAGCAATTTGTTTCTCTCGATCAGCTCAGAATTTACCTTTGATAGCTCGACATTTTCCTTGGTCGCATTCTCCAAGTCTACCTTGAGTTTATCAAATGACTCGAGATCAGCCCCCAAGTTTTTCATTTTCTCCTCCAATGGCAATTTGGATTTCTTTTCCTCCACATGAGAGGAAGCCAATTTAACCTTTTCAATGATTGGTTCGTCTCTTTTTGCAGCAGTATCAATCACACCCTTCTGAAGGAAAGCAACCTTTTCCTTAAGCTCAACCACTTTGTTAGTATGCCCTAGAGAAGCATTTTTAAGAAGGAACATATATTTTCCAACTTGAAATTTTATAACTTGATTAAGTTAAAATGAAATTTATAAGTCGAAATTAATTAAGAAAATTAAGAAACATACAGATATGAGCTGTTTAAGAATGAGGAAAAGGTGATAGTTGGAGTAGGATAGAGATTGAGGTGATCCAAAAGAAGCAATAGAATGAGACTGAACGGCCAATCGAGCCAATTCCTCAAAATTCATTATTGAAGTCTAAGGTTGATCCCTTGAGGGAAGAGGGTTGGTCGGAGAAGGAAGCAAACCAAGCTTAGCACATATACGATCGATCGATGTTGGAGAAAGAGAAAAAGAAACATTAAGAAGGGGATCGGAAGTCTGAACTTCTTGGGATGTCTCAACTTCGGTTTCTTTAAGCTTTTCTGAAGCTTTATATGAAGCAACTGCTCTGGGACTTGGGTCAATATTCACTTGCTCTATCTCCTCCATGACGATAGAAGTAAATTCACCCATAAGTTCAGGTCTTTTGTTCTGAGGAGGAGGAGGAGCATCGTTAAGAATATCAGCATATGTCCCTTCTTTTTGAAATGCTCGATAGCCTTGGCAATAGAATTCTTAAGGGAAACAAGTTGGAGATTCATATTTTCCCTTCCTCTTTTTGGACATAGTAGTTTGATTCTTGATTCTTTGGGAACAGTAACAAGAGCAGTTGAACCTAAAATAAAGAATGTAAGTTGGTAAACTGATAACATCTTAAATTCCCTTTTTAACTGTATTAAAAATTACCATCAGTATCAGATTGTACCAGGGAATTAATCGTGAAAACTCCGGAATCGCCCAACACTAACGAGCTAACTCCCCGAGAGTTACATTTAACCGTGGATGGCTCTCCTAAGATCTTGTGGTGGTTCAAGACAATAGAATGTTGGAGGAGCTCTAGCGGAGTTAGGAGTGTAAGCCTATTTCTCTTATTCTCACCTAAAAGAATTAGGGAGTTTATGGTTTTTTGATCTTCAGAGCTTAGACTTTTAAGGGCGGGATCTAGGAAAGGAAAACCGTTAGTAAATAATAGTAGACAAATAACGATAGTCAAATATAATAGGCTTACTAGCAGTATAAAATTTTCCTCTGATTTTAGAGAAGCATTTGATGAAGAAAAATCGAGTCTCCCACACTCTTGCTTTATTTACGGACTCAGAGAATAAGCTCTTTGAGTGAGGATGAACTTGATACAGTTGGTGGCCTGGCTAATCACCCACTTTAGCAGGACCGACTAGATAATAAAGAATGTCATGACTAAGAGATGAGAGTCCATATTCACGAGCAAAGACCTCCGGGCAAGTCAAATATGTGTAAACATTAGGCAAAAGCTGGATCGACACTATGTTCAGGTACTCCGGCTATATTGTTATATTGTGAGGAAGTCCGAGAAGAGGAGGTAGCCTGTATGCCAAATATAAATAGGAGTGAAAGTGAAATATCCTTCTGGAGGATTATAGATATTGTCTTAAGAACTAGCAGGAATGGCCGCAATCTCAGTAATCCCAAATTGATCGAGAATGGAGTCAACTTCGGCTTGAGAAGTAATGTATGATGGATTAGTAGCAAAACTTTGTTTTTTGACAATTGAAGGTGAAGGCTTAGGCTTTACACCAGCTTTCTTAACAGGCTTCTTAGTGAATTGCTTACTATCCATTGTCCTGCCAAGTGATATTCTTCCTTGCTAAAGAGTTAATCATAATAGTACGATTGGAACATGCGAAGTTAAAAGTATAGCAACCTAAAATAATCCATTTATCCCCAAGAGTAAGTAGGCATGAAATAGTTTTTAAGCAAGTTTTGTTACCAAAAGATCTCATAACTATAATTGATGTCGAAATGATAGGGTCCCCGACCTTAATAGTCAACGACTAAGTAATTTGAAAATAAGGCAAATAGTTAAAAAAAATTATAGCATAATAAAAACAGTAATATAAAGAGTGTTAAAGTTATGTAAAGCTTTACTTACAGAGTTAGAGGTGATTGTGGAAAATAGAGAAAGACACTAGGGATGTCATTATTAAAACATACATAAAAGAAAGCGTCATGACTTCGACCCTAACTAACACCAAGTATGTTGCCAACATGTTTAAATAAAATAAGCATCATCGATTACTGATAGACCCACAACTAAGAATAACCACTCTTCGACTTAGTCGAAGAGGTATGAAATGACTTTAATTCTGTTAGTTAAACAATGAGTCCCTTAGTAGCGTTGATTGCTGCGACAAGGCTGGTCGCACCATATTGAAACTAAAGTTTAATGTTGTCGATGACGTAGGAGTTTTATTGAATAATCTTGTTATTGTCGCGTTCAATTTATTCTTGAAATACTTAAACTTTTAGCAAACAAGAATCACAGAATGAGAAAAGGTCATATCGACTTCGAGGGACATAACCACGTCAATGAGAGTCAAAGTCAATAAGAAAAGGGACAGAGTAGGAGTCATTTTATCAACTAACAAGCCTGCTACATATCGAAATCTACATTGATTGATATAATGTAAAGATGTTACACTATTGGATTAACCATTAGCAAATCGAACGGCCCATTTCAGATCCCCTAATGGTATATGAGAAAACAATACTAAAGCCAATCAAAGTGGAAGCGGGTATGGACCCAATATGTGGCCAAACCCTAAACCCCCAAATCAGAATCATTGATTAACAATTCAAAGAATCAACATTCATAATTAATAGTGAAACTAGGATTAATCAAGCCAAACAGATGAACTCGATGACTGATTTTAAAATAATGAAACCATAATTATGATTTTAGTGCAAAAATTGTGCTTGTAAGTAAATAGAATGAAAATCGTACTTTATCTTTGAATCAGTATTAGAGAATGAAAATTTCCGCAACTAAGTTGAAGAAATTGTTGTTTGCTAAGTTTTTTGATGGCAGGTAAAAGAGAAGTGGAGAAGAAGCTATTTATAGAAGAAGGAGAGATGGTTGAACACCATCGTTTGTTTTAAATGAACGGCTAGATTATAAAGTGGAAGACTAATAGGCGGGAAGATGACTCCGATGTGCTTGACTTAAAAAGTCGAAGATTCCTTTACACCTATGCAGTTAATGCCCCGCTATTACCCCGCTATAACCCCGCTATATCTCATAGCGGGTTTCTGCCGCTACGATATTTCCATATAGCCCCACAATATAGCCTTTCCGCTTTAATCCCCGCTATTTCCGCTATATCCCGTTATTTCCGCTATATTCCGCTATTCCCGCTATATCTTCTTTAATAAAATGAATTGAAAAATTCAATTTATACATTATAAAAATTATGAAACTAATTTATTTGATTTAATTTTTAATATATTTTCAGAAATGAAAATACTCTAATATTCTACTAAATTAAATTATGTTCTATAATAGTTTTACGTTTATTTAAAGTATATTTGCACATGTTTTTATTTAAAAATTATTTATGTATTAGTTATAATTCAATTGAATGATAATTTTTCATTTAATTACCTTTTATATATTCGTAAAAACATTAAGTACTAGTTTTATATGCTATTTTAAAGCCATCCGCTATATCCTGCTATATCCTCGCTGTATCCCCGCTATGACTTTTTGCACCTCCACCGCTTTGAATCTGCCGAGCGCTTTAACTGCACAGCTTTACACTATGGGGCAAATGTTATCACTACAAATCTCATCGAAGTAGTTCGATGAGCCATGACTTCATACTTATTGAAGTAGCTCTCAACGAAGATGTATGAACAACGACATGCTCAATGGCCTACGTTGAAGACATGGAATTGTGAAAGTGTTCTCGAATTGGTGACAAGGAGATAAGAACCGCTCTTCGATGATGACAAGTGAAGTGCAAAGCCACATATGTTAGAAGAGGCAAAGGAACCTAAAATACACCTCTTCGCAAGTTAATAAGAATGTCGAAGCAACTATAGCTTAATGCAAGCACTTCGAAGGAGTCACTCTACAATGATACTGAGGATTACCCTTGGGCAATG
Organism: Allium fistulosum; assembly: GCA_030737815.1. Classification (NCBI taxonomy): domain Eukaryota; kingdom Viridiplantae; phylum Streptophyta; class Magnoliopsida; order Asparagales; family Amaryllidaceae; genus Allium; species Allium fistulosum. The sequence continues at coordinate 1,126,872,914 of CM060904.1, read as the reverse complement.
TCAGAGGTTCATCGAGCCACACCATCCTTTGACTAGTGACCACCTCGCAAATTCTTCCCACACACCACTTCGAGGAAATCACATACTTATGCAAAGCAATGTTGACAAGGGACGTTGGCAATATCCACGAAGTCATCAATGCCGCACTTAATCGACTTCACACGCATCTTCTCAGCGACTTCGAAGGTTAACATTGAAAGAATGAAGTGGTTCACTTCGACTTTGACAGCATGCATATACCCCTTCACCATACCGGTCATCACTTTTTGAAGAGACTAGTGCTAAGTCCCATCAAAGTCAATGTTGCCGAAGACACGCTAACGAAGAGATCAGTGCTAAAGAATGTCAAAGACGCACCCGCATGTCGAAGACGCATCTGCATGTCGAAGACGTCACTGCATACCGCTGGTTGATGATGATTCCACACCCAACTCATAGTAGCGCCGCCTAAGTCAACACATTCAAAGACATGAGGAGCAGAGTGATGGTTTCTCACCCCTATAAATACGACCCTAGGGGTGCCATTTTAGGGGACCAAAATTTTCTCCTCTCTCGTTTCTTACATTGTAAACTCTAAATTAAATTGAGAATTTTAGAGCATATTGTAATTTTGGAACATTGTACACATAGGATCTTGAATATAAAACAAGGACATAACATAACATATGTGTAACCGATTTGAACTTATGACTTGAACATACTTATGACTTCGCATATATGAACTGTTGTGATTTAGAAATTATCATTGCATAATTGACTTCAACTTAGGGACTGCGAACTTAAACTCGTCTTGCATATATGACTTCGACTATAACAACAACATCGAGAATGGATGCAAAAAATCTTACTACATTGTTAACTTTAACGTGCCTCTTCAGGGCCTCCTCTTGAATAACCAAGTTTTCTAAACACTTATGGGGTTAGCAATTTTATTTGCTAACACTAATTTTTTCAAGTTGAGCAACTCCTAATCCTCTTTGTGGTTGCTTGGGTTTATCATTATTCTTCTTCCCTTTTCTTGACGTTGATCCATTTCCTAAACTTATATCACCAAAATGAATGCTTCCCATCTCTAATGTTTTGAATCAGTTACGTAAGTGAAATCAGTTACCCTACCAAAATAACAAATCAATTATGTAAGTGAGATGAAAGAACTGAAATGAGAGAGTGCAATCTATAAAATTATGCGGTACAAGTGAATAGGACGGATCCACAAAGATTCCATATTTATATAAAAGTATTTGGAGGTTCCACCCTAAGTTTGGCAAAACAGAGTTGATGTTGCACAACAGCAGCTCAGTTGGCAAAACCGAGTCGTCGTTGCATTGTAACTGCAACACTGCAACTTAGTTGGAAAAACCGAGTTTTAAAACTAATTTGTGTAACTCGGTTTTAAAACTAAGTTGCAAATTGCAACTTAGTTGTTCAGTTTTGCAACTGATTGCAATTGCACTCGGTTTTAAACCTGAGTGCAAAAATGTTATAAAATTAAGTTATAATCCATACAATACCATTTATAGCGAGGTAAAAATGTGTTCCAGTCAAAACTAAAGTGAATGAAAGCTATATACAGACTTACATAGACGTGTTTTTTATGTTGCATGTAATGAGCGATTGACCGCTATTAGAGAAGAGAACGACGATGATGTGGAGAAGGTTCCACAGGAGCAACAAACATTGATTTTTCATGCTTTGAGCCTATTAAATACATAGTGACATGCATATCCTGGTGGTAACCTACTTGATGATGTAAGTAATTTTATGAATAATTCATTTTTTACTTAGTGCATAGCTGATAACGTTGCATATCAACATATATGTAAAATTTCTTGTTCTGGAAGTGTTTTTTTCAAAGAAAAACATGGTTTGTTAATTATAGATTGGACATATGGTCCTCAGCGATGAAGGATGCTAATGAAAGAAAGTACAATAACAAAGGAGTTATAAGCTAGGCTTATTGCCTTAACGGAGGAGATGCAATGTGCCGAAGCTCGGGTAAAGTAATTAAGTCAACAATCCAAGATGAAGCATCGAAGGATTGAGGAGGAGCATGAGACGCATCGTCAATACAGTAAGGAAGAGAGCGAGACACATCGTTGATAGACTGCAGGAGAGCATGAGGTTCGTTTGTGATGTATTAAGGATGACTAACATGATAGCGAAAAGCATTAGGAGTTTGAGCTTGATTGATGTAGGTTGTCGAACAGAAATTATCAGAGTCCGCTCCTCATTGATTTATGGTATCATCTTATTTTTGTGGGCTTGGTATGATTGATGGATTTTTGGCATGCATGTTCAAATTTTATATGCTATCATGTATTTGGTATGCACGTTGAAATTTATATATTGTGACTCGTATTTTTTTGTTACTATTTATATAAATTCTTTCTAGTTTATATTCTTTTACCTTTGTAATATATCTCTATCGGTATGGTTTTCTAGGAAATTTGGCGTTTATCTAATATTCCAAAGTAATAAATATATTGTTTGATTGTCATGATGAAACAAGTGAATAAATAAAACAATCCATAATAGTAATTTGCCATGGATTTATGATAGGGTATATAATGTGCTTTGCACATATTTTTATTTTCAAATAGTTTCATGTGACAAATCCATGGTTATTTCATGTTTTTTGTATAGTAAATTATGATGGATTTATGATGGAACACATTATTACTAATTTAGTATTAAAAATTAATCAAAAATTTACCATTAGTTTATGATTAGCAATAAATATTTATTACAATTATTTAACCCTAAAGTTATAAAAAATAAAATTTGTTACGGACTGTGGCAAATCCATCATAGATTATGTTATTTTCCGTTGTTGTTTTGTTTGTGACAGATAACCCACACATGGTTTAGTGAGCGAAATATCCGTCATAAATCCGTCATAGATTTAGGTTCAGTGACGAACTTGTGATGGATTTTTCTGTCACTAAATCGGATTTTTCTTATAGTGTATGATGTATGTACGTATGTGTGTGTGTACTGCTTATATGCTTACCTTACCATTCAAACACATGAATGTGTTTGATAATTCATTATATTACATATTTATTTAAATTAAATTTAAAATTTGTTTTAACCAAATTAAATAAAATATAATTTTATTAAAAACATTATTAGATTGGATCTAATAATCTTTTAGTCTTCATAGGCTCAATTTATCAAAGGATAATGACATCACGCCCTTCAATCGCACGATGTGGACTTGAAATTGTTCCATAAACTTTTTGCTAATTGATCAAAGGATGATATGGACCTCGATGCGAGCTGAGCGAACTACATCGTCGCCACTTCATCCAAAAATATAAGGAAGTACTTACATCTTACGACATATGTAGCACGAGCATTGTCTATATGTCGTCCATACTTTGACAAATGTTTCCTTAGATCAATAGTTCCATCACTGGATGACATTGTCACAAACTTTTTTGGAAACTTTTTTTCAAGATTGTTCTGGGTGAATTTGGTTTGGCTTAGCGATGAACCCCACCCATCGTTATTTCTATGCTAATTTTCGTTCAACAACCTCTTAACTATATCAGATATATACTCTTTGCTGCTTTGGGCGGCTAGATGATGAGCATCATGAACAGTCCTGAGTGTTTGACTCCACAAACAATCTCGGTTAGTTTCCTGATGTCTAGGCTCCTTTGTCTCTAGGGAAGCCATTCACCCATACCCTCTTTATCAATTCCTTGTTGGTTATGTAGCATTCGTCCGAACACCACCAGTCCAAGCACCAATAGATTGTCCATTATTAATGTCAACATCCTATAACTTAGCTTTTCTATCAGAAAAATCCACAACTTCGACAATCATGTCAATACTGACTTGATTAGACATGTTAGCACCGACATATTTTGGCTTCGCCTAATTTGCTCCGTCTTTTGCTGCTCTCTTATGTACTGCCCCAGCCCTTCTCTGCATAGGTTGCTTTCCATTCATTTTGTCCATTTCTATCGAAGACAGGCTTTCTTCGTTAGAATTAGAAGATGACGATTCTCTCATATATTTCCTTCACCTTCGCGATGCAGTCCTTTGCTACGGCTGAACTAACACTGCAATTAATCTTGCATAGCTTTCATTGATCCATCTTACTCTTTTAATGCTCCATCATCCTTGTGTTCATATTAAAAATCATCCTCTCCATTTCAACTCTTGTCACACTTCAGTCGACTGAGATGAGGATGCCGGTAGAGCATGCATAGATTGAGTAGTCTCACCTTCAGCATGTTGAAATCCTTTATGATCTCCTTCAACAATGGTTCCATATTTCGTAGCACCTTTCGTTGGAGCTATCTCTTATCAGATCTGCTAGTAGATTCTTCTTCAACCCAAATAACCACGGACCTTCAACAAAAAGCTTTGGATCTATGTTTAAGATTCTTAAATCCAAAGTTAAAGTGCATATCTACTCCCGAGAACCTACATTCTCGGTGTAAGAACCAAAAATATTGGGTCAAAAATGACATAGCACCCGAGATCAACTATAAACGAGATGAACAGATTTAAAAAGGAAAGTAAAAGTATGAACAAACATGAGATATTAGAGTGGTTCGTTCTCAAATCACTGCCTACGTCCACTATAATTTTATTTTAGATAGTTTTGCACAAGTACAGTTGAATTACTATGTTTCGGATCTTAAAATTAAAGGAAGTTTGAGTTCAGCAACACTTTGTAGCGAAAATGAGGTCGAGTGTTCAAAATCAGAAAGAAACATCCAAGATCCATTTTTCAATATTTGTAGACGAATTCATTCGCCAAAGTCACTAGCTCGTGGAAGACCAGGTAAGAGATCATATCCACGCTTTTAGACATGAAGAATGAGTAAAACTTGTAATTCAAATTATGTCGGGACTAACATGATTTTATCAGTGCCGACATGATTTTGCAATTGACATCTTCACTTTTCCCTCATAATTCAAGCATTCAACTCCTCAAGCTTCATTGACAAAATTGCTCCTGCAAATCATGTCGGTGCCGATATGATTTGTCTACTTGTTTTTTTTGTCTTTTTCTACAAAGCATAAGGCATCTTGTTTTGCTAGCCAGAAGTGGACCCTCACATCCAAACATGTTGGTGCATATATGTTTGATCATGTCGATGCCGACATGATCCATCATGTCGGTACCGACATAATTTACTCGCTCAATTTTTGCTCAAACTTCTTATGCGATAATTTCATCATCCCAAACAACTTCATAGATTCCTGATCCATTTCTCCATCATTTAGAAGCCAAGAAGTTGGATAGCAAGAAGAAGATTCATTAGTATTTCTCTTTTTTTGGGGCCATGGATGAGAGTTTTATAAAAAATTTGTTTCTTTCTTTTTGTGAAAAGAAATAGCTTGGATGGAGGCTGGGAATAAAAAATAAGAGAAAGAAAAGGGGTTTCAAAATTGTCATTCAATACGTTAACGAAAGACTCAGATTTGATAAAGATCGACACCAACGGTCGAGATATGAATTATCGAGCATCGACCACTATTATAACTTTTTGACAGCTCAAGGAAATTCACGTTTAATATAATTCTTATATATACTTATATAAAAAAATTATATAATAACTTAAATAAATTTATAAGTTTTTAGTGCACATTTTACTAACAAAGAGAAGCTAGCTTGGTGTATAAGAAGTTTTAAAGAAGTTGCAATATCATAGAGAGAATGAGAAAATAGTAGTTTCAGAGACAATTAGACCGTTTATTGTCGACAGATCGAACGGCGTCGGACAGTTCGACGAAAGGGAGAGAAAGAGGTAGTGAAAGAGGAATGTTTGTTTGTATTTCTATTTTTATTTATTTAAAATTATTTTAAGTATTTTTGAATAATGTTAGTAAATTGTATAAAATTATAAATTAATGCGAAAATTACAAAATCAAAAAATAAACACAAAAATTGGTACATCAAGCTTGGAAAAAAAATACAAATGAGATAATGTGAATACATGAAAGAAAATATGGGAAAGAAAATGTCAAAATTTAAAACGAGCAAAGATTTTTCAAGAGAATGTTTCCTATTCCGAATGGGGTCTGGTAGGGGTGGCAGTCGCCATATGTGGGGGTGCCGGTGCAACGTCCCTACGGACGACGATCTTGCAATTATTTTTTACGCAAATATCACAAATATTGTTTTTTATTTTTTTATAAAACACATTTACTTTTATTATTAGTTTTATTGAAAATAAATATTTTTACAGTTTATAAATATTTATAGCTTTTAATTTTATTATTATTTATTATTTAATTATAAATTTATATCATATTATCATTTTACAATTTTACAATTTAATATAAAAATAACGGTTGACGTCCAACGTGTCGGATGCATCATCCTTAAACGGTCCAATTCTCTTGCATGGAGAGAATGAAGATAAGCACCCATGTGCTTCGTTCCCTATTTATGATCTGCTAAAAATGGAAATGAGTCGAACACACCTTAAAATTAATTCGAACTTATTAGATCTTGATTTTAACTCATATATGTTGTCAACCATTATTTAGTAAAAAAGTCAATTGTCATTTCTACATCTAATTAGCCATTTTTGAGTGCCGCATCAAATTACTGAATCCTTCCTTAAAAATGATATAAATAGTGCCACAAACTCTAATAATATTGTTGTACTACCATTAGTCTATGTGCGAAGCACGGACCTCGTAGCAATATTCTTCTACCGTTAGACATTGCAGAAGGTTCACCTTCCCAAACTTTTAGCTGGTTTTTGACCAGAGATGCTATAAATTACTGCTTGACAAGTAGAAAGTTATAAAAATACAATATTTCAAAATGAGATTAAAATCATATGATAAGTTGCTTAGGGTCTGTTTGGTTTGAAAACGAATTATGTATCTTGCATTTTTGACAATGTATTTCAAAATGCACGGAAGAGAAAAGAGAGGTTGGAAAACGATCAATTTGGAAAATGGATTTAACGATAAAACTGAAAACAATTGTGGAATACAAAAAAAAAAAACTCTTCTTTCTTCCTCATCTCACATTTGGTGTGATGGTTAGGACTCTCCACATCTCTCCTCTCCCACGCCTTTACGCCTTTGAAACAAAACCATCACGATGAAAATATGCAGAATCTCAATTTTTATTTGTATATATTTTCAAGATCATGGTTAACCATAAAATAAATATGATAATTAAAATAACCAGAAGTACGAATTTCATTAACATAGAAGATGTAAAATAAGATAAATTTAATTTGAAAAAAATGGAATCAATATAGTAAGATCTACACAAGAGATCTAAAATATACATATTATTTAAAATTGAAAAATAAGAGACATAAATTGTAAGACGCATGATGTATTTTTATAGTTTTATAAAACACGCGTAAACTAACGAAAATGAAATGCCGATCAAGTGATAATGGGTTCACGTATAAAATAAAAAAGAAAACATCAGAGAGAGAGAGAGAGAGAAGATGATTGTATTCATGGTTAATTATACAAATACAACACTTATAAACACGTACATTAAAACAATGGAGCGTTCTATTTTGAATAAACTTAGGGTATTGTTATTGACACTTCGGTTTTGGACACGAGGGACCAAATTTTATGAGCGTTACCTACAAAATTAAATTGCTACGAGGGTTATATATCATATTAATCAAACATATATTTTTACCTCTTTTGTCCTTAGTATGTCAAAATCACACACTTACATTTACTCTCTCATTCTTCTTCCTTTTTTTAAAAAAAATAATGGCGAGGAAAAATAGTCATCTCGATCTTTACAATCAGATCCAAACTTTGCTAATAAGGTGATAGAGAAAGTAATTTCTTAATCCAATTTATTACGCTTTTTGTAACTATGATAAAAAGTAGGGTTTAATTTTACTGTGTTGAATGCTTTTACAATCTTGTCACTTTCTCATTTGCATCTTTATCTGAAAGTGAGTTTGAATTCTCCATTATTTGATTAATAATTCTGAAAAGGTTAAGTATAATTAAAGGAAAATTAGGTTAAATAAAAGAAATAACGATTAGGTCAATTTAATTGTAACTTTTTAAGATAACTAGTTTGATTAGAATCTCTCACACTACACTTTTTTTTTTAATAAAAAAACGACCTTCATATTCAATAGTGGAGTGTCGATAACAATAGAAAGTTAAAATCATGTTTCATTTGCTTGAGGATAAAGTCCAATTCCACCTGGGATGAGAAGAAGCCTAACCCAAGTTTTAGAGACCAAACCCAAAATCTGTTTTCACTCTTTGTTCGGCAGCTGCTCAAGGGTTTCAACCTTGCGTCCTTCTCCAAATCCAGTTATTTCTTTCGTCTGTCTGTTGTTTTCCCCCTTTTTTCCTAATCGCCTCCATCTCCGAAACTCCGCCGCAGTCGCCGCGTCGTTCGCATCCACCCGACTGGCTGCAGAAACTCCAAGGTACTCGCTCTTGTTTGCTGCACCTCAATTCTGGGTTGCTTTCTAACACTATCTAAATGGAAAAAAGCAAGAACAAAACCTCATATGAATTATGTCCTTATACTCAAAACTAGCTACTGATTGTAGCATTCGAATTTGTTTGTACATCCAATATCAATACTAAAGTATATGAAAAAATTGGGGTAAAATTGCATTACTCAATCTCTAATCGCCATTGTTGTTGATGAGAAAGAAATTTTATTTGTTCTTTTTGTCGTGCAACTGAAGTGGATTAGGACCCCTTAGTAGCAAAAGAATACGATCATTAACCTATTTTGGCTAATTCTATTTATACACATGATGATATTATTTAGTAGCCCCTTAAAATTTAAAAAAATTAGGAACAAAATTATCCTTATGTCTTTCAACCCATCTTTTACCTCTCATCATAATTTTTCTTCTTCTGTTCCTTTTATCCAACAAACCCTAAATTTATTGTTGGGTAAATTCTCAAATCTTATGCTTGAATTGATGAATTATGATAATGATAACATAAATCTGATAGAATTTAAAGATGTAAAACTTGAATTTCACGCTATTTTGATTTTTTAAAAATTATAAATTCACAGTTTGCAAAAGAGGTAAAAGTTGAATTTTTTCTTGTTACGTGATTTTGTTGGGGTGATTATTTCTTTGTGGAATTTTTTACGGTTTGATTTTTATTATGGAAGGGCATAAAGGGAAAATTTAATAATAAGATGGGTATACTCAACAAAAGCGTGATTATAATGGTTTTTCAGTTTTGTTGGGGACCACTCAACAATTTTTTGGGTTTAAATAGAATTAGCCATCTATTTTTCGATCGAGGACTTAGAATCAGCTTCTCCAATAAGGTGTAAAGTATCACAAACTTCCATGCAAACCTCCAAATGGCACGATTTGGGTTGAATATAATGAATGTGATTTATTCTTGAACACCTTCATGCCCTTTGGACGGTCAAAGGAGTACGACAGCTCGATGATATTTCAAACGAGCTCTTCTTTGTGATATCCATATTTTTATACCACTATGTGATGAAAAGCCAATCTTTAGTAAAGCTTACTGTGGATCGTAGATTCAGTTTCAATATCAACACTAATCAAACTTGAATTTTTTAAAATTATGTATAGTATATAAAAATATCAACATAAGTAGATGATTTATAAAGCAGAAATACAATTTAAATATTCAATTTACGAGAATTTTGGGACAATATAAGCCTGAAAAAGAATACAACATTACCATAACAGGAAATGATGTAAGTTGTGTTTTGTTTGGTTTAGTATTTTGATTATTGAGCTAATTATTATTATACTATGAGGTTGTTTGACAATTTTTTTATCTACTTGGTTTTGAGTTTTATAGATACACTAAATATAGTTTTTAACGGAAAAAGGTGAAACATTTTTACAATTGTTTTCATAAAATCTTCTCTAAATATACAAAAGGAGATTTTTTTTTATAAATATTTTTATGTGCAAATTTTTTAACAAGTATTTTGTTTTTTAAAGGGCTACCATTTACAATTACATTTTCCCTATGAGAAATCACAATTGTGCAAATTTTTACTCAAATTAAAATTTATATTGATAATACTTAAATGACAGCTCATTTTTGTTTTTCAATCTTGTCATTTATTTCAGTTTGTTTTGGACATTTTGAAACCTAATTTTTATTCATTGCACCACTATTAAATAATAATAAATCAAAACATTTGCTTCATGCTTCGTACTTATTTTAACGTCGAAATCTCCCGCAATTTAAAATATTTATACAAGTTGTGTTTCTAAATAATATAATAATATCCTTCTTTGTTAAATAATATAATATCCTTATTTTAAAAAAAATCCATATCAATATAATTTCTCTACACTGAATAATAAAAAAATCCATATCAATATAATTTCTAGGACAAACTTTGCAGTCCAATTAGTTTTTAGGACACACATTCAAAGAAATTACTTTCAAGGCCAAAGTCAGCAGTCCAATTAATTTCAAGGACATAATTTCATAGGTTTTTAGGCCCTAGAAACTAATTATTTTACGTTTTGTCCTTGAAAGTAATTAATTTAGTTGTGTGTCCTAGAAACTAATTCCACTTGCTAAAAAGGCCCTTGTGGCTAATTTTCACTATTTATATTTTACTCCTCAAGTTTGGATTTGCACTAATTTATTTTGCGAAAATTAAGGGCCCGTTTGGTTTCGTTTTGAGTTTTGTGTTTTGTGTTTTCAACTTACACTACAAAATACAAGAAAACATAAGAATTTTTTTTACAATTCTTAGCCATTACAACGATGAACGGGAAATGAGGGGAGGAATTGTTTTCCGTCCTTTTGTTATGTCTCAAAACACGAAAAATCAAATAAACTTGTTTTCTATTTTCTAGGTTAATTTCATTTTTCAAAATTGTATGTTTTCCAACAATGCATAAGAAATGCACATTTTTGTTTAGACGAAAACACAAAACTAAAAATGGCAAACTAAACGGACCCTAAAACTTTTAACGAAGACAATAATTTAGGTTTGGTATAGTTTATGATGACATATATGTATGATTAATTTTTTTTAAAGTTCTCACAAAAAATTTCAGTAGGCAATAATGGGTTAAAAATTAAAATTCTTTTGTAGTAAAATTTAGAATAATAATACATGCTTTCTCACATTCCAAGTTTTATTAACACTTCCATTTTCTTAAACCATTTAAATATTTTGTTTGCATACAAATATCGTGTATTTGACATGGTCCGAAATACCCTTCAACGCTTTGGATTTTGGTGGTTCCATTTTGATTTCGACAATGATCGAAACATAATTCAAGTGCAATTTTAGTTATTGTTCCCCATTGGAAAAAGATGAAAATCGTGTTTTTAACAAAAAAACTGAAAAAAATGTTGACAACTTCTAAACTTACTCAATACGTGAATATGCATCATTCGATAAAGAAATCATGTGCAAAATCAAATCTTCCTTCAATTTAAAACATAATTTTATGTTCATTAATTTGTTTAAGAAATATCAAATCATAGCAAACAACAAATTCTATATTACCTCACTTGTAAAATTCACATATTACATACTCAAACGAGAATAAGTAGCTCAATTCATAACTCATTTATCTTACGCAAATTCATCACATATTGCATACTAAATTATTATTTTTATAATATATATCTAAAACTTGGTTATTGTGTTTTTGCAGCATAACCCAAAAAAAAAAATCCAATTCCAACTTCTGTCGAGGTTGAAAAAAATTGGAATTGGTCGAAGCTACTACGGGTTGATTTTGAGGGGCAATTAAGTTTTTCTTTTTCTTTATTCTCAGAATGGCAGAGAAGCCCATCTCCATCACTTTTTCAAAGGATCAAATTCCTCTTTCAGTACTTGCCGCTGCCAAAATAGCCCAAATTGAGATCTCCATTGATGATTCCTCTTCGGAGTTGGTTCCTACTTTCAAATTTTCAAATGGGTAAGATGCAATTTTTGTTTTGGTTTTGGTTTAAATTTTGGCTTGAAAGTGAATTGGTGTTTTCTATAATTTATTGAAGGCTAGTATACACAATGTTTATTTTGCATTGAATGGTTAGTAAGCTCTAGGTTTGGTGTGATTGAGTTACATGTGAGCTGTTTTGCTTGCTTGTTTATCTTGACATCAATTTCAATTATGGTGAGGAGTATTGATGTTTTAGGTAAACAAACCGGTCAACTAAACCTAGTTGTGCATAATTGTTGTAGAATTCCTGCATAACGATATTAACAGGAAAATGAAAATTGTTCTTAGATTTTGATGGAAATAATCTTCTTGATGGAGCCTATCCTTCGTTATGACATGGAATAGTGTAACATGCCTCTACAATCTTCTTCCTTCCTTGATATAGTTTTTGATAACAGCAGATTAGCAAGAGAGCAGTAAAAAGGCATCTCAAGAAGATTAGACCGTAGACGAGTTCCAACACTTGAAATTTTTGTTATCAAGGTTATCAAAATGGGCTTCAAATCGAAAAGCGTAAAGTTCAAATTTTAAACCTAAACCCGATTTAAATCGTAAATCGTTGTTTCAAAAGATCCATATTTTAAGATTTGTATATATTTTGAAATTAATTATGATTTTGAACTTTTACATCTAAACTTAAAATTAAGTTTTTTCTCGTGTCATTTTTATTTTGTTTAATACACTAGAATTGAAATTATAGATTTAAATAAGCATATTGAATATATAAGTATGTATTGAATGATTTTTCTCAATCGTAGTTTTAAATGAGTTTGAATCAGAATGTAAATCGAATCAAAACATGAGAGATCCGATCCGAAATGGAAGTTAAATCGTAAGATTTTAAGATTTTTGATAACAATGTTTGTTATCTACCAAATTATTTTACATTATTTTATTTATTAATTCAAAAGCTCATTCCTTGTTTTGTGCTAGCGATCAGTACTATGTTGCTGATTTGCACAACATTGTAGGATCTGTCATTATGAAATTCCAGGATTTTTGAAAAGTGCTTATCAAGGAGACTATCAATTTGCATGAGCATAACAATCAGTTTTTTCTTTTCATGTTTACAAGAGAAACCAATTTTTCCTAAATGAATTTACATGTTATTTTGGTAAAATTTGAACATATCCAACTTCGTCGGTGTAAGTTGTTGAAAATGTAAATCCAATCATTAGTTTGTGGCTCTTATCAATGAACAAAACAATTACCTGTTCGTCAATTATGTTCTGAAAAAGGCGCATGTTTCCTAATTGGTTTCATTGTTTTAAAAAACCCGTCTTAATACTCGTCTTGAGGAAATGACTGATAAAATACTTTGAGATTTTTCCCAAAATGCTTTTTACCTCATTAAACTTCAATTATTTAATGGAAAAAAACAAAATTTAAGGAAATAGAAGTTAGGGTAAGTTTGTATTTTTTTACTTTTCAATATCGACATAATTAAGTAAGATTATTTCTGAAACAACGATCAAAAGCTATGTAATGGAATTTCTCATTGTTATTTAAAGAAAAATTTTCAATAGATTTTATTGAATCTCCAAATAAATTTTGCAGATCGATTTAAATTGGTAGAAGCAATCAAAACTGAATTTTTGCGGAATCTTCAAATAAATTTTACAGAATCAAAATTGGGATTATGTGGATTTCAGTTATTTATTTCTTATCTTTTAAAAAAAAGTTTTATACCTGTTCAGAGTCAGCTCTGAATGATTTGTTCTTATTTTTTGCATATATTAATTTTAAATGTCAAATTTCATTATACATTTTGTATTTTATTTTTTACTCGAAAAACTTACGCATCAACGTTTTGAGGCTTACAGTTCACCCCACAGACCTGAATGCATCATGTATGCTATCGCGTTTTAAAACAGTGATTGGTTTATGGTTTAGATGGCTGCTTAGTTGATCAATCAATCGAGACACCCCTAAAAATATGAAATACTCTTTAGGTTTTCAATGGTTGTTTGGTTCACCCGTCAATGAGCCACTCCTAGAATACTGTAAGACAATAACTTGTAGAGTTATTAGAGAGTGCAATGCGCATTATGATGCAAAATTGCCCATAGCGCATGTGTCATCTATAGGACGATTTTTGTCAAAGCGCAAAATAACGAACAGTCCAAAACAGCATGCTAATTTGTTTGTTTATTATTTTAGGTATGTACATTAAAACCCAAATAAAATTAAATGACGCAAACTAGGATATGTGTACACTAACCAATCGTATATCATCAATATGCAGAAACTTTATAACTTTAAAAATTCATTTTAAATATGCTAGTGGTGTTATTTACCCCAATGCAATGTTTTTATCGCTTTATAGAACTTAATAGTATGCAATATTGGACTTTATTTTGAATATTGAAAAAGCAAAAATATGAAGGTAGAACATTATTTTCTTTTAATTTCTTTTGAATAACTCTTGAAAGCAAAGTTGTTTCATTTGACAAAACATTATGAAGTTTCATCTTTCATACATCAAAAGTGCCACTTGACAAATATTTTGAAAATGACCTTATGGACTAGTTTATCTTGGCTATACAAAAAAGCAAATTATTGGGTACAAAATACCAAATTTTTGTGCATAATCAATTGCGCTATTTTCTAATTTATTTTTCATGAAAAATTAGCCATTGAACCTAACAACAAATGTTTTTAATTTATGATATATTCCTACCAAATATTATGACGCTATTGTGTAGATTCGTGTATGATCCAAGCCCCTTTTTCATACCAACTTAACTAGATAAAAGACTTAACTTGGAATATACTTTCATCTCTTTTAATTTATAAGCATCTAAAATGTACATATGTTTTGATATCATATCACTTTTTTCCATTCACCAAACAACAAAGAAGTTCTTTTTAGTATAGTTTTTATAATGCCAAAAATCTCGAAACATATGATAGAATAATGAAGTAAAAAAGAGTTTCGAAATTAACATGGAAAAAAAAAATTAAAAAAATTATAAGATATATTAAAAATAAGATTACAATTCAACATAGAAATTTATGAAAAACAACAATTTAAATAGTTGATCTCAATTAGGAAGAAATAAAGATGATAAGGATGATAAATCCCGGAAACAACAATTGTTAAACGGATTTACTTAAAGTGCGGTTCTAAAGTTTTTAATTTGAATAGGAAGCACCAACAACAATTTACATTGTAAATTCCAATCAATAATTAAATTTAAGTGTAAAATTTAATAAAATAATAGTGATAATCATTAATGAGCGATTTGATATTTATGTAAGCATGAACTACATCTACTTTTGCCCCATTTAGTATAATATTTAAAATTATGTAAAATTTACAAAAGTGAACAAAATAGTGCATAGCCCACGCCTTGCACTATTTTGCGATATTTGCTATTGACTACCTAGATAACTTGTATTATTGCTTGATCCGTTAGTTTTGTTTATGTTATTTTTTGTTCCATTTTATGATGAGACATAGGCTATCTATAAAGCTTACATAGTGGATATCTCCGTTAGATACATACTTCAAAGGAATGCTTACCATGTCTTAGTATTACAAACCAAATAAGTACGTCAATTCTATTCATCATCCAATTTCCTCTTTCCACGCCCCCCAAATTTGTAGAAACCCATCTTAATATTTACATTCCCATTCTACCTTTCTTCTCTATTTAACTCATTTTTTTTTATTTCTTTTCCAAATTACCCATACAAAATCTTACCTATTCCCTTCTCATAAATTCACCAAAAGTGCACAAAGGTAATGCATTTACACCGTAAATGGAAGATTGCCAGAACGAGTAGTAAATGGAGGTAAGCCATGCTCGCTTTATTTGCTCAATTCCGTAGAGTATCTCTAATTTATCACAATACATCACATCAATCTGAAAATTGGAAGGTTAAAGTATGCTTACCTCTAGTTGTTACTTGAAGATGAATTTGTGTTGAATTGATGAATGCAGGTTAGAGATTTTGATTTTTAGAGTTTTTGAAATGGAATCGGAAGATAAAAGATACAGAAAAGTATTATGAGATGGAATGAAAAGTTAAGTGACGGGGGTAAATGCCCAGGGGTGTGTAAGGAGAAAATAGAAGTCTGTTAGATTGGTTGATTTTGAGGGGGGTGTGGAAGAAGAAAATTGAACTATGAATAGAATTGGCCAGTAAGTATATAGCATAAATATAAAAGTAAAAAAGTTTTATTTCTGAATATAACATTGCCAGCATACCATTGAGCACCAAAGCCAAAGCAAGCAGCTTTTGGTAGAAATAAATGACTTTTGGAGATTTTGGGTAAATCCGAAGAAGGTTTTGTGATAGAAAAAATGAACTTATTTTGAGACGGTAATACTTAATGTAATCCTGTTACAGATCAAAATTGCATGGGATGAATAATCTTATACGCTACCTTGGACGTGTAGCAGCCATTCCCAGTTTTTATGGGAAGGATGCACTAGAATCAGGACAGGTATAGCGTAATGCAATTGAATATGCATATCTTATCATATATGTTTGTTTATGCACTCTCTGGACCGTTTCCTTGCAGATTGATGAGTGGCTTGATTATGCTTTGATTTTCTCATCTGGTTCTCAATTTGAGAATGCATGTGGGCAAGTTGACAATCATTTAACTCCCCGGACTTTCCTAGTTGGCTATAATTTGTCAATTGCCGATGTAGCTGTATGGTCCGCCCTTGCTGGTGAACTTTTAATTCGTTATTATTTGTTCCCATTCTTTTTCCTCAATGGCGTAACTGTATTTTTCCTGCATTAATCCTTTAGAAGTTTTTTGTAGTTGAAACAATGCTTTTATATTGTTTTTACTTTTGTTCCTAAATAAAATATGAATACATCCAATGGTATATGATTCGTAAAACAAGAGTAATCTGACCATGCCTTGTACAAATTCAACGCATCTGTAGAACGTGTTGTAAATGTGTGATATTAGCTAATCTTGAGATGGGCAAGGTTTGAGTTGATTATATTAGTAAATTATGATAACTCCTAATTCATGTTTGAAATTTGATGTAGGTGCTGGACAGAGGTGGGAAAGCCTAAGAAAATCAAAAAAATATAAAAATCTTGTTCGATGGTACAATAGCATTTATGAAGAGTACAGCGTGGATTTAAATGAAATCACCTCAAAATATGTCGGAAAGAGAGGGTTAGGAAAGTCTGTTGTGACTAAACCTAAGGGAATTGAAAATGATACAAAGCACACCATCAAAGGAAATGATGGGAATAAACTGAATTGTGCTGCAACATCAAAAACTTCTATGTTTGAAGTGGATCTTCCTGGAGCAGAGTATGGTAATGTTTGCTTGCGATTTGCACCAGAGCCTAGTGGATATCTCCATATTGGGCACTCAAAAGCTGCTTTATTGAATCAGTATTTTGCTAACAGATATAACGGACGATTAATTATTCGTTTTGATGATACTAATCCTTCCAAGGAAAGTAATGAATTTGTCGAAAATGTGTTGAAAGACGTCGATACACTGGGCATCAAATACGATGTTGTTACTTACACATCTGATTATTTTCCACAGTTGATGGAAATGGCGGAGAGATTAATACGAGAGGGAAAAGCATATGTAGATGATACTCCGAGGGAGCAGATGCAGAAAGAAAGGATGGATGGTATAGAATCAAAATACAGGAATAACAGCGTCGAAGAAAATTTAAGATTATGGGAAGAAATGAAATCTGGTTCTGATAGAGGTAAACAGTGCTGTTTACGTGGTAAACTGGATATGCAGGATCCCAATAAGTCACTTAGGGATCCCGTTTATTATAGATGTAATCCTGATCCACATCATAGAATTGGATCAATATACAAAGTATATCCAACATATGACTTTGCTTGTCCTTTTGTTGATTCATACGAAGGGGTCACACATGCTCTCCGTTCAAGTGAATATCATGATCGAAATGCACAGTACTATAGAATTCTTGGAGACATGGGGTTGAGGAGAGTGGAAATTTATGAATTTAGTCGATTAAATATGGTGTATACACTTCTTAGCAAGCGTAAGTTGCTTTGGTTTGTTCAAAATGGGAAAGTTGATGGTTGGAATGATCCTCGTTTCCCCACTGTGCAAGGAATAGTACGGAGAGGCTTGAAAATTGAGGCATTAATACAGTTCATTCTTGAACAGGTACTGTATTACATTAATACATTTACTTTCTTATAAAAATCTATGGTCTGTACTACAGTATCATATAATTTACATGCTACATTCAACCTAAAAAAAGAGGAAACATAACATCTCATCATTGTCTCTTCTTTGAAATCAATCCAAAATCTGCATGGAGAAATATAATAGAAGAGTAGATTTTTTTCTTCTTCTTTTTTTGGTTATCCGTTCAGGATCTAATATCTTGATATTTTGAAATCAGGGCGCTTCTAAGAATCTGAACTTGATGGAGTGGGACAAACTATGGACTATTAACAAGAAGATAATCGATCCAATTTGTCCAAGACATACAGCTATCATTGAAGATCGAAAAGTGGTTTTTCATCTGACCAATGGACCCAATGAACCATTTGTTCGTATTTTACCAAGGCATAAGAAACATGAAGGTGCTGGAACTAAAGCCACTACATTTAAGAATAGAATATTGTTAGAGTACAGTGATGCTTGTGCTATTTCTGAGGGTGAAGAAATAACTTTGATGGATTGGGGGAATGCCATAGTCAAAGAAATCAAGAAAGAGAATGGTGAAGTTAAAGTACTAATTGGTGTTCTTAATCCAGAAGGATCAGTGAAAACTACCAAATTGAAGCTCACTTGGCTTCCTGAAACGGACGAGCTGGTTAAGCTTTCGTTGGTTGATTTTGACTACTTAATCAAAAGGAAAAAGGTATGTTTGCAATTTAAACGTATTTTCTTGTTTCCGCTCTCTCAGTTTCAAATAATAGTTTGGTTTGCTTCTAGATGGATGATAGTTGTAGATTTGTACTGTATTGCTGATTCATATAGTTATAATTCTGTGATATTACTTTATTATGTCTACCAGTGACTACAGCCTTTTCCTTTTAATCATGAAACCCTGCAGCTTGAAGATGGTGAGGAATTTCTGGATAATCTTAACCCAATCACTAGAAAAGAGACAGCAGCATTGGGAGATCCCAATATGAAGAATTTGAAGCAAGGAGAAATTCTTCAGCTAGAGAGAAAAACTTACTACAGATGCGATGTACCCTACCTCAGTCCTACAAAACCTATTGTTCTTTTTGCAATTCCAGATGGTAAACAGCAGGCATCGTTGAATTGAAATCTGATTTTGTGAAAGACAATATCGAGTCAATATCAAAAATAGTTATATTGTGTGGCAGTATATCTCTTTGTCAGTGTTTGTACTTTGTTTCAGTTAAATATGTTCCCAACTTCTCGTGTTCTTTGACAGCTTATTTTCCATGTTAAGTTTACTTCCATTTTCAGAATTGTGTTATTTCAACTGTAATACTCCGTTGCTTAAAGTAGCACTAGGGAAAATTCTCCTGTAATGTTAGGCTTACGAGTATTTTACTCATTATTTGTATGCATATGCCTACTGGGCAGTTGTGTTTTGTTATGCTACGTGTGTATCCATATTATATAGGATACATAAGCGTATAACTCACGTACACAATCTGTATAAGTTGTTGCTACATGCCTCAAAGAAGTTGCAACTTGAGATGATTTCGCTAAGGTGCACATCACCAGATCACGTTAAGTGTGTTCTTTTTAGGACAACCACAATGCTACACACCTTATGTTACATGATCATTAGCTTACAAACCCAATCAAAGGCCGTTCACAAAATTTGGGGAAAAACCCCATACTCCTTTGAAAGGAAGTTAGTTTATATTAGGCAAAATACAAGTCATTGACGTGTTACTTGATCAGTACGTAGTTAATATTCTTCTACTGCATCATCCTCAGGCTGAAACAGACAAAGTCTATTGTGACTAAGTCGAAGTTTGTACATTGTCTTCTTGTACTCAGACCAAGTGAAAGGTCTGAAACGTTTAGGCCTAGATTGTGTTATCATTTCAGGGAGTGGTGAGATGCATGCATTCAAAGGAGGTGCACCAAAATATATCATGGATAGCCTTGATGTGCATGGATTTGCCATAACTCTATGCCTCACACTTACAAATCTCCCATTTGTCAATGCCTGTATGGTCCCAAAAAGTATTAGTATAGCACATATATACATATATATATATATACACATATATATATATATATATATATATATACACATATATATATACACATATATATATACACATATATATATATATATATATATACACATATATATATATATATATCAATAACCCCCTTTATTTAGCATGTCAAATCTTCTTTTAACATGTTCCCCATGTGCTACACATATCTCAACCATTGATTTTTCATCAAAAACCATACATATGATATTGTGGGTTTCACCGATTTACCATTTTGTTGTGATGGATGACTGTGCTTTCTTACGGCACATGGGGACTAATAAGAAGGAGACATAGGAATTGAACTCTTTATTTAGCACTATTTTGTATCATTTTGATATCAGTCGTAAATTTCTATTTAAATATTTATTCTTTTCATTCTTATCACATTAACCAAATATTTAAATATAAACTTGTGTGATATTAACGGCTACAAATGGTTCAATACTTTTTAGGCATATATACAAACCTCAAGAGTATCACCAACATTAACGAAGAAAGCTGCAGGGTCCGGTGCCACTTGGATCCAAACATCAGCAGCATCCACAGAGGAAGTCAGTACCTGAAGCCCATCTACATCGTTGGATCGAAGTATGCTCAAGATCTGAGGGTCCGTATGTTCCCCAAATCCGATCCTGTCGTTTGCTTTTCTGTTCTCTCCAGTACTAAGAGCATTATTGGTATTATTATTGTTGCTGCTGTAACATGGCGGATAGTGGTTTAGTCTAATGAGTGAGTCACTTTCACTGTCTCTTAAAAGCCTGCTGAAAGCCAACTTGTTTCTCAGTTCCAGCCCTTCTCCCAACATGTCCAGTATATCACATGCGAGTTGTCTTACACTTTGCACATACTCTTGTATCATTTCACTGTTTTGAACCAAGGTTAGTATAAGTAAAAATGTGCACATGGCCAAGAATTCTCCACATACATGAAAAAATTAATTCATTTGAACTTTGTTATAACAAAACAAAATATTCTTCACATGTGGTTTGTGGTTTGGAATCTGGGCAATTTGAAAGGTAAAAAGTTGATAGGATATATGAGAAAGGCATTATGTTAGAGCTTTCCCATCTCCCAAACTTTTCTACTTGGTCACCATATTTTTTGCCATAAAGGAACACTTGCACTACTTTAGTCTCACCTTGTTTTGGCTTCATATAGAAAGAATATATATACAGATTGAGATAGTGATGTGAAAAATCACTGATTCAGGTGTGTGTACTGTGTTTTTTCTTTGGTGGGTCCATGGTCTTGTTTCATGTTTCCTTTCTCTTCTTGTACAACTGTACAATTCATGTATGCATAACACACCACTATGCTTATGACTAAACTTTAGAAAGTCTTCCTATTATACATGTAATTTCTAGTTTTAACTCACCATTCATTATTGGTTTGTGTAATGCAAAACAAAACAGGATTGAAATTATTTATATTGTGAGAGTGTGTGTGTGTTTTTTTTTTTTGGGTACTTGCATATTTGTTGTGTCATTTGACATTGATGCATTGGATTTTCTAACCTTAATAGTTAATAGTACTAACTGTGGGATTTCCATTTTAAATTTAATTTTTTGTAGATTTTCTGCAGATGATTCACCAAACCAATGATTGATATATTGCTTGAGTAATTTCTAATCTCACTTACCAAAACATCTTGTTTTCACTATTGAGTGCAAATTGTTTTTGATTAAACCATATATGTGACAGTTCACCTAATCATCTAAATAGATTTTTCACAATACGAGCAATCACTGTAATAATGAGTTTCTATGAAAATTATTTTATTCCTTTTTTTTTCCTGATATTTTCAAGTTTGTAAAAGTTTCTGTGATGTTTTTCTTGAAAGTAACTACACTGGAAAATTAGGGTGGAAATACGCATGCATATATACAAAAGAGTGCAACTTAAATAACCATACTACATGTCTACCTTTGCAAAGAAGTGGGAACATAACTCAACTTATGCATACTCATGATTCTTACCTAACTGCAAACATATATGCACTGTTTATCTGAAAATATATAATGACAACTATAAACCGAGAGCAGTATAATAATGATCAAGTTGATAGTTAATTATACCTTAAGTTAGAAGTGCCATTCTTGCAAATAATACTCCTAATTGCTTGAGGCATAGAATTAGGATTTGCACGAAGAAGAAGATACTCAAGCTCACCCGTATCTCCATTAAACCCAATAGTCTTACTCCCATATCCTAAAGGACTGGGTGGAAATCCTACCTTCTTCTTATCTTCGCCCAACAAAGAGAAAAATGCTTTTGCTGAATTTTCCATATTATTTGTGATTTCTTTTGAAACTCCATGGTTAATGACCTTAAAGAAACCAAACTCTTCACAAGCTTTTACCATTTTACTCTTAATCATTTCTTTTCTCCATGTCATGTCGATAATTGGTATCGATATATTAGGAATGATTTTCTCATTATTTGATATTGGAGAGGCAACCACCATTTTTATAGAAGTGAAAATAAATTGAGTTAAAGTTTGAACTCTGAAGTGAACTGAACGCTTCATTGTGGTGTATATATAATGATGGAATGATGATAATTTCATTTTAATTATAATAAAGAAATGTTAATAGCACTCCATAGTGTAATTTTGTACAGAGTAAATTCAATTATTGTTTTTTTTCTTTCACAAATATACGTTTTTAATATACAATTGGATTTTAAAGTGCCAATCGTATATCTTAAATTAAATAATGTAGTAATATATATAATGATAAGCCAACTAAAGTACAATTTTGAGATTGATGTTTAAAAGTTGACCCCTTTAGCTTTCTTTGACTTGTTTTCTTTCACTTGGCCATCATATTTTTAATTGGACAATTTGTATCTTTTATATTTGTTACATGATTTCTACATTCCATGTGCATTCTATTGGTAGCTTTGCATGTCAACCTACTAAAGTATGTCTATCTGTATTTGCATAAATTAAAGGCTTGATAGGTATTTTGGTTCTTCCATGTTCTAATGTTATGCTACCTTTTTGACCAAATTTAGGATGCATACAGTATAGGGTGACTAATTATCTATTTTAAAGTTTAAAACAAACATTAATATTATATATGTGGTTACTGTATATTGATATCATTATATACACACAAAGTAATCATCTAACCATTGACAATTTCAGTTTGGATACCTGAAGTACCAAACACTGGAATATATATATATATATATATATATATATATATATATATATATATATATATATTCCAAATATACAAGATAATTAAACGTTGTGTTATACAATATTTTTATGTTATATTCAATATCATGCTTTGTTCATATGTTTCGTATAGTACAGCTTGCAACATCATACTATGAAACCGTAGTCATTTACAAAATGAACACTACCACATATATCGAAGAGAAAATAACCTGTGATGACTGATACACAAATTAATGCACAAACTAAATTTCGTCCGATATGGCAATTGCATAAATTGATGATATATACTATGTATTGCTATATCAGGTTATGCATTGTGTTGGCCATCTGACACTAAATAGTTGACTCAACTATGCTTGTACTATATATTGACTCAATTAAAGATGGTGATAGCTGGAAAGATGATTTCTTTTGACCAAATTTAATTAGTTATTACTGCTTTCAGGATTATATTTCCTGCTGATTTATTACCTTGATCAAGCTTAAAAGCACCTTTATCCAAACTGCATATGATGGAATATTGTGTATCTTCGGTGTAAAGGCTAACCGAGTACTCTTTATCTTAATTAACCACACTTCATTTTATATTGATAGAAGTATAGTTATAGGTTTCTGTGGCAAAGATAACTCTTCAAGTGATGTCAACAATTCAAAATTTTACTATTTGGATATTGCATGCCATAGATTTATGTATATGAATGCTTCAGGTACTGAAATTAATATGCAGTGTCATAAAGTAGTTTGCTACTTGTAATGTTTGACTGAAAATCTTCATATAGGGTGGATGTTTTATCCTTTTAGGCCACAGACTGTGACTGTAGCTGGCCCCCATGTTTAAATGTTTGCTATTTGCAATAGTTTTGGATTGATATCTTAAAGTAGTGTAATTTGGATGCAAGAGGGCAGGGCAGGGCAGAACACTGGTATATCTGAAGCATATTTCTTTGTCTAGTGCTGCATGCCCTTCTTTAACCAGTCACAAGCATACTTTCATCACATATCTATACTTGTATACAGTATGTATATGGTGTGCAATAAACTGATAATTAATTGATCATTTCAACTAACACGACAATGTATGACATGTTAGATACCGTCATACCAACCTACCTTAAGCAGTATATTTTTTTAATATGTTTTGTTTCTACATGTAAGCATAGCTTAAAACCGCGCCACTTGGCGCATTCCCAGCATTTTAATACCGCGTTTTGATTGATCATCATACTAGCTAATTATAAAATTAACTGATATGCATGAACATCTTATGTATGTAGTCAAGGTATAATTCAAATCAACATGGTAGGTTTTGTGTTGGGAGAATCTGTTAATTACTTTACTAACCACTCCATTACACATGAATGTAACTGAAGCGTACTCTGCTAATCATTGTTTATTGATTGTTCAATTGAATATGAAGGGGACAGCCTAAGATTAATTGACTACAATTAATTGATAGTATGTGTGATTGCATGTGAGATTGAGTAATCAAAGTAAATATAACACTAAGGAAACCAATCTTATACTGAATTGAAGCATATATAAATTTATGCTAATTAAGCATTTCGGATGCTTTATTATTATGTCAAATGAACCAATCTGATATATTATCATCTTTATGTCATATAAATGAATCATTGTAGTTCTTTTTCCGTACATTTCGCACTTGAAGTTTGCAATAAAGTTAAAAATAATAATAATCAATATGCATAAAAAAAGTAGATCAAAATATCAGAGAGTAAAAGGTGTGAACACAGAAAACACCAAAAATTTGCAATGTGCACCGGAAATCAATAATAGCAACCTAATTGATAGTTTTTGTTGAACTTGACCAGTACGTGTGTGTGCGCGCACATATTAGTTATATATTGCAGGATAATCTGACTCAAAACATGTTCTTACAGAATCAAATATCTTACTGTTATTTAAGTTCAATATATGATCTTACAAAATTAGATATCTTATCATTATAGTCGGTTGTCATTTATTTTCAATGATACATATATCATATGTTATGCTTAAGGTTCACAATTGCAAACTTATTCCATAAAAATGAGCCCTCAAGTGCAGCTGAGTGGTTAAAGTACCAAATTATTGAGAATAAGCTTCAGAATTCAAGCCATATAACGGCGTAAAACACACTCTTGAAATAGCTGAATCTATGATAGTGACAGATAAATATCTCTTAAAGTTTATCCCTGAACCATTCATTTTCAATTTTTATTTTTTATTTGATAAGAATGGGAAAGCTAAGATTATTGTTTAAGTGAGAAGAAAAGAAAAAAGTGACAACACATATAATGTTACCAGAGTTGTAATTCTTTAAAAGATGGACTCCGAATATATTTACTCGAATGATTTCAACATTAGCCTTTTTTCCTCTCTTTTCGACATCAATATGCATATGTGAATCAGAATATAAGAACCTGTTTTGCTTTAAATAAACAAAATAAAATTAGCCTTATCTATGTTTGAAAGCATCCCATATGGGATTTGCTTTAATAAGTAAATTGATGTATACAGGAGGTACAGTGAAGCGCTGGTGAGTAATTTGACAAGAGAAGCAGAGAAAATAAGCAAAAGCATGCATGTGCTGCACAATAAGCAGAAAAGCAAATTCAAATGAAATGTATGCATGTGTGAATTATCAGGGAGCAGATAGAGAAACAGCACAAGTAAGCGCGTACTTATTGGAACATGATCTTGACTAGTCTAGACTTGCCTTATCTGAAACCAAAACAATTAGACATTGCAATGCTTTTCAAAATGCATGTATGTTGATACATTCATTCATTCATTCATTCATTCAGATACATTCATTCATTCATTCAGATATTGACTTGTTGTTTTAACAGTTTGTGCAGTAAATCGCAGCGTTTTTCAAAGCATGGCAGTATATATGTGTTGTGCTTAATTCCCACATGTGATAAAGTATTGTCTTCTACTGTCTCATCTTTCAACTTTGAATCCTATTTCCACCTGTGAGGCAATTGTGGCATTTAAGCAGTAGAGGCATTAATATCGACACCACGTACTGTGTTGGTGACATAATGCAACTCTCTGCCTAGAAAGAGGTAAAAAGGTGTTGCCGACAGGTAATGTCGACGGTAACAACTGCTCTGGGCTTAATTTTGAGCCCATTTAACAGCAAATATTATTGGAATATTTATAAGATTCTAGCCTCCACTCATATTGGCAATCTCAAGTATTGGTATTAAAAAAAATTTACGGTGCTTTTATTTATTTGTGAGAGTACTTCATATATTTTCTTGAGGTGCTTCACTTTGTTTATTGTATTGTGTTTGAATCAGTTCATGTAATCCCTCAACTACAAAGTTTCTGGTGGTATTTGTTGATGTTATACGTCTAGTATGCCAAAACAGAGAATAATCAATTATAAACTCGTCTCACAAGTTTATCAATTAGATTTCCACTACTCTGGAAAGCTAATTTAAGCAATAGGTATGTCGTAGTTAAATTACAACAACAACGTTATACTATTGTAAAAATAGCACAACGTAGAAACCGGAAAGATAAAAGAATGATGTATAAGAATATACAAATAGACTAGAACCTGACTGGTTAACTAAGGAAATTCCGTCTGATCTGAGGCTTGTCGAAACAATTTCCTTAAGAATTTTTATTCAAATTCTCTCAAGATACAACAGACGTAATCTGCACGAGATTGTAATGAGTATGTCAACTCTGTGATTTATTGTATTGAGCAGTAGAGAAGAAGAGGCAGAAGAAACATAATTGAAAAATAGAATGGAATGAGAATGTGATCAATATTCTCTCCTATTTATAATTTCGTCCACATCCCTTCAAACAGTCGCGTCCGCTTGACGGGTCGCACCAGTTGCCTTTTAACCGCTACTGTTTGTTAACGGGTCGCACCCGCCTGCTACTCCCATCCGCTCGCGTCGCACCTGTATCTGTTTGCATGCGCATCTTCAGTCAATCCGCGTCCGCTTCCGAACAGATCCGCACATGTTCGTATAGCCTGTAACTGTCTAAAAACCCAGCCCAGTTTTGCAGTAAAAATAGGATCATATTAGACCAAGACCCGGTTCGGTTCGGTCGGACGGCGGCGGTGCGCGCGCGTGTGGTGGTGATGCATGATCTCCCTCCTCACAACGAAGCAAACATTTGGGTGCCCCATGGCTCCAACCCCTTCATTGCAAAGCTATTAATATACTAGAATAGTTTTACAATTTTGGCGATGTGGGACTATGTTATTTTCATTCAATTTAGTATTAGGAATTCCAACAGTTGATTTTGGCACCATGGTGAATGATGTAGTTTGCCTACAGCAAAATCATATATTTCGTTGTTACGCTTAACTAACGAAGGATGCACTTAGTTATGACAAACTTTACACAACGAACAGTACTACAAATTCACAATTTTTTTGTATACTTTAAGAAACCATGCGGGACGAAGAGCGGTGAAGAAGATTCAAAATTATTCTGTATCGAATGACTGAGAGACAGACCCTTTTATAGGCTTGAATGATCGTATCTCTTATCAAAGAGCATGACCATTTGGAAAGAAACGATTATTTTCAAACAATGACCAATTGATTGAACCAATCGATTGGTCTCTTTATTCAATCGACCGAATGAGGCCAAAATGAACTTATTATGCTTTGAAGTTTCCTAGACCTTAACCAGTCGACTGATCGTAGTGGACCAATCGATTAATCATTTCAGAAACGCTGAGCAAATTATTTTGGCTCGATTATGAGCTTGCAACATCTTAAAAATTAAAGGTTGTTTAAATGCTAAAAATATAATTTGGACCTAAACCCGACCTGGCCCAGCTCAGCAAGACACGGTCAGGCCGATGAATGGTGACGCTCGCCTGTATGTTATCATGCATGGACTCTTTTTTCAACCTAAAAGAAAAATATTTAGATGCCCAAAAAACCTAACATTTCTCTCGTGGACTAATATAGTTAACATTTTCCAAGATGTGAGATTAATCTCATTTTTCTTCTTATCTTATCCCTCCTTTTCTCAATAAACAGAAAACTCTTACAAATTATATAACCAAATTTTAATAACATTTCTCTTGTCACCTGTTTGTAGGAAATTTGTGCATAAGTATAGTTGTCTTGTAGACTTAGATGTATACGTAGTGTACCATAAAAAAAATGTATACATAGTGATAACCTATCAAAGCACACCGGCATTGAAGTGGTTGACTAAGCATCGAAAGCTATTCATAATGGAAAGGAACATTTACCTATTTATATAACAGATCGTATGGTAGGTCACAAATTGGGAGAATTCGCGCCGACTCTGACTTTATTGATCCTATGTAACTACTGAATGTGTTCCACACACTCATTTTCATTTCTTTAGATAGTTTAAAAATCTAACAAGTGGATTAAGATTGTGTTTGTATCTCGGTTTCATGAAATTCCCCTAGAGAATAGGTCACAGTCTCGCAGAAGGTGACACCACCATTTTGCATTCATATAGGTTGGTTTATCAAAAGTGCTTATAATATACACTTCAATTGTATTCAGCCTATTATAAACATATTAAATACGAAGTAGTACAACTTCCAACACATTATAGGTGCCAAACACTTTTACCTTAGAGTGGAACATAATATTAGTTGTTTAGACTAATATTATAACATGTTGCTTTCATTCACAACTTATGGTGTACTTTTGTTCATTAAGATAATAAATTTCATTATGTTGAGTTGAGTTTACGTCATCGGTGACTGTTTAAGTTGGCTTAAACTCATTCCATTTGATACGTTCAACACCAAGACCCTTGCAAATCTTTTAACAAATGGATCTACTATATTTTGGCTAGATCTTACGAAATGTTTGGTAACTACCCCATCAACGAGCATTTGCCTCACCACACCGCGTGTCTTAGGCCAATATGCGTAGATTTTCCATTATAAACCTGGCTATATGCTCGTGATAGTGTTTCTTGACTATCACAATGCACAAATATTGGAGGCATAGGTTTAGTCCATAAATGAATTTCTAATAAGCTATTTAACCATTCTATTTCTTTACAACAAGCCAGTGCTATAAATCTAACAGTCATAATAGAATCAACAATACACCTTTTTTACTTTAAGGTCCATAATATCACTTCCTCACAAAGAGTAAATACCCATATGCTAGTTGATTTATTATTTTCTTCACTTCTAATATCCCAACTAGCATCGATGTATCTTTCTAGTACACTTGGATACCCATTGTATAATATACCATAATTCATGGTCCAATTTAAATACTTTAATATCCTTTGTACAACTATCTAATGAATACGACTAGTGTTACTAGTGTATCACTCATTTTGCCAACAACATAAGCAATATCTAATCTAGTGCATGACAAGGTATACATTGTTGGAACCGGACCAGCATGCAATGGGTAAATATGCAAATTTCAAAAATATTTTCATTATAGATCTTATTGGTCCTATGAAGTCTAAACTAATTTAGATCCAATCTAAATAATTTTAAATTGAATCTTTATTTTATTTAATTAATTTATATAAAGATTTGATTTTGTATAAATATATAATATATGGAGGGTATATGAGTATCAAATAAAGACATATGTGTAAGTGTGCGTGTAGCATATAAATGTGCACACGATATAATATGCTCGTATATAAGTGTTGGGATTACACTGCAACGGACACATTTACCCTTTATATGCACACTACTGTCCAAATTTTTTTTTTGAAATGGTACTTTATATACAATAAATCACATGTCAATAAACGTTCGAATCACGCTACGCAAGTTTCAAACTTGTGATCTCTCGCACCAAAGCCAAATCACTTAACCACTGGGACAATGGTGCTTGTCAACAAAATTAAATTTAAACCCACATATACATATATATTATTTAAAATTCTGAATATTTAATTTATAATAAAATAATTTATTTTGAATAAGTAAATAATTTTGAAATTCAAAATTCATTCTAAATATCTAATTTATTAAAACAGTTTAAAAACAAGTCTAAATCTATAGATTAAATTATATATATATATTATAAGTTTAATTTTGAAATTCAAAATAGCTAATTTTTTTAATTCGTAAAACAGTTTAAAAACAAATCTGGATCTATGGATTTAAATTTAAAAAATATATATTATACATAAAATTAAATAAAAATATCATAAATATATTTATATCTTATAATTTTTGAATGATTATATATATATAACAATTATACTTTAAAATAATTAATAAGATAATTAAAATCGATGTATTTAAATAAAATGCCTTACGGCCAAAATTAAATATAATATATATA
This sequence comes from Allium fistulosum, assembly GCA_030737815.1. NCBI lineage: Eukaryota > Viridiplantae > Streptophyta > Magnoliopsida > Asparagales > Amaryllidaceae > Allium > Allium fistulosum. The sequence goes on along the minus strand of CM060904.1, from coordinate 1,126,842,300 downwards.
ATCATTTTTTAAATTATATAAACAATAAAATAAACACACACACATATATAATACTTGTTACATCAACATTAATACATACACATGTATATATAAACTTTATATTTAAAATAAAATAAAATTTTGAATTTATTTTATGTTACATTAATTTATGATACACAATAAAATAATTTTGGGTATATAATTACATATATTTATTTGTTCATTTATATTTGTAGTTAAGACGATGTTAAATCATTTTAAAGTAGTTTTTAATGTTTTAAAAATTATATTTAAAAATTTGTTATTGATATATACATACACACACATAAATTATTTTTATATTCTATTAGTTCAAACAAATAGAATTGATAGATAGTGAAATTTATAGATTATATTTACATAAACATATGTATGACAAAAAAATTAAATAAGACAACGATTGTGCATATAAATTTGTTCAAATATATATTAATTAATTATATTAACATAATGATATATTAATCATAGATTATAGGATGTTACCTCAAAAATGTTGCCTTTTATTTGCATATTGATTGGTAGACTTTTCTAGAATAGATCTTAATTCGAGCTCCTAGCTTTGCAATTGCTTTAAAAAAAATTATACTTTAAAATAATTAATAAGATAATTAAAATCTATGTATTTAAATAAAATGCCTTACATCCAAAATTAAAAATTATATATATACATATATATAATTGTTTTTTTAAATTGTATAACAATAATTATAATTTTATGAAATAAGCGCGCGCGCACGCACACACACACATATATATAATACTTGTTACATTAACATTAATACATATATATGTATATATAAAGTTAATATTTCAAATAAAATAAAATTTTGAATTTTTTTACTGTGGCATTAAATTATGATACATAATAAAGTAATTTTGGATATATAATTACATATATTTATTTGTTCATTTATATTTGTAGTTTAGACAATGTTAAATCAATTTAAAATAGTTTTTAATGTCTTAAAATTTATATTTAAATTTTTTTTCCTGTGATATATATATATATATACATATATATATATATTCTATTAGTTCAAACAAATAGAATGATAGATAATGAAATTTATAGATTTATATTTACATATACATATGTATGACAATAAAATTAAATAGGACAACGATTATGCATTTAAATTTGTTCAAATATACATTAATTAATTAAATTGACATAATCACATATTAGTCATAGATTCTGGGATGTTAACTCAAAAATGTTGCCTTAGATTTGCACCTTGATTGGTAGACTTTTCTAAATCGATCCTGATTTATGCTCCTAGCTTTGCAACTGCTTGGAGAACCACTTTTGATTTTTTATTTGATGTTTGGATCTGATATCTTTAACCTAAGTGGGTTCAAAAAGGCGGCTATAATAAAGGAGAGAGAGAGCAAAAAGTAATCTCAACAATGAGGGATATGTAACGATCTGCCTTTCTTACACCTAAAGACGACACTTATACATCCTCGGTATTCGTGTCGATCATTTAAGTGCTCCGAAAGACAATTTATTTGGGATGAAAAAAGAAAAAGACAGAAAAGAATCTCACATCGGACGAGAAACATATAATATGTACAAGATCTTTACAAAAAATCATCTTTATTATGTACACAACATCAGAGCACACTAACATATTATCAGCCTGGACAGTTATAACAGCTTGTGCTTATAACTGCTGACAAAGACACATAAGAACAAACAAAACAGAACAAATATAGAGGAAGATAAAATAAGTGAATACGTCTTGGAGAATCCAGCTTGCCTCCTGAAGCTCCAAAGCATCTTGCTAAATCTGGAAAATATGCTCGGGCTGACCTGAGCATTAAAAGAAAATAATGCCCTTATCAATCTGGTAAAAAAGTATGAGAAAGCTCAATCAAATCATATTGATTTCTCCATTTGAACACCTTTTCAAATAAAAGGCATCTTGTAAGATCGCGCCGCATATAAACACGGACGGGTTTTACCTTACGTTAACCAAAACATTTTTATTATAAAAACTCAGTGATATTATAATAATGTCTATGGGTTTAAAATATCAATAGTCAAGTAGCTGCGATTTGTGTACATGATAACAATAATAAGTTTACAATCAAAAACCGCTAAGGCACGTAAATAGAAAATGGATTTCCAACAATGACAAGGTAAGGGACTACCTTCCAAAAGGTACACCTTTAGATAAAATGAACTTGAGGACCTCGCCGGCATCCTCTACAAGCAAGATCGACCTACCTCTGACTGGATAGTATCGAATATGATCACCCCTAGGTTGTGATCAATAATCAAAATAGGCACCAAAGCATACATATAGGTATCGACTCTAGATAAGGCGATGATCATACCCTAATGGGAGCGCCCCATAATGCCTTACGACATGCCCTATTTTTGCTATTTCCAGGTTGTGAGGCTTTGAAAGGCTATGCTCTTACCATTTCCTCCCAGCAATTCTCTCTTGAAATGCTAACACTGCCCTCTAGGCAAAAATGCAATGCCAGCATTCATTCATACAAGTTCATTCTAGGTCTGAAATAAAACGAAGGCACTACCTCTATTACATTCAATTTGGAATCACTCTCAGGATTAGTAGCAAGTAGCCCTTATACTTCAAAGAGCTCCATCTTCAATAATCATCAAAATGTCTTCCATTTGAACGCATATATTGGTTCAAAATGGTGTTTGGATAACATATACGATCCCGATCTCTCCAAACTAACAATCGATAATTTCCGTTTGACTCATTCCCCATTCTTTCAGAAGTATGCAACAAGTATTCGAGTCCTCAGCAGGGAACTCGAATATACACAACATACTTCCGGAATCAAAACTGGCTAAGATTTGATAATCGGTTATTTAACTATTAAATAATCAACAGACAACAATCCAGAGATATAATTACCCACAGCATAAGTATATTCATAAAACATTGTGAAATATTTCTTATTTTAAAATCATATTAAAAGGATCAAAATAAATGTTATTTAAATTGGAGATAAAGATAACCTCAAACACTATTCCTTCGGTGTTAAGCATGGAACGAATGTTCCACAGCACCATAATTAAGAAGGTCGGTTAGAGGAAATCCAATCTCAAATTCTTTTATAATTTACTTCTATAAATCTTTTTAGTGAATCTCTTTCATTCATGAAATCTCATTCACTTGAATTCCAAATCCATTTATAAATAGTTTATAAATCTACAAGTCTATCTATAGAACTCTCTATAAATACCCAAAATCATTTATAAAACTCTTTTATAAATATCCAAAATTATTTATGAAACTTCCTTTATAAATCCAAAATCATTTATAAAACTTCTTTCCAAATTTCAAGATCTCTTTTCAATTAATAAAAATTCTTTTATAAATTTTCCTTATTTTAAAACAAAACTTCTTTAATAAATATTAATCAATAAAGTTCCTTTGATAAACAATTTAATTATTTAAAACATCTTTAAATAAACAATTAATTATTTAAAACATTCTTCATTTAATTTATCTTTAAACCACATTAACAAAATAATGATTTTAAATAATCGTTTAAAAAGTATTAAATTTAGTTTAACTTTCCATTTATAACATGTGTACTGACATAACAAGTAGATATGTAAAGGGAACCGGCCAATAACAATCAATCAACGTATATATAAATGTCCAAGTTACCATAATAGCAAAATTGAGTTTTATTTCTGCTTAAGAGAAATCAACATGATCTACTGGGTGAATTATGGCAAAACTGTGGTTTATTCTACCTAACAAATGTCAAATACAATTTAATTAGAAGAATGGTGTTTTATTCTGCTAAACAGATGTCATTGGTTTTCAGATATCATTTGAGGTTACAAAGGTAGTTGACAAAGAAATCATTTGGATTTAAAAATATTCCTTTAAAAGAAAGTTACTTTAAAACAAAAATGATCTTTAGAAAAAGTGGTTAAAAACTTTATTCAATAATTAAATATCATTAACCTTTAATTAATAATAATTAAACTTTTAATTAATAATAAAAAAACGTTTAACCTTTGAATAATTAATTGATTAATAATTACTCTTTAAATAAATAATTAAATAATAGTTAATATTTAAATAAATAATTAAACCATAATTAATCTTTAATTAGTAATTAAATAATAATTTAAACCTTCAATAACCATTAAATTAATCTTAATCAAGTCTTAATTAAATCTTAACTTAATTAGTAATTAATTAAAAAATTAACCTTTTTTAATAATAATTTAATCCGAATTAAAAATTAGATAATAATTAATCCTTAAATAAATTATTAATTAAAAATTAATCTTCGTTTAATTAACTAATTATATTTAACTTACTTAATTTCTAATTAAGTATAAATTTCTTCTATTAACTAATGCTTAAGTACGAATTACCTTAATTAATTAATTAATTAAATAATCATTAATTAAATAAATAATCAATAAATTATTATTACTACTTTTATTAATTAAAATATGTTTGAAAACACTTTTCAAAATGATTTCTAGGCAAACACTTTCATATTTCGGAAAGAGTTAGTTTTCACAAACTGCACCATAACGACTATCGCTATATGACCCGTAATTTCAGAACTTGTTTTATTATATCAAATAGCTTTAAAATTCTTATTTTAATACTTTAACTACATTTTACACTTAGAAAAATGTTTTGGAAAAACAAATGTAAGGCTTTGAACTATTTTAAAAACATTTTGAGAAAGTAAAGTAAAGGAAACAAAATTTAAACCGAAGGATTTTATGTCGCTTTAACAAGTTCAATATGCTTTCTTAGCGCATACAACACATTCATGATTATACATACATTTTAATACCATACTAACCATCCATAAACAAGATTACAAATTTCCATCCATTCACATACTTTTAAACTTGGATTCCTAAGTCGAACTTAATATTACATCCAAGCACATAAGTATACACACAATCCAATATCAAAATCAACCACTCAAACTATGATTTAGCAACAAGATATACAACATAATTATAGTTAGAAACTCTAAATAAAAGGAGTTTGTTTTCTCACCAAAAGCTATCCAACTTTAACTCTAACTTCCATTACTTTGCTAAACGACCTAGATCCTAGCTTTTGCTTATGGAAAAACAAGATTTTGGTGGCCTTAAGGCCATGGTGTGCTCGACCTAGATGGATTCATGGCTCGATCAGGGTTGAGCAAGGGTGTGGAGGTGGATTTTTGGAAGGTAGAAGATGTAGAAATGGAAGAGTGGTGTTTAAACAAAGTTTTTTAAGAGTTTAAAATGAAGAAGAGTTGATTTTTAAAACTTTAGAATAAGCATGAGAGCCATGGAAGATGTAAAGGAGTTTGGAAGAAGGAAAAGCTTTTAGAAAAAATAAAAATGAGAAATAAATTAGGAATTTAGTTTTATACTAAGTGAAATTACTAAGTTACCAAATGCCCTTCGTTTTACCCTCCATTATTTTGCACCACCTCAACACCTTGTCCCCCTCCATGTACTTGCGCTTCCCTTATGTTCTTCTCCCTCCACTTTGAGCCAACCTGAAATAATACACATTGTACTTATGTTTACTTAAGGTGTCTTTTCATGTTTTAAACATCTTTTTAATTTTAATTCTTTTTTACATAAAGTCACATCACCTTCTTATTTTCCTAAGTTTATATATGTTAATATATATATATATATATGTATATAAAATCTTACATGTTTATACATAATTGTGTATTTTTATACTAAAGAGTTCACAACGTTTCCGATAACTTTTATTCGATGAAAAGCCGAAAATTCGGAAAACGAATTCCGGTCACATTTTCGATTCCTCTTCGAACTAATTGTTTTTATTAACTAATTTTGAAAACTATTTCACCATCATTATTTAATATTTAAAAGAGTTTATTTAACTATAAAACCTATTATTCAAATATTTAAAATTAATTAAATATTTGCAAAACAAAGAGTTGAAATTTCGGGTCGTTACACTCTCCCCACTTAAAAGAATTTCACCCCCGAAATTTTACCACAACCCTAACCCTAGAAAAACAAACCAATATTGGAATACCAGCACTATTCATCAGTCTGTATGATGTGCATAGATCTTCTATGCATGATATCTGATTCGATCACTCACTAGAATACATAGTTTTACTTCTAAACTATCATTGCTCGCCCGATTTCCTAATGCGGACTCCAATCAGCTTCTTAATTAAAAACCTCTGTTCTCCTAACATAGCCATACACTATGGTAGAAAATTTTGGTTCCATATTAAGAACCCTCACCAAGTGTTCTCCATCAAAAATCAAGTGATAAATCCTTATTCGGAACAGTGTGAAACACTTCAAGTCATGTACTCGAATCTTGGATCGAGAACTATGTGAGAAGGGAAAATGATCTACGTACAACTTATAAACTCATCTAAAGGTTCCTATTTACCTAATTACTTTTTACCCCCATACATAATTATGAATACATTTCACAAAATTCCAATCAAGGTTCGAACATTTAAAATGAACCAACTTTATTTATGAAACTCTTTCATTAATTTTTATAATACTCTTCCACATCCTAAGAGTATATACAAAACATCTGATTTTTAGTTCTATCCACTTTTATCTATTCAGATATAGGCCAAAAATAATGTGGGTCTTAAAACCGAGTCAACCAGTACAACTTCTTTACCCAATATGTATGGCAAGTAGCTAAGAAAAGTAGGATGCTAGTACCCAAACTTCGTTCTAGAGTCTACTTTTTCTTAGATACCTCTAAGGTAAAAATGTTTATTAGCCGATCCAATAACATCAAAGAAACTTCCACTTCTTAGATGTTAAAATTAAAGACACGGTTTAATAAAACAAATTTTATTAAACTTCCTTATTAAATTAATTCAGTTTTAAAACTTCATTTGGTAACCCAATCTTTAATCAAAATACGTTATTATTTTGAAAACTTAGAAGCCAAATACCCGGGTTTTATTTCAAAAATATTTTTGAAATGATACTTTATATTTAACCCTTAAAAAATATGCATATTGCCCTAGTAACTCCGAAATAATATCAAGTAACTGGGTACTACCAAATAGTATCATATATTCCCTTACCAAGAAGGGTAATACTTAAGAGAAGTACTTACCATCCGAACACATCCCTTTCCTATTTTTAGTTATTTTTGAGCTACTTGAACTAGTTAATCATAAAAATATTTCTTCTTTTTCAAATCCCGTTTTTGAAACAATACTATATATATATTATAGCGACCCGGGATTTTCGATCCTCGAAAATCGACATCAATACGTTCACTGTATAGCATGTCGAATATTCAAGTGCCGAAAATACCGATTGCTAGGGGTGAAGAAGAAAAAGGGATAGAAGAAAATAGAAATAATAACACAAAATCTCACAATCACAGCGGAACAATATATAATAGATAATAACATATCTTTATACAAAGAAACTATAACTGTAATATACATACAATCTTTAGAGTACAACAGTTAACAATCAATCTGGACGGTTATAATAACTTGTACTCACATGTACTGAATATATAGAAAAACGCACACACGGTGGAAATAACCAAGTACGTGTAATACGCCTGAAATCCTCCAACTCGTCTCCTGAGCTCCATAGCATCCTAACCTGAATATGTAATACTCGGTCTGACTTGAGTATTATAATAAAATAACACCCGAGTCACTCCGGAAAACCAACGTGAGAAAAATACACTCAATTTGAATTATTATTGTTATCAAAATCCTTTGAAAACAAAGGTATCTCGTAAGACCACGCCACACATAAATAGGACGGGTTTTTACCTCACGATAACCAAAACATTTTATATCAAAATCATATGATATTATAATAGTGTCTATAGAAAATAAATTATAAAATAGTTGAAATGCTTGCATCTCACGTTTCAGCATATTTGGTATACAACTAAAACCGTACAGGCTCGTAGTGGATATTGGATTCCATACAATGAAAGGGCTTGTAACAACTCGCATATTTTAGGATTGAATATTTAAATATTTTATTTAAATATTTCATCATTAGTCGGATTATAGTCCAAAAAGCTACTTTTTGCAAACAGTCATATTAGGACTCGAGACCACCCCCATTGAGTTCAAAATGACGTTTGCAACCTTTTTGAGTATAAACATTGATATATTTGGAGTTAGTGGAATTTTGCTACCTTTTCACTTTGGGCTTTGGTTTGGGTTTCAGCCCTATATCCTAACTCAAGCCCTTAGCTCCACCCCCACTTATTTTCATTCACTTCATTTTCCTAACACTTTCAAGCTCTAGATAAAAATGGTGGAGGAGAAAAAGAATTAGAATTCCTAAGCCCTAGTTCCATTTGCAAATCAAGTTCTAGCTCCAAATTCAAAGAAGAAGCTTTGGTAAGCCTTCTCTTCATCTTCTCCAACTCGTTCTCTTTTCAATCTCAGAAATTCCTAAACCTAACTTAGGAAATGTTTCTCTTTTAAGCTTAGATTCAAGCTTGTTGAGTTGGAATTGAAGAGTGATTGTTCTTGCCATTGCTCTATAGCTTCTTCTTCCTTGTTTTGTGTGAAAATGTGAGATTTTTATCTCACATCTTTGTCTATAACTATCTTTGATGTTAGGTATGAATTCCTAACACTTGTTCATGATCATTTGATTTTGATTTGGATTGATTTGGAGAACATTCCAATATTTGATGTTTTGAAGTCAAAACTTTGAAAATCCTAGCTTTGAATTGTAACATGTTTTGGTGGTGAATTGAAGAGCCTTTAGGGCTGGGTTGTCGCTTGGCATAAATCCTTTGTCGTCGTTGCTCAATCAATCGCTCTGAATCCGAGAAGTTGTGTAGGTTAGCACCTTTAAGGGCTTTGCAAATTCTGTCCAGCTATAGGCGACAGACGTCTGTGGATTATCCACAGACGTCTGTGGCTTCAGGGAAAATATTTCCCGAAACAGGTGACAGACGTCTGTGGATTTCCCACAGACGTATGTGGCTGTTGATTTCTGGATATTAACCTATTTTTATGTGGATTTCCAAATTTATCGATTTTTGATTATCCATATAGTTATTGTCAATTAATATCAACTTTGATGATTTCTTTTATGGATTTTTTGTGTTTCTATTTGATCGATTTGATATCGATTTCCATGGTTTGATTCACGTTATCGAAATGTGAATTCTTGTGATTGATTGTTTCTACAATCATTTCTGTGATTTGTCACTTTAAAATATAAAGGTTTTCTATACTAGTAGTAAATATTCAAACTCTTTTACAAAGATGATTTCAACTCTATTTTTAAACATAAAGCTTGTTTTCAAAACCGTTTTCCAATCTAGTAGTATATACAAACCTTTACCTCATTCGTATGGGAAAATATAATTAAACGACTTAGCAAAACAAGTGGTATGAAACGCTTGCGTTTACTTCGTCGGTTAATTTTTGGACTTGTTCGATTGAAACACTTGTGACAATTTTCGAGTGGAAATCTACAATTTGTTCGTAAATATTTAAGTTAAGCTAGTGGTTATGGGACATGAAGCTAAACTCATATATTTACTAGCTTAGTGTAATCGACACTTTTTATTGATCAATGATGATAATTTTGTGATTTAGACTAGCGATGTGCGATGTCAATTTGTCTGCGAGGGAGACTAAACCCCGTTTCTGTGGAACTTCGGTTCAATTTGGCGGGGTAGCGACCCGTGGTCTTCGGACCGTTTGTGGAGCTTCGGCTCAATATTTATGGTTAGTGACCATGGAATAGCGTTCCATTTGTGATACACATGTTGGTGAGTTTTCATACTCCCGTTTGTGATAGGCCTCCCCTTTTGTGATTTCTGGATTTCTAATTGATGATTTCTAGAATTTGTGTTTCACTAACTTTTGTGATTGGCAATGATATGTTTGTCAATAGTTGCGGTTTGGTGAATAAAATAAAGAATATGACATTCTTTTTTATGCTTTGCGATTTCTTGAGATATTGTATGATTTTGTTGTTGTTTTAAACATACTTGTCACAGCTTGACACCATTGTTATCATACGTTCTTATTATATCTCTGCTTATATCTCTTTCCTTTATATGATATTTATAGCTAGACTGATCCGTTTATTATTTTCTTATTAAATAATACTCGGGTCAGACCGAGATGTTACAGGTGCTTCTACTTGACTCCTCATCTGGGATCATCTTCTGACTTTTGTCTAACTACATTACATTTGTAGTTTTTGTTGTTATACATTCGAGATACAGACTCCATGATGTATACTTATTCTTTTGTCTAGCGCTTGTAACTATTCTTTTGTGATATTATGGATCTTATTTGACCACTACTCTGATGTACACTTTCATGTGTTATATTCATATATGTTTCCGCCTTTGAGATATGAACATCTGTGACTGATTTATGTTATGTTTATTTCTATATTCGTTTCCGAGGTCCACTTAGCCACTGTGTGGTAGCTTTGAGTTTGCATCGGTATGTCAGATTTCCTCTTGAAACGAAATGCATGTTATACTATCTGACATATCGGTGCTCGCACAAAGCAATTACACGGATGGTCGATCCTCAACAGCCTTATTCTTCGCGCTAGTCGACGGCGTTACCCCGTAGTGTCCTTGGCTAGGATCAGCATAGAGGTGGGGCGTCACAGCTTGGTATCAGAGCCAAACTTCGGAACAATATAGAATAATCTAGCAAGGATCATTGTCCTATGTCTTTCTTAGGAATCATGCCATAGGATTTAATTCGGGTCTTCGTATCGTTCTATCCTATTTCTTTTTATGATGCCTTGTTTTATCAATCAAGTTTGTTTGATATTCATTCTGAGATTAACCTTTTTCCTCTTTTCTTTCCTTCTTAAAGAAGAGAAATGGTTAGACCTGGCCGTCCCAGCACCGGTCAATCTAGTGCTACTCCCTAGGATGGAGTATTTATGTCTGCTCAGCAACTTCTTGATCTTGTAAGAAATGCTCAAGCTGTCGGACCTATTCCTGAGCCCACTCATCCTAAATCTGGGTTTGCATGCTTGTGTAGTGATTACACCAATTTGGGTGGAAAGCCATTCAAAGGTTTCGAGAACGTTATAGAAGTCCAGGCTTGGCTTCGAACATGCGACCGTATCTTTTCTCGCATGAATCTTATTGATCTTCATCGAGTCCAAGTGGCCTCTAGTATGCTCCAAGAAAGAGCATTGGACTAGTACGAGCTTCTTATCTCCGAAATTATTGAAGCGGACCTTACTTGGGAGCAATTCCGGGAAAGGTTCGAGGTGAAATTCGTGCCAGAAGCTGAAAATGTATCTTTAGCCCGACGCTTCATATACCTTGTTCAAGGTGAATCTTCCATGACCGACTACGTCGCATCTTTTGAATCTCTCTCAAAATATGGGGTCGAGTATATTAATACCCCATTGAAGAAAAATCAGAGATTTGTTTATGGCTTGAACAAGAGTCTCGAAAAGCCATTACTTCTGAAATTAGAAGTTTCTTTTGACCAACTTGTTGATATTGCTCTTCGACTCGAAGAGGCTGATAAAGATAGTGATGCTGAGGTCAAACAAAATATCAACAAGAAGAGACCTTTTAAATTCAAACCTAATCCCAACAAGAAGGGAAAGCAAGCAACCCCGGTAGCAAATACTCCTACACCTCGTCGGGGAGAATGTTACAATTGTGGTTCTAAGAACCATTATGCAAACAAGTGCCCGAAGCCTCTTTCTGCCACTATTGCAAGAGTTCGGGCCATACTTTATCTTTGTGTCCTAAACTTCAAGGCAAGAAGGAGGGCAAGCTAAATGTTGTACAAGCTCCTGCTAACACTTCTCGTGGTCAAGGTATTTCTCATTCTATCCTTGATGGCATTATTATATTTCGTGAATTTCCTATTCGAGTTCTTTTTGATACGGGTGCATCTCACTCTTTTATATCAAAAGAACTTGTTGATGCTTTGTCTTTGAATGTTATTGGCTTGATGACTTCTTTGAGGATTGTGAATCCGGTTGGTGGATCCGCAACACTCAGTTTATTATGTAAAGATGTCGAAATTATTTTGTGTGATTACTCTTTCCGTGCCGATTTGCATGTTATGCGTTACCTTGGTTTCGGAATGATTTTGGGAATGGATTGGCTTAACCGTTATGAAGCCCATATCCTGTGTCATGTGCGGACTATATATCTTCGACATCCTCAATCTGTTAAGCAGATTTCGCTTATTTTGAAAGATTCGGATTCCAATTCGAAAGCGTCCTTATATTCTCTCAATCCTCGTGACGACGATAATGATGATGAGGAAGATGTTATTTCTCTCATTCACATTGTTTGTGAATTTCCCGATATATTTGAGCCCGTTCTAGGATTACCACCTAAGCGAGCAATTGAGTTCGGAATTAATCTAATCCCTGGAGCTCTACCTATTACTCGTCCTCCTTATCGTATGTCCAATAAAGAAAATGAGGAGATGCGCAAACAATTATCTGAATTGGAAGCGAAGCAATTTATTCAATCTAGTTCCTCTCCATGGGGAGCTTCGGCTATTTTTGTAAAGAAATCTGATGGTACACTTAGGCTTTGCGTTGACTACCGCAAGCTTAACGATCTCACCATCAAGAATAAATATCCCTTGCCTCGGATTGATGATTTATTTGATCAGCTTAGTGGTGCTAAAGTCTTTTCACAGTTAGACTTAGCAATCGGTTTTCATCAGCTCCGTATTGCAGAGGATAACATTCCTTTGACATCGTTCCGTACTCGATATGGATCTTATGAATGGCTTGTTATGCCATTTGGTTTGACGAACGCTCCAGCTTATTTCGTCAACCTTATGAATCGAGTTTTTAAAGACTTCCTCGATCGATTTGTTCTCATCTTTATAGATGACATTCTTATTTATTCTAAAATCGAGGAAGAGCATGAAAATCATCTTCGGATTGTATTGGAAACTCTTAGGAGCAACCAATTAAAAGCAAAATTTTCTAAATGCCACTTTTGGCAATCTCATGTGAAATTTTTGGGGCATATCATTTCTAAATCCGGAATTTCCGTGGATCCTTCAAAAATTAAAGCAATTCAAAATTGGAAGAGACCGGAGAGTGTGACGGAAATTCGTAGCTTCCTTGGATTGGCGGGCTATTACCGTCGGTTCATAAAAGACTTTTCTAAAATTTCCGTGCCTCTTACTAGTTTGACAAAGAAGGGAGTTAAATACATTTGGTCAGACAAATGTGAAGCTTCATTTCAAAAATTAAAAGAACTCCTTTCTGATGCTCCTATTCTTGTGATTCCTGACGGGAACCAAGATTTCATTGTTTATACCGATGCTAGTCACGTTGGTTTGGGTGCCGTTCTCATGCAAAGGGAACGTGTTATCGGTTATGCTTCTAGGCAATTAAAGCTAGCCGAGACTAGATATGCCACTCATGATTTAGAGCTCGCAACTATCGTATTCGCCCTTAGAATTTGGCGCCATTATCTTTTGGGTGAGAAATTTGTTCTCTACACCGATCACAAATCTTTGAAATAATTATTTTCTCAAAAGGAACTTAATTTGCGTTAACAACGTTAGCTCGAGTTCCTTGCATCGTATGATCTTGATATTCTTTATACTCTCGAAAAAGGAAATCGTGTTGCCGATGCCCTTAGTCGAAAGCAACAAGCGGTTGTTTCTATGATGATATCTGAGTGGAATGATCTCGAGACTTTGTCCACTTGTGAGATTCGAGATCGTGAATCCGATTTATGCTCATCTCTTGTTTTATGTAGCCTTGAAGCTCATCCTTCTCTTTTAGACCGCATTCTTGAAGCTCAAAAGCATGATCCCGAATTGGTTCTTCTTAGCCAAAGCTGTAGGGATAAAATTGATATTGAGGTTTGAAAGACTTTGATATTGATGCTCGTGGCGGTATTCGAAAATTTGGTAGACTTATCGTGCCAAGTATTTGTGATCTTCCTAAAGATATATTAGAAGATTCTCATCGTTCTAAATTCACCATTCATCCCGGTAGTAGTAAAATGTATGCGGATATGAAGCGACTTTATTACTGGGAGGGAATGAAATCTGATATTGCTAACTTTGTTAAGCGTTGCATGACGTGTCAACTCGTTAAGGCCGAGCATCGAAAGCCCGGTGGGTTATTGCAACCATTGGAAATTCCAATATGGAAGTGGGATCAAATTTCCATGGACTTTGTTGACGGTCTTCCCTGTTCTCGTTCGGGCCATAATAGCCTATTGGTGACAGTAGATAGACTTACGAAATCCGCCCATTTTATTCCCATTCAGTCCAATCGGACCGTACCTATTTTGGCTAAACTTTTTGTCAAGGAAATTGTTAAATTGCATGGAGTTCCAACTTCTATTGTTAGTGATCGTGATCCATTGTTTACTAGTGGATTCTGGAAAGGTCTTCAAAAAGCTTTGGGAACGAAGCTTAATTTTAGCACCGCTTATCATCCTCAGACCGATGGACAAACCGAGCGGGTGAATCAAACTCTTGAAGATCTTCTTCGTGCATGTGTTCTTGATTTTGGTGGAAGTTGGGAAGATCATATTTCTCTTGTTGAATTTTCCTATAATAATAGCTTCCAATCTAGTATTGGTATGGCACCTTTCGAGGCACTATACGGAAGGCCATGTCGATCTCCTTCGTGTTGGCTTGAAGCCGGTGAGAAGTTGGTTTTAGGTCCAGATTTTATTCGTGATGCCACAGAAAAGATTGACCTTATTCGTCATAGGATGAAAGAAGCTCAAAGTAGACAAAAATCCTATGCCGATAATCGAAGAAGGAAATTAGAATTTTATGTGGGAGATTTTGTGTTTATTCGTGTTTCACCTATGAAGGGTGTTGTGCGTTTCAGTCGATCGGGAAAATTAGCACCTCGATATATTGGCCCATTTCCCATCACCGAACGCATTGGTTCCGTGGCTTATCGCCTTTTATTACCGGCTCAATTTTCTGCTATTCACGACGTATTCCACGTCTCTCAATTACGGAAATGCCTTCGAGATTCCGATTCTATTCTTGAGCCAGGTGCTGTTGAAGAAATTAAAGTTTTGCCTAATTTGACTTATGAGCAACAACCTATCCGTATCATTGCTTCGGAGATTAAACGCCTCCGAAATAAAGATGTTCCTCTTGTGAAGGTTCAGTGGTCCTCAAATCCTAAGGATTGCTCTTGGGAATCTAGAGAATTCATCGAGCGAACACATCCGAATTTGCTCTCTCGTGCTCCTTAAGGTGAACTTCTTATTTCAAAATTTCTTTTGTGTTGATATGCTTCTATGGTTGTTACTTTTTGTTCAATTTATTCCTTAAGATTGCGAGGACGCAATTTCTTTAAGGAGGGGAGTTTGTAACAACCCGCATATTTTACGATTGAATATTTAAATATTTTATTTAAATATTTCATCGTTAGTCGGATTATAGTCCAAAAAGCTACTTTTTGCAAACAGTCATATTAGGACTCGAGACCACCCCCATTGAGTTCAAAATGACGTTTGCAACCTTTTTGAGTATAAACATTGATATATTTGGAGTTAGTGGAATTTTGCTACTTTTTCACTTTGGGCTTTGGTTTGGATTTCAGCCCTATATCCTAACTCAAGGCCTTAGCTCCACCCCCACTTATCTTCATTCACTTCATTTTCCTAACACTTTCAAGCTCTAGATAAAAATGGTGGAGGAGAAAAAGAATTAGAATTCCTAAGCCCTAGTTCCATTTGCAAATCAAGTTCTAGCTCCAAATTCAAAGAAGAAGCTTTGGTAAGCCTTCTCTTCATCTTCTCCAACTCGTTCTCTTTTCAATCTCAGAAATTCCTAAACCTAACTTAGGAAATGTTTCTCTTTTAAGCTTAGATTCAAGCTTGTTGAGTTGGAATTGAAGAGTGATTGTTCTTGCCATTGCTCTATAGCTTCTTCTTCCTTGTTTTGTGTGAAAAGGTGAGATTTTTATCTCACATCTTTGTCTATAACTATCTTTGATGTTAGGTATGAATTCCTAACACTTGTTCATGATCATTTGATTTTGATTTGGATTGATTTGGGGAACATTCCAATATTTGATGTTTTGAAGTCAAAACTTTGAAAATCCTAGCTTTGAATTGTAACATGTTTTGGTGGTGAATTGAAGAGCCATTAGGGCTGGGTTGTCGCTTGGCATAAATCCTTTGTCGCCGTTGCTCATTCAATCGCTCCGAATCCGAGAAGTTGTGTAGGTTTGCCCCTTTAAGGGCTTTGCAAATTCTGTCCAGCTATAGGCGACAGACGTCTGTGGATTATCCACAGACGTCTGTGGCTTCAGGGAAAATATTTCCCGAAACAGGTGACAGACGTCTGTGGATTTCCCACGGACGTCTATGGCTGTTGATTTCTGGATATTAGCCTATTTTTATGTGGATTTCCAAATTTATCGATTTTTGATTATCCATATAGTTATTGTCAATTAATATCAACTTTGATGATTTCTTTTCTGGATTTTTGGTGTTTCTATTTGATCGATTTGATATCGATTTCCATGGTTTGATTCACGTTATCGAAATGTGAATTCTTGTGATTGATTGTTTCTACAATCATTCCTATGATTTGTCACTTTAAAATATAAAGGTTTTCTATACTAGTAGTAAATATTCAAACTCTTTTACAAAGATGATTTCAACTCTATTTTTAAACATAAAGCTTGTTTTCAAAACCGTTTTCCAATCTAGTAGTATATAAAAACCTTTACCTCATTCGTATGAGAAAATATAATTAAACGACTTAGCAAAACAAGTGGTATGAAACGCTTGTGTTTACTTCGTCGGTTAATTTTTGGACTTGTTCGATTGAAACACTTGTGACAATTTTCGAGTGGAAATCTACAATTTGTTCGTAAATATTTAAGTTAAGCTAGTGGTTATGGGACATGATGCTAAACTCATATATTTACTAGCTTAGTGTAATCGACACTTTTTATTGATCAATGATGATCATTTTGTGATTTAGACTAGCGATGTGCGATGTCTATTTGTCTGCGAGGGAGACTAAACCCCGTTTCTGTGGAACTTCGGTTCAATTTGGCGGGGTAGCGACCCGTGGTCTTCGGACCGTTTGTGGAGCTTCGGCTCAATATTTATGGTTAGCGACCATGGAATAGCGTTCCATTTGTGATACACGTGTTGGTGAGTTTTCATACTCCCGTTTGTGATAGGCCTCCCCCTTTGTGATTTCTGGATTTCTAATTGATGATTTCTAGAATTTGTGTTTCACTAACTTTTGTGATTGGCAATGATATGTTTGTCAATAGTTGCGGTTTGGTGAATAAAATAAAGAATATGACATTCTTTTTGATGCTTTGAGATTTCTTGAGATATTGTATGATTTTGTTGCTGTTTAAAACATACTTGTCACAGCTTGACACCATTGTTATCATACGTTCTTATTATATCTCTGCTTATATCTCATTCCTTTATCTGATATTTATAGCTAGACTGATCCGTTTATTATTTTCTTATTAAATAATACTCGGGTCAGACCGAGATGTTACAGGTGCTTCTACTTGACTCCTCATCTGGGATCATCTTCTGACTTTTGTCTAACTACATTACATTTGTAGTTTTTGTTGTTCTACATTCGAGATGCAGACTCCATGATGTATACTTATTCTTTTGTCTAGCGCTTGTAACTATTCTTTTGTGATATTGTGGATCTTATTTGACCACTACTATGATGTACACTTTCTTGTGTTATATTCATATCTGTTTCCGCCTTTGAGATATAAACATCTGTGACTGATTTATGTTATGTTTATTTCTATATTCGTTTTCGAGGTCCACTTAGCCACTGTGTGGTAGCTTTGAGTTTGCATCGGTATGTCAGATTTCCTCTTGAAACGAAATGTATGTTATAATATCTGACATATCGGTGCTCGCACAAAGCAATTACACGGATGGTCGCTCCTCAACAGCGTTATTCTTCGCGCTAGTCGACGGCGTTACCCCGTAGTGTCCTTGGCTAGCGTGAGCATAGAGGTGGGGCGTCACAGGGCTACAGGGGTACCGCCCGCCACAATATACCTCTTCAAAAATGTACCGATATCGAACCTATCGATCCTTGCCTATATGTCCACTCTAGATGAGTGATGATCATACCCTAATGGGAGCGACCCACATAGCCTTGCTGCATCTCCCCTGTTTTAGTCATTTCCGGTTGATAAGGCTTGAGGTTATGTTTACCTTAAGAATAGCATTCATACTTGGAATTCTTAACACTAGGCAACGATGCAATAATAGCATTCATCCATACAAGTTGTTCTGGCTCTGAACAAACCGAATCTCCTTCAAGATCACCATCACCATTTTCTTCGAGATATCATAATTCGTAACACACAAATCAGATCGAAGTAGTTTTCGGATAATTAAATCCGATCCCGGTCTCTTCGAAACGATCAACGAATTTGGCCAGATTTGATAGTCGGTTATTTAACTATCAAATTACACACATAAACAGCCACTAGGCCCATATTTATTTAAATCTTTTCAAAACATTCATTTCAAATATCTTTATACAGATATATATTCAAATCTCCTTCAATATTTCAATATTTGAAAACATTCATAAACATATTTTCCAAGACCATTTTAATATCAAACTTAGGAAATATTTCATAACTTATCTCATAAATCTCCGGAATTTATATTAATTCCTTTTATAATTTCCAAATTCGATTATACTCACTTATAATCTCAACCAACAATTTATAGCTTCTTTTATTAATTCAAATTCATTTTCGAAGTTCTCGTATCTAAACATTTTGGATATTTTCTCAAGTTTCCAAAATTCCATTATAAGATTTTCTCTTATAAAATCACATCCATTAAATATAACCTGATTTACAAATCTCGAGAGTATTTATAAATAACTTCAACCAATTTCCAAAACTCTATATTTATAAAACAAGTATTTTAAAGAATAATAATAAATTTTCAAACACATTTAAGTAATTTTCTAAAATATCAGAAACCCCGTTTTTAATAAACAACGATAACTAATTTCCAATTCATTTATAAATAATACTAATCGATTTACAAAGCTTGTTTATAAAACTTAGAATTCATTTCAACAATTTTAAATATTTGAATAACTAACTCTCCGAAATATTTCAATCTAAATAATAGTTTTTAAACTACATAGTTTAATAAATAAAAATCCTTTCTGAAAAAAACACTTACTTCTTGAAAAAAATTATTTTTAAAATTCAACATAGCCGATTTTATATTTATAAATCTCTCTCAATTTATCACCAATCAATTTACATTTCCAATTTCACAACTATTTCCAAATTCCAAAATAGAATCCAATATTTCTTTCTAAACCGATTTCCGTATCTCATTATAAATTCTCAATGTGAATTTATATTTTCAATTTATCAAATGATAATCATTTCACTTTATTCATAAACATCGTTTATAAATTTATAAACTCATTTCCAGTTTTTCTCTGTTAACAACTGATTTATATTAAACAAACTTCATTTATAAATCGCTTCTATTAAAAATTCCACTTGGAAATTTATTTCTTAAATAAATCCAATTATAATTCCAAATCTATTCAAACTCGATTTCAACTTCCATTTATAATTTACGACATATTATTAAAATCTGTTTTTCCAAATTCCTTGTATAAATAAATTTCAAAAAATATTTACCTGAACCACTTTACAAAATAGTAAGTGAATTCCAAATCAAATCTTTTATTTAATCCAAACCCATTTCTTATTCAATATTCCAATTTCCATATAAATATTTTTATTTCCAAAAATCACCTTTGAATTCCTTTTTAAAATTCAAAAATATTATTTATGGCATTTAAAATACCAAAATTTTGGCCAGTGCTGTTATAGCATCCAATAAGTCAAATCACACAACAATCCATAACAGATTATTCAATCACATCATATATCACTATATATGAAACAAATCAATATATTTTTGAGGAATCCAGCTGAATCTCTCCAACCTATTTCCCTCCAACCACAGATGCTATATGTTTAACGATGGAATTTCTATCGTATTAGAAAACCGTCGAAAAATTTATAATAAAATTTATACCGCAAGCGCACGACGTACTATCGTAGTACGTAGTGAGTACGGGTCGATCCGCAGGGAATTGTTAGATTTTAAATCTCTATTCAATCAAATTAAACCAAAGTTAAGAGTGATTAGCTAAAAAAAGTAAGGAAAATGACAAAAAGAAAGTGATAAAAAATATGAGAGTGTCAAGACAATTTAGAGGTAATTTCCACTCTCTATATCATATAAATCAACAAAATGAAGTTATAATCTCTCTTTTGGTCATTAGTGAAATTAGTTGATGCGCTTATCATAAGTATGGTATATTTGTGCTATTAATTAGCCCGATATAAACCATCAAACTATAACACAACCACTAATACACATTTAAATCTCATGAAATTTGACAATAAAGTTGAAAGCAAAATCTATTTTAAGCATGACCTATTAACTATTGTTTAGAAATATAAGCCATCAAATTTTAATTTCAACATTCACTTCTTTTCCATAATCATATTTAGATGAAGAGGCAATTTGTGTTTTGTGATTGTTTAAGCATAGCTTATTTGGTTTCAACAATATAGGCTATCAAATTCAAAGCAAAAACAACAAGTTAAACCACTTCATGCATTCTCATTAAGCACAAAAAGAGAGCAATAATTATCAAAATGTTGAAGCTACATGATTAGAGGCTTCATTAACCCTAAATTGAAGGGATTAGCCTCTCATTTGTGTTATCATATCAACACAAGTAACATGCAACATGAAACACAAAAAAGAAGAAGATGAAAGCAAAGTAAAGGAAGAGCTATTCTACTTGCATAAAATAAAAGAAGATCTACACTACTTGCATAAAAGTAAATAAACAAGAAAAGACTTGAATTAAAATTGCATAAAAAAATTACATAAAAGAAATAGCTAAGTAGCCATGAAAAGAAAGATAGCTCTCATATTATTTTTGACCTAAACTACCTAAGAGAAGAGAGCTTAAGAGAGGCTAAGGGAAGAGGAGGGTTACATGAAACATAAGGGGTATTTATACAAGTTTAAAACCCTAATTCACTATGTTGGGAACTACCCAAAATACCCTCTTCGGAAGTGTGGTGGCCAAGTTATCATTAACTTCAAGTAATCATCCATTAAGTGTGCATGAAGATTTAATGGCCTTTTAGCATATGCATTAGCTCCTAAGTGTACATTAAGGTAGGTGGGTAGGCGGGGTCCTCCATGATCATCACTTTGAATTATTTCCATCTTCATTCCTTTGTATTCACTCTTGTGCATGCATATCTTCATGAAGCCACTTGTAAAATTCACTAAAATTCCTACAAAACGACATAGAAAATTCCAAGTAAATTTTCACAAATTAATAAATGCACAAAAATGATCATTTTGCCCCTATATGAAAATGAATATGTGACAATTTGAAAATAATTTGAATTTTGATTTAAACAAGTTAAAACACCCAATATGATCATTTATTTAATTTAAATAGATTACATATGGCGGTAAAATATGCACATTTACATGCACATCATTATATAACATAAAATACCAATTCCGCTTCGAGGCGGGATATCGCGGTAATATAGGGTCATCCGCTATTATGTGAGACGCATAGTGTCTCATCCACTCCAATCGGTGGGAATATATCCAACTACTAATAATATACTACTATTTATACATAAATACACCATCCAACTGATAAATTATTATCAATTCATCCAATCAACTAATAAATAATTTTCAATATTTTAAATTAAAACCAGCAATCCAAATGAGTGAGATTTTACCCACCATGATTTTTAATTTACTAATCGTTCCAATTTAATTCTTTTGCATAGATTTTGCAGCTCTGAACCCCACATGACTGATTTTGTTTGATTTAAACCTCGTATAAATGAATTACCAGTTTATTAACAATTCGAGATTATATAAATTTATTTAATAACTTAATAAAAAGTAAATTAAACTAATTACCGTTTAATCCCCTAATCTATCTCCTTCCTCCCAAAACACGTTTCCAGATGACCACAAGACCAGAGCTCGACTTTCGGTAACCGTGCCTGAGCACATTCACCATCGACGAACACCTCGCGCCGCCCCTCCCCAGCTTCGCCCTAATCCTCGGCCGTCTGCACCGAACCCACGCCACACCTCCCAGCTTCCCAACGACCCCAGTCTCCAGCTCGCGACTAAACATCGGCCGCCACCACCACGCGTACGCGCGAGCGAAGCTCCGCTTCGAAAAACCCCAAATCGACCAATCACGCAGCAGCCTTCCACCTTCGCCGCTCCAGTGTCGCCGCCGCCATTTATCTCTAGCCTCCCTCGCACACGCGCTCTCCCTCAGGTCGCGGCCATCATGTGCTTTTTTTTTTGGAATTGATTTCGAACCGAAGGAAGAAAAAGGAGAATACGCGATTTAAACTAGGAGAGAGCGGCGAAGTCAGATTATAGGGCGGCCCACGTACGAGTTAGGGTGGCTGGGTGAATAGGTAGCATTAACTTTTAATTTTTATAATATTATTTAAATTTCAAAATATCTCGCTCCCGTAACTCGAAATCCTGAACTTCTATCGAGGCGTGCCGCCTAGCGTTTCTAATGTTATACCCCTATTTCGAATGCAATAGAACAAGTCTCGAGCCCCAATTCAATCGTATATGGAAGTAGCTTTTTGAACACAATTATTATATTAAATTTTCAATATTAATTTTAACGCATTTCTATACCGTATGAAATTTGAAAACCGATAATAATACACTATTACGGATCCAATGGAACTAGTTTCGTCGAATTCCGAGACTGGGTCCCGGATCGCTATTTTAACGCGTCGGTTAAATCGACGATTTCAAAATTTTGTGAAATCACTTGAATTTTCAGTTTTAAAAACTTACTAACTCAATTCTAATTCAAAAAGAATTTATATTCACATTAGAAATCGTTTTGATTCATATTCAACTCAAATTTCAATTATTCACACTATTTCCGTATTACGACGATCACTGTATTTGAAATTAAACTTATTTCTCGAATTCAACCAATAATTCCATATTCAAAATCAACTTATATTTCAAATTAAATATTTAAAATCATATAAATATTCAAAATCAAACGACGGAAAAATCTGGGTCGTTACATTCTTTCCCCCTTAAAAGAATTTCGTCCCCGAAATTGCTAAGGTAGGAAAAATGCTCCAAACTCGTTAACTTTTCAAAACCCACTTAGTTAAAACTCTACATTTCACTTTCATAAATTTTTAGACCTACATTCACTAATTAGTTTCCAAATATTCATCAAAATCCTTTGTTCCTCAGTTAAATTCAAAAATCAAATTCTAGTTAACAAAAAATTTCCAAAAAATTTCTGAAATTTTTCTAATATCCTGAATTCCCGAATTTTTTTGGCAAAGTATCCCTTGTACGGAGAGACTTTTGCAATATGATAAATATGATAAAAAGATATACATCGGCTCTCCTAGCCGGGAAACGCAATATATATCAATATTTTTATTTTCCACGGGCAAAATTCGTAAGCGTACCTTATTTTAGCGTTATTAAGCGAGTTCGCTTAATTATATGCAATTTGCGCAACCCAAATCTAGCCGAATAGTCTTCTGGTACCTGTACTTACTCAAATAAAGCACATGAGTTTCATAAACAACAAATTCAATAACGTTTCATTCATTTAACTACTTAAACACATAAGTTTCGTTAACAAGTCATGTTATAACATTAACGTTTAGAATTTATAACCAAATACAAGGTTCAAACATTTAATTATTCACTTCCACTCGATTTATAATCCATTTATTCCATTCCAAATGATTTATATGTGATTCGCTTGCATAAATTCATTCCCATACTCATTTTATTCTTAACTCATCACAAGTCAATTTCAATTCCATGCAAACTCAAACAATGAATCGTTTCATAAAATATTACTTAAGTTTATAAACAATTTATGTTTGTTTCTATTTCAAACTTAAGTTTAAATTCAATTCTAAATAAACCACATTCTAAAACCAAACCATTTTAGGTCGAGTCTTATTTATATTTGAGCCCATTCCATTTATCCATTTCAAACTAAATAAATTTCCAGTTACTAATTTAATTAATTAGTTTATTCCATCAATCTATTCCAAATCTCGATTAATTCCGTTTCACATCTCAAGTCCAAATTTATTGATTAATTTACTACAGTTCAAATTCAATTCAACATTTTAAACTATACTCAGTTTATTTATACTTAGGTTGAATTTTCAATCTTATAGCTTGAGTTCATTTCTATTTCAACCCAATTTCCATTTCACTTAACTTAACTCGAGTTAAGTTTAAATTTCAAAAATTGACTTATATAACTCGACTTGAGTTTAACTTCAATTTATAACCAACTCCAAAATTTCATTTCTTTCTGTCAAGATATTCAACCATTTCAATTTGGTTTTATTTTTCACTTCCTCGAGCTTATAAGTTCAGAACTTATTTATACACACTTCCATGTATTTTCCACTTTAACTTAGCTCTAGTTCAACCTTGTTTCTCAACCCAATTTCAAATTTCCATTTCTTTGACCCAAAAGTTTATCCATTACCATTTGGTTTATATATATATATATATTCCCATTTTCTCAATTTTATGGGTTATACAACTTATTCATTCGCCATTTCCATGAATTCTTTACTTGAGTTCATTTTCGTTCAACCATTATAACTTATAGTTATAAAGTTACTTTACACTCAAGTCTATACTCAATTTCTACTTGATATCGTTTCAATTCCAACTTGATTTTTATTTAACTTATCTTATGTCAAATCTCAATTCATACAATTCATTTTACTAACTAAATTCATTTAACTTTACTCGGGTTAGTTTTTAATTCTCAATTCCACATTTTCTTTCTCATCCATACTATTTTCCCAAATTATAAGTTCAACTTATCTTCTTATGTTTTCTCCAAACAATTAGATGAGAATTCCAGAATTTAAATACCTGGTTTTATTTCAAATCATTTGAAATCATACATATACATTTATTTTTTCCCGTATATCAAATCTCACTTTTGAATATTAAACCAACCTTGGTTTTTCCCAAAACCATTCTTTTTGAAAAAAAAATTAAACTAAAACTTGTTTTTCTAAAACAAGACTGAAGCCAAAACAATCCTGGTAGCAATCCATCACTTAGAAACTCAAAAATGAATACTAGTGATACTGCAGTCATCGCTAGGATTATTTTCCAACGACTAAAGTGAGTTCAGTGCTTTATCACTTCCAAAATCCATTTAGAACAATTTTTATTCCAAAAATATTTCAAAATAATACCATTTTTATTTTCACAACACTTCGGAAAATATTTTCCAAACTTTTCGGGATTTCAAATTTTCAAATTCTAGTTTAAATCAAATTTTAGTTTTAACTCATTCGTATAATTCATACTTATATCTTTTAATTTGGTTATATATATAACCATTCCAATTTATAATCTTGTTTTGATTATAATAATAACAACCAAACACATCAATATACTATAATAATTTCATAAAATAATTTCTTTATATCAAAATATAATTTGGGTAAAATTATTTCATTTACCCACTTTTAAAACAATATTGTGTCGGTTTGCCTAGTTTAAGAGTTTAGAAATCCCTATCGATATAGTTGTTCAGGCTGTACTGACCAGAGTTTTATAAACACACAACCGATAAGTCAACATAATATAAAACCATTTATATTCACTAACAAATACACGCTCATATCTATAATACACTCAAACTCATTCTAGGGTACTACTGACCCGATCTCTAATGAGTAATCCCCACCAAAGCCAAGGTTCTCGCTTAACCTTGCGCTCTGATATCAAGTGTAGTGACCCAGGATTTTCGATCCTTGAAAATCGACATCAATACGTTCACTGTATAGCATGCCGAATATTCAAGTACCGGAAATACCGATTGCTAGGGGTGAAGAAGAAAAAGGGATAGAAGAAAACAGAAACAATAACACAGAATCTCACAAACGCAGTGGAACAATATATAATAGATAATAACATATCTTTATACAAAGAAACTGTAACTGTAATATACATACAATCATCAGAGTACAATAATCAACAATAAATATGGGCAGTTATAATAACTTGTCCTCACATGTACTGATATACATAAAAATGCACACACAGCGGAAATAACCAAGTACGTGTAATATGCCTGAAATCCTCCAGCTCGTTTCCTAAGCTCCATAGCATCCTAACATGAATATGTAATACTCGGTCTGACCCGAGTGTTATAATAAAATAACACCCGAGTCAGTCTGGAAAACCAGCTTGAGAAAAACACACTCTATTTGAATTATTACTGTTATCAAAATCCTTTGAAAACAAAGGTATCTCGTAAGACCATGCCACACATAAATACGACGGGTTTTTACCTTACGATAACCAAAACATTGTATATCAAAATCATCTGATATTATAATAGTGTCTATAGAAAATAAACTATAAAATAGCTGAAATGCTTGCATCTCACGTTTCATCATATTTGGTATACAACTAAAACCGTATAGGCTCGTAGTGGATATTGGATTCCATATAATGATAGGGCTATTGGGGTACCGCCCGCCACAGTATACCGCTAGAAAAATGTACCGAGATCGAACCTAACGATCCTTGCCAACACAAGACCGGCCTATCCCTTACTGGATAGTACCGAATATGATCACCACTTATGGGCCTCGAAACACAACGAACAATAGATAGTGATGATGATAAATGTCCAATCTAGATGAGTGATGATCATACCCTAATGGGAGCGACCCACATAGCCTTGCTGCACCTCCCCTGCTTTAGTCATTTTCGGTTGATGAGGCTTGAGGCTATGTTTACCTTAAGAATAGCATTCATACTTGAAATGCTAACACTGCCTTCCAGGCAATGATGCAATGATAGCATTCATCCATACAAGTTGTTCAGCTATGAACAAACCGAATCTCCTTTAAGATCACCATCTCCATTTTCTTTGAGATATCATAATTCGTAACGCACAAATCGGATCAAAGTGGTTTTCGGATAATTAAATCCGACCTTTGTCTCTTCGAAATGATCAAAGAATTCGGCCAGATTTGATAGTCGGTTATTTAACTATCAAATTACGCACATAAACAGCCATTAGGCCCATATTAATTTAAATATTTTCAAAACATTCATTTCAAATATCTTTACACAAATATATATTCAAATCTCCTTCAGTATCTAAATATTTGAAAATAATTTCAAATACCTAAATCCATAACAGGATATTTCCAAACTATATCAACACTTAGAAATATTTCCGAATTCAATTTATAACACTTAGAAAAATATTTCTATACCATCCATTTCAAACTTAAATTATTTCCAAAATCCTCTTTTCAGTACTCAGGGAAAATATTCATAAACATATTTTTCAAGGTCATTTTAATATCAAACTTAGGAAATATTTCATAACTTATCTCAAAATCTCCGGAATTTATATTAATTCCTTTTATAATTTCCAAAATCGATTATACTTACTTATAATCTCAACTAACAATTTATAACTTCTTTTATTAATTCAGATTCATTTTCGAAGTTCTCATATCTAAACATTTTGGATATTTTCTCAAGATTCCAAAATTCCGTTATAAGATTTTCTCTTATAAAATCACATCCATTAAATAAAACCCGATTTACAAATCTCGAGAATATTTATAAATAACTTCAACCAATTTCCAAAACTCTATATTTATAAAATAAGTATTTTAAAGAATAATAATAAAATTTCAAACACATTTAAGTAATTTTTTAAAATATCAAAAACCCCTTTTTTAATAAACAACGATAACTAATTTCCAGTTCATTTATAAATAATACTAATCGATTTACAAAGCTAGTTTGTAAAACTTAGAATTCATCAACAAATTTAAATATTTGAATAACCAACTCTCCGAAATATTTTGATCTGAATAATATTTTTTAAACTACATAGTTTAATAAATAAAAAATCCTTTTCTGAAAACAAAACTTACTTCATGAAAAAAACTATTTTTAAAATTCAACATAGCCAATTTTATACTTATAAATCTCTCTCGATTTATCACCAATCAATTTACATTTCCAATTTCACAACTATTTCCAAATTCCAAAATAGAACCCACTATTTCTTTCTAAACCGATTTCCATATCTCATTATAAATTCTCAATGTGAATTTATATTTCCAATTTATCGAATTATAATCATTTCACTTTATTCATAAACATCGTTTATAAAATTATAAACTCATTTCCAGTTTTTTCGGTTAACAACAGATTTATATTAAACAAACTTCATTTATAAATCGCTTCTATTAAAAATTCCACTTGGAAATTTATTTCTTAAATAAATCCAATTATAATTCCAAATCTATTCAAAACTCGATTTCAACTTCCATTTATAATTTACGACATATTATTAAAATCTGTTGTTCCAAATTCCTTGTATAAATAAATGTCAAAAAATATTTACCTGAACCACTTTACAAAATAGTAAGTGAATTCCAAATCAAATCTTTTATTTAATCCAAACCCATTTCTTATTCAATATTCAAATTTCCATATAAATATTTTTATTTCCAAAAATCACCTTTGAATTTCTTTTTAAAATTCAAAAATATTATTTATGGTATTTAAAATACCAAAATTTAGGCCAGTGCTACTATAGCATCCAATAAGTCAAATCACACAATAATCCATAACAAATTATTCAATCACATCATATATCACTATATATGAAACAAATCAATATATTTTTGAGGAATCCAGTTGGATCACTCCAACCTGTTTCCCTGGATCCACAGATGTTATATAACATAAAATACCAATCCTGCTTCGAGGCGGGATATCGCGATAATATACGGTCATCTGCTATTATGCGGGGCGCATAGTGTCTCATCTGCTCCAATCGGGGGGAATATATCCAACTACCAATATATATAACATCTAACTGATAAATTATTATCAATTCATCCAATCAACCAATAAATAATTTTCAATATTTTAATTTAAATTTAGCAATCCAAACGAGTGAGATTTTACTCACCTTGATTTTTAATTTGCTAATCGTTCCAATTTAATTCTTTTGCACAGATTTCGCATCTTCGAACTCCACACGACTGATTTCGTTCGATTTAAACCTCGTATAAATGAATTACGAGTTTATTAACAATTCAAGATTATATA
This sequence comes from Allium fistulosum, assembly GCA_030737815.1. Classification (NCBI taxonomy): domain Eukaryota; kingdom Viridiplantae; phylum Streptophyta; class Magnoliopsida; order Asparagales; family Amaryllidaceae; genus Allium; species Allium fistulosum. The sequence continues at coordinate 1,126,813,030 of CM060904.1, read as the reverse complement.
AATTTATTTAATAACTTAATAAAAATTAAATTAAACTAATTACCATTTAATCCCCTAATCTATCTCCTCCCTCCTAAAACACGTTTCCAGGCGACCACAAGACCAGAGCTCGACTTCCAGTAATCGTGCCTGAGCACAATCACCATCGACGAACACCTTGCGCCGCCCTCCCTAGCTTCGCCCCAATCCTCGGCCGTCCTCACCGAAGCCACGCCACACCTCCCTGCTTCCCAACGACCCCAATCTCCAGCTCGCGACTAAACATCAACTGCCGCCACCACACGTACGCGCGCGTGAAGCTCCACTTCAAAAAACCCAAAATCGAACAATCACGCAGCAGCCTTCCACCCTCGCCGCTCCACTATCGCCGCCGCCATCTATCTCTGGCCTCCCTCGCGCGCGCGCTCTCCCTTAGGTCGCGGCCATCGCGATTTATCGCGTGCTTTTTTTTGAATTGATTTCGAACTGAAGGAAGAAAAAGGAGAATACACAATTTAAACTGGGAGAGAGCGGCGAAGTCAGATTATAGGGCAGCACACGTATGAGTTAGTGTGGCTGGGTGTATAGATAGAGTTGACTTTTAATTTTTATAATATTATTTAAAATTTCAAAATATCTCGCTCCCGTAACTCGAAATCCCAAACTCCTATCGAGGCGTGCCGCCTAGCATTCCTAATGTTATACCCTTATTCTGAACGCAATGGAGCAAGTCTCGAGCCCCAATTCGATTGTATATGGAAGATAGCGTTTTGAACCCAATTATTATATTAAATTTTCAATATTAATTTCAACGCGTTTCTATACCATAAGACCAGACGGTATCCAGACGCTACAAAATTTGAAATTCGATAATAATACACTATTACGGATCCAATGGAACTAGTTTCGTCGAATTCCGAGATTGTGCCCCGGATCGCTATTTTAACTCATCGATTAAATCGACGATTTCAAAAATTTGTGAAATCACTTGAAATTTCAGTTTTAAAAACTTACTAACTCAATTCTAATTCAAATAAAATTTATATTCACATTAGAATTCGTTTCGATTCATATTCAACTCAAATTTCAATTATTCGCACTATTTCCGTATTACGACGATCGCTGTATTTGAAATTTAAACCTATTTCTCGAATTGAACCAATAATTCCATATTCAAAACCAACTTATATTCCAAATTCAATATTTAAAATCATATAAATATGCAAAATAAAATGATGGAATAATCCGGGTCGTTACATATATATTTTCCGATAACTAGTTTTAACAGAATATTTGTTACCAACTTGCTTTGAATTCATTCGGATTCGAACTCATTCCGATCGTACAATAACAAGGAGAATAATTTACTAAGTGCACTACCACATTTTCCTAAGCAAACATCTAATTGTCACTTAGAAGATTATTCTGATCATCATAAAACAGTTCGAGACTCATTTCCCGAACTATCCAAAGAAAATTTTCCTTTTAATTTCATTCCAAAATAATTTGAAATCCTTTTCAAAACCACCGAGGTTTAATATTCTCAAAAAAACTCTTCATTTTAAAACACATTTTATAAACCTGGTTTATAAAATTAACTTTTGATAAAATCATCTGAAATATTTCTTTTAATAAACACCTTTTATTAAAATCCAAATTTACCCAACATTACCAACGAACATCTTATAATCAAATTATGAAACTTAATTCACAAGGTGTTTGATTCAACGTTCCCACAAATTTTCTATCTACCCAACCTATGATTTAAAAGGAAGGATTGTAGATGAATCTACAATCCATAGCCAATGCTTAAGACTGGACGAGCATGACTAATCAAACCTTATATGATACTAATTAAATATTATCTACTCCTATGAACAATCATTGATAACTATATATATATATATATATATATATATATTTAAAAATTAATCCTTTATATATAAAATATACTCCTAGGTAAAATTATCTCATTTACCAATTTCAAAAAACAATATTGTGTCGGTTTTCCTTGTCTAAGTGTTTAAAGATCCCTATCAATAATGTTAGCTACTCTTATTGACTAGAATCTATAAACCACTCAACAGATCAATCAACACAATATAAACCATTTTTATAAAAATAACAAATATGCGCTCATATATATAATACTCTCAGACTCATTCTAGGATCTCACTTACCCTATCTCAAATGAGTTTACCCCACCAAGGCCTAGGTGTTCGCTCAACCTAAGCTAAGATACCACTTGTAACAATATATCTTTTGACACTTAATACATCATCGGTATTCATGTGCCGATCATTTAAGTGTCTGAAAGACAGGTCATTTGGGGTGAAGAAAGAAAAAGACAGAACAAAATCTCACATCATGACAAAAAAATATAATATATTTACAAAAAAACCATCTTTATTTTATACACAACATCAAAGTACACTAACCTATGATCAGCCTGGACAGTTATAACAGCCTGTCCTTATAATTGCTGACAAATACACACAAAAACAAACAAAACAAAACAAAACAAAGACAGCAGAAGATAAAATACATGAATACGTCCTGGAGAATCAAGCCTGCCTCCTAAAGCTCCTAAGCATCCAGCTAAATCTGGAAAATATGCTCGGGCTGACCCGAGCATTATAAGAAAATAATGCTCGGATCAGTATGGTAAATCAACGTGAGAAAGCTCAACTAAATCATATTGATTTCTACATTTGAAAACCTTAAAGGTATCTCGTAAGATCACGTCACATATTCATACAGACGGGTTTTTACCTACAATAACCAAACCACTTTTATTATAAAATCCAGTGATATTATAATAATGTCCATGGGTTTAAAATATCAGTAGTCAAATAGCTGCGATGTGTGTACATGACAACAATAATAGGTCTAAAATCAAAAACCGCTAAGGCACATAAATGGAAAATAGATTTCCAATAATGGCAAGGTAAGGGACTACCTTTTGAAAGGTACACCTGTAGATAAAATATACCTGTGGACCTCGTCGGAGTCCTTTGCAAGCAGGACCGGCCTACACCTGACTGGATAGCACCGAATATGATCACCCTTAGGATGCGATCAACAACCAAAATAGGCGTCGAAGCATGAATATAGATATTATCTCTAGATAAGACGATGATCATACCCTAATGGAAGCGACCCACGTTGCCTTACGACATGCCCTGTTTTAGCCATTTCCGAGTCGTGAGGCTTTGAGAGGCTACGCTCTTACCATTTCCTCCTAGGTATTCCCTTTTTGAATGCTAACACTACGCTCCAGGCAGAAATACAATGTCAGCATTCATCCATACAAGTTCGTTCTGGGTCTGAACAAAACCGAAGGCACTACCTATACTACAGCCATTTTGGAATCATCTTCAAGATTAGTAGCAAGTAGCCCTTGTACTTCAAAGAGCTCCATCTTCAATCATCATCAAGATGCCTTATATTCGAACTCATATGTCGGTTCAAAGTGTTTTTTGGATAACATCTCCGATCCCAGTTTCTGTGAACCAACAACCGATAATTTCTTGTTGACTCATTTCCGGTTTTTCCAGAAGTATGCAACAAGTATTCGAGTCCTCACTTGAGAACTGAATATACACAACATACTTCCTGAGTCAAAACTAGCCAAGATTTGATAGTCAGTTATTTAACTATCAAATAATCAATAAACAACAATTCACAGGTTTAATTACCCATAGCAACTCTAAGCCTTAAAATAAATCTTTCATTTATTTAAATCCCTTTATAAAATATTTATCAAAATATTCATATACTTATCTCACTGGCATAAGTATATTCACAAAATATTATGAAAGATTTCTTATTTCAAAATAATATTGAAAGGGTCAAAACAGATGTTATTTAAATTGGAGATAAAGAAAACCTCAAACATTATTCCTTCGGTGCTAAGCATGGAACGAATGTTCCACACCACCATAATTAAGAAGGTCAGTTAAAGGAATTCCAATCTCAAATTCTTTTGTAATTTACTTCTATAAATTCTTTTAATAAATCTCTTTCATTCATAAAGTCTCTTTCATTTAAATTTCAAATCCATTTATAAAACATTTTATAAATCTCCAAGTTTATTTATAGAACTCTTTATAAATACCCAAAATCATTTATAAAACTCTTTTATAAATATCCAAAATTATTTATGAAACTTCCTTTATAAATCCAAAATCATTTATAAAACTTCTTCCCAAATTTCAAGATCTCTTTTCGATTTATAAAACTATTTTTATAAACTTTCCTTATTTTAAAATGAAAATTCTTTAATAAACTTTAGTCAATAAAGTTCCTTTGATAAACAAATCAATTATTTAAGACACCTTTAAATAAATAAGTTATTATTTAAAACATCCTTTGTTTAATTATCTTTAAACCATATTAACAAAATAATGATTTTAAACAATCATTTAAAAAGTATTAAATTACTACAAAATATTTTTAAGAAAATAATTGCTTAATTATCCTTTAATATCATATTTTAAAATGATTGATTTTAAAAAAATCGGAAAGAGGCTTAGTGAACAAAGTGGTTCTCATTTAATTCAGTTTAACTTTCCAGTTATAACATATTAATTTACATAACAAGCAAATATGTAAAGGGAATCAGCCAATAACAATCAATCAACAGATAGATAAATGTCCAAGTTACCATAATAGCAGAACTGGGTTTTATTTCTGCTTAAGAGAAATCAACAAGATCTACTTGGTGAATTATGGTAGAAATGGGATTTATTCTATCAAAACAAATATCAAATATAATTTAACTAGCAGAATGGTGTTTTATTCTGCTAAACAGATGTCACTGGGTTTCATATATCATTTGAGGTTACTTAAAGGTAGTTGACAAAAAATCCCTTGGATTTAAAAATATTCCTTTAAATGAAAGTTATTTTAAAACAAAACCGATCTTCGAAAATAAAGTGGTTACAAACTTTAAAACTTTACTCAATAATGTAATATCTTTTAAAACTTAATTAATAATAATTAAATCTTTTAATTATAAACAATGATTAACCTTTGAATAAATAATTAAATAATAATTTCTCTTTAAATAAATAATTAAATAATAGTTAATCTTTAATTAATAAGTAAAAAATAATTTAAACCTTCATTAACCATTAAATTAATCTTAATCAAGTCATAATTAAATCTTAACTTAATTAGTAATTAATTAAACATTTAACCCTTTCTTTAATAATTTAATCCTTAATTAAAATTAAATAATAATTAATCCTTAAATAAATTATTAATTAAAAATAAATATTCATTTAATTAACTAATTATATTTAACTTACTTAATTTATAATTAAGTATAAATTTCTTTTATTAACTAATGGTTAAGCACAAATTACTTTAATTAATTAAATAAATTATCATTAATTAAATAAATTATCATTAATTAAATAAATAAATAATGAATAGTTTATTACTTTTATTACTTAACATATGTTTGAAAATACTTTTTGAAAATATTTCTAAGTGAAAACACTTTTAGATTTCGAAAAGAGTTTGTTTTCACGAACTGCACACATAGCGACTATCGCTTTATGACCCGTAATTTCAAAACTTGTTTTGTTATATCAAATAGCTTCAAAATTCTTATTTTAATACTTTAACTACTTTATGCATTTATAAAAATGTTTTGGAAAGATAAAAATAAGGCTTTGAACTTTTATAATAACATTTTGAGAAAGTAAAGTAAAGGAAACAAATTTTAAACCAAATGATTCTATATCGCTTTAACAAGTTCAAGATGCTAACTTTCTTAGCATATACAACACATTCATGATTATACATCCATTTTAATACCATACTAACCATCCATAAACAAGATTACAAATTTCCATCCATCCATATATTTTTAAACTTGGATTCTTAAGTCGAACTCAATATTACATCCAAGCACATAAGCATAGATACAATCCAACATCAAAATCAACCCCCCAAACTATGATTTAGCAACAAGATATACAACATAATTAAAGTTAGAAACTTTAAATAAAAGGAGTTTGTTTTCTCACCAAAAGCTATCCAACTTTAACTCTAACTTCCATTACTTTGCTAAACGAAACAGATCATGGATTTTGCTTATGGAAAAACAAGATTTTGGTGGCCTTAAGGCCATGATATGCTCGGCCTAGATGGATTCATGGCTTGGCCATGGATGAGGAAGGGTGTGGAGGTGGAGTTTTGGAAGGTAGAAGATGTAGAGATGGAAGAATGGTGTTTAAAAATGTTTTGTAAGAGTTTATAATGAAGAAGAGTTTGTTTTTAAAACTTTGAAATAAGCATGGAAGCCATGGAAGATGTAAAGGAGTTTGGAAGAAGGAAAAGCTCTTAGAAAAAAATGAAAATAAGAATAGGAAATAAATAGGAATTTAGTTTTATACTAAGTGAAATTACTAAGTTACCAAATTTCCCTTCATCCTTTACCCTCCACCATTTTGCACCACTTCAACACCTTGTCCCCCTCTATGTACGTGGGCCTCCCTTTTGTCCCCCTCCCTCCACTTTGAGCCAATATGAAACAGTACAGATTGTACTTATGTTTACTTAAGGTGTCTTTTCATGTTTTAAACATCTTTTTAATTTTAATTCTTTTTAACGAAAAGTCACATCACCTTCTTATTTTCCTAAGTATATATATGTTAATATGTATATATATATAATCTTACTTATTTATACATGATTATGTATTTTTACACTAAATAGTAAACAACATTTCCGACAACTTTTATTCAACGAAAAGTCAAAAATTCGGAAAACGAATTCCGACTACATTTTTTATTTCTCTTCGAACTAATTATTTTTGTAAATTAATTTTGAAAACTATTCCACCATCATTATTTAATATTTAAAAGAGTTTTAGTTTAACTATAAAACTTATTATTTGAATATTTAAAATTAATTAAATATCGACAAATCAAAGTGGTGAAATTCCTAGTTGTTACAGGGTAGTGTGGCCTTTTATTGGGAGAGTAAAGGAGATATTCTCTCCTTGATTTACTCTTTCTCTATTACCAAATCTGGATCTAATTTTTTTGAATATTTAGCCCCTCTATTGCTCTCCTATAGCTACTAGATAAGGCTATATAGGCCTTAAATCATTCCAAACCCATTAGTAGATAATCATATTTAAACCCAATTTAAATACATGTTGATATCGAATATCGATTCATACATATATAACTTTTATACACATACCTAATTAATTAATATTTGCACCTAGAAAATACTAATAGCACCAATACAATTAATTAGATTAAAAATTGATTAATATTTTATAAATATTAATTAATTTAATTTATTTATAACAATTATAAATAAATTAATAATGTGGTATATCATAGAATTTACCAATGCAGTTAGTGGTGTGATAGTTTGGCTGAATATTAACGTTCACATGTCACCTTAGTTAGTGGTGTGATAGTTTGGCTGAATTTATCGCTTATACATTTTCTTTATAAAATCCAATTTTACTATTTTAAAAGATACCCATCAGTATCAATTATTTACACCAATTCTCTTCATCAAAGCTATATCATATTAGGACTTATGAAATTTGATAACGGTCAAAATTCTAAAATCGTCCATATTTAACTTTATAGTCCAAACAAAATGTTTTTGGTTCAATAATAACAATTATTATTAATCGAACTGCTCTGGGCGAAGACTTTGACTTTGAATTGAATTCAGTTGACCATGATACTAACCTCATATAATCGAGGAGACGAATTCTTTCTTGAATAGTGTTTAACTTCTAGTGCTTCTACTCGACCCAACTATAGTTGTTAGAAGAACATCGTGCCATGATTCGACTATAATCGAAGCCGAGTTTCCACATTAAAGCTCGATAGTATTCTCAAATCGAGTGAATTATGTAATATTGTCACATCGATATTTTTTGTTTGACCTTAGTTATATTGTCCAATAAAAAACTATCGAGCGAGTCATTCCATATTTATCTAATAACTATCATTATGTAACTCCTTAGTGCCCCAGCAGTCGTGAGTAATACACTACCCAACATTTGGAGAGCATTACGTACTCTAGTCTCAATGGATCTATCGATATCTAGTCTCGATATATCTTGACTAAGAATCTCTAAAATAAATGTTTAATTTCATTGTGATAAATTACTCATGGTTACAACACTTTGTAACTACTATCACAAAACATAATATTTATGAATTTTATATTAAATATACTTTTAATTGAATTAATTAATTAATATAACACATTATATCAAGTATGTAATAGAAATTTTATTTCGAACAAGATTGGTTATCGAGTTAGATATATGTAACAAATTACATAATTGCCCCTGGCATAACACTCGCTCTATCAATCTTCCGCTTGCACTTAAGGCCAATTATGGAATCTATATCCCATTCCTTTAATCATTTTGATGAGAATTGATCAAGTTAGACCCTTTATGAATGGATCTACTAGGTCTTTTATCATCTACTTTGTCAATCAACTCTCTCCGATGCTGATAAACTACCTTCATCATGTGGTACTATTCAGTATGTTTTTTGACTTCTAGTGAGTTCTTATTATTACGTTGTTATCATATAACAATGATATAGTATTATAAATGCTTGGAATCACCCTTACCTCAATAATGAATTTGTGCATTTATATTTTTACATTACTTTTATTGTGGTGCTATACAAGGAGATGAACTCGGCCTTTCGTTGAATCAACCGCAACCTTTCTTTTGGAACATTTCCAACTTAAAGCTTCTTATTTAAGGTTTGAACATGAATTTAATATTGACATATTATACTCGATAGACTTATGAAGTTAGAGTTTGAAAAAGGATTCATTGTCTCTATAAACAATATTCTAGTATTTCGTAAAGACTCGAGAACATTTTAAACTACCAGTTAGTAATTTTAATTTGGATTTGATATTTACTTCATGTATCAAAAATATAAGAAAAATATAATATTGTAGACAATACAATATGTATGATAATTTCTATTGTTAATACATAAGGAATCCATCTTACATGTTCCATATTAAACATTTTAATAAGGTGTTTTTGTATATCGTTTGGGACATTCCCAACATCCTTTATACGTATTATAAAAGATATAATGTACAAATCCAATATCAGGTATTAAACAACCAAACTATTACAAATTTTAACATATGTACATTGTTAACAATCAACAGTATGTTGTTTATTTATAATTTAGAAATATCTATGTACATTTTAATGGTTCTTGCATATGGACACACGCTTCCTCTGCATTTTGATTTAAAATCAAACTATTTGATATTTCTATCAAAATACTAACTCAATTCTGATGCTTATAGAATGTCGTATCATTTTTTGGATTATATCCAAAAACTCACAAACTCAATATCCCTCTTACTGACTTTGAGACACTTTGGTAGTTATGTGAAAACAATCTATTCTAAATCATTATTTAGAATTTACTATTTCAACACATATGTCCCAAAACTCAAAGTCAATCGACAATTTTGTGAGTAAATCTGAATTAACTTGTGCAAGTTGAATGACGAATTTATCACGTCGAATTCAACAATTAAAATTTATGATGTTATTCTGATCCACATTGCTCATTATATTCCAACCATATTAGTCTTTTTCTTGAAGGCACATTTGGGGCTGATGGATCATATCCCTTCGGTACAACTATCAAGTTCATATTTTGATAACATACTTAGAAACCTTTTGGATTTATGCATAATACTATATGGCAGAGTCAATACTCTTAATGGTTTAATTGATAACCGAGGATTAACATTCTCGATATTGGTAAGAAACTTATAGTTTCTCTTCAATGTAAAAGAATGGTCATTAGACATTCTAATGTATTATGTTCATTTGGGTTTGGTTAATTTCATTACATCCCACGCAATCAGTTTCATCTTTGGATTATATCCAAATTCATTTTACTACCAATAATTTCTAAATGAAATTCTTGCGCTACGAAGTTGGTATTTCTTGAAACAACAGTTGTTTCTCAATGCACGAAATAGGTATTCATAAACACTTTATGAATCTCCTTATATATAAAAATGATTTGGTTTTAGTTTACAATACTTATGTTCAAAACATAAATTGGTAATATAATGACAGCCATTTCCAAACTCCTTTTGGGGGCAATTCATACAGGATCCCTCACGAACAATTATTACATATAGTTTTTCGACTCACACAACCCGCCAACTCCTTGGCCTAATATATCTTGGGGTATCTTATGAACCCTTATCTTGTAAGATTATGTAAACTATGCTTTAGATGAAATTAATTTTAAACTTGCATACCACTCTTAAGTACATGACCTTATAGAAAGAAGCTAACTCAACTTCACTCACAATTAATCGTACTTAGTCCAACGAAGTTCGATTACTCTATATCGATGCATCATTATGTATTATAGGGAGGAGTGACTTTTGATATTGAATCTTCATTCATTTTAAGATAAGTTCATAACTCTTTCCAATATATACTCGCCCACATGATTAAACCGAATCATTTTATTTTCTATCGCACGTTATTTTCTTTACCTTTATTTGATATTTATGAACTCATCATTAACATGCCACATGCATATCATATACACATGTTCATGTTTGTGATAACTCATCGCTGGATACACCAAAGTATGCGAAATCATTTTTGAACTAATAGACTTTCGATTACATACATCAATATATATATATATATATATATATATCAATCCATAGAGTTCATCAACTCTTATGATGCTCCCACTGAATGAGTTCTTTGCTCTTAGTTGTCTGAGATATAATTTACTAGCACCATATGATTCATAATCATATAATCAAGAATTATTTCTCAAAATTATGGCTTAGTCCATAATTTTAAAATAATTGCAAATAAATTTAAATATTTCTGCATTTTCAATTTATCGCAAATACCAATACTATAGTTTTACTATATAACGAATATATATATTGAAATAAAACTATCTATTTTTCAGTCAATACTGAAAATATAATTATTATTTCATAAATAATATTTGGTACGATTTACGCAAATACTTTTCGTAACTTGATGCGACCAATAATTGTTATATGACATACTCCCACTATTTCCTCCATTACTATAATAGCATATGAAATATGAAGCTCCATTCGACCACTTAATATAAGCTATTTATTTTATTTACTGTAACTGGTTTACAATCTAGAATTTTCAAATCAAATATCTTAAATTCAAAAAAACAAATATCATAGGAAATAATTTTCTATGTGAAAATACTTTTTAGAATATAAATCATATTTCTTATTCCAATGTTAAGTATCTATTATTATTTTACAATTTTCATTTCTGAATTTCATTATGAAGCAATAGTGACCATTCACTCTCTTCATCCCAATTGTGCCTTATGTTACATCTACTCTTCTACATCTAATTTCCTATCTAAATGGTCAAATCAATAAAAGGAGATCCATATTACAATATCATATCGAACCTTTACAAAAGTATATTTGGTCATCCTTAACTTATAAGGATATCAATTAAATTACACTTTACATAAACTGATCAAACTGACATTTCAGTGATTAAATTCTTACATCTATCTTATAACTTTTTGTCCTGTGTTACATTTAACACAATAAGATTATTGTTGTAATCAATTATATTGAATACACGATCTCACACTACAATTTACTTACTTATTTCAATGAACTATTTTCATCGAGGTTTCGTACATTAGAATTGTGACCATTCACCATATAACATTTATATGTAATTGTATATGGATCAAATATCCCTATTCTTCTATTGCTTTTAGAGTTCAAAACTCGTTGAAGACAATACATAGTCTTAGGCAAGTGAAATCGTAAGTGACCAAGTTACGAACAAATTTAGTGGTTGTATAATTGGTGCTTGCATGGGTTAACATGTAAAATTTACTAGTAAGCATGTTTTATATATCTGTCTATCAATATTAATTTAGTTTATTTGTATATTTTAATTGCCAAACATCTTATCAATTATATTAATTGCAAAAAATTATCACTTTAGATTATTATAATTTATTGATAGTAGATGTCCTTACAATATTAGAAAGGTTAAATGTTACCATTTCATTTATCTAACAAAACTCCCACTAGTCTTTTATGTTTCTCCAAACCTAAAAGAAATATAAAAGTCTTTCGACTTCACTAGTGGATGTTAGGACTCATATGTCCTGGGATTCTGACCTTGAGTTTGCTCAACAAGTCATAGCTTAACAAATGATGGATAACTTCTTATCAGTTATATCCTATACAACTCCTAACCCATAGTACCTTGTTCTAATCTCATTTTGACTTTGATTTTGCTCAATAAATAAAAAGAGATTATTTGCTTGTACCTACCATTTCATGATGGCCTATGTATAATATTGATATAACAAGGGGTATGCCCTAGGGGCAATTATGTAATTTGTTACTTATACCTAACTCAATAATTAATCTTGTTCGAAATAAAAGATGATTTTTTTCTATTAAATACTTGATATAATGTGTTATATTAATTAATTTATTTAATTAAAAGTATATTTAATAGAAAATCCATAAATGGTATGTTTTTGTGCTAGTAGTTACAAAGTGTTGTAACCATGAGTAATTTATCATAATGAAAATAAATACACCATTTTAAATATTCTTAATCAAGATGTATCGAGACTAGATACTGATATATTCGTTGAGGCTAGAGTACGTAACGCTCTTCAAATGTTAGACAGTGTATTACTCATGGCTGTTGGGTGCATCAAGGGGTTACGTACTGAAAGTTATTGACTCGCTCGATAGTTTTCTATTGGTTAATATAACTAAAGACAAACATAAAATATCAATGTGACTAATTTACATGGTACTCTAAACTTGAGAATACTGTTAATCTTCAATATAAAAGCACCGCTTTGATTATTGTCAAATCATAGCATGCCATACATCGAGTAACTAGATCGAGTGGAAGTATTGGAAGTAAAGCACTATTCAAGAGAGGATTCGTCTCCTCAGTTATATGGGGTTAGTATCACGATCAACTCAAGTCAACTCAAGGTCAAAGTCTCTGGTTGGAGCATTTTGGTTAATAATAATTGTTATTATTAAACTAAGGACTTTGTTTTTGGACTATATAATTGAATGTGAATGATATTGGAATTTTGGCCAATACCAAATTCCATGAGTCCAAAGTGATACAGTCTCGCAAAGAGAATTGATGTAAATAAAAGTCATAACCGAGTAACGCTTAATAAAGTAAAATTGGATTTTATCAAAACAAGGTAAGCGATAAATTTAACCAATATGTCACACCACCTACTAATAGCATGTGAACATTAATATTCAAATAGTTTGATATTAATCGCTGACGAAATTTACACCTAATGAGTCACACAACCGAAAACGATGAATTCTCATTTGACCAAATGATTTAATTAATTCATAGTTGTTATAAATTAATTAAATAAAATAATATTTATAAATTTGGTTTTTATTTGATAAATAAATATTATTTATAATTATAGAAGTTATAAGCACATTAATCGATATATGATACCGATAAGCGTTCTAAATTAAATTTAATATGCAAAATATTCATTCAGACTCAAATGGGTTTAAGGTCCATCATAAGGCTGATAGGATCGACTGAAATAAAGGTCTAGCGGCAGCTCGGATATGGGTTAGAGGGCTTGAAAATGGATGGCCAAGATTAAAGGAGATAGAGTAATAATGAGATCCTACATTCTCTCATTTCCATCCTTTATTTAAGCATCTCTTTCTCCATTTGATGAAGACCATTTTTTAGTGCCTCCATCTCATTCCTTTGTTGTCCAACTTTCATCCTCCATCTCTCTAGCCTCCTAAGTTCAAATCAAATCAATTTAGCACAATTTGATGATCGATGGTCGCCGATTCAAAGACTAGCACTATGTTAGATCGAAAATCGTTTCTAGGAGCATATAACATCGTTTCAAGGTGTCCTTAAGAGCTTTGGTTGCAAGGTACATTTTTAATTTAACTACAAACATTAATTGATAATTCTAATGTTCATTTATCTATATATAATATTCTTAGTTAGGTGACGATTCGAATATGCAGATATTATCATAAATTTAGTTGCTTGTATGTATATGTATATATGATTATAAGATAAAAATTTGTAATTATTCATCAATGTATATCACGGCTCAAAATTTAAAAAAAACATTTTTTAAAATTTTTAATTAATTTAATATATAATATATTCGTATATTTGTATAGTTTATAATTTAAATACTATATTATATGTGTATAAAATATGAAAATAAAATTTCATACATGATGTTTAATAAATATAATATTTTCGACAAAAGAAAATATTTTATTTATTTATATATTATTTTTAGATAAAATTTAATTAAATTATTATATAAATAATTATATAAATTCATATATCTATTATAAAATATATTTTATATTTTATAAAATTTTATTAATGCATATTAAGCTCATGGCAAAAAGTAAGAATTTTTTTTTCTTTTTAAATATTTAAATTAAAAACTGATAATTTAAAATTATTTAAAATTATAAAATTATATATTAAATTTTCAAATTATAAAATTTCATGCAAAATTTTCTGTAAATTTTAAGTTTAAATTTAGTTACAAAAAATAATATTTTTTATTTTAAATAAATTTATACGGTTTTACTAGTACATACATATATATAACTAAAAATTAACAAAACCGGTCTATGCGTAAGAACGGTTCAATAAATATATTTAAATAAAGAAATTAGTTTATAATTATATCTATATATATATATTATACATACTTATATACAAGTATTTAACATATTCATTTATATGTGTATAAATAAATAAATAAATAAATATATATATATGTGTGTATGTATGTATGTATGTATGTATGTATAAATTGTTTTTATGTATTTGTACAAGTATTATTTTTGACAATACAGCAAAAAAAAATATTTATTATAATTTAAATAATATAAACGTATTTATATAGTAATAAATATATACATTTTATTAATATTATATATTTATATTCAGTTTATACAAAATTATTAATAAATAAATTTTAACTTATTTATATATATATATACTTTATTATAAAAGCAAAAGTGTGTGTGTATGTATACATACACACATTTGGACAATACATTTACATATTGGATGAGCTAACATGTCTGTTGCGATGTAAATCCCAACATCTATATGCAAGCATATTATACCTTACACAGATTGATATGTTACACATGCACACACTTATATATGTGTATATGATACACGTATATATTTAATACAACATAAAATTAAATAATACAATATCATTTTATAAATTTAATAAAATAAAGATTTTATGTAAATAAAATTTAGAAACATTCTAAATAAATTAGACTTCATAGACCCAATAAAGATGTAATAAGGGAAATTTTCTGAAATTCATGCATAACTTCCAATGTGGGTTAGCCCAGTTCCAATAATGGTATCAAAGCCCAATTTCCTATGCGTTCTAAATTAACTGGTTAGGGTTAACTAATTAAGCTCACAACCCACTTAGCACGGTGTCTAGATTTGTAATGTCTATGAATAGAATTGGGCAAGTACCCTATCCTACATGGTAACCAGTCTGGCCTAAAAGGTGAAGTGAGCACCAATGGTCGCCCCTAATAGAAGATGCCTAATTTGAATTGGGCCTTGGGCTAATTTTCAAAATTATTTTAAAGTTTAAAAAATACAATATTTTAATTTTAAAAGTTAAATTTAAAATAACAAATACATATATTATAAAATTTATAATATAATAAAGTTTTTCAAAATGTTTGAAAAATAATACAAATTAATCTAAATTTTAAAATTTTATTAGTAATATTAATAAAATATGTTAATTGATAAAATGAATACATTTATTATATATCATAATATATGTTATGTTATTTTAAAATGTTTAAAATGACATAAGCATACATGTATGTATATCAGGCCAAGCGGTTTCAACATCGATTCTAGCTATATTTTTATGTCGAATCGACATCGAACTAATGAAAAAACCCATTATGATTTTGAAATTAATATGATTTAATTAAAATAGTTTAATTAAATAAATTAATTACAAGGTTAGTTAATTAAATGTTGTACATGTATATATGATATATGTGTTATACTATAAAGGTTATAATATAAAATAAGTATTAAGTATAAATGTTCTATTAATATAAAAATTAATTACAAGGTTAATTGATGAAATTAATTAAATAAGATTTAATTAATATAATATATACATAAGACAATTATATAAGTAATATGAAATATAAAAGTTATATAATAATAAAACTTACAAAATATGAGTGCCTAAATTAAATATGGAACCTTAAAGAAACCCTAAATAGACTTAAGGGACAATACATACGTATTCTACGTATACCGTGATTTCAAATGTGTCTAATACTTGAATCATGAGGGTATTTCATAAAAAATACATTATTCCATAAGTCGATATCACTTAATATAATATATTAAAGATTCTGAATTTTTAGTATATTGTTGTCATCTACCATATATATATATATATATATTAATAAATTACTTACATACTACTTAGTTGTTGAGATAACTCAAGCAGGGGATGTTATGTATAGTATTATTAATATTGAATAGACGATGTAAGATAACTATATTTATTTGTTGAGCAAACTCAACGTACATACATTATACTTAGGCTGTCGCGATATGATAGGTACGAGTGAATAATTTCATTTTGATTTGTCGAACAAACTCAAGGTCAAAGTGAAATTAGGACAAGGTACCATGGATTAGGAGTTGTAAATGATACACTGATAAGGAGTTATCCATCGTCCATGGAGCCATGACTTGTTGAGTAAACTCAAGGTCAGAATTCTAAGATGGACGAGTTCTAACACCCATTAGTGAAGTCTAAAGACTTCTATGTTTTGACCTAGGGTTTGGAGAAACATAAAAGACTGGTGGGAGCCTTATTAGAAAAATGAAATGATAACATTAACCTTTCTAATATTGTAAGAACATATGCTATATAATGTTATAATAATCTATATTTATAAATTTGTGCATTTAATATGATTGATAAAACATTTATATATTAAGATATACTAATGAACTAAACTAAAGATTGACAAATAGAAATATAACATATACTTACTAAAAAAATGCTTATTGCATGTTAACGTTTTAACACCCATGCAAGCGCCTGATCCTACAGCTACTAAATACATTTGCGATTTGGCCACTTGCGCGTTTATTTGGAGGAGACAGTGTATTGCATTTTATGAGTTTTTGAAATCTAAAACAAGACTATGGATATGTGATCCATATACTATTGCATATAAATGTTATATGGTGAATGGTCATAGTTTGTAATGTACGATTAGGTATTCAATTTGATTGATTATATTAAAGATCATGTTGTGTTAAATGTAACACTAGACCAAAACAAAGACAAATCTAAGAACTCGATCGATGAAATATCAGTTTGATCAGTTTATACAAAGTGCAACATATATAATGTCCTTAAATGCTAAGGATGATCGAGTGCGCTTTTGTAAAGAGTTTATTATGATGTTGTAGTAAGAGTATTTTTTTGACTAGTTTGACCACTTAGAAAGAATAATGAATGTACAAGAGTAGATCTGATTTAAAGTACAGTTGGGATGATGAGAGTGAATACCATTTCTGCTTCATAAAGAAACATCGAAAACGAGAAATCTCATAATAATAATTGATACTTAATATTGGAATAAGAAATACAATTTCTATTTCGAAATGTATTTTCTTATAGATTTTTTTTTCTGTGTCGTTTATTTCTTTGAGTTCAAGATATTTGATTAAAGGAACTCTCCACTGTAAACTAGTTGCAGTATATGAAATAAATAATCTATATTACGTGAATGATGGAGCTCCGACTATAGTACGTTATTATAATAATCGTAGAAATAGTGGGAGCATGCCATATAACACTTATTGACTACATCAAATTACGAAATTGTTTTCGTAAAACATACCAACATTGTTTATGAAATAATGACTACTTTTTGGTGTCGACAGAAAAATGGACATAATTATATTTCAATGTTAATATAATGGATATTCATTATGAAATAAAATTATAATGTGGTATTCGTTTTCACAGCAAATGTGATGCACCGGGAAATACTGAAGTATCTAAAATTATATACAATTATTTTGCAAATGTAGACTAAGTCTTCGTTTTGAGAAATAATTTTTAATAAGATTATGAATTATACGATACTAGTTAATTATATCTCAAATAATTAAGGGATATGCATCTATTTGGTGGAAGCATCATAAGAGTTAATGAACTCTTCGAATTGATACATATAGATGTATGCAATCGTAAGTCTATTAATACCAAAATGGTTCCACATATTTCGACCTATTTATCGATGAGTTATCATAGACATGGACATGTGTATTTGATATGCATGTATAAGTCTATGATGAGCTTATAGAATATAAAACGGAAGTAAATAAAATAACATGCAACAGAAATGATTTGATTTGATCGAATAGGTGAGTATATTGGAAAGAGTTCCATATGTACCTAATATGACTAAAGATTCATTCTCAAAGGTCACTCCTCCCTATAATACATAATGATGTATTGATAAGGAGCAATCAAACTTTATTGGACAAAGCTCGATTAATGATGAACTTGAGTTAAATTCTTTCTAAAAGACGTGTACTTATAAGTAATTATACAAGGTTAGAATTAATATCATCTAAAGAATAGTTTATAAAACCATACAAGATTAGGGTTTATAAGAAACCCTTATATATCCTAGGCCAAGGAGTTGGCAGGTTATGTGAGTCGAAAGACTGCACGTTATAATTATACGTAAGGGATCTTGTATGAATTGTCCTGAGAGAATTTTGGGAATGAAAATCATTAGATGACTAATTTATGTTGTGAACATAAATATATTGTGAGTTAATGCAAAATTCAGTTTTACATAAGGCAATTCATAAAATGTTTATGAATTCGCATTCTATTGCATTGAGAAACAACTATTATTTCAAGAGATACTGTAACAACCCAAGATTTCGTACCAATTAATTATCGTCTCTAGACGATTAATTTTCCTAGCTGTTTGTTATTTGAAGTTTTGAATCGGTTTAAATTTTCTTTTAATAAAATTGTTAAAATTCTTTTGAAAAATGGTTGAGAAATTATTTGGGCTTTAAATAAATATATTTCTTTTATTTTTTAAATGGCCGGCCCCTTCTTATATTTTACATCGGCCCACTTTTATTTGTTCGATCCCCCTTTCTTTTTATTTGCTCCAGCCCGATCCTTTGAGATAATGGCGACGTTCTTGAATTAGGGCTTCATCTTCTTTCTGGCGATTCTGGAATGTTGAGCTTCGGCTCCTCGATTCTCTATTTCTCTGGTGAATCCGGAATCGAGGCTACGACTCCTCTTTGCTTGATCTTGGAATTTAGGGCTTTTCCCTGTCGCGATTTTGAGCTTCGGCTCTCTCTGGCGATTCTCTGTTAAACTAGGGCTTTGCCCTGTTTTTATGTCTTCGGCCTCTCTTCCTCTGTGGTAAATTGTGATGCTATAGCTCTGAATTTGTTGCTCTTTGCCTCGAGTCTGGAATTAGGGCGTTGCCTTTTTCTCTGGCGATTCAGGTGAGTAATTTGATTTACTCACATCTAATTCGTGCTCAGTATGTGATTTCTGCTCGTTTTAACTTGTTTGCTTGAATTGATTACTCTTCATGCTTTTGCTTTGAAACTTTTTGACTTGTTTAAGCAATTTTAAAAACTGTTTCACATCTCTGATCATCTGACTTTGTTTTTGTGATTTATTCTGGCCTTGTCTTGATCACTGTTGATTTAAGACATTGCTATTCTGTTTCTAGTCATCTTCGACTGGGATTTTCTACATTGAATTCGAACTTGTTTACTTCTTGGTTTTTGACTTCGAGCTTATGATATTGTTGATTTTACTTCTCTGTTGGCATTGGCTTTGCTTCGACACAAATGCTTTACTTGTTCACTGTTGTGCATTCGACATTGCCATGCTACCTTTCTTGTACTTGGATACATCACTGTAGTCACTCTTATTGTAGCATACTTGACTATGATCTTATCACTATTCGGTTCATCTTGTAGTCACTTGAGCTTGATTTTAGTTGTATTGCTTGAAGTCTTCATACTTGTGGTCCTTTGTAGCATTGAATTGCACTGTTCTTTGAGTTGCAGTGCTTCATGTTGTAGTCTTGATGAACTGTAGCTATGCATTCATTGTTCTGGTCATTTTACATCCAGACTTTTCATATGTTCTCTGATTTGTTGTACTTGAGTCACTGATGCACTTTCACTGTATTGCCAGTTCCTTGGACGGTTTCATTTGCATGTTTAACTATGCTTTGAAGTGTAGCTTCACTTGAGTCATTTACTTGATATTGTTTTACACTTGAACCTGACTTTGATCTTAGAATTTGTTTGTTGATTTGGTCTTAAGTCTGTTGCCTTCACCTGTGTACTTTGTTGACATTGTAGCTTGGTCATTTGAGTCATTCATTCCAGTCTCTTGTAACATGTTATTGCCATTTCATTGTAGTCTGCACTTGAATATGGTCTTGTACTTGTGAAGTTTTGAACTGGTGCACTTGTGACCAGTTACCTGTGGTATTTACTGTGTACACTTCTCACTTGAACTATTCTCATGTTATCTAGACTTGAGTTCTGGTTGAAGTTCTGTTACTGTTTAACTTGTACATGTTCATTCATGAGTTGTACATCTCTATTGTACATGCTTCACTGCATCTTTAGTCTGCACTCTGGCCATTTATGTATACTTGAGTGTTGCTTGGAGTCTTTACTAGTGTACACTTCTGTTGCATATTCATTTACTCTCCTGGTGCATTTGTAGCTGTGCAATTGAGTCTTTTGTGAACTTGACATATGTACACTGTGATGTTGAACTATGCTTGTGTTCACTTGAGTCTGGTTTGATGGTTTTACTGCTTGTTGTCTAGTTGCATTATTGCATGTTTTCTCACTTGAACTGTACACATGTTATCCAGACTTGCTTCTGGATTCATTTGTGTTACCTTGTGTTGCCATATTGAGTTGCACTGTGTACATGCGCGGTTTTATTGTTTTTGTCCAGTTTAAGTTGTTTCTTTGATATGTTGGAGTTGTTCATTGTAGCTTGACCATTTACAAACTGCACTTGGGCTTGATCATGATTGCAGTTTTCATTGATTCTTCAACATACCATGTTGTCCAGACCTTTGCATATCTTCTCTGAATTGTTGAGTCTGGACATATAATTGTTTATGTGTACATTTTGATTTTGGTCGTGGCCATTTGATTTTTCCATTTTCACTTGTGTTGAATCTGATTTGGATTTGACCTTGTGCTCGTTTGTGAATTTCCGTTGATCTTTTATGCATTTCAGACTGTAGTGGCGAGGCAGTACACGCGTGCGTGTACTGTAGCCCAGTCAGATTTGACAATTTTAATTGATATTTCAATTGCTGGATTTGTTTTGTGAGGCCAATTCGACATATTTTTAAAGTGTATTTTGATTTGGTTTAATCCGATGATTTTGTTGTTAAATTGCCGTTTTTGGCAATCCTGTTGTTTTCTAAATTATCTTCATCGATAATCTCTTCATTTATCTTTGTTGATATTTTGAATCTGCTGATTTGTTGTATAACACTATTACGTGTTATATTCACCGTTATCCTACTCCCTTGTTAAAGGATCGGATAGGTGAATTTATTTTGACTGTCGTCTAATTGTTATTTAATTATTATTGCTCCCGTGCATTAATAACTGAGTTTGAATTAGACTGACCCGTGTATTATTTTCTTTTGAATTTAATACTCGGGTCAGACCCGAGTTATTTCAGGTTGTAGATTTCCTGCTTTGGATTGCTGTTTGAGCTATGAAGACTTTTTATATATTTTGAAGTGGTCTTCGTCTTTTTGTAGTAGACAGTGTATCTATTTTAGGTTGATATGTATTCATGTATATTAGTCGATAATGTACTTGTATATATAACTTCCAGAGTCGACAGTTGTAGTTGTATCATATGTATCGTGTCAAATGTATTGTAACTGACATCAGTTATTTATATATATGAGACTTTCCTTTTTATCTGTGTTATTATTCTATATTTTGTCCTAAACTATTATAGCCACTGTGTAGTAGCTTTGAGTTTGTATCGGTATGTCGGATTCCCTCCAAAAATGAAATACATGTTATACTATCTGACATATCGGTGCTCGCACAAAGCAATTACATAGATGGTCGCTCCTCAACAGCCTTATTCTCCGCGCTAGTTGACAGCATTACACCGTAGTGTTCTTGGCTAGCGTGGGCATAGAGGTGGGGCATCACAGCTTGGTATCAAAGCCTAGGGTTTATGGACATAATATAAAACATAACTTAGATGGAACATGTGTTACAACTATTTGTCGATGTTTTATCTCTCATATTTACATATGATTATCTTTGATTGTTAGGTATGAATTCCTAACGCTTACTCATGTGCATTTGATTTTGATTTCGTGAAAGTATTTTGGCTTCTGCCTCCGTTTGCTTTGCGAACTCAAGTTGGGTTTTTGATGATGAGGATTTTGTTCTTGTGTTTTCGGCTTTGAATTGTTTAGCCGATGTTGATTTTGTTCGAATCTCAGCGATTTTGAACTTGATATTTTGTGTTTTCCTCGGCTTGATTTCCATTCGACTTCGGTCACTTTGTTTTTGTGAAATTGCTAATTTCTTGATTTCCAAGACTCTGACTTTGTTTGCTGTTGGATTCTTTGATGATGATGTTGATTCATTTTGTACTCGATAGTGGCCATTAATTGTTGACTTCGACATTGACTTGATTCTTATTTTTGTTGAAGCCATTTATGCATTTATGCTCGTTTTGCTTTGTTTTTCCAAGTGTTAATCGATTCTTCTTTTCCGATTTGTTGTTATCACCTTTGTCGACTTCGATAACTTCTATTTCTGGAATTTTTGGGTATTTCTACTTTGATGAATTTGGAATCGAATTCTTTGGATTTTATTCACGTCTTCGAATGTGAATTTTAGTGAATTGATTTGTTTCCAAATTTAATCGATTCTTGATTAGTTTCCCGATTTGTTGCTATCATTTATTAGCAACTTTGATGACATTTTCTTCGGGATTTTTGGTGAATATACCTTTTGATGGATTCAATATCGATTTCTTTGGATTCTATTCACATCTTCGTATGTGAATTCTTGTGATTGATTGTTTCTACAATCATTTTTGGGATTTGTCACTTTAAAAATATAAAGCTTTTCTATACTAGTAGTAAATATCAAAACCCTTTTTCTCCAAACGATTTCAAAACTATTTTACTACAAAGCTCTTTTTCTTAATCCGTTTTCCAATCTATTAGTATATACAAGCCTTTACCTCACTCGGATGAGAAATCTAATTAAACGGCTTAGTAAAACAAGTGGTATGAAACGCTTGCGTTTACTTCGTCGGTTAATTCTTGGACTTGTTCGATTGAACCTCTTGCGACAATTTTCTAGTGAAGATCTACAGTTTGTTCGTAAATATTTGAGTTAAGCAAGTGGTTATGGGACATGAAGCTAAACTCATATATTTACTAGCTTAGTGTAATTGACACTTCTTGATGATCATGACGATCATTTTTGTGATTTAGACTAGCGATTGAGCGATGTCTCTTTGTCTGCGAGGGAGACTAGACCTGTGACGACCCGGAATTTTTGAGCATTTGAAATTGAAATATTTAATTAATTTTAAAATATTCAAAAGATAATTATTAACTTGAATTTCAAATATTCATATTGGGTGGATAATTAATTGTTAAATTTAATTATCAGAATTGGGTAAATTATTGACTTAAACAAATTAAAATGGGATAAAATAGTAAATCTGGCATTCTAAGCTAATTAAAAATATTTTGAAAGCTCGTAAAATTCATATAAATGATACTGGAAATAATAGAAGTGTTGAAATCGAATTTGAAGATGATTTGTTCGGTTTTAAAAATATACTGTTTAAATTTAATTTAAAAATAGCCTTTCGAGGGACAGTCTCGGAATTCAACGAAACCAGTTCCATTGGATCCGTAATATTGGATTATTACCGGATTTCAATTTTCGCAGCGTTCAGAGTTGTTATGTGAGCGTACGAGATAAAAACGCTTAGACAATGGTTAATCATTTTAATTTAAATATCTTCATCTTATCAACTGTTAAAGTTTTATCAACATCAACAGCACAGTGGTGAGACTGTCTTCTCGCGCAAGACAAGTAATACGTTTAACATCTGATAGCCGAGATATTTTCTCCTTCTTCATAAACGAAACCCCTCTTCCTTTATAAAAAAAACGAACGACGTCCCTCTTCTAGTCGTTCGAACGAAAACTCCATATTACTATCCCATCCTCCAGACTATCAATTCGAGATTCTTGGTGGGTCGCGCTGTAACGACCCAGAATTTTTGATAATTAAAATTCGAATATTTAATTGATTTTAAATATTAATAAATGAATTTAATAAGTCGAATAAATTTAAAATTCGAATATCTAGATTTAATTGGATAATTAAATCGATAATTCCATAGGGAAATTCCAGAGATAATAAAAAATCGAGTTTAAAATGATTGAAAATGATTTGTAAATTTTTATTTAATCATACTGGAGTTATAGAAATATTTTAGAACTCTTAAAATTGAATTTGGAGTTAATCTGTGAAAATTGAATATTTTAATATTTAATTATCGATTGAAAAATAGCCAATTTTCGAACAGTCTCAGAATTGAACGAAACGAGTTTCATTGGATCCGTAATATTGTTTTATTGTCGGATTTCAAATTTCGTAATTATCGGAGTTGTTATGTGAGCATACGATAAGCAAACGCGTCGAGAATTAAATTGAAATTTGATTTAAAATTTTGTACAAATCAAATCACAACCACCCTATAATCGTACTCAAGCCACCCTACATCTGAACGCGTTGATCTATTGTCCCCTTCCTCGTTTAAATTACGCAACCTTTCTCTGTTTCTTCAGTAAAACATTTCAGAAGAAATATATCGTTCAAGGTAAAATTAATGGCCGCTCTCCATTCAAAAATCAAAAGCAAATGAAAATCTCGTTCCCCTTCCTTTTATAAAACGAACTCCTTTTCCTTCCCCAAATCTCCATTTCACAAAAGAAAATTTTCTCCTCTTCACAAATGAAAGTTTCGTGCTCTGTTCTTCAGAAGCTCGATCTCGAGCACGACGATGTCGGAGGCTCGCGAACTCGAGTTCGTAACAGGCAGTGGGGTGCTCTTCGATGTGAGGCTCGCATGGTCGCAAATCGGAGGAGGCGGTGGTGCGCGTTAGGGAGGAATATCGCGAGCAGCTAGGGCTACGATAGGCGATTTCAATGTCGCAAATTTTGAAGGGTGGTTGTTGGCAGTCGAAGGTGTCGTTCGACTTGGGCACACGAGGGAAGAAACGAAGGCGACAGATCGGTTATGATGGAACTTAGTCAGTGAGGGTTCTCGAGCACGACAAAGTTGCGAATGGATGGAAGCGAGGCTGCAGCGATGAAGCCTAGGCGGTGGCTCGCGATTTGAGTTTGGTCAGGATGGGTTCGTGGGTGGCTCCGTTAGCCTCGCAAGGTCGATGCTACGCTCGAGTGTTGATGGATCGCTTAAGTGAGGCGATTATCAGTTTTTACAAGCTTAAGGTATTCTTCTGTCTATCATATTGTAATTCATAAGTTAAATAAGTACATTTGTTTGTACAGTAAGCATAATTACTATTTGATTTACAGGAAAGAGATTTATAATGTAAATACATCTAGGAATGTATTATGGTAATTAGGTTGATAATTAACTTGTTTAATGAATAGTCACCAAAAATATTTTATCAAACTATTAGTTGGATTGAAATCATTAGTTGATTAGATTATTTTGAACATTTCAATCTAATGATAAAAACTATTCATTTAATTTGTTACCAGGGATTTAATAGTAAGTAAAATTGGAATTTTATTAACCCAATGATTTAAAGTTTAAAATGAAAATTTATTGTTCGATTTATTTCGAATAGTAATAAACCGTAAATATTTATACAAGGTCTAAAATCGAGGAACAAGCTGGAATGGAAATGGGATTTGCAAAATAAATGCTAAGGTGAGATTTTCTCACTCGAAGGAAAAATTTAATATTGCAGTTATTTATTGACTGATTGATTGCTATTGAATGTGCTATTAGATATGATAGGATATATCTATATATATATAGCAGTATATACATATTGGCATATGTATATATTGGATTGATTGATTTCCCGCCTCGTATAGCGGATGAGACCCTATTGCGCCGTTAGTAAGCGGATTTATAAAAACCTATATACCGCGATAATTCCGTACTGGAGCGGAATTGGTATTGTGCTAACATCTTTGGATGCAGGGAAACAGGTTGGAGGGATCCAACTGGACCCCTCACATTGATTGATTTTATTTATACTGTGGTATGAATCTGTGAATGATTATATTGATGTTATTGATCATATCGATGTTTGGAAATTGATTGAAAGCTAAAAATTTAGCTGAATGGATGTTTGATATCATTGGATTCCAAAAATAAATGAAATTGAATTTTTGAAATCGAAGTAGAAATTTTTAAGTGAATTAATTTTAGGAATTGAATAAATTTTGAAGAAAGGAATTTTTGAAGTATAAAAAGTAAAATTTTATAATCTTATCGAATTAATTCCAGAATCAAGTGGAAATGTTAAATAAATGGATTTCGTAAAATAGTGATTATGATTTGAAGAATTTAATTTAAGAATTTGGATTTTTAAATAGATTGAAAGAAACGATTGGAATTTATTTCCTTAAAAAGAAATTTATTAAAAGAAGATAAGTTGGAAATCCAACTAGAAATTTAATTGGTAAATTGAAATAAATTGGGAAATCAATGTAAAATGATTTCGATTTGAAGAATCCATTTTAAAATAGAATATTGAATAATTTGAGAAAGAATGAGGAATGTGCTTAGTAGTGATAAATAAATTTCTAAATCAATATCGAAATTGATTTGGGATTGAAGTTTTTATAAATAGAATTGGAATTTATAAAAGTTGTTTATAAATCCGAAATCACTTATTTTGATAAGTAAAAATATAGAAGTTGATAAAAAGAAAATTTATAAGTCGAAGTTGTTATTAAAATAGAAATAGAATTTATAAACGTGTTTATAAATTCAAAATCAGTTGAATTTGAGAAATTAAATATAGAAGATTTTTAAAGAAGATATATTCACGATTTTGGATAGCGAATTTTTATTGAGATAAAAATGTGTAGAAATGATTGAAATTGGGTTAAGCGAATTATATTCACGATTTTGGACAGTGAATATATTATTAAATAAATGGATTTATTTTTGAAGAAGTGATAAGTTAAACATTTTAAAGATGTTTTAAAATGTATTATGATATCGAATACATAGATTTCAACATTTTTATTGTTGAAATAGACGTTTCGAAAAAAATAAGGAAATGGTGGACTATAACACTGTTGTTATAGTAAATGATTTCCGAAAGGAAATGTTTTATATAGTATTGGGATTTATATATCTATCTAAAATTTCGAATCCCTATACTAGTGATTTTGAGTCGTCGTAACGATGTTTTACGCAACATTCGTTTTGACTCAAATAGATGTCAAATTTATGATTTCCTTAAAGAATGAATATATACTTATTATTGTTTTAAGTATATCGAATATTTTCAAATGTTGAAAATAAATGATTTGTGAATTACTTATTTTTAAATAAGTATGGAAATGCTTTTCCAATATGAAATGAACTGTTCTGAGATTTTATCTTCAAAGATAAAATGAAATGTGGAAATTGATTTGAAATTGTTTTCAAACGGTTAAGTGTGGAAATTTTATATCTAGTAAAGATATTTTTGGAAGATGAAATAATTTGGAAAATTATTTGGAATCTGATGATGTTGCGCATCTTTATTGATAGTTAAATAACCGACTATCAATAATTACCTTTAGATAGGTATTTGTTGTGAATTGGATGAATTTGGATGCCACACTTATTTTTGAATAATCGCTCACTATTCGGGTTAGCCGGGAAAGGACCATGGGGTCGTATAACCCATTCCGAATATGTGATACGTCGTTATGAATCGCATTTGAAGACCGGTGTTGAAGACCGGATATTTTTGAAAACGGAAGGACTACCGTCGAGTTACTCTACATCGGCTGATCTCCGATTTAGAGGTTTTTATCACCCTTAGTGACGGGAAGTCCTGACGTGATTGAAATTATCCGGATTTGCAAGGGCTTCGTGAGAAGTGCCTTCGGTTCTGTTCGATCCCGGAACAGACTTGTATGGATTGTGTGTCTGACGTTATAATTTGAGATATAAAGCTGATTTCTTTCAAATACATTTCTGTTGGTGGCGGAGAATTTATTCTCTTAGCTTAACACCCTTCTCTGAGACGTACGAGCTCAGAGGTTATGTAGTTGAAATTTATCAGCGATATATCCCAATTTGGTAACGTGGCATACTGAGTGTTGCTGTGAAATGATCAGTGTTTGATCATTTGTGATATGATCATTTGTTTGATCTTATATCTTTATGATCATAGGTTGATCATTTTTGTTTGACCCGAAGCAGGGCTTTGTAGAAAGCGTAGCTTTGTGGACGAGACTTCATCGAGCCTCACACCCCGGAAATGGTCGAAACAGGAAGGATGCGGCAAGGTTCTAGGGAGTAGCGCCCCTTAGTGTATGTCATTCCTTCTGGATAAAGGTGGTATCATGGTATGGAGCCCAGATACTTAACCTATGTGGTTGCTGCATTATTATCTATGTGGTTTATTGGAAATCGGGGATCCTCGGGAAGATCGGTTACGATCGGGGGATGGCATACGCGTGTCAGTAGTTACCTACTTTTGCAGAGGTAACCCGGCCTTGTGTTGGCAGAGATCTAACCGTAATGTTAGGTTATTTCTCGGGTCGTCTATTCCAGGGACGTACCCATCGTGGAAGAGGAAGTTCCTTAGCCTGACCATTTGTTGGAAATCCAAACTCCAATACGAACTTTGTACGGTATTAGTTGTAGAACCTGCCATTTACGTACGGTGGTCACCACTGTTTAGATGGTAGCTATAGTAGGCATACGATACTGGTCGTATGTTGGCTAAGATTAATATTATACTTTCGAAATGTTTTCTACACTATGCACTAATAATAATATCAAAAATGATTTGATTTTGCGTAGTAAGCATCTTTGACTATCATAAGAAGAAATCTCCTCCAAGTCTGCGTTTGCATTGTGTGTGTGGTGGGAGGTCTTATGGTAGTTTCATTTTCCAAAAGCATTGCGAATTGACATTAAAGTTTTCCTGTTGTTTATTTTAAAGAATAACTGTTTTACGATCTCACACCAGTCACCATGACTGACTCGGAGTTTATTGTTTCCCTTCTAAACTCTGGGTGCCCACCAATTTCCACACGGGCAGCCTAGAGTTATATTATCAGGATATTCTGGATATTCTGGAGCTTTGGAAGCAAGCTGGATGACGAGACGTAGTATTTGTATTTGATAGTATTTATTCCGCTGTGTATTCTGTATGAGGACAAGTTATATAACTGTCCATTGTTGTATATTGACTCTAATGACTGATGTATGTATAAACTGATAAAATTCTTTGTTTTAAAGATTATTCATTTATCTATTATATATTGTTCCGCTGCGATATGTGAGATTCTGATATTGTCTCTGTTCTG
Source organism: Allium fistulosum (assembly GCA_030737815.1). NCBI lineage: Eukaryota > Viridiplantae > Streptophyta > Magnoliopsida > Asparagales > Amaryllidaceae > Allium > Allium fistulosum. The sequence continues at coordinate 1,126,783,201 of CM060904.1, read as the reverse complement.
TATCTGTTGTTGTTTTGTTGTTCTTCTTCTCTTTTTCTTCTATCTTCTCTTCCTCCTCTTCTTTTAAATATTAAAGTTTCGCGTTTTCGCCATCCGATTGTTCGGCAATTACTACAGTGGACGTAGCAGTGTCGGGTTTTCGGAAGACGGATTTGTGGGTCTTTACAGTTGGTATCGGAGCATATGGTTAAGCGACAACCCTGCTCTGTTGGGTGTTACTCATTAGAGATAGAGTCAGCAGTACTCTAGAATGAGTTGAGTGTAATAATAGATACGAGCGCGTATTTGTTAGTTAATATAAAATTGTTTTGTATTGTGATGATTGGTTTATTGAGTGGTATATGAACCTTCGTCGGCACAGTCTTGCAAAACTGTATCGAAGGGGTTTCTAAACACTTGAATAGAACAATTCGGCACAGTATTGTTTTGAATAGGGTAAATGAAATAATTTTACCCAAATCTATTTTTGTATAGAAAAGAAATGATTTTCTGTAAATTATAATAGTATATGGTTGCATGGTTGTTAGAGGTGATAATATTAATCTATTATCATTAAAATTGAATAAGAAATTGAAATTGTAACTCCAAAGTTAAGAAATAAAATCCATATACAAATGAAATTTGAGAATGTAAATTTTAAATGTGATTTGTAATTTGAAACAGAGTTCCAGAGAAGTTTTTGGAAATGTTTTGAAAGAAATTTGAAAATTTTGGAGATTTGGGAAGTTTAAATCTTTTTGGAGTTGAAAATGAATTTCGAAGGTTTTGAAAAGTATTTTGGAGAAATGAAAAGCTCTAAACTCTTTTCGGTCACTGGAAAATAATTCCGATGATGATCGCGACATCACCGGTGTTCATTTTCGGGTTTCCAAAAGAGGAATTGCTGCCAAATTGTTTTGAATAGAAGTTGTTTGAAAATTTTGGATTTTGTTTTGAAATTCAAAGGATAATTTGAACAGTTTTCAAAAATGGTTTTTGAAATGTTGGTAAACTCTGGAATACTATGTAGAAATACTTATGAAATATGAAATAAGTTGATAACTTATACAGTTTGAATTTTGATAGAATAAATTTAACTTAAAGAATGAAGTTAAAATTAAAGCAAGTATAGGTGAATCAATTAAATGAAAATGGAATTCCAGATAGATATTGGAAAATTTAAAATTCATTAATGAAATGAATTTGTAATATGAATATATAAGTGATTATATAAATCGAAATGAAAATAAGTTGATAACTTATAGAATATTTGAAATCTAAGTGGAATGAAATTCAAATTGAAGACGAATGGATTAGTAACTGAAACTAATTTAAAATGGTGCAGTATGAATGAAAGCTAATCAATAAAATTCAATATTCAGAAATTGAACTGAATCCAATTAAATGCTGGAATTGAATTCAAATGGAATTGAAATGTAAAAATTGAACGAAATTGAATATATAACTTCAATAGTGAATTAGAGATGATATAAGAAGTATATATTGAAAGTTTTGTAATTGAATGTACGAAATGGTTTGAATATATGCAACTAGATATTATGGCTAGTAGGATATACAGGTATAAATGAATTGGATTTGATTTCAAAGATAAATTTGAATTGCTCGACAAAAGGTATGTATTTAAATTTCTATATGAGATTTGCTGATTTCTTGTCTAGCCGCTTGGCTTTTTCTTTTTCTTTTTGAAATCTGAGAGTCCGTAGGGACGTTTTGTAGTCGTACCGTATTAGCCGCGCAAAGGAGACGCTGGCGAAATTTTTCGAAAATTTCGAGTGTTAGGAAAATTTTTGAGAAAATTTTGAAGTTAAAATTTGAATTTAAACTCGAATTTGAATTTTGAAGTTAAACAATGTTGTTTTGAAACTTATAATTGAAGTTGGAAATTTAGTTGAATGATAACGAATCTTTAGTAGAAAGATTTGTTTTGAAGAATTGATAAAACTATTGAATGTTGAAAAATAATAGACGAGTTAAGGACATTTTTCCTAACTTGTAATTTCGAGGACGAAATTCTTTTAAGGGGGGAAGTTTGTAACGACCCAGAATTTTTGATAATTAAAATTCGAATATTTAATTGATTTTAAATATTAATAAATGAATTTAATAAGTCGAATAAATTTAAAATTCGAATATCTAGATTTAATTGGATAATTAAATCGATAATTCCATAGGGAAATTCCAGAGATAATAAAAAATCGAGTTTAAAATGATTGAAAATGATTTGTAAATTTTTATTTAATCATACTGGAGTTATAGAAATATTTTAGAACTCTTAAAATTGAATTTGGAGTTAATCTGTGAAAATTGAATATTTTAATATTTAATTATCGATTGAAAAATAGCCAATTTTCGAACAGTCTCAGAATTGAACGAAACGAGTTTCATTGGATCCGTAATATTGTTTTATTGTCGGATTTCAAATTTTGTAATTATCGGAGTTGTTATGTGAGCATACGATAAGCAAACGCATCGAGAATTAAATTGAAATTTGATTTAAAATTTTGTACAAATCAAATCACAACCACCCTATAATCGTACTCAAGCCACCCTACATCTGAACGCGTTGATCTATTGTCCCCTTCCTCGTTTAAATTACGCAACCTTTCTCTGTTTCTTCAGTAAAACATTTCAGAAGAAATATATCGTTCAAGGTAAAATTAATGGCCGCTCTCCATTCAAAAATCAAAAGCAAATGAAAATCTCGTTCCCCTTCCTTTTATAAAACGAACTCCTTTTCCTTCCCCAAATCTCCATTTCACAAAAGAAAATTTTCTCCTCTTCACAAATGAAAGTTTCGTGCTCTGTTCTTCAGAAGCTCGATCTCGAGCACGACGATGTCGGAGGCTCGCGAACTCGAGTTCGTAACAGGCAGTGGGGTGCTCTTCGATGTGAGGCTCGCATGGTCGCAAATCGGAGGAGGCGGTGGTGCGCGTTAGGGAGGAATATCGCGAGCAGCTAGGGCTACGATAGGCGATTTCAATGTCGCAAATTTTGAAGGGTGGTTGTTGGCAGTCGAAGGTGTCGTTCGACTTGGGCACGCGAGGGAAGAAACGAAGGCGACAGATCGGTTGTGATGGAACTTAGTCAGTGAGGGTTCTCGAGCACGACAAAGTTGCGAATGGATGGAAGCGAGGCTGCAGCGATGAAGCCTAGGCGGTGGCTCGCGATTTGAGTTTGGTCAGGATGGGTTCGTGGGTGGCTCCGTTAGCCTCGCAAGGTCGATGCTACGCTCGAGTGTTGATGGATCGCTTAAGTGAGGCGATTATCAGTTTTTACAAGCTTAAGGTATTCTTCTGTCTATCATATTGTAATTCATAAGTTAAATAAGTACATTTGTTTGTACAGTAAGCATAATTACTATTTGATTTACAGGAAAGAGATTTATAATGTAAATACATCTAGGAATGTATTATGGTAATTAGGTTGACAATTAACTTGTTTAATGAATAGTCACCAAAAATATTTTATCAAACTATTAGTTGGATTGAAATCATTAGTTGATTAGATTATTTTGAACATTTCAATCTAATGATAAAAACTATTCATTTAATTTGTTACCAGGGATTTAATAGTAAGTAAAATTGGAATTTTATTAACCCAATGATTTAAAGTTTAAAATGAAAATTTATTGTTCGATTTATTTCGAATAGTAATAAACCATAAATATTTATACAAGGTCTAAAATCGAGGAACAAGCTGGAATGGAAATGGGATTTGCAAAATAAATGCTAAGGTGAGATTTTCTCACTCGAAGGAAAAATTTAATATTGCAGTTATTTATTGACTGATTGATTGCTATTGAATGTGCTATTAGATATGATAGGATATATCTATATATATAGCAGTATATACATATTGGCATATGTATATATTGGATTGATTGATTTCCCGCCTCGTATAGCGGATGAGACCCTATTGCGCCGTTAGTAAGCGGATTTATAAAAACCTATATACCGCGATAATTCCGTACTGGAGCGGAATTGGTATTGTGCTAACATCTTTGGATACAGGGAAACAGGTTGGAGGGATCCAACTGGACCCCTCACATTGATTGATTTTATTTATACTGTGGTATGAATCTGTGAATGATTATATTGATGTTATTGATCATATCGATGTCTGGAAATTGATTGAAAGCTAAAAATTTAGCTGAATGGATGTTTGATATCATTGGATTCCAAAAATAAATGAAATTGAATTTTTGAAATCGAAGTAGAAATTTTTAAGTGAATTAATTTTAGGAATTGAATAAATTTTGAAGAAAGGAATTTTTGAAGTATAAAAAGTAAAATTTTATAATCTTATCGAATTAATTCCAGAATCAAGTGGAAATGTTAAATAAATGGATTTCGTAAAATAGTGATTATGATTTGAAGAATTTAATTTAAGAATTTGGATTTTTAAATAGATTGAAAGAAATGATTGGAATTTATTTCCTTAAAAAGAAATTTATTAAAAGAAGATAAGTTGGAAATCCAACTAGAAATTTAATTGGTAAATTGAAATAAATTGGGAAATCAATGTAAAATGATTTCGATTTGAAGAATCCATTTTAAAATAGAATATTGAATAATTTGAGAAAGAATGAGGAATGTGCTTAGTAGTGATAAATAAATTTCTAAATCAATATCGAAATTGATTTGGGATTGAAGTTTTTATAAATAGAATTGGAATTTATAAAAGTTGTTTATAAATCCGAAATCACTTATTTTGATAAGTAAAAATATAGAAGTTGATAAAAAGAAAATTTATAAGTCGAAGTTGTTATTAAAATAGAAATAGAATTTATAAACGTGTTTATAAATTCAAAATCAGTTGAATTTGAGAAATTAAATATAGAAGATTTTTAAAGAAGATATATTCGCGATTTTGGATAGCGAATTTTTATTGAGATAAAAATGTGTAGAAATGATTGAAATTGGGTTAAGCGAATTATATTCACGATTTTGGACAGTGAATATATTATTAAATAAATGGATTTATTTTTGAAGAAGTGATAAGTTAAACATTTTAAAGATGTTTTAAAATGTATTATGATATCGAATACATAGATTTCAACATTTTTATTGTTGAAATAGACGTTTCGAAAAAAATAAGGAAATGGTGGACTATAACACTGTTGTTATAGTAAATGATTTCCGAAAGGAAATGTTTTATATAGTATTGGGATTTATATATCTATCTAAAATTTCGAATCCCTATACTAGTGATTTTGAGTCGTCGTAACGATGTTTTACGCAACATTCGTTTTGACTCAAATAGATGTCAAATTTATGATTTCCTTAAAGAATGAATATATACTTATTATTGTTTTAAGTATATCGAATATTTTCAAATGTTGAAAATAAATGATTTGTGAATTACTTATTTTTAAATAAGTATGGAAATGCTTTTCCAATATGAAATGAACTGTTCTGAGATTTTATCTTCAAAGATAAAATGAAATGTGGAAATTGATTTGAAATTGTTTTCAAACGGTTAAGTGTGGAAATTTTATATCTAGTAAAGATATTTTTGGAAGATGAAATAATTTGGAAAATTATTTGGAATCTGATGATGTTGCGCATCTTTATTGATAGTTAAATAACCGACTATCAATAATTACCTTTAGATAGGTATTTGTTGTGAATTGGATGAATTTGGATGCCACACTTATTTTTGAATAATCGCTCACTATTCGGGTTAGCCGGGAAAGGACCATGGGGTCGTATAACCCATTCCGAATATGTGATACGTCGTTATGAATCGCATTTGAAGACCGGTGTTGAAGACCGGATATTTTTGAAAACGGAAGGATTACCGTCGAGTTACTCTACATCGGCTGATCTCCGATTTAGAGGTTTTTATCACCCTTAGTGACGGGAAGTCCTGACGTGATTGAAATTATTCGGATTTGCAAGGGCTTCGTGAGAAGTGCCTTCGGTTCTGTTCGATCCCGGAACAGACTTGTATGGATTGTGTGTCTGACGTTACAATTTGAGATATAAAGCTGATTTCTTTCAAATACATTTCTGTTGGTGGCGGAGAATTTATTCTCTTAGCTTAACACCCTTCTCTGAGACGTACGAGCTCAGAGGTTATGTAGTTGAAATTTATCAGCGATATATCCCAATTTGGTAACGTGGCATACTGAGTGTTGCTGTGAAATGATCAGTGTTTGATCATTTGTGATATGATCATTTGTTTGATCTTATATCTTTATGATCATAGGTTGATCATTTTTGTTTGACCCGAAGCAGGGCTTTGTAGAAAGCGTAGCTTTGTGGACGAGACTTCATCGAGCCTCACACCCCGGAAATGGTCGAAACAGGAAGGATGCGGCAAGGTTCTAGGGAGTAGCGCCCCTTAGTGTATGTCATTCCTTCTGGATAGAGGTGGTATCATGGTATGGAGCCCAGATACTTAACCTATGTGGTTGCTGCATTATTATCTATGTGGTTTGTTGGAAATCGGGGATCCTCGGGAAGATCGGTTACGATCGGGGGATGGCATACGCGTGTCAGTAGTTACCTACTTTTGCAGAGGTAACCCGGCCTTGTGTTGGCAGAGATCTAACCGTAATGTTAGGTTATTTCTCGGGTCGTCTATTCCAGGGACGTACCCATCGTGGAAGAGGAAGTTCCTTAGCCTGACCATTTGTTGGAAATCCAAACTCCAATACGAACTTTGTACGGTATTAGTTGTAGAACCTGCCATTTACGTACGGTGGTCACCACTGTTTAAATGGTAGCTATAGTAGGCATACGATACTGGTCGTATGTTGGCTAAGATTAATATTATACTTTCGAAATGTTTTCTACACTATGCACTAATAATAATATCAAAAATGATTTGATTTTTCGTAGTAAGCATCTTTGACTATCATAAGAAGAAATCTCCTCCAAGTCTGCGTTTGCATTGTGTGTGTGGTGGGAGGTCTTATGGTAGTTTCATTTTCCAAAAGCATTGCGAATTGACATTAAAGTTTTCCTGTTGTTTATTTTAAAGAATAACTGTTTTACGATCTCACACCAGTCACCATGACTGACTCGGAGTTTATTGTTTCCCTTCTAAACTCTGGGTGCCCACCAATTTCCACACGGGCAGCCTAGAGTTATATTATCAGGATATTCTGGATATTCTGGAGCTTTGGAAGCAAGCTGGATGACGAGACGTAGTATTTGTATTTGATAGTATTTATTCCGATGTGTATTCTGTATGAGGACAAGTTATATAACTGTCCATTGTTGTATATTGACTCTGATGACTGATGTATGTATAAACTGATAAAATTCTTTGTTTTAAAGATTATTCATTTATCTATTATATATTGTTCCGCTGCGATATGTGAGATTCTGATATTGTCTCTGTTCTGTATCTGTTGTTGTTTTGTTGTTCTTCTTCTCTTTTTCTTCTATCTTCTCTTCCTCCTCTTCTTTTAAATATTAAAGTTTCGCGTTTTCGCCATCCGATTGTTCGGCAATTGCTACAGTGGACGTAGCAGTGTCGGGTTTTCGGAAGACGGATTTGCGGGTCTTTACACGCGCGCTCACGTAGGTTTGCGTTTGGGCACGCGATCGAAGTCAGATCACGTTGCATAGGATGATTCGTGTTCGAGGCTGCGACAATGTGAGGCTTCGATGTGGGGAGTTAAGCTGGCGTTGCGTTCGATGGGTTTCCCGTGGCGGCGCGTGGTGATTGGCGACGAGATGGAAGTCGCGAGTGCATCAGGAGGTCGTGACTGCAGATTGGAGATAGGTTCGGCAGAGGGTAGCGACGAGGCTGTGGGTTCGCGATGGTGGCCTGGGTGGGTTCGTCTCTGGCATGTCGATGAGCAAAGCTCATGTTCTGGGTTCCTGTACGAATTAAGGTAATTAATTAAAAAAAACAGTTTGGGTTAAGGTTGAGTAAGTTAAGAAATTTCTATTTGTGTTAACTGCTGGGAAAATAAAATAAAATAAATATATATTGTTGTTTGGAAAACAGAAGAAAAATATATTTACAATAGAAAACTTATTTTAGTATATTGCTGTAATATATATAAGTTTACCGTAAGAAAAGTTTTATTTTTAGAAAGAAATATAATCTTAAAAGAGTTGAAAGTTTATATAAAGTTGGACTTGAAATTTTATAGATTTTCAAGCATATACGTAGTTCCAATAAACTAAATATATATAAATATGCACATAGATGTTTTAATTCACTAAATTTATTTTAAGGAAATAATGGAGTAGGTGGTTAATTTGTTTCTAATTAGTCTAGGCACTAAAAATATTTTATTATAAGAAGATTAGTTCGACATGTAATTGAATTATAAAATGGTAATTAAAGGTCGATTTATATTTCGAATATTAATAAATCACATAAATTATTTTTCAAGGTCCACATCTGAAAAGAAGCAAGCTGGATTGCAAATGGATGCTAATAAAGAAATAAAGGTGAGTTAATCTCACTCAGATAAATTATAATTTAAATTTAATTGGTTAAATTTAAATAATTGGTTGAATGATTGATTTGGTTTGATGTGATACTATATATATAGTAGTATATACCAATATATACATATTGGCATATGTATATATTTGAGTTGTTGATATTCCCGCATTTATATAGCGGATGAGACCCTATGCGCCGCATAATAGCGAATGATATTTTATAAAACCCGTATACCGTGATATTCCACTTCGAAGTGGAATTGGTATTGTGCTAACATCTGTGGATGCAGGGAAACAGGTTGGAGGGATCCAACTGGATTCCTCAAAATATTTAATTTTGTTTAAATATTTTGTGATATGATTGTTGATATCCTGTGATGAATTATATGGATAATTGGATGTTATGGTTTGGTTGGACCGATTTGGATATGCTGAGTTATCAAAATCTCTAGAATGGAATTTTTGAAAAGAAATAAAAGAGTAAATTTTTAAGTAAAATAATTATAAAGAGTTTTGAATAAACAGAGAAATATTGAATTTAAAGAAAACTTATGTGATATTATTTAAAAGAATAAATAATTTATTTTAATTCAATATTTAAATGTAATTAAAAAGAAAGAAGGAATTTGGGAAATCTGAAACTTGTGTTTCAGTTTAAAGATTTTAAATCATAATGAGAAATAAAATCTAAAAGTTAATGTATTTTGGAATAAATGAAATAGCAAAGGAAATTTATTTCAAAGTAAGTAAAGTAAATGGGAAAATCAATTGGAAATTGATTTGGTTGTTTAAAATTGGAATTTTAAAGAGAAATGAGATTTTGAAGATATAAACTGGGTTTATAAAGTGAAAGGGAATATCAGTGGATATTTGAGAATATAAATTCAAGGTGGGAATTTATAAAGGGATATGAATTGGTTTAAAAATAAATGTTGGTTTATTTTTAAAAGATGGGAATGAGAAGTGTATTTCTCTGGATAGCCAAGTACGTTTTCAAAGCAATTTTTAATATAAGTTAAAAGTTCTAATTGTGTTTTTAAAAGCATGTTTTAGAAAATTGATTATTTCTAAAATGTTAATTTCCTAAGTAAGTATTTTCAAAAATCTATTATTGTAGTAATTATATAAAAGTGATTTGCTATTATGTTTTAAAAGGAGAAATTTAGTTTATATTATAAAGTGGTTTATTTTAAAGTATATATTTTTAATAAAGTATTAAAGTAGTTTGATTTCAATGTTATAAGATATATTTAAAATAAAGTGTGTTAAATTATTTTAAAATCTAAAAGTGTTTTGTACTTGGTGATTCAGTGGAAATAATTATTTGGGAAATGTATTCCGTAAGCGGAAACTGTTTGGAATTGTTTTCAAATGAGCTTTGAAAATTTGGAAATATATCTTGGAAAGATATTTGGGCAAATAAATAATGTGGGAAATTATTTATTGTGTGATGGTTGTTTGTGGATGTTAATTGATAGTTAAATAACCGACTATCAATATTGGCCAAATGCGCTGATCGTTTCGAAGAGACCGGGATCGAGTTTCCGTATACCGGGATTCTAGGTCTGGAGACTCGAATACCACTTCGATCAGGTTTGTACGTTTCGTGTAACGTGTTCGAAGTCGAAGATGGAGCTGTGAAGTGCAAGGGCTAGTCGCTACTAATCCTGAGGATATTTCCAAAATGGATGTAGTAGGAATAGTGCCTTCGGTTCCGTTCGGACCCGGGACGGACTTGTATGGACGAATGCTTTCGTGACATCGTCAGGTGGACGATGGGCATTCTAAGGGATATGTTCTGAAAAAGGTATCGTTTAGCCTCAAGCCTCATCAACCGGGAATGACTGAAAATCAGGGGTTATGTAGCAAGGCTTCGTGGGTAGCCCCCACTTGAGAGTAAGGTCATCCCTGTCTAGATGTCCCTTTTATTTCGGCTTAGTGGTGCGGTTGCTGATCCCAACCGTGGGGTGATCTTATTTGGAATTATCCAGTAAGGGATGATTCCGGCCTTGTGTTGCAGGGGAGCGGGCGTACTCCTCGGTACTGTGATCTAGGCCACGTACTGTGACAGGTGGTACCCCAGTGCCTAGTCATTCGTTGGAAATCCATTCTCCCTACGTGCCTGTACGGTTTTGATTGTGCCCAACTATTGTTGAAATGTGAGATGCAAGCATTTCAGCTAGATTCTATTTTACTTTCTGTAGACACTATTATAATATCAGAGGATTTTGATATAAAGTGTTTTAGCTATCGTAAGGTAAAAACCCGACATGTTTATTTGTGGCGTGGTCTTACGAGATGCTTTTATTTTCAAAAGGATTTTTGAAACTTTAATAATCAATTGAGTGTGATTTTCTCACGCTGGTTTTCCAGACTGACTCGGGTATTGTTTTATATGATGCTCGGGTCAGACCGAGTATTATAGATTACAGGATATGATGCTGTGGAGCTCAGGAGATGAGCTGGATGGCGAGACGTATCTCCCGTACTTGTTTATATATATATATTCCGCTGTGTTGATTGTTGTACTCTGTGGTATTGAGGACATGATATGGTTATTGTCCAGTTGTATGTTATGTGTTCTCTGGTGTATACTCTGATGCTATATTGTATAAACAGATATAGTTTTGATTTGTGTAAAGATCTGTTGATATATATATATTATATTTTATTCCGCTGCGATGGTTAGATTCTGATGTTGTCTTCTATTTTTCTTCTTCTACCTCTTCTTCTTAGCTAAAATGGTTCGATTTTCCGGGTCTGGAAAGTCGGGTCGTTACAGTGGTATCAGAGCTTAGGCTAGCGATAACCTTGGCTCTGGTGGGAATTACTCTTAAATAGAGTCGATAGTACTCTAGAATGAGTTTGAGAGTATTAATAGATATGAGCGCGTATTTGTTAGTGAATATAAAATGGTTTTATATTGTGTTGGTTGGTTTATTGAGTAGTTTATGGATTCTGGTCAATACGAGTAATTAACGTTATTAATAGGGATCTCTAAACACTTAAATAGAACAATTCGACACAATATTGTTTTAAAATGGGTAGATGAAATAATTTTACCCAAATTATTTTTGTATATGAAAGAAATAATTTTTATAAATTATTATAGTTATATTTGGATGTTTGGTTGTTAGATGATGATAATAAATTATTATCATTAGGAGGAAATTGAATAAGAAATTGAAAACTTATAACCAAAGTTCAAGAATAAATTTATATAACAAATGGAGTTTGAGAACATAAATTATAAATGTAATTTATAAGTTGAAATAAAACTTCATATACAAAGGTGATTATAATTTTGAAATAGAATTCCATATAAACATTTGAAATTGAAATGAGATAAATTCCAGGGAATGTTTGAATGTAGATTTAAAGGAATTGCAATTTGGGATTTTCGGGAAAAGTTTAAATTCCTGGGATTTGGAAATGGTTTTCAAAGATTTTGGAGAAATAATAAGTAGTACTATTTCAGAAATATTTTGGGGTGGAATTGAAATCTGGTGAGGTTTGGGGATTTAAAAATATTTGAAATGTTTAGAGTGATAAAAGCATTAAATTCTCTTTTGGTCGCTGGAAAATAATTTCGGTGATGACTGCAGCATCATCGATGTCTATTTTCGAGTTTCCAAAGAGAAATTGCTACCAAACTGTTTTAAATTGGAAATGATTGTGAACTGGGTCGGTTTTGAAATTCAAAGGGAAAATTGTTTGGTAAAAGCAGATTGTTTTGGAAATTGGGATTTGAGGTGATATACCAGATGTGTATGAGTTATTTATGGATTCAAAATGGTTTTGAAATAAAACCGGGCAATTGGATTCTGGGAATTCTATTTAAAATAAAAATGTGGGAATTTAAATGAATCAACAATATAAAGTATAGAATGAAGTTGATTGAAATAAGAAGGGAATGGAAGTTTAATTCTTGGATTATAATTATGAGATGAAAATAACTCAATGAGTAATATAAGTTGGTAGATAAAAGAGTTAGAGAACTTGAAGGTGAATGAATTGTAAAACTTGTATAAAATTTGTATCCTAGAATTAAAATTTAATTTGAGTATATGAAAGTGAATAAAATATATTTGAATTTAACTTAAGATAAGTTAAATAAAATGGAGAATTGGAATTGAATTAAAAGTAAATAAGTTGAAGTCGAACTGAATTGAATATAAAAGTAATGTAAAATGCTTATAATTGTGTAAAGAAATTCATATTCTTAAGTTCTTAAGTGTAATAATTTGAGATTTGATTGTAATGATGAAAATGGACTTAAATGAATAGTCCCAGATCTTAAGTAAGTGAGTTAAAACTTATGAATAGAAATGAAATTGTAAGTCATAAATGGGAATCCAGTACTTTGAACCATTAAGAGTTATAATTTAAAATTGTAATTATCAAATGGAAACGACTAAGATGAGTAATCTTAATTTTTAAATAAATCCAAACTTGAATTATAAAATAAATTGAACTTAAGAAAATTAAGTGAAGTGATATTTGGAATTAAAAAGCAAGTATTTAATTTTAACCAGCGGAGGAACTAATGAGATAATAAATTAGTTAATGAAATTGAATTGTGAGTTAATGAAATTGGATTAACATAGTGATGGTTTGAATTGCGAATGAAATCCAAATAAGTGAAAATAAATTGGAAATGGCCTGGTTATTAATAAAATAATTCCATATGAATTGAGTATGGAAAATAAAATTAATAATGATTGAGTGAATGAACCACTTATATTAAATAAATAAAATGGATGGAATTTGATTAAATAAGAATCAAATGAAAGATGGAAATAAAACTTTAAAGGGTTGGTTAAATGGAAAATAAACTTAAGTTATTGACTTAAGTAAATGTTGAATGGAAATTGAACTCAAACAGAGGAGTGGTTTAAATAAGTTGAGAAATAGTTATTGAATGAATTAACTTGGATTGTTTTCGAGCTAAATAAAATTCAATATTCATAGGTTGGAGATGAATTGAATTTAAGAAAGAAAAATTGGAAATGGAAATCTGAATGAAATGTGGAATAAGTATTTATAATTGGAAATGAAGTAGTAAATTGAAGTAAATTGAAATTCATATGAAATTGGAATTCGATTTGAATATATACACTTCAGTGGTGAAGTAGTAAATAAATATAAGAAAAATTTATATTGAACTTAAGAATTGAAGAATGAAATTCTTAAGAAAATTTGTATTGGAAATATACTTAGTAATGTTGGAAAAAATGTACTAAGTGAATAGTTGGATGAAGACTAAAACTGAAGTTGTGAAATGGGATAGTTGTGAATAAGGGGATAACAATCAAAAGGAATGTGAATAAAAGAGAATTGATGTAATTGGAAATCAATTGAAATTAATTACGTAAGGTGTATGTATATTATTTTATTCGCATAGCTATTTGATCCAGATGTCGAACACAGAATTTCGAGATAGTTTTATCGATCCGAATCAGGATTTTTCACTCGATTTTCGACGGCGAGCCTGGATATGGATTGTTGATTGATTCTGGAAATTCTCTATCATAGTTTGTGGCTATGCAAGGAGAATGACGGTTTCTGATCAAGGAACCAGATCTGAGTCCGCACTAGGAAGTCGGGTGGACGATACTAGTTCGGAAGTGAAATTGTGTGATCGATTGAGCGATCGAATGTGATATTGCGTACGGATGATATATGTGCATCGTACGGGCTTAAGTAAAGCAAATATTGAAAATTTGTAAAGGAAAGTATAAAATGATTTTGAATGTTATGATTTGAATATTATTGCTTAGTAGGATATACAGGTGTATAAAAGCAATGGATAATTGGGATTTTTGATTTTAGAAGATAAAAATTTAATGGCCCGACAAAAAGGTATGTATTTGAATTTCTATATGAAATTTGATTGGGTTTTTGATCCAGCCACTTGGCTTTTTGTTTTCTTTTTTAGATTGGGAGGCCGTAGAGCCATTTTGTAGTTGTACCGAGCTAGCCGCGCAAAGGAGACGCTGGCAAAATTTTTCGAAAATTTTAAGAGTTAGAAAAATTTTAAGGAAATTTTGATAGTTCAAAATTTGAATTCAAATTTGAATGGATAAGTAGGTGGTATGGGTTGAAATTATGAATAAGTTTGGGAAGTTAAAAGATGATTAGTGTATCATTAATAAAGGATTTGTTTGGCAAGTTGTTAGAACTTATTTGAATTTGAGAAATAGTTAACGGGGTTTGAATCATTCTTCCTGACTAGTAATTTCGGGGACGAAATTCTTTTAAGGGGGGAGGAATGTGACGACCCGGAATTTTTGAGCATTTGAAATTGAAATATTTAATTAATTTTAAAATATTCAAAAGATAATTATTAACTTGAATTTCAAATATTCATATTGGGTGGATAATTAATTGTTAAATTTAATTATCAGAATTGGGTAAATTATTGACTTAAACAAATTAAAATGGGATAAAATAGTAAATCTGGCATTCTAAGCTAATTAAAAATATTTTGAAAGCTCGTAAAATTCATATAAATGATACTGGAAATAATAGAAGTGTTGAAATCGAATTTGAAGATGATTTGTTCGGTTTTAAAAATATACTGTTTAAATTTAATTTAAAAATAGCCTTTCGAGGGGCAGTCTCGGAATTCAACGAAACCAGTTCCATTGGATCCGTAATATTGAATTATTACCGGATTTCAATTTTCGTAGCGTTCAGAGTTGTTATGTGAGCGTACGAGATAAAAACGCTTAGACAATGGTTAATCGTTTTAATTTAAATATCTTTCATCTTATCAACTGTTAAAGTTTTATCAACATCAACAGCACAGTGGTGAGACTGTCTTCTCGCGCAAGACAAGTAATACGTTTAACATCTGATAGCCGAGATATTTTCTCCTTCTTCATAAACGAAACCCCTCTTCCTTTATAAAAAAAAAACGAACGACGTCCCTCTTCTAGTCGTTCGAACGAAAACTCCATATTACTATCCCATCCTCCAGACTATCAATTCGAGATTCTTGGTGGGTCGCGCGCTCACGTAGGTTTGCGTTTGGGCACGCGATCGAAGTCAGATCACGTCGCATAGGAGATTCGTGTTCGAGGCTGCGACAATGTGAGGCTTCGATGTGGGGAGTTAAGCTGGCGTTGCGTTCGATGGGTTTCCCGTGGCGGCGCGTGGTGATTGGCGACGAGATGGAAGTCGCGAGTGCATCAGGAGGTCGTGACTGCAGATTGGAGATAGGTTCGGCAGAGGGTAGCGACGAGGCTGTGGGTTCGCGATGGTGGCCTGGGTGGGTTCGTCTCTGGCATGTCGATGAGCAAAGCTCATGTTCTGGGTTCCTGTACGAATTAAGGTAATTAATTTAAAAAAAAACAGTTTGGGTTAAGGTTGAGTAAGTTAAGAAATTTCTATTTGTGTTAACTGCTGGGAAAATAAAATAAAATAAATATATATTGTTGTTTGGAAAACAGAAGAAAAATATATTTACAATAGAAAACTTATTTTAGTATATTGCTGTAATATATATAAGTTTACCGTAAGAAAAGTTTTATTTTTAGAAAGAAATATAATCTTAAAAGAGTTGAAAGTTTATATAAAGTTGGACTTGAAATTTTATAGATTTTCAAGCATATACGTAGTTCCAATAAACTAAATATATATAAATATGCACATAGATGTTTTAATTCACTAAATTTATTTTAAGGAAATAATGGAGTAGGTGGTTAATTTGTTTCTAATTAGTCTAGGCACTAAAAATATTTTATTATAAGAAGATTAGTTCGACATGTAATTGAATTATAAAATGGTAATTAAAGGTCGATTTATATTTTGAATATTAATAAATCACATAAATTATTTTTCAAGGTCCACATCTGAAAAGAAGCAAGCTGGATTGCAAATGGATGCTAATAAAGAAATAAAGGTGAGTTAATCTCACTCAGTTAAATTATAATTTAAATTTAATTGGTTAAATTTAAATAATTGGTTGAATGATTGATTTGGTTTGATGTGATACTATATATATAGTAGTATATACCAATATATACATATTGGCATATGTATATATTTGAGTTGTTGATATTCCCGCATTTATATAGCGGATGAGACCCTATGCGCCGCATAATAGCGAATGATATTTTATAAAACCCGTATACCGTGATATTCCACTTCGAAGTGGAATTGGTATTGTGCTAACATCTGTGGATGCAGGGAAACAGGTTGGAGGGATCCAACTGGATTCCTCAAAATATTTAATTTTGTTTAAATATTTTGTGATATGATTGTTGATATCCTGTGATGAATTATATGGATAATTGGATGTTATGGTTTGGTTGGACCGATTTGGATATGCTGAGTTATCAAAATCTCTAGAATGGAATTTTTGAAAAGAAATAAAAGAGTAAATTTTTAAGTAAAATAATTATAAAGAGTTTTGAATAAACAGAGAAATATTGAATTTAAAGAAAACTTATGTGATATTATTTAAAAGAATAAATAATTTATTTTAATTCAATATTTAAATGTAATTAAAAAGAAAGAAGGAATTTGGGAAATCTGAAACTTGTGTTTCAGTTTAAAGATTTTAAATCATAATGAGAAATAAAATCTAAAAGTTAATGTATTTTGGAATAAATGAAATAGCAAAGGAAATTTATTTCAAAGTAAGTAAAGTAAATGGGAAAATCAATTGGAAATTGATTTGGTTGTTTAAAATTGGAATTTTAAAGAGAAATGAGATTTTGAAGATATAAACTGGGTTTATAAAGTGAAAGGGAATATCAGTGGATATTTGAGAATATAAATTCAAGGTGGGAATTTATAAAGGGATATGAATTGGTTTAAAAATAAATGTTGGTTTATTTTTAAAAGATGGGAATGAGAAGTGTATTTCTCTGGATAGCCAAGTACGTTTTCAAAGCAATTTTTAATATAAGTTAAAAGTTCTAATTGTGTTTTTAAAAGCATGTTTTAGAAAATTGATTATTTCTAAAATGTTAATTTCCTAAGTAAGTATTTTCAAAAATCTATTATTGTAGTAATTATATAAAAGTGATTTGCTATTATGTTTTAAAAGGAGAAATTTAGTTTATATTATAAAGTGGTTTATTTTAAAGTATATATTTTTAATAAAGTATTAAAGTAGTTTGATTTCAATGTTATAAGATATATTTAAAATAAAGTGTTTTAAATTATTTTAAAATCTAAAAGTGTTTTGTACTTGGTGATTCAGTGGAAATAATTATTTGGGAAATGTATTCCGTAAGCGGAAACTGTTTGGAATTGTTTTCAAATGAGCTTTGAAAATTTGGAAATATATCTTGGAAAGATATTTGGGCAAATAAATAATGTGGGAAATTATTTATTGTGTGATGGTTGTTTGTGGATGTTAATTGATAGTTAAATAACCGACTATCAATATTGGCCAAATGCGCTGATCGTTTCGAAGAGACCGGGATCGAGTTTCCGTATACCGGGATTCTAGGTCTGGAGACTCGAATACCACTTCGATCCGGTTTGTACGTTTCGTGTAACGTGTTCGAAGTCGAAGATGGAGCTGTGAAGTGCAAGGGCTAGTCGCTACTAATCCTGAGGATATTTCCAAAATGGATGTAGTAGGAATAGTGCCTTCGGTTCCGTTCGGACCCGGGACGGACTTGTATGGACGAATGCTTTCGTGACATCGTCAGGTGGACGATGGGCATTCTAAGGGATATGTTCTGAAAAAGGTATCGTTTAGCCTCAAGCCTCATCAACCGGGAATGACTGAAAATCAGGGGTTATGCAGCAAGGCTTCGTGGGTAGCCCCCACTTGAGAGTAAGGTCATCCCTGTCTAGATGTCCCTTTTATTTCGGCTTAGTGGTGCGGTTGTTGATCCCAACCGTGGGGTGATCTTATTTGGAATTATCCAGTAAGGGATGATTCCGGCCTTGTGTTGCAGGGGAGCGGGCGTACTCCTCGGTACTGTGATCTAGGCCACGTACTATGACAGGTGGTACCCCAGTGCCTAGTCATTCGTTGGAAATACATTCTCCCTACGTGCCTGTACGGTTTTGATTGTGCCCAACTATTGTTGAAATGTGAGATGCAAGCATTTCAGCTAGATTCTATTTTACTTTCTGTAGACACTATTATAATATCAGAGGATTTTGATATAAAGTGTTTTAGCTATCGTAAGGTAAAAACCCGACATGTTTATTTGTGGCGTGGTCTTACGAGATGCTTTTATTTTCAAAAGGATTTTTGAAACTTTAATAATCAATTGAGTGTGATTTTCTCACGCTGGTTTTCCAGACTGACTCGGGTATTGTTTTATATGATGCTCGGGTCAGACCGAGTATTACAGATTACAGGATATGATGCTGTGGAGCTCAGGAGATGAGCTGGATGGCGAGACGTATCTCCCGTACTTGTTTATATATATATATATATATATTCCGCTGTGTTGATTGTTGTACTCTGTGGTATTGAGGACATGATATGGTTATTGTCCAGTTGTATGTTATGTGTTCTCTGGTGTATACTCTGATGCTATATTGTATAAACAGATATAGTTTTGATTTGTGTAAAGATCTGTTGATATATATATTATATTTTATTCCGCTGCGATGGTTAGATTCTGATGTTGTCTTCTATTTTTCTTCTTCTACCTCTTCTTCTTAGCTAAAATGGTTCGATTTTCCGGGTCTGGAAAGTCGGGTCGTTACAAGACCCCGCTTGTGTGATGTTTCTACTCACATATATGGGGTAGCGCCCCATGGTCTCTGGGCCATTCGTGTGTTCGATGGTTTCCGGGCCGTTCGTGTGTCAAAGGTCTTTGGGCCATTCGTGTGTTCGAAAAATTAAATGGATAGCTTCCATGAGATAGCTTCTCGTCCGTGTGCTCGGACTTCCCCCTTTTTTTTGTGATTTCTGGATTTCGTGTTTTGATTTCTGGAATTTGTGATTTCTGGATTTCGTGTGTCGATTCTAGAATTTTTGTGATTTCTGGATTTCGTGTGTAGATTTCTGGAATTTGTGATTTCTGGATTTCGTGTGTCGATTCTAGAATTTTAGTGGTTTCTGGATTTCGTGTGTTGATTTCTGGAATTTGTTCTGGATTTCGTGTGTTGATTTTTGGAATTTGTGGTTTCTGGATTTCGTGTGTTGATTTCTGGAGTTTGTTCTGGATTTCGTGTGTTGATTTCTGGAGTTTGTTCTGGATTTCGTGTGTTGATTTCTGGAATTTGTGCTTCACCAATTTTCATGATTTTCATTGATATGTTTTATCAATTTTTGTGCATTGGTGAATTCGCGTGTCATTAACTTTTTATGAATAAAAGTTTAAGGAGATTGACATTCCTTTTGATCTTTGAGAAGATTCTTGTGACATTTTTAGTGAATGAAAATTCACTGGTATTATGTTTTGATTCCAATTATTTTGATGAGAATTTGACGTATAAAAATTACTGTCGCTTTGACTTCAGTAACCGTCAATTTTAAAATGGATTTCAAGCGGTTATCCCGCAATGCTGATTTTGTTGTCCGTTCTTACGGTATTTTGAGAAGTGCAATTTCCTTATCAAAGTTGCTACTGATATTGCTAATTTAATCACGTGTTTTCAAAATTCGTTATTTTTTTTAAAAGTTGTTTCAAAATATAAATTAAATTGTTTTCAAAATTTTTACAGTTTGCATTTTCAAAAGAATGAGGAAGCGATTTAAACGTTTCAGCAAAATCGAGGACTATGACCCCTTTCTTTTACTGATTCGCTTAATTCCGGACTTGTCCGTTTGTGAATGTGAAATGTTATTTTTTTTAAATATACACAATTTTGCACTTTCAAGGAACGATGAAGAGAATTAAACGATTTAGTAAAACTCGTGGTTATGGGACATGTGCGTTTGCTATTTCGGTTAATTCCGGACTTGTTAATTGAATATTTGTGATTCTGATTATCGTTTTTGATAATCGGATATTTGTGTTTCTGATTATCGTTTTGATAATTAGATATTTGATGTTTTCTGATTATCGTTTTTGATAATCGGATATTTGTGAAATCTGATTATCGCTTTTGATAATCGGATATTTGAGATCTGATTATCATTTTTGATAATTTGATATTTGTTGATTAGAGAATTTCTAGTCTCTAATTGATTCCAGAGAAGGCTAATTTTATTGAATCGCTGTTTTCTATCTATTTCTGTTAATAGTTAGAATTTGTTGATTATGGAATTTGTGTTTTCTAGTTATTTGTTGGATAACTAGATATTTACAGCTTGCGATTTGTGATTTGTGTTTCATAATTATCTTTGTCGATAATTAGATTTCGATGTCTTCTAATTATTGTATCGATAATTAGATATTGCGGTTTTGTGATTTTTGAATTCTAATTTCTAATTGATAATTGAATATTGCTGATAATTGTGTTCATTCAGTTTTGTTGTTTTCTGATTATCGTTTTTGATAATCGGATATTTGTGAAATCTGATTATCGCTTTTGATAATCGGATATTTGAGATCTGATTATCGTTTTTGATAATTTGATATTTGTTGATTAGAGAATTTCTAGTCTCTAATTGATTCCAAAGAAGGCTAATTTTATTGAATCGTTGTTTTCTATCTATTTCTGTTAATAGTTAGAATTTGTTGATTATGGAATTTGTGTTTTCTAGTTATTTGTTGGATAACTAGATATTTGCAGCTTGCGATTTGTGATTTGTGTTTCATAATTATCTTTGTCGATAATTAGATTTTGATGTCTTCTAATTATCGTATCGATAATTAGATATTGCGGTTTTGTGATTTCTGAATTCTAATTTCTAATTGATAATTGAATATTGCTGATAATTGTGTTCATTCAGTTTTGTTGTTTTCTGATTATCTATTTGATAGTTATATTTTGTTGAGAATTGTGAATTTCTTTTATGAAATTAAAAGATTTCTTTGATGTTTGAATTCTCTACCTTTATTTTTCTAGCTTAACCAGTTTATGTTAGAAAATTTATTGTTAATGACGACCTTAATTATGAAAATTGCCGGAACGCAATTTCTATAAGGAGGGGAGTCTGTAACAACCCGAGATTTCGTACCAATTAATTATCGTCTCTAGACGATTAATTTTCCTAGCTGTTTGTTATTTGAAGTTTTGAATCGGTTTAAAATTTCTTTTAATAAAATTGTTAAAATTCTTTTGAAAAATGGTTGAGAAATTATTTGGGCTTTAAATAAATATATTTCTTTTATTTTTTTAAATGGCCGGCCCCTTCTTATATTTTACATCAGCCCACTTTTATTTGTTCAATCCCCCTTTCTTTTTATTTGCTCCAGCCCGATCCTTTGAGATAATGGCGACATTCTTGAATTAGGGCTTCGTCTTCTTTCTAGCGATTCTGGAATGTTGAGCTTCGGCTCCTCGATTCTCTGTTTCTCTGGTGAATCTGGAATCGAGGCTACGACTCCTCTTTGCTTGATCTTGGAATTTAGGGCTTTGCCCTATCGCGATTTTGAGCTTCGGCTCTCTCTGGCGATTCTCTGTTAAACTAGGGCTTTGCCCTGTTGTTTATGTCTTCGGCCTCTCTTCCTCTGTGGTAAATTGTGATGCTGTAGCTCTGAATTTGTTGCACTTTGCCTCGAGTCTGGAATTAGGGCGTTGTCTTTTTCTCTGGCGATTCAGGTGAGTAATTTGATTTACTCACATCTAATTCGTGCTCAGTATGTGATTTCTGCTCGTTTTAACTTGTTTGCTTGAATTGATTACTCTTCATGCTTTTGCTTTGAAACTTTTTGACTTGTTTAAGCAATTTTAAAAACTGTTTCACATCTCTGATCATCTGACTTTGTTTTTGTGATTTATTCTGGCCTTGTCTTGATCATTGTTGATTTAAGACATTGCTATTTTGATTCTAGTCATCTTCGACTGGGATTTTCTGCATTGAATTTGAACCTGTTTACTTCTTGGTTTTTGACTTCGAGCTTATGATATTGTTGATTTTACTTCTCTGTTGGCATTGGCTTTGCTTCGACACAAATGCTTTACTTGTTCACTGTTGTGCATTCGACATTGCCATGCTACCTTTCTTGTACTTGGATACATCACTGTAGTCACTCTTATTGTAGCATACTTGACTATGATATTTTCTTATCACTGTCCGGTTCATCTTGTAGTCACTTGAGCTTGATTTTAGTTGTATTGCTTGAAGTCTTCATACTTGTGGTCCTTTGTAGCATTGAATTGCACTGTTCTTTGAGTTGCAGTGCTTCATGTTGTAGTCTTGAGGAACTGTAGCTATGCATTCATTGTTCTGGTCATTTTGCATCCAGACTTTTCATATGTTCTCTAATTTGTTGTACTTGAGTCACTGATGCACTTTCACTGTATTGCCAGTTCCTTGGACAGTTTCATTTGCATGTTTAACTATGCTTTGAAGTGTAGCTTCACTTGAGTCATTTACTTGATATTGTTTTACACTTGAACCTGACTTTGATCTTAGAATTTGTTTGTTGATTTGGTCTTGAGTCTGTTGCCTTCACCTGTGTACTTTGTTGACATTGTAGCTTGGTCATTTGAGTCATTCATTCCAGTCTCTTGTAACATGTTATTGCCATTTCATTGTAGTCTGCACTTGAATATGGTCTTGTACTTGTGAATATTTGAACTGGTGCACTTGTGACCAGTTACCTATGGTCTTTACTGTGTACACTTCTCACTTGAACTATTCTCATGTTATCCAGACTTGAGTTCTGTTTGAAGTTCTGTTACTGTTTAACTTGTACATGTTCATTCATGAGTTGTACATCTCTATTGTACATGCTTCACTGCATCTTTAGTCTGCATTCTGGCCATTTATGTATACTTGAGTGTTGCTTGGAGTCTTTACTAGTGTACACTTCTGTTGCATATTCATTTACTCTCCTGGTGCATTTGTAGCTGTGCAATTGAGTCTTTTGTGAACTTGACATATGTACACTATGATGTTGAACTATGCTTGTGTTCACTTGAGTCTGGTTTGATGGTTTTACTGCTTGTTGTCTAGTTGCATTATTGCATGTTTTCTCACTTGAACTGTACACATGTTATCCAGACTTGCTTCTGGATTCATTTGTGTTACCTTGTGTTGCCATATTGAGTTGCACTGTGTACATGCGCGGTTTTATTGTTTTTGTCCAGTTTAAGTTGTTTCTTTGATATGTTGGAGTTGTTCATTGTAGCTTGACCATTTACAAACTGCACTTGCGCTTGATCATGATTGCAGTTTTCATTGATTCTTCAACATACCATGTTGTCCAGACCTTTGCATATCTTCTCTGAATTGTTGAGTCTGGACATATAATTGTTTATGTGTACATTTTGATTTTGGTCGTGGCCATTTGATTTTTCCATTTGCACTTGTGTTGAATCTGATTTGGATTTGGCCTTGTGCTCGTTTGTGAATTTCCGTTGATCTTTTATGCATTTCATAGTGTAGTGGCGAGGCAGTACACGCGTGCGTGTACTGTAGCCCAGTCAGATTTGACAATTTTAATTGATATTTCAATTGCTGGATTTGTTTTGTGAGGCCAATTCGACATATTTTTAAAGTGTATTTTGATTTGGTTTAATCTGATGATTTTGTTGTTAAATTGCCGTTTTTGGCAATCCTGTTGTTTTCTAAATTATCTTCATCGATAATCTCTTCATTTATCTTTGTTGATATTTTGAATCTGCTGATTTGTTATATAACACTATTACGTGTTATATTCACCGTTATCCTACTCCCTTGTTAAAGGATCGGATAGGTGAATTTATTTTGACTGTCGTCTAATTGTTATTTAATTATTATTGCTCCCGTGCATTAATAACTGAGTTTGAATTAGACTGACCCGTGTATTATTTTCTTTTGAATTTAATACTCGGGTCAGACCCGAGTTATTTCAGGTTGTAGATTTCCTGCTTTGGGTTGATGTTTGAGCTATGAAGACTTTTTATATATTTTGAAGTGGTCTTCGTCTTTTTGTAGTAGACAGTGTATCTATTTTAGGTTGATATGTATTCATGTATATTAGTCGATAATGTACTTGTATATATAACTTCCAGAGTCGACATTTGTAGTTGTATCATATGTATCGTGTCAAATGTATTGTAACTGACATCAGTTATTTATATATATGAGACTTCCTTTTTATCTGTGTTCCGCATTTATATTATCTGTGTTATTATTCTATATTTTGTCCTAAACTATTATAGCCACTGTGTAGTAGCTTTGAGTTTGTATCGGTATGTCGGATTCCCTCCAAAAATGAAATGCATGTTCTCTAACATATCGGTGCTCGCACAAAGCAATTACATAGATGGTCGCTCCTTAACAGCCTTATTCTTCGCGCTAGTTGACAGCATTACCCCGTAGTGTTCTTGGCTAGCGTGGGCATAGAGGTGGGGCATCACAGATACCAATTTCACAATGAAGGAATTCCTTTAAGAAATTATTGGTATAAAATGAATTTGGATGCAATCCGATAATAAAACTGATTACAAGGGATGAAATGAGATTTACCGAACCTAAAAGAACACAATACATTAAAATGTCAAATGCGTATTCTTGTACATTAAAGAGAAACTATAAGTTTCTTATCAATGTTAAAAATAAAAAATCCTTATTTGTTTAATTAAACCATTGAAGGTATTGACCATATAATATGGTATGATGTGCAAATCTCAAATAGATTCAAAGTACATTATCAAAATATGATTTTGATAGTTTTATCTGAATAGATAAGATCCATTGACCGCAAATGTGTCTTTATGAGAAAGATAAATGCAGTTGGAATACAGTGAGCCACATTGATAAGAATATTACTGTGAATTTCAATTATTGAAATTAACGTAACAAGATTCACCATTCGATGTGCTCAAGTTGGTTCAGATTTTACTCACTAAAGTATCACATGATATGGCTTTATATTTTGGTATGTATGTGTTGAAACAGAAAATTCTAAATATTGATTTAGAGTAAATTATTTACACATATAATCAAAGTGTCTTGAAGTCAGTGGAAGCGATATTGAGTTTGTGAGTTTTCGGATACGGTCCAAGAACGGATACGAAAGTATCATTCAGAAAAGCATCAAAATTGAACAAGTGTTTTGATAGAAACATCAAATAGTTTTATTATCAATCAAAATGCAAAGGAAGCATGTGTTCATAAGAAAGAACGTTAAAAGGTACATTGATATTTCTAAACTACAAGCAAACAACACGTTGCTGGTTTTAACGACGTACTATCTTAAAATTAGTCTTAGCTGTTTTAATATTCGGCATTAGATTTGTAAATTATTCTTTTATAGTAAGTATAAAAGATATTGGAAATGTCCCAAATGATATGCAAGGACGCCTTATTAAAATGTTTAATATGGAACATGTAAGATGGATTCCTTATGCACCGACAATAAGAATTATCATACATGTTATGTTGTCTACGATATCGTGATTTGTTTATGTATTTGACACATGAAGAAAATATCAAATCCAAACTGATATTACTAAATGGTAGTTTGGAGTTTTTTGGTGTATTTACGAAATATAGAGATATGTTTACAGAAACAATGGACTCCTTATGAAGGAGTGTTTAGACTCAAACTTCATAAGTGATATTGAGTATAACATGCCAATAATAAATTCAAGTTAAGAATCTTTAAGTTGGAAATGTTCCTAATAAAAAACTGTGGCTGAATCAATTAAAAAAGACTACATTGCCTTGAATAGCGCCATGATAAAAGCAATGTATATATAATAAATGCACATATTTATGACTGAGCCAAGGGTGATTCCAAATGTTGAGAATCGCATAACATTGTTATATGATAATAATGTCATGATATAGCATGTAACAAAACACAGAGCTCACCGGAAGTCGAGAGACATACTCTAAATTGTTCCACATGATAAACATAGTTTATAAGCGTCGGAGAGAGTTGTTTGATAGAGTAGATAATTAAAACATAATAGCATACCCATTCATTAAGGAACTTACCCAATTGGTTTTGAGAAATTGACTAGTGAAGCTGGAATAAGATTCCATATTTGAATCCAAGTGTAACTGGGAGATTGATAAAGTTAGGGGTATGCCCTAGGGGTAAGTATATAATTTGTTACATATACCTAAGTTGATAACCAATCTTGTTCTAAATAAAAGTTGTTTTCTTTCTATTATATACTTGATATAATGTGTTATATTAATCAATTAGTTTAATTAAAAGTATATTTAATAGAAAATCCATAAATGGTAGTTTTTGTGATAGTAATTACAAAGTGTTGTAACCATCAGTTGATTATCATAATGAAAATAAATATATCATTTTAAATATTCATAGCCAAGATGTATTGATTGGATGTAACATCCAGGATTTTCGACCCTCGAAAACATATTGTTAGGGGAAAAAGAAAATAAAGATAGAATAGAATCTCACATGAATGGAATAACATATATTATTTCAATAATAAACTTTATGGTGGAAAATTTTGAATACAATATCTGAGTCTAACCTACATTCAGCCTGGACAATTATAAATCCTCTGTCCTTACAAATGCTAAAAAATAAAAATAAAAATGTTATAGATGCAACGGATGATATAATACGTCCATACGTAGATAAAGATCTCCAGCTCTCCTCTGGAAACTCCAAGCATCTTCAACTAAACCTGAAACTACTCGGATCTGACCCGGGTATTCAAAATACCTGGATCAAGCTTGATAAACCAACGTGAGATACTCGATTTATAAATTGATGCCAGTTTAAAACCTTTGAAAAGAAGGGTATCTCATAAGACCACGCCCACACATAAATAAAAATGAGTTTTTACCTTATGATAATCAAAATACTTTATACCAAAATAATTTGATTTTATTTCTAATGACATTCCTTTAAAAAACACTTTTCAAATAATCTATCAAAATAGCCGAAATTATTACATTGGTTAAATTTGATGGCTTACTAGCTACTTTTTAAAAGTAGATTCTACAATCAAAACCGTAAAGGCAGCGTATTGGAATTGGATTTCCAACATGATAGGAAACTGGTGACCATTCATACCTGAAAAATCCACATATAACACATAGTTTTTGCATGACTTTACACGATCTCCGTCAACCTCCGAACTACGCTGTTATACTACTATGGAACAGAGTATTACTTGGCTAGGCTTTACACGATCTCCATCAGCTTCTAATATCTGTCCATTCATACAATAAGGCAACAAGTGCCTATCCCTCAATAATAGCCTGAAAATAAGTCCTTCGGACCATATAGTATCCCGTACCATTCCTGGGATGCGAGGCTCGTGAGGCTACGCTCCACAAAGTCACGATTTTCTTTTTGCAAAGCCACGCTTTGATCATTACAGGTTCCACTTTGAATGCCACATCGCCATTCCTTCGATCACTATTGACTTTCACGAACATACAATCTCTGAGCTCGTACGTCTTAAAGAAGGGTCTTAAGCTAAGAGAAGTTGCATTCTCCGCCACCAAATAGATGTACGTCAGTAAAAGTCAACTTTGTGATCTTAGAAATGCAATGTCAGACATTCATCCATACAAGTTCGTTCTGGGCCTGAACGAAACCGAAGGCACTCCTCCTACTACCATTAGTAGCGAGTAGTCCTTACAATCCGAAGATTTCAAAACACGATAGAACCACTGCTATAATGAATGTCTCTATCTTAGGAGCTACCCAGAGAATGTCAAGAAGCAGTCCTTTTGCTATAAAGATCTTTGTTCTTCAATACAACGAAGATTTCAGAATGCAGACACCACTGCCATATAAATATTATATATGGTAAATCCTTGGGACTCGTGACATCAATCCTTACATTCTGAAGATCACCGGTCTTCAAAAATCATCATCTTCAACACGTCTTCATTTCCCAACGTACACATTGGTTCGAAGTGGTTTTCGGATAAGAATTATCCAAATTCGACCTTGGTTCCTCCGAACCAATCATCGATAAAAAGATGTTAAGTTCATATGTGATTATCAATCATCATTCAATTTAATTCATATTTTTTATTCATTTATAAATATCTCAGAGAGATGTATTGTTTTAAATTATTCCATTTATCTTCTTATTAGTATATGGAATCATTAAGCCTCATTTATCAAATCATTTGGTTAATTAAACCTTTTGAATCTTGGAATAATTCCAATTTATTCCATCCTTTACTTAGGAAAATATTTCCAAATCATTTATTTAAATCTTTTCAAAGATTTCCAATTCATAACTTTAATATGGCTCAAAAACAATGTTATTTAAGACATAGTTTACTGCAAACCCAAAATAATTAATTTTAAGTATAGGAATTAAATTAATTCCAAATCATTTATTTACATCTCATATTGGAAAACATTATTGAGTAAAAGGGATCATGGAAATTATACTAATTCTACTCGATATCGATTTTCGTATTCAACCTTTACTATCCGTCGAATAGTGGTGAAATCACTTTTAAATTCATACGGATAATATGGGTTCCCTCCTCGGAATTTAACACCAAGGGTAAGAAGATTATCTCCATGCAATCCAAGTTGTTTAAATTTGGAAAATTTAATCTTTTATACTTAACTTGTTTCCGACATTTCGACCTTATCTATCCCTCGCCCAGGAGAGGCCAGGTGAGCTAGGGCACTAGTTGCTCCTGAACATCTTCTTAGTTTAAGCATCTCACCCGGATCTCACGAATAGAAAAATCCAGCTACTCATCGGCTTTTAGAGATAAGATTAAATCACTTGATTTTTTGATAGCTTTTCTTTAATCATTTATTTAAACTCTTTAAAATAAATTATAAAATCCTCAAATCATCTTTAAAACACTTATTTATTTATTTGAAAACATTTATAAAAGATTTGGAAAAGAATCATTAAATTTAAAACCATATTTCAAAAGTTATCAAAGTGCTGCAAAAAGTGCTGCAAATAGTGCTACAAATAGTGTTTTTAAAGCTTATTTGATTAAAACAAATTTTCGATCATTTAGAAATCCATTTTTATAACTCAAATCTCTTTTAAAACATTTTAAAGAATTTATAAAATTTATTCCATATTTTTAAATATTTTAAAAATATATATTTAGAACATTTGCTACTTTGGCCACCAAACTTCCAAAGCGCGATTTTATCGAAAACTTGATTTTCTCATATTTTAAATATATTAAATGAAACCTCGATCCTTTTCTTTGTTTGAAAACTATAGTCATAAGAGTTCGTAAAATTCTTATTGCAAAGAAATCCGAATCTGATTCCATCCTATAGAAGGATTTAACTTTTACGTCGCGAAATCGCGAACTGCTGTTGCGCGACGTGCCTATTTTTGACTCCAAATTCATTATTTTTCAAAGCTTCTTCAAATTGAATTTTAATGTTTATAAAACATTTATAAACCATTTTCAAACATTTAAACCAATATTTTCCATATCAAATCTCTTTTTCACTTTTAAATCATTTCATAATATTGTATTATTATAATATTTATTTTCAACATTTTTTAAATTTTAGAACCATTAAAAGGCTCAATAAAATCTATACACATATTATATGAATTCATTTTCTATTAATTATCCATTTTCATTATTATTTCTCATAATTTATCACAACCAAGTTATCAACCATATCAACATCCATATAATCAACCATATAATCAATCAAGTTATCAAACGTTCATACAAATCATTAAGAGATTAAATTGTCATATTATCATACTCAAAAATAGTTATAGAGATTATTTATTATTTAATAAACATTGAGTACTTACTATCACAAATGCTCTATCCTTCCCAATCTCTAGAAAATCTGGCAGAGCTTTTGCAGCACTATTAACTTTCTCATATTTCTTGAAATGAAACCGGCGGCACTTTCTCCTCTTTTCCTTGCTCCCGAGCTTCTCAACTTGCTTCCTTCTCCTTTGGTGCTCTCGATCTTGACCTTGGATGTAACAACCCGCATATTTGTCGATTTTATATTTAAATATTTTATTTAAATATTTTATCGTCAGTCGGATTTTAGTCCGAAAAGCTACTTTTTTCAAACAGTCAAATTAGGACTCGAGACCACCTCCATTGAGTTCAAAATGTCATTTGCAACCTTTTTGAGTATAAACTTCGATATGTTTGGAGCTAGCTAAAATTTCGATCTTTTTCCACTTGAAGTTTGAGTTTGGGTTCAACCCACTAGCCCACTAATACCCAAACTGAACCCCTCTTCCCTCATTCATTTTCATTCCTAATATTTCAGCTCTAAAGAGAACAATGGGGGAAAAGATTGGAAATGGAAATTCCTAAGCCCTAATTTCATTTTGCAAATCCAAGTTTAGCTCCAAATTTCCAAAGAAGTCTAGGTAAGCATCTCCTTCTTCTTCTCCAACCCTTTCTCCTTTCAATTTCAGAAATTCCTAAACCTAACTTTAGGAATGTTCTTCTTTTTGAGCATAGATTTGGGTTGTGTTGAAGAGTGGTTGATTCTCCCTTTGCTTTCAAACTTCTTCACACTAGTTCTTGTGCATAAAGGTGAGATTTTTATCTCACATCTTAAACTATATTTATCTTCGATTGTTAGGTATGAATTCCTAACACTTATTCTTGTGTAATTGCTTTTGGTTTGGATTGATTTGGTGAATATTCCAATTTTTAGTGTTTTGAGTTTAATTCTTTGAAAATCCTAACTTTGATGTTTTGATCATGTTTTTGGTGATGAATCGAAGAGCGTATATGGCCGGGTAGTCGATTGGCGTAAACCCTTAGTGCCGTTGCTCGACCGATTGAAATTTGGAAGAGATTGGCATTCATAAAATAGGCATGGGAGTGCTGGCAACAGGCTCCGGTCGACCGAACTCAGGGTCTGGTCGACCGACCTGCTTCCCAGGCACTTCCCTGCCTCTGTTTGGAAGTGCAGGTTACAGGCTCCGGTCGACCGACCTCAGGGTCCGGTCGACCGACCTGCTACCCGAGCACTTCTGTCTCTGGTCCGGTCAACCGACTCAGGGAGTCCGGTTGACCGACCTGCTCCTATTTGCCAATTATGCCTATATTGCTTATTTTGTTTGAATTTCCAACTTCAATCGATTTGTGTTGTCTCCTACTTGTTGTTATCATTTGTTAAGACTTTGATGACTCCTCTTTCGGGATGGTACCTCGTTAGGTCGAACCCCGTACACCTCTGCGTAGGCGAACTTATACGAAAAACAATCAACAGAATTTCTACTATGATGGTTTTGGGATTGATTTCTTTGGCTTTTTCTCACGTCTTCGAATGTGAATTTATGTGATTCGATTTGTTTCAACAATCGTTTTGTGACTTGTCACTTTAAAGATATGAAGGTTTTAATACTAGTAGTAAATATCAAAACTCTTTCATCAAAATGTTTTCTACTCTATTTTTAATACCAAACTCGTTTATCAAACCGTTTTCTAATCTACTAGTATATACAAGCCTTTACTTCACTCGGATGAGAAATCGACTTAAACGACTTAGTAAAACGAGTGGTATGAAACGCTTGCGTTCACTTCGTCGGTTAGCTCTTGGACTTGTTCGATTGAACCCTTTTTGTGACAATTTCCTTGTGAAGATCTACAGTTTGTTCGTAAATATTTAAGTTAAGCTAGTGGTTATGGGACATGAAGCTAAACTCTTATATTTACTAGCTTAGTGTAATTGACACTTCTTGATGATCATGACGATCATTTTTGTGATTTAGACTAGCAACTGTGTGATGTCTCTTTGTCTGCGAGGGAGACTAAACCCCGCTTGTGTGATGTTTCACCATCACATAGAAATGGGGTAGCGACCCATGGTCTTCGAGCCGATTCGTGTGTCAAAATTTAATGGATAGCTTCCATGAGATAGCGTCTCATCTTGTGTTACACGTGTTGGTGAGTTTTCATACTCCCGTCTTGTGATAGGCCTCCCCCCCTTCTTGTGATTTCTGGATTTCTTCTGATGATTTCTGGAATTTTGTGCTTCACCAATTTTCGTGATTTCTATTGATATGTTTATCAATTTTTGTGCATTGGTGAATTCGTGTGTCATTGACTTGTTATGAATACAAGTTTAGGGTATGATACCCTACTTTATCTTTGAGAAGATTCTTGTGATATTGATTAATCTCTTGTTGATTTTCAATTACATACTTATAGTAGTATGTCACTATGGTTATTACATGTTCATGTTATGTCTTTTACTTTATACCATATCATCTGATATTTATAGATAGACTGATCCGTTTATTATTTTCTTATAAATAATACTCGGGTCAGACCGAGATGTTACAGGTGCTTCTGCTTTACTTCTCTTCAGGACTATTCTGACTTTTGGCTAACTACTTAGTTTAGCAGTTCTTGGATGTATACATTTGAGATATATACTCTATGGTGTATGCTTATTCTTTTGTGTAGCTGGTAGCTATTCTTTTGTATTATCGTGGATCTGTTATACCACTACTCTGATGTACACTTTCATGTGTTATATTCATATCTATTTCCGCCTTTGTGATATGAATTGTCTGTGACTGATTTGTGTTATGTTTATTTCTATATTTGTTTCCGAAGTCCATATAGCCACAGTGTAGTAGCTTTGAGTTTGTATCGGTATGTCGGATTTCCTCTTGAGATGAAAAGTTATATTTTTATCTGGCATATCGGTACTCGCACAAAGCAATTATACAGATTGTCGCTCCTCAACAGCCTTATTCTCCGTGCTAGTTGATGGCATTACCTCGTAGTGTCCTTGGCTGGCGTGGGTATAGAGGTGGGGCGTCACATTGGATGAGTGGTGCTTGGCCTTAGCTTGGGATATAGGGGTGGTGTGAGTAGTAGAGGAGATATGGAGGTGTTTGCACTTGATTTTAAGGTCGAATGATAACTTATATATGTATATATATTTTTATTTTCGCGTTGATATTATTTCTTCATAATTTTCCTTAGGTGGAAGCCATTAAAAAGCTAAAACAAAAGAGGAAGGAGATGAAGAAATGAGTGAGTGAAGGAGTGAACGGATGCTTGTATTTATAGGCAAAAGGAAGTGAAAAAATATCTAAAACATCGTCATTATTCATCACCATCACCATGTGCACCCACCCCCTCCTTTCCAATCATGTTTCACACGTTATCCCCCTCCTCCATATGCCTCCATCACTTCATTCACTTCCATGCCATGTGCATGTCCTTAGTGTGTAAGATAGTTGACTTAGAGTTGCTTAAGTATTAAGGAAATATGAAATATCTTAGATTTTTTTTCTTATATATGTTTATAAATAATTGTATATGTATTTTTGTATATGTATATGTGTTCATGTGTGCATATGTACGTTATATATGTGTATATGACATATAAACAAGGTTGCAACAACTTTTGAACAACTTCTGTTTGTTAAACCGTTGAAAATCGGGAAACCGATTACCGGTCACATTTTCACTTATATTTTAAATTACATATAAATGTAAAGAAAATTTGAAAATAAATTTCTCATCATTATTAATTAAAATGATCTTATTTTATTTATAAAACCATTTAAATTAATATTAACAATTATTTATAAAAATTGCTATTATATCGATAAAGCGATATCAATTTTCTTAGACTTTTCGATTCAACATATATCTTTATAAAACTATTACAATTTATTTATTATCACTTTATAACTATTTAAAATGAATTATAATCATTTAAAAACAATTATTTGAATAATTTATAATAATTATTAAATCATTAAATCTTAATTTAAATTCATAAATCAATTGTTAAATATAAGGGCATCACTGATGTCATATATTCATTTGATTTCCAAAAATAAAATAAATAATTTTATTTCATATTCTTGTTTAATTATAAAAATAAGTGTATGTATCCAGCTCCGTGCGCGACGTTTTACGATTATAGAGCTGTTTATCGATAAAAAGGTGTCGGTCATTTTATCGATATTCCTTCAAAGTTTATATTTTCGTAAATACTTATTCAAAATAAGATTACCATTATTATTTATTGTTCAAAACAACATAATATATGTTTTTAAAAGCTTATATTTGAATATTTTAAAAAAATTTTTTTATCAAATTGATAAATTTGCGGGTCGTTACACTAGATATTGATACAACCATTGAGACTAGAGTACATAACGCTCTTCAAATGTTGGATAGTGTATTACACAGGCTATTAGGGGAATTTACGGGTTACGTACTAATAATTATTGGATAACTATGTAATGACTCATTTGATAGTCTTATGTTGCTAATATAACTAAAGTCAAACAGAAAATATCGATGTGACTAATTTACACAGTTCTTTCGACTTAAGAATGTTGTTAATCTTTAATGTGAAAGCTTTACTTCGATTATAGTCAAATCATGACATGACATCCATCGAGTAACTATAGTTAGGTCGAGTAGAGGTATTGGAAGTGAAGAACTATTCAAGTGAGGGTTCGTCTTCTCAGTTATATGGGGTTAGTATCACGGTCAACTCAAGTCAACTCAAAGTCAAGTATCCGGACATAGCATTTCAGTTAATTGTTATTATATTATTGAACCAAGGACTTTGTGTTTGGACTATATATTTGAATGTGGACGATATTGGAATTTTGACCAATACAAAATTCTATAAGTCCAAAGAGATACAGTTTTGATGAAAAGAATTGATGTAAATATAAGTCACAACTGGATAACGCTTAATAAAGTAAAATTGGATTTTATTGAAACCAAGTAAGCAATTAATTTAGCCAAAATGTCACACCACCTAATAAGTGACGTGTGAATCTTAATATTCGAAAAGTTCGATATTAATCGATGACCAAATTTACACTTGACGAGTCACACAAACAAAAACGATGAATTCTCTTTTGACCAAATGATTTAATTAATTTAAAATTGTTATAAATAATAAAATAAAATAATATTTATCAAATGTTATTTATAAATTTGATTTTGGTTTGATAAATGAATATTAATTATATTTATAAAAGTTATAAACACATTAATCGATATACAATATCGATAAGCGTTTTAAATTAGATTTAAAATGCAAAATATTCACTTAGGATCAAATGGATTTATGTCCCATCGTGAGGCTGGTAGGATCGGCTGAAACAAAAGGCTAGGGGCGGCTAGGATATGGGTTAGAGGGCTTGAAAATGAATGGTCAAGTTTAAAGGAGATATAGTAAAAGATGAGATCCTAAATTCTCTCCTTTCCAATCTCTATTTAAGCATCTCATTCTCCATTTGATGAAGACCTTTTTGTGCCTCCGTCTAATTCCTTTGTTGGTCGACTTTCATCCTCCATCTCTCTAGTCTCCCAAGTTCAAATCAAGTTAATTTAGCTGCTATCCGATATAAGGACTAGCACTATGTTGGATCGAAAATCGTTTCTAAGAGCATATAACATCATTTCAAGGTGTGCTTAAGGGCTTTGGCTGCAAAGTACATTTCTAGTTTAATTACAAATATTAATTTATAATTCTAATGTTCATTTATCTATATATAATATTGTTAGTTAGGTGACGGTCCGAATATGTAGATATATTGTCACAAATTTAGTTGGTTTTATGTATATGTATATGTATATATGATTATAAAAAAATTGTTATTGTTCATCTATGTATAGCACGACTCAGAATTTAAAAAACAATTCTTTATTATTTAATTAATTTAGTATATAATATACATATATTTATATAGTTTATAATTTAAATACTATGTTATACATGTATAAATTATGAAATAAAATTTTATATATGATGTTTAATAAATATGATGTTTAATAAATATAATATTTTCAACATAAAGAAAATATTTTTTATTTATATTTTTTAAATAATATTTAAATCAATTTATCATATAAATAATTATATAAATTCATATATCTATTATAAAATATATTTACATTTTATAAAATTTTACTGATGCATATTAGGCTCATGACAGAAAGAAAAAACATTATTTATTTTTAAATATTTAAATTAAAAACTAATAATTTAAAATTGAATTTTAAAATCGTTTTAAATTATAAAATTATATATTAAAATTTTAAATTATAAAATTTCATGTAAAATTTGATGCAAACTTTAAATTTAAATTTAATTTCGCAAAATAACATTTTTTATTTAAATTATTTTGCACAGTTTTATTAATATATATATATTTATTTATTTATTTATTTAAAATTAGAAAATTAAAAAACCTAGTCTATGAGAAAAAACAGTTCAATAAATATATTTAACTAAAAAAATTATTTTACAATTTTATTTCTATTAATTTATATTTTGTATTATACGTATTTATATATAAGCATTTAACATATTCATTTATATCTATATAATATATAGATGTATATATTTATGTATTTGTACAAGTATTATTTTCGACACTACAGCAAAAAAATTATTTATTATATTTTTCATAATATAAACATATTTATATACTAATTAATATATATACATTTTGTTAATATTATATATTTATATTCATATATAAATATTTATACAAAATTATTAATAAATAAATTTTAAATATAAATATATATTTAATATATATTTAATTACAAAAGCAAAAGAGTGTGTGTGTATGTACGTACATTTGGACAATACATTTACATATTGGATGAGCTAACGTGTCCGTTGCGATGTAAATCCCAACATCTATATACGAGCATGTTATACCTTACACGGATTGATATATTACACATGCATACACTTATATATATGTATGTGATACAAATATATATTTAATATAACATAAAATTAAATAATACAATATCATTTTATAAATTTAAGTAAAAGATTTTATTTAAATAAAATTTAGAAATGGTTTGAATAAATTAACTTCATGGGCCCAATAAAGATCCAATAAGGAAGTTTTTTTAAATTCGCACATAACTTCCGCTGCGAGTTGGCCCAGTTCCAACAAGTGTAAATACCTTGAGTTTCTTCAACAAATACATATAGTTATCTTACCTCGTCTGTCCAGTATATTAATAATACTACACATAACATCTCCAGCATGAGTTTGCTCAACAACTAGAGAGTATGCAAGCAATTTATTAATATATAAATGGTAGAGGACAACATTTATATTAAAGATTCATAATCTTTAATATATTTAATTGAGTGATATCGACTTATGGAATAATGTATCTCTTATGAAACACCCTCGTGATTCAAGTGTCGGATACATCAGAAATCATGGTATACGTACTATACGTATGTATTTATTCCTTAAGTCTAATTGGGTTTCTTATTATTCAACCTTTAATTTATACATTCATATTATATAAGTTTTAATTATTAGATAAATTTTATAATTTAATTAACTTATATAATAGTCTTATGTATATATTATATCAATTAAATCTTATTTAATTAATTTAATTGATTACCATTTTAATTAATTTTATTTTATTCATTTTAAAAATTTTAAATTAAATATGTGCACTATAACATTTCTAGTAATGCACATATATCTTATATATATGTATTATATTATTTATTAATTAACATCTAATTAATATATCTAATTAAAACAATTTTAGTTAATTATAATTAATTTTGAGAATTATATATGTGTATATATATATTACCTTAACATCTTAAAATAATGTTACATATATTAATATATATGTTAATTAATTAAATTTTAATTAATTATTTTTTGAGAAAAATGAGTGATCCTCTATAATTAGAGGAGAACACTTATGTAATTTTATTCTACACTTAAAAATAGAGCTGTCGACATGCTTGACAGATAGCAGTACCCCTCCTCCCCCCATGTAGAATATAAAAAATAAATAAAAATAGAAAAAACCACCAAACCTAGAGAACTAAGATCTAAAATAAAGTATACAACAAAAATAACTGCAAAATAAGAAAAGCACTCTAACCCACTAAGACAAATGAATCCATCCAATCCAGAAGGCTTACTTGAATCTGCTAAGAAACTAAATGAAAAAGTAAGTGCACAACATATATATGAATATAAATATATGTAGATATATTTATATACACATATATGAAAGAACTCTAATCTAAAATTAAAAGACATAGAATAAGCAACAATTTTAATTAACACTATGCAAAGAACAATCAAAAGAATAATACAAACATATTACATTATTTAATTATACAATTATGTACAGTAAAACTAAATATATGTTAAGACGAAGTGGCAAGGAAGAAGGAAATAAAGATTTGAATCAATAGCCAAGTACTGCGCATAACCTTGAAATGGCGTGTTGCCAAATGCAACCCATGAGCACTTGAAACTAATTACATCAAACTCTATTTAAGGTAAAGCCTTGAAATGGAGAGCAAGCAATGCATCCCATTAGGAGCTGAAACTATTTATAAAATATTTTTTGGTTGTATAACATTTTCATTTACAAACATGTTTAATGTTCAAAATGGCTAGTCGCAACTGCTCTTCTAACTGACTAATGTTTCGTTATACTCTGTTATCTTTTCTATTTACACAGTGGTTATATGTCCATGAATATTAATAAGTTAAAAAGGGTGTGAATAGTCATGTTTAACAAAGTAAACATGTTTAAATAAAAATAAAAATGTTATGCATGGTTTACACATTAGATACAAACATGACTTTTCCTTCTTTCACACAAACATCCCTACCTTAGTAGTTCGACCATGTTCACACAAAATACGCACTAAATGTTCTTTTCACACCTACTCTCAGTAGAATTAAAGGATTGTTATGTTTAAATGAGCCGCTCATGTGCTCCCTTTACTCAAGAAGAATGCAACATATACGTTTACGTATTGTATATGGTTTAACTATACTACTGAGACTATTGTTTAGTATTTTTAGAAAAAAAAAGTTGATTTGCATATTGCTGAAGGAATTTGCATCCCTAAGTTTTTAGATATAGCAGAACTGTATTATGTGCTGAATATAGCATTTTTCTCATCCAAAAGAGAAACTGAAATCTAAATACATTCATGATCCTAGACATGTTGAATATCAACCAAACCAAGTTTCAGTATGGGCATATTAAGTAGAACTTAATAAGAAATTGGATTTAACACACTTGTAGCCAAAATAGAATAGGCTATTAATTTATAACTAAAAAAGAAATGACAAAGTTTCAAAGAATAAATTGTTTTTCTTTTATATATCTTCACATTTTGTAACGATCCAGAATTTTGGTCGTTAGTTTTGAACATTTAATTTATCTTAAATTTTGAATTTGAATTATATATTGATTTTGAATATGGAAGATGTTAGTCCTTGAGAAGTTGGTTTTGATGACAACAACCTTAGAATAAGATTATAAAATATAAATACTAACATTATTGTTTAGATATATATATATGTATATGCAGGATATATATACAGGTACCAAAGAATGAAGACTGTACAGTATAGAGATTCAAGAACTGATGAACTCAAGATCGAAGATATCAAGATTCAAGACTCACGAGTATCAAGATTGTCAAGAGTTCAAGATTCCAAGATAAGTAATTTAGTTAGGAATTTTGTTAAAACTCCTAGAAAAGCACTGACATCTTAAAATCCATTTTATTCGTGGAATGGAATGCACTTCGAGCCCGTTAAAGGGATGGAACCCTAAGTAGGATGGAACCTACGAAAAATCTAGTGGAACATTGTTTTGTATCCACTAACTTTTATTCAAATGTTTTACAAAATTATATCTTATTTTCAAAATGATTTCAAAATCTTCCTTTTTAAATCAAAAACATCTATCCTGGTTTTAAAATACTTTTAGCCTCAAAATAATCTTTATTTTCAATATCAAATTATCCTTGGTTTTAAACTATCTTTTAATTATAATATATTTAAATTTTAATATTTATACTTAGATTTAAATATAAAATTATAGTAAAATTTTATATATATCAAAATATTATTCTCTATACTTATTTATGTGTTTCAACTATAGTTAAGTATATTTATAAAGTTTAAAATAGTTTTAATAAAAGATAGAAGTTATTTTCAAAGAAAAACAAATTATCAAAAATAACTTAGGCTTGTCGACAACCCCAAGGACCCCTTGTCGACAAGGTGACAGTTTATTTCAAAAGTTTGAATTTCAAAGGAAGTGTATATTCGTCATATCCTTTCACGAATGGACATGGTTGTTGTTCTACTATAAATAGGGGCTGTTTTAAACGAATTTACAATCATATTTTCTCTGATTTCACTCCTCTTCTTCTTCCATATTTCTTTATATACATTTTTACCATTACTCTGCCGAAATCACCATTGAATCTAACTAGATCATCTTTGGTTTGATTCTCTATCACTATCTCAACAAGATCCCAGTGCTATTCAGAGTTATTGTAACGCCCCACCTCTATGCCCACGCTAGCCAAGAACACTATGGTGTAATGTTGTCAACTAGCACGGAGAATAAGGCTGTTGAGGAGCGACCATCCGTGTAATTGGTTTGTGCGAGCACCGATATGTCAGATAGTATAACATGCATTTTTATTTCAGGAGGAAATCCGACATACCGATACAAACTCAAAGCTACTACACAGTGGCTATAATAGTTTAGGACAATAAATATAAAAATAACACAGATAATATAAATGCGGAACACAGATAGAACAAAAAAGTCTCATATATATAATAACTGATGTCAGTTACAATACATTTGCCACATACAAAGGATTTATCGTTTAAATGTCGATTATTAATTGATGCGAAATACCGGGTTGTTACAGACTCCCCTCCTTAATGAAATTGCGTCCTCGCAATCATAAGGAATAAATGGACAAAAGGTAACAACCATAAGAGCATGGCAATGTCGAATGCATAAGCAAAGCAAATGTCAACAGGGAAGTATTGAAATCATGGAAGTATCAGATATAAAATCAAAAGGTTCGACTGCTTCAAATCAAAAGAATCAACATCGTGGGGATCAAGGAATCAAAATCAGACGACTATATAAACAACCCCAAACATCATCATCGACTAACAAAAGCAAGAACAATCGAGTTCCAGCAATTAAAAGAAAAGGAATCAGAGCAGAAATCACATACTGAGCACGAATTGAATGTGAGTAAATCAAATTACTCACCTGAATCGCCAGAGAAAAAGACGAAGCTCAAATCTCAAAATTGCAAATATTCAATCATCAAAAACGATAATTGAATTTTCAAATCGCAAATATTTAATTATCTCAAACGATAATCAAATCAACAAATATTTAATTATCAAAACGACAATTAGAAATCACAAATACCCGATTATCAAAAACGATAATCAAAAATCACAAATACCCGATTATCAAAAACGATAATCAGAAATCACAAATATCTGATTATCAAAAACGATAATCAGAATCACAAATATTCGATTATCAAAAACGATAATCAGATTTCAAATTAACAAATATTTAATTAACGAGTCCGGAATTAACCGAAATAGTAAAAGTATGGTTCCATACTCCGTACTTTTGCTAAATCGTTTGTAGTTGTTTCCCTATGCATTTATAGCTATGCACTTGAGTCTTTGTGCTTTCATCTAGTCTCTGAAGTTGTTGTTCATGTGCTCACTTGTACATGCATTTGCCACTGATTGTTCTATGTAACTTGTTGTACTTCTGTAGTATAACCTGATGTTGCATTTGTCCATTTGAGTCATTCATGTATTTGCTTAGTCTGGGTTGATTTTTCTTGTAGCTTGACCATTTGTTCATCACTGTAGTCATTGCACTGTTGCCATTGGTTGACCTTGTGTGCTTTTGCATTGATGTTGTAGTCTTGATTCACTGTTGTACTGGTTATCTGATTTTCTGGTTTGGGGCTATGGCTTCTTCAATCTTGAATTTTGAACTTTGAATCACTTCATTCTTTTTCAACTGATTGTACTAACCAATTCCCTCTGTTTCACATTTCTTTGTCTTGACTTTCTTGACCTGTGTACATGCACAGTTTCATTGTTGCAGTGATACTCTGAATTTTGGTCGAGACCATTTGCACTTGAGATGAATCTGATTTGGATTTGATCTTGTGAACATTTGTGAATTTTTAATGTGTACATGTGTGCACATTGTCCATGTCTGCCTGCTTTGACATTTGAGGCCGTGTCATTGAGATTTGAATCTTCATTTGATTTTGGTTCGTTGATCTTTTGTGTATTTCAGGTTGTAGTGGCGAGGCAGTATACGCGTGCGTATACTGCAGCCCTACCAGAATTGATGTTTTAAATTAATTATTTTGTGTTGTCTAATTATCTTCTAGATAATTAGATTATGAGTTTCTAAATATTTATTTAATAATAAGATTTTGTCATTAATTGTCGTTTAGACAATTCTGTTGTTTTCTGAATTATCTGCATTGGTAATCTTTTATCTATCTTTGTTGGTGATTTGGATTAGCTGATTTATTGATTAACACTGTTTAGTGTTATATATGTCGTTATCCGATTCTCTTACCGAGGAGTCGGATATACGAGATTTCTATGACTGTCGTCTTTTTGATATTGATTATTATTGCTTCCGTGCATTAATGACTGAGTTTGAATTAGACTGACCCGTGTATTATCTTCTTTTGAATTTAATACTCGGGTCAGACCCGAGTTATTTCAGGTTGTAGATTTCCTGCTTTGAGTTGCTGTTGAGCTATGAAGACTTTTCATATCTTTTGAAGGGGTCTTCTTCTTTTTGTAGTAGTCAGTGTATTGTTTTAGGTTGATATGTATCCATGTATATTAGTCGATAATGTACTTGTATATATATATAACTTTCAGAGTCGACAGTTATAGTTGTATCATTTGTATGTGTCAAATGTATTGTAACTGACATCAGTTATTATATATGAGACTTTTTTGTTCTATCTGTGTTCCGCATTTATATTATCTGTGTTATTTTTATATTTATTGTCCTAAACTATTATAGCCACTGTGTAGTAGCTTTGAGTTTGTATCGGTATGTCGGATTTCCTCCTGAAATAAAAATGCATGTTATACTATCTGACATATCGGTGCTCGCACAAAGCAATTACACAGATGGTCGCTCCTCAACAGCCTTATTCTCCGTGCTAGTTGACAACATTACACCGTAGTGTTCTTGGCTAGTGTGGGCATAGAGGTGGGGCGTTACAGTTATAGACTTCTTTCTATTCAATCGAGCGAGAAAAGGTGTGATTGTAGCCTAGAAAATCAATCGGGTGAACTTGTTGCCTGTAAAATCAAGTATCTCTACCCAAAGGATTGTGAATCTGGAGCGGTGTACCTCGTGGCCTTGAAATCGAGGGTGTAATTGTAAGAATTGATTTTGAAAGGAAATCCGTACTTGTGTTGCGGGACTGGATGTAGGGTAACTCCGAACCAGTATAAAATCCGTGTGTTCTTTCCTTTATTGCTTTTACTTTATATCTCCATCTGTATTTGATTCTGTGATCATATCTGTGTCTGAATATTGCATACATTTGTGTTCAAATTAATATAAACTCAAATAGAACTAGTAATTCCTTAAAACACTATTCACCCCCCTCTAGTGTTAATTCTAGCCTTAAGATCCGTAATCCGCATTTCTCACAGAAGAATCAGTGAAATGGTTTATAATTTCAAATATAGCGATAAATTTGATTTGGTAAATAATAAAATTAATAATTGAAAATTGGGATAATACGGGATTTTGAGAATAAATGGGGGTGGAAAATGATTTCTCAAATTGATTTAAATTCTATTTGGATTAGAATTATAATATTGGACTTGTGAATGGAATTAAATTCGATAAGTTTAAAAATTGGAAATTTATATATTAATTAAATAGTGAAAATTTAATGTATAGCAATAATGTAAATAATCAAATTTTGATTTAATATGAATCAGAATGATTTCTAGTATGAATATAAATTCAATGTGATATATAATGGAGTTAGTAAGTTTTTAAAATGGAAATTTTAAATAATTTCGATGATTTTGAAAATCGCTCGACTTAATCGACGAGTTAAAATAGCCTTTCGGGGCACAGTCTCGGAATTCGACGAAACCAGTTCCATTGGA
This sequence comes from Allium fistulosum, assembly GCA_030737815.1. Classification (NCBI taxonomy): domain Eukaryota; kingdom Viridiplantae; phylum Streptophyta; class Magnoliopsida; order Asparagales; family Amaryllidaceae; genus Allium; species Allium fistulosum. Next base: position 1,126,738,826 of record CM060904.1, on the reverse strand, counting down.
TCCGTGATAGTTTATTATTTTCCGGTTTTAAATTTCGTAGCGTTTGGAGTTACCGTTTGGCCATACGAAATAGAAACGCGTTGAAAATAAAAATCGAAAATTTAATATTTTAAATCGATTCAAAAAGCTATCTTCCACATACGATCAAATTAGGCCCTGAAACATGTTCCATTGTATTCGGAATAGGGGTAAAACATTATTAACACCTGGCGGCATGTTTCGTTTGGAGTTCGTTTGAAAAAGGATGTAAAAATTGAAATATATTAATAAAATAATATTATATACGTATATAAATACTGTTTCAACAGTAAACCCTCGTTTTACACACGCAGCCGCCATTATCTATTTTAATGGCCGAAAAGCAATTCCCTTCTTCCTCATTTTTCTCGAAATCCACTCAATAATGGCAAAATCTTCCAACTAGTAAATCGTAGAGCGCCTTAGGATCTATATTATCAACGGTGGAGATCACTTTTCACGTCGCGTGGAGGGGAATTTTTGGCCGTGAACTTCCTTAATTCGTTATCATTTTCCATGCTAAAGGGATGACCGAGTTTCGAGGGATTGTGGCCGTGGGTGGAGCTTGCGTTGGCCTTCCAAAGGGGGGTGGCCGATCGACGAAGAGGTGGTCGATGTGGGGGTCTTGGTCGGTCAAAGTTTTGAACGATTGGGTTTCTTCGGCCTGGAAAGCATGGTGAGGAAGAAAGGAGGCAACTGCCTTGATCTCTAATCTCAAATCCAACGGCAGCGATTTTTCTCTGAATAATATAAAAGGAAAAGTAAATTTATTAATAATGATTTATATTTCAAAACTTTAAAATTTCATATCTTATCCATACGAGGTCGGAATTGGACGAAACAAGAGGCGCCGGAATCGCAGCGACGAGCTATATGATGTGGTATAGATCCAGAGACATTTGGAGCAAGAAAAAAATTTAGATTAAATCGGACGTGCTCGATTTAATTTAAAATTGGAACGTTTGGCAATGTAAAACTCAAGGTGAGTTAATCTCACTCAATTTTGGACTGCCGGTATTAATTTTAAATAGTTAAAATTAATAAATGATTGGTGGGTTAAATTGATGCATTTTGTCAGTTGAATGTGATATTATATATAGTAGTATATATATATTAGAGTGATTGATATTCCAACATGTATATAGCGGATGAGATCCTATGTGTCCGCATAATAGCGAATGACCCTATGTACCGCGATATTCCACCTCGAAGTGGAATTGGTATTTTTATGTTATGCTAACATCTATGGATGCAGGAAAAACAGGTTGGAGGGATCCAACTAGATTCCTCAAAAATGTTGATTATTTTAAAAAGAGGATTTTAAATTATTAAATTGGTAATTTTAAAAGTGTTAAACATATTCTGGAAAATTAGCTGTTTAATTATTTTAAATTGTGTAAAGCATATTTAATTATAAATAGTTACTTCATAATGATTTTTAAAAGATTTATTTTTATTTAAGAACTAGTCGGCATTTTTGTTTTAAAGGATAAATTATTAAATATTAATATAGCTTTGTACAATAACTTTTATTTAAGTATAATTGCCTAGATTTAACTTGAAATTTATTTTAGAACTTACAAGCATTATTTTGAGATAATATTATTTAATAGAGTTTTCGGAAAGTAATGGTATACTCGTGTGGCGTAAATCGGAGGCTGTGAGTGTCTGCAACTAAGTCTTGAATTTCTCTAGGATAGAGACGTAACCATTGAGCTGTGATCCATGGTTTGATACCATAGTGGTACTTTCCACGTTTATTTTCTTTAAAGGGGTTTTTTAATATATATATATTTTTTAAAAGATACTTTGTGAATCTACCGAATTCGATAAGATAAGTATATATTTTTGGATAAAGGGATTTAATTTATTTAAAAGTTAATTTAAATGAAGACTTGGTGTTTTTCGGTGAAATTGAAGTATTTTATTGAATTGATTGTTTATTTGATAGTTAATAACCGACTATCAAATCCGGACCCAAATAACTTTGGAAATATCTAGAAGAAGTACGGAAATTATATGGTACAATTACCGTTCGAGGTGCTATATTGTACGTGTAAACTCGTTTCGTTCTTCTAGGACGTTTATATGGAAATCTGTCCACAAAATGGTTAGGAGGTGATCTCCGATCTTATTTTCATCTGTTTATTTCCTAAAGAACCGGGGTTGAGTTTACCGGGAATATCGAACGTTGTTTCGAAGAGACCGGGATCGGATTTGCCTCATTACAGCATGATAGGGGGTTCTCGCTTCGTGTTTGGTGGCGAGCAGGAGACTCTTACCCTTACATGTCCCTGAGTGGTTGGTTGCATTCGAGAGGCTGGCCGTAAAAGCAAATTCGAGGTACCAGTGTATGCCACGGTGAAAAGTGGCCGCTGACGGGATGGTTGAAAAGCCTACCGTTTGTCACATGTGGTATCAGAGCTTAGGTTGGCGATATACCTAGGCTTTGGCGGGAATTACTCATTAGAGATAGAGTCAGTAGTACTCTAGAATGAGTTTGAATGTATTAATAGATATGAGCGTGTAATTGTTAGTGAATATAAAATCTTTTTATATTTTGTTAACTTATAGGTTGAGTGTTTATGAATTCTGGTCGGTACGGGAAGTACAACAGTATCGATAGGGGTTTCTAAACTTTTAAACAAGGTAAACCGACGTAGTATTATTTTAAAGAGTGTGAATGAAATAATTTTATCCAAAATTTTATTTTGATATAAAAGAATAATTTTCTAAAATTATTATATATAGTTGGATGTTGGTTGTTAATATTATAATCAAAATAAGATTATAAAATTTGAAACAGTTATATATAACCAAATAGAAATTTATAAGTGTGATTTGTACAAAGGAATATAACTAAAATTTGATTTAAACCGGAACTTAAATCCCAGAAATTTTGGAAAATGTTTTAAATGGATTTGAACTAAATGTTTGGAAATTTTTAAATCTTGAGAATTCAGAAATGTTTTCCAAAGTGGGTTTGTGAGGAATAATGGTGTATCACTCGGAAGTGTTTTTGGAAAAAGGAAAATTGTTTCAAAATGGATTTTTGAAAAGTAAGGAAGCACTGAACTCATTTCAGTCGCTGGAAAATAATTCTGGTGATGATGGCCACATCATCAGTATTCATTTTCGAGTTTCTAAGTGATGGATTGCTACCGTGGTGATTGGTTATGAATATTTGTTTTGGACTTGTTTGATAAACAAGTTTTGTTTTAGAATTTCCAAAGGAAAATTGTTTTGGGTAAAACCAAGTTGTTTTGAAAATCCGGAGGTATGATTTGATATACCAAAGTGGGTATGTGCTATTTATGATTTCAAAATGATTTGAAATAAAACCGGGTAATTAAATTCTAGGATTTCTATTTAAATGATTTGTGAAGTCGGGATAAAATCACCAGTGAACTTATAATTGGACGTTGATATAGATAAGAAAGGAAAATGTAAATTTTAAATCCTGGAATTAATATTTCACTTGAGTAAATTAAAGTGAACAAGATGAGTTGGAATTTAACTGAAGATAGGTTAAATAAAATTGAAATTTGAATTGAATTGGATATAAAGTGAAATGCAAGATGACTGAATAACTATAAGTTATGATTATTAAATGAAATGGATAAAGTTAAGCTATTAAGTGATGTGTATAATCCAGAGTATGATTATAAGATGTAAATGGACTTAAGTAAGTAAAATGGGATTTTAAGTAAATAAGTTTGTGAACTTATGGATAGATAAATGGGATTGTAAAACCTAAATGATAATGGTTTGATATTATGGTGAAAGAATGGAAAATTCAAAATTTAATTTTAAATGAAGGGCGAATCGAAACTGAGTAAAGTGAATAAAAATATGAATGGTGAAGTGATTATATAACTATAGGTTATGAATATTGAATGTGAATAAGACTTAAATGAAAAGTCATGGAATTGTAAATAAATAAGGTATATAACTTATTAATCTGGGAAAGTGAAAAAGGATAACCAAATTAAAATGGTTAAGTATTGATAACAAGAAATGGATTCAATTTAAGAGTAAATAAGTTGAATATGATTGGGATATGGGTTGGATAAGATGGGGTATGAACTTAAGTTTAAAAACTGGATGTAACTTAAGTAACGATGTGGAATATCTATAATAAACCTTGGAAATAACCTTGTGAAATGTTTATAATAAATTAGCTTAAAATGAAATGTTGTTCACTATAAAATGAAGTATATAGCACTATGTTAATAAAATGAAAATGAATGGAAAAGATGTAATATAAGTGGAAGTGAGGTAAAAAGGAATGCAAGTGCATGAACCATGTTGTGCTATAGTGCATTGTCGAAAATTTATATGAAATGATTTCCCAATGATATAGTATAAAGTGGATATACTAAGAAAATGAAAGCAAATAATTGAATGAAATCAATTTAAAGGGGAAATGGAATTTGGTTACAACGGAAAACTTAACTTAAGTGATTATTTATGAAATGGATTCATAAATAAAATTAACGGGAATTGGAATGTTGTTTAATGCAACATAAAGGAAACAAAGTTTGGTGAATAGCATAAATGGAAATTAAATGGGAATTAGATAAATTGGTTTAAAGTCCATTTAAAAAGGGAATAAATTGAAGTTTAATAAAATGGATTTGCATAGAATGGAAGTGAATAGTGAATCGAATGCAAATAAATTGATTATGAACCAATTTGAAATTTAATAGAAGTGAATTTATGTAAGTAAGGCTCGTATAAATCAAATTGGAATATATATGAGTTTGGTTGTTGTAAATATGAATTGAGTGTAATAAACTTTGGTTGTAAATCATTTTGAATTAAATGAAATGATATATGGATCCATAGGAAAGAAATTAAATTAGTGTTGGAACCTTAAATTTGCTTGTAAATTATGATTAGCATGTTTAGGTTATGAAATTTATATCTTTGGCTAGTTAAATAAATGAAGTGCAATAAAATTTCATGTTTATGAAAACTTATGTGCTTATTTTGAGTAAGTATAGGTACGGGAAGCTGTCTGGATAGATTTTGAGTTGCGTGAATGCATATAAAATAAGCTGCTTGCTTAAAAACGCTAAATAAGGTATGCCTACGCAATAAAATTAAGAAATGATAATATATTGTTATATATTTTGTTTTCCGACCGTGTGGATCGATGTATATATATTTATCTCTCTTGTGATATTGTAAAAGGCTCTCCCTACAAAGGAGACGCTGTCAAAAAATTTCGAAAATTTGGAGTGTTAGAAATTTTTTGAAAAGTTTGGAAAAATTTTGTTAGCTAGAGAAGGTGATTTTTGAATTGTATTAGAAATTAAGGCTATTGAATTAGAACTGAAAGCTAATTGTTTGGATAAAACAAAAGGGGTTTAGGAAAGTAGATGTAAAATTGTAACTAAGTGGGTTTTGGGTAAGTTAATGGGTTTAGGAGCATTTTTCCTACCTTAGCAATTTCGAGGACGAAATTTTTATAAGGGGGAAGGAATGTAACGACCCAGAATTTTGGTCGTTAGTTTTGAACATTTAATTTATTTTAAATGTTGAATTTGAATTATATATTGATTTTGAATATGGAAGAATCAGTGAAATGGTTTATAATTTCAAATATAGCGATAAATTTGATTTGGTAAATAATAAAATTACTAATTGAAAATTGGGATAATACGGGAATCTGAGAATAAATTGGGGTGGAAAATGATTTCTAAAATTGATTTAAATTCTATTTGGATTAGAATTATAATATTGGACTTGTGAATGGAATTAAAGTCGATAAGTTTTAAAATTGAAAATTTATATATTAATTAAATAATGAAAATTTAATGTATAGAAATAATGTAAATAATCAAATTTTGATTTAATATGAATCAGAATGATTTCTAGTATGAATATAAATTCAATGTGATTTATAATGGAGTTAGTAAGTTTTTAAAATGGAAATTTTAAATAATTTCGACGATTTTAAAAATCGCTCGATTTAATCGACGAGTTAAAATAGCCTTCCGGGGCATAGTCTCGAAATTCAACGAAACCAATTCCATTAGATCCATAATAGTTTATTCTTATCGGGTTTCAAATTTCGTAGCGTTTGGAGTTACCGTTTGGCCGTACGAAATAGAAACGCGTTGAAAATAAAAATCGAAATTTTAATATTTTAAATCGATTCAAAAAGCTATCCTCCACATACGATCGAATTAGGCCCAAAACATGTTCCATTGTGTTCGGAATATGGGTAAAACATTATTAACGCCTAGCGGCACGTTTCGTTTGGAGTTCATTTGAAAAAGGATGTAAAAATTGAAATATATTAATAAAATAATGTTATATACATATATAAATACTGTTTCAACAGTAAACCCTCGTTTTACACACGCAGCCGCCGTTATCTATTTTAATGACCGAAAAGCAATTCTCTTCTTCCACATTTTTCTCGAAATCCACTCAATAATGGCAAAATCTTCCAACTAGTAAATCGTAGAGCGGCTCAGGATCTATATTACCAACCGTGGAGATCACTTTTCATGTCGCGTGGAGGGGGATATTTGGCCGTGAACTTCCTTCGTCCATTATCTTTTTTTATGCTAAAGGATAACCGAGTTTCGAGGGATTGTAGCCGTGGGTGGAGCTCGCGTTGGCCTTCCAAAGGGGGGTGGCCGATCGACGAAGAGGTGGTCGATGTGGGGGTCTTGGTCGTTCAAAGTTTTGAACGATTGGGTTTCTTCGATCTGGAAAGCACGGTGAGAAAGAAAGGAGGCAATGGCCTTGATCTCGAATCTCAAATCCAACGGCAGCAATTTTTTTCTGAGTAAAATAAAAATAAAAGTAAATTTATTAATAATGATTTATATTTCAAAAGTGTAAAATTTCATATCTTATCCATACGAGGTCGGAATTGGACGAAACAAGAGGCGTCGGAATCGCAGCAACGAGCTCTAAACTATGGTGCAAATCCGGAGACGTTTGGAGCAAGAGAAAATTTTAGATTAAATCAGACGTGCTCGATTTAATTTAAAATTGGAACGTTTGGCAACGTAAAACTCAAGGTGAGTTAATCTCACTCAATTTTGGACTGCCGGTATTAATTTTAAATAGTTAAAATTAATAAATGATTGGTGGGTTAAATTGATGCATTTTGTCAGTTGGATGTGATATTATATATAGTAGTATATATATATATATATTGGAGTGATTGATATTCCCGCATATATATAGCGGATGAGACCCTATGTGCCCCGCATAATAGCGGATGATCCTATATACCACGATATTCCACCTCGAAGTGGAATTGGTATTTTTATGTTGTGCTAACATCTGTGGATGCAGGAAAAACAGGTTGGAGGGGCCTAACTGGATTCCTCAAAAATGTTGAATTTAATTGCATATATAGTGATATATGTTTTGTTGAATAATCTGTGACAGGTTATTGTGTGATTTAGATTGATTGGATGTTGTGATAGTTAACCTGGGTTTTGGTGTTTTAAATACCAATAAAAGTATGTTTTAAATGGGTAAAGAATTGTAAACCGGGATTTTGGAATAAAAGCATATAAAAGGATTTTTTAAATAATAAATCCTAAAACGGTACTTGTTTAAAAATAAAAGGTTTTTAAAAATCAAGATTTAAAGTGTTTGAAGGATAAAAGCGAATTGGGAAATAAGAATAAAATTGGTTAAATTGGAGTTCAAATGAGATTTCCAAATTTACGGGATGAAATTGAAAATCGAGAAATTGGTCTTGTTTTGAAAAGAGGATTTTAAATTATTAAATTGTTAATTTTAAAAGTGTTAAAGATATTCTGGAAAATTAGTTGTTTAATTATTTTAAATTGTGTAAAGCATATTTAATTATAAATAGTTACTTCATAATGATTTTTAAAAGATTTATTTTTATTTAAGAACTAGTCGGCATTTTTGTTTTAAAGGATAAATTATTAAATATTAATATAGCTTTGTACAATAACTTTTGTTTAAGTATAATTGCCTAGATTTAACTTGAAATTTATTTTAGAACTTACAAGCATTATTTGGAGATAATTTTATTTAATAGAGTTTTCGGAAAGTAATGGTATACTCGTGTGGCGTAAATCGGAGGCTGTGAGTGTCTGCAACTAAGTCTTGAATTTCTCTGGGATAGAGACGTAACCATTGAGTTGTGATCCATGGTTTGATACCGCAGTGGTACTTTCCACGTTTATTTTCTTTAAAGGGGTTTTTAAATATATATATATATATATATATATATATATATATATATTAAAAAGAGATACTTTGTGAATCTACCGAATTCGATAAGATAAGTATATATTTTTGGATAAAGAGATTTAATTTATTTAAGAGTTAATTTAAATGAAGACTTGGTGTTTTTCGGTGAAATTGAAGTATTTTGTTGAATTGATTGTTTATTTGATAGTTAAATAACCGACTATCAAATCTGGACCCAAATAACTTTGGAAATATCTAGAAGAAGTACGAAATTATATGGTACAGTTACCGTTCGAGGTGCTATACTGTACATGTAAACTCGTTTCGTTCTTCTAGGACGTTTATAAAGAAATCTGTCCACAAAATGGTTAGGAAGTGATCTCCGATTTTCGTTTGTTTATTTCCTAAAGAACCGAGGTTGAGTTTATCGGGAATATCAAACGTTGTTTCGAAGAGACCAGGATTGGATTTGTGATTTGAAAAACACTTCGATCCAAAGAGTACGTTTTCGTAATGAAGACAAGAGCATGGAGTCGAAGATGGAGCAGAGAAGTGCAAGGGCTAATCGCTACTAATCCTGAGGGTGATTCCAAAATGGATGTAGTAGGAATAGTGCCTTCGGTTCCGTTCGGAACGAGAACGTACTTGTATGGATGAATGCTAACAGTACATTATCATTGGAGGACAATGAGCATTCTAAGTGAATATTTCTAAAAAGGTAATCGTAGCCTCTAGCCTCATCAACCGGGAATGACTGAAAATCAGGGGAGATGCAGCAAGGCTAAGTGGGTCGCACCCAAGTAGGGTAAGGTTACCCCTATCTAGAGTCCCTTTTTATTCGGCTGTGTGGTGCGGTTGCTGATCCCAACCGCGGGGTAATCTTATTCGGGCTATCCAGGTTAGGGGTAGTCCGGACTTGTGTTGGCAGGGATCGATAGGTTCGATCTCGGTATAGTGTTTCTAGACATGTACTGTGACAGGTGGTACCCCAGTGCCTAGTCATTCAGTTGGAATCCATTCTCCAATAAGCGCCGTACGGTTTTGATTGTGCCCAACTATGCTGGAACATGAGATGTAAGCATTTCAGCTATTTGAATAAGTATTTGTACTTAGACACTATTATAATATCAGATGATTTTGATATGAAATGTTTTGGTTATCGTAAGGTAAAAACCCATCGTGTTTATTTATGGCGTGGTCGTACGAGATACCTTTTATTTTCAAAGGATTTTGAAACTTTAATAATTCAAATTGGGTGTGTTTTCTCACGCTGGTTTTCCAAACTGACTCGGGTGTTATTTTATTATAATGCTCGGGTCAGACCGAGTATTTCAGGTTCAGGTTAGGATTCTATGGAGCTCAAGAGACGAGCTGGATGGCGAAGACGTAGTACTCGTACTTGTTTATTTCCACTGTAGTGTTTTGTTTGAAATTGCCAGAAATTGTGAGGGCTGGTTGTTATAACTGCCCAGGCTGGTAATTATTGATTTGTGCATTCTGATGTGAGATATGTATATTACAGTTTGCTTTGTGTAAAGAACTATTGATATTATATATTGTTCGGTCCGCTGTGAGATTCTGTTTTGTTGGTTTTCTTCTTCTCCTACCTCCTTTCTTTTCCCTCAACAATCTGCCTTTCCGGCACTCGATCGTTAGGCATGTTATACGATGAGCGTATTTATGTCGATTTTCGGGGGTCATGAAGGGCGGGTCCTCACACTTTTATTGTTACCAAATTTTTGAGTTAAGTATGGTTAAGCATGATACAAGGGTTGGTATTATTGAATAATTCCTATAGGATGAATGAAAGAAAAAAGAAACCCAGACAATTTTGCTAAAGTCAAGGAATATATATTGCCCAACTAAACCCTTAAATAAAGCACGCCATTAACCAATCAATTACATTTATACCTGAATTATAATTACATTTACTATACTTATGAAAATGAATAAAGAATTACCTAGAAAGAACCCATAGAAAGTTAGCCAATTAGTTTTAATTTACACTATGCAAAGAACAATCAAAAGAATAATACAAACATATTACACGATTGTATTATCCAACTAATAACCTAATAAAGATGATGAACTAAGTGTTACCCTAATAGGACAGTCCAAGGAAGCAAATTTACATCTTTATTATTCTTTCCATTATTAACAATGATTTTATTCTTTAATAACTCAATATGAGATTTTTTTAAGAAACTCTTTAAAACTTAAATCTTTATTTAATTTATAGCTAGGATGAAATCAAATCAAACTAAATAAAGAGATTACATGTATTAAATTTTCTAAACCAATATTAATATTGTTAAACACTCATTGGTTTCTATATGCCAACATGTAATTATATAAATAGAGTCAAGTAAAAACCTATTATTACCCTTATAATAAAATCTAAGATTATTCTAATATTCCTCACAATTAATATGTCTAAAATTTATATTAAGATCAAATAAATTGAGGATTTTTACAAGAATATATTATGTTCAAAATATAAATGCATAATATTTTCCAATTTATTATTACAAAATAACATTTCTTTATCATAATTATATTTTTAATCTAATTAATTTATAAAAAAATTGAAGATTTTTATGTTTATTTTTATTTTTGAAACAATTTTGAATTATTTTATAACATTTATAAAATCATTACTTATTTTAAATTTAACCTTTTAAATTTAACCTTTTAAATTAAAATATTATTTTTATTTATTTTATATTTAAAATTTAAAATTTAAAATTTTATTTTATTTTCAAAACAGAATTTGAAAGTTAGCCCAAGTCCCAAATCAATTTGAGTATTTATATCGAGCATAACCTTTAGGCTTACCTCATCATTTCGAGCCAAACCAATAGTTAGGTAGGGCAGAGTACTTGGTTATCCAAACCCAATCTTAGACGCTGCTTTTTCTAGACACCTTACTTTATAGGTAGGCTTTAATAAGTTTGCCCTAAAATTGCTAATTTAGACTGCTTAGGATATTTGACTCTGATATCATTGTTGGAATTGGGCCAGCACGAAGCGGAATAAATGGGTAAATTTGAAGAATATTTCCATTATAGATTTTATTGGTCCTATGAAGTCTAAACTGATTTAGATCCAATCTAAATAATTTTATATAATATCTTCATTTTATTTAACTAATTTATATAAATATTTGATTTTATATAAATATGTAATATATAAAGTGTATGTGTATCAAATACACACATACGTGTAAGCATGAGTGTAACACATAAATGTGTACATGGTATTATGTGCCCATATATATTTATTGGATTTACACCACAACGGACACATTGGCCCTTCGTACGCACACTGCTGTCCAAAACAAATTTAAACTACAAATACATACATATACATATATATAATATGTATGTATATATGTATTACATTTAAAATTTTGAATATTTATTTTGTAATAAAATAAGTTATTTTGAATAAGTCAATAATTTTGAAATTCAAAATAAATTTTAAACATCTAATTTGTTTAATTAGTAAAATAGTTTAAAAATAGATATAGATCTATAGATTTAAATTAATTATATATATATTATAAATTTAAATAAAAATATCATAAATATAAATAAAATAAGTTATTTTTCTAAAGTTATTAATTTTTAAATTTAAAATTCATTTTCAAAATATCTAATTTGTTTAATTAGTAAAACAGTTTAAAACAGATCTAGATCTATTGATTTAAATTTAAAAAAAATTATATATAAAACTAAATAATAATAATATCATAGATATTTATATCATATAATTTCCAAAAATGATATATATATAATAATACTCTAAAAAAATTATGTTGCCTAACTGTTGTGTTTTAGCTGGTGGTGTTGTTTTTATTAGTTGCCGAGGTGTCTTTGCCTCAAACCTTTATTTATTTGTAAAGTGGTATGATCACTATAAAACCAGCTTGCTTGTGCAAAATAATAATACTTTGTTTCCCTACAAAAAACAATACTCTAAAATAATTATTAATATAACTAAAATCTACGTATTTAAATAAAATGCATTATGGCCAAAATTAAAAATTATATATATATATATATATATTCAAATTCAGTAAACAATAAAGTATAATTTTATAATATATATATATATATGATACTAGTTAACACTTGTTACATCAACATTAATACATATATATATGTATATATAAACTTTGTATTTAAAATAAAATAAAATTTTGAATTTATTTTTCATGTAACATTAATTTATGATACATAATAAAATAATTTTGGATATATAATTACATATATTTATTTGTCCATTTATATTTGTAGTTAAGACAATATTAAATCAATTCAAAATAGAATTTAATGTTTTGAAAATTATTAAAATAGATAGTGAAATTTGTAGATTTATATTTGAGTATACATATATATGACAATACAACTAATCTTGACAACGATTATGCATATAAATTTATTCAAATGTATATTAATTAATTATATTAGCATACTGATATAGTAATCATAGCTTATAGGATGTTACCTTAAAAATGTTGATTTAGATTTTCATCTTGATTGGCAGAATTTTCTAGAATTGATCCTGATTCGAGCTCCTAGCTTTGCAACTGCTTGGAGAACCACTTTTATTTTTTTATTTGATGTTTGGATCTGATATATTTGGCCTAAGGGGGATGGAAATTGCGGCTATGATAGAGGAAAGGGGGAGTAATTTCAACAATGATGGGTAGTGTGGCCTTTTATAGAGAGAATAAAGGAGATATTCTTTACTACTTCTCTATTACCAGTTCTAGATCCAATTTTTTTGAATCTTTAGCCCCTCTCATGCTCTCCTATAGCTGCTAAATAAGGCTATATAGGCTTTAAACCATTACAAACCCATTAGTAATTAATCATATTTAAATCCAATATAAATGCATGTCGATGTCGAATATCGATTCATACATATATAACATTTGTATAGGCACCAAATTAATTACTATTGGCACCCAGAAAATACTATGGCACTGAATACATTAAAGAAAAAAAAATTAATATTTCATAAATACTAATTAATTTAATCAATTTATAATAATTATTAATTAATTAAATCATGTGGTTTATCAAAGAATCCACTAATGTTGTTGTGCGACTCACAGGTGTAATTTAGTCAACGGTGAATATCAAACAATTCAAATATTAACGTTCACATTTCACCTTAGCCAGTGGTGGAATAGTTTGGCCGAATTTATCACTTATACATTTTTTTGATAAAATCTCATTTTTCCTATTTTAAGCGGTATCCGTTAGTGACAATTATTTACACCAATTCTTTTCGTCAAAATTATATCACGTTAGATTTTATGAAATTTGATAATGGTCAAAATTCCAATGTCGTCCATATTCAACTTTATAGTCAAAACACAAAGTCCTTGATTCAATAATAATAATTATCATTAACCGAACTGCTCTAGCTAGAGACTTTGACTTTGAGTTGACTTCAGTTGACCATGATACTAACCTCATATAATCAAGAAGACTTCTCTCTTAAATAGTGTTTCACTTCCAAAGCTTCCACTTGACCTAATTATAGTCGTTCGATGGAAACCATGTCATGGTTTGACTTTAATCAAAGCGGAGTTTCCACATTGAAGCTCGATAGTATTTTGAAATTGAAGGGATTGTGTAATATTGTCACGTCAATATTTTCTATTTGACCTTAGTTATATTAACCAACACAAAACTATCGAGTGATTCATTCCATGGTTATCCAATAACTATTAGTACGTAACCCGTTGGTGCCCCTAACAGTCATGAGTAATACACCACCCAACATTTGGACAGCATTACTTACTCTAGTCTCAACAGATGTATCGATATCCAGTCTCGATACATCTTGACTAAGAATATTTAAAATTGTATGTTGAATTTCATTGTGATAAATTACTCATGATTACAACACTTTATAACTACTATCATAAAACATAACATTTTTGGATTTCCTATTATATATACTTTTAATTAAATTAATTAATTTAAATAACATATTATATCAAGTATATAATAGAAAGAAAACACTTTTTATTTCGGATAATATTGATTGTCGAGTTAGATATATGTAACAAATTACATAAGTGCCCTTAGGGCACCCCCCTAACTCTATCATACATCAGACTCCCAATAAATCTAATATATTCTAGTCGGTTCATCGACCTACCAATATATAGTATACTTGCATATTTAGGTCAAATAAGGTGGTTGTAGGTTCACAATCAAATTGATTGAACATTTTCAAGTTCTTCTCAATGTAATGAGATTTTGTAATGACTAACTTTTTCTATTATCATGATTCCTATTCCTAGAATCACTTCAGCTTCCCTCATATTCTTTATGTCATGGAATGAAGATAAAAATCATTTTATTTCTTCAATACTAGAAGTATAAGTCTCAAATATAAGCATGTCATTTACGTAAAGATATATAATTACACCATTACCAACATAGAATTTTCCACAGATGAATTTGTCTGAATCACAGATCTTAGAACCATTTGAAACAATTGTTTTATCAAATTTCTCATGTCATTATTTCAGTGCTTGTTCAAAACTGTAAAGTGACATAACGAGTTTGCATACTTTACGTTCTTGTCCAAGCATCACAAAACCTCCTAGTTGTGTTATAGATTTCCCTATTTAGTTCTCCATTTAAAGATGCAATTTGGACATCCATTTCAAATTTATAAACATATGCTCAAGCATTTAATGTCCAAATTTTTGGAAATTTTAGTTAGAGGTACATATGTATCGCAATAATATATTCCTTCCTTTTAAGTAAATTGTTTAACAACTAATATGGCCTTAAAATTTTCTATGTTGCCATCCACTCTTAACATTTTTCTTAAAATCCACTTAGAACCAAAAAGGTTTGATTTCCACTAATAAAATCCATTTAATTGTTTATGGATTCTGGCCAGAAGGATGAATTTTGAGACTTCGTTGCCTTATTATATGTTAAAGGATCATATTATATGCTTGTAGAAAGCATGACTTGATGTTCAACAACCTATCTTGATCATTCAACCAAACATATGACAAAATGGTCCCAATGATTTTTTGGTTTCCCTCTTTGACTTGTCCAAAGAGATTTAGTGATTTCATCGTTACTTATCTATTTTCCAATAGACGCACGGTTTAATGATGAAACACAATTTCTTTACTTATCTACTAGTAACACCTTCTTCAAGTTCGGCATGGATGAGGACGGCGAGACCAAATCTTTAGACTATCATATCACATAGATACACTTACTCTTACCTTAGATGGAGAGACTGGGAAGCACAATAGGGAGATCTTATGGATGATAGTTGGGACATGAAATTAATTAATACAAGGCTATATGGCAGACATTGCCAAGCTATTTAGAGTCTATGTACACACTTTTGGTAGCCATTCGAGTGAGGATGAGAGTTCCACAAAGGAGGATATTAGTATGTTATGTATCCTATAATAGATGGAGTAATCTACCTAATTCATGTACTTTAACATTCTGTTTTTTAATATAAAAAATGGTTGGGGACCATTTAATCCTACTTATCATGTAAAAAATACTTTGAAAATATAGATTTGGAAAACTTGTGATTCGGTAATGGTGGAAGATAAATTGAAGTACTAGTAAAAGAAAATAAAAAAAAGGGAAAAAATATGTAAAACTACCAAAATAATGTCGATGTAGATTCCAATGAAGTGTCGGTTCACATCTTGGACTTGGCTCTCAGCAGAGTCTCGACGTACAAAGAGAATAATCAACAAGATGATGCAGTGTGTACTTAGCATTAAATTCAAGGTGTGCTCCAAATCCAGTGATAGGAAAAGTCTGGCCGTGTGCACACAAAGAGTAGACTTAGGTGCATATGTTGTACACATTTCTACGCATAGAATATTTTAGCAGTATGTCATAACACTACACCGGAATCCTGATTTCGCAACGGCCTTAAGTCATTGCAAAATGCTTTCGCAACGGCTATGAGTCGTTGCGAAATGGGCAGTGGTAAATATCCGTTGCTAAATATACTTTTGCAACGGCTAAAGGCCGTTGCAGAATCTTATTTAGCAACGGCTCATAGCCGTTCCGGATTTTATTTCGCAACGGCTTAAAGCCGTTGTTAAATGTAGACGTATAACTGTTTTTTTTAACTATTAGCAACGGCTTTAATCCGTTGCTGATTACTGATTTTTTTTAAAGAAAAAAATTCGAAATTTCTTCTCTGCACCAGTGCGACAGTCATTTCATTATCATAATTAATACAAAAATTTGCAAATTTAACACTATCACAAAAGAAAGATTATTAAATCAAATATTTTTCATACATTCAACACAAAAACCAAACATAACAGATGTTTGAATTATAATGTTCAACATCAACACATACCACTATATAGTACAACAGCGGAATCATTACATAATACTACATTGCAATCTTATGTTTAACCTGCCTTGGTTGATTAGTCTTATGTCGCACAAATACAAATTGCTCCCCTCTTATAACCTGTCATTTAAGGAAACATGTTGGAGTCAATGAAATGGTACAATATAAACAAAAATTGGTAATGAATTATACATACATATTCAATGAATGACTTTAAGTTTCCTAATGAAGTACAGTAAGTGTATTAGGCAAGAAACAGTAGTAAGATATGTTTAAGGCAAAAAACAGTAGTAAAATAGTGCATTAGGGAATAGTCTCTAAGCAGTTTTATTAATCTTCCATTTTCTACCATTTCCGTTAAATGTCTCTATTTTAAATTTTGTCGTTATTGCTTCCTTAAGCACTAAATTATATGATGAAAGGTTATGAACCTCGATCTTCGATATAACTACTAGGAATAGTTGCGATACCAATGCACAAATTTTCAATCATGTTAGAAATGAAAAAGGACACGAGAATTTCACAGGAAAATAATTCAAATGAATTAAAGTAAAATAGTAGAAAGGTATTATTGTATGCAGATGCTATAGCATCTCCATGCTAAAGAGAATACAATATCAACACACTCTTTCTTAGGTTAGGCGAAATAAAGTTATCACTCTTTTAATTACGATGGGATAGTAATCAGCACACTCTTTCTACTACACCATAATTGATAAAGTGGCTTTACAGTACATTACCGCCATCAGCAATAATTACAACTAAACAAATAATCGACAAACAAAAATGCGTACATGACAACGATGAATGTAAATGTACAAACAAGCTAGACATACACCAATTTAAACAAAACACATAAATGAAAGATTTACCTTCCTATCAGTAGAGAGTGTTGTATGTGAAGAAAGTGGCAGCTATAGAAGCAATGCAGATGAACAGAGAGGGCAAAAGTGTGACATTGAGTAACCGATCTCGGCCCAAATAACCAGCCAATGTGATCGTGCCATCTGCCACTACTCTTGCCAGCGTTCCTGCCTCCGTTGATAAAAGTCCTACGTTGTATGTCCCACGCGCTAGTCGAGATGACATTACCCTAGACAAGAGTGAAAGGTTCACACCTGCAGCAAAAATTGCACATACCACGTGTTAATATCATGTATTTAGGAGTTTAAAATTTTAATGCAGGACAACTTTATACTTAAAAAAGGTATCTAGCTACAAGAGAAACTATATAGTTGGTGATTACCTTCAAGAACTTCGGCAGCAACGAATGTGATAAGGGCAGAGATGACATATTGTGGCACAGAGTATTTGCTGGTGACATGAAAGCTCATGGTGATGTCTATTAATTAACGCCAGTATTTCAGATGCCAGCAAGATTTGCCTGTGTGATATGCAATTTATTAGTACTAAAGCTTACTGTAAGCAGAAGAGAACTTTAACATAACTGTTTCTATAAGCAATTTCAATCGGATAGCATTTGATAGTTGTAACAATAACATTTTGGTTACCTGTCTTGAAACATATTGCTAACGTAAGTTCCAACAACTGCATTTACAGGAAGAACCGTAAGTCCAAGGATTGCTAGGAAAATTGCCACTTGGCCAGTACTCCAACTAAAATAAAACGTAGTGACGACACTTGATTCTGAGAGTAAGATCTCCATCGCATATTTGAGCATGAAATATATCAACAACTGGACCTGTTACAATCAATGAAATTATGCATGGGCATTCAGCTTCAACTAGAAAAATATAAGATGGTTAAATAGGGAATTCTAACCTTCACTGATGGTGTAAGTAATCTGTACGCTACGCCAATTGAACTCGCGGCTCTATGTGAATCTTCATGTGCTTCTTCACTGTCCTCATCTTCTACGTCCTCGTCTTCATCAGCTTGTTCTTTATCACTTAAAAGCAATGGTTGAGCTAGACCATTCTCCAACTCACCAGTGTTTACATGGCCAGCTAATAAACAAGCGGTTATTCACTTTAGCATAATAATATCCATCCAATAGCACATGTGCACATGAGCGCATGTGTGCATGAATTTGAGATTCTTAATTAACAAACTTTCTTTTAAAAAGTAAGAACTAGTCTTATTATGCAAACAACAGATCTTTTTTGTGTAAAATTTCATTAACTCAACACATACATGAAGAATCAATCAAATCCATTCATTTAAGAGTACCAAAATAAAATTAGTAAATAATAAATAAAAGCTGAAACTAACCTGAAGGCTCATGGGTTTCTTCAGTATCGCGAGCTGGTTCTTTGAATGAAATCCACAACCAAACTAAATATACAATCCAAGCAATAGCCATAATCCATCCCGATGATGTATTCTGATTAATCGTAAGAGAGTATACTTTAAAATTTAGTTGAAGCAAACCAGCAAGTGCAGGTCCACAACCCATCCCTAAAGCGCTGGCACTAACAAATAGTCTGTGAATTCAAATTGTTTAGTTACTCCTGGAATAATTTCAATTTGGATTTTATTTCAACCAGTATATTCTATTTTATTTCTAAATTACTTCTGCTTTGAATGGTCAGTGCATATTGGAAAAATAAATAAACTTCAGGCCTATTTGAATTTTAATTTACATTTTGCAACTTGATTCTTATAGATAGTGCATTAAGAATAAATGAAGTTCTGTTGGAAAAATAGATTAATCACATACATTCTCGGAATGTAGAGGCTATAGAAGAATTAACATTACCTCACAAATTAATGCAATAACAATAGATGTAAACCAAAAGAAGGTGTTTGCTAGTGCTGACGCACAGTCCAGCCTTAATATACAGCCTGCAATAACTGCAAAACTCTTATTTCCAAAGCCTGCAAAAATAGATTAATAAGAGTTGCCTAACTCTGCAAAAACTAGCTCTATAGCTGATATGAAAAGCTATATGAGTCAAATACAGTCTGCCAACACAAATTTTGTTTGACTGCTACATGAGTCAAATACATTGAATAAGAGCTTAACGATCAAAGCCATGTACTGCTTCAAAAATACATTTATACTAATAATATAATTATAATAGTATATACAGTCTGCCAACACAAATTTTGTTTGACTGGTATATGAGTTAAATACATTGGAAGCTAAGCAATGCATATATTTTTTTGAAAAGCTGCCAATATTGCTTGTATATTATATATTTATACCGAATTAAAAAATTGCTTAATGATCATGCTTCTAAATGAAGGAAATTGCAGCCAGCATCAACTACTATTATTATTTATTATGCATCAACTTCTAAATGACAAGTTGGTTCAAAATTGAAAATGAAAATGATGGGTTTGGCCAACCTGGAAGGATAAAAAAGAAAGAACGAGATATTAATCTTGTCTGTCTATTTGGAAATATGAATTGACCGAATGATAGATAGGATTTAGCCAGATCGGTGTCATATCCTAACTTAGAGATGTTGACATATTTTACCACTTGATACTAATTTAGTACTTAATGGGGTTTTTTATTGGTTATATTAGTTGGTAAATTTGTATTAAGTTGAATTCATATTCCAACTCTGTCCTGCGATAGTAATTCAGGTGACTTAGTTGGATTTGCTTATTCCCATATCTCTGAACACAAATAGATCCAGAAGTTGTTTTTGAAAACCCAGCAAGAAGCTGCACTAAGAAAGCGCTAGGTAAGTTATGTAGGCACTGAGACTTTTTTTCCTTCCTTGACAATGAGCATGAACATAAAATTATACATAAAGAACCAATAGTGCTTAATGCAAACCTGCAAGAGAGTAGTTTTTCCACTTCCACTTCGTCCAAATATTAAGTCAAAACTGAAAATTATAAACATAGAATTTTATAGGACAGTCACATGGTAGTTTCTAGTGCACATATATAACATAAAACTGCTAAAGACGGGTTAAAAGGAAGTGTTGTTTTGCAATTGTAAATTACCACACTAAATGACACCATGATGGAAATTGATTGCTGTACAGGAGAAACATTAACGTCCTATAAGATTATTTAATCTTAATCCATGTTTTCATCAACAAATGTTATACTCAGTTACTAACCTGTTCTAGGGGAGTGCTCAGCTAAC
This sequence comes from Allium fistulosum, assembly GCA_030737815.1. NCBI lineage: Eukaryota > Viridiplantae > Streptophyta > Magnoliopsida > Asparagales > Amaryllidaceae > Allium > Allium fistulosum. Next base: position 1,126,718,149 of record CM060904.1, on the reverse strand, counting down.
ATCAGTCGAAAGGCTGTGTTTAGTACCAGGAGGCTGATAACTAACCTTTTTCACCTATAATAAATGAATGAAATGTCAAAATCACCCTACTAGATTTTGGTTCTCAGGTTCTCAATGTTACTACTAATATCAACCCGCAAATCACAAAAGTAAACACAGCAACAATTATCAATTTCTACTCAATAATTCAGGCTAAACTTTATTAATTCATTTCATGAAATATATATAGATTCTTGTGTCTAAACCAATTTAACATCGAAATAAAAATAAAAACGATACCTAATATTTAGATCTGAGGTTTGACAGTTCGAAGAAAATAAATTTTGAAGCAGCAGCGGATGTATTTGCAGGAAGAAAGAAGTGCCTGCCAAAGAGATGAGGACGGAAGTCTTTGTCAAGGAGATGGAATACGAAAGAATGGATTGTTGATGAGGACGGAAGCCTTACTGTTGGTCTTCACGTTGCCGCAGTCGATGATGATTTACAGTCGACGATGATGATTTGCAGTCGCTCAATCGAGTTGGAAATAGGGGCGATTAAACTAGGGCAAACGCGCGCGTGGAGGAGAGGGAAAATGAAACTAAAAGGGCGTTAGTTTTGGGGAACAGGGGGTTCGTGGAAAAAAAACAGCAACTACACAACGGCCTTGAGCCGTTGCACAATTACAACGGCCCATAGCCGTTCTTGAATCATTTACAACGGCTTCGAACCATTGCTATTTAGCAACGGCTCAGAACCGTTGCGATTCTTCCGCATGGGTGTGTTGCAAAACTGGCAGTATGGTGTAGTGTAAAGCCCAATATACAAAAGCATCCTGGGAGTAAATTGGCCCAAGCACCAGTCCACCAACTCCACAGGCCAATGCACCAACCTTCGAAGTCCCTTAAGGAGAACATGACTTGGTTATCGTTATTCAAGCACAAATCGCACAGATTTAGGAGCAGTCAAAGAGCGCCTAACATACAATGTCAACTACCAATCCATGGATGTTTCTTATTTTTTCCACATTTATCTCAAAGAAAAGGATTGAAGGGATATAGTGCATCAAGTTATTCGTAAAGGCCAACGCTCCTGTTAGGGTGTGGCACTCAAATGATGTTGGCATGTGCCAACTAAACAAGTACTACATATCCACTCGAGGGTAAATAGTGACATATATGTACATATATGTAAGGTATGATATGCAACAATGCAAAACATGATATACAAATATACACAATGGAAATGTATGTAAAATGATATGGAAGATATAGGAAATATGTTCAAAACCCAGAAATCGATGCTCGAGAACTCAAACAAGTAACACTAACTCATTTGGTCGAAATTTAAAATCATTCATAACCCCTGAATAATGTATATATGTAAGAACTCAAGTTCTTGAGTATTTTTCTCGATAAGGGATTGTATTTTATAGGAACAAAGGTTTTGGAAATCTAATGTAATAGGCTGTAATAGTCAGTGTTACACCAAAAATCAACCTTTCGACTAAGTCGAAAGGTCTTTCAATAAAGACAAAGGAAAAGAAGCACAATCCAAACATTTCGAAGGAGTCGAAGGGATGCAGTCATCAGAGTTTAACAGTCCCAAACCTTTCGAAGGAGTCGAAAGGTTCCATCTATCAGTATCTAAGGAGTTCTTACCTTTCAAAGAAGATGAAGAAATCAAAACAAGTGTGAGAAACTCCATAATGACCTTTTCGAAAGCATAGCAAGCCTTTCGAACCGGTTGAAACACATCCAGGATACCTTTCGACAATGTTGAAAGGTTTATGAAGAAAGCAGCACTCACAAATCAGCAAAGAATGAAAGACAACCTTTCTACAACATTAAAGGGAAGCACAGCTCTCGTCAATAATCAAGTGAAGAGCAACCTTCCGACAAGGTCGAAGGGTTCACAACAATCAAGTGAAAGAGCAACCTTCCGACAATGACGAAAGGTCCACAGTGACCTACGAAGGGCGAACCTCTCGACAAAGTCGAAAGGTTTACAGCTGCATATAAAAGGGTGACCTTTCGACTCAGATTAAAGCATGAAGTCGAAAGGGGGGATGCCTGCATCTATAAATAAGACCCAAGGGGTTCAGTTTTGGGGATTCAAACTTTCACATTCTAGTTTTGTATCTTCTTAATCAATCGATATATTGTAACCCTAATTGGGTGCTAATTTGGGGATTTAATAAAATGAAGCTTTTTCTTGGATAAAGAGGGAAGTTCTAAGCTTAGTTAATTACTTTACTGCTTGCTTAAACTTTTGTTGGATTAACTCTAAATTTCAGGTTCAATCTCATCGAAAGGTTCTTGCCGACAAGGTCGACAACTCTTCTAATACAAATAACTACTGCAACCTTTTGAAGTTGTTAACCCTCCGGTCCGAACCTTTCGACAAGGTTAACAATACAACTAGTTCAAACATCCACTGTAACCTTCTGAAGTGATTAACTCTAAGGCTTAAACCTTTCGACAAGGTCGACGATAATTATGTTATAACAATACCAAAAACCTTTCGAAGCTATAATCCAATCGGTCTAACTTTTCGACCAGGTCGAAATCTGTTCTTCAAGTATAAATACCTGGACTTGTAAAGCTTATCCAAAAGAGATCATTCTCATACCTTTCGACAAGGTTGAAACTTACTCCAAACAAGTGATTAAACCTATCAACAAGGTCGAAAGCAACAACATATCTACTAAGGAATTTGATTTCTTGCTTAGATTCAAGGAAAGCAACTACCTTAGCCTTTGATAAGGATAAATACTATCTGTAGTGGTCTCAACTCATAGAATCCTAACCTAGTTGAAAGGTAAACTTTCATAAGAAACCACAGACAAGTTCAACTGAGATGAAAGGTTATCCAATTCAAAGACTGAACCTTTCGATGACGTCGAAAGGTCTGACTCAAGAATCAACAACAAGAGAAGCTAAATTTAAAAGCAACTCTTAAGGGTATCACATCCTTCATTCAAACAAGTCAATCCAATCTTCTTGGAATAACTTTGGGGTGTTGACAAGAAATCTTGTTAACATTTTTGGCGCTAGAAGGAGGGTTCGAACCTTCGACTTGGTTAGCCCACTAACACTACTATTTTCTAACCCCCTCTTGGATCAATCCTACATCAAGTTATCCACTTTGGTTTGATCATGGCTAGAAGATTTAAAAGATCTGAATAAGGGTCTTCTGAACCACACTTGACAAGATTCTCCCAAGTAGACATCAAAAGCTCCAATCAAGATGAAGAGCAAAGACTAAGGCTCGAAGCCTTAAAGATTATAAACAAAAAGAAAGCAGAATCTTATGACCCTGAAAAATGGAGTCTAAATCCTTTTCATGTAGGCCCTACCCCAATCTTTGCACTTGAAAAGAGAACAAATGGAAGTGATGATATCTTTAGTCAAATGAGAAGAACAATTCTACATTACTCCAAGAGCACAATCTTTGAGAAAGAGATAATGAATTATTACAACGCCTTTGCACACAAATGGCAACCAACTGTAACAAGAGCACTTCCAACCCAAAGATTCAAAGGGTAGCAAAAAGAAATATAATTGAAGAGCATGAAATGAAAAGGCTGAAAAATAAAAGAATTATCCTCAAGAGTCAAGTTTCAAGTCTAGACTTCCAAAAGAATGCAATTTAACCACATCAATGGGAAACATCTACTTGCTTACAAAGGATGAACTAAACTGGCCATCACAAAAGAAAAAACCAAAACATGAAATGAACTTGGGAGGATCCTTCTATCACTATCATATGATGAATGGTCATGAAACCAACCATTACAAGGCCCTGGAGGGAACGATCATCAATTTCTTTAGACAAGGAAAGATAAGTGAATTTGTAAACAGAACTTGAGAAAAGATTAATAAAGATCAACTTTCTATAAAGAGAAAGTCTACATGGTTGGGAGTGAAATGCTCCTCAAATTTGGATACTACCTAAGATGGTAGTCTACCTAAGATGGTAGAAAAGCCTCTGTCCATGCCGAGATGGCCAGGGCAGAGCGCCTCCTGGAGGGAGGATGGAGTAAGCCTCTATCCGCGCGTAAGATGGCCATGGTAAAGCACCGGACAAGCCCTTATCCACGCCACGCTATGGCCAGGTTAAGGCACCTCCTGGAGGGAGGACAGAGTAAGCCTCTATCCGCGCCTAAGATGGCCAAGGTAGAGCACCGAATAAGCTCCTGTCCACGCCGCAAATGGGCCAGGGCAGGGCGCCTCCTGGAGGAGGTCGGGTAAGTCCTTGGTTCCAGGCTCTAAGATGAGCTAACCAAGAGCACCGGACAATGGACTAAGATGTCCAAGCCCAAGTGAGGCTCATTCAATACTGGACTAAGATGTCATGGCCCAAGAGAGGCCCATCAAATAATAGACTAAGACGTCCAAGCCCAAGAAGAGGCTCAATCAATAATGGACTAAGATGTCCAAGCCCGAGAGGAGGCACAATCAACTAAGGACTAAGATGTCCTAACTCAGATAAAGGTAGCTTATCTAATTATGGACTAAGATATCAAAGCTCAAGAGGTAGCTAATCGAATTATTTCTATTCGAAACCTGAAGGGTTCTTATATGTCGGAAAGGACAAAAGCAAAGGAGTGAGACGAATCTCCATTGATTATTACCTGAATCTAGGTTTCGGGACTTTCTTGACGTCATCTATTAATGCCCGAATCTGGGCTTCAGGATTCTCATATATGAATTTCAAAATCTAATACCCGAATCTGGGTTTCGGGATATTCATTTTAGAACTTCACTATATAATACTTGAATCTGGGTTTCGGGTCTCTATTAACTACTGATTATCTTAATGTACCCGAATCTGGGGTTTCGAGATTTTTATTTCTAAACATCAGCTATTAATACCTGAATTGGGGTTTCGAGTCTTTCATATAAAGATTTCATCATCTAACACCCGAATCTAGGTTTCGGGTCATTATCAATAACTTATTATACCTGAATCTGGGTATCAAGACTGCTGTTTATTTAAATTAATCTGGGTACAAGATCCTCGGATTTCCATTCATCTCAAATGCCCGAATCTGGGCCAAAGAATATTATCAAAAAGATCGCTATTAAGAGCCTCCAAATGGGAACTGTGGGCTTCTAACTTTTTAAATCCCATTAATGTTAAGGAATGCGTGAGAGAGTTACTACTTCAAAACTTCAGACATAGACTCCTGAATCAGGTTCTTTATTGAATAAAAGTTATATTCGAATATTCATGACCTAATGATAAGGCGGAATCTACTACCTACAAGTTTTGTGCATTCCAAACAAGTGGAAGGAGCTAAGTCCTTAATAATTTTTCATCATGGTTAAAGAGGAGATCTTAACATTTTGAATAAATCACTTCTCATACAATTGGCAAGATGATTTGCTAAGCTAGGAAAATGATATGCATAGACAAATATGTAAATTTCAAGCTAACAATTAAAAATATTGTTTGCTACATGTATCTCAGGGGAAGCAGAATGACAAGGAGTAACAAAAAATTCAGCAAACACAAAAGTGGCTGAATGAGCAATTCAAAGTCATATCAAAAGTTACACTACAGAAAAGGGTCACAAGTCAGGTGATATTTACAAAATTTCCATAATTTACATAAATTATGAAGTCATTTACAAACAACAAAATTATGTACAAGATAGATTTACATGGCTCAAATACTTAAATGTATTACAAATCTTGAGCTGCTTTATTAAGAGTCTCCGCCATTGAAGGATTTACGACATGATTAATTGTTGCGCGGAGAACTTCCTTAAGCTTCTTTTCTTTCCTTCTTATACTGCTCTCATCATCAATAACATCAATGTTGGTTTCAGGGCACGATTAAAGGCCTTATTTGCAGCCCTACGGGTTTTTTTTCTCTTTCTAACTCTGCAACCCGCTTGTCGAGCTAGTAATTATCATGCTCTAGCTTTTGATTTTTAGTAGCGTAATCATTGATAGAATGAGAATACTTTATCTTCTGCCGCTCATCAAAATATTTGGCGATTTCGAATTTTACCCTCCGACACCAGTTCCCCACTACATTATCGTCTAAGCCTAGGGGAGGGTTAGTCAATGTGATCCTTATGATTACTGGCGATGGGTTTTTGGATAAGGTATCTTTTATGCCATTTTATGGCTCCAACGTTGCCACTAAAACGTCCTGAACCACAATTGCTCCACTCTCTAATAATAATCTCTTTCTGATTGCATCAACGTGGGATATTAAATTTTAAGCGAGAGAGGTTGTAGATGGTTGTGGCCACTATTTAAATAAAAAGAAATGAGAGAAAGTCAAAATTAGGATAAAAGATATCTTTATTATTACAGAAATGGATTACAACCCAAATAACCACAAAGTTAAAAGGTACAACAAACACTTTCATCACATTTAATGTTGAGAGACCACATTCCTAACTTTGTCTAAAGTATTTGTTGAAAGCATGACTGTCGAATCAAAGGGTATAGCGACTCCTTCAGGAGTAATTACTGGCGGACATTTTGCTATAGTCCCATTTCCTAGCTGGTGGACTATCCCGACCGCAAATTAGTTTAGAATGAAATGTTCTAGTCTCTTTAAGGAATTTTTCCTTCTCGTTGCCAAGGAAGTCAAAACAGAGATGGGGATATTCCAAGTATAATTTTTGTAAATCCCGAAGAAAACAATATTTTGCTAACTTCGAAGTCTTTAAAATAAATGCATTTTCAGAGTAAAATTTCCTCATTTTAACATACTGGCTTAAGTGGTCCCTTGGGTCGACTCGACCTAAAGAGCTGATATTTTGTAATAGCACAGTAAAAAGTAGCTAAGCATAGAAAACATAACAAAAACATATATTCAAAAATCGATTACTTGTTACATATTTACAATTATTCATTTGGTTCATACAAAATAGACTTAGAGAAAAACTTAGAAACAAATTTATCCTTATAATACTTAAGCTTTTCGGGGGGGAGGTCTTGAGGAATCGATCTGATCCACGGTAAATTCCAGCAGGCTCCAAGATGCGGGTCAGATCCGAATTCATCCAAGTTTCTTTTATGAAAACGTCTAAGGAGACCCCCACTGAATTCACCTAAGTAAGAAAAATCTATGATAGATTGTCTACAATATGCTTTATACAAAAAATTAATTAAAATGTCTCTCTTTTCCATCAACATCCAGAATAGAGTTATTAACTCTCTATTTTCCTTCAAGAGAGCGTCGTACCGGAGATGCGCTTTCTTTAGTAAAGGATCTGCCCTCTAATATTTAAAAGATGATAAAACGGAGGTAATCCTATCCAGACTGTGATATTTCTTAGATAGAGCATCGTGTTCATTTATTAATTTGTCTAACTACCTATATAACTTGTTAATTTCCGCCTATTTGCTCTCAAGTTTTGTTATATGGGGAAAATTTGACTTCTTCTTTATCTAAGAGAAATGATTTATCACTAATTATTATCTTCAAAGTGTAAGACATGAAAAAAAAGAAGCCCATACCTGTGAAATTGGAATAGAAGCCTGAGGGACTTGTTCTTTCCCTTGTGGATCCTTGGTATGAGTGGGAGCAGTTTCCTCCTCTGGAGGAGCAGATGGACCAGGGGATGTTGGTGGCATATATTTTGAAGGGGGTTGCCCTTTCTCAGAAGCTTCGACTTGATTACCACTGTCCATTCCTGAAGCACTGGAAGGCCCCCCTTTGTCTCCACCAAGGCCTTAACCTCCGGAGTGGTTATCATCATTATCATCATCATAATCACTGTCCTAATCAAGGTCATCACCGTCGTCGCATTTTTCCTCGGGGTCATTATCTTTATCACCCTCATCTTCAGAATCAGATTCAATGTCGAAGGAGGGGATATCGAAAGAAAGAACTTCTGATATATTAGGTATCTCCTACTCACCTTTAGGCCCGGTACCCTGCCTAATTTGGTTGATTTTGTCCATAACTCTTTCGGCTAAAGCTAGATCGAGAGAGGGAAAGCCAAAGTCGGGACATTTCTCGTGATTATTGGTATAGGAAACCATGAGGGCATCTTCGTAATGTTTCAGCATCATGGGCCCTAGGGTGGATTCAGCAAACTCAGAGACTTGCTTTTTAACATCGGAGAGGGTTTGGACAGCTAGTTTGAGTGAAGCTCTGGCCCTTTTAAATTTGTCTTTCAGCAGAGTATTCTTGGAAACCAAGCGAGCTTTCTCATCTTCCGAGTCTTTCAAAGCTAGCTCCATTGCAAATTTTTCATCAGAGGAGAGTTGATGAGCTTGCCTCACCACCTCTAAATCTGCTTCAGCCCTAGTAAGAGAAGCCTTGACTCGCTCCAACTCAGAGGAAGTGTCATTCTGAATGGCAGTCAAAGAAGATAGTTGATTTTTGAGTTCAGCGTTTTCCTCTTGTAGCCTGGAGGATCCAACAGAAAGTATTGAAACATGTTCATTTAAAGAGATCCAGTTCTAAGAAATCTGCAACAAAAGAAGAGAAACACAAGTTAGCAATTAGAAAGATCTAATGATGATAGGATTAATGGGGTGAAAGCTTACCAAAAGTTGTTGCTCCATCAGAGAGCGATGATTTTCTGCCAAGTCTGAACTGAAAAACGGCAGAGAAGAAGAAGTGAAAGATTCTGAATGAAGGATAAGCTTGACCAGTTCTTCAAAATTGGTCGATGAAGGAACAGAAGATGACGGCTCCGACGAAATTTGCATCTTAGAAGGAGTCTCTAGAAGAGCAAGCTGCATTTTCGCAAGTTCGGTTGGAGATTCAGTGATAGTAATATGTGGAAAGGGTGCCGGAGTAGGTGGAGTTTGCTATGTTGTATCTTTAGAGACTTTAACAGTGGGCTCTTTGAAACTTTCTTAGGAGATGTGCGCTTTTCTTCCTCTTCCACATCAGTAATTTTTGCCATTTTTGCCAAAGGAGCGTCTTTAGGAGGCACTGTTAATTTCCTTTTGAGAGATCTTTTGGATCTAGCAAAAGACTCCAAGATTGATGTCACCTCAGAAGAAGATGAAGGAGGGGCAGCACCACAAGAAGACATGATGGCCTTGGAGGGAGCTAAAATAATTTCAAGAGGATACAACATCAGTCAAAGTAATTTTAAAGGTTCCAAAGACAAAGAGGAAAATACTAAGCTAATAATATACCTGAAGTGTCAACACAGATGGGGGACATTAAAGAAAAGTGCTCAGCATCGCCTAAGGAAAAGAAACATTTGCCACGAGAGGTGTGCATAAGGGCGGGCAGAGTGCCTAGGATCCTTTGGCCAGGCAGCAGCAAAGAGTGTTTCCTTAGATTCGAAGGGGTTAGGAGCCTTAGCATGCTTCCAAGTTGTTCTGAAGCTGTGGTTAAAGAATCGATGGTTTTCTTGTCAACATCACCGAATTTCTTGGAAGATTCACTTGAAAGGTCAGAGATTAGTTAACAAAAAACATAGAGAAAAGCAAAGGCAACATTAAAATAGACTTACGGGGGGAGGCATGAGTCCCGTGAACATCCGCAAAGCACTTGACAAAGAAAAATTGATTATCCCAATCCTTGAACTTATTGATGCCATCTAATATAAGCTTCTTATACACATTTACTCTGTAAATCTGCTTGTTAAGATTGCTTAACCTTGCCAACTTGGTCAAGGAGTTCAGAACTTGTGCATTAAGCGAAGGATGTCCAGATTCCAACGCCAGCATTTCCAGGGATAGAAGATATGTGTAAACATTTGGAGATAATTGTATTGGAGAAACTCCAACATGAGACAAGTAGGAGAGCAGGAACTCGGGGAATGGAAAGAACCACCGTGCCATATGTGGATTGCCATGAAAGCAAAATACCCTTCTAGAGGGTTGTCAATGGTATCAGTTGGTTGAGGAGGGATGGCTTCAATCCAAGTGATGCCGATGTCTTTGAGAATAACATTAACTTCACTCTGAGTTTCGATGAAGGAGTGCTTAGCGATGGCTTCAACCTTTAAAGAGCTCATGGTTCTGCCAGGTGAAAACGTTTTAGTTAAATCTCTTATCTATTTATGAATTTAGAAAGCAATCAAGAATTCAAAAGCAAATAAGTATACTTAGGTAGCTCAAATGTGAAAACATACACAAAGTTTTAAGAATGGTGTGAAAAGCTTTAAGCTAAAAAAACTTGATAGTTTAAGCTTTCGACAAAGTCGAAAGGTTTGTAGTAAAACCTTTCGACAAAGTCGAAAGGTTTATAGATCAAGCTTCTGACAATGTCGAAGGTTAGCAATTCAAGCTTTCGACAATGTCGGAAGGACAATGACACCAACCTTGACCATCATATTTCAACATTATTGAAAACCTAGAAAGTGAACAAATAATAATGTGAATTCTTCAAGTTATCGACAAAGTCAAAGGGAAGAGATGAAATGTTAACCCAATTATCACCTTTTGACAATGTCGAAAGCTCTATGGAAACCTGGATATACTTCAAGTGTAACACAAAGTCAAGTGGCAAGACCTTTCGACATGGTCGGAACCAGAACCTTAAAATTCCTAAGTTAATAATATTGATATTGTTGATGATGTCGAAAGGTCTGGTCAATGTTGTTAAAACACGTTCTACCCATTGAAGTCGAAATGTTTCAGGTTCAACTTATGTGTACTTTAAACGTTCCGACAAAGATGGGCAGAGACAACTCTAAGGTTGAAGAACTTCAACCTTGTCGAAAGCTAGTAATCAAAAGGTTTGAAACTCTTCAACCTTGTCGAGAGCTCTTTGTCGAAAGGTAACACCATTTAATTACCAAACCTTTCGACAACAATGGTAAAGTTAGCATCACAATACCTTTCGACCCCATCGAAAGGTACAAAGAGGGCAAATCTATTATTGTCGTCTCAATCTCTTTCGAAGGGGTAGAAAAGTCATTTTGTGCAGCTAATTTGTACACGAGGGTATTCCAGGATATCATATCGGGTTTAACCAGACCCAAACCAGATTCTAAATGCGGTTTTCAAATTTTTCTTGAAGGACAAGTAAATCTAACCAATTAACAAAATAGATCTAAACTGAAATCGCTTCAACCCGATTTCAAAAGTAAAATAAAGGTTTTCAATAAATCAAAAATCCAGGTAAAAATGAAAAGCAAAAATCGAACATTTTGGGTTAAAAACTAAACCCGATAAGGGGATTTACAACAACAATCACCACCAACCTCAAAATCTAAAGCCAAGTATGAATTTTATAGTTTTAAAACCGATTCAAAAAACTAAGCTAAAATTGAATTTCAACTTTGGGGTTTGAAAACTGGAAAATTAATTGAAAGCTGATAGAGATTATCTAAGAATTATGAATCGAATTTGAGAAATTACCTTGTTGTATGAAAGCAAATTCTGGAAGTTTTGGAGAATTCTTTTACTTGTACGTAATAATTTTGATTTCAGGTAAAAGAGGAACAACGAGAAGAAGCGTACTATATAAGAAAAGTCGCTCAAATTTTCAACCATTGGATCATATTTAAATAAACGTCCTAGATTAACGCGGGAAGGCCAAGAGGCAGGAAGTTTTATAGCTTTTGACAAAGATGAATTGGAAAGTCAAGAGCATCCCTTCGAAGGGGGGGAAAATGTTACACAAAAAATCAATCTTTCGACTAAGTCGAGAGGTCTTTCAATAAAGACAAAGGAAAAGAAGCACAGCCCAAACCTTTCGAAGGAGTCGAAGGGATGCGGTCATCAGACTTTAACAGTCCCAAACCTTTCGAAGGAGTCAAAAGGTTCCATCTCTCAGTATCCAAGGAGTTCTTACCTTTCAAAGAAGATGAAGAAATCAAAGCAAGTGTGAGAAACTCCATAATGACCTTTTCGAAAGCATAGCAAGCCTTTCGAACTGGTTGAAACACATCCAGGATACCTTTCGACAATGTCGAAAGGTATATGAAGAAAGCAGCACTCACAAGTCAGCAAAGAATGAAAGAGAACCTTTTGACAACATTGAAGGGAAGCACAGCTCTCATCAACAATCAAGTGAAAAGCAACCTTCCGACAAGGTCGAAGGGTTCACAACAATCAAGTGAAAGAGCAACCTTCCAACAATGACGAAAGGTCCACAATGGCATATGAAGGGCGAACCTCTCGACAAAGTCGAAAGGTTTACAGCTGCATATAAAAGGGTGACCTTTCGACTCAGATGAAAGCATGGAGTCGAAAGGGGGGCTGCCTGCATCTATAAATAAGACCCAAGGGGTTCAGTTTTGGGGATTCGAACTTTCACATTCTAGTTTTGTATCTTCTTAATCAATCGATATATTGTAACCCAAATTGGGTGCTAATTTGGAGATTTAATAAAATGAAGCTTTTTCTTAGATAAAGAGGGAAGTTCTAAGCTTAGTTAATTACTTTACTGCTTGCTTAAACTTTTGTTGGATTAACTCTAAATTTTAGGTTCAATCTCATCGAAAGGTTCTTGCCGACAAGGTCGACAACTCTTCTAATACAAATAACCACTGCAACCTTTTGAAGTTGTTTATCCTCCGGTCCGAACCTTTCGACAAGGTTAACAATACAACTAGTTCAAACATTCAATGTAACCTTCTGAAGTGATTAACTCTAAGGCTTAAACCTTTCGACAAGGTCAACAATACTTATGTTATAACAATACCAGAAACCTTTTGAAGCTGTAATCCAATCGGTCTAACCTTTTGACCAGGTCGAAATCTGTTCTTCAAGTATAAATACCTGGACTTGTAAGGCTTATCCAAAAGAGATCATTCCCATACCTTTCGACAAGGTTGAAACTTACTCTAAACAAGTGATTAAACCTATCGACAAGGCCGAAAGCAACAACATATCTACTAAGGAATTTGATTTCTTGCTTAGATTCAAGGAAAGCAACCACCTTAGACTTTGATAAGGATAAATACTATCTGTAGTGGTCTCAACTCATAGAATCCTAACCTAGTTGAAAGGTAAACCTTCATAAGAAACCATAGACAAGTTCAACCGAGACGAAAGGTTATCCAATTCAAAGACTGAACCTTTCGACGACGTCGAAAGGTCTGACTCAAGAATCAACAACAAGAGAAGATAAATTTAAAGGCAACTCTTAAGGGTATCACATCCTTCATTCAAACAAGTCAATCCACTCTTCTTGGAATAACTTTAGGGTGTTGACAAGAAATCTTGTTAACAGTCAGCAATGAATGTTCATGTGGAACGGATTTTAAACCCTGGCTATAATTCAGCCTCCTATAAAATTTTTGGAAATTGCTCAAGTTATGGCAAGATAATGTGAAATTAGGTGCAGTATCATGTATGAAGTCCAAATTATATATGTAAATTGGACAAATAACCAAGCTAATCGCAATCACCAAAATTCTTATGAACGGCGTTGTTGGGGACTAATTCAGTTTTTCCAAAATTGGTGATTTGGATGCTAATAGTTGCATACATGATGTAGGAATCATATTTGAGTAAATTACAACAAATCTAGAATGAATTGGAGCTAAAGTTCTTAGGGTTCAGATATGGAAGGAGTAGAAATGTAGAGATGAAGCATATGCGGCTAAGTGTTGGCATTTATATAAAGATGAATTGAATGGTATCTGATCGATCCTATGGTTCAATACTAATTGTTAATAATATCGATCTGACATGCACTTATTTCATACCTCTTCGTTTTGATGGTTTGCAAGTTGGATTTTGGTAACTTATGGACTTTGAATTATCTGACAAAACAAGAATTGTATTCGAGGAAACGAATTGCTTACATCTCATGATCTAGTATACAAATTAACTGAAACGATGTGACCCAACGACTGTTTGGAACTAAAGTAGCTATCTCTCTCTAGAAGATATAACTCTCTCCGAAAAGAATTATGGAATGGATGCATCCCATCGGTTCAGTATTCAAGTGTGTGTCTCAAAACAAATCACGCTTTGTATGCACAGAACGTATTTTGGAGAGAAAATGTTACCAACAATTTTCCAAACTTGAGAGTTCAATGATGTAAGGCTTTAGAAAGAGAAGATCTAAGTGTAGAACTCATGGTTGATCAAGTACAAGAGAAAGATTCAGGGAAAATTTAATAATAAGGTAGAAAAAGAATGGAAAAGACATCGATTGGTACTGATCGATATGATCAATGGGTACTAACCCATAGGATCGTTAAGTAAACAACCCATGCAATGGTGGAACTCTACCTATAAAAAACGGAGAATGGAAATAATTTATCAAAACAGAAGCTAAGTCATCTAGCCACATGGACCAATCAAAAGTAGTAGAACATAGCAAGATGGATTGGTTAGTATTGATCCATATGTATGGATCATTGCTGATCCATAACAACCAATTATACGGGCCAGTCTTGTTTTGACCTATTCTTCAACCTGAATTCCAAGATATAGACGTGGTTATTCTTCTTCGAATATTTAGGGATACTTTGAGCGATCTGAGGCATCTAGAGGCATGAACTATAACTATAAATACAAGGCTGCATCATTAGAAAAAGGAGATTGAAATCTCCAGGGAAGGGTGAGACTGCCAAAATTCTCATATATTTACAATCCGTAATAAAGATCCTATAAATGGACATAGCATAACCGAACCACTATAAATTGTATATGTGCACTCTATTAGTTTATTTTACTATTTTTGTTTGTTTAATTGATCTGGGATTTGATATAGGTTTAATTCCTAAATGATTCTGGAGGTATAAATCCATAATTATAAAATGACAATGATTACAACCCAAATCGTTAACTCTGCAGACCATCTACGAGGTGTTTGACCAATTTTGGAATTAAAACTTAGTATAAAAGAATTATTTTAATATAATACCACTAGGAAATAACATTATGACATGTTAACTTCTTACTCAAATCGATACTACTAGACGTCGCTCCATAACCTTCAACGTTACCAGAGACCGCCGCTAGCACTAACCTCTACCACCGCACAAAAGTTGAAAATCCTAATTATTAATCTAAAATAATATAAGTTGTTGAAAAGTAATAGTTTGTCATGAAACTAATGTTGAAACTTAGGTTGCTTTTGATTTAAAAATAATAATTTTTTGTTTTGTTTTTAATGTATATTTAAAAATATACGGAAGTTAAAATGTTAAAAAATGGTCGACTTGGAAAATGATTGTAACACCCCATAAATTAAATGTAGTTAATTAAAAAGAATAATAAATAATTATTAATCCTAAAAAACAAAAATTTTTACAAATGTCAAAATTTGACCATGAAACTTGCACCATTATGTTTGCGATTTTCTGAACAACTTTCGTAAATAAAGTTTTACGATCGAAGTTCAAATAAAAAACTTAGTAACGTTTGAAGATTTCGGATCAAAAATAATTTAAAATATATATAAGGGAATAAATATAAAAAGGGAAATAATTCACGCTTAATGTAACATCCCCTATCTTGAGGCCCGAAGCTAAGCACTACAGATGCTGCAGTCATCCGTATAAAAAAATCTCCAGTTCAAATCGTTTAAAAATGAAGAGAAATGAACGCAGCTGTAAAAAAAATCGAATCAAAAGAAAGAAAAAATATATAGTGCGCGCTCGCGCGCACACGATGGCGTAAGATGGAGGCGCTCAGTCGATAGGTGACACTCGCGTGCGATCGGAGGAGGGGTTTCGCGAGGCGAGGTCGAAGTTTGGAAGTGGGTTTGAATCGTGTGACTGTTGAAGTGGGGTTTCACGTGCGTTGTGCAGCACGATGGAGGCAAATAGGGGAGGGTGCGTGCGTTCGGTCAATCGACTTAGAGGGCTGGCGATGGGATGCCAGCAATGATAATCGAGCTCGAGTGCGGCGACCTGGGAAGCTGAGCTACGCGAGCGAGTCGCGGTTTAATGAGGTGGTGATAGGACGCAAGGCAGTTTGCGCGAATTCGATTTAGGGCTTGGGTATGCTCGGCGCTGTCATGGAAGGAGTGGAGTTTTTGTCGGTGGTGGCAGTAGTTTGGGCAAGGGCGAAGCCATGGCCGTGATGTCCTGGAAGCTTATCATAAGGAAGAGGTTCAGGTGAAGGTTTGGCGGTCACATGGTAGTCTAAGGTGAAGCAGCACGTGGTCGTTGGTCGATGATAGTTGAGTCGTTCGATGCCTGGAACGAACGACGGTAAAGGTATATTTTCTGTAGTAAAATTTAACTATATAGTTAGTTATTTAATTGAGGATTAAAAATTGTGATGAACTAATAGACTTAATAACTTATTCATACGAGGTCTAAAAATCGTGAAAACAAGTCGAGTTGGAACAGATTGTAAAGTAAAAAATCAAAGGTGAGAAAATTCTCACTCATTTGGATTACCAATTTAATTTTAAATAGTTAAAATTAATTATTGGTTGCTTGGTTGAATTTAGAAAATTATTATCTGTTGAATGATATATTATATATATAGTAGTATATATATTAGTATTTGGTGTGATATTCCCGCACATTATATCGGATGAGACCCTATGCGCCCCGCATAATAGCGGATGACCCTATATACCGCGATATCCCCCTCGTAGTAGGATTGGTATTTTATATTGTATTAACATCTATGAATGCAGGGAAACAGGTTGGAGGGATCCAACCGGATTCCTCAAAATGTTGAATTTAATTTCATATATTGTGATATATGGATTGTGTAGAATAATCTATTATAGATTATTGTAGTGTTTGGAATTATTGGATGCTATTGTAGCACTGGCCTGAATTTTAATAATTTAAATACCATAAATATATTTTTAAAATTTAAGGGATAAAAGGGAATTTTTGATATAAAATATTTATATTGGAATTGGGGTTATTTTAAAGAAATAGAGTTAGAAAAATATATTGATTTTTGGTTACACTTAACTAATGTGAATTATTAAATGGAGATTTTAAAAATGAATTATACAAGAGAATTATTAAATGGAATTTTATAAACGAGATTGGTTTTATAAAAAAGTGAAACTCAAAGGAATTATAAAATTTATAAACAATGATGTAAATAAGAGAAAAAAAATCGATATCAGATGATAGATTGGAAATATAAATTTGCAGGAAGAATTTATATTAGAATATGGAAATAGAGTGAGAAAAATAGTGGAACTATTTTTGAAAGTGAAGGTGGTTAAGGAGATCTGAATGGAAGTGATATGTTGTAATTCGAGAGGAATTTATAAATTGAATTATTTATTGAGGTTTTAAAAAAAATATTCTTAATTCTAAGAAGTAAGTTTTTTTTTAAAAGAAAATTTTATTATTTAAAACTATGAAATTTTAAACTAGATAGGATTGGGATACTTCGGTAAGTAGATTTTCAAATATTAAGTATTTATTTTAGTAAATTCTAACTTTTAAAAATCAGCTTTGAAAATTTATTTGTTTATCTAAAAATGAGATATTGATGTTTATGAAAGCATTTTCGATATTTTAAATAACTACTTGAACATGTTTAAAAAAAATAAAAAAAATTATTATTCTTTTAAAATATTTATTATATATATATATAGAGTTTTGAAGTGATTGAAATTTTTATTTGTAAATTCTCTCGAAAATCGTAAATGGGGCTTTTAAATGGATATAATTTTGAGGGGAGGAATTTTATAAGGAATTTGGAGGAAATGAAATTTCAAAATGTTGAATATGGAAATTTTGAAAATGAAACCTGAATTTATAAAAGAAGTTATAAATTGTTGAATGGGGTTATAAATAAGTATACAAAGTTTTGGAAATTGAAAAGGGAATTTATTAGCGATTTCGACGACTTATGAAATAAGCTACAAAATATTCTCTTAAGTATTTATATTTGCAAAGATTTTGGAAAATAGGACTTATAATATTTTCCTAAGTATAAAAAATCAAAATTTGGGAATATTTCTAAGTGTTGAGATGTTTGAAAATAGCCCGTTATGGATTTAAGCATTTGAAATGGTTTTCAAATATTGGACTATGAAAAGGGATTTAGATATATATCTTAGTAAAGATATTTTGAAATAACCGTTGGAAGAATTATAAAATAAGGCCTAGTGTCTGCTTATGGATGTTTTATTGATAGTTAAATAACTGACTATCAATATTGGCCAATTTCGTTAATCGTTTCGAAGAGACCGAGATCGGATTTAATTATCCGAAAACCACTTTGATCCAGTTTGAACGTTACGAATGAATACCGTGAAGATGATGAAGACGGTGATTCGGTTTGTCTAGACCCAGGACAACTTGTATGGACGAATGCTATCAGAATATCGTCATTAGAGGACGATGAGCATTCTAAGTAGAATTGTTTCTTAGAAGGTAACGCTTAGCCTCAAGCCTCATCAACCGAGAATGACTAAAACAGGGGAGATGAAGCAAGGCTAAGTGGGTCGCACCCAATTAGGGTATGTTATCACTTTTCTAAATACCCTTGGAAACCTATATATTATGGATATGGTTGTGGATGAAAGAAGGAGCGCTCGATTGTAAGGGTGGGAACACTCGGGGTGATAACATATTCGGTCTATCCAGGTTAGGGGTGGGCCGGTCTTGTGTTGCAGGGGATCCCGGCGTGGTCCTCGGTACATTGCTCTAGAGGTGTACTATGATGGGCGGTACCCCAGTGGCCCGGTCATTTGTATGAAATCCATTTTCCAATAAGCGTCGTACGGTTTTGATTGTGCCAACTATGCTGAAACGTGAGATGCAAGCATTTTAGCTATTTTCTATTTACTTTCTATAGACACTATTATAATATCAGATGATTTTGATAAAAATCGTTTTGGTTATCGTAAGGTAAAAACTCGTCGTGTTTATGTGTGATGTGGTCTTACGAGATACCTTTGTTTCCAAAGGATTTTGAGAAAAGTTAATAATTCAAATCGAGTGTGTTTTCTCACGCTGGTTTTCCAGACTGACTCGGGTGTTATTTTATTATAATGCTCGGGTCAAACCGAGTATTACAGATTCAGGATATGATGCTATGGAGCTCAGGAGACGAGTTGGATGATAAGACGTATTTCCGTACTTGATTTGTATTTCCGCTGTGTGAGGATAAGTTAGTAAACTGTCCAGATTGGTTGTTGTATATTGTGCTCTGGTAATGGAATGTATATTAACAGCACAGTTCTTGTATTTAAAATCTGTTATTATATATTATAATTTGTTCCACTGCGATTGTGACATTCTGTTGTTGTTCTATTTTTCTTCTACCTTTTTCTTCTTCACCCTAAAGATTCATATTTCCGTTCAATTTGAGTTGGCTCTGGGTGGATTATGGTCGACTCAAGGGGTACGGATTTACGGGCCATTACATTTACTATGGCTGATATTTGGATATGGGTATATACGGTCAGTCCTTAATTTTTGTTCAATTTCAACTAATTTGACTAATGTGTCTGCCACTTTTAATGTTATCATCTTGTTTGGGACTAACTCAAAGGATTGTTAAGAAAACATGTTGTTTGTTCTTAACTTTATGGGTTTAGCTCCTGTAATTAGGAGGGTCACACCCACTCATATTATGATTGAATGCTCTTATAATGTCATGAAGAACATTCAAATGTGAGACAATTCAAAAGAAAAGAGTCAAAAGATCATAAAGTAAAATATTTCAGAAGGTTTCAAGGATGTGGTACCCGTAGGGATAACCAATTTTAAGGAGTTCTTAATTGAGAATGAAAAGCGTTTAAGGAAAAACAAGCATGCTTTATATTGCTTGATTCCATAAAGTCAAAATAAAGAAAACATAAATAAGTACTATATGGAAAATATTGCTTCAAACGTTAAAGGTACTCAAGTTATTGTTGTTTTTTCTTGTACTCTCTTTATTCGCAGTATAACTATTTTAAGATTATTATTAATTTTCTAAGAATAAAATGACCTTTATTGAGCTCATTTCACATTGTGGTAAGAAGAAGAGAGATTGAAGCATGGTAAGATAGAAAGTACTTATTTATCCTACACTGTATGTAAATGTATAAATAAGGATAAAGAAGTCGCTAAGGATCTAGAAGAAAAGAAATAGCATATAAATATATTTACAATTGTTTCTTTAATAAGATATACAGATATATAAAGTAAAGTTTACTAGATATTTTTAGGATATTATTGAGATTTCAGTAACATTGTTTGGATTTATTTGATATTTTTGTTATGCTATCATTTAGATAGATTTCGGTTTTTTATTTCTAATATGAACAAATTGGGTTATTATTGTTCATTTAGAAATAATAAGATTGATTTATGAATAAATTCAAACATTGTTTGAATTAAAGCTCTTAATGTTTAAAATATAGCTTATATATATCTACTTATGCTAAATACCTTTTATAATGAAGTCTCAAGTTTTGATTCGGTGATTAATATGATTATTTGTTTCAGTTTACTAAATAATTATAGATTGAGGCACTAAAGATAGCAAATACTTTATTAGTATTCTAAGCGAATTAAAAGCTACAAGCTTAATAAACTCACACTAAGAAAAAATTATAAGATGGAAAATGCTACAATTTTTGAGAATGTTGATTTGGAGGGAGAAATAAAGTATGGATCATTGTCTTTAAGGAGAATCATTATCTTCGATTCAACTACAGTTACTTCTTCGGATAATATATATGATTTGTTTCCTTTCATTAACAAGAAGTAAATTAAGAACCATAATATGGCAATGTTAAACAAAATTTTAAGGTATGTATCACTGTCCTTAAGGAGAATCGTTATCTTTGATTCAACTACAGTTACTTCTTCAGAAAATATATAGGACTTGTTTCCTTTCATCAATAAGAAGTAGATTAAGAACCATAATAAGACAATGTCAAACTAAATTTTCTTCAAATTAAGGTTATTGTTTAAAGAAAACAAACTCTACAACCTCAAAGTGCAAGATCACTAAGGAAATCCACTTGAAAAGAAGAAATACTATTCTGATGACTATATAGTATTTTTTTCATAAAGATAAATATTGGATTGGTGAAGATGATTCTTTGGACTTGCATCAATCCATATAATGTATTAATTTGAAATGTGGATTTAAGATATGAATATATAGTCTAAATCTATAAGGATAATAAAGTTTGAGATCCTTCCCACCACCTTAAGGTAACAAGATCATTGGTTATGAATAATTATTCAAAATAAAAATGGATCAAGTGAGTAATGTGGAAAGGTATAAGGCTCGTTACAGAAAAGACTAAACTCAAAAGGAAAACAATGTTTTATTTTTAAAGAGACTTTCTTTTTGGATTTACTAAAAAACTCTTTAGAATTATTTTGAAACTTGTTGTAGAATCAATATCGGAGGGATATTAAAGTCGTATTACTCAATGGAGACATTGATGAAACAACTAAGAAAACCACTTATGAATTACTCTTTTGTATTAGGGATTCAAATACACCATTATCATTCATGGAGTGCTATTTGGATTATCACAAAAGGGCTAGGCAGATAAGGCTTTAAAAAAAAGGGAGGGTTTAGTATGCAAATTGCAAATCAATTCTCTTTTGCCAAAATAGACAAATGTTGTCTTATAGTAATATAAGAACATCCTTGAAGCTAAAGATATGAAAAAGATTCCTCATGCATTTGCGGTGTGGAGTCTAATGCATGCTAAAGCATATACAAATATGGATACTGCGTGTATTAATTGGCAGATATCTTATTGACATTAAAAGTGTATCAATTGTTAGTAATCAAAATGGTTATGAGATATCTTTAAGAAACAAAGGATTACATGCTCAAGACGGATTAGTTGGAGATCATAAGGCATTACAGTCCGAATATTTTAGATGCCAAGAGTACAAATGATCCACTTCACACAACAATAATATTGTTGGTGTTGTTGTTATTTTTTTTGGATGAAGCTATATAAGCAAAGCTGTCATACAGATACTTATAGCCTTCTTTGCTATTTTTCGTTATGGGGCATCCAACGTTGGAAAATAATTTTATAATTTTGTCATAAAGTAATGGACTGTTGAATAAAGAAATTAAAAGATCATTAAAGTAATATTGTAACAATAAACAACATATTATTTTCCAGTAAGGGGAGAGTGCAAAATAGATTGTAATTCATAGAGCATATTGTGACAAACTCCACTATGGCGGATCCGTTTACAAAAGGATTATCACCTAAGATCTTTCATGAGCATCTTGCTCAATTGGTGTAACTTTTATGTAATAATATTTTGGTTCAGGGGGAGTTTGTATTTGATACCATCATATGACATATTGCTATATACTTTGGTTACAGATACATATCAAGTTCTTTTTTCTGATCAGAAATAAAGTAATAAAGTTTTGTTTGCACTCTAGGTTGTTCAAATATTGAACGTTTTGATCTCACTAAAGTAGGACCAGTTGGAAATAGATATGTAAAGATCACATCTCATGTAATTTCCATGCTATGCATCCATGATTGATCTATGTCGTTTGATTGTGTTGGTATATGTGACCATTGATTGGTTTAGTTACACTGAAGGTAACGAAGGCCACTTTGATCCTTTGTCTGCATAGTTAATGGACGAGATTGTTTTAGAAACACATTATGTTATAAATAGCAAATTTGGGAGCTCATAAAGTTAAACACATAAGGTTATTACATATATGGCCCAGAGGGAGATTTTTAAAAAATTTCAATATGTGGGCCACACATGTAAAATAAATGTGTCGTGCTATTTTGGTGTAAAGCCTAATTAAAATGATCAAATTATGAATTAAAGTTAAAAGACTTACATGTATAATTGTCATGGTATTAATATGTAGATACTGGGGCAATTCTATTTTGTTGAAGGGCCAAATTAGAAAATGCCAACATTATAAATAAGAGGTTATGGTCCCCAAATTACATAAGCTCCAGTTATTCTCCTAATCTCTTCCATGGAAATAATTCAGATCTAGGGTGTCAATTTGGAAGATCAGATCCAACTTCCATCTTTTAGATCTATCTCTTTCTCTTAATCAGTTATGAAAGCAGCAACTATGAATTCAGATCTAATATATGGTCCAGGGTTTGTGTCAATATGGAAAACCAAACCAAAATTACTTTTCCAACAGCAACTATAAATCAGGTATGGCTTCCGCTAACCCGTTTACTTTCCTATATTTCTTTTCAATTAAATCAATATGGATCATCTATTCAGATCTAGGGTTTCATGATTAATCAGTCTTAAATTATATTGAAATCCTAACATGCATTTCCTTGACTTGCATTAGCTAATCTAAATTGGACGGTGGGTGAAAGCTCGACGATATGTTAGCATTGTTGGTATCATATATACGAGGATTAGGGTTGTACACAGCGGTCGAGAGCGTCATCGGTCATGTAGTAGTCATTAGAAAGACTTGGGTTACGCCTAGAGATGGACTACATTTCTTACTGGTGTAGGTTCCGTATGGGATATCCAATTGCCTCAAATTTTGTTTGTTTGTTGTCGCTAGGAGATGAGCTAGTTAACCTTAGATAAGTCTTTGACACGAGTTATTAACACGGCTAAATAGTTGTAATGCCGCTGTGAGGCACCAGTGAGAGGTTTCTCGATGTACGCTGACAATTCGGTCTAGACACCGTTGTTGGATGCCTGGTACAGTGCAATAAGTGGCATTACCATTGAGCTTTGAATACGGATGCAGCGGACCCTAAGTCGCCATTGGCGTGAGTCAGTTTTGCAGGCTCCTTTCAATGCATAAGTATAATACGTTGTAGTCGTAGTCGAGATTTCAAATTGGGTATTCGATACGAAGCGGTTAGGTCATAAGAGTGTGATGTCTAATTACGGATACTAGCGAGCAATGTATTCTTGTTCATGAGGACAGTGGTGCTTATATATATTGTATACCTCGCAGTAGGTTAAGTTTATCGTGCGCATATATGCAGTCAAAATGACTAAGTTTTGAATAATAGACATAACACATAATGGAAAACAATCAGCATGAACTAGTGTTTTAGATAAAGTAATGTAATTTATCAGTCACCAGAACGTTGTTCTGACCTCCTCCTCATTACAAACCACATGATAGATTTAGAGGAACATGTATTAGTATAAGACGGAAACTATGGAAGGACGGATTTCATCATACTTGTTTTGCACTGACACGGGCATTAGATACCTGTGGTATTAGCCTTAGTATGTACATATGTTTTATTATACTTTATTACTCAGCTGTGAGTTCTTGTTGATAGCTCCATGATATATTTTTGTTTTTTACAGGATACCTACACTAACGATATGCATCCTAATGGTTTTGGGTTTTCGATTTAGCGAAGATTCGAACCTATTAAAGTGCGGTTTGTTACAATGGTTTTAATATATAAAATTGAAAATATTTTTTTCTTATTTACTGTTTTATATGAAATATCAAAAGTTATATTCTCTTTTTTCTTTTTTGTTGGAATGACTATGATTCTATGGCTACTCCTCTCTTATGCCATTTGCCGCACATGCTAGCTAAACTTAAAACACAAACCTCATTTTGAAGCAAAACACCATATTAGTATCTTTCTGCTTCAATTTTTCTCAATGTCAACGCAAAAATGTCTGGATTATTATTCTGTGCATCCAATAAGTCACATAAAATCATGAAAGTTTCGTACTAACCAAATTAGTAGCTAATCCGTATGTATTTAAGACATGACAATAGTCCATACGCAGCTTGTTAACGACGAAGATGCGTTCAAGAATTAGCGCTCCTTTTACCATGCAAACAGAAATCAAGACTAAATGGTACGTATGCATTAGCACATTCTGATGATAATCAAATATTTATATACAACCAAGTGGACTCTATTCATGTCACATTAGCACCATCATCCTCCCTCTTCATCAAATTAGCACACACCACCAAACAAACCAAAAATATAAACCCAATATATGATCAAAGTCTACATTGTTGTTTTCTGCGCAAGGATTTTAGAAACAATGCATACAATATCTCATTCCATGTATCTGGAACGCCTGGCAAGCACCAATGGCTGCAATCTTGTCTGTGAAACGCTGAAGGACTGGCAGGGCCAAGATAATATAATGATGGATGTGCATCTTTTCTAAAAGCAGACATTTCGGTTACGTTTAGAACATCAATCATATTTAACAGAGATGTGGCATTTGTAAATGGCAGCATGTATTTGGACCACATTTTTGGCGATATCGATGGTGATATTTCTGGAAATGTTTCTTCGTGGCAGCTCCCTCCTTTTTTCCAATCCCCATTCCTGCGAAAGCGATATGAGAATATGTGTAATTATTACTCTACGAATGATTATAACAGTGAAATATATGAACAAGGAAAATATACATATAGGTGAAGGTTATATGGATATTCTCTATTTTGCATAGCTTTACCACCATTACCATACTTTGAGCTACACTATTCAAAATACGATAAAATTTTGTAGATGTTTATTCCATAATATATATATATATATATATATCATCTTTATAAAAAGAGATATCGTTCTAAAATGACTAGCATTTTCAAAATAATAAATATATCTTTTAACCATTGATTTGAAATACAAATTCAACATGTTAGATACATACAAATGAACTCAAATTTTGCGGAGACGATTTTAAATATGATGTGACCATATTAACAAAAATTTATCGTGTTTGGAATAATATAGCTCAAAATATAATAGTGGTGCTAAAAAGGTATCAACTGATGAAGGTGTGCATGTGCAAGCCCGCAAGTGCCCATGTGCACACTTCATTCGGGGTTGGAGTGGCAAGCCATTGACGAAGCTCTATTTGGTTGAGAATAATATTTGCACCGGCAGTCCGCAATATTCCGCTCATCACTTGCACCGTCTTTGTACTCCGCGCTGTCTACTTGTGCAAACTCGTACATAGGCCAGCGTCCCGATTGAACATCTCTTGATCGCCTCTTTCAGCGAGCACATACATGATCATGGCAACAGTTCTTGTACCAAAAAGAATTCACAATAGTATGTGTCATCAATCTCATATGTATATTGCGCCTTTCTCTATGTATCTTGCGATGTGGTACTTTATCGGTTCAATCTACGCACCCACAATGTGAGCCACACCGAACATTCTCATCTTAACGAGCATTTCCTCAAGCCTTCTTTTTATAGCATACTGAAGCTCTAAAATTGGGCCAGACTGCTTTCAAAAAATTTCTTTTGGCAGTTGTATACTTTACCAAATCTTCACCTTAATGTGTGTACTTCCACTCAAGTCATCTTGGAGATCCCAAGTCCTCAACGCAGTGGAGCGGCTGCATATAGCAGTGAGTTAGGCTGCTTAACCATGTCTCCACATTGATGAGTCATTCTCTACTTCAGTCTCAAGAAGTCCTGCTTCGATCATTCTCGCATCATCTAATGATATCTCGAACCATCAGCTCTTATACCATGTTAAGTTTTGACATTTCTGCACCCACCCACTGTCTGTACGCGCGCACTTCATTCAGTGTTGGAGTGGCAGACCGCTGACAAATCTCTCTGTGGTTGCGCACAAACTTGCACTGGCGCTCTGTAATGTTATGATCATCACTTGCACCGTCGCATGCTTTGCATTGTCTACTCGTGCAAACCGCTTCCTGTGCTAGGGTCCCGATTGAACATCCATCGCCTCTTTAAGCGGTCACATACATGATCACAACAATACTTCTTGTACCAAAAGGAATTCCTAATGGTACAGTCCCCCAAAGAAAATGCGACCAACGGAAGGTAGCGTAGCTGATCCAAATCTCTTTCCAAAGCTGGTACCTACAACCCCTTGACACTTTCCAACTTGAAATCCCGAGTCTTCTATGAGTCAACCCTCGAAAAGACCTAAAGTCTGCTTACGTAATCACCTTTGAAACTGGAGCTTATCCAGGATCGGGAGCCAACGCTAAGGCCCCTTCACCAATCTCATATACATACCACACTTTTCTTCATGTACCTTGCGATATATATCTCAATCACTCTCGCGTCATCTAATGATCCCTCGAATCATTAGCTCTAATACGATGTTAAGTTTCGACATTTCCACACGCACCCTCTGCCCGTACACCGCACTTCGTTCAGTGTTGGAGTGGCAGCTGACGATGCTCTCTTTGGTTGCACACAATACTCGCACTGGTGCTCCGCAATGTTCCGCTCATCACTTGCACTATCTACTCGCACAAACCCGTTCATGTGTTGGCGTCCCGATTGAACATCCCTTCATCGCCTCTTTAAGCGGGCACGTACATGATCATGGCAATACTTCTTATACCAAAAAGAATTCCTAATGGTACGTGTCATTAATCTCATATATATACCACATTTTTCTCCATGTATCTTATAACGTGAGACTTTATCAATTCAATCCACGCACACACAATGCGAGTCACGCCTAACAATCACACATGATAACCTTGACCAAAACAATGTCAAATTCAAGTCTACAATACTGAAAACATAGATATTTCACCAACAAAAGGCTGAAAATCATAAGGATGTTCGAATTAAACACAAGGCGTATTTTTGAGCGCTTAGGAGCTTCGAAGTCTCAGCAAAATGGAGCGTTTATTGGGCACCTTGAGTTCGCGTGCCTCAACTCTCATAAAGGCGTGGATCCTATGCCTGCACCTTTCCATACCTTTGGTGCGCCTAAATGTTCGCCTTAATAACACTGCATTAAACATCTCAGTGCTTTGACCAATAGATCTACCTTTGTGGGATTAACTTCTCCTAAATCACTTCTTTCTGGCAGACAGGGTAAAGTCTAAGTCAAACCACAACGTCAAACGTAATCAACCTAAGGGTTAAACATAAATTTGGATGTCAGAAAGATTTGACTTTGAAACAGAATTGCATCCGAAAGCTTTGTTGTTTCATCAATAGAGTTAAAAGCCAAAACTAAAATTAATAATAATAATTTAAACCCTTGAATGTTCAAATGAGCACGAAAGTGAGGAATGTGGTGTGTGTTAAATCATCTCCAATAATCATTTTGCGGAAAAAGATTTAAAACAACAATGCCCATGCAGTTTCTTCATAACACACTCTATTGAGTTATCAAAACGTGAGCGAAGTTCATAATTATATGAAGAAAATTTTGCAGAAATAGATTTTAAACTCAGCTCAGAAACAGTGTGTATTAACTGTTTGAGCTTGCAACTTCAAAATCATAATAACGGCATTTGTTACCAAGTTCAACAGGCATGTACATAAAGTTGGCTTTATGGCTACACAACTCATCAATAAATTACAAAAATTTGTTCCAACCTTGAAGTTTCTAAAACACCCTGCTATTTTTAGTTAAAAAATTGGTGTGACGAATTAGATCACTTAAATACAGTGGCGGAGTCAGGTTTTAATGCTGGGGTGGACGCTCTATACAACATCATCTCACGCAACAAAATTGTTTTTTCATGAAATTTTCAAAAAGATCCATATAGAACATGCACATAATTAATAGTACAATAACATTAAAATAGATTGACCAAATTTGGAACGAAAATAATGAGAGATAGTTATTTAAAAAATTTGTTGTATAATCATTGAATTATTAAAACTTAATTGAGTTTACAACTAAATTATTTGCTTCAAAATAAACAAGTTGTTTCAAAAGGTTAATTCAAAACACCTAAAATAACAAGGACCTGTATGTAAAATGAAGAAGTAGTTATAGTAGTTCAAGTTTCAATGTAAGAACTGGCCACAACACATTTCACGTCACAGCCATCCTCTTGTCTCTTTTCTTAATCACTCTTTTCTTCTTCCATAAAAGCTCAAATTTCATAATATTCTTGATTTTTATTCTGTGTTTTTCTGCACAAATCCTGGGGTGGACACTTGCCCTCAACACTTATGTAGCTCTGCCCCTACTTAAATACCCTAGTTGCAAATAAAATCGGCACATGTTCAAATCTCAATCATGTCAAAATTTTAATAGTTATATTTTTGGTCTAGTTTTATATTTTTGTACATCTTAATGTTTTTCCCATTTTGAATAAATATGCATAAATACCTTTTTTAGTTATTCTTTTCACAATATAGTTTTACATTTATGATATCGATATTCTACTTATTTGACCTATGATGCACAATGATTCTCTTATTAATCTTATTTAGTTGATTTTTTTTAATGAATTTGGATGTTTATTAAGTAAAATTAGTAATTATCATTTTTTTTAAAAGTCATTGGAAAACTATTTTTGAAATTTCAAATATTGGTTTTATAATTTATATTTCATTTTTATTTAAATGTTCGGAAATCACTTCAAAATTTTATGTCATTATATTTACCAAATTAAGTACAATCGATGTCACATTTAGCCTTTGATCTTGTATATTTTTGTAAATATACATACATGCTTACATACATACACATGCATATGCATGTATCCATGTATGTATATGGAAGGTAAAAGTACTAGTAAATCTTGCAAGGATATTAAAGTTTTTCTCTCAAGAGATTGAAACACTGACCAACCTTCGGTTAATTGATTATTTTAGTTTCCATCTTAATCCCGAGCATAATGACGGAGTAGTCTATTGAAGAACATGATCAAATAAAACTAACCTGAAATGAACAGGAGCATAAGTACGAAAAATAACTTGAGTTTTCTTTTGGTCAACTTCCTTTCTAATCCAATCAAACAGTGTCTTGATTGATCTGAGGTATGCATCATCCTCGCTCATTTCCATCATCACTTCATTCCCAACTTGGTAATATATGCCTCTGAGTAGAAGGATTGAAATTAAATGCAAGCACATGATTTAGAATATCGTCGATGACAGATATGCATTACATTTAAAGTGCATAAAAAACAGTTGCTGAGAAAGAGGAAGGACATTGAAATAATAATAAATAAATAAATGGCCATATGCATTCACCACCCTTATAATATATAATGTAAGGCCTGAATAACCATGTTAAGTTATAAACCTAACAATTATTTAGTAGACCGAATCAGGCACGCCTAACATTAACTTTATCATCTTACAATGCAATATCCAGAAAGAATGATGTGTTGAACAAAAATCACAATATGTAAGCAGCAAAAGAATCAGGCTTTAAGGACATCCTTTTAAAGTGAGATTGTTTTTTGTAGTTAGTAAGATACAAGCAAAGGAATCATCTTTAAATGAGGTATGAAGACAATATTGTTTGAAATGTGTTACATACACAAAAGAGTCTTTTTGGGCATTCACTAGGGTTTGTATGCTGGCTAGTATATCAGGTTTGTTGGTTTTGTTAAAAAAGGATATAATTTCTTTATTAGAGTTGGAATTTACCTGTGGATAAACAGTAACATTGGAAACTAAGGTTTCAACGAAACTTTGATATATGGGCATAAGGTGGAGAGTAGTCACCAAGTAAAGCTTTATTGTGTGTTTTGATTCTGTATTTTGTTACACACCTGGATTAATTGCGTGTAATACATATGTATTATTTTGTTGAATTGGTTAGGTTCTAAGGTGTATGTACAAGCTTAGCCAATCTAATGAAAAGGGTGAAGCATGATGCACAAGACACACAGCACAATGCTCTCCAGTACGAGAAATTTGCATAATTGTTTAAAGATTCCATGTCGAAGGCCCGGATCACTAGCCAAAAAACATGCTACCTAAATTCACATATGTAACATGGAGCCTCCCCCAAATTTAGCCAATATAATGTGGACAAGGCATCGGAAAACTAAATTATATTCAAGCAATAAATTGTTGATTGATGACGAACTCAAAATCAAAAATAGTGTGCTTAACATAAAATCAGGTAGAAATATCTGCAGTTTTCTCTTTATTACATCTTGAATTATCTACTATCAGATCAACGACTCACATCATATAGAAGTATAATTATTTTGTGATGATGGTTTTACATACAACCAAATTTTAGGGGGGGGACTTCAAATAATGTGAATTCCATTAACTATACTTTTAATGTGTTAAAAAATCCTTCTATACTTACTGTTGCACAGCAAATTGCATGATGTCCAAGGGTATGTTGGCCAACGTGTATATAAACAAGAATAGTAACTTCTATACTTACTGTTTATATGTCTTGTCTGGATTCCACCAATGACCAGCATTGAAGATAAGAACGTCTGCATTTTTCCATTTGGAGGACATCCAATCTATAACATCCAACTTAAGAGTAAACTTCACATTTTTTGGTACTTCGCCTGTGGGACGACCTACGGCCACCAAGAATGGGCTCCGATGGTACTCAATTGTGCAATTGTATTCCGTAAACATAAAACTCATGAATCCATTATGATTTGTAATAGGGTTGCCATTCACTTCATATATTGAACTCTTGTTAACAACTACAGACGAAAGCATGCACAGCAGTGATTCCCATTGATTTCTCCCAATTGAATCTCCTACAAACACTAGACGTTTGTTTCGTAGATTCTCAAGCATATTCTTGCCATCAAATCTTACAAGCAGAAATAAAAACTATATTTAGGTGAATATCATCAACATAGATTGATTTTAAGAGAATTGCAAGTCATAATTAATGTAATTTCAAACAAATGATGCCAAGCACTCTTGAGTTATATAATGTAAATGTCTGACCGTTTAAATTTTTTTTTTAAAAAGCAAGTTTCTAAATGGCTTTAATTTAGGATACTCAAATTTTCTTAGCAGTCAAATGACAAAATGATTCATATTTCCATGTTCTTCAGTACATTAGTTGTTTTCATTAGATTACCACTTTTATTACAAAACTAATCAAAAGAATAAGCTTTCAACATTGGGTAATGTTTACATGTGTCCATTGAGCACAATTTAATAGCAATGATTGCTTCTTAATGATGCATTGAGGATATGAAAATAACATAATAATGCTTGGTATTGTAAAAAGTTAGTTAGTTATGTAAATTTAGACCCAGCAGTCATGCCAAATCCAAATTCTAACACAATCAAAACCCGAATCAGAAACAACAAGATCTACATAAACATTGCAAAACAATGAATCAACAAAATATCTCCGACCAAAGTATTTAACCCAACAAACAATTGCGTTAGCCGCTTTGGGAGAAGTTTTATTATCACCAAAAGATAGTGCAAAAGATTGATACAATATTTTGATTCATACAAATATAACGTACCTCATTAGAAAATGTTTTTTGTGGGAAAAGATATGAAGAAGTTCTAGATTAAACACTCCTGTTTCTATTTTTGAAATACCAAAGTTTGCTATCAATTTATACTAGAAATCCGCTTGTCAAAAAACCAAACTGCCCCTGAGAAAACTGCTTCAAAACTGGTCCAGATTTTTGCCTTCATGCATGACCATTCGACTGGTCGATTCCCATCAGTTGACTGAATCAAGAATCAGTCAATCAGTTGGTTGATTCAGTCGATTGAATCAACCCAGAAATTATCTATTTCTCTTCTGGAAAAATTGCATGTTTAGAGACACGATTCGGTCGACTGGTTCTCTTTTCAACTGACTCCTAAGAATGATTTCTCCATTTCCTATAGCAAAATGATCAAATCCACTATCAACAACCGTCAAACAGTGACATCTCTCGCATATAAGCTCTGACCGCAAATCGTTTGAAAATAACACAAAACTCTTCCATCTCCATATATAGTATCGTCAAATACAACATTCCACCTCGATACTATATCCAAACTCCATCTCCACACTGATACAACCAGAGAAAATCAAATCAAAGTACCAATCTCCACCTTCAAACAATAACCATCTTACTGAACAACCAGCAAGTGCTCAACAAGAAGATAAGAAAAATACAACAATCTCAAAAGAAAAAAAACATACCTCTTCACCATTGACAAACAAACCACTCTCCCTCGGTCGTGTCACCCTGTGGCATCTAACACTTCATCAAGCGAATCAAGTCTGAGCAATGCTCAAACTTCCCAATCGACAATGACTTGATAAACATGCCTATCATATTATCCTTTGTGTGTACTTTCCGAAGATAGACAAGGCTATCTTAATAAATGACATCTAAGAACAATTCTCTCCTCTCAATATACTATCATGCTCCAAACCCAAGTCACACAACAATCGTCCTAAATAAAGTGTCTCTTTTGTCGCTTCCACTGTGGCTAACAACTCTGTCTTCATATAGATAAAACAACTTCAGTTGCAATCTAATTCACCAACTAATGGTCGCCACGCAAAAAGTAAATACATGCCTCAAAGTCGATTTCCTTCGATCTCAACCACCGACGTATTCCGAATCACAATAACCAAGCAACTTGTAATTCATGTCAACATTACAGTAAAACACAAAATCAAACTGCGACCTGTTATAGACAAAATTTACGACAAATGATCGACCTGTTATGGGCAACCAATCGACCAATTGCTATTGGTTCTGCTTGATTCAGGCAACAATTGAATACTGCATTTTTGCCTATTACTTTGCTTCGAAAAATCCCATAAAATTCTCAAAAATGCTAGAGGCAATTTCAGAACAAGTAAAGTTTCGAGTGATTTGAAGTTGTGGAGTTCCAAAAAATCATATCTGAATTGACTCAATAAGGACATAATATATGTCACTCATTTAAAGCTTTGTAGTCCATCTTTAAGTAATTCTTTAATGTGCAATTGACTTGTTAATCCCGTCTTTATTACAAAAATGCTTGTACTCCACTCTGTATGCTTGAAAGCTTAGATATTACCTTGATTCTTCTTTATTTTGCCTTTTTGCATACGTATTCCTTTTCAGCTTTAATCTCCACTTGAATACTACTTGTTACGTTAAAAAATCTATAATAGCTTAATAAACTCATTAGTAGCATTGTTATAACATTGTCATCGTCAAAATCCAAAATACTGATTTTTTTATAGATGTTGTAATCAACACGTTCTCATCTGTTGCGTGACGGCGGTCGGACTAAGCTCTCCATCTCCAACACGTAGCGTACGCATAAAAGTTGACACACTTTATTGTAACAAAAGGAATCTCCAATATTACTTGTCTACCAACCCATATTTATACATTACTTCTTCAATTTATTTAGTAATGTGAGACTATTCCAATTTCAAACCGTCGTTTCTTTCTACCACATGCGAGACAACTCTAACAATCTCCATTTTGACTCATATCCCATTTGGAGTACTTTTGAGAGCATTTTTTGTCTACATGGCACAGTTCGTAACCTTTAGCTCCGATATCACTTGTGTAACGGCGGTCGGAGCAAGCTCCACATCTCTAGCGCGTGACGTACACATATGAGTTGGTATACACTTTATTGTAACAAAAAGAATCTCAAATGTTATGTGTCTACCAACCCATGTTTATACATCACTTCTCCAAGTTATTTAGCGATGTGCGACTATTCCAAAGCGTCGTTCCTTCTCACATGCGAGACAATCCTAACATCATCTACCTCACCAACAACACTCTCGACCGCCAGCAATGAAGTTGCAACTACTTCCTTCATCCTTTCAAGACACATTTTTTCCAACGATCGAAATTCTTGCAAACAAAGCATTTTGAATTTCCATCTTTCAACTTTCCTTGTCATCGATTACTGGGCTTTCTAGAATTGATCATCCTTGATTACTCTTGACTTTCTCATTTCTACATCTCTCCACAAACAAACCATGACTACTACTAGTCGCATCACTACTATCACTAGCTTCTTCATTTGATAAAGCAACTCTTCAATAAGAAGACCAGCTCCGACATCCTCAAATGTCAAAGTATCACATTTATAAATCAACCTATTTGAAAATCATGTATACCGCTTTGATAATAAATACAACAAAATCAACGTCTTTTGTTCTTCCTCAATTTTTAAATTCACCATCTTCATTTTTATTAACAAACCATCAAAGGTATCCAAGTGTGTCTTTAGCGGAGTTCCTTCTTTTATCTTATAGTAAAAACATTCACACCATTATCAAATGATCAGTGACTTTCTTATATATAACGTCTCCAACTTGTCCAAAATACCCTTTGCGGTAATCTCACCACTAATATCGAAAATTACATTCTCTTCCATTGCAAGTTAAAGTGTATTGAATGTTCGTTCTTCCATCTCTTCTTTCTCAACCTTCGAAATATCTACCGACATTAAATGTGCATCAAACACACGATTTACCCGATTCCGCTCCACTTTTATCTATCATTTCCACTTCTCAATGTCGTTATTATCATTTCATTTTGTTAAAAACACGATATTAGTGTTTATATGATAATAACTGTGTAACAATGCTATTAATGCATTTATCAAGATATTACAGGATTTGTATTATTATACAAACAACGATGCACAAAGAAATAACAACGATGAAGAAATTAACAAAAATGGAAAAGTTATAATGGAGTAAATGAGCTTTTTAAAGTATTATAATAGAGTTAACAAATCTACTAGAGCACATATATGTTGAAGATATACTCGATGGCAGATCATAGAGCTGAAAAGAAAAGTGTGTTTTATAACGAGTTGTTATCGGGTCTTTTAAAGTCTAAATTTAATAAAATTGCACAAATGATATACAAATCACTTCAAAATTTGCCACGTCCTCTGAAATACGTTCTTTTTTTAAGTAGGATTGATACTTTTTTCAAGCAGAGCATTCATTTTCATGTCTCTGAAGCATGGTTTTGGATCTTCTATATCTCGTCCGAGATCTCCTTCGATATCTCATTTTCACACTTAGACGAAACGAGACATCAAATCTCCTTCATATCTCCCTTAACACTAATCTCGTTCGAAATATTCAAATTTCATCCGAAATATGAATCAAAATCTCAATCCGAGATCTCATCCAAAATTATATTTTTCTTTTTCTTTTACACTATATTCTTTTATTTTTGTATAGATTCAAAAGAAACTACTCAATCCAATCAATACTTACCAACTCCTTTAACATATTTTCTACATTTTGTCTTGATGAGTCACAACAAAAGACTTAATTTCTTTTTTATGTTCAAATAAAAGGATATTATTCGATCGTTACCAAATAAATTAAGCAAATCAAGCTGTCACTCTTCTCTAAAACATTAATTTCAATTATTTTCTCTATGCAAATCAAGTATATTACAACTTTTATTTTTAACATTAATTTCACACATAAGTTACTCCGAGATATTCCTGATATGCAATTTAAGATCTGAGATGTCAATCTGAGATGTACATCCGAGATACACTCATCTCGTCCGAGATCTCCTCCGATACAAGATAGCCTATGTGAAAATTTCGAAACGAAACGTGACTGAAATCCGACATTTAGAATCTTGCTCTGGAGTTAGAACCCATGACCTCTAGAATATATGTCTAGAGCGTCATACCACTAACCAGTTGAGTTAGTGGTCCTCGACCCTCCGAAATATGTTCTAACATTTTTCAAAAAGTTTCCGGATTTTCGGAGCAAAAGAAACAGCGAAATAGAATGAAATAAGACACAAAACTGCACAACGTACTGTTAACCCGCCTTTTGGCAAAAGCTGTAGATAGGCGGACTTAACTAAATTGACTACTCGTTCGTCGAGGTCGGTTCACGATGGATTTAGTCAACTGGATGGATGGACGATCAAGCATGGTCGATGGGTAAACGAAGCTGCACGCTTGGAAGGTCGGTTGGCCAGGGAGGTACAGGCCGTTCGGCATCAGCGAGGTACAGGCCGTTCGGCATCGAGGTGGAAAGGGTCGTTCGGCATTGCTGGTCGTTCGACATCAAGGAGGTACAGGCCGTTCGGAACGGCATCAGGGAGGTATAGGTCGTTCGACATAAGGTGGTGGTTCGGCAGATGTCGCTCGGCATTGTACCTCGCTCGGCATTGGAAGTCGCTCGGCATTGTACCTCGCTCGGTATTGGAAGTCGCTCAACATTGAAAGGCGTTCGGCATCGAACCTCGCTCGGCATTGTATCTCGCTCGACATTGTACCTCGCTCGACATTGGAAGTCGCTCGGCATTGAAAGGCGTTCGGCATCGAACCTCGCTCGGCATTGGACATCGCTCGACATCGAACCTCACTCGGCATTGTGGTGAGGCCGGTGTGGCTCGGCAATGTGGTGAGGCCGGTGTGGTTCAGCATTGTGGAGGTATGTGTGGCTCGGCACTGTGGAGAGGCCGATGTGGCTCGGCATTGTGGAGGTATGTGGCTCGGTGGAAGGCCTTGATGGGCCCGGATCATTCAGAAAGCCCAACAACTCATGATTTGCCTATAAATACAGCATGTGGAGGTTTAGAAAAGAAATCTTTTTTCTGCTCTCCAGTTTTCTATTTTCTAAGGCTGAGGTTACTCTGCCATCTTGTAACTGTAATCGATCATTACACCAATAAAAAGGAAACTTCTGCAGTGGACGTAGGCCGAAGTTAGCCGAACCAGTATAAAATCTGTTGTTCTTTACTGCTTTCTTTTTAATTTTTACTGTTCTTCACATTATTGTTCTCTACATACATTCTGTCTGTGAGCTGTGATTGCTATTTGGTGCTTTCAACTGGATTTAGGTGTTAGTGACCAATTATGCCGCTAACATTTTGGTGCTTTCACTGAGAAGGCAGACACTCGGGAATTTTGGAGCTAGGAACTTGGATTCTATGAAGCAATGGCTAGGCCATCAACAAGGAAGCAAGTGACAGAAAGAAGCAATCAAGAGGGAAGTCAAGAGGCCTCCGCTGGAGCTGGAGCAGGTCAAGCGTCCATCTATATCACCAGGGACGAGATGGAGACGATGCTGAAAAGGCAGGAAGACATGATACAGAACCTGCTTCGACAGGTTGGACATATTGGGGCACAAAGTCAAGGGAATGGACCAACCGCGGCTGCTGGCATTGCAGAACAAGGAACCGGGGCTGCAGAAGTATCGGGAGGTCAAAACCAGAACCAGACTGGAGAGGTTGGAGGAAATCAGCCAAGGCCCGGGGGCAGACCTCCAGGATTGGATACTAGGAGAGTGGTGAATGAAGCTCAGCAGGCAGGGACCAACGTGAACGTAAATGGCCAACATGAAGAGTACTACCCAGAGTACCCCCTAGGACATGGGGGCAAAGTAGAGATGCAAACAGGGGACAACCCCTGGATGGAGATGAAAGAATGGTTGGACTAGTACGACGGATTATGAAAGGAGGATTGTCAAGCGGAGGCTTAGAGGAAGTTAGTCGGAGTCCATTCACTTCGAATATCAGAAATGCAAGGAATCCTCCAAAGTTCAAGTTACCCGCGCTGGATCCTTATGATGGGAAATCAGACCCAACCATGCATATTACCAGATATATCAAGCATATGGAAGTGCTGGGAGCATCCGAGGAAGTGATGGCACGATGCTTCCCTCTATATCTGACGGACTTGGCTGCGCTTTGGTTCAGGCAGCTAGAGAAGGGATCAATCAGAACATGGGGTGAGCTAGTGGAACGCTTCATGAGACAGTTTAGGATCCACGTGACGCGACCCAAGAGTGTGATGACCTTAGCTTCAATGAAGCAGAGGACCGGAGAGTCCATAAGAGATTTTCTATTGCGATTCAATGCAACGGTGGCTTCAGTAGATCGCCCGGATCCATCGATGATTTTGATGGCGGCGGTAGCAGGGGTTGCGGAAGGCACAGAGTTTAAGGATTCTCTGGCAAGAGATCCACCACAAGACCTCGGAGAATTCTATCATGAAGCTGAAAGGTTCATTCGACTAGAGGATTCACACGCCGAAAGGCGAGAAACAAACGTTGTACAAGGCGAAGGAACCTCCAAAGAACTACCTGGAGCAGACAAAGGTAAGCGAAAGCAGGACGACAGATACGACGGTCCTGACAGACGAAAGAAATTCCGAGAACCCATGTTCAGACAATACACGGACTTGACGGCAAACCTGGAACGGATTTACACGGAGACTCGGGGGCAGCTCCCCTATCGAAAACCACCCAGGAGAGATCCCACAGAACGGGAGCGTAGAAGTGGAAAGTACTGCCTATTCCATGAGCTGGAAGGGCATACTACCGATGAATGTCGTCATCTGAAGGATGAGGTGGAAGAGCATGTCAGAAGTTGTAGATTGCCACAATACGCCAGAGATCGGACGGTGGCTGTAGGACCTGAGCAACTACCGCCTCCACCTAACAGGACTAATCCTGGATCGGGATCACGACTCGTCATCAATTGATCATGATGGCAAGGGCCAAGTTCAGGACTTGAACTTTGGTCGATTACATAAACTCTTTAGATTTGATTTTAAAATAAAACGGCTATTCCACTTACACATGTACGAGAACCAGAGAGATCCTCAGGCATGCTCTGAGATGGTAACGGACCGCTCTGTCCGGAAAGGCAGTACCTAGGTTTATCCTTTGTTTGTGATTGAACATTTGGAATTTTAAATTAATAAATGACCTTGACCTTCATAAAATGAACCCTTGACCAGAGGGTTAAAGGATGAATATTGAAAATTGATTTGAAATTGATCGCTTTATGACCCTACCCAGAGAGACGGGGTCCGGAGTGCAGGGAGTGACGCTGCTTCGCCGGAGAGCGACAGGATCGGCTCACTCAACGATGTTTCCCCTTCACCGAAGAGTGGCAGGATGTGATCCAGTAAGAGCCCGGAGAGGCTGACATCGGTCCAGGAGGATCATGACATCGCTTAATGTTCAGGAACACTGAACCGGAGTGCAGGGAATGACGCTGCTTCGCCGGAGAGCGACAGGATCGGCTCACTCAACGTTGTTTCCTCTTCACCGGAGAGTGACAGGTTGGGATCCAGTAAGAGCCCGGAGAGGCTGACATCAGTACAGGAGGATCATGACATCGCTTAATGTTCAGGGACACTGAACCGGAGTGCAGGGAATTACGCTGCTTCGCCGGAGAGCGACATGATCGGCTCACTCAACGTTGTTTCCCCTTCACCGGAGAGTGACAGGATGGGATCCAATAAGAGCCCGAAGAGGCTGACATCGGTCCAGGAGGATCATGACATCGCTTAATGTTCAGGGACACTGAACCGGAATGCAGGGAGTGACGCTGCTTCGCCGTAGAGCGACGGGATCGGCTCACTCAACATTGTTTTCCCTTCACCGGAGAGTGACAGGTTGGGATCCAGTAAGAGCCCGGAGAGGCTGACATCGGTCCAGGAGGATCATGACATCGCTTAATGTTCAAGGACACTGAACCGGAGTGCAGGGAGTGACGCTGCTTCGCCGGAGAGCGATACGATCGGCTCACTCGTTGTTTCCCCTTCACCGGAGAGTGATAGGATGTGATCCAGTAAGAGCCCGAAGAGGCTGACATCGGTCCAGGAGGATCAGGGCATCGCTTAATGTTCAGAGACGCTGAACCGGAATGCATGGGATAGGTTGCTTCATCAAAGCGCGACACGATCTGCCTATTCAATCGTTAAGTTTGGATCAAGCTTGGCAAGGGTCTGGAGAGGCCGTCAACAGTCTGGATAGATCGTAGGATTCGATTGCTGACTTCCAAGGGGCGAATTCTGAATTGG
The DNA here is from genome assembly GCA_030737815.1 of Allium fistulosum. Taxonomy (NCBI): domain Eukaryota; kingdom Viridiplantae; phylum Streptophyta; class Magnoliopsida; order Asparagales; family Amaryllidaceae; genus Allium; species Allium fistulosum. The sequence continues at coordinate 1,126,677,910 of CM060904.1, read as the reverse complement.
ATAACGACTTGGAACGATCGCGGAAGAAAACTATCAGATTCGGATGGAATCGTTTGATCACGAATGTACCATGGACTTTGGATATCGGGATAGAAACTATTCAAAACACACCTTCCAATAGCAAGGCATGTTTTGGAGGGCAAAGTGTTAACCCGCCTTTTGGCAAGGCCGTAGATAGGCGGACTTAACTAAATTGACTACTCGTTCGTCGAGGTCGGTTCACGATGGATTTAGTCAACTGGATGGATGGACGATCAAGCATGGTCGATGGGTAAACGAAGATGCACGCTTGGAAGATCGGTTGGCCATATTGGTGGTTGTTCGACATCAGGGAGGTACATGTCGTTCGGCATCGAGGTGGTAAGGGTCGTTCGGCATTGCTGGCCGTTCGGCATCAAGGAGGTACAGGCCGTTCGGCATCAGGGAGGTATAGGTCGTTCGACATAAGGTGGTGGTTCGGCAAATGTCGCTCGGCATTGTACCTCGCTCGGCATTGTGCCTCGCTCGGCATTGGAAGTCGCTCGGCATTGTACCTCGCTCGGCATTGGAAGTCGCTCGGTATTGGAAGGCGTTCGGCATCGAACCTCGCTCGGCATCGAACCTCGCTCGACATTGGACATCGCTCGGCATCGAACCTCGCTCGGCATTGGAAGGCGTTCGGCATCGAACCTCGCTCGACATTGGACATCGCTCGGCATCGAACCTCGCTCGGCATCGAACATCGCTCGACATCGAACCTCGCTCGGCATTGTGGTGAGGCCGGTGTGGCTCGACAATGTGTGGCTCGGCACTGTGGAGAGGCCGATGTGGCTCGGCATTGTGGAGGTATGTGGCTCGGTGGAAGGCCTTGATGGACCCGGATCATTCAAAAAGCCCAACAACTCAGGATTTGCCTATAAATACAGCATGTGGAGGTTTAAAAAAGGAATCTTTTTTCTGCTCTCCAGTTTTCTATTTTCTAAGGCTGAGGTTACTCTGCCATCTTGTAACTGTAATCGATCATTACACCAATAAAAAGGAAACTTCTGGAGTGGACGTAGGCCGGAGTTAGCCGAACCACTATAAAATCTGTTGTTCTTTACTGCTTTCTTTTTAATTTTTACTGTTCTTCACATTATTGCTCTCTACATACATTCTGTCTGTGAGCTGTGATTGGTATTTGGTGCTTTCAACTGGATTTGGGGGTTAATGACCAATTTTGACGCTAACACGTACTATGCAAAAATATGCCTAACTAGTCGACCGAGTCGACCGATTATGCAATTATTTACCCAGCTAAATAGGTTTTGTGTTGTTGCTTCTTCATGTTCACATCTTTTCATTCCAGTCATTCCTCACTTCATGACTTTCTTCACGTGCAGAGTCATGTTCACAATTTTTTGACACACATTGTCCAGTAATAAAGTGTTGTAACCTCACAATCGCATCCGTACATTAACTATATAAATCAACATCGTCTCTCAAAGCAATATAAGTTATATACGTTTAATTTCTTTCTTTATGCATATTGTACTGCTCTCAATTGCTTTCTATTACATTTGATCTCTAACCATTCATCTCTAAATTGTATTCACGGTCAAATATACAAGATCGGTGATCATTCAATTCACTACTTTTAGATTCTGGTCAATATTAAATCTCATACCCTCTGCACCTTCACTCGGATTCATTTATGTTGGTTATAGAAGCGTTGTACATCAGTGTAGACAAATCAGCCTATACAGAGGCAATATAAGTGAGTCATTATATTACAAGTACTTTGAAATCCTGTTACGGTGTCCACAAGCAGATAGTTGTGAAGTTTTATGCGAAGTCTCAGGCAATGTTCAACCCTGGTTCGATTGTTCTAGCAGTTGTAGAAATATATTCCTCTGGGTGAAGTGGAGGTTGTTTAGTGAAACTCCGAAAGAAATTTGGGACTGAATGTAAAACGGAAGGTCCAAACCGGTATAAATCGACTGTATGATCTACTTTACTATTCTGTTGCATTTACTATTACATGCTCTGATTATATACATTCGGTTATACTCGATCCAAGCACCCGACTAGTTAGTGGTATCAGATTTATAGCACATAGCCCTCGGCACTACACATTTCTCTATAATCAATTGTGATCCTGACACCGCATACAACACATGTATATACGGCACTACACCACTACTACTGGGACTAGCAACATTTGTAAGACTTTCCGAGATGCTTTCTGACTCGAACATTTTTATAAACATTGTGCGCACCGCACAACTCCAATGTCAAATATAATGCACATTTAGACTCAACAACGAATATCAAATCCAAACTGTAATAAAATCAAAACCCGCAACGGAAGCAATAAGATCGACACACGTTGCAAAACAACCGATCAACATAAAATTTCCAACTAAGCTACCTAACCCAACAAACAATCACAACAACAAGAGAATGATAAAGATGCAATATAATAAATATCACCGAGATTTATAGTGATTCCAGTAACGTCGTGTTGGTGTACATCCATTTTGAGGGGGGAACCTTTATTATCACCAAAAGAGAATAGAAGAGAACCTTGTTTCAATTTATGCCATGCCAAGATTGTTATCTCCAAAAAGGGCCTTCAATTAATAGTAGAAATCTTGTTTGCCAAAAGACCAAATTGCCCCTGAGAAAACTACTTCAAAACTAGCCCAAAGTTTTTCCTTCAGGTATTGACCAATCAATTGGTCGACCCCCACCAGTTGATTAAACCAAGAATCAATCGAGTGATTGGTTGATGCAGCCGATTGAATCAGTCCAGAAATGATCTATCTCTCTACTGGAAAAATTGCTTGTTTTGAGGTATTGTCCAACCGACTGGTTTTTTTTCTACCAGTCGACTAAACAACTATTGAGAATGATTTCTCCGTTTTCTGCAGCAAAATGACCAAATCCACTATATCAACAACCTTCAAACAGTGATATATCTCGCATAAAAGCTCCGAATCATAAACCTTTTGAATCGATTGAAAACTAACGCAAAACTCTTCAGTCTCCATATGTAGTATCGTCAAACTCAACACTAGTCAACATAGATTTGACATTTTCAATGATTCATTATGAAACAACCATTGTTGTTAACTTGTGCATAGTAAGAACATGTTGACATTACCCTTTAATATTGATACAAATTTCATTTAAATTGATCTTTCGGTGTGAGATGGCTCTCGACACGATCATTATGTGTGGTGGATGATTTTATCGGTTGACATGGATCATATTTAAAGTTCAAGCTCAACACATGGTAGGCCTAACTTTGATACCATATGCAAAAAGCATTTATTTTCACACAAACTATTTAACAATGTACAATGATTTCTTAATATTTTTATAGATCTTATTTTATTAATATTCTGATGTGGGGATTATTCTCAACTTCTTCAATTAGGGGAAAAGTTAAATATATACATCAGTAACTAAAGATCAACATTACAACATGGTTTGAGGACATGGTTTGAGGGTGGAATATCGAGTTAACTAAGCTATGAAGTGGTACTCAAAATGTTCTATTTGTTCACATACTCAATAATGGAGTAAAAGCTTCCCCCACATTAATCAGACTTGAACTGAATTTAACAAAAATAATAGCTGAGAAACATTCAATTACATGATATTAATAAATAAAGAAGTGTATTAAACCCGTCATACAAATAAATGTAGAGGTTGTTGAATATAACCACGGGATACTTGGCCCACGCCATTGCTTAGAAAAAGAAAAGGTTAGTAGTGCATTCCTCTCGCAAAAACAATGTAAACTGCGTCTTTTTCAAAGTTTGTAAAATTGTTGTTGAAAATTATGTTAAAAAGAATGTTGTGAGAAAATTCCAGTCATTGTCAAAACCAATATTTTTGGGACATTTCGAGGTTGTAGAATATTGATCCAATATACTCAAAATTGCTACCCAGATTACTATAAAAAAAACAAAGAAAGAAAAGAAAAAAAATAAAACTGTTGTTGCAGTGCAACAATTTGCTCAGGAAATATTTGTTGTTTCAATATTCGTTGAGCGACACCAAATAAAGGTGACAAACAAATATATTCAAACTTGTTTCTCATTTAAAAATTCAAATATTTGTGGTGAAAATATTCAAACTGCCTATTTCCACACAGAATACTAATAATGCAAATATCAAGCTGCAAAAAATTATAATAAAAAACAGGGACTTGGAAAATAAAATTCGTGAAAATATTTTATAAAAAGCCTGAACCAACTTTCCACTAATATTATTACTAAGTATAAGTATTTTGCTCACGTACTAAATAATGGAGTGAAAGCTTCCCTCAATATTAGTTAGAGTTAAATCAAATTCAACAGAAGTTATGGCTAAGAAACAAAATATTACATGGCGAGGACAATTATAGAAGTGTATTAAATCCTCATATAAAAAATGTGGAGTTAGGAAGGGAAATGGATTGTTATTGTGTGCTAACTATTCATTAGAGTAATAATGTTTGATTTTAAGGAAATAGAAAACTTATAAAATAATTGTTAAGAAATTGTACCCACTTCTAGCAAATTCTGTAACCGACATAGACAAATTTCAATGAGTCAAAATTGCTAATGCACATGATTGACAACTCTTATTTGTGTAGAATGCACATGTTATCATTCTTTTTCTTGCTACAAATTACTCAAATGGGTCAATCTGATTAGTCCAAATAAATCATATTATTTACGATAAGGGACTCCAATTTATATAGTTGTTTTCAATTGGGAGAAAAATTGATGACCAAACTTGCAATCAGATTGCATGATCAACATGCTTTATTAAAGGATTTCCAACAAATATCAAAATTCATTGGAGGAAAATCAAACAAACATGCTTTATGGAATTTGGTAGTCCAAGAAAAAAAATCAGTTGAACAAACTATTTGGTAACCAACTAAAGGATTATAGGTCAGTCGTAAGTGTAGAACAGGTAACCAAAGTAAGAAATTAAATAGCAAAGAAATAAAGGAAACTAGCATGTTTGTTCTTTCCCAACATAGAAAATTTTTAGTTTATTGTTCAACGAACAAATACATGGTGGGCACAATTTATCCCAATGACTAAGAAGTAACTTGTCAAGTATGATTGATCATTGTTTTTCATTTTGAACTAAAATAGCTTAAAGTTCATAATACAGAAATAATTCCCGAATAGTCAGGAAAAGTACAATAGAAGTCAAAATTAGCTCATATTAATTATTCAATCAAATCAAATATTAATGAAACTCGACAGAGGTGTATTCTGAGTTTCTAATAAAGAGCTATATCAATGGTGAATCAAACATTCGCAACCAAAATCAATTGGTCAAATTTGCATATCAGCCATTCAACTCACGAAATGCTCCCCATAACTTTAAACAAGAAATAAGTAACAAAAAAACTTATGCTTTTCGAATCAGACGCTTCTGAAAAATAATTTTCAAAATCAGGTCATATATATTAGATAACAAAAACATCTAAAAGTATCGAAATGAGAGAAAATATTCTTACCTTGGAAGATTGCATCCATTTGGCTGCCATCTCCATTTGGTGTAAAACTGATCAGGTCTTCCATTTTCTGCGCATCTAAAGCCAAAATCTGATAAATTTCTACAGTCCTTACTATCATACAAAGGATAGTTATCATCCCAAACCCATCTTCCTCGCATATAGTTACAATCTATATCTTCTAATTTCCCCGTTTCTACATCGTCATTTTCACTAATTCGACCTCCATAATATTTGTTTCTTACTCCTATATTCTCCTTGCCCCAAATGTTGAAATTTCTACCATTTCCCACATCAAAAACAAAGCATACGAAGAGGACAAGAAAGAATATACTTGCCGATATGATGAAAAATCCAAATAATCCAACTTGCTCGATTACTTTTATTCTCCATTTTGACGATTTAGGAGATTTTGGGGTTTGTACAGACGGATTCGCCATAGAAAACAATTTAAAAACAAGAATTTTGGTTTTTCGGAGAGCGAATATAGGAACGGTTGTTGATAATTGGTAAAATAGTTGAAACCCCTTGCTTTATATTTTTTGTACATATCATTATCATAATAATATGGAGCTATGATTATGAACGTGCCACTTGTTATTTATCATGACAGTTGTTTCATTCGTATAGTCAATGATTCTTATTATATCACATCATGCGCTATTAAATTGATGTTGAAGAATGTTAACATACTAATTTATTTCGAGAACGAGTCTAAGCCACTTCCTATAATAAAACATTAATCCGATCCACACAATGGGTAAGAGCATCTCCAACCCATTCATCTTGTAATGTTCTAAAATGATGACATGGCATTGGTTATATCACATTGTCAAATACATGTAAAATAAAAATTATGTTAAATGACAAAAATTATGTTTACTTACTCCAATGCAAATACATTACAAACAACTAAATTTGTTTAACTTTGGTTATGTGGCATGATAATAGTGGTGGTTATTACTTGACATTGTGAAGTGGAATGTCTACTACTAGACATTCTACTTCACAATGTCTAACATAAATCTTGTCATGTCATGTTTCACAATCATTTTAAATTACCATTGGAGACCAAAATTTAAAGAATTATGTCAATTGTCTATGTGGCATTAACTTCACATGAGAAATTCACAAGGGTTGAAGATGCTCTAATAACTAAGACGAACACGCGCTGTTCATATGAATTTAGCTTTGACTTCTTTTTAGTTAACTGTAAATTAAATATTTTTGTCGAGGGATATTTAATTCAATATAATTGTTTGCTTTTAAACTTTTGTTGCTTTTTTCAAAAAAATACAGCTTTTTATGTCAAATATGTCACTTTGCTGCATTAATGAATTCAATTTGAAATAGTTAAAAGCTAGCAATCAAATAATTGTCATGATCCAAAATGCAATCATCAATGTCCAAGCCTTTGAGCTTCGTAAAATGATAAAAAAACCAAATAGCGTCATTTCTTCATAACAGTCTATCCCTCTTTTAATCAAAAAACATTTTTTTTTATCCAGCGGCGGATTTTGACTAATTATTCAGTATTGTTAAAATGATTTCAAACATAACATAGCATATTCACTAAGGTAAAATTGACGAATCGCTAAAACTTGAATGTTATTATTATCGTTTGCATTTAGTTACTATTAAGAACTACATTGCACATAAGTGTCTACAGGTTATTCCATTTCTTAAAAATGAATACCTAGTTTATTATAGATAGACGTTTTCTCCTTAATCTTTAAATTTAGATGGAAGATTTTATGTAGTTAAACTAAGAACACCATAAAGCATTATCATTAATATTACCTTAATTTCAATACATAGTTTCAAAGGTTAAATATCAAGATTTATAAGATCAAATAAAACTTTACGCATCATTAATAATATTGAATATCCCTAGTATAAGATAGAAATACATAGTTAAATCAATAAGCATATAAAAATGGCGTTGTTACTCGTTAAGGACCTCTAGGTCATGTGGTTTGAGGTATAGCGTTTTAGACAAAGGTTCTAGAGGTTGTGGATTCGAGTCTCTAGGACACCATAATGAGTGCTCTGCTTGCATAGAGTATCACTCTTGTTATTAAAAAAAGGATGTTGTAACTCACCAATTTTGCCTTTGTGGTATTCATCGAGGCCAATTTACTTAGTCACTTTACAGTAATCATAAAAATCTTATTAACGTATAACCACAATATCAAGTGACGGCAACAAATAAAGTTATGTGATCGTTGAACTGCAAAACATCAGTGTAGCGATTAGTTGCTCCTTCCCCGATTTATTTATAGAGAAAATAATGGTGAAATGGTGATGCAAGTTTCTAGTGTATTCTATGTTCTTATTATTGCAGGTGAATGAAGTAATTTTGAATTAAAATTGGGGAAAGTGCATCGTAGACCGTGGTGAAAATTGTAGGGAATGATTTATCACCAATAATAATGAGCGAAAGCGATTTAATCAGAATCTAGTATTGTCTATTTGAATATCAATGCAAATTCAAAATCAACTACGACATCACATAAAATCAAATTCCATAAAGAAAAGAGACGCGAAAGATTTAACGTGGTTCAGAATTGTATCCTACGTCCATAGAAACTCAACAACCTTTTATTTTAATCACCAAATTCAAAGAGATTACAAATCTAATAACTGATTAGAGAGTTACGAGATGTGGAGACTCTCTCTAATTAATCGCTCAATTAAAAAATTACAATTTAGAGCACTCAAAATAGAAAAGCACTCAATTTGATTTAGCTAGGGTTTCTATTAATTTCAATTATTGGAAATCTAATCTCATCATTAGGAAGATGATTAAGAAGCTAATATATAGATGCTCTAATCACTCTAGACCATCTGATCACTTCAAAAGAATCTATTGTTAGTTTGCGGAAGATGGATCTTAAGACTAATTTAACACTAGAGGGGGTGAATAGTGTTTACTGGTTTTTGTGAATCTTTTTAAATTCTTTTAAGATTATAATTAAACAATGCAGAATTAACAATCATAGATGCAAACAATGACAAATATAAATGCAAGTAAAAGTAAATAGTAAAAAGCTGGAGAGATCACACCAGGAATTTTTATGCTGGTTCGGAGTTTCCCTACATCCAGTCATGTACAATTTCTTGTACATATTTCTTTTCAAATATCAATACAATCTCGATTTCAAAGCTACGAGACACACCCTCCAGATTTTTCGAGCTCTGGGTACACTCATTGGATTCGGACGGGACACTAGCACACCCACTTGGATTCAAACGGGATACCAATCACACCCACTTGATTTAGACGGGACATAAGCACACTGCTTGGATTTCAAGGACACTAAGCACACCCAAGAGTATAAGAGTATGATTTGATAGAGTTACAGGCTCAATTTCTTAATCTTGAATACAAATATTCCTATAACCTCTTGAATAGCACTTCGATCTTGATTTTGAGTGAGGGAGATGAGAGAGATTAGAGAGGAAATAGTAGAGAATCAAACCAATAGAGTTTGAATTTGATTTTGGTTAAATTTGAGAAGATTTTGAGTAAATTTTATTTTAAAATCAGGAGAGTGAAAGAGGAGAGAAAATATGAGAAAGTGGTTAATAAAAATTCGTTTGGAAAACCCATATTTATAGAGGAACAATAGTCATGTCCATTCGTGAAGAGATATGATGAAAAGACACTTTCATTCAAATTTGAATTTTGAAATTCTCGGCCTATATGTCAACATAAATGATGGGGATATGTCGACATATCCTTTGTAATTTTGAAAAATCACTAAATAAAAATTATTTTGAAAATGTTAAGTTTTGTAACATATTTTGTTTCTTTGCAAAATCATTTAAGCATGGTTTATACACATTTTAATCATAATAAAACTTAAGAAAACTTTATAAAATTATTTTGAAATATTTTAATATATAAAGTATTTAAATATGAATTTCTTTTGAAAATAATATATATAAAGTATAAGTGAATATATATTTAAAATCGAAGTATTAATAAATGTCAAAATATACTTTTAAATACTATAAACAGAATAAAACTAAAACTATATCAAAGTATAATAGATTAAAAGTATGCTTAAAATATAAAATACTTAAAAATTTAATTACTCAAAATGTAATAACCTTATAACTAAATAATCAAAAAGTTAGGAATCATTTGAAGGCCATTTTGAAAACGGGGATTCTTTAAAATCATTTTTGAAATTGAAAATCATTTAAAATCAGAAATATATTTTAAAACCTTTTTGAAAAATGAAGAGAGATCAAAGAAGTGCTACAAGGGCTTTAACAAAATAATCTAAGAATCTAAAACTTGTCTTAATATCTTGATACCTTGAATCTTTAAACTCATGAGTCTTCAATCTCTAACTCTTGAATCTCTATATGAGCCACTTTATTAGCCTCTTGAGTCCGTTCTTGATACTTACAGTATTCTTAATCAACACATGTCTAATATCATGCACTATATACTATATATAACTTGATAAAATATTAGTATCTATATTTTATATGATCTCATATGGTTGTTGTCATCAAAACCAATGCCTAAGGTACTAACAATCTCTTCCTTTTTAATGATGACAACCATGTATATAAAATATTATATAACTCCCACTGAGTTACAAAACTCCCCCTTAATCTATGCTTGGATATTTTATATATTTGTCCCCTTTTATCATTAACAAAAATTTAACCAAAAAGCTCCATTCAAAAATTCAAATTTTAAATGTGTACCTATTTTTGCTCCATTTCTTTGAACTTTTCTGAATTGATTATTGCTGTGAAGCACATATTAGCATTTTTCATATCTGGTTCATTATCACTTGAGGAAGTATCTGAATCGTCTAGTGTTGCAGTATAAGCCCTTCTTCGTTTTCTAGACGAATCAGTTTTTAGTGAGCTTTTTGGTTTTTTTGGCTGTGGACAGTCTCTCTGCATATGGCCAAATTCATTGTAGTTAAAATATCTAACATTTCCACTTCCACTTCTACTTCCTGGATTTTCGTTATCATTTCTCCTGAGATTATTCATCATTCTATATTTTAGAAATTTCTGGTCATAAAGGCGATTTCTTCATCATCATCGTTGTCTGAATCCAAATCATTTGTCGTGGCATTGAAAGCGATGGATTTCTTCTCCATTGCCTTGATTTCTCTCCTGCCCCCCATTTGTGCTTCAAATGACATTAAATTTTCAATTAACTCTTCAATTTTCAAAGTGCTAATGTCATTAGCCTCTTTAATCGTAAGAGTCTTTTGGTCTCATTCATGAGTAAGTGAACCGAGGATTTTTCTAACTTGATTCTCTTCAGAAAAACTTTTACCCAATTCAATCAGAGAATGTACCATATATTGAAATCTACTAGACATATCAGAAATGGACTCATTTGGACTCATTTTAAATAATTGAAATTGATTTGTTAACAAAGAAATTTTGGTCTGTTTGACTTAACTAGTGCCCTCATGTGCAATTGAAGTGTTCTCCATATTTCATATGCAGACTTACAAAATAGATACTCTATTGAATTCATTCTTATTTAATGAAGAAAACAAGATATTCATGGCTTTAGAATTGCTTTGTGCAAGTGCCTTTTGGTCAGCAGCCCATTGTGAAAAGTTAGTTTGGGGCTCAGTGTACTCATTCTGTGTGACATTCCAAATATTTAGACCATATGACTATAAGTAAATTTCATTCTACATGACCAATAGGTGTAATTACTACCATTAAAAAGTGGGGATCTGGCAGTAGATTGTCCTTCGACAATGGTGTTATTAACAAATGAAGTAACAATGTTGTTAGCCATTTAAACTTTTCAAAAATCAAAATTATGAATACTTTAAAAACAAATGCTCAAATACCAAATGTTAGTTTGAGGAAGATGGATCTTAAGGCTAATTTAACAATAGAGGGGGGTGAATAGTGTTTACTGATTTTTGTGAATTTTCTAAATTATTTTAGGATTATAATTAAACAATGCAGAATTAACAATCACAGATGCAAACACAGACAGATATAATTGTAATAAAAGTAAAAAGTAAAGAGTTGGAGAGATCGCACCAGAAATTTTTATACTGCTTTGAATTTACCCTACATCCAATCCTGTATAATTTCTTATACATATTTCTTTTCAAATATCAAAGTCAATACAATCTCGATTTCAAGGCTACGAGACATACCCTCCTAATTTTTCGAGCTCAGTGTGCACTCATTGGATTCAGACGAGACACTAGTACATCCACTTGAATTCAAACGAGACACCAAGCACACCCACTTGATTTAGATGGGACACAAGCACACCTACTTGGATTTCAATGACACCAAGCAAACCTAAGAGTATAAGAATATGATTTGATAGAGTTTACAGACTCAATTTCTTGATCTTGAAAACAAGTGTTCTTATAACATCTTGAATAGCACTTTGATCTTGATTTGAGTGAGAGAGATGAGAGAGATCAGAGAGGAAATAGTAGAGAATCAAACCAATAGAGTTTGAATTTGATTTTGGTTGAATTTGAGAAGATTTCGAGTAGAATTTCTTTTAGAAATCAAGAGAGTAAAAGATGAGAGAAAATACGAGAAAATAGTTAACAAAAATTCATTTGGAAAATCCCTATTTAAAGAGGAACAGTAGTCATGTCCATTCATGAAGAGATACGACGAAAAGACACTTCCATTCAAATTTGAATTTTGAAACTCCCGGCCTATATGTCGACCTACATAATGGGGATATGTTGACATATCCTTTGTAATTTTGAAAAGCCATTAAATAAAAATTGTTTTGAAAATGTTAAGTTTTGTAAAATATTTTGATACTTTGCAAAATCATTTAAGCATAGTTTATGCACATTTTAATCATAATAGAACTTAAGAAAACTTTATAAAATTATTTTGAAATATTTTAATATATAAAGTATTTAAATATGATTTTCTTTTGAAAATAATATATATAAAGTATAAGTGAATATATATTTAAAATCAAAGTATTAATAAATGTCAAAATATAATTTTGAATACTATCAATGGCATAAAACTAAAACTATATCAAAGTATAATAGATTAAAAGTATATTTAAAATATAAAATACTTAAAAACTTAATTACTAAAAATATAATAATCTTGTAAATAAATAATCAAAAAGTTAGGAATCATTTGAAGGCCATTTTGAAAAATCATTTTGAAAAGAGGGATTCTTTAAAATCATTTTTTAAATTGAAAATCATTTAAAATCAGAAAATAGATTTTAAAACCTTTTTGAAAAATAAAGTGGGATCAAAGAAGTGCTACTTAACAAAATAATCTAAGACTCTAAAACCTATCTTGATATCTTGAATCTTCAAACTCACGAGTCTTCAATATCTAACTCTTGAATCTCTATATCAGCCTCTTTATTAGCCTCTTGAGTCTGTTCTTGATATTGTAAAGTCTTCATAACCAACAAGTGGCACTCTATTAACTTCTCTCCTCCATCTTCTTTTGCTTTCTTCCTCTAATCGACTTCCCGACTCTTTCAATAAGAAGCTCTACACAACATCTTCAATCTAAAGCACTCATAGGTACATATTTGAATCACATAACAATAACACTCCACCTCGATTCAAATATGTAGGTCTCTTCAACAATCAACTAAGTGACCATAGGAGTTGTTGGGTCTTGCACCCCATGGCGCTCAAGCACCTGAAATCAAACTGATCAGATTTGAGCAATGCTTAAACTTGTCCTTAAGAAGTGACTTTGTCATCATATCTAAAGGATTATCCATAGTACTCACTTTCACCAACTTGATCTTGCTTCGTTCTTCCTCGAGTATAAGGAAGAATCCTCTAACATTAATGTGCTTTGTCCGAGAACTATAAGCTTGATTCTTTATGAGATGAATAACGCTCTGATTGTCTAAAAATAACTTTATTGTCCGCTGCACCATAGAAAGATAATCCAATAGCTGAAGTAAATATAGTCCCTCCTTAGTCACTTCCACAATCGATATCAACTCAGCATCGGTAGTCGACAAAGCTACTATAGACTATCTCTACAAAATCGAGCCTATGCCAAGTGTAAAAACATAGCCCGACACCAATTTCTGTTCGTCACTATCCCAGCATAATCTGAATCATAGTAACTTCTAAGAGAGATGTCGTCATCTACTCCACCATATAACAAGCCAACCACGAAGATAACTGAGTATCCACTTTGCTGCTTGCCAATGCTCTTTGCCCAGGTTAGACATAATCGACTCACAACACCCACTGCATGGACCAAATCTTGTCTCGTGCATACCATGGCATACATGAGACTGCCAACAACGCTAGAATAAGGTATATTTGTAATATATCTTTTGTCTTCATTCGATGAAGGAGATATCGACAACTTAAAATGAGAGCCTAATGGAGTGCTAATCGGTTTAGCTTTCTCCATACCAAATCGAGCAAGGTTCTTCTTGATGTACTGCACCTGAGTGAGTCTCAACTCTCTCCGCTTCCTATCTATGAATATCTCCATTCCAAAAATTCTTTGTGCTTTTCTCAAATCCTTCATATCAAACTCCTTGTTAAGCTCTGCATCTCTGGACAACATTCAATGCATATGTTGCCATGTCATCGAAGTCATTGTCTTCGATGCTCAATCCAACAAACTCCTCAAGCCACCTAGGCTTCCTTCTCTGTCTAATAAGCCTAGTCTTTGAATGAGCCCCACCTTAAGTCTGATCCTCTATACTAACATCCGCACCATCCTCATCAACTATAGTACCATCAGAAACACCATATGTATCTCTATGGAAAGAATCTGAAGATGACTTGCCTTGTGTTTGGTATTCTAAATCTGTCCTCACATTGTCATTTGATGAGGAAGGCTCCACCTTCAACATAGCCTTCTCATCAAAAGTCATATGCCTGCTACTAATAATCTTCTTACTGATAGGACACCACAGTCTATATCCTTTCACTCTTCTTCTATAACCTAGAAATATATACTTGCGAGTTTTAGGTTCCAGCTTTCCTTTGCTCTCATGTACATAAGTTGGACATCCAAACACTCTGAGAAATGAATAGCTAACAGGCTCTTCTTTCTATAATTCTTCAGGTATCTTCATATCTAAGGCAGTAGAAGGTGTGCGGTTGATGAGGAAAGTCGCCATAGATAAAGCTTCTGCCAAAAATCCCTTCTTTAATTTAGCAGTCAATCTGAGGCAACGAGTTTTCTTCAATAATGTCTGATTCATCCTTTCAGCAACTACATTAGACTAAGGGTCACCATGGGTGGCGTAATGCCTCTTAATGTATTCAGACTCACATAAATTGATGAATTCTTGTGATACAAATTCACCGCCAATATCCGAACGGAGAACTTTCAACTTCTTCCCTGACTGATTCTCAACCATAGATTTGCACTTTTGAAACCTGGCAAATGTTTCACTCTTAGACCGTAGGAAGTATACCCAAACTTTACGAGGGAAATCATCTATAAATGAAATGAAGTACCTGGCTCCACCCGAGGATGGACAAGGGGAGGGCCCCCAAACCTATGTATGAACATACTCTAAGACAATCTTTGCTTTATATTCTCCAGCACCAAAAGAAATCTCTGTCTGCTTACCAAGAACACACTCCTCACAAAAGCCAAGCTTTGAATGCTGAAAACCATCAAGCAAACCTCACTTTCTCAACTCATCCAAAGTGTGTTCACCAATATGTCCCATTCTCAAGTGCCACAATCTGGAAGAATATGAATTGGTAGAAGTAACAGAAACCGATTCATCAACTACAGTAGTGTCCTTCAATAAATAAAGATTTCCTACCCTTACGCCTTTCATAACAATCATGGATCCCTTCGATATCTTCATTTTATCTCCTTCAACTACAATCTTCAATCTAAGCCTACTCAAAGCCCCAATATAAATCAAGCTCCTTCTCAAATCAGGTACATGTCTAACATTAGTAATAGTACGAATAACACCGTCAAACATTCTGACCTTCACATTACCAACACCAACCTTATGACATAAATCATCATTGTCCATTAAAACTTCTCCTCCATCAATTTCGTGGTATGTTGATAAACAGTTCCTATCAGGTGTCATATGATAGGATGAGCTAGAATCAATAAGCCATAAGTTGCTCTTTCCGGAAGGGCCAAAAGCTGTAAACACATCGGTATCACTTTCTGTATCTGATTTCTCTATTGTAGACATTGAAGCTTGCTTTGGGTCTTTTCTTCATCCTTCGAGCCTAGGACATTAAGCTACAAAGTGCCCCGGTTTCTCACAATAATGGTAAGTCAATCACTTAGGCCCCCTAGACCGAGACCTTGAATTATTTCGACCTCCACCATTCTTTGACTTACTTTGGCTTCTACCTCTCTAAATAGATAAGCCTTTTGAATCACTATCTAAACTAATGCTCGCTAATCTTCCTCTCAACACTTAATTATGAAGACTAGCATTTACATGAGATAGACTAATCTTACTGCGACCATATATCATGGAGTTAACAAATGCAATATACTCCTTAGGCAAGGAACATAAGAGGATCACTACTTGAGCCTCATCGGTAATATCAATATCCACTACCTTTAGGCTCATAATCAGTGGTCAAAGCATCTATATGCCGTATAAGATCGGCTCCAGACTTTATCTTAAATGAATAGAGTTGTTGCTGAAGAATAATCCAATTCGTGAGAGACTTGTCTTGATATGCATCTGATAATGCATCCCATAATTCCTTCACCATCTTCTTTTGAGAAAATTCTCTAAGAACTTCATCTGAAAGACTCAACTGGATTATTGTAAGAGCTTCACGTTCCATCCCTGTTAAAACAGTCATTTTAATGTCCCTCAATTTATCAGGCGCAGAAACAATCTTAAAAGTCTTCTCCTTCTTCAATACTACCTCCATCTTCATCTCCCAAGTTCCAAAATCTCCCTTTCCATCAAAACATGTAACAACATAATTGACACCAAATCTACCAACAGACATTCTAGAAGTAGCCATTAATATCCAAACAACACAATAACACTAGCTCTTATACCAAACCAGGGTGAAAAATGTTGGGAAGGATTTATCACTAATAATAGTGAGCGGAAGCGATTTAAACAGAATCCAGTATTGCCTATTTGAATACCAATGCAAATTCAAAATCAACTATGATATCACATAAAATTAAATTGCAGAAAGAAAAGAGACATAGTAGATTTAACGTGGTTCAGATTTGTATCCTACGTCTAAGGAGACCTAACAACCCTTTTATCCCCATCACTAAATTCAGAGAGCTTATAAGCCTAATCAATGATTAGAGAGTTGCAAGATGTGGACACTCTGTAACATTCCCCATTTTAAGACCCGAAACTAATCACTATGGATGCTGCATGTAATGATCCGTCTTTCTTACTACCAAAGGCGACACTTAATACATCCTCGGTATTCATGTGCCAATCATTTAGTCGTCCGAAAGACAGGTCATTAGGGTTGAAAGAAAGAAAGGTAGAACAGAAGAAACTAAACAACACAGAATCTCACAATGCAATGGAACAATATATATTACTCAACATAATATATTACAAAGTCGTTTCATAATGTTACATCAGAGTCATACTAATACAAATTCTACCTAGGACGGTTATAACAACCCGTCCCTACCTAACTAATACAATATACATATAATACAGCGGAAACAAGAAAAATAACTAGCTATCGATGAAGCCACATGCTCCAAACTCCTCCAAGGTAAATCTACGGACCTGAACTATTTGGCTGCCCATTCAAATTTGAGCACCCAAGAGTTTAGGAAAAGGGAAAATAAACTCCAGGTCAGACATGGGTCTGTTGTGAGTAAAGCATAAGTCATTAACTTTATTAAAAAACTTTTAAATCAAAGGCATCTCGTAAGACCACACCACATATAAACACGGACGAGTTTTTACCTTACGATAACCAGAACGTTTCTATAGAAAATCCATTGATATTATAATAATATCTAAGGGTCAAAGTAAAATATGAATATAGCTGAAATGCTTGCATCTCACATTTCAACATAGTTGGGTATATCTAAAACCGTAAAGGCACGTATTGGAGAATAGATTCCATACTATGACAAGGTAAGGAACTACCTTCCGATGGTACATCTCTAGATAAAATGCACCGGGGTCCGACAAGAACATCTTGTACCCCTACCACAACGGACTGGCCTACCACTTGACTAGTAATACCGAATATGATCACCCCACTTTGGGCCCCGAAGCATACATGAGTAGATAGTAATCGATCTAGATTTGGAATGACCATACCCTGATGGGAGCGACTCATATGGCACTACTGCATGCCCGATTTTTGTCATTCACCGGTTGATGAGGCTTGAGACTACGTTTTACCTTTCATATAGCACTTCCCACTTAGAATGCTAACACTGCCCTCCAAGCAACAATGTAATGCTAGCATTCATTCATACAAGTTGTCCAGGTAATGGATAAACCGAAGGCCTCACTTCTACTATATTTATTTTGGAATCACTCTCAAGATTAGACGCAATCAGCCCTTGCACTTCAAAGAGCTCCATCTTTAATTCCATCATCCTCAAGATGTCTTCACTTCGAAACGCTTGAGTTGGATCGAAGTGGTTTTCGGATAACATACCTGATCCTGGTCTCTTTGAAACAACGTTCGATTGTTTTCGGTAAAATCAACCCTGGTTCTTTAAGAAATAAACTTCTTTATAAACCTTTCTTATTTAAACAACTTCCTAAATAACCTTAATCAAATTATCTTCCTTTAATAAGCAATTCATTTTTATAAATCTCCCTTATTTATGAAATCTTTTTTGCTTAAAAACTCAAATCCATTTACCCAAAAACACCTTATAAATTTCCAAATTCATTTATAAAACTTCTTTTTATAACATGGAAACCATTCCCATTAGTTAAAGACATCTTTAGTAAAACCATTTGTCAAATCATTCTTTAAATATCTTGTTAAAAATGCAATAAGTTTGATACCATTTCAAAAAGAAAATGAAATATTTATCTTTACAAAATCAAACAGAGGCTTAATGACCACAATGGTGCTTTTAATTTTGGTTTTACTTATCTAGCCTAACACGGCATCACATAACAACATGTATCTAAGGGATCGACACATAACAATCAATCAACTTAAGTAAATGTCCAAGTTAATTGTAATAGCAGAATGGTGTTTTGTTTTGCTAATAGATGTCATTTAGTTTTTCTAATCATATGGGATTACTTAAGAGTAAGTGACAAATAAATCCCTTGATTTAAAACAAACTTGAAAAGAAAATAGTTTAAAACAAAACTGATTATTTAAACTCAAAGCAATTTTAAAATAAATTAAAACCCTTGTAAATGAGAATCAAATCCTTGTTAAATAGTAATTAAACTCTAATTAAAGGTAATTAAACCTTATTAAAACATAATTAAACTCTAATCAAAGATTAATTATATAAATCCCCTTTAAAATAAAAATTTATTAATAATTATCTTAAATAAATAATTAAATAATAATTAATTTATCCTTAATTAAAAATTAATAATAATTAACTTTAATTAAGTAACAAATCATGATTAACTTAATTGATTAACACTTAAGTTTGAAAACCATTATTAACAAATGACTAAGTACTAATTACCTTTATTAATTAATTAATTAACCATTAAACAAATAAATAAATAATTAATTAATTGTTCTCTAATTACTAAATTAAAGTTAGAAAATGTCTTCTAAAAATATTTTAAGTTAAAACAAGTTTAGATTAGACAAATAGTTAGATTTTTCGAACTGCGCGTATAGTGACTATCGCTATACGGACCCGTAATTTTCAAAGCTTGAAACTTTATTTTATAACTATTAAAATAACTTTTGAAAATCTTATCACTTTTAGAACATAAAGGAATGTTTTTGAAACTCAAAACAACAATTTTAACTTTAAAATAATTACAATTTCAAAAATCAAATTTCACCCTTTTATAAAAGGAATTTCCATATCGCTTAAAGTTATTAAGTGCTAACTTTTCTAACATTAACTAACTCTACTAAATTCCATACTCATTATACATTCACATCATAGCCATAATCATAAACAATATACTAACTTTCCATTCACTAACTAACTTCAAATTTCAAGTTTAACTACAACATACATAACATGCATATGCATAACCAAATCGTCAACACTTCTAACAAACTCCAGCATAACCAATCCACATCATAACTACACAACCAAGCATCATTATTTACAACCATTTATACCTCAAATTCAAGGTTTGTAACGACCCGCTATTTTGGACTATTCGCATCCGCACATGTCGGACTTGAATAATTCAAAATACCGAATTGTTAATTAAAATTTGGCAAAACTAAGCATATACAGTAAATAAATAATCACAGAATCACAGACACAGAGTGATATAACAATATGCAGCGGAAACAAAAGAATAGTAGTTCATGAAGCTACTATATATATAACAGAGTTAAACAAGATACAACAGAAGTCTCGAATACATAGATATCTCAGTACAATAGTCAAATACAAGATCTGAATACATCACTGGAATCAACTGAATAACTGATAGTAGAATCGATAGATAGCTGGATCTCCAAGCGAAGCTCCAACTCCAAAGGTGAGTCTCGAACACTGGTACACTCAGTCTGACCCGAGCGTAAAGAAAAACAAAACACTCGAGTCAGGATTAACATTCTTGTATCAATAAATCCAACTCAAGTGAAATAACAACTGAAATATAAGTAACTCAAAGAATGTTGGGATAACCATCCTCTAAGGATCCGTTAAACTATCTACTATATAGTAGTGTACGCTAAGTAGATAATGCCTATCAGTAATATAAAGTATCAAAATAGTGTTAAGGCGTTACCATAATCCCCCTTAACACATTTTTATAATGTCATAGTCTATACAACACCGTAAGCCCCACCGTAAACTAGTGGTTATCAGAGGGTACCCCATAGGTATAACACAAAACAAATCGTAGTGGTCGCGAATAGGATAATCAGTATGACAAGGTACATGAGGCGATACCAACTAGGATACTAGTAGTTGCCTGATCCGGACTGATGTTGGGCATAGCAGCTACTACCCCAACACCGCGAAACAATACTCCCATAATCGAGGGGTGCACCCAAATCGAATCACAAAAGTAATAGATATGGTAACGAAGAAGTGTGTCCGCTAGAGGTGGCGAACCTCAATGGCCCCGCGCGGCTCCTGTTTTAGTCATGTCAGGGGTCATCCAATATCGTTCTCTTCCTTCAGTCAACGCGTTCACCAAACCATCCACTTCATTTTGGATCAACACTTCGCGTATATTAGTTATTAAAGTGGTTTCGGTATCGACAGAGAGTATGTCCATATCCGATCCCGGTCTCTTTAATAACTACATATTATTACACCAATGGTCATTTAATAAAATTTCAAAATAGTTATAATTCAAAACCGACATATCATTGCCATTTCAAAACCATATCAATACGATATCACTTCCACTTCAAATAAATCCATTTCCAAAATCATAGTACTTTTCCAAAGTTATAACGCTTCCGGAATCATAGTCTTTTAAAAATCAAACACTTTGGAAATCACAGCATTGAAATCATAGCATTTTGGAAATCATAACACTTTTCTTTTAAACAGTTTAGATATTAAAATTAGTATATATAATAAAATAGTTTATAAATAAAATAATTTATATTAAAAATGATTTATATTAAAATAGTTATATTAAAATAATTTATAAAGTAAAATATCAATATTTTAAATATAATTTAAAATTACTTTATAAAATAAAATAGATTCCTCAAATTTCACAAATCGATTCAAATTAACTCGAATTCCAAAATTTTAATTTAATTAAATCTCAAATCATCAATTTCAATTCGATTCAGTTTCTAAATAACTATTTCAATCTATTGATTTTAAATTCATATTTAAACCATAAAATAAGCCATTTCAATTTCAATATATTTCAAAGCTTTAAATATTCAACATTTCAATAACATCTAATACAACTTCAATTCACAAATTTTAAATAAACAAAATATCCCATTTAAATTTATATAAATTTGAAATATTCATTTAAGTCACTTTTAATCAACTTCAAGTTATAAAACATATCTTAAAATTTCAAATTTAATAGATTTCAAATCAAACTTTTTTTAGTATAATTCTTAAATAATTACGAATTCCGAATCAATTTCAAATTTATCTTTCAACCTGAAACATTATAAACTCTATATTCGAAAATATAAATTTTTCATAAATACTTAAACATAATTTATATTGATTCAAATCAACTTTATAAATCAACTTTAATAAATCTTTAAAATCAATATTTATTAAAACCATCTATTTCTTTTCAAAACCATAGAAATCAATTTCAAATATTTATATATATAGACCAACGGTGTCTATATAAAATTTCCTATCCTATGGTCAAGTGATACGGATATTTATCATTTCAATCCGTAATTTAAATTATATTCGGGTATATATCTTTTCAACCCGAAATCCCAAATTCAATTCAATTGAAAATCGCTTGGGTTTATCATTTCAACCCATAACGATTTTCTCCTATTCTACAGATCGTTCGGGTATGTATCATTTCAACCCATAGTGAATTCTATACTAACAGGGAACTTGCAGAGTGATAACAGATATGATAATAATATAACAACGGTAACAGGCACATATCATCAGTATAAATAACAGAGAAGGGTGTCAGATGTCACAGGTGAACAGATACAGTTGATGGCATATATATATCAATATAAATAACAGATAATGGTGTCAGGTGTCACAGGTGAACATATACAGATGATGACATATATATAGCAATGTAAATAACTAGCAGCAGCATATTTCAATTGTCGTTTCAATTGATATCAAATTTAATAAATAAAAGAACGTTAATCGTGAGTGATTTGCTCACCTTTCGAGGCTAGAGATCGGGAATAGACAATGAAGTTGAGTTACGAATTGCAAGCACGACTTCTGAAATAAACTAGATTGGCACGAATCGACGAGCAAAGCTGTTAGATAGGAATTGCTGAAATCAAATCAAAACATTCAACATAGGAACAAAACAAAAAAAAACATGTCCTGCGTCAAAGTTTAACAATATAATTCTATGTGCTACCGAGATCGAAATGGTCTGAAATTTGGTATGAATAAAGATCAAAACTTGTATTTCAAACTGCAAAAGAATCACTTGATTTGGACAAGATACCAAAAAGTTACGATGTCACGAACATAGACTCAGGCCATGTTGCGACTGTCAAATGTTCAGGTCTGGAAACCCCTCTGGGTCTGACTTTCAGGTAAGAAACAGAGGACTGAACCACCTTGTATGAAGCTAAAATTTTATATACAGAAAGTATAAAACTTTATCTTTTAAACAAAAAGAGAATCACTGTATTCCGACGTAAGACGGAAGAGATACGATGCGTCAAACATGAACTCAGGTCGTGTTTGCAGTAGTGTAAGATAATTTCAAGTACAAAAGAATAGCTGCCTGGGTTAACTTCCAGATCCTCGACCACTAATCAAACGATGTCGGATTTTGCTGAAATTTGACATGCATAAACTAGGTAACTTCGACTCTTTTTTAAAAATAAAGTCAACCCATTCCGATAAAACATGAGTGAGATATGATATCATGAACATGTAGTCTAACTGCTGTTCAGAAAAAGTAAACATGCTATATTTTAATCGGAACACAACATATAAAATAAATTCTCCATATATCCATATTTTGAATACCAGACTCATATATAAATTACATACATTAAAACCAAAATTTATTATAATATAAAACCAATCTATACATGCTGTAACCACGAAAAAGTATATTAGCTACTTTATAATGTATGCAACTAAAGCTTGGAATATATTAAGGACATGCGAAAATACCTCTATTGCTGAACTTTATTTGAACTATGGTTTTAAATAGCAGCAGAAGTATGTGAACCTAGTGAGTACTATAAATAATACACCCTACAGCCAACGAATCAGAACCTAAATACAGTAAAGTAGATACACTTCAATAATTTACAAACAGATGGTGCTGCAATATAACATTATACCTTTCATTCAGCAAAAAGAAATTTGTGCTACAACATTACTATTCTACATGTCATTCAAAAGAACAAACAAAGTGAATATCAACGTTTGATGCATATAACTAGCATCACAAAATATTATACATTTTAAAGTATATTAGGTACTTTATAATATATACAAACCCACATATACCTGTTTCAAAGAGAAGAAGAATGCGCGGTTAAGGGAGATGAAACGGCTAGGCATCGCGGAAGGCTGTGGTTGTTGGAACGATGGAGATGGTGTCCGAAGTGGTGGGTGTCGCCGAAGGTTCTGGTGGAAGGGCGTACGGGTCAGGGATGTGAGCTTTGTCGTGTGGAGTTCAGGCGGTGCTCGGTCGATGAGGGAAACTCAAGTGGTGACTGGGCAGGTCGGCCTTGGCATGGGCGGAGGCAAAAGCGGCTGCTTGAGCGTGTGGAACAAAGGAGGTAATACGAGCAAACACGCACGCAAGTGATGGGTTGATGGAAGAAGAGCCGAGCTGCAAGAGGGAGGTTTCATGGTCGAACAAGGAAAAGGTAAAAGAAGAATGGGAACGGTGAAAAAAAGGACAGCAGGCAGAAGCTAAAAATAAATATAATTCATATATAACATATGCTCAAATGTACAGGTAATTTTGAACGAACCATAACAAAAATTAGAGATAGGGAAAGCAAAAGTCATTAATCAAACAGCTGGCTGAAGTTATTAAGCTCATCAATTCACGTGGGCATTGGAAAGACACACCGAAACCAAAAGACACAAATCGGATACCGGTACGACTTAAATCGTTCACAGATTCCGCCGTGCACCGGACATCGGAATTTGACAATTGAATATACTGCGAAGATCAGCACGACGAGACGATCAAAATGGTATACAAATATCAGTGGTATGATTGAATTATAAAAATTCGAATTTTCTACCAGTGGAAAATGCAGCAAAAACGCAGAAAAATAAGATCGACGGAGCTAAAGAAGTCCGAATTTGGAAAAACGAAAAATGACGTCTTGCTCAGAAGATGGTTTAGAATTTTTCTATGTAAAAATATTTAGGTTTTGAAAACATTTTATTTTCTTCAATTTCTAACTGACTAAATTGAAATAAAAAATTTCACGAAATAAACTTTCATTTTTTTGGATGAAAATTTATCAGTTGCTATGTTTAACTAGACGCATTTCAAATATTAAATTTTTATTTCAAAATTTTATTTTTAAAATTCCACAAAATTTCAATTAATAACGTTATTAAAACAGTTAAAATTTACGGGTCGTTACAAGGTTAGTAACTTGATTCAAAAAGAGAACCTTTACTCACTGAACTAAGTACAAATTTAAACCAAAGCTATCAAAATCTCCGATCGACCAATGGACCTAGTTTCTCCTTGTAAAAACTCAACTTTTGGACATTAGAAAAGCAAACATGGTTCGGCATAGGGTGTACATAGGGCTCGGCCTTGGTGGTTTGGGGGGTGTAGGGGCTTGTTTTGGTGGAGGATAATATTTGGAAATGAAGTAAGGCTATTTAGCTTGATTTTTAGAAGTGTATTTACTCATTTCAGCTTAGTAATTTTCTCTTGGAAGCCATGGATGAGCTTGTAGACATGAAGAGGATAGAAATGAATATGGGAATGATAGTGTAAAGGAAGAATGTGTAGAGATAGGAGGTATTTATAGGCAAAAGAAATGAAGTAATAATTTATATTAATTTTAACATTTAAAATATATTAAATGTTGTCATGTAGCATGCTTCCATACCCTCCCCTTCATCCTAGGTGCACACGTCCACCATGAAACCCCGCTATGCCATGTTGTAGGGTACTTAAGGTATGACATAGGATTTTATACATATGCAAATGTGGTTATATGTATATATATGCCTTTTTAAAACATAATTTGTCAGATCCAAGATTAGGTATGAATAAATAAATAAATATATATATATATATGTTAATATACATAAGTATGCTTAATTAATATTGATCCTAACATATATAAATGTGTGCATGTTGCACCAAGTGTGCAGAACATTCTCGACGGCTTACGGGTGTCGAAAAGTTGAAATTTCGAAAAACGTTCTTTGGTCACATTTTCTATTTTTATTTGAACTATCTATATTGGTAAATAAATTTTGAAAACTATTTTATCAACACTATTAAATAATTAAAATAGGTTTATTTGCTAATAAAAATCGATTTATTGATTATATAAAATATATTTAAATAGCCTATTTCAAAGTGGCAAAATCTTGGATCGTTACAAATTTATTTTACCATCATTTGTTATTATTTAAAAGAGCTATATTTTAATTATAAAACCTATTATTTGAATATTTAAAATTTATTAAATATTCGCAAATCAATGCAGTAAAATTTCGGATCGTTGCACTCTTTCCCCTTAAACGAATTTCCTCCTTGAAATTGTACCACAACCCTAATCCTAGAAACATCGAAACTATTCATCAGTCTGTATGATGTAAATAGATCATTCCTATGTAAAATCTAATTTGATCATTCACTTGAACACATAACTTCACTTTCGAACTAGTATCGCTCACCCGACTCCCTAGTGTGGACTTTGATCAGGCCTCTTAATTAGAAACCTCCGTTCTCTTTGCATAGTTGTAAATTATGATAGATAACTTTTGGTTCCACATAAGAACCCTCACCAATGCTCACCGTCAAAAAACGAGTGATAAATCCTTATTCGGAATGGTGCTAAACACCTCCAATCATATACTCGAATCTAGGATCGAGAACTGTGTGGAAAGGAGAAATGATCTGCATACAACCTACGTACTGATCTAATGATTCTTACTACCTAACTACTTTTTGCCCTCCCACCATGCTTCATAAGAATCAATTTTTAAATTTATTAACTTATATAATACTCTTCTACCTCCTAAGAGTATATATAAACATCTGATTTTTAATTCTATTTAATTTTAACTATTAGATGCAGGCCAAAAATAATTTGTGTCTTGAAACTAAGTTAACGAAATCAACCTCTTTACCCTAATTGGTCTGGTAAGTAGCTAAGAAGAGTAGGATGCTGGTATCGAAAAATCAAATTAACCTCTTCTCCTTGTTAAAACTCAACTTTTGTACATCGGGAAAGAAAATATGGTTCGGCCTAGGGTGTACATAGGGCTCGGCCTTGGTGGTTTGGGGATGTAGGAGCTTGTTTTAGTGGAGGATGATATTTGGAAATGAAGTAAGGCTATTTAGCTTGATTTTTAGAAGTGTATTTACTAATTTTAGCTTAGGAATTTTCTCTTAGAAGCCATGGATGAACTTGTAGACATGATGATGATAGAAATGAATATGGAAATGATGGTGTAAAGGAAGAATATGTAGAGATATGAGGTATTTATAGGCAAAAGAAATGAGGTAATAATTTAAATTAATTTTAACATTTAAAATATATTAAATGTTATCATGTATCATGCTTCCATACCCTCCCCCTCACCCTAGGTGCACACGTCCTCCATGAAACCACCCTTAGGCCATGTTATAGGGTACTTAAGGTATGTCATAGGATTTTATACATATGCAAATGTGTTTATATGTATATATATGCCTTTTTAAAACATAATTTGTCACATCCAAGCTTAGGTATAAATACATATAAGTTAATATACATAAGTATTCTTAATTAATACTAATCTTAACATATATAAATGTGTGCATGTTCAACAAGTGTGCACAACATTCCTGACGACTTTCGGGTGTTGAAAAGTTGAAATTTCGGAAAACGTTCTTTGGTCACATTTTCTATTTTTATTTGAACTATCTATATTGGTAAACAAATTTTGAAAACTATTTTATCATCAATATTAAATAATTAAAGTAGATTTATTTGTTAATAAAAATCCATTTATTGATTAAATAAAATATATTTAAATATCCTATTTCAAAGTGGCAAAATCCTGGATTGTGTTATTTATGAATTTGAAATGTTCTTTATGAAATGAAATGTGAAAATTTGCCGTTGAATTATGTTTAAAAATATTCATATTCTTGTGCTTTTGATGTTACTGATATGATTAACACCGCATTTTGTCATTGGAAATTAACACCATGGATAACTGCAGCATCCGTAGTGCTTAGTTCCGGGCCACAAAATGGGGGATGTTACAAGTTGGTATCGGAACATAGGTTTATGTAAACTTAAAATATTTTTGAAAACATAATCCTAATTTATCAAAGAATAAGATTGGGGTTTGGAGTAACGCTATATTAGCGTACTTGTATTTGCTATATATAAGTATGTATTATCCCCTCTTTCTTAGACCTTTCTTCTGTATCTTATTAAGACTCATATGCAGATTAAGAGAAAGCAAGATATGGAAGCAAAAAATGGAAGAGTGAATCTAGATGGAGGAAGCACCACAACCAATGAAAATTCTCGACCCACCACTAGAAGGAATCCGGATCGACAGACAAATGCTAATCAAAATGCAAATGCCATTGTGAGTGCTGGAGCCTCATCAGTAGATATGTGGAAGATGTATCAATTCTTTGTTAATAAGATGAAAGTTGGAACAACTGCTTGTTTGGTTGGAGGAAATGCTTCTAATGCAAAAGGAGTTAATCCCGTAGCATCGGTTGGCAATAACTATGCTAAGCTGAACTAAGATTATACTAGTCTTGGAGGAAAGCCTTTTTTGGAGCTGAAGATGTTATTAAAGTGGAGAATTGGCTATTGCACTACAAAAGATTCTTTGATGACCTAGGATTGTATGATGATCAGAAGTGGAGGTTAGCATCGAGGCAGTTGCAAGGAGCTACTTTGTACTGGTGGAACGGAGTGACCGTTGGAGTGCCAGAAGAGGAATTGACTTGGGCTGAATTTCGAAGGAGATTCGAGGAGAGATTTTTATCTGAAGTATCCAAGTCAACCTTGCTTAGGAAATTTATGGAATTGGAGCAAGGGGAAATTTCGGTGTTAGAATATGCTATGAAGTTTGATGAGTTGTCTAGGTATGGATATGCTACCATCGACGGAACAAAAAGTTTATTCAAGGATTGAAGACGGAGATTGCTAAAGCGACTATGCCACATCGCCGAGGTCCGAGTAATGTAGTTGTGGAAATGGCTATAAGGAATAAGGAGTTGCTTGCGACTTTTGGGAAAGAGAAGTCAGTGGAGACTCAAAAATTTTAGAGTAAGAAGAGAAAGTTCTTCAAGAAGAAGGGAACTCAGAACGGTGGAGCTGCCAAGAAAGGGAAAGTTGATGTCGTCTGCTTCAGTTGTGATAAGAAAGGACATATTCTCATGAGTGCCGAATCGGTAAAGGAAAGAAGGTTGCAGAAAAGAAATGTGTGAAGTGTTTCAACTACGACTAGATGGGGCACTATAAGAATTAGTGTCCAGAGCTGGCCAAAGCTGACAAAGGAAAGGTCTTTGCTTTGGAACCGTCATCATCTAGGCCAACAGCGGAGGAGAAGGGAAAATCTCTAATGGGAGGTACGCTTTTGATTCATAGCATAACTATTAGAGTATTATTTGATACTGGCGCCTCACATTCTTTTATTTCTCAATGTTTGGTAAATAAGTTAGAGATAGAAACATCACACCTTGTTACTTCCTTAAGGGTAGCTAGTCTAATAGGAATGTATGCAACTCTGGAGATGAAATGCGACCATCTAGAATTTGATTTGCTAGATTATACTTTTGCATGCATTTTGTTTGTATTTGATTTTGTGGGTTTCAGGATTATTTGGGTATGGATTGGTTTAGTAGATTTGATGCTAGGATGTTTTGCCAAGATAGGAAATTATCATTGAGACACTTTGATAGTAGTGACCGAATTATATACTCAGTTGAGAATTTAAGTCCAGAAGTTTGTGCTTTATTGGGTGCCACAGAAGTGGAAGATGAGTTAAATTGGTTTTATGTTGTAAAAGAATTTGTAGATGTTTTTGAGCCTGTTACAGACTACCACTGAAACGAGTTATTGAGTTTCGTATAGATCTTATACTTGGAGTCGAACCCTTTAGTAGAGCTTCTAGAAGGATGGCACCTACCGAGATGAAGGATTTAAAGGTGCAACTGGTGGACTTAGAAGGAAAGAATTTTATTTGACCAAGTAGTTTTCCTTAGGGAGCAGCCACGGTGTTCGTGAAGAAACCAGACGGGTCCTTGACATTATGTATTGATTACCTTAAGTTGTATGAGAAGATGATAAAGAATAGGTATCCTTTGCCGAGGATTGATGATTTATTTGATCAGTTAAGTAGAGTCAGAGTACTTTCCAAGTTGGATTTTGTGACAGGGTTCCATCAATAAAGGGTCACAGAGGACATCATTCCTTTGATGGCGTTTCAAACAAGATACAGTTTGCACGAGTGGTTAGTAATGCCATTTGGGCTAACTAATGTGCCACCTTTCTTGGTAGACTTGATGAACTGGATTTTCCGAGAGCACTTGGATAGGTTTGTGTTGGTGTTCATTGATGATATTTTGATATATTTTAAGGATCAAAGAGATCATGAGATTCATCTTAGAATAGTGCTTGAGACGTTGAGGCAACATCAGTTAAAAGTGAAGTTTTTGAAGTGTCATTTCTGGAAAAGAGAAGTGAAGTTCCTTGGTCATGTAGTTTCATAAAAAGGGTTATCCGTGGATTCGGACAAGATTAAAGCTGTTAATAATTAGAAGAGACCCTAAACGATGACCAAAATAAGAAGTTTTCTTGAATTAGCTGGCTATTGCCGGAGATTTATCAAGGATTTCTCACGGATAGCAGCGCCACTGACTAAAATAACCATGAAAAATGTAAAGTTTGTTTGCTCTGATAAATGTGAGGAAGCATTCCTTAAGTTAAAGCATTTGCTGACCAATGCGCCCGTGTTTGTTGCGTCAGATGGTAATCGGGACTTGGTGGTGTATACAGATGCATGTGAAACAAGATTGGGAGTTATGTTGATGCAAAGAGGTAAAGTGATTTCCTACGCTTCTCGACATCTCAGACCACATGAAGTCAGATATCCGACTAATGATTTGGAGTTGGCATCGGTGATTTGTGCATTGAAAGTGTGGAGATACTAACTCTTAGGAGAAAGATTCGAGTTGTATATGGATCATATGTCTTTGTGGTATTTATTCTCTCAGAAAAAGTTGAATATGAGACAGTGGAGATGGTTGGAGTTTTTAGCAGCTTATTATTTTGGTATTGAGTATACACTAGGGAAAGGAAATAAAGTGGCAAAAGCACTTGGCAGAAAACATCAGAATGTGATGTTAGCTATGTTGGCAGAATGGAAGGATTTAGAGGCATTGACTACTTGTAGTGTGTAATTAAGATCGACTGCTATTTCTAGTCAAAATACTATCATGTTGTCTTGTTTAGGAGTTCTCCTAGTATTGATCGAGAGGATTGCTTCTGAGTAGAGAGATGATCCGTTGTTAGTCGAAAAGATTAGAAGATTGGAAAGTGGAACTAAGATTGATGATTTGAAATATTTTAGTCTTGACCAAAAGGGATGGTTAAGGATGAAGGTACGATTATGTGTTCCAGATGTTGGTGACCTAAGGAAGGAAGTTCTTAAAGAGTATCATCGATCGAAGTTTACTATACATCGGGAAGGAATTAAGATGTATTAGGATATGAAAATAAGTTTCTTCTGGTAAGGTATGAAAAGGAATGTAGGCTTATGGGTGAAGCAATGTGCAAATTGCTAGCAAGTAAAAGCCGAACATCAAAAGCTAAGTTGTTTGCTTCGGCCTTTAGATATACCAGTTTGGAAATGAGATTCTACATCAATGGATCTTGTTGACGGGTTGTCAAGGTCAAACATGGGTGATGAAATTATTTGGGTCATAGTGGATAGAATGACCAAGAGTGCACATTTCATTCCTGTTAAGTCAACCAAGACGGCACGTGTATTGACTAAATTGTTTATGAAGAATATTGTTAGACTGCATGGGATTCCTAGTAGTATAGTCAGTGACAGAGATACTTTGTTCTCTAGTAAATTCTGGAAGAGTCTACAGAGGTGTTAGGTACCAAGCTTAAGATGAGTACCGCTTTTCACCCACAGACGGATGGGCAGACAGAGAGAGTCAATAAGGTACTTGAAGATTTATTGAGAGCTTGTGTACTAGATTTTGGTAGGTCATGGGAAGACCATTTGCACTTAGTTGAGTTTTCCTATACTAATAGTTATAAGACTAGTATAGGAATGGTGCCTTTCAAAGCTTTGTATGGAAGGCCGTGAAAATCACCCGCGTGTTGGTTGGAGACTGGAGACAGATTGGTCCTTGGTCCAGATATGGTAAGAGAAGCCACAGAGAAGATTGAGTTAATCCGAGTTAGGATGAGGAAAGCTCAGTCTAGGCATAAAAGTTATGCATATAAGAGGCATAATAATCTAGAGTTCTCGGTTGAAGATCGTGATTTTATTAAAGTATCAACAATGATGTGGTACGGTTTGGAAGGACGGTGAAGTTGACATCGAGATATGTAGGTCTATTTCCTATCATAGAAAGGATCGGGAAACTCGCATACCGGGTAGAGTTACTAAGTAGTTTGGCAAGAGTCCATAATGTATTTCATGTTTCTCATCTCAGAAAGTATGCACATATTCCAGAGACTACTATTACTCCGACAACATGGAAGATTTAACTGTGGAACTAGATATGACTTTTGTTAGGCAACCCGTGCGAGTTGTAGCAAGAGATGAGAAGAAGTTAAGGAGCAAGACAGTCAAGTTAGTGAAGGTCCAATGGAATGACAATGAGAAAGACTGTACTTGGAAGACGGAATGTAGGATTAAACAGACTTATCCTACATTGCCTTGAGGGTATGTTCTATATTTGCTATATATAGACTTTTTGTTAGTCAGGTAGGCTAGTATTATTGTTTCGTGATGTTACAGACGTTTGCATGATTGATATGCTTATTATGTAGTCTTTACTGAATTTTGAGGATGAAATTCTTTAAGGAGAAGAGCCTGTAACACCCCTAATTTTGATTAAGATTATTTAGAAGATTTAATTAGATAAATTTAATAGAATAATGTGATGTGTAGTAAGATAAATGGGATGAGATTTGATAAATAACAAGGTCGAGCCTTAACTAATTAATTATTAAGATTGTTTTGGAACTTAAAACATAAAAGAATGTATGAGAGGGGCAAGTCGGAGTAAATCTACCTATTATCCCTTAAACCCTCACCTCTCATTCATTCTCATTTTTCAAAAACCCATTAAGTAAAAACCAAGAAAAAGTCAGGCCATTAACAAGCTAGAGAAGAGGAAATCTAAAGGGGGTTTAGGTGGCAAAGCAAAGGAAAATATTCTCTATCAAATCTCAACTCAATTATCCATTCTAAGATGAATAATAATAGACCGTCTCATTTTTATACTTATTGATTTCGAATCTTGGTGCATTTTTGATTCGTGATGATGCTATAATGTGCAATGTTTGATTTTATCATTGTTTGGATAGAATAATGATGTATTGGAATTTTTATGAAATTATTTTAATAGGTTTTAAGGGTAGAACCTAAGTTTTTGACCTCCAAACGATTTGGTTTTTTGATTTGTTGTGTAAAACATAATTTTGGAGACAAGTTTTTTATTTCACAATTTTCCAAATTAATAGTAATATCTTATGAATTTCCTAAGAGAGAAAGGGCATTTATTTTAGATTTTAATTATTAAAAATAATTAAATAATGATTTTGGCCTTGAAAATTTTATATGCTAAAGAATATGTTAATTCTGATTTTTGGTGAATTTTGGGGATCTTTCCCAAAAGATTATGGTTTTATATGGATTTATTAAGCTAGAAAAGCTTATAAATAACTATTAAATAAATAATATTATTTAAAGGGTGCAAAAATTGTTTTGGGAAAGAAAATGGAGTTGCAGTAGATTTTTGAAAATAATTTGGAAAAGTATGTTTTCAACCAATAGAAAATTTATAAAGAATAAGAGTTGGTGATCAAAAGAGATTTCTTTATATAAAAATAAAACAGTTTTTGTGCAAATTACGGTATTGCTATGCCACACATATCAATGTCGATGCCCTATATGAGTAGCGACACCGACATGGAGGGAAGCATATGATAAGTACTCAAATAGTTATGGAATGATTCAGTCCATGTACAAGTGGTCAATGTCGAGACCCTATCAATGTCGACTTGGTTATCTCATAATATACCTGGGCAATGCCGACCACCCTTATTTCCTTATTTTGATAATATATGGCATTGATGCCGCAATTAAGTAATGTTGCAACCCTTTAGTTTTGTTATTAAACTATTTACGGTGTTATCGCCGCTATCTTTTTGGTGTCGCTATAATGACGCATCTCGTCTGTTTTTAGAACTATGGTTTTAAGGTGGTGATGTCGCCAACCTTACTTTCAATATAGATTGTTTTATGGAAATAACGCCGCTATATCATGGTTTTGATAACCCTGATTATTGCATAGTAGCTACTATTTTTATAGCACCCAATATCAATGTTTTATGATATTGATGCCGCTTGTTATTAATGTTGGCTTCAAGGTATATTCATATATAAAAGGCTATATTCAATAGGTTCAGCAACCTATAAATTTCTATGTTGCAATAATATTTACTTCGGCACTATAGGCTTATGTTTTATAAAGTCGGAATTATTTTAAAGGCTTTGATATGGAGGAATGCGACGTCCCATGACGGCTATATCAATACCGCTAGTTTTCAAAGATGAACATATTTTAATTTATGGCGTTAAACCCTATAATAAAGAGGTGCGACATCCTCCTATTATTTCCAAACATATACATTACAATATTAAAATGGTTTATAAAGTGGCATGAGAAATTGGTAAAGTATGGGCCTATATTTTCCTTGTTTTAAATATGAATTAAAGGGATTAATCATATACAATGATAAACGTATTCTAGGAATAAATTATTCTTTAGCCCAATATTTGATATGAAATTACCAAAGAGGGTTATTACTTAAGGTTAAGTAATTATAAGATGCCAATTGATTGAATATATTTGAATGATGGATGCTATATATTCTTATTATTATTTGATCAGTTATTTTGATGATTATTATTGTCATACTCGCATCATCATGACCCATAACTGCATTTTGGGATATAAAAAGGGCAAAATAACCAGCTAGGTTGACTCATTAGTAAGTGTAATCAGATTTAACTCCTGAGTGGGTAGAATTGCATCTAGGAGATCAAATAGATCAGAAGAGTTAGGATGCCCAGAATTGATCAAAAGATTATGATATGATTTATGGTATTAGAAGGGTCCAATATGTTCATAGTGATCCCACAAAAACTATGGCTTGGGTATTGTTATTGGAGGATATCCAATAAGTTCCTAGTGACCCGATGAATATTATGATTGCAAAATTGTTATTGGTAGAAACCAATAGGTTCTTAGTGATCCTATGAAAATTATGATTCCGGATAGGTAGTCCTTAAGAATCGAGATAGGTCATTAGTGAGCCCATGAAAACTAATAGGTTCATAGTGACCCTAGAAAAACTATGGATTGAGACAAATAGTCAGTTTTGTAAAAAGGATGAACTTAGGGTAGATATAACCCTATGTTGACAAATGGGTAAGACTTAACCACATTGCATATTGGCCTATGATTATATTATTATATTTTAATTATTATGGATGTAGGTGCACAATATATGGTTGATATGTTGGTTAAGGTACTAGTGAAGGGAAAACCCGTTCCGCTCATCGGCCTGGTCTCACTAGATATCTATTTGATTCGAGATTGTAGGTTATTATTCACACCAGACCGTTTATCTGACTCGAAGTTTTTGTGTTTCCCCTTAAACTCTCAGGTACTCATTTGAATAGGTTGGGAGTAAGGGATTTTAGGTTCCATTTAAACGAATAAGCTTCCGGAGATGCGCAGGAGACAATCTAGTTATATTAGATGTTTCTATGTACCTGCTGTGTAGTTTATTTTGCTTGGATGGATGTAATGGCAAGTCATATAATTGCCGAATATTTGACTCTGATCAATCAAGAGGGCATCTTCATATGTCGCTCTTGGAGTAATTTGTAATAATTATAGTGTCTCTGAATGTGGGTTTATGAATAGGATTATGTAATGAATATGAAATGTTATTTATGAAATAAAATGTGAAAATTTGTTGTTCAATTGTGTTTAAAAAATTTCATATTCTTATGCTTTTGATGTTATTAATATGATTAATATAGCTGCGTTTTATCACCATAAATTAATACTATGATTGCAACATCTATAGCGCTTAGTTTTGGACCTCAAAATGGGAGATGTTACAGACTCTCTCTAATCAATCGCTCAATTGAAGAATTACAATTTTAGAGCACTCAAAATAAAAAAACCTCCAATTTGATTTAGCTAGGGTTTCTATTAATTTCAATTATTGGAGATATAATCTTCACATTAGGAAGATGATTAAGAGGCTAATACATAGATGCTCTAATCACTCTAGACTATCCGATCACTTCAAAAGAATCTGCACCATCAATAGAGAAAAAACAAGTACCGAATTGACAAAACTGTCCTCCAAAATTCGACTCAGTCAAAACTCTCGAAAAAATCTCGTAGCAGCAACTCAGGTGTCTGACCAAGGGGATCGGATGTTCAAACTCTCGGGATCGAACTTCCATCAATAGATACGTCTGGCCAAACTGTCTGGTTTGACAAATGCAGGAACTCAAACCTCTGAGTGATCAAGCCAGAAGTCTGAGTGCCTGATACTCTTCTGCTCTTAAACTTCACAGGCATTCAGACGCCTGGCTTGAGAACCCAGACATCTGCTTGTTTATTTCTGACACTTCATCAACTTCTCTCCTCCATCTTCTTTTGCTATCTTCCTCTAATCGACTTCCCGACTCTTCCAATACGAATTTCTACACAGCATCTTCAATTTAAAATACTCATAGGTACATATTTGAATCGCATAACAACAACATACACTTCCACATTCAATCACCAATTATAATAATGCTTTTGGGAAACAATGATAACATAAATTTACCGTGCTCTTATAAAATATCAAGCTTACATTATTTTCACATAAGTCAATCGATATCGCAGTTGAAACACACACACACACACATACATGTGTGCATGTGCGCGCGTGTATGTTTGTAAATGCACAAATAAAGTCACTTTGTTCTATATTAGTTCTTATTTATGGAAAAGTCATCAAGTATTAAAAATATAAAGTTCTTTGTAATAAGCTAGCTAAGTTACGGTCATATGATACTATACCGTTAATTTGCTATTTAAATTGATAAGGTCTATATACAAAATAAAATAAGTCATATAGAATTAAAAAGGGCAATTCAAATCCATTTAACTAATTCAAACAAACACACACATATTATATGTGTATGTGTGTGACACATACACACACATAAATTATGTGTGCGTGTGTTTGTGTATGTGTGTGTATGTATATACACAAATTGACCAAGCAATCAGTTGAAACAAATATTTATCTATATTTATATGTACAACTTATTCAGATATATTTCTACCTTGTTGTTTTCTTTTGTAAATAGATTATTTGAAAAAATATAAATCTATTCGCTGATATGTTATCAAATTAAAAAGATGACGTATTACTGCATAATATAAAATATTAATTTGGAAAGCAAACAACATGGAAAACCTAGAGACATGTCTGTTCATGAAAAATGAAAATAAATACAACATTTTTCACATATGATGTTTTTGCATTTATTATCAAAAGGCTATTTATTATAACATCTTGTGCAAATTATAAACATGTGATCCAATGCAAATCATCCTAATTCATAAAGGAAACACTCTCGACTTAAAAACATTCCAAATTATTAAAATATCATAACATATGCATATGAATATACATACATACATATTAAATTTAAAATATTTAAATAGATTGCTTACCTTTAACACAATTGTAAAGGATTCAATATCGATCCTAACCTAATTGACCAACTCAAAATTGGTTTCGGTTACCAAATAAAAACTGATAGAGAATCATGTTATTGATTAGGTAGAATATTAAACTAAAGTATTGTTAGCGATTAATGGCATTGATATGTTACTCGAAATGTCTTTTCTCATAGAATGATATGTGTGATGGAAAATACAATTGTACAGTGCATAAAGAGTTAGCTAGCTAAGAAATATACAGTAAGCAATTGTCTATATTTATTTAGCCATTAAATGTTATATGAGATGATTGTTATGCTCTGATATGATCTGGAACGACTGTAAATTGATTAACGAGATTGCTTGATTATCTAGTTTAATCAAGATGTTGAATTATATAACATCTGTTTATTTATGTGTGTGCATGTGTGTGCGAAAGTTTTGCTATGCTATGCACACGTTGTGGTCAAGCTCGGGTGAGCAAACAGTCGTAGGAAGACCCTTAGGTGGTCGTTGGTCAGGGGCAAGTGACTGGAAAGTGGTTTGACGAGGCTGATACAGCCTAGAGCGAGTTTGTTCTCTAAGCATGCATTCGGTCAACTAGTTACAATGTAATCGGTCGACTACTGCAAATCCTAGAGCATGGTAATGCTCCAAACAATATCAGTTTGATGTGTCCTTGTTTATTATTTGTGTTGCTTTTTGGAGTTGATAAATATAAAATTAGAAATACATCAAGCCTTATAAATATTTTTATGGTATTATATCAATTAAATTGGAATTAATATGCATGTTTATAAAAGAGGGAAACTAGAAAATG
The DNA here is from genome assembly GCA_030737815.1 of Allium fistulosum. Lineage (NCBI taxonomy): Eukaryota > Viridiplantae > Streptophyta > Magnoliopsida > Asparagales > Amaryllidaceae > Allium > Allium fistulosum. Next base: position 1,126,639,621 of record CM060904.1, on the reverse strand, counting down.
AAGAAGAAGACTAAATTTCTACTATTGACAAGTTAATGTAAGTTTGGATTTCCTGATTTCATAAGTAACTACTAGATTAAAAAAACAATTAAGAAATTATATATATATATATATATATGATACACACATGTTAATTTATTTAATGTAAGGTGGTGTTATGCTATTAGTTATATTAAATTTATGGAAGTTTGAATAATTATTGTTACTAATACTAGAAATCCATATATGCTTATATATGTATGATGTTTGTTGATGTGTTATGGTGCGTGACTTTAATATGCAAGCATAAATTTAACTGTTCATGTGATAATCTATTATACTATATGAAAGATGAGTTTGAATTTATGTGACACTTCGCTTCTAGTTTTCTCAAAAATTTCCTACGTTGCCACACGTCCTCTATTATCCATTAACTAATATATGAATTGAAAATTTAGTTAAGTCTTTGACATATAAATGTTCAGTCTTTAACTATTTGTATTATTTCCATACGCATTCATTATTTTAATATTTTCAGACATCTCTAGCATTTTTCATCTTATAATTCTTTCACTTCCGCTTCATTTTCTAACAGTGTTGTTTCTTCCCTTTTTAGTTCCATATGTATGATACAATTCAAAAACAATCATATTGCAAATTTAAATCAAATTAAAAAAAATTCAAACAAATTTAGTCGGTCTTTTTAATTTTGTAAATCTGACTAAAATTTGATTGAATTCGTCAATAGTTTTCACTTCATATTCAACTTGAATTAGTTATGATTTTGTTCATGTTTTACATCGATTATGTTCCTACAAATTGCTTTTAATGTTATTGTTTTTATGGAAATATAATCTAAAGACCTCCAAAGAAACTTAGTTTACTAGATCGATCGAGCTTGGTTAAAAGGTTAGATTTTTTATTATTTGTCTCCCTTCGCTTCCAGTTTCCTCAAAAATTTCTTATGTTGCCACTTGTTCTCTATTATCTATTAACTAATATATTAATTGAAAATTGAGTTAAATCTTTGACATATAAAATAGTGTGCTACTATTGGCGCCTAAAGGAAAGCTTTTGGCTACCATTAAAATTTAATTACCTACCAATTTATTTATGGCTAAATCTATTACCACCCTGTAATTTTCTTTTTCCACCCAATATATTGTAAAAATTAGTAACACCCCATAATTTTCTTTACCCATCCCAATATATACTAATTTTATCCTTTTTATGCTTTTAATTTCTCTCTTATTCATTTCCTCATTCACGTTTTCTTTCTTCTTTAATTCATGATAGTTAAAGCTAATACTCTATAATTTTTGCTATTAAATCATTGTGAAGAAATTAAAAGTAACATCAATAATAAAAAACCTCAATTAGGTTTTTAAATAAAAATTATGTTGATTTTCATAAAATTAGTTAATTAATGATTGGAATTTGTTGAATTAGATTGAAATTTTCTTCATATGGGTTTTATTGAAAAGAAATACATATAAACATGAAATGTTTGGTTATTTTTCCACTAGGATTTGAGATTAGGAAGGAAGAAAACATGTTCCTGTATGAAATGCAGAAGGGAAAATTAGGATTTTTTTTTAATTTGAGCTGGGGTGGGAAAGAAAATTAATGGGGGGCTAAAAGATGTAGTCTTTATTTATATATTTATAGCTACCAAAATCTATTTTGTCATTCAATCCTAAACAACAGTAGCATCTTCATCTTCTTTGGAAAAACTTTTTACATTTATATTTTCCAAACATCGGTAAAGGCAAATTGATGTAAGCAAAGAACCAAAAGAATTTGCTCCCACGATAGAAGTTGGACTGCGAAGAGGAAATGAGGGAAAAAAGCAAAGACTAGATAGTGCTGGGCCAAAGTCTTAAGACATTGGCAAAACATAAGGACCGCACCTTTCCATTGAGCACAACTTTTACTCCATAATTCTACGTTGGTATCCTGAGATAGCCACAAAGTATAGGGATTGCTCTACAATCTTAATACTTACCTCAATGGGCAGAACTATGGCACAGTCTTGGAGTACCAAATATGAAGGTTGTGCTGCGGTTTTAAAGGTAAGCATTAATAAGTTGGGACTGCAACACAATCGTTGAGTGACAATAAAAAGTAGAGATTATGACGCGACCCCAAAAGCAATATTAATGATATAGAACTGTGACGTATTCCTTGAAGCAATTATAAGCAATAGGGATGCGCCACAATCTTAAACTAACATTAAGGTGACAAGCCTGCGCCATAATCTTAAAGTAACATTAAAGTGATAGGGCTGCGCCGCAATCTTGTATTAATATTGAAGCAATAGGGATGCACCGCAATCTAAGTTGACATTGAAGTGACAGAACAACGCCGTAATTCTAAAGAAGCACTACCCAACAAATACAAAGACTCAAAGGAAGAAACAAATCAACAAACTGCACACATGTGCAGGCAAAGCCACAATAAGAAACTGCCCCCACCGTAGAAGAACTGCATAGTCATAAGCACTCCAAAACTTCGCTACCAAAAATGGACCATTGAGAACCACGCCTTCATAACTATATAGGATGACAATATTACACAACATCTGAACTGTGCTAACACTCCTGAAGCTGTACTATAATGTTCCATCCAAAATATCAACAAAGCACAATGTCAAGAGTAATTAAAGTCAATCTGTACGACTCAGTAAATAAGACTGCACCGCCATTTTGAAGCCTAGTCACACCACCAAAACCTAATCTAAGAGGACTGCACCACCACGACCTCCATATCAAAGTAGTGCCTAAGAAATTCAAGAATGTAGCCTAACATCAAGACATGCTCTATTCGAAAATTGAGATTCCCATTTCTATTTCAAGCTTCCCACCCAAATTCAAAATCCATTAACCCAAATCAAGCTTTCCTGCCAAAGACCACGTCAATGATCCGTGTATAGTAAATGAGCAAGACGGTTGATTGACACATGGCATAATCCAAAGGCAGAAATCAAAAGAATGGAAAATGGACATTAGCGGTTCATGTAAATCTCTGTGTACTATAAATGAATAGGGAACTGTAGCAGAAAGGGGGAGACCACTTTACTTTTTTATGCACCGAAGTTGAAAAATTATACTCTCTGCCATTTTTGTTTGTATTAAGAATCAAAGAAAAAGAGAATGACGTTTTCCCCGTTGACGTAGAATTTGTTAACATCCGGACCACGTAAATTACTTGTATTATTTATTACTTTTAGTAATTTATTTACTTTTTTCTATCTTTAATGCCTAATTTGGAATGGATTGCTTTAACGAATTGGATTGAGACCTTTCATAAGATTTTGAATACTTTTCCTCATAATTATATAAGCATTACATCAACATAATTACTTCATTTAAAGGCAATTTTAATATTACTTAATCTTGCTGATTCTTAATTACGACAACATTTAGCGTCATGGTTACTTCTAAAAACACTTGAGTGTTTCTAAGATGAAAAATCTCATTAACATTTTTGAAGCTAGAAGAAGTGCATTTCCTCTTCGATAAAATCCACATACCTTTCCTTTAGATGCCACTATAACACCATGGTTCTCTTTGATTCCTGTTAACCGAGTTTTTAACCCAGTAGAATTCAATAGAAGTTAGAACGTTCAGATTAAACCAGAATGACTCGAAACTTGATCGGAATGCCCACAAATATAAGGCAAAGGACCCTAAGAAGTTTAATCCAAAAATATGCTATCTTTTCGGATCGACACCGATCCAATCCAATTGGATCGGTACCGATCCGAGTTGGTGGTTCGTGGTGGCCCCGATCCTTTTGCATTGTGACCCTATGCCTCCACCAAGCTCGCCCAACAAGTTTGGTAGCATTCCAAGCATTCAAATTCAAGAAGTAAAGGTTCATTTGATTCAAAATACAGTTCAATCTGACCCACGGGTGATTCATCATCAAAACAAGTCAATAAGCTATGAAATTATATGGAGAGCATCACTATGAAGTTAGAAGCTTGCCTAGAAATCAGAACCAAAAATTGGCTAAGGATTTGGATTGGTACCGTTTCAAATGGATAGCCAATTTTGGCTCCAAACTTTATATGCTCTCTCTGCATAACGACTATAGGCTTCTGACAAAGCGATTCTTGGCCCAAGCACTATCTAACCCCTATAAATACAATCTCATATGCAATAGAAAGGGGATCTTCTGGACTGGCTGCTGCAACTTTGCTATTGTTATTCTTCACTCTTCTTCTCCCACATAACAGCCATTAAGGGGCAACTGAGATCCTTCTGGTTGTCTCTAACAATGATGGTTTGATCTAACTTAGGAAATTCAACCATATTATAATCCAAATCAATCTTGTAACAACAGTTAGTTATTAAAAGCTATAAAGTGGATGTAGGCTTCGTTAACAGCCAAATCACTAAAAAAAATCTCTTGTCTCTTTACTATTTGGGCTCTTTTTTTATTCTTCTTCTATATTGTTTGCTTTGAGAAACAGAGCTGGTGCTTTCACACTCAATACAGGGTGTTGATCCGTTTTTTGGGTTAACATTTTGGTGCATTCATCGATTCCTCTTTGGATCCCCCAAATATAGAAACTAGATCTATCAGATCAGTTTTGGGAATTTTAAAGCTTGTTATTGAAGATCAATGGCGGTTAGAAAGATGTAACGACCCGTATTTTTACGGATCGAAAAGTTCGTTAAAATCTGGAATTTTAGCATTTTCAAGTCAGTTCAGATTTTAGGCATAATTTGTCTAAGTCTTAGGTCGTGAACGACCTAAGAGCTAAGTCGTGACCAACCTAAGAATGTTGGGGTTGGTGACCTAAAGGTTTGGAGTTAGGTCGTGTAATGGATGGTAAGGGTTTAGGTCGTAGACGACCTAAAAGGAAGGAGACTTTAGAGTTTCTGGCGAGTTAAGGTGTTAGCGACCTAAGGAGTTAGCGTGTTAGCGACCTAAGGAGTTAGCGTGTTAGCGACCTAAGGAGTTAGCGTGTTAGCGACCTAAGGAGTTGGCGTGTTAGCGACCTAAGGAGTTATACCGTGTTAGCGACCTAAGGAGATAGGTCGCATAAGTGTTAGGTCGCGTGAGTTGTTAGGTCGCTGGGTTTTGCCTAAGTGCTAAGTCGCGTGAGTTGTTTTGTAGTGTAAGTTGTTAGATCGCTAGGGTAATTTAAGTGTTAGGTCGCGTGATTCTTAAGTCGTAAGCCGTGTTTAGTTGTGAGCTATTAAGTCGCGTGGGCCTATAGGTCGTATGGATGCGGTTCTGCTAAGTGCTAAGTCGTAGGTCACGCGCATTCTTAAGTCGTAGGCTGGTAGAGTTAAGTCGAAGCCTTTAAGTCGTTGAAGCGCCTGAGTTGTTAGGTCGCAGATGTTCTTGTTAGGTCGCTGGGTTTTGTTAAGTCGTAGGGGGCTTAGGTCGTAAGTCGGAAACGACTTAAGGAGATAACCAAATTTCGACTTAAGGAATTTCTGCTATAAATAGGATGGGTTTTTCTCACCTTTTGGGATCCGGATTTTGAAGCGACGAAGTGCTGCCATTTTGAGAGCTCGACTTCTACACTTCTTATCTTCTTTTCTCCACTCTAATCTAGTGCTTCCTTTCATCCAAATCGAAGATCAAGATTTAAGATCCAAGAGCTTAGATTGAAGATCTTCATCTTTTCAAGAGAGATTTCTTCGTTTGAAGCGGATTCGTGATAGATCAAGATTGATCCCTCGCTGTCCAGATCTGAAGTGTGTTGATTTGGGTTTGTTTTGGTGATTTGGTGAGTGGTGATTATCTCTCACACGGATCCAAAGGAGTATATCGGATTGTTGGCTCGATTTGGTGTTAAAATAGTGATTTCCATGCATTTTCTTCATCCTAAGTGTAGATCCATATAGATCCATTGTTCATGATGATGTTACATCCATTTTATCATATGTTAACCTATGCAAGTTCATTCATCAAGTTTGTAGGGATATAATTCATGTTTTCATGCTTATTGGACTTTCAACTCTTTAATTACGAAAATGCCATTATTGTGATAATTGTCTATTTAGATCTTGTTTGAATGCTTGATTGTTTGGATTAATGTTTGGTTTGATTGATTGTTATGAATTAGATGATTGATGGTTTGATTTAGACCGAAGACGATTCAAAAGCTAAGGGAAAGGCTCTTGAATTGGGGAAAGCTGCTTGTGGCATATGTAGCGGGATGATGAAGCTCTTATGCATAGATTTGATGATGTAATGTTGAGATGAGGCTTTGCGAGGATGTGATGAAGCGAGGCAATCATGTGATGAAGACTTGGTCTAATCCAGACGGGATCATTCCAAGCATGTTGATAACTCGGTGATATGATTCGAGTTGAGGATAATGAATGGATATGAGAATAGTCGTCGAGGAGGATGACTAGGAGGCTTGGATAGCATCGTTGTTGAAGGTTCTAGCATGCTCTAAGCAAGAGTACGTTTGGGCAGATTCGATAGTCCCAACGGCCAACTGTTGACGGTCGAGTACTCTGGGCAGATTCGATAGTCCTAGGCACGGGCTGCGACGACGTGCGGGAGTTATGTCTAGAACCGGGGTTTCCATTAGACCTTGACGGACGGCTGAAAGAATGTGCCGGTCATTCAATTAACGGTGATATCGAAGCAATGATAACAGTGATAGCCAGAGTCATGGATGTTTGGTTGTATCGTCATTCGGACTCAAGAGCGGTATTTTCTGGGTGCTTATCTGATTTAGGCCTTGGTACTTGGAAAACATCGCCCTTGACTCGAATGATTATTACTTTATTTTAAATTGTATGCTCTGCTGTGTTGCTTCTGCTTAGTGTGTGTCTGGGGGCTATCACTGTAGAATGAGGTTGGAGTCGGATGGTTGTATTCCTATTCCTTTTCCTTTATGCTCTTTTGGTATGTTGTTAGTTAATTTACTGCTCACTAAGACTGTTGTCTGACTCAGGGCTTTATGTTTTAATTCTTATTGCCTTGGGCTGTTCGTCCATTTTGGGACGAGCAGACTAGGTAGCAGGTGACAGGTGCTGTTCTCTTCTCACGATGCTGATATCGAAGACGAGCTGGAGGGTTGCATATTATCTTCTTATTATATGTACTGGATGTTCCACTGTTTTGTATTCTCTGAGTGTTATGTAGTGAGGCTTGATGTATTAGCTATTTGGATGCTTGTATTCAACTATTATGAAGTTTTATATGATGGCATTTTATTCTGTAAAGCTTCACTATATATATATGTTCTATTGTATTTTGTCCATGCGCTGTGAGTAATACGATAGATTCTGTTGTTTTAATCTACCCTGACAATCGTCCATGGTCGCCTGGCACACTTTACAGCGCACTATCTCTAGATTCGGTGCAGGGGTCATGGGCGGTCGTCACATTTGGTATCAGAGCATTGGTTAATCGATTTTACCCAACGCTCGCTGACGTAACTACGTATGAGAGACGTAATTGTATTTTGATGGATGATTACTATATATAATATAGTAGTTTAGCAGTAAGTTAGTCCTTTATGCAGTTGTTTCTCTAGATGTTCTGATCATTCCTTTTTATAGATATTGAGAATGAGTCGAAGAGGGAGACCAGCTGCTAGGGAAGGCCGTGCTACTGAAGAGACTGCTGATTATGCAGCCATGTTCGAAGCTATGATGACTTCGATCATGAGAAGGATACCAGTTCCGGGGGCAGCAGTAGATGTTGGAGTTCAAGTCCAAACTCCGAAACCAGTGGATTTTGCTAAGTTGTGCAAGGATTATACTGCTCTTGGAGGAAAGGTTTTCTTGGGAACAGAATCAACTATTGAGGTCCAGAGGTGGATAGATGCTTGTAGAAGGATCTTTGGTGATTTGGGAATTGATGATGAAACTAAGAGGAAGTTGGCATCAAGGCAGCTTCAGGGGAGAGCTTCTGATTGGTGGAACTCTATTACCATCAATACTCCGGAGGAAGAGATTACTTGGGAGCAATTCCAAGTCAGGTTTGAAGCTAAGTTCATTTCTACAGCTCAGAAGTCTGTTCTGTTCAAGAAGTTTGTGGAGCTCAAGCAAGGAGGGAGATCAGTTCTTGAGTATGTTTCTGAGTTTGAAGCTTTGTCTAAGTATGCCCGGTCATATATTGAGTCTGCTTATCAGAAGAATGAGAAGTTTGTGACAGGCTTGGATAGTTATCTTGGGAGGCAGTTGGTGGATCATTTGGATGATTCATTTGAGAAGCTTGTGGAGAAAGCCCTTAGGCATGAGAGTCTGTTTCCTAAGGAAGGATCTGTTGTTGCTGTGACCAGGGAAGAGTCTAAACCCCAGCAGGGTGGAAACAAGAAGAGGAAGAAGCAGCAGCAGAAGGGTAAGGATGGCCAGAAGAAGCCGAAAGGCGAAGTGACTTGCTACAATTGTCAGCAGAAGGGCCATTTCTTGAAGGATTGTAAGAATCCGAAGGTGCCGATGAAGTGTCACAACTGTGACAAGCCAGGGCATTTCAGGAAGAATTGCCCAGAACCGAGGAGGGACAAGCAGATTGTGCAAGCTTATGCTTTGGGAGCTGTTCCGTCGTCTTCGAAAGCTCCTACTACTGAAGAGAAAGGGAAGAGTGTGGTTGTTCAAGGTACTCTTTTCCTATGTGGTGTTCCAGTTAGAGTTCTGTTTGATACTGGAGCGTCGCATTCGTTTGTTTGTAATGAACTAGTAGGCCGGTTAGATTTGAAGTCGGATATTGTTGATAGGCCATTGGTTGTGACTAATCCAGTTGGGGGTTCGTCTTGTTTGTGTATGTTATGCCGTGGTCTAGTTGTATCGAGACATGGTTGCTCTTTTGTTTGTGATTGCTTTGTTCTGAACTTTGCGGGGTTCGGAATTATTTTGGGTATGGACTGGCTTAGGAAGTATGCGGCAAAGGTTGATTGCGAGAGGTTGGAAGTGACAGTCGAGAATGTGGAGGGGCGAAAGGTTGTGATACGATGTAAGCATGAAGAAGGCGTCTTCATGAGCTTCATGTATTCGCTAGTTGTTCCACGGGATGGACTGTCATCAGTGCCGATCGCTAATGGATTCGAGGATGTCTTTGACGAAGTCAAAGGGTTGCCGCCGCATAGAGAGATCGAGTTTCGTATAGATCTAGTGGAAGGAGCCAGACCTGTTGTGATGTCTCTTAGGCGGATGGCGCCTAGGGAACAGCATGAGTTGAAGGTGCAAGTTGATGATCTTTTGCAGAAAGGATTCATTCGGCGTAGTGTGTCCGAGTGGGGTGCACCAGTTGTGTTTGCAACCAAGGCAGATGGGTCGTTGAGATTGTGTGTGGATTATCATGAGCTAAATAAGGTGACTAAGAAGAACAAGTATCCACTGCCGAGAATAGATGACTTGTTTGATCAGCTTCACGAAGCTAAGGTGTTTTCTCAGATGGATTTGGCAACGGGATTTCACCAGTTGAGAATGGCTAAGGATAGTGTGCCGAAGACTGCTTTTCGGACACCATCTGGTTTCTTTGAGTGGCTGGTAATGCCGTTTGGATTGACTAACGCGCCAGCATATTTTGTGGATCTTATGAATAGAGTGTTCAGAGATCAGTTGAACAAGTTCGTACTTGTGTTCGTGGATGATATTCTGATTTATTCCAGAACGGAAGAGGAGCACAAGACGCACTTGCGTATTGTTTTGGAAATCTTGCGGAAACATCAGCTAAAGGCTAAGTTTTCGAAGTGTCACTTCTGGAAGAGTGAAGTGAGGTTCTTAGGCCATGTGATTTCTGGAAATGGAATAGCGGTTGATCCCGCTAAGGTGGCAGCAATCCAGGATTGGGTTAGACCTAAGAATGCATCTGATGTGAGAAGTTTTCTTGGATTAGCAGGATATTATCGACGGTTTATCAAAGACTTCTCTAAGGTAGCTGCACCGTTAACAGGATTGACGAAAAAGAACCAAGTGTTCAGTTGGGATGCTAAGTGTGAGCAAGCTTTCAGAATCCTGAAAGAGAGATTGACGAGTGCTCCTGTTTTGACTATTCCAAGTGGGAATGATGAGATGGTGGTTTACACCGACGCATGTGGTACTGGACTTGGAGCAGTGCTGATGCAGAGGGATAAAGTTGTTGCGTATGCAAGTCGACAACTGAAGCCGCATGAAAGGAATTACCCAACTCATGATTTGGAGTTAGCGGCGATTGTATTTGCTCTGAAGATGTGGAGACATTATCTGTTGGGAGTTCGATTCGAGTTGTTTACGGATCATAAGTCGTTGAAGTATCTTTTCTCCCAAAAGGATTTGAATCTTCGGCAGCAACGTTGGCTGGAGTTTTTGGCATCATATGATTTTGGTATAGCTTATACTCCGGGAAAAGGTAACGCAGTGGCAGATGCGTTAAGTCGAAGACATGCAGGATTGGGAGCCATGTTTTCAGAATGGAAGAATCTCAAGTATCTAGCTGGATTTGACTTCAGGCCCAGATGCGAATTGGAACCTGAGATGTTGGCAAACTTATCAATAAGACCCACTCTTGTGGAAAGGATTGGCGAGGGCCAAAAGCGAGATGATAAGCTTGTCAAGATTATCCGTGAATTGGAATCTGGATTGGATCCAGAAAAGGATAAAGGATTCGAGGTCGATCGAGAGGGTTGGCTTCGGAAGCAAGGACGACTAGTTGTTCCCGATATAGATGAATTGAGGAGTGAAGTTCTGAAGGAAAATCATCACTCGAAGTTGATAATTCATCCAGGTGGAAATAAGATGTATCGGGATATGAAGAGAACCTACTACTGGGAAGGCATGAAGAAGGATATTGGGAATTTTATTTCCAAGTGTATGAACTGCCAATTGGTAAAAGCCGAACAGAAGAAGCCAAGTGGATTGCTTCAGCCATTAGAAGTTCCTACATGGAAGTGAGAGCAGATATCGATGGATTTTATTGATGGACTACCTAGAACAAGAACGGGAAATGAAGGGATTTGGGTCATTATAGATCGCCTGACCAAGAGTGCAAGATTCATTCCTGTTCGATCGACTAGGACTGCATCAAAGTTGGCTGAGTTGTATGTTAAGTGGATAGTTCGATTCCATGGTATTCCGAAGAGTATAGTGAGCGATCGAGACCCATTGTTCACTAGTGGATTTTGGAAGAGCTTCCGGGAAGTTTTGGGAACCGAGTTGTGTTTGAGTACAGCTTATCACCCTCAAACAGATGGTCAGACCGAGAGAGTCAACTGAGTTTTGGAAGATCTTCTTAGAGCATGTGTTTTGGACTTCGGAGGATCATGGGAAGATCACCTTCATTTGGTGGAGTTTGCATACAACAACAGTTACCAGTCTAGTATTGGTATGGCACCGTATGAGGCATTGTATGGAAGACCGTGTAACTCTCCGACATGTTGGTTGGAAACTGGAGAAAAGCTGATACTTGGGCCAGAGATGATTCGGCAGACTTCAGATTGTATAGAGATCATTCGGCAACGAATGAAGGCAGCCCAAGACCGTCAGAAAAGTTATGCCGATAAGCGTCGAAAGGATTTGGAATTCGACGTAGGAGATATGGTTTTTGTGAAGATTTCTCCACTGAAGAATGTTATCCGATTCGGGAGGAAAGGAAAATTGACTCCGAGATTTGTTGGACCATTCCCGATCATCGAGCGAATTGGAAAGCTCGCCTATAGGTTGGAGTTACCTGAGAAGATGTCGGGTGTGCACAATGTTTTTCATGTATCATATCTACGGAAGTATGTGCACGACTCGAATATAGTGGTTTCTTCTGATAGCTGTGAAGATTTCGAAGTTGATCCTGTTGGTAGAAGACCTCGTAAGCCGCTTCGTGTTGTTGAAACCGACACGAAACAGCTTAGGAGGAAGATAGTTAAGTTGCTCAAGATACAATGGAGTGATGATGATAACGACTGTACGTGGGAGGTGGAAGAGAGGATGAAGGCAGCTCATCCTGAACTCTTCAAGGTATGGCCCTAAGGTGTCGTCTCATCTCGCGATATTGTAACTTGTTCCAAGTCTTAGAATTCTGTACGCTAAGCTAGAATTGGATGCATGGTTTGTTGATTGCTATGGATGGTAGGCGTACAGAATAGTCTTTGATTGCTTTGTTGCTTGGAATTTCGGGGACGAAATTCCTAAGGGGGAGAGAATGTAATGACCCGTATTTTTACGTATCGAAAAGTTCGTTAAAATCTGGAATTTTAGCATTTTCAAGTCAGTTCAGATTTTAGGCATAATTTGTCTAAGTCTTAGGTCGTGAACGACCTAAGAGCTAAGTCGTGACCAACCTAAGAATGTTGGGGTTGGTGACCTAAAGGTTTGGAGTTAGGTCGTGTAATGGATGGTAAGGGTTTAGGTCGTAGACGACCTAAAAGGAAGGAGACTTTAGAGTTTCTGGCGAGTTAAGGTGTTAGCGACCTAAGGAGTTAGCGTGTTAGCGACCTAAGGAGTTAGCGTGTTAGCGACCTAAGGAGTTAGCGTGTTAGCGACCTAAGGAGTTGGCGTGTTAGCGACCTAAGGAGTTATACCGTGTTAGCGACCTAAGGAGATAGGTCGCATAAGTGTTAGGTCGCGTGAGTTGTTAGGTCGCTGGGTTTTGCCTAAGTGCTAGGTCGCGTGAGTTATTTTGTAGTGTAAGTTGTTAGGTCGCTAGGGTAATTTAAGTGTTAGGTCGCGTGATTCTTAAGTCGTAAGCCGTGTTTAGTTGTGAGCTGTTAAGTCGCGTGGGCCTATAGGTCGTATGGATGCGGTTCTGCTAAGTGCTAAGTCGTAGGTCACGCGCATTCTTAAGTCGTAGGCTGGTAGAGTTAAGTCGAAGCCTTTAAGTCGTTGAAGCGCCTGAGTTGTTAGGTCGCAGATGTTCTTGTTAGGTCGTTGGGTTTTGTTAAGTCGTAGGGGGCTTAGGTCGTATGTCGGAAACGACTTAAGGAGATAACCAAATTTCGACTTAAGGAATTTCTGCTATAAATAGGATGGGTTTTTCTCACCTTTTGGGATCCGGATTTTGAAGCGACGAAGTGCTGCCATTTTGAGAGCTCGACTTCTACACTTCTTCACTTCTTTTCTCCACTCTAATCTAGTGCTTCCTTTCATCCAAATCGAAGATCAAGATTTAAGATCCAAGAGCTTAGATTGAAGATCTTCATCTTTTCAAGAGAGATTTCTTCGTTTGAAGCGGATTCGTGATAGATCAAGATTGATCCCTCGCTGTCCAGATCTGAAGTGTGTTGATTTGGGTTTGTTTTGGTGATTTGGTGAGTGGTGATTATCTCTCACACGGATCCAAAGGAGTATATCGGATTATTGGCTCGATTTGGTGTTAAAATAGTGATTTCCATGCATTTTCTTCATCCTAAGTGTAGATCCATATAGATCCATTGTTCATGATGATGTTACATCCATTTTATCATATGTTAACCTATGCAAGTTCATTCATCAAGTTTGTAGGGATATAATTCATGTTTTCATGCTTATTGGACTTTCAACTCTTTAATTACGAAAATGCCATTATTGTGATAATTGTCTATTTAGATCTTGTTTGAATGCTTGATTGTTTGGATTAATGTTTGGTTTGATTGATTGTTATGAATTAGATGATTGATGGTTTGATTTAGACCGAAGACGATTCAAAAGCTAAGGGAAAGGCTCTTGAATTGGGGAAAGCTGCTTGTGGCATATGTAGCGGGATGATGAAGCTCTTATGCATAGATTTGATGATGTAATGTTGAGATGAGGCTTTGCGAGGATGTGATGAAGCGAGGCAATCATGTGATGAAGACTTGGTCTAATCCAGACGGGATCATTCCAAGCATGTTGATAACTCGGTGATATGATTCGAGTTGAGGATAATGAATGGATATGAGAATAGTCGTCGAGGAGGATGACTAGGAGGCTTGGATAGCATCGTTGTTGAAGGTTCTAGCATGCTCTAAGCAAGAGTACGTTTGGGCAGATTCGATAGTCCCAATGGCCAACTGTTGACGGTCGAGTACTCTGGGCAGATTCGATAGTCCTAGGCACGGGCTGCGACGACGTGCGGGAGTTATGTCTAGAACCGGGGTTTCCATTAGCCCTTGACGGACGGCTGAAAGAATGTGCCGGTCATTCAATTAACGGTGATATCGAAGCAATGATAACAGTGATAGCCAGAGTCATGGATGTTTGGTTGTATCGTCATTCGGACTCAAGAGCGGTATTTTCTGGGTGCTTATCTGATTTAGGCCTTGGTACTTGGAAAACATCGCCCTTGACTCGAATGATTATTACTTTATTTTAAATTGTATGCTCTGCTGTGTTGCTTCTGCTTAGTGTGTGTCTGGGGGCTATCACTGTAGAATGAGGTTGGAGTGGGAGGGTTGTATTCCTATTCCTTTTCCTTTATGCTCTTTTGGTATTTTGTTAGTTAATTTACTGCTCACTAAGACTGTTGTCTGACTCAGGGCTTTATGTTTTAATTCTTATTGCCTTGGGCTGTTCGTCCATTTTGGGACGGGCAGACTAGGTAGCAGGTGACAGGTGCTGTTCTCTTCTCACGATGCTGATATCGAAGACGAGCTGGAGGGTTGCATATTATCTTCTTATTATATGTACTGGATGTTCCGCTGTTTTGTATTCTCTGAGTGTTATGTAGTGAGGCTTGATGTATTAGCTATTTGGATGCTTGTATTCAACTATTATGAAGTTTTATATGATGGCATTTTATTCTGTAAAGCTTCACTATATATATATGTTCTATTGTATTTTGTCCATGCGCTGTGAGTAATACGATAGATTCTGTTGTTTTAATCTACCCTGACAATCGTCCATGGTCGCCTGGCACACTTTACAGCGCACTATCTCTAGATTCGGTGCAGGGGTCATGGGTGGTCGTCACAAAAGAGATCTGCTTCTAGAAGATCCATAGGAGCTGAAATAGCTGGAGAAGAGACCAATCCTTAGCAAGTTGAGGTTAACGACGCCAATAATCCATTAATCGAAGCAAATTCTAGAGCAAACACTCGAGATCAGGTGCCGGGATCTTCTATCCAGCATGAAATTATTACTAAAGGCAAACTGAATAAGATGGTTGATGAAATCAATCAAAAAATGGAGAACAGCTAAAAAGCTCTCATGGACAAATTAAATGCCCTCATAACCTTGCAATCACTAGCTGCTCCAAGAACCATGTTAGAGCCCACGGCTGCCACGGAGCAGGAAAACTCTTTTGTTTTCTGGCCTAAACAGGTAAAACGGAAGGTAAAAGCAAAAAGGAGTAGTGGGTAGAGCTACATGAATCACTATAGAAGGAAACACAAGCACTCAATCAACTGCAAAGCAACCTGCTACGAACTTGAATCTTGAGAGAAAACCTCACAGGAAGATATAGTAGTGGATCTCTCCGACTCTGAAGATGTTGATCAATTTGACGACGATAAGTTGGAGAAAAACACTAATGCACTCAATACTGGTAAGGAGGTCCAAACTGCCCTTACCTGACCAACTGCAAGCCAAGAAAACTTCAAGGGAGTGGCTCTCTCGAAGACAAGAGAGCCTAGGCTTCAGCCCACTTACCAAAATTGTTTGCAAAATCAAACGCTAGGTATAGTCACTAATAGCCAACCCACGGACTGCCGAAAATCAGAGACATATATCGCGGATACGATCAAGCACTTGATGGACGAAAGCAAGGATAGGAGAGATGCCGAATGGGGATCCGCTCCAAGCCGGACTCCCTTCACTGATGACATTCTGAATGAACGATACCCTAAAAAGTTCACTATGCCGAATATTCCGTCTTACGATGGAACTAGAGATCCGAAACCTCACTTGTACAAATACAGTTGGTACATGGATGGAGCAAATGCTTCAAATGTTGTTCGATGTAGATGTTCTCCAATCTTCCTAGAGGGAATTGCTTCTATATGGTTCACAAGGCTCCCACCAAAGTCCATCTCCTCTTTCAATTAATTAGCAACAAAATTCCTTGATCAATTTAGGATTCGCATGGCACAACCAAAAGGCATGATGTCCTTATCTGGCCTATTTCGAGGACGAAATGAATCTCTGAAATCCTTCATGAGTCGGTTCAACACCGCGGTCACTGAAGTAAATAACCCAAATGAAGATACGGTCTTCATGGCCCTAGTCCGCGCTATCCATCCCGACACTGAATTCGAAAAATGGATCAGGATGAAATAACCTACCACTAGGAAGGACTTTAACCGAAAGGCAAGCTAGTACTTGAGATTAGAAGAGGTGGAGGAGCTAAAAGGAAAACCTGCTAACCTACAACCAACCAACGTTGGCCAGAGTGGTATGGCAGCTAGCTAAGGCGCAAACACCTCCAGAACCGTTACGTGAAACGCGGGGAAGGATGGGAACCAAAAAATGAAGAACCAAAATTCCAACAAGCGAAGCGAGGGTAGCAAGTGACTTAAAGGCTTAAGGCCTAAAGACTACACCCCACTCAGTGATACTTCGGAAAACATCTACCTTGTGACATAAGGACAGAAGAGTATAAGAAGCCACTTAAAATGGAAACGACTAAACAACAAAAGCATTCTGGAAAGTACTGCCGCTTCCATGAAACACATGGTCACAACACGAATGAGTGTCGACACCTGAAGAACTAGGCTGAAGAGCTGATTCTAGAAAACAAGCTTCAACAGTACATGAGGAAACCACAAAATCCTAACCAGCCTGCTGCATCCCAAGCCCTTAAAGACCGGGGAAACCAAGCTAGAACCAGTGAAGAAGGATCCAGATTGACCAACCAGACACCGATCATTCGAAAAATATTTGGAGGACCTCATCCCGTGCAGAACAGTTGGGGATAAATGGAGCGATATGTAAGCTCATTAAGACATGCTATGAAAGATTCGTTCTTCGTGGTCGAAGATGGAACTCCTGCTAAGCAGCAAAGAACCCTGAATGATGACATAGTATTTCGGAATCGAGACACTAAAGGAATAGAAGCTCCGACCCTCGAACCCATGGTCATGACAGTAGTAATCAGACCAGCCATGGTTGGACGAGTATTGGTGGACAGTGGCAGCTCTGTCAATATCCTGTTCAAACACACGTTTGATCAGATGAAGATCAGTATGAAAGACGTATCCGCTTGTCAAACAAAGATCCAGGGATTCACCGGTGAACCTAAGCGACCCGTCGGAGCAATTGATTTTCCAATAGAACTTGGGGAAGGGGACCGAAGAGTCATCCTCATCCAAGTCTTTATGATCGTAGATGAAATATCCGCCTATAATGCTTTCTTAGGTCGGCCCAATTTAACAGATTTTAGGATTGCTTTAGCTCAGTGGTATCTAACCATGAAATTTCCAACTGAGAGTGGAGTTGGGGTGATCAAAGGCGACCAAAGTGTCGCTAGAGAATGCTACATAACAGAACTATGTGAGTCTAGAAGAAAAGAAAAAGGGAAGAATGTAGGGAGAACTCTCCACATTCGCGAACCTACTGAATAGCAACTATAGAGCTGGCCCTGGTTTAGGGACCATAGCCGATTCGACAAGGCTTTGGACCCTAGAAGGAAGAGTTTAGGGAAGAATAGAGCAACACCAGTGGAATTGACAGTGCCTGCCCCAGTCGATATGGATGAGCTAACTCGGGTCCTGAAAATTGGGTCACATCTTGGAAACAAGATGCGACACGAACTAACCAAATTTCTTCGTGCCAATCTGGATGTATTCACTTGGACGCATTCCGATATGTACGGGGTGTCATCAGAGTTTGCATGCCATGCACTCAATATCGATCCTAAGTATACACCGGTGGAGTAGAAGAGGCACAACCTAGGGCCCGAACGGCCCAAAGCACTAAGAGAAGAAGTGGATAAGCTGATGGCGAATGGCTTTATCCGCGATGCAACCTATCATGAATGGGTATCCAACCCGGTCTTGGTCAAGAAATCTAATGGAAAATGGAGAACTTGTATCGACTACTCAGACCTAAACAAAGCTTGCCTAAAATATAGCTTTCCTTTGCCTAGAATCGACCAGCTTGTGGACGGAACAACTGGACATGAATTGCTATCATTTATGGACGCTTATTCGAGATACAACCAGATCATGATGCACGAACCTGACCAAGAAAACACCAGTTTCATAATTGTCTGGGATTATACTACTACAAAGTGATGCCATTCGGCTTAAAAATGCTGGGGCAACCTACCAACGACTAGTAAACGCCATGTTCAAACATCAGATCTGGAAGACTACGGAAGTCTATGTAGATGATATGTTGGTTAAATCATGCAAAGCCACAAATCACTTGGACAACCTCGTCGAAATGTTTGAAATACTCCGCGAATATAGAATGAAACTAAATCCACTTAAATGTCATTTTGGAGTAGCCTCTGGAAAGTTCTTGGGATTCATCGTAAGCGCCAAAGGCATCGAAGCAAATCCCGGACAAATTACTGCTTTACGGGAAGTCGAGGCCCTAAGGAACAAGAAATAGTTACAAAGCTTGAATGGAAAAGTTGCAGCACTAAGCAAGTTCATCTCAAAAGCAACCGACAAATGTATACCGTTCTTTGACCACTAAATAAAGGAAAGAAGAACTTCGAATGGAATTAGGCTTGTCAGACCGCCTTCGAAGAATTGCTGCGACATATAGAGACTCCACCAATTTTATCCAAGACGGTAGACGGAGAATTCATGTTTATCTACTTAGCAGTCTCACCCATGCATTAAGTGCCATGCTTATACATGAAGAAGCCAGGGTCCAACGACCCTTATACTATATCAGCAAACAATTCACTAGAGCCAAGTAGAACTATCTGAAATTGGAAAAACTAGAATATTGCCTCTTGATCGCATCCAGAAAGTTATGACCATACTTCCAAGCACACTCGATCAAAGTACTAACAGATCAACCCTTGAAGCAGGTGTTATACCGCCCCAAGACCTCTAGATGGCTTATCAAATGGAACATTGAATTGAGTCAATATGAAACCACCTACCACCCTCAAAAGGAAATTAACGGGTATGCATTGGCAAACTTCATTGCCGAGTTTACAATACAAGATAACGAAGAAGAAATTACTCCGGAAGTGGAGACACACTGGAAGTTGTTCTTGATGGTGCATCTAACAACTTTTTCTCGGGGGTAGGAGTCATATTCGAAACTCCCGAAGGACGACCCATTTACTACGCCTTACGCTTGGAATTCCCTGCAACAAACAATGAGCAGAATATGAAGCATTGATAGCCGGGCTGAAAATGGTGAAGGAACTCAGAATAAAGTCCATATATATCTATATCGACTCTCAGCTAGTCGTCTATCTGGTAAGAGGTGAATATCAAGCTTGGGAAGAGAACCTTGCCCCATATCTATCTAAAGTGCAGGAATTGCTGAATGACATCGAGCATTACACCATCATGCATATTCCAAGGGAACAAAACACGAAGGCGGACTATCTAGACAAACTTGCCAGTTCCGGAGAAGCTCAGTTAGTGGGGTTGGTCCTAGTTGAAACTTTGACCGCTCCAAGCATAGGCGAGATGGACGTCGACTGGATTTTCAAAACAACCGAGGAACCAGAAACATGGATGATACCGATCAAGGACTATCTGCTCAGAGGAACACTCCCCATAGACAAGAATCAATGGAAAAAGCTTCTTCGAAATGCACCATAGTTTGTAATACGGGATGTGATACTCTACCGATGTGGATTCTCTACCCCCTTGCCCAGGTGTGTGACCAACGACAAGCTCAAAGAATCCTAAGGAACTTCATGAAGGCGACTGCGGAGATCACACCGGAGGGTAAACCCTTATAAATAAAGTTGTCTGATATGGGTATTTTAGGCTAACGGTCAACCGCGATGCAGTAGATTATGCCAAGCGGTGCGACTAATGCCAAAGATTCGGTAAGATCAAAAGAACTCCTTCAACAGA
Organism: Allium fistulosum; assembly: GCA_030737815.1. Lineage (NCBI taxonomy): Eukaryota > Viridiplantae > Streptophyta > Magnoliopsida > Asparagales > Amaryllidaceae > Allium > Allium fistulosum. The sequence continues at coordinate 1,126,619,796 of CM060904.1, read as the reverse complement.
ACTAACATAGATTGTCAGCCCGTGGCCATTTGCAATCTAGGGAATTGATTTGATTGGTGTATTGCCAATAGCCAAAGGTGGAGCCAAATACACTATCGTTGTTGTTGACTACTTCACCAAATGGGCCGAAGCGGAACCACTGGCCATTATTACCACAAAGAAAGTTATTAACTTTGTCACTAATAACATTATTTATAGGTTTGGAGTGCCATAAAGAATCATCACGGATAACAAGCCTCAATTTGAAAGCGCTGAGTTTGAAGACTTTTGCAAACGCTTCCAAATCAAGAATAGATTTTTAGCTGTTGCACAGCCGTAGGAAAATGGGCAAGTGGAGGCAGTAAACAAGATCATCAAGTCCACCATCAAAAAGCGGCTAACTAAAGCTAAATGAAATTGGGTTGATGAACTTCACTTGCACCATGGGCTTATAGAACAACGCACAAATCTGCAACCGGGCACCCTCCATTCGCCCTGGCATATGGTTCGGAAGCAATAATCCTGGTCGAACTAGAAGTCCCTTCTTATCGAAGACAAAACTTCATCAGAGAAAGAATGAACAGCTCCCGCTCGAGTCGCTCGATATGGTAGATGAGAAGCAGGAAGCCGAGCTGAGGATTGTCGCTCACTAGAAAAGGGTTGCACGACATTTCAACTCCAAGGTCTGTAACCGTACTTTCGAAGTAGGAGACCTTCCCCTCAAACGAGTCTATCATGTACCAGGAACATTCGAACCAAACTAGGAAGGGCCTTATGTAATCGGCTAAACTAAGGGATGGCATGTTCAAGCTAACAACCGTTGATGGAACCCAAATTCCCCGTGCTTGGAACAGCGAATCGCTCCATCATTACTTTACCTAGAATTATCTTATGTATTTCCTGTTTCCACAAATAAGCCATCCCGGGGTATCGAAAAGCATTGTAAATAGGCAGAACTTGTTTAGTTAATGAAATTGCTTTGCTTTCTGAACCAATAAAACTGTGTTCACATAGGTAACCTGCGGAGTCGACGGGGTCAAATCGACTCAAAACTATCTGATCGCTACTTTAGATAGTGGAACCACACTCAAGTATGCCTCATTTACCCACCGAGTCGATGGAAGCAAATTGACTCAAACCGCTGATTGACGGAACTCGATCTTGGCCTTCTAAGAACCGGTGTTGCTCCGGCGACACCGGAAGGTCCATATAAAAGCCGCGCATTTCATAAGCCATGCACCGCCTCTTAGATTGTGAAATCACGACCAAGCGAACACGATTACCTAAGCCTTGCATCTCGTAGGCCGCGCATGGCTTCTTGGTTCGCAAAACTATGGACATGCAAGCCTCGATCCCACTATGCGCATTTCGTAATCCGCACATCACTACTTGGATTAGCAAAATTACATCCAAAGAAGAGGAACTCTCATATTACAAAAAGCCACGTACCACCCCTGGAGACAAGTAAATAGCACTCCAAGGAGCGATATGTATGCACAATTGCCTTAATGTCAGCATTATAATGGAATCATTTAAAAGAATTTCAAGTAATCGGTGTTGCTCCGGCATCACCAACCAAATAATTCCTAAAGATAGGAGTTGCAGTATAAATCCGACCGGGGACATCCGAAAGACCACATGGGACACCCAGTCTCGTATCAAGTGTTTAGAGTAAACAGTCCCGTAAACTAGGGAGCGCACACACACCAACACTCAACCAAAATAGTAAATATCTCACAGTTCCGTTACTCTAAATAAAGAATTTTGGCAATAATTATAGAACTAAGTAAAGCAGTGCATGGAAAGTAGATAAGTAGACAAGTGAAGTTACAATTGTTTTATTACTTGTAATGTTTTTCATGTACAACAAAAAATAGCGAGGGCCGTACCCGCACAGTATCGGCCAAAAATAGGAAAATACAAACACCATTATTGCAACAACAAGAAGAAATGCTAAGTGCAGACTCTGCACTTGTACAAAAAGCAACCAAAAAAAGCAAAAGCTCTGCTTCACGGGTACACGAACAGATCATGAATTCTTGTCACTACTTGCCCTATCGCCTTTCCCACTTTTGATCGGCAACTTCTCAAGCTTCTCCCCTCCCGGGGCGATCTCGCTTTCTAAAACATTGCCACCGACGGATCCTTCTTTGCCCTTATTCTTGCGGGATTTGTGAGAGCTCTTCGAAGACCTCTTTTGCTCTTCAACCTTCTCCTTCTTCACTGTTACCATCTGCTGCTCGGTCATCGGCTGCTCGGCCTCTACTTTGTTTGGGTGGCTAGCTTGGTCTACTTGCTCCTGCGTGGCAGTAGCTACCAGACCCTTCCCTTGAGATATAGAGGGGTCATCCAAACCATGCAACGCTGCAACTTGCTCGGAGTGCAAACCGGGCTGCTAGCTGGATGTAGAGACGACGGTTGATGCGGTCGGAATGACAGTAGATCTAGCACCGTGAGGAGGAGGCAACTCAGTAGGAAGAGTGGGTTGATCTATAATATTAGAATAAAGGGCGGTTATCTCAGCAATTTCATCTGGTGTAAATTGGAAGTCTTCAAGCATGGGAGAGATAAGAAAATTAGCTTTGGGAGTCTGTTCATATGCCACAACTTTGAAGCCTTCGCCATTGCCCTCCTTTAATGGCTGCATAACCACGGGAGAAGTAGAAACGATCCTCTCATCAGCGTGGAGATGTGAAGATGGCTCACCAGTGCCTAAAGGAAAATGCCCGGTTGCAGCTTTAGCGGTAGTTGCGACATCAATAGCTTCTCGTTACCTCTCCAATCTCAAGATTTCCTGGCCTTCCCCTAAAGCTTGGTGGGACTCTTCATTCAGATATGCCTGAGCCAACTCCTCTTTGGTATAACCACCATCCATGTCTTGAAATCAGGCCAGAACCTCTTCCCAGACTATAGCAAGCGTACGAGGGAACAACAAACCCAAGTAACTAAGGCTCCCCTAATGCAGCATAGAGTTGACATAGAAGCCCAAAATAGTAGCATCCAAGCCTTCCAGCTTCTTTTTGATGGTATCTTAAAGCTCTTAAAAGCCGACATCCATGCTAGCCTTCTCTACCACTAGCTGTTTCTTCTCAGCATCCAAACTCGAAACTTATTTGTGAAGAGAGGTAATTTCTTAAGCCTGCTCGACGATGTCTTTTCTTTTGCATCTCAACCATCGTCTCGCTTATCCTCATCTTTTCTTTTAAAGTCGCCTCATTAGTATGAAACTTCTTTATTTCATCTCTAAATATGAGTGCGGCTCGGTCAGTGGATTCTTTCAGCTTCTTAAGTAAAGAGCACTTTTGCTCTCCCTCTTGAGGGTATCACCTCTGTCTTTCTTCAGCCTCTCGATCTCCATGTCACGATCTATGAACTACTTCTCGTACTCATCTTTTTTGGACTCGAACGAGGGAATTTCTTGGTAGTTGTTCCGATTAATAGTGGACAGCTGCATGCATAACTTTTCCTACCCCTCGGCTTGCTCCAAACCGCTCTGAATTGCTTGGAGATGGGGAGAATAAGATTCGACACGAACTGACTTTAGATTGGGTTTATCAAAAACAACCCTCTTAAGAAAAAATTAGGGAATGCAGCTTGCAGATGTAGGACCCAGCAGGAAGAATGTAAGGCGTATGCCTAGATATCTGGGGAGAGGCGGTCATGATAGTATGAGTGGAGGAGGTCACGACACCGGAAGCAGGGACGTTTATCCCAGTGGAAGCAGGAGGCTGTGAAGCAGATTCTCGCTCTTGGTCTCTTTTCGGCCTCTTTGATGGATCTCCCCGCTCAGTCGGGCTCTTCCTCCTCTCGTAGCCACTTCCCCTATCATGGCCTTGATCTTTCTCGGCACAGCGACACTCTTCCGTCTCCTTATCCTTCCTTCTTTTCCTCTCCTCGTCGGTCTCCCAGGGAGCATGGTACCTTGAGGAGTGTCTTTGCAAATGCTAAGACTCCAAAACTCGATCAAGATTGCTGTAAAAACCACGAGACATGATTCCTGCAGTAAGCGATAAAATGGCTTTTGGAACGAGTCATTTGATGAACTAAAACATCCTAGAAAATAGTAATAGTATAAATTGTATGATCATAGTGAAGTGTGTGTTGCAGTTTAACTACTCCAGTGGAATACACAAACCAGATCGGTCACTGACTAATGTCAGGACATTGGTTCCTGCTGGGATGATCTACGTAGGCTAGAGAGGTAACCCTTTCGAAGTGAAGTCATCCATCAAGTCACCCATATTCACAAAAATGTCACTCGTATCTCCCAAATCAATGTCAACACCTTCCGACAGAGAGCTGGGTACAGGCTCATTCTTGGGAGAAGCTCCTTCAATAGGCTCCTTCAAAGGAGGTGAGGGTGCATGTCCAGGGCTCAATTCTGAGGCCTTGTCGCTTATGTTGAAGTCACCCTCATCGGTGTCCCAATCTATTTCTTCCTCATTTAGAAGATGCTCCTCACTAATTTCTCCTTCCTCCTTCCCTGCAATAAATGGAGCCTTGCCCTTTCATTATATAAACTCTTCTTCTCTCTTTTGTAGGATCGATGGCATTTTAAGCGGACTATCGACCCCGACTTGAATGTGGATCTCCTTAGGGGTCTTCTCTGACCCATCAGATAGACCACTTTCTTCTTCTTCTTCATCATCATCTTCAACAGAGTCATGTGAAGAGGAAACATAAAGGTTCGGGCTCTAGTTTAGGAAGGAGCGCCGACGAATCCAACGGACCTCCCAGGGTGTAAAAGCCCACATCGACGAAGGTTCTCATCTGTGAGCAAGAACCTAATTGTGCGCTCTTGAGCATCGACTGCTTTCAAGGTGCTAAGAACAGTGCTGAGTGTCGGGTCCTTGTTAATCTTCGGAAGAACTGTAAGGAATATACGATCGTCCAGAAAACTTGTAGCAGTTAAAGGAAATTATGAGCATGGTGAAAGAGACTTACCACCCGTATTCCATAAAAGGGCGAATCCTTCTGGACATTTAGCAAAAAAGAACCAATTCTTGAATGAAGGAACTTTGCTGGGAAGATCCAGTATAAGTTTCCGGCTAAGTTGCACCTCAATATAAAAAAGTGATGGATTAGACTCTCACTTCTTGAATAATAGAAGATACTACAGCTCAACAAAGCTCGAGGCACGATTAAGCGTCCGCATGAACAAACATATAAGCACGTCAGCATGGCATATTCATTTGGAAGAATCTGGAATGGGGCCAACCCTATGTTTTGAAGTATTGTCATTAAGAAGTGATTGTACGAGGGCACTGCACCATACATGCACATATGTCAGTGGCAGGCTACGTATCCTATAACGACCCTAATTTTGAGTAACATTATTTAGAATATTTAATTAGTTAAATTAAGTAAAATAATGTAATGATTAGGGGATTGAGATTTGTGATTAATTGAAAGGTAGCCATGCCTATTAAATAAATAAACTAAGGGAATTAAAATGAATCAAGTTGGGGTAAATAGACAAGGGCAATATAGGAATACGTATATTCAAATACCCTAAACCCTTAAACCACATTCATTTTACACGTTCATAACCATAAATCAAACATTATAGAGGCCGACCACCATTAAGCAAGAACAAGAGGAAGATAAGCTAAAGGAAGAAGCTAAATAAACACTAATCCATTCTCAAATCTCAACTCTTTAATCTCAAGCTAAAGGTGAATAATGTCTACATCTCATGTTTTCTAATTTCTTTCAGTTTTAGGTTAAATCCAAATTATTTTGCAAGGTTTTGCCTTGTTTTGATTGTTAAAAATAAAGTATATGCTTGTTGATGATTTTTTATATTTCATATAGATTTTATGATATGTTTTAATGTGAAAACCCTATTAAATGACATCCAAAATGCCTTGTGATTATAGATTTTGATCAGAAATGATATTTTAGAGATGGGTTTCAATTTTCATAATTTTTTGAATTAATATGGATTTTATATTAATTTTCTAGTGAGGAAAATGGATATTTGGGTTTAAAATAATTTACGACTAAATTATATATGTTTTGGGTATGAAATTTATATATGTTAGAAAACATATTAAAAATGATTTATAGGAATTTTTGTAGAATTATCCTAAGTGTTTTAATAGATACATAAAATTATTTAAGGTACGGGACTTAAATGTTTTATATATTTATAAAAGGAGAAGGGGTATTTTGTAAATAATTTAATTAGTTATTTCTAAAATTTTCGCAGTACCTTTAGAAAAGAAAATAAGCATCAATAATATTTTGAAAAACAAGGCAGGTTAGTTGAAAAGATTACTTTAAAACGCTAAAAATCAGATTTTACATGCTTTTAACATGCTTCACAACTTTCAGCACCTAGGTTTCGATTGAGTACTTCCGCCTCCATCACCATCGAAACCAATGCACGTAGTATCAATGATTTGGTACATAGTGAATTGTATATAGGTGGAAGGTATTGGGTTGAAACAAGGGGCTCCGATGGGGTCGAAGCGCTACTTTGCTTTCAAATGAAAATGCGCCGGCTTTGCTTTCGAAAGGAACGCTTTCGACTTGGTTGGCTTCCGACTGGGTCAAATTAATTTAAGGAACGGTTTCAAATAAGGTTGAGCCTTTTTTTTAAGTAAATTCTTTCGAAGGGTTGGTTTTGACACCATCACTTCTTTACTTAGGAAATAACTTTCGGAAGAGTGCTTTCGACTTAGATGTTTTATGACCCTTTTGTTCAGTTGAAGGTAGAACCCAAAGCTTTCGAAAGGAAAGGGTTTTAAATGATTTTGAATGGTTTCCACATGTTTTACTTGAACCCAAATGCTTTTGAAAGGTTTGATGTTTACAAAGGATTTTAATGCTTTTGAAAGCTCTAAATGAAGGTTTCGAAATGGTAATTCCCCAATGGTTTCGAAAGGTTTAAAAGGAAGGTTCCAAATGTTTTCGAAAGGCAATGTTAAGTGTTTTAAAGATGGGATGTCTAAGGTTTTAAAGCTTTCAAAGGTGATGTTTTTCAATGGTTTTGAAAGGTTTATTATGAAGGGTTTCTAAAGGGTATGTTTTGGCCTTTGGCGGGATACTTTCAATAGATTCAAAAAGGGGTACTTTCAAAGGTTTAAATGTTTTCATCAACAAAGTTTTGTGTAAAGTGTTTATAACATGGCAAGATGATTTGAGTAAAGCATAGAATATATTTTCCTTGTTTAAAGAATGATTTAAAGGTTTAAATCAATTTGAGAGAAAAGGTTTTCATGGAAAAATTTATAGGTAGTTAACCCTAAGTAAAATGACTTAGATGTTAGAATACCAAATGAGACTGATATATGGTCATGCCCTATATATTAGCTATTAGCCTCTAGCTAATTTAGTCCAAAATTCAAGTGTGTAGGGCTTTGTTGCAAGTAAGACTAAAATAATGTTACACATATAAAGGAATTTACAAAGTGAGGAAAGGTTATTGGTGAACCTGCAAAACCCCTAGGATTAGTTGACCCTGGAGAAGTAAGTTAGGGACAGACCGTCCAGAATAGGAGTATTTAACAGATGTCAAATTATTTATTTATTTTGTTTGGTAGGCCCGAGTTAGCCAAAGGTTAGTAGTTAGCCAAAAAAACTATATTGTTCGGACAGATAGTCCATTTGTTACCTGATTTATATGCTTTCATGATACTGGTATTATTTTTTTAACCAGTTTTGGTTGCAGGATTAAGATTTGCAAAAGATATGTTTTAAAAGGATGTTTGTATGGGGAAACCCGTTCCGCTAAGCGGCGTGGTCTCACTTAATATCATATAACCGAGATGTATAGTATTATTCACACCAGGCTTTATGTCTGACTCAAAGTTTATATTTTTCCCCTTAAACTCTCGGGTGCTCAAAATTGATTTAAGTAGGCTGAGGGTTAAAGATTTTAGGTTTTAGTAGGTGGACGAATAAAGCTTCCAAAGACGAGCAGGAGGCTGAAGTTAGCTATGTAGGAGTTGTTTGTTTTATTCCGCTGTGTTGTATTAAGTTAGTTATAACTATTTAATACTCTGGTCAACCACAGAGGCACCTTCATATGTCGCTCTTGGCGTATTTTGTAATAATTATATTTTATCTAAACCTGGGAAACGTTATGGATTATGTAACTTGGATATGAAATGTTGCTTTGAAATGTAATCAGAAAAGTGTTTTAATCTGTAATGATTTTATTTCATATTCAAGTGTTTTTGATATTATGGGTACCTTTAACATTACCGTATTTGATCACCGGAAGTTAATACTATAGATGATTGTAGCATCTATAGCGCTTAGTTTTGGGCCTCTAGATAGGGGATATTACAACTTGGTATCAGAGCATAGGTTTATGAAAAACTTTAAACTAAAATGATTTTTGAAAACATAATCCTAAGGAATTAGAGATAAGGTCGGGGTATGGGATAATGCTATAGTGACATACTTTTATTTTCTATATATAAGTATACGCTATATCTCTATTCTCCTATCTCTTTTAGGTTATTCTTCTATATCTTACGAATAGATATGGACTCTAGAAGTAAAAGAGTTAACCTTGGAGGGGGAAGCACCACAACAAATGGAAATGCCAGACCAAATACCAGGAGAAACCCAGGTCAGGCATAAGCTGGAAATGTGGGTGCTGGAGTCCCGCAAGTTGACATGGGAGCAATGTATCAGTTCTTTGTCAACATGATGCAGGCGAATGTTGTTGCTGGAGTAGTTGGAGGAGGAGTTCAGGAAGCTCTGGTGGTCAACAATTATGCTAATTTGAGTAGAGACTATGCTAGGCTGGGAGGAAAGCCATTCATCGGAACTGAAGATGCTATTGAAGTTGAAAACTGGTTGCTGCATTGTGAGAGGATCTTTGCAGATTTTATAATCAATGACGAGCAGAAGAGAAGGATTGCTTTGAGATAGCTTCAAGAAGTAGTTTTATACTGGTGGAATAGTGTTACAGTTGGAGTTAATGAGGAGACCATGACATGGGCCGAGTTCAAAAGGAGATTTGAGGAAAGCTTTATGTCTGTGATGGCGAAGTCTACCTTGCTCAGGAATTTTGCTGAGTTGGAGCAGGGGGAGACGACTGTATTGGAGTATGCTACAAGGTTTGACGAATTGGCAAGGTATGGTTATGCCACTGTAGACACTGTGATTAAGAGGAACGAGAAGTTCATTAGGGCGTTAAATCCTGAAATGGAAAAGGCTACATTACCGCATATTAGAGACCCTTGTGATGTTGTAGTAGAGATAACTTTGAGGAATGAAGAGATGCTTTCTTTTTTGGAGAGAAGCAAGGCAACAGAAGTCCAGGTAGGGCGGTCAGAAAAGGAAGTTCTTCCATAAGAAAGGAGCTCAGAAGGGTGGAGTTGCTAAGAAGTGAAAGGAAAAAGTAGTCTGTTATAAGTGTGACAAGAAGGGACACTATGCCCATGAGTGCCGAACAGCAAAGGAAAGAAAGCCGCGGAGAAGAAAGAGGTGAGATGTTTCAACTGCGATCAAATTTGACATTACAAGAACCAATGCAAGGAGCTTGCTAAGGATGGGAAGGACAAGGTGCATGCATTGGAGCCAGCTACCTCGAGGCCAAGGACAAAGGAAAAAGGGAAGGCAGTGTTGGGAGGTACGCTTCAGATTCATGGTATGTTAGTTAGCGTTCTGTTTGATACTGATGCATCGCATTCTTTTGTATATCATTGTTTGGAAGATAAGCTTAACCTAAAACCCTCGTATTTAGTTACTTCCTTAAGGGTTGCAAATCCGATAGGAGGGTATGTGACACTTGGGATGAAGTATGACCACCTAGAGTTTGATTTGATAGGCCATACCTTTGTTTGCAATTTGCATGTGTTTGACTTCGTAGGGTTCAGAATTATTTTGGGTATGGATTGGTTAAGTAAGTACGATGGTAGGATATTTTGCCATCATAGGAAAATATCACTTAGACACCCTGACTGAAGTGATCGGATTGTTTATACTGTAGAAAACCCTAGTTGTGAGGTGAATGCTTTGTTGGGTGTTGTGGAGGTAGAAGACGAGTTAAATCAAGTTTTTGTAGTTAAAGAATTCGCGGATGTTTTTAAACCTGTCGTAGGGTTGCCACCGAAATGAGCCATTGAGTTTCGGATAGATTTAGTACCTGAAGTAGAAGTAGTGAGTAGACCGCCAAGCAGGATGACACCTACCGAGAAGAGGGAGTTGAAGGTGCAGTTGGTGGATCTGGAAGGCAAGAATTTTATTAGGCCAAGCAGTTCGTCTTGGGGAGCAGCCGCAGTGTTTGCTAAGAAGCCGGATAGATCATTAAGGTTATGTATCGATTATCATAAGTTGAATGAGAAGATGATAAAGAATCGATATCTGTTGCCTAGAATTAACGATTTGTTCGACCAGTTGAGTGGAGCCAAGGTATTTTCTCAGTTGGATTCGGCAACAGGTTTCCATCAGCTTAGAGTAGCAGAGGATAAGATTCCTTTGACGGTGTTTAGAACTAGATATGGATCATACAAATGGTTAGTGATGTCGTTTGGACTAACTAATGCGCCGACATTCTTTGTGGATTTGATGAACCAACTTTTCCGGGAGCACTTGGATAGGTTCGTGTTAGTGTTTATAGATGATATTTTGATATACTCTAAGGATGAAAGGGAGCATGAAGTTCATCTTAGAGTGGTGCTAGAGACGTTGAGGCACCATCAATCGAAGGCAAAGTTTTCGAAGTGTCATTTCTGGAAGAAGGAAGTGAAGTTTCTTGGTCATGTAGTCTCAGAGAAAGGGTTGTCTGTAGATCCGACTAAGATTGAAGCGGTGAATAATTGGAAGAGACCCGAGATAATGACTGAGATAAAGAGTTTTCTTGGATTAGCTGGGTATTATAGGAGGTTCATTAAGGATTTTTCGCGGATAGCAGCACCGATGACCAAGCTAACGCGAAAGGATATGAACTTTGTTTGGACCGATAAGTATGAGGAGGCATTCCAGAAGCTGAAACACTTATTGACTAATGCACCTGTGTTGGTTGTTCCGGAAGGGAATCAGGATTTGGTAGTTTATACAGATGCATGTGGAACTAGATTAGGAGCTGTGTTAATGTAGAGTGGTAAAGTGATTGTCTATGCTTCTCGACAGCTTAGACCGCATGAGGTTAGATATCCAACGCCTGATTTGGAACTAGCTACGGTGATTTTTGCATTGAAGGTGTGGAGACATTACCTTTTGGGAGAGAGGTTTGAGCTATATACGGATCATAAGTCGTTGAAGTATTTATTCTCTCAAAATGAGCTGAATATGAGACAATAGAGATGGTTAAAATTTATAGCTGCTTATGACTTTGGAATTGAGTACACACCAGGGAAAGGTAATAAGATTACGGATGTGCTTAGCAGAAAGCATCAGAATGCAGTGTTGGCAATGATAGCTAAGTGGAAATATTTGGAAGCGTTGACGACATGTAGAGTATAGTGGAGATCTGAAGCCAGATCTAGTAAAGAAACTGTTATGTTGTCATGTTTAGAAGTTCGACCAGTGTTAATTGAAAGGGTTGCTTCTAAGCAAGGAGAGGATCCAGTGTTAGTTGAATGGATCAAGAAGTTAAGGAATGGAATTGAGAGCGATGACTTGAAGAATTTTAGTCTTGACCAGAATGGGTAGTTAAGGAAGAAAGGGAGGTTATGTGTTCCAAATGTGGGAGACATAAGGAAGGAGGTTCTTGAGGAATGCCATTGTTCAAAGTTCACCATTCATTCAGGAGGAACTAAGATGTATTAGGACATGAAGAGAAGTTTCTTTTGGGAAGGTATGAAGAAGGATGTAGGCTTATGGGTAAAGCAGTGTCTGAACTGCCAATAGGTAAAGGCCGAACATTTGAAGCCAAGTGGGTTGCTTCAGCCATTAGATATTCTGATATGGAAGTGGGATTCTATTTTTATGGATTTTATAAACGGGTTGCCAAGATCTAATAGAGGAAATGAAAGTATATGGGTCATAGTGGACAAGTTAACTAAGAGTGCCTATTTCATTCCAGTTAAGTCAACTGGGACGGCACCTGTTTTAGCTAAGTTATTTATGAAGAATGTGGTTAGACTACATGGAATTCCTAGTAGTATAGTAAGCGATAGAGATTCCTTGTTCACTAGCGAGTTATGGAAGAGTCTACAGGAGATTTTACGAACCAAGCTCAAGATGAGTACCGCTTACCATCCACAGACTGATGGGCAAACGGAAAGAGTTAACAAAGTCTTGGAAGATTTGTTACGAGCTTGTGTGTTAGATTTTGGGGAATCATGGGAAGAACATCTACACTTAGTCGAGTTTTCGTAAAACAACAGTTATCAGGCTAGTATAGAGATGGCACCGTTTGAAGCTTTGTATGGAAGGCCATGCAAATCACTAGTTTGTTGGGTAGAGACCGGGGATAGGTTGGCTCTTGGTTTGGATTTAGTTAGAGAAGCTGCAAAGAAGATTGAGTTAATTTAGGATAGGATGAAGGAAGCTCGGTCCAGGCAGAAGAGTTATGCAAATAAAAGACGAAAATACTTAGAGCTCTCTGTTGGAGATCATGTTTTTATTAAGGTGTCAGATGAAGGGTGTGATTCGATTTGGAAAATCAGGGAAGTTGGCACCGAGGTTTGTAGGACCATTTCCTATTGTAAAGAGGATCGGGAAACTCGCATATACAATAGAGTTACCGAACAGTTTGGCAGGAGTCCACGATGTTTTTCATGTTTCTCATCTAAGAAAGTGTATTAGAGATCCGGAGACTACTATAGCACCTACTGTGTTAGAGGACTTAGTAGTAGAGCCAAATTTGACTATAGTTAGAAAGTCAGTTCGTATAGTCGCGAGAGATGAGAAGAGGCTAAGGAACAAGACAGTGAGATTAGTTAAAGTCCAGTGGAGCGACAATGAGAAAGACTGTATTTGGGAGACTAAGAGCAGGATTAGAGACGCGTATCCTGATTTGTTTGATGGTATGTTTTACCTTTTTGATTGATTTGTTAAGTACCTTATCGTAATTTCGAGGACGAAATTCTTTAAGGAGGGGAGTCTGTAACGACCCTAATTTTTAGTAACAGTATTTAGGATAATTAATTAGTTAAATTAAATTAAATTATGTAATGATTAGGGGATTGAGATTTGTGATTAATAGAAGGGTACCCATGCCCATTAAGCAAATAAACTAAGGGAATTAAAATGAATCAAGTTGGGGTAAGTAGACAAGGGCAATATAGGAATAAGTATATTCTTATACCTTAAATCCTTAAACCACATTCATTTTACATGTTCATAACCATAAATCAAACACTATAGAGGCCGGCCACCATTAAGCAAGAATAAGAGGAAGATAAGCTAAAGGAAGAATCTAAATCAACACTAATCCATTCTCAAATCTCAACTCCTGAATCTCAAGCTAAATGTGAATAATGTCTACATCTCATGTTTTCTAATTGTTTTCGATTTTAGGTTAAATCCAAATTATTTTGTAAGGTTTTGCCTTGTTTTAATTGTTAGAAATAAATATATATACTTGTTGATGATTTATGATATTTCATATAGATTTTATGATATGTTTTAATGTGAAAACCCTATTAAATGACATCCAAACGCCTTGCAATTTTAGATTTTGATCAGAAATGATATTTTAGATATGGTTTTAAATTTTCATAATTTTTTGAATTAAAATGGATTTTATATTAATTTTCTAGTGAGGAAAATGGATATTTGGGTTTAAAATAATTTACGGCTAAATTATATATGTTTTGGGTCTGAAATTTATATATGTCAGAAAACATATTAAAAATGATTTATAGGAATTTTTGTAGAATTATCCTAAGTGTTTTAATATATATATATATATATATATATAATTATTTAAGGTAGGAGACTTAAATGTTTTATATATTTATAAAAGGAGAAGGGGTATTTTGTAAATAATTTAATTAGTTGTTTCTAAATTTTCGCAGTACTTTTAGAAAATAAAATTAGCAGCCAATAATATTTTGACAAACAAGGAAAGTTAGTTGAAAAGATTACTTTAAAAAGCTAAAAATCAGATTTTACATGCTTTTAACATGTTTCACCACTTTCGGCACCTAGGTTTCGATTGAGTACTTCTGCCTCCGTCACCATCGAAACCGATGCACATAGTATCAATGATTTGGTACATAGTGAATTGGATATAGGCGGAAGGTATTGGGTCGAAACAAGGGGTTCCGATGGGGTCGAAGCGCTACTTTGCTTTCAAATGAAAATGCACCTGCTTCGCTTTCGAAAGGAACGCTTTTGACTTGGTTGGCTTCCGACTAGGTTAAATTAATTTAAGGAATGGTTTCGAATGAGGTTGCACCCTTTGTTTTAAGTAAATACTTTCGAAGGGTTGGTATCGACACCATCACTTCTTTACTTAGGAAATAGCTTTCGGAAGAGTGCTTTCGACTTAGATGTTTTATGACCCTTTTGTTCTGTTGAAGGTAGAGCCCAAAGGTTTCGAAAGGAAAGGTTTTTAAATAGTTTCAAACGGTTTCCACATGTTTTACTTGAACCCAAATGATTTTGAAAGGTTTGATGTTTACAAAGGATTTTAATTCTTTCGATAGGACTAAATGAAGGTTTCGAAGGGGTAATTCCCCAATGGTTTCGAATGGTTTAAAAGGAAGGTTCCTAATGTTTTCAAAATGCAATATTAAGTGTTTGAAAGATGGGATGTCTAAGGTTTTAAAGCTTTCGAAGGTGATGTTTTCCAATGGTTTCGAATGGTTTATTATGAAGGGTTGGAAAGGGTATGTTTTGGCCTTCAGCCTAAGATTTTACTTGTATCAAAAGGGGTACTTTAAATGGATTCGAAAGGGGTACTTTCATAGGTTTAAATGTTTTCATCAACAAGGTTTGTGTAAAGTATATATAACATGGCAAGGTAATTTGAGTAAAGAATAGAGTATATTTTCCTTGTTTAAAAAAGGATTTAAAGGTTTAAATCAATTTGAGAGAAATGGTTTTCAAGGAAAATTTTTTTGGGTAGTTAACCCTAAGTAAAATGACTCAGATGTTAGAATACCATATGGGACTGGTATAGGGTCACGCCCTATACATCAGCTATTAGCCCCTAGCTAATTTAGTCTAAAATTCCAGTGTGTAGGGCTTTATCACAAGTAAGACTAAAATGATGTTACACATAGAAAGGAATATACAGAGTGAGGAAAGGTTATTGGTGAGCCCACAAAACCCTTAGGATCAGTTGACCCTGGAGAAGTAAGTTAGGGACAGACCGTCCAGAAGAGGAGTATCTAACAAAAGTTAGATTATTTATTTATTTTGTCTGGTAGGCCCGAGTCAGCCAAAGGTTAGTAGTTAGCCAAACAAAACTATATTGTTATGATAGATAGTCCATTTGTTACATGATTTATATGCTTTCACGATACTGATATTATTGTTTTAACCGGTTTTGGTTGTAGGATTAAGATTTGCAAAAGATATGTTTTAAAAGGATGTTAGTGAGGGGAAACCCATTTCGCTAAGCGGCTTGGTCTCACTTAATATCGTATAACCGAGATGTATAGTATTATTCACACCAGGCTTTATGCCTGACTCGAAGTTTATGTTTTCCCCCTTAAACTCTCGGGTGCTCAAAATTGATTTGAGTAGGCCGAGGGTTGAGCATTTTCAGGTTTTAGTAGGTGGACGAATAAAGCTTCCAAAGATGAGCAAGAGGCTGAAGTTAGCTATGTAGGTGTAATACCCCAAAATTTTGTGAAAAATCATTTTTGTAAAATGATTTAATTTTGAAATATTTAGATTTAAATATGGTGAAATTTCTGGAATAAATAGTGTGCAAGTATATGTGTGCACGTGCACACTGAAATGGCACAAGAAAGAACTCCAGATTTCTTGGATTTAAAACAAGAATTAAAGAGCAATACAAACATGATTTTGCAACATGGTTATTTGATTTCTGAGATTTTATGGGTCATCTTAGAAAATAAGAAAAGTAAGTTTTACTTTAGATCAGTAAACAAATTTATTTAAAACCCAGAAAAGAAAATAATATATATATATATATTTGTAAACTTGTATACATATAGGTGCATATGTTTCTGAATTTAAAAGAGGAATTAAAATAAGCCTAGATAAGATATGTATACAAATATACATTTTTAAATACTGAAAAGTACATATATATATATTAGCAAGTGAAACCATAACATTAAAATGACATGAAATGTGATACAAGTCAATATGCTTGTGTAGGCAAAAATAGCAAAGGGGATTTTCAGACATAATTAAAATAAATAGAATAGTCACACTTTTGACATGACTAAGTGAGTGGCCATTTTCTGAAAAAGTAAAAGAAAGAAAATGCAGCCTTTAAATTGGTTAATATGGCCGGGGTAATATGAATGAAAAATGCATGATGCTAAGCCAGGACAGAAATGGAATTCTGTTTCAATAAAACCCTAGAGGAAAAATGCTTATAAATAGGCAGTTTAGCCAGTAGAATTATTTTACCCCGAGCTGCATAAAAATAAGAAAAGAAGAAGAAAATATTGAAAGGAAGGAGAAAACACTCAAACAAGAATTTTCTGGATTAATAAGAAGAAACATTTAGGTGAGTAATCTCACTGAGTTCATGGCATTAAGACCTGAGTTGAGGCAGCCACTTTTTATATTGCCATTTATGTATTTCTGGTTTTGATGTATATGATTTCATCAATGCTTTTTGGATGTTTTATTTTAAATCTGATATGATTTAATATGGATGATTTTGATGATCTTTGATTGGTTGAGACATTTGTCTTTGGATGAGTATCATACTGTTTTATTTATACTCATAAATGTTAAAGTTTAGGATCTTAAAAATTATATAGAGAATACTCTCAACTGTTATAGATCTATGGCATGGAAACCTTATAAAAATGATTGGAGCTGCATTATACTTGGTATAAGTGCTGAGGCTTGAAAAGAAAAATGTTAAGGGTGCAATAGAAATTTTCTAAGTGCTGAGCCCTTAATCAAAAAAAAAAACCCACAAGCTAAAATTATGATTGAACCAGATCTTGAATCTGAATCAATCATAAAGGCTTGCAGATCAGTATAACATGCCATGCCTCTTTTACAGTTGAAAATGTTCTTATATTTACTAAGATCAAGACATATTGACCCCATTTAGGAAATGACTGTCTGATTATTTCTGAGGGGAAATTATGCTAGAAGAAATTATGGATGTTTCCATGTTTGCAGTGACATGTTCACTTAGCATATTTGATGTTAGGATTTAAGACAATACACTAGTAAATAAACTAGGGAAGGGAAGGCCAAGATGACTGCTGGAATGCTTGTCATATTTGAAGTATGCAAGTTGGCACATGGTTTGTTTAAGCCCTGAGATCTTTGTGCAATGATGTGAATTAGTTCATTGCAATGTGTCCCAGTGATTCCTTAATAGCAGATGAGGCAGGGATTTAAATTGAATATTACAACCTGTAAATGAAGAAATAGGAATGTGGATATTTCTTAGGTTGAATGGTATGGAACCAAGATGATTCCAGTAAATGAAATTGATTCCAATAGATAATCATGTTTGCATGATTATGTATGCAAGTGAAGGAATGATAAGTGAATATATCATACCTGAATCAACTTAATTATACTATGTTAAAATATTTGATTGCAGAAATTTGCTTAAATAACAAGTTAGTACCCTTATATTCTCTATTGCTTAATATCATGAATGAATTGATGTTATTCATACCAGATCATAGATCTGACCCTTGTTTGCTCATGGCATCTGGGGTGTCTCATTTTAAAATGAGGCAGCCACTTATGTTCTTTCAGGTAACCCAGGCACTAAGTAAAAATGAAGTTATGGCTTTTATGGAGGAGTGAATGAACATGCTAGCTAGTCTCAATAAGAGTTTAAATTGATTATATCTGCATGTATTCAGGAAAAATATTATGTTTCTAAGACTTCCAGTCATGTAATGAATTCTATTATGGTTAGATGAACTAGTTGTATCATGTTAAATATATTGTTATGCACTAAGGTTTAAAAATCTCAAAGGAAAAATCTGACTGGGAAACAATGAAATGATTTTAATTATTGATATGAATGTTTGGAAGAGAAATATGCACATGTAGTTGAGCTACTGTTTTGTATAATTTATATTATGTATTAGTTAACCTTGAGACATAACAGAGCACTGAGTTTTAGAACTAAAATCTGGATTTAGCAAGAAGTAAACTTAAAGGATTTTATTTTCTTTTTACTGAAATGCTTTGTAAATAAATCTGAATTCATTTCTGAATTGAATTAGGAAAAGTAAAATGTTTTTCTAAAAGCTTCAGATAGAATGAAATGAAGGGTATCTCCCTTGTTTTTGAACTAGTGTATAGCATATACAAGACTCATGAGTTAACCAGCCTCAACTAAATGAAGTATTGGTTGATCATGATAGATTGTATCTTGAAAATATAGATGCATTTCAAAGCATAGTACATTTAGCAATTGTTTCACTCAGTTTTCTGGAAACTGGGCAAAGGTAATGACATGTACATAAATACCTGTGTACATGTTGATAAATTGGGCAAAAATATAAATTTAAATTCTTAAAACAGTTGTAGGAATGGGTTTTAAAAATAGTTATGTAAAAAGAATTGTTTTGTATGTTAGGTTATAGGCAAAATCAAATATATATGCACAATTATAGGTAGGTATCAGATTTCAACCATACAGGAGAAAAATAAAAATAAAAACCAAAAATTGTGTTTGAACCGACCAGCATAGCACTCGAACTCGTGACCTTTCATGTATAAGTTAGGCGCGTTTCCATTACGCCTAGATGTTGCTTGTGTTCACTTAGGATCCACTTACTTTTATACTGAATTTGATATTATCCAGACTTTAACATAATCATCTATATTAAAAGCTTGTTTACCACTGATTATTACTTGATCATTTCTTAATCCTAATGACAGACTAAAGTACATGTTTCTAGTGGATATTATGGCCAAAAATCTGAATACAATAATTTATCTGAATTGCTAAAAATCTAAATCAAACAGAATGTTCTTGTACAAAAAATGAAGTATACACTCTGAACTTGGATAAGAAGATCACATACATCTTCATATGTATGTGTATGTTATTAGATATACACTGATATATTTATATTGGTAAGTTATTTTGATCCTGGATATATTTTGTTTATTGGAAAAAGAAAATGACCTTGGAAAAGATATTTGCAATGAATGATATATCTATATATCATCTCTTAGCAAAAAAAAAAAAATCCTTATGAAATTAGGGTGGAAATAGGAGGGTCATTTCAGTTGGTATCAGAGCACTTGGTTGCATTGATTGTTAAGTATTATAGAAATGTATAATGTCTGTTTGTTTTGGATGAAATAATTTAGATAAGAAATTAGAAATTATAGAAGCACTCATAATATACTAATACCATTTACCCAGAATTTAGTTAGCAGAACATGGTAGGAAGAGGATCTCATCACAATGCAGGAACCAGTGCACCTCAAATGCTTGATATGCAAGAATTTGTGAGGGTTTTAAGAGATGGAATTGGGCATAGGCCTGAGAACCCACATGAAGAGCTTTCAAAACTACTGAAGACTTATTCCAATTTGGGAGGCAAGAGTTTTGAAGGAACAGAGAGTGTGATGGAAATTCAAGCATGGTTGAGAACACTTGATAGGATTTTCAATGACATGCAGTTGGATGACCAAAGAAAGAGGCAAGTAGCTTCTAGACAACTGAAAGGGGTAGCTTTAAGCTGGTGGGAGGTGATCATAGCTGGAAGAAATGAAAATGAAATCACTTGGAATCAGTTCAAGGAGATGTTGGAGGCAAGATTTGTACCAGCATCAGCCAAGACCATTTTGCTTGAAGAATTTATCAAACTTAGGCAGGGAACTTTGAATGTCACTGAATACACTCAAAAGTTTGAGGGGCTATCTAATTATGGAGCAATGCTAGTGGCAGATGAAGCATCCAAGAATGATAGGTATATAAAAGGGCTGAACCCAGGACTTAGCAGAGCTATGCTACCATATGAAGATAGAACATTTGATCAAGTAATTGATCTGGCTTTGAAACTGGAACAACATGACAAAGAAAGAGAGAAATATAGGAATTTTAAGAGCAACAACAAGAAGGATAAGGGAAGATATCACCCTTATGATAAAAAGAAGGAGGAGGCAGACAACAGGAAGAGTAAAGATACTAAAGCCAATGATACTAAGAAGAAATTGGTTTGCCATCATTGTGGAAAAGAAGGACACATCAAACCAAGGTGCCCAGAGTTAAAAGGAGGAGCCTTCAAATGCTACCTATGTGGGAAAGAGGGGCATATGAAGAGGAACTGTCCTGAGAATAAACAGCAAGGGAAATTGGCAACTTTGGAAGGAAAAGGCAAATCTGCAGTGAAAATTGATGCTGAAAATCATGGCCAAGTGGAAGGTACATTACTCATTTGTGCCATACCCATACCAGTAGTATATGATACTGGAGCAACACACTCTTTGATTTCCTATGAATTAGTTAAAGTGTTAAAATTAAACTGCAAATTGGTTGAAACCCCATTGCTTGTACAAAGTCCCCTAGGGAGTTCTAGTGTTTTGAACATGAATTGTGTGGATGTGGAGTTAAACATAGGAGGAAATATTTTTATTTCCAATTTATATGTTTTAAATTACCCAAATATAGGAGTTATATTGGGGGTAGATTGGTTAAGGCAATTTAAAGCCATAATTAATTTAGACTCATCCACCATATCATTGCAAGATTCTAGAGGCCAGAGAATCACAGTTCTATGTGAAATAGCTAAGGAAGGGAAATTGTATCACTTAGTTGACTTAGAAAAAGATCTGAGTGAACTAACCATTGAAGAAATTCCCATAGTTAATGAATACTTGGATGTGTTTGGGGAAGTTAAGGGTGTTCCACACCACAGACCAGTTGAGTTCCAAATTAATCTCATTCCAGGAGCAAGTCCAATAATCAAGAAACCTTATAGAATGGGGCCAAGTGAACTGAAAGAGTTGAAAAATCAGTTGGAAGAATTAGAAGGCAAGGGATTTATAAGGCCAAGCAATTCTTGCTGGGGTTCTCCAGTAGTGTTTGTAAGAAAACATGATGGTACCTTGAGAATGTGCATAGATTACAGAGAACTAAATAAAGTGACCATCAAGAATAAATACCCATTGCCTAGAATAGATGATCTCTTTGACCAACTCAGTGAAGCTAAAATATTTTCTAGGCTAGACTTAGCATCAGGATTCCATCAAATGAAGGTTGAAGACTCAAGTGTTAAGTATACTGCATTTAACACAAGATATGGCTTATATGAATTTTTGGTCATGCCATTTGGTTTGACAAATGCTCCTTCATATTTTGTTGATTTGATGAATAGAATATTTAGAGATTATCTAGACAAGTTTGTACTGATTTTTATTGATGACATTTTGATTTATTCTAAGACAGTGGAAGAGCATAAAAATCATTTGCATTTAGTTTTGTCAAGACTAAGGGAAAATGATTTAAAGGCAAAATTTTCAAAATGTGCATTTTGGAAAGAAGAAGTGCATTTCCTTGGGCATGTCATCTCTGCCAAAGGAATATCAGTAAACCCTAACAAAGTAGTGGCAATCCAAGCATGGAAAAGGCCTAGCACCATCAGTGAGATTAGATCATTTATGGGGATGGCAGGATATTATAGGAGATTCATAAAAGATTTCTCAAAAATATCATCACCACTTACCAATTTAACTAGAAAGAACCAAGCCTTTGTATGGACAGAAAAATGTGAGCAAGCTTTTATCAAAATAAAAGAAGCCCTGATTGATGCACCAGTATTGAGAGTGCCAGAAGGAAATGAAAATTTGGTTGTGTACACTGATGCAAGTGGCTCTGGGTTAGGGGCTGTGTTGATGCAGCAAGACCAGGTGGTAGCCTATGCATCTAGGCAATTAAAGCCACATGAAACCAGGTATGCAACCCATGATCTTGAACTAGCAGCAGTTGTGTATGCTTTGAAACTTTGGAGACATTATTTGTTAGGTGCCAAATTCATTTTGTACACTGATCATAAGGCACTGAAATATTTATTCTCACAAAAAGATTTGAACATGAGGCAACATAGATGGGTAGAGTTCCTAGCTGCCTATGACCTAGATATACTGTATACACCAGGCAAGGCAAATAAAGTTGCAGATGCCTTGAGTAGACAACATGCCAAGGTAGCCATGTTGATGATGGAAGAGTTTAGGGATTTGTCTATACTTACTGATTTGGAAATTGAGGAAAACAGTGAGGAACAAATGATGCCTATTGAAGAAGGTAAAGGTAAAGGAAAATTAAGTATGATATCTCTGCAATCAGATTTACTTCTTAAGATTGGACAAATGCAGGAACAAGACTTAAACATGATGGAAAAGAAAATGCTCATATCAAAAGGGGAGGAAGTAATAAATTATCAAATTGATAAAAATGGTTATTTAAGGAATAAAAATAGGATATGTGTTCCAGAAAATATAGAATTGAAAGAGGAAATATTAAATGAGTACCATAGGAGTAAGTACTCCATACACCCAGGTAGCACCAAGATGTATCAAAATTTGAAAAGAAATCTTTGGTGGAAGGGGATGAAGTCAGATGTGGCCAGATATGTTGCAAGGTGCATGACTTGCCAACAAGTCAAGGCAGAGACACAAAGGCCATCAGGACTAATGCAACCCCTTAGTATACCACAGTGGAAGTGGGAGGATATATCTATGGATTTCATAGATGGTCTTCCTAGATCTAAGAAGGGAAACACAAGTATATGGGTAATAGTGGATAGGCTAACTAAGGTAGCACATTTTATCCCAGTTAAAACAGAAAGAAATGCTCCAAAATTGGCTCAAATATTCATGAAAGAGGTAGTAAGGTTGCATGGCATACCCAAAACCATTGTGAGTGATAGGGATACCATCTTCACCTCAAGATTTTGGAAAAGTTTTCAAGAGGCTATGGGGAGTGAATTGTGCTTAAGCACTGCCTACCATCCACAATCAGATGGTCAAACTGAGGTGGTGAACAAAGTCTTAGAGGATTTGTTGAGAGCATGTACACTGGACTTTGGAGGCAACTGGGAAGACCACCTCCATCTAGCTGAATTCACCTACAATAACAGTTACCAAAGCACCATAGGGATGGCACCATTTGAAGCCTTATATGGCAAGCCATGTTTATCACCTATATGCTGGGTAGAGGCTGGAGAAAGGGCTATTCTTGGACCTGAATATGTTAAAGAAACCACAGAGAAAATTGGGTTAATAAGAAAAAGAATAGCAGCAGCTCAAGATAGGCAAAAGAAATTTGCAGATAGGAAGAGAAAGCAAGTGGAATATGAAGTGGGAGACTTTGTTTTCATCAAGATTTCACCTATGAAGAAAGTCATGAGATTTGGCAAGCAAGGTAAGCTTACACCAAGGTATGTTGGACCCTATAAAATTCTGGAAAGAATTGGTTCATTGGCTTACAAATTAGAACTACCAGAGGAGATGAAAGCAATGCATAATGTTTTTCATGTGTCCCAACTTAGAAAATGGGTACATGATAAGGAAGACATTTTGGAAAAGCCTACCAAAATTCAAATAAATCCTGACTTGGTTTATGAAAAAGAACCAGTGGGGATTATAGCCAAGGAAGAAAAGAAATTAAGGAGCAAAACCTTGAAACTAGTTAAGATCCAGTGGAGTAGTGATCCTAATGACTGCACATGGGAGTTAGAGGATAAGATTAGAATGGATTATCCTAAGCTTTTTGCAAATTAAAAGGTAATTTTTTTTTCTTCTGGAAAAATTATTTGTTATGCATGGTTGATATGGTTGAATTTGTTTGCTTATGCATATATTTGATAAGTTTTCAGAAAAGAAAAATGATGCTTACTAAATGTTAGAAAAATTGTGAGGACACAATTCCTAAAAGGAGGGGTGAATGTAATACCCCAAAATTTTGTGAAAAATCATTTTTGTAAAATGATTTAATTTTGAAATATTTAGATTTAAATATGGTGAAATTTCTGGAATAAATAGTGTGCAAGTATATGTGTGCACGTGCACACTGAAATGGCACAAGAAAGAACTCCAGATTTCTTGGATTTAAAACAAGAATTAAAGAGCAATACAAACATGATTTTGCAACATGGTTATTTGATTTCTGAGATTTTATGGGTCATCTTAGAAAATAAGAAAAGTAAGTTTTACTTTAGATCAGTAAACAAATTTATTTAAAACCCAAAAAAGAAAATAATATATATATATATATATATATATATATTTGTAAACTTGTATACATATAGGTGCATATGTTTCTGAATTTAAAAGAGGAATTAAAATAAGCCTAGATAAGATATGTATACAAATATACATTTTTAAATACTGAAAAGTACATATATATATATTAGCAAGTGAAACCATAACATTAAAATGACATGAAATGTGATACAAGTCAATATGCTTGTGTAGGCAAAAATAGCAAAGGGGATTTTCAGAAATAATTAAAATAAATAGAATAGTCACACTTTTGACATGACTAAGTGAGTGGCCATTTTCTGAAAAAGTAAAAGAAAGAAAATGCAGCCTTTAAATTGGTTAATATGGTCGGGGTAATATGAATGAAAAATGCATGATGCTAAGCCAGGACAGAAATGGAATTCTGTTTCAATAAAACCCTAGAGGAAAAATGCTTATAAATAGGCAGTTTAGCCAGTAGAATTATTTTACCCCGAGCTGCATAAAAATAAGAAAAGAAGAAGAAAATATTGAAAGGAAGGAGAAAACACTCAAACAAGAATTTTCTGGATTAATAAGAAGAAACATTTAGGTGAGTAATCTCACTGAGTTCATGGCATTAAGACCTGAGTTGAGGCAGCCACTTTTTATATTGCCATTTATGTATTTCTGGTTTTGATGTATATGATTTCATCAATGCTTTTTGGATGTTTTATTTTAAATCTGATATGATTTAATATGGATGATTTTGATGATCTTTGATTGGTTGAGACATTTGTCTTTGGATGAGTATCATACTGTTTTATTTATACTCATAAATGTTAAAGTTTAGGATCTTAAAAATTATATAGAGAATACTCTCAACTGTTATAGATCTATGGCATGGAAACCTTATAAAAATGATTGGAGCTGCATTATACTTGGTATAAGTGCTGAGGCTTGAAAAGAAAAATGTTAAGGGTGCAATAGAAATTTTCTAAGTGCTGAGCCCTTAATCGAAAAAAAAAACCCACAAGCTAAAATTATGATTGAACCAGATCTTGAATCTGAATCAATCATAAAGGCTTGCAGATCAGTATAACATGCCATGCCTCTTTTACAGTTGAAAATGTTCTTATATTTACTAAGATCAAGACATATTGACCCCATTTAGGAAATGACTGTCTGATTATTTCTGAGGGGAAATTATGCTAGAAGAAATTATGGATGTTTCCATGTTTGCAGTGACATGTTCACTTAGCATATTTGATGTTAGGATTTAAGACAATACACTAGTAAATAAACTAGGGAAGGGAAGGCCAAGATGACTGCTGGAATGCTTGTCATATTTGAAGTATGCAAGTTGGCACATGGTTTGTTTAAGCCCTGAGATCTTTGTGCAATGATGTGAATTAGTTCATTGCAATGTGTCCCAGTGATTCCTTAATAGCAGATGAGGCAGGGATTTAAATTGAATATTACAACCTGTAAATGAAGAAATAGGAATGTGGATATTTCTTAGGTTGAATGGTATGGAACCAAGATGATTCCAGTAAATGAAATTGATGCCAATAGATAATCATGTTTGCATGATTATGTATGCAAGTGAAGGAATGATAAGTGAATATATCATACCTGAATCAACTTAATTATACTATGTTAAAATATTTGATTGCAGAAATTTGCTTAAATAACAAGTTAGTACCCTTATATTCTCTATTGCTTAATATCATGAATGAATTGATGTTATTCATACCAGATCATAGATCTGATCCTTGTTTGCTCATGGCATCTGGGGTGTCTCATTTTAAAATGAGGCAGCCACTTATGTTCTTTCAGGTAACCCAGGCACTAAGTAAAAATGAAGTTATGGCTTTTATGGAGGAGTGAATGAACATGCTAGCTAGTCTCAATAAGAGTTTAAATTGATTATATCTGCATGTATTCAGGAAAAATATTATGTTTCTAAGACTTCCAGTCATGTAATGAATTCTATTATGGTTAGATGAACTAGTTGTATCATGTTAAATATATTGTTATGCACTAAGGTTTAAAAATCTCAAAGGAAAAATCTGACTGGGAAACAATGAAATGATTTTAATTATTGATATGAATGTTTGGAAGAGAAATATGCACATGTAGTTGAGCTACTGTTTTGTATAATTTATATTATGTATTAGTTAACCTTGAGACATAACAGAGCACTGAGTTTTAGAACTAAAATCTGGATTTAGCAAGAAGTAAACTTAAAGGATTTTATTTTCTTTTTACTGAAATGCTTTGTAAATAAATCTGAATTCATTTCTGAATTGAATTAGGAAAAGTAAAATGTTTTTCTAAAAGCTTCAGATAGAATGAAATGAAGGGTATCTCCCTTGTTTTTGAACTAGTGTATAGCATATACAAGACTCATGAGTTAACCAGCCTCAACTAAATGAAGTATTGGTTGATCATGATAGATTGTATCTTGAAAATATAGATGCATTTCAAAGCATAGTACATTTAGCAATTGTTTCACTCAGTTTTCTGGAAACTGGGCAAAGGTAATGACATGTACATAAATACCTGTGTACATGTTGATAAATTGGGCAAAAATATAAATTTAAATTCTTAAAACAGTTGTAGGAATGGGTTTTAAAAAAAGTTATGTAAAAAGAATTGTTTTGTATGTTAGGTTATAGGCAAAATCAAATATATATGCACAATTATAGGTAGGTATCAGATTTCAACCATACAGGAGAAAAATAAAAAGAAAAACCAAAAATTGTGTTTGAACCGACCAGCATAGCACTCGAACTCGTGACCTTTCATGTATAAGTTAGGCACGTTTCCATTACGCCTAGATGTTGCTTGTGTTCACTTAGGATCCACTTACTTTTATACTGAATTTGATATTATCCAGACTTTAACATAATCATCTATATTAAAAGCTTGTTTACCACTGATTATTACTTGATCATTTCTTAATCCTAATGACAGACTAAAGTACATGTTTCTAGTGGATATTATGGCCAAAAATCTGAATACAATAATTTATCTGAATTGCTAAAAATCTAAATCAAACAGAATGTTCTTGTACAAAAAATGAAGTATACACTCTGAACTTGGATAAGAAGATCACATACATCTTCATATGTATGTGTATGTTATTAGATATACACTGATATATTTATATTGGTAAGTTATTTTGATCCTGGATATATTTTGTTTATTGGAAAAAGAAAATGACCTTGGAAAAGATATTTGCAATGAATGATATATCTATATATCATCTCTTAGCAAAAAAAAAAAATCCTTATGAAATTAGGGTGGAGATAGGAGGGTCATTTCAGTAGGAGTTGTTTGTTTTATTCCGTTGTGTTGTATTAAGTCAGTTATGACTATTTAGTACTCTGGTCAACCAAGGGGGCATCTTCATATGTCGCTCCTGGCGTATTTTGTAATAATATATTGATCTGATCCTGGGAAACGTTTGGGATTATGTAATGGATATGAAATGTTGCTTTGAAATGTAATCAGAAAAGTGTTTTAATCTGTAATGATTTTATTTCATACTCAAGTGCTTCTGATATTATGGATACCATTAACATTACCATATTTGGCCACCGAAAGTTAATACCATGGATGACTGCAGCATCTGTAGCGCTTAGCTTTAGACCTCCAAATAGGGGATGTTACAATCCAGAAGGTGGCTATGAGCAAATTCTCCTCTCTATAGCAGAAGCACATCATTGTCTGGGATACCATATTGCAAGCAAATGCATCGCAACATCATGTGTGTAAGGATTGAAGGAACTTTCTCCGAAGGATCAAGCAAGACTCTAAAGTTAGGAGGAGTGCGTTCGACGACGGGACTGACTGGAACCAGACGACCATATTGACCTGAAGTTATGGAAATGGTAGATCAAGCTAGGATCAACGATCAGGTAATCTAAGTATTAACTTGTGTTCAAAACAATCAGGTACGCCTAATCTCTAAACTATAGACCCTTACGTGGTTTATACTTGAAATCCAGGAGATAATTGAGGTGTATCAACCACTGATCAAATTCCAAGTATTAACTGGGAGTGTGTGTGATGTGTAATCTAAGTGAGAATGAGTTTGGTGTCCTAAACGCTCTGAACAAACCATTCCATGTAGATGGCTCATTCACACCAGAAAGAGCGATCCGTATCACCTGTTAATTTCATTTCTTCTATACTTACCCGTTATCGATCAATGATCGATAACGTATCCATTGTACGAAGCGACACGGAAAGCCCTTCCTATTCCAAGTACACCGACTGTGCAATGACAGGGCCAATCCGAAGCGAGCAACTATAGATCGATGGGTCCAAATCAAGTAGAGAATTCTCAATATAAGTCAATTTTAGTTCTCTGGAAAGTGAAAAAAGCATGAGCTGCATACAAGACGCTACCCTAAGCTATTCTTACCTCCCAAAAAAACCAAAATCAATCCGCAAGACATTGTGCTGGGATCGACTGTGTAACTCGATGCAAGTTAATTCTGACTCTCTGGATGAAGAAACAAAACATGTCGAGCATCGGGACAAATCCCTAGCTTCGTTCAATGAAAAATTCAAGACTCGGTTTGCTATCTTCTTCCACCAAGTCACAATCACCTTGAATCTTCCACTGTATTCGCCACCAACACAACTTCATCACTAATCGATGATGAAGTAATATGCCAAAATCCACATCACCAACCTTCAAAATCGAGAAAGGCGATTTGATCTCTGATTCAAGACAACCCAAACTAGGGTATTGGAGGAGATCTCGATGGTAGGACCCACTTAGAACGGCGGCGGCTG
This sequence comes from Allium fistulosum, assembly GCA_030737815.1. NCBI lineage: Eukaryota > Viridiplantae > Streptophyta > Magnoliopsida > Asparagales > Amaryllidaceae > Allium > Allium fistulosum. The sequence goes on along the minus strand of CM060904.1, from coordinate 1,126,590,780 downwards.
ATGGCGTTGGTAGGGGAGATCGACGACGGCAGCTCCTTAATGGATGGAGTGCTTGAATCGGCTAGCTAGGGTTAGGAGAGGTCAGATTAGCTGAAGAAATGAAGGTCGAATCGAATAGAAATGAATTGAAGTAAGGGGTCAGCTCATATATAATAAATAAGAAGAAGAGAATGTTTGGAAAAATTATCAAGTACTCGGATCAGTACCGATCCGATCCAATTGGATCGGTACCGACCCAAATTTACTCCTCGAAATGGTCCTAAATTTTCCCTATGCGACCTGTTTGATGTTCATATTTATTTTGGAAATTATCAAGTCAAGATCACTTCGTAATTACGAACAATGGAGATTCACACTAAGGATTGAACCGTTAGCCGGTACGTCGTAGATATCTTTTCAAGATGGCCCGGTATGACCAATGGAACTCCTTAAAACGGAAACCCAGTGGTAAAAAATTCCAAAGCAAACCTTGTTTTAACGAAAGCGTACTCTGGGGGCAAATGTTAACCGGGTTTTTAATCAGCAGAATTCAATAGGAGTTAGAACATTCAGATTAAACCAAAACGACTCGAAACTTGACCGGAAGGCCCAAAAATACAAGACAAAAGACCCCAAGAAGTTTGATCCAAAAATATGCTATCTTTTCAGATCGACACCGATCTGATCCAACTGGATCGGTACTAATCCGAGTTGGTGGTTCATGGAGGCCCCAATCCTTTTGCATTGTGACCCTATGCCTCAACCAAGCTCACCCAACAAATTTGGTAGCATTCCAAGCATCTGAATTCAAGAAGTGAAGGTTCATCTGATTCAGAATACAGTTCAATCTGACCCACAGGTGAATCATCATCTAAACAAGTCAAAAAGCTATGAAATTATACGAAGAGCATCACTATGAATTAAGAAGCTTGCCTAAAAAAATCAGAAAAAAAAATTGGCTAAGGATTTGGATCGGAACCGACCCAATTGGGTCGGATCGATACCGATCCAAAAAGATAGCCAATTATGGCTCCAAACTTTCTGAGCTCTCTTTGCATAACGATTATAGGCTTCTGAAAAGCGATTCTCGGCCCAAGTACTCTCCAACCCCTATAAATACAATCTCATTTGCAACAGAAAGGGGATCTTTTGGACTGGCTGCTGTAACTCTGCCATTGTTATTCTTCACTCTTCTTCTCCCACATAACAGCCATTAAGGGGCAACCGCGATCCTTCCGATTGTCTCTAACAATGATGGCTTGATCTAATTTAGGAAATTCAACCATATTGTAATCCAAATCAATCTTGTAACAGCAGTCAGTTAATCAAAGCTATAAAGTGGATGTAGGCTTCATTAACAGCCGAACCACTATAAAATCTCTTGTCTCTTTACTATTTGGACTCTGTTTTATATTCATTTTCTATATTGTTTGCTCTGAGAAACAGGGCTGGTGCTTTCACACTCAATACAAGATGTTGATCCATTTTTTGGGTTAACTATTCCAACACTCCTCCTAACTAAGAACGGCTTCATCTGGTTTTAAAAATACCAAAACCAACCTTACCTCCATAACCCAAACTAAGGCAGGAGCTTCTGCTGAACCCCTCATGGATTCCGTCCTAGCTGCTTTCCATGCTTTCACAAACCAACTAAACAACTTGGATGGGGTAGAGAGATCCCTGGCCAAGTATCCTACTCTTAAACCAACCTCTTCATAGTCTTCCAAAGCTCACCACCATCATTCACCGACTACGCTGTCTATGCAGCGTGTGAATGACAAAGAAAACCTCAGAAATAAGAACGGTGATGCTGGTCTAAGACAAACGGATGTCAGTCTCAAAAGCAAGATTCAAATCAACTCCCAAATCAAATCGAAGTCTGCAAATATCAGCCCATTACTGTTGAAAAAACAAACACAAACTACACACGATGATGATGATGATGTCAACTCACGCTACAGTGGTGGCTCATCCTAAATAGACCCCATGGAGGATGCGGTCCGTTAATTGAAAGCTCATGTAGAGCAGCTGGCAAGACTTTGCTAACAGAATAGAAGAGAGGAAGTATGGGAAGAGAGTTCTTCCCTTTTTAGTGAAAGTATTATAAAGGCAAATTTCCTTGATAACTTTAAAGCCCCATCAATCGATAAATTTGATGGGACTAACAACCCTGATGACCATATTTTCACCTTTGAGTAATTCATGGACATTATGAAGGTAGAAAGGATGGCCAAATGCAAGCTCTTTCCAGTATAACTGGCCCTACCAGCTTCTAGATGGTTCAAAGGTATGGGCCAGGGGATGTCCGCTCTTGGCCATAGTTAGCTGCATATTTCTTGAAACAATTCCATTCTGGGAGAGAGGCTTCCTCAGACGTGAATATCATGTCCTACGTAAAGCAAGGCAAAAATGAAAACTTATGCAACTTTATAAAATGCTTCAAATTCGAGGCTCTTCACATTATAGTAACTTATGAAGAAGCACTGCTTATGGTAACACATGTTAGGATCAAAAGGAACACCGTTATATGGGATAAGAATAGCAGGAAGCCATGCCATAGCATGAAAACTTTCTATGAAAGAGCCAGCAGCTACATACAAATGGAAGAAGCCGGGGTTGCAGAACTACCTTCATTTGAAAGAAGTTTTTCTCCCATTAGTGAGAAAACGAGGGGGTAGAGGACATAATCCACTTGCGAAGCAACAAAGAGAATTTAACTTCGCAGCTAAAACCCCCCGCACCCTTATACCTGGTCAAATATATGAGACGACTAGAACTGAACTAGCCTACAACATCCCGAATAAGGGAAAGAAGCTGGAACAGAACATGAGGGAGCATATTGTCATTTCCACAGAACCAATGGCCACCATACTGATAATTGCAGACACTTAAGGAATGAAATTTAAAGATTGATGCAATAGAGATACTTAGGTGGCTATCAAAAGGAAAGCAAGAGGGAGAGAACTGAGAACCCCCTCTGGATCCAAATAAAGGTCTCATAAGAAACCCCAACAATCTCATAGCTTTGATCCACGGAGGACACACTTTTGTAACACTCCATAATTTTAACGATAATTAATTAATAATTAGCACCCCTTGGTTCTCAGCACTCCTCTTGGTTTAAGCAAGGTGTATTATCTTACAATGAAAAAATGCTCACTGGTATACCAGATGAAGCAGATGCAAGAGATACATTCATGATTCTATTATTCAACTGCCTCATTCAAGCTCTATCACTATCAGGGAGCACTGGAGATTGATCATGAATGCTTATATTCCTAACTGCCTTAAAAGGAATCTCTGGGTCAATGGCTAAAAACACTCTATAGCTATTGTTTATAATGGTCTCAAAGAAAATGAACAACACTTCATGTTTTCCTAGGATAAAAGATTCTGGGACCGTCGAGGAGAAATGAGTGACAACTTCTTATTATGGAAAATTATTTCTAATGTACTTTTCACTCGGGACAAACTATACTGCACTGGATTGACTAATCAATCCATATGCCCTTTTTGCAATAGTTGCAATGAAAATGTTAAACATATTTTCTTTTGTTGTCCATTTACTTATAGTATTTGGGCTAATTTGCTTCTTAAAGGTGGGTTTCATCAGCCGCATGTGCAAAGTGACATTGAATGGAATTAAATTTTTATTCGGTCCAGAGTGGAATTAAATTTTTATTCGGTCCAGAGTGAGGAATTTGAAATCCTACTGTCTGCTAACTTGCTTAAAGAAATTTGTGCACACAATTTGTTTGGAAAGGAACCAGATGAAGTTTAAAAATAAATTTAATTATGCTAGTAATTTATTAGGGTTTGTAGTTAGAAAAGTGAGAAGGCACATGCTTCACATATCTGGCAAAATACACCACAATTCTCTGTACATGCGTTTCTTAGCATGTATGAGCATTGATTGTTTTTTCTTTTATGTTTCTTTTCCTTGTTTCTATTGTTTTTTTATTAATAAAATATGGTAAGGGTCTAGTTAACCCTGCTTACCTTGAAAATAATTAGTAACATTGAAAAATAATTTTTTTACGAACATCGAAATTTGGCTACGAAACTTGCTGTGACGACCCGGGAATTTTAACGGTTTTAATAACGTAATTAACTAAAATTTTGTGAAATTTTAAACTATTATATTTGAAAATAAAAATTTGATATTTGAAATACGTCTATCTCAACTGGAAATTTTTTATTGGAAAATATGAAAGTGAATTCTGTTGTATAATTTCCAATTTATAATCAGTTAAATTGATTGAAATAAAATTGTTTTGAAATCTGAATATTTTTATAAAACAAAAATGTTTATCATCTTTTGAGTGAGACGACATATTTCGTTTCGCCAGATTTGAACTGCTATTGCTCCGTTTATCTTATTTTCGGCGTTTTAGCAGCATTTTGGTAGCGAAAGTTCAAGTTTTAAAATTTGTTCGTATCGTTGATATCTGTGTACCGTTCTATTCATCTCCTCATGCTGATCACCACAGTATATTATTTCTGTATTTTGGGACCCAGTACGCGACGGAAACGACAAAAAAACAGATGTCGTATCATTACCGTATCCGTGACCTTTGTTTTCTATTTCCTTTCAAAATTCAAACCGTGTGATACAATAGGCAATAAATATTGCTTTAATGAGTCAGCTAAATCTACCATTGCTATTACATCAAACCCGTATATAATTCAAAGCCTATTCCTATTCTACTGTTCTTCTTCAATAAATTATATATAATAGTAAATCATAAAGTGATACATGTTTATTTATATTCTAGCCTGAAGCTTGTATTCATATATATTTCTGTCATTTCTGTGCTTTGAGAAAGTCAAAACAATCTTCGTTTATATAATGATTTCCTGAAGCCTACCCATCTCCTTTCCCTTGAACATGTTCGCCTTCCCCTTGCTCCACATCACCACCACTGACCTGCAGCGCCTCCACACGAACCTGATCCAACCCTTAGCTGACCACACCCCTACCCATGCATGCGTCCACCACAGCCCACGCTAATCTGTCCCTCTCTCCTCCGCATCGCACAGGCAGCCACCCCTCCGACCCAGTTTCCACCGTATCACCTTACCGAGCCCCGTACCTTGCTCACCCTGCCGCCATCCACTCCCCACGCCATCCATCCCAGCTCGGCAAACCTCTTCCCTAGCACCGCTTGACCTAAGCGAGCCTTTCCCCTTCTCTCTCTCTCTATTATTCTTTGCCATGAGTCCACACAGGCAGTAGCTCTCCTCCTTTGTCTCTCCAGCCATGCGTCACTCCCACTCCCATGTTTGCATCCCTCTATTGCTCTTACAAGGTATATATATTATTATCGGTTGTTGTATATATGTTATATTATAAAGAAAGTTATACGTCTACATTGATATATATTTTATATATTACACGTTTTCTATATACTAGTATATATGAGTTTGCATATTAGTTTATATTTGTAACTATATGTATTTTAAATTTCTATGGTTTCTGTGTGTTTAGATTAAATTTTATTTTAAATCGTAATATATAAAAGTATATTTGTTTGTGTACACAACAACTTAAATATATATATATGTATGTCTGGGTCATGCATGGGCCTGCATTTTAAAGGAGAATTTAAAAGTATAATATATATAGTTTATATATGATAGCCTGGAGCCTACTACTCTATTATTATAATTTTTTGTGTACATCGCCTAGGCTCACTTTGCAATTTATATCTAATTGTCATACCTATAAGTTATAGGAATTTATATATATCAAAGTTTACTTAAGTTTGTATAATATGTTTGTATATAATCTGTTGAGTTATATATAAGTTATATATCCTATATATGTTATACGTATATATATATATATAAGTTATATGTAATAGTAGTGTATTGTTGTATATATATAGTCTGTATAGATTCTGAATATGATATGTGTTAGTATTTTGATCTTTAATGAGTATATATATAAGTAAGATATGGGTTCACTATAGGTACATCATAGTAGATTATATTATAAAAGTAATGGATTTTGTAATAAAATATATATAGATTTATGTTAATACGTACTAATATTGATTTAAAGTACATTTCTAAAGATCCATATATAAAGATTTTAAATATGTGTTTAAATTTATCCGAAAGCTATATGGAATTTTGAAAGGAAATAGATGCATTTCAATGCTATAATGATTTTTGAATTATATATATATATATATATTTATTTTAATATATTTTTTAAATTAGAAAATTGACTTTATAATAACATATATATTTTCCATTATATCGAGCTAATCTGAATTGTTCTCATCGATTCCTTTTATCAGCTTCATCTGTCAAATCCATGTTCAGCTTACTGCGCTTTGAGAATGTTGTTTGGATTGGTCGATCGTCTAGATCGTAATTCAAAATCGTGGCTTGTCATGCTGTCAATTTTCTCTAACCTCGAAAGGTGAGCAATCACTCACGATTAACATTCTTATATTTATTAAATTTGATTTCACTTGAAACGACAATTGAAATATGCTGCTAGATTTAACTTTCAATTATATAATTGCTATATATGATATGCCATTATCTGTAATTGTTCACCTGAGAGATATGACACCATATCTTGTTGTTTATATTTAATTTAATTTATCACTGATGATATATGTCTGTTGTTGATATGTTATAATATTATCATATATGTTCTCGCTCTGCAAGTTCCCTGTTATTATAGAATTCCCTATGGGTTGAAATGATACATACCCGAACGATCTTGTAGAATAGGAGGAAATCGTTTTGGGTTGAAATGATAAACCCAAGCGATTTTCATTGATTTTAAATTTTGGGATTGCGGGTTGAAATGATATATACCCGTAAATATTTAATTTGCGAACTGAAATGATAATTATCTGCATCACTTGACCATAGGATAGAAAATTATATACAAACACCGTTGGTCTATATATATTTTGAAAATGATCTCCAAGGTTTTGAAAGGAAATATATGGTTTTAAATAAATATTGATTTTAAGATATTATATATATAAATGTTATTTTATAAAGGTTTAAATTTTTGATTTTTTTTTTAAATTTTATGTTTGGAAATTTTAAATTTATAAGTTAGTTTTGGAACTATAAAATTTTAAGATTTTACTTATAATTTTACTATTTTAAAATATATAAAATAAGTTTTAATATAAAATAAATTTAATAATAAGATTTAATTTAATAAAATTTAACTTAATTGGTTGATAATATGTTTAAATATTTATTTAAATTTATATTAATATGTTAAAAATGGATTTTTCAACTTTAATAATAAAGGTTGGGAAGATAAATTAATGTTGACTTGGAATTTAAATTGGTTAATAATTGAATTTAAATAAGAATTAATCTGAACTTATTAATTTTGAGATTTTGGAAAATATGATTTATAACTTTATTTGATAAAAAGGGATTAAATGAATATTCTAAATTTTAAATAACATTGAGATTTAATATTTATTATTGATTTGAATTTATTAGAATTTAATAAATTGTTATTAAAATGATTAAGTGAATATTTTCCAATTTTAATAAAATTAAGTTAAATATTGAAACATAAATGAAATTTATATTGTAAATATTTGAATATTTAAACCAGAAATCTTATTGGAATTGAAGTGATAGTTCAAACTTGGAATTGAAATCGATATAAACTGAAATGGTTTACTAAGAATTTGGATTGAATCTTTAACCTTTTAAATTGAAAGTGGTGAACTGAGATTGATTTAAAATGAATTTTGGAATTTAAGCTGATTTGAATCGATTGGATAAACTTGAGGAAACTATTATATAAAGTATTTTTAATATATATAAACTATTTTAATATATAAACTATTTTAACTTATAACTATTTTATATATATACTATTTTTAATATCTAACTGGTTAAGTGGAAAGTGTTATGATTTCCAAAGTGTTATGATTTCAAAAGTATTATGATTTCGAAAGTGTTATAAATTTTGGAAAGTGTTACGATTTTGGGAATGAATATGATTTAAAGTGTATAATGATACCAAATTGATATGGTTTGAAATGATATGATATTTTGATATGAATTATGAACTGTTTGAAATGAAATGACCACGGTGTTATAATAACGTTTGGTTGTTAAAGAGACCGGGATCGGATATTGTCATACTCTCTACCAATACCGAAAACCACTTTAACAACTGTGTACGTGGTGGAGATTTCAGAATGAAGTAGGATGGTTTGGCGATGATTCTATATGGTATTTATATAGCCCTGACTCTTGTGAGTCAGTTTGATGTGGCTAAAACAGGAGCTATACCAGGTCAAGTGGGGTCATTCCCTCTATCAGACACATTTCATCGATACCATTCTATTGCTTTTGTGATTTGATTGGGTGCACCTTTGATTTGGGAGTGTGTCACGAGGTGGGCGGTAGTAGCTGCTATGCGTTACCACCAGTCCGAGAGTGCAAATGGTATATCTACCCTAGCATTGCCTCGAGTGCCTTGTCGCATGCCTTATCGCTCCTTCCACGAGTTTGTTTTGTACCATACCTATGGAGTGCCCTCTGATAGCCCTCTAGTTTACGGGGGGTGTTACGGTACTGTATAGACTATGGGAATATATAAAATGTGTTAAGGGGGATATGGGTAACGCCTTAACGCTATTTTAATACTTTTACTTTACTATAGACATATTATAATAGCATATATTACTACATAGTAGATAGTTCCACGGATCCTTAGAGGATGGGAATCCAAAACATCCTTTAAGTTACTTGTATTTCAATTGACATTTCTCTTGAGTTGAATTTGTTAATATAAAGAATGTTAATCCTGACTCGAGTGTTTTGTGTTTTGCTTTACGCTCGATTCAGACCGAGTGCCACAGCATTTGAGACTCGCCTTTGGAGATTGCTGCTTTGTTTGAAGATCTATCTTTCCAACTTTCACTTGTTTCAGTTATTACAGTCATTTATGTTCTGACTCGTCAGTTACTTCTGTATTTGAGACTACTTTGTATTTGTGATATTCTGTTGTATTTTATTTCAAAACTCTGATGTTTATATAGTAGCTTCATGAACTACTATTTATCTATTCCGCTGCTTATTGTTATATTACTCTGTGTTTGTGATTCTGTGATTGATTTATTTACTGTATATGCTGAGTTTGCCAAATATAAATTAACAATCTGACATTTTGAGCAATTCAAGTCCGACATGTGCGGATGCGAATGGCTCGAATTACCAAGTCGTTACACTTGCACCATTGGGTCCTTGGCGATTTTCTAATCAATTTTTATATATAAAGTTTTATGATTGGAGTTTAAGCGAAAAAATTATTAACATTTGAAGTTTTCGGATCAAAAACAATTCAGAACCAATTAAGGAGGTAAATGTTAATAACTGAACATTAAAATGTGCATTAAGTATAAACGTTAGCATTAAATATAAATGTTAATTAAGGGCGCTCAATTAAATTAAATCTAATTAAGAAAGTGTGTAAGTAAATAAATTAGGCGTAGAAGTATATAAATATCAATAACTTACGTTAATGTAAACATTAGATGTAAATCTTACCACTTAAGTAATTGACTATGTTAAATCTAATCAAATCAGTGATTATAAGGAAATAAATAAATGAGAATTAACTAACATTGAAACAAACGTTAATAAATAAATAAAAACGTTAACGTTGAATGAAAGAAAACCAGGATCAAGTGGTAATAAATTAACGTTAACTAAAGTTAGCGGATACTTAATGGGTAAGCAAGATTAACGTTAATCACATTAGAGCCAAAATGGTATGAAATAAATGTAATTGATTGACGTTAACAATTATTTAACGTGGAAAAAGATTAGCATTAATCAATCAGGCAAAAATGGTATTAAATGATGTATAAAAGGAATTAAAGTAACGCATAACAAAAATGCACAAGCGGTCGACCCCTTATTATGATCGGTCGATTGCCAGCGGCCGAATGGTAGAAGGGTAGTGGTTAACAGTTTATGTACTGGTGGCGGTTAAACCTAGGACCAATGGTCCGGAATTAATAAACTAAAATCTAACAAATGCAATTGATTCATGCGCCTATAAATACAGGCCCAACCCCTCACTTTTCTTCTCATATTTTCCAAAGCACGGCGAAGACCTGCCATGTCCTTTTCTCCGCTATTCTTAAATCTAAATAAATCTATAGTTTATACATGTATATACAAGTGGAAAATAGTAGAGGATAATTGAGAAGAAGAATTGGGTCGAATCAAATCGTCAAAGCCAAGGTAAATTATAAATCTAGATCCGAATCTAAATTAGATCCAGATCTCTTCTCAGATTCGGGTTTCTAATAGATATGTATGCTTGTGGTATATGTATTCAAGTTGGAAGAATAAGGGGTGTCAAACTAGAATAACATGGATTTGATCCAAAGATTTGGAAAGCTTAAAGGTGAGTGGGAAATTATATATTTTTATATAATATTAGATTTATAACATGGTAAATCTATTATGCCTAAATGTAAATTTAGAGTTGTAGACCTAATTATATACGTGTAATGAATTTATAAACCCTGCCTACATATTCTGCGATTGATAACTTAGATTTGATATTACATGTACTTGAATCTGGAAAGTACCGTATAGCAGTATTCCTTAAATTTGATAAATTATATAGTTTTTCTAGATTTGTCAATTAAATGATTTATGTAAGCAAATGTAAATCAGAAGTTATCATGATAAATTATTAAGGTTTAAGTAGTATTTTAATTTGTTGGAATGTAAGGTGTTGCAATGTAAATTTCTATAGATTACCAAGTTCATATTTATAAATAGAAGCGTATCATTTGAAATAACAAGGAATATGCCTACAAGAAAGAGATGTATAAAATAGTGATATTTACCATATTTTGTATCTATTTCAATAGCAACAAAAAGTAATTCCTTGTAATTCCAAATGTAACACAAATCCCCCTTTTGGATAAGATATAGAAATTTACAGTGTTAACCTTTCCTTTTGAGGAAGATGTAATTCCAATGCATTAAAATGCAGAAACTCCTAAGTATGAATTAAAGAATTGCAGTTGTGATAATAATAACAGTTAAATTGTAAAATTAATATATATATGCAATAAAGATAAGATAGAAATCAAATAATAAATGATAAAAAAGGTAGGCAAGTAATAAAATATAAGGCAAGTAATAATTTAAATAAAAGAGTAATGGCAAGTCCACTAAATAAGGTAGGGTAGTAAAAGTTAAGAAGAACAGAAATAAAGATTTAATAATGAAAAAGGGAAGTAAATAGAAAATGATATTTGAATCCTTTAAAGAAAGTGGTAAATGACATTAAATCAACATTAACGAAGAAAAGAGTCAGTCAAATAAAAATAGTTGAATGTGAATTGTTGAACATTGGAGGCGTAATAATGAAATAAGAATAAACACACACACACACACATGTAGCCTCAATTATGTACTTGTGACGAGTATGAATTATTAAAGTTAGCTAAAATTTAATTTAGATAAGAATGACATAGTCATTCAAATGGGTTGGAATGCGAGGTCAGTAATATTACACATTAGAAGTCTGCCTACCGCAAGGGACTACTAGCAGTTATGTATACATTATATTAATGTAGGACATATCCAACTTAAGGATCTGCGGGATTATATGTTTGCGTATAGGTGAAGGGAATACCAAGTAGGATGTTCGCCTCGGGTTGAAGTGTTAAAAGATAAGTAGAGTCTGCTTCAACCATTTAGGGGATATTAAGTAACAATGGTTATTTCCTAGATTGCGTTAGGTTTTCTAAACGGGATGATAAGCAAGGCTCTGTGCTATGACAGTGTGACTGGTACCAAATTTGGGAGTAGGAGCTGCTTCATAGGTCGAGACCTCATCGGTCCTAATTGGTCAGCAGAATGACATGGGGATACGCCTAAACAAACTATGCCTCCTACTAGTGTAGATTCTATTTAGGACATGCACCACCTCAAGGTTGTTTGCTAGTTTGTTTGTGATAGGAGGCAAGGCTAGATAACACTTTGATGTAGTCTTTCACATACGAGTAGAGTACAACTAAACTATTGTAATGCCGTTATTAGGCACTATGTGAGTTCCTTGGTATGCACGGATGATGAGGGCGTAATACTGCATTGATGATGGATCCTGACGAGGTGTTGGGTTATGGATACTAGCGGGGATAGTATCTTGGTCCAGAGGGAGACTATGGTACTTAAATACACATACATATACATAGATATATACATATGCAGTTGTTGTCTACTTCGAGTAAATGGGGCGTATCATACGTGGAATCGAGACGACTAAGTAAAATATAAGACATAACATGCAATGGAAGGCAATCGGCATAAACTAGTGTTATGTATAAAGCGTGTAATTTACCAGTCACTCTAAGCGTCGTTCTGATCCCCTCCTCATTATAATCCACGAGATAGATTTAGTGGGACATGTACTAATGCAAGGCGGGAACGGTGGAATGACATATTTCCTTATGCATGCTCGACACTGACAAAGACACTAGATATAAGAAGTGTCAACCTTGGTCGGTAACTATATATTTTAGTATACTTTACTATTCTGCTGTGAGTTTATATCGGTAGAGCTTTGATATGCATTTGTTTATTTATAGGATATCAAAACCATTAAGGTGCGGGTTGTCACAACTTTGTTGGAAAAAGAAAAAAAGCACAAGAGTGGTGTGTACAAGAAGCTAAAACGGAGCAAAGAACTATGTTCCATGTGAAGCAGAAGCCTGCTCAGGACATAGTCTTCATTGCTGCTGATGTTGTTAGGGTGGCCTTTCCACATCAAGACCTGCTGATAGTTACGGTGCATATCTCGAACTACATCATGAAGAAAATCTTTGTGGATTATGGAAGCTATGTTAATGTCATATTCAAATCTGCATTTGACAAGCTAAAGCTTCCAGCGATAATACTAAAGCCAAGCCTCAAACTAATTTACGACTTTAATAATACCATGACTGTTCCTATCGGGTCAGCACGTCTTCTCATCACCGCTGGGATTGCCCCTCTCCACAAACATTCATTGCAAGGTTCCTAATCATTGATCAACTGTCTCCTACAATGCATTCTTGGTAAGGCCTACACTAATTGACATGGGGGTAGCAGATTAGCTTATGAAGTTCCATACTCCTGTTGGAATAGGGATAATTAAGGTGAATCATTATTGGCCAGAGAGTTGTACAATGTAAATCACAGTTCTAGCAATAAAAATTTTCAAAATTATTCTATTGACTTCTCTAATAATTGTAATAATGATAATGAAAAAGAAAGCAAATCATTTCTAAGAACTACATCGGTACTAAGTACCAAGGTTGATGCTGAAAAGGGTTATTCTACGATCACAACATCAGTAAGAAGAAAAAAGAGGGAGTATATGCAGATGATCAACAATGATGAGTATAACTCGTTCTATGCGTAGTATTTTTCCAAAGAAGCTCAAAGACGGGCTTTCTCCACCGCATCCCAACTTGAAGAGAAGGAATAAAGTGAGATAAATCCTAGACTAGGGGAAAGAATGAGAGAATTTAAGCCATCAGATGATCTCAAATAGATCCTAAAGATCCTTCGAAGGTTCTTAAGATAGGAAAAAACCTCAGTGCAGAAATCAGAGCAGAATTAATAGATTTCCTCAAAATATTAATAGATATTTCTGCTTGGGCCCACTCAGATATGGTAGGAATAGACTCGGCTATCATCTGTCATGTACTTAACATTGATCCTAATGCTCATCCAGTCATGCAGAGGCGTTGAAATCTAGATCAAGAAAGATATAAGGCCCTGCATGAAGAAGTTAAGAAGATGAAAGCGAATGGGTTCATCGGAGAAGTGTATTACCCAAAGTGGATCCCAACCCTATTCTTGTAAAGAAGTCTAATGGGAAATGGAGAACTTGCATAGACTATACCAACCTCAACAAGGCCTGCCTAACGGACAACTTTCCTCTACCTAGGATTGATAAATTGGTGGATGCAAGTAGTGGCCATGAACTGATCTCGTTCATGGATGCATATTCAGGTTACAACAGATTGCTATGTTTGAGACAGATCAGGAGCATACTAGTTTTGTTACAAACAAAGGATTATACTGCTACACGGTCATGCCGTTCAGACTAAAAGACACTGGAGCAACCCATCAAAGGTTAGTTAATATGATATTCTTAGATCAGATTGGTAAAAACTTTGAGGTATATGTGGATGACATGCTCGTTAAGTCAAAAGTAGCACCGAGTCATGTGCATGATTTGGAGGAAACCTTTGCAACCCAAAAGCAATATAACGTAAAGTTGAATCCCTTGAAATGTACTTCTTCCATCCATTCTGGATGGGATCATAGTAAGCGCTTCCGGCATTGAAGCCAATCTAGAGCAGACTGATGCTATAAGGAAGACAGGATTCCTAGAAGAGCCGAAGGATATCATGAGCCTAAACGGTAGAGTAGCTGCTCTATGCCGATTCATCTCCAAAGCAACCGACAAATGTATACCGTTCTTCGACCAAGTGAAAAGGGGGCAGAATTTCAAATGGACCGAGGAGTGCAAAATCTCATTCCAGCATCTGAAGGATCATCTGATTAGTTCCTATTCTATCTTACCAGTTACAGGTGACGACTTATATGTGTATTTAGTCGTATCTTTTCAAGCTGTTAGTGCTGTAGTAGTTCGAGAAGATGATATTTAGTATTAGAAAATTTATTTCATAATTTTTTGATTTAAAAATAATTTTATAATTAATTATTGATTTTCGGCCTATATTTTAAATATTTTTAAATAATAATTTTTTTATTTTTCTACGAAGCATGTATTTTCTGATAATATAATTTTATAAAATATGAAACATGTTCTTTATAATATATATATATATTTATATTTAATTTATATAATTAAATGATTTAAATAATATTTAAATAATAACAAATATATATAAACTACTTTATTACTGCAGAATGAAATAAATGTATAATTCACTGTATATAACATTTATATATAAAGTAGGATGAAATAATTAATTATAAACTATTTTTATATTCATATATTTAAATATATATATATATATTATTAAAATAAAAAAATTTGTTTTTGTTTTTATTTTTGAGCCATGCAATTATAGGTATGAACTTAACAGTTTATTTATGTGTTTCATAAGTATGTATATACATATCACCAAAACAACCGTGGCAATATAATCTGCATATCAGAATCGTCACCTAACTAACAATATAAAATATGTTATAATAAAACATTATATCTAAGCATAGATAATTAAATTTTGGTCATAAATATACCTTAATTCCATTACACCTTGAAATGATGAAGTATGCTCGTTGAAACAATTTCTGATCCAAAAGAGTGCTAGTCCTTGAACCGTTGACCATCGGCTATCGAATAGCAGTTGAATTGATTTGATTTGAGCCTGAGAAAATGGGGAGATTAGAAGGGGAGCTCGGCTAGCAAAATGTAGGAATGGAGGCTTCTAAAAAATCAATATCAAATGGTGGAAGAAATGCTTAAATAGAGGAAGGAAAGGAAAGAATTTGGGATCTCATCTTTTACTCGGTCTCCTTCCATCTCAACCATCCAATCAAGCCTCTCTTTACATGTATTAGCCGCCCATAACCCTATGTTGCTGCCAAATTAACTAGACCTTCTCTTAGGCCATAAACTCGTCTATGGTCCAAACAAATATTTAGCATTTAAAATCTAATTTAATAAGCTTATCGATATCGTATATCGATTAATATATTTATAACTTTTATAAATAAATTTAATATTTGTTTATCAAATCAAAATCAAATTTATAACTAATATTTCATAAATATTAATTAATTAAATTAATTTATAATAATTACAAATTAGTTTATTCTTTTGGACAAATGAGAATTCATCGTTTGGTTGTGTGACTCATTAGGTGTAAATTTGATCAATGATTAATATTGAACTATCTGAATATCAATGTTCACACGTCACCTAGCAAATGGTGTGACATTTTGGCCAAATTTATTACCTACTTGGTTTCGGTAAAATCCAATTTTACTTTGTTAAGGGTTACCCGGTTGTGACTTTTATTTGCACTAATTCTCTTCGTCAATAACTGTATCACTTTGGACTTCTGGAATTTGGTAATGGTTAAAATTCTAATATCGTCCACATTCAACTTTATAGTCTAAACACAAAGTCCTTGGTCAATAATAACAACTATTATTAACCGAAATGCTCTGGCTAGAGACTTTGACTTTTGTTGATCGTGATACTAACCTCATATAACCGAGGAGATAAATCCTCTCTTGAATAGTGCTTCACTTTCATTACTTCCACCCAACCCAACTATAGTCACTCGATGGACGTCGTTCCATGATTTGACTATGATCAAAGTGGAGCTTTCATATTGAAGATCGACAATATTCTCAAGTCGAGAGAATTGTGTAATTTTGTCACATCAATATTTTCTATTTGACCTTAGTTGTATTAACCAACAGAAAACTATCGAGTGAGTCATTCCATAGTTATTCAATATCTATCAGTACGTAACCCCTTAGTGCTTCTATAGCCATGAGTAATACACTATCCAACATTTGGAGAACATTACGTATTCTAGTCTCAGCAGATGTATAGATCTAGTCTCGATACATCTTAACTAGGAATATTTAAAATTGTATATTTATTTTCATTGTGATAAAGTGCTCATGGTCACAACACTTTGTAACTACTATCACAAAACATACCATTTATAGATTTTCTATTATATATACTTTTAATTAAATTAATTAATTAATATAACACATTATATCAAGTATATAATAGAAAGAAAACACCTTTAGTTTCAAACAAGATTGGTTATCGAGTTTGATATATGTAGCAAATTACATAATTGCCCCTAGGACATACCCCTAACTCTATCAATCTCCCACGTGCACTTAGGGTCAATCAAGGAATCTTATTCTAAATTCTCCAATCGGTTTTCTCAAAACCAATCGGCCAGTCCCTCGGTGAATGGGTATGCTATTATGCTTCAATTATTCCTCTATCACTCAACTCTCCCCGACGCTGATAAACTGTTTTATCATGTGGAACAATTCGAAGTATGTCCCTCGACTTCTAATGAGCTTTAAGTTATATTACAAACTATATTGCGACATTGTTATCATATAACAATGTTATGGAATTCTCAATATTTGTAATCACCGTTGGCTCAGTTATAATTTGTGCATTTATTATATATACATTTCTTTTATTGTGGCACTATTCAAGTCAATGCACTTAGCCTTTTCATTGAATCACACATAATCTCTTCCAATTGGAACATTTTCAACTTTAATATTCTTGACTTGAATTTATTATTGATATATTATACTCAATATCACTTATGAAGTTTGAGTACGGACACTGCTTCATAAGGAGTTCATTGTTTCTGTAAACAGTTCTCTAGTATTTCATAAATACTAAAACAACCATTGTGACACCTCGAAAAATTTAATAGGGATTTTATTACTACAAATATTCATATTGAGCTTCTAAAGAAAACCATGGCAAGTTTGATGGCAATATGGGATGTCGAACTAGAAGAAAGCAGGGTTATCAAACTCTTGATGGTAAATAAAGAGTAGCAAGCTTCAAACACTTGCTAAGAGATGCCGAATGCCTTAAAGCAAAAGATTGTTGAACCTCTATAATAGGAAGGATGTTGCATACATAAGCGATTAGCAGATATAATAGGGTATTGAACCGTTAAAAGTTGCCGAGCTCCAAGTGTTCAATAAATGCAAGAATTGTCGAACTTAAATAAAGAAATGGAAAGATATCGAGCCTCAGCGGCCATAGAGGTTATCGAGCATGAAAGGCGGAAGGGGTATCAAACCTTAAACAACTTCTAAAGATTCTAAGCATATGACAAACAAAGGTAATGTTGAATATTGGCAATAAAGGTGCTGAGTCCATAAGGCAATAAAGGTGTCGAATTAACTAACACGTATAGATATCGAGCTGGTACTACAACAAAGAGTGTCGTAGAACAAGTAAAGAGAAGAATGTCGAGCATTTAGACTCAGAATGAAGGCGTCGAGGTTCTAGAGACAATGAGTCTACGCTACACCAACTGTCATCAAGCATACCACGATAACTGTTATTGAGTATCTGCCATAATAATGGCAATTGAGTAACTACCAAAGGGAATAGTACTGTGAACTTATAAGAATAAGCAATGTCGAGCTTCATCAATGATTGAGATGATATCAAATCTTTAACTAGTGTCGAGCCTTTACAACTATAGCTGTTGTAAAGCATATGAGAGAGGCAAGAGGGTTTCGAACTTTTATAAACAACAAATGATACCGAGGTTGTGAAGATGTAAGGGATACCAAATACTACAATGAGATGCCGAAGTTTATCAAGATGGAGCTATCAAAACCATTGAATTCAGGAGGTTGTGCCAGGTGTTAGTCATCCCATGTAGGAGCATCCCTATAAATAAACCCCTTCGGCCATTCAAAGAGAGGCGGATTCTTCTTTCCTTATCTTCTTACATTTTCAAAGTTGTACCCCTAAATCAAATTGGGAATTTTTTGAGCCAATTGTAAATTGTTGACTTTTGCACATAAGGACTTGGACAATAAACTTTGCTTATAATATTTCCATTAAAAAAAGATATTTGGACATCATTGAACTTATGACATGCATATGACATCTCATGTTTGACTTGAACTATGGACATGCACGTTTCATACTTGTGGACTTACTTACTTCTTTTGAGCTTTGCATAAGGACATTCAAGCCCTTATCTAAACTGGACTTGTTTTACCATTGCATATTTGGTTAATAAAGAAATTTGTTAACATTTTGACGCTAGAAGGAAGGCTTGAACCTTCAATCTCTTGCATATTCCAACAAAGGATTTTCCTACCTCCCCACATATCCCTACAGAGGACTTTAGGGACTTTCTATTTCCCTTCATATCCCTGTAAAGAACTTTCCCTAAGCTTGCATATAGAGGACTTTCCCAACCTGCATATTTCCTTAAAGAACTTTCCAAATTTTTCATAACTCATCTTGAATGGCATAATGACCATTTCTAAACAAGGATCTTTTGAACCTTACTTTCCCAAGTCAACTTATCAAGTGACCCACAATCTTCAATTCCACGAGGAAGAAGTGTTAGAAGAATTGACACCGATGACTTTAGCTAAAAAAGATGACTAATTCCTTAATGTTCCGCATAATTGGAGCATAAATCCATTCCGTATGGGATCTACCCCGATCTTCACTTATTGCCCTACTCCAAGAAAAGAAAATAAGAAAAGGAATGATTCATTCTCAGAATAAGAAAAACCATACAACTCCAAGCTAAAGGAAATAGCTTCAAAGATGAAATAAAAAAAGATTTCAATAAATTTGCCCAAAAGTGGAAGAGAATATTCGACTGTTCTCCTACTCCAATCAGAATTCGAGAATTTCCAAAGAGAAAATTGGTCGTAAGAACTTAAGTGTCTATCCAAAGTTATAAGAAAGCCAAAAGGGGATCAAAGGCATGATCCCCTAAGGATTCTCGATATTTTAAAGCTCATTCCCTTACTACCTTGTACAAAAAACATTTATCTCCTAACTAAAGAGAGGTTGAATTATTGGCCTTCAAAGAAGAAATAAGCAGGAAATGAAATAAGTCTCGAGGGCGCTTATTGCCAGTATCACTAAAGGAAAGGACATGAAACCAATCATGCGAGCCCTTAAAGGAATGATTAAGAATTTATTTGGGAAAAGAGAACTTCAAGAATTTGTTAACAAGATTTAAGCAAAAGGAAAACATGTCCACAAAGATCAAGTGATTAATAAAAATGATTTATAAAATAAAGGAAAAGCCTTTGATCCTGTCAAGATGGCTTGGTCGAAGTACCTCTTAGAGGGAGGTCGGAGTATGCCTCTAGTCCCACCTATAAGGTCTGGCCAAAGCACTGCAAGCCTTCGGTCCTGCCTATGTAAAATGGCCCAAGCACCTTCTAGAGGGAGGACGGAGTAAGCCTTTGGTCTCACCTAAGATGGCTTGGCCAAAGCACCAAACCTGGCTTCAGTTCTGCCTATAAGGCCTGATTGAAGCGCCTCCTAGAAGGAGGACAGAGTAAGCCTTTGGTCCCACCTAAGATGGCCTGGCCAAAGCACCAAACCTGCCTTCAGTTCCGCCTATAAGGCCTGACTGGAGCGCCTCATAGAGGAAGGACGGTAAGACTTTGGTTCTACCTAAGATGGCAAACCAAACACATCGACCAGCCTAAATCGTTACTTACAAAGTAATAAAGGGCTCAATCAAAGCATA
Source organism: Allium fistulosum (assembly GCA_030737815.1). Taxonomy (NCBI): domain Eukaryota; kingdom Viridiplantae; phylum Streptophyta; class Magnoliopsida; order Asparagales; family Amaryllidaceae; genus Allium; species Allium fistulosum. Next base: position 1,126,570,480 of record CM060904.1, on the reverse strand, counting down.
AATCATCACCTAAAAAGTGATAAGGGGCAAAAGAAATCCAGTAAGTTTAAATTTATCCTAAAGATGATCTTTAGAGGAAGAACAATCAAATACATCTAGTTCTGCACCACGACAAAGTTAAAATAACCTTCAAAGGAAGGATCATGAACTATCTATTATTCTGAATCAAAGATTTTAATGTCAGATATAGACATATAAGAAATTCTGATTTATAACTTAGGCTTAAGGTTTCATTCTTCGAAATATTGAATTAGCTCTCAATCCTTGATTTTTGTATTAGAATCCGGATTATCGAATGACCGGAATCTCCATTAATAATCAGATTTCTAATCTTCCCACCAGATGGAATTCTGGTCTTATTATCAAAGGGATTTTTGATTTTCCTACCAAATGAGGTTTTGGCCTTATTATCAAGAGGATTTCTGATTTTCTTACCGAATGGAATTCTGGTCCTGATGTTAGATGGATTTCTGGTCTTCTTATCAATTAAATTTCTAATCTTCTTGCCAAATGAATTTCTAGTCCTTTATTAAGCTGACTATTGACTATTTATACTTAAATAATCTCATGCGACAAAGAAAAGTCATCGAATAGACATTTACTCTGAAAATCCGGCCAAGATAATGATTTTTAAAGCAACAATGATTGGACCGACTTGTCTAAAGTTTTGTTGATAATCATTCTAAAAAATGAATTTTAAAATCAAGCTCTCAAAATTTCAAGGATCAATAAGACAAAATTTTCACATATATTCTTAGCATTTGCGAATAAAAAAAGATCATTTTGAAAAAGAGATAATTCCTCGAAATCGTGGAAATCGTCATTATGCTTTTCCAGAAGAAAAGAAGGGAGTCTCATAAAAGTGATGACTGGAAAGGTTAATCTAAGGTTTTCTGTAAAGAAATAAAAACTAGAAAATCTACAACTACAGACCATTTGTAATCAGATTAAACCATTGAAGCGAATTAAAAATCTCAAACAACTAAATAAAGTTCAGATGCAAGATAAAAAAAGAAAGAAAACACACGATCCATTCAAGTTATCAATTACTCAGGTATAAATTTATTTGTTATTTTACGTGCAAAAAGTACAGATATCAAAGAAAGCTAAATTTTCCTAAGAAGGTTAGGAAGGCTGAGGGAGTGGATGATGTTAATACACTTTCTCTTTCCCCTTTCCCTCAACCTCAAGAAGACAAGGGTGGTTTCCGCTTGAAGTAGGCCCATCTCTAAGAAAAAAAGGAAGAGCCCCTAATATCTTTGAGGTGATCAGTACACCCATATAAAAAGAAACATTGATAGCATTTATACCCTACTTCAGCTGCTCTGCTCAACCTCGAGTTCATATCTAGACCTAGGAAGGAACATTCAAGTTTTAAGCCAAAAGAAACTCTTACTTCAAGTAAATAATTTATAAGTGAATCTAATTGGGAATTCTAAAGTGACATCACTTCGGTTATCTTTAGTTGAGATTCAAGATTTTGAACCTTTTCCGTCAAAATTTCAATGGCAAAGGAAGGTTCGGTAATATGGAAAATTGCCACATGCAGGAGTTATTTAAGCCTCCTTTCTTTCTTTCGAATAATATTTGCAATATTAGTAGAGTCGACTTGAATCTCTAACACATTCCTCAGCGTCTTGTTGGCTCCTAATAGGGGTTTTGACTTTGCTCTCTAGCTTTTTGGCTGTTTGGTCAATGGCACATCTTTCACGTTCCAACTCCTCAACTTGACTCTGATAATTGTTAAGATACTTCGAGGAATGTCCTCCCACATACCCTTCTAGTATTGAAAGCATTCTTATTTAGCCCTTTGGCACCAATAGGAGATTTCTCCATGATCTAAACCCAGAGATGGGTTTAACAAGGAGGGGAATTTCTATTTGGCAGTTGAAGATTGGGACTTAGTCATTCTCGCAAGAGTGGGAGTGGGAAGGATGGATTCACCTCCACCTGCGATAAATTCCAAAGATTGACAAGATACTTGACTTTTCAGCAAATCCACTTCAAGATCCTCTATCCTTTGATACAGTCGAGCAATTTCTACATCAGCCTTGATTCTCTGGTCTGAAATATCAGATTGGCTAACTACATTTATGCACTCCTTCACTCCTGAATCCCTTTATCTATCTTTTTAACTTTCTCCTCTAAACCTAAGGTCATCTCTTTCACACCACTTAATGTCGATTTCATTTTATAATACTTGGTGTACCATTTCTGAGCTTCTGGGTTATCCGAAAATGGATGGACTAAAGCATCTTGAGAGGAGTGTCTCTTCTCGATGTCTAACATTAATTTAGCTCCGATGTTGTCTAGACGAGAAAGAAGATATGGATCACTGGACGTAAGTGTCAATTGACTTTCTTACCAAAAATAAATAAAGGAAAAGGAAATCAATACATGGAAAAGGGTGCTCTTTTATTAATAATAACAAGATTTGCAAATGCGAAAAACGACAAACTACATTACAAGCTTTGTACATTCAACTATTAAAGTTTAGACATGGCAGTTTGAGCGTTTTTAAGCAAATTCACAGACATAAGGATAGTAGAATTGAAGGAGACATTGAGTCCTTGTGGAGTATTAAATAGGGCAAAGCGATGATAATCCCATTTTCCAACAGGGGGATTGGCTTCTCCGCATAACAATTTAGCATAGATCAAATCCCTTTAAGTAAGTTGTCCTTTTCATCACCTAGGAAGTTAAAGTAAAAGTGGGGAAACTACGTGTAAAATTATTAAAGATCCCTAAGAAAGTAGTATTTTGCTAATCGGGAGGTTTTGAGAATTAATATTTTATTCTTAAAATCTATTTTTAGCCTAACGAATTTACTTAAGAGTTCTTTTGAAATAAGAGCGCCTAATGATTCCTTAACCTGTGTGTTTTAGGAAAAACAAACTAAGCTGCGAGAAAATAAGAATTTTAATACTTATAAAGACTATTTGAATTATATAACACAATATGAAATTACTTAGGTTCATACAATATGGACCGTTTGTAAAACTCGGAAATGAATTTCTCTTTGTTCAACTTGACATTCTAAGGAGGAAGAGTCTTAGGGGAAAGGGGAATGATCACGATCCTGTGAAGATTCCAACATTCCCTGGGGTGAGGGTCAGTCCCATGGTCATCCAAATATCTATTGTGAAGACGCCTAAGTAAGCCCTCACTCTTCTCCCATAAGAATGAAAATCAGTAAATAGATTCCTAGTATAAACTTTATAAAGGAGCTCTACTAAAGTGTCCCTATCTTCAATGTGCATCCAAAAGAGCGTAGTCAGCTCACATTCCCTTTCATGACTCTTTCCCAATGAAGAAAGGAACTTTTCAAGAGCCAAGCTTCATATTTTTCTTTGAAATCTTTCAATAGATTGGTATAGATGTGAAGACACCTATACTTTTAAGACAAGTTGTTATGATCTTCAATCAATTTCTTAACTTCTCTGTTTAATTGCAGTACTTCTCTCTCACTCTTCTTGTACAAAATCTCAAAGTAATATTTATTTCTTTTCCTTAACTAAAATGGAAAACTTATTAATTAAAGCTGATGAATAATTATAGAACATTTAGAAATGGTAAGTTTTATACCTACGCTATGGGAACTTGTGGGGGCGGTAACCTGGGTCTTCCCCTGATCTTGATCACTAGGAGAAAGGGCATTTTTTGACAAGATATCCTCCTAAGGAGCATTTTGAACCCAAAAAGAGCAAGAAGACCCGCATCAGGAGCAGATGAGCCTAGGCCATGACCACCTGACCCATTACCACTATTCCCTAGCCCCTTAGGATCTTTGCTACCATCACCTCCATTATACCCAAAATCATCGTCATCGTCCTCATCCTTATCATTGTCGTCACCATCTCCTTCATCATCGTTGCCTTTTTCCCCCTCAGATGAAGGATCATCAAAAGATAATAACTCTTGAGGTTCGATAGGTTCCTCCTCTGGAAATTCATCTTCCAACGACCCGAGAACTCTCCCTAACTTTAGGTCAAATTTCCTCTTGAAATTGTCATTTAAGGATGGGAGTGAAGGAAAATCCATCTTTGGAAAGTTCTTTATATTATCATGGTTTGCAATAAAAAGAGCCTTTTTATAGCATTGTTCCTAATCTTTGGTAGAGCTTGACCTATAAAAGAAGAAACTTCCCCTTTAGCATGGGCATGAGAAGCCCCCTTTCTTTCATACCGATCTTTTAAAGACGTGAACTCTATAGCCATCTGAATGTTCTCATCGCGGGCTTGCTCAAGCTCTTTTTCCAAAAATTTCACTCTCTCTTCTGCAACAAGCCTCATTTTCTTTTCCTCATTTAAGTTGAAAGCAAGTTTATCCTTATCAGAAATGATTTTGTCCTTCTTCGAAGTGACACTAGAAATCTGGCCTTCAAGAAATCTGACTTTATTTATTAGTGATGAAATTTGTTCCTTAATATTCAAAACTTAGTTAATATGTTCCTAAGAAGCTTGCTGAAGAAAGAACATGTGTTTGGCAACCTGAAATAAACAATAAGCATAAGGTAAATAGAAATATATAAAAAAGTAAATAATAAAGAATTTTGTGCATAAAGAAACGTACCACAAGAAGTTGTTAAAAGAGGATCTAGAGGTGATCCCTAGAGAAGGTGGAGGCCTGCAATGGCATCAAGGAGGCCATAAATGGAGTCTTGATAGGTAAACGAAATAAGTCCTCAAAATTAAAAGGAGCACTTCGAGCTGGAGCCTTGAAAGGAAGAGATTCGAGAGCAGGAGGAGCAAGCCTTAAATCGTGATGCAAGCGAAAAAAGGCATTGACAGATGAAGCAAGTGAAATGTTAAGAGAAGGACTTAGGGTGTTAGTAGCATCTGACCCGCCTTGAGGATTTTGATCCAACATCCTTAAATTGATAAAATTAGGATCTTGCTTGAGTACAGTTGTATCTTTGTTTGTTTCTTCAGCAATGATAGGAAGAGTTTGGCTATTCCTAAGTTTATCTTTTTTGCTAGGAGGAAGAATTTAAGCACTAGACGAGTCACCAACATCTAACTTTCTCTTTAGATCTTCAAGAGTTTTGAGGGCATTAGTGATGGAATCCTCAATGGAAACAGTCATAGCCGAAGAAGAGGTGGAAGTCTTGGCTTTCTTGGACTTAACTGCCGAAATGGCAAGAGTCAGGCCTAAGTCAAGGAAGGGATTATAAGATACCGATATAAGAAACTGCGATAAAATCATAACAAAAGATTAAGAAATCACCAGATAAATCACGTTGAATAGGGGAATTAGTTGAAAAAGAATTTCGATTGCTAATAACCAAGGCTTGTTTCCCGTGAGCGTCTCCCTTAACCATCAGATGCTTCTCGAGCACTCTATGGCTTTTCAAAATTAAAGGGTATCTATGAAGATTGGCTACAGTCAGAAGTTTAAGCCTGTCCCCCATACTTTCGGAAGCCAGGTTCAAGGTACAAATTGTGGAGGCAATGGAGGAATTTGTCCATTTGGAAGCAGATTATGAAAGAGAATAATTTTCATAAGAAAATAATAAAATATAGTATAAACAATAGGAGGTAGTAAATCTTACTAGGAATAGAGAAGTACCCCTTAATTATAAGGGTATAGCACTTAAATTAAAAGAATTGATGCTCCCAGTCCCTCGCTTTGTAACCGGGTTAGCAATCAAGCTCTTCGAATAAGGAAGAAGACGATATATAGAACCCTCTAATTGCTTGCTCACTTTTACAAGATTTACTAATGAATGAAGGGTTAAGTAAAGGGAGGTTGGCTTCCCTAGCATCTCTAGGCAACTCAAATAAGTACAAGAATTGGGAGTTAGTTGTATCAGGGCAATACCCAAGTATTTCAAAAATTATATAAGAAATTCTTGAAAGGGAAGTAGGCTGAATACCAAATGTGGATAAGAGTGAAAATGAAAAATCCTTCCGAAAGATTGTCTATCCTACTAGATGGACCGGCAACCATGGCTTCAATATTGATGATGCCAAATTGCTGAAGGATAGTATCCACTTCATCTTGGGTAGTTATAATGGATTGAGCATGCCTATAATCCCCTTTCTTTGAGACATGAGAAGATTTAGAGCTCTTATCAGATTTCTTGCTAGCCATTTATTTGCCAGATAATATTTCACAAGATCAGGAAAGTATTACACATTTTATAAAAGTTTATGATACTTAAGGGAAATGTTAAGGAAAAGTTGAGTCCTTAAATATAATATAAGAATGAATAATGCGGCGTCAAACCTATAACAACTAATGAAATCATACTAAAAGTTGTGGAACCGACTATTAAGCTCATAATAAAATGCTATACTTATGAATAGTTATTAATGTATGACTACTTGACAATTTGCTTAGCCTATTGCTGAATATCGAACCTATAATGAGATGTTGAGTTTGTAAATGTTTAGCGCCTTCACAACTAATTGAAAACCCATTGATAATTATTAAGTTCACAATTTGATATCCAGTTTGTAACTAGCCATTGGGATCATAATAAAGTGTCAAACTTACATCATATTGTTGAATTTAAAATGGGTTGTCGATCTTGTGATTAATATCTGAATCCACGACAAAGTGTCGAGCTCATAAATTGTTAGTGAATTTGAAATTATTTAAAAAGCGCTTCAACTAGTTGTCGAATTTGTAATTGGGTCTCAAATATATAAATAGTGGCTGAACTGATAACCAATTAGAAGCACTATAATTAGTTGTCAAGTCCATAGCAGGATGTCGAATTTATGCAAGATGTCCAGCTTACAACCAAATGACAACCACTCAAATATTTATCAAACTTGTAGAAGGTTAGCAACTCATAAAAAAGGTATCGAGTTTATAACTAAATGTCAATTCTTCGAACTGTTGTTAGATTCACAACTAGTTACCAAGTCTTTATTAGTTGCCGAACCACTAATTGGTTATCGAAATTATAACCAGTTAACAAGATCTTAACCGGGTACCAAAACACTAATTAGGTGTCGAATTTTAAGATGGTTGACAAAAATGTAAACTAGTAACTAATTAGTGAACCCCCCCAAATAGGTTATCGAATTCTAAGTGAATATTGAGTTCTTAAAATAATTAACTTCACTCTCAATTGAGTGTCGATTTTCCAAAATAGATGTCGACCTTATAATTATCAACACTCAAATAAGCTATCCAGTTTGTAGAAAGTTGTCGAATTCACAATAATTATTGAATTGTCAAGCTTTTTATTAATTGAAAATAATGATAATAATAATAATAATGCAATCCATTTGAATCCAAATACTAAGATTCTCGAAATATACGAACCCAACTACCTCAAATCCCTAATTTTAAAATTAAAAATCCTCCTTTTATCTTTTGTATAAATTGATTAAAGATAGAAGCCGCACCTTGAAATCGAGCTTGAATGCTAAGAAGATCGAAAGTTTTGATTAAGATGAAGGAATTAAAATTGTTGTTCAAGTTTAGCTTCCAAGTAAAAGCTTAAAGAAGGAGGAGAAGCACGTATTTATAAGAGGAAAGATGAGCAACATGAAGCATTTATTTCAATTTAAATAAATGAGTAAGATCAATGCAGAATACTAAAAGGCGGCCATGTTGATATCAAAAGAAAGCATTGCCAATATCGAGGCGGTAAAGTTAATATCGAGGTGGCAAATGTCAATTTCGAGGTGGCAATTTAAAAAGGCATATTATACTAAAGTATAATAAGTTTCTTCTACACAAGGGTGTGTTAAATGTTACTACAAATATTCATATCGAGTTTCTAAGAAAATCATGTGAAGTTTGAAGGCAATATGGGATGTCGAACCAAAAGAAAGCAGGGCTATCAAACATTTGATGTTAAACAAAGAGCAATGAACTTCAAACACTTGCCAAGAGATGCCGAATGTATTAAAGCAAAAGGTTGTCGAACCTCTACAATAGGAAGGATGTCACATACATAAGCGATTAGCAGATATAATAAGGTATCGAATCATTAAAGATGTCGAGCTCCAAGTGTTCAACAAATGCAAGAATTGTTGAACTTGAATAAAGAAAAGAAAAGTTATCGAGCCTCTCAACAACCATAGAGGTTGTCGAGCATCAAAGGTAGAAGGGGTATCAAACCTTCAACAACTTCTAAATTTTTTGACCATATAACAAATAGAGGTAATGTCGAATATTGACAACAAATCAAGGTGCTGAGTCCACAAGGTAATAAAGGTGCTAAATTGACAAACATTTATAGATATTGAGCCACTGTAACAAAGAGTGTTGTAGAACAAGTAAAGAGACGAACGTATAACATTTAGACTCATAATGAAGGTGTCGAGCTTCTACAGATAATGAGTCTATGCTACACCAACTATCATTAAGGTATGACCATGATAATTATTATCAAGCATATGCTATAATAAAGGCTATTGAGTAACTACTAAAGGGAAATAGTACTGCCGAACTTATAAGAATGAGCAATGTCAAGCTTCACCAATGATTGAGATGATATCAAATCTTTAACTAGTGTCGAGCCTTTACAACTATAGCTGTTGTAAAGCATAGGAGAGTGGGAAGAGGGTTTTGAACTTTTATAAACAACAAGGGATATCGAGGTTGTGAAGATGTAAGGGATACCGAGTATCTATAAAGAGATGCCGAAGTTTAATAAGATGGAGCTATCAGAACCATTGAATTCAGGGGTCGTGCTACGTGTTAGTCATCCCGCATAGGAGCACCCCTATAAATAGACCTCCTCGGCCATTCAAAGAGAGGTGGATTCTTCTTTCCTTATCTTCTTACATTTTCAAAGTTGTAACCCTAAATCAAATTGGGAATTTTTAGAGCCAATTGTAAATTGTTGACTTTTGCATATAAGGACTTGGATAATAAACTTTGCATATCATACTTCCACTGAATAAAGATATTTGGACATCATTGAACTTATGACATGCATATGACATCTCGTATTTGACTTGAACTATGGACATGCATGTTTCGTACTTCTAGACTTGCATACTTCTTTTGAGCTTTGCATAAGGCCATTCAAGCCCTTATCTAAACAGGACTTGCTTTACCATTGCATATTTGGTTAACAAATAAATTTATAAACAAATTTAATAAAAAATTAAATTTAAATAAAACAAGAGCTAAGAAGAATTTTTTACACACGTCCAAATTTGGCTACAAAACTTGCACTAATACATTCGTAGCGATTTTCTAGACGATTTTCATATATAACACTTCAAAATTGGAGTTAGTACGGAGAAATTACGGGCATTGGAAGAATTGGAAATAGAAAAAAATAAAAATATAACAAAGACACACATTGACCGATCGACCCAGGAGGGGTGATGGTCGACCGATAGCGGTTGACCTATGTGGATTGAGCGATCGACCGTAGGCCTTGAAAAATCGAGATTTGCCTAACGTGTTTGAACGGTGGTGATTGGTTCCTTCGTTGCCAAGTTTTAATGAGCGTACCTGATAACTTGAAATATTCTCTACACTAAATCCAATGGCCTAAACTATTTTCCAACCCCTATAAATGCAAGCCTAATCGAACCATAAAATTCGCATAACAGTTTACTATAACAAAACTCTACCAATTCTAACCTCTTCTCTAACCCTAAAGTTATACAAAAATAAAAATAAAATCAAACTAGAAGGAAACAAGCAATTGGACTAGACGAAACAAGCGGATGCATCATACGAAGGGGCGATTCTTAGGCAAAGAAAATAGGAAGAGCTTAGGCTTGAGGTAAGTGGGAACAAATTTAATTAGATGCTTATCTACAGTTAAATTTTCACTATTCTATATATGATCTAGGATGCTAGAAATCTAATTTTAAACAGTAAAACCCTAAAATTGAAATATGCAATCTAGGGTAAAATTGAAATTACTGTGAATTATTAAACCTGATATTGGTCTGGCACGCCCCTTTAATTTAGTTAACTGTAAACCCTAAAATCTATAAACCCTAAAACATGAAAACCCTAGATTGAAGAATTGAAATGAAAATTTGAGAAATATTGGTTGGTCATGTTTATTGTAAAAGCTAAAATCAAAAAAGCTGGAATAATCAATTAACGTAAACCTAAACTAAAAATTTAAATCAAAAAATAGTGAAACCCCAATTTTTGACCACGACCAGTCGACCCTCACCCTGAGCGGTCGACCAGTTAGGGCTAGGTGTAACGACCCGGAATTTTACCGCTTTGATTTGCAGATATTTAATTAATCCAAATATTCAAATAATAGATTTTATAATCAAAATAAATCTCTTTTAGATGATAAATAATGATGGTGAAATAGTTTTTCAAATTTATTTACAAAAATATTTAGTTCGAAGAAAATTTGAAAATGCGACTAGAATTCTTTTTCCTAATTTTCGACGATTTTCATCGGCTAAAAGTTGTCGAGAAAGTTGTATACTCTTTTGTATAAACATACACATACAAATACAAATTAGTTAGGATATATATATATATCTCTATGTGTGTGTATATTTGTATATCTATATACATACTTAAGTATGTAAAGTAAGATGTGATGTTTAAATTAAAATAAAATATAAAATGCCTTAGGAGACATTTGTAAATATTAAGTACAAGTGTTTAAATGCATGTAGGCTCTAGGTATGGGTGGGAAATGTTGGAGGCGTTGGTATCATGAGGTGGAGGAGACATGGTGAGGTGGCGTAAGGTAGTGAAGGGTAAAAGTACAAGGGCAGTTTGGTAATTTGTTATTTCCAATCAATATAAAAGTAAATTCCTAACATTTCTCTCATTCTTATTTCATTTTATTTTCAATTCCAAAACCTCCCTTTCTTTCTCAAACTTTCCAAAAGGGTTTTAATGGCTTCCAAAGAACTTTTAAAGTTTTTTTAGAAAAAACCTTAGATTTATCATTTTAAATTCCTAAAAGCTTATTTAAACACCTTCCTTCCTATTTCTATACTCCTCCTTGCCAAGATATGACCACATCTACCCTCAAGCAACCTAGGGCCGAGCCCACTTCCCCATGGTCGAACCTATATTCCACCTCTAAGGCCACCAAAAATTCATTTTTGTCTAAGTCAAAGCAAGCTCTAGATCGCATGCTAGTTCGAGTAAAAGTCATGTGGTTTTGGATAGCTTTAAGGTGAGAAAAGCCTACTTTTTCTTACTAAAAGTTTTAACTTAAACATAGAAATAATTATTGCTTACTTGGTTGCTTAATTATGCTACTTGTTGAATGAAATTTATGTTGTATATATCCATGCTTGGTTATGTTGTTGTATAAACTTAGAAAGTGATGAATTAGTTAGTAATTTTTCAAGGTTAAGACCTTGGTTTATATTATGATGTTATGACATGTAAATTTGTGTTGAAATCATGTTTACAATGTTGTAGGCTAAGGAATTTAGTATGTTGATTTGTTAAAGCAACATCGAGTTCCTTGGTTAAAACTTGCTTTCACTTAAAATTGTGTTTTTGAAAAGGTTTTCAAGGTTAAACTTTGATTTAATTTTTTAAAAATCTTACTTTTGTTCCAAAATTCTTTTATTATGTTATAGGGTAGTTAATACACAAAAGTAAGTGTTTTGAAAGTGATATTAAATGTAAAACAAGGTTTTAAAATATAAGTCTTATAGCGATAGTCGCTATAAGTGCAATTCGTAAAATGAACTAGTTTTCCAAATCTAAAGTGTTTCACTTAAGATCTTTTAGAAAAGTGTTTTCTAATATATAATAAGCAATTAAAAGGTAATTTTTGTTTATTTAATTATTGATTTTAATTAATGATTATTTAATTAATTAAGTAAGTAAAGTAATAACTACTTAACCATTAGTTAACAAAAGTAATTAGTACTTAAGTGTAAATCAATTAAGTTAATTATAATTAGTAAATTAATTAAAGTTAATTATTATCTAATTATTAATTAAGAATTAATTATTTATTTAAGATTAGTTATTAATTAATTATTTATCTATAAAAGGGTTTAAATAATTAATTAATTACTAATTAAGTAAGATTAATTAAGACTTTATTAAGATTAATTTAATTATTAATGAAGATTTAAATTATTGTCTAATAGTTAATTAGAGATTAATTATAGCTTAAATATTTATTTAAATATTATTTAATTATTTATATAAAGTATAATAATTATTTAATTATTGATTTAAAAGTTAATTATGGTTTGATTATTAATTAAAGGTTTAATTATTATTAAACAAGGAGTTTAAATGTTATTTAATTTTTAAATAAATGTTTGGAGGTTTTAAACCACTTTATTTCTGAAAATCGATTTTGTTATGGATTAACTTTCCTTTAAAGAATGTATTTTAAATTATAGGGATTTCTTTGTCGATCTCGTTTAAGTAACTTCATTGAATATCAAATCCAATGACATTTATTTAGTAGAATAAATCACCACTCTGCTAATTAAGTTATATTTGATATCCGTTAGTAGAACCAAGCACCATTCTGTTATTATATTAACTTAGACATGTGTTTAGCAAAAAAAATCCACGTCTGCTATTATAGTAACTTTGACATCTTATCTATATGTTGATTTGATTGTTGTTGGCTGATTCCCTTTACATACCCGTTTGTTACATAAATACCCATGATATAACTTAGATAAGTTAAACTTAATTAAATAAGAACTATTGTGGTCACTAAGCCTCTTTCTGGTTTTATGAAATCAAATATTTCATTTTTTTCTTTTGATAATAGTTTCAAGTTAAGTGATTTTATTAAAGGTGTTTTTGAAGTTAATAGAATACATTTTAAATGATAGTTTAAATCGTTGTTTTGTTAATATAATTTTAAGAAAATTTAATGAAGGATGTTTTTAAATTATAACTTGTTGTTTAAAGGTGTTTTAAATAATCGTATTGTTTATCAAAAGGAACTTTATGAAATAAGATTTATTTAAGAAGTTTTGTTTTAAATAAGGAATATTTATAAGACGTTTTATAAATGATTTCGGATATTTATAAAAGAAATTTTATAAACGATTTTGGAGATCTATAAAGAATTATATAAATGGTTTTGATATTTATAAAAGAGTTTTTTAAATTAACATGGAGTTTATAATGGGTTTGGAATTTAAATAAAGAAGATTTTATAAATAAAAGAGATTTATTAAAAGAATTAGTCGAAGTAAATTATAAAAGTATTTGAGATTTTGATTTTCTTTAACTGGTCTTCTTAATTCTGGTGGTATGGACATTCGTTCCACTCTTAACACCGAAGGAATATTATTTGAGGTTATTTTTATCTCCAATTTAAATAACTTTTGTTTTGATCCTTTTAATATGATTTTGAAATTAGAAATTGTTTACAAATGTTTTGTAAATATACTTATGTTAGTGGGATAATTTATAAATGTTTTGATAAACATTTTGAAAAGAAGAGATTTAATAAATAAAAGATTTGTTTTGAGGCTTAGAAGTTGCTATGAGTAATTAAATCTATGTATTTTGGTTGTTAATTATTTGATAGTTAAATAACCAACTATCAAATCTTGGCCAGTTTTGACTCAAGGAGTATGATTGTATATTCGACTTCCCCAGTGAGGACTCAAATACTTATTACATGCTTCCAAAAGAACCAGGAATGAGTCAGCTGTAAATTATCGTTGTTGGTTTGTTGAGACCGAGATCATATATATTATCCAAAAACTACTTCGAACCAACATATTCGTTCGATTGGAAGACATCTTGAAGATGATTGAAGATGGTGCTCCTTGAAGCGCATGGGTTACTCACTACTAATTCTGAGGGTGATTCCAAAATGGATGCAGTAGTGGTAGTGCCTTCGATTTCGTTCAGACCTAGAACGAACTTGTATGGATGAATGCTAGCATTGCATTTCTGCCTGGAGGGCAGTGTTAGCATTCCAAGATGGATTGCTAAATGTTAAGAGCAACTCCTCTCAAGCCTTATACCCTGATAATGGCTAAAATATGGTAGATGTGGCAAGACCATGTGGGTCGCACCCATTAGGGTATAATCATCCCAAGATCTAGTGTTAATATCCTTTTGTATGCTTCAGGACTATTTTTAGTTGTTGATCTCAACCAAGGGGTAATCATATTCGTACTACCCAGTTCAACGGCAGGCCAGTCTTGTGTTAGCAGGGATCAAAAGGTTTTCGATTCCACTGTACATTTTATGTAGAGGTGTACAGATTTTTAGAAGGAAGTCCCTTACCTTGCTATTTGTTGGAAATCCATTCTCCAATATGAGCCTACGATTTTTGATAGTATATCTATTATTGTTGTCATGTACATACATCACCGCTACTTTGTTATTAAATACATTAAACCCTAAACATTATTATAATATCACTGCATTTTCATAATATCAAATGTATTGGTTATTTTAAGGTAAAAATCCGTCTGTGTTTATGTGCGGTGTGGTCTTACGAGATACCCATTGGTTTTAAAGGTTTTTATAAAGTTAAACTTAAGCTTTGCTCACCAGAACCATGTCTGACCCGAATTTTTATTTTCTTTCACTAAAACTCTTGGGTGCTTAAATTTTTTTGAGCAGCCAAGTAGTTTAGGTTTCCACGGATGCATTTTTGGAGAAGGTTGGAGCAGGTGGCTTCATCGATAGATAGTTTTTTATGTTGTTTCCATTATGCCTTATGTACCTTGTATCAGTTAAATTAGGATAGGCAGTTATAACTGTCCAAGGGTAGAATTTGTATTATTATGACTCAAATGTATCATTTTAGAAATGACTATGTAAATGTTATGTTAATTAATATATATTAATCTGTTGCGTTGCGAGATTCTGTGTTGTTTAGTTTCTTCTTGTCTTCTTTCCTTTTTCTTTCCCCAATGATCTCTCTTTCCGGCACTTGGTTGCTTGGCACATGAATACCGTGGATGTAATAGTTTCGACTTCTGAGGGTCGAAAAGTCGGGACGTTACATTTGGTGAGCGCAAGGTTAAACGAGAACCTTGGCCCTAGTGGGGTATACTCATTAAGAGATAAGATAATGGAATGCCTTATAATGAGTTTGAGTATTATATATTGAGTGCATATTTGTTACTACTATAGAAATGCTTTATATTGTGCTGTTTGACCTGTTGAGTGGCTTATGAATTCTGATCAATGCGTTCGACCAACGTTATCGATAGGGATTTCCTAAACACTTGAACAAGTCCAATCGACACAATATTGTTTTTAAATTGGTAAGTGAAATGATTTTACATAGGACTATATTATATATATATAAACGAAATATTTTCAAAATTTTACATAGTTATCTATGATATGGTTATTGTTAGGAGATGCTAACATTTAATTATTATCATATAGGATTTGAATAGTCATGCTCGTCCAGTTTTGAGCATCGGCTATTATCTAATATATTAGTAGCTTTCTGTAGAATATATGGGTTGGGTAGATATAATATATATATGGGAACATTGAAATGAACACCTTGTGAATTAAGTTTCATAGTTTGACTATAAGGCATTTGATGATACGTTGGGTTAAAATTTGGATTTTAATAAAAGATGTTTATTAAAAGATATATTTTAGATGGTTTTATAAAAATTTGATTTTTTTTAAATTTTGTTTATAAAGATGTGATTTAAAAAGAAAAGGATTTTTAAAGAATTTAAAATCTCTGTGTCCTTGAAAAGGATTTCAAATGGTTTTTGAAGAAATGGTAATAATAGTGCTACTAAAAAATGTTTTTAAGTATAAATATTTTGGAAGGAAATTTTGAAGAAGATTTTTCTTTGGACAGTTTGGGAAGGATTCTTGATCTATTTTGTGATGACAAGAATAATCTTCTAAGTGATAATTGGTTGTTTGCATAGGTAGATGTGATAGTGCACTTAGTAAATTATTCTCTTCGTCATTGTATGGACGAAACTAGTTCGAATCCAAATGAATCTAAAACAAGTGGAAGATAAATATTTTTTTAAAAACAATTTAGTTGGAAAATAAGAAATATTTTTATGATTAATTAGTTCGAGTGACTCAAAAGTGACTAAAAATGGGCAGGAGATATATTCGGATGGTAAACACTTCTCCTGAGTATTACCCTTCTTGGTAAAGAGATATATGATACTATTTGGTAGTACTAGTCCCGTGATATCGTTTTGGGGTTACTTGGGCTATATGTTTATTTTTTAAGGACTGAAAATAAAGTATCATTTCAAAAAAAATGATTTTTGAAATAAAACCCGTGTATTTGGCTCATAAGTTTTCAAAATAATAAGGTATTTTGATTTAATAAAGGTTAATAAAGGAAGTTTTGAAAATTGAATTAATTTAATAAGAAGGATTAATAAACTTTGTTTTATTAAATCGTGTCTTTTGATTTTAACATCTAGGAAGTGAAAAATTATTTGATGTTATTGGGCTGGCTAATAAACGTCTTTACCTTAGAGGTGTCTAAGAAAAAGTAGACTCTAGGACGGAGTTTGGATACCAGCATCCTACTCTTCTTAGTTACTTACCAGACCGATTGGGTAAAGAGGTTGAATTGGTCGACTCTGTATTGAGACCTAAATTATTTTAGGCCTACGTCTGAATTGTTAAAAGTGAATGAAATCAAAATCAGATGTTTTGTATAACTCTTAGGATGAAGGAGAGTATTATACAAGTTAATAAATTAAAAAGATTTTCTTAAAAGATTTCATAAATAAGTTGTAACATTTAAAAATGTTTGAACCTAAGTTGTAATTTTTATGAAATGTTTTCATGAATATTTTCGGAGGGTAGAAGGTAGCTTGGTAATAAGAATCTTTAGATTGGTGCGTAGGCTGTACGTAGATCATTTTCTCTTCTCCCATAATTCTTGATTCGAAATTCAAGTACATAACTAGAGGTGTTCTACACCGTTCCAAATAAGGATTTATCACTTGATATTTGGACGGAAAATACTTGGTGAGGATTCTTAATGAGGAACCAAAAGTTTTCTATCATAGTTATGGCTATGTAAGGAGAATAGAGGTTTCTAATTAAGAAGTCTGATCATAGTCCGCACTAGGAAGTTGGGTGAGTAATACTAGTTTGGAAGTAAAGTTATGTATTCGAATGGGCGATCAAATCAGATTTTGAAAAGGAATGATCTATGCACATCATATGGAATGATGGGTAGTGTTAAGTGTTTCTGGGTTAGGGTTGTGGTAAAATTTTGAAGACGAAATTCTTTAAGGGGGAGAGTGTAACGACCCGAAATTTTACCACTTTGATTTGCAGATATTTAATTAATTATAAATATTTAAATAATATATTTTATAACTAAAATAAAACTCTTTTAGATGATAGATAATGATGTGTGAAATAGTTTTTTAAATTGTTCACAAAAAATTTTAGTTTGAAAAAAAAAATCGAAAACGAGACCAGAATTCGTTTTCCTAATTTTCGATTTTTCGTTGGCTAAAAGTTGTCAAAAAGGTTGTAAACTCTTTTGTATAGACATACACATACAAATACAAATTAGTTAGGATATATATATATCTGTGTGTGTGTGTGTATTTGTATATGTATATACATACTTAAGTATGTAAAGTAAGATGTGATGTTAAAATTAAAATAAAATATAAAGATGCCTTAGGAAACATTTGTAAACATTAAGAACAAGTGTTTAAATGCATGTAGGCTCTAGGTACAACGGGGGACATGCTGAAGGCAGTGGTATCATGAGGTGGAGGAGACATGGTGAGGTGACGCAAGGTAGTGGAGGGTAAAAGTGCAAAGGTAGTTTAGAAATTTGTTATTTCCATTCCATATAAAAGTAAATTCCTAACATTTCTCTCATTCTTATTTATTTTTATTTTCAATTCCAAAACTTCCCTTTCTTTCTCAAGATTTCCAAAAGGGTTTTAATAGCTTCCAAAGAATGTTTAAAGTTTTTTTTTAAAAAAAATTAGATTTATCACTTTTAAATTCCTAAAAGCTTGTTTAAACACCTTCATTCTATTTCTACGCTCCTTCTTGTCAAGGTATGACCACATCTACCCTCAAACAACCCAGGGCCAAGCCCACTTCCCCGTGGTCGAACCTATTTCCCACCTCCAAGGCCACCAAAAATTCATTTTTGTCTAAGTCAAAGCAAGGTCTAGGTCGTATGCTAGTTCGAGTAAAAGTCGTGCGGTATTGGATAGCTTTAGGGTGAGAAAAGGTTACTTTTTCTTACTCAAAGTTTTAACTTAAACATAGAAATAATTATTGCTTACTTGTTTCTTAAGTATGCTACTTGTTGAATGAAATTTATGTTGTATATATATGTATATATCCATGCTTTGTTATGTTGTTGTATAAACTTGGAAAGTGATGTATAAGTTAGTAAATTTTCTAAGTTAAAACCTTGGTTTATATTGTGATGTTATGGAATGTAAATTTGTGTTGAAATCATGTTTATAATGTTGTAGGCTAAGGAAGTTAGTATGCTAATTTGTTAAAGCAACATCGAGTTCCTTGGTTAAAACTAGTTTTCACTTAAAATTGTGTTTTTGAAAAGGTTTTAAAGGTTAAACTTTGATTTAGTTTTTTAACAATCTTACTTTTGTTCCAAAATTATTTTATCAAGTTATAGAGCAGTTAATACACAAAAGTAAGTGTTTTGAAAGTGATTTGAAAGGTAAAACAAAGTTTTAAAAGTACAGGTCTTATAGCGATAGTCGTTATAAGTGTAGTTCGTAAAATGAACCAGTTTTGCAAATCTAAAGTGTTTCACTTAAGGTCTTTTAGACAAGTGCTTTCTAATATATAATAAGTAATTAAAAATATAATTTTTGTTTATTTAATTATTTATTTTAATTAATGATTAATTAATTAATTGATTAAGCAAGGTAATTGTTACTTAATCGTTAGTTAACAAAAGTAATTAATACTTAAGTGTAAATCAATTAAGTTAATTATAATTAGTAAATTAATTAAAGTTAATTATTATCTAATTATTAATTAGGGATTAGTTATTATTCAATTATTTATTTAATATTAATTATTAATTAATTATTTATTTATAAAAGGGTTTAAAATTTAATTAATTACTATTTAAGTAAGATTAATTAAGACTTGATTAAGATTAATTTAATTATTAATGAAGGTTTAAATTATTATTTAATAATTAATTAGAGATTAATTATGGTTTAAATATTTATTTAAAGATTAATTATTATTTAATTATTTATATAAAGGATAATTATTATTTAACTGTTGATTTAAAAGTTAATTATGGTTTGATTATTAATTAAAGGTTTATTTATTATTAAATATAGAGTTTAAATGTTTTGCGGTTTTAAACCACTTTAATTTTGAAAATAAGTTTTATTTTAATTTAACTTTCCTTTAAGGAATGTTTTTTTAAATCTAAGGGATTTCTTTGTTGATCACCTTTAAGTAACTTCATTGAATATGAAACCCAATGACATTAATTTAGCATAATAAATTACCACTCTGCCAATTAAGTTATATTTAACATCTGTTAGCAGAACCAAACACCATTCTACTATTATATTAACTTGGACATGTGTTTAGCAGAACAAATATCGTCTACTATTATAGTAACTTGGACATCTTACCAATATGTTGATTTGATTGTAGTTGGTTAATTCCCTTTACATACCTGTTTGTTATGTAAATACCCATGATATAACTTGAATAAGTTAAACACAATTAAATAAGAACCATCGTGGTCACTAAGCCTCATTTTGATTTTGTGAAATCAAATATTTCATTTTATCCTTTTGGTAACGGTTTCAAGTTAAGTAATGATTTTATTAAAGCTGTTTTTGAAGTTAATAGAATACTTTATAAATGATTGTTTAAAATCATTGTTTTGTTAATATGGTTAAAGAAAATTTAATGAAGGATATTTTTAAATAATAACTTGTTGTTTAAAGGTGTTTTAAATAATCATTTTGTTTATCAAATAGAATTTTATTAAATGAGATTTATTTAAGGAGTTTTGTTTCAAATAAGGAATATTTATAAGAAGTTTTATAAATGATTTTGGATATTTATAAAAGAAGTTTTATAAACTATTTTGGAGATTTATAAAGAATTATATAAATGGTTTTGATATTTATAAAAGAGTTTTGTAAATTAACTTGGAGTTTTTAAATGGGGTTGGAATTTAAGTAAAGGAGATTTTTAAATAAAAGAGATTTATTAAAATGATTTATCGATGTAAATTATAAAAGGATTTGAGATTTGGATTTCCTTTAACTAACCTTCTTAATTCTGCTGGTATGGACATTCGTTCCACACCTAACACCGAAGGAATATCGTTTGAGATTATTTTTATCTCCAATTTAAATGACTTCTTGTTTTGATTCTTTTAATATGAATTTGGAATTAGAAATCTTTCACAAATGTTTTATAAAGATACTTATGTCAGTGAGATAAGTATATGAATGTTTTGATAAACATTTTGAAAAGAAGAGATTTAATAAATAAAAGATTTGTTTTGAGGCTTAGTGGTTGCTATGAGTGATTAAATCTTTGAATTTTTGCTGTTAATTACTTGATAGTTAAATAACTGACTATCTAATCTTGGCCAGTTTTGACTCAGGAAGTATGATTGTATAGTCAAGCTCCGCAGTGAGGACTCGAATACTTGTTACATACTTCCAAAAGAACAGGGAATGAGTCAACCGTAAATTATCGTTATTAGTTCAGAGAGACTGGGATAGGATATACTATCCAAAACCACTTCGAACCAACATATACAATCGATTGGAAGACATATTGAAGTTGATTGAAGATGGTGCTCCTTGAAGTGGACGAGCTACTTGCTACTAATCCCAAGGGTGGTTCCAAAATGGATGCAATAGAGGTAGTGCCTTTAGTTTCGTTTAGACCCATAACGAAGTTGTATGGATGAATGCTAGCATTGCACTTCTGCCTGGAGGCCAGTGTTAGCATTCCAAGATGGATTGCTAAATGTTAAGAGCGTAGCCTCTTAAGCCTCATACCCCGGTAATGGCTAAAAGAAGGTAGATGTGGCAGGGCCATGTGGGCCGCACCCATTAGGGTATGATCATTCCAAGATCTAGTGTTGATATCCCTATGCATGCTTTGGGCCCATTTTTGGTTGTTGATCGCAACCAAGGGGTGATCATATTCGGTACTACCTAGTTCAGGGGTATGCAAGTCTTGTGTTGGCAGGGGTCGGAAGGTTTTCGATCCCATTATACATTTTATCTAGAGGTGTACATATTTTTGGAAGGTAGTCCCTTACCTTGCCATTTGTTGGAAATCCATTCTCCAATACGAGCCTATGATTTTTGATTGTATATCTTTTATTGCTGTCATGTATACACATCACAGCTACTTGGTTGTTAAATACTTTAAACCCTAGACATTATTCTAATATCACTGCATTTTTATAATACAAAATGTTTTGGTTATCATAAGGTTAAAACCCCGTCCATGTTTATGTGAGGTGTGGTCTTATGAGATACCTTTGGTTTTAAAGGTTTTTATAAAGTTAAACTTATGCTTTAATTACACCGGACCCATGTCCGACTTCAAGTTTTATTTTCTTTGACTAAAACTCTTGGAGGCTCAAATTTGTATGAGCAACCAAATAGTTCAGGTTTCCACGGTTGCATTTTTGGAGGAGACTGGAGTAGGTGGATTCATCGATAGCTAGTTATTTATCTTTTTTCTGCTGTGTCTTATGTATCTTGTATCGGTTAAATTGGCACATGTAGTTATAACTATTCCAGGGTAGAATTTGGATTATTACGACTCTGATGTATCATTTTGGAAATGACTATGTAAATTACTTTGTTAATTAATATATATTGTTCCGTTGCATTATGAGATTTTGTGTTGTTTAGTTTCTTCTTGTCTTCTTTCTTCTTTGTTTCCCCGATGATCCGTCATTCCGACACTTGGTTGCTCGGTAAGTGAATACCGTGGATGTATTAGTGTCCACTTCTGAGGTTCGAAAAGTCAGGACGTTACACTAGCAATTGACCGGTTGTCACCTAAAATGTGCGATTTAAACCTCAGCCTAAGGCCAAGTTAATAATAAAAATTTAAATGGCTACTAATTATTGCGTGGGCCAATTTTGGGCTATGTGATTAGAGATGGTTGGGAAGCTAGTTTCGTATGTGAGGATGCTTGGTCATTGTGGTGTTGGGTAAATGTTGTTTACCTAATTGGGGGTCGATTATTCCACTAGGGCGATGTATTTTCGCAAACGACACTCACATGAGGTTCCCTTATGTATGCGCAACACCGACGAGGGTGCCTGATGGAGTGTGGCCTGGCTTAATGGGGATCCTAGTATGTAAGATTTGTAATGCAACATGATACAGTTCAGATGAAGGATCCCGACACGTGCAATATGTGGTCAACACTACGATCGAGAGGTGGAAGCGGGTGTAGACGATGAGACACACCGACGAGTCAGCATTTTGGATTCTTCCTCTCCAGGCATAGTGAGAAATAGGTAGTCATAGTTTGGGAAAAACTGGTTCCCCAGTAGCCTAGTGGTGGTGATAGTAATGGGAACATATCCCCACAGTAGCCTAGGGGCGGTGTTTCCATAGTTAGTACCCAAGAGGGTAGTGTTTTGCATGTTGAATATCTCTAGGAGCGGTGGTCGATCGTTAGTTGTGAGGTTCGATCCATAATTCGATCCTTGTAGTAGCCTACAAAAACTGTAGTATAGGTATGTATTAAACAAGAATCCTTAGATAACAGACCTTGTCACAGACACTTATAGTACACCCTATGTCATCTAGAGTATAAATAAAGTTAAATGTGTATGATCATCACATATTAAACATGTACTCATTTACCGGACTTTTGTTTGACCCACCCCCTTCTTTCCATTTTTCCCCACCACAGGATGACAAGTTAGCAGTTGATTGGGCATAGTACATAGGGAAAGGAGCTTCATGTTGGAGTTCTCATATTTTTTGTTGTCCATCATGTAGTTACTCACTTATTAAAAGTCTGTAAAACATATATTGTGTTTTGAAATAGTGTATATGGCAAATACAGTATTTCAAAGACTATTTTTTTTGAAATGTCTATTTTCAGTTTTTATGTTTAATTCCTTCCGCCGTGAGATCTGAAAAGTGTAGTATATCTTAGATTATATCTTCTTGTATTAGTCTCTACGATGGTATCAAAACCCAATAGCTCATATTTCTTAGCATGACGCGAGTCCAAAAGTCACACTAGGCTTTGGATAGGTGTGTCGGGAAGTGCGAGCTGGTTGTGATATCTATTTGGATTTGATATTTTCTTTATGTATCAAATACATAAACAAATCACGATATCATAGACAACATAACATGTATAATAATTCCAATTGCTATGCACAAGGAATCCATCTTACATTTTCGTTATAAACATTTTTGTTAGCACCAATATTGGTCACTGTTAATCGACGGAATTTCTATCGTATTAGAAAACCGTCGAAAAATTTCAAAATAAAATTTACCGCAAGCGCACGGCGTACACTTGTAGTACGTGGCGAATACGGGTCGATCCGTAGGGAATTGATGATTTTAAAAATCTATTCAATCAAATTAAACCAAAGTCGAGTGAAAGTTAAGCTAGAGAATTAGAGAATTAACTAACTAACTAAAAGAAAAGAGAAGCAAATATAAGAGTTAAGTGATAATTTAGAGAATAAATCCACTCTCTAGATCATGTAGTTCAACACATATGAAATCATAATCTCTCTTTTATGGTCATTAGTGCTTTAATTGATGTGCTTATCATAAGTATGGCATATTTGTGCTATTGATTAGCCAACATAAGCCATCAAACTATAACACACCCCTTAAACCACTTACTAACTTTAATGAACTTTGACAATGAAAATGAAAATGAAATCTATTTTAAGTATGGCCTATTAACTATTGATTAGAAATATAGACCATCAAATTTTAATTTCAAATCACTTTTTTTTACCATAATCATATTTTGATGAAGAGACAATTAGTGTTAGTGATTGTTTAAGAATAGCCTATTTGGTGTCAACAATATAGGCTATCAAATTCAAAGCAAAAACAACTAGTAAACCATTTCTATCACCATCATTAAGCACAAAAAGAGAGCATGAATTAACAAATAGTTGAAGCTACATAATTAGAGAGCATCATTACCCCTAAATTGAAGGGGTTTAGCCTCTCATATTTGTCATTTGATTAACAAATGTAGCTAGCAACATGAAAGCAAAAAGAAAGGAAAATGAAAGCTAATGGAAAAGAAAAGCTAATTAACAAGAATTAAAACTAACTACTTTGCATGAATGTAAATCTACACTACCAACATTAAAGTAAATGAATAAGGAAAGTAAAATGAACAAGTAATTATATTACATAAGAAAAAGAAAGGAAATTACATGAAAATAAAAATGGCTAAGTAGCCATGAAAAAAGAAAGAAAGAGAGCTTGTCTTTTTATTTTGAGCCTAAACTAAAACTAAGAGGAACTAAGAAGAAGAGGGTTACATGAAACATAAGGGGTACTTATACATGTGTTAAACCCTAATTCATATTTTTGGAAAATGCCCAAAATACCCTTGAGAAAGTGTGGAGGCCAAGTAATCATTAGCTTCTACTAATCATCATTTAAGTGTACATGAAGCCATTAATTCCATAAGCATGTGCATTAGCCTTTAATTTGTACATTAAGGTAGGTGGGTAGGTGGGCTCCTCCATTATCATGCCTTTGAATTATTTCCATCTTCATTTCTTTATCTTCACTCTTGTGCATGCATACATCTTCATGAAACCACTTGTATATGAAGCCAAATTCCTATAAAATAATATAGAAATTTCCAATTGAATTTTCTCAAATAAATATATGCACAAAAATGACCATTTTGCCCTTGGATGAAGATGAATATGTGACGATTTGAAAATAATATGAATTTTGGTTTAAACAAGTTAAAATGCCCGATATGATCATTTATTTAATTTAAATAGATTAAATATGGTGGTAAAAATATACACATTTACGTGCACATCAAATACCCCCACACTTATCTTTTTATTCGTCCTCGAATAAAGAAAAACTAAGATAAATACGTTTTCGTAGGGAGCATGATTGCATTAAGCGTATGCAACAAGCCGTTAAACCTCTGGGTGTCCCCAGTAGGACGAGTGTTGTCTCGTGAGGGTTTTCAGCGGATACTACCCGCAAAATCCAAATGCAGCATGAAAATATTTACAAAATGCAAGATTTATTTACAAAGAGATGAATGCAAGTTTTTGAAAATATATACAAATGAAGGGTTTACTTTTAAATCGACACAAATAAGTTAAATATAGGTTTTGGTCATTATCTTGAAATTTAAGTCATTTACTCGTCAAAATTTCCAACAAAAACTAAGTTATCATAACAAATAGACTATAGTTTAACTCGTTGTTTCAGTGGATAACAAGGTGTAATTATAAAATGGATCCTTAGTTGATTATCAAAGTTTATCAAAGTGGTATTTTTATTTCTTTTCAATAACAAGTCAAATCAAATAAGTTAAAATAGTGCTTGGATTTCATTTGCTTACTCTCTCCATTTTTTCTTTTGAAAATTTTGTTGATATTAACGATATTTACATATGCTTAACTCAGATAAACTGAGGCCAGATATATTACCCATGCACTGCCTTGCGGACTGATGTGAGAGGGATACATAGCGTGGTGAGTGAACACACAAGTGTGAACACTTATTGACTGTAGGCGTTATTAGTAAAATAATTTTTTATATACACACACCTAACTCAGATAAACCGAGGCCAGATATACCGATCGTGCACTGCCTTTCGGGCTTACGTGAGAAGGGTACAGAGCATGGCGAGTGAACACACGAGTGTGAACACATGACTCTAGGTGTTTATTAAAAATATACATATATACAAGAACTTATTTTTGTTTTTTTGTTTTTGTTTTGTAGAGAGAGTTTTGCAATCATCTTAGCACCATTTAACTTAGAAGACAAAAAAATGTTATATCTTTACTTTAAATCAACCACTTTTTAAAACAAAGATTTTCAATTAGGATGTATTTCATAATTAACACGTATGAATCTTCCTATATACTAGTTAAACCATTGTTATTTGTAATCAAACTTCATTTTTATTTTTGTTAAGACAAATAAAATTTCAAAATTTTCAATTTATTTAACCAAAACCATATATTTATCCTATAGTGTTCCTTTAAAAATAAATCAAGATGCTTAAAAAAATTTGCCTTTTGTTTTTGAGATTTTTTTTTAAATTTTGGAAAGAAAAATAAAAGTAAAAATAAATAAACCATGAAAAATTAAAAATGAAGATGAGTCTCCCCCCACACTTGATTTTGACTGTGTCCCCACAGTCAACCCCAGAGAAAGGAGAAAAATAAAAATAAAAATGGCCTTTATTTATATGAAAATGAACGGTATTTACACGAGATCAGAAAGTATATCGTCAAAAAGTAAATGAAACGGTCTTCCAAAAACCGATTCATTTGTCTCGTCAAGTATGCGAGACACAGCTTAAGCTCAGAAAACCAAACCGTAAAAGATTTCAAAGTTGAATGTTGATTTGGAAAAACGAATGTCGTTTTATTGAAAACCGTACGCATTGTTTTATTTTTGATGATTTTCAGGGTTGATAGAATAATTGATTGAAATTTAAATTTATTATCACCAAATTGAAATTCAAATTTATCGTTGAAAACTTCTTCAAAATTATTGATTTCAAAATCAAAATGGTGATTTAAATCTTCCCCTTCAAAATTTGACAACTCGTTTTTGAAAAGTCCAAAGAAATCGTGTTCATTAAATTCGTCTTCCTTTATTAGATTATCAACAACTTCATTGCGTATCTCAAGTTCAAAATCTAAAGTTGTTGTATTCAAATTTTCAAAATCGAGAAAAGGAAGATCGAATTTTAAATTTGGCTCCACACCCTCAAAAGAATTGAAATCCAACTCAATTACTTTGTTTTCAACAACTTCATTAAGATTATTATTTTCAATTTCAAAAGTTGTTATTTGAAAATCGTCGATTTGGGTAAAAGATGGATTATTACTTAACTCGTCGCATGTTGGGATTTGGTTTTGTTATTCACGTTGTTTCATATAAGTTTCAAACAACGAATCCATGTGATCATCGTAAATTTCGTTCATTTGTTCAACAAAATCCAATTTATAATTATCAGCTTAAGGATTTTCGATTTGGATTTGTTGAGAACAAAAATTTTCACTTGCATCACAGTCGAGATTATTCCCATTGCCAAAATTATTTGAAAAGTGGATCACATTTTCGTTTTGATTTTGAAATTCATTTTGGAGTTCAAAATTGAATTGGCATGGGTTATACTCGAAATCGTTTGAATTTTGAAGTGAATTCAAATTTTGATTATTTTGAAAACTTTGATTTGAATCATTGCCCAAATATGAATTACACAAATCATTTATCATTTGATTTTGTTGTGTAGATATTTCAAGTAAAGACGAAATGCTCTTTTCAAGATTTGAGGGTTGGTCATCGTTTTGAAAATTTTGTGGTTCAAAATTTGAATCATTTAAACAATAGTTGTTGTTAAAATATCCATACGAATTTGGAGTGAAATCATATGGATTATATTGATTTTCACCACTATTGTAAAATTCATGTGAATATGGAAATTCATACATTTTCAAGAATTTATTTGGTTTTTTTTATAAAGGAAAAATATTTACATAGAATTTATTTTTCAAAAGGATTTTTGTTTGGTTTTTTAGTTCTTCAATTTTTTTTTGTTTTTTTAAAAAGATTTTTTTTTTGGATTTTTGAAATTTCAAAGGAAAATGATTTAAAAATTTCAAAGGAAAAGAAGAGGAATATTTACAATTTTTTTTTAGTTTTGGATTTTGAAGTTTTTTTTATAAATGCATGAACTAATGCAACTAAATGAATGCAAGGTTAATTACAAATGATTTATCCTAAGTTAACCCAAAACTGTATAATCACACTCTGTCTTAAATCAACAAGATAGTTCTCAGCCAGGTAACGGGCAGGAGTTATCGGTGCACCACGAATCACTGTAGCAATGTCGCCGAAGGTTTAAGTACCTTCAGAGAAACAATTCAGTATAATATTTACGAATCACGGTAATATTTATAACTGATTGTTGCTCTGCCGTAGCATGGACACCGAGAAATTAAATTGTTCAAAGAATACAACTTGTCAATATACAATTAAAAGTTATTGATGTCTAATCGTTATTATTAATCAAAATCTAAGATGAAATGCAAAGCAGAAATTAAACATGTATTAACAATGCAACTACGAATGGATATTTGTTTTGGTGGAAATTAGCCACAAGGGCCTCTTTGGCAAGTGGAATTAGTTTTTAGGACATACAACTAAAATAATTACTTTCAAGGACAAAACATAAAATAATTAGTTTTTAGGGCCTAAAAACCTACGAAATTATGTCCTTGAAAGTAATTAGACTGCTGACTTTGTCCTTGAAAGTAATTATTCTGCTGATTTTGGCTTTGAAAGTAATTTTTTTGAATGTGTGTCCTAGAAACTAATTGGACTGCAAAGTTTTTCCTTCGGGTGAAATGTCCCTTTGTTTTGAAATATATTTTTTAATAAAACTGCAAGCAAACAATAATGCGATTCAAATAACACTAGAGATGAAAACAATTTGTTTTTCTTCTTTAAGCAAGCAAGCGGAGCAGTTGTTTTCAACAAGCTATTCTTCCTTTATTTCCTGCAACCTGAAAATAAAAAAACAAGATATATACAGTTTTTTTCTTTATATATGTTTATCAAAGAAGTGAAAAACAAAACAAATGAAAGTAAAACAAACGAAAACTAAAACCGGTGAAACTAAAACTAGTAAAACAAGTGAAAACTACAAAAAAAATGATTTTTTTTTTGTAAAAACGAAAACAAAAGCAAATAAACTTTTTTTTTAAATATCCAAGAGAACACTAAAGAAAATGAAACTAAAACGAAACAACTTGTTTTTTTAAAGGATAAGGAAGGCTAAAACAAATCAAACAAAATAAACAAAACGTATGAACAAGATATATACAATTGTTTTCTTTTATACTTTTTTTTCTTTTTTCTTTTTTTTGAAAATTTGATAAAACAACACAACTTTTTTTTTATATATCCTATAGACGATATAAAATGAAGTTAAATAAAAATGTGTAGCCCATAACAAAATTCTCGGCCCACTATGTTAATAAGCACCCACACTAATAATTCGCAAATGCTCCTAGCACTTCACAATCAAAAATAAACAACACCACCCAGAAAACAATTCAAAATAATTTTGCAATCAATTCCAGAAACTATGAAAACAAAATCGAAGATTTATTTGGTTAGGGTCATGGGTCGTAGGAGGCGATGAGGCGCTCGAATCAGAGGAGTTTCGTGGGTCTATGATTTGGTTCAGGCGATTCGATGTGATGGATGGAGTGGTTCGAGACTGAAGGGGTGGTCGCGTGTTCGACAGAGGATGGATTTGGATCGCGATTTGGTTTAAATGGCGGAGGCGACTGGTGTTGATGGTTATTGGTTGCAAGCTGAAGTTTTGGTCACGTGTGTCAGATGCAATTGGAATGGCTGTCGAGTTCGAGCTTGAGGTTGTTGAAGTCGAGGCTGGTGAAGTGGTCGACGTTTTATGGAAATTTGGTGAGAGATGGTCGCGGCGGCCTGAATTGATTGATGGTAGGCGTGCGTTTAAGGCTGCTGTGGGGGTATTTGATGGCTGTAGATAAGGAGATGAAGCGATTGTTAATTCGAGACAAGATGACTACTGTGGTGACAATGAGAAGTCGCGAGTGTTTCTGATGATTGTCGGAGTCGACGAAGTGGAGGATGGCAGACCGTTTTGGTGATGTTGAATGGGATATTGGGGTTCGCGAAAGAGGAGATGGTCGATTTGAGGAGTTCATTAACTGGAATTGGATACTGGTGGAGTCTGTTAGTATATGGTGGAGTGAGAACAGTGGAGGTTGATGTAAAATGATATGTGGGTGGAGGCCGACAAGCAGGTGGATGGTTGCACTACTGTATGGGTTGAGGAGTACTGCAGTTTGGGATGATGTTTGAGCAAGTTTGTATACTGCAATGGTTAGTAGCAGTTTTGGTGATAAAAGCGGAGTTGCAATTGTCAAGTGGTCGTGGTGGAGTTGTGGTTGCAAATCAGTAAGGTGATGGTGGTAAGGTTGAATGATGTCGAGGAGGAATTGTGACAGTTGGACAGAAATATTATATTGTTGAGTGGTTGTATTGTGAGAGTGGGAAGTTTGACAGGAGTGGTAGTTCAGGTCAGTGGTTATTGGAGTGTGAAGCTGAATGCAGTGGTAAGTTGTGAGAGAATTGAAGGTGTTGTCGTTTGTCAATGGCAGAGGTGGTTTGACTTGAAGAAGTTTGTTGTGTTAGCAGGTGGTGCAAGCAGATGTTTGGTTGGTGAGAATGCTGCCTGGTGGAAGGAGAAAAGACAGTAAGTTGTGGTCTGGAAGCAATTGAATGGTGTGTGACAGTGGTTTGCAAGAGGAATGTGGAAGTAAGTGGTTGTGCAGTGGATGGTCAGTTTATAGGCAAGGCAGACAGTTTCTTGTTTGTGGAGTGATGTGTTTGTACTATATGGTGAAGTGAGGTAAGTGACAACAACAATTTGTAGGGGGTTTGAAGGCAGAAATGTGGTGCACAGTTATGAAAGTATGGATATGATGGAGGCAGTGCACAATTGCACATGGATGATGGTTCTCTTTTTTTGTATGTGGAATGAAGTTGTAATAGGGGATTGAAGTTTTGCAAAGAAGTGTTGATGGTTGTAGTGTGTACTTGTATGGTAGCAGTTGAAAGGCAGAGGAAGGGAAGGGTATGTGCAACGAGATGAATGCAGGCTGTGTGCACAGAATTTTTTTTTGTAAATGTAAAAGAAGAAAATGAAAATGTAAATGTATGAAATGGAAATGAAATGAAATATTTTTTTTTCAAGAAAAATTGTGTGTTGTTGTTTTTTTTTAAATTATACAAATGCAAATGCAACTAGAAAACTAGAACAACATGCACACAAACAAATGCAAACAAAAATCACACAAACACACAATATTTTTTTTCTAAATGCAAACACACACACACAAAAATCAAATGAAACTAATTCGAAGAATAGAAAATCAAAATCAAAGCAAATCCCCGGCAACGGCGCCAAAAACTTGTTAATCGACGGAATTTCTATCGGATTAGAAATCCGTCGAAAAATTTCAAAATAAAATTTACCGCAAGCGCACGGCGTACACTTGTAGTACGTGGTGAATATGGGTCGATCCGCAGGGAATTGATGATTTTAAAAATCTATTCAATCAAATTAAACCAAAGTCGAGTGAAAGTTAAGCTAGAGAATTAGAGAATTAACTAACTAACTAAAAGAAAAGAGAAGCAAATATAAGAGTTAAGTGACAATTTAGAGAATAAATCCACTCTCTAGATCATATAGTTCAACACTTATGAAATCATAACCTCTCTTTTATGGTCATTAGTGCTTTAATTGATGTGCTTATCATAAGTATGGCATATTTGTGCTATTGATTAGCCAACATAAGCCATCAAACTATAACACACCCCTTAAACCACTTACTAACTTTAATGAACTTTGACAATGAAAATAAAATCTATTTTAAGAATGGCCTATTAACTATTGATTAGAAATATAGACCATCAAATTTTAATTTCAAATCACTTTCTTTTGCCATAATCATATTTTGATGAAGAGGCAATTAGTGTTAGTGATTGTTTAAGCATAGCCTATTTGGTGTCAACAATATAGGCTATCAAATTCAAAGTAAAAACAACTAGTAAACCATTTCTATCATCATCATTAAGCACAAAAAGAGAGCATGAATTAACAAATAGTTGAAGCTACATAATTAGAGAGCATCATTACCCCTAAATTGAAGGGGTTTAGCCTCTCATATTTGTCATTTGATTAACAAATGTTGCTAGCAACATGAAAACAAAAAAGA
Source organism: Allium fistulosum (assembly GCA_030737815.1). NCBI lineage: Eukaryota > Viridiplantae > Streptophyta > Magnoliopsida > Asparagales > Amaryllidaceae > Allium > Allium fistulosum. The sequence goes on along the minus strand of CM060904.1, from coordinate 1,126,538,570 downwards.
AAGGAAAATGAAAGCTAATGGAAAAGAGAAGCTAATTAACAAGAATTAAAACTAACTACTTTGCATGAATGTAAATCTACACTACCAACATTAAAGTAAATGAATAAGGAAAGTAAAATGAACAAGTAATTATATTGCATAAGAAAAAGAAAGGAAATTACATGAAAATAAAAATGGCTAAGTAGCCATGAAAAAAGAAAGAAAGAGAGCTTGTCTTTTTATTTTAAGCCTAAACTAAAACTAAGAGGAACTAAGAAGAAGAGGGTTACATGAAACATAAGGGGTACTTATACATGTGTTAAACCCTAATTCATATTTTTGGGGAATGCCCAAAATACCCTTCAAAAAGTGTGGAAGCCAAGTAATCATTAGCTTCTACTAATCATCATTTCAGTGTACATGAAGCCATTAATTCCATAAGCATGTGCATTAGCCTCTAATTTGTATGTTAAGGTAGGTGGGTAGGTGGGGTCCTCCATTATCATGCCTTTAAATTATTTCCATCTTCATTTCTTTATCTTCACTCTTGTGCATGCATACATCTTCATGAAACCACTTGTATATGAAGCCAAATTCCTATAAAATAATATAGAAATTTCCAATTAAATTTTCTCAAATTAATCTATGCACAAAAATGACCATTTTGCCCTTGGATGATGATGAATATGCGGCGATTTGAAAATAATATGAATTTTGGTTTAAACAAGTTAAAATGCCCGATATGATCATTTATTTAATTTAAATAGATTAAATATGGTGGTAAAAATATACACATTTACATGCACATCAAATACCCCCACACTTATCTTTTTATTCGTCCTCGAATAAAGAAAAATTAAGATACATACGTTTTCATAGGGAGCACGATTGCATTGAGCGTATGCAACAAGCTGTTAAACCTCTGGGTGTCCCCAGTAGGACGAGTGTTGTCTCGTGAGGGTTTTCAGCGGATACTACCCACAAAATCCAAATGTAGCATGAAAATATTTACAAAATGCAAGATTTATTTACAAAGAGATGAATACAAGTTTTTGAAAATATATACAAATGAAGGGTTTACTTTCAAATTGACACAAATAAGTTAAATATAGGTTTTGGTCATTATCTTGAAATTTAAGTCATTTACTCGTCAAAATTTCCAACAAAAACTAAGTTATCATAACAAATAGACTATAGTTTAACTCGTTGTTTCAGTGGATAACAAGGTGTAATTATAAAATGGATCCTTAGTTGATTATCAAAGTTTATCAAAGTGGTATTTTTATTTCTTTTCAATAACAAGTCAAATCAAATAAGTTAAAATAGTGCTTGGATTTCATTTGCTTACTCTCTCCATTTTTTCTTTTGAAAATTTTGTTGATATTAACGATATTTACATATGCCTAATTCATATAAACTTAGGTCAGATATATTACCCATGCACTGCCTTGCGGACTGATGTGAGGGGGATACAGAGCGTGGTGAGTGAACACACAAGTGTGAACACTTATTGACTGTAGGCGTTATTAGTAAAATAATTTTTTATATACACACACCTAACTCAGATAAACTGAGGCCAGATATACCGATTGTGCACTGCCTTTCGGGCTTACGTGAGAATGGTACAGAGCATGGCGAGTGAACACACGAGTGTGAACACATGACTCTAGGTGTTTATTAAAAATATACATATATACAAGGACTTTTTTTTGTTTTTTTTATTTTGTAGAGAGAGTTTTGCAAAATCATCTTAGCACCATTTAACTTAGAAGACAAAAAATATGTTATATCTTTACTTTAAATCAACCGCTTTTTATAACAAAGATTTTCAATTAGGTTGTATTTCATAATTAACACGTATGAATCTTTCTATATACTAGTTAAACCATTGTTATTTGTAATCAAACTTCATTTTTATTTTTGTTAAGACAAATAAAATTTCAAAATTTTCAATTTATTTAACCAAAACCATATATTTATCCTATAGTGTTCCTTTTAAAAATAATCAAAATGCTTAAAATGGATTTATTCCAAATTTTTCACACACAAAACGCATATGGAGGCTTATTTCTAAGCTCTAAAATGGATCTGAGTCCAAAAATAGACTTGTGCGCATTGTCGACAAGGAATAAAAATAGAAATTCCAAGCTTAAAATTGCTTTTCCCTTATTATCATTTGCATTTTTTCTGTATCGTCGATCCTAATGCACTGCTAAATTCGCAATTCTAATCTATTTTCCTTCCCTAGACTTAGCATGTGGCCTTTAAGGTCAAAAACTTCCTAAAAATCATTTTCTCATTTCAAATTTGTACGTCGCTTGAAAAATTAATATTCAAATTATTTGGACGTAAATTTTTCCCTTGAAATAAAATTGGGGCAAAAATTCTAAAAAACCTTTGAGCACCAAAAATAATTTAAAAGCCAATTTTTTTTGTTCAAACGACTTTCTAAATCAAGAGAAAGTTTTCAAAATATTTTCCTTTTCAAAAGTTTTGATAATTCAAGCCACATTTTTAGCATCAATCGGAAGTCAGTTATGCGCTAAATGCATAAGCTCAATTCTAACATTCTACAACTAACCTTAACCTATAAAACTTGATATTTTATTTAAAAATGTCATTATACTCAGTTATTCAAAAGAATTTTAGCTTTTAAGGAATATGGACAAATGACCCGTGATTCTCAAAATAATTTTAACCTGTCCTTCTCTTGCTAAAATTCCTATCTATTCAAAACTTCCAGTCCAATATTGCATTTTACTGTTAGTTAAGTGTCTTTATGAGATTTTCATATTTATACTGTTTTTCCAAACATACATATAAGAGCGGTTCACTTATTCAGAAATAATGACATAGTAAATAAATAGAAATACATCTCAAAATATCGTGCGCCTCTTAAAACGAGACAACTAACAGCTATAACCCAATAATTTGGAAAGAATAAATGCTGGAAAAAAGATACAACAATACACTACATAACCTAAAACACTACCTTCAAACTATGGGACGGTCTCGATCCTTGTCGTAGCCTCGAAAAGGGTGAAGCATAGCAGCTAAGCACCAAAACTCCTGACTCCGGCGCTATAGCTCGATCCTCATCTCTCGCTAGTCGGCGTGGATCCACTGAAACTCAGTCCGGACATACCAAATGACGACTAGTTCGGGATTCTGATATCCCTCGGCACTCTGTCCCTGTTCTACCTCCTGTTGCGGCTGCTGCTCTGCTGGTGGGAAAGGAATTCCTATCTTCCTAAGGGAGGCTCTATCAATAGCAGGTAGTACCTTAGTCTGAGTAGTCTCCCCACTAAGATTCACCCTGTATCGCCTTAAGATGAGAGTGAATATGTGACAATACGGAACGTAACTCCGTGGGGTACCAACTCCTTGATCGGAATAATGAATCATAAGAGTGTGTGCGCAATTGAAGTTTGAACCACTCATAACCGCATCGGTGACCTTCCGCACCTAAGGATAAATCTGATCATAGCTTCCCATCTTAGGGATGATGTTGTGCCGAATAATGCGTACAACAAGATGGACAGTCGGACCTAGATTTTCCATCCTCCAAACACTGACATCTTGAGAAAAGATCCGCTGCAAGATCTCTAGGTCGGTCATCTCAATATCATCTAAATCCATGCCATCCGTGGAAATCTCCAAAATATCATCATAGTCATCATCAACCATCTCGATCCTGACTCCTTTAACCTCCAATTGAATGAAACTATTGTCTTCATCGAAATTCGGCCCTAAATGAGCGTCGAAAATGCGAATACAACATGGGTAGTATTCCCACTCAAAAGCCTCAAAGCGTAGGATCGGTGCAAGTTCCGCCGCCTTAAATAGCTCTTCTAGCCCAAAAGCTGCAAAGTCTCCAAACTTCACCGGTCGCCCCTGAAGAAATTTAAAACTAGCAGAGTTGGGAAAAGTGCAGATCTTCTGGTCATTCTGGTCCAACCACCTGATCTCTTGAGGAGTGACACTAGGGTTGCACGAGGAAGAACTAGTAGTGCTAGGAGGTGCCATGGGCTAAGAAAGGAAGGAATAGGGTTTAGATCTGGAGTGGCGGTAGGGCAAAATCTAATGTGTGAAAAAAAATGCAAGGAGGAGGCGAGGCCGCTGCTTGTTAAAGAGGAGGAGAAACAGCCTCGCCTGGAGGTGGAATGGAGGAAGTGGGAGCTGATTTGGTGAAGGAGGAGGTAGTGATTGGGTTCAGCTTTTAGAGGAGAGGGGGGAGTAAGAATGCGATTGGGAAGAAAATTGGACGTGGCTTTATAGTTGCGTTCCAGGTTCAGGACGGGCTAAAACCCATATAACGGTCGACCCCTCTAGGTCTACCGATCGACCACTAGGTGTCGACCACAAGATGGTTTTCCTACGTGACTTGAACTTGGACCCTTTCGAGCTGGGTTAATTTATTACGTTAATAATAATAACAACGATAATTGTTTCGCATCGTCTTCATCGACATGACACGATCAGAAAAATCCCTACCCTCTTCACGACGGTGCCTAAGCTTACCGTCTAGCTTTCCGAACCATTCCTCCGCTATTCCGCAATACTTCAGACCTATACTACTTTAGCCATCTACAATTCCAAAAACCCGATAATATTCCAACTACTATTTCCCCCATAATTCGCATGGAAATATTTCTTCCAATAGTTGGTGGGTACAACAACACTTCTAACTACATACCCCAATAAAATTAACTGTCATTCCTATTTTGTCTGTTCCTTAGAAGAGAGAAAACTTGAAAAACTTTTATTTTTATAAATAGGAAAATCATTGGGCTAAATATTCACCCTTTGAAACTCATTTCCAAATCGAAAAACTATTTTCTTGCCAAAAATCAAAATCAAACCTTTATTGGTATATACGTATATAAATATTTAAGGATTCAAAATCTTTTTCATTTTAAACCAAAATTCCTTAACACGACCAAACTTAGTGGTATATGTGTTTCCTGAAAATTAAAATTTCAAAACTTCCCAGAACAAAATTTTGAAAATAAATCCTTAGGAAAAGGGATCCTTTGAAAACCCTTTTTCCAAAATCTAAGGCATTTCCAAAATATACTTCATCAAAATTCACTCACAGGTTGGACTAAGGAATTGACCTTAATTCTTCAAATAAAAATCTGGTTTGCTACCTAAAGGTAGTTGATGGACATTCTCTTACCAAAACTGGTTTCTGAATGTTTGCGGCATATAGAATTCTGTTTCCCTCTTATCTAGAATAATTGTGCATCTCCGATTGTAAGTTTTCATCAAGATCCAAAAATCAAAAAGTCGCTAGTATCTCAACCATCAATTCGAATACCCTAAAGTCTCCGAGATTCTACCATATTCGTACTCATGCTCTTCTTCATCAATGCCTTACGCATCGCCAACACTCAATGGAGTAATTCAAAGTCGGTGTGAAAATCTTAACCCTAAGAAATTTCCAACCCATAGTTGCTTTGGCCATTCCTTCGGAGTGGAAAGACAACTACTTCTATAGTCGAGATTCTTAGAATCGATCATAAAAATAATAAAAAATAGGAAAGTACAAATACATTCTCTCAATTTATCCTAATTCCTCTGATCGGATGACCTAGGCTCTGAAACCAAATGTAACAACCCGCACTTTAATGAGCCTAAATTTCGATAAGAATCGAAATCCAAGTCCATCAAAGCACAGATCTTTGGATTTGGTACCTGCATATAAGCATGAGCATTATCAGAGATTGATAAAAATCCAAACTCACAGAGGAAACAATAATAGGATATAAATACTGATTATGGCTACTACCTTGGAATTAATGATATTCCTTGGATATCGTATTGCCACATAAACATCAAGGATAAGAAGACTTCCAAAAATCAATCACGTTCGGCTCCAGTGACATGTTCCTCTAATTCTATATTGTGAGTTGTAATGAGGAGGGGGTCAAAACAACGTTCTGGTATTGGAAAATCTATATAGTGTCCTTAACATAAATTCATGCCGATTGGTTTCCATTTAACAGTTATATCTACTTTTCTAATGTTAACAAAATTAACCTAATATTGCACACACGATATTGCTACCTAGAACAATTCATCTACCACTCTTTCCATGGTACAAAATATTGACATAAGTCTATCAACTACTTTATACTTCCAAATATGAAGCGAACTCGTAGTATCGTCAACGTTGGTCTATTGGTCCTAGCTACAGAGACCGTTGACCACTGTTTATGGCTTTATAATACATAATAGTCATACTACTAACGCACCTATCATCATTAAAGTATTAACCATGTGAGGTACAACACCCAAGGCACTTAATACCTTATTAATAAGGACTGGGCAGACTCCTGACCATTTAATATCAATATTCTAGTACGCCTTTGTCATTTAATACCTAACCCTAAGGCGGACTCCTCACTAGTACTATCTAGGAAACATTCTTAGAATATCACTGGAACATGTCATACTTCCTTATAAGAAAGAAGCGGACCCTATATCGGTCACTTAATACCTCAAACCCGAAGCGGACCGTCCCGAGATATCCACTATCGCTCCTAATCGAAAATTCGGATTATTTAATACTTTTTAATTAGGAAAGAGACGGGCTCTTAAACAACCACTTAATACCTCTAATCCCTAAGTAGATCCTATTATTCCCATATTCGTTTTCCATAGGTCTTACGACTGGTGATGTCCCATATTAGTAATAAGTGTACATAACTACTGGTAGCCTTTTTGTAACAACCCTGTATTTTTTAGATTATTTTAATTGTATATTTAATTATCTTAATTGAATCTCTGATTTAAAAACTTTATTTTATTTATTAAATGGATAAATTTTGTTATTTTAAATATAAATTTTGATTTGGATGTGAATTAGAATTCCAAACATGAATAAATATAATATTTTCCAGAAATGTGAATTTTGGTCAATATGGTCAAACTTTGACTTTTAATTTAAAAATATAAAATGATGAAATTTTGAATTTTATCTTTTATTATGGAAGTAAATAAAATTCCAAGAATACTGCTTTTCGTTTCGTTGAAATCGGATTTATATTGTGAAAGTTATGCTTTTTACAATATTATGTGTAAATTGTTTTATTTAACAAATTTGTTTATTTTAATTTATATAAATAATATTTTTTTTTTGTAAATTCATGTTCTAATTTGTGTAACATGATATGTTATGTATATATTTTGGTTTTAAAACATTTTTAAAAGTATAATTGACATTTTCCAGTGTCAGTTGATTTTGCTTACAATTTCTAATTTCCAGTTTCAATTAATTAAAGGAATTCTTTATTTATTTCTCTTTTTCCTTAAGATCTTATTTTATTCTCATTCCTACTTTATTTTGTTCAGAATTTATTTTATTTACTTGACTTTTATTTATTTAGAATTGTTGTTGAAGTTTTCCAAAGTCAGTTGAATTGTATTTACAATTTTTAATTCTAGTTTCCATTAAATAAAGTATTTTCTTTATTTATTTCCTACTTTTCCTAAAACTATTTATTTATTCTTCATAATATCTATCTCTACATTATCTTTATATTTTAATTATTTATACATTCATTTAGTAATTAAATGGATAAGTATTTAGATCCCTATTTATTTCTTGGAAAGAAATTTCAAATATATATACACGTTATTGTTTTAAAAGGCATACCTTTAAATGTTTATTTTAATTAATACAAGTAATATTTTTGGTTGATATATCATGTTATAATTGTGTATATATATATGTAACATTGCATGTTATGTATATATTTACAACATTTGTCCGTTTTGTTTCATTTGGATATGTACTTTGTAAATTAAGTAACATACAAAGATGTAAATAGCAATTAATTTATACGTTTCTATAACCGTTTTCTTATTTATTTATATAGTGTTTATATAAACGGTATGTATTTATTGATATATTTCTTTGGTATATATTCTATTATATAGATGGGAAACAAATCAAATTTAGATACGTTACCTATTTTTAATTAAAAGCTTATGTTACGTTTTGATTTATTACCTTTTTATCTTCCCATCCCTTGATTTTCTACCATAACTTCTCCTTGATTGCCGTAACTTTTTTTCTTTATGAAATTCACATGAAAACATCTCTTCTTATTTCACTTTACACGCCTATTTTCAGATCTGAGAAAAAAGGTAATGGCTTCCTTCTCTTTTCTCCTCTTTTCTTCTTTGTTTTGCCTTGTTTTTCACTTGATTTTCCTTGATCTTCACATATGGTTCTCGGCCTAACCCCTTCACCATCACCTCCACCGACCACCACCACTTCTTCCCCACCTAATCCATGGCCTAACCACCATACTCCTCTGACCTGAAAGTGCCATGGTCTCCCCTTGAACAAAACTTCACAAAAACTATGAAAACCCCACAAAACTAGGCTAACCGAGCCCTATATGCAACACCACTTTCATTGCTTGCCACGGCCACCTCTTTAGCCACCACCACCATCAAGCACCACCTCTGAACACCATTACTAACCTCTGACCTGACCTGAAGCAGCCTATGGCTGAGCCCAAATATTCCTTTGACCAAGCCCAAGTTGAACCAAAACCCTTTCTAGCCTTGCATTTTGACCTTCCACAATTTGTAACTTCCAAACCCTTCCTATTCTTGACAACCCTTGTTATTTTCAGTCCAAACCTGATCCTTTACCACCTGAAACATGTCATGGCTGAACCAATTTAGCCTTAAGGCCGAGCACATGTTGAGTCAAGAGCAAGCAAAACTTGTTTGAAACTTGGTGATGTCTTTGTTTATCTCTATTTCAATTTGTTTCAATAATTTTGGTATTGTATTTATATTTATGTATGGTCTTGTTTTATTGTTTACATACAAGATATATATCTTGGCTCTCTTCCCACTTGAATCAAATCGTGCTATCGTGCTTTCGGGATTCTCTTTTGTGTGTGTTGTTTGCAAACTCCAGCTTTAAAGAGGTGAGTAATCTCACCTGACATTTATACTTATGCAAATGTGAATTGACAACAATTGAACGTGTAGAACTATTATATTATGTTATAATTGCCTATGTTATAAGTTATATGATGTTAACCTTGTATAGTAACCTATCATATTATCTGATACTGCTATATGTTGCTATATTGTTTATTTTATTCTATTCTCACACTGCAAGTTTCCTGTAGAATAGAATTACTATGGGTTGAAATAATACATACCCGAACGGACTTTAGAATAGGAAAAATTGTTATGGGATGAAATGATAGGCCTGAACGGTTTTTATTTATTTGTATTTGTCTTGGGATTACGGGTTTGAAATAATCAAAACCCGGAATTTTACTGATTACGAATTTAAATGATATTTTTCGTATCATTTGATTTAGGTGTGAAATATTATCCGGACCCGTGGTTGATTTCAAAATATGTTTTCTTATAAATTTTATGTATTGTAAATGGAAAAATATGAAATTTGACTTATATTGGATATAAAATGTTAAGCAGTGATTTTCTAAAAGGGTTAAATTGTATAAGTTAATAGATGGTTTGAGTTGTAGTATGGAAGTTTGATTTAACTTAATAATGGAAATTTAAATAAAAATGGAATTATAAGCTTAACTTGGTAATTGATAATTGATGTATGAATTGCATAAATTTAAGGTAAAAGAAAACATCAAGTTATTGTAAAGTAAAGTTAAGCAACTTATAGTGGATTTTTACTGTATGTAAGGGAATTATAATTAAAATTGGATGATCATTTAATTAAGATGTAAATTAATAAAATTATAGGTTAAATGGTATCCAAACAATGAATTTTGAAAGGTAAAATAAATTTGATAAGTTAAAGGTGAGAAAATTGAATTGGTTTGAAATGTTAAATAAATGGATAGTTAAATGGAAATTTGGAATATAACTTAATTAGGAAATTGGTGATTTGTTTTAAATTGGAAGTTTAAGTAAATTAAATAAAATGGAAATTAAGTTTAATTTATGAAATGGTAGTATAAAAATTTAAGTGTTAAATAAATTGTTAAAATGCAAAGAATAGGAAAATTGTACACTTGAAGGTAATAAGTGAATTATTGAAATTTGATATTTATTTGTGAAATTTACTTTATAAAAATCGTAAGTTAAAGGGTGTTTAAATGACCATTTTTAAAGTGGAAAATATGAAATTTTATAAATTAAAATGGTTTAAATTGAAGTTTATTTGTTGCTGAATTGAATTAAATCCTTTAATTTGAACCCTGAACTATTACAGCAGTCTTTAAATGCTGTCTTTGCTGAATTGAATTGTTTTGAAATGTAACTAACATCAGCATTTTCTAAGTGCTGCGAAAACTGAAATTTAAATTGTTTTTAAAGTATTTAAGTGAATAAATGAGCTCAGTAAAGGTTAAATTTTTGGAAAGTGAATATTTGATTTGTAAGTATAATGACTTCACTTTTTAATGGTTTAAATGAATGATTTTAATTTGGAATTATAAATCATTTTGAAATTTATAACCACGGGTACATTTACACTGTTATTTGCATTGTTTATTTTAATATGGATATTTCTATGATAGTGTTTATTACTACTTAATTGATGGTTTGACGGATCCTTAAAGGATGGGTGATCCCAAGCATCCTTTAAGTTATTGTGCGTTACTATTATAGTTCGCTTGAGTTGGTTTACATTGTATAAGTATGTATGTCCTGACTCGAGTGTTTGTGTTTTACTTTACGCTCGGGTCAGCCTGAGAATTACAGTTTTGGATTCACCTTCTGGAGCTAGAGTTTTGCTGGAGCTTATCTATCTATCTATTCGTCTACTTCTTCCAGTTATTTCCTATTCAGTATTGTCCCTGTATTATTGGTTTATGTATCCAGACTTCTATTGTATCCATTTTTAAACTATGATATTTTATATATGTTTTGAGAATATGTTAATAGTAGCTTCATGAACTACTATGGTATTTTATTTCCGCTGCGAGTTATTCTGATATTCTATGTCTGTGATTTCGTTTTTGATTTTATTTGCTCCAAATTTTATTACAATCTATTATTTTGAATTATTCAAGTCCGACATGTGTGGATTATTGTCGATTTGAATGGTCCAAAATAGTGGGTCGTTACATTTGGTATCAGAGCTTTGGTTTTAGGCAAACTTTAGCCTACGGAGCAAAAACTCATTAGAGATAGGGTAGAAATACCCTAGAATGAGTGAAATCAATCTCAGAATCATTCCTTTGTGAGAGAACGTATTTTCGAAGTATAAAATGATTTCCAAATGATTTTTTTAAGGATTTTTAAAGATTATTTTGATATAAAATTTTCTTGTTTTGGAAGAAAATTTTCCACTTTATCCCTTTCGTATCCGCCTTGTTAGTAATTTCTTTGATTAGGATTTCCTTAAAATTCTGAACTTCTTACTTGGTTGGGATTTCTTCGATTAGGATTCCTTTGAATTTTGGAACGCTCCCACTTGTTCTGAAATACATTCCTGTCTCCCCTAACTGTATTCTTTTGATTTTTAGAGCATTCCATAACTCCACTTTGAATGATTTGTAAAGGGGTGAAACTCCCTTACAATTGGCATTGATTCACCGGAGATTTCTGTATCCTCGGTTTACGATGCTATCTATCTTCTGCTATACCTGGATTCTATCTCTGGCGATCGAAGGTCGATTTGCCTTAGATTTTCGCATCGATTATATTCCTGAAGTCACGGTTGACCCTGTTAAGGTTGCCCGCGATTTATATGAGCTTATCCATCTTCTAATTGGTAATTTAATTATCTTATCTTCATTTGAGCTTATCTTTGAATCAGAATTCTATTTGATTAGAGTTCCTCTAAATTTGAATCTCTATTTTGTTTTGAAATCCATCCTTGAATCATCCATTGGAAAATTTGTGGTTGATTGTCTTTTGTTTTTGTATTCATCGAAATTATTATTTTGATAAGGATGACCATATTTATATATAAAAGTGAAATGTTTTCGATAAGGATTATATACCATTTTAAAATTGAGAATTTAAAGATTTGAATGGATTTGAAATTTTGAAAATTATATAAGGATTGGTTTCATATAAAATGATTTATAACTGAAGGTTTTGAATTTGAATTTGAGTGATTGAACTCCGGCATTTTGGAACTGGTTTTAAGATTTTGAAATAATAAATAATATGATTTGAAAGTATTTTCCGAATATGAAATGTTTCAAATGATTTTAATGAGTTTCAAATGATTTCGAAGAAATTTCAAAAGAAGTTTGAGAAATAGAAGTCCAGAACCCACTTATGTCGCTAGAAAATAATTTCGGTGATGAATGCATGCATCATCGACATTGATTTTCGAGTTTTAGAGTGGGGGAGAGGCCACTTCGGTAGCTTTACTATGCGATTGATTTGTGAAACTAATTTTGATTTCAAATTCCTTAAGTGTGATGTGATATTCTAAAGATATATGTATATATATTTGAACAATTTTAAATGAGCCGGTGTTTGTCCTCGAGTTTTGGATTTGAAACCTATCTTTTGAAATTGATTTACTGATTTGTTGATTTCCAACTCTTGAATTTGAAAATGATTTCTTCAACTATTTTGAACGTTCGAGCACTTCCAAATCAAGGTTAACTTTTCAAAGCTAAGTAATTTTGAAAAGTATAAAGTATATAAGTTTGGTATGTATGTTTAAAGTATGTAGTAATATGATTTAAATAGGTTGAAACTGTTTTGTTAAGTAAATGAATAAGGCTATTTTGAATTTTCTAATATGAAATTTAGATTTGAAATGTTTTGAAAAGAATTTAGTCTTCAAAATATTTTGAATAAAATTTAGTTTAAATGTTTTAACTGGGTAACATCTTTATAAAACTATATATTGAACAAGTTGGAATAGATACATAAGTTGTACGTATGATGTTTTATTCGCATAATTAAATTGATCCAAGTTTGAGTACACAAGTTCGAGGTGAATTACACCATTTCGTGTTAGGATTTTTCATTTGATTCTTGATGGCGAATATTTGATGTGGATTTTGGGCTTGATTCTAGAATTCTATATCATAGTATATGGCTATGCAAGGAGACTGATGGTTTCTAGTCGAGAAACCATATCGAAATCCATATTAGGGAAGTCGAATGGACAATACTAGTTCGAAAGCGAACTTGTGTGATCGAGCGAGTGATCGAATGTGACTTTGCGAAATGATGACATATGTACATCTTATATTCTAATATCATTGATATACTTGCCGCTAAAATTGGAAGTTGTTGGGTTGGATATCTTTGTAATTTAATTGAAATTCTTTCTTTTATGAAAAACTACTATCAATTTAAAACCATTTTTCAAAACTATTTTTCTTTTATTCTTCTCAAACAAACTGTTTTATTCTATTTTATTTACAAAACTATTTTACAAACTATTTTATATACAAAACTATTCTAAATTCAAAACCTTTTATAAAGCAAAGATGTTCAATCCCATATGGCTCTTCATGCAGCGAAATTTATTTTTGAAAATTTTTGATCCTTATATAGGATGGACCTTATGTAAGTATAACATGATTTTAAAAACCATTGATTTTGGAAATGAATTGGTTGACTTAAATTATATTGATTTAGAAACTTGGATTATTCTCCAAACCTATTATTTTGGAAACTTTGAAACTGAAGATATTTAAATTGAGAAGAAATAATTTAGTGGAATTGTATATGATTTTGAAACTGAACTGACATTGAAACAAATTGAAATTTGAGAACCTTGTGTTACTAAATACTTGATTTGGGAGTTATCAAACTTATATAAAAATTTGGTTTGTATATGTATGATGTTGATTCGAAAACTATGGATTTGAAAAGGTACTCAATTTGAAAAGTGAAATCTTATATAATTGAAGTCTATATAAGTGTGATTTGATATACTTTTGATTTTGGAAAGGTATTTGATTTGAAAATAAAATCTTATATGTAATGGACTTTATATAAGTACGATATTTGAAAGTGATTTGAAAAGGTACTATACGATACATATTTTCGAAGTAAAGATATGGAAAGTGCCTTCTGCTTGATATCCGCTTTGTGGCCATATTGTGGATTCATTCTATCGATATTTCTTTGATTTTTGGTTTTCCGGATATGATACTCGAGTGTCCATCGAATTCCATGGCGTTACCCATGGTCTTACGAACGTGACTGCATAGCGTAATTCACCTGGCTGGATGGCCCAAGGGTACGGATGTTTACTGGGGGGATTCAGGCGTAACCATTGTGTATCCTATGGTCTATGTAGGTCGTATTAGTAGCAAAATCCGCAGGGCTGAGAAAGCTTACGGATACGGATGTTTCCTGGGCATTCAGGCGTAACCATTGTGTATCTGCGGTCTACTAGTCATCATGGCGCAATTCGCAGGGCTGAGAAAGCTTACGGATACGGATGTTTCCTGGGGGACCCAGGCGTAACCTTTGTGTATCTACGATCCATAGTTAGACAAAGGTTTTTTTTGTTTTTTTTTGTTTGGATTGTACTTTCCATATCTGTTTTTAAAAGTTTTCCAGTATTTTCACTGGGTGTTGAAACAAGTCTACTAAGTACCTAGAGAATTCTAGCTTTGCGCCTGATCAACGCACTGCCAGAGTCTGCAGGAACGAGGATAAACTTGTTAAGACATCGAGTTATAAAAGTATTTTGATAAAATATTATATAAAGGATATTTTGATCAGTTATTTTCCTTTCTAAAGGATTTTAAAAGGTTTTAAATATTGTTTACCTCTTTAACCAACAATTTTAATTAATGGCTCATCCTTGTCTTTCGTCCTATTTTCCTTTCTAGCTATTCCTATTCTCCACCTTGTTAAACTTACCTGTAACAACAGTTATCAGGTATAATTTTAATCTTCTTGTCATCTTGTCTTAATCCTATATCTTTTTGTCTTTTTCTGTGCTTTCCCATACCTCATTCCTTTTCGGGGACGAAAAGTTTTGAGTGGGGGAGAGTGTAACAACCCTGTATTTTTTTGATTATTTTAATGGTATATTTTAATTATCTTAATTGAATCTCTAATTTAAAAACTTTATTTTATTTATTAAATGGATAAATTTTGTTATTTTAAATATAAATTTTGATTTGGATGTGAATTAGAATTCCAAACATGAATAAATATAATATTTTCCAGAAATGTGAATTTTAGTCAATATGGTCAAACTTTGACTTTTAATTTAAAAATATAAAATGATGAAATTTTGAATTTTATCTTTTATTATGGAAGTAAATAAAATTCCAAGAATACTGCTTTTCGTTTCGTTGAAATCGGATTTATATTGTGAAAGTTATGCTTTTTACAATATTGTGTGTAAATTGTTTTATTTAACGAATTTGTTTATTTTAATTTATATAAATAATATTTTTGTTTGTAAAATCATGTTCTAATTTGTGTAACATGATATGTTATGTATATATTTTGGTTTTAAAACATTTTTAAAAGTATAATTGACATTTTCCAGTGTCAGTTGTATTTTTCTTACAATTTCTAATTTCCAATTTCAATTAATTAAAGGAATTCTTTATTTATTTCTCTTTTTCCTTAAGATCTTATTTTATACTCATTCATACTTTATTTTGTTCAGCATTTATTGTATTTACTTGACTTTTATTTATTTAGAAGTGTTGTTGAAGTTTTCCAAAGTCAGTTGAATTGTATTTACAATTTTTAATTCTAGTTTCCATTAAATAGAGTATTTTCTTTATTTATTTCCTACTTTTCCTAAAACTATTTATTTATTCTTCATAATATCTATCTCTACATTATCTTTCTATTTTAATTATTTATACATTCATTTAGTAATTAAATGGATAAGTATTTAGATCCCTATTTATTTCTTGGAAAGAAATTTCAAATATATATACACGTTATTGTTTTAAAAGGCATACCTTTAAATGTTTATTTTAATTAATACAAGTAATATTTTTGGTTGATATATCATGTTATAATTGTGTATATATATGTAACATTGCATGTTATGTATATATTTACAACATTTGTCCGTTTTGTTTCATTTGGATATGTACTTTGTAAATTAAGTAACATACAAAGATGTAAATATCAATTAATTTATACGTTTCTACAACCGTTTTCTTATTTATTTATATAGTGTTTATATAAATGGTATGTATTTATTGATATATTTCTTTGGTATATATTCTATTATATAGATGGGAAACAAATCAAATTTAGATACGTTACCTATTTTTAATTAAAAGCTTATGTTACGTTTTGATTTATTACCTTTTTATCTTCCCATCCCTAGATTTTCTACCATAACTTCTCCTTGATTGCCGTAACTTTTTTTCTTTATGAAATTCACGTGAAAACATCTCTTCTTATTCCACTTTACACACCTATTTTCAGATCTAAGAAAAAAGGTAATGGCTTCCTTCTCTTTTCCCCACTTTTCTTCTTTGTTTTGTCTTGTTTTTCACTTGATTTTGCTTCATCTTCACATATGGTTCTCAGCCTAACCCCTTCACCATCACCTCCACCGACCACCACCACTTCTTCCCCACTTAATACACAGCCTAACCACCATACTCCTCTGACCTAAAAGTGCCATGGCCTCCCCTTGAACAAAACTTCACAAAAACTATGAAAACCTCACAAAACCAGGCTAACCGAGCCCTATATGCAACACCACCTTCATTGCTTGCCACGGCCACCTCCTTAGCCACCACCACCATCAAGCACCACCTCTGAACACCATTACTAACCTCTGACCTGACCTGTAGCAGCCTATGGCTGAGCCCAAATATGCCTTTGACCGAGCCCAAGTTGAACCAAAACCCTTTCTAGCCTTGCTTTTTGACCTTCCACACTTTGTAACTTCCAAACCCTTCCTATTCTTGACCAAGCCTTGTTATTTTCAGTCCAAACCTGATTTGCCTTAGATTTTCGCATCGATTATATTCCTGAAGTCACGGTTGACCCTGTTAAGGTCGCCCGCGATTTATATGAGCTTATCCATCTTCTAATTGGTAATTTAATTATCTTATCTTCGTTTGAGCTTATCTTTGAATCAGAATTCTATTTGATTAGAGTTCCTCTAAATTTGAATCTCTGTTTTGTTTTGAAATCCATCCTTGAATCATCCATTGGAAAATTTGTGGTTGATTGTCTTTTGAAATTTTTGTATTCATCGAAATTATTATTTTGATAAGGATGACCATATTTATATATAAAAGTGAAATGTTTTCAATAAGGATTATATACCATTTTAAAATTGAGAATTTAAAGTTTTGAATGGATTTGAAATTTTGAAAATTATATAAGGATTGGTTTCATATAAAATGATTTATAACTGAAGGTTTTGAATCTGAATTTGAGTGATTGAACTCCGGCATTTTGGAACTGGTTTTAAGATTTTGAAATAATAAATAATACGATTTGAAAGTATTTTCCGAATATGAAATGTTTCAAATGATTTTAATGAGTTTCAAATGATTTCGAAGAAATTTCAAAAGAAGTTTGAGAAATAGAAGTCCAGAACCCACTTATGTCGCTGGAAAATAATTTCGTTGATGAACCCCTTTATTTGGTTCTTCCATAAATGTCAATTTATCCATGATAAAGAATATCATCCTAACGGACATTTCCTAAGACATTTATATATTTACTAGTTTTCAATTATTGATCTCTTTCTAACTATTCCATAGTTATAAATCTAACTTCCTTATTTATCAGTCCTATTAATCCATTTACTTTATTAATTAATTGTAACTCTCAAATCCATTTAACATTTATTACCTATAAACTGGAGTTACAACCTTTCCAAACTTTTCTCTTATTTCCTATGCGCAAATCAACGTTATTACCATGTATAACTAATATATATCCTATGTGAGCATTATGCATAAATCTTCATATTTATTAGCGCGTACAAATACGTATAAATACATACTTCTACCAAATATACTCTAGTCGTAAATCTTTAACTTGAATATTCTTTTCCATATTTAATTTGCTAAAATTACATTTCTTAAGAAGATTCTCCATTGTGATTTCCATAAATTAGTTTAAAACAAAAGATCAAGAATAAAAAGAAAGATTTGCCTCGTTTGAAATTACATGGAATAATTATTTTCTTTTTATTGGAATAGACAATGTAAACCACAGAGAATAAATCTGCACTCTACACATCTCTTCCTTTTCATTTGCATATATTCCTTGTTAAATCAAATACTGCATTTTCTATGCAATTTGGAAACACTAACAAATTTATAAAAATCAAACGGACGTTCTCCATATAAATTAAACTACCAAAAAATCTCCAAATTGACATAATTAGGGTAATAATCAAAATCATACAAATAATCTACAGTCCAATTTTAGACCTGGATTAAATTTCATATCTAATCAATATTCATACCTATAACTTTTGGGTCCGATTTCCAGATCAAGGGGTAGCAATAATTCTTATCAGATCTAAAACAATAATAGGTAGGCATAGTTTTCTACACTAATTTTAGCCTATAATTCAGAAATATGATTGATTTAGGCATAAAAATCAAAAGTATGCCAATGAAATAGATTCAAAATCATAAACAATATATAAATTTCCAACCCACCTTCTAAAAGCGTTCCAAATCTCCATATCTGAAGTAAAACCTTTGATTCAACTCCATTTCCTTCTTATTCAAAGAAATATGTGTAAAAAGGGTATGTACATATATTTTAATTATAGATCTGAGAAAAGATTTGGGGTTAAAGGAAAATATAAATACATACATACATACATACATATATACATACACATATACATATATACATACATACATACATACATACATACATATATATATATATACATATATACATACATATACATACATACATACATACATACATACATATATATATAAAACCTCAATATTGCGTAATGTTGATTCGCTTCTCTGCTTCTCTTATTTGATTTCTATTCTTCTCTAAGTATATATACGAATATAATATTATATTTTATAATTTAGAAAATAGCGGAGAAGAGAAAATGACAGACCTTCGCTGTTGCTTTCAGAAAAACATGAGGAGAGAAGAGTGGGTTAGGCCTGAATTTATAGGCACTCGAATTAACCATAGTCGTACGATTGAAATATATTAAATCCGGGTCATTGGGCCAAACGAAACCCTAGCATACACGCTTGAATCGGTCGACCGCCCCTATCATAAAGGTTGACCACTCTAGGTCGACCGACCCAATAAATGGTTCAACCTGTGGTCCCCAAATATTTATTATATAAACGTTAATTTCTAATCTAATTATTTTCATTTCAAATTTGTTTTTCGTTTGTAACTTCTTCGTTTGGACTCTAATCGCAAAACTCCAAATATAAAAGTTGCATACAATTTCTCCATGAACGTAATGCTGTAAGTTTCGTCGTCAAATTCCATTGTTTGCACAAATTCCATTTCTGAAGCCTAATTAACTAACAACCTAACTAAATAACTAATGCCAAATTTATGGGGTGTTACAGAATGGGAGTGCAATAGGATATTATTGGGGGGCAGAAGCAATGTAGGATAAACCATCCATACCCTCTCAGTGAGATTGATAACGACTCCTTCAGGTAAGGGCAAGAAGCGAATGCTTGAGTCTTGGAAGGACTGAAGATATGAGATGGGAAGTACTTTTTAGGAAGGAAGAGAAGAAGAAGGAGGCGCATGAGGTTTCTTGAGAAGGAGAAGAAGGCACATGAGCCTTGAGTTTTGAATTTTTTTTTCAAATGAAATGAACGTGTAGAGATACACGACCTAAGGGAATAGATATAAGAATGGCCTCTTTCCTATTTTACCCATCCTCTATTTCATTTTAACTCTTCCTTAATTCATTGTTAAATCGCACGGCTACACCTTAATTAAATCAAATCTCAATCCCTTAATCAACACATTATTTTATTTTATTTAACTAATTAAATATCCTAAATAATGTTACCAAAAATATGGGGTGTTACAAACTCCCCTTCTTAAAGAATTTCGTCCTCGAAATTACGATAAGGTACACAACAAATCAAACAAGAAGGTAAAACATACCATCAAACAAGTCAGGATAAGTATCTCTAATCCTGCTCTCAATCCCCCAAGTACTGTCCCTGTCATTGTCGCTCCACTACTGTCTTGGTTCTAAGCCTCTTCTCATCTCTTGTAACAATACGGATAGGCTTCCTCACTATAGTCAAATCCAATTCTACTACTAAGTCCTCTAGCACAGTCGGTGCAATAGTAGTTTCTGGGTCCCTAACACACTTTCTGAGATGAGAAACATGGAAAACATCGTGGACTCCTACCAAACTGCTTGGTAACTCAACTCTATATGCGAGTTTCCCGATCCTCTCAACAATAGGAAAAGGTCCAACGAATCTCGATGCTAACTTTCCTGATTTCCCAAATCTAATCACACCCTTCATCGGTGACACTTTGACGAAAACCTGATCTCCAACTGAGAACTCTAGATCTTTCCGTCTCTTATCTGCATAACTCTTCTGCCTAGACTGAGCCTCCTTCACTCTAGCCGAATGATCTTAATCTTTTCTGCAGCTTCTCTGACCAAATCTGGACCAAGAACCAACCTATCCCCGGTCTCTAACCAACATACGGGAGGTTTGCATGGCCTTCCATACGAAGCTTCAAATGGTGCATCCCAATACTAGTATGATAACTGTTGTTGCACGAAAACTCGACTAAATGCAGATGGTCTTCCCATGATACCCCGAAATCTAGAACACAAGCTCTTAACAAATCTTCCAAGATTTTGTTAACTCTTTCTGTTTGCCCATTTGTCTGCGGATGGTAAGCGGTACTCATCTTGAGCTTGGTTCCCAAAACTACCTGCAGACTCTTCCAGAACTCACTAGTGAATAAGGGATCTCTATCACTTACTATGTTACTAGAGATACCATGCAGTCTAACCACATTCTTCATGAACAACTTTGCCAAAACTGGTGCCGTTCTGGTTGACTTAACTGGAATCAAATGGGCACTCTTGGTCAGTCTGTCCACTATGACCCATATACTATCATTTCTCCTGTTTGATCTTGGCAACCCGTCAATGAAATCCATAGAAATAAAATCCCACTTCCATACTGGAATATCTAATGGATGAAGCAATCCACTTGGCTTCTGTTGTTCGGCCTTTGCCTGTTGGCAAATCAAGCATTACTTCACCCATAAGCCAATATTCCGCTTCATACCTTCCCAGAAGAAACTTCTCTTCATATCCTGATACATCTTAGTTCCTCTTGGATGAATAGAGAACTTCGACCAATGGCATTCCTCCAAGACTTCTTTCCTTATGCTTCCTACACTCAGAACACATAATCTTCATTTCTTTCTCAACCTCCCATTCTGGTCAAGACTTAAATCTTTCAAGTCATCGCTCTTGGTTCCATCTCTTAACTTCCTGGTCCATTCAGCTAACACCAGATCTTCTTCCTGTTTAGAAGCAATCTTTTTTATCATCACTGGTCGAACTTCCAAACAAGATAACACTACGGTTTCTCTGCTAGACCCAACCTCAGATCTCCACTACACTCTGCAATTTGCTAATGCTTCCAAATCTTTCTACTCAGCAATCATCGCTAATACTGCATTCTGATGTTTCCTGCTAGGTGCATTCGCAACCTTGTTGCCTTTCCCCGGTGTGTACTCAATCCCAAAATCATAAGCATCGATAAACTCTAACCACCTCTGCTGTCTCATGTTCAACTCCTTTTGAGAGGAAAAATACTTCAGCGACTTATGATCTGTATATAACTCAAACCTCTCTCCCAAAAGGTAATGTTTCCACACCTTCAAAGCAAAAATAACTACAGCCAATTCTAAATCATGCATCGGATATCTGATCTCATGCGGTCTAAGCTGTCTAGAAGCATAGGCAATCACTTTTCCCCTCTGCATCAGCACAGCTCCTAATCAAGTTCCACACGCATCTGTATAAACCACCAAATCCTGATTCCCTTCCGGAACAACCAAAACTGGTGCATGGGTCAATAACTGTTTCAAACTCTGGAATGCTTCCTCACACTTATCGGTCCACACAAACTTTACATCCTTTCTTGTTAGCTTAGTCATCGGTGTCGCTATCCGCGAAAAATCCTTAATGAATCTCCGATAATAACCAGCCAACCCAAGGAAACTCTTTACCTCTATCACTGTCTCGGGTCTCTTCCAACTATTCACCACTTCAATCTTAGTTGGATCCACTGACAACCCTTTCTCTAAGACTACATGACCCAGAAACTTCACTTCCTTCTTCCAGAAATGACACTTCGGAAACTTCGCCTTCAACTGATGCTGCCTCAGCGTCTCAAGCACCACTCTAAGATGAACTTCATGCTCTCTTTCATCCTTAGGGTATATCAAGATATCATCTATGAAAACCAATACGAACCTATCCAAGTGCTCTCGGAAGACTCGGTTCATCAAATCCACAAAGAATGCTAGCGCATTAGTCAGTTCGAACGGCATAACTAACCATTCATATGACCCATATCTGGTCCTAAACGCCGTCAAAGGTATACTATCCTCTGCTACTCTAAGCTGATGGAAACATGTCGCTAAATCCAATTGTGAGAATACCTTGGGTCCACTCAACTGGTCAAACAATTCGTCAATCCTCAGCAATGGATATCGATTTTTTATCGTCCTCTCATTCAACTTATGATAATCGATACATAGCCTTAATGATCCGTCCGGCTTCTTAGCAAACACTGTGGCTGCTCCCCATGGCAAACTACTCGGCCTGATAAAACTATTTCCTTCTAATTCCACCAACTGCACCTTTAACTCCCTTATCTCTGTAGGGGTCATCCGGTTCGGCGGCCTACTCACTGGTTCTGCTCCCGGAACCAAATATATCTAAAAACTCAATGGATCGTTTCGGCGGCAATCCAACTATAGGCTCAAAAACATCCACGAATTCTCTAACCACGAAAACTCGACTCAACTCATCATCCAATTCTATAACACCCAATAAAGCATTCACCTCACCGTCAGAACCTTCTACGGTAAAAATAATCCGGTCGCTACAATCAGGGTGTCTAAGAGAATTTTCCTATCCCGGCAAAATACCTAGCATCGTACTCACTTAACCAATCCATCCCAAGAATAATCCCTAATCCCACAAAATCAAACACATGCAAACTGCAAACAAAAGTATGACCTAACAGGTCAAACTCTAACTGGTCACATCTCGACCCTAGAGTTGCATACCCTCCTATTGGATTCGCAACCCATAAGGAAGTAAATAAATATGTGGGTTCTAGGTTAAGCTTATCTATCAAACATCTAGATATAAAAGAATGCGATGCACCAGTATCAAATAGAACGCTAACAGACATACCATGAATCTAAAGCGTACCTCCCAAAACTGCCTTTCCTTTCTCCTGAGCTGTCGGCTTCAAAGTAGCAGGCTACAATGCATACACCTTTCCCTTTCCATCCTTAGCGAGCTCCTTGCACTGGCTCTTATAATGACCAATCTGGTCATAATTGAAGCACCTGACATTCTTCTTTCCAGCCACTTCCTTAGCCTTTCACGCACGACACTCATTAACAAAATGCTCCTTTTTGTCGCACTTGAAGCAAACAATCTCAGACTTCCCTTTCTTAGTTGCTCCATCCTTTTGAGCACCTTTCTTAGGAAAGAACTTACTCTTCTGATTCTGCCAAACCTGGACCTCTTTAGCCTTACTCTTCTCTAGAGAATCAAGAATCTCCTCATGCCTTATGGCCATCTCCACTACAAAGTCAGAAGGATCTCTAATATGAGGTGATGTAGCCCTTGCTAACTCAGGCTTCAACCCCCTGATAAACTTCTCATTTCTCTTCATCACTGTATCCACTAAAGCATACCCATATCTGGCCATCTCCTCGAACCTTCTGGCATACTCAAAAACAGACATCTCTCCCTGCTCTAATTCTTCAAACTTCCTGATCAAAGCAGACTGTACCATTGCAGACATGAACCTCTCCTGGAACCTTCCTTTGAAATCTGCCCATGACAAAGTTTCCTCGTCCACACCAGCCGTCACACTGTTCCACCAGGAACAAAGCGGCTCCCTAAAGCTGTCTAGATGCCAACCTTCTCTTCTTCTCATCATTGAGCCCCAAGTTTGCAAAGATTATCTCACAATGTAGCAACCAATTATCTACCTCAATGGCATCTTCCATCCCAAAAATGGCTTCCCTCCAAGCTTAGCGTAATCTCCGCTCAGCTTAGCATAATGGTTAACTACCGGAACTTCCGAAACCCTTGATCCTGCAGCATTTCCTCCTAACACTCCAGCTGCAACTCTCGCCTGCACCATATTCCTAAAAAACTGATACATAGTTTCCATTCCAACTTGCGGGACTCCATCACCCACATTCTCTGCTTGTGTCTGACCTTGACCTCTTCTCACATTAGGCTTGGCATTCCTATTGGCGCCTTCCCCTCCTGGGTTAACTCTTCCTCTTCTACCTTCCATATCTGTATTCAAATCTCATGAGATATAGAAAAATAACCTAACAAAGATAAGAGACTGGAGATAAAGCATATACTTATATATAGCAAATACAAGTACGTTACTATAGCATTATCCCATACCCTAATCTTACTCTAATTCCTTAGGATTATGTTTTAAAAATCATATTTAGTTTAAAGTTTTTCATAAACCATGCTCTGATACCAAGTTGTAACATCCTGTATCTAGAGGCAAAAAGCTAAGCGCTACAGATGCTGCAGTCATCCATAGTATTAACTTCCGATGACGAAATATGGTAATGCTAATGGTATCCATAATATCAAAAGCACATGAATATAAATAAAATCTCAGATTTCAAAACAACATTTTACTGATTACATTTCAAAACAATAATTCATATCCATGTTACATAATCCCATAACGTTTCCCAAGCAATGATTAAATATATCATTTACAAAATATGCCAAGAGCGACATATGACGATGCCTCCTTGGTTGATCAAAGCAATATAGTCATATCTGACTTAATACACAGCGGAAACAAACAAAATAATATGCAACTCCTAATTAGCTATCTGTCAGCCACATGCTCGTCTCCAGAAGCTTTATTCGCCAATATTTCAAAAACATGAAAATCTTAACCCTCGGCCTACTCAAATCAATTTTGAGTACCCGAGAGTTTTAGGGGAAACAAAAACTTCGAGTCAGACATAAAGCCTAGTGTGAATAATTCTGTTACATCTTGGTTTACAGATATTAAGTGAGACCATGCCGCTTAGCGAAACGGGTTTCCCCCACTAATATCCTCTTTAAAACATATATTGCAAATCCTTTCCTGTAACCAAACTGGTTAATCAAACCGATTATATCAAAATAGCAATATCCTTTATGCTAATAAATGGACTATCTGTCCATAAAATAGGTAATAAGTGGACTATCTGTTCACAACATAACAGCAAGGTCCGTTATGCTAATAAATGGACTATCTGTCCATAAAACTGGGCTGAATGCCCGCAAACTGGACTAACTGTCCGGATCAAAATGGACTAACTATCCGAATCAATTTCTTAGGGTTAACTGCCCTTTATCTTTTTCCTTGAAAACCTTTTCAAAATGATTTAACCTTTTAAATCATACTTATACAAGGAAAATATTTTCTTAGCTTTACTCTAAGCTATTTTGCCATGTTATATATACTTTACTCAAAATAATGTTGATGAATTTTAATAAGGATTAACTATCCTTCCAAAACAAGTTAAAACCCTTTTTTACTTGAAAATACTTAGGCTATATTGCCTATTTAATACATTCGAAACGTTTGTTTAAAACCTTTAAACAACCCTTTCGAAACCCTTGAAGGTAACCCCTTCGAAACCATTGAAAGTAACCCTTTTAAAACCATTAAAAGCCTTTCCTTCGAAAGCTTCAAAACATTAGACATCCCTCTTTAAAACCTTTAATGCTGCCTTTCGAAAACATAGGAAAAACCTTTCCTTTCAATCCTTTCGAAACCTTGGGGAGCCACCCCTTTTGAAACCATTCATTAAAACCTTTCGAAACAGTCAAAACTCGATCCTTTCAAAAGCACTTTGGGTTCAATTTAAAAAATAAGGAAACCTTTCGAAACCATTCAAAATTTCATCCCTTCGAAACCTTTGAAAATTGTCTCGGTCGAAACCATTTGGATTATGCCTTCAAGTAGAGCAAAAGGATCAGAAACCCATTAAAGTCGAAAGCATTTGTTTCGAAACCATTTAAAACTATCTCTTTCGAAACCAATTTGGGTTTTACTTCAATCATAGAAAAAGGTCTTTAAAATATTTAAGTCGAAAGCATCTGGTTTGAAACCATTTCCTAAGTAAAGAAGTGATGGTGTCGAAACCATCCCTTCGAAAGCATTGGAGAGGTGGCCAGTTCTTTTTAGAAAACAAAAAAACCCTTTCGAAACCATCTGGGTCGAAAGGTAGGAAACGACAACTAAAGGCTTCGACTCAGTCGAAAAAAATCATTTAAAACAAAAGCGCAACCCAATCGAAACCATTCTCTTTAAAACCATTTGACCCAGTCGAAAGCTAACCAAGTCGAAAGCAAGCAGGCACATTTTCCTTTAAAAGCAAAGTAATGCCTCAACCCTTCCGGAACCCCAGGTTTCGACTCTATACCTTCCACCTACATCCAATTCACTATATACCAGTTAACTGATACCATGTGCATTGGTTTCGACAGTGTCGGAGGCGAAGGTAGGGAGGCGGAACCTGGTGCCGAAGGTGTTGAAACGATTTAATAATTGTTTAAAAATAAAATGAGGCATTATTAATTATTACTTAATAATAAAAATGTCATTTTTAAATTTTTTTTACATATATATTTTTTAACTGAGAACTAAAAATATGACTGAAAATCGGATTCTGGATTCATAATGGTTTAACCAAAGGAAGTTGTTCAACGTTATATGTTATATGTGACATACATGCACACATATATATCCATGTACACCCATATAAATCTTAGAATTAATATTTCATTTACTAATTACTAATGTTAAATAAAATAAATATCATGATATTTATAAAGGAGGAATGGTGACATATCTTCTTTTTAGTTCACATTCTCATCCAAGTGTATGCCTTAAGAGCTAAGTAAAGAGGCATGGAGCGATGGAGGTGATGGCATCGGGATGGGCCATGCACATGGGGAGGAGTGGTGGTGGTGAGGTGGAAAGATGATGTGATGTTTGGTGAAAATATCATGATATTTTGATCCAAACTTTTGGCTATAAATACAAGGCATACCACTTCATTTTCATTTACACTTTCTTCTCTTATTTCTTAAGCTTCTTCATCTTCTTCCTCCTCTATGTTGGAACCGTCTCTTCTATGGTTCAGAATAGTCTCTGCCACAACTGCCATCAACCTAGACATTGGAAAAACAAATGCCCTCTAATGGAGAAAGGAGAGCAGGTTAAGGTTTATGATATCGAGGACAATCCTTCAACCTCTAAAGGTGTAAAGGGCAAGGGAGTTCTGGAAGGTAACATATGTGTTAATGAGAATTTAGTAAAAGTATTATTTCATACTGGGGCTTCCCATAGTTTTATTGCTAAAAGATTGGTTGATAGATAAAACTGATCACAAAAATCGTAGATACCCTTATCTGTGTGTCTAATCCCATATGCGGTACAACTAATCTTTGTATGATTTGTGAAGATGTCCGAGTCACTACCTTTCCCGTAATTTTCCATGTGACCTATTTGTTGTTGACTTTATTGGGTTTGAAGTTTTACTCGGTATGGATTGGTTATCCAAGAATAAAGCTGTCCTTGATTGGGTTAAAATAATGGTATCTTTATGGATTAGCTTTGGGAAATTTATGGAAATATCTTGTGAAGAACCTAGTCTGGTAAGGGATAGTACATGTATGCACTAGATTCATCCCAATTTTTTTTTAGAGATGATACCAATTGTTAAGGAGTTTCAGGATGTTTTTGAAGTGATAAAAGGTTTGCCCCCACATTAGGAAATTGAGTTTCGTATTGACTTGATTACTGGTACAAGACCTGTTATTCGCTCTATTCGAAGGATGGCTCCGAAAGGAAAGAATGAGTTGGCAAACCAAAATGATGAGTTGTTAAAGAAAGGACCAATGAGACCTAGTCGCTCAAGTTTAAGCGCAGCTGTAGTTTTCATTGCAAAATATGATGTCTCCCTAATACTATGTGTGGGTTATCAAGATCTGAACAAGTAGACGACTAAAAACAAATATCCGCTACCCCGCATAGATGACTTGTTTGATCAACTTCATAGTGCTCGAGTACTCTCGCAAATGGGTCTAGCCATAGGATTCCATCAGCTAAGGATAGTTGAAGGTTGCATTCCATTGACTGCATTCAGAGGTCCGGATTATTTTTATGAGTGGTTGGTTATGCCTTTTAGACTGACTAATGCGCCCGCTTATTTTGTGAATCTCATGAATAGAGTATTCAGAGATGTGCTCAACAAATTCGTGTTGATTTTTTATTGACAATATTCTTATCTATTCAAAAGCCGAGGAGAAATACGAAAGATATCCGGAGATAGTATTAAGGATATTAAGGAGACATATGCATAAAGCCAAATTCTCCAAATGTCATTTCTAGGAGAAAGAGGTAAGGTTCCTTGGACAGGTAGTGTTAGGGGATAGAATTTGGTAGATCAAGGAAATATTTCGGCTATACAAGATTAGAAGCAACCACAGACTCCGACGGATGTCCGCATCTTCTTAGGATTAGCAAGATATTACAGGGGATTTATTTAAGACTTCTCAAATATTTCCTCCCATCTAACAAAGTTGATTATGAAGAATGTTAAGTTTAACTAGACACCGAAATGTGAGGAAGCCTTTAATGAGTTGAAGAAAAGGTTAACCAGTGCTCCAGTCCTAGCTATTGCTAATGAAAGTGGCGGTTTAACTGTATATACTTATGCTTGTGGAGAAGGAGTAGGTGCAGTTCTGATGCAACATGGAAAAGTTATCGCTTATGCGAGCAGACAACTGAAGACTCATAAAAAGAATTATGCAACACATGACTTGGAATTATTAGCCATTTTGTTCACATCAAAAATGCGGAGGCATTATTTATCGGGTAAGAATTTCTTATGGTTTATTTTAATAAACTTTAATTTACCTTAGTAAATAATATTCCTTCTTTAAATATGTGAAAAGTTTGACCTCTTTATAGATTGTTAACCGGGTTTTTAACCAGTAGAATTTAGAAGGAGTTAGAATAATCACATTGTGACAGAACGACTCAAAACATGACCGAAAGACCTAAAAGTACATGACAAAGAAACCCCAGAAGTTTGGACTAAGAATACGGCAAGTATTTGGATAGGCACTGATCCGATCCAATTGGATCGGTATCGATCCAAATTATTGACCTATGGATTCGCCAATCTATATACATTATATTCCTACATCTCTCTTAAACTTATCTACCAAGTTTGATCGCATTTCGAGCATCAAAGTTGAAGAGGTCAAGGCTTATTTGATTCGGATTATAGTTCAATCTAATTTACAGGTGAACCATGGTCAAAACAAGTCAACAAGCTATGAAATCACATGGAAAACTTCGCATGCAAGAAAAGAAGCCTACGAAGAAGGAATTGTGCAAAAATTGCACAACATTTTGGATCGGTACCGATCCGATCCAATTGGATCGGTAACAATCCAAAAAGTTAGTTCGAAATTGCCCCAAACTTTACATGCCTCCTCCTATGGATAACTACAGTCTTCTGGTACTCTGGTTCCAATCCAAGTGCTATCTAAATCCTATAAATACCATCCTATCTTCAACAGAGAGGGGGCTGACTACTCTGATCACTGGGGAAACTCTGTTACTAAGATTCTTCAACCTTCTTCCTCCTCACAATGACTGTCATGGGACAATTGAGATCCTTGCTTTTGTCTCTATCAATGGTGGTATGATCTTTCTTCATTCAGTTATTAGAATTGCAAACAGCTTGTACTTGTGATTAATAGTTAATCTATCAATAAAATCTATAAAGTGGATGTAGGCTTCGTTAATAGCCGAACCACTACAAAAATCTTATGTTTCTCTACTTTATTTTGTCTTTTCTGCAATTTGGAGAGTTTTTAGCTCTACTTTATTTGTCCTAATAAATAGGGCTGGTGGTTTCACAATCATATCAGGGCATTGATCCATTTTTTGGGTTAACATTTTGCTGCTTCCACTGAAAAAACTGAATCCATGCTTAGATCTAGCTGTATACTTTGGATCAGATAGGTTCAGAAGCTAGATACTCAATCTCTGCTTAGAAGATCTATTGCTGAGAGTCAATGGCACTAGGAAGAAGTAGAAATGCTTTCCGAAGATCCATAGGAGCTATAATTGCTGGAGAAGAGATCAATCCTTAGCAAATTAAAGTCAATGGCACCAACACAGGAGATCAGGTGTCGGGATCCTCTATTTAGCATGAAGTTGTCACTAGAGATGAATTAAATAAAATGGTTGATGAAAATAATCAGAATATGGAAAACAACCAAAGAGCTCTTATGGACAAATTGAATGCTCAATTGACCATATAGTCACATGCTGCTACAAGAACCATGACAGAGCCCGTGACTACCATGGAACAAGAAAATTCTTCCTTCTCTGGCCTAAACAGGAGAAATGGAAAACAACAGCAGAAAGGAGTGATATGTGGAACCGTAGGAATTAATATGGAAGGAAACGCAAGCACTCCACAAACTGCGAGGCAACCGGTTACAAACTTGAATCTAAGGGCGAAAACCCTACGGGAAGATATAGCAATGGATCTCTCCGACTCAGAAGATGGTGAGCGACTTGACAATGACAAGTTGGAAGGAAATACCAATGCATTCAATAATGCCAGGGAGAACCAAACTTCCCCTACCAGACCAACTGCAAGCCAACGGAACTCTGAGGGAGTGGCTCTCCCGAAGACAGGAGAGCCTAGGCTTCAACCCACTTACAAAGATCGTTTGCAAAATCAAACACTTGGTGTAGTCACTGACAGTCAACCCGCATATTACCGGGCATCTGAGGCATATATCATGGACATGGTCAAGCGACTAGTTGATGAAAGTAAAGATAAAAGGGATGATGAATATGGATCCACTCCAAGTCGGACTCCCTTCACTGATGACATTCTGAATGAGCGGTGCCCTGAAAAGTTCGCTATGCCAACTATTCCGTCTTACGATGGAACGAGAGATCCGAAACCCCACTTGTATAAGTATAGTTGGTACATGGACGGTGCAAATGCTTCAGATGTCATTCGATGTAGATGTCTCCCGATTTTCCTAGAGGGAATTGCTTCAATGAGGTTCACCTGGCTTCCACCAAGATCCATCTCTACCTTCAATCAACTAGCGACAAGATTCCTTAATCAATTTAGGCTTCACACGACACAACCAAAAGATGTGATGTCCTTATCCGGCCTATTCCAGGGACGGAATGAATCTCTGAAGTCCTTCATGAATCGATTCAACACCGCGGTGACTGAAGTAAGTAATCCAAACAAGCATATGGTTTTCATGGCCTTGGTCCGTGCAATCCACCCTGAAACTGAATTCGGGAAATGGATCAAAATGGAACAACCTACCACTAGGAAGGACTTCAACCGAAAGGCGAGCCAGTATTTGAGATTGGAAGAGGCACGGGAATTAGAAAGGAAATCTGCTAACTTACAACCAACCAACAATGGGCAGAGTGGTATGGCGACAAAACAGGACATAAATGCCTCTGGGACCGCTGAAGGAAACGCAGGAAAAAATGGAAATAAAAAAAGGAAGAACCATAATTCCAACAAGCGAAACGGAAGTAACAAGTGACTTAAAGGTTTGAGGCTCGAAGAATACACCCCGCTCAACGATACTCCAGAAAACATCTATCTCGCGACACATGGGATAGAAGCGTACAAGAAGCCACCTAAAAAGGAAGCAAATAAATAGCAAAAGCGTTCTGGAAAGTACTGTCACTTCCATGAGACACATGGCCACAACATGAATGAGTGTCGTCACCTGAAGAACTTGATTGAGGAGCTGATTTGGGAAAACAAGCTTCAACAGTATGTGAAGAAACCACAGAATCCCGACCGACCCGTAGCGCCCCAAGCTCCTAGAGATCGAGGGAATCAAGCTGGAACCAGCGAAGAAGGACCCAGGGGACTGACCAGAAACTCATCATTGGAATGATATTTGGAGGACCTCACCCGCGCAGAAGAGTTGGGGAGAAATGGAGCGATATGCAAGCTCATTAAAGTATGCTTCGAAAGATTCATGCTTTGTGATTGAAGATGGAACCCCTGCTAAGCACCAGAGAACCCCGAACGATGACATAGTATTCCAGAATCGAGACACCGAAGGGATAGAAGCTCCAATTCTCGATCCTATGGTCGTGACAGTAGGAACCAGACCTGTTATGGTCCGACGAGTATTGGTAGACTTGTATCGACTACTCAGGTTCTAAACATGCTTGCCCGAAAGACAACTTTCCTCTACCCAGAATCGTTCAGCTTGTGGACGAGATGGATGGACATGAATTGCTATCATTTATGGATGCGTACTCGGGATACAACCAGATCATGATGCACGAACCTGATCAGGAAAATACCAGTTTCATTACTGATTTGGGACTATACTGCTACAAAGTGATGCCATTTGGCTTAAAGAATGCTAGGGCAACCTACCAATGACTAGTGAACGCCATGTTTAAACATGATATTAGGAAGACTATGGAAGTTTATATAGACGATATATTGGTTAAATCACACATAGCTGCAAATCACTTGGACAACCTCGCCGAAATGTTTGAAATACTCCGCAAATATGGAATGAAGCTCAACCCACTTAAGTGTCACTTTGGGGTACCCTCTGGAAAGTTCTTCGAATTCATCGTAAGTGCCAAGGGCATCGAAGCAAATCCCGAACAAATTATCGCTTTACGGGAAGTCGAGGCCTCGAGGAATATGAAAGAGTTATAAAGCTTGAATGGAAATGTCGCAGCGCTGAGCCGGTTCATCTCAAAAGCAATTGACAAATGTATATCATTCTTTGACATGCTAAAGAAGGTAAAGAAGAACTTCGAATGGAATCAAGCTTAGCAAACTGCGTTCGAAGAGCTGCTGCAACATATGGAAACCCCGCCAATCCTGTCCAAGCCGGTAGACGGAGAAGATTTGTACATTTACTTAACAGTCTCTCCCCATGCATTGAGCGTCGCGATCGTACGAGAAGAAGCTAAGATCCAGCGACCCGTATATTACATCAGTAAACGGTTCACTGGAACAGAAAAGAACCATCCAAAATTGGAAAAACTGGCATATTGCCTCTTGATCGCTTCCAGAAAGTTATGACCGTACTTCCAGACACACCCGATCAAAGTGCTGACAGATCAACCCTTGAAGCAAGTGTTATACTGCCCCGAGACCTCTGGACGGCTTATCAGATGGAACATCGAATTAAGTCAGTACGAAATCACATATCATCCTCGAAAGGCGATCAATGGGTAGGCGCTGGAAGATTTCATTATCGAGTTTACAATATGAGATAATGAGGAAGAAATGACTCCGGAAGTAGAGACACGTCGGAAGTTATTCGTCGATGGTGCATCTAACAACTTCTGCTCGGGAGCAGAGGTAGTGCTTGAGACTCCCAAAGGACGATCCGTTTGCTATGCCTTACGCTTAGAATTTCCTGCAACAAATAATGAAGCAGAATACAAAGCATTGATAGCCAAGCTGAAAGTTGTGAAGGAACTCGTGATAAAGTCCATACACATCTATAGCGACTCTCAGTTAGTCATTTGTCAGGTGAAAGGAGAATACCAGGCTCGGGGGAGAACATCGCCCTGTACCCATCGAAAGTGCAGGAACTATTGAACGACATTGAGCATTACACCATAACTCATCTCCCGAGGG
Source organism: Allium fistulosum (assembly GCA_030737815.1). Classification (NCBI taxonomy): domain Eukaryota; kingdom Viridiplantae; phylum Streptophyta; class Magnoliopsida; order Asparagales; family Amaryllidaceae; genus Allium; species Allium fistulosum. The sequence continues at coordinate 1,126,504,688 of CM060904.1, read as the reverse complement.
AACAAAACATGAAGGCGGGTTATCTTGCCAAACTGGCTAGTTCTAGAGAAGCTCGGTCATTAGGGCTAGTCCCGGTTGAAACCCTAACCACTCCAAGAATAAGCAAAATGGATATCGACTAGATTTTTGAGACAACCAAAGAACTAGAGACATGGATAACGCCAATCAATGACTATCTGCTCATAGGAACTCTCTCAACAAAAAAGAATCGATGGAAAAAGTTTCTCCAAAAGGCACTACGGTTCGCAATACAGGATGGGATACTCTACCAAAGGGGATTATCTACCGCTTTGCTCAGATGTGTGACCAATGACGAAGCTTGAAGGATCCTAAGAGAAGTTCATGAAGGCGACTGTGGAAATCATACCGGGGGCAAACCCTTGCAAAGAAAGTTCTTTGGTATGGGTATTTTTGGCCAACAGTAAACCGCGATGTAGCAGATTACGCCAGACGGTGCGACCAATGCCAAAGATTCAGTAAGATCAAAAGAACTCCTTCGACGGAGCTAATATAGATAGTCAGCCCATGGCTATTCGCAATCTAGGGAACCGCTGGCCACTATTACCACAAACAAAGCTATTAACTTTGTTACTAAAAACATTATTTGCAGGTTTGGTGTGCCATATAAAATCATCACGGATAACGGGACTCGATTTGAAAGCGTTGAGTTCAAAGACTTTTGCAAACGCTTTTGAATTGAGAAAATCTTTTCCGCTATCGCACATCCGCAAGCAAATGTGCAAGTGGAAGCAGTAAACACGATCATCAAGTCCACCATCAAAAAGTGGCTAGCTAAAGCGAAAGCAAATTGGGTCGATGAACTTCCACTCGCAATATGGGCTTACAGGACAATGCACAAATCTGCAACTGGGCACTCTCCATTCTCCCTGGCATATGTTTCAGAAGCAACGATCCCAGTTGAGCTAGAAGTCCCTTCTTATCAAAGGCAAAACTTCGATCAAAGGTAGAATGAGCAGCTCCTACTCGAGTCGCTTGATATGGTCGATGAGAAGAGGGAAGAAGACGAATTAAGGACTACTGCTCACAAGAAAAGGGTCGCACGGTACTTCAACTCCAAAGTTCATAACTTCCCCTTCGAAGTGGGAGACCTTGTCCTCAAGAGGGTCTACCCTGTACTAGGAACATTGGGTCCAAACTAGGGAGGACCATGTGTGATCGGTCAGAAGCTAGGGGATGGCACATTCAAGCTAACAACCATTGATGGAGACCAAATTCCCTGGGCATGGAACTGTGAATCACTACGTCCTTACTTTATCTAAGACTATCTTATGTATTTCCTATTTCCAGCAAATAAGCCATCTCGGGATACTAGAGACATTGTAAATAGGCAAAACTTGCCCTACTTTTATTAATAAAACTGCTTTACTTTCTGAACCAATAAAACTGTGTTCACAAAAGTAACCTACGGAGTCGAAGGGGTCAAATTGCCTCAAAACCATCCAATCGCTGCTTGAGATTGTGGAACCATGCTCAAGTATGCCCCATTTACCTGCCGGGTCGACGGAAGCAAATCGACTCAAATCATTGGATTGACGGAACTCGATCCTTTCCTTTTAAGAACCAGTGTTGCTCCGAAAAAATAGGGAAGACCCCAATCAAAGCCGCGCACCTCTATAAGTCACGCATTGCTTCTTGAGTTATGAAACCACGCTCTCGAAAGATGAACTCCTCATGTTGCCCGAAGATTGGTAACGTTGAGAAATTCCAAACCGTTCCGGATCGACGGGTCATATCGATCCCAAAAGCCACGCATCATATAAGCCGTGCACCCTCCCAAAAAATGCGCATCTTATAAGCCATGCACACATTTTAAAGCCGCGCATTTCATAAGCCGTGAAATGCCGGGAAACTCGTCTATTGCAGGACTAACAAGAATCAATCCACTCCCACCATCAAGAGTAATGGGCATGAATTCAGCAATGTCGCACGACTATGAATCGATGAAGAATTCTGATTGTTGATTGGCAAAATATCTGGAATCGAGATGCACAAACAAGTTCCCAAAGATAAGAACCACAAATAGACTCGATTATAGACATACGAGGAACCAAGCGGATCAATCGATCATTTTTCAAGTGTTTGAAGTAAGTAGCCTCGTAAATTGGGGGGGCGCACACACAATAATACTCAACCAAAAAACCAAGTACTTCATAGTTTACTCTAAACAAAGAATTTTGGTGGTGATTACAAGACTAGATAAAATACTGATAAATAAAATTGGCATAAGTGCATGAAACATAGGTAAGTAGACAAATAAAGTTACAATCAAAATGTCAACATTGTATTACTTATAACATTTTCAATGTAGAACAACAAACAACCTATGCCGTGCACACACAATATCGGCAATAAATAGGAAAACAAAAAATATCACTATGACAACAATAAGAAAAGTGCAGACCCTGCACTTGTACAGAAGGTGATCAAAAAGCAACAAAAGGAGGAAAAAACCAATCAAGACGTCTTCTCACCACTTCCTCGGTCTACTTCCCCGCCTATAATTTGCAATTACTTGGGCTTATCCTTTCTCGGGGCAATCTCACTCCCTGAAGCATGGCCGCTGATGTACTCTCTTTTCCCTTTATGCTTGTGGGATCGATGGGAGCTCTTCGATGACCTCTTCTATGCTTCAACCTTCTCCTTTTTCACCACTATCATCTGTTGCTCGGTTTTCGACTACTCGGCCTCTGCTCTGTCCGATTGGCTGCCTTGGTCCGCTTGCTCTCGTGTATCATCAACCGCCAAGCTCTCCTCTTAAGAAATCAAGGGGTCGTCCAAACCATGCAGCGCCGCAATTTTCTCAAAATGCGAACCGGGCTACGAGCCAAAAGCAGAGATGACGGTCGACGCTGTTAAAATAGCGGCGGACCCGACATCGCGATGAGAAGGTAATTCAGCAGGAAGAGAAGGTTGATCTATAATGTCAGAATAAAGGTGGTTATCTCAGCAATATCTTTAGGCGTGAATTGAAAATCTTCAAGCATGGGAGAGATAAGAAAGTTACCTGCCATGGAGGTTTGTTCATATGCAACGACTTCGAAGCCTTCGTCGTTGCTTTCCTTCGAGGCTGCATGACCACAGGAGAAGTGGTAATGATCCCTTCGTGGGTATGAAGATGCGAAGACGGCTCGCTCGGGCCCAAAGGAAAATGTTTAGTAGCAGCCTCGGTAGTGGCCGTGACATCGATGGTTTCAGCTCCTTCTCCAACATTAAGATTTTCTAGCCTTCCACTAAAGCTAGACAGGATTCTTCGTTCAAGTAGACCCGAGCTAGCTCCTCTTTACTGTAACTGCCATCTATGTCTCAAAACCGGGCTAGAACTTCTTCCCAAACTACAGCGAGCGTGCGAGGGAACAATGGACCCAAGTACTGAGGCTACCCCGATGAAGCACGAAATTAACATAGAAGCCTAAAATGGTAGAATTCAAGCCTTCCATTTTCTTAGCGAAAGTATCTTGGAGCTCTAAAAGACTGGCTTTCGTGCTAGCCTTCTCTACTGCCAGTTGATTTTTCTCGGCTTCCAAAGTCAAATTTTGTGCATGCAGAGAGGCAATTTCCTAGGATTGTTCGGCGACGACTTTCTTCTCCGCCTCAACCATTGTCCCGCTTGCCTTTAGTTTTTCTTTTAGAGCCACCTCAATGGTGTGGCACTTCTTTATTTCTTATCTGAGTATCAGTGCGGTTCAGTTGGTAGACTCCTTCAGCTCCTTGAGTAATGAAGCACTCCTACTTTCTCTCTTCAAGGCGTCATTCCTCTCCATCTTCAGTTTCTCAATCTCCGAGTCATGGTCTGCAAGTTGCTTCTTGTATTCATCTTTTTCGGACTCGAATGAGAGAATCTCCTGGTGATTGTTTTGTAATGGTAGAAAGCTGCTTGCACAATTTCTCCTACTCCTCGTCTTCCTCCAAGTCGCTCTAAATCGCATGGAGATGGGGTGAATAAGATTCTGCACGAACTGACTTCAAGTCAGGTTTATCAAAAATAACCCCCCTTAAGAAAAAGTTAGGAAATGCAACCTGCAGGAGCGACAGACCAACATGGAGAATGTTGGGGCTTTCCTTGAAATTGGAAGAGAAGCAACCACTGCAGCGTGAGTGGAGGAGGTCACGATGCTAGAAGCGGGAACGGCGATCCTAGTAGAAGTAGGAAGATGTACGGCAGGTGCATGTTCTTGATCTTTCTTCAGCTTCTTTGATGGGTCTTCCCATTTAATAGGGCTTTTCCTTTTCTCGTAGCCGCTTCCTCTATCGCAGTCTGGATCCTTATCAGCTCAGTAGCATTCTTCTACCTCCTTCTCTCTTCGTCAGTTTCACGGGAGGCGTAGTATATGGATGAATGTCGTTGCGAATGTTGAGACTTAAGTGCTCGGTTAAGATCATTGTAGAAGCCACGGGATATGATACCTGTAGCAAATAACAAAACAATTTCAGAAAAAAGGCATTCAATGGATTAAAATATCCTAAGAGAATAACAGTGAAATGCGTGATCCTAGTGAAGTGTGTGCTATAGTTTAACGACCCCAGCGTAATACACAAACATGATCGATCGCCAACTAACGTCAGGACATCCATTTCTATAGGAATGATCTAGGTTGGCTGGGAAGGCAACCCTTCCGAAGTTAAATCACCCACTAGGGCATCCATATCTACAAAAATGTCGCTCACATCTCCCAAGTCAAAATCGACGCCCTCTGGCAAAGGGCTGGGAACAGGCTCGTTCTTGGGAGGAGCTTCTTCAAAACATTCTTTCGAAGGAGGTGAGGGAGTATGTATGGGACTCAACTCCAGGCCTTGTCACCTAAATCGACATCGCCTTCTTTGGTATCAGTATCTCAATTTATTTCTTCTTCGATTAAAGGAAGCCCCTTACCGATCTCTCCTTTCTCCTTTCCCTCAATCAATAGAGTTTTGCCTGTTTGATGAACAAACTCTCTCTCTTTCTCCTGCAGGATCGAAGGCATCTTGAGCAGACTATTAACCCCAACTTGAATAGAGGCATTTTCAGAAGTTTTCTCTAACCCACCAGATGAGTCACTTTCTTCCTCCTCCTCATTATCATCGTCACCTTCATCGGAATCATGAGAAAAGGAAACTGAGCTAGTTCGAGTTTTGGAGCAAGAAGGGGCTTTAATGAATCCAACAGACCTCCCGAGATGTAAGATCCCATACCAGTAAAGATTTTCATCTGTAAGCAAAAACCTGGTTGTGCGCTCTCGAGCATCGGCCACTTTCAGGGCGTTGAGAACAGGGCCGAGCATCGGATCTTTGTTAATCTTCGGGAGAATTGCAAAAGAATATACAATCGTTCAGAAGACTTTTTAGTAGCTAAAGGAAATTCCATGCATGGTGAAAGAAACTTAACCCCCGTGGTCCACAGATAGGTGAATCCCTCTGGACACTTGTCAAAAAAGAACTGATTTTTGAATGAGGGAACCTCGCTAGGAAGATCTAGTATAAGCTTTCGGCTGCGTTGCGCCTCAATATAAATGAGTGACAGGTTAGCCTTCTTTTTTTAAATAACAGGAGATACTACAGCTCGGGAAAGCTCAAGGCACGATTAAGTGTTCACATGAATAGAATATACAAGCAAGTTAGCATAACGTAACCATTCGGGAGGATTTGAAAGGGAGCCAACCTCATGTTCTGATGAGTCGCCATGAGAAAGTGATTAAATGGGGGCACCGCACCATACATACACATGTAGTGATGGAAAGCCACATATCCGGATGGTGGCCTATGAGCGAATTACCCTTTGGACAGCAGTAGCACGTCGTCCTTCGGGATGCCGTATTATGAGCAAATGCTTCACAACGTCTTGTGTGTAAGGATCAAAGAGGCTTTCTCCGGAGGATCAAGCAAAACCCTAAAGTTGGGGGGAGTGCGGTCGACGATGGGACCAACTAGGATCAGATGGCCATATTTCCCCAAAGCCATGGAAGTAGCAGATCCAGCCAGGATCGACGAAGACTCTGCTTTAGAAATAGGTGAGCTACCTTCAACTGACTTTAGCCGAAAGGATTTGCGCATCATTCTATATAAGAAAGCTTATGTTCAAAACGGTCAACGACACGGAAAGCTCTTCCTATTCTAGGTACACCGACTGTGCAGTGACAAGGCCAAACCATTGCGAGCAATTATAGACCGATGAGTCCGAATCGGGAAGAAAATTATCTGCATAAGTCGATTTTAGTTTCCTGGAAAGTGATAACAACCTAAGTTGCATGCGAGATGCTATCCTAAGTTATTATCACCTCCTAGAAGAACCAAAATCAATCCGCAATCTGCAAAATGTCATGCCGAAATCGACTGTGAAACTTAGTACACGTTAATTCTGATTCTACGGATGAAGATAGCAAAACATGTCGTGAACCGGGGCAAAACCTTGGCTTCATTTCATGAAGAACTTCAGACTCAATTTACTATTTTCTTCCACAAAATCACAATTAGCTCGAATCTTCCACTGCATCCATCATCAACGTAACCTCACCATCGATCGATGATGTAATATCGCGTCAAAATCCACTTTACCCACCTTCGAAATTGAGAAAGGCAATGAGGTCTTCAATTCAAGATGGCTCGAATGAGGGCGCTTTGGATCACCAGCGTCTCAAGGCAGGCGAAATCACAGCGGCAGGTGGCGCTAGGAGTGAGGATCGATGGCGGCAGTGCTCCGGTGATGGCAGAGTTTGGATTGGTGAAGTTTCGGTATCTTATGAATCGGCTCGGCTCGAAAATGTGAAGTAGGAGAATGGAGATCCGATCCCACTCGTATATAATATAAAAGAGAAAGGCGGAAAATTTTTCCAAGTACTTGGATCGATGCCGATCCGATCCAATTTATTTCCCCCAAATGACCTCAAACTTTCCTTATTTTCCCAACATGATGTTCATATTCATTCTGGAAGTTATCAAGTCAAGGTCACTCCAAAATTACGACTAGTGAAGATTTCCACTAAGGACTGAATAGTTAGCCGGAATGTCATAGGTAGCTACTCAAGGAAGCTAGATACGACCAATAAAGCTCCGTGAAATGGAAATCGGAAGACAAATAATTCCAAAGCACGCTTTATTTCCAACGAAAGCATGCTTTGGGGGGCAAATGTTAATCGAGTTCTTAACCTAGCAGAATTCAAAAGGAGTTAGAACATTCAAATTGCGCCAGAAATACTCAAAACTTGACCGGAAGACCTAAAAGTACATGACAAAGAAACCCTGAAAGGTTGGACTAAAAATACGCCAAGTATTTGGATCAGCACCGATCCGATCCAATTGGATCGGATCGGTGCTGATTATTGACCTGTGGATTCACCAATCCACATGCATTATATTCCTACATCTCTCCGAAACTTATCTACCAAGTTTGATAACATTTGGAGCATCGGAGGTTAAGAGGTCAAGACTTATACGATTCGGATTATAGTTTAATCTAACCATGGTCAAAACAAGTCAAAAAACTATGAAATCACATGGGGAACCTTGCGTGCAAGAAAAGAAGCCAACGAAGAAGGAGTTGTGTAAAAATTGCACAACATTTTGGATCAGTAACGATCCGATCCAATTGGATCGGTACCGATCCAAAAGGTTAGTTTGAAATAGCCCCAAACTTTACGTGCCTCCTCCAATGGATAACTACAGGCTTCTGGTACTTTGGTTTTAATCCAAATGCTATCTAAATCCTACAAATACCATCCTTTCTTCAACAGAGAGGGGGCTGGCTGCTTTGATCACTAGGGAAACTCTGCTACTAAAATTCTTCAACCTTCTTCCTCCTTATAATGGCTGCCATCGGACAATTGAGATCCTTCCTTTTGTCTCCATCAATGGTGGTCTGATCTTTCTTCATTCAATTATTAGAATTGTAAACATCTTGTACTTGTGACCAACAGTCAATCTATAAAGTGGACGTAGGCTTCGCTTACAGCCGAACCACTATAAAAATCTTGTGTTTCTCTACTTTTTTTTATCTTTTCTGCAATTTGGAGAGTGTTTAGTTCTACTTTATTTATCCTGATAAACAGGGCTAGTGCTTTCACAATCATATTTGGGTGTTGATCCAATTTTTGGGTCAACATAGATCATAAATCTTTGAAGTATCTTTTAACTCAGAAGGACTTGAATATGAGACAACAACGTTAGTTAGAATTTCTCGCGTCATTAAGTAGAAGGCACGCCGTTATAGCTTATTTACTGGTACGTCCAACCTTGATTGATCGTTTAAAGGAGAACCATAGGGATCCGTTCATTGCAAGGATAGCCAAGGAAGTTAAGGAGAACATGATACCGGGAAGATGGAAGGGATTCAACGTGGATGATCAAGGAATTTTACGAATGCATGATAGAATTTTGTTCCGAATATTGATAGGATTAGGTAGGAAGTTCTAGCTGAATTACAATACATCTAGGAACTACCAAGATGTATCGAGACATAAAGAGGATTTTTTGGTGGGATGGAATAAAGAGGGACATTTCCATTCATGTTAGCAGATGTGCAAATTTTTAGCTAATCAAAAGCGATCAGTAAAAGACTGCCAGATTACTTCAACCTCTTGAGATTCCAACTTGGAACTGGGACCGGATATCAATGGATTTCATTGATGGCTTACCTCGAACGAGGAAGGGAAATAAAGGCGTTTGGGTTATCATAGATCGATTGACCAAAAGCGCACACTTTATTCTAGTAAAGCCAACAAGGATAGCCTCGAGCTTAGCTGAAATATACACGAGAGAGATTGTCGATTACATGGTGTTTCGAGCAGCATAGTAAGTGATTGGGATCTAATTTTTACCAGCCAGTTCTGGGAGGCATTGCAAACAACTTTGGAAACGAAGCTGGATTTAAGCACTGCATACCATCTCCAAACTGATGGGCAAACTGAAAGGGTAAAATGAGTATTTGAAGATATTTTGAGAGCATGTACCTTATATTTTGGAGGTCCATAGGAAAGCCATCTTCATCTTGTGGAATTCTCCTACAACAACAGCTACTAGGAAAGTATTAATATGACACCTTATGAAGCTTTATATGGTCATCCATGTAGTTCACTAGCATGTTGGATCGAAACCAGAAATCGATTAGTACTTGGTCCTGATATGATTTGAGAAGCCTCGGAGAAGGTAGATATGATCAGAAAGAAGCTCAAAGCAGGCAGAAGAGTTATGCCGATCAAAGGCGTAGAAATCAAGAATTTTCTGCTGGAGATTTGGTGTTTTTGAAAATATCTCCTATGAGGGGAGTAGTGAGATTTGTAAGAATTGGGAAGTTTGCACCTTGATATATTGACCTTTTCCAATTCTTGAGCGGATTTGCCCGCTATCCTATCGAGCGGAATTGCCAGAAAGGTTATCAGGTATGCACAATGTCTTTCATGTGTCCTATTTGCGAAAATATATGCTTGACCTAGAACTAATCATAGAGACAGCTGCCCAAGAAGATTTAGAAGTAGAGCAAAACTTGGCAGTTATCAGATGACCACTTCGAATCGTTGATCGTGATGAGAATCAGTTGCGGATAAAGGTTGTGAGATTAGTTAAAGTCCAGTGGAGTGGTGATGCTGAAGACTGCACTTAGGAAACTGAGGATAGAATGAGAAAAGCTTAGCCTGAGTTTAGGATTGATGCTTAGTTTGCATATTTTATCGATATAGCGTACTCACCACCTGTGGTGTAGTCACTTATCATATCTTTGTATTCCATCGTTTATAATATATTCCTTTTTGAGTTATCTTCTCCTTGTCGTAAATTTTGAGGACGAAATTCTTTTAAGGGGAGAAGTTTGTAACGATCTAGGAATTTAACACTTTGGAAAATAATATTTAATTTAAAAATATTCAAATATAAGGTTTTATAAAACAAATTATATTGTTTTGAACAACGATTAATTATGATAATCTTATTTGCAACAAGTAATTATAAAAATATACTCTTTGGAAAAATATCGATAAAATGATCGATAATTGTTTTATAGATAAACTGCTTTTTAACCATCAGAAATCACGCACGACTCTAGATACATACACTCATTTATCCATATAAGTAAGAATATGTAATAAATAATTTTATTTTATTTTTGAAAATAAAGTGTCTTTATGACATCATCAATGATGTCATCATTTTCAAATAATCGATTTTTGAATTTAAATTGAGTTTAAACGATTTAATAATTGTTTAAAAATAAATGAGGCATTATTAATTATTACTTAATAATAAAAATGTCATTTTTAAATTTTGTTTACATATATATTTTTTAACTGAGAACTAAAAATATGACCGAATATCGGATTCTGGATTCATAATGGTTTAACCAAAGGAAGTTGTTCAATGTTATATGTTATATGTGACATACATGCACACGTATATATCCATGTACACCCATATAAATCTTAGAATTAATATTTACATTTACTAATTACTAATGTTAAATAAAATAAATATCATGATATTTATAAAGGAGGAATGGTGACATATCTTCTTTTTAGTTCACATTCTCATCCAAGTGTATGCCTTAAGAGCTAAGTAAAGAGGCATGGAGTGATGGAGGTGATGGCCTGGGGATGGGCCATGCACATGGGGGAGGAGTGGTGGTGGTGAGGTGGAAAGATGATGTGATGTTTGGTGAAAGTATCATGATATTTTGATCCAAACTTTTGCCTATAAATACAAGGCATACCACTTCACTTTCATTCACACTTCCTTCTCTTATTTCTTAAGCTTCTTCATCTTCTTCCTCCTCTACATTAATTGTTTCCATAACCTGTTAGAAAAATTCCAAAATAACGTCAAAGTTCTGTCAAAATAAGTCGTAAAATATAGAGAAATATACCACTTCGAGTTCGAGATCGAGTTAGTGATTTTCTCCTTCTTTTCTCTACCAAGGCCGTATCCATCTAAGCATCCCACCAACCTTGCAAGCCTAAGGTCGAACCTCCCTAAGAGTCTTAGCGCAAGATTCGTAAACTCCAGTTCCGGAATAGTGGAGCTATAGTCGATTGAAAGTTAGATCAAAAGGATATCATGTGAGAAACTCTACTTATTTTTATTATTATGAATTATATGATGATATGATATGTTTACTATGATTGTTTTCTAGGGTTGATCATCGTGTTTGGATATGATAATATGTCTGTTTGATTATGGAAATAATTCACGTTAAATGCACGTCGAAATTACACAAAGGAAATCACTTTCGTTTATGATTATTAAAGTGTTACGGAATGGTTAGACCTCTTTAAAATGATTTAAAATGGTTTATAAACATTAAAATTCAATTCAAAGAAGTTTTGACAAGATATGCAATTGGAGACAAAAATAGGCGCGTCGCGTAAAGGCAGCTCGCGATTTCGCGCCATAAAAGTTAAATCAATGTATAAGGTGGAATATAGCTCGGAATGATTCGAAATAAGAACTTTCCAAACTCTTATAACGATGGTTTTCAAACAAAAGAAGAAAATCAAGATTTCATTTAGTAAAGTTTGAGATATGTCCAAATCAAGTTTTCAAAAACGTCGTGCGTTGGTAGTTCGAAAACCAAAATGGCAAAATCTTTCAAATGGATATTTTTAAATCTTTAAAAATATGAAATATATTTTGTAAACATGTTAAAATGTTTTAAAAAGGATTTGAGTTATAAAATGGACATATGTAGAATGAAGTTAATGTTTTGATCAAAGAAGCTTTTAAAAATACTATTTGTAGCACTTTTTGGTAACTTTTGAAATTAAGATTTAACTTGGGATTTTCTTCCCTAATCTTTTGCAAATGTTTTTCAGATAATAAATCTAGCGTTTTAAAGAGTTTAAAGTTGATCAAATAACTTGACTGCCTTATAGGTGATAGAGAGAGAGTCTCTAGACCCGAACTTGGACAACTAGTGTCTGGGTTCCGCTCTAGCTATCCGGACTGGCCCGACGGAGGGGATAGTAAATTTGATTTACTCGGACCACATATTCCTAATGTAGAAAGAGATTTGAAGATTTTCAAAAATTAAACAAGATTTAAAATAGGATTTTGGTTGTTAAAGAAAACATTCTAGTTAAACTCCATATTAAATTTCGAAGAGGGAACTCGTACTATCCGTATGAATTTAAAAGGAGATTTCACCATTATTCGACGAATAGTATAGGTTGAATAAGGAAATTAGTATTGGGTATAATAAGTCTTAAATTTATGGATCTTTTTTTAATACTAACCGGTTTAGGTTTACAGTAAACGATGTCTTAAATAGCATTGTTTTTACCCCATTAAAAATATGTTTTGGAAATGTGAAATCTTCATTAAGATTTGAATTATACTTTTCCTAAGTAATTAAAGATGAAATGTTTTGGTATTTCCAAAGTTAAAAATGGGTTTTAATTAACCAAAGGATTTGATAAAAGAGGTTTAAATATCTCGTATATACTAAAACAGAATATGATTTAAAGATATATATCTCTAAAGAGGTATTTTACTTGGATAAAAGATGGTGATTAATTGAATAATAATCACCTATATACTTGACATCTTTTTATTGATAATTGGTTCGAAGGAACCAGGGTCGGATTTGGGTAATTCCTATCTGAAAACCACTTCGAACCAATATACCTTCGAAAGTGAAAATGTTGAAGACAATGATTTTTTAAGACGGTGATCTTCATAATGTTGGGCTGCTTGCCACTAACCCCATGATTCCATATTATATAAATGGTGGCAGCGTTGTTTCATTCTGTAAGTCTTCGATGTAAGGACTGCTCGCTACTAATCCTATGGTTGATTCCCGACAGGACGTAGTAGGAGAGTGCCTTTTGTTTGTCCTGTGCCTAGATAATTTGTAAGGACGAGTGTTCAACATTGCATTTCTAAGACCACAGCGTTGTTTATTACAAATGTACATTTGTTTGGCGGTGTAGGAGGTAACCCCTCTTATACTTAACACCCTTCTTTGAGAAGTACGAGCTCAGCGGTTGTACTTTTGTGGAAATCAATAGCGTGTTGTTGGAAATGGCAATGTTACATCTAAAGTAGGATTTGTTCTATGAAAGGTAAAACGTTACCTTAAGACTCACACATCGGGAATGACAAAAACAGGGTATATGCGATAGGGCTAAGTGGGTTGCTCCCATTAGGGTATGGTCATCACCTTTCTAGATTACCCTCAATATTTCAGGTATGTTGTGTATGCTTTGGGATCCCAGTAATGGTCGGTAACAACCAAGGTGGTGTCATATTTGGTTCTATCTACGGTAAAGGTAGGTCGGTTATGTGCTGATAGAGGTTGGAACCTCAGGTGCATCCTTCTAGAGATGTACTGTCGGAAGGTAGTCCCTTACCTTGTCATTGTATGGAATCCATAACCCAATACGAGCTTTTACGGTTTTAGTTTTAAACATATTATGCTGGAATTTAATAAATGTAGAAATTTCGGCTATGATTAATATGTTATTCGAAAGGGTTTTCAAAGAATGTCACTAAAAATAATATCTTTGATTTTATGTAGCAAATGTTTTGGTTATCATAAGGTAAAAATCTGTCTGTGTTTATGTGCAGTATGGTCTTATGAGATACCCTCTGTTTTCAAAAGTATCCCTTCTTTTAGTTTTCTTAAACCAGTCACATGACTGGTCCGGAGTTTATTTTCTATTTCTCTTAAACTCTGGGCGCCTTATCTTCCAAGCAGCCAAGTAGTTAGGTAGCTTGGAGCTTTTTGGGAGGAGCATGAAGCTGGAGGGTCCTTTATAGATAGTTATTTATTTCTATTTCTACAGTATTATGTGTAAGTTCTACCAAGACCTATAGGGATAGACAGTTATTACTGTCCCTGGCTAGGTTAGTACTTGCTATGACTCTAATATCCCATTGTGAGAGTGATTGTATGTACTATCCATATGTATAATTACATGTTGTTAAATGCGATGAGAGAATCAATTTTTTTCTTTCTTCTATCTTTATTTTCTTTTACCCCTGATTATCCACCTCTCCAGCACTTGAATTTGTGGCACATGAATACCGAGGAAGTATTAGTGTCGATCTTCGATGGTCAAAAAAGTGGGTTGTTATAGTCATAATCTTAAACTAACATTAAAGTGACAGGGTTGCACTACAATTCTATATTAACATTGAAGCAATAAGAATGCACTGCAATCCTAAGTTGACATTGAAGTGACAGAACAGTGCCATAATTCTAAAGAAGTACTACCCAATAAACACAAAGACTCAAAGGAAGAAATAAATCAACAACTGCATACATGCGCACGCAAAGCCATAATAAGTAACTGCCCCTAACATAGAAGAACTGCATTGTTATAAATACTCCTGAACTTCACTACCAAAAATAGACCATTGAAAACTACGCCGCTATAACTATATAAGATAACAGTATTACATAGCATCCAAACCGTGCTAACACTCCTGAAGTCGTACTACATCCAAAATAATTAAAAAACATAACTTCGAGAGTAATTAAAGTAAAACTATACAACTCACTAAATAAGATCGCATCGCCATTTTGAAGCCTAGTCACACCACCAGAACCTAAACCATACTAGTAATAGAGGACTGCACCACCACCTCCATATCAAAGCAGTGCCTAAGAAATTCAAGAATGTAGCCAACATTAAGTCATCGCCTATTCAAAAATTGAGATTCCTGCTTCTATTTCAAGCTTCCCGCTCCAGTTCAAAATCCATCAACCCAAATCAAGATTTTGCACAAAAGACCATGTCAGCAATTCGTGCATAGTAGATGAGCAGGATGGATGATGAACACGTGACATAATCCAAAGGCATAAATCAAAAGAACGGAAGATGGACATTAGCGATCCGTGTAAATCTCTGTGTACTATAAATGAATAGGGAACTATAGCAGAAAAGAAAAGATTACTTTACATTTTTAAGCACTGAAATTGAAAAATTATACTCTCTGCCATTTGTTTTCATACTAAGAATCAAAAGAGAAGAGAATGACGTTTTCCCCATGGATGTAGGATTTGTTAATATCCAAACCATGTAAATTCTTTGTGTCATTTATTACTTTTAGTACTTTATTCACTTTTTCCTATCTTTAATGCCTAGTTTGGAATGGATTGCTTTATCAAATTGGATTAAGACCCTTTATAAGATTTTGAATATTTTTCCTCATGATTGTGTAAGCATTACAACAACATAATTACTTCGTTTAAAGGCAATTTTAATATTACTTAATCTTGCTAATTATTAATCACGAAAGCATTCAACGTTGTGGTTACTTCTAAAAATACTTGGATGTTTCTGAGATGAAAAAATCTCGTTAACAAAACTCACATACATTATCTCAAAACATCATTAGAAAACAATTTTTTTAACTCTAGAGCCAAAAATAAATCTCTTCTCTATCTAGTAGATGAAGTCAAGTGAAGATTTAGTGGATGATCCTAATTTTGATGAACACAAATAGGTTAGTTTATCGTAAAGTTGATTTTTCTTATACATATTAATCTTACATTTGCTATTAGGCATTTTCTGTTACTTTATGATGAGTTTAATGATCCCGTGGCTTACATAATTTTGAAGAATATAAAGTATGTTGATGTCGTAAACAAAAATCTAAGTGAAAGTTATTGAATTGTAATGTTTTACCATACAATGTTTATGTCATTTTTCCCCTCATGTTTTTTGTGTTTTGGTTCTTAGAGGTGGATACTAATTACATAAAATTAACAATGCACTTTTTGTTCTTAATAAAAAGTGTTTGATAGTAAAAATATGGAAGAAGACGATCGATCAAATGCTTCAAAAGACATCCAAGTTGATTTGACAAATATTTTTCGACCGATCAAGTAAATACTAAAATTTCATTATCTTAAATACATTAGAAGAAAAAAATTTACTATTTTATATGTGATTTTTTGTGTATGTTATACGATGTTTGTTGTGTTTTGAAAAGAGTTGAATTTGGTATAGTAAATAAGGGGAATAATTGTTGTGTTTTGAAATATTGAAGTGACTATTTACTTAATATAAAATAATAGTCGATGAAAGGAAGCATAGAACCAAACTTTGTATGGTAGATTTTAGTTACCAGAGTCAGAAGTATTTTTATGGATGCCAATAGTAGCACATTATTACATATATAACTTCAATGAGTTATTTTAATCACCAAGCACAATTAAGACCCCATTATCAACGAAAAAGTTCATAGGTAAATACAATATAGCAGTTATCACCCTTTAAGTAGATAAGTGGGTCTTCTAATAAATGCGTTACAAACCGAAGTTCAATCCGATATCACAAACTGAACATTCCTGGTTGTTATTTTTAGGTTGTTCTAACCATTAATTACAACTAAATCACATTGATAACATATCATCGTTTGAAAACCAATGAATGAAAGTGGTGCATGGAACATCTTCGCTTGACAATTTCATCTAATCAATGTCCTTTTAAACAAAATATTAATTAAACTCCCATTATCGACCAGTATGGTTTCGATAGGTTCTATCATAGAAGTTATGATCCAAACATTAGTTTGAGGTTAACCAAAACCCTCGAGATCCTTCTTACTGTGATAACATCCTTCTTTCCAAATTAAGGAAGTTTGTATACATCTCCTTTTAATGAACTATCCTTTATTGAGTTACAATTTCACTTTCATGTATTGGACTTTATGAAAACCTATCCATTGTAGCTCTATTCTTCTCAACCTCATGCATACCTCCAAAAATTATTCGTATATAAATGCCAACATGAGTTGCTCTAGCCATGCTTATTTGTGCATTATTCGTGCTTGCTTTCTACTGTTGTTGCTGAGGCTGCATACGTATTTCCCTATTATGTCTATGATGGTTTCTTAACAAACTCCAACAACTTGTTCTTCTAAATGTAATCTCCTACCACATCCCTCACATGTCTACAGTCATTGGTATCATGATTGTGAGTGGAATCAAAAAAACTTTCCTAGTTTCTTGTCTTTCTCCATTTCTGATCTCTGAGGGATCTCTTACATCAGATCCATTCTTAGGATGTAATATATATATTCTCTATTTTATGGGCTAGGTCCGTATAACAATTATAATATGCGGCCGTTAGTTTGAAATGTTTCTAGTTATTCCCATTTCTCGTCTTACCTTGACCTTCCACCTTTTTCATCCTTTTATAGCCACCACCTTTCTCCTTATTTCGATTATCATTCTTGACTCTTTTACGACAAGTTGGAACACTCTTGTTCTTTCCATATTAGCCTCTTCCGATTGAGTATATTTTTCGACATTGTATTAAAAGTTCTTGAAATCAACAACCTTCTTGTTTGTTGATGAAATACAAAAATCAGACCCCTTCTTCATCCCTGCAACTATAGCCATGTGAATTAGGTTCGAGTTCGATCTCAATTTGGTTGTAGAAGCGCATTAAATCTAATTATTAATCTTTCAAAGTTTTATCATCTTTCCATTTGATATCAACAAGATTTATTGAATGCTAAGTTTTTGTACATGCACCCTAAATTGGGTCTTAAATCTCCTGACCAACTCTGTCCAAGAACTGATCGATCGTTTATACAATCTATAGAACTAGTATATTGCAAACTCAATCAAGAAAATTTGGAAGCATCTGCAATCACATTGTCATTTACATTAGACACTCATGTAAGTTAAATGTTTGCACTAAATGGACCTTCGGATCAATTCTCCCATTATATGTATACATCGTTGGCATTTTGAAATCTCAGATGATCAATCATTCAAAATATTTAGAGTAAACAGAATTATGTTCCCATCATTAGAATTGAGTCCCTTTCTTTTACATGCATCATGCTCTAAATCATATTTTATGTCACTTCATATTTGTGAAGTTTATTCAGCAGTCACATCTTGACTATGCCTTCAATCTCACAAATGAACATTAGGGTCGTTTCACAATGGGAATTGGTTGTGAGCCTATGCTCATGTCTATTGTACCGTAGTACATCTCTATGAGAATCTCTCTAACACTCCTTACTCCCATTCTTTTATAATCACCACCTTACAGATGATATTTTGAATATTATGTTGATTCATTTGAAGAAAACACATTGAAAGTGGTAGAAGTCAGAGAAACTAGCGACGTGTGAGTGTGGAAGTAAAGCCCAAAGCCATGATTTACCATCAAGAGTTAGGGGTTATGATCAAGAAACGTAGTTTCGAATATCTAGAAGCAAAAAAGGTTCTAAACTCTTTGCATTGCATCTCGTATTAATAGGCCCAAAATATGGTTATTTGTTTCAAATATTGTAGGAATATAATTTGGGCATCTGGTTTGTAGTTTGAAAGTAGTAATAATGTTGTTAGTGTAAATTTTACAAAATGTTTTGTGTGATTTATTTTGTTTTTAAATAAGAAGAAGAGAAAGAGAAGAGAAAGAGAAGAGAAAGAATTAAAATAGTCCCACATTTTAGAATATTGAAAAATATATTTGTTTAAATATGGTTTTCTCGAGGGAAGGTTGGGCCCTTTGGACACCCAAATGTTTGCTTTATTGTGAGGAGGGAAGTGATGCATAACCAATACGATTCTTGATTCGGAAATGTCTAAAAGGTGTTACCATTGTCTTTGCCAGATTTCAACCATTGTCTTTGCCAGATCGAAGCATCACCACCAAAAGATGTTTTGTAGCTACTTTAACATGGTCAACTCTGAGAAACAACGACCCAAAATTTTAAGTTATGTTAAGTTTTCATTCAAAATATAAGGAGATTTTGCAACTATTTTGTGACCATTCCTTTTCTTTCAGAAATTATTCTTTCTTCTTGAGTTTAATCTTTTGTTTTCATCTAGTCATGTTGATAAAGTTTTCTTGGGCTTTTGTTTGCTTTAAACTTAATAGCTTGCTTCTAAGTTGATCAATGTTTCCCCAAAATTTGTTAATTGAATTTTTTTTCCTATAACACCTGCCATAAAGTTATTCTATTTACATATTAATACCAATTTTGTGACCGACACCATTGTTCCAGTGGTTAGGCACTCCAACTTCGATGCGAGAGGTCATAAGTTCGAAACTGGCGTAGCGTGATTCGAACCGCTGGACATATATTGACATGCAGTATCCTGTATACTACCAAAGACTTGTTGTACTAATATGTACTACCATTTAAGTACCCAATTTCCCAAAAAATGCTAATTTTATTTACTTTTGGTCTTTGATTCCTTCTTGCACAGTCATATACGACCTCTTCAACCAACATCGACCTTCTCATCAAAATTTGCACCATCTGGCTCCCACCTTATATGATCGCGACTATCAATAATGCTTGGACTTAGAATCAAATGTTGTCAACTAATGATTGTGTATTGATCTTAGATGTAAAAGATAGAAGATCATTAGGTGTATAATGTAAAACTAAAAACTAAAACATATAAGGAAACCTCATCACAAAATAGAATTAATAAACATTTAAACAACAAACATAACATACTAGGATCAATTTTACAAATGTCATATCAACTGCTTGTCTATATCAGCATTACACCTGAAGTTATTTAAAATGTAAAACAAAACAGCAACAATTTGAGAAAAGATACAAAATGTGCAATCGGTAGATATAAGTCGCAAACTCACCCCTTTCATTTTCCTTCCCTTTACCTGGAAACTTGTGAAATATATGACATACACAACACATATATAATAGTACAAAAGGAAAAGTAAAATGGTGAACAACTAGTTTGGACTATGCACTTATGTCTATGCATCCCAACTTGAAGATCAGTGGCTATACGTAGACATTAATTGCTAATGTACCATTTCAAGGTCAAGTCTACATAGTTCTATTTTATACATAGAACTACTATTCTCTAGCAGTCACAAATGTTAGCACAAAATAAGAATTTATTGTTGGCAACTATGATGTCAGCGTAAGAATATAGGAATACCTATAATATCAACTATAGTTTGATAATACAAAAATAGGGAATGATATCTCAACACATTTGCACAAATAAAAGTCATCGGATCCCTATTTTCAATAATACCGATCTAAAATTATTGAGAGAACATTAATACTCAACAAAAATATGAGTGCATAAACCGCAAGTAATAAATATACCAATCACACATCAGATAACAATACCGACTTTCAATGAGAAACCAACAATCAAATGTTAAAAAATGGTAAATACTAACAATTACACACACATATATACACATATACACACACAGATACACACACGCACACATACACACATAGAGACACCAATCGCCTAGTTAATACCAATAAATAGTAGTTACCCACCAACAAACCTTAATTGCCACCACAAGCTAAATACAAAATGGTACATCACCACAAATAGTAAATTCCCACCCAAAGAGCATGCATACAAATGGTAAACACCGACTCATACAAAAAATGGACAATAATTGATGATAATACATCACCCTCAATATAATAAAAATATTTCTATTATTATCATCTATTTAAACATTATTGATTTAATTTAGATAATACAAAGTACTTCATTATTATTTACCGACTTTAAAAATAATAATACTTTACTTCACATATCCGAACATTAATTTATGATTATTATCCCAAATAACAGTATCAGTTTACCTAAATACCTTAAAAAATCTTATTACTATTTCCTTAAAATTACGGTGACTGTTACTTAATTCTCGTAAAAAAAATTCTTCTTAGAATTGTAATTACCATAAGGGGGAATTAATTTAAAGGACAAAGATTTGTATATTTTTTGCCTCAAGGACACAACCTCAATATTTTTACCATAAGGACAAACATTCTCCTAAAAATTATTCATATGGACAAATATTTTCCAAAATTATTCATAAGGACAACAAAACTACTACCAAGCTAAAACTGATACCTAAAAACTGCTACCGATAACTACAAACTGATACCTAAAAACTGTTATCAATTACTAAAAACTGATACCTAAAGAAAGTTGTCCTTCAGGATAAAATATTGAAGGCCTGTCCTTGAGGCAAAAATGCTGAAAATTTTTGTCCTTGACAATAATTTCCTGTTACCATAAAACTCTTTTTAATCACTTTATTCTTTCCCATACAAAAATAAGAATTGTAATCCAACTCAACTATTTCTGTAACGATCCAAAATTTTGGTTATTAGATTTTTAATGTTTAATTAATTTAAATATTTAAAATAATTGAATTTTGGAATTTAATAATTTATAATTCAAGATGGGGAATAATTAAATATTTGAATTGTGAATTAAATGTCAATTAAATGGATTTAATAATTTTATTTAACTCCTTTTAATTAATAAATAATATTGGTGAATTCAATTTGCAAATTTATTTACAAATATAAAATAGATTGGATAAATATCGATAATTAAATATTTAAATCTGTGAAATTAGCCTTTCGGGGCATAGTCTCGGATTTCGATGAAACTAGTTTCATTGGAACCGTAATGGTGAATTATATTACGCCGTCGAATTTCGTAGCAATTTGACGTATCATTTGGTCGTTCGAGATCGAAACGCGTTGAAATTAATATCGAAAATTTAATATAATAACTAGGTCCAAAAACCCATCTTCTGCATACGATCGAATTAGGTCTCGAAACAAGTTTCATTGCGTTCGGAATAGGGGTAAAATATTAGAAATGCCAGGCGGCACGTCTTGTTTGGAGTTAGACATTTTCGAGTATATTTTGCTAAATGATTTAAAATTAAAATAATATTTATATGCACATACCCAACATATTAACCCATCATTTCACAACCCACAAACATTGGCAGCTCGAGAAAAACATTGGCGGCTCGAGAAATCATTTTGTAATGGAAAGAGGAAACATAATCATTTTGTCTATTTATTATTTATTATATTTTATTGGTTATAAAAACACGGGCCTTGAATATACCTTACTATTTTCTTCTATCATCCTCTCTGTTATTAGCATTCTTCATTTCCAGTGAATGGAAAAACCAATGCTCTTTCAAATTCAACATAAAATAATCTAGGCTACTAAAAATCACCAAACGAGTTCCTGGGAGTTTAAAATTGTAAGATCTACAAATCTATACCCTTTCTGTAGCTTGTGATCACCTGCGGCCGACTCGATGGTCGAACTAGGGCACGACTTTGTTGATGACAGAGGAGGAGTTGGGCCAAGCCTGTGGTCCCATCAAGTTCCTCATTCGAAGCTCTACCTAGGGAGGTAGGTTGGAGGGAGTTCGACGATATCATCATGGTCGCAAGATTCACGGTCGCACGAGGCTACCCCAGGTCACGTTGTAGTATGCTCGATCGAGCTTGTAGTTATGGTGTCCAGAGCATGGAGATTGTGGAGAGAAATCTGTTGGCGCGATCGGTTTTGATTTTCTTCGAGAAACGAGGGCGATTGGGTGTGCATGCACGAGATGGTGAATGGACATGAGCGTGCACAGAGATTTGGGGAAGAAGATGATACGGAGGATGGGTATATTTGTAAATATATAACAGTTGTTTAAAATTTTAATTTAATTTGTCGATAACTTATAAATTGTGTATCTCTCTCATACGAGGTCGGATTCGAATGTAGTTTATTGCGTTGGACTCGTGTCATTAAGAGCTTCGCGATGAAGCTTGTTTGGTTGGATTCGAAGCAAGTGAAATTTTAGGTTAAAATCGAACGTCCGTTCGGTTTTAGTCTGAAATCGGACCGTTTCGGCGGAATCGAAAACCAATGTGAGTTTAACTCACATTCAATTTTACTATATCATATCAATGATGTTATAAATGTTTATTGATTGTTTGGATTCTAGTTAAAATTGTTTGATTGCTTGTTTGGTTGAATTTTCGTTTGGAAAATGGATGACATATTCAATTGATCGTTATAAGCCTATTGATCATCTATTTATTATCCATAACCATTGTTTTGCAGGGAAAATCTGTAGAGAGACCCAAAGGGGGTTTCTCGACCATAAATTATTTATTTACACCCATATGCTGTTATTGATAGTTTATTGAAATTAATTACTGATATTCCCTTTTATAGTTCAAATGTCGTTATAGCGATTTTTGCTATATGTCATTTATTAAATTTCAACCCAAAACCCTGTCATATGAACTTGAGCTTGTATTTTCGCTGAAAAGAATATGGAAAATTTATTAATAATATCGGTTAATGATAGTTTAAATTAATTAATTTGAGATTAATTAACCAATTTAATAAATGATGATTAAAATTGGTTTATCTTTAGATTTAATTAATCATTTTTGCTAATGATTGTTTTATACTTAATTAATCGTTTTAACCGGTAACTATTTGATTTTAATTAATGATAATGAGGTTCAATTGATTTATTGAACTTAATTAATTATTTTAATTAATAATGATGGGATTAAATTAATTATTTCAATTAATGATAATTGAAACTAATAATCATTTTAACTAATGATATGTAAAAGTAATTAATCATTTTAAATAATGATGTTTGAATTTAATTAATCATTTTAATTAATGATTGTTTTCAAATTTAATTAATTGTTTTAATTAATGATTTTTAGAATTTAGTTAAATCAGCTTAATTAATGATGTTTTATAATTAAATAAATCATTTTAACAAATGATGTTTTAATTAATGGTTTTAGCTAATGGAGTTTGAATTTAATTAATCCAATTAATTTATGGTTATTATAAACTTCATTTATTGTTTTAATTAATGGAATTTAAAATTGCTTATCATTTTAATTAATGATGTTTGAGATTAATTATTCATTTAGTTAATGATTATTTGAATTTAATAAATCATTTTAATTAATTGATATAATAAAGGTATTTAAGGTAAAATTAACTAATATAATAAAAAATTGCTTTAATAAACTGATTTAAAGTTAGTGAAATGATTTAATAGAGATTTTAAAAGTTAATTTACCAATGATATAAAAGTGTTTGGAAATAATTATCTATTTTATTATAGATAGTGAATTATTTATTTAAAGGGATTTTAAATGTAATTAATTATCTTTCGGGATAATTAATCTTGTTTTTAAAATATAAAAGTGGATTGGAACTCGATTATTGAGATGATAAGTTGGATAATCTTCTTGGTGTTCGGTCTGATGTTGGTTTAAGCCTTCGGGGTCATGCACTTGGAAAAAATATTCTCTTAACGTTTTAACAATCAGGAACTAATTCTAAAAGTGTTTTACCAATACGGAAATCAAGCAAAAAAGTTCAGTTCGTTTTTAAAAGTAAAAGTTTGATTCGTTTACGGAAATGAATTATTTTCGAAAAGCGAATCACTTATATGGAAACAATTTATTTGTATAATTAGCACTAAACATCGAAGAAGTAAACTTGTCGCTGTTTTGGAAGTTAAGAATAATTATGTGACATGAATTTGAGGTAACACTACCTTGACTTGTCCTGTATTATTGTTAACCCATAAATGGTACAGTTTGAATTCAATGAGTGGTGATAAGTATACAAGACTTAATTTCCATATACGATCGTTTTATGTCCTCGATAGTTGGTATCTCAGCTATCGGTTACTTCAGCCACTTTATTTTCGTCACTCTAAGATGATGTGTTGCTCATTTGAGCTTTATTATCCTTTGTCAGAAATGGCTAAACCCAAAGAGCGAGTGGAAGCCAAGCTATGTGGGGCTGCTCCCTTTCGGGTATTTTCACATCCACTCTAGATTGGATTCGGTGTTGCGCATTGAGATGTGAAATACTCAGATACTTGGTAACCGTTGGCGGGGTCTGGCTTGGACGTGTCTGAGAGCCATAGGAGTTCTCAAGTATATTTCTAGAGGTATAATTTCGGTGAGGGAGGCGCACCCTCCTAATCATTTGTTGGAAATTTTCCCTTCCTTATTTGATTTGTATCCTTGAATCTGTTTTAGATTTAAATTGCCGCGAGTAGATCCAACTCTTCATCACAGCATTTAAGTGTTTATTTAGTCCATTCTATCAAGTTTTGGACTGTTACTTTATTTAGCCCATTCTATCGAGTTTGGACTGTTACCTCCTTTTTAGTCCATTCTACCAAGTTGGACTGTTTTCCTTGTTCTATCCATTTTGTCCAGTTTGGATTTTACTCGGTTTATTTCCATTCTTTCAGGTCTGGTTGATATTTTTTATGTTTAATCATATTTGGTTTTGTTTCCTGATATTCATTTCTGCTCTTGCATGTATGGATGTTATTCTTGTGAGGTAAAAACTCGTTCCGCGTTAGCGGCATGGTCCCATAGAATTTTTATATATGTTTCCCCTTATTCGAGTTATCTCACACTGGTATTTCCAGACTGATCCGGTTGTTATTTATTTATAATGCTCGGGTCAGACCGAGTATTTTCCCAAGTTGACCATGGTGTTTTGGAGATCGTGGAGGGGAGCTGAAGATTCACCTATCGTATTATTTTTGTTTTTCACTGTATTATATAATATACCTATCGTCATTTGTAAGGTCAGGATTTTATAACTGTCCAGC
The DNA here is from genome assembly GCA_030737815.1 of Allium fistulosum. Taxonomy (NCBI): domain Eukaryota; kingdom Viridiplantae; phylum Streptophyta; class Magnoliopsida; order Asparagales; family Amaryllidaceae; genus Allium; species Allium fistulosum. The sequence goes on along the minus strand of CM060904.1, from coordinate 1,126,479,294 downwards.
TGATAAGGTTTGTTTTTATATCTGATATACTCTGTATGTTTGGAGTGACAGTTACTACTATCCTTGTTATATTATATGTTGTCGATTCTGTTGTGAGATTCTATTTTTCTCTATTCTCTGTTCTTTTCTTTTTATTTACCTTAACAATATGCCCTTTTGTCGATTGGATGCGCGACATTTGAACACAGTGGTAGAGTTTGGTGTCGGCTTTCAATGGTAAAAAAGGCAGGTCGTTACAATTTCAAAAACATAATGTTTCACTTTTGAAAATACTTGACTAAATTATTATTTTTCTCAAAAATATAATAATTCACTCAAACTATTCTGAGAAAACCTCTTTATTATTTTCCCTGATGGTAATAATAACTGAAACTTTTCGTTATTGTTATCATATTCCAAATAACTCCTCGTTATTATTTATTTTTAATAATGTCATTTATCAATACATATTATTATTTATTTAAAATAGCAATAATTTTCATCATGTTTTTTGAAAAGCATAATATTATTAGTTTCCATAAAATAATATGTAATGCCCCATTATTCTTATGTATAAAATTGGTGTCAAACGCTGTCAAAATATGCATGTGCTCTAATCTCATGTATCAAAATGGAGGGTCCTTAGGTTTATAATTTAAAAGTTGAAAATACAAACATTGGGGAATACCTCATAATGGAATAATATCAATGGAATGTTTAAATCCATAATGTATCATACAAAAACAATGTTACAATAGCAAATCTACTTTTTGTTATATCAATATTACAATCACTAGTTCTTTAAGTATGATACTAAATAACAAATATTCAAGAAAAATATATATAAATGTAGGCATAAGTCATAAACTCATCCCTTCCATTTCCCTTGCCTTTACCTACAAACCTGAGAAATATATATTGGTGTATACAACATAGATAAGTAATAGCATAAAAAGGGAAGTGAGTTTTCAACAAAGGGTCTGTATCCATCCAGCCACGTACTCGACTTAGGCCTTGATGTAAACATATATTCTAGTAGTAATAGGAGCTGGACTGCCTACATACTAGCCTAAGTGGAATTAAGCCCACGTATTTCTATTTTTATACATGGATCTACTCTTCTCCTATAGCCATAAATGTTAGCCTAAAATAACATTTATTGTCTACACACCGGTATATATATATATATATCATATTAACTATAGTATGATAATACAAAATAGGGAATAATATCTCAACACATAAACACAAACATAAATCATCCAACCCTATTTCCAATAATGGCAATCCAAAGTATGAACAAATACTAATGATCAACATAAAAATGAATGCCCCAATCCACAAATAATAATAATACTATCCATACATCAACAAACACAAGCAACTTTCGATGAAAACCAACAATCACACATGCTAATAAATGGTAAATACTAACAACTGCATATTCCAATATTGGGTAAATACTAATAAATAGCAATTACCCATAACAAACAGTAATCTCATCCCCACATAGTATATATAAAAAGGCATGCCAACACAAATAGTGATTACCCACCCAAATAACATGTTCACAAATAGTTAACACCGACTACAACAACAAACAGACAATAATATATGATAATACTTCATTCCCAATGTATAAAAAATCATGCTATTGTTATATATCTAGGAATCATCAATTACTTTAGAAAATAAAAATTATTTTACTATTTACTGGCTCTAAAAAATGTACTTTACTTCACATATCTGAAGGTCAATTTATTGTTACTATCCAAAATAATAATATCATTTCACTTCAAATACCTTAATATATCTTACTACTATTTGCTCAAAGTAATAGTAATTACCACTTAATCCTCTTAAAAACATAACGCTATTATCTTTCTCAAGATAGTGTTTTTCTCTCATAAAACTCCTTGTAAATTACGTCGTTGTTTTTCAACCAAAAATAATGATAATAACCAAACCGATTATTTCAAAAATATAATATTTCATTTCTTAAAATACTTAAATTGCATCATTATCTTTCAAAATAATAGTTTAACCCGTATATTTCTAAAAAAATCCCTTATTTATTCTTCTTAATAATAATAAGAATACAATCATGTTATTTTGATTATACTTTGAATTTTTTTCACATTATTAGTTAAAGAACAAAATTGTTTCTCAATAAATCCCATAAAAGCTATCATATTGTTGTTTACCAAAAATAGTAACAATTTTTATTAAAATTTTCCGAAAAAGTAATGTAAATACTTCCCATGAAATATTACTAATATTCTCCAGTGACTACTTAATTATCTCATCAATACATAGTTTAAAAATATTAAGAGACTATCCAAGTTGTGTTACAATTTATTTCAATTGCATCAGTTTATTCAAGTTCATTTACATTTACTTAATTATTGTATAATTCAAAATTTATAATACTTGACAAATAATTCATATTATTATTAATTAATATCCACTTCGTTCTACAAATAGTAATAACTTCCTCCCATTCATTTCAAAATAAGTTTTTCATTATTATTTATGAATTTCCTATAAATTCATAGATAATAACCTAACTATAATTTATACATTAATTTTAGTATAAATTATCAGTTGATTATTTAAAAATACTATCCTAAAATTTATAAATATTCTTATGTACCCTATAATCGCAATTTCACCCTTATTTTTAATTTTTTGTTTGTTTCTCCAAATCTACAAATTATTATTATAAAATACTCATTATTTAACAATGCAATAATTAAATATGTAAAATAAAATAAAATTTTAACATGTATCATACCCAGGGAATTACCACATCCATACAATCCTAAAAAGGGATAATATAGTCTCAATGGGTGCACGCACACACACATACATACACACATACGTTTTTTATGATAAGACAGATACTTTATTTAAGTAGAGCACTAACTCTAATGTCTTAGGGCTCGAACTCGTGACCTCTAGAATCTCTGTCTAAAGCATCATACCCCTAATAACTTAAGCTAGAGGTTTTGATTACCTATTTAATAGTAAAATATAAATACTTAAAACCTTTGAATCCTACTAAGGAACTTTCACAAAAAGTCAAAAAAACCAACAACCCATACGCTAGAATGTCCATAATCTTATAAAAAATGCAACACAACAAACCATATGTGAATTAGAGGTTATATGCAAAAGCTATAACAATTAAAAATTTCAACATTTAAATAAAAAGGATCGCTAGCTCAAATGGTAAGATAACTAATTGTGTTCTAGAGATCTTAGGCTTGATCTCCCAAGATACAGAATGAGTACTCCGCTTAAAATTAAGTATAACTCTAATTATCAAAAAAAATTCAAGGTTTAAATTGTGATATTTAAAATTACAAGGACTAAGATGAAAATTTACCTCCTCCAAAAATTGATACAGCCGACTTGACCCATCCGCATTGACTGCCTTTTTCTCCCTCTTCATGTTATGTTAGATCTCGCCATCACCACCATCATTACACATGTGTCGTTCATCGTCGAGCTTCGCCACCCGGCCTCTCTTTTCGTCGCTCGCTACCACCGCTAAAATGGGTTCAAAGAACCCTAAATTCCATATTTTGGCCACTAAAGTTCACGATAAGACCTCCAACCACCGCCTATCACTTCCTGTCGTTGAACTACTTCAATTACTAACTGTCGTGCCTCCAACCATCACGCAAACCAAAAGTTTCCAAATTGAAAAGCCCTAATTTGTTGCTTAGTGCTTTGACCGCGACTTGCAAATTTAAATGCCCTAATTCGCTGCTTAACCATTCGAGATTAACAATCTGGTCTATAAGTTGATCGGTTTTGGCACCATGAATTCCTAAAATTATTTGTTATTATAGGATATTGCCTGCCATTAGAGGCTGATTAAGGAGAAGATTAATGTCAAGAAGAAGAAATGGTTATAATGTTTATACAGTATTGTTAACCATGTGTTTAGAGTGAGTATTTGGGTTTTTTGATGTGAAGCAGCTCTAGGCCCAAAAACAACCCCAATTCGGTGAACACATCCAGGCCCTAACATATAATACATCAAAATTCATTTTTGAATATTCTAAACACTGTAGAAATATAAAAATATATAGTAAGAAACTCTGCTCAAAATTTCTTTTTAATTCTCAATTTAAATTAAACATCTAGTAATAGCTAATTAACTAGAAATAAATATGTCAAATTTGTGGGTCATTACATAGTAATAGCGTTCTCCAAAATTCGCTTGATTTTCTTATCATTACTTAAAAAAAATTATAGTCTATCTAAGTTACATCAAAAACATAGTATTATTATTTACTTCAAACAGTGTCAGTTTATCCCAGATTTCATTATATTTCCTTGGCCACTATTATAAGTCAAAATTAATAATAATTTACCAATAATTATTGTTATTCATTAATTTCCAAGTCATTTTATAAATAATAAATATGTCTTTGTTACTATTTATCAAATTTCCTAGAAATTCATAAACGATAACTTTACTATAATTTACACATTAATTTCGGCGCAAATTATATGTTATGATTATCTAAAACATTACACCAAAATTTATCAATAATCTTATATAGTCCTTAATTACAATTTTACACTTATTTTCAATTAATTACTTATCTTTCCAAAATGTATAAATAATTATCACAAAATAATCATTAGCTACTTTATTGTTCATCATGAAATTTCGCAACACTCAAACAATTGACTGTGTAATAACAATAAGGAAAATAATAACAACGGAAAACATTACATTCTAACAATATTATTGTTAATTATACATATTTAATCAACTTTAATATATCATATATCTCAATGTAATCACATATAAAGGGTAAAATAGATCAGGGGTTAAATTGTAATTTAATAAAATATACATAGAACCGTTAAGTTCCAAAAGACACTTTCACATACAATCTCATAAATCAAGGAACCATACTCCCAATGTTCTATATCTTACCATAATCCCAATGCAACAAACTACTCATGAATTGGAGATTGTATGCACAAGTTACACAAGTTATAATATTTGAAATATAAAATATAAAACATAAAATAAACAAATATACAATGGAAAAACCATAATTATTATTACCTTTCTTATATCAAAAGGTAAAACACATGAACTCTCCCTTAGCATCACCGTTAACCAGAGATTGTCACTGTTAGGAGCACCAACGCCACCAAATTGTATTCCAGGCGAGACTTATTACAATCTACATGGCTTCCTCTTAATGAATTTGACTTCATTGCCACCAACATTAGAATCCTCTCTCGGAACAAGCATATCCAAACATATCGTGATGCCTCAGGACATCCTTATTGGTGGTCAAACTTGATTCGATAAGGGTTTGATCAGGTTTTCTGGCCAGTTCAAGAACTGTCTCAACAAACAACCACCATCTGTAGACTCCATTAATCGAGATCTTCATTTTGATATATAGTTTGTGGGGTTTGGGCATCATATATTTGTAGACATGGTTTGTAATTAGTGGTAGGTTAACTACCATTATAATTTACTTGGGAATAATTTCAGGATTAATGTGATTTCTGATGATGATGGCTGGTATGGTTACACTACCTTGTATTTATAGCAAAATATCAGGGTTTTGGCCTAAATCAATCGTTCAGCCCAAAAATATGTAATTTGACCAACTTATCCAAATTCACTTATTATATATCAAAATTTATCTCTTAGGTATTCTAAACACAATGGAAAGTTCAAAATGTCTAAAAAGGCCACTTTTCTCATAATTTTCTTTTTAATTATCAATTTAAATTAAACGAATACCAACAATTAACTAAAATAAATGTGCCTATTTTGTGGGTCATTAGATTCTTTCTATTTGAAAGAATTGCACATCTGTAATTATCCCAAATACTAGTCCATTTGACTAATTCATGAAGATATCATACTATACCGTTTTGACATTCGCAAAATATGGAGAAGTATGTAGCATAGAATAACCACATAGCAGAACCACTATGATATAAATATCCCATTCACACATATTATAGTAACACGTATAATTTTACAAACATGAAATCAATACTATTGCATTAGAAAATAACACTCCACTAAGAAAAAGTGAAAAAATAAACCATGGATCATAGTCGAGCACAAGGCAATATAAACGACTTGTCACGACCTGTAATTTAATCACTTTAAATATGAATATTTGATATATTTTTAAATAATTAATTAATAGATTTTATAACTCAAATAGACATCTTTTAAGTGATAAATAATGATGGTGAAGTTGTTTAAAATTTGGTTTACAAAAATAATTAGTTTGTAGAAAAATCGAAGATATGACCGAAAATCATTTTTCATATTTTCGACTTTTCATCATCTAAAAGTTATAAGAACGTGTTGTGTACACTAGAGTATATATATACATACCTATATAAATAACATATGCTTTGGTAAAGAAAAATGATTTGAGTTAATAAGTTTGAATATTTACTTAAATTAATAAAGTAAATTTGACTTTTCTTTTCCTTTACTTAAAAAAAGGTAAAAGGTAATATCACATCATGTACTTTTCAAAAGAGATGAAGTAATGGAAGTGTGCAGAGGGGGTAACATGTGTAGTAAGGAAGGAGGAGGTGACGTGTCATCATTTTGGTGAAGGGTATGTACTATTTTATTATAAGGGGTATTTTAGTAAATTCTCATCTCCATTTTCTATAAAAGCAACCTAACTCTTTCCTTTATTCTTTTACCTCATTTTACTTCTTTCTCATTTCTTTTACACCTTCTTAAAACCTTCTTCTCCACTTCATAATGGCTTCCAAAAAGATTTTTAATTAAAAATTTCTCATTTTCCTCTTAAAACTAGCTTCTAGAACCACTTCCACTCTTCTCCACTTCACTTATTCATAAAAACAAGTCCTAAAACCCCATAACAAGCCAAAGGTTGAGCCTAACAGCCTAAAGCCGAGCCTAATTTCCACCTTCTCTTAGTCTTGAAAGCAAGTTTTTGTAGAAGGAAGCCCCGTCCGAGTGTCGTTTGCAAGTTTGGTTAAAGTTTGTGCTTATTTAAGCGAGTAAAGCTCACTTTAAAAATCAAGATTTTAACTTTATTATTTGTTATAATAATCTTTGTTTATTGCTTATGTTTCTAAGTATTTGAAAGTGATATTGTTTGATTTGGTTCCCGCTTAAAGCGGAGGGTATATGTGATGACTCGTTTATGACTTTGAATATAGTCGAAGTGCTTATGTATGATGTATAAGTAATAATATTTCCTTGTTTATAGATGACATTTACATGTGTACATGCATGTGCTTATGTATATGGCTATTTGTATGTTAGTAGGAAAGTTAACCCTTAAATTTGTTTATGTTCGACATCGAGATTCCCTGTATTTTTAACTTGTTTATTTCCTTATTTTCTAGAAATATTTCTAATAAGTTTTCCAAACTTTATTTTTTTCGTTTTCAACTCTTATAAAAAGTTGTTTAAGTGATTTAAATATGGAAGGAAAGGCTCTAAAGGCTATTTGATGTATAAAATATGTTTGAAAGTTATGGTCTATATAGCGATAGTGGCCATGGATGCAGTTCCTAAATCGACAACTTTTGTGTAAACTAAAAGGGTTTTTACTTTAAATATTTTTTAAAAATATTTCAAAATATATTATAAGTATTAAAAAGGAATTTTAGTATATTTAAAACATTTCCAATAATTAATTATTAATTACTTAAGTAAAAGGTTTAATTAATTAATTGAGTAACGTTTAATTAATTAAGTAAGTAAGGTTTAATTAATTAATTAAGTAAAGGTTTAATTATTAATTAAGTAAAGGTTTAATTATTATTTAATTATTAATTAAAAAGTTTTAATTATTATTTAAAATAATGGTTTAAATTTATTGTTAATTAATTATATACAAGTTCCTAATTTTAAATTACTTTATTTTACAAAAGATGGGTTTTAAATACAAGGGATCTCTTTGTCTGTGTCATTAAGTAGCCAAACAAATATGATAAGTTATGCTAAAATGTTGACACATTTTATTAAAAGTAAGTCATCTTGTATTTAGCACTAAAAGCAAATGAGTAGGCTTTCCTCTATCTGTGAGATTTAGAACCTGATTTTCTAGTCAAGGGATAGAGAAGTCGTAATGTGATAAATATAAGGGAGTTAATTTCAATAAATGGGTCATGATAAATTAAGTATATGGAAGATACTTTATTGTATATTTAACAGTATATTCCGAGGTATGGAAACTTGTCTCTATCCCAAGAAGTAAGAATGTACGTTGAGTCAAGGATAGTTTTCTAACCTGTCTGACTTCATTGTTAATCAAGGGATAGTGCTATTTGAAATTAGAAAATGGGAATAAGTATAGGATGTCTTACTTTTCATATGCAAGTCCATACTTACCCTAGATAGTGGTATTTTCCACTATCGATAACTCGACCCATTTTGAAATTATCGTATGTTGGTTCGAAGAGGCTGGGATCGGATATGCATGAGCTATCCAAAAACCACTTCAGAACAAACGTAAGTGTTCGAATTTAAAACATCTTGAAGATGATGGAATCAGAGACGGAGATCTTTAAAGTGAAAGGGCTACTTGCTACTAATCCTGAGGGTGATTCCAAAAAGGATGTAGTTGAAGTAGTGCCTTTGGTTTGTTCATATCCTGAACAACTCGTATGGATGAACAATGGCATTGCATTATCGCTTGGAGGGCAGTGTTAGCATTCCAACTGGGATTGCTATATAAAAAGGTAAAACGTAGCCTCAAGCCTCACAGTCGAGAATGAATAAAACATGTGATATGCAGAAGGGCTATGTGGGTCACATCTATTAGGCTATGGTCATCCCTGATCTAGATCGATATTATTTCTTTGGGTGTATGTTTCAAGGCCCAGTATGGGCCCAGTATGGTCATTGATCACAACTGAGGGATGATCATATTCGATACTATCCAGGAAGACGTAGGCCGACCCTGTATTGGTAGGGGTGCAAGATGTTCTTATTGACGTCCGTACATTTTATTTCGAGGTGCACTGTGATAGGCGATACCCTAATAGCCTTGTCATTAGTGGAATCCATTCTCTAATAAGTGCCATATGGATTTAGTTGTGCCCAAATATATTAGAATGTGAGGTGCAAGCATTTCAGCTATGTTCATTATTTATTTTAATTTTTAGACATTATTATAATATTACTGGATTTTCTATTAGAATTTTTTGGTTATCGTAAGGTAAAAACTCATTCGTGTTTATGTGTGGTGTGGTCTTATGAGATACCTTTATTTTTAAAGAGTTTTATAAGTATAAAATTCAGTTGTTTGAAGTTTACTCACACCAGACCTATTTCTGACCGGGAGTTTTTCTTTCTTTCCCTAAAACTCTTGGATACTCAAATTTGTATGAGTAGCCAAGTAGTCCAGGTTCCTATAGATGCATTTTGGAGGAGCATGGATCAGGAGGCTTCGATGTTATCTAGTTATCTATTTTATTTTCGCTGTGTATATATATTATGTATCAACATTGTGGGGGTAGACAGTTATAATTGTCCTTGGCTAAAGTTAGTACATGTTGTAACTCTGATGTTTCATTTTGGAAGTGACCATATGTACTATCTTATATTCGATTATATATGATTTCCTTATGCTGTGAGATTCTATGTTTCTTTCTTCTTGTCTTTTCTTTTCTTTTTACCCCAACGGCTTGTCTTTCGTACACCTAGATGATCGACACATGAATACCGTGGATGTATTAAGTTTCATCTTTAGGAGTAAGAAACGCGGATCGTTACATGTGGTATTAAAGCTTAGATTGAGCGAGCTCCTAGGCCTTGGTTAGGGTTAACTCATTGGAGATAGGGTTAGTAATACCCTAGAATGAGTTTAGTCTATGAGTGTGCGTTGTTGTAATTTAAATATACGTGTGTGTGTATATATATATACACACACACACATTCGCGCGCGCACACACACACATTTGAATTATTTCGATCAACTTTGACGTGTTTGATCAAAACACTTTTCCTTGGATTATCTTGTATAAGAATTCAAAAGTTATCTTACTATATCCAAGTAGTAAGAATAAGAAATAGGGCAAGACGAGGTAGAGGAGCTAGTAGTGCCATGACCATCAATGCTTGAGCTTCAAATGTTGGAAGAGTTGGAGTAGTTGAAGAGGCAGCACTAGTGTAGCCCCATGTGAACTCTTATGAGAAAATTTTCAACGGGTTAGATATTTCGAATGAGAAAAAGCGTTTCTTAGCATCTTGGTAGTTACAAGATGGAGCGGTAGCATGGTGTGTAACGACCCGATATTTTCAACCATTCGCATCCATTATAAGTGTATAGGTAGACACTCATGCCGGAGTTGAATTGCTCAAAATACCGCGTTGTAATTAAAATTTGGCAAATCTCAGAATATACAGTAAATTAATATAAGCACAGATCACAGACACAGAGTAAAATAATGCAGTGGAAGTAAAAGAGATAGTAGTTCATGAAGCTACTATATAAATATAACAAAGTTACATAAGATACAACAGGAGGAATAGAGTACAACAGAAGTCTCAAGACATAGGAGTCTACTAATACAAGAGCTTAAATAGAACAACAGACTGAACAGATAAAACCAGATAGTAGCTGGATAAGGATGATCTCCAGTAGTCCTAGCTCCGTGAAGATGAAGTCCAACTGATACTCAGGCTGACCCGAGCGTAAAATAAAACATAAACACTCGAGTCAGGATATACATACTTATACAATGTAAACCAACTCAAATGAACTGTAGTAAAGGTACAAGTAACTTAGAAGATGCTTGGGACCGCCCATCCTCTAAGGATCCGTTAAACTATCTACTATGTAGTAATATTCGCTATTATAATAGTGTCTAAATAAGTAAAGTATAATCATATCGGAAAATAGCGTTAAGGGGATGGAGAACCTTAACGCGGTCGGATCTTAAAATCATAATCGTAGTAAAGCTCGATATGGTAGGTGACACGGCACAACTAGGCAATGCCAGGGTAGATATACCAATTACGCACATGGACTGATGGATACGCATAGCAGCCACTACCGTTCCACCTCGAACAACATTCCCAAATCGGAGGATGGCCATCTAGTCAAATCACAAATAAGAGTATAATATCGAAGAAATGTGTCCGAGAAGAGGTGCTACCTCACTGGTCCGAGATCGCTCCTGTTTTATCCACCTTATGCCAACTCACGGGAGTTGGGTCCATGTAACATACCTTAAGAACGTCGCCACCATCCTACTTCATTCTGGAATCTCCACCGCGTACACAGTTTCCAAAGTGGTTTTCGGTAAGACAGAGAGTATGTCCATATCTGATCCTGGTCTCTTTAACAACCCAACGTTATTATAACCCGTGGTTAAAAGTTTAAAACAGTTTATACTTCAAAATAGAATATCATCTCAAATCCAAATCTTTATCAAAATAAAGATTAAATCAATTCTAAACCATTTCCATATTTTTAAAATATCATATCACTTCAAAACTTCATTTCAAATCATTTTAATATTCCAAATATCATTTGAGTTCAAATCTAAATATTCAACTTTAAATACCCTTTTAAATTTAAAGGTATACTCATTTATTATCATTTCAAGTCACCTTTTAAATAGTTTATATTCCAATTAAATAATTCATTTAACCTTTTAAAAGTGTAATTATTATATTTTCAAATCAAGTATTCAATTTCCAAAGTTTCAAACCATTCTGTATTCGTTTACTAAGTCAAAAACCCTAATTATTAAAATTTCAGCATTTCACAACATTTAAAAACAACTGCTATAGGTTATATTTGAAAACATTTTATTCAGCAAAACAACATTTATAAACTGCTATAACAGTTCAGTTTAAAACAAAATCATATTTCAGCCTACTGCAGTCCTTAACAAGTGCTGCAGTAGCCCTTTTATTAGTTCCGGTTCAATTTTAGTTTCTGCTACAACAGCACTTACCAAGTACTACCATAGCCTTAGTTCATTTTAGTCTTTTGGTTCACTTATATAATCCACAACACTTAACAAGTGCTACAGATTCTACCTAGTTCAGACTTATAAAATCATACATTAAAAATGTTCATTTCGATCCTTTAACTGATTTATTTTAAAGAGAAATTTTACAAGTTAAAACCAAAACTTACAAATTTTCTTATTACATTCATTTCAACATTTAAAATTAAACTCCATTTTTCCACCAATTTAAAACTAAATTTTCATTTCAATTTAATTAACTTAAGTTTCCATCTTTTCTTTTAGTCAAAATTTCAAATTTAAGTTTCGTTTTAAAATCAATATTCCTCCATTTATTTATATTTATCACATAGAAAAATCATTTCTATTCTAAATAAATCACTTAAAAATTCGATTTAAATTAATTTAATATTATTACAATATTTAAATTATTTAAAAGTATCCAGAAAATACAGAAAAATAACCACGGGTCTGTATAATATTTTCTAGCCTAAGTCAAGTGATACGGATACTATATCATTTCAATCCGTAATATACAAAGAAAAATCTGGGTTTTATCATTTCAAACCCGCAATCCCAAGTAAATAAAATTTTATTGAAAATCATTCAGGCCTATCATTTCAGCCCATAATGATCTTCCCTTATTCTAAAGTCTGTTCGGGTATGTATCATTTCAACCCATAGTGATTCTATTCTATAGGGAACTTGCAGTGTGATTTAACAGAATAGAATAACAGTACAATAAGAACAGAATATAACAGATGATACGATATGCAGGTTTAACAATTAACATCAACTATAAATAAATCACAGGTAGTTATAACATCATTTATTTATTTATTTATTTCTACACATTCAGTTGCGGTCGTTTCACAATCATATAAGTATGAATATTCGTGTGAGATTTACTCACCTCTACGGAGCTGGAGATTCAGAAAGAAAGAAGTACGCTATCCGTCGAAAGCACGCGGAAAGCACAATTTGTTGTTAGCGGATTCGCCGACTAGATTCAAACCAAAAGCACAATAAATAATTAAATCCACGATTTCACGAATACGAATTTTTTTAACTGAAGCATCAACGAAAAAGAAACAAGTTGAGAATTGACAGCAATAGCCCGACCACTTTTTAAAATATAGATTATAACTTTATATATGCAAAGTGACAAAACATTTTTCTTTTCAAAGCCAAGGTCAGGGAAAAATATAGACTCGGCTACCAAAACGAAAAAAAAAGAAACAAGGCAATATCTTTTCAGTTCTCTGGTTCATACAAGGACAAAGGCAACAAAACAAAAACTAAAGCAAAAAGGAATTTTCTTTTTCAAAACAAAGGTCAGGAAGCAAACAAACTCGGCTACTAGAACACGTGACAAAGAAACTTCTTTCATTTCCTTTTTCTCACAAACTCGTACAGGCAAACTTCAACAAAAATTTCAGAAGTAACAAAACATACATTTTTGTTCAAATTTTCTCAAAAGGAAGGTCAGCGGAACCCATTTCATTTCAACAAACAAGGCTCGGTCGCTGGAGTTGGCGTGGATTGGCACGGGTTTGGGGACGTGGTGGGGTTCGGTCTGGGGTGGTGGCTGGTCTCGTGGTGGTGTGCTGGTGGCGTGTGGGTTCTCGTGGAGGAGGGCAGGTCACGGTATGGGAGTTTGCCTGGGTGGAGGCGCTGGGGTAGGGCGTACATGGTGGTGGCATTGTTGTGGTGATGGTCTGGGGTCGTAGGGGATTGGCTGGTCACGGTCTGGAGGTGGGTTCAAGCGAAGGGTTCTCACGGTGGTGATTGAATCGTGATGGTGGCTGTGGGGTCTGGCGAAGGGGTAGGGTCAGTGACTTGGCGGAATAGGGTAGGGTTCGTGGTGGTTCTCGTGGTGGGTGTAGGGTCAGGGGAATGGGTATGCGTGGGGTGACGTTCGTGGTTGGCAGGGCTGGGTAGGAGTGTGGCTGGGGTACGGAGGTGTGGCTGGTGTTGGATTGGTTCGCATGGCGGAGCACGGGATGGGGTGGGTCTCGACCTGGAGTTGGTCTCGGTCTCGTATGGGGAAGGGGTGGCGAAGCATGGTTTCAAGGAGAATGGGTTAGGAGGTGGGCGAAACATGGAACAGCAAAGTGAAAGCAGGGCACGAAATTTGAAAAATACAAAATAAAATAAAGGGAGAAGGCATGTGCTTACCTTTTTGCAATGCTCACGAGATTTAAAACGAAAAATGCAGAGAAACTTTTGTGAACGGAGCTTTTTTGAACGAAACAAAAATGAACAGCTGCCTATAACTTTTGTAGAAAGAAGGCAACGAAAAGTTTGAAACGGCAGAGAGGATTAAATGCAATTTAAGTGGAACGAAAAGTATGGAAGGCAAAGGAGGAAGTGGAATAATTCTCACGGCAAAGTAAGGCAAGATTTGAAATTTCAAACTGAAATATACAGCTGAAATTAATGGACCATGGAACAATGCACGTACAGTGTAACGCCCGAAGTAACGTACAATTTGATTTATTTCTTTTATCAATTAAAATTGAAACAAATGCTAATGGTTTTCTTTAATAAAATAATGTAGCATTTTAAACCAAAAATTAAATATCTATTACCAAAATAAATAAATTTGATTGTTTAAAATAAATTAAAGAATGGATATAAATAAACGTAATGAATTGCAAAGTTTAAATTTCCCGTTCCACACTAATTTCTACACTTTTAATTCAAATCAATATTCAAAAGTTTATTTTTTTTTTAGAAATTTCGTTAAAATTTCTGGGCTGTTACACTCTCCCCCACTCAAAGCTTTTCGTCCTCGAAAAGGAACAAAGAAGGAAAACAAAGAAAAATAAGACAGAATAGCAAAAGTACCTGAAATAAACGATTCCGGATTCGAAGCACGAATGCTCTCCTCCGTCTCCCAGGTGCAATCCCGTTCATCAGTGCTCCACTGCACTTTGACCAGGTTGACAGATTTTCTTCTTAGCTGCTTCGTACCTCGATCGACGATACGAAGTGGCTTCCTCTCAACAGTCAGATTTGGCTCAATATCCAAACTATCAAGAGCAGAAGGCTGAACAATAAGAGATGGATCATGCAGATAGCGACGAAGATGAGATACATGGAATACATTGTGTATTCCAGAAAATTTCTCGGGTAAATCCAGACGATAAGCAAAAGAGCCAATTCTTTCCAAAATGCGGAAAGGACCTACAAATCTAGGAGAAAGATTTCCTCTACGATCGAAACGAATAACATTCCTTAAGGGAGAGACCTTAAGGAAAACCAAAAGATAGTTTGAAAAACAAAATAAGATAATAAATTTGAAATAATAATACTTTAAAATCATAACAAATTTAGGGATGTTTAACATTTGGAAATCATACTACTAAAAATCATAACACTTTGGAAATGTTATTCTTAAAAAGTACATAATACTTAGAAAATCATAACACCTTTTTTTTTTAAAATAATCTTCCTTTAAACCATTTTAATTCAAGGTCAAATAATATTCATTTTAAAGTTGTAGCATTTCTAAGTACATTCAATTATAAAATTTCCAAAACATTGTATTTTCAAACGGCAGCACTTATAAATTGCTACAGTAGATATATTAGTATTTCAAATCAGTTTTATTCCAGAAATATTCATTTATTAAGTCAAAAGTTCATTATTTTACTTAGCTCTTCATTTAACAAATAACTTAACATTTTATTTAAACTGCCCATCTCATAAGTAGATATTCCTTCAATAAGTTACACTTAAATTTCTATTTGAAAAACCAAATTCTTAATTATCCAATTTAGTGATGTTAAAATACATTTTAACTATCATAATTATTCATTCTTCAAGACATATCAATTTCATAAATAAAATATTTATCATAGCAAATATAACAATCGAATTTCTTTACACATTTATTCATTTAGACATCACTTAAACTATGAATTCAAATTAAATAAACTTTATTACAAAATGTCCAATTCCAATGTATTTTATTTTATCTATTCCAAGATACATTATTCATTATACAACATATTCATTTCAGGAAATAACCATTATTAAAATTCCTAGGTTAGACTTAAGGTTCCATATTAAATCAAATTTGATTATTAAGTTATTTAAATAAAATCTCTTTAAATTCCCTTTTTCACTATTTACCTCTGTAAATCTTTTATAACTAAAATTTAGGTGTATAAAATTTATTATAACCACTCAAATTTTATTTTAAAAAAAATCCTTTTTATATTGTATGTTATCCAATCTCATATTTAACTTCTGTGTAATTTAGGTAAGTTATATTGGAATGAAATTGTGTGTTATACAAATAAAACTTTCCGATTCAATTATCTCAAGTTTGAATCATTTATTCAAAAAATTTAATTTTTCTTTTTTTTTATAACTGAAATTATTCTTTAAGATGAAATTTAAGAATTAATTTTCCGGTTTCCTTCAAACCAGTTAGAGATAAATAAATATATGTACATAGTATGTCAAATCAATTTAAATCATATATCTATTTATATTATAAATCAAATCATATTTAGAAATTCAAATAAATTAAATCTTTCAAAACAAAGCTGTAGTAAGACTACAGAACGGTCTCTTCAATTCAAAACTCGAAAATGAACGTCGATGATGCTGCAGTCATCACCGAAATTATTTTCCAGCGACAAAGAGAAGAGCACTAAATTTTTAAACTTAAAAATCCTTTAGAGACAAATTTTTTTTTTATTCAAAAATACTTTAAATTATATCCTTTTTTAAAATTTTAAACACAAGGTTTGAAACCATCGGAAATTAAATTCTTTAAATTTCTTGTTTTAATTTCAGTTCCCAAATAAATTTATAAACAACTATTTATAAATTCATTTGTAGAACAACAAATGATAAATAAAGTATTATCACTTCAAATTATCAATTTAAATCAATTTATTAAGTTCCATAAATTTACCTATATCAAAATTTATTTCATTAACAATTTTAAAATAATATTGTGTCAGTCTGTTCTATCAAAGTGTTTTAGAAATCCTATCGATAGCTTTGATCAGACGAATCGATCGGAAACCCAAATCATCATCAACAACTCAAACAACACAATATATAAACAAAACATAGCTTTACTAGTACAATTTAAAATGTTTGGAGATAGTTTAGAAACAAAAGACAAGATGGTTAAACAGAGTAGAGAGATGGGTAAGCTTAGGTAAATCGCGGACAACCTTGACCGGGTCAACCGTGACTTAAAGAATAAGATCGATGTGGATTTTTGTAGGATAAATCTACGTTCGATCTCAAGAGATAGAGTTTGGAATAATAAAAGATATTAGCATCTAAACCAAGGATAGATAAAATCTCTGGTGAATCGATGCTGACTGTAAAGGATTTTCACCCTTTTACAAGAAAATTAGAATATTGGCGAGACCGCCAATTCACTATAAAGACCATTCGAAGTGGAGTTATGTGATACTCCGAAATCAAAAGAAGATGAATAGTGAGGGACAAGAATGAATTTTTGAACCACAGGAAACATTCCAAAATTCAAAGGAAATCGAATCAAAAGGAAGAGATTCAAACTCGAACGAAAGTGATTCTGTAAATAAATTTACCATACATTCTAAGTTTTGCCTCAAAGCCAAAGCTCTGATACCAACTGTAACGACCCGATATTTTCAACCATTCGCATCCATTATAAGTGTATAGGTAGACACTCATGCCGGAGTTGAATTGCTCAAAATACCGCGTTGTAATTAAAATTTGGCAAATCTCAGAATATACAGTAAATAAATATAAGCATAGATCACAGACACAGAGTAAAATAATGCAGCGGAAGTAAAAGAGATAGTAGTTCATGAAGCTACTATATAAATATAACAAAGTTACATAAGATACAACAGGAGGAATAGAGTACAACAGAAGTCTCAAGACATAGAAGTCTACTAATACAAGAGCTTAAATAGAACAACAGACTGAACAGATAAAACCAGATAGTAGCTAGATAAGGATGATCTCCAGTAGTCCTAGCTCCGTGAAGATGAAGTCCAACTGATACTCAGGCTGACCTGAGCGTAAAATAAAACATAAACACTCGAGTCAGGATATACATACTTATACAATGTAAACCAACTCAAATGAACTGTAGTAAAGGTACAAGTAACTTAGAAGATGCTTGGGACCGCCCATCCTCTAAGGATCCGTTAAACTATCTACTATGTAGTAATATTCGCTATTATAATAGTGTCTAAATAAGTAAAGTATAATCATATCGGAAAATAGCGTTAAGGGGATGGAGAACCTTAACGCGGTCGGATCTTAAAATCATAATCGTAGTAAAGATCGATATGGTAGGTGACACGGCACAACTAGGCAATGCCAGGGTAGATATACCAATTACGCACACGGACTGATGGATACGCATAGCAGCCACTACCGTTCCACCTCGAACAACATTCCCAAATCGGAGGATGGCCATCTAGTCAAATCACAAATAAGAGTATAATATCGAAGAAATGTGTCCGAGAAGAGGTGCTACCTCACTGGTCCGAGATCGCTCCTGTTTTAGCCACCTTATGCCAACTCACGGGAGTTGGGTCCACGTAACATACCTTAAGAACGTCGCCACCATCCTACTTCATTCTGGAATCTCCACCGCGTACACAGTTGCCAAAGTGGTTTTCGGTAAGACAGAGAGTATGTCCATATCCGATCCCGGTCTCTTTAACAACCCAACGTTATTATAACCCGTGGTTAAAAGTTTAAAACAGTTTATACTTCAAAATAGAATATCATCTCAAATCCAAATCTTTATCAAAATAAAGATTAAATCAATTATAAACCATTTCCATATTTTTAAAATATCATATCACTTCAAAACTTCATTTCAAATCATTTTAATATTCCAAATATCATTTGAGTTCAAATCTAAATATTCAACTTTAAATACCCTTTTAAATTTAAAGGTATACTCATTTATTATCATTTCAAGTCATCTTTTAAATAGTTTATAATCCAATTAAATAATTCATTTAACCTTTTAAAAGTGTAATTATTATATTTTCAAATCAAGTATTCAATTTCCAAAGTTTCAAACCATTCTGTGTTCGTTTACTAAGTCAAAACCCTAATTATTAAAATTTCAGCATTTCACAACATTTAAAAACAACTGCTATAGGTTATATTTGAAAACATTTTATTCAGCAAAACAACATTTATAAACTGCTGTAACAGTTCAGTTTAAAACAAAATCATATTTCAGCCTACTGCAGTCCTTAACAAGTGCTACAGTAGCCATTTTATTAGTTCAGGTTCAATTTTAGTTTCTGCTACAACAGCACTTACCAAGTACTACCATAGCCTTAGTTCATTTTAGTCTTTTGGTTCACTTATATATTCCACAACACTTAACAAGTGCTACAGATTCTACCTAGTTCAGACTTATAAAATCATACATTAAAAATGTTCATTTCGATCCTTTAACTGATTTATTTTAAAGAGAAATTTTACAAGTTAAAACCAAAACTTACAAATTTTCTTATTACATTCATTTCAACATTTAAAATTAAACTCCATTTTTCCACCAATTTAAAACTAAATTTTCATTTCAATTTAATTAACTTAAGTTTCCATCTTTTCTTTTAGTCAAAATTTCAAATTTAAGTTTCGTTTTAAAATTAATATTCCTCCATTTATTTATATTTATCACATAGAAAAATTATTTCTATTCTAAATAAATCACTTAAAAATTCGATTTAAATTAATTTAATATTATTACAATATTTAAATTATTTAAAAGTATCCAGAAAATACAGAAAAATAACCACGGGTCTGTATAATATTTTCTAGCCTAAGTCAAGTGATACGGATACTATATCATTTCAATCCGTAATATACAAAGAAAAATCCGGGTTTTATCATTTCAAACCCGCAATCCCAAGTAAATAAAATTTTATTGAAAATCATTCAGGCCTATCATTTCAGCCCATAATGATCTTCCCTTATTCTAAAGTCTGTTCGGGTATGTATCATTTCAACCCATAGTGATTCTATTCTCCAGGGAACTTGCAGTTTGATTTAACAGAATAGAATAACAGTACAATAAGAACAGAATATAACAGATGATACGATATGCAGGTTTAACAATTAACATCAACTATAAGTAAATCACAGGTAGTTATAACATCATTTATTTATTTATTTCTACACATTCAGTTGCGGTCGTTTCACAATCATATAAGTATGAATATTCGTGTAAGATTTACTCACCTCTACGGAGCTGGAGATTCAGAAAGAAAGAAGTACGCTATCCGTCGAAAGCACGCGGAAAGCACGATTTGTTGTTAGCGGATTCGCCGACTAGATTCAAACCAAAAGCACAATAAATAATTAAATCCACGATTTCACGAATACGAATTTTTTTAACTGAAGCATCAACGAAAAAGAAACAAGTTGAGAATTGACAGCAATAGCCCGACCACTTTTTAAAATATAGATTATAACTTTATATATGCAAAGTGACAAAACATTTTTCTTTTCAAAGCCAAGGTCAGGGAAAAATATAGACTCGGCTACCAAAACGAAAAAAAAGAAACAAGGCAATATCTTTTCACTTCTCTGGTTCATACAAGGACAAAGGCAACAAAACAAAAACTAAAGCAAAAAGGAATTTTCTTTTTCAAAACAAAGGTCAGGAAGCAAACAAACTCGGCTACCAGAACACGTGACAAAGAAACTTCTTTCATTTCCTTTTTCTCACAAACTCGTACAGGCAAACTTCAACAAAAATTTCAGAAGTAACAAAACATACATTTTTGTTCAAATTTTCTCAAAAGGAAGGTCAGCGGAACCCATTTCATTTCAACAAACAAGGCTCGGTCGCTGGAGTTGGCGTGGATTGGCACGGGTTTGGGGACGTGGTGGGGTTCGGTCTGGGGTGGTGGCTGGTCTCGTGGTGGTGTGCTGGTGGCGTGTGGGTTCTCGTGGAGGAGGGCAGGTCACGGTCTGGGAGTTTGCCTGGGTGGAGGCGCTGGGGTAGGGCGTACGTGGTGGTGGCATTGTCGTGGTGATGGTCTGGGGTCGTAGGGGATTGGCTGGTCACGGTCTGGAGGTGGGTTCAAGCGAAGGGTTCTCACGGTGGTGATTGAATCGTGATGGTGGTTGTGGGGTCTGGCGAAGGGGTAGGGTCAGTGACGTGGCAGAATAGGGTAGGGTTCGTGGTGGTTCTCGTGGTGGGTGTAGGGTCAGGGGACTGGGTATGCGTGGGGTGACGTTCGTGGTTGGAAGGGCTGGGGTAGGAGTGTGGCTGGGGTACAGAGGTGTGGCTGGTGTTGGATTGGTTCGCATGGCGGACCACGGGATGGGGTGGGTCTCGACCTGGAGTTGGTCTCGGTCTCGTATGGGGAAGGGGTGGCGAAGCATGGTTTCAAGGAGAATGGGTTAGGAGGTGGGCGAAACATGGAACAGCAAAGTGAAAGCAGGGCACGAAATTTGAAAAATACAAAATAAAATAAAGGGAGAAGGCATGTGCTTACCTTTTTGCAATGCTCACGAGATTTAAAACGAAAAATGCAGAGAAACTTTTGTGAACGGAGCTTTTTTGAACGAAACAAAAATGAACAGCTGCCTATAACTTTTGTAGAAAGAAGGCAACGAAAAGTTTGAAACGGCAGAGAGGATTAAATGCAATTTAAGTGGAACGAAAAGTATGGAAGGCAAAGGAGGAAGTGGAATAATTCTCACGGCAAAGTAAGGCAAGATTTGAAAATTTTAAACTGAAATATACAGCTGAAATTAATGGACCATGGAACAATGCACGTACAGTGTAACGCCCGAAGTAACGTACAATTTGATTTATTTCTTTTATCAATTAAAATTGAAACAAATGCTAACGGTTTTCTTTAATAAAATAACGTATCATTTTAAACCAAAAATTAAATATCTATTACCAAAATAAATAAATTTGATTGTTTAAAATAAATTAAAGAATGGATATAAATAAACGTAATGAATTGCAAAGTTTAAATTTCCCGTTTCACACTAATTTCTACACTTTTAATTCAAATCAATATTCAAAAGTTTATTTTTTTTTTAGAAATTTCGTTAAAATTTCGGGGCTGTTACATGGTGGACTCCGTTATAGTGAATGTTTCAAAGGATGATTTTACTTGGGCTAGATATAAGAAAGTGTTTGAAGACTAGTTTATGCCTACTGTAGGAAAGACCCATATGTATTAGAGTTTCTTAGATCTTAAGTAAGGAGATTTTTTGGTAGTTGAATATGGAACCAAGTTTAACGAGCTATCATGATTTGGCCTAGAGTTGATTAATACCCTACTTAAGAAAAATGAGATGTTTATGATGGGGATGAGAGAAGGATTTCAAGAGACGATGACTGCCCATTTGAAGGGATCTTTTGTGGATTCGGTAGATATGGCTTTAAGGTACGAAGTTCCGGAGAAGAAGAAGCCGGCAGCAATACCCCCAATAATAGCACCAATCGAAAAAGAGGAAGTTTAATCATCAAGGGAAGAAGCAGTGGAAAGGAAAGCCATGGAAAGGGGCATAGAAAGATCATTTCAAGGATTATATTTTCAATACCTATAATCAAAAGAGTAATTTCATAAGATTCTGTAAGAGTTCTGAAGCTCAGAAGCAATAAGCAGGACCTATTTCTTCGATGGTTCAGAAGACACTTTGTTACAATTATCAGCAACCAGGGCATATGGTGAAGGATTTCCCGCTAATGAAGAAGGGTCAGCAAGCCAAGCTTTATTCCATCAAGGATGAACCTTCGACCTTAAAGGATGTGAAAGGGAAAGTAGGTCTCGAAGGTACTTTGATTGTTAATGGCATTTTAGTTCGAGTATTGTTTGATACCGGGCTTCCCATAGTTTTATTTCTCTAGAATCGGTAAGTAGGTTGCAACTTTCCCTTAATTTGTAGAAACCTCTATTTATGTGTCTATCCCCATAGGTGGAGTAACAAATCTATGCATGATTTGTGAAAATGTCCAAATTACCTACCTTACCCAACATTTTTCATGTGACCTGTTTGTTCTAGACGTTATGGGGTTTGACTTTATACTTGGTATGGATTGGCTATCAAAGAATGGAGCTGTTTTATATTGTGTTCAGAAGATGATATTTTTAAGAACTAAACTTGGAGGATTTGTTGAACATGTGCAGATCTAGATAAGAGAACGAGTAGTTTCTTGTAGCCCTTGAATCATCCTAGGCAGAATTGGGATCGATAAAAGTTGTTAAGGATTTCTCTAATGTTTAGAGGTAGTTAACAGTCTGCCTCCACATCGGGAGATCGAGTTTCGTATTGACTAAATTCCCGGTTGGAAACTTATTATTCAACCTATTCGTAAAATGGCTCCAAGGGAGAAGGAGTTAAGGGATCAGAAAAATGATTTGTTGAGAAGACGACTGACTAAACCAAGTCGCTCAAGTTGGGGAGCGGCTGTAGTTTTGGTTGCAAAGTCATATGGTTCATTAAGACTTTGTGTTGATTACCGAGAGCTAAACAAGCAGACAATTTAGAACAAGTATCCCTTAACCCGTATAGAAGATATGTTTGACCAACTTCATGGAGTTGAAGTATTTTCCCAAATGGACCTTGCTATAGGATTTCACCAGTTAAGGTAGCGGAGGATAGTATACCCTTGATAGCATTTAGAGTACCAAATTGTTTCTTCAAGTGGTTGGTTATGCCTTTTGGGCTAACCAATGCACCTACATATTTTGTAGATCTGATGAGTCGAGTATTTAGGGATGTGCTGAATAAATTTGTGTTGGTCTTTATAGATGATATCCTTATTTACTCTAAGACCGAGGAAGAACATAAACACCATTTGGAAGTTGTGATGGAGATGTTAAGGAAACATGTTTTGGAAGTTAATTTTCTAAGTGTCATTTTTGGCAATTAGAAGTAACGTTCCTCGGACATGTTGTGTCGGGGGACGGCATCTCGTTTGATCCAACAAAGGTAGTGGCTGTCCAAGATTTGAAGACACCTCAGACTCTTACACCGAAGTTTCTTAGGTTTGGCCGGATATTATAGAAGGTTCATCCAAGATTTCTCTTGGATTGCCTCACGCCTAACCAAGTTGACGAAGAAAGCTGTTAGGTTTATTTGGACTCCTAAGTGTGAAGAAGCATTCATTGAGTTAAAGAAGAGGTTGACCAATGCTCCTGTTTTAGCTATTCTAGATGAAAGTGAAGGGTTGACTGTGTATACTGATGCTTGTGGGGTAAGCTTGGGTTTAGTTCTGATGCTGAATGGGAGGGTTAATTCTTATGCTAGTAGGCAGTTGAAGCCTCATGAGAGGAATTATGCAACACATGATTTGTTAGCTACGGTGTTTGCATTGAAGATGTGGACGCATTACTTGTTGGATTAAAATTTCAAGCTTTTCACGGATCATAAGTCGTTGAAGTATCTTTTCACACTAAAGGATCTGAATATGAGGCAGTATCGATGGTTGTAATTTCTGGCCACATACGACTTGGATATTTAATATACGCCGGGAAAGGCAAACGTGGTAGTGGATGCTCTGAGCAGGAATGCAGTTTGAGCTCTTTTGGAAGTTACTCCTACTCTTCTGGAAAGGATTGGAAATAAACAAAGGGAAGATACTCTTCTGGTAGAATTTATGCAAGGAGTGGAGGAAGGTCGATGTTCGAGTTTTGAGATAGATAGACGGGGAGTTTTAAGGATGAGTGAAAGGTTATGTGTTCTTGATGTTGATGGTCTTAGGTAAGATGTTTTGATGGAATGCCATAAATCTAAGTTATTATCCACCGTGGAGTTAACAAGATGTACCAGAATGTGATGAGGGTATTTTGGTGGGTAGGGATGAAGAGGGATATCTCAATCTATGTCATCCGATATGCGAGCTATCAACAAATAAATGGCCATCACCAAAGGACTGCTAAATTATTCCAACCACTGGAGATTCTAGATTGGAAATGGGAGCAAGAATCAATGGATTTTATTGATAGGTTGCGTAGATCAAGGAAAGGTAATGAAGGTGTTTAGTTTATTGTGGATCGGCTAACACAGAGCATCCATTTTATTCTAGTAAAGCCGATGAGGACTGCAGCAACATTGGCAGATGTTTATATGAGGAAGATCGCCTGACTGCGTGGAGTTTCAGTTAGCATTATAAGTGATCGAGATCCGATATTTACTAGTCAGTTTTGGGAGGCATTATAAGTAGCTTTGGGAACAAAGCTAAGTTTGAGCATAGCCTACCATCCTCAAATGGATGGTTAAACAGAAAGAGTTAATCGAGTCTTGTAAGATCCGTTGAGAGCATGTATCTTGGACTTTGGAGGATCGTGGGAAGATCAACTGCACTTGGTGGAATTCTCTTACAATAACAGTTATCAAGCAAGAATTAGCAAGGCACCCTATGAAGCTCTTTATGGACGGCCATGTAAATCACCATCGTGTTGGGTGAAGACCAAGGATCAACTAGTGCTTGGAGCTGATATGATTTGGGAAGCTACAGAGAAGGTTGCTGTGATCAAGAGGAAGATGAAGGAAGCTCAAGATTGACAGAAAAGCTATACTGGTCAAAG
This sequence comes from Allium fistulosum, assembly GCA_030737815.1. Lineage (NCBI taxonomy): Eukaryota > Viridiplantae > Streptophyta > Magnoliopsida > Asparagales > Amaryllidaceae > Allium > Allium fistulosum. Next base: position 1,126,453,768 of record CM060904.1, on the reverse strand, counting down.
GCGAAGGGATTTGGAATTTGCTATCGGAGACTTTGTGTTTGTGAAGGTTTCCCCGATCATAGAAGTTTTTCAATTTAGGAGAGCAGGGAAATTGGCGCCTAAATATGTTGGACATTTTCGAATTCTTAAGAGGATTGGGCTGTTTGCCTATCGAGCTGAGTTTCCAAAAAGATTGTCCGCAGTTCATAATGTTTTCCACGTTTGACATTTGAGGAAGTATGTGTATGATCCATTGCTGATTATTGAGCCATCTATTCAAGAAGATTTGGAGGTGGAACCAAACTTGACCGTGATAAGGCATCCAGTTCGTATTATTGATCGAGACATGAAACAATTGTGTAATAAGGTCGTGAGATTGGTTAAAGTTCTAGTAGAGTGAGGATTACAGAGACCGGGCTTGGGAGACTGAAGATAGCATGAGTGAGACTTATCCTGAGTTGATGTTAGAATAGTGGTTTGCTTGTTGTGTAGATGGTGTACTCACCATTTATGATGTAGTTTTCTTGTATGCATTTTATTATGCATCTCCTCATATATAATATATGACATTTGAGTTATTTTGAGTTATCATTTTGTGTGTTAATTTCAGGACGAATTTCTTTTAAGGGGGTGAATGTAACGATCCATAATTTAATCACTTTAAATATGAATTTGATATATTTTAAATAATTAATTAATGGATTTTATTACTTAAATAGACCTCTTTTATGTGATAACTAATGGTGGTGAAGTTGTTTTAAAATTTGCTTTACAATAATAGTTAGTTTAGCATTTTTTGGATTTTCGAATTCTCATCGTCTAGAAGTTGTAGGAATATGTTGTGTACACTAGAGTATTTATATACATACATGTATAAATAACATATGCTTTGGTAAAGAAAAATGATTTGAGTTAATAAGTTTAAATGTTTACTTATAGTAATAAAGTAAATTTGACTTTTCTTTTCCTTTATTTAAAAAAATGGTAAAAGGTGACATCACATCAAGCACTTTTCAAAAGAGATGAAGTGGTGGAAGTGTGTAAGGTAGGTTAACGTGTGTAGTAAGGAAGGAGGAGGTGATGTGTCATCATTTAGGTGAAGGGTATGTATTATTTTATTATAAGGGGTGTTGTAGTAAATTCCCATCTCCATTTTCTATAAAAGCAAACTAACTCTTTCCTTTCTTCCTTTACCTCATTCTACTTCTTTATCATTTCTTTTCCACCTTCTTAAAACCTTCTTCTCCACTCCATTAATGGCTTCCAAAAAAATGTTTAATTAAAATTTTCTCCTTTTCCTCTTAAAACACTTAAACTAGCTTCTAGAACCACTTCCACTCTTCTCTTCTTCACTTATTCACCAAAAGAAATCCCAAAACTCCACAACAAACCTAAGGTAAGCCCAACCAATCCAAGGCCGAGCCTAATCCACCTCCTCTTGGTCTTGAAAGCAAGTTTTTGTAGAAGAAAGCTCCGTCCGAGTATCATTTGCAAGTTTGGTTGAAGTTTGTGCTTGTTTAAGCGAGTAAAGCTCACTTTAAAAATCAACATTTTAACTTTATTATTTGTTATAATAATCTTGGTTTATTGCTTATGTTAATAAGTGGTTAAAAGTAATATTGTTTGGTTTGGTTCCTGGTAAAAGCGGAGGGTATATGTGATGATTGGTTGATGACTTGGAATATAGTCGAAGTGCTTATGTATGATGTATAAGTAATAATCTTTCCTTGTTTATGGATGACATTTACATTTGTATATGTATATGCTTATGTATATGGTTAGTTGTATGTTAGTTGGAAAGTTAACACTTGAATTTGTTTATGTTCGATATTTAGATCCCATGTGTTTTAAAACTTGTTTATTTCTTTGTTTTCTAGAAACATTTATAGAAAACAAGGAAATAAAAAAGTTTTAAAACACACTGGATCTCGATGTCCAACATAAAAATTAACTTAAAATTAAACGATATGCCTTTACAATTTAAATTAAACAAATACCAACAAATAACTAAAAATAAATGTGCCTACTTTGCGGGTCATTAAATTCTCTCTACTTTAAAGAATCGCACCTCTACAATTCTCCTAAACACTAATCCGTTTGACTAATTCATGAATATTATACCGTTTTGACATTCACAAAATATGGAGAAGTATACCAAACACAAACCAACTATTCTCAAAATAGCATAGAACATCCACATAGCAAACCATTATGAAATAAATATTCCATTCATACATATTATAGTAACATATACAATTTTACAAACATGAAATCAATACTATTGCATTTGAAAATAACACTCCACTAAGAAAAAGTGAAACAATCAACCATGGATCATAGTCATGCATAAGGTAATATAAAAGACTTTTCATAGATTTTTAGAACACTACAAAAATATTTTGCAATTTTTCAAAGAGCATTGTCTAATAACAAACTACAACAGGACTAGAACATATAATAACAAATTCCTAAATGAGGTAAAAAATATCCTATTAGCATTTCGTCGATTTTAGTGTTTTTGCAACGTTTTATATTTCATATGTTTTAAATTTACAGTGTTCACTTTCTATTATGTTTTACTTTCTACAACATTTCTGTTTCTTTGTACATTGCTTACCGTCAGTTTTAAAATGTTGTTTTATAGTTATTATTTTAATATGTATCACATCGTTTTGTTCGATGTCATGTTAGTGTTTTATCAATGTTTTATATTTTGTAATATTATATTATTTACAGCGTTCAAGAGAAGTGAAATGTGAAGTTGCTTTGTTCTATTGGATTTTGATCAGAGTGCACGACGGTTTATGGTAGAAATTTGAATCTCCCAAGTTGACAATTAAATTTTATCGATATTTATACTATAAATTGTGAGGACGCAATTTTGTTAAAGGGATGAGATTTTTAACAACCCATCTTTTCATTACATTTTATCATATATTATGGTTATTTTTATTTATTAAAATATGGTAATTTTTCGTTCCACCTTTTTGATCATTAACGTAAATTTTCAAAATTGATAAATTCAAATCAACTATTTAAGACTATGATCAGTGAACTGAGCTGAGTGAACGCATAATTTTTATTTTGATAAATGGACGAAAAAAAACAAACATTGCGTGCATTGATTGATTGGATTCGGAAATGGACCTTTATTTATGAAATAATATCATACGTGTCTATGCTTTATAGTGTTTCGGCTCCACGATGTTGTATAGCGGAATAAGCATAATATCCATATATAATATGTGAAAGCCTCAACCGGCTCGTCCTCTGCACAGCCACCGCATATCACCCACACCTGCTACCTAGTTTACTCATTTAAGAGTACCCCAAATAATAAGAAACAAAGCATAAGACCTCGAGTCAGATAACGATATGATGTGAGCAATAAATGAATCTCAAAATACTATACAAGTCGATATAGTAAGGAACAAAAAGGTGTAAGAGTCATACCTGACGTGTCTTTGCATTTAAAGAGCACATAACATCTATACTATGCTACTTTACTATCATCGTACAAATGTACCACGTCATAATTATAATATCGGGTATCTTGGTATATACATCCTAAATATCTACATCAGTCGACACCTCTGGAGCGATAGACTACGGGGGAAACAATCAAAGCAAATTTATCATCCATCACACAATCCTCTCTATCGCTGAAGTGCTTTGGATATATGATAACTTATATGCCCGTCCTATGCCAAAGACCAATGGAAAAGTATCGATTCCTTGGTGCACAAAATCCACGCCACTCAGTAGGCCAGAAAAAATAAACTACACGTCCAAGCAGTTTAGGGTATATGGATCATGTCCTAGATTCATGGGTATAAGTCCTAATTCCCAATGAGTGTCCTCACCTACAGTTGTTTTACGATCACACGAGAATGCTCTAAGTATCAATGATCCCTTCGCACACGTCTTTGAACCCATCATAGTTCGATTCATTCCATCATCATCGTAGGATCCTTATTGTAACAACCCACACCTTAGTAGGCCTGTATTCAACTAAATCGAAACCGAAGTTCACTAGGGTATGGATCGTTGGTTTTGGCAACCTATAATAAACATAAGTATATCAGAGAGCTATCTATATAAACTCACAGCGGAATAGAAAAATATAATAAAACATATATACCAACTAAGACTACTACCTTAGAATCAATATTATTCCTCGGATATCTAGTCGCATTGCCAGTGTCAAGCATGAATGAAAAGACTTCTACATCCACCGTTCCTGTCTTGCACCAGTAGTTTGTCCCTCTAAATTTATCATTTGGGTTGTAATGAGAAGGGGGTCTAAAAAATGTTCTTGTGACTGAAAAATTACATACTTTATCCATAACACTAATTTTTGCCGACTGGTTTCCATTTAAGTGTTATGTCCACTCTTCACGGCTTACTCATTTAATTCCATTTGCACGTACGATATATCTCACCTTCTACGAGGTATAACTATATACATTCGAATATACATAAAAGCATTCACTACCCAAAAATAAGCTCCGGCCACTTAATACTTCTTAAATAGGGAAGAGGCGGACCCAACGGCCATTTATACCTCAACCCAAAGCTGGCCCTCCATAATGTAATGCTGGTCCATCGGCCCTTAGCTACAAAGGCCGATGACCCTTAGATACATCCCTATAATTTAATTTTTTGTATTACTAACGCATCTCAAAGGCTCATCTAAGGGTTAACTACCACACTTCTGACAAACAAACAACTAATTAAACTTTGAGATCTTAGTGTACCCCATACGGATTCTGCACTAGTAGAAAGCAAAATCCGTCAAGGCATAACCCAAGTCTTTGATAACGACTGCTCAGGACCGCTGGTGGTCAAAGCCTATATGCCAATTCTACTGCAGAATACTGATTCAACAACAACAATGGCATAGCTTGCCGAACTCTCGTAATCAAAATCTCATTTGGACTAACCTAATGTAAGTCAAGGAAAAATACACATCATATTTACTTAATATCTCTTGTTAGAAATGAAGCAGACCCCATTTACCTATTAGGTACCATTGTAGGTTATTTATGAATCCTTATATAGAAGGAGTAGACCTAACGACCATTTAATACCTCAAATATGAGGTAAACCCTTGGTATATTTTCTCATATCTATATGCAAACGTATTTCCCTTCACCACGGGTCCTATGTTGGAGATGTCTCACATCAGTAGTACATATACACAACTACCGATAGCCTATAGGTAAAGGGCAGACTTCTATTATGTAAATCTACTAATGTTGCATTCTAACTCATTCTAAACCAAGCCAATAATCCTAGGCCCACTAATTCATGCTCGTCCTAAACGTATTATTGAGGTTATATGATTTCCTATTATGAAATTTATACCGCCTCCTAAGTTTATTTACTAGTATTTAATTCAATTATTCACTGCGAACCTATTTCTTTTTTATACGCTTATTTTCTATATTCCTCGCTTCCTTCTATGCCCCATAAATGCCACTTGTCTGCAATAAATGGTCAATATTATTCAAATTGGACAATCACTAATGACATTTATTTATTCTTTCAAATTCAACTTATTATACCTATTTCGTTTTCCCATAAATGCAATGTTTAATTCTTTAATCGGTCACATTAAATGCTTTTATGTCCCTATTTAATTCCTATAATTCCTTATTAACTGCACATTTATTGCCCTAATAATTTTGCAACATTGTTCATAAATTTTGGAGTTACCATCTCTTTTCCATTCCAACCTCGTAATCCTATGATTTACTATGCTATTAATAACAAGTCATCTTAATTATAACTAAGACGAATACCGACAAGTATTACGCTTTTCTTGTTACTCAATATATATTTATATTTTTAATCATTCGGTGTGGTTTTACGTGTGTGTGTGTATGTGTGAGTGTATGTATTTATCATAGATATATATTCCTATTTCCAACTCATTAATTCCTTCGCTTTGGAATTTCAGAATATACACATAAATGTACATTTTCTAAAGAATATCTATTTCCACATTTTAATATATTAGAGCTATCTTTCGTAAAAAGGATTACCGATATAACATTCCACAAATTATCTAAAGTGATACTTTTGCCACGTTTGAAACTAGAATGAATTATCTCTTTTCTTTTATTGAAATAGATAGTGCAAACTACGGAGGAGAACATTCATAATTTACACGTCTCTTTCCTTTTTGGTATATTCCATATTATTTCAAACAATGCACTTTTTATAAAGAGTTGTGGAACTAGATAATTTATGGAAATTACACGGAAATAGGTATAGCTAAATTGTACCCACAACGCTCCCAATAAATTAAAACATAGAAATTCACATTCCATGTTAAATTAGGGTAATTTAAATTAATTTTAACAATTTACAATCCAATTATCATAAGTTTGAAATAAACCTTGCAATCTTATCAACGTTCTACTTTAACAAATTTAGAGACCGATTTCCAGATTAGTGTATAAATACCATTCCATTCCAATTCCTAACTTACAGAATATGTAGGTGAGATTTCAATTGAATATGTTTTTTCTAAGCCTGCAACCTAACAGATTTTGCATAGGAATAATTAAATAAAACTCAATGATATAAATTTCAATGTAATATATAAATCATATAATTTCCCACTCACCTTTCAAGCTTTCCAAATCTCCCAAATCTGAATTCATCCCACTAGTTGATTCATTTTCTTTTCCAATCCAAACATGTGTATAACAAGATATATACAAATCCATTAGAATTACAGATATGAGAGGAGATTCGAATTAAGTGGAATATAGATTTATAATTATAAAGTTTACCTTTTTCTACAGTATCGATTCGCTCATTCCCTTCTTCTCTTTTATTCTCTGCCCTTCTCTGATTATATATATACATATAATATAATATTTTATAATTAATAGAAATAGCAAAGAAGGGAAAATGGAAGAGCCCCGCTGTTTTGATCGGAAAATATTAAAAGAAAAGTGAGGGATTGGGCCTGTATATATAGGTGTTCGAATCAATCGTATCTATTAGATTTAAATTAATTAAATTTGGGTGTTACACCATAATTTTTAACCAGTACAAATTACAAACATTCGAGAGGAAAATTCCCCGGCTTGTAATTCCAAGACCCATTGATTGATTTCGAACGAGAGCTTAAGCACCGGACCTAGCATCCAAAAGCATGTGTCCTAGAGCATAAGTCAAAAGTGTCAAGTCATTGTCCAGCTAAGACAAGGAGCTTAACCGAGGGCAGCAGTTACTAGAACCAAAAGCTTTTCAGCAAGTATCAACAATCAATGGCTCGGATAGTCCAGGACGAGACCAACGGTTAGGATAAACAAAAGATAACAAAGAAGCGATATATAAAGGTAACACATCAGCAATCCGTGTCAAAATGCACTTAACTAGATGATGATAATCATTCAAATATAGGCCGTATATAGCCAGCTAGGTCATTAATCCAAGGAGAAGGCACTCCACTAATGGCGTTACAGCATATTAGCTATAAATAGGTGGCAACCTAAGGCACAAGGATCTTCTAGAAAAAAGAGAACTGACATAAAATCATATGGTACTTTCCTATATTAGAGCTCTATTCAGAAACTAATTAATGTCGTAAACGCCTAGATTCAATGTAATAAGCCTCTCGGCTAGATAAGAGTGACTAAATAAGGAAAGGACAATGGACGTAGGGACTTTCGTCACGAACCACTATAGAAGTCTCAGTTTTATTTACTTTGTGCACTTTACCTTCTCTGCATATGCTATTATTACTCTACGGTTCGACATCTTGTACTCAAAGCTTGATTACGTCACGTCTCGATAACCTCTTTGTCAGGTCTAATATTCCATTCAGCTTCCAAAGATATACCTTTGGATCCGGAGTGTTGATGTAGGCTAAAATTAACACTAACATTTTTGGCACTAGAAGAAGGGCTTGAACCTCCAAACCTTGTTTCCTCTCGGAAGTCCAACGAAACGTTTCAATCAATTATGACTAGTTCTTAAAGTGTAGAAGCCCTCTCGAAATTACCCCTCGACCTCCATAGACAATAATGAGTGTTTTGCTACCTTCATCTCGAAAAAAGACTGAAACTAGGAGTATGATCCCGTATGTGAACTTTAGCTCTCCAAATCAGACGGCTTTCTTAGTATCTTCAGGGGTGTCTCTCCAAGAACCTTCTCAACTTCATGGAATGGTAAAGGCTATGGGAAATAAAATAAGGACTTGAGTATCGTAATAATGACAAGGAAAGGTCCATCTCCTCTTTCCAAAAGAGCTTTTCTTGTCACCTCCACTCCCCACTCTCGGAAAAAGATTAAATGAAACCAACTCCCTACTCCGCCCAACCAAAGTTTGTCTCACATTTTTTTGGAAACTCGTGGAGAGCACCCTTATCTAAACTATCCCCCATCCACAAGGAAATATCCGAAAGGAAAGAGCTATTGTGTCTACTATCAAGTGAATGAGCATGAGATAGACGGATGTCGAAGATTTTCTCAGGTCGTCGAAAACTTCATACAGAAAGGGAGATTGATTGAATTTCTTAAATGATTAGTTTAACATCCTATTTTTATAAATATCTATGCTTCTTTGTTTCAAGAGAAATTCATGTCATGTAAGCCCATTCAACTAAGCATATATATATATATATATTCTCCTTCAAAGATGAAGAATACTATATGGATCTCTAAATTTAAAGGACTCTCTTATCTTTTCGAAATGCTTCTTTCAGGTTTAACTTCTTCCTTTCTTGGTAGATATAATTTAGTCTCTGTACACACAAAATTCTATCCAGTATGTATCTCTTTTAGTTATTTTTCATTTCGTGTCTGCATTTAGAGTCTAAGAGTTGAAACTCTTCTATTGATCTGACAAGGTCAATAAAGAGTTTCACTTTTTCTAAAAAAGAAAAGGTAAAAATCATTACAACAACTCTCTTTCTCAAGCTCAAATCTAACAAGATTTCTATCGAACAATAAGGTTTAGCAAGTATATGATTTCAAAGGTCTTTTACAAAATAGCCCGAAAGCACTCTTTTCAAAGAATTCAGATTTCCCTTTGCCGAGTTATAATTAGCATATCGTATGACCAATAGCTTGAAATAGTTTTTGATGGCCGCACTCGCCTAAAGCGGTAGTAGATGGCTGACACCCGCCAAAGTGGATGTAGATGGCCGATGCCCACCAAAAAGTGGCTATATATTTGGACCCAACGATAAGTTGGTAGACCTCTCCATATGTGCACCCCATAGTGATGGGCTATAAATGTAAGGCCATATGACCTGGGTTTAAAAAGACATCGAAAAGTAGAATGCATGCTGATAGTGAGCCATGGTCAAATAGTACTGTGCGCTGGGTAGATTCCTAGTTAGATTAGAATATTGGGTAGATTCCCAATAATAATGAGCCATGGTCAAATAGTACCATGCACTGGGTAGATTCCTAGTTAAATTAGAATGTTGGGTAGATTCCCAATGATAGTGAGCCATGGACAAGAAGTGTCATGAATTGGTAGATTCCCCGTTATATTAGAATATTGGGTAGATTCTCAATAATAGTGAGCCATGATCAAGAAGTATCATGCATAAGTTCGAAATTGGATAGGTTAGAGCCTTAGGAGGAAAGTTCCTGAGGAAGAATAAGCATTGGGTAAGAAACCCAATAAGGGCCATAAGGATGGCATTAAACCAATTAGAACGGACACCAAAGATATCAATACGGTAAGACACCAAGGGGCAGGAAGTACCCGAGATATAATTAATAGAACAAACAAGATGGTTCGAGTTGAAAGAATAAGTCAACTGAAAGGACAGAAGTTCCTTAATATTATGGAGAGATTATCCAAGTGATCATTAGTACATTCGGGATGCGGAAGAAAAGCCTTCATACATACCGATCCTAGTTTCGGCCTCCTTTACAGCCCCCTCCAGGAAAGATTTGAAGTGCTCCTCCATTCTTTCATATGTTTTAAATATCTGTTCCTTCTTAAATTGCCCGAATGAAATTCTTCGACCATCCTCGGTACAAACGAGAATGTTTGATATATTTGGCATTGGAACCGAGGGAGAACTCTTCTCGAATTGGGAATGTTGGGAACGAGACTTGGAAGAGACAAAAAATATTCCTATGAGAAGAAGGAAGTCCTATAGCAACATAACCTCTGCCTCTTCCACAAGCCGAAGGGGCTGCAACCGTAATTTCGTTGGTATACCTATTTTCAGTCTCAAGTTCTTGCAGCTTGATTCCCGAAAGCTCTTGGTGGGCTTCATTCAGCTGCTGCCTAAGAGTAGCCATTGATTCCCAAAATCCCAAAACTATCGATTTTGAAACATGATTAGTAATCGGCACTGCCTCCGAGATAGTAGACATATTTTTGTATAGTTCCTTGAGAATTCGTTTTAAGGATTCATTATCCTTCAAAATGGTATAGATGTTGGTATCAAGGTTAGGATTGTATATCGTCAATTCGGCTATCTCATCATCAAGATTCCATGACATAGAGGCACAATCTCTTTCTAATCTTAAGCAATTGGGACATGATTGTTCCTAAAGAGATTCAAATAAAGTCAGAAAAGATAGATTGCCTTAAAGATAATTCTATTCCATTCCACAGGAAATTAATACAGATAAAAAATGGGTACAAAATTCATGGTCCTTTGAGATTGGAAAATTTCTCCTTAGTAGCTAAAATGATCTAAGGCCTCTACTCTTAATATCAGCAAGGGACCCCGAGGGTCTGGCTATATTGGAAAAAATGATGTCCTTCCCTGAACCGCCCTTCGGTATAGAGAGTTCAAAGGAAGAAGAGTCTACCAGGGGTAGTCTAAGGTTAGCTTTCTAAAAACATTGAGGAACGTATTTCAAAACATGTCCACTTTCAGGAATCTTCCCTTCAGTAATAGCTAAAGGAGATGTATACTTTGGTAACTAGGAAGGGCCTCTGGGTTATATTTAGCTTGGATCATAGAATCATCTGAGGAAGATAGCCTTTTGTTCTTTAATCGTGGGTCTCCCAGATGCAGTTTTGAAAGTTGGGCAAACTCTTGAAAAACCTCGTCTTGGTTTTCTAAAGCAAGCTTTTATTTACCCCTCAGATCGAAGATTTGGTTAGTTAACCTAGTGACTCTATGCCTAAGGGACTTAAGTGATTTGGCACAGGTTCGGTCATGTGTTTCCTGTACCTCCTCAATCATATTGGATAAGCTTACATTTCTTAATCTACTGGATTTTAGTTCTGTTTTAAGGATGCTTAAGTTGCTAACAACCTCAAGTTTCTGGTTTGGCTCATCTTCCATAGTACTTGATAATGAGAGGTGAAATTCAACTTTCTATGTTTAAACACAGTTAAAGGAAAGAATACTTCAGAATAAACATGACGAAGGCAGTAAGGAAATAAATCATTGTAAACCCAACATCAAACAAAAATACCACCAAAGTGAAAGCGTAAAAGTGTAGCAAAATCATTACAAACCAAAATTTAAACATCATCAATAGGAGATTTCTAAGACTCAGAATCGTGGCGTACCTCTCCTCTATCCTCACCCTCCTCTACATGTATTGAGTGCCTAACACCTGACGAAGCTCGCGCTTTCTCATACTTAGGGAAAACCCCTCCTTTATATTCTTGCCATTGGGATTGAAGCCCATAAAGAGTGTTACGCCTTTGTTCCAATTATATTCATAGGCATTGTAAAGGATTTTGAAGGCTTCAGTAGCAACCACCTTCTCAGCTTCTTCCCTAGTAATCAATCCCGAGAGTTTCTCCTGGGCCTTCATAAGTTCATCCTCGGCCTTCTATTGCTTAGCCTCCAGGCCTTTCAAAGCTTTTCCCAAGTCAGCACTTTTTGGCTCAGAAGCCTTCAAATTCAGAAGACTCTTTTCCATTTCGGCATGTGCATCCTTTTTAAACTTAGCAAATTATTTCCCTAAAGCCTCTGCCTTCTCCATTTCCCCCTCCAGCTTTTGAAACCCTTAGTGCAGAACCGAAAAGGTAGCTAAAACCTAAAGAAAGAAGGTTAGAATGAATAACAAAGAGATAAATACTTCAAAAAAACCCATTCCCTGAGTTGATCCTCCATCCCCAGACTCATCATCCACTTAAAACCGCCCATGTCAGCAGCTAACTCAGCTCGGGAGTTCCCCATAACCTTATATAGATGGGCGTCAATAGCGGAGCGGGTTACCTTGACCACTCGGTTCACTTGATCTTTCAGAGCATGAGTTAAAGCAAGGGCATTTGAGGCAAGTGTGGCTGTGGCAGGAAGGGTACTCTTGTTTTTCTTCCGTTTCTTAGTTTTGGACGGATCCTCCAAAGCTGGCTTCGTTTGAATAGAAGTAGAAGAAGACGTTTTGTCTAGTAGCAAATCACCTATTTCAAGCATATCATCAGAAGCCACTACCACATAAAAGATACAACATGTTAGATAAGCAAGGTTAAATTTTATGAAAGCTACATCCTAGAATATGTGTTGTAATATATCTAAAATCTAGATCTACCCTCGGGAGCAGCATCCGGTCTTCCAATTTCTGTATTTTTTGGATCAGAGCAAGTAAACTCCTTAGAATCACACAAATCAACTATATTCGAGGACATAATTTTAGATGAAGGAGGATCACAAAATTTGGAAGAAGATGACAGGAGCCCGTAGGCCTTGAGATTGGCCTTTGTAAGAACTATATGCCTAAGTCTTTCTCTCTTAGGAATTCTCATCACTTCCTCATACCTAGCATCATACAAATCTTTGAGGGTCGAGGTCTTACCCCTTCTGAGTTTAGCTAAAGAGATAAAAAGGGAAAAGATGTTAAAGAATGGTTCAACCAAAGTTTAGAAGCAAGATTATTCTAGACAAGAAGGGTTTTAAAATTTACAAGCCTCTGGTAGCCCAGTAACGATTCGGGGATCATCTGCTCTCACGTAAAACCAATGAGTAGCCGTTACTTTATGAAATGGTTTGATAATAGGCATTTTCTTTCAGAATCGAAGAAAATAAAGAGGAACTAATGACTTGATGGGTGACTTATGCAAATTGTACATGTAGTAAAACTCGAAAGAAGTCATGTCGTGATACCCCTTCTTCCAGTATAAGATCGCCAAAGCGGATAGAATACTATACGATATGATCCCGAATTGAGTCGGGTTAAGTCCATAAAATTCGAGGATGCCAACAAATAAAGGGGTGAGAGGAAGCAATATTCCATTTTCTAAGTGCTCTAATTTCCAACTGAAGAATCCCTTGGGGGGTTCACTCCAGTCGTCATCCTGATTCGGAGCTCTAACCTCAACCCCCTCAACCCCATAACTCTCAACCTAGTTCTCTAGCTCCTTTTGATCAGTTATTGGCTTATCCATCAATGGGTCTAGAGAAGATAAAGTTTAAGCTAACTACTCAATAAGTATTCTGAAACCTCTACTGGGAAGGCCTAAAAGTTTTATAATTCAAAAGAAGAATTAATCCTAAGATTGGATCTTTCAACCCAAGTTTAAAATTCAGAATTTCCCAAATAACTGACTCGACAACATTGTGATTATCGACCAAGATTAATAAAAGACTTGATTTGGAAACAAACCCTTAATCTATAAACAATAGGCATTATGGTTCGACTAATCAAATAATATCCCAAATAGAAAACTGGTATCATGACAGCAACCCTAATCAGATTTCTCAAAATTTTGAAAAAGGATAAAATTCATGAATAACTGATAACGATAAAGAACGTTCACAAAATCATAGGAAAAATCAAAGACTTGTTGTTTGAATCGAGAATCTACAGTAGCTTGCAAAGATTTACAAGCTTTAATGGCGAACACGGTTGCTAATAGTGTGAGTAAGATGGAAGAAGGAAAGAAAAAAGGTTTATTCAAATCGCGGAACCAACGATGGGGATTATCTAATTAGTAAGATCCTAACCGTAGAGTAATTTTGGTAGTATCAGAATACAAATCATCATAGGATAAAGGAAAAGGAGGTACTTTTCCAAAGAAACCAATAGAATCGTGATAGTTGTCATAAGTATTAAATGTAGGATCAGGACACATCCTTTCAAAATCAAATCTCGGTTTCTCTGCTTCACAGGTCTCACGAAGCAAGCATTTCCTTGGCCTTAGGTCTAGTCTAACCTTTGCCTTTGGCACCAAAGTAATTATGCTTACCACTTAGCCTAGCTGACTTCAAGTGGCAAGCATAGTTTCAAACACTTTGACCTCACAGTCCAAAATTAGATTTTTCCTTCTAGCATCGAAGTAATTTCACTTACCACTTAGCCCAGATGGTTTCAAGTAGCAAGCATAGTTCCAAACACTTTGACCTCATGGTCTAGAATCAGATTTATCCTTCTGGCACCGAAGTAATTTCGCTTATCACTTAGCCTAGATGGCTTCAAGTGGCAAGCATAGTTTCAAACACTTTGACCTCACGGTCCCAAATTAGATTTTTCCTTTCGACACCGAAACAATTTCGCTTATCACTTAGTCTAGATGGCTTCAAGTGACAAGCACGATTTCAAAAGTTTTGACTTCACGGTCTTGAATAAGATTTTTCCTCTCAGCGCTCAAACAATTTTGCATATCACTTAGTCTAGATTGCTCCAAGTGGCATCCATGATTTCCAACTATTCCTTTCGACCCAATATATAAATTAAAATTAAAGCAAAATAGCCCGGTTTTCTCACAATAATGTGCAAATATAGGCGTTGTTATTCGGGATTTTAACCCAGCAGGATTCAAGAGAAGTCAAAACAACTTGGTCGAGTCAGAATAGCCCAGAAGTCAACCAAAAGAACTAGAGTAACAAGCCAAAGGAAGCCAGGAAAAAAGAACGAGAAAATCCATGAAGTTAGCTCAGGATTCAACCGATTCTCTTGCATCATGATCCAAACACATATTTTTAGAAGCAATAACTAAGTTTGACGATATTCCGAGTTAGTTAAATCAAGAGACAAGCATCCGTCCGGTCCAATTAGCAGTTAAACACAACTAGCAAGAAAACTGTCATCAAAACAAGGCGACGTGTAACATGACTACATGAACAACATCGACATAAGACGACGAAGGCACTCCATTCACCAAGGTCCAAAAATAGACTAAGTGTATGGATCGCTAGCGATCCTATAACATCCCCCTATTTGGAGGCCCAAAACTAACGGCTGCAGATGCTGCAGTCATCCATAGTTATTAATCCTCGATGGCCAAATACGGTGGTGCTAGATACATTGATACACAGATCACAAGAAAATGGAAAAATTTAACAATTCAAAAACATATTTCCACATTCAAATCAAAACATTTCATGTTCATTACATAATCCCAAAACGTTAACCACGTTCAGCAAAATATAATAATTACGCATACGCCAAAAGTGACATATGAAGATGCCCTCTTGGTTGATCAAAGTATATAGCAAGGCTAATAAATCTGCCTTTACATTCAAACACACAACGAAAAAGAAAACTCTAAATAACTATCTGCCAACTGCACGCCTCCGGAAGTTTTATTCGTCTAAGAAAAACCTTAAAACCCTGAACCTCAAAGTACTCAAAATCAATTGAGTACCCGAGAGTTTAAGGGGAAAGCAAAAACTTCGAGTCGGACATAAAGCCTGGTATGAATAATAGTCTATCATCTCAAACCAAATAGATATCTAATGAGACCATGCTGCTTAGCGGAACGGGTTTCCCCCTCACTAGTATCCTAAAACCTTTTGTAAAACCATATACTATGCCCCTGCATCCAAATGGTTAAAAACATAGTATTTCAAAACATATGCAAAACAAGCAAATCAAATCTGGATTACTCATCCCCATTCATTCTGACTATCTATCTTATTATAGTTTTTAGGATTACTATTAACCTAATAGTTTTCATGGGATAACTAATAACCGGTTAAATATTTAAGGACTCCCTTTCCAATTACATAGTTTTCATAGGCTTACTATGAACCTATCTATCTGACATTTTCATTTGCACATAGTTTTCATGGGCTAACTATGAACCTATCTATCTGACATTATCATTTACACATAGTTTTCATGGGCTAACTATGAACCTGTCTATCTGACATCCTCTTTTATACATAGTTTTCATAGGCTAACTATTAACCTATTGGCCCCTGCCAATATCATACAGTTTTCATGGGCTTACTGGAAACCTATTGGCCCCTGCCAATATCTGTCCTTTATATTTTAGCATCCTATATTCTGGTCTTCCTGACCTCTTGGATGAAACTTTAATCATTCAGGAGTTTATTCAATTTATATTCACTACTGGGTTAACCTAACAGGTTCTCCTACCCTTTTTCCCAAAATACAGTTATGGGTCTATTTTAAAGTGAATATGTTCATATTAGAAGAAGCAATATAACAACATAGCAATACCACTCCTGTGGGTTTAATTTATCAAAGATGGATTCTTCTTAAACCACTATAAAAACTCCTTTAATATAGCCATGGTTTTTTCTTTAAAAATAGAGTTTCGGTCATAAAACCTTTCGATACCTTTGAAATCTAACTTTCGACTTCATAGGGTAACCTCCTTCGAAAGCTCTTAAAAACATTAGGCTCCTGCCTTAAAATACTTTAAATTTTACCTTTCGAAAATATACACTTGGTCAAAGAAAATAATTTTTCAATCCCTTCGAAGGCAAAGAAAACCAAGCAAACATATTCGAAAGCAAAGAAAACAGCCTCCTTCGGAAATTTAAAACTTTGTTTTAGCCATAACTTTTTATAGGCGTAGAATTAAGGTCTCTAACCTATTCCATTGTGTTTAAATGATGGTTTCCCTTTCCGTGGTCACAATAGAAAAATGGGCTTACAGTTAGAAAGTAATGCCAATTTGAAGTTTACAAATAAAGTTGGAGAAAACTGCAACAAAAAGGCTTCCGTAACGTTTACAACTGCTGTCGGAAGGTAGCTTCCGACAAGGTCGGAAGGTAGCTTCCGACAAGGTCGGAAGGTGCTTTCGATAAGGTTGAAAGGTTCATCAAAAATGCTGCATAAAGGTGCAGAAATGCTGCGGAAGGTTCTATGACGAAAGGTTGCTTCCGACAAGGTCGGAAGGTTCATAAAAATGCTGCAGAACGGTGCAGAAATGCTGCGGAAGGTTCTATAACGAAAGGTTGCTTCCGACTTGTCGGAAGGTTCATAAAAATGCTGTAGAAAGGTGCAGAAATGCTGCAAAAGGTTCTAAGGCGGAAGGTTCTAAGGCGGAAGGTTCAGTGTCAGAGTCGTAGTTAACTTGAAAACTGCAACACTTGTTCTTTATCAAATTCCTATTGGTTAAGGACAAACTTTAACAATTTTTTGTCAAATTTCTATTGGTTAATGACATATTTTAACAATTTCTTTGTAGAAAATCTGCTATAGATCAGATTGATTATTGAAAAATTATTTTCAAAATAGTTAATTATATTAATATTTCAATATAATTATTAAGCCTCTTTAGCTTAGAAAATTCATAATAAATCGAAATCACTTGGGAAAAATCTCAAAAATTCACCAAAAATCTGAAATAATATTTTCTTCATCATATAAAAATTTCGGGGCAGAATTCGTTATTTTATTATTTTTAATAATTAAAACCCGAAATAAATGCCTTTTTCACCTTAGGAAATTCATAAAATATTCCTATTAACTCCGAAAATTATGAAATTAACAAAAATCTCCAAAATTATGTTTTACATAACATATCCAAAAATCAAGCCGTTTGGAGGTCGTTTGCTAAGATTTTTACTATAAAACCCATCATTTTAATTTCATAAAAATCCCAATAAATCACCACAAATCATTATTCTATCCAAACAATGATTATTAGATCCAAACATGATCAGCATAGAAAATACATTCTGTTACTATCTATAACTGAACCAAGATAATAAAAATGAGCTGATTTACACTATTATTCACCTTGATTAGTTAATTGGAGAATGAGATAATTTCCTAGCTTTAATTTCTTAGCTTTTTCTTCAATTTATTGTTCTTCCTTGAGCTTTTAATGGCTGGCCGAAATATAGGTGAGGAGTTATTAATGAGAAAGTAAAACCTGATTAAGATGGAGGGAGAGATTTATACTAAGAAATGTAGCTCCATTTCCTAGTTTACCCCTTAGGAAATTCCTCCTTCTTAATTTGGTTAAGTCTTATTTTAGTTCATTCATTAAGACATGTACATTGGATTTATTAATTTCATCTCCCCAATTATACACATTATTCTATTTAATTTATCCATTTAATTATCCTGAATAATGTTAAATAAAAATTAGGGATGTTACAGATCCATGCACTATGGATTGCTGGCGATCCATACATCATCACTGGCTCGCTGCGGTTCATAGGAAACAAAGCAGAAGGAAAATTTAAGTAATCAACTCGCATTCGAGCATAAACTATGGGTCGCTAGCGATCCATAGACCATGGATCGCTAGCGATCCATGGTTTTGGCTCGAGTCATGAGGCAAGTTTCGGTAGCTCCTTCCTGTGATCATCTGTAAGTAGTTGGCTTACAGGCTTGGCCCAAAAGCTCTCCAATCTCTATAAATACTCTCCTATCTGCAACATAAACGGGATCCTTCGGACTGGTGGCTGAAACTCTGCTGGAAGCTTTCTTCACTCTTCATCTCCCTTACAACAGTCTACAAAGTGGTTCACTATGATTCTCGAGTGGATTCCAACCTTGGAGGTTCAATCTAACTAAGGATATTCAAGAGCTTTGTAATCAAATACATCTTGTAACAGCAATCAGTCTATAATAAGAACTATAAAATGGACGTAGGCTTCGTTAATAGCCGAACCACTATAAAAATCTTCTTGTTTCCATTCTATTTCTGCTTTCTTTTTATATTTATCATACGTATTATTGCCCTGTGAGAACAGGGCCGGTGCTTTCACACTCAAACCAGGGTGTTGATCCATTTTTTGGGTTAACATTTTGGTGCTTTCACTGAGAACCCAACTCAGAGTTCGGATCTAGCTATCTACATTGGACCAGATAGGTCCAAAAGTGAGATCCTCAATCTTTGCTTGAAAAACTGTTGCTCAGAGTCAATGGCTTCGGGAAGAAAGAGAACTACCTTTAGAAGGCCCATAGGGGCAGTAATAGCTGGAGAAGATGTGAATCCTCAACAAATTGAAGTAAATGGCGTCGACTTAGAAGATCAGGCGCCGGCATCCTCCAGTCAGCGTGAAGTTGTTACAAGGGATTAGTTAAATAAAATGGTTGACGAGATCAACAAAAAATGGAAAGCAGTCAGAAAGCTTTGATGGATAAACTTAATGCTCCCCTAACCTTATAATCAAACCCTTCTTCAAGAACTATATCTGAACCCGCGGTTGTTATAGAACAAGAAACTCTTCGGTTTCCGGTCTAAATAGAAGAAATGAAAAATAGCCACAAAGAAGGATGACTATAGGAACCATGGGACTCAACGCGGAAGGAAATACAAGTACTCCACTTGTCGCAAGGCAACCAACTCTGAACTTGAATCTAGGGGTGAAGACCCCGCAAGAAGATATAGCTATGGACCACTCCGACTCAGAAGATGGAGAGCAAATTAATGACGACAAGTTAGAGGAGAATGTTAATGCATTCGACAATTCTAGGAATGTTCAAACTGCCCCAGTTAGGCCAACCGCAAGCCAACGGGACCCCACGGGATTGGTTCTCTCAAAGACAGGAGAGCCTAGGCATTAGCCCACTCACCAAGACCGTTTGCAAAGCCAAACACTTGGCGTAGTTACTGACTACCGCCCCTAGAACTACCAGACATCAGAGGCATTCATCGCGGATATGGTCAAGTGGCAGATGGACGAGAATAAAAATAGGAGAGATGATGAATGGGGATCTACACCAAGTCGGACTCCATTTACTAATGAAATCTTAAATTAGCGATATCCAGAGAAGTTCACAATGCCCGCTATTCCATCCTAAGACGGGACAAAGGACCCAAAACCCCATTTGTACAAGTATAGTTGGTACATGGATGGAGCAAACGCTTCAGAAGTTATTCGATGTAGATGTTTTCCCATCTTTTTGGAAGGAATTGCTTCCATGTGGTTCACTAGGCTTCCGCCACGATCTATCTCTACTTTTGACCAACTAGTAATGAAATTCCTCGATCAGTTTAGGCTCTATACCGTGCAACCTAAAGATGTCATTTCCCTATCTAGACTGTTCCAGGGATGAAACGAGTTGCTGAAATCTTTCATGAACCGGTTCAATACCGCAGCGACAGAGGTTAGCAATCCAAATAAGGAAATGGTTTTCATGGCTTTGGTCCAAGCCATTCATTCCGAAACTGAGTTCGAAAAGTGGATCAAGATGAAGCAACCTACTACAACGAAGGATTTCAATCGCAAAGCAAGTCAATACTAGAGATTGGAGGAGGCGCAGGAGCTAGAAAGGATGTCTACTAGCATGCAACCAATGAACATCAGATAGAGTGACATGGCAATGAATCAGAATACAAACGCTTCTGGAACTGCTGATGGAATCACAGGGAAAGATGGAAATCAGAAATGGAAGAATCAGAATTCCAATAAGAAAAATGAAAACAATAAATGCCTTAAAGGCTTCAGGCCTGAAGATTACACCCCTATCAACAAAACTTTGGAAAACATTTATCTTGCGATGCAAGGGACTAAGGAATATAAAAAAACCCTAAGAAGGAAGAAACCGAACAATAGAAGCACTCGGGGAAGTTCTGCCGCTTCCGCGAAATGCACGGTCACAACACAAACGAATGCCGCCACCTAAAGAATTAGATTGAAGAGCTGATTTAGGAGAACAAGCTTCAGCAATACGTGAGAAAACCACAGAATTCTGACCAGCCTGCGGCTCCTCAAGCCCCTAGGAATCAAAGAAACCTAGCCGAAACCAGTAAAGAGGGGTCAAAGCGAACTGACCAGAGACTCATTATTGGAATGATATCTAGAGGCCCACATCCTACACAGAGAAGTTGGGGAGAGATGGAGCGGTATGCAAGTTCATTAAAGCATGCTTCGAAGGAATCATGTCTCAAAATAGAAGATGGGGATCCAACCAAGTAGCAGAAAACTTTGAATGATGATATTGTATTCAGAAACCAAGATACCGAAGGGGTCGAAGCTCCAACTCTCGATTCAATGGTGGTGATAGTAGGAACCAGACCTGTTGTGGTCCGACGAGTATTGGTCGATAGTGGCAGTTCTGTCAATATACTTTTCAAACGTACATTTGAGAAAATGAAGATCGACATGAAAAGCGTATCTTCATGCCAAACAAAAATCCAAAGGTTTACGGGCGAACCCAAACAACCCGTAGCCAGTGAAGCTTGGAGAGGGTGATCGAAGAGTTACCCTCGTTCTGACCTTCATAATTGTGGACGAAACTTCTGCATATAATGCCTTCTTGGGACGACCTGCCTTAACTGATTTCTGAGTCGCCCTGGCCCAATGGTGCCTTACCATGAAGTTCCCAACTGCAAACGGAATTGGGGTAGTTAAAGGAGATCAATGCGTCGCCAGAGAATGTTACATTGCAGAGTTACGTGAATCTAAAAGAACTGAAAAGGGGAAGGATGTGGAGAGAACTCTCCACATTCGTGAACCTTCTGAATATCTACTACAGAGCCACCCCAGGCTCGAGGACCATAGACGATTCGACAAGGCTTTGGACCCTAGAAAGAAGAGTTCGGGGTAGGATCGGGCAGCACCGGCAGAATTGACGGTGTCTGTCCCAGTCGATATAGACGACCCAACAAGAGTCTTGAAAATTGGATCGCACCTTGAAAACACGACGCAGTTGGAACTTACTAAATTTATTCGCACAACCACAAATGTGTTCGCATGGACGCATTCTGAAATGTGTGGGGTGTCACCAGAAATTGCATGCCACACGCTCAACATTGACCCCAAGTTCATGCTAGTATAGCAAAAGAGGCGCAGCTTGGATCCTGAACAGTCCAAGGCGTTAAGAGAAGAGGTGGACAAGCTAATGGCCAATGACTTTATCCATGACGTAACTTATCCTGAATGGGTATCTAACCCGGTCTTAGTCAAACAGTCCAATGAGAAGTGGCGAACCTGCATCGACTACTAAGACTTAAACAAAGATTGCCTGAAAGATAGCTTCTCTCTACCCATAATAGACCAGCTTGTGGACGGAACGGCGGGTCATGAACTGCTATCATTCATGGACGCATACTCAGGGTACAACCAGATCCTGATGCACGAACCCGATCAAGAGAACACCAGCTTCATCACTGGCCTGGGATTATACTGCTACAAGGTAATGCCATTCGGTTTAAAGAATGATGGGGCAACATATAGAAGGTTGGTAAATACCATGTTCAAGCGCCAAATCGGGAAAACCATGGAGGTTTACGTGGACGACATGTTGGGAAAATCACGAGTAGTTGTCAATCACCTGGATAATCTCGCTGAAATGTTTGAAATACTCCGAAAGTATGGAATGAAACTCAATCCACTTAAATGTCACTTCGTAGTAGCCTCCGGAAAGTTCTTAAGATTCATCGTAAGTGCCAGGGGCATTGAAGCAAATCCAGAGCAAATAACGGCCCTACGAGAAGTCCAAGCCCCGAAGAACACGAAAGAATTGCAAAGCTTGAATGGAAGATTGCAGCTTTAAGGCAATTTAACTCAAAAGACACCAACAGGTGCATACCGTTCTTTGATGCGTTAAAGAAAGGAAAGAAAAACTTCAAATGGAGTATGGCATGTCAAACTGCATTTGAAGAATTGCTGCGACACATGGAAGCCCCGCCAATCATGTCAAAGCCAGTGGACAGAGAGGACCTATTCATTTACTAGTAATCTCACCTCATGCGTTAAGCGCTGCCCTTATGCGTGAAGAAGTGAAAATCCAATGACCCGTATACTGCATTAGCAAGTGGTTTATTAGAGCCGAAAAAATTACCCAAAGCTGGAAAAGCTAGCGTATTGCCTCCTGATCGCGTCTAGGAAGCTACGACTGTACTTCCATGCACATCCAATCAAAGTACTACTGATCAGCCTCTGAAAAAAGTACTGTACTGACTTGAAACTTCCGGACGACTTCTCAAGTGGAACATCGAATCGAGCCAATGTGATATTACTTACCATCCGAGGAAGGTGTAACACCCCTAATTTTTGATAACATTATTCAGGAGATTTAATTAGATAAATAAAATAAAATAATGTAAATGTAAAATGATAAAGGGGTTGAGATTTGAATAAATATAATAAGGCCATGCTTAGTAAAATGATTAATTGGCTTAAGAATGGTTTTTGGTTAATTAAACTACATAAGGGTATATTAGGAATTTGCCGCCCATAACCCTTACCCTTATATGTTTTCGTTCCTACCTTTTTCTTCCCATTCACGTCATTTTGAAAACTAAAAGTAAGAAGGAGAGGCCGGCCATTAACAAGAGGAACACAAATTAAAAGCTAGAGAATCAAGCTTAGCGGAAATCAATCTCAATCCAATCTCCTTATCTTAACCAAGGTGAATAATAATTCCATCTCTATTTTGGTTTGAATCGTATGTTTTTGGATTTAAGGGTAAATTTGTTTATGATATATTGGATGATGATATAATTGATTTATAATTTATGTGGTTTAAACAAGATTGTTTAAAAGAGGTTATGCATGGTTTTAGGGCAAAACCGAGATTTAATGATGTTTAAATGCCATGGGAAAATTTTATGTTATGAGAAACATGATTTTGGAGTTGGGTTTCAATGTTTATAATTTTCCAAGTAGGGGGATGTTACAAGTTGGTATCAGAGCATAGGTTTATGAAACTTTAAAAGAAGGTTAAACCGAAAAGATTTTCAAACATAATCCAATGAATTTGAAAATATGATCAGGGTTTGGGTTAACGCTATAGTAACATACTTGTATTTGATATATATATATATATATATGTATGTATGTATGTATGTATAAGTATGTGTTCCCCTCTCTCTTAGACCGTTCTTCTGTATCTTACAAAGGCTCGTATGTAGATTTACGAGAAAGAAGATTTGGAAGCAGGAACCGGAAGAGGAAATCTAGGTGGAGGAAGCACCACAACAATTGGAAATACTCGACCTAATACCCGGAGGAACCAAGGTGGAAAGGCTAATGCTAATCCAAATGCTGAAGCCAATGTAGGTGTAACATCCTGAAATTTTCAACCATTCGCATCCATACATGTCGGACTTGAATTGCTCAAAATATCAGATTGTTAATTTAAATTTGGCAAATCTTAGCATATACAATAAATAAATAATCACAGAATCACAGACACGGAGTAATATAACAATAAGCAGCGAAAACAAAAGAATAGTAATTCATGACAGAGTAATATAACAATAAGCAGCGAAAACAAAAGAATAGTAGTTCATGAAGCTACTATATATATATAACAGAGTTAAATAAGATACAACAGAGGTCTCGAATACATAGATGTCTCAATACAATAGTCAAATACAAAATTCGAATACATCACTGGAATCAACTGAATAACTGCAAGCTGAATAAATATAGCTGGATCTCCAAGCGAAGCTCCAACTCCAAAGGTGAGTCTCGAATACTGGTAAAACTCAGTCTGGTTCGAGCGTAAGGAAAAACACAAAACACTCGAGTCAGGATTAACATTCTTATATCAATAAATCCAACTCAAGTGAAATATCAACTGAAGTACAAGTAACTTAAAGGATGTTTGGGATAACCATCCTCTAAGGATCCGTTAAACTATCTACTATGTAGTAAGATACGCTATTATAATATGTCTAAAGTAAAGTAAACTATTAAAATAGCGTTAAGGCTTTACATTTTCCACCTTAACACATTTTATAGTGCCAATAGTCTATACAGTACCGTAATACCCCGTAAAGTGGAGCTACCAGAGGATACTCCATAGGTACGACACAAATCAAACTCGTAAAAGGCGCGCTAGGGTAGGTGACACGGCACAACTAGGCAATGCCAGGGTAGATTACCAATTACACTTCCGGGCTTGGTGGTAACGCAGAGCCGCAGCAATCAACCACCTCGAGCCACACTCCTGAATCAAGGGTGCGCACCAAATCAATCACAAAGTAATAGAATGGCATACGATGGAGTGTGTCCGATAAGAGGAGCTACCTCATTAACCCGTCGATTGCTCATGTTTTAACCACCTTATGCCAACTCACGGGAGTCGGGTCCACGTATATACCTCATATAGGATCGTCGCCACCATCCTACTTCATTCTGGAATCTCCACCGCGTACACAGTTGTTAAAGTGGTTTTCGGTATCAACAGAGAGTATGCCCATATCCAATCCCGGTCTCTTTAACAACCAAACGTTATTATAACACCGCGGTCATTTCAAAGTTATACTTCAAAACCAAAATATCATTTTTCATTTCAAAAAAAACAAATCAATACGATATAATTTTCACTTCAAATATATCCATTTCCAAAAACCATATCACTTTCCAAAGTTATAACGCTTTCGAAATCATAGTCTTTTAAAATCAAAATACTTTGGAAATCAAAACCCTGAAATTCATAACACTTTCCCTTAAACAGTTTAGATATTAATAATATTATATATAATAAAATAGTTTATAAAATAAAACAGTTTATATAAAATAGTTATAAGTTAAAATAGTTTATAATAAAATAGTTAGTATATTAAAATAGTTTCTATTAAAATAATTTATTGAAAATGATTTATTTTAAATAGTTTATATTAAAATAATTTATAAAGTAAAATATAAAATAGTTTTAATATATAGTTAAAAATACTTTATATAATAAAATAGTTTCCTCAAATTTCACAAATCGATTCAAATCAACTTAAATTCCAAAAATTCAAATTCAAATTAAATCTAAATTCATCAATTCCCACTAAATTCATTTTCTCAATAAACCATTTCAAATTATATCGATTTCAAATACATATTTGAACAAGAAAATAAACCATTTCAAAATCAATATATTTCAAAGCTTTATATATTCAATATTTCAAAACTAAATTCGATAATTTCATATATATATATATATATATATATATCAAATTCACTTTACTATTATTTAGTTTTGAAATATTTACTTAATCATTTCATTAACATCTAAATATAGCTTCAATTTACAAATTTAAATAAACAAAATATCCCATTTAAATTTATATAAATTTGAAATATTCATTTAAGTCACTTTTAATCAAATTCAAGTTATAAAACATATCTTTAAAATTTCAAATTTAATAAATATCAGATCAAACTTATTTAAGTATAATTCTTAAATAAATATAATTTCAAATCAATTTCAAATTTATCTTTCCACCCTGAATCATTATAAACTTTATATTTGAAAATATAAATTTTATATAAATACTTAAACATATTATATATCAACTTTAATAAATCTTTAAAATCAATATTTATTAAAACCATATATTTCTTTTTAAAACCGTAGAAATCATTTTCAAAACATTTATATATAGACCAACGGTGTTTGTATATAATTCTCTACCCTATGGTCAAGTGATACGGATATTTACCATTTCAATCCGTAATTTAAATATATACGGGTATATATCTTTTCAACCCGCAGTCCCAAATTCAATGTCAATGAAAACTGCTTGGGTTTATCATTTCAACCCATAACGATTTTCCCTTATTCTACAGATCGTTCGGGTATATATCATTTCAACCCATAGGGAATTCTATACTAATAAGGAACTTGCAGAGTGATAATAGAAATGATAATAATGTAACAATCAGTAACAGGCATATATCATCAATGTAAATAATAGATAATGGTGTCAGATGTCACAGGTGAACAGATGGCATATATATAAATGTAAATAACTAACAGCAGCATATCTCAATTGTCGTTTCAATTGAAATCAAATTTAATAAATATAAGAACATTAATCATGAGTGATTGCTCACCTTTCGAGGCTAGAGGATAGACAATGAAATTGAGTTACGAAATGCAAGCACGACTTCCAAAGCACAGCTGGATTGGCACGAATTTGACGGACAAAGTTGATAGATAGAAATCGACGAGAACAATTTAGAATCAGTTTGATAGGAATAGCAATTATATATATATATATAATTAAAAATCATTGTTTTAATTAAGCACATATATAAAATCAACATATATTTAAAATAATATATTTTTATTTTCAAATCAATATTATTATAAGCCTATATACATTTATACTTTGAAATCAACAATATATATATAACTAATATAAAGCTGATATGTAGCTTACTTACATATATACAAAATATATCTATATCTACAATTTTAGAATATAAATGTGTATACAACAGATTATACACCTATATATAACTTATAATTTTCTTTATAACTGGAAAACAGATTTGAATATAAACACCTGTGTTAATCATATAAAATAAACTATAAAATACATATGCATATAAGCCTATACAACCTATACAGACATATATATATATACACTAATATGTATATAAACAATATTAAAAAATGCACATATTAGAAATTTTAAAATAATGCATATATATCCAAACCAAACTCAGGTATATATATACTAATATATATATACACACTAATACAAATGCTCATACATATGAGCTAACAAATAACATTACAAAACCATATGCACATATGCCATCAGCATAAAATAGCTCTTCATAAAAATATTTAGAAAAACCAAATATACTTGCATTTAATAATATATGCGCAGGCTTCAGACAACATAGGAAAAATGTAAAATGTATAGCTTATAAAATTATATATTTTTATATACGTATATAACTTAATATATTTATTACATAAATACATATATATAAACATAAATCTATAAAACTCATCTCATATACACGCTGCAAGACATAAGTACAAACATATATGCAAACAAATTTTTTTTCTTTGTATTATAAAATTTAGAAATATATATTATTAATATATATATATATATATATTAACAAAGCAATATACGTTTGTAAAACAATAATAACAGCTACATAAGCTTCTGGCAAAATTTCACATATATAGACTTATATATACTGTAAACATCCTCATCTGTTATATTTTTAAACCAATTGCAAAAATGCTTACAAACAGTTACTTACAAAATCTACTCATAACAAATCTATTATAATACAAAAGCAGCAGCCAAAGTAACCATATATCTGACTTATATATATACATATATTAGATGTAAATGACACACACATATATATACTTTATATACACAGCTAACATATATTATATATAACCGAATAATATATATTTTATAATTTTCAAAACTTACATAAGATAGGAGGATGTCCGGCAAGCTTGCGTGAGAAGATGCACAGCAAGATCAAAAGAACGGTATTCTTGAAAATTTTGCAAACTAATACAAACTATACTATATTTTTTTATTATATAACTAACAAATATATACCAACATATATAAGATATACACATATTTATAATTCCACTTGGTAAATATACCTGTTAAGAAAGGAGATAAGATAGAAAGCTCGGCAAACTTGGAAGGTGACGAGCTGCCTCTGGTTGTTGGGGATTAGCAGGTTGACGAGAAGTGAAGGAGGCAAAGGAAGGGCTGGCAAGCAAAAGAAAGGAGGAGGGAAGGTGGGTCTCGGCTGGGCTTGCCGGCACTTGGGCGGTGGTTGCTCGGCAACTGAAAAGAAGGGGTGGCCGAGGCTCGCGAATGGTAGATGGTCGGAGACGTCGGGTTGCTGAGTGGTATTTGTTTTGCGTGCTTGGGGTTGAGTCTGCTGGTGAGGAGCTTGGTGGGGCGGTTGGATGACGTGGATGGCTTCGGTTACTGAGAGGGTAGAGTTGAGGGAAAGGGAAAAGCTAAGAGATTGGGGAGGCAGCAAGAAAGCAGGGAAGAAGGTTATCATCAAAAATATATTTTTATATAAGCTTGCAATTCCTAGTGATATGCTATATTAGCAGAGAGAAAGACGTACCAGTTTCCAAGAAATAAACAAATCAGAAAATAATTCAAAATGGGGAATAGCAAAGGGTATAGAAGTTGAACCAGAAATAGTAATAGCAAACAGCTGTTTGGTTTATACGATAGATAGATGAAGGGTCATGGATACCAAAAGTTTAAAACGTGTACTGGTGCGATTAACCGTTCCACAGATTTCATCGCGTATCGGACAGCGAAACTGACAAATGTGTATACTGCGAAGATCGGCTTGACGAGACGTTCAAAACGGTATACAGATAACAGTGGTATGACCATCCTATCGAAAGTCGATAATCGGTACCGAAAATGCTGCTAATTTGTCGGAAATAAGATAAACGGAGCAATAGAAGTCCAAATTTGCCGAAACGAAATAGGACAACTCACTCAAAAGATGATTTACAAATTTTCTATATAAAAATATTCAGGTTTGGAAAATATTTTAATTATCATCAAATATTAACTGATTTAAACTGAAATAGAATTACACAAGAAAATAAACTTCCATATTATCAGATGAAAATTTACCATCTGCTATGTTTAAACAGACGTATTCCAAATATTAAATTTTTATTTCAAAATTCAATTATCTAAAATTTCACAAAAAATCAATTAATTAAATAAATAAAACCATTAAAACTTACGGGTCGTTACAGTAGGTGCTGGAAATCCGCTAGTAGATGCGGGGTTGGTGTATCAGTTGTTTGCCAATCTTTTGTAAGTTGGGGTTGCTAGTAATGTTGGAGGAGCAAATCTTGTGGCTCCAGTTAAGAATAACTATGCTAAGTTGAGCAGAGACTATACCAGTTTGGGTGGAAAGCCGTTTGTTGGAACTGAAGTCGATGATTTGAAAGATTTTTGTCTTGACCAGAGAGGATGGTTGAGAAAGAAGGGGCGATTATGCGTTCCAGATGCTGTTGAGGTTGAGAATTGGCTATTGCACTATGAAAGGATCTTTACTAATCTAGGCTTGGATGATGGGCAAAAGAGGAGGCTGGCCTCTAGGCAGTTGCAAAGGGCAGCGCTTCACTGGTGGAATAATGTTACTGCTGGAGTTCCGGAGGAAGAGCTGACATGGGCTGATTTCAGAAGGAGGTCTGAGCAGAGGTTTTTGTCCGAGGTTGCTAAGTCGGCATTGATGAGGAAGTTCATGGATCTAATTCAAGGAGAGATGTCAGTAATCGAGTTTGTGCTAAATTTGATGAGCTGTCTCGATATGGATATGCTTTGGTTGACACAAACATCAGAAGGAATGAGAGGTTCATTCAAAGACTGAGACCTGAGCTTGCTAGAATGACCATGACCCATATCCGAGAACCTTCTAATGTGGTGGTGGAGATGGCCATTTGCCATGAAGAGATGCTTGTTGTTTCTGCTAGAGAGAAGCCAATAGAATCCCAGGGTCCTCAGGGAAAGAAGAGGAAATTCTTTAAGAAGAAGGGAGCCCAGAAAGGGGATGCTGCCGAGAAGGCAGAGGCTGATTTCGTTTGCTACAAATGTAATAAGAAGGGTCATTATGCAAGTGAGTGCTGGTCAGGCAAGGGGAAGAAGGCTGCAGATAAGAAGAATGTGAAGTGCTTTAACTATGATCAAGTTGGGCATTACAAGAACCAGTGTCCAGATCCAGTCAGGGCAGTCAATGGGAAGGTTTTTGCTATTGGATCATTAGCTAAGCCTACTGCAGCTGATAAAGGAAAGACTGTGATGGAACGTACGTTTTTTTATTTAGAGTATACCAGTTAGGATACTTTTTGATACCGGTGCATCACATTCATTTATATCCCACTGTTTGGTTGATAGGTTATGCTTAGAACCCACATGCCTTGTTACTTCCTTAAGGGTTACAAATCCAATAAGAGGGTATGCAACTCTGGGATGAGATGTGACCAGTTAGAACTTGATTTGTTAGGTCATATGTTTGCATGCAGTCTGTATGTTTTTGATTTCGTAGATTTCAGAATCATTTTGGGTATGGATTGGTTGAGAAGTTATGAGGCTAGGATATTCTGCCAAGATGGGGAGATATCACTAAGACACCCTGATAGTCATAACCAAATTATATTCTTAGTAGAGAATTTTGACTGGAGTAGTTGTGCTTTGTTAAGTGCAATGGAAGTGGAAGAAGATCTAAGTCAGGTTCGAATAGCATGAGAATTTGCAGATGTTTTTGAGCCAGTCACGGGACTACCACCAAAACGAGCTGTTGAGTTTTAGATAGATCTTGTGCTAGGAGTTGAACCTGTAAGTAGATCACTTAGCAGGATGACACCGACTGAGATAAAGGAATTGAAGGTGCAGCTAGTGGATCTAGAAGGAAGGAATTTTATTAGACCAAGCAGTTCGCCCTGGGGGCGGCCATGGTATTCGTGAAGAAACCAGATGGATCGTTAAGGATGTGTATTGACCATCGTAAGCTGAACGAAAGGACGTTAAAGAATAAGTATCCTTTGCCGAGAATAGATGATCTGTTTGATCAGTTGAGTGGAGCCAGAGTGTTTTCCCAGTTGGATTTGGCAGCAGGGTTCCCTTAGTTGAGAGTGGCGGAGGACAGCATTTCGGACTAGATATGGTTCGTATGAGTGGTTAGTAATGCCATTCGGGTTGATGAATGCACCTGCTTTCTTTGTGGATTTGATGAACCGAGCCTTCCGAGAGTATTTGGATAAATTCGTGTTGGTGTTTATAGATGACATTTTGGTATACTCTAAGGATGGAGAGCATGTAGATCATCTTAGAGTTGTACTTGAGACGCTGAGGCAGAATCAGCTAAAGGCGAAGTTGTTCATGAAGAACATAATTAGACTTCATGGAATTCCTAGTAGCTTAGCCAGCAACAGAGATGCTTTATTCACTAGTGAATTCTTGAAGAGTCTACAGGATGTACTAGGCACTAAGCTCAAGATGAGTACCGCATATCACCCACGGACAGAAGGGCAGACAGAGATCAACAAGGTACTTGAGGATTTGTTGAGAGCCTATGTATTGGATTTTGGTGGATCTTGGGAGGATCACCTAAACTTGGTTGAGTTTTCCTATAATAATAGTTATCGGATTGGTATAGGAATGGCGCCTTTTGAAGATTTGTATGGAAGACCGTGCAAATCCCCTGTATGTTGGTTGGAGACTGGAGACAGATTAGTCTTTGGTCCAGATTTGGTAAGGGAGGCGTCAGAAAAGATTGAGTTGATCCGAGAACGGATGAAGGAAGCTCAATCCAAACAGAAGAGTTACGCAGATAAAAGGCGTAAGGACCTAGAGTTCTAAGTTGGAGATAGGGTTTTCATAAAGGTATCACCGATGAAGGGTGTGGTACGGTTCGGGAAGTCAGGGAAATTGGCACTGAGATATGTTGGTCCATTCCAGATTATAGAGAGGATTGGAAATCTCGCATACAGAGTTGAGTTGCCGAGCAGTATGGCAGGTGTCCATAATGTATTTCATGTGTCTCATCTTCGCAAGTATGTGCATGATCCAGAGACTACTATTCCTCATACAAGGTTGGAAGATCTAGTAGTAGAACCTAATTTGACTTTTGTGAGACAACCAGTTCAGGTTGTTGCGAGAGATGAGAATAGATTGAGAAACAAGACAGTCAAGTTGGTGAAAGTTCAGTGGAGCGACAACGAGAAGGACTATACTTGGGAGATAGAGGACAGGATTCAGGATACTTATCCTGATCTGCTTTGAGGGTATGTCTATATTAGATTTATATAGATAATTTCTAGTCAGGTAGACTTGCATGGTTGTTAGGAGTCGTTACAGATGATTGCTATGTTTTGTATTTAGTCCTTATTGAATTTCGAGGACAAAATTCTTTAAGGAGAGGAGCCTGCAACACCCCTAATTTTTAATAACATTATTCAGGAGATTTAATTAGATAAATTAAATAGAATAATGTAAATGTAAAGTGATAAGGGGGTTGAGATTTGAATAAATATAATAAGGCCGTGCTTAATAAAATGATTAAAGGGATTAAGAATGGTTTTTGTTTAATTAAACTACATAAGGGTATATTAGGAATTGCTATCCATAACCCTTACCCTTATATATTTTTGTTCCTACCTTTTTCTTCCTATTCACGTCATTTTGAAAACTAAAAGTAAGAAGGAGAGGCCAGCCATTAACAAGAGGAACACAAATTAAAAGCTAGAGAATCAAGCTTAGGGGAAATCAATCTCAATCCAATCTCTTTATCTTAATCAAGGTGAATAATAATTCCATCTCTATTTTGGTTTGAATCATATGTTTTCGGATTTAAGGGTAAATTCGTTTTTATGATATATTGGATGATGCTATGCTTGATTTATAATTTATATGGTTTAAACAAGATGTTTAAAAGAGGTTATGCACGGTTTTAGGGCAAAACCGAGATTTAATGATGTTTAAATGCCATGGGAAAATTTTATGTTGTGAGAAACATGATTTTGGAGTTGGGTTTCAATTTTTATAATTTTCCAAGTAGGGTGGTTTTACAAAAGGCTATCAATGGGAAAGCGCTGGCAGATTTCATCGCCGAGCTTACCATACAAGACGACAGAGAAGAAACACTATTGGAAGCAAAGATGCAATAAAAAGTTTTCGTTGATGGCGCATCTAACAACCTTTGTTCGGGGACAGGAGTAGTGCTTGAAACCACCGAAGGACGAGCCATTTGCTATGCCTTACGTTTGGAATTCCTTGCAATAAACAACGAAGCGGAATACGAAGCATTGTTAGCAGGGCTGAAAGTTGTGAAAGAACTCGGAATAAAGTCCATCCACATCGACAGCGATTCCCAACTAGTAGTCTGCCAAGTAAAAGGCGAGTACCAAGCTCAAGGGGAGAACCTTGCCCCGTATCTGACTAAAGTACAAGAGTTGCTGGGCGACATCGAACATTATACCATAACTCACATTCCGCAGGAGCGAAACACCAAGGTCGACTAGTTAGCTAAACTAGCAAGCTACGGAGAAGCTCAATCGTTGGGACTAGTCCCGGTTGAGAGTCTAACTGCCTCGAGTATAGACGAGATGGATGTCAACTGGATTCTCAAGACTAGCGCCGAATCGGAAACATGGATGATGCCAATCAAGGACTACTTGCTTATAGGGACCCTTCCAACTGACCGGAATCAACGGAAAAAGCTTCTCCGAAAGGCGCCTCGGTTCATAATACAAGATGGAACACTCTACCGAAGGGGATTCTCCACCCCCTTCTTAGATGTGTGAACGAAGACGAAGCTCGACGGATCCTAAGGGAAGTGCAAGAAGGCAAATGCGGAGACCATACCGGGGCAGACCCTTGTAAAGTAAGTTCTCCGATACGGGTACTTCTAGCCAACAATAAACCGCGATGCAGCAGATTATGCCAAGCGGTGTGATCGTTGCCACAGATTCGGCAAAATTAAAAGAACTCCCTCAACAAAGTTAACGTAGATGGTCAGTCCGTAGCCGTTTTCAATATGGGGAATCGACTTGATCGGCGTGTTGCCAATAGCTAAGGAGGGGCCAAATACACTATAGTTGTTGTTGACTATTTCATGAAATGGGCCGAAGCGGAACCGCTGGCCACCATTACTACAAAGAAAGTCATTAATTTTGTTACTAAAATTTTTATTTGCAGGTTTGGTGTGCTACAAAAAAACATCATTGATAATGGACCCAATTCGAAAGCGCTGAGTTCAAAGACTTCTGCAAACGCTTCCGAATTGAGAAGAGCTTCTCCACAGTTGCTCATCTGCAAGCAAACGAGCAAGTGGAAGCAATAAACAAGTTCATCAAGTCCACTATCAAAAAGTGACTAAAGCAAAATGATACTGGGTTGATGAACTTCCACTCACATTATGGGCTTACAGGACAACTCACAAAGCGGCAACTGGACACACTCCGTTTGCTTTGGCATATAGCTCAGAAGCAATGATTTCTGTCGAACTAGAAGTCCCCTCTCATCGAAGGCAAAACTTTAATCAGAAGCAAAACGAGCAGCTCCTACTTGAATCACTGGATATAATTGACGAAAGGAGGGAAGAAGCCGAGTTGAGGACCGTCGCCCACCAAAAAATGGTCGCGCGATACTTCAACTCCAAGGTTCACAACCAAACCTTCGAAGTGGGAGACCTCGTCCTCAAACGAATCTACCCTGTACCGGGATCCTTTGAATCAAACTGGGAAGGGCCGTATATGATCAATCAAAAGCTAAGGGATGGAACTGTTAAGCTAACAATGGTTGACGGAATCCAAATTCCCAAAGCATGGAACAGCGAATCGCGGCGCCATTACATCATTTGAAAACTACCTTATGTACTTTCTATTTTTCAGCAAATAAGCCGTCCTGGGATGTCGGGGGCATTGTAAATAGGCAAAAACTTGTCCAACCTTTCTTATTAAAATTAATTGCTTTTTAAACCAACAAAACTATGTTCATAATAGTAACCTGCTGAGTCGACGGGGTCAAATCGGTTCAAAACCATCCAATCGCTACTTGAGAAAGTGGAATCATGCTCAAGTAAGCTCTACTTACCCGCCAGATTGACGGAAGCAAATCGACTCAAACCATTGGATCGGCGGAACCCAATCCCCGCCTTCTAAGAACTGGTGTTGCCCCGGCAACATCAGGAAGGCTTAAATAGAAAAGCCATGCATCCCATAAGCCGCGCACTAACTCTTAAAACACAAACTCCTCATGTTGCCTGAAGATAGGCAACATGGAGAAGTATTAAAAGCTGCGCATTTCATAAGCCGCACACTAACTTTTGGAGCCGTGAAATCATGCTCTTAAAACACGAACTCCTCACGTTGCTCGAAGATAGGCAACATCGAGGAGTACCAAAACCATTCTGGACCGACGGGTCATATCGGTTCCAAAAGCCGCGCATCCCATAAGCCACGCATTAACTCTCAGAGCCGTGAAATCACACTCAAAAAACATAAACTCCTCATGTTGCCCGAAGATAGGCAACATTGAGAAGTACCAGAAACGTTCCGGATCGACGGGTCATATCGATCCTAAAAGCCGCGTGCTCCATAAGCCGCACGTACTTCCAAAAAGCCACGCTTCCCATAAGCCGTGCACATTTCTAAGTACCAAAATTGCCATGGCGATACCAAGAAACTTATCCACCATAGGAATAACGAGGATCAACCCATTCCCATTATCAGAAGTAACGAGCACGACTCCAACAAAATCAGAGTGCTACGAACCAGCAGAAAACTCCAATTGTTGACACTTAATGATTAACTATAACATTTAACGTGGATAACATAAGCAATGAAGTGCGTATTCAAAGATTGCAAACTTGCAAGAGAAATAATACTCATAAATATCTACTCACGTTTTTACGCACATTTGGTTAATCTTATAACTAAATGTTAATCTTATTCCCATATGTTTAGAATTCCAAAAATTCTTTAACTATATGTTACATACTTTCCAGAATCGCATAAAAACATAAACTATATACTAAAGTTACAAAACATGCAAGAAAAAAAATCGAATTGTGATTTAGTCAAAATCCAAGTTTTGGTATGCAAACTATTCAAACCGTAAGTTACCAGTTGTTTGTCAAGTGATCGAAGTAAACAACCTTGTGAACTGGGGGGCATACATCGGTACTTAAATAAAAATGCTTAAAAACAAAATTTCACAAGTTCTATTACTCCAAACAAAGAATTTTGACAGCAGTCATAGGACTAGATAAAGTGGAATGGAAGTAAACAAAATAAACATAAGTGCACATACCACGTATGACCAGATAAGTAAAGGTACAGTCAAAATATCAACAATGTATTACTTATAACTTTCTTTTGTACAAGGTCAGGACGTGGGGGTCGTACCTACACAATACCAGCCAACAAAAGAAAAAGTATCAATAGGATAAGAAAAACACTAAGTGCAGACTCTGCACTTGAACAAAACAACACAAAATGAATCAAAATCATATCAGCTACCGCCCAAGCTTCTCAGTGCCTTTTTCCACCACTCCCTTTCCTGCCTTTTGTTCGGAGTTTTTGCTTTGCCTCAGGAGTGGTGTCGCTGCCAGTAATGTCAACTATTTCCTCAGTGCTGATGTCTTCCTCCTGCTCTGTAACTTTCTCAAAAGACCCGCCTTTCATTTTACGCTTCCGAGATTTGCGGGAGCTCTTAGAGGCCTTGATCGCTTCAACCTTCTCTTTCTTAATGGCAAGCAGTGCTTGTTGAGATTTGCGTGACTACTTAATCTGAATTTCTTGCTCCCAAACTTCGGTCACCGTGAAGTCACCCTCCCAAAATATGGAAGGGTCATCCAAACCATGCAGTGCGGCGATCTTCTCAGATTCCGTCCCCGGCTGCAAGCCAGACACGGCAACCAGAGCAGATACATATACGAGCACGCAAGCGGTAGAGATAGCAATAGGTCCAAGCACCAGAATTAGTCCTGCTCTTGCGGCGTGAGTTGAAAGTTCTCGAACTCGAGAGAAACAAGTAGATTACCTACACCAGAAGAGTGACCGAGAATGTCAACCTCGTATTCACCGCCTTCACCCTTCTTCGACGGATTCACAATCCGAGAGGAAGCTTCAAGCCCATAACTTGTTGGCAGATCGCGAGGCCGCCCTGATGGTTCGCCGGGACCAGAAATAAGGCTTCAGTAACGCTTTGGCAGTTGCCGCCATGGCAGCATCGGTAGTTTCCTTCTCACTTTCAATCCGCAAAATCTCCCGGCCTTCTAGCAACGCCTTCTTTGATTCTTCGTTCAAATAGGCATTCTCCAGCTCTCGCGTAGTATAAGCATCCCCGCTATCATGGAAACGGATTAAGATTTCCTCCCAAACCATAGCGAGAGTGCACGAGAATTTAGGGCCTAAGTAGCTGAGACTCCCATGGTACAGCAACGAGTTGACATAAAAGCTCAAGATGGTCTCATCCATCTTCTCCATCTTTCTCTCAAAGGCGTTCTGAAGATCCAAATAATCCACCGTAACGGCAGCCTTCTCAACTTTGATACGAGCTTTATCGGTGCTAAGCTGCACAACTTGATCCTGGAGCCTGGCGATCGTCTCAGCCTGGTCGAAGATGGTCTTATCGAGCGACTTCTCCATATTCCGCAATCGTTTTATTGTGCCCCTTTATGATAAGATCGTGGTCAGAGATGGTCTTCTTTTGGGCCACAATCGTCGCACTACAAACTGCCACCTCCTCTTTTAACTTGGCTTCTTCAACATGTGCTTTCTTAATCTTATCCCTGTAGACGATCACTATTCTCTCATGAGCCTCTTTTAGCTCTTTCAGCAAGCCAGCGCTGTTCTTGCTTTTTCGAAGCGCCGTATCCTTTTCTTCTTCCATCTGTTTGATTCTGGCATCTTGTTCCGCAAACGCTCTTTCGAAGTCATCCTTCTCTGATTCAAAGGAGAGGATTTCTTGATAGTTGTTACGGTTCATGTCCACCAGCTGTTTACATAAAAATTTTCATCCTTCGGCCTGTTCTAAATCGTTCTGGATTGCTTGAAGGTGGGGCATGTATATATCTCTATGAACCGGATGAAGATGATGATCAAATTTAACCCTCCTTAAAAACCACCTAGGTAGCGCTGCCTCAAGCCTGGGAGGACCAGATGGAAGAACATAGGTAAATCTTCAGGGGAGGAGTGAAGAACCGGGAGGCAAGAGCCACATAAGATGATGGAACCTGAGTTGAAGATGGATGTGGATAGAAGAAACCGGGATTTCAGGACCGATTGAGGCAGGGGCCGGAGCAAAGGCCTTTTGTTCCACGGAATGAGAACCATGTTCAAATTTGGACCTTTTAGGCGGCTCCTCTCACTGATCTAAAGTCTTTCTTTTCTTGTATCTGCCTTTGTATACTTGGCCTCGTTCCCTCTCATCTTGACGACGAACTTCAGCCTATAACTCTTTTCTTCTTCGATATTCTTCTTCTGTCTCGCGAGGCTGATGACGGCTGGAAGATCGTTTCGACCAGCGTTGAGAGTCGGTAAATTCCTCAAGGTCGTCGTAAAGGCCGCGTTTACTCATGGTACCTGACACGAAGAATAAATGAAGAGCCTTAGAAACGGAAGATAAACATGAAGAATATGTGTACGAGTGAGTGTAACCCTAGTAAAACGTGTAATGTGTTTGGGAGGAGAGCCAAAAACGACGTCACAAACCGGATCGGGCAGGCATCGTGGAAGGAATAGGACTAACTTTGGGCGCAACATGGCCCGGACATGAGATACCTCCTCAAACTTGAAGTCTTCCTCCGTGAGCTCGTCAAAATTGACGTAAGCATTGCTCAAATCTCCGAAATCTACGCCACCATCTTTAATCGGAGAATCCCGACGTCGTCTGACTTCTGGGGCATCATCTTTATCACTCATGTCTGTGGGAGGCGAGCTCGAAACAATGGGACTCATCCCTGGAGTCTCGTCGCATGATTCAGAATCTCCATCGTCGGATTCTGTATAGAAATCATCACCGTCACAGGAGGAGGACTCATCGCTACTCCTCTCAATCTCACCCTCCTCCTTTTCTATGTCTATCGCAGCTTTTCCTTCTCTTTGATTAAACTCCTCCTCCTCCTCTTCTTAAATCGGAGGCATTTTAGCCGGGTAACTGGCTTCGGTCGCGGCGTCTTTTCTCTCGTGAGTCTCTTCAGCCGACTCTCCGAACAAGCCTTCCCTTTCTTGAAAAGCGCCCTCTTCGGAACCGTAAGATAAGGGAGTGTATCATATGCGTACGCTGGATCGAGAAGGGAATAGGACCTCAACTGGAACTGCAGATCTCCCTGGATGCAACAGTCCATATCGAAGCATGTTTTCGTCATTCAACAAGACTTTAACGGATCTTTCCCCAGCATCGATAACCTTTAGGGTTCGGAAAGTTTCATCTAGAGACAAGTCCCTATTCGGCCTCGGAATAATTGTAAGAAGTATTTGACTTGTTAGAAATTCTGTAATGACACATCGGAACTCAATGAGTAAGAAAGGGAACTTACCCCCCGTTGTCCAAAGACGGTTGAACCCCTAAGGACATCTGACAAAGAAGTATTAAGTCTTGAATTGAGACAAGTTGCCCTACAGTTGCAATACAATTTTACGATTCCTCCGGCCCTTGATTACAACAAAGGAAGGACACTCATCTCTTCTTTTGAATGGAAGAAAGTATCTCAACTCGTCAAAGCTCGGGGCACGGTTGAATGTTCGCATGAAAAGGACGTGCAGACAAGTTAAGATGGCGTATCCGTTGAGGTGAATCTGAAACGGAGCAATTCCTAATTTCGATAGGGTCTCTCTTAAGAAATCGTTAAAAGGGGGCACAACTCCGTTCAAGCACATATACCGATGACAAGCGGTATATCCCGAGGGCGGCATATCAACAAATTCATCCTTCTCTAGGAGGCGCATGTCTTCCTCCGGGATGCCGTGTTGTAGGCAGACATTGTGTAAGACTTTAGCAGAAATCACGGAGGAAGCTCTCTCCGGTGGATTGAGAAGAACTCTAAAGTTATGAGGAGTTCGATACATGATCAGACCGACTGGAACAAACTGGCCGTACACGGCCTATGAAGCGGAAGGAGAAGGGGTGGCCAATGGTGACTCAGCCTTTGAAAGTGCAGGACTTCCTCCGCTAGACTTGCGGCGAGAAGACATATACTTCATTCTAAATAGTAGAACTTACGTCCGAAACAGTCAGGTAATTCTACTTTAAAATAAGAATTTCCGTACTACACTTGAACTCCAAAGAAATATCGGTTCATGTGTCGGACTTTGAGTATGTACCGGGGCAA
This sequence comes from Allium fistulosum, assembly GCA_030737815.1. Lineage (NCBI taxonomy): Eukaryota > Viridiplantae > Streptophyta > Magnoliopsida > Asparagales > Amaryllidaceae > Allium > Allium fistulosum. Next base: position 1,126,413,131 of record CM060904.1, on the reverse strand, counting down.
GTGCAGTGTGTTATCTGTCGGTGGTGGGCTTGGTGTCCTGAACACTACAAACGCTCTATCCCGTGTAGATAGTACGCTCATAGCTAAGAGGTAAAAGGACTTCCCACATCACTGTCTTTTTTAAATTACTTCTCCTAAACTTACCCATTATCGATCAACGATCGATAACTGATCCATTATCCGAAACGACGCGGAAATTCCCTTCCAATACAGGTACACCATGCGTGTAAAAGAAAGCAAAACCAGTCTGAATCCTCTGGAAGGACGAAACCTATTCACAATATGTCGTGCGATGTCAGCAGTGGGACCTGGCACAAGTCAATTCTGGCTCAATGGACGAAGATATCAAAACATTTCAAGCACCAGGGCAAGGCCCGAATGTCGTTCCGTGAAGAAATCAAGACTCGATTTACTATCTTCCTCCATTAAGCCGCAATCAACTCAAACTTTCCACGACAAACATCATGAATGCAACTCCATCGTTAAATCGATAAACGAACATCATAATCAGCAAACCCACCTTGGATTAAGGATCTAAACACAAAGTTGATCGAAGCTGTAGAATCCATGAGCTAAGAGATGGATTGACGACAATCTAAGGCAGCGGGCTAACCTAGGTTTGGTTAACAGCGGCAAAAGAGGACTTGAAGCTATGGAGAAACGGCAGCGGCGAGGCTATGAAGTCGACGACGACATTGGAAGGTAAGATGAACTTGGGGATCAATCGGTCAAATCGTTGGATACTTGGATCAAGTCGCTGAAGGAGGTTCGAATCGCTGGAGGAAGTTAAGCTCAGGTCGTGGAATAGGAATGCGGAAGGTCGGCTCAAGAGTGTAAATAAGAAAAGAAAACATGAAAAATGCTTAAGTAGTCAGGACGATGGCGATCCATCAGCTATGGATCGCCAGCGATCCATGAAATTGCTTTTTTTGTATCTCTAGCTCGCATAGCGATGTCCATACACTACTTCAAGGCATGTTGGGAAGCTATAGAGTAAAATTCGGTCTGTTATGACAAGTAATGGCAGTCTAGGACAAAACTTAGCAAGCGATAGTCTAGTCTAATTCAAATTCATGTAACTCTAACACGACTACTTGAAATTCAACAGCCAAGACTAAATAGCGATTACTTCTAGAGCATGCCTTGTTTTCAATGAAGACGTACTCTAGGGGGAAAATGTTATCCGGCATTTTAACCCAGCAGAATCCAAGAGAAGTTGGAACAACTTGGTCGAGTCAGAATAGCCCAGAAGTCAACCAAAAAACTAGAGTAACAAGCCAAAGGAAGCCAGGAAAAAAGAACGAGAAAATCCACTAAGGACATTAATCGCTAGCGATCCATGACCTATGGATCGCTAGAGATCCATGGGGTTAGCTCAGGGTTCAACCGATTCTCTTGCATCATGATCTAAACACAAATTCTAGAAGTAATAACTAAGTTTGATGAGATTCCGAGTTAGTTAAATCAAGAGATAAGCATCCGTCCAATCCAATTAGCGGCTAAGCACAACTAGCAAGAATACCGTCATCAAAACAAGGCGACGTGTAACAAGACTACATGAACAACATCGACATAAGTTGACGAAGGCACTCCATTCACCAAGGTCAAAAAACAGACTAAGTGTATGGATCGCTAGCGATCCATGCACTATGGATCGTTGGCGATCCATACATCATCACAGGCTCGCTGTGCTTCATAGGAAACAACGCAGAGGGAAAAGCTAAGTAATCAGCTCGCATTCGAGCATAAACCATGGATCGCTAGCGATCCATAGACCATGGATCGCTAGAGATCCATGGTTTTGGCTTGGGTCGCGAGGCAAGTTTCAGTAGCTCCTTCCTGTGATCATCTGCAAATAGTTGGCGAACAAGCTTGGCCTAAGAGCTCTCTAATCTCTATAAATACTCTCCTATCTGCAACATAAACTGGATCCTCTGGACTGGTGGCTGAAACTCTACTGGAAGCTTTCTTCACTCTTCATCTCCCTCACAATAGTCTTCAAAGGGGTTCACTGTGATTCTCCAGTGGATTCCAACCTTGGAGATTCAATCTAGCTAAGGATATTCAAGAGCTTTGTAATCAAATACATCTTGTAACAGCAATCAGTCTATAATAAGAACTATAAAGTGGACGTAGGCTTCGTTGACAGCCGAACCACTATAAAAATCTTCATGTCTCCTTTCTATTTCTGCTTTCTTTTTATATCTATTATCCATATTATTGCCCCGTGAGAACAGGGCTGGTGCTTTCACACTCAAACCAGGGTGTTGATCCAGTTTTTGGGTTAACAGGCGTTATACTGCCACTAATAGTTTTCAAACGTAATCCCTAAGTAAGACCAGATCTAGATGATTGAAGCATGGTATTAAAGTATTTTCGCCTTTAAGCGTTAATTCCAATTTCCAAAAGCCTCTAAATGAGGCTAGATTTCAAATTATTTTTAAAACCCTCTAAACAAGATTAGATTATAATATGTTGTCTAGGTATGACAATGCTTTTGAAAGTTCTCAGAATATTATTTTGCCTAAAAGCTCAGGATCAACTTCATGATAGGAACGAAATAAACAAGCCAAGTATTAAGCCTGATATGATACTATTCATTCCATGGTCTACCTCATATCAACCATACGAGGTGAACTTTAGGGGGCAATGTGTTACACCATAATTTTTATCCAGTACAACTTACAAACATTCGAGAGGAAAATTCCTTGGTTTATAATTCTGAGACCCACTGATTGATTTCGAACGAGAGCTTAAGCATTGGACCTAGCATCTTAGAGCAAGTAGTCTAAGAGCGTAAGTCAAAAGTGTCAATAGAGACCAAGGTCATTGTCCAGCTAAGACAAGGAGCTTAATCGAGGGTAGTAGTTGCCGGAACCAAAAGCATTTCAGCAAGTACCAACAATCAACAACTCATATAGCCCAAGGTAAGACCAATGGTTAGGATAAACAAAAGATAACCAAGGAGCTATATATAAAGGCATCACACCAGCAATCCACGTCAAAATGAACTTAACAAGATGATAATAAGCGCTCAAATCTAGGCTGCACATAGCTAGCCAGGTCATCAATCCAAGGTGAAGGCACTCCACCAATGGCGTTATAGTATATTCACTATAAATAGGCAACAATCCCAAGGCATAAGGATCTTCTAAAAAAAGAATCGACATAAAATCTTATGGTACTTTCCTATATTAGAGCTCTATTCAAAAACTCATTAATGGATAAAATGCTTAGATTCAATGTAATAAGCCTCCCGGCTATATAAGAGTGACTAAATCAGGAAAGGACAGTGGATGTATGGACTTTTGGCCTAAACCACTATAAAAGTCTCGGTAGTATTTACTTTCTGCACTTTACCCTTCTTTGATTATGCTATTGGTACTCTACTGTTAGACATCTCGTACTCAAAGCTTGAGTACATCACGTCTCGGTAACATCTTTGCCAAGTCTAATATTCCATTCAGCTTCAGCAGATATACCTTCGTATCTCCAAGTGTTGGTGTACACTAAAATTTACACTAACACTAGGCCGTTCGGCCAAGGTTCAACCCTACCCACCACATTCAAACCAATCGATGGCTCCCTATATGCGATCAACCGGCCCACGAAGGGGGTCGACCGGTGGGGTCTAGGCGATTATTGTTATTTATTTTCTTTTGTTCTTTTTTCGTTTCAGAAACTTCAGAAGCTGATAACATCTTCGTTTGAACTCTGATCAAAACTTTATATATGAAAGTTGCTCAGAAAATCGCCAGGAACACAATGGTGCAAGTTTCTCACCCAAATTCCGACGTTTGCTAAAATTCCATTATTGAGCCTTAATACTTATTTATTAATTACTGTCGTTTATTCTATGGGGTGTTACATTTTCCATCCCCACTTAAAAGAATTTCGCCCTCGAAATTCCTCAGGGGTTGAATCATATAACATAGCGCGCAACCATTCTAAGCCATCCAACTAATTAGTGTACAACCAATTTTTTAGCCAAATATGTACAGGTGCATGGTATATCACAATATATATAATATGCATACTGAATAATTATAAATCGGTGCCTCTTATATGAATGCATTTTTTAAACTGTTATGTCTATTTTTTACAACTAATTTGTTCAATCCTATAAGCGCGTACGATATGCCTAACCTCCCCCGAGGTATAACTATATACATGTCTATATACATATATATCAAAATGATGCACTCCCCCAAAACCTCTGTCACTTAATACTTCTTAAATAGGGAGGAGGTAGATCCAAAGACCATTTAATTCCTCAACCCCAAAGCAGGCCCTCCGCAACGTAAACATTGGTCAATCGGCTCTAGCTACAAAGACCGATGACCCCTAGATATGGCTTAATAATTTATAACTTAATTGTCGTACTACTAACGCATCTCAAAGACTCATTTAAGGGTTAACTAGCCTACCTTCGACAAACAAACAACTAACTAAATTTGAGGTATGTGCTTATCCCATACGGATTCTCCACTAGTAGGAAGCGAAATCCATTAGGGCATAACCCGAGTCTTGGCCACAGACTGCTCGGGACTGTTGGTGGTCATAGCCTATATGCCAACCCCACAACTAAATACCGGTCCAACAACAATAATGTCATAGCCCGCCAACCTTCCAAGGCTAAAATCTCATTTAGACTAACCTAACAAAAGTTAAGAAAAATGCCACTTTCAATTACTTAATACTTCTTATTAGAAATGAAGTAGACCCTATTTCCCTAAAAGTACTCTGTCATTTAATATTCAAATCCAAGGTGAACCCTTGGTATATCATCCACTGACAGGGACGCGGAAGATGATCTTAAGGCTATTTAACACTAGAGGGGAGGGGTGAATAGTGTTTTAAGAATTTCTTTAAAACTTCTTTGATTTAAATTGATTTAACTATCTTAATGCAAATACACAATCACAGATCAAATCACAGAATCACAAACAGATGCAAATATAAATAAAAAGCAAGTAAAGGAAAGAACACACCAGGAATTTTATACTGGTTCGGTGTTACCCTACATCCAGTCCCGCACAACTCGTACGGCTTTCTATTCAATAATAATCTAGATTACAATCCCTCGATTCCAAGGCAACGAGGTACACCCTCCAGATTCTCAGGTCTCTGGGTAGAACCACTTGATTCACAGGACACAAGTTCACCCGATCGATTTCCAAGGACACGATCACACCTTTATAACCCTAAACAAGTTTCTTTGAGTACAAATGTATCTATAACTCTGATAAGCACTGAGATTCTTTGAAGAGAGTGGCAGAGAATCAAACTAGAGATATTCTGGATTGATTCACTTAAGATTTTGGCAGAATATGGATAGGATGATTAGAAAATAAGATAAGAGAGTAAAGAGGAGAGAAAATAAAGAAAGTAGTTACTGGAAAACGTCCATAACAGTCTCTATTTATAGAGAATGAATGGATGTGTCCATTCAAAGAGATTTAAACGAATAGACACTTCTTTTGAAAAACAACCTTTGCTATAACGGGAAGCATGTCGACATGATGAGTAACTATGATGTCGACATGGTCTAGTAAAAATGATGATTTGCTTTTCTTTGAAAATGATGATTTAAAACATATGCAACTTTATTCAAATGGACTCTATGTATTTGTAGAAGGTATTTAGAAGTAGAAATACTTATGAATGTATATATGTATATATACTAGAATATATTTAAAATCAAGGTAAATAAACTAAAGTAAATATAATATTAAAATAGATTTTGAGGCTAAAATATCAAGGACAATTTTGAAATCAAAATATAACAAAATGATAAATATGATTTTGAGGCTAAAACATTTTTGGAAATACGAACAAAGGTTTTTCTTTTGAAAAGGAATATTTGAAAATCATTTTATGAAACAAGAGATAATTTTGAAAATCATTTTGAATCAAAATTAGTGGATAACAAAATAGGGCTACTATCCGTTCCACTAGATATTTCGTGAGTTCCATCTCACTAGGGTTCCATCCCTTTAACAAGAACGAAGTGGATTCCATTCCACGAGTAAATTGGATAAAAAAGAATGATAGTGCTTTCAAGGAGTTTTAACAAATATCTAACCTAACTATATTATTTGTCTTGAACTCTTTAATATCTTGAATCTCATGAGTCTTCAATCTTGAACTCTTGATCTTTGTCTTCTTTACTGTACAGTCTTCTTTTGTTGATACCTGCATATAGATTTCCTGCACATATATATTTTATAACACTTCTATAGTTGTTGTCATCAAAACCATTATCCTATAGACTAACATTCTCCCCCTTTTTGATGATGACAACCTTTGTTTATAAAATATTTATATTCTCCTTATAACTCCCCCTAAATCTAATAAATCCCCCTTAATCTATGCCTAACTAACCTATTTTATACTTCTCCCCCTTTGTCATCAACAAAAAAAATGACACTAACTCCCCCTAAATCTATGATATTAATGATAGTGTTATCATTAATGATACTGAAACTAGATATAACAATGCTAAATATTGTATACTCAGAATGATATATGAGTAATATAAGAATGAGAATAATAAGTGTAACCACAAATTATTTTATTCATATCACTATATACATAACTGTTAAATGAAAAGAAAATGCATACAATAAGTAGACAAATCAATCAAACATAAGCACACCTATTTATGTCTTATTACATAATCAATATAGTAAGTTATCATAAATCAACCATGTTTAAAACCAAATCAAGTATTTCAAATCAAATCAATTTTAAACCAAATCAAACAAGTTAAATGTTACGTGGAACTTCAACCCATCCCTCTTTTCCAAAGATGGGATCCGCTTTGATTACTTCCCAATCTTCATCGTCCTGGAGCAATGTCTTCGGTGGATTTACTTGGAGATCCTCTTTGTTGAGAGCGGAGATCATCCATCGTAGTGCATCGAAATGCCTTTCTTGTTCCTTTATCATCTGCATTTGACTCAGTTCTAAGTGCCTCTGATTTCGTAGAATAAAAGTAAGAATGTCTTTGAAGGATTTGAGAGTCTCTTCAAGATTATCACTTAGATTTGAAGAGGATGAAGCCATTTTGACGATAAGTAAGAAGGAAATAAGTAGATAAGAGTAGAGAGAAGTTATGAGAAGTTTTCTGGAAGAAAATAGGACTTAAATAGACAGGAAAGTCGTTTGAAATGAATAGACATAAGGAGTTATTTTGAATTTCAAATTGAAATGTCCATTCAGAATATTACCAATATATGTCGACATGACCTCTATACAGTATGTCGACATACATAGCAGATTTTGCACATCTTATTTTTGAATTTTCAGTGTATATACATATGATTTATATATATATTACTTGATATAAATAAGAGTGACAGTAAGATAAACAGAGAATAAGCTTCATTTCATACTAGAACAGAGAAGTACATGAATCTCATAGAGAAAACATAAAGATACAACTTTCAATATACCAAATTTCATTGATATACAAAAAGTAAACTCTAGAAACTAGTAGATGAGGATGAAGATGATGAGATATTAAGCTTCTTGTTGACTTTGGAGAAGAACTTGTTCATAGCATTGGACATTTTGTCCAATTTTTTGTTTACGGAGTGTTTGAGAGCTTTTTGATTTTTTACAATTACTCGTTGATTGTGAAGGAGAATTTTGTTTGATGGTCGTGTGGGAAAATCAATACTCTCTAAGGAAGTTTCTTCACTTTCTTCCTCTTCTTCTTCCTCACCTTCTTCTTCTTCACCTTCTTCTTCCTCCTCTTCCTCTTCTTCTTCTTCCTCCTCATCTTCTTGCATTTCCTCATACCCCAATCGTGCTTCTTTTTCCGTTAGTGTTTCGTATGGTTGAAACACGTGCGGAATTTTCATAAGTGAAATATTGGAATGATTAAAAACCTTTCTTGGAAAGAATTCTTCACCTCTCATATCCACTCCAAAGTAATTAAAAATTCTAATGAGGTATATTCCATGATATAATGCATTCTCTCCCGAATCCAAGTTTTTGTGACGGAATTCATCCAAGATAACTTGTGCCCAATTAATATTATAATTTCCAAAAATTGCAAAAAGAGCCTTACACACTTTTTGAGTCGGGTTATTGTAATTTCCCGATCTCGGAGTAATAGTGCGTTGAAGGAGAAGATTAACAATACGAGCTTTTGGTCGAAAAAATTTGTTTTTGAAATCCATTTCTTCCTCAAAAATATTGTGAAAAGTTTCACGATCGGTTTCCTCGATTTCAAAAGAAGAAAGATTGGAACCGGTACTTTTACACTCAAGTATGGTTCCTAAAACATCGGTATCCAAAACAATTTGTGTCCCCTTGACACTACTCCACACTTCATCATCCCTTCCATTATAAAAACCACGATTTAAATTTACATAAAACATTTTGACAAGGTTTGGATAGCAAACAAAATCATTTTGGTTATTGTCAACCAAGCTTAGAATACCATTGTTTTGAAAGAGAGCATCAATTTCATAAGAAGCGAAGTCATTAAAAATAGCAAAACTACCCGAATGAACTTTTCCATAAGTTGCATAATTAATGTATGCAAGTATGGCATCTCTATTATTGTAGAGATGATCTTTGGTGGCTTTTGACAGCCTCATTCCGGCTACGTTGCTAGTGGATGCCATTTTTGAAGAGATAAGAGTGTTTGAAGATAAAAGTTGTTTTGAATTTGAATTGAAGATGGAGATAAGTGTTGATAGAAGATAGATATAAAGAGGTTGAATAGGTGGATTCTCTGGTCAAAGAGTCATAACTATTCAGAACATAGGAGTTAGTGAAAAGGTGGAGGGAAATTTGAATTTTGAATTCAAATTTAGAAATCTGATTTGCTACAGGTATGTCGACATTACCAATAAGTGCCATGTCGACATGCACATCAGATTTTGCAAAAATGATTTCAAGCATGTACAAGATTTATATATATATATATACTTATATATATTATGACTATTGTCTGAATATATTTTGAAAATATATTATACAGAAAATATATAAAAATAATATTTTATAAATTTTTAAAAGATATTTGAAAAATTTTAAGTTAATAAAATCAATTATATACTTAATTAATAAACTATTCTAAGCAACCAATTTTCAACCAATTAAAATAGTAAACGTGTACCTTGTTTGAGTTCCATATCATCCTGATTATCTGAATTCTGAGTTGTCATAAAACACATATTTGCCAATTCTGTTTTCTGTTCATCATCACTTGAGGACGTATCTGAATCATCCAGTGTTGCTGCAAATGCTTTCTTTCTTTTCTTTGAATATTCTTTGTTTGATTGAGGAGTTTGCTTTTCTTGATGTGGACAGTCTCTTTGATAATGACCAAACTCATTGCAATTGAAGCATTTGATGTTGTTGAGTGATTCAGTGTTATTTCCAAAACTTTTTCTCTTGTGATTATTCATTTTTCTATGCTTCAAGAATTTTCGAAAGTTTCTTGTCATGAAGGCTATTTCTTCATCATCATCACTAGAGTCTGATTCACCAGTTAGTGCATTAAAGGCAATGGACTTTTTTTCTGATGACTTATTCTCCCTTCTTTCCTGAATTTGAACTTCATATGACATCAGATTTCCAATTAATTCATCAATCTTTAAGGTACTGATGTTATTTGCTTCTTCAATCGCCAGTGTCTTCAGATCCCATTCTGGAGTGAGTGAATTCAGAATTTTCCTGACTTGATCTTCTTTGGAGATTGCTTTTCCCAGAGATACTAGTGAATGAACAATATCCTGAAAACGACTATACATATCTGGAATAGATTCACTAGGCAACATCTTAAATAATTGAAATTGATTAGTAAGAATAGAAATTTTGGTCTGTTTAACTTTGCTTGTTCCTTCATGAGTAACTTGCAGAGTTTTCCAGATTTCATATGCAGTTTTACAAACAGATACCCTATTAAATTCATTTCTATCTAGTGAACAAAATAAAATATTCATGGCTTTTGAATTGTTTTGAGCCACTTCTCTTTGAACGGTCGTCCATTGAGCAAAATCAGTTGTGGGCTCAGTGTATTCAGTTTGTGTCATATTCCATGTTTCTAAACTAATGGATTGTAAATATATCTTCATTCTACATGCCCAATATGCATAGTTACTGCCATTGAAAAGTGGTGGTCTGGCAGTGGACTGACCCTCTACAAATGAACTAGAAATACCAGTGTTGGTAGCCATTGTTACTTTTCAAAAATCAGGTTATGAATACTTTGAAAAACTTGCTCTGATACCAAATGACAGGGACGCGGAAGATGATCTTAAGGCTATTTAACACTAGAGGGGGGGTGAATAGTGTTTTAAGAATTTCTTTAAAACTTCTTTGATTTAAATTGATTTAACTATCTTAATGCAAATACACAATCACAGATCAAATCACAGAATCACAAACAGATGCAAATATAAATAAAAAGCAAGTAAAGGAAAGAACACACCAGGAATTTTATACTGGTTCGGTGTTACCCTACATCCAGTCCCGCACAACTCGTACGGCTTTCTATTCAATAATAATCTAGATTACAATCCCTCGATTCCAAGGCAACGAGGTACACCCTCCAGATTCTCAGGTCTCTGGGTAGAACCACTTGATTCACAGGACACAAGTTCACCCGATCGATTTCCAAGGACACGATCACACCTTTATAACCCTAAACAAGTTTCTTTGAGTACAAATGTATCTATAACTCTGATAAGCACTGAGATTCTTTGAAGAGAGTGGCAGAGAATCAAACTAGAGATATTCTGGATTGATTCACTTAAGATTTTGGCAGAATATGGATAGGATGATTAGAAAATAAGATAAGAGAGTAAAGAGGAGAGAAAATAAAGAAAGTAGTTACTGGAAAACGTCCATAACAGTCTCTATTTATAGAGAATGAATGGATGTGTCCATTCAAAGAGATTTAAACGAATAGACACTTCTTTTGAAAAACAACCTTTGCTATAACGGGAAGCATGTCGACATGACGAGTAACTATGATGTCGACATGGTCTAGTAAAAATGATGATTTGCTTTTCTTTGAAAATGATGATTTAAAACATATGCAACTTTATTCAAATGGACTCTATGTATTTGTAGAAGGTATTTAGAAGTAGAAATACTTATGAATGTATATATGTATATATACTAAAATATATTTAAAATCAAGGTAAATAAACTAAAGTAAATATAATATTAAAATAGATTTTGAGGCTAAAATATCAAGGACAATTTTGAAATCAAAATATAACAAAATGATAAATATGATTTTGAGGCTAAAACATTTTTGGAAATACGAACAAAGGTTTTTCTTTTGAAAAGGAATATTTGAAAATCATTTTATGAAACAAGAGATAATTTTGAAAATCATTTTGAATCAAAATTAGTGGATAACAAAATAGGGCTACTATCCGTTCCACCAGATATTTCGTGAGTTCCATCTCACTAGGGTTCCATCCCTTTAACAAGAACGAAGTGGATTCCATTCCACGAGTAAATTGGATAAAAAAGAATGATAGTGCTTTCAAGGAGTTTTAACAAATATCTAACCTAACTATATTATTTGTCTTGAACTCTTTAATATCTTGAATCTCATGAGTCTTCAATCTTGAACTCTTGATCTTTGTCTTCTTTACTGTACAGTCTTCTTTTGTTGATACCTGCATATAGATTTCCTGCACATATATATTTTATAACACTTCTATAGTTGTTGTCATCAAAACCATTATCCTATAGACTAACATCCACTACTTATCCATAATGCATATCCCTTCTCCTTGGGTCCTACGATTGGAAATGTTCCACATCATTGTAAGTATACACAACTGCTGGTAGCCTCTAGGTGAAGGAAAGATTTCTGTTGTATAACTCTACTGACCTCACATCCCAACCCACTAAACCAAACCAACTATACTAAGTTTAAATTTTGGGCTAGGCCCACTAATTTATGCTTGTTCTAATCATATAATTAAGGCTTATAATTTACAGCTATGAAAATTATATTACCTTCTAGCATTTAATTTCTATCTTATATGCTTATTTACTATATTCCATAAATGTCAATCATCCGTAATAAATGGTCATTATTATTTTAATTGGACAATCTATAATAACATTTATTTATTCGTTCAAATCCAACCTATTACGCCTATTTCATTTTCCCATAAATGTCATATTAAATCCTTTAATCGGTCTCATTAACTGCATTTATGTCCTCATTTAATTCTTGTAACTCCCTATTAATTGCACACTTATTGGCTTATTAATTTTGGAGTTACTATGTCTTTTCCATCTACTCCTCCTAACCCTATAATTTAGTATGCTATTAATAATTAATACGAATACCATCGTAAACTATGCTATATATATATATATATAATTTTTAATTGATAAGCATGGTTATACGTGTGTGTGTGTGTATATTCCTATTTCTAACTATTAATTCCTAAAGTAGAACATTCCTTTCCACATTTTAATTTATCAAAACTGTCTTTCCTAAAAGGATGATCATTATAACTTTCCACAAATTACCCAAAAATGAGACTTTTGCTCTATTTGAAATTACAAGGAATTATCTCTTTTCTTTTATTGAAATAGACAGTGCAAACTACGGAGAAGAATATCCATACTTTACACATCTTTTTCCTTTTTGGTATATTCCTTGTTAATTCAAATGACACACTTTATATATATATATAATCGGATAATTTATGAAAATTACATGGAAATAGATACAATTAACTTATACCCGCTCCCAATAAAATAAAACATAGAAATTCACATTCTAAGTCGATTTGGGAAATCTAAACTAATACTAACATTTTAGAACCCAACTATAAATCTGGAATAAACTCTACAACTTTATCAACATTCAACTTTAACAAATTTAGGGGCTGCCAAATTTTTAGATTAGGGTGTAAATAACATTCCTATTCCAATTATCTAACTTACAGAATATATAGGTGAGATTTCATCTTCCAAATCCTACAACTCCATAGATCTTGCATAGGCATAATATTTAAATAAAACTCAACGGTATATATTTCAATCTTATAAATAAATTATATAATTTCTCATTCACCTTTCAAGCTTTCCAAATCTCCCAAATCTTCATCTCTTTACTTGACTCCATTTCCATTCTAATCTAAAAGAAAATGCATAAAAAGGTATATACATACTATTAGAATTATAGATTTGAGAAGAGATTTGAGATTAAGGGAATATAAATTTATAATAATGAAATTTACCTTTTCTGCAATATTGATTCGATTCTTCTCTTCTTCTTTTTTATTTTCTTCCCTTCTCCGATTATATATATATATATAATATTTTATAATTTCTAGAAATAATAGAAGAGAAAATAGAAGAGCTTCGCTGCTTTGATTAGAAAATAAGAGAAGAGAAGTGAGGGGTCAGGCTTGCATTTATAGGCACTATAATCAATCGCAACCGTTAGATTAAAATAACTAAATCCGGTCATTCGACCAAGGTTCAATCCTAGCCGCCACCACCGACCGGTCGACCACCCTATATAAGCAGTCGACCGGTAGCAATCGACCGGCCCTAGTAACGGGGTCAACCCATGGGGTCTCACATTTATAATTATTTATTTCCTTTTCTCGTTTTAAATTATTTCTGATTTAGAAACATTAAACCATAATGACGTTTTCGTTTAAGTTCCGATCGCGAAACTCCAAAGATAAAAGTTGCTCAAAAAATCACCATGGACACAATAGTGCAAGGTTCGTGGCAAAATTCCGATGTTTGCTCTTTCATTTTTGGAGCCTTATTAATTATTTATTAATTATCATTAATTTTATGGGGTGTTACATTGCGCTCCTTTAAAGAATTTCGTCCCTGAAATTCCCTAAAGGTCGAATCATGAAACACAATGCACAACCATCTAAACTGTCCAACCAATTAGTGTACAACCAATTTTGCAGCCAAACATGTACAAGCGTACGGTGTATCACGACATATAAGACATGTATGTAGAATGATTCTAAATCGGCGCCTTCTACGTGAATGCATTCTTTTAAAAACATTTTGAAATATGATGCAAGCAACCTATATAAAAACTGGCAATTCTATATGTATGCATGTTTTCAAAAATAAAAAATCTTTGTTTTCACATAACAATTTCCATACTCCTACGAGTAGGAGTATGGTTCAGCCAATTTTGCATCCAATCCATACCATCCAAAATCCAACACGGTAAATTTTCATTTTCTTAACTTATACTCCTATGTCGGAAAAGGAATTTAGATAAAGAATCTTACATTTCCACCTTCTTTTGGATACCAATTCCATTGTACTTTGGAATCTTCCCTTCTTCCTCCAAATCTTTTCTAATTTTCCAAGTACAATTCGCCTCAAGAGGTTTATTTTTAAATTCTAAAATATAATTACTAAAAAACGAGTTTCGTTTGTTATTAACAAGGTATGGAAATAGAAATCCCAAGGCTAAAAAAGTTTTTTCGCTTGTTATTATCTATGCTTCACATACTGCCACCTTTTCTACACAGAAAAATTCATATATGCTAACACGTTGACCTTCCTTATGCTAAGCATGTGGCCCTTGAAAACTAGAAATTCTTTGTTTCCCAAAAAGACTTTTTCCCCTTCCAATCAAACTTGCAAAATAGTTTGAAAAATTGAATTCCCAAAAACATTTAAACACCAATTTTTATTCAGAAGCACTTGAACAAAATTTTCCAAAAGCATTTGAGCCCAATTTCTTTTAAAATAAATTAAGCCACACCTTAACGTAATCATGATACGATCAATGAGTTAATGCATATGATTGACCTTAGCTTGCACGGAAAATCCTAGATTTTATAAGTGTTGACTTTTATTCGAAACAATAACACACAAGCCTATTTATAAATTTTAGCTTTTAAGGTACAGATAATGACCATGATTTTGCAACAACCTTTCTCTGTCTTTCACTCGCTAAAATTTATTTTGTAAACTTCCAGTCTTACTTTGCATTTATTGTTAGTTAAGTGTCCATATGAGATTTCCATATTTGTATTGTTTTCCCCAAATATATTATAGTGGTCAACATATCCAGAAATATCAGCACAGTAAATAAATATGAACACATCTCATAATATATCATATGCATCTTTTATATCCCAAAGATATTTCAGCCATAATTCTCCATATTTTCCTTATATGGGAGTATTCCTTATATCTTCGTTATAAGACGTTCTTACCCTTCCTTGCTCTTTACCCCATTTAAATAAAGTACCATTTCCATTTATCCATTCCTTAGAAAGAATTTTAAAAAGGAACTTCCAAATTTACAAAAATAGGAAAAATCATTAAGCCAAACATATGTTCTTTTTTCCATTCTTGTCAAAAATGGAAAATCTCTTTATCAAAACCCTTAAATTGAAAATTTTGACTCAATCAATTTTAAACTAATAATCTCAAAATTTCCTTGCTTTTTCAAAACAACAACTTCTTAATAAATCCTTTGGAAAACCCATTGAAAACGTTTTAAGGAATTTTCAAAAATCTTTTTGTCAAATTCTTTCACATGGGGTCGGACTTAGATATTGACTTTAATCATATTTTCTTTAGGACTTTTCTTCATTTTCCTTTACTCTTAACCTCTACTTATTAAGAGTATATTCTAAAAATCGGTTATCCTCTTGTGGTGATTAATGTACACCATTTTGCAGAAACTTGTTCAATCCTTTTTCACATCTTACTATCGGATACTTACAACACGTACGTACTTACTACCTATATGCCTGGATGAAATGTACATCTTCAATAAGCAATCCATCGAAATCCATAGTCATAAGGTAGCCAAGGCCCAACAAAGGAGTCAAGTACAATCCAACCTTAGAGATTCTTCTATATGTCGTGCTCATGCCCTTCTTGGTCAACGCCTTTCAGTACGATCTATACTCCATAGGGTTATCTGGTAGGTGTATAAATTTAACTCGATTTATTGTTCCAACTCATATCTGCCTCATCCATGTTTTCAGAATGTGGTCGCAACTACTTTTATAGTCAGAATTATAGAGTTTGACGTATAAAATATATATATATATAATTATAGGTAAAAATACAAATATGTTATCTCTATGTACCTTAACTTCTATGATCGACCACTTAAGCTCTAATACCAAATGTAATAGTTCATACCTTAATGGGCCCGAATTTCAACTAAATTGATACCCAAGTCCACTAGGGTACGGGTCATTGGTTTTGGTAATCTATAATAGCATAAGTATATCAAAGAGCTATCCATATGAACTCACAGTGGAATAGAAAAATATAATAGAACATATATACTGATTAAGGATACTACCTTAGAATTAATATTATGCCTTGGATATCTCGTCGCCTTGTTAGTGTCGAGCATGAATGAGAAGACTTTTTGGGTTTCAACAGGGTTCGTCGCAACAAACCATATGGAAAAGAAAGAGCTATCCATATAACTCGATATGATCAAACCACAACAAATCGTATACAGGCTAGTGGAGCCTCCAACAAGGTTCGTCATAATCAAAGGTCGATCAACTAATTTGGGTTTCATCCCAATCCATCTACCAGGTCACTAGAAATAAAGGAATGTGAAGCCCCAATATCGAACAAAATACATATATGAACATCATAAATGGAAAGTATACCTTTAATAATGATTCTCTTTCCCTTATCCTTTGTCGAGGGAGCACTCGATGAAATTGGAACAGCTTCAAAGCATATGCCTTCACCATCCGCATCTGCTTTATTGATTCTGGACAATTCCTCTGCATATGCCCTATCTTGTTGCAGTTGAAACACTTATTTCCCTTGACTTTACAATTCTTACTCAGGTGGTCTCTCTCTCCACGGTTAAAATGAGTAGGTTCCCACTTGCCCTTCTTATTAGCATCTTTACTTTAGAACTGCTTTCTCTTCCCATTCCATTTCTTCTTAACTCCACTGCCTTATTGCGGGTTTGACTCTTACTTAACCACAACAGCTGATTTGGACTTGGGATATAGACTCTCATGGCGAAGAACTTTCTCGACAAGTCTCTTAAATGGCTCATCGATATGACTCACCGACTTCTTCCCGAAATAGTCGTCCAAACCCATAAGAAACTTCTCATTCTTCCTTAGAGGAGTGTGGATGAAAGACATCATATATTTTAAAATAGTGTTCAATTTGACAACATACTTAGAGACAGACATATTTCCCTGCTTCAAATCAACAAACTTCTTGAATAGACCGACTTCTGAGTAGCCGAAATGAACTTCTCCTCGAATCGGGTTTTGAACTGGTCTATAGTAAACTGATCCTTGGGTGTAGCAACTCTGATAGCATTCCACCATTTCATGGCTCTCCCTTGAACCTATCAGAAAGCCAATCTCCTCTTTATAGCATCATCCAATACAAGGTCATGAAAAACCCTTTCGTAGGGGTCTAACCAATCTTGAACTTCCATAGCTGATTTCGTTCCTTGGAATGGTTTATCACCGAGACTGGTAAAGTCCTTATTCATCTTAGCGAAATCAACTCTGGTCGCTTGCACTTAAGAACCACCAACCTACATCAACATTTGGAGCGGTCGCTTGGGCATTTTGCAGCATGTTCGCCATCATCGTATTGAACATCATATACAAATCAGGGTTAGCAGCCTCTGAACCTACTGGTTCCTCGATATACTCTCGATCTATTCGAGAGTGATAACTCATTCCCTTTCTCTACTGGACCATGGTATCAACTCAGGTTAATCGTGTAAGCTAGTGCTCTAATAACAAATATGACACCACCGACACCTAATATAACTAAATAATGCGCTAATTCCATACCTGAATGATGTAGACGATTGTCAAGGGTTAAAAGAAATAAAACATCATAAAACCTGTCGTTTATCTCATAGAGCATCGAATAAATTATAACAATAATCTCGACTATAAAACAAAAGAGACGGTAATAAGTAAATGAACCAAATATCGAAGCACGGATCCATAGAGTTATATAACATAGTAATAGAGTTTATACGAATGAAATGAATTCAAATAAAACTATCTCGATAGTAAATCAAACACCTTCTAGGCTCCACAGTGTTGCACAATGAAATAAACATAATATCCATATATAATACGAGAAAGCTCCATCCAGCTCTTCCTCTATGCGTATCACCCAAACCTGCTACATAGTCTACTCATTTAAGAGTACTTAAGAAAATAAGAAGCAAAGCATAACACCTCGAGTTAGACAACAGTCTGGCGTGAACGATAAATGAATCTTAAAAGAATATACAAGTAGATATAGTAAGGAATAAAAAGGTATAAGAGTCATACATGACATGTCCTGCATCCAAAGAGTTCGCACGTAACATCTATAATATGCTACTATACTATCATCATCAAAATGTACTACGTCGTAAGTATAGTATCGGGTGTCTTAGTATCCACGTCCTAAATACCTACATCAGGTGACACCTCTAGAGTGATAGACTATAGGGAAAACAATCAAAGAAAACATAGAATCCATCAAACAATCCTCACTCTCACTCAAGTGCTTTAAATATATGGTAACTCATATGATCGTCCTATGCTAGAGACAATTGAAAAGTCTTAGTTCCTCAGTGCTTGAAATCCATGTTATTCAATAGGCCAGAAAAACTAAACTGCACATCCTGGCGGTCCAGGGTATATGGATCACGTCTTAGATCCACGGGTATACGTCCTAATACCTAATGAGCGTCCTCATATACCACTGCTTTACGAGCATACTAGAACGCTCCAAGTATCAACGATCCCTACGCACACGTCTTCGAATTCGTGCTAGTTCAATTCATTCCATCATTATCGTAGGACCCTTCCCCGTCCTACCTATTTCCATTTCCATTATAGAGCACGTCCAAGCTCCACTTCACAGGCTCGCATCCTAGAATTTGGTTTTATCGTATCTTCGCATAATAGAGCATGTGTAGCTCTACTTCTCAATTTTACATCCTAGAACTTATCCTTATGGGCTACCATTCCAACTACCATTCTAAAGTCATCATCATCATAACACTTCCAGACCTCCTCATTAGTCATAGAATCCATATCTCAAAGTCCCGAAGCCAACTCGTCGAGGCACTCCAATATTACTTCGTTTCTTAACCATCAGTCTTCATCGTGTTGTCACATCACCTCAAATGATGAACAAATGAACGAACGCCTCCAGTATGACCCAGAGACCACACACTTCAATCCCTAGAAGTTCCACCCTGATTTGAAAAATTCTTTCAGATCGGTACTGGCCTAAATAGGTCGGTACCTAACTAAGCTTTTGACCCTAACCTTGGTCCTTGGCCTTTAGTTGAACTCCTCTTTTCCTTTCTAAAGTCCCTAAGTCAAAAATCAAGCCCAACCCTTCATAGTTCAGGTCGGTACAAACCTGAACACTTAGCCAAAATTTAGCCTTCAACTTTTCCATTTTCACTTCTCTCATCTCGAAGCCAAGCATGAAGCATTCCTATGTTTTTCCTAAGCAAGCCCGAAGTGAAACCCTACCGAGCTGATTTGGCCACCACTTGAACCCAGGCCTTCTCAAACTTCCCTAAAGTTAATCTTGAGTTTTCCACCAAATTGCCCGAAGAACGACTCGAAGAAGAATTCCACCAACCTGAAGCTCCACTACCGATCTGATTCAGGTCATCGCGACCAAAATCCGCCGTACCAAATTTCATGTGACTTGAACCATGGGCTCCTCCCTTACTCAAGAGCTTCTCCCTCAAGTTTCATCCAATAACGACCACTTTTGCCTTCGATTTTCCTAATTCGAGAACTCCTTTACTAACTACCTATAAGCACTAGCAAATCATATCAAAGCACAACATACTAACATGAAATACCATTCATATACATGCATACACACATGCAATTCATCAAAACATGATAATCATACAAATCCTAATCCAGATCTAAATTTTACGCTAGCATGTCAAAAGGATCAAAAGGGGTTGCAAAATTATTTAAATAAATCATTTTAATTTCAACCATAAATATGTATAAAAGTGTCATTAAAGTTAGAAAATATTTTATCGTCGAAAATCTTGTCAAAAACATTAAGTTTAACTATATGAACATGCATATGATAGTAACTGGTCAAGAACCACGCATCAAATACCCAAAATACCTACTTTTCCCCCAAGATCCAAGATGAACAATAAAGATATGGATTCCAAAGGAAGAAAAGTGATAGTTCTAAAGTCTCATTTGCTAATTACCCTTCTAATGATAATTTAGGCTAAGATTAGTAAGGAAAATGGATGATTTTTGAAGAGATTAGGGTTAATGGATGCTTAGAACTATTTTGGGGAAGATGAAACAGTTGGAGGTTATAGTTCTTGCTTAAAGGTGATCAGTTCTGGTGTTGACCAATGCCAACATTTGTCATAGGCTAGGCTTTTAGTGCATACATGCTTGGCTAGGAAAGCTTAAGGCTTTGGCGGTGTTCTTTTGGGTTTGGTGGTTTCAGGAGGATGCGGCGATGAGGGGACATGGCATCAATGCTTCATCTAGATTGTCATATGATGGCGTCGAGTTGGTCGAGAGTGGCATGGGTAGGTGTGGTTTAAGGTGCTGGGTGCAATGTTAGAGGCGGTGCTTCGTTTTGTGGTCGAAGGTGCAGAAACAAGGCAAGCAAAGATGAAGTCAAGCTTCAGGTAAATCGAGGAGGAATTAAAAAGGAAGCAGAAGATGGAAAACTTCCTCTAGGTCCCTAGGACTTATCTATTTTCCAGCATGTATAATCATATATCTATAATTTAAATTTACCAAATAGCCCCTGAATTTTATAAATGTAATAACTTCTTTGTCGAGGCCTGTTTGAGAGGCGGTACACATCATTTGGACCGTTTTGGAATATAATCATTTTGGTATAAATTATTCGCCTATAAGAATAGGTATTTAATTAAGAGATAGAAATGATAATTAGGGTATGTAATCTCATAATCAATGAATTAATGACCCATTGATGTTATAATTGATGATCTGTTAATGCTGTTATAACGGCTAGAAATCCTTAAACACCTTTGATAATAACGTAGGGATCATTTGTATTGATTAGTAATTCGGTAAATATTTTCAATGGGTCAAACATAATTATATTAGTAGGGTTAATCTAATATTTATAATAGAAGTCTGTATATCTGTGTGGCTACTAGCATTCACAACCGTGATAGAAGTCTACCTACCAGTGTGACTACCAATAGTTACAGATATTAATGGATTATCCTTGAGCTGAAAATTTGACATTTGTCAATTAAGAATATTTAGTTAACCATTTGTATATTTGATAAGAAATATTATTCCGTGTAGTGAAAACCCATAAGCTACTCTTATTAGAAATATAACATTCATCTTATTGCTAGTTTATAATGTATACCTTTGACAGTTTTTATAATGTACACATTTGATAGTTTTATTGAGTATAAATGATAGATAAGTTTATGTATGCTTTACCAATTTTACAGTGTAAAAATAATAGATAAAGTCAAGTACATTTGGCTAGTTTTATAATATATGAATGTCAAATAATGATATGTACACACTGCTAGTTTATTGTATATATTTTAGTGATATTGATAGCATTTACCAACTATATTGTGTACAATTTAATAGTTTTAGTGATACACACATTTCCTAGTTTATTGTGTATATTATAGAGTTTGAATAAGGATGTTTAGTTTGCTATCCAAATATTTGATAAAAGCCTTTTTGGATATTAAAGCATCTTACATGTATATTCTTATATGTATATTTGATATAAAAGTAAACTTACTATATATATGTATATTTGATATGTGTACTATAAAAGTAAATTTACTATATATATTTGATATAAAAGTAAATTCTTATATGTATTTTTGATGCAGTTTGATGTTTGAAAGAATTTACTATATATATATATATTGTATTACTATTTATCTGAGTATATACTATTTGAGAGTATTTCTTATTAGTATATACTATTTGTGGAATTTACCATTTGGTAATATGTACTATTTGTTAACATTACCATTTGTGATTATTTATTAGTTTTAATGAGTATTGTCGTTTGTTGGTTTTTGCTATGCATTGGTACTTTATCGAGTATTGGTATGGCAGTGGTAATTGTCATTGAGAGATTGATTGTGATTGATATGTGATTTTTCTTATCCCATGCATTAGCATTGCCTTTTTGTTAGCCTATCAGATGTTGGAAGTACCATATGCTGGCATTTAGCATTGAGTGGTATTTACCATTTGGTTATTGTACTTAGTTTGTATAACTATATATGTATATTGACTTTAAAAATGATATGGAAATTTTAGGTTGGTACATTTGTACAAACTTTGCTTTTGAGATTTTGAATAATCATTACGAATTTGGTAAATACTTTGATATTTGGATCATTACAAGACTGGATTTTTGATTCTGAAGAAATATAAGTATTTATCTTTAAAAAGCATTTGAAAATATTATATAATAAAGCCCTTGGGAATTTTATACAAACCTTGGATATTCGAATATTTTAGAAAATGGTTTATACAAGCTTTGGGGCTTTGATAATTGAGAACTGGGTTTTGAAAGCTTTTGGAAATTTTTTTAAAGATATTTTCAAAAAACAGACATGGAGTTACTATAGCAAGATTAATTATAACCTAATAGGTAGATGATGAGTGGAAACTCAGTTAAGGGTTATCAGTGATATTTACCTACGTAACTGGATAATTCGAATATACATCATAGATTATTTGCATCATTATAGTTAAGAAGAGCAATTAGGTTGGGGTTTTATGAAATGGTATTGTTGAAACATTATTTTTTTATCATACGCTATAAATGTGCTCTTCTATATCTGTATCATATGTATATGTGCTAACTCTATGATGCAGGAGAAGAGCTGGAAATCATACAATTACGAGCTTTCTAGCTCACTTCTTTGTTATCCACTTAGATGTTATGTTATATTCCATTATGATTATATATTATGGATACTAACTTTGTGGTTGCAGGTACCCTTTATATATAATTACCCTTAATTAGGTTTTGTTAATTACTAGGAAAAATAATTATGTTGGACTTGATCCAGAAATGCGTACGTAGGCAGCCACACTGGTACCGTGATACAGTCCACTTTCCATTCATTTAATATCATATATTTGCATACATATATTCATGTAATGAGATGCAGGATATGTGCATATTGATTTCTACATCGGGAAAGGATAAGCAAGAAAACCACTATGAGTTTTACTTATGATTTTATATAAGTTGGTAAGTTGAGTTAATAATTATACACTACTCTAGTATTTAATATTATTGACGATCTGCAACATATCACATCTTACCTGGAGTAATGTAACGTATAGCCTTCTCGATCCCTAGATGTCGACACAGATACATCCACGGTATTCGTGCGCCGAGCATTCAAGTGCCAGGAAGATAGAAAGTTAGGGTCAAATAAAAGAAAATAGAAATGGAACAAGAAAGAACACAATATCAAAATCTCACATGTGGAACGATAATATATAGTATACCAAAAGTGTAATACGAAGAGTTACTCCAACATATATGAATATCAGAGTTACAAAAGCGACTAAGTACTACTATCAGCCTGGACAGTTATAACTACATGTTCTCACAATGCTGAGTACATACATAATAGTGAACGGAAATGAAAATAAGTAGATAGATAGATAGGTGGAAGCATCCAGCTTGTCTCCATAAGCTTGAAAAAAACATCCAACCTGAAACCTACTTAACTCAACCTACTCGAAAGAGTACACGTGGTGTTCGTTTCGATTAAGTTAACGCAAGCAGATCACAATTGAATCAAATAAAAGCTTCAAAATAGTTGCGTAATCACCAATTTCAAAATCTTGCTTTCATTAAACTAATGATATACAAACTGATTAATTTCCCCTAATCTAATTTTGAAATTAGGGTTTACAAGTTTACAAATTTAAGAAAGTATAAGAAGAAGGCGAATCAATTCGGATCCCCAAAACCAGACCCCTAAGGTCTTATTTATAGGTGCGGGTTAGCATATTTCGACTCAGAGCTTTCGACCTGGTCGAAAGGTGGATTTATAGACCTTTCGTCATCTTTGGCACTTACACATCCCTCTGCATTGCCCTTGAATGAATTTGAATGCCTCCGACTTCGTCGAAAGGGGTGGATGCGCATTTTCCCCTTGTGTTGCTTTGTTGTTGCTAGTGGAAAGTAGCATGAGCTTTCGACTCTGTCGACGGGTAGTTCTCTGGGTTTCGAAGGTATTGAAATACCCTAGGTTTCAACGCAAGGTAGCTTTTAAAGAAATGCTTGCGGATGGTTGCAGAACCTTTCCTGGTTGTTAAAGGCTTCAACCGGTTTGAAAGACTTGATTATGCTTTCGAAATGGTTGTTCTGATCATGGCATCTTTCTGAATAGTTTGAATGAAGGCGAAACCTTTGGTTTCGAAAGGCTTGGTGCGTATATGAGGGATTGTTATCCACTGCATTTGAAAGGTATTCCTCCACTTATTCGAAACGTCTTTATGTAGGCGAAAGCATCTATTTCGAAAGGAAGACATTGAAGCAAAATGGAGCTTTCGACCACTTTGACCCCTTCGAAAGCTTGTAATATATCTGGCTTTTGGTTGTAGCATCCTTCGACTCCTTCGAAAGGCTTTTTTGGTGCTGTTATCTCTCGTTTCTTTTTCACTCCATTCATTTTGGTTTCGAAAAGGTTGAAGTGAGAATTTGTGGTAACAGCTACGCCTTTCCAATTTAGCGTTATTAAATAGTAGATCCTCTTATAGCTCCATAATTTTTCGATACACCTGCTAAATCAATGGTTTTTAGCAACCGCTTTAGCAACATTAATACAAAAAGGTTAATTTGACTAGTTAATCAATCAATAAAGTTAGGATGAAGACCTAAGTGCTCGACAAAAGTTAGAAATCTATTTTAGTAACCAAGTCAGGACTCTATAAATCATGGTTTTCTCCATTTTGTTATATAAGATTAACTTTGAAGATTTAATTTTATTTTTAGTAAAGTTTTTTACACCTCGGCTATTTTCTGCTATATCCTCTTTTATCTTTTCTATAAATTTTTGCACTTCCACTATTATAGAATCGCCAAACGCTTTAATTGAGAAGCAAAATTATTCCAAACGAGGCTATGCAGAAAAACGAGACCATTCAGACCCACTATGAAGAAGAGGAAAATACTACAAATCGTAATATTTAAATTATCGAATCGTATCATGTAAAATAATGGATTCTGGTTTTATGAAGGCGGCGGGAAATCTTGGTACTTTTTTTATGATGCGAGCGCATAGCTGTGGCCAAGAATGCAGTTGTATATATGGAAGTATATTCAGTTTTGCTTAGCAGATGCTGCATCTTAAAGTACTGCCGACTTAACAACTTGAAACAAATTCAGGGTTGATTTCCAACCAGTCGACATAAATCAGTCATTTTCACTCATCTAATATGCTCTTCGTTAGGAAAGGAAGAATTTATATTCTCTAACAAAGCCATGTCAGACAAAGAATGCAAACTTCCAAATAAATTAACCTAATCGAAGCGGACGCGCTTAAGAATCCGAAATTGAACACACATTTCTATTGTTTTATGGTTTTTTTTTTTTTTTTCAATTTCTTGTTGGGCCAAAAGGTGAAAATACAGAATTTTGTTTTCTATTTTACATGTAAAACCCATCTTCAAACATGAGCGTTTTCCAAATCGTATTTTGCAGAATTTTAACCATACTAACTTTAGGCTTCGCTTGGAGGTTCTTTTTATACCGATTTTAACCGGTTTTGAACGGTTTTATATTCCAGGTGTTGTGATAAAAAAATTTCCACATCGGTTATTGTTTATTATAAAACCGGTGTAATGTAATTTTAATGACAATTCTTAACCCATCAAATTGGAATGTTTTGAAGGGTTTTAATTTTTTTTTCCAATCATATCCCACTAATCATATTGAAAAATTATTTTTCACAAAACTAGACAATAAATATAAGGATATGTAATATTATTTTAGTGGAAAACTCTTACAGTCGGTGTATGTTAAACTCTCAAGCATATATTGATCGACTATAACAACATTTCATGTAAACCAATCAAAGCCGCTACGATCATTTACGATCAAAACCGATACTTTCAAAACCTCTTATAACCAATACTACAGAACTCCCAAGTAGAGCCTTAATGTTTGGAAAATGCTGAATCAAAAGGAACTTTACCTTCGATATTTACAATCATGCACTAATGAAAATAGAACTTGAAACTACAAACTTAAATTCTAGTAGGCTTGAAAGTGAGTATTATATTTTATAAACTCGTAATTCTCAAACGGAAAAAAAAATAAAAATCATTTAAATGGATCACTTTCCTTCGTTTTCCTCTCTTCCTTGCTTTATAAAACAAAAACTCATTTTAAATCAAAAGCATTCCATGCGTTATAAAACAAAAGTTGAAAATGTAAAACAAAAACTAATTTTAAACCAAACGCAAACTAAATTTTATGAGCCAGATATTTACAATTAATCACTAAATAAACAGGACCTGACACCTGAGCTATGGGTTTATTTTAGAAACAGAAAACTTTATGTAACAATCATGCTAGCATGACACGTGAAACTGGACAGGAGAAAAAAAAAATACATCAAACCATATCAACGATCAATTCATTCAACAAAATCATTTACAGTCATGCTAACATGAAATTTTAAAATAAATCTGTACATCAACAGTCAGCATAATTTAATTCAACATATTAAATATTTGGCGAAGGTGAAGACAATCAAATGCCAACAAGTGTGCTGTAGTCCTCATTGTGGTTGATGTCCCAAATCTGCTCTCATCCCTAAAACAGCATAAACATGGTCAAAGTTAGATAATTATGAAACTTGTAAATTATAATGATCTAAGTAAACGTGTATTTACCCCATTATCTGCTTCCTCTTAACTCACTCTCCATTTTACCAATCCATGAACTACCCGCCTACTTCATACCACTCATAATAAAATTGTAAATGTTTTTCAAATATCCTTCAAAAGTTTCAAAATAGATCAAATTGAACAATGCTCTGACACAGACGTCTGTATCTAAATTTTGATGCAACACCCTTCATATTCTGGCAAGTGTGCTACAATCCAAACCACATTTTTTTTATTCTTTAGTAAATATTTTTATTTATCATTTGTACACGTGGTGAAATTCAAAGGGCGTTGCATCAAAGTTTTAATACTGATATCTGTATCGAAGTTTTTTTCCGAACAAACCTACGTCTCAAAAGCACGTTCTATGTAATATTGCTGATTTTTTTTACACTACTTTGATTTGCATTAAATCACAATTTAATCTGAGCAAGTATATAAAATTTTGAAGTTTTCAATGATATTTGCACTAAAAACTACAAATTTTCAAAGCCAATTCCACGAGTGTTTCACGCACAACTTTTTTTATTTTTTTTCATATGGGGCAGAAGTGGATTAAGAGGGCGTTTGATAATGACTTATAAAATAGCAAAAGTAGCTAATAAGTTACTTTTACAATTTAAAGTGTTTGACAATAACTTTTAAGTTTTTGACTTAAAAGCAGCAAATAAGTTGATAAGCCATAAGCAACAAATACTTGCTTATGACTTATTTTAATAATTACAACTAAATTTTACCATAATTACAACTTATCTATCCAAACAGTTTAATATATAACTGTTCACTCAAAACTAATTATAACTTAGGCTGCGTTTGTTTTTTATAAAAAGTTCTGAATGTAAGTTCTGATTTATAAATCAGAACTTTCTAGATTGTTTGTTTTTTATCATTGTTCTGAATAAAACCATCTATTCAGACAAAACAATTCAGAACATTTTTAGTGCTTATTTTTTGTTCTGAATGCTGAATATTGATTTTTGTTCTAAATGTTGAACGCAAACAAACAAGTTATTGATAATTCAGAATTCAGCATTAAGCAATCAGCATTCAGACTTTAGAATCAGCAATCAGAAATCAAAATTCAGCATTTTAAACAAATAGAGCCTTACTGTTCAAAACTCCTTTTAAGGAGATTTGAAATATATGTTGTTACAAAACGAGCTCTAAGTTTGGAAATAAGAATTCCATGCTAATTTCCATTACAAAAAAAAATACAAATATTTAATTTTCATATTTTTACTGTTGTGAAAAACACTGAAACCACTGCCTATTCATCATCAACTTTGACTGCTCCATCAATCGCCTCCTTTTCTTCTCTCATCGAATCGGTTGGCAACATTACACCTCTAGTCGATTAAATCTTCATCTCATCAAATGACTTTAACATTATACCACCAAAAGCTACCGGTTTTCAAGGAGCTGAAGGTTCAAATACCACAGATGACGGTATAGACTTCAGATTATATCGTTCACATGTTTTTTTTATTCTTTTCCTTTTTTCCTACTTCAGGTTGTTTTACGTGATTCATTTTACGGGGAAAATGGAGTCCGGATTGCATGTTTTTTTAGAAAGTTTAGGGATAAAACGAAGCACAAATCAGGATGCATTTAGCAACACTCTTATACAATCATATCATTGATTTTCATGGTCCCCAAAACATGAGTTACTATTATAAATGTCGAATGAATATTAAATTTTCAAAAATGATCCTACAGTCATGCTCTGGGTTTCTGCCAACAATGTAACATAAAAAACGAAGCCAACGATCCGTCACACATCTAATAAGGTTAAGGTATACGAGAGTTTCTTTAAGGAAAAACGTAGTTTCTGCTGGCAAATGCACTCACATTCATAGATAAGTTTTACAAGAACATGCACAACCGATTGTTATAGATATTTGGATGCAACTTAATGATGCATCTACGTTATTTAATGATCCTATCCATATTTCATATAACACCTAATATTGCTGAAATTTAACTTGGAACATGTGACATCTAAAACCAAATCAGGACTAAACCAGCCACAATTATGACAATCCCTATTTTTGATTATCACAACCATATGCATGAAAGGGGTAAAACATACAAACTACAGTTAACTAAAGAGAATTTACCTAAGTAATCTTGCTGAAAGTTACTATGTTGTAACTAGCAAAATAACAGTATAGCATAAAAGCATCCAACACGGACTTAAAAAAAGAAAGCAAAGGAAGGGGTTACCTCCTTAATTGCATGTAAAGAGCGTGCTTTTGAAAGAGTATGTCGAGAACCACAATGGATATGTACAATTATCTCCTACATCATACATCTCTTTCCAAACTTTATTCTTTCGAGTATACATCAAAATCTTCTTTTGTGTTGCCAAGAAAATCAAGTTTTTTGATTGACTGATTGGAAAAGCACTTGTAGACAATCCTCTAATACACCTCAAATGAACTCGATCTTCTAAAACCCATTCTTCTCTAATATAATCCTTCAAAACCCATATATTCATCCAATCTCCTAGTAATTGAATCAAAGAAATCAACCCTTCATACTCCAATAAGTAAATCCTACCACCAAAACCATTAGCAATTATCTCATAAGGCATCGAAATCTTATTCCAGACATAATTTTCTATATCAAAAGCAAGCAAATAGGAGCAACTATGAGTCAACCAATGCAATGCACTATTGAAATACACAACTTGGTTCCGGTTCATATGAGTGAACTCTTCATAAAGATTTGAAACAAATCTTGACCAAGAATTTGAAACAGAATCAAAAACCAAACAAACTAATTGCTCATGTGGTCTATGACCAAACGGTCGATAAAATCCAGCTAAAACAACATTATAAGTATAGGCACATGGATCAAAAGCCAAGCCAACTAAATTTGCTTCATATTCTTGCTGAAATCTAGTAAATGGTCTCTCTCTAGTCCTAGGCAACAATCTAAAATCTCCAGTCATCGGATTACAAACATAATAAATACCTTTATTTCTCACACTAGCACAACACAAAATACCATTGTTTGATGCTCTTACTTTCACCCTATCATTCAAAAAACCCAAAGAAAATCTCGAAACGTTGAAAAAGGAATCAATTGAGATGAAGTCTGAAATGGGTTTGTTTGGATCAAGGAGCTCGATTATCAAACTAGGGTTTTGAGATGAGTTTGACTTGTAATAAAGTTTTACGAAATGGTTATTAGAAGGGATGATTTTCCATGTTTTTGATACTAATTTGAATCGAAAAAGAGTTTTAACTGGGAGTTTGGTGAGAATTAGAAGGATAATGTCAGATGGGAGGGATCCACTTGACAACGGGGGAAAATCCATTGGATTATTGAATTATTTAGGCACAAGAGGATAAACAAACAAGAATTTGGGGATTTTATGTTTCTTATTATGGAGAGAGGATCGATTATTCGATTGAAATTTCGCCATTAACGGCGAGAAAGAGAGGGGGCCAAAATATTCACTTCAGACTGAGGCCTTTCGGAGACGATTTTAGAAGCGCAAACGCCAATCGACTCTCATGCTTGAATTCAACACCTGGTTCGGTTTTACCCCGTAATTAATTAAAATAATTTTTTTTCCTCTTTTTAACCGGGTGTAAATTCTGGACGGTTGTCGGATGCCCGGCTTGGTCGAAGCTGTAAAGCATTCAGTTTTTGTCTGTACTATTCTTATTTAAGATACGAAATAGGACAAAAAAGATGTACGAAAAAATGAATTTTTACATCCGTTGTCCAACTCGTACGAACAATGTTTGAATTTAAAGCGTGTCTGTTCTGTGTTCATCTGAATCTTTTGTAGGATAGAACTAGTACATACCTATGTCCGGTCTGGTCCGACCTGTTTACACCCTAATTTTTAATTTATGTTTGTACTTTCATATTTACAAACAAACCCCCCCCCCCCTAAACCAAAAAAAACCTCAAACAAAAAAAACAAAAAAAATTCTCGTTTAAAAAATTCTAATACGTTAAGATTGAGATGTAACTGCATACCCCTTTGATTTTTCCTTTTATTAGTTTTACTCATTTTATTCAATTCAATTTGATATCTCTCCAAAATTCAGACCTTAAGCATAAGTTTTTTCTCCCGTTAAGAATAAAATTTCTATTCGCTTTGTTTCATTCTTTTCATTCTTCTAATTTGATTTTTATTTAATCTCAAACTCCACATAACTCAAAATGATGTCACAGTTTCAATTGAACAATCTAATCGTCAGAAAAGGTCGAATGATATGATGGTATAGTTTGAACTTTAATGATATTCAACCATTTTTTCACTCAATTCACCAAGTTTTTTTTTTCCTTTTTTGAATTACCTAGAGAACCAAGTTTCGTTTATAGAGAAGTATATATCTACCAAACACATACTCGGATAATTATTACAGAGTTGCCAGTTTCAGAATTAGAATTCGTGACTTTTGATCTCGCAATTCGGACAATCACCCAACTGCGCCAACCCTCACAATTCACTAAGTTTTTCTTACTTGATGTTGATAGAGTTAGGGGTATGTCCTATGAACGATTATGTAATTTGTTACATATATTTAAATCCTTAACCAATCTTATTCTAAATAAAATGTGTTTTCTTTCTATTATATATTTGATATAATACGTTGTATTAATTAATTAATTTAACTAAAATTATATTTAACAGAAAATCCATAAATGATATGTTTTGTGATAGTAGTTACAAAGTGTTGTAACCATGAGTAATTTATCACAATGAAAATAAATATACCATTTTAAATATTTCTAGTCAAGATGTATCGAGACCGGATATCGATATATCTGTTGAATCTAGAGTACGTAACGCTCTCTAAATGTTGACAATATATTTACTCATAGTTACTAGGGGTACCAAAGGGTTACGTACTGATAGTTATTGGATAACTATGGAATGACTCACTCGATAGTTTTCTGTTGGTTAATATAACTACAGTCAAACATAAAATATCGATGTGACAAAGTTACACAGTTCTCTTGACTTGAGAAACTATTGATCTTCAATGTGAAAGCTCAACTTTGATTATAGTTTAATCATGGCGCGACGTTCATCGAGTGGCATAGTTGGGTCGAGTGGAAGTATTGAAAGCAAAACGTTATTTAAGGATTCATCTCCTCAGTTATAGGGGATTAGTATCACGGTTAACTAAAGTCGACTCAAAGTCAAAGTCTATAGCTAGAGCATTTCGGTTAATAACAATTGTTATTATCGAATCAAGAACTTTGTGTTTGGACTTTAGAGTTGAATATGCACAGTATTGGAATTTTGACCATTATTAAATTTCATAAGTCCAAAGTGATATAGCTTTGACGAAGATAATTAGTGTAAATAATAGTCATAATCGGGTAATGTTTAATAAAGTAAGTTTGATTTTACCAAAAGCGAGTGAGCGATAAATTTGGTTAAAATGTCAAATCACTTGCTAAGTGACACGTGAATGTTAATATTCGAATAGTTCGACATTAATCGCTGAGCATATTTACACACAACAAAAAGCTATGAATTCTCCTTTGACCAAATGATTTAATTAATTTATAATTATTATGAATTAATTAAATTAAATAATATTTATGAAATATTATTCATAAATTTGATTTTGATTTGATAATTGAATATTAATTGTATTTATAAAAGTTATAAACACATTAATCGATATTCGATATCGGTAAGCGTTTTAAAGTAGATTTAAAATGCAAATTATTCATTCGGGCTCAAATGGGTTTAAGACCCATCATGTAGTTTAATAAGATCGGTTGCAACATGGGGTATAAGCGGCTCAAAATATGGATTAGAGGGCTTGATAATGGATGGCTCGGATTAAAGGAGATAGAGTAAAATATAAGATCCTAAATTCTCTCATTTTCATCCTCTATTTAAGCATCTCTTTCTCCATTTGATTATGATCTTTTTGGAGCCTCCATCTCATTCCTTTATTGGCCGACATTCATCCTCCATTTATCTGTCTCCCAAGTTCAAATCAAATCAATTTAACTGCTATCCCATAATTGGTAGTCGACGGTCCAAGGCTTAGCACTCTGTTGGATTAGAAATCGTTTATAGGAGCATATAACATAATTTCAAGGTGTGCTTAAGGGCTTTGGTAGGAAGGTACATCTCTAATTTAATTACAAACATTTATAATTATAATGTTCATTTATTTGTATATAATATTGTTAGTTAGGTGATGATTCGAATATGTAAATATATTATCACACATTTAGTTGGTTGTATGTATATATGCTTATTTAAAAAATATTTTGATTATTCATCAATGTAGAGCACGACTCAAAATTGAGAAAAACTTTTTTATTATTCAATTAATTTAATATATAATATATACATATATTTGTATAATTTATAATTTAAATACTATATTATACATATGTAAAATAGGAAAATAAAATTTCATATATGATATTTAATAAATATAATATTATCGACATAAAGAAATTTTTTATTTATATATTATTTTTAAATAATATTTAAATCAATTTCTCATATAAATAATTATATAAATTCATATATTTTATATTTTATAAAATTTTATTGATGCATATTAAGCTAGCGGCAGAAAGTAAAAAAATATTTTTTATTTTTAAATATTTAAATTAAAAACCGATAATTTAAAATTGAATTTTAAAATTGTTTAAAATTATAAAATTATATGTTAAAATTTCAAATTATAAAATTTCATGTAAAATTTGCTGGAAATTTTAAGTTTCGATATTATTTTAAATTTAAATAATTTTATATGGTTTTATTGATACATACATACGTACACACACACACATATATTTATTTAAAATTAAAAAATTAAAGAAAAAATGGTCTATGCGTAAGACTAGTTCAATAAATATATTTAAATAAAAAAATTATTTTATAATTTTATTTATATTAATATATATATATATATTATACATATTTATATATAAGTATTGAATATATTCATTTATATGTATATAAATATATACATAATTTTTAAATATATTTGTATAAGTATTATTTTCGACATTACAACAAAAAAATTATTGATTATATTTTAAATAATATAAATATATTTATATAGTAATTAATAATTATACATTTTGTTAATATTATATGTTTATATTCATATATAGATACTTATATGTTTATACACAATTATAAATAAATAAATTTTAATATATTATTATTCTTATCATTATAAAAGCAAAAGTATATATATACATACATTTGGACAATACATTTACATATTAGATGAGCCAACATTTCTGTTGCGATGTAAATCCCAGCATTTACATACAGATATGTTATATCTTGTACGTATTGATATGTTACACATGCACACACTTATATATACGTGTATGTGACACACACACAAAGACACACATACATATACATATATACCTGTGTGTGTATTTTATATAACATAAATTAAATAATTAAATATCATTTTATAGATTTAAATAAAATAGAAGATTTTAGTTAAATAAAATTTAGAAATGTTCTATATAAATTATACTTTATAGAATCAATAAAGATCTAATAAAGGAATTTTTTTGAAATTCAATCATAATTTTTGTTGCGGACTGGCCCAGTTCTAACAATGGTATCAAAGCCCAATAGCCTATGCGGTCTAAATTAGTCATGTTAGGGTTAATTAATTAAGTTCACAGTCCACTTAGTAGGTGTCTAATAATGTAATGTTTAGAATTGGAATTGGGTAATCAAGTACCATGTCCTACCTGGTTACTAGTCTGGCCTGAAAGGTGAAGTGAGCCGAAAAGGTTGCTCCTATAGAAAAGGCCCAATTTGAATTGGGTCTTGTTCTCATTTTCAAAATTGTTTGAAAATTAAAAGTAAAAGATTTTAAATTTAATAGTTAAATTTAAAATAAAATGTACATATATTATAAAAGTTATAATATAAAAAAGTTTTCAAAATATTTGAAAAATATACTGCAAATTAATTTCGAATTTTTTAAAATTTATTAACAAAATGAATAAAATAAATTAAATAAATAAGTTAATTAATTAATAAATGTATACGTGTATTATATATTAAGATATATGTTATGTTGTTTTAAAATATTCAAAATAACACAAGTATATATGTGTGTATATGATACAAATTTTGAAAATAATATAATATAATTAAAATAGTTTAATTAAATAAATTAATTAAAAGGTTAACTAATTAATTAAATAATGTACATATGTGTGTGTGTGTGTATGATATATGTGTTATACTATAAAGGTTATATTATATAATAAAAATTAAATGTAAATGTTACATTAATATAATATAAAATTAATTAAAATGTTAATTAATTAAAATTAATTAAATGACATTCAATTAATATAATATTATACATAAGATTATTTTATAAGTAATATGAAATATTAAAGTTATATAATATTAAAAATTATATAATATGAATGTATAAATTAAGGTGGAACATTAAGAAACCCTAAATGGACTTAAGGAATAAATATATACGTAAATGTACGTATACCGTGATTTCCGATGTGTCCGACACTTGAATCAAGATGGTATTTCATAAGAACATTATTCCATAAGTTGATATCACTTGATATAATATATATTGAAGATTATGAATCTTTAATATATAAAGTTGTCCTCTATCATTTATATATTAATAGATTACTTGCATATTCTTTAGTTGTTGAGCTTTCCTCAAGTTGGGGATGTTATGTGTAGTACTATTAATACATTGAATAGACAAGGTAAGATAACTGCACGTATTTGTTGAGCTTTTCCGAAGGTATGTGCATTATACTTAGGCCGTTGCGAAATGACAGGTCCGAGTGAATAGTCCAACTTTACTTATTGAGCTTTCTTCAAGGTAAAGTGGGATTTGGACAAGGAACCACAGGTTAGGAGTTGTATGTGATAGAACTGATAAGTAGTTATCCATCGTATATGGGCCAATTGTTTGTTGAGCTTTCCTCAAGGTTAGAATCCTAAGGTATACGAATCCTAACACCCATTAATGAAGTCGAAAGACTTTTAAGTTTCAACTTAAGGTTTGGTGAAACATAAAATACTAGTGGAAGCTTTATTAAAATAATGAAATAGTACCATTTAACCTTTGTAATATCGTAAGAACATATGCTATATAATGTTATAATAATCAACATTGAAAATTTTGTGCATTTAATAGGATTGATAAAATGTTTACCAATTAAGATATATAATTGAACTGAATTGAAGATTGACAAATAGAAATATAACATATACCTATTAAAAATGCGTATTGCATGTTAATGTTTCTATATCCATGCAAGTGCCTAATTTTAGTACTACTTAATACGTTCGTAATTTGGTCGCTTACGTTTTATTTGGTCAAGATCATGTATTGCATTCTATGAGTTTCGAACTCTAAAAGCAATACAAGACTATGAATATTTAATTCGTATACTATCGCATATAAGTGTTATATGGGAACAGTCACACTTCGAAACGTACGATACTTTGAGAAGTTAGTTCATTCAAAATAAGCTAATAAACAATACTCTGAGATCGAGTATTCAATTTGATTGATTACAAAAGGATCGTATTATGTTAAACGTAACACAAGACCAAAACTACAAGAAAGATCTTAGAATTCGATCACCGAACTGTCAGTTTGATTTGTTTACGTAAAGTGCAACATATTTGATGTCCTTAAACGTTAAGGATAATCGAATGCGCTTTTGTAAAGAGTTCGTTATGATATTGTAGTAAGGGTTTTCTTTTGAATGGTTCGACCATTTAGAAAGAAAAACGAATGTACAAGAGTAATGTGATTTAAGGTACTATTGAGATGAAGAAAGTGAATTATTACTTTTGCTTTATAAAGAAACATCAAAAACGAGAATTGTAATAATAATAATAATTGATACTTTACATTAGAATAAGAAATACAATTTCTATTCTGAAATATATTTTCATATAGAAGATTTCTGTGAGAATTAATTCATTGAGTTCAAGATATTTGATCAAATAACTCTCTACTATAAAATGGTTGCAGTATATGAAATAAATAATTTATATTAAGTGAATAATGGACCTTTAAATTTAGTATGCTATTGTAGTAATGATAGAAATAGTGGGTGTTACACTAGTATTTCCCAAATCCTGTTGAAGATAATATGACAAAAGCGCCCAGCTTAAAACGGGATACCCTCACAATAAAATATTGACTAAAGGGAAGAAAAGCAAAGAATGATGCGAAGTCAAGAAAATATTATGCTCATAAATTGTAAGACAGCAACAAAGATTCAAACTACGCCAATCCCCTTAATCCTAGTATTACATTATGATACTGAGCCTAAAATTAGACACGGTCACAGGGTTCTATAGACAGTCTACAACTATAATGCACGGAACTACAACATAACCAAAATCCATAGTAACAAAAAAAACGTTAACATTGCACTACAGCACAAGAAGTTGTATAAACGGCATCAAAGCTTAATATACTTCACTTAAAAAAACGTACGCAATCAATGACATACCACACCCACAAGACAATATATACGGGTAGTAGAACTACATTAACAATCTTACATTGAAGGAAAATAGGGATCGTGCAACAACCCGCTTTTCCTTACAATTCAAGCTGACAATAAACCACACATGTCCAGCCCAAATCAAACGGAAAGACGGATGGTTAAAGGAAAGAAAGAAGAAGAAGAGAAGAGAAGAAGAAGAGAAAAGAATCTAAAAACAACACAGAATCTCACAATCGCAGCGGAATAACATATAATATAATATCAATGATTTTTCCAAAAGAGAAACTGTTATATGCATACATCCATCGGAAAACAACAACAATCACAATTATCAGCCTGGATAGTTATAACATCCTGTCCTCACAAGTACTGATAATTTCAACAACAAAGCAACAAAAAATAAACATATACGTGTATACGCCTTGAAGACCTCCAACTCGTCTCCGGAGCTCCAATGCATCCAAAGAAATATGTAAATATGCTAGGTCTGACCCGAGTATTATAATAAAATAGCACCCGAGTCAGTCTGGAAAACTAGCATGAGAAAAACACACCCAATTGGACTTTTAAAGTTATAAAAACCTTTGAAAACAAAGGTATCCCGTAAGACTACGCCGCACGTAAACACAGACGGATTTTTACCTTACGATAACCAAAATATTTCATATGAAATCCTCTGATATTATAATAGTGTCTAATATACAAGAACTTATTAATCATAGTAGAAATTGTTACATTAATCAACTTCTAGCATACAGGGTTCTACAACCAAAACCGAAGGCTCATATTGGAGAATGAATTCCAACTAAGAAAGGGTAAGGGCCTACCCACCGAATTCGTACACCTCTAGATAAAATGTACGAGAGGCTACAACACATTTCACCTCTGTTACTCAGGACTGGCACTAACCCCTTCTCGAGTAGCACTGAATATGATCATCCCTTGGTTGCAATCAACAACCACACAATGGGATCTCGAAGCATACATGAATATCGCTCTAGATTTGGGATGATCATACCCTACTTTGGTGCGACCCATTTAACCCTGCCGCATGTCCCTACTTTATTCATTTCCCGGGTGTGAGGCTTGAAGAGGCCACACTCTTACCATCTATATAGCACTTCCCACTTGGAACGCTAACACTGCCCTCCAGGAAATAATTCAATATCAGCATTCATTCATACAATTTCGTTCTAGGACTGAATGAAATGATTGAGAACTTCGTCTCCAATTCCATCATCTTCAAGATGTCTTCACTACAAACATTTGAGTTGGATCGAAGTGGTTTTTGAATAACATATCCAATCCCGGTCTCTTCGAAACAACATTCGACAGTTTCCGGTAGAATCAACCCCGGTTCTTTCGGAAATAATCAGTCAAAGATAAGAACGAAGATCACCTCCTAACCGTTAGTGGACGAATTTCCTTATCATTGTCCTAGAAGAACGAAACGAGATTTACACGCATAGTACAGCACCATCGGAGATTACTATGCCACATAACTCACGTGTTTCTTCTAGATATTTTGAAAGTTTCTTTTGGGTCCAAAATCCGATATTCGGTTATTTAACTATCGAATAACAAACATTCCATCAGGGATTTAATTCCGAAGGGAAAACCTACACTTGGTTAAGCACCAAGTAACACCAAGCCTCCTTAATTAATCCTTCCATAATTAAAACCATATTGTAAATACTTGTATTAAAATACTTTTGCAAAGATATATTCACAAACCCTTCTATTTTCAAAACTTAGAAGATATCCATATACTTATCTCATTGGTATAAGTATATTCACCAAACACCGAGGAAGATCTCTCTTTTACCAAATTCTAAAATCAATTATAAATTTCTAAAAAGTCTTTATAAACCATTTATAAATTATTTATCAAGTCATTTATAAACCCTTTATAAAACCATGCAATTATTTATAAATTCCTTTTTATAAATCTATCAACCCATTTCTAAAATTCTTTTATAAATATCCATCTATTTATAAACCTCTTTATCTTGTAAATAATCTCCCTTTAAATCTCCAAACCATTTTATAAGCTCTTCTTATAAAAATCCAAGTCCGCTTGCAAAACTCTATTTATGAACCTCGAAACCATCATAAATAAATAATTATTTTTAACCTTTAACCTCTTAAAAATAATAACTAATAATTCAAACATTATGAATAAAACAATCGTTAATCTTTACCATGCAAATAATAATGATAAATTACCAAAATATTATTAATAATCATTATTATTAATTTCAAACCTTATTAATAATTTAAATAATTAACCCTTCAAAATTATTTAAATATTTATAAACAACTTTAAGCAATATTAACATGAATAGCCCACTTTAAAACATAATATATATTTCCTTGGTAAAAATTCATTCTTAAATCTTCAACCCAATCATTTCCATATTTATAAGACTACATTTAAGAGTCTCTTTCTATTTTAAAAAAAAACTTCCTTTCATAAAGCCCATTTATTTATGAATTCCATTTATAACTTTATTTTCTTTATGAATCTCACTTATTCATACATCATGTTTTAAACATAAATCACCATCTGTTTTAACGTTACTTCCATATGGATAAATTCCTTTTATAAATCCCTTTCTATTTATAAAATATCATTTAACATTCCAAAATTACCCTTAACTTCAATTCCCAACATAGAGTTAAATATTTCTAAAATATCATTCTGTATCTTAAAATAAATCACTGTTTGATTTATTCTCCAATTTATTAAACGATGATAGTTTCCTTTAATTTATAAACCTCATTTATAAATTCATACTTTTATTAACAATATATGATTTTACAAATCTTTACTTCCTTTGTAAAAATATCACTCTTATAAATTATCCCATTTATAAATTTCACGTTTATAAATAAATCATAATATATGTACCTGTATACATATATATCACTTTATACAAAAATGATTAAAAAATATTATATCAAAAATATTTCTATTTCCTTTTTAAACATATCCCTTTATTATAAAAGGCGGACTTATTCTCCAAGATTTTAAAAATCTATATTGTACAGTTCGGAAATCTGTATTTAGCATATTTTATAAAACTATCAATTTATAATATCTAAATCATACTTTCATTTTTGGAAAATTTATTTAAACATATAAAATTCCTAAAATCATTTTGAAATCCTATTTTAGATCAAATCACTATTTTATAATATTCTATAATACGCAAAAATGAGGCCTAGTGCTACTAAAGCACTATTTAAGCAAAATCATATCCATGTAATTAATATGGCATTCAACAAATCATATATCACCATATATATGAAAATAAAAATCAACAGTGTGAGAAATCCTGTTGGATCCCTCCAACCTATCCACCTACATCACATACAACATATAATCATAAAAATATAAATCAATCGCTGCGAGGCGGGATTCATATACAAAGGGTCACCCACTCTTACACGGGAACATAATAGGGTCTCATCCGCTCCAATAGGCATGAATATATCCAATCCAATTAATAATAATCAGTAAATTATCCAAACAGTCAATATCTATTAGAATAAATATCCAAACATCCAATAGATAATTTTTATCGACTAAAAATATTCCTGATTAACCAAAAAGGTGAAATTAACTCACTGATTTTTAATAGTCGCCAAACGTTCCGTTTTGAATTCAAATTGAACGATCGTTCAATTTAGCTCAAAATTCCAACTAGCTCTGAATTCATCCAATCTAACTTCATAGTGTAGTGCTCGCTGATACGAACGCAACGCAACTTGTCGCGCTCGAAACGGACCTCGTATGAGAAAGTTATGAATTAATTTGCATTCGACATAATTAAATTTAAATTAACTAAATTAACTTAAATTTAAAATTTACCTTTTCTAATCTCCCTCTCTTCCTCACGTTTTTTCTTCCCAGGCACCAGACCGTGCTCGCGTTATTTGTTTTCTTTTTTAAATCTCTGTTCGCCAATCGTTCGCCCACCACCAGGATCCGTCTAACCGCCGCCCTGCCGTGCCACCCCCTTGCCGAGCCGCCACCATCACCGCGCGCGCGTACGCCGCGTACGAACGCGACCCGAAACCCATAAATGCTGCAGCAAATGCGGGCCCACAGCCATCATTATCGTCGACGATAGCTTGGTCTATCTTTAGATTAGCTTCGTATGGTTGCCCTCTACATTTCTTTAGTTGAAGTCAAAGGCTAATTCGTCCCCTAGAAGCTCCGATCAACGTCGGCCATTGGATTGTTTTATTTAACTGATGTTGAAAATTAGGTTTAGGATTTTAGTTTGCAAACGAAGGAAGTTCAGGGCTATTTATAGAAAATTATCCAAAATACTATTCATCCATGAAAATTTCGAACCCAAAACGAAGCTTGCTGCCTGGCACTCCATATGTTATACCCATTCCGAACAATATGGAACTAGTCTCGAGACCCAATTCCATCATATACAGAAGATAGCTTTTCAAATCGTGTTATTTAATTTAAATTCCTTTAATTAATTTCTACACGTTTCGAACTCGCAGACGATATGTCCGATCGCCACGAAATTCAATGGCATATAAAAATTCATTATTACGGATCCGATGAAACTGGTTTCGTCGGAATCCGAAATAGTGCCCCGGAAGGCTATTTTTACACGTTAATTAAAATAAGAAATTTCCAAAATTGGTTAAATCCCTTTTTAAATCCAATTTAAAAGTTTACTATCTTCATTCTTGTTCAAATAGAAATTAATTCAACCTTTGAAATCGTTTCATTCATATTAAATTCAAGATTCAATTATTTAAACAATTTCAAATATTAAATTCAACATTATCAATAAATCGTTATATTTGAAATCCAAGTTATTTAACTTATAAAAATAACTTTTCAATATTTAAAATAAATTAGATATTCTAAATTTGAATGACTAAAATTCTAGGTCGTTACATTCTCCGTCCCTTAAAAAGAAATTCGTCCTCGAAATTACCAAGTAAGGAAAATGCCCCAAACCCGATAACTTTTCAAAAACAATTAGTTAAAATGGATTACCAAATTCATTTAAACCTTTTAACCTTTTGAAATCAATTAGTTAAAAACTTCTTGCAAAAACTTTTTCTAAGTCTTTCAAATCAATTCATAGTTACTAACTAATAACATTCCAAAAATCAACCAATATCATTTCAGGTTATAAACCAAAAAAATCAAATTTTAGTTATCAAAAATTTTCGCAAAATTCTCAAAAAATTTCCAACGCCTTAAATTTTTGGAAAATTTTACCAGTTCTCCTTTGCGCGGCTCGATCGTAAAATTTACAATATTTATATAATCACAAATATACATCTCATCTTTAAGGATGAGGCATCCCGTAGGGAAAAATATAAAAGTACAATATGTAACCCGAGACGTGTACCTTATTTTAGTATTAGCGAGTATATACAATTAATATATAGCGCGAAAGCGAGCTCCAAATGCGAAGCATACGCCATCCGCACCTACTAAACACTCAACAAACAACGAGAACAAGTATATAGAAGGTAATATCAATATATAACATAACTACTGCAATATCCATATGCCAATGAATCATATGTAACAAAAGAAGTCATTAAACAAATGATATCCATTTAAATTATTCATAACCATTTCGATTTTCATTTTTCAATGTCAACTTTTAATTTATACCTCCATTTACATCATATTCGTTTACACTCAATTTACTTACGTTCAATTGATTTGCATTCCATTTATTTACATTCCAACTAAATCAATTAACTTAGATTCAATTATTATTCTTCAATTTATTAACTTTCAATTTAATGTACATTTATATTCACCATTCACTTTTATCTAATTCATGTTCATTTACATTTATATTCATTTTTCACTTAGTATATTTCTTTAATACCAACAACAATAACCATGTTGTAAAATCCTTTACTTAAGTTAACTATAAACATTTTATACAACATAATTCTCATGTTTTTTTTCCACTTCACAACTTAAGTTCATATTCAATTTTAACTAACATCATACCAAACCATATTTCGTTCATCAATTTATTCCATTAGCTCGATTCAATTCATTTTGCAACTCAAGTTGAATTTCGTTACTATAATCAATTTTATTTATTTCTAGCAAACAACATCCCAAAACATATTCAATTTATTTTACAATTCAAATTGCATTTTATTTTATAATTTAAGTTCACCATCATTTCGAAAGCTAAATTCTAATTTATTTACTCGTTTCATCCCACTTTACTTATCTTGAGTTAAATTCCTTATAACTCAAATATATATTCATTTCATCAATTCATTTTATAACTTAAGTGGAATTAATTCATTTTACTAATTCCTCTAATTCATTTCAATCCAATTCAACTTC
The DNA here is from genome assembly GCA_030737815.1 of Allium fistulosum. NCBI lineage: Eukaryota > Viridiplantae > Streptophyta > Magnoliopsida > Asparagales > Amaryllidaceae > Allium > Allium fistulosum. The sequence goes on along the minus strand of CM060904.1, from coordinate 1,126,369,337 downwards.
ATTAAATCTTTCTTAAGTCAAACTTAATATTACCCTTTCTTGAGTCAATTTCCCCTTTTTAAAATCCATTTTATTCAACTCAGCTTAAATTAAATCCTATTTCAAATCAAATGAAATTTTATTAACTCCGTTTATTTAATTTTACTTAAGTTAAATTATTTATTTATTATTTTTTTTCTTCCACATCTCGATTCCAAATTTCTTTTCTTATCTATACTATTTTCAAATTAAAAGTTCAAAAACTTATTATCTTATGTTTCTCAAAACATTTAGATAAAAAAATTCAAAATTTTTAAACACCCGGTTTTATTTCAAGTTATTTTGAAATCATAAATCCTTTATATATCAAATTTCACTTCTGGAATCTAAAACATATTTGTTTTATCAAACAAAACTTCATTGCTGGCAATTCCTCACTTACAAACTCGAAAATGAACGCCGATGATGTTATAGTCATCACCAGAATTATTTTTCAACGACTGAGGTGAGTTTAGTGCTTTCTATTTCTTTTAAATTCCATTTAAAATATTTCTACCAAAATATTTCTAAAATAATTATAACATCCCCCTACTTGGAGACCCAAAACTAACGGCTACGGATGTTGCAGTCATCCATAGTTATTAATCCTCGGTGACCAAATACGGCGGTGTTAGATTCATTGATACACAGAAATACATGAATATGGAAAAAATTTAAAACTACAAACAAGATCACATTCCATAACAAAACATTTCCAATTCATTGCATAATCCCATAATCGTCAACCACGTTCAGAGAAAATATATTTAATACAATATACGCCAAGAGCGACATATGAAGATGCCCCCTTGGATGATCAGAGTATATATATATATACATATATATATATATATGCAATATAACAGCTTTGCCATTACAAATAACACAGCAGAATCAAAAGAAGAGAACTCTAAATAGCTATCATGCCTCATGCACGTCTTCGGAAGCTAATTCGTCTAAAGAGGTACCTAAAAACCTCAACTCTCAAACTACTCAAAATCAATTGAGCACCCGAGAGTTTAAGGGGAACACATAAACTTCGAGTCAGACATATAAAACCTGGTATGAATAATAATTTACCATCTCAAATCATTTAGATATCTGGTGAGACCATGCCGCTTAGCGGAACGGGTTTTCCCCTCACTAGTATCCTAAAACCTTTATAAAACCATATACTGTGATCCTGCATCCACACTGGTTAAAACATATTCATTTCAAAAATATTATGATGATATGCAAACATGTTAAAACATACTGGATTTCCCATTCTCTGTTTAATTAACTCCCTATCATATTATAGTTTCTAGGGTCACTATTAACCTATTAGTTTTCATGGGCTTATTGATAACCTTTATATAATATATGAACTCCCTGTCCTATTTCATTGTTTTCATGGGTGCACTATGAACCTATTGGCCCCTGCCAATTAACTTATTTAATTCATGGGTTCCCCTAAACCTATTGGCGACTCCAATAATTTCTCTCTTATCCTAGTTTTCATAGGTTGACTAGGAACCTATTGGCCCCTACCAATATCTTTCCTTCTTATCCTAATTTTCATGGGTTGACTATAAACCAGTTGGCCCCTGCCAACCACTCATTTTAACATAGTTTTCATGGGATCACTATGGACCTATTGGAAACTCCAATAACTTCCTAATCATAGTTTCTATAGGATCACTATGAACCTGTCTCCCTGATAACTTCCATATTTAGGCATCCTACCACTGGGATGCAAATCTACTCATCCGGGAGTTTAATCAATTTATATTCACTACTGGGTCAACCTAGCTGGTTCTTCTACCCTTTTTCCCAAAATGCAGTTATGGGTACATTATAATGTGAATATATTTATATTTGAAGAAGCAAACATAATTACAAAACAATACCACTCTTGTGGGTTTAATGTCCTTGAAATACTTTTCATATAAAACATGGTTAATCCCTTTAACCTACACTTTTATCGAGGAAACTCTTCTTCAAATTTACATACTTAAAATCATTTAAAAACTTATTTGTCCATGGATTGTTCCTTTAAAAATGAGTTTGGGTTGCAAAACCTTTTGACACCTTCGAAACCTTGCTTTCGACTTCATAGGATGACCTCCTTCGAAAGCATTAAAATCTATCTTCAAAACATTAGGCTCCTGCCTTTCTAATACTTTAAAACCTTTCTTTCGAAACCCTTCGATTGTACTAAAGTATTAACATTTAACTTTAGAAGCATAGCTTCGAAACCATTTGAAAGTACCCCTTTCGAAACCATTGAAAACCACCTTTTGAAACCTTTAGAAGTAACCCTTCCGAAATCATTGGGTTTATACTTAAAATATTATTTGGGTCAAAGTGAATATATGCGAAAGCATCTCTTTTGAAACCATCCTTTACCATATAAAATATCGGGGAAAACATTATGGCGTCGGCACCATCTCTTTTGAAAACTTCAAACCATTTAAACAAAACATTGAAGGATAGCGTCGAAACCCCTTTCAAAGCCATTGCCTTTGAAACCCTTGGACCCTTTCGAAAGCATTTAGGAAGTGACATAAAAACATCTTTAAAACAAACACTATCTTTCGAAAGCATAGATAACTTCAATGCCATCGAAAGGCTAAAGAACGGCAGCAGGGCTTCGACTAGGTCGGTACCGCTTCTTTCAAAAGCATTATTTCATAAGTAAAGGAACTCAGTTGAAAGCAAACATAAGTTGGTGGCAACCCCTTCGAAAGCTTTTAAAACTCCTTTCGAAAACATATGCTTCAACTCCTCAGAAGGCTTAAATAAAACAAAGGTAGACGCTTCTCTTTTTAAAACAAACTAAGGTATCGACCCCTTCGGAAGCTATGCTTTCGACACTTAGCCTTCCGCCTTTCTCCAATCCACTACGTACCATCTTTGTGATACCTTGTGTATTGGTTTTGGCTTGGTTGGTTTCGACTGGGTTGAAGGCAGAAGCTCTAAGTCGAAAGGTACTTCTACAGTAGGCGAAACCCACTTTTCTGAAAAGCCTGGTTTCATACTAATTAAAGTAAATTTTTTTCTAACTACCTTGCCACATGTAAACACCAGATTGGTTGCCTTAACTTTTAAATTCTTTACTAAGATAACTGCCGCTAATTTCATATCTAAACCATGGTTAAGTTAATCAAATAAGCCCTTCCATTAAGCCAAATCTATATTGCAAAGAAGTCTCTCTTCTAAAATAATTTAATTTGCATAGCAAATCACTTGGAAAAATCCCCAAAAATTCCAGAAATTCACTTTAATCATGTTATCTATATCAAAATTTCAGACCCAAATTCTTAGTATGTTTTCCAAAATAAATTTATAAACCCAAATATTCATATTTTCCTTTGAAAATTCATAATAATCTTTCCATAGCTTGGTAAATTTTCAAAATTAAAACCCAAATCCAAAATCATGTTTTTCATAACATAAGTTTTTTCCATGACATTTAAACATCAACATAAATCGGTTTTGTCCTAAAACCGTGTATATTTCCATTTAATCAATCTTGTTTAAATTAAACAAACTAATATTCAAGCATATCATCATCTAATTCATCATAAAAACGAATTTACCCTTAAATCCAAAAACATATGATTCAAAGCAAAATAGAGATGGAATTATTATTCACCTTAGGTTGGATAAGGAAATCAGATATTGATTCTTCTAGCTTGATCCTAAGCTTTAAACTTGAATTTCTCTTCTCCTCTTACTCCTTAATGGTCGGCTTTCCTTCTCTTTCTTACGTTTATTTTTGCTTATGATAAAAAATGAACATGAATGGTATAGGGATAATAATATAAGGGTAGGAAATATGGACGGCAATGACCCTAATGCCCTTATGTTAATTTAATTATTATTTAACCATTAATAAGCCCGATAGAGTTAATTAAGCATGGCCTCTAGGTTTATTATCAAATATCAATCTTCTTATCACTCTACATTATTCTATTTAATTTATCTAATTAAATCTCATGAATAATGTTATAAAAATTTAGGGGTGTTACAATAATACTATTATTATTTTTCCAAAACCCTTGAAAAACAATTTTCAAAACCACTAGGATTTAAATTCTCAAACTTCTTGTTACAAACCAATTTTTATTAACAAATCATATTTATAAATATACTTAGTTGATTTCATTTCCTTTTTGTTTATAAATCACGTTTATAAATCATATTTATAAAATCTCACTTCTTATGTAATACTATTTCACAAATGTTGATTATTTAAGTATATCAATATTCTATAATTTATACTTATAAATTTAGTCTCTTATATAACCTATTTTCCAAATGTTTATCTTTGTTAGATTATAACAAGAACAACTAACAACGAATGATAATAACCAAATATTATCATTCATTAACATCCAAACACACCATATATAGCTTAAAATAATTTTTGAAAAATTATTCCCTTATATATAAAATATAGTTTAGGTAAAATTATTTCATTTACCCACTTTTAAAACAATACTGTGTCGGTTTGCCTTGTTTAAATGTTTAGAAACCCCTATCGGTATTGTGGCATCCCACGTATCGACTAGAATTTATAAGCCACTCAACGGATAAATTAACACAATATAAAACATTTTTATATCACTAACAAATATGCACTCATATATATACACTCAAACTCATCCTAGGGTCTCGCTTACCCTATCTCAAATGAGTAAATTCCCACCAAGCCTAGGTGTTCGCTCAACCTAAGCTCTGATACCATGTGTAACAACCCGCTTTTCCGTACAATTCAAGCTGACAATAAACCGCACATGTCCAACCCAAATCAAATGGAAAGATGGATGGTTAAGGGAAAGAAAGAAGAAGAAGAAGAAGAAGAAGAAGAGAAAAGAATCTAAAAACAACACAGAATCTCACAATCGCAGCAGAACAACATATAATATAATATTAATGATTTTTACAAAAGAGAAATTGTTATATGCATACATCCATCAGAGTACAACAACAATCACAATTATCAACTTGGACAGTTATAACATCCTGTCCTCATAATTGCCGATAATTTCAACAACAAAGCAGCAAAAAATAAACATATACGTGTATACGCCTTGAAGACCTCCAACTCGTCTCCTGAGCTCCAATGCATCCAAAGAAATATTTGAATATGCACGGTCTGACCTGAGCATTAAAATAAAATAACAACCGAGTCAGTCTGGAAAACTAACGTGAGAAAAACACACCCAATTGGACTTTTAAAGTTATAAAAACCTTTGAAAACAAAGGTATCTCGTAAGACCATGCCGCACATAAATACAGATGGGTTTATACCTTACGATAACCAAAACATTTCATATGAAATCCTCTGATATTATAATAGTGTCTAATATAGAAGTACTTATTAATCATAGTCGAAATTGTTACATTAACTAAATTCCAGCATACTAGGTTCTACAACCAAAACCGAAGGCTCGTATTGGAGAATGGATTCCAATTATGAAAGGGTAAGGGTCCACCCATCGAATCCGTACACCTCTAGATAAAATGTACGGGAGGCTACAACACGTTGCACCTCTGCTACTCAGGACCAACACTACCCCTTTCTTGAGTAGCACCATATATGGTCACTCCTTGGTTGCAATAAACAACCACATAATGGGATCCTGAAGCATACATGAATATCGCTCTAGATTTGGGATGATTATACCCTACTTGGGTGCGACCCACTTAGCCCTACCACATGTCCCTGCTTTATTCATTTCCCGGGTGCGAGGTTTCCACGCTCTTACCATTTATATAGCACTTCCCAATTGGAATGCTAACACTGCCCTCCAAGCAACAATGCAATATCTGCATTCATCCATACAAGTTCGTTCTGGGACTGAACGAAACGATTGAGAACTCCGTCTCCAATTCTATCATCTTTAAGATGTCTTCACTTCGAATGTTTGAGTTGGATCAAAGTGGTTTTCGGATAACATATCCGATACCAGTCTCTTCGAAACAACATTCGATAGTTTTCGGTGAACCCAACCCCGGTTCTTTCGAAAATAAACAGTCAGAGATAAGAACGGAGATCACCTCCTAACCATTAGTGGACGGATTTCCTTATCATTGTCCTAGAAGAACGAAACGAGATTTACATACATACTACAGCACCATCGGAGATGACTGTGCAACATAACTCACATGTTTCTACTAGATATTTCCAAAGTTACTTTTGGGTCCAAATTCTGATGTAGGTTATTTAACTATCGAATAACAAACATTCCATCGGGGATTTAATTCCATAGGGAAAATCTACATTTGGTTAAGCACCAAGCAACACCAAGCCTCCTTAATTAATCCTTCCATTAATTAAAACCATATTGTAAATACTTGTATTAAAATACTTTTACAAAGATATATTCACAAACCCTTCTATTTTCAATACTTAGAAAATATCCATTTACTTATCTCATCGATATAAGTATATTTACCAAACACTGAGGAAGATCTCTCTTTTACCAAATTCTAAAATCATTTATAAACTCCATGATAAATTTCTAAAAACCCTTTATAAACCATTTATAAATTATTTCTTAAGTCATTTATAAACCCCTTATAAAACCATGCAATTATTTATAAATTCCTTTTTATAAATATATCAACCCATTTCTAAAATTCGTTTATAAATATCCAACTATATATAAACCTCTTTATTTTGTAAATAATCTCCCTTTAAATCTCCAAACCATTTTATAAGCTCTTCTTATAAAAATCGAAGCCTGTTTGCAAAACTCTATTTATGAATCTCGAAACTATCATAAATAAATAATTATTTTTAACCTTTAACCTCTTAAAAATAATAACTAATAATTCAAACATTATGAATAAAACAATCGTTAATATTTACCATGCAAATAATAATGATAAATTACCACAATATTATTAATAATCATTATTATTAATTTTAAACCATATTAATAATTTAAATAATTAACCCTTTAAAATTATTTAAATATTTATAAACAACTTTAAGCAATATTAACATGAATAACCCACTTTAAAACATAATATATATTTCCTTGGTAAAAATCCATTCTTAAATCATCAACCCGGTCATTTCCATAATTATAAAACTACATTTAAGAATCTCTTTCCAATTTAAAAAAAAAACTTCCTTTCATAAAACCCATTTATTTATGAATTCCATTTATAACTTTATTTTCTTTATGAATCTCACTTGTTCATACATCATGTTTTAAAACATAAATCACCATCCATTTTAACGTTACTTCCATATGGACAAATTCCTTTATAAATCCCTTTCTATTTATAAAATATCATTTAACATTCCAAAATTACCCTTAACTTCCATTCCCAACATAGAGTTAAATATTTCTAAAATATCATTCTGTATCTTAAAATAAATCACCGTTTGATTTATTCTCCAATTTACTAAACGATGATAGTTTCCTTTAATCTATAAACCCCGTTTATAACTTCATACTTTTATTAACAATATATGATTTTATAAATCTCTACTTCCTTTGTAACACTCTTATAAATTATCCCATTTATAAATTTCGTGTTTATAAATAAATCATAATATATGTACCTATATACATATATATCACTTTATACAAAAATGATTAATAAATATTATATCAAAAATATTTCCATTTCCTTTTTAAAACATATCCTTTATTATAAAAGACGGACTTATTCTCCAAGATTTTAGAAATCTGTATTGTACAGTTTGGAAATCTCTATTTAGAATATTTTAAAAAACTATCAATTTATAATATCTAAATCTTACTTTCATTTTTGTAAAATTATTTAAAACATATAAAATTCCGGAAATCATTTTGAAATCCCTTTTTAAATCAAATCACTATTTTATAGTAGTATATGATATCCAAAAATGAGGCCCGGTGCAACTAAAGCACCATTTAAGCAAAATCATATCCATGTCATCAATATGGCATTCAACAAATCATATATCACCATATATATGAAAATAAAATCAATAGTGTGAGGAATCCCATTGGATTCTTCCAACCTGTCCCCTTGAATCACATACATCATATAATCATAAAATATAAATCTACTGCTTCGAGGCGGGATTCATATACAAAGGGTCTTCCGCTCTTACACAGGAATGTAATAGGGTCTCATCCGCTCCAATAGGTGGGAATATAACCAATCAAACTAATAATAATTAGTAAATTATCCAAATAGTCAATAACTATCGAATCAATATCCAAACATCCAATAGATAATTTTTATCGACTAAAAATATTCCAGGTTAACGAAAAATGTGAGATTAACTCACTTTGATTTTTAATATTCGTCAAATGTTCCATTCTGAATTAAATTGAACGGTCGTTCAATTTAACTCAAAATTCCAACCAGCTCCGAATTCGTCCAATCCAACTCCATAGCATAGTGCTTGCTGATACGAACGCAACGCAACTTGTCGCACTCGAAACGGACCTCGCACGAGAAAGTTATGAATTAATTTGCATTCGATACAATTAAATTTAAATTAACTAAATTAAGTTAAATTTAAACTTTACCTTTTCTAATCTCCCTCTCTTCCTCATGCATTTTCTTCCCAGGCACCACGCCGCACTCGCATTTTTTTTAAATCTTCGTTCGCCAATCGTTCGCCCACCACTAAGAACCGTCGAGCCGCCGTGCCACCCCCATGCCGAGCCGCCACCATCACCGCACGGGAGTATGCCGCGTACGAACGCGACCCGAAACCCATAAATGCTGCAGCGAATGCGGGCCTACAGCCATCGTTGTCATCAACGATAGCTCGATCCATCCGTAGATTTGCTTCGTATGGTTACTATCTACATTTCTCTAGTTGAAGTCAAAGACTGATTCGACCCCTAGAGGCTCCGATCAACATCGACTATTAGACTGTTTTATTTAATGGCGGCTAAAAATTAGGTTTAGGGTTTTAGTTTGCAAATGAAGGAAGTTGAGGGCTATTTATAGAAAATTTTCCAAAGTACTATTCATCCATGAAAATTTCAAACTCCAAACGAAGTATGCCGCCTAGCGTTCTATATGTTATACCCCTATTCCGAACACAATGGAACTAGTCTCGGGACCTTATTCTATCATATACAGAAGATAGCTTTTCAAATCGAGTTATTTTAATTTAAATTTCTTTAACTAATTTCTACGCGTTTCGAACTCGCACGACCAAACCATACGTTCGATCGCCATGAAATTAAACGGCATATAAAAATTCACTATTACGGATCCGATGAAACTAGCTTCGTCGAAATTCAAGACATTGCCCTAGAAGGTTATTTTTACACGTTAATTAAAACGAGCAATTTCCAAAATTGGTTAAATCACTTTTTAAATCCAATTTAAAAGTTTACTATCTTCATTCTTGTTCAAATAGAAATTAATTCAACCTTTGAAATTGTTTTCATTCATATTAAATTCAAGATTCAATTATTTAAACAATTTTGAATCTTAAATTCAACAAATTAATTATCAAGTAAATCGTTATATTTGAAATCCAAGTTATTTAACTTATAAAAATAACTTTTCAATATTTAAAATAAATTAAATATTCTAAATTTGAATGACTGAAATTCTGGGTTGTTACAGATGTGTTGCCCCTTTTTTAACACTAGAAAAAGAGTGAAAAGACATAATGCACCACCATAGAAACACGAACTCAAAAGAGAAGTATCGCGCTGCACTCAAAGAGCTAAATAAACCTCGATATCATTCCCAAAGCATGTATATTGCTAATACATCAAAGAATGGATCTACACTGCACTCACTAGAGGCTACCTAAGCAGTACCATGCAGAGCCAAAAGAATTCCCAGGGCTGCACACAGGACCACTCAAACAATGCACCAATGCAAATCCACGCTCATGAGTAAATGATAGAGGTATAAGTCTCTCTTATCAATAACCTGTGTAATTCATCACTCAGAGTAGCTCAGCGCATAATTGTATAAAGAGATTGCCTTCATAAATGGCGACACGATCACCCTAACTAATTTTGTAAGCATCATCAATGCTTAGGGAAAATCAAAGGAGCAACCATCTTTTGAGGCAAAAGATGTAAAAGCAGCGCAGTTCACCTTGAAGAAAAAAGAAACAACAACATTCCCTACTCACACTTGCAAAAGGAAGTAATGCTAGGGTCATTCACCCTTCAAAGAAAGGGAATTCGAAGCCCATTCAAATTTGGAATCTCCCACCTCAAATTCAAACACTCCCGTTACTGTTTCAAATCTCCCACCAAAACTAAAAATTCAACCGCTCAAATTAGATTTTCCCACCAAAAACATGCTAGCAATCCACATGCATCAAATAGACAACGCAGATGGATGGCGCATGACATGATCCAAAGGCAGAAAAAAAATGACAGAAGAAGGATGGTGACGATCCACATGCACCTCTGTACTATAAATTGAAAAGGCACTGTAGCAAGTAAGCGACTTTTTTTCCTGATTTGTGATTCTTAATGTTAAGAAAGCAAAAGCATTGTATTCTCTGCTATGAAAATTGTACCAAGAAATATAAAGAAGAAAGTGACATTTCCCTATGGACGTAGAATTCCTTAATATCTGAACCACGTAAATTCTTCATATCTTTGATTTTCTACATTTTTATTTGTCTTCACCTAGATTTCAGTGTTAGATTTTATCCTGTCTTTATTTGAATTAAATGCTAGTTCGATTTGACATTTTAAAAAATAGTTAAAGTGCAACTACATAATGTGTAAGCTCCCAGTGGTACAATTACTACCTAAAGCCAAAATTAATATTATTTAAATTTGCAGATTCTAAATCCTCGAAGTGATAATTACTAAAGTTACTTCACGTTCATTCGGGTGTGGTGAGGCAAAAAATCTCACTAACTCTAGGAGCATGCCATATATCTTATTAATCGCATCAAATTATGAAAATTGTTTTCATAAAACATACTAAACATTATTTATGAAATAATGAATATTTTTCACCGTTGATTAAAAAATAGACATTGTTATATTAGACAAAGTCCGTAGCTCTAGTGGAGTTGGGAGGAGTTCCTAACTCCCTAGCATGGGGAGAGGGTTCGAGCCCTGTCAACTACACTTTAACTAATTGTTATTTGCGAAGGCATGTAATAATCCCTTAAATGAGCAAAAACCTCGGGATCAAAAAGTGCCTCTGCAAGAGCCTGGCTTAAACGGGGGGTTGGTAGGGGCGGGCCTATCGAATTTCCTAATCTACTCTTTAAATAAAATATTATGAATATTCTTTATAAAATAAAACTATAATATGGTATTTGTTTTCACAACAAATGTGATGCATTAGAAAAAATAAAATATCTAAAATTATTTACAATTATTTTGAAAGTATAGACTACGCCATAGTTTTGAAAAATAATTTTATTATATGATTATAAATCATATAATATTGGTTAATTATATGTTAAACAATTAAGGGCTATATACCCGTTTAGTGGGAGCGCCATAAGAGTTGATGAACTCTTCATATTGATACATATAGTTGTATGCAATCGTAAGTCTATTAATACCAGAACGGTTCCATATACTTTGTCACATTGACCAATGAGCTATCACACACATGTACATATTTATTTGATACGTATGTATAAGTCTATGATAAGCTCGTAGAATATAAAATGAAAGTAAATAAAATAACATGTGATAGGAATGATTTGATTTGATCGAATGGGTGAGTATGTTAGAAAAAGGTTCCATATGTACCTAAAATGAATAAAGACTCAATATCAAAAGGTCACTCATCCCTATGATATATAATGATGTATCGATAAGAAGTTATCCAACTTTATTGGACAAGGTACGATTAACTGTGAGTTAATTTTAGTTAACTTCTTTCTATAAGGTCGTGTACTTAAGACTAGTACATAAGGTCAAAATTAATTTCGTCTAAATAATAGTTTATAAAATTATACAAGACAAGGGTTTATAAGAAACCCGAATATATCCTAGACTAAGGAGTCGGCAGGTTGTCGGAATCGAAAGACTGCACGTAGTAATTGAAAATAAGAGATCTCGTATGAATTGTCATAAGAGAATTTTGGGAACGATGGTCATTAGATGACTAATTTGTGTTGTGAACTAATGCAAAAAGCAGATTTATATAAAGCAATTCATAAAATGTTTATGAGTGCACGTTCCATTACATTAAGAAACAACTGTTGTTACAAGAGATACCAACTTCATAGTGAATGGATTTATTTAAGAAATTATTGATATAAAATGAATTTGGATATGATCCAATGATAAAACTGATTACAGGGGATGAAATGAAATTGACCGAACCAAAATGAACACAAATACATTAGAACGTCTAATGAGTATTCTTGTACATTAAAGAGAAACTACGAATTTCTAGTCAATATCAAGAATAAATAATCCTCAGTTGTTTAATTAAACTGATAAGTGTGTTGGCTATATGATATGGTACGATGTGCAAATCTAAAATAGATTCCAAGTATATTATCAAGATATGATTTTGATAATTGTATTCAAAGGGATATGATCCATTGGCCTCAAATGCGTCATTATGAGAAAGAAAAATGCAATTGGAATATAGTGAGTCATATTGATAAGAATATTACCATGAATTTAAATTGTTGAAACAAACGTAACAGATCCACCATTCGATGTGCTCAAGTTTGTTCAGATTTTACTCACAAAATTATCGCTTAGTATGACTTTATGTTTTGGTATATATGTGTTGAAACTAAAAGTTTTAAATATAAATTTAGACTAGTTTGTTTGCACATAACAACCAAAGTGTCTCAAAGTCAGTGTGAGCGATATTGAGTTTGTTTGTTTTTTAATACAATTCGAGAACGGTTACGAAAGTATCATTCTGAAAAGCATCTAAATTGAACAAGTGTTTTGATAAATGTATCAATAGTTTGATTATCTGTCAAAATGCAAAGGAAGCGTGTGTCTATAAGAAAGAATGTTAAAAGATACATAGGTATTTCTAAACCCTAAATAAACAACACACCACTGATTGTTAACAAAGTACTTGTGTTAGAATCAGCTTTAGTTGTTTTAGTACTAGACGTTGGATCTATAAATGATGTCTTTTATAGTAAGTATAAAAGATATTGGGAATGTCTCAAATGAAATGAAAGGACAACTTATTAAAATGTTTTATACGGAACATGTAAAAATGGATTCCTTATACACTAGCAATAAGAATTATCGTACATGTTATGTTGTCTACGATATTGTTATTTGTTTATATATTTGATACGTGAAGCAAATATCAAAACAAATAGATATCACTAAATGGTTGTTTGAGGTATTCTCATGCATTTACGAAATACTAGAGAATTGTTTATAGAAACAACGAACTCCTTTTAAAGAAGTGTTCGGACTTAAATTTTCATAAGTAATATTGAGTATAATATGTCAATAATAAATTCAAGTTAAGAATCTTTAAGTTGGAAATGTTCCAAAAGAAAGACCGTAGTTGATTCGATGAAAAAGGATAAGTACATTGCCTTGAATAACGCTGCAATAAAGAAATATATATAACTATAAATACATAAATTTATAACTGAGCTGAGGGTGATTCCAAATATTGAGAATCCCATAATATTGTTATATGATAACAATGTCACGATATAGTTCATAATAGAACTCAGAGCTCACTAGATGTCGAGAGACATACTCCGAATTGTTCCATATGATAAAGGTAGTTTATCTGCATCAAAAGAGTTGATTAACATAGTAGATTTAAAACATAATAGCATACTCGTTCGTTGAAGGACTGGCCCAATTGGTTTTAAGGAAACTGATTTGAGAATTTGGAATAAGATTCCATAATTGACCCTAAGTGCAAGTGGGAGATTGATAGAGCTAAGGTGTGCCCTTGGGGAAATTATATAATTTGTTACATATATCTAACTCAATAACCAATCTTGTTCAAAATAAAATATGTTTTCTTTATATTCCATACTTGATATAATATGTTATATTAACTAATTAATTTAATTAAAAGTGTATTTAATATAAAATCCATAAATGTATGTTTTATGATAGTAGTTACAAAGTGTTGTAACCGTGAGTAATTTATCACAAAGAAAATAAATATATCATTTTAAATATTCCTAGTCAAGATGTATCTAGATTGGATATCGATACATCCATTAAGACTAGAGTATGTAACGCTCTCTGAATGTTGGAAGTGTATTACTCATGGCTGCTGGAGGCACCAAGGGGTTATGTACTGATAGTTATTGGATAACTATGTAATAAATCACTCGATAGTTTTCTGTTGGTTAATATAACTAAGGTCAAACAAAAATTATCGTTGTGACAAAATTACAAAGTTCTCTTGACTTGAGAATATTTTTGATCTTCACTATGGAAGCTCCACTTTGATTATAGTCAAATCATGGCACAACTTCCATCGAGTGATTATAGTTGGGTTGAGTGGAAGTATTGGAAGTGAAACACTATTCAAGAAAGGATTCGTCTTCTCAGTTATATGTGGTTAGTATCATGGTCAACCGAAGTCAACTCAAAGTCAAAGTCTTTGGCCAGAGCATTTCATTTTATAATAATTTTCATTATTGAATCAATGACTTTGTGTTTGGACCTTAGAGTTGAATGTGGATGATATTGGAATTTTTACCATTACCTAATTTCATAAGTCCAAAGCGATATAGTTTTGACGAAGAGAATTAGTGTAAATAATAATCACAACTGGGCAACGCTTAATAATGTATAATTGGATTTTACCAAAACCAAGTAAGCAATAAATTTGGCCAAAATGTCAATCACGTGCTAAGTGACGTGAACATTAATATTCAAATAGTTCAATATTAATTGCCCACCAAATTCATACCTAACGAGTCATACAACCGAAAACGATGAATTCTCCTTTGACCAAATGATTTAATTAATTTATAATTGTTATAAATTAATTAAATTAAATATTATTTATGAAATATTATATATAAATTTGATTTTTATTTGATAAATTAATATTAATTGTATTTATAAAAGCTATAAACACATTAATCGATATACGGTATCGATAAGCGTTTTAACTTAGATTTAAAATACAAATATTCATTCGAGTTCAAATGGGTTTAAGGCCCATCATGTAGGCTAATAGGATCAGCTTCAACATGGGGTATAGGTGGTTCAAAATATGGGTTAGAGGGCTTGATATTGGATGACTCGGATTAAAGGAGATAGAATAAAAGATCCTAAATTCTTTCCTTTCCATCCTTTATTTAATCATCTCTTTTTACATTTGATTTTGATCTTTTTGGAGCCTCCATCTCATTCCTTTGCTAGCCGATTTTCATCCTCCTCCTCTCTAGTCTCCCAAGTTCAAATCAAATCAATTTAGCTATTATTCGAAAGTTGGTGGTCGGCGGTTCAATGACAAGCACTATATTGGATCAGAAATCATTTCTAAGAGCATATAACATTGTTTCAAAGTGTGCTTAAGAGCTTTGGCAGCAAGGTACATTTATAATTTAACTACAAACATTAATTTATAATTATAATGTTCATTTATCTGTATATAATATTATTAGTTAGCTAACGATTCGAATGTGTATATGTATGGTTACAAATTTAGTTTGTTATATGTATATGTATATATGATTATAAAAAAGTAAAAATAAATAAAATATTTTATGATTATTCATCTATGTATATCACAGCTCAAAATTAATTTTTTTAATTTTTTTAAATAATTTAATATATAATACATACATATATTTGTATAGTTTATAATTTAAATATTATATTATGGATGTGTAAAATACGAAAATAAAATTTCATATATGATGTTTAATGAATATAATATTTTCAACAGAAAGAAAATATTTTTTATTTATATATTATTTTTAAATAATATTTAAATCAATTTATCATGTAGATAATTATATAAATACATATATCTATTATAAAATATATTTTATATTTTATAAAATTTTATTGATGCATATTAAATGCACGGAAAAAAGTAAAAAAAAAACATTTTTCTTAATTTTTAAATATTTAGATTAAAAACTGATAATTTAAAGTTGAATTTTAAAATCGTTTTAAAGTATACAATTATATATTAAATTGTCAGATTATAAAATATCTTGTAAAATTTGCTGGAAATTTTAAATTTAAATTTAGCTTCGAAAAATAATATATTTTTTTAAATAATTTTATACCGTTTTATTAATATATACATATATATATATAATTAAAAATTAAACGCGCTTTTAATCACTTTATTTGGCATGGAAATATCTATTCAAACAAACTTATTCCTATTGCATATAAAAAGATTATCACACCTTTTAAAATGGGTGGTCTTGGTATTATCAATCTCAAAATATGGAATATTGCTGCTAACTCTAATCATGTCAATAAACTTCTCACTGATAAGCTTGGTCTATGGGCTGCCTGGAACAGGCACTATAACCTCAAAAATAATAACTTTTGGACTATGAATTCTGATACCAATGCTAGTTACCATTAGAAAAAAAATTTACAGCATAGGCAGCATTATTTACCTATGGTTCAATGTGATAAATTCAATGCCTTTTGGTTCTCTCCGTGGTGCTCTCCAGGTATGATTCTATCTTCTCTTGTCGGCTACAATCTTATCTCCAACTCAGGTATCCCTCTTCAAGCGACTGCTAATGACTATATCTCTAAAGTTGGTATTCAACTGCCCCATGTTTCCTCGACCTCTCTGACTTCTGTTTGGAGCCTTATCAGAGGAAAATACACTAAACCTAATATAGAAGGTCTGACATGGTGCGATAAACCCCATAACATCTCTAATGTTTACAATTCGATCATTTGCAGCACGACCAATACAAACTTTGCCTGGCACTCTAGAATTTGGCATACCGGATCAAAACCAAAGCATAATTTACTTCTCTGGAAATGCCTTAGTAATGCACTGCATACTCAAGACAACTTAGTGAGGAGGAATTTCATCGAACACTCTAGATGCATTCTATGTAACCGTGCTCCTGAAAACGTCGACCATCTTCTTTTCAACTGCCTCTTCTCGTTCCAACTCTGGCGTCGTACTCTATTACATATTCATGAACATCCTCCTGCTCATAACTACAAAATCGAATGGATACGTATTTTCAAAGCAACTCGATGGAAAACGCAATCTTCTTTCCGCCTTCTCAAGTTCCTCAAGTTAACGGTGGCTGCCATATGGGAAGAGAGAAATAATCGTAGATTCGCCAATAATCACTCATCCATATCTGCTGTTTTGTGCAAAATTATAAGCTGATTTGCTACATATTTATTTACGCAATAAGCTTGCGTTAATGCCTATGTATCATCCCTTGGTCCTTTTGTTTAAGCTTCTCTAAGCTTTGTACCTATTTTCTTTTTATTTCTAATAAAAGTGGACTGTCCACTCAAAAGACAGGCTGACCTTGCTTTTAATTTTTTAAATTAAAAATTAAAAAAACTGGTCTATTCGTAAGACCGGCTCAATAAATATATTTAAATAAAAACTTATTTTATAATTATATATATATATATTATACATATTTATATATAAGTATTTACCATATTTATTTAAATGTACATAAATTTATATTATATATATATGTATAAGTATTATTTTCGACACTACAAAAAAATTATTATATTTTAAATAATATAAATATATTTATATAGTTATTGACATATATATGTTATGTTAATATTATATATTTATATTCATATATAAATATTTATATGTTTATACAAAACTATAAATAAATAATTTTATATATATATAGATATATATATATATATATATATGTTTAAATATTTTATTATAAAGAAAAGTATATACATACATACATTTGGATAATATATTTACACACTGGATGAGCTAACGTGTCCGTTGTGATGTAAATCCCGACATCTATATACGAGTATGTTATACCTTGCACAGATTGATATGTTGCACATACACACATTCATATATGTGTATATGATACATATATAAATTTAATAACATAAAATTAAATAATACAATATCATGTTATAAATTTAAACAAAATAAAAAAATTATTTAAATAAAATTTAGAAATATTCTAAATAAATTAGACTTCATAGGCCCAATAAAAATCTAATAAGGGATTTTTTTTAAAATTCACCCATAACTTCCATTGCGGACTGGCCTAGTTCCAACAGATGTATAATTAATTTTTTTTAAGTTCCATATTTATAAATAATTTGTTTTAAATCATTACAGATCTTCATTTTCGTTGAAATTGCATTTATTATCTCGAAAGATAAGTTTGTATAATATTTTGAAATCGAAAGGTACAACATACTTAGAGTTTAGTTTCTTCTTCCTTTCACCTATAGATAAGTAATAACTAGTTTGTATAAGTATTTTTTTATATAAATTAATTTTATATAATGGTTTATGATGTGCAATTGAAATATTGAAAGTGATTTCAATTATTTAAGTGACTCTTCAAAGAATAATCTCAACGCCCCTAGCTCAATTTACCTTTTTAATGTCGTTTGCAAGTTTATTTTTTGATATTTTGTTCTCCAAATATATATGCACAATCTTATTGCGGTTATATTAAAATTGGATCTCTCCTAATCCTTTTGTTTTTTCCTCATAATTTAGAATTACAATCTATTTTTCTCCTTAATTCATGTGTATATTTTCATATTTACCTCTATAAAAAATTTCATTTACAAGCTTAATATATCGAAGTGTAATTATCTATCCCTTTGATTTCTTCGTTTATTAGTTTTACTCGTCATGTTCAATTCTATTTTGATTTCCCCATAAAGTTCAAATCAAAGAAAATTTTCTCTTTCCAAAAATAAAATCTCCATTCCCATTTGTTATACCCAATTTTCACGAAGATAAAAGCAACGAAGGATACCATAAAGGGTTGTTATAGGCATTTTCGTCCACGGTATGGTGAATATGAAAAGTCATCAAGGAGCATAGAAACGACCGGAAGGTGCATAATAAAGGCGCCATCATATTATCATAAGGGCAAAGCGAAGTGTTAAGGGCAAATTTGGCATAATCAAAAATAATACTCAATGCATTTGTAAAATGTTCTTATGGTTGAGACATGCACCTAGGTCGAAACTGCATCTCATAGAGCTACGGGTTAGAAAATATGATCATCTTAAAAAAATTCCGCCACCTAACCAACTCCTGCCCCACCTCAGAGAGATACAACCTACCTCAAGCAAATGGAATACTCAGAGACATTGGAATATTCTACTCAATGATATGAAGCTATTATTCATTTCATTCAATCTGACTTAAAATGAAGTAGATAAACATGTGTAGATCAAGTGGTTGTGCATCAAGCTTCCAATAGAGAAGTCAAGAGCTTATTTTTGACAAGCGCATTACTTTTATGGAACATGAGAAACAGACCGGTAGGGAACCTAACCCTTTACCGCCTAACCATTTATTAGCTAACATATCCCTATCCAACCTCACACCCATAAACACCTCATGGATGAGCACAACTATGAGGAACAGAATGTATGAGTAATAATGGTAGGCAAACTAAGAGCTTTAAAGACTGCCTAACCAAATCCCTGCCTAATAGAGTCTTGCCTAATCGAATCTCCGGAGCACATCTAAACAACAAGGAATCATCTCAGGCTTATCCAATCACCTTCAAATATCATGTCTGCCATCCAACATTGAGGGGTGGTAGACCAATCATAAGATCCATGGCATCAAAGCTTTGCAAGTCATAGATCTAGCAGCCCATAATTGTTATATCTGATCTCGAGAGATAGATTAAGCATAGTAGCAGTTAAAGGTTGGAGCATCATCACTTTATCTAAGTACCCAAAATAAAGGGGCAAGAAGCCCCTGAAGTAAGACAAGTGGAAGTGTGGGAAAAGGCAAGGGAAATCACACCACGTGTGCGCGTGTGCGCGCGCTTTCTCACCCTCGGCCTAAATTAAAAAATCAACTTTATAAGTATTTTAAATAAAAATTGAAATTTTAAATTATATAAATATACATAAATATTTGTAAATTATTTTATTAAATTTTATAGATATTGTTTTGAAAATAATTTTTTTTAATTTTGACGTATATATGCATGTATTTAGTTTTATAACATAGTATATTAATTGGATTTTAATAATTTAGAA
Source organism: Allium fistulosum (assembly GCA_030737815.1). Lineage (NCBI taxonomy): Eukaryota > Viridiplantae > Streptophyta > Magnoliopsida > Asparagales > Amaryllidaceae > Allium > Allium fistulosum. Next base: position 1,126,349,190 of record CM060904.1, on the reverse strand, counting down.
ATATATACATGTACATTTAATATAAACATATTTTTTAAAATTAAAAAATATTTTATTAAAAATTAAAAAGGATTTTTTTCGTGAAGATTTTTAATTTTCAAATTAAAAAAGGGTCAATTAAATTCATACGAATATATCAATTAATTTTTTTGGATTTATGAAAATCTATATTTGGCCGAAATGAAATTATATATACTATATTTTATATATACATATTCTTAATTATATAACATCATTTTATGTTATAAATGATTTTAAAATATTTATTTTAGTATATATACATATATATTCGTTTTATTACAAAACTTTAATTTCTATATATATATATATAATAAATAAAATTCATTTGCAAATTCAAAATTTGAATTTACAATTAAAAGATACGTTCATATCTAGCTCTAGTTTTAAATTTGAAATTTAAACTTGAATTTTAAAATTGTTTATTTATATATATATATATAAATAAATATTATTTTATGTGTATATATATATATATATTTGTGTGTGTGTTTAAGAATTACTATATACATATATTAGATTAAGTGAAATATAAATATAATTTTATATTGCATTGCTATATACATATATGCATGTACGTATGTATCATGTGGTGCTAAGGGCAACACATTACTTGCTAGGGGCACCACGGTCGGTGATTAACAGCTGACCAAACAATTGTTACTTAGTGATTGTCTACCGAATGTAATATAAAAAAATTCTGCTCAGCAGTTAACCACCGAATGAGGTGCTCGTAGCATAAATGGCGATGCCCTTAGCATTACACTATATATATATATGTGTGTGTGTCTGTGTGTGTGTGTGTATTAGACAACATATATGTATATGGAGGGCCTAACATGTCCATTGCGGTGTAAATCCCAATTGTTTGAATGGGTATGTTAGAACTTGCACAGTGTATATATTGCACATGCATATGCACATACATGTGTATATAATGTGCATGTACACACTATATATTATATATATACTATCAAACAAAATTAGTTTATTAATAAATAAAATAATGATTTTATTTAAAATTATTTAGATCATATCGAAATCAATTTAGACTTCATAGGCTCGATAATATCCAAAATAATAAAAATAATTGAAACTCACCCCTTTAACCCGCCGCGTGCTGACACAGTTCCAGCAACGGTATTGAAGCCCAAAATATACGGTCTAATTAGTCATGTTAGGGCAAACTAGTTAAGCTTACTCATTTTGCAGGGTGTCTAGAAAAGTAGTTTCTTGGCTGGGTTTAGATAATCAAGTAACATGCCATACTTGGCTAACAGGCTGGTCTGAAAGGTGAAGTGAGCCCAAAGGTCATCCCTAATAGAAAAGGCCCAACTTGAATTTGGTCCCTAGGCTAATTTTCATAATCTATTTTTGAAATTAAAATAAAATTTTATATTTAAAAGTTAAATTTAAAATAAGAGAAATATTATAGTTTTATAATATAAATTTCAAAATTGTTTTGAAAATTTTATAAATAAATAAAGTAAATAGTTAATTAATTAAATTATATAACATATATAGTGATATGTGTAACATTATCTTAAAAAATTGTTTAAGGTTATCTAAGTATGTATGAAATTTTTAAAATTTAAAATAATTAAGTAAAATTATTTTATTAAATAAATTAATTAAATGTTATATAATAAATAAAATAATACATATATATAAAGATATATGTGTATAACTATAAATGCTATAGTATTCATATTCAATATAAAAATTTTAACTGAATGATAAAAAATTAGTTAAAATGTTAATTAATTAATTAAATTTATTAAATAAGATTTAATTAATAATATTAATATAAGATTATACATAAGACTGTTATATAAGTTAATTATATTATAATAATTATTTAATAATTTAAACTTATATTATGAGTGTAATCAAGGGTGGAACAATAAAAAACCCTAATTTGATTCAAGGAATTAATACATACGTATAGTACGTATACCATGATTTTAAATGTGACCGACACTTGAATCACGAGGGTATTTATAAGAAATACATTATTCCATAAGTCGATATCACTTAATAAATATATTAAAGATTTTGAATCTTTAATATAAACTTGTCCTCTACCATTTATGTATAAGTAGATTACTTGCCTACTCCTTATTTGTCAAGCTTTCCTCAAGTTAGGGATGTTATGTGTAGTACCATTAATGTATAGGATAGACGAGGCAAGATAACTACACATAATTGTTGAGCTTTCCTCGAGATATGTGCATTATACTTAGGCCATTGTAAAATGGTAGATATGAGTGAACAATATCCCTTTATTTATTGATCTTTCCTCAAGGTAAAGATGATATTAGGGAAAAGACCACAAGATTAGGAGTTGTATTTAATACAACTCGATAAAGTATTATCCATCATATGTGGGACTGTGATACGTTGAGCTTTCTTTAAGGTTATAATCCCAAGGCATACGAAGCATAACACGCACTAGTGAAGTCGAAAGACTTCTATGGTTTATCTTAGGGTTTTGAGAAACATAAAAGACCAATGGGAGCTTATTAGTAAAATGAAATGTAATGTTCAACCTTACTAAAATTCTTAGAACTACTACTATGAATAATGTCCTAATCTACTAGGTTAAAATTTGCAAAAAACATCTACATCTAAGTTGTTTTTTAAAAACGAAAAACTCCCCTTGAACCAACTACATAGACTGCCTAAGAGTGATTAAGATAGCACTAACATACATACGTCTATGGTTGTCAATAACCATAAAACCAAGGGTAAAATTCGACGATAATGTGGATCCCGAATTACACATAGCCTATAACAAATAGGTCGCAGACCTTGAGATCGCCCAATTTTACATGTTATCAACATTAGACAAACCGTTGCAGAAATAGCACGAAAACATAAATGTCCATCAAATTTTTGATAGGCTTAAAGGTTTGTTTGGGGAACAATCTCTATACGTAGGGTATGGACTTATGAAGAAACTATTTAATACGACAATGATGAAGGGCATGAAACTGAACGATTACATTTTTACGATGAAATGCTATATTGATAGACTTTCTTGGTTGGACGTGACAATAGGCAACGAGTTGCTAGTGGATCTGATCCTAGGGTCTCTTACTCCTCAGTTTGAGTCAATCATATTAAACTGTAATATGAACCGTTGAAGGTAAGCATCGTGGAGCTCCTCAATATGTTAAGATCGGCAGAGTACTCGTCCTGGGATCAGGGTGCAGTACTTGCAGTTAATGGGAATGCATCATCTTCGAAAGGTTTGAGGAAGCAGCAAAGGGTTAATAAGAAGAACAAGAAGACTGCTATAGCTGATAAAGGTGAATGCCATCACTATCACAAGAAGGGTCACTGGAAACGGAACTGTCCAGAGCACTTAAAAATTGTCAAAGATAAGAAATAGAATAGTTCTGCTGCTACTCCAGGTATATTTATAAGTCAAAATTGTTTTACAATCGGAAAATTTCACTGGATTTTAGATACTGGATCTAAAACTCATATCTATAATTCGTTACAGGGTCTTAGGAGCAGATGTCATGTGGCAAACGAAGAAATGAGACTTCAAGTTGCTGATAGGTCTGTTAATAAGAAAACTTGTCAACATCCTCAAAGCTATGTGAATGGCAAATAAGATTATAAAAGGAAGATTGAAAGAGATTACTTCCTTCGAAACCTCTCTTCCGACCAAGTTGACTTGGTCAAATCACTTTCAGAGGATAGTTGATATGTTGCTAGTGAATCATTGATCCAATTAACCTCGTCAAGATGAAGGTAAAAGAGGAAACATCTTATTCGAAACCCCTCTTTTGAATAAGTCGAAAGTTGCTATTCATATTTAATATTCATCCCTTTCGACCATGTCGAAAGGTCCACCCAAACCCTTTTGATCATGTCGGAAGGTCTGTTTTGCCTTTAAAGAGATGTAGCTTCTTTCGTCATCATTGGTTTCATTCCTTATAGGAGAACTCCTTCGAAAGGGTTGAAGATATAGTCACATGTATGTTCCTTTCAAAGGAATCCATCCTTAAATGATAACTTGTCATTCATGAACTAGATGTCTTTCATAACATGCCTTTCGATCAGGTTGAAATGGATTTCGTCATTCCGAAACAAGTCTAATTCACAATGGAGCAAGCTTCATTTGGTGTATTCGGTAGAATATCATCTTGGATATATGTAAGTTCTATAAACTTTTCAATGTCGAAACATCATCATCATCTTCATTTGTCATCATATTATGCTTATCATGATGATAATATGTTTCGCATGTTTTCTATCCAAGTTGATCCCATAGCTTTAAAAAAGACAGAAAGAAGTTAAGAAAATAAGATAACATCATGTGCAATTGATCATTAGTCTAGCTAATGATCGTAACGATCTTCCTCATAATCGAAATCCTTAATGAATCTGCACATTTTTCCTTTTCATTAATCCAAAATGAGTTACAAGTTTGAGATTTTTTCCCCCAAATCAATTTAGGGTTACAAAGACTTTGTTGTTGAAAAGAAGCAGAAGTAAAAGAAATGAGCTTTGGATTCCCAAAATCTGGTCCACAAAATCAGACCCCTTGAGTCTTATTTATAGATGCAGGTCGGCCCATTTTTCGCGCCAATGCTTTCGACCCAGTCGAAAGGTCACTTTATCTTCTGCATCATTCCTTTCAACATAATCGAAAGGCCTCTCCTACTTTCAATGCTGTTGAAAGGCTTTCCTTTCGAGTTGTCTAACTCATCCTTGCACTTCTCATCTTCTTATTCAAGACCTTTCGACCTTGTCGAAAGGGTCCTTTGTCCACCTTTCACTGTTGTTAAGTTTTAAGTGTTCCTTCTCTCTGCTTTTTCCCGAATTTCTTTCGACGTCGTCGAAAGGGCCATAAATGCGCTTTTCTCTTCGTGTTGCTTTGTAGTCATAAGAAGTAAAGAGAAGAGCTTCTGACTTTATCGATAGGTTGTTTATTAGGGTTTCGAAGGTGTTGAAGTAGTGATGATTCCGACATGGTGGGTGGCTTCCGAATGCATGCCTATGAATTGATGTGGAATCTTCTCCCGATGTCATAGGCTTCGACCGGTTCAAAAGGCTCGACTATGCTTTCGAAAGGGTTATTTTGAGTAATTTGAATGAAGGCGAAACCTTTGGTTTCGAAAGGTTTGGCGCGCATATGAAAGGTTATTATTCATTGCCTTTGAAAGGGGTTCCGAGCCCGTCGTTGCTTTTCTCTATAATCGTGAATCCATCTGCATTGAATGGTTCAAATGAAGCGGAAGGGTAGCCCCATTTCCTTTTTTATCTTTTCTTTGAAAGCTTTTTGCACTGTTTATCACTTGCGAGGGCGCCTGGTGCTTGCAATTCCTTCGAAAGCTCTCGTAATGCCTCCGAAACATTATTTCATGATCCTTGTAAAAACCCATGCCTATAATTTCAGTAGAATCTGGCATTTTATTAATCTTGTTTCATACCTTTGTTCTTAAATGGGTTTCATGGTTAACATTTTGCCCCCCCATATTACAGAAGCTTTTGTTCTTTAGGACAAAAATTTCATAACTTCTTTGCTCTTAATAACCTTGTTTTTCTACACAATTCGAAGCAAGTGACATTTTCTATTGCTAACTCATTATCTTATAAATATGCTTCATGATAAGTGAGCATAGTAGTGCTTCTAAATTTAAATGGTTAGTTAATCATAACCATGAATTAATAAAAGATATGAGGTCCGTAATTAATAGTTATCCATGCATATAATAATTGAAGTCTAAGAACTTCCTATTGGAGACAGCCAATGTCTGGAAATAGGAGGTCATAAGCTATCATCTGGACTTTGTAATCCGTAAATCTTAATATGTATTTAGAAACTCTTCTTGGAGATAAGAATGATCCCGGAGTCTAAATTCAGATGTTGGTGAATGTTGTTTAGAGTTGTAAACTAATAACCCTGATTTGGGTATTAAGAAGACCAACTCGCAATTTCTGGTTGAAGACCTAGATATCTATTGTAGTTTCAATACTACTGCTTTAAAACTCAGATTCAGGAATTGCTAGATGGAATCCAAAAATTGATGATGAAAGACCCGAAATTCAAATTCAGACATTAGAAAGTTAAGAAGTTTAAACTCAGATTATGGCATCAACAAGCGAAGTTTAGAAGTTAATAGATGTCTAAGACCCAGATTCGGATTTTAATAAGTGGGAATCAGAAACAGTTTTCCATAATAGAGCTCTCATACCCAGATTCAGGTATTAGTGATGTATAATCAGAAATCCATAATAATTATCTTCATGACAAAAATCCTGAGCCTAGATTAAGGCATATATTAGATAATCAGAAATCCATAATAATGATCTTCATAATAGAAATCTCAAGCCCAGATTAGGGCATTAATAAGTGAATTCTGGTAATATTTTTGAAACCCAGATTCGGGTATGATGAGCTGAAAAATCTATAACCTAGATTCGAGTATTAATGTGTGAAGTCTCATATCTCAATAATGAATGACCCGAAACCCATATTCGGGGCATTACTGGATGAAGTTTAGAAATAAGAAACCCAAAACCCAGATTCGGGTATTAATAGGCGGAGTTGCATTCTAGTCCTTACGTTCTGTCTTCCTCGACATGTGTAAACCCCTTAGGCATTATATGAAGTTGTGGTTTGATTGGCTGCCTCTCGAGCTTGGACATCTTAGTCCATCATTTGATATGCCACTTTTCGGGCTTGGACATCTTATTTCGATATTTGATGTGCCGCTTCTCGGGCTTGGACATCTTATTTCGATATTTGATGTGCCGCTTCTCGGGCTTGGACATCTTAGTCCATTGTTGATATGCCTCTTCTTAGGCCTGGACATCTTAGTCCATTGTTGATATGCCTCTTCTTAGGCCTGGACATCTTTGTACATTGTTTGATGAGCCGCTCTTTGGGCTTGGACGTCTTAGTCCATTGTTGTATGGTGCTCTTGGTTAGCTTATTCTCAAGCTGGAACCAAGGACTTATCCAGCCTCCCTCCAGAAGGCACCTTGACCTGACTAGAGGCGTGACCAAGGGCTTGTTGATGTTTTAACCTGGCCATAGCGTGGCACAGATAAAGGCTTACACTCCTCCCTCCAGGAGGTGCCCTGCCCTGGCCATAGCATGGTACAGACAGGGGCTTGTCGATGCTTTATCTTGGCTATAGCATGGCGTGGATAAAGGCTTACACTCCTCCCTCCACGAGGTGCTCTGCCCTGGCCATCTCGGCAGGGATAGAAGCTTTGACCGTTTAAGGTAATGTCCAAATGAAAGGAGCATTTCACTCCCAACCATGTAGATTCTTCTTATGATGAAAGAGATGATTTATTCATTAATTGTAGAAAAATATGGCCTCAAATGTTCTGCGTTCCATGTTCTAAGAACTATATTGCCGTCTGGTCGACATAACTTATAAGCTCCTGGTGGAATTACTTTGCATATGATTAGGGGTCCATCCTAATTTGGTCCCAGCGATCCATCTGTGGGATTCCTCATGTTTTCCATTACTCTTCAGAGCACTAGATCTACCTCTTGGAATGATCGTGTTCTTACTTTTGAGTTGTAATATTTCGAAATCCTTCTTTGATATTCTGCTGTTTGAATTGTTGCTTCGTCTATCAACTCGTGTATCAAATCCAATGATTCTTTCTTTAGTTCTTGGTTTAATTCGAATGCATATGCCATCCTTTGATGTGAGGGTATTTCAATCTCAATTGGTAACATCGCCTCACACCCATATGTTAATGAATAGGGAGTATGTCCTGTTGCTGTTCTGGTAGATGTTCGATAAGCCCATAATAGAAGTGGCAAATTCTCTACCCAATTTCCTTTAGCTTTGTTCAGTCACTTTTTCAAAATAGTCTTTATGGTCTTATTTGCAGCCTCAAAGACCCCATTTGCCTTCGGATGAGCAACAAAGGAAAAGCTCTTAATGATTCCGTTTTTATGACAAAACCGTGAGAATTCTTCACTCTCAAACCGCGTTCCATTGTCGAAAATAATCTTGTAGGGAATTCCAAATCTGGTTACAATGTTTTTGATGACGAATCTAAGTACTTTTCCAGAAGTAATCTTGGGGAGCGGTTCTGCTTTAACCCATTTAGTGAAGTAGTCTATGGTGACTACAACATATTTTGATCCTCTTTAGAAATTGGCAACGGCCCGATTAAATCAATTCCCCATACATCAAAGGGCCATGGACTTGAAATTGGGATTAACTGACTTGGTGGTAATCGGAGGATCTTCGAGTACTTTGGGAATTTCTCGCATCTCTTTGCATATTCTATGGCTTGACTTACCATATGAGGCCAATAAAATCCCTGTCTCGTTATCTTTTTTGCTAGTTTTGTTCCGTTGGAGTGGTCTCCATAGAATCCTACATGTGCTTCTACTAGCCATTTCATCCCATCCTCCAAGCTTACACATCTTAAGTAAGGCAGTGCATATCCTTTCTTGTAAAGAATTCCATCCATTATCGTAAAAGTTGGAGCTTGTTGCTTGATTTTCCTAGCTTCCCCTTATTAGATGGCAATTTCTCCATCAAAAGATATTCAACAATAGGTGCCATCCAAGTGTTATCATAATAATTGTCTGCCCTTGGCTGGTTAAACCTCTCATTCGAGATTTCTTTCGATTTCCTTTTCTTTTCTTTCTCGCGACATGGCTTGGGATCTGGTTATGACTAGCAATTCCTTTCCTTGTTCAGATGTTCCCTCTTCTATACTCGGATTTGCTTAATATCTTACTCGCACAATCCGAGTTTCTAGGGCTCCCCTTGAACTAGCCAATTTGCTAAAGAATCTGCCTGTGAGTTTTCTCCTCTCGGAACTTGATGTATAGAAAAATCTTCAAATAAAGTCAAAATCTTCAATATCTTCTTTACGTATAAAGATAGCTTGGCGTCTTTTGTCTGATACACCTGGTTTATTTGATTTACCATCAATTGGGAGTCACTAAAGATTTGAACCCGTGGGATTTTGAGCTCTAATGCCAAAGTTAACCCCGCCACCGTTGATTCATATTCGGCCACATTGTTTGTTGCGGGAAATCCTAACTTCATGGCATAATGTAAGCGGTGTCTGTCTGGTGTTATTATCACATACCCTGCTCCGACCCCTTTTTCATTCGATGCACCATCGACAAATAACTGCCACATAGGTTTTTGATCCCTTTCTTTTTCTGGTTGCTCCTTAATGAAGTTAGTACATTCATTAATAAAATCCGCCAATGCTTGGCTTTTGATAGCAGCTCGTGGCTGAAATTCAATATCATACGGACTAAGTTCGATTCCCCACTTTACCAGCCTACTTTAAGTTCTGACTTACTGAAAACTTGTTTGAGGGGAAAATTTGTCAATACCCTGATCAGATGTGCTTGAAAGTATGCTCTAAGTTTTCGTGCCATCAGGATCAAACAATAAGCTAGCTTTTCTATCACTGGGTATTAAACTTCCGCATCCTTTAATCACCTGCTTGCTTAATACACAGGAAGTTGAGCCCCACTTCCTTCTCTAATCAACCCTGAATTGACCGCATGCTCCGAAATTGCCATGTATAAGTACAAGATTTCTCTATTCTTGGGACTTGAAAGTATCGGTGGCTTTTCCAAATGGCTTTTTAACTCCTAAAAAGCTTTTCTACAATCTTCCCTCATTCAAAGTTTTTCTTCTTTTTAATTACATTGAAAATGGGGATACACTTATCAGTTGCTTTGGAAATGAATATGCTTAGAGCGGCTATCCTCCCGTTCAAACTCATTACCTCTTTACTAGTATTGGGTTTGACCATATCCTTGATAGCTTGAATTTGGTATGGGCTAGCTTCAATCTCTTGAGCACTAAAAAGGTAGCCTAAAAATTTCCCTGAATGAACTCCGAAGGAACATTTCTATGGGTTCAGTTTCATCTGGTATTTCCGCAGTATTTTAAACATCTCTTCTAGATCTTTAAAATGTTCTTTAGCCTCGTTGGACTTCACTAGCATGTCATCCACATAAACCTCCATATTTCAGCCAATCTGCACTTTAAACATCCGGTTGACCAGCCTTTGATATATAGCCCTTGCATTCTTTAGTCCGAAAGGCATTGCTTTGTAGAAATAGATTCCCCAATCAGTAATGAAACTAGTGTGCTCCTCATCTGGCTTAAACATGGGTATCTGATTATATCCAGAGTATGTGTCCATGAGAGATAACAATTTGTGCCCACTAGTTGCATCAACCAACTGGTCAATTCACGGTAATGAGAAACAGTCTTTTGGACAAGCCTTGTTCAGGTCAGTATAATCAATGCAAGTCCTTCACTTTCCATTTGATTTCTTTACTAACATGGGGTTTGCTAGCCACTTTAGGTAGTAAATTTCCCGAATAAACCCATTTTCGAGGAGTCTTCCAACTTCTTCTTTCAAGGCATCAGATCGTGGTTTATCTAACTGTCTCTTTTTCTATCTAATGGGGGTTGCTTCCGAATTGATGTTTAGCGCATGACACATGACTGATGGATCAATTTCCACCATATCCGAATGTGACCAAGCAAACACGTCCTTATTGATCTTAAGAAACTATATTAAGTCTTTCTTCAAGTGGCTATCCAATTCCTTTCCTACTTTGACTACTTTGGTGGTATCATCTGAATCTATGCATTCCTCCTCAAGGTCTTCTATGAATTTTATTCTTTCTGTTTCCCTCGGCAATTAAATTCAGTGACGATTGGGCTTTCTTCTGTAGAATTAGCATCCATTCTCTTCCTCTTGCCTCCAGAAGGAATGTACCTTTCATACATGCGTTTGTTAGTCTTATTAGATTTAATTTTTACTTCGAATGTTGGATGTAAAAATCCATCATCTGAAGGCTGAAAAACAGTGGAAGAATCAAAGTAAACAGAAGACTCCCTTTTATACTGATCAATTGTAGCGAAATACATTTCTCGAGAGCTGAAATGTTCCCCACGAACTGTGCCCCAGCCTCTTTTCATCAAGAATTTCACCATCAGGTACTTTGGCGAGACTAAGGCATCTATCTCGTCAAGCGTAGGTCTGCCAAAGAAGGCGTTGTAGTAGGATGGCTGGTTAATGATCACAAAGAGAGTCTCAAATGTTTGGCAAAATGGTGGAACCCCCATTTGCATTAGCAATTTTATTTGACCCACTGGAGTTGATCCTTTGTTATTGAATCCGAAGATTGGTTCCAACTGGGCACTAGCTTGTTCTCAGGGATGTTCATCTGATCAAAGGCATGCTTAAAGATGACATTGACTGCACTGCCCGTATCCACAAGAATTTTAGACATGATAGACTGTCCAATTTGTGCTGTGATCATTAAGGGATCGTTGTGCAAATGATGAACTCCCTTCTTTAACTATTGGGGGGTGATGACAAGATTTGGCATTGGAATATTGAGTCGTGGATTTTTCAGCGGGGGCTCTTCTTGGACTGAGAATACGCCTTCTTTAGCCTCCTTAATATATCTACTCCTTTGCTTGTCCCCGCTGGATGTGGCCCGCCATGAATTACATCGATCCTGTTCAACGGCAGGCTTAATCTCAAAGGGTCATCCTCCTCCAGAATATTAACAGCATTGTTTGGGAGCTTTTGCAGACCATCTCTTGTTCGCGGAACTTTCTACTTGTCGTGAATGAACTCCTTTAAATGACCTTCAAGAATCAACTTCTAGATGATTCCTACCAAGAGTCTACATTCGTCGGTCTTGTGACCATTTTCTTTGTGGTATAAGCAGTAGTCGTCCCCTTTTCTTTGTTCTGGGTGGTTCTTGGCTTTGAAGGAAGTCAGGAAATTAACTCTCTCCTTTTCCATAGCATAGACGCAAGACAACAGCTTGTTCAAAGCAATTGAATTAGCAATAGGTTCTTCCCACCTTGTTCTTTTATGCCCTCGATCCAATCCGAATCTTCTTCCTTCCTTTTTAGGGATTGCTTTCCATTTAGCGTGATACAACTCATCCATTCGAATGAACTTGTCAGCTTGAAATTGGAAGTCTTGCAAATCTTTGCACCCATTAACAAAGAGTTGTTTCCAAAATGGGGTATTTTCTATTAATCCTGAATACACCGCAATGAGCTTATCACGGTCATTCATGTCCTTAGCCTTTAGTGCCTCGGTGTCGGACCTTTTAAGATAGTCCCCCAAAGACTCTCCCTGCTTCTATTTTATGTTAGCCAAGACTGTGTAATCAATGGTTGGGTCTTTGCACATGCAGAACTGAGCAGAGAATTCATAAGAAAACTGCTTCCATGAGTATATGGTCTTTTCTTGGTATTTTCGATACCATTTAGCTGCAGCACCTTGGAGAGTCACTAGAAATAACCTGAATTGAACAGCTCCATTTGGCTATCGAAAGCTATTAAGTGGTCATCTGGGTTTGTGGTCCCATGATACTTCATAGTCGGGATCTTTACATAAGATGGAATAGTTGTTGCCATGATTTCATCTGTAAAAGGCGGCACACGCTCGTTATCATTCACATTCTCATCGAGGGTCCTCTTCCCTTTTACATTCAACACATCTTTATGCTTTTTCTACCGCATCTTTTAAATAGGCTTCCACGTCAAGGTAATTTTTTTGGTTTGGATAGTATTCTTTCGATGTAGAGCTCCCAGACTGTTCAAGAGATTTATTTAATATTCTTCCTTGATGATCAGCTTTGGTTGAAAGTCGGCCTTTCTTTTTTGAAGATGTTAGATGAACTTTGCTTTTTCCTTCGTTTGCATAAGCCTTTGAGTTCCTCCTTGGAGAAATCACTTCGTCTCCATTTGTTGGTCATGCTGTTTTAGAAGAATTTTGGGACAATTCCATCTTGAGTAGTTCCTACATCCCGAGCAATTGTTGTTCTAAGCACTTTATTTTGGAAGCATTATCGTCTTGTTGAGCTAAAGGTGATGGTTGTCCTGGAGTAACCCCCTCTAAATTGAAAGTTGGAGTGATATTTTCCTCTAAGGTGGTGGTGTGAACAACCTCCTCATCCTTTCTACTGAGTCTCTTAGATTTACTTTTTCCTATGCCAGTTAAACAACTCAAAATTAGTCCATAAGATAACCACAAGGTCGGAGGTTCAAGCCCTCCTTCTAGCACCAAAAATGTTAACAAGAAAACTTGTCAACATCCTCAAAGCTATGTGAATGGCAAATAAGAATATAGAAGGAAGATTGAAAGAGATTACTTCCTTTGAAACCTCTCTTCCGACCAATTTGACTTGGTCAAGTCACTGTCGGAGGATAATTGATATGTTGCCAGTGAATCAATGATCCAATTAATCTCGTCAAGATGAAAGTAAAAGAGGAAGCATCTTATTCGAAACCCCTCTTTTGAATGAGTCGAAAGTTGCTATTTATATCTAATATTCATCCCTTTTGACCATGTCGAAAGGTCCACCCAAACCCTTTCGATCATGTCGGAAGGTTTGTTTTGCCTTTAAAGAGATGTAGCTGCTTTCGTCGTTATTGGTTTCATTCCTTATGGAAGAACTCCTTCGAAAGGGTTGAAGATGTAGTCACATGTATGTTCCTTTCGAAGGAATCCATACTTAAATAATAACTTGTCATTCATGAACTAGATGTCTTTCGTAACATCCCTTTCGACCAAATCGAAAGGGGTTTCGTCCTTCCGAAACAAGTCTAAGTCACAATGGAGCAAGCTTCATTTGGTGTATTCGGTAGAAGATCATCTTGGATTTATGTAAGTTATATAAACTTATCAATGTCAAAACATCATCATCATCTTCATTTGTCATCATATTATGCTTATCACGATGATAATGTGTTTCGCATGTTTTCTATCCAAGTTGATCCTATATCTTTGCAAAAGACAGAAAGAAGTTAAGAAAATAAGATAGCATCATGTCCAATTGATCATTAGTCTAGCTAATGATCGTAATGATCTTCCTCATAATCGAAATCCTTACTGAATCTGTGCATTTTTCCCTTTTCATTAATCCAAGATGAGTTACAAGTTTGAGAGTTTTTCCCCCAAATCAATTTAGGGTTACAAAGACTGTTGTTGAAAAGAAGCAGAAGTAAAAGAAATGAGCTTTGGATTCCCAAAATCCGGTCCCCAAAATCGGACCCCTTTGGTTTTATTTATAGATGCAGGTTGGCTCCCCTTTCGTGCCAATGCTTTCGACCCAGTCGAAAGGTCACTTTATCTTCCACATCATTCATTTCGACATGGTCGAAAGGCCTCACCTGCTTTCAATGCTATCGAAAGGCTTTCCTTTCGAGTTGTCTAACTCATCCTTGCACTTCTCATCTTCTTATTCCAGACCTTTCGACCTTGTCGAAAGGGTCCTTTGTCCACCTTTTGCTGCTGTTAAGTTTTAAGTGTTCCTTCTCTTTGCTTTTTTTTGAATTGCTTTCGACATCATCGAAAGGTCCATAGATGTGCTTTTCTCTTCGTGTTGCTTTGTAGTCATAAGAAGTAAAGACAAGAGCTTCTAACTTTGTCGATAGGTTGTTTATTAGGGTTTCGAAGGTGTTGAAGTGTTGATGATTCTGATGTGGTAGGTGACTTCTAAATGCATGCTTGTGAATTGATGCGGAACCTTCTCCTGATGTCATAGGCTTCGACCGGTTCGAAAGGCTCGACTATGCTTTCGAAAGGGTTGTTTTGAGTAATTTGAATGAAGGCAAAACCTTTGGTTTCAAAAGGTTTGGCGCACATATGAACGGTGTTTCCTGGGGATTTGACCAGGCAACTAGTACTCGGCATCAGAGAGTGACCGGCATCAAGGAGTGTTCGGCGAAGCACTTGCCATCCAGGAGTGTTCGGCGAAGCAACTATCATCCATGAGTACTCGGCGTAGTACTCGGCATCCATAGTGTCCGGCGTCCAGGAGTGTTCGGCGAAGTACTCAGCAGTGTTTGGCGTCAACTGGCACTCAACGTCAATACTGCTCGGCATCAAGACTGCTCGGCATCAAGACTGCTCGGCATCAATACTGCTCGGCATCAAGACTGCTCGGCATCAAGACTACTCGGCATCCCATGGTGTTCGGCGTAATACTCGACATCCAGAAGACATTCAGCATGACACAAATACTCAGGATACCGGTATCGTTCGGCATGCATACACCGTTCGTTCAAGAGCTTGAGATGGAGGCACGTTCGGCCTCAACAGACAACCATCTTACACTTCCCACGACACCAACATACCGTTCGGCATAGAAGGAATGGTTCGGCGCAGAGCGTTCGGCACGCCTGGTTCGGCATACAGCGACCACTGCACTAGGGCTTGAGCGTTCGGCTATCCAGCCCACTTGGGAAGTCCAGCCCATATTTGCCTATAAATAGAGGGGCAGGGTCACAGTGAAGATGAGCCTTTTTTGGAGAGAAAACACCGGGGAGACTCTGCCATTTTCAAGACTCATCTTCTCTACTTAACAACTTCATTCAAGCATTTGATTCACGAATTGTATTTGTAATCAACTATAAAGAAGATCAATAAAGTTTAACCTCAAAGTGGACGTAGGCAATTACGCTGAACCACTATAAATTTGGTGTTCTTACTTTCTGTATTTAGATTAGCACTGTCTTCTCTGTTTAATTTGATTTCATCACTTATATCTCTTCACAATCTTTCTCAACGAGGTTAGTGACCAATTTTGGTGCTAACACTTTGGTGCTTTCACCGAGAATCGAATTCTCAGACCTCAAGGATCTGCTTTGAAGCTACTGGATTGAACAAATCCCCCAAAGAAGATCCGACTCACTGATAGGACATCCGTTGATTCTACTTAGAGTTCATACCAATAACTCTACAATGGCAAGACCGCGTACCAGGTCAGCTTCTCATAATGCGGATGTCCGCGAGACTGCTAGCGTACAACAAGCAGGACCTAGCAATCAACCAGCAATCCCGAGTGCAGGGATTGCCGTTCAAGAACAGACTCCAGTTGTCACCAGAGTAGAGTTCAATGACTTGATGAGAAAACTTAGGGAAAGCAGGAGACAACTGGGAGAACAGATGCAAGCTAATGCCAACCTGATGGCACAACTCACTCAACAGCAGTAGCAGAATGCTGGGGGCAATCCCGCTGCTTACTCCTCATTTGACAGCTCAACTTCCTCTGATGAACCTCCCAGGCGCAGACGCCGTAAGACTGATGTTGCTGTTCGAACAGCTAGAGACCGCGACCAAGCAAGAGCTGGAAGCTTCGGGACCGGGATGCAGATGGAAGATAGAGGCCCAGATCATCGGAATGCTAACGATATCGAACCTCAAGATGCACGATTGGCAGATCGCCAAGAGAGAAGGCATCAGCATGGACAGGCGCGTAGAACAGACTTCAACCTTCCGCCTTCCATACAGACACCCGATCTGACAGCCATGATCAGGCAATTGATGAAAGAGAATCAGGGCTTATCAAATGATGACTGGGGAGTGTCAAGAAGTCATACTCCGTTCACGGATGTGGTGTTGCAAGCGGCGTACCTCAGGAAGTTTAGTATGCCTACTATTCCTGCATATGAAGGAAAGACTGACCCTAGACAACATGTCATGAGGTACGAGTGGATGATGGATTCAGCCAGAGCGAATGATGCCACCAAGTGTAGGTGTTTTCCGATTACTCTATCTGGGATCGCCACTATGTGGTTCACCCGACTTCCTCCGCGATCCGTATCAAATTTCGAGGAGTTGGCGAAGAAGTTTATTGAGCAGTTCAGGATACACACTACGCGCCCAAAGGACGTGATGTCTCTGTCAAGTGTAATCCAAAATCCTGGCGAATCGTTGAAGGAATATTTGCAAAGATTCCACGTGGCAGCAACTGAAGTCAGTAATCCCAATGACCATGCAATTCTGATGGCTGTAATAAGAGGTGTGGATCCAGACTCTGAGTTTGGAGACTGGCTGGTAGGAAAACCTCCAGCTACGCTAGAGCGTTTCTACTCTAAGGCACACCAATTCATAAGAAGAGAGGAAGCTAGGTGGGTACGACGAGATAAGGCGCCAGGGCCTATCCAAGAGTCAATAAAGAGCAACATCGCTGTGAAGCAATCGGGAGATAGCTCAGGAAAGGTCCAAGTCAACGTCCAGAACAAACCTGGGCAACCCAAGGAGTCCGGAGGAAGGAGTCAAGGGAAAAGAAAAGAAGCAGGAAAGTGGAAGTCGAGAATTCCAAGCTACAGCGAGTACACTCCGCTAAACGCCCCACTTGAAAACATTTACCTATCCACCTGCAATACTTTTCAGTACAGAAAACCACGTCCAAAAGAATCAACTGAAGAACAGAAGCGGACCGGGAAATATTGTCGCTTCCATGAGACTTATGGACACAATACGGAAGAATGTAGACACTTGCATGACGCTATCGAGAAGTTGATCAGGCAGAAGAAATTGCAGGAATTTGTGAAGGATCCACAAGAAGGAGGACAGGGAATGTCCAACCCAGGTCGCGCACCAGCTCCACGTCATCCCGAGGAGCCTGCCCGGACCGTTGGTAGGCTGGTCATAAATACAATTATCGGCGGGCCTCACCCCGCGGATAAGAATTGGCAGGAGATGGAGCGATATGCAAGTTCCTTGAAGCATGCAGATTTTGAGTGTTGTTCGAACATGGAGGACGGAGCCCCTGCTAAGCAGCAGCGCGTAATGACAGACGATATTGTGTTCCGAAGCAGAGACGCTGATCAGGTAGAGGCTCCGACCATCGACCCCATGGTCATATCTGCAACGATCGGACCAGCATACGTAAAAAGAATTCTGATTGATTCTGGGAGTTCAGTCAACATCATCTTCAAGAAGGCCTACGATCAAATGAAGCTAGAAACAAAAGACTTGAAACCATCCAAAGCTCGTATCCACGGCTTTAACGGCGCTTCAACTGATGCAGTGGGATATGTCGAGTTACCAGTTGAACTGGGACAAGGCGAGCGTCGGGGAGTGCGAATTCTACCCTTTGTAGTTTTGGATGTGGACTCTCCGTATAACGTTTTCTTGGGCTGGCCAGCCCTGGCAGAGTTTAGGGCAGCGTTAGCCCCGTGGTGTTTAACTTTGAAGTTCCCGATTGACAAAGGAGTAGGCGTTGTTCACGGCGATCAAGCAGCTGGTCGTTCCTGTTATGTGGCCGAGCTCCGAGAGGCCCACCGGAGGGAGAAAGGAAAGGTTGCGGACAATCCCGTCCGCATCCTCAATGCGGATAATTGACAAGTAGTGCCCGAGCCATGGCTCGGGCATAGTTCTCGGATCTACGGAGATATAGATCCGAGAGACGACGATGAGAAACCCAGGGAAGAGAAGGCGGCACCGGCTGAATTAACAGTTGACATTTCAGTTAGCCGTGACGACCCTTCGCGAATACTGAAGATCGGATCACAGCAAGGCCCCGCAATGACTGAAGACCTTAGCGACTTCCTCCGGGCAAACCTTGATGTTTTCGCCTGGGCACATTCTGATATGTGTGGGATTTCTCCCGCCATCACGAGTCATATGTTGAACATAGACCCGAAATACGTCCCAGTCAAGCAAAAAAGGAGAGGAATGGATCCGGAGAGATCCGCCGCTCTTGGAGAGGAGGTGGACAAACTCAAAGCAAATGGGTTCGTCCGCGACGCCCTCTACCCGGAATGGGTCTCCAACCCCGTGCTAGTAAAGAAGGCGAATGGGAAATGGAGGACTTGCGTAGATTATTCCGACTTGAACAAAGCATGCCCTAAGGACAGTTTCCCGTTGCCTAGGATCGATCAGTTGGTCGATTCCACCGCAGGACACGAGTTACTGTCATTTATGGATGCGTACTCAGGATACAACCAAATCCCAATGCATATTCCGGACCAAGAACACACCAGCTTCGTTACAAATGTCGGGCTGTATTGCTATGTAGTGATGCCCTTTGGATTGAAGAATGCTGGAGCAACTTACCAACGTCTGGTGATTCGAATGTTCAAGGACCAGCTGGGTAGAACCATGGAAGTCTATGTGGATGACATGCTCGTGAAGTCACGACGGTCAAACGACCACATTCAAGACTTGGCTGAAATGTTCGACATACTCAGGTTTTACGGCATGAAGATCAACCCGTTGAAGTGTTCTTTCGGCGTTGCATCAGGGAAGTTTTTGGGATTCATCGTCAACGCTAGGGGAATCGAAGCCAACCCAGAAAAGATCCAAGCTATTCGAGATGTACAAGCACCCAGGACTATAAAGCAGGTATAGAGCTTGAATGGAAAAGTAGCTGCGCTGAGTCGATTTATATCCAAGGCAACTGACAAGTGCATCCCGTTCTTTGACATAATAAAGAAAGGAAAGAGAAATTTTGAATGGACGTCTAGCTGTGAGGAAGCATTCCGGAATCTGGTAAGGCATCTGGAGAGCCCACCAATGCTATCTAAACCAGTTGACCATGAGATGCTGTACGTTTACTTGGCTATATCCCCTCATGCGATAAGCGCAGCTTTGGTTCGTGAGGAGGATCGAGCCCAGAAGCCGGTGTATTATGTTAGCAAGCGTTTAACGGGGGCAGAGAGGAATTACCCTAAAATCGAGAAATTGGCTTATTGCTAGGTGATTGCATCACGCAAGCTGCGCCCATACTTTCAAGCGCATTCAATCGGTGTTTATACCGATCAACCCCTGAGGTAGGTACTCCAACGACCGGAAACTTCTGGAAGATTGCTAAAATGGAACATCGAGTTGAGCCAATTCGATATCGCGTACTTACCACGAAGAGCCATCCGGGGGCAAGCGTTAGCAGACTTCATCGCTGAGTTTACCATACCCATCAAACCGGACGATCACGACATCATTCCCCCCGTTCGATGGAAATTATACACTGACGGTGCATCAAACGACCGTTGCTCCGGCGCGGGCGTAGTTCTTGTAACTCCGGAAGACCGATCGATCTGTTATGCCCTGAAGCTCGATTTCCCGACTACAAATAACGAAGCCGAATATGAAGCACTGATCGCTGGCTTGAAGCTCATCAGGGAACTCGGGATCGAATCAGTCGAAATCTTTTGTGACTCGCAGTTGATGGTTTACCAAGTACGAGGAGACTACCAAGCAAAGGGACGAAAGCTTGCTCCATACCTCATTCAGGTCCAAGAACTACTATCAAATCTTGAGCGTTATGACATCTCACATATCCCGCGCGAACAGAACAAAGAAGCCGACTTATTGGCTAAGTTCGCGAGTACCGACGATGCGCAACAAATGGGATTGTATCCCGTCGAAGTCTTGCATGCCCCGAGCATAGACGAGATGAAAGTCGATCGTGTGTTGGAAACAGAAATCGAGAAGGACTCGTGGATAACCCCATTCAAACTATACCTAACGACCGGGGCTTTACCAGGAAAAAGAAGCAAAAGACGGTAGGTCCTTCGAAAGGCCGCGCGATACGTAATGCAGGATGGGTCCATGTATCGAAAAGGATTCTCGGTCCCATTATTGCGGTGCATCGCTCATGATGAAACAAAGCAAGTCTTGAGAGAAGTTCATGAAGGGGAATGCGGCGACCATACTGGGGGGGCAAACGCTAGCAAAGAAGATCCTCCGCTATGGATATTACTGGCCCACCGTAAACCGGGATGCCGCGGATTACGCAAGAAAATGCGACAAGTGTCAAAGATATGCAAAAATCCCGAGGGCTCCATCAACGGAACTCACACAAATGATCAGTCCCTAGCCATTTGCGATCTGGGGAATCGACATAATCGGCTCTTTGCCTTTATCTAAAGGTGGTGCGAAATATGCAATAGTTGCAGTCGACAATTTCACGAAATGAGCTGAGGCAGAACCTTTGGCCACTATCACCTCTAAGAAGGTCATTAACTTCGTTGTACGAAACATTATATGCCGCTTTGGCCTTCCACGCACCATCATTACAGACAACGGAACGCAATTCGAAAGTAGAGAGTTCAAAGAGTTCTGTTTAAAGTACGGCATCGAGAAAAAGTTCGCCGCCGTTGCACACCCAAAAGCTAACGGACAAGTCGAGGCCGTTAACAAAATAATCAAGTCCATACTAAAGAAGCGTCTGGAGAAGGTTGGAGGCAAGTGGGTAGATGAACTCCCGACAGCATTATGGGCATATAGAACTACCCACAAGTCCGCGACCGGCCACACTCCATTCGCCTTGGCATACGGCTCTGAAGCCGTTATACCCGTGGAACTTGAAGTTCCATCGCACCGAGTAACATACTATGATCCCAAGACGAACCAAAACCTCTTGCTGGAATCACTGGACTGCATCGACGAAAAGCGTGAAGAAGCTGAATTAAGGGCGGCGGCGCACAGACATCGAGTCAAGCGTTACTACGACGGCAGAGTCCGCCCAAGAATCTTTGATGTGGGTGATCTCGTTCTGAAACGAGTCTTCCCGGTACCATCACGCATGAATCCCAGCTGGGAAGGTCCATACGCCATTGAACGGAAGCTTGGAGAAGGGACATTCAAGCTAGCGACCGTTGATGGCGCGACACTCCCCCGAGCATGGAACAGTGAACATTTGCGGCACTATTACATTTAGTATGTTTTCCTTTCTTGTTGTAGGCACTGTTATTTCCTGCATGTTTCCATTCAATAATGACTTAGCTTCCTTGTGAAAGTTGTAATCAAGCAATTTAGTTGATTTTCGTTAATAAAGGCTTGAAGCCATATTTTCTATGAAGTTTCTATATCTCTTAATTGGATGATAAATTACATTATCATGCACGACATACAGACTCGTACGAACGATTCTGAATCTCCGAATCCCCAGAGCGCGGATCGGAATACTCCAAGTCCCCAGAGCGCGGACTAGAGTATAAACGACTTCAAATCTCCGAATCCCCAGAGCGCGGATCGGAATACTCTAAGTCCCCAGAGCGCGGACTAGAGTATACACGATTCCAAATCTCCGAATCCCCAGAGTGCGGAACGGAGTACTCTAAGTCCCCAGAGCGCGGACTAGAGTATAAACGATTCCAAATCTCCGAATCCCCAGAGTGCGGAACGGAGTACTCTAAGTCCCCAGAGCGCGGACTAGAGTATAAACGACTTCAAATCTCCGAATCCCCAGAGCGCGGATCGGAATACTCTAAGTCCCCAGAGCGCGGACTAGAGTATACACGATTCCAAATCTCTGAATCCCCAGAGTGCGGAACGGAGTACTCTAAGTCCCCAGAGCGCGGACTAGAGTATAAACGATTCCAAATCTCCGAATCCCCAGAGTGCGGAACAGAGTACTCTAAGTCCCCAAAGCGCGGACTAGAGTATAAACGACTTCAAATCTCCGAATCCCCAGAGCGCGGATCGGAATACTCTAAGTCCCCAGAGCGCGGACTAGAGTATACACGATTCCAAATCTCCGAATCCCCAGAGCGCGGAACGGAGTACTCTAAGTCCCCAGAGCGCGGACTAGAGTATAAACGACTTCAAATCTCCGAGTCCCCAGAATGCGGAGCGGAGTACTCTAAGTCCCCAGAGCGTGGAATAGAGTATAATCGATCTCAAATTTCCGAGTTCCCGGAGCACAAAGTCGGAGAGAGTCCAAGTACTCGAGAACGGACCGGGAGATAAGGCAACTATTGAGAACTTAAGCTATGGCTACAGGTAGTCAACCAACCAAAGAAAGACAAGAGAATCATTCAGACAAAAGAAACTAAAACTTTATTCGATAAGTCCAAAATGGGGATACATGATCACTCCTACAAAATTCAGACCTCTCTATACAAACTGCAAGTTGTGAAAGATAAAAGCAATTACAAGACTTAAGCAAAAAACTCGTTGAACGAGTGTATCGATTATTTCTTCGACTTCTTCTTTTTGTCTTCCTTTGATGTTTCCGACGACTCCTCTCCCTCACGCTTTCTCTTGGACTTTTTGCTTGCTAGAGAAACGGGGTCAGGAGTAGGAGACGGAACATCTAGTGGTTTGGACCTGCCCGGGAGAATGATTTTCAAAGGTCTGTTCCGCGGGTCAGTGAGTTCCAGTATTTCAGACTCGACTTTGACTTTGACTTTTCTCTTCTCCTCGTCGGCAAGACGGTCCTTCATGCTCATCTCTGAAGTATGCTCAGAGGCGCCAGTGATTTTAATTTCATCGCTTCCTTCGACAGGAGACGAAGTATCAAGTTTGTCATCATCAAGCGCCCCGATCACTTGAGCGTCGGGACCGGGAGTTACTCCTGCGTGAGCAACGTCGCTTGTTTTCTCTGCTTCCTCCTTGGCGTCATCGCTCCTCGGAGTTGGCTCGGCGTCAGAACAACCTGCATGAAAACATAAGGAATGAGCATTAGAACGAATAGCCACTGCTGAAAAATGACGGGAACTCTTCAACTTCTAGAGAAAGAAGAATTTCCTACCAGGGTACGGTTGGCTATCGGTGGCACGAGGGGTTTCACCCTCCAGGATAGGTGACAACACATGAACACCAAGCCCGGGATCTTTGGGATCATAACTGGCATGCTGCTCGAATGGGTCAAGTGCTGGCCGACTGGCCGATTGAGCAGCATAAGGAGCGGCGATGTGAGGAGTAGTAGTGTCGGCCTCTGACGGGCCGGCTTCGTCATTCTTCTCTTTCAAAGGGGAAGAGCCTTTGCCATAAAGAGCCAATGCTGCGGATAAATCCGATGGCTCATTCCCCCTCAGGAACTCCTTCACCAATGCATCCTCGTCGACCTCTTCGGAGCCTGACTCGACTTTCCTGATCTTTATCAGAGTTTCCCATGCCTCAGCCAGGGATTCGAGGTAGCCGTCGCCCAAGAATGTTAAGTCACGATGCATAAGGACGCGGGCTCCGTACTCGGCGATCAACGGGTCAAACATACTTTTGACCTCTTCCCTGCCGGCCTCTGCGGCCGCCTCAAGGCGAGAATCAAGCTCCTCCACAGCCATTCTTTTTCCCTCCTCACGGGCCTCATCCTTCATTTTCTCGACCCCGGCAAGTTCATCGTCGAGCTTTGTCTTCAGGAGTCGGGTAGCAACAATCTCATCACAATATCGCTGTGATTCTTCCTGAGCAGCTATTTTGTCTTCTTTCTCCTTGGAGAGTAGTTCTTTCAGCTCTTTGACTTGAGTAGCGAGCGCGTCCCTTTCTTTTTGGACAGAGTCTTTTTCTAGGGCAAGGGCGCCGCTGCGCTGGACTGCTTCGTCAAGCTCCTTTTTATGAGCCACCTCTAAGCGAGTAACTGCCTCAGCAGTATCTTTTGCACCTTGTTCAGCGGCTTCTAGCTTTGACTTATACGAGGCGAGCTCTTCATCTTGGAGTTTGATGATTTTCTTATCGCTGTCAGCCTCCAGATTCAGACGGTCAATCTTGTGTTGACGCTCGACAGATACTTCCGAGATCTTCTCCACCAAGTGCACGAATGCGTCATGTTGAACATAGACGTCATTGTTGCAGGCAATGGCACTTTGCTTCACGTGTCCAGGAATGTGATGGATGGCTGGGAGGAATTTCTAGCCGTCAAAACAGATTTTTGGAAACTTGGCCTTAAGGTCGACCATCTTTTCCGCAACAGTTGGGTCCACGGCAGGAGTAGGAGGAGGAGGCTTTGAGAATTCCGTTCTTTTACGTTGCTCTCGAACTTGCCTCGTACTCGATGAACTGGAATGTTGTTCTCGAGCAGCATCAGACTGATAACCCTTCTGCAAAGACTTCTCTTTATCCGGCTCAGTTGGATGAGGAAGATCGCGGGACTGGGAAGATTGAGAGTGTGCTTTCTTGCGGTGAGACGACTCACGAGGACGATTGTCCCTATCTTCATAATCACCTCGGTCCCTGCGTCTGCCTGAACCGGAACCTCGTCCGGAGTGATGGAATATAGAAGACCCCTGAAGGCGATCAAGTCCGTGAGAGCGGCCCATATCACCTGCAAAGAATGGAGATAACAACGAGTTAAGGAGAATTCACAAATTAAAAAGACTTGAAGTATATTATGGAATGCGCATGTGCGTGTGTGTCCTAGTGTTCCCCCCGACGGACCCGTTCGTTTATCTTTGCTAATCGGAGTGTTGTCTCCTTGAGCCGGGAGTTGAACTCCTACATTGCCTCTAGCGGGCGAAGAGAATTTGAGAGCTTCAGGATCATCGAACCCGTAATTAAGTAAATCATCGGGGATGGACAGGTTGGACAGACCCCTCAGAGAACTTTCCAGATGCTGTGAGGAAGCCTCTTTCTCAGGCGGAATAAGTGTGACTTTTGAGGTGCCACCAACTTTCTCCTTTTGAACCGTATACTTCAACTTCTTCTTTCCCTTCGAAGGGGAGGATGATGTCTCAATGTCTTGAACTTCGATTGTCGGATTCCAAGCGAGACCCACGTTCTCGCCCTGAGTCTCGGGAGCATCATCCTCTCTACGCTCGCTTTCTCCATGCGTATCGGGAGCGCGGCGCGCCGACGATCTGGCAAGTTTTTTCCCTTTACCGGACGGAGGTTTGGGAATGGTAACACCTTCTGGAAGGCTGATCCGACGACCAGGGGCTAGCAAGCCAAACCCCGACAGCGATTCATTTGAGATGATAGTCCGGATGTCTCGATCCTCAGCAGGAAGAGCTCTAATGGCTTCAACAGCCTTAGAATATCCTCGGCCTTCCGGACGCGGGTTGATACCTGAAAAGATGAAATGAAGAGTTAGGAAAAGCATGACTCCAACTAAATACGAATAACGATTCAGCAGAGAGACTTACTGCCTTCAACCCATCTCCTAGCGAAACCAGAAGGGCAGCGCACATAGAACCATTCCTGTTTGTACAGGGCGAATTTGCTACAGGCCCCTGTCAAGATCCGGCACTTGTGGTATGGCTCGAGGAACATAAAGGAAGGGCTATCTTTCCGTCTCTTGAACATATAAATGTATCGGATATCACCGGGGGTTGGAGGTCTGGAGAAGACGGCCATGAAAAGTAAGTAAGTCCCATATAGAAACGCATGACCGTTCGGGTGCAGTTGCGATGGAGCCATGTCTATGTACTGCAGAACGTCCCAGAGAAATAAGTTGAAGGGAGGCACGCTGCCCATCCAACACATGAACTTGTTGCAGGTAGTGTACCCGACTGGGGGCAGATGAGGGCGATCGTGTCTCGAAGGG
The DNA here is from genome assembly GCA_030737815.1 of Allium fistulosum. Lineage (NCBI taxonomy): Eukaryota > Viridiplantae > Streptophyta > Magnoliopsida > Asparagales > Amaryllidaceae > Allium > Allium fistulosum. Next base: position 1,126,323,164 of record CM060904.1, on the reverse strand, counting down.
ACTAACACGTTGGCGAAAGGAATCCCGTGAATAGAGCATATCCGCCTCAGAGCAGCTTCGTTGATCTTCGAAGCTTGAGAATCGATCGGATTGTCTAGTAAGATGGTTGCCTCCAGAGCGTCAGGCGCCAAGTTATGAGCGGGAGAAATTGACGGGTTAGAAGAATCAGCGGCTCCTTGCCTTGCTGACGGCCCAGGCCTGTCAGATATGGTGGCAGAACTATATTTTCTCGACATCCCGAATAAATAATGAACCTGGCTAAATGCTTGAGAAAGCTATACTTAAAAAACGTTGAACGTTAGAATTAGCAACACGATTTTTTCCCCCTGTGTGGTGTGTGAACTAGTGCAAGCAATTGTATACAGGCAATAAGAATCTAAAGGTTTTAAAGATATAATAATTAGCTTCGAATCATCGCCTTCGAAGACCGTCATTGCTGACCGTCTCAAAAAGCTCGCCTTGAGGTGATTACAGTTCCAGATTCAGAAAGCATATGATTTATAAAGTGACCGGCCTAAGTGTAGTTTGACGTTTATGTTGTTCGACATGTATGTGTTTGCTCGGCATTTGAATGTTGTTCGGCATTGGAATTGTTCGGTCTAGGTTCTGTTCGGCAATAGTATTGTTCGACCTCAATACTGTTCGGCGTCTAAGAATGTTCGGCTTGGGTTTTGGTCAGCTAAGTTTTTGTTCGGCTGAGTTATCGTTCGGCATTTTTGTTTAAGTGTTCGTCTTTAGTTCGTTCGGCTAAGTTGTTGTTCGGCTGAGTTATCGTTCGGCTAAGTGGTTGTTCGGCTGAGTTATCGTTCGGCATTTTTGTAAGTGTTCGTCTTTAGTCCTTTCGGCTAAGTTGTTGTTCGGCGCTCTAACGAGTATTCAGCCTCATTAAGACGAGATACTATTCGCTATCGTTCGGCGCGCGACAACGTACGCCGAACCATAACTATGCCATCCAACACCCTTACTACCTCCAACGTTTCCCTTGTTCCTTCATTTTTGACTGTGGTTCGACGCGATGGAGCTAAATACAATAGCCACATATTTGCAAACACCTCAAATCCTTCCTCCTCGCCTCACATTATCGTTCGGCAAGGGGGACAACCTACTCGAAATCTTTCTACAGAACACACTTGACTCATTTGAAACGTATTCAAGTTATACGAGGAGCGGTACTAGATTGCAGTTAGGAGTCTAAGAAGGAGTGTTCAAGTTGCAAATCTGTTCGACTGGAGAAGGTTAGAAATCTTGGAAGAATGACGGAAACGAAAAAGTAAAGGAAAAGGGACGGGAAGGACCCGGTTATATAGAGGGAGGTAGAAGTCGAAGAGGCTATACTTGGTAGAGCCGGTCAATACCGGAGTGTTCGGCATCGTGGCGGAGAGACGTTCGGCACGCTAGGTACGTTCGGCTTCGAACGTATCGTTCGGCATCCCAACCTCGTTCGTCTCGCACCACCTTCGCTAGCATTCTCGAGAAGGTACCTCCGAGGTAGATTGTACCAGATTCAAAGCGCATCACGTTCGGCCACGCAATACACTTTGGGGGGCAAGTGTTTCCTGGGGATTTGACCAGGCAACTAGTACTCGGCAATAAGTGCTCGGCATCAGAGAGTGACCGGCATCAAGGAGTGTTCGGCGAAGCACTTGCCATCCAGGAGTGTTCGGCGAAGCAACTGTCATCCATGAGTACTCGGCGTAGTACTCGGCATCCATAGTGTCCGGCATCCAGGAATGTTCGGCGAAGTACTCAGCAGTGTTCGGCGTCAACTGGCACTCAACGTCAATACTGCTCGGCATCAAGACTGCTCGGCATCAAGACTGCTCGGCATCAAGACTACTCGGCATCAATACTGCTCGGCATCAAGACTGCTCGGCATCAAGACTACTCGGCATCCCATGGTGTTCGGCGTAATACTCGACATCCAGAAGACATTCAGCATGACACAAATACTCAGGATACCGGTATCGTTCGGCATGCATACACCGTTCGTTCAAGAGCTTGAGATGGAGGCACGTTCGGCCTCAACAAACAACCATCTTACACTTCCCACGACACCAACATACCGTTCGGCATAGAAGGAATGGTTCGGCGCAGAGCGTTCGGCACGCCTGGTTTGGCATACAGCGACCACTGCACTGGGGCTTGAGCGTTCGGCTATCCAGCCCACTTGGGAAGTCCAGCCCATATTTGCCTATAAATAGAGGGGCAGGGTCACAGTGAAGATGAGCCTTTTTTGGAGAGAAAACACCGGGGAGACTCTGCCATTTTCAAGACTCATCTTCTCTACTTAACAACTTCATTCAAGCATTTGATTCACGAATTGTATTTGTAATCAACTATAAAGAAGATCAATAAAGTTTAACCTCAAAGTGGACGTAGGCAATTACGCTGAACCACTATAAATTTGGTGTTCTTACTTTCTGTATTTAGATTAGCACTGTCTTCTCTGTTTAATTTGATTTCATCACTTATATCTCTTCACAATCTTTCTCAACGAGGTTAGTGACCAATTTTGGTGCTAACACGGTTATTACTCATTGCCTTCAAAAGGCGTTTCGAGCCTATCCTTGCTTTTCTTTATATTCGTGAATCCATCTACATCGAAATGTTCGAATGAAGCGGAAGGGTAGCCCTGTTTCCTTTTTCATCTTTTTTTGAAAGCTTTTTGCACTGTTTATCACTTGCGAGGGCGCCTGGTGCTTGCGATTCCTTCAAAAGCTCTCTTAATGCCTCCGAAACATTCTTTCATGATCCTTGTCGAACCCATGCCTATAATTCCAGTAGAGTCTGGCATTTTATTAATCTTCTTTCACACCTTTGTTCTTAAATGGGTTTTATGGTTAACAAGGTCTTTAGTAGATGCAGCGACAATTAGAGATTTTCATTTAAGTTTGCCTAATGTATTAGATTTAATATTAAATAATTGCTATTATATAAAAGTCTTATTTATGGTATTATTTCTTTATCTAGATTGTCCAAGACTGTTTATATATTTCGTTGTGCTAATAATGTTATGAACATTATGTTAGATGGTAATAAAGTCTACGATGGTATTTTAGATAATGACATTTATGTGATTAATACTAATTATGTCTATGCTTTGAGTAATTCTTCTAATATTGACATAAATAATAACTACCTTTGGAATTGTAAGTTAAGTCATATAAGTGAGAAATGACTACAAATTAAAAACGAGGATTTTCTACCTTCAGTTCATTCTAAATCATTTGATATGTGCGAGTTGTGTCTCAAAGGAAAAATGGCAAGCACCCATTTAAGGGGAGCAATGAAAGAGTTAACAAATTCTTGGGCCTCATACATATTGATGTATATGGCACAATGCCTATAGTTACCAAAAATAATTCATTTTACTTGGCAACCTTTATAGACGATTTCTGAAGAATATGATATGCATATCTTATGAAGAACCAATCTGAAGTATGTGAGAAATTTACTGTATATGAAAATGAGGTTGAAAATCAAACGAACTAAATGATTAAAATACTTCGATCCAGTCGAGGAGGTAAGTATGTCGGACAAGAGCTCCAACAATACTTAAAAGATAATGGGATTATTTCTCATGTTACTCTACCGTATACTCTGCAACATAATGGAGTTTCTGAGCAAAGGAACCAAACCCTATTAAATACGGTTAGTTCTATGATGAGTGAGGTTGAGTTGCCTCTATCCTATTGGGGATATGCACTAGAAACTGCAGTACATATATTGAATTTGATGCCCCCGAAGTCTTTACCTAAGAAGCTATATGATATGTGGCATGGAAAGAACCCCACCTTAATTATTTGAAGGTTTGGGGTTCTCCAGCCTATGTTAAGAACATCGGCCCCAACAAATTTGAGGAAAGATCGGCCTTGTGTGAGTCATAGGATATCCCAAGAACTCCAAAGGATATATTTTCTACAACATAGAGGAACAAAATTTTATTGTTTTCGCACATGTTGTCTTTTTATAAAGGGAATTTTAGTTAAAAGAAATTAACAACGAAGTTGTAGATTTGGATGAGATCTGAGAAAATAACATGACAGCTGAACTAGTGGGATAAACAAATTCATCCATATATAAAAACATGCAACCTACTAGAAGGTCTAGTTGGGAATCTTATGCACCAGCGAGATAATACAGTTTTATCGTGGATGGCGGGAAGGAGGACTATATCTTAGATGAAGACACTCTCTATCATTCCAACAACCATTGCAGAGTAAAAACTTTGCACTTCTGCTTGGAGCTATGAAATTTGAAATGGATTCCATGTATGAAAACAAAGTATGGACTTTGGCTGGCATACTTGAAGGGACAAAAACCATTGGTTGTAAATAGATTTACAAGAAAAAGATAAATGCAGATGGACAAGTGGAGACTTACAATGCAAGGCTAGTTGCAGAAGAATTTAATGAAATTCAAGGTGTTGATTATGATGGAACATTTTTGCTTGCAGCAATGCATATGTCCATTCATATAATGCTAGCTATTGTTATATTCTACGACTATGAAATATGACAAATGGATGTAAAGATGAAATTTCTCAATCGTGATTTAGAAGAGACCGTCTATATGTCGCAACCCGAGGTATTCGAGGTTAGTGGGAGTGAAAACAAGGCTTGAAAGTTGTTAAAGTTCATTTATGAAGTTAAATAAGCTTTAAGGAGCTAGAAAAATTATTTTGATAAAGTAATCAAATCGTTTGGTTTTTATCTAAACACATAGGAAGCATGTGTATAAAGATCAGAGATAGATCTAAGAGGCCATTGGGATTGTCCCAATCCCTGTATACAAATACCATACCAAAAAGTTCAGTATGGAGAATTCCAAGTGTGGAAATGATCCGACATAAGCTGGAATCATCCTTTCTAAAAAGGATGCTTCTAAAACTGATGAGGAGAAAGAGAGTATGAAGAGGATACCATATGCTTCAAAAATCGGTTCTGTATTGTCCTCTATGCTATGTACTAGAGTAGATGTGGCATATGCATTGGGATGGGCAAGCTGATACAAGTCTAATCCTGGAGAAAAGCATTGAATGACAGTAAAATGTATACTAAAGTATTTAAGAAATACTAGAGATTTATTCTAATATTTGGGAATGGATACTTCCTTATAAATGGGTATACAGACTCTAACTTTCAAAGTGATATCAATGGTAGTAAGTTAGTGTCAAATTACATCTGTACAATAAAAGGTGGAGTCGTCAATTGGAAAAGTTCCAAACAGGAAACAGTAGCTGATTCCACGATGGTGGTAGAGTGCATCGCCCTCGATGAAGCAGCAAAGGAAGCGGTATGGATGCACAAGATTTTAAGTAAACTAGGAGTGATTCCAACACCGAGAATCCAATGGCATTGTTTTGCGACAACAATGCGGCGATGTAGATCGCAAAGGAGCCTAGAGCACATAAGAAATCACCACACAATCTTTAAAAGTTCCACCTAATTAGAGAATTTATTGAGAAGAAAAAGGTCATGATATATGTATCTATATACCAAGGACAACATAGCAGATCCATTCACAAAGGGATTGGCTCTGTCGGTTCTCATTAAGCCAATCGAATGAATGGGATTGAGATTTCATTATTGGCCCCAAATGCAAGTGAGAGATTGATGGAGTTTGGGGTATTCCCTAGGGGCAATTCAATAATTTACTGTAAATTATTGACTCTGTAATAAAATTTCATTCGAAATAATTTTTTTTTCTTTCAATTATATAATTTTATAATGTGTTATATTAATTAATTATTTTATTTAAATATATATAGTAGAAAATCCATAAGTTGTATGTTTTGTCATAGTAATTACAACATATTGTAATCATGAGAAATTTGTCACAATATAATAAACATATTGTTTTAAATATTCATAGTCAAGATGTATCGAGAGTGGGTGTCTATACATCCATTGAGACCAGAGTATGTAATGCTCTTCAAATATTGGGCAGTGTATTACTCATGACTGTTGAGTGGCACCATGGGGTTATGTACTATTAGTTATTGGATAACTATGAAATGACTCATTCAATAGTTTTCTGTTGGTTAATATAACTAAGGTCAAACTGAAAATGTAGAAGTGACAATGTCACAAAGTTCCCTCGACTTGAGAATATTATTAAACTTCAATGTGGATGCTCCACTTTGATTATAGTTAAATTATGTCATGACGTATATCGAACGACTATAGTTGGGTCTAAGCTAAAGCACTGGAAGTGAAACAAAATTCAATAGAGAATTCGGTTCCTCAGTTATATGCGATTAGTATCACGGTCAACTAATGTTAACTCAAAGCCAAAGTCCCTAGCCAGAGCAGTTCAATTAATAATAGTTGTTATTATCAAACAAGGACTTTGTGTTTGGACTATACAAGTTGAATGTGGACAATATTGGAATTTTGACCACTACTAAATTCCATAGGTCCTAATGTGATATAGTTTTGACGAAGAGAATTGGTGAAAATAATTGTCACTGCCGAGGACCTCTTAAAATAAGTAAAGTTGGATTTTACCGAAATCGTATAAGCGATAAATTAGCGAAACTTCACACCACTATTTAAGTTGATGTGTGAACGTTAATATTTGAAAAGTTTGATATTAATATCTAACTGAATTTACACCTAAGAGTCACACAACCACAATGTCGAATACTCTGACTACCACCTAATTTAATTAAATTATAATAATTGTTATAAACTAATTAATATTTGTGAAATATTAAGTACAAAATTTTATTCGATTCGTGTTGATCAGCATTGAAAATAATGTGTATATAAAAGTTATATACATATCGATATGCGATATCATTGTACATTTAAATTTGATTTAAATGTAAATTATCTAATCTGATTTGAAGTAGGATGCAAGCTTACGGGCCCATGGGACGACCGGTTAAACATTAAAAGGGAGGAGGGGTATTATTTTGATGTTCTTGGGTTTGAATCGGTAGAGAAAAAGATGGGTCTCGATCCACATATTCCTCTCTTTTCTCTCTTATTTAGACCTACTGCCCCTCTTTTTTTTACTTTACTTTTTTTGTTTCCTTCCCTCTACCTCTATTCGAAATCACCACCATTCCCTCCTCCATTATTTTTAAGTTAAAAACACAAATTCAAATAAAATAAAATAAAGGTGCGTAGATCTCTTTGATTTGTAGTGCTTTCTGGAAGAGATTGAAATCAAATCCTTGGAGTTTTGTACATTCACCATTCGAAATGTCATTCTTAAGCAACGGTTGAAGTAGCACTTTAATTCATATTTATTTACATGCATTTTCCATTTATTATGTTATTATATATGGTTAGATTAGGTTATATCATGAATCCTTATATCTTTATGCTGTCAAACTAGAGTGTGTGGGTGTCTATATAAACATATTATTTTATAATATATATACGTGTGCGTGTTCGTGTTTGTGTGGTTTTTTCATTCTCGACCTAATTAAAAAAGGATTTGAATTAAAAAATTAACTTTAAAAGTGTATTTAAAATTGAAATTTTAAATTATATAAATATACATAAAATATTTTTAATTTATTATATTAAATTTTATATATATTGTTTTCAGAAATATTTTTTTTACTTATAAATTTGAAATGTGGGTGTGTGTGGTTTTATAACATGACATATTAATTAGAGTTTAATAATTTATAAATATATACGTGCATATTTAATATATACATAGTTTTAAATATTACAAAGCATTTTATTAAATATAAAAAAGAATTTTTCTGTGAGGATTTTGATTTTTTTAATTAAAAATCCATACAGAATTATCAATTAAAAAAATTAAATTTGTCAAAATCTATATCTGGCCAATATATATATATATATGGAATTTGTTGCTTCAAACGATTGAAACCTTGGTTTTTTTCATCGGTTAGGAGATAAAAAGAAATGGAGCTTCCTTGATTTTTGAGAATTACGCCTAAAAACTTGTTCCTGCACAGATGAAAAATGCGGCAGTTTCCCCGATTGTTCTAGCAAGATCCATTATATTTTGTATATACATATACATAATTATGCAATACAATTTTATGTTAAAAATGATTTAAAATATTTATTTTAATATATATATGTTTCCTGGAGATTTGACCAGGCAACTAGTGCTCGGCATCAGGTAGCACTCGGCATCTCATGGTACTCGGCGTAGCGCTTGGCATCTAGTAGTACTCGGCATCAGATAGTACTCGGCATCCAGTGGAACTCGGCAATAGGAGTACTCGGCATCCAATAGTACTCGGCATCCAGTGGAACTCGGCAACAGGAGTACTCGGCATCCAATAGCACTCGGCGTCCAGAAGCACTCGGCATCTAGGAGTACTCGGCGTAGTACTCGGCATCCAGTAGCGCTCGGCATCAAGGAGTACTCGGCATCCAAGAGTACTCGGCATTAGAAGGCGTTCGGCGTATATGATTACTCGACATGGCAGTATCGTTCGGCCAAAGGGATCGTTCGGCTAAAAAGCATCGTTCAGCCAGAAGGCACGTTAGGCCAAGGAGGATCGTTCGGCCAAAGGTATCGTTCGGCCAGAATGCATCGTTCGGCCAGAGAGCATTGTTCGGTCAAGCGCTTCGGACAGAGGCACGTTCGGCTTTGACTGACAACTACTCTGCACTTTCCACACATCAAACATACCGTTCGGCATAGGAAGGGTGGTTCGGCATCATTGTGTTCGGCCTACCTGGTTCGGCATGCAGCGATCACTATACTTGGGCTAGAGTGTTCGGCTACCGAGCCCATCTGGGAAGTCCAGCCCATCTTTGTCTATAAATAGAGGGGCAGGGTCACAGTGAAAAGGATCCTTTTTGGGAGAACACTGGGGAGACTCTGCCATTTTTCAGACTCATCTTCTTTACTTAACAACTTCATTCAAGCATTTGATCTATGAATTGTATTTGTAATCAATCATTAAGAAGATCAATAAAGTTTAATCTCAAAGTGGACGTAGGCAATTACGCTGAACCACTATAAATTTGGTGTTCTTACTTTCTGCATTTAGATTAGCATTGTCTTCTCTGTTTAATTTACCTTCATCACTTATTTCTCTACATAATCTTTCTCTACGAGGTTAGTGACCAATTTTGGTGCTAACACTTTGGTGCTTTCACTGAGAATTGAATTCACAGACCTCAAGGATCTGCTTTGAAGCTACTGGATTGAACAAATCCCCCAAAGAAGATCCGACTCATTGATAGGACATCCGTTGATTCTACTCAGAGTTCCTACCAATAACTCTGCAATGGCGAGACCACGTACCAGGTCAGCTTCTCATAATGCGGATGCCCATGAAACTGCTAGCGTACAACAAGCAGGACCTAGCAATTAACCAGCGATTCCGGGTGTAGGAATTGCCACCCAGGACCAAACTCCGGTTATCACCAGAATAGAGTTCAACGACTTGATGAGAGAACTCAGGGAAAGCAGGAGACAGCTAGGAGAGCAGATGCAAGCTAACGCCAACCTGATGGCACAAATCACTCAACAACAGCAACAGAATGCTGCGGGCAATCCCGCTCCCTATTCCTCATCCGACAGCTCAACTTCTTCTGATGAACCTCCCAGGCGCAGATGCCGTAAGACTGAAGCTGCGGGGACGGGTGCTGCTGTTCAAACAGTTGGAAACCGTGACCAAGTCGGAGCTGGAAACTTAGGAACTGGAGTACAGATGGAGGCTGGAGGCCCAGACCATCAAAATGCTAACGATGTCGAACCTCAAGACGCACGATTGGCAGATCGCCAGGAGAGGAGGCATCAGCATGGACAGTCGCGTAGAACAGACTCTAACCTTCCACCTTCCATACAGACACCAGATCTGACAGCCATGGTCAGGCAATTGATGAGAGAAAATCAGGGCTTATCGAATGATGATTGGGGAGTATCAAGAAGTCATACTCCATTCACAGATGTTGTGCTGCAGGCGGCGTACCCCAAAAAGTTTAGTATGCCAACTATCCCTGCGTACGAGGGAAAGACTGACCCCAGACAGCATGTCATAAAGTACGAATGGATGATGGATTCAGCTAGAGCAAATGATGCCACCAAGTGTAGATGCTTTCCAATTACTCTATCTGGGATCGCTACTATGTGGTTTACCCGACTCCCTCCGCGGTCTGTATCCAATTTTGAGGAGTCGGCAAAGAAGTTTATTGAGCAGTTCAGGATACACACTACTCATCCAAAGGACGTAATGTCTCTGTCAAGTGTAATCCAAAGTCCTGGGGAGTCATTGAAGGAATATTTACAAAGGTTCCATGTTGCGGAAACTGAAGTCAGTAATCCCAACGATCATGCAATCCTAATGGCTGTGATGAGAGGTGTGGATCCGGATTCTGAGTTTGGAGACTGGTTGGCAGGAAAACCTCCGACTACGCTAGAGCGTTTCTACTCAAAGGCACACCAGTTCATAAGGAGAGAGGAAGCTAGGTGGGTAAGACGAGATAAGGCACCAGGACCTGTCCAAGAGTCTATGAAAAGCAACATTGCTGTGAAGCAGTCCGGAGACAACTCGGGAAAGGTCCAAGTCAATGTCCAGAACAAGCCTGGGCAGCCTAAGGAGTCCGGAGGAAGAAATCAAGGGAAGAAGAGAAAAGCGGGGAAGTGGAAATCGAGAATTCCAAGCTACAACGAGTATACCCCGCTGAATGCGTCTCTTGAGAACATTTACCTATCTACCTGCAATACTTTTCAGTACATAAAGCCACGTCCAAAAGAATCAACCGAGGAGCAGAAGCGAACCGGAAAATATTGTCGCTTCCATGAGACTTATGGGCACAATACGGAAGAGTGCAGACACCTGCACGACGCTATCGAGAAGTTGATCAGGCAAAAGAAGTTGCAAGAATTTGTGAAGGATCCACAAGAAGGAGGACAGGGAACGACCAACCCAGGTCGCGCACCAGCTCCGCATCATCCCAAGGAGCCTGCCCGAACTGTGGGTAGACTAGTCATAAATACAATTATCGGCGGACCTCACCCCGCGGATAAAAATTGGCAAGAGATGGAGCGGTATGCAAGTTCCCTGAAGCATGCAGATTTCGAGTGCTGTTCGAACGTGGAGGATGGGACCCCTGCTAAGCAGCAGTGCATAATGACAGACGATATAGTGTTCAGAAACAGAGATGCTGATCAAATAGAGGCTCCAACCATCGACCCGATGGTCATATCTGCGACGATCGGACCGGCATATGTGAAAAGAATTCTGATTGATTGCGGAAGTTCTGTCAACATCATCTTCAAGAAGGCTTATGACCAAATGAAAATGGAAACAAAGGACTTGAAACCGTCCAAGGCTCGTATACACGGCTTTAACGGCGCAGCGACCGATGCAGTGGGGTATGTTGAGTTACCAGTTGAACTGGGACAAGGCGAGCGTCGGAGGGTGCGAATCCTACCCTTCGTAGTTTTGGATGTGGATTCTCCGTATAATGTTTTCTTGGGCCGACCGGCCCTGGCTGAGTTTAGGGCAGCGTTAGCCCCGTGGTGCTTAACTTTGAAGTTCCCGATTGACAAAGGAGTAGGTATTGTTCATGGCGACCAAGCAGCTGGTCGTTCCTGTTATGTGGCTGAGCTCCGAGAGGCCCATCGGAGGGAGAAAGGAAATGTTGCGGACAATCCCGTCCGCATCCTTAACACGGATAATTGACAAGTAGTGCCCGAGCCCTGGCTCGGGCATAATTCTCGGATCTTCAAAGACATAGATCCGAGAGACGACGATGAGAAACCCAGGGAAGAAAAGGCAGCGCCGGCTGAACTAACGGTTGACATTTCAGTTAGCCGAAACGACCCTTCGCGGATACTGAAGATCAGATCACAGCTTGGCCCCGCAATGACTGAAGACCTTAGTGACTTCCTCCGGGCGAATCTTGATGTTTTCGCCTGGACGCATTCTGATATGTGTGGGATTTCTCCCGCCATCACGAGTCATATGTTGAACATAGACCCGAAATACGTCCCGGTTAAACAAAAGAGGAGAGGAATGGACCCGGAGAGGTCCACTGCTCTCAGAGAGGAGGTGGACAAACTCAAAGCCAATGGGTTCGTCCGCGACGCCCTCTATCCTGAATGGGTATCGAACCCCGTACTGGTGAAAAAGGCAAATGGGAAATGGAGAACTTGCGTAGACTATTCCGATTTGAACAAAGCATGCCCCAAGGACAGTTTCCCGTTACCAAGGATCGATCAGTTGGTCGACTCTACCGCAGGACATAAGCTGTTATCATTCATGGATGCATACTCGGGATACAACCAAATCCCGATGCATATTCCAGACCAAGAACACACCAGCTTCATTACGGATGTCGGGCTATATTGCTATGTAGTAATGCCCTTCGGACTGAAGAACGCAGGAGCGACTTATCAACGTTTGGTGAATCAAATGTTCAAGGACCAGCTTGGTAGGACGATGGAAGTCTATGTGGATGACATGCTCGTGAAGTCACGACAGTCAAACGACCACATTCGAGACTTGGCTGAAATGTTCGACATACTCAGGTATTACGGGATGAAGATCAACCCTCTGAAGTGTTCCTTCGGTGTTGCGTCGGGGAAGTTTTTGGGATTCATCGTCAATGCTAGGGGAATTGAAGCTAACCCCGAAAAGATCCAAGCTATTTGAGATGTGCAAGTACCCAGGACTATAAAGCAGGTACAGAGCTTGAATGGAAAAGTAGCTGCGCTAAGTCGATTCATATCCAGGGCAACTGACAAGTGCATCCCTTTCTTTGATATAATAAAGAAAGGGAAGAGGAACTTCGAATGGACGTCTAGTTGCGAGGAAGCATTCCGGGATCTGGTGAGGCATCTGGAGAGTCCACCAGTGCTGTCAAAACCAGTAGACCACGAGATGCTGTACGTATACTTAGCTGTATCCCCACATGCAATAAGTGCGGCTTTAGTTCGCGAGGAGGACCGAATCCAGAAGCCGGTGTATTATGTTAGCAAGCGTTTAACGGGGGCAGAAAGAAATTACCCTAAAATCGAGAAATTGGCCTATTGCTTGGTGATTGCATCACGTAAGCTACGCCCATATTTTCAAGCACACTCAATCAGTGTTTATACCGATCAACCCCTGCGGCAGGTACTCCAACGACCAGAAACTTCCGAAAGATTGCTAAAATGGAACGTCGAGTTGAGCCAGTTCGATATCGCCTACTTGCCACGGAGGGCCATACAAGGGCAAGCATTAGCAGATTTCATCGCTGAGTTTACCATACCCATAGAACCAGATAATCATGACGTCATTCCCCCCGTTCGTTGGAAATTATACACTGATGGGGCATCAAACGACCGTTGCTCCAGCGTGGGTGTAGTTCTTATAACTCCGGAAAATCGATCAATCTGTTATGCTTTGAAGCTTGATTTCCCAGCTACAAATAACGAAGCAGAATATGAAACATTGATCGCTGGCTTGAAGCTCATCGGAGAACTCGAGATCAAATCAGTTGAAATCTTTTGTGACTCACAGTTGGTGGTTTACCAAGTGAGGGGAGATTACCAAGCAAAGGGACAGAAGCTGGCTCCGTACCTTGTTCAGGTCCAAGAACTGCTGTCAAATCTTGAGCATTATGACATTTCACATGTCCCGCGCGAACAGAACAAAGAAGCCGACTTGTTGGCTAAGTTTGCAAGCACAGGCGACGCGCAGCAAATGGGATTGTATCCCGTTGAGGCCCTGCATGCCCCGAGCATAGACGAGATGAAAGTTGACCGTGTGTTGGAAATAGAAATCGAAAAGGAGTCGTGGATGACCCCGTTCAGACTGTACCTGACAACCGGGGCTTTACCAGAAAAAAGGAACGAAAGGCGACAGGTCCTTCGAAAGGCTGCGCGATACGTGATGCAGGATGGATTAATGTATCGAAAAGGGTTCTCAGTCCCCTTATTACGGTGCATCGCTCATGACGAGACAAAGCGGGTCTTGAAAGAGGTTCACGAAGGGGAATGTGGCGACCATACCGGGGGGCAAACGCTAGCAAAAAAGATCCTCCGCTATGGATACTATTGGCCGACCGTGAATCGGGACGCTGCAGACTACGCAAGGAAATGTGACAAGTGTCAAAGATATGCGAAAATCCCGAGGACTCCATCAATGGAACTCACACAAATGGTTAGTCCCTGGCCATTTGCAATCTGGGGAATCGACATAATCAGCTCTTTGCCTATATCCAAAGGTGGTGCGAAATACGCAATAGTTGCAGTCGACTATTTCACAAAATGGGCTGAGGCAGAATCCTTGGCCACAATCACCTGTAAGAAGGTCATTAAATTCGTTGTACGAAGCATTATATGCCGCTTTGGCCTTCCTCGCACCATCATTATGGACAACGGGATGCAATTTGAAAGCAGAGAGTTCAAAGAGTTCTGTTTAAAGTATGGCATCGAGAAGAAGTTCACCGCCGTTGCACACCCGAAAGCTAACGGACAAGTCGAGGCCGTTAACAAAATAATCAAGTCCATACTAAAGAAGCGTTTGGAGAAGGTTGGAGGCAAGTGGGTAGATGAACTCCCGACAACACTATGGGCTTATAGAATTACCCACAAGTCCGCGACCGGCCACACTCCATTCGCCTTGGCATACGGCTCGGAAGCCGTTATACCCGTGGAACTTGAAGTTCCATCACACCGAGTGACATACTATGATCCCAAGACAAACCAGGACCTCTTGTTGGAATCGCTGGACTGCATCGATGAAAAGCGTGAAGAGGCCGAATTAAGGGCGGCAGCGCATAGACACTGAGTCAAGCGTTACTACGACGGCAGAGTCCGCCCAAGGACTTTTGATGTAGGTGATCTCATTCTGAAACGAGTTTTCCCGGTACCATCACGTATGAATCCCAGCTGGGAAGGTCCGTACGTCATTGAACGGAAGCTTGGAGAGGGAACATTCAAGCTAGCGACCGTTGATGGCACGACACTCCCCCGAGCGTGGAACAGTGAACATTTGCGGCATTATTACATTTAGCATGTTTTCTTTCTTGTTTTAGGCACTGTTATTTCCTATATGTTTTCGTTCAGTCGCAACTTAGTTTCTTTTTAACTATGTAATCAAGCAGTTTAGTTGTTTTTCATTAATAAAGGCTTGAAGCCGTATTTTCCACAAATCACTAATGTTCCTATATCTCATGATCAGATGACGAACTACATTATCCTGTACGATGTACAGACTCGTATAAATGATTTCAAATCTCCGAATCCCCAAAGCGCGGACCGAAGTACTCTAAGTCCCCAGAGCGCGGACTAGAGTATAAACGATTTCAAATCTCCGAATCCCCAAAGCGCGGACCGGAGTACTCTAAGTCCCCAGAGCGCGGACTAGAGTATAAACGATTTCAAATCTCCGAATCCCCAGAGCGCGAACCGGAGTACTCTAAGTCCCCAGAGCGCGGACTAGAGTATAAACGATTTCAAATCTCCGAATCCCCAGAGCGCGGACCGGAGTACTCTAAGTCCCCAGAGCGCGGACTAGAGTATAAACGATTTCAAATCTCCGAATCCCCAGAGCGCGGACCGGAGTACTCTAAGTCCCCAGAGCGCGGACTAGAGTATAAACGATTTCAAATCTACGAATCCCCAGAGCACGGACCGGAGTACTCTAAGTCCCCAGAGCGCGGACTAGAGTATAAACGATTTCAAATCTCCGAGTCCCCAGAGCACGGACCGGAGTACTCTAAGTCCCCAGAGCGCGGACTAGAGTATAAACGATTTCAAATCTCTGAATCCCCAGAGCGCGGATCGGAGTACTCTAAGTTCCTAGAGTGCGGACTAGAGAATAAACGATCTCAAATCTCCGAATCCCCAGAGCGCGGATCGGAGTACTCTAAGTCCCCAGAGCGCGGACTAGAGTATAAACGATTTCAAAACTCCGAATCCCCAGAGCACGGATCGGAGTACTCTAAGTCCCCAGAGCGCGGACTAGAGTATAAACGATTTCAAATCTCTGAATCCCCAGAGCGCGGATCGGAGTACTCTAAGTCCCTAGAGCGCGGATCGGAGTACTCTAAGTCCCCGGAGTGAGGACTAGAGTATAAACGTTACGAACCTCCGAATCCCTTGAACGCGGATCAACTTACTCTAAATCCCTGGAGAACGGATTAGAAAAAAGTCCAAGTACTCAAGAAATGTGGGACAAGAAGTATGCCACATCTGGAAATGTTCGAACAATGCGAGAATGGACTGGGAAATAATGCAACTCCTAAAAACTTGAGTTATGACCACGGTCAGTCAGCAAACCAAAGAAAAGTAAGAGAATTATTCAAGCGAAAAAGAAACTAAAACTTCGTTCAATAGTTCAAAATGGGGTTACACAGTTATCCCTCCAAAGCTTGGAGTCAAGGACCTATCTATACAATCTACAGAGACAAAAGATAGAAGTAATTACAAGACTTAAGCAAGGAACTCGTTGAACGAGTGTAGCGGTTATTTCTTCGGTTTCTTCTTCTTGTCTTCTTTTGTTTTTTCCGACGACTCCTCTCCCTCACGCTTTTTCTTGGATTTCTTGCTCACTAAAGAAGCGGAGTCAGGAGTAGGAGACGGAACATCCAGTGGTTTAAACCTGCCCGGGAGAATGATTTTCAGAGGTCTGTTCCGCGGGTCGGTAAGTTCGAGTATTTCAGGTTCGACTTTGACCTCGACCTTTTTCTTCTCCTCTTCGGCGAGGCGTTCCTTCATGCTCATCTTTGAGGTATGCTCAGAGGCGCCAGTGATCTCGATTTCATCACTCCCTTCGGTAGGAGACGAAGTGTCAAGCTTGTCATCATCTAGCGCCCCGATCACTTGAGCGTCAGGGCCAGGAGTTACTCCCGCATGAGCAACATCGCTTGTTTTCTCTGCCTCCTTGGCGCCATCGCTCCTCGGAGTTGGCTCGGGATCAGAGCAGCCTGCATGAAAACATAAAGACTGAACATTAGAACGAATATCCAATGCTGGAAAATAACAAGATCTTTCGACTTCTAGAAAAGAAGAGTTTTCTACCGGGTTCTGGTTGGCTATCGGTTGCGCGTGGGGTTTCACCCTCCAGAATAGGAGATAGCACGCGAACGCCAAGCCCGGGATCTTCAGGATCATAGCCGGCATGCTGCTCGAACGGGTCAAGTGTCGGCCGACCGGCCGGCTGAGCAGCGGGAGGAGCAGCAATATGAGGAGCCGTAGTCTCAGCCCCAGACGGGCCAGCTTCATCACTTTTCTCTTTTGGAAGGGGAGAGCCTTTGTTATAAAGCGCCAAAGCTGCGGATAAATTCGCTGGCTCATTCCCCCTAAGAAACTCCTTCACCAAGGCATCCTCATCGACCTCTTCAGAGCCCGACTCGATATTCCTAATCTTCACTAAGGTTTCCCAGGCCTCAGCTAGGGATTCGAGATAGCCCTCGCCCAAGAATGTTAAGTCACGATGCATAAGGACGCGGGCTCCATACTCAGCAATCAACGGGTCAAACATGCATTTGACCTCTTCCCTGCCGGCTTCTGCGGCCGTCTCGAGGCGAGAGTCCATCTCCTCCGCAGCTTTTCTTTTGCCCTCCTCACGGGCTTCGTCCTTCATTTTTTCAACCCCAGCAAGTTCGTCATCGAGCTTCGTTTTCAGGAGCCGAGTAGCAACGATTTCATCACAGTATCGTTGTGACTCTTCTTGAGCAGCTACTTTGTCCTCTTTCTCCTTGGAAAGTAATTCCTTCAACTCTTTGACTTGTATAGCGAGCGCGTCCCTTTCTTTTTGGATGGAATCTTTTTCTAGGGCAAGGGCACCGCTATGCTGGACTGCTTCATCAAGTTCCTTATTGTGAGCCACCTCTAAACGAGCGACTGCCTCAGCAGTATCTTTCGTGCTTTGCTCAGCGGCTTCCAGCTTCGACTTGTACGAAGCGAGCTCCTCGTCTTGGTGCTTGATGATGTTCTTGTCACAGCCAGCCTCCAGTTTCAGACGATCAATCTCATATTGTCGCTCAACAGACACCTCCTAGATCTTTTCAACCAAGTGAACAAACGCATCATGTTGAACATAGACGTCGTTGTTACAGGCAATGGCACTCTGCTTCACGTGCCCAGGAATATGATGGATAGCTGGGAGGAATTTCAGACCATCAAAGCAAATTTTTGGAAATTTGGCCTTAAGATCGACCATCTTTTCTGCTACAGTTGGGTCAACCGCGAGAGTACGGGGAGGAGGCCTTGGAAGTTCTTCTCTTTTTCGTTGCTCCCGAATTAGCCTCGTACTCGACGAACCGGAGTGTTGTTCTCGAGGAGCATCGGGTTGGGACCCCTTCTGTAAAGACTTCTCTCTATCCGGCTCAGTTGGAGGAAGAGGATCATGGGACTGTGAAGATTGGGAATATGCCTTCTTACAATGAGACGAATCGCGGGGACGGTTGTCTCTATCTTCATAATCATCTCTGTCCCTACGTCTGCCCGAACCTGAATCCTGTCCAGAATGATGAAATATGGAAGAGCCGTGAAGGCGATCGAATCCGTGAGAGCGCCCCATGTCACCTACAAAGAATAGAGATAACAACGAGTTAAGAAAGATCCGGGAAACAAGAAAAAACTTGAAGTGTATGATGGAGTGCGTATGTGCGTGTGTGTCCTAGTGTTCCCCCCGACGGACCAGTTCTTTTGTCTTTACTAATCGGAGTATTGTCTCCCTGGACTGGGAGTTGAACTCCCGCATTGCCTCTAGCGGGCGAAGAAAACCTGAGGACTTCAGGATCGTCAAACCCGTAATTAAGTATATCGTCGGGGATAGAGAGATTCGACAAACCCCTTAGAGAACTCTCCAGGTGCTGTGAGGAAGCGTCTTTCTCTGGCGGGATAGGCATAACTTTCGAAGTGCCGCCAACTTTCTCCTTCCGAATCTTGTATTTTAACCTCTTCTTTCCCTTTGAAGGGGAGGATGACGTTTCAATGTCATGAACTTTGACCGCCGGATTCCAAGCGGGACCCACATTCTCGCCTTGAGTCTCAGGAGCTTCATCCTCTTTGTGCTCACCTTCTTCGTGCGTATCGGGAGTGCGGCGTGATGACGATCCGGCCTGTTTTTTCCCTTTACCGAATGCTGGCTTGGGAATGGAGACGCCCTCCGGGAGGCTAATCCGATGACCTGGGGCTAGCAAGCCGAACCTCGACAATGATTCATTCGAAATGATAGTTCGGATGTCTCGTTCCTCGGCAGGAAGAGCTCTAATGGCCTCAACGGCCTCAGAATATCCTCGGCCCTCCGGACGCGGGTTGATACTTGAAAAGATGAAACGAGGAGTTAGAAAAAGCATGACTCCAATTAAAGGCGAATGATGACTCAGCGAAGAGACTTACTACCTTCAACCCATCTCCTCGCAAAACCAGGAGGGCAACGCACGTAGAACCATTCCTGTTTGTACAGGGCGAATTTACTGCATGCTCCTGTCAACATTTGGCATTTTTGGTACGGTTCGAGGAACATGAAGGAAGGGCTATCTTTCCGTTTCTTGATCATATATATGTATATGATGTCGCCAGAGGTTGGAGGTATAGAGAAGACGGCTATGAAGAGTAGATAGGTCCCATATAGAAACGCGTGACCGTTCGGATGCAACTGCGACGGAGCAATGTCGATGTACTGCAACATGTCCCGAAGGAATAAATTAAACGGAGGCACGCTGCCCATCCAACACATGAACTTGTTGCAGGTGGTATATCCGACTGGGAGCAGGTGAGGACGATCGTGTCGCGAAGGGACCAACACATCGGCGAAAGGAATCCCATGAATGGAGCATATCCGTCGAAGTGCGGCTTCATTGATCTTCGAAGCTTGTGAATCGATCGGGTTGTCTAAAAGAATTGTTGCCTCCAGGGCATCGGGTGCTAAGTTATGGGCAGGGGAAGTCGACGGATTTGAAGTATCAGCGGCTTCTTGCCTTGATGACAGCCCAGGCCTGTCAGATATGGTGGCGGAGCTAGACTTCATAGACATCCCCAATAAATAATGAATCTGTTTAAGTGCCTGCGAAAACTATACTTGAAAAAACGTTGAACGTTAGAGTTAACAACACGAATATTCCCCCCTAGTGTGGTGTGTGATCTAGTGCAAGCAATCATGTAAAAGCGTTGAAAGTTTGAAGGTTGCAAAGTTGTTGCTATAAAACTGAGCATCAAGTCATCGCCCTCGGAGACCGTCATCGCTGACCGTCCCCGGAAGCCTGCCTTTTGGCGATTGCAATTCCAGATCCAGAAAACGTATGATAATCTAAGTTCAGATTTACGTTTACTGAAGCTAAGAAGTTAGTGATCCGGTTCGTCTTCACGTATGCTAGAATGCTTGGGCCCTGTTTCTTGTTTTGCTATACGGGAAGATATAGTTAATGAGTGTTCGGCTAAGATTTTGGTTCGGCTAAAGTCATCGTTCGGCTAAAGTCATTGTTCGGCTAAAGTCATTGTTCGGCTAAAGCATTGTCCGGCTAAAGTCATTGTTCGGCTAAGTCTTTGTTCGGCTAAGTCATTGTTCGGCTAAGTCTTTGTTCGGCTAAGTCATTGTTCGACTAAGTCATTGTTCAGCTAAGTCATTGTTCGGCTAAGTCACTGTTCGGCCAAGCCTAAGTTCGGCTAAATTCTGGTTCGGCTAAGTTGTTGTTCGGCATGTTTTAGCCTGAGTATGGTACGGTGTTTTGTGACTGTTCGGCTAAGATGACCATCGGCATGTTGTCCTTAACATTGGCCTCACCTTCTCCTCCATCCACACCGAACCACGAGGGCATATCGTTCGGCAAGTCGTACCAGACCGTACCACCCAATGCCCCTAGTCATCTCCTACTTCCTCCATGTTTCTCCTTCCTCCAACCTGTTCCGGCATGAGATACTTATGCCGAACCACGGTATGTCTACCAGCGACTTCCTACTCGACATCGATTTATCCCATAAATTAAAGGAGTTCAAGCGTGAAGGCTGCATTTAGGTGAGAGGATCAGTACCTAGTGGGAAAGATAAAGACTTGGGAGGAATCGGCTTGATTGTATGCTGGCTGGTAGCTTCGGCAGGAATAAGGCAGAGGTGTTAGAAGTGTGAAAAAGGAAAGAAGGGTAGAGGTGCTGGCTTTTATAGGGAAAGCGGGAGAAGTCGAAAAGGCCATATCTGGTGGAACCGGTCAAGGTCATATCGTTCGGCATCGGCGCATAATGGTGTCCGGCACTGAAGTATCGTTCGGCAAGGAAGCATCGTTCGGTTACAAATGTCTCATTCGACATTTAGAACACGCTCGGCACACATCTAAACCGCTGGAGTTCACAAAAGGGCATCTTCATTCGAGGTTAGTCAAGGGTTTAAGACGAGACGAAAAGGTTACATGATTCAAAGCGTACCACGTTCGGCCACGCGATACACTTTGGGGGGCAAGTGTTTCCTGGAGATTTGACCAGGCAACTAGTGCTCGGCATTAGGTAGCACTCGGCATCTCATGGTACTCGGCATAGCGCTTGGCATCTAGTAGTACTCGGCATCAGATAGTACTCGGCATCCAGTGGAACTCGGCAACAGGAGTACTCGGCATCCAATAGTACTCGGCATCCAGTGGAACTCGGCAACAAGAGTACTCGGCATCCAATAGCACTCGGCGTCCAGAAGCACTCGGCATCTAGGAGTACTCGGCATAGTACTCGGCATCCAGTAGCGCTCGGCATCAAGGAGTACTCGACGTAGTACTCGGCATCCAAGAGTACTCGGCATTAGAAGGCGTTCGGCGTATATGATTACTCGACATGGCAGTATCGTTCGGCCAAAGGGATCGTTCGGCTAAAAAGCATCGTTCAGCCAGAAGGCATGTTAGGCCAAGGAGGATCGTTCGGCCAAAGGTATCGTTTGACCAGAATGCATCGTTCGGCCAGAGAGCATTGTTCGGTCAAGCGCTTTGGAAAGAGGCACGTTTGGCTTCGACTGCCAACTATTCTGCACTTCCCACACATCAAACATACCGTTCGGCATAGGAAGGGTGGTTCAGCATCATTGTGTTCGGCCTACCTAGTTCGGCATGTAGCGATCACTATCTTGGGCTAGAGTGTTCGGCTACCGAGCCCATCTGGGAAGTCCAGCCCATCTTTGTCTATAAATAGAGGGGCAGGGTCACAATGAAAAGGATCCTTTTTGGGAGAACACTGGGGAGACTCTGCCATTTTTCAGACTCATCTTCTTTACTTAACAACTTCATTCAAGCATTTGATCTACGAATTGTATTTGTAATCAATCATTAAGAAGATCAATAAAGTTTAATCTCAAAGTGGACGTAGGCAATTACGCTGAACCACTATAAATTTGGTGTTCTTACTTTCTGCATTTAGATTAGCATTGTCTTCTCTGTTTAATTTACCTTCATCACTTATTTCTCTACATAATCTTTCTCTACGAGGTTAGTGACCAATTTTGGTGCTAACAATATATATATATATATAAAAGCATGCACACAGATGAATATATATATATATATATTCAATTTATAAAAATAATAATTTTCATACATATAATACATATAATAAATATAATTCATTTGCAAAATTTTGATTTTGAATTTAAAATTAAAAGGTATTTTCATATCCAGATAAAGTTTTAAAATTTCAAAGTTGGAACTTTAATTTGAGTTTAAATTTTTTATATTTATATTTATAAATATTATTGCATGTATATACATGTGTAAGTGGTGCACGTGCATGTACACGTACATGTGTATATGAAACACATGTACATACTATATATTATATATACAATGTCGGAAAAAATTATTTTATTAATAAATTTAAAAAATAATGATTTTATTTGAAATTATTTAGATAATATCTAAATCAATTTAGACTTAAGCCGAATAAGGTCCGAAATGGTAATTGTTTTTGAGATTTACCCATTAACCTGTTATAAGCTGGTCCAGTTCCACCATGTCCAAGGTTATAAAGAATTCTATATTTGTATATATGGATTTTTAATGTGTATGTGTATAAATTTATAAAGGAGTAAATTAATTATACACATAATTAACGAGTTTTCAAAAAAATTATATTTACATAAAATACAAAGTTTAATCTTATACCATAATACACAAAATATTCCTGTGTTAATAGTTCTCTATTTAATCAATTTTTATTTATTGAATTCATTTTAATTTATTTGAAATATACATACATCCGTATTTTTTCTTCTATTTTAAGTAACTTTAATGCTAAAAAGGCACCTAGGCTAAAATATTTAAATGTCGAAATCAACTAATAAAATAAAGTCAAAGTTTAATTTGTGAGCAATTTTTTGTCAATTAGTTGTGGGCCTAGATACAAATATAATTCTCTTAGACATAATAATAATAATAAAAGTTTATTTATATTTAGTTGACCGAGGTTATATTTATCTTATAATCGATGTAAGTTATATTAGCTTAATATAAATGTAGGGCCCTTATGTTACATTAGTGTATATTGCAACTAGTTATTTGAATTTGAATTAACAATCTTATGTTACATTTTAAATTTTAATATTTAAATTATTTATCCAAAAAACTTTATTTTAACCCATGGTTTAATATTATATAATGCCTTTATGTACATAAACATGTGCATACACGCACACACATACGTGCATATATGTATGTGCACGCGCACATGTAAGTAAGTATGTATTTATGTAGTTATAAATCCTAATAACTATGTAAACATTTATTAATCACCTAAACACCAATGTAATATACACACACATACACAACTTCCTTGATATCGTTTAATATATATGTTAATGATAACATTAAATTAAAATTAATAACATTATTGAAATAAAACTTTTAATTTGAATTTTAAATATCAAACCATAGAAAATGTTGAATATGATTTAATAGAAAATAAACATTGTTCATAATATCATAAAATTTTGAATTTGCACAAATTTAATAGAAGAGTTTTTCTAAATTACCTCTTTCACCCAGTTGTGCAATGTACCTGATCCAACAAGCGACTCTGTAACTGGAAGTTGATATGAGTCAAAAAGGCATTGGCTAAGATAATATAGTTAACCGAATTTTTTTATCAGATTGAACCAAGTGACTTCAAAGGTTGAATTTCACAATTAATACAAATGTTATACTAGTGTTAGTCATGGACATAGCATAGACATCTAAGCAATAATATTAATCATTGACCAAGCACTGGTCGTCTAAGTGACATAGTGTTGATGAAGAGACCTAACATGTACAATAGATCATTGCGTAAGGGTGTAGCTTCGTAATTATGCAGCAGGACTTTACCTAGATATCTGTAAGCATTCGACCTCTTGTCTACTACTATACTTTAGAAAAATTTGTACAAGATTTAATTTTCGAATAACTAAAATATTATTGAGATGAAGTGTTATAATAAGGAGTCACATAAATATAAATCTTAACGATCGACCGAAATGAGTTTAATAAATACATACATACATATAATATTAAAAGAAATTTTTAGTATGATTAATATTTAATTTACATATATTTTATGACAAAATGCTAAATTAATGTAATTAGTTATGAATTTTAATACATATTTGGCTGAATATGTATAGATATGTGAATGTTGTGTACATATATATATATATATATAGTCGAATATATATACCCTAAAAATATATTTATATATTTATTACTAACCCCCCACCACACACATATATTGTAACAACAGTGAATTTCACTGCTTTGATTTGCGAATATTTAATTAATTTTAAATATTCAAATAATAAATTTTATAATTAAAATAAAAAAAATTTAAATGATAAATAATGATGATGAAATAGCTTTTAAATTTTGTATACGAAAATATTTAGTTCGATGAAAAACAGAAAACGTGACCGGAATTTGTTTTTCGAATTTTCGACTTTTTGTCAGCTAAAAGTTGTCGGAATTATTGTAACACTTTTGTATAAACATAACCACATTTATAAATTGCTTTAGACATGTTTGTATGTAAATGTACACGTATGTACATTTAAGTATGTATGTATTTCAAAATAAGATAAGTTTTTATTTTAAAAAGTATATAATACTATAATATAAGATACCTTATGCAACATAAAGTACAAGTCATAAATACAGTTGCCTTTGATGTGATGGGGAGGGGGACATAAGGGTGGCTTGAGATACATGGTGAGGTGGAGGGTGGTGACGTGGCATAAGGGGGAGTGGAGGGTAGTGTTGGAGGGTTAGTTAGGTAATTTAGCATATTTACTTCATATAAAACTAATTTTCACATTTTCTTTTTCATTTTATTTTCATTTCCTAAAGCTTGAGCATTCTTTAATGGCTTCTTTTTAGATTTCAAAGAGAGAGGAAGAGAAGAAAATAAAAAGAGAGAAAGGAGAAAAAAATTCTAACATTCAAAGTGTTTAAAACTCCTCTTTTCAATTTTAAAATTTCTCCATTTTACCACAACTTCCATCGGTCGTAACGTCCCCTAACCTTACCCAAATCACGATTTTCATTTTTTCACAACATGCATAATTCCAGTGGCTATAACTTTGTAGTTTACCACTTTTTTAAATTTTGAGGTTAGATACTCCAAAATTACATTTTTTCGAGAGTGTTTTTTTTAACCTAGATTATGAAATCCGAAAATTCCATTCACCTTTTTGATCAGAAATTCCTCAAAAATTATCCGAATTGAGTAATTCGTTTTTTAAAATGATAGAGAAAATAATTATCTAAAACTTTTCTTTTGACTACCTTTTCAAATTCCAAGAATAAATGGTCCAAAAAACGAGAAGAAAATAGCCTATTTTTGAGTGGAATTCGTGGTTTTCCAAGCTTTCCGAACACTAAAGTATTTCAAGTTTCCAAAACTTTTGGTGAGTAAACTTCTTAACTTTCTGGGAAGAATTTACTTTTATACATATGTGTGTTGGTTATGTGTTATATATATATATATAAATATTTGGTTTGGATTATGGTATTGTTAGATATGTTGGTTATAAAAAGGTTGTGATTGTTGGTTATGTTTGGTGATGATATGATTTGGTATATATGAACTTGGATATGTCATATGTGTTAATCTAGTCTCGAAGCTAAAGCAAGTTAGCATGTAAACTAGTTAGTAAAGTGAAATTATGGGTATCCATAGCGATAGTCGCTATGGATGCAGTTCGCTTAAAATTTCGATTTTTGCAAAGTTTGGTTTTTATACTTCAAATTGTTTTGTAAATATTTTTATAAACTAAATAATAATGTTTTTAAAAGTTAATTAAAGATTTAATAATTAATTTTTAATTAATTAGGTTTTAGTAATTAATAATTAATTAAGTGTTAATATGGTTTATTAACTTTAATTAAATAAAGATTAGTTCTTAATTAATTATCTTTTAAAGTTAAGATTTGTTTTAAATTAGTTATTAATTAAATTAATAAATCATGAGTTAAGTATATGATTTAATTTTAATTAATTATTAATTAAGTATAAGATTAATTATTAATTAATTATTAATCAAGTGTTTAATTATTTAAAATTATAAATTATTTAAGGTTTAATTTATTATTTAAGTTTTAATTAGAGATTATTATTTTTATTAATTAAAATTAATTAATATTTAATTATTAATGAAGGTTTAAAATATTATTTAATAATTAATAAAGCATTAATTTGGGTTTAACTAATAGTTAATTATTGTTTAACTATTTAATTAAATTAAGTAAAGATTCAGTTAAAATTAATTATGATAAATAAGGATTTAACTTATACTTAATTATTTTTAATAATGTTTTTTTAAAGTTTTAAACTTGGTTTCCAAAAGTAAAATTCTTTAAAGATACTTCTTTTCAAAGATGGATTTGAATACAAGTGATTTAGGTGTCGATACCATTAAGAAACCATATAACTGTGACTAAGTTATAATGCAGATTTTGGGATTGTTTAGACATGTGATAGCAGAATAAATCCCCGTTCTGCTATAAATTGATTGATTGTTTATTGGGTTGTTTGGACATGTGTTAGCAAAATAAATCCCCATTCTGATATAAATTGTTTGTTTGCTTTCTTGCTTGTTTGTTTGTTTGTGTGGACATGTGTTAGTAGAATAAATCCCCGTTCTGCTATGAATTGGTTGAATGGTTTGGACATCTGTTTAGCAGGACAAATCACCATTCTGCTATTATGTTTTTTGTATATGTATATGCTAGTTAGCTTATATTGACATGTTATTCCCTGATTCGGATATGAGTGTATTTACGTATATGTTGATATATGTAAATAACTGTTTAGTGAATTGAAATGGAAATTGAGTGGTAACTTAAAATAGTACCATTGGGATTGCTAAGCTTCTTTTCAAATTTACTAAAGTATGTTTTTGAATTAACTTTAATTCTTTAATCATTTTAGATTTAAAGCTTATAAATGATTTTTAAAATTTATTATTATTTTATAAATTATTTTTCAATAATATCTTGTTTTTTTAAAAGGGGTTTATTAAATAAAAGGTTTTACCTAAAATGATTTACAAATGATATCTTGAAAATGATATTTTATAAAGGAGATTTTATAAAGGAATTATGAAGGAAGATTTTTAAATAGTTTTAAAAATAGAAAGAGATTTTATAAATCAA
Organism: Allium fistulosum; assembly: GCA_030737815.1. Lineage (NCBI taxonomy): Eukaryota > Viridiplantae > Streptophyta > Magnoliopsida > Asparagales > Amaryllidaceae > Allium > Allium fistulosum. The sequence continues at coordinate 1,126,295,623 of CM060904.1, read as the reverse complement.
TTTAGATATTTTTGAAAGAATTTTTAAATCTAGTTTGAAAACTTTTAAGTGGTTTGAAATGTGAAGGGAACTTATAAAAAGAATTTTTATAAGGCATACGTAAATGTGTTTTATAGGAGGTGATGTTTTTGAAAGGGAATTGTTTGGTCATTTAATATGGAATTTTGAGGAAAGGGAATTTCCAAAATGTTTTGGTGAATTCTTATATTGTTTTTTTTCAAGTATAAAGGAATGTTAAGGGTTTAGGGAAGTGTTTTGAAAGGATCTTTTGATCAAGTTTATAAGTGATTTTATTAATTAAAGATTAATTAATAAAGGTTTGGTACACCCCATATGGAGTTGAATCAACGTTGAATGATTGTTTATTTGATAGTTAAATAACCGACTATAAAAATCTAGACCTAAACGTAACTTTGGAAATATCTAGGAGAAACACGTGAGTTATATGGCCCAGTCATACCCAACGATGCTGTACTATATGTATAAATCTCGTTTCGTTCTTCTAGGATAAATGATAAGGAAATCCGTCCACAAACGGTTAGGAGGTGAACTCCGCACTTATCTTTTGTTAGCTTATTTCCTAAAGAACCAGGGTTGAGTTTACCGTAAATTATCGAAAGTTGTTTCGAAGAGACCGGGATCGGATATATTATCCGAAAACCACTTCAATCCCACTCAAGCGTTTTGAACTGAAGACATCTTCAAGAGCATGGAATCGAAGACCGAGTTTTTAAGTGTAAGGGCTATTTGCTACTAATCCTGAGGATGATTCCAAAATGGATGTAGTAAGTAGTGCCTTCGATTTCGTTCAGTCCCAGAACGAACTTGTATGGATGAATGCAAGCATTTCAATGGCACATGTTGGGCATTGTAGCATTCCAAGTGGGTTTGCAAATAAAAATGTAAAGACGTGACCTCACATGCTTCAAAAATCAGAAAAATGGTAAAACAGGGTATGTAGTAGAGCCATGTGGTTAGCTACCATTAGGAGCCGTCATCCCATTCTAGATTGTCCCTATTTAGAGTTGGTTTGCACACAAACACCATGGTAGTGTAAGGCCCGGTGTCAAAAAGGGATGAAGTAATATGGTATGCCATGTTAAAAGGGCGGCCAGTTCTGTGTGAGCATCGATGCATTTTCTAAGGGTGTATCATCGGAAGGTAGTCCCTTACCTTGCCATAGTATGGAATCCATTCTCCAATAAGTGCCATATGGTTGATTGTAGAGCCTAGTATGTTGGAATTTAATAATAGTAACAATTTCAGTTATTTTATATATTTACTTGAACCGTTAAACATTATTATAGTATCACTGGATATTTTATATAAAAGTGTTTTGGTTATCGTAAGGTAAAAACTGGTTTGTGTTTTTGTGCGGCCTGGTCTTACGAGATACCCTTGATTTTTAAAGAGTTTTAAAAGTAATAATTAGGTTGTTTGACTTTACTCACACCAGACCAATGTCTGACCCGGAGTTTTATTTTCTTTCCCTAAAACTCTTGGGTGCTTAAATTTTTATGAGCAGCCAAGTAGTTCAGGTTTCCCACGGATGCATCTTGGAGGAGCTTCGAGCATGAGGCTTTATCGATAGTTGCTTATTATCTTGTTTCTGCTATATTATATGTATCTTATATCAGTTGGGTAGGGACAGGTTGTTATAACTGTCCAAGGATAGAATTTTATTAGTATGACTGTAACGACCCCGGATTTTATATAAATTTAAAATGATAATTAAAATTAATTTTTGAATTAAAACTGTATAGTTAATTGGAAATTTAAGCGAGTTTCCCCGAATACAGATAAATTCTGTATAAATCATTTAAACTTTAAATATTGTATATATGTGTATATATGAGAATATATATATATGGACATATATGAGTAAATTTGAAATTATATATATATATATATTTGATTTGAATTTAAATTGTAAATAAATGGTTTAAAAATAAAAATATATATGATATAAAAGTATAGGATAAATACATTGGATAAAATTTAATAACAAATAAAAATTTAGAAACTCACTTATATTACAAAATAAATATAAAAATACATAGGATAATTTATATAGTAAACAAATTAAATAAATTAAACAATCTATATTAAATATAGAAATTCATTATAAATTATAAAATAAAATAAATACCTTAGATAAATTATAACAACGTATTTAAATATGAAAATAAATATATGTATACACTTGTAAAAGAAAAGGATAAAACAAAACCAAATGCATATGAAGTTATAAAGACAAGTTAAAGACAAAACAAAGGAAATAAAATAAAATAGAAGTTCATTTACATTATAAAGTAATGAAACAAGTAAATAAGAAAAAAAATAGAAAAAAATAGATATATATAGATAAATTATAAAATACAAAGTAAACATTTGATAAAATCTAACGACAAATTAAAATAGAAATCTATTTATAAAGTAATATTACAAAGACAAAGCAAATATATATACATAAGTATGAACACTTGAAAAGAAAGAAATCAATACAAAGTAATAGAACATAAGTAGGTAGGCTTGAACAAGTACAAAACAAAATATCTTCAAGTATGTAACCAGACAATAAAAGGAAAAGGAAAATTTTTTATATGTGAATAGCTTGCAAATGAAGACATAAAGGACATTAGCATTGAATGTTTGCATCTCTAAGTACATACAATATTCATATCAGCCACCATAGGAGGAAAATCTCTGACCTCTCTTGTACAACCAAATTATCACATTGTACAAAACATACCATATGTATACTTCATTTTCTTATACCAATTCTTTCCATCAGTTCGATCATTTTAAAACTGAGAAATCTGAAATGAGCTTCAGCTCCAAACTAAAGAAGAAAAAAAATCAATCAAAACAAACAACTTGAAACAATTTAAACCAGAGATCAAGAAGGGAAGATTTCAACTGCCAGTTTTTCAAAAGCCCGTTTCAAGCATAAAAAAAAGCAACTCTGTTCTTCTTTTTCCTGGAAATCAATGTGAGCAAACCTCTGGCTTAAATCTTAAATCAGTTGAAATATATATTGCATGTGATTATCTTTAGAAATATGATATGAAATCTGCTCACATACATACATATATATATATATGTCTATATATATATATGAAGATATATGTATGTGTCTGTACCTATGAATGGTTGCTCTGTCTCAAGTCACAGGTTTAAAATCAAATTCAAGAAAAAAAATCAAAATCTCTTATTTCAATCTTTTTCAAATTATGATTATCAAAAAGGAAAATGTTTACAATAAGGTAAAGTTATTTCTAAAAATAAATTCAGGTAAAAATATTGAGTAAAATCTGTGAAAATAAATAATTTACAGTAAGATCATAATATATCAGAAAATTCGAACATCTTAACTTTAAAATCAGATTACATAATCAAGTTTGTATCATGAAATAATAATTTTAGATAAAGGTCTCGAGATTTTTAGGCAAGTAGCTGTCGAGAATTTCTGAGTTGAACGGGAAATCCGTTTTCATTGAATTCCGTCGATCCTCTTCGAATTGCTGGTCGTATTTGTGGCTGAAGGTAGGGTGATGATCATCGATCATGGGAAAAATGCTAGGTGAATTTGTAAATCGTCATGGTGATCCATCAATGAAGTTTTAGGGTTTTATGATTGGTTTTGGTCGTTGGGGTTGTCGGGGCTCGTACGTCATCGACGATGCACCAGAGGCAATCGCATGTAGGGGGATCGGAGCGAGGGAACGTGGGACAGCTTTGGGTTGGTCGACGTGAAACTCGGTGGTTGGAGGCGATGGCGAATGGAAGTTTTTCCCAATCTGGATGGGTTCCAGTTTGTGACCGATCGACTCGTTTTCGATTGGCTGTCGATTTCGTTGATCTGAGGGGACGAATGGGTCGTAGTAGTTGTCGCCGACGTGATGCTGGTGGTATCGATGGTCAGAGCATCGCCGTTTGTAACGACCCGTAAATTTCAACTGTTTTAATAACGTAATTAGTTAAATTTTGTGAAATTTTAAACGATAAAATTTTGAAATATAAATTTGATATTTGGAATGCGTCTAATTAAACATAGCAACTGGTAAATTTTCGTCCGAAAATATGAAAATTTATTTCGCGCGTAAATTTACTTCAATTTAATCAGTTAAAATTGATGATAATAAAATGTTTTCCAAACCTGAATATTTTTACATAGAAATTGTAAATCATCTTCTGAGTGAGACGTCATCTTTCGTTTCGTCAAATTTGGACGTCTATTGCTCCGTTCATCTTATTTTGGTAAATTAGCAACATTTTCGGTACCGATATCGAATTTTTATAATTCGATCGTATCCTTGATATTTGTATGCCGTTTTGATCGTCTCATCGTGCTGATCTCTGCGGTATATTCATTTTTCTGTTTCGGAGTCCGGTGTATGGTGCAATCTGTGAAACGTCTATCGTATCGGTTTCGCACCCGAGTCCTTTGATTTCCGGTGACTTTTATTTTCCACCGTTAAAACCAATGGTTGCTGCCCTTTACAATTCCCAAAATTTTAAGCTTTGACTTTATCTTTTCCCTAGGTCCATTTCTTTATACGTTGGTCCATCCAATTTCTTTGGTCTCTTCATATTTTTGCCTGTACATTCTTCAAAAGAAAATGGGGAGGTAGAGCTTCAACATTTATTCAAACCTGTTAGCCTGCTATCATTTTTCCGCTTCACTGTTGTAATTCCTCACATTCCCTCAGCCGCCCTGATAATAACCTCACGATCAAACTTTTCCTGGCCTCATCAACCATTCTCTTACCCACCAGCTCCTGCCGAGCCCAAGCTCGCAACACCTCGCATCATCATTTCTTTCACCTCGGCCAATAGCAGCTTAACCACCGAGCCACCATTTTCCGACCACCCGCGACAACTCCTCACAGCAGCCGCAAGCCACCCACAGCCCATTCTTCTTCCTGTCCTTCCCCTCGGCCACGTATCCCCACTCATCTACACCTCACGTCTCTGACAGCCACAGAGCCTCACCTCACCTCCGACATGCCCTGCCCAGACTATGCCACATCGTCAAACTCCTCACGTCCCCTCCACTTCGGCCTCCCACTGCACATCTTTCCCCTCCTCACGTAACTTCATCTTCCCCATCAGGTTTCAAAGCCTCACGCGGCCTTCACTTCGTGCGCCCAGATCTGATCGAGCATGCTGTCGCTCATCTCCAAAGCAGTCGTGCTCCTCGTCGTTGAATATATTCGTGAAGGTAGATATATATTCTGTTCGCATAAACAGATTCAAGTTATGAAATTTTTTTAGTATATAAGCATGTCATATTTCCTATTGCAATTCTTCTATTATATATATGTGTTTATGATTTACAACTGATTCTCTATATCTCATATGAAAATTTTGTTTATATACGTATATAGTAAGTTTTGTAATCTGATGTTATATATGTATTATAATATGTTGTGTATATATTATAGAGTCATGTCAGTTGTATGTTTAAATGTATATTTTAGTTGTTATCTCATATAGGAAAGTACGGTATAAATATTATTTTTCTTTGCTTTACAGTTTGTTTAAATTTTTGTTTTGCTAATATATATTATAAAGTTAAAGGTATATATGTATATCAATCGATAAATCTTTTGTTTTATGGTTATTATATTAGTCGTGATTATATATCTGTAGCTATATATAGACAAGTTTAGTTTTATATTATAATCGGTTAGAATATATATGTTGTAATTATAGGGTTATTTTATCCCATTTATAACAATACGCATATTGCTTTTATTTAAATACATGATTTGCATATGTTATATTTTACATCACGATTCTATATAAATGTAAACTACAACTTCGTACACCCTTCGACTTTATTATATGTGTAGTATCTAGTATGTATATGGTAGATATTTGTATAAAGATTAGCATGTTGTCTTATTAATACATATAGGTTACGTATGTTGATATCTTGTGGTTAGCATTTTTGTAAATAGCATTATACTATATCTTTACAGTAGTATATTATAAAAGTATTATTTTATATTATATTATGATTTTGACCGATCACTTTATTCATTGCTTGAACCGTCATTTTCATGTTATAATACTATACGGGTTGTTCTATGTTTATGAACTGTTAATAAAAAAATATAAAAAAATAAAATATTTATAAGCCTATTATGTAAGTTGAGTACATATATGAACATGTATTGATTTAAGAAAATAATATGTTTTTTTTCTTTTCGGTCTATATATTTGGTATGAGTCATATACTCATCCTGTGGTTGTTCTTTTATAATATAAGATGCAGTTTTCTTTTATTATAGAGTAAAGTTATATACTTATTTATTGATTTGTTTATTACAAACTATATATTGTATGCGGGTTTGATTTTATATGTGTGTTTTAAGTTAAAAACTATGATTTTGAAAACCATGTATATATATATAGTTTTATATAGTTATATACAAATTCACGTATACCAATTATCATTATCGACTCTGTTCTGATTGGATTTGTTTTATTAATTTCGATTTATCAGCTTGTCTATCCAATTTGTGCCAACCCTACTTTACTTTGGAATCCGCAGCTTGTTCTTTTGTCAAACTTCTCTAGCCTCGAAAGGTGAGCAATCACTCACGATTAACGTTCTTTTATTTATTAAATTTGATTTCAATTGAAACGACAATTGAAATATTGCTGTTGTTAGTTATTTACACTGTTATTACCTGTATAAGTTAACCTGTGACATCTGACACCATTATCTGTTAATTATTTATGCGATAATAATACAGTTTGGCTGATAATTGATTGATTGTTGATGTTTATATTGGACGTTAAATTGTTAATGTTAAAATGATAAACAGTATGAAATTGAACTTGATATAGGATAATTAAATGTTAAATTTGATTAACTGATCTTTGTATAATATGACCCCTTTTAATTGTTAAATTAATTGACATATAGAATAGTGAAAATTACACTTTGAACCATCGACGTATATTGGATTAAAATTGTTGAAGTGTAAAAATTGAAATAGATGACAAGTGAAAATCGTAATGTAATAATCTTTAATCTACATAAAATGATAGTGTAGATTCTAGAAATAATTATATTAATTCGTACAAACAACAATGCGAATTAATACGATTATTTCGGGATTATTTGAATTGATTATTAGATTGTTATTGATTGTTGTTATTGCTTGTTTATTTACTTTGACACCATCCCAGTTATCACACTGCAAGTTCCCTTTGTTATGCTTTGATATTTTGAATTGAATTGGAATCGGGTTGAAATGATAAATACCCAAATTTAACTTTGACCTTGGATATAGAGAATTAAATAAAACCCGATTGGTCAAATAATTTGATTTAAAAATAAATTAAAGATTTTATTTGAATAAATAATATGGTTTTGAAATGAAGTTGAAATTTGAATTTTTAATGAAAGGAAATGTTAATATTTAATAATCTAAAACAAAATATTAACGATGTAATTGATGAAAGAATATTGTTTAATTTGAGAAATTATTGAATTAAGTTTGAAATTATTAAACTTTGAAATGATTTAATAATTAAGTTTGAAAGTGTAATTAAGTTTGAAATTGCTAAACTTTGAAATGATTTAATAATCAAGTTTGAAATTATAATTAAGTTTGAAATTATTAAACTTTGAAATTATTTAATAATTAAGTTTTGAATTATTTAATAATTAAATAAGATTGAATTATTTAATGATTAAATTGAATTGGATTTTTAATTAAGAAAATTTAACTTTTGAATAAGTGAATTTACTTCGTAAATAATTGAAATTGAGTTTTCTTTATTAATTAAGTTTTGGGAAATTATTTAAACAAGTAAATAAGTGAAAATTGAATTTCTTTAACAAGAAGAAAATGGGATTTATTGGAATTAACGTAAGACTTGAAATTTAAAGGATTTGATTTGATGAATTTAATTTAATTCAATTTGTAAGTTTTGATATAATGAAGTTGAATTTAAATAATAGATTTAATGAATTGGAAATTTAATAGAAGTTGTTTTGAATGATAAATTAACTTAATGAATATTGAATGAAATCGATAAATGAATTTGAAATTGACTTGAATGGTAAATTAGATTAATTTAAATGATTTCGGAATGAAACTTATATACGAACTTGAATCAATATTTGAATCGTTTAAATATTTGAATTGAAATTGAATTATAAGATTTTGAAATGGTAATTTGGAAGTTTTGAAACGTAAATTATGAAAATTGGTTTAGAAAGACAAATGAAATGTTGATTTACGAATTCTAATTGAAATGAAATTGATTTGGTTTTGAATAAATAAACGACCAATCGGTGAAATAATTTCGGAAGTTATTAAAGAGACCGGAGTCGGTTATGGATATACTCTCTATCTAAACCGAAAACCACTTTAATAACTATACGCGGAGTGATGATCCAGAATGAAGTGGTTGGAATGATGCACGTGATGACTGAAGAAAGAGAACGATAATGGATAGCCTTGACACTTGTGTCAAATTGGAAATGACTAAAACAGGAGCCATGCCGGGCCAATGGAGGATTAGCTACCTCAAGTGGACACACTTCTTCGAACTATTCATTACTTGTTGTCGATTGGTGCACCCTTGATTTTGGGAGTGTTGTTTCACGGTGTTGCGGGCGCTGCGGCGTTGCGTTCTCACCAGTCTGGATCAGGCAAACGGTAGTATCACTACCTTGGGTATTGCCTCATGTGCCTTGTCATACTTGTATTCCCTATTCGCGACCACTACGAATTTGTTTTTACCTTTAGTATATGGATTGCCCTCTGGTGACTTCCGGTTTTGGGAAAACTACGGTCTTGTATATGCTTTTGGGAATAAAAATGTGTTAAGGGTGGAATGGGCCATGACTTAACACTATTTTGATATCTTATTATTACTGATAGACATTATCTACCTATCGTACACTACTACATAGTAGATAGTTTAACGGATCCTTAAAGGATGGTTATTCCAAACATCCTTTGAGTTACTTGTATTTAAAATTGCTATTTCACTTGAGTTGGATTTATTAATATAAGAATGTTAATCCTGACTCGAATGTCTTGTGTTTTTGCTTTACGCTCGGGTCAGACTGAGTGTACCAGTACTCGAGACTCACCTTTGGAGTTGGAGCTTTGCTTGAAGATCCAGCCATCTATTCTGCTTTCTGTATTCGATGATTCTAGTGAGATATTCTGATTTGTATCTGATGTATCGTATTACCCTTCTATTGTAAACTCTGATGTATTTTATATATTCATATAGTAGCTTCATGAACTACTATCTCTTTTATTTCCGCTGCAAATTATTACTCTGTGTCTGTGATCTGTGATTATTTATTTACTGTATATGTTCAGTTTTGCCAAATTTAAATTAAGAACGCGGTATTTTGAGCAATTCAATCCCGGCATGAGTGTCTACCTATACACTTATAATGGATGCGAATGGTCCAAAATTCTGGGTCGTTACAGTTGGTATCAGAGCTTTGGTAGCTCTAGGCAAAACTCAACATATAGGGTAAATGTATTTACAGAATCACTCTCATTCGAGTTTCAATCTCTTCCTTTCGACTCGATTCCTTTGAATTTTGGAACGTTCCCTGCGGTTCCAAATTTCATTCGCGTCCTTCACTATTCGTCTTCTTTCAAAATCTGGAGCACCCCATAACTCCATTTTGAATGATATCTATAATAGATCGGCGGTCTCGCCAATCTTCGAATAAATTCGTAAAGGAGCAAAACTCCTTTACAATAGGCATTGATTTACCGGAGATTTCTGTATCCTCGGTTTACGATGCTATTTATTCCCGGCTATACCTGAATTCCATCTCTTGAGATCGAGTGTTGATTTACCTCGGAATTCAGCATCGATCCTATTCTTGAAGTTACGGACAACCGGTTAGGGTGCCCGTGAATTATATAAACTTATCCATTACCCTATTTTGTTATTTAATCATCTTATCTTTGTTTTGAACCTATCTTCGAATCAAGATTCTCTTTGATTTGAGTCCATCAAATTTGAATCTATATCCTTGCTTTAAAATCCATTCTTGTATCGTCAAGCGAGGAAGTGTATTTGTAAATAAATTTAAAAATGTTTAAAAATATATTGTGTTGTTTGAGTTGTTGATGTTGATTTGGGTTTCCGATCGATTCGTCTGATCAACGCTATCGATAGGATTTCCAAAACATTTGAGCAGAGCAAACTGACAAAATATCGTTTTCAAATTTGATAAATAAAATAAAGTTTTATATGATTATATTATATATAAATATAAGTTTTCTGAAATTAAATTGTTAATGAATTTGTTGTTTGGAATAATAATATTTAATTTTCGTTTATTGTTTTGTAAGCCATTGACTATTGCATAATACAAATAAATGAATTTATAAACTTGGTTATAAATTGATTGGAATTTGAAATGAATTTAATTCAGAAATTTGAGAATTTAGTTTCCAGTGATTTCAAACTTTGGTTTTAAAATTTTAAAGTATATATTATTGAAAGTATTTTCGAACAGAAATCGTTTTCAAAGAATTTTAAAATGTTGAAATCAGTGCTCTTCTCTTTGTCGCTGGAAAATAATTTCGGTGATGGCGGTCGCATCATTGACATTCATTTTCGAGTTTCGAAGTGAAGATACTATTCTGTAGCTTTGCTACGGTTTTGTTTTGAAAAATATTTTGATTTGAATTTCTTCAGTATAATTTGATTTACATATATATAGGTATCTTATTTTAAAATTTAATTTGATTTGATATAAATATATTATATATATCTCTAAATTGTTTAAAGTTAATCGGAAATCTAATTCTTAAATTTTGTTAAAGGATGATTTTAATTATAAATAAAACCAAAATTTGGAATAAATATCTAAACTTGAATAATTGAATTTGGAAAATTTTATTTGTATATTGTTCAACTGCATTCTAATACAACTTACCTAAATCATTCAGAAGTTGAATATGTAATTGGATAATATATAAGATAAATTGAATTTATAAATAAAATTTGAGTGTTTATAATAAATGTTATACACTAAATTTTGACTATTAAGATGTTAATAGAGTTAGATAGGATAATAAGTAAACTCAGTTAATAATGAAATAAATTTGTTTTGAAAAAAATTAATAAATTTGTTTTGAAAGAATTAATGAATTGAAATTTGATCAACATATGAAAATACCTTGAATTTAAAAGAAATTAATAGATGTAATTAATTTAAATCGAAACTTTTATATTTTAAAATAATTTATATGGGTTAAATATATATGAGTAGATATATTAAGTAGAATAAAATTTAACAGTAATTTAGAATAAAGGAAATTAAATTGTTAAATAAAATATGATTATAAATTTTAGAAAATTATTAATAGAGGATATTTGGATAATAAAATAATGAATAAATGATATAAATTAAATAATTTTGCTTTGAAAGAATTAATAAATAAACAATTTAATCAATTAATGAAATACTTTGAATTTAAATTATCGAATATTAATTTGATTTAAATCGAAATTTATGGTTTGAACTAACAAATTTAAATTTAATGAATACTTATTGATTTAATATAAACGGATTTAAAACCAATTAGTGAATATTAATCCATTTAAATCGAAATTTATATGGTTTAGATTAATTGTTGATTTGTTTTCCAACCTATTTTCCTCTGGTGTTTCTATTCTCCTACCTCGTTCCTTTTCGGGGACGAAAAGTTTTGAGTGGGGGGGAGTGTAACGACCCGTAAATTTCAACTGTTTTAATAACGTAATTAGTTAAATTTTGTGAAATTTTAAACGATAAAATTTTGAAATATAAATTTGATATTTGGAATGCGTCTAATTAAACATAGCAACTGGTAAATTTTCGTCCGAAAATATGAAAATTTATTTCGCGCGTAAATTTACTTCAATTTAATCAGTTAAAATTGATGATAATAAAATGTTTTCCAAACCTGAATATTTTTACATAGAAAATTTGTAAATCATCTTCTGAGTGAGACGTCATCTTTCGTTTCATCAAATTTGGACATCTATTGCTCCGTTCATCTTATTTTGGTAAATTAGCAACATTTTCGGTACCGATATCGAATTTTTATAATTCGATCGTATCCTTGATATTTGTATGCCGTTTTGATCGTCTCATCGTGCTGATCTCTGCGGTATATTCATTTTTCTGTTTCGGAGTCCGGTGTACGGTGCAATCTGTGAAACGTCTATCGTATCGGTTTTGCACCCGAGTCCTTTGGTTTCCGGTGACTTTTATTTTCCACCGTTAAAACCAATGGTTGCTACCCTTTACAATTCCCAAAATTTTAAGCTTTGACTTTATCTTTTCCCTAGGTCCATTTCTTTATATGTTGGTCCATCCAATTTCTTTGGTCTCTTCATATTTTTGCCTGTACATTCTTCAAAAGAAAATGGGGAGGTAGAGCTTCAACATTTATTCAAACCTGTTAGCCTGCTATCATTTTTCCACTTCACTGTTGTAATTCCTCACATTCCCTCAGCCGCCCTGACAATAACCTCACGATCGAACTTTTCCTGGCCTCATCAACCATTCTCTTACCCACCAGCTCCTGCCGAGCCCAAGCTCGCAACACCTCGCATCATCATTTCTTTCACCTCGGCCAATAGCAGCTTAACCACCAAGCCACCATTTTCCGACCACCCGCGACAACTCCTCACAGCAGCCGCAAGCCACCCACAGCCCATTCTTCTTCCTATCCTTCCCTTCGGCCACGTATCCCCACTCATCTGCACCTCACGTCTCTGACAGCCACAGAGCCTCACCTCACCTCCGACATGCCCTGCCCAGACTATGCCACATCGTCGAACTCCTCAAGTCCCCTCCACTTCGGCCTCCCACTGCACATCTTTCCCCTCCTCACGTAACTTCATCTTCCCCATCAGGTTTCAAAGCCTCACGCAGCCTTCACTTCGTGCGCCCAGATCTGATCGAGCATGCTGCCGCTCATCTCCAAAGCAGTCGTGCTCCTCGTCGTTGAATATATTCGTGAAGGTAGATATATATTCTGTTCGCATAAACAGATTCAAGTTATGAAATTTTTTTAGTATATAAGCATGTCATATTTCCTATTGCAATTCTTCTATTATATATATGTGTTTATGATTTACAACTGATTCTCTATATCTCATATGAAAATTTTGTTTATATACGTATATAGTAAGTTTTGTAATCTGATGTTATATATGTATTATAATATGTTGTGTATATATTATAGAGTCATGTCAGTTGTATGTTTAAATGTATATTTTAGTTGTTATCTCATATAGGAAAGTACGGTATAAATATTATTTTTTCTTTGCTTTACAGTTTGTTTAAATTTTTGTTTTGCTAATATATATTATAAAGTTAAAGGTATATATGTATATCAGTCGATAAAACTTTTGTTTTATGGTTATTGTATTAGTCGTGATTATATATCTGTAGCTATATATAGACAAGTTTAGTTTTATATTATAATCGGTTAGAATATATATGTTGTAATTATAGGGTTATTTTATCCCATTTATAACAATACGCATATTGCTTTTATTTAAATACATGATTTGCATATGTTATATTTTACATCACGATTCTATATAAATGTAAACTACAACTTCATATACCCTTCGACTTTATTATATGTGTAGTATCTAGTATGTATATGGTAGATATTTGTATAAAGATTAGCATGTTGTCTTATTAATACATATAGGTTACGTATGTTGATATCTTGTGGTTAGCATTTTTGTAAATAGCATTATACTATATCTTTACAGTAGTATATTATAAAAGTATTATTTTATATTATATTATGATGTTGACCGATCACTTTATTCATTGCTTGAACCGTCATTTTCATGTTATAATACTATACGGGTTGTTCTATGTTTATGAACTGTTAATAAAAAAATAAAAAAAAATAAAATATTTATAAGCCTATTATGTAAGTTGAGTACATATATGAACATGCATTGATTTAAGAATATAATATGTTTTTTTTCTTTTCGGTCTATATATTTGGTATGAGTCATATACTCATCCTATGGTTGTTCTTTTATAATATAAGATGCAGTTTTCTTTTATTATAGAGTAAAGTTATATACTTATTTATTGATTTGTTTATTACAAACTATATATTGTATGCGGGTTTGATTTTATATGTGTGTTTTAAGTTAAAAACTATGATTTTGAAAACCATGTATATATATATATATATAGTTTTATATAGTTATATACAAATTCACGTATACCAATTATCATTATCGACTCTGTTCTGATTGGATTTGTTTTATTAATTTCGATTTATCAGCTTGTCTATCCAATTTGTGCCAACCCTACTTTACTTTGGAATTTGCAGCTTGTTCTGTTGTCAAACTTCTTTAGCCTTGAAAGGTGAGCAATCACTCACGATTAACGTTCTTTTATTTATTAAATTCGATTTCAATTGAAACGACAATTGAAATATTGTTGTTGTTAGTTATTTACACTGTTATTACCTGTATAAGTTAACCTGTGACATCTGACACCATTATCTGTTAATTATTTATGCGATAATAATACAGTTTGGTTGATAATTGATTGATTGTTGATGTTTATATTGGACGTTAAACTGTTAATGTTAAAATGATAAACAATATGAAATTGAACTTGATATAGGATAATTAAATGTTAAATTTGATTAACTGATCTTTGTATAATATGACCCCTTTTAATTGTTAAATTAATTGACATATAGAATAGTGAAAATTACACTTTGAACCATCGACGTATACTGGATTAAAATTGTTGAAGTGTAAAAATTGAAATAGATGACAAGTGAAAATCGTAATGTAATAATCTTTAATCTACATGAAATGATAGTGTAGATTCTAGAAATAATTATATTAATTCGTACAAACAACAATGCAAATTAATACGATTATTTCGGGATTATTTGAATTGATTATTGGATTGTTATTGATTGTTGTTATTGCTTGTTTATTTACTTTGACACCATCCCAGTTATCACACTGCAAGTTCCCTTTGTTATGCTTTGATATTTTGAATTGAATTGGAATCGGGTTGAAATGATAAATACCCAAATTTAACTTTGACCTTGGATATAGAGAATTAAATAAAACCCGATTGGTCAAATAATTTGATTTAAAAATAAATTAAAGATTTTATTTGAATAAATAATATGGTTTTGAAATGAAGTTGAAATTTGAATTTTTAATGAAAGGAAAATGTTAATATTTAATAATCTGAAACAAAATATTAACGATGTAATTGATGAAAGAATATTGTTTAATTTGAGAAATTATTGAATTAAGTTTGAAATTATTAAACTTTGAAATGATTTAATAATTAAGTTTGAAAGTGTAATTAAGTTTGAAATTGCTAAACTTTGAAATGATTTAATAATCAAGTTTGAAATTATAATTAAGTTTGAAATTATTAAACTTTGAAATTATTTAATAATTAAGTTTTGAAATATTTAATAATTAAATAAGATTGAATTATTTAATGATTAAATTGAATTGGATTTTTAATTAAGAAAATTTAACTTTTGAATAAGTGAATTTACTTCGTAAATAATTAAAATTGAGTTTTCTTTATTAATTAAGTTTTGGGAAATTATTTAAATAAGTAAATAAGTGAAAATTGAATTTCTTTAACAAGAAGAAAATGAGATTTATTGGAATTAACGTAAGACTTGAAATTTAAAGGATTTGATTTGATGAATTTAATTTAATTCAATTTGTAAGTTTTGATATAATGAAGTTGAATTTAAATAATAGATTTAATGAATTGGAAATTTAATAGAAGTTGTTTTGAATGATAAATTAACTTAATGAATATTGAATGAAATCGATAAATGAATTTGAAATTGACTTGAATGGTAAATTAGATTAATTTAAATGATTTCGGAATGAAACTTATATACGAACTTGAATCAATATTTGAATCGTTTAAATATTTGAATTGAAATTGAATTATAAGATTTTGAAATGGTAATTTGGAAGTTTTGAAACGTAAATTATGGAAATTGGTTTAGAAAGACAAATGAAATGTTGATTTACGAATTCTAATTGAATTGAAATTGATTTGGTTTTGAAATAAATAAACGACCAATCGGTGAAATAATTTCGGAAGTTATTAAAGAGACCGGAGTCGGTTATGGATATACTCTTTATCTAAACCGAAAACCACTTTAATAACTATACGCGGAGTGATGATCCAGAATGAAGTGGTTGGAATGATGCACGTGATAACTGAAGAAAGAGAACGATAATGGATAGCCTTGACACTTGTGTCAAATTGGAAATGACTAAAACAGGAGCCGTGCCGGGCCAATGGAGGATTAGCTACCTCAAGTGGACACACTTCTTCGAACTATTCATTACTTGTTGTCGATTGGTGCACCCTTGATTTTGGGAGTGTTGTTTCACGGTGTTGCGGGCGCTGCGGCGTTGCGTTCTCACCAGTCCGGATCAGGCAAACGGTAGTATCACTACCTTGGGTATTGCCTTATGTGCCTTATCACACTTGTATTCCCTATTCGCGACCACTACGAATTTGTTTTGTACCTTTAGTATATGGATTGCCCTCTGGTGACTTCCGATTTTGGGGAAACTACGGTCTTGTATATGCTTTTGGGAATAAAAATGTGTTAAGGGTGGAATGGGCCATGACTTAACACTATTTTGATATCTTATTATTACTGATAGACATTATCTACCTATCGTACACTACTACATAGTAGATAGTTTAACGGATCCTTAAAGGATGGTTATTCCAAACATCCTTTGAGTTACTTGTATTTCAAATTGTTATTTCACTTGAGTTGGATTTATTAATATAAGAATGTTAATCCTGACTCGAGTGTCTTGTGTTTTTGCTTTACGCTCGGGTCAGACTGAGTGTACTAGTATTCGAGACTCACCTTTGGAGTTTGAGCTTTGCTTGAAGATACAGCCATCTATTCTGCTTTCTATATTCGATGATTCCAGTGAGATATTCTGATTTGTATCTGATGTATCGTATTACCCTTCTGTTGTAAACTCTGATGTATTTTATATATTCATATAGTAGCTTCATGAACTACTATCTCTTTTATTTCCGCTGCAAATTATTACTCTGTGTCTGTGATCTGTGATTATTTATTTACTGTATATGTTCAGTTTTGCCAAATTTAAATTAACAACGCGGTATTTTGAGCAATTCAATCCCGGCATGAGTGTCTACCTATACACTTATAATGGATGCGAATGGTCCAAAATTCTAGGTCGTTACACCGTTCGATCGTACACGTGCACAGGTGCCATTCGTGTATCTGATGTTGCTGGGTAGTTCGCGCTCGGGGAAGGCACGTGGTTTTCGTATGTTTGACTCGAAGTAGATGATAAATTTGCTCGGGGAAAACGAAGGATAGGGTTGGCACGGGAAAACAATGGTGTGGGCTCGGGAATGTTTAGTAGTTGGCTCGGGTTTCTTGGTTATGTTAATAAGTTTCAAAAATAAAAAGAAAGAAAAAAGTTTAAAGTTTAAAACTTGATCAAGTTAAACAATTTATTAACCATTTCTCTTAAATAATTAATGATTATTTAAAATTGGAATTTTATTAAAGGTTTGAGGATAGAATTGTTTTGAGTTTAAAATATTTCAATACATATAACCTTTATTTTAAAGTTTATTTTAAATAAACTTAACAATGTAATTAAACGGTTAATTAAGGAAGTAAGATGTGTTTTTAAAGGTTAATTAATTTGTTATTAATGATTAATTAATAAATGATTAAAGAATAATTAATCAAAATGATTTGTAATTTATTAATGTTAATTAACCAGGATTAGAAATTCATAAGAAATTAATTTGATTTGGATTAATCAGACAATTAACTGGTCTTACTTATGAATGTTTGGATTCTATTGGATGATTGAATTGTTTGATATCCCTGATCTGTGATGCTATGTGATATATTCTGATTTGTGATCTGTACTGTAGTTATTTATCTGGGATGAATGTAAATTATTATCTGTGACTCATATATCTGTGATCTGTGATCTGTGAATAAAAGATAAGCGTTATAGTTATACCGCTTATCAACTATATTTCTGTATTCTGATCTGTGATGATTGAATGATGTTGCACTACTGTGTGAAACCCCTGGACCACACTTATACACACACAAATATGGATTTCACGAGGAAATCGGTTTAGTCACAGATGATTTAAATTTAATGTTTTTGAAATTGAAATCTTAATTTCAATTGATTTTGGAAATGAATTTGAACTAAATATTAAAGCTTTTGAAAAAGGTATTTTCAAAGATTAAAGTTATTTTTGAACAACTTGATTTAGTTTTGAAATTCAATTTGAATTTGAATTCAAAATGAGGAATTGAATTCCATGTTTGGAAATTATGGTTAAAAATGTTATAAGTGTGTTTATATGAATTTGAACCATTTTAAAAGTATGGTTTTGAGAATTTGAATTTAACCCAAGGACTAACTCGTATTAATGAATCAGATTTTCTGAAATGGAAATTGTTTGTTTTCAAATGATAAAAGCTTTCATATAAGAAATGAAATTCCAATTTAAGTTAAAGGAATTTCAAGTTTGAATTGAAAAAAATGGTTTTCCAAGTTATGAGTGAATTCTTTTTTTGAAAGCTATGAATTGAATCTGTTTATTTTTAACAGATTTAAAATGGTGATTTGTTTAAACCATTCGAAATGAAATTGTTTTGAAAGCTATAAGTTAAATCTTTGATTTAAAGATTTAACGAGTTAATCCAATTGAAATGGAAATTGATTTGAAAATCTATGAATAGATCTTTGTGAAACTGGGTGAACCTTATGAATTAAATCTTTTATTTAAAAGATTTAAAATGGTAATGTGTTTAAACCATTTGAAGAAAAGTTTTGGGTAATAAGTTATGACTTAATCGAAATCCCAATATCCATATGTTTTCAAATATTGCGCTCACTATTCGATTTAGCCGGGGGAGGACCTTTGTGTCACATAACCCATTCCGAACAAGTGAAACGTCGTATATGGATAGCAATTGAACACCGGTGTTGAAGACCGGGTATTTGTGAAAACGATAGGATAACCTATCGATTGTCTCTACACTGGGTAGCTCCTGGTATAGAGATTCCCTAAGTGATGGGAAGTCCGATCGGGATTGTGAATACCCGGATTGCAAGGGCTTCTTCGGAAGTGCCTTCGGTTCTGTTCGAACCCGGAACAGACTTGTATAGTTACATGTATGACATTACATTTTGAGATATAAAGCTGATTTCTTTCAAATACATTTCTATTTGGTGGCGGATAATTTATTCTCTTAGCTTAACACCCTTCTCTGAGACGTACGAGCTCAGAGGTTATGTAGTTGAAGGTTATCAGCGATATACTGCCAATTTGGTAATGTGGCATGCTGAGTGTTGCTGTGTGTTGATCATTTATTGATCATTTGTTGATCAAAGCATGGCTTTGTGAAAAAGCATAGCTTTGTGGACGAGACCTCATCGAACCTCACAGATCGGAAATGGTCGAAACAGGAATGATGCAGCAAGGTTATGAGGGTCGCGCCCTTTAGGGTATGTCATTTCCTTCTGGAAAAGGGTGTTATCATGGTATGGAGCCCAGATACTTACTCATGTGGACACACTTTATTTATTACTGTGTTATGTTGGTTATCGAGCGCTCGGATAAAGGTCCCAAAGGACTGGGGGGTGGCATATTCGTGTAGTAGTTACCTAGTGACAGAGGTAACCCGGCCTTGTGTTGGCAGAGAGCTAGTTAGTTCTCGAGACGTCCCGCCAGAGGCGTACCCATGTGGCATAGGAAGTTCCTTAGCCTGACCATTTGTTGGAAATCCAAAGAAACAATACGAGCCCTTTACGATTGCAGTTGTATAACCTGTCTCCTCAGGCGGCAGCTATAGCAGGCATAATATAATGGTACCTATGCTGGCTAAGATTAATATTGTATTTTCGAAAGAATTTTTACACTATGCACTAGTAATAATATCAAAAGAGTTTTTCTTGCGTAGTAAGCATGTTTGACTATCGTAAGAAGAAATCTCCTCCAAGTCTGCGATTGCATTGTGTGTGTGGTGGGAGGTCTTATGGTAGTTTCATTTTCCAAAAGCATTGCGGATTCAATGTTTAAAATTCTTTTGTTGTTTGTTTTAAAGATAAACTGTTTTTGTTGCTCACACCAGTCCCACGACTGACTCGGAGTTTATTGTTCCCTTCCTAAACTCTGGGTGCCCACAATTTTCCACACGGGAAGTCTAGAGTTGGGTTTTTCAGATAGTCAGGTTTAGTAGACTAGTGAAGCTAGTTCAGTTCATCGGAGATCAGGACTGACATTATCTTGGTGCAACGTGATGGTGGTTCAAGCTGATGTTGGAGTCATTCTCTTTTGTAGATCATTTGGAGTGATCACTTCCATTATTGTTATTTCCGTTGTAGCATTGTATCATATCTCTGATATTGCTGTGTATTATTGATATCATTGTTGTATATCATTCTGGATATTGTATTCGTTGGAGTTGTATATGATATCATTGATTTCTTCTTTCCGCTGTGTTGTTATACTTACTGTATTATAAGCTCCGGTGAACCAGATTCGGTGTTTTAATCTACGGCATTTTGAGTACAAGTGAAGTACGAGTGCCGATTTTCGAAGGCCGAGTTCAGGATCATCACAATGACTCCGATGTATCATTTTTGAAACGGCTTTGTCAAGAATTATGTTGATTAATATACATTATTCTGTTGCGTTGTGAGATGCTATGATTGTTTAGTTTCTTCTTTCTTCAATCTCCTTTCTTTCCCCTAACAATCTGTCTTTTCGACACTTAGTTGTTCGGCACGTGAATACCGTGGATGTATTAGTGTCAACATCCGGGGTTCGAAAAGGCGTGTCGTTACATGTGGTATCAGAGCGCAAGATTAAGCGAGAACCTTGATCCTGGTGGGGTAAACTCATTTGAGATCGGGTAAGTGAGACCCTAGAATGAGTATGAGTGTATTATATAAGAGTGCATATTTGTTAGTAAAATAAAATGTTTTATATTATATCGATTTATCTGTTGAGTGGCTTAAGAACTCTATTCGAGTCGTGGGACGCCACGGTGTTGATAGGGGTTCCTAAACACTTGAATAAGGCAAACTGACACAGTATTGTTTTGAAATTGGGTAAATGAAAATAATTTTACCTAGAAATATATTTATATATAAAGAATGATTTGAAAATAGTATAATTTTTTTGAGGTGTTGTTTAAGAGATAATGATATTTTATTATTATCATGTAGGGTTTGTTTAGTCATGCTCGTCCGGTTTGAGCATTGACTATTGTTAGTGTGTGTATAGGTAGCTTTCCTTTTTAAGATTTGGGTTGGGTAAATAGAAATAGGGAAAACATTGAAACGAATACCTTGTGAATTAAGTTTCACAATTTGACTATAAGGCGTTTGATGTAAATGTTGGGGTAAAAATTGATTTAATGAAAGATGTTTATTTAAAAGTTAGAATATTTTACAATAAATATTTGGAAAATGATTTTATAAAAATTGATTTATAAACTGAATTTATAAGAAGGTGTCTTTTAATTAAAAGAATTTAGGTTGAAACTTGTGGACTTAAATCCCGGTGCTTTTGGAAAATGTTTCCAAGATTTTGAAAGATAATAATAGTATTATTTGAAAATATTTTTGGCTCAAGTATAAGATTCTGGGAATGAAAAGGTTAAGTAAAAAGTGTTTTATTTGGATTAATTTGGGAGAATGAGTCTTGATTGTTTTGTGATGATCTGAATCATCTTCTAAGTGACGATCGGATGTTTGCCTAGGCGAATGCTATGGGGTACTTAGTAAATTATTCTCTTTATCATTGTACAATCGAAACAATTTCAAACCCGAACGAACTCAAAGCAAGTTGGTGATAAATGTTTTGTGGGAAATATGAGAAGTATTATTTCAAAAATTAGATTTTGAATTAAAAGTAATATTTTTAAGTTAACTAGATCGAGTGCCTCGAAAATAACTTAAAATTGGGAAAGAGATGTGTTCAGATGGTAAACACTTCTCTTGAGTATTACCCTTCCTAGTAAGGGAGTGTATGATAATTTTTGGTAATACCCAGTTCCTTACTATCATTTTGAAGTTACTCGGGCTATATGTAAATTTTCTAAGAATTGAAATTATAGTATCTTCTCAATAAGTTATTGAAATAAGACCGAGTATTTGGATCTTGAGTTTTCTTAGGGAAATAAATGCAAAATGGAATAGTTGAATCAAATAGGGGTATATACTCTTAGGATTTAGTGGAGTGGTTCCAAGTGAACCTAAGTTTAGTTTTATGAAATGTTTTCATAAATAATTTAGTGGAAATAGAATTGGTAGTAGGGGGAACCAATTAAAGAAGTGCATAGGTTGGATGTAGATCATCTCTCATTTCTATATACTTTGATCTAAGATTTGAGTACATTGCTTTGAGGTGTTTCACGCCATTTCGGATAAGGATCTATTAGTTGATTTTTGACGGTGAGCACTTGATGAGGATTTTTGGTATTGGACCAGTGTTTTCTATCATAGTTACAACTATGTAAGGAGAACAGAGGTTCCTAATCACAGTCCGCACTAGAAAATCGGGCGAGCGATACTAGTTCGAAAGTGAAGTTATGTATTTGAGTAGTGATCAAATCATATTTTTGTATAAGAATGATCTATGTACATTATACAAACTGATGTATACTGTTAAGTGTTTTTTGGGTTAGGTTGAGGTGTAATTTCGGGGACGAAATTCGTTTAAAGGGGGAAGAATGTAACGACCCTGAATTTCACTTCTTTGATTTGCGAATATTTAATTAATTTTAAATATTCAAATAATAGGTTTTATAATTAATATAAAACTCTTTTAAATGATGAAATAGCTTTAAAAGTTGTTTACGAAAATATTTAGTTCGATGAAAATTAGAAAATGTGACCGGAATTTGTTTTTTGAATTTTCGACTTTTTGTCGGCTAAAAGTTGTCGGAATTATTGTAACACTTTTTTATACACATAACCACATTTATAAATTGCTTTAGACATGTTTGTATGTAAATGTACATGTATGTACATTTAAGTACGTATGTATTTCCAAATAAGATAAGTTTTTATTTTAAAAAGTATATAATATTATAATATTAGATACCTTATGTAAGATAAAGTACAAGTCATAAATATGTGTTGCCTTTGATGTGATGGGAGGGGGACATAAGGATGGCTTGAGGTACTTGGTGAGGTGGAGGGTGGTGACGTGGCATAAGGGGATTGGAGGGTAGCGTTGAAGGGTTAGTTAGGTAATTTAGCATATTTACTTCATATAAAACTAATTTTCACATTTTCTTTTTCATTTTTATTTTCATTTCCTAAAGCTTGAGCATTCTTTAATGGCTTCTGTTTAGATTTCAAAGAGAGAGGAAGAGAAAAAAAAGAGAAAGAAGAAAAAAATTCTAAAATTCAAAGTGTTTAAAACTCTTCTTTTCAATTTCAAAATTTCTCTATTTTACCCCAACTTCCATCGGCCGTAACGTCCTATAGCCTTATCCAAATCACAATTTGCATTTTTTCATAGCATGTATAATTCCAGTGGCTACAACTTTGCAGTTTACCACGTTTTCTGATTTTGAGCTTAGATACTCCAAAAATCCATTTTTTCGAGAGTGTTTTTTTAACCAAGATTTTGAAGTCCGAAAATTCCATTCACCTTTTTGATCATAACTTCCTAAAAAATTATCCGAATTGAGTAATTCATTTTTTTAAATGATAGAGGAAATAATTATCTAAAACTTTTCTTTTGACTACTTTTTCATATTCCGAGAATAATTGGTCCAAAACTCGAGAAGAAAATGGCCTATTTTTGAGTGGATTTCGTGGTTTTCCAAGCTTTCCGATTGCTAAAGTATTTCAAGTATCCAAAAATTTTGGTGAGTAAACTTCTTAACTTTTTGGGAAGAATATAATTATATATATATGTGTTGGTTATGTGGTTATGTATACATAAATGGTTGGTTTGGATTGTGGTATTGTTAGATATGTTGGTTATAAAACGGTTGTGATTGTTGGTTATGTTTGGTGATGATATAATTTGGTATATATAAACTTGGATATGTCATATGTGTTAATCTTGTCTTAAAGCTAAAGCAAGTTAGCATGTAAACTAGTTAGTATAGTGAAATTACGGGTATCCATAACGATAGTCGATGTGGATGCAGTGCGCTTAAAATTTTGATTTTTGCAAAGTTTGGATTTTATACTTCAAATTGTTTTGTGAATATTTTTTATAAACTAAATAATAATGTTTTTAAATGTTAATTAAGGATTTAATAATTAATTGTTAATTAATTAGGTTTTAGTAATTAATAATTAATTAAGTGTTAACAAGGTTTATTAACTTTAATTAAACAAAGACTAGTTCTTAATTAATTATCTTTTAAAATTAATATTTGTTTTAAATTAATTATTAATTAAGTTAATTAATCATGAGTTAAGTATATGCTTTATTTTTAATTGATTATTATTTAATTATAAGACTAATTATTAATTAATTATTAATCAAGTGTTTAATTATTTAAATTATAACTTATTTAAGGTTTAAATAATCATAAATTATTTATTTAAGGTTTAATTTATTATTTAAGTTTTAATTAGATATTATTATTTTTATTAATTAAAATTAATTAATATTTAATTATTAATGAAGGTTTAAATTATTATTTAATAATTAATAATGGATTAATTTGGGTTTAATTAATAGTTAATTATTGTTTAACTATTTTATTAAATTAGGTTAAGATTCAATTAAAATTAATTATGATTTAAACAAGGATTTAACTTATAATTAATTATTTTTAATAAGGTTTTTTTTAAAGTTTTAAATCCTTTGGTTTCCAAAAGTAAAATTGTTTAAAGGTACTTCTTTTCATAAAATGATTTGAATACAAGTGATTCAGGTGTCGATACCATTAAGAAACCATATAATTGTGAATGAGTTATAATGTAGATTTTTGGATTGTTTAGACATGTGATAGCAGAATAAAACCCCGTTCTGCTATAAATTGATTGTTTGTTTGTTAGGTTATTTGGACATGTGTTAGTAGAATAAATCCCCGTTCTATTATAAGTTGTTTGTTTGCTTGTTTGTTTGTGTGGACGTGTGTTAGCAGAATAAATCCCCGTTCTGCTATGAATTGGTTGAATGGTTTGGACATCTGTTTAGCAGGGCAAATGACCATCCTGCTATTATGTTTTTTGTATATGTATATGCTAGTTAGTTCATATTGACATGTTATTCCCTGATTTGGATATGAGTGTATTTACATTTATGTTGACCTATGTAAATAACTGTTAAGTGAATTGAAATGGAAATTGAATGGTAACTTAAAATAGTACCATTGGGATTGCTAAGCCTCTTTTAGAATTTACTAAAGTATGCTGTTTAATTTACTTTAATTCTTTAATCAATTTGGGTTTGAAGGTTATAAATGATTTTTAAAATTTATTATTATATTATAAAGTTATTTTTAAATAATATCTTGTTTTTTTAAAAAAGGGGTTTATTAAATATAAGGTTTTACCTAAAGTGATTTACAATGATATCTTGAAAATGATATTTTATAAAGGAGATCTATAAAGGAATTATGAAGAAATATTTTTAAATGGTTTTAAAAATAGAAAGAGATTTTATAAATCAATTTAGATATTTTTGAAATAAGTTTTAAATCTAGTTTGAAAACTTTTAAGTGGTTTGAAATGTGAAAGGAACTTATAAAGAGAATTTTTATAAGGCATACATAAATGTGTTTTATAGGAGGTGATGTTTTTGAAAGGGAATTGTTTGGCCATTTAATATGGAATTTTGAGGAAAGAGAATTTCCAAAAAGTTTTGGTAAATTCTTTTTTTTTTTTCAAGTATAAAGGAATGTTAAGGGTTCGGGGAAGTGTTTTGAAAGGATCTTTTGATCAAGTTTATAAGTGATTTTATTAATTAAAGATTAATTAATAAAGGCTTGGTACATCCCATATGGAGTCAACGTTGCATGATTATTTATTTGATAGTTAAATAACCGACTATAAAAATCTGGACCTAAACGTAACTTTGGAAATATCTAGGAGAAACACGTGAGTTATATGGCACAGTCATACCCAACGATGCTGTACTGTGTGTATAAATCTTGTTTCGTTCTTCTAGGATAAATGATAAGGAAATCCGTCCACAAACGGTTAGGAGGTGAACTCCGCTCTTATCTTTTGTCAGCTTATTTCCTAAAGAACCGGGGTTGAGTTTAGTGGAAATTACCGAAAGTTGTTTCTAAGAGACCGAGATCAGATATGTTATCCGAAAACCATTTCGATCCAACTCAAGCGTTTCGAACTGAAGACAACTTCAAGAGCATGGAATCGATGATGGAGTTTTGAAGTGCAAGGGCTATTTACTGCTAATCCTGAGGGTGATTCCAAAATGGATGTTTAAGTAGTGCCTTCGGTTTCGTTCAGTCCCAGAACGAACTTGTATGGATGAATGCAAGCGTTGCAATGACGCCAGGAGGGTAGTGTAGCATTCCGTGTGGGTTAGCAAATAAAAAGGTAAAGACGTGACCTCACATGCTTCATAAATCGGAAAAATGGCAAAAACAGGATATGCAGCAGAGCCATGTGGTTAGATACCATTAGGAGCCGTCATCCTATTCTAGATTGTCCCTATTCAGAGTTGGTTTGCGTGCAGACACCATGGTAGTATAAGGTCCGGTGTCAAAACGGGGTGAGGTAATTCGGTATGCCATGTTAAAGGAGCAGCCAGTTCCGTGTTGGCATCGGTGCATTTTCTAGGAGTGTACCATCGGAAGGCAGTCCCTTACCTTGCCATAATATGGAATCCAATGTCCAATAAGTGCCATACGTTTTGATTGTGGAGCCTAGTATGCTAGAATATAATAATGGTAACAATTTTAGTTATTTTATATATTTACTTGAATCGTTAGACATTATTATAATATCACTCGATATTTTATATAAAAGTGTTATGGTTATCGTAAGGTAAAAACCCGTCTGTGTTTATGTGCGACCTTGTCTTATGAGATACCCTTGATTTTTAAAGAGTTTTAAAAGTAATAATTAGATTGTTTGGGTTTACTCACACCAGACCCATGTTTGACCCGGAGTTTTATTTTCTTTCCCTAAAACTCTTGGGTGCTCAATTTTTTATGGGCAGCCAAGTAGTTTAGGTTTCCCACGGATGCATCTTGGAGGAGCTTGGAGCAGGAGGCTTCATCGATAGCTAGTTATTATCTTGTTTCCGTTATATTATATGTGTCTTATATTAGTTAGGTAGGGACAGGTTGTTATAACTGTCCAAGGATAGAATTTTATTAGTATGACTCTGATGTATCATTTTTGAAACGACTTTAATTATGTTGATTAATATATGTTATTCTGTTGCGTTGTGAGGTATTGTGATTGTTTAGTTTCTTCTTTCTTCTATCTCCTTTCTTTTCCCTAATAATCTATCTTTTCGACACTTAGTTGTTCGGCACGTGAATACATGGATGTATTAGTGTCGACTTCTGGGGTTCGAAAAGGCGGGTCGCCACACATATATAATTATTGTAATACTTTAGAGCCAAAAGTAATAGGTATGTGAAAGTTAATTTTAACTGTTAAAACTAATGTCAAGGTACTAAATGTTAGTCCTTGAAAAGAATGGTTTTGATGACAACAACCTTAGGACTTGTTATAAAATATAAATACTAACATTATAGTTTAGATATATATGTATATGCAGGATATAAACATGCAGGTACTGAGAATGAAGACTGTACAGTATAGAGACTCAAGATTGAAGACATCAAGATTGAAGACATCAAGATTCAAGACTCATGAGTATCAAGATATCAAGAGTTCAAGATTTCAATAGTACAAGATAAGTATCGAGTCTAGAATTATGTTAAAACTCCTAGAAAAGCACTGACATCTTAAAATCCATTTTATTCATGGAATGGAATCCACTTCGAGCCTATTAAAGGGATGGAACCCTAAGTAGGATGTAACCTACGAAAAATCTAGTGGAACATCGTTTTGTATCCATTGACTTTTATTCAAATGTTTTACAAAATTATATCTTCTTTTCAAAATGATTTCAAAATCTTCGGCCCCGTTTGGCTTATCGTTTTTAGTTTTGTGTTTTCATCTATACAAAAGTGCATCCGTCTATGTATTGTTGAAAAACAAATAATTTTGAAAAATAAAATTAACATGTAAAATATAAAACAAGTTTATTATGTTTTTCGTGTTTTGAAAGATGACAAAAACACGGAGAACAATCTAACTCTTTCGTCGTCCGTTGGTCGTCGCAACGGCTAAGAATTGTAAACCTTCTTCTCTTATTTCTTGGTATTTCTTAGTGCAAGTTGAAAATACAAAACTCAAAATACAAAATAAAAGCAAACGGGCCCTTCCTTTTTAAATCAAAAACATCTATCCTGGTTTTAAATACTTTTAGCCTCAAAACAATCTTTATTTTAATATCAAAATTATACTTGGTTTTAAACTATCTTTAATTATAGTGTACTTAACTTTTAATATTTATATTTAAGATTTAAATATGAAATTATAGTAAAATTTTATACCAAAATATTATTATCTATACTTTTTATGTATTTTAACTATAGTATATTTATAAAGTTTAAAATAGTTTTAATATAAGATAGAAGTTATTTTCAAAAGAAAAACAAATTATCAAAAATTCCTTGGGCATGTCGACAACCTCTAGGGACCCTTGTCGACATGGTGTCAGTTAACTTCAAAAGTTTGAATTTCAAAAGAAGTGTCTATTCGTCATAACCTTTTACGAATGGACATGGCTGTTGTTCTACTATAAATAGGGGATGTTTTAAACGAATTTATATTCATATTTTTTCTGATTTCACTTCTCTTCTTCTTCCACATTTCTTTATATACATTTCTACTATTACTCTGCCGAAATTTCCATTGAATCTAACTAGATCATCTCTGGTTTGATTCTCTATCACTATCTCAACAAGATCCCAGTGCTATTCAGAGTTATAGGCTTCTTTATAATCAATCAAGCGAAAAAAGGTATGATTGTAGCCTGGAAAATCAATCAAGTGAGGGAAGGTGTGACTGTAGCCTAGGAAATCAATTGGTTGAACTTATTGCTCGTAAAATCAAGTATCTCTACCCAAAGGATTGTGAATCTGGAGTGGTGTACCTCGTGGACTTGAAATCGAGGGTGTAATTGTAAGAATTGATTTTGAAAGGAAATCCGTACTTGTGTTGCGGGACTGGATGTAGGGTAACTCCGAACCAGTATAAAGTCTGGTGTGTTCTTTCCTTTATTGCTTTTACTTTATATTTGCATCTGTGTTTGATTCTGTGATCATATCTGTGTCTGAATATTGCATACATTTGTGTTCAAATTAATATAAACTCAAAAGAATTAGTAATTTCTTAAAACACTATTCACCCCCCTAGTGTTAATTCTAGCCTTAAGATCCGTAATCCGCATTTCTCACATTTTGTATCAGAGCAAGGTTTTCAAAGTTTTATAATATGAATTTTGAAAATTTCTTTAAAATGGCTATGTTTGAAAAACTTGTTAATACTAGTTTAGAAATATTCAAATCATCATTGCATCATGAGGCTACATATAATCTATATACAAATTCAAGTTGTCTACAGAATGCTTATGATGTGCAGGAAACATGTTTTATGGGTGTTGAGGAATCAACCCACAATGGACAAATTGTGCAGATCAAAAAGAATAAATGGATACTCGATAGTGGATGCTCTAGACACATGATTGGTAATCCGGATATGATGAATGATATAATATATAAAGACGGAGGACTGGTTAACTTTGGAGACAACTCAAAAGGATATGTGATTGGCTTCGGCAATGTCGGTAACTCTGAAACTCCTATTATTACTAATGTTCTGCTAGTTAAGAATCTGAAACATAATCTGCTAAGTATTAGTCAACTTTGTGATAAAGGATATAAAATTAAATTTGAAAAAGATAAGTGTCACATTGAAGATAATAATTCAACCATAATATTTGAGGTAATTTGGAAAAAGAATATTTATATTCTTAGTATGAAAGTTTCAAATGATAACCTGTGTCTTTTGGCAAATACAAGTGACCCTTGGATTTGGCATAAGAGATTTAGGCATTTGAATTTCAAACTCTTATCTAGACTGTCAAAACATGATCCAGTAAGAGGTCTCCCTAAAATGAATTTTAAAGTAGATAGTTTATGTGATGCATGTCAATTAGGAAAACTTAGAAAAAGTTTCTTTAAATTAAAAGATATGATTTCAACTTCAAAACCTCTTGAATTACTTTATCTTGATTTATTTGGTTCATCTCAAATTCAGTCAATAAATCACAGTAAATATGTTTTTGTAATTGTAGATGATTATTCTAGATTTACATGGACAATATTTTTGAAACATAAAAGTGATACTTTTGAAAGTTTTAAGAACTTTACAAAAAGGATTCAAAATCAGCTTTTTGTAAAAATTATAACCATCCGTAGTGATCACGGTGGTGAATTTGAAAATGAAAAATTTGAGGAATTTTGCAATAAAAAGGGAATAACTCACAATTTTTCATT
Organism: Allium fistulosum; assembly: GCA_030737815.1. Lineage (NCBI taxonomy): Eukaryota > Viridiplantae > Streptophyta > Magnoliopsida > Asparagales > Amaryllidaceae > Allium > Allium fistulosum. The sequence continues at coordinate 1,126,264,934 of CM060904.1, read as the reverse complement.
TTCAAGAACTCCACAACAAAATGGAGTAGTAGAACGTAAAAATATGATGATTCAAGAGTGTGCAAGAACTATGCTTTTAGATAGTAAATTACCAAAACATTTTTGGGCAGAAGCAGTTGCTACCGCCTGTTATATTTTAAATAGAATTTTAATTAGACCTTTAACTGATAAGACATCTTATGAACTTTTTCACGGAAAGAAACCTAAGGTATCTTATTTTAGAATTTTTGGAAGTAAATGTTTTATTTTAAATACAAAAGGTAACTTAGATAAATTTGATCCTAAAATCCGACAAAGGTATCTTTATCGGATATTCTAATAGAAGTAAAGCATACAGAGTGTTTAATTTAAGAACTAACACCATCGAAGAAACAATGCATGTTTCATTCGATGAAAATCTCAAAAATTTTGAAGATACAAATGATGAAGAGGATATAATTACTCAAAATCAGGAGTCAACTGAAACTAATAATGAAATTAATCATCCTAATAAAAAGATTAAACTTTTAAAAGATCATCCTATAGAAAATATACTAGGAGATATGCAATCTGTTGTTACAACTAGAAATCAACTAAGTAAAATGAGCAATGTAGCCTTTATATCGACTATCGAACCCAAAAATCCAAAAGAAGCATCAACTGATGATTCATGGATTTTGGCTATGTAAGAAGAACTAAATCAATTCACTAGAAATGATGTTTGGGAACTTGTTCCTAGACTTGAAAATAAAACTATAATTGGAACCAAATGGGTTTATAAAAATAAAATGAATGAACAAGGTGAGGTCGTTAGAAATAAAGCCCGGTTAGTCGCTCAAGGTTATTGTCAAGATGAAGGAATAGATTGTGATGAAACCTTTTCTCCCGTAGCAAGATTAGAAGCCATTAGGATTCTAGTTGCTAATTATTTCAAATTATTTCAAATGGATGTTAAAAGTGCCTTTTTAAATGGATTTGTAAAAGAGGAAGTATATGTTGAACAACCACCACTTTTTGAAGATTAAAAATTACCAAATCATGTTTACAAACTTAAGAAAGCTCTATATAGTCTAAAACAAGCTACTAGAGCCTGGTATGATAGACTAAGATCTTACTTATTACAATCAAACTTTGAAATTGGTAAAGTAGATAATACTCTTTTTATTAAAAGAAATAAGAATGATATTCAACTAGTACAAGTTTACGTAGATGATATCATTTTCGGATCAAATAATTTTGAAATGAATAAAGAATTTTCCAAAATAATGACAAAAGAGTTTGAGATGAGTCATATGGGTGAATTAAACTTCTTTCTAGGGTTGCAAATAAAACAATTAGAAAATGGTATCTTTATTAGTCAAGAAAAATATGCTAAAGACCTAGTTAGTAAATTTGGTTTGACTACTGCAAGTGGAAAACCCACTCCCACGGCAACCAATGAGTACCTAAGTAAAGAATATCTCTCGAAAGATGTAGATAAAAAATTATATAGAGGAATGATTGGATCACCACTCTATATCACTTCTAGTAGACCTGATATCATGCATAGTGTTTGTCTCTATGCAAGATATCAATTCCAACCTAAAGAGACCCACTTAAAACCTGTAAAACGTATCATAAGATATGTTAAACACACCTTTGATTATGGCTTATTTTATTCTAAAAATGATTCTTTTGAATTAATATCTTACTGTGATGCTGACTATGTTGGTTGTAAATCAGACTGAAAAAGTACAAGCGGAACTTATCACTTTTTGGGGCATTCTCTGGTTTCCTGGTTTAGTAAAAAGAAAAACAGAGTTTCTTTATCAACAACCGAAGCAAAGTATATTTCTGCTGCTTTGGCTTGTTCTCAAGTAATATATATGCAACAAAATTTAAAAGATTTTGGTTTAAATATCTCAAAATCACCAATTTATTGTGATAATACTAGTGCAATAAATTTATCCAAAAATCCTACTCATCATGCTCAAACTAAACATTTTGATATCAGACATCATTTTCTCAGAGATAATATAAGTAAAGAAGTAATTTCTCTCGATTATATTAATTCCAAGAATCAAATTGCTGATAGCTTAACAAAACCCTTAAATGAATCTATATTTACTAAATTAAGAAGAGAATTAGGTATTTGTTCAATAACTGAAATATAAAATATAAATATATAACAACAATAATTAAAATTAAATTAAATTAAATCAAATAAGCAAAACTACAAGTACCCTGTCAACATCCCCCCTACACCCCTGTCGACATACAACGTTTTTAAATTTAAGTTTTTTTCCCACCAAAATTCAAAATGAATGGTTATATATTCTTCCTATTTCGAAATTTTGTTCATTCCTTCTATTCTTTCTCTGATTCTAACTTCTGAAAAATTAAAACAATGGCCTCCTCCTCCAAATTAAACAAAAATTCAATCTTTTCGTTCCCCTCTCCTTCAACCGGACTATTTCAATGTACTACGCTTGCACGAGTGATGAAAATGGAAGATTCCTTGAAGGATGCACTGCAACTTGTGACTGAAATTCAAGTGGTGCAAATCAGAATGACCAAAGAACAAGAACGGCAAGGCAAAATTCTTAGAAACTTGCAAAAGTTTCTAATGGACAATCACACCAATCCCATCTTGATCGATGAAGAATCTTCAGGTGTTCAAGTGCAAGAGGACAGCGAGGAGGAGGAAGAAGAAGCCCTCATGGACGAAGAGCACACTGAAGATGACGACAAAGTTGTTTGCGTTGGAGAAGTGTGCTTTGACAAGGATGGAAATCTAGTCAAACAAAATGGAAATTTCTGTTTCCATTACCCAAATTGCTCGATTCATAGATCTCCCATTGTCAAGATTACACATTAGTTTCTTTTCGTTCTTTCTTATTTGTATATAATCTTACTTATGTTTTCTACACAAATGTAAATATAACAGTATATAATAAATGATTTGTGTTTATCACATTATCATATATGGATTCTTAGTTAGGAGAGTTAGTTATTAAGGGCTAAGTTTTAGATTCATAATTAAGTATTAATTATTTATGATAACACTATCATTATAATCACATATAATACAGTATTAGATTAAGTGGGAGTTCTATAGTTTGGAGTTAGTTTGTTTATATTGATGACAAAGGGGGAGAAATATAAAATAGGATAGTTAGGCATGGATTAAGGGGGAGTTATTAGTTTTAGGGGGAGTTATTAGAGAGTTATTAGGATAGAAGTAATATTTATAAACAAAGGTTGTCATCATCAAAAAGGGGGAGATTGTTAGTCCTTGAAAAGAATGGTTTTGATGACAACAACCTTAGGACTTGTTATAAAATATAAATACTAACATTATAGTTTAGATATATATGTATATGCAGGATATAAACATGCATGTACTGAGAATGAAGAATGTACAGTATAGAGACTCAAGATTGAAGACATCAAGATTCAAGACTCATGAGTATCAAGATATCAAGAGTTCAAGATTTCAATAGTACAAGATAAGTATCGAGTCTAGAATTATGTTAAAACTCCTAGAAAAATACTGACATCTTAAAATCCATTTTATTCGTGGAATGGAATCCACTTCGAGCCTGTTAATGGGATGGAACCCTAAGTAGGATGGAACTTACGAAAAATCTAGTGGAACATCGTTTTGTATCCACTAACTTTTATTCAAATGTTTTACAAAATTATATCTTGTTTTCAAAATGATTTCAAAATCTTCCTTTTTAAATCAAAAACATCTATCCTGGTTTTAAATACTTTTAGCCTCAAAATAATCTTTATTTTCAATATCAAAATTATACTTGGTTTTAAACTATCTTTAATTATAGTGTACTTAACTTTTAATATTTATATTTAAGATTTAACTATGAAATTATAGTAAAAATTTTATACCAAAATATTATTCTCTATACTTTTTATGTATTTTAACTATAGTATATTTATAAATTTTAAAATATTTTTTCTGATTTCACTTCTCTTCTTCTTCCACATTTCTTTATATACATTTCTACTATTACTCTGCCGAAATTTCCATTGAATCTAACTAGATCATCTCTGGTTTGATTCTCTATCACTATCTCAACAAGATCCCAGTGCTATACAGAGTTATATGCTTCTTTATAATCAATCAAGCGAGAAAAGGTGTGATTGTAGCCTGGAAAATCAATCAAGTGAGAGAAGGTGTGACTGTAGCCTAGGAAATCAATTGGGTGAACTTGTTGCCCGTAAAATCAAGTATCTCTACCCAGAGGATTGTGAATCTAGAGTGGTGTACCTCGTGGCCTTGAAATCGAGGGTGTAATTGTAAGAATTGATTTTGAAAGGAAATCCGTACTTGTTTTGCGGGACTGGATGTAGGGTAACTCCGAACCAGTATAAAATCCGGTTTGTTCTTTCCTTTATTGCTTTTACTTTATATTTGCATCTTTGTTTGATTCTGCGATCAAATCTGTGTCTGAATATTGTATACATTTGTGTTCAAATTAATATAAACTCAAAACAAATTAGTAATTTCTTAAAACACTATTCACCCCCTCTCTAGTGTTAATTCTAGCCTTAAGATCCGTAATCCGCATTTCTCATACTAAATTGATATTTTAAGCAAGTATCTCAATTAAACATTGAGCAAATGAACGTATATTTTCTTTTAAATGGAATGGTATTTTTCTTTCAAACAAAAAAATATCTTTTATCCTTGTATAATATCTATCCACAAGTACTATAATTATGCCTTCTATAAAATCATTTTTATTAATAGAAAAAATTGTTCCTATGAGTGCTCTGAAAGGGAGTGCGGATTAAGGATCTTAAGGCTAATTTAACACTAGAGGGGGGTGAATAGTGTTTAATGAATTCTAAGACTTATATGGACTAAATTAAAATTATGACACAAACAAATGCAGAACTTAATCATAGAACAATCACAGAATCAAACATAGATGCAGAAAGTAAATAAAAAGCAATAAAAAGGAAAGAACACACCGGATTTTATACTGGTTCGGAGTTACCCTACGTCCAGTCCTGTACCAAGTAAAACACCTCATACATATTTTTATTATACCAATGTCGAGATTACAATCCTCAATTTCTAAAGGCCTTGAGGTACCCTCCTGTCTTCGAGTCCAAGGCAAACTCTCTTGATTTACGGGACACAAGATCACCCAATTGATTTCCTGGCACAACCACACCTTATAGAGAGACTCGATAAACTTTTGATTACAAATTGATCCTATAACTCTGAATAGCACTTTGATCTTCAAGAGAGGGAAGAGAATCAAACAAGAATGGGATTCTAATTTGATTCACTTGAGAATTTGGCAGAATTTCAGCACGATCTTAAAAATATGAAAGTTTTAGAATATGGATTTGTGGAGAAGAAGGAGTGAAGAAAATAAAAATATAGTTAGTTAAAAAATTCGTTTGTGAAGGCTATTTATAGACCAGTAACGGTCATAACCATTCGTGAAGAGATTTAAACGAATAGACACTTCTTTTGAAAATTGAAACTTTTGAATTTAACGGCCACCATGTCGACATGGGGTATCCCATGATGTCGACATCCTTTAGTTTAAAAACAATGTGAAGTTTAAAGCAAGAGTTTATTTAAAAAATAAGAACAAAGAATATTTTAAGGCTAAAACATCTTTTTTAAACCATTTGAAAAGGCTAAAACATTTTGAAGAGCAGTTTTGAAAATTATTTTAGAAAGATAATTTTTAACGCTAAAACATTTTGAAAAGCAGTTTTGAAAATCATTTTGAGGAACAATTTTGAAGTAGTTTTGCAAGCTTCTTCCTGTAGAATATCTCATCACATCAGGACTCGAGAACTTGTACAAAACCAGGATGTTCGTTGGTTTGTAAACCACTTGTCGTAGGTTTGTAAGCTACTTGTCGTAGGTTTGTAAGCCACTTGTCATAGGTTTGTAAGCTACTTGTTGTGGGTTTGTAAGCCACTAAGAAGGTAGAAATGGGTTCCATCCCAAATGAAATTTGGAATGAAGATTTCCAAGCTATTATGAAGTTTTAACAATAAACTAGACACTTATCTTGAAATCTTGATCTTGATACTCTAAAGTCTTCAATCTTGAATCTTGAGTCTTGAGTCTTTATACTGATCAGTCTTCAGTAATCAATACCTACATATATATATACATATATATATCCTGCATAGTTCCTGCATATACATATCTATCTAGACAATAGTGTTAGTATATATTTTATAATAAGATAAGTTAAAAAGGTTGTTGTCATCAAAACCTTGTTGTCATCAAAACCAACATCTCAGTTCCTAACAATCTCCCCCTTTTTGATGATGACAACCTGTATTTATAAAATATACTTAGCATACCATAACTCCTATCATAACTCCCTCTTACTCCATGACTCCCCCTTACTCCAATCATAACTCCCCCTTACTCCAAGCTAACTACTATTTTATAACTTATCCCCCTTTGTCATCAACAAAAACTTCTTACTAATAAATTCTCTGATCTTGATATAAGATAATTAACCATAATACAATAGAGTAATCCATATATAAGTGTAATAAGTGCTAAGTGTGATCATAAGTGTAATCAAGCAGTAAATCAATCATCATCCAATCATATTTACAGTAATTATTCAATCCAATCAAATATACAAACCACACCATATGTTTTTAAATAAGTCAAGTCAATCAAGTTTAAAACACACCAATCAAATCAAACAAATAACATACAGAATGACTAGACATTCCTTGGTACTTCCACCCATCCATCTTCTCCAAAGATAGGGTCTGCTTTGATGGCATCCCATTCTTCTTTATCTTTGTCAAGAGTGACTGGTGGATTTCCTTCGAGATCGTCCTTGTTAAGGGCTGAGATCATCTAATGAAGGGCGTCGAAATGTCTCTCTTGCTCCTTGATCATCTGCATTTGACTCAATTCTAAGTGGCGCTAATTACGAAGTATGAATGTAAGGATATTTTTGAAGGAAGTGAGAGTTTCCTTAAGATTATCACTTAGATTCTTAATCGGAGAAGCCATAATTCAAGAAATAGGGAGAAATATGAAAGGGAGTGATTAGAAATGAAGTTTGATAATTTATTCTGGAAGAAACAGGTATAAATAGGGGTAGAAAGTCTTTTAAAATGAATAGACACAAGTTAGTTACATGAAATTAAAATTTGAAAGTGTAACCACTTTCTGCCCGTTGCATGTCGGCATGGGGGGATGGGGGATGTCGACATGCCTCTGCCTAAAGTGACAATTTGCTTTGTTTTGAATATTATGAAAAAATCTATGCAACTAAAATTTGTATAATATAAAAACAAGCAATTGCAGAGACAAGTGAAGTTGAATAACAGGAAATAAAAGATTTCATTAATGATTCTAGTCAACATTACATAAAATAATATAATATTAACTAAAATAAAGGAAAATACATGGATAGAACTTGAAACAAACAAGATAACATGAACTAAAACTAATTAGATGAAGATGAAGAAGATGATAGTCCAAGTTTTCTACTAACTTTCCCGAAGAACTTGTCGATTTTAGTGGAAATCTTATCCATTTTCTTACTCATTGATCTTTTGAGTGTCTTTTGATTTTGCCACTATAATTCTTTGATTATTGAGAATGGTCTTATTGGATGGATTAACAGGATTAATAGGATATTCAATACTCTCTAAGGAAGTTTCTTAATCTTCCTCCTCTTCAATTTCCATTCCTTCCTCTTCCTCTTCCTCTTCTTCTTCCTCCATTTCTTCCATCTCTTCGTGAGAAAGCCTTTGTTATTTTTCCGTAAGTGTTTCATATGGTTGAAACACTAATGGAATTTGCATAAGGGAAATGTTTCCATGGTTGAACACTTTTCTAGTTATAAATTCTTCCCTTTTGAAATCAACTCCAAAGTAATTAAAAATCCGAGTGAGATAAATTCCATGATATAATGTGTTTTCACCCATAGTAAAATTCTTGGGCCTTAGCTCATCCAAAATAACTTGAGTCCAACTGATATCATAATTTCCAAAAATTGTAAAAAGAACTTTGCAAACTTTCAAAGTTGGGTTGTTGTAGTTTCCCGATCTTGGTATAAGGGTGTGTTGAATAAGAAGGTTAACAATTCTTGCTTTTGGGCGAAAATAACGTTTTTTGAATTCAAAATTGTCATCCCCATCAAAGATGTGATGAAATGTCTCTCGATCATTTTCATTTATTTGAAATTCAGAGAGATTCATTCCAGTATACTTCCATCCCAAAATATTTCCTAAAATTTCACAATCCAAAACTATTTGTGTTCCTTTAACACTACTCCAAATTTGTCCATCTTACCCATCATAAAAACCACGATTCAAATTCGCATAAAACATCTTAACAAGATTTGGATAACATACAAAATCATTTTGTTTGTTATCTACTACACTAAGAATAGAACATTGTTGAAAAATATTTTCAATTTCATAAAAAGGAAAATCTTCAAAAATAGCAAATTTCCCCCTATGTATTTTACCAAAGTTTACATAGTTGATGTAAGCTTTGATAGCTTCCGGGTCATTAAAAAGAAAGTTTTTGATAGCTTTTGGAAGCCTAATGGTGTTAGGAGTGCTTAAATAGGTCATTGAAGAAGTTTGAGAGGAGTTGAAGATAATGAAGATAAATTTGAAATTTGAAATAAAAGTGAAAAGTGATGATAAGGAGAGTGAATTAAATAGAGATTCTATAGACATGTTCTCTGGTCAAGAGGCATCTTTCCTGAGCTTTAAAGTTGGTGAAAAGGTGGAGGGAAATTCAAAAGTTTGAATTCAAATTTTGAATCAAATTTCTGAGGGGCATGTCGACATGGGGTATCCAGGTATGTTGACATGTGCCTATTGAATCAAAGGACAAGTGTTTATTCCTAATTTCTAATAAATGTATATATTTGTTAACCCGCCTTTTGGCAAGACCGCGGACAAACGGGTTTAACTTAATCAACTGCATGTTCGTCGAGGCTATAGTACGATGGATTCAGTCGACTGGATGGATGGATGATGCAATGTGCTTGGGAGATGGAAATATGATTGGATAAAGATGAATCAACTATAATTTGGGTGCAGGAAACATGGTTCGGCATTAAACATGGTTCGACATGATGGAGGTTCGGCACATATGGTTCGTCTGGCATTCACGTTCGAATAGCGTTCAAGAGTAGTCGGCATTCCATGAAGCATTCGGCATCCAGGTGGCGTTCGGCGTCAAGATACGCTCGGCATCTCGGAAGCGCTCGGCATTCGGAAGCGCTCGGCATCAAGGAACGTTCGGCATCGAGAGACGTTCAGCAGGGTATAACGTTCGGCATGTACGAACGTTCGGCACGGCAGAATTGTTCGTCATAAACTATTGTTCGGCCTAAGTATCGTTCGGCCAAGAGGTGGTTCGGCCTTGATAGCGTTCGGCCAGAGTATTGTTCGACCTAAGTATCGTTCGTCCAAGAGGTGGTTCGGCCTTGATAGCGTTCGGCCAGAGTATCGTCCGGCCTAAGTTTTGTTCGGCAATCAGTCGTTCAGCACGAATACATTGGATCGGCCTCCGGTATCGTTCGGCGAAAATGTCCCCCACGACATTCAGGGTGTTCGGCCTCACTTCTGATCGGCATGAGGAGATCGTTCGGCATTCACACCTTGTTCGGCATTCATCGTTCGGCATCTATGGTTCGGCATATGGAGACCACTCCATTTGGGCTGAGGTATTCAGCTGCCAGGCCCACCAGGGAGGTCCAACCCATCTTTGTCTTTAAATAGAGAGGCAGGGGCACAGTGAAGAGGGATCTTCTTTTCTGCTCTCTTACTTTCTCTTTTAAGGCTAAGGCAACTCTGCCATTTTATAACTGTAATCGATTGTTACAACAATAAAAAGCAAACTTCTAAGTGGACGTAGGCCGGAGTTAGCCGAACCACTATAAAATCTGTTGTTCTTTACTGCTTTCATTTTAATTTTGATTGTTCTTCACATTATTACTCTCTACATACATTCTACCTCTGAGCTGTGATTGGTATTTGGTGCTTTCATCTGGATTTGGGTGTTAGTGACCAATTTTGGCGTTAACAATATTATATCCTATATTCTATTTATATAATTCCTGTGATAACATTAAATATAATAATACTTAAATATTAATAATTTAATATTTAAAATATTATTAAAATAATATTATTTTTAAATTTAAAATTCAAATTTCAAGGGATAAATTTGAATTTAAAATTCAAGGAATTTATAAAATCAAGCAAACAAACAAGCATCCATTCAAACAAGAAAAATTTAAAAATAATGTAAATGCGTACCTATTTTTAGATCCATACTCCCATCGTCGTCTGATTCATGAATAGCAGTGAAACACGGATTTGAATTATCCGTCTTCTTTTCATCGTCACTGGATGATGAGTCTGAGTCATCAAGAGTTGATGTGTATGCTTTCTTTCTTTTCCTTGACGAATCATTGTTTGGAGAGAACAATTGTTTATCTGGATACGGACAATCTTTCCTATGATGCCCGACTTTATTGCAATTGTAGCATCTATCATTGTTGACGTTCTCCGTATTATTTTTGAATTCCTTTGATCATTTCTTTTGTAATTATTCATTTTTCTATATTTTAGGAATTTCCGGAAGTTTCTTGTCATGAAAGCAATCTCCTCATCACTGTTTGGTTCTGAATCTTCAGTTGTTGCATTGAATGCTAATGACTTCTTTTCTGTAGCCTTGTTTTCTCTTCTTCCTTGAAGTTGAACTTCATAAGACATCAGATTCCCAATCAATTCTTCTATTTTCATTAGACTGATATCATTTGCTTCTTCGATTACAAGTGTCTTTTGATCCCATTCTGGAGTGAGTGAATTTAGAGTTTTTCTGACTTGGTCTTCCTCCGAAAAGTTTTTCCCAGTGCAATTAGTGAATGAACAATATCTTGAAATCGACAATACATGTCAGAAATGGACTCATTTACATGCATTTTAAACAATTGAAACTGATTAGTTAATATGGAAATTTTAGTCTGTTTAACTTTGCTTGTTCCTTCATGAGTGACTTGCAAAGTTTTCCAGATTTCAAATGCAGACTTACAAACAGACACTCTATTAAACTCATTCCTGTCTAGTGAACAAAATAATATATTCATGGCCTTTGAGTTATTTTGTGCAACACCCTTTTGCTCAGCAGTTCACTGGAAAAAATCGGTAGTTGGTCCAACATACTCAGTTTGTGTGATATTCCAAGTGTCTAATCCTACTTATTATAATAAATTTTCATTTTACAAGCCCAATATGCATAATTACTGCCATTGAAAAATGGCGGTCTAACAATAGACTGACCTTCTACAAATGAACTAGTGTTAGTGTTAACAGAACTAGTGCCAGAGTTGACAATACCAGTGTTAGTAACCATTAAAACAATTTTCAAGTTTCAGATTATGAAAACTATGAAAACCAAAGCTCTGATACCAATTTAAAGGGAGTGCGGATTATGGATCTTAAGGCTAATTTAACACTAGAGGAGGGGGGTGAATAGTGTTTAATGAATTCAAAGACTTATATGGACTAAATTAAAATTATGACACAAACAAATGCAAAACTTAATCACAGAACAATCACAAAATCAAACACAGATGCAGAAAGTAAATAAAAAGCAGTAAAAAGGAAAGAACACACCGGATTTTATACTGGTTCGGAGTTACCCTACGTCCAGTCCTGTACCAAGGCAAACACCTCATACATATTTTTATTATACCAATGTCGAGATTACAATCCTCAATTTCTAAAGGCCTTGAGGTACCCTCCTGTCTTCGAGTCCGGGGTAAACTCTCTTGATTTACGGGACACAAGATCACCCAATTGATTTCCAGGCACAACCACACCTTATAGAGAGACTCGATAAATTTTTGATTACAAATTGATCCTATAACTCTGAATAACACTTTGATCTTCAAGAGAGGGAAGATAATCAAACAAGAATGAGATTCTAATTTGATTCGCTTGAGAATTTGGCAGAATTTCGGCACGATCTTAAAAATATGAAAGTTTTAGAATATTAATTTGTGGAGAAGATGGAGTGAAGAAAATAAAAATATAGTTAGTTAAAAAATTCGTTTGTGAAGGCTATTTATAGACCAATAACGGTCATAACCATTCGTGAATAGATTTAAACGAATAGACACTTCTTTTGAAAATTGAAACTTTTGAATTTAACGGCCACCATGTCGACATGGGGTATCCCATAATGTCGGCATCCCTTAGTTTAAAAACAATGTGAAGTTTAAAACAAGAGTTTATTCAAAAAATAAGAACAAAGAATATTTTAAGGCTAAAACATCTTTTTTTTTAAAAATCATTTGAAAAGGCTAAAACATTTTGAAGAGCAGTTTTGAAAATTATTTTAAAAAGATAATTTTTAAGGCTAAAACATTTTGAAAAGCAGTTTTGAAAATCATTTTGAAAAACAATTTTGAAGTAGTTTTGCAAGCTTCTTCCTGCAGAATATCTCATCACATCAGGATTCGAGAACTTGTACAAAACCAAGATGTTCATGGGTTTGTAAGCCACTTGTCGTAGGTTTGTAAGCTACTTGTCATGGGTTTGTAAGCCACTAAGAAGGTAGAAATAGGTTCCATCCCAAATGAAATTTGGAATGAAGATTTCCGTGCTATTATGAAGTTTTAACAATAAACTAGACACTTATCTTGAAATCTTGATCTTGATACTCTAGAGTCTTCAATCTTGAATCTTGAGTCTTGAGTCTTTATACTGATCAGTCTTCAGTAATCAATACCTGTATATATATATATATATCTTGCATAGTTCCTGCATATACATATCTATCTAGACAATAATGTTAGTATATATTTTATAATAAGATAAGTTAAAAAGGTTGTTGTCATCAAAACATTGTTGTCATTAAAACCAACATCTCAGTTCCTAACATGCTCATGTGGTAATATCTCTAGATTGTGGTTCTAGGGGTTTTGGTTCCCTAAGAAACCAAAATGAGTGCTCTAATTAAATTAAGTATCACTCCTGTGTTATATAATAATAGTTCCTATGAAGTAGAAAAAATAGTTCCTATGGAGTAAACATAGTTCCATGAGTAACATCTATCCATGATTACTGTAAGTATCCTACTACTAACATGATTTCAATTTTTTTTGAAAGTTTATCTTGTTTCACAACCGATTGGAATTGCATGTGATTTATAGTACGAATATTAAAGGAAACATGTCAACTTCATAAAGTTTCAAAATCAAAGGTTCTTTGCACTTACCCATGATGGAGAAACTATCTCTTTATATTCTAAGTAAAGATAAAATCTCCCTAGAGAAGACACCTAAAAGTAACATAAATAATAGGGCTTATATATTTGTATTTGAAGTTTAATAAATCGAATGTTGAGAGTAAGTTTTATCTTATTACATTTTGCAAATAATTTGTGTTGTTGGATCAGATTTTCAGTGATATTTCATTAAAATCTTTGGTATAATGCTTAAAAGTTTCTTTTTTAATGTTATTCTTATTTTCCTATAATTTTTATTTCAAAATACAAATTTCAATGACATGGGATTTTTATAAAGTAATTTAGAGTAGAAACAAGTATGTTTTATGTAATGTATAGTCAGAACAAATTTGATACAAATAATATGTTTTAACCAATGTATTAGTGCCAATATCTACTTCATGCTACGTTCTTAAAGCAATAAACTCACTACATATTATGATTATTTGATATGTTTTTTATTTTGGAATTACCATTACAATTACCACAATCATATTTTAAATATTTTAATTTATGTTACTTTATAATGTCATGTGTAGCATGAATTCATACTTGTATTAATAATAATACGACTCTTATTGATGCTTTATATAAAGCACACATAATGAAACACAAATATGATAAGAAAACTTAAGAAAAAACTAATAAGAATTTCAATAGAACTCGCATAAAATAAATAGAATAGTCGGTTTCCTTGTTATTATTAATAAAATTTTCTTTTTATTGTTAATACACATTCCATCGACCTACCATAAAACATACACAGCATAATGATTCATAGGTAACTACATCAACTTTCGTACTTAATAGTTGGTAAAATACTCCAGAACTTTTGAAATGCACCAATAGGCACGTGACCTTTGTCATACTTTTGTATATTCAAACTAGTCTTGTAAACGAATCCAAATACTTTATGTCAAAAAATTGATTGCATGATTTAAGAAATTGATATGTTGTAATAATTACTTAATCTGAAGCCATTTTGAATGTTTTTGACTCCTAGTATCCACCAAAACTATAATTGCAACTCATTATGAGCATAAATGACATACTTTTGATGATGAAATATTCAAATCAAGGGGAAGTATAAATAGCTTGAATGATAAAATGTACAATAAATGAGGAAACAAACCATTGAGGTAGAGTCTGAAATTGTAGGGTCATGTTATACAATTATCATCAGTTAAAAGTATAAAATTGATATTTTATTTTAAGTAATTTGACAATTAAGGATAAATGTCAATTTTCTTATGAAGTCAAATAAATTTCAGTTGGGGGAAATAACTAAAAGTTAAAAAAGGTAAATTTGCTTTAAATGATTAAGTAGATGTTATCTTAACTAAAATTTGGCTTATCCACAATTAAAATATTATAAAAAAATTAGTATCATAAATTTGGGATTAATATTTGATATAATACTAACAAATAATTGAATTTGCTTTCAACCCATTTATTACCCATCTAAAATCATGAATTTATCATTAATTTCAAGTCCCAATAAATCAATATATATTGCACAAACTTATTCATATTTATCTATTAAGAAAAACAATGAAGAAAATGAAAGTTAAGTATATTGTATTATAAAATGTTCTTTTGGTATAAAAGATACACTCTTTGATGAAATATGTCGACTTACTATGATGTAAATCAAATTGTTTACTAAGATAGAGTATAAAAAATGAATTGCACAAAGAGTAAGAAAACTCTAGTGAATTGATTGGGAAAGAGAGTTGAATGCCACCAAAGTGGTTTTGTTTTTCAGCGCCATCAAAAAGAGTTGAATTGAGAAAATTCTTTATTCTTTTTTCCAAAAATAATTTAAATTCATTTATTAAAATTTTCTAGTTATAAAAATCATAAAATTCAGATGAATTTGCACTTTCTATATTCATAAATATTCAAATTCACAACCCTCTTTATAATTTAATTTTAAATTCCTTAAATAATTTGAAAGTTTTAAAATTTTAAATTTTAAATACTACTTAAACTTAAATATATGTCTAAATTTTGTAGAATTCCAAGATTGCTTAAATCAAAATTTTAAAATAAAAATAAAATATACCAGCTTCTGTTCTTGGAGCTTACTACTCCAGGAATGCACTTATCAGTTGACCGGTACTGACGATTCCTATAGTAGTAAGCTTTGGGAATTTTCCTAATCGAGCACTGGATTATGGTTTTCTCTGTCTAGCTTTGAACTGAAAGTATCAGCTACCGGTACACTTCTTACTACAACCAAAATTTGGATTCAAATCATCATATATTAACATCAAAATCAAGTTTCTATAAATGGTTTAGTGTAAGCAACAACATGATCAAATAATGTAAGATCGTCAAATCATTCTATGATTAAACGATTAACATCGAGCATCCAATAACAGTAATTTTTAGCATATCAGGCTACCAATACCGTTTAATCTAAAATCAAATTAAATCAATTTGAAATCAAAATAGAAAAGTTCATTTACTGAGTATTGTTAACTCACATAAAAAACAAATTAAACAAATTGAAAAAAAAACAAGAAGTTAACTCACCTTTCCTGTGTATTTCTTTGAAAAATTCCTTGAAAACTTTAAGAAATATGAAACCCTAGCTTATAGAAAGTGGAAGGTGGTTTCTTTTTCCTTAATGAAGAAGCTGAAGTTAAGTGTTGAGGTAGGAGGATGGGTATATGCTATAAGATAAGGATGAACATCATTGGATACAACTTAAGTGAGTGGCCTATATGGTTTGGGTTAAGTAATGGGCTTGGATGATTTATTAGGCCCATTTATTTAAGAAGAAAATGATTTTAAACAATTTTCAAAAGTACCCAACCCATTTTCAATTCATTTCAACCATTTAAAAATCAAATAAATTTCTTCAAGCCAATATAATATTTTTCCAAACTTTACCGTTATCGAAAATAATTTTTCGATAATATAAATAACACTTTGACCCCATAAACATTTTTTAAAATATTAATTTATTTCTCAAAATAAATTAAAATTCACATATATATTATACTTCACATATACAAATTTTAAATGACTTCTAAATTCAAAAATCATCATTCAAATACATTTGAATTTTAAAAAAATATTTAACATTTTATTCAAATTAAATTCAAAAATTACATTTATTAAAGTAAATTCTATAAAAATTCCCAAATTTATTTTTAGTTTCATTTATTAAATATATTAATTCCTTTTCATATTTAAAATAATTTTTCATAATTCAATCCATGTTATATTCTTATTTCCCTTTTAATTTATCAAAATCCCATTTTATTCATCTAAATTCACAATTTAAAATCCATAACGCACTTTATTATATTTATTTTTATCGAACTCCTTATGTAACACCCCGTAAAATGAACCATAAATAAATGAAGTAAATTAAATTAAATATGATAAGGCTTGAATATGGAAATTTTATAAAAGTTGGAATTTAACCAGGAAAGTTATTCTGTTGCGTTCGTGGCAGAATTTTGATCTGTTTCCATGTATAATATGCTAAAAACGGAGCTCAAATGAAGAAGTTATGAGCTTTGATGTTTTAAGATTTAAATTAAATTAATTCGAATTCAAATTAATATTTAAAATTAGGGTTTGAATTTCAAAATTATCTTGGGGCCTAAGTAATTTTTTTAATTAACGTTTAATGTTAAAGTTAAATAGGTTAAGAAATTAATTAAAAACAACGGAATAAATAAATACCAAAAATAATCAACTGGTCGACACATTTACTGTGACCGGTCAACCCCTAGCGGTCGACCGTTTGGGGAGGAGCGGTCAACCGGTCAAAGTCAAATTTTGGCAGTGGCGACTAGGGTTTGAAGGGTTGGCTACTTATTTATACGCTCTAGATTTCTCCGTTTTAAACTATTTTCATCCTACGGTTCTGGTGCATTTCAACCCCTATAAATAGAACCTTATTCTCCCTACTTCTTATTCATATTATTTTGGGGAATTCAACGAAACTCTATATCTCCAATTAGATTCAGAAACTCGGTAGAGAATTCAGGTAAGAATCCAATCTATTTTCTATTCATTTCTTCTTCCTACAACCTATTCTTATTCTATTCTCCTCCAACTATTCTAAATCTAATAAATATACATACCTTTTTCCTATTGTGTGTGTGTCTATATATATATATATCAAAAGAGAGAGATTCTGGAAGAGATCGCGAGGCATGCAAATCCAAGAAAGGCTAAGCTAAGGCTATTCTATGAGTGGAAACCTTAGTATTTATTTTCAGCAATTGTCTAGTGTATTTCTTTTGGATTTGAATATGCCTTAGAGAATTTGGGATTTCGAAAATATGATAGATAAAATCCCCCAAAATTCCTTTATATTTCGAAATGTCAATTTTATGTTGAGATTCTCATTTATTTACATTAATTTGATGGAATTTGTTTCATTTATGCAATTTTTGATAATTTCATAATCTATTCCACTTCTCCTTCTTCTTTAGGTCAAATTGTGATCCTTTAATAAAATAAGGGGTTTAGATTACGAATTCTATTCGCATTTTACATCACTTATTGTAACGACCCAGAATTTTAGTCATTGAATTGGAAAATTTAATTGATTTTAAATATTGAAAAGTTAATTTTATAGGTTAAATGACTTAAATTTCAAATATAGCGATTTATTGGATAATTTAATTGTTGAATTTAATAATTGAAATTGTTTAAATAATTGAATCGTGGGTTTTAAGTTGGATAAAAATAATTCCAAAGCTCATTTAAATTCTATTTAATAAGAATGAAAAGCAACAGCTATGATTTATACGGTGAAAGATGAATGGACACCAAGAATTAAAAAGGCTCAAAACGTAACGATACGGTGAACCGTTTTACGGATTCCGCTGTATCGGACTTCAAAACACTGAATTGAATATACCGCAGAGATCAGCACGACGAGACAATCAAAACAGTATATAGATATCAGTGGTACGATCATCCTATCAAAAGTCGAAAATCGATACCGAAAATGCTGCTAATTTGCCGAAAATAAGATAAACGGGGCAATAGTAGTCCAAATTTGGAGAGACGAAATACGACGTCTCACTCAGAATATGATTTACAAATTTATTGTATAAAAATATTCAGGTTTGGAAAATATTCTATTATCATCATCTAATATTAACTAGTTTAAATTTAAATAAAATTACACAAAAATAAACTTGCATACTATCTGTTGAAAATTTACCAATTTCTATGTTTAATTAGACGTATTCCAAATATTAAATTTTTACTTCCAATTTTATTATTTAAAATTTCACAAAAATTCACTTAATACGTTATTAAAACCATTAAAATTTATGGGTCGTTACACTCTCCTCCACTCAAAACTTTTCATCCCCGAAAAGGAACGAGATAGGAGAATAGAAACAACCAGAAAGAGAAGATAAATTGAAATACCAAATACAACAATTTATTTAAAACCATATAAACTACATATATTTTAAAGTTGGTTTATATTCAATTAGTTGATTCCAATTCATTTTATTTAATCCATCAAATTTCTTGTGTTCACATTTGATTAGTTTCATTTCCATATATTTCATTTAATTTATTTGCTTTAAATTCATTAACATTTATTACAAGATTTCTTTGAGAACACATTTATTTGATTTAACTTATTTATTATATCCATTTGCCCCTAATTGAGCTGATTTCACTAAAATTCAATTTCTCTATTCTTAAGTTCAAATTTATTTTCTCAAATAGCATTCTTTTCTTTTCTCATTTAATTTATTCCACTTGACATGTTTTACAACATCTATTAAGTGTATAAACATTTGTTATACCCATTTATTATTCAATCCATTAATTCTCTTTTATTTATTTAATTTATTTCACTTAACATATTTTGCAACATATATTAGGTGTATAATCATTTTCTATAACCATATATTATTCAACAAATAAACTTTCCTTTTTATTATCCAATTTATTATCCAATCACATTCTAATTACATTTAAACTTTCTAGGTAAGTTATATAAATGTTTATGAGTGCAATTAAATACTATACAAATTTTCCTTCTATCTACTACATTTATATTAAGCCAGATTTTAGTTTGAACAATTGATTACTTAAGTTTTCTTCTTGTACAACCCTATTATATCCTAACATTTTAACTTTTTGAATATTTTAAGCAAGTTATATATTAGAATGCAATTTAGTATTATACAAATAAGTTTTTATTCAAATTCAACTATTTCAATTTGGTTAAATTTCATTTATCATTTAGATATTCCACTTATTCAAAATTTGCACTTTATTTCAATAATTGAAACCATTACTTAATATATAAAACTTAAGATTCAAATTTTCCGTTTCACTTCAAACTATTTTGAAATAATTATATACATATATATTTTATAAATTAAATCATACACAAGAAATTCAAACAAAATTCATTGCCCAAAAGTGTAGCAAAGCTACTACGTGATCCCTCCACTTCGAGACTCGAAAATGAATGTCGATGATGTTGTAGTCATCACCGAAAATTATTTTCCAGCAACAAATGGGGAGAGTACTTATTTACTTCATTAAAAATTCTTTGGAAATAATTCCCATTTAGAAATACTTTCAAATAATAATTTTTTTTTCAACATATGGAAAACCAAATTTAGAAATGCACCGAAAATTAAATTCTCAACTCTTTAATTTAAATTCATTTCATTTTCAAATCAAATTTTATAACCATATTTTATAATTCCATTTATTTATATTGTGGCAATAGTCAATGGTTTACAAAACAATAAATGAAAATCAAATATTATCATTTTCAACAACTAATTCATTTAACTATTTAATTTCAGAAAATTTATACTTATATATATATATATCATTCAAAATTTATTTCATTTACCAAATTTGAAAACAATATTGTGTCAGTTTGCTCTGTTCAAGTATTTTGGAATTTCTATCGATAGCATTGATTAGACAAATCGATCGAAACCCAAAATTCAAACTTAACAACTCAAACAGCACACTATAAAACATTTTAATATTAATTATAAATACACTCCCTCACACGATGATTCAAGATGGATTTCAAAACAAGGATAGAGATTCAAATTTAGATGAACCCTAGTCAAAGAGAATTCTAATTCGAAGGTAGGATCGAAACGAAGATAAGATAATTAAATTACAAAATAGGAAGATGGATATACTAATTTAAATCTCGGGCGACCTTAACTGGGTCAATTGTGACTTCAAGAATAAGATCGATGTAGAATTCTGAAGCAAATCGACATATTATCGCAAGAGATAGAATTCAAGCATAGCAAGAGATAGTATCATCTAAACCGAGGATATAGAAATCTCCGGTGAATCAATGCTGGTTGTAAAGGAGTTTCACCTTTTATAATCCATTCAGTGGAGCTATGGGATACTCTAGAATCAAGAAGAACACGAACATGAAGGATAAGGGTGGATTTCAGAACGAATGTGGAAGTTCCAAAATTCAAAGGAAATCGAGTTAAAGAGGAAGAGATTGAAGCTCGAACGAAGGTGATTCTGTAATTAAATTTACTCTATATGCTAAGTTTTGCCTAAAACCTGGCTCTGATACCAACTGTAACGACCCGGTATTTCGAACCATTCACATCCGCACATGTCGGACTTGAATTGCTCAAAATATCAGATTGTTAATTTATATTTGGCAAAACTCAGCATATACAGTAAATAAATCAATCATAGAATCACAGACACAGAGTAATATATAACAATAAGCAACATAATAGATAAATAGTAGTTCATAAAACTACCATATAAACATCAGAGTTTAAAATAAAATACAACAGAAATATCAAATACAATAAGGTCTCGAATATAAACAGATGACT
Organism: Allium fistulosum; assembly: GCA_030737815.1. Lineage (NCBI taxonomy): Eukaryota > Viridiplantae > Streptophyta > Magnoliopsida > Asparagales > Amaryllidaceae > Allium > Allium fistulosum. Next base: position 1,126,243,829 of record CM060904.1, on the reverse strand, counting down.
TCTCTGAACAAATCAACTGGATAGCTGAAAGCTGAATGGATATAAATGGATGGATTTCCAAGCAAAGCTCCAACTCCAAAGGTGAGTCTCAAATGCTGTGACACTCAGTCTGACCCGAACGTAAAGCAAAACACAAAACACTCGAGTCAGGATTAACATTCTTATATCAATAAATCCAACTCAAGTGAAATATAACCTGAAATACAAGTAACTTAAAGGATAGTTGGGATTTCCATCCTCTAAGGATCTATGGAACTACCTACTATGTAGTAATATACGCTATTATAATATGTCTATAGTAAAGTAAAGGTATTAAAATAGCGTTAAGGCGTTACCCATATCCCCCTTAACACATTTTATATATTCCCATAGCCTATATGACGGCGTAAGCTCCTCCGTAAACTAGAGGTTTACCCAGAGGACACCACATAGGTACGGTACAAAACAAACTCGTAGAAGGCGCGATAAGGCATGCGACACGACACTCGAGGCAATGCCAGGGTAGATATACCATTTGCACTCCCGGACTGGTGGTAACGTATAGCAGCTACTACCGCCCACCTTATGACACACTCCCAAATCAAAGGGTGCACCCAATCAAATCACAAAAGCAATAGAATGGTATCGAAGAAATGTGCCCGATTGGAGGAATGACCTCACTTGGCCCGGTATAGCTCCTGTTTTAGCCGCATCAAGCTGACTCACGGGAGTCAGGGTCATGTAAATACCATATAGAATCGTCACCAAACCATCCTTCTTCATTCTGGAATCTTCACCACGTACATAGTTGTTAAAGTGGTTTTCGGTATTGGTAGAGAGTATGACAATATCCGATCCCGGTCTCTTTAACAACCAACCGTTATTATAACATCGTGGTCATTTCATTTCAAATCATACTTAAAAACCAAAATATAATATTCATTTCAAAACTATATCAATTTTTGTATCCTTATACACTTTAAATAATATTCATTTTTCAGAATCGTAACACTTTCAAAAATTATAACACTTCAAAAACCATAGCAAATCATAACATTTAGAAATCATAATACTTTTGAAGTCATAACACTTTATATAATGAAATAGTTTCCTCCAATTTCACAAGTCAATTCAAATCATCTTAAATTCCAACATTCAATTTAAATCAATTCCAGTTTAACCATTTCCATTTAAAGTTCAATGATCCAAGTTTAAATATTCAAATAATTACAATATAAATTTTTACTTATTTCCACATTTAACTCTAATTTTATTCAAATTGGAAACCATTCACTTAATCAATTTAAGTAACGATTAAATAAAATCTCAATTTATAAATCTAAATCAATATTAAATATTCAGTCTCAATTTTATTTAAAGTTGCGAATATTCATTTAAATCACTTTTTATCAAATCAAGTTATAAGTTATAATTTCAACATCTAAAATCAATAAGTTCAAATAAATTCTTATTTAAATCTAATTATTGCCCAAATTAAATTCCAAGTCAGCATTAATTTATCTTCCCAACCTTCATTTTTAAAGTTATAAAAATCTATTTTAAAAATGTTAATATCAATTTAAGTAAATACTGAAACATATTATATACTAATTAAATTAAAATTTATTAAATTAAATCTTATTATTAAAATTTATATTTTTATTAAATCTATCTATGTATATTTAAAAATAGTAAAATTATAAGTAAAATCTTAGAAATTATACTTTCAAAACTAACTTATAAATTTAAAATTTCCAAAACATAAAATTTTAAAATCTAAAATTTAAACCTTTATAAAAATAACATTTATATATATAATATCTTAAAATCAGTATTTATTAAACCCATATATTTCCTTTCAAAACCTTGGAAATCATTTTCAAAATACATATATAGACCAACGGTGTCTGTATATAATTTTCTATCCTATGGTCAAGTGATACAGATATTTATCATTTCAATCCGCAATTTAAATATCTACGGGTATATATCTTTTCAACCCGCAATCCCAAATTCAATTCAATTTGAAAATCGCTTGGGTTTATCATTTCAACCCACGGCGATTTTCTCCTATTCTACAAGATCGTTCGGGTACGTATCATTTCAACCCATAGGGAATTTTATACTAACAGGGAACTTGCAGAGTGAGAACAGTTATGATAAATATATAACATATCAACAACAGAGATATATCATCAATAACAAAATAAATAAAATATAAACAATAGGATATGATGTCATATCCCACAGGTGAACAATTACAGATATAGCATATCATATATAGCAATTAAATAATTAACAGTTCAAATTAGCAGTATATTTCAATTGTCGTTTCAATTGAAATCAAATTTAATAAATATAAGAACGTTAATCGTGAGTGATTGCTCACCTTTCGAGGCTAGAGAGGATAGACAATGAAATTGAGTTATGAAATGCAAGTACGACTTCCAAAGCAAAGCTAGATGGACACGATTCAACGAACAAAGCTGATAGTTTGAATTGATGAGAACGAATCAAATTAAACTGGATTGATGAAAATCAATGGTATAAGTGAACTTCTATGTAACAATATATAACTATATATATAAAAGTCGTATTCTAAATTCAAACATATATTAAATATATATATATATATATGTATTTCAAAAATCATTGTTTTAAATTAAAACACATATATTAAAATCAAACATATATACATACATATACATCATAGCACCCATAGTAAAATTTGAAAGCTTCAGCAATATATATATATAGACTCACATATTATGCATATATATTTACAAACAACCAGATTCCATAGTTTATACTTCCATATATAGTTCAACAGATCTTATAAAATCTATACAGACTTACAAATTTGAAATCTATGCATATTACTATTTCCTACAGCAAGCCAAACAAACATACTTATATAAATTTTAAACAACAGATATATATATTTTACTTATATAACTTATATAACCTAACGGACCACTAATATTACTTATACATTGAGAACAACTTAATATACAATAAAATATATACATGCATGGAACTTTATATTTTATTATATACGTATGTAACTTAATATATTATTACATAAATTTATATATACATTCAACTAAAAAAAAGACGTAGGCCATATACAAACTATGCCATATATACAAGCAAAATATATGCAGACCTGAGTATATAAAATAAATATATGCAAGCTTTATACATGCAGGCTCTACTATATTAGATATTTATACAATAAAATATACATGTATGTTACTCATACATGCGACTGTTTTCCACGTAAACATATTTCTGCAAAATTTATATGAACTGTAACACATATAATCCCTCTTTTATAAGAATATATATACTATAAACTTATATACTTGTAAACATATCTATATAGCCGTATATATTCAAACATATATATATATATATATATATATATAGTACTAGAGCAGCTTACACCATTTATATATGTACTTTAAACAATGTTAGAACAACAACTATATAGCCATATATATAATACTGTAAAACAAATACATATATAATATGTAACTTAAAATTGTCAGCAGTAATTCTATACTGTACTATAACTATATATATATACACACACACTCTAACTTTATAAACTTAGGTAAACATATATATAAACTATGATTTAGTAAACAACATATATGCAAAATACTATAACATATTACATTATTTTTAAAACCCAATACATATCTACATACCTAGATAAATTAATATATGAACAAAATCAGACAATATAGATCTTGTATAAACTCATGTATACTTGTATAAATATGTATATGTATTCTATATAACTAAAATAATAATATATAAGATACATACATACATATATATATATATATATATATATAGTACCTTAGATACATGCTATAGGTGGTGAGGCTCGGCTTGAGACTAGTTTGATGGTGATGGCGGGTTTTGAGGAAGTGGGGTCGGTTCGGTTTTGCATGGGTTGTGGCTACAAGGTGAGAGGGGTCGAACGTATGGCTAAGTGGCGCTGCTGGGTGCGGAAGAGCTTGCGGGCTCGGGCTGTGGGGAAGGAAAGTGGTGAGTGAATCATGAAGAGGCATTAGCAGGGAGGCAAGCAAAAAAATAACGGAGGAAGGAGTTTATGAGCTACAGGGATAAGCATGAAAAGCAGTATATTATAATATGCCTAATTTTCCAATTGAACCGTTTGAAATAAAGTGTATAAACGGAAGAATAGAAACGTTAGCAATTTATTGGGAATAGTGACAGCCCCTTAAATTCTGGAATAATAAAAGCAACAACTATTATTTATACGGTGAAAGATGAATGGACTTAAGGAATTAAAAAGGCTCAAACGTAACGATACGGTGAACCGTTTTATGGATTCTGCTGTGTATCAGACTTCAAAACACTGAATTGAATATACCGCAGAGATCAGCACGACGAAACGATCAAAACGGTATACAGATATCAGTGGTACGATCATCCTATCAAAAGTCGAAAATCAGTACCGAAAATGCTGCTAATTTGCCGAAAATAAGATAAACGGGGCAATAGCAGTCCAAATTGGAGAAACGAAATACGACATCTCACTCAGAATATGATTTACAAATTTATTGTATAAAAATATTCAGGTTTGAAAAATATTCTATTATCATCTAATATTAACTGATTTAAATTTAAATAAAATCACACAAAAATAAACTTGCACACTATTTGATGAAAATTTACCATTTTCTATGTTTAATTAGACGTATTCCAAATATCAAATTTTTACTTTCAATTTTATTATTTAAAATTTCACAAAAATTCAGTTAATACGTTATTAAAACCATTAAAATTTACGGCTCGTTACATCTTATTTACCATATTTATTTTGTTCAGTAAAAACAGTATTCCACGCCTTATTTTCTTCAATTAAAAATCCTATTCCACAAAACCTAGCACCTCAAAACACAAATCAAAACCAAAATTCTTCAATCAATTTTGTCATAAGAGATATCTTGTTACTTATGTATTGCAAGAGATATCTCTGTTTGTACCTGTGAATGCTAGTTTCATCATAGGCAAAGCCTATTACCTTTTCGCCATATATGTTTGTTTTAACATCTGGCCAACATTAAATCCACGTGCTGCTTGTTACAACTTGCCACATATATGAGTTGTTGGGTTAGCAGACTAGTCAACTTTATTACAAAAAATATTTCTGCATCTTTTAGAAAACGAAGGGATGGTAACCACGTCACCAAGGGACGAGGCAAAAAAAAATCAACGTTGCATTATTACGTGGTGTACAACATGAACCACGTTCGAAAGGCACACTGAATATTCATTAACCACGTTAAATCATCACTTGTATGTTTGAAGACCAATGTTGGATACTGACGTTGGTATGGTGCAATCCTCATCCATTTGCAGCTAAATGGAGGCATAAACTTTAGGGATAGGCCAACCCTACATTTGACGATGTTTAAATCGTAATCTTGTATAAATATTACATGGATATTATAATAACTTCCTCGCCCTTCAACATTGTACCTATTACCTATCACGTTACATTTGGACGAAGTATAAAAGGAAACCATGAGCTGCTTGTTGATATGCACTGTCTATTTCTGAACCACTAACTAGGTTAGACATAGTTCCTAGTGCAATACACACTAGAATTGCAACAACTCTAAGCTACACGTGAACTAGGTTACCATCATATCCTAGTTACAATGAAGAAAACCTAAGAAAAACATATGTAAATTATTTAACAGCATGGCACACAAAAAATAGTCCAAACTTGAGAATTTGTATCATTTTCTTCTTCATATTGTTATTTTTTGATTTCAGTAAATCATTATCTTCAAAAATTTCACTTTTACTTCCATCCATTTGTTCATAGTAGGAGAAATTTATTGACAGTAGGTGAAGAACGTAAGAAGTGAAGGAATATGAATGGACAGACGTTAATTTTAGTCTAATTGGTCTAAGGCTAAAAATGTCATTTAATTCAAAAATAATTTGTTGGGGTGGAAAAGGGAAAAAGAGGGATGGAAATAGAATTAAAATGTACTTAAAAAGTTTTAATGTACATGTATCATTTTTAAAATTGAGGTAAACGCTACGAGTCATACTGACTAATTTGACATAGCATGGCAAATGTGTAAATAAAAGTACGATTAAACCTCAAATCGTAAAGTAAAATACCCATAAAAAATTGCATAAGAAAATCCCGGAATTTAGATCCCAAACAAATAATGGATCCGATTCAGGTAAATTACGTTTTTCTCTAAATTTCGCTACGTTTTGGAATTCAATGTGACAATTTTCAGTTTTCTGTAACTCTTTATTTGACTTGTGCTAGGTATGAGGTTCTTACGCGATATGATTAGTATTTGATTATATCTGTGTAATTTTAGCTGGATATTGTTGTTTATACGGTCTCCTGATGGTTACGCATAATAATACTTTATTTTTGATGACTGTGTTGAAATTCGTTGGATAATTAGCTCATAGCAATCTCCATTCGAACCTGTAATTTTAATTTGTTTTATAATTGGATTCAAACCAATTTTTGTACATGTCAATAATAAATATTTCTCTAAATGCAGCCTCCAGTGGAGAATTATGCTAATCCAAAGACTTGTTTCTTTCATGTCCTTTTCAAGGTAGATACGTTGATTCTTATTTACTTATTATGATTATTATAGCCCATGCTTATGTGTTTGTCCAATTCGTGTAAATTGACAGGCAGGAGCATTGGCATTTTATATACTGTCTGCTCTCTTTTTTAATAGTTTTGTGATCATATTTGTGGTTACTGTCTTTCTTGCTGCTCTTGATTTTTGGGTTGTTAAGAATGTCAGTGGCCGAATTCTGGTTGGGTTAAGATGGTGGAATGAGATTAATGACCTAGGTGAAAGCGTGTGGAAATTTGAGTGCCTTGATCAAGAGGTTATTTGCAACACTATGCTATAAGTTATCTTTTAATCTCATTGTGTATCGTGTTTATAAAGTTTCATCAATGTCAGTCGTTAGCTCGGATGAACAAGAAAGACTCCTGGCTCTTTTGGTGGACGATATATCTTACGGTACATGCTTTTATCAATATTCCATGCATTTTGTTAACTTTTATTTGATTGGAGCATGCAGTTATATACGTTTCCAATTTCAGTGGTATATTGTATGCTCTAGCGATTCAGTGAACCATGACCAAAATCACAACAATGTGGAATGTGCATCCAAAGCGCAAGGATAATGATGAATTTCATTTCAGAAAGTTCATAAATCTTTGCTATTTGCAAGCCTAATCATAGATGAAACTGCAATACTATGTTTAACTAGCATTCCTCTATGCTGATATGCATGTCAACAATTTTATGCTTTCCTTGCATTTACTGAATTAGCAAAAATAGCCTCAGCTTTTCCGCATGCATGGATAAATGCTTACATAATAATATAAAGAAGAGGAGTTGCAATAGAGAATGTCAAACAAAGATGAGAATATGCCAGTCTACATGGGCATTGACGTTCACACCAAACTCTGACATTAGCTAGAGGTGTACACACTGATGAAATTTTATTAAACATCGGCCGGATGGCTAGCTGTTCCAAACTATAATAATAATAATAATTACTTTGACATAACTCTTTCATGTGTTATATACTTCAATCATCCAAATTTAATGTATAAAATCTGTACAGCACAGATAAAATGCATGTTTTTTTTATATATGTAGGTGTCACTACCATATTTCAAGATGAAAAATATCATAAAAATATATTTACAATTAGCTCAAATATAAATTATATGTACTCTATCATATATCATTTCTCTCTTTTTAGTTTTATTGAACATCACCATATACTCATTCACCTTTTTGCAGCTAGAGCTACTCATGGCTTTACCTAATGGATACTTTGGGAATAAGAATTGTGTTATATGTGTATGCACTTAAATGACAATGCAATCTATCTAGCAGCATCTCTAATTTCTCTATTTAGCGTTTTTTTTTGTATTATGTATTTTTGTTTGTAGGCGAGTTTGATTGTTAAAAAAAAACAATGAAAATAAAAAATAAACTGAGATGAAACATCTTTTCTATATATTGTTCCGTTCACCACAACAAGAAATCTGACTGGTTTTACACAATGATGCTTGCTTAATTTTCTAGCTAACATTTATTAGTCACCATGGAATAAACTAATTTATCATTTCTTATTGAAGCAGAGATATGTTATATAAAACAATCAGCTTGACCAAATAAAGTCCCTTATAATATCATTTTGGGCCTTCAAAACGGTGTACAATGCACTGTAATAGCAATAAGAGTTTAGTAGCACATGAATCAAATATGAAAGGAACTCTAGTGAATCAAATGAACAGTATCTTGACTGACCACTATATTGGAATTTAACGCACTATCCAATATGGCGGACCTTTGTACAGGCAGTATGTGAGTATAACCCGATTAGGACCAAGAAGTCCCTTCAAAACCAATGATCAAAAAAGTTTTATATGTTGATGCTTTCATGTGTTATAAACTTCAATAGGAAAACTGAATCAAGTAGTACCAGGCCTCAACTGGATAACTGATTTTTTTTCATTTGTTAGTAACTCTACGCGCACATTGCAAAATCACCCTTTTGTTATTATTGCTCATTTAATATGACGATGTACCATACAGTTATTTATGCATTTTCATACATCTAAAGATCCAAGCTATATCTTTTACAAAGATATTCTTGCAACGCTTCTGCTCTTTCCAGCAAAACATATAGTGTACTTCCATCCCATCCAATGATTTTTAGATCTTTACATCAGGGCCACCATTCACCACGATGGCTATTTGACAAATTTATGGATCCAAATCTGGTCACGATGAAGCAAAAAAATATAGTTCTATAACATGTTTACACAATAATTGTGGAACTTCTTCTGTGATACCCTTTTATTGGTAAGCCACTCTGCATAATCCTAAACGAGTTTTACCATTTGAACGATTAAAACAATCGCTATCTACTACGTGGAGGAACAAATTTCTACCAATACATTACTCGGTCTTTAACAAATTACACATTCCAATTTTTTCCCTTGGAAAACTATACCTTCCACATTATTCTATACTTTTACTATACTAGTTTGAAGATAGTTACGGCCTCCTAACCACAATGCAATTGAAGCAGTCATATTCAATGTTATTAAGGCGTGCGCTTAAGGCGCAAAAAGGCTCATGCACGACAGCTGCGTCCTTTTGGAACTTGAGGCACTCAAGCGACTCAAGGCGTCCAAAAAATGCACCTTTTGCTAAGACGACGAAGCCCAAGGCGCCTAAAAAGCGCGTCAAAACTAGGGTTTTGTTCATGGGTTGAAAAATGAGCACTTACTCCAGTCCAATTAATTTCAAACTCATTCTCAATCTTAGTTGAAACTTAAGTGATTCCAACTTTGGCTACAGTAAAAAAAACTCTATCACAAATCAAGCTCCAAGTCGACGGCCACCACACCGTAAACTCCTGCCCAGTGTCGATGTCACGCTTGTAGCTCCCTCTGTCTCGTCTTCTCGGCTTCCGATGCTGTTTTTCTTCCTTTATGCATTTAACTAAGTAAAATTTAAGTCAAGTTAAATAAAATTTAAGTTAATTTAAACTTTTAAATTAAGTTAGTGATTAAAAGTAATTAGTTTAGTTTTAACTTTAATTTTTAATTTAATTTAATGTTTAATTAATTTTAATTTAAAGTTTAGTTGATGTTAATTTAATTTTAATTTTAATTTTAGTTAATTTGAATTTGAATTTAAAGTTTAGGTAATTTTAATTTGTAGTTTAATTAATTGTAATTTAAAGTTTAGCTAATACTAATTTAATTTTAATTTTAAACTTAGTTAATTTGAATTTTAATTTAAAGGTTAGTCAATTTTAACTTTAATTTGAAGTTATGTTAATTTTAATTTAAAGTTTATGTAATTTATTTTAATTTTTATTTTAGTTGATTTTAATCTGAAAATGAAGTTTAGCTAAATTAAAATTGGATATTAGTGATTAGAAGTTGAATTAAATGTCAAGGGTTGTGTTGAACACTTGAACATCTTTATATTTCTAGCATTTTGTTGTAATTTCTATGTTTTCAGTGTTAATTTGACATCGTTTTGGTCAAGGTTATCATTTGCGACTTCGTATCTAGTAGCTAGTGTTTTCTTATTTGCAAAAAAATTGTTTGCTAAAATTATCATTTTTAATGTTAATTTATTGTGCAGTTTTTTTAAAGCAGAAAAAGCACAAAGTTGTATAAAAGGCGCACAAAAAGGCTCAAGGTGCAAAAAAGCCCAAGGCACAAGCTTGGCATCTTTTTGTGCCTTAGCGTCCTAACTACCTTGTTCATGGCCACACTAACTGAATGTAATTATATTAAATAAATAAGACACAAAAATTATACGTGAGTGAATTACTGAAAATGGAAAGCACTTAATATACAATCTGGGGATTTTGTCATAAAATATCGATCAACCTGGTAACTTGGGTTATCAACCTTTGGGCAACTGGTTCAGCATGGTCCTGGAGCTTAAAAGTTTACAACGTAAAATTTAGAATTTAATGCTGGAAGTGGATATTTGAACTCAAATTTTACACTTGAAAGATTTCAAGCTGTTAGATATTGAACCTCTCGTAGATCCAATGGTTTAAAAGATTTAATTGTGAAATTTAAGTGTAAATTTGATTCCAAAGGTCCCATTCTTTTAGTTAGTAGAAAATATTAATGTTAAGCACTATCAAGGGAAAAGGTAGTGGCACAATGAGTTGACAACATATATCAGATAGTTGTAATAGTTAAATTTGTTGTTTTTATATATTGAGGGAGAAATGCGCATTATCCTTTTGAATAGTCAAGACTTGTCAATTTAGATCATAAACTTCAAAAAAATTTGATGTAGAAAAGAGAATCAGAGCATGCACCTGTTCCTGATCCTTAATTTAGTTTCAATCTTAATCTTTTAACAAATTTATGAAGTCTGATACGGTAAAATATCAGAACAAAAAGTACTAGTTCCTAATCGCTTCATCTGAAAAATCTTGAAACAAAAGTATGGTTATAGCTGGGATTTTGAAGTTTAGACTGGATTATCAGGAAGTTAATAATCCCAACAGCTTACACAGTCAACACATTTATAAAGCTTAACAATTTCTGTGTGTATGTTGTTGTTCTAGGGCTACGTTAGGACATTTGTTCGTACTTTTTGACATACTACTGATTGTACATGTATGTGTATAAGGCATTTTGTATTATATGAAGTTGAAATTTTGTCAGATTAAACCAACTTCTGTTAAATTTTGCAGGCTGTTGCATGGATTTTCCTTGGTATATTCTCTCTTATAAGGTTTCAAGCTGATTATCTTCTGGTTGTTGGAGTTTGCTTAACCCTTAGCATTGCAAATATTGTTGGCTTTACAAAATGCCGCAAGGGTATGTGTTTTATTTTAACATAAAACCCCTTTACGTGTCTGATCAATGTGTGTTCATTAAAAATACCTAAAGTTGTCTGTGAAAGAATACTAGCACAAGCATGCAAACATGATACTAATCATCCCAGCGTAAAATAATAGCTGTAGAAAGTATTTGGGTAAAAATTAGCCCTAAATTGTTTGGTTAAATGATACTACATGCTACTATGTTGGCACTATGTGTGCATGCACACATACAAATGTTTGAAGCTTTAATACACACAATGTGCACACATTTGTTAAGATCCAAACATGCATTTTAGTTATTTATTGATCATCCAAACAACGAAGGTTGAAATCCTATGCGATCGATCCATTGAGCAAATAATGGTCTCTTTAATAGAGCCCAAAAAATTATATGTATTAAGTGAACTTATCATTCTATCTTTTTTAAGATAGAAAGATCAATTCACTTAATATATAGATTTATTTTTGAGATCTATCAAATGGGACACCATTATTACAATTTTTTCTATCTTAACCTTGATAGAGATATCGACCAAAACTCATGAATTTCAACTGTGGTCCTTTGAGTTACATTAATGCCCTTCTAACCACCTCAAATCACATCTAATAATTAGTTGAAAGGACAAAACTTGATGTGCACTCGTGTGGACATCGTTTATGTCATGCACTAGTTATTATTTCTCCATGCCTCCTAAAACGTCAAGCTTGTGTTTTATACTTGTTGTCTGGACATTGAATGCTACCATCTCAGACGCAATCTCCCAAAAAACCGAGTGAAAACATTTTTATCGGCCTGTTAAGACCTACTGTTAAGATCAACCTTTCTTCGTTGTCAAACTTACTAAACTTTCTTGTAAACATCAACCCCATTATCAGGTGTATTTTTATTTTTATTAAGCTAATGACAATGTTTGATGGATTCCTTTTGTCTTCCTTTCGTCTTCCTTTCAAACTTATGTATAGGTCAGTCATACTGGAAGACGAATCTAACTAAATTAGTTGCCATTAGCTTCGAAAAGAAACAAGAAAAAGAATTTGTTATAATACTATTAGCTTTGAAAGAAAATTCAAATTTGATAATGGGGTTGATATTTCAAGAAATTTTAGTTAATTTTGAAAGTGCATCCCAATGGAGCTGGTAAAACTAATATTTTCATTCATTCTTTTGGAGAGATTTGCTTCAGAAATTATTGGATTCAATGTCCAAACAGTAACTATAACACAAGTTTGACATTCTGGGTGGCATGGGGCATGATAAGGAGTGTATGACGTGTGCTTGTCAAGTTTTTACCCTCTCAATTAATCATCAGATGTAATTTGTGGTGGTTGCGATTCAATTTTCAAAATGTATAAGTGCATCAATGTAATTAATTGCCATTAGCTTCTGAACGGAAAAAAAAAAGAATCTGTCAAACATTGCCATTAGCTTTGAAAAAATAAAATCAAATTTGATAACGTGGTTGATATTTTCTAGAAATTTTAGTCAGTTTGGAAGTGAAGAATAGTATTAATAGTGGGTTTCAAGGATTCTGGTAAAACTACTGTTTTCACTTGGTTTTTTTAAGAGATTGCTCCAAAGATTGTTGTATTCAATGTCCATATAGTAACTACAATAACTCAAGTAACAACAGTAACACAAGTTTGACATTCTGAAGGCATAGAGAAATTATAACTAGTGTATGGCATGCACGATGTACATGCACGTGCACATCAATTTTTTTGTCCTTTTAGTTAATTTTAAAATGTAATTTGTCGTGGTTGTAATGTAATTTCCAAAGGGTAGAAGGGCATTAATATAATACAGTGATCTACGTTTGATTGGCGGGTTTTGGTTATTAATAGTGGAGATCTACATACATATAAAGTGTGCTGTAGAACCTATTTGATACGTACATCCTATCATAAAAAATTGAGTCCAAATTCATTTTCTTATTCATGCCATGTTTGGGCAACTAATTTTTTTGGGAAATATGTTGGATACACAATTCAGTCCGTAGAGATTAGGGTCCGTTTGGTTCGAAAGCGAGATTTGTGTTTTCTATTTTCAACAATGTATGTAAAAATGCACGGAAGATGGAAAGAGGTCGAAAACGATCAATTAGAGAAATGGTTTTATTATATAAAATGGGAAACAACTATTTTCTTCTTTTCCACTTTTTGGATAATACCGGAAAGTATCTTCTACCCTCTTAATGATTATGTTTTCCACTTCTTTCTTCCTCTCACGCCTTTGAAGTACATGTCGAAAATGCAAAACTCAAAACACATGTTTTGAAGCCAAACCGATGCTAAAAGTTTTAGGCTGCGGTTGGCCGTTTTTAGTTTTGGGTTTTCGTCCATGCAAAAATGCGCACGACGCATGTATATTATTAAAAACGATCAATTTAAAAAACGAAGTTTACATAGAAAATAGAAAACAATTTTTTTTACTTTTCGTGTTTTGGGAAATAACGGAAGCACGATCATTCCGCCGTCCCTCCATCGTCTGCTCTATCTTCCTTCCACCCCCTTCGTCGTCCCGCAACTCTTCTCATATTTTGTAATTAATGTTGAAAACTCAAAATAGAAAATAAACCAAACGGGCCCTTGCTATTCCCATCATATTCGTATTTTTGTCAAAAATAAAAGAACATAACTGACCTTCTTGGTTTTTTTTTGGACTAAGCGGACATACGATTCAATGAATTACACAGGCTTGTTTGGATTTATTATAACGGTCTATTTGCGCACAATACATCCAATTTTGTTCACAAGCAGTCATATAGCCATAATGGGTTTTTGGATTCAAATTGTAAATTTGAAAGTTCAAATTTTGAATCAAAACTGGATTTGAATCATGAATCATACATTTGAGTGATTCATATTTCAATGGTTATATATGCTACTATGCTAGGTCTTTTGTTCTATATAGATCACTAAATAACAATTTAGTGTGTAAAGGCATCAATTCATCTTTTGTTCTATGGTTTATCATATTTGTCATTATTTTGTGCAAGAAACAACGCAATTTAAATTGTAGAATCAAAATGAGTATCTTAGACCCCGTTTCGTTTGACAATTTTTATTTTGGGTTTTCGTCCAAACAAAAAAGCACACGACGCATATGTATTTTTCGAAAAACAGCCAATTTGAAAAATGAAGTTAACAAAATGAAAAACGAATTTATTTTGTTTTTCATGTTTTGGAAAATAATAGAAGCATGTGAAACGATCCATCCCATCGCTGTCTCTCCATCCCTTCCGTCGTTTCTCCATTGTCGTTATAATACTTAAAAATTTAAATATTTTTCTCCGCTCTTTCCATATTTTAGAATGAATTTTGAAATGCAGAACACAAAACTCAAAATAAACCAAACGAGCCCTTAGTATATTTATTACAGCATGGTTAAATGATTTTTTCTCAACTGCTATTTCAATTAAGTTTTGAATCATTATCTGTGCCTGAGGATCGAGTCATTATTGGATTTAAGATTTTAGGATTTTCGACAACAATATGAAATGCTCTAAAGATTGCCTGGGTGAGTTTTCTAAAAAAGGAGTCCGTTGAAATCACTTGGTTAAAATATTAAAATTATTTATAGATGCAATTGTTATATAATTGATTCTTCCAGGTATAACGTATAAGATCATGTAGCCCTGAATAATTATTATGTATCATTGTTTGATCCAGATGCCAAGAAACAGGTTCAGCAGTTTGCTACTCAGACAATTGCCTCCCACTTTTCATCGACATTGCAATCAGCGTTAGGTGTTGTATGAAACCTGTCAGTCTGATAAAATATATGCAATGGAGCATTCGGAATGTATGCCCAAAAGATGTACACAGCAATCAGCCTTTTGCTATTGGATTTTCAATGCTCGCAGTTTTTTGTATTCAGATTAATATATTGATTAAAACGTTCGACTTGTTTTTTTGTTGGTGCTGTAGGATTCACGAACAAGAGAAGTGTTATACTACTACAAATTTTACTAGCATATTAACACCGGCCGTTTAGAAAATCTCTATTTAAGTCCATTACACACAGACGCCTGTTGTATTGTCGTGGGGTAATTCATAGTGTACTTTAGCTGTTGTCGTACTCTCGTGGTTATTTGTGTTCTATTACAGCAATATACGGGATAAAATTTTTGTACGTGTTTGTGACTATTTCTGTAAGAATTTGTTATTCATCATGCAGGAATTTTGCATCTTCTCTCTCAAAATTATTTTACAGTGGAACATGCACATTGTGATGGTTACAATTAGCTTCATTTGCTTAGTAATGTATGACAATTCTCGTGCACTGTAACGAAGTAAATATGATAATATAAAGAATTATGTTTATTGTCTTTTTTTAAAGGGTCTTTGCACATGAGGTTTCTATTTCTGATGTTGTTTTAAAAAGTCTCTGTAGCAATAAATATATAAATTATGTTTTTATTTTTCTAAATCAGAAAGCGCAAACTAGTTTGCAGTTTCTTGACTTGCACTTTTCAAATAGTGTTTCAAAATTTGAAAAATCAAATTTCTATATTCATAAATAATAATAATTGTTATTTAAGTATAAGTTTAGTAAATAACTATAGTTTTTCATCATTATCGAATTTTATGAAATTTGATATTGATTTCTCAAAAACTGCAAGTTTTCTGTCATTTTCTGTTAGAAAAATGCAAATTACCTTGCGTTTTCTATTTTTCAAATATAAAGACTTAATTTACATATTCATTTCCGTATGTACTTATCTAATAACATCAGAAACAGAGACCTATAGCTTTTATCTTGAAGCTATCACTATTGCATATCCACATACCGATAAAAACTTCTCGCTACATTCACTTTGACCCAAATATCAACATTCCACGTCAAATATACATTGGAGATGGAATATTAATACATAACATTGGACCATAGAAATTTAACAGTAAATTCCAATATAAAGTAGTTGGAAAAATATAGATATTTTCTCCAAATAAGGCCAACAGAAAGATACCCAATCGCACAGTCTTAAGAAATTGGATCTAACATAATACTTTTTGGTCATAAAACAAATAAAGATGTCGTGGAAGAACACTGCATAATTGAATCTGAGGAAGTTTCGGCAATGTTAGGCTTAAGAACAAGTTTTCTGTTTTGCGTTTTCAATATATCAAATGAGATGAAAGATAAGTAAAAATTGGAAATCCTAGTCATTTCGACAAAAGGAAGACAGTGAAGGAAGATGTCAATAGGTGGATTTTTTTTTTAATTTTATATATTAAAATTATTTTTCAAAATGATCGTTTATTCATCTCATGACTGTTTCAATTTCATAGTTGCAATGTGATTAGAAAAATAGTAGACATTAAGTAAAATAGCGATGAATACTCTGGGTGTTCCAGACCTTTCTAAAGACAACCACATCCACTGTGCTGAGGATAAAGGCTCTATTGCCCAAGTCCTAGTGGATAACACACGGTCCTTTCTAGATTAGATTGAGTGCCCTCGGTCTAGAGAATATCCGCTTTAGCACCAAGTCCCCTTCCTTGAGCGGGCGATGCTTGACCTTCGAATTGTATTGCTTGGCTATATTTCACTTGTATGCTTCCACCTTAAGATTATCGTCTTCTCGCCTTTCATCAATCATATCCAATGACATATTTAGCAACTCTTCATTCTCATTCGGGTCATAATGAATCCTTCTGTGTGATGATACTTCTGCTTCCATCGGTAATACCGCCTCCGATCCATAAGCCAATGAGAAAGAAGAGCGATAAGCCCATAGTGCTAGAGGAATCTCATCCACCCATGATCCTTTCGCCTTTTTCAATCGTTTCTTTATGAGGGCCTTTAGAATCTTGTTAACTGCTTCCACTTATCCGTTAGTATGTGGGTATGCCACTATGGAGAAACTCTTTTTTATCCCATGTTGCCGGCAGAAGTCGGTAAATTCCTCACCGTCGAACCACAATTCATTGTTTGAGATAATTTGAAGGGGGACTCCATATTTGCATATCACATTCCTGACCGAAAATTTTACAACCTCATCTAACGACACCTTAGTAGGTGATTCGGCTTCGACCCACTTAGTATAGTAGTCAACTGCCACTATAGCATACTTAGCTCCACCCCTAGCTATAAGAAGCTCGCCGATCAGGTCTATTTCCTAGACTGCGAAGGGCCAGGGGCTGACAATGTGAGCTAGTTCAGCCGGGGGCAATTTTGGGATCTTTGCAAATCATTGGCATTTGTCACACCTTTTCACATACTCCATCGCATCACGATTCAATGTCGGCCAGAAGTACCCATACTGCAACACCTTCTTTGCTAGAGTTTGTGTTAGTCCATGAGATGATGGTTTTGATGACAACAACCTTAGAATAGATTATAAAATATAAATACTAACATTACAAGTTTAGATATATATGTATATGCAGGATCTAACCATGCAGGTATCAAGAATGAAGACTGTACAGTACAGAGATTCAAGATATCGAAGATTGAAGACTCATGAGTATCAAGATTATCAAGAGTTCAAGATTCCAAGATAAGTTATATAGTTAGGAATATTTGTTAAAACTCATAGAAAGACACTGACATCTTAATATCCAATTTATTCGTGGAATAGAATCCACTTCGAGCCCGTTAAAGGGATGGAACCCTAAGTAGGATGGAACCTATGAAAAATCTAGTGGAACATCTTTTTGTATCCACTTACTTTTATTTCAAAATGATTTTACAAAATTATCTTGTTTTCAAAATGATTTCAAAACTTTCCTTTTAAAAGATTCAAAACTCTCTATCCTGATTTTAAATAATTTTAGCCTCAAAAACATCTTTAATTTCAAAGTCAAATTACTCCTGATTTTAAACTATCTTTTCAAATAATATATTTAACTTTTAAATATTTATACTTAGATTTAAATATAAAATTATAGTTAAATTATGTATATATTGTTCTTTATATTTACTTATGTATTTCAACTATAGTTAAGTATATTTATAAAGTTTAAAATAATTTTAATATAAGATAGAGGTTATTTTCAAAGAAAATCAAAACACCAAAAATCCCTTTGGGATGTCGACATGCCCAAGTAACCCATGTCGACATAGTGTCAGTTGATTTCAAAATTCAAATTTCAAAAGAAGTGTCTATTTGCCATAACTCTTCATGAATGGTCATGGCTGTTGCTCTTCTATAAATAGGGGTCAGTTTCAACGAATTTTTAATCACTTTTTTCTGGTTTTCACTCCTCTTCATCTTCCACATTTCTTAATACAAAATCATACCATTACTCTGCCGAGATCAACATCGAATCATACTCGATTACTTCTAGTTTGATTCTCCATCACTATCTCTACAAGGTTCTCAGTGCTATTCAGAGTTATAGACTTCTTTGTAATATATTAGCGAGAAAAGGTGTGATTGTAGCCTTGGAAATCAATTAAGCGAGAAAAGGTGTGATTGTAGCCCTGGAAATCAATTGGGTGAACTTGTTGCCCCGGAAATCAAGTATCTCTACCCAGAGGATTGTTATTTTGGAGGGTGTATCTCGTAGCCTTGAAATCGAGGGTTGTAATTGTTGAATTGAGTTTGAAAGGAAATCCGTACTTGTGTTGCGGGACTGGATGTAGGGTAACTCCGAACCAGTATAAAATCCGGTGTGTTCTTTCCTTTACTGCTTTTACTTTATATTTGCATTTGTGTTTGATTCTGTGTTTATATCTGTGTCTGATTAGTGTATACATTGTTAACAAAGTAAGATAAACTCAAAAAGATTAACAAATTTCTTAAAACACTATTCACCCCCCCTCTAGTGTTAATTCTAGCCTTAAGATCCTTAATGCGCATTTCTCACAGTTTGACCCTAGTATGATCAGCACAGCTCTCTTGATGTATGTTTTCCAACACCTCCTCAGCTTCTCTCTCGGCTACGCACCTCAGTAATGGGTTAGAAAATCCCCTTCGATATAGCACAACATCCTAAATGATAAAGCGAAGTGCCTTACATAAGACCTTCTTAGCTTGTTCTTGTTGCCGGGTAATACCCGCTCACTCAAATATCTTATAATTGACATCATCCAGGCCTCCTCATCATTGATAGTTGCAATCACGTTCACCTCCTCGAAGCTGGGGCTAAGTAGGGTTACAACAGGTATCGATCCTAATAGAGGCTCGTTTCCTGAACTTGCTAATTTTTCCAGCTCATCCACATCTTGGTTCTCCTCCAATGGAATATGTTTGCTCAGGTAATGCTTTATCTCATTAAACAAAGCCTTTACCTTCCTCAAATAGGATATCAAGCATCCTTCCTTAGCCTAGAATTCACTAAGTACCTGGTTTGCGATCAACTGTAAGTCACTATACACACACAACGAACTGATGCCCAATTCTCTTACTACCTCCAGTCCTACTATTAATGCCTCATACTCTGCCTTATTGTTCTTTGTCTGGAACCCCAGCCGTACCGCATAGCTTAACTTCCTTCCTCCAGGCATTAACAGTACTACTCCATCACCAGAGTAATTCTCGTTCGAAGCTCCATCCACGTACATCCTCCATTTAAGACCTTCTTCCTCCCAAGATTCCACTTTGTCGTCCCTAATAGTAAATTCGACAATAAAATATGCCAAGGCTTCCCCTTTGATCGCCGTTTGAGGATGACAGGTATTTTGTACTGGATCAACTCAATACTCTAATTGGTAAGTCTTCCTGAAGTATCAGGCTGACATAGGACCTGCCTCAAGGGCTGATCTTTCAGTACCCAAATGAGATTTGACTGGAAATAGCGCCTCAACTTTTGGGATGCGATTAGTAGGCAATACGCCAACTTCTCCAATTTAGGATATCTAAATTCTGCTCCGGTGAAGCGTTTACATAATATACTGAACGTTACACCCGATCTTCCTCTCGGAACAATGCCGCTTTTAGGGCGTGGGATGATACTGCTAACTACATATATAGGTCTTCTCCTTCAACTAGCATAGAGAGAACCGGAGGCTTCTGTAAGTGCACCAGTAAGTTATGGAATGTGGCCAGGTAGTCATCCATCCAAGTAAGATTGCCTTTCTCCTTCTTAAGCACTTCAAAGAATGGAACACACTTATCAGTAGCTTTGGATATGAACCTACTCAATGCTACCACCTTGTCGTTCAAGCTTTGCATCTCCTTTCGGGTTTCAGGGATATCGATACCTTTCAAAGCTTGGACTTATTCTAGGCTAGCTATAATTCCCCTAGCATGTACGACAAATCCCAAGAACATTCCAGAAGAAACCCCAAAAGAACACTACATCAAGTTTAGCTTCAACCCAAACTCCCGTAAGATTTGAAACATCTCATCCATATGTGAAATGTGATCTTCAGCCTTTTTCAATTTTACCAGCATGTCATCAATACATGCCTCTATAGTCTTTCCAATCCGACTAACAAACATCTTGTTGAGTAAATGTTGATACGTCGGCCCTGCATTCTTGAGTCCAAATGGCATGTCCTTGTAACAATAGAGTCCTAAGTCGATAATAAAGTAAGTGTTTTCCTGATCCGAGATATAAATAGCAATCTGATTGTACCCAGAGTATGCATCCATGAAAGATAGAAGTTCATGTCCTACGGTTCCATCTACTAGTTGGTCGATTCTTAGGAATGGAAAGCAATCCTTGGGGCAAGCGCCATTTAAGTTGGAGAATTCAATACATATTTGCCATTTTCCATTCAGCTTTCTGACCAAAAACGGGTTTGATATACATTCGGGATACGGAGAATCCTTGATAAACCCATTTGCTAATAAAGTCTCTACCTCTTCATTAAGGGCAGCCGAGCGTTCGAGACTCATAATTCTCTTCTTCTGCTTTACCAAGGGCTTTCTTGGGTCAATGTATAAAGTGTGACAAGCAATCAAGATGGAGATTCCACACATATTCGCATGGGACCAAGCAAAGACGTCTTGATTATCCCATAAAAATCTTACCAATTGTATTTTCAGATCTTGCTCCATCTTAGATCTGATTTTCATTAGCTTTATCGGGTCACTACTATTTACTTCCATAAACTCTACCGCCTCTTCGGCTCAACCGTGGCCCCCTCGCCGATTACTTGTATACTTGAGTTGGGGGCCCTCCTTTAATTGCTATGCGATTGTGTTTTTGGCATAGAGCGTGACCTCTATGCCCTTCCCTTTCTCTCATCATTTGTTTTCTCAAATCTCATCCACATAACATTCCCTGGCTATGTCTTGATTTTCTTCTATTGCTCTTACTCTGTTAGCCATAGGAAATTTCATGGTCAAGCATCATTGAGCCTCTACTACATGAAAATCTAATAGGGTCGATCGCCTTAGGAAGGCATTGTACATTGAGAATCCATCCACCAAGATGAAAGTTTGCTTTCGTATGGCTGATCGGGGACAGGTTCCCAACTCGACAAATAGATCCAACCTCCCAAAGGGCATTGTGCTTTCTCATGTGAAGCCATGCAGTTGTTGGTTGCATAGAGTGACATCCTCCATGGACAATCCCATTTTATCAAATGCATCATCAGATAAGATGTTAACCTAACTCCCACTATCTACAAAATCCGATGTGCTTTCACTGGGCCAAGCTTTGACGAAATCACCATGAGGTCAGTATATGAATACTGCTTGCCTCAAAGGTCACTATCTCTAAAGATTATTCCACCTCCCGATGAGGGGTCTTGGTTTTTCGCTCCTCGTCTATAATGTACATAAAACTTCTCCGTTCTTTAAAGACCTTGCATATCTTTCCATCTCAGCTCAAATTTTGTCAGCAACGCGAGGTCCTCCCGTTATGGTATTAATTACCAACCCCCATTCTTCTCACGATTAGCACTTGATCCTTCTCCTCCATTTCCAGGTGGGATATACTTTGGGGCCTACTTTACAGGAGTAGAGGAAGCGTTTGGATTCTTAATATACTGCTTTAACTTCTTTTTCTTAATGCGTTCTTCTATAATATCACGTAGATGACGACATCCATTGGTGTTATGCCCATAAGATTTGTAAAATCTACAATTGTAACATCCCCCATTTTGAGGCCCAAAACTAAGTGCTACAGATGCTGCAGTCATCCATAATTATTATTTTCCGGTGATAAAATGCGGCTATGTTAATCATTTTGATAATACCAGAAACACATGAATATGGAAAATTCAACATAGTTTTTAAAATAATTTTTTTCATTTCATTTCACAATAAGATTTCAATTTCATAAGCAAACCACGTTTAAAGAAAATATAATTATCACAACATATTCCAAGAGCAACATATGAAGATGCCTCTTGGATGTCAGAGTCATATATCAGGCATTTAATACAACTTGCCATTACAATACAAAAGTAGAATCAAAACACAGTGGAAAATAGATATATAGCTCCTACTAGCTAAATTGCCTCCAGCACGTCTCCAGAAGCTTATTCGTCTAAAGATAACCTGAAAAACCCTTACTCTCAATCTACTCAAATGAGTTAAGGGGAAAGACAAAAACTTCCGGTCAGACAAAAAGTTTGGTGTAAATAATAACCTACCATCTCGAACTAATAATATATCTGGTGAGACCACACCGCTAAGCGGACATGTTTTCCCCCCACTAGTATCCTAACCATAATTATAATAACCATATACTGTGCATCTACATCCACAATGGTTAAAACATGTAACACCCTATAATTTGGCATTAGTTATTTAATTAGTTAGTTAGCTAATTAATCAGGCTTTGAAAATGAAATTTGTGCAAACGATTGAATTTGACCGCAAACTTGCATCATTGCGCTTGTGGAGAAATTTTGAGCAACTTTCATATTTGGAGTTTTGCGATCGGAGTCCAAATGAATAAGTTACGGACGAAAAACGAAAATAAATAAATAAGAAAAATTAACGTTTTTAATTAATTAGCTGGGACCCATAGGTCGGTCCGCATATTGGAGCAGTCGGCTAGGGGCGGTCGATCCATAGGAAGGGGGCAGTCGACCGCTTAATGTGTGACGGCTCCAAAAGCCCTAGGCCATGTACGGTCCAGATTTAATATATTTCAATCTAATGGTTTTGGTTGATTCTAGCGTCTATAAATTTAGACTTATGCCTCCCTTCTCTTCTTATATTTTTCTGGAGGCAATAGCAAAGCTCTGCCATTTCTCCTTCTCCATTTTCTTTCTAAATTATAAAAATAAGATATTTGTATTCATACAAATTGGAGAAGGATAGAAATCAAATGAAAATGAGAAGAGAAAAGAATCAACTATATGCGTATTTGAGGTAATTTATATAATCATATCTATATTTCCCTTCAATCCCAAATCTCTTCTCAGATCTGTAGTTCTAATATATGTATATACGCTTTTTATACATATTTCTTAGATTATAAATGATTTGGAGATGAATCAAAGGTTCAACTTCAGATCAGGAGATTTGGATTACTTTTAAAAGGTGAGTGGAAAATTTTATAGATTGTTATAATATGAAAATTATCCCATTGGTTTTTGTTTTTATTATGCCTAACAGGATAATTTTATATGAGTTGTAGGCAATAAATTGAATATAATTTGAATATAATAAATATCGCTTACTTATTCTTGTTTATGAATTGATTTAGAATATAGAACACATGACGACATGAGAGATTGGGCCTGCTTTCTTAATTGGAAAGTATTAAATGGTCCAAATTTGAAATTAGGAGCGATAAGAGATATCTTTATAGGGTTTCGCTTCTAGTTTGAGGTATTAAGTGGCTGTAGGATCTGCTTCTCTCCTAAATGGAAGTATTAAGTAACCTAGTGAGATTCCAAATAAATAAGGATGTCTCTAAAAGGGTTTACTTTAGCGTTGAGGTATTAAGTGGCTGTAGGGCCCGCCTCCCTACCGAAAGAAGTAACCTAATGAGTTTCCATATTTATAATTAAGAGTGATAGTGGATATCTTAGGAAGGGTTCGCTTCAGGTTTGGGGTATTAAGTGACTATAGGGTCCGCCTCTTTTCTATAAAGAAGTATAAAATAGCCCAATGAGATTTCCAAGCAATGTCAGCTAGATAGTACCAGTAAGGAGTCCATCTTGGGGTTAGATATTAAATGACAAAGGCCTACCTATAAATATATGTTAAATGGTCAGGGGTCTGCCTAGCCCTTATTAATGAGGTATTAAGTGGCTTGTGTATAGTCTCTCACATTGCTAAGACCGTAATAACGATAGTACCATTGAGGAGCACACCTTGGAAATATGTATTAAATGATGGGTTCTGCCTTAATTAAGGTATTAAATGACCAAAGTCTACCTATTTTCCAATAAAATGTATTAAGTGGCTTGGGTACTGTCTCTTATATGGCTACGATTTTATTGACGATAGATACGGTAATAGTTGGACATTAAATGTAGGAAGCCTTAAATAGTGGTTAGAGGTCTTTGTGGCTAGGACCCACCGACCATTGACAACATTGTTAGGAAAACACCTTGGGAATAGGTCTTAAATAATGGGGTCTACCTTGATTTAGGTCTTAAATGATGGAGTCTACCTTGATTAAGGTCTTAAATGGCAGAGTCTGCATATTTCTCTTTTAAAAGTATTTTGTGATGATTATAGAAGCCCGCTTCATATTTAAAGTATTAAGTGGCATATTGTTTTGGAAGTATTGGATGTTTGATAAGGCTTCATCAGTATTTTGTACCTTGGGAAGGGATAGGTAAGTAATCGTGTGTCCAATACAAAGTTAGATTAGAGTTGCTAACCTTGATGAACATAACAATTAAATGGAAACTAATTGGTATAAACTTATGTTATGATCATTTTATATTTCCATTCACCAGAACGTTGTTCTTACCCCCTCCTCATTACAACTCACATGATAGATTTAGAGGAACAGGTCACTGGAGCTGGATGTGCTTTGTTATTGGACAGTCTTCTTTTCTCTCATGCTCGATGCCAATGGACAATCTGCTATTCAAGGAATACCATTAATTCCAAGTTAGTAGTCATAGTCAGTATTCTTGTCTTATTATTGTTTCCGCTGTGAGTTTAGATTTCTATCAATCTCCGATAATGCTTATGCTTATTTGCAGGTACCAAATCCAATGATCTATGCTCTGATGGACTTAGGTTTTGAATTTTGTCGAAATCTAGGCCCATTAAGGTGCGGGTTGTTACATTTGGTATCAGAGCCTTGGTTAGTATATCAAAGGAATAAGGATAAATTGAGAGAACGTATTCGTACTTTCTTATCTAATAATATTATATTTTACGCTAGATTCTAAGAGTTCCAACTATAGAAGTAGTTGTAGTTCCACTCCAAGGGAATGGGCAAAGCAACTATGGGTTGGAAGTATCTTAGAGTTAAGATTTTCACGCCGACTCCAAAGTACCCCATGGAGTGCTGGCGATGCATAAAGCGCTGTTGATGAAGAGCATGAGTTCGACATATGGTAGAATCCCGGAGACTGGAGGTTTTCGACTTGATGGTTGAGATTCTAGCTACCTTGTGATTTTGGATTTTGAGTTCTAGTCGGAGACACACATTTATTCAAAATGGGTGAGAAATTAGAGTCTTTACGTCGCAATTGTCCGAAAGCAAGTTTTTTCTTGGGTTCATGCATTGATCACCTCTTTCATGGCAAACCGGATTTTTATTTGAATAGTTAATGTCAATTCCTTAGTCTAAAACTCGTGAAATTTTTTTATAAGTATATTTTTGAAATGCCTTAGATTTTAGAAAAAGGGTTTTCAATGGATTTTTTCCCAAAGATTTATTTTGGAAATTTTTTTTTGGAAAAGTTTTGAAATTTTATTTTTCAAAGAAACAAGTATACCACTAAGTTGGTCGTATTAAGAAATTTTTGGTTTATAAAAGGTTAATTTTTAAAATCCTTAAATATTTATATGTATATATCAGTAAAGGCTTGATTTTGATTTTTGGCAACGAAATAGTTTTCCAATTGGGGAAATTTGTATTTTAAAAAGGGTTTTTGGAAACCTTGAAATATATATATATCTAGGTTTGATTTTAAGGGAAGTTTTGGTATGAAATAGTTTCTATTGTTTAGAAACAAGTATAAAGGAGTATATATTTACCTTAGTGATTTTTCGGTTTATAAAATCGAGGTTTTTAAAATCTTCTCTCTTTAAGGAACATACAAAATAAGAATAACATTAAGTTTTATTGGGGTATATAGTTTGAAGTGTTGTTGTACCCACCGGCTATTGGAAGAAATATTTCCGTACAAAGTAGGCACAAAATAGAAACTGGAATATTTTCAGGTTTTTGATATTATTGTTGGCCGCAGCAGTTTTGTCGGGACTACTGTAAATTTCTGGAGCATGGTTCGGGACTAGGCGGTAGGCTTTGACACTGCCATGATGAGGACAAATTTCTTTTGAATCGAGTTGACTCTAAGAAGATGGCGCGAAACGATTATTATTATTTAATCCGACCCTAATTGGCTCTAGGTTTATTTAACGTGCAAAGCCCGTCTAGCGGTTAACCACCTAGCAGTAAACCTAGAGTGGTCTACCAGTTAACGGGTTTTGGCACAACTTGAACCTGTATCGGGACTATAAAAGTCACGTCCAAATTTCCCCAGTTGCATTCTTACATTCCTCCTCTCTCAACAAGTCGAACCCCATCTGCATCCTCCCCCTCATCCAAGTATTAGCCTCTCTATTTCGTTCCTCCCTTAGGCGACGCTGTTTTTCCCTAGGAGCATCAGCCTTGCCTTCCTCTCATGTTGGTTTTGAACATTAGATCTTGCCCCTACCATTCCAGATCTAAACCCTATGTCCTTCCTACGACCACTTCTTAACCCAAGACACCTTTCCGTACTATCGGTTTTTCCTCGCACCATTATGGTCTCAACCCTCAAGAGGCTACTTGGCTGGACCGGAATAAGCAGAAGGTTTCTCCACTTTTAGGCTAAGAGAGTTATTTATCATGGTAAAATTTTCATCGATCCTCTGCTTCAAGACTTTTGAATGGGAATGTTACCCGTGCTGCATCTGCCTTTTCGATGGAGGAAATAGTTTGATTCGTTCGAAGGTGAAAGGTATCTTGATTGGGCTGACTAATGATGATCTTGCTGAGATATTGGAAGCCTCCATTAAGGACACAGTCTGGGATGATTTTGAAGTGACCGACTCAAAGATTTTGCACCAGATATTTTCCTAGGATGTCGGTGTGTGAAAAATGGATAATCTACGTATGATTTTCCGTCCGATTATGTGCATCATGCGACACAACATCATCCCTAAGACAGGAAGTTACGACCGGATTTATCCCTTAGTGCGGAAGACCACCTTTGCTATTATTGGTGGCATCGCCATCAATTGGATCTGCACCCTTATGATGCAATTTATTGATCAAGGATTAGCACTCCACAAAGTTACTTTCCGTATTTTCACCTATCCACTCTCATCTTTAGGTAATATGGGTGAACCTCCATGGAGAGGCAGTTTAGTAGAAGGTTCCTTCTGCCATTATTAGATCCTTCCTTAGAAAGATGACAATTCAGAAGCGTCAGCAACACCAGTAACATCAGCAGCACGAGATGGGTATATAGCCTCCATGCTACGACCATTCAAGGGTCGCAACAACGAATCGAGCTCCAGCCATCGAGCAAGGCATCTCGTGTCTGTATGTACTGTTTTAGGAGTTATGGTGTTGTTGTATTTTCCCTTACAACATTTATTCTTTTCTTTTAGGTTGTTTGGGTTGTAAACGTTAGTGGTCTCTTGTATAAAGCATGCACGGTATTATGAGTTTCTATTTATCCACTATGTTATTGTCTCAAGTTATGCAAACCACTCCTTTTATATGCATTGTAAAGAAGCAGTATAAATATGTAAATCTCATAAAGACACTTGACTAATGGTAAATGCAATATAAGACTGAAAGTTTAGAATAGTTGGAAATTTTAGTGAAGGACATGATAAAGTTGTTTTGATATCGCAAGTCAATTCTCATGTTTCTTAAAAGCTAAATTTTTTGAATAATAGATGTGATGATATTTTTTTTATAAAATGTTAAGATTTTAAGTAAAGGTTAGCTGTAGAATTTTGGAATTTGATCTATGAGTTTAACGCATAACTGATTTCCGACTACGCTGAAATTATGGCTTAATTTATCAAAATTTTTGAGAAGGAAAATATTTTGAAAAGTTCTCTTTTGAAAAAGTTTTTAGCTTTCAATTGTTTTTGGCTCTTAATTAGTTTTAGAGTTTCTGTTCAAAATTTTAATTCAAGCGAAAATGTGCATCTAAATATTTTCGGATTTTATTTTCCAAATGACATACACATTTGAAAAGTGAGAATGAATTTTGTGAAATCTCTGATTTTGAAGGCCATATGTTAGGCATAGGGAAGACAAATAGAGTTAGAATTTGCGAATTTAGTAGTGCATTAGAGTCGACGATGCGATAAATGCAAGCGATAACAAGAGAAAAGCTGTTTTAGCCTTGGAATTTCTATTTTCAAACCTTATCGATGCGCGTGAGTCTATTTTTAGACTTAATTCTGTTTTAGAGTTTGAAAATTTTATTTGTATAGTACTAAATTGCATTTCAATATAACTTACCTAAATTATTCATAAGTTAAAAATGTAATTGGATAATATACAATATAAATGATTTTATAAATAAAATTTGAGTGTTTATAATAAATATTATACACTTAGATTTTAATTATAAAAAATGCTAATAAAGATGATAGAACAATAAGTTAATTGAATGAGATGAATATAATAAAATTTTGTTCTGAAAGAATTAACAAATTGAAATTAGATCAACTTATGGAAATACCTTAAATTTAAACCAATTATTGAATATAAATTAATTTAAATTGAAATTTATATGGTTTAAATTAATTTATATGATTTAAATATATGCAATAAGATATATTAAGTGGAATAAACCCAATAATAATTTGGAATAAAAGAATTAAATTTGTTGAATAAAATATGAGTACAATAATTGATTATACAAATTGATGATTTAGAAATTGTTAATTGAGGATGACTAGATAATAAGATAATGAATTTAGAAATAGATAGATTGATTTAACTTAAGTGAACTCAAAGGGATTTAACCAAATTGTTAAATATTAATTAATTTAAATTGAAATTTATATGGTTTAAATTAATTGTTTTACTTGTATTTCAATCTATTTTCTTTCTGGTTGTTTCTATTCTCCTGCCTCCTTCCTTTTCGGGGACGAAAAGTTTTGAGTGGGGAAGAGTGTAACGGCCCGTAAATTTTAACTGTTTTAATAATGTAATTAGTTGAAATTTTGTGAAATTTTAAATTATAAAATTTTGAAATAAAAATTTGATATTTGGAATGCGTCTAATTAATCATAGCAACTGGTAAATTTTCATTAGATAATTTGGAAGTTTATTTTCTAGTGTAATTTTATTCCAATTTATATCAGTTAAATTGATGATAATAAAATGTTTTCCAAACCTGAATATTTTTACATAGAAAAATTCTAATTCATCTTCTGATTAAGACGTCATTTTTCGTTTTTCCAAATTCGGACTTCTTTAGCTCCGTCGATCTTATTTTTCTGCGTTTTTGCTGCATTTTCCGCTAGTAGAAAATTCGAATTTTTATAATTCAATCATACCACTGATATATGTATACCATTTTGATCGTCTCGTCGTGCTGAGCACTACGGTATATTTATTTCTGCGCTTTGCTGTCCGATACGCGGTGAAATCCGTCAAACGGTTACCCGTATCGGTACCCTTTGAAACTTTTTAACTCCTTATGTACATTCATTGCATACAGTGCAGATCAATAGTCATTAGAAATTAATAATTCCATAAATCAATGCGTGACCATCGCCCTCCTCACTGTCCAATTTATTATATCCTGTATTTGCCTTTTGGTTTCTTCTTCTCTGCTATTGTTTTATACAAAATATATTGTGAATATGGCCATAATGGCTACACGTTTCCAAACACCTTCTCTGTTACTTTTTTTCTTCTTTCAAGTGAAAATAAATTGTAGGCAAGCTAACGTGAGGATTTTCCTCTTCCACTTGACCTCATCCTCCCCTTGCCCTGCCGATCAACCTAGCTTTCCTCTACACCTACATCTGGTCAGCCTTGTCGTGTCAGACATCCCCGCCTCGTACTGTGCGCTGGTCTCTAGGCTCACCACCGAGTGTATAAACCCAAGGTGAGACCTTTCCGAGCCATCATTCTGCACTGCAGCATCCACCAACCTCTGTCCCCTGTCATGCTCCGCCCGCTTTCTTCCCTCCTTGGCCTCTGACTTCATCAACAACAACCGCTGCCAACCCTTCGCTGCACCCTCTCTCTTCGGTCAAGCTTTAGCCGTACCACCTTCCTTTCCCACTGCTTGGCCGAGCATACTCTTCCACGTCCATGCGTGAAGAACAGCCTATTGGCCTTGCTTCACTGTTCTCTCGATACTTGTTTTTACAAGTAAGAATATAAAGGTTTGTAATTTTGTATATGTATTTTACTTTGCTTTTGTATAATATTTAATATATATAAAGTTGTTTATATGCAAAACTTTTGAAAGGTATGTGTTCGTATAAAATGGGTTCTCAATATTTGGTCTGCATGTATTGTAATGAATATCGAGTCTATATAATCGATTTTGGTTGGCCTATATTTAAATCAAAGTTTATAATATAATTTATAGTAGTTTCAAGTTTATGTAATATATTAGTTACTGTTTTGTTTTTTTTGCTGTGTACAGCAAGTATAATACACTATAATACTTAAACTTATGACAATACTTTATTATAGATTTGAAATAACTGATATGTATGCACTTGTAAGAGTATAAGTTATAAAGTTATCAAAAAAATAAAAATAAAATTAAAAAAAAGGTGTTGCTTCGTATACAAAGATTTGTAGCCGAATACAATTTCGATTTGAGTTCTGTTTCATATATATTTTATTCGCTATTTTGTTCACTGGATTGTTATGTATATGATAGCAGCTTTATTTTAAAATATACGTTAGTTTGTATGTATTAATTTAAAGTAAATTTATATAAATTTTATTTTAAAATTTCAATGTTAAGGATATAAGTATGTAAGTATATTTGGTTATATATACAAGTATATGAGTTTACATAAGTGTACATAGAGTTTTAATACATATATATATCATGTATATAAGTTGATTTTATGCGGTTATATGATATGGGCTGGGAAATGTATAACAGTAATTTTTTTTTTTTCAATATGTACTTTAATAGTTGTTTTAAGTATTGTTGGCTAGAATATATTTACATAAGGATACTGTATATACAAGGTTGGGTTATGTGTTGAAATAAATGTAAGTTTGCAAGTGGCATTTGCTGTTTGTTTATATATATGGGAACTTGGTTTTCAAACTTTTATTGATATAGTACATTTGGGACTAACTATTTATTTGAGGATAAATTTATATTATTTTAAATGTATGTTAAATTTGATATATGTGTTTGAAATGCATGTATATTAAATTTTATCTGTGTTTGATTCTAGAATATGAATTTTTTTATATGTGTAAATAGTTATATATAGTTATATATATACCTTTATCTTTATCGATCAAATTTTGATTTGATTTCGATGATTCCTTGTCATCAGCTTCGCTCGTCAAATTCGCGTTCAATCTTGCTTTGTTTTGGACTTCGTGCTTGGATTTGTAACTCATTTCATTTGTTGAATCTCTCTAGCCTCGAAAGGTGAGCAATCACTCTGATTAACGTTCTTATATTTATTAAATTTGATTTCAATTGAAACGACAATTGAAATATGCTGTTGTTAGTTATTTATATTGCTATATATATGCCATTATCTGTATCTGTTCACCTGTGACATCTGACACCATTATCTGTTATTTATATTGATGATATATGTCTGTTATATTATTATCATATCTGTTATCACTCTGCAAGTTCCCTGTTAGTATATAATTCACTATGGGTTGAAATGATACATACCCGAACGATCTGTAGAATAGGAGAAAATCGTTATGGGTTGAAATGATAAACCCAAGCGATTTTCATTGAATTAAATTTGGGATTACGGGTTGAAAAGATATATACCCGAATATAATTTAAATTGCGGATTGAAATGATAAATATCCGTATCACTTGACCATAGGGTAGGAAATTTTATACAGACACCATTAGTCTATATATAAATAATTTGAAATGATTTCTATGGTTTTGAAAAGAAATATATGGTTTTAATAAATATTGATTTTTAAAGATTTATTAAAGTTGATTTGAATCAATATAAAAATATGTTTTGAGTATTTATGTAAAATTTATATTTTCAAATATAAGTTTATAATGTTTCAGGTTGAAAGATAAATTTGAAATTGATTTGGAATTCTTAATTATTTAAGAATTATACTTAAATAAGTTTGATTTGAAATTTATTAAATTTGAAATTTTAAGATACGATTTTATAACTTGAATTTGATTAAAAGTGACTTAAATGAATATTTTAAACTTATATAAATTTAAATGGGATATTTTGTTTATTTAAAATTTTAAATTGAAGTCGTATTTAGATGTATTGAAATGATTAAAGAAATATTTCAGAAACAAAATGTAATGAAATTAAATTGAGATATAAAGGGAATTATCAAATTTAGTTTTGAAATGTGAATATTTAAAGCTTTGAAATATATTGAAATTGAAATGGCTTAATTGTGGTTCAAATGTGTATTTGAAATTGATAATTTGAAATGGTTTATTGAGAAGCTGAATCAAGTTGAAATTGATGATTTGAGATTTGATTAAATTTTAATTTTGGAATTCGAGTTTATGTGAATTGATTTGTGAAATTTGAGGAAGCTATTTTTATATAAAGTATTTTAAACTATATCTAAAACTATTTATATTTTACTTTATAAATTTTAATATAAACTATTTTAATATAAATCATTTTCAATATAAATTATTTTATTATAAACTATTTTAACTTATAACTATTTTATATAAACTATTTTTCTATATATACAAATTTTAATATCTAAACTGTTTAAGAGGAAAGTGTTAGGATTCCAAAATGTTATGATTTCAAGCTATGATTTCAAAGTGTTATGAATTTCAAGGTTTTGATTTCCAAAGTGTTTTGATTTTAAAAGACTTACGATTTCGAAAACGATATAACTTTGGAAAGTGATATGATTTTGGAAATGGATTTATTTGAAGTGAAAATGATATCGTATGGATATGGTTTTGAAATGGCAATGATATTTTGATTTTGATATATAAACTATTTTGAAAGTTTATTAAATGACCAATCGGTGTAATAATACGTAGTTATTAAAGAGACCGGGATCGGATATGGACATACTCTCTGTCGATACCGAAAACCACTTTAATAACTAATATACGCGGAGTGTTGATTCAGAACGAAGTGGATGGTTTTGATGAACGCGTTGACTGAAGAAAGAGAACGATTTTGGATGACCCCTGACATGACTAAAATAGGAGCCGCGCCGGGCCATTGAGGTTCGCCATCTTTAGCGGACACACTTCTTCGATACCTTATCTATTACTTATGTGATTCGATTTGGGTGCACCCTTGATTTGGGAGTGTTGTTTCGCGATGTTGGGGTAGTAGCTGCTATGCCCAACATCAGTCCGGATCAGGCAACTACTAGTGTCCTAGTTGGTATCGCCTCATTTACCTTGTCATACTGATTATCCTATTCGCGACCACTACGATTTGTTTTGTGTTATACCTATGGGGTACCCTCTGATAACCACTAGTTTATGGTGGGGCTTACGGTGCTGTATAGACTATGACATTATAAAAATGTGTTAAGGGGGATTACGGTAACGCCTTAACACTATTTTGATACTTTATATTACTGATAGGCATTATCTACTTAGCGTATACTATTACATAGTAGATAGTTTAACGGATCCTTAGAGGATGGTTATCCCAAACATCCTTTGAGTTACTTGTATTTCAGTTGTTATTTCACTTGAGTTGGATTTATTGATATAAGAATATTAATTCTGACTCGAGTGTTTTGTGTTTTCTTTACGCTCGGGTCAGACTGAGTGTACCAGTGTTCGAGACTCACCTTTGGAGTTGGAGCTTCGCTTGGAGATCCAACTATCTATCGATTCTACTATCAGTTATCCAGTTGATTCCAGTGATGTATTCAGATCTTGTATTTGACTATTGTATTGAGATATCTATGTATTCGAGACTTCTATTGTAACTTGTTTAACTCTGTTATATATATATAGTAGCTTCATGAACTACTATTCTTTTGTTTCCGCTGCATATTGTTATATTACTCTGTGTCTGTGATCTGTGATTTATTTATTTACTGTATATGCTGAGTTTTGCCAATTTAAATTAACAATCTATTGTTTTGAATTATTCAAGTCCAACATGTGTGGACTTATTATCGATTTGAATGGTCCAAAATAGTGGGTCGTTACATAAGCCTCCTTATGCATTTTGTACATGGAAAATTTGGAGTAAATCTGGGGCAATGGGAAAATTTCCACTGTACTACGGGAATAAGAAGATTATAGAGTGGTAAGAATGATAAATTCTCTATCTAAATTCCTTTTTCCGGCATAGGAGTAAAGTTTAGAAAGCGACTTTTTGATGCGTTAGATTATTGGATGGTAGGAAGTGGATGCAAAATTGGTTGCTTCATACTTCTATTTGTAGGAATATGGCGTTTTGGTTGAAAAGATTTTTTAAAGAGCTACATACATATAGAACTGCCAGTATATATGTAGGTTCTTTGCATCATGTTTCCAAAAGTGGTTTCAAAAGAATGCATTTATATAGGAGGATCCGATTTAGAATCATTTTGCATACATATTTTATGTGTGGTGATACAGTAGTATACTATGCACTTGTGCACATTTGATTGCAAAATTGGTTGTATACTCATTGGTTGTGTAGTTTAGGATAATTAGGAGCCAAAACCATGACTTAGTAATTGGTGAAACGTCGGGGACAAAATTCTTTTTTAGGGGGAAGAATGTAACACCTTGTAATTTGGCGTTAGTTATTTA
Organism: Allium fistulosum; assembly: GCA_030737815.1. Classification (NCBI taxonomy): domain Eukaryota; kingdom Viridiplantae; phylum Streptophyta; class Magnoliopsida; order Asparagales; family Amaryllidaceae; genus Allium; species Allium fistulosum. Next base: position 1,126,208,437 of record CM060904.1, on the reverse strand, counting down.
ATTAGTTAGTTTGTTAATTAATTAGGCTCCAAAAAATAGAATTTGTGAAAATTATGGAATTTGACCACCAAACTTGCAACATTGTATTCGTGGCAAAATTCTAAGCAACTTTTATATTTGAAGTTTTGCAATCAGAGTCCAAACGAAGAATTTACGGATGAAAAATGAATTAGGAACGAAAATAAATAAATAAGAAAAATTAACGTTTTTAATTAATTAGCTGGGACCCACAATTCAATCTTCATATTGGGGCGGTCGACTAGGGGCGTCGACCCCTAGGAAGGAGGCGGTCGACCGCTTCATGTGTGGCGGTTCCAGAAACCCTAGGCCATGTATGATCCGAATTTAATATATTTCGATCTAACGGTTCTGGTTGATTCTAGTGCCTATATATTCAGGCCTAACCCTCCCTTCTCTTCTCATATTTTTCTAGAGGCAGTAGCGAAGATCTGCCATTTCTCCTTCTCCACTTTCTTTCTAAATTATAAAAATAAGATATTTATATTCATATAAATTGGAGAAGAATAGAAATCAAACGAAAAGGAGAAGAGAATCAACTATACGCGTATTTGAGGTAATTTATATATATTTATATAATTGAATCTATATTTCCCTTCAATCCCAAATCTCTTCTCAGAACTATAATTCTAATGTATGTATATACTTTTTTATACATATTTCTTGGATTATAAAGGATTTGGAGATGAATCAAAGGTTCTACTTCAGATCTGGAGATTTGGATCGCTTTTAAAAGGTGAGTGGAAAATTTTATAAATTGTTATAAAATGAAAATGATCTCTTTGGTGTTTATTTGATTAATATGTCTAACTGGATAATTGTATATGAGCTGTAGGCAATAAATCGAATATAATCTGAATATAATAAATATCGCCTGCATATTCTTGTTTATTAATTGATTTAGAATTATTTGCAACCTGATCTAGAAATCAGTCCCAAAAGTATGAATTTAGAATATTAATTTGAATGAAATTTATTTCGGATCTGAAATAGGTTGTATAATAATGTTATGAATTTGGATTATTACCCTAATCTTGTTGGAATGTAAACTTCTCTATGTTTGTAATTGTTGGAATTCAGATCCGTTTAATATTTGTAAATTAGTTGATTTCTTTCCCTTTTTTGAAAAATACAGCGTTTGATGTAACAAGGGATAAATGCAAATAAAAAGTGAAAGAGACATGTAAAGTATGAATTCATTGTAGTTTACATCGTCTATTTTAGTAATAAAAAGAAACGATCATTCCTTGTAATTTCAAACGATATAATCTTTTATATTTTTAAGTTAAATCTTTTGTTTTGGGATAATTTATGGAAATTATAGCAGATAATCTTTTTTGATGTGATTGCAACAATTTAACATGAAAAAGAATATTTCAGTGAAGATATATAACTAGAGTATATTCGATAAAAATAGACACTTGTACGTAATTTATTGCGCTTGTAATAATTAAATAAAAGCTAATAACGACGCTTACACGTAATATTCGCGTTTAAGAAATTAATTAATGAGAAAGGAATTCAAAAGGTTGTAACTCTAATAATTGAGAAATAAATGGTAATAAATATGGGAGTTGCAATAATTTGATAGGGTAAATGGATTAATGGGATTGACAAAAATAGAATAGCTATAAAAGGTTACTAATTTGAAATTAAATCATACATAAATGTCTTAGGAAATGTCCATTAGGATTTTAGGGATAAATTAACATTTATGAGCATAAAAAGGGGATTTATGGGTAGCCAAATAAAAAGGGTATTGGTAAGCTAAGTCCAATGTCTACCTAAGATAATATAAGTAAAGACTTAAGATGGTTAATTGGACTTAGTAGGTTCGTGATGCGAGATCAGTAGAGTCACTCAATGGAAGACTGCCATTCACTATGAGGCTACCAGCAGTTGGGTGTACTTACAACTAATATAGGACATCACTAATTTTAGGACCCGTGATGACGTGATAGATTGGGTCTACTTTCTTAATTGGAAAGTATTAAATGGTCCAAATTTGTAATTAGGAGCGATGAAGGATATCTCCGTAGGAGTTCGCTTCTGGTTTGAGGTATTAAGTGGCTGTATGGTCCGCCTCTCTCCTAAATGGAAGTATTAAGTAACCTAGAAAGATTCCAAATAAATAAGGATGTCTTTAAAAGGGTTTAATTTAGTGTTGAGGTATTAAGCGGCTGTAGGACCCGCCTTCCTACCGAAAGAAGTAGCCTAATGAGTTTCCATATTTATAATTAAGAGTAACAGTGGATATCTTGAGAAGGGTCTGCTTCAGTTTTGGGTGTAATAAGTGACTGTAGGGTCTGCTTCTTTCATATAAAAGAAGTATTAAGTAGCCCAATGAGATTGCCAAGCAATGCTAGCTAGATAGTACCAGTGAGGAGTCCAACTTGTGATTAGGTATTAAATGATAAAGGCCTACCTATAAATAGGTGTTAAATGGTCAGTGGTCTGCCTAGTCCTTATTAATGAGGTATTACGTGGCTTGGGTATAGTATCTTATATTGCTAAGGCCGTAATAACAATAGTACCGTTGAGGAGCATGCCTTGAAAATAGGTATTAAATGACGGGGTCTGCTTTAATTAAGATTTTAAATGACCAGAGTCTGCCTGTTTTTCCTGTAAAAGGTATTAAGTGGCTTGGATACCGTTTCTTATATGGCTACGATTTTATTGGCGATAGATACGGTAATAGTTGGACATAAAATTTCGGAAGCCTTAAATAGTGGTTAGAGCTCTTTGTAGTTAGGACCCACCGACCATTGACAACATTGTTAGGAAACCACCTTGGGAATAGGTGTTAAATGACGGGGTCTACCTTGATTTAGGTCTTAAATGACAGAGTCTACCTTGATTGAGGTCTTAAATGGCAGAGTCTGCATATTTCTCTTTTAAAAGTATTTTGTGATGATTATAGAAGCCCGCTTCATATTTAGAAGTATTAAGTGGCATATTGTTTTGGAAGTATTGGGTGGCTGATAAGGCTTCATCAGTATTTTGTACCTTGGGAAGGGGTAGGTAAGTAATCGTGTGTGCAATACAAGGTTAGATTAGAATTGCTAACATTAGTGGACATAACAATTAAATGAAAACCAATCGGTATAAATTTATGTTATGGACATTTTATATTTCCAGTCACCAGAACGTTATTCTAACTCCTTCCTCATTACAAACCCAAATGATAGATTTAGAGGAACATGTCACTGGAGCTCGATGTGCTTTGTTGTTGGAGAGTCCTCTTTTCTCTCATGTTCGATGCTGATGTGAAAATCTGCTATCCAAGGAATACCATTAATTCCAAAGTAGTAGTTATAGTGAGTATTCTTATTCTACTATTGTTTCCATTGTGAGTTTAGATTTCTATCAATCTCTGATAATGCTCATGCTTATTTACAGGTACCAAATACAATGATCTATGCTCTGACGGACTTGGGTTTCGAATTTTGTCGAAATTTAGGTCAATTAAGGTGCAGGTTGTTACAAAACATAACATAATATGATGATATTGAAAATTGCAATATGCCCTGGATTTCCCATCCCAATTTATCTGACTATCCGTCTCAATGTATAGTTTCTAGGGTTACTATTAACCTATTAGTTTTTATAGGCTGACTAATAAACTGTTCCAATCTTACGGACTATTTGTCAGTTTTCATAGTTTTCATGGGATCACTAAGAACCTGTTGGTTACTACCAATAACTTTATCCAACCATCGTTTTCATGAGATCACTATGAACCTATTGGATTCTCCAATAATTCTATCCAATCATAGTTTTCATGGGATCACTATGAGCCTATTCGATTCTCCAATAACTTCTCTCAAACTATAGTTTTCATGGGCTAACTATGAACCTATTGATCTCTATCAATAACATATTCCGGACATAGTTTTCATGGAATTACTAAAAACCTATTGGACACCAATAACATTTCTCATAACTTAGTTTTCATGGGCTAACTAAGAACCTGTCTTACTCAATAATCTTTTGATCAGTTCTGAGCATCCTATATTCTGGTCTACCTAACTTCTGGATGCAATTCTACTCACATAGGACTTAGGTAAATTTATATTCACTATTGGGTCAACCTTGCTTCTGATACCCCAAAATAAATTTATGGGTCAACAATGAAGTGAATATGATAATAATATCATTATAATGACTGAACAAATGCACACAATAATATAAACATCCATAGTTTAATTCCTTGTAATCATTTTCTTAATGAAATATGGTTTACCCTTAACCCCTAAAATTAACAAGGAAATCATCTTTTCATATTCTCAAAGTTTAATGTCATTTAATAAATCAGTTGATGTATTGCCATGTATATGTTTGAAAATGATATAAGGTTTATTGCTTTTAAAACATCTTAGTTTGATCAACGTCGACAACATCTAATGTCAATGTAAAAGCATAAGGCTTTTCACCTCTCAAAACTTGAAGACTAAACATGGGGCATCATGCATCGATGACGTTGAAGTCGTCGATCCTCATGATACATAGGTTATCCACCTTTTAAAAACTCAAAGACTAGTTAAGATCGACATTGACAAGGCTCGATATCAATTTTAAAAGCGGCATAGAGTAACTCGATGACTATTTAAAAGCGGCATGTCAAAGCTCGATGGCAAGTTAAATTATTAGACTCGACAACTAGTTAAAAGCGATATAGGCTCGATTACCATCTTGTAAACGAGGCAAATGGCTCGAAGTAGTATATGCAGTGTGCATGTTACTTAATATAAAACGCGGCTATATGTCTCTTTGTATAAAATGCGGCATGTTTAACCATAGACATGCCCATGTCGAGTCTTTTCTCTTTACCTTTATTACCTCCGCCTCGATGAGGCTTGAACCCAATCCATTTCATGTCAAGCTCGTTGACATCATGTGGCATTGTCTTGTGCCACGTCGATGACACTGGGATGTAGTGGGATGTGGCTCGACGTGGTCAATATCGACATGGTGAAGTCGTAATTAACTTAAAAGCTGTCCAATTACTTTAAAAAGATAATACTTTTCACCAACCCTCTATAATTTGTCAAAATATGATTGGTTTCAACAAAGTTTTACAATTTCTTTTTAGATTTTGCTGCCGCACCAAATTTCTCAAGTATGTGTTAAACCAACTAATTAATTTTCTTAATTAATTATCCATTTACATGCTTTTCCAACATAACTAATTCATAACAACATGAAATCGCATGGGAAAAATTCCCAAAAATTCTTTAGAATTCTAAAATACTATTTTCTTCACCATATAAAATTTTCAGACCAAATATCATAATTTTAATTACTTAATTAAATTAAATTTGAATTAAATCCATTTCCCCCTTAGAAAATTCATAAAATATTGATCTTAACTTAGAAAATTATGAAATTAAAAACTCATCTCCAAATTAATCTTTTACACCTTATATCAAAAATTCATATCATTTGGAGATCGAAAATTATGGTTTTAGCCTTAAAACCGAAATATCACCTTTATGATTTCCTCAAAATTATCATTTAAAACATAACATGTTAAACATTAATCAGAGCATATCGTCAACATTCGTACATTCGGTATTAATCCTAAAACTGAATTAAATCAATCAAACAAAACAATACGAGATGGTGTAGATCATTATTCATCTTGATTTGATAATGGATTGAGATTTGAATCTTGCTTTTAAATCTTCTTAGCTAACTCTTGAACCCTACTTGATTTTGTGCTCTCTTCTCCTTAGGGTTAATGGTCGGCCTTGCTCTTTGGATTTTTTTTTGATTTTATGAAAACGTGAATAAGAAAGAATGAGGATTTAGGGGTGTTGAAGTCTTATTTATTCCTATATTACTCTTTCCTTATTCAACTATATGCTTAAGTTATAAAATAACTAGTAGATTTATTTGGTTAAGGCACGACCTTAATTATATTCAAATCTCAATTCCCTTATCACTTTAATCACCGCATTTCTATTTAATTTACCTAATTAAATCTTCTGAATAATGTTATTTAAAATTAGAGGTGTTATAGGCTCCCCTCCTTAAAGAATTTCGTTCTCAAAATTTAGTAAGGATTAAATACTAAGCATATCAAACATGCAAACATCTATAACATTACCTAATAACAATACTAGCCTATCTGACTAGCAAACAATATATATATATATATATATATATATATATATATATCATCTATAGAACATACCTTCATAACAGATCAGGATAAGTATTTCTAATCCTGTCCTTTGTCTCCCAAGTACAGTCTTTCTCATTGTCGCTCCAATGAACTTTCACCAACTTGACTATCTTGTTCCTTAACTTCTTCTCATCTCTCGCTACTACCCGAACCGGTTTCCTAACAAAAGTCAGATCCAGTTCTACTACTAAATCTTCTAATGCAGTTGAAGGGATAGTAGTCTCTGGATCATGCACATACATCTGAAGATGAGAAACATGAAAAACATTATGGACACTTGCCAAACTGCTCAGTAACTCTACACGATATGCGAGCTTTTCGATTCTCTCTATAATAAGAAACGGTCCAACATATCTCTATGCTAAATTTCCGGTCTTACCGAATCTCATCATACCTTTCATCGGCGATACCTTAATGACGACTCTGTCTCCAACTGAGAATTCTAGATCTTTATGCCTTCTATCCACATAACTATTCTGTCTAGACTGAGCTTCTCTCATTCTAGCTCGAATTAACTTAATCTTCTCTGTTGCTTCTCTCACCAGATCCGAACCTAAGACTAACCTGTCTCTAGTTTCCAACTAACACGGTGGTGATTTGCACGGCCTTCCATACAAAGCTTCGAAACGTGCCATTCCTATACTAGTCTGATAACTATTTTTATAGGAAAACTCAACCAAGCGTAGGTGGTCTTCCCATGATCCACCAAAATCTAGTACACAAGCTCTCAACAAATCCTCTAGAACCTTATTTACTCTCTCCTTCTGCCCATCTATCTAAGGGTGATAAGCGATACCCTTCTTAAGCTTGGTACCTAACATTTCCTGTAGACTCTTCCAGAACTCACTAGTAAACAATGTATGTCTATCACTGACTATACTACTTGGAATTCCATGCAGTCTAACTATGTTCTTCATAAATAACTTACCCAAAACAGGTGTCATCCTGGTTGACTTAGCGGGAATGAAATGGGCGCTCTTGGTCAATCTGTCTACTATGACCCATATACTTTTATTTCCTCGATTCGACCTTTGAAACCCGTCAATAAAAGCCATGGATATCGAATCCCACTTCCAAACTGGAATAGCTAAAGGTTGAAGCAACCCACTTGGATTTTGATGTTCGGCTTTTACTTGCTGGCATTTCGAATATTGCTTTACCCATAAGCTAACATCCCTCTTCATACCTTCCTAGAAGAAACTTCTCTTCATATCCTGATACATCTTAGTTGCTCCAGGATGAATCGTAAACTTCGATCGATGACATTCCTTAAGAACTTCTTTCCTTAGGTCTCCAACATTCAGAATACACAACCATCCCTTCTTTCTCAACCATCCCTTTGGGTCAAGGATAAAATCTCTCAAATCATCAATCTCAGTTCCAGTCTCAAGTCTTCTAATCTTCTCGGCCAACAATGGATCATCTCTCTGTTTAGAAGCAATCCATTCGATCAAAACTGGTCAAACTTCCAAACATGATAACATGACAATACTCCGATTAGGACTAGTAGTCGATCTTAACTGCACACTACACATAGTCAATGCCTCAAGATCCTTCCATTCTGCCAACATAGCTAACACCACATTCTGATGTTTTCTGCTAAGATCATCCGCTACTTTATTACCTTTCCCCGGTATATAACCTATATCGAAATCATAAGCTACTAAAAACTCTAGCCACCTCTGCTATCTCATATTCAACTCCTTCTGAGAGAATAAACACCTTAAAGACTTATGATCCGTGTACAACTCAAATGCTTCTCCCAAAAGATAATGTCTCCACACTTTCAATGCAAAGATCACCGCTGCCAACTCTAAATCATGGGTCAGATATCTTATTTCATGCGGTATGAGTTGTTGAGAAGCTTAGGCAATTACCTTACCCTTCTGCATCAACACAGCTCCTAATCCAGTCCCACATGAATCTATATACACTACTAACATTTGATTATAGTCTGGCACGGCTAACATGGGCGCATTGGTCAATAAATGCTTTAACTTAAGGAATGCTTCTTCGCATCTTTATCCTTTCTGATTAGCTTAGTCAGCGGTGCTGCTATCCATGAAAAATCCTTGATAAATCTCCAGTAATATCCAGCCAACCCAAGAAAACTTCTTATCTCGGTCACTATCTCGAGTATCTTCCAACTATTAACCGCTTCATCTTAGCTGGATCAATTAATAACCCTTCTTCTGAGACTACATGGCCAAGAAACTTTACTTCTTTCTTCAAGAAATGACATTTCAAAAACTTTGCTTTAAGCTTATGCTGTATCAATATCTCGAGCACTATTCTAAGACGAACTTCATGGTCTCTTTCATCCTTAGAATATACCAAAATATCATCTATGAATACCAATACGAACCTATCCAAGTGCTCTCGAGAAACTCGATTCATCAAATCTATAAAGAAAGTTGGCGCATTAGTTAGTCCGAATGGCATCACTAACCACTTGTACGAACCATATCTTGTTTGAAATGTCGTCAAAGGAATACTATCTTCCACCACCCTTAGTTGATGGAACCTTGTAGTCAAATCCAATTAGGCTAATTGAATAAGTCGCCGATTCTCGGTAAAGGATACCTATTCTTAATCGTCTTCTCATTCAACTTACAATAGTCAATACACAGTCTTAACGATCCGTCCGGTTTCTTCACGAACACGGCGACCGCTCCCCAAGGCGAATTGCTTGGTCTGATAAAGTTCTTTCCTTCTAAGTCCACTAGATGCACCTTTAACTCCTTCATCTCAGTAGGTGTCATCCTGCTAGGTGGTTTACTTACGGGTTTTGCTCCTGGCACACGATCTATTGGCAACTCGATAGCTCATTTCGGTGGTAGTCCTATAACTGGTTCAAAAACATTTACAAACTCTCTTACTACTGAAACCCGATTCAACTCTTCTTCTTCTTCCATAGCATTTAGCAAAGCACAAATTTCTGAACGCGAATTCTCGACTGAGTATACTGTACGGTCACTATTACTACGATGTCTCAATGATATTTCCCTATCCTGGCAGAATATCCTAGCAACATATCTATCTACCATACCCAATATGATCCCGAAGCCTACGAAATCAAAGACATACAAAGTGCATGTAAAATTTTGACCTAACAAATCAAGTTCTAACTAGTCACATCTCATCCCCAGAGTTGCATACCCTCCTATCGGATTCGCAAACCTTAAGGAAATAACAAGGTATGATGGTTCTAAGCATAACTTATCTACCAAACACTGAGATATGTACCGGTATCAAATAGTAGCCTAACCGGTACACTATGGATCAAAAGCGTACCTTCCATCATAGATTTTCCCTTCTTAGCTGCTATTGGTCTAGAGGATGATAGTTCCAAAGCAAAAACTCTTCCCTTGTCTGCTCTGACTAGTTCTGGACACTGATTCTTGTAGTACCCCATCTGGTCACAGTTGAAGCATTTCACTCCTTTCTTATCAGCAACTTTCTTCCCTTTTGCCAGATCGGCACTCATAAGCGAAATGTCCCTTCTTATCGCACTATAGCAAACCTGATCAGCCTTCCCTTTCATGGCAACCCCTCCTTTCTGAGCTCCTTTCTTCTTAAAGAACTTTCTCTTCTTACCCTATGAATCCTTAGTTACACCCTGTCTCTCTTTTCCAAAAGTAGAAAGCATCTCTTCATTCTGGATTGATATCTCCACTATAACATTGCTGGGGTCACGGAGATGTGGCATGGTTGCCCTAGCAATCTCTAGCTTCAATCCCCAAATAAACTTTTCATTCCTCTTAATGGCGGTGTCAATTATAGCATATCCATAACTGAATGGCTCATCAAACTTAGTGGCATACTCAATCACTGACATTGATCCTTAATCCAATTCCATAAACTTTTTTAGAAAAATCGACTTGGCAACTTCATACAAGAATCTTTCTTCGAACCACCTTCGAAATTCTGCCCAAGTTTACTCTTCCTTTGACACACACCTATGGTAATTCCATTCCACCAGAACAATGCTGCACCTTGCAATTGTCTCGAAGCCAATATTCTATTCTACTCATTGTCCAAACAAAGGTTAGTAAAGATTCTCTCATAATGCAAAAGCCAATTTTCCATTTCTACAACATCCTCAGTCCCCAGAAAAGGCTATCCTTCAAGACGGGTATAATCCCTGCTTAGCTTGGCATAATTATTGCCAACTGGCGCCAAGGATTTTGCTCCTCCCGCATTAATAGCATTTCCTACAGCTACTGCTGCAACTGCTCTAGCTTGCATTAAGTTAACGAAGAACTGATACATCATCTCCATATCTATTGGTGAGGTTCCAACATCTACGTTGGCATTTGTGTTTTGATTAGCATTTACTTGTCGACCCTGGTTTCTCTTGTTAATGGGTCGAACATTTCCATTATTTATGGTGCTTCCTCCACCTAAATTCTCTCTTTCATTTCCTGCTTCCATACCTTTCTTTGTCATAAATCTATATATGAGCCTTAGTAAGATACATAAGAACGGTCTAAGAGAGAGGAGAATACATACTCATGTATAACAAAATGCGAGTATGTTATTATAACATTATCCCAACCCCAATCTTATATTTTATTTATTGGATTATGTTTTCAAAATATTTTAGGTTTAAATTCATTTTAAGTTTACATAAACCTATGCTCTGATACCAAACTGTAACATCCCTCATTTTGAGGCTCAAAACTAAGTGCTATGAATGCTGCAGTCATCCATAGTTATTAGTGACAAAATACGACCATGTTAATCATTTTGATAATACCAGAAAGACATGAATATGGAAAATTCAACATAGTTTTTAAAATAAATTCTCTCATTCCATTTCACAAGAAGATTTCAATTTCATTACATAATCCCAATTTGCAAATCACGTTCAGAGAAAATATAATTATTACAACATATTCCAAGAGCAACATATGAAGATGCCCCATTGGAAGATCAGAGTCATATATTAGGCATTTAATACAACTTGCCATTATAACACAAAAGCAGAATCAAAACACAGCGGAATATAGATGTATGGCTCCTATTAGCTAGATTGCCTCATGCATGTCTCCGGAAGCTTATTCGTCTAAAGAGAAGCTAAAAAATACTCTCGATCTACTCAAATGAGTACCTGAGAGTTTAAGGGGAAAGAAAAAAAAACTTCGAATCAAACAAAAAGTCTGGTGTGAATAATAACCAACCATCTTGGACCAACAAGATATCTAGTGAGACCACGTCGCTAAGCGGAACGGGTTTTCCTCTCACTAATATCCTAACCATAATTATAAAATATACTATGCACCTGCATCTACAATGGTTAAAACATAATATAATATGATGATATTCAAAACTGCAATATGCCCTGGATTTCCCATCCCAATTTATCTGCTTGTTCGTCTTAGTTTATAGTTTCTAGGGTTATTATTAACCTATTAGTTTTTATGGGCTGACTAATAACCTGTTCCAATCTTACGGACTATCTGTCTGATTTCATAGTTTTCATGGGATCACTAAGAACCCATTGGTTACTACCAATAACTTTATCCAATCATAGTTTTCATGGGATCACTATGAACCTATTGGATTCTCCAATAACTCTATCCAATCATAGTTTTCATGGGATCACTATGAGCCTACTAGATTCTCCAATAACTTCTCTCAAATCATAGTTTTCATGGGTTAACTATGAACCTATTGATCTCCATAAATAACTTATTCCGGACGTAGTTTTCATGGGATTACTAAGAACCTATTGGTCCCTGCCAATAACATTTCTCATAACACTATTTTCATGGGCTAACTAAGAACCTGTCTTACTCGATAATCTTTTGATCAGTTCTGGGCATCCTATATTCTGGTCTACCTGACCTCCAAGATGAAATTCTACTCACACATGACTTAAGTAAATTTATATTCACTATTGGATAAACCTAGCTGGTTATCCTACGTTTGATAGTCCAAAATACAGTTACAGGTCAATAATGAAGTGAATATGATAATAATAGCATTTATAATGACCGGCCAAATGCATACAATGATATAAACATCCGTAGTTTAATTTCTTGTAATCATTTTATTAATGAAATATGGTTAATACCCTTAATCCCCAAACTTAACAAGGAAATCATCTTTTCATATTCTCAAAGTTTAACGTCATTTTATAAATCACTTGATGTATTGCCATGTATATGTTTGAAAATGATATAAGGTTTGTTGCTTTTAAAATATCTTAGTTTGATCAACGTCGACATTAGCTCATGTCGATGTAAAAGCATAAGGCTTTACGCCTCCTAAAACTCGAAGACTAAACATGCAGCATCATGCTTCGACGACATTGAAGTCGTCGATCCTCATGATACATACGTTATCCACCTTTTAATAACTTGAAGATTAGTTAAGATCGACATTGACAAGGCTCGATATCCATTTTAAAAGTGGCATAGAGTAACTAGATGACTATTTGAAAGCGGCATGTCAAAGCTCGATGATAAAGTATTATGCTCGACAACTAGTTAAAAGCAGCATAGGTTTGATGACTATCTTGTCAATGAGGTAAAATGCTCGAAGTAGTATATGTGGCACTTATTAATATAAAACGCAGCTATATGCCTCTTTGTATCAAATGCGGCATGTTTAACCATTGACATGCCCATGTCGAGTCCTTTCTCTTTACTTTGGAATACAACATGCATTACCAATAAAAATACTCACATCCATTGCACATGCAATCTCCGTGAAGATTGTTAATGAGCACGAAATGATGGCAAGCTTTTGAATCATCAAGTATGTCAAGATAAAGCAAATACATTCCTTTCATAGACAAAAAACCCAACAATATCATTGTTGGAACAACTCCACCAGTTGGAAAACATTACGCCTAGTCAACATCAAACCACACACTAGAACAAACAAAAATCCCTACAGCAGGAATCCCCGCTCATACTAGAACTGCATAATGGAGGTAAAGAGGTATGAGAATTCCATGCCTCCTGACTGAATCAACTTCAATCAAAATCCATAAACTGCAGCGAGGTGCGAGCTTGGAGTGTTGAGCAACGTAAAGAACGAAGATGCGGCACAAAGCAGGCGGAGGTAAGGGGAAAAGACAAATGCAAAACAGGGGAAACAACGAAAAGAACAAAGAATGAAAAAGCATTTAAATATGAATACGCATACATATATAAACAATAAATAATATAAATATATTAACAACATATATTCGACCATAAAAATTGATTTTAGATTTGAAAAGGATAATTTTTATAAATATATAAAATTTATTTAAAATATATTAATTAAGTATTAATTAATTGTTGAGGATTAACTTATTATAATATATATTTAAAATAATAATATTATTATAAATATATTTAAGCTTAGCTTTAGTACAATTTTTTTTATTTGTATATATTAACATATCAATTTTAAACTAATTACTTATACTGAATCAAAATATATATATATATATAACACTCATGGCCTAAAAATAATAATTTTTTTACTTTTTATTTAAACATCTAGAGCATTTATAATATTATATGTGTGTGTGTGTGTGTGCGTATGCAAATAACTTTATAGATTAATAGTAAAATAATATATTGATATAAAAATTATTTAAATTATGTATATGAACATTTTTTCAAAATAAAAATTAATTTCTTTTTGTACAATTTGAATTTTGAATACATATGCACATGCATGAGCACGTGTGCGTACACACATATGTGTATATTCACATACGCATGCACATACACACATAATATATGTATGTATATGTTATTGAATTTATAAGAAATAATATATACATGACTTAAAATTAACAAATAATAAAAAATCATTTTTCTTAGTCATTACAATCAAATATAATTTATCCATATAAATTAAATGATGTATTTTAAATAAGAAATTTGACCATATATTTCTAGCTGGTCGATTACACGCCGGAATATGAGCTGTTTCCTCCTTAGAGAATCCTTCTCTTTACTCCTATTTTTGCTTACAAGGTCTAGCTATTAGCTTCAGCTTATTGTAACAAAGGCTAGGATTTATGGTTTTTGTGTGTTTTTAAATGAGAGAGTAGGGTTTTATTTATAGCCCCTCAAGCGCTATGAAATATCTGAATATTTTTGCTTTTTCTCTTCCACCTCATATATGATAAACAATTCATCATATACTAAGTCAAAACATAATGAAGCATCATCAAGTTCTCTTTATAACTCAATCTTATTATTTGAATTAATTAACAAAATTTTGACCACATTTAATGCATTTATTGTGTATTTAAATATTTATTTGTCCACACTTAATTAACTAAATTAGTTATTACCTTTATATATTATTGTAGTTAATTTTTATGCCTACAAAAAATATATAAAATCCCACAAAAATTAAGGTAAATTTATATTAGTTTTCTCCATCTGAAGCTGTAACATTTATAAACTGATTGGATTAAGTTAAATTAGGGAATATGTTGACAAATACTATAATGTGACCCTTAGTGTGAACTCAACTCTCATCAATAGTTAAACATTTAAGCCTACATGGACTTTGCTAAAGCACAATATTGGACACGAGCTCGGTTACTTATAGGTCATCTAGGTGAAAATTTTGTTTCTAATCCTTTTAAGTTGCATCCTTACATTACGATATATTATGCATGTTTTTTCTTCATCATCACTGTCTCACCAAGACATCCAAATAACGATCAATGCTCAACACTTTAATAATGTTTTTATTTATATGCAAGTGCAAACTATAGTCTATGGCTTAATTCAATAACATTTATCGAAAAAACCTGAAATACTCTGGCTATAACTTTTGACATTATGTCGACTAATCATGGTGAAACTAACCTTCAATATCAAAGGAGGAAAATCTACTGTTGAATAGTGTTTCACTTCATATGGTTTTACATGTACCCAACTATGACCACAACACGATCTTAATTGGCATATGATTGGTCATAATCAAAATAATGTTTTATACATATAAGATCCACAATATTCTCAAGTCAAAAGATTACTACACATTGTCACATGAGATTGATTTAACTCAAATATATATAAACCATAGAAGACTCTCAGTGAGACATTCTGTAAATATCCCAAACAGGTATGAGTATGAACCCTTGATGCTCCTAACAATCTCAAATAAACCACTGTCCATCATAAGAAGAGTGTTACATTAGTCTCAACAAATATATCAATATCTCATTATCGGTACATCTTAAGTAGGAACTTATATAGATAAGTGTTTATTCCTATAAAGCAATACTCACAGTTACAAATACATTTGCAACTGCAATCAACTAAACATTTTGTCCTTGTTTTCTACTTATGTATATTTTATGTATTATAGAAATTACTTATATCGCTATAAAAGAATATATACATTAGAAAACGAAGTTACTTTACTTCTCCGAGAGTTATGTTATATAATTAATTACATAATTTCCTATTTGTCATACTCTTAACATCATCAGTGAAGACTATAGAGTTATAAGTAGACTCGTAGATAGTGGAGATCGAGTTATTGATTGTAGTTTGGTACAAGAGACTTGAAGGTTTCTACTATGTTAGAGAATGGTGATGACTATAACTAATGGATCGATGTTTAGATCATTGTTCACCTTCGCCACTAGCAGATGGGCTGAAGAGATAATTGGTGGTTGATATTGTAGAAACCACATGAGATACATAGTGGTAGATATACCTAAAACATCAGTGGGATGATGGGTGTTCACACAGTGGAATGTAGGATTTAGAGAGGATGCTCTCTACTTGTTTGTTTTGTGCCTAAGCTTGGTGGTATCAAACCATTCCATAACTACTCCATTGCTGGTCTTTCCATGGTAATGCTTCTATGAGGTCCCTTATGTTATTTACATTCCAAATCATTATGCGCATACTTGTCTATTTTGTTTAGTTTAGGTTGGGTCATTGGTTACACATGTTAGGCATTCATGTGTTATTTTAAAAACATTCACATAGGAAAAACTTATCTCAAGAACAAACCTATTATAAAAATAGGTATTGTTTTCATTTTTGTATATGCATATTTTGCAACATGCGTGTACATTTTCTGAAAGTGCATATTTGCATTTTAAAAATATATGTATGTAAACTTGAAAATATACTATTTTTGTAGTGAGTTTCAAATGAAGCATTTTCTTGAAATAAGTATTTTTTACCAGCATATTCCTTGTAATATGGTGCATAATACTTATTGTAGTGTATTGGTTCACATATTATGATATTCTATCTTTGATATGATTTATGCACATAAAGGATGGGATGAGCTCGCATATTGTCACTTTTTAAAAAATCATGTTTTTCTACAAGTAATATTTTATGAAGGATATTGTCCAATTAATTTCATGTAAAATTGTGTGAAATATCCTTTTGAATACAATTAGTAGTGCGTTTAGAACTAAAGATAATAGAGTTTAAAGCTCTCGTATGTAAAAAAGCATGGTTATTATCAACTAATCTTTTATTAGATCCATTGTTAAATCCTAACCCATTTTTTGTTACATGCGAACAAAAGGTAGAAAAGTGATAGGGTTTTCTATATCTTTGTTCGTTCAAAAAATTACTACTACTACTAACAGGTTTAGTTTTATAATCGCTAACCATTTTTTTCAACATATCAGCATTATTTCCAAGCTATTATACTTATTGGAAAGTTCAAAAAATTTCATTTTTACATTTTTCAACCTCTATTTCCAAGATAATACTTCAAACTAGAAGTTTTAAGAGAATCATGACATTTTCGTAATCTTATTCTAATGTAGCATTTTCATCTTTGAGCATATATACTTCTAGTTCACTCCTATTAAATGATGCATGTAACAACCTGTTATTTATGACCTTTTGTGCCCTAATTATTAATCCCAAAAGCCGTACTGAAGGATCGTTAGGTTGAAATAAAGTAAAACAGTACATAGAGCTATCTACTTTATCTATAACTCTTAAAACTCGTAGAGCAAGGAATAAAGTATAATACACCACATATAATTAAGAGATCTAAGTAATACTAGGTAATAGTTATAACTGACGTTACATCAAATTTAAAAATGACATTGGACATTATCTTATAATGGTACCATAGTAGTTCAAAAAAAACATAATACTGAAAGAGAAGATAGCTAAATAAAAAAAAACTCCATCAAGTCACCACTGCCATCCTCGCATGCCAAGCATTCCTCTAACATCCTTTCAATCTATCAATGATAGATACAAGTATTAGACATATGCATGTGTGAGTGAATTTTTTTTACTAATCATACACTATTAACATGCTAATAAAACATCAATATGGACTAACACTATACTTACCATATTTATGTCATAATGTACCTTCTAGTTAGTCCATCAAAATACAACATACCGGTGTCAATTACTTCTTGTTCAATATTACATTATAAATGATACCTACATAAGTTTCATACCTTAAATCTACTTGAAGCCAAAATCTCCCAAACTGAGTAAACATACAACATATCTAGATAATGACTAGAAACAAACTCTCAATAGTAACACGAATTTGCAAGCATATATTATATCTTACATTCATCATTGGATTTGCTAATTGGCACATCTATGAAGAGAGGTCAACCTTACATTCTCCTCAGACTACTAACCAACAAACTAAACATAGTTTAGATTACCAGTCATTGTACTGAACATTAGATGGATGTCTCTATCTCTCTAATCCCCTTGAAATGAAAGAGTAGATCATGACACCTATAGTGATCAATTGGAGTCATGTCGACACATCAAACAACATCTACCTCACTCACCATAGTACCGAGTGTTATGAAACTCATCAACCTTGAGCATCATGTCATACTATGTTATAATATAGTGCATCATGCCCTAACGTCATTATACGATCTATACAAAGCATCTCAAACCATTTACGTTAGTCCTTCGGGGTTCATGTTCATACTAGCCTCACAACACGTGTTCAGTCGGTTGATTATATAAATCAGTCGACTTATTCAACTTTCCATAGTCTAGTTTTGTTGGCCAGTCGACTATCTGCCTAAAGATTATAGCTATTCAGTTGTTCAGTAGATTAAATGCAATCTCAATCAATTGACTACTTAAGTTCAGTCTGTTGAAGCTATATTCAATCGATTGAATCACTCTAATGCTGCATTATAAACTTGCAGGTTCTACGTGGTTATATTAGGTCAACTGGTGCGCTTAGTCAGTTGAATGTTTAGCTCTGCAAGTCAATTTGCTACTGTTTTAGTTGGTTTTAGGATAAGTATTCGATCCATTTCATTTGATTTATATATATACACTCTTTATTGTACATCTTCCAGGTGTAACTTTAACTATTCTGATGGTCAGTAATTGTTTTTATCATATTAAATAAATGTACAATCGCCTTAACACATAAATTGTAGTCATATCTTCTCTTATCTATACTTTACGTCATTTGTCTTCTTCACATTATTTTAATATTTATTAACACTTGTTCACTATTTCGTTATCATGTTAACTGGGCTCAACCATGATGTGTCTATATTAATTTATCATTATTTGGATACTACATAAGATTAGTAAATGCTATGATTCATTACATAAATGTGTTTATTCATCTTCCCCATTTATATAGTTCAAATTACAACTTATCGCATAATCCTATGTTTCCTACAACCCTCCAAATACCAATATCCAAATCCAGGTATCTTATAACATCTAAATCATTTTAACGAGGCCTTAACCTAACTTAGGACATAGTAAAAGAATTAAGACATAGGTAACATCATATATCTTAATTGATTTACCCCACTCACCAATTACCAAGTGAATCCCCAAACTGATCTTCTTCTCCTCCATTGTTTGGAATTTTCCCTAGCCTCTAATCTCTACAGATCGATTTGAAATTGGAATCTCCTTGGGGCTTTCTTTGTGTTGATATCTTTAGCCCCAAGAATTATTTAATTTGATAAATAATTTTCCTTTTAATTTAGTATCTTGGTTTTTAGTGAAATGGGTTCGTTGTTTATTTTTAATAAGAGGAAGAGAAATTAATGAGAAGTAACTTAAAGTAGTTTTCAGAATTAGGAGATCATACTATATTTTTGTTTTGACACAAATGGGCTTTAAGACCTGTAACGACCCGTAAAATTTCAACTGTTTTAATAACGTAATTAGTTGAAATTTTGTGAAATTTTAAATGATAAAATTTTGGAATATAAATTTGATATTTGGAATGCGTTTAATTAAACATAGCAACTGGTAAATTTTCGTCCGAAAATATGAAAGTTTATTTCGCGCGTAGATTCACTTCAATTTAATCAGTTAAAAGCAATGAAAATAAAATGTTTCCGTAACCTAAATATTTTTACATAGAAAAATTCTAAACCATCTTCTGAGCAAAATGTCAGTTTGTCGTTTTTCCAAATTCGGACATCTTTGGCTCCGTCGATCTAATTTTTCAGTGTTTTTCTTGCATTTTCCGCTGTTAGAAAATTCAAATTTTTATAATTCAATCATACTACTAATATTCATATACCGTTTTGATCGTCTCGTCATGCTGATCCCTAGGGTATATTCAATTATCAATTTCAAAGTCCGGGAAACGGCGAAATCTACGGAAACGATTTTCGTATCGGTTCTGCAATTTGACTTTTGGATTTCCGGTGACCATTCATTTCTCACCCTGTATAAACCAACAGCCATAGACAATTATCATTTCAGCTTTTGACTCTTTATATCTCCAACTGTTCATTTTCCTTCGGTCTTTTCAATTTCTATTTTTTGTTCGTTTTCTGTGCTTGAGGACAAACAAAAGTTTATAATAATACAAGAAAAATTCATATTACCTATGGCCATTCCTCCTTCTTGCGTGTCCATTTTCCCTTCCCTTTTCATGTTGCTTCCTCACGACCACCCCCTCAAGCCTTCCCACCTCTCCTCGTGAACGCCATGCTTTCAAACTTCCTCACACCGCAACCGAGCAGAGCTTCCAACCTGCGTTCATCCATCTCGCCTAACCCATAGCTCACCCCTCCCTCTCTTATTCGAATCAGCCCTTCCATCACAAACTCCACCCGAACCAAAGTACCCAGGTCCTCCTCCTTTTGCTGCCGAACTCCTTCACTTCCTCTCCCTCTCGTTCATGGCAACCACGACCCGGCACCATAGTAGTGGCCTGCCACCACCAGTTCGCACCAAGACAAGCCATGTAACCGAATACAACCTCATTTCTCCAACCGTGCATATAGTTATATCATGTAGGTGAGTATATATTAATATATATATACATTAGTTTATATATGTACTATTATAAAGATAGTATAATTGCGCATTTGTTTTATATATTAAGTTCTATATATTATAGATATATTTTTCCACTTAGTTTATACATACGTACACAAAGTTTATATGTGTATAAACGCATGGTTATACATGAAATGAAATATATTTGACTTATATACAAATCTATGTAAGTAATATTAGTAATATATAGATATATATATATATACATTCGGTTGTATTGGTTTATATAAGGTGAGATTGTTTCCTTATGCCACATGCCACTTTTATTTATGTGGTTATAAACTGTTGGATTTGCTGGTTATGTTATGCAAGTTTATAATAGCTTATATATTTATCTACATATATTCGGTTATAATCTGTTTGTCTATTGTCTGGGTGTTGTATAAGTAAGTGTATATATGTGTTATGCAAGTGGTACTTATGTTAGTCTATGTATATACATACAGTCTGAAAAAGAAAATAATAATGATATATATAGCAGCACTTTGATGTCTATGAGTTATATATCTAACAGTTTAGTTTATACATGTTTATATTTGACGGGTTACGTTGTACATATATTTTGTTAAAGTAAGCTGCTTGGGTTAAATTAAAGTGGATCTGATCAAGTCTTAACAGGCATATAGGTAAAAGTTGGTTAAATCTATAAGTTGTATTTGTATGTATGGTTGCTGAAGAATCTATATATGTAAATACGTTCGTATTTGAGTCTACAACAAATCTTGTTTGTGCATAGGTTTAAGTCTGTTCATATATATAGGTAATGATAACATTTTGAAAATATATATATTTAAAAGATATGTTATGATGAGACTTTGAAGTTATTTTATATGATTGTATGTTGCACCTTGAGTTGTACATATTACATTTTATTTTATGTATGATATTAGAATGCTAGTGTATTTGTTTGAATATACGGCTGTAGTATATTGTTTTATTGGAGGGGTAGTTAATCTTAGTTTAGGAATGATTTTGTACATTGTATAAATATTTCGGTTTTGATACACATATATGTTATTTTGAATAGATTTTGGGTTGTAATCATAATATATTGTATATATATTATGAGTTTAAAACTTTACTTTGATTTTGGGAGAAAGATATATATAGATATAATATTTATGTGTTTCAGTTTATGTTAAACCGTTAAGTTAAATGTGTCGATTCAATTCTGTTCTGATCCGATTTCGTCCATTCCTATTTATCAGATATGTTCGTCAAATTCTTGCCAATCCAGCTTTACGTTGGAAGTCGCGCTTACATTTCGTAACTCAACTTCTTTGTTTATCCTCTAACCTCGAAAGGTGAGCACTCACTCACGATTAACGTTCTTTTATTTATTAGATTTGATTTCAATTGAAACGACAATTGAAATATGCTGCTGTTAGTTAATTACACTGTTATATATGCTATTGCCTATATCAGTTCACCTGTGACATCTGACACCCTTTTCTGTTAATTATTTATGCGATGATAATACAGTTTGGCTGATAATTGATTGATTGTTGATGTTTATATTGGACGTTAAATTGTTAATGTTAAAATGATAAATAGTATGAAATTGAATTTGATATAGGATAATTAAATGTTAAATTTGATTAACTGACATTTGTATAATATGACCCCTTTAACTGTTAAATTTATTGACACGTAGGATTTGTTTAATACATTTTTACCACTGAATGTATTTTGTTAAATTGATGATGTATGAAATTGTAAATAGATGACAAATGAAACCGTAGTGTAATAATCTTTAATCTACATGAAATGATAGTGTAGATTCTAGAAATAATTATATTAATTCGTACAAATAACAATGCGAATTAATACGGTTATTTCGAGATTATTTGAATTGATTATTGGGTTGTTATTGATTGTTGTTATTGCTTGTTTATTTACTTTGACACCATCCCTGTTATCACACTGCAAGTTCCCTTTAATATGCTTTGATTTTGAATTGAATTGGAATCGGGTTGAAATGATAAATACCCAAAATTGAACTTTAACCTAGGATAGAGAATTAAATAAAACCCGATTGGTCAGTAATTTGATTTAAAAATAAAATGAAGATTTTATTTGAATAAATAATATGTTTTTGAAATGTAGTTGAAATTTGAATTTTAATGAAAGGAAAATGTTAATATTTAATAATCTGAAACAAAATATTAACAATGTAATTGAGGAAAGAATGTTGTTAAATTTGAGAAATGATTGGATTAAATTTTGAAATGATTTAATAATTAAGTTTGAAATTGAATTAAGTTTGAAATTATTAAACTTTGAAATTATTTAATAATTAAGTTTTGAATTATTAATAACTAAACAAGATTGAATTATTTAATGATTAAACTGAATTGAATTCTTTAATAAGTAAGATTGAACTTTTGAATAGGTGAATTTACTTCGTAAGTAATTGAATGGAATTTCTTTATTTATTAAGTTTTGGGAAATTATTTAAGAAAGTAAATAAGTGAGAATGGATTTTCTTTAACAAGGAATGAAAATGTGATATTTTGGAATTAATGTAAGACTTGAAATGTAAAGAATTTGATTTGACGAATTTAATTTAATTCAAAATTGTAAGTT
Organism: Allium fistulosum; assembly: GCA_030737815.1. Taxonomy (NCBI): domain Eukaryota; kingdom Viridiplantae; phylum Streptophyta; class Magnoliopsida; order Asparagales; family Amaryllidaceae; genus Allium; species Allium fistulosum. The sequence goes on along the minus strand of CM060904.1, from coordinate 1,126,185,367 downwards.
TTGATTTAATGAAGTTGAACTTAAGAAATTGATTTAATGATTTGGGAAATTTAATAGAAATTGTTTTGAATGATAAAGTAAATTAACGAATATTGAGTGAAATCGATAAATGAATTTAAATTGATTTGAATGTTGAATTAAATTAATTTAAATGATTTTCGAAATGAAACTTATATACGAACTTGAATCAATATTTGAATTTTGTAAATAAGGATTGAAATTGAATTATAAGATTTTGAAATGGTAATTCGAAAGTTTTGAAACGTAAAGTATGGAAACTGTTTTGATAAACGAATGAAATGTTGGTTTACGAATTGAAATTGAGTTGAAATTGATTTGGCTTTTGAAATATATAAACGACCAATCGGTGAAATAATTACGGAAGTTATTAAAGAGACCGGAATTCGGTTATGGATATACTCTCTATCTAAACCGAAAACCACTTTAATAACTATACGCGGAGTGATGATCCAGAATGAAGTGGTTGGAAATGATGTACGTGATGACTGAAGAAAGTGAACGATAATGGATAGCCTTGACACTTGTGTCAAATTGGAAATGACTAAAACAGGAGCTGTGCCGGGCCAATGGAGGATTGATACCTCAAGTGGACACACTTCTTCGAACTACTTATACTTGTTGTCGATTGGTGCACCCTTGATTTTGGGAGTGTTGTCTCACGGTGTTGCGGGCGCTGCGGCGTTGCGTTCTCACCAGTCCGGATCAGGCGAACGGTAGTATCACTACCTTGGGTATAGCCTCATGTGCCTTGTCATACTTGTATTCCATTTATGCGCGACCACTACGAATTTGTTTTGTACCTTGAGTATATGGATTGCCCTCTGGTGACTTCCGGTTTTGGGGAAACTACGGTCTTGTATATGCTTGTGGGAATAAAAATGTGTTAAGGGTGGAATGGGCCATGACTTAACGCTATTTTGATATCTTTATATTACTGATAGACATTATCTACTTATCGTACACTACTACATAGTAGATAGTTTAACGGATCCTTAAGGGATGGTTATTCCAAACATCCTTTGAGTTACTTGTATTTCAATTGCTATTTCACTTGAGTTGGATTTATTAATATAAGAATGTTAATCCTGACTCGAGTGTCTTGTGTTTTTGCTTTACGCTCGGGTCAGACTGAGTGTACCAGTATTCGAGACTCACCTTTTGAAGTTGGAGCTTTGTTTGAAGATCCAGCCATCTATTCTGCTTCAGTATTCGATGATTCCAGCGATGTATTCTGATTTGTATCTGATGTATCGTATTACTCTTCTGTTGTAAACTCTGATGTATTTTATATATTCATATAGTAGCTTCATGAACTACTATCTCTTTTATTTCCGCTGCACTTATTACTCTGTGTCTGTGATTTGTGATTATTTATTTACTGTATATGTTCAGTTTTGCAAAATTTAAATTAACAACGCGGTATTTTGAGCAATTCAACTCCGGCATGAGTGTCTTTCTATACACTTATAATGGATGCGAATGGTTCAAAATGGCGGGTCGTTACAGTTGGTATCAGAGCTTTGGTAGCTCTAGGCAAAACTCAACATATAGGGTAAATGTATTTACAGAATCACTCTCATTCGAGTTTCAGTCTCTTCCTTCTGATTCAATTCCTTTGAATTTTGGAACGTTCCCTACGGTTCCAAATTTCATTCGTATCCCTCACCATTCGTCTTCTTTCAAATTCTGGAGCATCACATAACTCCACTTCGAATGACCCTTATGGTGAATCGGCGGTCTCGTCAATCTTCGAATGATTCACAAAGGAGAAAATTCCTTTACAATAGGCATTGATTTACCGGAGATTTCTGTATCCTCGGTTTACGATGCTATCTATTCCCCGCTACACATGACTTCCATCTCTTGAGTTCGAGTGTTGATTTACCTTGGAATTCAGCATTGATCTTATTCTTGAAGTTACGGACGATCCGGTTAAGATTGCCCGTGAATTAAATAAGCTTATCCAACCCGATTCTGTAAATTGAATCATCTTATCTTTTCTTTCGAACTTGTATTCAAATCAGAATTCTCTTTGATTTGAGTCCATCAAATTTGAATCTATACCCTTGCTTTGAAATCCATTCTTGTATCATCAAGCGAGGAAGTGTATTTGTAAATCTATATAAAAATGTTTTATATATTGTGTTGTTGAGTTGCTGATGTTGATTTGGGTTTTCGATCGATTCGTCTGATCAACGCTATCGATAGAATTTCCAAAACACTTGAGCAGAGCAAACGGACACAATATTGTTTTCAAATTTGTTTGATTATATTGTAAAAACATAAGGAAAATTTTCTGGAATTTTGGGGATAATTAAATTGGTTGTTTGAAATGATAAATCATTTATTATTCTAAATGAATTTATAATTATGGTTTATAAATTGATTTGGAATTTGAAATGAATTTAGTTCAGAAATTTGAGAATTTATTAGTTCCGGTGATTTCGAACTTTGGTTCTTAGAATTTTAAAATATATAGTATTGAAAGTATTTTCGAATAAAATCGTTTCAAAGAATTTTAAAATGTTGAAACCAGTGCTCTTCTCTTTGTCGCTGGAAAATAATTTCGGTGATGGCGGCCGCATCATCGACATTCATTTTCGAGTTTCGAAGTGGAGATACCATTCTGTAGCTTTGCTACGGTTTTATTTTGAAAAATATTTTGATTTAAATTTCTTCAGTATAATTTGATTTATACATATATATATAGGTATCTTATTTTAAAATTTAATTTGATTTGATATAAATATATTATATATATCTCTAAATTGTTTAAAGTCAATCGGAAATCTAATTCTTAAATTTTGTTAAAGGATGATTTTAATTATAAATAAAACCAAAATTTGGAATAAATATTTAACTTGAATAATTGAATTGGGAAAAATTTTCTTTGTATATTGTTCAACTGCATTCTAATACAATTTACCTAAGTCATTCAGAAGTTGAATATGTAATTGGATAATATATAATATAAACTGAATTTATAAATAAAATTTGAGCGGTTATAATAAATGTTATACACTTAAATTTTAATTATAAAATGTTAATAGAGATAAATAGAATAATGAGATAATTGGAAAATAAATTTTGTTTTGAAGGTAAATAAATTGAAATTAGATCAACTTATGGAAATACCTTAAATTTAAACCAATTATTGAATATAAATTAATTTAAATTGAAATTTATATGATTTAAATTAATTTATATGGTTTAAATATATGTGATAAGATATATTAAGTAGAATAAATTTAACAATAATTTTGATTAAAGAATTAAATCTGTTGAAAATAAAATATGATTATAATAAAGACTATTCAAATTTATGGTTTTAGGAATTGTAAATTGAGGGTAATTGGATAATAAGATAATGAATTTAGAAATAGTTGTGATTTATTTTAGTGAAATCAAATGGATTAAATCAATTATTGAATATCAATTAATTTAAATTTGAATTTATATGGTTTAAATTAATTGTTATTTTGTATTTCAAATCTGTTTTTCTTTTTGGTTGTTTCTATTCTCCTACCTCATTCCTTTTCGGGGACGAAAAGTTTTGAGTGGGGGAGAGTGTAACGACCCGTAAAATTTCAACTGTTTTAATAACGTAATTAGTTGAAATTTTGTGAAATTTTAAATGATAAAATTTTGGAATATAAATTTGATATTTGGAATGCGTTTAATTAAACATAGCAACTGGTAAATTTTCGTCCGAAAATATGAAAGTTTATTTCGCGCGTAGATTCACTTCAATTTAATCAGTTAAAAGCAATGAAAATAAAATGTTTCCGTAACCTAAATATTTTTACATAGAAAAATTCTAAACCATCTTCTGAGCAAAATGTCAGTTTGTCGTTTTTCCAAATTCGGACATCTTTGGCTCCGTCGATCTAATTTTTCAGTGTTTTTCTTGCATTTTCCGCTGTTAGAAAATTCAAATTTTTATAATTCAATCATACTACTAATATTCATATACCGTTTTGATCGTCTCGTCATGCTGATCCCTAGGGTATATTCAATTATCAATTTCAAAGTCCGGGAAACGGCGAAATCTACGGAAACGATTTTCGTATCGGTTCTGCAATTTGACTTTTGGATTTCCGGTGACCATTCATTTCTCACCCTGTATAAACCAACAGCCATAGACAATTATCATTTCAGCTTTTGACTCTTTATATCTCCAACTGTTCATTTTCCTTCGGTCTTTTCAATTTCTATTTTTTGTTCGTTTTCTGTGCTTGAGGACAAACAAAAGTTTATAATAATACAAGAAAAATTCATATTACCTATGGCCATTCCTCCTTCTTGCGTGTCCATTTTCCCTTCCCTTTTCATGTTGCTTCCTCACGACCACCCCCTCAAGCCTTCCCACCTCTCCTCGTGAACGCCATGCTTTCAAACTTCCTCACACCGCAACCGAGCAGAGCTTCCAACCTGCGTTCATCCATCTCGCCTAACCCATAGCTCACCCCTCCCTCTCTTATTCGAATCAGCCCTTCCATCACAAACTCCACCCGAACCAAAGTACCCAGGTCCTCCTCCTTTTGCTGCCGAACTCCTTCACTTCCTCTCCCTCTCGTTCATGGCAACCACGACCCGGCACCATAGTAGTGGCCTGCCACCACCAGTTCGCACCAAGACAAGCCATGTAACCGAATACAACCTCATTTCTCCAACCGTGCATATAGTTATATCATGTAGGTGAGTATATATTAATATATATATACATTAGTTTATATATGTACTATTATAAAGATAGTATAATTGCGCATTTGTTTTATATATTAAGTTCTATATATTATAGATATATTTTTCCACTTAGTTTATACATACGTACACAAAGTTTATATGTGTATAAACGCATGGTTATACATGAAATGAAATATATTTGACTTATATACAAATCTATGTAAGTAATATTAGTAATATATAAATATATATATATATACATTCGGTTGTATTGGTTTATATAAGGTGAGATTGTTTCCTTATGCCACATGCCACTTTTATTTATGTGGTTATAAACTGTTGGATTTGCTGGTTATGTTATGCAAGTTTATAATAGCTTATATATTTATCTACATATATTCGGTTATAATCTGTTTGTCTATTGTCTGGGTGTTGTATAAGTAAGTGTATATATGTGTTATGCAAGTGGTACTTATGTTAGTCTATGTATATACATACAGTCTGAAAAAGAAAATAATAATGATATATATAGCAGCACTTTGATGTCTATGAGTTATATATCTAACAGTTTAGTTTATACATGTTTATATTTGACGGGTTACGTTGTACATATATTTTGTTAAAGTAAGCTGCTTGGGTTAAATTAAAGTGGATCTGATCAAGTCTTAACAGGCATATAGGTAAAAGTTGGTTAAATCTATAAGTTGTATTTGTATGTATGGTTGCTGAAGAATCTATATATGTAAATACGTTCGTATTTGAGTCTACAACAAATCTTGTTTGTGCATAGGTTTAAGTCTGTTCATATATATAGGTAATGATAACATTTTGAAAATATATATATTTAAAAGATATGTTATGATGAGACTTTGAAGTTATTTTATATGATTGTATGTTGCACCTTGAGTTATACATATTACATTTTATTTTATGTATGATATTAGAATGCTAGTGTATTTGTTTGAATATACGGCTGTAGTATATTGTTTTATTGGAGGGGTAGTTAATCTTAGTTTAGGAATGATTTTGTACATTGTATAAATATTTCGGTTTTGATACACATATATGTTATTTTGAATAGATTTTGGGTTGTAATCATAATATATTGTATATATATTATGAGTTTAAAACTTTACTTTGATTTTGGGAGAAAGATATATATAGATATAATATTTATGTGTTTCAGTTTATGTTAAACCGTTAAGTTAAATGTGTCGATTCAATTCTGTTCTGATCCGATTTCGTCCATTCCTATTTATCAGATCTGTTCGTCAAATTCTTGCCAATCCAGCTTTACGTTGGAAGTCGCGCTTACATTTCGTAACTCAACTTCTTTGTTTATCCTCTAACCTCGAAAGGTGAGCACTCACTCACGATTAACGTTCTTTTATTTATTAGATTTGATTTCAATTGAAACGACAATTGAAATATGCTGCTGTTAGTTAATTACACTGTTATATATGCTATTGCCTGTATCAGTTCACCTGTGACATCTGACACCCTTTTCTGTTAATTATTTATGCGATGATAATACAGTTTGGCTGATAATTGATTGATTGTTGATGTTTATATTGGACGTTAAATTGTTAATGTTAAAATGATAAATAGTATGAAATTGAATTTGATATAGGATAATTAAATGTTAAATTTGATTAACTGACATTTGTATAATATGACCCCTTTAACTGTTAAATTTATTGACACGTAGGATTTGTTTAATACATTTTTACCACTGAATGTATTTTGTTAAATTGATGATGTATGAAATTGTAAATAGATGACAAATGAAACCGTAGTGTAATAATCTTTAATCTACATGAAATGATAGTGTAGATTCTAGAAATAATTATATTAATTCGTACAAATAACAATGCGAATTAATACGGTTATTTCGAGATTATTTGAATTGATTATTGGGTTGTTATTGATTGTTGTTATTGCTTGTTTATTTACTTTGACACCATCCCTGTTATCACACTGCAAGTTCCCTTTAATATGCTTTGATTTTGAATTGAATTGGAATCGGGTTGAAATGATAAATACCCAAAATTGAACTTTAACCTAGGATAGAGAATTAAATAAAACCCGATTGGTCAGTAATTTGATTTAAAAATAAAATGAAGATTTTATTTGAATAAATAATATGTTTTTGAAATGAAGTTGAAATTTGAATTTTAATGAAAGGAAAATGTTAATATTTAATAATCTGAAACAAAATATTAACAATGTAATTGAGGAAAGAATGTTGTTAAATTTGAGAAATGATTGGATTAAATTTTGAAATGATTTAATAATTAAGTTTGAAATTGAATTAAGTTTGAAATTATTAAACTTTGAAATTATTTAATAATTAAGTTTTGAATTATTAATAACTAAACAAGATTGAATTATTTAATGATTAAACTGAATTGAATTCTTTAATAAGTAAGATTGAACTTTTGAATAGGTGAATTTACTTCGTAAGTAATTGAATGGAATTTCTTTATTTATTAAGTTTTGGGAAATTATTTAAGAAAGTAAATAAGTGAGAATGGATTTTCTTTAACAAGGAATGAAAATGTGATATTTTGGAATTAATGTAAGACTTGAAATGTAAAGAATTTGATTTGACGAATTTAATTTAATTCAAAATTGTAAGTTTTGATTTAATGAAGTTGAACTTAAGAAATTGATTTAATGATTTGGGAAATTTAATAGAAATTATTTTGAATGATAAAGTAAATTAACGAATATTGAGTGAAATCGATAAATGAATTTAAATTGATTTGAATGTTGAATTAAATTAATTTAAATGATTTTCGAAATGAAACTTATATACGAACTTGAATCAATATTTGAATTTTGTAAATAAGGATTGAAATTGAATTATAAGATTTTGAAATGGTAATTCGAAAGTTTTGAAACGTAAAGTATGGAAACTGTTTTGATAAACGAATGAAATGTTGGTTTACGAATTGAAATTGAGTTGAAATTGATTTGGCTTTTTAAATATATAAACGACCAATCGGTGAAATAATTACGGAAGTTATTAAAGAGACCGGAATTCGGTTATGGATATACTCTCTATCTAAACCGAAAACCACTTTAATAACTATACGCGGAGTGATGATCCAGAATGAAGTGGTTGGAAATGATGTACGTGATGACTGAAGAAAGTGAACGATAATGGATAGCCTTGACACTTGTGTCAAATTGGAAATGACTAAAACAGGAGCTGTGCCGGGCCAATGGAGGATTGATACCTCAAGTGGACACACTTCTTCGAACTACTTATACTTGTTGTCGATTGGTGCACCCTTGATTTTGGGAGTGTTGTCTCACGGTGTTGCGGGCGCTGCGGCGTTGCGTTCTCACCAGTCCGGATCAGGCGAACGGTAGTATCACTACCTTGGGTATAGCCTCATGTGCCTTGTCATACTTGTATTCCATTTATGCGCGACCACTACGAATTTGTTTTGTACCTTGAGTATATGGATTGCCCTCTGGTGACTTCCGGTTTTGGGGAAACTACGGTCTTGTATATGCTTGTGGGAATAAAAATGTGTTAAGGGTGGAATGGGCCATGACTTAACGCTATTTTGATATCTTTATATTACTGATAGACATTATCTACTTATCGTACACTACTACATAGTAGATAGTTTAACGGATCCTTAAGGGATGGTTATTCCAAACATCCTTTGAGTTACTTGTATTTCAATTGCTATTTCACTTGAGTTGGATTTATTAATATAAGAATGTTAATCCTGACTCGAGTGTCTTGTGTTTTTGCTTTACGCTCGGGTCAGACTGAGTGTACCAGTATTCGAGACTCACCTTTTGAAGTTGGAGCTTTGTTTGAAGATCCAGCCATCTATTCTGCTTCAGTATTCGATGATTCCAGCGATGTATTCTGATTTGTATCTGATGTATCGTATTACTCTTCTGTTGTAAACTCTGATGTATTTTATATATTCATATAGTAGCTTCATGAACTACTATCTCTTTTATTTCCGCTGCACTTATTACTCTGTGTCTGTGATTTGTGATTATTTATTTACTGTATATGTTCAGTTTTGCAAAATTTAAATTAACAACGCGGTATTTTGAGCAATTCAACTCCGGCATGAGTGTCTTTCTATACACTTATAATGGATGCGAATGGTTCAAAATGGCGGGTCGTTACAAGACCCCAACTTAGCCCAAACCAACCGGATTAGTATTTCGATCATAAATCCTAATTCCTATGTTCGATTAAAATGTCCTTATAGTGAAAATTGATCGGGAAATTGAACCTTCAAAATGGTACAAGTTTCATTATCTAATTCATTCATATACAAAAATTACATTTCCCCCTTTTAAGTACAATTTTTAGTTCACCCTACATTAAATATGAATTAAAATATTAAAATTTATAGGTGTTATATTTTCCTCCTCAAAAGAATTATGTCCTCAAATTTTCAAAGGACAAACAATGTAACTCATTCTCTCCCTTAAAAATACGTATAATACCAACATGCATCCAATATAACACTATGTGAACAACATCCTACAATCATCAAATACAAGCCAACCAAACATACACAAGTCATGAAAATACATATAAGCCATACAAAATATATATTGATGAACATGAATGATGAGTATGTATATGAAATGTTGTCAAAGTGCAAAAATGCAATACATGCATGAAAATATCATTGTATATAGGCATATATGCAAGCACCCTAATATATTGCATATAATTTTCTATATGAATGCAAGCAACATACCACGTCAAAGCATCATTACAACATATGATTTTTTAAGTAAGCTAAACATAGCCTAAAATACTAAATAATCTAACAATAGTCCACACAATCCAAACAATCACACAAAGCAACAAATCTAACCAAAGTAATCTAAACTAAATAAACAGAAAATATACCAGTAGTTTGGGATGATAAGCATAAATCTTCTCCTTGGGGTCCTAAGTGCTCTCCGCTGCATCGTTTCCTCGCTGTACTTGGACCAAATTCACCTCTTTATTTAAAAGTTGCTTCACACCATGTTCTAAAACACGAATAGGCCCACGAGCTATTATAGATGTCGATTGTACTTATACATCCTTAAACGGCTTCAGACCAATAACAGTGGTGAATTGTGATCACACTTTCACATATGTAATAGATGGAACACATTGTAAATCCTGCCAACTTTTTGTAAACCAAGCCAACTTCAGGACATCTACTCTATAAGCCAACTTACTCTCTAATATTGGAAAAGGACCAACGAACCACAATGCTAACTTTCCTAAGCCACCTAAACATATAGTATTTTTAATGGTGAGAATTTCGAGTATACCATATCAGCTACTACGAAATCCAACTCCGCGCGTCTTCTATCAGCATATGACTTTTGTCTATCCTATGAAATTTTCACTCTCTTTAGTATTAACTCTACCTTCTTGAAGGTATATCTAATTATATTTGATCCGAATATGATTAAGTTGGTCGCCTCCAACCAAACAAGATGGGGATTGTCATGGCTGTCCATAAAATGCCTCAAATGTTGTCATGCTTATGCTTTCATGATAGTTGTTACTATAATTAAATTCGACTAACGGTAGGTAACCTTCCTAAGTTCCATCGAAATCCAAAATACCCACCCTCAACAAGTCTTCCAACACCCTTCTCACCCTCTCAGTTTGTCTATCTATTTACGGGTGATAAGTGATGCTAAGATTCAACTCAATATCTAATGCATCCTGAAAGACCCCTCCAAAACTCACTCATAAAAAGTGAGTCTTTATCACTCATAGTACTTTCCGGAACTCTATGGAACCGAATCACCACTCTCACTTATAAAGTAGCCAGTGATGTTGTTGTCCTCTTACTTTGCACTGGAATAAAGTAAGCGCATTTAGTCAAATGGTTAACTATGACCCAAATGTTCTCGTTCCCTCTTTACTCCTTGGCGGCCTATCTACAAAATATATTGATATGTGTTCTTATTTCCACTGTGGAAAATATAGTGGAAGTAAAACCCACTTAGTTTTCTTTGCTCAACCTTGACTTATTGACAAGTCAAGCATCTAGCAACATATTATGCAACTTGTCGCTTCATCCTAGACCAATAGAAAACCCTCAACATGTCTATGTACATCTTGTCACTATCGGGATGAATAGTCATCCTAGAACGGTAAGACTCAACTAATACCTTATAAGTTAACTCCTTAACTTCTGGTAGACATAATTTTCCATCATTCCATAAAAAATCCTCTAGTATTAATAATACAGGTCCAAATGAGAAGACATTTCAGTTTTCTCCAACTGCTTTAGATTACCTGCTAATGTCACATCCTTCTATGATTCGAACTAATACGATCTATAAGTGTGAGGTTAATCTTCAAAGCTACCAATAAACCTAATACTAACTTAATGATGGTCGGAAATCAAAGCTAGCAATGAACTCTAAATTTTTTCATTCTACTGACATAGAACCCAATGTCGCATGTCTTCTACTCAAAGAGTCAGCTAACACATTCCTTTGGCCCGGAGCGTATGCAATGATAAAATCATATAAAGCTAAGAACCCATCCATCTTTGTTCCCTAAAATTTACTTCCTTTTGATAAAATAGATATTTAGGAGATTTATGATATGTATATAACTTAAATCTCTTGCCCTATAGATAATGTCTTCAAGATTTACGCATGAATACAATAACGCCCAAGTCAAAATCATGAATGGGATGATTCTTCTCATGGGTCTTCAGATGTCTACTAGCATATTCCACTACTCTACTATCCTACATCAACACATCTTTACGTCTAGTACCAAAAGCTTTGGTATAAATGGTAAAAAGCTTTGTATCAGTTGCAATTGTCAATACTAACATGTTAGTTGGCTACTCTTTCGATCTAACAAATGCATGCTCGCACTCCACACTTCATGAGAAAACCAATTTTTTTTGGTAAGCCAAGTCAAAGTTGCAAAAACATTAACAAAGTTAATAAATTTTCAATAATAGCCAGCTAGACCAAGAAAGCTTTTAACCTTCATAGCACTCGTTAGCACATGCCATCCTTTCCCATAACCACCTTGCTCAGATCAATGGATTAGCCATGCTTAGAAACAGCATGACCAAGAAAGCAAACCTCTCTCCTCTAGAAATGACATTTGGAGAACTTCGCCTTCCATTGGTGTCTCACCAATACATCGAGCACTACTCTCAAATGTTTTCTATTCTCCTCCTTACTTCTCAAATAAACAAGAATACCACCAACAGAGACTATCATGAACTTATTCAACTATTCCATAAATATTTGACTCATGAGATTGATAAAATAAGCTAGAGCATTGGTCATTTGAATTGTGTAACGACCCGCTATTTCGAACCATTCAAATCGACAATAATCCACACATATTAGACTTGAATTGCTCAAAACAATAGATTGTTAATTTATATTTGGCAAAACTTAGCATATACGGTATATATATCAATCACAGAATCAGAGACAGATAATTACAACAATATGCAGCTGAACAGATAAATAGTAGTTCATGAAGCTACTACAGAACATCAGAGTCTAAAACAAAATACAACAGAAATCTGATACAAAGAAGTCTTAATACAAAAGCAAACGACAAGTCTGAACATAAACAACTGGAAATAACTCAAAAGATGAATATATAAAGATAGATCTTCAAGCACAATTACAAGTTCCAAAGGTGAGTCTCAAAAGCTGTGACACTCAGGCTGACCCGAGCATAAAGCAAAACACAAAACACTCGAGCCAGGATTAACATTCTTATGCAAGTAAATCAACTCAAGTGAAATATCCAAGTGAAATGCAATATAACTTAAAGGATGTTTCAGATTCCATCCTTTAAAGATCCGTGGAACTATCTACATACATAATACAATATGGTACACAGATAATGTCTATCAGTAAAGTAAAATATTAAAATAGCATTAAGGCGTTACCCATATCCCTCTTAACTCATTTTTATATAAATATCGTAGCCTATACAAATACTGTAAGCTCCACCAAACTGGTGGGATACTCAGTGAGCACTCCATAGGTACGATACAAACCAAACTCGTAGTGGGCGCGATAAGGCATATGACAAGGCACGCGAGGCAATGCCTAGGGTAGGATACTACCGTTTTGCAGAACCGGGTTGGTGGTAACGCATAGCAGCTACTACCGCCCACCTCGAGACACACTCCCATAATCAAAGGTGCACCTAATCAAATCACAAAGTAATAGATATGGTTTCGAAGAAGCATGCTCGATCGGAGGTGCGACCTCACTTGGCCTAGGCCTCACTTTGCATTTAAATCCATTAAATCTAAATCATAACAGTTCCAACTTAATCGGTTTGAATATTGAAAGTAGTTTATGTAGTGGAATAGTTTACACTAAAAATAGTTTATATTTAAAAATAGGTTATAAATTAAAATAGTATATATATTAGAAAAAGTTTATATATTAAAATATATATATTAAAAATTATTTATAAATTTCAAATAATATATAGTAAAATAGTTTGTATGTTAAAGAGTTTATATCGAAAATAGTTTCAAATTAAAATTGTTTCTTCCAATTTCACAAATTAATTCAAATCAGCTTTAGTTCCAAAAATTCAGTTTAAATCAATCTCAGTTCAATGATTCCAATTAAAAAGGTTAAAGGTTCAATTCAAATTATCATTAAACCATTTTAATTTATATCAATTTCAAATTTAGGTTTGAACTATAAATTTAAACCACTTCCAATTCAACAGGTTTTAAAGTTTAAATATTCAAACATTTATAATAACTCAATTTGATAAACTTCATTTATATTTCAAAATTCACTTTAATTTTATTTAAATTTGAAAATATTCACTTAATCATTTTTAAAAACATTTAAATAAAATCTCAAATTACAAATTTAAATCAATATTAAATATTCAATTTCAGTTATATTTAAATTTGAAAATATTCATTTAACCACCTTTAATCAAAATCTAATTATCAAGTTATAAAAATCATATCTTTAAAATCTCAAAATTAATAAGTTCAAATCAATTCCTATTTAAATACAATTCTTAAACAAATTAGATTACAAATCAATTTTAATTTTAATTTATCTTTCCAACCTTTATTTATTAAAGTTATTACAAAACCTATTTTCAAAATATTAATATAAATTTTAAATAAATATTTAAACACACTTTATATATATTATTTGAATTAAATTTTATTAAGTCAAATCTATCTTATTTTATATTAAATCTTATTTTTATATATTTAAAATAATAAAATTATAAGTAAAATCTTAAAATTTATATTTTTCAAAACTTAACTTATAAATTTAAAATTTCCAAACATATAATTTAAAATCTTAATTTTACATACATATCAAAATAAAATCTTTACATTATATTTTTAAATCAATATTTATTAAAACCAAAAAATTTTGGAAATCATTTTTAAAAATAGATCGACGATGTTCGTATATAATTTTCTATCATATGGTCAAGTGATACGGATATTTATCATTTCAATCCGCAATAATTTAATATTTACAGGTATATATCATTTCAACCCGTAATCCTAAAATTTCAAAAATCAATAAAATCGCTTGGGTTTATCATTTCAATCCATAACAATTTTCCCTAATCTATAATATCTTTCGGGTATGTATCATTTCAACCCATAGGGATTTCCTAAACTAACAGGGAACTTGCAGTGTGAGAATAATAGCATAATAATTTAAAATAGCATAACATATCAATTACAAGCATGGATCATAACTAACAATTTAAATATGATATATATATATATATATATACACACACACACAACATGTTATGGTGTCATATGTCATTTAACATAGGTTAACAAATGCAGATAATAACATATCATACTTAACAATTAAATTTCTAACCAATTCAAAATTTAACAACATATTTCAATCGTCATTTCATGTGAATTAAATTTACTAAATATAAGAATGTTAATCGTGAGTGCTCGCTCACCTTTCGAGGCTAGAGAAACAACGAGAATGAACACGATGCCTACACGGATAAGCATGGACCAAACAAGTGAGATAGCGACAAGCTAGAAAACAGCTGCTGAAATCTTCGAACAACAACGAACAAAGCAAAGCAAAGCTAGACGAACTTGAATTCAAAATCGATGAATAATATATATATATATATATATATATATATCTTTCTTTCTTTTTCCGTCTTTTCTCATTCCTTTTATATATAAAAGGAGTGCTAGGGGTTCGGCTGCCTTGGAGTTTGGGTTGGTAGGGCTCTAATCGGTCGAGTAAGGCGATGGTGCAGCAGTAAAACAAGGATAGACGGAGGTTGCGGGGCTGTGGATCAGGGAAGTGGACTGGTGGAGTGAGGGTGCTCGGCAAAGATGGGGCTGCGTAGTTAGAAGGGGTGCTCGGGTGGCATTTGCTGGCGGAAGTGGATGGGTCACGGGTAGGGGAAGCTTCGGCGTAGGAGATGAAAGGTTTGCGTGGAGCAAGCGATGCGGGAAGGGCTGAGGTGGTGTTAGCGTTCGATGAGGGGTTGTCAGGTGGAGTAAAGGCTGGTTATGGTGGTCGCTGCACACTCGGTGATGGGAAGGGATTGTAAGGTGGCAGTGGGTCTTGGGTTGGAGGAGGATAGCCAGAGGGTTGCTTTGGAGAGGGAGGCTGAGGGTGGTGTGTTTGTCGGCAAGAGGCTGTGTGGATCAGGCGGAGGAAGGGTTGTGGGTGGATACGGTCGGTGGCTGTTAGTTGCGAAGGGAAGGCTGGGTCTGGCGGCAAGGGCTGCATGTTTTTGGTCACAAGGAAGCGAGGCTGTGGTTGGCGGAGCAATTAGAATGGCGGATGGAAAGGGGTGTGGATGGTCTTGTCTTGGCGGTGGGTGAAGTGGAGAGGTGGATTCAGAATTGAGAGCGAGCTGGTTACAGATTATATATAGAACTTATATTTATTATTCAAGTAAGCACAGAAACAAAGGAAGAAAGGAGCAGAGAAATTGAATGGCACGATCCAGAGAATAATATATTGAAATGGTGGAATAGTGAAAGTCAAGAGACTATTCTAGGAATAATAAAAGCAAATGCCTATTTGTTTTCAACTGGTGGACAAATGAAAGGTCACAGAACACTCTAGAGACCAAAAATGGGTACCGATACGGCTAACCATTTCGCGGATTTCGCCGCATACCGGATGCCGAAATACACAAATGAATATACTGCGGAGATCAGCCCGATGAGACGAACAAGATGGTACAAAATGAGCGATACGACCCTCCTATCAAAACTCCATATTCGCTGCCAAAACTGCTGCTAAAATGCTGAAAATAATATGAACGGAGCTAGAGCAGTCCAAATTTGGCGTAATGAAATATGACGTCTCACTCAGAAAATGATTTACATTTTTCTTATATAAAAATATTTAGATTTCAAAAATATTTTATTTTCATCAATTTTTAACTGATTTTAAATTTTAAATTGAAATTTCACAATAGAACAAACTTTCATATTTTCAAATGAAAATCTGACACTTTCTACATTTAAATAGACGTATTCCAAATATCAAACTTTCATTGCAAAAATTTTAATATATATTTTCATAAAAATTTAGTTAATTACTGTTATCCCGCCTTTTGGCAAGGCCGTGACACCAAAAAGATTGTGAAACTAAAGACAGTTCGTCGTAAAAGTTCGTTATGCACTACTTAACCGTGGACATCGATGAATTTTGTCCGAGACCGGATCGGGCTACAATCGATAAGACACGTCAAGCAAAGCCATAAGAGCCAGCATTCCAAATCTCAAGTCAATCCGAGTTCGTACGCTCAAGATATCATCGATGCAATTTAGAGTAGACAGTCATATGTTCGAATCCATAGAAGGAGCTTGCGTTCGAATCAATCTGGTGACCAGGCTTCGTATCCACGAGGCAGTCTTTGTTCGACTCCATCGAATTTCCTCTACTTCGAATCGATGAGGAAGGATACCCTTCGAATCCATCGAGTCGGGGCGCTACGAATCGGTTCAAGACAAGTCACTCGAATCCATAATGCCACTTCACTTCGAATCCATCAGATGGTCAAGCATCGAATCCACATTCGTTTCCTTCGACATATCCTTAGTTCGAATCCAACAAGATGCCCCGCTTCGAATACATTCAACAGAGAATCCTTCGAATCGTTTAAACCGTGACCTACCTTAGTCGATTCGAGGAGAATGTTCGTTTGATCGATTCGATGGAATCGTACCTTCGTATCCATTACCTCGAATCCAAACCATCGATTCGACCCAGTCAAACCGGAGTAAAAAGTGGATCGATGCGAGAAGCACGCACCATGTCACTATGAGTGTCGAGTGTCGAGTAATAAAATCATCAAACTTCATAGTGGACGTAGGCTAAAACGCCGAACCACTCTAAATCGCTTGTCTTTGCACTTTACATTTCTGCTATTTGGAGTTTTTGTTAGATAATCCACAGTGTTAATTGTCATTCTACACGTTTATCTCTTCAAAGACTTCCGAAGAGTGTTGTGCCCATTTTTGGTACAAACAATTATGTTCTTTTAAATTGTTAAAATTTCCGGTTCGTTACAAAATGCATAATCAACCACTTGAATCATCTATTTGGTATACGAAAATTGGTCTTAGCAATAATGCGACTTGGCACTTTCTATTGATGAAAATCAATGGCCAGGTCAAGCAAGGTAAATATCTTTTATCCCACTAGGTGATCAAATAAAATTGTCAATGCGAGGTAATGAACAACTATTATTTTCATCAGTGTATTTAACTTGTGATAATCAATGCACAGTCATAGAGAACATCCCTCTTCATGGCAAAAACTAATGATGCTCCCCAATCTGAGATGCTTATACAGATAAAACCCTTCTGCAATAAACCAAAAACTAGTTTATCTAGATCCCTCTGCTCCTTCAGATCCATGTGTCTAAATGGCATAACAAGGGTCTAGCACCTTTCTCGAGATCAATCCTGAATTAGTTTTCTCTCTAAGGAGGTAAATTGGAGACCTTTGCAAAAACATATGGGAATTCCTGAATGATAGAAACAAAAGATAACCTATCCCATGATAGATTAAGCAAATACAAGTAACTCAACATCATAAAGCTACCGGCTCTTAATATACATCTAAGTCACACCCTCTACTACTACTCATCTAAATTACCCTCCTATCACAATCCAAAATTACCTCATAATGCGACATCTAGTCCATTTCCACAAAAACCAAGTATATATGCATCATATAAGAATTCTACACCGCATATCAATCTTTTCAACCATCGGTGTATCATAGTTAAGTGTGTCAATCCCCCAATAGGATTCGAAATTACTATGGAATCATGCACTATGTAAATCTATAGTTGCAAAATATCAACCAAACTACTTAATATAAAAGTATGAGATGCTCCGGTGTCAAATAAAGTACAAATGGGTAAATTAAAAAGTAATAATATACCTCCTAACATGACCTTTTATTCCGTGTCCATATATGTTGGTGCTCCGCAAGCACTAGGGTAACATCGAGTGAATATGCTTACACTACTTGTCCATACTTCCCTAAGGTAGGGAACTATCATTTAATGTATCCCAACTGATTGTAGTTGTGGCATTTAATCTTTCCAATGTCCACCTGCAGTTCCAAGCCATGTGGTCCTTCTTGTGGCACCTTCTATATGTAATAATTCTTTTGTGTTTTGGATTTACATTGTTCTTCTTTGTCTCTACCTTTTTCGCCTTTGCCTTGTTGATTCCCACCATCATCCTCTTTCTTTAGCTCCTCTTTAGAGTCCTCCTTAGAAATGGCAATAAGCAATGTCATCTCCACTAAGCTCTCAAATGTATCACCCATAAGAATATGACTAAGTGCCAAGTTTTCAAGCGATGGTCTCAAGCCTTCTACAAACTTCATGGCCTTCTTTACTATAATGTTCACCAAACATAATCAATATTTTGCAAGTTCGTTAAGTTGATTTACATACTCCATCATAATCATGTTTCCCTGTTGTAAATAAATGAAACTTTCAATCTGAACTCCTTCAGCTCCAAACACAAACTTCATCTCAAAATTCCATTTGAAATCACCCTAAGTTATTTCCTCATTATTTATTTTAGTAATTACAATATCCCACTAGTTTAAGGCTTCTCCTTGCAAATGACAGAAAGTAAGTTGCCTTCTACAATCATCTAATCCCATCATTCCAAATATTTTCTCACATATGTGTAGCCATGCATTAGTATCCACAAAGGATTCAATTCCAATATAAGGTTTTTCGCCCATACACTAGAAGTCTCTACACAACTTAGAGATGTCCATGATAGGTGGATTCATGAGAATTACTCCTTGTGTTGGTTGCATAGGCAAATCTGGGTTAACATTGGCTTGAGATAGTGCATGTAGATACCTACAAAACCATAGAGGTACAGTCATGCTAGGATCCTCCAGGCTGCATCTCCTATGTCAATTCTAATGTTCTTATTTTAACTATATGTAGGTGGGATTCATTAGCAACTACCATAATAGTAAACATAATTGAAAAAAAAGTGATGTATCTACATATGTATTGTGCTTGTCCCCTTTATTCATTAGCAATACACACACACATGAAGGATCAGCAGCCTTCTCTATTCAGCCCCAACTAAGTCTTCTAATTTCAACCACTCATTCTGACTTAAATAATTATATGGTTTGATAAGAGAGAGAAAGTATTATTATTAAAATTAGAATGAGTGGCTGAACTTAAGGGGATAGATTTAAGGGCTGGATAGAGGAGGCTGTTGATCCTTCCTCATATATATATATATATAGTGTGTGTGTGTCTGTATGGGTGGGTGTGTATACAGAATAAAAATATGCTCACTTAATACATCCTTAACCTATAGGAATCAAGTAACTTAGGCTTTAATACCAATTGTGATAACTCGCCACTTGCATTATAACACTCCACCTCCATACCCATACCACCGAAGAGTGTTACTGGTAATACAGTCTGATAATATGGAGAATAAAGCGATATTAGGCTATCACATGTAAATATTCCCTTGGACTAACACCAATACATATTTCAAAAATCATATACCACTCACATACACGTACTCGATATCGGCACGAAGCAATAAACATGTGCATTTCTAGGATAGAACAATACATAATATAAATAATGATAGAGAACACAAAGTCATTAAAATGCAGCGATAAAATTTATTAAGTAAGGTATAGAATGATAAGTGGGACTACAAAATAGTCAATTTCCCATTATCTCTTAAAATATACAAGATAGGTCCAATACATACAATCCAATAACATATACATACATGAGACCATATAAATGTATAATGATAAATACATGAGACAATACTGCTAATAATGCCTCCAACTAAACCCAACAATCATAAGCTGGTCTCTTCATCCCTAAACTTGAAATATCTCGAACTGACCCAATATTATATAAATAACACATGAATCAGACTATGTCTAAAATGCATATGTCAATATATTCAAAACTAGCATAGTATGATCATGTATAACTCAAAGTGGTATATTCACATCACAAATGTAACAACATAACTCTAGCCATGCACATACCATCACCCATATCAAAGGAAAGTCAAGCTATACATCAAATAATATGATAAAATGGATGAAGCATCCACTCATCCAACTAACATCAATACATAATAAATCATGAAAATCATATGGCATGCACACAGTGATGCCCAAGATTATCTCTCAGATAATCATACAGTAGGCATAATCGAGTCTGTCGTACTCAACGTATATGAAAACATATAAACCAATAATCCAAAATATACGTACATAAACAAAAATATGGCACACCATAAATAGCCTAGGTCATCTTTTAGATAACCATATAAAAGATAAGTACAGGGTCCAACTTCTTTCTCTCAGCATTACTTGCTATCCTAGATAACTATATAATGGATGTATATGGGGTCATACTACTTCATGGACATGCAGTCTCTGAACAATCCAAGTTATCCATAATCACACAAATGATCATGAAAACTTTCAAGCTCATATTTAATCAACTTAGCTTTTATCCTCGAGAATAATCATATGGCCTCTCAGACCTTCTCTATAGTCTACTCGCTCTTAGTAACATAGATAGTCATCTGGACTCTTAGTTCTATGTGTTATTAGCATAAAAAATAACTATTCAGTTTCGATCCTATCAAATGATCTGAACTACTCTTAGCTATATGCTCAACGAGCTCATGTAGGTGAATAAGTAAATGTCTAAAGGTGCATAGTTTGTACTTCTTACCTACTGCAGTTTATCTTATAATTAGTTGCAATAATTGAAGTAATGGATGGACCTTATTTATTGGAAGCCAAAAAAAGTAAGTTAAGACACATGGGTTATAGTAGAGTGACATACTAAAAGTGTCTATTTTATTTGAGTAAGAAGTGATAGTGCCACACATCATCAATACTAGTTGATATTGAAGTGCAACTTCTAGCAATTGTTTCTTTTAGGTTATTTGGGTTGTAGTCGCTAGTAGTCTCCTTTTGGGTATTGGAAATACGTACGATATAATATGAGATATGTTGATTTTTTGAATGAGCTTTGACTGCTATTTACATTGGAAAACAGTAAAAATAAGGAAATCCCATATGGACACTTAAATAGCAAAGAATGTGAAGTAAGGCTGGAACTTTATAAAATAAAATAGGAAATTAACTAAATTAGCAACTAAAAATAAAGAATGTTTAAATCCTAAAAACTTAAGAATTTTGAAAAAAAATACATTTTAGCAAGTGAAGGATGAGGAAGGGTTGTTGCAAAACCCATGCCGTAAAAGCTAAAATTTATAAATATACTTGTGTATTTTTCTAAAATAAAATAAAAAATTCAAATTTTAATATTAACTGTGTAATGTCAGAGGCAATCATAAGCATTAACTCATTGACGGAATCTCGATTACGTTAAGATGTGGCTTGGTTTGTTTTAAAAATGTAAAGACAGATGCTTTTGAAAAATTGTGTTCAGGAAAAAGAGATTTTAAAACTTTCAAACTATTTTACAAATTTAATCAAAGGGGAAAAGATTTGTAATGAAAAATGAGAAAATTCTGATTTTAAAATGTCACATGCTTAGCGTACAGAGTGTCGATGTGTTAATGAATATGCATTTTACTCGGTAAATGTGATAGTATAAAAAACACAAATAATAATAAGGAAAAATGTTATTTTAATGTTGAAATTTCTTTTCCATACCTTTTTGATAATAACAAAACTAGTTTTTAAAAATAATTTTATTTTAAAATTTAAGAATAAACCCCTTTATGTGAATTGTACTAGGAAAAGCTTAAAAGGATTTGGTGGCAAAGAGAAGGTTCCAAGGTGCAATGGAATTGGTATACAAAAAAGGGTGGGAATATAAAATTCTTCACCTAAATTCCTTTTTCGGCATAAGATTATAGATTTAGGAAAAATTGGATTTTCAAAAGTTTTGGATATTAGAAATTGTGTTTAGGTATTGGATGCAAAATTGATTGAACCATACTCCTATTCATAGGAGTGTAGAAATTGTTGTGTGAAAACAAAGGTTTTGGTTTTTGAAAACTTACATACATATATAACTGCCAACACATATATAGGTTGTTTGCATCATATTTTCAAAAGTGGTTTAAAGAATGCATTCATATAGGAGACATCAATTTAGCATTATTCAGCATACATATCATATGTGTTGTGATAAACCATGCATTTGTACACGATTGGATGCAAAATTGGATATACATTAATTGGTTGAATAGTTTATAATAGTTGTGTGCCATGTTACTAATTATCCGTTGAAGAATTTCGAGGACGAAATTATTTTAAGGAGGAGAGAATGTAATACCCCGTAAAATTAATAATAATTAATAAAAAGAATTAATAAATAATTTATAAAGCTCAAAAATGGAATATGAGCAAAAGTTAGAATTCAAGCATGAAACTTATGCCACTATGTTTGTGGTAATTTTCTGAGCAACTTTCTTATATAAAGCTTCACGATTGGAATTCAAACGAAGAAGTTATCGATGTTTGAAAATTTCGAATTGAAAATAATTCAAAACAGATTAAGAAAATAAACATTAATAATAACCGATAACTGGAGTTAAGGAAATAAATATGAATAATAAACGCTAACGGTAATAATTAAATAACATGACCCTACTGATTGACCGCTAGACATAGTCAGCCGACCGCTTGCTATAGGTGGTTGATTAGTTGGTTAGGGCCAACACACCATGAACCTTGGCCTAAGCAGTCCGGATTTAATATATTTTAATTTAACAGATATAAATGATCTGATCGCATATAAATACAGGCCCAGCCCCTCACTTTTCTTCCCATATGTTTTGAACTGAGCAGCGGAGCTCTACCATTTCTCATTCTCCACTATTTCTATAAATTATAAAAATACTACACACACACAAATATATATATATATATATATATGTGTGTGTGTGTGTGTGTGTGTGTGTGTGTTGGAGAAGGATAGAAAGTAAAAGTGAAGAAGAGAGGGAGTGAATCGATTCTTTGAAAGAGGTAAGTTTAGAAATATTAAATTCAAACTCCACTTAACTCAAATTCCTCTTGGATCTGTAATCCTGGTGTTATATATATATATATACCTATTTTTTGGTTGAAAAGAAAAGGAGCCAAGTAAGAGAAATTGATTTGGATCTGGAGATTTGAAAGCCATAAGGTGAGTGGAAATTTATGTAAATTACAAAATACTAAATTTATATCATTGAAAATTTCTTATCGTTGTTATACCTATGTGTAAACCATTGAATTGTAGGCTTAAATAAATAAATATAACTTGAAATTTTTGCCTATATATTCATAAATTATTTAAATTTGATGAAATGATATATATACACACACCTAAATCTGGAATTTAGGAAGAATAGTCCCTAAAATTTGTCAAAACTGTATTGATAGAATTGTGTAATTATTCTAGATTTTTGTTAATTGGGTTGTAAATTGTTAAACTTGGTAATCATCAATTGGAGATGCTTTAATTTAATTAAAATTTCTATGTTTGAATTCACTGGAATTATAGAATCTCCATAGGAATTTTCATAAATTGACTAACTTCACAGTTTATGTATATATAAAGTGCATCGTTTGAAAGTACTAGGAAGAATATTCAAAGGAAAGAGATGTGCAAAGTAGGGATGTTTTTATATAGTTTGCACTGCATATTTCAGTAAAAATAAAAAGAGACAGTTTCTTGTAATTGCAAATGCAGCACAATCCCACTTTCGGTTTTATGAAAAATTGCAACGGTATGATTTCCGTCTTAAGAAAGGTACGATTCCAATGCATTAAAATGTAGATATAAATATTTCTAGGAAATTTACACATAAGTGCATTTCAAGAAGTCCCTAAATGTAGAGACTAAAAATTTGTAAATATAAATATATATAATCTCGTTACCAATTATATATATATAAAATAAGTAAAATATAAGTTTAAGAAATAAATAAATAAATGTCCATTACAACATTAATACCTATAGTAACATGCAATTAATTGTACGTTCTCATATTAATTATAAATTAAACATTAAAAACGAATAAGGTAATAAGTTAAGGAGTAAAAGGGAAGTTACTGTAATCAAGTCAATATGGTAGTAAACATTCAATGAATATAATTACAAAGATGAAATATGGAAATGGTAAACGAAATTGAATAGGCAAGATAAATAAATGCCATTAATAAGATTAATGGAATAGAGAAATAAAGAAAGAATTTATAAAATAAGAAGAGGTCACAGTAAGTAAATAAACGAATATGAATAAATAATGAACTTAAGAGGCTAATAATATCTACAGTTAAAATTATATAGGGCTCAATAATACTTTTGCGATGGATGTGAATTAGTGGCCCAGCCCAATATTTAGGTTAATTATAAATGACTTGGTTTAGCATGAGTTGGAATTCAAGGTCGATAGAGTTACACAATGGAAGTCTGCCCTCCTTAAGAGGCCACCAACAGTTGTGTATACGTACTACTGAAGTGGGGGCATCTCCAACTATAGGATCCATAGGAATATAAGTTTGCGTATAGGGTTGAGGTATTAAATGGTTAATTGGTCTGCCTCTTCCCTATTTAAGAAGTATTAAATGGTTAGAATTATCTTTTAGGTGCGGTAGTGAAAATCCCTTAGGGAAGGTCCGCTTTGGGGTTGAGGTATTAAATGACCATTGGGGCTCTACCTCTTCCCAATCCAAGAAGTACTAAGTGGCCAACAAAAGGATTGGTATGATGATAGTTAGAGGGTACCAGGAAGTCTTCTCCCGGGGTTACGTAGTAAATGATAGGAGGTTCTGCCTATTTCCTAATTTGAAGGTATTAAGTAGCCTGGGTACTTTCACTTGCATCGTTATGGTATGATCAGATAGGAGATGGGTTGTTGAACTAAATATACTACATAGTTACCGGGTGTGGTGGCACTTCAGGCTTGAGATATTAAACGGTCGTTGGATCTACCTTTTCCCTATTTAAGAAGTATTAAGTGGCTAGTGTTTTCTTTTAGGAAGTATAGTTACGCACATATATGTATATACACATATAGATACCTATGCCTCAGAGTAGGTTACATATACAAATATTTATACCGTGGAGTAGGTTACATATGTAGATATTTATACCTCAGAGTAGGTTACGCATATAAATACTTATATCTCCGAGTAGGATAGGCATATCGTGCGCAGGTATGGAATTAAATGACTAACCCTAGAATAATAGACATAACACTAAAATGGAAATTAATTGGCATAAACTAGAGGAATGGATAAAGTATGTAATGGACCAATCACCAGAACATTGTTCTGACCCCCTCCTTATTATAATCCACAAGATAGATTTAGAGGGACATGATTCTAGTACAAGATGGGAACAGTAGGTGGACAAGTCTTCACATTCATGCTCTGAACGGGCAAAGCAACTAGATATCTAAGGTAGTAGTCTTAGTCGGTATATATGTTTTATTATGTTATACTATTCCACTGTGAGTTCTTATAGACAGTTCTCTAATATACTTATGTTTATTACAGGTGACCAACACCGATGGTCCGTGCCCTAATGGAGTTGGGTTTTCGATTTAGTCAAAAAATCAGACCCATTAAGATGTGGATGTTACATATCGTAACTTCCCCCACTTCGAGACTCGAAAATGAATGTCGATGATGCTGCAGTCATCACCGATATCGTTTCCAACGACAAAGTGAGTTCAAAATTAATTTGCACAGCATAAGTAAACAGAGCACCTAGATGATTATTTTTCATTACATCAGTTTGGTTTACATAATTCATTACAACAGCTTTAACCACAATCATTCCTACTCGAATGAGTATCCATGAGTTTATAGGAAACAATAAAAACACAGATTAGACAAAAAGCTTGGTATGAGTAAAACCTTTACCCTAAGCATCCATAGTGAGACCATGCCATTAACGCGAAACAGGTTTCCCCCTCACTTTATCATCATCAATATATATCCACATATATAACTACAACAATATATCACAGAAAGCAACCATGTGCATGTATTCAGCTAATAAGTGTATCCTGCACTTGTCACCCAATTATAAACCATGTCACACACACATAGATATACATACATACATACATACATACATATATATATATATATATCAATTCAAGTTAAGTATACCTAATACTTATCATCCAAATATGAACCAAGTCATATAATCATTCATCATTTATTCATCCATCACCTAATCTCTTGCTTTAGGCTTTCTTTATTAAGTTATCATTAACTTATTTTAGTGATCACTTCCCTAGGCCTTCCTGTCACTAATTTATTCTTTTGCTCAAACAATGTCACCTGGTGAAAATGTCGACTCATTTTCCCATAGATCCACTCTTACTAGAGTAACCCTGACTCTCTTAAGAGGCTGAATATAAACACTCTGAATACATTCCAGTAAGCATCCTTACTAAGCGTTAATAGCCCCTCCTAGTCTCTGATCGCAATTGTTTACATTGTCGAATTAATTTATAATACCATCCTGATGTTTTGGCATTCTACCATGGAACCCTACCTCAAATCCTCTGTAGAGTTTTATAATATTCTTAGGCTGAACCCTATCACGGCAACCTACTATATACCATTGGATTTTAGAATGATAGTCATGACACACCGTTATCCAATAACCCTATTGTTAGTATATGTTTACGATCATGGTACAATCCTTTTCTTTCATTGGTTAGTTGTGTACCCAACACATTTGTTAGATAAAACATTTTTGTCCTTTATTTAAATGACACCCTATCATTTGTTAGCTTCTTTAAGCGTACTTTCTTTTCAAAATAAGTTAACATAGTTTTAACTTATAAAATCTTCCATTTATTTCATCCCTATGAAATAGTTCAACAACACTTTGAAACTGTCTTCCAAAGTGCCCTAAGTATCCGTTATTTTACTTAGAAAAATATAGCTTCCAAAACTATTACAAGTTGCATTTAATAGCCATCATGAACTATGCCTATTTATCACGTATGTTGGCTGTCCCATAGCCGTCGTGTGTTATCAGCTTCCCTAGGCCATAACGTAATAAACCTTATAGCCATCCCATGTTTTAACCTAAGTCATCTCATTTAAAAACCCAAAGCCATCTTGAATTATCCTCGAATAATTATCGTGCCCAGACCATAAGCCTTCTTGAACAGTAGCCCTCATGATATATTCCCGTTTACAACCTTCATGTGATGTTTCTGTTCATTTTTGGGGCCGTCATGCCGTCGTGTTAATTTTTTCTTTGCTATATCTCATTTTTGTGTTCATGTGTTAATTAATAAGATCCCATGTTGTAGCCATCACATGCATTTTTACCTAAAGCCTTCGTATGCATTTTATACCTGAAGCCTTCACATGCATTTTTAATCCATTGTGAGATGTCGTGTGTTTTATCTTTTGCCTAATCTTCGCGAGTGTCATCCTATATAAAAAGCCTCTTCATGTTGTTGCTTTCATGATCCTGTCCCCTTTCTTTTACTTTACCCACGTGAATTATTTATTTATTTTTCTTTCCAACCCTTTCACTTTAGTTTTCGTGTACTAACTTACCCATGTGATCACTCGCCCAAGTACCCATGCCTTTATGTACAGCTTTAATCTTTTTTTTCATGTGTTGAATAATTCATGTTGGGGTCCATATGAGGTATCCCTACCATCGCGTACAATACATTCTTAAGCCTTCATGAAATATTTAAAGCTTTTATGTGCATAGTTGTCCCCATTTCCACTTTGATTTCATGCACCGATTAAAGTAAAGGCCTTCGTGGGTTATATTTTTCTTGGTTAACAAGGGTTCAATGACACTCTTGTGATTAATTAAAAAATGATTTATTACTTACTTAAGTAATTACTTTATACCTAACATCATCTGGCATTGAATTCCTATTGACCAATTTCATTCTTTTCAATTCTCTTTCAGAAAATGTTAACCACGTTGATTAATTAGTCAATTAATTTTCTCCTTCATTATTTAGTTTTTTCTTTACTAAATAATTCATATAAAATAGAAAATTAATGGGGAAAATCTTAAAAATTAACCAATTTTTTTTATCGTATTCTACCTCATTTGAAAATTTTAGGTCAAAATAATTATTTTTTTATTTTTAATAATTAATCAATCTGAAATCGACCACTTTCCCCAACTTAGGAAATTCATACGATATTCATATTAAATCTAAAAATTATGAAATTAAAAAATAATCTTTATTTCATCATTAAGCATATCATACTAAAATTCTACAGAATTTGGAGGTGATTTAACCATGTTTTATCCTAAAACATGAATTAATTAACCTTAATTAAATTTTAATCCATAATTAAAATAATGTTCAAACATCCAAACGCATTAAACATCATTTATAGCAAAATCCAAATTTAAACACGCTAGGGAAGGTTTTAGAGAAATATTTTACTCACTTAGCTTAAGAAAACTTGTTTTAATATTGTTTCCTTCTTAAATTTGAAAGCCTGATCTTTTCTAACTTGAAATCCTCTTCTTCTTCTTTTGAAAATGTTGGCCAACCTTGGTTTTGAGTTCTGAGATTTTCTTTTGTGAATGAAAATGAAACAAAGATGGAATGAGGGGTTGGGCTAAGGAATATAGGTCAGTGGTTTTGGGCCGTACTAACTTATTTTTCTTAACCAAATCTTCCCACTAAAATTTAAATGGTTTATTTTCATTAATCAAGGCCAATCGAAAATGCTTTATGCATTTGATCCATCCAATTAACTTTTTAAACCCACCCTCACTTAATTAGTTAAATTTTCCTTAGGCAATTCTTGCAATTAAAGCACTTTAATAATTTAATTAATAATGTCTCCATATTATTAATTTAATTAAATGTAATTTAAATTTATTTTCCATATTATGGACCTTTCAAAATATAGGGTGCTACATTGTTTGAACCAAAAATGGCACAAACACCTAAATGAGCATTGCGGAGAATAAAAAGTGAAGAAAAGTAAGTCAAAAGGAGCAAGAAAAGAACACATAGAGTTTTATAGTGGTTCGGCCAATTGTTCTCTACATCCACTTAACTTTATTGATGGTTTATAGTGCTATTTACACTTCAGTTCCTACAGATCGGTATAAATCTATTACGGATCGGTATAAATCCATGATTGATCATAAGAAATTAGAGTAAGAGTACAAGAGAGCTGAAAAGATCCTTCAAAATGAGCCCCTGCCCTCTTATTTATAACCATAAGTAGCCTGAAAACTTGCCTTCATGATCTCCACATCATTCTCCATGCCAAAGACTAATTCTCCAGAAAAAGTGGTGGGCACCTCATCAATATTCATGGTTCGGCACCGATCCATGGGCTTGGATCGGTACCGATCCATAAGTTTACCAAATGGACCATCTTGAATGCTTTGTTTAGGCTCGATTCATGGTTAGCTTCGTGATTCCAAACTTGTTTGCATCTTTATTAGGTTATTTCTAAGTCCAAATGATGGATCTGTGGAAGAATGGAGTTGTTGGTTCAAGTGATCGAGGAGATCGATAGAGAATTGCATGGAACAGTGAAATGGAACTTGAAATAGGCTCTTCGCATCATTACTTGTGAGTAGGATTGGGGTAAGATTGGATAAAGAATCATGGATCGGTACCGATCCACCACTTTGGTGGATTCAGTTCCTTATTTCTTGAGGTTTTTGCATTTGTCGTGTAATTGACAGTCTAAGGCTCGAAGAGGATTACTGGTATCATGGTTTATGAGCATAGGAAGCTTGAGGTCATTTTGGTGAGATTTCATGGATCGATACTGATCCAATACTTTGATGGATTTTTACTTTTTACTTCTTTGAGCGGTTTTATATTTGCCTTGCTATTCTAGTTGTGCTTGGTTTTTGGGCTTTATTGTCATCTCTTCGGGCTTCTTGCCTTGATAACATTGAAGTTTGATTCATCAAGTTTGTCCGTATACTGCCTAGTCAAAAGGCAGGATAACACTTGCCTCCCAAAGCATGCCTTGCGAAGGGATGGTGTGCTTTGCTCAAGAAAAAATGTTGAAGTCGATGGGATATTAGTAGTTGAATTTTCTATTTATCAACCGACCTAGCTATTTCGAATCATCATGTTCCTTGGGATTCTCTTGTCAATCACGGATCATTCCAAACCTATTGCGGCCTAAGAATCTAGAGTCTACCTAAGTGTAGTCTATACATCATTATCATTATGATTTCATTTGGAGTTATTACCTCATATATCTAAATCGTCCCATGTTTATCTAGGATTTGTCAGTTCTACTCTAATTACAAGGCGTTCAAATCCTTTTATCAAATCTGTATATGTTCTAAGGTTCGATCTCTCCAGATTGTTTTATATTCAGTTTAATGCATGATCTCTCCGGATCATTTTATATTTAGTTCAATGCGCGATCTCTCTAGGTCGTTAAATGAATGCATGGTCATTAGTTAAATCCATGGTCTCTTCGGATAGTTAATCAAATCCATCGTCATTTGGCGTCGATAATCAAATCCATGGTCTCTCCAAACAGTTAATCAAATCCATGGTCTCTCTAGACCGCTTATCAAATCCATCAACGTTCGGGACCAATAATCAAATCCATGGCCTCTTCGAACCCTTGCTGAGCCTAATCTGCTCTGTCCGACAAAGGGATCCAATGACAAGCAAGCCCATTTGCTCACACTCCTACGAGGTGACTTACTTCTTACACTCCAGTCCCGTCTCTTCGGACTAGACATAAAGCGAACCAAATCCACGGTTTCTCCGGACCCTTGTTGAGCCCAATCCTCTCACTCTCCGACAAGGGGACTTAGTGACAAGCAAGCCGCTCATGCTCCAGCGAGGTGACTTACTTCTTGCACTCTGGTCCTTGCTCTCCGACTAGGACTTAACGCGATCAATATCGTACAAGTCCATCCAATTGCTCTCCAGCAAGGGAACTTGCACCTTGCACTATGGTCTTGACTCTTCGATCGAGACCTAAAGCTATCAATTTCAGTCATTATCTTTAAGTGGTTTATAAAATCCTAATCAATTCCATGAGTCATTAATCTATGTTGGTCTTTCCTAATCAGTTTTGGTCACCACTCAAGGACCTAAGTCAAGGCATTAAGTGGACATTTAATCCTATCAAGGTCACCTTCAGACTTCAAACTCCGTACATGTGCAAGCGGTCCAAGGTCATTATCGTCTAAAATAGTCATCTTAAGCATCCGACTCAGAGCGTGCCTAGGGACCATTTGGGGTCCCGTACATGTGTAAGCAGCCTGAGGTTATATTACATCATTTATTGTGAATAAAAGGTGAGATAAAGGATTCGAACCTGACCCCAAGCCGTCCATAACTTGGGGTTATCATCCACTCGAAGTCTCTGATTTATAACCTCATCCTATCTCCCGTTCCAATGGTGAGCTTCTAGCACAAACTCCTCCAACAACACGTTCGTATTCTGATTCAAGTTCTGATGTTCAGCATTTTTTCCTAGACATGCATCTTCTCTCTTCGAGTTAAAGTTAGCCATGCCCCCAAGTTCCTGTGGATCGGTACTGATTCATGCTTGTGGATCGGTACCGATCCATACGACTTGTTCAAGGGTCGTTCCATTCTGCTCCATTCTACTTCCTAGTGCATTTGCTTCAGCTTTTGGCCTTCGATTTTGGTTGCAGCAACTCCAGCTTTTCCTTGTTATCCTATCCTTCAGAAGGACCCGTTTATCATTTCTTCTTATCAGGCTATCAATCTCTGTTGTGTTCATGTTATCAACTTTTACATTTCATCCATGGTTATGTAGATGGATGGGAGGTTTGCTCCTCAGGACACCTCTTGGCCGCCCCCTTGTTGATTTTCTCCAATAGCGGTCTTCCTAGTGATTGTATTGTCATTTTGAAAAGTGGTTCTCAGCGAAAGCACCAAAATGTTTGAACCAAAAATGGCATAAACACCTAAATGAGTATTGTAGAGAATAAAAGGTGAAGAAAAGTAAATCAAAAAAGAAAGAAAAGAATACGCAGCGTTTTATAGTGGTTCGACCGATCGTTGCCTATGTCCACTTAACTTTATTGATGGTTTATAGTGCTGTTTACACTTCTTGTAACATTCCCCCTTCTGACCGTCTCCAGTCGGTGATTAAACCAACTAGAATCGTTCAAAAAGACGAATTGTTATTTAGTTTATGAAGTTTAAACAGAATCAGCCATAGAAACACAGAATAATAACAATGAATTAAAACAAATGAGAATTTATTTCATTACTATAAATCTTTTTGAATACATCAGAGTTTATACAATTTTAATACTGATACAGCGGAATATCTTAAAATACAATTTTCTTCTGAAAACTAAAGTGATTCTTTACTCTCCCTCTAACTTCGCTGCTCGAAAATCTTCAAGCTGTAAAATACTCGGTCTGACCCGAGTATTATATTCAAAAGAAAATAATACACAGGTCAGTCTAATTCAAACCAGTTTATGAGTGCATAGAGACAATAATAATCAAATAGACGATAGTCACAATAATTCCCGTCTATCCAATCCTTTTAACAAAGAAATCGGATGATGGTCGATATAACACTTAACAGAAATTGTCACTTTAAAACCATCGAAACTCGATTGGCTGCCGTACACGCACGCGTGTACGGCCTCGCCAATACAGCATAAAAGATCAATGCATCACGACACAAAAGAAATATCAATTCAAAACTGTCGAGTTTGGGTGGCTGCAGTGCACTAGTTCAAAAAGGCACAAAGTGCACAAGAGCTACAAGTGCAGACACAACAGTGCACATATACAAAGACTACAAACAGTGAATGAACTGCAAGTGGAACTAAACCACTACTAAGACATACAATGGCAACATGAACAAATGCACATATGAATGACCAGTAAACATCAGTGGTAAAGTAAGAGATAATGCAAGTATACGAAATAGGGGGGGTTCAATGCAACATGGAGCAACCGGACATGTATGCAGTAGTAAATGGACACTCTTCACGAGTTCCGATACCTTCTCCAATAATAAATGGAAGGTACTTTTCCATATCTCAGTTTGGAAAACATAATATCATATATATGTAGTACTTCATTTCACATTTCGTACATATCATATCCATGTAAACATACATAAGATTTCCATAACAATGTCTTTCTAAACTAACGGTTTCAAATTTACCGCATTCATATATATAAGTTCTAAAAACCTATATATCCATATTCATAACAAAATAGAGGATTTCAAAATTTTCCTCTAAGTCGATTTAGAAATTTAAGGTTATCTCAACCTAATTCATATTCATAATTCCATTTATTATCGACTTTCACATTCGATTTGAATTACATGTTACATCGTCAATTCTCAACACAGAATTGATGTCTATCGATATATAACCTCTGAGCTCGTACGTCTCAGAGAAGGGTGTTAAGCTAAGAGAATAAATTCTCCGCCACCAACAGATATATATTTAATAGAGATCAATTGCTATGTCATCAATTCACAATGTTAGACATACAATCCAAATCATCATCTGAAATTCAAAGCTCAACTTATATTGTCTTTGATGTCGAAGTTAAACTCAATTTTAACTTAACGATTCAATCTTTTTGAAAAATTTCAAATTGAACTAATTGTTCAAATTCTCTCATTTAACTTTTCAACTTCGACTTTGAAAATGAATTTCAAATCATTTTATCACATACGGAATATATTCACAACATTTCATATTTGGAAAAACATTTCCATACTTATTTAAAAATAAGTAATTCACAAATCCATTTATTTTCAACATTTGAAAATATTCGATATACTTAAATCAAAATTAAGTATATATTTCATTCTTTAAGGAAATCATTCTCTTTCACATATTTATTTGAGTTAAAACAAATGTTACGTAAAACATCGTTACGACAACTCAAAATCGCTAGTATAGGGATTCGAAATTTAGATAGATGGATAAATCCCAATACTATACAAGACATTTCCTTTCGGAAATCATTTACTATAACAATAGCCGTTATAGTCCATCATTTCCTTATATTAGAAAACGTCTATTTCAACAATGAATGTTGAAATCTATGGTTTCGATATTCAATGCCTTTGAAAATATCTTTTAAAACAATTAACTTCGTTTTAAAATATCGATTTTCCAAAACATGTCTATTTTATTCAATAATATATTCACTGTCCAAAATCGTGAATATACTTTCTTTAACAAGCTATAAAGATTTACTTATCAAAATAAGTCAGTTTCGGATTTATAAACAACGTTTATAAATTCTATTCCTATTCATAAAGACTTCAATTTATAGTTTGAATTCCGCATACTTTTCACAATATTGGTTTTAAACCAACTTCAAATTTTCCAATACTAAGTTTTCCACTTAACTTAATTCTCTGCAAGTTCAAATTTAAATTCATCACTGAATCTATTAAATTTATTATGGATTGTCATGTTGACAACTTCAAAATTTTCAAATCTAATTCCCATTTGAACTTTGCATCTACTTTCTATTTCCAAAATAATCAACTAAATCTTTAGTAAATCCTTCATTGAATTGATTTCCAATTTAATCATATTTGATTTATTTACATTGGATTTTACTAACATTCATTCATATTCAATTAGTTCACTTTCACTAATTTATACTCAAGTTAGTTTGCTTTCAATTCAAATCAAACTTGATTCTAGTTAAATTTCTTATCCTTCAATTTGAATTTAATTTACATAGCTTCCAATTTCCATTAATTCAATTTCATTTATACTTAATGAATTTCTATACAATCAACTAGCAAAACCAAATTTATTTACTTTGCTTACATTCCATTTGGTTTAACACACTTAATTTCAATTGGTTTATATTCTAGTTCAGATTGAATTCTAATATTCACTATATTCACAACTTCACTTTTACAATTAAAGTTGAATTTCCTTTCTATAATTCAAATTCATATTCATTCTTCACTTTATCAATTCATTTTGATATCAAATTCAACCTCATTCAACATTACTTAACTATGTTCCATTTTTATCTTCACTTGCATTTATTTTCACCATACAACTTAAGTTCGCCTCA
This sequence comes from Allium fistulosum, assembly GCA_030737815.1. Taxonomy (NCBI): domain Eukaryota; kingdom Viridiplantae; phylum Streptophyta; class Magnoliopsida; order Asparagales; family Amaryllidaceae; genus Allium; species Allium fistulosum. The sequence continues at coordinate 1,126,150,052 of CM060904.1, read as the reverse complement.
AATTTATTTGAAATTCTATTTTATTTAACTTTTCTAAAGTCAAATTCATATCACATTTCAAAATTCAGATTTTGTTTTACTTAACAAAACTGTTTAACCATTTAACCATTTAACAACTGGTTTTACTTAAATTTTCTCATTTTATAAGTTAAACAACTTATTAAATTTAAACTTTCCAATTCATATTATATAATCACTTATCTTTCAAGTTTAACTTTCCATCTCAATAATTTATCTAATCCAGTTCAATTTATTTAACTTTCCTTTAGTTAAATTTCAAATCCATTCAAACAATTTTAAACTTCTTTAGATTTGAAAAACATTCTCTTTTAAAGTGTTTCTAGTAACTATTCATATTAAACACCATAAACTAAGCTTTGTGTAAACCAAAGCTCTGATACCACCTTGTAACATTCCCCCTTCTGACCGTCTCCAGTCGGTGATTAAACCAACTAGAATCGTTCAAAAAGACGAATTGTTATTTAGTTTATGAAGTTTAAACAGAATCAGCCACAGAAACACAGAATAATAACAATGAATTAAAACAAATGAGAATTTATTTCATTACTATAAATCTTTTTGAATACATCAGAGTTTATACAATTTTAATACTGATACAGCGGAATATCTTAAAATACAATTTTCTTCTGAAAACTAAAGTGATTCTTTACTCTCTCTCTAACTTCGCTGCTCGAAAATCTTCAAGCTGTAAAATACTCGGTCTGACCCGAGTATTATATTCAAAAGAAAATAATACACAGGTCAGTCTAATTCAAACCAGTTTATGAGAGCATAGAGACAATAACAATCAAATAGACGATAGTCACAATAATTCCCGTCTATCCAATCCTTTTAACAAAGAAATCGGATGATGGTCGATATAACACTTAACAGAAATTGTCACTTTAAAACCATCAAAACTCGATTGGCTGCCGTACACGCACGCGTGTACGGCCTCGCCAATACAGCATAAAAGATCAATGCATCACGACACAAAAGAAATATCAATTCAAAACTGTCGAGTTTGGGTGGCTGCAGTGCACTAGTTCAAAAAGGCACAAAGTGCACAAGAGCTACAAGTGCAGACACAACAGTGCACATATACAAAGACTACAAACAGTGAATGAACTGCAAGTGGAACTAAACCACTACCAAGACATACAATGGCAACATGAACAAATGCACATATGAATGACCAGTAAACATCAGTGGTAAAGTCAGAGATCATGCAAGTATACGAAATAGGGGGGTTCAATGCAACATGGAGCAACCGGACATGTATGCAGTAGTGCAACAGGTCAGTGCAAACTACTATGACAACAAGTATGACTGGAATGCACACATGAAACAGAGATCAAGTTATAGCATGGCAAGTGCAGTCTCAAGTGAAACAGCACTAAACAGTGCATCTGGACAACCAGAAGTAACACTAAGACCAAAGACTACAAAACAGTATGCATCAGATCTGAAAGACAAATATATACACATTGAATTACAAGCTACTTGAATGCTCAAAAACAACATGCACATACATGAAGACTACAGGCAAATGGTCAAGTGCCCCAGTTCAAAAATGTACAAGACCATGTTCAAGTGTAGACATCAATGACTGTACAACTACCATGGCAACTACATGCAGCTATATCAGATCAGATCAATGTACATATGTGAAAACTGGAATGAAGAACTCGAATGACCAAAACAACAAAAGTCTGGATGCAATGATCAGATGTACAAATGCACAATTACGGTTCATCAAGGCTACCACATTGAATCATCTACAGGTTCAAATGACCAATCCAAAAATCATCATATAAACTAGTCCCAAATTTTCAACCAAATGTGCAAGGATAAAACTATACTGAGATGACTATGCACTGAAGTACAACATATACGATGAAGGAGATGCAAAGATTCAAACTATGGGACACAAGTCAGAGGCCAAAACACATTTTCAACAAAGTACATCCAACCAGGCTACAGAATGTCCTAATGCAGACAACCAAGCTATGGAACCAGCAACTATGGCTATAATCATAACACAAGACCAGGCACCAAGTACAGGCCTTATTGAAGTAATCTAACAGATACAAGCAATGATGCAGACCAACTAAACAAGGCTCAACTGAAAGGATGCAGTATGGCCAGAGTGAAGACTGCAATATCAAAAGAGTAGTATACAACAAACTGAAACAAGTATCAGACTACCAGGAATATAACTAAAGTTACAAGAATGCAAAAGCTCAAGAATGAAATCAAAGCAAACTCATGTGGACAGTGAAATCGAATATGCAGTGACACACAAAGAAGCCCAGGCAACATCACCTTGCAACTATACTGGAATGCACATGCACTGCAGCTCATATGTACAACAAACTGTATGCAAGCATATGGCATGAAACCAAAATGCAAATACGAATGCACCTTAGTAATGAAAACTGCAACTTAAAATGAATCAGGGATGCTAACAATTTGTACCAAATCGAGACCACTGACTCAAATGGACCAGCAAGCTACAGCAGACACAGGAAGTGAAAAATAGTGGCAACTACACAAATGCAGTGAACCAGACAACATAATACATCTCATGTGCACAGAAATAATGCAACAGGGTGCAGAGAAATGCTACTTAAATGAACACAGTGGCAAGCATAACAACTGCAGCAAAACCAAGCTACAAAATGCCAACCTAAATGAACATATATGTAGACAGTATCAACATAACAATTGTAACTGGAACTACCAAAGCCTCGATAAGCATGCAAGTAAATTACAATGTGGAGCAGTGGAGCTATATGAACATGACTCCATCAAATCAATCAGTGAAGCTACAGATCAAAATGCAAGTGTCCAGACAACAACAAAAATGCACAAACTTAAGTGACAAAGCATGCAAGGGAGAAATGCACTAAGCAAATGTCACGATGTCACAGTGTCGAGCCAAATCAAAAACAACCCGACAAAAATCGAACAAAGTAGGGAAAGTCGTCAATATCCAAACGAAATCGAAGGGTAAACAACAAATCTCAGAAAACTTATACGGCCGAAAATCATCAATCGAGGAAACGAAATCGAATGGAAATCGAAATGGTGATACTCAATAATTTCGAACAAGGTTAAGATTTTAAAGGTCGAACAATTCAACACATAAAAGTGGATGGTTGAGATAAAATTCAACAACTTCAAATAACTCAATCGACACAAAAATCACGAAATCAGACAAGTCATGAAAACCCTGCGATTTGAATTTAGATGTGAGAAATAGAGATTTCTCACCTTAGAGTGAAGAGGTCGCGCACGAGAAGAAGACGAATTCGAAGCCATGGCCTCCCGAAGACGAGCGAAATCGAAAACGAAGCGAACGGCGAAGTCTTCAATTCGCCAGAAAATCGAAAATCGCCGAAGCCCTAGATTTTTGAGTCGCCACCATTTTTTTTTCTTCAATTTAGGTTTAGGGTTTGAATGAGAAAAGTGAAACGGGTTTGGATTTATCACGGTAAAAATATCAGACGTGGGCCAGTATTATTTCAAAGCCCACTCCACCTTTAACAAAAATTTTGAAAAGAAATTTAAATCAATTTTCAAAATCCTAGCTCAAATTTTAAAATTCAAATATGTTCTTCATATTTAACTTGAAAATTTCAAAACACTTCACGGTTTCAAAAGAATTTCAATTCGATCTACAAAAAAATCTAACAGGAATTATCACCCGATATTAAATCGTCAATTGACGAAGATTTTTACTGTTACAAAGATTTAAATTATTATTCAAATTTCAACAGATTAAATTCTAGAATTAAATCGCCAATTTATTCTGATAATTTGAAATTCAAGTCAAATCATCATTCAAATATTTAAAATTAATTAAACATCTTCAATTAAATTTGTTCAAAATTCAGGGTCGTTACACTTCTATTCTTACAGATCGGTATAAATCCATTATAGATCGGTATAAATCCATGAGTGATTATAAGAAATTAGAGTAAGAGAACAAGAGAGTTGAAAAGATCCTTCAAAATGAGCCCCTGTCCTATTTATAGCTGTAAGTTGTCTAAAAACTCGCCTCCATATTCTCCATGTCGTTCTCTATGCCCAAGGCCAATTCTCCAGAAAAGTGGTGGGCACCTCATCAATATTCATGGATCGATACCAACCCATGGGCTTGGATCGGTACTGATTCATAAGTTTGCAAAATAAACCATCTTTAATGCTTTGTTTAGGCTCGATCATGGTTATCTTCGTGATTCCAAACTTGTTTGCATCTTTATTAGCTTGTTTCTGAGTCTAAATGATGGATCTATGGAAGAATAGAGTTACTGATTCAAGTGCTCGAAAAGATCGATAGAGAATTGCATGAGAACAGTGAAATACAACTTAAAATAGGCTCTTGGAATCATTACTTATGAGTAGTAGGAGTGGGGGAAAGATTGGATGAAGAATCGTGGATCGGTACCGATCCAAGTTGTTGGATCAGTAACGATCCACCACTTTGGTTGTTTCGGTTCCTTATTTCTTAAGGTTGCTTTGCATTTGTCTTGTAATCGACATTCTAAGGCTTAAAGAGGATTAGTGGTATCATGGTTTGTGAGCATAGGAAGGTTGAGGTCAATTTGGTGAGATTTCATGGATCGGTATCGATCCAAGGTGTTGGATCAGTACCGATCAAACACTTTGTTGGATTTTGGTTTTTGCTTCTTTGAGAGATTTTTGTATTTGTCTTGCTTTTTGGGTTGTGCTTGGTTTTGGGGCTTTGTAGTCATCTCTCCAAGCTTCATGCCTTGATAACTTTGAAGTTTGACTCGTCAAGTTTGTCCTTATACTGCCTGATCAAAAGGCGGGATAACATACACATATATCATCCATTATATAACTCAATAGCAACATCAATCAACCATATCAAGCCTGGATTCAAGAATATAGTGAAAAACAATTCTGAAAAACAATTCTACAGTAATTGGGTTCTAGAGATTAGTTCATCAATGTGTACATCCATATTATTATACACACATTATAACACATGTTTAGACATAGTTTGTGAGTAGAAATTACTCATAGGAAGTTGCTAGGCTTGAGGCTTCTTCTTCCTCCTCTTCATTGAAAATTTCCAAGCACCCAATTCTAAATCAAAACTAGATTTGGATAACTCCTAATGGTGTAGTCTTGCATTGAGAAGCTCATATCTTGAGTTGGGAATTTATAAGATTTTATTTTGATGTTTTAAGAAGAAGCTTGGTTTTAATAATTTGAATTTTATGAAACTATGAAGTTATGTGTCGGAGAAGTATACGTGAAGCTAGAGATTTCATGAACACAAGAGAGAATTCTAGAGCAAGAAAGTTATATATATAGGAATGATGGATTAAAGCTTGCAATTTGGGCTTAGGCTTTAGCTAGGCCACTAAAAAAATATTCTCTCATCTTCTATCCTTTCATATCAATGTCAAACTCCATAATAATAATAATATATTTATTACTAAAGTAATTATACAACATTATGAAATTTTTTGAATTTATTTTCCATAAATTCTTCTATCTCACAACTTTCATATTTAGCCCACTTTAATAAAATTTATTTATTAACCCAAATTACCTTCAATTTCCACTGAAAATTATTTCGTACTCAAATCTTCATTTCTCATATATTACAAAATTTTATAGAAATATCTCTGTACTTTAACTCATTTAACTTGATTATTCTCTAATTCCATTTTAATTCCATTTATTAAACAAATTCCAAAACCCTTTATTTAAATAAAATAAAATTTCTTTTCCTTTTAAAATGAACTTTTAATATTATTTACTATCAACATTAAACTTTATAAAAATTATTTAACTACTTTTAATATATTAAAATCAGTCCAACTTACAAATCAATATTACTCAAAAATAATCAAAATTATTATTTATAATAATTCGTGACTTCAGAAATATTTGTCACTAGAATAATTTATTCCATAACCTTTTGAACAAATAGTTTCTCCTAAAAATAAATAGATATAGCCAATCATTATTTTATATTCTCATTTTCCACATAATACTCCATCATTAAATTCCAATATTTCTAAACAAATCCAAAATTATTCTCATTCTAATCTTTAAAATCCATTTTAATTAATTATATCACTATTACAAATTTTAATTAATTACTTCTCATATCGGGCTATTACAAACTCTTCCCCTTAGGAAAATTGCGTCCTCGCAATTTCTCATTAGAAAAACCTATATTTAAGCTTATTACTTCTAACTTGACTGCACCATCTACAATTTACACTTAAGTGCAAAACAATTGATCAGCCATCCACATATATCACACAATTTATAACCAATAACAAAGATAACACACAATGTTCTACCTATACTTTCTCGGGTTATCACATATAGTGATCTGCATATACCTTCCTTTTCCATTGTCTATAATCATGGACTACGAGTTTGAACAAAACCATTTGGAAGGTTTAGCACTTGGATAAATAATCAAAATATTTTTAATAAGTCGAAATTTCTAAGAAGCTTTAGGGTAGTCTCTATGGTACAAAGTTTATCCCTGTTAGCACCAAAATTGGTCACTAACCTCGTTGAGAAAGATTGTGTAGAGAGATTAATGAAGAAGATGAATTAGAACTGAAAAATAGTGTAATTCAATGCCAAAAGAACAGCAAAAACGAGAACACCAGATTTATAGTGGTTCGGCGTAACTGCCTACGTCCACTTTGAGTTTTGATCTTTATTTCTTTCACAAGTAGTTGAATACAGATACAATCCATATATTAATGACTTGAATACAAGTTTATACTGAAAATAATCAGTCTTGAAAGTGGCAGAGTCTCCCCATTGTTCTCCCAAAAAAGGTCCATTTCATTGTGCCCCTGCCCTTCTATTTATAGAAGAAGATGGGTTGGACTTCCTTCATGGGCTCAAGGCCAAGGTGACTTGGCCCATATAGGGCGATCTCAAGCTAGTTGGTCTATTCTTGCCGAACCGTACCTAAATGCCAAAACATGTCGACTGCATCAAACCTGTATATCCTTAGGCTCTTCTTGGTCAGAATCTTGTCTAGTGCTAACGATAATTTCTTCAACTGTCGTCTTGTAGCCGGGCCAAGGTGCCGGTTAACATTCCCAAAAATTTACAACACTCATACATTCACAAAACAAACACTTTAATTTATAATACAAAACTTTAAGGTGTTTAAATATTCGCCCCTTGTCAAAATTCTTCAAAAATATACGTGTGTGTACTATAGAGGACCTCAACACATTTATAAAATTTAACGCTTCAAAATTGAAAAGTTAATTTCCTTTACCAAAACAGGCCCTCTAGTAAATACCCTCATTAAATATTTTAAACTCTATAACTTCAAAATATTTTATCAGAAAATTTATTTCTTAAAGAATTACTTTTTCCATCCAAAAGAAAGTCATAAAATTCCAATCACTTTTTAACTTTTAATTTTCTCCAATTAAATTTCCACTTTGAAGTCAAAAATCAAACACATTCCAACTTCTAGTAATTAGTGGTGTACATAGAACAAAAAGGATTTCCTTTTCTTTAAAAATATTTTTTTATACTAAACTTTAATTTAAATGCAATTTTCAAAAAAAATCATACAAATCTAACTTTAATAATTTATTTATTTTAGCACATAACCTATCTTCAGACCAACATAATTATTTTCTAGACTCATTTCACATAAATTATATATCACCTTGATGAAAATCCTTACTAACACTTGTTAATATATGGATACATAACTCCGTCAATTTTTTTCCAAAATATTCAAAATCATATTTTTCTATAATATTTCTTATTTACGAAAATTAAAGTGTCTAATGAAAACTAATTTATTCCAACCTCTATTTTAATTGGAAACTTATATATGTTTTATATCTCACTACATATTACTACAAACATATTTATATCTCATTATATAAGTTTTAACATCCATATAAGCCACAACATGTCACACACAATCATTTAAAAGTATCTCATGCAGTTCATTTTGACATGCATATAAATATGTATTTACAAAAATTATTTAGTATAACGATCTTGCCTTGCCATTAATTTTGAGTGACTCACTTTATCATTTGGTTGCAATGTTAACTATGTGGTCAACACTGTCTCGCCAATGACCTTATTTATTCACTAAAGTATAATGGATGCAACCGTCGCTTAAAATATTTATACTCATAAAGTATCTTTATTACTTTCACACTTCATTTCTATATCAAAATAACAAATATATTCTCATATCAAAATAGTTTTCCAAATAACATACATTTTCTTATCAAACTACAGCGTATGATTTATCAAAACACCATATTTTCCTTTTTTCAAATTATAGCTCATAGTATTCCTTTAAAAAATTTCTTTACGTACAAAAAGTCTTTTCCAAAATTATTACTAATATTTTTTTCAAAGCATTCACTTCTTTCTAAATAGCATAACTTTTCTGAAAACACTATTTTCTTTTCAAATATTATTTATAGTACTTTCCAAAATAGTACATTATCACCCAAAACATCAAATTCTTTTAATATTGTTCAAAATATTTACTCCTTTCATGGCATAGTGTGCAAATGTCTCATCTTAGTGTTTAGGAATCTCAATCGATGATGTTGGCCAGACGCATTGATCAGAATCCTTAAAGCACTCAATGGACAAATTAACACATATCTACTTCATAATTTTATTTAAATATTATTTACATATATCCTTTAATAATCTTCTTTTTATTAAAATAATTATTTTCTTTTAAACATAATCAAATTCTACATTTATAAACATATACTTTATCAAAAGATTTGTGATTAAACATTTGCTTGCTTTTATTAAAGATATCATCAACTAACCTTTATATTTATTTATCAATAATAATTTACTTACAACCATCCAAATATCATACTAATCCATCCATGCATAGATGAGAAAGCATCAAATTTAAATTCATCTTATAATTTTAATTAATTGAATATGCATACATAGATAGTATATTATTTTACAAACTATAATTCCTCAATATCCCTTTGCAGTAACTTCACTACTGAAGTCACCACCGAGTTTAATTATCAATGTTTGAGTACATTTCTAACTTTCAAGTGATTATTCCTACACAAAACCGATCCTTACACAATTATTACAAACTCAATACAACTAATCATCATACAACCAATCAAGCATACATGAGAAACAATCCAATCAATGCGCTCAGCGGAAGACAATCCATTAACTTCCGCTGTTCCACTCTGATCAGTAGCGTATCAAGATACAACAATTCTATACTAAGCCACCTGAGGTCCAACATACTTCGCTAGTGCCGACGCTACTGGTCGAACCAATTTCTTCCGCCCTTACTACCACAACAACCATTCTGTATCTCATACAGAAATTTATACTTAGTCGTGTTAGAAGTCAAAATTATATACATATAATACAAATACGTCCCCAGATTATTACTCCAGTAATCATCATATACACCTACTATCCCTTACTATAGGGTAACTACCCAGCACACCCAAGGGGATAGGGACTAAGTCTTATCTAAGGTCAAGACTTATGTCTTGTATATAAAGTGTGTTGTTCTAAACCTTCTCTGATACCACCTGCAACACCCCACCTTTATACCTATACTCCAAAAAGTATTACTATGAAATACTGTCTGATAATATGAAGAATAATCGGTATTGGGCTATCACACATGAATATTCCCTTAGGTTTACATCTGTATACCACTCACATTTATGTAGTCGGTATTGGCATACAACAATAAACATGTGTTTTTCCAAGATAGAACAATGTATAATATAAACAATGATACGAGAACACAAAGTCATCAAAACATAGTGATAAAATATATTAAGTGAAATATACAAGGATAAGTGGGACTACGAATGAGCCAATTGCCTACTATCTCTTAAAATATTCAGGATAGATCCAATGTATACAATCCAATAACATACACATACAAGAGACCATACAGATGTATAATGATGCACAATACTGCTAATAATCTAGCCTCCAACTTAGCCCATAATCACATATTGGTCTCTTTGTCTTTGAACCTGAATGTCTAGAACTGACTCGAGTATTATATAAGTAACACATGGGTTAGACTATTTAGAATGCAATAATATAATAAAAATTAGAACGATATTGTCATGTACAACTCAAAGTGGCAATCATAAATGTAACAACATAATTCTAGCTATGCATATATCATCACCCATATCAAAGCAAATTCAAGCTACACGTCAAAATGGTATGATAAAATGGGTGAAGCATCTGTTCATCCAAATATCATCAATACATAAGAAATCATCAACATCATATGGCATGCATATAGTGATTCTCAAGATTATCTCCTAGATAATCATACAGGAGACATACTTGGGTCCATCGTACTGAATGCAAACACATAAACCAATCATCCAAAATATACATACATAAACACAAATATGGCATAACCTCATTTTCCTAAGTAATCTCTAAGATAACCATATAAAAGATAAGTACAAGGTCTAACTTCTTACTTTAAGCATTCCTTGCTATCCTTGATATTTGTAAAATGGATGTGTACGGGGACATACCACTTCATGTACACGTGATATCGTGATCAATCCAAGCAATCCATAATCACACAAATGATCATGTGGACTTTCAGCTCATAATTAATCAACTTTGCTCTCAACCTCAAGAATAATCATATAACCTCTCAGACCCTCTCAATAGTATACTTGCTCTCAATAATGTATGTGACGACCGCCCGACACCACTGGCACCAATAGTATATAATAGTGCGCTGCAATCATGCCCGACCGATATAGGACTATCATCAAGGTTGAAATAAACCAATATGGCATGTAACATATCATATCTCATAGTGCATGGATAAAATATAATATCACAAATATAACAGAAGATACGGTAATAACTATGTAAATAAATCATCATCAGAGCAATAAATCCACAGAGTTATACACTAAATGTAGTAGAGTTTATACAATAGAAGTAAACTCAAATAAACTGTCTCAACAAATAAAAAAAGAAAGTACTGTCACGGGCTCCACGGCATTGCTTGGTGGAAAAGCGTAGAAATTAATATATGTATATAATACGAGATAGCACTATCCAGCTCGTCCTTCGAACAGCTACTGCGTCACATAGACTTATTATCTAGTCTACTCATTTAAGAGTACCCAAGATAATAAGAAACAAACCATAAAACCTTAGATTAGACAATAGTCTGGTGCGAGTGGTAAATGAGTCTTAATATACTATATAAGTAAATATGGTAAGGAGCAAGAGTACAAGAACCACACCTGACATGTCACTGCGACCAAAGATTTAGCATATAACACTATAATATGCTACTTTACAATATCATAAAGATATATCACAAACAAAATAAAGGATATCAATCTTCCGAGTATTCGTATCTCCACTACCAACTTCCCCTGATACCTATGAGTGATAGCTTACTAAAGAAAACAACCAAAGCATCCATAGTATCCATCAACAATCCTAACTATCACTCCTTATGCTCTGAATATATGATCGCTCGTATGGCCTCATTTCTACCAGGGACTACTGGAATTCCGATTCTTCGTTGTACTCTCGTACCTTGCAGCCCAAAGCTGGATAAGTGTCTCGCAGCCCAAAGATGGATACTAGACCCAAAGCCACAGGTCCAGGGTATATGGATCCTTTCTACCAATCCATGGGTGGCCCCACTTATAACACTCTTGCTTCGAGTACAATAAAAACACTCCAAGCATCAACGATTCCTTAGCACATGTACCCAAGCCCTACTTTGCTCCATTTGGATACCGAGCTATTCTTGCTCAATCTAGTTTCCATTATTCACGAGGAACCCTTCCACATTCCCCGTTCCTACGGTTCACTCCTTTTACAAGCCACTATCTTCGGAACCTACTCCCAACATCAGCCAACATCCAAAGACTCTAGCTTTTCATCATGCTATTACATCGCCATCCAACCTTGATGCGAACTAGCCAACACCTCCAACACGATCTATTGGGCCTCTACTTCACCTCCCAGAAGTTTCACCCTTATTAGACTTACCATAAGAAGCCAACACCGACCTCTCATGTAGGTACCGACCTCTCCCTTTAGCCAATTATTGGCCAAGTTCCTTTCCTCCCCTTCCTTGCTTCTAGTACTCCATGCTAGATGCTTTGACCCCAACCTATCCATCCAACCAACTTAGTTCTCACTCCAAAGCACTACTTCAAATTCTAGAAAACAAGTCGGTATAGCCTTCAACCCCTAGTCAAACACCTATCTCTTGACTTGGGTCATCTCTACTAGTCTTGCTCTTGAATTCCCCAAAACTGCCGACTTATTGGACCAACCCACAGTACCTGGTACCAACCTCTTATGTAGGCACTGACTTATATGCTTCGAGAATCTGGACCTGTTGATTTAAACCCCAAGCTCCTCCCATACTCCAAAGCTTCCCCTCCAAGTTTTGTCAAATTCCGACCATTTTTGCCTTCGACTTGCCCAAATCACCAACCTATCTTCCTATTCATCCACAACACTAACAAACAATACCAAAGCATAACATCCAATCATAACATAACAAGCAATTTCATCCATTCAAACATGCAATTCATATAAATAAGACAAACAAGTTATTCTCTATCATAGATCTATACATAATCATGAATATATGTACATCAATAAGATGAATTCTAACTCAATTTAGGTTATATGCATAGTTAACATGTAATTAGGGCTTTAGAAAAGGTTTTACTATCAAAGTCAAGTTAAATCATGCAATTCTACCAAATAAACATATATAGGATAGTGAGAAGGCCACTCACCAATTACCAAATTCTACCAATTTATGTGTAGATCTAATCCGAAAAGCAAAGAAAAGCACCCCAAATGAAGTAAATCAATGATCTCTATCTTCTAATTGACGATCTAATCGCTAATCAATAATCTGGTTTGATTTGGGGAGAAATTTAGTTGAATTAGGATGGACCTAGTGCTAATTACGGTTTAGACTTGATTTAGAACGAGACGAACTAATTTGACTCCTACAGCCCTTGTTTATAGTAATCTCTAATTAGACTAATGAACCAACTAATGGGCTTAATTAATTACACACGAATTATGACTAGTAGTTTACAACACTTAAAACAGGCATAACTCCCTAACAATAAGTCCATTTTTCTATTATGACCACTATACGAAATAGGAAACCATTATTTGAAGAAAAGGGACTAGTTTGATACCCTGATTCAACTCCTATCAAAAGTTATAGCCGAAACAGGATTTTCAAGGTTAAAATGGTCACATAGAAATTCAAGAAAAATCATAGGTGTGTAAAATGTCCGTAAAAGTCATATTCCAAAATTATAGAATCATACGACCTCATACGATTATAATAAAAATATTTTCGATCCTCCGATATGTAAAATACGGGTCGTTACATTCTCCCTCACTTTAGGAATTTTGCCCCCGAAGTCCCTAAATAAGCCGAAGTACAAGCATCCATAGTTATCCCGCATGCCTACCAATCATTATCACCCATCACATATCTAATCAAGCAGCCATGCAATCAATAGTATAGTTAATCTATTCTAGCATGCAGAATACTAACTATCAATTATAGTACACAATGGTGAAAGTAAATACGATAAACAATGGGCCTTACCATTCAAAGAGATCCAGATAAGAAGTCCTCATGCTCTCTTCCATCTTCCACATACAACCATCCTCATTTTTGCTCCATTGTATCTTAAATTGTTTCACCATTTTTCTCCTAAGCTATTTCGTATTGTACCCAACAATATGAAACGGCCTACGAGGTATAAAAACTTTTGGTTCTACCTTAACATCACGCCTAAGTTATGCACAAATTTCCATAGATAAGTAACATGAAAAATGTTGTGCATGCCCGCCATTTTCTGAGGTAACTCGACCCATATGCTAACTTCCTGATTCTCTCGACTATTAGAAAAGGACCTACGAATCTCGGTGCCAACTTCCCTTTTCTACCAAATCAAACTACATTCTTTATAGGAAAAACCTTCATAAACACCATATCTTCGATAGAAAATTGTAAATCTCTTCGTCACTTATCCGCGTAGCTTTTCTGTTGATCCTGAGCAGCTTTCATTCATTATCGAATGACCTCAATCTTCTCTGAAGTCTCTCTAATCGTATCTGGCCTAAGTATCAGTTTCTCGCCCGCTTCCCACCAACATGAAGGAGTGTTACATGGTCGACCATACAATGCTCCATACAGTGCCATACCATTACTCGACTGATAACTATTATTGTATGCAAACTCTACCAAATGCAAATGATCATCCTGCGATCCTCCAAAATTTATAATATATGCTTGTAAGAGATCTTTCGATGTACGATTTACTCTTTAGGTCTATATATCTGTTTGCATATGACAAGCTATACTAAGATGCAGCTCAGTCCCTAACACTTCTTGTAAGCTCTTCCAAAACCTACTAGTGAACAACGGGTCTCGGTCGCTCACAATACTCTTTGGCACACCATGTAATCGTACTATCCACTTTACATACAACTCTGCCAGCTAGGATGCCATTCTACTTGACTTGACAGGTATAAATCTCGCAATCTTGGTCAACTGATCAACTATGACCCAAATGCTTTCATACCTGTTCGACGATGAATTTTCTATCGGTTAGAAAATCGCCAAAAAATATTGTAATAAAAATAACTGCAAGCGCACGATGTACAATTTTAGTACGTGGCGAGTACGGGTCGATCCGCAGGGAATTGAATTAATTTAAATTCTACTCAATCAAATTAACCCAAGAGTTAAAGTTTGTTTGAAAACTAAGAAATATAGCAAAAATTAAACTAGACAACGGTGAATAAAAATATGAGTTTAAATGGAAATTTAGAGGCAAATCCACTCTCATACTCTCACATAAATCAACACAAAAACAATCTATGATCTCTCATTTTAATCTCAAGTAGAATTAGTGATGTATTTATCATAAGTATGGTCTTTTTATGTTATTAATTAACATAACTTAAACCATCAAACTATAATACAACAACTAAAACCATTTATCAATTGTAATGAAAATGAACATAAAGTCAAAGCAAAAGCTATTTTAAGCATGATCTATTTACTATTTTTTTTAGTAAAATAGATCATCAAATGTTGTTTCTCCTTTAATTCCATGATCAAAATCACTTAGTTAGATGATGATGTAAATTGTGTTTATGTTGGATTAAGCATAGCCCATTTGTGATTACAACACAGGCTATCAAATTCCCTAATAAACTTACATCATAATCTAACTCTTCATGAAGCATAAAAAGAGATCATAAATAATAACATATGTTGAATTTACATAATTTTAGAGAGGTTCATTATCCTTAAATTGAAAGGGTTTAGCTTCCCATTTGTTATATCATTTCAACACATGTAAATTTAAAAATAAAAAATAAAGGGAAAGTGCAAGCTAATTAAAATAAAAAGGAACTAACTACCTGCATAAAAATAAAACTAAGCTACTAACATAAAAGGAAAGAGAGCATGTAAATAAAAATGAGCATGATAATAAAATAAAAGCAAAGAAGAAAAAGAAGAAGAAGAGGCTTAGGAAGCCAGCTTATTTCTCATTTAATTTTGAGGCTTCAACTTACATAATATGATAAGAAGGTAAAAACTCCATTACATGAACATAAGAGGATTATTTATACATGCCTAAAACCTTAATCCATATTTTAGGGGACTACCTAAAATGCCCCTTAGGAAGTATAACCTCCAAGTAATCATTAGCATAAGCTCAATCATCTATTAAATGTGCATGTGACTTTAATCCCCACTAACATGTGCATTAGCTCTTAATTTTGGTTTACGGTTAGTGGGTAGGTAGGGTCCTCCATGATTTCATGAATTCTTTTATTTCTTCATTCCTTTGTCTTCCAACCTTTATGCATGCATACATAAAGCCTCTACCATTTTCCATCCAAATTCCTACAAATAAACATAAAATGTGCAAGTGAATTTTCTCAAATTAAATCATACACAAAATTACCATTTTACCCCCATATAGATGCATGAATAATGACCTGAAAGCATTTTTGAATTTTTTTTAGAAAAGCTAAGCGGGGTTAACAGGACCCCTACCAGTTTATTGTAGAAAATAATAAATGTGAAAATATACCGTAACATGCTATGATATATTGAGGGATACAAGAGGGAAAAATAAAAAGGAAAAAAATAAAAACAAACACAAAAAGGCTAAGATAGCCAAATGTTTGCAAATGGAGTTTCAAAACAATAAGTGCCATGGTGTCTTCCACATCTTATAGCAAGAGAAAGCTCAACCCATAATTCCATCTCAGTGTTAGCTTTTCCATTGAATATTCTGTTATTCCTCTTCCTCCAAATTACAAATACAAATTTCTTGAGAATTAATAGCATCATCCTTCCATCTCATCGCCTTATATATATTACACCACTCTACATTGCTTAACCTTGTGATGTCAGATCTGCCAATCTTCAACATAAGCCTTTCCCGCAAACCATATACAAATTTGCAGTTAAAAAACAGATGGACATTGGTCACCACTTCTTCATTACAGTATATACAATTTAGATAGATTTACATTCCTAAAGAAAAGAGTTTGCCCCTGGTATTAAGCACATTCCTCAAAACTTTCCACAACAACAAATTTTCTGCTTCTCTACAATTTTGGTTCCAAACCTTCCTATTCCACGCAAATTGGCTTTCCACATGATTGTTTGAACAATTGTATACTAAAGAGACAGAATGTTTCCTGAAAGCATGCGACCACTCTACCATATCAGTTTGCTCCATAGGATAGTGTTGTAGCATAATTTCATTCCAAAGTTGTCTAATAGTTTGATTTGATGAATATGGTAAAGTGACAGTTCCATTGTATATATAATGCTCTGCCTTTGCATCCCTGTGTATACCAGTTTGGACTTGATGATTGTATGACAATATTTTCCCAAGAATAACTCCTTGTTTAGACCAAGGATGTAACGACCCCGAATTTTATATAAATTTAAATTGATAATTAATTGGATTTTTGAATTAAAATAGTGAAATAAAACGGTAAATAGATTGCGAGTTTCCCCGGATTCAAATATATTCTGTATAAATCATTTAAATTAAAAATATTGTATATTGTGTATATATGTGTACATATGAATGTATATGTAATATATGAGAAAATTTTAAGTTAATATATATGTATATTGAATTCGAGTTTAAATCTAAGTTTAAATGGTTTAATAATAATAATAAATGATAATAATAGATATTAAGTTATAAATAGAATCAAAAATATGTAAGATAAATTTTATAGTTTTATAAAATAGAAAGTGAATACATTAGTATAAAAACTGATGGTTCGAATGCATGCAGACCTAAAAACTAAAAGAATCAAATACAAAGTAAAATTATATAGCTTGTAAAATAAGCCAGGAAAGTATAAGAAAAGAAAATGCAAAGCAAAGGAAATTTTAACTAAGTAAGTATAGGTGATATGTACATAATAATTAGAATATGGGAAAGCATGCAGATGTGAGTACAACAAATCAAAGGGGTATGTAGGCTGCAAGAAAACAAAGCAAAGTAAACATGTAATATGTTGTAGCTTGTAAGTGAAGACTCAGGCAAGTAAAAATATAAAATATGTGTAAATTAAAAACATAAAGTACAACAACATTTAATGCTCTCATTTCCTTTCAGCAAACAAAATCTATTCGAGTTGTATGAAATGTGATTTCAGCCTCCATTTCTATAAAAATCTCTGATCAATTCTGGTACCAGTAGTAATAGCCTGTAAACATTTTTATATATATCAATCTACCTCTTCTCATTTAGAAAGACTTATCCTTTCCAGTAAACACATTAAAACTGAAGCATCCTTCATTTAAACAAAAACAAGAAAATTTACAGGAGAATCAAGCATTAGCAACTCAAAGTTTTGAAGTTTTAAAGCATTTTCCAGTTTTAAGTGTTCAATGTATCAACAGCTTTTCAAGTTTGCAAACCCTGTCTTCATTCATGTCTGGTGAGTAACATTAAATCTTAAACTTAAATATTTGAATTAGTAGCAGGTTTATATCTGGATGATATGAGTGTTGAACTTGTTGCTGTTAATATATATGAATATGTAGTATATGCATACATATATAAAATGAGTCACCTGTTTTTCCAGATTTGCAAACTAAATTCATGTTCTTTGATTTGATAACCATTGAATCTTAAACTATAAAAAAA
Organism: Allium fistulosum; assembly: GCA_030737815.1. Taxonomy (NCBI): domain Eukaryota; kingdom Viridiplantae; phylum Streptophyta; class Magnoliopsida; order Asparagales; family Amaryllidaceae; genus Allium; species Allium fistulosum. The sequence goes on along the minus strand of CM060904.1, from coordinate 1,126,131,768 downwards.
AATGTAAATGACTCTGGAAATCTAGAACAACATAGTAAGATTTGTATAAGTAAAAATTTAAACCTCTAGATTCACAAGTTCAGGAACAGACATTGAATCCTTGTAACAAAACTTGATTTTTAAAACTAAAGTCAAGAATTTTAGTAATGGGGGTTAAGAGCAGTTCGTATATGAACTAAAAAGGGAATTTTGGGAATTGTGGGTGATCTCTGCTCTCTGGGTGGTCGGGTTTTCTCGTGGTGATAGAGGAGGCTAGGGTGGAGATGGGAAAAATAGTCGGAGGTGGACACGATCACGGTGGCGACTGCGGCAAGTGCGTGGAGTTTGTAAACCTAGTTTTTGTCGAACTATGAAAATGGGAGCATTACGTCATTCCCAGGTGATCGAGTTGTACGAATTTTGGAGGATGGCTTCGTGGATGGACGGAGACGAAGTGGCCAGAGAGTCTCGTTGTCTGATGATCGGGGTCGTTTGGACGAGGGTGTTTTGGACGGAGCTTGTTGTTCCAGTGGAGCTCGAGAATACTCGATTTTGTTTTGGACTTTGCGGCATTAGTTCGTGGGTCGGAATCGTTCAGGTGATGGATCACCGATGTGTGTGAGGAGTCATCGGAGGTAGCGGCGGCGGGGACGATCTGTGCACGTGCACGATGATGAATTGGCATCAGTTCATAGAGTTGGGGAAAGGAGAGTTCGTCTCGAAGTGATCTCGAGAAAATTGGGTGATGGGCTCGAGTGATTATTGGGTTCGTACGCGAGTGATAAAATGTTTTCAGAATTTAAAACAAAGCAAGTTTAAAAAGTAAAGGAAGGAAGAGAAGAAGCAGGGGATAACTCGAGTTTACCTGAGTGTTTTCGAGATTTACCCGAAGTAAACCAGGTCTGGACTCGAAGCAAAATACTGGGTTGCTCGAGAATGGTTTTGAGTTACAGGGTTTGATAAAACCTGTCACTGTTTTGTGTTCTTTTTAATAAACTTTGAATTTTAAAGTAAATTTGATTTCAAACAAATAATTAAACTTGGTTTTTGATAAGTTCTTTATAAAAGGGTTTAAATGGAAGTTAAATGATTAAATAACTTAAATATGCAAGTTGAATGATTAATTAATGTGATTTATTTAAGTTAATTCATTAATTAGATTAAATTAATTAAGGATAATCATTTATGGAATTGGTTAAGTAAAATTACTTAATTGAAAGTAATTAAATAAATGATTAAAATTTATTAATTAAATGATTAAAGTATACTTGCTTGATGTAATTAATTTGTAATTAGAAATAATCAATTTAGTAATTAATAAAGGGCTAATTAATTAATTAAGAATAATTAATTAAATGATAATTAATTAAAAGTTGATTAATTTAAAAAATAATAAATGATTAAAGGACAATTAATCCAATGATTTGAAAATTAATTGATGTTAATTAACTATGATGGTTGACCCATCTGATTTGAATTAATCAGATAATTTATTGAGCTTACTAACGGATGGTTGAATTCTATTGATTGTCGAACTGTTTGATATTATGCTTTGTGCTATGAATTGTTTTGACGTGATCTGTGATTTATGTTTCTGTGATATATTACTATGTGAATATGAGACAACTTGGCCTTTAAAACGACATTTAAATTTCGATGCGACAGGGAGTCGGATTCCAGTTGGTTATCCGAAACCCACATCGAACTGTAATGATGAATCTTTGTGACTGATAAATTTATTTTATTTATGAATCTGTGAATGAAGATAAGCGTTATGGGTTATACCGCTTATCGATATATCTGTAATGATTGATGTTGTGCACTATTGTGTGTAAAACCCCTGGACTACACCATACACACACAAATATGGATTTCACGTGGAAATCGGTTAAGTCACAGATGATTTAAATTCAATGTTTTTGAAATTGAAATTTTAATTTCAATTGATTTTGAATTGGAAATTGGGGTTTAATATGAAAAACTTTTGAAAGGAGTTTTAAAGATATTTTGGATATCTTGAAATTTAAATAATTTGATTTAAATTTGAATTCAAATTTGAAATTGAATTCTATGATTTGAAACTAGGGATTAAAGATGCTGTACAAGTTATATATGGGTTAAACCATTTTAAAGGTATTGATTTGGGAATTTGAATTTAATTCAAGGGTTTTAACTCGTGTAAATATAACTAGATTTTTCTGAAAACGAAACTATTTGTTTTCAAATAGTAAAAGCTTTCACAAAAGTAATGAATTTCCAAATTGTGTTGAATGGTTTCAAGTTTGAAATAGAATTGAAATGTTTTGAAAACTATGAAATGAGTCTTTGATTTCAAAGACCGGATGAGTTAATCTAACTTGAAATGGAATTGTTTTGCAAGGCTATGAATGAATCTTTGGAAACTAGTTTTGAAAGCTATAAGTTAAATCTTGACTTAAAGATTTAACGAGTTAATTCAAGTAAAATGGAAATTGTTTTGAAATCCATGAATGAATCTTTGGGAATGGGGTGAACTTTGTGAATTAAATCTTTTGTTTAAAAGATTAAAGGTGTGGAAATTGTTTAAACCATTGAAGGTTTTTTGAAATGAATCTTTTTGTTTAAAAGATTGGAAATGGTAATTTGTTTTAACCATTCGAATGAAAAGTTTTGGGCTTTAAGCTGTGATTTAACTGAGATCCCAGTATCCATATGATTTTTAATTGCGCTCGTTATTCGGTTTAGCCGGGAGAGGACCTTTGTGTCATATAACCCATTCCGAATAGTGATACGACGATATGGATAGCATTTGAAGACCGGTGGTGAAGACCGGGTATTTGCGAGAACGATAGGATGACCTATCGATTGTCTCTGCACTGAGTCGCGCCGGTATAGAGATTTCCTAAGTGATGGTAAATCCGATCGGGATTGTGAATACCCGGATTGCAAGGGCTTCTTCGGAGGTGCCTTCGGTTCTGTTCGAACCCGGAACAGACTTGTATGGATGTGTGTCTGACATTACACTTTGAGATGTAAAGCTGGTTTCTATCAAAAACATTTCTGTTGGTGGCGGAGAATTTATTCTCTTAGCTTAACACCCTTCTCTGAGACGTACGAGCTCAGAGGTTATGTAGTTGATGGTTACTAGTGATACGTTCCCAATTTGGTAATGTGGCATACAAAGTGCTGCTGATCAATTGTTGATCAAAGCGTTGCTTTGTGAAAAAGCGTGGCTTTGTGGAAAAGCGTGGCTTTGTGAAAAAGCGTAGCTTTGTGGACGAGACTTCGTCGAGCCTCACAACCCGGTAATGGTCGAAACATGAATGTTGCGGTAAAGGTTTTTAGGGGTAGCGCCTCTAGGGTATGTCATTTCCTTCTGGATAAAAGGTGATATCATGGTATGGAGCCCAGATATTTTACCTATGTTGATTATACTTTGTGGCTGTTGCTTTATGATTGAGGATCCTCGGATAAAGGTCGGTAATGACCGGGGGATGACATAGCTTGTGTGTTAGTTACCTAGTTACAGCTGTACAGCGTGAGGTAGCGTCAGTGTGTTAGTTACCTAGTTACAGCTGTACAGCGTGAGGTAGCATCGACCTTTTGTTTGCAGAGATCCGGTTAGGATCCGAGGCGTCTTTCCAGAGGCGTTTCTATTTCGGAAAGGAAGTTCCTTAGCCTGATCATTTGTTGGAAATCCAAAGAAACAATACGAACCCTGTACGGTTTTAGTTGTATTACCTGCTATGGAATGTGGCGGTAACCTGCTATTGAACGTAGTAGCTATAGTAGGCATACAATAATGGTTGTATGCTGGCTAAGATTTATATTATATTTTCGAAATGTTTTTCTACACTATGCACTAGTAATAATGTTAAAAGAGTTTTGATTTTGCGTAGTAAGCATTTTTGACTATCATAAGGAGAAATCTCCTCTAATTCTGCGATTGCATTGTGTGTGTGGCGGGAGGCTTTATGGTAGTTTCATTTTCGAAAAGCATTCCGGATTTCAATGTTTAAAAGCCTTTTGTGTTTGTTTAAAGATAAACTATTTTTGTTGCTCACACCAGTCCCATGACTGATCCGGAGTTTATTGTTCCCTTCCTAAACTCTGGGTGCCCACTATTTTCCACACGGGCAGTCTAGAGTTGGGTTTTCTCAGATATTCAGGTTGAGTGGATTAGCTGGAGCTAGCTATGGATTAGAGCATTCTATTGGAGATTTTCTATCCGCTGCTGATGTTGTCTATTTTCTTTCCGCTGCTATTTCTTGTATCATATCTCTGATGTATATCGATATCTGTTGTATCATTCTGTTGTATCATATTGTATCAGATTTTGTATCTGTCATTGTATCAATGTTATGTAATTGATATATTCTTTTTCCGCTGTGTTGTTATACTTAATGGTGTTATAAGCTCCGGCGACTCGGATTTGAACGGTCGAATCTACGACATTCGAGTACGATGTAAAGTATGGATGTCGATTTTCGAACGGGAAAAATCCGATAGTCGTTACAAGTGGTATCAGAGCTAAGGTTGAACTTTAGCTCAGGAGTATAACACATTAAGTAGCTCATTAGAGATAGGGTGAAGTATATCCTAGAATGAGTAATTCTCAGATATCCGTCCGTAAGCCTCAGTAAATTCTCTTGCTATTCGCTGATAGTGAGTATGAGTGTCAGAAGAGGATGAGATAGGGGACAGGGGAATACCACCACGAAATGGTCAATACTCTGTAACAACAGTGGAAACAAATTTTCTCTATCAATCTCTTTTGTTCGACATCTTTTCTCAATTCTTCGATGGTTCCTGGTAGATCCAGGAAGGAGATTCGATATGTTAATATGGGACGTAAACTCTGGATGGACCAAAATTGTTTGTTTGGATGAATTGGTTGCTTTGATTGCTATGGTTGATAGGTATACTTTAGTTTTAAACTAAAAGTTTTGAAATTGTATCCACATATCTATCTATTCTTTGGGTTTCCATATATTCTACGAGTGGTTAGTTATCCCTTCGAACTAACCGATGCCTCTGCATATTTCGTAGATCCGGATAACCCCAGTATCGGGTGAAAGAATTCAAAAAGATTCGTTTTCATATCTATTATTGATATTCTGACTGGGTAAGCCAAATGCAGAATAGATGTTCAGTTGATCTGATAAAATATTCTTCATCTATCATTGTGTCTCCTGTGCAAATTTCGAGGACGAAATTCTTTTAAGGGGGGAAGTCTGTAACGACCCCGAATTTTATATAAATTTAAATTGATAATTAATTGGATTTTTGAATTAAAATAGTGAAATAAAACGGTAAATAGATTGCGAGTTTCCCCGGATTCAAATATATTCTGTATAAATCATTTAAATTAAAAATATTGTATATTGTGTATATATGTGTACATATGAATGTATATGTAATATATGAGAAAATTTTAAGTTAATATATATGTATATTGAATTCGAGTTTAAATCTAAGTTTAAATGGTTTAATAATAATAATAAATGATAATAATAGATATTAAGTTATAAATAGAATAAAAAATATGTAAGATAAATTTTATAGTTTTATAAAATAGAAAGTGAATACATTAGTATAAAAACTGATGGTTCGAATGCATGCAGACCTAAAAACTAAAAGAATCAAATACAAAGTAAAATTATATAGCTTGTAAAATAAGCCAGGCAAGTATAAGAAAAGAAAATGCAAAGCAAAGGAAATTTTAACTAAGTAAGTATAGGTGATATGTACATAATAATTCGAAAATGGGAAAGCATGCAGATGTGAGTACAACAAATCAAAGGGGTATGTAGGCTGCAAGAAAACAAAGCAAAGTAAACATGTAATATGTTGTAGCTTGTAAGTGAAGACTCAGGCAAGTAAAAATATAAAATATGTGTAAATTAAAAACATAAAGTACAACAACATTTAATGCTCTCATTTCCTTTCAGCAAACAAAATCTGTTCGAGTTGTATGAAATGTGATTTCAGCCTCCATTTCTATAAAAATCTCTGATCAATTCTTGTACCAGTAGTAATAGCCTGTAAACATTTTTATATATATCAATCTACCTCTTCTCGTTTACAAAGACTTATCCTTTCCAGTAAACACATTAAAACTGAAGCATCCTTCATTTAAACAAAAACAAGAAAATTTACAGGAGAATCAAGCATTAGCAACTCAAAGTTTTGAAGTTTTAAAGCATTTTCCAGTTTTAAGTGTTCAATGTATCAACAGCTTTTCAAGTTTGCAAACCCTGTCTTCATTCATGTCTGGTGAGTAACATTAAATCTTAAACTTAAATATTTGAATTAGTAGCAGGTTTATATCTGGATGATATGAGTGTTGAACTTGTTGCTGTTAATATATATGAATATGTAGTATATGCATACCTGTATAAAATGAGTCACCTATTTTTCCAGATTTGCAAACTAAATTCATGTTCTTTGATTTGATAACCATTGAATCTTAAACTATAAAAAAAAATGTAAATGACTCTTGAAATCTAGAACAACATAGTAAGATTTGTATAAGTAAAAATTTAAACCTCTAGATTCACAAGTTCAGGAACAGACATTGAATCCTTGTAACAAAACTTGATTTTTAAAACTAAAGTCAAGAATTTTAGTAATGGGGGTTAAGAGTAGTTCGTATATGAACTAAAAAGGGAATTTTGGGAATTGTGGGTGATCTCTGCTCTCTAGGTGGTCGGGTTTTCTCGTGGTGATAGAGGAGGCTAGGGTGGAGATGGGAAAAATAGTCGGAGGTGGCCACGATCACGGTGGCGACTGCGGCAAGTGCGTGGAGTTTGTAAACCTAGTTTTTGTCGAACTATGAAAATGGGAGCATTACGTCATTCCTAGGTGATCGAGTTGTACGAATTTTGGAGGATGGCTTCGTGGATGGACGGAGACAAAGTGGCCAGAGAGTCTCGTTGTCTGATGACCGGGGTCGTTTGGACGAGGGTGTTTTGGACGGAGCTTGTTGTTCCAGTGGAGCTCGAGAATACTCGATTTTGTTTTGGACTTTGCGGCATTAGTTCGTGGGTCGGAATCGTTCAGGTGATGGATCACCGATGTGTGTGAGGAGTCATCGGAGGTAGCGGCGGCGGGGACGATCTGTGCACGTGCACGATGATGAACTGGCATCAGTTCATAGAGTTGGGGAAAGGAGAGTTCGTCTCGAAGTGATCTCGAGAAAATTGGGTGATGGGCTCGAGTGATTATTGGGTTCGTACGCGAGTGATAAAATGTTTTCAGAATTTAAAACAAAGCAAGTTTAAAAAGTAAAGGAAGGAAGAGAAGAAGCAGGGGATAACTCGAGTTTACCTGAGTGTTTTCGAGATTTACCCGAAGTAAACCAGGTCTGGACTCGAAGCAAAATACTGGGTTGCTCGAGAATGGTTTTGAGTTACAGGGTTTGATAAAACCTGTCACTGTTTTGTGTTCTTTTTATTAAACTTTGAATTTTAAAGTAAATTTGATTTCAAACAAATAATTAAACTTGGTTTTTGATAAGTTCTTTATAAAAGGGTTATAATGGAAGTTAAATGATTAAATAACTTAAATATGCAAGTTGAATGATTAATTAATGTGATTTATTTAAGTTAATTCATTAATTAGATTAAATTAATTAAGGATAATCATTTATGGAATTGGTTAAGTAAAATTACTTAATTGAAAGTAATTAAATAAATGATTAAAATTTATTAATTAAATGATTAAAGTATACTTGCTTGATGTAATTAATTTGTAATTAGAAATAATCAATTTAGTAATTAATAAAGGGCTAATTAATTAATTAAGAATAATTAATTAAATGATAATTAATTAAAAGTTGATTAATTTAAAAAATAATAAATGATTAAAGGACAATTAATCCAATGATTTGAAAATTAATTGATGTTAATTAACTATGATGGTTGACCCATCTGATTTGAATTAATCAGATAATTTATTGAGCTTACTGACGGATGGTTGAATTCTATTGATTGTCGAACTGTTTGATATTATGCTTTGTGCTATGAATTGTTTTGACGTGATCTGTGATTTCTATTTCTGTGATATATTACTATGTGAATATGAGACAACTTGGCCTTTAAAACGACATTTAAATTTCAATGCGACAGGGAGTCGGATTCCAGTTGGTTATCCGAAACCCACATCGAACTGTAATGATGAATCTTTGTGACTGATAAATTTATTTTATATATGAATCTGTGAATGAAGATAAGCGTTATGGGTTATACCGCTTATCGATATATCTGTAATGATTGATGTTGTGCACTATTGTGTGTAAAACCCCTGGACTACACCATACACACACAAATATGGATTTCACGTGGAAATCGGTTAAGTCACAGATGATTTAAATTCAATGTTTTTGAAATTGAAATTTTAATTTCAATTGATTTTGAATTGGAAATTGGGGTTTAATATGAAAAGCTTTTGAAAGGAGTTTTAAAGATATTTTGGATATCTTGAAATTTAAATAATTTGATTTAAATTTGAATTCAAATTTGAAATTGAATTCTATGATTTGAAACTAGGGATTAAAGATGCTGTACAAGTTATATATGGGTTAAACCATTTTAAAGGTATTGATTTGGGAATTTGAATTTAATTCAAGGGTTTTAACTCGTGTAAATATAACTAGATTTTTCTGAAAACGAAACTATTTGTTTTCAAATAGTAAAAGCTTTCACAAAAGTAATGAATTTCCAAATTGTGTTGAATGGTTTCAAGTTTGAAATAGAATTGAAATGTTTTGAAAACTATGAAATGAGTCTTTGATTTCAAAGACCGGATGAGTTAATCTAACTTGAAATGGAATTGTTTTGCAAGGCTATGAATGAATCTTTGGAAACTAGTTTTGAAAGCTATAAGTTAAATCTTGACTTAAAGATTTAACGAGTTAATTCAAGTAAAATGGAAATTGTTTTGAAATCCATGAATGAATCTTTGGGAATGGGGTGAACTTTGTGAATTAAATCTTTTGTTTAAAAGATTAAAGGTGTGGAAATTGTTTAAACCATTGAAGGTTTTTTGAAATGAATCTTTTTGTTTAAAAGATTGGAAATGGTAATTTGTTTTAACCATTCGAATGAAAAGTTTTGGGCTTTAAGCTGTGATTTAACTGAGATCCCAGTATCCATATGATTTTTAATTGCGCTCGTTATTCGGTTTAGCCGGGAGAGGACCTTTGTGTCATATAACCCATTCCGAATAGTGATACGACGATATGGATAGCATTTGAAGACCGGTGGTGAAGACCGGGTATTTGCGAGAACGATAGGATGACCTATCGATTGTCTCTGCACTGAGTCGCGCCGGTATAGAGATTTCCTAAGTGATGGTAAATCCGATCGGGATTGTGAATACCCGGATTGCAAGGGCTTCTTCGGAGGTGCCTTCGGTTCTGTTCGAACCCGGAACAGACTTGTATGGATGTGTGTCTGACATTACACTTTGAGATGTAAAGCTGGTTTCTATCAAATACATTTCTATTAGTGGCGGAGAATTTATTCTCTTAGCTTAACACCCTTCTCTGAGACGTACGAGCTCAGAGGTTATGTAGTTGATGGTTACTAGTGATACGTTCCCAATTTGGTAATGTGGCATACGAAGTGCTGCTGATCAATTGTTGATCAAAGCGTTGCTTTATGAAAAAGCGTGGCTTTATGGAAAAGCGTGGCTTTGTGAAAAAGTGTAGCTTTGTGGACGAGACTTCGTCGAGCCTCACAACCCGGTAATGGTCGAAACAGGATTGTTGCGGCAAAGGTTTTTAGGGGTAGCGCCTCTAGGGTATGTCATTTCCTTCTGGATAAAAGGTGATATCATGGTATGGAGCCCAGATATTTTACCTATGTTGATTATACTTTGTGGCTGTTGCTTTATGATTGAGGATCCTCGGATAAAGGTCGGTAACGACCGGGGGATGACATAGCTCGTGTGTTAGTTACCTAGTTACAGCTGTACAGCGTGAGGTAGCGTCAGTGTGTTAGTTACCTAGTTACAGCTGTACAGCATGAGGTAGCGTCGACCTTTTGTTTGCAGAGATCCGGTTAGGATCCGAGGCGTCTTTCCAGAGGCGTTTCTATTTCGGAAAGGAAGTTCCTTAGCCTGATCATTTGTTGGAAATCCAAAGAAACAATACGAACCCTGTACGGTTTTAGTTGTATTACCTGCTATGGAATGTGGCGGTAACCTGCTATTGAACGTAGTAGCTATAGTAGGCATACAATAATGGTTGTATGCTGGTTAAGATTTATATTATATTTTCGAAATGTTTTTCTACACTATGCACTAGTAATAATATCAAAAGAGTTTTGATTTTGCGTAGTAAGCATTTTTGACTATCATAAGGAGAAATCTCCTCCAATTCTACGATTGCATCGTGTGTGTGGCGGGAGGCTTTATGGTAGTTTCATTTTCGAAAAGCATTGCGGATTTCAATGTTTAAAAGCCTTTTGTGTTTGTTTAAAGATAAACTATTTTTGTTGCTCACACCAGTCCCATGACTGATCCGGAGTTTATTGTTCCCTTCCTAAACTCTGGGTGCCCACTATTTTCCACACGGGCAGTCTAGAGTTGGGTTTTCTCAGATATTCAGGTTGAGTGGATTAGCTGGAGCTAGCTATGGATTAGAGCATTCTATTGGAGATTTTCTATCCGCTGCTGATGTTGTTTATTTTCTTTCCGCTGCTATTTCTTGTATCATATCTCTGATGTATATCGATATCCGTTGTATCATTCTGTTGTATCATATTGTATCAGATTTTGTATCTGTCATTGTATCAATGTTATGTAATTGATATATTCTTTTTCCGCTGTGTTGTTATACTTAATGGTGTTATAAGCTCCGGCGACTCGGATTTGAACGGTCGAATCTACGACATTCGAGTACGATGTAAAGTATGGATGTCGATTTTCGAACGGGAAAAATCCGATATCGTTACAAAGGATCATGCCAAAAACTTGTCTCTCCTTCCTATGATGATATTATTCTAATATGGGGCAGCAAATCGTACCCGAGTTTAAGAATTGACCGCCATATCCAGTTACATCCATTAGGAATATCCATTGTCCAGAAATACTTACCTTTTAGATTGTACTTAAGGGTCCATATGACCCATATATTACTTCTTCTTGACAGCAAGTTATTGAAATGGGTGTTAAATGCTGCTTTGTTCCAGATATTTAAATTTAAAACACCCAGCCCACCCTTATTTTTCATGTGCTCAACTTTCTGGAAGCTTATGGTTTTAGTTTTCTGGAATACACAGACCTAGACCATAAAAATACATATGGCTCTTCAAATCATAAGAATCAGCTTCTTTGGGAAGATGAAAGTTCTACACCAATAAGTGGTATAGGAGAAGAAGACTGATTTTATTAAGATCAACCTACCTACTTGTGTCAGGTTCCTATTTGACCAACCATTCATCGCCTTAGTTGTTTTGTCATACAAGCTCATAAAATCAGCAGTTGTTATTTTTAAGGTAACAAGTGGGATGCCAAGGTAAGTAGAAGAGTCATTTGCTTGAGGCAAACCTAATAGCAGAGACAACTCAGTGGCACTGTGGTAGGGAACACCAGCAACCATGATACTAGATTTATTATAGTTGACTACCAGGTCCGAGAATTTATGGAAGGTGGTCAATACTTTCAAAATACTGGAAATGGATTGAATTGTTGCCTTTGTATAGATGATCAAATTATCAGCAAACATGAGTGAAGTTATCAATGGCTCTCGACATTTTGAATGAAGACTAATATTTTTGGAAATAACCTCACGATTGATTAGTTGTAACGACCCACTATTTTGGACCATTCAAATCGACAATAAATCCACACATGCCGGACTTGAATAATTCAAAACAATAGATTGTAAATAAAATTTGGCAAAACTCAGAATAGACAATAAATGAATCACAGATCACAGAGTAATATAACAATGCAGCGGAAGCAAAGAAATAGTAGTTCATGAAGCTACTATATATATATAACAGAGTTAAACAAAATACATCAGAATTTATGAATACAAAGATGTCTCAATACAATAGTCAAATTCAAGAAGATCTGAATACATCACTGGAATCAACTGAATGACTGAAAGCAGAATCAATGGATGGATCCAAGCGAAGCTCCAACCCCAAAGGTGAGTCTCGAATACTGGTACAACTCAGTCTGACCCGAGCGTAAAGCAAAACACAAAACACTCCAGTCAGGACATACATACTTTTACAATGTAAAATAACTCAAGTGAACTGTAATAGAAAAGTACAAGTAACTTAAAGGATGTTTGGGATCGCCCATCCTTTAAGGATCCGTTAAACTATCTACTATGTAGTAATATACGCTATTATAATAATGTCTAATAATAAAATAAACTTACTTTTAAATAGCGTTAAGGCTTTACATTTTCCACCTTAACACATAATAGTGCCAATAGTCTATATAGTACCTGCATACCTCGAGAGGCTACGAGAAGATACTCCATAGGTACGACACAAATAGAAACTTGTAGTAAAGCTCGGTATGGTAGGTGACACGGCACAACTAGGCAATGCCAGGGTAGATATACCAATTACGCACACGGGCTGGTGGAAACGCATAGCAGCCACTACCGCCCACATCGGAACACACTCCCAAATCAAAATCGAAGGGTGGCCACCAAATCAATCACAAAGTAATAGAATAGTATCGAAGAAATGTGTCCGATCAGAGGTGCTACCTCATTGGCCCGATGGTCGCTCCTGTTTTAGCCACCTTAAGCCAACTCACGGGAGTCGGGTCCACGTTCATACCTCAATAGGATCGTCGCCACCATCCTACTTCATTCTGGAATCTCCACCGCGTACACGGTTGTCAAAGTGGTTTTCGGTATCGACAGAGAGTATGACCATATCCGATCCCGGTCTCTTTAACAACCAATCGTTATTATAACCCATGGATATTTATTTCAAAATAATTTATACTTCAAAACCCAATATCATATCCATTTCAAAACTAGTTTATACTTCAAAACCAAAATATCATATTCAAAACTAGTTTATACTTCAAAACCAAAATATCATTTGAACAAACCCAAATTTCCAATCACTGAATATTTCTTTCAATTTATTTAAACTTCAAATATTCCTTTTTAAATCATCTTAAACCAAAACCACTTTATAAAGCCATATTCTTAAATCTTAAATTGCAAATCACTATATTCAAAACAATTCTTAATTAAATATTATTTCAAATAAATTCATTTCCAAAATCATAGTACTTTCAAAGTTATAACACCTTTGAAACCAAACACTTTGAAACTATAATACTTTGAAACTATATCAATTTTAAAATGTTATCATTTGGAAACCATAATATTTAGAAAAATCATAACACCCTTAAAAATAAAATTCATTACCAAAGTTATAGCATTATTAAGTTTATTCGTTCAATTATACCAATTTCGAAAACATGGTATTAACTTATACATTTCAAAAATGGTTTATATTACACAGCAAAACATATTCATTTAAACCATTTAATTTCAATGTCAAAATCTTCCAAAATATATTCATTTCCAAAGTTCATTTAAATTTCAGCCACAACAACACTTATAAAGTGTTACGGTAAATATATTAACATTTCAAAACATTGTCAAATTCAAAACAGCAGCACTTATAAAGTGCTAGAGTAGATATTTTAGTGTTGCAACAGTTCAGTTTCAAAACAGCAACACTTATAAAGTGTTGTAGTAGTTATTTAGTTATTTTCAGCAATAGTTCAAATTCAGAAACAGCAGCACTTATAAAGTGCTGTAATAGATATTTAGTTATTTCAGAACTTAGTTATATTTCAGAAATGATAGCACTTAACAAATGCCATCTAAAACCACAACATTTTGGCAATGCTACCAATAAAATTCTATATTTTAAATTAACTTTTCAGAAACATTAAAACTTCAAATTTAACCATTTTTAACTTATAAAATCATATCTCATGCTTCAAAAAATATTCATTTGGATATCATTTAACTTATGATTTAATAAAATAAAATTTTATAAAGAAATATCCAATTTAAACCATAATTCATGTATTAAGTCAAAATACACTATTTTACTTAACTTTTATTTTTAACCACTAACCCAACACTTTATTTTAAAATACCCATTTCATAAATAAAACTTAATTTTTATTTATTTACTTAACTTAAAATTTCTATTTGAAAAACCAAATTTCCAATTATTAAGTTAGGTCATAATTAAAGTTACATTTTTCCATTTAAAAATCATAACTATTTATTTTACAAAACATAACATTTCACAAAAGAATATTTTATCATAGTTAATATAACAATCAATCTTTTCTTTTAGATCTATTCATTTAGACATCAATTAACTATGATTTTCTAGTCAAATAGATTTTATTACAAATGTTCAATTAAAACTGTATTCCATTTTATCAGTTTAAAATACATTATTTATTACACAAAACATGTCCGTTTCATAAAGTAAAATTCATAACAATTACTAGGTTAGATTTAAACTTCCATATTAAATCCAATTATATTCTTAAGTTATTTATCATCAATAAAGGTCTTTAATTTCAATTTAAACCAATATATTTTTATAATTTCAATTAAAGCCACTTATAGACTTATAAAATTTTAACTTACAGAAAACCAATATCTTCTTATATTTTAAATCATTAAATCAAATCTTTAAGCTCAAATTTCATACATTTAAAATTCAACATACTTAATAATTTTTAGGAAAATATTATTTAAAAATATAACCATGGGCCTGTACAATATTTTCTAACCTAGGTCAAGTGATACGGATCTGTATCATTTCAATCCGTAATTTAAAAAAGAAAAATCCGGGTTCTATCATTTCAAACCCGCAATCCTAAGTCAAATAAAATACAATAAAAATCACTCGAGCCTATCATTTCAGCTCATAATGATTTTTCCTTATTCTAATGTCCGTTCGGGTATGTATCATTTCAACTCATAGTGATAGGGAACTTGCAGTGTGAGAAACAGTAAATAAATGAACAGTAGAACATATAATATCATATCAGATGATGTAACAAATATATAAACAGAATTTAACATCATATAATCATATCACAGGCATATAAGAACATATTAACACAACATATAAATTTTCTACAATTCACATGCCATTGTTTCACAATTATAAAAGTACGTATGTCGAGAGTGATAAACTCACCCTTTTAAAGCTGGAGATAACAAACAGGAGACACAAAACAAATTCCGAAAGCACGACTAGGCACGAAAAAGATTTTTTTGTGATGGAGAGTCAAGATCCAATCTTGTATACAAACAATTTACAAAATTATAAGAATAAAATTCAACACAAAGATTTATAGATTAAAACAATGAAAAGAATGAATCAAAGTGACATAACCTTGCTTTAAATCAATCAAGTGGCTAGGCCATGGTCAAGTGGGCTTGACCACACCATGTAGTGCTCGACCTCATCATGTTTAGAGGCACCTAGGCTTGGCCAAAGTGGTGTGTACACAGTTATGGTGAGGAATTTGAAGAGATGGAGGTTACAACTTCATTGGAAGGCCAAAAGGTCAAAGGCAAGAGGGGTTTTGGTTCAACCCTAACTCTCTATGTGCTCGGTCATGGCTATGGCATGGGTCAAGGCAACATGAAGCATGGCTATGGTGATGTAGTGGTCATGGAAAAGCAAGGAGGTGAATGGAATTGTTGTGGCCGAGCAAACCAAGGAAGAGGACGGTGAATATGTGGTCTAGGCTAGGGTTTTTAGTCATGACTTGTGATGTTTTTAGATCTAGTGGTCATGGCCTAAGGGTGGAGGAGGTGGTGATGAGTGATGGTGGTCGGCATGGTGGTGGAGATGGTGTAGTGGTCGGCTAAGGCAGGGTAGAGGCCGAGCAAGACATGGAGAAAACAAAGAGAAAAGGAAAAAAAGAAGGAATAGAAAGAAAAAGAAGAAGAAGAGGAAGCCATGGATCTTGTATATTATTTTCAAGAAATAAAATGAGAAAGGAGTGAATGAGAAATAATCTTGTACGTGATTTGATAAGAGTAATTCACGGCTATAGAAGGAACAAGAAGAAACGGCTAAGAAGTGGAGTCTTGAATGGTAAGAAAAGGAAAAGTCACCCTTTGTATTAAAGGAAAAGAATCTTGTATAAATTTTGTTCCCAAATGCAAATGAAAAATGAGGATAGGAAATAAATTTTGTACGTGAATTTCAACTGGATATGCACGGCTATGAGGAGTTTGGATGGCAAGCAAGTGGAAATGAATGTTAAGAAATAGAAAAGGCAGGAGTTATGGGAAAAAGAAACATATATATATTTTTCTTAAATTTGTATAAAATGTTACATTTCTAAATGTGAAATCTTGTCAATTGTACACATCAATTAAGATTTAAAACCAATTAATTAATTTACCTTAGTTCCTTTCCTTTTACCAATTTATTACTTTATAATAAATTTACGTTTCTATTTATTTTATACATTCACACCTCCCGTTACTGCATAAATTCTCATTACTGACATTAAAGATTTTCTAATTATTTTATAGACTAAATAAGCAACTTATAATAGCTGTTATCACTACCCTTTAATTTACACTTAAGTTTATCATATATTCAACTAATTATCATAATTACTTACCTAATATTGAATTCATTCAATTACTATCAATTATACAAATTTATTTATTTATATACCACTTACCCTTATTTACTTATATTTAAATTTATACTCAAATATAACTGTTATAACTAAATTAATAGGCCAATTTAATAGTAACTCACACCCGTTACTATTACTTTAATCCACATTAATGAATCCATTATTATTTACAACCAAATGTTACAATTACTCAATTAACACTGATTTACTTCAATTTCTATTTATCGCATATTATCTCATTAATGATTCAACATTCACACTTGTTTCTTACATTTATAACTAATTTACATTATTTCATCATTGGGACTTCATTTCAATTATTACTAATTAGTTCTAATTACCATTGTTCAATTATTAATAGATAAAGTTTTTTTTCTATATTAAATCACCCAAAACTTATTAACCTAACAAATTAAATTATTGAAATTTTTTCGGGTCGTTACACTCTCCCTTACTCAAAACTTTTCGTCCCTGAAAAGGAAGAAGGTAGGAGAATAGAAACACCCTGAAAGAACACTAAATTGAAACTTAAAATAAAATCAATGATTTTAACCATATTAATTCAATTCAATTTAAATTAATATATACCCAAAACAGATAGAATGAGTTAGGATTAAGACTAGATGAAAGAAGACTGACATTATAACAGTCGTTATAGGTGAATTCTACAAGATGGAGATGATCTTTCAAATTCAAGAACACAAGCACAAAGGAGATCCTCTAGAACCTGATTCACTCTTCCCATTTGATGTGGATGGTAAGCCGTGCTTAGATTCAGGTGAGTACTCAAAGATTTATGAAAAGTTTCCAAAACTGACAGGTAAAGATAAGTTCTTCTGGAAGGAAGGACTATAGGTTGAACTTCAGGAATAAAATCAATTCGGAATTCAACTCCCGCTTAGGATGCAGGAAAACAGGAACATCCGAAAGAAAAGAGATTGGAAAACAAAATAAGATAATAAATTTTAAACCATGAAAATTTCAACTTAAATTAATAATTGATTTCATCCATTTGATTTCACCTAATTTAAATAAATCTTAACTATTTTTAAATCACATTATCTCATCATATAATTATCTTAAATTAACAATTTTTCCAAAGTCATGAATTTGAAAATCATTTATTATGCTCATAATTTATTCATTAAATTTCATTCTTCTTTATTCCAAAATTATTATTAAATTTATTCCACTTAATATAACTAATCATATTATTAAGTTTATTTACACTTTTATAACTACTCAAATTTGTTTATAATTCCTTTAACACCATTTTATATTGTAAATTATTCAATTAGCTTTTTATTCTGTTTACCTCTATAAATCTTTTATAACTAAATTTTTAAGTGTATAACATTTATTATAACCACTCAAATTTATTTATAAAATCCTTTTATATTGTACATTATCCAATTACATTGTTAACTTCTAAATAATTAAGGTAAGTTATATTAGAATGCAATAGAATATTATACAAATAAAACTTTCTAGTTCAATTATTTCAGGCTTAAATATTTATTCAAACCTTTGGCTTCATTTTATAATTGAAATCATCCTTTAAGATAAAATTTAAGAATTAAATTTCCGGTTAACTTCAAACAATTTTTTTTAGAAATTCAAATCAATTTAATTCTTCAAAGCAAAATTGTAGCAAAGCTACAGAATGGTCTCTTCACTTCGAAACTCGAAAACGAATGTCGATGGTGCTGCAGTCATCACCGAAATTATTTTCCAACGACAAACAGAAGAGCACTGATTTAAAACTTTTAAAATTATTTAGAAACAATTTCTATTCGGACATATTTCAAATAATATATCCTTTTAAAACTTTAAAACCCAAAGTTTGAAATCTTCGGAAATTAAATTCTAAATTCTTGTTTTAAATTCATTTAAATTTCCAAATTAATTTATAACTATATTTTTTTAGTTCAATTATATATATATGAAACAAAAGCCAATGGTTACAAGATATATACAGAGTCAAATATTATTTCTTAACATCCAATTCAACTAACTATCAAAATTCAGAAAATTATACTTATATATATAATTATACAAAATTTCTCATTTACCAAATTTTGAAAATAATATTGTGTCAGTTTGCTCTATTCAAGTGTTTTGGAGATCCTATCGATTACGTTGATCAGACGAATCAATCGGAAACTTAAATCAACATCAACAACTCAAACAACACAATATATAATAAAACATTTTATATATTAGTTTACAAATACACTTCAAAAAAATGATTTGAAGATAAGTTGGAAACAAAAGACCAAGACGATTAAACAATAGAATAAAGGAAATAGATAAGCTTATATAAATCTCGGGCAACCTTAATCGGGTCAACCGTGACTTCAAGAATAAGATCGATGCAATATTCTGAAGCAAATCTACATTCGATCTCAAGAGATTAAATTCAGGATAACAAGAGATTGGCAGCATTGTAAACCGAGGATGCAGAAATCTTTGGTGAATCAATGCTTCTTGTAAAGGAGTTTCACCCTTTTACAATCATTCGAAGATCGGCGAGACCGCCAATTTATTATAAAGATCATTCGAAGTGGAGTCATGGGATACTCCAGAATCAAAAGAAGACGAATAGGGAGAGACAAGAATGGATTTGGAACCGCAGGGAACGTTCCAAAATTCAAAACAAGTCGAGTCAAAAAGGAAGAGATTCAAGCTCGAACAAAAGTGATTCTGTAAATAAATTTACCATATATGCTAAGCTTTTCCTAGAGCCAAAGCTTTGAAACCAAATGTAACGACCCACTATTTTGGACCATTCAATTCGACAATAAATCCACACATGCCGGACTTGAATAATTCAAAACAATAGATTGTAAATAAAATTTGGCAAAACTCAGAATATACAATAAATGAATCACAGATACAAGACACAGAGTAATATAACAATGCAGCGGAAGCAAAGAAATAGTAGTTCATGAAGCTACTATATATATATAACAGAGTTAAACAAGATACAACAGAATTTATGAGTACAAAGATGTCTCAATACAATAGTCAAATTCAAGAAGATATGAATACATCACTGGAATCAACTGAATGACTGAAAGCAGAATCAATGGATGGATCCAAGCGAAGCTCCAACTCCAAAGGTGAGTCTCGAATACTGATACAACTCAGTCTGATCCGAGCGTAAAGCAAAACACAAAACACACGAGTCAGGACATACATACTTATACAATGTAAACCAACTCAAGTGAACTGTAATAGAAAAGTACAAGTAACTTAAAGGATGCTTGGGATCGCCCATCCTTTAAGGATCCGTTAAACTATCTACTATGTAGTAATATTCGCTATTATAATAATGTCTAATAATAAAATAAACTTACTTTTAAATAGCGTTAAGGCTTTACATTTTCCACCTTAACACATAATAGTGCCAATAGTCTATACAGTACCTGCATACCTCGAGAGGCTACGAGAAGATACTCCATATGTACGACACAAATAGAAACTCGTAATAAAGCTCGGTATGTTAGGTGACACGGCACAACTAGGCAATGCCAGGGTAGATATACCAATTATGCACACGGGCTGGTGGAAACACATAGCAGCCACTACCGCCCACCTCGGAACACACTCCCAAATCAAAATCGAAGGGTGGCTACCAAATCAATCACAAAGTAATAGAATAGTATCGAAGAAATGTGTCCGATCAGAGGTGCTACCTTACTGGCCCGACGACCACTCCTGTTTTAGCCACCTTAAGCCAACTCACGGGAGTCGGGTCCACGTTCATACCTCAATAGGATCGTCGTCACCATCCTACTTCATTCTGGAATCTCCACCGCGTACACGGTTGTCAAAGTGGTTTTCGGTATCGACAGAGAGTATGCCAATATCCGATCCCGGTCTCTTTAACAACCAATCGTTATTATAACCCATGGATATTTATTTCAAAATAATTTATACTTCAAAACCCAATATCATATCCATTTCAAAACTAGTTTATACTTCAAAACCAAAATATCATATTCAAAACTAGTTTATACTTCAAAACCAAAATATCATTTGAACAAACCCAAATTTCCAATCACTGAATATTTCTTTCAATTTATTTAAACTTCAAATAT
This sequence comes from Allium fistulosum, assembly GCA_030737815.1. Lineage (NCBI taxonomy): Eukaryota > Viridiplantae > Streptophyta > Magnoliopsida > Asparagales > Amaryllidaceae > Allium > Allium fistulosum. Next base: position 1,126,111,012 of record CM060904.1, on the reverse strand, counting down.
TCCTTTTTAAATCATCTTAAACCAAAACCACTTTATAAAGCCATATTCTTAAATCTTAAATTGCAAATCACTATATTCAAAACAATTCTTAATTAAATATTATTTCAAATAAATTCATTTCCAAAATCATAGTACTTTCAAAGTTATAACACCTTTGAAACCAAACACTTTGAAACTATAATACTTTGAAACTATATCAATTTTAAAATATTATCATTTGGAAACCATAATATTTAGAAAAATCACAACACCCTTAAAAATAATATTCATTACCAAAGTTATAGCATTATTAAGTTTATTCGTTCAATTATACCAATTTCGAAAACATGGTATTAACTTATAAATTTCAAAAATGGTTTATATTACACAGCAAAACATATTCATTTAAACCATTTAATTTCAATGTCAAAATCTTCCAAAATATATTCATTTCCAAAGTTCATTTAAATTTTAGCCACAACAACACTTATAAAGTGTTACGGTAAATATATTAACATTTCAAAACATTGTCAAATTCAAAACAGCAGCACTTATAAAGTGCCACAGTAGATATTTTAGTGTTGCAACAGTTCAGTTTCAAAACAGCAACACTTATAAAGTGTTGCAGTAGTTATTTAGTTATTTTCAGCAATAGTTCAAATTCAAAAACAGCAGCACTTATAAAGTGCTGTAATAGTATATATTTAGTTATTCCAGAACTTAGTTATATTTCAGAAATGATAGCACTTAACAAATGCCATCTAAAACCACAACATTTTGGCAATGCTACCAATAAAATTCCAGATTTTAAATTAACTTTTCAAAAACATTAAAACTTCAAATTTAGCCATTTTTAACTTATAAAATCATATCTCATGCTTCAGAAAATATTCATTTGGATATCATTTAACTTATGGTTTAATAAAATAAATTTTTATAAAGAAATATCCAATTTAAACCATAATTCATTTATTAAGTCAAAATACACTATTTTACTTAACTTTTATTTTTAACCACTAACCCAACACTTTATTTTAAAATACCCATTTCATAAATAAAACTAAATTTTTATTTATTTACTTAACTTAAAATTTCCATTTGAAAAACCAAATTTTCAATTATCAAGTTAGGTCATAAATAAAGTTACATTTTTCCATTTAAAAATCATAACTATTTATTTTACAAAACATAACATTTCACGAAAGAATATTTTATCATAGTTAATATAACAATCAATCTTTTCTTTTAGATCTATTCATTTAGACATCAATTTACTATGATTTTCTAGTCAAATAGATTTTATTACAAATGTTCAATTAAAACTGTATTCCATTTTATCAGTTCAAAATACATTATTTATTACACAAAACATGCCCGTTTCATAAAGTAAAATTCATAACAATTACTAGGTTAGATTTAAAATTCCATATTAAATCCAATTATATTCTTAAGTTATTTATCATCAATAAAAGTTGTCTTTAAGTTCAATTTAAACCAATATATTTTTATAATTTCAATTAAAGCCACTTATAGACTTATAAAATTTTAACTTACAGAAAACCAATATCTTCTTATATTTTAAATCATTAAATCAAATCTTTAAGCTCAAATTTCATACATTTAAAATTCAACATACTTAATAATTTTTAGGAAAATATTATTTAAAAATATAACCATGGGCCTGTATAATATTTTCTAACCTAGGTCAAGTGATACGGATCTGTATCATTTCAATCCATAATTTAAAAAAGAAAAATCCAGGTTCCATCATTTCAAACCCGCAATCCCAAGTCAAATAAAATAGAATAAAAATCACTCAAGCCTATCATTTCAGCTCATAATGATTTTTCCTTATTCTAATGTCCGTTCGGGTATGTATCATTTCAACCCATAGTGATAGGGAACTTGCAGTGTGAGAAACAGTAAATAAATGAACAGTAGAACATATAATATCATATTAGATGATGTAACAAATATATAAATAGAATTTAACACCATATAATCATATCACAGGCATATATGAACATAACATATAAATTTTCTATAATTCACATGCCATTGTTTCACAATTATAAAAGTACGTATGTCGAGAGTGATAAACTCACCTTTTTAAAGCTGGAGATAACAAATAGGAGACACAAAAAAAATCCGAAAGCATGACTAGGCACGAACAAGATTTTTTGTGTGATGGAGAGTCAAGATCCAATCTTGTATACAAACAATTTATAAAATTATAAGAATAAAATTCAACACAAAGATTTATAGATTAAAACAATGAAAAGAATGAATCAAAGTGACATAACCTTGCTTTAAATCAATCAAGTGTCTAGGCCATGGTCAAGTGGGCTTTACCACACCTTGTAGTGCTCGGCCTCATCATGTTTAGAGGCACCTAGGCTTCGCCAAAGTGGTGTGTGCACAGTTATGGTGAGGAATTTGAAGAGATGGAGGTTACAACTTCATTGGAAGGCCAAAAGGTCAAAGGCAAGAGGGGTTTTGGTTCAGCCCTAAGTCTCTATGTGCTCGGTCATGACTATGGCATGGGTCAAGGCAACATGAAGCATGGATATGGTGATGTAGTGGTCATGGAAAAGCATGGAGGTGAATGGAATTGTTGTGGCCGAGCAAACCAAGGAAGAGGACGGTGAATATGTGGTCTAGGCTAGGGTTTTGGTCATGACTTTTGATGTTTTTAGATCTAGTGGTCACGACCTAAGGGTAGAGGAGGTGGTGATGGGTGATGGTGGTCGGCATGGTGGTGGAGATGGTGTAGTGGTCGGCTAAGGCATGGTAGAGGCCGAGCAAGACATGGAGAAAACAAAGAGAAAAGGAAAAAAGAAAGAATAGAAAAAAGAAGAAGAAGAGGAAGCCATGGATCTTGTATATTATTTTCTAGAAATAAAATGAGAAAGGAGTGAATGGGAAATAATCTTGTACGTGATTTGATAAGAGTAATTCACGGCTATAGAAGGAAAAAAAAGAAACGGCTAAGAAGTGGAGTCTTGAATGGTAAGAAAAGGAAAAGTCACCCTTTGTATTAAAGGAAAAGAATCTTGTATAAATTTTGTTCCCAAATGCAAATGAAAAACGAGGATAGGAAATAAATTTTGTACGTGAATTTCAACTGGATATGCACGGCTATGAGGAGTTTGGATGGCAAGCAAGTGGAAATGAATGTTAAGAAATAGAAAAGGCAGGAGTTACGGGAAAAAGAAACATATATATATTTTTCTTAAATTTGTATAAAATGTTACATTTCTAAATGTGAAATCTTGTCAATTGTACACATCAATTAAGATTTAAAACCAATTAATTAATTTACCTTAGTTCCATTCCTTTTACCAATTTATTACTTTATAATAAATTTACGTTTCTATTTATTTTATACATTCACACCTCCCGTTACTGCATAAATTCTCATTAATGACATTAAAGATTTTCTAATTATTTTATAGACTAAATAGGCAACTTATAATAGCTGTTATCACTACCCTTTAATTTACACTTAATTTTATCATATATTCAACTAATTATCATAATTACTTACCTAATATTGAATTCATTCAATTACTATCAATTATACAAATTTATTTATTTATACACCACTTACCCTTATTTACTTATATTTAAATTTATACTCAAATATAACTGTTATAACTAAATTAATAGGCCAATTTAATAGTAACTCACACCTGTTACTATTACTTTAATCCACATTAATGAATCCATTATTATTTACAAACCAAATGTTACAATTACTCAATTAACACTGATTTACTTCAATTTCTATTTATCACATATTATCTCATTAATGATTCAACATTCACGCTTGTTTCTTACATTCAAATTTATAACTAATTTACATTATTTCATCATTGGGACTTCATTTCAATTGTCACTAATTAGTTCTAATTACCATTGTTCAATTATTAATATATAAATTTTTTTTTCTATATTAAATCACCCAAAACTTATTAACCTAACAAATTAAATTATTGAAAATTTTTCGGGTCGTTACATTAGTCTTATCAGCACTTCCATAACTAAAATGAAGTGGTACGATGACATCGGGCCACCTTTCCTTATTCCTTGACTACTTTTAAAATAACCAATAGTTGAACCATTGAAGCATAAGGAAAAATTAACTATGGAGATACATGTATATATCCAAGCACCAAAATGAGCTGGAAATCTAATACTAGATAGAACTCTGCTTATTGAAATCTAGTGCAAGGAGTCATAAGCTTTCCTTAGGTCTAATTTGATTATGGCTCTAGGAGAAATGGTTGCCTTGTTGTAGTCTTTCAATAATTCATGAGATAATAGAACATTGTCTAAGATGCTTCTACCAGGAAGAAAAGCAGCTTGATTTTCAGATATTAGAGTTGGTAGCACAGATTTTAGCCTTGAAGTAATGATCCAAGATATACATTTATAAATAATATTACAATACGTGATTGGTTTAAAGTCAGTGATAGAAGTAGGATGATCACATTTTGGGATGAGTGCCAAGTTTGTAGCATTAATTCCAGAGAACATCCTATTTCTAGAAAAAAAACTATTGACAGCTTTAATTAAATCAGTTTCTATTATCTCCCTACAAGCAGTGATAAATCTGGCATTAAACCCATCTGGCCTACCACATGCCTCCCTATTCATATTGAATATACAGTCTTTGATTTCCTCTTTAGATATCCTAGATGATAAGGAAGCTTTCTGGTCCATTGATAAAGAAGGCAATGGCAAGTCATCAATTAATGAAAGATCAGGGATGAAATTGTCTGAGTTACCAAGAAGTTTTGTGAAGTAATCTAAGAAGGCTCTATCAATAGCTTCTGGCGTTTCAGCTTGGTTGCCATGTTGGTCATTGATGAAGTGAATATGGGATTTTGACTGTCTAATCTTCAAGCTTTCATGGAACAGCCTAGTGTTTCTATCACCATCAATATTCCACTTCGCTCTCAATTTCTATCTATTCATATCTTCTTCAGTTTTTAAAGCATTCCTGTATTGCTCTTGAAGATCATATTCCTCCTTAGCCAGTGTTTCATTATCTGGGTTGTCCATTGCAAGTTGTTGAGCCTGGGCAAGAACATTCTTGATAGCTGATGATAGCAGATTGCCTTTGCCAAATTTCTAGGCAGCCCAACATCCAAGTGCCTTCTTCACCTGTTTCAATCTCTGCTAGAATATAAACATAGGAGACCCATAAATGTTAGTGTTCCAAGCGTTAATAATAAAAAAATCTGGTTCATTAATCCAAACATTAGAAAATTTAAATGAGGAACTCCTTTTCATGGCATCCAAGGCAAGGGTAATGATTTGAGGGGAGTGGTCAGATAGGAGAGGAGGAGGAAGATGAGTGGAGATTTGAAGCCATAAGGACAAGGTAGGTAGGTTGCATAGGGTATGGTCAATCTTACTGTAAATTCTTCTGCCTGATCTACTCATGTTATTCCAAGAGTATCTTGCACCATAAAATGGAACATGGATTAGGTTGGAGGTACTGATGGCACAGCTCAAAGGGGAGATGTCTTTAAGAGTTACATGGGTTCCTCCAATTCTATCACCAAGAACAAGAAGGCCGTTAAAGTCACCAGACAAAATCCAAGGGTGTTTGTCTTGGGCTAGATGAGGGATATAGTCATATAGCTATTGTCTTGAGGAAGGGTGGTTATCTGCATAAATAATGGCTAGGTACATGGATGTAGATGAGGGAACATGTGTTAGGTGGGAATGTATGAATTGCTTGTGAGATAGGATAGGGGAAACAACAAAGTAGTTAGGATCTGATAGGATCATAATCCTACCATAAGGCACTTCCAACAAGTTATGGTGCAATTCCAACTGGGATTAATTAATCTAGCTGCTCTTGTAGTCAATGCACAGTTTAACTTGGTTTCTAATATTGCTAGAATCTGAATTTTGTGATTTTGTATGATGTCTTTATCCTGAGTTAGTTTGATATCCTGGTGTGCTCATCTGATATTCCAAACTCCTATTTTTTGTGTCATCAATATAAAATTGTGTTTTGATGTTGGATTCTTTACTTGCTTCTTGTTGAAGAGGAAGGGGTGTAATTTGTTTCAGGGAGAATACTGGCTGTGTTTTGGATTGTTGGCTCATTGAAATCCTTGTGTTTCTTGTTTTTCTATTTATTTCTTTGGCTTTTTTTATTGTTGGATATGGAATTGTTTGGTGTTTGGTTGCTTATGTTGTTTTCATACTGGGTGATGTAGCTTGTATCAGAGTGAGAGGGATAGCCTGGTGGAGGGTGGATATGGATGTATGGTTTAGGTGAAATTGGTAAGACATTCATGGCAATGTCATCAAGAGCTGGGGTATGGAAATGGGTAGAAATTGGTTGAGGTGGATTGCTAAAAAAAGGAACTTTCATGGGTTCAAAGGAAGGGATCAAAAGTGTGTGGTTATGGGGATCCTGGACCGGGGCAAGAAGGTTGATGGGTGGGGTTGGATGGTTAAGGTTGGTGGGTTGCACAACCAATTGATTTTGAATGGGTGGGGTCGTCTGATCACTTGTAGAAACAATGTTATTTTCAATCACTACAGATGGAATGCACAGTTCCTCATTCATATTTGCATGTGTATGCAATTCTTTAGCTATGTCCATATCATACCCAATTTCCTCACTTCCATCCTGATCAGTCAAGACAATAAAAGGATTAGTATTCAAGTTGTTGTCATTCATAAGCAGGGGCCTACATGACTCATCAGGCTCACTAGTATTACTTCCTTCACTAGTATTTATTTCCTCTACAACCACCTGTTCATTGTTTTTTTTATTGTCTTCTGCATTTCCTTTTCGCTTTCCTATAGTCTCATGCAAATCCACATCAATTCCACCAACTTTTTCTCTTCTTATAACATGCTTTTTCTTTATCACCTTCCTCCACTGTCTTTTTTGATTTTGTCTATTACCAAGTTTTTCTGCCGTATCATTGCTATTATTCACACAATTATCCACTGCCTTTTCCTTTTGAGATTCCTTGGCATCCTCACGGCCATGTGTCTTTTCACAACCACCTTTAACATGCCCAAATACTTTACACTTCAGACAGACATCTATTTCCACAAGTAGCTAACAGAGACCATTTGTTCACTGCCATCTAGAAGTTTAACAAGAAATTTGTCAACAAGCTTTTGGTCAGGACTCACCTCCACCATGCATTTAGCATAGGTAATTCTTTCTAACCTTTCAATAGACTCATCCAAGCATAACAATCTCCCTATCCGTGATGCTAACCAATTCAATCCTAAGTGAGACCAAGCATAAATAGGAATGTTTGTCATTTGCAACCAAACAGGGACAACTTTAACATTACCATATATATTACCTAGGTATGGCCTCCACTCCTGAATTATGAAAATCTTGTTTCTCATTATTATTGGATCAGCTCTCAGAACCCTAGCTTTGTCCTCTTCACAAGACAGTTGGAATAAAAACAACATACCATCAAATTTAACTTTAACTGAGCCTTTAAGTCTCCATGTTCTTTTAGGGTTCTCCACAACAGTTGTGAAGGATAACGACTTTTCCAGAAAAAAACCAACAACATAATCTCTCCAGATAGCGAACTAGCTTGGATGACTTCATCAGGTGGAACGATTACGTCACCATTAAAAACAAGATCAAGGTGAATGGTATTGTATTTACCAGCATTTCTAGGTTTGGCTTTGGAAAGCGATAACCAACCAAAGGTGGCATCAGGTGGAGATGAACTAAGGCTAGACGGGGAAGGTAGGACTAATGGATCAGAGGAAGGGGAGAAGAGGGGAGCGGTTGGAGGAGCAGTGCTGGAGGAAGGAAGAGAAGAAGGAATTAGAGGAGGAATGAGGGGCAGCTGGTCAGGAGGCATGAGCGGTGGGATAGGGAAATAGTGTGGATGAGCAGGAGGCATGGGCGCAGGACAACAGGATAGGGTGATGGGATGGGTTTCGAAGAAGGAAAGGCGGGAGGAAGTGACATGACGCCATGAAAAAAAGTTTGGAATAGTTTGAAATTTGGTTTTAAACATGTAGAAACACCCAATTATGACATTTATTTAAAATAAAAGTAGATTAAATATGAAAGTAAAAATATGCACATTTACGTGCACATCAAATACCCCCACACTTATCTTTTTTATTCGTTCTCAAATAAAGAAAAACTAAGATAATTCCACTTTTGTAGGGCGCACGATTGCATTGAGCGTATGCAATAAGCCATTAAACCTCTAGGTGTCCCTAGTAGGACGATTGTTGTCTCGTGAGGGTTTTCAGCGGATACTACCCACAAAATCCAAATGCAACATGAAAAATTCCTTAATGCAAGATTTATTTACGAAGAGATGAATGCAAGTTTTTGAAAATATTTACAAGTGAAGAATTTACTTTTAAATTGCACGAATAAGTTAAATATAAGTTTTGGTCATTATAAAGATATTTAAGTCCTTTTACTCGTCAAAACATCCAACAAAAATTAAGTTATCATCACAATTAGACTCAAGTTTGGCTAGTTGTTTCGGTTGATAACATGTTGCAACTATGAAATGGATCCTTAGTTGATTATCAAAGTTTTTCAAAGTGGTATTTTTATTTTTTTTGGATAACAAATCGAATCAAATAAGTGAAGATAGTGCTTGGATTTCAATTGCTTAATCTCTCTATTTTTGAAAAGTATTAACATTATTAATATTTACACACCTAACTCAGATAAACTGAGGCCAGATATAGCGATCATGCACTGCCTTTCGGACTTACGTGAGAAGAGTACAAAGCGTGGCGAGTGTACACAATTGCTTATGAACACATGACTCTATGTGGTTACCTTTATTAAATCTATTTACATACACCTAACTCAGATAAACTGAGGCCAGATATACCGATCATGCACTGCCTTTTGGGTTTACGTGAGAAGGGTACAGAGCATGGTAAGTGTACACACTTGCATGTGAACACATGAATCTAGGTGCTTCTTATTTTTATAAAAACCATTTTTTATGTTTTATATTTTTCCTTTTTTTTTATATTTTATATTTTTTAAGAGAGAGTTTTGCAAAATCATCTTAGCACCACTTAAGTTAGAAGATCAAAAACATTATCGCCTTTACTTTAAATCAACCACTCTTTTAAACAAAGATTCACAATTAGGATATACTTCATAATTAACACCCATGAACCATCCTATATACTAGTTAAACCATAGTTGCTTGTAATCAAACATTATTTTTATTTTTATTGAGACAAATAAATTTTCAAAAATTTTAATTCAATAACCAAAAACATACACTTATCCTATAGTGTTTCTTCAAAAGTAAATCAATATGCTAAAAGAAAATTTGTTTTGGGAATTTTTTGTTTTTTTTTTTAAGTTTTGAGTTTTGGAAAGAAAATGCAAAAAATAAACCATGAAAAATCAAAAATGAAGATGAGACTCCCCCCATACTTAATTTTGACCATGTCCCCACAGTCAATGCATGATATAATGAGTGTAATGGGGAAAAATATGTACATATTTATAAAAGAGGGTTAACATTTCTTACTAGACGTAGTATGGCTCATGAAGAATCATGAGCTCCTCCTCTTGATTACTTGGCAATTCCATGTATGGTTTTAAACGATAACCATTGACTTTGAAAATTGTTCCATTCCTGGGGTTTTGTATTTCTACGGCACCATGTGGAAAAACAGTTTGTACCACAAATGGTCCGGTCCATCTTGATTTTAATTTCCCAAGGAATGAGTGAAGTCTAGAGTCATGCAAAAGAACTTTCTGATTTGGCGAAAACGTTTTTCTTAGGATAGACTTGTCATGAAAAACTTTTGTTCTTTCTTTGTAATTATTTTTGTTTTCATACGCGTCATTCCTAATCTCCTTTAACTCGTTGATTTGCAATTTTCGGTTTTTGCCACCTTTTTCAAGATCAAAGTTTAAGTTCTTCACTGCCCACAAGGCTTTGTGTTGGTTTTCAACTAGTAAATGGCATGCTTTCCCATAAACTAAATGAAACGGGGACACCCCAAGGTTAGTTTTAAAAGCGACGCGATAAGCTCAAAGCATGTCAGTCAATTTCCGAGACCAATCTTTTTGATTTTTATTAACAGTTTTCTCCAAAATTTATTTTATTTGGCGATTTGAAACTTCAACTTGACCATAAGTTTGAGGATGGTAAGGAGTGGATAACTTATGGGTTATCGAGTATTTCTTCATTAAAGTTTCAAATGAACGATTATAGAAATGGGTTCCATTATCGCTTATTCTTGTGCGAGGTGTGCTGAACCTCGAAAAGATGTTTTCTTTAAGGAATTTCACAACAATTCTATGGTCGTTGGTTTTACACGGAACGACTTCAACCCATCAAGGAGAATGTACAGATTTTCGAAAGAATTGGGAAACGGTCCCAAAAGACAATTACCCCAAACATCAAAGATTTTGATCGTAAGAATGGGGTTCAAAGGCATCATGTTTCGTCAAGAGATTATGCCTATCATTTGGCAGTGATCGCAAGTTTTACAAAATTTAAATGAGCATTTGAAAAGAGTGGGCCAATAGAAGCCACATTGAAGTACTTTTTCAGCAGTTTTCTTTGAACCGAAGTGACCACCACAAGCTTGGTCGTGACAAAATGAAAGAACACTTTTGATTTTGCAATCTGGGATGCAACGCCGAATGATTTGGTCATAACAATATTTAAACAAGTATGGATCATTCCAATAGAAGAACTTGACTTGGGAAAGAAATTTTTATTTATCTCGTTTCGACCAAATGAAGGAGTTTCCTTAGTGACTAGATAGTTCACTATGTCGGCATACCATGGATCGACAAAAACTGAAATAAGTTGTTCATCGGGAAAGTTCTCGTTGATCGTTAAGAAGATGGTGTGTTTGAAAGACGTGACAAATGATCAGCAATGACATTGTCGAATCCTTTTTTGTCTTTGATCGCAAGGTCGAATTCTTGGAGTAATAAGATCAAACGAGACTTAGCATCCTTTTTAGCGAAAAGGTACCTAAGAGCGGAGTGGTCAGTGTAAACAGTAATGTGTGAGCGAATCAAATAAGGTCGTAACTTATCGAGCGCAAAGACAACCGCTAGAAGCTCTTTTTTAGTGGTAGTGTAATTGAGTTGAGCATCGCTTAGAGTCATACTAGCATAGTAGACGACATGAAGAATTTTGTTGATGTGTTGTCCTAAGACTGCACCAACCGTGAAGTTAGAAGCGTCACACATTATTTCAAAAGGAAGATCCCAATTAGGAGAGCAAATGATGGGAGCAGAAATGAGTTCGTTTTTGAGACGTTTGAAAGTAGAGACACAGTTAGAATTAAAGTCGAATGGAACGCCTTTTCCAAGAAGAGTCGTAAGAGGTCGAGCAATTTTATTGAATTCTTTCACAAAGCATCGATAGAAACCAGCGTGTCCAAGGAATGAACAAATGTCATTGACAGATTTGGGAATGGGTAGATTCACAACTACATCAATTTTCGCTTTATCTACCTTAATGCCTTTATTTGAAATGACATGCCCAAGGACAATGCCGTGTTTGACCATAAAATGGCATTTTTCCTAATTTAACGTTAAGTGTTTGTCCTTGCATCGTTTAAGAATCAACTCAAGATGGTGTAAGCACTCGTAAAAAGAGTTTCCAAAGATAGAAAACCCATTCATAAACACTTCAAGAAAACATTCGATCATATCAAAAAAGATGCTGACCATGCATCTTTGAAACGTAGTAGGAGTGTTGCAAAAGCCAAATGGCATACGTCGATAAGCAAAAGTGCTAAAGGGACATGTGAAAGTCATTTTCTCTTGATCTTCGAGAGCGATTGGAATTTGGTTATAGACGGAATAACCATCAAGAAAGCAATAGAATTCATGATCGGATAAACGTTCAAGCATTCGGTCGATGAAAGGAAGAGGAAAGTGATCCTTACATGTTACAGCATTTTGTTTTCGATAATCGATGCAAACATGCCAACCCATTTGAGTATGAGTTAGAATGAGTTTGTTTGAGTCGTTCTTGATAACGGTAAGTCCAGACTTTTTCGGCACGACATGAATTGGGCTAACCCACATACTATCAGAGATTGGGTATATGATTCCGTTATCGAGGAGTTTAATAATTTCATCACGAACCACATCCTTCATTTTTGGGTTAAGCCTTTGTTGTGCGTCACGAACAATCTTGGCTTCGTCAACTAAATGGATGTGATGTTAAACAAGAGCGAGACTAATTCCCTTTATATTGGTGATCGACCATCCAATTACTTCTTCATTTTTTGACAGAATTGAAAGAAGGGAAGTTTCTTGATCAAGAGAGAGAGACAGTTGCAGAAATTATAACGAGAAATGTTTCGTTGTAACCTAAGTATGCGAACTTGAGGTGATCGGGAAGGGGTTTAAGGTCCAACCTCGAGGGTTGCAACGAATTTGGTTGAAGTTCTGATTCAATGGTAAGTGGTTCAAACAGAAGTGCAATTTTAATTTCGTTAGGCTCATCTCAAAATAGTTGTTCGTATTTGGTCTCGCGTTCGTTGTTAAGGTCAACTGTTTCGTTATCAAAATTTTCTTGAATGCAGCTAACTTCCAATGTTTGGTCATGTAGTTCGTTCGATTGATTTTTAAGATTTAAAATGTTAAGATCCAAAGTCATGTTGCCAAAAGAAATTTTCATCGAACCGTTTCGATAATTAATTAAAGCATTTGAAATAGCCAAGAAAGGTCGGCCTAAAATCAATGGAATTTGGCTCATTGGATTATTCACGGGTTGAGTCTCCAAAATGAGGAAATCGACTGGGAATATGAATTGACTGATTTTGATGAGTACGTCCTTGATTTCTTCCTTGGGTTTCTTTATTGAATGATCGGAAAATTGAAGAGTTACTTTCATCGGTTTTAGCTCACCTAAGCCAAGTTGCTGGTAAATGGAATAAGGAATCAAATTGACACTCGCACCCAAATCGAGTAAACATTTGTTAATCGTTTTGTCTCCTATCGTGCACGAGATCGTTGGACATCCGAGATCTTTGTATTTGACGGGAATTGATTGGGACAAGACTTTTCTAAGTCCGGGTGCTAAGAAAACTTTCTTGGGTACATGAGTGTGTCGTTTTTGGGTACACAAGTCCTTGAGAAACTTAGCGTAAGTTGTGTCTTGTTGAACAATATCAAGGAGCGGGATGTTAACTTTGACTTGTTTGAAAATTTCCAACAACTTTTCCATTTGGTCAGAGTGTTTCTTGGGTCGAAGGTGATGTGGAAATGGAACATGATACTCAGTAAGTGGGTCTACTTGAGTAGAAGAAGAATTTGGATTGGCATTTGATTCGATGTTTGGCTCAACGTTTTGTTCAGAATCGTTTGTTGTTTTAGAAGTGTTAAGAGGGGTTTCCGGTAAATCGTTTGGATTAACGACTTGATTATCGATTTGTTTACCGGAACGCAAAGCCGTGATAGCATTCATTTGGGTTACGTTGCTATCTTGAACAACATGGGCTTGATTCGAATTCGTGTTTTGATTTCTGGGATTCGAAACTGGCTGACTTGGGAATGTGCCTCATTCATGTTCACTTATAGATGTGGCTAATTGACACATTTGCATTTCAAGTTTAGCAATTGATTGGCTCGTGTTTTGCATATACGAGGTCAACAAATTTTGCAAATTGCTGTTTGATTGGAGATTTTGAGTCCTTGCTTTAGCCAACGTTTCAAGACTTTTCTCAAGTGAAGACAAACGTTTATCGTCTTGAGGAGCATAAGGTTATTGCGGTTGATTTTGAGATGGACTCGCAAAATTTTGTTGAAAATGATTAGGTTGAAAGGGAGGATTCGAAGCATTGTTCGGAAATGCTTGAAAATTGGGATGAACCAAATTCGTGTTGGGATTATTTTGGTTCCAAGCAAAATTCGGATGATTTCTCCAACCAGGATTGTACGTTGGAGAAAACGGGTCATTCTTAACCTTATTGAAAGCATTGAGTTGTTCGATCGAATTAGGGCACTGATCGGCTATGTGATTCGGATCGTTACATTTATAACACATTGGTTGGGAAGCTTGATTCATTTAGTTGGATGAGAAAACGTTGTCGAATTTATAGATCATTGCGTCGATCTTAGCTTCCAAAACCAAAAATTATCCTATCGAGTGTGCGCTCGATCGTGAGTAAATGGATTTTTCGTTAGAATGTTCCCATTGGGATTACTTTTTGGCTAGTTTTCAAGAAACTGTCAAGCATCGTTGTGATGTTGGGCAAGAAAATTGCCTTGGCACATCGATTCAAGCATGATCCGTGAGCTGTTTTCAAGTCCATCGTATAAGATTTGGCAAAGAGTCCATTTTTCGAAATTATGGTGTGGACATTTTATCAAAAGCTCTTTAAATCTTTTAAAATATTTTCCAAATGGTTCACCCCTGAATTGATGAAAATTTATGATTTCGTTTCGGATTTTAGTTGTTTTTTCCAAGGGGTATAACTTTTTTAAGAAAACTTTAACGAATTCTTCCAAAGTTTTGATCGAGTTTGAAGATAAGCTATACAGCCATTTTTCAGCGTAATCAGTAAGGGCGAATGAAATTAATCTAAGTTTGATTCCGTCATCACAAAGTTGTTGGAGTCTAATGGTTGAGCAAACTCGTTCAAATTTCGTTAAGAAAATGTATGGGTCATCGTGTTCAAAATTTCCAAATTTCAGAAGTGTGGCAATATGATTTGAATGAATTTCAAAATGGTTACCCATTGGGGCGGGTAACGTGATGCAAAAGGAATAGAAACTCTACCAGGAAAGATTCTATCCATGAGAGTTCGATGGGAATTTTCATTTGCCATTATTGGAGGATCATTTGTTCGAGTTAAACGATTCGTAGAAGGGTCATGACTCCAAGTACTCATGCACAAGTGAAAGGCGAGGAGAGAAGGAAATGATAATCGAGTTTAAGAGAAAGAAGCAAGGTTTTGAAAATGAAGTGAATTTTTTTTAAAGGAAAAATATTTACCAAAAAGGATTTATTTTCCAAGAGGAAGATTGATTTTTTTTATATGTTTTTGCTTTTTTTGATAAGAAACTTAAACAAAAAAATAAAAAATTAAACAAACTAAACTTTACAGAAAAAAGAAATCCGGCCCAATAAGAAGCCCAAGACCCACAAAAATTTATCTGATAAATTTCACAACCAAATTCCAGGCAAAAATCACCCGTAAAAACTTCGATCTTCAATTGATAAGCGTACTTCCCAATTCCATTAGGCTTCTTAAATTCTCAATATCACAACCAAATTCGAACTCAATTTCCCAAACTCCAGATTCCAAAACCTAAATTCAAAATTTGAAGTTGTAGTCGAAAATCTGATCAACGGGGTGAGTTTCGATGGAAACTGTGGTTCGATTTGAGGAAGAGGATGAGGTTTGGGTATGGTCGCGGGTGATAATTGATTTACGATTTTGTTTGCAGTAAGTAGGTTGTCAAGTGGTCGCGAGTGATTTGAATGTGAGTTTGGATTTGGGTATTCGGGTATTGGTTCGGGAGAGGAGATGTACTTCTGGTTGAAGTTTAGATGGTTGCGGATGTATGTGGTGAGGCGATTTGAGAAGCTTGTATTAGCAGATAGGAGAAGTGATGGAGGAGTATTGGGTCGCGAGTAGAGGTTGGCAGTAATGTATTTGAATGGTGATGGTGGAAGGCAATATGGTGGATGGTATTTGCAGGCAGAGGGAGGGGATTGGTAGTGCAGTTAGATGATATGAGTGTAGTTATGGATGTGCAGCAATGGAAGGTGACTGTTGTGATGGTGTGGAGGTAAAGTAGAATGGCAGAGGATAATGGCGGGCAGAAGGAGGGGATTGGTAGTGCACTCTGATATGTATATTAGTGATGGTTGCAGAGGGAAGATGGTGGAGTTGGTTATGCTGGAGGCAGTTGTAGAGGAGAATGGTGAGGTGCAGTAGATGGTCAGAAGAGCAGTTTGCAGAGGATGTTGTGATTTTTAAGTAGTGAAGTGCTGTTTGTGTTGAAGTTTGATGTTTGTTGGTGAATGGAAGAGTTTGCTATTGAAGGTGTTGAAGTTTTTTGGTGATGAAATTGTAGGAAATAGAGTGTTTGATGTTGCAATGTGAAGATGTGTTGTGGTAGAAGTGGTGGTTTAATGATGCAGAAGTAATAGTGATGTAGATGAAGTAACTGCTGAAGTGAAATGTATGTGATGGGATGGTGGTTTTAATTTTGGTGAGGCAGTAGTTTCAAGTGGTATATGGAGTGTGGGTTGTTGTATGGGTTGTGGTATGTTTGTTGCACTGGTGGTTGGATAGGTTAGAGGTTGGATGGAGTTGCCGTGGATGGTGAAGCCCAGGAGTAGTGGAATGTTGATAGAGAGGTTGCTCTAGGTTGCTTGGTGGAAGAAGTGGAATTGTGTGGCCGGTGGAAGTTGAATGATGAAGTGTGGGTGGTTTGCTCTGAAGTGATGGCAGCAGGGATATGAAGTGGTGATTGGGTAAGGGATATGCAGCAGTTATGTGTGTCTTGATGACAACAGTGGAGTACAGGAGCAGATGAGGGTATGTGCACTGATGTGAAGGGGTGATGGAAGCAGTGGTAGTGTTGAAGCAAGATGATGTTTCAAGTTGAAAGAGGTGTAGCAAGGAGGAGCAGAAGTGGTGCAACTTGTATGTGATGCAGACAGTGGTTAGAAGAATAGGCAGTGGGAAGAAGTATGGGTAGATGGTGATTATGGTGACTGTAGGTGGGAAGTTGCTGGTGAATGTGATGATTGGTGGCAGTTGTATAGTGGAATTGCTGTGATATGGCAGTGAGGAGAGGAATGGTCAGTTTGCAAGGCTTTTGTACATAGTTGGAAATGTAACAGGAAAAACTTGTAAATAGATGAAATATAAATGAATTTTTTTTTGTTTTAAAATTGCGTATGTTTTTTAAATAGAAATGCAAATAGAAAAACAACAAGCACATAAATCAAATAAAAGCAAAAATCGCACAAACACACAATACAAATTTTTTTAATATGCAATTCAACACACAAAATTAACACACGATAAAATCAAATAAAAAATAATAATTCAAAGGGTAAAACTAAAATCAAATCTATTCCCCGACAACGGCGCCAAAAACTTGTTCGACGACGAATTTTCTATCGGCTAAAAAATTGCTGAAAATTATTGTAATAAAAATAACCGCAAGCACACGACGTACAATTTTAGTACGTGGCGAGTACGGATCGATCCGCGGGGAATTGAATTAATTTAAATTCTACTCAATCAAATTAACCCAAGAGTTTAAGTTTGTTTGAAAACTAAGAAAGATAGCAAAAATTAAACTAGACAAAAGTGAATAAAAATATGAGTTTAAATGACAATTTAGAGGCAAATCCACTCTCATACTCTCACATAAATCAACACAAAGCAATCTATGATCTCTTATTTTAATCTTAAGTAGAATTAGTGATGTATTTATAATAAGTATGGTCTATTTATGTTATTAATTAACATAACTTAAACCATCAAACTATAATACATTAACTAAAACCACTTATCTATTGTAATGAAAACGAACATGAAGTCAAAGCAAAAGCTATTTTAAGCATGATCTATTTACTATTTTGTTTAGTAACATAGATCATCAAATTTTGTTTCTCCTTTAATTCCACCATCAAAATCACTTAGTTAGATGATGATGTAAATTGTGTTTATGTCGGATTAAGCAGCCCATTTGTGATTACAAAATAGGCCATCAAATTCCCTAATAAACTTACATCATAATCTAACTCTTCATAAAGCATAAAAAGAGATCATAAATAATAACATATGTTGAATTCACATAATTTTAGAGAGCTTCATTACCCCTAAATTGAAGAGGTTTAGCTTCTCATTTGTGTTATCATTTCAACACATGTAAATTTCAACATAGAAAATAAAAGGAAAGTGCAAGTTAATTAAAATAAAAAGGAACGAACTACTTGCATAAAAATAAGACTAAGCTACTAACATAAAAGGAAAGAGAGCATGTAAATAAAAATGAGCATGAAAATAAAATAAAAGCAAAGAAGAAGAAGAGGCTTAGGAAGCCGCTTTATTTCTCATTTAATTTTGAGGCTACAACTTGCATAATATGATAAGAAGATAAAACTTCATTGCATGAACATAAGAGGGTTATTTATACATGCCTAAAAACCTAATTCAAATTTTAGGGGACCACCTAAAATGCCCATTAGGAAGTGTAACCTCCAAGTAATCATTAGCATGAGCTTAATCCTCCATTAAATGTGCATGTGACTTTAATCTCCACTAACATATGCATTAGCTCTTAATTTTGGTTTATGGTTAGTGGATTGGTGGGGTCCTCCATGATTTCATGAATTCTTTTATTTCTTCATTCCTTTGTCTTCCAACCTTTGTGCATGCATACATACATGAAGCCTCTTTCATTTTCGATCCAAATTCCTGCAAATATACATAAAATGTGCAAGTGAATTTTCTCAAATTAAACCGTACACAAAATTATCATTTCACCCCCATGTAAATGCATGAATGATGACTTGAAAGCATTTTTGAAATTTGGTTTTAAACATGTAGAAACACCCAATTATGATATTTAAAATAAAAGTAGATTAAATATGGAAGTAAAAATATGCACATTTATGTGCACATCAGTACCCTGCTCGAGTCATTGGCAGTCCATCTACAAAATTCATCGATACTTGTTTCCATTTTTGGCAGTTCATGCACTTGTAGATGAATGCCCCAACATTCCTCTTCATGCCTTCGTAGTAGTAAGTTCCCATCATATCACGGTACATCTTGTTACCACCAGGTTGAGTAGTCGATCTGTAATGATGACACTCTCTTAGCACTTCATTTCACAATCCATCAATATCGAGAACAAACAATTTTCCGTCCTTACGGATCCAACCTTCTTGGTCGAGTTCGTATTGTTTCATGTCTTATGACTCTACTCCTTCTACCTTTGCTATGATCCCCGCTAGCCTAGCATCCTGCTTCTAATTAGTACCAATCCTTTAGATTAGAGTAGGTCTAATCGATAAGCTTGCCAACATTTCAGGTTCTAGCTCGAAGTGAGGCCTGAATTCAAATCCAGCAATACACTCTATCTGCTTCCATTCCAAGAACATTGCTCCTAAACCAGCATGTATTCTACTTAATGCATCGGCGGCTGCATTTCCATTTCCTGGAGTATAGAAAATACTGAAATCATAAGGGACCAAGAACTCCAACCACCATTACTGTCGAAGATTGAGATCCTTCTGAGAGAAAAGTTACTTCAAGGATTTGTGGTCCGTAAACAGCTCAAACCTTTCTCCTAGAAAATAGTGCCTCCACATCATTAAAGCAAAAACAATTTCCATAAATTCCAAATCATGGGTTGGATAATTCTTTTCGTGCGGTTTCAGCTGTCGACTAACATAGGTAACAACTTTACCTTCTTGTACCAACACCGCACCTGTTTCCTGGGGAATTGACCAGGCAACTTAGTACTCGGCCTCCCCATCGATCAGTTAAACAATGGGCGTTCGGCATGTTAAGACCGTTCGGCACGAGCACAGCGTTCGGCATCCGTAGTGCTCGGCATCCGTGGTGCTCGGCATTCATAGTGCTCGGCATCCATGGTACTCGGCATTCATGGTGCTCGGCATTCATAGTGCTCGGCATCCGTAGCGCTCGGCATCGATAGAACTCGGCAACAGGAGTGCTCGGCATCCAGAAGACGTTCGGTGGACGTAACTACTCAACATGACACTATCGTTCGGCCAGCATGCGTCATTCGATCAAGAGCTTCCGATAGAGTTACGATCGGCTTCAACCGCAACCATCCTGCACTTCCCACACATCATTGGTATCGTTCGGCATGGAGAGGACCGTTCGGCATGGAAGGTACTGTTCGGCGTCAAAGCGTTCGGCTTACCTGGTTCGGCATGCAGCGAACACTACACCTGGGCTAGAGCGTTCGGCTACCAAGCCCACTTGGGAAGTCCAGCCCATCTTTGTCTATAAATAGAGGGGCAGGGTCACAGTGAAGTGGATCCTTTTTGGGAGAGAAAATACGGGGAGACTCTGCCATTTTCAAGACTCATCTTCTCTACTTAAACACCTTCATTCAAGCATTTGATTCACGAATTGTATTTGTAATCAATCATAAAGGAAATCAATAAAGTTGAGCAAAGTGGACGTAGGCAATTACGCCGAACCACTATAAATTTGGTCTTCTTACTTTCTGCACTTGAATTAGGATTGTCTTCTCTGTTTAATTTGCTTTCATCACTTATATCTCTACACAATCTTTCTGAACGAGGTTAGTGACCAATTTTGGTGCTAACACTTTGGTGCTTTCACCGAGAATTGAATTCTCAGACCTCAAGGATCTGCTTTGAAGCTACTGGATTGAATAAATCCCCCAAAGAAGATCCGACTCACTGATAGGACATCCGTTGATTCTACTCAGAGTTCATACCGATAACTCTACAATGGCAGGACCACGTACCAGGTCAGCTTCTCATAATGCGGATGCCCGCGAGACGGCTAGCGTGCAACAAGACTGAAGCTGCTGACAGCTCTACTTCCTCTGATGAACCTCCCAGGCGCAGACGCCGCAAGACTGAAGCTGCTGTTCAAATAGCTGGAGACCGTGACCAAGCAAGAGCTGGAAACTTCAGGACAGGAGTACAAATGGAGGCTGGAGGCCCAGACCATCAGAACGCTCCAGAAAAGGCGTAGGCCGAACGCTCCAGAAAAGGCGTATGCCGAACGCTCCAGAAAAGGCGTAGGCCGAACGCTCCAGAAAAGGCGTAGGCCGAACGCTCCAGAAAAGGCGTAGGCCGAACGCTCCAGAAAAGGCGTAGGCCGAACGCCCTAATGCCGAACGGTATTGTATGCCGAACGACTCGGTTGTGCCGAATAGTGTGGATGCCGAACAGCTTTGGCCGAACCACTTCTGGACGATCCACTTTGGCCGAACAGCTTTGGCCGAACCACTCCAGGCCGAACCACTCTGGCCGAACAGTCTTGGCCGAACAGCTTTGGCCGAACCACTCCAGGCCGATCCACTTTGGCCGAACAGCCTCTACCGACCCACTTTGGCCGAACAGCTTTGGCCGAACCACTCCAGGCCGATCCACTCTGGCCGAACAGCCTTGGCCGAACAACTTTGGCCGAACCATTCCAGGCCGACCATACCTCTAGGCCGAACGTTCTTCCAGGCCGATCCATACCTCTATGCCGAACACCTCTGTAATGCCGAACGGTATTGTATGCCGAACGCTCATCAATGCCGAACGGTATTGTATGCCGAGCACCTCTGGAATTAAGTTACACCGGTCACCTATACAACCCCTATTTCTAAAAAAAAAATATTTTCGGGTACGACCCAAATTTCCAAAAAAGAGGCTAAAAAAAATTTTCGGAGCGCAGTGCCTCCGGATAATGAGTTCAAAACTCAACTTAGTAAAGGAACATTCTATCCACTTCCCTGACATCCCATGATCGACCAGGGCATAGAGGATCTAGCGGCAGCTTATGAACGGCATCAAGGGAACAGACAAGCAACCGCTATCCAAACGGTACTCCCAAAGGTTGGAGAACATAGATGATATGACTCTAGCAAACGCCAAGATGACTCCAAGCACCATTCTTCGCTGACCCAGCACCTCGAATTTAATGACCCCAAGCAAACCAATGCTCTAAACGATTTATTCCAAATACTAACAAGGGTATCATACTGATCGCGTTTGAGGAAAGTCGACCTCCAGATATTTTGGCAGCTAGTTAGCTAAAGAGCCTCCTACGACTATGGATCGTTTCTTCTACAAAATGAATCAGAACTAAAGTGAGGAGGAGTGGAGCAGACTAAGAAAAATAACAATGAAGGCCCATTGGCTAAGGATGTAGATCCCAGTAGCCGAAACAAGACTTTAAAACTCAGCTCATATGCTCTTTGAAAGATTCAATTGAAAACCTCTACTTGAAGACTCACGACTCAAAGTGGTACTGGAAACCAACCTCGAGAGAGTACACCAAAGTCTAAAGAAAATCAGGGGAATGTTGTATATTCCCAGATGCTCACTAATCCTAACACGAGCGATTACAAACACCTCCGAGGTGTGATCGAAAAGATGACCTGGAAAGGAAAGCTTCAATAGTATGTACAAGTCCAGCAGAATGGCGGGCAGCGAATATCTGATGCCTATTAATAAAGGGCTATGATTATCAATTGGACGGTTGACGGCCAACATCCCTTTGAAAGAAGCCAGGGGCGGAGTCGATTAGCGAGCACACGACGCTGCTTCACATATCAATGAGATTTACCATAATCTTCTTTGAATTATTTCCATTTCCATCTCTATTTCAATTGTTCTATGAACTACGACTAGCTTGAACTAAACTACTTTCAAAACGATGCAGGTGTCCAGGTACTCAGATTTGGTTGCCAACCAATCTACGCAGACCATGATCGGACGTGTGGAGTTACATCTGGACGAGAATAATTCTATTGCTCATCATCAACCATATGCCTTTGATTTGGGGCTATGGATTAAATACAATGTACAACATCACGATGAACGGAGAGCTGAATTCCATCCTGCAAGTGGAATTTATTCAAGTAGAGAGCGGCTGCGATACGACCAACCACTCACTAAGTGAAACTCGAGCTCGGGGGCAAGCCATCACATCAGGCTAAAAATGGGTTGATACACGACGATCCTTCGCTTAACTCCGTACTCCCAGAGTGCGAGACGGAGTATAAACATCTACTTAACTCCGTACTCCCAGAGTGTGAGACGGAGTATAAACATTAATCAACTCCGTACTCCCAGAGTGCGAGACGGAGTATAAACATTAGTCAACTCCGTACTCCCAGAGTGTGAGACGGAGTTTAAACATTCGCTTAACTCTGTACTCCCAGAGTGCGAGACGGAGTATAAACATTAATCAACTCCGTATTTCCAGAGTGCGAGACGGAGTATAAACATACATCAACTCCATACTCATCCCCAAAATTGGGGGCAGAACCAAAGCAAAGCATGCTAGTTGAACATTTGTCTAAAAGAAGATTGCAACGAAACGATTAAGAGACGACTGTCAAGCAATCAACTGAACGGAAATATTCAGCATGAAAGACTGCGGTTTTTTCAAAGCACGTCATGTTTACACAAGACGTCCTTTGGGGGGCAAATGTTATCCCGCCTTTTGGCAAGGCCGTGACACCAAGAACTTGATTAGAAACCAGTGACAGTTCGTCTTGGAGATCGGTTACACAAAGGCTCACTATGGATATCAATGGATTTTGTCCGAGTCTGGATCGAGCCACGATTAACAAGACATAACAATCAAAGCCAGGGAAGCCAGTGTTCCAAGTCTCAAGACGATCCGAGTTCGTATGCTCAACTTATGATCGATTCGAACAACCGACCATCCATCCATCAACCTCCACATTTGACTTGGAGACCTAAACTGCTTGGAATGAACATGGCCCGATCATCCACTCCAATCGAGTCATAGAACAAAGTTCGACAAAATACAGATACACCTCATGAAGCTCAGTGACGCCGGGATCCGTCTAAAGTGGACGTGATTTGATCATTACACATCAAATCCTACCCTGAACACGAAAGGTTGTTCGAAAGCCCAACTTGAAGTAGCTATGGTAGACTGCGTACTCACTAACCATCGCTGTCAAAATACGGACACGACTGCACCTTGGAACATATGCAACTTACTTTGTCTACTCAACAATCTATTATCCTTATTTTCTAGAAGGAGATACAGAGCAAATTGTAAGAGATTTGGCTATCTAACCCAACATGGATGTGATTCAACCATCTGTCATATACCTCCTTCCTTGACTTGATTGGAAGAGCTATAATCACCAAGCGGACGAGAATCGATCGTCCATTTTTCTAATTTCGTCCCTCATCCTAGGGGGCAGAATCCCATTCCGTGAGCAAACGTGTTTCGATTGTTCATTCGACGACATTAGCCTCGATACAATAGATGAATACAAATTAAAAAATGGAAATACGACTGCTCTCAACTAAAACCTCCAAGTCCCCAGAGTGCGGACTGGAGTACTCTAAGTCCTCAGAGCGTGGACTAGAGTATAAACAATTTAAAACCTCCAAGTCCCCAGAGTGCGGACTGGAGTACTCTAAGTCCCCAGAGCGCAGACTAGAGTATAAACGACTAAAACCTCCAAGTCCCCAGAGTGCGGACTGGAGTACTCTAAGTCCCCAGAGCGCGGACTAGAGTATAAACGATTTAAACCTCCAAGTCCCCAGAGTGCGGACTGGAGTACTCTAAGTCCCCAGAGCACGGACTAGAGTATAAACGACTTAAACCTCCAAGTCCCCAGAGTGCGGACTGGAGTACTCTGAGTCCCCAGAGCGCGGACTAGAGTATAAACGACTTAAACCTCCAAGTCCCCAGAGTGCGGACTGGAGTACTCTAAGTCCCCAGAGCGTGGAATAGAGTATAAATGACTTAAACCTCTAAGTCCCCAAGAGCGTGGAATAGAGTATAAATGACTTAAACCTCTAAGTCCCCAGAGCGCGGACAAGAGTATAAATGACATAAACCTCCAAGTCCCCAGAGTGCGGACTGGAGTACTCTAAGTCCCCAGAGCGTGGACTAGAGTATAAACAACTTAAACCTCCAAGTCCCCAGAGTGCGGACTGGAGTACTCTAAGTCCCCAGAGCGCGGACTAGAGTATAAATGACTTAAACCTCCAAGTCCCCAGAGTGCGGACTGGAGTACTCTAACTCCCCAGAGTGCGGACTCGAATATAAGCGAATTGGATCTCCAAGTTCCCTGAATATGAACTATGACACAGATGACTTGAATTTGTCAAATCCCTAACATACAGGCTAGAAAGTTTTCTAAGTGCTCGAAGCACAGAATGGAAGTTCAACGACTCCCGAAGAGTTTCCAAGTTATATGAAGATGGACTGAGAAGTCTATGTTACTCACAACTGCTTGGATTAAAGTCACAATCACAAAGAAAACTGAACAATAAGAGTCTTTTGTAAGACAGAAAAAGAACTAAACCTTGTTCAGAAATGAGTTTGTATTACAACCCCTCCAAAGTTCGGAGTCGACATTCTATTTACAAGGACTAGGAAATAGATGAAAATAATTACATGACTTAAACTAACTCTCGTTGAACGAGGATAGTAATCACTTCTTGTGCTTCTTCAACTTCTTTCCAGATGGCTCCTCTCCAGAGCATTTACCCTTAGTACTCTTCTTTGATAGAGGGGTAGCAACTGAAGGAGTACGGGGGCCTTCCATGGGCTTGGATCCGCCAGGAAGGATGACCTTTAACGGCTTGTTCAAAGGATCGTCCAAGTCCACAACTCGGGGCTCTACTATGACCTTGACCGTCTCCCCCTTCTCTATCTCGAGCCGCTCCTCCATGCTCAATTCAGATGTGTGCCCAGAGGCGCCTGTAATTTCTACTTTATAACCCCCGTCGGTAGGAGAGAAGGTCTCAGACTTGTCTTCATCAAGCGCTCCGATCACCTGAGCGTCTGGACCAGGAGCCTCCCCTGCGTGAGTGGCTTCACTTGTTCTCTCCCCCACTTCCTTGGCGACATCGCTCCTCGGAGTGGGCTCGGGGTCAGAACGGCCTGCACAAAATCATGGAAAACAAGCATTAGAATGCAATAGTCCTACATAAAGAATAACGACTTTCGAAATCTTAAAGAGAATCTTAAAGAGAAGGATTATCTACCAGGTCTAGGCAGACTCTCAGCCATCCAGGGGGTCTCACCCTTTGGAATGGGAGACAGAATGCGGACTAAAGTACTCTAAGTCCCTGAGCGCGGACTAGAGTATAAATGACTCAAAAACCTCTACGTCCCCAGAGTGCGGACTACAGTACTCTCAGTCCCCAGAGC
Source organism: Allium fistulosum (assembly GCA_030737815.1). NCBI lineage: Eukaryota > Viridiplantae > Streptophyta > Magnoliopsida > Asparagales > Amaryllidaceae > Allium > Allium fistulosum. The sequence continues at coordinate 1,126,085,125 of CM060904.1, read as the reverse complement.
ATGGACTAGATTATAGACAACTTTAGAAAAATCCCTAAATCCCAGAAGCGGACCAGATTACTCTAAGTTCCCAGAGTGCGAACTAGAGTATAAACGAGTTGACGAAAATCTCTGCGTCTCGAACTGTGGACTAAAGCATAAACCGTTCGACAAATCTCTAAGTCCCCGGAGCGTGGACCGAAGCATGAACACAAATTGGGCGCGAGTCAACCGGGGGGAGAATAACACTAAGTCACCAGAGTGCAGAGTGGTGTATGATCATCGATAAATAGACGAGTGGATTCCGACCATTTTCTATTCCGTAAACTTCGGCCTGGAATCGACAGGAGGATTATTAACACGCTGAGGATGGAGTTCGACCATCCAACTAGTGACCTGGCCAAATCAATGCTGGGGGCAGGGGTATAAAACACTAAAAAGCCGAATACGACAGCTTACTATAGCTCTAGCATGGCGTTCTTTATAACTTGAGGCAGCGACTGCAGGGAGGCCTCAATACAGAACCAATCAAAACAGTATCCAAAGCTACGAGCAACCTACTATATCATACCTCAGACCAAGGGTCAATGCCGATCCGCACCAAGCACATACGAATGTGACTCGGATGTTTTTTGAAAAACTAAGACCCCTAGAGTATGGAAAGGAGGGTAAACCACGAATACTTGGTCAAAAATTCTCCAGCACCCTCGTTCGATTCATCAGGAGGAGTATAAAACTAGGTGAGCATAACTCGACTGCGTTTGTAGCCAACTTTACCCCGAGATCTGATCACAGAGCATGAACCGAAGTGGACGTGGATGACCATCCACTGTCCAAATTGTGCCCTGAAACTTACGTGGCATCGAAGTATTCCTCTTGGAATAAAAAACCACGATAAAATCCAAGATAGGCGAGACCTAGTCTCCCATCGACTGACATGATCCCACGATTCAACGGGAAAGAGAGTAAAGCTAAAGTGGGTGTGGTTGGCCTTCCTACTTATCGGTATATGCCCCAGACCTGGGGGCATGAGCGAGAGGCAAGATGAATGTGAACCGACTATCCACTGATCACCTCTATGTCTTCGGAGTTTAGGTGAAAACATAAACATAGCTAGGACGAGACTCAACCGTCCATACAGTACATTTATCAACCCGAGACTGGGAGAAGACGCATGGTCATCCAAAAACTGGCTACGATAGCTCAGTATTAAAACTTATATATAGTGCTTACAGCTACTCAAGGCAACGACCGTGAGGATGCCTAGAGGTAGAATCGTTAAATCGATACCTTAGCTCATGGGCAATTGACTTTCACTCCAACCCGAAGGACGGGTAAAGAATCATGAATGCATTGAATAGAAAGTGAGTTACTCGAATGCGCAAGCAAATTCAAACTCATAGCAAGATCCAGCTATACAGTTGCATGCCACTCGAGGCTGACCCCCACTCGACATTTCCTTTAATGCGCTTTTAAGCCTGATTTTTGGCCATTTGCTGATAATCTATTAGAGCATTCAAAGCCCTTCGCTATTAGGCTCAATAACTCATGACAAGACTCTAGGATTCAACTAGAGTAACCATCAACATTGGCCGTCCCAACCATATTTCACATTGAATATTATGCAAAATAGTTACATCTTTACTCAAAGAATCTGGGATGGCACCTGCTAATCTGACGGTCGACAATACAGACAGCCATGGCGACCCTTTCCGGGTGCTGAATATCGGATCACAGCTCAGTGCAGTGATGATAAAAGAATTAGTTGGATTTTTCTGAATAAATGATGATATGTTCCCTTGGACCCATTCTGACATGCATATGTGATTTCATTAACTATCGCGAGCCATGCATTGGATATCAACCCGAAGCTACAAAAGCTAGCACAATCTCTATTGATTTCATCATGAAAGATCCACTCTTACTTTTAGGCTCACCCCATCAACGTCTACGCCTACCAGCCGTTGCGACAGGGCACACAATAACCTGAGACGTCTGAAAGACTACTTAAATAGAATATCAAACTAAGCTAATTCAATATCACTTATTTCCCTTGAAGGGCTATCCAAGGACGGAAATTAGCAGACCTCACACCCAAATTCACTACCTCAGATGACTATTCGAAGAGTAGCAGAGAACCAACCATAAGATGGAAAATGTACGAGGATGGAGCATCCAATGATCAGTGTTATGGCTTAATAATGATTCCTGAGGAATGATCAATCTGCTACGTCCTAAAAACTCGATTTACCTGTAATAAACAACGATGCTTAGTATGAAGCCTTGACTGTCAGCCTCAAACTTGCTAGAGGATTTGAAGTGAAAACTTTACATATCTTTTGTGATTCTTGATTGGTAGTATACAAATTTAAGGAAGTTGATCTTGCTAGGGGGCATTGTCTTGCTCCTTATCTCGGCCAAGTCCAAGAGCTACTAACCGACTTCACATATTACATCATTACACACGTACTCAGCGAACAAAATGAAAAGGTGTCATGGTTGACTCCTATCAAAGACTATCTACAATGAGGGATTCTTACTGAACGGAGGAATGGAAAACGACAGATCCTCCTCAAAGCTTCATGCCAAATCATCTAAGAATAATTCGTGTGTCAAAAGGAGTTTATCCATCCCCATACTTCGGCATATCGCCCATGACGATATCTTGAGCAAAATCTATGAAGAAGAATGCGGTAATAACATCAGGGGGAAAACCATGATAAAGAAGATACTCTGCTACAGGTATTACTGGCCAACTATCAACCCAGATGCGGTTGATCATGCTAGACAATGTGAGGAGTGAAAGATGTTTGCAAAAAGTCCGGGAACCCCGCCGATGGAAATTAGTCAAATGGCTAGTTCATAGCCGTTTGCCACTTGGGGGCACTGAAATCATCTTCTTGTCGATCCTAAAGGTGGTGCGAAATACACCATCATAGCAGTTGATTACGTCACCAAATGGGCAGATGAAGAACTCTTAACCACGACCAAGATGAAGAAAATAATCAACTTCTTTATCTGTATCATCATCTGTCCTTATGACCTTCCATGATCCATTATAACTGAAAATGGATAGGTTGAAGCTGTGAACAAAATCATAGAGTCGGTACTGAAGAGAGGTTTGGAAAACGCCTCAAGTGGCTGATTGCAACCCTTATTTCACAAAAAATACAAACGAGGAATCGCGATTGAATCGCAATTAAACTAGATGGAGTTGGCGACGACTTATGAGCATATAAAATGCATCCGAGAGCCAATGGCAAGAACATGCACCCGAACGTGCATGTGTACATATGAAAAAGTAACACACGATAAAATCAAATAAAAAATAATAATTCAAAGGGTAAAACTAAAATCAAATCTATTCCCCGACAACGGCGCCAAAAACTTGTTCGACGACGAATTTTCTATCGGCTAAAAAATTGCTGAAAATTATTGTAATAAAAATAACCGCAAGCACACGACGTACAATTTTAGTACGTGGCGAGTACGGATCGATCCGCGGGGAATTGAATTAATTTAAATTCTACTCAATCAAATTAACCCAAGAGTTTAAGTTTGTTTGAAAACTAAGAAAGATAGCAAAAATTAAACTAGACAAAAGTGAATAAAAATATGAGTTTAAATGACAATTTAGAGGCAAATCCACTCTCATACTCTCACATAAATCAACACAAAGCAATCTATGATCTCTTATTTTAATCTTAAGTAGAATTAGTGATGTATTTATAATAAGTATGGTCTATTTATGTTATTAATTAACATAACTTAAACCATCAAACTATAATACATTAACTAAAACCACTTATCTATTGTAATGAAAACGAACATGAAGTCAAAGCAAAAGCTATTTTAAGCATGATCTATTTACTATTTTGTTTAGTAACATAGATCATCAAATTTTGTTTCTCCTTTAATTCCACCATCAAAATCACTTAGTTAGATGATGATGTAAATTGTGTTTATGTCGGATTAAGCAGCCCATTTGTGATTACAAAATAGGCCATCAAATTCCCTAATAAACTTACATCATAATCTAACTCTTCATAAAGCATAAAAAGAGATCATAAATAATAACATATGTTGAATTCACATAATTTTAGAGAGCTTCATTACCCCTAAATTGAAGAGGTTTAGCTTCTCATTTGTGTTATCATTTCAACACATGTAAATTTCAACATAGAAAATAAAAGGAAAGTGCAAGTTAATTAAAATAAAAAGGAACGAACTACTTGCATAAAAATAAGACTAAGCTACTAACATAAAAGGAAAGAGAGCATGTAAATAAAAATGAGCATGAAAATAAAATAAAAGCAAAGAAGAAGAAGAGGCTTAGGAAGCCGCTTTATTTCTCATTTAATTTTGAGGCTACAACTTGCATAATATGATAAGAAGATAAAACTTCATTGCATGAACATAAGAGGGTTATTTATACATGCCTAAAAACCTAATTCAAATTTTAGGGGACCACCTAAAATGCCCATTAGGAAGTGTAACCTCCAAGTAATCATTAGCATGAGCTTAATCCTCCATTAAATGTGCATGTGACTTTAATCTCCACTAACATATGCATTAGCTCTTAATTTTGGTTTATGGTTAGTGGATTGGTGGGGTCCTCCATGATTTCATGAATTCTTTTATTTCTTCATTCCTTTGTCTTCCAACCTTTGTGCATGCATACATACATGAAGCCTCTTTCATTTTCGATCCAAATTCCTGCAAATATACATAAAATGTGCAAGTGAATTTTCTCAAATTAAACCGTACACAAAATTATCATTTCACCCCCATGTAAATGCATGAATGATGACTTGAAAGCATTTTTGAAATTTGGTTTTAAACATGTAGAAACACCCAATTATGATATTTAAAATAAAAGTAGATTAAATATGGAAGTAAAAATATGCACATTTATGTGCACATCAGTACCCTGCTCGAGTCATTGGCAGTCCATCTACAAAATTCATCGATACTTGTTTCCATTTTTGGCAGTTCATGCACTTGTAGATGAATGCCCCAACATTCCTCTTCATGCCTTCGTAGTAGTAAGTTCCCATCATATCACGGTACATCTTGTTACCACCAGGTTGAGTAGTCGATCTGTAATGATGACACTCTCTTAGCACTTCATTTCACAATCCATCAATATCGAGAACAAACAATTTTCCGTCCTTACGGATCCAACCTTCTTGGTCGAGTTCGTATTGTTTCATGTCTTATGACTCTACTCCTTCTACATTTGCTATGATCCCCGCTAGCCTAGCATCCTGCTTCTAATTAGTACCAATCCTTTAGATTAGAGTAGGTCTAATCGATAAGCTTGCCAACATTTCAGGTTCTAGCTCGAAGTGAGGCCTGAATTCAAATCCAGCAATACACTCTATCTGCTTCCATTCCAAGAACATTGCTCCTAAACCAGCATGTATTCTACTTAATGCATCGGCGGCTGCATTTCCATTTCCTGGAGTATAGAAAATACTGAAATCATAAGGGACCAAGAACTCCAACCACCATTACTGTCGAAGATTGAGATCCTTCTGAGAGAAAAGTTACTTCAAGGATTTGTGGTCCGTAAACAGCTCAAACCTTTCTCCTAGAAAATAGTGCCTCCACATCATTAAAGCAAAAACAATTTCCATAAATTCCAAATCATGGGTTGGATAATTCTTTTCGTGCGGTTTCAGCTGTCGACTAACATAGGTAACAACTTTACCTTCTTGTACCAACACCGCACCTGTTTCCTGGGGAATTGACCAGGCAACTTAGTACTCGGCCTCCCCATCGATCAGTTAAACAATGGGCGTTCGGCATGTTAAGACCGTTCGGCACGAGCACAGCGTTCGGCATCCGTAGTGCTCGGCATCCGTGGTGCTCGGCATTCATAGTGCTCGGCATCCATGGTACTCGGCATTCATGGTGCTCGGCATTCATAGTGCTCGGCATCCGTAGCGCTCGGCATCGATAGAACTCGGCAACAGGAGTGCTCGGCATCCAGAAGACGTTCGGTGGACGTAACTACTCAACATGACACTATCGTTCGGCCAGCATGCGTCATTCGATCAAGAGCTTCCGATAGAGTTACGATCGGCTTCAACCGCAACCATCCTGCACTTCCCACACATCATTGGTATCGTTCGGCATGGAGAGGACCGTTCGGCATGGAAGGTACTGTTCGGCGTCAAAGCGTTCGGCTTACCTGGTTCGGCATGCAGCGAACACTACACCTGGGCTAGAGCGTTCGGCTACCAAGCCCACTTGGGAAGTCCAGCCCATCTTTGTCTATAAATAGAGGGGCAGGGTCACAGTGAAGTGGATCCTTTTTGGGAGAGAAAATACGGGGAGACTCTGCCATTTTCAAGACTCATCTTCTCTACTTAAACACCTTCATTCAAGCATTTGATTCACGAATTGTATTTGTAATCAATCATAAAGGAAATCAATAAAGTTGAGCAAAGTGGACGTAGGCAATTACGCCGAACCACTATAAATTTGGTCTTCTTACTTTCTGCACTTGAATTAGGATTGTCTTCTCTGTTTAATTTGCTTTCATCACTTATATCTCTACACAATCTTTCTGAACGAGGTTAGTGACCAATTTTGGTGCTAACAGCACCCAATCTAGTACTATAAGCATTGATGCATACTATCAACTCTTTATTTCCACTTGGAATGGTCAACACTGGTGCACTCGTCAACCTCTCTTTCAGACTCGTAAATGCATGCTCACACTTCGCATCCCAAACAAAAGTCTAATTCTTCTTTCGTCAAATTGGTCAACGATGCCGCTACCTTAGAGAAGTCCTTTATGAAGCATCTATAGTATTCCGCTAATCCTAGGAAACTTCTCACAATCATAGCATTCTTGGGCTAATTTCAACCTTGGACCATTGCCACCTTCACAAGATCCACTGCTATACTCTGTTCCAAAACGACGTGACCCAAGAATCTCACTTCTTTTCTCTAGAAGTGACACTTAGCAAACTTTGCTCTCAACTTGTGCTTCCTCAATATCTCTAGCCAATTCTCAAGTGCGTCTTATGTTCCTCTTCAGTTTTGAAATAGATCAGAATATTATCCATGAACACAAACATGAACTTATTCAACTGGTCTCCGAAAACTCAGTTCATAAGATCCATAAAGTATGCCAGAGCGTTGGTCAATCCAAATGGCATCACCAACCATTCATAAAAACCCGATGGCGTACGAAACGCGGTAATGGGCACACTCCCCTTCACTACTCTCAACTGGTGAAATCCTATCTCCAAATCCATTTGGGAGAACACCTTCACACCATGCAGATGATCAAATATTTCATTAATGTATGGGAGTGGATGCTTGTTCTTCTTCATCACTTTGTTCAACCCACGATAATCCACACACAACCTCAATGCGCCATCCGCCTTTATTACGAATACTATAGGTGCCCCCACTAAGATATGCTCCTTTGAATGTCCTTAATTGGTCATTCACTTGCACCTCCAATTCATTCTGCTCTCTGGGTTCCATATGCCTTAAAGGCATAACTATCGGTCTGGCTTCCTTCACCAAGTCTATCTGAAACTCGATCTCTCTATGCAACAACAATCCAGTCACTTCCTCGAAGACATCCATATCTAGTGATAGGCAGCGATGACAATTCCTCTCGTGTTGACCATTCCAAGTGGAAATAAAGAGTTGATAGTATGCATCAATCCCGTGTTGACAATTCCTCCCGCGATGACAATTCCTCCCGCGATGACAATTCCTTCCGTGTTGACCATTTCAACCTCAAGCGAATATAGAAAGTTAACCATTACCCCATCCTATGGTAGGCAACTAATCACTACCGTTCGCCCATCCACATCTCTGATTGTTACTAATAGCTTCACGCGATCCACTATGGTCACATACTTCCTAAGTCAATCCATTCCCAAGATAATCCCGAACCCAATAAAGTTCAAAAAAAACAATCACATACCAAAGAACATCCATTCATACTTAAAAGAATTTAAGTTTTGTTTTACCTTGGGTAGAAGGTCGATGAGGTATAATGCATCTTGGATGTCGTCTATCTTCATTAAAGATGGAGAGCCTTATGTTTTTTATTTTGACAAAGTAATTGGGGATACCAATACTATTTTATAATATAAACTTCGACACCATCATTGGGGACATCAGTGTGGATAAACTTCGACATTGATTTATATTAAGCTGTTAAATGGTGACAAGCCATGTGTCGTATGATTTTTGATTTTAAACATTGGGGATACCAAGGCTTTTGGTTATAGAAGTCGACACTATCATTGGGAGCAACGAAGTAGATTAGTTTTGACACATTAAACATTTTATAAATGAGACGTTATCATTGGGGATACCAATACATTTTTCTTAAATGAGTTTGAAATTGATCATTTGGGGATACCAATGTATGTCACATTGAAATGTTATAACTTTAAGGGGAAATAACCTAATTGGGGATACCAATAGACATAGGTTAAACACGTGGGTAACATGAATTAAATTGTAAATGATGGGTTCATAGTCATCCTAGGAAAACTATGGGATGTGAGATGGACAGTCCATGTCATGCTAGAGATGGATAGTCTCTATGAGAATAATGAAGGGTTCATAGTCATCTTAGGAAAACTATGGGATGTGTGACGGATATTCCGCATCATTTTAAGTTAAATGGAATAAGTGGGATAAATAGTCCAAAATTTTTAAATGATTAAACCATATGTGATGGGTAGTCAATATGGTAGGGGATGGGTAATCCAAGTAATAAATACATATGAGATGGACAGTCCACATAATTCTGAATATGTTTAAATGTGAGATGGATAGTCTACAAAATTATACGATGGGTAGTCAGATTAAAATAAGATGGATAGTCAATTTAAATTATGATGGGTAGTCATTAGAATTAAGATGGATAATCTAATGAATTGGGATGGGTAATCCAATGTGTATTGCATGATTATAGATGCTATTTTCTATATTCTAACCATTGTGGTTGCAGGAGCAGAGTATATGGTTGTTACGATTTAATGAGATACTAGCGAGGGAAAACCCATTCCGCTCAGCCGTGTGGTCTGACTAGATATCTATTTGGTTCGAGATGGTAGTAATTATTCGTACCAGACTGTTGTTTGACCCGAAGTTTTGTATTTCCCCTTAAATTCTCAGGTACTCATTTGAGTAGGTCGGGAGTAAGGACTTTTAGGTTCCAGTTAGATGAATAAGCTTCTAGATACGTGCAGGAGGCAATCTAGCTATTATGAGCTTTTTCTATTTCCACTATGTAGTTTGGTTTTGTCTATTTGAATGTAACGGCAAAGTTGTATAATTGCCAAGTATCTAACTCTAGTCAACCAAGGGGGCATCTTCATATGTCGCGCTTAGAGTATTAACATAGCTGCATTCTGTCACTGATAATTAATAACTATGGATGACTGCAGCATCTGTAGCAGTTACTTTTGTGCCTTGGAATGGGGATGTTACAATCTGCTTATCTTTTACCGGTTCCAGACAATTCTTCTTCAAATGCCCGGGCTTATCACAATTATAGCATTTCTTTTTCTCACTTGTCTTATAGTCTTTAATTAGATGATCCTTCTCATTGCATCTGAAGCAAGTATGTTCCCATTTACCCTTCTTCTTGCACCCTTACCATAAGGCTGCTTTCTCTTCCCATTCCACTTCTTCTTGCCTTCACCACCTTGCTGGAGCTTTGGCTCCTCTTTCTCAACGGAAACAACAATAGCAGTCTTAGCCTTATGGTACATTCTCTCATGGCATAGTGCCTTCTCTACAAGCTTCTCGAACGACTCATCTATATGGCCCACTAGATTCTCACCAAGATGGTCATCCAATCCTATGATGAATTTCTCATTCTTTCTCAAGAGAGTATCTATGAATATAATCCTATACTTTGACAAGGCATCAAACTCCGCAACATATTCCGAGACTTACATCTCCCCCTGCTTGAGATCAGCAAATTTTCTGAATAAAACCGACTTCTAGGCCACCAGAATAAACTTCTTCTCAAACCTCATCTTAAACTGATCCTAAGAACCTAGTCTTCTAGAGTAGCAATAATGACAGCATTCTACCAATTCATAGCTCGGCCCTGAAGCTGTCTCGAAGCCAACTTCCTCTTTATAGCATCTTCCACGTCCATATCATTGAAGATGCGCTCATAAGTATTTAACTAATCTTGCACTTCTATGGTTGACTCCATCCTATGAAAGGGCTTTCCTCATAGAGTAGAATAATCTTTGCTCAGCTTAGAAAAATCAGCCTATGCGCTTGCATTGGAGCACCTCCACCTATCACCACTCTAGGAGCATTCCTCATCATATTAGCATCATAGCATTGAACATGCTTGTTCATTAGGTGTAACAGCTCCTAATCCCGCTCCTTCCTCTACTCCTGAAGTAGAATTCCTCACAGCGTTCCTTGTATGCCGGCTCATTCTTATCTGCAACAAGAATGATCAGTCTCGCATAAAGAAGCCGTGTCCATAGTGCTCATGTGAATGTAAGTTATACTTTATAATATATTACTATATAGCTTTTAAAACCAAACTATCACTCCTTATGCTATGAATATATGATTGCTCATATGGCCTCCTTTCTACCAGAGACTAATGGAAATCCCGGTTCTCCATCGTACTCTCGTATCTACCAGCCCAAAGCTAGATATGTATCTCGCAGCCCAAAGCTGGACACTAGACCTAATGCCACAGGTCTAGGGTATACAGATTCTCGCTACCAACCTATAGGCGTCCCCACTTATAATACTCCTGCTTTGAATATAACAGAAAAAACACTCCAAGCATCAACGATTCCTTAGTACATACACCCAAGCCCTCATATGCTCCATTTGGATACCGAGCTCTTCTTCCTCAATCCAGTTCCATTATTCACGAGAACCTTTACACATTCCTGATCCTACGGCTCACTCCTTTTATGAGCCGCCATCTTCGGAACCTATTCCCAACACGAGCCAACATCCGAAGACTCTAGCTTTTCATCATGTTATTACATCGCTATCCAACCTTGATGCGAACGAGCCAACACCCCCAACAGGATCTATAAAACCTCTACTTCACCTCCCAGAAGTTTCACCCTCATTGGACTCACCATGGGAATTCGGCACCGACCTCTCATGTAGGTACCGACCTCTCCCCTTAGCCAATTATTGGTTAAGTTTCTTTCCTTCCCTTCCTTGCTTCTAGTACTCCATGCCTAGATGCTTTGACCCCGACCTATCCATCCAAACAACTTGGTTCTCACTCCAAAGCACCAACTTTAAATTCAAGAAAACAAGTCGGTATAACCTTTAACCCCTAGCCAATCACATATCTCTTTACTTGGGTCACCTCTACTAGCCTTTCTCTTGAATTCCCCAAAACCACCGACTTGTTGGACGAACCCACAAAACTCGGTATCGACCTCTCACATGGGTACCGAATTCTATGCTTAGAGAATTTGGTCCTGCAATTTGAACCCCAAGCTCCTCCCATACTCCAGAGCTTCCCCTCTAAGTTTTGTCCACTTTCGACCAATTTTGCTTCTGATTTGCCCAAATCACAACCTAATTTTCTATGCATCCACAACACTAACAAACAATACCAAAGCATAACATTCAATCATAGCATAACAAGCAATTTTATCTATTTAAACATGCAATTCATAGGAATTAGACAAACAAGTTAATCTCTATCATAGATCTACATATAATCATAAATATATGAACATGAATAAGATGAATTCTAACTCAATTTAGGTCATATGCATAGCTAACATGTAATTAGGGATTTAGAAAATGTTTTACTATCCAAATTATGTTAAACCATGCAATTCTACCATATAAACATGTATATGATAGCGATAAGGCATAAACTACTCACCAATTACCAAATTCAACCGATTTGTGTGTAGATCCAATCCAAACAGCGAAGAAAAGCACCCCAAATCAAGCAAATTGATGATCTCTATCTTCTAATTGGAGATTTAATTGCTAATTAATAATCTAGTTTGATTTAGGGAGAAATTTGGATGAATTAGGATGAATTTAGGACTAATTATGGTTTAGACCTGATTTGAAATTAGAGGAAAAAGTTCTAATTTGACTCCTACAATCTTTAATTGGACTAATGGGCCAACTAACGGGCTTAACTAATTAAACACTAATTCCGACCAATAATTTACAACACTTAAAACTGGCATAACTCCCAAACTGTAAGTCTGTTTTTCTATTATGACCAATCTACAAAATGGGGAACCATCATCCTGAAGCAATGGAACTAGTTTGAGAGCCTAATTCAATTCCTATCAAAAGTTATAGCCCAAACAAGATTTTCAAAGACAAAACGGTCACACGGAAATTCAAGAAAAATAATATGTGTGTAAAATTTTCCTTGAAGACATATTCCAAATTTATAGAATCATACGACCTCATACGAATAAAATAAAAATATTTTACGATCCTTTGATATGTAAAATACGAGTCGCTACAACGTAGATAGCACTTGGACTCTCAGTTTTATGTGATCTTTACATCATAAATAACCATTTTGGCTTTCATCCCATCAAAAGATTTGATTGGGTCTCAACTGTATGCTCAGTGAGCTCATGTAGATGAATAAGTATGTATCTATGTCATCTCATCAATAATACCCAAATAAGAAACCAACAGCTCTCAGCCTGCTCTTAGAGCCTTCCTCACTCGCTTTCATCACTACTTCTACAATTTTTAATTACCTCGATAGCCATCGTGACCCAATATCTATAGAAAGCAAGACTATGCTATGCAATGGTCACGCCTTGCAAGTGCCCCAATAGTAATAGACTACCGGCATATGTGATAAGAGGGCAATAGCTCTCAGCCATACCCATCAAAGTTATATCATGGATTTGGGGAGCGACCCCATAATCAGGCCACTAGGATGAATACTAAACTCATCTGGTTTACTCCACTTCAAATAATAGGCGTACATACATACAATGGTAGACACATTTATGGCTCTTAGCCTGCTCACTCTCAGTTTGCAACACCATAAATACCCTATTTATCTTGAACCTGTAAGAGTGACGGCTACTTATAAAAAGTAATTAAACCAATATCAGCTCAGGCATCCCATGCCACCTAGTGTTACTCGCTCATTTACTCAATGCTCATAAATTACACTCGAAAATATTCTATGCAATAAGTCTAAAGGATAACTAGAGAAATATTATTGAAAGTCTCATACCAAATGTTATAATAACACCATTTATTTAATATTCTTATCACACGGAAAATCTAATCAACCATAGCACACAATTCATATATAAAAGAGATGACTATTTGTAGTAAATTATATTTATTTATTTCAAAAGATTTTATTATATAATTATATAAATATAATTTTTCCTTTTCGCTTAAAACAAAATTAAGGATTTTCAATTCATATAATACATTTTCTCAATCACTTTTTTATATTTAAGTCCCATAGAAATCACTTTTATAATCAAATATTAATTATAATAAGTACTTCATAACTTATTCTAGTTAAATTCTTAAATGAATTTTTAAACTCCATAACCTAATATATTTTTAAACAAACTCTTTCTTACACTAAAAAAAATCAAGGAATATACTTTAAAAACCATACAACTTTAACTAGAAGTCATTTCATATTTCTCTAGAATTATATAAAAATTTTAAATGATTATTTAAATACATAAATAAAATTTCCATAATAAATTAATATCTTTAAACATATTTAATTTTAAATTTAAATAAAACTATTTTTAAAATAATTTCATAATCATACACTAGTGCACTGGTCGTAAATTCTATAGTCGTTCCTTGTAGTAGCTATGTTTTCCCCCTGCTCGTCGATTCTTTGCAATTTTTTCCTCTGATCACAAGCATACATTCACACATACACTATAACTTATACATTGTACAACTAAATAGCAACATCAATCAACCATATTAAGCCTGGATTCAAGAATATAGTGAAAAGCAATTTTATAGTAAATGGGCTTTAGAGATTAATTCATTCAACATTTACATCCATATTATGATACACACATTATAACACATGTTTAGACATAGTATATGGGTAGAAATTACTCATAGGAAGCTGTTAGGCTTGAGGCTTCTTCTTCCTCCTCTTTATTGAAAATTTCCTAGCACCCAATTCTTGATCAAAACTAGAATTAGCTAACTCCTGATGGTGTATTCATGCATTGAGAATCTCATATCTTGAGTTAGGAATTTATTAGATTTTATTTTGATAGTGGAAGAGGAAGCTAGGTTTTTAATAATTTGAATTTTATGAAATAAGGAAGTTATGTGTTGGAGAAGGAAGTATACGTGAAGAGATTTCATGAATACAAGAGGGAATTCTAGACCAAGAAAGCTATAGACATAGGAATGAGGGATTAAAGCTTGCAATTTAGGCTTGCGCTTTAGGTAGGATACTAAAACAAATATTCTCTCATCTTCTTTCCTTTCATAAAACATTTTACTTAACCAAATCAATGTCAAACTCCAAAATAATAATCATATTTTTATTACTAAAGTGATTATGCAACATTATGAAAATTTTCTAGAATTTATTTTCCACGTATTCTTTTATTTTAATTAACTATCTCAAAACTTTCATATTTAGCCCACTTTAATAGTATTTATTTATTAACCCAAATTAGCTTCAATTTCCACTAAAAATTATTTCTTACCCAAATCTTCATTTCTTTTTTATTACATAATTTTATAAAATATTATCTTCATATTTTGACTCGTTTTAACTTAATTTTTCTTTAATTCCATTTATTAAACAAATTCCAAAACTCCTTATTTAAATAAAATAAAATTTCTTTTCCATTTAAAATGAACTTCTAATCTTATTTACTATTAATATTAAACTTTATATTAATTATTTAACCACTTTTAATATATTTAAAACCGTTCCAACTTAAAACATTATTATTACTCCAAAATAATCAAAATTATTATTTATTAATAATTCGTAACTGTGACAATATTTATCACCGAAAATAATTTATTCCATGACCTTTTGAACAAATAATTTCTCCCAAAAATAAATAGATATCCCCAATCATTATTTTACCATCAAATTCTCATTTACCTTATAATACTCCATCATTAAATCATAATATTTCCAAAAAAATCCAAAATTATTCTTATTCTAATCTTTAAAATCCATTTTAATTAATTAAATCACTTTTACTATATTTTAGTTAATTGCTTCTCAATACCAGGTTGTTACAAACTCCCTCCTGTACCCATACCTATACTACAAAAGAATATATACTTCTTCTTAATATCGAGTTATAATAGACTATCCCTATATACCCAATACTACTAAAGAGCATACACTCCATCTCGATACTATTATTAATTTAATTAATTGCTTCTCAATACTGGGCTATTACAGACTCCCCATATACCCGTACCTTTAATATCGGTGCATCGGCATAGCCCTATAATTAAATAGTTATGGAAAAAATTATTTTAACTCGGTTTTAAGATTTTCAAAGTTAGAAGTAGATTTGAAAAGAATTAAATTTTTGGATAGGATTTTTGGAAACATTTCATTGATTTAATATTAAATTTGTAAAGGACAACAACTTTCGTATTAAATGCGTGCGATGTGTTCGAGTACTAAAATTTGTTTTGAGAAGAAGTATATACCTATCTAAATTTTCTAAGCAAAATAGTTGAATTATTAGATTGTAACTCTTAAATGAATTTATATTGTGTTTTGAGTATTGTGGATTTTTAGAATACACTTTATACCATTGAGATTACTCTGAAGTTTTCTAGAAATTTCTACATATAGTTATAATTTGATTATTTATGCAAGTATCAAAATTTTCCAAATGAGTTTGTTTGAACTCATAGTCCATAATTATAAACAATGGGCATAGAGGATGTCCATGATTTTGAGTAAGCCATCACTAAAAGGTCTAATAATTAGATTTAAGTCGCACTATTTGATACTTGATGGGTCAATGCGGAGCACTATTCCTGCTAAACCAAGATAGTAAAAGTGAAGAATTGTGTGTTATGTTTGTGATTTATTTCAATTATAGATGGATGTAATAAAGTAAGAAGTGTATTAGCTTGTAATGGATTTTCCTTACAGAAAATTGCGACACAATTTTCTTAAAGGGAGAATCTATAACAAACTGATGTTGGGATGCAATTAATTAAATTAATAATGAAGATTTAACTAATTAAATGAGTTTTTAATAACAAAATGTGAATATGAGGATTTGTGATGATTTGAAAATATAGAATTTATTTGGAATTTATAATAAAGGTTTAATTAATTAAAATGGGTTTTAATATTTAAAATGTGGATAAATGTAAATAATTAGGAAATTATATAGGAAAATATTTCATAAAGTAAGAAAATAATTTATTTGAGCAAAATTTTCATTTCTAAAATGAATATGAACATTTTTAAGGGTCAAAATGATTTTTAAATTATAACTAAAAAGGATAAATAATTTTTGTAAAGTTAAATATTAAACGTAACAAAAATAAGGAACTTATTTTTTAGGAAAGTAAATTTTTATTTCACTTATAAAAGGGGTTTATTAATTTATTTGTGAAATTGGGCCAGACGATAAATAAGGAAATAATTTGATTGGTAAAGATAATAAATATTAACTGCGGAAAAAATTGTGGGATGATTGTAAAACATTTATGGGGAATAAATATGAATTTTATCTGGAGTTTTGGACTAGTTTGTCATGGTGAATAATCTATTATCAAAGAAAAAATGAAAGAAAAGGAGTTAAAACAAATGAAAGAGAGCCCATTTGGCCTAACTCCACACATAGAAAATCTCTGCTTCATTGCCTTATCAAGAGAAGTCTAGAACCCTCCTTCCTTGCTTCATACTTCTATCCTACATACACATTCCAAGCTCCATTCCACTAAATCCAATTAAGAATATGTAATTCCCATTCTTTACAAAATTTAAAATGAAAATAAATTATAAAAATTCTGAAATTAAAGTACAATTTCCTCAACACTCTATTACAACTCTAGGCAAGAATAAGTTCAGATTTTGAACAAGTTTGAGTTCATTGGAAATTAGTAAAAAAGAGAAAGGAGGAGCAATTCTAGTGTAGAAATTCAGCTACTTCAAGGTAAGTAAATTCACTCAATACAATCTATGTCTAAACCATGTAATGAATATGCATTGTTTGATATGGTTCTTCATGAATTACATAAACCCCTCTTTCTATTTTATATTTGAATTTAGACCTATTTGAATTGAGTGAATCATTGTGTAGTGCTTAAATCGTTATCTTAAATTGTATATTAATATATGCTTAATTAGTGAAACAAATAGCAAAGTAATGAAGAGGGAAGAGTAAAGATTCGTTCACTCTAAGGTAAATTCCCGACTTTCGGAACTCTCACCGGTGGACTGATGCGTAGCACACCGGTGCACCATTGGGCGATATATAGGTGTTTTCTGCCTTTTCTTTGTGTTGTTTTAAAAATAAATAAATATGTATATTTATGTAACATATATAGAGATTTGAATATGTGATAATGGTATGGATTCTAATTACTATGGTAATGAAATTATTTTACTAAAATTTTGGTATTAAACATATATTTAACGGAATTAATTTATTAAAGAAAATTTTGATTTTTGACTTCAAATAATTATTTAAAAATCCAATAAAATTATAGAAAAAAATGAAATGGTTTCTAATTAATATAATGTGGTTCTAAAAGAGTATTTCATGATTTATAAGAGTTTTAGAGAATATATTCTACGGGTTTGAAATAAAGGAAATTGCTTTAGAATATATAAATTCATTTTAAAATCGTATTTAATTGCAAAAAATTATGAAGTGATTCTTGTAAATAATTTTAGAATATAAAAGAGATTTTCATGAGTTTTAAATATAGAAAAGAGATTAAGAAATGTATTTTAAGGATTAAAATCCCTACTTTAGTTTTAAGTGAGAAGGAAAATTATATTTTCATTATACATACATACATACATATATATAAGTAAATTGCTACAAATAAATTTCTTTTCTATATGAGCTTTATGCTTTGTGCAATTCAATTTATGTGTGACAAGAATATTGAATAAACAAAATTATAATATCGATTCTTATAGGACTTTCAGTAATATTTCTTTAGTCATTCATTGTACTCGCTACACAGAATATTATCATGTGATGTTCTATATGGTGAGAATTTTCAGTAAACGGATTAGTAATACAATTTGGTATGGGATGTTCAGTAATATTATTCAGATTAATTTTTTGATTCATGGTATAGAATATTATTATATGATGCGAGTGTAGTTTACGGGCATTGAGTAAACGAGCGAGTAACACCAGGTGGTATAGGACACTTGAGCTGATATCTGTTTGATTACATTTTGTAAGTAGATGTCACTTAACGGGGATAAGCAATACTAAGGTATTGCATATGTTGTGTATGAGCCATGAGGTGATGCTCTTTGTGATGAGTAAGGATGTGTGCCTATGGCTGCGTGCCAATAGTTATATATGGCTGTGTGCCTATAGATATACATTGATGTCTATCCTTTATGTGTACTCCTATTATTTTGGTGAGGACTTAAACCATATTAGGCTAGTATTCATCCTAGTGGCCTGATTGCAGATTGCCCTCTAGATCCATGACACACCTTGTATTATATTGTTTTGTGCCATTTCTTTGTGTTATTGCCCTGTGTCACATAGGCCAGTAATCTATTATCATTTAGGACACTTGTAGGGTCGCGAACATTACATAGCGTAGACTTGCGCCAGATGGATATTGGGTCACAATGGCCATCAAGGTAACTAAAGAGTATAGGAGTCGTGCTATACGGGCTAGTGTAGTCTCCTGGAGCAAGCGAGCGGCCATCGATCTCCTGTTTGGTTATAATGTGCGATTCAGGAGAAAGCGAGTGGCCATCGATCTCCTGTTTGGTTATAATGTGCGATAAATAGATATACGACATTTATACACCTTTTTGAGCTTGATGTCGTATGATGATGAGTAGAGGACTATATTGGAGACTCAGTGTTTAATGTATAGTCAATCCCCATACATAAGATTATTAAGGAGGATATCAAGGTTGCATTGAGATGTTAGCCTATTCTGTGTTGAAATGTATTGCCATTATATGTTTGGTTGTATGGATGCTTATTTGTTTCACTTATATGAGTACAACAAACCCAGAATATGTCTTCGTTTGGTTATCTGAAAGATAATCATGAGCGTTGCTGTGTGCTAGTCCTACTGTATTTGATGGTTTCTTATGCATTGATGATAGTTACATGTGTGGATGTTTCACCCTATTCTGATATTTCACTACTTGATTTGTAGCTTAACTTTACTTATATGTGGATGATCATACTTAGGCATGGTTTTAAGAAATGCTGTGAGACTAGTATTGATTTATGCCATTTGGGATATTTATATATTAGTTATACCATATCGATTTCTATATTATGTTGACATTTACATTTTAGATGTGGTCTGACAAGTGTGTTATTTAAATAGTACTTTGGTTAGTCCAAGTCATTTCAGGTTCAAGGACGAAGAGACAAATTTGTGAGTGTTGGGCTTAGTTTGAGATTAGATTATTAGCAATAGTATGTATCATTATATATATTATAAGGTCTCATGTATGTATATGTTATCGGGTTGTTTTTATTAGACCTATCTTGTATTTATTCGAGAGATAGTAGGTATTAAGTCCTTTTTAGATAGACCCACTGGTACTTATATATGTTATTCATTATATATATATATTCCAAAAATTATATATATATATAAATGAAGACCAAAAGCTGCCAACATGCCTGACAGGTAACCAGGAATAGCTAAAGCAAATCAAAACAGACCAGACGAATACAATAGCAGAAACGGATACAAACCACCAATACATCAAGAAATCAGCTAAAGAAAAAGACCCATAAAACCAAGCCGTCATAAAAGAAATGCCCGCTCAGAGAATCCAGGATGAGCTCTGGAAAAACCACCGCCCATCTAACATCACCATCGAGCTCCGGCAAGGCCACCG
Organism: Allium fistulosum; assembly: GCA_030737815.1. NCBI lineage: Eukaryota > Viridiplantae > Streptophyta > Magnoliopsida > Asparagales > Amaryllidaceae > Allium > Allium fistulosum. The sequence continues at coordinate 1,126,065,069 of CM060904.1, read as the reverse complement.
CCCAATGATGACGTTAGTAGAATCCCGAACTGAGCACCGAGGCTAAGCGCTGAAAAGACCAGAGAAGTGAGATCAGTTCTGCTCTCGCAGAAAATCCAACATCACAAGGAGCCAACACCCGAGACAAGAAAGGCCCTCCTCCAAAGCTACAACCAATATGGCGAAGATCGCACAGTCTGGAAGATAACCTGAAACTCCAGCACCTGAGCAACTAGCAAGCAGGAATGAGATAGAAAATAGGGGGGATCGGGAAGGGGGTTAGAGCATCGAAACTCTCCGTCCCCCACACGGCCTCAGCCAATACCCGCTTTAGCGGTAGACCGAACAGAAGCGATGGAAAACAGACCCTCCAGTCGCCTAGAGCGGAGACCAATAGTGCCCCTAAATGGTCTACCGCGAAACGCAAGGAAGACATCTTTCCTAACACGACGGATAATGGATGGGGGATCCATAGGAGAATCCTCAAAAGTTGCCTTATTCCATGCGCACCAGATGTGCCAGCAGATCAGGCATGGAATCAGGCGAAAAACAATCGAACGAAGCGATTTACCGGAGGTCCCGGACCACCAGCTACACTGTAAATCAGAGGGAGACAGGGCATTTCCCCGGATACCAACAAGGTTCCCGAAGTAATTCCAGACTGCCCTTGCTGAAGAACCGGCAAAAAATAACTGACTCAAGGACTCCGTATCCCCAGAACCGCAGCACCTGCTGCGGGAAACGGAAGGGATGCCAATCCTCTGGAGATTCTCGTCTAATGGAAGCCCATCATGTAGCAAGCGCCACATAAACAGGGAGACCTTGGGGGGATGCGAGAATTCCAGATGAAAGAAAACAAAGGTCGAATCGAAGTTGGGATACGAACCGAGTTCCAAGCTTTCGAAACGGAGAACGAGCCGCCATCCCAACCGGATAAGCCGCCATGAGAGTCAACCAACCCTTTCACTGACTGCATGTGCTTCCAAGTCTCACTAGCGTAGGAGGGGGAGCCAATAAAACCCGTACCCGCAAGCCTATGGTACTTTGCACGAAGGAACGACGCCCACAGGGAGTTGTTTGCCCCAAACCTGTACCACAACTTGCAAGCAAAATCCGCACAAAGGTCCTTTGGGTTGCGCAAGCCTAAGCCCCCCTCGCATTTGGGACGGCAAATGGAGGCCCAGGAAACCCAGTGGTGTCGACAGACGCTATCCTTCTTACCCCAAAGAAGGACGAAGTTAAGGCCTGATATGAGTGGAAGAAGGACGAAGTAGGAGTCATCGCAGCGAAGACATGAGTACCCATCGAGTCCAAGACAGACTTGATGAGAACTAGTCTACCTGCCTGAGAAAGGAGAGTCGCGTTCCAACGGATGATCTTGCCCCTAACCTTGTCGGTCAAGGGATCGAAAATAGCGTTTAGTTTCCGACCTCTGTAAAGGACAGCACCAAGATAAGGCAAAGGAAGGGAAGTCTTCTTGAACCCAAAAAAGTTCTCAATCCAAGAAGCTCTTAAGGGAGACAAGTCTTTCGCATGGACGAAGCAGCTTTTGGAAGAGTTAACGAGCTGACCCGAACTCCTCTCGTATTGCTGGATGAGACAAAGGAGCCGGCGAACAAAAGAACGGCCCCCGTTGGAGAAGATGATAATGTCATCAGTAAAGGATAAGGATGAAACAAGCGGACATCCCTTAGGAATGCCAAACCTCTGAATATGACCATAAACCGTCAGGGTTTGAAGACCTCGAATGGAAGCCTCTGCCGCGATCACGAACAGTGAAGGCGACAGTGGGTCTCCTTGACGTAAGCCCCTACCCGCCTGGAAAAACCCATTGGCCGAACCGTTAACAAGAACGGAGAACCAACAGTTGGAAATAAGCCTCCACACCAAGTCGATAAGGGACTCGGGAAAGCCGAAGGCTCGTAAAACCTTGATGATGAAAACAGTGAAGCCTCCACATTCATTATATATTATTGCTGCGTTGATGACTCTATGTTCTCTATTTTTCTTTTTATATGTGTATTGTTCTATCCTGGAAACACACGTGTTATTGCTTTGTGCCGATATCGAGTACATATAGATGTGTTATATGAGATTTTAAGTACTTGCCGGAGTTAGCCCAAGGAAAAACTCATGTGTGACGACCCAATATTGCCTCATTCTTCATATTATCAGATAATATTACTATTATGGGTATAAGGATGGGGTGTTACATGCGACCTTCTGATTATATACCCTAATCGACGCCTGAATCGCAAAATTAGTATATGATGGATCTATAGGTTGAAATAAAGTAAAAAAACACATAGATCTATCTACCCTATCTGTAACTCTTAGAACTCAAAATTGAAGGAATAAAATATAATACAACACAGATAATAGAGAGACTTAACTAATACTAGATAATAGTCATAAATGACATTACATCAAATTCAAAAATGACATTAAACACCATCTTGCATTAGTAGTTCAATATAAATACATAGCATTAAAAGAGTAGATAGCTAAATAAAACAAAATAACTCCATCGAGTCACCAACATCGTCCTCATACAACATGCATTCCCCTTAAATCTGTCAACTTATCAATGATAGATATAGAAAGGAAATATAGAGAAGGTTAGACGTATGCATATGTGAGTAAAAACTATCTCCAAGTATATACTATTACATATTGATAAAACATTAAAATGGACTGACATTAAACTAACCATATTTCTATCACCTGTACCTATGTCCATCATAATATAACATGCCGATGTCAATAACTTCTAGTTCAATATTACATAATATGTGTCATCTATATAGGTTTCATAATATCATATCAATAAAGGTACTCACTTGAAATCTACCTAGAGCTAAGAACTTCCAAATTGAGTAAATATACAAGATATTAAGATAACGATTAGAAATAACATATCGATGGTAACACACGATTGCAAGCATATATATATATATATATAATATGTGTGTGCGTGTATCCTACCTCCATTGTTTTCTTGAATAATAAGCAAATATATGAAGATTAGTTAACCTTTCAACCTCCCTAAACTATTAACTGACTAACAGAATACAATTCAAACTGCCAATCACTGTACTGAACATTAAATGGATGTCTCCATCTCTCTCTGATCTCCTTGAAATAAAGGAGCAGATCGTGACACCTGTAGTAATCATGTTAAAGCTTTAAATATCTACTAGTATCGAGTGTTACGAAACTCATTGACTTTGAGTATCATGCCATACTAATATATGATACAGTGCATCATATCCAAATGTTGTCACATGATCTATACAAAGAATCTTGGACTACTTACATAGTTCCTTCAGGGTCCTTGTTCGTTTTGGCCTCACAATAGGTGTTTATTCAGTTGATTATATATAAATCAGCTGACTATTTCAACTTTCTATCAAAGTAGGCTAGTCGACTATCTTCCTAAAGAAAATAATTCTTCAGTTGTTCAGTTGAATGAATGCAGACTCGGTTGACCGACTACTTAAGTTCAGTTGACTAAAGCTATATTAAATCGACCGAATCACCCTAAAACTACATCATAAACTTGCAGGTTTTATAGGGTTTTATTCTGTCAACTGGTGTACTTAGTCAATTTATTAATATTTCAATCTAGTTTCATTTAAGATATATATATATATATATATAAGAATTGATAAAAGCTGAGCCATCTAGGACCCTAGATTACATAGAGTCTAGTTGATCAATCAGGTCCAATCATGCTTAAAAAGAGAGATTTGCTGTCAAAGATCACAAGGCAAGTAAACCCGCAACTCTTTCCATATGCGGGGAGATAATACTCAAATATAAATAAACTAAGTAAAGTCACTCTCCTTATTTGAATGGAATAAGCGAGTGAAAGTGACTAGGTAGGCCGAACTTGACCGATGATTGGGTGAGACCACTTCTTGTCTTTCGCTACGCACCTATATATATATAATTCATTATACATTCTCTAAGTGTAATTTTAACTCAAATTTTAGTCAATTTTCTTTTCTATCATATTATATACATGTACAATCATCTTAATGCATAAATTGTGATCCTACCTTTTCTTATATATACTTTCACATCATTTGTCTTTATGACTTTTTTTGAATGGCAAACCGATTTTATATTAGCCCATACACTTTTATAAAATAAAGTTAACATAGATGAGAGGCTAACCACCTTAGTAACTCGACACATACGCCTAAAGAGCACTGACATTCAACAAAATAGCATGAAGCAATCTCACATACAATCACTCTAAGACAATCATAAGAGAATACAAACATTTATTATCATAAGACAGTTTACACTTATAATGGTACCAAATAAGGTACCATACATTCCAAGAGGATACAAACTCATTGCAAAGATAAACCATATTGCATAGTACACCAAAAAATGCAAAGCTGAAACTGTGGGTTCTTTCACAAGTGAACTCTAAGAAGAAAAGTCAAGCAAGTAAGCACAAAGATGAGCAACACCTTGATCACCACAAACCATAAGCATCAATGTCAACATCAACCAAAAAACCAACATTCGTTGCTATGCAATCACTATGTTAGCTAGCTGATGTTAAGAGAAAAAGCAAGGCAATTGAAAGTGCTCAACCTTTGATGGTACCGACTAGCAACCAACTACAAGGAAACATGATAATAACTAAATAGATCCACCACTATGAAACAAATACAGAATACAAAGAAAGTAACAACATAGCCATGAAATTCACAAGTCCGAACATAAGAAATACCAAGATTTGAAGTATATTATGCATGGCTGCCAAAGACAAAAATAAACCCATGCTTGTTCTAGAATTGGGTATCACAACGTGTCGAGACAGAGGTCGGCACCCTTAGTAGCTGATTTAGGAAAGAGGTTGACAACTGGCTAGGGCGAGATAGTAGAATAGACTGAAGGCACGACACAGGATGAAACATAGGATTGGGGAATGTAAATTGGAGGTAGTGAATCTAGAAGATTAATAACAATACCAAAAAATGTAGAAAATGGTATCGAGAAAAGTAGATATTGATTATTAACACATGTTTATTATTTCATTATCATGTTAAGTGAGCTTAACAATGACATGTTTGTATTCTACATCATGAGATTATTAAATCCCATGATTCATTACTTAACTATGTTTATTCATCTTCCTCATTTATATGGTTCAAAGTTACAATTTACCTCTAACGGTCAAACCCATATTTCCAAAACCTATACAAATACCAATATCCAAATACCAAGTACTTTATAACATCCGCATCATATTTAATGAGTCCATTAACCTAACTTAGGCCATAATTAGTGAACTAGGAGCATAGATAACATCATATATCTTAATTGACTATCTCTCACTCACTAATTACTAAGTGAAGCCTCATATTTATTTGAATCTTCTTCTTCTCCATTGTCCGAAAAACCTTCACAAATTTATTTGAAATTTATACCTCCTTATAGCTCTCTTCACAGTATTATCTTTAGCCCTAAAAATTATTTGATTTGATGAAGAATTGGTCTTATAATTTAAGATCTAGGTTTCTAAAGGAAAGAATTTGTCATTTCTTTTTAAGAAGAGGAAGAGAAATGGATGAGAAGTAACTATATGTGATTTTCAAAATTAGGAGATCAGTCTCTAATTTTGTTTTGGCACCAATGGGCCTTGAGACATTAACTTAGGCTAAACGAAACCAGTCATAACTCCTAATTCCTTTGTCCATTTAAGATGTCCTTATAGTGAAACTTGAGCATAAAAATTCAGTTTTCACAATGGTAAAAGTTTAATTAGATAATTCACTCATTTGTAGAAATTATAGTCTTGCCTCCTTTAAATAAATATACCAGTTTACTCTTTATTAAATACTGATTAGATTATGGGGCATTACAGTGTAATGTTTCTTTGTATTTTTTCTCAAGGCTCTTTTGTTCGAATTAGATCTTATGCAAATTCAAAAACTTGGTCATTCATATAATCAGAAACTACCTCATCATTTGAAGCCATAGATCAGAGAATAGCTTATTCATCATTATTATCATGGTCATTAGAATTATCCGAGTCATTCCATGTTACTTGATAAGCTTTCTTCTTTTTCTAATCAAATTTTGGGGATTTTGGATATTATTTCTGAGCTTTCGAACAATCACCTTTTAAGTGGCCTTTCCTTTTCCACTCGAAGCATCTTATATTTTTTCTCCATTTTCTTGATAATATTTTCTTTTTAGAGATTTAGGAATTTCTTTATTCTTTGTGTCACTTCCTTTACAACATTTAACTCAAGCCTTCTATTTCAGCTTTGAATGCTGTTGAGTTTTCTCTTGAATTTGTTCCTTCTTAGCCTGTAATTGAGTTTCATAAGAAATTAGGTTCCCTAGTAAATTATGAACCTTCATTTTGGATAATTCATTAGCATCTTGGATAACTAGTAATTATTTTGTCATTCATCAGTTACAAAATTTTATACATTGGTAATAATTTGCAAATTAGTAAAAGATTTCACCTAATGCTACTAGTGCGTGCAATATGCCATGAAGCCTATAATACATGCTAGAAATATGCTCATTTGAATATATTTTGACGTTTTGAAATTGTCGAGTGAGCATGAAGATTTTCTACGTCTGATTATTTCAGTAATTTGATATTTAATTCTGTATTTTACTTTCTTTACTAAATATTCATTGTGCAAAACCATTTTGATGTTTGAAGTAGTTTTTCACCATTATCTGGCATTTGATGTTGTAATCGTTTTTTTAATGCTACTCAATATTTGGTGTATAAAATTAAGTCACCTCGACCATAATCTAATGAAATATCCATTTTTGTAGATTTATATGAGCGGTGCAACAATTTGGATTTGTCTGCAAATTCGATCCTAATTCTATATATGGTTTGATTTAATTTATTCCATCTTAAAATTTTATGGACTTTTTTACTTCAATGTTAACGACTGCATTATCATTTTCCTCCCCAAATCCCTACATGAATTTCAATTTCAAGACAATTAAAGTTCTCTTTTTGAAATTACCACTAACGATAAAACTACTTTGAGCACACAAATGAATTTTGGCTAATGTATGATGTAAGTGTTGATTTCTCTTTTCAACGACAAATATGTGGTCCAACATCTTGATTAAGTGGACTTTTGTAGTTTGGTCGTAATGCATAGTAATACTACAAGTCTTAGGTAATATAGAGCATACTGTAAGTCAGCATAGGTTTAGTGGTTCGTATAATGCTATGTAGGATTCGAGCCTACTACCTCATGGACCAAAGCTAGAGCGTTTAACTACTAGGACGGTGGTGCTGGACATCCATTACTTTTATGTACATTTCTTAGTTGAAACATATTATTTGCTATAAAATTTGAAATTCGTTATGATATACATTAATCTATGTATAACATATACGATAGTAACTGCAAATATACACACCACACTGAAATATCAGAATTATTTTCACATAATTGTATGTATCGTAGTCGCATTGAATATATTTTGGTGGTTACTTTTGTGATGGAATGTTTTAGTTATTGATGTAGATATAAAATCCATAATTTATGCTTTTGTATCTTTATTGTTGCAATGTCGTCAAGTTATACATAGACACATATAAATTTCCTAAATATTTCATGTACAGCGTAATATTTATTGTTGATATTTCATATGTTTTTACAATTGAATTTTTATATACTAACTCATGAAAATAATCGACAATAATATGTAGTTATTTACCATTTCAATATAGGTTATTTATCTCATATCAAGAATCAACAATAATATGTAGTTACTTACCATTTTCAATAAATCAATAATATGTGGATGCATATAAATTCTTTAAATATTTCATATACAATATAATAATTACGTTTAACATTTCGTTTGTTCCACAATTGACATTTTATATGAAAAAAGAGAAGTAATTTCACTCTTAATAACAATCAACGATAATATGTAATTACTTACCATTTCAATAAACTCATTTGCTTCAAATCTAAACTTTATGTTGCTTACTGTAATACCCTCAACAATTCAGTAAACATTATAATTAAATATTAATGACATAATAATGTGAAAATAATAAAACTTAATGTGTTAATAAAATAAATTAAATAAGGAGGAGTAAAATGGTCATTGTTCCAACTTTGAAATTTGATAGCAAAGCCGGTGTCATTATTACGTCTCATTTTTCTGATTCATGTAATATTTTGATTTGCCTCATTTGGAGTCCGTATGAAGGACGTATGCTCAAAACTATGTCGAGCCGATCGGGTACCAAAGTTTAAAGTTTGAAATTTGAAACAACAATTATTTCCCTCCTATATAAACAAAAGTCGCATACTCTTTTTGGTTTTTCTAGAAAACTGATACATCTTCTTCTTTCTCTTTTCCTCTTTACATATAAAGAATCAAACCACCATGTCTCCCTCAAATCTTAACGAAATTACACGAAATCAGCGACATCACAAAGCTATTAAAGAATGCTACACATCTATACCAATTTGGAGGTGAAATTCTAAATTAAGAAGGCATAACAGGCCGGACAGTGGAGATTCAGGCAGTGAAAGGCGAATTCGATGAGTGATTCATAGTTTCCTCTTCGTATATGCAATCTTGTTCCTATAAATGTGATATGTAGGCTATACTAGTGTAGATGAACATTTAAATTAGGATCAAATAGAGGTTTAGGAGGGAATTTGGTAGAGAGAGTAAATAGAAACTAGATTCTCAATCAAATCTCGTAATTTAATGATTATACCACTAAATTGATGGAAAAAAGTATAATATCGGACTTAGAAATGTAGGGATAGGTGCTAGGGTCATTCTCAGGCCATTAGGGGTGAAACAGAGGTGACTGAAGGCAAAATAACGTGGTGCAACATCAAAATCTGCAACTTGACAAATCCCTGGTTTTCATGTACACCGGTCTACTGGTTGCTCTAATCAGTAGCCTATTTTGTGGTCAGGTTAGACCTAGATCCATATGGGCCAATATTAAATAACACTTATCAATTCAAGTATTGTTCCACTTGTTTTCTAAAGGCATTTGGAGGATATTGACGAGGCAAGTGATGATGTTATAAATAAAAGTAAATGCATGTGGTGATCGATCATTGTTTGAGATAGATTCGTGTGTTATTAGTGATACAGAAATGTGATACAATGGTGACGTAAACTTGAATGAGCCTGTGGCATAAGTTGGCAGCCCAGAATATGGATACGGACCAACAACATAAGTAGGTAATCCAAGTATTGTGTTGCTCCCCTATAGGCTTCGACGGATCAGGTGAAGGATGAATGGTAAGAAACCCTGTAGTGCAAGAGCAGGTCCAGGGCATGGGTCCAGTTTGTATACGAGGACAACATGTGACCCTGTAGTGCACGAGGTGGGTCTAGGGAAGTGAGTTCTATATGTGATTTATGTCACGGTAAACAATATGAGACCCTGTAGCATACGAGGCGAGTCTAAGGAAGTGAGTCCATATAGATGTGATGCGATATGACTAGATGTATAGGATAATTAGACATGTGTAACCAATAGACGTGAGGTGATTGAGCATTAGACTCATATCATGCTATAATATTATTTTTGTAGTACATGTAGAGAAAAATATGAATCACTCATCGGACTTATATCTAAACCACTCCTATTGATTCCTTTTTATTTACATATCCAAGTTGACAGAGTATGGAGATGAGATAGTATGGAAGATAAGGATTCATTTATATATATTGTATATGATGTTAATTAGTATTATGACCTGGATTTGATTATGTGTATGGTTTGGGTTTGATTTGTATAGTACAGACATATGTATTTGACAGTTAGAGATGTATAAATGATATGATATGATTATGATTATTGTTGTATTATATTTTGTTTCCTTCCACTATGGGACTTCGAAAGTTATTAGTTAAAACTATATCTATTTATTTTGAATTTCACCAACAACTCGTCCTTTTGGGTTTTTGAGGTGTTGATGTCGGTTCGTGCATTGAACCCGAGGTTCAAAAAGGCGGATTGTTACATTTGGTATTAGAGCAAAACCTTAAGGATAGGAACTAGAAACATATTGAGAAAGCAGATTTGTACTTTCTATCATATATATATATATATATGTGTGTGTGTGTGTGTGTGTGTGAATCAACTACATATGCACACACTATTTATTATTCCAGTTTTATATACTATCTATTGGGGAGTTGCTAATGAATCTCATTTATAGAAACAGCTAAAAATTAGTATTTCATTCGAAACTAGAATAGAGACCAATATAGCCAATGCTAGTGGGGCGGAGACTAGGGCAGGGACTAGCACCTGAGTAGCTGTACTAAATATTCCCGAAGTTAAATTCTAGTATGGTTCAGATGTTATATCCAAGCAACAAGCCAAGCTAGTGCCAACCTTACTGAACATGTAGCCACTACTAACACTACTAACCAAGGTGTGATTCTAGCCCAAACACCACCAACTATTGTCTTTCCTAAGTTGTTTAGGGATTTCTTCAGCCTCAGTGGGAAGCCTTTTGTTAGGACGGAACCATATTTGATGACTTGGGCATGGCCTAATAATTGTGAGAAGATTTTCAACCTATTAGAACTTGGTGATGTTACTAAGAGACAGTTAGCTTCTTTTCATTTGCAAGGTGAGGCAACATGTTGGTAGAGGTAGTGACAACAAAAGTAGATGAGAGTACCATTACTTGGGGAATGTTCAAGATGAAGTTTGAACAAAATTATTTTCTGTGTCTAAGAGGGATCTATTATTGGAGAAGTTTATTCATCTTAAGCAGGGAGAGATGGAAGTTGTAGAGTATGAGAATCAGTTCAATAAGTTGGCCAGATTCGGTTTTGAGTTAATAAATACTCGGTAGAAGAAGTCATTGAAGTTTACAAAGGGTATGAATTCACCTCTGAGGGAGTTTTATTGAATCAGATACCGTATGGAGCTACATTTGAGGGACTAGTGGAGGCAGCATTATTGAATTTTCTAAATGTAACTTTGGTTAAGGATTAGGCTAAGGAAGGTTGGGGCCAACAATGAGGTAAGCATAAAGGAAATAGACTGTAAGGAGGGCAAGGTAAGAAGCAGGCGATCACTAATCATAGGTGTCAGAAGGTGGGACACGTCGAATAGAACAGTAAGATGAACTTTTCAGAGGGTGGGTGTTATAACTATAACCAGGTGGGACATATATCAAAGGATTATAAGGCAGCCCTAGCTCGGCGGAATGTAAAGTGCCACAATTGTGATAAGTTTGGATATATGAAGAGAGATTGCCTAGCTTTAAAGAACGAAGGTCGGATAGTTAAGGCATATGCTCTGGATGCCGTTCCAACCTCTAATATTGCACTACCATCGGCTCAGAAGAAGAGAAACAGATTACAATGGAAGGTGTATTGAGGTTATCCAATTCTCTTATTTTTACTTTATTTGACACTGGTGCATCTCATTCATTCATAGCTAGTGCATTGGTCGACTGTTTAGCCCTTATACCTGACATTGTGTTGGAATCTACTTTAGTGTTGAATCCTATCGGGAGATCAACCCATTTATCGATGTTATGTCATGTAATAATCTGCCTTTTAGCTCTAGGTCCAATGTCTGAATTGAGGTCAACAACCCAATAACCAAAAGGATGAGTCGTTGGGGTGAGATAAAATATATATCGCTGCTGACAGATATCAGATATCAAATATAGTTCCAACTAATGCTATTTAATAATTATCTTCTTTCAGAGTCTCAAAGCGGAAGGAAATAAAATATAATACATCAATTGTAACCATAGTCACATCACTAGGTCTATAATATCAAATACATGTGTCTGAACAATACAACTATAACCTAGTCCATACCAATAGTCAAATCTAGGTTACAAGACTTATTTATATCATACACAATGTTTACAAATGTGTCTCTATCCCTGATACCATCTTGTCTCCAATTCCATCGACCTAGATATATAGAGAGAGGGAAAATAAAGGGGTCAGACATAAGTTTAGTGGGTGAGCTATACTTTTACCCAAAGTATACTACAAAAATAATACCATAACATGATATGAGTCTATCCTTCGGTCACCTCACATCTTGTCATCACACCATGCCTAACTATCGTACACATCTAGTTATACGGCATCATCACTACACGGATTCACTTCCCTAAATCAGCCTTATGTCCTACAGGGTCGCATGTTGTCCATGGTCATGTAAATTGTGTACATGACTCACTTCCAAGACCGCCCGAACCCTATATGTAATGACCCGCTTTTCCGACTCTCAAAAGTCGACAATAATACATCCATGTATTCATGTGCCAAGCATCCAAGTGCTGGAAAGACAGATTGTTGGGGAAAAGAAAGAAAAAACGGAACACGATCTCGTATCGTGATGAGTAATATATAATATACAACAGATCTTTACAAAAGAAAACTATAATATACATTCACCAATCAAAGTAAACTAAACAATCATCAGCCTAGATAGTTATAACAACATGTCCGTACAAATGCTAATAAATATAAACAACCAAAGCAGTGAAAATAAAAGAAATATTTGAATATGTCTTGAAGGCATCTAGCTCATATATTGAAGCTGCAAAGCATCCAAAGTTAAATCTGGAAATATGCTCGGGCTGACCCGAGCATTATAAGAAAATAACGCCCAGATCATTTTGGTAAACCAGCATGAGAAACACACATCAAATGGATTTTTAATATTATAACCTTTCAAAAATAAAGTTATCTCATAAGACCATATCGCACATAAATAAAGGATGAGTTTTTACCTTACGATAACCAAACAATTTTTATAGGCAATCTTGTGATATTATATATATTTTTTTGAGAAAAATGTGTGATCCTCTATAAATAGAGGAGAGCACACATGCAACTATATATATATCACAATAATATGGCGCTGCCAACATGCCTGGCAGGTAACAAAACTAAATACAAGTATCAAAGAAAATCAGGTAACCCTAAGATGAGTTCCGGCCTGGCCACCACCCATCTCACCCCAATATCGAGTTTCGGCATGGCCACCCCCCGATATTAAGGTGTTAGAAGTACCTACAAAAACTAAAGATAAGCCCAAAGATGTTGGATGCCGTCACAAACTAAAAAAGAAGCTCCATGCATCTGGATCTGAAGGAATGGAGAAGCAACTACTGTGAAGTGAAGCTGAATGTGATGCTGAATGAAAGATCCGCTCTGAAGACTCTGAATAAAAGGAAGAAAGCCAAGCAGAAAAATAGATCCACCTGAAAATAGTATACCACAATAGAGATGAAAGTGTCCTGCCTCTGTGATGGAACCGCAAGTGATCTTGAGAGGAAAAACTCTGCTCTGATGACCTCACTACAATTCGAAAACCAGCAATCTGAAGACATGAGTACCTGCAAAAAGAATCTGACACCCTATAACCTATACCTGTGTCTGAAAGATGACTAAGAAAAAAGTTAGAATGATACATATATATGCATATTTATATAATTTATATACATATATATGTATTAAGGAGGTAGGTAATATAAACCTAAATAAGACTAACTGGACCAATATTAAAGAATTGAATTACTTATAAACTAAAACCAATAATGACAAGTACAATAGGTGAAACTAAGTTGTAAAAAATTCTTATGAACCTTTAATCATGAGTAAATTATGATTTACAGTGAAATCATCATATAAATTTGAAGAAATATTAATACTACTTTTGTGAGTATTAAATATATTATTATTATGTTTAAAAAAATTAATATTATAACTAACCTTATTAAGATACCCTTTAAATAGATTATCATTAGCTAATTTACATTTGGGATTAGGAATCCAATTAAAACAAAATGAAGAAATTGTAAAAATCAATTTGTTAAAATGACTACTACTATTATTAAATATTCTTTGATTTCTTTCAAACCAAATATACCAACAAATAATAATGAATAAAGTGTCAAGTAAGAATCTAATATTCTTATTAAACCGAAATCTAAAATTATTCAGTACAAGTCGCAATCCGAAATTTTAGTTGTTATATTAAAGTTAAAATTTTTAAGAGTATTATTTAGAATGTAATAAGAATCCATGCAATCATAGTAAATATGTTTAATATCTTCAAGATGCAGATTACAAAAATAACATTTATTATCATTTTGAACGTTGTTTCTCTTTAAAAATTCTATTGTATTAAGTTTTCCATGCAGTATTAACCACATGTGAATTTTAGATTTAGGAGGAGCATTAGATTTCCAAATAAATTTAAAAGAGTTGTTTATTGTACCTGAAAAATTAATAAATCTGTAAAAAGAATTAGAAGTATATTTCTTACTCTTATCCCATTCCCAACTAATAATATCATTATCATTATCGATATTATAAAGACTTAATCTAGCATAAAGCAAAGAAAGTTGCCTAAGGGTTGAACCTACTAAAATACTGTTAAAGCGAAAATTCCAAGGAGGATCGATTTCAGGAGAATAAACTTCATTAATTAAAGCAAACTTAAAATTACAGATTTCATAAAGCTCTTTAAATTCCAACTTAAGAGGTAAAACTGAAATCCAACGGTCGTGCCAGAAAGAAGTACAATTACCAGAATGAACTATCGTATTAATACCTAAGTTAAAAATGCCGTGACATTTTAAAATGTTTTTCCAAAAATTAGAAATATTTTGAGTAACTGAAGAAGCAATTTGATATAAATTACTATTACCATTATAGTAATATTTAGAAATGATCTCTTTCCAAATAGTGTTATCATTCATATCCTTAAACTTCCATAACCATTTACTTAGTAAGGACAAATTCATATTACGCAAATTGATTACTCCTAAGCTACCTTCCTTTTTGGCTTTACAAACTGTTTCCCAATTTACTAAACATTTTATACTACTATTAGGGTTTTCCCCACTCCATAAGAAATCTCTTCTAATTTTATCAATTTTATCAATAACCCAATCTGGAAATAGATGCATGGACATCCAATAAATCGGAAGGGCTGATAAAACCGAATTTATTAAGACTAGTCTACCTGCTCTAGATAAAAATCTATCATTCCAGTTAGAGATCTTATTTTTTATTTTATCAATGATTATGAGCCAATCATCATGTTTGAGTTTGGTAGGTCTAATCACGAAACCTAGATAGTCAAAAGGAAAGTTCATAGTTTTGCAGTTTAGAGTATTAGCAACTAAGTTTTCAACTTTTTCAAAATCATTTAAAACTAAAACAGAACTTTTGTCAAAATTTATTTTTAAACCTGATAGAAGTTCAAAACTGTATAAGATAAACTTAAGATTGATAATGTGTCTAGGTAAATGGGAAGAAAAAAGTAATGTATCATCGGCAAATTGGAGAACCGATACACCATTACGCGAAATGTCATTACCTACATATCCTAAAGCCCCATAATCCATTGCTTTTTTAATAATCTTAGCAAAAACATCGGCAGCTAAGTTAAATAATAAAGGCGATAAAGGATCCCCTTGTCTTAAACCTCTCTTAGATTGAATTTTAGTACCTAAAATACCGTTAACCATAATACTAGAGTTACCCGTTCTAAGCAAATTCAAAATCCAATAGATCCATCTATGACCAAAACCGCTTGCATGAAAGATGTCTACTAGAAAATCCCAATCTACCGAATCAAAAGCTTTTGCAAAATCCAGTTTTAAAATCGCACATGTTATGTTATTCTTACAGCAGTGATTAATATATTCTTGAACAACATCCACTCCATCGGTGATATTTCTCCCTTTAATAAAAGCCAATTGTGAGCAGTCAATTAAATCATTCATTCTTGTACTAAGTCTATTAGCTAGAACTTTAGAAATAATTTTAACTGAACAGTTAATCAAAGATATAGGTCTAAAATCTTTTAAGTTTTTAGCTCCTATATTTTTGTGTAACAAAATAACATTTGCATAATTAAATCTCCCTAATTGCAAATTACAATTATAAAAATCATTAAACATATTAACTAGATCAAGTTTTAAAACATCCCAAAAAGTTTTATAAAATAAAATTGGAAACCCATCAGGGCCCGGGGATTTATCACCTGACAAGTCATTAATAGCTTTTCTAATTTCCTCTACAGTAAAAGGATTATCTAGCTCGGATAAATCAACCATAGAATCAGAGGGATACAGATCTTTCCATCTAACATTGATTCTATGTTTGATTCTAGTGCCAAAAATATCTTTATAATAGTCTGTAAAGGCCTTGTTAAGGTCTCTTTGATCAAATATCTCTTCATTATTAACAATAATAGAGTTAACTGTATTACTACAGTTTCTACCATTAGCTATATTATGAAAACATTTAGTATTATAATCTCCTTCGTTAATCCATTGGATTCTGGATCTCTGCTTCCACATAACCTCCTCCTTTTCTAAAATTGAATTTAGTTCATCTTTTAAATTGGCGAGAACATTACGTTCACTTAAATTTAATTGTCTAGATTCTTCTATCTTATTAATTTTGAGCATCTCATTAAGAATATTATCTTTTTTGATTTTTATATTGCCAAAAACATTTTTGTTCCAATTTTAAGAAAAATCCTAAGATCCCTAGGTTTTGAAACAAAAGATTTTGCAGAATTTTCCTTATTTCTAATATTATGGTAACTCAAAGAAATCCATTTACCATTAATTAAGTTCACGAAGTTAGATTCCAAAAGCCACATCTTTTCATATTTAAAATTATTAATAAAAACTCTATGATGTTCGCAGGTGAGGATAATAGGACAATGATCTGAGTACGTGTAAGGTAAACCAGAGACTCTACATATTGGAAATTTATCTTCGATCTCATCACTAACGAAAAATCTATCAAGAAGAGCTATAGATGGAGACTCCCTTGCATTACTCCAAGTAAATTCTCTATTTGAAAGGGGGATCTCGATCAAATTAGAATTAATAATGAATTGATCGAATTCTTCCATAGCAGAGTAATCCCCTATCCTAGGAGAACGCTCTCCTATGAATCACGTAACATTAAAATCACCCCCTAATATCCAAGAACCCGGAGCCAAGGATCTAAATTCTAGGCATTCTTTCCATAAAATTCTTCGGTTGATTTTTGAATTAGGCCCATAGATATTAGAAATATTTAAAAAAGAATTATCAGAAAGATTAATAAGAATAATATGAAAAGAATGCTGCATAGTAATACATTAAATAAACTTAAAATAATTATCACGCCACCCTATCATTAAACCCCCTGAAGTACCCACTGAAGGTAGAAAAACCCATTTTCTAAAATGATACCCGCCTAATCTTCTAAAGAAACGAATGTCGGGACAGTTAATTTTAGTTTCCTGAAGTAAAGCAATATCAATAGAGTAGTCTTTAAAAAACACTCTAACCTTATCACATTTGTTCAAGTCATTCAAACCTCTAATATTCCAACTAATGATCCTCATGAACTAACAGTACTAGCCCTCTCTAATTCCTTACCTCTAATATATTCCCGATCAATCTCGACATCAGAAAAGATAAAAGATGTATCACGAGCGAACTGACTAAACTCAGCATATGATAAACTGCCTAATGCATAAGAAGAGTACATGCTACCCAAAATAGAACTCATACCTGAGCCTGGATTCGTAGCACCACTCATGGCACTCGATCTAGGTAACTCACCTATAGATGGAGTCTGACAGATGCGAATTCTAGCACTACGACGAACTGAACCACTAGATACTACTGATTTCTTGCGCTTTCCTCTCTTCGACGATGTGGAGTTAGGAACTGAGCAGATACCACACACCATCCTATCAGATTCTAAAGCATTTACTTCTTTAGCCCCCACCCCAATGTTCGAAGAATCAGTTCTGTCTCCTGTAAGAAGACCCGAGGTAATTTCTACTAACCCATCTGATGAAATCGCACAATTTGGAAATATCTCTTCTGTAAAGCCACTCAATAACAAATTATCATAATCACTAATTTTCCCAATGACTGATTCAGAAGCAATTGAGATATCCTCCTCTACATTTGATTTTTGGAGTGAAAACTTATTAATAACAAAATAATCAGCCTTCTCCTTTTTTATAAAAGCCTCTTCTTCCAAACTGGCCATCCCCACGAATGACAACACATCAATTTCTACTTCATTATCAAAGCAAGCATAACTATAGTCTTTTCTGTCTTCAACTGACATATATGAAACATCACCAATATAAGCTACTATCTGAGCATTAAACTCGCCATCAACAATAGATGAAAACTGCGAACCATGCACAACTGCAACAGCGTGCACATCATCTAAAGAAACATAGGATGAATTTGAAAACACTTCAGCAATTCGAGATTCTAGTTCAACAGCTATATCATCAACCCTCTGCTGTTCATAGGACAAAATCCAGTCGCAAAAATCATCCAGCTCAAACAAATGTACATCACCTAGATAAGCATATTCATCAGAAACAATTGATTCAGAGTCAGCTTAGTGCCACGATACATTGTTGTCGAAATAAACGAGAGCCTCTTCCTCAATTACATCTTCCATAGCTACAGATTCATTATTCCAATCCAACATATTTGCTAGATAAAGATTTGAATCACTCAAGTAGCTGCTGCAACTATCAATGTCCAAATATAAGGAATTAACAAAGAATATATCTTCATGGATTGTCTCTGATTCATTTACCAAGATTGACGATTGTATCGCACACGAACTTGTTGAATCCAACACTTTATCAAAACAATTATTCACATCATACTTCGAATAAACTACAAAACTGTGTATATCATATAACACTGGATCTCCAGAAATGTTACTGTCTAGCACCATGGAATCCTACTTCTTCAATTCAAAATCCATAAATTCAATATCATCAGACCAATCAATTATACCCACATACGGCAAACTATTGACAAATGATTTTGCACTATCCCAGATTTCAGATTTAGTTATACTAACACTCAAATCAATCGATGGTTCATCAACGAGATGTTCATAGTTAACCATCAGACCACCATTATCATCTAGACTATCAAGATCTGACCTCGAAGAGAGACAATCGAATTTATTAGATATAATTATCTCAAAACTATCTTTATTGCAGAATTTGGATTTACGACATTTACTACGAGTAGAAATGTAATCGTCTCTCTGTTCAACAATTTCAAGCTACTCTTCAACAATTTCAAAAATATTCGATGATGGAATTAAAGTAGACGAATCGAAGCATAAAGAAACAGCTGGATCTTGAAGAATGGGGTCGAAACCTAAATTAACTTCTTTAGCAGCAAAATACTTAGAGATGTTTGAATCTATTAAAATATCCTCTGTAGAATCGGACTTTATCGAATCAACAGAATTACCAACAAACTCTTCAGTATTACCAAAATTATCAAAATCACCTTTGCCAATTTTTGGCGCATTTATGATGTCAAAATGGTAAAATAGATCCTCAAGAAGATTGATTCCTTCATCTTTCTTATACCATAGGTGATCGATCAAAATTCCCCTTAGTATCAAGAATTTAAAGCAAATTGGAATCCATGATTAACCAGTCTTGGGGTAGAGATTTGCACCTTAACATCACCAACTTCTGATTTGTCGAAATAATCTTCTAGGTTACCAAATTTTTCTATATATCCTTTACCTATCTTTGGCTCATTAATAATGTCGAAGTGATACAATAACTCTTTAAGATATTTAATTCCTATATCTCTCATATACTAGTGATAATCAAGTAATAACCCTTTTAGTCTCAAGAATTTCAAAACAAACTGGAAACCATGGTTCATCGAATAAGAAAGAATGTCGGAAGAGGCCGACTTCAATGAACAGTCCTTGCTTTTATGCCCAAAGACACCACAATCAAAACATCTGATTGGGTCATGGCATAGTTTTGCGACATGGTTAAGATCCCCACATCTGAAACAAAAATTCATTTCCTTCCTAGAATCGATCCACTTTGCTTTGATTTGTGAAAAATAGGTCCTTGAGATTGAGAAGGGGAGTGATTCTTAACGGCTTGAGCATATGAGTAAGGAAAAGAAATACGATGGAATAAAGAATTTCCAGCAAACAGAGAAGTTTGAGATCGAAAATCTTGAGAAGACAGAGGAAACACCATTTTTAACCCATTCAATTGCATATTACTAGTTTCAATCTTGTGATATTATAATAATGTCTAGAGTATAAAATAAATATATAACATATCTGGAATGGTTACCCATAATTACATTTAACGGTACTAGGTTCTACAACTAAATCCATAAGGCATGTATTAGAGAATGGATTCCGTACAATGACAAGGCACCGGGGTACCACCTGCCATAGTACACCTATAGAAAATGTACAGAGGACCTCACATGGACCTCTTGCCAACACAGGGCGGGCCTACCCCTTACTGGATAATACCGAATATGTCATCACCCTGGTTCTTTGTAACCTTTTCTCGAGAGCTCTCATGCATATACTGAATCCATATATAGTGATCTGGAAGAGTGATGCCCATAACCTAGTGGGTGCGATCCACATTCCCGGTTGTTTGGCTCATGAGACAATGATTACCTTTTCCTTTTAGTAAATCCCACTTGGAATGCTACGCTGCACTCTAAACAATAATGCAATATCAGCATTCATCCATATAAGTTGTTCAGAATAAGAACAAACTGAAGGCACTACTTCTACTACATCCATTTTGGAATCACCCTTAGGATTAGTAGCAAATAACCCTTGCACTTCAAAGAGATCCGTCTTTGAGTCAATCATCTTCAAGATGTCTTCAATTTGAATGCTTATGCCGGTTCGAAGTAGTTTTCGGATTATATATATGATCCTCGTCTCTCCGAACTGAAAATGATAGTTTTAAAACTGGCCAAGATTTGATAGTACATTATTTAACTATCAAATAAACAAACAATTCAACTAAAGATTTAACCAAGCATGGTTAAGCACAAAGAAACCACTAAGCCTCTCTAATTAATCATTCCATTAATTAAACCACTTTATACATTGTTGTATTAAAATACTTTTATAAAGATATATTCATAAACCCTCTCTATTCTTTCAATACTTGAAAAACATTGATATACTTATCTCGACTGCATAAGTATACTCACGAAACATTTCACTTTCAATATTTCGAAAACTTTTCCATATACTTATATCAACAGTATAAGTGTATTCACAAATCTTAAAAAAGATTTCACTTCCAAAACCATACTTATTTGGGTTAAAACAAATGTCATTTAAAACATTAGTAACAATAAACCCAAAACACTTTCCTTTAAGTGTAAGTAAATGGATCGTATAGAAATTAGACCAAATATACTTAACACTAATTTCCGATTTCAAACAGTACTATCCCTTGATTAACAATGAAATCGAACAAGTTAGTAAACTATCATTGCCTCGACATTCATTCTTACTCCTTAAGATAGAGACGAGTTTCCATACCTTGGAATTTGGTGTTAAGTATGAAATGAATATTTCCCATATCACCTTAAATTAAAATAATCATTTATAGAAATGAAATCTCATTCTCTTCATAAAATTCCTTTTCATAAATCTCTTTTATATTTACAACTCCATTTACAAATTCCTTTGCAAAAATTCATTTATAAATCTCCAAATATAATTATAAAACTTCTTATAAAACTACTTCATAAAACTTATTTGTAAATTCGTTCCTAATTTTAAATCTCCTATACTTATCCTAAATCTCCGATTGTAAAATCGGAACAAATACTTTCCATAAAAACAAATTTTCCAAATATCCTATAAACCTACAAATGTGATTTATTTTCAATTTATCAAAATTATATAATTTTTCCTTTTAATAAAACCCCATTTGGAAATCTATTCTTTTATAAAAAAATATCATTAATAAATGTATCCTTTTTATTCAACATTTTATATAAAAACATTTCATAAATATTTATACCAAAATATTTCTATCTCCTTTTAGAATAAAATCACTTTAATATAATAGATAACCCCCTTTATTTTCCTTTAAAATAAATATTCATTGTTATACTAACTTTTCTATAAAAATAAATACTTCTCCGAAAACTTTTAAAAACATTTCCAAAAAGGTTGGAGTAAAATAGAAAAGTACAAAAAATATTTTGAAATAAAATATCAAAGAAAATTCAAAGATTGAATCTAAAACTCATATTTTGAACTAAAACCATTTCCAAATCAAAAACAATAATTGATATTATTTCAAAATACTATAACGAGGCCAACAGCTACCATAGCACTTAACCAATGCTATTACTACCTCTATCACTAAAAAGGTTCAACTTTTAAGATATATAAATGTCACATCTATGGCCAAACTACCAACTTTTAGCATTCAACGGTTTATATAACATATATATATATAGAACTAAAATCAACAGGTATATAACAAAAATTCAAAATCACAACGGCGAGGAATCCAGATTTCTCTACAAAATTCTCTATATTTCATTTTATGTCATTCATTTTTTAAAGTAGATATCCAACCAAACCAAACCATTAAACCAATCACACACAAAAGCAATAATCTTTATCTACTATATATCATATTGTATTCATTTAGATATGAGATAACTCACCAAAATTCCATTTAACGCTTAAGTGTTCCGTTTGATCTAAAATCGAATGGCGTTCGATTTTGGCTCAAAATTCCACTTGCTCCAAACTCAACGAAACCAGTTCTAACGCGTAGATATCGCTACTATGAGTGCGACACAAAAGACCACATCTCGATTGGACCTCATATGAGAGAGAAATTCATTTTATAAGTTATTAAGTTAATTAATTTAATTAAGTACACTAATTACTTAATTAGGTTAACTACCCCGAACTAAAACATCTTGTTCCCCATTCAAAAACGCTACCGCCTGTACATGAAAACATGGTGCATGAATGCACGGCTGTGCACCCTTCCCCTTACTCCAATCAACTATACGACGAACCGACTTTACAAACGAGTCTCTATTCTCTTCCACTCTGCATCCCACACCATGGCATGAAGCTCGATCACCTGGATCGAATTCTGACCTAGCACCTTTTCCCTTCAAACTTGTCACATCGCAACCCCTCAAAGACCATCGAGCTTCACCAAACTCCACCCCAAAGTGCTCCTCCATACAACAAAGGCAATTCCACAACCGCTAAGCTTTAACTCCCTCTAGATCGACCATAAAAGCTAAACCTAGCTTTCCTACCCACCATGCCCAACTGTCGATTTCCCCAAAACACAACTGCATGCCCCAAACAATTGTAGATTTGTGGATCTCATCACCATGACTCAAAGATTCTTGTTTTGCAATTTTTCATTTATTGATGAATTTGATTTTTAATTTTAAAAGGGAAAGGTTTGGTTTTTCTTTACAGTAAAAATAAATAAAAAGTGGAGGGAAAGTTGTAAAGTAAAAATTAAATGAAGAAAAGTCTTTATGTTGAATTGTCCAGGTGTTAGGTTATACTTATCTTGTGATTTCCGGGCATCATAGAACTTTGTTCGCTTACGAATTGCGAATGACAAAACAAAAATATAGCCATGCACAAAAATGCGATACGACCGCAGAACAATAAGAAAATACACTGATTATCATATTCTGTTAAATTTCAAAAATACCAATGTTTGCCGTAAAATGCATCAAACGATAATTTGAGTATTTTTCAAATTAAAAATTATGGAAAATCCTATAAATTCATTTAAAAATACAAAATTAAAAATCAAATCGTTATATTAAATTATGATTTTCTTATTATTTATTATATTCGAATCAAATCTGAATATTTAAATAAATTAAATATTCCTATTCGAAACATTAAAAAATTTGGGTCATTACACTATAGGAAATCCTATTATCCTCATGCTAATTGGACTCATGCCTTGGTCTGCCCATAGCCTATAGGGTCGCTTAGCATCCACCTCCTCCACCAGGACCACCGAAGCAATATTGGGGAGCAATGGAATGCTTGGATCACCAGCTTGTGTCATAGGTTCGCAGCCACATATGTATCAATATTTATATCCATATTCATATCCATATCTGTATCTGTATCCACAATCACATTGGTATTCATATTCCTATCCTGTGATGTCTACCTGAGCTAGAGACATATTCATGTTACATGTTCACCATCGTATCACATCTCCACATTGCAATGACATACATATTCATTCAAGTAGCAACTAGTCATCACATACTCCCATTCAATTTGGAATGTTGTCGTTTGCCTCATCAATAGCCTTCAATTGTCATTCAGAACACAAGTGAAACAAAACTTGACCGATCATTTATTATTTATATAGGCCTTTTTAGGTCTTGGTTCAACTTGAGCCCAAAATAGGCCACCGGTGCCCTGATTACCTCCACCGAAGGATCAGTGCACGTAACTTCTAGCAGTCACCAAGTTTTAAAAGTTTATCGTTTTCTATCGTTTTCCACCTCTAGCCAGATTCGCTCCTCCTCTGGTTGCCTGAAACGTCCCTAGTGCCTAATCCTACATTTTAAGTCTGATTTCATAGGTTATTTCATCAAATTAGGTGTAAATTCATCAAAATTCCAAAATCTTGTATAAACCTGTTTTAGTTTTACTGTTCATAGCCAAACACCTCCCAAATCCTAGTTGAATTCGATTTTAGATGTTTAATTATGTTATACTACACTAATATAGCCAATATGTCATATATATATATATATAGCATTATACGAAGGAAAAAGGATGAATCACTCACAAAATCAACATTTTCTACATGAACCTCCATCGTTCGATCTGCTGTGCCTCCTAGTTTTCGATTTCCATCTCCAAATCATTGTTGGCACGTAGCCTCCTTCGATAACTCTGCAATGCCGTTGGTTTTACGTGATTTGGTTAAGTTTTAAGAGAGATATTCAGTTTGATCTTGGGTATGTTAAGAGGGAAGAAGGAGATAAAAAAGAAGAAGTGATCGATTGGTTTCTAAAAATGGAGTACGTGTTTTTCAGTTATAAACTGAGGAGGGAAAATGTCTGCTAGATTTCAAATTTGAATTCAAACCCAAGCTTTAGTGCCCGATCGAAAGTACTGTACGAATTAGAAAACGAGATGGTCACGATTGCGCTAGTTCTGTCGTCAAATTCCAAGATCGAAAAATGACCATTTTCCCCCTCCTTATTTTTAATTTATTTTATTAACTTATTAAATCAACTATTTTCACATTACCATTTTAATAATATTTAATTAAATCATTTACAAATTTTCAGGGTACTACATTCTCCCCTTTGAAAGAATTTCGTCCTCGAAATTCCTAAGGAGTGGAAAATATAATATAACGCTGGCTCGTTAAACATATATCAAAAGTTAGCAAACATATCATTCAATTTGTGAAAAAACACATGAATATAAATGTTATGAACAACATATAGGTATAAATAATGTCATGTACTTGTAGTTTCTATACTTACAATGCAAAAATGCAGCTAATGCAACCTATATGAATGTAATAAGATGACATATCAAGCATAATGCACAATATCCTAGTATAAGCATGCGCGCGTGCACACACACACATATATAATTTTATATGAATGCAAATCCAATTATATATATATAATCTAACAATTAGTTCATCCAAGGCATCCAAATCCTAATCCTAGTATAGTCTAAACAAAGAGAATCAAACCAAATCAGAAAATGAATCGGAAAAGAGTTGAGGATGAGTAACCCTCAACATCTCTTCAGGCTCCCATGTACTGTCTACTGAAAGGTTCCCCCATTGTACTCTAACTAACATCACTATTTGTCTCTAAGTTGTTTCACCCCATGCTCAATAATATGGATTGGAACACGGGATGAACTCAGCTAAGATTCCAACTCTACCTCCTCCAATTGACTAGGTGTAATCACATTTGTTGGATCGTGTACACATTTTTGCAAATTTGACATATGAAATATGTTATGGACTCCTACCATCTTCTCATGAAGTTCCACTATATATGTCAAACTCCCTATTCTCTCTATTATTAGAAATGGGCCAATATTCTTGGGTGCGAACTTCCTTGAACTTTCAAACCTTATCACCCTCTTTAACGGAGAAACTTTAACCAAAACTACATCTTACATTTCGAATTCCAAATCTTTCCTCCATCAATCAACATGTGAATTTTGTCAGTTTTTTGCGGCTTTTATCCTCTTCCTTGTAAGTTCCACCTTCTCTACAACATCTCTAACCATCTCTGGACCTAAAATAATCTTATCTATAGACACCCACCAACATGAAGGTGACTCACACGGTCTTCAGTACAATGCTTCAAACGGTGCCATGCTTATACTCGCCTAGTAGCTATTACTATATGTGAATTATAGAAAAGGTAAATGATTTTCCCAAGGTCATCCAAAGTCTAATATATAAACCCTCAATAAATCCTCCAGCACCCTATTTACCGTCTTCGTCTATCCATCAGTCTGCGGATGATATTCTGTTCTTTAATTTAACTCTGTTTCCAATGCCTCCTATAGAATCCTTCAGAACTCACTCATGAAAAGTGGATCTCAGTCGCTTTCTATGCTAGTTGGAACTCCATATAGTCGGACTACATCTTTAATATACTGTGTCACCAACATTGTTGGCGTCCTCGTGCTCTTCAGTGGAATAAAGTGCACACTATTCGTGGGGCAATCTGCTATCACCTATATGCTCTCGTTTCCTCTTCTACCCTGAGTAATCTGTCCACAAAAACTATAGATACGCACTTCCACTTTCATTGTGGCATGTTTAGTAGAAGTAATAGCTCACTTGTCTTTTTCTGTTCCGCCTTCACTCTTTGACATGTCGTACACTTCGCCACATACTTTGCTATCTACCTCTTTATCCAAGGCCAATAGAATATCCACTACACATCCTGCTACAACTTGTCTCCTCCTAGATGAATATTCATCCATGAGTAATGACACTCACTGAGGACTTACTTTATCAAATTCTTAACATGTGGTACACACAGCATTCCATCTCTCCTCAACTAACCCTTATGATCCTTGGAGTAATGATCCAAATGACTCGATCGTTCACCTAGCCTTAACTACTCCATAATGCTAACCAAGGATGCGTCTTTCCCTTGGCTTGACCCAATACGATTCATCGGTGTAGGTCTAACTTCCATCACCGCTAAAAATCCAAGAGCATATTTTGATCGGGATCGAAAATCAAACTCTGATATAAACTCCAAATTCATCCACTATAACAACATAACATTCACCCCAGCGTGCTTCCTACTCAAAGCACCAGCGACTATGTTTTCTTTCCCTAGACTATAAGAAATTCCAAAGTCGTACGATGATGAGAACTCCATCCATCACTGTTATCTTAAATTCAGAACCATTTGGGAAAACATGTACTTAAGAGATTTATTTTTTGTAAATAACTAAAGTCTCAGACCCAACGAATAATGCCTCCATAACTTCAATGCAAATACAATGACAGCTAAGTCAAAGTCTTGTGTTGGTTAATTTGTCTATCAATTCTTCAAATATCGACTCGCATACACCACTATTTTCACTTCTTATATAAGGACAGCACCAAGGCCAATACCGCATGCATCAGTATTCACGATGAAAGGTTTGATACCATGGGGAATAACCAAAACTGGAGCACTCATCAAGAATTCCTAGAATTTAACAAATGCCGCTTCACACTCTGGACTCCAAGTATTAATCGAGTTCTTCTTTGTCAAAAGGGTTATAGGTGTCGATATCTTTGAAAAAGCCTTAATAAAATTTTGATAAAATCCAGCCAAACAAAAAAACTGCAGAACTTTGAAGCATTCTTCAGCTCTTCCAGTCTCTGACTGTAGCTACTTCCGTAGGTCTACTGCCAATCTATCTACTGATACAACATGCCCAAGGAAGAAAACTTCTCTTCTCCAGAAGTGACATTTAGAGAACTTAGCCTTTAATTAATTCCTCCTTAAAACATCCATCACTTCTCTCAAATGAATCTCATGCTCTTCCTCACTTCTAAAATAGATATGAATGCCATCCACGAAGACCATAAAAAAACCTATTAACCTACACCCGGAATACCCTATTCATCCAATCCACAAAATAAGTCGGAGCATTCGTCAAACCAAACTGTATGACCAGCCACTCAAACGATCCATTAGGTGTTCGAAAAGCAATCTTTAGGATACTGTCTTTAACCATTCTCAACTGGTGAAATCTAGTTGCCAAATCAACTTGAGATAAAACCTTCATCCCGACTAACTGATCAAAGAGGTTATCGATGCTAGGCAATGGATATTGGTTTTTCTTCATCGACTTATTCAATTCTTGATAGTCGATGCATAACCATAAGGAGCTATCTGCCTTAGTAGTGAAAACGATAGACACTCCCCATTCTAAAATACTCCTCCGAATAAAGTCTTGATGCAATAATTCTGAAAATTATTTATTCAAATCTCTTCTTTCCTTCACAGCCATATGCTTAAGAGACATCACTGCTAGCCTTGCATCTTTCTCAAGGTCAATATGAAATTTGATTTCTCTTCAGTGAGGAAGGCCAAAAACTTCTTCGAATACATCGGGATAATCCTTCACTATGGGTATATGCGATAACTCTTCATGTAAAAAACTGAGTAAATACAAATATGTCTCCATAGCAGAAATATCAGGGTTACAATATAGAACCAATCAAGTAATTTTCCTTTCTCAATCGAACTATCCAATATCATAATTCAACACTAACTCATAGCAAGACATCTAACCCATTGCCAAAATCAACCCATACCCCCAAAAGTTTAGTACATATGCATCACAAGGAAATTCCACACTACAAATGAGCAACTTTAAGTTATGACATAGCATCAATAAATGGGTTGATCCCCCAATAGGTTTCGACTTCAAAATGGATTCGCGCACAATGTCAGGTTTAAGGGCTAAACTATCGACTAATGCACTTGCTATGAATGAATGAGATGCAATAGTGTTAAATAAAATACAAATAGGAGAATCAAATAAAATCAACACACCTTCCATAAGAATCTATTTCCCTTTATCTTGAATCGACAATGGCGCTTTACTATAGGTTGGAATGACATCCATAGCATATGCCTTCACTATATGACCTTCATTTTTTAGAGCTAGGCAGTCCCTTTTCATATGTTCGAACTGATCATAACTATAACAGTTCACTTTCTTTTGAGTTAGGGCTTCCTTATAATCCTTTGTTTTGTATCCCACTTGGTTATAGTTATAACGTTTACCCTTTGAAAGATTCGTCCTATAATTCTTTGCAAGGCGTCCCAGTTTCCACATCCTTGACAAGTAACCATCTACCTTTTATCTTGCCATCCTTGTGGTATATTTCCTTTGTGCTTTCCTTATTGTCAACCCTATACTCCCTTTGTTTGTTCCTAAATCACCATTCCATTCAGCAAATTCAATAGTGTTGCTTCCACTAGTCCCTCAAAAGTAGCTTTATATGGTATTTAATTCAATGCAAATTCTTTAAGGGGTGAATTCAAATCTTTTGCAACTTCAATGCCTTCTTCTTCTAGTATTCACTAACTCGAAATCTTTCCAAATTAATGAACATGCTTATATACTCTCCAACAGACATTTCTCCTTACTTCAGATGGATAAACTTTTCCAATAGCTGATCCTTCTTAGCACCAGAAAGAAACTCCATCTCAAACCTTGTCCTAAACATCATCCAAGTAATAGTATTCTCGTATACTTTAGCTGTCACCACTTCTCATCAACCATTGCCTCACCTTTTAAATTCCAAGTAGCTAACTGTCTTTTAGTAGCCTCACCAAGTCCTAACATATTGAAAATCTTTTCATAATCATTCGGCCATGCCCAAGTCACTAAGTATGGTTCCATCCGGGGAAAAGGCTTCTCACCAAGGCTAGAGAAATCCTAACACGGCTTAGAAAAGTCAATAGTAAGTGGTGTTGGGGCTAGAATCATACCTTGGTTGGTAATGTTAGTGGTGGCTATGGGTTGAGTAGGGATGGCACTAGCTTGGCTTGTCACCATAATATAACGTCTAAACCACATTGGAATATTAATTCCGAGGATATCCAGTATATCAACTTGGGTGCTAATCCTGCCCTGGTTCTGTACTCCATCAGCTTTAGTTGTGTTGTCTATGTTCTAATTTTGATTTAATTACTCATTTCAGCTATCTAAAAAATAGGATTCATTAGAAAATTCCCAATAGATAGTAAACAAAATTGGAACAGTAATTGGTGTGTGCATATGTACTTGATTCCTATATATATAATAGAAAATACAAATATGCTCTCTTAATACATTCTTAATTCTTATCCCAGTACCTAACCTATGCTATGATACCATGTAATAACCGACTTAGTCAGCTTTGGGTCCATCGCCCGAATCGAAGTCGATAACTCAAAAATCTAAAGGACAAGTCATCGGGGGAAGAAAAAATATATACAACTACTGAAAAATATCAACATCAAATAAAATTCTAATTGATGCTATCTAATAACTATCTACTTTCAAATTCTTGCAATGGAAGGAAATAAAATATAATACATCAATGGTAACCATAGTCACATAACTAGGTCTACAATATCAAATACATGTGTCTGAACAATACAACCACAACCCAGTCCATACCAATAGACAATTCTAAGTTACAACACTTATTTATATCATACACAATATGTACAAATGTGTCTCTATCCCTGATACCATCTCTTCTTAAAAATTCATCAACTTGGATATATATAAAGGAAAAATAAAAGAAGATATAAGCTTGGTGAGTGAGCCATACTTTTACTCTACATACTATAAAAATAATACTATAACATGATATGAGTCTATCGTCCAGTCACCTCGTGTCCTATCATCATGTCATGCCAAACTATTGTACACATCTAATAATATCGCATCATTACTATATGGACTCACTTCCCTGGACTCGTCTTATGCCCTACAGGGTCACTTGTTATCTATAATCACATAAATTGTGCACATGACTTACTTCCCTGGACCGCCTAAAGCCTACAGGAAAGCCTTTTTTTCCCTCGTGCTAATTTGCTAGCGCCTTAGTCCACCCATAGCGTTTAGGGTCGCTTAACATCCACCTTCTCCCCTTGGCCTACCAAAGCATTATAATGAAGCGACGTAATGCCTGGATCACCTACTTGTGTCACAGGTCTGCATTCACATGCGTACCAGTATCTGTGTCCATATCCATATCATTATCCATATTCATATCTGTATTCATATTTATATTCTTATCCCATCACGTCTACATGTGCCACAAACTCATCAACTTTTTACGTTCACCATCGTATCACATCTCCACATTGCAATAGCATACAAATTCATTTCTAGTAGCAACTAATTGTCACACACATTCAATCAATTCATAACATCATTCGCCTCGTCAACTTGGCTTAAATCATCTTCCAAAACACAAGAAATAAGGTTCAAACCGACCATTTATTATTTATATAAGCTCTTTTGGGTCTAGGTTCAACCTGACCCTAGAATAAGCCATTGGTGCCTTGGTCACCTTCACTATGGGCCAGTGCATGTAACTCCTAATAGTTGCCAAGTTTTGGATATTGGCTATTTTCTCGTCGTTTTCCGCCTCTAGCTGCCTCCGCTCCATATTTGGTCGGTTGAGAACATAACTTGTGCCTAATTCTACGTTTCTAAGTCTAATTTCATAGTTTATTTCAACAAATTGGGTGTAAATTCAACAAAATTCCAAAATCTGCTATAAACCCGCTTTAGTTTTATGGTTCAGAGCCAA
The DNA here is from genome assembly GCA_030737815.1 of Allium fistulosum. NCBI lineage: Eukaryota > Viridiplantae > Streptophyta > Magnoliopsida > Asparagales > Amaryllidaceae > Allium > Allium fistulosum. Next base: position 1,126,033,367 of record CM060904.1, on the reverse strand, counting down.
ATCCCTCCTAATTCTTAAATAAATTTGATTTTAGATGTTTATTTATGTTTACTACACTAATAAAGTCAACATGTCATTGATATAGCATTATAATTGCATTATATGAAGGAAAAAGAATAAATCACTCACAAATCAATGCTTTATGCCTAAACCTCCGTTGTTCAACCTGCTATGCCTTCTCACTTCAGGTTTCCATCTTTAAATCATTACTAGTAGCAGCCTCTTGATAGCTCAGCAACACCAGTGGTTTTATATTCAGTTAAGTTTTAAGAGAGATATCGAGTTTTGATCTTGGGTATGTTAAGTGGGAAGAAAGACATAAGGAAGAAGAAGTGATCGGTTGGTTTTTGAAAATGGAGCATGTGTTTTTTAGTTTTAACTAAGGAGGGAAACTATCCGCCAAATTTCAAATTTGAATTCAAACCCTAACCTTAGAGATCGATCGACCCGAAACCTTTTCGCTCTTAATTTCTTCATACGGACTCTAAACGAGGCATACAAAAGTACTGCTTGAATTAGAAAATAAGATGGTTGCAATAGTGTTGGTTTCGTCATCAAATTCCAAAGTTAAAAAAATAACCATTTTGCCCTCTTTATTTTTAATTTATTTTATTAACTTATTAAATTCAATTATTTTCACATTGTCATTTTATTAATATCTAATTAAAATAATTACAAATTTTTTGGGTATTACATGTCGTAACTTAAAGTTGGTCATTCATAGTGTGGAATTCCCTTTGATGCATATGTACTAAACTTTTTGGGGGTATGGATCGATTTTGAGAATGGATTGGATGTCTTTCTATAGGGTAGTGTTGGATTGTGACTTGAGGACAATTCAATTGAGGAAGGGTGAAGGACTTGATTTGATTTTATGTTATGAGCTCGATGTTTTTGTTATGGATAAGTTTTTGTATTCACTCAGCCTTCACAAGAAGAGCTATCGTCTATTCATATAGTGAAAGATTATCTAAATATATTCGAAGAAGTTTCTGATCTCCCTCCCTGAAGAGAAATTGAATTCCGTATTGATCTCAGAAAAGACACAAGGTCAGTAGCTCCAAAGAAAAGAAGAGAGTTGGATAAAAAAGTTTCAAAATTGTTGCAGAAAGGATTTATTTAGAGGAGTGGCTGTCATTATGCTACTAAGGAATACGGTTCCCTAAGGTTATGCATCAATTATTGAGAATTGAATAAGTTGATGAAGAAAAACCGCTATCTATTGCCTTGTGTTGACGATTTCTTCGATCAATTAGTTAGGGCAAAGGTTTTATCTCAACTTTATTTGATAACTGGGTTTCATCAGTTGAGAGTGGATGAAGATAATATCCCGAAGACCGCTTTTCGTCCATCTGATGGATTTTTTAAGTGGTTGGTTATGCTGTTTAGGTTAACTAATGCTTCAGCTTATTTTGTGGATTTGATGAGCAAGATATTTTGAGAGCAGAAGAACAGGTCTATTGTTGTCTTCGTAGATGACATTCTTATTTATTGCAGAAGTGAAGAGGAGCCTGAAGTTCATTTAAGAGAAGTGATGGATGTATTGAGAAGAAATAGATTAAAGGCTAGGTTCTCTAAATGCCACTTCTGGTGGAAAGAGGTTTGTTTCCTTAGACATGTAGTGTTAGTAGATGGATTGGTAGTAGACCCAGGGAAAGTAGTTGTCATTAGAGATTAGAAGACGTCGAAGAATGCTTTAGAGGTCCGTAGCCTTTTGGGTTTAGCTAGAATCTATCAGAAATTTATTAAGGATTTTGCGAAGAAATCGGCACCTCCTACCCCTTTAACTAAGAAGAACCTAACATATGATTGGACTTCGGAGTGTGGGCAACATTTATTAAATTGAAAGAGTTGTTGACGGGTACACCATTTTTGATTAGTCCGAATGGTACCAAATCTTTCACCGTATATACTGATGCATGTGGTATTGGTCTTAGTCCTACCTTTATGCAAGAAGGAAAGGAAGTGGTGTATGCCAGTCGATAGCTTATGAATTATGAGAGAAACTATCTAACGCTCGACCTGGAGTTATCTGCCATAATATTTGCACTAAAGTTATGGAGGCTTATTTGTTGAGCGAGAGATTTGAGTTATTTGCGGACCATAAATCTCTCAAGTACCCATTTTCTTAAAAGAATTGAATTTAAGTAGCAATGATGAATGAAATTCTTATCATCATACGACTTTGGGATTTCTTATACTCTAAGAAAGGGAAACATAGTTGCTGATGAGTAGAAAGCACGATGAGATCTACGCTATGTTATTAGAGTGAAAGAATTTAGAATTTATATAAAAGTTTTATTTCCGACCCCGATCGAAGTATGCACCTGGATTAGTAACAGCGATGGAGTTTAGACCTATACTGATGGATCATATTGGGTTGAGTCAAGTGTAAGACACATCGTTAGTTAGCATTATGGAGTAGTTAGGATGGGGTGAATGATCTGGCCATTTGGATTGTTACTCCAAAAACTAGAAGGGCAACTTGAGAAGAGATGGAAGGCTATGTGTATCGTACATCAAAGAGTTGATAGAGGAAATCTTAGGTGAATATCACCATTCTGGGATGACTATTCATTTAGGAGGAGACATGATGTATCAAGATGTAAAGAGGATATTCTATTGGCTAGGAATTAAGAGGCGGGCAGGTAGTTGAATATGTAGCAAAGTGTACGTCATGCCAAAGGATGAAGATGGAACAGAAGAAGTCAAGTAAGCTACTACTTCCTTTAGATGTGTCATAGTGGAAGTGAGAGTGCATATCTATGTATTTTTTGGATGGATTACCTTAGAGTAGAAGAGGAAAGGAGATCATATGAGTTATAGTAGATCATCTCATGAAAAGCTCGCACTTTATTCCGGTAAAGAGTACGAGAACAACGACAACATTAGCGACATGGTATATTAAAGAAGTGGTCCGACTACACGGAGTTCTAGCTAGTATAATGAGTGATCGGGATCCACTTTTCTTGAGTGTATTCTGGAAGAGTCTACAGGAGCCATTAGAGACTGAATTGAATTTGAGCATGGCATATCACCCACAAACCGATGGATGAATTGAGAGAGTAAACTGGGTGTTTAAGGTTTTATTCAGGCTTGCATACTAGATTTTAAGGGATTATGGGAGAATCATCTACCTCTAGTATAATTCGCTTACAATAATAGCTACCATATTAGTATAAGCATGACAACGTTCAAAGCATTGTATGGAAGGTCATTTAAGTCACCTATGTGTTATTAAGAGTCTATAAATAAGATTATTTTAGGTCTAGAGATAGTTAGAGATATCGTAGAGAAGGTGGAACTCATAAGGAAAACTATGAAAATTGCCCAAATCTGCAGAAGTCGTATGTTGATAGGAGGAGGAAACATTTGGAATTTACGGATGGAGATTTAGTCCTTGTGAAAGTTTCTCCATTAAAGAGAATGCTAAGGTTAGGAAGTTCGAGAAAATTAGCATCCAGATTTATCGGCCCATTTCTTTGCTGGAAAGGATTGGAAGTTTGACATATAGAGTGGAGCTTCCGGAGAAGTTGGTAGGAGTCCATAACGTATTCCACATGTCACATTTTTGAAAATGTGTGCATGATCCGACGACTATAGCTGCACCTAGTTAATGGAAGGAGATAGAGTTGGAACTTGAGCCGAGCTTATCCTGTAGTCCAACCCTGTTATGGAACATGGGATTAAATGACTTTAAAATAAAGTGGAAATATTGGTTAGAGTTAAATGAGGGAACGGACCGACAGAGACTACATGGGAGCCTGAACAGAAGATGAAGGCTACTCATCCTCAACACTTTTCTGATACGTTTCCTAATTTCATTTTCTTTCCTTATATTATATTATTCTAGGGTTATTATTTGGATTCTTTGGTTGATGTGATTGTTAGATTATGTATTTTTGGATTTGCATTCACATTAGAATATATATGTGTATGTATACATACATACATACATATATATATACATATATCTGTGTGTGTGTTATCCCGCCTTTTGACCAAGTAGTATACAGACGAAGTCGACGAGCCAACTTCAAAGCTATCAAGGCAGGAAGCCCGAAGAGATAGCCCAAGAGTCCAGAAACCAAGCACAAACGAAACCACGAGACAAAATAAAGCCAAATCAAGAGTTTGGGTCACCGATCCAACCAAGTGTTGGATCGGTACCGATCCAACATCATGGATCGGTACCGATCCACAAATCTTGGCCAAATCGTGCCCCCATTCCTGCTACATGCCAATGATAATGTTAGAAGCCCATTTCATGTATTGTTTTGTTGTTTCCATGCAATTCTCTATTGATCTCCACGAGCACTTGAATCAATAACTACATTCTTCCATAGATCCATCATTTGGACCTAGAAACAAGCTATTAAAGATACAAACAAGGTTGGAATCTCAAAGCTAACTACTAGTCGCACCTAGGAAAAGATTTCAAAGCGATTCATAAGTCAAACTTATGGATCGGTACCGATCCAAGATTATGGATCGGTACTGATCCGCAATGATTGATGACGTGAACCAAATTTTCAGGGGAACCAGTATTTTGAGTGGAGAACGTTGTGGAGATCATAGGCAGAAGATTTTAGGCTTCCTACATCTATAATTAAAGGGTAAGGATCATTTTTAAGGATCTTTTGGTTCTTGCTTTCTCTTACTCTAATTTATGATAATCACTTACGGATTTATACCGATCTGTAAGAACTGTACTTGAAAAACATGGTATAATGAAAAGGAAACTTAAATTGGATGTAGGCTGGAGTATGCCAAACCATTATAAATCTTATATGTTCTATTTCTCGCTCTTTTTATTTACTTTCTTCACTTTTTATTCTCTACTCGATCTATTGGGTATTTGTGCCCTTTTTGGTTCAAACATTTTGGTGCTTTTACTGAGAAAGTCATTTGAATTCTTTGATTTAAGATTTGGAGAAGTTCAAAATGACTAGATGATCAACTAGGAAGGCCGTTACTGGAGGAAACTATCAAAGGGGCAGCCAAGAGGTGTCCTCAGGAGCTAACTCTCCATCCATCTACATAACCAGGGATGAGATGGAAACCATGATGAATAGATTGTAAGAAAGGATGATTGCTCGCCAAGAGGAAATAATGGAGAGTTTCTTCAGAAGAATGGGACAAATAGGAATAGACGGAGTTGCTTCCAACTGGAACCAGAGACCTGGAGCGGAAGCAAACATGCCTAGAAGTGGAGCAGAACACACCTAAGCAAACCCCGATCTAATCATATGGATCGATATCGATCCACAAGCATGGATCGGTACTGATCCACGAGGTCTCGGGGGCATGGGTCATGGTAGCTTAGGAAGAGATGATGTGTGTCCTAGAGATGATGCAGAGCGTTTGAATGTGAATCAGAATGTAGAAGCATGGCCAAAGGAGTACATGCCAGAATTCCCACGTGGAAACGAGGGGCAAGCTGGAAATGCTAACTTAAGAATTCCTTTAAATGATGATGACAGAGTTGCTGAAATAGTGAGACGAGCTATAAGGGGTGGATTGTCTAACCGGACTTGGAGGATGTGAACAAGAGTCCATTCACTCCAAATATTCGGTACGCTAGGAATCTGCCCGATTTTAAGTTATCTACGTTGGAGACGTATGTTGGAAAGACTGGTCCAACAGTTCATTTGATAACGTACATCCGATACATGGAGGTGTTGGGTACATATGAAGAGGTCATGGGACGGTGTTTCCCTTTATATCTAATAGATTTGGCAGCATTATGGTTTAGAAAACTTAAGAATGGTTCCATTAGCACGTGGACCGAGCTAGTGAACAGATTTGTGAAACAGTTTCGAGTTTATATTTCATGACCTAAGAATGTAATGACACTAGTAAGTATGAAGCAAAGGGCCGGAGAAACCCTCGGTAGTTTTTTGACAAGGTTCAATGCGGTGGCTGCCGCGGTCGATAAGCCAGACCCTTCAATGGTTTTGATGGCAGCGATTTCAGGAATGGCCGCTAAGACGGATTTCAAAGTTGCTTTGGAACTGGATCCTCCGATGGATCTCGTAGAATTTATCATGAGGCCGAAAGATACCTGCGTGAGGAGGATGCTGAGGCTGATCAGGAAGAAATCAATGTTGTAGATAGCAGAGGACTGCCCGGAGATGGATCCAGCAAAGGCAAAGGAAAATGAAAGATGGATGATGGCTTTGAAGGATTAAACTAGCAAAGAAGGGAACCGAAATTCTCTTCTTACACGGATTTAAATGAAACCCCAAAGTGGATTTATCTGGATTTTAGGGGACAAATTCCTTATCGAAAGTCGGCAAGAAGAGAACCCACGGACCATGAGAGGATGTTTGGAAAATATTGTTTATATCATGAGCTGGATGGGCATAACATAAATGATTGCAGAAACTTACATGATCTGATCGAAGAACAGGTCACAAATAACCAACTACAGCAATATGTTAGAAACTGAACTGCTGTGTTGGAACAGGAGTAGCCATCAACTGCAACAAATGGAAACAGCCTTGGATCGAGACCAAGGGTAGTCATCTCTTGACAAGGATGGCAGGGAGTCAATTTTGATTCTCGCACTTTATCTCCCCTTTCAACAAACAACGCAATAATATAGTCCAGCCACTTACTTGGGTATGGGATCTCGATTGGTCCTTAAGCACTCTCCGAGCTACATGCAAGGCTGTAACGTCCAAAGAGGCGGCTATCGTGGTGTTTGACTTTATGTTTCTTAGTATTTGAATTTGATTCCATTAGATAAATCCTTGATTATTGAAACCCCCTTGAACGTGATGATTTATATTGATCGTCTTAAGTTCCGTCTAGAGTGACGGGACCAAAGTGCAAGAGGTAAGTCCCCTCACTGGAGAGTGAGCAAATGGGCTTGCTTGTCGTTGAGTCCCCTCGTAGAAGAGCGAGCGGATCGAGTTCGGCAAGGGTCCAGAGAGACCATGGATTTGATTATCGGCTCCGAATGGTCGAAGATTTGATTAACGGTAGGAGAGACCATGGATTTGATTAATGGTCCGAAGAGACAATGGATTTGATTACTAACCCCGAACGACCATCAATTCGATTAACGGTCCAGAGAAACCATGGATTTACTTACCGACCCCAAACGGCCATGACCTCAATTAACGATCTAGAGAGATCATGGACTTAAATATCGACCCTAAACGACCACGGATTTGATTAGTGATTCGGATATATCATCCTCTTAACTTAAACATTAAATGATCCGGAGAAATCGTATGTTAAACTAAATATAAAACTATCCAGAAAGATCAAACCTTAGAACAGATACAGATTTGATAAAAGGATTTGAAGGCTTTATAATCAGAATAGAATTGATAAATCCCTGATGAACATGGGATTGTTTGGATGTATGATGTAATTACTCCGAATGAATTAGGAATGATGATCATGTATATACTATACTTAGGTAGAGTCTAGAGTCTTGGGCTATAATAGGTTTGGGATGACCTGCAATTGACAAGAGAATCCAAAGGAACATGATGATTCACAATAGCTTGATCGACTAATAACCAGATAATTCAACTACTAATATCCCATCGACTTCAACATTTGTTCTTGAGCAAAGCACACCTTCCATTCGCAAGGCGTTCTTTGGGGGGCATGTGTTATCCCCCTTTTTGACCAGGCAATATATGGACGAACTCAACGAGTCAAACTTCAAAGCTATCAAGGTTGGAAGCCCGAAGAGATAGCCCAAGAGTCTAGAAACCAATCACAAACGAAGCCACGGGAAAAAAACAAAGCCAACTCAAGAGTTTGAGGTCACCGATCCAACTAAGTATTGGATCGGTACCGATCCAACATCATGGATCGGTATCGACCCACAAATCTTGGCTAAATCATGCCCCTACTGCTATTACATGCCAATGATAATGTTAGAAGCTAATTTCAAGTATTTTTTTGTTGTTTCCACGCAATTCTCTATCGATCTCCATGAGCACTTGAATCAAAAACTCCATTCTTCCACAGATTCATTATATGGACCCAGAAACAAGCTACTAAAAATACGAACAAGATTGGAATCACGAAGATAACCACGAGTCGCACCTAGGCAAAGAATTCAAAGCGATCCATAAGTCAAACTTATGGATCGGTATCGATCCAATACCATGAATCAGTATCGATCCATAATGTTTGATGATCTGGCAACCAAATTTTCAAAGGAACAAGTCTTTTGCATGGAGAACGGTGTGGAGATCATGGAGGCGAGATTTTGGGCTCCCTACTTCTATAAATAATGAGGCAGGGCTCATATTTAAGGATCTTTTGGCTCTTGCTTTCTCTTACTCTAATTTCTAGTGATCACTTACGGATTTATACTGATCCATAAGAATTGTACTTAAAAATCATGGTATAATAAAAAGGAAACTTGAAGTGGATGTAGGCCGAAGTATGTCGAACCACTACAAATTTTATGTGTTCTATTTCTTGCTCTTTTCCATTTACTTTCTTCACTTTTTATTCTCTACTCAATCTATTGGGTGTTTGTGCCATTTTTGGTTCAAACAGTATATACATATATACGTGCTTATATTAAGGTGTTATGCATCCATGCCAAATAGGTCATCCTATTGCATTCATGTAGGATGAATTAGTTGCATTTTTGCATCGTAAGTATAGAAACTACAAGTTCATGGCATCATTCATATCTACATGTTGTTCGTATCATTCATATACATATATTGTTTAGATAAATTGGACATTATGACTGTTTACTTGATCAATATATGTTTAGCAAACGAGTGAGCATTATACTACATTTTTCGTTCTTTAGGAATTTCAATGACGAAATTCTTTTAGGAAGGAGAATGTAATACCCCTGAAAGTTCCAAAAATATTATAATTAAATATTAATGATATAATAATGTGAAAATAATTAAATTTAATGCGTTAATAAAATAAATTAAATAAGAAAAGGTAAAATGGTCATTTTTTCTACTTTGGAATTTGATGATGAAACTAGCACCATTGCGACCGTCTTGTTTTTTGGTTTGTGTAGTATTTTGGTTTGCCTCGTTTGGAGTCCATATGAAGGAATTATGATCGAAATTGTGTCGAGCTGATTGGGCGCCAAAGTCTAAAATTTGAAATTTGAAACGACATTTTTTCTGTCCTTCTATATAAACAAAATTCGTGTACTCTTTTCATTTTTTTCCAGAAACAGACACATCTTCTTCTTCTCTTTTCCTCTTTACATACAAGGAATCAAACCTCCATATCTCCCTCAAATCTTAACAAAATTACACAAAATCAGTGGCATCACAAAGCTATTAAGAGGGTTACGCATCTATACCAATTTTGGAGGCAAAATTCTGACCCAATGAGATGCAACTAGCTAGACAGTGGAGATTCAAGTAGTGAAAGGCGAATTCAATAACTAATTCATAGTTTCCTCTTCATATTATGCAATCTTGATCCTATAAATGTAATATGTAGGCTACATTAGTGTAGATAAACATTTATGAACATTTAAATTCGGATTTAATAGGGTTTGGGATAGAATTTGGAAGAAACGGGGAATTGAAACAGGTTCTCATTCAAATTTTATAATTTAATGATTGTACCACTAAATTGATGAAATAAAGTATAAAACTAGACTTAGAAATGTAGGGATAGGTGTTCGGAACGTTCTCAAGCGACCGGGGGTGGAACAGAGGCGATTGCTGGCAAAACAACGTCATGGAACATCCAAATCCATGACCTGAAAATTCCCTAGTTTTCATATACATTGGTCCATCGGTTACTCTAATCGATCCATGGTGGTCTATTCCGGGGTTAGGTTTGGCCTGGACCTATATGGGCCTATAAAAAATAATACTTACCGATTCGAATCTTGTTCCTCTTATTTTCTAAAGGTGCTTAGGCGCTATTGACGAGGAAAGTGATGATTATGCGAATTCAAGTGAATGTATGTGATGATTGATTGTTGTTTGAGATGGATTTGTGTATAGTCAGTGATACCGAAACATGCTATGATGGTGACATGAATGTGAACGAGCCTGTGCCACAACTAGGTGGCCTAAGATAAGGATACAGACCTAGGGCACAAGTGGGTAGTCCAGGTATTGCATTGTTTCCATGTAGGCTTCGATGGACCAGCATGGAGGATCGATGGTAAGCGACCCTGTAGTGTAAGAGGCAGGTGATCCTGTAAGGTCAAGGGCATGAGTCCATTTTGTATGCGAGGACAATAGGCGACCCTGTAGCACACCAGGCTGGTCCAGGGAAGTGAGTCCTATATGAGATTTATATGGCGGTGGACAACAGGCGACTCTATAGTGCACGAGGCAGGTCTAGGGAAGCGAGTCCACATAGATGCGATGCGATACGACTAGATGTATTGGATAATTAGGCATGGTGTAACCAATAGGATGTGAGGTGATCGAGCGTTAGACTCATATCATGCTATAGTATTATTTTTGTAGTATATGTAAAGTAAAGTATGGCTCACTCAACTGACTTATGTCTGACCCACTCCTATCTTTTCCTTTTTATATATATATATATATATATATATCCAGGTTGATGGAGTTTGGAGATGAGATGGTATGAAAGACAAAGATTCATTTGTATATCTTGAATATGATGTAAATAAGCATTGTTACTTGGATTTGATTATGTGTATGGTTTGTGTTTGCTTTATATGATACAGTCATATGTATTTGACAGTTGGACATATATTGGAGATGTGATATGATTATGATTATTGTTGTATTATATTTTGTTACCTTCTGCTGTAAGGCTTTGAAAGTCATTACTTAGTATTGTATTTGTTTATTTTATCTTACCCAATGACTCATCCTTTTCGGTTCTCGAGGTGTTGATGTTGGTGCAGACATTAAAATGGAGGGTCGAAAAGGCAAGTTATTTACACATGCATTTTTAGAAACCGTTAACATCTTTATTTCTTTCAAAATTTATGTTACTACTTCTTATGGGATTGTTGAGAACTTGATTCTTTATATATATTACATTTTAATTCCCACACTTAATGGAAGAACATACGTAGAGCTATTACAAAATAATGTAATGCAATAGTCCTAACTCGAAATATAAATCATTTAAATATCTTTTAGTTTTTTAGCATGTGGATCCAATTTGAGACAATGACCGGTTATTTGTTTATGAGTGGGTTTTGTGTATAATTGTCCACACTACGTTTTTTCTTTGTTTTCTAATTAAGACCGTTGTCTCCTCTTGGTTTATAAATCTCAAGGAAATTTCAATCATTAAATTACCTAGATACTTACCTAGGATTAAAAAATAAGTGTAGTTAAATTTTGTATTACAGTATGGCTTTATCTATGGGATAGAGAAATTTAGTTTAAAAGACAAACTTTTAAAGCTTTTTGACTCCTAGGTCAGCACCTTTAAATTTTAGCCATAAGAAAATGTATCATTCCTCACCACAACAACAAAAAGAACCTATTACAATGTTTTTTTACAACCTTTATTTTTAAAACACTGTAAAAAAAGGCTTCTTTACAACGTTTTTGATGCAAACGTTGTAAAAACCTTGTTTTTCACAACGTTTTTGTAGCAAATAATGTAAAAACCTTGTTTTTACAACTTTTTTGCAAATTTTATAATAATACCCTTTTAACACCTTTAATACCAAAAGCGTTGTAAAAACATAGTTAATAGTTAATATTAAATATTAAATAATTACTATTAAATAGTTAATAATATTTAACGGTTAATAACACATAATTAATATTACTTAATTATTAAAAATGTTAAATTTTCAAAATAAATAGTAAATAATAATTAATATTGATTAATTAATAATTAATAATTAAATTTTAATCACTAATATTGAATAATTAATATTAGATATATAATAATTAATGATTACTGTTAATAATTAATAATATATACATAATAATTAATATTCAATTATGAAGTAACAATTAATAATTAATAACTATCAAATAATAAATTAGAAGTAATATTTAATAATTAATATTTAATAATTATATTTAATACTTAGTATTTTAAATTTTTTTACATTTTCTAAAGTAAATTTAGAATTATTCATAAAACTTTAAAACTTATAAAACTCAAACATAAGAAGAAAAAATTAAATAAATTTAAATATTGATAAACTATTTAAAATTTTGGAAAATTCGAAAAATGTTAAAAAAGTTTCAAAACTCAAAAAATATAAATATTGCGTTGCAAATCTCAACCAATAATGTATAAATTGTAATATACAGATAATAAACATAATATATAATAATTTATTTTAAGTAATGATTTATAATTAATAATTCATAAATATGTAAGTGATGGCTAATAATTTACAATTTAAAATTTATTATAATTAATAGTTTGTAATTGATAATTGGTATAAACTGATGAATAGTCTACACTTATTATAACTAATAGTCCACATTTTGTGCCCCATTAGATTTTCCTATATATGAATAATAATTGATGGATAGCAAATGTTAATACATACTAAAAGTTTAAAGCCCGCCAACTGTTGCTATACTTAAATTTTAAAGCCCACCTACTGTTGCATTGTAAATTTCAACTAACGGTAAAAAATAATTATTTTTCCTAACCCAAAATCACTCGTTAAGATCTAGAAGCCTAAAATTCCTCATTCTCCCCTATTGCCACCCAGTCAAAAACCTTATCTCCTCTCTATCGCAATCCACATTGATGCCCACAACCCCTTGCTCATCCGATGCTGGTGCTTTTCAACCACAGGGAAGCCCCAATTCGCTTTTCTCTTCAGTTCGTCATTTGTAAATTAGGACAACCAATCATCCATCTTCAGTTCTTCATTTGTAGATCGATATTCACATAAATTAGAGCATTTTCGAGTTCTAAGTTTTTTTATTTCAATTTGTCTTTATCAATTGAGTTTCGTTAATGTAATGGCCCGTTTTTCCCTACCCTTTGAATTGACAATAAACCACACATGTCCAACTCAAATTTCACGAATAAGCGGATCATTTAGGGTAGAAAGAAAATAAAGACAGAACAGAATCTTACACGAATGGAATAGCATATATTATTTCAATAATAATCTTTACAGCGGAAAACATTTAAATACATATATCAGAGTCTAACCTAAATTCAGCTTGAACAGTTATAAACATCTGACCTTACAATTGTTGACAAACATCAAACTAAAACTAACTAAGCACAGCGGATAATAGAATACATCCATACGTAGATGAATATCTCCAGCTCTCCTCTGGAAAACTCCAATCGTCTTCGACTAAACCTGAACTACTCGGATCTGACCCGAGTATTGAAAATACCCGGATCAGGCTTGATAAACCAGCGTGAGAAAAACTCAATAATAGATGACAGTGTCATATACCAGCCTTTGAATAAAATCCTTTGAAAATAAAGAGTATCTCATAAGACCACGCCCACACATAAACACGGACGGGTTTTTACCTTATGATAACTAAAACACTTTTATATCAAAACCTTTGATATTATTTCTAATGACAACTCTTTGAAAACATTTGCAAATAAACTTATTAATCTTAGCCGAAATTGTTACCATTATTAAATTCCAGCATACTAGGCTCTACCAACAAAACCGTAGGTTCTTATTGGAGAATGGATTTCCATACAAATGACCAGGTGAAGAATCTACCTTCCGAAATGGGTACACCTCTAGATGGATGTCCCAAGGCACAGAACATCTGCCCTCTACCAACACAAGACCGGCCTACCTCTTTAACTAGGTAGTACCGAATATGTCATCCCCCGGTCGTTACCGACCTTTAACCGAGCGCTCGTTTCCATACACCACATTAATTTATATCCCGAACGTCATAGCGGAAAGAAATATATCTAGAAGGGGATGATCATACCCTACTTGGGAATGACCCACTTAGCCTTGCCGCATCTAATCCTGTTTCGGTCATTTCCGGGTTGATGAGGCTTAAGGCAACGATTACCTTTTCACAAAGCACATATCACATCTTTGAATGCCACATTGCCATTTCTATTGACAACTAATTACCTTCCACAAAAATACAACCCTTGAGCTCGTACGTCTCAAGGAAGGGTGTTAAGCTAAGAGAAGTTGCCTTCTCCGCCACCAAACAGATGTACGTTTGTAAAAACCAATGTTCGTAATCATTAGAAATGCAATGTCAGACAAACGTCCATACAAGTTGTCCAGGAACAGGACAAACCGAAGGCACTCTCCTACTACCACTAGTAGCGAGTAGTCCTTGCAATCCGAAAAATCTCCACAACGAGGAGACCACTGCTATATATAACTCGGGAGCTACCCAGAGAAAGTCAACAAGCAGTCCTCATGCTATAAAGATCCACGGTCTTCAATAATCATCATCTTCAACATGTCTTCACTTTCAAACGTATACATTGGTTCGAAGTGGTTTTTGGATAGGGATTACCCAAATCCGACCCCGGTTCCTTCGAAATCCAATTATCGATAAAAAAAGTGAATATGAGTATACAGGATTTATTAAGTCTCTTTTCACTTTAATTTTTTTTCGGATGATTTCGAAATCTCTTTCTTTTGACTTAGGATAATTTCTAAGAAATTCATTCTTTGTCTTTGGAAAATATCTCAAATTCCCTTACTTAACTTTCAATCAAATTCTTTAACTTTTAGGCGGGTCAAAAACAATTTTATTTAAGACATCGTTTACGATAAACCCTAAAATAAATCTTAGCAAACATTTTTGAGTAAAAAGGATCATAGAAATCATTCATTTTGAAGATTGCTTAAATTTTGGATAATACCGATTTTCTTTTATTTTGGAAACTTAATACAAACTTTTTATTTAAGAGCATCCGGGCTTTCCATTCGATCTATTCCACCCCTCGCCTAAGAAAAGAAACTATAGGCCAGGTAAGTTCATGGCACTGGTTGCTCCATCCCTAACGTTAGTTAAACACCTTGTTTTATCTTCCCAGATCTCACAGGTGGGACAAATGTACTAGTCGTTTTCGCATACTCAGTTATCAACTTAATTTTGGAATTGATTATACAAACTCCAAATTATCTTTCAAAACGCTTAATGTTTCTTTTAAAAATATTCACAATTGATTCTGGGAAAAATCGTTACATTTAAACTTATTTTCAAAAAGTTATACTATTCGCAGCGTAAAAGTGCTATGGAAAATGCTATATAAGCTTATTTGATTTAAACAACTTTTAAACATTCGATAATTCATATTTTACAATCCAAATCTCTTTTAAATCATTTAAATAGATTTATCAAATTTATTCCATATTTTTCCGTAATTAAAAACGTTCATTTAAACAAATTTCCTGTTATGGTCACTTAACTGCACTAGCGCGATTTTTCTAGAAAATTGATTTGGACTTAATTCAAAATCTACAAAACGAAATCTTTATTTTCTTTCTTCGTTTAGAAGATATGGATATAATAGTCCGGAATTTTCTTGTCTCGAAGAATTCCGAGCTATATTCCACTCTACACATTCATTTGAACTTTTCGGCGCGAAATCGCGAACTACCGTTGCGCGGCGCACCTTGTTTTAACTATTTTCCAATATTTGAAATAATTTATTCAAAATGGATTTTATCACTTATAAAATGATTATAAATCAATATTTTCACTTTTTAAAGAATTTAAAATATATTTTCGCTATTACCATATTATAATATTATTATATTCACATTATTTTAATATTAAATTTTTAAATCCCAATTTCAATTCAATTTCAATTCTAACTTCAAATTAAATATATTTAAAACTTAGATTTAAAATCTAGTTTCAATTTAAACTTCAATTCAATCTCAAACTAAACTTCAATTTTCAAAATCGATTTCAATTTCACTATTCATCTCAATTTCAATTTCAATTTAACTATTCTTTTTAAATCCGATTCACTTCCAATTTCAAATTCTCTTTTATTTTAACTTTAATTTCACTTCTAAATGAAAAGAGACTTATTTTTCCAAAATATCTCATATCACTAAAATATGGTCTTATAAACAAAGTGATTATTTAAATCAAAAAGAACATATCCAATATTCATATTTATCACTAACATAACATCCATTTAACCAATCGCATAACATATGATTTCAAATCCAACATTCACTATTAATAGCATAACGAGATATATTATCACAATTCAATTATCTAACCAACTTTCAAATCATCCATATTAAAAATCAAATAAACATTCATATGTCATAAGGATATAAATATGATTGTTTTAACATAACCAAAATATAAATTCAAAACCGATGAGAATTTCTCACCTTTTACCAAAAGATTAACTTCCTACCAACATTCATATGCAACAACACTTCACTACATCTTCTTAACTATACCAAATATTTTTCGTGGAATTTCCTTTTAATTCCGGCAGCACTTCCTTCTCTTTTTTCTCGCTTCGAAGCTTCACGAACTTGCTCCCTCTTCTTGATAGGTTCGGCCATGCCCTATTCTACCTCTTCCTCCATCATTTCTTTACGTCTTAGATGCTAAACCATGTTCTAATGGTATTCTAAGGTCTTTGGCAAAGTTAGGTGGTGTTTGGAGTTGATTTGATATGGTTTTGAAAAAGTTAGTAAGGAAATGGAAGAAGAAGAAGAAGCCATTAAAGAGAGCTTCAAAGAGGAAGAAGAAGAAGGTAGAAATGTGTAAACAAAGTGGAAGAATGGTGGTCTTATTTATATAAAAAAAATTTGGATTAAAATAATATTTTGTAAAAAGACCAAAATACCCTTACTTACTTATAAAGTAATATATTTTTTTGTCAACACTTAACATCACATTTCAAATTATTACTTTATGTCATTTTCACTTAAGTATTAAGTAAAGAAAGTAATAATTATGTTTCTTTGATTTGATGTTTTACTTTTTGCTTTGAAATGACATTTTTGTCTTTTTGTGCTTACTTTTTCTTAATTATATTCTAGAATTTTCTAAGTATGTTTGGTAAAAGTAAACTTGATTAGTGAATTAATTAATACTTACACTATTTGAATATATGTTCCTATATAACAAAATAAAGGTGCGACAACTTTTAATCGACAAAACGTTGATTTTCGATAAAATGTTTTACGCTCGCATTTTGACGTTTTGGTTAAACCATTTATTTATGTAAACCAAATTTAAAAATAAATTTGTATAATTTTATTTAAAAATATAAACACTCATAAATTAATTAAAATAATTTATTTAACCATTGAAACTTACTTTTCTAAAATCGGCATTTTGTCATTTTTGTCGATATAGGCAAATGTTACTATTTTTGTGTATACTTCTCTTCCCAAACCCTATCTAATTTTGTTTGAATCATATAACCTTACTTAATTCATATTTAAAATCACTTTAAATAATATATTTTAAAGTGGTTAAATTCTGGGTTGTTACATTCTCCCCTACTTAAAAGGATTTCGTCCTCGAAATGAAAGTTAGATAAAGGAAACTATCTCATACTCGTATCCTCAAACATTTTGACTTATTTAACTGATGATAGAAAAAATGCATATATAAAAAGAAGGTTGATACCACAACAATACCGAAACAAATGATACCAAACATACATATAGAGATTCCCCATACTAACCTGAGTACTTATCACGTACTTAAGGTTATATATACATACATCATGTTAGACTACTATCCTACCCATCCCGGTGCGTACCGCATACTTAAAATATTATATACAACAACCAAACAAGACTATACATTCAAAAACAACCATACTGATAATATATCAACATAAATGAATACATCCACATAACTCAACCCTTGATTTGAGCATGTACTACATCCGAGGTTTATATATATACACATACCAAAACATCAGTCCAACCCCTATATCATAGTGTCTACTATTTTAGATAACTATCCAACTAGTATACAGACAGACCCAAAACATCATACTATATGTGATAATTGATTCAATCTATTATTCGAATCCACAACTTTACTTCCGAACTAGTATCGATCCCCCGATTTTCTAGTGCGGACTTTGATCAGACTTCCTGATCACAAACCCTTGCTTTCCTTGCATAGCTCTCAACTATGATAGAAAACTTGAGCACATAACCATAAACTCTTATCAATGTTCGCCATCAAGAATCGAGTGATAAATCCTTTTTCGGGCTGGTGTAAACACTTTAAAGTTCTTACTCAAATCTTAGACCAAAATTTTATGTGCCAAAATGATCTACGTTTAACTTATGTACTTATTCACATTCATTTTTACCTAAAATATTTTTCAAAATTTCTATTAATCCAAGTTTATTTCTCAACCATTTACTTTTTACTAAACCCATTATTACTTAAGCATACAAATATGACTCAAACTTGTATAATATACCTTTACTTCCTAAGAGTATATATACATATCTCCAAACATCAAACCGTCATTACTTCCATTAGGGTGTTCAACAAATGTGGAATTCTACTATTATCTCAAATTAGTAAGTTATAAAACTTAATCCTTAGTTTTATTTACCTAAGGTCTTGATTTAGCTAACATTGTTTATCTTATCCATATATTAATAAGACAACTTTACTAAGTGTACATCGTTTTCTTACTAATTCTATGATTATTAACTTACTTACCATCCATTTTCTAAATCGAATTTCTTAACCTTAAATTCATCAAATACCTTATGGTCAAATTGTGAAACTCAATTCATATGGTATTTGTTATTTAAACATTTTCATCCAACAATCAACATACTAACCATATTATTCAAAAGTATCCACTTCTAACCTTATTTCATCATGAATTACAAATGTTACCCAAAATGTATCACTAATTCAGAGTTTAATACTAGGATGATATTTCTTATATCTTTTATTCCTAAATTTCACTTTGATTTTTAACCTAATCAAAGTGTCTAAATTTCAAATTACCTTATCTCCTTTGTAAGTTATAGAACTTACCCTTTTATAATATATTTACAAAAAGTCTCAATTTAGGTTTATCTTTTTTCTATCTTGTTGATAAGAATTTTTCTAAGTATGCATTTTCTTTTTACTTTCTCCAATTACAACTTCTGGCTTCAATATTATCATCAAATATCTTATAATCAAATTGTGAATTTTACTTCACAAGATATTTGTACTTAGCTTTTAAATCCATCCATTATGATAATCACTTAATCATTATTATTTTTTTAATACTAAATATCTAAGGGTATATGATTAAAGTTCTAAATTCTAGTTTTCAACTAATTGATTCTATATGAAATATCTTATAGTCAAATTGTGCAATTCTAATCACAAGGTATTCATATTTTAGTTTTACTAAGCTAAATTACAAACAATCCTTAATTTCTAACCAAAAATAATAATATCCTCTTTGATATTTAGAATATAAACCCTAAGGTAAAATTATTTCATTTACCAATTTCTTTAAAAAAAATCATTTTATAAAATTAACAAATACGCGCTCATATATATAATACTCTCATAACTCATTCTAGGGTGTTACTAACTCTATCTCTAATGAGTTACTCATCCTAGGATATTACTAATCCTAACTCTAGTGAGACTTTACCCATAACAAAGCCAAGGTTCTCGCTTAACCTTCAGCTTTGATACCAAATGTAATGGCCCGATTTTCCGTACCCTCTGAATCGACAATAAACTACACATGTCCAACTCAAATTTCACGAATAAGCGGATCATTTAGGGTAGAAAGAAAATAAAGACAGAACAGAATCTTACACGAATGGAATAACATATATTATTTCAATAATAATCTTTACAGCGGAAAACATTTAAATACACATATCAGAATCTAACCTAAATTCAGCTTGTATAGTTATAAACATCTGACCTTACAATTGTTGACAAACATCAAACTAAAACTAACTAAGCATAGCGGATAATAGAATACGTCCATACGTAGATGAATATCTCCAGCTCTCCTCTGGAAAACTCCAATCGTCTTCGACTAAACCTGAAACTACTCGGATCTGACCCGAGTTGAAAATACCCGGATCAGGCTTGATAAACCAGCGTGAGAAAAACTCAATAATAGATGACAGTGTCATATATCAGCCTTTGAATAAAATCCTTTGAAAATAAAGAGTATCTCATAAGGCCACGCCCACACATAAACACGGACGGGTTTTTACCTTATGATAACTAAAACACTTTTATATCAAAACCTTTGATATTATTTCTAATGACATCTCTTTGAAAACATTTGCAAATAAACTTATTAATCTTAGCCGAAATTGTTACCATTATTAAATTCTAGCATACTGGGCTCTACAAACAAAACCGTAGGTTCTTATTAGAGAATGGATTTCCATACAAATGACCAGGTGAAGGATCTACCTTCCAAAATGGGTACACCTCTAGATGGATGTCCCGAGGCACAGAACATCTGCCCTGGTGTGACGACCCGCAAATCCGTACCCTTTGAATCAACAATAAACCACACATGTCCGACCCAAAAAGCACAGACCGACGGAGAGTCAAGAGAAAGAAAAGAAGAGAGAAGAAGAGAAGAGAAGAAAGAGAGAAGATAGAACCAAACAGAACAATACAGAATCTCACATCGCAGCGGAATACATATAATATCATATCAATGATCTTTACAAAACAGAAACTGTATATACATACATCAATCAGAGTACAACAATCAATCAATAATCATCAGCTTGGAGAGTTATAATAACCTGTCCTCACAAATGCCGATAATATACAACAACTAAGCAAAGCAGCGAATAATCAAAACAGATACGTGTATACGAAATGAAGATCTCCAGCTCTCCTGCTGAAGCTCCAAAAGCACCAAGTCTAAACCTGTAAATATACTCGGTCTGACCCGAGCATTGAATGGGAAGAATGCCCAGATCAGTCTGGTAAACCAGCGTGAGAAACACACTCAACTGAATTTATTAAATTACCAAACTTTTCCTTTATCAAAACAAGAGTATCCCATAAGACAAGTCCACACATAAACACGGACATGTTTTTACCTTACGATAACTAAAACATCTCATATCAAATCCTCTTATATTATAGTAGTGTCTACTATATACAAATAATATTAATCATAGCCGAAATTGTTACATTGATTAAATTCCAGCATATAGCCCAATTGGGTAATACAATCAAAATGGCGGGAACGTAGTGGAGTTTGGATTTCCATATAAATAAACAGGTGAAGGGACTACCTTTCGAAGGGGTACACCTCTAGATGGATGTCTCGAGGCACATAACATCTGCCCTCTACCAACACAAGACCGGCCCACCTCTATAACTAGATGGTACCGAATATGTCATCCTCCGGTCGTTACCGACATTTAACCAAGGGCCCTAGAAGCATACAAACCACAATAATCAGATACACGACGTCATAGCGTGTAAAGATATATCTAGAAGAGGATGATCATACCCTAATGGGAGCGACCCACTTAGCCCTGCTGCATCTAACCCTGTTTTGGTCATTTCCGGTTGATGAGGCCTGAGATAACGATTACCTTTCACATATCACAATCACATCACTTTGAATGCCACACGGCCATTTCTGTTGACTACTAATTGCCTTCCACAAAAATACAGCCCTTGAGCTTATATGTCTCAAGGAGGGTGTTAAGCTAAGAGAAGTTGCCTTCTCCGCCACCACTGATGTACGTTTGTAAAAACCAATGTACGTAATCTGAAGAAATGCAATGTCAGACAAATATCCATACAAGTTGTCTAGGAACAGGACAAACCGAAGGTACTTTCCTACCACATCCTGTCGGGAAATCCCTAGGATTAGTAGCGAATAGTCATTGCATTGGATATTTCATAATGAAGAGACCACTGCTACTGGATGTATATTGGGATTTTAACCCCAAACGATCAACAAGCAGTCCCCCACTATGAAACTCCGAAAATATCAATATCATCACAAGCAACCTGCACAATCATCGCATATACATTGGTCCGAAGTGGTTTTCAGATAAATCTGATCCCGGTCTCTTCGCACCAACAACGCAAAAGCGTTTCTCAACCTCACACAAAAACTAAGTCTTGTAGACTTATCACGTCTCCAACTTTCAACTTGCTATCCTTCGGTCCAAGAAGGAAGCTCGATAGATTGGAGTAATACTCCACACTATACGAATCATCATCCTCAACACAAATGATAATCAAGCCTACACAGAAGGCTACGTACTAAGTGTACGACTAAATAGTTCCCACATCAAGTCGAGGAACTAAAATGACCAAATTTGATAGTCGGTTATTTAACTATCAAAACAAACAAACAAAATATCTAGCACTATATACAATCACTAGGCCCTTTAATTAATCTTTTATTAATTAAATCACTTGCCAAATATTCACTTCAAATTATCTTTGATAAGATATATTCTCAAAACCATTCAATGTTCTATATTGGAAAACATTTCCATATACTTATGTAAAAATAAGTAATTCACAATTCTCTTTATTTTCAACACTTAGAAAATATTCCATATACTTAAATAATGCTTTAGTATATATTTTATTCTTTTAAGGAAAAGATTCTATTAAACACATTTATTCGGGTCAAAGCGAATGTTGCGTAAAACATCGTTACGACAACCCAAAATCACTAGTATAGGGATTCGAAAATAAGATAGATATATAAATCCTAAATACTATACAAAATATTTCCTTTCAAAAATCATTTACTATAACAACAATGTTATAGTCCATCATTTCCTTATTTCTCGAAAACGTCTATTTCAACAATGAATGTTGAAATCTATGTATTCGATACTTAACACATTTTAAAACATCTTTAAACCATTTTACTTCATTTAAAATATCACTTTCCAAAACATTTATTTAATTTAAATTATTATTCACTGTCCAAAATCGTGAATATAATCCATTTGCCAATTTCAATATTTCTACTCATTTATTTAAAAGATTATCCACTATCCAAAATCGTGGATATAGTTCCTTTTCCAAATTCATTTCTATTGCACATTTAATTTAGGATTATCCACTGTCCAAAATCGTGGATATAATTCCTTTAATAAGCTTTCACAATTTAACTTATCAAATTCAATTGATTTCGCATTTATAAAACAGTGTTTATAAATTCACATTTCTATTTCATAAAACTTCCATTTTATAAAATTCCTTTATTTACCAATTTCATATAAATCTCATTTATATACCAAAAAACCCAAATTATAAGTTAATTACTTATAATTTCTTATTTATAAAATCCATTCATTTTATAACTTCATAAATTCACAAATCTTATTACTTATAACTTCGTTTTAACATTTACATAGATCCTTTATAATTTCATCACTTTTGATTTATAAAATATCAATTTTATAAATCTTATATATAAACCATTTTTAATAAGTCAAAAATCTCCATTTAAACTATTTTACCAAATAATCAACTTTATATTTCCAAAAATTGCATTTTGATTCTATTTCACAAAAATCATAATTTTTATAACAATAAAAATTATAATATTTATTATTTAAAATAAATCCAATTCTTACCAATTAAAATTAATAAAACATAGATTTCCAAAATCACTTGAATATCCTTTTAAATTCGAAATCATCACTTAAACATTTTTAAAATTCCGAAATAGGCCCAATGCTGCAACAGCACTAAATACATCAATCACGGCATCCAAACATCATATATCACATGATAACAGAATATATCACAATATCTGTAAATAAACCAATACTGGTGAGGAATCCAGTTGGATCCCTCCAACCTGTCACCTGCAACAAATATACATATTAGAAATATATGTACAATGTCCGCTTCGAGGCAGACGTGTGTACAAAGGGTCATCCGCTCATACACGGGAACGTATAGGGTCATCTGCTCCAATAGGCAGGAATATATCCAAATACCAATCAATATATCATATATCATCCAAACAATCATCAATCAGCATAAATAACATTTATTCTCACTTATATAAAAATATCATTGAGTCAGAAAGAGTGAGTTGTACTCACATTGCGTACAATAGCAGTTGCAGTGTTTTATTCCGAATAAAATTAAATGAGCGTTTAATTTTACCCAAATTCACACTAGCTCCAATCAACTCCAATCCAGCTCTAAAATGTAGTGCTCGTCATTATGGACCCAACGTAATTCGTTTTGTCGAAAACGGACCTCGTATGAAGAAGTTATGCAATTTTAAAGTTTATACAAGTATAAATAAAATAATTTCAATTTCTATTTTAATTTTAAACCCTAGAATTCATCACAACCGTTCGTTTTAATCAGATGAGATCGGGCCGTGATCCCATCTTCTCCTCCCCAGGCTTGTTTCGAATGAAAGAACCCATTAGCCGCCATCAAACTTTGAATTTTTTCGCCACCATCGTCGAACTATACGACGATCGAGTACCACCGATCGACACGCCGAAGCAAGCTCCACCATCGCCTTGAACAACGTGGCACTCGGCCTCCCCACAATCTCGAGATTAGCGCTCGAACGTCGGACGTTCGATGTCAACTTGCTGGCGATCCATAGCCCTAGACCCCAACATCACCGTATGGATTAAAAGTACTCGACAAGCTCTATAATTCCTGTGTTGGAAGTTTCTTGAAATATTGAATGGATTGGAAGAAATTAAAGGGAAAAGAATCGAGTGATTTCGGCCATTGACAACATAAGTGGCAGCCTGCCCTAATCTCGTTAGGGTTTAGGGAAAAAGTGAATAATGTTGTCCTTTTATAGAAAATATTCGTGCACTATTCACCCAAAATTTTTCCGAACTCCAAACGAAGTGTAACAACCCGCATATCTATCGATTCTATATTTAAATATTTTATTTAAATATTTTATCGTTAGTCGGATGTTAGTCCGAAAAGCTACTTTTTGCATACGGTCAAATTAGGACTCGAGACCACCCCCATTGAGTTCAAAATGATGTTTGCGATCTTTTTGAGTGTAAACTTCGATATGTTTGGAGATAGTGAAATTTTCAACACTTTTTCCCGCCTTTGACTTTGGTTTGGACTGCACCCCTTTAGTTCAGCCCAACCATCTTCCTCACTCTATCAAAACACTTCAAGCTTTGTCAAAAATGGTGGTGGGAAGTGGAAATTAAAACTCCAAACACAAATTCCATTGCAAATCCGAGATTCAACATCAAATTCACGTGAAGACCATTGATTCAAGCTTGTTGGTGTTCTTGCTTTGCTCTCAAATCTCCATCTTCATCAAATTCCGTGAAAAGGTGAGATTTTTGATCTCACATCTTGCCTATATCTATCTTGGACTGTTGGGAATGATCCCCTATTGCATTTGCATCAACATTTGCATTTGGTTTGGATTGGATTGGCGAAAAACTTCAATTTTCAGCGTTTTGGTGATTTTTCTGGCCTTAAGTCGTTTCTGGCCATCCCTAGGTCGTCCACGAGTTAACTCCTTAGGTCGTCCAGGCTGCTAGCTCGCGTGTTGAAAAGTCTCCAACTTCTTAGGTCATCGCCGACCTATAATCTCCAGGCGAAGTCTTAGGTCGTTGCCGACCTATAATCCCCGGGCAAAGTTAAGTCGTTCGCGAGTTAAACCTTAAGTCTTAGGTCATTGCCGACCTATAATTCCCAGGCAAGATGTTAAGTCGTTCGCGAGTTAAACTTTAAACCTTAGGTCGTTGCCGACCTATAATCTCCAGGCGAAGTCTTAGGTCGTTGCCGACCTATAATCCCCAGGCAAAGTTAAGTCGTTCGCGAGTTAAACCTTAAGTCTTAGGTCGTTGCCGACCTATAATTCCCAGGCAAGATGTTAAGTCGTTCGCGAGTTAAACCTTAAGTCGTAGGTCGTCTCCGACCTAATATTTCCCCTGCTATTTCACTAGGTCGCTTGACCTTAAGTCGTAGGTCGTCTCCGACCTATGCCCCACTAAGTCGCATCCCACTTAGGTCGCAGGACTCTGTAAGTCGTAGGTCGTCGCCGACCTTACACTTGGTCTTTTGAGTTCGCGATTTCCTTAGGTCGTATGACCTATTTTTCCTTAGGTCGCTGGACCGCTTGCCTTCCTTAGGTCGAACCCCGAATTACTCTGCGTAGGCAATCTTATCTGACAAAGCATTTATCAGAATTTCTACTTTGATGGTTTTGGGATTGACTTCTTTGGACTTTACTCACGTCTTCGAACGTGAATTGATTTGTTTCTACAATCGTTTTATGACTTGTCATTTTAAAGATATATGAAGGTTTCAATACTAATAGTAAATATCAAAACTCTTTCATCAAAGCGATTTCAACACTATTTTAAATATCAAAAGTTCGTTTTCTCAAACCAATTTTCAATCTACTAGTATATACAAGCCTTTACTTCACTCGAATGAGAAATCGACTTAAACGACTTAGTAAAACGAGTGGTATGAAACGCTTGCGTTCACTTCGTCGGTTAGCTCTTGGACTTGTTCGATTGAACCCTTTTTGTGACAATTTGCTAGTGAAGATTTACAGCTTGTTCGTAAATATTTAAGTTAAGCAAGTGGTTATGGGACATGAAGCTAAACTCATATATTTACTAGCTTGGTGTGATTGACACTTCCTTATGATCATGATGATCATTTTTGTGATTTAGACTAGCGATTGAGCGATGTCTCTTTGTCTACGTGGGAGACTATACCCCGATCATGTGATGTTTCGCCATCACATTTCTAGGGTAGCACCCTACGGTCTTCGGGCCATTCCTGTGTGAAAATTTAATGGATAGCTTCCATGAGATAGCTTCTCGTCATGTGTTTACGCGTAGGTGAGTTTTCATGCTCCCATTCATGTGTTAGGCCTCCCCCCTTTTTATGTGTTTTCTGGATTTCTGATGATGATTTCTGGAATTTTGTGCTTCACCAATTTTCATGATTTTCATTGATATGATATCAGTTTTTGTGCATTGGTGAATTCATGTGTTATTGACTTGTTATGAATACAAGTTTAGGGTATGATACCCTACCTTATCTTTGAGAAGATTCTTGTGATATTGATTAATCTTTTGTTGATTATCATTTACATACTTATAGTAGTATGCCGTTATGGTTATTTCAGGTTCATGTCATGCCTTTTTCTTTATACCATATCGTCTGATATTTATAGCTAGACTGATCCGTTTATTATTTTCTTATAAATAATACTCGGGTCAGACCGAGATGTTACAGGTGCTTCTGCTTGACTTCTCTTCAGGATATTTCTGACTTTTGGCTAACTACATAGATTAGTAGTTTATGGATGTACACCTTTGAGATATAGACTCTATGTTGTGTACTTATTCTTTTGTATAGCACGTGATGCTATTCTTTTGTATTATCGTGGATCTTTCTGACCACTACTCTGATGTACACTTTCATGTGTTATATATTTATTCATATCTTCTTCCGCCTTTGTGATATGGATGTCTGTGACTGATTTATGTTATGATTATTTCTATGTTTGTTTCCGAAGATTATATATAGCCACCGTGTGATAGCTTTGTGTTTGTATCGGTATGTCGGATTTCCTCCTTAAAAGATATGCATTCTATTCTATCTGACGTATCGATGCTCGCACAAAGAAGTTACATGAATGGTCGCTCCTCCACAGCCTTATTCTCCGCGCTAATTGACAGCACTACATCGTAGTGTTCTTGGTTAGCGTGGGTATAGAGGTGGGGCGTCACACGAAGCGTGCCGCCTGGCGTTTATAATGTTTTACCCCTATTCCGAACATAATGGAATATATATTGAGAGCCAATTCGATCGTATTTGGAAGATAGGTTTTCAAATCGAATTATTTAAATTTAAAATTTACTTAAACCGATTTCTACGCGTTTTAGCTTGACTCGGACAAACCGTAAATCCGATTGACACGAAATTTGAAATCTTATAATAATATAACATTACCGATCCGATGAAACTGGTTTCGTCAAAATCTGAGACTGTTAGAAAAATGGTCATTTTCACTCGTTAATTAAATATTAAAATATTCAATTTCTACAAATTAACTTTTAATTCAATTTTAAAAGTTCACTAACATCGTTCTAATTCAAATAGAATTTATTTCAACTTTATAAATCCTTTTTATTCACATTAAATTCAATTTTCAACTATTTCTACAATTTCAAGTAATTAAATTAACCATTTAATTATCCAATTAAATCACTATATTTCAAAATATAATTTATTCAGCTTATTAAATTTACTTGTGAATATTTAAAATCAATTAAATATACGAATTTCAAATGACTGAAATTCTGGGTCATTACATTCTCCCCTACTTAAAAGAATTTCATCCTCGAAATTATTAAGTAAGAAAAAGTCACAAATCCATTAACTTTTCAAAACAATTCGTTCAAACTAGATATCAAATCTATTTAAACATTTTAACTTTTCCCAAAATCCATTAGTTAAACTTCTTATAAAAACTTTACTAAGTCTCAAAATCTATTCATAGTTATCTTTTCAAAACCAAATAAGATCGTTTAACTTTCAACTTTATCAAAATTTTAGTTATCAAAAATTTTCTTTTGAAATCTCAAAAATTTTCTAACGCCATAAATTTTCAAAAAAATTCGCCAGCGTCTCCTTTGCACGGTTCGATCGTAGTAGGATCACAACATATATATATCACAAATATACATCTCATCTTCGAGGATGAGGCATCCCGTAGGGAAAAAAGTGTAAAAGTACGATATGTAATCCGAGATATGTACCTTATATATTATTAGCGAGCATATACGACTAATATAGCGCGAAAGTGAGCTCCAAATGTGAAGTAAGCGCCATCCGCACCTACTAAATACTCAATAAACAAATGAGAAACATGTATATATGAAAATAATATCACTATACAACATATACCAATACAACAACTGCATATGCCAATATAGCAAATGCACAAAACAACAAATCCAACCATCAAACATATATCATCAAACAAACATCCAACAAATCCATATATATATATATCCAATCGATCCATAATCAAATCAATATTCATTCACTTCTCATTAATATTCATTGAATTGATTTTCATTTATTCATATTTGATTAGTTTACATTCACTAATTCATATTCAAGTTAGTTCACTTTCAAATTAAATCAAATTCAATTCTATTTTGATTCGCTTACTATCAATTTGAATTCAATTACTTAGCTTTCAATTTTATCAATTCAATTTCATATGAATTTCTATTCAATCAACTAACAACCATTTAACAACCAATGCATATCCAACATTACCAAATTTATTTACTTTACATTCAATTTGGTTTAACATTTTTTTATTTCAATTAGTTTAATATTCAATTGACTTTCATTATGTAACTCAATTCATATTCATCACTTTCAACTTGGATTTCAAATTCAAATTCGTTTATCAAAACAAAACTTAAATTTTCAATTTACTATTAGTAGCAAATCTATCACATAGAAACTCGAAAATGATACTGATGATGCTGTAGTCATCACCCTTATTATTTCCCATTCAAATAGTGTAGGTATTAATTAATTCACTAATCAAGTTTACTTTTACTAAACATACTTAGAAAATTCTAGACTATAATTAAGAAAAAGTAAGCACAAAAAGACAAAAATGTCATTTCAAAGCAAAAAGTAAAACATCAAATCAAATAAACATAATTATTACTTTCTTTACTTAATACTTAAGTGAAAATGACATAAAGTAATGATTTGAAATGTGATGTTAAGTGTTGAAAAAAAATAAGATTACTTTATAAGTAAGTAAGGGTATTTTGGTCTTTTTACAAAATATTATTTTAATCCAAAAACTTTTCTATAAATAAGACCACCATTCTTCCACTTTCTTTACACATTTCTACTTTTTCTTCCTCCTTGAAGCTCTCTTTAATGGCTTCTTTTTTTCTTCAATTTCCTTACTAACTTTTTCAAAACCATATCAAATCAACTCCAAACACCACCAAACTTTGCCAAAGACCTTAGAATACCATTAGAACATGGTTTAGCATCTAAGAAGTAAAGAAGTGATGGAGGAAGGAGTGGAATAAGGCATGGCCGAACCTATCAAGGAAGAGGAGCAAGTTCGTGAAGCTCCGGAGCAAGAAAAAGAGAAGGAAGTGCCGCCAATTTCATTCCAAGGAGCTTGGAGCAAATTCAAGATACTGCGAAAGCTCTGCCGGATTTTCGGGAGTTTGGAAGAAGAGGTCGATAGCATAAAGCAAAAGAAATGGAGTAGAAGTTGATTAGTTGAAGTAGTTAGTGAAGTGTTGTTAGTAAGAATGTTGGTAGGAAGTTAATCAATTTGGTTAAAGGTGAGTACTCATATTTACTAATAAATCCATAAATTATTTCAAGTATAATGATTTAAAAGTTTAGTATATGTTGGATGATTTAATGGATGATAACTTGGTTGATATTATGGTTGATTATATGATTGTTTATGTGTATGATAACTTGGTTTGATAAATGATAAGAGAAATGATTAGTAATTAACCATAGTTAATTAAGTGAGAAATTCTCATCGCTTTTGGATTTATATTTTAGTTATGATAAAACAATCACATTTATACACTTATGACATATGAATGTTTATTTGATTGTTAATATGGATGATTTGACAGTTAGTTAATTAATTTAATTGTGATAATATGTCCCGTTATGATATTTAAAGTGAATGTTGGATTTGAAATCATATGTTATGTGATTGGTTGAATGGATGTTATGTTAGTGATAAATATGAATATTGGATATGTTCATTTTGATTTAAATAATCACTTTGTTTATAAGACCATATTTTAGTGATATGAGATATTTTGGAAAAATAAGTCTCTTTTCATTTAGAAGTGAAATTAAAGTTAAAATAAAAGAAAATTTGAAATTTGAAGTGAAACGGATTTGAAAAGGATAGTTAAATAGAAATTGAAATTAAGATGAATAGTGAAATTGAAATTAAAATCGATTTTTCAAAATTGAAGTTGAGATTAAGGTTAAATTGAAGTTTAAATTGAAATTAGATTTGAAATCTAAGTTTTAAATGTGTTTAATTTGAAGTTAGAATTGAAATTGAATTGAAATTGGAATTTAAAATTTAATATTAAAATAATAGGAATATAATAATATTATAATATGGTAGTAGTCAAAATACATTTTAAATACTTTAAAAAGTGAAAATATTGATTTAAAATGATTAGTAATGATTTTATAAGTGTTAAAATCTACTTTGAATATATTATTTCAAATATTGAAAAATAAGTTAAAACTAAGTGCGTCGCGCAACGGTAGTTCGCGATTTCGCTCTGAAAAGTTCAAATGAATGTGTAGAGTGGAATATAGCTCGGAATTCTTCGAAACAAGAAAATTCCGGACTACTATATCCATATCTTCTAAACGAAGTAAGAAAATCAAGATTTCGTTATGTAGATTTTGAATTAAGTTCAAATCAATTTTCTAGAAAAAATCGCGCTAGTGCAGTTAAGTGACCATAACAGGAAATCTGTTTAAATGAAAGTTTTTAATTACGGAAAAATATGGAATAAATTTGATAAATCTATTTAAATGATTTGAAAGTGATTTGGATTGAAAAACATGAGTTATCAAATGTTTAAAAGTTGATTTAATCAAATAAGCTTATATAGCACTTTCCGCAGCACTTTTATGCTATGAATTGTATAACTTTAGGAATATGAGTTTAAATATAACGATTTTTCCTAAAATCAATTGGGAATGTTTTTTAAAAGAGAAGTTAAGTATTTGAAAGATAATTTGGAGTATTTATAAGGAATTCCAAAATAAAGTTGATAACCGAGTATGCAGAAACGACTAGTATATTTGTCCCGCCTGTGAGATCTGGGAAAATAAAACAAGGTGTTTAACTAAGGTTAGGGATGGAGCAACCAGTGCCCTGAACTTACCTAGCCTATGTTTTCTTTTCTTAGGCGAGGGGTGGAACAGATCAAAAGGAAAGCCCGGATGCTCTTGAATAAAAAGATTCTGTTAAGTTTTCCAAAATAAAAGAAGAGTGGTATTATCCAAAATTTAAGCAATCTCCAAAATGAATGATTTCTGTTTACTCAAAAATGTTTGCTAAGATTGATTTAGGGTTTATCGTAAACGACGTCTTAAATAACATTGTTTTTGACCCGCCTAAAAGTTAAGGAATTTGGATCAAAGAGTTAAGTATTGAAATTCGAGATATTTTCCAAAGCAAAAGAATGAATTACTTAGAATTATTCTAAGTCAAAAGAAAGAGATTTCGAAATCATCCGAAAAGAATTAAAGTGAAAAGAGACTTAATAAATCCTGTATGCTCATATTCACTTTTTATCGATAATTGGATTTCGAAGGAACCGGGTCGGATTTGGGTGATTCCTATCCGAAAACCACTTCGAACCAATGTATACGTTCGAACGTGAAGACTTGTTGAAGATGAAGATTATTGAAGACCGTGGATCTTCATAGCGTGAGGATTGCTTGTTGATTTGCTCGGGGTCACACCCATTACAAAGTTATATATAGCAATGGTCTCCTCATTGTGGAGATTTTTTCGGATTGCAAGGACTACTCGCTACTAGTGGTAGTAGGAGAGTGCCTTCGGTTTGTCCTGTTCCTGGACAACTTGTATGGACGTTTGTCTGACATTGCATTTCTAAAGATTATGTACATTGGTTTTTACAAACGTACATCAGTGGTGGCGGAGAAGGCAACTTCTCTTAGCTTAACACCCTCCTTGAGACGTACGAGCTCAAGGGTTGTATTTTTGTGGAAGGCAATTAGTAGTCAACGGAAATGGCAATGTGGCATTCAAAGATGTGATATGTGCTTTGTGAAAAGGTAATCGTAACCTTAAGCCTCATCAAACCAAAAATGACTGAAACAGGATTAGATGCGGCAAGGCTAAGTGGGTCATTCCCAATTAGGGTATGATCATCCCCTTCTAGATATATTTCTTCCCACTATGACGTTCGGGATGCTAAATTAATGTGGTGTATGGAAAACGAGTGCTCGATTAAAGGTCGGTAACGACCGGGGGATGACATATTCGGTACTATCTAGTTATAGAGGTAGGCCGGTCTTGTGTTGGTAGAGAAGCTTTGTCATGGTTTCTCGGGACATCCATCTAGAGGTGTACCCATTTCAGAAGGTAGATCCTTAACCTGGTCATTTGTATGGAAATCCATCTTTCAATAAGAACCTACGATTTTGTTTATAGAGCCTAGTATGTTGGAATTTAATAATGGTAACAATTTCGACTAAGATTAATAAGTTTATTTGCAAATGTTTTCAAGAGATGTCATTAGAAATAATATCAAATGTTTTGATATAAAAGTGTTTTAGTTATCATAAGGTAAAAACCCGTCCGTGTTTATGTGTGGGCATGGTCTTATGAGATACTCTTTCTTTTCAAAGGATTATCTAAAGGATGATATATGACACAGTCATTTATTATTGAGTTTTTCTCACGCTGGTTTATCAAGCCTGATCCGGGTGTTTTCAATACTCGGGTCAGATCCGAGTAGTTTCAGGTTTTGTCGAAGACGATGGGAGTTTCCAGAGGAGAGCTGGAGATTTTCATCTGCGTATGGACATATTCTATTATCCGCTGTACTTAGTGTATTTTGATTGATGTTTGTCAGCAATTGTAAGGACAGATGTTTATAACTGTCCAAGCTGAATTTAGGTTAGACTCTGGTATATGTATTTAAAAGTTTTCCGCTGTAAAAATATTTGTTCAATATTATATGTTATTCCATTCGTGTGAGATTCTGTTCTATCTATTTTTCTTTAATACCCTTCATGTTCCATATTTTCGTGCAACTTGAGTTGGACATGTGTGGTTTATTGTTGATTCAAAGGGTACGGAAAAATGGGTCGTGACATTTAGGTAACGACCCAGAATTTGACCACTTTAAAATATACTATTTAAAGTGATTTTCAATATGAATTAAGTAAGGTTATATGATTCAAACAAAATTAAATAGGGTTTTGGAAGAGAAGTATACACAAAAATAGTAACATTTGCCTATATCGACAAAAGTGACAAAATGCTGATTTTAGAAAAGTAAGTTTCAATGGTTAAATAAATTATTTTAATTAATTTATGAATGTTTATATTTTTATATAACATTATACAAATTTATTTTTAAATTTGGTTTACATAAATAAATAGTTTAACTAAAACGTTAAAATGTGACCGTAAAACATTTTATCGAAAATCAACGTTTTGTCGATTAAAAGTTGTCGCAATGTTGTGCACCTTTATTTTCTTATATATGAACATATATTCAAATAGTGTAAGTATTAATTAATTCACTAATCAAGTTTACTTTTACTAAACATACTTAGAAAATTCTAGATTATAATTAACAAAAAGTAAGCATAAAAAGACAAAAATGTCATTTCAAAGCAAAAGGTAAAACATCAAATTAAAGAAACATAATTATTACTTTCTTTACTTAATATTTAAGTGAAAATGACATAAAGTAATGATTTGAAATGTGATGTTAAGTGTTGAAAAAAAGATTACTTTATAAGTAAGTAAGGGTATTTTGGTCTTTTTACAAAATATTATTTTAATCCAAAAAAAATTCTATAAATAAGACCACCATTCTTCCACTTTCTTTACACATTTCTACCTTCTTCTTCTTCCTCCTTGAAGCTCTCTTTAATGGCTTCTTTTTTTCTTTAATTTCCTTACTAACTTTTTCAAAACCATATCAACTCAACTCCAAACACCACCAAACTTTGCCAAAGACCTTAGAATATCATTAGAACATGGTTTAGCATCTAAAAAGTCAAGAAATGATGGAGGAAGGAGTGGAATAAGGCATGGCCGAACCTATCAAGGAAGAGGAGCAAGTTCGTAAAGCTTCGGAGAAGGAAAAAGAGAAGTAAGTGCCGCCAATTTCATTCCAATGAGCTTGGAGCAAATTCAAGGTGCTGCGGAAGCTCTGCTGGATTTTCGGGAGTTTGGAAGAAGAGGTCGATAGCATAAAGCAAAAGAAATGGAGTAAAAGTTGATTAGTTGAAGTAGTTAGTGAAGTGTTGTTAGTAAGAATGTTGGTAGGAAGTTAATCGGTTTGGTTAAAGGTGAGTACTCACATTTTAAAGTTACTAATTTTTAAAAATATTTCAAGTTAATTACATGAAAAGTTTAGTAGATGTTGGATGATTTATTGGATTATAACTTGGTTGGTATTATGGTTGATTATATGTTTGTGATATGGATGATAACCTGGTTTGATAAATGATAAGAGAAATGATTAGTAATTAACCATAGTTAATTAAGTGAGAAATTCCCATTGCTTTTGAATTTATATTTTGGTTACGTTAAAACAATCACATTTATACCCCTATGACGTATGAATGTTTATACCAAATTGATTGTTAATATGGATATTTTATAGTTGGTTAGATAATTGAATTGTGATAATATATTCCGTTATGATATTAATGGTGAATGTTGGATTAAAAATCATATGTTATGTGATTGGTTGAATGGATATTATGTTAGTGATAAATATGAATATTGGATATGTTCATTTTGATTTAAATAATCACTTTGTTTATAAGACCATATTTTAGTGATATGAGATATTTTGGAAAAATAAGTCTCTTTTCATTTAGAAGTGAAATTAAAGTTAAAATAAAAGAGAATTTGAAATTTGAAGTGAAACGGATTTGAAAAGGATAGTTGAATAGAAATTGAAATTGAGATGAATAGTGAAATTGAAATTAAAATCGATTTTGAAAATTGAAGTTGAGAATAAGGTTGAATTGAAGTTTAAATTGAAATTAGATTTGAAATCTAAGTTTTAAATATGTTTAATTTGAAGTTAGAATTGAAATTGAATTGAAATTGGGATTTAAAAATTTAATATAAAAATAATGTGAATATAAAAATATTATAATATGGTAATAGTGAAAATACATTTTAAATACTTTAAAAAATGAAAATATTGATTTAAAATGATTAGTAATGATTTTATACGTGTTAAAATCCAATTTGAATATATTATTTCAAATATTGAAAAATAAGTTAAAACTAGGTGCGTCGCGCAACGGTAGTTCGCGATTTCGCGCCGAAAAGTTCAAATGAATGTGTAGAGTGGAATATAGCTCGGAATTCTTCGAAACAAGAAAATTCCGAACTATTATATCCATATCTTCTAAACGAAGAAAGAAAATCAAGATTTCGTTCTGTAGATTTTGAATTAAGTTCAAATCAATTTTCTAGAAAAAATCACGCTAGTGCAGTTAAGTGACCATAACAGGAAATCTGTTTAATGAATGTTTTTAATATTAGAAAAATATGGAATAAATTTGATAAATCTATTTAAATGGTTTAAAAGAGATTTGGATTGAAAAATATGAGTTATCAAATGTTTAAAAGTTGATTTAATCAAATAAGCTTATATAGCACTTTTCGCAGCACTTTTATGCTATGAATTGTATAACTTTTGGAATATGACTTTAAATATAACGATTTTTCCTAGAATCAATTGGGAATGTTTTTTAAAAGGGAAGTTAAGTATTTGAAAGATAATTTAGAGTATTTATAAGGAATTCCAAAATAAAGTTGAAAATCTATGTATGCGGAAACGACTAGTACATTTGTCCCGCCTGTGAGATCTGGGAAGATAAAACAAGGTGTTTAACTAAGTTTAGGGATGGAGCAACCAGTGCCCTGAACTTACCTGGCATATGTTTTCTTTTTTTAGGCGAGAGGTGGAACAGATCAAATGGAAAGCCCGGATGCTCTTAAATGAAAAGTTTCTGTTGAGTTTTCCAAAATAAATGAAGATCGGTATTATACAAAATTTAAGCAATCTCCAAAAATGGATGATTTTTATGATCCTATTTACTCAAAAATGTTTGCTAAGATTGATTTTAGGGTTTACCGTAAACGATGTCTTAAATAACATTGTTTTTGACCCGCCTAAAAGTTAAAGAATTTGATTGAAAGTTAAGTAAGGAAATTTGAGATATTTTCCTAAGCAAAAGAATGAATGTAACAACCCGGTTTTTCGCGTCAGTTTATAAATGACGATTAAATCATTTTTAACTGCTAATGCAGATTTGAATCAAGTTTAAATTCATTTGAAAATTTGTTAAAAGAATTGTATGGGCCTTTAGATGTAAATGGGTCCATTTTGTTTGTTTGTTTTGACCGTGATTATCACCTAGGGCATAATTGTTTTCCCCCTGATTCATTCTTTTGGCAACCACAAAACGAAACGAGAAGAAAATAAATGGAGGCGACTTCAATCTCGTTCGTTCCCCATCTCCAAAAAGAAAATTAGGGCTTGCGAATCTTCTCTGAAATCGGTGGATTCCTGGTTGGCCTCGACTGCAACTCCTTCAATCTTCGTTTCTCTGGCCCTCGCAACCTTCGATCCTTGTTTCGTGAAAGAAGGTGAGTGAATTGTTTCGCTCACATCTAATTCTATCGCTCTGTTTTGTGTCTTGGGTTTTAAATGGTTGTAGCCGATGATTATTTGCTCATTTAGGGTTTTTGTAGTCACCCTGGTATCGATTTTCTGGTATATAAATTCGTGACTTCTGTCACTTTTCTGACTTGTTCGCCACAGCTTTGAAATTACTAACTTGGTTGAGAACTGTTTATGTGATTGGTTTGATTCGTGTTGTTGCTTTCAGCTGATCAGAGTGTTGGTTTTAATTTAAAACTGCTCTTTAAATCCCCTCTGGCTTTTGGCTTAATAGCCTTTTTGGTTTTGCTTATTGGTCCAGATTCAAGTATATTTGATGTTGAAGTTTCTTTATCTGGTTCTTGTATGTTTACCACTACCTGTTGTTTATGTTGTTCTGACTTATGTAGCTGCTGTTCGACTATCCCTTTGAGTTGAACTCCAGTGATATCCGTAGTGTGTTGTGGCAATTTGCAAATCAAGCCACATGCCATTTACTGCTGCTTTTTCCTTTTTGAATCGAACTTGATTTGGGGTTTCATAGTATTACTGATTTTGAATTTGGATGGTTGCTCGTTTGCTTATGCCTTGACTTCGAGCTCATCATCTGGATGAGACTATAGCTTGTTATCATTGGGGTCTTGTTCTTATACATATAGTTTGCACTTGTTTAGTGAGTTTTGCCTTCATATATACTTCTAGTTACAGGGTATAATATATGTTAGCCTACATTGGTAGTTGCATTCTTTTGTAGTTGCAGTTTTACATTTGACTTCCTTGTTTACTTTGTTGACATTGCAACTGTGTAGTCGATCAAATTGGGTCCTTCATTCCAGTCTCCATGTTGCTCTTTGCATACTTGTTGTTATCACTTGAATTTGACTTGTTTCAATTTATAGCTTCGGCTTTGATCCTTTTGACTTATTTGTGTTCTTTTGCTACTTTGAGTACCACTGCTCTGACCTGACAGGTTCATTATCACTTGACTGGGTAGTCGTTCATTGTTGATTTGAATTTATATTGGCTTTGAGAATTGTCTTCGGTTGTGTGATATTCATTCCTGAATACTCACTGTGTTGTATTGCTTGATGAACCCTGGTAGCACTTTCGACCTTGTTTGAACTGTTCTTCACTATCTTGTACATGTTGTTTACTGTGGATATTGTATTCTTCTGTTTAGTGTTGAGGCATTGTCCACTTCGTTTCACCGTTGCATACACGTGAGTTGTTCTGTGAAAATT
Source organism: Allium fistulosum (assembly GCA_030737815.1). Taxonomy (NCBI): domain Eukaryota; kingdom Viridiplantae; phylum Streptophyta; class Magnoliopsida; order Asparagales; family Amaryllidaceae; genus Allium; species Allium fistulosum. The sequence goes on along the minus strand of CM060904.1, from coordinate 1,125,994,775 downwards.
GTGATCTTGAAATGTTTGCATGTCATTGTGCCTTTGATGGTACTTGAGTCTTGTGATGATGGTCTGCATATAGGAAGTGTTCACTGACCTAAGCTGTTGCATTAGTTATCTACCTGACTTGGTTAATGGTTCGAGACAGTTTGCATTAATCGATATTTGTGTTTGCCTTGCCTCCGACCTTTTGGCATACAAACATCATTTCATGTTGATCTTTACTGTGACGTGTTGCCACTGTTTATATATCTCAGGCCTCGACTTGGTTATACACTGCCTATTCATGTGTCATCGTTGCTTGCATCTGCTCATCCCTGTCGTACTTGTTGTCATGGTGGCTGCATCTGTTTGTATGTGCAATTCCACCTGAGCCATGTTGTCTGGTCTTTACTTTTGCCAGTTGTATTAGGGTGCAGTTTTACCCTTGCAGTTCTCTGGTCTGTTAGTCGAGTTTGTTTGCATTATCGTAGTGGCGAGGCAGTACACGCGTGCGTGTACTGCAGCCCTAGCAGGATTGACAGATTTAGTTGATAGTTCGATTGGTTAAATTGTTTTGGATTGCTGATTGTTGTTTAACACTGTTTAGTGTTATATCTGCCGTTATCCGATTCCTTTATCGAGGAGTCGGATATACGAGATTTCTGTGACTGTCGTCTATTCGTATTTGATTATTATTGCTTCTATGCACTAATAACTGAGTTTGAATTAGACTGACCCGTGTATTATTTTCTTTTGAATGTAATACTCGGGTCAGACCCGAGTTATTTCAGGGTGTAGATTTTCTTCTTTGAGTTGCTGTTCAGGATATGAAGACTTTTCACATCTTCTGAAGTTGTCATTGTCATTTTGTAGTAATTGTGTCATTGTATAGAACGATATGTATTCATGTATATTAGTCGATAATGTACTTGTATATATAACTTCTAGAGTCGACAGTTGTAGTTGTATCATATGTATTGTGTCCACTATGTATTAACTGACATCAGTTATATACATATGAGACTTTTGTTTTTATCTGTGTTTCGCATTTATATTATCTGTGTTATTGTTATATCTAATGTCCTAAACTATTATGAACCGTCGTAGTTCGTTTTATACTAGTATTGGGTGTGTCGATGGGAGTAAATAAATAATAAAAGAAAAATAAAAAGTATGTACCACTCCTATCGAGATAACCAATATTAGTGTAAGGCCAATTACGGATGGTCGCTCCTATCTAGCCTTATTCTTCGTAATAATAGACAGTATTTCCTTTAATACTCTTTGTTATTATGGGCATAGAGGTGGGGTGTCACAGTTGGTATCAGAGCTTGGGGTTTATGGACATAATATAAAACATAACTTGGATGGAACATATGTTACAACTATTAGTCGATCTTTTATCTGTGATTTGAGTCAAAACTAAAGTTTTGAAATTTTGATGCAAGTTTTTAAATATCATTATTTAAAAATAAAAAGTGAAACTGTGTTTTGTTGATTTGATTGAATTGTGTTCTGTTTATCAGAGTGCGCAGCGGAAACAGTGAAACTGTCTTCGCTGAGTACAACTGACAATCTTTTTTATTTAAGAAACAAAATACGAAATTGATATGAATTCCAATTGTTGTTTACATAGCTGTAATTATTTGTTTCTTTGAGAATTTCGAATCCAAATTGAGGATTCGAAGAAATTGCAGATATGTGATTTTTGTTGAAATTTCCGCTGGCTTTCTTTTGTACTAATCATCTATTGATTAGATTTTGCTGTTTTGAATTGTCTTCATTGAAGATACCTTCGAATGATTTCTTTGTTCATTCTGTAGTACGTGCAAAAATTTGAATTGCGCGTTACTGCATTTATTTTTATGTTGAACCGATGCTTGGTTATGAAACGTATTTTGTTGCCGTTATTTTTATAACGGGATTTTTACACCAATGCTATATTTTGAAGCACGGTGTTTTGTGGCATTTTTTATGAATGAAAATTCACTGACATTACATTTTGATGTAGATTGTTTTGATGTGATTTTGACGTTTTAAAACTACTGTCGCTTTGGCTTCAGTAACCGCCAAATTTTAAAAGTGGATTTTCAAGCGGTTATTCCGCAATACTGATTTGTAACCGTTTTTACGGTATTTTGAGAAGTACAATTTCCTTATCGAAATTGTTACTGATTTGCTGTTTTAATCACGTGATTGGAAAATTGTTTTAAAATGAAAATTGTTTTATAAAATTGTAGCAGTTTGCGTTTTCAAAAGAATGAGAAAGCGACTTAAACGATTCAGCAAAATCGAGGATTATGACCCCTTTCTTTTACTATTTCGCTTAACTCCGGATTTGTTCAGTTGAGAATGCGAATTGTTATTTTTATAAAATAAATAAAAATTGTTTTCAAAAATTTTACAGTTTGCGATTTCAAAAGAATGAGGAAGCGATTTAAACGTTTCAGCAAAATCGAGGACTATGACCCCTTTCTTTTACTGATTCGCTTAATTCCGGACTTGTCCGTTTGAGAATGTGAAATGTATTTTTACAAAATACACAATTTTGCACTTTCAAGGAAACGATGAAGAGAATCAAACGATTTAGTAAAACACGTGGTATGGGACATGTGCGTTTGCTATTTCGGTTAATTCCGGACTCGTTAATTGAAATATTTGATGATTTCGTGTGCTTTCGAGCCACTATGAGGACCTTCGGGTCATTTGTTGGACCTTCGGATCATTTGTTGGGCTTTCGGGCCACTCTGCGGACCTTCGGGTCAAATACCAGTACTAGACCTTCGGGTCACTCTGCGGACCTTCGGGTCAATCTGATGGGCGCCAAAATTATGTTGAGTACTTGGTAGGCTTCGGCCACTCTGAGATGCACGTGCGGCGAATTAAAAACTCGCCATCTGATGGGATCGATCCAAGCTTTTATGTTGATTTTCTAGTCTTCTTAATTGATTTCTAGATATTTGTTGCTTCCAATTATCTGCAGGTAATTGGATATTTGTTGATATGAGTTCTGATTATCGTTTTTGATAATCAGATATTTGTTGTTTCTAATTATCGCTTGTGATAATTAGATATTTGTTGATATGAGTTCTGATTATCGTTTTTGATAATCAGATATTTGTTGTTTCTAATTATCGCTTGTGATAATTAGATATTTGTTGATATGAGTTCTGATTATCGTTTTTGATAATCAGATATTTGTTGTTTCTAATTATCGCTTGTGATAATTAGATATTTGTTGATATGAGTTCTGATTATCGTTTTTGATAATCAGATATTTGTTGTTTCTAATTATCGCTTGTGATAATTAGATATTTGTTGATATGAGTTCTGATTATCGTTTTTGATAATCAGATATTTGTTGTTTCTAATTATCGCTTGTGATAATTAGATATTTGTTGATATGAGTTCTGATTATCGTTTTTGATAATCAGATATTTGTTGTTTCTAATTATCGCTTGTGATAATTAGATATTTGTTGATATGAGAAATTTGATTATCGTTTTTGATAGTCAAAAATTTGTTGAATTTGAAATTTGATTATCACTTGTGATAATCGAATAATTGTTGATTTGAGAAATTTGATTATCGTTTTTGATAATCGAATATTTGTTGAATTTTAAATTTGATTATCGCTTGTGATAATCAGATATTTGTTGTTTCTAATTATCGCTTGTGATAATTAGATATTTGTTGATATGAGTTCTGATTATCGTTTTTGATAATCAGATATTTGTTGTTTCTAATTATCGCTTGTGATAATTGGATATTTGTTGATATGAGTTCTGATTATCGTTTTTGATAATCAGATATTTGTTGTTTCTAATTATCGCTTGTGATAGTTAGATATTTGTTGATTTTAGATTTAATTATCGCTGTTAGATAATTAAATATTTGTTGATTTGAGATTTAATTATCGCTGTTAGATAATTAAATATTTGTTGATTTTAGATTTAATTATCGCTGTTAGATAATTAAATATTTGTTGATTTTAGATTTAATTATCGCTGTTAGATAATTAAATATTTGTTGATTTGAGATTTAATTATCGTCTTTGATAATTAAATATTTGTTGATTTTAGATTTAATTATCGCTTTAGATAATTAAATATTTGTTGATATGAGATTTAATTATCGCTTTTGATAATTAAATATTTGCTGATTTGAGATTTAATTATCGCTTTAGATAATTAAATATTTGTGATATAAGATTTAATTATCGCTTTTGATAATTAAATATTTGCTGGTTTGAGATTTAATTATCGCTTTTAATAATTGAATATTTGTTGAATTTGGAATTTGATTATCGCTTGTGATAATCGAATATTTGTTGATTTGAGAAATTTGATTATCGTTTTTGATAATTGAATATTTGTTTTCTGACTATCGTTTGAGATAATCAGATATTTGATTTGTCTTCTGATTATCGTTTGAGATAAGTAAATATTTGCGATTTTTGAGATTTGAGCTTCGTCTTTTTCTCTGGCGATTCAGGTGAGTAATTTGATTTACTCACATTCAATTCGTGCTCTGTATGGGATTTCTGCTCTGTTTTTCCTTCTCTTTTAGTTGCTGGAACTCGATTGTTCTTGCTTTTGTTAGTCGTCTGATTTTGATCCCTGATTCCCACGATGTTGATTCTTTTGATTTGAAGCAGTCGAACCTTTCGATTTCTTATCTAATACCTCCCCGCTGACACTTGCTTTGCTTATACATTCGACATTGCCATGCTCTTTTGGTTGTTACCTTTTATCCATTTATTCCCTATGATTGCGTGGACGCAATTTCTTTAAGGAGGGGAGTCTATAACAACCCGGTTTTTCGCGTCAGTTTATAAATGACGATTAAATCATTTTTAACTGCTAATGCAGATTTGAATCAAGTTTAAATTCATTTGAAAATTTGTTAAAAGAATTGTATGGGCCTTTAGATGTAAATGGGTCCATTTTGTTTGTTTGTTTTGACCGTGATTATCACCTAGGGCATAATTGTTTTCCCCCTGATTCATTCTTTTGGCAACCACAAAACGAAACGAGAAGAAAATAAATGGAGGCGACTTCAATCTCGTTCGTTCCCCATCTCCAAAAAGAAAATTAGGGCTTGCGAATCTTCTCTGAAATCGGTGGATTCCTGGTTGGCCTCGACTGCAACTCCTTCAATCTTCGTTTCTCTGGCCCTCGCAACCTTCGATCCTTGTTTCGTGAAAGAAGGTGAGTGAATTGTTTCGCTCACATCTAATTCTATCGCTCTGTTTTGTGTCTTGGGTTTTAAATGGTTGTAGCCGATGATTATTTGCTCATTTAGGGTTTTTGTAGTCACCCTGGTATCGATTTTCTGGTATATAAATTCGTGACTTCTGTCACTTTTCTGACTTGTTCGCCACAGCTTTGAAATTACTAACTTGGTTGAGAACTGTTTATGTGATTGGTTTGATTCGTGTTGTTGCTTTCAGCTGATCAGAGTGTTGGTTTTAATTTAAAACTGCTCTTTAAATCCCCTCTGGCTTTTGGCTTAATAGCCTTTTTGGTTTTGCTTATTGGTCCAGATTCAAGTATATTTGATGTTGAAGTTTCTTTATCTGGTTCTTGTATGTTTACCACTACCTGTTGTTTATGTTGTTCTGACTTATGTAGCTGCTGTTCGACTATCCCTTTGAGTTGAACTCCAGTGATATCCGTAGTGTGTTGTGGCAATTTTCAAATCAGGCCACATGCCATTTACTGCTGCTTTTTCCTTTTTGAATCGAACTTGATTTGGGGTTTCATAGTATTACTGATTTTGAATTTGGATGGTTGCTCGTTTGCTTATGCCTTGACTTCGAGCTCATCATCTGGATGAGACTATAGCTTGTTATCATTGGGGTCTTGTTCTTATACATATAGTTTGCACTTGTTTAGTGAGTTTTGCCTTCATATATACTTCTAGTTACAGGGTATAATATATGTTAGCCTACATTGGTAGTTGCATTCTTTTGTAGTTGCAGTTTTACATTTGACTTCCTTGTTTACTTTGTTGACATTGCAACTGTGTAGTCGATCAAATTGGGTCCTTCATTCTAGTCTCCATGTTGCTCTTTGCATACTTGTTGTTATCACTTGAATTTGACTTGTTTCAATTTATAGCTTCGGCTTTGATCCTTTTGACTTATTTGTGTTCTTTTGCTACTTTGAGTACCACTGCTCTGACCTGACAGGTTCATTATCACTTGACTGGGTAGTCGTTCATTGTTGATTTGAATTTATATTGGCTTTGAGAATTGTCTTCGGTTGTGTGATATTCATTCCTGAATACTCACTGTGTTGTATTGCTTGATGAACCCTGGTAGCACTTTCGACCTTGTTCGAACTGTTCTTCACTATCCTGTACATGTTGTTTACTGTGGATATTGTATTCTTCTGTTTAGTGTTGAGGCATTGTCCACTTCGTTTCACCGTTGCATACACGTGAGTTGTTCTGTGAAAATTGTGATCTTGAAATGTTTGCATGTCATTGTGCCTTTGATGGTACTTGAGTCTTGTGATGATGGTCTGCATATAGGAAGTGTTCACTGACCTAAGCTGTTGCATTAGTTATCTACCTGACTTGGTTAATGGTTCGAGACAGTTTGCATTAATCGATATTTGTGTTTGCCTTGCCTCCGACCTTTTGGCATACAAACATCATTTCATGTTGATCTTTACTGTGACGTGTTGCCACTGTTTATATATCTCAGGCCTCGACTTGGTTATACACTGCCTATTCATGTGTCATCGTTGCTTGCATCTGCTCATCCCTGTCGTACTTGTTGTCATGGTGGCTGCATCTGTTTGTATGTGCAATTCCACCTGAGCCATGTTGTCTGGTCTTTACTTTTGCCAGTTGTATTAGGGTGCAGTTTTACCCTTGCAGTTCTCTGGTCTGTTAGTCGAGTTTGTTTGCATTATCGTAGTGGCGAGGCAGTACACGCGTGCGTGTACTGCAGCCCTAGCAGGATTGACAGATTTAGTTGATAGTTCGATTGGTTAAATTGTTTTGGATTGCTGATTGTTGTTTAACACTGTTTAGTGTTATATCTGCCGTTATCCGATTCCTTTATCGAGGAGTCGGATATACGAGATTTCTGTGACTGTCGTCTATTCGTATTTGATTATTATTGCTTCTATGCACTAATAACTGAGTTTGAATTAGACTGACCCGTGTATTATTTTCTTTTGAATGTAATACTCGGGTCAGACCCGAGTTATTTCAGGGTGTAGATTTTCTTCTTTGAGTTGCTGTTCAGGATATGAAGACTTTTCACATCTTCTGAAGTTGTCATTGTCATTTTGTAGTAATTGTGTCATTGTATAGAACGATATGTATTCATGTATATTAGTCGATAATGTACTTGTATATATAACTTCTAGAGTCGACAGTTGTAGTTGTATCATATGTATTGTGTCCACTATGTATTAACTGACATCAGTTATATACATATGAGACTTTTGTTTTTATCTGTGTTTTGCATTTATATTATCTGTGTTATTGTTATATCTAATGTCCTAAACTATTATGAACCGTCGTAGTTCGTTTTATACTAGTATTGGGTGTGTCGATGGGAGTAAATAAATAATAGAAGAAAAATAAAAAGTATGTACCACTCCTATCGAGATAACCAATATTAGTGTAAGGCCAATTACGGATGGTCGCTCCTATCCAGCCTTATTCTTCGTAATAATAGACAATATTTCCTTTAATACTCTTTGTTATTATGAGCATAGAGGTGGGGTGTCACAATGAATTTTTTAGAAATTATCCTAAATCAAAAGAAAGAGATTTCGAAATCATCCGAAAAGAATTAAAGTGAAAAGAAACTTAATAAAATCATGTATACTCATATTCACTTTTTATCGAAAATTGGATTTCGAAGGAACCGGGGTCGGATTTGGGTGATTCCTATCCGAAAACCACTTCGAACCAATGTATACGTTCGAATGTGAAGACATGTTGATGATGATGATTATTGAAGACCGAGGATCTTCATAGCGTGAGGACTGCTTGTTGAACATGCTCTAGGCAGCTTCCATTATAGAGTTATTTATAGCAGTGGTCTCCTCGTTGTGGAGATTTTTCGGATCGCAAGGACTACTCGCTACTAGTGGTAGTAGGAGAGTGCCTTCAGTTTGTCCTGTTCCTGGACAACTTGTATGGACGTTTGTCTGACATTGCATTTCTAAAGACTACGTACATTGGTTTTTACAAACGTACATCAGTGGGGGCTGGGAAGGCAACTTCTCTTAGCTTAACACCCTCCTTGAGACGTACGAGCTCAAGGGTTGTATTTTGTGGAAGGCAATTAGTAGTTAATGGAAAATGGCAATGTGGCATTCAAAGATGTGATATGTGCTTTGTGAAAAGGTAATCGTTGCCTCAAGCCTCATCAAACCGAAAATGACCAAAACAGGATTAGATGCGGCAAGGCTAAGTGGGTCATTCCCAATTAGGGTATGATCATCCACTTCTAGATATATTTCTTCCCGCTATGACGTTCGGGATGCTAAATTAATGTAGTGTATGGAAAACGAGCGCTCGGTTAAAGGTCGGTAACGACCGGGGGATGACATATTCGGTACTATCCAGTTATAGAGGTAGGCCGGTCTTGTGTTGGTAGAAGAGCTTTGTGATGGTTCCTCGGGACATCTATCTAGAGGTGTACCCATTCGGAAGGTAGATCCTTCACCTGGTCATTTGTATGGAAATCCATTCTCCAATAAAAACCTACGGACTTGATTGTAAACCTATTATGTTGGAATTTAATCAATGTAACAATTTCGCCTAAGATTAATAAGTTTATTTGCAAATGTTTTCAAAGAGATGTCATTAGAAATAATATCAAATGTTTTGATATAAAAATGTTTTAGTTATCATAAGGTAAAAACCCGTCTGTGTTTATGTGTGGGCGTGGTCTTATGAGATACTCTTTATTTTCAAAGGATTTTATTTAAAGGCTGATATATGACACTGTCATTTATTATTGAGTTTTTCTCACGCTGGTTTATCAAGCCTGATCCAGGTATTTTGAATACTCGGGTCAGATCCGAGTAGTTTCAGGTTTTGTCGAAGACGATGGGAGTTTCCAGAGGAGAGCTGGAGATTTTCTTCCGCGTATGGACATATTCTATTATCCGCTATACTTAGTGTATTTTGGTTTGATGTTTTCCAGCAATTGTAAGGATAGATGTTTATAACTATCCAAGCTGAATTTAGGTTAGACTTTGATATATGTATTTAAAAGTTTTCCGCTGTAAAGATATTTGTTCAATATTATATGTTATTCCATTCGTGTGAGATTTTGTTATGTCTATTTTTATTTATTACCCTTTATGTTCCGTATTTTCGTGCAATTTGAGTTGGACATGTATGGTTTATTGTCGATTCAAAGGGTATGGAAAAACGGGTCATGACATTTGGTATCAGAGCTGAAGGCTAAGCGAGAACCTTGGCTTTAGTATGGGTAAAGTCTCATCAGAGATAGGATTAGTAATATCCTAGGATGAGTAACTCATTAGAGATAGGGTTAGTAACACCCTAGAATGAGTTATGAGAGTATTATATATATAAGCGCGTATTTGTTAATTTTATAAAAGTAATTTTGTTTTAAAAAAAAAGTTGGTAAATGAAACAATTTTACCTTTGGTTTTATAATATCAAAGGGGATATTATTATTTTTGGTTAGAAATTAAGGATTGTTTGTAATTTTTCTTAGTAAAACTAAAATATGAATATCTTGTGATTAGAATTGCACAATTTGACTATAAGATATTCCATATAGAATCAATTAGTTGAAAACTAGAATTTAGAACATTAATCATATACCCTTAGGTATTTAGTATTAAGAAATAATAATGGTTAAGTGATTTTCATAATGGATGGATTTAAAAGCTAAGTACAAGTATCTTGTGAAGTAAAATTCACGATTTGATTATAAGATATTTGATGATAATATTGAAGCTAGAAGTTGTAATTAGAGAAAGTAAAAAAGAAAATGCATACTCAGAAAAATTCTTATCAATAAGATAGAAAAAGATAAACCTAAATTGAGATTTTGGGTAAATATAATATAAAAGGGTAAGTTCTATAATTTATAAAGGAGATAAGTTAATTCAAAATTTAGACACTTTGATTAGGTAAAAAAATCAAAGTGAAATTTAGGAATAAGAGATATAAGAAATATCATCCTAATATAAAACTTTGAATTAATGATACATTTAGGGTAATATTTGTAATTCATGATAAAGTAAGATTGGGAGTGGATAGGTTAGAAAAAAGTTAAAAAGGAAAGGGAGATAGTTTTGAATAATATGGTTAGTAGGTTGATTGTTGGATGAAAATGTTTAAATAACAAATACCATGTGAATTAAGTTTCATAATTTGACTATAAGGTATTTGATGGATTTAAGATTAAGAAATTTGATTTAAAAATGAATAGGTAAATAAGTTAAGTGGATAATCATAGAATAAGTAAGAAAAAGATGTACACTTAGTAAAGTTGTCTTATTAATATATGGATAAGATAAACAATGTTAACTAAATCAAGACCTTAGGTAAAGAAATCTAAGGATTTAGTTTTATAACTTATCAATTTGGAATAATAGTAGAATTCCACATTTGTTAAACACCCTAATTGAAATAATGAAATTTGAAGTTTGGGGATATGTATATATACTCTTAGGAAGCAAAGGTATATTATGCAAGTTTAAGTCATATTTTTATGTGTAACAACCCTGTATTTTGTAATTATTTTTAAATTGAATTTCCTGATTTAAAAACTTTTTTTTAATGAATAAATTTTTTTATTTAAACATAAATTTTGATTTATGAGAATTATAATTCCAAACATGAATAAATAGAATATTTTCCAGAAATGTGAATTTTGTCAATGTGGTCAAACTTTGACTTTTAATTTTAAAAAAATTTAAATTTTGAACTTTTGAGATTTATCTCTATTTTATGAAAGTAAATAAAATTTTAAGTATACTGCTTTTCGTTTCGTTGGAATCTGATTTATATTGCGAAAGTTATGCTTTTTACACTATTGTATGTAAACTGGTTATTTAACAAAATTGTTTATTTTAATTTACATAAATGATATTTTGTTTGTCATGTCATGTTCTAATTTATGTTTACATGTGTAACATGACATGTTATGTATATATATATATATTTTATTTTGAAACATTTTAAAAGTGTAGTTGAAATTTTCCAATGTCAGTTGTATTTTGTTTACAATTTTAAATTCTAGTTTCAATTAAATAAAGTATCTTCTTTATTTATTTTCTATTTTTCCTAAAACTATTTATTTATTTTTCATAATATCTATCTCTACCTGATCTTTCTATTTTATTTAATTAGACATTCATTTATAAATTGAATGGTTATGTGTTTAGATCCCTTATTTATTTCTTGGAAAGGAATTTCAAATAGATATACGTTGTCTTGCCTTAAAGGCATATCTTTTAAAAACTTGTTTATTAAATGTTCTTGTATTTATTTGTTTTGGTAAAGGCTTCTTTTGTATATATATCTTTCTTTAATATATAGGAAACAAATCAATTAAGATACGTTACTTGTTTTGAATAGGCATACATTTCATTTTTATTTCTTGCCTTTATATTTCCCACCTTTTGATTTCCTACCTCTTTATTTACCTATTTATTTATTTCCTACCTTAACTTATTCCTCAAAACCCATAGCTGATCCTTACATGTAGCCTATCAATTCACTAGAAGATAGGAAGAGTTCTCATTTTCCATTTATTCTTTTTATTAAATAGGAATTAAATCCCTTTATTTTCTCTTGCCGTTTTAAAACATTGATTGCTTGACCGTTTCTTCCACTTGATTGCCGTGAGAAAACTCCTCTAATATTTATTTGCTTTTCACGTAAAAGACTTCTCATTCCTATCACAACTCACGGCATAATCATTTCCTGAAAATATTTGTAAATAATGGCTTCCATTTTCCATTTTTTCCTCTTCTTTTCTCCATTGTTTTGCCTTGCTTCCTCTTGTCTAGCTCGGCCTCAACCACCACCATCTCCTTCGACCACCACATCCCCTCATCATCCACGGCAGCCACCATCTCCCTTCCTCCTGTCCAGATCTAGCCGTGAGCACAGACTGATGGAAAGTCGGGAGAAAGAAAAGAAGAGAGAAGAAGAGAAGAGAAGAAAGAGAGAAGGTAGAACAAAACTGAACAATACAGAATCTCACATCGCAGCGGAAAACATATAATATCATATAAATGATCTTTACAAAACAGAAACTGTATATACATACATCAATCAGAGTTCAACAATCAATCAATAGTTATCAGCCCGAACAGTTATAATAACCTGTCCTTACAATTGCTGATAATATAAAACAACAACAATAAGCAATGCGGTGGATAATCAAAAATCAAAACAGATATGTGTATACAAAAATGAAGATCTCCAGCTCTCCTGCTGAAGCTCCAAAAGCACCAAAACTGAACCTGTAAATATACTCGGTCTGACCCGAGCATTGAAAGGGAAGAATGCCCGGATCAGTCTGGTAAACCAGCATGAGAAACACACTCAACTGAATTTTATTAAATTACCAAACTTTTCCTTTATCAAAACAAAAGTATATCGTAAGACAATTCCACACAGAAACACGGACATGTTTTTACCTTACGATAACTAAAACATCTCATATCAAATCCTCTTATATTATAGTAGTGTCTACTATATACAAATAATATTCAAAATAGCCGAAATTGTTACCATTATTAAATTCCAGCATACTAGGCTCTACAAATAAAATGGCAGGTACGTAGTGGAGTTTGGATTTCCATACAAATGACCAGGTGAAGGGACTACCTTCCGAAGGGGTACACCTCTAGATGGATGTCCCGAGAAACCATCACAAAGTTTCTCTACTAACACAAGACCGGCCCACCTCTATAACTAGATGGTACCGATTATGTCATCCTCCGGTCGTTACCGACCTTTACCGAGGGCCCTCGAAGCATACAAACCACAATAATCAGATACATGATGTCATAGCGTGTAAAGATATATCTAGAAGAGGATGATCATACCCTAATGGGAGCGACCCACATAGCCTTACCGCATCTAACCCTGTTTTGGTCATTTCTGGTTGATGAGGCCAGAGAGGTAACGATTACCTTTCACAATCACAATCACATCACTTAGAATGCCACACGGCCATTTCCTTTGACTACTAATTACCTTCCACAAAAATACAACCCTTGAGCTCGTACGTCTCAAGGAGGGTGTTAAGCTAAGAGAAGTTGCCTTCTCCGCCACCACTGATGTACGTTTGTAAAAACCAATGTACGTAATCTGTAGAAATGCAATGTCATACAAACATCCATACAAGTTGTCCAGGAACAGGACAAACCGAATGTACTTTCCTACCACATCCTGTCGGGAAATCCCTAGGATTAGTAGCGAATAGTCCTTGCATTGGATATTTCATAATGAAGAGACCACTACTACTAGATGTATATTGGGATTTTAACTCCAAACGATCAACAAGCAGTCCCCCACTATGAAACTGCGAAATATCAATATCATCAGAAGCAACCTGCACAATCGTCGCATATACATTGGTCCGAAGTGGTTTTTAGATAAATCTGATCCCGGTCTCTTCGCACCAACAACGCAAAAGCGTTTCTCAACCTCACATAGCAACTAAGTCTCATAGACTTATCATGTCTCCAACTTTCAACTTGTTATCCTTCGGGCCAAGAAGGAAGCTCGAGAGATTGGAGTAATACTCCGCACTATACGAATCAACATCCTCAACACAAACGATAATCAAGCCTACACAGAAGGCAACATACTAAGTGTACGACTAAATAGTTCCCACATCAAGTCGAGGAACTAAAATTTTGCCAAGTTTGATAGTTGGTTATTTAACCATCAAAGCAAACAAACAAATATTTAGCACCATATACAATCACTAGGCCCTTTAATTAATCTTTTATTAATTAAATCATTTGCCAAATATTCACTTAAAATTATCTTTAAAAAGATATATCTCAAAAACCATTTCAATTTCTATATTGGAAAACATTTCCATATACTTATTTGATAATAAGTAATTCATAATTCAATTTATTTTCAACACTTAGAAAATATTCTATATACTTAAATCATGATTAAGTATATATTTTATTCTTTAAGGAATACATACTTATTAAACACATTTATTTGGGTCAAAACGAATGTTGCGTAAAACATCGTTACGACAACCCAAAATCAATAGTATAGGGATTCGAAAATAAGATAGATATATAAATCCCATATATTATACAAAAACATTTCCTTTTTAAAATCATTTACTATAACAACAGTGTTATAGTCCATCATTTCCTTATTTCTCGAAAACGTCTATTTCAACAATGAATGTTGAAATCTATGTATTCGATACTTAACACATTTTAAAACATATTTAAACCATTTAAATCCATTTAAAATATCACTTCCCAAAACATTTATTTAATTTAAAAGATTATTCACTATCCAAAATCGTGAATATAATTCATTTACCAAATCCAATACTATTTCAACATATTTAATTTAAAGGATAATCCACTGTCCAAAATCGTGGATATATCTCCTTAAATAAACTTCTATATTTAGCTTACCAAATTCAATTGATTTCGGATTTATAAAACAATGTTTATAAACTCCATTTATATTATAAAAACTTCCATTTATAAAATTCCTTTATAAATCAATTCCATTTAATAACTTAATTACATTGCCAAAAACCCATATTATAAGTTAATTACTTATAATTCTATTTATTTTACAAAATCATTCTTTTATATAACTTCACAAATTTATAAATCTTATCGACTTGTAAAATCCATTTATAACTCCAATTTAACATTTAAAACTCCTTTACAATTCTATTACTTTGATTTATAAAATATTCAATTTTATAAATCTTATATATAAACCATTTATAATAATTCAATAAAACGTATATCTTCAAAATCACTTTTTAAATCCTTTTAAATTCAAATTCATCACTTTAACATTTTTAAATTTCCAAAATAGGCCCAATGATGCAACAGCACTAAATACATCAATCACGGCATCCAAATCATCACATATCACATCATAACATAATATATCACAATATCTGTAAATAAATCAACAGTGGTGAGGAATCCAGTTGGATCCCTCCAACCTGTCACCTGCAACAAATATACATATTAGAAATATATGTATGATGTCCGCTTCGAGGCAGACGCGCGTACAAAGGGTCATCCGCTCATACACTTGAATGTATATGGTCATCTGCTCCACTAGGCAGGTATATATCCTAATACCAATCAATATATATACAATATATCATATATCATCCAAAAAATCATCAATCATCATAAATAACATTTATTCTCACTTATATAAAAATATCATTGAGTCAGAAAGAGTGAGATGTACTCACTTTGCTTGTAGTCGTCGCGATAGCGATTTATTCCAATTAAAATTAAACAAGCGTTTAATTTCAACCAAAATTTTCACTAGCTCAAATAAATCCCAATCCAGCTCCATAATGTAGTGCTCGTCAATACGAACCCAACGCAAGTCATTTCGTGCGAAACAGACCTCGTATCAAGAAGTTATAGCATTTAGAAGTTTGAACGAATTTATATAAATCAATTTCAATATTTTGTTTTATTTTAAACCTTAGATTTGATCTGGGCCGTATATTCCCAAAACCCAAATCGTGGTTGTTGCCCCTTTTCTTCCTCTTCCAGGTTTCCACACGCACACACAAAACCATGGCCGCCATAAAACCCTAATCGTCGCGGCCCATTCTCTTGACTAAACAACGATCGGAGGCAACCACACGATAAGCCATCACGAACACCATCGAAGCCCAAAAACTGGCCCCACTCGGCTCCCTCCTTGCCTCGGAATTCGTGAACGATTGCAGCCCATACGCGGCTAATTTGTCGACGATCCATCAGCTCAAATTCGATCGCAGCCGTTGAAGTTGGAGATCTCATCATGCTCTACGCTTTTATAGTTGAAAGTTTTGGCTAAATGTTCACGGATTGAGAGATAATAGAGGAAGAAAATTCGAAATTTCTGGCCATTGAAATAGAAGGTGGCGGCTAGCCCTAACCTCTCTAGGGTTTTGAGAAAATTGGGAAAAGATGAGGGCTTTTATAGAAAATTCGCGACACTATTCACCCGAATTTTTTCCGAACTCGAAACGAAGCGTGCCACCTGGCGTTTATAATGTTTTACCCCTATTCCGAATACAATGGAATATATATCGGGAGCCAATTCGATCGTATTTCGAAGATAGGTTTTCGAATCGACTATTTAATTTTAAAATTCACTTAAACGAATTTCTACGCGTTTTAGCATGCTCGGGACAAACCGTAAATCCAATTGATACGAAATTTGAAATCTAATAATAATATAACATTACGGATCCAATGAAACAAGTTTCGTCGAAATCCGAGACTGTATGAAAATGGCCATTTTTACTCGTCAATTAAATATTAAAATATTCAATTTCTACAATTTGACTTTTAAATCAATTTTAATACTTCTCTAACATCATTCTAATTCAAATAGAATTTAATTCGACTTTATAAATCATTTTTATTCATATTAGAATTAGTTTCCAATTATTTCAGCAATTTCAAATATTAAATTAACGATTTAATTATCCAATTAAATCCTTATATTCCAAATATAAGTTATTCAACTTATAAAATTTTACTTGAGAATATTTAAAATCAATTAAATATACGAATTTCAAATGACAGAAATTCTGGGTCGTTACATTCTTCCCTACTTAAAAGAATTTCGTCCTCGAAATTACAAAGTAAGAAAAAGTTACAAAAAATCCATTATCTTTCAAAACAAATCATTCAAATTAGATTTAAAATCACTTAAGTGTTTAACTTTCCCAAAATCCATTAGTTAAACTTCTTACAAAAACTTTCTAGTTTTCCAATCATTCTTATGGTTATCTTTTCAAAACCAACTAATACCGTTTAACTTTAACTAAATATCAAAATTTAGTTTCCACAAACTTTTCCAAAATTATCAAAAAATTTCTAACACTTTAATTTTCAAAAAAATTCATCAGCGTCTCCTTTGCGCGGTTCGATCGTAGTAGGATCACAACATATATATATCACAAAATACATCTCATCATCGAGGATGAGGCATCCCGAAGGGAAAAAAACTGTAAAAGTACGGTATGTAATCCGAGATATGTACCTTATATGTTATTAGCGAGCATATACGGCTAATATAGCGCGAAAGCGAGCTCAAATACGAAGCAAGCGCCATCCGCACCTACTAAACACTCAACAAACAATGAGAAACACACACATATATATGAAAATAATATCAACATACAACATATACCAACACAACAACTATATATGCCAATATAGCAAATACAACAAAACAACAAATCTAATCAACAAACAACTATCATCCAACTAACATTCAAAAACTATCCAATATCTATATCCAAATCAATATACATTCAATTCTCATTAATATTCATTAAATTGATTTTCAATTTATTCAGATTCGATTTATTTACATTGGATTTTACTAACATTCATTCATTCATATTCAATTAGTTTACATTCACTAATTCATATTCAAGTTTGCTCACTTCCAATTCAATCAAATTCAGTTTTATGTAGATTTACTTCACTTCCAAATTGAATTCAACTATTTAGCTTACAATTTGATTAATTCAATTTCATTAACTCGAAAAAGTTAAAATGTTTAAATAATGTTGATATCCAGTAGATACCTGGCCTATAGTTTCTTTTCTTAGGCGAGGGGTGGAACAGATCGAAGGGAAAGCCCAGATGCTCTTAAATAAAAAGTTTGTATTAAGTTTCCAAAATAAAAG
Source organism: Allium fistulosum (assembly GCA_030737815.1). Taxonomy (NCBI): domain Eukaryota; kingdom Viridiplantae; phylum Streptophyta; class Magnoliopsida; order Asparagales; family Amaryllidaceae; genus Allium; species Allium fistulosum. The sequence continues at coordinate 1,125,976,882 of CM060904.1, read as the reverse complement.
AAGATCGGTATTATCCAAAATTTAAGCAATCTTCAAAATGAATGATTTCTATGATCCTTTTTACTCAAAAATGTTTGCTAAGATTTATTTTAGGGTTTATCGTAAACGATGTCTTAAATAACATTGTTTTTGACCCGCCTAAAAGTTAAAGAATTTGATTGAAAGTTAAGTAAGGGAATTTGAGATATTTTCCAAAGCAAAAGAATGAATTTCTTAGAAATTATCCTAAGTCAAAAGAAAGAGGTTTCGAAATTATCCGGAAAAAAAAATTAAAGTGAAAAGAGACTTAATAAATCCTGTATACTCGTATTCACTTTTTTTTATCGATAATTGGATTTCGAAGGAATCGGGGTCGGATTTGGATAATCCCTATCCGAAAACCACTTCGAACCAATGTATACGTTCGAAAGTGAAGACATGTTGAAGATGATGATTATTGAAGACCGTGGATCTTTATAATGTGAGGACTGCTTGTTGACTTGCTCTGGGTAGCTCCCGAGTTATATATAGCAGTGGTCTCCTCGTTGTGGAGATTTTTCGGATTGTAAGGACTACTCGCTACTAGTGGTAGTAGGAGAGTGCCTTCGGTTTGTCCTGTTCCTGGATGTAACAACCCTAGATTTTTGTATATTATTTAAATTTGAACTTTATTTTTTTATTTTAAATTAGTTTAAACATGTTTTATTAAAAACATTTCATTTTTAAATATAAATGTTGATTATTAAGTGATTTATAGTTCAAACTAGTATAATTTAAATATTTTACTTAAAAGGGAAATTCTGGTCAAACTGTTCAATCTTTGACTTTTAAATTTCAAATATAAATATATATAATCTTAAATTTTATCTTTTATTATGAAAATAGATTTAAAAATATGAATACTGCTTTTCGTTTCGTTAAAAACGGAGTTAAAATGTAGAAGTTATGCACATTTCAAATTTTAGTATAATTTGTTTTATTGTGCAATTTTGCCTATTTTAAATTTTATAAATCATATTTTCTTTCTTATATTTTTTATATATATCAATATGTTAATTTATGTATATTTTAATCTCTAAATATTTTTAAAAATAATAATCGAATTTTCCAAAATGTACTATGATGATTTCCTATTTTTAAAAGCTGTTTCTATTTTTCTGCTATTTTCTTCATCTAAACTATATTTAAATTAAAATTTATTTATTTATTTTATACATTCACTTTTATTTGCTGTGTTTTAATTTATTTTATTCATTTTACATGTATTTAAATCAAAATATAATTTTTCCAAAGTTATAGAAGTTATTTCTAATTTTTAAAGCCTAGTTTGCATTTTTAAGCCATTTTCTTAATTTAAATTCTATTTAATCAAAATTTAATTATTTATTTTTTATTTATTTTTTTCATTTCTGAGTTGTTATCTTTATTTATCAGTTTTACATGTAATTATAAATTACAAAATATATAAGAAGGAAATTTGAAGAGACATAAAGGCTTTAAACCGATGACTTTTCATTTGCTAGACCTTTCACATTTTGACCGTTCCTTCTTTATTGATAGCCATATGTTTTATTTTGTTTTTCAACTGAATACACTTCTCATTTCATCAAATTTTCGGCCAAAACACCTCTGAAAACATTTGGTAATGGCCTCTTCTTTTTCTTCTCTTCCTTCTTCATTTTTACTTTGTTTTGCCTTGATTTCATCCACAATTGCTTGGCCAAACTTTCCACCATCTCCACCATAGCCTCCACCACCTTCCTCCTCATCATTCTTGGCTTCAACCACCTCACATCCCCTCTGACCAGATCAGGCCATGGCCTTTAGATGATGAAAACACCACAAACAAATGTTGAAACCCCTTAAAAACAACACTAGCTGACCTATATCGCTTCACCACCACCATACATCACCTTGGCCGCGTCCTATTGCTCCACCACCACCTTGATACCACCTCTGGCCATCCACCTACCCACTGTCCAGACCTGAACCATGCAAGGGCCAAGCCCCACTTGCCTTTGGTTGAGCCAAAAATGCACCAAAACTCCACTTATTTTGCCTTGACCCTTTGTCTTATTCATATGTAACTCCTACCATCATCATCTCTTTGTTGCCATGCTATTTTGATGTCATAACCTGAGATTATGTCCAGCTATGGCTGAGAAAAAGATCCCCTTGGTCATGCTCTTGAATGGTTAAAGGAAGGTCGAATCACTTTGCCCTTTGTTGCTTTTTATTTCAAGTCATTTCTATATTGTTTTGTGTTACATATTTACGTATACATTGTCTTGTTTTGTTTATATGTATACAAGGCAATTATATTTGGCTCTCCACTCTCATGTTGTTGTGCCTTCAAAGATTCTGTGTTGTGTGTTTGGTCGTCATCTCCAGCTTAAACAAGTGAGTTATTCTCACCAGACAATATGTACCTATATAACTAGTAAATTGACACCCTGCGAATCTGTAAAAATATATTATCATGTTATATATGCTTATATTATTATCATATGATGTTCACACCTGTTATTACACCTGTTATATCATATGTTACTTTTATTTAATGTTATTCTGTTATTTATATCTGTTATCACCATTGCAAGTTCCCTGTAGACTAGAATCACTATGGGTTGAAATGATACATACCCGAACGGACTTTAGAATAGGGAAAAATCGTTATGGGCTGAAATGATAGGCCTGAACGATTTTTATTTAATTTATTTTAACTTGGGATTGCGGGTTTGAAATGATAGAACCCGGATTTTTCTTTTTTAACTGCGGATTGAAATGATACATATCTGTATCACTTGACCTAAGTTAGAAAATTATATACAGGCCCGTGGTTATTTTATAAAGTGTTTTGGATATTTTTAAGTATTTTAAAAATTATAAATTTATGAAATTTGATTTAAATAGATTTTGAAAGGTTTTAAAATAAAGAAATTATGATTTTTTCTATGTGTTAAAAATGTAATTAATGAAAGGTTTAACTGGATTTTTGAAATATAACTTAAGTTGGAAATTTGGAATTTTGGTTAAAAATGATATTTAAGTTATATAAATAAAATGGATATTAAATTTTATTTGGAAATGGTAAATATGATAATTTGATTAAATTTGAATTTAAGTGATTTATTAAAGTATTATTGATTTTTCTATGAATTCAAGTGGTTAAATAAATGAATGTTTAAAAGTGATCTTTTAAAATATAACTTGACTTGGAAATGTGAAATTTGGTTTTAATTAAAAGTTTAAGTTAATTAAATAAAAATGGAAATTTAGTTAAATTTGTGAAATGGTAATTTAAATTTGAAGTGTTAAGTTTATTTGTTGAAATGTGAAGAATTGGAAACTTTTACACTTAAACTTATTAAGTAAATTGTTGAAAATTGGATTTTATTATAAGAAATTTATTGTGAAAGAAACATGTAAAGTTCTAATTAATGAAAGAAATATGTAGAGTTTTAATTTATGAAAGAGACATGTAAAGTTTTAATTTATGGAAGAATATGTAAAGTTTTTAATTTATGAAAGAAACATGTAAAGTCTTAATTAATGAAAGAAACATGTAAGTCTTAATCAGTGTAATATTGAATAAAATAATAAATGCCCTTTTTGTAATAAAACGTAAATTAAAACGTACATTTGATAATGTAAGTTTAATTAGTGTAATATTGATTAAATGATAAATGCTCTTTACTGTAATAGAAATGTAAGTTAAAAAGTACATTTAATATGTAAGTTTTAATTTATGTAAATGACACATTTTAATGACTAAAATAATAAAGTTTCTTTATTGTAATGATAATGTAAGTTAATAAGGTACTCTTAACTTAACATAAGAATTTCAGCATTAAATTGGATATTACAGTAACAAAGTTTATTTAACTATAAGGCTATGATAAAATGACCATGTTAAAAATTTGTAAGTATATAAATACTTTGATTATATAAAATGTTAAATTGGAAAGTATTACATTCCAAAAATGCTATGATTACTTAAGGTTACATTACCAAAATGCTATGATAATTTAAAGGAAGATTTCAAGTTTAATAAATTAAAGGAAATATTCAGTGATTTTGAAATTTGGGTTTTATTGAAATGATATATTATTGAATTGGTTTTGAAATGGAAATGATATATTTTTGAATTGGTTTTGAATAGATATGTTTTGGGTTTGAAAGTATGTATTAGTTTGAAATAAATGATATGATTTTGAAATGGTTTAAAGGATGTATTTTGATTTGAAACATAAACTATTTTAAAAGTTATAACCACGGGTTATAATAACGATTGGTTGGCAAAGAGACCGGGATCGGATATGGACATACTCTCTGTCGATACCGAAAACCACTTTGACAACCGTGTACGCGGTGGAGATTCCAGAATGAAGTAGGATGGTGGCGACGTTCTTAAGGTATGTTACGTGGACCCAACTCCCGTGAGTTGGCATAAGGTGGCTAAAACAGGAGCGATCTCGGACCAGTGAGGTAGCACCTCTTCTCGGACACATTTCTTCGATATTATACTCTTACTTGTGATTTGACTAGATGGCCATCCTCCGATTTGGGAATGTTGTTCGAGGTGGAACGGTAGTGGCTGCTATGCGTATCCATCAGTCCGTGTGCGTAATTGGTATATCTACCCTGGCATTGCCTAGTTGTGCCGTGTCACCTACCATATCGAGCTTTACTACGATTATGATTTTAAGATCCGACCGCGTTAAGGTTCTCCATCCCCTTAACGCTATTTTCCGATATGATTATACTTTACTTATTTAGACACTATTATAATAGCGAATATTAATACATAGTAGATATTTTAACGGATCCTTAGAGGATGGGCGGTCCCAAGCATCTTCTAAGTTACTTGTACCTTTATTACAGTTCACTTGAGTTGGTTTACATTATATAAGTATATATTGTCCTGACTCGAGTGTTTTGTGTTTTGCTTTACGCTCGGGTCAGCCTGAGTTATTCGCAGATTTGGATTTCCACCTTCTGGAGATTTGAATCGCTGGAGATTATCTGCTAGTCTTCTTCTATCTACTTCAGTTATGTTGCTCTGTTCAGCTTGTACTTGGTTATCTTATTGATACTTCTGTTGTACTCTATTTCTTCTGTTGTATCTTATGTAACTCTGATATTTACATAGTAGCTTCATGAACTACTATTTCTTTTACTTCCGCTGCATTATTTTACTCTGTGTCTGTGATCTGTGATTATATTTATTTACTGTATATTCTGAGGTTTGCCAAATTTTAATTACAACGCGGTATTTTGAGCAATTCAACTCTAGCATGAGTGTCTACCTATACACTTATAATGGATGCGAATGGTTGAAAATATTGGGTCGTTACAGTTGGTATCAGAGCTTTGGCTTTGAGGCAAAACTCAGCATATGGAGTAGATTTATTTACAGAATCACTTTCGTTCGAGTTTGAATCTCTTCCTTTTGATTCGATTTCCTTTGAATTTTGGAACGTTTCCTACGGTTCCAAAATTCATTCTTATCCCTCACAATTCATCTTCTTTTGATTTTGGAGTATCACATAACTCCACTTCGAATGATCTTTATAGTGAATTGGCGATCTCGCCAATATTCTAATTTTCTTGTAAAGGGGTGAAAATCCGTTACAATCAGCATCGATTAACCAGAGATTTATATTTATCCTTGGTTTAGATGCTAATATCTTTTGTTATTCCAAACTCTATCTCTTGAGATCGAAGGTAGATTTACCCCAGAAAATCCACATTTGATCTTATCCATTAAGTCACGGTTGACCCGGTTAAGGTTGTCCGCGATTTATCTAAGCTTACCCATCTCTCTACTCTGTTTAATCATCTTGTCTTTTGTTCCAATCTATCTTCCAAACATTTTGAACTGTACTTGTAAATTAATGTTTTGTTTTATATTGTGTTGTTTGAGTTGTTGATGTTGATTTGGGTTTCCGATCGATTCGTCTGATCAACGCTATCGATAGGATTTCTAAAACACGTTAACAGAACAAACTGACACGATATTATTTTAAATTTGGTTAATGAAATAAAATTTTGATATATAAGTAAATTTATGGAACTTAATAAATTGATTTAAATTGATAATTTGAAATGATAATACTTGATTTATCATTTATTGTTCTACAAATGAATTTATAAATAGTTGTTTATAAATTTATTTGGGAACTGAAATGAATTTAAAATAAGAAATTTAAAGAATTTAATTTCCGATGGATTTCAAACTTTGTGTTTAAAATTTTTAAAAGGATATTATTTAAAGTATTTTTGAATAAAAATTTGTCTCTAAAGGAGTTTTAAGTTTAAAAATTTAGTGCTCTTCTCTTTGTCGCTGGAAAATAATTTCGGTGATGACTGCAGCATCATCGACGTTCATTTTAGAGTTTCGAAGTGAAGAGACCGCTCTGTAGGCTTGCTACAATGTTGCTTTGAGAATTTAATTGGTTTGAATTTCTAAAATATGATTTGATTTATATTATATATAGGTATATGATTTAAAATTGATTTGACATATTATGTACATATATTTATTTATCTCTAACCGGTTTGAAGGAAATCAGAAATTTAATTCTTACATTTTTTCTTAAAGAATAATTTCAATTATAAAAAGAAAAAAATCAAAAATTTGGATAATGATTCAAACTTGAGATAATTGAATTGGAAAGTTTTATTTGTATAATATAATTGCATTCAAATATAACTTACCTTAAATTTTTTTAGAAGTTAACAATGTAATTGGATAATATACAATATAAAAAGGATTTTATACACTTAAATTTTAGTTATAAAAGATTAACAGAGGTAAATAGTGAAAAAGGAATTTAAAGAGATTTTATTTAAATAACTTAATAATCAAATTGATTTAATATGGAACCTTAAGTCTAACCTAGGAATTTTAATAAAGGTTATTTCCTGAAATGAATATGTTGTATAATAAATAATGTATCTTTGAATAGATAAAATAAAATTCATTTGAATTGGACTTTTGGTAATAAAGTTTATTTAACTTGAATTCATAGTTTAATTGATGTCTAAATGAATAAATGTGTAAAGAAATTTGATTGTTATATTTGCTATATAAATGTTTTATTTATGAAATAGATATGTCTTGGAAATTTGAATAATTATGATTTAAATAGTTAAAATGTATTTTAACATCACTAAAATTTGATAATTGAAAATTTGGTTTTCAAATGGAATTTTAAGTGTAACTTATTAAAGGAATATCTATTTATGAAATGGGTATTTTAAATAAGTGTTAGGTTATGTGTTAAATTAAGAGCTAACTAAAATAGTGAGCTTTTGACTTAATAAATGAAGTATAGTTTATTTGGATATTTCATTCATAAAGGTTTGTTTTAATAAGTCATAAGTTAAATGATATCCAAATGAATATTTCTGAAATTAAACTGATTTGAAATATTAATATATCTACTGTAGCATTTTATAAGTGCTGCTGTTTTGAAAATACAATGTTTTGGAAATTTTATAATTGAATGAACTTAGAAATGTTACAGCTTTGAAATGAATATTATTTGACATTGGATTTAAATGGTTTAAATGAAGATTATTTTTAAAAGGTGTTATGATTTTCAAAGTATTATGTTTTTTTTAAAGAATAACATTTCCAAAGTGGTGTGATTTTAGTAGTATGATTTCCAAATGATAAACATCCCTAAATTGTTATGATTTCAAAGCATTATGGTTTCAAATTTATTATCTTACTTTGTTTTTTCAAACTATCTTTTGCTTGTCCTTATTTCTCTTATCTTGTTACAGAATGGGAAGACTATTGCTTATACCAGTCTGTTTAGAAATCTTTCTGTAATCTTTGATAATCTTTGTTACTCATTTAGATCTGAACACTGTTTTTCCATTCATAGACCGTCGGTCAAGTGAAAAGGGAGATTCAGACTCTAGAGGATCTTTTTCGTGCTTGTATTCTTGATTTGATCACCTCCATCTTGTTAAACTTACCTATCACAATAGTTATCAGGTGTAATTTAAATCTTCTTGTCATCTTGTCTTAATCATATTTCACTCTATCTTTTTCTATGCTTTCCCGTACCTCATTCCTTTTCGGGGACGAAAAGTTTTGAGTGGGGGAGAGTGTAACAACCCTAGATTTTTGTATATTATTTAAATTTGAACTTTATTTTTTTATTTAAATTAGTTTAAACATGTTTTATTAAAAACATTTCATTTTTAAATATAAATGTTGATTATTAAGTGATTTATAGTTCAAACTAGTATAATTTAAATATTTTACTTAAAAGGGAAATTCTGGTCAAACTGTTCAATCTTTGACTTTTAAATTTCAAATATAAATATATATAATCTTAAATTTTATCTTTTATTATGAAAATAGATTTAAAAATATGAATACTGCTTTTCGTTTCGTTAAAAACGGAGTTAAAATGTAGAAGTTATGCACATTTCAAATTTTAGTATAATTTGTTTTATTGTGCAATTTTGCCTATTTTAAATTTTATAAATCATATTTTCTTTCTTATATTTTTTATATGTATCAATATGTTAATTTATGTATATTTTAATCTCTAAATATTTTTAAAAATAATAATCGAATTTTCCAAAATGTACTATGATGATTTCCTATTTTTAAAAGCTGTTTCTATTTTTCTGCTATTTTCTTCATCTAAACTATATTTAAATTAAAATTTATTTATTTATTTTATACATTCACTTTTATTTGCTATGTTTTAATTTATTTTATTCATTTTACATGTATTTAAATCAAAATATAATTTTTCCAAAGTTATAGAAGTTATTTCTAATTTTTAAAGCCTAGTTTGCATTTTTAAGCCATTTTCTTAATTTAAATTCTATTTAATCAAAATTTAATTATTTATTTTTTATTTATTTTTTTCATTTCTGAGTTGTTATCTTTATTTATCAGTTTTACATGTAATTATAAATTACAAAATATATAAGAAGGAAATTTGAAGAGACATAAAGGCTTTAAACCGATGACTTTTCATTTGCTAGACCTTTCACATTTTGACCGTTCCTTCTTTATTGATAGCCATATGTTTTATTTTGTTTTTCAACTGAATACACTTCTCATTTCATCAAATTTTCGGCCAAAACACCTCTGAAAACATTTGGTAATGGCCTCTTCTTTTTCTTCTCTTCCTTCTTCATTTTTACTTTGTTTTGCCTTGATTTCATCCACAATTGCTTGGCCAAACTTTCCACCATCTCCACCATAGCCTCCACCACCTTCCTCCTCATCATTCTTGGCTTCAACCACCTCACATCCCCTCTGACCAGATCAGGCCATGGCCTTTAGATGATGAAAACACCACAAACAAATGTTGAAACCCCTTAAAAACAACACTAGCTGACCTATATCGCTTCACCACCACCATACATCACCTTGGCCGCGTCCTATTGCTCCACCACCACCTTGATACCACCTCTGGCCATCCACCTACCCACTGTCCAGACCTGAACCATGCAAGGGCCAAGCCCCACTTGCCTTTGGTTGAGCCAAAAATGCACCAAAACTCCACTTATTTTGCCTTGACCCTTTGTCTTATTCATATGTAACTCCTACCATCATCATCTCTTTGTTGCCATGCTATTTTGATGTCATAACCTGAGATTATGTCCAGCTATGGCTGAGAAAAAGATCCCCTTGGTCATGCTCTTGAATGGTTAAAGGAAGGTCGAATCACTTTGCCCTTTGTTGCTTTTTATTTCAAGTCATTTCTATATTGTTTTGTGTTACATATTTACGTATACATTGTCTTGTTTTGTTTATATGTATACAAGGCAATTATATTTGGCTCTCCACTCTCATGTTGTTGTGCCTTCAAAGATTCTGTGTTGTGTGTTTGGTCGTCATCTCCAGCTTAAACAAGTGAGTTATTCTCACCAGACAATATGTACCTATATAACTAGTAAATTGACACCCTGCGAATCTGTAAAAATATATTATCATGTTATATATGCTTATATTATTATCATATGATGTTCACACCTGTTATTACACCTGTTATATCATATGTTACTTTTATTTAATGTTATTCTGTTATTTATATCTGTTATCACTATTGCAAGTTCCCTGTAGACTAGAATCACTATGGGTTGAAATGATACATACCCGAACGGACTTTAGAATAGGGAAAAATCGTTATGGGCTGAAATGATAGGCCTGAACGATTTTTATTTAATTTATTTTAACTTGGGATTGCGGGTTTGAAATGATAGAACCCGGATTTTTCTTTTTTAACTGCGGATTGAAATGATACATATCCGTATCACTTGACCTAAGTTAGAAAATTATATACAGGCCCGTGGTTATTTTATAAAGTGTTTTGGATATTTTTAAGTATTTTAAAAATTATAAATTTATGAAATTTGATTTAAATAGATTTTGAAAGGTTTTAAAATAAAGAAATTATGATTTTTTCTATGTGTTAAAAATGTAATTAATGAAAGGTTTAACTGGATTTTTGAAATATAACTTAAGTTGGAAATTTGGAATTTTGGTTAAAAATGATATTTAAGTTATATAAATAAAATGGATATTAAATTTTATTTGGAAATGGTAAATATGATAATTTGATTAAATTTGAATTTAAGTGATTTATTAAAGTATTATTGATTTTTCTATGAATTCAAGTGGTTAAATAAATGAATGTTTAAAAGTGATCTTTTAAAATATAACTTGACTTGGAAATGTGAAATTTGGTTTTAATTAAAAGTTTAAGTTAATTAAATAAAATTGGAAATTTAGTTAAATTTGTGAAATGGTAATTTAAATTTGAAGTGTTAAGTTTATTTGTTGAAATGTGAAGAATTGGAAACTTTTACACTTAAACTTATTAAGTAAATTGTTGAAAATTGGATTTTATTATAAGAAATTTATTGTGAAAGAAACGTGTAAAGTTCTAATTAATGAAAGAAATATGTAGAGTTTTAATTTATGAAAGAGACATGTAAAGTTTTAATTTATGGAAGAATATGTAAAGTTTTTAATTTATGAAAGAAACATGTAAAGTCTTAATTAATGAAAGAAACATGTAAGTCTTAATCAGTGTAATATTGAATAAAATAATAAATGCCCTTTTTGTAATAAAACGTAAATTAAAACGTACATTTGATAATGTAAGTTTAATTAGTGTAATATTGATTAAATGATAAATGCTCTTTACTGTAATAGAAATGTAAGTTAAAAAGTACATTTAATATGTAAGTTTTAATTTATGTAAATGACACATTTTAATGACTAAAATAATAAAGTTTCTTTATTGTAATGATAATGTAAGTTAATAAGGTACTCTTAACTTAACATAAGAATTTCAGCATTAAATTGGATATTACAGTAACAAAGTTTATTTAACTATAAGGCTATGATAAAATGACCATGTTAAAAATTTGTAAGTATATAAATACTTTGATTATATAAAATGTTAAATTGGAAAGTATTACATTCCAAAAATGCTATGATTACTTAAGGTTACATTACCAAAATGCTATGATAATTTAAAGGAAGATTTCAAGTTTAATAAATTAAAGGAAATATTCAGTGATTTTGAAATTTGGGTTTTATTGAAATGATATATTATTGAATTGGTTTTGAAATGGAAATGATATATTTTTGAATTGGTTTTGAATAGATATGTTTTGGGTTTGAAAGTATGTATTAGTTTGAAATAAATGATATGATTTTGAAATGGTTTAAAGGATGTATTTTGATTTGAAACATAAACTATTTTAAAAGTTATAACCACGGGTTATAATAACGATTGGTTGGCAAAGAGACCGGGATCGGATATGGACATACTCTCTGTCGATACCGAAAACCACTTTGACAACCGTGTACGCGGTGGAGATTCCAGAATGAAGTAGGATGGTGGCGACGTTCTTAAGGTATGTTAGGTGGACCCAACTCCCGTGAGTTGGCATAAGGTGGCTAAAACAGGAGCGATCTCGGACCAGTGAGGTAGCACCTCTTCTCGGACACATTTCTTCGATATTATACTCTTACTTGTGATTTGACTAGATGGCCATCCTCCGATTTGGGAATGTTGTTCGAGGTGGAACGGTAGTGGCTGCTATGCGTATCCATCAGTCCGTGTGCGTAATTGGTATATCTACCCTGGCATTGCCTAGTTGTGCCGTGTCACCTACCATATCGAGCTTTACTACGATTATGATTTTAAGATCCGACCGCGTTAAGGTTCTCCATCCCCTTAACGCTATTTTCCGATATGATTATACTTTACTTATTTAGACACTATTATAATAGCGAATATTACTACATAGTAGATATTTTAACGGATCCTTAGAGGATGGGCGGTCCCAAGCATCTTCTAAGTTACTTGTACCTTTATTACAGTTCACTTGAGTTGGTTTACATTATATAAGTATATATTGTCCTGACTCGAGTGTTTTGTGTTTTTCTTTACGCTCGGGTCAGCCTGAGTTATTCGCAGATTTGGATTTCCACCTTCTGGAGATTTGAATCGCTGGAGATTATCTGCTAGTCTTCTTCTATCTACTTCAGTTATGTTGCTCTGTTCAGCTTGTACTTGGTTATCTTATTGATACTTCTGTTGTACTCTATTTCTTCTGTTGTATCTTATGTAACTCTGATATTTACATAGTAGCTTCATGAACTACTATTTCTTTTACTTCCGCTGCATTATTTTACTCTGTGTATGTGATCTGTGATTATATTTATTTACTGTATATTCTGAGGTTTGCCAAATTTTAATTACAACGCGGTATTTTGAGCAATTCAACTCCGGCATGAGTGTCTACCTATACACTTATAATGGATGCGAATGGTTGAAAATATTGGGTCGTTACACTGGACAACTTGTATGGACGTTTGTCTGACATTGCATTTCTAATAATTACAAACATTGGTTTTTACAAATGTTCATTTGTTTGGTGGCGGAGAAGGCAACTTCTCTTAGCTTAACACCCTTCCTTGAGACGTACGAGCTCAAGGGTTGTATTTTTGTGGAAGGCAATTAGTAGTCAACGGAAATGGCAATGTGACATTCAAAGATGTGATATGTGATTTGTGAAAAGGTAATCGTTGCCTTAAGCCTCATCAACCCGGAAATGACCGAAACAGGATTAGATGCGGCAAGGCTAAGTGGGTCATTCCCAAGTAGGGTATGATCATCCCCTTCTAGATATATTTCTTTCCGCTACGACGTTCGGGATATAAATTAATGTGGTGTATGGAAACGAGCGCTCGGTTAAAGGTTGGCAACGACTGGGGGATGACATAATCGGTACTACCTAGTTAAAGAGGTAGGTCGGTCTTGTGTTGGTAGAGGGCAGATGTTCTGTGCCTCGGGACATCCATCTAGAGGTGTACCCATTTCGGAAGGTAGATCCTTCACCTGGTCATTTGTATCGAAATCCATTCTCCAATAAGAACCTACGGTTTTGTTTGTAGAGCCTAGTATGCTGGAATTTAATAATGGTAACAATTTCGACTAAGATTAATAAATTTATTTTCAAATGTTTTCAAAGAGATGTCATTAGAAATAATATCAAAGGTTTTGATATAAAAGTGTTTTAGTTATCATAAGGTAAAAACTCATCCGTGTTTATGTGTGGGCGTGGTCTTATGAGATACTCTTTATTTTCAATGGATTTTATTCAAAGGCTGATATATGACACTGTCATCTATTATTGAGTTTTTCTCACGCTGGTTTATCAAGCCTGATCCGGGTATTTTCAATACTCGGGTCAGATCCGAGTAGTTTCAGGTTTAGTCGAAGACGATTGGAGTTTTCCAGAGGAGAGCTGGAGATATTCATCTACGTATGGACGTATTCTATTATCCGCTGTGCTTAGTTAGTTTTAGTTTGATGTTTGTCAACAATTGTAAGGTCAGATGTTTATAACTTTCCAAGCTGAATTTAGGTTAGACTCTGATATATGTATTTAAATGTTTTCCACTGTAAAGATTATTATTGAAATAATATATGTTATTCCATTCGTGTAAGTATTTGTTCTATCTTTATTTTCTTTCTACCCTAAATGATCCGCTTATTCGTGAAATTTGAGTTGGACATGTGTGGTTTATTGTCGATTCAAAGGGTACGGAAAAACGGGCCATTACAGTTTTGCCTCTCACGTTAAGTTGAATTGGCAACCCAAATCTATACATATATTTTAGTATTTGAACCTAGTTTGCAATTTGTTAATAATTATATTGGATTTGGGAGGAATGAGAATAATTTAGGTAGATTTGGGGAAATGCGGATGTCATGTCATTGATTTTTAAATTTTTAATAGCCTATCAATTTTTTGAGTTGATTGCTTCATACTTCTTTCTTTTGGTTAGTATTTATGTTTAAACACGCTCATTAGATGCTGAATTCGAATTAGTTTCCTTTTGATATATAAGAGAAAAATGCTAGTTTGATAAATCAATGTACTTGGAAATTTGGGTTTGAAATTTCTACATTTGACATGAATGGTTGTATTACATTAGTTTAAACATAACCTTTTCACTGTTGTGTGTATACTTTTTGGCCTGATATGATTCTGGGTTTGTATGCATTTTAGTGTTAGGATCATTGAACTTATTGTCAATTCATACGGCCACTTTGTATTCAACCGTTGGTTGAATTAGGTGATGCCTTTTCTAGTATTAGAAATATTAAGGATTTATCTTTTCTCAAATCTCCTTGTATGGTTTTTAGACCATAACTAGTTCAAGCAGCGATGTTTCGACACACTAACTTGCATTCAGTAAATTGTTCTTTATCATATCAAAGTAATATAATGATAGGAAATACTAATGTTGCGTACATTTCAATAATTTGTAAAGGACATTCATTGAGTATGTCATGACAGAAACTTAATAACACAAATTAGATTAACAAATATTACATCTGAAAGAAATAAAGAATTACATCAACATAGTTTCTACAAACTAGCACGCACCACGAACATTACAAAAAAAAGAAATACAATTAAACTATTTAACTATTCACTAAACTTTTTTCCAAGTTCAAGTGACATTAGTATTGTTCTAGAAGAATGTGAAGATATGAGGAGTATACTAATTACATATTACCTGATGAAGTGACGACGAATATGCAGATATGTACAGATATGACATCAGTTTCAATGATTAGGCTGTTAGGGTTGTTGATTTAGTAGACACATACATGCTTCAGCTTTATTTTTGTCTTTATTTGTTCATTCTCTTAATCCTCACGCAATATCTACATTCAGGCTTTAGATTTTCACTTGAACGGAACAACTAGCTTTTGATAAAAAGCAATTGACATGGGTAAAGCATTTTATGAGACCATTGCCTCCAAAATTGGATGCTGAAAAAGCAGAGGAGTTTAAGAAAGGCATCGATGGAGTTACTAAATTCTTGCTTTCAAAGCTCAAAGTTCTACAATTGTAAGTTTTTTCTTTTTTACTACAACTAATTTTTTTTACTATATGAGTGCATCTCCAAACATAAGTAGTCGACTTTTTTTCTTTCTGATCCTTAGGCTATAGTCATGTTAGGTTCTCAATGTTCTAAGTATATATACCCGATCCTCACTTTTGCATCACTGGAATCATGTTTTATATGATCTGAAATGACAAATGGCGATTGGGGCTTTAAGGCTTAGGCAACATTCATATAACATCTCTCATTTTAAGGTCCGAAAATAAGCACTACTTGTGCTGCAGCCATCAATAGTATTATTTTTCAATGACAAAATGAGATCGGTTAATAGTATCATTAACATCAAAAGCAGGAATATGAAATTTTTCAAAACATATTTCATAATCAACTTTCATATTCATTACATTATCTCATTTGTTGCCTAGGTTTAGAGAAAATATAATTATTATAAAATACTCCAAGAGCGACATGAAGAAGTCCCTTGGTTGATCAGAGTCTACTAACTGACAATTATACAATCTGCCATTACATCTATTCAAGCAAAACAAAACAACAACACAGCAGAAAATAAAGCTCCTAATATAGCTAGCTTACCTCTTGCATGTCTCTGGAAGCTTATTCATCAAACGTGAAAACTTGAAAACCTTACTCCTAACTTACTCAAGTGAGAACTCAAGAGTTTAAGGGAAAAACCAAAACTTCGGGTCAGACAGAAAGTCTGGTTTGAATAATAATATGCCATCTCGAGTCAAATAGATATCTAGTGAGACCATGCCACTAAGCAAAACGGGTTTTCCCCTCACTGGTATCTTCTAAAAATATGTCAATCATAAACCATGCACATGCAACCACAATGATTAGAACTTAACGTAAAACAATCCTATGCATGCATGCAACATAAGTGAATCTAACTAGTTTGTCTCAATCAATGGACTATCTGTCCCTACATCACAGTTTTTGCAGGGTTACTACAAACCTCTATAGCTGACTCGGGCCTACTAGATATACAAAAATCTCCAAATACCGTTAGGAGGAAACTGGACTGTCCATCCGAACCTAATTTTCTTAGGGTCACTCTGACTATCTGTCTAACTCATAGTTTTTCCTAGGATCACTATGAACATATTGATTTTGTAGGCCAGCCAATAAACTATCTGAGCTATAAGTTCCCTTCTGTGTGTAAAACTACTTTTAGTCTTTATCCTTGACAAAGCCCTATGCACTAGAATCGTGGACCTTTATCAACTGGGGGCTAATAATTGAATCATAGGACGTGACCCTACACTAGTCCCACACTATCTGGTTTTCTAAATTCATGAGTAAAAATATCCCATCGTAATTTATCTAATGGTGACAACAATAATAATTTCCTTATAAAGTCCTGGGCTAGAATACCCTTTTATTTCCTTGAAAACTTTTGTATTTATAATTGATTTATCCCTTAAAATCATATTTTAATATAGGGAAACACAGCCCTTTACTTAATCAAAATCTTATGCCCAATATACAATCTTTTTGGAAATGCTTTCTTTACATTCGGAATCCAAATGGAGGTTGTCGAACCTCTAAAACACTTGGCTATTAAGCCTATAAGTAAAGCTATTACACTAAAAACATGCAGCATCTATACTGTCGAAATAGAATGTCAATCCTCTACATATAGAGTCCTTAAACAAGTATTCTGATATGTAAAACATAAGGCTATAAGGCCGAAATATTTAGTTGTCGAATTTCTAAAATATATAGGTTGTCGTACCTATAATAACTTAACTTTCGGTTTGCATAACATAAGGCTATCTAGCCAATAAAAGTAGGATATCAGGTTTGTAAACATACGACATCCATGCCGCTAAAATAAATATTGAAAATATAGGGGACAAGGAATGTCGAATTTTAAAATAGTGAGGATGCCAATCCTTTAACATTGGAAGGTGTCAGATCTTTAAAATATAATGATGTTGGGTTTCTAAAAGAACCATATGGAATTACGAAACCCTTAGGTGTCGAACCTTTACAACTAGAGGTACCATATTCCTACAAACTTGGAGTTTAAGTTCTATACAAACCGATACATCACATATTTACAAGATAGATATTGTATGTATCACTTCATATAGATGTCGAACTTATAGACACAACACTAGATATCAGCATTTAACATTGAAAGGTGTCAGATCTTTAAAATAGAATGACATCAAGTTTTTAAAAGAACCATGTGGAGTTATGAAACCCTTGGGTGTCGAATCCCTACAACTAAAGGTACCATACCCCTATGAACTTGGTGTTAAACTTCTATACAAACTGATACATCATATCTACAAGATAGATATCGCATGTATCAATTCATATAGGTGTCGAAATTATAGACACAATACCAAATATCGGCTTTTAACAGGGATGTCAAACCTCTATGTCGATGATATGGGATTTCCGTGAATAAACTTAAAACTGATTTATTTCTTTAAAAAGTCATCTCTTTCCACCAACTCTTGTCCCTTGTCAATTTCTTATTGGATAATAAAATACATTTTACTTTCTTCACAGGAATTTGCTGGAAGGGCCGTTTACCTTCCCCAAAATAATTTGTAAACCCATTAAATAATATTGTTAATTAATATTAGTTAATAGCTTTTCTAGCTAAATAAATTTTTAGAAAATCATAACCACTTGGGAAAAATCCCCAAAAATCACCAAAAAGAATTAGCATATTCTTTTACATATAAAAATTTCAAGGCCAAAAATTATTATTTAATTATTTTTAATAATTAAAACTCAAAATAAACCCTTTTTCCTCTTAGGAAATTAACAAAATATTCATATAGACCTGTAAAATTATGAAATTAAAAACCACTCCAAAATATGTTTTATACATCATATCAAAATTTTAAGTCATTTGGAGATTATAAATTACGTTTCTACCATTAAAACCTATCAACTTAATTTCATATAAATTCAATAAATCATCGTTTAATCATATAATGAAGCAATCAATCATAACATGGCAAAACATCACAAAAGATTTCGAAAATAGTCATAAATCTGAATTCGTGCATTTAAAAAGTGAGATGGTTAACTATTATTCATCTTAGATTGGATAGAGAGATTGAGATTTGTAGTTGATTAATTCCACTTAGGCAACTATTCAATCAAATGATATTGAGCACGTTTCCCATCAGCCCAGTCATATGTTATCAGAGTTTTATCTCTTTTTCCCTTGAATGCTTTAGATTTCCTCTTCTATTCCTCTTGTTAATGGCCGGCCTCTATCTTTGTATTTGATTGTATGAGAATGAAATGATAATGAGAGAGGTGGGTTTAGGATATGAAAATAAGGAACTATTCCTATCTTGTCCTTCACATTATTCCTCTTCTTTTCTATGTTTTAAACAGTCTTACTACTTGATTACTTAAGGCACGACCAATTTAATTATCCAATCTCATTTTCCTTATCACAACACGTTATTTTATTTAATTTATCTAATTAAATCTCCTAAATAATGTTAATCAAAATTAGTGGTGTAATAGACACCCCTCCTTAAAGAATTTCGTCCTCGAAATTACGATAAGGAATATAACAATCATATAATACGGTATGGAGCATACCATCAAAACAACTTAGGATAAGTGTCTCTAAACCTGTCCGTTGTCTCCCAAGTACAGTCCTTATTGTCACTCCACTAGACTTTTACCGACTTAACTGTTTTGTTTCTTAACTTCTTCTCATCTTTAGCCACGACATGAGCTGGTTGCCCAACAAAAGTCATATCTGGTTCCACTACTAAATTTTCCAATGTTATCGTAGTAATAGTAGTATCTAGATCATGAACACACTTACTAAGATGAAAAACATGTATGGACTCCTATCAAATTGCTCGGTAACTTTATCCGATAAGCGAGTTTCCTGATCCTCTCTACAATAGGAAACGGTCCAACATATCTAGGTGCTAATTTCCCTGACTTTCTAAACTGCACCACACCCTTCATCGATGGTAGTTTGACAAAAACATGGTCTCCGATTGAGAACTCTAACTCCTTACGTCTCTTGTCTATGTAACTTTTCTTCCTAGACTGAGCTTCCTTCATACTTGCTTGGATCAACTCAATCTTCTCTATGGCATCTTTCACCATATCTAGACCAAGAATCAATCTACCTTCGGTCTCTAACCAACATACTGGTGATTTGCATGGTCTTTCATATAGAGCTTCGAAAGGTTCATTCATATACTAGTCTGGTAACTATTATTATAGGAAAACTCGACTAAGTACAAATGGTCTTCCCATTACCCTCCAAAGTCTAATACACAAGCTCTTAGCAAATCTTTGAGAACTTTGTTAACTCTTTCTATTTTCCTTTCCTTTTGTGGATAATAAGTGGTACTCATCTTAAGCTTGGTACCTAATACCTCTTGCAAACTCTTCCAGAATTCACTAGTGAATAAAGTATCCTTGTCACTGACTATACTACTAGGAATCCCATGCACTCTAACAATATTATTCACAAATAACTTAGCCAAAGTAGGTGTCTTCCTTGTCAATTTAATGGGAATAAAACGTGCACTCTTAATCAGTCTATCTACCATAACCCAGATACTTTCATTTCCTTTATTCGGCCTTGGAAACTCATCAATGGAATTAATAGATATAGAATCCCATTTCCAAATCAGTATATCTAAAGGTTAAAGTAATCCACTTGGCTTCTGATGCTCGGCTTTGACTTGTTGGCAATTCAACATTGCTTTACCCATAAGCCTACATCCCTTTCCATCCCTTTCCATAAGAAACTCCTTTTCATGTCTTGATACATCTTTGCTCTTCCAGGATAAATAGTAAACTTCAATCGATGACAATCCCTAAGAACTTCCTTCCTTGGGTCACCAATATCTGGAACGCATAACCGTTCCTTCATTCTTAACCATCCATTTTGGTCAAGACTAAAACCTTTCAAATCATCAATTTCAATTCCAACTTCAAGCCTTCTAATCCACTCAGGTAGTAATGAATCATGTCTTTGTTTGGAAGCAATCCTTTTGATCATTACTGGCCGTATTTCCAAACATGACAACATAGCAGTTTCCTACCTAGAACTAGCCGTCAATCTCAACTGCACACCATAAGTAGTCAATTCCTCTACGTCTTTCCATTCGGCTAACATAGCTAACACCACATTTTGATGTTTCCTAGTAAGTGCATTGACAATTTTATTTCCTTTCCTCGACATATACTCAATCTGGAAATCATATGCTGCTAAAAACTCTATCCATCTCCGCTGTCTCATATTCAACTCCTTCTGGGAGAATAAATATCTCAAAGACTTATGATCCGTAAACAACTCGAATCTTTCTCCTAAAAGATAGTGTCTCCATACTTTCAAAGCAAATATTACCACTGCCAACTCTAAATCGTGAGTCGGATACGTCACTTCATATGGTCTAAGCTATCGAGAAGCGTAGGCAATCACTTTACCTCTTTGCATTAAAACAGCTCCTAATCATGTTCCACATGCATCAGTATACACCACCAAGTCTTAGTCCCCATCTGGCACACTAACACGGGCGCATTGGTCAATAAATGTTTTGGCTTCAAGAATGCTTCCTCACATTTATCGGTCCAAACCTTCCTTGTTAGTTTAGTCATAAGTGCTACCACATGAGATAAATCATTGGTGAATCTTCAATAATAGCCAACTAGTCCAAGAAAACTCTTTATCTCAGTCACAGACTCGGGTCTCTTCCAATTATTAATAGCTTCAGTTTTACTTGGATCCACAGATAACCCTTCCTCTAAAACTACATGACCAAGAAACTTCACTTCTCTCTTCCAAAAATGACATTTCGAAAACTTCACATTTAGTTAATGTTGCCTCAGCGTCTCAAGCACTATTCTAAGGTGGGTCTCATGTTCTCGCTCATTCTTAGAATATGTCAGAATGTCATCTATAAACACTAACACGAATCTATCCAAATGTTTTTAGAAGATCTGGTTCATCGAATCCACCAAGTAAGAAGGCACGTTAGTCAGTCCAAAGGGCATGACTAACTATTCATATATATGAACCATATCTCGTTCGAAACACCATCAAAGGAATACTGTTCTCCACCACCCTCAATTGATGGAACCTTATCGCCACATCCAATTGGAAAAATACTTTGGCTTCACTCAACTGATCAAACAAATCATCTATTATCGGCAAAGGATATTGATTCTTTATCGTCTTCTTATTGAACTTATGGTAATCAATATTCCATGAGATTGCGAGTTCGAGTCCTAGCAAGCTCTATTGTGTGACCCTAAAAATCTAGAGTAGTTATCCCTTGAAAAAGCAAGAATGCTTGGGGGGATTGATGCTCTGTGTTGGGCTGGCTAAAAAGGGAGTTCGATTGTGGCGGGCCATCTGTACCCCTAGCTCTACTCCTTGGAGTAGGGTTTTAAAAAAACCTTCTGCACCTATTTATAAAGCTGCATCTGATCCACTTGTGACTGTGTCTCGACCTACCTCCCTTTCAGTTGATGCTGTTGATCCTATGCCATCTAGCGCCGCCCAAGCTTATGTTATTGAATGGAATTATTTTAAGAAAGCATGGATACATGAGCTGTCTGAGATTAAATATGACCCTGTATGGAAAGATTTCTTTATGTTTGTCACTAAAGTTGAAAGTAAATCCAGGCATCTTCATTAGTCTATTGATGGGGACTGTCTTGTTTTTTCTGTTGATGGTGCCCTTGGTGCAACGAATAAAACTGTTCCTGATGATGATAGTTGGGGTAGGAAATTTATCTATTGCAAGGATTACTCTAGTTATATTCTAAATCTTGTGTCTCTTTTCTCGGGTTATCTGCATGTGTTAGGCCCTGTCTCTTCGGGGCGTAGGAAATGGTTCCTCCTCTTCTGAGGAGGACTAGCTTTAGGTCATCTTAGCTGTTTAGGCACTTTCTTCCTAACTCATGTTTTGTATTTTCCTTTTATTTGTAGTCGAGGCATCCTGCCTTGCTCCTGTATTAACTGTTGATTTGTTGGTAATAAAAGTGGACGGGCCACTATAAAATCAGCTTGCCTTGCCAAAAACTTACGGTAATCAATACACATCCACAACGACTCGTCCGGTTTCTTCACGAACAAAGTGGTCGCTCCCTAAGGTGAACTGCTTGGTCTAATAAAATTATTTCCTTCTAAGTCCACCCACTGCACCTTTAATTCTTTCATCTCAATAGATGTCATTTTACTAAGCGGTCTACTTACAGGTTCAGCTCCAGGTACAAGATCTATTATAAACTCAATAATTCTTTTCGGAGGTAATCCAGTATCTGGTTCAAAAACATCTGCAAACTCTCTTACAACAAAAGCATGATTCAACTCATCTTCCTCCTCCATTGCACCCAATAAAGTACAACCATCTACTCTCGAATTCTCTACTAAGTATATAATTTGATCACTACTATTAGAGTGTCTTAATGATATCTTACTATCTCGACAAAATATCCTAGCATCATATTTGCTTAACCAATCCATACCCAGAATAATCCTAAAGCCCACAAAATGAAACATATGCAAATTGCGGGCAAATGCATGACCTAATAACTCAAATTCTAAATGGTCACATTTTATCCCAAGAGTCGCATACCTCCTATTGGATTTGCAACCCTTAAGGAAGTAATAAGGTGGATGGTTCCATACTTAAATTATCTACTAGACAATGTGAGATAAAAGAATGTGATGCACCAGTATCAAACAATACTTTAACATGTATGTCATTAATCAAAAGCGTAACTCCCATCACAGCCTTTCCTTTCTCCTCTGAAGTCATCCTAGAAGTAGATGGTTCTAAAGCAAACACTTTTCCTTTATTAGCCTTGGCCAGTTTGGGACACTGATTCTTGTAATGCCCCACCTGGTCACAGTTGAAACACCTTATGTTCTATCTTCCTATGACCTTCTTTCCATCCCTAGAGCGACACTTGTTGGAAAAGTGTCCTTTCTTCTCATACTTAAAGCAAACAACATTGGCTTTTCCTTTCTTGGTAGCTTCACCCTTCCGAGCTCCCTTCTTCTGAAAGAACTTCTTTTTCTAGCTTTGACTACCTTGAGTCTCCATTGGCTTTTCACTACCAAACAGTGTAAGTATTTCCTCATTTCTTAGTGCCATCTCCACTACCATCTCACATGGATTCCTAAAATGCGAAGGTGTTTCCCTAGAAAGCTCTGATTTCAATCCATGAATGAACTTCTCATTCCTCTTTATCACAGTATTGACTGTACCATATCCATATTTGGTCAGCTCCTCAAACCTAGTTGCATATTCCAGCTTGGACATATCTGCTTGCTCCAATTCAGCAAACTTCCTTAGCAAAGTTGATTTGGCTATCTCAGACATAAATCTTTCCTCAAATCTCCTTTTAAAACTCAACCCAAGTCAAGTTCTCCTTTGGTATTCCTATAGTCACACTGTTCCATTAGTACAAAGCAGTTCCTTGCAACTGTCGATATGCCAATCTCCTTTCTGCTCATCGTTCAAGCCTAAGTCAACAAAAATCCTCTCATTGTGCAACACCCGATTCTCAACTTCAATAATGTTTTCTATTCCAATAAATGGTTTTCCTATGATTTTTGGCATAATCCTAGCTTAACACAATGTAGTTACTGACAAAGGAACTTCGGGATTTGCTCCTTCAATATTAGCAGCATTTCCCCCAACCGATCCTGCTGCCACTCTAGCTTGCATTATGTTAACAAAGAACTAGTACATAGTCTCCATATCCATTGGCGGGGTTCCGGCACCCACATTAGCAATTGTTTGTCGATCTGGATTCCTTCTGGTGTTGGGCCGAACATTTCCATTGGTTATGGTGTTTCCTCCTCCGAGATTCACTCTTCCATTTCCTGCTTTCATATCTTACTTCCCTTAAATCTGCATATGGACATTTGTAAGATACAAAAGAATGGATTGAGAGAGTGGAGAATAGAGATAGAATACATACTTATATATAACAAATACAAGACGTTACTATAGCATTATCCCATAAACTAATCATATTCTTTGATTCATTTAGATTACGTTTTCAAAACTCTTTTAGGTTCAAGATTCTTAAGTTTTACATAAACCTAAGCTCTGATTCCAAACAGTAACATCCTCCATTTGATGTCCGAAAATAAGCGCTACTGATGCTGCAGCCATCAATAATATTATTTTTCGATGATAAAATTAGATTACTTAATAGTATCATTAACATCAGAAGCATAGGAATATGAAAATTTTCAAAACATATTTCATAATCAACTTTCGTATTCATTACATAATCCCATTCGTTGCCCAAATTTAGTGAAAATATAATTATTACAAAATACTCCAAGAGCGACATATAAAGATGCCCCCTTGGTTGATCAAACTCTACTAATTGACAGTTATACAATCTGCCATTACATTCATTCAAACAAAACAAAACAACAACATGGCAGAAAAGAAAGCTCCTAATATAGCTAGCTTGCCTCCCGCAGTCACCGGAAGATTATTCGTCAAACCTGGAAACCTTACCCCCGGCCTACTCAAGTGAGTACCCGAGAGTTTAATCAAAAAAACAAAAAAATTGAGTCAAACAACAAGCCGAGTGTGAATAATAATATGCCATCTCTAGTCAAATAGATATCTAGTGAGACCATGCTGCTGAGTTGAATGGGTTTTCCCTTTACTAGTATCTTCTAAAAATATGTCAATCATAAACCATGCACCTGCAACCACAATGATTAGAACATAACATAAAACAATCCTATGCATGCATGCAACATGGGTGAATCTGACCAGTCTGTTTCAATCAATGGACTATCTATTCCAACATCATAGTTTTTCCATGGTTACATAAACCTCTATGGCTGACTTGGGCCTGCCAGATATACCAAAATATCCAAATACCGTTAGGAGGAAACTTGATTGTCCTTCTGAACCTAATTTTCTTAGGGTCACTCTATCTGTCTAATTCATAGTTTTTCCTAGGATCACTATGAACATATTGGTTTTGTAGGCCAACCAATAACCTACTTGAGCTACAAGTTCCCTTATGTGCATAAACCTACTTTTAGTCTTTATCCTTTACAAAGCCCTATCCACTGGAATCGTGGACCTTCATCAACTGGGGGCTAATAGTTGAATCATAAAGTGGGACCCAATACTAGTCCCACACTATCTGGTTTTCTAAATCCATGAGTCAAAATATCATATCACAATTTATCCAATGGTGACAAGAATAATAATTTCCCTATAAAATCTTGAGCTAATATACCCTTTTATTTCCATGAAAACATTTGTACTTATAATTGATATATCCCTTAAAATTATATTTTAATACAAGGAAACATAACCCTTCACTTAATCAAACTTTTATGCTTAAAATACAATCTTCTTTGAAATAGCTTTCTATACATTCGGTATTAAAATGGAGGTTGTCGAACCTCTAAAACACTTAGCTATCAAGCCTATAAATAAAGCTATTAGATTAAAAACATGAGGCATCTATACTACCAAAATAGAGTGTCGAGCCTCTACATATGAAGTCTCTAAAAAAGTATTCTGATTTGTAAAACATAAGGCTATAAGGCCAAAATATGTAGCTGTCAAATTTATGAAATATACTGGTTGTTGTACCTATAAAAACTTAGCTTTTGGTTTGTATAACATAAGGCCTTCTAGCCAATAAAACTAGGATATCGGGTTTGTAAACAGATGGCATCCATGCCGCTAAAATAAATATCGAAAATATAGGGGACAAGGAATGTCGGACTTTAAAACAGTGAGGATGCCAATCCTCTAACATTGAAAGGTGTCGGATCTTTAAAATAGAATGACATTGAGTTTTTAAAAGAACCATGTGGAGTTATGAAACCCTTGGGTGTTGAATCTCTACAACTACAGGTACCATACCCCTACAAACTTGGTGTTGAACTTCTATACAAACCGATACATCACATATCTACAAGATAGATATCGCATGTATCAATTCATATAGGTGTCGAAATTATAGACACAGTATCAGATGTCGGCTTTTAACAGCGATGTCGGACCTCTATGTCGATGATATGGCATTTCCGTGAATAAACTTAAAACTGATTTATTTCTTTAAAAGTCATCTCTTTCCACCAACTCTTGTTCCTTGTAAATTTCTTATTGGATAATAAAATACATTTTATTTTCTTCACAGGAATTTGCTAGAAGGGAAGTTTACCTTCCCCAAACAATTTGCAAACCCACTAAATAATATTGTTAATTAACATTAGTTAATAGCTTTTCTAGCTAAATAATTTCTAGAAAATCATAACCACTTAGGAAAAATACCCAAAAAATTAGCATATTCTCTTACATATAAAAATTTCGGGGCCAAAAATCATTGTTTAATTATTTTTAATAATTATAAATCGAAATAAATCCTTTTTCCTCTTAAGAAATTCATAAAATATCATATAGACTTGTAAAATTATGAAATTAAAAATCCTTCTCTAAAATAATGTTTTATACATCATATCGAAATTTCAAGTCATTTGGAGATCATATATTAGGTTTCTACTCTTAAAACCTATCAATATAATTTCATATAAATCCAATAAATCATCATTTAATCATATAATGAAGCAATCAATCATGACATGGCAAAACATCACAAATAATTCGAAAATAGCCATAAATCTGAATTCGTGCATTAAAAAAGTGGGATGGTTAACTATTATTCAACTTAGATTGGATAAAGAGCTTGAGATTTGTAGTTAATATTTTCCCCTTATCTTTTCCCCATGAAGTGTTTAGATTTCCTCTTTTATTCCTCTTGTCAATGGCCGACCTCTATCTTTGTATTTGATTATATGAGAATGAAATTATAATGAGAGAGGTGGGCTTAGGATATGAAAATAAGGAACTACTCATATTTTGTACCTTTAATTATTCCATTTCTTTTCTATGTTTTAAACAATCTTATTACTTGATTACTTAAGGCACGACCAATTTAATTATCAAATCTCATTCTACTTATCACAACACATTATTTTATTTTATTTATCTAATTAAATCTCTTAAATAATGTTATTCAAGATTAGGGGTGTTACATTTGACATGTGTAATTTTATCCAATTTTAATACGGATTATGTCATATTTACTATTTATATGTATGTCTAGAGCTAATATGAAATGCCCTTTAACATCTAATTAGATTACAATTTTATATATGTACAATATTGGTCATTCTAGTTTGGTGGCCTTTCAAGTTGAACCCATGATTACCCATGTTTTCCAAGAAGGTTTTTTGTTCAACTACACTAGTATATACCGTCGTTCAATTCACCATATGATTATAAATTAAATCCTTCTTAATGTAAATTTGTGTCCTTGTGGATGATGAATACAACTTTGTTGGTGAGAGCGTGCATGATGATGACATCTATGTGTTTGCATACTACAAAGAAGGTGCGAATGACCTAACTTTCTTATATTTTGCCCATTCACTCAAAGAGGTCAAATGCAAGAAACTAAAAAAGGAAGATAAAGAATAAAATTCTTTACTATTTTTTTGGAGATTATGAAATTTGGAGTTGCATTTGTCTCTAGTCTTCAACAATCCTGCACTACATCTAAAGGAAATTTATAGTAGAAGCATCGGTGGAATTTATTAGAAATATGATGTCCTCGTACAAGGTATGAATGTTAAAATTGCTAGTTGCATTGGCTGAGAATATATATAATGTAAGGTTCTTTTGTTAGCGGTGGATGAGATAGTGTAATCATCGTGGCACCATTGTCTGAATATTATATTGTATTTAAAGTTTGATGGGTTAGAGGTATGTCCTAAAGGCAATTTTATAATTTATTTTAAATTAGTAACTCTGTAATCTATTCTTGTTTATAATAAAGATGTTTTTCTTTCTGTTATAGATTTGTTACGATGAGTTATAAATAATTAAATATTTAGTTAAAATATATTTAATAGAAAAATCATAAGTGGTGTGTTTGTGGTAGTAATTATAAATAGTTCTAATCATGAGTATTGTATCACAATATCGTAAACACATTACTTTAAATAGTCATAGTTAAGACGCATCGAGACTGGATATCGATGCATCTGTTGAGATTAGAGCAAGTAATACTCTCCAAATGTTAGGCAGTGTATTACTCATGATACTGGAGGCACCAAGGGTTACGTACTAATATATATTGGATAACTATGGAATGACTCACTTGATAGTTTTCTGTTGGTTAATATAACTAAGATCAAACAAAAATATCAATGTAATTAACTTACATAGTTCTCTCGACTTGAGAAAACTATTGATCTTCAATACAAAAGCCCCACTTTGATTATAGTCAAATCATAGCACGACGTCCATCAAGTGACTATAGTTGGGTCAAGTAGAAGTATTGGAAGTAAAACACTATTCAAGAGAGGATTCCTCTCCTTAGTTATATGAGGTTAGTATCATGGTCAACTCAAAGTCAAAATCTCTGGCCAGAGTAGTTCGGTTAATAATAATTGTCATTATTGAACCAAGAATTTTGTATTTGGACTATAGAGTTGAATATGGATGATACTGAAATTTTGACTATTACCAGATTCTGTAAATCCGTAGTGATATAGTTTTTACGAAGAGAATTAGTGTAAATAATAGTCACAGCAAGGTAACACTTAATAAAGTAAAATTGGATTACCAAAACCAGCTAGGTTATAAATTTGGTCAAAATATCACACCACCTGCTAAGTGATGTGTGAAAGTTAAAATTCGATTAGTTTGATACTGATCGCTGACCAAATTTACACCTAAAGAGTCGCATAACCGAATCATAGAATACTCATTTGACCACATGATTTAATTAGTTTATAATAGTTATAAATTAACTAGTATTTACAAAATATCAGCTATAAAATTTATTTTGATTTGTTAAATAATATTAATCAATATGTTTATAATAGTTATAAATATATTAATCGATATACAATATCGATACATGTTTAAATTGGATTTAAATGTGATGAATATTGTACGAGCTAAGATTATTTTTAAAGCCCATATGGGCAAGGGGAGCTTAGCCATGCATAGACCATGTATGGGCCAGCTTTGATATGCGAATAGGCTAGAGTTTTGATAGGATAAAAGAAGAGAATATATCAGAGAGAAAAGTGGATTTGGATCCTAACTTATCTCTCTATTCTCTCCTCTATAAATAGATCAACCTTTATTCTTCTATTGACTTTTTGAAGCCTTCACTACCTCTACCTCTGGCCGATATTC
This sequence comes from Allium fistulosum, assembly GCA_030737815.1. Classification (NCBI taxonomy): domain Eukaryota; kingdom Viridiplantae; phylum Streptophyta; class Magnoliopsida; order Asparagales; family Amaryllidaceae; genus Allium; species Allium fistulosum. The sequence goes on along the minus strand of CM060904.1, from coordinate 1,125,947,221 downwards.
ATCCTCCCCTTTCCTCCATTCCAAGCTCAAATTAAATTAAAATAAACACTATTAGATAGTCGGTGGTCTATAATTCAAGAGATACCACCTTCAAAATTGGAATTTGATTCAATAGTTATGTCAACGCTCCAAGATGTGTTCCTTTAGCATTGATGAAAGGCAATTATCTAATATATGATTATATACTAATAATCTATTATTTATATATCATATATTGTTTTGTTAGTTAGGTGATGATTCTAGTATACTGGTATATCGTCACATTCAAAATGGTTGTATGTATATATGCTTATATAATTTAATTTTTCTTTTATAACATATACATGCCTTGATACTCATGATTTAAGATTAAAAAAATTGATTTTTAATTTAAATTATTCAATATACGTTACTTAAATAACTAAACTTTATAATTTAAATATTAAATATTATACTATATAAATATGTTTTAAAAGTTACATAAAAATAGTGTTATATTAAAATATTTTTCGGCATAAAAAATAAATTTTCGATATATATATATATAAACATTATTTAAATATTATTTAATCCACGTCACTTATATAAATCTATAAAATAAATAAATATATCATATAAAATATAATTTAAATTTTACAAAATCAATTTCATAGTTGATAAACTTTCAACTGCAATTTTTTTATATATATTAATTAAATTATAATATAAATGTTGAAATTTAAATTTTAAATTACAAAATATATATTGAAATATTCAAAATCTAAAATATCATTCAGATTTTTTTTATAAAATATCAAAACAAAAAATTATGATATGCACATATATACACAACCAGACCAGGGATGAAACTCATCATAATTCAAACTGCAACAGATGACAACAGTGGTGCAACAAAACCCAATACAGTGAACTACATGATGTGCAAGTTCAAGTGAGGTACACAACCAATGCAGACAAGCTACATGAAGATCAGACTTCAAGTCAAACAGTGAAACAGATGTACACAGGGAACTCAACAAAGTAAACAACAATGTCTGACCACATTGCAACCAGAAATAAGGCAGGAGTATCAGACTACAAAGAGATCAGAGAGTATATACATTTCAAAACAATGTCAAGTGCCGAAGTCAATTTGCAAATTCAAGTCAAGGCCGTGAGACCGAAGTCAAAGAGAAGAATTCAACGCCGTGATGACCAAGGCAAAAATGAACGAAATCGAACATTTAAAAATCAACTGTGGTAGCCAAGGAATCAATCGCAAGCAATTCAAAGCCATGCAAATCAAGGAAACAGGAAATATACGATTATGAACAAGTCAGAAAAAATCATCAACATCCATATGAAAATCAATGGCCGAGATAAATCAATTGACGAATTCAAACAAATGTATACGAACGAAAATATAGGGGTTCGAACCCTATATAAACACTAACATCATCGGCAGTTTTAATCATCGAGTTCAAGCAAGCAAATCAGAAGAAGCAAAAGGCATAAATTACATACCGAAGTCAGGAGTAGAACTCGATCAAAAATTGGGGTAGCCGTGTGCAAAGCAACGAAGAAATAATCGATCGTCAAAGCAACCACTACAACATCCACCTGAACGATCAACAAAGTCGGCGCCTTCAATTTTTCCAGAGCCCTAATTTTCGAACAGAGCAAAGAGGAACGAACGAGCAATCAAGGCCACCATTATTACAAACAAGGAACGGGACGACAAAGATAAAAAGGAGAAAGGGATTTACTCTTATTACTTTAGTGATTTTGGGCCGGCCTTGTTTCATTTACTTTGGGTTTGTAAGGGTTATAATTAAATTAGGTTTTTGCTTGATTTTAAATTTGTATTTTAATTTGTATTCTCTTTTAAATGATTGTAATTTCTAGTCGTGTGACTAGGGGACAAACTATGTGGCGTAGTTTGAGAATTCGCAACTCAGTGGCTGAGTTGTGGCAGGGTTTTGAGCGTAGAGTTAGGTTAGTCGATAGCGGGTGTCGCGAGTTTACGTGTGTAAGCGTCTGACTATCTAATTTCTAGTAGAAACCTTGGGGGCAGCACGTAGGCAGGGTTTTGCCGAAGCTAGGTAAATCTGTGTGTTCTATTTTCTGCATTTACTATTCTGCTATTATCTGTGCTGATATTATTCTGTTGTGATCTGTGTTGAAAATATTTTAAACTTCCGCAATAATTTTTATAATTGATAGTATCACCCTATTCACCCCCCTCTATGTTGAAATCGATCCTACAAGTATGATAAACGTATATGTATGTATATATGTGCGTGTGTGTGTGTGTATGATAAACGTATATGTATGTATATATGTGCGTGCGTGTGTGTATAATATCAATTACGTAATACAAACTATATTATAAATATAAATAAAATAATGATTTTATTTAAAAGAAATGTATAAATGTTCTAATTAAATTAGACTTCGCAAGCCCAATAAAGATCCAAAATGGAATTTTTTGAAATTTACCCATTTCTTTCACTGTAGGCTGGTCCAGTTCCAACAATGGACGTATCCTATTATCCACTGCATATACAGCATTTGTTTTTTTGTCTGCCAGCATTTGTAAGGATAGAGGATTTATAACTGTCTAGGCTGAATCTAGGTTAGACTCTGATATTGTATTCAAAATTTTCCGCTGTAAAGATTTTATATTGAAATAATATATGTTATTCCATTCGGGTGAGATTTTGTTCTATCTTTATTTTATTTTTCCCCTAACAATCGGGTTTTTCGGCACTTGGATTTGCGGCACGTGAATACCAACGATGTATTAGTGTCGATTTTTGAGGGTCGAAAACCCCGGTCGTTACATTTGGTATCAGAGCTTAGGTTGAGCGAATATCTAGGCTTTGGTAGGGTAAAACTCATTATAGATAAGGATAGCAATACACTAGAATGAGTGACTCATTGGAGATAGGATTAGTAACACCCTAGAATGAGTTTGAGAGTATTATATATATGAGTGCGTATTTATTGATTGATTTAAAAATGCTTTGTATTGATTTATTTGTTGAGTGGTTTATAGATTCTGATCGGTACGTGGGATGCCACGATATCGATAAGGGTTTCTAAATACTTAAACAAGGCAAATCGACACACCATTTTAAAAGAAGTATATTTTATACAAAAATATAAATATTTGTGTGATTAGGAAAATTTATAAGATGTTATCCCTTTGGAAAGTTCCAAGAATAAGGTCTTGGTCTGTTTGGTGATGGGGGGAATAATCTTCTAAGTATCGATCATATGTTGGCTTGAGCGAATGGTATCAAACACTTGGTATATTATTCTTCTTATCATTATACAATCAAGGCAAGTTCAAAGTAGAACAAGTTAAATCATGTAATTTGGATTAATGGTATGAAACCTTTGATAATAACTTAGTATATCATTTAGGTAAGGATGTCTTATTATATGTCGGGTGATGAGTTATGGGCTAATCAAAAGCAAGCACGTAGAGTATGTGCACAGAAAGAAGCTGAAGAAAAAGCAAAACTAGGACCCTATGCTGACATCGACTATTACCATTGCAGTAGGAAAGGACATTATGCAGTTATGTGTGAAAATAATCAAAGGAAGAAGTAGAGGATGGAAAACAAAAATTCTGATCGGGATGATATAGTCTATTTCAAATGTAAAGAGAGAGGCCATTTTCTACATAAATGTCCTAGAACAAAGAAGAAACAGAGGATTAAAAAGAAGATAATGGGCTGCTACCGATGCAAGAACCTAAGACATGAAGTCAAAGATTGTCCAAAACGAACTTGCATTTGATGTTTCCAAGGGAAACACTTAATGAAGGATTGTCCAAAAATGAAAGTGGTTAATTTAGGCCTCCAAGATAAAACACCGTCTACCTCAAAAGGAATCCAAAAATAGTATATCTGGCAGTTCAAGTATCAATATAATGGTAGTGTGTGATAGGTTGTATTCCCTAGGGAGTTATCTCTAAAGGTTTGTAACAGAGGCTGGGCTTTGTAATGAATGTATATAAATAATGTTAATTAATAAATCTCTTTTGATTATTCTCTCTATGCATTTCTTCTATCTTCCATCAAATCAGTTTAATATGATATTTAGAAATAAAAGGTTTAAAAGAATATTAGAAATGGTTTTTATTTAAAACGTATTTAAATTAAGAAATTATTTAAGAATATATTTTATAAAATGAAGTGTAAAAGTAAAAGATGTTTGAGAAAGATGGATTTGAGAATTCATATCCTAATGTTTTGAAAAGGTATAAAAAAGAAAGTTATGCAATATAAAATAAGTTGGAAATTAAATTTATAATGAGATTTATTAACAAAGAAATTTCAAAGGAAATTTGAAATAAGAATTATAATGGTATTATTCCAAATAAAGGATAATTGATTTCTTTTGGAAAAGAGATAGAAATATTTTTGGGAATAAGTATTTTTGAAGAATAAAGGTTTGTATAAGCATTTAATGTAAAAGATAAAAGTTTCATGAAAAATTTTCATAAATATTTTTGAATGAGTACATATGAGGTACGTAGATCATTTCGACACAAAATTTTGATCTAAGATTCGACTACGGAACTTTGAGGTGTTTACACCGGTCCAAAAGAGGATTTATCACTCGATTCTTGACGGCGAACCTTGATGAGGGTTCATGATTGGGTACTTAAGTTTTCTATCATAGTTGAGGGCTATGTAAGGGAAGCGAAGTTTTCTGATCAAGAAGCCTGGTCAGAGTTCGCACGAGAGGATTGGAGGATCAATACTACTTCGGAAGTAAAGTTATGGATTCGGATAGTAGATCGAATCAGGTATTTCGTACGAATGATCTGTATGCATCATATGAATGTAATTTTAAAAATAAATATTTTGGGCAAATACCTTTGGGTTTTGTTTTGATGCAATTTCGGGGACAAAATTCTTTTAAGGGGGGAAGTCTGTAACGACCCGCAAATTTATCAATTTGATAAATTATATTTATTTTTAAAATATTCAAATGTAAGATTTTTTTTAAACATAGATTATGATGTTTTGAAAAAATAAATAACAATTGTTTAAGTATTTACCAAAATATATACTTTGAAAAAATAGCGATAAAATGACCGAAAACCATTTTATCGATAAACAGCTCTATACTCGTAAAACGTAGCGCACAGAGCTGGATACATAAAATTATTTTCATAATTGAACAAGAATATGAAATAAAATTATTTATTTTATTTTTGGAAATTAAATGAATATATAGTGATGCCCTTATATTTAATTTAAATTGAGATTTAATGATTTAATAATTATTATAATTATTCAAATAATTATTTTTCTAGTGATAGTAATTCATTTTAAATAGTTATAAAGTGATAATAAATGATTTATAATAGTTTTATAAAGATATTTAAGCAATTTGAAATTATGAAGAAAATCGATATTTATTTATCGGTATAAATACACTTTTTGTAAGTAATTGCTATTATTAATTTATATGATTTTATAATTCAAATGTGATCATTTTTATTTATCAAAAATGATTAGGAATTTATTTTCAAACTTTGTTTACAAATATATGTATATTAAATAAAAAGCGAAAATGTGACCGGGAATCGGTTTCTCGATTTTCAACGGTTTAACGAACGGAAGTTGTTCGAAAGTTGTTGCAACCTTGTTTATATGTCTTATGCACATATATAACATACAAATCCATCCACTAACATATACATGAACACATATATACATACATATAACATATATACATTTATATATACATATATTAAAAATATCTAAGATATTTTAGGAAAACTTCACCCTTAAGCTTTCGTAAAGTCAACAATTAGGACATGAAGTGATATGAGGTGATGGATGATAATGAAGAGGGGTTGTAGGCATGTGAAATGATAGGGGTGAAAGGAGGCACATGGGTGATGTGATGGGAAGGAAGTGATGTAGGATATTGCAAAATTTTGGCTATAAATACAAGCACCCATTTCATTCATTCATTCAAACATCATACCATCTTCTTCTTCCTATTTTCCTAAGCTTTTCCATGGCCTCTTCTTTAGGAAATTTATGAAGAAATTTAAGTAGAAAAGAAAATAAAATTATATACCTACATATACAAAGTCGAATCACCTCAAAACACTAGCCAATCACCTCCTCCACCCCTCCATAGCTCACGGTATCCTCCCATACCCTCAAAGTCGAGAGCACCACCCACTCAAAGGCATGGCCAAGCCTAGTCTAGCATAGGCCGAGCCCTATGGGAAGAAAAGAGCAAGTTCGGGAAGCTCCGGAGCAAGAAAAAAAGGAGGAAGTGCTGCCGAAATCAATTTAAGAAGCTACGAAAAAGATTGGTGGAGTGGAGCCATAAGTGAGTACTCAATATTTAAATTTACTAATTAATCTCTCAAGTTTAATGATATGAAAGTATAATGTATTAGATGATTAAGTGTTTGATTACTTGGTTGATTAGATGATTCTTAAGATGGTTGATAACTTGGATGATAAATAACAATGAAAATGGTTAGAAAATTAACCATAATAAATAATGGAAATAAAATCCATAATAAATACAGGTATATGAAGTTATTAGCCTCTTAATGTTTTGAAAATATAAAAATGTTGAAAATGAATATTACAATAATATAATATTATGAAATAATTTAAAAGTGAAAAAAGGATTTAATATGGAAAAAATTTGGTTTAAATATTCGAATATGGTTTATAAATGTTTTATAAACATTAAAATTCAATTTTAAGAAGTTTTAACGAATAATGAATTTGGAGTCAAAAATAGGCGCGTCGCGTAACGGCGGTTCGCGATTTCGCGCCATAAAAGTCAAACAAGTGTACAGAATGGAATATTGCTCGGAATTCTTCGAGATAAGAATTTTCCAAACTATTATATCCATAGTTTTCAAACAAAGAAAGAAAATTGATATTTCAATAAGTAGATTTTGAAATATGAGTAAAACCAGCTTTTGGATAAATCGCGGTTTTGCAGTTCGGAATCCGGAAAAGGATTTCTTTGAAAATGATATTTTAAAAATGTTTTAAAATATGGAATAAATCTTATAAATCATTTAAAGTGTTTAAAAGTTAGTTGAGTTATAAAAACATATTTTCAAATGATAAAAAGTCGTTTTGATCAATATAGCTTAAAAACACTTTCCGCAGCACTTTTTTTATAATTTTTTATATATAATTTTAAATGCAACCGTTCTTTTCCAAATCTTTTGTAAATGTTTTTAAATGATTAACAAAGTATTTTAAAAGTAATTTTAAAGGTTTAAGAAGTGATTAAATAAATAACTAAAAGTTAGTAAAGTATGTTAAATGATGTAGAGTCGATCAAATAACTTGACCGCCTTATGAGTATCAAAGAGATAGAGTCTATGCTTGAGTATGGAAAACCAGTTTCTTACTCTCCCTGGCTATCCGGATTGGCCCGACGGATGGGATAGTAAAGTTGGTTTACTCGGATTAAAATTTCCTAAAGTATAAAGATATAATTTTCCAAATTTAAATAACTTGGATTGCGTAGAAATGATTTGGAAATGTTTTCCTAAATAAAAGGTGAAATGATTTGGAATTATTCCAAAATTAAAATGGTTTTAAAATCAACCAAATGATTTGATAAATGAGGCTTAATGATTCCATATACTCTGAGAAAGCTAAAGGAATGATTCGATGAATACATCTCTAAGAGAAATTGGATTTAAATAAAAAGGTTGATAAATTGAATGATGTGTGATAATCACCTATATACCTAAATGCATTTTTATCGATGATTGGTTCGGAGGAACCGAGGTCAGATTTGGGTAACTCCTATCTGAAAACCACTTTGAACCAATGTATACGTTCGGAAGTGAAGACATGTTGAAGATGATGATTGTTGAAGACCAAAGATCTTCGTAGCGAAAAGACTGCTTGTTGACATACTATGGGTAGCTCCCAATATAGAGACATTTATTATAGCAGTGATCCTATCGTGTTTTGAAATCTTCGGATTGCAAGGACTACTCGCTAGTAATGGCAGTAGGAGGAGTGCCTTCGGTTTCATTCAGTCCCAGAACGAACTTGTATGGACGAATGTCTGACAGTGCATTTCTGATCATATTAATTGATCTCTATCAACGTATTATCTGCTTGGTGGCGGAGAAGGCAACTTCTCTTAGCTTAACACCCTTTCCAGAGACGTACGAGCTCAGGAATAATACGTTGGTATAAATCAGTTGTGTGATTAAGGAATGGCAATGTGGCATTCTAAGTGGAATGTGCTTTATGGAAGAATAAAGCATAGCTTTGTGAATAACAAAGCGTGGCTTTGTTAAAATTGAGCGTAACCTCACGAGCCTCACATCCCAGAGATGATATGGGTAATTATGTGGTCTGCAGGACATATATTTCAGGCTATCGTTTGTATGAGTATGGAGGAGTCAAGTGGAATCTGGATCCTTAAGGCATTTATTGCCCCGTTTATTTGAATATAGTAGCTAGCTTGCGAAAAGTGATGAGGCTATCAGATATTGGTAGTGTAGCAAGTGCAGTTCCAAGTGACTTGCTTGAGAAAAGCGATTATGGCACCGTGGGAACTATGTTGCTATACGTGGATCGAAGGAAAAGGCCACTAGTTCCCTATCAAGTTGGAAATCCAATTCCAATACGAGCTTTACGGTTTTGATTGTATTCCCAAAATAGCTGTAATGCTTTGCAAACATTTCAACTACCCCTTTGGTGTCACATATTCCATCTGGTATATTTCATTGACCTAGTCCAGATATATTACCATAGACTTAGTCCGAATATTGATACTTTATTTTGATATATATTACTTGAAAAGTGTTTTCAAACCAATGTCATTAAGAATAATATCAAATGTTTTAATATAAAGTATTTTGGTTATCATAAGATAAAAACACATCCGTATTTATGTGTGGATGTGGTCTTATGAGATACCCTTCTTTTCAAAGGTTTTGATTTACATCAGCATTTAAAATTTCGAGTATCTCACGCTGGTTTATCAAACCTGATCCGGGTATTTTTAATACTCGGGTCAGATCCGAGTAGTTTCAGGTTTAGTTGAAGATGCTTGGAGTTTCCGGAGGAGAGCTGGAGATCTTCGTCTACGTATGGACGTATTCTATTATCCGCTGCATATACTGCATTTGTTTTGTTGTCTGCCAGCATTTGTAAGGACAGAGAATTTATAACTGTCCAGGCTGAATCTAGGTTAGACTCTGATATTGTATTCAAAAAATTTTGCTGTAAATATTTTATATTGAAATAATATATGTTATTCCATTCGGGTGAGATTCTGTTCTATCTTTACTTTCTTTTTCCCTAACAATTGGGTTTTCCGGCACTTGGATTTGCAACAAGTGAATACCAAGGATGTATTAGTGTTGATTTTCAAGGGTCGAAAACCCCGGTCGGTACAGTTAACTAATTAATTTCACTATCTAGATAGTAGGGTGTTTAGAAAGGTAGTGTCGAAGGATTAGGTTTTGGTAATCAAGTACTCTGCCCTACCTAGCTATCGGCCTCGCCCGAGCAGATATGTGAGCCCAAGGTTGTCCTTAATAGAAAGGCCCAATTTGAATTAGGCCATGGATTAATTTTCAAAATTGTTTGAAAAATAAAAGTTAAAAATTTTAAATTTAAAAGTTAATTTAAAATAAAATATATACATATTATAAATGTTATAATATGATGAAAATTTTCAAAATGTTTAAAAAAAATATAAATTAATTTCGAAATTTATAAAATTTATAAAATTTATTAATAAGGTTAATAAAATATCTCTACTACTAATAAAGAGAATTCATTGAATATGGTTCAACGGTGTCTTTCTGAACTACCCAAAATGTCGTTCGCTTCTTTTGCTTCTTATGCAACATCTACCACATTCCGTTTCATTACAACATAACTTCATCGTTGTAGCCACCAACAACCCTAAATCACCTACTCACGTCATCACCTTTCTCCATCAACTCACATCAAATTAGATTGCTGATTTCCTCGACTAATTTAATCGCCAATGACACCGGCAAATCTACTCGTATTGATTAAATAAGTTAATTAATTAATAAATATATACATGTGTCATATATTATGATATATGTAATGTTATTTTAAAATGTTAAAATAACATAGGCATACATGTATGTATATGAAATGAATTTCAAAATGAATTTAATTTATTTTTAATTTAATTAAAACTGTTTCATTAAATAATTTAATTAAAATTGTTTAATTAAATAAATTAATTAAAAGGTTAATTAATTAAATAATATATACATATATATGATATATATGATATATGTGTTATACTATAAAGGTTATAATATATAATAAATATTCAATATAAATTTTATATTAAGATAATATAAACTTTCTTAACATGTTAATTAATTAAAAATAATTAAATAAGATTTAATTATTATAATATTATACATAAGACTATTATATAGGTAATATAAAATATAAATGGTATATAATAATAAAACTTATATAATATGAATGTATAAATTAAAGGTGGAACATTAAGAAAGCCTAAATAGACTTAAGAAATAAATACATATGAAATATACGTATACCATGATTTTCGATGTGTCCAACACTTCAATCATAGGGGTATTTCATAAGAAATACATTATTCTATAAGTTGATATAACTTAATATAATATATTGAAGATTATGAATCTTCAATATAATGTTGTCCTATACCATACATATATTAATAAATTACTTGCATACTCCTTAGTTGTCGAGCAAACTCAAGCTAGGGATGTTATGCCCTAGTATTATTAATATAGTGAATAGATGATGTAAGATAACTATATGTATTCGTTGAGCAAACTCAAGGTACATATGATATACTTAGCCCGTTGTGGTATGATAGGTACGAGTGAATAATTTCATTTTGATTTGTTGAGAAAACTCAAGGTCGAAGTGAAATTAGGATAAGGTGCCAAGAGTTAGGGGTTGTATATAAAACAACCGAAAGGATTTATCCATCATCTTGGAGTTATTAATTGTTAAGAAAACCTCAAGGTCAGAATTCCGATATGGCGAGTCCTAACACTTACTAGTGAAGTCGAAAGACTTTTATGTTTCGACTTAAGGTTTGGCGAAACATAAAAGATTGGTGGGGGCTTATTAGTAAAATGAAACCTAAAGCTTAACCTTACTAATATTATAAGAACATATACTATGATATTGCCCTAATAATGTAGCGATTAAACTTGCAGAAAAATGTCAACTCCAAAACTGTTTTATGAAAGTGACAAGCTTACCAGACATAACTATACCGATTGGCTAAGAGCAATTAAAATAGTGTTGATTTGCGAGCGCCTTTGGTTGGCTATTATATTTGAACCTAAAGAACAAAACCTTGATGATGTGGACCCCCGTACTTTGACTTGCCTATGGGAAATGGTTTCAGATTTAGAGATCGTCCAAGTTTTTATGAAGTCTACATTTGACAAGCCATTGTAGAGGTAATACGAAAATATGTATGTCCATGAGATATTTGATAGTCTCAAGGCCCATTTTAAGGAACAGTCACGTTCCGCAAGATACGAGCTTATGAAGATGCTGTTCAATATCAAAATGACTAAAGGACAAAAGATGGACGATTATGTACTATTGATGAAGGGCATATTGATAGGCTTTCGTAATTGGACATATAGATAAGCAATGAATTACAAGTTGTTTTGATCCGGTTCTCTTACACCTTAGTATGAACCGTTCATATTAATTACAATATGAACAAATTGAATGTGAATGTAACGCCCTACCTCTATACCCATACTAACAAAGAATATTGCATAGCAATATTGTCTGCTAATACGGAGAAAAGGCCGGTTAGGAGCTACCAACCATGAATATTCCCTTGGGTCAACACCAATACGTTTTACTTTACTTCATGAATCATATATGACGTATATGATATTGGCACAAAGCAATAAACACGTAGGCTAATATGAACAGAAAAATATATAATATAACAAAGAGAACACAGAATCACAGAACACAATGGAATATATATAATATAGACACGAAGATGCATACATAACTACAAAACAAAAATACTAGACACATATAATACAGATGTAGATATAAACAACAACGTCTCAAATAAATACATGACATAAAAGTTAGCAACTCATATAAATGTACAACATGCATAATGTTCTAGTACCTAAATGGCAAACGTATACACACACACACACACACATATATATATATATCTAAATATATCTATCTCCATAAGTTAGCCCAACATCTATGGTCAATGAGTCCCAGTATCTGAAAAATCTCGGTTTGACTCGTGTATTAATAAATAATAAACCGGTCAGATTATCTCTAATTCAACAAATGTGAGATCATAGGTGTAACATTAGTAAATTTCAATAATATAGTCATAACTATATAATATGCCAATGTCTAAATAATGGATAACATAATCATAATAATTCACTAGGTCATAAAATGTATCATGCTTATTATAAGCAATCATCTCAAATAGAGTGAATCAAAATATCTCACAAGTCCAAATCAAAAGACGAGCATGAAAGCAAGTCGAAACCAAAATAACAAGCTTGAAATCAAGTCAAAATCAAAATCTCATGAAACAAATAATAAATCAAAGACATGCATGAAAGTTAGTCAAAACCATAGACTGCATGAAAGCAAGTCAAAATCAAAAGACAAGCACAAAGCAAGTCGGGGAAATATAACTAATCTTATAGATATCTTTTTAATAGGCAATGGAAGTGAAATTACTTTACCAAGGGGGGATTATATGGAAATCTCCAAGAGTCTGTAAATAACATGTAACCGAAAGCAATACTTCTACAGTCATTTTTTATTGCACATAATCATAACGTTGTCTCGCCTACCACAAATGTACTAAAGTGCCACATCTAATAACAATGATGCAATCATATGATTCCTTGTGCCCGTAGTAACTGACTGTTGGCTTTGTGGTATTAGGCAAACCATGAAACTCGAAGTCAAGCATGTAGCAACATATAATAATGATATTATGACTTGGGAACGACTACTGTAGTCAAGCCACTAGGACGAATAACTAGCCTACATGGTAAAACTTTAAAGTATACTTCCTACAAGGAATGTTATCGTAATAACTAAATTACCAAAAATACTACTAATTAAAAAGTGTTATATACTCTGCAAATAGTAATCACTAAAGTAACTCCTGTGTCCCATAACCACTCTGGGTCGCTAAAATATTTACTATAAGTTTGTAAATCCACTACCAAGTATTATATACAACAATTTGTATAATTGAATAATGAAGTGATACCATATGTACTAGAACCACCCGATACTACTAAACTATTTAACTATATCTCTTGTTTAATAGAAAAGAAATAATTAGCATAAATGCTAATTTTCATGAAAACGCAATAAGATTTCAAAAGAGAAGTAATTGTTTATAAAGCCTAAGTATTAACTTTTAAAAACTATAAAATGATGTTCAAAATACCTTATATACTTTTAAATCTCTTCTTTTAAGTCTATAAACCTTTTATATAGATATTACTTTTTTTAAAATCGTTTAAATACCGGTCTACTGACTATAAAATGGCTATGTTATAAAATATGCTACTGTATACATATAGAAATCTAATGTATATATATAGTTTAATTATCAACTTTTAGAACACTATTATTATTAAAAATTCCATAATAGTCCTTCTTCGGCCAAAATTCTTTTAAATATGGGATTCAAATCTATATTTCGAAACCAAATATATTTTATATAAACTCTAAAAGTGATCTTTAAAGAATATATGTAATATAACTAATATATATAATTATTACAAATAAATTAAATAATAAATTCCCCATAAATATGAAGCTATCATAATTCTAGAAACCGTAGAAATTCAGAAAGCAGAAGAAATAAAAGGAAACGGGAGAAAAAGGGGAAACATACTAAATTTAAAAAGAAAGAAGCCTGGAAATAGTTGATCGGTTGTGACGACCCGGAATTTTTGGTTATTTGAAATTGAAATATTTAATGGATTTTAAATATTTGGAAGTTAGTTTAACTTGAAATTCAATTATCAGGATTTATTTGGCAATTAAATTATTAAATTTAATTATTAAAGTTGGGTAAAATATTTAATCTTCAGTTCTGAGCTTGTTAAAAATAATTTGAAGTCTTGTAAAATCTATATTGATAATACTGGCGATAATAAAACTTTTAAAAGTTAAATTTGAAACTGTTTTGTTCAGTTTGAAAATATATCGTTTAAATTGATATTTAAAAATAGCCTTCCGAGGCACAGTCTCGGAATTCGACAAAACCAGTTCCATTGGATCCGTAATAGTGTATTATTATCGGATTTCAATTCTCGTAGCATTCGGAGTTGTTGTGTGATCGTACGGTAGATAAACGCGCTAAAATCTATATCGAAAATTTAATATAATAACTGGTCCAAAAAGCTATCTTCTCCATACGATCGAATTTGGGCTCGAAATCTTTTCCATTACGTTCGGAATAGGGGTATAACATTATAAACGCCTAGCGGCACGTGTCGACAGGAGTTCAAAATTTCGAGTTGCAATTTCTAGAGATTTGAATTTGAATTCAAATTTAAATATAAATAATATTAATATATATATATATATCAAAGCACTGTTGCAAGCATCAGACATGTAGGGAAAAATTCAACCACGTGCTTTCTTTTTTCTGTATAGTGATACACGCGTTCGTTTTAAATTAAAAAAAATCATCAAAGCCAGATAAAATAAATAAAACGAAAACCATTATTCTCGTTCGAAATCAAATCTCCTAAAATTTTCGTTTAAAAGAGATCAATGGCCGAAGAACGAAATCGAAACCCTGCCTCGTTCAAGTCGTCGCGGAGCACTGGAGGGAAGCGTGCGCTCGTGCGAGGAGCAGGAGGAGCATCACGCACGTAGTGCTGCGTGCTGTTGGGGGATTCGACGAACCCTAATTCACAGCGGCTGCATGGGCGCGTCAATAGCGCGGTGAGGTGCGCGAATCGCGATGGAACCGGATGGTTCGTGATGGTGAGCGCGGGGCCGATTTTGACGATCTGGATGAATTTTTGTCAGCTCGGCAAGATGGGTGTTCGAGCATGCTATGGGCATTCGTGAAGAGGCCGTGGTGTGGTTTTGTGGCGGCAAGCAGGGTGGAATAGCCTGGGTTCGATTTCCAGTAAGGTTCAAAAAAAAATCGTGAAATCAAGCTGGAATGAAAACGGGTTGCATGCATAGTTAAAGGTGAGATATTCTCACTTAAATTTGTTGCCTAGTTAATTTAAATGAATTGATTTAAATTATTGGATGTGCTTGGATGAATTTGATAATTTATCTATTGGATGATAGTATTTATGATAGTATATATATATATATATATATATTTGGAGTGATTGATTTCCCGCATTATATAGCGGATGAGACCCTATGCGCCGCATAATAGCGGATGATATTATATAATCCCATATACCGCGATATTCCACCTCGAAGTGGAATTGGTATTTAATTGTTGTGCTAACATCTGTGGATGCAGGGAAACAGGTTGGAGGGATCCAACTGGATTCCTCAAATTGTTGAATTTATTTCATATGTTGTGATGTGATTATTGATAATCTGTGAATGATTATATTGGTGATTGAAATTTATTGAAGGCTATGGTTTGGCCGAATATATTCTGGTATTTTAAAATACCAGGATATATAATTGGATTTTTGAAAATTAAAGTAAAGATTTATTTTAAAAGGTAATAAATTTTTGGAAATCAATTTTGAATTTGATTTGGTGTTTGAAATAAATTTGGAATTTGATTTGGTGTTTGAAAGTGAATATTTGGAAATCGATTTGAAAATTGTATATCAATGGATATTTGGAAATGTAAATTCACAATGGGAATTTATAAAGGAATGGGTTATTTGTTTTAAAAATAAATATTGGTTTATTTTAAAAAAAAGTGTGGAAAGAAATTACGGATTTGGAATGTAAATTGAAATAAGTCAAGAAGGATTTATTAATTGATTTAAATGGATCATTTTGAAATGGAAAGTGTATTTTCACTGGAAAGCCGAGTATGTTTTCAAAGTAGCTGATAAATATAAATTGAAAGTTTTAAGGATGGTTTTAAAAAGGATACTTTGGAGAAATTACTTTCTTAAGTTGTTTTTAAATCTTTAAAGTAAAGATTTATTTGGTTAATTATAGAAGTGATTATTTGAAAGATCAAATTGAGATTTGATTTAGAAAATGGATATTTAAATAATTATACTCTATCTAATAATTTCATTTTTAAAATTAGTTTGGGCTTGAAGTTTATATGAGATATTAGTATAATATTTTCATAACTAATATTTTAGATAAAGTGTTTAAAAATAGTTTTTATCTCAAGTGTTTCCAAATATACATATACTTTTGGATAAGTGTTTTAAATTATTCAGACTCGGCGAATCTTCAGTGGAAATAATTAACATTTGGAAATTTATTCCGCAAAAGAAAAGTGATTTGAAATTGGTTTTCAAAGTGTTGAAGTGTTCAAATATATCTTACGAAGATATTCTAAAAATAAATAATTGGGGAAAAATTATTTAAATTTGATAATTGTTGTGAATATTGTTTGATAGTTAAATAACCAACTATTGGTATAAACAATTTGGGAAATTATTGAGGCTTGATGATTCGTTGTGAATGTTATTTGATAGTTAAATAACCGATTATCAATATTGGCCTTTGAAACGACAATTGAATTTGTTTTCAAAACAAGCGCTCATTATTCGGTTAAGCCGGGAAAGGACTTTATGTCATAAAACTCATTCTGAATAATGATACGATGAAATAGGATTGCATTTGAAGATGGTGTTGAAGACTGGGTATTTTCGAAAACGAAAGGATTACCTGTCGAATGTCTCTACACCGAGTTGCTCTGATATATAGATTTTATCACCCTTTATAATGGGGAGTCCAGACGTGACTAGTGAATATCCGGATTTCAAGGGCTTCTTTGAAGTGCCTTCGGTTCTGTTCGAACCCGGAACAGACTTGTATAGATGTATGTCTGACGTTACACTTTGAGATGTAAAGCTGGTTTCTATCAAATACATTTCTATTGGTGGCGGAGAATTTATTCTCTTAGCTTAACACCCTTCTCTGAGACGTAAGAGCTCAGAGGTTATGTAGTTGATTGTTACTAGTGATATATTCCCAATTTGGTAATGTGGCATGCTAAGTGTTGCTGATCATTTGTTGATCGAAGCATGGCTTTTGTGAAAAGCGTAGCTTTGTGGATGAGACTTCGTCGGACCTCACAACCTGAAATGGTCGAAACAGGAAGGATGCGGCAAGGTTGTTTGGGGGTAGCGTCCTCAGGGTATGTCCATTTCCTTCTTGAAAAAGGTGGTATCATGGTATGGAGCCCAGATACTTAACTTATGTGGTTGCTGCAAATTTATTACTTTGTGGTTGTTGGTGTTGAGGATCCTCGGATAAAGGTCGGTAACGACCGGGGATGGCATACTCGTGTGTGGAGTTATCTAGTTACAGCTTCGTTGCATCAGAAGCGTGAGGTAACTCGGCCTTGTGTTGGTAGAGATCTGGTTAGGTTCTCGGGGCGTCCCTTCAAAGGCGTACCCATGTGGTGTAGGAAGTTCCTTAGCCTGACCATTTGTTGGAAATCCAAAGAAACAATACGCGCCATGTACGGTTTTAGTTGTATAACCTGCCATTTACTTATGGTAGTTTCATTTTCCAAAAGCATAGCAGATTTCTTTTTATTCCTTTGTGCAAATAACTGTTTTAAGATCTCACACGAGTCCCATGACTGACCTGGAGTTTATTGTTCCCTTTCTAAACTCGGGGTGCCCATAATTTTCCACACGGGCAGCCTAGAGTCAGGTTATCAGTTGTTCTGGAGCAAAGTCGGAAAAGTATGCTGTGGAGATCAGGAGGCGAGCTGGATGGCGGGACGTACTTCTGTATACTATTATCATTCCGGTGTGTATTCAATCATATGGGTAGGTTATTATAACTGCCAATGTTGTGTGTTGTTGTAATACTCTGATGATGTAATGTATAAACAGATATAGTTCTTTTGTTTAAAGATTATTCATTTATCTATTATATATTGTTCCGCTGCGATTGTGAGATTCTGATATTGTTTTTCTATTTCTTCTTCTACTTTCTTCTTCTATCTTCTATCTTCTTCTTCTTTAATCCTAATGGTTCAGTTTTTCGGCATTCGATGGTTCGGCATTTGATACAGTGGACGTATTGATGTCGACTTTCGGGCGTCAAAAAATTGGGTCGTTACATTGGTCGACCGCTGATGTTGCCTAGAGCACGAAATCTCCAGGCATCGTCTCCGATGATGATATAATCATCTTTGGCCATCAAAACTTAGCCACTGAAGCATGAAATCACAACCAAACCAACACACAACAATACCCATCCTAGATGGATCATTCAAGCACAAAAATACTAATATTCAATCTACTATAAGCTACAATTTGATAGGGTTTATACTTTCAGTTTTCAGAAATTTCTTACATACAGTATTTTATCAATAAACATCCAACAATCAACAAAACCCAATCAATCATTAACATGCAACACAAATTAGAGATAATAGTGAGTATTACTCACCTTAACTCCTTGAATCCTTAGCCAAAAATACACATAATAACCTGTCTTCTCATATTTCATCCAAGCCCTAGAAAATAGTATACACGAGAACAAAGAGGGTTTCGAAACTAAATCAAAGCTGAAGTCAATTTGTCTATAAGATAAAAAAGGCTTGAGAATCTTACCTTGATCTTATTGGAATTTTTTCAAAATTTTCTTGGAATTTAAACAGTTAATTTTTGCTCTAGGGTTTAAAGAGAGGAAGAGGAAGACTTGGTTTTCTTTAGTGGTTATAGAACGTAAAATAAATGAGAAAATGAGAAGTGAATTCTCTTTTGCTTAAGTCTTAAATTGGCTTGGGTTGAAATATACCCAATAAGAAAAAGAAATGTTTCATTCTTTTATTTCTTTTCTAAATTCATTCTCACTTTCAATCATATTATAAAACGTACTCTCTAATAATTATTACTAATTACTTTTCCAATTTATCTTCTTTTTATGATATCAACCATAAACTCTAATACAGCTCTTTTAAGTCAAATTTCTAAATATACTTTAAATTGATTATTAACAATTTAAACACTCGTTAATTCCTATTTATAATAATTAAAAGAATTTAACAAATAAAATCTCTATTTTTCTTAACAATATATTTATTTATAAATTCCAAAATATTCATTCCGTATATTAATTTTCCAATATTATATAAATTTAGAATTCACATTCCAAAAGAATCCATTATCTTTTATAAAAGAGTACAAATTCAAATTTCTCCATATTTCATTACTTAAAAAATCAAACTTCTCATTTAATTCTCCAGTTTAAATCATTATTAATTTTATTAAGTAATTCAAAAATCAGGGTTGTTACAGCGAATCTCATAGAGCTCCTTAATATGTTAACGTCGGCCGAGTCAACATCTAACGATCAAGGGGCCATGCTTGTTGTAAAGGGTGGTGCATCATTTTTGAAAAGTTTGAATAAGCGGAAAAGAGAAGTTAAGAAGAACAAGAAAGGTAAGAAGACCGATGACAAGGGTGAATGTCACTACTGCTACAAGAAAGGTCACTGGAAAAAGGAACTTTCATGATTACTTAAAGATTGCTGGAGAAAGATAGCAGAATGGTTCAACTGCTCCATTATGTACATTTATGATTCAAAATTGTTTTGTAATCAATAAAAGGTTTTCGATCTTAGATATTGGATCTGGAACACATATACGTAATTCGTTACAAGGGCTTAGGAACTGGAACTATATGGCAAAAGGAGAGATGAGACTCCAAATTGCTGATGGATCTATCGTAGATGCAATGGCAGTCGGAGATTATCATATATGTTTGCCTAATGGATTATTCTTGATATTAAATAAGTGCTATTTTGTAAAAGGCTTTATTTGTGGAATCATTTTTGTTTCTAGATTATTTAAGACTAAATATATATTTTATTATGCAAATAAATGTTATGAGCATTAGTTTGAATGGAATAAAGTCCGTGATGATGTCCTTGAAGATGGCATTTATGTGATCAATACTAATTATGTGTGTTCTATGAATAACTCTTCTAACAATATACAGATAATTATCTTTGGCATTGTAGGCTAGGTTTATTAGTGAGAAACGACTATGCAAATTGAAAACCGAATGTTTTCTCCCATCACTTAATTTTGAATCATTTGACATGTGTGAATCGTGTCTCAAAGGTAAAATGACCAAGCACCTCATCAATGGGAGCAATTAAAGAATTGATGAACACTTAGGGTTAGTACATAATGATGCATGTGGCCTAATGCTTGTAATCACCAAAGATAATAGTTCTTACTTTGTTACCTTCACCGATGATTTCTCAAGACTAGGATATGTGTATCTTATGAAGAATAAATTTGACGTCTATGAGAAATTTGTTGAATACAAAAATGTAGTAGAAAACATAACGATCCATAAGATAAAGATACTTCAATCAGATCGAGAAGGTGAGTATGTTGGATAGGAATTCCAACAGTACTTAAAAGATAATGGGATTATCTCTCAGATTAGTCTACATTACACTCTGCAACACAGTTGTGTGTCGGGGCAAAAGAACCGAACCTTATTAGATATGGTTTGTTCCATGATGAGTAAAGCTGAGATACTATTGTCCTATTGGGGACATGCGCTAGAAACCGCAGAGCATATGTTGAAAGTGTTGCCTGCTAAATCTTTGCCTAAAATGCCATATGAAATGTGGCATGGTAAGAAACCCTAACTCAAGTATTTGAAGGTGTAGAGTTATCCAACGTACATTATGAATGTTGGTCCAAAAAAACTAGAGGCAAGATCGATATTGTATAAATTTATAGGATGTCCCAAAAACTCAATGGGATATACTTTCTACAATACCAAGGAATAAAGGGTTATTGTGTCTTGGAACGTTGTCTTTTTAGAAAATGAATTTTTATCAAAGGAAATTAATAACGAAGCTGTAGACTTGGATGAGATCCAAGAAATTAACATTAAGGCCGAACTAGTGGGGGAGAACCGAGTTCACCCATATACGAAAACACACAACCTATTAGAAGGTCTAGTAGGGAATTTCACACACTAGAGAGATACTATGGTTTTCTCGTGGATGGCAAGAAAGAGGATTGTGTATTAGATAATGACATTCCTATACCTTTCCAACAAACATTGCAGAGTAAAGTCTCTACACTCTGACATGGAGGAATGAAATCCGAGATGCATTCCATGTACGAAAAAAAGTATGGACATTGTCGGATGTACACAAAGGGATAAAACCCATCGGCTGCAACTGGATTTTTAAGAAAAGGCTAAATGCAGATGGAGAAGTAGAGACTCATAAGACAAGGCTAGTTGTGAAAGGAGTTCATCAAATTTAAGGTGTTGATTATGACGAGACCTTTTTGCCCTTAGCCATGCTTAAGTCAATTTAGATTATGATAGTTGTTTCTTCTGTGACTACAAAATATGGCAAATTGATGTAAAGACGACATTTCTAAATGGTAATTTAGAAGAAACTATCTATATGTCATAGCCCGAGGGTTTTGTGGTTATGGGGAGTGAGGGCAAGGCTTGTAAATTGTTAAAGTTTATTTATGGACTTAAACATGCTTCAAGAAGTTGGAACGAGTGTTTTTATAAGGTAATCAAACAGTTTGGTTTTTATCAGAACATAGAGAAAGCGTGCATATACGGAAAGGAAGAGGGCAACGCTATCATGTTCTTGGTGCAATATGTCAACGATCTATTATTGATTGGCAATGACACTTCGTTATTGCAATTAGTGAAAGCTTGGATTTCCAAGAATGTAATAACCCGCACCTTAATGGGTCTAAATTTCAACCAAATCGAAATCCAAGTCCATTAGTGCATGGATCATTGGTTTTGGAACCTGTAATAGACATAAGTATATCAAAGCTCGATCAATATAAACTCATAGCAAAATGGAAAATATAATAAATCATAAATACTGATTGAGGCTGCTACCGTGGAATCAATAGAATTCCTTGGATATCTAATTGCCTTGTCACCACCTAGCATGAATAAAAAGACTTCTCCATCTACCGTTTCCATCTTGCTCTAGTAAACTATCCTTCTAATATATCCTGTGGGTTGTAATGAGGAGTGGGTCAGAACAACGTTCCGATGATTATAAAATTACATACTTTACCCAAACACCAATTTATTCTGACTGATTTCCATTTAAGTGTTATGTATAGACTTGCTAGTAAGCCGTTAAATCCTATGCGCATACAATTATAGAAAACCTAACCTTCTCTAAGGTATAACTATATGTATGTATGTATGTATGTATGTATGTATGTATGTATGTATGTATATGCATATGTATATGTATATGTGTATGTGTATGTTCTTACATATATAAAGGTTCACTACCCAAACCCCGACCACTTAATCCTTCTTAAATAGAGAGGAGGTAGGCCCAACGACCATTTAATAACTCAATCCTAAAGCTGGCCCTCCGCAATGTAAATGCTAATTAATCGGTTCTAGCTACAGAGACCGATAACCCATATATACGGCTTTATAATTCATAATTTAACTACCGCACCACTAAGGCATCTCAAAGACTTCTCTAAGGGTTAACTAGCCCACCTCCAACAAGTAATATACGTCTAACCATTAACTTTGAGGTCTGTGTGTTTTCCATATGGATTCTACACTAGTAGGAAGCAAAATCCATCAGGGCATGACCCAAGTCTTTTCCGCTGCCCGCTCGGGCCACTAGTGATCATAGCCTATATACCAACGCTACTAGTAAATATCGGTCCAACAAAAATACTAACATAGCCCGCCGACCTTCCACAGCTGACATCCAATTTAGACTAACCAAATGTAAGTTAAGGAAAATGCCCTTCCAATTACTTAATACCTCTTATTAGAAATGAAGTAGACCCCATTTTCTTGAAAGTACCGATCATTTAATACTTCAAATCCGAGGTGAACCCTTGATATATTTTCCCCTACCTATCTGCAATGCATATCGCTTTTCTCATGGGTCCTATGGTTGGAGATGTTCCATATCAGTAGTAAGTATACACAACTACTAGTAGCCTCTAGGTAAAGGAAAGACTTATATTGTGTAACTTTAATGACCTCACATCCCAACCCACTGAACCAAACTACCCATCCTAGGCTTAAATGTTGGGTTAGGCCTACTAATTCACGCTTGGTCTAATTGCACAATTAAAGCTATATACTTTCCTACTATGAAAATTATATTTCCATCTACGCATATTTATTAGTATTAACACTTACTTGTTCGTGGTGTCATTATTTCTATTTTAAACGCATATACCCTATATTATTCATTTCCATTTTATAACTGATAAATGTTAATTGTCTGTAGTAAATGGTCACTAATATCAAAATACAAAAATCTCTAATGACGTTTAATTACTTGTTTCAAAATCAACCTATTAAGCCCATACGATTTTTCCATAAATGTCATATTAAATTCCCTAATCATTCCTCATTTAATTCCTTTAACTTCCTATTAACTACAAATTTATTGCCCAAATTTGTATTTATTGTCCATAAATTTTAGAATTACCATTCCTTCTTTTTTCAACCTCCTAGTCGTATAATTACTGCTATTAATGCTAAATGTCTTAATTATAACTAATGTGAATATCGTCATATATTACACTATAAATATATTTTTATTTTTTTAATTGATAAGCGCAGTTATACGAATATATATATATATGTATGCATATATATATATTTCTATCCTAACTATTAATTCCTATAATTAATTTCCATAATTTAATTTATTAGAGTTATCTTTTAAAAAAGGATCACCGTTATAATTTTCTATAAATTGCCTAAAACGAGACTTTTGCTCAGTTTTAAATTAAAAGGAATTATCTCTTTTCTTTTATTGAAGTAGATAGTGCAAATTGCAGAGAAGAATATCTATTCTTTACACATCTCTTTCCTTTTTGCTATATCCTTGTTAATTTAAATGATGTACTTTTTATACATTTGTTGTAACGACTCGGAATTTCAATGCTTTGATTAGTGAATATTTAATTAATTTCAAATATTCAATATATAGGTTTTATAATGAAAATAAACTCATTTTAGTTAATTAATAATGATGGTAAAATCGTTTTCAAAATTTGTATACCAAATTAAATAGTTCGTAGAAAAACAGAAAATGTGACTAAAGAACGTTTTCCGAAATTTCGACCTTTCGACATCGAAAAGTTGTCAGAAACGTTGTTTGCCTTTGTGCACTATATATACATATATATAAGAGTTAATTAACTAGATAATAATACACTTAGAGATAAATTATCTTATGTTAATTTGGATTAGTAAGTGATGTGACAAGACAAAGTTTTAAAAATAATAAACATTTTATATAAATATATATATAGCATTGTCACATCTTAGATTTTGCAATCATTAACCATCATAATATCTTGTCGCATCTTAGCTTTAATTAACAATTAAACTTATATATATAGAGGGAATGATGTGACAATTCATAGTTTTTAAATAATATATATATAGAGTGATGTGACAACTCATATATTTAAAAATAATAAACATCTTATATAAATATATATATATATAAGTATTGTTACATCTTGAATATTTTTATAATGAATCATCATTAGCCATAATTACATGGATGAGGTGACTAAAGAGTAGAGATGTTATGCATGAAAGGGAGGAAAAGATGTTGATTTTATTTCACATAATGATGACATAGGAAAATTTGCTTATAAATAGCTCCAACCTCCTCTTATTTTTACCACTTCTTTCTCCCACCATAACTTCTTAATTCCACCTCAAATGGTGATCTACTTTTACTCAAATCACCTGAAATTCCAATGGCTACAACATTCTAGTTGACCACTGTTTCCAATTTCGATAATTGCTATGTCAAAATACTTAATCTTTGCAAAGCAAATTATCACCCAGAATTTCAAGACCGAAAATTACCCATCTTCTTTTGATCATAACTTCTTCAAAACAAACGAAAACGAGTGATTCTTTTCCTAAGATAATAAAGGAAAGGAATTTTTACAACTTTTGTGAAGATCCTGAACTCGGCCTTCGAAAATCGGCACCCGTACTTCACTTGTACTCAAAATGCCGTAGATTCAAACGCCGAATCTGGCTCTCCGGAGCTTATAACACCATTAAGTATAACAACACAGCCGAAGAAAGAAAACAATGATATCATATACAACTCCAATGAATACAATATCCAAATGATGTACAACAATGATATCAATATGATACAACAATATCAGAGATAAATAATGATACAGCGGAAATAACAGAAATGATAACTCCAAATGATCAGTCAGAGAGGCTGAGTCCAACCACTCCAATGTCAAACTCGAACCACAAAGATAAGCAATGTCGGTCGTCCGTGAACTCCAAGAAATGAACTAGCTCCAGATAATCTACTAACCTGACTATCTGAAAACCCCAACTCTAGACTGCCCGTGTGGAAAATTGTGGGCACCCAGAGTTTAGGAAGGGAACAATAAACTCCGAGTCAGTCATGGGACTGGTGTGAGTAACAAAAACAGTTTATCTTTAAAACAAACAACAAAAGAGTTTTAAACATTGAAATCCGAAATGCTTTTTGGAAAATGAAACTACCATAAGGCCTCCCGCCACACACACAATGCAAACGCAGAATTGGAGGAGATTTCTCCTTATGATAGTCAAAAATGCTTACTACACAAAATCATTCGATATTATTACTATTAGTGCATAGTGTAGAAAACCATTTCGAAAGTATAATATTAATCTTAGCCAGCATAGACATTCCGAACTATGCCTACTATAGCTACCATCTAAACAGTGGTGACCACCATAAGTAAATGGCAGGTTCTACAACTAAAATCGTACTGGGTTCGTATTGTTTGATTGGATTTCCAACAAATGGTCAGGCTAAGGAACTTCCTATGCCACATGGGAACGCCTCTGGAGGGACGCCCCAAGAACCACCTGGCTCTCTGCCAACACAAGGCCGGTTACCCCCTTCCCGGGTAGTAAACCTGAGATATTCCACCCCCGGTCCTTTGGGACCTTTATCCGTGGCGCCTCAATCACAAAGCAACAATCACACAGTAAATGAGATTGGAGCAACCATATAGGTAAATATCTGGGCTCCATACCATGATACCACCTTTTTCCAGAAGGAATGGACATACCCTAGGGGAGCTACCCCTGAAACCTTGCCGCATCTTTTCTGTTTCGACCATTTCCGGTCTGTGAGGCTCGATGAGATCTCGTCCACAAAGCTACGCTTTACACGAAAGCCATGCTTTGATCAACAAATGATCAGCAACACACAGCAACACTTAGCATGCCACACTACCAAATTGGGAGTATATCACTGATAACCTTCAACTACATAACCTCTGAGCTCGTACGTCTCAAAGAAGGACGTTAAGCTAAGAGAATAAATTCTCCGCCACCAAACAGAAATGTATTTGAAAGAAATCAGCTTTATATCTCAAGGTGTAATGTCAGACATACAACCATACAAGTCTATTCTGGGTTCGAACAGAACCGAAGGCACTTCCGAAGAAGCCCTTGAAAATCCGGATAATTTCTAATCACGTCCGGACTTCCCATCACAAAGGGTGATCAAATCTCTATATCGGGGACCAGTCAATGCAGAGACATTCAACGAGTTGTCCTTTCGTTTTCGAAAATATTCGGTCTTCACCACCGGTCTTTAAATGCAAATCCATAACGTCGTATCATTATTCGGAATGGGTTATATGACACAAAGGTCCTCTCCCGGCTAAACCGAATAATGAGCGCAATATTTTAAAAACATATGGATATTGGGATTTCAGTTAAGTCACAACTTATTACCCAAAACCTTTCTTCAAATGGTTTAAACACATTACCATTTCCAATCTTTTACAAAAAGATTCATTTCACAAAGTTCACCCAGTTTCACAAAGATCTACTCATAGATTTTCAAATCGATTTCCATTTCAGTTGGATTAACTCGTTAAATCTTTAAATCAAGATTTAATTGATAGCTTTCAAAACAATTCCATTTCAACCTTTTATACAAAAGACATACTTTTCCAATTTCAAAACGAAGTTCAACAATCTTTCACGAAGATTTATTCATAACTTGGAAAACCATTTTCCAATTCAAACTTGAAATTCCTTTAATTAAATTGGAATTTCATTCCTTATATGAAAGCTTCTATTATTTGAAAACAAACAGTTTTCATTTTGGAAAATCTGATTCATTTATACGAGTTAAAGTCTTTGGGTTAAATTCAAATTCTCAAAACCATACTTTTAAAATGGTTTAAATTCATATAAACACATTTATAACATCTTTAACCATAATTTCCAATTATGGAATTCAATTCCAAATTTTGAATCCAAATTCAAATTAAATTATTTAAATTGAAAAACTTTACCAAGTTATTCAAAATAACTTTTATCTTAAACTCCTTTTCAAAAGCTTTAACATTTAACCCAAATCCATTTCCAAAACCAATTGAAATTAAAATTTCAATTTCAAAAACTTTAAATTTAAGTCATCTGTGACTTAACCGATTTCCTCGTGAAATCCATATTTGTGTGTGTAAAAGTGTGGTCCAAGGGTTTTACACAGTAGTGCAACATCATTCAATCATCACAGATCAGAATACAGAAATATAGTTGATAAGTGGTATAAACTATAACGCTTATCCTTATTCACAGATCCACAGATAAATCACAGATAAAATAAATTACATTCATCACAACTTGAATTAAAACAATTCATATCACACAGCATCACATAGTAGGGAAATCGAACAATTCATAGCATTCAATAGAATACAGTCATCCATAAGTAAGGTTAACGAATCATCTAATTAATTGAAACCAAATTAATCACTAATTACCAAATAATTTATCTCTAATTACCAATTAATTAATCTCTAATTAATTAATTTATAAACTTTAATTATTAATTAATTAATCCTTAATCATTAACTAATTAATTTCTCTTTAATTTCTTCATAAATTTAATTACTGATTAATTATTCAAGACCTTAATTAACTTTAAGATAAACCTTTTCTTTATTAATTACTTAATCATTGTTAAGATTTTATTTAATAAATCTTGGAAATAATTATCATCAATGTATAAATTAAAAACATTTTACCCTTATAATTAACTACTTAATTACACACTAAATTTAAGTTTAAAATAAACTTAAGAATTAACTTAATAAATTTAAGTTAAATAAATCATACCACTTTTCTTAAACCAAATATTTAATAAAACATTTATTATACAAAGAATATTGATTTAAGAAATAGTTTAAACTTGATTTATTTTAAATTTTAAAACTTGCTTTATTTAAAACTGTTAAACTACTTACTTCGGGTTCAACCCGGGCCATCACTATTATTTTCCCGAGTCACAACTCGATCCAAACCCACACTTCCTTCTTTCGATAAACACGAGAACATCTTCGAGCCAATCCACACTTTTCCCGATCCTCTCCTTCTTCTCCCTCCTTCATTCCAAAACAACAACTCAGACACCATTCCAATACATGTGCACGTGCATAGGTCGACGCTGGTGCTCCGGCTACCACTACCATCGCCGATGAGTCAACTTCGATCACCCCAAGCCATCCAAACACCCAGAAACTTGAATTAAACTCGAGAATGAAATCGAGCCATCTCGACCAAATGAACCCAACAGCACACCACCAGAAAAACGAACCCGCGCCACCTCCTCTGGCCATCAGAGGCCACGAAAACTTGACCCAAGCTCCGTTGACGTGCGACGCCACGAGTGGCACCGGAGGCACGAAGTCCGACGGTCTACAGGCGGAGCAGCGATCACATTTCCAGACTCGACTCAGTTCAATCTTTAAACCCTAACTTTGATTCGTCCCACCAATTCATGCATTGGAAAATTTATCCAACAATTTTCCTGGAATCGTAGATGTTCAACCCAGCTTCAAGCAAGATTTTAGCATTTAAAATTTGTTCAGTGATCGAAAATCGATCAAAATGCAAATCTCGTTCAACGGTGAACTGCGCTCATAATACTCTACTAAAAATTATCAGTTTTGTTTTAAAAATCTTGTTTTTGAATGTTGATTCCAGCTATATAATCAAATTCAGAAATTTAAATACTTGAATTTGGACATAGTTTTTGAATTTTACTGTCTTCCCTGTTTTACTGGAACTGCCCTTGATAAATTTATTTGAAAAAAAATTCTAAGCTTAATCTTGCTTATACAAACAGATTTCATTTAGGTCGTAAAGTCTGAAATCAATTATTTGAAGAAGAATTTGATGTTGATCGGGTTTTTGTTTCAAGTTCCAGAAACCTGGAGCAAAGAGATATGTCTGTGCAACAGACATGTATAGCATAACTGCATCCACTCTTATGTATATATATTTTTATATAAACATATTTTTAATTTTACTTAACACATATCTCAGCAACACCAACACCCAGACAGATTCAAGCAATCAGATCAAAAATTAAAGCTTTAAAGGGGTCTACTCACCTGTTTTCAAAATAAACAGAGATGACGCAAAACATACATGGATATATTCATCTATATATAATCATATAACACAATATCATTTAGAACTCTCATATTCCAGCATTCATTACTTTGAACTTTAAGGTTAAATGTTTACTCACAGTGAAAGATGATGAACAGAGAATGAAGCTTTGATCTTGTTTTCCAAGAAAAGAAGAACAGAGTTTTCCTTGTGAACCAGGCTTTGAAATTCAAGTTGAAATCTTTTTGTTTGTATTGATTTGTATTGTAGTTTTGTTTGAGTTTTGAAAAAAAATACTTGCTTCAGATTTTTCTTAGTCTCTGGTGGACGAAATGAGATAAGGAAGTTGATGTATATACATTGAGTTTACAGGTTTATATTATTACTTGTACAAGAGGCAGAGATTTTTTCCTTCATTTGTACTGAAAATATTTGTTTAAAGTTTTTGGCCAGATATTTTTCATCTCGTTTGTTTCAGCTGATTTTGGTTTTGGTGGCTGATAGATTTGTTATAGTGTACTAATGCTTCATGCATTAATTAGCATTGTACAAATACCCTTATTTTATTTGATTTGTACATAGATTTTTTATACTAGAATCTTCTTTTGCAAGCTTCATTATATATTATTTGTTTACACTTGAATATATGTTTTCTTTTGCAAGTGTATATACATAACTATGTATATTTGTTTACACTAGAATATACTTGGATGTATTTTTATTTGTTTCTATTTCCAGCTTAAGTATTTGTTTTATCTTCATACAAATTGTCTTGTATTTTTCTATATACTTATTTCAATAGTTTATATTTTATATTTATTTTTGATGTATTTTGTTTTACTTTATTTTTTTTTCTTTTATTATTTTGTTTGTTTTTATTCTATGTGTATTACTTTGTATTGATTTATTAAGATTTATATATTTACTTTATATTGAATGAAACTATATATATATATATTTATTTATTTATTTATTTTGTGATATAAATGAATTTCTAAATTTTAATTTGTTGTTAGAATTTGAGCTAATGTTTTCCTTTATATTTTTATTATAATTTATCTTTTATATATTGATTTCTATTTCTAATTTAATTTATTAATATTGTTTTACTTTAAATATTTATTGCCTTATATTTCTATTTATTTATTTATTTATTTTAATTTCTAACATAAACCATTTATTTAAAATTTAATTCAAATCCCATACATACATATTCACATATATATACAATATTTAAATTTAGCACATATTTTATTTGAATTTGGGGAAACTCAGATAAATTTACCAATTAATTTACCAATTTTAATTCAAAAATTCAATTAATTATCAATTTAAATTCATATAAAATTCGGGGTCGTTACAACCTTCCCCCCTTAAAAGAATTTCGTCCTCGAAATTGCCAAGGAGACACAAAGATAGATGAAAAATGTTTCATCAAATCAAACTGAATATCTATTCTGTATTTGGCTTACCAAATCAGAATATCAATAATAGATACAAGAACGAATCTATTCAATTTTTCCACAAGATGCTCGGGTTATCCAAATCTACGAAGTATGCAGGGGCATCGGTTAGTTCGAAGGGATAACTAACCATTCGTAGAATATATTGGGACCCAAAAGATAGATAGATATATGAATACAATTTCAAAACTTTTAGTTTAGAAACTAAAGTATACCTATCAACCATAGCAAACAAAGCAACCAATTCATCCAAACAAACAATTCTGGCCTATTTGGAGTTTAAGTCCCATGCAAATATATCAAATCTTCTTCCTGGATCTACCAGGAACTATCGAAGAATTGAGAAGAGATGCTGAACAAAAGAGATTGATAGAGAAAAGATTGTTTCCTTGTTGTTACAGGGTATTGACCATTTATAGTCGTATTCCCATGTCCCCTATCTCATCCTCTTCTTGCACTCATACTCACTATCAATGGATAGTAAGAGAATTTACTGAGGCATACGGACGGATATCTTAAGGATACTCATTCTAGGGTATATGTAACGACCCAGAATTTCCGTCATTTGAAATTCGTATATTTAATTAATTTTAAATATTAATAAGTAAGATCTGGAAGTCGAATTAATTTAATTTCGATATAGTGATTTAATTGGGCGATTAAATTATTAATTAATATTTAGAATTGAAGAAATAATTGAAATCTGAAGTAAATGTGTAAGAAAATGATTTATAAAGATGTATTAAATCATATTGGAGTTATAATGATGTTATAGAACTTTTAAAATTGAATTAAAAGTTAATTTGTGAAAATTGAATATTTTAATATTTAATTGACGACTAAAAATAGTCATTTTTCAAACAGTCTCGGATTTCGACGAAACTGGTTTCATCGGATCCGTAATGTGATATTATTGTAAGATTTCAATTTTCGTAGCAATCGGAGTTGTCCTTTGTCCGGGGCAAGCCAAAACGCATCGAAATCGGTTTTAATAGATTTGATTTAAATTTGATCGTTTATTTCCGTAACTCTCACATACGACCGAATTAGCTTCCGAAACACGTTCCATTGTGTTCGAAACGTGGGTAAAACCTTATGAACGCCTGGCGGCATGCGTTGTTTGGAGATCGTTTGAAAAGTTGCTTTAAAGAGAATTTAATATTAAAATATTATCGTTATACGTATATATTTACGTCTACACAACAGAAACCCTAGTTCTCTCGTGGCCGCCAGTTTACATTGTTAATGGCCGAGAATTTCGATCCTTCTCCTCCAATTTTCTTCAAATCTACACATCAATTCAACAACCAATTGGGATATTGTAGATCTCGTTGAGCACTTCAATATGAACGGCCACGATCGAATATAACATCACGAATCAGCGGAAAATCGGCATTGAGCGATGCACGTACATGCACGTTTTCCGAGGAAAAGACGAGGCCGAGCTCGTCGTGGTTCCAGCCGATGGTAGCTCACATCGTGGGCTTCAAAATGGCAAAGTTCGATCGTCTTCAAACTGTGCGTGGGGGTTGCGAAAATTAGGGTTAGAGGGGGCGGCATGGGTTCGTTCGAACCTGGGAATGTCGCGCGTGGAGAAAAACTGATGGGGGAAGAAGGGGGGATGCGCGGCCAGATCTTCTTGGTTCAAAAGCAACGGCAGAGATTGAGTTGGGTTTGAAAATTAAAAATATAAAGTTGTAAATTATTTTATAATAAATCGTATAAACTTTTAAAAACCATAACTTCGTCATATATTATCAGAATTCAACGAATTTGGTAGCGCCAGAATCGCAGAGACGTGTACTACGCAGTGGAGCAATTCTAGGATTATTCTGAGCAAGTAAAAATTTAGGTTAGATCGAACACCGTTCGATTTAATTTAAATTTGAACGCTCGTCGACAACTCAAGGTGAGAACTCCTCACTCAATCGAATATTTTATTTCGATTTAAATTTTAAATAGTTAGATTTAAAATTGTTGATAGTGTTAATTGTGTGAATTGGATGATGACTGTTATTTATTGTGATAAATAGACCCTATACGCCGTATATTAAGCGGAGGTTATTTATTAAAAACATATACCGCGATAATTTCACTGTGAAGTGGAATTGGTATTATATATGTATATAGCAATATATATATATTGGACTATGTATATATTGGAGTTGTTGATTTCCCGCATTGTATAGCGGATGAGACCATATTACGCCGCATAATAGCGGATAGTATTTTATAAATCCCATATACCGCGATAATTTCACATTGAAGTGAAATTGGTATTGTGCTAACATCTGTGGATGCAGGGAAATAGGTTGGAGGGATCCAACTAAGATTCCTCAAACATTTGAATTTATTTCAATGTTGTGTGTTGATTTATTTATAATCGCCGTGTGATTATATCTATGGATTGAAAGCGTTGAGGGCTATAATTTAGCCGAATATATTTTTGGTATCGTTGGATACCGAAAATAAATAAAAATTGGATTTTTAAAATTCAAAGTTGAAAATTTATCGAAAAATTTATTTTGATAATTGAATGAAATTAAAAAGTGGTTTTAAAAGATAAAGGTTTTATTTTTTGAACCATATTGAATTAAATTTCAAATTTGTATAAAAGGGCTTAATAAATGGATTTCGAAATTATTATTTATCAATTGAGGATTTATTTGAAATTTGGATTTTTGAATGAATTTGAAGAGATAAAGGAATTTATTTTAAAAAGAAATAATTTTGGAAATTCATTGAAAATTTATTTGGATTTGGAAATCAATTTGAAAATTAATTTGGAGCTGGAAAATAAATATTTGTGAAATCGATTTAAAAAAATTAATTTGAATTGTTTGACATCTTTGATGTGTGATGCTTTGTGATATATCCTGTTTTGTATTGTGATTTGTGATCTTTTTATCTATGATATGATATATCTGTGATCTGTGAATGAAAGATAAGCGTTATAATTTATACCGCTTATCAAATATCTTGTTATATTTGATCTGTGATGGTTGAATGTTGTTGCACTATTGTGTTAAACCGTGGACTACACAATACACACACAAATGTGGATTTCACGTGGAAATCGGTTAAGTCACGGATTTTTATCAATTTTGGAAAATTGAGTTTTTGAATCCAAAATAGTTTTGGAATTGGAATTGAAAGCTTTTGAAAGTGAATTTCAAAAATAAAAGTTATTTCAAATAACTTAATAAAATTGAAATTGAAATCAATTGATTTAAGTTTGAATTCAATATTTTAAAAATTGAATTCAATAAATTGGGAATTTTGGTTTAAAAGATTTTATAATTATAAAAGGTGTTTATATGGGTTTTTAACCATTTAAATATGATTTTGGAAATTTAAATTTAAATTCAAGTGTTATACTTGAATGGCCGTAACTTGTATAAATGTAACCAGTTTTTCCCAAAACAAAAACTATCCGTTTTCAAATAATAATGGCTTTCATAAAGTGAAAAGATTTCCAATTTTGTATTGAAAACAATTCAAGTTAAAATGAAATTGTAAATAGTTTGGAAAAAACTATGAATTAACCTTTGTGAAGATGATTAAACTTTATTTTGAAATCAAAGAAGATTTTAAAAGGTGTATCTTTTATATTATAAAAGACTTGAATTGTGAATAGTTTTGAAAGCTATAAATTAAATCTTAAATTAAAGATTTAATTGGTTAATCCAATTGAAATGGAAATTGTTTTGGAAATCTGTGAATGAAACTTTGTGAAACTGGGTAAACTTTGTGAAGTAAATCTTTTTGTTTAAAGATTTAAAATGGTAATTTGTTTAAACCATTTAAAAGGAAAGGATTTGGGTAATAAGTTGTGACTTAATTGAAATCCCAATATTCATATGTTTTGAAATATTGTGCTCACTATTCGGGTTAGCCGGGAAAAGACCTTTGTGTCATATAACCCATTCCGAATTAGTGATACGACGATATGGATCGCATTTGCTATATTACAGCATGATAGGGGGTTCTCGCTTCGCGGTTTGGTGGCGAACGGGAGACTCTTACTCCTACATGTCCCTGAGTGGGATGGGTTGGTTGTGACAGTCGAGAGGCTGGCCGTAAAAGTAAATGTGAGGTGCCATTGTATGCCACGGTGGGTCTGGGATGGTTGCAAAGCCTACCAGTCCCCACTGTTTTCGGATGTTACATTTGGGATCAGAGCATATGGTTAAGCGATAACCTTGGCTCTGTTGGGTGTTACTCATTAGAGATAGAGTCAGTAGTACTCTAGAATGAGTGTGAGTGTAATAATAGATACGAGTGCGTATTTGTTAGTGAATATAAAATTGTTTTATATTGTGATGATTGGTTTATTGAGTGGTATATGGAATCTGGTCGGTATAGTCTGTACAACTCTATCGATAGGGATCTCTAAACACTTGTATAGAACAATTCGGCACGATATTGTTTTAAATTGGGTAAATGAAGTAATTTTACCTCGATTATATTTTGTATATAAAGAAAATAATTTTTCAGAATTATTAAAGTGTATATAAAAATTAATTGGTTGGTTGTTGAAAATGTGAATATATCTAAATTAATGAAAGTTGTTTGAATAAATTATATAAAAACAACAATTGTAAAAGAATGAAGTATAAAAGCAACAATTGTATAAGTATGGAATTATAATTAAGATGATTTACAAGTGTGAAATAATCTTGTATAAGTAAAGTAAAATACTGAAATTATATGAGAAAAAAAAATTTATAAATGTGATTTATAAATAAAAGGAAATTTTTGAAAGAATTTAAAGCACTCAATTCACTATTGTTACTGGGAAATAATAAGGGTGATGACTGCAGCATCATCAGTATCATTTTCGAGTTTCTATGTGATTGATTTGCTACCATAATAAATTAAAAGAAAAAAAAAATTGAAGTTTTGTTGTGATAAACAAAATTTAAATTAAAATCCAAGTTGTAATTGATAAATGTAAGTGAAATAAGTTTATACTTATAATATGATTTGGGAAATTAAATAAATAAGTTGTGTAACTTATAAAATGAGAAAATGTAAGTGAAACCAAATTATTAAAAATGGTTAAACAATTTTGTTAAGCAAAATGAGATATGAATTTGAATAATTGATGAAATTTGACTTTGGTAAAAGTTAAATAAAATTTACTTTAGAATGAAATGTTGTAATGGAATACAACTTAAGTAATGTTGAATGAAATTGATTTTTGATGTCGAAGTAAATTAATAAAGTGAATTAATGAAATGAAGTGATGAATATGAACTTGAGTAATGTAATGAGATTCAACTTTATTTGTAAATTGAATTAGCAATTGAATTAGTAAATGAATTGAATGTTAATCAATCGAATGTGAATAAATTGATATGGAATAATGGATATAAGTGTTAATTCATTAAAGCTAATGTAATTGGAATTTGAATGAATCGGATGGAAGTCAACTTAATATTAAACCAATTGGAATTAAAAGTGTTAAACCAAATTGAATGTAAATTGATAAATTTGGTTGTGTTGAATATACATTGGTTGTTATTTGATTGTTGGTTGATTGTATATAGTATAATTCATTAAGTGTTAATGAAATTGAATTGATAAAAATTGGAAGCTATGTAATTGGATTTAAATTGAAAGTGAAGTAAATTTAAATAGAAATTGATTTGAATTGAAAGTGAATCAACTTGAATGTAAAGTAGTGAATGTAAACTAATTGAAATTGAATAATTGAATGTCGTTGCATATAAATTGGTTGTAAACAATTACAAGTAATATTGAAATTTTATAAGTTGCTTATAAACCTTGTTAGTATGCATTTCTTTTGATATGCAAGTGTCGTAGTTGTTTAAAAGAGTAAAATGTTAATAACTTCCTATATATGTTACTTACATATTTAAATTGAGTAAGTACAGGTGACGTGGCTGCCATTCGGTTGATTTGGTTGCGCTAAAATGCTAAATTAATAACTGCTTTGCTTAAAAATGCTAAAAAGGTACGCCTACGCAATAAAAATAGGAAATATGAACTGTTTTTCTGCTTTTTCGACCGGGTGGGTCGATGTATATATATTTATGTCTATTGTGATCCTACTACGATCGAACCGCGCAAAGGAGACGTTGGCGAATTTTTCGGAAAATTTAAGGCGTTAGAAAATTTTTGTTAATGAAAAGTCAATTTCTAAATTGTAATGAAAATATAGGAATTGAACTAGAAAATGGAAATCATTATCTTGGTTGAAGTTAAAGGTTTTGGAAAAGTGAATATAAAATTTTCACTAAGCGAATAGTTTGAAAAGTTAATGAATTTTGGGCATTTTTCTTACTTTGCAATTTCGAGGACGAAATTCTTTTAAGGGGGGAAGTTTGTAACGACCCAGAATTTCCGTCATTTGAAATTCGTATATTTAATTAATTTTAAATATTAATAAGTAAGATCTGGAAGTCGAATTAATTTAATTTCGATATAGTGATTTAATTGGGCGATTAAATTATTAATTAATATTTGGAATTGAAGAAATAATTGAAATCTGAAGTAAATGTGTATGAAAATGATTTATAAAGATGTATTAAATCATATTGGAGTTATAATGATGTTATAGAACTTTTAAAATTGAATTAAAAGTTAATTTGTGAAAATTGAATATTTTAATATTTAATTGACGACAAAAAATAGTCATTTTTCAAACAGTCTTGGATTTCGACGAAACCAGCTTCAACGGATCCGTAATGTGATATTATTGTAAGATTTCAATTTTCGTAGCAATCGGAGTTGTCCTTTGTCCGGGGCAAGCCAAAACGCATCGAAATCGGTTTTAATCGATTTGATTTAAATTTGATCGTTTATTTCCATAACTCTCACATACGACCGAATTAGCTTCCGAAACATGTTCCATTGTGTTCGAAATGCAGGTAAAACCATACGAACGCCAGGCGGCATGCGTTGTTTGGAGATCGTTTGAAAAGTTGCTTTAAAGAGAATTTAATATTAAAATATTATCGTTATACGTATATATTTACATCTACACAACAGAAACCCTAGTTCTCTCGTGGCCGCCAGTTTACATTGTTAATGGCCGAGAATTTTGATCCTTCTCCTCCAATTTTCTTCAAATCTACACATCAATTCAACAAACTTCCAACTGGGATACTGTAGATCTCGTTGAGCACTTCAATATGAACGGCCACAATCGAATATAACATCACGAATCAGCGGCAAATCGGCATTGAGCGACGCACGTACGTGCACGTTTTCCGAGGCAAAGACGAGGTCGAGCTCATCGTGGTTCCAGCCGATGGTAGCTCACGTCGTGGGCTTCAAAATGGCAAAGTTCGATCGTCTTCAAACTGTGCGTGGGGGTTGCGAAAATTAGGGTTAGAGGGGGCGGCATGGGTTCGTTCGAACCTGGGAATGTCGCGCGTGGAGAAAAACTGATGGGGGAAGAAGGGGGGATGCGCGGCCATTTTCTTGGTTCAAAAGCAACGGCAAAGATTGAGTTGGGTTTGAAAATTAAAAATATAAAGTTGTAAATTATTTTATAATAAATCGTATAAACTTTTAAAAATCATAACTTCGTCATATATTATCAGAATTCAACGAATTTGGTAGCGCCGGAATCGCAGAGACACGTACTACGCAGTGGAGCAATTCTGGGATTATTCTGAGCAAGTAAAAATTTAGGTTAGATCGAACGCCGTTCAATTTAATTTAAATTTGAACGCTCGTCGACAACTCAAGGTGAGAACTCCTCACTCAATCGAATATTTTATTTCGATTTAAATTTTAAATAGTTAGATTTAAAATTGTTGATAGTGTTAATTGTGTGAATTGGATGATGACTGTTATTTATTGTGATAAATAGACCCTATACGCCGTATATTAAGCGGAGGTTATTTATTAAAAACATATACCACGATAATTTCACTGTGAAGTGGAATTGGTATTATATATGTATATAGCAATATATATATATTGGAATATGTATATATTGGAGTTGTTGATTTCCCGCATTGTATAGCGGATGAGACCATATTGCGCCGCATAATAGCGGATAGTATTTTATAAATCCCATATACTGCGATAATTTCACATTGAAGTGAAATTGGTATTGTGCTAACATCTGTGGATGTAGGGAAACAGGTTGGAGGGATCCAACTGGATTCCTCAAACATTTGAATTTATTTCAATGTTGTGTGTTGATTTATTTATAATCGCCGTGTGATTATATCTGTGGATTGAAAGCGTTGAGGGCTATAATTTAGCCGAATATATTTTTGGTATCGTTGGATACCGAAAATAAATAAAAATTGGATTTTTAAAATTCAAAGTTGAAAATTTATCGAAAAATTTATTTTGATAATTGAATGAAATTAAAAAGGGGTTTTAAAAGATAAAGGTTTTATTTTTTGAACCATTTTGAAATAAATTTCAAATTTGTATAAAAGGGCTTAATAAATGGATTTCGAAATTATTATTTATCAATTGAGGATTTATTTGAAATTTGGATTTTTGAATGAATTCAAAGAGATAAAGGAATTTATTTTAAAAAGAAATAATTTTGGAAATTCATTGGAAATTTATTTGGATTTGGAAATCAATTTGAAAATTAATTTGGAGCTGGAAAATAAATATTTGTGAAATCGATTTAAAAAAATTAATTTGAATTGTTTGACATCTTTGATGTGTGATGCTTTGTGATATATCCTGTTTTGTATTGTGATTTGTGATCTTTTTATCTATGATATGATATATCTGTGATCTGTGAATGAAAGATAAGCGTTATAATTTATACCGCTTATCAAATATCTTGTTATATTTGATCTGTGATGGTTGAATGTTGTTGCACTATTGTGTTAAACCGTGGACTACACAATACACACACAAATGTGGATTTCACGTGGAAATCGGTTAAGTCACGGATTTTTATCAATTTTGGAAAATTGAGTTTTTGAATCCAAAATAGTTTTGGAATTGGAATTGAAAGCTTTTGAAAGTGAATTTCAAAAATAAAAGTTATTTCAAATAACTTAATAAAATTGAAATTGAAATCAATTGATTTAAGTTTGAATTCAATATTTTAAAAATTGAATTCAATAAATTGGGAATTTTGGTTTAAAAGATTTTATAATTATAAAAGGTGTTTATATGGGTTTTTAACCATTTAAATATGATTTTGGAAATTTAAATTTAAATTCAAGTGTTATACTTGAATGGCCGTAACTTGTATAAATGTAACCAGTTTTTCCCAAAACAAAAACTATCTGTTTTCAAATAATAATGGCTTTCATAAAGTGAAAAGATTTCCAATTTTTTATTGAAAACAATTCAAGTTAAAATGAAATTGTAAATAGTATGGAAAAAACTATGAATTAACCTTTGTGAAGATGATTAAACTTTATTTTGAAATCAAAGAAGATTTTAAAAGGTGTATCTTTTATATTATAAAAGACTTGAATTGTGAATAGTTTTGAAAGCTATAAATTAAATCTTAAATTAAAGATTTAATTGGTTAATCCAATTGAAATGGAAATTGTTTTGGAAATCTGTAAATGAAACTTTGTGAAACTGGGTAAACTTTGTGAAGTAAATCTTTTTGTTTAAAGATTTAAAATGGTAATTTGTTTAAACCATTTAAAAGGAAAGGATTTGGGTAATAAGTTGTGACTTAATTGAAATCCCAATATTCATATGT
The DNA here is from genome assembly GCA_030737815.1 of Allium fistulosum. Taxonomy (NCBI): domain Eukaryota; kingdom Viridiplantae; phylum Streptophyta; class Magnoliopsida; order Asparagales; family Amaryllidaceae; genus Allium; species Allium fistulosum. Next base: position 1,125,906,429 of record CM060904.1, on the reverse strand, counting down.
TTTGAAATATTGTGCTCACTATTCGGGTTAGCCGGGAAAAGACATTTGTGTCATATAACCCATTCCAAATTAGTGATACGACGATATGGATTGTATTGAAGACCGGTGGTGAAGACCGGGTATTTGTGCAAACGATAGGATGACCTATCGATTGTCTCTACACCGTTATCTACGGTATATAGATTTCCTTTATGATGGGAAGTTTTATCGAGATTGTGAATACCCGGATTTGCAAGGGCTTCTTTTGAAGTGCCTTCGGGTCTGTTCGAACCCGGAACAAACTTGTATGGTTACATGTCTGACATTACATTTTGAGATATAAAGCTGATTTCTTTCAAATACATTGCTATTGGTGGCAGAGAATTTATTCTCTTAGCTTAACACCCTTCTCTGAGACGTACGAGCTCAGATGTTATGTAGTTGAAATTTATCAGCGATATATTCCCAATTTGGTAATGTGGCATGCTGAGTGTTGCTGTGTGATGATCATTTATTTGATCATTTGTGATCAAAGCGTGGCTTTGTGAAAAAAGTGTAGCTTTGTGGACGAGACTTCGTCAGACCTCACAACCCGGAAATGGTCGAAACAGGAAAGATGCGGCAAGGTTTCAGGGGTAGCTTCCCTAGGGTATGACCATTCCTTCTGGAAAAGGGTAGTATCATGGTATGGAGCCCAGATACTTACTCATGTGGACACACTTTATTTATTATGTGTGATGTTAGTTACCGAGCGCTCGAATAAAGGTCCCAAAGGACCAGGGGTGGCATATCTCAGGTTTACTGCCCGGGAAGGGAGTAACCGGCCTTGTGTTGGCAGAGAGCAGGTTGTCTCTCGAAGCGTCCAGCCAGAGGCGTTCCTTCGTGGCATAGGAAGTTCCTTAGCCTGACCATTTGTTGGAAATCCATCTTCCAATACGAACCTTGTACGGTTTTAGTTGTAGAACCTGCCATTTACTTATGGTGGCGCCCCACTGTTTAGATGGTAGCTATAGTAGGCATAGTGTGAAACGCCTATGTTGGCTAAGATTAATATTATACTTTCGAAATGTTTTCCACTATGCACTAATAATAATAATCCAATGATTTGCGTAGTAAGCATGTTTGACTATCATAAGAAGAAATCTCCTCCAATTATGCGTTTGCATTGTGTGTGTGGTGGGAGGTCTTATGGTAGTTTCATTTTCCAAAAGCATTGCGGATATTTTCTACTTGCTTTGTTGTTGTTGTGTTTTAAAGATAAAACTGTTTTAAGTTCTCACACCAGTCACCATGACTGACTTGGAGTTTATTGTTTCCTTCCTAAACTCTGGGTGCCCACCAATTTCCACACGGGCAGTCTAGAGTCAGGTTATCAGGTCATTCTAGATTCAGGAGATGCTATGGAGCTCAGTGGCGAGCTGGATGGCGAGACGTATTCACTTGTATATGATATTATTTATTCCGCTGTGTATTTTGTATGAGGACAAGTTTATATAACTATCCAGTGTTGCATATTGTTGATGTAAACTCTGATGATGATGTAATGTATAAAATGATATAGTTCTTTGATTTAAAGATTATTCATTTATATATTATATGTTGTTCCGCTGCGAATGTGAGATTCTGATATTGTTCTGTTTCCGTGTTTTTCTGTTGTTTCTTCTTTCTTTTTCTTCTGTCTTCTTCTACCTCTTCTTTTTCTCCATAACAATTCAGTTTTCCGGCATTCGATTGCTCGGCAGTTGATACAGTGGACGTATTAATGTCGATTTTCGAGCGACGAAAAATCGCGTTCGTTACAGTATACTTCACCCTATCTCTAATGAGCTACTTAATGTGTTATACTCCTGAGCTAAAGTTCAACCTTAGCTCTGATACCAAATGTGAAGATCCTGAACTCGGCCTTCGAAAATCGGCACCCGTACTTCACTTGTACTCAAAATGCCGTAGATTCAAACGCCGAATCTGGCTCTCCGGAGCTTATAACACCATTAAGTATAACAACACAGTGGAAGAAAGAAAACAATGATATCATATACAACTCCAATGAATACAATATCCAGAATGATATACAACAATGATATCAATATGATACAACAATATCAGAGATAAATAATGATACAGTGGAAATAACGGAAATTATAACTCCAAATGATCAGTCAGAGAGGCTGAGTCCAACCACTCCAATGTCAAACTCGAACCACAAAGATAAGCAATGTCGGTCGTCTGTGAACTCCAAGAAATGAACTAGCTCCAGATAATCTACTAACCTGACTATCTGAAAACCCCAACTCTAGACTGCCCGTGTGGAAAATTGTGGGCACCCAGAGTTTAGGAAGGGAACAATAAACTTCGAGTCAGTCATGGGACTGGTGTGAGTAACAAAAACAGTTTATCTATAAAACAAACAACAAAAGAGTTTTAAACATTGAAATCCGCAATGCTTTTTGGAAAATGAAACTACCATAAGGCCTCCCGCCACACACACAATGCAAACGCAGAATTGGAGGAGATTTCTCCTTATGATAGTCAAAAATGCTTACTACGCAAAATCATTCGATATTATTACTATTAGTGCATAGTGTAGAAAACCATTTCGAAAGTATAATATTAATCTTAGCCAGCATAGACATTCCGAACTATGCCTACTATAGCTACCATCTAAACAGTGGTGACCACCATAAGTAAATGGCAGGTTATACAACTAAAACCGTACTGGGTTCGTATTGTTTAATTGGATTTCCAACAAATGGTCAGGCTAAGGAACTTCCTATTCCACATGGGAATGCCTCTGGAGGGCCGCCCCGAGAACCACCTGGCTCTCTGCCAACACAAGGCCGGTTACCCCCTTCCCGGGTAGTAAACCTGAGATATTCCACCCCCGGTCCTTTGGGACCTTTATCTGAGGCGCCTCGATCACAAAGCAACAATCACATAGTAAATGAGATTGGAGCAACCATATAGGTAAATATCTGGGCTCCATACCATGATACCACCTTTTTCCAGAAGGAATGGACATACCCTAGGGGAGCTACCCCTGAAACCTTGCCGCATCTTTCCTGTTTCGACCATTTTCGGTCTGTGAGGCTCGATGAGGTCTCGTCCACAAAGCTACGCTTTACACGAAAGCCATGCTTTGATCAACAAATGATCAGCAACACTTAGCATGCCACACTACCAAATTGGGAGTATATCAATGATAACCTTCAACTACATAACCTCTGAGCTCGTACGTCTCAGAGAAGGGTGTTAAGCAAAGAGAATAAATTCTCCGCCACCAAACAGAAATGTATTTGAAAAAAATCAGCTTTATATCTCAAGGTGTAGTGTCAGACATACAACTGTTTCCTGGAGATTTGACCAGGCAACTAGTGCTCGGCATTAGGTGACATTCGGCATCTCAGAGTGGCCGGCATCCAGTGGTATTCGGCGACACACTTGGCATCCAGGAGTGTTCGGCGGAGCGCACGGCATCTAGTGGGACTCAACATCTCAGGGTGGCCGGCGTCTAGGAGTACTCGGCGAAGTACACAGCATCCATAGTGTTCGGCATATAGAGCACTCAGCGTCAACAAATACTCGGCAACAAGAGTGCTCGGCATACAAGAGTGCTCGACATACCAGACTGCTCGGCATACAAGAGTGCTCGGCATACAAGAGCGCTCGGCATTAAGGAGAACTCGGCAACGAGAGCGCTCGGCATCAAGTTGAACCTGGCAACAAGAGTACTCGGCATCCCAAGGTACTCGGCGTAGTACTCGGCGACGGGAGTACTCGGCATCCAGAAGACATTCAACATGCACAACTACTCAAGGCAACAATGTCGTTCGGCCTGCATGCATTGTTCGTTCAAGGGCTTCAGATAGAGACACGTTCGGCCTCAACTGACAATCATCCTGCACTTCCCACACATCCAGCGTACCGTTCGGCATAAAAGGATTGTTCGGCATCAGAGCGTTCGGCATACCAGGATCGGCATGCAGCGACCACTGTACTGGGGCTAGAGTGTTCGGCCATCCAGCCCATTTGGGAAGTCCAGCCCATATTTGCCTACAAATAGAGGGGCAATGTCACAGTGAAAGGGATCCTTTTTGGGAGAGAGAACACTGGGGAGACTCTTCCATTTTCAAGACTCATCTTCTCTACTTAAACAACTTCATTCAAGCATTTTGATTCACGAATTGTATATGTAATCAACTCTAAGGAAGATCAATAAAGTTTAACCTCAAAGTGGACGTAGGCAATTACGCTGAACCACTATAAATTTGGTGTTCTTACTTTCTGCAGTTAGATTAGCATTGTCTTCTCTGTTTAATTTACTTTCATCACTTAAATCTTTACACAATCTTTCTCTACGAGGTTAGTGACCAATTTTGGTGCTAACACTTTGGTGCTTTCACTGAGAATTGAATTCTCAGACCTCAAGGATCTGCTTTGAAGCTACTGGATTGAACAAATCCCCCAAAGAAGATCCGACTCACTGATAGGACATCCGTTGATTCTACTCAGAGTTCATACCGATAACTCTACAATGGCAAGACCACGTACCAGGTCAGCTTCTCATAATGCGGATGCCCACGAAACTGCTAGTGTGCAACAAGTAGGACCTAGCAATCAACCAGCGATTCCGAGTGCAGGAATTGCCGCTCAAGAACAGACTCCAGTTGTCACCAGAATAGAGTTCAATGACTTGATCAGAGAACTCAGGGAAAGCAGGAGACAACTAGGAGAGCAGATGCAAGCTAACGCCAACCTGATGGCACAACTCACTCAACAGCAGCAACAGAATGCTGGGGGCAATCCCGCTCCTTACTCTTCATCTGATAGTTCAACTTCCTCTGATGAACCTCCCAGGCGCAGACGCCGCAAGACTGACGCTGCACGAGCAGAAGCTGCTGTTCAAACAACTGGAAACCGTGACCAAGCAAGAGCTGGAAACTTCAGGACCGGGGTACAGATGGAGGACAGAGGCCCGGATCATCAAAATGCTAACGATGTCGAACCTCAAGACGCACGATTGGCAGACCGCCAGGAGAGGAGGCATCAGCATGGACAGGCGCGTAGAACAGACACTAACCTTCCGCCTTCCATACAGACACCAGATCTGACAGCCATGATCAGGCAGTTGATGAAGGAAAATCAGGGGTTATCGAATGATGATTGGGGAGTGTCAAGAAGTCATACTCCGTTCACGGATGTTGTGTTGCAAGCGGCATACCCTAGGAAGTTTAGTATGCCTACTATCCCTACGTATGAAGGGAGGACTGACCCCAGACAGCACGTCATGAGGTACGAATGGATGATGGATTCAGCTAGAGCGAATGATGCCACCAAGTGTAGGTGCTTTCCGATTACTCTATCTGGGATCGCTACTATGTGGTTCACCCAACTTCCTCCGTGATCCGTATCAAATTTCGAGGAGTTGGCAAAGAAGTTTATTGAGCAGTTCAGGATACACAGTACGCACCCAAAGGACGTGATGTCTCTGTCAAGCGTAATCCAAAATCCCAGGGAGTCGTTGAAGGAATATTTGCAAAGATTCCACGTTGCAGCAACTGCAGTCAGTAATCCCAACAACCATGCAATTCTAATGGCTGTAATGAGAGGTGTGGATCCAGACTTTGAGTTTGGAGACTGGTTGGCAGGAAAACCTCCGGCTACGCTAGAGCATTTCTACTCAAAGGCACACCAGTTCATAAGAAGAGAGGAAGCTAGGTGGGTACGACGGGATAAGGCGCCAGGACCTGTCCAAGAATCAATAAAGAGCAACATTGTTGTGAAGCAGTCTGGAGACAGCTCGGGAAAGGTCCAAGTCAATGTCCAGAACAAGCCTGGGCAACCTAAGGAGTCCGGAGGAAGGAGTCAAGGGAAAAGAAAAGAAGCGGGGAAGTGGAAGTCGAGAATTCCAAGCTACAGCGAGTATACTCCGCTGAACGCGCCACTTGAGAACATTTACCTATCCACCTGCAATACTTTTCAATACAGAAAGCCACGTCCGAAAGAATCGATCGAGGAACAAAAACGAACCGGGAAATATTGTCGCTTCCATGAGACTTATGGGCACAATACGGAGGAGTGTAGACACCTACACGACGCTATTGAAAAGTTGATCAAGCAGAAGAAATTGCAAGAATTTGTGAAGGATCCTCAGGAAGGAGGACAGGGAACGTCCAACCCAGGTCGTGCACCAGCTCCGCGTCATCCCGAGGAGCCTGCCCGAACCGTATGTAGACTAGTCATAAATACAATTATCGGTGGACCTCACCCCGCAGATAAGAATTGGCAAGAGATGGAGCGATATGCAAGTTCCCTGAAGCATGCAGATTTTGAGTGCTGTTCGAACACGGAGGACGGGGCCCCTACTAAGCAGCAGCGCGTAATGACAGATGATATTGTGTTCAGAAGTAGAGACGCTGATCAGATAGAGGCTCCGACCATCGACCCCATGGTCATATCTGCAACGATCGGACCAGCATATGTGAAAAGAATTCTGATTGATTGTGGAAGTTCAGTCAACATCATCTTCAAGAAGGCTTACGATCAAATGAAACTGGAAACAAAAGACCTGAAACCGTCCAAGGCTCGTATACACGGCTTTAACGGCGCAGCAACCGACGCCGTGGGGTACGTTGAGTTACCAGTTGAACTGGGGCAAGGCGAGCGTCGGAGGGTGCGAATTCTACCCTTCGTAGTTTTGGATGTGGATTCTCCATATAATGTTTTCATGGGCCGGCCGGCCCTGGCTGAGTTTAGGGCAGCATTGGCCCCGTGGTGTTTAACTTTGAAGTTCCCAACTGACAAAGGAGTAGGTATTGTTCATGGCGACCAAGCAGCTGGTCGTTCCTGTTATGTGGCTGAGCTCCGAGAAGCCCATCGGAGGGAGAAGGGAAAGGTTGCGGACAATCCCGTCCGCATCCTTAATGCGGATAATTGACAAGTAGTGCCCGAGCCCTGGCTCGGGCATAGTTCTCGGATCTTCGGAGTATAGATCCGAGAGACGACGATGAGAAACCCAGGGAAGAGAAGGCGGCACCGGCTGAATTAACAATTGACATCTCAGTTAGCCGTGACGACCCTTCGCAAATTCTGAAAATCGGATCACAGCTTGGTCCCGAGATGACTGAAGACCTTAGCGACTTCCTCCGGGCGAATCTTGATGTTTTTGCCTGGACGCATTCTGATATGTTTGGGATTTCTCCCGCCACCACGAGTCATATGTTGAACATAGACCCGAAATACGTCCCAGTTAAAAAAAAAAGGAGAGGAATGGATCCGGAGAGGTCCGCCGCTCTCGGAGAGGAAGTGGACAAGCTCAAAGCAAATGGGTTTGTCCGCGACGCCCTCTACCCTGAGTGGGTATCCAACCCCGTGCTAGTAAAAAAGGCGAATGGGAAATGGAGGACTTGCGTAGATTATTCCGACTTGAACAAAGCATTCCCTAAGGACAGTTTCCCGCTGCCTAGGATCAATCAGTTGGTCGACTCCACCGCAGGACACGAGCTGCTGTCATTCATGGACGCGTACTCAGGGTACAACCAAATCCCGATGCATATTCCGGACCAAGAACACACCAGCTTCGTTACAAATGTCGGGCTGTATTGCTATGTAGTGATGCCCTTTGGATTGAAGAACGCAGGAGCAACTTACCAGCGTTTAGTGAATCGAATGTTCAAGGACCAGTTGGGTAGAACGATGGAAGTCTATGTGGATGACATGCTCGTGAAGTCACGACGGTCAAACGACCACATTCGAGACTTGGCTGAGATGTTCGACATACTCAGGTTTTACGGGATGAAGATCAACCCTCTGAAGTGTTCATTCGGCGTTGCATCAGGGAAGTTTTTGGGATTCATCGTCAATGCTAGGGGAATCGAAGCCAACCCAGAGAAAATCCAAGCTATTCGAGATGTGCAAGCGCCCAGGACTATAAAGCAAGTACAAAGCTTGAACGGAAAAGTAGCTGCGCTAAGTCAATTTATATCTAGAGCAACTGACAAGTGCATCCCATTCTTCGATATCATAAAGAAAGGGAAGAGAAATTTTGAATGGACGTCTAGTTGTGAGGAAGCATTCCGGAATCTGGTGAGGCATCTGGAGAGTCCACCAATGCTAGCAAAACCAGTTGACCACGAGATGTTGTACGTATACTTGGCTGTATCCCCGCATGCGATAAGTGCTGCATTGGTTCGTGAGGAGGATCGAGTCCAGAAGCCGGTGTATTATGTTAGCAAGCGTTTAACAGGGGCAGAGAAGAATTACCCTAAAATCGAGAAATTGGCTTATTGCTTGGTGATTGCATCACAAAAGCTTCGCCCATACTTTCAAGCACATTCAATCGGCGTTTATACCGATCAACCCCTGAGGCAAGTACTCCAACGGCCGGAAACTTCTGGAAGATTGCTAAGATGGAACATCGAGTTGAGCCAATTCGATATCGCATACTTACCGCGGAGAGCCATCCGAGGGCAAGCATTAGCGGATTTCATCGCTGAGTTTACCATACCCATCAAACCGGATGACGACGACATCATTCCCCCCATTCGATGGAAATTATACACTGACGGTGCATCAAACGACCGTTGCTCCGGCGCGGGCGTAGTTCTTATAACTCCGGAAAACCGATCAATCTGTTATGCCCTGAAGCTCGACTTCCCGGCTACAAATAACGAAGCCAAATATGAAGCACTAATCGCTGGCTTGAAGCTCATCAGAGAACTCGGAATCGAATCAGTCGAAATCTTTTGTGACTCACAGTTGGTGGTTTACCAAGTACGGGGGGACTACCAAGCAAAGGGACGAAAGCTTGCTCCGTACCTTGTTCAGGTCCAAGAGATACTATCAAATCTTGAGCGTTATGACATTTCACATATCCCGCGCGAACAGAACAAAGAAGCCGACTTATTGGCTAAGTTTGCAAGTACCGGCGATGCGCAACAAATGGGATTGTATCCCGTCGAAGTCTTGCATGCCCCGAGCATAGACGGGATGAAAGTCGATCTCGTGTTGGAAACAGAAATCGAGAAGGAATCGTGGATAACCCCATTCAAACTGTACCTAACGACCGGGGCTTTACCAGAAAAAAGAAGCGAAAGACGGCAGGTCCTTCGAAAGGCCGCGCGATACGTAATGCAGGATGGGTCGATGTACCGAAAAGGATTCTCAGTCCCATTATTGTGATGCATCGCTCATGATGAGACAAAGCGGGTCTTAAGAGAGGTTCACGAAGGGGAATGTGGCGACCATACTGGGGGGCAAACGCTAGCAAAGAAGATCCTCCGCTATGGATATTACTGGCCCACCGTAAATCGGGACGCCGCGGACTACGCAAGAAAATGCAACAAGTGTCAAAGATATGCGAAAATCCCGAGGGCTCCATCAACGGAACTCACACAAATGATTAGTCCCTAGCCATTTGCGATCTGGGGAATCGACATAATCGGCTCTTTGCCTATATCCAAAGGTGGCGCAAAATATGCGATAGTTGCAGTCGACTATTTCACAAAATGGGCTGAGGCAGAACCTTTGGCCACAATCACCTCTAAGAAGGTCATTAACTTCGTTGTACGAAACATTATATGCCGCTTTGGCCTTCCACACACCATCATTACGGACAACGGGACGCAATTTGAAAGCAGAGAGTTCAAAGAGTTCTGTTTAAAATATGGCATCGAGAAGAAGTTCGCCGCCGTGGCACACCCGAAAGCTAACGGGCAAGTCGAGGCCGTCAACAAAATAATCAAGTCCATACTGAAGAAGCGTCTGGAGAAGGTCGGAGGCAAGTGGGTAGATGAACTCCCGACAGCATTATGGGCGTATAGAACTACCCACAAGTCCGCGACCGGCCATACTCCATTCGCCTTGGCATACGGCTCTGAAGCCGTTATACCCGTGGAACTTGAAGTTCCATCACACCGAGTGACATACTATGATCCCAAGACGAACCAGAATCTCTTGTTGGAATCACTGGACTGCATCGATGAAAAGCATGAAGAAGCCGAATTAAGGGCGGCAGCGCATAGGCACCGAGTCAAGCGCTACTACGACGGCAGAGTCCGCCCAAGGATCTTTGATGTGGGTGATCTCGTTCTGAAACGAGTTTTCCCGGTACCATCACGTATGAATCCCAGCTGGGAAGGTCCGTACGCCATTGAACGGAAGCTTGGAGAGGGAACATTCAAGCTAGCAACCGTTGATGGCACGACAATTCCCCGAGCATGGAACAGTGAACATCTGCGGCACTATTACATTTAGCATGTTTCCTTTCTTGTTTTAAGCACTGTTATTTCCTGCATCTTTCCATTCAATAATAACTTAGTTTCTTTTAAAAAAGTTGTAATCGAGCAGTTTAGTTGATTTTCAATAATAAAGGCTTGAAGCCGTACCTTCCATGAATCACTAACGTTTCTATATCTCGTAATTGAATGACGAACTACATTATCTTGTACGACGTACGGACTCGTATAAACGAATACAAATCTCCGAATCCCCAGAGCATGGAGCGGAGTACTCTAAGTCCCCAGAGCGCGGACTAGAGTATAAACGATTTCAAATCTCCGAATCCCCGGAGTGCGGAGCGGAGTACTCTAAGTCCCCAGAGCGCGGACTAGAGTATAAACGATTTCAAATCTCCAAATCCCCAGAGCACGGAGCGGAGTACTCTAAGTCCCCAGAGCGCGGACTAGAGTATAAACGATTTCAAATCTCCGAATCCCCAGAGCGCGGAGCGGAGTACTCTAAGTCCCCAGAGCGCGGACTAGAGTATAAACGATTTCAAATCTCCGAATCCCCAGAGCGCGGAGCGGAGTACTCTAAGTCCCCAGAGCGCGGACTAGAGTATAAACGATTTCAAATCTCCAAATCCCCGGAGTGCGGAGCGGAGTACTCTAAGTCCCCAGAGCGCGGACTAGAGTATAAACGATTTAAAATCTCCGAATCCCCAGAGCGCGGAGCGGAGTACTCTAAGTCCCCAGAGCGCGGACTAGAGTATAAACGATTTCAAATCTTCGAATCCCCAGAGCGCGGAGCGGAGTACTCTAAGTCCCCAGAGCGTGGACTAGAGTATAAACGAATACGAATCTCCGAATCCCCAGAGTGCGGAGCGGAGTACTTTGAGTCCCTGGAGCACGAACTAGAGTATAAACGGTTTCAAGTCTCCAAGTCCCCGGAGCACAGAGTCAGCAAAAAGTCCAAGTACTCGAGAGATGCGAGACGAGAAGTACGCCATGTCCAGAAATGTTTGAACAACACGAGAATGGACCGGGAGATAATGCAACTCATAAGAACTTGAGTTATGGCTACAATTAGTCAGCAAACCAAAGAAAGACAAGAGAATCATTCAAACAAAAAGAAACTAAACTTTATTCGATAAGTTCAAAATGGGATTACATGATCACTCCTACAAAATCCAGACCTGTCTATACAAACTACAAGCTACGGAAGATAAAAGCAATTACAAGACTTAAGCAAGAAGCTCGTTGAACGAGTATATCGATCATTTCTTCGATTTCTTCTTCTTGTCTTCCTTCGTCTTTTCCGATGACTCCTCTCCCTCACGCCTTTTCTTGGACTTCTTGCTTGCTAAGGAAGCGGAGTCAGGAGTAGGAGACGGAACATCTAGCGGTTTGGACCTGCCCGGGAGGATGATTTTCAAAGGTCTGTTCCGCGGGTCGGTAAGTTCCAGGATTCCAGGTTCAACTTTGACCTTGGCCTTTTTCTTCTCCTCTTCGACAAGGCGGTCCTTCATGCTCATATGCGAGGTATGCTCAGTGGCGCCGGTGATTTCAATTTCATCATCCCCTTCGGTAGGAGATGAAGCGTCGAGCTTATCATCATCCAACGCCCCGATCACCTGAGCATCGGGACCGGGGAGTACTCCCGCGTGGACAGCATCGCTTGTTTTCCCTGCCTCCTCCTTGGCGTCATCGCTCCTCGGAGTTTGCTCGGCGTCAGAACAACCTGCACGAAAACATAAAGAATGAGCGTTAGAACGAGTAGCCACTGCTGAAAAAAGACGGGATCTTTCAACTTCTAGAGAAAGAAGAATTTCCCACCAGGTTCCGGTTGGCTATCGGTGGCGCGTGGGGTTTCACCCTCCAGGATAGGTGATAGCACATGAGCACCGAGCCTAGGGTCTTCGGGGTCATAACCAACATGCTGCTCGAATGGATCAAGTGTCGGCCGACCGGCCGATTGGGCAGCAGACTGAGCAGCAGTATGAAGAGCAGTAATATTTACCCCAGATGGGTCAGCTTCACCATCTTTCTCTTTTGGAAGGGGAGAGCCTTTGCTGTAAAGTGCTAATGCTGCGGATAAATCCGATGGCTCATTCCCCCTAAGGAACTCCTTCACCAAGGCCTCCTCATCGACCTCTTCGGAGCCTGACTCGATCTTCCTAATCCTTATCAAAGTTTCCCAGGCCTCGGCTAGGGACTCAAGGTAGCCGTCACCCAAGAATGTTAAGTCGCGATGCATGAGGACGCGGGCTCCGTATTCAGCAATCAACGGGTCAAACATGCTTTTGACCTCTTCCCTGCCGGCTTCCGCGGCCGCCTCGAGGCGAGAGTCAATCTCCTCTGCAGCCTTTCTTTTGCCCTCCTCACGGGCCTCATCCTTCATTTTCTCAACCCTAGCGAGTTCGTCATCGAGCTTTGTTTTAAGGAGTCGGGTAGCAACGATCTCATCACAGTATCGTTGTGATTCTTCTTGAGCAGCTACCTTATCCTCCTTCTCCTTGGAGAGTAATTCTTTCAGCTCTTTGACTTGGGTGGCGAGCGCGTCCTTTTCTTTTTGGACAGAGTCTTTTTCTAGGGCGAGGGCACCGCTGCGCTGGACTGCTTCGTCAAGCTCTTTTTTGTGAGCCGCCTCTAACGAGTAACTGCCTCAGCAGTATCTTTTGCGCTTTGTTCAGCGGTTTCCAGCTTTGACTTATATGAAGCAAGCTCTTCGTCTTGGAGTTTGATGATTTTCTTATCGCTGTCGGCCTCCAGATTCAAACGATCAATCTCGTGTTGACGCTCAACGGATACTTCCGAGATCTTCTCCACCAAGTGCACAAACGCGTCATGTTGAACATAGACGTCGTTATTGCAGGCAATGGCACTCTATTTCACATGCCCGGGAATATGATGAATGGCCGGGAGGAATTCAGACCATCGAAGCAAATTTTTGGAAACTTGGCCTTAAGATCGACCATCTTTTCCGCAACAGTTGGGTCCACCGCAGGAATAGGAGGAGGAGGCTTTGAGAATTCCGCACTTTTCCGTTGCTCTCGGACTTGCCTTATACTCGATGAACTGGAATGTTGTTCTCGAGGAGCATCAGATTGATAACCCTTCTGTAAAGACTTCTCCCTATCCGGCTCAATTGGAGGAGGAAGATCACAGGACTGGGAAGATTGAGAGTGTGCCTTCTTGCGGTGAGACGACTCGCGGGGACGATTGTCCCTATCTTCATAATCGCCTCTGTCCCTGCGTCTGCCTGAACCAGAATCCCGTCCAGAGTGATGAAATACAGAAGAGCCCTGAAGACGATCGAGTCCGTGAGAACGCCCCATATCACCTGCAAAGAATGGAGATAACAGCGAGTTAAGAAAAGTCCGTGAGATGAGGAAAAACTTGAAGTGTATGATGGAATGCATATGTGCGTGTGTGTCCTAGTGTTCCCCTCGACGGACCAGTTCGTTTATCTTTACTAATCGGGGTGTTGTCTCCCTGGACCGGGAGTTGAACTCCCGCATTGCCTCTAGCGGGCGAAGAAAATTTGAGGGCTTCAGGATCATCAAACCCGTAATTAAGTATGTCTTCGGGAATAGAAAGGTTCGATAGACCCCTCAAGGAACTTTCCAAATGCTGCGAAGAAGCCTCTTTCTCAGGCGGGATAGGCGTAACTTTTGAAGTTCCACCAACTTTCTCCTTTTGAACTGTATATTTTAACTTCTTCTTCCCCTTCGAAGGGGAGGATGACGTCTCAATATCTTGAACCTCGATTTCCGGATTCCAAGCGAGACCCACGTTCTCGCCTTGAGTCTCAGGAACATCATCTTCTCTGCGCTCACCTTCTCCGTGCGTATCGGGAGTGCGGCGCGACGACGATCCGGCCTGTTTTTTCCCTTTACCGAACGAAGGTTTGGGAATGGTGACACCTTCTGGAAGGCTGATCCGACGACCAGGGGCTAGCAAGCCAAACACCGACAGTGATTCATTTGAAATGATAGTCCGGATGTCTCGATCCTCAGCAGGAAGAGCTCTAATGGCTTCAATAGCCTCAGAATATCCTCGGCCTTCCGGACGCGGGTTGATACCTGAAAAGATGAAATGAAGAGTTAGGAAAAGCATGACTCCGATTAAATACGAATAGTGACTCAACAAAGAGACTGACTGCCTTCAACCCATCTCCTAGCGAAACCAGAAGGGCAGCGCACATAGAACCATTCCTGTTTGTACAGGGCGAATTTACTACATGCCCCTGTCAAGATCTGGCATTTGTGGTATGGCTCGAGGAACATAAAGGAAGGACTGTCTTTCCGTCTCTTGAACATATAAATGTATCTGATATCACCGGCGGTTGGAGGTCTGGAGAAGACGGCCATGAAAAGTAAGTAAGTCCCATATAGAAATGCATGGCCATTCGGGTGCAGCTGCGACGGAGCTATGTCTATGTACTGCAGAACATCCCGGAGAAATAAATTGAACGGAGGCACGCTGCCCATCCAACACATGAACTTGTTGCAGGTAGTGTACCCGACTGGGGGCAGATGAGGACGACCGTGTCTCGAAGGAACTAACACGTCGGCAAAAGGAATCCCATGAATGGAGCATATCTGTCGCAGAGCAGCTTCGTTGATCTTCGAGGCTTGTGAATCGATCGGATTGTCTAGTAAGATTGTTGCCTCCAGAGCATCAGGTGCCAAGTTATGAGCAGGAGAAGTCGACGGATTAGAAGTATCAACGGCTCCTTGCCTTGATGACGGCCCAGGCTTGTCGGATATAGTGGCGGAGCTAGATTTTCTCGACATCCCAAATAAATAACGAACCTGGCTAAGTGCTTGAGAGAACTATACTTAAAAAACGTTGAACGTTAGAATTAGCAACACGAGTTTTCCCCCCACGTGGTGTGTGAACTAGTGCAAGCAATTGTGTACGAGCAATAAGATTTCAAAGATATAAAAATGAGCTTCGAATCGTTGCCTTCGAAGACCGTCATCGCTGACCGTCTCAAAGAGCCCGCCTGGTGGTGGTAGCAGTTCCAGATCTAGAAAACATGTAATTTATGAAGTATCTGGCTTAAGTCTAGTTTGACATTTATAACTGTTCGGCATTTAAATGTTGTTCGGCAATTGCATTGTTCGTCCTAAGAATAGATCAGCATGTATGTTTGTTCGGTTAAGCCATTATCAAGTGTTCGGCTAAAGGCCTTGTTCGGCTAAAGGCCTCGTTCGGTTAAGTCATTGTCCAGTTAAAGGTTCTGTCTGGCATTCAAAATGTTCGGCCTAAGTGCAATGTTCGGTGTTGTTTTGCTCGGTCTAAGTTCTGTTCGGCAATTGTATTGTTCGGCCTAAACATGGTTCGGCATGTCAGTTGCTCAATATTTATGACGTTCGGCATTGATACAGTTCGGCGTCTAAGTGTGTTCGACAACCAGAGTTCGTTCGGCTAAGTTGTTGTTCGGCGTTCTAGCGCGTGTTCGACCTTAGTTTATTCAGACGAAATACTGTTCGGCAGCCTCTATCATTCGGCGCATGACAACATACGCTGAACCATAGCTATGCCATCCAACACCCTTACCACCTCCAACGTTTTCCTTCTCCTTCTTTTTTGACTTTGGTTCGGCGCGATGGAGCTAAATACAATAGCCACATGTGCAAACACCTCAAATCCTTCCTCCACGCCTCGCATTATCGTTCGGCAATGAGGGCAACCTGCTCGAAAGCTTTCTACACGACAAACTTGACCATCTCATTTGAAACTTATTCGAGTTATACGAGGAGCAGTACCTAGATTGCAGTTAGGAGCTTAGGAAGGAATGTTCAAGTTGTAAATCTGTTCGACTAGAGAAGGTTAGAAATCTTGGAAGAGTGACAGAAATGAAAAGGTAAAGGAGAAGGGACGGGAAGGACCCAGTTATATAGAGGGAGGTAGAAGTTGAAAAGGCTATACCCGATAGAACCGGTCAATACCAGAGTGATCGGCATTAAAATGAAGTACCGTTCGGCACATGAGGGATGTCCGGTTTCGAACGTACCGTTCGGCGTCCAAACCACGTTCATCACGCACCTCCGTCACAGGCATGCTCGAGAAAGCATCATCAAGGAAAATTGAACCAGATTCAAAGCGCATCACGTTCGGCCACGCGATACACTTTGGGGGGCAAGTGTTTCCTGGAGATTTGACCAGGCAACTAGTGCTCGGCATTAGGTGACACTCGGCATCTCAGAGTGGCCGGCATCCAGTGGTGTTCGGTGATGCACTTGGCATCCAGGAGTGTTCGGCGGAGCACACGGCATCCAGTGGGACTCAACATCTCAGGGTGGCCGGCGTCTAGGAGTACTCGGCGAAGTACACAACATCCATAGTGTTCGGCATATAGAGCACTCGGCGTCAACCAATACTCGGCAACAAGAGTGCTCGGCATATAAGAGTGCTCGACATACCAGACTGCTCGGCATACAAGAGTGCTCGGCATACAAGAGCGCTCGGCATCAAGGAGAACTCGGCAACGAGAGCGCTCGGCATCAAGTTGAACCTGGCAACAAGATTACTCGGCATCCCAAGGTACTCGGCGACGGGAGTACTCGGCATCCAGAAGACATTCGGCATGCACAACTACTCAAGGCAACAATGTCGTTCGGCCTGCATGCATTGTTCGTTCAAGGGCTTCAGATAGAGACACGTTCGGCCTCAACTGACAATCATCCTGCACTTCCCACACATCCAGCGTACCGTTCGGCATAAAAGGATTGTTCGGCATCAGAGCGTTCGACATACCAGGATCGGCATGCAGCGACCACTGTACTGGGGCTAGAGTGTTCGGCCATCCAGCCCATTTGGGAAGTCCAGCCCATATTTGCCTATAAATATAGGGGCAGGGTCACAGTGAAAGGGATCCTTTTTGGGAGAGAGATCACTGGGGAGACTCTGCCATTTTCGAGACTCATCTTCTCTACTTAAACAACTTCATTCAAGCATTTTGATTCACGAATTGTATATGTAATCAACTCTAAGGAAGATCAATAAAGTTTAACCTCAAAGTGGACGTAGGCAATTACGCTGAACCACTATAAATTTGGTGTTCTTAACTTTCTGCAGTTAGATTAGCATTGTCTTCTCTGTTTAATTTACTTTCATCACTTAAATCTTTACACAATCTTTCTCTACGAGGTTAGTGACCAATTTTGGTGCTAACAACAACCATACAAGTCTGTTCCGGGTTCGAACAGAACCGAAGGCACTTCCAAAGAAGCCCTTGCAAATCCGGATAATTTCTAATCACGTCCGGACTTCCCATCACAAAGGGTGATCAAATCTCTATATCGGGGACCAGTCGATGCAGAGACATTCGACGAGTTGTCCTTTTGTTTTCGAAAATATCCGGTCTTCACCATCGGTCTTCAAATGCAAATCCATAACGTCGTATCATTATTCGGAATGGGTTACATGACACAAAGGTCCTCTCCCGGCTAAACCGAATAATGAGCACAATATTTTAAAAACATATGGATATTGGGATTTCAGTTAAGTCACAACTTATTACCCAAAACCTTTCTTCAAATGGTTTAAACACATTACCATTTCCAATCTTTTACAAAAAGATTCATTTCACAAGTTCACCCAGTTTCACAAAGATCTACTCATAGATTTTCAAATCGATTTCCATTTCAGTTGGATTAACTCGTTAAATCTTTAAATCAAGATTTAATTGATAGCTTTCAAAACAATTCCATTTCAACCTTTTATACAAAAGACATACTTTTCCAATTTCAAAACGAAGTTCAACAATCTTTCACGAAGATTTATTCATAACTTGGAAAACCATTTTCCAATTCAAACTTGAAATTCCTTTAATTGAATTGGAATTTCATTCCTTATATGAAAGCTTCTATTATTTGAAAACAAACAGTTTTCATTTTGGAAAATCTGATTCATTTATACGAGTTAAAGTCTTTGGGTTAAATTCAAATTCTCAAAACCATACTTTTAAAATGGTTTAAATTCATATAAACACATTTATAACATCTTTAACCATAATTTCCAATTATGGAATTCAATTCCAAATTTTGAATCCAAATTCAAATTAAATTATTTAAATTGGAAAACTTTACCAAGTTATTCAAAATAACTTTTATCTTAAACTCCTTTTCAAAAGCTTTAACATTTAACCCAAATCCATTTCCAAAACCAATTGAAATTAAAATTTCAATTTCAAAAACTTTAAATTTAAGTCATCTGTGACTTAACCGATTTCCTCGTGAAATCCATATTTGTGTGTGTAAAAGTGTGGTCCAGGGGTTTTACACAGTAGTGCAACATCATTCAATCATCACAGATCAGAATACAGAAATATAGTTGATAAGCGGTATAAACTATAACGCTTATCCTTATTCACAGATCCATAGATAAATCACAGATAAAATAAATTACATTCATCACAGCTTGAATTAAAATAATTCATATCACACAGCATCACATAGTTGGGATATCGAACAATTCATAGCATTCAATAGAATACAGTCATCCATAAGTAAGGTTAACGAATCATCTAATTAATTGAAACCAAATTAATCACTAATTACCAAATAATTTATCTCTAATTACCAATTAATTAATCTCTAATTAATTAATTTATAAACTTTAATTATTAATTAATTAATCCTTAATCATTAACTAATTAATTTCTCTTTAATTTCTTCATAAATTTAATTACTCATTAATTATTCAAGACCTTAATTAACTTTAAGATAAACCTTTTCTTTATTAATTACTTAATCATTGTTAAGATCTTATTTAATAAATCTTGGAAATAATTATCATCAACGTATAAATTAAAATCATTTTACCCTTATAATTAACTACTTAATTACACACTAAATTTAAGTTTAAAATAAACTTAAGAATTAACTTAATAAATTTAAGTTAAATAAATCATACCACTTTTCTTAAACCAAATATTTAATAAAACATTTATTATACAAAGAATATTGATTTAAGAAATAGTTTAAACTTGATTTATTTTAAATTTTAAAACTTGCTTTATTTAAAACTGTTAAACTACTTACTTCGGGTTCAACCTGGACCATCACTATTATTTTCCCGAGTCACAACTCGATCCAAACCCACACTTCCTTCTTTCGATAAACACGAGAACATCTTCGAGCCAATCCACACTTTTCCCGATCCTCTCATTCTTCTCCCTCCTTCATTCCAAAACAACAACTCAGACACCATTCCAATATAGTGCACGTGCACAGGTCGACGTTGGTGCTCCTGTAACGACCCATATTTTTATGGATTGAAAGATCGTATAATAGTTGTGTTAGGTTGTTAGTGTTGTTAAGTCGTCCGGAGTTTAGGTCGACTAGGGCTTAAGTCGTGTGGAAGTTAAGCCGTGTGTAGCTTAGGTCGCTTGGGAGATGAGTCGTGTGGTGGCTTAGGTCGTGGGGTAGGTTAGGTCAGATGAGCGACTTAAGAGGTTGGAGCGACCTAAGGAAGTGAACGACATAAGGTAGTGGACGACCTAAGGGTTAGCAACCTATAGGAATTGGAAACCTAAAGAGTAGACGACCTAAGGAGTCAACGGCTTAAGTCAGTAGGCGACCTGGGGGGATTGAGTCGTTCGAGCGACTTAAGGAATGTAGTAGTTAGGTCGTGAGCGACCTATGGGGTGCTGTGTTTAGTTAGGTCGTAAGCGACCTAAGTTAGTTAGGTCGTCCAGACGACTTAGGTGTTAGGTCGTGAGACCCTGTGTTTAGTTAGGTCGCGACCTTGGATGAGTCGTTAGGACATGCATTAGTGTTGAGTCTTAGGTCGTGACATTTTTTAGGTCGCTAGGTCGTGCGCATGTGTGTGTGGTTAAGTCGCGTGAAGGCTTAAGGGGTTAGGTCGCTGAGTGTTAGGTCATGAGCGACCTAGGAGCAAGCTAAAGTTAGGTCGTGGCTTCTGTTAAGTCGTTGAGTCGAGTGTGCGCTAAGTCGTAAGTCGTAGGTCGCGCGTATGTGTTAAGTCGCGCGAGTGTTAGGTCGGAGGATTTGTTAGGTCGTGGACGACCTAAGGTGGCGGACGACCTAAGGGGATTTCTGCCTATAAATACACGGGTTCTTCTTCATTTTTGGGATCCGGATTTTGAAGCGACGAAGTGCTGCTATTTTGAGAGCTCGAGTTCTATAATTCTTCACTTCTTTTCTCCACTCTAATCTTGTGATTCCTTCCATCCAAATCGAAGATCAAATCGAAGATCCAAAAGCTTAGATTGAAGATCTACATCCATCGAAGCGAGATTTCATCGTTTGAAGCGGAGTTTTGATAGACCGAGTTAGATTCTTCGCTGTCCAGATCTGAAGTGTGTTGCTTTTGAGGTGTTTAGGTGATTTGGTGAGTGGTGATTATCTCTCACACGGATCCAAAGGAGTATATCGGATCGTTGGCTTGATTTGGTGTTAAAATAGAGATTTCCATGCATTTTCATAAACTTAAGTGTAGATCTATTGTTCATGATGATTTGACATCCATTTTACTACATGTTAACCTATGCAAGTTCATTCATCAAGTTGTAGAGATATTTCTCATGATTCATGCTTGTTAGATTTGGACTCTTTATTTACTAAATTGCCATTATGGTTATAATTGTTTATTTGATCATGTTTGAATGCTTGATTACTTGGATTAATGTTTGACTTGATTGATTGTTGAAAATTAGTTGATTGATGATTTGATTTGGACAAGTTAGTCGAAGATGATTCAAAAGCTAAGGGAAAGGCTCTTGAATTGGAAAAGCTGCTCGTGGCATATGTGGCGGATGATGAAGCTCATATGGATAGATTTGATGATGTTGATGTTGAGATGAGGCTTTGCTATGATGAGATGAAGCGAGGCATGGTATGAGATAGCCTTGGTTTAATCCAGACGGGATCATTCCAAGCATGTTGATAACTCGGTGAAATGGTTCGAGTTGAGGATAATGGTTGGCTCGAGAGGCGCTTGGGCTAGTATGGAAATAGTCGTCGAGGAGGATGACTAGAAGGCTGAGATTTCATCGTTGTTGAAGGTTCTAGCAGGCTCAAAGCAAGAGTACGCTGGGCAGATTCGATAGTCCCTAAAGACTATGATTGTAGTCAAGTACTCTGGGCAGATTCGATAGTCCTAGGCACGGGCTGCGACGACGTGCGGAGTTCTGTCTAGAACCGGGGTTGCCATTAACCCTTGACGGACGGCTGAAAGAATGTGCCGGTCATTCAAT
Organism: Allium fistulosum; assembly: GCA_030737815.1. Lineage (NCBI taxonomy): Eukaryota > Viridiplantae > Streptophyta > Magnoliopsida > Asparagales > Amaryllidaceae > Allium > Allium fistulosum. The sequence continues at coordinate 1,125,885,003 of CM060904.1, read as the reverse complement.
TAACGGTGGCATCGAAGCAATGATAACAGTGATAGCCAGAGTCATGGATGTTTGGTTGTATCGTCATTCGGTCTCAAGAGCAATGTTTTCTGGGTGCTTATCTGATCTTGGTTTAGGCCTTGGGGGTTTGTACTTGGAAAATGTTGACCTTGACTCGAGTGATAATCGCTTTACTTTAAATGTCTGCTTTGCTATGTTTATTTCTGCTTAGTGTGTCTGGGGGCTATCACTGTAGAAAGAGGTGGAGTGGGAGGGTTGGATTCCTATTCCTTTTTCCTTTATGCTCTTTTGGTAGGTTGTTAGTTAATTTACCGCTCACTAAGACTGTTGTCTGACTCAAGGTTTTGTGTTCCACTCTTATTACCTTGGGCTGTTCATCCATTTTGGGATGGGCAGACTAGGTAGCAGATGACAGATGCTGTTCTTAGTGATTGACGATGCTGATGACGAAGACGAGCTGGAGGCTTGCATATTAGTTTCTTACTATATGTACTGGATGTTCCGCTGCTTGTATATTCTCTGAGTGATATGTAGTGAGGCTTGATGTGTTGACTATTCAGATGTTGTACCAAACTATTATGAGGTTTAATAGAGATTCTGTTCTGTAAAGCTTCACTATATATACTTTCTATTGTATTTTTATCCATGCGCTGTGAGTTATACGATAGATTCTGCTGTTTTAACTTAACCTTGGCGATCGTCCATGGCTGCCTGGCACACTTTACAGTGCACTATCTCTATGTTTAGTGCAGGGGTCATGGGCGGTCGTCACATTTGGTATCAGAGCTTTGGTTAATCGATTTTACCCAACGCTCGCTGACGTAACTACATATGAGAGACATAATTGTATTTTGATGGATGATTACTATATATAATATAGTAGCTTAGAAGGATTTGAGTTCTTTATGCAGTTGTTCTCAAGGTGTATTAATCATTCCTTTTTTTATAGATATTAAGGATGAGTCGAAGAGGGAGACCAGCTGCTAGGGAAGGCCGTGCTGCTGAGGGGGCTACTGATTATGCTGCTATGTTCGAGGCTATGATGACTTCGATCATGAGAAGGATGCCAGCTCCGGGGCCATCAGTAGATGTTGGAGTTCAAGTTCAAACTCCAAAACCGGTGGATTTTGCTAAGCTGTGTAAAGATTATACTGCTCTTGGAGGGATGGTTTTCTTAGGAACAAAGTCAACCATTGAAGTCCAGAGATGGATAGATGCTTGTAGAAGAATCTTTGGTGATTTGGGAATCGAGGATGCAACAAAAAGGAAGCTTGCATCAAAACAGCTTCAAGGGAGAGCTTCTGATTGGTGGAACTCTATCACCATTGATACTCCGGAGGAAGAAATTACTTGGGAGCAATTCCAAGCCAGATTCGAAGCTAAGTTCATTTCTACAGCTCAGAAATCTGTTATGTTCAAGAAGTTTGTGGAGCTCAAGCAAGGTGGAAGACCAGTTCTTGAGTATGTTTCTGAGTTTGAAGCTTTGTTCAAGTATGCCCGGTCGTATATTGAATCTTCATATCAGAAGAACGAGAAGTTTGTGACAGGCTTGGACAGTTATCTTGGGAGGCAGTTGGTGGATCATTTGGACGATCCATTTGAGAAGCTTGTAGAGAAGGCTCTCAGGCACGAGAATCTGTTTCCTAAAGAAGGATCTGTTGTTGCCGTGACCAAGGAGGAGTCTAAACCACAGCAGGGTGGAAACAAGAAGAGGAAGCAGCAGCAGCAAAAGGGTAAGGATGGCCAGAAGAAGCCGAAGGGTGAAGTGACCTGCTACAATTGTCAGCAGAAGGGCCATTTCTCCAGAGATTGCAAGAATCCGAAGGTGCCGGTTAAGTGCCACAACTGTGACAAGCCGGGGCATATCAGGAAGAATTATCCAGAACCGCGAAAGGACAAGCAGATTGTGCAAGCTTATGCTTTGGGGGCTGTTCCATCATCTTCGAAAGCTCCTACCGCTGAAGAGAAGGGAAAGAGTGTGGTGGTTCAAGGTACTCTTTCCATATGTGGTGTTCCAGTTAGAGTGTTATTCGATACTTGGGCGTCGCATTCTTTTGTTTGTAATGAACTTGTAGGTCGGTTGGGTTTAGAACCGGATATCGTTGATAGACCACTGGTTGTGACTAATCCAGTTGGGGGTTCGTCTTGTCTGTGTATGCTATGTCGTGGTCTGATTGTATCGAGTCATGATTGCTCTTTTGTTTGTGATTGTTTTGTTCTGAACTTTGCGGGGTTCAGAATTATTTTGGGTATGGACTGGCTTAGGAAGTATGCGGCAAAGGTTGATTGTGAAAGGTTGGAGGTGACAGTCGAGAATGTGGAGGGGCGAAAGGTTGTGATACGATGTAAGCATGAGGAAGGCGTCTTCATGAGCTTCATGTATTCGCTGGTTGTTCCACGGGATGAACTGTCACCGCTGCCAATTGCTAATGGATTTGAGGATGTCTTTGATGAGGTCAAAGGGTTACCGCCGCATAGAGAGATCGAGTTTCGTATCGATTTAGTTGAAGGAGCCAGACCTGTTGTGATGCCTCTTAGGCGGATGGCGCCTAGGGAACAGCAAGAGTTGAGGGTGCAAGTTGATGATCTTTTGCAGAAAGGATTCATTCGGCGTAGTGTGTCCGAATGGGGTGCACCGGTTGTGTTTGTAACCAAAGCAGATGGATCGTTGAGGTTGTGTGTGGATTATCGTGAGCTGAATAAAGTGACTAAGAAGAACAAGTATCCATTGCCGAGAATAGACGACTTGTTTGATCAGCTTCATGAAGCTAAGGTGTTTTCTCAGATGGATTTAGCTACGGGATTTCACCAGTTAAGAGTGGCTAAGGATAGTGTGCCGAAGACTGCTTTAAGGACACCATCTGGTTTCTTTGAATGGCTGGTAATGCCGTTTGGATTGACCAATGCACCAGCATATTTTGTGGATCTTATGAATAGAGTGTTCAGAGATCAGTTGAACAAGTTCGTACTTGTGTTTGTGGATGATATTTTGATTTATTCCAGAACTGAAGAAGAGCACAAGACGCATTTGCATATTGTTTTGGAAATCTTACGGAAACATCAGCTGAAGGCTAAGTTTTCGAAGTGTCACTTCTGGAAGAGTGAAGTGAGGTTCTTAGGCCATATTATCTCTGGAAGCGGAATAGCGGTTGATCCCGCCAAGATAGCAGCAATCCAGGATTGGGTTAGACCTAAGAATGCATCTGATGTGAGAAGTTTTCTTGGATTGGCAGGATATTATCGTCGATTTATCAAAGACTTTTCCAAGGTAGCTGCACCATTAACAGGATTGACACAAAAGAATCAAGTATTCAGATGGGATGCTAAGTGTGAGCAAGCTTTCGGAATTCTGAAAGAGCGATTGACAAGTGCTCCTGTTTTGACTATTCCAAGTGGAAATGATGAGATGGTGGTTTACACCGACGCATGTGGTACTGGATTTGGAGCAGTGCTGATGTAGAAGGGTAAAGTTGTTGCGTATGCAAGTCGACAACTGAAGTTGCATGAAAGGAATTATCCGACTCATGATTTGGAGTTGGCGGCGATTGTGTTTGCTCTGAAGATGTGGAGACATTATCTATTGGGAGTTCGATTCGAGTTGTTTACAGATCATAAGTCATTGAAGTATCTTTACTCCCAAAAGGATTTGAATCTTCGGCAGCAACGATGGCTAGAGTTTTTGGCATCATATGATTTTAGTATAGCCTATACTCCGGGAAAGGGTAACGCAGTGGCAGATGCATTAAGTCGAAGACATGCAGGATTGGGAGCCATGTTTTCAGAATGGAAGACTCTCGAGTATTTGGCTGGATTTGACTTCAGGCCCAGATGTGAATTGGAACCTGAGATGTTGGAAAACTTATCTATAAGACCTACTCTTGTGGAAAGGATTGGCGAGATCCAAAAGCGAGACGATAAGCTTGTCAAGATTATCCGTGATTTGGAATCTGGATTAGACCCAGAAAAGGATAAAGGATTCGAGGTCGATCGAGAGGGTTGGCTTCGAAAGCAAGGACGACTAGTTGTTCCCGATATAGATGAATTGAGAAATGAAGTTCTGAGGGAAAGTCATCACTCGAAGTTGACAATTCATCCGGGTGGAAATAAGATGTATCGGGATATGAAGAGAACCTATTACTGGGAAGGTATGAAGAAGGATGTTGGAAATTTTATTTCCAAGTGCATGAACTGCCAGTTGGTAAAAGCCGAACAGAAGAAGCCAAGTGGATTGCTTCAGCCATTAGAAGTTCCTACACGGAAGTGGGAGCAAATATCGATGGATTTTATCGATGGGTTACCTAGAACTAGAGCGGGAAATGAAGGGATTTGGGTCATCATAGATCGTTTGACTAAGAGTGCAAAATTCATTCCTGTTCGATCAACCAGGACTGCATCAAAGTTGGCTGAGTTGTATGTTAAGTGGATAGTTCGATTCCATGGTATTCCGAAGAGTATAGTGAGCGATCGAGACCCATTGTTCACTAGTGGATTTTGGAAGAGCTTCCAGGAAGTTTTGGGATCCGAGTTGTGTTTGAGTACAGCTTATCACCCTCAAACAGATGGTCAGACTAAGAGAGTCAACAGAGTTTTGGAAGATCTCCTTAGAGCTTGTGTTTTAGATTTCGGAGGATCATGGGAAGATCACCTCCATTTGGTAGAATTTTCGTATAATAACAGTTACCAGTCAAGCATTGGTATGGCACCGTATGAGGCATTGTATGGAAGACCGTGTAACTCTCCGACATGTTGGTTAGAAACAGGAGAAAAGCTGATACTTGGGCCAGAAATGATTCGACAGACTACGGATTGCATAGAGATCATTCGACAACGAATGAAGGCAGCCCAAGACCGTCAGAAAAGTTATGCCGATAAGCGTCGTAAGGATTTGGAATTCGACGTAGGTGATATGGTTTTTGTGAAGATTTCTCCACTGAAGAATGTTATTCGATTCGGGAAGAAAGGAAAATTGACTCTGAGATTTGTTGGACCATTCCCGATTATCGAGCGAATTGGAAAGCTTGCATATAAATTGGAGTTACCAGAAAAGATGTCGAGTGTGCACAATGTTTTTCATGTATCATATCTACGGAAGTATGTGCATGACTCGAATACAGTGGTTTTTGCTGATAGCTGTGAAGATTTTGAGATTGATCCAGTCGATAAGAGACCTCGTAAGCCGCTTCGTGTTGTGGAAACTGACACGAAACAGCTTAGGAGGAAGGTAGTTAGGTTGCTCAAGGTACAATGGAGTGATGATGTTAACGACTGTACATGGGAGGTGGAAGAGAGGATGAAGGCAGCTCATCCTGAACTCTTCAAGGTATGGCCATAAGGTGTCGTGTCATCTCACGACATTGTAACTTGTTCTAATTTTAGAATTCTGCATGCTAGGCTAGAATTGGATGCATGGTTTGTTGATTGCTATGGATGGTAGGCTTGCATAATAGTTTTTGATTGCTCTTGTTTGTTTGGAATTTCGGGGGCGAAATTCCTAAGGGGGAGAGAATGTAACGACCCGTATTTTTACGGATTGAAAGATCGTATAACAGTTGTGTTAGGTTGTTAGTGTTGTTAAGTCGTCCGGAGTTTAGGTCAACTAGGGCTTAAGTCTTGTGGAAGTTAAGCCGTGTGTAGCTTAGGTCGCTTGGGAGATGAGTCGTGTAGTGGCTTAGGTCGTGGGGCAGGTTAGGTCGGATGAGCGACTTAAGAGGTTGGAGCGACCTAAGGAAGTGAACGACTTAAGGTAGTGGACGACCTAAGGGTTAGCAACCTACAGGAATTGGCGACCTAAAGAGTAGACGACCTAAGGAGTCAACGGCTTAAGTCAGTAGGCGACCTGGGGGGATTGAGTCGTTCGAGCGACTTAAGGAATGTAGTAGTTAGGTCATGAGCGACCTATGGGGTGCTGTGTTTAGTTAGGTCGTAAGCGACCTAAGTTAGTTAGGTCGTCCAGATGACTTAGGTGTTAGGTCGTGAGACCCTGTGTTTAGTTAGGTCGCGACCTTGGATGAGTCGTTAGGACGTGCATTAGTGTTGAGTCTTAGGTCGTGACATTTTTTAGGTCGCTAGGTCGTGCGCATGTGTGTGTGGTTAAGTCGCGTGAAGGCTTAAGGGGTTAGGTCGTTGAGTGTTAGGTCGTGAGCGACCTAGGAGCAAGCTAAAGTTAGGTCGTGGCTTCTGTTAAGTCGTTGAGTCGAGTGTGCGCTAAGTCGTAAGTCGTAGGTCGCGCGTATGTGTTAAGTCGCGCGAGTGTTAGGTCGGAGGATTTGTTAGGTCGTGGACGACCTAAGGTGGCGGACGACCTAAGGGGATTTCTGCCTATAAATACACGGGTTCTTCTTCATTTTTGGGATCCGGATTTTGAAGCGACGAAGTGCTGCTATTTTGAGAGCTCGAGTTCTATACTTCTTCACTTCTTTTCTCCACTCTAATCTTGTGATTCCTTCCATCCAAATCGAAGATCAAATCGAAGATCCAAAAGCTTAGATTGAAGATCTACATCCATCGAAGCGAGATTTCATCGTTTGAAGCAGAGTTTTGATAGATCGAGTTAGATTCTTCGCTATCCAGATCTGAAGTGTGTTGCTTTTGAGGTGTTTAGGTGATTTGGTGAGTGGTGATTATCTCTCACACGGATCCAAAGGAGTATATCGGATCGTTGGCTTGATTTGGTGTTAAAATAGAGATTTCCATGCATTTTCATAAACTTAAGTGTAGATCTATTGTTCATGATGATTTGACATCCATTTTACTACATGTTAACCTATGCAAGTTCATTCATCAAGTTGTAGAGATATTTCTCATGATTCATGCTTGTTAGATTTGGACTCTTTATTTACTAAATTGCCATTATGGTTATAATTGTTTATTTGATCATGTTTGAATGCTTGATTACTTGGATTAATGTTTGACTTGATTGATTGTTGAAAATTAGTTGATTGATGATTTGATTTGGACAAGTTAGTCGAAGATGATTCAAAAGCTAAGGGAAAGGCTCTTGAATTGGAAAAGCTGCTCGTGGCATATGTGGCGGATGATGAAGCTCATATGGATAGATTTGATGATGTTGATGTTGAGATGAGGCTTTGCTATGATGAGATGAAGCGAGGCATGGTATGAGATAGCCTTGGTTTAATCCAAACGGGATCATTCCAAGCATGTTGATAACTTGGTGAAATGGTTCGAGTTGAGGATAATGGTTGGCTCGAGAGGCGCTTGGGCTAGTATGGAAATAGTCGTCGAGGAGGATGACTAGAAGGCTGAGATTTCATCGTTGTTGAAGGTTCTAGCAGGCTCAAAGCAAGAGTACGCTGGGCAGATTCGATAGTCCCTAAAGACTATGATTGTAGTCAAGTACTCTGGGCAGATTCGATAGTCCTAGGCACGGGCTGCGACGACGTGCGGAGTTCTGTCTAGAACCGGGGTTGCCATTAACCCTTGACGAACGGCTGAAAGAATGTGCCGGTCATTCAATTAACGGTGGCATCGAAGCAATGATAACAGTGATAGCCAGAGTCATGGATGTTTGGTTGTATCGTCATTCGGTCTCAAGAGCAATGTTTTCTGGGTGCTTATCTGATCTTGGTTTAGGCCTTGGGGGTTTGTACTTGGAAAATGTTGACCTTGACTCGAGTGGTAATCGCTTTACTTTAAATGTCTGCTTTGCTATGTTTATTTCTGCTTAGTGTGTCTGGGGGCTATCACTGTAGAAAGAGGTGGAGTGGGAGGGTTGGATTCCTATTCCTTTTTCCTTTATGCTCTTTTGGTAGGTTGTTAGTTAATTTACCGCTCACTAAGACTGTTGTCTGACTCAAGGTTTTGTGTTCCACTCTTATTACCTTGGGCTGTTCATCCATTTTGGGATGGGCAGACTATGTAGCAGGTGACAGGTGTTGTTCTTAGTGACTAACGATGCTGATGACGAAGACGAGCTGGAGGCTTGCGTATTAGTTTCTTACTATATGTACTGGATGTTCCGCTGCTTGTATATTCTCTGAGTGATATGTAGTGAGGCTTGATGTGTTGACTATTCAGATGTTGTACCAAACTATAATGAGGTTTAATAGAGATTCTGTTCTGTAAAGCTTCACTATATATACTTTCTATTGTATTTTTATCCATGCGCTGTGAGTTATACGATAGATTCTGCTGTTTTAACTTAACCTTGGCGATCGTCCATGGCTGTCTGGCACACTTTACAGCGCACTATCTCTATGTTTAGTGTAGGGGTCATGGGCGGTCATCACAGCTCCGGCTACCACTACCATCGCCGATGAGTCAACTTCGATCACCCCAAGCCATCCAAACACCCAGAAACTTGAATTAAACTCGAGAATGAAATCGAGCCATCTCGACCAAATGAACCCAACAGCACACCACCAGAAAAACGAACCCGCGCCACCTCCTCTGGCCATTAGAGGCCACGAAAACTTGACCCAAGCTCCATTGACGTGTAACGCCACGACTGGCACTGGAGGCACGAAGTCCGATGGTCTACAGGCGGAGCAGCGATCACATTTCCAGACTCGACTCAGTTCAATCTTTAAACCCTAACTTTGATTCATCCCACCAATTCATGCATTGGAAAATTTATCCAACAATTTTCCTGGAATCGTAGATGTTCAACCCAGCTTCAAGCAAGATTTTAGCATTTAAAATTTGTTCAGTGATCGGAAATCGATCAAAATGCAAATCTCGTTCAACGGTGAACTGCACTCATAATACTCCACTAAAAATTATCAGTTTTGTTTTAAAAATCTTGTTTTTGAATGTTGATTCCAGCTATATAATCAAATCCAGAAATTTAAATACTTGAATTTGGACATAGTTTTTGAATTTTACTGTCTTCCCTGTTTTACTGGAACTGCTCTTGATAATTTTATTTGAAAAAAAATTTCTAAGCTTAATCTTGCTTATACAAACATATTTCATTTAGGTCGTAAAGTCTAAAATCAATTATTTGAAGAAGAATTTGATGTTGATCGGGTTTTTGTTTCAAGTTCCAGAAACCTGGAACAAAGAGATATGTCTGTGCAACAGACATGTATAGCATAACTGCATCCACTCTTATGTATATATATTTTTATATAAACATATTTTTAATTTTACTTAATGCATATCTCAGCAACACCAACACCCAGACAGATTCAAGCAATCAGATCAAAAATTAAAGCTTTAAAGGGGTCTACTCACCTGTTTTCAAAATAAACAGAGATGTCACAAAACATACATGGATATATTCATCTATATATAATCATATAACATAATATCATTTAGAACTCTCATATTCCAGCATTCATTACTTTGAACTTTAAGGTTAAATGTTTACTCACAGTGAAAGATGATGAACAGAGAATGAAGCTTTGATCTTGTTTTCCAGGAAAAGAAGAACAGAGTTTTCCTTGTGAACCAGGCTTTGAAATTCAAGTTGAAATCTTTTTGTTTGTATTGATTTGTATTGTAGTTTTGTTTGAGTTTTGAAAAAAAATACTTGCTTCAGATTTTTCTTAGTCGCTGGTGGACGAAATGAGATAAGGAAGTTGATGTATATACATTGAGTTTACAGGTTTATATTATTACTTGTACAAGAGGCAGAGATTCTTTCCTTCATTTGTACTAAAAATATTTGTTTAAAGTTTTTGGCCAGAGATTTTTCATCTCGTTTGTTGCAACTGATATTTGGTTTTGGTGGCTGATAGATTTGTTGTAGTGTACTAATGCTTCATGCATTAATTAGCATTGTACAAATACCCTTATTTTATTTTATTTGTACATAGATTTTTTTATACTAGAATCTTCTTTTGCAAGCTTCGTTATATATTATTTGTTTACACTTGAATATATGTTTTAATTTTGCAAGTGTATATAAATAACTATGTATATTTGTTTACACTAGAATATACTTGGATGTATTTTTATTTGTTTCTATTTCCAGCTTAAGTATTTGTTTTATCTTCATACAAATTGTCTTGTATTTTTCTATATATTTATTTCAATAGTTTATATTTTATATTTATTTTTGATGTATTTTGTTTTACTTTATTTTATTTTTCTTTTATTATTTTGTTTGTTTTTATTCTATGTGTATTATTTGTATTGATTTATTAAGATTTATATATTTACTTTATATTGAATGAAACTATATATATTTATTTATTTTGTGATATAAATGAATTTCTAAATTTTAATTTGTTGTTAGAATTTGAGCTAATGTTTTCCTTTATATTTTTATTATAATTTATCTTTTATATATTGATTTCTATTTCTAATTTAATTTATTAATATTGTTTTACTTTAAATATTTATTGTCTTATATTTCTATTTATTTATTTATTTTAATTTCTAACATAAACCATTTATTTAAAATTTAATTCAAATCCCATACATACATATTCACATATATATATAATATTTAAATTTAACACATATTTTATTTGAATTTGGGGAAACTCAGATAAATTTACCAATTAATTTTACAATTTTAATTCAAAAATTCAATTAATTATCAATTTAAATTCATATAAAATCCGGGGTCGTTACAACTTTCCTTTTGACTACTTTTCCAAATTCCGTGAGTTGGTGGCCCAAAAACCAATGGGAAAATGACCTAATTTTTTGTTCATTTTCTACAAATCGATGATAACCCGAAGCTCCTCTACCTTCAAGCTACTTCCCCACATCCACCCCCACACCTCTGGCCGAACCTACATACACCTGGGCCAAGCCCATTTTGAGGGTTGCTAGCACCTAAAGCCTCCTTCCTTTAAAGCTAGGGAGTGGTTGGCAAGTTTAGCTTAAGTTCGGGTAGCTTTTGCAGAATTTTGGTGAGTAAACTACTCATTTTTTCTAATGAAAATGGTAACTTTATTTTATGTCACTATATATGGTGATTATATAGTGTAGAAGTTGAATGATAATCATGTGGTTTGATTATGATTTGGATGGTTGATTTTAGTTTGATTTGGTTATGGAAATCGATGTTGTATTATAAAGTTAGTAAGCATGTATATATGGATGTATACTTGCAATCTATGATGAAGATGGTTGGTGTTAGTAATATGTTGATTGTAAAACATGAGCTATGGCATGAGGCTGGTAAACAAAGTTAATTACTTTGTGTAATTGCGACGGCTATGAGATCCGGTTGGAATTGAAGTTTGTTTTCGAAGTTTAAAGTTTTGAAATGGATTAAAGTTTGTAACTTTAGTTTTAAAGTTTTCTAAAAAACTTTCTAAGGTATGTTTCAAATCATGAGAAAGTAAGGGTTTGTGAAGTGGTTCGCTAAGAATATGTTAGAGCGAATTACGCCTATAGCGATAGTCGCTATGGATGTAGTTCGGCAAAGGTTCGAATTTCTATTTCAAATTTGTTTATTTTGAAATTAGTTTACTATGTTTTTCAAACTTAACTAGTAATATTAAAAAAGTAATTAAGTTTGTAATTTAATTAATTAATTAGTTAATTAAAAGGTAATTGACACTTAATTGGTAATTAAGAAGTGATTAGAGGTTAATCATCACTTAAGTTAAGTTAATGACTATTAATTGATTTATAAAGTTTTAATTAGTGATTAATGGGGTTAAGAAGTAATTAAGTGATTAATAATTACTTAATTAATATTAATGGTTAATTGTTTATTTATTTAATTAATGGGTTATTTAATTAATATTTAACTAATTACGGTTTAACTCTTAAACAATTTAGTTTAATCCTAACCAAGTTGCATTAGGAAGTTAATTAGTACTTAATCAAGTTCATTGAGCCTAATTAGAGTTTAATTATGATTTAATCTTGATTTAAATTGGATTAATTAAGATTTAGCTAGGGTTTAAGCTAATTAAATATACTTTTAACTTTCCAAAGGTGACTTTAAACTAAATAGAATGTGTTTAATCATTTTTTTTTAAAACTAAATCGATTCCATATCAAATGATCTCTGGCCTAGACCCTTAAGTAACCCATACGATTAGGAGAATTAAATGGCATCCGTTAGCAAAGAAAAACACCATTCTGCTATAGTGTAAGTGATTTGATTGTGTGGACATGTGTTAAGCAGAATAATCTCCGTTCTACTATAAATTGATTGAATTGTTTGCACATCTATTTAGCAGGATAAATCACCATCCTGTTGTTATGTTATTTGGACTTGTATATGCCAATTATTTATATTGACATGTTATTCCCTGATTGGATATGAACTGTATTTATATATATGGTAGCTTATGTAAATAATTGTTATGTGATTTGGGAATCGAATTGAAATTAAATGGTAACTTAAATTAGTATCATTAGGACTGCTAAGCCTCATTTGGAATTTATTAAGTATAGTTTTGAATTTACTTTAATTCTTTAATCAATTTGAGACTAAGGGTTTATAAATGGTTTTTCAAGTTATATAATTCTTATAAAGGTATTTATAAATGATAATTTGTTTATAGAAAGGGGGTTTTACTAACGAAAGGGGTTGTTAAGATGTTTTACAAATGATGTTTGTAAATGATATTTATAAAGGATATTTTATAAAGGAGTATAGAAATGTTTATATAAAGAGTTTAAAAATAGGAAAAAAGTTTATAAATCATTTCAGAGATTTGGAAAGAGGTTTATAAATTAACTTAAAGGTTTGTAAAAGCGGGTTATAACTTTATTTTGAAAGTTATAAGTTAATTGAAATATGAGATGAGCTTTTAAAAAGGGAATTTTTGATAAAGTATAAGCGGAATGTTTTATTTGGAAGAAATGTTTGGATTTGGGAAGAAGAAAACTTTGAAAAGTTTGTAAATATACTTATACTGATAAGATAAGTATATGATTTTGTTTCAAGGCATGAAAAGTAAAATGTTATGGTAATATACTTATACCATTGAGATAAGTATATAAATGTTTCCAAGTATAAAGGAAATGTAAGGGGTTTGGGAATAGTGTTTTGAAAAGATCTTTTGAGTAGATTTTATAGAGTGGTTTTATTAATTAAAGAGAATTAATAAAGGATTAGTGGGTCCCATATGGAAATTAAACCATGATTGGATGTTTGTTTATTTGATAGTTGAATAACCGACTATCAAAGTTAGACTCAAAACGTAACTTTGGAAATATTTAGGAGAAATACGAGAATTATATGGTATAGTTACCGTCGAAGGTGCTATACTGTACATATAAACTCGTTTCATTCTTCTAGGATGAATGATAAGGAAATCTGCCCACAAACAGTTAGGAGGTGAACTCCGCTCTTGTCATTTGTCTGTTTATTTCCTAAAGAACTGGGGTTGAGTTTACCGAAAATATCGAAAGTTGTTTCGAAGAGACCGGGATCTGATCTGTTTCCATTTGTTGGATTAACGTGATAGGGGTTCTCGTTTTTGTTTGGTGGCGAGCAAGAGACTCTTACCCCTACACGTCCTGGAGAGGTAGTATAAGGCCTTGATGGGTTGGTTTGCTAAGTGCTTATAGTCGCGAGGCTGGCCGTAAAAGCAGATTCGAGGTACCAGTGTATGCCACGGTGGGGCTGAGATGGTTGAAAAGCCTACTGGACATCACTGCCGGATGGTTAAAAAGCCTACGGTCGTTACATTTGGTATCAAATCTGAAGGTTAAGCGAGAACCTTAGTTTTGTGGGGTTTGACTCATCAAAGATAGGGTAAGTAAGACCCTTGGATGAGTTTGAGTGTGTGTATGTATATATATATACACATACGAGAGTGTGTATTTGTTAGTGATATAAAAATGTTTTATATTGTGTTGTTTGATATGTTGAGTGGCTTAAGAATTCTGGTCAATGCATTTGGCCAACATTATCGATAAGGATTTCCTAAGCACTTAAACAAGTTTAATCGACATAGTATTATTTTGAAATCGGGTAAATGAAATAAATTTAACTATAATATATATATATATATATAAAGAATGATTTTCAAAAATAGTATAGTATAGTTGGTTGAGATATTAGGAGATAATAATATGTTATTATTATCATTTAAGGCTTGTTTAGTCATGTTCGTCTAGTTGAGCATTGACCATGGTTAGTATGTATAGGAGGTTTCCTTTTTAAGATATGGGTTGGGTAGATAAGGATTGGGAAAAATATGGCAACGAACACCTTGTGAATTAAGTTTCACAGTTAGACTATAAGGCGTTCGATATTTAAGTTGAGGTAGAATTTGATTTAAAAGTTGGAATATTTTGAGACAAATGTTTAAAAATGGGTTAATAGAAGTGATTTATAAAATGAGTTTATAAGAATGTATCATTTAAGTTGGAATAATTTAGGTTCAAAACTTTAGAACCTAAATCCTGGTGCTTTGAAAAATGGTTTCAAGATTTTGAGAAATAATGATAGTATTTGAAAACAATTTTGGTTCAAATATGAAATTTTGGAATGAAAATGTTAAGAAGTGTTTTCTTTGGATTGGTTAGGGGTAATGAGTCTCGATTGTTTTGTGATGATCGGAATAATCTTCTAAGCGACAATCAAATGTTTGCCTAGGCGAACATTGTACTACACTTAGTAAATTATTCTCTTTATCATTGTATAATCGAAACAAGTTCAACCCGAATGAACCCAAAGCAAGTTAGTGATAAATGTTTTATTGGAAAATGTATAGTATTGTTTCAAAAATGAGAATTTGGAAATAAAAGGAATATTTTTAAGTTCACTAGTTCGAGTGGCTCGAAAATGACTTAAAATTGGGAAATGGATGTGTTCAGATGGTAAACACTTCTCTTGAGCATTACTCTTCTTTGTAAGGGACTGTATAGTACTGTTTGGTAGTGCTCAGTCCCTTGGTATCATTTTGGAGTTACTCGGGCTATATCAATATATTTGTATGATTTAAAGTATAGAGTTTTATTTGAAAAAGTTTTGAATAAAAGCCGGGTATTTGGATCTTGAGTTTTCTTTGAGAGATAAATTCGAAATGGAATAATGGAATCAGATAGGGATATATATGTTCTTAGGATGTAGTGGAGTAGCATCCAAGTTAAACCAGTGTTGTTTATGAAATGTTTTCATAAATGATTTACTGGAAATTGAATTGGTATTAGGGAGAACTAATTAGTAAGGTGTCGGGTGGACGTAGATCATTTCTCCTTTTCATATGGTTTTGATCCAAGATTCGAGTACATGAATTTAAGGTGTTTGCACCATTCCGAATAAGGATCTATTGCTCGACTTTTTACGGCGAGCACTTGATGAGGGTTCCTGGTGTGAGACCAAAGTTTGCAATTATAGTTACAACTATATAAGGAGAATAGAGGTTCCAAATCAAGGAGCCTGATCGAAGTCTGCACTAGAGAATCGAGTGAGCGATACTAGTTCGGAAGGAAAGTTATGTATTCGAGTTGAGATCGAATCAGATTTTGTATAAGAATGATCTATGTACATCATACGAGCTGATGTATAGTGTTAAATGTTTCTAGGATAGGTCGAGGTGTAATTTCAGGGACGAAATTCTTTTAAGGGGGGAAGAATGTAACGACCTGGAATTTCACTGCTTTGATTAGTAAATATTTAATTAATTTTAAATATTCAATATATAGGTTTTATAATGAAAATAAACACATTTTAATTAATTAATAATGATGGTAAAATCATTTTCAAAATCTATTTACCAAATTAAATAGTTCGTAGAAAAATAGAAAATGTGACCGAAGAACGTTTTCCGAAAGTCGACCTTTCGACACCGGAAAGTTGTCGGGAATGTTGTTCGTCTTTGTGCGCTATATATACATATATATAAGAGTTAATTAACTAGATAATAATACAATTAGACATAAATTATCTTATGTTAATTTGGATTAGTAAGTGATGTGACAAGATATAGTTTTAAAACTAATAAACATTTTATATAAATATATATATAGCACTGTCACATCTTAGATTTTGCAATCATTAACCATCACCATATCTTGTCACATCTTAGCTTTAATTAATAATTAAACTAATATATATAGAGAGAATGATGTGAAAATTCATAGTTTTTAAATTATATATATATATATATAAAGAGAGTGATGTGACAACTCATAGATTTAAACATAATAAACATTTTATATAAATATATATATAAGTATTGTCACATCTTGAATATTTTTATAATGAATCATCATTAGCTATAATTAAATGGATGATGTGACTAGAGAGTAGACATGTGATGCATGAGAGGGAGGAAAAGATGTTGATTTTATTTCACATAATGATGACATAGGAAAATTTGCTTATAAATAGCTCCAACCTCCTCTCATTTTTACCACTTCTTTCTCCTACCATGACTTCTTTATTCCGACCTCAAATGGTGATTTACTTTTTATTCATATCACCTGAAATTCCAGTGGCTACAACATTCTAGTTGACCACTCTTTCCAATTTCGAAAATTGCTATGTCAAAATATCCGATCTTTGCAAAACAATTTTTCACCCAGAATTTCAAGTCCGAAAATTACCCTTCTTCTTTTGATCATACCTTCTTTAAAACTAATCGAAAATGAGTGATTCTATTTTTTTAAATGATAAAGGAAAAAAATTCCTATAACTTTCCTTTTGACTACTTTTCCAAATTCTATGAGTTGGTGATTCAAAAACCAGTGGGAAAATGACCTAATTTTGGGTTCATTTTCGACAAATCGATGATAACCTGAAGCTCCTGTACCTTCAAGCTACTACCCCACATCCACCTCCACACCTCTAGCAAAGCCTACATACACCTGGGATAAGCCCATTTTGAGAGTTGCTAGCACCTAAAGCATCCATCCTTCAAAGCTAGGGAGTCATTGGAAAGTTTAGCTTAAGTTCGGGTAGCTTTTGCGGAAGTTTGGTAATTAAATTGCTCGTTTTTATAATGAAAATGGTAACTTTATTTATGTCACTATGTTTGGTGATTATATAGTGCAGAAGTTGAATGATAATCATGTGGTTTGATTATGATTTGGATGGTTGATTTTAGTTTGATTTGGTTATGGAAATCGATGTTGTATTATAAAGTTAGTGAGCATGTATATATGGATGTATACTTGCAATCTACAATGAAGATGGTTGGTGTTAGTAATATGTTGATGGTAAAATATGAGCCATGGCATGAGGCTAGTAAACAAAGTTAACTACTTTGTGTAATTGCGACGGTTATGTGATCCGGTTGGAATCGAAGTTTGTTTTCGAAGTTTAAAGTTTTGAAATGGATTAAAGTTTGTAACTTTAGTTTTAAAGTTTTTTTAGAAAAAAATATTTCTAAGGTATGTTTCAAATCATGAAAAAGTAAGGGTTTGTGAAGTGGTTCGCTAAGAATATGTTAGAGCGAACTGCGCCCATAGCGATAGTCGCTATGGATGCAGTTCGGCAAAGTATTGAATTTCTATTTCAAATTTTTTTATTTTGAAATTAGTTTACTAAGTTTTTCAAACTTAATTAGTAATGTTAAAAAAGTAATTAAATTTGTAATTTAATTACTTAATTAGTTAATTAAAAGGTAATTGGCACTTAATTGGTAATTAAGAAGGTTATTAGAGGTTAATCATCACTTAAGTTAAGTTAATGACTATTAATTGATTTATAAAGTTCTAATTAGTGATTAATGGGCTTAAGAAGTAATTAAGTGATTAATAGTTACTTAATTAAGATTAATGGTTAATTGATTATTTATATAATTAATGGTTTATTTAATTAATATTTAATTAATTACGGTTTAACTCTTAAACAATTTGGTTTAACCCTAAGCAAGTTGCATTAGGAAGTTAATTAGTACTTAATCAAGTTCATTAATCCTAATTAGAGTTTGATTATGATTTAATCTTGATTTAAATTGGATTAATTAAGATTTAGTTAGGGTTTAAGCTAATTAAATATACTTTTAACTTTTTAAAGGTGTTTTAAAACTAAATAGAATGTGTTTAATCGATTTTCTTTCTTAAAGTAAATCAATTTCATATCAAATGATCTCTGGTCTAGACCCTTAAGTAATCCATATGATTCGGAGAATTAAATGACATCCGTTAGCAGCGCAAAACACCATTCTGCTATAGTGTAAGTGATTTGATTGTGTGGATGTAACGACCCATAAATTTTAATTGGTTTTAATAACGTATTTAACTGAATTTTGTGAAATTTTAAATAATTGAATTTTGAAATAAAATTTTTATATTTGGAATACGTATTTAAAAACATAACAATTAGTAAATTTTCATCAGAAAATAAGGAAGTTTATTTTATTGTGTAATTTTATCTCAATTTAAATCAGTTAATAACAGTTGAATTTAAAAGTGTTCAGAAACCTAAATATGTCAACATGAGAAAATTTATTTAAAACACTCTGAATCTGACTGCGAAATTCGTTTCGCGAAATTCGGACGTTTCTAGCTCCATTTGGATTTTTCCGTAAGGAATAGCAGCATTTTCGGTACCGATTATCGACTTTTGATCGGATGATCGTACCACTGATATATGTATACCGTTTTGATCGTCTCGTCGTGCTGATCTCAACGGTATATTCAATTCTGTGTTTTGAAGTCCGGTGCACAATGGAATTCGCGAAACTGGTAACCGTATCAGTACCGGATCCGTGACCTTTTGTTTTCTTTTGAATTTCAAACTTTAGCCGTGCAGCTCAAGCAAATTATAAAGTGCATTAAATAGCTTTTCAGCTGAAATAAAGGGAATTGAACCGTTACCATTATTTTGTTAATATATTTGTGAAAGCCGGTTGTTCTTTCCTCTTTCAATTTCCGTTCTTCCTTCTTTCTCTCTGCTTCGTCAAGATCTATACATTATAACTACACAGCAAACCACAAAATGTTCCTCCCTTCTTCAAATTTTTGCCATCCACCAGTCTCGAACCCCACCTAGCCGAGGCCGGCTCCACTTTCACCTCCTCCTCTCACCGCAAGCCCGCCGCCTTCGCCCAGCCCTTCCACGTCGTCGACCCGCTCTGCCTCGGCCTCACAACCATCATCTCACAGTACACGCCTCCTGCTTAGCCAAACGCAACCCACCCGCCACGCTGTTCGGCCATCACTTACCTCCATCCCTTTCCTCAGTTCCTCTGCCGCATCCCCTCACAAAACTCCATCTTCACGTCACCCAAAATCTCCCCACTCCATCCACCTTCGGCCTCTGCCTTGCTCGGCCCTTCGCGACGCGATGTGCCCTTCCAGTCTACCGCATGTATGTATATTGTTTTCGTGTGCCTGTTTGTTCTTTGTAGCCTCTTCAGTCATGAAAAATAGATTTTTCATGCGTATATTTTATCAAAAGTCTGGGCAAACTGGTCCTACTCTTTTATAAGTTGTATATGTTTTGTTTTAGCAGAGTTGAAGAAAATTTTATTATGTTAAAGTGATATATATATATATATTAATTTATATAAATCTGTTAGTTATATAAAAATTTTGTAGAATGAATCTGTTGTATATATTAAATTTATGTCTGTTATGTGTTTGGTTTTAAGAAATTTATGGGTTAAAACTTACATATATTTAAATGTATACTACATATTTAGTCTGCATTTCATCTGTTGAGTTTATAACAAAGTTAATCATATCGTTTTTTTTTGGGTATACAGTAGTTATACCTTAGTTCATATATGATATGTTGTAGTTAAGTATACATATTATATATAAATGTTATGTTATTTATAACAGTTTTGAAGTTTTGATTTCATATAAATATAAATATATCATTTTGTATACAATTATGATTTGCATAGCTTCACTGTAAGAGTTTGTATATACATATAAAGTTATATTTGTTAATTGTAGTATATTATAAAGTTTATACTTATATATTTATGTTTTATAAATCTATTCTACATATAAAGTACAGTACTGTATATAGTTATAGTTGCAGTATTAGTTTATGTTCATATAGTTATAATATGTTCGTATATTGGTTCATATAGTTATAGTTATATTATGTTCATATATTGGTTATGCAGTGGGATTTAAAGAAGCGTTATATTATATTCTCTATAACTCTATTATATATAGGTATTTGTTCATACTCCTTCTCATCTTCATGTGTCTACATATCCTTATTTGTGCACATCTAGTTTGTTTTACATGTTATTACAGTATATACTTTTAACATATATGGGTTCTTATTATATAAAGCTGTTTCATATATATACTGTACTATATCTAATTACATTAATATATATATATATATGTTAGCTTATGTATTCTAATAACCGATATATACTGACTTGAGGGGTTTAAGTGTTATTTACATTATATTAGTTATATAGTTTGGTATAGTATACAATATAGGTTGTATATAACGGTCTAGCTTTTGCTGTTAAGTGGAGGAGTGTATACAGTAGTTGGTTTTAAAATTTATTGATAGAGACCTTATTTATGTGTCTGAATTTAAATATTAATTTTGGGTATATGGTTTCTTCACACAAAAAAACGCATACGATCAGTTGCTTTTATAAATAGGTCATTCTATTTAAATTAAATAAAATTGATTCGTATAGGACTTTATTTTAATATAAGTTTAAATTAAATACTGAATCTATATAGTTATATATAAATTTCACTTATACCATTTATCATCGATCCAGTTCTGATTTGATTTCGTCAATTCCTTATCTATCAGCTTTGTCCGTCGTGTCTGTTTTCTTCATTGAATCGTGTCCATCTAGCGTTGCTTTGGAATCCGTAGCTCATCTCTTTGTCAGATCTATCTAGCCTCGATATGTGAGCAATCACTCACGATTAACGTTCTTATATTTATTAAATTTGATTTCAATTGAAACGACAATTGAAATATGCTGCTGTAGTTATTTAAATTGTTATATATGCAATTATCTGTATCAGTTCACCTGCACGATATGACACCATATCATGTTGTATTATATTGTTATTGATAATATATGTCTGTTATTATTATCATATCTGTTATCACTCTGCAAGTTCCCTGTTAGTATAGGATTCACTATGGGTTGAAATGATACACACCCGAACGGACTTTAGAATAGGAGAAAATCGTTATGGGTTGAAATGATAGACCCAAGCGATTTTCATTTGAATTGAATTTGGGATTGTGGGTCGAAATGATATCTACCAGTATATATTCAAATTACGGATTGAAATGATAAATATCCATATCACTTGACCATAGGCGGAAATTATATACAGACACCGTTGGTCTATATATAAATATTTTAAAATGATTTCTGTGATTTTGAAAGGGAATATATATATATGGTTTTATTTAATATTGGGAATGTTTTATATAGAAATAAGTTTTAATATAAAGTTGATTTAATTAATATAATATGTCTAGGTATTATATTTCTAAATAGATTTTCAAGGATTTGTATAAGTTAAGGAAGATAAAGTTGAATTAATTAAAATTGTATCTAATTAGGAATTCTACTTAATTAAATCGATTTAAACTATTGAATTTGAAATTTAAGATTTGATTTTATAACTTGATTTTTTTTTATTTAAATTGATTAAATGGATATTCCAAGTTTAAAGAAATCGAAGGAAAAATTTAGTCTAAATGTAATTTAAGGTTATTTAAAGTATACTGAATTTATTAAGTGAATATTCAAGACTAAATAATAATGAGGTTAAATCAAGATCTATATGAAGCTGTAAAACTTTGAAAGGTTGAATATTAAAGCTTTGAAAAATATTGGAATCTAAATGGTTTATTTTGTGATTCAGATCTGTATTTGAAATCAATATAATTTCAATTTGTTATTTAGAAACTGGATTGAATTAAAATGGATAAATCTAGATTGAATTAAATTTGAATTGGAACTCGAGTTGATTTGAATCAATTTGTGAAATTGAGGAAATATTTATATTTAATGGAAATGATATTTCGTTTTGAAGTATAAATTATTTTGGAAGGACCACGGTGTTATAGGGACGTTTGGTGGTTAGTAGAGTACACTTCTACATGGTAGATAGTTCCACGGATCCTTAGAGGATGGTTATCCCAAACATCCTTTGAGTTACTTGTATTTCAGTTGATATTTCACTTGAGTTGGATTTATTTATATAAGAATGTTAATCCTGACTCGAGTGTTTTGTGTTTTGCTTTACGCTCGGGTCAGACTGAGTGATACAGCTTTTGAGACTCACCTTTGGAGTTTGGAGCTTCGTTTGGAGATCCAACTATCGATTCAGCTTTCCAGTTGATTTGTTCAGAGAGGTCATCTGTTTGTACTGGAGACTTCACTGTATTTGAGATATTCTGTTGTATTTTATTTCTAACTCTGATATTTATATAGTAGCTTCATGAACTACTATTTATCTATTCCGTTGCATTATTGTTATATTACTCTGTGTCTATGATTCTGTGATTGATTTATTTACTATATATGCTGAGTTTTGCCAAATTTAAATTAACAATCTGATATTTTGAGCAATTCAAGTCCGACCTGTGCCGATGCGAATGGTTGAAAATAACAGGTCGTTACAGTTGGTATCAGAGCTCTTGTTTTAGGCAAAACTCAGCATATGTAGTAGATTTAATCATAGAATTACTTTCGTTCGTGCTTGAATCTCTTCCTCTTTGATTTGGTTTCCTTTGAATTTAGGAACGCTCCCACTTGTTCTGAAATCCATTATTGTCTTCCCCTATTTGTATTCTTTTGATTCTGGAGAATCCCATAACTCCACTTTGAATGATTCTCTATAAAAAAATCAGCGATCCCGCCAATCTTGGAATGATTTGTAAAGGGGTGAAACTCTTTTACTAGTGGCATTGATTCACCGAAGATTTCTGTATCCTTGGTTTACGATGCTATTTATCTCCTGATATGCCTGAATTCTATCTCTGGCGATCGAATGTCAATTTGCCTTAGAATTCTGCATCGATCTTATTCTTGAAGTCACGGTTGACCCGATTAAGGTTGCCCGCGATTTTTATAAGTATATCCATCTTTTATTTGTAATTTAATTATCTCATTTTCGTGCGAGCCTATCTTTGAATTAGAATTCTATTTGGTTAGAGTCCCTCTAATTTGAATATCTATCTTTGTTTCGAAATCCATTCTTGAACCATCCTTTGAAAAAATCGGGTTGTTTGTATTTTAGAAATTGTTTATATATCGAAATTATTATTTTGATAAGTATGATTATATCTTATATATCAAAGTGAAATGTTTTTGATAAGGATTATATACCTTTTAAAAATGAGAATTTGAAGTTTCGAAAGGATTTGAAATTTTGAAGTTATATAAGAAATTGATTTATATAAAAATGATTTATAACTGAAAAGTTTGAATTTGAAATTTGAGAGATTGAACCCGGCATTTTAAATTGGTTTTAAGATTTTGAAAATATATAATAATACGATTTGAAAGTATTTTCCGAATAAGAAATGTTTCAAATGAATTTAAATGAGTTCCAAGGATTTCGAAGAAATTTCAAAGAAGTTTTCAAGAAAATAGAAGTCCAAAACCCACTTATGTCGCTGGAAAATAATTTCGGTGATGAGTGCACGCATCATCGACATTGATTTTCGAGTTTCAGAGTGTGGGAGAGACCACTCTAATAGCTTTGCTATGCGTGTGATTTTGTGAAACCAAATTTTGATTTCAAATTCCGAAGTATGATTTGATTTTCGAAAGATATATGTATATATATTTGAAATGATTTGAAGTGAGCCGGTGTTCAGTCCTCGAGTTTCGAATTTGATATAACCCTATCTATTAAAATTGATTTACTGATTTGTTGCTGATTTCCAACTCTTGGATTTGAAATTTGATTTCACCGACTATTTTGAAGGTTCGAACACTTCCAAATCGAGGTTTAATTTTCAAAGCTAAGTAATTTCGAAGAGTATAAAATATTTGATAAAGTATATAAGTTTAGTTTTGTATGTTTAAAGTATGAAGTAGTATGATTTAAATAAATTTGAAACTGCTTTGTTAAGGAAATGAATAAGACTATTTGAATTATACTAATATGAAATGTAGATTTGAAATGTTTTGAATAAAATTTAGTTCTAAATGTTTTGACTTTGAAACATCTTTTATAAAACTATATATATAGAACAGTAATATTCAAAAGGTAAATTGGATATTTCAGAGAGAAATAATAGTTTAAAGGTTTTAAAGTGATGGTTATAAACTATGTAATCATTTTGGGTATAATTGATTTTGAGAAAATATTTGGTTTCGAAAATAGATTGGAATTTAAAACCCAGTATTTATATGATGATTTTGAAAATGAATTGGTTTGACATGAATTAAGTTGATTTGGAAACGAGGATGACTTTTTAAACCTATTAATTTGGAAACTTGAAACTGAAGATATTTAATTTGGAACAAAATTTGGTCAAATCGTATATGATTTTGAAACTGAACTAATATTGAGACGAATTGAAATTGAGAACCTTATTTTACTAAATACTTGATTTGGGAGTCATCGAACTTTTATAAAATTGATTTGTATAAGTATGAAGTTGATTTGAAAACTATTGATTTGGAAAGGTACTCAATTTGAAAGGTGTAAGCTTATATAGTCGAAGTATATATAAGTGTGATTTGATATACTATTGATTTTGGAAAGTATTCGATTTGAAATGAAATCTTATATATAATGGACTTTATATAAGTATGATATTTGAAATTGATTTGAAAGGTACTATATGATACATATTTTCGAAGTAAAGATATGGAAAGTTCCTTCTGCTTGATATCCGCTTTGTGGCCACATTGTTGATTCATTCTATCGATATTATTTTCTCTGATTTGGGTTTTTCGGACATGATACTTGAGTGTCCATCGAATTCCATGGTGATCTCCATGGTCTTACGAGCGCGACTGCATAACGTAATTCGCCTGGCTGAGATGGCCTACGGGTACGGATGTTTCCTGGGGGATCCAAGCGTAACCATTGTGTATCTGCGATCTATGTAGGTCGTTTTTTGTAACGAAATCCGCAGGGCTGAGATAGCTTACGGATACGGATGTTTCCTGGGGGATCCAGGCGTAACCATTGTGTATCTGCGGTCTACTAGTCATCATGGCGTAATTCGCAGGGCTGAGAAAGCTTACGGATACGGATGTTTCCTGGGGGATCCATGCGTAACCATTGTGTATCTGCGATCCATGGTTAGACAATGATTGGGTTGATTTGTTTGGATTGTACTTTCCATATCTGTTTTTTAAAAGTTTTTCAGTATTTTCACTGGGTGTTGAAACAAGTCTACTAAGTACCTGGAGAATTCTAGCTTTGCGCCTGATCAACGCATGGCCAGAGTCTGCAAGAATGAGGATAAACTTGTGGAAACATCGAGTTATAAAAGTATTTTCGAAAGGAAAATTGGCTTCGATATAAAAGTATTTTATTATAAAAGTATTTTATTATAAAGGTATTTTATTATAAAAGTATTTTCAACAAAGGAATTTTGTATTAATATTTGAAATTGAAATCCTTATGGCTTGAATTAATTATTCGTGCCCGATACTATTCTTTTGAATCTACCTTATCTGCTCAGCTTTATTTATTCACCTATATTCTGTTTTTCCAAATCCTCCTTCTTTTCCTTGTTGACTATATCCTTTTTAAATATTGTTTATTTATATACTACATGGTTTAATAGAAAATTTTAGTGTTATAAATATTTTAGAAGTTATTAATTAAATAAAACATATTTAAAGTAAATGATTATTGATTTATTAATAATATTTGAAAAGTATCTTGAGATAAAAATTAATAAATTTATGAATTATGGATTTAATGTTTTCAAATAGCTTCTTTGTAAATATAAGTAATAATGTAAATAATTGTTTTCAAATAGTTTTCATATATTTATAAAAGTGTTATTTAAACATATAAATGGTATTTATAAAGGAAGCAAGAAATTTTACAAATGGGTTTTGGAAGGTATTAAAGTATTAAAGATAATTGAATTGCAAATGAAGTTTTCAAATGAATATTTCAAGTAAAATTTATATAGTTTAAATTAATTGTTTATCCTTGTCTTTTAATCTATCTTTTCTGTTTGGTTGTTTCTATTCTCCTACCTCCTTCCTTTTCGGGGACAAAAAGTTTTGAGTGGGGGAGAGTGTAACGACCCATAAATTCTGATTGGTTTTAATAACGTATTTAACTGAATTTTGTGAAATTTTAAATTATTGAATTTTGAAATAAAATTTTTATATTTGGAATACGTATTTAAAAACATAACAATTGGTAAATTTTCATTAGAAAATATGGAAGTTTATTTGTAACGACCCGTAAATTTCAGTGGTTTTATTTATTTAATTAATTGAATTTGTGTGAAATTTTAAACAATAAAATTTTGAAATATAAATTTGATATTTGGAATGCGTCTAATTAAACATAGCAACTGGTAAATTTTCATCCGAAAATATGAAAATTTATTTCGCGCGTAAATTTACTTCAATTTAATCAGTTAAAAATTGGTGATAATAAAATGTTTTCCAAACCTAAATATTTTTACATAGAAAATTTGTAAATCATCTTCTGAGTGAGACGTCATCTTTCGTTTCGTCAAATTTGGACTTCTGTTGCTCCGTTTATCTTAATTCGGTTAGAATAGCAGCATTTCTGGTACCGGTTATCGACTTTTGATCGGATGACCGTATCACTGATATCTGTGTACCATTTTTATCGTCTCGTCATGCTGATCTCCACGGTATATTCAACTCTGCAATTTGAGATCCGGTACGCGTCGAAAAGAATAAACAGTTCACCGTAACGGTACCGAAATTTTGACTTTACATTTTCCCTTAGGCTTCAAATCTATAACGTGCAGCCCAACAACAATTAATTGGTTTAATAAATTTCCAGAAACCAAGGGGTGACCAATTCTATTCCTTCTGTTTAGTATTGTGGACCTGTTCTTTAGTTTTCTATTTCCATTTCAATTATATCCGTTCGTTTGCAATTCTCTGCTCAATGCGTTCCAAATAATAATCAAAGAAAGCTACCTGTTTCATTCTCCACTCCTCCATTTGTTCTCACCCCCTCTGCCTACACTTTGAACTCCCCAATTCCCTCTGCCAGATCACGAGACCTACCACGCCTACCCATCAGCCACCACCCCACTCCACCACCGTGAGAACCTCCAACCCCATGCCAGAGAACCCCACGTCAACCACCAGACCAAGCCCTTGCCCATTCACTCCACCACCGAGACCAGTCCCCTCATCTCCAACACCACCAGACTGTGGCAGCCCACCCACTGACGTCACCACCTCTGCCTCGCCACCTCTGCAAACCCGACCCTGCCTCGGCATCACCTCCGCCCTCCACGTCACCCACACAGCAGCCACCCCTGTCGCCTTCAACCCACGTCCGTAGCAGCCCGGCTCATCGCTTTCACTCCCTCGCCTGTCCCAGCGTTTTCCACATACCCAGAGCCTTGTCAGCACCTCCTCCCAGATCTATGCCGAAGCTTTACTCGACCGCTGCTCCTCTTTGTTTTTCGGCAGCGTACTCATTGTACTAGCCGAGCATTTCTTTCGGTGAGGTATATATGTTTATACTTTTTCAGTTCGAATAAATATGTAAAGGTTATAAAAGATATATAATATATGTTTTACTGTATAATATAAGTTTACTGTATAATGGTTTTACTAGTAGTTTTATCTGTTTTATTTACCGTATAATATAAGTTTAAAGGTATAACTGTTTATAACTGTATATATATATATATACATTATAATATATTTATTTTAATATATGAGTTAGTGCATTTATATCTGTTAGTTATAAAATTTTAGTTATGAGTTATATTTGTATAAAGATGATACGTGTAAGTATGCTGTAATTATATATATACTGTTTGAGTTTTTTTTTGTATACAAGTTGTAAAATGATCAGCTCACTAATCAATATGTATAATCCTGGTTACGCAAGTTTTATTAGTGGTGTTTATATATATTAAGATTTACTTAGGCTTATACCTATGTTATATATTGGTATGACAGTATGTTAGATATATATAGTTACGAAAGTTATAAAGTTATGACCTGTTCACTATATAAATATTTTATAATATATTCTGTAATAGATATTAAAGTATATATGTTATACTAGCCTACTTATGTTTATTGTATATGTATGTTTATATACTAGCCTATATATCTATCTGTTAGTTAAGGATTGATTTTTTTTATACAATGTATGTATTTATTCTACTGTGTTATAAGATGTGTAATATTTTGGGTCTGCATGCATTAGTTCATAATGGTTACAGTTAGATTTGCTGCTGAAAGTTTCCTATTTTGATATGTAAGCATATGTATATATGCTTATATACCAGTCAGATATATATAAGGTAGTTTAAAATGTTTAAACAATATAGTTGTAAAAGTTATAAGTTATACAGTATTATACCTATGGTATTATAAAGCTTCTAAACTGGTCTTAACAAGTTACAGTATGTTGTTTTATTAATATATATAAGTTACAAATATTTATATATATTGGTGGTTGAAATTTTTCATGACTGCATATCTTGGTTTGTACCCATATAGTTTACTTTGGTTTGTTTATAAAGAGAATATGTGCATAACTACTTACAATCTGATTTATATATATATGTGTAAGCACAATTTGCATATAAAATTTGGTCAGAGTTGGATTTCATATATTTGATTATAACCATAGTTGCATTGTTTAATATCTATCTAGATATATGTTCGAAAAGTATCTTTGATTAAAGCTTATACGAGTTTTATTTCATATGTGTTTTAAGTGTAACCAATGATTTTAATTATATATATATATTTTATATTCGCCTCAAATTTGATATTGATTTCATGGAAGAATAATAGTATATTCTGTCTCTATCTAGATGATTCTGATTCGCTCTCATCAATTCAAACCATCAGCTTTGTCGTCAATTCGTGCCAATATAGCTTTGCTTTGGAAGTCGTGCTTGCATTTCATAACTCGATTTTATTGTCTAGCCTCTCTAGCCTCGAAAGGTGAGCAATCACTCACGATTAATGTTCTTATATTTATTAAATTTGATTTCAATTGAAATGTCAATTGAAATATGCTGCTGTTAGTTATTTACATTGTTATATATATGTCATTATCTGTATCTGTTCACTTGTAACATCTGACACCATTATCTGTTATTTATACTGATGTTATATGCCTGTTACTGTTGTTATATTATTACCATATCTGTTATCACTCTGCAAGTTCCCTATTAGTATAGAATCACTATAGGTTGAAATGATACATACCCGAACGATCTGTAGAATAGGAGGGAATCGTTATGGGTTGAAATGATAAACCCAAGCGATTTTCAATTGAATTGAATTTGGGATTTCGGGTTGAAAAGATATATACCCGAATATGTTTTAAATTGCGGGTTGAAATGATAAATATCCGTATCACTTGACCATAGGATAGAAAATTATATACAGGCACCGTTGGTATATATATAAACGTTTTGGAAATGATTTCTATGGTTTTGAAAAGAAATATATGGTTTTGATAAATATTGATTTTTAAGATTTATCAAAGTTGATTAAATAAAGTTGATAAATAATATGTTTAAGTATTTATTTAATATCTATATCTTCGAATATAGAATTTATAATTGATTGAAATTTTATTTATTTAAGAATTATACTAAAATAAGTTGATTTGACATGTATTGAATTTGAAAAATTTAAGAAGTGATTTACAACTTGAAATCTGAGAGGTGACTTAAATGGATATTTCAAACGTATAAATATTTGAATGAGATATTTTGTTTATTTAAATTGTAAATTGAAATTGAATTTAAATGTTATGGAAATGATTAAGTTAATATTTCAAAACTAAATGATTGTAAAGGGAATCTGATATGTATATAAATTTATCGAATTTAGTTTTGAAATGATGAATATTTAAAGCTTTGAAATATATTAAAATTGAAATGACTTATTTTATGGTTCAGATATGTATTTGAAATTGATAATTTGAAATGGTTTATTTAGAAGCTGAATCGAGTTGAAACGGATGATTTGAGATTTTGTTTAAAATAAATTTTTGGAATTCGAGTTAATTTGAATCGATTTGTGAAATTTGAGGAAACTAATTTATTTATAACGAAATTTTAATATCTTAACTGTTAAAAAAGGAAGTGTTATGATTTCCAAAATACTGTGATTTCCAAACTATGATTTCGAAAGCATTATAACTTTTGAAAAGTAATATGATTTTGAAAATGGATATATTTGAAGTGAAATGATATCGTATTAAAGTGGGTCTTGAAATGATAATGATATTTTGGTTTTAAATTATAAACTATTTTGAAATGACCACGGTGTTATAATAACGATTGGTTGTTAAAGAGACCGGGATCGGATATGGACATACTCTCTGTCGATACCGAAAACCACTTTGACAACCGTGTACGCGGTGGAGATTCCAGAATGAAGTAGGATGGTGGCGACGTTCTTAAGGTATGTTACGTGGACCCAACTCCCGTGAGTTGGCATAAGGTGGCTAAAACAGGAGCGATCTCGGACCAGTGAGGTAGCACCTCTTCTCGGACGCATTTCTTCGATATTATACTCATACTTGTGATTTGACTAGATGGCCATCCTCCGATTTGGGAGTGTTGTTCGAGGTGGAACGGTAGTGGCTGCTATGCGTATCCATCAGTCCGTGTGCGTAATTGGTATATCTACTCTGGCATTGCCTAGTTGTGCCGTGTCACCTACCATACCGAGCTTTACTACGATTATGATTTTAAGATCCGACCGCGTTAAGGTTCTCCATCCCCTTAACGCTATTTTCCGATATGATTATACTTTACTTATTTAGACACTATTATAATAGCGAATATTACTACATAGTAAATAGTTTAACGGACCCTTAGAGGATGGTTATCCCAAACATCCTTTAAGTTA
This sequence comes from Allium fistulosum, assembly GCA_030737815.1. NCBI lineage: Eukaryota > Viridiplantae > Streptophyta > Magnoliopsida > Asparagales > Amaryllidaceae > Allium > Allium fistulosum. The sequence continues at coordinate 1,125,854,167 of CM060904.1, read as the reverse complement.
CTTGTATTTCAGTTGATATTTCACTTGAGTTGGATTTATTAATATAAGAATCTTAATCCTGACTCGAGTGTTTTGTGTTTTGCTTTACGCTTGGGTCAGACTGAGTGATACAGCATTTGAGACTCACCTTTGGAGTCGGAGCTTCGCTTGGAGATCCAGCTATCTATCGATCCTGCTTTCAGTTATTCTGTTGATTCCAGTGATGTATTCAGATCTTGTATTTGATTATTGTATTGAGACATCTATTGTATTCGAGACTTTTGTTGTACCTTGTCTAACTCTATTATATATATAGTAGCTTCATGAACTACTATCCTTTTATTTCCGCTGCATTATTGATATATTACTCTGTGTCTGTGATCTGAAATTATTTTATTTATTGTATATGCTGAGTTTTGCCAAATTTTTAATTACAACGCGGTATTTTGAGCAATTCAACTCCGGCATGAGTGTCTACCTATACACTTATAATGGATGTGAATGGTTGAAAATACTGGGTCGTTACATTATTTTATTGTGTAATTTTATCTCAATTTAAATCAGTTAATAACAGTTGATTTTAAAAGTGTTCAGAAACCTAAATATGTCAACATGAGAAAATTTATTTAGAACACTCTGAATCTGACTGCGAAATTTGTTTCGCGAAATTCGGACGTTTCTAGCTCCGTTTGGATTTTTCCGTACGGAATAACAGCATTTCCGATACCGATTATCGACTTTTGATTGGATGATCGTACCACTGATATCTGTATACCATTTTGATCGTCTCGTTGTGCTGATCTCTATGGTGTATTCAATTCTGTGTTTTGAAGTCCGGTGCACAGCGGAATTCGCGAAACTAGTAACTGTATCAGTACCGGATCTGTGACCTTCTGTTTTCTTTTGAATTTCAAACTTTAGCCGTGCAGCTCAAGCAAATTATAAAGTGCATTAAATAGCTTTTCAGTTGAAATAAAGGGAATTGAACTGTTACCATTATTTTGTTAATATATTTGTGAAAGCCGGTTGTTCTTTCCTCTTTCAATTTCCGTTCTTCCTTCTTTCTCTCTGCTTCGTCAAGATCTATACATTATAACTACACAGCAAACCACAAAATGTTCCTCCCTTCTTCAAATTTTTGCCATCCACCAGTCTCGAACCCCACCTAGCCGAGGCCGGCTCTACTTTCACCTCCTCCTCTCACTGCTACCCCGCCGCCTTCGTTCAGCCCTTCCACATCGTCGACCCGCTCCGCCTCGGCCTCACAACCATCATCTCACAGCACACGCCTCCTGCTCAGCCAAACGCAACCCACCCACCACGCTGTTCGGCCATCACTCACCTCCGTCCCTTTCCTCGGTTCCTCTACCGTATCCCCTCACAAAACTCCATCTTCACGTCGCCCAAACTCTCCTCACTCCATCCACCTTCAGCCTCTACCTTGCTCGGCCCTTCGCACCGCCGTGTGCCCTTCCAGTCTGCCGCATGTATGTATATTGTTTTCGTGTGCCTGTTTGTTCTTTGTAGCCTCTTCAGTCATGAAAAATAGATTTTTCATGCGTATATTTTATCAAAAGTCTGGGCAAACTGGTGGTCCTACTCTTTTATAAGTTGTATATGTTTTGTTTTAGCAGAGTTGAAGAAAATTCTATTATGTTAAAGTGATATATATATATATATTAATTTATATAAATCTGTTAGTTATATAAAATTTTTGTAGAACGAGTCTGTTGTATATATTAAAGTTATGTCTGTTATGTGTTTGGTTTTAAGAAATTTATGTGTTAAAACTTACATATATTTAAATGTATACTACATATTTAGTCTGCATTTCATCTGTTGAGTTTATAACAAAGTTAATCATATCGTTTTTTTTGGTATACAGTAGTTATACCTTAGTTCATATATGATATGTTGTAGTTAAGTATACATATTATATATAAATGTTATGTTATTTATAACAGTTTTGAAGTTTTGATTTCATATAAATATAAATATATCATTTTGTATACAATTATGATTTGCATAGCTTCACTGTAAGAGTTTGTATATACATATAAAGTTATATTTGTTAGTTGTAGTATATTATAAAGTTTATACTGTATATATTTATGTTTTATAAATCTATTCTACATATAAAGTACAGTATTGTATATAGTTATAGTTGCAGTATTAGTTTATGTTCATATAGTTATAATATGTTCGTATATTGGTTCATATAGTTATAGTTAGATCATGTTCATATATTGGTTATGCAGTGGGATTTAAAGAAGCGTTATATTATATTCTCTATAACTCTATTATATATAGGTATTTGTTCATACTCCTTCTCATCTTCATGTGTCTGCATGTCCTTATTTGTGCACATCTAGTTTGTTTTACATGTTATTACAGTATATACTTTTAACATATATGGGTTCTTATTATATAAAGCTGTTTCATATATATACTGTATTATATCTAATTATATTAATATATATGTTAGCTTATGTATTCTGATAACCGATATATACTGACTTGAGGGGTTTAAGTGTTATTTACGTTATATTAGTTATATAGTTTGGTATAGTATACAATATAGGTTGTATATAACGGTCTGGCTTTTGCTGCTAAGTGGAGGAGTGTATACAGTAGTTGGTTTTAAAATTTATAGATAGAGACCTTGTTTATGTGTCTGAATTTAAATATTAATTTTGGGTATATGGTTTCTTCACAAAAAAAACGCATACGATCAGTTGCTTTTATATATAGGTCATTCTATTTAAATTAAATTAAATTGATTCGTATAGGACTTTATTTTAATATAAGTTTAAATTAAATACTGAATCTATATAGTTATATATAAATTTCACATATACCATTTATCATCGATCCAGTTCTGATTTGATTTCGTCAATTCCTTATCTATCAGCTTTGTCCGTCGTGTCTGTTTTCTTCATTGAATCGTGTCCATCTAGCGTTGCTTTGGAATCCGTAGCTCATCTCTTTGTCAGATCTATCTAGCCTCGATATGTGAGCAATCACTCACGATTAACGTTCTTATATTTATTAAATTTGATTTCAATTGAAACGACAATTGAAATATGCTGCTGTAGTTATTTAAATTGTTATATATGCTATTATCTGTATCTGTTCACCTGCAGGATATGACACCATATCCTGTTGTATTATATTGTTATTGATAATATATGTCTGTTATTATTATCATATCTGTTATCACTCTGCAAGTTCCCTGTTAGTATAGGATTCACTATGGGTGGAAATGATACATACCCGAACGGACTTTAGAATAGGAGAAAATCATTATGGGTTGAAATGATAGACCCAAGCGATTTTCATTTGAATTGAATTTGGGATTGTGGGTCGAAATGATATCTACCCGTATATATTTAAATTACGGATTGAAATGATAAATATCTGTATCACTTGACCATAGGGTAGGAAATTATATACAGAAACCGTTGGTCTATATATAAATATTTTAAAATGATTTCTGTGGTTTTGAAAGGGAATATATATATGGTTTTATTTAATATTGGAAATGTTTTATATAGAAATAAGTTTTAATATAAAGTTGATTTAATTAATATAATATGTCTAGGTATTATATTTCTAAATAGATTTTCAAGGATTTGTATAAGTTAAGGAAGATAAAGTTGAATTAATTAAAATTGTATCTAATTAGGAATTCTACCTTAATTAAATCGATTTAAACTATTGAATTTGAAATTTAAGATTTGATTTTATAACTTGATTTTTTTATTTAAAGTGATTAAATGGATATTCCAAGTTTAAAGAAATCGAAGGAAAAATTTAGTTTAAATGTAATTTAAGGTTATTTAAAGTATACTGAATTTATTAAGTGAATATTCAAGACTAAATAATAATGAGGTTAAATCAAGATCTATATGAAGCTGTAAAACTTTGAAAGGTTGAAAATTAAAGCTTTAAAAAATATTGGAATCTAAATGGTTTATTTTGTGATTCATATCTGTATTTGAAATCAATATAATTTGAATTTGTTATTTAGAAACTGGATTGAATTAAAATGGATAAATCTAGATTGAATTAAATTTGAATTGGAACTTGAGTTGATTTGAATTAATTTGTGAAATTGAGGAAATATTTATATTTAATGGAAATGATATTTCGTTTTGAAGTATAAATTATTTTGGAAGGACCACGGTGTTATAGGGACGTTTGGTGGTTAGTAGAGTACACTTCTACATGGTAGATAGTTCCATGGATCCTTAGTGGATGGTTATCCCAAACATCCTTTGAGTTACTTGTATTTCAGTTGATATTTCACTTGAGTTGGATTTATTTATATAAGAATGTTAATCCTGACTCGGGTGTTTTGTGTTTTGCTTTACGCTCGGGTCAGACTGAGTGATACAGCTTTTGAGACTCGCCTTTGGAGTTTGGAGCTTCGTTTGGAGATCCAACTATCGATTCAGCCTTCAGCTTTCCAGTTGATTTGTTCAGAGAGGTCATCTGTTTGTACTGGAGACTTCACTGTATTTGAGATATTCTGTTGTATTTTATTTCTAACTCTGATATTTATATAGTAGCTTCATGAACTACTATTTATCTATTCCGCTACATTATTGTTATATTACTCTGTGTCTGTGATTCTGTGATTGATTTATTTACTGTATATGCTGAGTTTTGCCAAATTTAAATTAACAATCTGATATTTTAAGCAATTCAAGTCCGACCTGTGCGGATGCGAATGGTTGAAAATAACAGGTCGTTACAGTGGACATGTGTTAAGAAGAATAAATCTCCGTTCTACTATAAATTGATTGAATTGTTTGCACATCTTTTTAGCAGGATAAATCACCATCCTGTTGTTATGTTATTTGGACTTGTATATGCCAATTAGTTATATTGACATGTTATTCCCTAATTGGATATGAACTGTATTTACATATATGGTAACTTATGTAAATAATTTTTATGTGATTTGGGAATCAAATTGAAATTAAATGGTAACTTAAATTAGTATCATTGGGACTGCTAAGCCTCGTTTGGAATTTATAAAGCATGGTTTTGAATTTACTTTAATTCTTTAATCAATTTGAGACAAAGGGTTTATAAATGGTTTTTCAAGTTATATAATTCTTATAAAGGTATTTATAAATGATAACTTGTTATAGAAAGGAGTTTTTACTAAGGAAAAGGGTTATTAAGGTGTTTTACAAATGATGTTTGTAAATGATATTTATAAAGGATATTTTATAAAGGAGTATAGAAAGGTTTATATAAATAGTTTAAAATAGGAAAAAGGTTTATAAATCATTTCAGAGATTTGGAAAGAGGTTTATAAATTAACTTAAAGGTTTGTAAAAGCGGGTTATAACTATATTTTAAAAGTTATAAGTTAATTGAAATATGAGATGAGCTTTTAAAAAGGGAATTTTTTATAAAGGATAAGCGAAATGTTTTATTTGGAAGAAATGTTTGGATTTGGGAAGAAGAAAACTTTGAGAAGTTTGTGAATATACTTATACTGATAAAATAAGTATATGATTTTGTTTCAAGGCATAAAAAGTAAAATGTTTTGGTAATATACTTATATTGTTGAGATAAGTATATAAATGTTTCCAACTATAAAGGAAATGTTAGGTGTTTGGAAATAGTGTTTTGAAAAGATCTTTTGAGCAGATTTTATAGAGTGGTTTTATTAATTAAAGAGAATTAATAAAGGCTCAGTGGATCCCATATGGAAATTAAACCATGATTGGATTTTTGTTATTTGATGGTTGAATAACCGACTATCAAAGCTGGACCCAAAACGTAACCTTAGAAATATCTAGAAGAAACACGAGAATTATATGGTTCAGTTACCGTCAAAGGTGCCATACTGTACGTATAAAGTCGTTTCGTTCTTCTAGGACAAATGATAAGGAAATCTATCCACAAAGGTTAGGAGGTGAACTACACTCTTGTCATTTATCTGTTTATTTCCTAAAGAACCGGGGTTAAGTTTACCGGAAATATCGAAAGTTGTTTCGAAGAGACCGGGATCAGATATGCTATCTAAAAACCACTTCGATCCAACTCAAGCATTTCAAAATGAAGACATCTTGAAGCATGGGATCGAAGATGGAGCCATTTAAGTGCAAGGGCTACTTGCTACTAATTCTGAGGGTGGTTCCAAAATGGATGTAGTAGAAGTAGTGCTTTCGGTTTGTCCTTATCCTGGACAACTTGCATGGATGAATGCTGGCACTGCATTACTGCCTGGAGGGCAGTGTTAGCATTCCAAGATGGATTGCTATTTGGACAATTAAAGCATAGCCTCAAGCCTCACAACCGGGAGGAATGGCAAAAACAAGGCATGCAACAGAGCTATGTGGTTAGCTGCCATTAGGAGCGGTCACCCCATTCTACATGTCCCTTTCAGAGTTGGTTTTTGCGCAAACACCATAGTAGTATAAGGCCTCGGTGTCAAGGGGGTGAGGTAATCTGGTCTGCCATGTTAAAGAGGCAGCCGGCTCTGCGTTAGCTTCAGTGCATTTTCTAGAGGTGTATCATCTGAAGGTAGACCATTACCATGCCATTGTTGGGATCCAATCTCCAATACGTGCCTTACATTTTCGATTGTAGAAACCTAGTATGTTGGAATGTGAGATGCAAGCATTTCAGCTATTTTATCTATTTACTTTAAACCTAGACACTATGATAATATCACTGATTTTGATACAAAATGTTTTGGTTATCGTAAGGTAAAAACTCATCTGTTTTTATGTGCGGTGTGGTCTTACGAGATACCCTTTGTTTGAAAAGTTTTCAAATGTAGAATTCAGTTTGGTTGTTACTTGTTATCGAGTTTTACTCACGCTGGTTTACCAGACTGACCCAGGCGTTATTCCATGTAATGCTCGGGTCAGACCGAGCATGTTTTCCCAAGTTTAGCTGGATATTTTGGAGTTGGAGAGGAGCCGGATGGTCAAGACATATTCACATATATTTTTCTTCTGCTGTATTATAGAGTTTGTATGTTTGTCAATATAAGGACAGGTTTCTATAACTGTCAAAATTTAGGATAAGTCTAGTGCAATCTGATGTTGTATGTATGAATAAAGATGTTTCATTTTTTAAAGATCATTGTTGTATTATATATTATTCACTGCATTGTGAGATTCTGTGTTGTTTAGTTTTCTTCTATCTTCTACCTTCTTCTTTTACCCTAACAAATCGGTATTTCCCGCACTTGAATGTTCGGCATGTGATACAGTGGACGTATTAGTGTCGATTTTCGAGGGTCGAAAATCTAGTTCATTACATTTGTGGAATTAGATAATTTATGAGAAATACATGGAAATAGATACAATTATATTATACCTTGCTCCCAGTAACTAAAACATAGAAATTTACATTCTAAGTCAACTAGAGAAACCTAATTTACAACCCAATTATAAATCTGGAATAAACTTTACAACTTTACAAACATCCTACAATAATAAAAATTTGCGACTAATTTCAAATTTCCAGATTAGGTTGTACATGCTATTCCAATTACCCAACTTATTGAATATGTAAGCGGTTTTCCTATATGCTTGCTTTAAGCCTACAACTCATCAGATGTAACAACCCGGATTTTTTAATAATTTATAATTAGATATTGGAATTATTTAAATAATTGAATGTTAGATTTAAAGTGAATAAAAATGATTTCAAAAGCTTATTTAAATTCTGTTTAAATAAGAATGGTAATAATAAACTTTTAATTTAGAACTAAAAGTGATTAAAATTGTTTTAATAATAATTCATTTTAATTAACGTGTGAAAGTATCATTACAGGGCACTATCTTGAATTTTGACGAAACTAGTGTCATTTGATCCAGAATAATGAATTATTATATGCCGATGAGTTCCATGACTACCGGACGTATTATGTGGTCGTCCGAGCTCAAAACGCGTAGTGATTGATTACATGAATTAAAACAAAATATAATTTGATTATAAAAGCTAACTTCTATATATTATGGAATTAAGTCCCAATACTAGTTCCATTGAGTTCGTAATAGGGGTAAATAGCTAGAAACACAAGTGAGCACATCTCGTTTGGAGTTCGAGATTTTGGAGGGTGAATAGTGTTGGAAATAATTTCTATATAAGGACCTCACTTTTCTTTTATTTCCAAAAAACTAAAACCCTGACCCTAAATCAGACCCTCCATCCAACGGTCGAGGTTTACCGGTGCTGTTAGAGGCCGTTTCAGGTGATGGTCCTAACCAAAGAAAGGTGCGAGGTGATGAAATGAAGGGGATGGACGGTTGGATCGTCGTGGTTCAGTGCTAGGAGGCAAGGATCTAGGTTCAACTATGGTAGCATTTTTGGGTTCATTCACTTGAACAGATGCGCCATTGGAGACGAGGTCAGCGGCAGGGCGTTGCTCTTCGATGAGGCAATCATCGGCAGAGACGTGGCAGTGGCAGAATCGACGTGGCGGCGACGACGATCGACTGAAGTGAGCGGCTTGAGGTGGGTTATCGCATTTGGTTATGCGAGATAGAGGAAGAGGTAGTTAACATTTAAACTTTATTTTAATTAAGTTAATTAATATTAATTAATCTCTAAATGTTCATTAATTCGTATCTTGTTCGTACGAGGTCGGATTGGGACGCGGACAGTTGCGTTGAACTCGTGGCAATGATAACCACGCATTGGAGTTAGATTCGATGATCTCGAAGCTAGTTGGAATTTTAGTCAAAAATTGAATGGCGTTCGATTTTGAACTATTTAGAAATGCGAAAGCGTTAGCTGGAATTTGGGTGAGATTTTCTCACCAGTTATTTGGTTGTTGTTGTGCAAAAATATAAAATTAAAATTGATAACAATGCAAGTTATTATATTTGAACCTCTCGTTGCTTTTAAAAGCAAATAACAACAATATATGTAGTGTAATCTATCTTTTAAATCATCTATAACATGTATCGTGGCCCAGACTTGTTTATATATTTGATATAGCTATTTGATTTAGTTGGAAATTATATTGTGAATGTTGGAAGCGATATACTTGTTATAAATGAGCTTTGAAATCCCTGATATTTAACATGTGTTTAAATTGGATAAACTATGACATATTGAAAATGAATATATATATATATATATATTATGCATTGGAATGTTTTACACATGTTTTGGTGTGGTGGACATAAATGGATAATTTTTGGATGTTATAGATAACAAATGGTGTTGGAAATGTTTGATTTAATAAAGTAAAAATGACTTTTACTTTAGATATCCTTTCAAACATTTCTAAAGAAATTTTGTAAATATTTATTTAAAGTAACTAAATAAAGAAGTTTTGAAGTTTCAAAATGTTTTAAAATTATTTCTAATAATATAATAGTGTTTAATGTATTTAAGTATATAATTTTAGATAATTAGTTAAATATTTTATTAAAGTAAATAGAAGTTTATATAATATAATATCTTTTTATATTGTTTTTATTATTAAATATTTTATTTTATAACTAAGTTAGTATACATAGATATATCATTTAAAAGTGGTTTTAAAAGCGTTTAACATATTAGAAGTATTTTAAAGGTATTCCTATATATAAGTTTTAAATAATAAATTAAGTAATTTTATAAATATAACAAAGGAGTTTGGATTTTAACGCTTAAGTTATAGAAATTGGTTTTGTGAAATTAATTAAGAATATATTATCTTAATTAATAATGGTGGATATGTATTGATCATCAAAATAAATGTTTAAAGTTAATAATGGGTATAAGTAAAAGGTTTTGGATTGCAGTAAACATTGTTTTAGCGGCAAGTGTTTTTAACCTTAATACTAATTATACTTGGAAATATAATTAGATATTTACTAACAAATAATTAGTAGATAAATACAAGTAAACGGTTTTGGGTTTGTTGTGACAATGTTTTAAACAACACTTGTCTTTAACCCGTAAATATAATTCAACCTTTAAAAGAGAGTTTAAAAGATACCAATTAAATGGGAAGTGTTTTGGATTTTTGTAAGCAGTTTTTTGTGACATTTGTTTTTAAACCCTTGAATTATATTTAAAGTGGAATAATTTTACAAGTATAATTAGATCTTTAATAATGGAGTTTTAAAGATAATGACAAGTATTGAAATCTTTTATAAAAAGATAGAAAATGTTATATGTTTAATTTATAAAAGAAAAGAAGTTTACTATAACAATATTTTAGTAGTAATTGTTTTTAACCTCTTTGATTATATTTTAAATAAGGAAAACTTTGCTAAGTGACTTGTGAATACACTTATACCGTGAGATAAGTATATGAAAACTTTTTAAAGTATTGAAAAGAGTATAGGTGAATAGCTAAAAATATGAATACTAGTATATATCTTTTATAAAGAGAAATTAAAAATATATACAAATATAAAAAGAGAATTTTAATTCATAAAGGATAAATTAATTGAAAGGGTCGTTTATATGACTTAATTGTGATTATGGGTTTAATCGTGCTTGAATATGAAATTAAAACTTATGTTTTGATTGTTTAATTTTATTTGATAGTTAAATAACCGACTATCAAATCTTGGCCTAAATATGCAATCCTTCTTAATTTTGGTGGTATCGAAATATTCCCTACTTAACACTAAAGGGTTTTAACACTGGAAATATCCAGATGAAATACGAGAATTATATGGTATAGTTATCTTCGGTGATGTTATACTGTACATATAAACCCGTTGGCTCTTCTAGGACAATAATAAGGAAATCCATCCACTTAAACGGTTAGGATGTGATCTCTGCTCTTATGTATGTCTGTTTATTTCCAAAAGAACCAGTATTGAGCGTTTTTGAAAATCGTCTATTGATTTTTGGGGCATCCGGCAAGCGAGGGAGTGTACTTGTAAGAGATGACTCGAACCGTAACCACACTAAAAACCATATATGTGTTCTATGGAGGAAATCTAAGATCCATTTTAGATATTTGAATACATGTGTGGTTCCAAGACCCGTAGGGATACAGGAATCCATTTGGGATTGATTATTTGATCAAGTTTTGTTGAAAAGTCGTGTACAGATGTTGGACGTAGCCTCATCATCGGTAATGACAAAAACCAGAGTGAGGAGGCACAATCCAAGGGTTTAGTTGACCCATGAGGGGTATCATCAACTCCTTTATCTAGAGTATGCTTTCGATTGTTGGGCCTGGAGTTGTTGATATCTGGTGGCCACGTAGTTCACATTAGAGTTCTTATGTTGGGACCAGTTGTGTTAGCCTTATGGTATATCACCAGAGATGTATGTTGCTTGGAAGGATATCTCTGATCCTTATGCAGGAGATCCACCTCATAACTTTGAGGGCTTTTCCATAGAATCCTACACAATTAGCGAACGTGCCTTAATGATTTTAATTGTACATATATTATCGCTGTATTGTACACTCACTCACAACACAGCTATCACTTATCTATTTTCAACTCTAGGCATTATTATAATATCAATAGATTTTCTTATAAAATGGTTTGGTTATTATAAGGTAAAAACCCATTTGTATTTATTTGCGGTGTGGTCTTACAAGATACTTTTGTTTTGAAAAGATTTTATAACATTAAGTAATCCACATGACTTGTGTTTTCTCACGCTGGTTTACCAAATCGATCCGGGCGTTATTTTTCTTGTAATGCTCGGGTCAGGCCCTTGTATATTTCTAGATTGCATTGATGTTCATTGGAGCTCTTGAAGAGGAGCTGGATGATTACCTACCATAGTTTTATTTCCGCTGCATTACTTTGTTTATATATCAGCAATTGTAAAGACAAGTTGTTATAACTATCCAGGCTGATGATAGGTTAGTTTTCTCTTATTATTATATCTATATAGTTTTTCTTTATAAAAGATCATTTTAATATTATATGTTATCGTTCCGTTATGAGATTCTGATATTGTGTTCTCTTCTTCCTTGTTCTTGGTCTTTTCTTCTTTTTATTTTACCATAATGCTCTGTCTTTCTGGCACTTGGATGCTCGGCATATGAATACCGTGGATGTATTAGTGTCGACATTTGGGGTCGAAAAGGCGATCGTTACATTGTGGTATCAGAGCTGAAGATTAAGCGAGAACCTTGGCTTTGGTTGGGTATAACTCATTAAGAGATAGGGTAATGGAATGTCTTATTATGAGTTGAGTGTATTATATATATGAGAGCCTGTATTTGTTAGTGCTATAAAAATGTTTTATATTGTGTTAATTGGCTTGCTGAATGATTTACAAATTCTAGTCGGTACATGGGATGCCATGGTATCGATAGGGATTTCTAAATACTAAAATAGGGCAAATGGACACAATATTGTTTTTGAATTGGTAAATGAAATAATTTTACCTAGGATTATATTTTATATATAAAAGAATAATCTTTAATAAACTGATATTGTTATTTATGACGTGTTTGATTGTTAGGAAATGATAATCTTCAATTATTATCATTTGGTGTTTGAATAGTTGTGCCCGGCCAGTTTATGAGCATTGACTATTGGTTGTTGATTTTTGAATTGTGTTTAACCAGTTTATAAGTAATTTACCTTTATACAACATGCGATGGGTAGATTGTAATTTAAGGAAACACTGATACAATCATCTTGTGAATTAAATTTCACAATTTGACTATAAGTCGTTCAGTGAAGATGTTGGGTTAAAAATTTAATTTTAATAAAAGTTGTTAATTATAATCTTAAGGAATAGTAAGATATTTTAAGATAAACACTTGTGTAGTAGTTTTTATAAAAAAGTGATTTATAAGTATGATTTGTAAAGTATAACGTTATAAATATGAAAAGGATTTAAATTGAGAATTTAAGAACTTAAATCCTGGTGTTTTAGAAATTGGTTTTCTAAGATTTTGGAAAATAATACTAGTATTATTTGAAAGTTAATATTTGGGAAATTGGTTTATGAAATTGATATCATGGTACTTGGTAATATTTACGAAGTATTTGATACTGTTTTGCAAAATGATTTTGGTTAAGTCCGAATGGCATGAGTTAGAAGTATTGAACTCACTTCTGTCGCTGGAAAATAATTCTGGTGATAACTGCAGCATCATCGGCATTTATTTTGGAGTTTCAAAGTGGGGGATGCTACTATAGTAATTATACTACTAAACTATTTTGGGTAAAACAGATTTTGATTTAAAATTTTGAATGTATGATTTGATATACAAAGATTATAAGTATAGATTATTTTGAAATGATTTGAAATGAATCTCGGTAATTGGTTCTTAAGGTTTTGGTTAAGATTTATTATGGATGCATGTATCCTATGCATTTGGATAGTTTGGTTGTGCATCTTATTTGACCTGTTGATTAGTAGTTTCTAATTATTGAAATGAGATGGAATTGTTGGCGATTTTGGACAGTCGAAAACTTCCGGATTAGTTGAGAAATCAAAAGATAAGTGTTTATGTGAAAAAAAAATAAAAAGGTTGAATTTTTATAACTCCTAATTTGAAAAGATAGTAGAAATTAATAGGTTTTAAATTTTGTTTAACATCTATGTTAAGTAAATGAATAAGATTGTTTTGTATATACTCTTAGGACGTAATGAAATATTATACAAGTATGAACTTAAGTCTTAAAATGAAATTGTGTTTCAAGGAATGTTTATAAATAGAGTTAAGTTTATATAAAGAAGTATATAATCTTAATTATCATTTTGTGAAATGTTTTAAGAAATAAAATAATAATTTGGGTAGTAAATGAGAATGCTACTGAGTAAATAAATATGAACTTAAGAAAGTGAGACGATTTATAAATGAAGTCACATCTTTGTAAATTGCTTATGAAATAAAAATAAGTTTGCAAGAAATTTTTTAAATTTTTTATAAATAAAGTTGTCACTTTTTGAAATGAATTATGAAATTGAGCAATATCTTTATCAGTATAGATAAATCTTTATAAAATGTTACAAATCGAAGTAAATGTTTTATGAAATGATTTGCAAACAAATTTATATTAAATGAGAAATAGTATACGTGAAAATAAATGTGATTTAAAATGTAGATAAACGTAAGTAAAGTAATAGGGAATGATTCACTAATGGTTTTAATATCAAAAAGGGAAATAATTTAAGTAAATAAATATTAATTAAGAAGAGATAATATTTGTATAAGTAAATGGGATTTATAGTGAATACGAATTAAGGAATAATTGGTATAATAATGAAACTAATTGGAATAAATATGTAAGTTGTACGTAGATCATTTTGTTCGCATAACTATTTTGATCTAAATTCGAGTACACGATATTAAGGTGAATTACACCGGCCCGACATAGGATTTTTCACTCGATATTTAACGATGAACACTTGATGTGGATTTTTGATTTGATTCTAAAGGTTTCTATCATAGTATCTGGCTATGCAAGGAGAACAAATGTTTCTAATCGAGAAGCCAGACCGGAGTCCGCACTGGGAAGTCGAGTGAGTGATGCTAGTTCGTAAGTGAAATTTGTGTAATCAAGCGAGTGATCAAATTTAATGTTGGGTAAGGATGGCATACGTACATCTTATGTGCTTTGATATAATGATATGCTTTTAACATTAGAAAATGCAAGTTGTTTGGTTATCTATCATTTGTAACTGAGTTGTAGGTTCATGGAAGCAAAAGCTAGTTTGATGCTTTTGGTTTCATGGGTAGAGTTTGATTGCTCGACCGATAGGTACACCTTTATATTATTGTTTGATGGTTTTATGCCCTAGATATGGGTGGCCATTTTTGGGCTTTTGTTTTCTTTTGTTGGTTTTGGTTGTTGTAGCAAGTTGTGGGTTTTTCCTAATCGAGCCGCACAAAGGAGTTGCTCCTGAAATTTTCTGTAACTAATGAGATTTTATAAGTTAATAACTCATTTAAGAAAATTGGTTTTGAAAGCTTAAGGGTTTGGTAACATTTTTTCTACTTTAGGAATTTCGGGGACAAAATTCTTTTAAGAGGGGGAGAATGTAAAAACCCGGATCTTTTCACAATTTTTAAATATTAGAATTATATAGGAAATCGAATCTTGGATTTAAAGTGAATAAAAATGATTTCAAAAGCTTATTTAAATTCTGTTTAAATAAGAATGGTAATAATAGACTTTTAATGTAGAATTAAAAGTGATTAAAATTGTTTAATAATAATTCGTTTTAATTAATGTGTGAAAATATCATTTCGTGGGACTGTCTTGGATTTTGATGAAACTAGTGTCATTGGATTCGGAATAAAGGATTATTGTATGCCGACGAGTTTCATAACTACCGAACGTATTATGTGGTCTGCGAGCTCGAAACGCATAGCGATTAATTATAGGAATTAAAAAATAATATATTTTGATTATAAAAAATTTCTATATATACTGGAATTAGGTCTCGATACTAGTTCCATTGAGTTTGGAATAGAGGTAAATAGCTAGAAACGCCTGTAAGCATATCTCATTTGGAGTTCGAGATTTTGGAGTGTGAATAGTGTGGGAAATAATTTTCTATATAAGGACCTCACTTTTCTTTTATTTCCAAAAAACTAAAACCCTAACCCTAAATCAAACTCTTCATCCAACGGCCTAGGTTCTTCGGCGCTGCTAGAAGCCGTTTCAGGTGATGGTCCTAACCAAAGAAAGGTGCGTGTGATGAGACGAGAGGGATGGACGGTTGGATCGCCATGGTTCGGCGCTAGGAGGTGAGGATCTGGGTTTGACTAAGGCAACGTTTTTGGGTTCGTTCTCTTTAATGGAGGAGCCATTGGAGACAAGGTTAGTGGCAGGGGTTACTCTTCGACGGGGCGATCATCGGCAGAGACGCAGTGGTGGCAGGTTCGACGTGGCGGCGGCGACGATCGATTGAAGTGTGCGGCCTGAGGTGGGATGTCGCGTTTGGTTATACGAGATAGAGGGAGAGTTAGTTAACGTTTAAACTTTATTTTAATTAAGTTAATTAGTATAATTAATCTCTAAACGTTTATTAATTCATATCTTGTTCATACGAGGTCGAATAGGGACATGGATAGTTGCGTTGAACTCATGGCGACGATATTTACGCATTGGAGTTGGTTTTAAGTTCAGAGCAAGTTGGAATTTTAGTCAAAAATCGAACGGCGTTCGATTTTAAACTATTTAGAAACATGAAAGCGTTACCTGGAATTTGGGTGAGATTTTTTCATCAGTTATTTGGTTATTGTTGTGAAAATTGTTGTCGTGCAAAATATAAAATTATAATTAATAACAATGCAAGTTATTATATTTGAACCCCTCATTGCTTTAAAAACCAAATAACAACAATATATGTAGTGTAGTCTCTCTTTTAAATCCTCTACAACATGTATCGTAGTCCAGACTTGTTTACATGTTTGATATAGCTATTTGATTTAGTTGGAAATTATATTGTGAACGTTCGAAGCGATATAGTTGTTATAAATGAACTTTGAAATCCCTGATATTTAACATGTGTTTGAATTGGATAAATTGTGACATATTGAAAATGACTATATATATACATATATTACGTGTTGGATTGTTTTACACATGTTTTGGTGTGATGGACATAAATTGATAGTTTTGGAAGCTCTAGAAATTAAATAACAAGTGGTGTTGGAAATATTTAATTTAATAAAGTAAATTTGACTTTCGCTTTATATATCCTTTCGAACCTTTCTATAGAAATTTTGTAAATATTTATTTAAAGTAATTAAATAATGAAGTTTTGAAGTTTATTTCTAATAATATAATAGTTTTTAAAGTATTTTAAAGTACATAATAGTTTTTAATGTATTTTAAGTATATATAGTTTTAGGTAATTAGTTAAATATTTTGTTAAAGTAAATAGAAGTTTATATAATATACTATCATTTTAAATTGTTATTATTATTAAATATTTTATCTTATAACTAAGTTAGTATACATAGATATATCATTTAAAAGTGGTTTTAAAAGTGTTTAACATATTAGAAGTATTTTAAAAGGTAGTCTGATACACACACACACACACATACATACATACATACATATATATATATATATTGTTGACGCTAAAAATGGGCATCAACACCCAATAAAATCTAGTAGAGATTAAATGAAGAATGAAATTAAAACAGAGAAAATATGATAAATGAACACATAGATTTTTATAGTGGTTCGGCAATCTTGGCCTATGTCTACTTTATTTTTTTATTGATCTTGCACTTGATTATTATTACAAGAATGTTTGGATCGGCTAGGTTCCATTAGTACAAGAATAAAGAATAAACATGGAAGAGTCTTTTCAACAGAAATATGATCTTTTTTCTGACGCCATGCCTGCTGTATTTATAGGGGAAGACGTGCACAATTGGACTGAAATTTCGGTAGAAGGTTCGGGAGACCAAGACAAGGCCACCCAAAAATTTCCAAGCCCATCGAAGCCCACAATAGGGATCGGTACCGATCCCTATTAGTGTGTCCAAATGGGCTGCAATCACTATGAGGGGTGTCCCGTGATGTTAGCTACTTGCTTCCCAAATTTCGTGCAATTCCGATGAACGGTTTGTGAGATATCGCATTTTCCATGAAGTAGTGCTGCTTGAACTCTGATTCTGCCGACCCTCCAAAGGAAGTTATGCCGATCCCTCCAACTTCCTCCAAGAACGAGATCCCTAGGGAGTGTTCCACATGTTGTAGTAAGCTTATACTCCAAGTTTCATGTTGATAGCATGTGTAGATTTTGAGTTATTGATCAATCATCACTGCAAAATTGAGTTGTTGAATCGATACGATACGATCCATAGTGTTGAATATGGATCGTACCTAATCCATCTTCAGGGAGTAGTGAGCATTCATGCTTCTACTTCATAACATCATCTATGCTTGATTTTTGAACCCCACAATCATCACTCTGGGCTATTGTCCTTGATGACAGTCGAGTTTAACTTGTCTAGTCAGTTCGGATATAGCCGGGTCAAAATGCCAGTTAACTTATATATATATATATATAAGTTTTAAATATTAAATTAAGTATTTTTATAAATATAATAAAGGAGTTTGAATTTTAACACTTAAGTTAAAGAAACTGGTTTTGTGGAATTAATTAAGAATACGTTATCTTAATTAATATGGGTGGACATGTATTGATCTTTAAAATAAATGTTTAAAGTTAATAATGGGTATAAGCAAAAGGTTTTGGGTTGTTGTAAACATTGTTTTAGAGACAATTGTTTTTAACCCTTAATACTAATTATACTTGGAAATATAATTAGATATTTACTAATGAATATTTAGTAGATAAATACAAGTAAATGGTTTTGGGTTTGTTGTGACAATGTTTTAAACAACAGTTGCCTTTAAGCCATAAATATAATTAAACCTTTAAAAGAGAGTTTAAAATATACTGATTAGATATGAAGTGTTTTAGGTTATTGTAAACAGTTTTTTTAGTGACATTTGTTTTTAAACCCTTGAATTATATTTTAAAGTGGAGTAGTTTTACAAGTATAATTCGATCTTTATTAATAGAGTTTTAAAGATAATAACAAGTATTGAAATATTTTATAAAAAGATAGAAAATGTTATATGTTTAATTTATAAAAGAAAAGAAGTTTATTACAACAATATTTTAGTAGTAATTATTTTTAACCTCTTTGATTATATTTCAAATAAGGTAAACTTTGCTAAGTGACTTGTGAATATACTTATACCGTGAGATAAGTATATGAATACATTTTAAAGTATTGAAAAGAGTATTATGAATAGCTAAAAATATGAACAATAGTGTATATCCTTTATAAAAAGAAACTAAAAATATATACAAGTATAAAAAGGGAGTATTAATTCATAAAGGATAAATTAATTAAAAGGGGATTGAAAGTCGTTATATGGCTTGATCATGATTATGGGTTTAACTGTGCTTGAATTCTCATGAAATTAAAACTTATGTTTTGATTGTTTATTCTTATTTGATAGTTAAATAACTGACTATCAAATATTGGCCTAAGTATGTAATCCTTCTTAATTTTGGTGGTATGGAAATATTCTCTGCTTAACACTGAAGGGTTTTAACTCTGGAAATATCTAGATGAAACATGAGAATTATATGGTATAGTTATCTTCGTGATGCTATATTGTACATATAAACCCGTTGGCTCTTCTAGGACAATAATAAGGAAATTCTTCAACTTAAACGGTTAGGAGGTGATCTCCGCTTTATGTATGTTTTTTTATTTCTAAAAGAACCAGTATTGAGCGTTCCGAAAAATCGTCGATTGGTTTTTGGAGCATCTAGTAAGCGAGGGAGTGTACTTGTAAGAGATGACTCATATCGTAACCACTCAAAAAACCATATACGTATTCTATGGAGGAGTTCCAAGATCCATTTTAGATTTTGGAATACATGTGTGGTTCCGAGACCTGTTGGGGTTATGGGAATCCATGTGGGATTCAATATTTGATTAAGTTTTGTTGAAAACTCGTGTAAAGATGTTGGATGTAGCCTCATCATCGGTACTGACAAAAACCAGAGTAAGGAGGCACAATCCAGAGAGTTTAGCTTACCCATGAGGGTTACCATCGACTCCTTTATCTAGAGTATGCTTTCGATTATTGGGCCCGGAGTTGTTGATATTCGGTGGCTGCATAGTTCACATTAGTGTTCTGCCATTGGGACCAGTTGTGTTAGCCTTATGGTATATCACTAGAAATGTATGCTGCATGGAAGGATATCTCTGATCCTCTATGCAGGAGATCCACCTCATAGCTATAAGGGCTTCTCCATGGAATCCTACACAATTAGCGAACGTGCCTTAACGATTTTAATTGTATACCAATTATCGTTGTACACTCGCTCACAACATAGGTATCTCTTATGTATTTTCAACTCTAGGCACTATTATAATATCAATAGATTTTCTTATAAAATGGTTTGGTTATCGTAAGGTTAAGACCCATCCGTATTTATTTGTAGTATGGTTTTACAAGATACCTTTCTTTTGAAAAGATTTTATAACATTAAGTAATCCATATGACTTGAGTTTTCTCACGCTGTTTTACCAAATGGATCCGAGTGTTATTTTTCTTATAATGCTTGGCTTAGCTCCATGTATATTTCCAGATTGCATTGATGTTCATTGGAGCTCTTGGTGAGGAGATGAATGATTACCTACTGTTAACCCAAAAAATGGATCAACACCCTGGGTTGAGTGTGAAAGCACCTCCCCCGTTTCTCAGAGCAAACAATATTGAGAATAAATGTAAAAAGAGCTGAAATAGTAAAGAGACAAGAAGATTTATAGTGCTTTGGCTGTTAATGAAGCCTACATCCGCTTTATAGCTTTTATTAGCTGACTGCTGTTACAAGATTGATTTGGTTTACAATATGATTGAATCACCTAAGTTAGATCTAAATCACAAGTACTTGGAGGCAACCAGAGGATCTTAGTTGCTCCTTTGTGATTGTTGTATGGGAGAAGAAGAGTTAAGAATAGTAATGGCAGAGTTGCAGCAGCCAGTCCAGATATCTCTTTTCTATTGTAGATGGGATGGTATTTATAGGAGTTGGAGAGCACTTGGGCTAGAGCCGCTTTGTCAGAAGCTTGCATTCATCACATAGAAGAAGTCTAGAAAGGTTGAAGGTCATCGGAGCAAGGTATTTGGATCAATATTGATCCGATCCAATTGGATTGGTACCGATCCAAATAATTAAACATTTTTGATGCTTTAACTACTCGGTTGTCTTCCTTGCCTAGTTACGATGCTCTTCATGTTGTTTCGTAGCTTGTTGACTTGTTTTGATGATGATTTGCCTATGGGTTAGATTGAACTATATTTTGAATCGGATGAACCTTCACTTTCGGAACTAGGTTGCTTGGAATGCTACCAAATTTGTTGGGTCAGCTCAGTGGAGGCATAGGAGTGTGATGCAAGTGATTTAGAGTTACCTGAATCAATAATTCGGATTGGTACCGATCTAATTGGATCAGATCAGTGCTCATCCGAAAAGTTGGCTTATTTTTTTCTAGAACTTCTTAGGCACTTTTGTTTAGTTCTTTTGGGCCTTTCGGCCAAGTTTTGAGTCAGTCTGGCATAATCTGAATGTTCCGACTTCTAGTGAATTCTATAGGGTTAGAAACCTGGTTAACATTTGCCCCCCGGAGTATGATTTCGTTGAAAGCAAGGTGTGCTCTGGAATTGAATGTCTCTGGATTTCCGTTTTAAGGAGTTTCATTGATTATATCTGGCTAACTTGGAAAGCTATCAATGAAGTACCGGTTAACTATTCAGTCATTAGTGTGAGTCTCCATTGTTTGGGATTACAGAGTGATCTTGGCTTGATAATTTCCAAAATGAATACGAACATCAAGTAGGTCGCGTAGGAGAAATTTGGGACCATTTGGAGGAGTAAATTTGGATCGGCACTGATCCAAGTACTTGAAACAATTTTCAACCTTTTTTTTTATAAAGGGTGGATCCACCTCTTTTTTCCCATTTAACTTCATTCATGTCGAACCGATCCAATAGCTCCAAACCCTCGTTGATCCAAAACCTGCAACCACCAGAAAGCCACCGCCATCGATCTTCACTACCAGCACCATCAGTCGCCACCTCCTGGAGCTGCCGCCGCCATTCTAAGTGGGTCCCACAGTTGTGATCGCCTCCTTTTTGAGACATTGCCAATCTAATCCATCCAATACCCTAGTTTGGATAGCCTTGAAATAGAGATCAAATCATTCTTCTCAATTTTAAAGGTTGGTGATGTGGATTTGATGTTTTTGGTAGTCACTAGAGATTAATTTGAATCTGCAGTGAAGATGACCTATATTGCAGATTGATTTTGGTCTTTCTAGGAGGTGATAATAGCTTATGGTAGCGCCTTATGTACAGCTCATGCTGTTATCACCTTCTAGAGAACTAAAATCGACTTATGCTAAGAATTCTTTACTTGATTCGGACCTATCGATCTGTATTTGCTCACTTCGGATTGGCCCTATTATTACACAGCTGATGTACCTAGAATAGGAAGGGCTTTCCATGTTGCTTTGGACAACGGATCCGTTATCGATCATTGATCTGTAACGGGTAAGTATAGAAGCAATGAAATTAACGGGTGATATGGATCACTCTTTCCAATGTAAATGATCTATCTATATAGAATGGTTTGTTCACAACGTTTAGGACACTGGACCCATTCTCACTTAGGTGACACATCAGACACACTCCCAGTTAACACTTGGAATCCGATCGATGGTTTATCTTCTGGATTTCAAGTGTCAACCACGTAAGGGTCTATTAGAGATTAGGCGTACCTGACCATTTTAAACAAATGCTTTCTTATATAAACGGACGTGCAAATCTTCTCGGTGCAAATCAACTTTCTGAAGCGGAGTCATCAGCGATCCCAGTTGGATCGGCTGCTTCCATAACTTCAAGTCAATATGGTCATCTGGATCCATTTGGTCTTCCAGATGCCTCCAGTCAGATTTACACTACAACTCCTATCTTCGGAAACTTCTGGTTTTATTGTCCTTATTTTAGATATCCCATTTTGATTTCTGACTTGAGATATCCGTGAGTCCTTTTTTAGTGGCCTTACGGCATGTGATTTACGCACTTAAGAATTTTACTAAGTGATTGGTGATGCCAAGGCAATACCGATTACTTGAAATACTGTTCAGTGATTCTGTCGCAATGTTAACGTTAAGGCTATTATGCATACGTGTTGCTCCTTGGAGTGTTATTTCCTTGGCTTTGAAGGTGGTGCCTGGCTTTTTGTAATATGAGAGTTTCTCGTCTTTAGATGCAATTTTGCTGATCCAAGTAGTGGTGTGCGGCTTACAAAATGCGCACAGTGGGATCGAGACTTGCTCGGTCGTAGTTTTACGAACCAAGAAGTGATGTGTGGCTTACGAGATGCACGGCTTGGATAACCATGTTCGCTTGGATGTGATTTAGTAGTCCAAGAGACGGTGCATGGCTTACAAAATGCGCGGCTTTGGTTCGGACCTTCTCGGTGTCGCCGGCTGTTCTTAGAAAGACAAGGATCGAGTTCCGCAGATCCAATGGTTTGAGTCGATTTGCTTCCGTCGACTCGGCGGGTAGATGGGGTGTACTTGAGCATGGTTCCACTATCTCAAGCAGCGATCGGATGGTTTTGAGTCAATTTGACCCCATCAACTCAGCAAGTTACTTATGCGAACACGGTTTCGTCAGTTTAGAAAGCAAAGCAATTTCATTAATTGAATAAAAGTTGGGCAAGTTCTGCCTATTTATAATGCCTTCGGTATCCCGAGATGGCTTATTTGCGTAAAATAGGAAATATACAAGATAGTCTTAAATAAAGTAACGACGTAGCGGTTCGTTGTTCCAAGCACGAGGAATTTGGGTTCCATCAACGGTTGTTAGATTGAATGTGCCATCCCTTAACTTTTGGCCCATCACATAGGGTCCTTCCCAGTTTGGTCCGAATGCTCCTGGTATAAGGTAGACCCGTTTAAGGACAAGGTCTCCTACTTTGAAGGTACGGTTATGGACCTTGGAGTTGCAATGTCGTGAGACTCTTTTCTGGTGAGTGATAGTCCTTAGCTCGGCTTCTTCCCGCTTCTCATCGACCATATCGAGCGATTCAAGCAGGAGCTGCCTGTTCTGCTATTGATTGAAGTTTCGCCTTCGATGAGAAGGGACTTCTAGTTTGGTTGGGATCATTGCTTCTGAACCATATGCCAGGGCGAACGGAGAGTGACCAGTTGTAGACTTATGTGTTGTTCTGTAAGCCCATAGTGCAAGTGGAAGTTCATCAACCCAATTTCCTTTAGCTTTAGTTAGCCACTTTTGATGGTGGACTTGATGATCTTGTTTACTGCCTCCACTTGCTTGTTTGCCCACAGATGTGCAATAGCGAAGAAGCTTTTCTCGATACGGAAGTGTTTGCAGAAGTATTTGAATTCAGCACTTTCGAATTGAGTTCCATTATCCGTAATGATTTTTTGTGGCACTCTAAACCTGCAAATAATGTTTTTAGTGACAAAGTTAACAACTTTCTTTTTGATAATTATGGCTAGCGGTTCCGCTTCGACCCATTTGGTGAAGTAATCAATAGCAACAGTAGCGTATTTGGCTCCTCCTTTGGCTATCGGCAATACACCAATCAAATCGATTCTGCAGATCACGAATAGCTATGGGCTGACCATCTGTGTTAGTACTGCTGAAGGAGTTCTTTTGATCTTGCCGAATCTTTAGAATTAGTCACATCATTTGGCATAATCCATTGCATCGTGGTTGACTGTTGGCCAAAAATACCTATATCGAAGAACTTTCTTTGCAAGGGTTTGCCCCCCAGTGTGATCTCCACAGTCGCCTTCATAAACTTCCCTGAGGATTTTCTGAGCTCCACCATTGGTCATACACCTGAGCAAGGGGATAGAGAACTCCCTTCGGTAGAGTATTCCATCTTGTATTACGAACCGTGGTGCCTTTCGAAAGAGCTTTTTTCGTTGATTCCTGTTCGTTGGGAGTGTTCCTTTGAGCATATAGGCCTTGATCGGTGTCATCCATGTCTCTGGTTCTTCGGTCGTTTCGAAAATCAAATTGATATCCATCTCGCCTATACTTTGGGCAGTTAGAGTTTCAATTGGGACCAGTCCCATTGACTGAGCTTCTTCGAAGCTGACCAGTTTAGCTAGATAGTCCGCCATTCTGTTTTATTCCCTCGGGATATGATCTATAGTGTAATACTTAATGTCGTTAGGCAATTCCTGCACTTTGGATAGATACGGGGAAAGATTCTCTCCCTGGGCTTGATATTCGCCTCTTACCTGACAGACGACCAGCTAAGAGTCGCTATAGATATGTGTGGACTTTATCAGGAGTTCCTTTACAACTTTCAGCTCGACTATCAATGCTTCATATTCCACTTCATTGTTTATTGCGGGGAATTCCAAGCGTAATGCCTAGCAAACAGATCATCCTTCGGGAGTTTTTAGCATGACTCCGGCCCTTGAGCAAAAAAAATTGATGCGCCATCGACGAACAACCTCCAATGTGTCTCCACTTTCAAAGTAAATTCTTCTTCGTTATCTCGTATTGTAAACTCGACAATGATGTCTGCCGGTGCCTAACCGTTGATCACCCTTCGAGGATGGTAAGTGATTTCATATTGACTCAATTCAATGTTCCATTTGATAAGTCGTCCGGACGTCTCAGGGCGGAACAACACCTGTTTCAAGGGTTGAATTGTTAGTACTTTAATTGGGTGCACCTGGAAGTACGGTCGT
The DNA here is from genome assembly GCA_030737815.1 of Allium fistulosum. Lineage (NCBI taxonomy): Eukaryota > Viridiplantae > Streptophyta > Magnoliopsida > Asparagales > Amaryllidaceae > Allium > Allium fistulosum. Next base: position 1,125,828,972 of record CM060904.1, on the reverse strand, counting down.
AATTTCCTGGATGCGATCAAGAGGCAATAGGCTAGTTTTTCCAACTTCAGATAATTCTTCTCAGCTCTAGTGAGCCATTTACTTATGTAATATACGGTTGTTGGACTCTAGCTTCTTCATGTACAAGCGTGACACTTAATGTGTGGGGCGAGACTGCTAAGTACATAAACAAGTCTTCTCCGTCTATAGGCTTGGATATGATTGGCGAAGTCTCCATATGTCGCAGCAGTTCTTCAAAGGCAGTCTGACAAGCCTGATTCCATTCGAAGGTCTTCTTTCCCTTCTTTGGTGCGTCAAAGAATGGTATATATTTATCGGTTGCTTTTAAGATGAATCGACTTAGCACTGAACCTTTTCCATTCAAGCTTTGTAACTTTTTCTTGTTCCTTGGGGCCTTGACTTCCCGTACAGTGTTAATTTGTTCGAGATTAGCTCCGATGCCTCCGACACGTACAATGAATCCTAGGAACTTTCCAGAGGCTGCCCTGAAGTAACATTTAAGTGGATTGAGTTTCATTCTATACTTACCGAGTATCTCGAACATTTTAGCAAGGTTATCCAAGTGCTTTGCGGCTATGTGCGATTTAACTAACATACCATCTATATAGACATCCATAGTCTTCCCTATTTGTTATTTGAACATGGCGTTCACCATTCATTGGTAAGTTACCCCAACATTTTTTAGGCCGAATGGCATCACTTTGTAGCAGTTAATCCTAGATCAGTGATAAAACTGGTGTTTTCCTGGTCTGATTCTTACATTATGATCCGGTTGTACCCCGACTAAGCATCCATAAATGATAGCAGTTCATGTCCTACTGCCCCGTCCATAGTCTGGTCGATTCTAGGCAGTGGAAAGCTGTCCTTTGGGCAGGCTTTGTTTAGGTCTGAGTACTCGATACAAGTTCGCCATTTTCCATTGGATTTCTAGACCAAGACCGGGTTGGATACCCATTTAGGATAGGTTGCATCGTGGATAAATCCATTCGCCATTAGCTTATCCACTTCTTCTCTTAGCGCTTTGGATCGTTCGGATCTTAAGAGGAGCCTCTTCTACTTCACTGGTGTATACTTGGGATCAATATTAAATGTGTCGCGTGCAATCTCTGACGACACCCCGCACATATCGAAATGAGTCCAAGCGAATACGTCCAGGTTGGCACAAATAAATTTGATTAGTTCCTGTCGCATCTTGTTTCCAAGATGTGACCCAATTTTCAGGACCCAAGTTGGGTCATCCATATCGACTGGGACAGGCCCCATCAATTCGGTCGGTGCTGCCAAATCCTCCCATGAACTCTTCTTTCTAGGGTCCAAAGTCTTGTCAAATAGGTTATGGTCCCCAAGCCAGGGGTGGCTCTATAGTTTCTATGCGGTAGGTTCGCAAATGTGGATAGTTCTCCCCCACATTCTTCCCCTTTTCTTTTCTTCTAGACTCGCACAATTCTGCGATGTAGCATTCTCTGGTGACACTTTGGTCTCCTTTGATCACCCCAACTCCATTCTCTGTTGGAAATTTCATGGGTAGATACCACTGAGCTAAAGCAATCCTGAAATCTACCAAAGCAGGCCGACCTAAGAAAGCAATTTAGGCGGACATTTCATCTATGATCACAAAGACCTGGATGAGGACTCTCTAGGCGCCTTCCCCAAGTTCTATGGGCAAATCAATTGTTTTGACAGGTTGCTTAGGTTCATCGGTGAATCCCTAGATCTTTGTTCGACAAGTGGATACATCTTTCATACTGATCTTCATTTGATTAAATGTGTGTCTGAACAGGATATTAATGGAGCTGCCATTGTCCACCAAAACTCGTTGGACCATGGCTAGTCTGATTCCTACCGTCACGACCATGGGGTCGAGGGTCAGAGCTTCTATTCCTTCAATGACTCAATTTCGAAATACTATATCATCATTCAGGGTTCTCTGTTGCTTAGCAGGAGTTCCGTCTTCAACCGCGAAGCACGAATCTTTTGGAACATGTTTCAATGAGCTTACATATCGCTCTATTTCTCTCCAACTCTTCTACGCAGGATGAGATCCTACATATATTATTCTGATGATGAGTCTTTGGTCGATGCATCTGGATCCCTCTTCGCTAGTTCCAACTGGGTTTCTCCGGTCTTTAGGAGCTTGGGGTGCAGCAGGCTGGTCAGGATTTTGTGGTTTCCTCACATACTACTGAAGCTTGTTTTCCCGAATCAGCTCTTCAATCAGGTTCTTCAGGTGTCGGCACTCGTTCGTGTTGTGACCATGTGTTTCATGGAAGCGACGGTACTTTCCGGAATGCTTTTACTGCTCAGTTGCTTCCTTTCTAGGCGGCTTCTTGTACTTCTCCGTCCCTTGTGTCACAAGGTAGATGTTTACTGGAGTATCATTGAGCGGGGTGTAGTCTTCGGGCCTCAAGCCTTTAAGTCTCTTGTTACATCCATTTCGCTTGTTGGAATTCTGGTTCTTCCTTTTTTGGTCTATCCTTCCCCGTGTTTCCTGTAGTAGTTCCAGAGGTGTTTGCACCTTGGTTAGCTGCCATGCCATTTTGACCAGCGTTGATTAGTTGTGAGTTAGTAGGTTTTCCTTCTTGCTCCTCCGCCTCTTCCAATCTTAAGTACTGGCTTGCCTTTCGGTTAAAGTCCTTCCTAGTGGTAGGTTATTTTATTTTGATCCATTTTCCAAATTCAGTGTTGGGGTGGATAGCGCGAACCAGGGCCATGAAAACCGTATCTTTGTTTGGGTTACTTACTTCAGTCACCGCGATGTTAAATCGACTCATGAAGGATTTCAAAGGTTCATTTTGTCCCTGGAATAGGCCAGATAAGGACATCACGTCTTTTGGTTGTGCCGTGTGAAGCCTAAACTGATCAAGGAATTTCGTGGCTAATTCATTGAAAGTGGAGATGAATTTTGGTGGAGCCTGGTGAACTATATAGAAGCAATTCCCTCTACAAAGATAGGAAAACATCTACATCGAACAACACTTGGAGCATTTGCTCCATCCATGTACCAACTATACTTGTACAAGTGAGGTTTCGGATCTCTAGTTCCATCGTAAGACGGAATAGTCGGCATAGTAAACTTTTTAAGGCACCGTTCATTCAAAATGTCATCAGTGAAGGGAGTCCGGCTTAGAGCGGATACCTATTCATTATCTCTCCTATCCTTACTTTCGTCCATTAAGCGCTTGATCATATCCGCGATATATGCCTCTAATGTCTAGTAGTCCATGGGTCGACTTTCAACGACTATGTCAAGTGTTTGATTTGGAAAACAATCTTGGTAAGTGGGTTGTGCCTAGGCTCTCCTGTCTTCGGGAGAGCCACTCCCTTGGAGTTTCGTTGGCTTGCGGTTGGTAGGGAAGGGGCAATCTAGGCCTCCCTGCTGGTATTGAGTGCATTAGCATTTTCTTCCAACTTGTCGTCATCAAGTTGCTCACCATTTTCAAAGTCGGAGAGATCCACCTCTATATCTTCTCGTGGATTTTCGCCCCTAGATTCAAGTTTGTAGTAGGTTGCTTTGTAGTTGGTGGAGTGCTTGTGTTTCCTTCTACGACGATTCCTATGGCTCCATCCACCACTCCTTTCTGCTTCTGCTTTCTATTTCTTCTATTTAGGCCAGAAATGGAAGAGTTTTCCTACTGCGTGGCAGCCGTGGGTTCTGGCATTATTCTAGGAGCAGCTAGTGATTGCAAGGTTAGGAGGGCATTTAATTTGTCCATAAGAGCTTTTTGGCTATTCTCCATCTTTTGGTTGATTTCATCAACCATCTTAGTCAATTCACCTTTAGTGACAACTTTATGCTAGGTAGAAGATCCCGGCACCTGATCTCCTGTGTTAGCTCTAGTGTTCCGATTAATGGATTATTGGCATCGTTGACTTCAACTTGCTCAGGATTGATCTCTTCTCCAGCTATAACAGCTCCTATGGATCTTCCGAAAGCAGTTCTCGTTCTCCCCACCATTAATCTTCAACGGCGAGTTTCAAACTTCCTAGAGCTGATTTGATGGATCTAGTTTCTGGATCAGCACATCCAAAGAGGAAAACTAGATCTAGGCTTGAGTTCTACTCTCAGTGAAAGCACCAAAATGTTAATCCAAAAAATGGATCAACACTCTGGTTTGAGTGTGAAAGCACCAGCCCTGTTTTTTAGAGCAAACAATATAAAGAATAAATGTAAAAAGAGCAGAAATAGTAAAGAGTCAAAAAAATTTAATAGTGGTTTGGCTTTGTAGATTTTATTAGCTGACTACTATTACAAGAATGATTTGGTTTATAATATGATTGAATTACCTAAGTTAGATCTAAATCACAAGTACTTGAAGGCAACCGGAGGATCTCAGTTGCTCCTTTATGACTGTTGTGTGGGGGAAGAAGAGTGAAGAATAGAATGGTAGAGTTGCAACATCCAATCCAAAGATCCTTTTTCTGTTGCAGATGGGATGGTATTTATAGAGTTGGAGAGCACTTGAGTTAGAGCCGCTTTGTCAGAAGCCTGCATTCATCACATAGAGGAAGTCCAAAAAGATTGAAGGTCATCGGAGCAAAGTATTTGGATCGATACTGACCCAATCCAATTGGATCGGTACCAATCCAAATAGTTAAGCATTTTTGATGCTTTGACTAATTGATTGTCTTCCTTGCCTGGTTATGATGCTCTTCATGTAGTTTCGTAGCTTGTTGACTTGTTTTGATGATGATTTGCCTATGGGTTAGATTGAACTGTATTCTGAATCGGATGACCTTCACTTCTGAAACTAGGTTGCTTGGAATGCTACCAAATTTGTTGGGTGAGCTTAGTGGACGCATAGGAGTGTGATGCAAGAGACTTGGAGTTACCCTGAACCAATAATTCGGGTCGGTGTCGATCCGAAAAGTTGGCTTATTTTTTACTAGAACTTCTTGGGGGATTTTGTTTAGTTTTTTTGGGCCTTCCAGCCAAGTTTCGAGTCATTCTGGCTTAATCTGAATGTTCTGACTTCTAGTGAATTCTGCTGGGTAAAAAACCCGGTTAACACCCACCATATTTTTATTTCCACTGCATTACTTTTTATATAAATAAGCAATTGTAAGGGCAGGTTATTATAATTGTCTGGACTGATGATAGGTTAGTTTTCTATCTATACAGTTTTTCTTTATAAAAGATCATTTTGATATTATATGTTATTGTTCCGTTGTGAGATTATGATATTGTGTTCTCTTCTTCCTTGTTCTTTGTCTTTTCTTCTTTTTATTTTACCCTAACGTTCTATCTTTCCAGCATTTGGGTGCTCGGCACGTGAATACCGTGGATGTATTAGTGTCGACATTTGAAGGTTGAAAAGGCGATTGTTACATCAGATCTTATATAGCATAATAATTAAATAAAATTCAACGGTATAAATTTTAATGTTATAAATAAATTATATAATTTCCCACCAACCTTTCAAGCTTTCCAAATCTGAATCTATACCTTTGATTCGAATCCTTCTCTTTTCCAATCCAAAAAAATATGTATAACAAGTTATATACATATTATTAAAACAATAGATCTGAGAAGAGAATTTGGGTTAAGGGGAATATAGATTTATAATAATAAAATTTACCTTTTTCGAAGTATTGATTCGCTACTTCTCTTCTTCTCTTTTATTTTCTGCCCTTTTCATATATATTTTTGTGTGTGTATCTATGTGTGTGTAATATTTTATAACTTTAAGAAATACTAGAGAACGACAAATGACAAAGCTTCACTGCTCTGATCAGAAAATATGGGAAGAGAAGTGAGGGGTTAGGCTTGTATTTATATGCGCTTAAATTAATCGTAACCGTTAGATTAAAATAATTAAATTTGGGTTGTTTTGCCAAGGTTCAACCATAGCCGCCGCCATGTTAACCGGTCGACCACTCCTCTATAGGCGATCGAGTGGTAGTGATCGGTGGGCCCAAGGAAGGGGTCGACCGGCGGGGTCCCGTATTTATTATTATTCATTTCCAAATTTTGTTTTTAATTATTTTCGTTCTGAAAACTTTAAACGCTAATAACTTTTTTGTTCGAACTCCGATGGCAAAACTTCAAATATGAAAGTTGCTCAGAAAAATATCATGAAGGCAATGGTGCAAGTTTCATAGCCAAATACTAATGTTTTCTTAAATTCCATTTTTAAGCCTTAATAATTATTTATTAATTAACGTAAATTTTACGGGATGTTACAAATAACTTCTCCATGAAGGATATGGGAGAAGCGACTTATATAGTAGGTATAATGATCTATAGAGATAGATCTAAGAGGTTGTTGGGCAATCCCTATACATAGATACTATATGGAAAAGATTCAATATGGAGAATTCCAAACGTGAAAATATTCCAACGCGGTCTGGAATCATCCTTTCTAAGAAGGACACATACCAACGAGAAGAAAGAGCGTATGGAGAGGATCTCCTATGCTTCAGCAATAGGATCCATAATTATGTTATGATATGTACTAGAATGGATGTTGCATTAAACCTGGAAAAAATCATAGGACCACCGTAAAATGTATATTGAAATATTTAAGAAATACTTAGGACTTTTTCCTCATTTACGGGAATGAAGACCTCCTTATGAATGAGTATATAGACTCTAGCTTTCAAGGTGATATAGATAATAGTAAGTCGATGTCTAGTTAAGTTTATCACGCTTAACGACAAAGCCGTTAGTTGGAAAAGTTCTAAATAAGTGGCAGTAGCCGATTCGACGACGGAGGCCAAATACATCGCCCTTGATGAAGCGCTAAACAGGCAATATGGATGCACAAATTTTTGAGTGAGCTCGGAATGATTTCCGTTATAGAGAATCCTATGGAACGGCTCTGTGATAACAATGCGGTGATTCAGATCGCAAAGGAACCCGGAGTACATAAGAAGTCCCAACACATTCTTTCGAAGTTCCACCTCATTAGAGTGTTCGTTGAGGAGAAAGATGTCGTGATACAAAAGGTAGATACCGAGGAAAACATAGTAGATCCATTCACTAAGTGCCTAGCTCGATCGGCTTTTGAGAAGCTGGTTAAAGGGATGGGATTGAGATTCCATAATTAGCCCTAAGTGCAAGTAGGAGATTGATAGAGTTAGGGGTATGCCCTATGGCCAATTCTATAATTGATTATAAATTAATTAACCCTGCAATCAATTTTCGTTCATAATAAAAGTCTTTTATTTTTATTATATATTTGTTATAACGAGTTATAAATAGTTAAATATTTAATTAAAAATGTATTTAATAGATAATCCATAAATGGTGCGTTTGTGATAGTAATTACAAATAGTTGTAATCATGAGTAATAGTATTGTATCATAATATAGTAAACAAATCATTTTAAATATTCATAGTCAAATGTATCAAGACTGGATATCAATGCATCCATTAAGACTAGAGTATGTAATGCCCTCTAAATATTGTGAAGTGTATTACTCATGACTACTGGGGGCACCACGGGTTATGTAATAATAGTTATTGGATAACCATAGAATGACTCACTTGATAGTTGGTTAATATAACTAAGGTGAAACAGAAAAAATCGATGTGACTAATTTACATAGTTCTCTCGATCTGAGAATATTGTTGATCTTCAATATGAAAGGTCAGCTTTGATTATAGTCAAATCATGGAACGACATCCACCGAGTGACTATAGTTGGGTTGAGTGGAAGTATTGAGAGTGAAACACTATTCAAAAGAGGATTCGTCTCCTTGGTTATATGAGGTTAGTATCATGGGCAACTCAAGTCAGCTCAAAGTCAAAATCTTTGGCAAAGTAGTTTGGTTAATAATAATTTTTATTATTGAACCAAGGATTTTGTGTTTGGACAATAGAGTTGAATAAGGATGATATTGGAATTTTAACCACTAACAAATTCCATAAGTTCGAAGTGATATAGTTTTGACGAAGAGAATTAATGTAAATAATAGTCTCATCGGGTAACACTTAACAAAGTAAATTTGGATTTAACTGAAACCAAGTAAGCAATAAATTTGGCCAAAATGTCACACCGCCTGCTAAGTGACGTATGAATGTTGATATTCGAATAGTTCGATATTAATCGCTAACCAAATTTACACCTGAAGAGTTGCACAACCAAATTGTTGAATACTCCTTTGACCATATGAGTTAATTAATTTATAATATTATATATTAATTAAACTACTTAATATTTACGAATATTAGTTATAAATTTTATTTTGATTTGTTAAACAATATTAATAAATATGTTAAAATAGTTATAAATATATTAGTCGATAGACAATACCGATACGCATTTAAATTGGTTTCAAATACAATGAATATTGTATGGGCTAAGACTTTATTTAAAGCCCATATGGGCAAGGGAAGTTCAGCCATGCATAGACCAGGTACGGGGCAACTTTGGTATGGAGAATAGGCTAAGGTTTTGATAAGATAAAGGAAGAGAATAGGAAAGAGAGAAAAGTGTATTTGGGTCCTAACTTTTCTCTTTAGTCTCACCTCTACAAATAGATCATAACCCTTATTCTTCTATTGACTTTTTGAAGCCTCCGCTGTTTCTACCTCTAGTCAAAATTCATTATCCCCTCTCTTACATTTCCAAGCTCAAATCAAATTAAAATAACCACTATTGGATAGTCGGTGGTCTACAATTCGGTAGATAGCACCTTTAGAACTGGAATTTGATTCTGGAGTTTATGTCAATGCTTCAAGGTGTGGTCCTTTGGCTTTGGTGAAAGGTAATTATCTAATCTATTATTATATACTAATAAATCTATTATTTATATATCATATATTGTCATGTTAGTTTAATGACGATTCTAGTATATCGGTATATCGCCGCATTCCATATGGTTGTATGTTTATACGCTTATATGATTTTAAAAAAAAATTCAACATATACATGCCTTGATAATCATGGCTTGAGATTTTTAAAAAATTGATTTTAATTTAAATGATTTAATATACATTATTTAAACTACATAAAAATTATATTTAAATGTTAAATATTATACTATAAAAAATACTTTAAAACTTACATATAAATATTTTTATACCTAAAATATTTTTCAAAGTAAATATAAAATTTTAATATATATAAATTTATTTAAATATTATTTAATTCAAAAAACTTAAATAAATATATAAAATAAATAAATATATCATATAAAATATAATTCAAATTATATAAATCCAATTTAACACCAAATAAACTTTCGGCTATACAAAATAATAATTTATATATATGCTAATTAAATATTAATATGCTGAAGTTTAAATTTAAATTTAAAATTGATTTTAAATTACAAAATATATATTGAAATATTCAAATGCTAAAATATCATCTACATTCTTTTATAAAATATAAAAACACAAAATTATAATTTCAAAAACATTTTTGATATAATATTATTATTTATTTCCATTTAGAAATTTAAATTAAATAAATTTAAAAAAAAATCAACCAATCAATCAATTTTGCCGTGAGCATTATTAGGTAAGTATATATACATATATATATTTTATATATGTTTTGCTCATATATAGTTATATATTTATTATTAAACTATTAATAAGTGTGTGTGTGTGTGTGTTATACCAAAAAAATTATCTTCGGTTTTACAAAAAATACTAAATTTTATTATATATTTTTAATGTTTATATATATATATATATATCTCTTTATTTATAGTTGGCTTGGTAGCTCAAACTTTTGGTCCGACCTTGAACTTCCCAAAATACCCTTTACTCATATATAATTTAATTATTATCTGTCATTCCACATACAAGTACCTAGAAAAATCGGTAAAATACTAATCAAATGCAGATGTTATTCATATTATTTTTAACGTATTATTTCTAGGCTAGACTAGAACATTCAAACTAAGTTAAAATAGTTAAATTTCTTTACAAATTCAAACTATCCCTCTACGCTTAAGAATGGGATCTAACAAATAAATATCATTCAAACAAATAAACATCATTTAAAATTCGTTGTTCATTAATTAATAATATAAATAAAATTCAAACTAACAAAAAATTAAATGTTACAACTTAGAAATAAAAATTTAAATTAACTACACGTGATTTCAATGTAAAAACATGATTAAATATTTTTGCAAATCATTTTCTCTTGGATGTGTTAATCATATATAAATTCACGCGCAAAGCACATGCCATCGTCTGGCGCGAAGCACTTGTCATAATGCTCATTTATAATTATATGTGTGTGTGTATATTTTATAAATTCCACATATGTATATATTTATTTATAATTATTCAAACTAACACACACACACACATATATACACACATATGTAATATTTTGTATTCATAAATTATAGCGTATAAGCATAAATTTGGACGATATATTTGTATACTAGATGAGCTGACATGTCCATTGCGGTGTAAATATCAACACTTATACATGGGTATGTTAAACCTTGCATGAAGTGCCATGTTACACACACACATACACATACATACATACATATATATATATATAATATACTATCAGTTACATAATAAAAACTATATTATAAATAAATATAAATAAAATAATGATTTTATTTAAAAGAAATTTGGAAATGTTCTAAATAAATTAGACTTTAAAGGTCTAGTAAAGATCCAAAATGGGTTTTTTTAATTCACCTATTTTATTGCATTATATACTAGCCCGGTTCAAACAAAGGTTGTAAAAAATATTGTGCAGCATTTAAAAAAGTTGTAAATCATATTTTGCAACAACCAAAAGCAGTTGTAATTTTAACTATTACAATGTTTTTGCAACATCAGAAAAACATTATAAAAGACGCCGACCCTATTACAACATTTTCTAATAAAATGTTTGCAAAAATGTTGCGAAATTCCTATTACAATGTTTTTTTGATATTGTGATAGGGTATATTTGTTGTAGTGCACGTATGCGTAGGCTAAATTGTTGCTTTCCATGCCATTGCACCCCATGCCACCTCACTCCATACAGCCGCACCCTTTACACCTATCTTCCCCTAAGTTTCATCATTACTCATAGCAACCGCCTCCCATAGCCCTCTCCTTCTCAAAACTTAACCATAATAAAAAAAATTATCGCTGCTCACCGCCCACCGTGCCGCCTACATCTTCCAGCACATCACAACATGCTTGCTCACTAATCATTAATTACTGCAAAAATAGCAGTAGATAAAAAAAATATGTATAGTATCATTATATAAGAAAATGATGTAAAAAGAAATATAGCAAGTATAAAATTTTATTGAGTTGTATCATTTAACCATAAAGTACTACCACAAGGTAAGGTCAACTATTACACCTATAAAATTGAAAATTAATTCTTAGGTTCTTTTTGTAATTTACTAAATATAAAACTTTTACTACATGGTAATAAGAAAAAATAATTTATAAAAAAAGTATGATGAATATTCAAAAAATTAAATAAAAATAATACCACCTTTACAAAGCTATTTAGTAGCATTATAAATTAATTTATGCAATAGTATTACAAACTTTAAAAAATAAAATAAAAATGATATCACCTTTACAAATAACCGTAACTAGAAAGTGAAATTTAAATAATAACTCAAAAATGATACTATAACTCATAAAAACCTACCACAAACCAAAAGATGTAAATACTTCATTAACCGATACTACAGTTCATAATTTCTATTATAAAATAATGTTATGAGATACAATATATAATCATCTAAAAACATTTTACAATTATTTATGAACTACGGCTGTAATTAAAATAAAGCTAATATAATTCGAAAACTGCTACTACAATTCATAAAATACTACTGTAAAATAAAATTATGAATAAAATATATATAATAATATTTATTTTAAAAATAAAAAATAATGCTATATAGTACCATTTCTACACATATCTAAAAAAGATGCTACAATTATTTATAAACTGCTACTATAATTTTAAAAAAGCTATTGGAATTCAGAAATTGCTAATATAATTTATAAAATGCAACTAAAATAGCATATAAGCAAAAATATGGATAATTATATTTATTAAAAATACAAACATGCCATTATATTGTATCATTACTACACACATTTAAAAAGATGCTAAAATTGTTTATAAATCCCTTCTGCAATTTAAAGAAGCTAGTGCAATAAAGAAACGACTACTATAATTCATAAAATGCTACTATCAAAATAACATAATGAAAGGAAGTAAACATAATTATATTTATTTAAAAAAATGATAGACATGGTATTATTACTACACACATAAAAATGATGTTACAATTGTTTATAATATGATATTGCAATTTTAAAAAAGCCACTACTATAGTTCATAAATTGTTACTATAACATAGCATTATAAATAGAAATATACATAATTAATTTATTAAAAAACAAAAAATGATACTGCACGGTAGCATTACAACATATTATATTATGTTTTTCTTCCTCAATTTGCTACTTTTCTCTAATACAACTATTTCACCACATTGTTACTTCTACCAGAGCCAGCCCTTATCCATCTATACTCATCGTCGCCACATCGTCAAAGTACTTCAGCTCGCGCCCATTCATAACCCTAGCCGTAGGCGAGATCTACCGTCATGCCAACCTACGTCGTCGCCTATGTTGCCAAGATCTATCGTGTCTTCCCCAAAGCGGTTGCAAACCTCCTCCATCATCCAGACTAATTCACCATGCCTTGTCCTTCTCACTAAAAGTTTTGTCTGTTTGCAAAATTTCATTGTAAAATTTGTCCTCCATGCTAAAAAATTTAAAAGCTAGTCCTAGTAGCTAAAAATGCTATAAAATTTGTAAATCAAATAATTTTCCTATAAGCGATATAGGTACATATTTTTCTTCTCTTTTTCAAGGAACCTATTATGAAATAGAGGTTTACTTTCAACTAATATTCACATTTCAAGATCTAACAAAAGAAAGTTAATAATTTTCTTCTATATTTCATCGTTGTGGGTTAGTATATTTCTATTCTATTGTACACAATGACCATGACAAGGATGCAGCATAATAAAAACTATCTAATGATCAAATTAATACCAGCGATGGATTTCCTTTTTTATAACTATTAAAGAGGTTTGAGCGAAGATTCTATTATAAATCCCACTTACATCCAAAAACTAATGGTTATATAATAAGTCTCACTTCATTTAAAATTTAATGGATCAAAATTGCTAACATTGTAACGTATGTGTATTATTGGTTCACTAAAACCATCATACAAAATCGAAGTTTTTCTTTTTTTATGTAGAAGTATTTCAGGTGTTGATGTTAAACCAGGTTGTGGCCTTTTCACTACAATCGGGAAGTAAACATATGTGGTCAAAAGTCCCACTTTTGATTAGTGAAAAAAAGGTACGTTATACTTTTTTTCAGGCTTTCACCTTTCATCGTATAATAATAGCATATGTTGGATGCATTTGGTTTTAGTTCTTTGCTAAGGTCTTAGTATCGGTTACCATGTTACTTATGCAATAGAATTATTCATTATGCCTTAGATCTTCTAATTATTAAGCTTAGAAATGAATTATATTATTTGATACAAAGTTGGTTGGTTGCTTAGACTTTTGGTTTAATTTATGTTCTTTAGGTTAAAAGAATTGAATTGGCAGTCACACTTTTGAAAGCAGTTTCTTATATATTGACATTTTATGTCCTAAGCGATTTCCTTCATCTCACTTCGGTAATAGAATTAAATTATAATGCTAAACTATAATTGTCCATGTCGAGCACATATACCTTTTTAAGTGTTTTATCATATTTCTTTCTCAATGATTAATCATTTTCAATAATAATATAAACTTATTATGTCAAGTCTGGTAGGGGTTCAAATGTGTTAGATTTTAATGATATAATATTTCCATATTAAATAAGATTTGGGAGATATTTGAGTCAAACTGGAATTATGACTCAAATTTACTGTCTCTTTTAATGCATTAAAGAAGACAAGAAATTGACTAAATGAGAACAAGTTATTTTGAGAGATTGAAATAATCAATCAATTTCATAATTAGCTGATTAAAGAAGGCAATTTATCAACCGTATGCAAATTAGAGAAAATTGAACAAATCAGATGGATAAACGTCTCCCACATGAATAGGAGAATTGATGAGGTATTAATTTATTACCATAAATCAATTACTTTAACCCTAAGTAATAATCTCCATATAAAGATAATCATTCTTTAGAGATTGGAATAATCCTTTCAAGTTGTATTTCTTTATATTCTTTTTCTTAGCCTTCATTATTAATCTTTTAATTTCTTTTCTTATAAAGTAATAAAATCCCATCTTTAAGTGGATGTATACTATCTTACAATAGTGGAACCACTATAAGTCATGTGCATGATTTTTTCCCTGTTTGTGCATCTGTGATCTGTGATTGCCTATTTTAGGATATTAGTTTTTAGTTTGTTCCACTTAACCATCAACATGATCCTATTTTTCCCCTAGATTAGGGGCATTAATACAAGTTTTCCCCAATAGTCTGGTATCAGAGCTATTTGATTGTAGAAAGAAGGTGTTAGGCAGTATGGTAGGAGATTAAGGTACCCCAATTGAAGCAAAACCCTAAGTTAGAGGATCTTATGTGGCATCAGGATCTCAGTTGGCAAAAGAGAAGTGGAACGGGGATAATGACTTCGAGAAGTGGCAATGTAGGATGAATTTTGTGCTAAGGAGGAATATGATTCATCGGGTGGTGTTTGACACTAAGAGATTGCCTATTACACCCCTAATTTTAGTTTAACATTATTCAAGATGTTTAATTGGATATATTAAATAGAATAATGTAAATAGTTAAGGGAAATGAGATTTGAAAATTTATAAGGTCAAGCCATTACTAATAAACTAAGTAAGATTGTTTTAAAGCTTAACATATAAGAGAATGTACGAGAGGGGAGAAGTAGGAAGATTCATTTTTTAATCCTTAAAACCTCTCCCTCCTCATATTCATTCTTATTTTTCATAATGTCAAAACAATCAAAAAGAAGAAGAGAGGTCGGCCATTAAATAAAGGGATTAGAAGAGGAAAGTAAAACTAATCAAAGAAAATATTTAGGGATTCAAGAGCTATATTGAATCTCAACTCCAACATTAAATCTAAGGTAAATAATACAAGAACCATCTCTATTTTTGTTCTTGATTTCGGCTATGGATAACATCCGAATGGTTTTGATGATTTTTTCCAAGTTATGTTTGTTTAATCATTGTTTGGATAGTATAATGATTTATGAAATTATTGAAGAAATTATTTTAAAGGGTTTTAAGGGTAAAACCTAAGTTTTTAATCTCCAATGGTTTTGATTTTCTGGTATGTTGAGTAAAACATTATTTTGGAGAGGGGTGTTTATTTTTGAAAATTTTCAAATTAAATTATTAAAAATAACGAGGAAATTGGGTTAAATTTGGGTTTTAATTATTAAAAATAATTAAATACGGTTTTTGGCTCCAAAATGTTTATATGATGAAGAATATGGCATTTTGGAATTTCTGTGATTTTTGGGGATTTTTCCCAAGTGAATTCGAATTATCATGAATTTATTATGTTAGACAAGCATTTAAAAGGATAATTAATTAGTTTGGTATACATTTTGGAACTTTAAAAACTGTATGCGGCAGTATTTTTGAAAAGCATTGAGAAAAATATTTCATCATCTAATAGAAATTGGACAAGAGTTTGGATTTGGAGAAAAGTAATTACTTTTATTAATAACAAATCAGTTTTCTTGATAATTACGACCATGTCATGCCACCTATAACTTCACCGAGCCTAAACAACATCGCATCTATGAGTGTCGACGTCAATAAGAAGGCAAACATAGGATAACTACTTAGGTAGTTATGAAATGTTTCCACCCGTGTCGAAGTCGACAATGGCGGTAACCTAAGTTTGGCGGCATCGCAACTTCGTGATTCATCTATGTCGTCGCTGCACCTCTCCACCTATGTTTTAAATGGTGCGCATGTTTTGAGTTCGGCTCTGTATACTAAGAGGCATAGTAGCTGAAGTATTTAAGCATGTTCTTATAATGATGTCGATAGTCTTGAAGTCGATACTCATAGTGTCGATGACCTTATGTATACCAAGGTTTTATATTGAATAGGGTTGGCAACGATGCAACGCAGCATTGAAGCTGCAATTAATCCTTTTAACACCGACGAGGCTCTTTTTTTGTAAATTAATTTTTTTTAAAGAGGCGATATAGCCTAGGTTCAAGAGGGTCGATAACTTTATGCTATTGGCAGGTACCCATTTGTTTTATAATATTCTAAAGCTTTGTTTTGAAAGGTGGATAACTACAACCTATGAAAGTCAATAACATCATTTTCGGCATGAAATTTTATGCTTAAAAGAGTTTAAGTTTTGTCTTCGACCTTGGATAGAGGTCGATAATGTCTTAACGCCGTGTGTGTTGTATGTTATCATATTAAAGGTGGAGAGCCTTAAGGTTCTTTGTCGACATTGTTATTAACATTGACATTAATCTAAACTTACCTGTTTAAAGGCGGTGAGCCTTATGTTTTATGACTTCGACTTTTAAACCTAACTGGGGATACCAATGTTCATATTGCTATATGTTAAAAGTATACAAAGTTGACATTATTTATTGGGGGTACCAAGGTGGAATAAACTCGATACCAATCATTGGGGATACCAATGTATGTTTTAATAAGTTTGATAGAAATCATTTGGGGATACCAATATATGTCACTTTGAGATGTTATAACTGTAAGGGGAGAAAACCTAATTGGGGACACCAATAGACATAGGTTAAACAAGTGGGAAACATGAATTAAATTGTTAAATGATGGATTCATGGTTGTTATAGGAAAACTATAGGATATGAGATGGATAGTTCACATCATGCTGGAGGTGGATAGTCTCTACGAGATTAATGAAGGGTTTATAGTTATCCTAGGAAAACTATAGGATGTGTGATCGATATCCATATCATTTTAAATGAATGTAATATATGTGATGGACAATCCACATAATTTAAATAGCTAAACCATGTGTGATGGGTGGTCCATATGGTAATAGATAGGTAATCCAAGTAATAATAACATGTGAGATGGATAGTCCGCATAATTTTGTTAATGAAACCATGGGTGATGGGTAGTCAACATGGTAGAGGATAGGTAATCCAAAGAATCAATATATATAAGATGAATAGTCCACATAAATATACGACGGATAGTCAATGAAATCCTAGACAGGTACTCTAATAACTTGGGATAGGTGATCCAGTGTATATTACATGTTTGCATATCAGTATATTATTATGTTTTAACCGTTGTGGATGCAGGAGTACAGTATATGGTTGAGACGTTTTGGTTATGATACTAGTAAGGGGAAAACCCATTCCTCTTAGTAGCATGGTCTTACCAGATATCTATTTGGTTTGAGATGGTAAGATATTATTCACACCAGACTATTATCTGATCCAATTGGAGTATTTTGTAATAGTTATAATTTCTCTGAACGTGGGTTTGCAAATGGGATTATGTAATGAATAAGAAATATTATCTATGAAATGAAATGTGAAAATTTGCTAAGAAAGACTGTATTTAATATTTTTCATATTAATGTGCTTCTGATTATTGATATGATTAACATAGCCGAATTTTGTCATCGGAAATTAATACTATGGATGACTGCAGCATCCGTAGCGCTTAGTTTCGGACCTCAAAATGAGGGATGTTACATTGCCCACTGATATTTCAGCCACAGAGAAGGAGGAGATGGAAGAATAGGCCTTTGCTACTCTACGGTTAGACAGGCGAGAGAATGTTATCTCGGAGATTAGCAGTGAAACCACATCTAAAGGATTTTAGACTAAGCTAGAGAATCTCTGCTTAATAATTCACTGACCGTTTAATTTTACTAAAGACATTTTTCACTATGAAGATAAGAGAGGGTACTTCGGTGAAGGCGCATCTTAGTTTTTTTCGATGATCTTTTGATGAAGATGAAGACTGTAGATTTGAAGGTAGATGAGAGCAAAAGCTAAAGATCCTTTTGTGTTCCCTTCTAGAGTGTTGCACAGGTTTAGTTAATAGTCTGATATATATAGGAGAGACACTTTGACAGTAGAAGATGTGAAGTCGAGTCTTCTATTTGAAGACTTGACAGATCAAATGAAGGAGACGAGTGAAGGTAGAGGAGGTAGTAGTAGTCTGAGTCTGTTTGTTAGGAGAGGAAGAGAGGAGAAGAGATGGAATACTAGAGAGTGTTCCAAGTTTGGGAAGCTCAAAAATGGTTGAAGAGAAAAGTCAAGAGAGGGAAGTGCCATGATTATAAGAAACCAGACTATTGAAAGAGAGATTGTATGATTTTAAAAGGATGACTGAGGATGGATCTTTATTTATTATGGTGGAGAAAGCTATATCTAACGATATGTTGATTGCAGTAGCTTTGGATGTATTAGACCATTGGGTGCTTAATTTAAGGGCATCATTCCATATGACGTCAAATAAGGATTACTTTAGCTCTTTTATTGGAAAAGAGGGAAGCACATCTTATGGGAAATAACACTTATTGTAGAGCCATAGGAGATGGTACTGTACGAATTCACATGTTTGATAGGGTGATTCGCACTTTAATAGGTGTCCACTATATTCTAGATCTTCGTAAAACTCTGATCTCTTTGGAACAGTTAGCATCCATGGGGTGCAAGGTGACTAAATAGAAATATAGTTTGAAGCTTTCCAGGGGTGCTCTAGTTTAGATGAAAAGAGATGCATTCCCAAATTTGTATCCACTGAAAGGAATAATAGTGCTTGGGGAGTCTAGTGTTGGAGTAGATAATTCTCGTGCTTTGGATGCTACCAGAATTTGGCATACTAGATTGGGTCATATCTCGGAGAAGGACTTGGAGTTTCTTCACATATGGAAGATGATCAAAGAGGAAAGCTTTGACAAATTAGATTTCCATCAGGAGTATGTTTTAGGGAAGCGGACAAAGTTATCTTTTGGAGTTGGACTTCATATATCGGAGAGAGTATTTGATTGTGTACACACGGATGTCTAGGGACCAGTAGATGCCACTTCCAATGTGAAGTATTTTATCTCCTTCATTGATGACTTTTCTTCAAAGGGTTTGGGCGCATGTAATGAGGCAAAATCATAAAGTTTTGAGAAATTTAAAGCTTGGAAGGTGCTAGTTGAGAATCAGTCTGATTGCAGGTTAAAGGAGCTTGGGTCTGATAGTGACAACAAATTTGTCTCTAGGGAGTTCTTCGATTTCTACAAGTTGCATGGTATTCAGAGACATTTCATTACAATAGGCGATCCACAATCAATAAGATTGCTATGAGAATGAATATGATGCTACTTGAGAAGGCCCGATGCTTGAGATTTATTGTGGGCTTATCCACAGGCTTTTAGACTAAGCCTTTATTTGCAATGCATATTATAAGTTGAATTCTATGCTCAATCATAGATGGGAAGATTATAAAAGAAAAGTAGAGAGGTAAAGCAGTGTATATTAGTCATTTTTATACTTTTGGTTGTCTTATGTATGTGCACCATACAGGTGATGATAAGTTGGAGGCTAGAGCATACAATGAATATTTATAGGATATACATATAGAGTCAAAAGGGTATTGCATTTGAAACCCAGTTGATAGAAAGACTGTGCATTCCAAACATGTTATATTTGGTGAATCTGTAATATTTAAGTCTCAGGAAGAGTTACTTTCCACATCAGTTGATTCTAATAGGCCTAAGAAGATGGAAATAGTTCCCCCATTTCAGCTTAGTAGTAGAGTTATAGCCATTGTTAATAGAAATGAAGATGTAGTTGATGAGACATCATAAAGCAGTCCATAGGTTTCTTCTAGTAGTTTTGGTATGCATGAAGCTAGAGGAAGTTTAGTTCAAGGTGGAGCTAAAAGGAATTTAGGCGATGTTATACATACTCGAGCCAGTCGTAGGACTATTGGGTTGCCTGAGATCTGTGCAGTTAATGCCCCGCTATTACCCCGTTATAACCCCGCTATATCTCATAGCGGATTTATGCCGCTACGATATTTTCATATAGCCCCAAATATAGCCTTTCCACTTTAAGCCCCGCTATTTCCGCTATATCCCGTTATTTCCGCTATATTCTGCTGTTTCCGCTATATCTTCTTTAAAAGAAATGAATTAAAAAATGATATTTATACATTATAAAAATTATGAAATTAATTAATTTAATTGATTTTTTAATATATTTTTAGAAATGAAAATACTCTAATATACTACTAAATTCAATTATGTTATATAACAGTTTTACGTTTATTTACAGTATATTATTCGCATATGTTTTTATTTAAAATTATTTATGTACTAATTATAATTCAATTGAATGTTAATTTTTCACTTAATTACCATTTATATATTTGTAAAAACATTAAGTATGAGTTTTATATGCTATTTTAGAGTCATCCGCTATATCCCGCTATATCCTCGCTGTATCCCCGCTATGACTTTTTGCACCTCTGCCGCCTTGAGTCTGCCGAGCGCTTTAACTGCACAGCCTGAGATGTATATGAAAGTCTATATGGATCGTATATGTATATAATATATGACAAGTAGGTGTATGATAGTATGAATTGCACAGAATAATAATGCAGATAAAAATTAAAAGTAATCACACCAGCAATTTTATACTGGTTCGGACCTCTCTCCCGAAGCTCCTCTTCGGAATTTCACTAACCAATTGCCCTCGCTTCGCCCGGAGGAATAGGCTTTTACAAGAATATTTCTTTGACAAATGTGTGTTCTATGCAACACTGATTTTGACTATAAGTACAACTTCTTCCTATAATCTCCTTGAGTAGTACGTAGTTTAAGCTTTGATATAAGGAAGAGATAATAGTATATTTTTGAGTGCTTTTGTAAATCACAGAAATACTAGAAATAAAGAAAGAAAGTTCAGAATATCAAGTTAAGTTCTAACTTTCAATTTCATGTTTATTTATAGATGGTGAAGAGTTTGTTTGAAGAGTAGTGACTTTTGATTCATTCTATTTCAGTCTAAGAGTCACAATGCTTGAGAAGAAAGAGTTATGATCAAAATAGGAGGATGCAACCCTTTGTTTGAGGAAGATGTCTTTTGGAAGAAAATGGCCGTTTCCCAGGTCAGACGTCTGGCCATTTGTGCCAAACGTCTGGCTTGTTAAAGATTTTAAGACAGAACATGCTACCAGACGTCTGAGCGTATATGCCAGACGTCTGGTTTGTTTCAAAATTTATGACCAGAACATGTTGCCAGACGTCTGAGCATATATGCCAGACGTCTGACACATGTACACTCTGTTATCTTCATTTTATAAGTATGTATTGAGCAAGTGCTTGTAAAGATTACTCAATGAGATTGTACATGTCTTCTTTTTACAACTTAACAGAATGTACTAATATTTCTCAGTATAACCACCCTTGTGTCAGTCTTCAAGTCTTGGACGTGAAAGTCTACCTGCATATGGATAATATAAATATACCTATCTATATTGACTCCAAGAGTTTGTATAGTTGTTATCATCGAAATCAAGGTTGTAACATTCTCCCCCTTTTTGATGATGACAACTATACAATTTATTTCAGAGGCTCCCCCTTTCTTTTGTAATATATCCTCTCCCCCTTTGTCATTATCGAAAAAGAGTTTATGAAATAAGATAAAATCATAATGTTAATAAATGGAAAGCACATAGTTTATACAAGCAGAAAATAAAGTAGTAGTTAATCTATTGAGAAGAAAAATAACCTCAAAGATTAGACGCAGTGTCATCATAGTCATTATATTGCCATTGCGACTGATCATGATATTCTTCATTCTCTTGAATAGAAAGTCCTTGAAAAGATGAAAAGTGTTCGTGATGTTGGGCTTCTTGCGGGGACCAGGAGAAATCTTTACTTTCCTCAGTGTCGACGGTGATTGGAGCTTTTCCAGGAGCATGTCTCTGTATAGGCTCTTCGATTGTTCGAGTACCGAATGAATGTGCATGAGGTGGTGGAGGTGGTGTAGGAGACGGAGATGATGAAGATCTTGAAGGTGATCGTCCATGAACTTTCCGCAAAACTTTTCCCAGAGTTGAGACTACCTTTTCTAAAGTCTTTTCGACCTTAGTCGTCCATGTAGACATTGATCGTTCGAGACGAGAAACTTTCTTATCCAAGGCTTTTTGATTCAGAAATAGAATTCGTTGGTTTTGAAGTGCTACATCTCTAATACTTTCTCCCTGTCCTACTACAATTCGAGCCTCTTGGATTTCAGAATCAAAGTTGTAACAACTCGCATATTTTACGATTGAATATTTAAATATTTTATTTAAATATAGAATCGTTAATCGGATTGAAGTCTAAAAAGCTACTTTTTTGCAAACAGTCGAATTGGGACTCGAGACCACTTCCGTTGAGTCCAAAATGGCGTTTGCGACTTTTTTGAGTATAAGCTTCGATATGTTTGGAGTTGAGTGATTTTTGCTATTTTCTGTTAGGCTTTTTGGGTTTGGGTTTCAGCCCACTAACCCATCTAAATACCCTAACTCAGCCCCTCTTCTCATCTCACTCTCATTTTCCTAACACTTTCAAGCTTTTGAGTTTAATGGGGGAAAAATATTGGAAATAGAAATTCCCAAACCCTAGCTTTGATCTAGAAACTCAAATTCAACTCCAAAATCAAGGTGAAGCTTAGGTAAGCCTTCTTTCCACCTTCTCCATCTCAATCTCTCTTCGATTTCTGAAATTCTCTAAACCCTAACTTTGGAAATGTTTTCTTTTGAGCTTAGATTGAAGCTCCTTAGGTTGAAATTGAAGAGTGATTGTTCTAGCCTTGCCCGGTAGCTTCTCTCTTGTGTTTTTGGGATTAAAAGTGAGATTTTTATCTCACATCTAAGTCTATATCTATCTTTGTTGTTGGATATGAATTCCTAACATCAACTCATGTTCAATTGTGTTCGATTTGAATCGATTGGGTGAATTGTCCAATTTTTGGTTTTGAAATCCAACTTTGTGAAAATCTCTTTTATG
Source organism: Allium fistulosum (assembly GCA_030737815.1). NCBI lineage: Eukaryota > Viridiplantae > Streptophyta > Magnoliopsida > Asparagales > Amaryllidaceae > Allium > Allium fistulosum. The sequence continues at coordinate 1,125,805,991 of CM060904.1, read as the reverse complement.
GATGTTTGAACATGTTTACCGGGATGTACCGAAGAGGCTTTAAGGCTGGGTTGTCGTTTGGCATAAGTCCCGAGTCGCAGTAGCTCGATCGATCGTTCCGGTATAGTTTTGCCCCAATAGGGGCTAGATTGATTCTGCCCAGGAAGCAGGTTCAGTCAACTGAACCAGTAGGTCAGTCGACTGAACCGGGGGCAGAAAACGTTCTGCCCCTGTATTAGTCGACTGACCTCTGGGTTCAGTCGACTGACCTAGGGGGACAGATATTCCTTGCCCTGTGTCAGTCGACTAACACCCTGGGTCAGTCGACTGACCTGGAAACAAAATGTTTCCAGGCTCTGGGCCAGTCGACTGACCCACTGGTCCGGTCGACTGACCTGCTTGTCTCTGCCCCATTTGTTATTTGCCTTGAATTTCCAATTTTGATCGATTCGTGTCGATCCAATTGTTGTTGTCGCATTTTTGACTTTGATGATTCCTTTTGACTTCGTACACGGGTTTTCATAATAATGATCCTTTTAAAGTGTATTAAAAGCGTCTCTCTAATTCATAATTTCTATTTAAAACACACACACCATTTTGCACTTCGAGCGAAGAGGGAGGAGAATTAAATGATTAGATAAAACGCGTGCTATGAACACGTGCGTTCATCTTTTCAGTTAATTCCTAATCTATTCGTTTGACCGTTTTGACCTTTGGGTCTGGTTTACCGATGATATGAGGTGAACTTTGTACTGCTTTGAGTGTGAAATTGACTAACGGTTAGTAAACCGTTTAGTGCGAACGTGTGGTATGGGACTCACGTTAACATTTTTCGGGTTCCTTTCTAAGAGTTGTGACACATTCCGCCAGTTAGTGGTGTCCAGTACTGGGCCTCCGAACCTTCGCCACTACGGTTTGTTGCCTTCGGGGTTTGTGGCCTTCGGGCTTGAGCCTTCGGGGTTTGTTGCCTTCGGGGTTTGTGGCCTTCGGGCTTGAGCCTTCGGGGTTTGTTGCCCTCGGGGTTTGTTGCCCTCGGGGTTTGTGGCCTTCGAGCTTGAGCCTTCGGGGTTTGTGCCTTCGGGTTTGTTGCCTTCGGGTTTGTGGATCCTTGTTATACGGTACTGAGCTCGAGCATCTTTTGTTTCTTTGACTTTTATATTTCCCTAGTGTATCGCCCTTCGGTGTAGGTTCTTTGAACCACTCGATATATAGCGATTACCTTGTGGAAACTTGTGTTACCTTTATTGGTATTTGTTATTTGCCTTTTGGCTTGTTTGGGATACGATATCCTTTATTATTTGAGTTGCCGATGATATGAGGCTTGTTATGATTCATCTTATGTTAGATGATTTGGTTATCTCTTTTGGAGATATTTGTGGTACTTTATGATCTTGTATGTTCATTATCATTTAGTTTATCTAACTGATTTGTTTAGCTAGACTAACCCGTGTATTTTATACTCGGGTCAGACCGAGATGTTTCAGGTTAGGTACTTTGGACTTAGCCTATTTTTCTTTCGCATGGATTATTCTGCTAGCTCCTTTTTGTCATAGCATTTTGTGTAGTCCTTTTTGTCTGTAACTCCGATATGTATTCTTTTGACTCGTCTGTATATTGTGGTTTGCTTACCACTTGACTTGTATCATTTTGTAAACTCTGTAATGTATCTGTATATGTGAAAATGTATGTGATGATTTACTGTTCTGTGATGTGTATTACATTTGAGTTGTTATATTTTATTCTAATAGATCCTCAGCCACCTATGGCTTTGTATTAAGTATTTATTAGATATGTCGATCCATTTAAGTAAGAAGTGGCATTGTCGGCGTATTCAATAGATAATTAAGACAAGGTTATAGATGGTCGCTCCTAACCAGCTCTATTCTCCGCATTAGCAGACGGTGTTACCTTGTAATACTCTTTGCCAATGTGGGTCTCAGAGTGGGGCATCACAAAAGTGATAACTTGTTGATTCAGAGGGTCTTGTTATAGAGGTAGGCTGTATAGAAGTCCAGAAGCTTTTGATTTGGTCAAAAATATATTGGGACCCATTTACTTTTGTATGACCAAAAATTGCATATAAGGCTTTATGGTCATGGTCATGGTCATATACTTGCTCATGACTACCTAATCTAGGAAGTATGGTATTGACAATCATTCGATTAAGTAGTCTAGCTTGTGGACGAAAATAAGTTGGTGATAATTTTCTCTTGTCGTCTTCCCATATGAGATGTGTAATTGCATCTCTTGGTTGGTACCTTATATCAGGTATATCTTGTAATTTTATCCCTGTATATGAGCACTGTAAAATTTGTCCAAGCATTTCTACGTTGAATTTGATAATTTTCCCATAAACACTTGTCCAAATCCAATTTTCGGGATCAGAGGAGTTCCAAACGTGAAGTGAGCATAAGTTTATGAAGAATAAAAAGATAGCTAACTGATCGATTTGACCTGAATTAGAATCGTAATTAATGAGATGGTGAATCTTAGCATCACTCACCAAATCATCGATTTCATAGTTGAAGAATCTCCTCAGCGGGTAAAACAGACCACAATGAAATCTTTTCTTCTCTAATTCTTGAAGCTTTTGCTTGCCATCTTGTTCCACCATCCAGTCGTCAATAATTTCGTTAGTGACAAATTGTTGAGAAGGTTGTTGAGAACTTTGACCAGTCTTTTTGCATTTGGGAAATGGTTTTTTAGCCTTAGGTGCCATGGATTTGAACTAATTGGAAGAAGAGCAAACTGATTTTAGGGATTAGGGTTTTTGAGTTGAGTGTTGTGGTGAAAAAATAGTTAAAGAGTTGAAAATATGATTTATAGATGGAGTTAAAAAGTTGCTGCGGAGTACGGTCAGACGTCTGAATTGTCAATCAGACGTCTGGTCGTATAGTCATTTTTGAGGCAGAGATATGGATCAGACGTCTGATCGTAATATCAGATGTCTGAGCTGAGTTAATCGGGTTTCTAGAAAAAAGAACCAGACGTTTGGCTTAAGATACAGACGTCTGAGCTGAAATGGTATAATTTTTCCAGATAGTTGTTCCAAATGTCTGGCTATGATAACAGACGTCTGAGCTATAATATGAGCTTGTTTCAGTAGAATATTGAAGAATTAGTCTTTAGAAAATTATTATATATATAACTTTTTGTTCAAAAGATACAAGTTATATTCTTGAATGATTTTAATCTTATTACAACTTGGAATATAAATATTATATATATATATATATGAAATACAATTTGTAGAAGACCAGAGTTATTTTTTCTCCCATGAAATTGGTTTTGCATGTGTATTTTCTTTTTATGCTCGTATTGGTGACCAAGAAGGAGGTATTGGACTGAATTGGTCTTCAGATGTTCCTTCTCCCCATAGTTTACATGGAGTTATGTGACGAGCATGCGGAGGAGTTTCGGTTAGACGAGGAGATCGTACATGAACACAATCCTTAGTAGGAGAATGTCCACATATGGCAAGGATGCATTTCTCTAGAAAATTTAAATATGCTCCTTGGCATTTTTGTTCGTAATACATTTCTCTTTGTACATCCATCATTTCTTTTTGGTAATGATGGATTTCGTCTGCTTTGACCAAAAGAGAGGACGTTTGAAGATTAATACCTCGTTTGGCTTTCTTTCCTTTTGGAGAGTAGCCAGTATGATATGTAGGCGATGGTACAATGTGAAGGGATGGAAATGATTTTGGAGTTGTTTTTGCAGGAGATGTGTATGTACTACCCGATGATGGAGAGGAAAAATCAATAGTAGAGTAAGTGGAGTTGTGATCGGATGACATGCTGGGAAATTTTGATATTGATTAACAAAGGTATATTAGAAATTTACTGTGATTTGATAAAAAAAGTTGATATATATATATATATAAGAGTAGGATTTTCTATTTTAAACATTAGTTTGTTTTATTTGATAAAATATTAGTGGTTTGCAGAAAAACTTGGTATAGAATATTAGTTGTTTTGTTAGCCACTAATGTTGAGAGGTAAAAAGAAATCTAATTTGTATTTCTGTGTTTCTTAAAGTTCATACAAAGAGCATATTCCGAGTTCTCTTCTTAGTCTTATAAATGATTTTTCACATAATGGTTTTGTAAAAATGTCTGCTATCTGGTTGTCGGTGTTAATGAATTCTAAAGATATTACTCCTTTTTCTATGTTATCCATAAGAAAATGGTGTCGTATGTCAATATGTTTAGTTCGAGAATGGTTAATTGGATTTTTAGATAGACTGATAGCACCAGTATTGTCGCAGTATACTGGTGATTTTTCAATTATTTTATTGAAATCTCTAAGTGTTTGTTGCATGACTTGAGCACAAGCTAATGTGGCAGAGATATATTCTGCTTTACATGTAGAGAGAGAAACGCAATTTTGCTTTTTGCTAAACCATGAAACTAAAGATTATCGGATAAAATGACAGGTACCACTAGTGCTTTTTCTGTCTGTTTTACATCCTCCAAAGTCTGCATCGCTATATGATATGAGTTGAAAGGCCGTATCTTTAGGATAAAATAAGTCATAATCTGTGGTGTTAGTTAAGTATCGTAAAATTCGTTTGACCGCTCGATGATGTGATTCCTTAGGTTGAGCTTGAAATCGAGCGCACAAACAGACACTCATCATTATATCAGGTCTACTAGCTGTTAAGTACAATAGAGTACTACGATAAGGTTTTTGATCATAGTCTTTTCCCTTCTCATCTTTATCTAAATATAAAGTTGTGCTCATAGGAGTTGGTTTACTAGAGGTGTTCTCCATTCTGAAACGTTTAAGTAAATCTTTACAATATTTTCTTGATTTATAAAAATACTATTGTTCAATTGTTTTATTTGTAATCCTAGAAAAAAATTTAATTCACCCATGTGTGACATTTCAAACTCATTTTTCATTATTTCAAAAAATTCATTACATAAACTTTCATTAGTTGATCCAAATATGATGTCATCAACATATATTTGTACAACTAATATATCATTATTTTTATGTTTAATAAATAGTGTATTATCTATTTTGCCTATCTTAAATTCAGAATTTTGTAGATGAGTTTTTAGTCGATCGTACCAAGCACGTGGTGCTTGTTTTAAGCCGTACAGAGTCTTTTTTAGTTTAAAAACATGATCTGGATATTCATGAATAAATAATGGTGGTTGTTCTACAAAAACCTTTTCTTTAATAAAACCATTTAAGAAGGCACTCTTAACATCCATTTGAAATAATTTAAAGTTATGGTGACATGCAAAAGCAAGTAGAGTACGAATTGCTTCGAGACGAGCTAGGGGAGCAAACGTCTCTTCATAGTCAATTCCCTCTTCTTGGTTGTAGCCTTGAGCGACTAATCTTGCTTTGTTACGAATAATATTTCCATTTTCATCTGTTTTGTTTTTGAAAACCCATTTTATTCCTATTACGGATTGATCTGTTGGTCTAGGAACGAGTTCCCATACATTATTACGTTCAAATTGATTTAATTCTTCTTGCATTGCTAAGATCCAAGAATCATCCTTAGATGCTTCTTTATAATTTTTAGGTTCTGTATTTGAGATAAAAGCAACATGACTCATTTTATTTAAGTTATTTCTAGTGACTCGAGAATTTAAGTCTCCAATTATATTATCCAAAGGATGATTTTTTTAATGTTCGTGTGGGTGATCTTAAAACATTTTCATTATTATCAGAGGATGAATTATTCATATTATTTATATTTTCAGTTTGATTTTGAGTTAAAATTTCATCTTCTTCTTCTTTAATAGTTCGTTGGAAATTTTCATCAGAAGATACATGTAAGCTTTCTTCTATAATATTTGTTCGTTTATTATAAATTCTATAAGCTTTACTACGTTCTGAATAACCAATGAAAATTCCTTCGTCAGCTTTGGGATCAAATTTTCCAAGATTATCTTTAGTATTTAAAATAAAACATTTTGAACCAAAAATTCTGAACTATGAAACTTTTAGTTTTCTTCCATAAAATATTTCATAACATGTATTTTTAGTCATAGGTCGAAGCGTGACACGATTTAATACATAACAGGCAGTGGCAATGGCTTCAGCAAAGAAATGTTTTGGTAGATAACTACTATTTAGTAGTATTCGTGCACATTCCTATAAAGTTCGGTTTTTCCTTTCAACTACACCATTTTGTTGTGGTGTTTTTGAAATCGAAAAATTATGAATAATTCCCTTTTTGTTACAAAAATTAGTAAAAAAATCATTTTCGAATTCTCCTCCATGATCACTCGTATATTTTTTATTTTTAAATCCATTAAGTTAGTAATTTGTTTTGCAAAAATTTTAAACATTCCAAAAGTGTCACTTTTATGTTTTAAAAATAATGTCCAAGTATATCTTGAAAAATCATCTACAATTACGAACACATATTTGTTATGATTTATATTATGTACTTGTGTTGGTCCAAATAAATCTAAATGAAGTAATTCTAATGGTTGCTTAGTAGATATTTTATTTTTAGATCTGAAGGAGATTTTCTTTAATTTTCCCTTTTGACAAGTGTCACATAAATTTTTAATTTTATAATTAATTTTAGGTAGACCTCTAACTAGATCATGTTTTGCTAGTTTGTTGATATATTTAAAATTTATATGACAAAAACGTTTGTGCCAAATCTAATGATCATCATGATTTGCGGATAGACATAAATCTAAATTATTTTTAATGTTCATGTTTAAGATATATATATTACGATTTCTAAATCCTTCAAAGAGTTAATTTTTGCTTTGGTCGAGAATTTTACGTTTATCTTTTTCAAATTTTATTTCAAACCCGTTATCACACAACTGACTTATACTAAGAAGATTATGTTTTAGGTTTTCTACTAATAAAACATTTGTAATAATAGGAGAGTTAGAGATACCGATATTAATGACTTCTCCAATGCCAATGACGAACCCTTTTGAATTATCACCAAAAGTTACAGTGCCACCATCAATGTATTTTATATTTGACACCATGTGAGCATTTCCTATCATGTGCTTGGAGCATCCACTATCTAATATCCATTTCTCTTTATTTTTGTATTTGGATACCTGCAAAAAATAAAAATATTTAAATTGGTACCCATTTTATTTTTGGGTCCTAAGTGTTAGTTTGTGAGGGTAACCATACCCAAGATGGTTTGGTTCCTTTAGAAATGTAATTATTATTGTGAATTACTTCTTTCATATAATTACTTATATATTTTTGTTTAATTAGGTTGTTATGTGTTATAGGAACCCATATTTTAGTCATTTTTGAATTTGTGATTAATTTCTTATTTTTGGAAGAAGGTTTTATCTTAGTATAAATCTTACTATACTTTGAAATTTTTGTTTTATTCTCAAATCCTAATCCATTTTGATTTTTGAATGGCTTGGAAATTTTAATTAAATTCTCCAAGTCTTGTTTTCCTTTGTTAAATTTTGTAACATTATTTGTAATTTTATCCAACTTATTTTTAAGATCAATATTTTCAGACCTTGAATTTTCAAGATTATCCTTTAAGATAGTATGTTCATTATTAATTTTATTATTTTATAGTTTAACCTTTCCTAATTCACAAGATAAATCATTATTTTCAATAGAAAGATCCTTACATTTTTCTTGAGCATTTTCTAATTCTTCTTCTAAAATAGATTTTTCATCTTTTAGTAACCCTATCTCAAGTTCTAATCGATTTATTTTAGCAATATATTCCTTATTTAATTTTTTAGCTTCTCTATATTTGTCATCGAGTTCCATACTTATTTCTAAAATTTCATCATAAGTAAGACTTGGACATACCTCATTAGTGTGTGCCATGAAACATACATTTGCTTGCTCTGTATCACTTTCACTATCACTATCAGATGAAGAAGAAGAGTCAGAGTCATCCCATGTGACTTGGAATGCCTTTCTATTTTTCTTAAATTTCTCAAAATTATTTTCTTCTTCTCGATGTTGAGTTTTGGGCAATCCTTCTTCATATGTCCAAATTGATCACATCCAGAGCACTTAATCGAAGTTTGATTTGATGAATTTGATCTTCCATTATTTTGGAATCTAGTCATTTTCTTAAATTTCTTAAATTTGTTGTAGTTCTTGGCAATAAACAATTTCATCTTCATTCAATTCAGAATCTTCATTGCTTGCTTGAAATGTTATATTCTTCTTTTCATGATTTTTCTCTTTTCTGGCCTACAAATTTGCTTCATATGACATTAAATTTCCAATCAACTCTTCAACTTTGAGTACAGAGAGATCATTAGCTTCTTCGATAGCTAGTACTTTTCTTTCCCATTCAATTGTCAAAGAGTTGAGAATTCGAGATACTAAATCAAAATCTGTAAATTTAACTCCCAGTGTCATTAGATCGTGTTGTATGGTTTGAAATATTGAATACATGTCAACAATTGACTCATTTTATTTCATTTTGAAAGATGAAAATTGATTTTGTAAAATTGATATTTTTGTTTGTTTGACCTTGGTTGTACCTTCATGTGTAATTTGTAAAGTGCGCCATATATCATATGCAGTTGTAAATAACATGACACGTGAGAATTCATTTTTATCAAGAGAACAAAATAGTACATTCATAGCTTTAGCATTATTAGAAGCAGCGGTTTTTTGTGCATCTGTCCATGTGCTAATATTTGTTTTAGGTGCTTCATACTTATTTTGAGTTGCTGACCATATTTATAAACCATTTGCTTCCATAAAAATTCTCATTCTAGTTGACCAATATGCATAATTAGATCCGGTGAATAGTGGGGGATGTGCAGTTGACTGTCCTTCTTGAAAGATACTTGCCATATTAACAATTTTCAAACACGTGTTACTGTGATTTGAACTAACCTTGCTCTGATACCAATTAAAAGTCTATATGGATCGTATATGTATATAATATATGATAAGTGGGTGTATGATAGTAGGAATTGCATAGAATAATAATGCGGATAAAAATTAAAAGTAATCACACCAGGAATTTTATACTGGTTCGGACCTCCCGTCCTATGTCCAGTCCCGAAGCTCCTCTTCGTAATTTCACTAACCAATTGCCCTCGCTTCGCCCGGAGGAATAGGCTTTTACAAGAATATTTCTTTGACAAATGTGAGTTCTATGCAACATTGATTTTGACTATAAGTACAACTTCTTCCTATAATCTCCTTGAGTAGTATGTAGTTTAAGCTTTGATATAAGGAAGAGATAATAATATATTTTTGAGTGCTTTTGTAAATCACAGAAATATTAGAAATAAAGAAAGAAAGTTCAGAATAGCAAGTTAAGTTCTAACTTTCAATTTTATGTTTATTTATAGATGGTGAAGAGTTTGTTTGAAGAGTAGTGACTTTTGATTCATTCTATTTCATTCTAAGAGTCACAATGCTTGAGAAGAAAGAGTTATGATCAAAATAGGAGGATGCAACCCTTTATTTGAGGAAGATGTCTTTTGGAAGAAAATGGCCATTTCCTAGGTCAGACGTCTGGCCATTTGTGCCAGACGTCTGGCTTGTTAAATTTTTTAAGACATAACATGTTACCAGACGTCTGAGTGTATATGTCAGACGTCTGGTTTGTTTCAGAATTTATGACCAGAACATGTTGCCAGACGTCTGAGCATATATGCCAGACGTCTGACACATGTACACTCTGTTATCTTTATTTTATAAGTAGTTTGTATTGAGCAAGTGCTTATAAAGATTACTCAAGGAGATTGTACATATCTTCTATTTACAAACTTAACAGAATGTACTAATATTATTCAGTATAATCACCCTTGTGTCAGTCTTCAAGTCTTGGACGCGAAAGTCTACCTGCATATGGATGATATATATATACACCTATGTATATTGACTCCAAGAGCTTGTATAGTTGTTATCATTGAAATCAAGGTTGTAACAGTTTAGAGATTGGAAGTATGCAAATCTTATCCTTGATGATCCATTTGGCTATGCCCTACATGTAGTTTATGATGAGCCATTTGACCTTGAAGAAGCAATGACGTCAAGTGATAGCTCGAAGTGGATTTGCGCTATGAAGGATGAGTTGCAGTTTTAAAGAAGAACATAATTTGGGATTTGATTCCACTTCCTTAGGGAAGTCGAGCCATAGGTTGCAAATGTGTGTTTAAGATGAAGAATGATGGGGGATACAAGGCTAGATCAGTTGCAAAGGGTTTTCACAGAGGAAGGGAATGAAATATGATGAGATATTTGCTTCTATAATGAGACATACCTTCATCTGGATTTTGCTTATCATAGTTTCAACTCCTGACTTGGAGTTGGAGCAACTTGATGTGAAGACATCTTTCTTGCATGGTGACTTGGACGAGACCATTCACATGAAGCAACTGGAAGGATTTGTTGTAAGTGAGAAAGAAGATTGAGTTTGAAAATTGAAGAAGTCTCTATAGGTACTCAAGCAATCTTCTAGTCAGTGGTACAAGATGTTTGATTCTTTTATGCTTTCACTTGGTTTTGATCATAGTATCAAAGATGCATGTGTTTATTTAAGCATTTAAATTATGGTGATTAGATGTATTTACTCTTTTACGTAGATGGTGATAAAGCTAAAAATGATGGATTGAAGTAAAGCTAAAGGCGGAATACAAGATGAAAGACCTTGGAGAAGCAAGGAAGATTTTGGGTATGGAAATCCAAAGTCTTAGAAAGGGTGGACTTTTGAGGCTCACTCAAAAGGAGTATATTTGGAAGGTGCTTGTTTGGTTAAGTATGAAGGGAGCAAAGGAAATTAGTTCACCTATTCCTTTGCACATATAGCCTTCTAGTAAAGGCTCTCTGATCTCAGAGAAGGACAAAGCCTACATGAAGAAGGTGCCCAATGTGAGTGCAGTTGGTAGCTTAATGTATTTTATGGTTTGCACTAGGTCTGGAAATGCACTAGTTGTTGCGAAAGATCCATTAAGAGGCAGTGAAGTATATTTTCAGATATCTTAGATGAAATCCATACCATGGGCTTGTTTTTTGTGGTAGAGATAAAGATTTCGGCTTGGTTGGATATTGTGATTTTGACCATCCCGAGGATAGAGATCGAAGGAAGTCAACCTCAGGTTATGTGTTCACTCTTGGAGGGATAACTACTAGTTGGAGGGCGAGGTTGCAAACGATGGTTGCTTTGTCTACTACAGAGGCAGAACTGATAGGTACCGTTGAAGTAGCTAAGGAGACAATGTTAGTACCTTAGGCATTAGTTTTGATGACAACAACCATATGACATCATATAAAATATATATACTAATGTTTTTATCAAGTTATATATAATATATAGTGCAGGATATTAGACAGGTGTTGATTAAGATGTACAGTATCAAGAGTAAATTTAAGAGGCTGATATAGAGATTCAAGAGTTAGAGATTGAAGACTCATGAGTATTGAAGATTCAAGATATCCAGATAAGTTATAGAGTTATAGATTATTGTTAAAACCTTGATAGCACTTCTTTGATCTCTTTCGTCATTAAAAAAAGGTTATAAAACCTATTTTCTGATTTTAAATGGTTTTCAAATATTTTGTAATTCAAAAATGTTTTTAAAGAATCTCTATTTTCAAAATGATCTTTCAAAATGGTTTTCAAATGATTTCTAACTTTTAATTTTATTTACAAGATTATTTTATTTTGAGTAATTAAGTTTTTAAGTATTTTATATTTTAAACATAGTTTTAAATCTATTATACTTTGTTATAATTTTAATTTTATGCTTTCTAAATGTTTATAAGTATATTATAATATTTATTATAACTTTGATTTTAAATATATATTCACTTATACTTTATAAATATTATTTTCAAAAATAAATTCATATCTTAAAACTTTATTTATATATATTTCAAAATAATTTTATAAAGTTTTCTTAAGTTTTGATATGATTAAAATATGTATAAACTATGTTCAGATGATTATACAAAGTTTCAAAATATTCTACAAAGCTATATATTTTCAAAACAATTTTTATAAAGTGCTTTTCAAAAATACAAAGGGTATGTTGACATATAGGCCGAATTTTCCAAAATTCAAATTTGAACGGAAATGTATTTTCATCATATCTCTTTCGTGAATGGACATGACCGTTGTTTCTCTATAAATAGGAGGTCATACCAACGAAATTTGTTAACCACTTTCTCATATTTTCTCCTCTTTCACTCTCTTGATTTCTAAAAGAAATTCTACTCAAAATCTTCTAAAATTCAACCAGAATCAAATTCAAACTCTATTGATTTGATTCTCTATTGTTTACTCTCTGTTCTCTTTCATCTCTCTCACTCAAATGAAGATCAAAGTGCTATTCAAGAGGTTATAGGATCATTTGTACTCAAGATCAAGAAATTGATTTTGTAAAATCTATCAAATAATACCCTTATACTCTTGGGTGTGCTTGGTGTCCCTGAAATCCAAGTGGGTATATTTGTGTCCTGTCTAAATCAAGTGGGTGTGCTTGGTGTCCCGTTTGAATCCAAGTGGGTGTGCCGGTGTCCTGTCCAAATCCAGTGAGTGTGCCTAGAGCTCGAAAAATCTAGAGGGTGTGTCTCGTAGCATTAAAATCGAGATTGTATTGACTTTGAGATTTGAAAAGAAATCTGTACAACAAATTGTACGGGACTGGATGTAGGGTAACTCCGAAATAGTATAAAAATTCCTGGTGTGATTTCTCCAACTCTTTACTTTTTACTTTTACTACATTTATATCTATTTGTGTTTGCATCTGTGATTTTTGATTCCCCATTGTTTAATTATAATTTTAAAAGAATTTAAAAAGTTTCACAAAAATCAATAAATACTATTCACCCCCCTCTAGTGTTAAATTAGCCTTAAGATCCATCTTGTGCAAATTACATCTGGTATCAGAACATTGGTTTTCAAAATTTCGTAATTTGATTTTTGAAAAGTTTTAATGGCAAACGTTATTGATTTTTAACACTATTTTAGAAAAGTAAATTTTGCAAAATCAACATGACTTTGTTTCATGAATTTGCATCCATTCGTTTTAAAAGCCACTTGATATTTTGAAAAGGTATAACTTGCAGGAACAGATGTGTTACATGGCTATGAACAGAAACCTGATGATCAAACTTTACAAATCAAAAAGGATAACTGGATATTGGATAGTGGATGCTCAAGGCACATGACTGGAAATTTGAAGATCTTGAAGGATATTGTTTACAAAGATGGTGGATCAATCAATTTTGAGGACAACTTAAAGGATATGTGATTGTCATTGGCAATGTCGGTAATTCTAAAGTTTGTACTATTTCTGATGTTTTGTTAGGTGGGAATTTAAAACATAACCTGCTAAGTATTAGTCAATAATGTGATAAGGGCTTTAAAATTAAATTTGAAAAACATAAATGTCATATTGAAGATAATGAGTCAAACATTATCTTTGAAGGCATTAGAAAAAGAAATATCCATATATTAAGTATGAAAGTGTCAAATGATAATTTATGCCTTTTGGTTAAATCAAATGACCCTTGTATTTGGCACAAAAGATTTAGTCATTTGAATTTCAAACACCTATCTAAAATTTCCAAATATGATCTAGTTAGAGGTCTTCCTAAAATGAGTTTTGATGTTAATAATCTATGTGATGTGTGTCAATTAAAAATACTTAGCAAAAGTTCCTTTAAATCAAAAGATATGATTTCTACTTCTCAACCCCTTAAACTTCTCCATTTAGATCTTTTCAATCTACAATCTATAAATCATAATAGATATGTCTTTGTAATCGTAGATGATTTTCCTAAGTTTACATGGATGATTTTCTTAAAACTTAAAAGTGGTGCTTTTGAAATATTTAAAATCTTTGTTAAAAGAATTCAAAATCAAATGTCTATTAAAATTAAAACAATTCGAAGTGATCACGGTGGAATTCAAAAATGAAAATTTTGAAAATTTTGTAATAAAAAAGGTATTATACGTAAAATTTCATTTTCATGAACACCTCAACAAAATGCAGTAGTAGAACATAAATATAGAACAATTCAAGAGTGCGCTAGAACTATATTAAATGACAGTAATTTAGCTAAAAACTTTTGGGTTGAAGCAGTTGTTACGACATGTTATATATTAAATAGAATTTTAATATGACCTTTGACTAAGAAAACACCATACACATTATTTTATAATAAAAAGCCTAAAGTATCAGAGTTTTCGGTAGTAAATGTTCTATATTGACTACTAAAGAAAATTTAGATAAATTTGATGCTAAATCAGATAAAGGTATTTTTATTGGATATCTAAACAGAAGTAAAGCTTATAGAATTTTCAATACTAGAACTAATACTATTGAGGAGACATTGCATGTTTCATTTGATGAAAATTTTAAAATTAATAATACTAGTATTGATGAAGAAGAAAATGTTAATAGAAAAATGAAATTACTAATAATGAAATTACTAATGATGAAAATAATAATTCCAAAATTTTACATCCAAATAAGAGAACAAAATATGTGAAAGATTATCCTATAGAAAATATTCTAGAAAATATAAAATCTGTTGTAAAAATAAGGAATCAATTAAATAAAATGAGTAATGTCGCTTTTATTTCAACATTGAACCAAAAATCCAAAGGATCATTAGGTGATTCATGGATCCTTGCTATGCAAAAAGAATTGATCAGTTTACAAGAAGCGATGTTTGGGAATTAGTCCCAAGACTTGAAGATAAATCTATAATAGGAACTAAATAGGTATATAGAAATAAAATGAATGAACATGGAGAAGTCGTAAGAAATAAAGCACGTTCAGTCGCTTAAGGGTTTGTCAAGAAGAAGACATAGATTTTGATGAAACTTTTGCAACCGTAGCCAGATTAGAAGCAATAAGAATCTTACTCACTTTTGCAATTCATAATAATTTTAAATTATTTCAAATGGATGTTAAAATTGCTTTTTTAAATGATCTTATTAAAGAAGGTGTTTATGTAGAACAACCCCCTCTATTTGAAGATGAAAAATTGCCAAAACATGTTTATAAATTAGAGAAAGCTCTATATAGTCTAAAACAGGCTCCTTGAGTATGGTATGTTAGACTTAAATCTTATTTACTACAATCTAATTTTGAAATAGGTAAAGTATATAGTACTCTATTTATTAAACGAAATAACAATGATATTCAACTAATACAAATATGTGTAGATGATATTATTTTTGATTCAACCAATGAACAATTGAATAAATTTTTTCCAGATATAATCACTAAGGAATTTGAAACGAGTCATATGGGAGAACTAAATTACTTTTTAGGATTATAAATAAAACAATTAAGCAATGGTATTTTCATAAGTCAAGAAAAATACGCTAAAGATTTAGTTAAGAAATTTGGTATGTTAAATACCAGTGGTAAGCCAACTCCGATGGCAACAAATGAAAAATTAAATAAGGAAGAAAATTCAAAATATGTAGATCAAAAATTATATAGAGGTATCATTGGATCATTGCTCTATATAACTACTAGTAGACCTGATATAATGCATAGTGTATGTCTCTGTACAAGATATCAATCTCAACCTAAGGAAACTCATCTAAAATCTATAAAACGAATATTAAGATACGTAAACAACACAATAGACTATGGAATCTTTTATCCAAAAGAAGATTCCTTTGATTTAATTTCTTATGGTGATGCTGATTATACTGGTTGCAAATCAGACCTAAAAAGTACAAGTGGAACTTGTCATTTTTTAGGACACTCTCTAGTTTCCTGTTTTAGCAAAAAACAAAATTGTATATCTCTATCCACAACAGAAGAGGAATATATTTCAGTAGCATTAGTATGTTCTCAGGTTATTTATATGCAACAAACATTAAAAGATTTTGGCCTAAATTTTGCTAAGTCGCTGATATACTGCGACAATACTAGTGCGACTAATTTGTCTAAAAATTCAACCCATAATGCAAGAACTAAACATGTATATATATATATACGACATCACTTTCTAAGAGATAATGTAAATAAAGAAATAATCTCACTCGAATTTATAAATACTGAAAATCAAATAGCTGATATATTAACAAAACCATTAAATCAAACATCATTTATTAAGCTAAGAAGAGAGTTAGGAATACGTTCTTTCTCAGAAATATAAAAATAATAGCATATATATTAAAAATTAAAAAGAAAATCAAAACAACAAAATTACACTAAATATGTCGACATATCCATACTCTGTATGTCGACATATACAGTTATTTTAAGATTTCAAATTTTCCTCCTTAATTCAAAACTATATATAAACACTTTATTTAGAAATCAAACCCGTTTTACAGTCTTCTTCTTTCTGAAAATCTCAAATAAAATAAAATTAATGGATCCTAACCATTCCAAACGTCCAAGGCATGAATCTACATTGTTTTCCTTCGATTCTCCCACTCCAGAGCCTCTCCAAAACTCTACATTAGCCAAAGTGACTAAGATTGAGAGTGATCCGGAGCATACTCTCAATATGCTTTTTGAAATAGAAGTCATCCAATTGAGAATGAAGAAGGAACAAGAGAAACAAGGCGGGATTCTGAGAAATCTTCAGAAATACCTATTGGGTAACCCCATAAATCTAATAGTCATTGAAGATGATGCTGCAAATTTGGTCATTCACGATCCTATGAATAACAGTGAAGATGAAGAGTAAGAAAAGAAGGAGGAAGAAGAGGAATAAGAGGAAATCGATGACGATGAGGTCAAGTGTGTTGGAGAAGTATGCTTTGACAAGAATGGAAATTTGGCCGAGCAAAAAGGGAATTTCTATCTCCATTATCCTTTCAGCCTTATTCATAAATCCCCAATTATTAGGAAATCACATTAGTTTAGTTTAGGATAAGAATGTTTGATTTGTTTGAATTATTGTTTCTTAGATTGTTTGATATGTATGATTGATTTGGTTTGGATTGATATTAGGATTGGTGTGTATAGACTTATATTAGGGTTAGAATTGATTTGACTTTGGTTTGATTTTATTTTGATTTGAATTGAATATATGCATTGGATTGGATTGATTAATAAAATTAGTTTTTCTTCTTTTAACAACATATCACTTATGTACTCTTATCATTCTTATCACTTTTATATATTATCCAGTATCTTAGTTAGAGGGAGATCGGGTTATAATTTTTGTTGATGACAAAGGGGGAGAAATATATAAAATATCCAAGCATAGATTAAGGGGGAGTTTTGTAACTCAGGAAGAGTTATATCATACTTGTTGCCATCATCAAAAAGGGGGTGATTGTTAGTACCTTAGGTATTAGTTTTGATAACAACAACCATATGACATCATTTAAAATATAGATACTAATGTTTTTATCAAGTTATATATAATATATAGTGCAGGATATTAGACAGATGTTGATTAAGAACACTGTACATTATCAAGAGTAGATTCAAGAGGCTAATATAGAGATTCAAGAGTTAGATATTGAAGACTCGTGAGTATGGAAGATTCAAGATATTCAGATAAGTTATAGAGTCATAGATTATTGTTAAAACCCTGATAGCACTTCTTTGATCTCTCTCTTCATTTTTTTAAAAAAGGTTTAAAATATATTCTCTGATTTTAAATGGTTTTCAAATATTCTGAATTTCAAAAATGTTTTTAAAGAATCCCTGTTTTCAAAATGATCTTTCAAAATGGCCTTAAATGATTTCTAACCTTTAATTTTATTTAAAAGATTATTATATTTTGAGTAATTAAATTTTTAAGTATTTTATATTTTAAATATACTTTTAAATTATTATACTTTGTTATAGTTTTAGTTTTATGCTTTCTAAATGTTTATAAGTATATTACAACATTTATTATAACTTTGATTTCAAATATATATTCACTTATACTTTAGATATATTATTTTCAAAAAGAAATTCATATTTAAAACCTGTATATTTTTAAAAATATTTCAAAATAATTTTATAAAGTTTTCTTAAGTTTTGATATGATTAAAATATGTATAAGCTATGGTTAGATGATTGTACAAAGTTTCAAAATATTTTACAAAGCTGTAAATTTTCAAAATAATTTTTATAAAGTGTTTTTCAAAAATACAAAGGGAATGTCGACATATCCCTATAGTGTATGTCGATATATAGGCTGGATATTTCAAAATTCAAATTTGAATGGAAGCGTCTTTTCGTCATATCTCTTGCGAATGGACATGACCGTTGTTTCTCTATAAATAGAAGGTTTTACCAACGAATTTTTTAACCACTTTCTCATATTTTCTATCCTTTTTCACTCTCTTGATTTCTAAAAGAAATTCTACCCAAAATCTTCTCAAATTCAACTAGAATCAAATTCAAACTCTATTGATTTGATTCTCTATTGTTTACTCTTTGGTCTCTCTCAGTCAAATCAAGATCAAAGTGCTATTCAAGAAGTTATAGGATCATTTGTACTCAAGGTAAATATTGATTTTGTAAACTCTATCAACTCATACTCTCATACTCTAGGGTGTGCTCAGTGTACCTAAAATCCAAGAGGATATGCTTGTGTCCCATCTAAATCAAGTAGGTGTGCTTGGTGTCCCGTTTGAATCCAAGTCGGTTGTTGGTGTCCCGTCCGAATTCAATGACTGTACCCAGAGTTCGGAAAATCTGAAGGGTGTGTCTTGTACCATTGAAATCAAGATTGTATTGACTTTGATATTTGAACAGAAATATGTACAAGAAATTGTACGGGACTGAATGTGGGGTAACTCCGAACCAGCATAAAAATTCCTGGTGCGATCTCTCTAACTCTTTACTTTTTACTTTTACTACACTTATATCTGTTTGTGTTTTCATCTGTGATTGTTGATTCTGCATTGTTTAATTATAATCTTAAAAGAATTTAAAAAGATTCATAAAAATCAGTAAATACTATTCACCATCCCTCTAGTGTTAAATTAGCCTTAAGATCCATCTTCTGCAAACTAACAGACCTACTACTCGAAGCGGTTAATGTTGATTTAGGCTTCATATATAATGGAATTGTAGTGAGTTGTGATAGTTAAAGTGCAATTCACTCAGTTAAAAATTTGGCTTTTAGCTCTAGGACAAAGCATATACAGTGAGAGAGTCCTTTTTTTTCTCGATGAATGAAGAGAATCTAGTTCACCTTCAGAAGGTTTGCACGGAGGAAAATGCATCAGATATGTTTACCAAGACCTTGCCAGCTGCAAAGTTCGAGCATTGCTCAAGCTTGATCCACTTATTGAGGTGCTAGGTGTTGGATGCCATATGGTGGTACATGGGAAGAGTGGGTCGATAGATGGAGACATTTGTTTTCATTATGGAGAATGATAGGTCCTATATGAAGAGGAAACTTTCAACATTTTATTGACGGGCGGTGGCCTTGTTGAAATTTGTTGACAAAGTGCAATGAGTGATGGTTGTATTGAAGCTCATTGGGAAAGTATTCATGTTGTCTTGTTCGAGAGTTGCTTGGAGTATGAGGATGCAGGTTGAGTTGGTAGACTTTCATGGAAATATAGTATCAAGGTGGAGATTGTTAGATTCCAATGATACAATATTTCCATATTCAAGAAGATTTGAAAATATTAGAGTCAAGATATAACCATGACTCAAATTTATTGTCTCCTTTAATGCACTAAAAAAGGCCAGAGATTGTCTAAATAAGAAGAAGTTGTTTTGAGAGATTGAAGTAATCAATCAATTCCCTAATCAATTGATCAAAATAGACATTTTATCAGGTGCATGCAAATTGGAGTAAACTGGAAAAATCAAATGGATGAACGTTTCCTATATAAAAAGAAGAATTAATGAAGCATTGATTTATTCAATTACCTAAACTCTAAGTAATAATGTCTATATAAAGATAGTCATTCTTTAGATTTTAGAATAATCATCTATAGTTGTATTTCTTCATTTTCTGCTTCTTAGCCTCCATTATCAGCCTTGTAATTTTCTTTTCTCATAAAGTAATAAAATCTCCTCTTTCCAAGTAAATGTACATTATCTCGTGATGGTGAAACCATTATAAATCTTGTGTGTGATTTTCTTTTCTGTTTGTGCATCTGTGATCTATGGTTGTTTATTTTGAGATATTATTATTTTATTTGTTCTATCTCACCATCAACACGATTCTATTATTTTCGCTACGTTTGGAGATGTTAATACAAATTTTCCCCAACAAAATGGAACATAGTGCATAAAATCCCAATGATTAGTCATATATGTTTCTATCACAATATATTGAAGAATGTATACTTCTCTAACTCGAGAAAAGGTAAGATATTAACATATCAACTTCCATCATTATTTCCTTTTCTTCCCTGAAAATGAATAAAACAAATCAGTATAACATGCCATCATTTTTTTTAAATATATAGAAATTCCTTTTTAACTCTTCAAAATATTATTATGACACTAAATATTAGTATTATCGATTATATAACGACGATGAAGACTTATTATATATCATTGTTGTGTCGAGCATAAAATGACACACACACTCTCCTATGTTTAACTCTATGGAAAGAGAAGAATTGATGAAAGTGTCCGAGTAAATGCTCAAGAAGTCGATGTGTAATAACAAGATGAAATCCTTGCTATTTAGTTGCGCCAGTTCACTTCTAAAAGTGACCATGAGTTGCTAAATTGTGACTTGGGCATAGTTCATTTGTTGAGAACTAAAATAAGTTTCTCTACTCCTCTATTTTGGACATTAGTTGGGTCAAATTAACCGTTGTCTCCAATACACTTTTTTTTTGCTTTGTATTTTTTCTTAATCTTTGATTGGAGTCAAAGTATTTGGAAGCAATTTATATGGCACAAATCACTGGTTAATGAGGTGTCCCAATGTCCAACATTTATTTTTCTTTCTTGCTCACTTGAAAATTCATCGTTATTCACTCAAAGAAAATGAATATTTCTGTTGTTGTGTAAGATTAGTTAGTTACATAAATTATTGTTAATAATCATGAACGTTCGAAAACTGCAATATTAAATGCAATATCTTTCTTTGATTATGTATTATTACTTTCAGCCTATGGTTGAATGTGTTAGTATATAAAATGGCAGTGTAAGTCTTAATAGAAGTTACAAATATTTTTTTTGAACCTGGGTATTTACATAGTAGTGCTACAAGTTTTGGACAGTGTATAACTTATTATACGTTATTTTACGTCCAACGGTTCGAATCACACAATGCAAGTTTAAAATCCATGACCTCTTCGACAAAAATCGAAACGTCTAACAACTGAAACAGCGATGCTGAACGAAGTTACTCGAGTAAAATAGATAAGTCGTTTTAAAAACACGATACAAAGGCATGTCTACCTAAGTAATTTTAGAAAATTTTAATAAACATAGAAAATTTGCAATTGTAAAAGAGGTTTAAATTTGGAAAGGTAGGAGAATATTTTGTGCTAGTGCTGTTATATAGTACTATTATTGTAGATTGTTTCTGTATACATAGCGATTTATAAAAAGCCAAAGTGCATCTCCATCAATCCTACCAGAACCCGGCCTATTAAATCACCTTATCAATAATTGCTCCAAACATTTAATCCACTCAATCTTTCGCGGGAAAAATGTCCTTTATTGTGCTTTTCTTATCGGCGACGAAAATAGCTGGACTCCTCGTCGCCATCACCGTCACAGCCAATGCCATATCTTTCTCCCGTTATCGCCGTAAGAATCTTCGCCCATTCCGCTCGCCTATTGATGAGTCAGCAGACGTGCTTGCGGATTTTACTTCAGTACTCGGACCCGGTAAACTACTAAATCCAACTCGGATTACTTTGTGATGTCTTATTTCTTAAGCTAAACTGGTTGAATTTGGATTTTGAAACACTACTTGGTAATTTAATGATAGAGGAAGATAATGCGAAGTGTTCGAGCAAATGTCCAAAGGATAGTAACAGTTTCAGTTATGCAAAAAAACTGCCACTAGTAATCCATGTTTAATGCGAAAAATATCGTCAACTTTCATCTTTGTGACATTGTAAAAGATACATGCTGGGACGAACCCAGCAAGGGATTAAATAAGTTAAAGGAACCGACTTCAGTTTGTGTAAATTACAATATTTTGTACCATGCTACCGATCCTTTTGTTTTAATCAAAATTATACACCTACAATTTTGGGTCTGCAATTTGAATGCACTTCATAATCATTGTTTAATTTGATTTTAGAGTATGAATTTCAGCTCTGCATGCTGAGCATCATGTGGCTTCGGGAACATGGATATAATGAAGCAATGAATGGGTGAAAATTAACAAAATATAAACCTTGTTGGGCCAAAAATCGACCCAACATCCCAATATCAACAAAATTTGAGTCAAACAAATATAAAATGAAGAAATCAAACAGAAAAGAAGGGAAAACACAGTTAGTTGATTGATTGGATTGATAATCAATTTCTCGTTACAATGAGATAGATCGATTTTGCCTCAAAGGGTAAAGAAGAAGAAGATCCAAAAGTCTTTTTTAGTTGAAGGTATGTTACTACTTATAGACGAGATTCAACATAAATTTCGCCGTTTCAGGTTTGAATGAGCTAAATTCTTCAAAGGGGCATTTCACTAGAAGAACAAACTTTACAGTCCAATTAGTTTCTAGGACACACATTCAAAAAAATTACTTTCAAGGCCAAAGTCAGCAGAATAATTATTTTCAAGGACAAAGTCAGCAGTCCAATTACTTTCAAGGACATAATTTCATAGGTTTATAGGCCCTAGAAACTAATTATTTTACGTTTTGTCCTTGAAAGTAATTATTTCAGTTGTGTGTCCTAGAAACCAATTCCACTTGCTAAAGAGGCCCTTGTGGCTAATTTTCACTTTTTCAAATTCGAAGTTCCAACACGAAGAATAGATGGTTGCGCACGTTTTCTAAGGCTACCAATTAAGTCGGCGTCGACATAATCATGTCGGTTATTTTATATGTTAAAACTTCGTTTTTCCTTCATAGTTCGAGTCCGAGTCTCCAAAGCAGCGAAATCAAGATCCAAAATCATGTCAATATCGATCAAATCATATCGATATCATTATGTTTCCATTATCAAAATTAAATTAAATTTGGCGTACCCCTTCCTTTTATCATTCTTGATAGTTCCCAAATCATGTCGATCCAAATCATGTCGGTGTTGACATGATCATGGCGGTATCAACATGTTTTGCATTTCTAAAATTCGAAGACCCTGGTAATTTGTTAGAAACATTTGCCCTCAAATAGACCTGTCAAACGGGTTGGGTTGAGTCAAAATGGGTTGGGTCGAGTTTGACCCAACCCATTTATGACCCATTTTTTTGACCAATTTATGACCCAACCCATTTAAAGATTTAAATTTGATTTGACTAATAAAAAACAAATAAATATAAAATAATTCTAATTCTAATTTTTACGTTTTGAATTTCGATAAAGATCAAAATTTAAAATTTTTATTCTAATTTTCATCAAAATTCAAATATTGAGATGTGGTAGCCTGATTTTTCTAAGTACAACTGTCAGTCTCCATGGAGAACTACAGTGTGCGTTAACAATATGAAGTATCCGAGTGTTGCATATTATTTGTAATTTAAGTGGGAGTTAATCAGTCGAAGTTTCGCTCGATTTCGAGTTAGTATGAAGAAGTTATTGCAGTTTGCAGTCTGAACAAAAAAAATAGCGGCTTCTGCACTAGGCGGAGTTCAAATATGGGGATGTGGTAGCCTCTTATTTTCCAAGTACAACTATCAGTCTCCATTGAGAACTACAGTGTGCGTTAACAATATGAAGTATCCGAGTGCTCCATATTGTCCGTAATTTAGGTGGGAGTTAATCGGTCGAAGTCTCGCCTGATTCCGATTAGTATGAAGAAGTTATTGCAGTCTGAACAAAAAAATAGCGGCTTCTGCACTAGGCGGAGTTCAAATATGGTGATGTGGTAACCTGTTATTTTCTAAGTACAACTGTTAGTCTTCATGGAGAACTACAGTGTGCGTTAACAATGTGAAGTATCCGAGTGTTCCATATTGTTCGTAATTTAGGTGGGAGTCAATCAGTCGAAGTCTCGCCTGATTCCGATTAGTATGAAGAAGTTATTGCAGTCTGAACAAAAAAATAGCGGCTTCTGCACTAGGCGGAGTTCAAATATGAGAATGTGGTAGCATGCTATTTTCTAAGTACAACTGTCAGTCCCTATGGAGAACTATAGTGTTCGTTCACAAGACGTAGTATCCGAGTGTTTCATATTGTCCGTAATTTATATGGGAGTTAATCGGTCGAAGTCTTGCCTGATTCTGAGTTAGTATGAAAAAGTTATTGCAGTCTGAACAAAAAAAATAGCGGCTTCTACACTAGGCGGAGTTCAAATATGGGAATGTGGTAGCATGTTATTTTCTAATTACAACTGTCAGTTCCTATGGATAACTACAGTGTGCATTCACAAGATTAAGTATTCGAGTGTTCCATATTGTCTATAATTTATGTGAGAGTTCATCGATCGAAGTCTCGTCTGATTTCGAGTTAGTATGAAGAAGTTATTGCAGTCCGAAAAAAATAGTGGTTTCTAAACTAGGCGAAGCTCAAATATGGGAATGTGGTAGCATGTTATTTTCTAAGTACAACAGTCAGTCCCCATGGAGAACTACAGTGCGCGTTCGCAAGATGAAGTATCCGAGTGTTCCATATTGTCTGTAATTTAGGTGGGAGTTCATCGGTCGAAGTCTCGCTTGATTCCAAGTTAGTATGAAGAAGTTATTGTAGTCTGAACAAAAAAAATAGCGGCTTCAGCACTAGGTGGAGTTCAAATACGAGGATGCGGTAGTCTGTTATTTTTTAAGTACAACTATTAGTCTCCATGGAAAACTACAATTTGTATTCAAAATTCTTATTTTCAAAATTTATATTTTCAAATTTGAAGTTTTTAATAAATGGGTAAATGAGTTATCCATTTATAACCCTTTTAAAAATAGATCAATCCAACGCATAATCCATTTAATAAAATTCATAAACGGATTGATCCAACCCTTTTATAAGTATGGTAAATGGGTTGGGTTAATGGGTTAGGTCATATTTTGACAGGTCTACCCTCAAAGTATGCTTTTATGGAAACAATGCAGCTTTGCTTAAGAGCATATATCGAGATTGACACATTATCATCAGTTGCACCTTCTAGCTATCTGTTGGTCCAATCATGTCGAATCATTCTGTTCCTTTATATTCATCTACAAGTGGAAGGTCGTTCTAGATCCATTATGGCTAAGGACTCAAGTCTTTGCTTAAATGTTAATCAACTTGTGACGACCCGAACTCGATGCCCGACAAACAACATCAAATTCGTATCGCCGGAGCTTGCAACAACATTAGATGAAAGATAACACAGCGGAAATAAAAGATGATATCATTGATACAACATGAATACAATATCCAATACATCAATTTGGTACAACGATAATCATCAACATCAGTGAAAATACAACAAAAATACAGCGGAACTCGAGGCAATATGAGATGAGTCTTCACAGAATCCAATACTGCAACCCTAATCTAAAACCCAAGGCTAAAGCTCTAAACTCCAAGCACGAATCTCCATTACGATGCACAAAGAGAAGCAAGGACGGTCGTCCGTGAACTCCAAAAACTGAACTAGCTCCCAATAATCTACTAAACCTGATTATCTGAAAAACCCAACTCTATACTGCCCGTGTGGAAAATTGCGAGAACCCAGAGTTTATGAAGGGAACAATAAACTCCAGGTCAGTCTTGGGACTGGTATGAGTAACAAAAACAGTTTATCTTTAAAACAAATAACAAAAGAATTTTAAACATTGAAATCCGCAATGCTTTTTTGGAAAATGAAACTACCATAAGGCCTCCCGCCACACACACAATGCAAACGCAGAATTGGAGGAGATTTCTCCTTATGATAGTCAAACGTGCTTACTACGCAAAAAAACTCTTTTGATATTATTACTAGTGCATAGTGTAGGAAATATTTCGAAAATATAATATTAATCTTAGCCAGCATAGGTACCATTATACTATGCCTACTATAGTTACCATTTTAAATGACAGGTTCTACAACTAAAACCGTACAAAGCTCGTATTGTTTCTTTGGATTTTTCAACAAATGGTCAGGCTAAGGAACTTCCTATGCCACGTAGGAACGCCTCTGGAGGGATGCCCCGAGAACCTACCTGGCTCTCTGCCAACACAAAGCCGGTTACCCCCTTCCCGGGTAGTAAACCTGAGATATGCCACCCCCGGTCGTCTGCGACCTTTATCCGAGGATCCTCTACACCAACAACATCACACAGTAATAAATATACTACAGTGTCCACATGAGTAAGTATCTGGGTTCCATACCATGATACCACCCTCTTCCAGAAGGAATGGACATACCCTAGGGGAGCTACCCCTGAAACCTTGCCGCATCTTTCCTGTTTCGACCATTTCCGGGGTGTGAGGCTCGATGAGGTCTCGTCCACAAAGCTACGCTTTACACGAAAGCCATGCTTTGATCAACAAATGATCAGCAACACACAGCAGCACTCTGCATGCCACACTACCAAATTGGGAGTATATCACTGATAACATTCAACTACATAACCTCTAAGCTCGTACGTCTCAGAGAAGGGTGTTAAACTAAGAGAACAAATCTCCGCCACCAAACAGAAATGTATTTGAAAGAAATCAGCTTTATATCTCAAAGTGTAGTGTCAGACATACGGCCATACAAGTCTGTTCCGGGTTCGAACAGAACCGAAGGCACTTCCAAAGAAGCCTTTGCAATTCGGGTATTCACAATCCCGATCGGACTTCCCATCACTTAGGAAATCTCTATACCGGAGCCACTCAGTGCAGAGACAATCGATAGGTTATCCTATCGTTCTCGCAAACACCCGGTCTTCAACACCGGTCTTCAAATGCTATCCATTCACGTCGTATCACTATTCGGAATGGGTTATATGACACAAAGTCCTCTCTCGGCTAAACCGAATAGTGAGCGCAATATTTTAAAACATATGGATATTGAGATTTCGGTTAAGTCACAACTTATTACCCAAAACTTCTCTTTTAAATGGTTTAAACACATTACCATTTTAATCTTTTACACAAAAAGATTTATCTCACAAAGTTCACCCAGTTTCACAAAGATCTATTCATAGATTTTCAAATCGATTTCCATTTCAATTTGGATTAACTCGTCCAATCTTTAAAACAAAAATTTAACCGATAGCTTTCAAAACAATTCCATTTCGACCTTTTATACAAAAGGTACACCTTCCCAATTTCAAAACAAAGTTCAACAATCTTTCACAAAGATTTATTCATAACTCGGAAACCATTCTCATTTCAAACTTGAAATTCTTTTGACACAAATTGGAAATTCATTCCTTATATGAAAGCTTCTATTATTTGAAAACAAATAGTTTTCATTTCGGAAAATCTGATTCATTTATACAAGTTAAAGTTCTTGGGTTAAATTCAAATTCTCAAAACCATACTTTTAAAATGGTTTAAATTCATATAAACACATTTATAACATCTTTAACCATAATTTCCAATCATGGAATTCAATTCCAAATTTTGAATTCAAATTCAAATTAAATTATTTAAATTGGAAACTTTACCAAGTTATTCAAAATAACTTTTATCTTAAAAACTCATTTTCAAAAGCTTTAACATTTAACCCAAATCCATTTCCAAAATCAATTGAAATTAAAATTTCAATTTCAAAAACATTAAATTTAAATTATCTGTGACTTAACCGATTTCCTCGTGAAATCCATATTTGTGTGTGTAAAAGTGTGGTCCAGGGGTTTTACACAGTAGTGCGACACTACAAATCATCACATCATCACAGATTTAAGCATATCAATATCGATAAGCGGTATATTCCTATAACGCTTATCTTCCATTTACCAATTCACAGATAAATAATATACATTCATCACAGATAAAATAAATTACATTCATCACAGCTTGAATTAAAACAAATTTACATCGCAAAGCATCACACAGTAGAGAATATCAAACAATTCACAGCATTCAATAGAATACAATCATCCATAAGTGAAACCAATTAAGATATCTGGTTAATCTAAACCATATCATTTGCCTATGGATAATTCCTAGTCAAGGTTAATTAATATTTAATTAATTACAAACATTTAATTAATTATTCTTTAATTAATCATTAATTACCCTTTAATTAATAATTAATTCTTAATTAATTATTCTTAATCAATTACAATAACTAATTAATTACTCCTTTAATTAATAATCATTTCATAATAACTTTAACTAATTAACCTTTAATTAATTATTCTTAAATTAATTACCCTAATTAATTGACCACATTAATTAATTATTCTTTAAAGTAATTAACCCTTAATTACTTGGTTAATCCATCTTTGATCATTAATTACCCATTCCTAATTACTTTTACTAAGTAATTATTTTTAAGTAATCATTCATTAATTACTTGATTAATTAACTTGAATTATTAATTAATATTAAATTAATAATCCTTAATTTACAAATTAATTATTCCTTAATTAATAAATCTTTAAACCTTAATTAATTAATTTAAACCTCTAATTACTTATTTAATTAATTCAAATCATTAATTAATTAAATTAAATAAATTATCCATTTTAATTAACTTAATAATTTAACGAATTACAAATCATAATTAATTTTAGGATAAAACTTTATTCTTACTTATGATTGAATTATCATTAACAAAGTATTTAAAAACAATTTACTTTTAAATTTACTTTTTAAATTTCATTTTAAATTTAAGATTTAAAAGGAATACCACTTTAACTTAACAAAGTTTAAACAATTTAAAAACCTTTTAAATTTCATGTTAAAGAAATACTTATATCTTATAAAAGAAATTTTAAAAGTGTTTAAACCAAATTCTTTTAAATTCAAATCATTAAAAATTTACTTTAACATTCAAAGTTGTTAAAACACTTGAATTTTATAAAACTTTATTTTATTTCAAAACTAGGATTCAAATTTGATTTGAATCTATTCTTAAACTTGATTTTAAACTTTGTTTAAAATCTGCTTTCCAATTTTTAAATTCATTTTAAATTTTAAAACCACTGACAGGTTTAAAACCTGTACAGAAACAATGACTCGAGCCATTCCTAAAATGCTTCGAGTCAAACATCCCAAAGCTTCGAGCAACACACGACAGTGACTCGAGAAAAACTCGAGTATTTATTCCTGCACAAACCCAGACTTCACCAGACAACCAAAAATGCATCGTGCACGTGCACGGTGGCTTCGACCATGTCCGGTCATCATCGATGGCCTCAACACATCAACAAACATCCACGCAACCCATCACGATCATCAGATCGTGACCATCAACTCGAAATCGAATTCGAGTATGTTAACCAAACCTGGAACTACAAACCGGAACCACCACCTCAACCTGGAAACCACCTCGTTCTCGAAACTCCGACCACCAGAGAGTCTGCACCTCCGGCCAAGTCTTCGTTAACGTTCAAGCTTCCATCACCCAAAATCTCGTTTCACTCGATCAACCAGAGAAGTTGAGATGATCAAAAATTCTTAACTCAACCAAACTAGGTTTAGAAACTTCCCAGATCAACCACCATCGCCACGGTCATCTACACGCCCATCCATTATTTTTCCTCCACTCACCGATCATCCTACTATCACCGGAAGAAACCCCGACCTTCCAGATCCTCGGGATCATCAGAAATCACCAAAACTACAAAATTAAGTCAAACCCAAACTGCTCTTCCATCCTTAATCTAAAAATTATGATTTTAGTTTTAAAAATCATGTCTAAGGATAAAAATTCAGTTTACACTCCTGAATTTATAAATTAAGATGTTTGTATTTTGACTTATTTAAGGTTTGCTCGGTTTTTCTTGATTCCCAGAGACATTACCAAATTGTTTTAACTTAAATAAGTTTTTAAACCTTACTCTATCATATAAGAAACAAATTTTCTTGAAATCCTAAGTCTTAACAGCAATTAGATCAAGAGAAAAAGAATTTTGACTAAAGTTTGGGTTTAAACTAGAAACAGATTGTGTCTCAGGTTAACAAACATGCAAACTCATCCATACAGATATATATACACATCAATGTATTTATCAACATATATACAATCATACTTATTTCCATAGATAAATCAAGCAACCAGATTTATATACTTAAAATTTTAAAATGTGATGTTACTCACCTGATTAGAAAAGGAAGAACAGAGCATCTTGATTTTGAAAACAACTTTTGATACTTTAAAACTGGAAATGCTTTGAAAGTTGTTTAGTTGGTTTGAAATTAAGCTTCAGTTGTAAGATATGTTCTAGTATGCTAAGTTGTTGAACGAATGAAATAAGGAAGATTGGTATATGCGTAACAAGTATACCGGTGATATTATTTTACTTGTACAATTTGGTCAGAGATTTTTCCTTGCTTGGAGGCTGAAATGATCTATATTGTACTAGAGATGATAGTATTCATGCTAGCATTAACTTCTATTGTCTTGTCTTGTTTTATTTTGTCATACTTATTCTTTTGCTGTTGAATATACATAGATATCATTTTCTTTGAAAACATGTATTCCTAAAGACTATATATGTGAAGGCCCCGTAAATCCGTACCCCTTTGAGCTGACAAAATTCCACCACAATTCAGTTCAAAGTGGAACAAAAGTACGAGTCTTCAGGTTAAAAAGAAGAGGTATAAAAAGACAGAAGAAAAAGAAACAATATCAGAATCTCACATTCGCAGCGGAACAATATATAATAGATGAATGAATAATCTTTAAAACAAAGAACTATATCAGTTTATAAAATACATCATCGGAGTTTACAACAACAACACTGGACAGTTATATAAACTTGTCCACATACACAGTACACAGCGGATAATACATAATATAAGTGATACATCTCACCATCCAGCTCGCCTCCAGACCTCCACAGTAACTTATGAATTCCAGAATGACCAGATAACCTGACTCTAGGCTGCCCGTGTGGAAAATTTTGGGCACCTAGAGTTTAGAAATGGAACAATAAACTCCAGGCCAGTCGTGGGACTGGTGTGAGATCTTAAAAACAGTTATTTTCACAAAGAAAATAAAAGAAATTCGCAATGCTTTTGGAAAATGAAACTACTATAAGGCCTCCCGGCACACACACAATGCAATCGCACACATGGGGGAGATTTCTCCTTATGATAGTTAAACATGCTTAATACGCAAAATCTTTTTAATATTATCATTAGCGCCTAGTGTGGAAAACATTTCGAAAGTATAATATTAATCTTAGCCAGCATAGGTACCATTATATAATGCCTGCTATAGCTGCCATGTTAAATGGCAGGTTCTACAACTAAAACCGTACAAGGTTCGTATTGTTTCTTTGGATTTTCCAACAAATGACCAGGCTAAGGAACTTTCTATGCCACATGGAAACGCCTCTGGAGGGACGTCCCGAGAGACAACTGCTCTCTGCCAACACAAGGCCGGGTTACCTCTTACTAGGTAACTACTACACGAGTATGCCACCCCCGGTCGTTTGCGACCTTTATCCGAGGCGCCTCGATCACAAAGCAACAATCACACAGTAAATAAGATTGATGCAACCACACAGGTAAAGCATCTGGGCTCCATACCATGATACCACCTTTTTCCAGAAGGAAATGACATACCCTAAAGGGAGCGACCCTCATAACCTTGCCGCATTTTCCTGTTTTGACCATTTCCGGGGTGTAAGGTCCGATGAGGTCTCGTCCACAAAGCTACGCTTTACACGAAAGCCATGCTTTGATCACAAATGATCAACGAATGATCATCAACACACAACAACACTTAGCATGCCACACTACCAAATTGGGAGTATATCACTGATAACCTTCAACTACATAACCTCTGAGCTCGTACGTCTCAGAGAAGGGTGTTAAGCTAAGAGAATAAATTCTCCGCCACCAAACAGAAATGTATTTGAAAGAAATATGCTTTATATCTCAAAGTGTAGTGTCAGACATACAACCATACAAGTCTGTTCCGGGTTCGAACAGAACCGAAGGCACTTCCAAAGAAGCCCTTACAAATCCGGTCTTCAATTGCAATCCATAACGTCGTATCATTATTCGGAATGGGTTATATGACACAAAGTCCTCTTCCGGCTAAACCGAATAATGAGCGCTTGTTTTTAAAAAACAAATTCAAGTGCCATTTCAAAGGCCAACATTGATAGTCGGTTATTTAACTATCAAACAACATTCACAACAATCATCAGATTTAAATAATTTTCCCAAATTATTTATTTTCAAAATATCTTCACAAGATATATATATATTTCCACACTTCAACATTT
Source organism: Allium fistulosum (assembly GCA_030737815.1). Classification (NCBI taxonomy): domain Eukaryota; kingdom Viridiplantae; phylum Streptophyta; class Magnoliopsida; order Asparagales; family Amaryllidaceae; genus Allium; species Allium fistulosum. The sequence goes on along the minus strand of CM060904.1, from coordinate 1,125,773,718 downwards.
TGAAAACCAATTTCAAATTACTTTTCACTCGCGGAATAAAATTCCCGATATTATTTATTTCCACTATGGATTTAAATTCCCAAATTATCACTAATATATGATTTTCAAATCGATTTCCAATTTTTTGCACTTCCAAACACCAAACTAAATTCAAAATTGATTTCTCAATTTCATTTCAAGCACCAAATCAAATTCCAAATTGATTTCAAATTTATTCCAAACATTAAATCAATTACAAATTGATTTCCAAGTTTATTTCAAATAACAAAGCATTTATAAATTGATTTCTAAGTTTATTTCAGCACAAAATAAATTTTCATTCAAACACCAAATCAATTATCTTATTAATTTCCCAAAGATTTATTTTTTAAATACCAAATCAATTATCAAATTGATTTCTAGAAATTTATCACCTTTTAAATAAATCCCTTTATTCTTTCCAGATTATTAAAATTCCATTTCCAATAAATTCTTCAACTTAAACAATATTATTCAAAACCCATTTATTAATCTCTTTTCCCATATTTTGGAAATAATTCGATAAGATTACAAAAATCAACTTTACGCTTTTAAATTTCTTCTTTTAAATTCACCTAATTCTTTCAAAAGGAATTTACTTAAAATTTCCTACTTTAATTTTAAAAATCCAATTTTTATTTATTTCTGATATCCAACGATACCAAAAATACATTCGGCTAAATTTTAGCCTTCAACAAATTTAATCAACGATATAATTATTCACAGATTATAAATAAATCATCACACAACATATGAAACAAATTCATACAAGATATGAAACAAATTCATAAAATTTGAGGAATCCAGTTGGATTCCTCTAACTTGTTTCCCTGCATCCACAGATGTTAGCACAACAATTAAATACCCATTCCACTTCGAGGTGGAATATCGCGGTATATGGGTTTTATAAAATATCATCTGCTATTATGCGGCGCATAGGGTCTCATCCGCTATATAATGCGGGAATATCAACAACTCCAATATATACTATATATACTACTATATATACTATCACATCCAATCAATCCAATCAATCCAATCATTCACCAAATATTTAAATTTGACTATTTAAATTTAAATTAAAACCAGATGAGTGAGATTAACTCACCTTTATTTTATTAGCATTCCATTTCCAATCCAGCTTGTTTCCTCGATTTGGACCTTGAATAAATATTAGATGTTTTATTAATATTCGAGTCAATTGAACAATTAAATTTTCATTTGATAATTTAATTAATCACACATTTTATTACCATTAACACAATTTAATTTATTAATAATTTAATTTAATTTAAACTAATAATTTAATGTTAAATAAATTTTCCCGTGATAAATAGGTATTAGTACCCGAAATAATTAAATAAGTTTTATAAAATAACCTAATCGCCCTAAATACATATTTTAAAATAAACTACTAAATTTAAAATGTGCATATGTATATTCTTTTTATTATTATTATTTTCCCCTTTGAACATACACATACATAATTTAAAATAAATTATAAATTTCAAAAATCTGATTTTTACATAAACCTTACCACTTTAAAATTCCCATATTATACTTTCAAATCTTCCTATATAAAATTTTCCAGTTTACTTTCAATTAAAATAGGCATGTGTGAATATTTTTACAGATATGTTCATATTTCTTTCTTTCTGTAATTAGCAAACAGAACTTTTCATATAGTATATATATATATATATATATACACACAGAATCAAAGCTAGAATAGGGTTATACCTTACTGCCTACACGAACCCAAAGCCCTACTCGAGCTCGAATAGGGAACCACATCCTCGCGAACCACGCTTCCCAAAGCCCTAGCTGCTCGCGAAGACACACAGCTCGATCGACAATCCCATATCACGCGAGCGACGACGAACCACCCAATTGACCAACGATGAAAGCCACCGCGATCCCCAACCGAACTTTCCCCTTCGCCTCGCGCCTCCATCACCATCCCCGATCCACACCGCGTTCGAACGAAACACACCCTCATCGCTCGAAACTGCCTCACGATCGAACGCCCCTCTACCTTGATTTTCGATTTGCCCAAAATCGCCTGCATCCCTCACTTTTTCTTTTCTTTTTTACATTCGAACGAATTCGAATGAAAGTGGAAAGGAGGAGTATGGTTTCGATTTTTGAACGAGAGGGATTTATTTTTATTTGTTCGGCCATTTCTTTTCTTCTTTGAGATGGATTCGATTTTAGCTTTTGAGAGAAGAGAAAAGGTACGTGATATAAACAGAAGGCTGCGTGATGAAGAAGGTAGGGTAGCGTGCACGTATTAACTTGCAGAAGGCGGCTACGACTTGATTTCTGATTTGACAGATATAAATTTTAATATTGAAAATATCTCGTATTAGCAACCCGAAATCTTGACCTCCTATCGAGGCGTGCCGCTAGGCGTTCGTAATGTTATACCCATATTTCGAACGCAATGGAAAATGATTCGAGTCCCAATTCGATTGTATGGAGAAGATATCATTTTGGACTCAGTTATTATATTGAATTCGATATAAATTTCAGCGCGTTTATATATCGTACGCTCACACGACAATTCCAAACGTTCCGAAATTTGAAATCCGATAATAATACTCTATTACGGATCCAATGGAAATGGTTTCGTCGAATTCCGAGACTGTGCCTCGGAAGGCTATTTTTTAAATACAAGTTTAAACGATAAAATTCAAAACTGAACAAAACAGTTTCAAATTCAATTCTGAAGCTTTTATTATCTTCAGTATTATCAATATAGATTTTCTAAGCCTTGGAAATATTTTTAATCAGCTTAAAACTCCAAATTCAAAATTTTACCCAACTTCATATAATTAAATTCAATAATTTAACTGCCAAATTCATTCTGATATTCGAATTTCAAATTAAACTAACTTCCAAATATTTAAAATCAATTAAATATTCTGATTTTCCAATGTCAAAAATTCAGGGTCGTCACATTCTTCCCCCCTTAAAAGAATTTCATCCCGAAATTATAAGTTAAGAAGAATGATCCTCAACCCGTTTATCATTTTCCCAAAACCAAACAGTTTTATCAAATTCTTAAACCAATCTTCTTATCATAACTACACTATCATCCTTATTAATTTTCCAAACATTTTCACAATTTCAAGCAACTTTATTTTAATTCACAATTCAAATTTAAATTTAAATTCAAATTGTAAATTATCCAAAATTTCTCAAAAATTTTCTAACTCTCCAAATTTTCGAAAAATTTCACCAGCGTCTCCTTTGCGCGGCTAGCTCGGTACGACTACAAAATGTCCCTACGGACCCTCAGATTTCAAAAAGAAAAAGAAAAGCCAAACGGGTAGACAAGAAAGGATCAAATTTTTATACTGAAATTCAAATACATACCTTACTGTCGAGCAATTAAATTATATTCAAAATCAAAAATCCAATTCCCTTTTCCTTTACAACCCCTTTATATTTTACTTAACAATAATGTCCAATTACAACATTCAAAAATCTTTTTGCACGTTTATATTTTGATTTCTGTCCACTTATTCACAATCACCATTTTACAACTTCCCGTTTAATCTTCATTCACTTATTAACTTAGAATATTTCCTCAATTCTAATTTTTTCTTAAGAATTCCATTATCCATTTCTTAAGTTCAATATAAGTATTTACATATTTCTTATATTTATTTTCACTTCACTAACAAAGTTATATATTCATTTCTCAACTTTGCATTTTCAATTCCATTTGAATTCAATTTACAATTTTAATTCTATTTGAATTCATTTTATCTTCGAAAACCAAAAATTCACTTAGTGAAAACTCGATATTCACCTTTTCCAAAGCTTTCAACTTCGACCAAAACAATGGTTTTCATTTTCTAGTTCAATTCCTACGTTTCCATTACAATTTGAAAATCAATTTTTCCGTTAACAAAAATTTTCCAAATTTTTTCTAACTTCCAAAATTTTCAGAAAATTTTGGTAGAGTCCCCTTTGTACGGAGGAGCTTTTGCAATTTGAGAAAAGATATAAATATATATACATCGACCCACTCGGTCGGAAAAACAAAAACAGTTCATATTTCCTATTTTGTATTGTGTAGGCGTACCTTTATTAGCATTTTAAGCAAAGCAGCTGATTTATTTAGCTATTTGCGCGACCAAATGCAGCCAAACGGCCCCCCTATACCTGTACTTACTCAATTTAAACACGTAAGTGACATATATAGGAAATTTATTAACATTTCACTTATTCTCAATAGTAAACACATAGTTTTCATAAGCAATGCACTCCAAATTATTTCCATTAGCAATTTATAAAGTTTCAATACAAATTTAATCGCTTTCATCTAATTTACATTCAATTCAATGGTTTACAATGCAATTCCTTATATTCAATTCATTTTTAAATGAATCTAACTCATATCCCTTTCAATTGATTCCAAAATCAATTTCATTTGCTTTCATTAACTCATAGATTTTTATACAATCTCGTTTGCGTCAAATGACAAAATCATTTCTATTCAATTTCAATTTGCATTCCATATTCACATTCGGTTTATTTCATTAATCCAAACAAATTTCATTGAAAACCATTCAATAAAATTCGACAACAACCATTTCACAATTTTTTTTCTTAAGTCGAGCTTTTATTCAAATATTTCTTAGGTTATTTCAGCTCAAAACTCAAGTTATAGTTTCCTTGTAAACAATTTCCAATTTAAATATTTGATTTGATTTTTTTATTTATCAAATCCATTCCATCTACTAATTTAATTCAATTAGTATATCCACTTATCCTTTAAATTTCAAATTTTCATATTCAATTCATCCTGAATTTATTTTATCAATAACAAGGAAATTTCAATTTATTTCTACTGCTCAAATTTATATGCAAATTCAAACCATTTTTATTCAGCTCACAACTCAACTTGATTCAAATCAAATCTCATTCCATTTTTTTTTCAATTCCAATTCATTTATTTACAAATGTAACCTTATTTGTTCATTCACAAATTCATTCCTTTTCAATTTGAATCTTATTCCAATCGAATTTCAAATATTTTTATAAGTTATCAAACTTATTTACATTCCATAACATTTTAAAGAAACTCCAGAGTCTTTTTAACAATTACTCACATTTCAAAACTAATTTTGAAATCAATTAGGTCCAACTCAAAATACTTCTCAAATAATTATTTTCCAGACTCCCGAAAACCATTTTCAAATTAAAGGAATTCAATCTTTTGAATTTTCAATCCAAATCATTTAATACTTATTTCAAAAATTTCTCTGGCACTTTATTTCAATTTATAAAACTCATTTATAAATTCACATTACAAATTTCATTCCATTAATGAATTTATTTTCAAATACTTCTCTGGAATTCTATTTCAAATTATAAATCACATTTACAATTTATATTTACAAATCCCATTTGTATATGAATTCATTTCCTTATCCTTTTAATTCATATCTATAAATTTCATTGGTTAAATGAATTTATCTCCAAATCTTTGGTTATACCATTATTTCTTATTTCGTTTCCATATAACAATGATAATAATTCAATATTATCACTTCCTAACAACCAAGCATCCATATACTATAATAATTCATAGAAAATGATTTCTTTTCTATACAAAAATAGTTTTGGGTAAAATTATCTCATTTACCCTATTTTAAAACAATACTGTGTCAGTTTATCTTGTTTAAGAGTTTAGAAACCCCTATCGATTTCAGTTGGCCAGACTGCACCGACCGGAATCTATAAACAATCAACCGATAAGTCAACACAATACAAAACAATTTTTTGTATCCACTAACAAATACGCGCTCATATCTATTATTATACTCACACTCGTTCTAGAGTACTACTGACTCTATCTCTAATGAGTAACACCCAACAGAGCCAGGGTTGTCACTTAACCAATTGCTCTGATACCAACTGTGAAGACCTAGGCTTTTCAACCATCGGTAGCGGCTACTCTCCGCCGTGGCACACAATGGTACCCTGCTCTTGCTTTTACGGCCAGCCTTTCGACTGTCACACCTTACGGCTAACCAACCCCTCGATACTAAATCTCAGGGACATGTAGAGGTAAGAGTCTCCTGCTCGCCACCAAACAAAAAGCGAGAACCCCCTATCACATCTCACTAAGAGAAGCAAGGTCAGTCATGGGACTGGTGTGAGATCTTAAAAACAGTTATTTTCACAAAGAAAATAAAAGAAATTCGCAATGCTTTTGGAAAATGAAACTACCATAAGGCCTCCCGGCACACACACAATGCAATCGCACACATGGGGGAGATTTCTCCTTATGATAGTCAAACATGCTTAATACGCAAAATCTTTTTAATATTATCATTAGTGCCAAGTGTGGAAAATATTTCGAAAGTATAATATTAATCTTAGCCAGCATATGTACCATTATATTATGCCTGCTATAGCTGCCATGTTAAATGGCAGGTTCTACAACTAAAACCGTACAAGGTTCGTATTGTTTCTTTGGATTTTCCAACAAATGGTCAGGCTAAGGAACTTCCTATGCCACATGGAAACGTCTCTGGAGGGACGTCCCGAGAGACAACTGCTCTCTGCCAACACAAGGCCGGGTTACCTTTTACTAGGTAACTACTACACAGGTATGCCACCCCCGGTCGTTTGCGACCTTTATCCGAGGCGCCTCGATCAAAAAGCAACAATCACACAGTAAATAAGATTGATGCCACCACACAGGTAAAGCATCTGGGCTCCATACCTGATACCACCTTTTTCCAGAAGGAAATGACATACCCTAAAGGGAGCGACCCTCATAACCTTGCCGCATTTTCCTGTTTCGACCATTTCCGGAGTGTGAGGTCCGATGAGGTCTCGTCCACAAAGCTACGCTTTACACGAAAGCCATTCTTTGATCACAAATGATCAACGAATGATCATCAACACACATCAACACTTAGCATGTCACACTACCAAATTGGGAGTATATCATTGATAACCTTCAACTACATAACCTCTGAGCTCGTACGTCTCAGAGAAAGGTGTAAGCTAAGAGAATAAACTCTCCGCCACCAAACAGAAATGTATTTGAAAGAAATCTGCTTTATATCTCAAAGTGTAGTGTCAGACATACAACCATACAAGTCTGTTCCGGGTTCGAACATGACCGAAGGCACTTCCAAAGAAGCCCTTACAAATCCGGTCTTCAATTGCAATCCATAACGTCGTATCATTATTCGGAATGGGTTATATGACACAAAGTCCTCTTCCGGCTAAACCAAATAATGAGCGCTTGTTTTTAAAAAATAAATTCAAGTGCCATTTCAAAGGCCAACATTGATAGTCGGTTATTTAACTATCCAACAACATTCACAACAATCATCAGATTTAAATAATTTTCCCAAATTATTTATTTTCAAAATATCTTCACAAGATATATATTTTTCCACACTTCAACATTTTGAAAACCAATTTCAAATTACTTTTCACTTGCAGAATAAAATTCCCGATATTATTTATTTCCACTGTGGATTTAAATTCCCAAATTATCACTAATATATGATTTTCAAATCGATTTCCAATTTTTTGCACTTCCAAACACCAAATTAAATTCAAAATTGATTTCTCAATTTCATTTCAAGCACCAAATCAAATTCCAAATTGATTTCAAATTTAATCCAAACATTAAATCAATTACAAGTTTATTTCAAATAACAAAGCATTTATAAATTGATTTCTAAGTTTATTTCAGCACAAAATAAATTTTCATTCAAACACCAAATCAATTATCTTATTAATTTCCCAAAGATTTATTTTTTAAATACCAAATCAATTATAAAAATTGATTTCTAGAAATTTATCACCTTTTAAATAAATCCCTTTATTCTTTCCAGATTATTAAAATTCCATTTCCAATAAATTCTTCAACTTTTAAACAATATTATTCAAAACCCATTTATTAATCTCTTTTTCCATATTTTGGAAATAATTCGATAAGATTACAAAAATCAACTTTACGCTTTTAAATTCCTTCTTTTAAATTCACCTAATTCTTTCAAAAGGAATTTACTTAAAATTTCCTACTTTAATTTTAAAAATCCAAATTTTATTTATTTCTGGTATCCAACGATACCAAAAATACATTCGGATAAATTTTAGCCTTCAACAAATTTAATCAACGATATAATCATTCACAGATTATAAATAAATCATCACACAACATATGAAACAAATTCATAAAATTTGAGGAATCCAGTTGGATCCCTCCAACCTATTTCCCTACATCCACAGATGTTAGCACAACAATTAAATACCCATTCCACTTCGAGGTGGAATATCGCGGTATATGAGTTTTATAAAACATCATCCGCTATTATACGGCGCATATGGTTTCATCCGCTATATAATGCGGGAATATCAACAACTCCAATATATACTATATATACTACTATATATACTATCACATCCAATCAATCCAATCAATCCAATCATTCACCAAATATTTAAATTTGACTATTTAAATTTAAATTAAAACCAGTTGAGTGAGATTAACTCACCTTTATTTTATTAGCATTCCATTTCCAATCCAGCTTGTTTCCTCGATTTGGACCTTGAATAAATATTAGATGTTTTATTAATATTCGAGTCAATTGAACAATTAAATTTTCATTTGATAATTTAATTAATCACACATTTTATTACCATTAGCACAATTTAATTTATTAATAATTTAATTTAATTTAAACTAATAATTTAATGTTAAATAAATTTTCCCGTGATAAATAGGTATTAGTACCCGAAATAATTAAATAAGTTTTATAAAATAACCTAATCGCCCTAAATACATATTTTAAAATAAACTACTAAATTTAAAATGTGCATATGTATATTCTTTTTATTATTATTATTTTCCCCTTTGAAAATACACATACACAATTTAAAATAAATTATAAATTTCAAAAATCTGATTTTTACATAAACCTTACCACTTTAAAATTCCCATATTATACTTTCAAATCTTCCTATATAAAATTTTCCAGTTTACTTTCAATTAAAATAGGCATGTGTGAATATTTTTACAGATATGTTCATATTTTTTTTTCTGTAATTAGCAAACAGAACTTTTCATACAGTATAAATATATATATACACAGAATCAAAGCTAGAATAGGGTTATACCTTACTGCCTACATGAACCCAAAGCCCTACTCGAGCTCGAACAGGGAACCACATCCTCACGAACCATGCTTCCCAAAGCCCTAGCTGCTCACGAAGACACACAGCTCGATCGACAATCCCATATCACGCGAGCGACGACGAACCACCCAATTGACCAACGATGAAAGCCACCGCGATCCCCAACCGAACTTTCCCTTCGCCTCGCGCCTCCATCACCATCCCCGATCCACACCGCGTTCGAACGAAACGCACCCTCATCTTTCGAAACTGCCTCACGATCGAACGTCCCTCTACCTTGATTTTCGATTCGCCTAAAATCGCCTGCATCCCTCACTTTTTTTTTCTTTTTTACATTCGAACGAATTCGAATGAAAGTGGAAAGGAGGAGTGTGGTTTCGATTTTTGAACGAGAGGGATTTATTTTTATTTGTTCGGCCATTTCTTTTCTTCTCTGAGATGGATTCGATTTTAGCTTTTGAGAGAAGAGAAAAGGTACGTGATATAAACAGAAGGCTGCGTGATGAAGAAGGTAGGGTAGCGTGCACGTATTAACTTGCAGAAGGCGGCTACGACTTGATTTCTGATTTGACAGATATAAATTTTAATATTGAAAATATCTCGTATTAGCAACCCGAAATCTTGACCTCCTATCGAGACGTGCCGCTAGGCGTTCGTAATGTTATACCCATATTTCGAACGCAATGGAAAATGTTTCGAGTCCCAATTCGATCGTATGGAGAAGATAGCCTTTTGGACTCAGTTACTATATTGAATTCGATATAAATTTCAACGCGTTTATATATCGTATACTCACACGACAACTCCAAACGCTCTGAAATTTGAAATCCGATAATAATACACTATTACGGATCCAATGAAACTGGTTTCGTCGAATTCCGAGACTGTGCCTCGGAAGGCTATTTTTTAAATACAAGTTTAAACGATAAAATTCAAAACTGAACAAAACAGTTTCAAATTCAATTCTGAAGCTTTTATTATCTTCAGTATTATCAATATAGATTTTCTAAGCCTTGGAAATATTTTTAATCAGCTTAAAACTCCAAATTCAAAATTTTACCCAACTTCATATAATTAAATTCAATAATTTAACTGCCAAATTCATTCTGATATTCGAATTTCAAATTAAACTAACTTCCAAATATTTAAAATCAATTAAATATTCTGATTTTCCAATGTCAAAAATTCAGGGTCGTCACATTTATCTCTAGAATTTACCTTATGTGTTACTTATGTGTCTATATAACCATATCTTTTCCCTTTCATATTTATTTTTGTTTTCTTTTACAAGTGTACATACTTATTTATTTTTTTCATATTTGAATGTATATTACTTTTCTTTTTATACTTTGTAATATAAATGAATTTCTATATTTAATATGTTGTTTAAATTTAGCTAATGTTTACTTTATATTTTATATAGTTTAATAACATGTCGTTTGAATTTATTTATGTATTTATTATTTTTTTATTTTTATAATTTATCTTATATACATCTATTTCTAACTTATATATCTATTATACTTATGTAAATTTCATAGTTTCTAGTGTTGAGATATATATATATATATATATATACTTTTATTATTTCGTAAGTATATTTTGTTTGTATTTTATTTTACTTCATATATTTATTCCTATTTTAACTTAAAATTTAAATTCAATATATATAAATTCAAACTTACTCATTTATGCACATATACATATATATTCACATATATATATACAAGATTTAAATTCGAATGATTTAACACATACTTTATTTGAATTTGGGGAAACTCAGATAAATTTACCAATTAATTTTACAATTTTTATTCAAAAATTAAATTAATTATCAATTCAAACTTATTTAAAATCCGGGATCGTTACATAAACCATAGTCATCTCACGTTTCTTTGGGATTAAATTATCATAAGGAAATCATATGTCATCCTATCATGCATTATAAATCATAATGGTGCATTGCCCCTGATTGAAACATTACTTATAAATCGTTTAGTATCGCCCATCATCCCATCATAAGTCCAACTGAATCGAGACAGTGACATTTATCAATCATTCAGTAATCATTATCAAATCATTTTAAATCAAAATGTGTTCGGACCTCGAAGTTAAGTTTTGATCTTTTCGGATCATATAATCATAAATCTAGATTGAACTCATCTGCTCGCTCTCCGTCGGGGGACTTAATATCTAAAGCGAGTCTATGCGCTCATTCTCTGCAGAGGGGACTTGCTATACTGTATAGATCCGTTTGCTCACTCTTCGGCAAGTGGACCTATACTTCATCATTTGTCACACTGTCTCTCCGGTTTGAGGGATTACAATTTATCAGTTTATCTATTGAATATAAGGAATAACTATGTTCCAGTAGCACCTGACAGCAATATCAATATTAATTATCATGTTCAAATGATTTCATATTCAAATATCCATCAATGAATTATTCAGAGAGTTCAATTCAAAATGCGTCAAGCAAAAATAAAAAAATATTTAATCCAATCAAGGATTACTCTTGGATGTTAATTCGGAGTATGCCTATGAGACCATTTAGGATCCCGTGCATGTGTAAGCAGCCCGATGGTAATTATTCATAGTTTATTTAAAACAAAAATAAAGTGTAGAAATAAACCTAATTTCGATCCATCTTGATCATGAGATAACCATGCCCAGTCTAGATCCTCTACTGCGACCGAGTACATCCGCCACAGCTGCTGGCGATCGCTTCTGCCACACCATTGTGGTTTGCACCGTTGTCATCTAATTTTTTATGTATTTCTGCAGCCGGTTACTCCGAACTTGCTCTTCAATTGGATTTCGCAGATGTCTGCATTCATTGGTTTTGTGCCCATCCAGCTCGTGGAATATGTAGTACTTTCTAGGTTTCCTCTCCCATTCTACGTGTTCTATCTTTATGGGTTTCCTATAGGGTATCCGCCCCTAGTGTTAAGGTAGATCCTCTACAGGGTCTCGGTCAAATCTGCATAAGAGGAAAATTTTGACTCCCTCATTTGTCGCTTCGATTCTTCGAAACCATCATCAGCCTTTATTTTTTTCTTATCCTTTCCAGATCCTTCCTTAGATGGTTCTCCATCCTCCACAACATTTACTTTACAATTTTCTGCTACCACATCCTCCTGACGCAAATATCTCTCAGCTTGATAGTATAAACCTGTCAGATCCACCGATGGATCCATTTCTAAAGCCTTCTTAAATTCAACCTTATTAGCGACTTTGGAAACCACCGCCATCAGAACTATCGACGGATCTGGTTTCTGTACTACAGCAACTGCTGCATTGAGCCCGGTCTAGTAACTCCATGAGGTTCTACCTTTAATTTGTTTCACACTCGAGAGTGTCATCACGTTTCTTGGTCGTATTATATGAACTATGAACTGGTTCATAAATCTCTCCACTAATTCAGTCCACGTGCTAATGAACCCATTATCCAGTTGATGAAACCATATGACAACTAAATCTGTCAAAAGCAATGGGAAGCGTCGTCCCATCACTTCATCCGAATCTTCCAACACTCTCATGTGTTGGATATATCTCATCAAGTGAACTATTGGATCCTTCCATCATATAGTTCCAAAGTAGATGGTTTGAAATCATGTGGATTTCTGGCATATCAGATGTATGAGGTAAAATAGTTTTTGTTCACATCCTCCAAACTCCAGTCTGAGATTCCACTCCATAGCGCATGTCCTACCTTCTCTGCTAAGCAACCATCTGGATTCATTTGAAATCTCTGTAGCGCTATATGCCTTCGATCCATAGCTTCCTCATGCCATCCGTTCCTACAGGGACCTTTTCGGTTCTCTTCCATGCCACCGTAAGTTCGCATTCTAATCCTGGTTTCGAGGTTCGACATGATCCATCTGACACACCTTTCCATGCTCAACATTCGGATCGACCAAGCCCCCTGACGAAACATGTCGGTACCGACATGATTAGATCTCTCGGTACTGACCTATTGGTAAGCTGGGAGGTTGGTCCCGATATGTTCCGCTCCATTTCCTTGTGCATCTGCTTCGTCTTCTAACCTCCGATTCTGATTACCAGCAACTCCAATTGTTTTTTGTTGTTCAATCATGTGGAAGAATCCATTCATCACATCCTTTTGCCGAGTCATCAGTCTTTCTTGCATTCTTGTCATCATCTCTTCCATCTCCTATCCGGTAACATAGATAAAATGTGGATTTGAACTTGAAGACACCTTCTGGCCGTCCTCGTGTTCTTGTTGACTTCTTCTAACGATAGCTTTTCTTGTAGCAGGCCTTTTCATCTTCTTCAAATCAGATCTTAAGTCTTTGTCAATGAAAGCACAAAAAACGTTGGATCAAAAATCGACACAACATCCAATATCAACGAAATTCGCATCAAATAAATATGTTAATGAAGAAATCATACAGAAAGAAAGAAAAAACACAATCTTTCTATAGTGGTTCGGCAAAATTTCTGACCTATGTCTACTTGATTATCTTTATTGATCGATCCTCTCTGGATTTGCAATCAATTTCTCGTTACAATTAGATAGATCATTTTTGTCTCATCTCAAAGGAAAGAAGAAGATTCAAGTCATTTCTTAGTTAAAGGCATGCTACTATTTATAGACGAGTTCCAGTCCAAATTTCCCCGTTCCACGTTTGAAGGAGTTAATTTCTTTAGATCTAAAATTCCAATAGGAAGAATAGGTCGTCGCACATCATGCCAGTGCCAACATGATTTTATGTGTCAAAACTTCATTTTTCCTTCATAGCTCGAGTCCAAGTTCTCCAAAGTAGCGAGATCAAGATCCAAATCATGTCAGTTACCGATCAAATCATATCGGTGTCAACATGTTTTCTTTATCAAAATTTAATCAATTTGGCATACTCCTTCCTTTTATCATTCTTGATTGTTCCCAAATCATGTCGGTACAAATCATGTCAGTATCGACCTATTTTGCATTTCTGAAACTTATATTCCAAGCTCTTTGACTCATTCTTTCATCATTTCGTAGTCCAATTTTTTCGATCTAAGTCAATTCTAAGACTGTGGTAAATTTGTTGGAAACACCTTAAAAACTTGTATACCGTGATATACAGTTCTAACACATAATCTATTGGCAGAACAACCTAAAAGATCTTGCAAGAGCATAAACACCATATTGTAATCAGAGATGAACGTGGACTAGAGGTCTTAAGTTTGAATTTCCTTAACATAAATTGCCATTCTTAATTTTAATTTTTTGAAAATGGGCGATTGATTTTCAAACCAAAACCTTCGTATCCATACTTAAAATCTTACGAGTAGTGCAGTAGTTCAAGACACTATTATATATATATTTCAAATCTCGAATTTTGATCACATCTCGTCTTGGTGTTTTCACACACGAGGTCTTGTGTTGGGTGAGATCGAAATAACTGCAACTTGGTGTCTATGACAGTGAACCAAAATGAAATCAAGCTTTCTTCACTGTCATCTTATCCTCTTGAACAGTATGCTCTGAACTCCTTGTAGATCAATGAGCCTATGAAAATGTCCCTTCATGAAATCATGAAATAATATGGTGGTGTTTGGTTAAAAAAAGAATTTTTTATTTTGTGTTTTCAATATGTATGTCAAATGACGTTGGAGAGAAGGAGTTGGAAAATTTTGTTCATTCCAACAAAGGAGAGAAGGGAAGAGATAATATATGTTTTAATATTTCCAAAAAACTAAAAACAAGGAAAAGCCATTTTCAATTTTATATGTTAAATCCAATTTTCCAAATCATACTTTTTTCACCCCTTTCCTCTTCCATGCATTTTTATGTTAAGGTTAAAAATGCAAAATACAAAATTCATTTTTAAACCAAACACTACTTAATCCTCTTAAAAATTTGCTATAGCATTATTGTTCATCCTTTTAAAGGTACCAGTCAACTCATCCACCAATTCATTGTCATTTACTTCCTAAATATATCCTTTATCTTGTATCAAACTATGATCGAGTAAGAAATAAATTTAACATCCAAATCTTTTGTTTATCAACGCACAGTACCCAACAATCTAGCTAACTACAGTTCAACTAACATTTTAGATTTGTTAATAGTATACTGCAACTAAAAGCTAATATAAACAAAAATATACTCAGAAATACTGTAAAACAAAATGAAATGATATTTTACGCTCTTTGTATTTTAATTGCATGCAATTCAAAAGCAAAATAAGAAGGTAACTCAGAATCTTCTTGCTTGAATTTGCTGCAACTCAAAAAATGAGTTGCGTCTATTTATACTGCATTCCGAAAGACAACATCAAAACAAAACTAATTTATAAGTTTTCTAAAAGCAACTCGGAATCATTGAATTATATTTATGAAATTGAATTCAATTAACTAAACTTATAATTATCGAGCATGAAATAGATTGAATGAAATGAAAAGTGAAAACAGAATAACAAGAATTATTCGGTGTGGGTAAAAAGTGAATTAACTATGATTATTGGGTGTGTGTTTGTGTGACAGAAGAAGAGTTCCCGTTTGATCTATAGCTTTAGCGGCATTTGTCAGCCTCATCATATCCTAATGTCAACCTCACCACTATAAAAACTAAGATTGGATGCGATGTAAATCTTTGATAACTATAATTTAATTATAGTCTGGTTGACATTTGTGCATATGTGATTAGAAAGAAGAAATCTGTTTATCTTTATTAATAGTTAGAATATGGTTAAAGTATTTTGGTCCAACCACGAAAATCCAAAAAAGCCCTTATACGCAAATGAGGACAGAAGTTTGAATCCCTCTTTGAACCAAAATTAAAGTTTATTTTCAAGGAATACACACACACTCACACACACACCGTCTCTTTCTCGCTCTCTTTCATAGGGAGGAAATAGGAAACCCTGAAACATTGATAAGAGGTTGGGATAATTTTTTTTCAATTTATGGTTCCTGATGTTAAACATGTAACATTCAACAATTGCAAGTTCAAATCCCAATCTTAGCAAAAAGTTCATGGTTTTTTCCTTTATGTATTTCAGTTTAGGTTGATTAAAACTATATATATAATTAAATATAATATTTTAGATCATTCTACGATGGTTGTTTATTATCTCACATCTATATCGCTAATAAATTTGCTCTTGAGTTTGGTGCCACAAGAGTTGTTCGTCACGGAACTTTTCTATAGCACACCTGATGCCTAAAATATATTTGCTTAAAAACAAATCTTTATTAATAGTTGTAATAGAGTAACAATTTTTTTGTCCGACTGTGAAGTTCCGAAAATACCTTACAGAGATAAGGATAGTGAGGCAACGAGTTCGAATTCCGCTTATGGAAATTTTTTATTATAACGTCATAGGTTCTAATCTCAATGATGCCATTCTTTCTTATATATTTTTTCTTTCCATCTTTCAATTTTTCTATTGTTTTTCTCTCCTAAGTATCAATAAATTTGTATACATTTTTCATTCTTTTATTGAATGCACTCTTTATTTAGAATTTTGTATAATTTTAGCTTATTTTGTGAAAAAAAATATTTTTTCTAAATATTTGAAAAATAAAAATTAGCATGCCTAACCCTATGTACATATATGTATATATTCCTTTTCTTAAGTAAAATTTTATATAATAGTTTGGTTTTTCTCGTACTTAAAAGATTTAAAATCAGTACAAAAGAAAATCAAAATTATATATTTATGCATGTATATTTGTATATGTGTGTAGTTTTCAAATGTTAATAAAACATATCTTAATTGATATTTAAGCTTTTGAATTTCAAATGTTAACCTTTTCTCTTTCAAATGTGGAGCATGACCCTTTTGTACTATTTATTAATGTCTTTCACATGCAGAGTGCATGTCATTTGTATTATTTATTTTTCATTTTGTGTGCAGATCGTGAGTGTGTGCGTGTGTGTGTGTATGTATGTGTGTCTATATATATATATATATATATGATTTTCTCTTGCACGCATGAAGCGCGTGCCTTTAGATCTCGTAAGAGTAATATCTGTTGAGTAGGCGAGAGTGGAATTTGATCCCACTTCAAAAGGCATATATTACCCTTTTTCTCATGAAATCAAACACCTACTATGTAATTTTTATATATGACAGTAAATTTAGGGTAGTGAAAACTTTACTCTTTTTTATGGAGTTATAAACTTCCATTTGACAATAATTTTCTTTATCTTCAACATTGTGAGAAGGGTATGGGATTGGTAAATGAAGTATGTGTATTACTCTTCTAAAAAATGCATTGAACTTACTGTTGATATTTTTTTTATAACAGTCTATGGAACATTACGAATTATGATATATTGAACCATTTTTAACTTTTTTTATAGCATTTATATTTTCTCATGATCACCCTGAAATCATAGGTTTTTTTTTCTTTACACACACACATCCTTCAAAACTTGGCCATTGTAAACAATTTTTAAAGTATTTTGCTTCAAATTTGTCACTCAAAATATCATTTTAATCTACATTTTTTATAGACCTCAACCAGTCACATCTTTTTGGATGATATCTTAATCAAATACAGTATCTATTTTTATAATTTTGTTTCACTTATTATTTGCTGTTTTATTAAGAACAAATATAGTTTTGAAGCAAATAGTTATAATCAACTTATAGCATGCATCGTAAATATCCCAAAATATAGTTAAAAAGTATTGCAGATATTGTGTGATCATACAAGTAACAATTATATGTAGTGATTGAATGAACATTATCAACGAAAAAAAAAATGTAAAATAATGTTGTAGAAACCCGTTTTATCATTATATTGAAACTACACAATCAACTTATCTTCCTAATTCCAATAAGAAAATTAGTAATATAATAAAAAATAGAATAAAAGTTGATGTGTTTAACTAGTATAAAATGGAGGCTGGCTATTGAGATACAAATGGATGGGCAATTGGTGACACGATGTATTTTAGCTGGTGGATCTACATTAGTTCTCACGCATAAATAGAAACACAATGAAATCTGATGGTTGAGATCTATTGTTTTACCAATTGTGTTTTTATTTATATTCCAAAAGGCTTTTCCTTCTAAGTTGTAAACAAAATTTCTAAAATATGAATTCTTTTTGGAATTGCGTTTGCCATATTTGTTCGAGTGATAGATTATATAAATAAAATGTTATTTTGTAAAAGGCTATGTTTGTAAATACAATGCTAAAGTAAGTTTATAGCATTGGAACAAGTGTGTATGTGAATTAAAATTCATAATTCAAACATGGTTATTGTGTCATTATTTTGCAAAGGTGAAAATAACCTACACTTTATAACAGAGTTGTGATTGTTTATGCTCAATACCTTTTTGGCTCAGGATTAATTTTACTTGGATGTGCTGATGTGCATCACGAATACCAATGTATTAGTACCTATGCTGTTCAAGGCGGAGCAGAGCGCTAGACGCTAAGATTAGCTTTAGAGTCCAGACGGGGTTCGGGCGTAGCTTGGATGAAAATAGGCGCTCGTCACATACATTTTGCGCAAATAATATTCACATTAAATAATTATATAAAATAACTAACTATTTGTTAAACTATATTGATGTTGATGAGATAATCACTACATATTAGCTTACTATAAGTGATATATGCATGTGTGTGTGTTTATATATGTGTGTGTGGGCATTGTGTGTGTGTGGGTGTGTGTGTACACACATGTAAATGTTTCGTATATAACTTTAAAAATGAATCAAGTACTTTTATAATTTATATAAGCAACAAAACATATATCAGTAAAGTTTTTGTTATGGCAATAAGTGAATATTTGTATACCAAACATTCTTAAAAAAATCAAGTATAATACTAGTGAATAAAATAAATTCAATTTGTAGTTAGTTATTTTGTGTTTGATTAAGAAATTATTTTAAAAGGCTAACACAACAACAACAACAATAATAAAAGAACTTAGTAAAGCCAAATTTCAAAGTAGTGAGAAATTAAAGAGTAACATTTATTCTTTAATACAAAGAAGAATTTTTATTATTTACGAACTTATCGTTTGTATATTTTAAAAAAGATATAGAAAAATAATTCAAGTATTGAAATTCAAATATTTGTAATAAATAAACAAAGCAACTGGATGATTTTATTCTAAGTGTATTTAATTTAGCCAAGTAAAAAATAAAGTTATACTAAAAATGCCTATTTTCTGGCCCTCTAAGTAAAGCTCAGCGCTCAAACGACGCCTTAGACAAAGAACGTAATAAAACACTATTATAAAAAGGCAGGGCGTTAAAATTGCAAAATAGCACCTAATCGGCGCTCAGCGGCGCCCCTGACAGCATAGATTAGTACCAAATTATACTTATGCACCTAATTGTAGTTTGTAAGCACGTGCATACAACAATCTATGATGTAATCTTTATCTTGCAAATAACATAAACCCTAAGATCTAGAATTACATGATTATCACATATGTAATGAATCAATAAAACATACCTCTAGACATCTTGTATATGAATCAACAATGGTTGTTGTCGAAAGTTATTTCAATGGAGAAAGGAAATGGTTTCTCTCTCTTTTCCTATATCTTTCTTTATGTGTTTTTCTATATCCTTTGTGATGGGCAAAGGTTAATATTTATAGGTAGAGAGAGGACCAAATTTTCAGATTTGTAGACTTAGTCTTGATCGTCCATCAAGATCAAGATGAGAGAAATTAACGCTCTAGATTATAACCGTTTTATTGATTAGCATATTAATAGGAAAACCCTTTAGATTTTATTGACCACAAAATGAGGAAGGAAACGTTTGAGTAATGAAACGGTCAAATTTCCTTACAAAATAAGGAAGGAAAATCATTAATGTTTTCGTATTAATTTCCTTACAAAACGGTCAAATTTCCTTACAGTCTCCCACTTGGTCAATAGTAAAATTCATTAATGTTTTCGTATTAAGGTTATAAGGCGCGCATGATATGCTAAACCTTTCTTTAATCAGTTATCATAAGTGTCTTGGCTAATCCAGTGGTTAATGGAAGTCATGACGTGTACATGTTATTTTGCAACATGCTTACTTCCATGTACTATGACATTGACAACTTTCATAACTAGACCGTAGATGAGCATAACTTAATGGTCACATAATGTCTTGAAGCAAAAGACTGTTTCTGTTATCATTTATCTAAATATAAATGTGTACACATTATAAAACAGAAATAAAAGATGTCCAAATTATTAAGAGGTCAATAATTGTTATGTCTGGCTAAGTACAAAATAAATGACATAATAAGAAGATAATTAGGAACTATCTGCAAGACTCATGCTATCAGTATGTCTCTGAAAGGTCTTTGGAGGTAGTCCTTTCGTGAATATGTCTGCCACTTGTAAGTCTGTACTTATCGATTCAACAACAATTTTTTTTAGTTTAACATCTTGCTTCAGTAGTAGGTATTTCAGGTCCATGTGTTTGAAACCTTTGGTTATCCTATCATGCTTGGAGAAAAAAGTTACAGCTTCATTGTCGCAGTAGACAGTTAGTGGCTTAGAGATAAAACTTAAAGTGTCAAATTATGAGACAAAATTACGCAGCCATGTTCCCTGAATTGAAGTCTCATAACATGCTACGTATTCAACCATCATGGTGGATCCGAAAAGCATCTCAGATTTCTGGCTTCTCCATGATATTGCACCTTCACATAAGAGGTACACATAGTCAAGAGTGCAGATCCTAGTGTCAGGACATCCAGCAAGGTCTGAATCAGAATAACCAATTACCTGTAGGTAACTTGATTTTCTATAGGTGAGCATGTGATTCCTTGTTCCCTTTAGGTATCTCAGTACCTTCTTTGCAGCTTTCCAATGAGCGATTCCTGGGTTACTTTAAAATCTACCCAGCATACCAACTGCATGACTGATATCAGGTCTTGTACAGACCTGTGAATACATCAAACTCCCTACAAGAGATGCATAAGGATATTTGGTCATTTCCTCTCGTTCCATAGGAGTCTTTGGGCACTGCTCAAGAACAAGTTTGTCTCCTTTCTGCAGTGGGACAAGACTTGAGGAACAATTCGTCATGCCAAATCTCTCAAGAATTTTGTTAATATATGCTTTTTGAGACAATCCTAGAATTCCTTGTGATCTATCACAGAATATTTCTATTCCTATCATATAGGAAGCCTCACCCATATCTTTCATTTCAAAATTCGTTGAGAGATAATCCTTATTTTCACGTAATAAACCAAGGTCGCTGCTAGCTAATAATATGTCATCAACATACAGAATCAAAAATATGAACTTGCTCCCACTGAACTTGAGGTATATGCAAGGGTCAACTATGTTTTCTGTGAAATCGAAAGTGGTAATGATTTCATGAAACTTTAGATACCATTGTCTAGAAGCTTGTTTCAGTCCATATATTGATTTCTTAAGTTTGCAGACCATGTCTTCCTATCCTTCAATTATGAAGCCTTCAGGTTGACGCATGCAGACTTCTTCTTCCAAGTCTCCATTTTAGAAAGGCTGTTTTCACATCCATTTGATGTGACTCGAGATCATAATGAGCTACTAATGCCATGATAATTCTAAGAGAATCTTTCCTGAAAACAGGAGCAAAAGTTTTATTATAGTCAATGCCTTCTTTCTGATTAAAACATTTGAAAACAAGTCTGGCTTTATATCGTTCAATTTTACCATTGCAGTCACGTTTGGTCTTGAAGACCCACTTACAACCGACTGCTTTATGTCCTTGCGGCAATTGAACGATTTCCCAAACTTGATTATTATCCATAGATTTCAGTTCATCTTTCATGGCATCAATCCATTTAAGAGAGTTAACATCCTTAATGGCTTGTGAATAAGAAATTGGGTCCGTAGTTCCTTCAGATTCTATTAGATAAAGCATATAATCATCAGGAATAGCTGATCTTCTTTGTCTTTGAGATCTTCTTAATACTAGTTCCTGTGGTACTTCATCAACATTATGATTGTTGATAATTTCATTATGGAGTTGTTGATCATTTATTGGGTTTCCCTCATTGTGAACAGGTTCAACAATGGGATGATTCCCAATATCTTTCGAAATAGAGGGTAAGATAATGAGTACCCTTATTTCATGAATGACCACTTCTTGTTGTTTTGTACTCCCACTGATTTCACCATTTTCATAGAATTTGGCATTGCTGGTTTCAACAATTCTTGTACTATGGTTAGGACAATAAAATCTATATCCTTTAGATTTTTCTGGGTAACCTATAAAGTAACCACTGACTGTCTTAAAATCCAATTTCTTTTCATTTGGATCGTACAGTCGAGCTTCAGCTGGGCAACCCCAAATTTTGAGATGTCTTAAACTAGGTTTCCATCCTTTCCAATGTTCAAAAAGAGTCTTTGGAACGACCTTACTTGGAACTCTATTTAAGATGTAGACAACTGTTCGTAATGCATCCATCCATAATGATATAGGTAAATTTGCATGACTCATCATGGATCTAACCATTTCCATGTATGTACGATTTCGCCTTTCAGCTATACCATTCTGCCATGGAGATCCAGGCGTTGTGTATTGTGCAACAATTTCAAGTTTTTGAAAAAGTCTAGCAAAAGGTCCAGAATGTTGTCCCATTTCATCATACCTTCCATAGAATTCACCACCCCTATCTGACCTAATGATTTTCACTTTTCTTTCTAATTGCCTTTCGACTTCAGTAATGAACACTTGTACAACATTCACTGACTGAGATTTTTCATGCAACAGATAAAGATAGCAATAACGTGAAAAATCATCGATAAAAGTGAAATATTTCTCTCCTCCAAAAGTTGGAACATCAAAAGGTCCACAAATATCTGTATGTATTATTTCAAGAAGTTGTGTACTTCTTGTGGCTCCTTTCTTTGTGTTTTTTTTGTTGTTTTTCCTTTAATACAATCAACACATGCTGTAATGTTAGCGAAGTCTAGGTCCGGTAGGACACCATTTTTCACTAACCTCTCGATTCTTTCACTGGATATATGACCCAGTTTTTTTTATGCCACAAGAAGTAAGAATCATTCTTGAATGACTTTTCTTTAGTTTCTTTTCCATGCAGGGTGAGTTGGATTTCAGCATTTTGTTTAAGATGAAGTTTATAAAGTCCATCAATTAATATTCCAGAACAAATAAGACTAGAATTTTTAAATAAACTAACATTTCCATTTCCAACTTCAAAAGAATATCCAAATTTATCAAGTACACTTACAGAAATCAAATTACGGGAAATAGACGGAACATAAAGAGTTTGACATAAATCTAACTGATAACCGCTATCTAAAATGAGGCGAAAAGTTCCAATAGCTTCAACTGGAGCTTTATCTTTATTCCCCATGAAAATGAAATTCTCACTTGGGTTTGTGGTTTGGATCGTAATGAATCCCTGCATAGGATTCGAAACATGAACATTAGCAGCAGTATCAATCCACTAAGTAGAAGAAGATACATTAGTAAGATTTGATTCGAAATGACTTACGAAACCCATTGGGTTACCTTTCTTTTCGAACCATGTTTTGCGCTTAATGCAATCTGCCTGGAAGTGTCCAGGTTTCTTGCAGAATTTGCAGACATCATTCTTCCTTTTCTTCTTGGATGGTTGAGTGGCGTCATCAGATTTGGGTGGTGCTCTTTTATGCTGTGAGTTGTTCCTTTTGCCAGCTTGTTTTCCAACCCCTTGAGTGAAATAAGCAACTTTAATGCCTTGCGAGCCCTATCTAGACTCCTCTTGAACCAGTTTGTTAGTCAATTCATTTAGACTCCACTTTTCCGTAATAGTGTTGTAATGAATTTTGAATGATTCATACTGAGAAGGTAAGCTAGTGAGAATGAATTGGACGAGAAAAGCACCGTCCATAACCAATCCCAAGTTCTTAAGTTTGGCAGCAAGGTTAATCATTTCAATGACATGAGCGCTCATTGAGCGAGAACCATCAAACTTCATGGTTACAAGATCTGCCATAAGTTTCTTAGCAAGAGATTTGTCTGCAGTCTTGAACCGATTTTCAATGGATTGCAAATATTCTTTTGTGCTTTCAGTTTTGGGTAGGGAGGTTTTGATGTTGGTATCAATCACCATTCGCATAAACATCATGCAGAGCCTATTAGATCGTTTCCAATTATCATGGAGTTTGTTTTTCTCATGCGTATTTGTGTTAGTAAGTGAGACTGGCTTTTCCTTAAGGAGAGCTATGTCCAGTTCAAGTACGCCCAAAGAAAACTCAACTTGCTCTCTTCATTCTGAGTAGTTGGTTCCATTGAGTCTGATGATAGACGTAGCGTGCGAATTAAAGTTTGTGGGTATTGCAACTGCAGATATAAAAGAAATGCAGGCTTTTTTATTAGAATAAAACACATGTCATAATAAGAGGTTAGGTTTAGCGCCTCCTGTGGGTAGGCAGTAAAACCATACTCATGGAAGAATGATAAACGTTAATGTTTCATGCGTTATTGTGCAAGCAGCAGCCGCCTATGGACGGGACTGCATGCATCAGACCAGAGGAAACAAGAAAATTAAGCGCGGAAGCGAAAACTAAAACAAGAGAGAAAAGAGGGAAACCGAATCGAACTAGGTGGTCACCTCCTTTGTTTTTTTTGTCATTCTTTCAAATAATCCACAGCAAGGATAATAAATGTCTAGTAACACCAAATAAATTTCATACATGAATTTAACATATAAACAATTATTTTGTAAGTTTCAGATCATGAATTTAATGTCAAACTAGGAAACAATTGTTTTCAATATGTATACTTTCTAAAAAGTATTCGCATGCAATAGGTTGTTCCATATTATACAGTAGGTCAAACATTAAGGTAGAAAAATTAACTTTTGCGGAAATATAAACTTTCCAGATCCAGATCTAAGCATACAGTAAATAGAATAATATTGATGATCATGATTACTATAGCAACTTAAATAATATGAATATTAAACTTGAATGATATTTACACTAATAATCATCATCATTATTATAGTAAAATTACAAACATCATATCATAGATCTATGCTAGTTTCGTTTTATATATATTGATGGATAATCATGAATTCTGAAACCTTGCTCTGATACCACATTTAATCTTTATCTTGCAAATAACATAAATCCTAAGATCTAGAATTACATGATTATCACATATGTAATGAATCAATAAAACATACCTCCAGACATCTTGTATATGAATCAGCAATGGTTGTTGTCGAAAGTTATTTCAATGGAGAAAGGAAATTGTTTCTTTCTCTTTTCCTATATATTTCTTTATGTGTTTTTCTATATCCTTTGTGATGGGCAAAAGTTAATATTTATAGGTAGAGAGATGACCAAATTTCCAGATTTGCAGACTTAGTCTTGATCGTCCATCAAGATCAAGATGAGGAAATTAACGCTCTAGATTATAACCGTTTTATTGATTAGCATATTAATAGAAAAACCCTTTAGATTCTATTGACCACAAAATGAGGAAGGAAACGTTTGAGTAAGGAAACGGTCAAATTTCCTTACAAAATAAGGAAGGAAAATCATTAATGTTTTCGTATTAATTTCCTTACAAAACGGTCAAGTTTCCTTACATATGAAGCTCTGAAAAAATATATTTTGATAATGATATACACTATTCTGCAAGTATGATCAACTTTTTCATTTTTTCTCAACTGGTCTTTTGTGATTGTCATAAACAGAAGACGAATTCTTCTTTGGACTGGCTACAGCTCCTGCTCATGTCGAAGACAGGCTTGATGATGCTTGGATTAAATTTGCCGAAGAAAGACCCTGTGATGACAAAGAGAATACCAATAATACAGTGCCCGTTGATGCATTAATGGCTTCTGCTACTGCTGATGGTGGTTCTCAGCAAGCTTCTTATTCTAAAGTAGAAAGCGAAAAAAAGAAGCGTCTTAGAATTGCTATGGAGGCTATGATAAGAGGTTTTGATACACATATGGATGATGGAGAAGATGATAATATGAACAAGGAATGCAGTCATAATGTTGCTGCTTGGCATAATGTTCCTCATCCGTGAGTCCCTGTTGATTTTACGCCTATGAAATGGGATTTTGTGATGCTAATCGACTTAAAGTGGGATAAGTGTGAGATAAGAATAGGGGTGATACACAAGTAACTTTTGGATGAAAAATGAGCAAAATTTCTGCCTTATTTGATCGGCTAATGTGAACAAGTAACCTGTGAGATAACAATGTTGGCACCTTCAGTCTGAATTATAAAGACATCCAAGTTATATTCTTGAAATATCTTAACCTTGCAAATTTTTTTAAACCCAAGTAAATTGTACATTTTCCCTGAGCTCCTAAGATAATATGCACCGATTCACAACACGTGCGTCAAGTTATTCAAAATGGTATTAGTCGGTATTTGGAATCGACTTTTACGCATCAAGTTTGACATCTCAATGCTTTGACCAGATGAACTACCCTTTTGGGGTCTTTCTTAACCTATACCTTTTCGTGATAACAAAAATATTGACAAGTATCAAAACCACCTTAATAAAATGTGCTATTGCATGTAGATTAATGCTAATATTAACAATGTTAATAACTTTAGCTTATCATATAAATGCAAAGTTTTATTTTGTAGGAAGGAGAGGCTTAGGTTTTGGTCTGATCCAGATGTTGAATTGAAGCTCGCTAAAGATACCGGTGTCACTGTTTTCCGAATGGGAATTGACTGGTCAAGGGTCATGCCTAAAGAACCAATAGATGGACTCAGTGGAGCAGTAAGAGTTTTACCAATAACCATTTATCTAGTTTTTTCCTTTCTTTTTTTAATGCTCAGGTAAAGTGAACATTGTTCGTAAACGTCTGAATTTGTGTTGTAGAGTCTACACAATTTGGTTAATTAGCAAAGCAAATTATTATCACTGTTGGGATCGAGCATTGCCTTACCTCGTTGACACATTGCTTTTCCACTAATGAGCTGTCATTTAACTTATTTTGACTATAATCTATATTGCACTCAGCAATTTGGACATAAGGATTACATCGTGGAACCTAGCAACGCTGGCCTAGCGAATTTTGACTTAGGCAAAAATTATAATTTGACCTCTTCTATGTATAAACTGTAATATGTTTTAACGTGTTGAATGTCGAATGTCATGAAGAGGTATCCAGCTGGTCCAAACAACAAGATATTATGAAAGATGCTTGAATCGTTTTCCAATGAAGACAGTAGATCCCTTTGCCAATTATCCGGAGTTATGCAGTGGGATCATTGATATCCTCTTAGGAGTTTACAGACAATGTCCAATTTAAATTGGCATTCAGAAAAATAATCATGTCAACTGCCAAATTATTTACATCGATTACTTAATTTCCTTGTCTAAGGTTGTTTCACTTAAAAAAGTTCAAAGCTGGATCCTTTACATGGATTACTTCATATTTTCACTTAATAAAAAGCTAAAAGTATGTCATATGAAAATCTTGAACTAGTGATCTCTTACAAATAATTTTAATCTTCTACCACCTAACTACATTATTATTTTTTAACTTTATCACACATATTCTTTGCGTGAACTTGTACAAGAAAAATAATTCATTTTGATAAAGTTTAGGGCCCTCTTGAAAATGAGGTTCGGGAGATTGCACTTTAGGCTCCACCTAAGGACTGCCCATGCAACCTAGCATGAATAATTTTTCATCACACTGGTTGATGATATCCTTAGCATCGAACATTTGCCTGTAAAAGTTCTGCACTGGCCATTATCAACCTGCTAGGAATCAGGTTGTGGATATATGTCGCTCCCTCCATCACCACAACCCAAATTTCCTTTTTTTGTTTCTATTACTCTTTCTCCCTATTCCATTTCTTCATCCATTTTCTTCTCCCACTTCAAGCTCATTTGTACAATTTTTTTAATATAAAAAGTGTGGTAGTCCTTTGAATTATATGATATAAGTTCAATTTCTTAATAGTGCAGAAGTACAGATTATTTTCTATGTTGTTGTATACATAAACGGATTGTTTTAGGTCAACTTTGCTGCACTAGAGCGGTATAGATGGATTATTGAAAGGGTTCGTTCTTATGGAATGAAAGTGATGCTTACACTCTTTCACCATTCACTTCCTCCTTGGGCTGGAAAATATGGAGGGTGGAAAATGGAGAAAACTGTTGATTACTTTATTGATTTCACAAGGTAAAATATTCATGCTAGACTATTGGGCCTTCATAGTAGATAAGAAAACATGTATACATATATAAGGAGTTACATAATACAAAAATAAAGACAGAGAAATAACAGCTCGTAAAAATCAGAACAGTATGCAATTGCCGCTGATGAAGTGGATATTTTTATCGACAGTTTCAAAGGATTACCATGGAACTATATTTCGTCTGGACACTGTAGAATATTTTTATAATTTTAGAGAAAAGAAGCATGTTAAGTATGTTCTTAACTCATGTTTCAAGTTTGGCGGCCATAATTCATTTTGATCATCACTTTTCTAAAAACATAAAAACAAACATTTTAGAATAAGCAATTTCATTGTTGATATAAGTGAAACTAAATAAATGTATACTTTTGATGTAGGATTGTCGTAGACAGTGTGTCAAATTTGGTAGATTACTGGGTGACATTCAACGAGCCTCATGTTTTTTGTTTGCTCACTTATTGTGCTGGAGCTTGGCCTGGAGAAAAACCTGATATGCTTGAGATTGCAACAGCTACTTTACCTACTGGAGTTTATAACCAAGCATTGCACTGGATGTCCGTTGCTCACTTGAAGGCTTATGATTATATACACGAAAACAGGTTTCATATCTATCTCTTTATTATTATTACCTTATGGTAAAACATTTTTTTAGCATGTCAAAGGTTTCTTAACTCCGCGAGTATGAAAAAGAGCTCAGACGTCAAGATTGGAATCTAGCAGGGGTTAGAGTTCCCTAATCGTGGTTCAATGTTCTTACTTGGAACTTGATGGAGTACAATTTTAATTAAGGAACTTTTATATAGCACTTCTTTTAGTTTTCAAAATACACAGCCGTTCATCTCCAAAAACCTATTATAAAAATCATCCATGCTTTTAGTTGAGGAACTGGACGATCCTGTTTGGTCAAAAACCTAGCGGCAAACTCCTATGTTCCTTTCATTACGGTATTTCCGAACAAGTTCCTGGATGACAAGCCTAAGTATCTTATTGATGATATCGATATTGATGATAGTGACGATATCCATATTGATGATAGTGATGATATTGATGATGACCTTGATAAGTATTTGCAGTGAAAACTGCAAAATATTTGCAAAAAAAATTCTAGAAGAATTATTTTTTGTTCATAGAAACCTACGATTAAATGCAAATTTGATTAAATAAACAAGTTTTTTATCAAAAATAGTTTAAGAGGTGTAATCAAGATTTGAGGATTCGATCGAAACACCGAAATTTCGATCGTTCTATTTAGCTTTCTGTAGGGACCGAAATGAAACAAAATTGAAACTCAGGTTCAATAAAAAAACCATCGAACTTCAAATTTTATAGAAGAAACTCAAAAAAAGAATTAATTTGAATTTATAAATATTTAAAATCTTTTAACTTAAGAAACATACAAATTCACAAAATATATAAATGGTTTAACTAAAAAAAGTTGAAAACAAAGTAATGAATAAACATTTTTTAGTGTTATATATGCTTATATAATTAATTAGTATTGTTCGTTTATATCTTATTTTTCAATTAAATATAAATTATGCATTTTGTTTCAATAAATTAGACAAATATATGTGTAATTATATGAAAAATAAATAACAAGATCCGGAACTGGAATTGAAATTTCTGAAATTTACGAATTAGGTCAAAATTCCTAAAATTACAAATAACCGAAACCGAGATTAAAACATGTTTTTGAGAAGAGCTTTCATGTATCAAACTTGAAAATAAGGGACGAAACCAAGTTTCCACTTTAACTAGAAACACATTTCAAAATAGATAGAATAACATTCAATTTTTTATTATGTTGTTACAATGGTTTTCATCCATACTCATTAGTTCCACTCAGTACTCACACACATCCAAGAAAAAAAAACAAATTGAATAAAAAATTAGAAAACTATTTAACATCGACCATATTATTGCTATGTGTTAACTACACAACACACACCCAGTCTTAACAAGGCTGTTATAGACTATTTGTATGGGGACAATTTTTCAAACAAGGCACCAATTTTTTTTTTATAGAAATAGGCCTCAGTAAAAACTAATTGCCAAATTAGGTCTGGTTTCAGTTAGTACTTGCGCAAATTTGGAGTATGCAAGTATTAATTTTTTTTTATAACTAAAGCTTGCGCATTCCATACTTGCGCAAGCTATATTTAACGCTTGCGCAATTATGGAATGCACAAGCTCATTTTCGAACATCAAATAGACAGAGAGCACAGATCTAATCTCATTTTACCCATTTTCTACTTTCTTCCCAAAACCCTTTTCATTTTCCATTTCAAACCCATTCCAAACATATTTTTCTTCCATATCCAAATTCTCAATCACCTTATCAATCAACTAGTTGCTAAACTATAAATGAAATCATCTTCTTTATCGTTACAAAACAAAGGTAATAATTAATGTTTTTGGAAATTTTGATCAAATTTTGCTATTGTTGATGGTGTTGAAAAGGAAGAGTTATTGGTGTTAAAAATGTTAATTATAAGACAATGTTGTTGTTATTGTTGAATTAGTTGTTAATGTTTAATGACCTAGGAAACCCTATTTAAGTAGTAGTAAATTGAAAACCCTAATTTATATGTTAACGTTTTATTGTTTATTTTGACGGTAGACATGAATATTTGGGAGATAGACGATGAAACGTTGATGAAACATTGTTATGAACTTGAAGCGAAAATCGGTGTTGCAAGCTCAAGTCATATTGACTTTGATGTTGATCATGTTCCGAAAACACAGTTCGAAACAGTACCATCATTCTGGACCATCAACCTTACACGCTCGTTTACGTGAAGTTGTTTCTGCCGAAAGACCCGGTCATCAAATTATAGTTGACGGAAATTTGCTGATGCATATACATCCCGTCGGTCCATCCATGCCAATGGGACAACGACCATATCCAAATTGTTATTGCGGAGATATGCGTGTAGTGGTTGTTTGCAGAAAGGAAAAGAATGTCGGACGAAGATTTTTCAGTTGTAGTTCGTACAACGAACATAGACTGAATCCTCATGAAGTTGATTGTTGTAATTATTTTAAATGGACTGATCAGCCCTTGTGCGAAAGGGGACTCGAGTATGCCCACAAATTGCAAGCCAAAATCAGTCGTCTGAAAAAATTGAATGAAGAATTAAGGGAAAGTAGTGGAAGGCCTAGATTTTGGTAGACGTTTGGGACTAGGTTAACGCTGTCAAATTTGGTTTCTATGTTGAAATGTAGTATTTTTACTATGATGTTCCGAAAATGTTTTTTTTGTTGTAACTCGTACCATGTGCTAGCTAAGCAATTTATTATGTTGGTGAAATACATTTGGTAGTGTTGACTATGTTGTTAAAATATATTGATTACATTATTATATTAATTTGCTTGTTTGGTTTTTTTTTAAAGATTGATTTGACTGCTTTTGGTTGAAGATTGTCTGCGGAAGCAAAATCTACTTGGGAAAATAAGGTATTAATTCATCAAATTTATGTTTAGAATTATGTTACAAAATCAAGATTTTGAATGTGGTATTGCAATCGATTTTGTAGATAATGTCAAAGGTCCCGACTATATTTTACTTTGATGAGGAATTGTCGGTTGATGATGAAGATAAACCTAGATATGTTGGTGGAAAGTGAAAAAGATCGACAATAAAAAATTATTATAGTTTTGAAGAGCTTAAACAAAAGGCATTTGAAGTGGCAAAGTAAATCCTGTGATATATGATTTAAAATTAGCGGTGAAATGAGTTCGGGATGATGGTGCATCCGCTATTGATTTGGAAGACCACGATGATTTGAACTCTACCTTTTTGGTTGGAATGAGAGTGATAGAAATATATGTTGCGAAAGTGGAACATGATAATATGGCCGAAACACAAGCGCCAGTAATCTCTGCAGATGAGTATGTACCCACCACACAGCTACAAGAAACACAATGGTCGGCTTATCCTTCATATCTTTCAAGCCATTAAGGTGGAGAGTTTACAAACTTACTTCACAGATACAGTGGAATGGTTGGAGTCTCTTCTAGTCAGGAACAAAATATGATGCAGAACTCTATACATCCAAATCAGTCGCAAGCGTTTGAAAAGTGAGTACTATTATACTTTGGCACTTGTATTTTGACTTAAGTTAATGCAAAATATCTTACCTTTGTTTTTTGTATTCGTAGTGTCGAAGATGCATTGACTGGTTGTGATGACGATGATGGTGATGATCATGTTGATACTCCACACGGGATCGGTGGACAATTGGATAGCATGGAAGTAGCTTGTGCGGACGATGAGGATAGAACTTGGATCCATCAAATGGAAGTTAACAATGATGCAATCATATATGCAGACATTGAGGAGGCTGATGATGTAAATGCGAAAGAAGAACAAATCACATATGAAAAGTCTCCAGTCGATGATTTATGCACGACATCAATGATGGTGAAATCGATAATGAAAAATTGTCAACTAGACGTGGAAGTGTTTGGAAGAGAATGTGCAGAGAAATGACCATGAGTTGGGTTAATTTTTGAAAGTAAGTAGAAACTTGTCGAATAGTTATGTGAATGGACGATTAAATGTTCAGTTTCATTTCAAGTTCTGAAATCCCATGAGAATCAGTACACAGTCCGCTGTGATGTGGATAAAACATGTCCTTGGCGAGTTCATGCAAGCTTTTCGGTTAGAAAAAATTCAAATTGGTGGAAGATAACTACATATGGCGGCGATCACACTTGTTTAAATGCAACAATCAACTCAAACCGTCGACAGACAACTGCAAAGTTTATATGCAGCAAAATACTCCCGTTGATTAAAGCTGAAACAAACATGACTGCAAGAACTGTTCAAGAGGCAATGTCCAATATGTTTCATATTAAAGTGAATTATTCTCGAGCCTGGCACTGACTACATAAAGCTGTTGCAATGATTTATGGAGATTGGGAATCGTCATACGCGGAATTGTTAAAATATCTTAGAGCCCTACAACGTACCAACCCCGGAACCGTATATGATGTTATTCATAGTCGTGGTGTTTTTGATGGTGCTTTTTGGGCTTTCGGACCTTCTATTCATGGCTTCAACCACTGTCGACCTATACTGTCTATTGATGCCACTCATTTATACGAGAAGTATCTGGGTTCATTACTAGTAGCTACTGTGGTGGATGCAAACCAAGGCCTATTTCCGTTAGCATCTGCTATTGTACAAACAGAGTCGTGGCAAACATGGAGTTGGTTTATTCGTTGCATATGGAATTATATTCCATCCGTACGTACTAGATGTATCACCTTTATCTTGAATCGTATGAAAGGAATTCTACGTGCGCTTAGAGAAGCTTAGCCAATTGAACATCATCATCGCTTTTGTATTTGTCATATTAAAGCAAATTTCAAGAAAGCGGGGTTTGGAACGGATGAGCTACAAAATTTGTTACATGCATGTGCCATGGCATCGGAGGTTGTAAAATATAATGAACTTCGAAAACAGTTGAAGGATGTAAATCGAGATGCCGATGCGTGGATTGAAAGAAGTTTGAAAAACCAGGAATCAAGCTAGACTCTTTGTCACGACGACGGAGTAAGATTTAATATGACGACGGAGTAAGATTTAACATAACCAGTGGAATACTTAATGTAGAGCAATGCAAAATGCACCGCATTTAGCACTTCATTTTATCCACTGTTTCGGTTTGCAGTGTACCGTTGCCCGCTTCAGAAAAATTTCGACAGTAACCGCTGACTATAGTGTAGCTTTTTGGCTTTTTACCAAAATTTTAACCGGCTGTATACCATGGATCAAAATTGGGTAAAATAGAGTTCATACCGTGATGCATGTAACACCACTCTTAATGTATGAGCACAACACAACCATGAAGAGTGAAAAATAGAAAGGAGGTGTTATTGAAAATACAATTAATGTTAATATAAACAAATTAGAAGAAAAATGATATAAACTTTTCTTAAAGACCGATAACTCGTGTCTACTTACATACTGAATTTTCTAACTAACGACATTTGTTAATCGTGTCTTTTGGTCGAAGGGGCATATTCTATAATCTATTTATTTTTAGACACCGATATAATAAATTTATGAATTGAGGTCTTTCATTTACTAAAAGTACTATGGAAAAAGTCATATCTTGCAATCATGATTAATTGTCATCAGACTACAATTTATGATATTTCTAACAAAACATATAATGAAAAGTCTAGACACATGAGTCTCAAACATTAGATGATAAGACAGTTACTCAAAAGAGGAGTAATCAGAGTCAATTATCTAAAAACAAATAAAAACTCGACTTACCTACTAACAAAGAGTCTTCCAAAGGCAATGGTTTGTATAAAATAAAAAAAGATGGGACTAACGTTTATGAATGAAGGTTGATCATCCTTGACAGAAAACCAAACTATGTTTTGAAAATGACAAACAAGATTCAATGAGTACCAACAAGTTAAGAGAATGATTGTGGAATGCTAAAACATTTTCCTTAAATTAGTGTTGGATTCTGCATGAACCATGATGGATGAAGATCCTTAATAAGTCTAGATATTTAACAAAGTATATGGCAGAAACACCTTAGAAGACTTACATATATGAGTATGGAAATCATGTCGTTTTCTATGAAAGTAAGACCGCTTTCTAAATTAGAGTCATGAACTCAGGATTAAAAGCACATGACCATTAATGTGCTGGACATATAGAACACTACTTACGGAAATTAATATGTGTGCCTATTTCAGTTTTACCATTGGAGTATTTGATTCAAAACTAGTTCACTAACGACCTCGATATGACTTTAAATGGTTTACACTAAGTGAATGTTCAAATCTAAAAGATACCTCTCATTTAGGTATCGGTTTCCACGATAGTGCAAATTCTTGATCTTTAAACTACGTCGGCTTGATCCCACTTGGATACGTAGACAGTCACCTAAGTGATGCAGTCATTTCTTTTATGTTAAGTTTATTTTGAAAATAAGGGGAAAATATTGTAAATTTTTAAAATGTGTATGATTTGGACATTGTTTTAGAATGACGAAGAATAAGAGGGATGAGACTTTAGTTCCACATCTTGGAATAAACAAAGATAACTTTGTTTATATGGCAGATTTTCAAAAGAAGGTTGAGTTCTTTGTGTATTCACTGCCTATATAAAGGCAATGCGGAGTTCACTCTCAAAATCAAATTTTCTTCTTCTCCTTCTTCATTCTTCGATCTCCATTATATTGCATCATCGGCCTTTGAAATACATATATTCTTGGCCGAATCAAAAGCTCGAATTCTGTTACACTGTTAAAGGACTTCGTTATTAAATCCTGAAAGTCAATAATTATTGTCAAGGACAAAATTTTTCAGCATTTTAGCCTCAAGGACAGACCTTCAGTATTTTAGCCTGAAGTACAACTTTCTTTACGTATCAGTTTTTAAGTTTTTAGGTATCAGTTTGTAGTTATCGGTAGCAGTTTTTAGGTATCAGTTTTTAATTCGGTAGCAGTTTTGAAAAAATGTTTGTCCTTATGAATAATTTTGAAAGAATGTTTGTCCTTGTGAATAATTTTTAAAAGAAATATACAAATTTTTGTCCTTTAAATTAATTCCTCCTTGACAGGAAGCCTGAAACTAAATTATACTAATTGCAAATTAAATTATACCAAATACTAATTAATACTAGCTCAACACTAGTTAATACCAACCCAACACTAGTTAAACCATTGTTTAATTATATGCAACAGGTATTTTGCATTACACGTGCTCTGTGAGCAACGAGAAATTGACTGTGACATAAGAGAATGATAACTGCAAGTATTTTTCCTTTGTGCAAA
This sequence comes from Allium fistulosum, assembly GCA_030737815.1. Lineage (NCBI taxonomy): Eukaryota > Viridiplantae > Streptophyta > Magnoliopsida > Asparagales > Amaryllidaceae > Allium > Allium fistulosum. Next base: position 1,125,737,595 of record CM060904.1, on the reverse strand, counting down.
AACAAAACGGCAGAGATTATTTAAGATATTGGAAAAAAAATATTCTCAACCGTTTCATCATTTGCTGAGTTTTGTGCACTTAAACGCTAACAATGTGTTGATTCTGATTTTTTATTTAATGGATGACATATCGTTTCATCCTGCTTTACATCTCAACTTTAAACCCTCGTTCCTTATATCTGAGAACGCAAGTTTACTCGAACAAAATTTACATAACCCCACTTCATTCATGCTTAGTTCATTTAACCTCAATTCATTCGACCCGTTGTTCGCAAATGCACCGCATTGTATATAAGTGCAATATCTGAAAGAATATTGTCATCATGGCAAACAAAATGATTTAAACCTCACTGTATTTAAGTGGTATTATGACCAACAAGAAACTGCTATGTTTGTTGTGCAGGAAGAACACTGGGAAAACCATTGTGGGAATTTCACATCATGTCTCTTTTACAAGACCATATGGGCTCTTTGATATAGCTGCTGTCACATTTAGCAATTCTTTGACACTTTTTCCTTACGTTGATAGCATCTGCGATAAGCTAGATTTTATAGGCATAAATTATTATGGGCAGGTTTGTAGCATTTCATCATTTATTTTCATAAAAGATGTGTTGCTCGGAATGTTATAGCAACCAATACTCATTACAATTAGAATATCGATATTTCAGCTAATTGTCTTGAAATTTTATTCAAGCTTACCTTTACTCTCAAGTCTCAACTTCAATTTTGGCCAAAAAAAGGTCTCCTTTTTTTTGTTTGTTGAAATATCTCTATTTATGAAACTGAAGTTAGACTAAAGATTTATATAATATTTATGTATCATTAATCTGAAGTTTAGGACTTATCTTTTAGTAGCAACTTCAAAGGGCATCGACAGAAATTTTCAGGAATTATGTCAATCTTATCGTAGTAGATTATATATGCATCATTAATCTGAAGTTTAGTATTTAATCTTTTGATAACAACTTCAAAGGGCATCAAAAGAAAGATTCAGAAATTATGTCAATCTTATTGTGCGCGCGCACACATCATTAATCTGAAGTTTAGTATTTAATCTTTTAATAACAACTTCAAAGGGTATCAGAAGAAAGTTTTAGGAATTATGTCAATTTTATTGTAATAGCCTTAAATTAATTTTACTTTTGCAATGAAGACTAGATGCGTTATCTTTACTAACAGGAAGTGATTTCTGGGCCTTCCCTGAAACTTGTGGAAACTGATGAATATAGTGAATCCGGTCGTGGTGTTTATCCAGATGGGTTGTTTCGCATGCTGCATCAGTTTAATGAAAGATACAAACACCTCAATGTGCCATTCATCATTACTGAAAATGGAGTTAGTGATGAAACTGATTTAATTCGTCGTCCATACATACTGGAGCATTTATTAGCTGTTTATGCAGCTGCTAAAACGGTTATGATCCCATCTCAGTTATTTTATTATTATATACAGAAAAAGATATTCCCATTTTGTTGGAACATAGTTAATTTGTTCTTTCATTTCTTTCAACTGTTTAGGGTGTGAAGATACTTGGCTATTTATTCTGGACAATTTCTGATAATTGGGAGTGGGCAGATGGATATGGTCCAAAGTTTGGGCTTGTGGCAGTGGATCGTGCCAATAATCTAGCTCGGAAACCTCGTCCCTCTTACTATTTATTTTCTAAGGTATATTTTAGCTTCACCTTGTACAACTGAATGATTATAGACAATAACTGCAGAAGTTCGTACAGATTTTAACCATGCGTTCTGTTTTTTTATGTAGATTATTTGGCTATTCCTTCCAAGTTTGCTATACAAATTTGTAAAGTGGAAATTAGGTTGAAGGGTTTCTTATTTCAGGATAATAAATTTTAAGGACAACAATTCTAAATAATTAGTTTTAAGGTAAGTTATACAGAAAAAAGATAAATTAATTTATCATTATTTTTGTATAACTGAAAATGATAACTTCATTTATCTTTTTCCCGTAGTTTGTTCTTAAAACTAATTTTTCAGAATTGCTGTCCTTAAAACTTATTACCCTGCACAAAGAAGCCATTCGAGTGAAAATCCCCTTGTGTAACGTATTGCTGAGAGGGACAACTTACGTGTTCTCCTTATTAGTTTTGAGCAACAACAACCTTCCATTTATACCTGAATTCAGCTAGTACTGAACCAAAAAGAAACAGATAGATGATAGCTTTAATTCACAATTGCCTATATCATGATTATTTGCTTGGCTTGACATTGTTTTACTCAATCAGAAGTCTTCCCTGTCTTTTTATACACCTTCTAGCAACAATGATATGCTGGAGACTGGAGTAGGACCTTAAGATCTGCTGTTGTACCTTTAATATTGGGAATGCTACAATTTGTCATTATCAAACTTTAACAATCATGGAAGATACATTAAACAATGTACCTTTAAACTGTATTCTGATCTTTAATCCTGATTAATAGTGTGTCAAGCTAACATCAGGTGGTAAAAACTGGAAAAATCACAAAGCTGGATAGAGCACGGACTTGGATTGAGCTCCAACATGCTGCAAAAGAAAAGAGAACAAGGCCATTCTATCGAGCAGTCGACAAGAAAGGCCACATGTCTGCAGGTAATTAGATGCACCTTCTAAAATATCACCATTATGTTGTTGCAAAACTATATAGTTAATGATCCAAAATCCATATTCTGATAGGAACTACAATAATGAAACAATTACTACCAAAATGCCTTTAACTTCTACTTATGCACAGTAAGTCTAGCTCTTATATTTTTTTTTAAGACTTGTATTGTACTGTTTACAGGAGGTCTAGATGTACCAATACAAAGACCATATATCCTGAGAGATTGGCGATTTGGCCACTATGAGATGGAAGGCTTGCAAGACCCACTAAGTCGTTTATCAAATTTAATCCTTTCACCCATTAAACGAAGGAAAAACAAGGCTCATGAATTGGAAGATGAAGAGCTTCTCCTTCAAATATCCAGCGATTGATGCAAACTGGCATTCATAAATAATAAGTTTTCATTACAAGTATCAGCAAATTACGGTAGTTTCAAGTTTTCTTTTTCTCTTATACTACGCTTTCTCCTATTTTCTGGTTCGAACTCTATTCTTTCTGGGGTGTAGATGATTCGCCTGTATAAACTAGCGGGTGTCAGAGCTGTGGTCGATGACTGCTGATTATCAAGTCAGAGGCAATGTAAAAAATCATAATCATTTACTGTATGGGATTTCCTGATATTGGAGTAACTAAAAATTACTTTGCAAGGTGTATTAAATTAATATTTATAACTTGTCACTATGTGTTAAGATTTCTGTAATGAAGTATATGAATTTTGAAGAGAAAGAAATATGAAACTTTATTGCAGAAGTATTTGATACACAGTAGCCTTTCTTTGAATTGATACAATACTCAAAAGATAACATTTCTGTACAATACAGTATGATATATAAACAGTTCGAAATGGGCTTTAGTGTGAGGCCCAATATGCTTTGCTATAGCTGAACCGTTGGATGCTCTTGAACGTTGGATATAATATCATTCGATATAACCAGATAGCAGTATCTTATCTTCAATTGCTCCCCTTAAACCCGAGCAGCTAGGGTTAGGGTTTGATGGCGATTTGTTGAGATTTAGTCCAACGTTCAACTGGAAACTGGGGAGATGTTGATATATTCTTATTACAGCTCTCTTCGACACTTTGTCTTCCTTGATTTGGATTTTGATGTTGAGATTTTAGGTCTAGCTCTTTGTTGACATCTTTGTCTTCGACGCTTTCAACACGAAGGTCAGATCTGAACTTTGTGAAGTTCTTTGAGCTTAGGGCTTTAGTAAAAGTGTCTGCCCTCTGGTAAGTGGCAGGTACGTGATTGATTTGCAATTTTTCTTTTTGAACCTGCTTGCGAACGAAAAACATATCAATTTCGATATGTTTGGTTCTCGAGTGTAACACTGGGTTGGCAGTCATGAATACCGCACTTTGATTATCGCACCATAGCACTGGTTTTGTTGTATTCTCTATTTTCAGTTCAGTTAGTATAGATTGTAGCCACATGATTTCTGCTGTGGCATTAACTATGCTTCTGTACTCTGCCTCCGTGCTAGATCTAGATATTGTAGTTTGTTTCTTTGAGCACCATGATATCAGGTTGTTTCCGACATATATACAGTATCCACTGACGGATCTTCTGTCGTCTGGATCTGTTGCCCAGTCTGCATCTGAATATCCAGTTATGTTTAAGTTGTTGCATGCATTGAATAGCAGTCCATAGTTTAGAGTCCCTTTGAGATATCTAAGTATTCTCTTGACTGCTTTCCAGTGTTCATCCAGTGGTTCCTGCATAAATTGAGACACCTTGTTAACACTGTAAGCAATGTCTAGTCGTGTTATAGTAGCATATTGTAATGCTCCTACAACACTTCTATATTGTTTGATATTATGTATGGCTTCTCCCCTGTTTTTAGATAGTTGATGATCGCTGACCATAGGAGTTGGCTGTGGGTTTGCACTATCCATTTTTGTTTTAATGAGTAGTTCCTGAATATATTTTTTCTGACATAGCATTAGTTCAGAGTTTCCTTTTCTCAGTACTTCAATACCCAGGAAGTAGTTGATATTCCCCAGGTCTTTAATTGAGAATTCCTTGTTCAGGCATTTGATGACGTTGTTGATTTCTTCATTGTTGCTTCCTGTAATGATTAAGTCATCAACATATATTAGTATATAAACAGTAACTGAATCATTAATCTTCACAAATAGAGAGTTGTCTGATTTGATAGACTGATACTTCATATCTGATAAAAATCCCTTTAGTCTATCAAACCAGACCCTTGGAGATTGTTTGAGTCCATATATGGCTTTATTTAGTTTGCACACATAGTTTGCCTGCTTGATATATCCTGGTGGTTGATGCATATATACATCTTCCTGTAAGATGCCATTCAAAAATGCATTATTGACATCTAATTGTCTTATATGCCACCCTTTGTGTAGAGCAATGGTGAGAATAAGCCTTATAGTAGCTGGTTTGATTACTGGAGAGAAAGTCTCCTTAAAGTCAAACCCATATTGCTGAGTATATCCTTTTGCAACAAGTCTTGCCTTGTATCTATTAATTGTGCCATAAGGATTTTTCTTTAGCTTGTATGTCCACTTGCATCCAACTATGTTTTTGTTGTCTGGAGGATATACCAGATTCCATGTATTTTAATTTATAAGTGCTTTGTATTCTTCATCCATAGCTGCTGTCCAGTTCTTGTCTTTTGCAGCTTGCTCATATGTTTCTGGCTCATGCAAGATTATGCTTGTATTGTATATCTTGGGCTTGAAGATACCACTTTTAGCCCTGGTAATCATAGGGTGACTGGGCTGTGTGTGAGTTTCAGTATGAGGTGAGCTTTCCTCATTTGCTTGGCTTGATATGTCTCTTGTATTACTCTGATGTGCATCTTCTTCTGTCTGATTCTTTTCACTTTCTGTTTGAGCAGGAGAGTGAATGACATGACTAGGATCACCTGTCCACTCAGAGTTAAGTTGATTAGATTCAGTGGATTGAGTGTGGTGATCTCTAGTAGACCTCACCTCTTCATCCTGAGACTCATATTCAGAATAAATTGGTAAGTCAGGTATTGAGACTCTTGGGTTGTACACTTTATTGGTTGTTTTTATCTCTGACTTATTGTAAGGAAAGACATTTTCGTTGAATACAACATGTCTACTGATAATAACCCTTCCATTTTCATCCAAACACTTGTAACCCTTCTGATTAGTAGTATATCCAAGAAAAGTGCAGGATTTAGATCTGAAGTTAAGTTTGTTAGCATTGTAGGGTCTTAAGTAAGGAAAACATAAGCATCCAAAAGTTTTCAAGCTATGGTAGTTAGGTTTAATCCCATATAATTTCTCTACTGGACTTATCCCACCTATTACCTTTGTTGGTAATCTATTAATGAGGTGTACAACAGTATTAAAGGCTTCAGGCCAAAACTTTAATGGCAGTGATGCATGAGCTAATAAACTAAGCCCAGTTTCAACTATATGTCTATGCTTTCTTTCAACTAACCCATTTTGTTCTGAAGTGTATGGACAAGTAACTCTGTGCACTATTCCTTTCTTTCTAAAGTAATCATTGAGAGTCTTAAATTCAGTTCCCCCATCTGATTGTATTGCTTTAACTTGACTGCTAGTTTGCTTTTCAGCCATGACTATGAAGTTTATGATAGCATTATAGGTTTCAGTCTTGGATTTTAAAAAGTAAATCCATGTGTGTCTAGTGTGTGCATCAACAAAGGAGACATAGTACCTATATTTAAAGTCTGAGCATATGGGTGCTGGACCCCATAAGTCTATAGCAACCAAATCTAGGGGTTTAGAATAAACTGTTAAAGACTTATTAAATGGTAATTTATGATTTTTGCCCATTTGGCAATATGTACAGACATAGGGTAATGAGACATTATCAAAAGATATTCCATTTTCATTAAGAACCTGTTTTACAACTTTTACACTTGGATGACCAAGTTTGTAATGCCATGTATCAAATACATTTTTGGAGTCTTGCTCCACACACATGTTACAGTACTTCTGATTGATTGAGGACACATTGTTATTGACAGATTTGAATTTATAAAGTCCTTTTTCAGCATCACCCTGCAACAAAATATCTTTAGTCAGTATGTCTCTAACTAAACAGTATGTAGGGTAGAATTCAAAATAGACTTTATTATCATTAGCAAATTGTGATACACTAATGAGATTTTTCTTTATTTTGGGTACTCTTAATAAGTTATGTAAAAACAGTTGCTTCTTGCCTTTAATATAAGCATTACCGATATGAGTAATATTGATACACTTACCATTTCCCATGCAAATTGACTGTTTACCTCTATACTCCCTGTTGCCAAGATTCAAATTATCAAGATTGTTTGTAATATGATTTGTTGCACCAGAGTCTGGGTACCAACAGTCATCTTGAGTGCTTTCTGTCCTTGCTGTATCATTAGAGTTTTGACTCTTTTCACCATTTGCCTGGGTTTCTGAATTAGCTTGAGCCATGTTAGCACTTGGGTTATTATTTCTTTGACCACTTGCCTGGTTTGAATATCTGAAGTAGCATTTGACTGCTGTATGACCCACTTTTTCGCAAATCTGGCATTTGGGTCTGTTATTACTGTTATTCCATCTGCCCCTTCCTCTGGATCTGTTAGAGTTTCCTCCTCTTTGTATATTCTGATCTGACCTGTTGTTGCTTTGACCCTTGTTCTTGGAGTTAGTAGTGTAGTTGATGGAGAAGTCAGAATCTTGTGGTTTCTTGTTATCTATTCTAGCTTCGTGGGCTAGTAATATGGAGTACACATCATCAACAGATGGTAACTCCTTTTGGGATGCAATAACAGCGACTACTGACTCATAATCGTCGCTTAATCCATTTAGAATGGTTAAAATCTGTTCTGAATCTGAAACCTTATGATTTGCAGCCTCCAAGAGATCACAAGTGGCTTTTACCTTAAAAAGATATTCTCTCATAGTATTGCCATCCTTTTTCATGCTGTGTAGTTGTCTCTTGTGATACATCACTTTGGCTGCAGACTGTGTGTTGAACACTTTCTCTATTGTTGACCATATATCATTTGCTGTCTTGCATCCAATGACATGAGACAATAATTTTGTGTTTATTGATGACAATAGCCAAGAACAGATGAGTCTGTCTTGTCTATGGTATTTTGTATACTCTTCATTAACAACAGTTTTGTTTTCTTCAACAGTTTTATATTTGGGAGGAATTGCAATTGTTCCAAGAATATGACCTTCAAGTCCATATCCTTGGATTGCAGTTTCAATTTGGAGTTTCCATAGAAGATAGTTATCTTCGCTCAAGTGTGCAGTTACAAGATTGGTTTGAGGGCTAACTACAGTGTTAACAAGTTTTTCAACTGTAGTATGGGGTTGATGATTATCAGTCATATTGACAGAAGTGGCAGAGGTTGAATCATCAGTCATGATGAATTCAAGTTATACTCAGACAATCAAAAAACAAGAGATAAAGTAAAGAGAATCAATCAAAGATAGAGATCAAGAATTAGGGAACAGAAATTGCTCACAACCAGGTTTGATGTTACTGTAAGATTTAGATGATGAGAACCTTCTTGGTCTGAACTATGATAAATCTTGCTGATGGGCACTTTCTTTAGTTTTGAGATGATTCTTGATTTCTTCTATCTGTTTTCTAAAATTTCTTTGATTGATTTCTTCAAGATTTGACGAGAAATACCTGATGCAGCCTAGTTCTTTGAACTCAGGCGTGGCACTTGAATTTCTTGGTCGAATCTGCCCACTCAGATGATGAGACTCTGTCTTCTGATGAGTGGTGTATACTCAGATGATGATTCTTTTCTGATGAGTAAATTGGATTCTATAATTTGGCTGTTAAGCTTCAAGGCTCTAATACCATGTTAAGATTTCTGTAATGAAGTATATGAATTTTGAAGAGAAAGAAATATGAAACTTTATTGCAGAAGTATTTGATACAGAGTAGCCTTTCTTTGAATTGATACAATACTCAAAAGATAACATTTATGTACAATACAGTATGATATATAAACCGTTCGAAATGGGCTTTAGTGTGAGGCCCAATATGCTTTGCTATAGCTGAACCGTTGGATGCTCTTGAATGTTGGATATAATATCATTCGATATAACCAGATAGCAGTATCTTATCTTCAATTCTATGAGTTCGTACAGAATTTCAGGTCATTTCTGCAATTTTGACCCTATTTTTTTTTGTACGTATGCTTTTCTCTTCTTCGGTTTGGGGTTAGTATTCCCAAGTTTTTGGTGATTCTGCAGGGATATTGAAAATAATGTTGAGTTTGGACAAAGTTCAAGGAGTTTGGAGTATTCTGCAGTTTCAATATAAACAATGGTAAAGTACAATTACAAAGCTAAAGCTGGTAATGGTTTATTTCAAATAGTCAAATACCAACTCAGCGTTAGGACCCTTATATAATAAGTCTTGATAGTTTATTTCAACGGCTTCACGTTTTCCTATTCAAGTAAATAGGTTCTGGAAACAATCTTGATAGTTTATTTCAATGGCTCCACGTTTTCCTATTCTAGTAAATAAGTCCTGGTTTTTAGGTAGTAATTTAGTGTTTGATTATTCATCCTTAGATTAAGCATCTGTTTCATGCTTTGTATTTGCTTTATAAAAGCCTCCTTTGAGTTAATGAATAAAAAAGCTTGAGAGATACATTCACTGTGACCTGATTGAGAGAATGGCAGAGTGAGTAAAACACTAGTAGAAGTGTTTGAGAGCAATACTCCGAGAAAGTATTTTGAGTAAAACACAGTAAGGAAATAGGTGGAAAATGGCGGGAGAAGGGAGCAATCTCATGATCATTCCCAAATTTGATGGGGATTACAATCACTGGTCCATGTTGATGGAGAATCTATTGCGATCAAAGGAGTACTGGAGTGTCATTAAGACCGGGTACACCGAACCTGCTGCTGGAGATACATTGTCAGCCGTACAACGAAAGAACTTGAAGGATCAGAAGTCGAAGGACTCGAAAGCAAAAAATTACCTCTTCCATTCAATTGACAAGACCATTCTGAAGACCATCATTCAGAAGGACACATCTAAACAATTATGGGACTCCATGAAGAAGTATCATCAAGGAAATACACGAGTCCAACGAGCTCAACTTCAGATACGCCACAGGTAATTTGAAGTTTTGGAGATGAAGATTGGTGATCTGTAACTGACTACTTTTCTAGAGTAATGTTAGTTGCAAATGATATGAGGAATGCAGGAGAAAACATGCAAGATGTGAAGATAGTGGAGAAGGTATGCGCACACTCACATAAAGATTTAACTATATCGTATGTTCTATAGAAGAGTCGAAAGACATTGACACTCTCTCTGTGGATGAGTTGCAAAGTTCCTTACTTGTCCATGAACAAAAATTTCTAAACAACAAGTCTTGAAAGTTACAGAAGGGGAAAGGTCCGGAGCAAGAGAGGAAGACATATTCGGTGGAAGACGAAGATGTTGAGGAATTTATAGAGGCAAAGGAAGGGGTTGAGGAAGAAACTTCAACAAAGCTCTTGTTGAGTGTTACAAATGCCACAGGTTGGGACATTTCAATATGAATGTCCTACCTATGTCAATTATGTTGAATATGCCCAGTTAGATGAAGAACAAGAACTATTGCTTATGTCTTACGTTGAAGCACACGATGGTAAGAGAGAGGAGGTGTGGTTCTTAGACTCAGGCTGCAACAACCACATGAGTGGTGGCAAACAGTGGTTCATTAATCTCGATCATTCCTTCCGACACACCGTGAAGCTTGGCAATGACTCAAAGATGGTTGTAATGGGAAAGGGAAACGTCAAGATTGATGTTCATGGAAACACTCAAGTGATCACTGAGGTATATTATATTTCTGAGCTAAAAAATAATCTAATCAGTATTGGACAGCTGCAAGAATTTTTTTTTGGCTATTGTGATTCGAAGCAATGTCTGCAAGATCTATCATTCATTAAAAGGCTTAATAATACAAGCAGATATGACTCCAAATAGGATGTTTGTATTGCTTGCTTATGTTTCTACCAGTGCTTCAAACTCATCGTGCTTTCAAGCACCCCTAGAAGACTCAATAACCAACTTATGGCATCAGAGGTTCGGTCATCTCAACATGAAAGGCATGAGAACATTAGCATATAGAAAAATGGTCACAAGCCTACCAATTTTGAAGGCAAGCTCAAAGTTATGCACTGACTGTGTTGTGGGGAAGCAACTACGTGACCCATTTTCCAAGAAAAGCTTGTGGAGAGCCTCTCAACTGCTGCAACTTGTGCACTCAAACATTTGTGGTCCAATTACTCCCGAATCGAATAGCCACAAGAGGTACATACTTACCTTTATTGATGATCATAGTCATAAGATGTGGACGTATTTCTTGCATGCTAATTCAGAGGCATTCATTATGTTTAGGAAATTCAAAAGTATGGTCTAGAAGGAGATAGAGAATTTTATATGTTGTTTGCATACTGACCGCGGTGGGGAGTTCACCTCAACTGAATTTAACAACTTTTGTAACTCAAATGGGATTAGAAGACAACTCACAACAGCTTTATCTCCACAACAAAATGGAGTGGCAATGAGAAGAAACTGAACCCTAATGAATATGGTAAGGTGCATGCTGATCGATAAAAAAGTTCCTAAGGAATATTGGCTGGAAGCGGCAAATTGGGCAGTACATGTGCTCAACCGTTGTCCCACATTGGCAATACAAGACAAGACACCTGAAGAAGAATGTTGTGGAACAAAACCTTCTGTGGACCATTTTAAAGTATTCGGTTGCATTGGACACATCCATATACCTGATGTTAAAAGGAAGAAGCTTGATGATAAAATCTTCAAGTGTGTGTTCTTGGGGGTAAGTGAACGATCCAAAGCCTACCATATGTATGATCTGGAGACGAAAGGATTGTCATAAGCAGAGATGTGGTGTTTGAAGAGGAAGAAAATGGAGTTGGAGCACAACAACCAAAGAAGCAAACAATGACATCATTGAATAGAGAGAAAAAGAAGAGATAAGAGAAGAAAATGTGTAGGAAAATGAGGAAAATGATGAACAGAGAAGGGTAAGGAACTTAGAACTACCAGCTGAGGAAACAAATCCAGCTCCAGGGAGGAGAAGAATGGAACCTGTGTGGATGAGAGATTATGTTAGCGGTGAAGAACTGTCTGAAGAAGAAGATGAGGTGCAGTAATTGTCTTCAGAGATGCAAAACCTGTCTATGTTCATCTCAAATGATCCAGCAACTTTCGAAGAAGTAGCAAAGAGTCGAATTTGGAGAGAAGCTATGGATCATGAAATTCAAGCAATCGAAAACGAACTGACCGAACTGCCCAGAGAGGCAAAGAAGATCGATGTTAAATGGATTTTCAAGACCAAAATGAATGAGAAGGGAGAAATGGAGAAATGCAAAGCCCGACTTGTAGCAAAGGGATATACACAACAAGCTGGCATCGACTATAGTGAGATATTTTCCCCTATTGCTCGTTGGGATACTATTCGTTTAATTCTTGCACTTGTAGCCAATCGAGGTTGGAAAGTATTTCAACTCGATGTTAAAAGTGCCTTTTTGCATGGAGAAATCAGCGAGGACGTGTTTGTTGAACAACCACGGGGTTATGAGGTAAAGGGGGAGGAGAGCAAAGTCTACAAGTTGAAGAAAGCGCTTTATGGGCTTAAACAAGCCCCAAGAGGTTGGTTTAGCAAGGTCGAATCTTATTTATTATTACTTGGGTTTGATAAATGCTTAAGTGATCACACACTCTTTACAAAGAAAGGAGAAGATGGAGGTATACTTATGTTAGCCTGTATGTGGACGACCTTATCTTCATAGGAAACAATGAGCATTTATTAAAGGAGTTCAAGAGCTCAATGAAAAAAGAATTTGATATGACTGACCTTGGTTGTATGAAATACTTTCTTAGAGTGGAGGTGGTGCAAAACCCAGCTGGAATTTTTATAAACCAAAGAAAGTATGTGAATGAAATACTAGAAAAATTCAACATGGAGCATTGCAACCCAGTGAAAAATCCTATTGTCCCTGGATGCAAACTTACTAAAGATGAAGAAGGCATGAAGATTGATCCCACTGCCTACAAACAAATGGTGGGAAACCTTATGTATTTGACCGTCACCAGACCGGATCTTGCGTATGTGGTGAGCTTGATGGCACGATTTATGGAAGCTCCTACTGTGCTGTATCAACAAGCAATAAAAAGAGTCTTTCGATATGTGAAGCGAACAACCAACCTTGGACATTTTTACCATAAAGAAGGAGAAGAGAACCTGTCTGCATATTCAGACAGTGACTACGCGGGTGACCTTGATAGCCGCAAGAGCACATCAGGATATGTTTTCAAAATGAGTTCCGGAGCTGTAGCTTGGAGCTCCAAGAAGCAACCAGACGTATTACTATCCACAACCGAGGCTGAGTTCATTGTCACCACTGCATGCGCTTGCCAAAGCATGTGGATGCTGAGAGTTCTTAAAAAGCTGGGACTGAAGCAATGTAAGTGCATTATTTTTTGTGATAATAATTCAACTATTAAACTCTCAAGGAATCCAGTCGTGCATGGTAGAAGTAAGCATATCGATGTTCGGTTTCATTTTCTTCGAGATTTAACTAATGATGGAGTAGTAGACTTGGTACATTGTGGCTCTAAGGTTCAGTTAGCAGATATCATGACAATGCCCTTGAAGTTAGACTTGTTCTTGAAGATGAGAGAACGACTTGGTGTGTGTAGTGTGCAAGAAATAAACTGACTACAAGTATGTAGTTCAGTTTAAGGGAGGAGTTGTTAGGACTCTTGATATAATAAGTCTGATAGTTTATTTCAACGGCTCCACGTTTTCCTATTCTAGTAAATAATTCTTGGTTTCAAGGAAGTAGTTTAGTGTTTGATTTATTCATCCTTAGATTAAGCATCTATTGTCGTTCATGCTTTGTATTTGCTTATAAAAGCCTCCTTTGAGTTAGTAAATAAAAAATCTTGAGAGCTACATTCATCGTCTACATATTCAATTTCTTACACTCGGTGGTGTACCGTTTCTTTCCAAAGCTCAGTAGTGATCGCCTATCCTTATGTGGGCACATGGAGAGAGAGAGAGAGTTGGATTCAAGAAATATATTTAAGAATATTTAAGGACTGATCAAATAATAATAATAATAATTAATGTCGTAAGCCTTAAGTCTTGTTTAATTAGTTATTTTGTAGTTTATTAATTATTGATTATTAGTTTATAATTTAGTTAATTGTTCATTATTTTATGGAAATTAGCTGCATATTTCATTTCCACTAAACTATTCTCAACTTTCCCATTACAGATATCCATCGTAAGTCCCTAGAATTTTCAAAAATAAAAAATCAACGAATGATCGAATATGGTGTCGATGAATGCGACTCGTTGAGAGGAGTTCAATTGGTGTTGGTGCTTGACCGATAGGAAATAGCATAAAAAGTTCTGATAGCAGTGTAAAATTTTTGATAGCTCCTTATCATAAATGGCTACTGAAATTACTCTTTTTACTATCAAAATCAACCCCATTGAAAATAGCCCTATTGAAAACAACCCCCCATCAAAAGTATGTAGTAGCTATTAGAAGCTTGAGAGGATAGTTATTTTTTTATCTTTTATTGAAAATGTGAACTTCTAATAGATATCTTTTGTCAAAAACATGAAAATTCTTGTGTAAGGAGGCCAAATAATTATACCATCGAGTAGAGGATGTAGAGAATTTTCATTTGCAAGTTGTTAGAGGTGGAATAAGGGATAGAGGTGGTAGTAATCGACAGATGAACGGAGCTTGACCAAAGCTAATCAGAAGATGGTCAAAGGGAAATTCTCCCTCTGTAGACCATGATAACTTATGACTCACCCATCATTGGAAATCCCTTGTAGAGAGCTAGCCACGGACCACTATGATTCGCCTGTATAAACTAGTGGGTGTCAGAGGTGTGGTTGATGACTACTGAAATCGAGTCAGAGGCAATGTAAAAATCATAATCATTTACTGTACAGGGTTTCCTGATATTGGAGTAACTAAAAATTACTTTGCAAGGTGTATTAAATCAATATTTATAACTTGTCACTATTTGCACCAAAATTGGTCACAAACACCCAATTGTCGATGAAAACACTCGTTTACAATCACAGATCACAGATAGCGAGTATGTAGAGAATATAAATATGAAGAACACTCAAAATTTAAGAGAAAAACAGTAAAGACACACAAATTTATAATGATTCGGCATTCTAGCCTACGTCCACTTTGAAGAATTTGATCTTTATTAACTTTTGCTTGTTGGTTACAGCGGATTACAACAGTAAATTTCGAGTACAATTGTGATTTTCGAATGCTGCAATGATTTCGGCAGAGTTTGGACGTTGAAGAGTCAAAAGTCCCTTTTCTGTAGGTTTTGGGCGGCTATTTATAGGCGTAGGTTGCAAATATCTCGCTCAGATCTCGAAAGACCTCTTTTGGCACGCGGGTGGGCCCACGCAATCGATCCCATGTGGTGTGCGCTCGATCTATGACCGATACGAACGAATTTCGTATCAATCGTAATTTGGTCCAATCGAGTCGAGATCGATCGTGAGTGTTGCTGAGGATGTAGGCAAGCTTCTGTGAAAATTTCATTGCATTTGGACTTGTAGATTTTGAGTTATGATCGATGCAAGTTTGAATTTATTAAAGGCTGCTAAATTCGCATCGATCTGCTTCGCATCGCTCTATTCGTATCGATCGCAGCTGTTCTGTTCGTATTGATCGTAGCTGCTCTGTTCGTATCGATCGTAGCTGCTCTGTTCGTATCGATCGCAGCTTGAGCATACAAACTCTGATTGGCTTGAAATTTGAAATGTAACCTTTCCTATCCCTGTTCATCATCCCCAATCGATCTCGCCTTGATCTGAGCTCGGTCAAATTTTGACGATATCGATCATAGCCTTGTTTCCAATCGATCTCTAATACTGGTTTCCATTCTTTTTAGCCTATTTGTTGATATCCCGGCCTTGACTAAAAGGCGGGATAACAGTCACTATGAGTTCGTACAGAATTTTAGGTCATTTTCGTAATTTTGACCGTTTTTTTTCTTATACATTTGGTTATCTCTTCTTCGGTTTTTTTGGTAATTCTGCAGAGACATTGAAAATAATGCTAGTTTGGGCGAAGTTTAAGGAGTTTGGAGTATTCTGCAGTTTCAATGTAAACAACGGTATAGTACAAGTACAAAGCTAAAGCTGGTAATGGTTTATTTCAAATAGTCAAATACCAACTCAGTAGTATACTATTTCTTTCCAAAACTCAGTAGTGATCGTGAATGCTTATGTAAGGCACACACAGAGAGAGAGAGAGTTGGATGCAAGAAATATATTTAAGGTTACTTAAGGATAGATCAAATAATAATAATAATAATAATAAACATCGTAAGCCTTAAGTCATGTTTAATTAGTTATTAATTATAATTTATTAAGTATAGATTATTAGTTTATAATTTCGTTAATTGTTCATTATTTTGTGGAAATTAGCCACATATTTTCATTATCACAAAACTATTTTCAACGTTCCCATTACAAATATCCATTGCAAGTCCTTAGAATTTTCAAAAATCAAAAATCAATAAATGATCGAATATGGTGTCAATGAATGCGACTTGATTGGAGGAGTTCAATTGGTGTTGGTGCCTGACTGATAGAAAATAACATAAAACGTTCTGATAGCAGCGTAAAATTTTCGATAACTCCTTATCAAAAATGGCTATTGAACATACTCTTATTACTATCGAAAACAACGCCATTGAAAATAGCCCTACTGAAAACAACCCCTATCCGTATATGGTAGCTATTAGAAGTGTGAGGGGAAAGCTATCTTTTGTCTTTTATCGAAAGTGTGAACTTCTAATAAATATATTTTATCAGAAACATGAAAAGTCTCGTGTGTGGAGGCCAAATAATTATCCATCGAATAGAGGAGGTAGAGAACTTTCATTTAAGTTTATAAGGGTTTGAGGTGGTAGAAATCGACCGATGGACAGAGTTAATCAGAAGATGGTCAAAGGAAAATTCTCCCTCTATAGACCGCGATAACTTTCGACCCACCCATAATTGGAAATCCCTTATTGTAACGACCCGTAAATTTTGATTAGTTTTAATAACGTATTTAACTGAATTTTGTGAAATTTTTAAATAATTGAATTTTGAAATAAATTTTTTATATTTGGAATACGTATTTAAAACATAACAACTGGTAAATTTTCATCCGATAATATTGAAGTTTATTTTCTTGTGAAACTTTATTTCATTTTAAATCAGTTAATAACAGTTAAATTTAAAAGTTTCGGAAACCTAAATATGTCAACATGAGAAAATTTATTTAGAACACTCTGAATAAGACTGCGTAATTCGTTTCGCAAATTTCGGACGTTTCTAGCTCCGTTTGGATTTTTTCGTATGGAATAGCAACGTATATCAGTGTCCGTATCGACTTTTTGATCAGATGATCGTACCACCAATATCTGTATACCGTTTTGATCGTCTCGTCGTGCTGATTTCTGCGGTATATTCAATTCTATGTTTTGAAGTCCGGTACGCAGCGGAATCCACGAAACCGGTAACCGTATCGGTACCGGATATGTGACCTTTTGTTTCTTTTGCATTTCAACTACAGCCGTGTCATCCAAGCAACCATCAATTGTTTTAATTATCCGCGTAAATCAAGAGTCCTTATGTTACTTTTCATTTATTTTATAATTATTGCGTGACAGCTCCTTCATCGTTTCACAATTCTTTCTCCTCCCTCTGTTCCTTTTGAATATTTCTTTTATATACATTCGAAGTAAATAAAATCTGAAGCTTTCTTTTCCCAGACCCTTCACCACCTTCCATTTCTCCTTCCACACCTTATTTCCTGACCACCATCAACGAAAGCAGCGTCCGACCCCTCGATCTCTACTCCTTCTCTTCGCCTTTGGGACTGGAATGCCTTCGCCACCACCTGTCTACTCGGCCAAACACAGCCTCACCGCGCCTGCCCTTCCCCTCTTCCACGCCAGCTTTCATTCATCCACCTCAACATCTCGCCATCCCTCCACCTCAGCCTTGTCTAGCCTCGCCGAACCTCACCTCTGCAAGTGCCGAGCTCTTTCCCCTCTCCTCCCCTGTTGCTTGATGTGGGTTAGTTTATATTATATATATACCAGCTGTTCTTTTGCTGTATCTCATATTTGTATATATAATTATAGATAAAGTTAGGGCTGCATTTGGTTAAACTGTTTGATTTTTCTTTAAATTTATATTATTTATAGTTATGTATAAGATCTGGGTTTAACACTATAGTGTAAAGGGTATATATATTTATGTTTGTCTCTAATATATAACGTATAAGTGTATATTTTTAAGTATAATGTGTTTCGGGTCATATATGTATGTTATAGCATTAAGTATATATATATACTAAACTTATAGACGTGCCGTGAGTTTGTATGTTTATAAAGTCAAATATATTAGTCTATTTATTTTTCAGTCGTTGCTTATAGTTTTAAATCTTCAAGTTATAGTATATATATATATGTTGCGTGTTTAATATAATATAAGATTTCTTATTATCTTCTATATAGTACTTGTTCAATGTACTATATTTATATAAATAATTGGATTTTGAATGTTACAAAGATTTTTGTATAACGTATGACATGTTTTGATATTTGTGAGTTATCTGTACTATATACGTCTTATGGTTATGTATATGTTATATATTATTTTGTATATATTTATATAGTACAAAAGCTTGTCAGTTTAGTCAATTACCTGCTATCAAAACGTTATAACAGTATGGGTTTTAAAATTTTAAGGTATATAGATGTAAGTATTATATATATATATATATTTATTTTAAAGTTATATAAGTTTGTTTATAGATTAGCATGCTTGCTAAGTAATGTATATATAATGTTTTATATATATGTGAACTTGGTTTTCAATTTTATATAGATATAGTTCATTTTCGGCTTTAACTTTTAATTTGAAAATATAATACATATATTATTTTAACTAAATGTATGTACGTATATTTAGTTCAACCCATATCAAAACTGATTCAATTTATTCCATCGATTCCTGTTATCAGCTATTTATCGAATTCGTGCCACCTTGTTTGTTTTGGGATTCCTGCCTGGATTTCGTAACTCAACTTCATTGCCTATCTCTCTAGCCTCGAAAGGTGAGCAATCACTCACGATTAACGTTCTTTTATTTATTAAATTTTATTTCAATTGAAACGACAATTGAAATATGCTGCTGTAGTTATTTAAATTGCTATATATGCTATTATCTATAATTGTTCACCTATGGGATATGACACCATATCCTGTTGTTTATATATTATATTATTATTGATGATATATGCATGTTGTTATTATTTTCATATCTGTTATCACTCTACAAGTTCCCTGTTAGTATAGAATTCACTATGGGTTGAAATGATACATACCCGAACGGACTTTAGAATAGGAGGAATCGTTATAGGTTGAAATGATAAACCCAAGCGATTTTCATTGAATTGAATCTGGGATTGCGGGTCAAAATGATATCTACCCGTATATACTTAAATTACGGATTGAAATGATAAATATCCGTATCAATTGACCGTAGGATAGGAAATTATATACAGACACCGTTGGTCCATATATAAATATTTTGAAAATAATTTCTATGGTTTTGGAAAGAAATATATGGTTTTAATAAATGCTGATTCTTAAATAATTATATATAAATGGTAATGATGTATATAGATTTAATTTAATTAAGATTGAGTTAATACATATAATATGGTTAAGTATTTAAATTTATATTTCAAAATAGATTTTGGTAATAATTCGAATAAGTTAAGGTTGGGAAGATGATTTTATTTAATTAAACCGATTTGAAACTTATTGAAATTGAGATTTAAGATATGATTATAACTTGGGTTTGATTTAAGTAATTTAATGAATATTTCTTGTTTAAATAAATTTAAGGAAATATTTAGTAAACATGTAATTTAAGGATAGTTAAATGATATTGAATTTATTAAGTGAATATTCCCTGATTAAATAATAATGAAGTTAAATCAAGAGCTATATGAAACTGTTAATTTAACTTTGAAAATGTTGAATATTAAAGCTTTGAAATATATTGAAATTTTAAATGGTATATTTAGAACTGAATTGAATTGATGAATTGAGCTTTGAATAAATTTGAAGTTGGAATTTGAAGTTGATTTGAATCGATTTGTGAGACTTGAGGAAATTATAAATACTTTACTTTTTAAATTATTTAACCTATATATACTATTTTGGAAAATAGATATATTTGAAATGAAATGATATTTTGGTTTTGAAGTATAAATTAATTTGGAATGACCACGGTGTTACAGTGTATATTTCTACATTGTAGATAGTTCCACGGATCCTTAGAGGATGGTTATCCTAAATATCCTTTAAGTTACTTGTATTTCAGTTGATATTTCACTTGAGTTGGATTTATTGATATAAGAATGTTAATCCTGACTCGAGTGTTTTGTGTTTTGCTTTACGCTCGGGTCAGACTGAGTGATACAGCATTTGAGACTCACCTTTGGAGTTTGGAGCTTCGTTTGGAGATCCAACCATCGATTCGGCTTTCAGCTTTCCAGTTGATTTGTTCAGGGAGGTCATCTGTTTGTACTGGAGACTTCACTGATTTGAGATATTCTGTTGTATTTTTATTTCTAACTCTGATGTTTATATAGTAGCTTCATGAACTACTATTTATCTATTCCGCTGCATTATTGTTATATTACTCTGTATCTGTGATTCTGTGATTGTTTTATTTATTGTATATGTTGAGTTTTGCCAAATTTAAATTAACAATCTGATTTTTTGAGCAATTCAAGTCTGACATGTGTGGATGCGAATGGTTGAAAATAGCGGGTCGTTACACTTATCGAGAGCTAGCCATAGGAGGCATGATCACCAGAATGTCAACTATGACAAAGGAATTGATTGAAATGCAGAATCGTGACTTCCAACTCATGGACCAATTTTGGAAGCGATAAGAAGATGATAAGGAAGCGAGTGGCGCAAGGAGGTAGAGCATGCAGAGATGGGCATGGTGGTGGTAGCTGGAGGTGGTGATGGCGCCTTAATTCACCTTCAACGGTAAAATTATTCCTATCCGTGCGCTCTTTCGATGATTACATTGTAGATGTAAAGTTGGAGTTGAGATCTTCGCAATGGTATATTCAGATCGAAGATCGAAACGTTCGATTGAATGTTGCCTAAATGGATGATCGATATCATCTATATCTATACGAAAATCGGCAAAAGGGGTAGCTTTAGATGAAATTGAGAGGACAAAAAGATATCAAAATATCATGAACAACAACAAAGACCGTTTGCTAATATCTATCCGTATGTATAAGAAATGAACTTTTGAAGTATTAATTCAACGCGAAATCGATAAAAACGTTCGAGAATTTGAAATGCATAATTCAACGAAATTTATAATGTTTGAACGATCTAGGTAAGTGAATAAATTTGTGTAATCAAATTATCATAGAATGCAATACAAATGTGGAATATTCAAACGATATCAAAATGCGACATTAAACTAAAAATAATTTAAATATAAACTGGCTTAATTCCCTTTGACTCGACCGAAATATAAAAATACGATCCAGATTATTGATACTATGATGTGATTAATTTTGGCATGATCTTGATGGTTGTTATATGTTCGAGAAATTAACGGCTTTACATGGAAAATGTTTTGTACTCACTTGTTTATTGAATACCGCTTACGTGGCGGTTTTGAAAATGATAGTTGAATAATTAATCAATGTTATTGAATTTGGTGGGTGCAGTTGGGTTTAATTCTTGCGTGAGTAGAATTTCATCCAAGAGATTAGACCGGATCTAAACGGTGATGTAACAAATAATTATTAGTGAACGATAATGATAAAAACCAAAAGTGTTGGGATTCGGAGAAGACGAAGACACTTTAGTGGGGGCATACACTAAGCTTGTCTACTTTCAGGTTGCATCCAAATCCTGAGAGGGATATGTTGATCTCGGGCATAGTGGTGGGCTTGAGAAGAATCACTTCTCGGTGTACACTTGCTCACAGGAGACTCGTTTGTGTCGCCATCGACATTGCTTTGAAAGAGGTTTTTTTACCTTAATGGCGTATAGCCTAAATTTTTGCTATATGAGCATGTTTTGATTCTTAAATGAAATGAATGAAAATAAATTTTAAAGGGAAATGATATAAGAAATTTCTTACTTCAAACTTCATTAAATATTATCAATGGCCACTAGCTCAACTGGTTAGTGGTATGACACTCTAGAATTGGGTTCTCGAGGTTATGTTTCGAATCCCTAAGATATCAAAATGAGTGACCTACTTGAATAAAGTATCACTCTTACTATTAAAAAACTTCATTAGATATGAAATTGGAACTAAAAGTTGAAATGATAAGGGATATTTCATACTTTATATGTCATTAAATTTGAAACACTTAACCTATAAGTGACACATAAACATTAGTGATTGAATGACTTGATATTGTTGAAATGGTTATATTTGTTTCTTTGATACTGTATCGTTTATCGAAAGAAGAACCCGTTTGACTCTGCCTCATGCTTGCACTAGGCACATATAGTGCTTTGGGGAACTTATATTATTCAGGCCGGACTAATGCTTGACTCGTGTTGTTTATATTGTTTTCTCCAAAATCTTATGGGTTTTCGTTTGATTAGGCTGAGTTTATATATGGTACATGTTATCTTTTGGCTTTCAAATAAAGATTCCGAGAATGGTGCAGGAGGCTTACTATCTATGTTATTTTGAATTATTTAGTCTACACTATGTAAAGCCAGAGTTATGAGTGGTTAAGATATAAATTGTAAAACATACGATTTACCCCTGCGCATGAATGAAAGTGAAAATGTTGTATAAGCAATTGGGTAATGAAATCTATAAGTTGCTCTGTTTATCATTGTTAAAAAAACTGATGGATCACATTTCATCATTTGAAAATAATTTTGGCTATGACTGCAGCATCATCGACGTTCATTTTTGGGACTTGAAATGGGTAACGCTACAATTTGGTATCATAGCTTAGGTTAAGGGACACATAAGTTAAGCAGAGCTAAGTGGAAATCTTGGAATGGTTCAGAAAGAAAACATCTTAGGGAAGGGTATACATTATATAACGTACTTTCAATTTGATATAGATATGTAGTGGATATATCCGATGCTCTACTATTGCTTTCACTCTCTTTGCTTTTGGTTCTTACATAAACTCGCTTTTGTAGAGAACGAGAAGTGTATATCCAAAATGGATTAGTAGTACCTGGAAGTCCAAGGACTAATGTCTATAGAGGGACAACAAGTATGCAAGGTGATGATTGTAACGGCCCGTATTTTTACGGATCAAAACATTCTAAAATGATTGACCCTTGGTTATATTGTTGTTAAGACATTTCAGGTTTTGGCAGAATTTTGCTTAAGTCCTAAGTCGTAGCCGACTTAGGAGTTTGGACGAGTTAAGCAACAAGTCTGGGTCGAGTTGCCGACTCAAGGAACTCACCGAGTTAAGGGAGTGTGGTTGACCGACTTAAGGTAGTCACCGACCTAGGAGATAAGTCGTGACCGACTTAAGAGGTTCAGGCGACCTAAGTATTCTGGGGTAGAGTTAGGTCGGCAACGACCTAAGAGAATGTTGTGAGCGACCTAAGTGTTTAGGTGTTAAGTGTTAAGTCGGCTGACGAGTTAAGGATAGGTCGGCAGAGTAATTGAGTCGGTAGGTCGCCTCCTGTGTTAAGTTGTAACCCAGTTGCGAGTTAAGTCGTAGTTGTATTCCTTCGTATGTCATAGGTCGGCAAGGCACTTAGGTCGGCAACGACCTAAGTTAAGTCGCGCCTATGTGTTAAGTCGCAGATGCGCATTGTTGTAGGTCGTTAGGACTTGGGTTTTGAGGCTGTGTGTTGAGTGACTTTGTTAGGTCGGCAAAGTGTTAGGTCGTAGGTCGGCATAGTGTTAAGTCGGCACCGACTTAAGAAGATTGCCGAGTTACGACTTAAGGGCAGTTTTCAGCTATAAATAGGAGGGGTTGTTCTCACTTTTTGGGATCCGGATTTTGAAGCGACGAAGTGCTGCCATTTTGAGAGCTCGACTTCTACACTTCTTCACTTCTTTTCTCCACTCTAATCTAGTGCTTCCATCCATCCAAATCGAAGATCAAGATTGAAGATTCAAGAGCTTAGATTGAAGATCTTCATCTTTTCAAGAGAGATTTCTTCGTTTGAAGTGAGATCTTGTCGGATCTAGCTTAGTTCTTCGCTGTCCAGATCTGGAGTTGTTATCTTTTGGATTGTTTAGGTGATTTGGTGAGTGGTGATTATCTCTCACGCGGATCCAAAGGAGTAGATCGGATTGTTGGCTCGATTTGGTGTTAAATTAGTGATTTCCATGCATTTTCTTCATCCTATGTGTAGATCCATGTAGATCCATTGTTCATGATGATGTTGCATCCATTTTATCATATGTTAACCTATGCAAGTTCATTCATCAAGTTTGTAGAGATATAATCCATGTTTTCATGCTTATTTGACTTTCAACTCTTTAATTACGAAAATGCCATTATTGTTATAATTGTCTACTTAGATCATTTTTGAATGCTTGATTGCTTGGATTGATGTTTGATTTGATTGATTATTATGAACTAGATGATTGATGATTAGATTTAGACCGAAGACGATTCAAAAGCTAAGGGAAAGGCTCTTGAATTGGAAAAGCTGCTCGTGGCATATGTAGCGGGATGATGAAGCTCTTATGCATAGATTTGATGATATGTTGAGATGGGGCTTTGCGAGGATGTAATGAAGCGAGGCAATCATATGATGAAGACTTGGTCTAATCCAGACGGGATCATTCCAAGCATGTTGATAACTCGGTGATATGATTCGAGTTGAGGTTAATGAATGGATATGAGAATAGTCGTCGAGGAGGATGACTAGGAGGCTTGGATAGTATCGTTGTTGAAGGTTCTAGCATGCTCTAAGCAAGGGTACGTTTGGGCAGATTCGATAGTCCCAACGGCCAACTGTTGATGGTCGAGTACTCTGGGCAGATTCGATAGTCCTAGGCACGGGCTGCGACGACGTGCGGGAGTTATGTCTAGAACCGGGGTTTTCATTAGCCCTTGACGGACGGCTGAAAGAATGTGCCGGTCATTCAATTAACGGTGATATCGAAGCAATGATAACAGTGATAGCCAGAGTCATGGATGTTTGGCTGTATCGTCATTCGGACTCAAGAGCGGTATTTTCTGGGTGCTTATCTGATTTAGGCCTTGGTACTTGGAAAACATCGCCCTTGACTCGAGTGATAGTAGCTTTACTTTAAATTGTATGCTCTGCTATGTTTGCTTCTGCTTAGTGTGTGTCTGGGGGCTATCACTGTAGAATGAGGTTGGAGTGGGAGGGTTGTATTCCTATTCCTTTTCCTTTATGCTCTTTTGGTATGTTGTTAGTTAATTTACTGCTCACTAAGACTGTTGTCTGACTCAAGGCTTTATGTTTTAATTCTTATTGCCTTGGGCTGTTCGTCCATTTTTGGGACGGGCAGACTAGGTAGCAGGTGACAGGTGCTGTTCTCTTCTCACGATGCTGATATCGAAGACGAGCTAGAGGGTTGCATATTATCTTCTTATATGTACTGGATATTCCGCTGTTTTGTATTCTCTGAGAGATTTGTAGTGAGGCTGGATGTATTGAATATGTGGATGCTTGTATTCAACTATTATGGAGTTTTATATGATGTCATTTTGTTCTGTAAAGCTTCACTTTACATATGTTCTATTGTATTTTGTCCATGCGCTGTGAGTAATACGATAGATTCTTTTTGTTTTAAATCTTACCTTGACAATCGTCCATGGTCGCCTGGTACACTTTACAGCGCTTTATCTTTAGATTCGGTGCAGGGGTCATGGGCGGTCGTCACATTTGGTATCAGAGCATTGGTTAATCGATTTTACCCAACGCTCGCTGTCGTAACTACGTATGAGAGACGTAATTGTATTTTGATGGATGATTACTATATATAATATAGTAGCTTAGTAGAGTTTGAGTCCTTTATGCAGTTGTTTCTCTAGATGTTCTAATCATTCCTTTTTATAGATATTGAGAATGAGTCGAAGAGGGAGACCAGCTGCTAGGGGAGGTCGTGCTACTGAAGAGACTGCTGATTATGCAGCCATGTTCGAAGCTATGATGACTTCGATCATGAGAAGGATACCAGTTCCGGGGGCGGCAGTTGATGTTGGAGTTCAAGTCCAAACTCCGAAACCAGTGGATTTTGCTAAGTTGTGCAAGGATTATACTGCTCTTGGAGGGAATGTTTTCTTGGGAACAGAATCAACTATCGAAGTCCAGAGATGGATAGATGCTTGTAGAAGGATCTTTGGTGATTTGGGAATTGATGATGCAACTAAGAGGAAGTTGGCATCGAGGCAGCTTCAAGGGAGAGCTTCTGATTGGTGGAACTCTATTACCATCACTACTCCGGAAGAAGAGATTACTTGGGAGCAATTCCAAGTCAGATTTGAAGCTAAGTTCATTTCTACAGCCCAGAAGTCTGTTCTGTTCAAGAGGTTTGTGGAGCTCAAGCAAGGTGGAAGATCAGTTCTTGAGTATGTTTCTGAGTTCGAAGCTTTGTCCAAGTATGCCCGGTCGTATATTGAATCTGCTTATCAGAAGAATGAGAAGTTTGTGACCGGCTTGGATAGTTATCTTGGGAGACAGTTGGTGGATCATTTGGACGATTCATTTGAGAAGCTGGTGGAGAAAGCTCTTAGGCATGAGAGTCTGTTTCCTAAGGAAGGACCTGTTGTTGCTGTTACCAAGGGAGAGTCTAAACCACAGCAGGGTGGAAACCAGAAGAGGAAGCAGCAGCAGCAGAAGGGTAAGGATGGCCAGAAGAAGCCGAAAGGCGAGGTGACTTGCTACAATTGTCAGCAGAAGGGCCATTTCTCTAAGGATTGTAAGAATCCGAAGGCACCGATGAAGTGTCACAACTGTGACAAGCCGGGGCATTTCAGGAAGAATTGTCCAGAACCAAGGAAGGACAGGCAGATTGTGCAAGCCTATGCTTTAGGAGCTGTTCCGTCGTCTTCAAAAGCTCCTACTGCTGAAGAGAAGGGAAAGAGTGTGGTTGTTCAAGGTACTCTTTTCCTATGTGGTGTTCCGGTTAGAGTTTTGTTTGATACTGGAGCGTCGCATTCGTTTGTTTGTAATGAACTAGTAGGCCGGTTAGGTTTGAAGCCGGATATTGTTGACAGGCCATTGGTTGTGACTAATCCAGTTGGGGGTTCGTCTTGTTTGTGTATGTTATGCCGTGGTCTAGTTGTGTCGAGTCATGGTTGCTCTTTTGTTTGTGATTGCTTTGTTCTGAACTTTGCGGGGTTCGGAATTATTTTGGGTATGGACTGGCTTAGGAAGTATGCGGCTAAGGTTGATTGCGAAAGGTTGGAAGTGACAGTCGAGAATGTGGAGGGGCGAAAGATTGTGATACGATGTAAGCATGAAGAAGGCGTCTTCATGAGCTTCATGTACTCGCTAGTTGTTCCACGGGATGGACTGTCATCAGTGCCGATCGCTAATGGATTCGAGGATGTCTTTGACGAAGTCAAAGGGTTGCCGCCGCATAGAGAGATCGAGTTTCGGATAGATCTAGTTGAAGGAGCCAGACCTGTTGTGATGCCTCTTAGGCGGATGGCGCCTAGGGAACAGCAGGAGTTGAGGGTGCAAGTTGATGACCTTTTACAGAAAGGATTCATTCGGCGTAGTGTGTCCGAGTGGGGTGCACCAGTTGTGTTTGCAACCAAGGCAGATGGGTCGTTGAGATTGTGCGTCGATTATCGTGAGCTGAATAAGGTGACTAAGAAGAACAAGTATCCATTACCGAGAATAGATGACTTGTTTGATCAGCTTCACGAAGCCAAGGTGTTTTCTCAGATGGATTTGGCAACGGGATTTCACCAGTTGAGAGTAGCGAAGGATAGTGTGCCGAAGACTGCTTTCAGGACACCATCCGGTTTCTTTGAGTGGCTGGTAATGCCGTTTGGATTGACTAACGCGCCAGCATATTTTGTTGATCTTATGAATAGAGTGTTCAGAGATCAGTTGAACAAGTTCGTACTTGTGTTCGTGGATGATATTCTGATTTATTCCAGAACGGAAGAAGAGCACAAGACGCACTTGCATATTGTTTTGGAAATCTTACGGAAACATCAGCTGAAGGCTAAGTTTTCAAAGTGTCACTTCTGGAAGAATGAAGTGAGGTTCTTAGGCCATGTGATTTCTGGAAATGGAATAGCGGTTGATCCCGCTAAGGTGGCAGCAATCCAGGATTGGGTTAGACCTAAGAATGCATCAGATGTGAGAAGTTTTCTTGGATTAGCAGGATATTATCGACGGTTTATTAAAGACTTCTCCAAGATAGCTGCTCCGTTAACAGGATTGACAAAGAAGAACCAAGTGTTCAGTTGGGATGCTAAGTGTGAGCAAGCTTTCGGAATCCTGAAAGAGAGATTGACAAGTGCTCCTGTTTTGACTATTCCAAATGGGAATGATGAGATGGTGGTTTACACCGACGCATGTGGTACTGGACTTGGAGCAGTGCTGATGCAGAGGGATAAAGTTGTTGCGTATGCCAGTCGACAACTGAAGCCGCATGAAAGAAATTACCCAACTCATGATTTGGAATTAGCGGCGATTGTATTTGCTCTGAAGATGTGGAGGCATTATCTATTGGGAGTTCGATTTGAGTTGTTTACAGATCATAAGTCGTTGAAGTATCTTTTCTCCCAGAAGGATTTGAATCTTCGGCAGCAACGTTGGCTAGAGTTTTTGGCATCATATGATTTTGGTATAGCTTATACTCCGGGAAAAGGTAACGCAGTGGCAGATGCGTTAAGTCGAAGACATGCAGGATTGGGAGCCATGTTTTCAGAATGGAAGAGTCTCGAGTATTTAGCTGGATTTGACTTCAGGCCTAGATGTGAATTGGAACCTGAGATGTTGGCAAACTTATCGATAAGACCCACTCTTGTGGAAAGGATTGGCGAGGGCCAAAAGCGAGATGATAAGCTTGTCAAGATTGTCCGTGAATTGGAATCCGGATTGGATCCAGAAAAGGATAAAGGATTCGAGGTCGATCGAGAGGGTTGGCTTCGGAAGCAAGGACGACTAGTTGTTCCCGATATAGATGAATTGAGGAGTGAAGTTCTGAAGGAAAGTCATCACTCGAAGTTGACAATTCATCCAGGAGGAAACAAGATGTATCGGGATATGAAGAGAACCTACTACTGGGAAGGCATGAAGAAGGATGTTGGAAATTTTATTTCCAAATGCATGAACTGCCAGTTGGTAAAGGCTGAACAGAAGAAGCCAAGTGGATTGCTTCAGCCCTTAGAAGTTCCTACATGGAAGTGGGAACAAGTGTCGATGGATTTTATTGATGGATTGCCTAGAACCAGAACGGGAAATGAAGGGATTTGGGTCATTGTGGATCGTCTGACTAAGAGTGCACGATTCATTCCTGTTCGATCGACTAGGACTGCATCAAAGTTGGCTGAGTTGTATGTTAAGTGGATAGTTCGATTCCATGGTATTCCGAAGAGTATAGTGAGCGATCGAGATCCATTGTTCACTAGTGGATTTTGGAAGAGCTTCCAGGAAGTCTTGGGAACCGAGTTGTGTTTGAGTACAGCTTATCATCCCCAAACAGATGGTCAGACTGAGAGAGTCAACCGAGTTTTGGAAGATCTCCTCAGAGCTTGTGTTTTGGATTTCGGAGGATCATGGGAAGATCACCTTCATTTGGTGGAGTTTGCCTACAACAACAGTTACCAGTCAAGTATTGGTATGGCACCATATGAGGCATTGTATGGAAGACCGTGTAACTCTCCGACATGTTGGTTGGAAACTGGGGAAAAGTTGATGCTTGGGCCAGAGATGATTCGTCAGACTTCAGATTTTATAGAGATCATTCGGCAACGAATGAAGGCAGCCCAAGATCGTCAGAAGAGTTATGCTGATAAACGTCGTAAGGATTTGGAGTTCGACGTAGGTGAAATGGTTTTTGTGAAGATTTCTCCACTGAAGAATGTTATCCGATTCGGGAAGAAAGGAAAATTGACTCCGAGATTTGTTGGACCATTCCCGATCATCGAGCGAATTGGAAAGCTCGCCTACAGATTGGAGTTACCGGAGAAAATGTCGGGTGTGCACAATCTTTTTCATGTATCATATCTACGGAAGTATGTGCACGACTCGAGTACCGTAGTTTCTGCTGATAGCTGTGAAGATTTCGAGGTTGATCCAGTTGATAGAAGACCTCGTAAGCCGCTTCGTGTTGTTGAAACCGACACGAAACAGCTTAGGAGGAAGGTAGTTAAGTTGCTCAAGATACAATGGAGTGACGATGATAACGACTGTACGTGGGAGGTGGAAGAGAGGATGAAGGCAGCTCATCCTGAACTCTTCAAGGTATGGCCCTAAGGTGTCGTGTCATCTAACGAAATTGTAACTTGTTCTAAGTCTTAGAATTCTGTACGCTAAGCTAGAATTGGATGCATGGTTTATTGATTGTTATGGATGATAGGCGTACAGAATAGCTTTGATTGCCTTGTTTGTTTGGAATTTCGGGGGCGAAATTCCTAAGGGGGAGAGAATGTAACGGCCCGTATTTTTACGGATCAAAACATTCTAAAATGATTGACCCTTGGTTATATTGTTGTTAAGACATTTCAGGTTTTGGCAGAATTTTGCTTAAGTCCTAAGTCGTAGCCGACTTAGGAGTTTGGACGAGTTAAGCAACAAGTCTGGGTCGAGTTGCCGACTCAAGGAACTCACCGAGTTAAGGGAGTGTGGTTGACCGACTTAAGGTAGTCACCGACCTAGGAGATAAGTCGTGACCGACTTAAGAGGTTCAGGCGACCTAAGTATTCTGGGGTAGAGTTAGGTCGGCAACGACCTAAGAGAATGTTGTGAGCGACCTAAGTGTTTAGGTGTTAAGTGTTAAGTCGGCTGACGAGTTAAGGATAGGTCGGCAGAGTAATTGAGTCGGTAGGTCGCCTCCTGTGTTAAGTCGTAACCCAGTTGCGAGTTAAGTCGTAGTTGTATTCCTTCGTATGTCATA
Organism: Allium fistulosum; assembly: GCA_030737815.1. Lineage (NCBI taxonomy): Eukaryota > Viridiplantae > Streptophyta > Magnoliopsida > Asparagales > Amaryllidaceae > Allium > Allium fistulosum. Next base: position 1,125,706,807 of record CM060904.1, on the reverse strand, counting down.
GGTCGGCAAGGCACTTAGGTCGGCAACAACCTAAGTTAAGTCGCGCCTATGTGTTAAGTCGCAGATGCGCATTGTTGTAGGTCGTTAGGACTTGGGTTTTGAGGCTGTGTGTTGAGTGACTTTGTTAGGTCGGCAAAGTGTTAGGTCGTAGGTCGGCATAGTGTTAAGTCGGCACCGACTTAAGAAGATTGCCGAGTTACGACTTAAGGGCAGTTTTCAGCTATAAATAGGAGGGGTTGTTCTCACTTTTTGGGATCCGGATTTTGAAGCGACGAAGTGCTGCCATTTTGAGAGCTCGACTTCTACACTTCTTCACTTCTTTTCTCCACTCTAATCTAGTGCTTCCATCCATCCAAATCGAAGATCAAGATTGAAGATTCAAGAGCTTAGATTGAAGATCTTCATCTTTTCAAGAGAGATTTCTTCGTTTGAAGTGAGATCTTGTCGGATCTAGCTTAGTTCTTCGCTGTCCAGATCTGGAGTTGTTATCTTTTGGATTGTTTAGGTGATTTGGTGAGTGGTGATTATCTCTCACGCGGATCCAAAGGAGTAGATCGGATTGTTGGCTCGATTTGGTGTTAAATTAGTGATTTCCATGCATTTTCTTCATCCTATGTGTAGATCCATGTAGATCCATTGTTCATGATGATGTTGCATCCATTTTATCATATGTTAACCTATGCAAGTTCATTCATCAAGTTTGTAGAGATATAATCCATGTTTTCATGCTTATTTGACTTTCAACTCTTTAATTACGAAAATGCCATTATTGTTATAATTGTCTACTTAGATCATTTTTGAATGCTTGATTGCTTGGATTGATGTTTGATTTGATTGATTATTATGAACTAGATGATTGATGATTAGATTTAGACCGAAGACGATTCAAAAGCTAAGGGAAAGGCTCTTGAATTGGAAAAGCTGCTCGTGGCATATGTAGCGGGATGATGAAGCTCTTATGCATAGATTTGATGATATGTTGAGATGGGGCTTTGCGAGGATGTAATGAAGCGAGGCAATCATATGATGAAGACTTGGTCTAATCCAGATGGGATCATTCCAAGCATGTTGATAACTCGGTGATATGATTCGAGTTGAGGTTAATGAATGGATATGAGAATAGTCGTCGAGGAGGATGACTAGGAGGCTTGGATAGTATCGTTGTTGAAGGTTCTAGCATGCTCTAAGCAAGGGTACGTTTGGGCAGATTCGATAGTCCCAACGGCCAACTGTTGATGGTCGAGTACTCTGGGCAGATTCGATAGTCCTAGGCACGGGCTGCGACGACGTGCGGGAGTTATGTCTAGAACCGGGGTTTTCATTAGCCCTTGACGGACGGCTGAAAGAATGTGCCGGTCATTCAATTAACGGTGATATCGAAGCAATGATAACAGTGATAGCCAGAGTCATGGATGTTTGGCTGTATCGTCATTCGGACTCAAGAGCGGTATTTTCTGGGTGCTTATCTGATTTAGGCCTTGGTACTTGGAAAACATCGCCCTTGACTCGAGTGATAGTAGCTTTACTTTAAATTGTATGCTCTGCTATGTTTGCTTCTGCTTAGTGTGTGTCTGGGGGCTATCACTGTAGAATGAGGTTGGAGTGGGAGGGTTGTATTCCTATTCCTTTTCCTTTATGCTCTTTTGGTATGTTGTTAGTTAATTTACTGCTCACTAAGACTGTTGTCTGACTCAAGGCTTTATGTTTTAATTCTTATTGCCTTGGGCTGTTCGTCCATTTTTGGGACGGGCAGACTAGGTAGCAGGTGACAGGTGCTGTTCTCTTCTCACGATGCTGATATCGAAGACGAGCTAGAGGGTTGCATATTATCTTCTTATATGTACTGGATATTCCGCTGTTTTGTATTCTCTGAGAGATTTGTAGTGAGGCTGGATGTATTGAATATGTGGATGCTTGTATTCAACTATTATGGAGTTTTATATGATGTCATTTTGTTCTGTAAAGCTTCACTTTACATATGTTCTATTGTATTTTGTCCATGCGCTGTGAGTAATACGATAGATTCTTTTTGTTTTAAATCTTACCTTGACAATCGTCCATGGTCGCCTGGCACACTTTACAGCGCTTTATCTTTAGATTCGGTGCAGGGGTCATGGGCGGTCGTCACAATGATAGGGTGGATGATACCACTAATGAGAAACCAACATTGGAGCTCAAGTATCCGCTCCAACAGTAGGAGGAATGGATATGAATGCCTTATTCTACCAGTTTCTGACTAATCTAGTGCATCAGCAAGTTTAGCAATAGATGCCTAACATGTCAAGAGCACCAAGACCAGCAGTGAGAGAAGGCTTTGCTAAGATGTATCAAGATTATAAGAATCTAGGAGGTGAACATGTTCTTTAAATTTCAAAAATGCTTTTATACCTTATTAAGCCCATTTTTGCATATTGCACAAAATAGAATATTTATGGCTTAGAGTTGCCACTAGCTTTTTTTATCATTTATGGTCCATGTCTCAAATTCGTAGTTAGCTTATTATACTTATTTTGAGTTATTTACCAAAAATCTAAGCCATTAACCTGTAAATATATGCTAATACATGTAGACTAATATGTATAGTTATCACCATTATAGTGTGTCGATGGACAGTAAATTGATCCCCAAGTGAATGTACACATATTTGATGTAGCTATATTTAAAATATTATAAAATCTAGTTATAAATTTACAGAAAACCCCACTCTGATACTAACTGAAAGAAGATAAGTGAAAGGGGATGTATATATGATATAAACAAAAACCAATTACAACAAGCACTTACACAACTTATCGTATGACTGCAATATATATAAATAATTATTATGAGTAAGATAAATAAAATAAATTTAGAGAGAGCAAACAGTGCAAAGCTATAAAGAACACAAGATATATCCTAGTTCACAACTTATCCTTTATCAATGACCCCCTATATGCAATCATATAGAACATACATCAAAACAACTATGGATAGATCTCTCTTGTTAACAATTTTTCTTGTTAACACTAGACGTGCAAGGCAATAGGTCTTGGTTAGTAATACGCTTGTTCAACTAGTGTTAGACCAAAAAAAATATGCAAGTCCAATGTGAAGTATATTTGTTCGTAGTTTCGGCCTTTGAGAAACGAGGTCACATTAACGTCATAAATATCGATTTACAAGAGTTATATGCAAGTCATAAGGCAAATGATAGTCAAATCTCTTTATTCACTTGTAAGGTGCCATGCGAAGTTGGTTTACAAATCCTTATGTGCAAAAATCATCAAAATACAACAAGCTCTAGAAATCCCTAATTCAATTTAGGGATACAACTTTAGAAATGTAAGAAAAGCGGTGAGAGGAATTTTTCCCCTTTTTAAATGACCTCGAGGCTTATTTATAGTAGTTGCAGTAGGCTGTATAGCTGCCACCTGTCCTTCGACATCGTTGTTTTTCGGCGTCCTTTATTGTATTGTCAGCATGCAATAACATTCTTCATATTGATGACTTACATCGTCCCTTTATATACTGATGATTTACGATATCATTTTAAGCATTGACGATTCATGGCATCCTTCTCTAGATTGGTGATTTATGATATTGCTCTTTGTACTATCAATATTCAACATTCCTCTATATTGTTGATATTCGACATTCTTCATGGTTCTGATGGAATTTAACATCTCTAATCATATTGGCGGCGTTCGACATCTTTGACGGCACTGATGATATGCGGCGTTCTTGACATCTATAGGTATTCGACATTTGTTATACCCTTTAAAGCACGGCGTCCTTTGCCACTTATATGGCACAAGCATTGTAGTAAAAACCTTCTAGGCCTCCGCCTAGGCCCCGCCTAGGCAATGGGCAAGGTTTACCGCCTAGCGATTTTCTTAGGCCCACCCAGACAAGATTTACTACCTCATTTAAGAATCAAAACATGTATTCAGACATTCATTAGGCATTATTTAAGATTCAATGCCATATATAAGCATTAATGTGTTAGTTTTAGGCTATCTTGCCTCTTTGGCTACTTCTAAGCACATTCAAAATCCTAAAATTCCAAATTATATCAATCGATGCTAAAAAAACACCACACTTTTATCCAAAATACATGAGTTAACAAAAATTCCTAGCTTCGATTAATTCTCGATTAATCCCCGCTTAGACGATTAATCCCTAATCCATACTAACCGCATAGCGTCCTCTTAGCGATTTTGACAACTTTGGGCACAAGACCACTTGCTGCTTGTTGATGCTTTACAATATAGTTGTAAAGGCCCGACACCTATAGGTTTTGATATACTCTCCTTGTGGTTATATCGTCGATGCCTTTCAATAATGCAGTATCTTTTAATGATGCGGTATCTCCTTATATCTGCCTTCAAGTTCGGTAATTCCTTTGCTATAGTTTTTCAACATATGTTGTCATTCGATACCACTTCAAATTTTTTATGCGATGTCTTTAGGAACTGTTTTGAGATACGACATTTCTTCCACTTCATATGCCTAACAACCAACAAGGTTGTTGAGGTTCGACATTTCCCCTTCTTTTATTCAAGTTTGATAGCCTTTGTAGTTCAGCATCCTTATAGATTCAATGCCTTTATGTGATATCTCCTCTTTGTCGAAGTTCGATAACCCTCACGTTTGTTAATTACTTGGATTTCAACGTTCATGGAAGCTTGCCATCCTTCCATAGGTGTTCGACATCTTCTTGAAGCGCTTGAAGTACGATATCCCCTGCTAAAGGTTCCACTGCTTTCGACATCTTGAACTCCGACATGTCTCCTACATATTTGGCATCTTTATTTGCAGTAACATTTTCCCCCTTAGTGTAGAAGAAATGTTGACTTTTCAAGTTAACTCTCCAATATCAATGTTTGCCGCCTTGATAACTTCATTGCCGTCTATTGGCATTCCTTCCAAATCTCACTCGTTAAATCAAATTGAGATCAACGGTCCTCATTGCTCCTCTTTCTTTCTATAAATACTCGTCTTCTTCTTCCCAACCTTTTTACCTTCAAACTAAACTTGAGACAAAAATTTTAATTTCCAATTTTACCTTAAAAACTTCGATTCTCTTCAGCACTCAAGCTCGATCTCAAGGTTTTATTTTTTTTATTGATTTAGACACAAGACTAAAGAGGTGTATTTGATTTCTAATTTTAGCTAAGGTTTTAATTGGGCGTTTTTATGAATTGTTTGGAATTTATTTGAAGCATCATACTTAGTAATTTGAATTCGAATGTGGATTGCAATATGTTCTTTTATCAATTGAAATTTGAAAACCGCTGTTACAAATTCGAAAATTTTCCAGAAAGATACCTTTCTAGAGCTTCGATTAGGATAAAATCAGTATCCTTTTAAATGTCGATATTCAATTAAGGATTTGACCGATTCTTAGAAACTCGGAACCTTTTTCAAAACTTGATAACTTGCCCGGTTTTCAGATTGATTAATCTTTTAAAATTTGACATTCAATTTGAAATTTCAACTTCGATATCTCTTGAAAGCCGACAACTAATGTAACGACCCGGATTTTCAATCGTCTGATTTTGAACATTTAATTTATTTTAAATATTGGATTTGGAATATAAATTTATTTTTTAATATGAAGATTTTGGTTGGAATTATAAAATTAATTTAAATTTTCAATATAGCGATTTATCGTAATACGAAAATGGTGAATAATTGAAATTGAGTTGAATATGAATCGAAACGATTTCTAATATTGATATAAATTCTATTTGAATTAGAATTGAGTCAGTAAGTTTTTAAAACTGAAATTTCAAGTGATTTCGCCAATTTTTGAAATCGTCGATTTAATCGACGCGTTAAAATAGCGATCTCCGTGGCACAATCTCGGAATTCGACAAAATCAGTTCCATTGGATCCGTAATAGTGTATTATTATTGAGTTTAAAATTTCATAGCGTTTGGAGTTATCGTTTGGTCGTACGGGATAGAAACGCGTTGAAATAAATATTGAAAATTTAATATTTTAATTGGATTCAAAAAGCTATCTTCCATGTATGATCGAATTAGGTCCTAAAACTTGTTCCATTGCGTTCGAAATATGGGTATGACATTAGGAACGCCAGGCGGCACACCTCGGTAGGAGTTCGTGATTTTAAGTTAATATAAACGAGATATTTTGAAAATTAAATAAGATTATAAGTTTTTTAAAGTCAAACCATATACACCCTAAACTGTACTCGAGCCACCCTACATCTGATCGCCCCGTTTCTCAATGGCTTAAATCACATACACTTCTATTTCTATTCTCTGAACAAAGGAAAAACACGTCCATCCTCTTCTTTTAAAATCAAAATAAATCCAATCACTTAATCAAAAATTTTAAATGTTGGATTTTTGGAATTCATAAGAAGGGATCCATACTATACGTGAATTTCAAAGGGTGCGGCTGCTATGGGACAAGTCAACAGTTTTATTCATTGCTTTGTATACTAGGGTTCTAGGATTCGAGGTTTATAAGTGGAGATAGGGTACGGCGCCGATTTCTGTAGGTTTGATGAACGAAGGCGCATTCGTTGGTGAAATTTCGATGGTAGCGGCTCTCGTTTATGGGTCGTGACATTTGGGTATGACCAGAGCGAGGTGCAGGTCGCGATGCGAGGGGAGCAACCGAGCTCTGAGAAGTGGTGTCGGGGAGGTAGTGCTCGCGAAGGGGAGTTGTTTTGTGAAGATGGTGCATCGTTTCGTCAAGGAACGAAGTCAAGATCGATGGAGGAATCCTTGGCCGTGGATGTCTGTATTGTGTTCTTGTGCACGTTGAGGAAGATGGCATTTTTGGTAATATTGATAAAAGTTATAATTTGATTTATGTAAATTATCATTTAACATTGGCGATAACTTATTAATTTGATAACTCACTCAAACAAGGTCCGATTGGGACGAATCAAGCGATGTCATAATCGTATCGACGAGTTTTATACAACGAAATTGGTTTGGGATTTTTCAGAGTCGGCTGGGATTTTATAAAATTTAAAAATCTGGATGTTCGGCAAATTAAAAATCAAGGTGAGTAAATCTCACTCAATTTGGTTGACTGGTTTAATTTATACAATTAAAAATTTATTACTGGATGATTGGTTGGATTGATATATTACTATCAGTTGAATGTATATTATATATATTAGTAGTTGGGTATATTCCCGCCGATTGGAGCGGATGAGACACTTTGCCCCCCGCATAATAGCAGATGACCCTATATTACCGCGATATCCTTCCTCGAAGCGAGATTGGTATTTTATGCTATATAACATATGTGGTTGCAAGGAAACAGTTGGAGGGATCCAACTGGATTCCTCAAATATATTGATTGTTTTTCATATATAGTGATATATGATGTGTGTAGAAAATCTGTTATAAATTATGTTGTGGTTTGAATTTTTTGGATGATATAGTAGCGCTGGCCTAAATTTTGGTAATTTAAATACCATAAATATTATTTTTGAATTTGAAGGAATTAAAAGGAGATTTTGGATATAAAAATATTTATATCGATTTGGATTATTTAAAGGAAATTGACTTGGATAAAACAATGATTTGATTTTGGGTTGTACTTAACTATTCGTAAAATGTTTTAAATAGAGATTTTAAAATAATTTATATAAGGGATTTTTAACAATGGATTTTTAAATGATATTTCTGAAAATATGGATAAGGAGTTGAAATCCATATTTAAAATAGATTTGAAAAATAAATGGGATTAAAAAGGAATGGATTCATAAATGGAATTTTATAAATGAGATTATTTTTTATAAACAAGTGAAACCAAATGGGTTTATAGACTTATAAACGATGTTTATAAATAAGGAGAAATGATTATCAATTGATAAATTGAAAATATAAATTTACAATGTGAATTTATATCGAGATATGGAAATCGTTTTTTGAAAAAAAATAGTCTATTTTTGAAATGTGAGAATGATTATGAAATTGAAATGTAGTCGATGTGATATGAATCGAGAGGGATTTATAAGTTGAAATTGATAATATTGGATTTTAAAAATAGTTTTTTGTCGAGAAATTAAAATTGTTTTAAATGGGATTTTTATTTATTAAACTATATAGTTAAAGCATTTTAGTATTGAAATATTTTTGAAAGTGGATTATTCTAATATTTAATAGTTATTGAAATGAATTCACATTTTTATAATAAGCCTTGTAAATCGATTAGTTATATTTAAAAATGGATTGGAAATGAGTTATCGATGTTTATTTAAAGTATTTTAATATTTTAAATAATTATTTAAACATGTTTCAAAAATAAATTATTCTTCTTTAAAATTACTTATCATATATATAGAAATTTGGAAAGATTGTAATTTATTTATAAATCCTCTCGAGATTTGTAAACGGGGATTATTTAACGGATATGATTTTTATAAGAGAAATCTTATAACCGAATTTTGGAAACTTAAGGAATTTCCGAAATGGTTAGATAAGTGAACCTCGAAAAATGAATCTGAATTCATAAAAGAAGTTATAAATTGGTGAATGAGATTTTAAATAAGAAAAATCGATTTTGGAAATTGTAGAAGGGATTACGAAAATTCCTGAGATTTATGAAATGAATTATAATGAGTTGTGACTTTACAAAAGGATTGTAAATGGTTTTATGAAGTTGGAATAAAAAGGGAGATTTCCCCATTTGTGAATATACCTATAAAATCGATAAGATATAAATATTTCCTAAGTGTTGAGAAGTAAGTGATTTTGGAAAATATATTTATAAATATTTTTCTAAGTATTGGAATAAATGATTTGGGAATGTTTGACTATGGGAAGGTTATACGGAAATATTTCCAAGTGTTAATATGGTTTGAAAATATCTCGTTAAGGATATAAGGATTTGAATTTGTTTTCAAACGTTGGAATACTGGAAGAGATTTGAATATATATCTGTGTAAAGATATTTGAAATGAGTGTTTTGAGAAGATTAAATAAATTGGGCCTAGTGACTGCTTATGTGTGAAATTTGATAGTTAAATAACCAACTATCAAATCTGACCAAATTCATTAATCAGTTCGAAGAGACTGGGATCAGATTTAAATTATCCGAAAACCACTTCGATCCGATTTGTGCGTTATGAATTGTGATATCGTGAAGATAATGAAGATGGTGATTTTGGAGATTCGGTTTGTTCAGACCCAGAACAACTTGTATGGATGAATGTTATCATTTGCATCGTGGTCTGGAAGGCAGTGTTAGCATTCCAAGTATGAATGCTATTCTTAAGGTAAAACGTAGCCTCAAGCCGCATCAACCAGGAATGACTAAAACAGGGGAGATGCAGCAGGGCTAAGCGGATCACACTCAAGTAGGGTATGTTATCACTTTTCTAGATACCCTTAGATATATTATAATTATTGATATGGTTGTGCATGGAAAAGAGAGCACTCGTTAGGGTGGGAACACCCGGGGTGATAACATATTCGGTACTATCCAGTAAGGGGTAGGCCGATCCTGTGTTGGCAGGGATCGCTAGGTACGATCTTGGTACATTTTTCTAAAGGTGTACTGTAGCGGGCGGTACCCCAGTAGCCCAGTCATTGTATGGAATCCAATATCCACTACGAGTCTGTACGGTTTTGATTGTGTCCAATCATGTTGAAACGTGAGATGCAAGCATTTCAGCTGTTTTATAGTTTACTTTCTATAGACACTATTACAATATCAGATGATTTTGATATAAAATGTTTTGGTTATCGTAAGGTAAAAACCCGTCGTATTTATGTGTGACGTGGTCTTACGAGATACCTTTGTTTTTCAAAGAATTTTGTTAACAGTAATAATTCAAATTGAGTGTGTTTTCTCACGCTGGTTTTCCAGACTGACTCGGGTGTTATTTTATTATAATGCTCGGGTCAGACCGAGTACTACAGATTCAGGTTAGGATGCTATGGAACTCAGGAGACGAGCTGGAGGAGTCTCAAGCGTATTTCACGTACTTGATTATATTCCACCATGTGTGTATGCTATATATTCAGCACTTATGAGGACAAGTTATTATAACTGTCCAGATTGATTTGTTGATTGATGTACACTGATGATGGTATGTATATTAACAGTTACAGTTTTCTTTTGTATAAAGATATGTTATTATTTATTATATACTTTTCCACTGCGATTGTGAGATTTTGTGTTATTGTTTATGTTTTCTTCTATCTCTTTTTTTCTTCACCCCTAATGATCTGGTATTTCCAGCACTCGATTTCTCGGCATGCTATACAGTGAACGTATTGATGTCGATTTCGAGGGTCGAAATTCTCGGTTCGTTACAGCTAATCTAAAACTTGGTATACCTTTAAGGCTTTACTTACCAGCTACAAATTCGGAAATTGATTAGGGATTTGATATCTATTTAGGAATCTAACAACTTGGTTATGAGGGATGGTTATATTAGGTTTAAACCCGAAACCCATAGTGAGCTGCTATTTCTAAATTCGACAACTACAGAAAGTGTTGATGTTCAGGCTATAAATTTGATATCCTGCTTAAGTTCGATATGACATCATGACTTTGGAATGTAGTTATTAAATTGTAGACTTACAATCTGTTTATGCATTCGACATCTTATAAATTCGACAATAGATTAAAACATTTCTATGTAAATTTAACCCTACCCATTCAACAACCGTATAAGTTCGATATCGGATTTCCAATTTAACATCTTTTATATTTTTTTGTAAGATGTTATTAGTACAACACTTTAATTGAACCTTACCGACCTGCTATAAGCCTAACTTTTGGCCACAAATTCAATAGTTGTCAATGAACTTCCCATTGGTTATAAAATTTTCAAATATTCTATAAACACAATATCTTCTTATAAGTTTGACATCTAGGAATGGATCACTTAATGGATTATTAACTTGTTATAAGTTTTATAACTAGTCTTAGTTTCGACACCTTACCAATAAGAATTGAATAACTTTCAATTAACCAAGTACTTGTTGGTTAAGCATTTAATTGTTTATCATGACATCTTTTAATAAAATATGCAATACTTCCCTAGTTTTGTGCAATATCATCTAGCAGATAAATGGATAGTAAGAATTCCAATAAAAGCTTCAAGCCTTCTCTCTCTTCGACGAAGGGAGATTATAAGCAGGCTCAATCCTTCATAACTACCTAGGATGAGGTGGATACCATCCTTCGACAATTCGAAATTATAAATATTGGAGCAATGGTTGTTGGTCCATCTGGTAGGATAGATAATTCTCCAGATGGATTCCTTTGCCTTTTCTCCTATCCACATATGACATTTAGGCTACCTTCCTTTTCATGAATTTCCTATATGGTTCTTGGAACATCTGGATATTGCTCCAATTAAGCTAACTCCCAATTCAAACATTTATCTAAGTTGCTTGGAGATACTTGCTAGGGAAGCCAACCACCCTTCACTTGGTGCTGAAACTCTCCATTCATTGGCAAATCTTGTAAAAGTAAAAGGGCAATTGGAGGGTTCTATATGTCGTCGCCTTCCTCAGCCGAAGAGCTTAGTTACTAACATGATCAATAAAGCAAGGGATTGGGAGAACTAATTCTTTTATGTCAAGTGTTCCACCCCTCGAATCAAAGGGTCCTTTTTTATTCTCGGTAAGTTTTATTACTTCTCATTATTTATATTATATTCCACTTTTTCTTACGACAGTTGTTCCTTTTCAGATTCTGCTTCTAAAGGAACCGATTCTTCCACCGCTACTACCATTGGTGCCTTGATCGAGGCTTCTAAGAATATAGGTGTAACGACCCGTATTTTTCAATAATTAAAAATATTAAATTAAATAAAATCTTGGAATTTAATATTGTGAGAAATTAAATTTATGATTTATTTATGAGAAAAATAATTAGAATATGATTTAACAATGTTGTTTGAATGTTATTGACAATTATTTTAATGTAATTTCAGTCAATTGAAAAAAAAAATTGAAAGGTAAATTTGGTTATAATTGTAAATAAGGAATTAAATTGGTAATTAATGGAATTAATGGAATTGAAATATTATGGTTAATATGGTAAAAGATGATAATTGTAAAATAAGAATGTAATAAAATGTAAACTAGTATCAAATGAATTCATATGGTATTGGATGATTGAATAATAAGAGAGTAAATCGAAATAAAAAAAATTGATTGAAATTAAAATATAATTAACTGGGATTTTATTACAGTTGTAATTGAACGCTGTAATTAGTGCAATATTTAAATATTGAATTGACATGGAAAATTTATTTTAAGATTATGAATTCTATGTAATCAAGAGTGATAAATTGTTAGCTTTTAAATTTGAATTTGAAAAGTGATAAAATCAATTTAATAATAATTGATTTAATTAACATAGAAATTAGCCTTTTTGGCCATTGTCTCGGATTTCAACGAAACCAGTTTCGTCGGATCCGTAACAGTGAATTATAATAGGATTTCAAGTCTCGTAGCGATCAGACTTATCATTTGATTGTGCGAGCTTGAAACGCGTAGAAATTGATTCAAAGAATTTATTTGAATATAATTTGATTTTGAAAGCTAACTTTTGTATACAATGGAATTAAGGTTTGAAACTAGTTCCATTGAGTTTAAAAAATCGAAAACCTATATTTCAATATATTGGATGACCTACTTTCGTTTCGGAAGCGGAACGAGCTTTTTGGGTCGCTTCATCGTTTCGAACCTTCCATTCGTTCTTATCTATCTCCATATATATACATATATATATATATATATATTTTCTATAACCCTAGCAGCTTTTCATTTTATTTCTGTACATACTTTTATTCTAATCCGTTCCTCCTTCTCAAACATCAGAACACCAAAACTCTAATTCCCAATTTCAATTTCAAATCAAAATCAATTCCAAAATTTCAAACTCTCCAAACTATGTCATATTATATATCGTTGGAAAGCTCTCGACGAGCGCAATCTACTGCTGCAATTTGTTTTTCGATTCGAGTCACGGTTTGGCCAGAATTTGACGATCTTTCTCGGCCGTCCATATTAGGGTTTATCGTTTAACAAGGAATCTTCATCCAATCGACGATCAGAAGGTGCTGCAGTGTAGAGGAGAATGAGAGGAGTCGATCCATGCAGTTAGTTTGTCGATATCTTCAACCAAATCGCCAGACATAGGCGAAAAGGGGGATGGCGGCGGCTGGGTTTAGTGGAGCCGGAGGCGGGCCGAGTGGCCATGGTGGATGCGGCGTGGGTGGGCGGTGTGATGGCGTTGGTCGATCTGGTCATTGATGATCGTGGAAGCAGCGATGTGCAATGATAGGGTGGCAGCTGAAGACATTTGATGGGTTCGGTCGCATCTATTCTGTGCATGCTAGGGTTTTCCGAGGTAAATATAATTTACCAAAATGCCCTTTGATTTATTTTAAAATTAAATTTAAATTTCAATTGCTCTAATATTCATAACTTTTACATACGAGCTCGGATTTGGACATTGTTTTCTCCGTTGCGATCATATCGAAGTTTCAGACAATATGGAACTGGTTTGGCTGCATTCTGAGACTGTTAGAATTTTGGGCTTTTTTTAGATTTTAAATTGACGATAAATCAAAGGTGAGTGTTTTAACCCACTCACGAATACTAAACCATCTTATGTTGGTTAAATTAAATTTATGATGTGATTAGAAATTTATTGATTGTTGTTTGATATATTTAAATTGTCATTCAAATTTAATTTGAATTTAATTTCCATTTAATTAATATTGGAATTGAATTGCTAGTTAAATACCTGATAATGATACCGGTTAATTGTTGTGATTTATTGATTGATTTGAATGATGATTATGATGGATGCTTAATTGTTGACATTTTGATGATTTGATGTTATGTTCATTTTATATGTTGTTATCACAATGCAAGTTCCCTTAGTTATTGTTAGGAAAATCACTATGGGTAGAAATGATACATACCCGAACGATCTTATAGATTTGAGAAAAACAATTATGGGTTGAAATGATAAACCCGAGTGATTTTATGGATTTGGAAAAAACTGTGATTCGGGATACGGGTTGAAATGATATATATCCGGAAATTTAAATTTATTGCGGGTTGAAATGATATATGTCTGTATCACTTTGCCATAGGATAAAAAATTATATACGGACACCGGATTGGTAAAATTCAATGGTTTAAAATCTTGAATTTGGATTTCGGTTAAATGTTATTGTTTTAAAGGAGATAAATTATAGATTTATATGAATTTAATTATTTTTCTAATTCAAGCTTTGAAAGTTGAAATTGAAGTGGTTAAAAAGAAATTGTTTAAAATTTTATTTTGGGAATGTAAAGTTAAAATCGATATATGACTTTAATTCGGAAATTTGAATTATTTTGAAGATTTGGATCTTAAATTTTAACAATGAAGATAAATTTGATTTAAGTTGTTTAAATAAGTAAATTGAAATTGGGCTTGAAATTGATATGAATTGAAATGGTTTAAAATAAGAATGGAATTGAATTAAATCATTAATTTAAATTATTGAAATCGAAGTTAAAAATGAATGTTTTCGGAAATTTAAGTTATTTCGAATTGAAATTGAAATCACGTTAATTTGGAATTAAATCGAAATAGAGTCATTTGAATTGAAAGATTAAAATTGAGTATTATTAATTTGAAATCTGGATATGGTCCACATTTGTTGAAATGGAAGAAATAGTTTGATTTGATACTATTTCAAAAATAAAACTATTTTAATATAAACTGTTTAAAAATCTATTATTTTAAAATTAATATTATTCAGATTTTCAAAACTATTTACTATATAAACCATTTCCAATAATCAAACTATTTTATATTTGCTATTTTAACTGTTTTAAAATCCTTAAACTAGTTTAAATTATTAAAACTATTAAAACTAATTTAAAATATTAAAACTATTTTAAACTATTTAAACCATTTTAAACTATTTATAACTACCAAACTATTTTCTAAAATTCAAACTGTGCGAGGTTGAATTGTTCATATTTAAATACTTGATTTGAAGGCGAATATGGTTAAATAGTGTTATAACTTACATTAGAATTTGAAATGATATTTTCTAGTGAAATGACAAATTTTGAGTAAATATGATGGTTTTGAAATGAAGGATATTTTGAATTGAATATTATATTTTGATATCAAATATGAATCGGTTTTGAAAATGTAAAAGAACCAACCGGTGTGAAATAAGCGTTAGGTTGTTAAAGAGACCGGGGTCAGATATTGTCATACTCTCTGTCAATACCGAAACCACTTTAACAACTATGCATGTGGTGGAGAATCCAGAATGAAGTAGGATGGTTTGGCGAACGCTACTGGAATGAAGTAAGAGAACGGATGGATAGCCTTGACTTTCGGGTCAAAATTAAAATGACTAAAACATGAGCTATACCTGGGCCAAGTGGGGTCACTCCCCCTATCGAGCATGCTTCTTCGAAACCATATCTATTACTTTGTGATTTGATTTGGTGGCCACCCTTTGATTTGATTATGGGAGTGTGTCTCAAGGTGGGCGGTAGTAGCTGCTATGCGTTACCACCAGCCCGGTTCTACAAAACGGTAGTATCCTACCCTGAGCATTGCCTCGTGTGCCTTGTCATATTTATCATGATCGAGCCCACTACGAGTTTGGTTTGTGTCATACCTATGGAGTGCTCCCTAATAGCCCACCGGTTTGGTGGAGTTTACAGTACTGTATAGACTATGACATTTATAAAAATGTGTTAAAGGAGATATGGGTAACTCCTTAACGCTATTTTAATACTTTACTTTATTGTAGACATATTATAATAGCGTATTGTATTATATATGTAGATTGTTTAACGGATCCTTAGGGGATGGAAATCTCGAACATCTCTTAAGTTATTGCATGCACGTTAGACACCAGATAGGAGATGTAAAATCCCATAAACATCTCTGAAGCCGTTACACTCATATTTACTTATTTTGATTTAACTTACATAAGATCTTTTAGTTCTAACTCAAGTGTTTTGTCTTTTCATTACGCTCGGGTCAGCCTGAGCATTTCAACGTTGAAGATTCTATTTCTGGAGGATGAAGACGGAGATTTATATACTATTTATATATATATTCCACTGCATCATGTTGTTCCGCTGCATTATTTATTTATTTCTATTGTATGTATAACTTTGATTGTATTATAAAAGTGTAATCAAATGTATTTGTAAAACAGCTTCATGAACTGTTTATTTGATTATTATATTTTGTCATTCCACTGTGAGATTCTGTGTTTTGTTTTTCCTTCTTTTCTCTTATTTTCTTATTTACCCCATTAACAATCCTCCCATTTGAATGGTTTGAGTTGACATGTGTGGTTTATTGTCGATTTAAACCGTCCAAAAAGGTGGGTCGTTACAATTGGTATCGGAGCTTTAGTTTAGCGATAACCTTAGCTTTGTGGGGTTTGACTCATTAGAGATAAGGTAGTGATACCCTAGAATGAGTCTAAGCGTATATATATGAGAGAGTGTATTTGTTAGTGTTATAAAAATGTTTTTATATTGTGATAATTTCTTCTATTTAGCATTTATAAATTCTGATCGGTACATAGGACGCTATGGCATCGATATGGATTTCTAAACACTTAATAGGGCAGACCGACACAATATTATTTTTGAAATATAGGTAAATGAAATAATTTTACCTAGGATTATATTTGTATAAAAAAGAATAATTTTATAAATGGATATAGTAGTATTTGATCTGTTTGTTTGTTAGAAAGTGGAATTTTATAAAAATTGGTTGTAAAATCGGATTTACATATAAAGTGAATAAGAATTGGAAATTTAAGACTTAAATTCAGGGGTTTTGAAATTGGTTTTCAGAAGATTTTGGAATACAATATTAGTATTATTTGGAAGTATTTACGGTTATAAATATTTTCAATATGTTTTGAAAGAAACGTTTTAAAGGAATTTAAAAAGGGAAATAAGTTCTGTACTTCCCTCTTCTGTCGCTGGAAAATAATTTCAGTGATGATGGCACATCATCAACATTCATTTTCGAGTTTCAAAGTGGAAAGACCACTGTAGTAGATTTACTACACATTTGTTTTGATAAACAAATCTTAATTTTAAATTTCTAAATATGATTTGATATATAAAGGATATGAATGTATATATTATTTCAAAATGATTTGAAATGAACCCGGTATTTAGTTCTTAAGTTTCTATAAATTAGAAATTTTAATTATTATAATGAATGAAATCTTGACTATTTTAATAGTTAGAAACTTCTAAAGGGATAAATAAGAAATTAGGAACTAAGTATTCAATGAAAATGTAAGAAATTGGAAATTTGTAACTTGTAAATCAAAAGATATGAAAATTTAGAAGATGTAATTATTGAACATTTTGTTAACTAAAATGAATAAGATAAACTTGTGTAACATTTAATTACATTCTTAAAACATATATATAACTTACCAGAAATGTTTAAAAAGTTGTAATGTTAAATAGGAATATGTAATATAATATTATACAAGTAAAACTTAAGTAATGAAAGTGTTTAAATGGAATTATTTCTATAAATAAGAATTTTGATGTACAAGAAATGTTATAAGCATAAGTTAATGTTTTGAAATGTAATAATTAGATTGAATAGTAAAAAGTGAATATTATCTAAGAAAATATTTATAAACTTAAGAAATGACTGAAATGATTCATAAATAAGTTTATTATTAATTGACACTATAAAAGAAAGGATAAATGTGAATTAAAAGGTAGAAACACTTAAGTATGGAATGTTTATTCATGAATATTTATATTAAATGAAAATCAAGTTATATAAGTAAATGAATGTGAATTAAATTACAAGGAAACTTATATAATATTTCAAGAATTGATTTATTGATGACTTCAGATATTGAATGTGAGATAATTTATATAAGTAAATGAATGTAAACTAATAAAAGATGACATTGTATGAATAAATGAGAATTTAAAATAAATCTGAGGTTAATTATGTGAAAAGAAACCAATAGAATAAACTTAAATAATATTTAAAATTCATCGTTGTTTGACTTATGGATGTTTGGGAAGTGATACTTTAAATTGTTTAAGGATATATAAATAATATATTAAGTAATTATCTAAGGTGTTGAACGTATGGTACGCTTAGTAGTTTATTTATCACCCTTGTACGATGAAAAGTTACTGAACTAAACAAACCATTGGTTTTTGTTGCTATGGATGTGTGATGGATTCTTTTATTGCATATGATAGTTGTGCTGTTTTGTTTGCATATGTTTTGTGTTAATTTGCTTTTGTTACTAATTGAAACAACTAAATTTTTTTCTTTTACATAATTATCACTATTTTGGAGTATATAAGTGAAATATAGGTTTATGGAAGCAATAACTACTGCTTTTGGTTTCATAAATAAAGTTTGTTTGCCCGACAAATAGGTACGTTTTTGGATTACGGTTTTATAGCGATATTTTATTGTTTTTTCCGTGGTTTGGGATATTTTATTTTTGAAATATGATATATTTGTTTTATTGACATTATTATTTTTTCGGACCTATCTGTACAAAGGAGACTCTGCCGAAATTTTTCGTGAATTTAAGACTTAGAAATTTTTTGTGAAAGTGAAAACATTTTCAAACTTTTATTAAACTTGAATATAAAGATTTAATTGTTTATTAATTGATATATTTTATTTAAAACACTTAATTATGTAAGTTTAAGTGTTTATAAATTGATTATTTTGAATAAAAATATATTAGCTTCTTAATTCCTTCTTGTTCGATCCTTTTCGATGACGAAAAGTTTCGAGTGAGGCAGAGTGTAACGACCCATATTTTTCAATAATTAAAAATATTAAATTAAATAAAATCTTGGAATTTAATATTGTGAGAAATTAAATTTATGATTTATTTATGAGAAAAATAATTAGAATATGATTTAACAATGTTGTTTGAATGTTATTGAAAATTATTTTAATGTAATTTCAGTCAATTGAAAAAATAATTGAAAAGTAAATTTGGTTATAATCGTAAATAAGGAATTAAATTGGTAATTAATGGAATTAATGGAATTGAAATATTATAGTTAATATGGTAAAAGATGATAACTGTAAAATAAGAACGTAATAAAATGTAAACTAGTGTCAAATGAATTCATATGGTATTGGATGATTGAATAATAAGAGAGTAAATCGAAATAAAAGAAATTGATTGAAATTAAAATATAATTAACTGGGACTTTATTATAGTTGTAACTGAACGCTGTAATTAGTGCAATATTTAAATATTGAATTGACATGGAAATTTTAATTTAAGATTATAAATTCTATGTAATCAAGAGTGATAAATTGTTGGCTTTTAAATTTGAATTTGAAAAGGGATTAAATCAATTTAATTATAATTTATTTAATTAACGTAGAAATTAGCCTTTTTGGCCACTGTCTCGGATTTCGACGAAACCAGTTTCATCGGATCCGTAACAGTGAATTATAATAGGATTTCAAGTCTCGTAGCGATCAGACTTATCATTTGATCGTGCGAGCTTGAAACGCGTAGAAATTGATTCAAAGAATTTATTTGAATATAATCTGATTTTGAAAGCTAACTTTTGTATACAATGGAATTAAGGTTTGAAACTAGTTCCATTGAGTTTAAAAATATCGAAAACCTATATTTCGATATATTGGATTACCTACTTTTGTTTCGGAAGCGGAATGAGCTTTTTGGGTCGCGTTATCGTTTCGAACCAATTCGATTCGTCCATTCGTTCTTATCTATCTCCGTGTGTACACACACACACACATATATACATACATACATACATACATACATATATATATATAGATTTTTTCTCTAACCCTAGCAGCCTTTCATTTTATTTCTATACGTACTTCTATTCTAATCTGTTCTTCCTTCTCAAACGTCAAAACACCAAAACCCTAATTCTCAATTTCAATTCAAATCAAAATCAATTTCAAAATTCCAAACTCTCTAAACTATGTCATATTATATATCGTTGGAAAGCTCTCGATGAGCGCAATCTACTACTGCAATTTGTTTTTCGATTCAAGTCATAGTTTGGCCAGAATTTGACGATCTTTCTCGGCTGTCCATATTAGGGTTGTCATTTAACGACGGATCTTCATCCAATCGATGATCAGAATGTGCTGCAGTGTAGAGGAGGCCGACAGAAGTCGATCCATGCAGTTAGTTTGTCGATATCTTCAACCAAATTTCCAGAAATAGGCGAAAATGAGGACGGTGGCGGCCACGTTTAGTGGAGCCGAAGGCGGCCGAGCGGCCATGGTGGATGCGGCGTGATGGCGTTGGTCGATCTGGTCATTGATGATCGTGGAAGCGGCGATGTGCGATGGTAGGGTGGCGGCTGAAACCATTCGATGGGTTCGATCGCGTCTGTTCTGTGCATGCTAGGTTTTTCTGAGGTAAATATAATTTACCAAAATGCCCTTTGATTTATTTTAAAATTAAAATTAAATTTCAATCGTTCTAATATCCATAACTTTTACATACGAGCTCAGATATGGACGTTGTTTTCTCCGTTGCGATCGTATCGAAATTTCGGACAATATGGAACTAGTTTGGCTGCATTTTGATACTGTTAGAATTTTTGGCTTTATTTGGATTTTAAATCGACGATAAATCAAAGGTGAGTGTTTTAACCCACTCACGAATACTAAACCATCTTATGTTGGTTAAATTAAATTTATGATGTGATTAGAAATTTATTGATTCCTGTTTGGTATATTTAAATTGCCATTCAAATTTAATTTGAATTTATATTGAATTTAATTGTCATTGAATTAATATTGGAATTGAATTGCTAGTTAAATACCTGATAATGATACCAGTTAATTGTTGTGATTTATTGATTGATTTGAATGATGATTGTGATGGATGCTTAATTGTTTACGTTTTGATGATTTGATGTTATGTTCATTTTATATGTTGTTATCACACTGCAAGTTCCCTTAGTTATTGTTAGGATAATCCCCATGGATTGAAATGATACATACCCGAACGATCTTATAGATTTGGTAAAAATCGTTATGGGTTGAAATGATAAGCCCGAGCGATTTTATGGATTTGGAAAAAATTTTGATTCGGGATACGGGTTTAAATGATATATATCCAAAAATTTAAATTTATTACGGGTTGAAATGATATATATCCATATCACTTTGCCATAGGATAGAAAATTATATACGGACACCGGATTGGTAAAATTGAATGGTTCAAAATCTTGAATTTGGATTTTGGTTAAATGTTATTGTTTTAAAGGAGATAAATTATAGATCTATATGAATTTAATTATTTTTCTAATACAAGCTTTGAAAGTTGAAATTGAAATGGTTAAAAAGAAATTGTTTAAAATTTTATTTTGGGAATGTAAAGTTAAAATCGATATACGACTTTAATTCGAAAATTTGAATTATTTTGAAGATTTGGATCTTAAATTTTAACAATGAAGTTAAATTTTGTTTAAGTGGTTTAAATAAGTAAATTAAAATTAGGCTTGAAATAGATATGAATTGAAATGGTTTAAATAAGAATGGAATTGAATTTAAATCATTAATTTGAATTGTTGAATTCGAAATCGAAGTTAAAAATAATGTTTTCGGAAATTTAAGTTATTTCGAATTGAAATTGAAATCACATTGATTTGGAATTAAATCAAAATCGAATCATTTGAATTGAAAGATTAAAATTGAGTTTTGTTAATTTGAAATTTGGATATGGTCCATATTTTTTGAAATGGAAGAAACAGTTTGATTTGATAGTATTTCCAAAATAAAATTATTTTAATATAAATTATTTAAAAATATATTATTTTAAAATTCAGATTATTTAGATTTTCAAAACTATTTACTATATAAACCATTTCCAATAATCAAACCATTTTATATTTACTATTTTAACTGTTTTAAAATCCTTAAACTAACTTAAATTATTAAAACTATTTTAAACTATTAAAACTATTTTTAACCATTTTAAACTATTTATAACTACCAAACTATTTTCTGAAGTTCAAACTGTGCAAGGTTGAATTGTTTATATTTAAATCCTTGATTTGAAGGCGAATATGGTTAAATAATGTTATGACCTACGTTGGAATTTGAAATGATATTTTCTAGTGAAATGACATATTTTGAGTAAATATGATGGTTTTGAAATGAAGGATATTTTGAATTGAATATGATATTTTGATATCAAATATGAATCGGTTTTGAAAATGTAAAAGAGCCAACCGGTGTGAAATAAGCGTTTGGTTGTTAAAGAGACCGGGGTCGGATATTGTCATACTCTTTGTCAATACCGAAACCACTTTAACAACTGTGCACGTGGTGGAGAATCCAGAATGGAGTAGGATGGTTTGGCGAACGCTACCGGAATGAAGTAAGAGAACGATGATGGATAGCTTTGACTTTCTGGTCATAATTAAAATGACTAAAACAGGAGCTATACCTGAGCCAAGTGGGGTCGCTCCCTCTATCGAGCATGCTTCTTCGAAACCATATCTATTACATTGTGATTTGATTTGGTGGCCACCATTTGATTTGGTTATGGGAGTGTGTCTCGAGGTGGGCGGTAGTAGCTGTTATGCGTTACCACTAGCCCGGTTCTGCAAAACGGTAGTATCCTACCCTGGGCATTGCCTCATGTGCCTTGTCATATTTATCATGATCGAGCCCACTACGAGTTTGGTTTGTGTCGGACCTATGGAGTGCTCCCTGATAGCCCACCGGTTTGGTGGAGTTTACAGTACTGTATAGACCACGACATTTATAAAAATGTGTTAAGGGGATATAGGTAACGCCTTAACGATATTTTAATACTTTACTTTACTGTAGACATATTATAATAGCGTATTGTATTATATATGTAGATAGTTTAACAGATCCTTAGGAGATAGAAATCCCAAACATCTCTTAAGTTATTGCACGCACGTTAGACGCTGGATAGGAGATGTAAAATCCCGTAAACATCTCTGAAGCCGTTACACTCATATTTACTTATTTTGATTTAACTTACATAAGATCTTTTAGTTCTGACTCGAGTGTTTTGTCTTTTCGTTACGCTCGGGTCAGCCTGAGCATTTCAGCATTGAAGATTCTATTTCTGAAGGACGAAGATGGAGATTTATATACTATATATATATATATATTCTACTGCATCATGTTGTTCCGCTGCATTATTTATTTATTCCTGCTGTATGTATAACTCTGATTGTATTGTAAAAGTGTAATCAAATGCATTTGTAAAACAGCTTCATGAACTGTTTATTTGATTATTATATTTTATCATTCCATTGTGAGTTTCTATGTTTTGTTTTTCCTTCTTTACTCTTATTTTCTTATTTACCCTATTAACAATCCTCCCTTTTGAATGGTTTGAGTTGACATGTTTGGTTTATTATCGATTTAAACCATCCAAAAAGGTGGGTCGTTACAATAGGGAACATGCTTATACTTCCGACTGAAGCCAACCTCCGTAAACATTCATTAATTATAAGCCACATGGTACTTGGAGATTCTCCTAAGGTTAAAGGACTTGCTCACAGAAAGCGGGCATTGGTTGATAGTAGTCGGAATGTTACACCTCCACCTCTATACGCTTATTATCCAAGAGTATTACTAGTTAATACCGTCAGATAATATAGAGAATGAGGCGATAGGGGGTAAACACGTGAATATTCCCTTGGGCTAACACTGGTACGTATTAAAACATCGTATATAACTGTCCAACAAACATTCACAATATCAACACAGGGCAATGAACATGTGTGCCTCCAGGATAGAACAATGCACAATATACAATGAGAAAAAGAGAACACAGAGTCGATCACAACGATAATATATAATATATATAATCCAATAATATTATAAGAATGCAATAAAACTCAAATGTCAACTATACATACATACATACACATATACAGTGAATCTATATCATACAAATATCAGGTAGTCATCCTAACATAATACTCCTCTAAGCCCAAAGTAAACAAATGTCGGTCATATCGTCCTTGTACCTGGAATGTCTCGGACTGACCCGAGTATTATATAAATAACACACAGGTCAGACTATATCTAAATAAGAAGTAAAATAATATGATAACATGCATAAGATCAAAAGTACGCGGTAGTGTATGCATGGTGTGTGTGTGTGTATATAATTATAATATCATAGACACACAAATGCATCTCATAATCTCAAATATCATAAAACCAAGAATAAAAATGTCATCACCCATATAAAAGCTCATCAAATCAGAATCCATAAAAATCAACTCAAATGGGTAAATCATACATATCCAGAAATCATCACAAGATATAAGGTGAGATGACCAATAGTATTATCCCATCAAATTCAACATCACTAAATCACAAATATGAATCAATCACATACCAAATCACATCATTAAACAAAGGCTATCTTTAAAATATCAATTCAGAAAAGCATGGATATACTGGGACTGACTACACTTTAGACTCAACTAGTCTCTAGTGTAGCCAACTCATTATAGGAAAGGAACATATATGCCAATCCACTATACACATATATACCTTGAATCTAACGAGAGACTGACAGCCGCCTACCGCAAACTTGC
Source organism: Allium fistulosum (assembly GCA_030737815.1). Taxonomy (NCBI): domain Eukaryota; kingdom Viridiplantae; phylum Streptophyta; class Magnoliopsida; order Asparagales; family Amaryllidaceae; genus Allium; species Allium fistulosum. The sequence continues at coordinate 1,125,682,196 of CM060904.1, read as the reverse complement.
TCTAGGAACACAGATTTACTTGCCAACCGCAGAGTAACCCTCTGTTCCTATAGTCAAGGTATTGCCAATCTACTACACTCACATACCCTAAACCAGATATCAAGACTGACAGCTGCCTACCGCAAGCCTGCTCCAGGAATCTAGGTTTACTCGCCTACCGCAAAGTAACTGTCTATTACTACAGTCTTCAGTTGCCTCTACGGACATCGTGACCCCATCCACCAGTGGCTCGTCTACGCATAGCCCTGATCATGACACTACTTTGCCCCTAATGGTAACAGACTGTTGGCCTAAGTGACACAAGAGGTTGTAGGGCACCCACCCTACCAACTACCAATACTTTAATGCGCATCAAAAGGACATATTACTACGATGTCGCGGATCTGAGGCGCGACTCTATGGTCAGGCCACTAGGGTAGATACTGGCCAATCTAGTTCACTTTCGAAAAATAAAGGAAGTTGGACACAAATGTGGATGGTCATATAGCACTCATATCCTATTGCTAAACATATCTCTAATAATAAGCCGACACACGGCTCTCATACCAATATCTATCAATAGGATACTCCTCACCGAGTATCACATGGACCCATGAGTATAACCCCCTTTGAATGACATTTACTTACAATGAATAATCAAACAAATAACTTAATGGTGTCACATACCACCGCATGTTACTCGAATAATTATTCAAAGTTCATAAACCACACTTGATCCATACTGAATATTTCTACATGACAAGTCCGATGAATAATAGGAAAAGTGTTACCGAAAGTCTCATAGCAGACGGTATGACTAAACCGTTTATTCAAATTTCTCGACATGCATAAATAAAATCTCATAAATCAAATATAAAAATATCATCACCATATCACATTAAAATACTAAACAAATATGTACCAACGGTGAATCATTCATTTATTAGAATCAGTATATAATGATAAGAAATCGGATATCCGAAAAATAGAAAATAGTTTACGTAAATAGATATAGATAAACAAATCAATACGTGATAATGAAATACTCACAACATATAAATTTTATATAACAAAATAATATATAAACTGAATAAATTATGGATGTTACGAAATAAATTTGGCAATACAGTTATTATATTTTCTTTACTACAAATATGTTTATCATTTTCTTTATAAAATTCAATAATTTAATATTCTTAGATAGCATTAAAATTCATACCTTTCTTTTAAAACCCGAAAATGGTTTATAAACTAAAATTTACATGTATCAAATATATATATACGAGTATGGTGGCACGTCCGTTGGACGTGTGCCAAGAAGGAAGGGTGAAAATTTTGTGTGCGCTACAATTATGGTAGTGAAATATACACACATGGAGAAACAAATTAAAAAACATAGAAATTAATCATTGTCCATATCAAGGTGCATGAAAAATGAAGGGAGCATACAACAACGTACTGCACTGGTAGCATGTTTAAATAGCACACAAAACTGAAAGAATAATATTATCGATGTAACTTGGTTTAGTTTTATCTTGACTGGGTGTACTCAGCAAGCTATCATGGGTTAGATCACGGAGATATACGTATGAACATCTCTTATTTCATTCACTTTAACTGTTTGAAAATTTGATTGGCTTTTTATTCATGCAATTTCAGGTGGAATGACATTCAAGAGGTGAATTTCAAGGCTTCGAATTTAAACAACACCAGATAATCAATTAGTTCATTCAAGTTGGAAATGTAAACACAAAAATGTCAAGCTATAAATTAATGTATTCCATGGATTTATGCAACAATAGTTTAAGACGTATAAAAAAAGGCATGCAGATCTTATTTTAGCCACATTGAAGCATCCTCAATGAATCATAATTTAATCATCATAATTCTAGCTGTCATATTATTCGTCATATTAGCAACAATTTGTGCAGCAACACAATCAAAAAAATAGTTTGTTCAAGTAGCAGATGCAAACAGCGACAGTCATGAGCATCAATTCAACTTAACACCATTCGTCCAAGTATTAAATTCGAACAGTTTCAAAAAGCATGAGCTCTGAATAAATCCTGATAAATATGCTACAAAAAATAGTAATTAAAGTAAAGCTCAACTTAGCTTTGGTCGTGGATCATTATTTGCTTTGGATAAAATCATAGTACGAATAATCAAGGTGATACAACTGAATGAAGGTGAAAGCTTGCTGAGTTGCAGAATGGTAGGGACAAAAAGAACTACGTTATGATAACATGAGGACTATAGTCATAGCAATCCTATAATTTATTTCGTTATCAACTGCCAGCATCAAACTACTGCATTGTTTAACCTGATCAATCATCACTATAAAATTTGATTACAGAATTAAGTCAGGATATGGCTTTGTATTAAGAAAAATATAGCAGCTAAGAATGGAAAAGAGGAATAATGGGCAGTGATGTTCAGAAAACGAATAGTCTACACTTATAAAAACAGGCATGCATAGATTAACAAACTTAATTATCCAATATTTCAAAGAGCTTGCATGAGATGGACATTTGATTCAGGCACAATAGCAAAAGAAAAACCTAAAGTGTTCATACTTGAATGGCCAGAATTTATGGTTCCAAATAAAATTGTCCTTGATACTACCTCACTAACAGGGCAGACGCACACATCAGCTTTTTGGTTAGTATATTAATGTAAAGAAATAATATGTGTTAGTGAAATCCTACAGTAGGTTGAAGGCTTATATAAATGCCATGTTTTAGTATACAGAAATGCAAAGATATAGGTAAGCATGTATAAACTATGAACATCAAATTCATTTTTCAAACAGAGCAAGTAATAATAGGAACACTACAATGAATTAATATTTTATTTATTAGTAGCACCATATCACTTTTGAATGGTAGTTTTAGAATTTTTTGTGCAATGCATAACCTGAAGTGTCATCAAATATTTCATATACTTTTGAATAAAATTACAACAATAATGCTATGAAGGCATATACTCTTTCACTGAAGGAACTTCGAAATTCATTCCAATAAATCCATGTTGGACCATTGAATGTAATATGATTGTTGTACCCAAACAATGGCCAAAATTTAACCTTAGGCATGAGAAATCTTCAATTTGACTAAAATATAAATTAAAAATACATGGTGTAACTGGAAAATTAAATTGCAGATTCTGAAGGCTATTTACTAACTTATATCTAAGCAAAACATAAAAGGGAAGAAGTGCACAAAAATCATACAGTATAATAAAAAAGATGTGGTCGATTAAAGGACCTTTTCCTTGATGAATTCTTCAGATCTAAAATTTAGTATACACATGGCAAGTGGTAAAAAAACTCAACCACACCATGTTTGTTGTTCAGAAAGTACAAACCTCTAGCTCTTCTTTTGATCAAATAGAATCTTAAATGTGGTATGCTGCACAGTAAAAGCCCAGAGTTAAAATAATGATGTAAATTCTGTTAGTCCATAGGATAGTAGGTTTTGATGACAACAACTATAGAAGTGTTATAAAATATATATGTGCAGGAAATCTATATGCAGGTATCAACAAAAGAAGACTGTACAGTAAAGAAGACAAAGATCAAGAGTTCAAGATTGAAGACTCATGAGATTCAAGATATTCAAGAGTTCAAGACAAATAATATAGTTAGGTTAGATATTTGTTAAAACTCCTTGAAAGCACTATCATTCTTTTTTATCCAATTTACTCGTGGAATGGAATCCACTTCGTTCTTGTTAAAGGGATGGAACCCTAGTGAGATGGAACTCACAAAATATCTAGTGGAACGGATAGTAGCCCTATTTTGTTATCCACTAATTTTGATTCAAAATGATTTTCAAAATTATCTCTTGTTTCATAAAATGATTTTCAAATATTCCTTTTCAAAAGAAAAACCTTCGTTCGTATTTCCAAAAATGTTTTAGCCTCAAAATCATATTTATCATTTTGTTATATTTTGATTTCAAAATTGTCCTTGATATTTTAGCCTCAAAATCTATTTTAATATTATATTTACTTTAGTTTATTTACCTTGATTTTAAAATATATTTTAGTATATATACATATATATATTCATAAGTATTTCTACTTCTAAATACCTTATACAAATACATAGAGTCCATTTGAATAAAGTTGCATATGTTTTAAATCATCATTTTCAAAGAAAAGCAAATCATCATTTTTACTAGACCATGTCGACATCCTCTTTACTTGTCATGTCGACATGCTTCCCGTTATAGCAAAGGTTGTTTTCAAAAGAAGTGTCTATTCGTTTAAATCTCTTCGAATGGACACATCCATTCATTCTCTATAAATAGAGACTGTTATGAACGTTTTCCAGTAACTACTTTCTTTATTTTCTCTCCTCTTTATTCTCTTATCTTATTTTCTAATCATCCTATCCATATTCTGCCTAAATCTTAAGTGAATCAAACCAGAATATCTCTAGTTTGATTCTCTGCCACTCTCTTCAAAGAATCTCAGTGCTTATCAGAGTTATAGATACATTTGTACTCAAAGAAACTTGTTTAGGGTTATAAAGGTGTGATCGTGTCCTTGGAAATCGATCGGGTGAACTTGTGTCCTGTGAATCAAGTGGTTCTACCCAGAGACCTGAGAATCTGGAGGGTGTACCTTGTCGCCTTGGAATCGAGGGATTGTAATCTAGATTATTATTGAATAGAAAGCCGTACGAGTTGTGCGGGACTGGATGTAGGGTAACACCGAACCAGTATAAAATTCCTGGTGTGTTCTTTCCTTTACTTGCTTTTTATTTATATTTGCATCTGTTTGTGATTCTGTGATTTGATCTGTGATTGTGCATTTGCATTAAGTTAGTTAAATCAATTTAAATTAAAGAAGTTTTAAAGAAATTCTTAAAACACTATTCCCCCCCTCTAGTGTTAAATAGCCTTAAGATCATCTTCCGCGTCCCTTTCATTTGGTATCAGAGCAAGTTTTTCAAAGTATTCATAATCTGATTTTTGAAAAGTTCATGGCTAAGTTTGAAATGTTTCCTAAAAATAATTCTTTAATGATCAAATCATTGTGGTCTCATAAATTGATGCATGATAGTTATTTAGAATCAGGTAATCTACAAAATTTGCTCACTGTGCAGGAATCTTGCTTCATGGCGACAAATGAACCTATTCACAATGGACAAGTTGTGCAAATAAGGAAAAACAAGTGGATACTTGATAGTGGATGTTCAAGACATATGACAGGAAATCCAGAGATTCTCAATGACATTATTTACAAGGATGGAGGATTGGTTAATTTTGGGGATAATTCAAAAGGTTATGTAGTTGGCATCGGCAATGTAGGTAATTCTGAAACTCCTATTATTTCAAATGTTTTGTTAGTTAAAAATCTACAACATAATCTACTTAGTATTAGTCAGTTATGTGATAAAGGATATAGGATTAAATTTGAAAAAGACAAGTGTCACATCGAAGATAATAAATCTAATATTATCTTTGAGGGAGTTAGGAAAAAGAATATCTATATTCTCAGTATGAAAATTTCAAATGATAATCTATGTCTTTTGGCCAATACAAGTGACCCTTGGACTTGGCATAAGAGATTTGGACATTTGAATTTTAAACTCTTATCTAGACTATCCAAACTTGATCTAGTAAGAGGCCTCCCTAAGATGCAATTTAAAGTAGATAGTATATGTGATGCATGTCAATTAGGAAAACTTAGAAAAAGTTCCTTTAAACTTAAAGATATGATTTCTACTTCAAAACCTCTTGAGTTACTTCACCTAGATTTATTTGGTCCATCTCAGATTCAATCAATCAACCATAGTAAATATGTCTTTGTAATTGTGGATGATTATTCCAGATATACATGGACAATCTTTCTGAAACATAAAAGTGATACTTTTGATTATTTTAAAAGTTTTTCAAAAAGAGTTCAAAACCAACTTTCTTCCAAGATCATCACTATTCGTAGTGATCACGGTGGTGAATTTGAAAATGAGAAGTTTGAGGAATTCTGTAATCAGAAGGGAATTACTCACAATTTTTCGTTTCCAAGAACTCCACAACAAAACGGAGTAGTTGAGCGTAAGAATAGGACGATTCAAGAGTGTGCTAGAACTCTACTTTCTGATAGTAAATTACCAAAACATTTTTGGGCTGAAGCAGTTGCAACAGCCTGTTATATTTTGAATAGGATTCTAATTAGACCTCTAACCAATAAAACACCTTATGAACTTCTTTTCAATAAGAAACCTAAGGTATCTTATTTCAGAATTTTTGGAAGTAAATGTTTTATCTTAAATACAAAAGATAATTTAGATAAGTTTGATCCTAAATCCGACAAAGGAATCTTTATCGGATATTCTAACAGGAGTAAAGCTTATAGAGTTTTTAATCTAAGAACAAACACTATTGAAGAAACTTTACATGTTTCCTTTGATGAAAATTTCAAAGAAGTTGATCAGACTAATGATGAGGATGACTTAGTTATTTCTAATCATGAATCTGTAGATGCTACAAATGAAACTTTTCATCCAAATAAAAAGATTAGGCTTTTAAAAGATCACCCTGTAGAAAATATTCTAGGAGATATGCAATCTGTTGTTAAAACTAGGAATCAATTAAACAGTATGAGTCATGTTGCTTTTATATCCTCAATAGAACCTAAAAATCCAAAGGAAGCATCAACTGATGATTCATGGATTCTTGCTATGCAAGAAGAATTGAATCAATTCACCAGAAATGATGTTTGGGAACTTGTTCCTAGACCTGAGGATAATCCATTATAGGCACTAAATGGGTATATAAAAATAAATTAAATGAATTAGGTGAGGTCGTTAGAAATAAGGCTCGACTCGTTGCACAAGGTTATTGTCAAGAAGAAGGTATAGATTATGACGAAACCTTTGCACCCGTAGCAAGATTAGAAGCTATTAGAATTCTGCTTGCTTTCTCTAATTTCAATAATTTCAAACTTTTTCAAATGGATGTCAAGAGTGCCTTTCTAAATGGTTTTGTAAAAGAGGAAGTTTATGTTGAACAACCTCCACTCTTTGAAGATACAAAATTTCCAAATCATGTTTTTAAATTAAAGAAAGCCCTGTATGGTCTAAAACAAGCTCCTAGAGCTTGGTATGATAGACTTAGGTCTTATCTTTTGCAATCTGATTTTGAAATAGGTAAGGTAGATAACACACTTTTTATTAAAAGAAATAAAAACGATATTCAACTTGTACAAGTGTACGTAGATGATATTATATTTGGATCAACCAATTCTGACATGAACAAAGAATTTTCTGACATTATGACAAAAGAGTTTGAGATGAGTCATATGGGTGAACTTAACTTTTTCCTAGGATTACAAATCAAACAATTAGATAATGGTATCTTTATCAGTCAAGAGAAGTATGCGAGAGAGTTAGTTAGTAAATTTGGCTTGACCAATGTGAGTGGAAAACCAACTCCCATGGCAACCAATATAGCGTTAAGTAAGGATGATCTATCCAAAGACGTAGATCAAACCTTGTATAGAGGAATGATTGGATCACTTCTCTATATAACTGCTAGTAGACCAGATATCATGAACAGTGTCTGTCTCTGTGCAAGATATCAATCTCAACCCAAGGAAACTCATCTAAAAGCTGTGAAACGTATCATTCGATATGTTAAACACACCTTTGATTATGGATTGTTCTACCCTAAGAATGATTCATTTGAATTAGTTTCCTACTGTGATGCTGACTATGCTGGGTGTAAGTCAGACCGCAAGAGTACAAGTGGAACTTGTCACTTTCTAGGTCATTCCTTAATTTCCTGGTTCAGTAAAAAGCAGAATACTGTTTCCCTATCAACAACTGAAGCAGAGTATGTTTCTGCTGCTTTAGCTTGTTCTCAAGTTTTGTATATGCAACAAACCTTGAATGATTTTGGTATATCTATCACAAAATCTCCAATTTTCTGTGATAACACTAGTGCCATTAGTTTGTCCAAAAACCCAACTCTCCATGCCCGAACTAAACATATTGACATTAGACACCATTTTCTAAGAGATAACGTAAATAAAGAGAAAATTTCTCTTGATTTCGTTAATTCTGAAAATCAAATAGCTGATATTTTAACCAAACCTTTAGGAGAACCTGTCTTCACCAAGTTAAGAAGAGAATTAGGTATATGTTCTCTTTCTGAAATATAGTATATAGTATAGTAGTATACATAGGGTATATATGAATGATTTCTTAACCATAGCATTTTACAACACCATGTCGACATAGTATTCATGCGTCATGTCGACATGAAATGGTAAAAATGTCAATTCGTTTTTCCCTCTAATTTTTGAATGGGTGGTTATTTAATTCACCCATTCCGAGTTTCTCTTCCCTCCAATCATTATTTCTTCATACTACTTTCTATAAACATCAAATCCATGGCTTCCACATCCAATCCTAATCAAATTTCACCGGTTCCTTTCCCTTTTCCTTCACAAGGCCCTTTCCAAAACTCCATACTTGCTCGTGTCATCAAAATAGAGGAGAAAGTTGATGATTCGCTACAGATGTTAACTGAAATGCAAGTTCAACAATTGAGAATGGCAAGAGAGCAAGAGAAACAAGGGAAAATTCTGAGGAATCTTCAAAAATTCCTCATGGATAATCATGCCAATCCAATTGTAATTGAAGATTCTTCTAACATAGAAGCAAATGAAGAAGGAGAAGAAGACGAAGACGAAGAAGAAGAGGAAGAACCAATGGAGGAAGAAACTGATGATGAAGCAGTATGTGTAGGGGAAGTCTGTTTTGATGCTTATGGGAACATTGTGGAACAACATGGAAATTTCTGTTTCCATTACCCAAATTGTCCTGTCCACAAGTCTCCCATCATCAAAAACAACCGTTGAGTTGTTTATTTTCTTGTTTTAGTAATTTATGTGTTTATAAGTTTAAATAGTCATGTATATAGTAATATTGAAATGAATAAAATAATCTATGGTTACACGTATTATTCTCATTCTTATATTACTCATATATATCATTCTGAGTATACAATATTTAGCATTGTTATATCTAGTTTCAGTATTATTAATGATAACACTATCATTAATATCATAGGTTTAGGGGGAGTTAATGTCATTTTTTTTTGTTGATGACAAAGGGGGAGAAGTATAAAATAGGTAAGTTAGGCATAGTTTAAGGGGGAGTTATTAGATTTAGGGGGAGTTATAAGGAGAATATAAATATTTTATAAACAAAGGTTGTCATCATCAAAAAGGGGGAGAATGTTAGTCCATAGGATAGTAGGTTTTGATGACAACAACTATAGAAGTGTTATAAAATATATATGTGCAGGAAATCTATATGCAGGTATCAACAAAAGAAGACTGTACAGTAAAGAAGACAAAGATCAAGAGTTCAAGATTGAAGACTCATGAGATTCAAGATATTTAAGAGTTCAAGACAAATAATATAGTTAGGTTAGATATTTGTTAAAACTCCTTGAAAGCACTATCATTCTTTTTTATCCAATTTACTCGTGGAATGGAATCCACTTCGTTCTTGTTAAAGGGATGGAACCCTAGTGAGATGGAACTCACGAAATATCTAGTGGAACGGATAGTAGCCCTATTTTGTTATCCACTAATTTTGATTCAAAATGATTTTCAAAATTATCTCTTGTTTCATAAAATGATTTTCAAATATTCCTTTTCAAAAGAAAAACCTTCGTTCGTATTTCCAAAAATGTTTTAGCCTCAAAATCATATTTATCATTTTGTTATATTTTGATTTCAAAATTGTCCTTGATATTTTAGCCTCAAAATCTATTTTAATATTATATTTACTTTAGTTTATTTACCTTGATTTTAAAATATATTTTAGTATATATACATATATATATTCATAAGTATTTCTACTTCTAAATACCTTATACAAATACATAGAGTCCATTTGAATAAAGTTGCATATGTTTTAAATCATCATTTTCAAAGAAAAGCAAATCATCATTTTTACTAGACCATGTCGACATCCTCTTTACTTGTCATGTCGACATGCTTCCCGTTATAGCAAAGGTTGTTTTCAAAAGAAGTGTCTATTCGTTTAAATCTCTTCGAATGGACACATCCATTCATTCTCTATAAATAGAGACTGTTATGAACGTTTTCCAGTAACTACTTTCTTTATTTTCTCTCCTCTTTATTCTCTTATCTTATTTTCTAATCATCCTATCCATATTCTGCCTAAATCTTAAGTGAATCAAACCAGAATATCTCTAGTTTGATTCTCTGCCACTCTCTTCAAAGAATCTCAGTGCTTATCAGAGTTATAGATACATTTGTACTCAAAGAAACTTGTTTAGGGTTATAAAGGTGTGATCGTGTCCTTGGAAATCGATCGGGTGAACTTGTGTCCTGTGAATCAAGTGGTTCTACCCAGAGACCTGAGAATCTGGAGGGTGTACCTCGTCGCCTTGGAATCGAGGGATTGTAATCTAGATTATTATTGAATAGAAAGCCGTACGAGTTGTGCGGGACTGGATGTAGGGTAACGCCGAACCAGTATAAAATTCCTGGTGTGTTCTTTCCTTTACTTGCTTTTTATTTATATTTGCATCTGTTTGTGATTCTGTGATTTGATCTGTGATTGTGCATTTGCATTAAGTTAGTTAAATCAATTTAAATTAAAGAAGTTTTAAAGAAATTCTTAAAACACTATTCCCCCCCTCTAGTGTTAAATAGCCTTAAGATCATCTTCCGCGTCCCTTTCAAATTCAACTTTATAGTAAAAAACATTGGACATAGAAGCAAAGTTACTCCATAAAAAGAGGTTCGAATTTACAGTTAAGCTCGATGAACCCAATTTCAATTTCCTCAACTGAGTCCTTGAACACTATCTACAAGAAAAATAAAAATTATCGACCTAAAGATACAAACTCAGCCTGCAGCGCTAAAATTAATATGCCCTTGTAATGCATAAGATAAAAGAGAGAAAAATGAGCAATTCGTAGAAAGAACAATTCATAAATCTCAATGTTGATTGGTTTTCTCTTCCTTTAATGATAGTTCAAGGGCGTAGCTGTCATCAATGAATCAAGCTAAGGAAACAACTTCAAAAATAAAATTAACAGAAGGCCAAATAGGTGAAATACAAAAAAAAATTATGAGTAGAAGTTCAAATATAAAATTAATAGAAGGCTGAATATGTAAGATACAACATAAGGTTATTAAACATCAATTCATCAAACTTTTTAAACTGATTTGATATAAACATGTTCATTATTTGATACAAACTATATCCATATAAATCGTTTGAAATTAAACGTTCTTCTTTGTAGAATAATTACCTCATATAGGTCCACCATAGAAGCAGCTTCCATTGTGTTGCCTGCTTTATCTGTCGAGAAGCTTTTCCATGATACTTTACAGAAACTATCAAAAAGGCAATCAAAGGTCACCTAACTATCTGTTAGCATGAATTCATCATAATATCACTTAAAACATCATATATTCTTGAAAACATACTCAACTGAAAACATATGCATTTGCAAACTCATATAAAATTAAACATATAATAACCATGTATATTCGAAGACTAAGAACACTTGAAATATCTTACATTTTCAAGACTGTTCTGAAAGAAACTATATATCTTTCAAAGGCTTTAAGCTCACATTCAAAATTTTGTGATATTTTAAGACTCCATGCAATAGAAAATTTTAATCCCACGTCTCTCATCTTCCCCGTGTGATCCTGTTTTTTTGTTGTTGGTTGTTTCAGCAAAGTTTTTATTATAATGCATTACTCAATCAGTTCAGAAACTGAGTTGCCACACAATAGATTCCTGGTCTAAAAATTGTTGTTCCAAATTTTTTTTCTTTGCTTCCTAAATTTTGCAAATAGCATTTATTTTCTTAAAATCCTAGATCATTGTACAAAAGAAAACTAAAGGAATAAAAAATATACATTTAAAAAGAAAAATAAGGTATAAAATAAACCAACAAAAACGTGATTCATTAGTGGCTGAGCTTTTATATGCACCTTTTGGTATTAGTGGCAGACATGAATTGTTGCTCCATTAAGGTTTGCACTTATGGAGAGCTTTAACTACCTTGGAAAGAATGTAACAGCAAAGATCCATCCATAAATAATGTGTGATTTGAACCACCTTTTTCTTCTCTTCCACATTAGTTTCATCTAAATCAGAAAATGAAAATACAAACAAATAAAATTAGCTACAATATTTTCCAAATTCATTATTTAGCAAAAGATAGAGAAGCAAAAAATTTCATAGTATTTTTGAATGGGTTTGAGGGGACAAATGCAACCTTCGGCTCTGCTGCCCAAATATGAATTCAATAAAGCTTCATGCCTAATTGATATGGTATAATAATACAGGTCTGTAAAAAATCAAACCTTTAGTTAATATACAGCAAAATGAAGCTATGAAAACTAAAAATCACAACAAAACACCTTATTAGGCATTGATAATCCATCTCTTTCACAGTTTGTTTAGGGTTTAGAAGCATCATATTTTTTGTAATCATTTAAACAAATTTAGTACAAAAAACAGCAAAATTCGAAATCAAACTAAGAGGAGTATAAACTGGTAAGGATTCAGTTTACTAAAAGTACCGAGTTTGAGATCTGTTCACCAAAAAATTGCCATTTTGAGCACCAACCTGGAGAATACAAACACCACTTTCAATGCAAAAAGCAACATAATCTCTTTCTAAAAATGCGAGTAATATTAGTTGGTATTCATCAAGAACTGAACAAATCTTAAATATTGAAAATCAATCTGTATGAGGAATTATATCAAACATTATTGTAAACTGTCAGACCCAGTTCTTCTTGGTAGTTGCAAAATCCAACAATGTCTAAATTGGATCAAGAATTTTTTGGGGTCTGTATCTCGGTTTTAGTTCATTCAGCGAATCCTCGGTCCGTAACAGCTTTCATCATTGCTGAAAACTATGAGCTCAACTTCTAAACCGTAACACTATTTACAACTATAGCTTAGCTTCTTCGATCTCCAAATATCCCCATGGTACTCTAAACGAAGATGGGTAAATTTGCAAACTGATAATTGAAATTTGCTTAATAATATCCTAAATCAAAAATTGAAATCTAAGAATCATCATTGGTAGTAAATCTGTAATAACAGAGCTTGTCAAACAAACAAATAGCAACAACAAACCCAATAAAGTATAGAGATTTGTATACGACCTATGAATAACTTTCACATCAGCCGCTTAAGGCATTTATGCCACCTCCATCAGTTTGAGTAGTTCTCTCATGATGCTTCAGGTGCTCGTTGAAGACCAATAGTGGTTGAGAGGGCCATCGGTTGCGATCAGGAGATAGCTTTCCTCATTTTTTTTATTTTTTTATTGAGTTGTTTATTTTGATAAAGAATGGGGAAGATGGCGATAAATGGATTGCTGGAAAGAGAAAACTGATAAGTCTAAATCTATGGTGGAGATAATGCTAAGAACGTGATAGGGAAACGTGCAGCAGTAGTGGGTAAGAGGAAATAATTGTTGCCTCCAATAATTTTTCGTTGTATATTATCCCGCCTCTACAAATTAGTAATAAAATAACAAAAATAACCCTACATAGATAAGTTCCAAGCAATATTACCGTGGGCATTTTAGGCCTTTCAAAAAAGGCTTCACTTTGACCGGTTTGACCAAGGTTTTGCATTATAGTATAGACAAGTATGGTGGCACGTCCGTTGGACGTGTGCAAAGAAGGAAGTGATGTATTTTGTCTTTGTTACAATTATGATACTGTGAGAGATTATAGTAATGTTTTCGGTAATTATGGGAAAAAAGAGGAAGATGATATGACAAATAAGCAGAAATAAGGTGTTGTAAGAAAGACGATAGGTAAACCCGATAATGATGAAGCACCTTTGTAGGAGTTCTTTGGCACGTGCGATGCAGGTAAACGTGTGCTGGAGGAATTGGTATTATGAGACATTGTTTGTTAGTCTTTTTTTGTCACCTTACGAAATGACATTGTATGTGATGTTGCATTTTTATGTGCGTACATGCACAAATCTTTTTTTTTTACATTAACGTTGGTATTTTTTATATAAAAGGAGAGTTATATGATATATACAATAGTTATGGCTCTGCCATTCAAAATTTAGCATCATCCAAAAAGCCGAGCATTTCAAGAAATGATTTCATAAGAAATTATATTGTACATGCATTGATCTTTAGTTGACAATTCAGAGATGCGAAGGAGTAACTGGTATTAAAAACCATAGTTTGTAAGCTTTTTTGGACATAACAACATGTTTATACACAGAGAATTTTTCTTGTCAACCATAAAGACTGGACTTCCCATGATACTCACTTCCTCATAAGCCATCAATGTTTGCTAAAGCATAAAACTACTTGGTGCTAGTGTATAGAGTTTGAATTGTCCTTTAGATTAATATTGTAATAAAAATTTGTAAGACTTAAATTGATTTAATAATTTTTCTAGTAGCTTTTTCAAAGTTATTTTTGTTTACAGCTATTACTTTTCCGTATCTTGATTATAAGCATAGTTCTTCACTAAAATGCATCAGTTGAAACCTTTGTTTAGAATATAAAGGTAAAAGGTTCCATCTTTATTGTATGGACGTCTAAAAGGTGATCAAAGTTGAAACTGAGTTCTAAGTTGAACCGCCGCTGACTTACCTTTGGTCCTTTCCTACACACCTAAATATTTTCTAGTAGAGTACATAAGTGATATGTATTAGGTGCCCAGTCAAAAAGTTGGATAAACAGATATACCAATAGTGTAGAGCAAATGATTTAGTTAACTTTTTCATTTATAATACAATGCGCATTGACTATAAAATTAGTTGGCAACTTCAAAAAAATGTAAGCATAACTCGGTGCCGTTATAACATGGGAAGAAAACCCAGACAATATTGTATGTTAAACGTGAAATAAAGAAATTCTTATAAAGAATATTATGGAAGTACATGATGAAGGCCGCTTTAATTTACCAAACAATCCAAGTTTTGTTAATTTCAATATGCAATCATAAGGTTGACACAAATTATGGTAATGTTTACTTAGCAACATGTTATGATTACTCAATGTGATTTCTAGGCAAACCAACGTCTACAATAGCAATAACATCACTGCACATAGTTTTCAAGGTTCTTCATTTGCATCTCCCACTCCACCCAAACACCTTACTTCTCTGCATGTCCCGATCACACCTGACATATCATGCAAACATAGATTTATTTCATAATAAGGAAAAAATTAGTTAAACTTCCAAATCAAATATGGTGTTAATTATTAGCAAATATGCATAAATAGTCCATCTAAGCCAAGGTTATATATGAATATCCCAGTGAAAAAAAACATAATTTAAATCTTAAGTCCAAATAGCAGTTGAGGCAGAAATACAATAAAATGTTGTTTTGATGTCCTTAACAAAAACATCCCATTGGTTTTCCCTATCCAACATATAGGAACTACAGTTTGATGATTGTTTAGCTCATGGAATAATGCAAATACTCTTCATCTATTCTTAACATGTATATCGGGAATGATTTGTTTCAACATTATGTAGTTTCCTTTTACTTACAAATTTATTCAATCTTACTTTGGTAGCTTTGATCATTATTTGTTTCCATAATGCGGACATTTAAATTTATTATGGTCAGGAACAAAACTACAAAGAGAAATCAAAAGTAGGGTTTTTAATGTGAAATGTATATGCAAAGCTAATAAATTGATTCATTTTTTATACCTTAACATATCTTTTATATGTATTAAATACACACACACACACACCCCAATGATATGGTATCTACTACATATAAAATATCTTCCATATTAAATATCTTCTATCAATTATGAAAACGCTTAAAATAATCTCATTTAAGAAGCACCCCATATCCATTTAGTTTTTTTCTTGAAGGAGCATGATCCATTTGACTTACTATCGTTATGAGTAAATGATGTGAGCATGTTTGTGATTAGTTTAGTGGAAACACTGATCTTATTGAAAAGTTGAGTTATAAACCTATTTTAAACACTGTAATTTTTAACAATGTTGGATATCAAAATGTAAAACTTGGTAGCAACTACTTTTATACGCAAAAGCAAATGTTGTAAATATTCTTACCAGCTAAAATTTTATTTCTCCTTAATAATAAGGATCAGGTGTACATAAGAATAACTAATTAAATGTCAATTTTGAAATTCTAGAAAAAAGAGAAATGATGTAGATATAAGAAATTTTGAATAATATAATACTAAAAAAATAAATATTAAAAAAAAATTAAGTAACCTTCATTTGATAAAAAGGTTAAAATAAACAAATAAAAAACAACAGTATATTATTCATCTAAAGTTGTCAAAATGAAAACAACAATATTAAGGATAAAGAGATCTTGTATAGAAATGACAAAAATGTAATTTTTGAGTTTGGGAATAAAAATATTTCTGAGTGTAAGACCGTTAAGATTTAGATCATTGAGAAGTAGGCGAAACTACAATTCAAATTTGTTTCTATTACGAAAATAATTAGTTCACTTTTACTATAAAAAAAGAAAATAATTTTGCGACCAAAAATGAGCTCAAAATTTTAAAGAGAAGAAAGCAAATTAAACAAATAAATGGTGCTATTTGATACTTGTATGCATCATTTTCACCTCATATATATAAAAAATTTAGAGTACATAACTGCATTGAAGAATAAAGCAGTTTTCCCTCAATTATCTTATAGTGTCATTATATGTAGTTTTCCTCAGGTACAAATGCCACGGTACCATTAGGGCATTATGCTGGGTAATAAATTTTATACACAATAAAGCACAATCTTCCAAATTTTAACAATTATTTTGAAGCATTCATTTGATACCTTTTCCTTCTTCATTAACTTTTTTTATTAAAATAAAGAAATGCAGCTTTCAAAAGTTTTGACCCAGACAACATGATGCAGACTGATTAGAAACCCTTGCTATAGTTTGGTACAGATATTCGAAGTGAGATTTTTCCTTGTTAAAATATATCCTAAAGTACATCAATGAGATAACAATTAGAGATTCCTCAGTTGTTTGGAAGCTATATGGTTCAATCAACCCGTCCACTAATTTATGTGAACCATGCATGCAAAATTCTATCATGAAATTCATGTTTTGTCTTGACTTTTTCATTTGAATTCATAAGAGGAAATTTAATAATAAACCTTTTATTTAATCGACAAAGGTATAAAAAAAATCTGAACTACTAAATGAGGAAAAGCAAAGAACATGCAAATCATTTTTTTTCCAAGAAAACCAATTATGCTAGCAGAAAAAACATTATCTAACACTATGAAAAAGGGATATTTTATATATTACGCACAATACTTTCTAATAAAAAGCATAAGAAACAAACGATAGATATTAAAATAATCTCCTTAAAGTTACCTAAGATCTAACAATAGAGCTTGTACCTAAATAGACTTATCAAGTTTAGGTAACCATGAAATTCCTAAAAAAATTCTATCCATTAAGCTGATCTCTGATCAATAAATGGCAATCTAATTCCTCCTTTGTGACAACCACCTCAATATGGACAAATAATAACTTTAACATGTTCCATTATTGATATGATAAAAAATAACTAATAAAATCGATCAGATAATAGAAATTGACTCACCTACTTTTTTACTAAAGACTTGATGTTCTGTGCTGTTTAGTTAACTATTTCGATCTGAAATAAAACAAATATAAATTATGATAAAAGTTACAATATGATAGTATGAAATGAAGCTTAGACGTCATACATGGTTTTAACGTAAAAAATGCATTCACAATGATTATAGTAGTTATGTAGATATACCACACTATCTTGAAAACCCAAAAGGAATTGGAATACCTTTTAAAATGAACATACAAAAAGAAATCATACAGCGAATTAGCGATTTCCTTTTCCATTTAACAGCAAAACCTTTTGCTTTTTAACCCTCAAATCTAATTTCTTTGTGTTGTAGTAGTAGTAGTGCTTTACAGAAAATTGATAAAGAAAAACGTTATGAGTTAGCTATGGACAGAGCTGTCTAGGGATGGAATTGGGATGAGATTTGAAATTTCAAAATTTAGATTGAAATATTTTCTTTATCAACTAATTTAGTCTTTTGATAAATGAAGAAAGTGAAGAAATTGAATTGGGGATGAAATGAGACATGCAAATGGAAAAAGAAGCGTTTGTAGAGTAGGAAGTACAAAAGTGCCCTGTGAACCACGAAAGATGTTAGGGTGTTTTAGTAATTTCCCAAGCTTCAAATTAAGGTTTTGCTACTGTATATAGATAAGGATAGATTATTATTTTTTCATCTTAGCCTTATCATTTATAATTGAATATCAAGGTGATCATTTACGATTTGAAATGAATTGAATAAATGTCATGTACCTTAACTTTTAGGAAACATGAGATTTGTATGAATGTTATGAGAAGTAAAATCAAACGCTTTTGCTTATTTATACTATAAAAAAAGAATTTAATAACATAAACGGAAAATTGGTTATGGACGAATAAAGAAGGGTATAAAATCGAAAGGAGGAAATCATACAATTTGAAAAAAAATTCTGTTTCATCATAGTGAATACCATTTATATCTTATGCACAACATCATCTAGTTCTGAAATGTTATACAGGTTGCCATTTTTAGGTGGTTACGAAATGTTAAGTGTTTGAAGGTTAAGCAATTTTTGATTTTAAATATCATTACCACAGTAAAATTCTATATCTCATGAAATCGTAGGTTTACAATTTTATAGCCTAACCATTCAAATGTTTTGCCAACTTGGTATAAATAGAAAGTACATGTAACTGTTAAATAAATCAGGATAAATAACCATTGAATCAGTCAACTTCTTTACCTCAAAATGTTGTTCTTTCCCTCAACCCAATAGCTATGTATGATATAATTGGTACATCTGCATAAAATGGGAGAATGATATGGAATCAATAATAGAAACAAAATATTAGTTTTATTATTCATAAGCTAACTTTAGGTTCAAATTGTTACGGTGAGCAGAAATAATTTTACTTATATTATTAAGATAAGACCATCAGCAATAGATAATAGAACCCAAATTTTGAACTTCAAATAAAACTCATGGCATAGTTTGTTATAATTTGTTATTATCAATGCAATACATTTAGACATGTCCTTAAAAATTGATTTACCTGACTACCATTTGTGCCTTCACTTCCTAGTTCAGTTTACCCTTGCATTTTTAGTTTCTTATTCCTTGTTTTGAATATATTTGTCTTTAGAACTTTCCTTGCCTACTTCGGTAGAATATGAATAACACTTCTGGAAAGCAACTAAAAAAGTAGTAATCTTAATTAGGTAAAAAACCAATGTTTAATCTAATAAATAACATTAATCACTATATAGTGTGTATGATGTGTAAGAAAAAAGGAAACATCCTCCAGGAAGAATTAACCATGCACGGGAATAAACCGACCGCAAAAGGTAAAATCAAAATAAAAAAGAAAATAAATTGTAAACTTGTAAGAAGCGTATAACAGAATATGTAAACTTGCAAAATGCGCATTGATCTACCGTGTAAGCGCCTACTTCACAAAAACTAATGAAGAGGAATAGTTCAGTTATGTTTAGAATAACAAACAAAATAAAACTAATTGTTTTTGTTACAGTATAAATAAAAAATGTAACACCTATTTTGATTTAAGCATACCAAATTGTGTTAGCAATCATACTAACGGAGAGTAAATGAGAGATAAAGAACTATCATTTTCACCTCTTCCACAATAGTTTCATTCTAAAGCGCTAATAAGAAGATGCAAACATAAATTAGTTATATTATCTTTCAAACGCAAATTAAGCAGAAGAAAGAGAAGTAATTATTTTTACAGCTTTTCTAAATTTAAGAGGATGGATTTTGCCTTTGGATTTGCTTCTAATTCTGAATACAACCGAACTCCACATCAAACTTATCAAACTGGATAAACTTAGAAATGTTAGAATAACTAAAAGAGGCCTTAAAAACAAAACACTTGGTTAATGTTCAACAAATTTAAGCTTTGTAAACCACGAATCACAGCTGCATACCTTATCAAACATGGACAATCCGGCTCTTGTGAAAGAAGAGTGTTGACGGTCATTAGATCTTTTGTAATAGTTTAATTCAATTGCCTACAAAAAACATTAAAACTCAAATCAAAATAAGAAATGGGCAAACTGGTAAATAATATAAGAATTAGGTCTACCAAGAGTACTTAGTCCGAGATCCTGTAAGCCAAGTAGCCGAAAATTGTTGTAAAATTAGGGAAAATGAATCTATTTTGTTCTTAACATGGAGACACTGGGAGGGAGGAGGACGAAGTTAGGTAAAGGAGGTGAAACACGGAAAGGGGAAAATGGAATTTGAGGCGGCCTGAAGTAGAGTTAGGGAGGGGGTGTAAAATTTGAGGAAAACAGAAAATCAAAAGTGAGAGAAAGGGCGAGACCTTACCTGGGGAAAGAAATTCGGCCGGTGGTGGAAGCTTTGAGCAGTAATTGGTCATCGAGTTGGTGGCTACGTACGGCGGCTGAAGGAAGGGAGTGCTCCTCTGATGGACGACCGGGACGGCAGGGATTAATGTCGTTGGCACTGGCTGTTAGGGCAGGCGATTGGGGAAGCGAAGGTCGGGAGTTGCCATTTTTTCACGGTTGAGGTGAAAGTGGAAGGGGATGGGAAAAGAAGATGCAAAGGAGAAGGGGAGAAAGAGGGAAGAGGTAGGTAAGCAGACGTGCGAACTATAATGGTGGAAAACGTGGGATGTGATCGGGAAAAGACAAAAGTGCCCTGCACGAATTATTTCTCGGTTCGGTCAACTGTGAGCAGTATGGAAAGTCCAAAAAAGATTCACTTTGACCGGTTTGATCAAGGTTTTGCATTATAGTATATATATATATGTATGTATGTATGTATGTATGTATGTATGTATGTGTACATATATGTATGTATAGATCACCAAATCTTGCATATATATATATTTATCAATAAAATTGCACACATCACATGCAAGTTATAGCAAGTAAGTGGATTACCGTGTTAATATATAGTAGCAGGTTTACCAATTTGCAAAAGATAAGCCTGCATGGAAAACAAACAGAGTGGGGGATAAAATTATGCAAAAGAAACCATGTCTAACTTAGTTCAACAAAAATTATATTATTACACAGAACGAAAAAAAACAATAAGTACCCCTACAAAACAACACATAATGGCCTGTAGACACACGTACACTGTTATATTCACATAGCCTTACATGAGAATATAGCAGCAATGCAAGTTACAGTCCTATACTAAAAACTAAAAAGTCATATATTACATAAATAGAAAATAGCAATTCAAACAGCAATACCAACATGCCAGCAAATACATAATTGACTTATGAACCCCAGAAGAGAGCTGAGTCACATCACACGAATATGAGGAAATCAGGGTCTTGGCATATTCTAAAAGTTCCATGCGAAACTGATCATTCAAGTATTAAACATTTTCCAAGATTCTTAGCCATATATTGAGAATGAAGTTACTTAATATATTTATTGTATATTTGTGTATAAACTAAAATATAGAACAGGAATTTAATTATATAAGTTCTGAACACTCACGTACACCTCTATATATAAGATTGAAATTTAGAACTAAAGTTACTGAACTAATGTATATGTACATATATACATACAGGCTAGATTGTGCCTTATCATCCAGTGTATATGAACTGGAGTTCGTACATACGTATATATTAGAATCGATTACTGAACCATACACTTAGAGCATCTCCAACTGTTTGAGAATTCTCAAATATGCACCGAAGAAGCTCTCCAACAAGGGTGCAGAAAATCGTACAGTGCAGAAAGAGGGTGACAAAGTGCGGATATGTGAGATCAGACGAGGCGCCTGTTAAACAGGCGCCTGATATCCTGTTGAACAGACGCCTCCACTACAAAAAAGAGGGATGTTTTCCAACCCAGAATTCCCTACGCCATCCCTACGCCGCGTAGGCGCGGCGTAGGGAAAACGTGAAAACATAGAGAAGGGGTAGGAACGGCGTAGAGAATTCTCTACACATTTTCTACGCGAATCAGGTTCTCCAACAATTGACTATGGCGTAGGGAATGTGTAGGGAATTGCCTACCCATTCCATACACCTTATTGTTCTCCCTACGCCTGTGGAGGAAAGAGATTGGAATTTCTCTACGCTTTACCTACGCCAGACAATTATTAACTTTTGTAGTTTAACTTGAAATTATATTATAAAAATATATAATTTAATTTTTCAGCAAATCGTATTAACTTTCGAAACTAAAATAAAATTATATGTATATATATATATATATTAAATTTAAATTATAATAATTAACTTTTAGATGTTTAATTAACTAAAAAAGAATAATAATTAAATTTAATAAGTTGAAATACCAAATTAATAGTCCGAAATATGAAAATTATGATTCAAGAAAAGCAAGCAAGAAATTTACATTATATAAAAAAAATTTAAATTCAGTTAAACTTAAAAATAAAACTGATTAAACTTTGCGGAAAATCTGCTTTTGAGAAATGTGACATTTTTTAACGAGTTATTGTTTTTCTATATTATTGTTAAAGTCTTTTTTTTTCTTTTGATAATTGATTATACTTGGTTTAAATTTTAACCTGGTTAACATAAATTTGCAAAATATAGGCATTGAGATATATCTGTTCAACTTTTGCATCCAAATCAACTATTTTTTGTCTTTTTAACATATTAAACATTTAGTAATTTTTTATTTTACATGGCCTACAAAAGAATGAAATCGCGTAGGAAACGCATCAGCCACAGGCACTTAAACAATTACTTAAATAATAAAATATACAGTAACAAACGCATCAGCCACTTTCCTTCCTCAGTACGACTAAACTACCAAAACCCTAAATCCCAAATCGTTTCCACCTCCAACCGACTACAGCAGCAACCGATCCGAGCAATCCACGACTACAGGCGCCAACCTCCGACGATAATCGACGACGCGACCTCCATCCACACCGCTGCATCTATCGAAGAAACTCCATCAACCTCTTTTTAACATAATATAGGATGATAATGGTGATCATGTGAATTGTGGGTTCTACTGCTCAGACTGGTACGCATATCCTGATACCTAATTCATGTTGCTAGATTCTATATCCTGATACCTAATCCTGTCTTTAGCTTAGAATCTTTATTGTTTGATTTTGTTTTCACAATCACCACATTACCGATTGACAAGAAAAACAAACAGAACAATAAAAAAATATTTAGTACACTAACAGTAAACTATCTTTCATTCAGTTTATCTGATAAATCCCTTGTAATAAGTCGCTTTTAATCTCAAAATTAATTGTATATTTGGATTTGTACAACATTCTTAAAAGTCATTGTCAAGTATATTATTATTATATAGTTTCCCTGTATATCTAAACACATATGAAATGACATTCTTTCATTTGTTCTATCAACAAAACAACATATTTGCCTGAAACACCGACCTACTCAAATTTATGTATTTGTATCATCAAATGTACATACTCCAGCTTGTTACTAATATCTATCATATCATCTACTTCATTGTAAAACACAACAAATATCTCTAACTGGTTTTTGAGTGTTAATTTTGCTTTTCTTTGTCTCTCCGGCTTTATTCAAGCTAATTTACTTATCAGCCTTGATCTTGATTGATTGATTGTTTGGTTTGATTTGATTTTTTAAATTTAAATAACTGCAGGTTTCCCCCATTACTGTCATTCCTACAGTTTGCCTTTTCGGCACAAACTACTTTCATAACCCCCCCTCTTTTTCTTTTTTCCTTTTCAGTTAAAACGTGCAACTTCTGTCTCCAGATATCCAAGCCAGATGAGATTTGTAGAGATTTTGAAATACATTAGTTAAAGTCCTTTATATTGCATAAACCATCCTAAATTTAGTTGACTCAATGCCCTTTACCCCTATGTCTTGACTATTGCTAGTTTCATTTTGCAAGAGTTCTTTTCTTATTGCACTAAGCTCTTTTTCATTTTTACAAGCATGGAAGGAAGTACCCTAGTTACGGACGTTCTTTCTCAAGATATAGCATGAATATTATTTTTATCTTCAGCAACAAAATGATTATTTTCATTGTTGCTATCATATAGTTTGTCTTTTCTTTTCTGTAGTATGCTAAGGCTTCCCTATCCCTTTCAAGTTTATTACAATTTATTGAAATACCTTTGACTTTTGGCAAAGGTAGCATTTGCAGTCTTCTTTTCTTCCAGTTTGGAGACATTTACTTGTTTCTGGTAGAGATTTATGTTTGTTGCATTGCACTTGAGCTTGAAACTTATCTCCTTGCATAATGTGATTCATTATTCATTATTCATATGCATTTTTTCTTAGTCTGCATCTCATTCCTTATCTCCTCATTTGGTAGACTACTCTCTATCGAGTTTATTAAAACAATTTAAATCAAAATTTAGTTTGTTCAGTGTCAGTAATATTGCAATCATGGCACTCTAAGACAAAGAACTCAATGGCATCATGATTTTTGTTTCATCAACTACAATATATTTAATCATATTTCACATAAGAAAAACCTCTTTGGTTTTCACTATTTTTCATAAACCCATCCAGCCTTCACCATATTGTGGGATATTATTTTATCGGCAAGAAGAAGAAATATATTGAATTATATAAGCATTGCTGAACTAGTCTTATGGCCGTTCTATTCACAACCATCCATTCTATTATTCTAAAGAGGTGTATATTCACTGGATATAAACAATCATTCATTTGCGGCTTCCATATTCTTTTCTTTTTCTATTAAAATTTTGATACACATCATCATATTAATCTTCAGATTTCACCACCAAATATGTGTGTAGCAGAGTAAGATACCACTTATTAAAGTTTTTCCAAGATCACACACTTGAAATGGAGGGAAAAAAAAGTGATCTTGGAAGAAAAACAACAAAAAATTTAAACCATTTTAACTTTTTATTCAAAGAAGTTAATTAAAAAAATTGTTCAGCGTAGATTAATGTTTCGCCTCGTTTGACAGGTATCGTATATGATCGTTATATAGATGTTTGTTTTGTTGTGATGGGAAGTAGGTTGACTGAGCCCATAAATAAAAAGTTCTAATGGAAAGTTCGATTAAATAAACAATAGACAAATTTCTATTAGTGTTACAGTAAGATATATTTAATTTGCATAAATGTAAGAATTTAAACATTTAGAAGAATTAGAATTTTTAAGTTAAACTAGCATACATCTAATATTGTATTTATATGTATACGAATTTGAAATTATATCTATCTAAATAAAATAATACAATAATTGGGTAGTAATTAAAATAATGAAATAACTATAGTTTTATATAGTAATAATATAAGTACTCATCTTATAATATAACATATCTTAATTATGCAGTAGAAGATGGAACATTTGAAAGTTCATCGCGCTTGGATGTACAAAAATGTTGGGCATAGAGGAACAATTCCATTCCAATTTTTAAGAGGTTTAACTGAGTTCATGCTAGTGGCATCTTCCAATGGGACAAACATGGCAGAAATCCGTTGTCCTTGTAAGAAATGCAAAGCCACAAAACATCATCCTTATGAAATTGTTCAAAGGCATTTGACTAAAAATGGTTTTATGGACGATTACTATGTGTGGATACATCATGGTGAAGATGCGATGAACGTTATTAATATGTCGTTAGTTGTTGAGGATGATAACGTAAATATTAACATTGATTTTGATGAATCTACTAGTACAGAAAATAGAATGACTGAAATGGTTATTGATGCCGCTGGTCCGAGCATGCTGCCTAATTCATTGGATGTAGAGGAAGAACCAAATCCAAAAGCTAAATTTTTTTTGACTTGTTAGAAGCATCAAAAAGACCACTTTTTGATGGATGTCCTATGACATAGTTGGCAGCAACTGCTAGGTTAGTTGCTATAAAATCCACAAATAACGGTACCCAAAAATTAATGAATGACGTTCTTAGCTTGATTCGAGATGTGGTTACATCCGGTTTGCAAACTAGATTGGCTGAAAATTGGTATCAATTAAAAAACCAAGTGTCCGCATTCGGATTGTCGTATGAAAAGATAGACACATGTCGAAGTGGGTGTATGCTATATTGGAAAGAAGACATAGACCGTTCACAATGTAAATTTTGTGGCTTAGGAAGATATGAAAAGGAAAAAAGTAACGGTAAAGGTGTGCCTTTTACTCGTTTACATTATCTTCCGATTATTCCTAGATTGCAAAGATTGTATTCGTCTTATGCCACTGCGGAGCACATGAGATGGCATAGTGAACGAGTTCGAGAGGAAGGGGTTTTATGTCATCCTGTAGATGGAGAAGCATGGAAACATTTCGATGACAAATATCCTGATTTTGCCAAGGAGTCACGAAATATTAGGCTCGGTTTATGCACTGATGGTTTCCAACCTTTTAGCCAATATGGCAAAAAATACTCCACTTGGCCAGTTATTTTGACACCTTACAATTTGCCTCCTTGGATGTGTATGCAAAATCCATACATGTTCTTAACCCTAATTGTTCCTGGACCCAAAAATCCGAAAAATGGAATAGATGTTTATTTGCAACCTTTAATCGAGGACTTGAAGAAAATGTGGATAGAGGGTATTGACACGTACGACGTGTCAAAGAAGAAAATTTTCAAACTATTTGCTTGTTTGTTGTGGACGATAAGCGATTTTCCCGCGTACGGGATGCTTTCGGGCTGGAGTACGGGAGGTAAATTATCTTGCCCCGTGTGCATGGATTCAACAAAAGCATTTACACTGAAGCATGGTGGTAAGTAGTGTTGGTGGGATTGCCACCGTCGATTTTTGCATACAAATGACACATTTAGACGTGATAAGAAAAACTTTGAAAGAAATAAAACTGTAAATTTGCAACCACCAACATTTTTGAATGTAGAAGAAGTATTTGATATTGTAAAAGATTATGCAAAATTACACGAGACGGGAAACAAAGAGCCCAAAATTCCTGGCAAGGGGGATTATCACAATTGGTGCAAACAAAGTATATTTTGGGAATTACCATATTGGAAAGATCTAAAACTCCGACACAATTTGGATGTGATGCATATTGAAAAAAATGTATTTGAGAATTTCTTTCATACAATTATGAATGCGAAAGGAAAAACCAAAGATGATTTGAGATCAAGAAAAGATATCGAATACTATTGCAATCGTCCAGAGCTTAAGATTAATCCTATTCGTCCAAACTTCAAAGTTCTTGCATGTTATGAGCTGGATAGGGCTCGTTGTATAAAATTACTAGAGTGAGTCGATTCTTTGAGGTTTCCTGATGGAATTGCTTCTAATATGAAACGATGCGTTGATATGAAGGATCTTATACTGTCAGGTATGAAGAGTCATGATTGCCATGTATTTTTAGAGACTCTATTTCCGATAGTATTTAAGGAGCTTTTACCACAAAAGGTTTGGATGCCTATAACAAAGCTTAGTTTATTCTTTAAAGAGATATGTTCGACAACTCTATCTAAAAGCCATTTGCAGAAGCTTGAAAGAGATATACCCAAATTACTATGTAAATTGGAGAAAATATTTCCCCTTGGAGTTTTTAATTGCATGGAACATTTACCAGTACATTTACCAACTGAAGCGTTACTACGGGGACCAGTGCAGTATGGATGGATGTATCCTTTTGAGAGGTATGTAATAGTTATATTTATTTACGCAATGTTTAAATATAGAACATGTTATAGTTAATTTCACACATTTTCATATTAAGGTATCTGGGTCACCTAAAGAAAAAAGTGAAACAGAAAGCACGTGTTGAAGGTTCTATTTGTCAAGCATACATTATTGAAGAAGCATCCATATTTTTTAGTCATTATTTCGATGATCACGTTAATTTAAATTTTAAACGTGGTCATCGCAATGAAAATGATATTGTGGATGATTCAATCGATAACGTTCTCTCGGTATTCAAAAAACAAGGACGTCCATCTGGTAAATGGAAGAATGTTAAAGGCTTCGCTACAACAAAGGATTATAATCTAGCCAAGGCAAATGTGCTTCTTAATTGCAATGAATTAACTGATCTTATAAGGTACTATAATAATTTGATTATTCATTAACTAAATTATTGTCAATCTTTGCAAGCTACACACAATACTCCTTAGATATTAACATGTATATTTGATTTAAACAGCAAGTTCGAAAGTGAATATCCTAATGTTGAACTCTGTAAGGAATTCGAGGGATGGTTTAAACAATATGTAAGTATGATAAGTCATGTATTTTAACCTTGCGGTATTCATTATATATTAACTTGTGTACTTGATTCAAATTGATAGGTTGATACGAACAACATCACCGACATTTGCTATAGGAAACTTGCATTTGGTCCATCTAATAGTTACAGAATATGTCCAATAATGTTTATAAATGGATTTAAGTTTCACACCGAAGAATATGGAAAGAAAAAAACAACTGTTAATAGCGGAGTTTGTATCAAAGGTGGGAACAACGATGATGACATAAAGGATTATTATGGTGTACTTGAGGAAATAATCGAGTTAACTTACTCGGTGGTGCCGGAGTTAAAAACATTTCTATTCAAATGTCGATGGTTTGATAGTAGGCCGAATATTGGAGTAAAACGCATACATAAGGATTACCCTCTTATTGAAGTAAACCACAAAAAAAAATATTTAGGGCATGATCCATTTGTGTTGGCAGCACAAGCTACACAAGTTTATTTCACACCTTATCCTGCTATCGACAACAGTCGTTCAGATTGGTGGGCTGTTATTAAAACAAAACCGAGATGGTCATTTCACTCAAACATGGTCATAACCGACAATTTGGCATATCAAAATGATCCAGAACCTAATGAACTACTGGAGATTGTACAACAAGTAGAAGACATAGGATCTCTAATTAATGACGTTAATGATGGGGTCGAAGTAGATGAAGATGACGATGAGCAAATTGAAGTAGAAGAAGATGAGTGTGAGCTTGAAGATGACAGTGTAAATATTGAGAGTGATGATGATAATGAAGATTGGTAGCATGTATATTTAATTATGATTGTTCGCATTTGTTTTTAGTTGCTCGATTGGTTTACATTCTATGTCATTTGATGTATGTTTTCAAACCTTGTCTTAAATAAAGTTCACAAATTTCATTTTGAAATGTTAGCTTATCTTGTGTATATAGTTGCAAATGTTGTATTCATGTAATAGATATGAGTTCTCGTGGTGGTGGTGGTCGTAGTAGTGGTGGTCGTAGTAGTAGTGGTGGTCGTAGTGATAGTGGACGTGGTTTGGGTTTGATCGAACCAGCACCACCCTCTGTCGATCAACAACCCACCCCTTCAGATGGACGTGATCATGATCAAGGCACCCCTGGGCTATCTGGACATATGTCACAGATGGGCTCGACTTCCTCAGTCGGCACCATGTATATCTATTATAGGGAGAATGACGAGTAAGTAAAATTTATGAACTTTCGAATTATTGTATATTTAAATAATGCATTACAGACTTTAATATAATTTGTTCATTAACAGCTGGGAATTCGCGAATAGTGCCTCGACGTCTCGTACTATATCTGCTATGCTTAAGGCCCGTTTGACATCATTTTGGCCTTGTTTCAGTATGATTCCTGCTAATATTAAGGATCATTGGTTTGAAGAGTTTAAGGTGAAATAATTTTGAAATTCAGGATGTTGCAATATTTAGTCCATTCATGATTAAGTTTTTCAGTTTATTTATTCGATTCCCAAATTCTTGTGTAGGCATTGTACTCTTGGAATCCCACCACTTCTTTTGCTGATGTCAAACGATTATGGGATCAAAAGTGTTCTTTGAAGTATAGGTGGATCATTGGAGACATGAAAAGGTATAAAAAGAAGAATGCTTGTATAACAGATGAGGTATGGCAACAGTTTTTAGCCTACTGGGAGAGGGAGGATGTGAAGGAGCTTTCTCAAATGAACTCAATCGCTCGCAATAGCAATCCAAGGCCACATAGATGTGGTTCTAAATCAATGGCACAATGGATGAACGATATGGTAATTGTTTAAATTATTAACTAATAATAGTGTACAATCCAAATAAACACATGATAAATTATTTTTATTTTTTAGGAGAAAGAACAAGGTCGAAAACCGACATACATGCAGGTGTACATTCGAACACATTTTATTGAGAAACTGAATGGTTCTATAGATGGGGGATGGGTTGATGAGTACTCGGAACAGTTTGTTGTATGTAATCAACAAAAGTTTTGAATTATAATTTACAAATTCCTAATTATGTTAAACAATACAATACCTAACTTTTTATGTAAATTACAGGCCAAATACAATGAGCGAGTTGCTCAAATGACCGAGAGTCAGGGTAGGGAGCTCTCTCACGATGAGCTAAACCTTCTTTACATGCAGCTTATTGGAGAAGGTGAGACGTCCGCTTCCTCAAGAAGCACACGAAGGCCTGGTACTGGCAATATTCCTGGGGTAATGACTCAAAAGTTGAATTTCTTTTCCAAAACTGCTTTGATGTGTTTGTTTCTAATATTCCAAAACTGCTTTGATGTGTGAAAACAGTTTTAATTAATTAAAATTTTGTTTTAATTTTTTTTTAATTAATTAGTGTGTGTGTGCACTGCATTTTTGATCACATTATAGTAAACAGATAACATTTTTGATCACATTATAGTAAACAGATAACATAAGCACCAAAAAATAATATTATAGTAAATAGATAACATTTTTGATCACAAAACAAATTTATAATTTCAGATTCAGTAAATTAAACGAGAAGGCCATTTCCATTCGCTCAAATAAATAGTAAAAGCTTAAAGTATTTATTTAAAATCAAACAAATGATCAAATTTGATTACAAAATTCAGTTTAAATAAAGTTAATTGTGTTTATGCTTACATGGTAGCATTTTATCTGCTAAAAAATGGTTGAAAATTTTAAGATAATAAACAATAAGCTGCACGCTCTTTTCAATTCTAATATTTGCGTCATTAAAGCAACAATTTATTTGGATTTTATGCACAATTAGAAATTTAATAAGTAGAAAAAAGAAAATAAAATGATGGTGTAGGCCAAGCAGGCACCGCCATCTTACGTCAATGAAAGAAGAGCATGGGAAATGAGTCATCAAAATGGAGCCACTTGCGTTTAAGTACAGTTTGTGATTGTAGATACTAGCAATACATTCAAAAGCGACAAGTCAAAGAACTAAGTAGCAGCCACATGTTACAAAGTAAGAGTAGCTAGTGATGTGAACGTATAAACGCTGAATACGGTTAGGCTTTGAATGCTGCAAATTTATTGCAACATGGCCATGTATGAATATATAAAATCTCAGCTGAATAACGCGACAGTGACTAAAACCAAGTTCTATTATACGAGATGCATGTGCTTATGTAAAATGATCGATACTAAAACGTTTGATATTTTGGTAAGAGTAAATTGTTTGTTTTCAATCTGTCCAGGAATTTGTTGCTATTATGTATGTCAACTTCTCTCGGATCTCAAATGTCGCTAAGTTTGATACCTGAGCGACTAATTAGCCAGTAATTCAATGAATACAACATCATGCCTAATAAACTTGGCTCTATATCAAAAAACTGCAGTTTACTTCCCATTCTGCAATAAGTGGTTGCTCCCTGTTGAACTGCCTTGCTTCAGAAACTGATTCTTCATTGGGAGTTATTCGACATCAGTCTCAAAATTCCTCCTTTTTTATGCTGGAAAACAAAACAAAACGTTAATCAACTCCTCTTAAGATGTGGTAACAATAATTTAAAAAATAAAATAGCCCGTCCAATGCAAATATACCAGAAAACAATATAGATTAAGGCGATGCAAAATGGCAATTCTACTGAATATCTGTAACCGGATTATTATTATATATGACATAGTGAAACTAGCAATACAAAATATCTACCATTGGGCATGCTACCTCTTACGTTTTGTTTCATTATAAATTTGCATGCAATATTTCACAGTAATATTGCAAGGTAAATCCATACTTTCTCCAGAGAAACCTGAAAATTATTTCACAGTAATAAGGAGAGCTTGTTCAGAATCAATAAAGATAACATGTGGCACTAGTATATATACGTTACACGGTGTCTAGAATAAGATGGAAGTTTTAAAACTTACTTTTGTTTAGTCATTGACTCTTTCATATATAAATACAACATCATTGACTCTTTCATATATAAATATATGATGACTAACGGCTAGTCTTTTATAATTCGAGCTGGGAGAATTTTGTTTGCAATCACTGATTTAGTAGTACTAAAATGATGGTTAAAACTTGCATCAGTTAGTCATGCTTATGAATGGTCGCTAGAAAGATCTTAGTGTATTGATAATAGCGATAATAAGTAGCTATAAAGATAATATATATTCCCATTCTGCAATAAGTGGTTGGGGTGTGAAATGAGATGTTTCAGGTCCTACATACTTCAATCTTATTGTTTCATTAACAGAAGAGTGGAAATGAAATGATTAGGCTGATCGTATAAACAAATCTTCCTTGTCAATGATCAAGAAACCTAATCTTGCACCAATTGTCTGGTATCTTTCTGTCCTTTCTTTTTTATTATTCAGCGTCTTATTGAAGAAGATTTTGGACCTTTTTCCCTTTATGTACTTGCTCCTAATCTTGCACCAATTTATTTTATCACTCACACAATTTTATTCATGTGTGCTCAGTTTTGTGTTAATATTATGCTGTGTTTGTGCCATCTGGATCATATGTAAGATTTTTTTATTTTCGTTGTACTAATTTGATTAAATAATTTATATGTAGATATATAGAGACAATACATACACTGCTAGGTTTGGAGTTTCAGATGACAAAAAGAAACTTGTAGAGGAAGTAGAAGAGCTAAGAAGTAAAAATCAAGAAATGGATGTTACAATTAACAAGTTACAAGGGGATTTATCTTACATGCAGGAAGAGATGAATTCTGTGCAAGAGTTTATACGAGGGTTGAGGCGGGAGCAAGGATCAGAGATATGACATACTTCGTGAGTTAGTCTTGTTTTGACTGTGGGTTTGATGTTCTATTTTTATAAGGTACATTGTATGATGTTTGAATTAGATGAAACAACTATATTTGAGTTATGTAGCAACTTTATTTTATTGTTGGACATGATTTTTTTAAATACATTTGTAGCAATTTTATGGTAATTTGACAATGATATGCATTCTACATTAATGTTTTGTAATGATATATATTGTTACGATTTTGCATGTGGTTATATATTATATTTAATGCTTTCTGTTGTTGATGTTCGGGTTTATTATATTTTATTATGATATGTGGTAGATGAAGATAAATACAATAGAATCATATTGAATTTTGGTGTACGGTGGCGTAGGGAAGGCGTATGGAACTCGTAATGAAAATCCGATTTCTGCACTTTAAAAGGAAGAAGGCTAGGCGTAGGGAAGACGTATGGAATTAGGCGTAGGGAACGCGTATGAAAATAGGCGTAGGGAACACGTATGGAAATAGGCGTAGGGAAGGCGATGGAATGCGGCGTAGGGAAGACGTATGGAAATAGGCCTAGGGAATGCGTATGGAAATAGGCGTAGGGAAGGCGTATGGAATACGGCGTAGGGAAGGCGTATGGAATGCAGCGTAGGGAAGGCGTATGGAATGGGGCGTAGGGAACCCGTAGGGATTTTTTTGCGACGCATTGTTTTCCAACCTCTTCTTTGGCGTAGGGATGACGTAGGTAAAATCTTTTCCCTACGCCGCGCCTACGCCAAACTGGCGTAGGGAATCCAAAATTCTTTTGTAGTGCTCACAATGAGGCGCCTGTTCAACAGGCGCTTGGTATCCAGGCGCCTGTTTAACAAGCGCCCAATTTATATTTAAAAAACACGGACGCCTGTTGAACAGGCGCCTGATGCCCAGGCGCCTGTTCAACAGACGTCTGGCATGAGGCCTCCAACATTTCGGAGTGCGGAAAATTCAATTTCCGCATTCCGAACTGTTGGAGATGCTCTTAGCTTTAATTATCACCAGTATATGAACTGTTAACCTATAATAGTATAATAGTATCAAACTTATAACAATATAACAATTCTAATAAATGTAAACTTTACTGTAGGTAGTAGCTAGGTAGTTGTAAGCAAACAAGAATGGGTTCATTATATAAAGTTATAGTAACTTCATGAATGCAAGCAATGAAGATTAAAGCTACATAAATGATGATATACATGTTATCCAAGGAAAGATGTAATTAATGACATGTTTATTTGTTTCTCTTGAATTACAAGACCTAACCCTAGATTTTCTGCCTTTTATTTTGAAACATGCAGTATCTCATGAAATTCAAACATACAAGTTTTTGTCAATTTTGTACACTGTATTAACACTAATTAATTTATGATATTCAACAATAATTTGTTACATGTTTTGTTTGTTGTAGGAAACCAATTGCCAAATTACAATAAATTTAGTGAAGGTAACAAGTTCATCCTAAAATAAAATGTTTTTTTTTCATGCACAATTTGAAACCTAACCATTTATTAAGATCAACTTACCATATGCACAACACACATGGGCACGAGTATATATGAACTAAGTTATAAGAAAAAAAAACAGGTCGGCTAAATATTTTGAAAGTGCTTTCCGTAAACAAATTAACATAGCATTTCTCATATATTTGGGATATGAAATATTATTGTATGTGATAATATCCCATCCATATAAAAAAAGAATTATCATTTACTATATTACCGACAAAAAATATCGACACAGCGGTGGATTTACAAAATAGAATTCATATATCATTCTTTGTCAAAATATTTTGTACTCCTGCATAGAAATTTATCAAAAATCCTTTTCAAAACATAATTCAACATATTTCACCACCTTATAAAGCTTTATGAAACATTCAAAAATTTATAAAGCTTTTCAAACTTCACAAGACTTTTCAAAATTCTGGGTCCATATGTCTTGTATTGTTTAGGAATCCCTATCGATAACTTTGGCCGGACGCATCGATTATAACTCTTAAATCACTTGACGGACAAATTAACACAATAAATAAACTACTATAATACTTTCAACACTTCAAAAAAACAATTTCATATACGTTATTAAATGATATACTTGTTTAAACAATATATTTATTTTCAAAATTCATATATTCATCCAATTTATCACATCAACCTTAAAGAAAAATCAAACAAGCATAAAACAACAATGCACAAATTTTCAAACAAGCAAACAAACGCTTTCAGCGGAAAACTATCTTTCAGTTTCCGCTGCGCAACACTGATCACTACTGGATCAGGCTACTATATTCAAAGCCACACAGAGGTTTATTCAACAACATCAATGCCGACACTACTGGTCGAATCAACTACTTCTATCTTCACTACTTTCATCAACAACTTCCACTCGGAGATTAACACTCAAATATGATAAGGAAAAATAATAAATTTTGTAGGAAAAATAACAAGTACATCACTAGATGATTACCCTAGTAATCATCGTTTACTCCTACTATCTCTTTAATCTAGAGTAACTACCCGAGGGGACAGGGACTCTAAGTCTCTTTAGGTCTTCACTAGTGTCTTTTATATATAATGTATTGTTCCGAACATGCTCTAATACCATTTTGTAACACCCCCACCTCTATATCCATATTATCAACGAGTATTACACTACAACAAAAATACCCTATTACAACGCCCTTTTTACAACGGGCATTGGTTGCCCGTTGTAATAGAAGGCTATTACAACGGTCCATTCAGGCCCGTTGTAAAAGATGCCATATACAACGCCCTTTTTACAATGGGCATTGGTTGCCCGTTGTAATAGAAGGCTATTACAATGGTCCATTAAGGCCCGTTGTAATAGATGCCAACTTTACAACGGTCACAAATTGCCCGTTGTAAGAGGTATCAAATTACAACGGTCACAAATTACAACGGTCACAAAGCCTTTATTAAAAAAACAAGGCCGGCCCTTTTATTTCTTTTATTTCGTTCCTCTACTTTGCTCTGTAAAAATGTTGGCCTTGTTCCTTTGCTCGTTCCTCTTTGCTCGAAATTAGGGCTTTGGGAAAAATTGAAGCTGCCGTCTTCAATTGCTCGATCGAATGATGATTTACGTGCTTCCTTTGTCGATTGATGCTCTCTTCTTTTATCACACGGCTTCTCCAATTTGGATCGAGTTCGTCTACAGTGGTATGTGAATTATTCTTTTTGCTTTACTGGTTGATATGTTGAACTCAATCCTGATTCGAGTCGAATGATTATTCCTTTTTCGTTTGTACTCGAATGCATAATTTTGCCGATGATGTTCGTTTATATAGGGTTCGAACCCCTATATTTTCGTTCGTATATTTTATACGAATTCGTCAAATAATTTAGCTTTGAATTCGTCTCGGCCACTTGATTAATATTGAATGATGGTGATTCTTCTGACTTCTTCAATTTCGTATGTATTTTGCTTGGTTAACACGGCTTCGATTTTTGACTTGGTTGATTTCCTTGGTCATCACGGTTTATGACTTTCTGGCATTTAAATTTATGTTGACTTCGGCACTTAGCTTGACGTGGTTGTTGACATTGCCTGACTTCGGTCATTTTCTCACGGCTGCTCATTGTAGTCTGTCATCATATTATTTAATTTTGTGAGAATTTGACTTTGATTGTTTTTGTGATTGACTTCGGCCATGTGAAAATATTTTGATTTCTGGACGTTGTTTATGATGAACTGCTGCTTTGATAAATTACCACTTGGATTTGTACTTGGTTATGTGCACGGCTTAGGTCTGCACTTCAGTAAAACTGCCTCTGGTTATTGGTGGTTGTTTTGCATTGCTTTGTCTTCGTGTTACATTATGTAGTCTTCACTTCTGAACTTCACTTGTTTCGCTGTTGGTCTGTCTCGACTCGAAGTCTGGTTGCTTCATTTTTTTCACTGGTGACACTGTTTTATATGAGTCTGTGCATTCTTCTCTGGCTTGATGTCATGTGGTCTTCATTTCACACTGCTGTGTTTTCACTGGTTTGCATTGGTGATGCTATGCATTGTGTAACTGTTAACTGTAGTGTGACTGCTTCCATGTTGTCTCGAGTACATGTACTGCTCTGTATATATGTATGGTTGTATGTGGAGCATCATTAAGTCAGTCGAGTTGTTGTCTTGGTGCCATTTTAGTCTGGTTCAGCATCGCACTCTCTGTTAAACTGCATATTCATTTTTGACTTGCATTTGAACTACAGTTGCATTGCATGTAATCTGAAACAGGTCCTTATCCATATTTCTTGAATCTACAATAGATGGAACTAGTGCCTTAATTCAGAGTGAATGAGTGTTGTTGTATATTGTTGTGTGTGTGGGTTGTGGGGGTGTTTCTTGTTGTCTGTGTGTGTGTGGGCTGTGGGGGTGTTTCTTGTTGTATATTTGAAATGTTTTGTGAAATTTTGAAGTTTTCTACTACACTTGTAAGTTTGTGAAAAATAAACATACTTGAAATTAGAACATAATGTCTACCATACTTAAAATAAACAATTCCTTGAAGCCCAAAACTGATACAAACAAAGACTTACTAGGTTTTTAGATTGATGTGATTTATATTTCTAAATTAATGCATTGCTTAACTTCGCAATTTATTGGAGATAAAAAAAGATTTTTGAATTTATTTTTGTTAAATTCAATGGTTCATATTTTTATTATGAGCATTAGAGCATCAAAATGAAGTATGTTCTTATAATTTATATACGGTGTTAAAGCTTCACTTGTTTCATCTAATTGGAAGAATTGTTGAAATATGTATTTTGGATGAACTTCGTTATTATGTGAAGTTAATGAAAAATATTCAATAGTATATCATTTTTTATTTTACATTCTTATGTAAATGGCAACCAAATTTGTGCTTGCCTAGGGTAGGCTAGAACCGGCCCTGATTATATTATATACAATTTTAACCTCATTCTTTTTTTTAGTATTAACTAAAAAGATGGGTGGGTACGAAATTGAATGGCCGGATACAGCTAGTTCGAGTTCTGAAGAACTTGATCCGTGGTGGAAGGATTTTGAACCCGATCCCTTACCAAAAGTAGAACCACCACAACATCATGAAATCCTGTCCTTGGATACCTTGTCGATTTCCGAACCGCCACAACCCCAAGCATGCAAACAAGTGGTGTGTTTTTGTGGAGTCAATGCAGTGACCAAAGTCGATGAGAATATATGTTTTGCCGGACGTCGATTTTTTGCTTGTGCAAATATATCAAATTGTTGTGGGTTTTTGGAGTGGATAGATCCACCACTTTGCCAAAGAGGAAGCGAGTATGCGTTGGAGATGCAAATTGAAAAACGTAGACTTGAGGCTATAATTCGGAGGTTGAAAATTGAAATAAGTAGTCTTAAATCATCTTAGTCTTTGATTGTAGTGCAATTGAACTGTGTATCATAAGCGAACTTGTATTTTGTTAAGCTTGATTGTAATGTAGTTGAATTATGTTTATCTATGTCCTCTATTGTTTGTTGATACAATGTTTGTAGGAAGCAAGATATTCGTGAGATTTCTTAAGTTATGGATATGTAAATGTAGATGTAGTACCAGGATCAAGTTTATATTTTATTAACTTCTTATTCTTTATTATTAGTATATATACATTTGACACCTAAAAACTTATGCCTCGTTTGGTTTGCCATTTTCAAATTATTTTCAGTTTTCAGTTTTGAAAAACATTGAAAACTTGTTCCTTTTATCGTTTTGGAAAATGCATATTGAAAAATCATCATTTTTCAAAATGGGCTCAATACAAAAAACAGAAAACAGAAAACATTTTTTTTTCATTTTCCCCGTTTCCAGGCCCAACCGGAAACCCAACAGCCAAAACTGAAAACCAAAGCAAACATGGTGAAAATAAACTAATTCATTGTCTGGCCGCACGTTTCTTCTTCGATTTTCGTCGATCATCAAATATTTGTCATCCGGTTTGATTTTCATTTGATCACATTGATTTGAGCTTAAGTTAATTGTATTCAATTTGGTGAATGACTTGATCGAGAGGACTAGAAATCCATGCAAAAGTTGCTTAAAAGATGCTAGCATAACAGCAAAAGAAATTGATGAAGTTCTTCTAGTTGGTGGCATGACTAGAGTGCCAAAAGTTCAAGAAGTTGTTGCAGAGATTTTTGGGAAGAGTCCGAGTAAAGGAGTGAATCCTGATGAAGCTGTTGCCATGGGAGCTCCTATTCAAGGTGGAATACTGCATGGGGATGTTAACGAATTGCTTTTGTTGGATGTCACTCCTTTGTCTCTGGGTATTGAAACCCTTGGTGGCATCTTCACTAGATTAATCAACAGAAACACGACCATTCCTACGAAGAAAAGCCAGGTGTGTCATTTTTACACTGCTTCTTTGTTCCTTATCATTTTAGTTTTTATACCCTAAATTCATTGAAAGCCATCTCCTCATCATGATCCAGCCTAATCATCGTTCCTGTCAATGTATTTTGGTATGCAGCTTATCGTCAAATTTATACTTGTAGTGAATGTACTTGGTAACGTACAGGTATTTTCAACTGCTACCGATAACCAAACCCAAGTAGGCGTCCGAGTACTCCAAGAAGAGCATAAGTTAATTGTTGGGAGGTTACAGAGGTAGTGGAAATGCAAGGGTGCTGTTGAAGCAGGGTTGTGTTTGAGTTGCATGACAGTAATGGAGAAGCAAGCAGTTTGAGTTTAGCTTGTTATAGTTGGTAGCTTGTCAACTGTCAGGGGAGTTTGTAGGCTGGAATTTTGTGGTATTTGATTGCTGCAGCAGCAGTATGAAGATAGGTTCAGTGCATAGTTGGGTCTGGTTTGGCACAGTATGGTTTGGGTTGAATGATGTGTAACTGTTGGTAGAAGAATGATGTGCACAGGGTTATGTTGAAATGTCACTGTTGAAATATAAAGTGCACAGGCAAGTAGACTTGTATGATAATGTCACTATTGAAATGTATGAGAAAAGTGAAAAATAAAGAAAATTGTAAACAAAGAGTAGTGAAGTGAATAATATTTGTTTTGAAGGAAAATGTGTTGTTTTATGATAATATTTATTACTCGTTAAATTATTCATTATTGGTGCATGGATGCTGCTGTTGTTTTTTTTAATTTGCATTTATTTTGCAACGGTTAGAGCATGTTGTTATACAACCTTTTTACAACGGTCAAAGCATGTTGTTATAAGAGATTTTTACAACGTTTATTGCCCATTGTAAAATACAGTGGACCTATTACAACGAGGCCTAATACGACGGGTGCATGCCCGTTGCGAAACACATATTACAACGGGCATTGCCCGTTGTAGAAAGGCTGTTTTCTTGTAGTGTTACTAGATAATACTGTCAGGTAATACGGAGAATGAGGCGATATGAGGTACACACGTGAATATTCTCTTGGGCTAACACTGGTACGTACGTATTAAAACATCGTATATAACTGTCCAACAAACATACACAGTATCAACACAAAGCAATGAACACGTGCGCCTTCAGAATAGAACAATATACAATGAGTAAAAGAGAACACAGAGTCGGTCTCAGCGATAACATATTATATATATATATATATAATGCAATAATATTATAACAATACAGTACAACTCAAATGTCAACTATATATATACATGTACATACAATGAATCTATATCATACAAATATAGGCAGTCATCCTAATATAATACCCCTCTAAGCCCAAAGTAAACAAATGTCGGTCATATCGTCCCTATACCCGGAATGTCTCGGACTGACCCGAGTATTATATAAATAATACACGGGTTAGATTATATCTAAATCAGGAGTAAAAGAATATGATAACATGCATAAGATCAAAAGTATGCGGTAGTGTATGCATGGTGCGTGTGTATATATAATTATAATATCATAGACAATCACAAATTAATGCATTTCATAATCTCAAATATCATAGAACATGTATAAAAATATCATCACCCATATAAAAACTCATCAAATCAGAATCCACAAAAATCAACTCAAATGGGTGAATTATACATATCCATGAATCATCACGAGATATAAGGTGAGATAGCCTATAGTATTATCCCATTGAATTCAACATTATAAAATCACAAATATGAATCAGTCACATACCAAATCACATCATTAAACAAAGGCTATCTCTAAAATATCAATTCAGAAAAGCATGGATATACGGGGACTGACTACACTTTAGACTCAACTAGTCTCTAATGTAGCCAACTCATTATAGGAAAGAGCATATATACCAATCCATTACACACACATATATACCTTGAATCTAACAAGAGACTGACAACCGCCTACCGCAAACCTGCTCTAGGAACATAGGTTTACTCGCCAACCGCAGAGTAATCCTTTGTTCCTATAGTCAAGGTATTGCCAATCTACTACACTCACATACCCTAAATCAGATATGAAGACTGACAGCCGCCTATCGCAAGCCTGCTCCAGGAATCCAGGTTTACTTGCATATCGCCAAGTAACCGTCTATTCCTACAGTCTTCGGTTACCTTGACGGACATCGTAACCACATCCACCGGTGGCTCGTCTACGCGTAGCCCCGATCACGACTTTGCTTTGCCCTTAAAGGTAACAGACTGTTGGCCTAAGAGACACAAGGGGCTGTAAGGCACCCACCCTACCAACTACCAATACTGTGGTGTGCATCAAAATGACATATAACTATGATGTCGATGATCTGGAGCGCAACCCCACGATTAGGCCGCCAGGATGGATACTAGCCAATCTGATTCACTTTCGAAAAATAAAGGAAGTTGGATACAAATATGGATGGTTATATAGCACTCATATCCTATCGCTAAACATATCTCCAATAATAAGCCGACATGCAGCTCTCATACCAATATCTATCAATAGGATACTCCTCACCAAGTATCATGGATCCATGAATATAATCTTCTTTGAATGACATTTACCTACAATGAATAATCAAACAAATAACATAACGGTGTCCCATACCACCGCACGTTACTCGAATAATTATTCAAAGTTAATAAACTACACACGATCCATACTGAATATCTCTACATGACAAGTCTGATGAATAACCGGAAAAATGTTACCGGAAGTCCCATAGCGGACGGTATCACTAAACTGTTTATTCAAATTTCTCGTCACGTAGAAATTTAAAATCTCATAAATCAAATATAAAAATATCATCACCATATCACATTAAAATACTAAACAAATTTGTATCAACGGTGAATTATTCATTTATTAGAATCAGTATATAATGGATAAGAAATCAGATGTCCGAAAAGTAGAAAATATTTTATGTAAATAGATATAGATAAACAAATCAATGCGTATAATGAAATACTCACAACATATAAATTTTATATAACAAAATAATATATAAAATTGAATAAATAATAGATGTTACGAAATAAATTTGGCAATACAATTATTATATTTTTTTACTATAAATATGTTTATCATTTTCTAATTCAATAATATAATATTCTCAAATAGCATTAAAATTCATACCTTTCTTTTGAAACCCAAAAATGGTTTATAAACTAAAATTTATAT
The DNA here is from genome assembly GCA_030737815.1 of Allium fistulosum. Classification (NCBI taxonomy): domain Eukaryota; kingdom Viridiplantae; phylum Streptophyta; class Magnoliopsida; order Asparagales; family Amaryllidaceae; genus Allium; species Allium fistulosum. The sequence goes on along the minus strand of CM060904.1, from coordinate 1,125,639,607 downwards.
GTATCAAACATCTAAATGTAAATATATGTATGTATGCATGCATGCATGCATGTATCACCAAATCTTCCATATATATATTTATCATTAAAATTTTGCACATCACATGCAAGTTATAGCAAGTAAGTGGATTACTGTTTAAATATATAGTAGCAGGTTTACCAATTAATTTGCAAAAGATAAGCTTGCATGAAAAACAAACAGGGTGGTGAATAAAATTATGCAAAAGAAACCATGTCAAATTACTTTGTTCAACAAAAATTATATTATCACACAGAACGGAAAAAAACAATAAGTATCCCTACAAAACAACACATAATGGCCTGTAGACACACGTACACTGTTATATTCACATAGCCTTACACGAGAATATAGCAGCAATGCAGGTTACAGTCCTATACTAAAAACTCATATATTACATAAATAGAAAATAGCAATAGCAACATGCCAGCGAATACATTGACTAACAACATATGAACCCCAGAAGAGAGCTGAGTCACATCACACGAATATGAGGAAATCAGGGTCTTGGCATATTCTAAAAATTCCATGCGAAACTGGTCATTCAAGCATAGTTTTCATGACCGTATCGTGCCTCGAACCGTGATGGTTGAAGGTTGAAGGTTTTGATGGTTCAACCGGTCGAACCGTCGAAAACGTGATTTATTTTTTTGAAAAATTTGCACATTTAACTACAAACTATACACAAAAATATTAAAATAATAATGTTATGTACACAAACTGTAGATGGTCTTCAAGGTCTGCAATAGAAGTTGTGTGTTGTTGCAGTGCATAACTACGGCTTTGTATATAATAGAGTAGTGCACAATGATAGAAGTTTAATGATGACAAATTTGACGAATCTTACAGTGGTATTAGAGGAGTTTGCAGCAGTGAAGAACAAAGTGATGAAGTTAGTGGTTTAGATTTTGGAACGATTATGTTTTTTAAAATATATCTATTTACTTATTTTCTTCAAAGCAATGCAAAAGATGAAAATGAGAGAGAATTACACGACGAGAAAGTAGAAAAAAAACAAAAAAACCGTGGTTCAACCGGATAAAATTGACGGTTGGACCGTTGGTTTGAAGGTCCGACCAAGGTTCATAGATGAATGAGGTCCGATTGAGTTCCGGACCGTGGTGGTCCAAGGTTCATGTTATTTGAGATCGGACCAAAACATGATATGTTCATGAAAACACTGAATTTCAAGTACTAAACATTTCCCAAGATCCTTTGCCATATATTGAGAATGAAGTTACTTAATATATTTCTTGTATATATGTGTATAAACTGAAACATAGAACTAAAATTTAATTATATAAGTTCTGAACGCTCACGCACACCTCTGTATATAAGATTGAAATTTAGGACTAAAGTTGCCGAACTAATGTGTATGTACATATATACATACAGGCTAGATTGTGCCTTATCATCTAGTGTGAACTGGAGTTCATACATACGTATATATTAGAACCGATTACTGAACCATACACTTAGCTATAATTAAACTTAACTTTAATTATCACAGTATATGAACTGTTAACCTATAATAGTATCAAACTTATAACAATATAACAATTCTAATAAATGTAAACTTTACTGTAGGTAGTAGGCGATAAATATAAGCAAGTAAGAATGGGTTCATTATATAAACTTATAGTAACTTTATAAATGCAAGCAATGAAGATTGAAGCTATATATTTTCACTTTATATATATATATATATATATATATATATATATATATATATATATATATATATAAGAACTAATAAACTTAAGTATATAGCAAGAAGTAATTTCACAAAGACGTAGATTAGTGAGTGTATAGACTTACCTGCTATTGCCACCCTTCCTCGCCATGTTTGAAATCCCACATGCACACTACAAGAGAAGTGATGCTGTGAATAAGCCCAAATTTCCTGTACTCAACTTCCCATCTTCTACCTCACCTTCCTTGATCGCCCGCTTTCAGCAACTCGTTTCATGAAACTCCCATTCATTTCTAGCATAAGTGTGTTTTAGGTTTGCGAAATGCAGCAAGAAGGATGAATGCATATCCAAAAGCTTTGCTGCCATCACCATCAATCAATAACGACCAGCACAGTTCGCCTTAGTCGTGATCCTTTTTCTCCTTTTTTTTTTTTTTTGAATTTACATGTGTGCTCGATTTTGAAATTAGGACTTGGGTTCCCCCTGAAGGAATTTGCTCTAGAGATAAAATGAAAAGGCTACGTGGAGTATTCCAGAGAAAACAAGTTGGTTTGGGCTTGGGCAGAATAGTTTTGGGCCCATTTAATACCAATTAACCTTTCTTTATTTTAGTTAACTCCGTTAATTTATTTGCAATAAAATTTCAATCCAATTCGAATTAATTTACACTTGAAAATATTTTATACTCAATTTTTAAACATTTGATTCAATTTCAATTTATTATTCAAAAAGAATTTATTAATTTAATTCAATTTATTAAAACCAGGTCTTTTGTTAAATAGAGTTCAAATAAATAAGAATTTATTTACAAAAGAATAATTATCAAAAAATCATCTTCAAACAAATTTTATTTTAGTTAAATTTACTTATTTTATGGCGTAGAAAACATGGTTGTTACACGGAAGACTTTTTCTTCTTCTTTCCCTATTCTATGTGATTCTTCTGGTAAGTTTATATGATAGTTAAACAAAGTTTCTTATGTCGACATCTCACAAGTTCTCTTTTGATTTAGGTTTGTCTACTTTTGTTGTTGCTTCTAAGTCTAGGAAAGATAAAACTCGTACTTCCACCTTATCTGAATCAACCAAGTCTGCCCCTGTTGGGGGTTCCATTGCTTAAGTTATTGGAGCTATAAAAAGGAAAACAAGTGCCGAAGCCTCAACTGATACTTCAATCCTCCCTTTGAATAAAAAGCCTAAGCTCAGGAGGTCCATACTTCCGATGTTGTTGCTGGAAAATCGAATGTGGATGCTTCCTTGACCATTCAAGATCTTAGCATGATTAAATTAGGTTCTTGGGATCAGGATGCTTAAGGACACGTAGAGGAGGTTCATACCTCGAACCCTTTGCTAAACATCTCGCTTCTCACTTCAGCTTCAGGTTTTCAACGCTTGTTTGAGGAGTTGGGTTTGTCTCCGCTCTCTAATGATTCTCTTTCTTCAGAGACTCGGGCTCAAACTACTCATATGGACTTTGATAATCTTATTAGTTCGATTGTTCAATCTCAAACCGTGGCTTCTCTGATTCCATTGCAATCATTTTCCTTTTCAACATATCATCTTTATGTTCTTTATCAACAAATTTTGTTGGTATGTATCTTCTCATGTTTAGCTATTTTAGTTTTTTAACTTGGTATATCCTCACTAAACTTGTGTCTATTGTATGTTTCAGGCGGCCAAGCACATGTTCTTTCTTCAATTGGCCTCTCAAGGGCCCTCTAATCAAATTGATGAGCTCAAGAAGCAAGTTTCTTAGCTAACAGCTCAAGTGACTGATATTATGGTGGAGAAGGATAATGTAGTTATTGAGAAAAACAACTTGCCTCCTCCTTTAATGAGGAAAAGAAAGCCAAACTGCCACTTGAGAAAAGTATGAAAACTTTAGAGAAAGAAAAGGTCGATATGGTTGATAAGATAAAATCTTTAGAAAGCCAGCTGGAAACCGGAGATGCCACTCTGATTTATGCCAATAACATCGTAAAGGATGCCAAGAAGAAAGTCACTTTCTTTCTTGATCCAGCTCTTACTAAGATCACCGAAAAGTGCTACAAAGATGCTCTTTTTGTAACATATAAGGACAATATTGACAAATGTCCTGATTTAGATTTTCCTTCTCTCCCTGACTTGAATGAAAAATTCAAGAGAAAATTTAATCTTGTATTGGGAAGAGTCGAGGGATCGCTTCAAGATGAATTCCCTAAAGGAGAAGCCGTCAATCCGAAGAAGTGGTTATCTTTTGATGAACCCTCACTCGAAGGAGGTGAAAATTCAGATGAAGGGGAGGATGAAAATTAAGATGATGATAATAATGGTCATAATGATGATGATGATCAAGATGGTGGTGTAGTGGTAAGGGTCCAAAAGGACCAAAAGATGGGGCAATGGATCAGGTGGTAACGACTTGTCTGCCCATGATGCTGATTTTCCTAACTTACCCGATCTTTAGGGTGCTTCACAGAAAAATATCCCTCCAAAAGATGTTACTTCCCCATTCAACAGTCAAAGGAAAAGGATCAAGTCCCAGCTTCTCAGGTTCCAGTCGCGCAGGTGTGGAATTCATTATTTAAGTGTTCAAAGTTATCCGTCGGTCCTTAGTTAATAAGTTTATAACTTTTAGTTAAGGAAAAATCCAAATATTACTATAAGCCTCTTTATGAAAAGAGCAAGAGGGAGTGCATCGATTGAATACAAAACTTGAAAGGGTAATCGAGGAGCACAACAAATTATCTAATAAGTATAAACGCCTTTCTGTTTACGCCATACGATTAAGGAACTTTAAAGAAAAACGAGTATCCCATTTTTGAAGAAATATCGCCTTCATCGGGAGAGAGTCAAAGAGAAAATGCAGAGCAAACTACTTTTTTCTTGATGTTCATTGATGATAGGGATACCTTAACGGAGTTCCTCTATAAAGTTTACTCTAGAAATGTTCTTGTTGATTTTTTATTCTTATGGGAAAAGAGTGGGGGTTTCCTTAGGTGTTTGCATAGTAGATATTTGGATTAACATGGAACCGATCCCCATTCTGGAGAATGCTGCAATCTTCCCAGGGTTGCGATCATTCCTCTTTCCCAAAATACTCTTCCTCCTAAGAAAGTGAAATTTAACAAGGAGAGATTCATTTCCGAATTTTACAAAGGATCAACGTTGCTTGAACCCAAGTGATTTCGTTTTTAATGTGTAATTCAAACAGCTTTATGAATTTCAGTATTTTTATTTCTTATTTCTCTGCAACCTAGCTTATTTCTCATAGATTATACAGATTAAGGAGTCATCAAGTAGTCCTATTTCCATGGAACTCTTAAGTAAATTTATCAAATTAAAGAGGGATTTTAAAGAGAAATCGTTAATTCTCAAAACTTCTCAGCTAGCGAAATATTGTTTCCTTAGAGATCTCCAGGAAGTTTACATACACGGTTTCCACACTTCCACTTGGATTTCTTAGGTGATAAAAATGATAGATGTCTTAGCGAGATACAAACCAACCACGCTAAACTATTATGTGGTGAAATCAGCCCTCCAGCTGGAAAGTTGGACTATCATCAATTTCCTCTGGTTAATACCCCTCTAGGGTTTAATGTTCCTTTTGACTCTACCCTCTCATTGTCGGCAGGATCACTCAAAAGGGCCACACTACTATCTTTAAACTGTAGGAATATAGAACTTGAATCTTTTTATGCTTGTAAACTTTCTTGTTATTAATAAAGAATACATTTTCATGTGTGTTAATTTCTTCTTCTACTTACTTATTTTATAAGAACAACAACTAGCGCTTACACTAGTCTAAATCTCCTTTCTCGACTGGACAATATCACAACTAAGATAAAGTCAGTCATCGAGGAGAAATGTTTTTGTCAAACGCTTCAACTTTGTTGTTTCCGGATAACCCAGATGCGCAAAAATGGCGTAAAATGTTTTATCAATTGAAATCTACTTTAAGTAGTATAAAGGAGATGGTTTCTTACTTGGAAGATAATATCAAAGAGAAAAATAGAGAAATTCGAAAGTTGAAAGGGAGCGTGAGTGCGGTCGGTCGGTCTGAACTTTCGGTCCAAAAAATTGATGCTGACGTAGAAATTGCTCGTCTCTATTAAAGGATTATGGTTCTTGAAATAGACTTACTGAAAAGCAAAGCATTCTATCAATCCTTAGAACTTATATCAAGCGAAGGCGAATCCAGCCTTCCTACTCCTACCCTGTTGATTGGCAAAGAAAATTTTTCTGCTTTGTTGAACCCACCTTCGAGTCTAAATGGTGGGGAGATCGACCGATGGAGTCAAAGGATTAGATATGAATGCATTCAATTTTTGAACATGCAATAGGATGACAAGTTTCTTTATATCTTAATAATTATCAGAGTCAGGTGGAGAAACTTGAACGTGAAAAATACACTCTTGAACTGGAGATTAAAAATTGAAGAGGAAGGTTAAAACCTTAAAGGGAGCCAACAAAACACTTAAGCATGCGTCAAAAGTTCAAATTGGCTCTATTGATGATGCAAAAATTATTCGGAGGAAAGAGAAGAAGCTTAATCAACTTCTAGATTAGGTGTTCATCACATTACCGATTCTTCTTTGATCGTTAAAAATTCAAAAAAGGAGGTGCAAAAACTTGACATCTAATGAAGCATTACTTATGAGTTTTTGGGTAGATTTCCCTTTTGGCTTCCATCTTGGTACATGTAATTCTTGTATATAATATGTAAAATAAAAAAATTATATCTGAATGATTGTTACCTTGAATGAACTTTGTATTCTTCTTTTCGAATTTGTTGAATTTTCTGAGACACAACTTGTTTTCCAGAGCTTTAATTTGATGCAACACGATACATAGCCTTTGATCGAGTATTGGTTTGTCTTCTTTAAAACCTGAAATCTTGAGGAATGAAGCTATTAACAACTTTGTCTTTTGAATTATCACTTAGAACTTTGGAGCTTGACGCCTGAAGCTTTAGTCTCGAAGGAGTATACATTAAAACATCCGTTTGATAATTTCATCTGTATTGAAGACCAGAAATCTTCTAGCAATAATATTACTTGGATAGAAAACTAGAAATCCATTCAACAATAAGTTGAATGGAAGACCATAAAATAGTCTGATAATATCTTTGAAATAGAAGATCGGGAAACCATCTGCTAGTTATTTAAATAGAAGACCATAATTTAATCTAAATAGAAGGATAGAATAATCTAGAAATTTTTTTGATAACAAGTCCAAAGTTCCATCTAGTAAGAGGAACAGAAATTCGACTATTAATGGAGATTTCCATTATTTAGAAGTCTTGATTATTAACGGAGATTCCCTTTATTTAGGAACCTGATTGTTAAAGGATATTCCCATTATTTACTAGCTTGAATTCTAATATGCAAGTCATTGATTGATAGTTTCTGATATTTTGAATTATGAAGACCCGAGCTTGGGTAATAAGTCATAGTCTTTAGATGTTACTATTTGAGATCAAAACTCTCACTTCTGAATGATAGATAGCTTTTGATCCTCCCTTTGAAGGTTGCTTTAACTTTTCCTTGGTGCAGAACTAAATATGTTTGACCATTCTTCCTCTAGAAGATCGCCTTTGCATTTGACTGATCTTCCTCTAGAAGATTGTTTTGATCCTTCTTTAGGACAGAGTTTGATTTGCTCTTGCATTCGATTGATCTTGCTCTAGAATACTGCCTCTTACTACTCTTTGGGTAGTATTTAGGCTTTGTGTAACATCCCCATACTTGGAGGCCCAAAACTAATGGCTACGGATGCTGCAGTCATCCATAGTTATTAATCTTCGGCGACCAAATACGGCGATGCTAGAGTCATTGATACACAGATCACAGAAGTATGGAAAAATTTTAACAAATAAAAAAACATATTTCCACATTCAAATTAAAACATTTCATGTTCATTACATAATCCCAAATTACGTTAATCACGTTCAGCAAAAATATAATTATTACAATTACGCCAAGGGCGACATATGAAGATGCCCCCTTAGTTGATAAGAGTATATAGTAAGGCTAATAAATCTACCTTTACAACAAAACACACAGCGGAAAGAAAATTCTAAATATCTATCTGCCTCCTGCATGCCTCCGGAAGCTTTATTCGATAGAGAAGAAAACCTGACAACGTTAATCTCAAACTACTCAAAATCAATTGAGTACCCGAGAGTTTAAGGGGAAAACAAAAACTTCGAGTCAGACATAAAGCCTGGTATGAATAATAATCTAACATCTCAATCCATTTTAGATATCTAGTGAGACCACACCGCTTAGCGGAACGAGTTTTCCCCTCACCAGTATCCTAAAACCTTTATAAAGCCATATACCGTGCTCCTGCATCCACAAGGGTTAAACCTTATATTTTCAAAATATTATGACGATATGCATACTTGAAAATCATTAGGATTTACCATTCCCAGTTTAATTTGACACCCTGTCATAATTATAGTTTCTAGGGAGTATTAACCTCTTTAGTTTTCATGGGTTTACTAATAACCTTGTTATAACTATTAGACACCCTGTCCTATTCATAGTTTTTATGGGATCACTAAAAACCTATAGGCTTCTGCCAGTTAATTTAATTAATTCATGGGTCCTTCTGAACATATTAGTCCTTCCAATAACTATTCACCTTATCCTAGTTTTCATGGGTTTACTAGGAACCTATGGATTTGTCCAGTAACTCATTTCACATCCTAGTTTTCATGGGTTGACTAGGAACCTACTAATACATCCATTAGCCACTTGCTTATCCTAGTTTTCATGAGTTTACTAGGAACCTATTGACTGATGTCGATTCTTAATCCGGATATAGTTTTCGTGGGTTCACTACAAACCAATTAACCCCTGCCAACTGTCCTTATACATAGTTTTCATGGGTTAACTATGAACCTATTGGTATGCACCAATAACGGTTTACTATGAACCTCTTGGTATGCACCAATAACTACATTATCATAGTTTTCATGGGTTTACTATGAACCTCTTGGTATGCACCATTAACTACATTATCATAGTTTTCGTGGGTTTACTATGAACCTCTTGGTATGCATTAATAACTACATTATCATAGTTTTCATGGGTTTACTATGAACCTTTTGGTTTACCTCCAATAACTACAAAGTTTAGGCATCCTATATTTTTGGTCACCCTGACTCCATGGATGCAATTCTACTCATTCAGGAGTTTAAGCAATTTATATTCACTATTGAGTTAACCTACTGGTTCTTCTACCCCTTTGCCCAAAATACAGTTATGGGTAACATGTGAATATATTCATATTTGAAGAAGCAAAACAACAATTTAACAATACCACTCCCGTGGGTTTAAAGTCCTTGAAAACATTTCATAAAACATAGTTAACATGCTTAACTTGTATTTTTATCAAGGTCATACTTCTTCAAAATCACATACTTAAAGTCAGTACAAAACTCCTTTATATAAGCCGTGGGTTTTCCTTTAAAAATATAGAGTATGAGTTTTCAAACCTTTTAAAACCAAACCTTTCGACCTTGTCTAAAATAACATAGTTAACAAAAAGATAGGATGTCTAAGGTTTTATAGCTTTCGAAGGAAAGGTTTTTCATTGTTTTTGAAAGGTTTATATGAATGGTTTCAAAAGGAATGTTTTAGCCTTTCGGTCAAGGTTATAAAAAGGGTTTACTTGGTTTCGAAAGGGGTACTTTCAATGGTTTCGAAAGGGGTACTTCCAAAGGTTTAAATGTTTTCATCAACAAAGATTTGTGTAAAGTATATATAGCATGGCAAGGTGATTTTGAGTAAAGCATATAGTATATATTTTTCTTGTTTAAGTATGATTTAAAGGTTTAAATCAATTTGAGATGAAAAGGTTTTCAAGGAAAATTTTAAGGAAAGATTACCCTAAGTAAAATGACTCAGATATTGGTATACCAAATGAGACTGGTATAGGATCGCGCCCTATACATTAGATATTAGTCCCTAGCTAATTTAGTCTAAAATTCCAGTGTGTAGGGCTTTGTCACAGGTAAGACTAAAATGATGTTACACATAGAAAGGAATATATCTGTATAGAGGTTGGTTAATGGTGAGCCTGCAAAACCATTAGGATCAGTTGACCTGGAGAAAGTAAATTAGGGACAGATCGTCCAGAATAGGAGTATTTAACAGATGTTAGATTATTTGTTTATATTTTCTGGTAGGCTCGAGTCAACCAAAGGTTAGTAGTTAGCTAATAAAACTATAGTGCTCAGACAGATAGTTCATTTATTACCTGATATGTATATTTACATGATGATGCTTTACAGTTTTAACCAGTTTTGGTTGCAGGAATATGATTTGCAAAAGATATGTTTTAAAAGGATATTAGTGAGGGAAAACCCGTTCCGCTATGCGGTGTGGTTTCACTTAATATCAAATAACCGAGATGTATAGTATTATTCACACCAGGCTTTATGTCTGACTTGAAGTTTATGTTTTCCCCTTAAACTCTCGGGTATTCAAAATTGATTTGAGTAGGCTGAGGGTTGAGAATTTTCAGGTTTTTAGTAGGTTGGCGAATAAAGCTTCCGGACGAGCAGGTGGCTGACAGATATCTATTTAGGAGTTGCTGTTTTATTTTGTTTGATTCCGTTGTGTTGTATTATGTTAGTTATGACTATATAGTACTCCGATCAACCTAGGGGGCATCATCATATATCGCTCTTTGCGTATTTATGTAATAATTATATTTTATCTGAACGTGGGAAAGCGATGGGATTATGTAATGGAATATGAAACATGTTTTGTGAAATGTAATCAGAAATGGTGTTTTTGAAATCTAGGATTTTGTTTCATATTCAAGTGCTTCTGATATTATAGATACCATTAACATTACCGTATTTGGTCACCGGGAGTTAATACTATGGATGACTGCAGTATCTGTAGCGCTTAGCTTCGGGCCTCCAAATAGAGGATGTTACAACTTGGTATCAGAGCAAGGTTTATGAAAAAACTTTAAACTAAAATGATTTTTGAAAACATGATCTTAAGGAATTAGAGATAAGATCGGGGTATAGGATAACGCTATAGTAACGTACTTGTATTTGTTGTATATAAATATACACCATATCTCTAGTTTCCTATCTCTCTTAGGTTATTCTTCTGTATCTCATGAGGCTTGAATACAGATATGATGCTAGAAGTGGAAGAGTGAATCTTGGGGGAAGTACCACAACAAATGGTAACACCAAACCAAATACGAGAAGGAACCAATGGGCACAAGCATGAAATGTGGGTGCTGGAGTCCCGTAAGTTGATATGAGAGCTATGTATCAGTTCTTTGTCAACATGATGCAGGAGGGTGTTGCTGCTGGAGTGGTTGGAGGAAATGTTCTAGGAGGAGTTCAGGAAGCTTCGGTGGTCAACAATTATGCTACCCTGAGTAGAGACTATGTTAGGTCTGGAGGAAAGCCATTCATCGAAACTGAAGACGCTATAGAAGTGGAGAACTGGTTGCTGCATTGTGAGAGGATCTTTGCAGACTTGGGACTCAATGATGAGCAGAAGAGGAGGCTTTCTTTGAGACAACTTCAGGGAGCAGCTTTATTCTGGTGGAATAGTGTCATAGTTAGAGTGAATGAAGAAACGATGGCATGGGTTGAGTTTAAGAGGAGGTTCGAGGAGAGGTTCATGTCTGTGATGTCAAAGTCTACCTTGATCAGAAAGTTTGCTGAGTTAGAACATGGGGAGATGACTGTGTTTGAGTATACTAGAAGGTTTGAGGAGTTGGCTAGGTATGGACATTCCACTGTGGATACTGTGATGAAGAGAAACGAGAAGTTCATAAGGGGGTTTAAGCCTAAGTTGGCAAGGGCTACATTACCTCATATTAGGGATCCTTGTGATGTTGTAGTAGAGATGGCATTGAGACATGAGGAGATAGTTGCTTCTCTGGAGAATATTAAGGCAAAGGAGGTTCAGGTGGGATAGGGTCAAAAAGGAAGTTCTTTCATAAGAAAGGTGCTCAGAAAGGTGGAGTTGCTAAGAAGGGAAAGGTATAATTGGTCTGTTACAAGTGTGACAAGAAGGTACACTATGCCCATGAGTGTCAGATAGGCAAGGGAAAGAAAACTGCAGAGAATAAAGAGGTGAGGTGTTTCAACTGCGATCAGATTGGTCATTACAAAAACCAGTGCAAAGAGCCTGCTAAGGATGGAAGGGGCAAAGTATTTGCATTGGAGCCAACTACTTCGAGGCCAATGGTAGAGGAAAAGTGAAAGGCAGTGTTGGGAGGTACGCTTAAGATCCATGGTATGCTTGTTAGCGTTCTGTTTGATACTGGTGCATCACATTCTTTTGTATCTCGTTGTTTGGTAGATAAGCTTAACCTAGAACCCTCATACTTAGTTACTTCCTTAAGGGTTGCAAACCCGATAGGAGGGTGTGCGATACTTGGGATGAAGTGTGACCACTTAGGGTTTGATTTGTTAGGTCATACCTTTGTTTGCAGTTTGCATGTATTTGATTTTGTAGGGTTCGGAATTATTTTGGGTATGGATTGGTTAAGTAAGTACGATGCTAGGATATTTTGCCATGATAGGAAAATATCACTTATTCACTCTTACTATATTGATCAGATTGTATATATCGTAGAAAGCCCTAGTTGTGAGGTGAATGCTTTGTTGGGTGTTGTGGAGGTAGAAGACGAGTTGAATCGAGTTTTCATGGTTAGAGAATTCACGGATGTCTTTGAGCCGGTAGTAGGATTGCCACCGAAATGAGCCATTGAATTTCGGATAGATTTGGTGTTTGGAGCAGAATCAGTGAGTAGATCGCCAAGTAGGATGACACCTACAGAGATGAGAGAGCTGATGGTGCAGTTGGTGGATTTGGAAGGAAAGAGTATTATCAGACCTAGTAGTTCACCTTGGGGAGCAGCCGTAGTGTTTGCTAAGAAGACGGATGGATCGTTAAGGTTATGTATCGATTATCGTAAGCTGAATGAGAAGACGATAAAGAATCGATATCAGTTGCCTAGAATTAACAATTTGTTCGATTAGTTAGTGGAGCTAAGGTATTTTCTCAGTTGGATTTAGCAATAGGTTTCCATCAGCTTAGAGTAGCAGAGGATAATATACCTTTGACGGTGTTTAGAACTAGACATGGATCGTACGAATGGGTAGTGATGCCGTTCAGACTAACTAACGCATCGACATTCTTTTTGGACTTAATGAACCGAGTTTTTCGAGAGCACTTGCATAGGTTCATGTTGGATTTCATAGATGATATCTTGATATACTATAAGGATGAAAGGGAGCATGAGGTTCATTATAGAGTGGTGCTTGAGACGCTGAGGCAGCTTCAGCTGAAGGCGAAGTTTTCAAAATGTCATTTCTGGAAGAAGGAGGTGAAGTTTCTTGGTCATGTAGTCTCAGAGAAAGGGTTGTTTGTAGATTCGACTAAGATTGAAGCGGTGAATAATTGAAAGAGACCCGAGACAGTGAATGAGATAAAGAGTTTTCTTGGATTGGCTGGGTATTGTCGAAGGTTCATAAAAGATTTTTCGTGGATAGCAATTAGAAGCACCAATGACTAAGCTAATGCAAAAGGATGTGAAGTTTGTTTAGACTGATGAGTGTGAGGAGGCATTTCAAAAGCTGAAACACTTATTGACTAATGCACCTATGTTGGTTGTTATAGAAGGGAATCAAGATTTGGTAGTATATATAGATGCGTATGGAACTGGGTTAGGAGCTGTGTTGATGCAGAGAGGTAAAGTGATTGCCTATATTTCTGGATAGCTTAGACCGCATGAGGTTAGACATCATACGCATGATTTGGAATTGGCTGCAGTAATTTTTTCATTGAAGGTGTGGAAACATTACCTTTTAGGAGAGAGGTTTGAGCTTTATACGGGTCATAAGTCGTTGAAGTATTTGTTCTCCCAGAAGGAGCTGAAATGAGACAGCAAAGATGGTTAGAGTTTATTGCTGCTTATGATTTTGGAATTGAGTATACACTAGGGAAAGGTAATAAGGTTGCAGATGCGCTTAGCAGAAAACATCAGAATGTAGTGTTGGCAAAGATAGCCGAGTGGAAGGATTTGGAAGCGTTGTCGACTTGCAGAGTGCAGTGGAGATCTAAAGCTGGATCTAGTGGAGAATCTGTTATGTTATCTCATTTAGAAGTTCGACCAGTTATGATTGAAAAGGTTGCTTCTAAACAGATGGAGGATCCGGTATTAGCTGAACAGATTAAGAAGTTAAGGGATGGAATAGAGAACGATGACTTGAAGGATTTTAGTCTTGACCAGAATGGGTGATTGAGAAAGAAAGGAAGGTTATGTCTTCCAAATGTAGGAGACAAAAGGAATGAAGTTTTGGAGGAATGCCATCGTTCGAAGTTAACTATTCATACAGGAGGAACTAAGATGTATCAGGATATGAAGAGGAGTTTCATCTGGGAAGGTATGAAGAGGAATGTAGGCTTTTGGGTAAAGTAGTGTCTGAACTGCCAACAGGTAAATGCTGAACATCAAAAGCCAAGAGGGTTGCTTCAGCCATTGGATATTCCGGTATGGAAATGGGTTTCTATTTCTATGGATTTTATAGACGGGTTTCCAAGATCTAATAGAGGAAATAAAGTATATGGGTCATAGTGGACAGATTAACCAAGAGTGCACATTTCATTCTAGATAAGTCAACTAGGATGGCACCTGTTCTAGCTAAGTTATTTATGAAGAATGTAGCTAGACTGCATGGAATTTCTAGTAGCATAGTAAGTGATAGAGATTCCTTATTCACTAGTGAGTTCTGGAAGAGTCTACATGAGATTTTAGGAACCAGGCTCCAGATGAGTACCGCTTACCATCCACAGACCGATGGGAAAACGAAAAGGGTTAACAAAGTCTTGAAGGATCTGTTAAGAGCTTGTGTGTTAGATTTTGGGGGATCATGGGAAGACCATCTACACTTAGTCGAGTTTTCATACAACGATAGTTATCAGACTAGTATAGGGATGGCACCTTTGAAGCTTTGTATGAAAGGCCATGCAAATCTCCCGTTTGTTGGTTAGAGACCGGGGATAGGTTGGTTCTTGGTCCAGAATTGGTTAGAGAAGCTGCAGAGAAGATTGAGTTGGTTCGAGCTAGAATGAAGGATGCTCAATCTAGGCAAAAGAGTTATGCAGATAGAAGACGAAAAGACTTAGAGTTCTCAGTTAGAGATCATGTTTTCATTAAGGTATCATCGATGAAGGGTGTGATTCTATTTGGGAATCAGGGAAGTTGGCATCGAGATTCGTAGGACCATTTCCTATTGTAGAGAGGATCGAGAAACTCGCATATAAAGTAGAGTTACCGTATAGTTTGGCAGGAGTCCATGATGTTTTCATGTTTCTCATCTAAGGAAGTGTGTTAGAGACCCAGATTCTACTATAGCACCGACTATGTTAGATGGCTTGGTAGTAAAACCAGACATGACTATAGTTAGAAAGCCAGTTCGGATAGTTGCGAGAGATGAGAAGAGGCTTAGAAACAAGACAGTCGGATTAGTTAAAGTCCAGTGGAGCGACGATGAGAGAGACTGTACTTGGGAGGTTGAGAGTAGGATTAGAGATGCTTATCCTGATTGTTTTGATGGTATGTTTTACCTTTTTGATTGATTTGTTGTGTACCTTATCGAAATTTCGAGGATAAAATTCTTTAAGGAGGGGAGTCTGTAATGAACCTAATTTTTAGTAACATTATTTAGGATATTTAACTAGCTAAATAAAATAAAATAATATGATGATTAGGGGGTTGAGATTTGTGATTAGTAAGGGTAGCCGTGCCATGTTAACAAATGAACTAAGTAAATTGAAATGGAATAAAAATGTTAGGAAATAGACAAGGGCAATATAGGAATAAGTAGATCCTTATACCCTAAACCCTAAGCCATGCACATTTCATACGTTCATTCATTTGCAAAAATTAAATATTGAGGCCGTCCACCATTAGCAAGAACAAGAGGAAGAAAAGCTAAAGGAAGAAGATTAATTAATTCAAATCCATTCAAATCTCAACTCCTTAACCTCAAAGCTAAGGTGAATAATGACTACATCTCATGTTTTCTAATTATTTTCGGTTTTAGGTTAAACCCGATTTATCTTGCAAAGTTTAGCCATGTTTTTGAATGATAAAATGTTTATATATGCTTGTTGATGATTTATGCTTATTCACATAGCTTTTACGATATGGTTTGATGTGAAAACCCTATTAAATGACATCCAAATGCCTTGCTTTTTTAGATTTAGATCAGAAATGATATTTTAGAGATGAGTTCCAATTTTTATAATTTTCTGAATTAATGTGGATTTAATATTAATTTTCTAGTGAGAAAATGATTATTTGGGTTTAAACTTATTTACGGCTAAATAATATTTATTTTGGGACCAAAATTAATCTATATGTTGGAAAATATATTAAAAATGACTTTCTGGAATTTTTGCAGAATTTTTCTAAGTGTTTTAATAGATATATAAAATTATTTAAGGTATGGGACTTAAATGTTTTATATATTTATAAAAGGAGAAGGGGTATTTTGTAAATTATTTAAATTGTTTAATTCTGAAATTTCGACAGTGTTTTTGGAAAAGAAAGTTTGCAACCAATCATATTTTAACAAACAAGGCAGGTTAGTTGAAAAGATTACTTTAAAAAGATAAAATTCAGTTTAAACAGGCTTTTTACCTGTTTCGCCACTTTCGGCACCTGGGGTTACGACTTTGTAGTTTCGCTTCCATCACCATCGAAACCATTGCACATGGTATCAGGTCTTGGTACGTAGCGAATTGGATAAAGGCGAAAGGCATGAAGTCGAAACAATGGGTTCTGAAGGAGGTCGAAACCTTACTTAGCTTTCAAATTAAAAACATGCCTACTTTGCCTTTGAAAGGAATGCTTTCGACTTGGTTGGCTTTCGACTGGATCAAATGGTTTTAAAGAAATGGTTTCTAAGAGGTTGCTCCTTTGTTTTTAAGTAAATGCTTTCGTCGAGGTCGAAACACCTTTGCTGCCGCTTTCTACCTTTCGAAGCGATGCCTTCGAAAGAGATATTTTGTTTTAAAAAACCCAAGTCACTTCTCCATTGCTTTCGGAAGGTTGGTTTCGACACCATCACTTCTTTACTTAGGAAATGCTTTCGAAAGAGTGCTTTCGACTTAAATGTTTTATGATCCTTTTTCTCTATTGAAGGTAGAACCCAAAGGTTTTAAAAGAGATAGTTTTAAATGGTTTCGAAAGGTTGTTCCACATGTTTTACTTGAACCCAAATGGTTTCAAAAGGTTTGATGTTTTAATGCTTTCGAAAGGTTTTAATGAAGGTTTCGAAGGGGTGGTTCCCCAATGGTTCCGAAAGGTTTGAAAGGAAAGGTTTTCCAATGTTTTCGAAAGGCAATATTTAATTGTTTTAAAGATAGGATGTCTAAGGTTTTATAGCTTTCGAAGGAAATGTTTTTCAATGGTTTTGAAAGGTTTATATGAAAGGTTTAGAAAGGAATGTTTTCGCCTTTCGGCCTAGGTCATAAAAAGAGTTTACTTGGTTTCGAAAGGGGTACTTTCAATGGTTTCGAAAGGGGTACTTTCAAAGGTATAAATGTTTTCATCAACAAAGGTTTGTGTAAAGTGTATATAACATGGCAAGGTGGTTTTGAGTAAAGCATAGAGTATATATTTTTCTTGTTTAAGTACGATTTAAAGGTTTAAATCAATTTGAGATGAAACGGTTTACAAGGAAAATTTTAAGGGAAGATTACCCTAAGTAAAATGACTCAGATATTGGTATACCAGATGAGACTGGTATAGGGTCGTGCCCTATACATTAGTTATTAGCCCCTAGCTAATTTAGTCCAAAATTCCAGTGTTTAGGGCTTTGTCACAGGTAAGACTAAAATAATGTTACACACAGAAAGGAATATATTTGTACGGAGGTAGGTTATTGGTGTGCCCGCAAAACCATTAGCATCAGTTGACCTGAAGAAATTAAATTATGGACAGACCGTCCCGAAGAGGAGTATCTAAAAAATGTTAGATTGTTTATTTATATTGTCTGGTAGGCCCGAGTCAGCCAAAAATCACATAACAAAAACGCGAAAAATTGCAACGGTCTTATTTCTCATGGCGTCCTAAATTTCTTCGTCTCCGCGAATCTCATCTGATTTCTCCGCGCATTAATTTTTCCGTCCCTGGTCGTGCGAGTTCTCCTTTTTGGAGTGCGTTCGTTGTTCTCCATCGCAGTGGTTTCTAGGGTTTGTATGGATTTGGGGCTTTTTTACTTTCGTGGTGATTTCGTGGGTGAATGTCCCTCCTTTGCTGATGTAGCTGATGCTATGTTGAAGGTTGTGGCCCCACCGCTGTCAGTTAGCTTTACTGGCCCTGATTCTGTGGAGATCTGCGTCTTTTCCCATTTGTCGGCAGCGGTATTGAATAGGTTCCGGTTTCTTGTTGTGGGCGAGCGGTTCATGGAGTTAATTCCGTGTTTCTCGTATTCCATTCGTGACCCGCCCTCTATTGCCTCGTTGTCCTCTGCTGCTGATGAGCGGTTGCTTCCTTCCGCCTCCCCTGACTTACCGGAGGCCTTCGGCGGTCGGGAATTCATCACCCGATTTGTTCCGAGCCTTCACTTTGGGGTAGAGGTGGGAGACTTGGATTTGTCCTCTTTTGGGACGTGCTTTGGCTCGCTGGAATATGGTCTTGATTCCGAACTTACTGGATCTCATTTGGCTGCAGAGCGAGGTTGCTTCACTCCTTGTCTTACAGTTCTTGGGGAAGAGATTTCGGCGGCGTTGGTCGAGGCTGATTGTGGTTTTGGTTCTGTTGGCTGTTCCGGTCTTGCTGGTGGCAGTGGGGAATTGGATTTGACCACCAATCCTCCGCCATCGACCGTTTGTTTACTGGGTTGCTCGACTGTCCCTTCGGACGCAGCGCCGTTGGCGTCTCCGTTGTCAGTAATTGTTTTTTCGCCGCAGAGGGCTTTGTCCTCTGTTGGGCACGGTGGTGGCTCGTTGGATTGGCAGGTTTGCTTCTCTGTTTCCTCTATTATCTTTTTCGTTGTGATAGATGGTTGTTTGTTATTAGTTGGGTTGTTGGCTTTTGAGGCCATCTCTATTCGGCTGAGCTTTGTTAATTTCCTTTATGTTATCATGGTCAGCACTCATGACAGGGATTCATCCCCTTTCGCTGTTTCCCTGTCTGGGCTCTACTTCTTTCCCTTGGTTTCGTTGCAGCACTCTCTATGCTTTATCGGTTCCGCTCGAGCTCTTATTCGAACTTGGTTCGGCCACTTGGAATCCGCTTGTTGTATTCCACTTCGTTGCCAAATCGATTCCCCTTTAGTATCGTATTTGGCGTGCTCTGATTTTTTTGGGACATCTCGGGCTGCGCCCAATTGGGACTGCCGATGGATGGCTAAGGCCCGATGTGGTCGGCGTGGGCGCTCTCCTACAGCTGGACGTATAGCGATCGCTTTCGACCGTTATACGGGCAGTTTGGATACTTGCCAGCCATTCTCGATCTGCGCGGGCGATCGAGGCATCGGGGCTGAGTCGAGACTCCTATCCTATACGCGGGGCTGTATGATTAGTGACAGTCCGGCAGTGGCAGGAGTCCAACAGCAACATGGGAAGCAATCTGATTGCTCTCCTACACTATTTTGTAGTCCGTCTGCTTCTGATTCTATCGTTCTCTTGTCTGACCCCTCCTCCTTCGGCTTTCCTAAATCGGCGGTTGTTTCAGCTTATGTCTCCTTTCTCGGTCCATCGATTGTCACTACAGTAGGTGACATGTCTTCTTTTGTCTGGTTCGATTGGCTTTCCAGACTTTGTGTGGATCGCATCCCGTCTTGCTTGCGGTCTCCTTCTATTTTTCTAGGCCGAGAAGTCCCCTCGTCCTCTCATTGCTCTTCGGTGTGATCTCTTTCTTCTTCTTTGTGCCCTATCTCCATCTCCATTCCTCTGATGAGCAAGGCAGAGATTGCGCTCCTTAATGAGCGACTGGATTGTTTGGCTAGGAACTCCTCTCCCTCATCCATATCGGACAGCTCTTCTTCGCCTTCTTCGATCGGGTCTAGGGGAGTGGCGATGGTTGAGTCGGCCGACCCTCCTCAGCGTTCGTCTCGTCGTAGGACGCGGAGAGCCATTTCCACTCCTCGCACCATTCGCACACGCTCTATAGCGGCGTCCGAGCAGATCGACCGATCGGCTCGGTATTCTCTTTATCTGGTCTGAGACTAGGGTGTTTTCGACCCGGTCTCCTCGATTTTGGCCGACCTTTCTCATGGCGAATTTTCTTTTCTGGAATATTCGTGGAGTTGGCAACGACGCGTCTCTAGCTAGGCTAAAGCGCATTGTTAAGAAGCACTCGATTGGGTTGATTGCGATCCTAGAGCCCATGATTGAGCCGGCGAACCTTCCCCGAATCATTCTATCCTAGGATTCGGTGGTGGCTCGGCAAACGTCTCGGGCAAGATTTGGATTTTATGGTCCAAATCGTTTGTGATTCTACCCCTTTTCGACTCATCTCAGCTCCTCTCTGTGATTTGTTCGTCCTCCTTTTTTGCTCCCTCTTTTATCTTTTCGGCAGTCTACGCCAAATGTGATCGATTGGGTAGGTTGGCTCCGTGGTCTGATATTCTTGCTCTCGATTCTTTTGGCTTCTCTTCTTCAGTGGTTGGCGGAGACTTCAATATCGTAGCTACCCAAGAGGAGAAAAGGGGTGGGGCGGCCATTAACCGAGGGGCGATGGCTGATTTCAACTCGTTCATCGTCTCCTCAAGCCTATCGGAAATCCCCTTCGTGGGATCGGCTTTCACCTGGTCCAACAACCAAGAAGGCCCGAATCGTATTCTTTCTAGACTGGATCGGGTTTTCGGATCAGAGGATTGGTTTCGGCTTCCATTCTCATTCTCTATCTCTCATCTCCATCGGTCCTTTTCGGACCACGCTCCTATGATCCTTCGGTGCTCTCCTCTCTCGGTCTCGGGACCCTCTTCTTTTAGATTCCAGAGCATGTGGAGGTCCCACCACTCTTTCCTTCAAGTGGTTTCTAACTCTTGGAGCTCCCCTGTTTCTGCTACTCCCTGCTCGGCTTTTGGGCGCAAGCTATTGCGTCTCAAGGCGTGCCTTAAGGTGTGGAACGTTGAAGTTTTCAGGAACATTTTCGACCGCGTTCGATCAGCCGAAGAGGCTCTTATCGTTGCAGAATCTTTGTTTGACGAACATCCATCCGCTTCAAACAAGGAGACGTGGGCCCTTGCCCAAGTTTCTTTCTCCTCCGAACTTCGTGTCGAGAATGACTACCTCCGTCAAAAGGCGAGGGTCAAGTGGGCTATCCACGGTGATGCGAACTCCAAATTCTTCCACTCTTCTATTCGTAAGAAGAATAGTCTTTTATCGATCCGTGAAATTTTGCGTCCAGATCTCACTATGGCCTCTGCGCCCGAGGAAGTTAAAGATGTCATTCTTTCCCACTTCCAATCCTTCCTGGGATCCCCGTCAGCTTCAGTTACTGACCCGGCCCTTTTAGCTTTCATTCCTCCGTTGGTTCTCCCCTCGGAGAGCGCCGTGCTCACGGACATCCCGGCCCCCGAGGAGATTCGTTCTTGTGCTTTTGCTTTGAGCAAGGACAGTGCCAGTGGTCCTGACGGTTTTAATGGTGTTTTTTATAGGACAACTTGGTCTATTATCCAGGCCGACTTTTGTCTTGCTGTTCAATCCTTCTTCTCGGGAGGGAATCTTCCCACTGGTTGGACCTCCACCAACCTGATTCTCATTCCGAAGAGCGACAACCCTCGGGCTTGTTCGGACTTTCGTCCCATTAGCCTCTGCAACTTCTCTAACAAGGTTATCTCAAAAATTCTGGCCACTTGTTTGGCGCCTTTCCTTGAACGTATCATTTCCACTTCGCAGGCAGGCTTTGTTAGAGGTCGTCTTATCTCTGATAACGTCCTCCTCGCCCAGGAACTGATTTCTCAAATTGATCGGAAAGTTAGGGGTTCCAATGTCGTTTTTAAACTAGACATGGCTAAGGCCTACGATCGCATGTCTTGGTTCTTCGTCATCAAGGTCCTTCGGACATTCGGGTTTCCGGAGGGATTGATTGACATGGTTTGGCGGCTTATTTCCAACGCTTGGTTCTCTGTCCTCATCAATGGCTCTGCCCATGGGTACTTCAAAGCTGGGAGGGGTTTGCGTCAGGGTGATCCTCTCTCGCCTTCATTATTTGTGATTGCGGCTGAGGCGTTTGTTCGTGGTCTTCAATCCTTAACCATTTATGGTCAAATCCAACGCTTCGGTATCCCGAGGGGTTGTCCCCTTATTTCTTCTTTATCGTTCGCTGATGACATTGTTATTTTCTCTAACGGCATCCGCTCCTCTGTTAGGCGGCTCCTTAGTTTTATCCATCAATACGAGAGATCCTCGGGTCAGCTTGTTAACCCCTCCAAATGCTGCTTCGTTCATTCTAAGGATTTGTCTCCTGCTAGCGCTTCTTGGATCGAGTCTACCTCTGGTTTCAAGGAATCTTCCCTTCCGCTTCCTTACCTTGGTATTGTCCTTTATCGGGGCAGGAAGCTAAATGCTATCTTCGATCCCTTGCTTGACAAAGTGAGGGGAAAGATTTTACGCTGGAACGCGTCTCTTCTATCTCAGGCCGGCAGGCTTGTTCTTATCAAATCTGTGTTGGATTCCATGGGAACTCATATTTTCGCGACTATGACCCCTACTGCCTCTTTCTTCCGTTCTTACCGGTCCTTGGCCTCTTCCTTCCTCTGGGGAAACAAGGAAAGCGGCCGTCGCCACCATTGGGTGTCGTGGAACGTGGTTTGTCGCCCCAAATCTGAAGGTGGTTTAGGGCTGCGTAACCCATCCGACCTTTGCAAGGCCTTTGCGTGTAAGTTGTGGCAACGGTTTGGGGCTAACAACTCCCTCTGGGCTTCTTTCCTCCGTGCTAAATATCATAGACTTGCGGGCGCTAACTTCTCAGGCTCTCCTGCTTTTGCTAGTGAAACATGGAAGCATATGCAGTCGGTTAAGGCTCTCTCTGACGCTCACGGCGGCATGACAGGCTGGGATGGCGACTCCTTCTCCATTCTGAAAGCCTGGTCTTCTATCAGAGTTCCTTCCCCTATCCGTCCTGAATTCTCTTTCATTTGGGATACTCGAACTCCGCCCAAGGTTTCATTGCTAATGTGGCGTCTCCTACACGATGGTTTGCCACTCGACGAAAATATCCAACATATCGGCATCCCTTTGGTCTCCCGTTGTCTTTGCTGCGGCAATGGGGAAAGGGAATCTTCGAGCCATTTGTTTTTCGAAGGCTTCACTGCCAAAGCTTGCTGGAATTACTTCGGTAACCTGGTTGGGGCTCGGAGTATTACAAGCATGCCTTCTGATCTTCTTGCTTCATGGTGGGCCGGGAATTCAGGAAAATCCCTTCGGGCTATCGTGTTCAGATTAATCCCGTGTCTTGTCTGCTGGCACGTCTGGTGCGCAAGGAATAAGGCCATTTTCGACAACGTCCCTATGGATCCGCTTTCCATCATCCATCGCGTGAGGAATGATGTGTTCATGGCCTTTCGGGGTAGACCGTTTAAGGGTTCCATAAGCCTTAGGTCCCGGCGGTTAGTGGGACTCCTATCGATCACTTGCGTGCAGTCGGCCGCCAGATTGGGAGTTGGTTGAGCCTTCACAGTAAGGTGGTTCCTTTCACACACCGCCTTATTCCCCTTCCCCCCTCTTTTTATTTTAATGTGTTTGCTAGCTTCTGTTCAGGATTGTGCGGTTTTTCTTGGTCTGGATATCTCTTGTGCTTGCTTGGTGGGTTTTTGCTGGTTTCTTCTAGGAAGGTAGAGCGGGTCGATTTATTTCCTCTTTTGGACCACTGTTGCTCCCCGCCTGGTGTTCTTGTATTGGTTTTCATTGGGATGGTTTAGACTAGCTTCCTCTTCGCTGGACTCAGCCCGTGGTTTCGTCGCCATCTTCATCGGCCAGGGTCTTCTGTTCTGGTCTATCCTGCTGGCCAGTATTAGCCACCATCTCCTGGAGGTAGTTTGCGTTGGTTTCCCAGTTTTGGTTGTTTGCAGAGCAGTCGCTTCTGTGGTTCTGAGTGGAGGTCTGGTCTTTACTGATGGTAAAGACGGGTTGGTGGTTTGCTGGTGGTCTCTATTTCTATTTTCCTATCTCTGTATAGGGCGGTATAGCTGCCGCTGAGTGTTTGTATTTCTGGTTTTTTCTTCTACAGTTTTAAATATTGGCCTATGGGTGGTATTGTTTGATGCTAGCCCCTTTCTGTAAGCCACCGGAGAATGGCTTTTATTCTCCTTTTGTTTATAAACTTTTCTTTGAAAAAAAAAAGGTTAGTAGTTAGCTAAAAAAAACTATAGTGCTCAGACAGATAGTCCATTTGTTACCTGATATGTATGTTTACATGATAATGCTTTACAGTTTTAACCAGTTTTGGTTGCAGGATTATGATTTGCAAAAGATATGTTTTAAAAGGATATTAGTGAGGGGAAACCCGTTCCGCTAAGCGGCGTGGTCTCACTTAATATCAAATAATTGAGACGTATATTATTATTCACACCAGGCTTTATGTCGGACTCGAAGTTTATGTTTTTCCTCTTAAACTCTCGGGTGCTCAAAATTGATTTGAGTAGGCTGAGGGTTGAGGATTTTCATTTTTTAGTAGGTTGGCGAATAGAGCTTCCGGAGACGAGCAGATTGCTGACGGATAACTATTTAGGAGTTGCTATTTTATTTTGTTTGATTCCGCTGTGCTGTATTATGTCAATTATGACTATATAGTACTCTGGTCAACCAAGAGGGCATCATCATATGTCGCTCTTGGCGTATTTATGTAATAATTATATTTTATCTGAACTTAGGAATTGAATATGAAACATGTTTTGTGAAATGTAATCAGAAAAGTTGTTTTCGAAATCTGTGATTTTGTTTCATATTCAAGTGCTTTTGATATTATGAATACCATTAATATTACCGTATTTGGTCACTGGAAGTTAATACTATGAATGACTGCAACATCTGTAGCGCTTAGCTTCGGACCTCCAGATTGGGGATATTACAACTTTTCTTTAGGACCTTAACATTGTAGCTATTATAAATTTTCTTAAGGACCTTAACACTGTAAAGTGGAAAGCCCACGCATTGCACAGGTGTATAGGTAATGTTATATTGAGAATGAGTATTGTAGGATGGTATTTTCCTTTTTGAGATATCGTTTTCAACAATTTTTTATAACACTACTAAAAAGTTTCAAAATATGCGAATCCCCTTCTTAATGAAACATTGTAAATTGCACGTCTACCTTTTAAAACTCAGTTAAATCATGAAAACATTGAATATCAACATGTAATAGCGCTAGCATTTTTGATTGGGATCGACTATTTGGATGCAAAATAAAACACAATTTGTAACACAATAAATCTGGACTGTTTGATCTTTTGTCCTTATATGGAAGGTAATATTTAGGAGAAGATCTAATTGTTAAGTTATCTTGTGTTATCCTTTGTATTTACATATCGTGTCCAGATAGAATTTTTGTTTTGTTCACATGTATTTCAACTAAGTGTAAAAAAAGTAGAAAAAATAGAAAAATTCAACATAGCATTTTACAAATACATGCATATTTTACTACAAACATTTACGGACGAAGACAAATATTTGAGACAAATATTTGTTTTTTAAGAAAATGTTTATAGAAAAGGACAAATATTGAAAAATTGAATTTTTTTAGCAAATACATATTTACTAACTTTTACTTTAATTATTTGCAGCAAAAACTGCAAACTTTTTGAATAAAATCAAGTTAAATTTCTAATGGGGTTTGGTTTCTGGCTACATACTAAAGATCTTATAAAACAACAGCGACAAAGATGAGCAACATCTCAAGCACAACCTTTCAGAGTATTTTCGTATGTATGGCCTAACCACATGCCAGTAGGGTTTCTTCATTTAACATGTTTACTAACTTAAAAAATCAAGTGAAGGATCTGATCATCCTTAATATTTCCAGTAATGATCTTCCAGCATTTCAAAAAGAGAGAGGGAGAGAGAGAGAGAAAGGAAGGAGGGGGAGAGAGAGGGAAGCTTTAACATTGTTTAGCCTGTTCTTTCTTTCTAACATTTTTTACCTGATCATATATGCTCTTCATTTCTAATCGAGAATAATTATTTCATCCAGTAAATTCTCAACCTCATTCAAGATTTATCAGTCTCCTTATAATTGAGTTGACCACTTCTAAGCTTGCTAAAGCCTTCTCTAGAAACTATAGTGGTATAATCTATTCATCGAAATGCAAAAAAGTGGGTAGCCAACAAAGTGAAAAGATAAAACATTCTTCAACATTCTGTATAAAGGTTCAAACTAAAGAGAAAAATGAAAATATGGTTGTAAGGAAAGCTTGACCATAATGAAACTTAAATTGGAATGGTAAAGTGAGCCAGTTGATTTGGTTCAATTTACAATGAAATGCTAGTTAATTGGTACAGCAAAATTGACGCCATAGTTGACTAAAGTAGAAATTTATGGTCTAAAAATGAATATAAAAAACAGTTGACTAAAATGGTAACAACTACAAATATCTTAGTGTAACATTGTACGCAAATTATATGTACTACGGACTATACATTAATTCAGGCATCATTTAACAGTATATCTTAAGAAAAGGTTACACACAACTCTGTTGATTGTTCTTCAAACATCTAAACAACTGCCTAATGAGGTTTTTAATTCAAAACTTATTTTTGAATTGCATCTTTATCAATGATACAACATCAATGTCTAACCTTATAAATAAAAACATCAAATATAAAAAAATATGACCCAGGCCTTATCCCAACTATTAACCCATAAACTCCTAACCAATTTCTTCAACCGTACAGCTATTTAAAAAAAAATGAAGCGTAAAGAAATAATGAGAGGGAACCATCTTGATTCATTCAATTGTTCATAACTAATTAGGACATATTTATACGACTTACTCTTAGAATAGAATCACCTAAAATTATAAAGCAAAACAATCGTAAAAAAATCATAACTAAATTGAACATTAACATTTGATAATGTGATGCCAATGAAAGGTGGTGGATGAGATCTATCTATAAAGAATAAAAATCAGCATTTCATCAGAATAACTCAACTATAAGACCACTGAAAATAAAATTGCATGGGAAGTCTGTAAGTATGCCACAACGCTTTGATTATTTTTGTTCGTCTCTCAGTTTTTGTGGATATATAATTGTCAAAATTAACCCAACGTCATGGTATACTACTTGTTTTTAGTTTGGACATAAAGCATATAGTAATATATAAAAAATATTTAAGTCTCACTAAATTGCCACTTTAGTTTATAAGGCATACATTACAAAACCTATAAGTAAAATTATGTCGGTAACGTTCAGTGGCTCCTTAAGTTTCAGAGTTGCCATAGAATTATTTTGATTTTAATAAAAACCTACTCATGGGAACATTGTCAATTGTACTAACTATAGAGTCTAACTGTCTTAGAAACCACATTCATGGTCAGTATACTTAACTGAATAGATGTTATATTTGAAAATTTTAATGTACGTGGTGTATTAACTTAATATTAAGCCTTCTTTCCACTAATATAGAGATGAAAGCAAGAGTGAGAAAATGGTCAAATAGAAAATGTAAATAAACATCCGTATAAAGAAAAACTAAGGCAACCAACTTAGATCGCACAAAAGACAATTAGCAAAATTACTAAAAGAAAATATATTACATTTGCTTCAGGTAGAAAGGGTCACAAAAAAAGAACGGGGGCATAAGAATGACATGAAATTCTCCAATTTAACGACGTGATGCTCATGCAACAACATATTCAAATGGAAGTTAATTTTATGCATATATTTATATAAAAAAATATGTGTGGTTTTGGTCAAAGAAATTTCACATTATTTAGTTTGAAGTTATGGACTATTTTGGCAAAACGACCATCCCATTTAGCCATTTTGTAAAATGCAATAGCAGTAAAAGCTGTCACATCAACTGTGACATACCAAAGTTTATTATATGTGACAACATGTACCTTAATAAGTTCACTATGGTATCTATTTCTCATTTCCTTACGTCGCAATGCGTTTATATCCTCATCTTTCACATGAGTTTGATACAACAATAAGTTCAGCTCTTCATCACATCCTCCCTATAGAGATTAAATTGCTTATTTGAGAAATTATATATTAGTAAACAACTACTTTAGTAGGCATAAAAATGTGTAATTAAGTAAAAAAGGCATTTGAATATTTTACATCATACTGAGATGCAATTATATCTACTTTCATGAACAGAGATTCCAAACACAAATAATTTGTACAATTTCAAAGCAAACTATTGGGTTGAATTTCTTAAACATGAATATGAACTTCAATATGCATTAGTATGCCTACAACATATTACTTATAATTCATAGCTAGAGAAAAGGACCTAAAACATATCGTTCTCTGTAATATAATGTTTCCTGATAATGAGGGCTAAGCAAATAAAGAGTGGGTATTGATAAAAGCAAAACTTGTCCACGTAGTTAACTAATTCGACTATCAACAACCTTTTAAAAAGGAATCAAATGGCTCTTTCTTATAATCTGAACTCACTATAAAGCTTTGATTCTTTGCAGACATCGTACATCTTAACGAGCTAAATGATTGTATACATGTAGGTAATGCCAACAAAATGGCAAACATGATTGTACTTTACAGTATCAAAATAGGGGCATTTCACTAAAAGGACAAACTTTGCAGTCCAATTAGTTTCTAGGACACACATCCATACAAATTAATTTCAAGACCAAAGACAGTAGAATAATTACTTTTAAGGACAAAGTCAGCAGTCCAATTACTTCCAAGGACATAATTTCGTAGGTTTCTAGGCCTTAGAAACTAATTATTTTGCATTTTGTCCTTAAAAGTAATTATTTCAGTTGTTTGTCCTAGAAACTAATTGCACTAGCTAAAGAGGCCCTTGTGGCTAATTTCCACATCAAAATACTTAGAATACTTTTTGGGTAATATGCTAACAAACTTCAAAACATTATCAAATTTATAAGTTGTAAGTAGATGAACAAATCAACTTACATGACAAAATAAAGCAACAGAAGCCATCTATCGAGATAAATCCAGACGAAGTAAAAAAAACCCGAAAGTTATTCAATACCAATAGATTAGGAATAAAATATAACCTTGAAAATTAATGAATACTTATCAAAAATAACCTTGATCTTTGACAGTCGAAGTTGGAGAAGATGGTAGTCGATAAACTGAAAGATTCACAGTTAGATGGAGTAATCTTAGTCGATAATCCATAATTGATAATCGATCTGTTACCGATAATCGATCGATAGTTGATAATCGATCAGTGGTCGATAATTGATAATGGAAGTTGGGGAAGATGGTTAATCTGGAATGTTGACGGTGATGAATTAGGGGTTTGAGGAAGCAAATTTGGAAATATGGACAAATTAGGGGAGAAATTACAGATTAGTTTTTAATGGAACGCGAAACGAAATACGGAGGATAGAGGGTATTTTGGGTATTTTCAAAAGACGCAGTTGAAATTAGTGGAATGAATTTACATTATTAGTAGTAGAGATTTATGAAAAAAATATGTATGGTTTTGGTCAAAGGAATTTAACATTATTTAGTTTGAAGTTATGGACTATTTTGGCTAAAAGACCATCCCATTTAGCCATTTTGTAAAATGCAATGACAGAAAAAGCTTTCACATCAACCGTGACCTACCAAAGTTTATTATATGTGACTACATGTACCTTAATTAGTTCACTATGATATCTATTTCTCATTTCCTTACGTCGCAATGCGTTTATATCCTCATCTTTCACATGAGTTTGATACAATAATAAGTTCGGCTCTTCATCACATCCTCCCTATAGAGATTAAATTGCTTATTTGAGAAATTATATATTAGTACAACTATTTAGAAGGCATAAAAATGTGTAATTAAGTAAAAAAAGGCATTTGAATATTCTACATCATACCTAAGATGCAATTATATCTACTTTAATGAACAGAGATTCCAAAGACAAATAATTTGTACAATTTCAAAGCAAGCTATTGGGTTGAATTTCTTAAACATGAATATGAACTTCAATAAGCATTCACTACTAAAATCGGTTGGCATAGCGTCGGACTGGGGCGACGGTTTGCGACGGCTAAAAAAGCGGCCGTCGCTAGCCGTCGCTCGACCTGTATATCAGCCAGAACCGAGCCTTCTTCTTCCCCATTCCACAAAACCTAAAAAAAAAAGAAACCCCCCCCCCCCCCGTCGCCCCGCCGATTCGGTGCTCAAACGTTCGCTCCCTACTTCCCAAATTGATCCGGTATGTGTTCTAACCCTATTTTCTATTCAATTAGGGTTTAATTAGGGTTTATTTGCATGTTTATTGGGTTTAAAAATTGGTTGTTAATGGTATGTTTATGGGTTTGAGATTGGTAGTTACGTGGTATACGTATGGTGATAGTAGTATTGTAGGTTAATTTAAGAATAAAATCATTTTATTTCGACGTTGAAAACGATGATTAAAGCATACTATTATGATGTTGGTTATTGTAGAATTAACGATTGGTGATGTGATTTGGATTAAGATGGTGATACCATTTTAAGATGCTTATTGATAAGTTTATGCAATGTCGGTTGTCGATTAGGTGAAAATTTAATTATTTAGCATGCGTTAGTTATAAGTGTAATCGTGTTAAAATGTGAAATTTACTTGACAAATATTTATTGAACGTATTATTAAAAAATTTATAGTTGTTAAAATATAAATTAGAAATTTTATTTGTGTGAACCCCTTAGACAATTTTTGGCCCCGTCTGACAAGTGTTGTATATGATCGTTATACGGATGTTCGTTTTTACACAGAACGAACATCTGTATTCATCTGATACAATATTTGTTGGATTTGTCCCAGTATTGGACAAGTTACAAACACAATAACGTAATCGCAGTTTATAAATCATTTCAGTTTAAACGGTTAACGAAATTTCGATGGCACTTCCTTTTTTTCCCTGTGTACATGCATTTGTGTACGATACAGGGAATAAAGGGAAGTGCTGCCGAAATTTTGTTGAATCGTTTAATCTGAAATGATTTATAAAATATGATTACGTTATTGTGTTTGTAATGGGAAGTAGGATGACCGACCGTTAAACAAGTATTATCAAGTGTTGTATATATATGATCTGTATTTTATAAAACAATCAAATAATTTATTAAGTGCAATTTACTAAAGTAATAAAATTTAAAAGTTAGTTTGAAACTAATAAATTTGTTCAGTCTAATTTATTAAAATTTACTAAAGTTAGTTTAAAATTACCAAATTAATAAAGTTAGTCTAGTTTACCAAATTATTAAATTTACTGAAGTTCAGTCTAATTGGGATAGCATTAAATGTTCAGTCTAATCACAGTTTATTTTAGATGTCTCGAAGAAATCATATAAGGGTCGGATGTCAGCAGTTTGGCCGCATTGGGATAGCATTCCAGCTCATATTAAAAATGCTATATGGGCCGACTTGATGGTAATTACAATTTATATATTTCTATTGAAAATAATATGCTGTATGTAATTCAAAATAAATTCAATATGCAGGCTGTTGTACGAGTGGAGCCGCATGATTTAGATGTTTTTAGCAATAATTGGAACCAAAAAATGCGGAAGAATTATAGAGAGACAATATCAAGGGCGAAGAAGGCTGGCAAAAAGCCAGGTTGGATGAGCGATGAAGTCTGGAACGGATTTCTCACATATTGGGAGTCAGAAGCAGCTAAAGTAAGCTATGATGAGAATGCTTACAATTATGTTAGTTGCATTATTTTAATCGTGTATCTAAATTAATATAGGAAGTAGCAGCAAGAAACCAAGCCAATAGGAATAAGAATCCGGGTTTACATCGAGGTGGCTCTAAATCTTTCCAACAGCATAGGAGAGAATTGGTAAATATAAAATATATTTAGCATATGGTGATGCATATCTTCATGTATAACATTTATGCTTATTTTCAATATATCTTATTTGTGTATATCTTCAGTTTGCAAAGTACGGAAGGGAGCCTACAATGGCTGAGGTTTTTAGAGCCACACACGCAGTTGAGTCTGTTGATGATGAGGGGAATGCGACCTATGATTGGACCGACAGCAAAGCTGAAGCAGCGATGGTAAATATGCTAACTCGTGATTCAAATTGTATATATGTAAATTTTATACCAATTATTTTAAAATTATGTTTGTAATTGCAGGGGCGATATGAGACAAAGTCATCGGCATTGACACAGGCGAGTGGAAGAGCAGAGCTTACAGTTGAGGAGTCCAACAGGATTTGGGATTCCGTTATTGCACCACCTACTCGAAATAGGCGTTATGGTTTCGGCAATCAGGAGGTAAACCATTTCACTAACTTCATATTAAAAGATCCACATTATTCTCACATCAAAAGAATTATTTATATACTATCCAATTCATTCAAAATTCATGTGAAATGCTATCGTATTAACTTCAGTTATTTCACAGGCTGTTAATTTTCAAAGAGCTTATGGAAAATCGATGGAGGAGGAGCGTATTGCTCAGATGCAGAGGCAGCTGGATGAACTCAACGATTGGCGAAGGGGCCAACTGGCACAGCAGATAGATGAGCGCATTGCAGCATTTTATCAGGAGCACGGCTCTATGCCTGGGGAGCAGGGAGATGGATCTGATGATGCCGAGGAGGATGATGATGCATAGTTTTACTATTCTTGTGGGTATGTATTTATGTACGTATTTAGACTAGATTTGATACTTGGGTTTGGATACTTGGCATTTTGGATGATGTTTGGGTTTGGTTGGTTTTTGTATACTATGTTGGTTTGGTTGGTTTTTGTGTTTTTTTGGTTATATTGTTGAATATTGATGTTGTGGGTATTGTTGAGATGTGTTGTTGTTGATATTATTGAGGTTTGAAAAGACGGTTTGAGGTTTGGGACGAGGTTTGATGGAAGGATAGCTGCTGTATGCACAACAGATTTTGCCCAGAAAAGCGACGGCTAGCAACGGCCGCCGACGCATTTTTGCCGTCGCTATACGCTGCCTTTGTTGTAGTGATTATATGCCTACAACATATTACTCAATTCATAGCTAGAGAAAAAGACCTAAAACATATCGTTCTCTGTAGTATAATGTTTCCTGATAATGAGAGCTAAGCAAATAAAGAGTGGGTATTCATAAAAGCAAAACTTGTCCAAGTAGTTAATTAATTCGAGTATCAACAACCTTTTAAAAAGGAATCGAATGGCTCTTGCTTATAATCTAAACTCAATATAAAGCTTTGATTCTTTACAGACATCGTACATCTTAACGAAGCTAAATGATTGTATACATGCAGGTAATGCCAACAAAATGGCAAACAAGATTGTACTTTATAGTATCAAAATACATAGAATGCTTTTTGGGTAATATGCTAACAAACTTCAAAACATTATCAAATTTATAAGTTGTAAGTAGATGAACAAATCAGCTTACATGACAAAATAAAACAACAGAAGCTATCTATCGAGATAAATCCAGACGAAGTAAAAGAAAGCCGAAAGTTATTCAATACCAATATATTTGGAATAAAATATAACCTTGAAAATTAATGAATACTTATCAAAAATAACCTTGATCTTTGACAGTCGAAGTTAGAGAAGATGGTAGTCGATAAACTGAAAGATTCACAGTTAGACGGAGTAATCTTAGTCGATAATCGATAATCGATCTGTTGCCGATAATCGATCGATAGTCGATAATTGATCAATAGTCGATAGTCGATAATGGAAGTTGGGGAAGACGGTTAATCTGGAATGTTAACGGCGATGAACTGGGGGTTTGAGAAAGAAAATTTGGAAATATGGACGGATTAGGGGAGAAATAATAGATTAGGTTTTAATAGAACGAGAACATAATACGGAGGATAGAGGGTATTTTGGGTATTTTCAAAAGACGCGATTGAAATTAGTGGAATGAATTTACATTATTAGTAGTAGAGATAGAGATAAATATTAGTAGCATAGATGAAATTACCTGTGTGGCCGTGATAGCCATCGCTTGGCATCTTTGGAAGGAGGGAAATAGCCTCGCATTCTAAAACAAAACGAGAGAACTCATCGAGCTGATTTTCAATCTGCAATTAGATTTGCAACTTATAATTAATCAATCTAACCCAAAAATGATGCGTCAACATGTTGATACTTGGCAGCTGGAGAATTAGGGTTTGATTGTGAAGGAAGGCGAGCTTAGACTGATCATCGCCAAGCCGATTTGAGCGTGCATCGGTTTTCCTATGTGATGTAACTCCTCTGCTTTGCGTTCTCTAACCTGGAAAAGCTTGCGTCCTTTGTTTTTTTTGTTTTTTTTGTGGGCTAGCGATTTTAGTTTGTGGGTTGGATGCATTTATTCATTTTTTTTGTTCATGTATGAGGCTTTTGTATAAAGCCTATCTTCCTTCTAAGCTCTCATTGTATTTTATGTGCAATAAAGCACTGCGCTTTTTTCTTAGCTAGGCCTCACGTTGGAGTCTATGTAGGTTTTCAATGAGGTGATTTTACATCTTCAAAAAAAATATGTTACTATAATGGACATATCTACTATAACCTTTATAGCATATACTATAACCTTTATAATATAACACACATATCTTATATATGTGTATTTTTATTTAATTAATTAACCTTTAATTAATTTATTTAATTAAACAATTTTAATTAAATTATATTAATTTCAAAATTTATCTTATATACATACATGTATACTTATGTTACCTTAAACACTTTAAAATAACATAACATATATCAACATATATAATACATGCATATAAATATTAATTAATAAACTCAATTAATTAATTTTTTTTATTAATCTTATTAATAAATTTAAATTTGAAATTAATATTTAAATAATTTCAAACATTTTAAAACTTTCATTACATTTTCAAACATTTTGAAAATTTATGTTATATTATAACCAATTATATTAAACATGTTTTTATTTTAAATTTAACATTTAAATTTAAAATCTTGTCTTAATTTTCAAAACTATTTTGAAAATTAGCCCAAGGTCCAATTTAGATTGGGCCTTTTCTATTAGGGGCAACCTTTGGGCTCACATCATCTTTTAGGCCAGGCGGGTAACCAGGTAGGACATGGTACTTGATTACCCAATTCCAATCCTAGACATCGCCTTTATAGACACCGTACTGAGTGCACAAGCTTAATTATTTAGCCCTAACATGACTAATTTAGACCGCATTGGCTATTGGGCTCTGATACCATTGAAGGAACTGGGCCAGCCCGCAGCGGAAGAAATGGGTGAATATCAAAAAATTTAACCATTTGGGTTTTTAATGGGCCTACGAAGTCTAAATTTATTTGGAAATTTTCTAAGTTTCTTTTAAATAAAATCAATATTTTATTTAACTTCATAAATAAAGTTTCACTTTAATTTAATGTGCATGTAAGTTAGAGTATATCAAATATACTCTTATACACAAATTTGTGTGTAATGTTTACTTTTCAAATTTATTTAGAGAAGGAAATATTTAATTTCCTTTCTCTTAACTTATTCAATTAATGAGGGGGCATAAATTTATTTGGAGAAGGAAACTTTTCATTTCCTTTCTCTTAACATATTCAATTAATGAGGGGACATAAATTTATTTAGAGAAGGAAACTTTTCATTTCCTTTCTCTTAAATTATTCAATTAATGACGGATCATAAATTTAGTCAGAGAAGGAAGCTTTTCATTTCCCTCTCTTAATTGAATTAAATAATTGATTAATAAAATAACATTAATGACTAATCCAAATGTGACATGAATTGTAAATATATTCACAGTAAATATTGTGCAAGTGCAACATACAAGGAGTTTGCATTGTCAGTGGTAATTGATATGTATACATAAAATAAACAAGAACAATTTGAATGGTTATTACATAGGAATTGAAATGGAAATAAATAAGGGATGACAAGGGTGACTGAAACAGTTTCCCTTTTAGTAAACTTAATTAATGCGACATATTAATGACAATCAATAGGTACCATAATGTAAGAATATGGAAGGTAAACAATAAATTGTATGTATACATTATTGTCTTAATTAAAAAGAGAAATAATTTCATACAAGACAATATATGTGAAGAAAAATAAATTTTATATAAACACATACAAGAAAATCCAAATATGTATACATGAAATTCAATCAAAGCTTTCTAATAATATAAATTAGATAGTTATTAAGTCAATTTCAAAACTTTGATTTGTTGTCAAAATTCCTTTTATTCATATATATATATATATATACCTAATGCAATAAAAAGTGCAAGTAACACATGCGAACATACATACATACATGTATTAAAATTCAAAACATAAATTACACTTTGCTATGAAAAATTAAAACATAGATCTACAATTGAAACATTGTATTGATTCCATATAAATTTCATTTTTAACTTTAAATATAATTCAATCAATCAACATGAAAATGTAAATGTCCAAATTTAAAGAAATGGAATTTAAATTAAATGTTAAAACATATAACTAAAATAAAACATTGTATTTAAAAATATATAGATTTAGTTTCAATTTAACAAAGTAAAGAAAAACGGCTAATCAATACGAACATGTAAACATTCAGATCTGAAGAATTATAATTTAATTAGAATGTTTAAAATATAGATCTACACTTAAACGTAGTTTTAAAACATAAACAAATTTAATGTTGATCTATCAAATGAAAACTCAATCATATCATCCAACAAATAATTTCAATCTTAATAAACAAATTTTTAATTAAGCAAGACAGTAATACATCATACAAATTATGAAAGTCGAATTAAATTTCCATCAAACATTGCAAAATCACTATCTATATATAGAAAATGACATACCTTGCTACCCAATCCTTAAAACACATCTTGTTGATGTTGCCTCTGATTTGCACCTTGAACGAAGAATGCTTCTAGATCCGATTGAATCACCTTAGGATGTTGCCTAGAAATCACACCATGAATGATGATATCTCCTCAGATCTTTAAGATCCACATCTTATTATTGCAAGAGATGGATGAACCACTTTTATTTTATTTTATTTGATCTTTTTATTTGGAGTTGAAAGATTTTGGAAATTCGTTTTTATTGTTTTGTTTTTGCCATGAAAAGTTAGGAGTAGAGGAAGAGAAGAATGAATGAGAATAAAAATGAATTGTACGTACATAATGAATTAGAGAATATGTTTTATTTGAAAGAATAAAACTTTTCCCATTCATTAATTAAAACTTCCCTAATTAATGCCCTTGATTGTTTCTCTCTCTCCAATCATTTCTTTACACGTATGTCATCAAATGACATAAAATTTCCACAAATCATGTCATCAAATGACATAAAATTTGTAAGATTGATTTCACCCTAGAGGAGGGGTGAATAGGGTGATACTAATAATTATAAAAATTTAATGCGGAAGTATATAATCGCAGCACTGATAATAGCAGAATAATAGCAGCACAGATAATAGTAGAACAATAGCAGCACAGATAATAGCAGAAATATTAAAAGCAGAAATAGAACAACACAGATAAACCCAGCTTCGGCAAAACCCTGCCTATGTGTTGTCCCCAAGGTTTCTGTTTGCGCCAAAATTGGTCACAAACCCCAAATGTTGTGAAAGCACCAGTGTATGAATATAAATCAACAATAATCACACACAAATCTCAAATCTAAGCAAACAGAGTATCACAATTCAGAAATAATGAACAGAAACACGAGATTTATAGTGGTTCGGCGATCTTGCCTACGTCCACTCTGAAGTTGATGATTTTATTGATGTTCACTCGATGATTACAATCTCTTCTAATGTAGTACAACTGATTTTCTGAGCTAAGCCTGAATCTAAGGAAGCAGTGGTGATTCTGAGTAAATCTGGCAGAGTCTGGGCGCTCTTTAGCTCCTAAAATTGTTCGACCCCTTTTCTGAATGACCAGGGGCTCTATTTATAGGTGTAGGAGACTGATATTTTGCCTAAATTGAAGGGAGACCAGTTCTGGCACGTGAGGGGGCCCATATGCCCGCTTTCTGGAAATCCGGGCCCACTTTGGGATCGATTCGAAGTTCATTCGAATCGATCAAGAAATCGTCCAATCGAGCTGAAATTTGGTGTGGTCATTCTTCAACATGTTTGTAAGCTTCTGTGAAAATTTCATAGCATTTGGACTTGTAGATCTCAAGTTATGATCGATTCAAGATTGCATTTCTGGTGGACACGAGTGGTTCGAATCGATCCCTTCGAATCGATAGGGTCGAATCGATGCTAGGTACATGTGCGTGGTGACGTGGCGCGCATGTTTCTCATGTCGATCCTCTTTTTTCTCCGAGTTTACTGGGTCAAATCCTCGTATTTAGCTTTTGTGACTTGGTGGTTTCGAAGTAGTGGATTCGAAGGTATGCTCCTTCGAATCGTACGTTCCCTTCGTATCGATCAGGGCATTCCATAGTGGATCGATACGAAGACTTTACTGCCGAATCGATTCGAAGATGGGAATGCTTCGATGGATTCGAGGTCATGGATCCGAAGATAATTATAGTTTGGAATCGTAGCTCCTTCCACTTTATGGATTCGAAGGTTTCGTTGGGTT
Organism: Allium fistulosum; assembly: GCA_030737815.1. NCBI lineage: Eukaryota > Viridiplantae > Streptophyta > Magnoliopsida > Asparagales > Amaryllidaceae > Allium > Allium fistulosum. Next base: position 1,125,601,214 of record CM060904.1, on the reverse strand, counting down.
CGAAGCAAGGCAGTTCCACGGACTCGAAGTTACTTCCCCTGATGGATTCGAAGGTCACCTGCCTGAGGGATACGAAGTGGGGAAACTCGATGGATTCGAACCTGGGCAAACTTGATGGATTCGAACTAAGGCTTGTTCCATGGATTCGAACTAAGGCTTGTTCTGTGGATTCGAACTAAGGCTCGTTCTGTGGATTCGAACTAAGGCTCGTTCTATGGATTCGAACTAAGGCTCGTTCTATGGATTCGAACTAAGGCTCGGCCTATGGATTCGAAGCAAGGTCATAGGATGGATTCGAAGTAAGGTCATAGGATGGATTCGAAGTAAGGTCATAGGATGGATACGAAGTGGATGGAGTCAATCTTGATGGAGTCGAACTTAGGGCCATTTTCTCTATCTTGAATCGATTATATCTTGAGCATACGAACTCGGATTGACTTGAAACTTGGAACGTTGGTTTGCATGGCTTCACTTGTCATGTCTTATCAATTGCAGCTCGATCTGGACTCGGACAAAAATCATTGATATCCAGGGTGAAACAGTGTATAACGAACTTTCACGACGAACTGTCTTTAGTTTTCCAATCAACTTTTTGGTGTCACGGCCTTGCCAAAAGGCGGGATAACATTTGCCCCCCAAAACATGCCTTGTGATAGGAAGGTGTGTTTTGTAATGCCATAAGCTGGATGTTCATATCCCGTTGATGACCTGTAAAGAAATTGATAGGTTTAATCTGACCATGAATGATGATCGTTCACGATCGTATGTCATTTGAGGTAATATGGGACCGTTCGAGGTTGGATGCTGTTCGCGACAAGTAAAGAAATGGGACCGTTCATGGTAGGATGTCGTTCTAGACGAATTGTGACTGTTCGAAGTCGGATGTCGTTCTAGATGGATTGTGACTGTTCGAAGTCGGATGTCGTTCTAGACGGATCGTGATCGTTCGCGATCGAGTGTCATACGAGGGAAAATTCGATCGTTCGCGATCGGGTGCCGTACGAGGCAATATGTGGTCATTCACGATCGAATGTTATATTAGATGAAGTGTGACCGTTCGCGATCGGGTGCCGTTCGAGGCTAATGGTGACCGTTCGAGGTCGGGTACCGTTCGAGGCTAATGGTGACCGTTCGAGGTCGGGTGCCGTTTGAGGCTAATGGTGACCGTTCGAGGTCGGGTGCCGTTCGAGGCTAATGGTGACCGTTCGAGGTCGGGTGCCGTTCGAGGCTAATGGTGAACGTTCGAGGTCGGGTGCCGTTCGAGGCTAATGGTGACCGTTCGAGGTCGGGTGAGTGTGCCCGAGGGGGACTTAGTATTATCGATGTCAGGTTCACGTTCGGGTGAATTTCTGAATCAACGATTGTGGCGGTTCATCGCCGTACAAGGTGTGCTTGTGGACCGTTCGCGATCCAAAGCACACGCTAGTAACTTCTTCTTCAGAATTACAAATACCAAATTAACGTTCACATGAATGTCATAACAGAAATATCCAAACAAACAAAGTCTAAGTGTTCAAATCAACATGAAACGAAAGCAAAGCAAGGATGTCGAAGTGTAAATTCCCACTACGAGACGGTCAATAATTATTCAGAGCATGCCTGTGGATCGTTCGCGATCTCATACATGTGTAAATGGTTTGACGTTGTTAGTGAGAAGTTTACGACTCGTTCATCGTTATTCAAATCAATTGATAACCAAACGGTGTCCTGGTTCAGGATCACCCCTAGCTGATGTAGACGGTGGTCGCTCTGGTTCCACCGTTGGAGCTCGACTCCTCACATACTGAAGTAACCTACCGTTCCTGATATGCCCTTCTACCTCATCCTTCAGGTGTCTATAGTCGTTTGTGTTATGTCCATTCAGCTCATGGAATAAGCAATATTGGTCTGACTTTCTTTCGTCGGTAGTTGGATCCCGTCGCATTGGTCTACGATAGGCAATTTGCTCTCGTGTGTCTCGGTAGATTCGTTCCAAACTCTCATTCAGCTCTGAGTAGGTGGTGAATCGTGGCTCTCTCCGTAGTCGCTTTGGCCCGTCACCACTATCCTCAGCCTTTTGTTTTCTTTTATCCTGGTCTGAATCCTTTTCAAAAGGCTTTTTGTCTTTAAGTGCATAAACTTCTATTCCCTCTCCTTCTTCTCTTTCAGCATTAGCGTCTTCCAATCGCAAAAACTTTTCTGCCTCATGATAGAATTCTCCTAGATCCATAGGTGGATCCTTAGTTAATGAATTTTTGAATTCTGTGCCATCAGCTATTCCGGACACAGCTGCCATCATAACCATGGATGGATCTGGCCGATACACGGATGCTGCTGCCGCATTGAACCACGTCAGGAAATTCCTCAAAGACTCCCCAGCTTTCTGCTTTAGCGTTGCCAAACTCATCACATTCTTGGGCCTTGAAATGTGAACCCTGAATTGCCTCATAAATTTCTCAATCAAATCGGTCCATGTTCCAATGGAGCCACTCTCTAGCTGTCTGAACCATAAAGCTGCTATGTCTGTCAAATACAATGGGAAGCATCGGGCCATGACTTCCTGTGATGCCCCCAGCACTTCCATGTGCCTTATATACCTCGTTAGATGGACCGCAGGGTCCGTCCTCCCATCATACCTTTCTACTGTTGGCAGTTTGAATTCTGGTGGGTTCCTAGCCAGCCTAATCGCAGGAGAAAAGGGACTCCTGTTCACGTCTTCAAGATCTCTGTTTACTAATCCTCCTCTCATGGCTCGCCTGACCATCTCTGCCAATCTATCATTGTCTCCAAGTTGTAGTCCTCGTTCACTACCTTCGATCTGCTCCCCGAGTCCTTGTGAGCTTTCGGGTGTCTGCCCCCCTGGCTGAGCGTTCATCCCTCTATCGCTGCCAGGTTGCTCGGATGTCCTTGTCTCTCTTCCCGGGTTCGGATCAACATGTCCTAAGTGTGTGCCCCCCAGCTCCGGTGCTGCGTTGGATGGTCCTGCTTCGTTCTGGACTCTGGTTGTTCCTTGATTTTGCGCTCCAAGTTGCCCAATCTGTTGAAGCAAGTTCTGTATCATTTCTTCTTGTCTTCTCATCATTGCCTCTATCTCGTCCCTGGTGACGAAGGCTGAAGCTTGGTTTGCTCCTGAGGAAGCCTCTTGACTTCCTTCGTGCTGACTTCTCTCAGCTCTTTGCCTTCTACTTGTTTGTCGAGTCATTGTCTTTCAAATTTTCAAATCTTGTGTAGCGGGTGCTAGTCCTTCTCAGTGAAAGCACCAAAGTGTTTGCGCCAAAATTGGTCACAAACCCCGAATGTTGTGAAAGCACAAGTGTATGAATATAAATCAACAATAATCACACACAAATCTCAAATCTAAGCAAACAGAGTATCACAATTCAGAAATAATGAACAGAAACACGAGATTTATAGTGGTTCGGCGATCTTGCCTACGTCCACTCTGAAGTTGATGATTTTATTGATGTTCACTCGATGATTACAATCTCTTCTAATGTAGTACAACTGATTTTCTGAGCTAAGCCTGAATCTAAGGAAGCAGTGGTGATTCTGAGTAAATCTGGCAGAGTCTGGGCGCTCTTTAGCTCCTAAAATTGTCCGACCCCTTTTCTGAATGACCAGGGGCTCTATTTATAGGTGTAGGAGGCTGATATTTCGCCTAAATTGAAGGGAGACCAGTTCTGGCACGTGAGGGGGCCCATATGCCCGCTTTCTGGAAATCCGGACCCACTTTGGGATCGATTCGAAGTTCATTCAAATCGATCAAGAAATCGTCCAATCGAGCTGAAATTTGGTGTGGTCATTCTTCAACATGTTTGTAAGCTTCTGTGAAAATTTCATAGCATTTGGACTTGTAGATCTCAAGTTATGATCGATTCAAGATTGCATTTCTGGTGGACACGAGTGGTTCGAATCGATCCCTTCGAATCGATAGGGTCGAATCGATGCTAGGTACATGTGCGTGGTGACGTGGCGCGCGTGTTTCTCGTGTCGATCCTCTTTTTTCTCCGAGTTTATTGGGTCGAATCCTCGTATTTAGCTGTTGTGACTTGGTGGTTTCGAAGTAGTGGATTCGAAGGTATGCTCCTTCGAATCGTACGTTCCCTTCGTATCGATCAGGGCATTCCATAGTGGATCGATACGAAGACTTTACTGCCGAATCGATTCGAAGATGGGAATGCTTCGATGGATTCGAGGTAATGGATCCGAAGACAATTATAGTTTGGAATCGTAGCTCCTTCCACTTCATGGATTCGAAGGTTTCGTTGGGTTCGAAGCAAGGCAGTTCCATGGACTCGAAGTTACTTCCCCCTGATGGATTCGAAGGTCACCTGCCTGAGGGATACGAAGTGGGGAAACTCGATGGATTCGAACCTGGGCAAACTTGATGGATTCGATCTAAAGCTTGTTCCATGGATTCGAACTAAGGCTTGTTCCATGGATTCGAACTAAGGCTCGTTCTATGGATTCGAACTAAGGCTCGTTCTATGGATTCGAACTAAGGCTCGTTCTATGGATTCGAACTGAGGCTCGTTCTATGGATTCGAACTAAGGCTCGGCCTATGGATTCGAAGCAAGGTCATAGGATGGATTTGAAGTAAGGTCATTGGATGGATTCATAGGATGGATTCGAAGTAAGGTCATAGGATGGATACGAAGTGGATGGAGTCAATCTTGATGGAGTCGAACTTAGGGCCATTTCTCTATCTTGAATCGATTATATCTTGAGCATACAAACTCGGATTGACTTGAAACTTGGAACGTTGGTTTGCATGGCTTCACTTGTCATGTCTTATCAATTGCAGCCCGATCTGGACTTGGACAAAAATCATTGATATCCAGGGTGAAACAGTGTATAACGAACTTTCATGACGAACTGTCTTTAGTTTTCCAGTCAACTTTTTGGTGTCACGGCCTTGCCAAAAGGCGGGATAACAGTTTCTACTAGAAATTAAGTAGCAGACGCTTACACACGTATACTCCCGATACAAGCTATCAACTAACCTAACTCTACGCTCAAAACCCTACCACAAATCAGCCACTGAGTTGCGAATTCTCGAACTACACCACCGTAGTTCGTCCCCTAGTCACACGAATAGAATTTACAACGTTTAAAAGTAAATAAAAACAATTAAAACAATAAAAACCCTAATTTAAAAAAATATAGCCCAATAGTTTTTATAGCCGGCCCAAAGAAACAAATATGATTTATTTCCCTTTCCACTATTTATTTCTTCGGCCCGTATGTGAAAATGACTGCCTTGTTTCTTCAATCTATCTTCATTCCTTTTCGAGTAATTAGGGTTCTGGAAATTGAGGTGCCGCTTCAATTGATCGTTCGAATATATAATCTCGCGTTGCTTGCTTTGTCGATTGATCGTCTCTTCGATTTTGCACACGGCTGCTTCAATTAAGTCGAGTTCGATTGTTAAAATGGTATGCGATTTTTCCCTTTTTCGATATTTGATAATACTCGACTTTGATTCGAGATTAATGATTTATTGCTCTTTGTTTTGCTTGAACTCGAATGCTTTTTCCATGCCGATGATGATATGGTTAAATAGGATTCGAAATCCTATAATTTCGTTTGTATATATTTTATTTGAATTCTCCATGTGCTATGCTTGGCCACTGATTTTCCTTTGGATGCTTGTGATATTTTCTGACCTTTTCAATTCGTATATTTTCGTTGCTTGATTAACATGGCTTTGAAACTAACTTGTTCGATTGCTTGGCCACCACGGCTCTGACTTGATTTGAAACTGCTGTTACATTCACTTGTACATCATGACACTGTTACAATTTTTTGTGTTGACTTCTTCGGCTTGATCAATTCCTGTTATCACTTTGACACCCATGGCTTCTTGCTGTGTTGATTGATCATAGTCACTTGCTTATGCTGGTTCAACCTGCTACGTGATATTTGTTTTGCTACTTGCTTGCATTTTTCACTGTATTGAGTTATTGTGTGCATCTGGTCTAGTTGGTGGTGCAGTGTTGAACTGTGTTTGATTTCAATGTGTATGCATATGTACTGGGTTGTAGCCTCGAGCCAGTTTGCATTTGAACTTGACTGTGCAGTCTGCACTTGTATTGTTTTTATCTCATATTGTCACTGTATTTGTTGTTTAAGACTTGGTCTTGTAGTCTGCATTGCACTATCCACTGCTGTGTGCTTCAATATGCATTGTTTAGTAGATTTGACCCTTGACTTGTTGTTGCCTCTGGTTTCACTACATATATATTTATCTTCACGCATGTATATGTTTATGTTATATGTTGCAGACTTGAGTCTTATATACTATCTTTGAATCTGATCTTCGAGCCAGTTCATGTTGTAACTGGACTTCATGTGTACATCACTGCTAACATATACATATATGCATTGTGTTGGTATTTGCAGTCTGGTTGGACTGTCTAGCCTCTGTTTTCTTGTATCTGATCTAGTTGCATATATATATATATATATATATATATATATATATATGTTACTTGGTTGCACTTTCCACTCCTGGCATCATCATGTAATCTGCTTTGGAGCTTGTTGATAGTTTGAGTGTTTCTGATCTGGTTGTGATGGTTTGTTGGTTCTTTTTATGCCTGACTGCATGTCAATATGTATGTTGTAAATATTGAACTGGTTTTGGTTTGAAATCTGACCATGCTTCATTGTCTTTCTCTTGGAGTCTTCACTTGGTTGAAGTGTGTTCGTTAGTTTGAATTTGGTCTGCACTTCAGCAAAATGCCTCTGACCTTGGTTTGTACTTATGGTCTATGTTGCATTGTGTGTTGAGTTGCTTGTACATGCTTCGTTTATGTGCTATTCACCACTGTTGCACTGATTTTGTACATTTTGTACTTGAGTCTGAGTACAGTTGTATTTTGATCCATTGATGATGATGAAGTCTGGTTTTGGATTCTTGTTGCATGAGAACTTGTACTTGACAACTTTGTGATGCTTTTATGTTGCACTTGAGTTGAATCCATCTTATAGCTCGGATTTGACCTTGTGCTCATATGTCCTTGTAGTTTTATCAAGTGTATATCGATGTGCACGGCCTTGTGGCATGTACAGTGATACACTATGCATGTCACGAGTTGTTCGTGTATGATGAATTCAAAATAAATGATGACGAACAACCCAAATAACCGAGGCAACTAATATTTTCAAAATACATATTTTATTTTACACTGCACAAATATTTCGTTTTCAATTTTACTGCGTCAGTTTGTATTTTGCAGGTAACTCATATGCTGGATTCAATCTGGAATAGAGTTGAAGAGTAATACGAGTGAATGAGTGATATGTCGTGAGGACAGTTATGTAAATTGAAATGTATTGTAATTGAGATTTTGTATATAAAGTGAGAGCTCAAATTTGTACTGTTCAAAATTGTAATAAAATATTTTTTTGAATTTAAATTCTGTGTTATTTGTTTTATTCTACAAATATTCATTTAATTATGTGAAAATAAAATAGTACAATAAAAAATACATTTAAATGAATATATATATGTTTATTATCATCAAACAAAAAAATCATATACTAGCATATTCAACAATTTCCCCCTTTTGATGATAACAAATATATATTTAAGATTTTGAATTTATTAAATGTATTTGATCATTCAATTTGCTCCCCTTATTTGAATGCTCCCTCTCTACAACAAAGCACCCCCTTCATATATGCATGAAAATAAATAAAATATGCAAATGAACCTAGATGCGAATAGAAAATATAAAATAAAATATTTGACCTTTATTTGCCAAAATCTTAACTTTTCTCTCCCCTTTGTTATAAGCAAAAGAGTAATAGTGTTAGAAAGGTAGAGATAAAGTGATAGACATTAATACACTATTAATACTTAATCGAGTATAAATATTAAATTTGAATAAAAAATCAAACAAAAATCATAAATACTCTGTTAGGCGCATATTCCACTTTAGAATGATAGGGGTGATGTTGGTATATAAAACCTTATAGTTGTGTCTATTTGTGGTATATTTATATCAGGAATTTGAATATCTACTAACCATGCATAACCGTTAGGACTTTTAAATGAGATTAGTAGTATTCTCAAATTAAAAAAAAAACAAATTTCAAGTATCTTCTAACCACGCATAACCGTGAGGACTTTTAAATGGGATTAGGATCAACTCATCTATTTTAATAACCAATTTTGATATGTGTTCCATACATGCATAACCATAAGGACTTTTAAATGAGCATGAAAGCACATATACAAATATTCCAAGTAATTCACTCATGCATAACCGTAAGGACTTTTAAATGAGAGCGAATACTTGGATGTTTTTATTGCTAAAAATATAATAAGTTGAAAAACAAATGATTTCCCATTTAAAATACCACATATTGACATACTATATTTGGTTTTTGATGAGTGATGGTCGTTAGAAATATGATAGCAATAGAGATGGTCATGGAATTTTTACCCATCAAAAGTTATTATAAATCTTGTTTAAAGTTTTTAAAGAAATTTACTAGATATACTGTCTCAAGTTATAATATATGGTTAATATCAACACTCATCACCCTTTTTTTTAATCACTATTTATCTTTTCGATAATCAGTAGGGATTCAGATTAGTTAATATAGTCATTTAAGATCTAATCCAAAAATAATTATAAAATCAAATTTTCTAAAATGACTAATCTAATACAAGGTCAACAAAAACTATTTTATGGAAGGGGTTTTATAAAAGAAAAATGTTTGCTAATTGAAAGTCAGTTGAAATGAAAAATATGCAGATATTTTCTTTGAAAACGATGCAACTACTGAATGTCTCAACATAAATCACGTTCCACTAGTAATTTTTCTATCAACTAGATTACCAGTGTAATCTGCATCCGAATTTTCCTTTGGCTCAAGATTATCATTAGTTGGATGTTATAGACCAGATCGTGAAGTTGCAACAAATGCGTCAAAATCTTTTTCCAACTTTTAAATGAAATTGTTTTGGATTTGAATTGAAACTATGCAAATAAACAAACAGTGAACATAGTGTCAAATATAGAAACAAATATATCCATGTGTATCATGAGTTATCATCATTCAATAAAACACCATCATTAGTCCAAGCAAATCTATATGAAATAGTTCAAAGATGATTGGTCAACATTTTCAAAATCAACATTTATTTCATTATAACATAACTGGCTGATTTAATCTCAGATTATGGTGCAGATTTTCACATTTAATAAATCGTTCAAAATAAATATACCGTTACCTATTTTACCTTTACGATAATTTTTCGTTGTTGCCCATTGTGATTCTGCCACCTTTGTACTAGGCTAAGGAACTTTGATTTGACACCCGTCGTGTGCCTGGAACAACCAGAATCTAGATAACACTGTTGTTGTTCCTTAGCCCACCACCACACCTACACGAGAGAAGATTTTTGTGACCTATTTGTTTTTATAGGTCCATGGTTGTTAGTGGCAAATGATTTTGAAAAATCTGTTTGTGTAGACCCAAAACAATTTATATTTGTTCCTTTTGGCACCCGAATTTGTTTAACTTTAAGGGATTTTATATTCTTGCCTTTTGGAACCCAAATTGGTATGGTTTTCACGTGTTTGGGTATCAACTTTTCCCTTTAACAATGTTATTAGTTGTTTGTTCATATTTTGACACTTTTGCAAATCCAAATGCATTCCTTTTATTCTCAAAGAGTTGATTTTCTAAGAGTATATTAATTGATTTATCTCTAGTGAAAATGTTCCTTTTCGAAGGGCAGAATCAAAGTATAGTGTCGAACATTTCCAAGTAACCAACTCAAGTTTATTAATTTTGGATTTTAAAAGTTTATTTTCATTTATTAGCTTCGAACAACAACTAATGGTACTATCTCTCTTTTTAAAGCTATTCATTTTTAATCGCATATTTTCATTTTGAAGCTTTCTAATTTTATTCTCAATTTCTAGCATCTCAGTTTAAAAAAGTTGGAGTTTTTTAAATTCAATTTTTTCAAAATCCTTGATTTTTTCAATCTCCTTTTCAAACTCGTGATTTAATTGAATAATTTTAGATTTGCTCAAAATCACGTTTTCTTTTTCAAGAGTTTTGAAATTTTTGTTGGTCTCATTTAATTTCTTTTCAAAAATCGCACATTTAGAAATTTCCGACTTCTTAAAGCTATCCAACTCTTTTTGCAAAATGTTGTTTTTACAAATCAACTAAGTTTTGTTTTTTTTTTCTGCATTAAAATTTCGTTTTCTAACTTTTGAAAGTTTTCATGAAAACATGCAAATTCTTTTTCATGGTCCAAACACCGTCTGCAGTAAGAATTTTTATTTTTCTTAATATTTTTATGCTCATTTTCCAAATCATTATTTTTCTGATGAAGTTTAGCTTGTTCCCTTTCCAACTTATTATTTTTCAACTCAAGAGCTTTATTATTTTCAATTAATTTTCGGCACAAGAGAACTAAATCATTGAATGGAAAATCACTTATATCATCGGCTATTGAATCTTCATCACTGCTGCCTTTTGCCAATCCTGTTAAACACGTTTCTTTAACTGAGTCGATTGTGGAGGATTTCTCATCGTTGTTGACTTTTGCACCATATATTGCATCAAAAGTATTCCAGATTTCCTGTGCATTTTCACAATGAGAGATAAAGTTAAAATTATCTTGATTAATATGAGAATATAGTATATGCATAGCAAGAGCATTAATCGAAGTATTTTTCTCATCTATTATATCACACCCATTTTCAATAAAATCCCAACATTTAAAATTAACAGATTTTAAATAAAATTCCATTTTTAATTTCCAATTTAAAAAATCTGTTCCGTCAAAAATAGGAGGAATAATACTGGACCGACCCTCAGCAAAAACATTATTAAAAGAAGTCATATAAAATCAAAATTTTAAAATAGTAATTTGTTTTTGAAAAATCAAAATTTTAAAACAAAAATTGGCTTTTGTTCCTAGCTCTGGTACTACTTGTAGGATCGATTTCACCCTAGAGGGGAGGTGAATAGGGTGATACTAATAATTATAAAAATTTAATGTCGAAGTATATAATCGTAGCACTGATAATAGCAGAATAATAGGAGCACAGATAATAGCAGAAATATCAAAAGCAGAAATGGAACAACATAGATTTACCCAGCTTCGGCAAAACTCTGCCTACGTGCTGCCCTCAAGGTTTCTACTAGAAATTAAGTAGTCAGACGCTTACACATGTAAACTCGCGATACCTGCTATCGACTAACCTAACTCTACGCTCAAAACCCTGCCACAACTCAGCCACTGAGTTGCGAATTCTCGAACTACACCACCGTAGTTCGTCCCCTAGTCACACGACTAGAATTTACAATGTTTAAAGGTAAATAAAAACAATAAAAACCCTAATTTAAAACAATATAGCCCAATAGTTTTTATAGCCGGCCCAAAGAAACAAATATGATTTATTTCCCTTTCCACTGTTTATTTCATCGGCCCGGATATGAAAATGGCTGCCTTGTTTCTTCAATATATCTTCGTTCCTTTTCGAGTAATTAGGGTTTTGGAAATTGAGGCGCCGCTTCAATTGATCGTTCGAATATATAATCTCGCGTTGCTTGCTTTGTCGATTGATCGTCTCTTCGATCTTGCACACGGCTGCTTCAATTATGTCGAGTTCGATTGTTAAAATGGTATGCGATTTTTCCCTTTTTCGATATTTGATAATACTCGACTTTGATTCGAGATTAATGATTTATTGCTCTCTGTTTTGCTTGAACTCGAATGCTTTTTCCATGCCGATGATGATATGGTTAAATAGGATTCGAAATCCTATAATTTCATTTGTATATATTTTATTTGAATTCTCCATGTGCTATGCTTGGCCACTGATTTTCCTTTGGATGCTTGTGATATTTTCTGACTTTTTCAATTCGTATATTTTCGTTGCTTGATTAACATGGCTTTGAAACTAACTTGTTCGATTCCTTGGCCACCACGGCTCTGACTTGATTTGAAACTGCTGTTACATTCACTTGTACATCATGACACTGTTACAATTTTTTGTGTTGACTTCTTCGGCTTGATCAATTCCTGTTATCACTTTGACACCCACGGCTTCTTACTGTGTTGATTGATCATAGTCACTTGCTTATGCTGGTTCAACCTGCTACGTGATATTTGTTTTGCTACTTGCTTGCATTTTTCACTGTATTGAGTTATTGTGTGCCTCTGGTCTAGTTGGTGGTGCAGTGTTGAACTTTTTCTGGTTTCAATGTGTATGCATATGTACTGGGTTGTAGCCTCGAGCCAGTTTGCATTTGAACTTGACTGTGCAGTCTGCACTTGTATTGTTTTTATCTCATATTGTCACTGCATTTGTTGTTTAAGACTTGGTCTTGTAGTCTGCATTTCACTATCCATTGCCGTGTGCTTCATTATGCATTATTCTGTAGATTTGACCCTTGACTTGCTGTTGCCTCTGGTTTCACTGCATATTTATTTATCTTCACGCATGTATATGTTTATGTTATATGTTGCAGACTTGAGTCTTGTATACTATCTGAATCTGATCTTCGAGCCAGTTTATGTTGTAACTGGACTTCATGTGTACATCACTGCTAACATATACATATATGCATTGTGGTGGTATTTGCAGTCTGGTTGGACTGTCTAGCCTCTGTTTTCTTGTATCTGATCTGGTTGCATATATATACGTTACTTGGTTGCACTTTCCACTCCTGGCATCATCATGTAATCTGCTTTGGAGCTTGTTGATAGTTTGAGTGTTTCTGATCTGGTTGTGATTGTTTGTTGGTTCTTCTTATGCCTGAGTGCATGTCAATATGTATGTTGTAAATATTGAACTGGTTTTGGTTTGAAATCTGACCATGCTTCATTGTGTTTCTCTTGGAGTCTTCACTTGGTTGAAGTGTGTTCGTTAGTTTGAATTTGGTCTACACTTTAGCAAAATTCCTCTGACCTTGGTTTGTACTTGTGGTCTGTGTTGCATTGTGTGTTGAGTTGCTTGTACATGGCTCGTTTATGTGCTGTTCACCACTGTTGCACTGATTTTGTACATTTTGTACTTGAGTCTGAGTACAGTTGTATTTTGATCCATTGATGATGATGAAGTCTGGTTTTGGATTCTTGTTGCATGAGAACTTGCACTCGAAAACTTTGTGATGCTTTTGTGTTGCACCTGAGTTGAATCCAGCTTATAGCTCGGGTTTGACCTTGTGCTCACTTGTCCCTGCAGTTTTATCAAGTGTATATCGGTGTGCACGGCCTTGTGGCATGTACAGTGATACACTGTGCATGTCACGAGTTGTTTGTGTATGATGAATTCAAAATAGATGATGACGAACAACCCAGATAACCAAGGCAACTAATATTTTCAAAATACACATTTTATTTTACACTGCATAAATATTTCGTTTTCAATTTTACTACGTTGGTGTGTATTTTGCAGATAACTCAAATGCTGGATTAAATCTGGAATAGAGTTGAAGAGTAATATGAGTGAATGAGTGATATGTAGTGAGGACAGTTATGTAAATTGAAATGGATTATAATTGAAATTTTGTATATATAGTGAGAGCTCAAATTCTGTTTTACGTCAACTACAATTATCTTGACGACTCCTGGAGAAGACCATGACACTTACGTCTGATTAGCCATCGGCTGGCAAATCCTGGAGGGCACCAGACGTAGAACCATTCTGTTTTAAAGTAACCCAGCCTTGTCCAAGATCCGGTTACTACTTGGCAATTCCTGACCGCCTCTAGGAATGTAAAAGATGGACTATCTCCCCTACTCTTGAAATTAAAAAGATATCTGATTTCTGTTGGAGCCGGTGGCCGAAAGAGATACTCCATGAATACAATAAATAAGCTGTTCAACAGAGCATATCCATTGGGATGTAGTTACGATGAGGCAATTCCGAGAAAAGACAACACTTCCCTAATATATTGGTTGAAAGGAGGAAGTGTTCCTGCTGCGCACGCATGACGGTTGAAGGCAGTAAACCCCTCTGGGGGAGCGTGCGGTCTATCGTTTGGTTCCGGTAATAGTACATCGTCCAATGACAAACCATGCCTTAGGCATATTCGTCCCAAGATGTCTTCAGAGACATTGAACGGTACATATTCTTGGGGATTACAGATGAACGTAGCGTTAGGTAGTTTGTCTGGAGCTGGGTCTATAACTTCGGCCGCGATGGTCGGAATCTCTAGGACAAAAGGAGATGAACCCTGAAGCTCTTGCTGTTGTGTACTTGTAGGCTCCATAACTAATCAACTTATTAGAAATCATCATTAGACGATAATAAGCCCGTGCATTCCCCAGTGTGAAGTGTGTGAACGTATTGTGCAGTGCAGTGCTACATGTTGCTTAAGAATGTCTACAAGAGTATGGAAAATATGCAAACGACAAGACTTCGCAATTCAACTGGAATGACCGTCATCGCTGACCGTCACAACCATGCCATCCAGGCTCTAGAGATCGATCCGAGTTGAAGTTCGTTACAGTTTTGTTAAGTTCCAGTTCCATCGACGAGCTTCGATAGGCAATCAGATATGCTGTTCAACAGTTAAGTTCGGTTATGCAAGGCTGAAGCTCGTCGGAGTCAGATGTTCGAATGTGCAAGGATGTTCAGATTCATCAAAGTTCAACTCGTAATCGATCACCTAAATTCAAGTTCGTATCGGTTAGAAGAACGTGGATTTCGTATCGATCATGGTACACTTGTTCATATCGATCGTTTTCATATCGATTAATTTTCTTCATTTCATATCGATCGATACTGTTCATTTCGTATCGATCAATAGTCTCCATTTCGTATTGATGGGCGATAAGTCTTCCGTATCGATCACCAATCCAAGACTACGTATCAATCGCTCCGAATCGATACAAGGATTGGTCGACAACCTATCGATACGAATGTTAACTCTCCATCGGTGCGAAATAGTTTTGTCAACCGATGCAAAATTGTGTTTTGTCTGAATCGATATGAACTTGCCTCTCGTCCACAATCGATACGATGGCTCCCAGACTCTTTCTTCTCCAGATCGATCCGAGCTTTATCACCTCCTTCCTCAATCAAGCCTCGACTTAACTCCAGCCTTGGCATCACCAGAATCGACCATACACACGAATTGAATGGCATAGAAACTCAAGTCTCATCGTTTGAAAGTGGGATTGATCAGTTAGCTACCTAATTTAAGTATTGGATTCGAAGGAATGTGGGGCTATTCAGTTTGGAGACGAGGGCAGTTTCCTTTTCTTTTTCTTTCCTGATCAATGCGAAAGCAGTTCGCGAGAAATAGAAAACAAGTGAAATTTTCCTAAGTCCAAATGGTATTTATATGGACTCGAATGTGAGAGAGGAAACGATTCATATCCCGGTGATAGTGAACCGGACGAAATGGTTAGGCAAGATGGTGCGAAAGAGCTTCCCTCGTATCCATCTACGGTCGACTGTGAGTAAAGCTTTTTGAATCCATCAATTCATCGATGCGAAAAGAGCAGCCAAGCTACACTGGAGCCATGTAATTTCATCGGTACGAAGCATCATTTCGTATCCACAGGCTTGGAGGCCTAAGCTTTGTATCAATGATTCAAAATGATGATTTTGCGTCCGTCAATTTGAAGACCATAGGGATTCGAGACACATCGATACAAATTTCACTGTTCGTATCCATCGACGAACGACTAATGAAAACTCGTATCCATTGATATGAGAACAATCTTTCGACCTTTTACATCGATCCAGGAGAGGATCGATACGAAGGGACATTCCAAAACAACCGTCAAACATTGTTACAACTCGAATTTCACATCGGTTCAGGAGAGGATTGATACGGAATTCAATGCGAGAAAGACCGACAACGACTTGTGAATGTGCAAACGTTAACAAGAGTCAGATTAACATATATGCATGTATGTCTCTATGGATCAATCAAGAATTACAACTTTCAACGAAAAAACAACAATCGTTCAACAAGTCAGACATAACTATTCGGAATGATAGATACGACTATTCAAAGCACGCCATGTTCTCACAAGACATACTTTGGGGGGCAAATGTTATCCTGCCTTTTGGGAAGGCCGAGATATCAAGGAATTGACTAAAGATCAAAGACCACTCATCTCGAATGTCGAGTAAGCACAGGTTCACCATGGATATCGATAAATTTTGTCCGAGTCCGGATTAGGCTATAATTGACAAGACATGACAAACAAAGCTATGAAAGCCAGCGTTCCAAATTTCAAGTCAATCCGAGTTCGTGTGCTCAAGATATGGTCGATGCAAGCCAAGGAATGCATCACTTCGCATCCATCAAAACACATCAGTTCGAATCCATCAGCTGAAGAGCCTTGTTCGAATCCATCAAGCTTCGGTAGTTCGTATCCATCTGGTGACCTTGATTCGTATCCATCAAGGCCGAGCAGAGTCGCTATCAATTCGTATCCATCAGGGGAATACGCTTTATTCGTATCGATCTATTCGAATCCATCAGCAAACAACTCCACTTCGTATCAATCAGCAGTTGTCTTGTTCGTATCCATCGAGGATGGCCTTCTTCGTATCCATCATAAGGCAGGATCACTTCGAATCGATCAGCTATTGCCCTTTTCGTATCCATCGGCTGCAATATAAGTGTCTAGTTCGTGTCGATCAAACATCATACATACTTCGTATCGATCAACCACAGATCGATACGAAATAGCCACTTCCCATCGATACGAACAAAATCAAGCACTCGATTTTGTACGAATATAATAGATCAATCGATAGATACGAACGGGACCAAATACGATCGATACGAACAGAATAGTTAATATCGATACGAACAAGACCGAAGACGATCGATACGAACAAGACCGAAATCGATCGATACAAACAAGGCATCGATGTTGGATGCGAATAAGGAAGCAGTCAACACGGCACAAAAAGTGGATCAATCCGAGGAATTAGCACCACGTCAACTTGCATGCACGTGCTCAATATCGATTCGAACAGAGCAACCTACATGACACCCAATATTGCATCGATCATATCTCACAATCCACATGTCCAAATGCTATGAAATTTTCACAGGAGCTTGCGTACAACCTAAGGAAGGTTCATGCCAAGTTTCGACTCGATTGGAGCAAGTCCCGATCGATACAAAACTCGTTCGTATCGGTTACGGATCGAGCGAAAACTTCATGAGATCGATCGCGTGGGTCCACTCACGTGCCAGAAGAAGTCTCCCGAGATCTGAGCGAGATATTTGCCTCCTACGCCTATAAATAGCACCCCCAGAGCCTACAGAAAAGGGATCCTTTTGGCTCTCTGACGTCCAGACTCTGCCGAAAACATTTTTGCGCTACAAGGCTGCTGTTATTCTCGAATTTCACTACTGTAATCCGCTATAATCTGCTGTTAGCCGCTGTAATTGGTTGTAATCATCAAAGAAATATCAATAAAATCATCAATTTCATAGTGGACGTAGGCAATACGCCGAACCACTCTAAATTTATGTGTTTCTACGTTCTTACTTATTTGTTTTTGAAGTGCTTGTTAGATAATCCTCTTTTTCCATTTAATTTCTTCATTTTCTTCTCTTCAAACTCTTTCGAAGAGTGTTGTGCCCAATTTTGGTACAAACATGTACTATTCAAAATTGTAATAAAATATTTGTTTGAATAAAATATTTGTTTGAATTTAAATTCTGTGTTATTTATTTTATTCAGCAAATATTTATTTAATTATGTGAAAATAAAATAGTACAATAACAAATACATTTAAATGAATATATATATATATATATATATTATCATCAAACAAAAAATCATATACTAGCATATTCAACAAAATTTTCATAAATCATGTCATCAAATGACATAAAATTTTCATAAATCATTTCATGCAATTATCTTTAAACTACATCGATATCGTATATCAATGTGTGCAAATATAACTTTTATAAATGCATTAAAATAATTACAAAGAAACTTCCAAACATCAAATAAATAATAGCTAATATTTCTAAAATATCAATTAATTTAATCAATTTACAACATTTTATAAATTAATTAAATCATGTGGTTTTTTAGAGAATTCATCATTACGGTTGTGCGACTCATAGGTGTAAATTAAGTCAGCGATTAATATCGAACTATTCGAATATTAACGTTCACACGTCACTTAGCAGGTGGTGTGACATTTGGCCAAATTTATCACTTACACATCTTTTGGTAAAATCCAATTTTACTTATTATAAGCAGTACCTTACAGTGACAATTATTTACACCAATTCTCTTCGTTAAACCAATATCACTTTGGATTTATGGAATTTGGTAATGGTCAAAATTCCAATATCATCCACATTCAACTTTATAGTCCAAACACAAAGTCTTTGGTTCAATAATAACAATTATTATTAATCGAAATGCTCTGGCCAGAGACTTTGACTTTGAGTTGACTTCAGTTGACCGTGATACTAACCTCATATAACCGAGGAGAAGAATCCTCTCTTGAATAGTGTTTCACTTCTAATGCTTCCACTCGACCCAACTATAGTCATTCGATGGACGTCGTGCCACGATTTAACTATAATCAAAGCGGAGCTTCCACATTGAACATCAACAGTATTCTCAAGTCGAGAAAACTTTGTAAATTAGTCACATCGATATTCTCTGCTTGACCTTAGTTATATTAACCAACAGAAAACTATCGAGCGAGTCATTTCATAGTTATCCAATAACTATCAGTACGTAACCCCTTGGTGCCCCCCAACAGTCATGCGTAATACATTGCCCAACATTTGGAGAGTGTTACGTACTCTAGTCTCAACGGATACATCGATATCCAGTCTCGATGCATCTTGACTAGGAATATTAAAAATGGTATTTGTTTCATTGTGATAAATTACTCATGGTTACAACACTTTGTAACTACTATCACAAAACATACCATTTATAGTTTTTCTATTAAATGTACTTTTAATTAAATTGATTAATCAATATAACCACATTATTTCAAGTATATAATAGAAAGAAAATACCTTTATTTCGAACAAGATTGGTCAATGAGTTAGATATATGCAACAAATTACATAATTGCCCCTGGGGCATACCCCTCTATTAGCTATGCATGCATGGGGCGATGCACTCGGTCTTAGCGAGACCAGCTATGTTTTTCTTATGGTACATCACTAGGGATGTATGCCGCTTCAGAAGGATATCTCTGATCCTTGTGCAGGAGGACGTTCCTCGAAGTACTGAGGGCACTTCCATGGAAATCCTACACAATTAGAGAACACGCCTTATCGGTTTTTGATTATATACCTAGTGTTGTTGTGATGTACACTCACGAGCATCACAAATACTTGATTATTATTATTTTCACCCTTAGACATTATTATAATATCACGGGATTTTCTGATATAAAAGATTTTGGTTATCATTAGGTAAAAACCTGTCTGTGTTTATATGCAGCGTAGTTTTACGAGATACCCTTGATTTTAAAGGATTTTCAAGCTATACCAAATAAAATTCCTTATGATTTGAGTTTCTCACGCTAGTTTTACCAGACTGACCCGGGCATTGTTTTCCTATAATACTCGGGTCAGACGAGCATATTACAGATTTAGTTGGAGGCTTTGGATCTTCAGGAGAAGAGCTGATGGCCCAGAGACGTATTCACATACATGGTTATTTTTCTGTTGCATTCGTTGTTGTATTTATCAGCAATTGTGAGGACAGGTTGTTATAACTGTCCGGACTAAAATAGGTTAGTATACTCTGATTGATGTCTGTATACATATATTACAGTTTGTTTTTGTGTAAAGGTTTGTTATATATTATAGATCATTCGTTCCACTGTGAGATTCTATGCTGTTATTTTTTTCTTCTTGTCTTCTTCCTTCATTCTTTTCCCCTAATTATCCGCCTTTCCGTTCAATTTGAGTGGGTCGTGTGTGGTTTATTGGTCACTTAAATTGTACGAAAAAGGCGGGTCATTACATGTGGTATCAGAGTTTAGGTTGAGCGAACACCTAGGCTTTGGTGTGGTTGACTCATTTGAGATAGGGTAAGTGAGACCCTAGGATGAGTTTGAGAGGATATATATAAGAGCGCGTATGTGTTAGTGATATAAAAATATTTTATATTGTATTGTTTGATCTATTGAGTGGTTTACGAATTCTAGTCGATGCGTTTGGCCAACGTTATCGATAGGAATTTCTAAATACTTAAAATAAGGCCAAACCGACATAATATAGTTTTATAATTGGTAAATGAAATAATTTTACCTAAGATTATATTATATATATATATATAGATATATAAATAATTTTTCAAAAACTTAATATAGTTATTCTTGGTTGTGTTTGGTTGATAGAAATGACAATATTCCATCATTATCATCTATGATTTGATCGGTCATGCTTGCCATTTCTGAGCATTGACAATTATCTGTTGCTCTATCTAGAATCTTTCCTTTTGAAACCTGGGTTGGGTAGATAGGAATTTTAGGAACATTGAATGAATACCTTGTGAATTAAGTTTCACAATTTGAATATAAGGCGTTCATTGATAATGTTGGGTAAAAATTTGATTTCTAAGGGTTGTTTATTTAAAAGAAAATTTGAATACTTTGGAATGAAACGATTTTATATAAAGATTGATTTGACAAAATTGGGTTTTAATAAATGTTGTTTTATTAAAAGGAATTTATAATATTTTGTAATAAATATTTTGAAAACGATTTATATAAGGAAGCTAGAATATTTTCACAATAAATATTTGAGAAATGAGTTCCTTTAGAGGGAGATATTTTATAAGAATTGATTTATCACAATGTGTGTATAAATAAAGAACTTAAATTCTGGTGCTTTTGGAAACTAGTTTTCAAAGCTTTAAGAAGGTAATAATAATATTGTTTAAAGATATTTTAGAATATAGGTATTTTAGAAAGGAATTTTGTTATAGATTTGTTTGGGTAAAAACAAATTTTGATTAAACTAAAAGCATGATTTGGTATACAAAAAGGAAAGATGTATATTATTATTAAAATGATTTATGGGAAAAGTAGTATTAATTTTACTTGAAAGAGTTTAAAATATAAATATTTTAGGAAATAATGGCAATAGTTCACTTAAAAACATTTTCAAGTATAAATACTTTTGAAAGGGAAAATTTTATAGAAAAACGTATATTTTCTTTGGATTGGTTCGGAAAATGATTCCCAATTTGTTTTTTTGTGATCAAAATAATCTTCTAAGTGACGATCAGATGTTGCTTAGGCGAATAGTACTGTGCACTTACTAAATTATTCCTTTTGTCATTGTACAGTCGGTACGGGTTTGATCCGGATGAATCCAAAGTAAGTTAGAAATTAATAGTTTGATAAAAACTATTTATTTGGAAATATATTTAATATTGTTTCAAAATGGGTTTGAAAAAAAAGAAAGAAGTGGTTTTAAGCTAATTAGTACGAGTGACTCAAAAATAACTAAAATGAGAAAGAGATTCGTTCGGATGGTAAACTCTTCTCTTGAGTATTATCCTTCTAGTAAGGAAATGTATGATACTGTTGGTAGTACCCAGTTATTTGGTATAATTTTGGAGTTACTCAAACTATATATATTTGCTATGGATTAAAAATATATAGCATCATTTCAAAAAGTGTTCTAATTAAAAAAGTGGGTGTTTAAATTCTTAAGTAAATTCAAAATAAAAGTTTGAATCATAATTTTGTACTTGGGGTATGATTGGGTATTATACTAGTTTGTGAACTTAAGCTATGTTTTATGAAAATGTTTTCATAAATGATTTTGTGAAAAGAGAACTGGTATTGGTGAGAACTAACTAAATAAATACGTAAGTTGGACATAGATCATTTCTCTTTTCTTATAGTTTTGATATAAGATTCGAGTACATGACTTTAAGGTGTTTCGCACCATTCCAAATATGGATCTATTACTCGATTTCTGACTGTGAGCACCTGATGAGGGTTTTTGGTATGAGACCGATGTTTTCAATCATAGCATATGGCTATATAAGGAGAATAGAGGTTCTAATTAAGAAGCTTGATCAGGGTCCGCACTAGGAAGTCTGGTGAGCAATTCTAGTTTGGAAGTAAAGTTATGTATTCGAGTAGTGTTCGAATCAGATTTTGTATATGAATGATCTATGAACATCATGCGAGCTTATGAATAATATTGGATGTTGTTGTGGTGAAATTTCGGGGACGAAATTCTTTTTAAGGTGGAGAGAATGTAACGACCTGTATTTTGGAGTCTTCGAATTTGAATATGTAATTTACTTAAATATCCGAATTTGAATTAAATTATAATAAAATTTGTAATGACCTGGATTTTTCAGCGATTTAAATATGAATTTAACGAAGATTTTGAAATAAAATTATTTTTTTAAATAATTATTTGACAACGAAAACTAGATATTTGAAATACATCCATTTAAATAAAACCAATAAAATTTGTTTCGTGTAAAAATTCATCCGAAAACCTGGTCTGCACAATTTTTTCGGGCGAATTATCAAATTTTAAAGTATGAATATTTTTACATAGAAACGATCTAGAAAATTTTCTGATTAAAAGGTTAAAATTCGTTCCATCCAATTCCGACCTCTGTAGCTCCGTTTATCAAGAATTGCCATTGTCGTTAAATTTCGAAGTGGTAACAGCAGCAATAGACGAGGTTTTGCTACGAATGTCGTTATACAGATTTGATTGCATCGTTGGATTCGTCTCTTCGCGCTGATAACCATGGTATATTTTTTTCGTGTTTTGGCTTCCATGGCAAAATGCTAGATGGTTGAAATAATGGTCCATGACCGTGCCCTGTAGTCATTATTGCTCACATTCTTTTCACATCCCTTCAGCCCACAAATTTCTTCCAGCTGTTATTTCTTGCGTGCGCCTCTCAACATATTAATTGCTGCATTCAATGCTCTGTGCATTTCCTCTATAAATAAATACATCCTCTTGCCCATTTCTTTCCTTCTTCTCTATGATCACAGTGAAAGAAGTTATAATAAGAAACTAAAAACATACATACATACATACATACATACATATATATAAACTAGCATAATCACGTAACTCCCTTTCCTCCTCTCCTCTTTATTTTCCTTCGGCCGAATAAAACGTCACCGCCGCCCTCCCTACTCACCCACGTCCCCTCCACCGCTACCACCAACCTCCGCCCTACCCATCTCCTTCGACCAACCCAAGTTCACCACCTCCCCAAGTCCCTCCTCCTAATCACGAACCCGCTCCAGTCACTCCACCGCTTGACACGAAACCGCCCCGCCTGCTCCCGAGTGCGACCCAACAGCCACCCCTCCGCTGAAACACTCCTCACCAAAGACCACTAGCCCAGGCGGAACCGCCTGCTCCCCACGAACCCAGCCTACACCCTCACAACCCACACCCGGTCACCGAACACCTCGTCCTGCATCCACGAGACAGCCCGCCTGCCACTCAACCGAGCTCCAGCACCCGACCACCTCCCTTCACCTTACCACTCGCCCCCCCCCCCCCGAGTACAACCTCTGTCCATGGACCTTCAGCCTCCACCCACGAATCAGCAACCCACCCGAGCCACCTCTGCCTCGCTCAGACCTCCTCCGACCTGCCACTAATCTCTGTCGCCCGGCCGAACAACCTAGCCTAGCCTCCTCTTCCCACCTTTGTGCGTGCTTATGATATATATATATATATAAAGCAGCTTAGTTTATTAAAAAAAAGGGTAAAGTGACCAACATGCATGTGAAGGAAGTAAGAATGTTTCAGTGAAGGAGTAGGAGGCCACGCGTGAGTGAGAAAGAGAAAAAAAGAAACAAAAGAAGAAGCAGCCATCATCTTTTCGATTTAGTGCGTGCACGTGCCCATATCACCGTGTCCGTGTTCGTTTTCCGAAGCCGCGAAGGTGAGAAATTTAAGCTCACGATTGTATTTTCGTATTGCAAGTATCCTGCTATGTTATATACAATTGATTAATGAATATGATCGATATTGAAATTGGAAATCGTTGATAATTGACATTGCGATATGTGATTTGGTTGAAATAGTGAAATTATTGATTGGAATCCCAATTGCATGAAAACCCGTTAACTATGGAAAGTTTGAATATTGGACGACGATTGATTTATTGATACCTGTCACTGTTATATTGTTGTCGTATGCATTGATTTGGACATTGAAATTTTGAACCAGAATATGGGTTGAAATGATAAATACCCAAATTAAATCACTTGGCCTAGGATAGAAAATTAAATAATAAACATCGTTTGGTCAATTGAATTTTTTTGGGTATTTAATATTTAAATTTGAAATTAAGAAATGATTTGGAAATTAAATGTGAATTTATAATTTAAATTTTATGTTGAAGTTAATATTTAATTTTGAAATCTATTAAGTTAATTTAAATTTTGAAATGAAAAGATTAATTGAACTATTTTAAATTATGAAATAAATTAATAATGGTTATGATAAATGTTAACGATTTTAAAATTCATTAAATTGATTATTTGAAATTTAATGAAGTGTTAATATTATATATGTAATTAAATTTTTAAATGAGATTTAATTTAATTTTAATTTGATTTGATTAAATTAAAATATAATAATGAAATTTTAAAATAAAGATTTGAAAAAAAGAATCTTTAATTGAATTAAAAATATAATGATTAAATTGTTTGAATTTAAGTTTGATTAGCAGTGTTTAAGTAAGTTAATTTCTGAAGTTTGATTAAATTAAATATTTAATTATAAAGCTTTTGTATTTAAGAAATAATTAATTAACTTGGTTAATTTGAAAGTTATTAAATTTGGATAATTTAGTAAAAATGAATCATTTGATTTAATTGAATTTTTGGACTTTAAATCTAAATTTGTTGAAGTCAAATAAGAATATGATATTTGAAAATAAAAGATATTTTGATTTAATAAAATATCCAATCGGTGTGAAAATGACGTTGGTTACTGAAGAGACCGGGGTCGGATATGGACATACTCTCTATCGATACCGGAACCATTTTAATAACTGTGTACGTGGAGTGATGATCCAGAACGAAATAGTTGGATGTGGCGTACGATTGCTGGATTTGAAGAACGAGAACAATAATGGATTAGCCAGGCACTTATGCCAATTTGAAATGACTAAAATAGGACGGCTTGACAGGGCCAAGTGGGCTAGCTACCCTGAGCGGACGCACTTCTTCGGTTGAATATCCTTATTTTGGTTGTTATTGGTGATCACCCTTCGATTATGGCAGTGTTGGACGCGGTGGGCGGTCATAGCTATGATGCGTTACCACCAGCCCTACGACCCGAACTGGCAGTATCCTACCTTGGGCATTGCCTCACGTGCCTTGTCATACTTTTATCCCTATACGAGACCCATACGATTTTGGTTTAGTGTTGTCGTATCACGGCGCATCCTTGACTACCGACATGCTACTGGTGGTGTCAAATGCAAATTTTACGACAATGCTTAAAAACGTGTTAAGGGGGATCAATGTAAAGCCTTAACGCTATTTTGATATTTTATATTACTGATAGACACTACATATATAGCATATTCTATTGTATATATAAATAGTTTGATGGATCCTTAGGAGATGGAAAATTCCGTAACATCTCTTGAGTTACTTGTACATTTTCACTTGAGTAGAACTACTTACACGAGAACTTCTAGTCCTGAATCGAGTACATTGTTTTACTTTATGCTCGGGTCAGCCTAAGTATTGCAGTGTGTGAGCTGTGCTTATTTTGGAAGCCGAAGACTTGGTCGAAGACTCCACTCTATCCAGTATTAGTTATCTATTTCATTTTGGCATGTATCAGTAAACTTCTATGTATCTCTAGTATTGTATAATTAAAGTCTGAAACTCTGATGTATTTTGTTTAGTAGCTTCATGAACTACTATGTATATTATTTATTTCCACTGCAAGATTCTGTATTATTCTGTGTATGATTCAGTATCTAATTCTATATTAAAACCCCTAATTGATAATCTTTCTAATTTGAATGGTTTAAGTTCGAAAGGATGGTTTATTGTCAGCTTAAGTTGTTCGAAAAAGGCGGGTCGTCATAGTTGGTATCAGAGCTTTGGTGTAACGACCCGGGATTTTCGAACCCGAAAATTCCAGATAGTTAGAAGAAAAGAAAGGAGATAGAAGAAAGAAACAGAACAAGACACAGATTCTCACATTCGCAGCGGATCAAAATACAATATCAAATAATAATATCAGTTATACACAGAAAACTGTATTTGTTAATTACATTTTAATACATCAGAGTTACAACATTCACAAATATACTAGACAATTAAAATTAACATGTCTCTGACAACTATAAACATATCACAGCGGAATGTACTCCATACGTTCCTGCCATCCAGCTCGCCTCCTGAGCTCCAGAACGTCCTAACCTGAAAATCTGTAATACTCGGTCTGACCCGAGCATTACATCAAAGTAACACCCGGGTCAGGCTGGAAACCAGCGTGAGTAAACCCATCTAACATGGAATACAACAGCATAAAACTTGCATAAAACCCGGAGTAATCTCGTGAAATTTACAGATTCACAATTTGTTAGAGACATCTCTTATTTCACACATAAATTTCTAAGTACCAAAACTTAGATTAAATGGTCCAATCCACTTAAATCATCACATTCTAGTAAACTGATTTTACAGATCAATCTATAAAGAATCGAAGTGGTTTCGGGTATTCCCTAATACCCGACTCCGGTCTCTTCGAATTCAATGTCCTCCTAACCCTAGTTATTCAAGTGAAATATAATTCATTCTTAAAGACAAGATGTCACTTTTCATATTAACTCATCATGGATAGATAAACATAACAAATCACAAATATTTCATGTCAAAATTACTAACCAATCATATATAAGCAAGGTTAATTTGTTATACCATTTCAATTAAATCAAATTGATTTCTTAAATCACTTTTTAATCCTGCGTACTTAAATTAACCCTTAATTATATTAAGTAATTATCTCTTAATAAATTACACATATTATTTACCTTCCCCTTCCACAATAATCACATTTATCCTTGATTAATTACTCAAATTCATTTTCTTATAATCATTTACATTGATTAATTATCCTTTAATTAATCAAAATCGTAAATTTACTAACCCTTCATAAACTTTCTTAAACCAATTAAACAAGTAGTTAATCCTCAATTTAGTAATTATCATTAATTACCCTCCTAGATTAATGATATTAAATAATTTCCCTTTGATCACTTTTATTACTTAACTTTATAAAATACATAGATTGTTTACCTTAATCAATCATTAATTATTCAAAATTATAAATTACTCTAGAATTAATTACTCTTCAATTGCTTACATTATATTAATTATTCACAACCATTAAATATTCATCTTAAGTAACTTCTTTACAACAAATTTTCTATACCACAAGAACTTAACCCGAGAAAACCTCAGGCAAAACTCGGGTTGAAACTGAGTACTACCCATGTTCCCCCGAGTTCACCCCTGTGCTATCCCTCTTCGTTTCATTTCTTTGCAAAACTGTTACATCAAAAGTTGCAGGCACAAGCTACCTGCGCTTTAACTCGAGACAAAACTATTTCTACTTGAACCAGACCCGAGGACAACATCGTCTTCCCAAACAACATCAATCCAGACATGCTTGCACATTGGTGCACGTATACATCACCGGCCATCACTTCTGATCGTCCACGACCATCTCCACCTCTCGACGATCACCTCGACATCCTCTCTCAGGTCTCCGATCATCCACTCAGGCACTCGATCGAAATCGAGTTTGAACATCCACCTGGAACACAACAGAACTCATCACCATCCCTAGAAAACATCGCCGTGCTCCCATCTCCGATCACCAGAGGCCACTAATCTCTGGCTATAGACTCGTCCACCTTCCCTCTATCAAACCCCAGAAACTCGAGACACTCGATCAATCCATGGCTTCGAACGAGACGAAACATCACAGCCAAACAAAACCAGGTCACCGGATTTCCAATCCTTCCCGCTGCCACCACGTTGATCTGCCGACCATCGCGATAATTTTCCCTGAACCCCTGGTCGCTCCTCTACCTCTCGACCACAACACGACATCTCCGGTCGACTACATCGTCCATGGCAACCCAAAATGCTTAAAACAGTCGAACCACAACTGCTCTTCACCCCTTGCTCTAAAAATTGTAAAATTTGTTTTAAAAATCATAATTTTGTTTGTAGTTTCAATTTATATTCCTGAATCTTTAAAACCAGAAGTTTGATTTTTAAACTTATTGAAGTTGAGCTGTGTTCTTTGGTTTCCAGAGTAGATTTCTAGTTGATTCCACTTATATAAATTTTTAACACTTAAATTATAGTTAAAGGAACAACTATTGTTTATGTTTTATATTCAAATAATTTATAGATCATGAGAAGAAGGTTTGTTAACAGATCTACTTGAAAAAAATACAGGTAACATAGAATCTAGGAGCAGATATAAATATGCACAAACACATGTATATACATAAGATACATGTCATCACAAAGAAAAGCACGCCATATTACTTAAGTTATAATTTTAAAATAAAGTGTTACTCACCTGCTTTGTAGAAAAGAACAGAGCACATTTTCTTTGCAAACAGTTTTGAATTTTTGAAAATTGGAAAATGTTTTCCTTTAAATCTTCTTGCCAAATCCCTTGCTCACTGTTTTGTATTGATATGCTGGTTGAATCTTGTTTAGGTTTTAATGGAGTTTTTATCTTAGTCTTATTCAGTTCGAACTGAAATTGAAAAGGTGATATGAGAAGAAGTAGTTTACCGGTTATGTATAAAACAGGTTCAGGGTATATATCTTCTTATGGTCAGAGATTTTTCAAAAGAATGGAGGCTGAAAGGATTGTATACAACTCGAATAGATTTTGTATGCTGCTAATAAATGAGAGCATTGAATGCTATTGTACTTTATGTCTCATTTTACACATATCTTATATTTTCTTTTCTATTTGCCTGGCTTAATCTACAAGCTTCATGCATATAAAATTTTATTTTGCTTTCAAATCTTGTTGTTCTTAAAACCTGCATATTCATATTCGAACCATTTGTTTGACTATGCAAATTTGTATTAGGCTGGGAAGTCTTCTTTCTTAGCTTGCATTCCTTTCTTATGTGCTATACAAACATGCTACTAGTTTGATAAAAGAATGTAGTGTAAGTGAAATGTTATTCTAATATATTGTTTAATTATGAAATGTAAGTGGTTGTTATTTTAATATGTTGTTTGATTATTTGGTATACTTGTTTTATTATTTACAAACTATAAAATTCGCTTACGTAAACTTTTGCTCGTATTATCGTATTGTATTCCTATATGAATACTTTTATATTTTTCCTTATAATATCATTTAAAATAAATTACACATTTATAAATTTGAAACGATTCATAAAAGAAATTATATTTTTATTAATATTATAAAAGTTCGTTTATCAAATTTTAAAAAGATTAAACAAAAGAAATTATCCTTTTTTTTGTATTTTAAATTATTTATTTTATAATATACTCCAAAGTAACATTTGACAAATTGAATTAAAAACTTATATATATTTTTAAACTAAAATTAACAAGTTATTCTTTCAAAAAAAAGAAAAAAAAATGAAATTCTTTTATTAATAATTAAAAAATCCAAACCAAAGTTAGAATAAGCTTTTAAAACAACTTAAAACATTTATCTAAATTATTTAAAACAATACATTTATTTGTTTGACTAATCAATATCAATATTTCAATGATTTAATTCCATTAATTTCTAATTAACAATCGTTAAAAATCTGGGTCATCACATTCTTCCCCCCTTTAGAACTTTTCGTCCTAAAAAAGAACGAGGCCAGAATTATTAAAATGCTTAAAATCAAATACATATTCTTGATCATTTTAAAACATTTTTTTCATCTATATAATATTATTCTAAAGTCGTTTTATAAAAATACTTTAATAACTCGATGTTTCAACAAGTCCATCCTCGTTCTCACAGAAATTCGGTCATACGTTGATCAGGCGTATAACTGAAAATCTATAAGTGCTTGGCAGACCCGTTTCCAACATCCAGTGAAAATATTGGGAAAATAATTTTATTGAAAATATAGAAACAGTTTTGAAAATAGAGGAAATATCTTTGGTGAGAATGCTTTGGAAATCATCACACCCATCCATGGTCACAGTTACATCCTGGGTTACGTTGCCATCGCAGCAAAAGTCCATGTAACTGATTACACCATAGAACCCACAACAGATCGCAGTTACATCCAGGGTTACGTTGCCGTCACAGCAAAAGTCCATGTAACCGTTGGCTCTCAGCGGCACACACAATTTACGCTGTCAAAATGAAACTTCTCCACTCCTACATAGGTCGCAGTCTACCGATATAAAATCAAACATAGACTGTTGGCTCTCAGCGGCACACACGACTTTCGCTATGTTACCATAGTGTCGCAGTCTACCGATATAAAATCAAACGTAGACTGTTGGCTCTCAGCGGCACACACGACTTTCGCTATGGTCTGTAGTAGATCGAAGTGACATCGAGTTACACTATCGTCACAACATAACCCAAATGCCTCTGTGGGCACCAGCCCCCTGACTTTCGCTACACAATAATCCTCAGGAACTAGTTTTGTCCGGACTCCTCACAGGATCAACTTTAGAACCTCTCCCTTAGAGGAACAAGGCAGTACCACCCTGTGGCACTCCTGAGAAGTTCATTTCAAGGGAGCGCCTTTTTCCCCAGAGCCCAATCTCAAAACACTTTATACTATACACATATAGTATATTTCTAAAATCATACACCTAGTATGAATTTCATATAAGGCTCCTTTACACAAAATCGATTCCCAAAATCGATAATTTCCAAAGTGGGCTTTTCCAAATCTCAATATTGATTTTACCCAAAAATCAAAAGCCTTTCCAAATCCATAGGTTCCCAAAACCTTTCCTCAAAATTCTTTTCAAAATCATTTCACAAAGATCCCTTATTATATGAACATATATAATAAAAGTTTTGAAAAATCTTTGAATCAATTTGTACTTATATAAATTCACTTTATATTTCAAATATTTTCAAAAATCATTTTCTTCGGGCAATAGTTTCAACAAGGGGAGTTTTATAATATATAACAAAGATATATAACTTCATTTTTAGTCCAAATCAAATATTTTAATTTGGTTACTCTATAAAGTCGCTTACCAAATTACTTACTTTCATAAAGTAAATTTCAACCAAAGAAATATCCAATTCCATTATATTTCACAAATATACTTTTCACTTCAAAAATCATTCTACATTTCTTATCCACAAATTTTCAATATCAATTTTATTGAAACCCGTACGATGTACCCATACCATCCATACGCAATATCAATCTGATCGTTCACTCGATCACACAATTTCACTTCCGAACTAGTATTGTCCACCCGACTTCCTAGTGCGGACTCAAATCTGGTTTCTTGATCAGTAACCGTCATTCTCCTTGCATAGACACAACTATGATAGAGAACATCCAGAACCAATCAACAATCCATATCCAGGTTCGCCATCGAAAATCGAGTGGAAAATCCCAACTCGGATCGATAATACTATCTCGAAATTCTGTGCTCGAATCTGGATCAAATCACTATGCGAATAGAATAATATACGTACATCCTACGTATTTAACTTCATTGATTATTAACCAAATCAATTTCCTTTCTATTCACATTCACTTCAATTTTCATTCACTTATTCACAATTGCTTTAATTCCCACTTGGATTATCACTTCACTTCTTATCTTAGTTGGGTATTTAATCACGAACAGTTTGAACTCCGTCCAAATTAAAATTTGAAAATAGCTTGGGAAAATTTTAAAATAAATAAGTAGTTGAAAAATAATTCTTAGTTTGTAAAATAGCTGTAAAATAGTTAAGTAATTGTAAAATAGTTGGAAAATAGACAAATAGTTATAGAAATTTCAAATAATTGCAAAATAGTTGTAAAATAGTAATTAGTTATAAAGTAGTTTAAAAGCAGTAATTAGTTTATAAAACAGTTGAAAAATTGTTAAATAGTTCATAACAGTGGTAAAATTTTTAAATAGTTTCAAAAATAATTGTAGAATAGGTATAAAATAGTTTGGCCTTGAAAAGTAAGGTTGGATATAGTAAATAGCTTGGAAAGATTGATTCAAGGAAACTTATATTAAGATAATTTATTGAAAATAGTTTCAGAGTCATACTGTTTCACTACCCAACCTTTAACTCAATCATTCAATTTAAATTTCCATTTAAATTGACTCAATACCAAAATAACTTCAAATTTCACTCACTTCCCATTCCGATATTGGTTCAATTCCAATCAAGTTGAATTAACCTCAATTTCCTCCCAATTTCAAATCAAATTCCATTTGATTTTAAACTCATTCACTTTAACTACAATTCCAAATTTACTCAAACTAATTTCAAATTGAATCCACTTCAATTTCAAATCATTTCAGTTTCTATATGAATTAATCCCAATTCAAATCTTCCATTTAGATCTTGTACTTATCCATTTTCAACTCTGGTTAATTCAAACTAAATTCAATTTGAATTAATTCCATTTAAATCTCAATTTCAAACCATCTCGAATTATTATATAAACTCAAGTTAAATTTTCAAAAGTTGATTTAACCCCTTAAATCAGATTTACCTTTATGAATAATCCAAATCTTTAACCAATTTAATTCTGAGTCAAATTCTCAAAATTCCAATTTAAATTATCTTTACTTAACTTATTTCAAAGTTCAAATAAGAGTTCAAAATCATTTTATCAAAAATTCAATCTATTACCCAATCTTTATCTTCCGATTTTTGAAACCAGTTCTTAAACAACTTTAATATACAAATTCCATTGTTTAAATTTCTGGTTCAAGAAATTCCATATTCTTAATTTCAATTTGAGATTAAATTTCCCCTTTATCCCAATAATGGATAAATTACCACACTTTCTTCCTTGTTCTTTTAAACAAATCCAATTCTCAATTTAAAGTTTATTAATAAGAATAGGGTGATATCATTCAATTTATTTTAAAACATCCATCCATTTCCAATTCTAGATCTCAAACCCAATTTGAGATCACACAAACTTCTTACCAAATCAACCATTTAACTTTCCAAGTTAACTTCCAATTTCATCTTGAAATTTCCAATTCAGGTTGTTTGTTAACCCATTTAACTTTTCCCAAGGTTAAGTTCAATTTACTTAATCCAGTCAATTTACACAATTTGAATTCCCATTCAAATTTTAAACATCAGATTAATAACCTTCCCACATAAGTTTTAAACTTGCTTCTGTTTGGGCTTCACATCACATTCCAAGGAAAATCCAAAACTCTACCTTAGAGTTTATTTCATATTTATTTCCTTCACACACCAGACTATATTTAAACTACCCTTGGTTTAATTTCAAAACAATTCCCTTAAAAATCTTTCGAACATTTCTTATTTTAAATTAAAACTATATTCAAAATAGTCTGAATTATATTATTTGTTATTTTCTTTAACACTTTAAAACAATTGATTGTTTCTAGACTTAGGTTTTAAAACATCACAATTTATATCTCCTTCGATTCCAATTTATAAGTCATACTTGCCTAAATGTTTTACTTCCCTAAAACATTTCATTTTGCCTACTCCTTAACAACATTTCATTATTAAACACAACAACCATTTATGATAATAACCAAGATTATCATATCTGGAAACCAATTTATTATTATCTTTATTTTGAAAACATTCCTACAAATTCAGGATTTAGATTTCAGTTTGGATCCATTCCAAATTTATCTTCATTCAATTTCAATTTGGTTGTATTACTATTACCACTTAATTCTCATTATTTTATTTAATTCGAATAATTTTTAACAACCAATAACTTTAACATTTATTAGTAAGAAATATTGCTTTATATATCAAAATATATTTTTACATAAAATCATTTAAAATCTTTATATATGAAAATAACAAGTACGCGCTCATATATATATATATATATATAAACACTCAACTCATTCTAGGGTACTATTGACCCTATCCTTATGAGTATAACCACCAGAGCCAAGGTTCTCGCTTAACCTTCGCTCTGATACCAATTGTAACGACCCGGGATTTTCGAACCCGAAAATTCTAGATAGTTAGAAGAAAAGAAAGGAGATAGAAGAAAGAAACAGAACAAGACACAGATTCTCACATTCGCAGCGGATCAAAATACAATATCAAATAATAATATCAGTTATACACAGAAAACTGTATTTGTTAATTACATTTTAATACATCAGAGTTACAACATTCACAAATATACTAGACAGTTAAAATTAACATGTCTCTGACAACTATAAACATATCACAGCGGAATGTACTCCATACGTTCCTGCCATCCAGCTCGCCTCCTGAGCTCCAGAACGTCCTAACCTGAAAATCTGTAATACTCGGTCTGACCCGAGCATTACATCAAAGTAACACCCGGGTCAGGCTGGAAACCAGCATGAGTAAACCCATCTAACATGGAATACAACAGCATAAAACTTGCATAAAACCTGGGGTAATCTCGTGAAATTTACAGATTCACAATTTGTTAGAGACATCTCTTATTTCACACATAAATTTCTAAGTACCAAAACTTAGATTAAATGGTCCAATCCACTTAAATCATCACATTCTAGTAAACTGATTTTACAGATCAATCTATAAAGAATCGAAGTGGTTTCGGGTATTCCCTAATACCCGACTCCGGTCTCTTCGAATTCAATGCCCTCCTAACCCTAGTTATTCAAGTGAAATATAATTCATTCTTAAAGACAAGATGTCACTTTTCATATTAACTCATCATGGATAGATAAACATAACAAATCACAAATATTTCATGTCAAAATTACTAACCAATCATATATAAGCAAGGTTAATTTGTTATACCATTTCAATTAAATCAAATTGATTTCTTAAATCACTTTTTAATCCTGCGTACTTAAATTAACCCTTAATTATATTAAGTAATTATGTCTTAATAAATTACACATATTATTTACCTTCCCCTTCCACAATAATCACATTTATCCTTGATTAATTACTCAAATTCATTTTCTTATAATCATTTACGTTGATTAATTATCCTTTAATTAATCAAAATCGTAAATTTACTAACCCTTCATAAACTTTCTTAAACCAATTAAACAAGTAGTTAATCCTCAATTTAGTAAATATCATTAATTACCCTCCTAGATTAATGATATTAAATAATTTCCCTTTGATCACTTTTATTACTTAACTTTATAAAATACATAGATTGTTTACCTTAATCAATCATTAATTATTCAAAATTATAAATTACTTTAGAATTAATTACTCTTTAATTGCTTACATTATATTAATTATTCACAACCATTAAATATTCATCTTAAGTAATTTCTTTACAACAAATTTTCTATACCACAAGAACTTAACCTGAGAAAACCTCAGGCAAAACTCGGGTTGAACCTGAGTACTACCCATGTTCCCCCGAGTTCACCCCTGTGCTATCCCTCTTCGTTTCATTTCTTTGCAAAACTGTTACATCAAAAGCTGCAGGCACAAGCTACCTGCGCTTTAACTCGAGACAAAACTATTTCTACTCGAACCAGACCCGAGGACAACATCGTCTTCCCAAACAACATCAATCCAGACATGCTTGCACATTGGTGCACGTATACATCACCGGCCATCACTTTTGATCGTCCACGACCATCTCCACCTCTCGACGATCACCTCGACATCCTCTCTCAGGTCTCCGATCATCCACTCAGGCACTCGATCGAAATCGAGTTCGAACATCCACCTGGAACACAACAGAACTCATCACCATCCCTGGAAAACATCGCCGTGCTCCCATCTCCGATCACCAGAGGCCACTAATCTTCGGCTATAGACTCGTCCACCTTCCCTCTATCAAACCCCAGAAACTCGAGACACTCGATCAATCCATGGCTTCGAACGAGACGAAACATCACAGCCAAACAAAACTAGGTCACCGGATTTCCAATCCTTCCCGCCGCCGCCACGTTGATCTGCCGACCATTGCGATAATTTTCCCTGAACCCCTGGTCGCTCCTCTACCTCTCGACCACAACACGACATCTCCGGTCGACTACATCGTCCACGGCAACCCAAAATGCTTAAAACAGTCGAACCACAACTGCTCTTCACCCCTTGCTCTAAAAATTGTTAAATTTGTTTTAAAAATCATAATTTTGTTTGTAGTTTCAATTTATATTCCTGAATCTTTAAAACCAGAAGTTTGATTTTTAAACTTATTGAAGTTGAGCTGTGTTCTTTGGTTTCCAGAGTAGATTTCTAGTTGATTCCACTTATATAAATTTTTAACACTTAAATTATAGTTAAACAAACAACTATTGTTTATGTTTTATATTCAAATAATTTATAGATCATGAGAAGAAGGTTTGTTAACAGATCTACTTGAAAAAAAATACAGGTAACAGAGAATCTAGGAGCAGATATAAATATGCACAAACACATGTATATAAATAAGATACATGTCATCACAAAGAAAAGCACGCCATATTACTTAAGTTATAATTTTAAAATAAAGTGTTACTCACCTGCTTTGCAGAGAAGAACAGAGCACATTTTCTTTGCAAATAGTTTTGAATTTTTGAAAACAGGAAAATGTTTTCCTTTAAATCTTCTTGCCAAATCCCTTGCTCACTGTTTTGTATTGATATGCTGGTTGAATCTTGTTTAGGTTTTAATGGAGTTTTTATCTTAGTCTTATTCAGTTCGAACTAAAATTGAAAAGGTGATATGAGAAGAAGTAGTTTACCGGTTATGTACAAAACAGGTTCAGGGTATATATCTTCTTATGGTCAGAGATTTTTCAAAAGAATGGAGGCTGAAAGGATTGTATACAACTCGAATAGATTTTGTATGCTGCTAATAAATGAGAGCATTGAATGCTATTGTACTTTATGTCTCATTTTACACATTTCTTATATTTTCTTTTCTATTTGCCTGGCTTAATCTACAAGCTTCATGCATATAAAATTTTATTTTGCTTTCAAATCTTGTTGTTCTTAAAACTTGCATATTCATATTCGAACCATTTGTTTGACTATGCAGATTTGTATTAGGCTGGGAAGTCTTCTTTCTTAGCTTGCATTCCTTTCTTATGTGCTATACAAACATGCTACTAGTTTGATAAAAGAATGTAGTGTAAGTGAAATGTTATTCTAATATATTGTTTAATTATGAAATGTAAGTGGTTGTTATTTTAATATGTTGTTTGATTATTTGGTATACTTGTTTTATTATTTACAAACTATAAAATTCGCTTATGTAAACTTTTGCTCGTATTATCGTATTGTATTCCTATATGAATACTTTTATATTTTTCCTTATAATATCATTTAAAATAAATTACACATTTATAAATTTGAAACGATTCATAAAAGAAATTGTATTTTTATTAATATTATAAAAGTTCGTTTATCAAATTTTAAAAAGATTAAACAAAAGAAATTATCCTTTTTTTTTATTTTAAATTATTTATTTTATAATATACTCCAAAGTAACATTTGACAAATTGAATTAAAAACTTATATATATTTTTAAACTAAAATTAACAAGTTATTCTTTCAAAAAAAAGAAAAGAAAAAAAATGAAATTCTTTTATTAATAATTATAAAATCCAAACCAAAGTTAGAATAAGCTTTTAAAACAACTTAAAACATTTATCTAAAGTATTTAAAACAATACATTTATTTGTTTGACTAATCAATATCAATATTTCAATATTTAATTCCATTAATTTCTAATTAACAATCGTTAAAAATATGGGTCATCACATTTGGTTTGGTGAATACCTTAGCCTGAGGGGTAAACTCATTAGGAATAGGGTTAGTAATGCCCTATAATGAGTGGAATCATTCTTGAGAGAGTGTATTTTGAAAATATAAAATGTTTTAAAATCCAATCTATTTTCAAAATTTCTATCAAATTATAATACATTTTCCTTGTTATAATCCTTTTTGATTAGGATTTCCTTAAGTTTCATGCTTTTCCATGTTCTAAACCCACCTTTGACTTTTCAGGATGAGCAACATAAGAAATGCTCGAGGTCAAGGAAATGGCCCTGTACCAGATGTTGCTACACCAGTGGCACCAGTGGCACCAGTTGCACTAGTTCCGACAGTCAAGTTCGCCACTCTTAGCAAAGAGTACACACAGCTTGGTGGTACTAAATTCTCAGGGTTCGAAGGAATTATTGAAGCTCAATAATGGCTTAAGAGCTTGGAAAGAATCTTTACAGGACTTGAGATTTCCGATGCCCAGAAGCACCAGTTGGCCTCATGGCAGTTGTAGGATGCTGCCCAAGATTGGTGGGAATCTGTTACCACCTGCACTGAGGAAGCAAACATCACTTGGGCGCAGTTCAAGGAAGTATTCATGACCCAGTGGATGCCTAAAGTCGGAAAATCTCAGCTATATCATAACTTTATGGATCTTAAGCAGGGAAGCATGTCATTCTCGGAGTATGAAAGGAAATTTAATGAGCTATCCAAGTTCGGACCAGGTCTGATCGATACTCTGCTTAAGAAGAATGAGAAGTTCATAGCCGGTGCTCGTCCTGAATACTATGACCGTTTGACTACCCATATTCACGGCACTTTCACTAGTCTTATGGATATGGCCCTCAGACATGAAAACTCGAGTTCGAAGGGTGCATCGGTTTTTCACTCCGCAACTCCTTCAACAGCTTCCAACAATTCCAAGAAGAGAAAGCCTAGCTTTGAGTAGCAAAAGAAGAACTGGCAGAACATGAGTGGGATTGGACATTCTCAAAGGAAGCCCATTGATATCTCTTCTATCTCATGCATCAACTGCAATCAGAAAGGTCACTATGCCAATAGTTGCCCAGTTTATACAGGAGCATCTGTTCCACCAGTTCAGATGACCAGGCCAGACCTTTGCCACATTTGCTTGCAACCAGGCAAGAGAGATTGTCCTACCTAGAAAAGGAACCCCATCCGGAGTGTTTGTAGTGACAGCTTCTACTCCTAGGGTAGAAGACGACAAAGGTACACTTCAAAGTACTTTTTCATTGCATAATTTTTTGTTCATGTTTTGTTTGACACTGGAGCATCCCACAGTTTTATATCTGCCGACTTATGTGACAAACTCAACCATATTTTGAAACCCGAACCTGCATCTCACCTTTTATGTGTATCAAATCCTATTAGGGTCCTGCAAACCTTGGTATGATCTGTAAAAGGGTCAAACTCTTCAAAAGCACTAGACATCATTTCACTTGGGACTTTTATGTTCTTGGTTTTTTAGAATTCGATATTCTACTAGGCATAGATTGGATAACCGCATTTGATGCTCATATGGCCTGCAAATATCGAACGATTTCTTTGGTAGATGATGGTGGAAATCCCTTGGTAGTGGAGTGTAGAATGCCTTTAGATTTTGTCGAAAGTTTTGTTTTCTCTCTTGATGCTTGTCCAAGTGATCTTAGTATTACTCCTGTTGTCCAACACTTTCCCGATGTTTTTGTGAAGTGAATTCTCTGCCACCACAGCGTGAAATTGAATTTCGCATTGATCTTATTTCTAGAGCTAGGCCAGTCGTACTTGCTCCAAGAAGAATGTCGCCTAGAGAGAAAGTTGAATTAAGGGTCCAAATCGAAGATTTATTCTCTAAAGGTTTGATTCGTCGTAGTCATTCGGAATGGGGCACAACTGTAGTTTTTGCTACTAAATCTGACGGTTATCTAAGGATGTGCATAGACTATAGAGAGCTGAACAAGCTTACCCACAAGAACAGATATCTGATGCCTCGTATCAATGACATGTTTGATCAGCTGCATGGAGCCGAGGTATTTTCTCAGCTTGATCTTGCTTCTGGTTTCCATCAGCTCAGGATTGCAGAAGATAGTATTCCCAAAATTGCTTTCCGAACAGAAGACGGTTTCTATGAATGGTTAGTTATGCCTTTTGGTTTAACTAATGCACTGGCTTACTTTGTTGATCTCATGAACGGAGTATTTCAGGAGGTTCTAAACAAATTAGTTCTAGTTTTCGTTGGCGATATTCTAGTCTTCTCTAAGACTGAGGGAGAGCATGATGTGCACCTTAAATTTGTCCTGAAACTGTAACACCATGATATTTTATGGGAAATATAATTAAAAAGAAATTAAAAGTGCATTTGGTACAGTGGTAAAGGCACATGTTGACTTCCTCACTGACCAGGGATCAAGTCCCGTTGTCGCCCAAAATCTGGAGCGATGTTTTTTTAGCCGGTTTGTTTCCAGCGATTTTCCTACGTATTTCAGCGTTGTTTATGACATGTGGCGGCTTCCCATTCGCTCCAGTGATGTAATAGGATGAGATGGCTAAATTTTATTGGTTGAGTGATGTGTATGGGCTAGAATGGATAACCATTAAGTGTATGAAAGAACCAGATTTAATCTAAAAGAATCTAATGGATTATATTCACTCAAACAATATATAAATAAACCACCTAACCTAAGCCTAATCTCTTATTCAACCATCGCTATAATTCTACAGTAAAATTAGTGTGTATTATTCTTCCTCCTTTTCTCTACTAAATAAACAAATCTTTACCAAATTAAATTATCTATATATATTCAAGCAATTTGGGGAATTTAGAAGAATCAAAGGGAGAAAGATTAAAACAAAGCTTTATACAAATTTATGCAAGTTAAAGTGCCAGCTGAGTGGGAATTAATATGAAATAGAAAAATAAAGTAGTTCAATTTCAATTCTTTTATGGCACATTAATATGAATTAATTTTTTTTATTAATTGAGAATAGATGTAAATTAGTGCAACTTCTTCTTCTTCTTTCACTTCTCAAATCTAATTCATGTTTGGTTTAAAATATGGGACATATAAATTGTCTATTCACGTTTTATGGCATAAATAAGATTGAAATTTATGTAAATTATTGTATCTTCTCCTTCTACCACTTCTCAATTCTAATTCATGTTTGGGTTGAAATTTGGAACAAACAAATTGTTATTCACGTTTCATGGCGTAAATAAGATTGGTTTAATTAAATTGAATTAGAATTGTTATTCAATTTCTAATGGTAGAACAGGTTAGTTGAATAAATTCAGAATTTGTTACTTGAATAAAATTATGGTTTTGATTGATATAATTACATAATTTTGAATATGGTTTTGGAACAAAATTGGAAGTCTAATTGGCATAATTGTTTGTTTCATGCGTGTCCTAAAAATGTAAAAGTGGAATTTTGTGTAATTAAATGGTTTGTGGCTATTGGATAAAAATCTTGTACAGATTAAATCTCAAAAAGGAGAACGTAAATTAGGGTGGAAAAAAAAAGAAAAAAAATATAAACTAAATGGACCCTAAAGGCTAGTGTAAAACTGTAACAAAATGGTATAAAAATTACAGACAAACCATATGGACTGAACAGGCGTGAAATTGAAATACCATTTATGTAAGAAAAAGGGAAATTATGAAATAACCAAATCGGATGTAAAAATGGCCTAAAGCAGATTAATGGAAATAAATAGTATGTAAACTGTAACGGTAAAATTAATTAATCTGGAAGCGATTTGGTTGGCAGACCTTGTAAAGGTCTGGATAGGTGTTTCATGCAGTTAAGACCAAAATGTAGTTTTGGCTGTACATACTAGGAGCGGGCAAGTAGGTTCGCAAGGATGTTTGTTACCTTTCATAGGTTGCTAGTATGTAGGATAGATAGCATTCGCAATCGTAGGCTTCTTTAGGCAGATCAACGCGGACAAACAGGACACGTGTGCTCTGATGTAGGCTTCTTTAGGCAGATTGTTGGAGGATTTTGCGCAGCCGACCCAACCGCAGGCGCTCTTTTGGAGGACTGACACTTTGGATAGGGGCAAGTCCACGTTGGTGATCGAGGAGACAGGAGGATAGGTGATGCAGCAGCGGAAATAACAAAATAATTATTCTGTGAAAGTAGCAATCGATGGAATGAAGAATACTGAATGGCCCAAATTCGTTGATCCGAAGATACCGAATTCTAGCTATCTTCATCACGTTGATCGCGCACGATACTGTAAAGGAAGATCTGCAATTCTTCAGACGTTGATCAAGCGCACTTGATACCGTGAATTGGCTTCTACGATCGTTGATCCAAGCGCACTCGAATGCCGAAAGAGGAGATAGGAGATTACACTCGACTACCAATTTAATTGAAAGCACAAAGCTAACAAACAAAAGTTTTTATTCAAAATCAACTAACTATTACAAATGGCACCACCTGCCTATTTATAGAAGTTACAACACACACAACAGAAATTTGTACAACACTTAGGTCGTCCACGACCTAATACAGACACGACCTAACACACGACCGACTTAACAGATGCGACCTACGACCTAACATACAACTCACGCGACCTATGACTTAAAGAACAAAATACAAACACATTACAACATAGTCTCAACGACATACGACCTAGTATATAACGACATAACAACGTTACGACCGAAAGCTGCAGCGATTTAACCACACATACGATTTACGACCTAAGACTCCCGCGACCTAAGTCCATCCGGTATATGTTGTTAGCATGCGGCATTGGCTTCTGCGACCTACCTCTTCAAGCGACCTATCACCTGAGCGATCTACTGATCCGGCACCTGAGTTAGGTCGTTCACGACCTAAAGAGACGCGCACTGATTTTCTAGGTCGTTGGAATGTCTGATGTGCTAACCCGCTAACTCGCAAGCGACCTTTACTAGGT
The DNA here is from genome assembly GCA_030737815.1 of Allium fistulosum. Classification (NCBI taxonomy): domain Eukaryota; kingdom Viridiplantae; phylum Streptophyta; class Magnoliopsida; order Asparagales; family Amaryllidaceae; genus Allium; species Allium fistulosum. Next base: position 1,125,558,403 of record CM060904.1, on the reverse strand, counting down.
CGCGTCCGACCTAAATCCCCACTAGGTCGTGTCCGACCTAAATCATCCTCGTTAACTCGTAGGTCGCTAGGTCGTTCGCGACCTAAAGTACGCGAGTTACTACAGCCTGTTGCATCCTCCTCCTCTTGCCTTTGGTTAGGTCGCTCGCAACCTAAGACTTGATCATTTTGGACTTGTAAGAAGCCTTCACTAGGTCGGAACTCCATTCCTTGAGGTTCGTTAGGTCGTGAACGACTCAAGAAATGGATAGGTCGTTCGTGACCTATCACTTCACCATTCTGGGCTGCATCATCCTCCCCCTGTTGGAAGAAATTCGTCCTCGAATTTAACAGTTCATCGTCTTTGATACTCTGATCCTCGTGAAATGGAACTAAGTGTTCGATATTGGCAATCTCAGCAATAGGATGATGATTCGGCCAGCTCACCTTATTCTCACAAATTGTCTTCATAATTTCGGTATCCAGCTTGTTGTATGTACCAACAAGAGATCGTTCAACCTTCAAGTAGATAGATTTGTTGCCACTTTGCGCTTTCCTTAAACCCAATACAGAGTCCATATTTACGTTCACCCATGGCCTAGTATGTACAGGTAATGACATGCATAATTCTGACTTTGTCGCGGTTTCTTTTGAAATTTGATAACTCTGACTCTTCTGAACAAGCCTTTGTTCAAAACAAAACGTTGTAATTATTCATGGTATGATCACAATCCACGTGTCTTCCTTCACGCTCATCTTTGATCACTTCTATTTGCCAACTGCGATCAGGAGTACATAACTGCCTTCCTTGGAATAGTGACACATCAACCAATCCTCTCAACTCCACCGGCTCTGTCGGATACATCTGATTACATGGCATATATGGTACAATAGCACTTGACACTTGATTAACATGATGTACGTTTCCCCTTGGCAGTATTTCCTTGGTCAACTCATCAGGAATTACCTCTTCACAATCATTCACCATTGACTTAACCTCCTCAGGAGTCTCGAGATCTCTACTGGTTTCATTCCCATTCAACATAAACACTTCCGCTCTATCTTCCACTTCTTTAACAAACTCTTCTGTAGATAATAGACTAATCGAGTCCCTCTCCTTTCTCAACAAATTATCCTCTTCATCTCCTGACTTGCTTTCTGCACTCTCATCCAACTTTGCTGACTGTGAACTTTCAACCTCATGTTCATCAGATTCCGTTGATTGAAACTCAACAACTTCATCTCCGTCAAACTTTGGTGATTGAAAACAATCGACTTCATCTTCCATATCAACAAATTCCTTTAAAGACAACAAAGCTTTCAACTCCTCGATTTCCTCCAATTTATTTTCACTCTGTTGACGCTTTTTAGGAACCAAAACGATTCGTGTATCATCAAACATAAAACTGTAACTGTTTGCACGTCCATCATGTTGCACAGCCCTGTCGTATTGCCATGGTCTTCCCAACAACAGATGGCATACATCCATGTCTACCACATCACACCAAATTTCGTCTTTATATTTCTTTCCAATGGAAAATTTAACACAAGTTCTTCGATTAACCTTCACTTCCCCTCCTTTTCTCAACCAAGCTAATTTGTAGGGGTGTGGATGCTTTTCTGTTTTCAATGACAACTTCTTTACAGCTTCCGAAGAAATGATATTATCACAGCTTCCTGCATCAATGATAAATTTACAAACCTTTCCCAAGATTGTGCGCGTTGACTGGAAAATGTTACTCCTCAACCAACTGCAGTCATCCTCTCGTTTTGGGGTCAAACACGATCTTCTCATCAACAAACTACAACCCTCATCTCCAGATAATAATTATTCTTCTTCAACAGATATTGTATTGGCACACTCTACCTCTGTATCTTCATTCTCAATCCCCGCAATCATTGCCTGCTTCTTTGGTTTTGTACATTCATTGCTTTTATGGCCAAACTCTTGATAATTAAAACATTTGAGATTACTATTGGCCTTTGCTTTGCTGGCTTCATTCACAATCGGTTTACTGATGACTTTGGAAACATCCATACTGTTATTAACATCCTTGTTCTAATTGTTGGAATTTGTAAACATTCCACCTCCTCTCCTCCCTTGTTTCTCCCAAGCAAGTGCTTTCTGATGTGCTTCGGCGACAGATCTTGGATCAAACATATTCACCATGTCCTGGATCTGTGTTTGCAATCCTCCAACATACCTAGCTGTTAGCTGCTCCTCTGTCTCCATGATATCATTCCTGGCAATAAGTTGATAAAATTCATCCGCATATTCATTCACTGTCCTCGTCCCTTGCCTTAGATTCTGCAGTCGTTGATACATAAGGGACTGATAATTGTGCGATAAGAAAGTTGCTTTCATCATCTTTCTCATCTTATCCCATGTGACAATCTTTGACTTCCCCATCCTCTCCCGTGTAAGTTTTATTTGTTGCCACCATGCCATAGATCTTCCTCTTAATCTCGTAGCAACTAACTTCACTCTTCGATCCATGGGAACTTCTTTGAAGTCAAAAATTTCTTCAACATTTGAAACCCAATCCAAAAATTCCTCTGCTTCCATTCCACCCTTGAATTCTGGAATTTCAGTTTTCATCCCCGACTCCCATCGGCGATCATCCTCAACATCCCGATATACATTCCGTCCTTGGTCTCGATCTCGATAATGGATATTGCTTCTATCACTCTCTTCATCATAATCACGTGAATTTTGATATCGATCTCGACCATTAACATCTCTTCGATCACGCATGTCTCTTCTACTATGTCGTTCTTCATCATGATATGGCTCATACTCAAACTCACGTTGAGTTCTTCTTTCTCCATCTCGATACTCATGGTGATCTCTTCTCATCGAAACTGATGATTCTCTTCTTCCTCGATCAGATTGTGGCGATACCCTTCTCGCTTCCGTAACCGATGGTGAAACTCAGTTTCCTACATGGTTCGAGATTGGCGAACTCCTTCTTTGACCCTGATTCATGTCAATCATCAACTTCTCTAACCTTCCAATACCTTCGTCTAACTTCTCATTGAATTTGTTACTTATGCGTTGTTCCATTTGTTCGGCATCCTCTCTCTTGTATAAATCTTCAACATTTTGATGTCGATTAGCTCTTCTTGGCGGCATTGTTGAATCTTCACAAAATGATACCAAATGACGTACGACCTTCAACTTCAAATGAACAAACTATGCACGGCTCAAACACTTCAATAGAATTGGCTCCAAGACTCGGCTTAGCTATGATTGGCTAAGTCTAGCTCTGATACCAAATGATGCAGCAGCGGAAATAAAAAAATGATTATTCTGTGAAAGTAGCAATCGATGGAATGAAGAATACTGAATGGCCCAAATTCGTTGATCCGAAGATACCGAATTCTAGCTATCTTCGTCACGTTGATCGCGCACGATACCGTGAAGGAAGATCTGCAATTCTTCAGACGTTGATCAAGCGCACTTGATACCGTGAATTGGCTTCTACGATCGTTGATCCAAGCGCACTCGAATGCCGAAAGAGGAGATAGGAGATTACACTCGACTACCAATTTAATTGAAAGCACAAAGCTAACAAACAAAAGTTTTTATTCAAAATCAACTAACTATTACAAATGGCACCACCGGCCTATTTATAGAAGTTACAACACACACAACAGAAATTTGTACAACACTTAGGTCGTCCACGACCTAATACAGACACGACCTAACACACGGCCGACTTAACAGATGCAACCTACGACCTAACATACAACTCACGCGACCTATGACTTAAAGAACAAAATACAAACACATTACAACATAGTCTCAACGGCATACGACCTAGTATATAACGACATAACAACGTTACGACCGAAAGCTGCAGCGATTTAACAACACATACGAGTTACGACCTAAGACTCCCGCGACCTAAGTCCATCGGGTATATGTTGTTAGCATGCGGCATTGGCTTCTGCGACCTACCTCTTCAAGCGACCTATCACCTGAGCGATCTACTGATGCAGCACCTGAGTTAGGTCGTTCACGACCTAAAGAGATGCGCACTGATTTTCTAGGTCGTTGGAATGTCTGATGTGCTAACCCGCTAACTCGCAAGCGACCTTTACTAGGTCGCGTCCGACCTAAATCCCCACTAGGTCGTGTCCGACCTAAATCATGCTCGTTAACTCGTAGGTCGCTAGGTCGTTCGCGACCTAAAGTACGTGAGTTACTACAGCCTGTTGCATCCTCCTCCTCTTGCCTTTGGTTAGGTCGCTCGCGACCTAAGACTTGATCATTTTGGACTTGTAATCAGCCTTCACTAGGTCGGAACTCCATTCCTTGAGGTTCGTTAGGTCGTGAACGACTCAAGAAATGGATAGGTCGTTCGCGACCTATCACTTCACCATTCTGGGCTGCATCAATAGGAGTCTAGTTTGGCGGAGCCTGAGCGCAACATTAGGGTCCTGCGAGATTGTTTGAGTCGGCGCCGGGCAAACGTAAGAGGCATTTAGTCACAGTGCACGGGTGAAGGGCATGAGTTTCATGATGTAGCACGTGGATAGGTAAGGACAGCAGGTCCGACAAGCTGATTGACGTTTAGTATTACTGCATGGTTGGCTTCCCTAGAGTGACCGTGACTTTGGCTTCTTAGGAACTGTATCTAAGAAGGATTCGCTGCATTATATTATCCACCCTCTGCGATATCCAGGGAAGACCTGGAATTAAACTATTTTATTCTTTCTGCTTCATTTTATTTCTCATTCACCAGACTTTATGTCTGACCCATTCCTATTTTTCCTATTTTTCCCAAATCACAGGAGGGCAGGTCTAGGTTGCAGTTCTTTGTAGCTTGGAGAGTCATTGGAGCAGTTGTTATCTTTAGCTTTTGTTTCTTTTGTTTCATGTACTTCGTTTCTCTTTTCCGTACTTTACTCTATATATGGGGACCTATATTGTGAACTTTGTTATGTTTTTTGTTTTGGTGGAGACTACTTGGTACTTTTGGTTTCAGAAATAAATTTCGGATAATGTTGTTTTTAATGAAGCTGTTTTGCTATTAATTTATAATTAGTGAAAGTTTTCTTCCGCTATAATATTTTAATCATTTTATGTTGTTGCCTTAGTCTCTGTGCTATGTTATGGATTTTTATTTCACCCGACCATCCGTGCTTCTAGTCATGTTCGATTTTCGGGGTTGCCTAGAGGTGAGGGGTGTCAAAGTTGGTATCAGAGCTAAGGTTTCGGTAATCCTAAAAATATAAAGGTTTTCGAATAATTTTTTAAGGGTATTCCAAATAATACTTTTAAAAGTATATGTATATATTTTGGAAAGAAAAGAAATTTGAGAAATGGGTCCCTCATATCTCTTCCTCCCTCTCTATTGAACTATTTGTGGAGTGCCCAATCCCATCTTTTTAATATCCACATATAGAATGTCTGAACCGCAAGATATCCCCAAAGTTCCAGGCCTTAATATGCCTGCTTGGTTCAGACGTTATTTGCAGGCTACTGCACGAGCAGAGCCACCAGCTAGGGATGCTGCTCCAGCGGTAGGGGCTCCAGCCCGTCCGCCAGGCATTCTCGATTTTCCCAAGTTATGCAAGGACTACACCATCTTAGGAGGCAAGCCGTTTCTTAACACCGAGTCGTATACTGATGCGAGAGCTTGGATCCGTAGTTGTGAGCGAATATTTGGACTTATGGAATTGGAGGACTTGGTTCGGAGGCAGTTGGCTTCATGGCAGTTGCAGGGACATGCATTTTGTTGGTGGGAGATTATGGAGGCTAAGGCTGATAATTTGACTTGGCCGGATTTTCATACTAGATTCGAGAGGAAATTCTTATCGCAGGCTGAAGAGGGAGTGCAGCTAGAGAAATTTATACAGCTCAAGCAAGGGGATATGACAGTTAAGGAATATGTTAATCAATTCAATGAGCTTGCTAGATTTGGACTAGACCTGATCAATACTCCTCACAAGAAGGCGCTGAAGTTCGCTAAGGGTTTGAGTCAGCCACTGCAGAGTTTGGCGGTGAGCCACATTTCGATGGGAGCCACTTTTGAGGGATTGGTAGAGATGGCTTTACTTGTTGATACTGAGAAGAAAGGAGATGTGGTGCAAAAGAGTGATGGGAAGAAGCAGTGGAAAGGAAAGAGGAGAGGAGGAGGAGGGTCAGGTGGAAAAAGGAAAGTTCCAAGGAAGGACTGGAAGTGCAATACTTGTGGGAAACCAGGTCATCTTGCTAAGGATTGTAGAGGGGCAGGAGAGCAACCGAGACCGAGGTGCTATCTTAGCGATCAAGTGGGGCATATGAAGAAGGACTGTCCGTCGAAGCCCAAGGACAGTTCATAGACACCTTCACAGCCTGCTCAGGCTTATGCTTTAGTGGTAGCTCCTTCCTTTAGTACTCGTCTGGTTGTGGACAAGGGAAAGAAGGTGGTCATCGAAGGTGTGTTATCTATCTTTGATTTTCCTGTTCGTACCCTATTTGATTCTGGAGCTTTGCACTCTTTTATATCTAGTAATCTTGTAGAGAATCTTGGTCTTGATGCTTGCTTAGTGACCGACCCGGTAGTAGTATCAAATCCCGTAGGAGGATCGGTCTATTTGTCCATGTTATGTCGAGATTTGAAATTGTTTATTTTAGGGGTTGAGTTTGACTATAGTGCCTTTGTATTGGGCTTTTCCGGGTTCGGGTTGATTCTTGGTATGGATTGGCTATCCATGTATGGTGCTTTTCTTGATTGCGATAAGAAGGTAGTGAGGTTAGGCACTTGTAGTGGACGTACCTTGGAGGTATCTTGTAATCCTAGAGGATCAGTCATGTTGAGCTACCTTTATTCTCTTGACTTATCGCCAGATAGTTTGAGTTCGGTACTCGTTGTTGGAGACTTTCCAGATGTGTTTGAGAAGGTTACTGGCCTTCCACCTCGAAGAGAGATCGAGTTCAAGATTTATCTTGCCGATAATGCCAAACCGGTTGCTTTACCGGTAAGGCATATGGCTCCTAAGGAACGTCGTGATTTGAGTAAGCAGTTTAGAGAGCTTTTGGAGAAGGGCTTCTTTCGTAGGAGCATTTCGGAATGGGGCGCACCCGTTGTCTTTACCACTAAGGTGGATGGCTCTCTCAGAATTTGCATGGATTATAGGGAGCTTAATAAGCTGACAAAGAAGAATCGTTATCCTCTTCCCCGTATAGACGATCTCTTCGACCAGCTAGTAGGAGCCAAGGTATTTTCGCAGCTCGATTTGGCCACGGGATTTCATCAGTTGCGTGTGGCGGAGGATAACATCAAGAGGACCGCGTTTAGGACTCCGTATGGGTTATTTGAGTGGTTAGTCATGCCATTTGGGCTAACTAATGCTCCGGCATATTTTGTGGACCTGATGAGTCGAGTATTTCGCAAATCATTGAACAAGTTTTTGGTGGTGTTCGTCGATGACATTTTGGTTTATTCGCGAAGTAAGGAGGAGCATACTATTCACTTGGAAGAAGTGCTTAGGACCTTGCGAGCACATAAGTTGAAGGCGAAGTTCTCTAAGTGCCACTTTTGGAGGGATGAGGTTCGCTTTTTGGGACACAACGTTTCGGAGGATGGACTTGCAGTAGATCCGATGAAAGTGGCAACAGTACAGGATTGGCAGACCCCTAAGAATGCCACGGACATAAGGAGTTTCCTTGGTCTTGCGGGCTACTATAGGAAGTTCATTAAGGACTTCGTTAGGATATCAGCTCCACTTACCCGCCTTACCAAGAAGAACTCAGCTTTTGTTTGGGATGCCAAGTGTGAGGATGCCTTTGGTCGATTAAAGGAAGCCTTGACTACTGCGCTCGTATTGGTATTACCGGATGGAACCAAGCCTTTCTCAGTTTATACGGATGCTTGTGGTATGGGGCTAGGGGCGATACAGATGCAAGAGGGTAGGGTAGTGTGCTATGCGAGTAGATGTTGAAAACGCATGAGAAGAACTACCCGACACATGATCTTGAGTTGGCAGCTATAGTTTTTTCTCTCAAGTCTTGGAGGCACTATCTCTTAGGAGAAAGATTTGAGATTTTCACAGATCATTTCTTTGAATTATCTATTCTCTCAAAAAGACTTGAATTTGAGACATCAAAGATGGATGGAGTTTTTAGCCTCTTATGACTTTGAGATTTCCTATACCCCTGGCAAGGGTAATGTAGTGGCAGATGCATTGAGTAGACGCAAAGTGGTTTTAAGTCCTCTATTTTTGGAATGAAAGCATTTGGAGTACATTGCTACCTTTGATTTTAGACCCCTATCGGATTTAGCTCTGGGATTGTTAGCAGCCCTCGACGTCCATCCTACTTTGATGGAGCAGATTGGAGCAAGGCAAGGTGAGGATGAAGAGTTAAAGGACATTTTAGATAAGCTTGGTAGAGGAGAGTCATCACCACATCTTAGGCGCTATACCATGGACACTAGGGGATGGCTTAGAAGAGATGGTAGACTTTGTGTTCCCCATAGTGAGGATTTAGTAGATGCGGTGTTGGCCGAGTCACATCATTCTAGGATGACAGTGCACCCCGATGGTGATAAGATGTACCGGGATATGAAGAGGGTATTCTATTGGCCCGGAATGAAGAAAAGGGTGGCGGAGTATGTATTGTAGTGCATCACTTTCCAAAGGGTAAAGGCAGAATAGAAGAAGCCCGAAGGACTGTTGAAGCCATTGGATATTGCATTATGGGAATAGGAGAGCGTCTATATGGACTTCGTGGATGGATTACCAAGGTCACGGAGAGGGAACACGAGTATTTGGGTCATTGTGGATAGACTGACGTGGAGCACTCATTTTATACCCATTAAGAGTAATAAGATGGCAGCTTCTTAGGCGACTCTTTATGTAAGGGAGATAGTTAGGCTTCATGGAGTTCCTGCTAGCATTGTGAACGACAGAGATCCATTATTCACCAGCGAATTTTGGAGGAGTCTTCAGCAAGCCTTGGGAACAGAATTGAATCTGAGCACGGCATATCACCCTCAGACAAATGGACAGACTTAGAGGGTAAATAGGATTTTGGAAGATTTGCTCAGATTGTGCATCATTGACTTCGGAGGCTCTTGGGAAGACCACATACCTTTGGTGGAGTTCGCGTATAAGAATAATTATCAAGCAAGCATTGGGATGGCACCGTTCGAGGTCCTCTATGGCAGACCATGTAGATCACCAGCCTGTTGGTGGGATACCACCGATAGGATCTTGCTTGGACCAGACTTGATGAGGGAAACTTCTGAGAAGGTGGATTTGGTTCGTAAGAGGTTGAAGACTGCACAAGATAGACAAAAATCATATGCCGACATAAGACGTTTAGATTTGAAGTTTAAGGTTGGAGATATGGTTTTTGTCAAGGTTTCTCCCCTGAGAAACGTTATGGGATTTGGCTCAGTGGGTAAGTTGGCAACGAGATTTGTAGGACCCTTCCCTATTACCACACAGATTGGAAAAGTGGCATACAGAATTGATCTTCCAGATAAGTTGGCAGGAGTTCACAATATTTTTCATGTTTCGCATCTGAGGAAGTGTCTACATGATTCCGCAGTAGTAGTAGAACCCGATCAGCTAAAAGAAGTGGAGGTAGAGCGTGAATCACTTGTGCGTCGTACACCCACTCGTATATTGGAACACGGCGTCAAGAGATTACGCAACCAGGAAGTTCGTCTAGTGAAGGTTCAGTGGGGAGACGACCCCAAGGAGTGCACATGGGAATCTGAGGAGAGAATTTGAACTTATCCTTTTCTATTTGAAGGTACACTTCAAATATCCTATCTTTGATCTTTGATCTTTCCTTAGTTAGGGTCTTTTCGATAATCTTTAGGTGAACCTATGGATGGTAGCTTGGTTGTAAACATGTCATTAGGGCATGTTATGTTTGATGGACGAAAATGATTACAAGTGGATGCCAATGTTTGCAAATGGATGCATTGCATGCACTAGATAGATATTTATTAGGATAATCGGCCAACTAGGTACACACACCTGCATATGCGTGCCTGTTATCTATTGCACTTGCACATGGTTGTGTGTGTATATATATATGTGTGTGTGTGTGTGTGCGTGCGTGCGTGTGTGTGTGTATAAATGGATGTTGCATATGGATGGTGCATTTGGGTGAATGATTGAAACATACTTATAGAATCATCAATTATACTAGAGTAATTGCATACATTTGGTTGCATGGCATAAGCATACTTGCATTACATGAGGTCAACTGAATCAGTAGACCGACTACCTTTTCGCATTAAGTTAGTTAAAAATAAGGACAATGGTAGAAATGGATGATGGTTGAGTATATGGATGTTGTTCTTGGATGCTGGTTGTTAATTACGTTCTTCCGTCTTTGGAGATTTCGGGGACGAAATCCTTTAAGGGGGGAGAATGTAACACCCCGACATATTATGAGAAATATAATAAAAAGAAATTAAAAGCGCATTTGGTAGTGGTAAAGGTGCATGTTGACTTCCTTAGTGACCAGGGATCAAGTCCCGTTGTCGCTCAAAATCTAGAGCGATGTTTTTTTAGATGGTTCATTTCCTGCGATTTTCCTACGTATTTCAGCGTTGTTTCTGACATGTGGCGGCTTCCCATTCACTCCAGTGATGTAATAGGATGAGATGGCTAAATTTTATTGGTTGAGTGATGTGTATGGGCTAGAATTGATAACCATTAAGTGTATGAAAGAACCAAATTTAATCCAAAATAATCTAACGGATTACATTCACTCAAACAATCTATAAATAAACCATCTAACCTAAACCTAATCTCATATTCAGCCATCGCCATAATTCTACAGTAAAATTAGTGTGTATTATTCTTCCTCCTTTTCTCTACTAAATAAACAAATCTCTACCAAATTAAATTATCTATATATATTCAAGCAATTTGGGGAATTTAGAAGAATCAAAGGGAGAAAGATTAAAGCAAAGCTTTTTACAAATTTATGCAAGCTAAAGTGCCAGCTGAGTGGGAACTAATATGAAATAGAAAAATAAAGTAGTTCAATTTCAGTTCTTTTCTAGCACGTTAATATGAATTAATTTTTTTATTAATTGAGAATAGATGTACATTAGTGCAACTTCTTCTTCTTCTTCTTTCACTTCTCAAATCTAATTCATGTTTGGTTTAAAATATGGGACATATAAATTGTCTATTCACGTTTTATGGCATAAATAAGATTGAAATTTATGTAAATTATTGTATCTTCTCCTTCTACCACTTCTCAATTCTAATTCATGTTTGGGTTGAAATTTGGAACAAACAAATTGTTATTCACGTTTCATGGCGTAAATAAGATTGGTTTAATTAAATTGAATTAGAATTGTTATTCAATTTCTAATGGTAGAACAGGTTAGTTGAATAAATTCAGAATTTGTTACTTGAATAAAATTATGGTTTTGATTGATATAATCACATAATTTTGAATATGGTTTTGGAACAAAATTGGGAAGTCTAATTGGCATAATTGTTTGTTTCATGCGTGGCCTAAAAATGTAAAAGTGGAATTTTGTGTAATTAAATGGTTTGTGGCTATTGGATAAAAATCTTGTACAGATTAAATCTCAAAAAGGAGAACGTAAATTAGGGTGGAAAAAAAAAGAAAAAAAAGAAAACTAAATGGACCCTAAAGGCTAGTGTAAATTTGTAACAAAATGGTATAAAAATTACAGACAAACCATACGGACTAAATGGATGTGAAATTAAAATACCATTTATGTAAGAAAAAGAAATTGTGAAATAACCAAATCGGATGTAAAAATGTCCTAAAGCAGATTAATGGAAATAAACAGTATGTTAACTGTAACGGTAAAATTAATTAATCTAGAAGCGATTTGGTAGGCAGACCTTGTATAGGTCTGGATAGGTGTTTCATGCAGTAAAGACCAAAATATAGTTTTGGCTGTATGTACTAGGAGTGGGCAAGTAGGTTCGCAAGGAAGTTTGTTACCTTTCATAGGTTGCTAGTACGTAGGATAGATAGCATGCACAATCGTAGGCTTTTTAAGGCAGATCGACGCGGACAGAACAAGTCAAGTGTGCTCCGACGTAGGCTTCTTTAGGCAGATCGATGGAGGACTTTGGATAGGGGCAAGTCCACATGGGTGACCGAGGAGACAGGAGGATAGGAGTCCAGTTTAGCGGAGCCTGAGTGCAACTTTGGGGTCCTGCGAGGTTGTTTGAGTCGGCGCCGGTCAAACGTAAGAGCCATTTAGTCACAGTGCTTGGGTGAAGAGCATGACTTTCACGTTGTAGCATGTGGATAGGTAACGACAGCAGGTCCAACAGGCCGATTGACATTTAGTATTACTGCATGGTTGACTTCCCTAGAGTGACCGTGAACTTTGGCTTCTTAGGAACTGTATCTAAGAAGGATTCATTGCATTATATTATTCACCCTCTGCGATATCCGGGGAAGATCTGGAATTAAACTGTTTTATTCTTTCTGCTTCATTTTATTTCTCATTCACCAGACTTTATGTTTGACCTATTCCTATTTTTCCTATTTCCCCCAAATCACAGGATGGGAGGTCTAGGTTGTAGTTATTTGCAGCTTGGAGGGTCATTGGAGCAGTTGTTATCTTCAGCTTTTGTTTCTTTTGTTCCATGTACTTCGTTTCTCTTTTTCGTACTTTACTCTATATATGGGGACCTATATTGTGAACTTTGTTATGTTTTATGTTTTGGTGGAGACTACTTGGTACTTTTGGTTTTAGAAATAAATTTCGGGTAATGTTGTTTCTAATGAAACTGTTTTGCTATTAATTTATAATTAGTGTAAGTTTTCTTCCGCTGTAATATTTTAATCATTTTTTGCTACTGCCTTAGTCTCTGTGCTATGTTATGGATTTTTATTTCACCCGACCACCCGTGCTTCCAGTCATGTCCGATTTTCGGGGTGCCTAGAGGTGCGGGGTGTCATAGAAACTCTGAGAAGTCATCAATTGAAGGCTAAATTCTCTAATTGTCACTCCTGGCAAGAAGAAGTTAGATTTCTTGGGCATGTGGTTTCGAAGAATGAACTTCGGTTGATCCAATAAAGATCGCCATAATCAATGATTGGGAAACTCCTAGAACCCTTTAGATGTCCGCAGCTTCCAAGGCTTAGCTGGTTATTACAGAAGATTTATCGAGAACTTCGCTCGAATTTCTTCACCACTCACAGCTTTGACTAGAAAGAATGTTAAGTTTTCTTGGAGTAAGAAGTGTAAGGAAGCATTCGAAGAAGTGAAGCACAGGCTAACCTCTGCCCCTACTCTTACTGTCCCGGATGGTAGTGAAGGGTTCACTGTTTATACAAATGCTTGTAATGATGGATTGGGTGCTATTTTGATGCAGTATGGTAAAGTTATTGCCTATGCTGGTCATCAGTTGAAGACCCATGAGGCAAACTATGCAGCTCATGGCTTGGAATTGCTCGTCGTCGTCTTTGCTTTGAAGTTATGGAGGCATCACCTTCTTGGAAAAAAAATTAAACTCTTTACGGACCACCAATCGCTGAAGTACATCTTTACCCAGAAGGATCTGAATCAGAGACAAGTTAGATGGCTCGAATTCTTATCATCATATGACCTCGACATCAACTACACTCCCGGAAAGGCTAATGTTGTGGCCGACGCTCTGAGTAGAAGCAAAGCCATGTTATGTCAACTTGTTGTTTCTCTAGCTCTTATGGATCGCATAGCCGCTAAGCAGGATGAGGACCCGATGCTTAGGTAAATAAAAGAAAATGTTCATGGCAGGAAGTGTAATACTCAAGGCGAATGGGGCGCACTAATCGATAGAAATGGAATTTTGAGAATTAATAATCGAATTTGTGTTCGAAATGTGGATGGTTTGAGACAAGAAGTGCTTAGAGAAAATCATCAATCCAGACTCTCTGTTCACCCGGGAACCACAAAGATGTTTCAGAATATGAAAAATTTGTACTGGTGGAGTGGAATGAAGCGAGATATTTCTATTCACATTAGCAGGTGTGTCACTTGCCAGCAAGTTGAAGCCAATAACCAGCAGACAGCAGTATTATTACAGCCTCTTGAGATTCCGAATTGGAAGTGGGATCAGATTTCAATGGATTTTATTGATGGAATACCGAGAACCAGAAAAGGTAATGAAAGTATCAGGATTATTGTCGATAGATTGACAAAGTCTGCTCACTTTATTCCTTTGAAGACTACTCGAACTGCCGCGAGTTTAGCCGAGCTTTATATGAAATAAATTGTCTGCTTTCCACGACGTTCCGTCTAGCATGGTATGTGATCGGGACCCTATCTTCACTAGCAATTTCTGGAAGGCTTTTCAGGAGACTCTGGGTATTCAATTAAATCTGAGCACATCTTATTATCCTCAAATGGATGGTCAGACCGAAAAAGTAAATCAGATTTTGGAAGATCTTCTTCGAGCCTGTGTTTTAGACTTTGGAGGATCTTGGGAAGAACATCTCCATCTCATAGAATTCACCTACAACAATAGCTATCAAGCGAGTATTGAAATGGCACCGTTCGAAGATCTTTACGGACGGCCATGTAAATCTCCATCTTGTTGGGTTGAATCGGGAAATCGACTTGTTCTTAGTCCCAAAATGATTTTGGAAGCTTTTGAGAAAGTCTAAGAAATCAGGAGGAAAATGAGAATTGCCCAGGATAGACAGAAGGAGAAGAGACTTGGAGTTTGCAGTCGAAGATCAAGTATTTCTCAAAATTTCGCCTTTGAGGAATGTTATTAGATTTGGTAGGAAAGGAAAGCTCACTCCTAGATTTGTTGGTCCTTTCCGCATCTCAGAAAGAATTGGTGCTTTGGCGTATAGAGTTGACTTACCAGAGAAGCTATCAGGGGTGCATAATGTGTTTCATGTCTCACACCTCCGCAGATATGTGCATGACCCATCTGTGATTGTCCAGCCTGCTTTGTTTGAAGAGATTGATGTTGAGCCTAATCTAATTGTTGAGAGAAGACCGCTTCGTATAGTAGGCAGAAGCACGAAGCAGCTAAGGAGAAAGGTTGTAAATCTCGTTAAAGTTCAGTGGAGCGAAGATGATCGAGATTTGTACTTGGGAAACGGAAGAGAGTATCCGTGCTTCAAATCCTGAATTTCTGATATCGGGTATGTAGTCCATGCCCAAATCTATTTCTATCTTTCTATTTATCTTTCTATTTTCCTATTCCGTTCTTTTTGAGGACGAAGTTTTGAGTCGGGGAGATTGTAATTGTTATCCCGCCTTTTGGCAAGGCCGTGACACCAAGAACTCGACTAGGGATCAAAGGAAGTTTGTCCCGAAGACTAGTTATACACAGGTCTACTATGGATATTGGTAAATTTTACCCGAGTCCGGATCGAGCAACAATTGATATGATACGACAAGCAAAGCTACGAAAGCCAACGTTCCAAATTTCAGGTCAATCGGAGTTCGTGTGCTCAGGATGTTGATCGATCAAAACCAAGAAAGCCGACCACGTTCATATCCATGGGGTTTTCGTATCCATCAACTCGTAGTCATCAATTTCATATCCATCCCTCCAGCAACTTATGTGCGTATCCATAAAAAAGAGGCAACCTGGTTCGTATTGATCGCTCATTTAGTCGATACGAAGGACTTCATGGCAGATCAATGTAAAATGAGCAGGTTCGTATCGATACAAAATAGGACAAGAGCTATCGATATGAAGGAGCTTCAGGTGAACGATACGAATGGAATAATTTGGCACGATACGAAAAGAATCATCTCAGATTGATACGAAGGGCATGGGCAAGCATCGATACAGAATACATGAGTTCGTACCAATATGAAGCAGCTACAAACCATCGATACGAACAAAGCACAAAAAGTGGAAAACTCGGTCACTCGGCATGAAAAGTGGATCGATCCTGAAATATAGCGCCACATCATCTGATCGACACGTGCCAGCATGGATACGAACACCATCGATACAAATACCATCGATACGAATTCGGCAGTGTTCTACAAATCAAAACTTGCATCGATCATAACTCAAAATCTACAAGTCCAAATGCTACCAAATTTTCACTGGAGCTTATGTACAACATCAAGAATGTACCTGATCAATCCCAGCCAAAAAGAATCAATTATTGATCGATACGAACTCAGTTGTATCGCTCCTGGATCAAGTCGAAATCACCTGAACTCGATCCCATGGGCCCATCCACGTGAGAGAAGAGGTCTTCTGAGATCTTGGCGAGATATTTGCTGCCTACACCTATAAATAGTGGCCCCAAGCCTTCAGAAAAAAGAACTTTGGCCTCTCTACGTCGATACTCTGTCGAAATTGCTGTTGTAATCTTATTGTACTGTTGTAATCCACTTGTAACCAACGAGTTATAGTCAATAAACATCAATCATTTCATAGTGGACGTAGGCCATAGGCCGAACCACTCTAAATTTGTGTGTTTCTGTACTTTCTCTTATCTGTTGATTGACGTGTTTGTTAGATCTGCCTCATTTTACATTTACTTTCTTCATTTTATCTCTTCAAACACATCCGAAGAGTGTTGTGCCCAATTTTGGTACAAACACTTTGGTGCTTTCACTGAGAAAACCCAGCTTTTCTTCTGCTCCTTGGATCTAATGCCGATATCAAATTGCAAGAATCTAAGGAGAAGATCTAGATCTCAAGCCTAGAAGTTCTTCCATCCTATTCAGATTTGCACTAAGTCTAGGAGAGAACTTCGCTATTCACCATGGTCGCTACTAGGACTACCTCAACTGCCGCAGATCCAGAAGGACGGGATAGGCAGAACCTTGCACAACTTCCCTCTACAGACCAGAATGCGGCTGGACCTTCGGATCCACAAGGCCCTGTCACTAGGGAGGAATTCCAGCTACTGATGCAAGAGCTGAATCAAAGCCGCCAACAGCTCCGTGCCAACACAGAGTTAACCAATCGGCTGAACCGGGAAAGACAAAGGAGATCTAGAAGGGATCAGGCTTCCTACTCATCTACTGAAAGTTCAGCTTCCTCTGATTACAATCGCGGATCCACACGCCCATGGCTGGATGGAAGCTATACACCAGCTACCAGGCATCAGCGCACCTTGAATCTTAGACAAGCGAGAGTTGGTCCGTCAACCAGCCACCAGACCGAACCCTCCTCCTGAGGAGGGGCGGTTCCCTATCACACTATTAACAACCGCGCTGCTACCGCTGCCACTGAGTTGGAAGCTGACACTCGGAACCGAATGGATCTGAACCATTACCAACGTGATTACACTCCTGGGCCTTATGTTCCCGAAGACCTAGAGCCAAGGAGGCGAGGTATGGACCGTCGACCGCGCCCGGCCCATCCTCACATTGTGGAACCCAACCACACCTTGGCCCAGCATGCCCAGAATGTCCAGATGCTAGATGATCCGTGAGAGCCAAGGCCTCAACAATGACGATTGAGGAATCACCCGTAGTCATACCCCTTTCACCGATGACATCCTCTACGCTGAACCGCCCCGGCGATTCAGAATGCCAACTCTACCTTTTTATGAAGGGAGCTCTAACCCTAACTAGCACATTTTAAAGTATGAATGGTTGGTGGATGCCGCACGAGTTGATGATGCGGTCAAACCCCGATCTATTTAATGTTTCGACCAGTTGGCTACAAAGTTTGTTGAGCAATTTCGCATGCATGTCACAAGGCCCAAAGATGTTAATACCTTGTCCACTGTCACTCAAGCTCCCGAAGAGACACTCAGACGTTACCTGGAGAGGTTCCACGTCGCATGTGCTGAGATTAGTAACCCTAATGACAATTCCATTCTGATGGCACTGACTATGGGAATCGACCCCGATTCCGAATTTGGGAACTGGTTGGCCGGAAAACCCCCTGCGTCATTGGACTATTTCTATTCCAAGACAGCTCAGTTCTTAAGAAGAGAGGATGCGAAACAGTCTAGGGAAAAGGATGACGCAGGGCCCAGTGTGGAAGGAATCCAAAGCAATGTCGTTGTGAAACAAACCGAGGAGAGTTCCGGAAAGGTGCAGTTAAATATACAGAATAAGCAGAATCAGCAGAAAGGCGATAGAAATCAAGGTAAGAAGCGGGATCAGAATCGTGGACCGCGACGTAGAGCTCCCATGTTTGACACCTATACTTCTTTAAATACATCCTTGGAAAATGTGAACTTGCAAACTTGTAATACTATCCAATATAAGAAACCTGCTCTGAAGCAATTGTCAAAGAAACAGATTCAAACTAGGAAGTTTTGTAGATTTCATGATAGTTATGGCCACAACACAAACGAGTGTCATCATCTATCGAGAAGTTGATCCAAGAAAGAAAGTTGGAGCAATTCGTTCGGGCGTCGCAGGCTGGAGGTACGGGCCCATCAAATCAAAATCAAATACCAAATCAGGTTAGACCGGAGGAACCCGCACATACTGGCGGGAGGTTAGTGATTAACACTGTTAGTGGTGGTCCTCACCCAGTGGATCGGAGTTGGAGGGAAACAGAGTTGTATGCCAGCTCTATTAGGCATACGAGCTTCGAGTGTTGCAATAAGTTGGAAGACGGGGCTTCGTCCAAACAACAGAAGATGATGACAGACGACATCGTTTTTCGAGACAGGGATGCCGACAGAGTCGAAGCCCTTACCATTGATCCACTAGTCATTACAGCTCAGATAGGTTCTACTTGGATGAAGAGGATCTTAGTGGACAGTGGAAGTTCAGTGAACATACTCTTTAAGAGAGCCTATGATCAAATGAAGATGGAAGCGAAAGATTTGAAGCCTTGTCAGTCTCGTATTCATGGCTTCAATGGAAGTGCAACTATACCCACTGGGATGGTGGAGCTACTAGTGGAGTTGGTAGTTAGGGAACGCCGGAGAGTCTGGATGTTGCAGCTTATTGTATTGGATATTGACTCACCGTACAACGCTTTCTTGGGCAGATCGGCCCTAGCTCAGTTCAGGGCTGCTATCGCTTCTTGGTGTCTGACTTTGAAATTCCCTACATACAATGGAGTCGGAGTTGTTCAGGGAGACCAGGCTGCTAGATGGGACTGTTATGTTGCTGAGCTACATGAGACACAGCGATAAGAGAAAGGGAAGGGCATAGAGGAATCTCTCTACGTCTGCTTTATAGATAATTGACAGTTAACGCTTGGGCCTAGGCCCGGGCACTACAACCATTCCCGAGAGATCTTGACCCAAGAGATAATGAAAGCAAGGATGAAGTCAAAGACAGTCAGGCTTCTCCGGCAGAGCTGACGATCGATGTTCTGATCGATAATAAGGACGATTCTAAAATGATAAAGATTGGATCTTAGCTAAGCCAACAGATGAAGGAGGAATTGGTTGAATTTCTCCGGGCAAACCTCGGTGTGTTTGCCTAGACACACTCTGACATGTATGGGATCTCGCCGGACATTGCGAGCCACACCTTGAATATTGACCCACAACATGTCCCGGTCAAGCAAAAAAAGGCGTGGTATGGATCCAGAGAGATCTGCCGCCCTAAAGGAAGAGGTAGATAAACTCAAGTCGAACGGGTTTATTTGAGATGCGCTCTATCCAGAATGGGTGTCTAACCCTGTACTTGTCAGAAAACCTATCGGGAAATGGAGGACTTGCGTTGACTACTCAGACTTGAATAAAGCATGCCCTAAAGACAGTTTTCCATTTCCCCGGATTGATCAACTTGTAGATTCAACAACCGGACACGAGCTCTTATCTTTCTTGGATGCATATTCGGCTACAATTAGATTCCCATGCACCTGCCCAATCAGGAGCACACCAGCTTCGTCACCGATCTGGGACTTTACTGCTACAAAGTCATGCCGTTTGGACTCAAAAACGCTGGAGCAACTTACCAGCGGCTAGTTAATCGAATGTTTGCTAACTAGATTGGAAACACCATGGAGGTATATGTGGACGACATGCTTGTAAAGTCACGATTCTCCACCAGTCATATCAAAGACTCGAAATGATGTTCAACATCCTTCGAGAGTATAGAATGAAGCTCAACCGTTGAAATGTCACTTTGGGGTCGCGTCCGGAAAGTTCCTTGGATTCATCGTTAATGCTCGGGGAATCGAAGCCAATCCCGAGACTATCTGGGCAATTAGGAATCTTGAGACTCCAAGGACCATAAAGCAAGTTCAAAGCCTCAACGGGAAGGTAGCAGTACTGAGCAGGTTCATCTCAAAGTCCACTGACAAATGCATCCCCTTCTTCGACCTAATCAAGAAAGGGAAACAGAACTTTGAATGGAATATAGAATGTGAAGGTGCATTCCGAGCACTAGTTCAACACCTATCCACACCACCTATTCTGTCAAAGCCTATTGATCACGAGAGATTGTACATCTACTTAGCGGTGTCAGAAAATGCAATCAGTGCCGCTTTGGTTCGGGAGGAGGATCGGATACAACGGCCAATCTATTACATCAGTAAATGACTGACCGGAGCAGAGAGAAATTTTCCACAGTTGGAGAAGTTAGCTTACTCTCTTGTCATTGCCTCGAGGAAGCTTCGCCCATATTTCCAGGCTCATCCTATCACTATATACACCGACCAGCTGTTACGAAAGGTCCTTACGCGGCCTGAGACATCTGGTAGGTTACTCATGTGGAATATCGAGTTGAGTCAGTTCGACATCACTTACACACTGAGACGAGCTATTCAAGGACAAGTCCTAGCGGACTTCATCGCCGAATTCACTATCCCAGAGGACTTGTTCGAAGCCAATGAATCTTCCAAATATGTCTGGAAGCTGCATACTGATGGCGCATCAAATGACCACTGCTCAGGCGCTGGAATTGTGCTCGAAACTCCTGAAGGCCGATCTATATGATATGCTTTGAAGTTTGATTTCCGTGCGACCAACAACGAGGCCGAATACAAAGCTTTACTTGCTGGACTCAGACTCGCCAGAGACTTGAAAATTATTGCTGTAGAGATTTACCGCGCTTCACAATTGGTCGTGTGCCAAGTTCGGAGGGAATAACAGGCCAGAGACCGAAGACTGGCTGCTTATCTTGCTCGGGTCCAGGAAATACTGAATCAGTTCGATTATTATGCCATCTATTGCATACCCCGAGAACACAATCAGAAGGCCGATTCCTTGGCAAAGTTAGCCAGCACTGGTGAGGCACAAAAAATGGGATTCGTTCCCGTTGAGACACTATCTTCCCCGAGTATTGATCAAATGGAGACCGACTGGGTACATGAAGTTATACCCGATAAGGAATCATGGATGACTCCGTTCAGTAACTATCTCGAGCATGGGACTCAGCCAGAGCGCAAGGGTGAGAAAATAAAAGTTCTTCGGAATGCTTCGTGATTTACTATTCAGAATGGAGTCATGTATAGAAGAGGATACTTTATTCCTTTACTACAGTTTATCACCTACGACAAAATAAAGCGAGTATTACATGATGTGCATGAAGGAGAATGTGGCGATCACACCAGGGGGCAAGCTATTGCTAAGAAAGTGCTCCGATACGGTTACTATTGGCCGATTGTAAATCGCGATGCATCAGATTATGCCAGGAAATGCAACAGAAGTCAGAAGCATGCTCGGATTCCAAGAGCCCCGCCTACCGAAATAACTCAAATGGTCTGTCCATGGCCGTTCGCAATATGGGGCATCGATATTATTGGGTCTCTACCTCTGGCTAAAGGTGGCGCGAAGTACGCCATCGTTGCAGTTGATTACTTTACCAAATGGCTGGAAGCCGAGCCCCGTGCTACTATCACGATGAAGAAATTGATCAACTTTGTGGTACACAACATTATTTGTCGATTTGGTCTCCCACATACCATCATCACTGACACCGGAGTTCAATTCAATAATGTCGAGTTCAAGAATTTCTGTCAGCGATTCCATATCCAAAAGAAGTTCTCTGCAGTTGCATACCCTCAAGCGAATGGACAGGTCGAAGCTGTTAACAAAGTTATAATGTCCATTCTGAAGAAATGATTGGAAAAATCCAGGGGCAAATGGGTCGATGAACTTCCTATGGCCCTATGGGCATATCGAACAACCCACAAGTCCTACGGCTCAGAAGACGTTATTCCCATCAAATTGGAAGTACCTTCTCATCGTGTGACTTACTATGATTCAAAAACAAATGCTATATTGCTTGCCGAATCTCTGGACTTATTAGATGAGAAGCGTGAAGAGGCTGATTTGAGGGCAGCCGCGCACCGAAGTCGAGTCGCCCGATTGTACAATGCTAAGGTCCGACCCCGAACCTTTGAACTTGGCGATCTCGTGCTCAAGAGGATTTAAACTGTCCCTTCGCATATGAAACCTACGTGGGAAGGACCGTATGTTATTGAATGAAGACTCGGAGACGACACATTTAAATTATCGACCGTTGATGGTCTCACTTTGCCGAGAGCTTGGAACATCGAGAGTCTTCGTCGCTACTACACAAACAGGCTTTGTTTATTCATTCAGTCTGCTCTTCATTCGCAATTTGTTTTTGCATTTCGAAATTTGAATTTGTTATAAGGCAACTAACTTTGCCATACTTTCTTATTTCAGCAATACAATGCAATCTCTTCGAGCCAGAGCAGTGATTCTTAAGGTCATACGACCATCACAATGCACGAAGAGCTAAGTTCCATCCTACGGTGGGACTTATTCAAATAGGGAGTGACTGTGATATGACCGGTCACTCGCTAAGTGAAACCCGAGCTCGGGGGCAAACTATCAACTGAAGCCAAAAAGGATTGATACATGACAATCCTCTAACTAACTCCGGCTCCCAAAGTGCGAGCTGGAGTATAAACTTGCAAATGTGGGCTCGAAAAGGGTGGATCCGTCCACCTAACGACTTCACCCACGTTTAATCCAAGCCCGAGGAGGATGGATCCTTCCATCTAACGACCTCGCTTGTTAACTCGGGATGGATGAGACCCGACCGTTCACGATCCTGATAAATCTATCATTACCAGAGTGCGAATGAAATCCTAAAACTCAAAACGGGTGTGACTGACCGCTCGAAAAACAACTGAAGTCCCCAGAGCGCGGACTGGAGTAAAAACTTCAACTGGGTGTGAATGACCACCCACGACTAACTCTAAGTCCCCAGAGTGCGGACTGGAGTATAAACTTCAACTGGGTGTGACTGACGACCCACAACTAACTCTAAGTCCCCAGAGCGTGGAATAAAATATAAAATTCAATTGGGTGTGACTGACCACCCACAAATCAGCCTAAGTCCCCAGAGTGTGGACACGGACCTGATCATTAAAACGGGTGTGACTGACCGCCCGAAAAACAACTGAAGTCCCCAGAGTGTGGATGTAACTTTAAACATTAAGCAGGCGTGATCGACTGTCCACATGCGAGTTCAATCCCCAGAGTGTGGATGCGATTGTCAATAAGTGAGCGAGTGTAACCCGACCACTCGAATTCATCTCTCTACCACTCCATTCCGACCGAATGAAGCTAAAAATGTTGAAGGTGAAAAGCAACCACCGTCTGACCACTTCGACTCATCCCCAGGACTGGGGGCATGACTCCAGCGCCAACTACTAATCGAGATAGTACGACGTTGAGGAGCGACTTGACGTTTGGTTACGACCCGAAGCCATGACTACGGGACTTAACAACCGCACACAAGTCCGATCCAGAGGCTGATGCCTCGCAAATATGTCGAAAGAAAACTCGAGTGATGCAACACTTAAACAAATAAACTCGGAGTTGTGCAAAGAACAAAAGGAAATTCTATTTCATTTATCCTTTAAAAGAAAAATAGATACAAGGAGTCTATGCCAAAAAATCCTACTAGCAAGGGCCGAATCCGCATCTATACATAGCCTACAAGAACAAAAAGAAAGTTCTTAACTATCTACCAAAAAAGGTATGCCAAGATTCATTCCTACTCCTGGGGCTTCTTCTCCTTTGGAGTCGACCCACTGGAGCTGCCACTATGATGCCGCTTCGAACTTTTGCCTTTACTAGGCTTGTCCCCGGCCGGGGGAAGTATCGTGGTCTCCTCCTCCGAACTCACCGGAATCAGGATACTTTCAGAGTGCGTGGTCGGAGGGACGGGGGCACTTTCGATGTGAGGAGATATAGGGGGAACCCCAGTAACAATAATCGTGCCACCAGGAGAGATCATGAGTAAAGGGGATGGGCCAGGTCCTGCCATTCCACCTCCTGTGGTGCTGCCCATTGTCGCGCCCGCCATCTCAGTGCTAATTTCCGCCATTATTGCGTCGTCAGGAGCTGCTTGTGTATCAGGCGAAACGCTGGCGGTCAGAGCCGAAGAGCTGGCCGCAAACGCACTTCCACTCATAACAAATGGCAAGTCAGAAAGTGGATCGCTGTGGGTACCTAAGATCTCATCCATCATTTTCTCGCTAAAAGTGAAAGCGCTCACATCAACTTCACCGGCCATAGCAGTGGTGGTGGTCGTCATAGCCTCCGTTATGATAGTCTCCTGCTCTTGATTTTGTTCCTGAGTTGCAGGGGGCATGGTCAGTGCTGCTTCTATAACTGAATGGAGATAAAGAGAAAATATTAGAAATTTCCTTTGATAGTACTCCAGACTTCGAATGAGTTCGAGAAGTGTTCGGGATACCTTCCTCAGGTTGGCTCGCGGCGGGGGCCGGAGTTACTCCTAACACATGCTCGCGGGCTAGAGATAGTTATGGCTGATCCTGATCATAGGCCGACACAGGTAAAGGATCAACTGTAGGAGTGGATTCAGGCTGGGTTGACACAGGAATCTCAGAGCTTGTATCATGATGCTCAACACCAGAGCCCTCTCCAACCTTTGAGTGCTGAGTAGCGAGCTTCTCTTTCTCAAATGCGACAGTTGCGTCATGGAGAATTCTCCTCTCTTCCTCATTCAACACTCTGTTTTCCAGATCAAATTCATCGAGGGATTTAGTATGATGCTCTGCCTTCTCACCGGCCAAGAAACGGTGCCAGGCACTATGTAAGTGAGTTGGATAATCTTCTGAGCCAGCTCAGGTCACGGTATCTCAGAACGTTGACATTGTAGGTAATTAAATGATCTTCAATGTCACTCTCAAGTCTGGTCTCCGCTGCCCTGGCCTCAACCTCAACCCTAGCCTCAGCCTCCTGAGCTTTTAACTTCGCTGCATCCCACTCGTTTTGAGCCTCCACAGTTTGGTTGCAGGCCTCCTGAGCGATCTTATTAGCTTCATCTTTTTCCTTAACGACTTCCTCTGTAACAACTCTGTATTTTACAATTATTTTTAAATTGATTTCCAGATTCAAAAGCTTTATTTATGAAAAAGAATAAATTTTGTTATTTTAAATATAAACTTTGATTTTGATGTGGGTAAGAATTCCAAATATGACTAAATTTAATATTTCCAGAAAGAGTGAATTTTGGTTAAAATAGTCAAACTTTGACTTTTAAATTTAAATTTTAAATATTTGAAATTATAAATTTTATCTTTTATTATGAAAATAGATTTAATAACATAAATATGGCTTTTTGTTTCGTTGAAAACGGAGTTAAAATGTAAAAGTTATGTACATTTCAATTTTGAGTATAAATTGTTTATTTAACAATTTTGTCTATTTTAAATTGTATAGATTACTTTTTCTTTGTTATATTTTATTTTAATATGTGTCAATATGTTAATTTATGTATATTTTCATCTCTAAATATTTTCAAAAATAATAATAGAATTTTCCAAAATTTACTATGACGATTTCCTATTTTTAAAGGCTGTTTTCCTATTTTCTGCTATTTTTTTCATTAGACATTATATGTAAATTAAATTTTAAATGTTTATTTTGTGAATATATTTTTATTTCATGCTATTATTTATGTTTAAAAATATATTACAAGCTCATATGAATTTTCTAAAAATTTATTCTATTCAATTCCAAATTTTCTAGACTAGTTTACTATTTTAGCTATTTTCTTAATTTAACTTTATATAATTGATAAATATTTATATAAATTATTATATTTTGATAAAATTTCCAAATTTTATCTGGGATTTTTTTCTTCCAGAAATATAAAGTTATAAAAAAGGAATTAAAGATATATGAAGAGTTTGATACCTTTTGTGTGCTTAGCCCTTTTGAATTCTACCGTTTCTTTTCAATCAATACATCTTTTATTTTATTTTTGCCGTTCTTTTCCTCATTCATTTTCAGCCGACTCCCTCATCTTTTTCACAAATTTTCAAAGCTCCAAAACCCTAAAAAAAATCATGGCCTCCATCTTGCAAAAATTTTTAGTAATCTCCCTCTTTTCTTTCTACTTTTTTTCTTACTTTTCTATGCAATTTTGCCTTGATCTCTTCACATGTTGCTTGGCCTAGCCTCTACCACCTTCATCCCCATCATCACCTCCTCCATCTACTACAGCAAACACTCCCTTCCCTCTGACCAAGACAGGCCATGACCTTCCACTTGAAGCCATCACCACAAAACTCCACAAAACATTGCCTAGACCACACATATCATCACCTACCCTCCATATCTTGCTTTGGCCACCCCCTTAGCCACCACCACCACTTGCTACATGACCTTTGGCTGCTACTACTCATCACCCAAACCTCTGTCCAGACCTGTACCAGATGATGGCCGAGCCATTTGACCCATAGACCGAGCCAAAAGTTGAACCAAACTCCACAATGTTGCCTAGTCTCTTGATATTCTTGTGTTGTAACTTCCTCCACATGTTCTAGCCTTTATGCCATGCATTCCTATGATCAAACCTGAGCCAAAGTCATGTCAAACCTGACCTAAATAAACCCCTAGGCCATGCAAAGCATTGTAGAAAACAAGGCAAAAGATTTGACATTCAAATCTCTTTTCATTTCAAAGTTATTTCATTTTAAAGTCGTATTGAATTTTGTTGTTTTGATTGTTTGTTTTGGGTTGTGCACAAGAGTTGTAGCTTGGATTCGTTCTCCACTCAAGTCCGTAGTCTTGTCATCGTGCTTTTGTTTCCATTGTGTCATTGGTTTTGATATCTCCAGCACAAACAGGTGAGTTATTCTCACCAGACAATATGTACCTATATAACTAGTAAATTGACACCCTGTGAATCTGTAGAAATATATTATCATGTTATACTTGACTATGTTATGATCATATGATGTTTATACACCTGTTATATCATCCGTTACTGTTATATAATGTATTTTGTTCATTTATATCTGTTTATCACACTGCAAGTTCCCTGTAGACTAGAATCACTATGGGTTGAAATGATACATACCCGAACGGACTTTAGAATAGGGAAAAATCATTATGGGCTGAAATGATAGGCCTGAATGGTTTTTATTTATTTTATTTAACTTGGGATTGCGGGTTTGAAATGATAGAACCCGGATTTTTCTTTTTAAACTGCGGATTGAAATGATACATATCTGTATCACTTGACCTAGGTTAGAAAACTATATACATGCCCGTGGTTATTTTATAAAGTGTTTTGGATGATTTTAAGTATTTTTAAAAATATAAATTTATGAAATTTGATTTAAATAGATTTTGAAATGTTTTAAAATAAAGAAATTATGATTTTTCTATGAGTAAAAATGTAATTAATGAATGGTTAAATTGGATTATTGAAATATAACTTAAGTTTGGAATTTGGAATTTTGGTTAAAAATGATATTTAAGTTATATGAATAAAATGGAAATTTAATTATATTTGGAAAATGGTAAAATATGATAATTTGATTAAATTTGAATTTAAGTGATTTATTAAAGTATTATTGATTTTTCTATGAATTTAAGTGCTTAAATAAATGAATGTTTAAAAGTGATCTTTTAAAATATAACTTGACTTGGAAATGTGAAATTTGGTTTTAATTAAAGGTTTAAGTTAATTAAATAAAATTGGAAATTTAGTTAAATTTGTGAAATGGTAATTTAAATTTGAAGTGTTAAGTTATTTGTCGAAATGTGAAGAATTGGAAACTTTTACACTTAAATTTATTAAGTAAATTGTTGAAAATTGGATTTAATTATAAGAAATTTATTGTGAAAAAGATATATGTTAAATGATATGTAAATGAACATTTTAAATGTTAAAATATGATTTTTAAAATGTTTATGTGTTTTAAATTGAAGTTATTTAATTGCTGGAAATACACTAACACCTGAAATCTACTTTTAATAGCATTCAGAAATGCTATAGATTCTGTTTTGAACTAAAATTGTGTAAAAAGAGCTATTACAGCATTTCTGAAATGCTGTAGTTGCTGTAATTGAACTTATAGGCTAATACTGAACTCAGGCCTATTATAGCATTCTCTGGAAATGCTATAATGGTCTGTAGTCTTTGCTGAAACCAAATTTAACTCTTGTTTTGAAATCTGAACTACCGCAGCACTTCTGAAATGCTGTCTTTTCTGTTTTTGAACTATAATTCAACTAAAACTGAGTTTTAACAGCAGTTTTAAGTGCTGTCTTTGCTGAATTAAAAATGTTTTCAAGTATAACTTATAACAGCTTTTTCTAAATGCTACGAAAGGCTGAAATTTTAATAATTAGGGTTTTTGACTTAGTAAACGAACTCAGAATGGTTTGAAACTTTGGAAATTGAATACTTGATTTGAAAGTATAATTAATTACACTTTTAAAAGGGTTAAATGAATTATTTTGATTGGAATATAAACTATTTAAAGGTGATTTGAAATGATAGTAAATGAACGATATCTTTGAATTTAAAGGGTATTTAAAGTTGAATTTTTGGTTTTGAACTGATAGGATATTTTATTATATTAAAATGATTTGAAATGAAGTTTTGGAAAGATATGATATTTTGATATATTGAAATGATTTGAAATGTAGTTTTGAAATGATATGATATTTTAAATATATGGAAATGGTTTGGAATTGATTTGATCTTTATTTTGATAAATATATGGTTTTGAAATGTTATTTTATTTTGAAGTAAAGTATTGTTTTAAAAGTTATAACCACGGGTTATAATAACGATTGGTTGTTAAAGAGACCGGGATCGGATATGGACATACTCTCTGTCGATACCGAAAACCACTTTGACAACTGTGTACGCGGTGGAGTTTCCAGAATGAAGTAGGATGGTGGCGACGATCCTAAGGTATATACGTGGACCCAACTCCCGTGAGTTGGCATAAGGTGACTAAAACAGGAGCGATCTCGGGCCAGTGAGGTAGCACCTCGTATCAGACACACTTCTTCGATACCATTCTATTACTTTTTGATTTTTGGTGGGCACCCTTGATTTGGGAGTGTTGTTCGAGGTGGAATGGTAGTGGCTGCTATGCGTATCCATCAGTCCGTGTGCGTAATTGGTATAACTACCCTGGCATTGCCTTGTGTGCCGTGTCACCTATCATATCGAACCCACTACGATTATGATTTTAAAATCCGACCGCGTTAAGGTTCTCCATCCCCTTAACGCTATTTTCTATATGATTATACTTTACTTATTAGACATTATTATAATAGCGAATATTACTACATTGTAGATATTTTAACGGATCCTTAGAGGATGGGCAGTCCCAAGCATCTTCTAAGTTACTTGTACCTTTATTATAGTTCACTTGAGTTGGTTTACATTATATAAGTATATATTGTCCTGACTCGAGTGTTTTGTGTTCTGCTTTACGCTCGGGTCAGCCTGAGTATTCACAGATTTGGATTTCCACCTTATGGAGATTTGAATCGCTGAAGATTATCTGTTAGTCTTGTTCTATCAACTTCGGTTCCGTTTTTCTATTCAGCCTGCACTTGGTTATTGTACTGAGACTTCTGCTGTACTTTATTTCTTATGTTGTGTCTTATGTAACTCTGATATATTTACATAGTAGCTTCATGAACTACTATTTCTTTTACTTCCGCTGCATTATTTTACTCTGTGTTTGTGATCTGTGATTATATTTATTTACTGTATATTCTAAGATTTGCCAAATTTTATTTACAACGCGGTATTTTGAGCAATTCAATTCCGGCATGAGTGTCTACCTATACACTTATAATGGATGCGAATGGTTGAAAATACCGGGTCGTTACAGTTGGTATCAGAGCTCTGGTTTTAGGCAAACTCAGCATATAGAGTAAATTTAATTACAGAATCACTTTCGTTCGAACATGAATTCCTTCTTCTTTGATTCGGTTTCCTTTGAATTTTGGAACGTTCCATACGGTTCCAAAATCCATTCTTGTCCCTCACTATTCATCTTCTTTTGATTCTGGAGTATCCCATAACTCCACTTCGAATGATCTTTATAGTTAATTGGCGGTCTCGCCAATATTCTAATTTTCTTGTAAAAGGGTGAAAATCCTTTACAATCAGCATCGATTCACCAGAGATTTATATTTATCCTTGGTTTAGATGCTAATATCTTTTATTTTTCCAAACTCTATCTCTTGAGATCGAACGTAGATTTGTCCCAGGAAAATCCACATCGATCTTATTCTTTAACTCACGGTTAACCCGGTTAAGGTTGGCCGCGGTTATCTAAGCTTACCCATCTCCCTACTTTGTTATTTAATCATCTTGTCTTTTGTTTCCAACCGACCTTCAAAACATTTTGAATTGTATTTGTAAATCTGTAATTAATATTTTGTTTTATATTGTGTTGTTTGAGTTGTTGATGTTGATTTGGGTTTCCGATCGATTCGTCTGATCAACGCTATCGATAGGATTTCTAAAACACTTTGACAGAACAAACTGACACAATATTATAAAAAAAAACTGGTTAATGAAATAAATTTTGATATATAATTTATGGAACTTAATAAATTGATTTAAATTGATAATTTGAAGTGATAATACTTGATTTATCATTTATTGTTCTACAAATGAATTTATAAATAGTTGTTTATAAATTTATTTGGGAACTGAAATGAATTTAAAACAAGAAATTTAAGAATGTAATTTTTGATGGATTCAAACCTTGTGTTAAAAGTTTTAAAAGGATATATTATTTAAAGTATTTCCAAGTAGAAATTTGTTTTTAAAGGATTTTTAAGTTTAAAAATTTAGTGCTCTTCTCTTTGTCGCTGGAAAATAATTTCGGCGATGACTGCAGCATCATCGACGTTCATTTTCGAGTTTCGAAGTGAAGACACTGTTCTGTAGTCTTGCTACAGCTTTGTTTTGGGGAATTTAATTAATTTGAATTTCTAAAATATGACTTGATTTACAATATATATGTATAGATATATGATTTAAATTTGATTTGACATATTATGTATATATAATTACTTATCTCTAAATGGTTTGAAAGGAATCGGAAGTTTAATTCTTAAATTTTTTTTTGAAAGGCAAGAGCAAGAACTCATTTTATTGACTTATGTAAAATTACAACCAGTTAACAATTACAGTTCCACAAGATACAAGCATCTAGACAGCGTACAAAAATTACAACCATCTTGACAGCTACAGACATAATAAAACAACCAAATACAAACTAACAACCCAAGTATTACAGTATACTGCATACAACCTGAGAATCCATTTATGTAATATCAAACATTCCAGAAGAAAGCCATCTGCTAGAAGTGATAAAATTGCTTCAACACTTCAGATACAATCTGTTTTCAAATCTCTGAGTATACTGCCATGAACCATATTATAGAGTTGTGATGAATTCTTACTACCAATACCAAAAACTTTGTTATTTCTTTCAGACCAAACTGCATATATCAGACTCTTAAGAAGCTTCAGGAGCAACCTGGTCACACGGGTCTTCCATCTTGTTGCTTTAAACACATTAAACCATTCAATTGAACTAACTGGTGAAGGTTTATAATATCCACCATTTGACAATAGCCTATACCATATCTGATATACAAAAGTGCACTCAAAAAACAAATGAGTATTGGTTTCAGTTTCTGATCTGCAGAGAACACATATATCCTCCGAAATAATACCAATTTTACAGAGCTTATCCTTAGTGTTTAATGCATTTGCCATCACTTTCCACAACAAAAAGTTTTCTTTAGCACTTCCACCAATTTTCCAAATTCTTGAATGCCAGGGAAATTGGGAACCAACTCTGCAGAGAGAATTATAAACATGCCTGATAGAATGAAGCTTACCTATGCCTGACCAGATCAAAACATTGCCATTATTCTTAATGGGATTACTAGTGATGATATTCCATAAATTCCGAAGTTGAAAGGAACTAGAATAAGGTAATACTATACAGTCATCCTGTATAAATTCATCCACTGTTGCCAATTCAGAAATACCAGAATTCCTTCTCAGATTATAATCAACAACAGAACTTAAAATTAATCCTTGTATAGCCCATGGAGAATGCCAGAAAGATAGACCTTTAATCAAAACATAATTACATTGTAAGAAAGGAATAAAGGTCTCCCTAAGCTTGAGAATACATCTCCAACTCCAACTACAGTTTTGTGGAATTGACAGTCCAAAAGTTCCTCTTACCAATAAGATTGTGATTGATCCATAGAGACCATAAATTTCTATCTGTTTCGAAGATCTTATTAAAATAAACTGACATAGCTGCCTTATTCCATAGAAAAATGTTAGTAATACCAAGTCCACCATTCTTCTTAGATTCAAACAGCTTATAAAATGAAATAGGGATGAGCTTTTTGGAAAAAGGATCACCATGCCAGAGGAATTTATTGAGGGCACTAGAAATCATATTAATAAGCTTCACAGGGAGTATATAATGTCTAGTCCAATAATTGGTCATAGCCACTGCAATGGATTGGATGATTGTAAGCCTACCAGCTTGTGATAGTTTATCAATTGGCCATAACTGAAGCCTTTCAATAATTTTCTCAAAGAGTGGCAAGCAATTTTGCTTAGTGATTCTAGAACTTAAGATAGGTAAGCCTAAATAGTAAGAATTTTTAGACAATTCTTGAAGACCAGAGTACTTAATAATATCTTTCCTTTGAATACTATTTAAACCAGCAACCAAGATATTTGATTTATGAAGATTAATCTGTAGGCCAGTAATTGAATAGAAAAATTTTAGAGATGAAATAATACATTGAATATTGTGATAAGTAGGCTTTGTAAAAATGATAAGATCGTCTGCAAAGAGAAGGTGAGTAATGGTTGGTTTTTTACATTTGGGATGGAGCTGAAGATCTTTTTTCACAACTAGATCCATCAAAATAGGATTAAGAAGTTCCATAACTATTATGAACAAATATGGAGAGATTGGATCACCTTGCCTAACACCTTGAACACCTTTGAAATAACCATACAGCCCACCCTCTCTCGAAATAGAGTACATAGGTGATGATATGCATGTGTAAATCCAAGCTAGAAAAGGTTTTGGGAAATTCATTCTTGACATAATAGCTAAAATAGAGGACCAAGCAATAGAATCAAAGGCCTTCTTAATGTCTAGCTTTAACATGCACCTTGGTGAAATGTTTTTCCTCTCATAACCATACATCAATTCTTGAGTCAGCAGAATATTATCACTTATTGATCTACCAGTAATATATGCAGCTTGGTTGTTTGAGATAATGGATGGCAAAACCAATTGTAATCTATTAGCTAAAATTTTTGAGATGATTTTGTAAATGATATTACAACATGAAATTGGTCTAAAATCAGCAACTGAAGATGGATTAACAATCTTAGGAATTAAAGCAATAGCAGTGGCAGCAAGTCCAATAGGGAGTTTGTTATAAAGAAAAAAATGTTGAATAGCCTTTACAATATCTGACATAATTATTTTCCAACTCTGCTAAATAAAATGAGCATTATAACCATCTGGACCACCACAACTATCACTATCCAAACTGAAGACTGCAGATTTAATTTCATTATCTGATATTGTACTAATCAGAGAATTAGACTGAGAGATAGTTATGGTTGGAAGAGTGATGTCATAAAGTGGTTTGATATCAGGAATGAATAAGTTGGTTGGTGCTAAGATAGATGTAAAATATTGAACAAAAGCTTCATTAATTCCATCAAAAGAATTCACCGTGTTACCAAACATATCTTTTATCTGAAAAATACATTCACGGTTCCTTTTAACTTTTAGGAAGTTATGGAAATACTTAGTATTCCTATCAGCCTCTCTTTCCATTCTCAAATGAATTTTCTACTTTAGTGATGAAACTTCCTTTTGAATAACTTGCTCCAGAGCATTTCTTAATTGCAATTCAATTTGAAGTAAAGAAGAATCAAATGGTCTAGCACTCAGAATTTCTTGAATTCTAATAAGCTCATTTCTAATCTGAGTAGATAGTTTAGAATCCTTACCAAAATTAGCTGCAGACCAATTCCTTAGTTGAAATTTAAGAGCCTTCATCTTGAGAATAATATTTGTTAGAGGATCCCTACCATATTGCACATTCCAAACCTGTTTTAAAATAACATGAAAATCAACATGTTTAGTCCAGAAATTAAAAAATTTAAAAGAGTGCTTCCCACCACGAAGATCATCAACTCCCCAATGAAAAATTAATGGACCATAATCAGAAAAAGAAGGATGTAAAATATGATAAAAAGATTTTGGCCAAAAATGAAGAAAAGGAAGATTTATAAAAATATGATCAAGCTTACATAAAGTGGGATTACCACTCCTATTATTGTTCGACCAAGTAAAATCTGAACCAAGATATTTAGGAGAGATAAGATTTGATTGAAATGAAGCACTGTTTAATGGAGAAATATCCTTAAGAGATAAAAGACAGCCCCCAGTTTTTGATTACTTGCAAACATACAATTAAAATCACCACCAATTAGCCAAGGAATAGAAGAAGTGTTTAAAGATGGAAGAAAATCCAGAAAAACCTGTCTCAAAGATAATGAATTTTGAGCATAAACAGAGGTAAGATGAAAAATTGAATTGGAAGGCAAGTGAATACAATTGTAATGAATATATTGATCGGAGGCACGTATTCTGGAAAGTTTAAAAGTATGAGGATTCCATAAAGTAAGCAGTCTGCCATAATTAGATTCAAGAAAATTGTTATCATATAACCAAGATGGAGCAATCAAACGCATAGCCTTAATGGTAGATTGAATGTCAAGCTTAGTTTCAGAAACACACATCAAATGAATTTTCTTTTCCTCTATAAGATTCTTAATCTCAAATTGCTTAGATGGTAAATTAGCCCCCCTTATATTCCAAAAAGCAATATTATTCATTTAAGAGGAAGTGGAGGAAGCAAAGGTGAAGGATTCTTCCTTGTATGCCTTGGATGAGAATTATTTTTTGATGAGGATAAAGGAAGGACCTCATGTGGTTTATAATCCTTACCTTTATTGAGATCAACAGTGTTCACATTACCAGTAGTACCAGAATTCGACAAGACAACTGAACACTCACTAGTTACAGAAGGAGGTGGAAGTAAAATATGATTTGGAGGTGACAAATGCAGATATGGTGAGGAAGGGGATTTAGAACTAAATTGAGAACTGCATGAAGTTGAAACAGAGATAGATGCATTAGAGAATACAGGTGAGACAACTTTAGTAACAGATTTGGAAAGATTTTCAGCTGATGAAGATGTAACAGAAAGAAAAGCATCACTAACTGATGAGACAGCTTTAGAAACAGATTCATATGAAAGATTGGAAAGATTGTGAGTAGATAAAGATGAAATAGGAGGAATAGCATCACTAATAGATATACTATCCTTAGTTGTATCAAGAGAGGAATTTAATAAGACTGCAAATGAGTTGTCTGTAGAGCAGGAACTATTTACATGATGTACTTCAGTCTCAACTGCCTTGCCAACTTCCATACTATTGATAGAATCAACATTTGATATATTATTTTCCTTAACCACTAATTCTTTCTTCTTCCATACCCCTTTATTCCTTCTATTAACAATTCTCCAAGTATGGTCAACTGTATTAGCATCATTATCACCTTGAACCCTATTTACATTCTCCCCCAAATCATGCTTTTTACTACCATTAGTATCTGTGGCCTTATTTGCAGATTCACAAGATACAGTGTCATGACCAAAGATTTTACAATGAGTGCAAATTTTAGGCTTCCAATCATAAGACATTTGAACATCAGGACAGTTACTACCCAACTGTGGAATATGAATAGAATCAGGTAACTCAAAATCAGGCGAAATCTCCACAAGTGCTTTTGCATACTTAAATCTTTGCAGCTTTTCAGTGCTACTATCAAAACAGATTAATCTACCAACATGACAGGCCAGCCAGTTAATACCAACCAACGTCCAGAGAATGATTGGAATCCTATGAAAATGGATCCACACCAGCACTTTTTCAATCTGAGCCTGAGATAATTTAATTCTTAAATTTTATTTTAAAGAATAATTTCAGTTATAAGAAGAAAATCAAAATTTTGGATAAATGATTCAAACTTGAGATAATTGAATCGGAAAGTTTTATTTGTATAACACACAATTTCATTCCAATATAACTTACCTAAATTACACAGAAGTTGAATATGGAATTGGATAATATACAATATAAAAAGGATTTTTATAAATAAAATTTGAGTGGTTATAATACATGTTATACACTTAAATTTTAGTTATAAAAGATTAACAAAGGCAAATAGTGAAAAAGGAATTTAAAGAGATTTTATTTAAATAACTTAATAATCAAATTTGATTTACTATGGAACCTTAAGTCTAACCTAGGAATTTTAATAAAGGTTATTTCCTGAAATGAATATGTTGTATAATAAATCTTTGAATAGATAAAGTAAAATACATTTGAATTGGACATTTTGTAATAAAGTTTATTTAACTTGAATTCATAGTTTAATTGATGTCTAAATGAATAAATGTGTAAAGAAATTTGATTGTTATATTTGCTATATAAATATTTTATTTATGAAATAGATATGTCTTGAAAAATGAATGATTATGATTTAAATAGTTAAAATGTATTTTACCATCACTAAATTTGATAATTGAGAATTTGGTTTTCAAATGGAATTTTAAGTGTAACTTATTAAAGGAATATCTATTTGTGAAATGGGTATTTTAAATAAAGTGTTAGGTTATTTGTTAAATGAAGAGCTAAGTAAAATAATGAACTTTTGACTTAATAAATGCAATATAGTTTATTTGGATATTCCATTCATAAAAGTTTGTTTTAATAAGTCATAAGTTAAATAATATCAAAATGAATATTTCTGGAATTAAACTGATTTGAAGTACTAATATATCTACTGTAGCATTTTATAAGTGATGCTGTTTTGAAAATACAGTGTTTTGGAAATTTTTAAAATTGAATGAACTTAGAAATGTTACAACTTTAAAATGAATATTATTTGACCTTGAATTAAAATGGTTTAAATAAAGATTATTTTTAAAGGTGTTATGATTTTCTAAGTATTATGCTTTTTTTTAAAGAATAACTTTTCCAAAGTGTTATGATTTTAGTAGTGTGATTTCCAAATGATAAACATCCCTATGTTATGATTTCAATGCGTTATTGTTTCAAATTTATTATCTTATTTTGTTTTTCAAACTACCTTTTGGTTGTCCTTATTTCTCTTATCTTGTTACAGAATGGGAAGGCTATTGCTTATACCAGTCCGTTTAGAAATCTTTCTATAATCTTTGATAATCTTTGTTACTCATCTGAATCTGAACACTGTTTTTCCATTCATAGACCGTCGGTCAAGTGAAAAGGGAGATTCAGACTCTAGAGGATCTTTTTTCATGCTTGTACTCTTGATTTAATTACCTCCATCTTGTTAAACTTACCTATAACAATAGTTATCAGGTGTAATTCCAATCTGCTTATCATCTTGTCTTAATTCTATTCATTCTATCTTTTTATGTGCTTTCCCGTACCTCGTTCCTTTTCGGGGACGAAAAGTTTTAAATGGGGGAGAGTGTAACAACTCTGTATTTTACAATTATTTTTAAATTGATTTCCAGATTCAAAAGCTTTATTTATGAAAAAGAATAAATTTGGTTATTTTAAATATAAACTTTGATTTTGATGTGGGTTAGAATTCCAAATATGACTAAATTTAATATTTCCAGAAAGAGTGAATTTTGGTTAAAATAGTCAAACTTTGACTTTTAAATTTAAATTTTAAATATTTGAAATTATAAATTTTATCTTTTATTATGAAAATAGATTTAATAACATGAATATGGCTTTTCGTTTCGTTGAAAACGGAGTTAAAATGTAAAAGTTATGTACATTTCAATTTTGAGTATAAATTGTTTATTTAACAATTTTGTCTATTTTAAATTGTATAGATTACTTTTTCTTTGCTATATTTTATTTTAATATGTGTCAATATGTTAATTTATGTATATTTTCATCTCTAAATATTTTCAAAAATAATAATATAATTTTCCAAAATTTACTATGACGATTTCCTATTTTTAAATGCTGTTTTCCTATTTTCTGCTATTTTCTTCATTAGAAATTATATGTAAATTAAAATTTAAATGTTTATTTTGTGAATATATTTTTATTTCATGCTATTATTTATGTTTAAAAATATATTACAAGCTCATATGAATTTTCTAAAAATTTATTCTATTCAATTCCAAATTTTCTAGACTAGTTTACTATTTTAGCTATTTTCTTAATTTAACTTTATATAATTGATAAATATTTATATAAATTATTATATTTTGATAAAATTTCGAAATTTTATCTGGGATTTTTTTCCCAGAAATATAAAGTTATAAAAAAGGAATTAAAGATATATGCAGAATTCGATACTTTTGTGTGCTTAGCCCTTTTGAATTCTACCGTTTCTTTTCAATCAATACATCTTTTATTTTATTTTTGCCGTTCTTTTCCTCATTCATTTTCAGCCGACTCCCTCATCTTATTCACGAATTTTCAAAGCTCCAAAACCCTAAAAAAAATCATGGCCTCCATCTTGCAAAAATTTTTAGTAATCTCCCTCTTTTCTTTCTACTTTTTTTCTTACTTTTCTATGCAATTTTGCCTTGATCTCTTCACATGTTGCTTGGCTTAGCCTCTACCACCTTCATCCCCATCATCACCTCCTCCATCTACTACAGCAAACACTCCCTTCCCTCTGACCAAGACAGGCCATGACCTTCCACTTGAAGCCATCACCACAAAACTCCACAAAACATTGCCTAGACCACACATATCATCACCTACCCTCCATATCTTGCTTTGGCCACCCCCTTAGCCACCACCACTACTTGCTACATGACCTTTGGCTGCTGCTACTCATCACCCAAACCTCTGTCCAGACCTGTACCAGATGATGGCCGAGCCATTTGACCCATAGACCGAGCCAAAAGTTGAACCAAACTCCACTATGTTGCCTAGTCTCTTGATATTCTTGTGTTGTAACTTCCTCCACATGTTCTAGCCTTTATGCCATGCATTCCTATGATCAAACCTGAGCCAAAGTCATGTCAAACCTGACCTAAATAAACCCCTAGGCCATGCAAAGCATTGTAGAAAATAAGGCAAAAGATTTGACATTCAAATCTCTTTTCATTTCAAAGTTATTTCATTTTAAAGTCGTATTGAATTTTGTTGTTTTGATTGTTTGTTTTGGGTTGTGCACAAGAGTTGTAGCTTGGATTTGCTCTCCACTCAAGTCCGTAGTCTTGTCATCGTGCTTTTGTTTCCATTGTGTCATTGGTTTTGATATCTCCAGCACAAACAGGTGAGTTATTCTCACCAGACAATATGTACCTATATAACTAGTAAATTGACACCCTGTGAATCTGTAGAAATATATTATCATGTTATACTTGACTATGTTATGATCATATGATGTTTATACACCTGTTATATCATCCGTTACTGTTATATAATGTATTCTGTTCATTTATATCTGTTTATCACACTGCAAGTTCCCTGTAGACTAGAATCACTATGGGTTGAAATGATACATACCCGAACGGACTTTAGAATAGGGAAAAATCATTATGGGTTGAAATGATAGGCCTGAATGGTTTTTATTTATTTTATTTAACTTGGGATTGCGGGTTTGAAATGATAGAACCCGGATTTTTCTTTTTAAACTGCGGATTGAAATGATACATATCTGTATCACTTGACCTAGGTTAGAAAACTATATACAGGCCCGTGGTTATTTTATAAAGTGTTTTGGATGATTTTAAGTATTTTTAAAAATATAAATTTATGAAATTTGATTTAAATAGATTTTAAAATGTTTTAAAATAAAGAAATTATGATTTTTCTATGAGTAAAAATGTAATTAATGAATGGTTAAATTGGATTATTGAAATATAACTTAAGTTTGGAATTTGGAATTTTGGTTAAAAATGATATTTAAGTTATATGAATAAAATGGAAATTTAATTATATTTGGAAAATGGTAAAATATGATAATTTGATTAAATTTGAATTTAAGTGATTTATTAAAGTATTATTGATTTTTCTATGAATTTAAGTGGTTAAATAAGTGAATGTTTAAAAGTGATCTTTTAAAATATGACTTGGAAATGTGAAATTTGGTTTTAATTAAAGGTTTAAGTTAATTAAATAAAATTGGAAATTTAGTTAAATTTGTGAAATACTAATTTAAATTTGAAGTGTTAAGTTATTTGTTGAAATGTGAAGAATTGTAAACTTTTACACTTAAATTTATTAAGTAAATTGTTGAAAATTGGATTTAATTATAAGAAATTTATTGTGAAAAAGATATATGTTAAATGATATGTAAATGAACATTTTAAATGTTAAAATATGATTTTTAAAATGTTTATGTGTTTTAAATTGAAGTTATTTAATTGCTGGAAATACACTAACACCTGAAATCTACTTTTAATAGCATTCAGAAATGCTATAGATTCTGTTTTGAACTAAAATTGTGTAAAAAGAGCTATTACAGCATTTCTGAAATGCTGTATTTGCTGTAATTGAACTTATAGGCTAATATTGAACTCAGGCCTATTATAGCATTCTCTAGAAATGCTATAATGGTCTGCAGTCTTTGCTGAAACCAAATTTAACCCTTGTTTTGAAATCTGAACTACCGCAGCACTTCTGAAATGCTGTCTTTTCTGTTTTTGAACTATAATTCAACTAAAACTGAGTTTTAACAGTAGTTTTAAGTGCTGTCTTTGCTGAATTAAAAATGTTTTCAAGTATAACTTATAACAGCTTTTTCTAAATGCTGCGAAAGGCTGAAATTTTAATAATTAGGGTTTTTGACTTAGTAAACGAACTCAGAATGGTTTGAAACTTTGGAAATTGAATACTTGATTTGAAAGTATAATTAATTACACTTTTAAAAGGGTTAAATGAATTATTTTGATTGGAATATAAACTATTTAAAGGTGATTTGAAATGATATTAAATGAACGATATCTTTGAATTTAAAGGGTATTTAAAGTTGAATTTTTGGTTTTGAACTCATAGGATATTTTATTATATTAAAATGATTTGAAATGAAGTTTTGGAAAGATATGATATTTTGATATATTGAAATGATTTGAAATGAAGTTTTGAAATGATATGATATTTTAAATATATGGAAATGGTTTGGAATTGATTTAATCTTTATTTTGATAAATATATGGTTTTGAAATGATATTTTATTTTGAAGTAAAGTATTGTTTTAAAAGTTATAACCACGGGTTATAATAACGATTGGTTGTTAAAGAGACCGGGATCAGATATGGACATACTCTCTGTCGATACCGAAAACCACTTTGACAACTGTGTACGCGGTGGAGTTTCCAGAATGAAGTAGGACGGTGGCGACGATCCTAAGGTATATACGTGGACCCAACTCCCGTGAGTTGGCATAAGGTGACTAAAACAAGAGCGATCTTGGGCCAGTGAGGTAGCACCTCGTATCGGACACACTTCTTCGATACCATTCTATTACTTTGTGATTTTTGGTGGCCACCCTTGATTTGGGAGTGTTGTTCGAGGTGGAACGGTAGTGGCTGCTATGCGTATCCATCAGTCCGTGTGCGTAATTGGTATATCTACCCTGGCATTGCCTTGTGTGCCGTGTCACCTACCATATCGAACCCACTACGATTATGATTTTAAGATCCGACCGCGTTAAGGTTCTCCATCCCCTTAATGCTATTTTCTATATGATTATAC
The DNA here is from genome assembly GCA_030737815.1 of Allium fistulosum. NCBI lineage: Eukaryota > Viridiplantae > Streptophyta > Magnoliopsida > Asparagales > Amaryllidaceae > Allium > Allium fistulosum. The sequence continues at coordinate 1,125,516,477 of CM060904.1, read as the reverse complement.
TTTACTTATTAGACATTATTATAATAGCGAATATTACTACATAGTAGATATTTTAACGGATCCTTAAAGGATGGGCGGTCCCAAGCATCTTCTAAGTTACTTATACCTTTATTACAGTTCACTTGAGTTGGTTTACATTATATAAGTATATATTGTCCTGACTCGAGTGTTTTGTGTTCTGCTTTACGCTCGGGTCAGCCTGAGTATTCACAGATTTTGATTTCCACCTTCTGGAGATTTGAATCGCTGGAGATTATCTGCTAGTCTTGTTCTATCAACTTCGGTTCCGTTGTTCTATTCAGCCTGTACTTGGTTATTGTATTGAGACTTCTGCTGTACTTTATTTCTTATGTTGTGTCTTATGTAACTCTGATATATTTACATAGTAGCTTCATGAACTACTATTTCTTTTACTTCCGCTGCATTATTTTACTCTGTGTCTGTGATATATGATTATATTTATTTACTGTATATTCTGAGATTTGCCAAATTTTATTTACAATGCGGTATTTTGAGCAATTCAATTCCGGTATGAGTGTCTACCTATACCCTTATAATGGATGCGAATGGTTGAAAATACCGGGTCGTTACATCCTCGTATTTGGCTTTAAGCTCTCCAGCTCTTGGAATGCTTTATCTTTTTCAGCAGTGACTATGGCATTCCTGTGGCCCATATCATCTACTAACTTTAAATGTTCCTGCCTCATCCGCTCCAACTCCTTATTGGCCTCATCAACCTTTTTAGGGCCTCCGTTTCGAAATTCCTTAAAGTATCATTCTCTCAAGTGAGCACTGTGACGATCCAATCCTTCTGGGTCATGGTTTCTTGAAGCTCTTCAATTTTCTTTGCCCGCTCAAACGCCACAGCTGAAACTTTCTCGGCGGTTTTCTTCCACTCTCGGTATTGGCCAAAAGCGTGATAGACATGATCATGAACGATTTTTTATGCTCCATCTGGGAGCACCATCAAATTTGGAGGAAAATGGAAGCCGTCGAAGCATATGTTCGGAAACTCTCTTTTCAGTTAGGCTATCTGAGCGGCTCCCTCACCTGCCAACTCTGTAACCGATGAAGTAGCTGCAATAGAGGTGTTTGCCCCGGTTGTACAACGATGTTCGCCGGGTCTTGGAATTACCGGAGGCGTCGGTTGGCACGAAGTTGTAACAGTTTGTGTCCCCGAAATGGGAGATGGCAACGGAACCCTGGGTGGAGGAGAGCAGGATTGGGAGCGACGTCTATCTCGCTTCTCCTTTTCTCTTTCTCGTTCCCTCTCCCTTTCCCTGGCTCTATCTCTATCGTAATAATCCCTCTCTTAACTAGAGTGGTGGCATTCATAGTCAGAGTCACGCCTATGAGATTCCCTGTAAGAACTGGAAGATTCGCGTGTTGTGCGGAGACTAACGAGCATAGATGGTTTCTTCGACATCGGATCTGCAAAATTAAAAGAAAGGCAAAGTTAGTTATCTTCGAAGATTGGACAACTCGTGAATAATGAGTATGTGATGTCGTGAAGTGTTAACCCCCCGACCAACCGGTTATATCGGCCGTACTCGAAGGAGTGGGCTCGCCGAAATCTAAAGCGCTTTGAAGCCCTTCCAATCCTTTATCTTGTTGAAGCGACGCATAGTCCTGGATTGGAATATCTGCAAGTCCTTCGAAGGGGTTATCCATGTATGAGGAGGGAGCCTCCGAAATTATAACACCGACAGCTGGTAGAGACACAACCACAGATTTCTATCTCGTAGATTTGCGGAGTTTACGAGCAACCGCCTTGCCTTTCCTTATCCTTTTTGGATGTCGAGGGCTATCTGAAGGCCCGGCTACAGGTTCATTTTCGGTGGGTGTATCCTCTTCGCCACCCTGCTCAGCGATTACAATTTCGGGCGCTCTTCGTCTAGCTTGTCTTGCTGGAGCTACCCTGAGAGATCCTTCAAGCCCTATGCTCTGATCTCCGTCAATTAGCCCAACGACCCTCAGATTTTCATCCGTAAGCACCACTTCGATCTCTCTAAACTCGCCCGGCACCTCCTGAAGGATCCTGACGATTTCCCTAAATTGAGCGCCTTCGAGTTGAGGAATTGAAGTTGTAAAGTGGAAATAACATTAAGCTCAGTATCAATGAGGATTAACCAATTAGTCGCCGGAGGAATTGAAACACTTACGTCTATCTAGCCACCGTCTAGCAAATCCTGGCGGGCACAGAACGTAGAACCACTCGGTTTTGAAGTAGCCGAGTTTGGTCCAAGTACCAATCACAATTTGGCAGTTTCTGACTCCCTCTAAGAATGTGAATGAGGGATTATCTCCCCGACACTTTACATTGAACAAAAATTTGACTTCCTTTGGAGTCGGGGGCCGGAAAAGGTGCTCCATGAAGACGATGAATAGGCTGTTCAGCAAAGCGTACCCGTTCGGATGCAACTGTGACGGGGCAATCCCTAAGTAAGATAACACTTCTCAGATGTATTGGTTGAATGGAGGAAGTGTCCCAGCTGTGCACGAGAACTGGTTAAAAGCGGTGTACCCTTTTGGAGGAGTGTGTGGCCTATCGTTTAGCCCATGTAGTAGGACGTCATTCAACGATAGCCCGTGCCTTAAGCAAATCCTTCCTAACATTTCTTTAGAAATATTAGACGGAACCATGTCTTGAGGATTCCCAATGAAAACTGGTCCCGGTAACTCGTCCGGAGCAGGACTTATAACTTCGGCAGCAATAGCCGGCATCTCCATTATTGGAAGGGGTGGGCTCTGAGCCTCTTGTTGTTGCGAGCTTCCAAGCTCCATAGCTAATCAACTTAGTAAAAACCATTGTTAGGTGACAATAATCCCGTGTTTTCCCTAGAGTGAAGTGCACGAGTGTGTTGTGCAATGCTGTATGATACTTAAGAAAATTCTACAAGGATTAGCGAAGTATTTGAATGACGAGACCCCAGAATTCAGCCGGAGTGACCATCATCGCTGACTGCCACAACCGTGCCATCAAGACTTGGAGACCGATCCAAGTTAAAATTCATCAGATTTTTTCAAGTTACAATTCCATCGACGAGCTTCGAAAGGCAGTCAAATAAGCAGTGAAACTATTAAGTCCAGTTCTGCAATGCAGAAGCTCGTCGAAGTCAAATGTTCGAGTGTGCAAAAATTTCATATCCATCGAGGTTCGAACTTGGATCGATCACCAGAAACCTACTTCATGTCGATCAAGGGAAGATAGGCTTCGTATCGATCGAAGGCTAACACTCTTGTTCGATCGCCCACAGTGGGTTTGTATCGATAGCAAAGTTCCTTTTCGTATCGATGGCCAACAGGGAGTTCGTATCGGTCGCATAGTCCTCTTTTGTATTGATCGCGTTGTTAACGCTTCATATCGATGGCTTTAGACCGATACGAAGTTCCACGACTCCGATCGATATGAATTTTCTCCCTCCACCCATCAGTTCTGGTTCAACACGAACTCCGCGTCCTAGATCGATACGAGAGAACTTTTGCTCCTTTCTCCCATCAATACGAAGTCGAAGCTAAGCATCCCTTACGTGAGCACTTCGTATCCCTCCACACCTCATCTTCCTCAATCAACTCAGGCACCACCTTCGGCCTTCCTCGACCTCATTCTAACCATCCATAGCCTCCTCATCACCAGAATCAACCACGGGCACAAGTGGAAAGACACGAGAGTTAAAGCCTCATCATTTTTACGATGGTTTTGTTCGATGATTTACCTAATTCAAGTAGTTAGATGAATTGAGTGACCTGAAGGCAAAAGCAGTTTTGATTTCCTTTGACTCGGAGGGATACGAAGGCAAGGGGCAAGGAAATGGGAAAGTAAAAAAATTTCTAAGTACCAAGACTATATATACCTAGGGGATGACTGTTCGTCTCCCAGTCACTCCTACCATTTGAAACGGTGAACTATTGAACGATAGGAGTTAACATGTTCGTATCCAAATTCTGAACAAGGCAATTCCAATTCCAACGAGTGGAAGCAACTCCTCGTATCCATGCACAAGCGATACGAAGCGAAAGGTCAAAGCTAAGTGGAACTATTTGAACTTATCGGAAATGCAGTGATATGAATGAGCTATTCGTATCCATCGACCCAAGTCCACTAGTACTCGTATCCATCGATACGAAGTATGTCAAAAAAAACCAACCAACTCGTATCAATCACTATCGATACAAAGATAGTTTTTTCACTTTTCAAATCAATCTCGGAGAGGATCGATACGAAGAAATACACCAAAACAACCACCAGGTGTTGTTACAACTCGAATTTCGCATCGATTCAGGAGAGGATGGATACGGAATTCGATAAGAGAACACTGACAACGACTCGTGAACGTACGAATGTTAACGGGAGTTAGGGTAACATATAATTTACGTGCAACAAATTAACATTTAATTTTCAAGATTCATGGGAATTAAAATGCTCACTTGATGATAATTACGGCCTTGAACAACAGATTGATATCCCTCATCATTCAGTTATAACAATGCACAGTACAATCATCGATGGTCAACAATTCAGTATTTATATTACCGAGAAACAATCAAAGGTTACATCTCTTGACAAAAATACAACAACTATACATCAAATCAGATAGGACTTTTCAAGAAGAATGTCGCAACCTTTCAAAGCACGTCATGTTCACACAAGATGTACTTTGGGGAGCAAATGTTATCCCGCCTTTTGGCAAGGCCATGACACCAAGAACTCGACTAGGGATCAAAGGCAGTTCATCCCGAAGACCGGTTATACATAGGTCTACTATGGATACTGGTAAATTTTTCCCGAGTCCGGATCAAGCTACAATTGATATGATACGACAAGCAAAGCTACGGAAGCCAACGTTCCAAATGTCAGGTTAATCGGAGTTCGTGTGCTCAGGATGTTGATCGATCAAAACCAAGAAAGCCTACCACGTTCGGATCCATGGGGTTTTCGTATCCATCAACTCGTAGTCATCAATTTCGTATCCTTCCCTCCAGCAACTTAAGTGCATATCCATAAAACAGAGGCAACCTGGTTCGTATTGATCGCTCACCTGGTCGATATGAAGGACTTCATGGCTCAATGTAAAATGAGCAGGTTCGTATCAATACGAAAAAGGATATGAGCTATTAATACAAAGGAGCTTTAGGTGAACTATACGAATGTAATAATTTGGAACGATACGAAAAGAATCATCTCAGATCGATATGAAGGGCATATGCAAGCATCGATACAGAATACATGAGTTCGTATCGATACGAAACAGTTACAACTATCGATACGAACAAAGCACGAAAAGTGGAAGACTCGGTCACTCGGCATGGAAAGTGGATCGATCCAGAAATATAGCACCACATCATCTGATCGACATATGCTAGCATGGATACGAACACCATCGATACAAATACCGTCGATATGAATTCGGCTGTGTTCTACAAATCAAAACTTGCATCGATCATAACTCAAAATCTACAAGTCCAAATGCCACCAAATTTTCACAAGAGCTTACGTACAACATCAAGAATGTACCTGATCGATCCCAGCCAAAAAGGATCAATTATTGATTGATACGAACTCAATTCGTATCGCTCCTGGATCGAGTTGAAATCACCTAAACTCGATCCCGTGGGCCATCCACATGAGAGAATAGGTCTACCGAGATCTGGGCGAGATATTTGCTGCCTACACCTATAAATAGTGGCCCCAGGCCTTTAGAAAAAAGACTTTTGGCCTCTCTATGTCGATACTCTGCCGAAATTGCTATTGTACTTTGATTGTCATGTTGTAATCCACTTGTAACTAGCGGGTTATAATCAATAAACACCAATCATTTCATAGTGGACATAGGCCATATGTAAACCACTCTAAAGTTGTGTGTTTCTATACTTTCTCTTATCCGTTTATTGGTGTGTTTGTTAGAACCACCTCATTTTACATTTACTTTCTTCATTTTATCTCTTCAAACACATCCGAAGAGTGTTGTGCCCAATTTTGGTACAAACAGTAACGACCTGGATTTTTCAGCGGTTTAAATATGAATTTAACAAAGATTTTGAAATAAAATTATTATTTTTCAAATAATTATTTGACAATGAAAGCTAGATATTTGAAATACGTCCATTTAAATAAAACAAATAAAATTTGTTTCGTGTAAAAATTCGTTCGAAAACCGGTCTGCACAATTTTTTCTGGCGAATTATTAATTTTTGAAGTATGAATATTTTTATAGAAAAATGATCTAGAAAATTTTCTGATTAAAAAGTTAAAATTCGTTCCGTCCAATTCCGACCTCTATAGCTCCGTTTATCAAGAATTGCCATTGTCGTTAAATTTCAAAGCGGTAACAGCGGCAACAGACGAGATTTTGCTACGAATGTCGTAGCACAGATTTGATTGCATTATTGGATTGATCTCGTCGTGCTGATCACCGTGGTATATTTGTTTTCTTTTTTGGTTTTCGTGGCAAAACGCTAGATGGTTGAAACAATGGTCCTTGATCGTGCCATGGAGTCATTATTGCTCACATTCTTTTCACATCCCTTCAGCCCACAAATTTCTTTCAACTATTATTCCTAGCGTGCGCCCCTCAACATATTAATTGCTGCATTCAATGCTCTGTGCATTTCCTCTGTATATAAATACATCCTCCTTCCTATTTCTTTCCTTCTTATCTGTGAGCAAAGTGAAAGAAGTTATAAAAAAACTAAAAACATAGATATATATATATATATAAACTAGCATAATCACGCAACTCCCTTTCCTCCTCTCCTCTTTATTTTTCTTCGGCCGAATAAAACATCACCGTCGCCCTCCCTACTCACCCGCGTCCCATCCACCGCTACCACCAACCTTCGGCCTACCCATCTCCTCCGGCCTACCCGAGTTCACCACCTCCCTGAATCCCTCCTCACAACCATGAACTCGCTCCAGTCACTCCACCGCTTGACACGAAATCGCCCCACCTGCTCCCGAGTGCGACCCAACAGCCACCCCTCCACCGAAACACCCCTCACCAAAGACCACCAGCCCAGGCCGAACCACCTGCTCCCTACGAACCCAGCCTACACCCTCACAACCCACACTCGGTCACCGAACACCCCGTCCTGCTCCCACGAGACAGCCTGCCTGCCACTCAACCTAGCTCTAGTACCCGACCACCTCCCTCCGCCTTACCACTCGCCCAACCGAGTACAATCTCAGCCCACGGACCCGCAGCCTCTACCCGCGAACTAGCAACACACCCGAGCCACCTCTGCCTCACCCAGACCACCTCCGACCTGCCACTAACCTCTACCGCCTGGCCGAACAACCTAGCCTAGCCTCCTCTTCCCACCTCTATGCGTGCTTGTGATATATATATATATATAAAGAAAAGCAGCCTAGTTTATAAAAAAAGGGCAAAGTGATCATTGTGCATGTGAAGGAAGTAAGCATGTTGTAGTGAAGGAGTAGGAGGCCACACGTGAGTGAGAAAGAGAAAAAAAGAAAAAAGAAAAAAAGAAGAAGCAGCCGTCATCTTTCCGATTTAGTGCGTGCACGTGCCTGTATCGCCGTATCACCATGTCCGTGTTCGTTTTCTAAAGCCGCAAAGTTGAGCAATTTAATCTCACGATTGGATTTTCGTATTGCAAGTATCCTGCTATGTTATATATAATTAATTGATGATTATGATCGACATTGAAATTGGAAATCGTTGATAATTGACATTGCGATATGTGATTTGGTTGAAATAGTGAAATTATTGATTGGAATCCCAATTGCATGAAAACCCGTTAACTATGGAGAGTTTGAATATTGGACGACGATTGATTTATTGATACCTGTCACCGTTATATTGTTGTTGTATGCATTGATTTGGAAATTGAAATTTTGAACCAGAATATGGGTTGAAATGATAAATACCCAAATTAAATCACTTGGCCTAGGATAGAAAATTAAATAATAAACACTGATTAGTCAATTGAAATTTGTTTTGGATACTTAATATTTAAATTTGAAATTAAGAAATGATTTGGAAATTTAATGTGAATTTATAATTTAAATTTTATGTCGAAGTTAATATTTAATTTTGAAATCTATTAAGTTAATTTAAATTTTGAAATGAAAAGATTAATTGAACTATTTTAAATTATGAAATCAATTAATAATGGTTATGATAAATATCAATGATTTTAAAGCTCATTAAATTGATTATTTGAAATTTAATGAAGTGTTAATATTATATATGTAATTAAATTTTAAATGAAGATTTAATTTAATTTTAATTTGATTTGATTAAATTGAAATATAATAATGGAATTTTAAAATAAAGATTTGAAATAAAAGAATCTTTAATTGATTTAATTGAATTAAAAATATAATGATTAAATTATTTGAATTTAAGTTTGATTAGCAGTGTTTAAGTAAGTTAATTTCCGAAGTTTGATTAAATTAAATATTTAATTATAAAGGTTTTGTATTTAACACTTATTTAACACAATTAATTTAAAAGTTATTAAATTTGGATAATATAGTGAAAATGAATCATTTGATTGAATTGAATATTTGGACTTTAAATCTAAATTTGTTGAAGTCAAATAAGAATATGATATTTGAAAATAAAAGATATTTTGATATAATAAAATATCCAATCGGTGTGAAAATGACGTTGGTTATTGAAGAGACCAGAGCCGGATACAGGCATACTCTCTGTCGATACCGGAACCACTTTAATAACTATGTACATGGAGTGATGATCCAGAACGAAGTGGTTGGATGTGGAGTACGATTGCTGGATTTGAAGAAAGAGAACGATGATGGATTAGCCTGGCACTTGTGCCAATTTGAAATGACTAAAAGAGGACGGCCTGACAGGGCCAAGTGAGCTAGCTACCCTGAGCGGATGCACTTCTTCGTTTGAATATCCTTATTTCGGTTGTTATTGGTGATCACCCTTCGATTATGGGAGTGTTGGACGCGGTGGGCGGTCATAGCTATGATGCGTTACCACCAGCCCTGCGATCCGAACTGGTAGTATCCTACCTTGGGCATTGCCTCACGTGCACTGTCATACTTTTATCCCTATACGAGACCCGTACGCTTTTTGTTTAGTGTTGTCGTATCACGGCACATCCCTGACTACCGACGTGCTACTGCTGGTGTCAAATGCAAACTGTACGACAATGCTTAAAAACATGTTAAGGGTGATCAATGTAAAGCTTTAACACTATTTTGATATTTTATATTACTGATAGACACTACATATATAGCATATTATATTGTATATATAAGTAGTTTGACGGATCCATAGGAGATAGAAAATCCCGTAACATCTCTTGAGTTACTTGTACATTTTCACTTGAGTGGGACTACTTACATGAGAACTTCTAGTCCTGACTCGAGTATATTGTTTTACTTTATGCTCGGGTCAGCCTGAGTATTGCTGTGTGTGAGTTGTGATTATTTGGGAGCCGAAGACTTGGTCGAAGACTCCACTCTATCTAGTATTAGTTATCTATTTCATTTTGGCATGTATCAGTAAACTTCTATGTATCCCTAGTATTGTATAATTAAAGTCTGAAACTCTAATTTATTTTGTTTAGTAGCTTCATGAACTACTATGTATATTATTTATTTCCGCTGCGAGATTCTGTATTATTCTATGTATGATTCTATATATGATTCTATATTAAAACCCCAAATTGATAATCTATCTAATTTGAATGGTTTAATTTGGACAAGGTTGGTTTTTTGTCAGCTTACATTGTTCGAAAAAGGAGGGTCATCACAAAATTTATGTTCCAAATTTAAACCTGATTTTGATGACGTATTTTTAATTTAATTCATATATTTTTCCATAATTTTTATTTTGAAAAATAAATAAATTTTTATTTGATGTATTTTACGTTAAGCGTTGGCTTTTTAAAATTTAACAGAATTAAATAACCAGTCTATTTTATTGTTGTTTTGTGATTGTATCACATTATTGTACGCAATTGAATTTTTATTTTTGTTGTTTGCGGCTCGTACGCGAACAGAATATAGTATGGCAGGATGCCCTAGAACTTTTGAAAATAAAACTTATATAAAAAAACAAATTAGTACACATACATTTTAAACTCACGCACACAATTCTTTTCGCCTTGTCTGTTCTTTGTCCAAAAAATTGGTAGCTTTGCATTAATTAGGTGTCCTTCTCTTCCTTAGCTTAGGTGTGAAGTAAAATCCAGTTATATATATATATATATATATATATGGAAAAGCACATTGAAAAAGGGAAAAAAGAGGCATGCATAAAAAAATTGGCTACACATTTCCTCTTCCTTCTCTACAAAACATATTTCCCAACAACATTTCTTTTAACTACTTTTTCTCCTTCCTATTTCCAATATTTTCCTTGCAAAATGAAACAACAAGATACAAACATATATGCATGTGGAATTTTATTTGTGTAGTGTGTATATATATTATGCATGGCCATGAGTACAATGTGTATACGCAGTGGAAACACAAGGAGTGTGTTTGCATGAGTGGTTTATATATATTTGTGTGAGTGTATATATATAACTATAAACGTGTTGATGTGTATGTATGGTGTGTGTGTATGGCATGAAGAAGAAGATGGTCATGAGTTTCTATGGGTTGGAGCTTGCATGAAGGAATAAGTCTCCAGTATGAAGGAAGGTGGGAAGTTTGGCCATGTGTTTTGGGCTTTGCAAGAAAGAAGATGCCTGCATGGAAATGGGAAGACCTGTAGCGTATGAAGGGACGGGTCGGGTGGAGTTGCATGAAAGGCCTTGGGCCACATGATTATTTAGGTGAGAAATTTTTAATTAAAGTGCTAATTTAATTTTATAAATGCGTGCTATGTTTTAACCATCATAACCTGCTCATATGTGATCCGTTTGACACGTGGATTCTTCTGTTGTTCTCGTATGGACAAGTACAATGCAGTAATGTAACTAGTGGATAACTTTGGCGGTGTATGAAAATATGATATATTAAAACAGATAGAATTTTAATTATATTATTTTTAAATAATAACATTATTAAATTATTATCACTTAATTGATGATAATTATTTGACCAAATAAATACCATACTACTAAAATGAACTGAATAGAGTAATTGGGACACCTGTTTAGCGGAATAAAACACTGTTCCGCTAATTAAATTAATTTAACATTTAATTAGCAGAATAAATTCCCGTTCTGCTCTTTTATAGATTTGGACATCTGATTATACGTCATTAATTGGCATGACACTTGGAATAAGTGATACATTAACCAATGACGGTTAAGTGTTGCATTTATTTTCATAGTCGTTGATTATGTAAACCATTGTTATTAGCTTGGAAAGTTTAATTGAATGACATGATACCTTGCTTAAGTACCATTGTGATCATAAGCCTCTTTGAAATTTGAAAAGTTAATTATAAATTTGAAACATAATTTAAGAATAATTATTATCTACTATAAGGTTTTAATGAAAATTTTATTTACTAATAAGATTTAAAAGGTAATAACTATTTACTAATAATGTTTTAAAGATAATTAATAATTGTTTTTTAATAAGGATTTAAAGTTAATTATTTATTAATATAATTCTTAAAAGTTATTTCTTAAAGTTATTTAAGAACATTTATTTATTATTTTAAAGGTTATTTTATTATTGTTTTAAAATGTTTTAATTTAATTATTTATTTAAAGTGAGTTAAGTATACTTTAATTTTTAATTAAAGTTATTTAATTATATTGATTTAAGTTATTAAATTATATTATAGGTTAATTAATTATCAGATTAATATTACTTTAAAGTTAATTGATTATTGTATTAATAACGTTTAAAGTTAATTAATTATTATATAAATATTGTTTTGAAGTTAACTTATTCATACAATAATAATGCCTAAAATTAATTTAATATATTATTAATGAGATATTAATTAAATCTCATCTAAAATTTGTTTAAATATGGGAAGAGTTTAATAATTAAATATGGGAAGAGTTTTATAAATGGTTGAGATAAGTATATGGAAGTAGATGGAAGTAGATTTAAACAAACTCCGCCCATTAATAATTAAATATCCCATATTTTAAACCTGTTGAGATAAGTATATGGAAGTAGATTTCCAAGTATTTGAAAGGTAATTTTAAAATAATGAAAATTTAATTAAACAAGCCTTAGTGATTTCCATGGGAAATGTGATCTTTGTTTTGAATGTTTGTTTATTTGATAGTTAAATAATCGACTATCAAATCTAGGCCTAAATATGTAATCCTTCTTAATTTTGGTGGTATGGAAATATTCCCTACTTAACGCCGAAGGATTTAACTCTGGAAATATCTAGGAGAAACACGGGATTATATGATACAGTTACCGTCGGTAGTTGTACGTATAAACTCGTTTTGTTCTTCTAGGAAAAATGATAAGGAGATCCATCTACTTAAATTGTTAGGGGGTGATCCCCACTCTTATGTATTGTCTGACTATTTCCTAAAGAATCGGTATTGAGCATTGTAGAAAATCGACGATTAGTTTTTGGAGCACCAGGGAAGCGGAAGAGTGTACTCGTAAGAGATGACTCAAAAACCATAACCACTCCAAAAACCATATACGGGAAGAGTTTCGTGGTTTATTGAGATGTTGGAATCCATGTGTGATTTCGAAACCCATTAAGGTATGGGAGTCCATGTGGGATTCCAAGATCTATTTGAGATGTAGGAATCCATGTGTGATTTCGAGACCCATTGGGGTATTGGAATCCATATGGGATTCCATGATCTTTTTTGATGGTGGTGCGTGAGCTCGAATGCCGGACGTAGCCACACCAGCGATAATGACTAAAACCAGAGATATGAGACATGGCGAGTAGGGTTGGAAAACCCATAGGGTGTAGTCGGCTCCACCTAGACGTTACCTACAGTTGTTATGCATGCATGGGGGCGATGCACTCGGTCTTAGCGAAACCATATATGTTTTTCCTATGGTACATCACTAGGGATGTATGCTGCTTCAGAAGGATATCTTTGATCCTTGTGTAGGAGGATTGTTCCTTAAAATACTGAGGGCACTTTCATGGAAATACTACACAATTAGCGAACGTGCCTTTTCAGTTTTTGATTATATACCTAGTATTATTATGATGTACACTCACGAACATCACATCTACTTGATTATTATTATTTACACCCTTAGACATTGTTATAATATCATGGGATTTTCGAAATAAAAGATTTTGGTTATCGTAATGTAAAAACCCATCCGTGTTTATGTGCGGCGTGGTCTTACGAGATACCCTTGATTTTAAAGGATTTTTCAAGCTATAACAAATAAAATTCCTTGCGATTTGAGTTTCTCACGCTGGTTTTACCAGACCGACCCGGGCGTTGTTTTCCTATAATGCTTGGGTCAGACCGAGCATATTACAAATTTAGTTAGAGGCTTTGGAGTTTTGGAAGACGAGCTAGAGGCCCAGAGACGTATTCACGTACATGGTTAATTTTCCGTTGCATTCATTATTGTATTTATCAGGAATTGTGAGGACAGGTGTAACAACCCGGAAAATTAAACTATAATAATTAATTAACGAATAAATGAAATGATAAAATAACTTTGTGAAATTCTCAGAAATGAGCCACGGGAGTTGCAGTATTGTGTCCGTGGTAATTGTTTGGTCAATTTCCATATATAGAATGTCAGAAACCGAGCTAATATGACCAAGTTATAAAAGAAACAAAATAAGCAGAAATATAACGAATATATATATATATTACATGGTCAGGTAGACCGGCCGGTCAACTTGGGTGAGGGGGCAGTCGACTGGCCAGTCGACCCGCCTTGTAAATTGGCAGCCGAACGAACGAGAATTCATTCGAACGAATTAGAGACGTCGGAACACGTCATTTGCACCATTTTGTTTAATCCAGTCCCTCCGTTGCTGCATCCGATGGCTCCTATTCAGCCTATGACGTGGTTGCATCCTATTCAATCTCCAAATCCAACGGTCCGAGATTCACTTCTACACATATAAATAGACCCCTAGGCCTAACACTTTTTCTCATTTTAGTTTTTCTCCGCTTAGGTTCACCTTTTTAGGAAGGACCCTAAAAGGAATAATTTTCCAAGGAGAGAATCTTTTTAATAAAAATTATTTTACAACTCCCAGTGGATCCGGGAAGACCAAAGAAAGAGCCGGAGGTGAGTGATTGTAATTATTTTAAGATTTCTTTAAGTAATTTAAAATAAATAGGGTTTCCAGCAGTTGTAGTTTTACTACGATTTTTGGAATAGCCTTTTTCAGTAATTATTTACAATTTTTAATTATTTTCAGTCTATTCAGCTACTCCTTTCAGTAATTTTAATATCATTTCTGCTAATTATAAATTATTACTGTTAAGCATAGCTTTTTATTAATTTATAGTCTATTTATAGTATTTAAGTTTATTTACTGTTATTTATTTCTTATTTACATCTTTTCGACGTTTTGGATTTTATGCAAGCGTCTATTCCCTTCATTCCCCTTTTCTGTACGTATGGATTAGATTAAAATAAACGTGGATATGGATTTTATAAGTAAGAATATTAAATGAAGAAAATAAGATGTAAATTATGGAGACTGTAGTAAAAAACGGAATTGGACTGAATTTACGCCAAATTATAATTGGACTAATTAAAGATAATTGGCATAGTTATTACTTAGGATTATAACTAAATGAATAAAAGAAGAAAGAAGCTTATTTTCACACTTAGATCTTGGCTTAAGTAATAAGCATGATTATAACGTAGGTTATAGTAAGAAAAATAACAGAATAGGCTTATTTTAAGGCTTGGGATAAATTAATAAGCGTAGAAAGTAAAAATGGTAATAAAGGCTTATTTAAATAATTTATCTAAGTTACTAAGCAATGATGAAAGTATGACCTATACCAAATAGCATTCCCTAGGGCACGCTTATGCTAAGAATGGTAGTGATTGGTCTAATAGAAGTCCAAATCACGGGGATTTGGATAAGGAGCGCAACTAGATATTGTTTGGATGAAGGGCTAGTACCAACAACATTTCCCCTATTTTTCTATGGACACACGGTGATCTCGCATTAGCCTGAAGTGAGATGAGGGTCATGCTATGCTGTACGTTGGAGGTAATAAGAAGACCCAATAGGTGGAGCAAAAGGTGGCATGGACATGGTGGTAGTTACGCGTGCGTCTTCCATTCGGGTGCTCGGTAATAATTATGAGTTCCAAGCGCTTAGTATGGTGTCTTAGTAGGCACCATTGCCTTATGTATAGGGAGCTATATATGTCGTCCGGATCCGCAGTAGTTGCTCTGTGCATCTTCCGTAGATACCATTGGCTGTTGTGTAGGGAGTTATATAGCGGCTGGTCCACAGAAAGGTCTATGGAGTAGAAGGCCGATCAAAAATGGTAGAATTATGGTCACATCCTAACTACAAGATTATGAATTCATCTTGAGCAATATTTTATCGTATTTATTTCCAGTTTATCTCTTTCCCATTTCTTTTGTTATCCTTATTTATGCTAGAACTGTTGTAGAGTCTATTACTTTTATCTTGCTTAAAGATTATAGTAATTACTATCATTCACCAGACTTTTAGTCTGACCCACTCCTCTATTTCCCCCCTTAGGTAATCAAGGAAGAAGCTAGTAGATTGTTGCAGCTTGGAGTTCATCTTGAAGGAAATTTCTTCAATGTACTTCTTTTATTTTCAGTTGTTGTTCTTGTATGCACTGGTTTATTTGTGAGGGATATTAAATACTCTGATTTTGAGACTTTGAAGTTTTATTTCATAAGACACTATGGGTTTTGAATGTTGTATTTGGCTTTTGACTTATTTATGGATTAATTCCGAGGCTTTGTTTTAATTAATGCTTATTTAGTTTCCGCTATTTTTATCTATTTTTATCTTGTGAATCTTAGTCTCTGTTAGCTTTAGTTATACCTACAATGCACCATGCCTTTTAATGTGTCCTTTTGGGTATCTTAAGGGGTGTGGGGGTGTTTCACTTGGTATCAAAGCCTAAGGTTACAGGATTCCAAAATTTTATTTATGAAAGTAAAGTATTTTTCAAAATAACTTGTTTTAAAAAGAAAACCTTTAGGAATGATTTTAAGTATAAAAGAATTTTTATAAAGATCCCCTCATAAGTCCAGTTCAATCTCCCTTTGACTCTTCTCTAAACTATCGTTTTCTTTTCGTAGTATGGCTGATGCCTCAAACCTTCCCAAGGGCATTCCAATCCCAGCCTGGTTTCATAGGTACTTACAAGCCACGACTCCAGAAGTGCACATGCCTGCGCCCAATCCTACACCAGCGGGTGGGAATCCCATCAACCCACCTGTCGCCATCAATTTCTCTAAGCTTTGTAAAGATTTTTCGAGTTTGGGCAGGAAGACTTATTCCAGCAAGGAGACTTTTGTGGAGGCGAGAGCATGGCTTAGGGAAACAGAGAGGATTTTTGGTCTTTTAGGATTGGATGGTCAGCAGCGAGTTTAGCTAGCCGCTTGGCAGCTGAAGGAGGAGGCATCTTATTGGTGGGAGGTGATCGAGTTGGAGGGAAGGAATATTACTTGGGATGGATTCCAGGAGCGATTCGATAGGAAGTTTCTATCTCAGGCAGAAGAAAGTGTTCGGCTAGAAAAGTTTATCAATTTAAAGCAAGGGAGTTTGTCTGTCAAGGAGTATATCAATCAATTCAATGAGCTGTCGCGGTTTGGTATGGACTTGGTGAACACGGGCCGCAAGAAAGCTATGAAGTTTGCGAATGGATTGAACGAACCCCTTCAGGGATTATTGCTGACTCATGTACCAATGGGAGCTACCTATGAGTCTTTGGTTAAGATGGTGCTTATGTCAGATACGGCCAAGGAAAGAGAGTCTAAAGAGGAGGTTAAGTCAGAAGGTCCAAAGAAGAAGTGGTGGGAAAAGAATAAGAAGAAGAAGAAAGGTGATGGTCCTCCGAAGCAGATTAAGAAAGGAATAAATGGCCATGTTTGTGGGAAGGTTGGACATGTGGCCAAGGACTGCTGGAAGGAGAAGATGAAGGGTAAGTGCTATACTTGCGGGCAGCCCGGTCATATGATTAAGAGTTATCATCTGGGAGCGAGTGCACCAGTTGCGTATATTCAGGCGTTAGACACAACACCTTCCAGTAGCATTCCAGATAAAGGTAGGAAAGTCACAGTTGAAGGTTTGATTTCTATATCTTATTTTCCTATTCGTACTTTATTTGATTCTGGAGCATCACACTCTTTTATCTCTAGCTCTCTAGTAGATTGTTTGCACTTGGACATATCATTAGTAGTAGACCCCATTATTGTTTCAAACACCATAGGAGGATCGGCACACTTATCTATGATTTGTAGGGGTTTGAAAATCTTTATCTTAGGCGTAAAGTTTGAGTGCGACGCCTATGTTTTGGGATTCTCGGGGTATGGGATGATCTTAGGGATGGATTGGCTATCCACATATGGAGCTATCTTAGACTGCGAGAGGAGAGTCTTTAGACATGAGACTTGCAGTGGTAGGACTCTAGAGATATCTTGTGACCCGCAAGGGTCAGTCATGTTGAGTTTTCTCTATTCCCTCGATTCATCTTCATCAGAGTTGCATTCGGTTCCTGTCGTCAGAGATTTTGCAGACGTCTTTGAGGAGGTTAGGGGACTACCTCCTAAGAGAGAGATTGACTTCAGGATTTATTTGACCGAGAATGCCAAGCCAGTAGCATTACCTGTGAGACATATGGCAACTAGGGAGAGTAGAGAATTGAGCAAGCAGATTCGTGAGCTCTTGGAGAAGGGATTCATAAGAAGGAGCATATCGGAGTGGGAAGCGCCAGTCGTCTTCGCCACTAAGGCGGATGGTTCTCTCCGACTTTGCATGGACTATAGGATATTGAATAAGCTCACCAAGAAGAACCGATATCCACTTCCTAGGCTTGATGATCTTTTTGACCAATTAGTAGGTTCTTCGGTTTTCTCTCAACTTGATTTAGCCATGGGATTCCATCAGCTTAGAGTCGCTGAGGACAGCATAGATAAGACTGCCTTTAGGACACCGGACGAATTCTTCGAGTGGTTGGTTATGCCTTTTGGGCTAACTAATGCTCCAGTCTATTTTGTTGATTTAATGAGCCGCGTCTTTAGGGATGTCCTAAATAAGTTTGTGGTGGTGTTCGTGGATGATATCTTGGTATTTTCCAAGAATATGGAGGAGCATGCTGTTCATTTGTAAGAAGTTCTTCGCACACTTCGTAGTCATCATTTGAGAGCTAAGTTTTCGAAGTGTCATTTTTGGAGAGACGAAGTTCGTTTCTTGGGGCACATAGTCTCGATGGAAGGTTTGGCTGTTGACCCCGCTAAGGTTATTGCAATACAAGATTGGAAAGCCCCCAAGAACGTTACCGAGATTAGGAGCTTCCTAGGATTGGGAGGATACTATAGGAAGTTCATTAGAGACTTTGCCAAAATTTTGGCACCACTCACACGCCTTACCAAGAAGAATAAAGCTTTCGTATGGGACGTGGATTGTGAGGATTCCTTCACGAAGCTTAAGAGAGCCCTTACTAGTGCACTAGTGTTAGTTTTACTCGACGGAGATAAGCCTTTCACTATATACACTGATGCATGCAGAACGGGTCTAGGAGTGGTGTTGATGCAAGAAGGAAGGGTAGTGTGTTATGGTAGTAGGCAGTTGAGGACGCACGAGAAGAATTATCCTACCCACGATTTGGAGTTGGCTGCTATAGTTTTTGCACTTAAGACTTGGAGGCACTATTTACTTGGAGAGAGGTTTGAGCTTTTTACCGACCATAAGTCTTTGAAGTATCTATTCTCGCAGAAGGACTTTAACTTGAGGCAACAAAGGTGGATGGAGTTTCTTGCCTCATATGATTTTGAGATAGCTTATACCCATGGCAAGGGTAATGTGTTTGCGGATGCATTGAGTAGAAAGAAAGCAACCCTTAGTCCTTTGTTCATAGAGTGGAGGAGCTTGGTGTTTATTTCTACTTTTGATTTTAAGCCCTCTACGAACATTACTCCCAGATTGTTGGCTACCTTAGAGGTAAGGCCTACCCTTATGGATCAGATTGGCTCGAGGCAGCGGGACGATTCGGAACTCATGGACATTATGGATAGGATTAGCCAAGGAGAGGTCTCAAGACATCTCCAACGCTATTCCATTGGTAGCAGATGATGGCTTAGGAGAGATGGGAGGCTTTGTGTTCCACGCGTCGGTGACTTGTTGAGAGCAGTTTTGGAGGAGGCGCACCATTCTCGTATGAATATTCATCCGGGTGGTGACAAAATGTATCGGGATATGAAGAGGATGTTCTATTGGGGTGGTATGGAAAAGGACATGGTAGAATTCGTAGCTAAGTGTCTCATATGCCAAAGGGTAAAAGGAGAGCAGTAGAAGCCTGGTAGATTACTTCAGCCCTCAAATGTACCAGAGTGGAAGTGGGATAGTATTTTTATGGATTTCATTGATGGTTTACCCCGTTCTAGGAAAGGGAACACTAGCATTTGGGTAATTGTTGATAGATTAACCAAGAGTGCTCACTTCATACAAGTTAAGAGTAAGCGTACGGCTTCATATTTGGCATCCTTGTATATTTGATAGATAGTCCATCTACATGGAGTTCCTTCTAGTGTTGTTAGTGATAGAGATCCCATTTTCACTAGTGAGTTTTGGAGAAGCTTACAAGAGGCGCTAGGGACGCAACTTAGGTTGAGTACGGCCTATCACCCCCAGATGGATGGCTAAACGGAGAGGGTAAATAGAGTACTTGAGGATTTGTTGCGGATGTGCATTTTGGACTTTGGAGGAAATTAGGAGGAGCATCTTCCGTTGGTTGAGTTTTCGTACAATAATAGTTACCAAGCAAGTATAGGAATGGCACCATTCGAGGCTTTATATGGGAGACCTTGCAAGTACCCATCATGTTGGGTAGAGTCTACAGAGAAGTTATTACTTGGACCCAATATGGTTAGGGAGACCTCTGAGAGGGTGGATTTGATTCGGCGAAGGATGAAGATGGCTCAAGATAGACAGAAGTCGTATGCGAATAGGCGGAGGAGAGAATTAGAGTTTGAGGTTGGAGACTTAGTTTTTATCAAAGTATCCTCGCTTAGGAAAGTGGTAAGATTTGGATCAAATGGAAAGTTAGCCCCTAGATTTGTTGAACCATTTCCTATCACACAGAGAGTTGGGAAGATGGCTTACCGAGTGAAGCTACCAGATAGGCTAGCAGGAGTGCACGACGTTTTCCATGTTTCGCACTTGCAAAAGTGCTTACATGACTCGGAGGAGGTAGTAGAGCCCAGTCAATTAGAGGAGGTGGAGGTAGAAAGAGAAGCTTCTATTCGGCGTATCCCCAGGAAGATTGTTGGAAGAGATATCAAGCGACTAAAGAATAAGGAGGTTCCACTGGTAAAGGTACAATGGGGAGATGATGTTGTAGACGCCACTTGGGAAGTAGAGGAGAAGATTCGTACTTCCTATCCTCATATTTTGATGGTAAGTTTTAGAATTCCTTTTTCCATCTTTAGATTTGAATAGGTTCTTTCCTTTGTTATCCTTTGGGAGGGTAGAAATTAGGATTTAACCTATGGATGGTAGGATTTGATGTAAACATGTTAATAGAACATGTTATGAATGATGTATGCTAGTGGTTGCAAGTGTTTGCTAGTGGATGCTATGGACGCATATAGGTACACTAGGCACTATTATTCCTTAGGGATTGGCCTAACTAGGACACTAGCGCATATGCATATGGATGTGTGCGCATTTTTATTTTATTTCTGTGATTGCTATAAATGGATGTTTATCACATGATCGTTGCATTTGGATGATGTTTGTAGCACACATATAGAATTATCAGTATCATTAGGAAACTTTTGCATTCATTTGGATACATGGCATGGACATGATTGCATAAAAGTAGGTCAACTGAATCAGTGGACCGCCTAATCTTTTGCATTAGTTAAGGACATTTACACTACACTAATTACATAAGTATCATAAAATGCATTAGAAAACTTAAGGACAATGGATGAGTAGTTGATGATTGAGTCGTTGGTTGTAGAATTGTATGAAAACATTTAGTACATTCTTTTATCCTTAGAGATTTCGGGGACGAAATCCCTTAAGGGGGGGGGGGAGAATGTAACAACCCGAAAAATTAAACTATAATAATTAATTAATGAATAAATGGAATGATAAAAAAACTTTGTGAAATTCTTAGAATTGAGCCACGGGAATTGCACCATTGTGTCCATGGTAATTTTCTGATCAATTTCCATATATAGAACATCAGAAATCGAGCTAATATGACCAAGTTATAAAAGAAACAAAATAAGCAGAAATATAACGAATACACACACACATGGTCAGGTCGACCGGCCGGTCGACCTGGGCGAGGGGGCGGTCGACCGGCCGGTCGACCCGCCTTGTAAATTGGCAGCCGAACGAATGAGAATTCGTTCGAACGAATTCAAGATGTCTGAACACGTCATTTGCACCGTTTTGTTTAATCCAGTCCCTCTGTTGCTGCATCCAATGGCTCCTATTCAGACTATGACGTGGTTGCATCCTATTCAATCTCCAAATCCAATGGTCTAGATCCACTTCTACACATATAAATAGACCCCTAGACCTAACACTTTTTCTCATTCTAGATTTTCTCCGCTTGGGTTCACTTTTTTAGGAAGGACCCTAAAAGGAATAATTTTCCAAGGAGAGAATCTTTTTAATAAAAGTTATTTTACAACTCCAAGTGGATTCGGGAAGACCAAAGGAAGAGCTTAGGACCGGAGGTGAGTGATTGTAATTATTTTAAGATTTCTTTAAGTAATTTAAAATAATAGGGTTTCCAATAGTTGTAGTTTTACTATGATTTTTGGAATAGTTTTTTTCAGTCATTATTTATAGTTTTAATTATTTTCAGTCTATTCAGCTATTCCTTTCAGTAATTTTAATATCATTTCTGCTAATTATAAATTATTACTGTTAAGCATAGCTTTTTATTAATTTACAGTCTATTTATAGTATTTAGGTTTATTTACAGTTATTTATTTCTTATTTACATCTTTTCGACGTTTTGGATTTTATGCAAGCGTCTATTCCCTTCATTCCCCTTTTCTGTACGTATGGATTAGATTAAATTAAACATGGATATGGATTTTATAAGCAAGAATATTAAATGAAGAAAATAAGATGTAAATTATGGAGACTGTAGTAAAAAACGGAATTGGACTAAATTTACGCCAAATTATAATTAGAATTGGACTAATTAAAGATAATTGGCATAGTTATTACTTAGGATTATAACTAAATGAAGTAAAAGAAGAAAGAAGCTTATTTTCACACTTAGATCTTGGGTTAAGTAATAAGCATGATTATAACGTAGGTTATAGTAAGAAAAATAACAGAATAGGCTTATTTTAAGGCTTGGGATAAATTAATAAGCGTAGAAAGTAAAAATGGTAATAAAGGCTTATTTAAATAATTTATCTAAGTTACTAAGAAATGATGAAAGTATGACCTATACCAAATAGCATTCCCTAGGGCACGCTTATGCTAAGAATGGTAGTGATTGGTCTAATAGAAGTCCAAATCACGGGGATTTGGATAAGGAGCGCAACTAGATATTGTTTGGATGAAGGGCCAGTACCAACAACATTTCCTCTATTTTTCTATGGACACACGGTGATCTCGCATTATCCTGAAGTGAGATGAGGGGCACGCTATGCTGTACGTTGGAGGTAATAAGAAGACCCAATAGGTGGATCAAAAGGTAGCATGGGCATGGTGGCAGTTACGCGTGCGACTTCCATTCGGGTGCTCAGTAATAGCTATGAGTTCCAAGTGCTTAGTATGGTGTCTTAGTAGGCACCATTACCTTCTGTATAGGGAGCTATATATGTCGTCCGGATCCACAGTAGTTGCTCTGTGCATCTTTCGTAGATACCATTGGTTGCTGTGCAGGGAGTTATATAATGGCTAGTCCATAGAAAGGTCTATGGAGTAGCAGGCCGATCAAAAAGGGTAGAATTAGGGTCACATCCTAACTACAGGATTAGGAATTCAGCCTAATTTAATCAGAACAAGTGCAAGCAATCATAGTTAACCTATCTTGAGCAATATTTAATCGTATTTATTTCCAGTTTATCTCTTTCCTATTTCCTTTATTATCCTTATTTATGCTAGAGCTGTTGTAGAGTCTATTACTTTTATCTTGCTTAAAGATTCTAGTAATTACTATCATTCACCAGACTTTTAGTCTGACCCACTCCTCTATTTCCCCCATTTCCCCCCTTAGGCAATCAAGGAAGAAGCTAGTAGATTGTTGCAGCTTGGAGTTCTTCTTGAAGGAGATTTCTTCAATGTACTTCTTTTATTTTCAGTTGTTGTTCTTGTATGCACTGGTTTATTTTGAGGGATATTACATACTCTGATTTTGAGACTTTGAAGTTTTATTTTATAAGACACTATGGGTTTTGAATGTTGTATTTGGCTTTTGACTTATTTATGAATTAATTCTGAGGCTTTGTTTTAATTAATATTTATTTAGTTTCCGCCGTTTTTATCTATTTTTTGTCTTGTGAATCTTAGTCTCTGCTAGCTTTAGTTATACCTACAACGCAACACGTCTTTTAATGTGTCCTTTTGGGTATCTTAAGGGGTGTGGGGTGTTTCAACAGGTTGTTATAACTGTCCGGGATGAAATATGTTAGTATACTCTGATTGATGTGTGTATGTACATATATTACAGTTTGCTTTTGTGTAAATATTTGTTATATATTATAGATCATTCGCTCCGCTGTAAGATTCTGTGTTGTTATTTTTTTCTTCTTGTCTTCTTCCTTCTTTCTTTTCCCCTAACTATCTGCCTTTTCGTTCAATTTGAGTAGGTCATCTGTGGTTTATTGACCGCTTAAACTGTACCAAAAAAGGTGGGTCATTACAGTTACCTCGATGACCATCATGACCCAATATACAATAAGTGCAATTCTATGTTATGCAATAATCTCGACCCTATAAGTACCATAAATGAGAACGCATCACTGGCCTATGTGGCATAAGGCAATAACACACAGCTATATAACGCAACATGTACCATGAATCTGTGCCATGACCCCGTGATCAGGCCACTAGGATGGATACTAGCCTAATCTCGTTTACCCCTTACTAAAATAATAGGAGTACACACACACACAGAAATACACACACACACATATAGGCACGTAGCCATGCTTACCCCAATAAGCATCACCTTATATATAGAACACATGCAATACCCCACTTTGTTGCTTATCCCTGTTCAAGTGTCATCTACTCACTAGGAGTAACCAAACAAATACAATTTCGATTTCCCATACCATCATGCGGTACTCACTCATTTACTCAATATTTGTACACTATACTCGCCTCATTCAATAATATTCTTTGTAACAAGTCCAAATAACCAACTAAATATTACGAATATCCCATATTAGATTACAGTTTAAAATAATAATATTAATGTCAAGAAGATTAAATTATAAAATACAGTTTTCTAGAATATTCAATACAGTTTAAAATAACAATATTAATGTCAAGAAGATTAAATTATAAAATTCCTTTTTTTCAAAATCCTTATATAGTTCTAAAAATAAATATTTGCAACCCTCATATATAATTACAAGGAAATATGTATTTTAAATCTTTATTAAATTTCAATTTCTTTAAATTCCTTTTAAAAATAAATCATACACTTGCAATGCTTTTTTAATAATTTGAAACTAAAAATAACAAAGGAGTTTTGTAATTCATTATTTCCTTTAAATAAAAAATTTAAATAATCCCAATTTCCCAATAAGGATTTTCACTTGAAAAATATTTCCCAAAGCCATAATATAAAATTCCAAAATCAATATATTTAAAACCCTCATTTACATTCCAAATCCTTTTTAAACTATTATTGAAATAAAATTCATCAAACTGAAATTCCATTTTATATGAGATTTTCAAAATATTTAGCACTAAAGTGTCGATTTATAAAATTCATTTGTATAACAAAATTCCAAAATTTACCTTTCAATAATAATTCAATCCTAAGAAATATATATATATCCAAAGCATTTAGCATATGAGAATAGGGCTGGTTAGGAGCGACCATTTATAGCCTTGTCTTAAATATCTATTGAATACGTCGACAAATGCTATATATATATATTTTTCTATATCAAGTGGATCGACATATCCAATAAATACTTAATACAAAGCCATAGGTGGCTATAGGATCTATCAGAACAAAATACAACAACTCAATGCAAAATGCATCGCATAACAGTAGATCATCACACACATACACACACACACACACACTCACACACACACACACATATACAGATACATCACAGAGTATACAAAATGATACATGTCAAGTGATATAGCAACCACAATATACAAGCGAGTCAAAAGAATATACATATCAGAGTAGCAAACAAAAAAAGGACTACACAAAAAGCTATATCAAAAAGAGCTAGCAGAATAGTCCATGCGGAAGCAGAATAGGCTAAGTCCAAATGTACTTAACCTGAAACACCTTGGTCTGACCCGAGTATAAATACATGGGTCAGTCTAGCTAAACAAATTAGTTTACAAGGATAAGCGATAATAAGAGCATAAGAATAAAGCGATAATAAGAGCATAAGAAATCATCTCAAAAGTTTAGCACATGCATGTGGCCGAAGCCTTGCTAAGTACTGTTATCTCAAATAGGTACCTCGCCCGAAGGCAAAACGTCACAATGACAAATACACTACAATGGCAAATACGCCGCAATGGTAAACGCCGCAATGGCAAACGTCTCAAAGACAAATACGCCGCAATGGAAAACACCGCAATGACAATGACCCGAAGGTCCAGTACTGGCGCGGTGCCACAATGGCAAATGTGTCAAAACTCTTGGATAGGAACCCGTACAGTGTTAACGTGTGTCCCATACCACACGTTCACACTAAATGGTTTACTAACCACTAGTAAATTTCACACTCAAAGCAGTAAAAAAATTACCTCATCTCATCGGTAAACTCGACTCGAAGGTCAAAACGATCAAACGGACAAGTTGGGAATTAACCGATAAGATAAACGCACATGTCCCATACCACATGTTTTACCAAACCATTTAATTCTCCTTCTCATTCGTTCGAATAGTGCAAAAACGTGTAATATATATATAAAATAATTTACATTGGAAAACAAGCTTTGAAAACCAATTTCTGAAATCAATTTGAAACCATATTTGAAAATTCCCTTATTATAGAGAATAAATAGATTTTACACTTGAAAATACTTCAAAATATTATATAATAATTATTTTGAAATGCCAATTAATTTTAAAAATCATTTCAAAAATATTCGGAGAAAATCATGCTCGAAAACGAATATAAACATGGAAAATCATTCAAACCGATATTCGAATTTAAATTCAAATTAAATTCAAAATAATTCAAAATTTGAATTTTGAAATCTCCAAAATTTGGCTAGTCTATTGATAGACATAATGGCCTATAATCATCATAAAAAACATCATGAATATAGCTGGAAAATGAAGCAAAAGGAAGTTGGAAACATCGAAACCAAAGAGGAGGACAGGGCAAATTTTTGCCTTGGCCAGGTCGACCTTGAGGTCGACATGGTGGTCGACCTCCTTGGTCCCAAGGTTGACCGTACGCCGACCTAGGAGGCACTGGGTCGACCTGCATGTCGACCCAGGGAGGGTGGCAGTCAACCTAGCATACGAACTTTGTTTCAGTTCGATTTCTGCCTGCGAACTGATTTTCTGAGCAACTTCTGACTTATCAAACAACAATATTTTTCAATATAATTTTACAAGGATGAAGTTCAACATGCAAGCTACCAAATTCAAGTAATCCGGCAGCATTTCGTTGCTGAAATCACAAGATATAAGGGTTCAAAGATGCAACAAAAACTGAATATAAACAAGCAAAATATTCACTACAGGAATTTGCAAACAGAAACAAATTTTCTACAGATTCAAGCACTGGCACTTTTGTTTTGGCTAGTTTGTGAGCTTATACAACTCACCTTGCTGATTTGTTGCAAAAACTCAGATTATAGCAGCAAAGAGGAAGCTTTTCTTGAGATTACAGGCCTTTATGCAACCAATATACAGTAAAAATTAGGAAGTTATTTACTGTAATAAGAATTTTGTGATGAAATTGTATGATTTGGAGTTGTATACCTTTGATTTATCTCTAACTTGAAAAAAGACTTGAATTTTGGTGAGTTTAATTGAAGATTGAGCTTGAATTTTGTAATTGAGAAATTTTGTTTACTGACTTTTGTTTTCAGGTTGGAGGAGGAAGAAGAGACTGAAAATGAACGTACAACTAAACCTCTTTTCTCATATTCTCAACCAAGCTAAGTGATATTGGGCTAATGGACCAAAAAATAAAAAGAAAATAAATTGGCTTAAGGTTTAAATCAATACTTAACAAATAAATGTGTACATATCACATATACACATAAATAAAAATGCATTTCTCCATATTTACACACAAGAAAAATATGAAAACTTGTATACATATAAAATAAAACATTTTCTATCATTTAAAAAGATTAATTTATATTTTTAAAACAATTTTATTATTAAAATCCCCAATTTAACAAAAATACACCCTTTACTCAAATAAATGAATAAAACATTGTTTTTAACTTCTAAAATTCCACAAAATTTATTTTCTCACTTACAAAAATATTTCAAACTATTACACAACATAATTTATAGCCAAAACTTATTTTTAAACCAATTTCTATCTTTTATTTCAATAAACCTCCTTTAAAAATTACTTACTTCTTTTAAAAATTATTAAAAGGAGCAAATGGGCAATAATTAATATAATTATGGCATTTTGTCTAAAATGAATTCATTTTCATTATTTAAAGCCCATATTCCATTTATTCTTACTCCAAACAAAATAGAATAAAGCTTGGAATATCATTTTCTCATTTTAAATTCCAAAATCCATTGTTTATTCCAAATAAACAAATTAATTTCTCCAATTTTAATTTAATTTACAATATTAAATTATAATTATCATTATAATTCAATATTGAAAGGTAATCTCCAAACCAAGTTTGTTATAGACTCCCCTTTTACAAAATTGCAGCCTCGCAATTCCTAGAGAAGAATTTGTATTCAACTATTTAATTTCATCACTCAAAAAGAAAAGAAAATAAGCTTGAGATAAAGTAATATTCTCACCATCGCTATGTGAAGATAGATGTAACGACCCGTATTTTTAACACTTTAAAAATACGAATTAAAATGAAAATTTTGGATAAAAATCCAAAGGAAATAAAATTTTGTGTTGTTAAATGTGAATTACAAGTTAAAATACAAAACTAAATTCTGAAATAACTTATTTGTAAATTAAATATGGATGTTAACTTGTAGTGAATGTAACTAATGAATTGAATTTGATTGTAAACCAAATTGGTTATGATTGTAAACAAAGAATAAATAAAATGGTAGGTTTAATAATGGAAGTTTATGTTATTGAAACTAATATAAATAAATGTAACTTAATAGTACAGTTGATTGAAAGCAGATAATAACTGAAACTGTAATTCGATAAAGATGTTAACTTGTAATTGAACGTAAGTAAAGATTTAAATTTGAATGTAACAAGTAATTGAATTG
The DNA here is from genome assembly GCA_030737815.1 of Allium fistulosum. Taxonomy (NCBI): domain Eukaryota; kingdom Viridiplantae; phylum Streptophyta; class Magnoliopsida; order Asparagales; family Amaryllidaceae; genus Allium; species Allium fistulosum. Next base: position 1,125,487,779 of record CM060904.1, on the reverse strand, counting down.
AATTTGATTGTAAACAACGAAATAAATAAAATGTTACATTTAATATTGAAGTTATAATATGGAAATCAACGTAAATGAATGTAATTTAATATTACTGTGAATTTAAATAAGATGATAGCTGAAGAAAATGAAAGTAAATGAATTATAAACTATTGATAATAATGTATAAGTAAATGGTTGATTGAAAAATGAAAGTGTAAATCGAAATAAAAGAATTCATTTGGAATTAAGTAACTTAAATTTGAATTACAATATAATTGAACGCTGAATCTAATATAATCTTTTATATTGGATTTATAATGGAAAACTACATTGTAGAAGATTGTTAATTACTGTGAAATTAAAAATGGGATTTGTGAACAATTGAAATTTGATTTAAAAGTTAATAATTTAAATTGGGAATTTTATACTGAAATTAAACAGTCGAATAATTTATTTTTCGAATATTGGATTTAATTAGACAATTAAATCGATAATTTAATATGTTAAATTTCAGAAATAATTGTAAATCGAGTTGAATATGATTGAAAATGATTTGTAAAATTTTATCTTATCATATTGGAGTTATAGTAATGTTATAGAACTTTTAAAATTGAATTTAAAGTTAATTTGTGAAAATTGAATATTTTTAATATTTAATTATCGATAGAAAAATAGCCATTTTTCGAACAGTCTCAGAATTGAACGAAACTAGTTCCATTGGATCCGTAATAGTTTGTTATTGTCGGATTTCAATTTTCGTAGCAATCAGAGTTATCGTTTGACCGTGGCAGCTCGAAACGAATCGAAATCGTTTTAATTTTAATTCGGCGAGTTAAAATAGTCATTTTTCAAAAAGTCTCGGATTTCGACGAAACTAGTTTCATCGGATCTGTAATGTGATATTATTGTATGGTTTCAAATTTCGTGTCAATCGGAGTTACCGTTTGTCCGGGGCAAGCCATAACGCATCGAAATCGGTTTAATTTAAAACTGATCGTTTTTCTCCGTAACTCGCCCAGATGACCGAATTAGCCTCCAAAACATGTTCCATTGCGTTCGGAACGTGGGGTATACCTTAGAAACGCCAATCGGCATGCTTCGTTTGGAGTTCGGAAAATTTCGGGTGAATAGTGTCGTGTATTTTTCTATAAAAGCCCCTCACTTATTTCATTTTGCAAAAGAACTAGGGTTTCTCTTTGTAGCCGCCACATTTACAGCCAATGACCAGAATTTCATCTTCTTTCTTCCCTTAATCTCTCTCAATCCGTAGACAATTAGAAGAAACGTTCAACTAACAAATTGAAGAGCACGAAGAGAGCTTTCAATCCATACGGCGATGATGGGGTATGGCGCGACGTAGTGGAGGCTATGGGGGCTGGAACAGTGGCCGTTCGGCCTCGAGCTGCGTGAAAATGGTGGGGCTGAGTTCATCATGGTGGTAGGCGTGGGTGGTGGTGGCCGAGGCGCTTCGAATGGCGGTAGTTTGATGAAGTTTCGTCTAGCGTGGAGGCGGTGGCACATAACCCTAGCTAATGGAGATGGGTTTTGTTTTGTGCGTGTGTAACCTGGAAGAGAACGTGAGGAGGAAGATGATCTTGTGCGGCCAGATCTGATGGGTTGAAAATGGACGGCCCAGATGTGTTGAGGTGGTAAAAATATAAAAGGAAATGTAAATTTATATATATTTTAATACGTTCAAACTTTAAAAATGCATAACTTCTTCAGACGAGGTCCGATTGGAACGAAACTTTTTGCGTTGCGATCGTAATGACGAGAGCTTCGAAATGAAACTGGTTTGGATGGATTTGGAAACGGTGGAAATGTAACGACCCAGAATTTTTGATAAATTAAAATTCGAATATTTAGATTTAATTGGATAATTAAATCGATAATTCCATAGGGAAATTCCAGAAATAATTGAAAATCGAGTTAAAGTGATTGAAAATGATTTGGAAAATTTTATTTTATCATACTGGAGTTATAGAAAGGTTATAGAACTTTTAAAATTGAATTTGGAGTTAATTTGTGAAAATTGAATATTTTATTATTTAATTATCGATTGTAAAATTAGCCAATTTTCGAACAGTCTCAGAATTGGACGAGACCAGTTCCATTGGATCCGTAATAGTTAGTTATTATCGGATTTCAATTTTCGTATCAATCGAAGTTATCGTTTGACCGTGGCAACTCGAAACGCATCGATATCGTTTTAATTTTAATTCGGCGAGTTAAAATAGTCATTTTTCAAAAAGTCTCGGATTTCGACGAAACCAGTTTCATCGGATCCGTAATGTGATATTATTGTAAGATTTCAAATTTCATAATTTTTGGATTTACCATTTGTCCGGTACAAATTAAAACGCCTCGAAATCGATTTAAATCGGTTTAATTTAAATTGATCGTTTAAATCCATATCTCACACAGACGATCGAATTAGCTTCCGAAACCTGTTCCATTGCGTTCGGAACGCGGGGTAAACCTTAGAAACGTCAGCCGGCACGTTCGATTCGGAGTTCGGAAAATTTCGATGAATAGTAAATTGGGCAATTTTCTATAAAAGGACATGTTATCTTCACTTTTGCAAAGCAAAGACAACCCTAGGGTTTTGAAGTCTCAGCCGCCACCCTTGTTATCAACGACCAGAAAACAACGACCTTCCCCTCCGATTATCTTCAAATCTAAGCAATATTTTCAAAGGTTTTCAACTACAAAGATGGTGAGGGGAGTGAGGTCTTCAATCTGGACGGTGGTGATTGGAAATGGAGAGGTAGATCATCGGCAAATCGCGTGGGAAGGGGTTGCGTTTCGCACGCAATTCGAGAGAGGAGGAGCAACCGCATGGGGCCGGTCTCTGGCCGTTGGTGGCTCGTGTCACGAGCTTCGTTGTGGCGCTCCCCGATCGTGATGGAAGCGTTCGAATGGGTCGCGTGCATTAGGGCTTGGGGGCGGCTGTTGGGTCTCGTGGTCACGTTTTTGAACGTGATGAAGAAGATGGCCCGAATGGCCTTGATCTCGTGAAGGAAAGTTTGGATGGCCAGATTAGGTTGATATTTAAAAATTATAAAAGAAATTGTGTATTAAATTGTATTTAAAATTGTATTAAGTTTAAAATATCATAACTTTGTCATATATTGTCAGAAAATTACGAAATCAGTTGCGTTGGAATCGTCTCGACGTGTACTTCGCGATGCAACTGGATTGGAGTCGTTTGTAGCTAGTTTGAATTTCGGGTAAAATTAAACGCGCGTTTAATTTTATTCGAAATAAAACGCTGAAATCAGAATTAAAATCACGGTGAGATCTTCTCACTCAAATGAAAGTGGAATTTTCAGTTATTGATTGTTGTTTGGATGTGATATTAGATATAGTAGGATATATCTATATATATATAGCAATATATACATATTGGCATATGTATATATTGGATTGATGATTGCCCGCCTCGTATAGCGGATGAGACCCTATTGCGCCGTTAGTAAGCGGATTTTTATAAAACCTATATACCGCGATAATTCCGTACTGGAGCGGAATTGGTATTGTGCTAACATCTGTGGATGCAGGGAAACAGGTTGGAGGGATCCAACTGGATTCCTCACCGTATTGATTTTTTACAGATATTTTGATATATTCTGTTATCATATGATGATATATGATATTTGACTGTTGTGATGGACTGATTGGTGTTGTTGCATCATCGGATTCAGTTTTGAAATGTAAAAATAACGACTTTTACTTTAAAAAGGTTTTTAAAATGATTTTTGAAAATATACGTTTTATGGGATTTTTGAATCGATTTATAAACGTGAAATTTTAAAGTTATAAAAGTTATAATTTTTAGTGAAATATAGCCGAAGTGTCGTTTTTGAAATAAAAGTCGATTTATTTATAAAATGGTTTAAGTTGGGATTTTTGAATAACTATAAACGATTTGTATAGAAATATTTATAAAAATTTATATTTTTGTAAATCAAAATATTGGACTTATAAAACGAATTTTTATAAGTGTTAGAAAGAAGTATAAATGGATTTCATAAGTGAATGAAATTAATAGATTTATAACGTGAAGTTATAAAGTAAATAGATATTGTAGAATAAAAGATTTATAAGAAATTTACTTATAAATTTGACTTTTGCACTTAGATGGGATATAAATAGAAATTGCAAAATGAAATGATTTTTATAAGTTGAAATCGTTATAAAGTACAAATGTGATTTATAAACGTTGTTTTATAAATCCGAAATCACTTATTCTTATAAGTGAATTTTTGAAGTTAATAAAATGATATTTATAAACCGGAGTTGTTATAGAAAATAGAAAATGGAATTTATAAACGTTGTTTTATAAATTCGGAAACCAATCGATTGAATTTGATAAATTAAATATAGAAGATTATCAAAGGAGATATATTCGCGATTTTGGATAGCGAGTTATTATTGAAATAAAACGTGTAGAAAATAGTGAAATGTAAATAGTAAAGTATATTCACGATTTTGGATAGTGAATATATCGTTAAGTAAAATGGATAGTTTTGGAAAGTGATATTTGAAATGAAGTTAATTGTTTTAAAAAATGTTTTAAAACGTGTGAACTATCGAAATCATAGATTTCAACATTTATTGTTGAAATAGACGTTTTCGAAAAATAAGGAAATGATGGACTATAACACTGTTGTTATAGTAAATGATTTCCGAAAGGAAATGTTTTATGTAGTATTGGGATTTATATATCTATCTTAATTTTTCGAATCCCTATACTAGAGATTTTGAGTCGTCGTAATGATGTTTTACGTAACATTCGTTTTGACTCAAATAAATGTGTTTAAAGAGAATGATTTCCTTAAAGAATGAATATATACTTAATATTGATTTAAGTATATCGAATATTTTCAAATGTTGAAAATAAATGATTTGTGAAATACTTATTTTTAAATAAGTATGGAATTGCTTTTCCAATATGAAATGAACTGTTTTTGAGATTTTATCTTCAAAGATAAAATGAAATGTGGAAATTGAATATTTGAAATTTGTTTTCAAACGGTTAAGTGTGGAAGTTTTATATCTAGTAAAAGATATTTTGAAAGATGAAATAATTTGGGAAATTATTTGGAATCTGATGATGTTGCGCATCTTTATTGATAGTTAAATAACCGACTATCAATAATTACCTTGAGTAGGTATTTGTTGTGATTGGATGAATTTGAATGCCACACTTATTTTTAAATAATCGCTCACTATTCGGGTTAGCCGGGAAAGGACCATGGGGTCGTATAACCCATTCCGAATATGTGATACGTCGTTATGAATCGCATTTGGAGACCGGTGTTGAAGACCGGATATTTTTGAAAACGGAAGGATTACCGTCGAGTTACTCTACATCGGCTGATCTCCGATTTAGAGGTTTTATCACCCTTAGTGAGGGGAAGTCCGGACGTGATTAGAAATTTATCCGGATGTGCAAGGGCTTCGTGAGAAGTGCCTTCGGTTCTGTTCGATCCCAAAACAGACTTGTATGGATTGTATGTCTGACGTTACAATTTGAGATATAAAGCTGATTTCTTTCAAATACATTTCTGTTGGTGGCGGAGAATTTATTCTCTTAGCTTAACACCCTTCTCTGAGACGTACGAGCTCAGAGGTTATGTAGTTGAAATTTATCAGCGATATATCCCAATTTGGTAACGTGGCATACTGAGTGTTGCTGTGAAATGATCAGTGTTTGATCATTTGTGATATGATCATTTGTTTGATCTTATATCTTTGTGATCATAGGTTGATCATTTTTGTTTGACCCGAAGCAGGGCTTTGTAGAAAGCGTAGCTTTGTGGACGAGACTTCATCGAGCCTCACACCCCGGAAATGGTCGAAACAGGAAGGATGCAGCAAGGTTCTAGGGAGTAGCGCCCCTTAGTGTATGTCATTCCTTCTGGATAAAGGTGGTATCATGGTATGGAGCCCAGATACTTAACCTCTGTGGTTGCTGCAAAAATTTATTTCTTTGTGGTTGTTGCGAATCGGGGATCCTCGGGAAGATCGGTGACGATCGGGGGATGGCATACGCGTGTCAGTAGTTACCTATTTTTGCAGAGGTAACCCGGCCTTGTGTTGGCAGAGATCCGGTTAGGTTCTCGGGTCGTCTATTCCAGGGACGTACCCATCGTGGATAGGAAGTTCCTTAGCCTGACCATTTGTTGGAAATCCAAAGAAACAATACGAGCCTTGTACAGTTTTAGTTGTATTACCTGCTATGGAATGTGGCGGTAACCTGCTATTGAACATAGTAGCTATAGTAGGCATAAGTGCGGAATGCCTATGCTGGCTAAGATTTATATTATACTTTCGAAATGTTTTCTACACTATGCACTAATAATAATATCAAAAGTGATTTGATTTTGCGTAGTAAGCATCTTTGACTATCATAAGAAGAAATCTCCTCCAAGTCTGCGTTTGCATTGTGTGTGTGGTGGGAGGTCTTATGGTAGTTTCATTTTCCAAAAGCATTGCGAATTGACTTTAAAAACTTCCTGTTGTTTGTTTTAAAGATAAACTGTTTTACGATCTCACACCAGTCACCATGACTGACTCGGAGTTTATTGTTCCCTTCTAAACTCTGGGTGCCCACTATTTTCCACACGGGCAGCCTAGAGTTATATTATCAGGATATTCTGGATATTCTGGAGCTTTGGAGATAAGCTGGATGACGAGACGTAGTATTTGTATCGGATAGTATTTATTCCGCTGTGTATTCTGTATGAGGACAAGTTATATAACTGTCCATTGTTGTACTGAGTTGTATATTGACTCTGATGATTGATGTATGTATAAAATGATATAGTTCTTTGTTTAAAGATTATTCATTTATCTATTATATGTTGTTCCGCTGCGATATGTGAGATTCTGATATTGTCTCTGTTTCTGCTCTTGTTCTGTTGTTGTTTTTTTCTTTCTTTTTCTTCTATCTTCTTCTTCTACCTTGTTCTTCTTTCTTAAAACCATAACTTTTCGGGTTTCCGGCATTCGATGGCTCGGCAGTCGATAAAGTGAGTATCGATGTTGAATTTTCGAAAGTCGAAAATTTTCGGGATGTTACATTTGGTATCAGAGCATATGGTTAAGCGACAACCCTGCTCTGTTGGGTGTTACTCATTAGAGATAGAGTCAGTAGTACTCTAGAATGAGTTGAGTGTAATAATAGTTACGAGTGCGTATTTGTTAGTGAATATAAAATTGTTTTATATTGTGATGATTAGTTTGTTGAGTGGTATATGGATTCTGGTCGGTATTGTCCGTACAACTCTATCGATAGGGATCTCTAAACACTTATATAGAACAATTCGGCACAGTATTGTTTTGAATGGGGTAAATGAAATAATTTTGCCCAAAACTATTTTTGTATAGAAAAGAAATGTTTTTCTATAAAGTACTATAGTATATGGTTGCATGGATGTTAGGAAGTAATAATAGTAAATTATTATCATTGAAATTGAATAAGAAATTGGAATCATAACTCCAAGAGATAAATCCATGTACAAATGAAATTTAAGAATGTAAATTATAAATGTGAATTGTAATTTAAAACGGAATTCCAGAGAAGTTTTTGGAAATGTTTTAAAAAGAATTTGAAAATTTTGGAGATTTGGAAAGTTTAAATTCCTTTTTGATTTGAAAATGAATTTCAAAAGGTTTTGAAAAGTATTTTGACGGAATGAAAAGCTCTAAACTCTTTTCGGTCGCTGGAAAATAATTCCGATGATGATCGCGACATCACCGGTGTTCATTTTCGGGTTTCCAAAAGAGAAATTGCTGCCAAATTGTTTTAAAAGGAAGTTGTTTGAAAAATTTGGATTTTGTTTTAGAAAATTCAAAGGATAATTTGAATTGTTTTCAAAATGGCTTTGAAATGTTGAAAAGACTCTGGAATATTATGTAGAAATATTTATGAAATATTAATAAGTTGATAACTTATAGAATATTGGAAATCTGATTGAAATGAAAGTTCAAATTGAAATAAAAGAATTTGTGAACCAATAAATAAATTTGCAATGGCAAATGCGAGAAAATAAAATTGAATGTTAAAATTCATTTCGAATTTGTAGGCAATAAATTGAAATGAAAAATTGAACGAAATTGAATATGTAACTTCAATAGCGAATTTAAAGAGGATATAAGAAGTATATATTGAAATTTCGTAATCGAATTTGCAAAATAGTTTGAATGCTGTAACTAGATATTATGGCTAGTAGGATATACAGGTGTATAAAGGGATTGGAAAATTTATTTCAAAGATGAATTTGAATTTGCTCGGAAAGGTACGTATTTGAATTATAATATGAGTTTTTGATGATTTCTTGTCCGCCGCTTGGCTTTTTCTTTTTCTTTTTGAAATCTGAGAGTCCATAGGGACGTTTTGTAGTCGTACCGTATTAGCCGCGCAAAGGAGGCTATGGCGAATTTTTTCGAGAATTTAAGGCGTTAGAAAATTTTTGAGAAAATTTGAAAGTTTGAAATTTGAATTTAAACTTAAATTTGAATTTTGAAGTTAAACAATGTTGTTTCAAACTTATAATTGAAGTTGGAAAACGAGATTGAATGATAACGAATCTTTAATAGAAAGATTTGTTTTGATGAATTGAAAATTGATAAAACTATTGGATTGTGAAAGATAGTAGACGAGTTAAGGACATTTTTTCCCTAACTTGTAATTTCGAGGACGAAATTCTTTTAAGGGGGGAAGTCTGTAACGACCCAGAATTTTTGATAAATTAAAATTCGAATATTTAGATTTAATTGGATAATTAAATCGATAATTCCATAGGGAAATTCCAGAAATAATTGAAAATCGAGTTAAAGTGATTGAAAATGATTTGGAAAATTTTATTTTATCATACTGGAGTTATAGAAAGGTTATAGAACTTTTAAAATTGAATTTGGAGTTCATTTGTGAAAATTGAATATTTTATTATTTAATTATCGACTGTAAAATTAGCCAATTTTCGAACAGTCTCAGAATTGGACGAGACCCGTTCCATTGGATCCGTAATAGTTAGTTATTATCGGATTTCAATTTTCGTATCAATCGAAGTTATCGTTTGACCGTGGCAACTCGAAACGCATCGATATCGTTTTAATTTTAATTCGGCGAGTTAAAATAGTCATTTTTCAAAAAGTCTCGGATTTCGACGAAACCAGTTTCATCGGATCCGTAATGTGATATTATTGTAAGATTTCAAATTTCATAATTTTTGGATTTACCATTTGTCCGGTACAAATTAAAACGCCTCGAAATCGATTTAAATCGGTTTAATTTAAATTGATCGTTTAAATCCATATCTCACACAGACGATCGAATTAGCTTCCGAAACCTGTTCCATTGCGTTCGGAACGCGGGGTAAACCTTAGAAACGTCAGCCGGCACGTTCGATTCGGAGTTCGGAAAATTTTGATGAATAGTAAATTGGGCAATTTTCTATAAAAGGACATGTTATCTTCACTTTTGCAAAGCAAAGACAACCCTAGGGTTTTGAAGTCTCAGCCGCCACCCTTGTTATCAACGACCAGAAAACAACGACCTTCCCCTCCGATTATCTTCAAATCTAAGCAATATTTTCAAAGGTTTTCAACTACAAAGATGGTGAGGGGAGTGAGGTCTTCAATCTGGACGGTGGTGATTGGAAATGGAGAGGTAGATCATCGGCAAATCGCGTGGGAAGGGGTTGCGTTTCGCACGCAATTCGAGAGAGGAGGAGCAACCGCATGGGGCCAGTCTCTGGCCGTTGGTGGCTCGTGTCACGAGCTTCGTTGTGGCGCTCCCCGATCGTGGTGGAAGCGTTCGAATGGGTCGCGTGCATTAGGGCTTGGGGGCGGCTGTTGGGTCTCGTGGTCACGTTTTTGAACGTGATGAAGAAGATGGCCCGAATGGCCTTGATCTCGTGAAGGAAAGTTTGGATGGCCAGATTAGGTTGATATTTAAAAATTATAAAAGAAATTGTGTATTAAATTGTATTTAAAATTGTATTAAGTTTAAAATATCATAACTTTGTCATATATTGTCAGAAAATTACGAAATCAGTTGCGTTGGAATCGTCTCGACGTGTACTTCGCGATGCAACTGCATTGGAGTCGTTTGGAGCTAGTTTGAATTTCGGGTAAAATTAAACGCGCGTTTAATTTTATTCGAAATAAAATGCTGAAATCAGAATTAAAATCACGGTGAGATCTTCTCACTCAAATGAAAGTGGAATTTTCAGTTATTGATTGTTGTTTGGATGTGATATTAGATATAGTAGGATATATCTATATATATATAGCAATATATACATATTGGCATATGTATATATTGGATTGATGATTGCCCGCCTCGTATAGCGGATGAGACCCTATTGCGCTGTTAGTAAGCGGATTTTTATAAAACCTATATACCGCGATAATTCCGTACTGGAGCGGAATTGGTATTGTGCTAACATCTGTGGATGCAGGGAAACAGGTTGGAGGGATCCAACTGGATTCCTCACCGTATTGATTTTTTACAGATATTTTGATATATTCTGTTATCATATGATGATATATGATATTTGACTGTTGTGATGGACTGATTGGTGTTGTTGCATCATCGGATTCAGTTTTGAAATGTAAAAATAACGACTTTTACTTTAAAAAGGTTTTTAAAATGATTTTTGAAAATATACGTTTTATGGGATTTTTGAATCGATTTATAAACGTGAAATTTTAAAGTTATAAAAGTTATAATTTTTAGTGAAATATAGCCGAAGTGTCGTTTTTGAAATAAAAGTCGATTTATTTATAAAATGGTTTAAGTTGGGATTTTTGAATAACTATAAACGATTTGTATAGAAATATTTATAAAAATTTATATTTTTGTAAATCAAAATATTGGACTTATAAAACGAATTTTTATAAGTGTTAGAAAGAAGTATAAATGGATTTCATAAGTGAATGAAATTAATAGATTTATAACGTGAAGTTATAAAGTAAATAGATATTGTAGAATAAAAGATTTATAAGAAATTTACTTATAAATTTGACTTTTGCACTTAGATGGGATATAAATAGAAATTGCAAAATGAAATGATTTTTATAAGTTGAAATCGTTATAAAGTACAAATGTGATTTATAAACGTTGTTTTATAAATCCGAAATCACTTATTCTTATAAGTGAATTTTTGAAGTTAATAAAATGAGATTTATAAACCGGAGTTGTTATAGAAAATAGAAAATGGAATTTATAAACGTTGTTTTATAAATTCGGAAACCAATCGATTGAATTTGATAAATTAAATATAGAAGATTATCAAAGGAGATATATTCGCGATTTTGGATAGCGAATTATTATTGAAATAAAACGTGTAGAAAATAGTGAAATGTAAATAGTAAAGTATATTCGCGATTTTGGATAGTGAATATATCGTTAAGTAAAATGGATAGTTTTGGAAAGTGATATTTGAAATGAAGTTAATTGTTTTAAAAAATGTTTTAAAACGTGTGAACTATCGAAATCATAGATTTCAACATTTATTGTTGAAATAGACGTTTTCGAAAAATAAGGAAATGATGGACTATAACACTGTTGTTATAGTAAATGATTTCCGAAAGGAAATGTTTTATGTAGTATTGGGATTTATATATCTATCTTAATTTTTCGAATCCCTATACTAGAGATTTTGAGTCGTCGTAACGATGTTTTACGTAACATTCGTTTTGACTCAAATAAATGTGTTTAAAGAGAATGATTTCCTTAAAGAATGAATATATACTTAATATTGATTTAAGTATATCGAATATTTTCAAATGTTGAAAATAAATGATTTGTGAAATACTTATTTTTAAATAAGTATGGAATTGCTTTTCCAATATGAAATGAACTGTTTTTGAGATTTTATCTTCAAAGATAAAATGAAATGTGGAAATTGAATATTTGAAATTTGTTTTCAAACGGTTAAGTGTGGAAGTTTTATATCTAGTAAAAGATATTTTGAAAGATGAAATAATTTGGGAAATTATTTGGAATCTGATGATGTTGCGCATCTTTATTGATAGTTAAATAACCGACTATCAATAATTACCTTGAGTAGGTATTTGTTGTGATTGGATGAATTTGAATGCCACACTTATTTTTAAATAATCGCTCACTATTCAGGTTAGCCGGGAAAGGACCATGGGGTCGTATAACCCATTCCGAATATGTGATACGTCGTTATGAATCGCATTTGGAGACTGGTGTTGAAGACCGGATATTTTTGAAAACGGAAGGATTACCGTCGAGTTACTCTACATCGGCTGATCTCCGATTTAGAGGTTTTATCACCCTTAGTGACGGGAAGTCCGGACGTGATTAGAAATTTATCCGGATGTGCAAGGGCTTCGTGAGAAGTGCCTTCGGTTCTGTTCGATCCCGGAACAGACTTGTATGGATTGTATGTCTGACGTTACAATTTGAGATATAAAGCTGATTTCTTTCAAATACATTTCTGTTGGTGGCGGAGAATTTATTCTCTTAGCTTAACACCCTTCTCTGAGACGTACGAGCTCAGAGGTTATGTAGTTGAAATTTATCAGCGATATATCCCAATTTGGTAACGTGGCATACTGAGTGTTGCTGTGAAATGATCAGTGTTTGATCATTTGTGATATGATCATTTGTTTGATCTTATATCTTTGTGATCATAGGTTGATCATTTTTGTTTGACCCGAAGCAGGGCTTTGTAGAAAGCGTAGCTTTGTGGACGAGACTTCATCGAGCCTCACACCCCGGAAATGGTCGAAACAGGAAGGATGCAGCAAGGTTCTAGGGAGTAGCGCCCCTTAGTGTATGTCATTCCTTCTGGATAAAGGTGGTATCATGGTATGGAGCCCAGATACTTAACCTCTGTGGTTGCTGCAAAAATTTATTTCTTTGTGGTTGTTGCGAATCGGGGATCCTCGGGAAGATCGGTGACGATCGGGGGATGGCATACGCGTGTCAGTAGTTACCTATTTTTGCAGAGGTAACCCGGCATTGTGTTGGCAGAGATCCGGTTAGGTTCTCGGGTCGTCTATTCCAGGGACGTACCCATCGTGGATAGGAAGTTCCTTAGCCTGACCATTTGTTGGAAATCCAAAGAAACAATACGAGCCTTGTACAGTTTTAGTTGTATTACCTGCTATGGAATGTGGCGGTAACCTGCTATTGAACATAGTAGCTATAGTAGGCATAAGTGCGGAATGCCTATGCTGGCTAAGATTTATATTATACTTTCGAAATGTTTTCTACACTATGCACTAATAATAATATCAAAAGTGATTTGATTTTGCGTAGTAAGCATCTTTGACTATCATAAGAAGAAATCTCCTCCAAGTCTGCGTTTGCATTGTGTGTGTGGTGGGAGGTCTTATGGTAGTTTCATTTTCCAAAAGCATTGCGAATTGACTTTAAAAACTTCCTGTTGTTTGTTTTAAAGATAAACTGTTTTACGATCTCACACCAGTCACCATGACTGACTCGGAGTTTATTGTTCCCTTCTAAACTCTGGGTGCCCACTATTTTCCACACGGGCAGCCTAGAGTTATATTATCAGGATATTCTGGATATTCTGGAGCTTTGGAGATAAGCTGGATGACGAGACGTAGTATTTGTATCGGATAGTATTTATTCCGCTGTGTATTCTGTATGAGGACAAGTTATATAACTGTCCATTGTTGTACTGAGTTGTATATTGACTCTGATGATTGATGTATGTATAAAATGATATAGTTCTTTGTTTAAAGATTATTCATTTATCTATTATATGTTGTTCCGCTGCGATATGTGAGATTCTGATATTGTCTCTGTTTCTGCTCTTGTTCTGTTGTTGTTTTTTTCTTTCTTTTTCTTCTATCTTCTTCTTCTACCTTGTTCTTCTTTCTTAAAACCATAACTTTTCGGGTTTCCGGCATTCGATGGCTCGGCAGTCGATAAAGTGAGTATCGATGTTGAATTTTCGAAAGTCGAAAATTTTCGGGATGTTACAGGAAATTTGGGCTAAAGTTGGGAGTCGTCCAGTTTTAGTTCCAAACCGGAACGTCTCTGCGACAACAGAAAATCAAAGTGAGTGTTTTACGCTCACAATGTACTGAATATCTTTATAATAGTTAAATTTGATATTATGAAGTGATATGAATTTTATTTGTCATTGTTTCATAAAATTTAATTGTCATATAGATTGTCATTTGAATTCACCGTTGAAAATTTAATTGACAGTCAAATTGAAATTAAAATTGAATTGCAATTAAATTACCTGACATTGATAACTTTGAAATTGCCGTGAATTGTATTGTCTATTGGATGATGTATTTCGATGGATGCTATTGGTTGATATTTAAATGATTGGATGTTTATTTGCTTATATATATCCCGTTATGCATATATATGACACTGTGATTTGGTTTAAGTGATATATATTCATCCCTGACATTTAACTGAAATAACTAATCACTTGGCCATTGGATAGTAAACTATATACGGACACCAGATTGGTTAATTTAATAATTTTTAAAATAGTTGGTTTGAAATTTATTTAAATGTTTTGATTTAAAAGTTATAAATAAAATCAATGTATAGAAATCGAATTTATCGCAAATTGAGTTTGGAATGTTGAAATAAATTTTGGGTCAAAGAAATTGTTAAATAATTTAAGTTGAGACTTTGAAATTTAAAATTGGGATATGATTGAATTTCGAAAATTTATTTGTTGTAAAGATTGAACATTATCTCGAGCTTTGAGTATTACTAAGTAAAAGTGATATAAAATGATATTTTGAAATTGAGCTTGCAATTGAATCATATTTGAAATTTGGATTTAAATTTGAATATTGAAGAATAATTTTGTTAAGAGTTATAAATTGATACTTTGAAAAATCAAGCTCCAAATCGATATAAATTGAAATTAAATTAATTGAAGGTGAATATAGAATTGAATTAATTTGAAGTCAAGTTGACATTGATTGAATTGAAATCGAAATTGAATCGGTAGAATGGAAATTGAAATTGATTTGAATTGGGAAGTTATAATTGAAATGGTTTGGTTTTGAAGCTGTTTCATTTTGTTTCCAAATTTCTCTGTTGTATAAACCATCTTTAAATACTTAAACTATTTTGATCTATTCTAAATCTACTTAACCCAATTTAAATTCTTTTAAACAAATTTATCCGTTTGAAATCCATTTAAAGATTTTAAGTATTTTTAACTATTTTAATTATTTAAACTACTTAAAACTATTTTCTAAAATTCCAAGCTGGTCAATAAGGTGAAATGTTATGTTTAAATCTTTAATTTAAATACAAATTGGGTTAAATGAAGTTGCAACCTAAATTGAAATTCGAAATGATTTTGAAATCGAAATGAGATATCGAGGCAAAAAATAACTTGAAACGGAATCTTACATTTTGATAGATATGATGATATTTGAAAGGGATTTGATTTTGAAGCGAATATGATATTTTGATATCAATTATGAATTGATTTTGAAATGAAAAAGAGCCACCGGTGTAATAATACGTAGTTATTAAAGAGATCGGGATCAGATATGGACATACTCTCTGTCGATACCGAAAACCACTTTAATAACTAATATACACGGAGTGTTGATCCAGAATGAAGTGGATGGTTTGGTGAACGTGTTGACTGAAGAAAGAGAACGATTTTGGATGACCCCTGACATGACTAAAACAGGAGCCGCGCCGGGCCATTGAGGATCGCCATCTCTAGCGGACACACTTCTTCGATACCATATCTATTACTTTTGTGATTCGATTTGGATGCACCCCTTGATTTGGGAGTGTTGTTTCGCGGTGTTGGGGTAGTAGCTGCTATGCCCAACATCAGTCCGGACCACGCAACTACTAGTATCCTAGTTGGTATTGCCTCATGTACCTTGTCATACTGATTATCCTATTCGCGACCACTACGTTTTGGTTTGTACCTTTAGTATATGGATTGTCCTCTGGTGACTTCCGGTTTTGGAGAAACTACGGTCTTGTATATGCTCTTGGGAATAAAAATGTGTTAAGGGTGGAATGGGCCATGACTTAACGCTAGTTTGATATTTTACTTTATGATAGACATTATTGTATATAGCGTATTGTACTACATATTAGATAGTTTAACGGATCCTTGAGAGATGGAAAATCCCGTAACATCTCTTAAGTTATTGCACTCACGTTGACACTGGACAGGAGATGTCAAACCCCGTAAATATCTCTGACGCCGTCACACTCATATTTTCTTATTCGATTTGACTTACATGAGATATTTTAGTCCTGACTCGAGTGTTTTGTCTTTTCATTACGCTCGGGTCAGCCTGAGCATTTCAGATAAGGTTGAAGATCTATTTTGGAGGACGAAGACGGAGTTTGGTATTACATCATTTGTATTCTACTACCATATTATTTTTCCGCTGCATTATTGTATTATCTCTGATATGTATGTAACTCTGATTTATGATGTATAATAATAATCAAATTTATTTATTTAACAGCTTCATGAACTGTTATTTTATTATTATATCTTGTTCCTTCCGCTGCAAGATTCTGAGTTTGCTTCTGTTCTTTCTTTCCTTTTCTTATTTAACCCCAATAACCATCTGCCTTTTTGAACGGTTTGAGTTGGACATGTGTGGATTATTGTCGACTTGAACGGTCAAAAAAGCGGGTCGTTACAGTTGGTATCAGAGCTTTGGTTTAGCGATAAACCTTGGCTCTAGTGGGGAATAACTCATTGAAATAGAGGTAAACTATATGAATGAGTTGAGTGTATATGAGAGAGCGTATTTGTAATTTTGATATAAAAATGATTTTATATTGTGTTAATTTGTTCCGTTGAGTATTTATGAATTCTGGTTGGTACTTGGGACGCCAAGGCATCGATAGGAATTTCTAAACACTCGAATAGGACAGATTGACATAATATTGTTTTGGATTATATTCTATATATAAAAGACTTATCTTGAAAATTTATAAATTTTGATTGTATTGGTTGTTAGGAGATGATAATATTAGATTATCATCGTTTATTGTTGATTAGTCAATATTTCTAACTATTGACTATTGGATGATTTTAAGAAATGAAACTTGTAAATATGATTGACAATGAATATAACTGGTAAATAAAATGAAATAAAAATGAATTTAAATTAAGATGGAGAATTTAAATTCCGGTGTTTTGAAAATTTATTAACAAAAATTTGAAATGTATAATATAAGTATTATATGATAGTATATTCGATTAGAAATTGTTTTCAAAGGATTTCAAATGAAGTAAGTGTTATACTCCCCTCTTGACACTAGAGAATGATTTCGGTGATGAGTGCACGCATCATCGACGTTTATTTTCGAGAGTCTAAGTGGGGGAGATCACTTAATAGCTTTTTCTAAACCCTGTTTTGATTAAAATTGAATTTTATTTTGTATTCTCTATAGTATGACTTGATACACATTAATATAAGTATATATTATTTCAAACTTGATTTGAAATGAAACCGAAGATGAAATTCTTAAGTTCTTTAATATTTAATGATTTTAAACTATTGAGATAAACAAATACTTGAATCATTACGGAACTTCTGAATTGTGAAATGAGAAATGAACCTAAGAGCTAAGTGAAAATATCAATTGAAGTAGAAATCCTTAGAATTAGGAAATTATGAATTTAAAATAAAATTGAAACTGTAAAACTCGCATAGTATTAAATTTCATTCTATAGCATAAATATAACTCACCAAAATATTTAAGAAGTTCAAAAATGTTATATGAATTGTTAATTGGATAATATACAAGTAGGTTTGAATAATGAAATATGCATTTAATTAATGGTTTGCAAATATAAATAAAATTGTTAGTAAATAATTGGAATTTAAATTAACATTTAAAGGTGATTCACCATTATGTTAATATAAAATGGAAATACTATATGTGAATGTAAATGTGAAATTAAATTATAGTGAAATTTAAGTAATGACTTAAGAATTAATTAATTGAAAATTCAACTTTGAATGAAAAGAGGTTGTATGTTGTTTAACTACATTCTATTTGCATAACAAAAACTTACCAAATACTTAAAAAGTTTAAAATGCTAATAAGGATAAGTAGAGGAATAATATACCAGTGTGAGAGTGAATAATAAAATGTGAAGATCTATTGATAGTTGTAAATATAAAGGAAATTTAAGTTGTAAAATGAATTAAATTTAAAATTAATTAAATATAGAATTAGTAAATGGAAACTAATTAAATTTGAATAAAACTAAATGTCAATAAACTTGGAAGTGTATGAAATTAAAATTTTGACTTGGAAATGTACAATTGATTTATTATAGATTTGGATGGATGTTAATGTTTGATATGCATTGGTTGTTAGATGGATGATAATTGATTAAATAGAATTCATTAGTGTTAATGGAATTGAATAAACGGAATAAAATTTTAAAATAATTAAATTCAAATTTGAAGCATAGGGAAATTAAATATAATTGAATTCAAATTAAATTGAAGCAAATTGACTTGAATTTAAATTATGAATGAAACAAACTTGAATAAATCGGAAACAAATCGAATGTAAACTTATTTCCTGGATATATAAGAAAATAAACGACTTTGTGTTTATGATTGTTTCTTTAGAAAATTTGAAGTTTGATGGTTTGTGCTTTGAAATAATAAAAGCAAATTTGGGGAAAAAAAATCCAAAATTGTCCAATATATGCTGGAACGAAAACAGCCATAACTTTTAAATGTTTAAACGGAATTCGACGATTTTGGACTTTTCGGAAAGCCCAGAAACTGTGCTACATCTTTTGTTTAGAATGTTTTGATAAATACCTTCATCCACTAGGCTTAAAACACCAATATTAGTCGCTGGCCTGTGCGGAGTAGAAATCTGAAGCACCTTAGTATTCTCGCCATAACTTTTTACTGGTGTATCGGATTTTGATGATCTTGCACTTTCTGGAAATCATAGAACTTAAGCTAAAACTTTTGTTTTAAGCATTTGGTGTTTTGCTATCGTTTAGAAGGTAAAAAACATGACCAAACCAAATGTCGCTGACCTGCGCAATTCATTGCCAGGCTGAGGCGTTCCTATTTAGTAAAATGGTCGTAACTTTTGAACGGAAGGTCCGAATTTAATGATTTTAGACATTCTGGAAAGCCTGAAACGAATGCAACAACTTTTATTTAGATTCCATTGTCAAGTTTTATCGTTTAGGTGACCAAAAAACTGGGATTCGTTTGCTATCCTGGAATTGGAATTTCAGTTTTGAAGCTAAACATGTTATATGTGTGTTATTTTATGATAAGTATATCGATATATCTTTATATGCATGGTTCTAACTTGGTTACTGAGCATTTTAGTAGGTAGCAAAGGGGTTGCGCTTCGCTTGTGGAGCTCGCTTCTGCGCTTAATGCAAAATGTAAGTTAAAATGCTAATAAATGCTAAATAAAAGGTATGTTCTCGGATTACAGTTTATGTTGTGGTATATTATTGTGTTCCCCATGTTTGGGATGCCTCATTCTTGTAATGAGATGTATATCATGCAATTATTACTACTGTGAAATTTTTCGGTCCTAGCCGCCCAAAGGAGGTGCTGCCGAAATTTTTCAAAAATCCGGGAGTTAGAAAATTTTGTGAAAAAAATCCTATAACTAAATTTTGCAAATAAGTAGAATATTTTGAATGAATTATATCTAAATGATGGTTTCCCCTTCTCCGTTCCTTTTCGAGGACGAAAAGTTTTAAGTGGGGGAGAATGTAACGACCCGTATTTTTAACACTTTAAAAATACGAATTAAAATGAAAATTTTGGATAAAAATCCGAAGGAAATAAAATTTTGTGTTGTTAAATGTGAATTACAAGTTAAAATACAAAACTAAATTCTGAAATAACTTATTTGTAAATTAAATATGGATGTTAACTTGTAGTGAATGTAAATAATGAATTGAATTTGATTGTAAACCAAATTGGTTATGATTGTAAACAAAGAATAAATAAAATGGTAGGTTTAATAATGGAAGTTTATGTTATTGAAACTAATATAAATAAATATAACTTAATAGTACAGTTGATTGAAAGCAGATAATAACTGAAACTGTAATTCGATAAAGATGTTAACTTGTAATTGAACGTAAGTAAAGATTTAAATTTGAATGTAACAAGTAATTGAATTGAATTGAATTTGATTGTAAACAACGAAATAAATAAAATATTACATTTAATATTGAAGTTATAATATGGAAATCAACGTAAATGAATGTAATTTAATATTACTGTGAATTTAAATAAGATGATAGCTGAAGAAAATGAAAGTAAATGAATTATAAACTTTTGATAATAATGTATAAGTAAATGGTTGATTCAATAATGAAAGTGTAAATCGAAATAAAAGAATTCATTTGGAATTAAGTAACTTGAATTTGAATTACAATATAATTGAACGCTGAATCTAATATAATCTTTTATATTGGATTTGTAATGGAAAACTGCATTGTAGAAGATTGTTAATTACTGTGAAATTAAAAAAGGGATTTGTGAACAATTGAAATTTGATTTAAAAGTTAATAATTTAAATTGGGAATTTTATATTGAAATTAAACAGTCGAATAATTTATTTTTCGAATATTGGATTTAATTAGACAATTAAATCGATAATTTAATAAGTTAAATTTCAGAAATAATTGTAAATCGAGTTGAATATGATTGAAAATGATTTGTAAAATTTTATCTTATCATATTGGAGTTATAGTAATGTTATAGAACTTTTAAAATTGAATTTAAAGTTAATTTGTGAAAATTGAATATTTTTAATATTTAATTATCGATTGAAAAATAGCCATTTTTCGAACAGTCTCAGAATTGAACGAAACTAGTTCCATTGGATCCGTAATAGTTTGTTATTGTCGGATTTCAATTTGCGTAGGAATCGGAGTTATCGTTTGACCGTGGCAGCTCGAAACGCATCGAAATCGTTTTAATTTTAATTCGGCGAGTTAAAATAGTCATTTTTCAAAAAGTCTCGGATTTTGACGAAACTAGTTTCATCGGATCCGTAATGTGATATTATTGTATGGTTTCAAATTTCGTGTCAATCGGAGTTACCGTTTGTCCGGGGCAAGCCATAACGCATCGAAATCGGTTTAATTTAAAACTGATCGTTTTTCTCCGTAACTCGCCCAGATGACCGAATTAGCCTCCGAAACATATTCCATTGCGTACGGAACGTGGGGTAAACCTTAGAAACGCCAGCCGGCACGCTTCGTTTGGAGTTCGGAAAATTTCGGGTGAATAGTGTCGCGTATTTTTCTATAAAAGCCCCTCACTTATTTCATTTTGCAAAAGAACTAGGGTTTCTCTTTGTAGCCACCACATTTACAGCCAATGACCAGAATTTCTTCTTCTTTCTTCCCTTAATCTCTCTCAATCCGTAGACAATTAGAAGAAACGTTCAACTAACAAATTGAAGAGCACGAAGAGAGCTTTCAATCCATACGGCGATGATGGGGTATGGCGCGACGTAGTGGAGGCTATGGGGGATGGAACAGTGGCCGTTCGGCCTCGAGCTGCATGCAAATGGTGGGGCCGAGTTCATCATGGTGGTAGGCGTGGGTGGTGGTGGCCGAGGCGCTTCGAATGGCGGTAGTTTGATGAAGTTTCGTCTAGCGTGGAGGCGGTGGCAGTAACCCTAGCTAATCGAGATGGGTTTTGTTTTGTGCGTGTGTAACCTAGAAGAGAACGTGAGGAGGAAGATGATCTTGTGCGGCCAGATCTGATGGGTTGAAAATGGACGGCCCAGATGTGTTGAGGTGGTAAAAATATAAAAGGAAATGTAAATTTATATATATTTTAATACGTTCAAACTTTAAAAATGCATAACTTCTTCATACGAGGTCCGATTGGAACGAAACTTTTTGCGTTGCGATCGTAATGATGAGAGCTTCGAAATGAAACTGGTTTGGATGGATTTGGAAACGGTGGAAATTTGGGCTAAAGTTGGGAGTCGTCCAGTTTTAGTTCCAAACCGGAACGTCTCTGCGACAACAGAAAATCAAAGTGAGTGTTTTACGCTCACAATGTACTGAATATCTTTATGGTAGTTAAATTTGATTTTATGAATTGATATGAATTTTATTTGTCGTTGTTTGATAAAATTTAATTGTCATATAGATTGTCATTTGAATTCACCGTTGAAAATTTAATTGACAGTCAAATTGAAATTAAAATTGAATTGCAATTAAATTACCTGACATTGATAACTTTGAAATTGCCGTGAATTGTATTGTCTATTGGATGATGTATTTCGATGGATGCTATTGGTTGATATTTAAATGATTGGATGTTTATTTGCTTATATATATCCTGTTATGCATATATATGACACTGTGATTTGGTTTAAGTGATATATATTCATCCCTGACATTTAATTGAAATAACTAATCACTTGGCCATAGGATAATAAACTATATACGGACACCGGATTGGTTAATTTAATAATTTTTAAAATAGTTGGTTTGAAATTTATTTAAATGTTTTGATTTAAAAGTTATAAATAAAATCAATGTATAGAAATCGAATTTATCGCAAATTGAGTTTGGAATGTTGAAATAAATTTTGGGTCAAAGAAATTGTTAAATAATTTAAGTTGAGACTTTGAAATTTAAAATTGGGATATGATTGAATTTCGGAAATTTATTTGTTATAAAGATTGAACATTATCTCGAGCTTTGAGTATTACTAAGTAAAAGTGATATAAAATGATATTTTGAAATTGAGCTTGCAATTGAATCATATTTGAAATTTGGATTTAAATTTGAATATTGAAGAATAATTTTGTTAAGAGTTATAAATTGATACTTTGAAAAATCAAGCTCCAAATCGATATAAATTGAAATTAAATTAATTGAAGGTGAATATAGAATTGAATTAATTTGAAGTCAAGTTGACATTGATTGAATTGAAATCGAAATTGAATCGGTAGAATGGAAATTGAAATTAATTTGAATTGGGAAGTTATAATTGAAATGGTTTGGTTTTGAAGCTGTTTCATTTTGTTTCCAAATTTCTCTGTTGTATAAACCATCTTTAAATACTTAAACTATTTTGATCTATTCTAAATCTACTTAACCCAATTTAAATTCTTTTAAACAAATTTATCCGTTTGAAATCCATTTAAAGATTTTAAGTATTTTTAACTATTTTAATTATTTAAACTACTTAAAACTATTTTCTAAAATTCCAAGCTGGTCAATAAGGTGAAATGTTATGTTTAAATCTTGAATTTAAATACAAATTGGGTTAAATGAAGTTGCAACCTAAATTGAAATTCGAAATGATTTTGAAATCGAAATGAGATATCGAGGCGAAAAATAATTTGAAACGGAATCTTACATTTTGATAGATATGACGATATTTGAAAGGGATTTGATTTTGAAGCGAATATGATATTTTGATATCAATTATGAATTGATTTTGAAATGAAAAAGAGCCACCGGTGTAATAATACGTAGTTATTAAAGAGACCGGGATCGGATATGGACATACTCTCTGTCGATACCGAAAACCACTTTAATAACTAATATACGCGGTGTGTTGATCCAGAATGAAGTGGATGGTTTGGTGAACGCGTTGACTGAAGAAAGAGAACGATTTTGGATGACCCCTGACATGACTAAAACAGGAGCCGCGCCGGGCCATTGAGGATCGCCATCTCTAGCAGACACACTTCTTCGATACCATATCTATTACTTTTGTGATTCGATTTGGGTGCACCGCTTGATTTGGGAGTGTTGTTTCGCGGTGTTGGGGTAGTAGATGCTATACCCAACATCAGTCCGGACCACGCAACTACTAGTATCCTAGTTGGTATTGCCTCATGTACCTTGTCATACTGATTATCCTATTCACGACCACTACGTTTTGGTTTGTACCTTTAGTATATGGATTGCCCTCTGGTGACTTCCGGTTTTGGGGAAACTACGGTCTTGTATATGCTATTGGGAATAAAAATGTGTTAAGGGTGAAATGGGCCATGACTTAACGCTAGTTTGATATTTTACTTTATGATAGACATTATTGTATATAGCATATTGTACTACATAGTAGATAGTTTAACGGATCCTTGAGAGATGGAAAATTCCGTAACATCTCTTAAGTTATTGCACTCATGTTGACACTGGACAGGAGATGTCAAACCCCGTAAATATCTCTGACGCCGTCACACTCATATTTTCTTATTCGATTTGACTTACATGAGATATTTTAGTCCTGACTCGAGTGTTTTGTCTTTTCATTACGCTCGGGTCAGCCTGAGCATTTCAGATAAGGTTGAAGATCTATTTTGGAGGACGAAGACGGAGTTTGGTATTACATCATTTGTATTCTACTACCATATTATTTTTCCGCTGCATTATTGTATTATCTCTGATATGTATGTAACTCTGATTTATGATGTATAATAATAATCAAATTTATTTATTTAACAGCTTCATGAACTGTTATTTTATTATTATATCTTGTTCCTTCCGCTGCAAGATTCTGAGTTTGCTTCTGTTCTTTCTTTCCTTTTCTTATTTAACCCCAATAACCATCTGCCTTTTTGAATGGTTTGAGTTGGACATGTGTGGATTATTGTCGACTTGAACGGTCAAAAAAGCGGGTCGTTACAATAGAAAACCGAGATATGAATGCTCGATAAACTCTCTGGTTTCCCAAGTGTAGTCATTGGGATTAGCGGACCATTGAACTTTAACGAGTGGCACGTCCTTGTTTCGAAGGCGTAAGTACGCGATAGGTTACTGCACAATAGATAAGTCTGGTGAGATCTCAAGCTCTTGCAAATCAGGCGAATCGATAACAGAATCCGACTCTTGAAGGCACTTCCGAAGCTGAGAGACGTGAAACACATCATGATTGCCAGATAGATGAGCTGGAAGTGAAACTCTATAAGCCACAGGGCCAATACGTTCAGTAATAGGAAATGGTCCTATAAAGCGAGGAGCCAATTTCCCAGTCGTACTGAAACGCATAACCCCTTTCAGAGGAGAAACACGAATGAAAACGAGATCACCAACAGAGAACTCAAGAGGCTTCCTACGGTTGTCCACATAGGATTTCTAACGGCTCTGTGCCTCTTTCATTCTCTGCCGAATAAGAACAATCTTCTTAGAAGAATCACGAACAGAATCTGGGCCAAGAATAAGCTTCTCTCCAGATTCCAACTAACACGAAGGTGATCGACATAGCCTTCTATATAAGGCTTCAAAAGGAGCCATGCCAATACTAGACTGAAAACTATTGCTGTAGGAGAATTCCACAAGTGGTAGGTGATCCTCCCAACTACCACCGAAATCTAGAATGCAAGCACGAAGAAGATCCTCAAGAATACGATTCACCTGTTCAATCTGTCCATCAGACTGCGGATGATATGCTGTGCTGAAATTAAGCTTTGTTCCCAAAGCTTGCTGAAGACTCTGCCAAAAATGACTCGTGAATAGCGGATCACGGTCACAAACAATCGAATTAGTAACACCGTGAAGTCTCATGATTTCCTTGATATATAACTTAGCCAAATGAGAAGCACTCCTATTAGACTTAATAGGAATGAAATGAGCTGATTTGGTGAGGCGATCAATAATAACCCAAATACTAGAATGGCCCGATCTCGAACGAGGTAGGCCGTCAATGAAATCCATCGAAATCTGATCCTATTTCCACAACGGGACCTCTAAAGGCTGAAGGAGACCAGAAGGGCTCTGATGTTCGGCTTTGATAAGTTGACAAGTCATGCAATTACTCACATAACTCGCCACATCACACTTCATTCCTTCCCAATAATAAAGGCGATGCATATCAACATACATCTTACTACTGCCGGGATGAATGGTATACTTAGAACGGTGACAGTCATCGAGAATGCCATGCCTAAGTGCAGAATCAGAAGGCACGACTAGACGGTTCTTCTTGTGAAGACACCTATGAGAATCAATGTTGAAATCCCGCAACTCCTCATCACGTGACTCAGACTCACAAATTTGGATAAAGTGCACAAGATCGGGATCACGCCACCGAGCATCGGCAATATGATCCAATAAACTGGGTCGAGCTTCCAAACTGAATAATAAAATAAGAGAATCATAAGATGGAGCTCGATCACGAATATCACAAAGGGATAAGGTCTCAAGAACATCCCACTCGGCTAGCATCATAGAAACAATAGCTGAATGTTTGCGACTAAGCGCATCAGCAACACGATTACCCTTACCAGGGGTATACTGGATATCAAAATCATAGGAGGAAAGGAACTCGAGCCAACCTTATTGCCTCATATTGAGCTCCTTTTGAGTGAATAGATATTTCAAGGACTTATGATCGGTATAGAGAATGAAGTGCTCGCCTAATAGATAATGTCGCCAAATCTTCAAGGCGAAGACGATGGCAGCTAACTCGAGGTCATGAGTGGCATAGCGAACTTCATTCGGTCACAGTTGCCTAGAAGCATAAGCAACTACCCGATCCTTCTGCATAAGCACGACACCGAGGCCACATCTACTAGCGTCGGTGTAGACAACAAGATTATGATTCCCTTCGGGAACCACTAGAATAGGAGCATTAGTGAGAAGTTCCTTCAATTTCTGAAAAGAAGCTTCACACTTGTCAGACCAAATAAATCGAACGCCTTTCTGAGTAAGGCTGGTGAGAGGAAGCACAGTGCGGGAAAAATCCTTAATGAATCGGCAGTAGTAACCTGCCAATCCAAGGAAGCTGCAAATCTCATGAACATTCTCAGGCCTCTTCCAATTTTGGATGGCTTCGATCTTCGAAGGATCGACCGAAATGCCTTCGGAAGAAATTACGTGGCCTAAGAACTTAACCTTATTCTCCCAAAAGTGGCACTTGGAGAATTTGGCTTTAAGCTGATGATGACGAAGAGTACTCAAGACAATTCTCAAGTGATTAGCATGCTCGGCTTCAGACTTCGAATAGACAAGGATGTCGTCGATGAACACAAGGACGAACTTATCGAGATATTCTCAGAATACTCGATTCATAAGATCGATAAAGAAAGCAAGAGCGTTCGTCAAACTGAACAGCATAACGAGCCACTTGTAAGATCCATATTGAGTGCGGAAAGCTGTAAGAGGTATGCTATCTTCCGTAACTCGTAGCTGATGAAAACCAGTGGCAAGGTCGAGCTGAGAGAAGACCTTAGCGCCACTCAATTGATCAAACATATCGTCGATCCTAGGCAACGGATATCTATTCTTGATGGTTAACTCATTAAGCTTGCGATAGTCGATGCAAAGTCTAAGAGTTCCATCGAACTTCTTCACGAAGACAACCGCGGCACCCCACGGTGAAAAACTGGACTAAATCAACTGCTTGGACTCAAGCTCTAAAAGCTGCTTCTTGAGTTCTTCATTTTCCTTTTTAGACATCCTCATGGGAGGACGACTAACTGGCTGCACGCCTGGAATGAGATCAAAAGCGGAACTCAATCGTCCGCTTGGGTGGCAAACCCGAAACAGGCTCAAATACATCAGAGAAATCACAAACAACAGGTATACGAGATATATCATCATCATCTCGTGAGTCTAGAGAATATAAAGCCACTTTGGAATTTTCCACATTCCGAAGAACAAGTGATAGCAGAGCAGACGAATCTGGATGTCGAAGTTATAAAACTCTCTTAGAACAAATAATCCTGGCATCATATCGCACTAGCTAGTCCATACCCAAAATCATATCAAAACCCAAATAAGAAATAACATGCAGATTCGCACGAAAAGAAAATCCACATAAAACAATCTCAACATCATCACAAAGCATGCTAAGGGTTGCGGACCCCCCTATAGGGTTCGCAATCCTCAATGAAGTAACAAGGCATGAAACATTCAAAGAAATAGCATCAACAAGCTCTTTCGATACGAATGAATACGATGCACCCATATCAAAGAGAACTCGAATAGAACGATCATGAAATAAAATAGAGCCTTCAAGGATAGAAGGAGATGTACCTCTGTGCTAAGAAGACCCTCCAGAAGCATCCACTACATTCAGCTTGCGAGACTGGGTATTACTAGGAGCAATGGAACAAGTGGCAAGACGGTGGCCTTCCTTCTTGCAATAATGACAGAAGAGAGGCTTAGGACAATCATGAATCATGTGGTCAGGCGAACCATAATTGAAACACCCCTTTCGAGTAGGAGGTGTTCCACTAGGCTGAGAACTAGGACCAACAAACTTCTTCTTCTTCTGAGGAAAATACTTCGGCTTATGGAATGGGAACTTCTTCTTATTGGGGTTCTTGCAAATCTCAACCTCATCACCACTATCGCACTCCTTCTCGACGGCTTCGAGATGAAGCGTCGAGTCAACCAACTCCTCGAAATAAAGCTTGAGCTGGAGCATCAAAGCCTTCTTGAGATACTTCTTAAGACCAGAGACAAACTTTAAATTCTTCTTATATGGAGTGCTGATGTATTCAAGACCATACTTAGATAAGGCCTCGAATGATGAAACATAATCAGAGATGGAGGACTTTCCTTGCTTCAACTCGAGGAAGCGACGGGCCAATAAAGCTTTCTCAAATTCAGGAACGAACTTGAGCTCGAATCGTTCTCGAAACTGAGTCCAAGAAAGAGTAGACTCATCGAGCTCGGCTATGAGAAGCTCGTACCAATCAAGGGAATGCTCTTGCAACAGACTAGATGCTACAAGAACTCTGTCATGGTCAGAAAGATCCATGCATGAGAAGATGCGCTTGCAGGTAAGAATCCAAGCTTGGACCTCTAGAACGGACTCGGAGCCTTTGAACGGCTTTCCTCCGAGATGAGAGAAATCACTGCACAAGCGCGCAAAGACAGACTTGTGCGGAGGAGACGATGGAGTAGGAGCTGGAGGCTGAGTGCTCCTAAATAACTCCATAAACCGATCGACAGACATATAAACGCCGTCCTGATGAGAGCCATTGGACTGCCCCGCATCCGAGCGTCATCCTCTGCCTTTTCCAACCATTAGCTGAAAGTTAAGATAAGATTCACAGGGTAGATATCATTAATTCAATAAGGAATACTACGAAATTTAAATGCATTCCTAGACGTATTCTCAAACTTCTATCTACCCCAAAGGACAAGAAATGGTCAAAGGCACGATGATTAAGGGATTCATAACACTTGTACTACACTTAGATGTATCGTAATATGTGTTTCTATTCTGTGTTTATCATATTTTGTTCTGAACTTAGCTCCAATACCAAGCTGTGACGCCCCACCCCGAGACCCACATTAACAAAGAGTATTACTGGGTAATACTGTTTACTAATGCGGAGAATAGGGCTGGTTAGGAGCGACCATCTATAGCCTTGTCTTAAATATCTATTGAATATGTCGACAAATGCTATATATATATTTTTCTATCTCAAGTGGATCGACATATCCAATAAATACTTAATACAAAGCCATAGGTGGCTATAAGATTTATCAGAACAAAATACAACAACTCAATGCAAAACGCATCATAGAACAATAGATCATCACACACACACACACATATATGTATATACACACACATATACAGATACATCACGGAGTATACAAAATGATACATGTCAAGTGGTATAGCAACCACAATATACAAGCGAGTTAAAAGAATATACATATCAGAGTAGCAAACAAAAAAAGGACTACACAAAAAGCTATATCAAAAAGCTATATCAAAAAGCGCAAGCAGAATAGTCCATGCGGAAGCAAAATAGGCTAAGTCCAAACGTACCTAACCGGAAACACCTCGGTCTGACCCGAGTATAAATACATGGGTCAGTCTAGTTAAACAAATCAGTTTACAAGGATAAGCGATAATATGAGTATAAGGATAAAGTGATAATATTTCCAAGTGAGAAGGGACAATTTAAAGTGTATGGTTACTTCATGTGATGAATGGTATCACCACACAACATATAATCTCAAAAGAGATAAAATAACCCATAAAACGCTAAAAGTTGCGAGCCTCGTATCATCGGCATTTCATAAAACATCAAATATGGTTTAGGGGAAAACCTAAACCTGCCAAATCAGCAAACCCAAAACATGCCTAAAGAGATCCCATCTCAAACACGTCGTAAGGCAAATATATCTCCAAAGAGGAGAATAAAATCTCAAGTAGATGCCAAAAAGGCAAATATCAATAACGCCGGTGTAGGCAATTCAAATCTCAAAAATAGAACTCCCAAGAGTTCAAATTCCCGAAAGGTAATCGCCACAAATATATATCGAATAGTTCAAACGACCAATTCCAGAAAGGGGCGATACACTAGGGAAAATAGTCAAAGAAATCATCTCAAAAGTTTAGCACGTGCATGTGGCCGAAGCCTTGCCAAGTACTGTTATCTCAAATAGGTACCTCGCCCGAAGCAAAACATCACAATGACAAATACGCCGCAATGGAAAATACGCCGCAATGGAAAACACCGCAATGGAAAACGTCTCGAAGACAAACCTGCATGTCGACCCAGGGAGGGTGGCAGTCGACCTAGCATACGAACTTTGTTTTGGTTCGATTTCTACCTGCGAACTGATTTTCTAAGCAACTTCTGACTTGTCAAACAACAATATTTTTCAATGAAATTTTACAGGGATGAAGTCCAACATGCAAGCTACCAAATGCAAGAAATCCGACGGCATTTCGTTGTCGGAATCACAAGATATAAGGGTTCAAAGATGCAACAAAAACTGAATATAAACAAGCAAAATATTCACTATAGGAATTTGCAAACAGAATCAAATTTTCTACAGATTCAAGCACTGGAACTTTTGTTTTGGTCAGTTTGTGAGCTTATACAACTCACCTTGCTGATTTGTTGCAAAAACTCATATTATAGCAGCAAAGAAGAAGCTTTGCTTGAGATTACAAGCCTTTAGAATCTGTAGA
Source organism: Allium fistulosum (assembly GCA_030737815.1). Lineage (NCBI taxonomy): Eukaryota > Viridiplantae > Streptophyta > Magnoliopsida > Asparagales > Amaryllidaceae > Allium > Allium fistulosum. The sequence continues at coordinate 1,125,456,861 of CM060904.1, read as the reverse complement.
AAACAAATATAGGACATGCAACCAATATACAGTAAAAATTAGAAAGTTATTTACTGTAATAAGAATTTTGTGATGAAATTGTATGATTTGGAGCTGTATACCTTTGACATATGTCTAGCTTGCAAAAAGACTTGAATTTTGGTGAGTTTAATTGAAGATTGAGATTGCATTTTGTAATTTGAGAAATTTTGTTTACTGACTTTTGTTTTCAGGTTGGAGGAGGAAGAAGAGACTGAAAATGAACGTACATCTAAACCTCTTTTCTCATATTCTCAACCAAGCTAAGTGATATTGGGCTAATGGACCCAAAAATAAAAAGAAAATAAATTGGTAAGGTTTAAATCAATACTTATCAAATAAATGTGTACATATCACATATACAAATAATTAAAAATGCATTTCTCCATATTTACACACAATAAAGATATGAAAACTTGTATACATACAAAATAAAACATTTTCTATCATTTAAAAAGATTAATTTATATTTTTAAAACATTTTTATTATTAAAATCCTTAATTTAACAAAAATACACCCTTTACTCAAATAAATTAATAAAACATTGTTTTTAAATTCTAAAATTCCACAGAATTTATTTTCTCACTTAGAAAAATATTTCAAACCATTACATAACATAATTTATAGCCAAAACTTATTTTTAAACCAATTTCTATCTTTTATTTCAATAAACCACCTTTAAAAATTACTTGCTTCTTTTAAAAATTATTAAAAGGAGCAAATGGGCAATAATTAATATAATTATAGCATTTTCTCTAAAATGAAATCATTTTCATTATTTAAAGCCCATATTCCATTTATTCTTACTCCAAACAAAATAGAATAAAGCTAGGAATTTTGTTTTCTCATTTTAAATTCCAAAATCCATTGTTTATTCCAAATAAACAATTTAATTTCTCCAATTTTAATTTAATTTACAATATTAAATTATAATTATCATTATAATTCAATATTGAAAGGTAATCTCCAAACCAGGGTTGTTACACATAATTACCTTTTTATTAAAAACAATCAAACACTATATATATTACTTCCAAGATTACTCTTAACAATATATATATATATAGAAGAAAATTTAATAATTCAATAAATAAATCACATTTATTTTATTATTATCCTAAGCTGTTATTTTACAAAAACTTCCCACTTATTCAAATCCCATCAAAATAAACACATCACTTTATAAATGTAAATTTTATATACCATTTTATAAAAATCCTTCAAACATAATTTTATAATCATATATATATATATAATAAAAAGTCCACTTATTTAAACAAATCACAAAAATCACCACTTCTTAAATAATTTCTATTCATACAGTTCTGAAAATTCAAATTTTATATTTTCTATCACAATAATATTTTTATTTTTAAATAAAAACACATTCCAAAAATTCACCATTTGTATATAATATATTATTATTTATTTCAAAACTTCATATTTCAATTCATTCATTCCCTTCTGATTGATTTCAAGGGTCATGTTAGGCTAACCACAAGCGTCTATTAGTTATGCAAACAACATATAAGTGTGTGTTTAACAATCAACCAGTAGACCATCACAAAATCAAGTAAACAATTGTTTTCACTCAAATCAAATCAATTTAATAAGTATCAACCAATGTTCATCACATTAAAACCAAATAAAATCATAGAAAAAGGGGAATCTAAAATATAGTTGTGATTATAAAAATATCTCACCTTACCGATACTTTCTCTTCTCTCAAACACGCATCCAAAATTCTTCAATCAACAATTCCCGAACCATAACTACCATCTTCCAAATGCGCATAGCAAACACCATAGCCATCACGAACTGTCCTGCCCTAACATTGCCAGCTCTACACTCAGCCTCCCTGTACTCATTCACCATAATGACCATCCTCCATCTTTTCCAGATTAGCCACTGCATGCAACCCCTCAGCTCCGTCACCTTTGCTCATCATACATGCCCAGACCGTCGTACCTCCTCCCCTAGCGTCGATCCCATAGCGACGTGCCTTTTATATCACATGCTCAATGTTTTTCCTACGAGTATTTCTCTCTTTTTAATTTGCAGCTAATTTATTTGCGTCAGTGAGAATAGGGCAGGAAGAGGGAAATGGGGTTGGGTTTAGTTAAAAAGAATGGGTTACTTTTCCTTGTTATTATTTGTTTCCATATTTCTTTCAACCAGGTCCTTCTCTTCTATTCAATTGCAAATTAAAATCTCTTTATTTATATACAAAATTTTATAATTTATTTATAAATCTATTTTTTATTTCAGTTGGTTTACTATGTTTTTCTAAAATACACTTCGATAAATGTCCAAAATATTTAAATTCAATAATTGCTCATCATTGTTGATTTATCTATTTATTAGTGTCTATTATAATTTCTTTACATCTACTTCAACCATATGAGAATTATTTACAAAATAAAAATATTCTATAATCTTTTAAATAATTTATTTCAGTTCCATATATTTTCTGAAAAGATTTTATAATTAATTCCTTTGTCAAATAATCTTTAACTCGATAAACTATATTTTCAAAAATTAAATCATCCAAAAATTGAATTCGAATATTTTATTATAATAAAAATATTTATTACAATGATGTAGAAAGTAAGGTTGTTTCAATACCATCAACAACACTTCGAACAATGGTTCTTATTAATGGTTGATTATGCTCTTCGAACTGAACAATGCACCTGCTTTCGTTGTAGACTCGATGAGCCGAATCTTCCGAAGCATTTGAAAAGATTCGTATTAGTGTTTATAATTGATATTTTGGTATATTGCGATAGTGAACGAGATCATAAAGCTCATCTCAGAATAGTTCTAGACACGTTGAGGCAGCAATAGCTAAAGACGAAGTTTTCAAAATATTATTTTTGGAAAAAGAAAATGAAGTTTTTTGGATATGTAGTTTGTGAAATGGATTTTTGTGGATCCATTAAAGATTGAAGTTATTAATCGTTAGAAAAGACCTAAGACTTTAGTTAAGATTGAAAGTTTCCTAGGGTTTACCAGTTAACACTGAAGATTCATTCAAGATTTCTCTCATATAGTAGCCTCGTTTGACTAAACTAACAAAGAAGGACTTAAAGTTTGTTGGGACCGAAAATGCAAAGAAGCGTACCACAAGGTAAAGCATTTGTTAACCAATGTCCTTGTGTTAGTTGTGCCTGATGGAAATCAAGATTTGATGGTATATACCATTTACATGTGGAACTGCATTAGGAGCCACGTTGATGTAGAAAGGTAGAGTTATTGCCTTTGTTTTTTGATAGCATCGGCTGGATGAAGTTTGATAATCTACTCATGATTTAGATATGGCCACAGTAATATTTGCATCGAAGGTGCAGAGGCACTATCTTTTGAGAGAATGATTTGAAATGTTTACGGATCATAAGGCCTTAAGATATTTGTTCTCTCAAAAGGACTTGAATACGTGGCAGCAAAGATGGCTAGAGTTTTTGGTAGCGTATAACTTTGAGATTGAGCATGCGACAGGAAAAGAAAATAAAGTTGTGGATGCCTTAGTAGAAAACGTTATAATGTTATATTGGCTATGTTAGCCGAATGTAACAACTTAGATGCATTGTCTTCTTATGGAGTTGAATGAGGTTAACATTCAATTCTAGTCATAGTGCAGCGATTATCTATTGTTTAGAAGTTCGACTGAAATTGATCGAAAGAATTGCTGCTAAGCAAAAGGATGATCCCTTACTAGTTGAACAAATTAAGAGACAAGAATTTGAAAGTGAGATTGACGACTTGAAGGATTTTGCACTTGACCAAAGAGGATGGTTGAGAAAGAAAGGATGATAGTATTTTTCAAATGTGGATAACCTAAGGATGGAAGTTCTTAGATAATGTCATCGATTAAAGTTTACTATTCATCCCAAAGGTATGAAGATGTAATAAGTGTGAGGAGGAGTTTCATTTGGGAATGTATAAAGAGAGTTGTATGCTTATGGATGAAGCAATATATGAATTACCAACAAGTGAAAGCAGCATCAAAAGTCAAGTGAATTACTTCAACCTTTCGAAGTACCACTACGAAAATAAGATTCTAAATTGATGGATTTTATCGATGGGTTTCCAAGGTCGAACAAGAGAAATGAAGGTATATGGGTCATAGTTGGTAAACTTAGCAAGAGTGCACATTTTATCTATGTTTAGTGGAGAATGATGATAGTTTGGTGAAATTGTTCATGAAGAATGTTTAATACTTCATGGAATATTAGGTAGCATTGTAAGCGATAAAGATTTTTGTTCACTACTAAGTACTGGAAGAGCTTATAGGATGATTGGGTACCAAGCTTAAGATGAGTACCACTTATCTTCTACAAGCTGGTAGGCAAACAGAAAGAGATAATAAGTACTTGAAGATTTATTGAGGACTTATGTACTAGACATTGGGGGGTTATGGAAAGACCATTTGCACTTAGTCGAGTTTACCTATAATAATAATCATTATACTAGTCTAGAAATGACACCTTTTGAGGGACTTCATTGAAAGCCATGCAAATCACCAGCATGTTGGTTGGAGATAAGTCATAAACCAATGCTTGTCTGGATTTGGTGAAGGAAGCAACTAAAAAGCTTGGGTTAATCCAAGCGAGGATGAAGGAAGTTTAAGCAAGGCAGAAAATTTATCATGATAAAAGGCGTAACAAACTGAAATTCTCAATTGGAGATTTCATCTTTGTGAAAATATCATCTATGAAGGGTGCTATACGATTTGGGAATTTGGGAAACTTGACACTGACATATGTTGGTTTGTTTCTTATTATAGAGGGAATCGGGAAAATCATGTATCATATCAAATTATAGAATACTTTGGCAAGATTCGATAATGTTTTTCACATATCTTAATTGAGAAAGTATGTATGTGATCCAAGGACTACTATTGAACCAATGGTTTTGTAGGATTTAGTAGTGGAGCCTGATATGACTACCATTAGGCAACCTATTCATATAGTGGATAAAGATAAAAAGAAGCGTAGAAATAGGACAGTCAAGTTAGTGAAGTGATAATAAACGAGACTGTACTTGAAAGACCGAGGATAGGATAACAAAGGCTTATCCTGAGTTATTTTGATGTATGTTCTATATTGTTCTATAGATTGTTGACTAGTAGTATTCTCATGTTATTGATTTTATGTGCTTGTGATACATATTTTCTTGATTGATATGCTTATTGTGTTTCCTTATCGGAATTCTGAGGATAAAATTATTTAAGAAGGGGAGTCTGTAACACAACTAAATTTTTGTAGCACATTATTCTAGAAATCTAATTAGTTAGTAACTAAATAGATAATGTGGAAAAATATATAGAGTGTGGGTAATTGCTGTGTTAGTAAAAAATTGAATGTTAAAATTTAAATGGAGTAATGGATTATGAGGAAAGGAATATAGAGAATTAATTAAAATAAAAAGAGACAGAAAGAAAGATAAGGCACTAAATTATTTCCCCTAACTCTTTCCCCCTCCCCGTGTTATATTCAGCCCCAGCCCATAACCAATGGGAGAAAACAAAACATAAAAATAAGAGAGCTCTACTAAAATCCATTTCAACAAAGAAAAAGAAGAGGAAAAGGCTTAAGGAAGAGAATTAAGATGATTATCTCCACACAAATCTAGTATAAGGTGAATAATATTTACACCTCTTAATTGTATGATGTTATAATTTAAATTTGTGATGAAATCCAAATGAACGGCTATTTATTCATGCATTTGGCTTCGATAATTATTTGTATGACTTTTGGTTATCATTTGTGAATTTATGGAGTTTCTTATGGGTTTTTGATTTAAAAACTATGATTTTCATCTCTAGTTGCTTTGGATTATTGGTATGATGTTGGTAACATTATTTTGTATATGAGTTCAAAATTTCATAGTTTTCTGAAATTATATGAATAAAATATGAATTTTATAAGTTAGGAAAATGAGTAATTTCGGTTTTAAATTATTTAAAATAAGAAAAATAATTATTTTGCTCCAAATTTTTATGTCTATAAAAGAGAAAATTTCTGATTTTTGGGAATTTTTGGAGGTTTTTCCCTTGTATTTTTCGATTTAATATGAATTCTTTAGTAAAGAACAGTTTAATTATTAAAGTTAATAATTAATTAATTATGGCATATAATTAAGGTTTTGTAAATACAAGAGAATTTTTTTTCTCTGATTTTACTAGAAGATTTCAGAAAAGATTTGTTTAACTAATGAAAATTTGATAAGAATATTAGTTTGGTAAAATTTTATTACTTTTAAAGTTAAAGGTATGATAACATCACAATTTCAACCTATGATAGCTTTCAAAAGTTAAAGTTGTGATACCATCATAGTTTTAACTTCAATAGCCATCGGTCTTCAACATGCGATAGCTTTATGTTCTTTAACTTGCAATAGCATGTTTTGGTTGACATATGATACCTTGTTTTAGTTGGCATGTGATACTTTGTTTTGGTTTGCATTCGATAGCTTTGTTTTCCTTAACATTTGATAGCTCTGTTGACATGCAATGGCTATACGTATTCTAGACATGTGAAAGCTATGTTTTCAATGACACTTGATGGCTTTGTGGACATGCGATAGCTGCATGTATTTTAGGCAAGTGATAGCTATATTTTTGACATGCGATAGCCTGTAGTTTTGGCATGCAATAATATGTATTTTTGAGGTGCGATAGCAGTAGTGTTTGAAGCTCGATAACTATATTTTTAACATGGGATAGAATGAGTTTTTAAAGTGCGATATCACAATATTTTGAAGCTCAATAACACTATCTTTAACATGAAATATCATGTGTTTTTAAGGTGCGATAGCATAATATTTTGAGGAATGAGATAACTTATTTTATTAGCGCTCAATAGCTTCTTAACTTTATATTAGGCTATGTTTTCCTATAACATAATTTAGTTTTGTTAAGTATTTTGCTAGGAATTTTAAAAAAGGAAGAAAGATATTCTAGCCCATTTAAAAATAGTTTCAAGAAGGAAATTATTACTTAAGTATAAGTAATTTTTGTGTATAAAATGACTATCATATGAACATATAGTTGTGATCGATGATGTTATTATATGTTTAGTTTGACATCTTTATCGATTGATATTATAAATGTAAACTGTTGACATACTAACTTATAAGTTATATGTCATCACCAAATATTTACGACCTTAGGAATTAGGAACCGACGATTGATCAAAGTTGTTCTAGTATTGAGTATGGTCAAACTTAACTCTTGTGTGAGTAGAATTGCATCCAGGAGATCGTGAAAACCAAATTGTGTTAGGATGCCTAAACCGGTTAAAAGACATGACTTAATGATGTTTTAAAATCAGTTTTAGGTGGAGACTAGGGTAGGGTTGCGCCCTACCTTTCAACCATAAACCCCCCGGTTGGTTGGGTCCGCTACTCCAATGTGCAAGGCTTTGTTGATATTGAGGCTAAAATTTTTGAGTTATGCACAGAAAGGAACTCGTAGTAGTGACACTCACAATTGATTTTCTTCTGTTGGACAAAAGCCATTCTTCTTTCTAATAGACAAGAGAGTTTGGATTTTCCTGTTATGTTTTTGGCCCGAGTCTACCCGATAGGTTTATAATTGGCCTATGGGAAATACTAGGTTCATAGCTGTGCAGTTAAAGCGCTCGGTGGATTCAATGCGGTAGAGGTGCAAAAAGTCATAGCGGGGATGTAGCGAAGATATAGCGGGATATATCGGATTACTCTAAAATAGCATATAAACCCCATACTTGTTGTTTTTACAAATATATAGATAGTAATTATGTGAAAAATTAACATTCAATTGAATTATAATTAATACAAAAATAATTTTAAGTAAAAATATGTGCAAATGTATTGTAAATGAACGTAAAACTGTTATATAACTTAATTTAATTTAGTAGAATATTAGAGTATTATCATTTCTAAACATATATCAAAAATTCAATGAAATTGATTAATTTCATAATTTTTATAGCGTATAAATATCATTTTTCAATCCAATTTTTTATAGAAGATATAGTGGAAATAGCGGAATATAGCGGAAATAATGGGATATAGCGGAAATATCGGGGATTAAAGCGGAAAGGCTATATGTTGGGGATATATGGAAAAATCGTAGCGGTAGGAATCCGCTATAAGATATATCGGAGTTATAGCGGGGATATAGCGGGGCATTAACTGCACAGGTTCATAGTGATCTTGCGGAAACTATGCTATGGACCTATGCAGTTGAAGCTCTGCTAAAGCCCCACAAAATTCCCGCTATAACACATAGCACTCTTCGATTGTTATGCTTTTTCAATATAGCGATACTAAATAGTAGATCTGTTTTAAGCCCCACTATTTTCTGTTACACCCACTAAATCAAGGCTTTTTAGCATCTACTTTAGAAACATTAATATAAAAAGGTTGAGTTAACTTGTTCTCTTTTAAACCAAGGGTAAAATCCAATTTTAAGACATAGGTGCTCAATATAAGTTAGAAATCTATTGTACTCACCAAATGGACTACATAAATCATGATATTCTTTGGTTTTGTTATATAAGATTAAACAATAATTCTTTATCCTACACAAATGATGCGAGAATGAGGATAAATTAACTTCAAATATTTGGTTTTTCTTTTTGCACCTCCGATATTTTTTTATATCCACATTTTATCCCTACTATAACTTTTTGTACCTACATCGCAATAGAACTGCTAAGCACTTTAACTGCACAGCTATGGACTAATTAATGGGATTGGGTAATTATGGAAATTTGTTACCTTTTGACCCTAGTGAATGAAGGACAATTCATTTGACCCATTATGCATGATGTTTTTGTTATGATTATGTTCTAATCATTTTGGTTGCATGAAATGTTATGGTTGGCATACTGTTTGATAAGATATTCACAAGGGGAAAACTTGTTACGTGCTTCAATGGCATGGTCCCATAAGTTATCTGTTTGGTTTGAGATGGACTAATTTTATTCACACTGGACATTTTATCTGATCTGCAGTTTTCGATTTCCCCATAAACACTCAGATACTCAATTGAAATTGAGTAGACTAGGAATATGATACTCAAGATTAGACGAATAAGCTTCTGGGGACGTGCAGGAGGCAGACTGCTATTAGAGTTTATTTCCGATGTGTAGTTTAACTACTTTTATTGCTGATTGTATGCAATAGTTAAGATTCTAATCATCCAAGGGGCATCTTTATATGTCGCTTTTGAAAATATATTTATATTTATTATATTTTATCTAAATAATGGAATCATAGGGTTATGTTACTGAAATATAATGAATTTGTAATTGACTGAAAATATTTTGTCAAAACTTTGTAAATTCTTGTGCTCTTTATGTTAATGGTATAGTAATTAATCTCATTTCATCATTGGAAAATAATGCTAAGGATGACTATAACATCATTAGTATCTCTTATAAAGCCTCAAAATGGAGGATGTTACACTTAACGTCTCCAACACAAGCCAGTAATGAACTTCATGCTCCTTCTCATTCTTTGAGTATACCAAAATATCATCAGTGTAGACTAACAGAAACTTATCCAACTACACATGAATCACCTTATTAATCAGGTCCACGAAGTATGCATGAGAATTAGTCAACCCAAATGGCATTACTGGACATTTGCGTCTATATACCTTTGTCTTGAAGGCAGTCAATGCTACACTTGTCCATAGCAACTCTCAGTTGATGGAAACCTATATCTAAATTCAACTATGAAAATACTTTGGCTCCGGTCAACTGACCAAACAATTTATCAATCCTTGGTTATGGATATTGGTTCTTAACGATCACTTTATTTGACCTCTAATAGTTGATCCATAGTTGAAGAGACCCATCTGATTTATCAACAAAGATGACTAAAGCTCCCTAAGGTGAAGTACTTGGTCTGATGAAACTTTATGCTCAAATTTCACCAACTCTCTCTTTAACTATTCCATTTCCTTTAGTAGCACTCTACTTAGCAGTCTACTAACCAGCATACCAAGCATAAGATATGTAAGAAATTATACAGCCTTCTTAGGTAGTAATTTCGCAACTAGTTCAAACATGTCTGGAAATTCTCTAATCATATATACATTAGTTATTACATCATCTTAGGTTCCCAATGCAAATAAAATAGTAAACATGGATCTCATTCTATCTGACTTGACTTTGAGTCCCTTGTCACTTCTCGAGTGTCAGAGTTCTATCGACATAAAACACTTCAAGAAAAATCTTATTTGGTAGCAACACAAAATGATCAACAATAGTGTTTCCATACAAATTGTCATACATGTTAGTTTTTCTTAAAAAAGTAGCATGAAATTATTGGAGAGCAGTAAAAAAATTCACTTTCCCTCTCTCTCCACTTATAATTCTAAAGTAAACCCTGATCCTAAGTTTTTATTTCCCCCCGTCCATTAAAATGATATGGTGCACATTATGAAGAGGAGAGCAAGTGATGAAAGAGGAGAAGAGAAGAAGAAGAAAATGCAAGAGCAAAGGGCGATTTTCATTAAAAAAACATGCTTTTCTTTTACAAGATTCTACCTATACAGACAAATTTTAGTGGATTGGAGAGCTAACTGTCCATAAACTATTAGCTACATATTGTAGCCTGTTCTTTTGCATTAACAAAATAAAAGAAACATAAATAAAATTGCTACAACGTCTTCTTTTGTCTTCCACTGGCTATTGCATATATATATTTATGATATTGGTTGGTAACACTAGTCTACCTAGTGTGCATACATGTTGATGTGCACGTAAAAGTGTTTTACTTCCATATTTAATCTAATTTTATTTAAATAAATGAGCATATTAGGGTATTTTACACGTTTAAATCAGAATTTAAATTGTTTTCAAATCATCATTTATTCATCTTCATTTGTGGGGTAAAATGGTAAGTTTCTGTATGATTCAATTTGGGAAAATTTATTTGCACATTTTTATTTTTATTTGTAGGAAACGGAGTACAAATATGAAGAGGTTTCATAGATGTATGCATGCACATATGTTGAAGGCAAATGTAGAATGGAAATAAAAGAATTCATGCAACATGGAGGAGCCCACATAACCAGTAACATATGGTCCATAATTAAAAGCACATGCACATGTTAATGGAGGCTTAAAGGCATGTTAGTGGGGATTAATTATTTCCCTAATGATTACTTGGAGGTTACACTTTCTCAAGGTCATTTTAGGTAGTCCCCTAAAACATGAATTAGGGTTTTAAGCATGTATAAATACCCCTTATGTTTCATGTAACGATCTTCTTCGTTTTATGCAATATTGTAGCCACGAGTCAAAGTTAAATAAAAATTTCTTTAATGGCTTCTTAGCCTTGTTTTTACTTTCATGCAATTTTATTTTATGCTTTCTTTTCATGCTCTCCTACTTAGTTTATGCTTCTCTTGTTTAATGTTAGTAGTATTGATTTAATTCTTGTAATTATTTTAGTTTTATTTCATGTAGGTAGTTAGCTTCCTTTTCTTTTAATTAGCTCTCATTTTCCTTTTTTTATGTAGAAATCATTTTATTTTAACATGTTTTCAAATATGAGTAGCTAAACCCCTTCAATTTAGAGGTAATGAAACTCTCATGAAACATATTAAATTAACATAATGATTTCATTTGTGATCTCTCTTATGTGCTTAATAGAAATTATGAATGATGGTGGTTTATGTTTCTTTTTTTTGTGAATTTTGATAGCCTATGTTGACATCTCAATAAGCTATGCTTAACTCCCTATAAACATAAACTATTTGATCATTTTCCTAAGTGATTTTGATGATGAAAGTTAAGCGAGAATCAAAATTTGATGGTCTATGTTACTAATTCATAGTAAATAGATCATACTTAAAATAGATTTTATTTTTAGTTTTCATGTCATTGATAAGTGGGTTTGACCGGTGTGTTAGAGTTTGATGATTTAGGTTGCGCTAATTAATAGCAAAAATAAATCATACTTATAATAAGCACATCTATCATTCTACTTAATATTTTAATGAGAGATTATAAATGAATTTTGTGTTGATTTATATGAATGATTGGAAGTGGATTTGCCTCTAAATTGTTCCTTAATCACATAGTTTTATTCACCTCTGTCTAGTTTATTTCCTACAATTGTTCTTAGTTTATAACCACTTCAAAACTTTGGGCCAATCTGATTGAGTATTACTGAAATTTAATTCTTTCCCTGCGGATCGATCCGTACTCGCATACGTACTACGATTGTACGCCGTGCGCTTGCTGTATTTATAATGATTATATTTGTAACGACGATTTTCTAGTCGATAGAAATTTCCATCGCAACCACCATGTTTTTAGCGCCGTTGCCAGGGAAAGCAACATAATTTTAATTTTACTCTTCAGATTATTTTTACGTTGTTTTAATTTTATTTTGTGTCATATAAAAAAACAACACAAGCATGTTGTAACATTTAGTGTCATTTTGTTTGCATTTTTGTTCTTGTTTGTGATAAATTTTTGTGCATGTTATTCACTGTTTTTGTGCCCTCTGTTCATTATTTATACAAACTGTTCTTTTGTTTGCATTTTAGTTTGCATATTTGATCTTCATTTCATTTAAAAAACAGTTTCATTTCAGTTTTCATTCCAGTACACTGTGTTTTATTACATTGCATATCTCTGGTTTATTACATTTCTGTTAACCTATATACAACCATCACAATACAACAACTGCCTCCTCTCTCCTACCAATACAAACCCACTGCCTTCGATCACCAAACTTTACCACCCCCTTTGCTTTTTCCCTGTTGCATGAACTACCTTCCATCACCACCAAGCAAACTGCTCATTACCCATCTAACTTTACATTTCCAATCACCTGCATACCACCATTCTTAACCTGCACACACAACTTACAACATCCTCCTTCTTCAACTTCAACTGCTAGCTTCTCGATGACCAAACCAGCTACTAGCCAAACGACCGCCTCACTGCCACCGCGACCATCTCCAATTCAACATCAATATCAATCACTATCTGCCCCTTCACAATCTCCTACAACCCTCAAACACCCACGACCAAAACATACTCAAAAACTTGGTGGTTGTAACGGAAATTTTTATCGATTAGAAAGACGTCGTTAAAAATATAATCATTATAAAAACCGCAAGCGCATGTCATACAATCGTAGTACGTATGCGAGTATGGGTCAATCCGTAGAGAAAGAATTAAATTTCAATAATACTCAATCAAATTAGCCCAAAGTTTTGAAGTGGTTTTTTGTAGGAAATAAACTAGAGCAAAGGTGAATAAAACTATGCGATTAAGGAACAATTTAGAGCCAAATCCACTTCCAATCATTCATATAAATCAACACAAAATTCATTTATAATCTCTCATTAAAATATTAAGTAGAATGATAGATGTGCTTATTATAAGTATGATTTAATTGTGCTATTAATTAGCACAACTTAAATCATTAAACTCTAACACACCATTCAAACCCACTGATCAACATTCATGAAAATGACATGAAAACTAAAAATAAAATCTATTTTAAATATGATATATTTACTATGAATTAGTAACATAGACCATCAAATTTTGATTCTAGCTTAACTTTCATCATAAAAATCACTTAGGAAAATGATCAAATAGTTTATGTTTATATGGAGTTAAGCATAGCCAATTTGAGATGTCAACATAGGCTAACAAAATTCACCAAAAAAGAAATATAAACCACCATCATTCATAATTTCTATTAAGCACATAAGAGAGATCATAAATGAAATCATTAAGTTAATTTAATATGTTTTATGAGAGTTTCATTACGTCTAAATTGAAGGGTTTTAGCTACTCATATTTGAAAACATGTTAAAATAAAATGATTTCTACATAAAAAAGTAAAATGCAAGCTAATTAAAAGAAAAGAGAGCTAACTACCTACATGAAATAAACTAAGCTAATTACAAGAATTAAATCTATACCACTAACATTAAACAAGAGAAGCATAAACTAAGTAGGAGAGCATGAAAAGAAAGCATAAAATAAAAATTGCATGAAAGTAAAAACAAGGCTAAGAAGCCATTAAAGAAATTTTTATTTAACTTTGATTTGTGGCTACAATATTGCATAAAAAGAAGAAGATCATTACATGAAATATAAGGGGTATTTATACATGCTTAAAACCCTAATTCATGTTTTAGGGGACTACCTAAAATGACCTTGAGAAAGTGTAACCTCCAAGTAATCATTAGGGAAATAATTAATCCCCACTAACATGCCTTTAAGCCTCCATTAACATGTGCATGTGCTTTTAATTATGGACCATATGTTACTGGTTATGTGGGCTCTTCCATGATGCATGAATTCTTTTATTTCCATTCTTTTTTTAGCAAAGCTAGCAGGGTTGACTGGGCCCTTCTAGATTTATTGCAAAAGAGAGGAAAAAACATGGTTCAAAACCATGCAAACGAACTAAAAAAACACACAAAGGAGAAATAAAGAAAAAAAGCAAACATACAGGACAAAAACAAAGAAGGAACACAAGAAAACTACTTCCAAATAGCCATTTGAAGATCAGAGAAAGCATGTGATGTGCACGTAAATGTGCATATTTTTACTACCATATTTAATCTTCTTTTAATTAAGTAAATGAGCATATATGGTATTTTACATGTTTAAACCAAAATTTTAAAAATGCTTTCAAGTCATCATTCATACATCAATTTGGGGGTAAAATAGTAATTTTGTGCATGTATTAATTTTGAGAATATTTATTTGCATATTTTATTTTTGTTTGTAGGAAATTGGATGGAAAAAAGGAAGTGGCTTCATTAAAATATGCATGCACAAGAGAAGGAAACAAAAGAATGAAGAAATAAATCAACTCATGCAACATGGAGTTCCCCACCTACCCACATACCATGATCTACAATTAGGAGCTAATGCATATGTTAGTGGAGATTAAAGTTACATGCATACTTAATGGAGGATTAATTAGAAGCTAATGATAACTTGGTGGCCACACTTCCTAAGGGGTATTTTGGGTAGCTCCCTAAAATATGGATTAGCGTTTTAGACATATATAAATACCCCTTATGTAATGAAGTTCTAAGCACCACCCTCTAGTTAGTTTAGTGGTAGCCACAAATTGTAAACATAAACTCTCTTTCTCTTTTTAATGGATTTTTGGCCTTTTCTTCATGTAATTTATTTATATGCAATTTTAATTCATGCACTTTTAATTCATGTTCTTTTCTTGTTTGTTTCTTCTTATGTTAGTAGTGTAGATCTCTTTATTTTATACAAGTAGATTAGCTTTTATTTTATTTAGCTCTCTTTTTCCTCTTGTTTATGTTTATGTTGCAATCTACATTTGTTGAAATGATAACAAATATGAGAAGCTAAACCCTTTCAATTTAGGGGTAATGAAGCTCTCTTAATCATATAGATTCAGCATATTTGCTAATTTTTTATCTATCTTTATGCTTCATGGAATTTTTGATGTGGTAAAATTTTGTTGTTTAACTTTGAATTTGATAGCCTATGTTGTTGACATCAAATAGGCTATGCTTAAACAAACATAAACGCAAATTACCTCTTCATCTACATATGATTTTAGTAATGAAGTGGATTTTAGAATCAAAATTTGATGGTCTATATTACTAATCAATAGTAAATACATTATGCTTAGAATAGATTTTATTTTTAATTTCATTATCATTTTCATGAGAGTTAACAAGTGGTTTGGAGGGTGTGTTAAAGTGTGATGGTTTATGTTGGGCTAATTAATAGCACAAATAGACCATACTTATGATAAACACGTCAGCTAAATTCACAAATGACCAAAAAGAGAGATCATAATTTCATTGTGTTGATTTATGTGATCATGAGAAGGGATTTGCCTCTAAATTTCCTTATACTCTCATATTTTTATTCACTTTGTTTAGCTAGTTTTTACATTTTTAGCTTAAAACAACTTCAAATCTTGGTTTAATTTTATTGAGTAGGATTAAAAATCAATTCAATTACCTGCGGATCAACCCGTATTCGTCACGTACTAAAATTATACATCGTGCGCTTGCGGTTATTTTTTACACTTTTCGACATTTTCTAACTGATAGAATACTCGTCGATTCAACAGCATGCTTGTTTAATCTCATCCCAGATTCAATTGCATACTTCAGCACATTCCATAAAACTACTTGGTTTCTAAACTTCTTATCAAAACATTGTAGGTTCCTTTCCTCCCAAACAAGCTTCAAGTATTTCTTTAGAATGAAGAATATCATAATACAATAATCTTCCCTCCATTTTGTTGCCTTGCTAATCAGGTCCCATTCAATTGAAGAGACACCAGGCACATCATTCCTACCAACCTTCCCCATCAGCCTTGTCCATAAAATCATCAGGTAAGAGCATTCAAAGAATAAATGTTGTGTACTCTCAACATGAGAATTGCAAAAGGCACACAGGGGATCCATGCTCATACCATAAGTTGTAACCTTATCTTTTGTCATGAGGGCTTTCATCAATACCTTCCACGTAATTAGATTGTCACTACTGGGAGAGTTCATACTCCACAACATTTTGGTCCACACAAAAGCATGCACATCATTATTGTTTGTTAGGAGATCATAGATCAATGAAATGGTATGAGACTTACCATTCTAGAAAAGAGAATCAAAAGCTGCTGGAGGGTAAGAATTACCGTCCACACTATTCCACATAGCCCTAATGACTTGATTGCTGGTGTAGGGAAACAGAAGTTTGCCATTCACAACGTAATCAACAGCCAAAGCATTCCTGTTAATTCCAGATTAAAAAATTTGCTGGGGAGAGAATTTAGCAGATAATATGTGCATGCATACATCCATGAACCTCTTCATATTTGTACTCCATTTACTACAAATAAAAATGTGCAAATGAATTTTCTCAAATTGAATCATACACAAAATTACCATTTTACCTTGCAGATGAAGATGAATAAATGATGAGTTGAAAACAATTTAAATTTTGGTTTAAACGTGTAAATACCCTAATATGCTCATTTATTTAAATAAAAGTGGATTAAATATGGAAGTAAAAATATGCACTTTTACTTGCACATCAAATACCCACACACTTATCTTTTTATTCGTTCTCGAATAAACTAAAACTAGGATAAATTCTTTTTCATAGGAAACACGATTGCATTGAGCGTATGTAACACGCCGTTAAACCTTTAGGTGTCTTTAGTAGGACGAGTGTTGTCTCGTGAGGGTTTTTAGTAGATACTACCCACAAAATCCAAATGCGATGTGCAGATTCTAATGCAACTGCATGATACAAGTTTTCAAAAATATTTACAAATGAAGAATTTACTTTTAAATTGACACAAGTAAGTTAAATATAACTTTTGATCATTATCAAGAAACTCTAGTCCTTTTACTCTCAAAACTTCCAACAAAAATTAAGTTATCATCAGTATTAGTGTGACGATCCACCTTTTTGAACAGTTCAAGCTGACAATAAACCACACATGTCCAACTCAAACCATTTAAAAGATAGATTATCAATAGGTTTATTTTAGAGAAATAAAAAGGGAAGAAGAAAACAACAACAGAATCTCGCCGCGGAACGATAAAATACAATAATCACATAAACAATTCATGAAGCTATTTAACAACATATACTTAATTCAATTTACAACATAAAGTAGAGTAATACAATATTATCAGAGTTATACAATTTAATAGACAAAATGAAATAGTGCAGCGGAATCAATACCATTAAATATGATATACCACATCTTCGTCTTCATCCTCTAGAGACTATCTTCGATAACTGAAATACTCGGTCTAACCCGAGCGTGATGAAAAACAATACACTCGAGTCAGGACTAAAAATCCTCGTGTAAGTGAAATCAAAATCAAGTGAAACATATTTACAATAACTTCATTTGTTTCAAATTTCCATAAAGTTTTCACCATTTTAAATCCTCACTAAAGAGTTTTTAATAAGTTAATCAACTACAAATCGATTCAATATATTTCATAGTTTAAACAAAACTTCAATGTTTAAATATTCCAAATTATTTTAAATCATCGAAATAAATTCAGATTTCCTGCATCAAATATTATTCAAATAATTTATTGCAGTTTCAGAGGATTTTACAACATTCTACAGATTTTCAAAATTCGATAATCCAATTCAAACGTATCAAAATCATTTAATGGTTGGATTTCAAACATCGATCTTCTTACAAACACTTCCTTTTTATTATTTAAAGTTTTAGAAAGATTTGTAAATGTGACGACCCGGAATTTTTGAGTATTTGAAATTGGAATATTTAATTAATTTTAAATATTCAGAGATTAATTATTAACCTTAATTTCAAATATCATTATTTATTGGACAAGTAATTGTTGAATTTAAATTATCGAAATTGGTAAATTATTGAATCTGGAGCTTTAAGCCTGTTAAAAATAATTCGAAGACTTATAAAATTTAGGAAGATAATACTGAAGTGGATAGAAGTGTTGAAAATCAGCTTTAAAAATGGTTTGTTATGTTTTGAAATTTTATATCGTTTAAAATGAATTTTAAAAATAGCCTTCCGAGGCACAGTCTTGGAATTCGACGAAACCAGTTCCATTGGATCCGTAATATTGTATTATTATCGGATTCCAAATTTCGCAGTGATCGGAGTTGTCGTGTGATCGTACGGTATATAAACGTCAAAAATCTTTCATCAGCCGTATTTTCTCTCAGCTTCTCCAACACGCTTCTTTTGGCTTCTCGAACACACTTTTCTTTTAAAACAAAATATCCCGAGCCTTCTTCAAATCCCTAACGAGTTTTCCTCTTCAGATTCTTAAAGAAAGAAAAAAAAAATACAGGCTCGTTCAAAATTTTATACAAATCGAATAGAAGAAAATCTCTAATGGCCGAACGTTTTGTTCCTTCATCTCAATCGCGTGTGCCACTCCTATTTCACTTCCCTCTTCCGTTCACTCTTCTTTAAGATTGAATTCCTCCACTTAACCTGATCGATTCGCGATTTGAAGAAAGAGAGAGGGGTGCGAGATCGTTCAAGCGGGAAGGGGGAGAAGTCGCGGTTCGTCGCGATGAAGTCGCTCGTTCAGGGGGAAGCGGCGGCGTCGTTGGAAGTTCGTTCGAGCTGGGGGTTCATGAGTCTGGGGGCTTCGTTGACTAGGGTTTTGGATCGCGACACCTACCTGATGGCGTGCGATTTGGGGAGGTTACGCGTTTGTGTGACGATGGTAGTTCGAGAGCCTGGCAATCGAAGGAGGAGGTGACGGCGATATCGGGGCGATTTGAAGACATGGGAGACGTGAGGTGGGTATCGAGCAGAAGCTCGTTGATCTTGGGTTGCCTGATCGAGTTGAGGTAGCTTAATTCTGAACATTTTACTTCAATTATTACTTAGGTTCAAAACTTATAAATAAATGGTTGATGATTATTTCACTTATCAGGACATTTATAGTTAGGTGTTTACAGTTTTGTTAATTTAATAAATATATATATAGGTTGTAGAAAATATATAAATGATTTTGGGTAATATAAGATTTTAAAATCTTGCAGAAGTTATAAAGATTAGATTTTCGAGATGTATATAGTTTATTTATGCGAAAGAATTTGTTATGATTAAAATTTAAATTTAAAATCAAATAAGTAAGTTGAAATTTATTGTCGGTAAGGTCGAATGTTAATGAATCGTAAATTGTTATTCAAGGTTTGAAACCTGAAAGGAAATCAAGCCGGAACTGGTAATGGGTTACAAATAAAGCAAAGGTGAGTTAATCTCACTCAGTTTAATTTTATTTAAATTTAATTGGTTAAATTTAAATATGGATGAATGATTGAATTGATTGATTTGATTGATATGGTATATAGTAGTATATACCAATATATATATATATATATTGGCATATGTATATATTGGAGTTGTTGATATTCCCGCATTATATAGCGGATGAGACCCTATGCGCCGCATAATAGCGGATGATATTTTATAAAACCCATATACCGCGATGTTCCACCTTGAAGTGGAATTGGTATTGTGCTAACATCTGTGGATGCAGGGAAACAGGTTGGAGGGATCCAACTGGATTCCTCAAAATATTAAATTTTGTTTAAATATTCTGTGATATGATTGTTGATATCCTGTGATGATTTATATTGGATAATCTGTTGGATTGAATTTCCCAGTATAATGAGTTATCAAAAGAAATTGAATTGGATTTTTGGAAAGAAATAAAGAGTAAATTTTTAAGTAAAATAATTATAAGAGTTTGGAATAAATGTGAAAATAAATCTGATTAAGAATAAAAGTGATTTCCAAAATTCTAATAAATATGGAAAAGAGGAATTTTGAATAAACAGAGAAATATTGAATTTAAAGAAAATTTATGTGATGTTATTTAAAGGAATAAATAATTTATTTTAATTCAATGTTTAAATGTAATTAAAAAGAAAGAAAGAATTTGGGAAATCTGAAACTTGTGTTTCAGTTTAAAGATTTTAAATCATAATGAGAAATAAAATCTGGAAGTTAATGAATTTGGAAATAAATGGATTAAGTAAGGAAATTTATTTCAAAGTAAAATAAATTGGAAAATCAATTGTAAATTGATTTAAATATTCGGGAATTTGAAATTTAAGGAGAAGTGAGATTTTGGAAACTGGGTTTATAAAGTAAAATAAAATATCAGTGGATATTTGAGAATATAAATTCAAGGTGAGAATTTATAAAGGGATATGAATTGGTTTAAAAATAAATGTTGATTTATTTTTAAAAGATGTGAAGAGAAGTGTATTTCTCTGGATAGCCAAGTACGTTTTCCAAAGCAATTTTAAATATAAGTTAAAAGTTCTAATTTTGTTTTAAAAGCATGTTTATAAAATTGATTATTTCTAAATGTTAAAGCCTAAAGTAAGATTTTCAAAATCTATTATTGTAGTAATTATATAAAAGTGATTTGGTATTATGTTTTAAAAAGAGAAAGTTAGTTTATATTTATAAAGTGGTTTCA
The DNA here is from genome assembly GCA_030737815.1 of Allium fistulosum. Taxonomy (NCBI): domain Eukaryota; kingdom Viridiplantae; phylum Streptophyta; class Magnoliopsida; order Asparagales; family Amaryllidaceae; genus Allium; species Allium fistulosum. Next base: position 1,125,435,838 of record CM060904.1, on the reverse strand, counting down.
TTTTAAATATTCCTTAAGTATATATTTTAGTAAAGTATTAAAAGTAGTTTTAAACTTCGATGTTATAAGGTATATTGATAATAAAGTGTTTTTTTTAAATTATTTTAAAATCTAAAATATTTTGTACTTGGTGTTTCAGAGGAAATAAATATTTGGGAATGTATTCCGTAAGCGGGAATTGTTTGAAATTGTTTTCAAATGAGCTTTGAAAATTTGGAAATATATCTTGGAAAGATATTTGGGCAAATAAATAATGTGGGAAATTATTTATTGTGTGATGGTTGCTTGTGGATGTTAATTGATAGTTAAAGAACCGACTATCAATATTGGCCAATGCGTTGATCGTTTCGAAGAGACCGGGATCGAGTTTCCGTATACCGGGATTCTAGGTCTGGAGACTCGAATACCACTTCGATCCGGTTTGTACGTTTCGTGTAACGATTTCGGAGTCGAAGATGGAGCTATGAAGTGCAAGGGCTAGTCGCTACTAATCCTGAGGATATTTCCAAAATGGATGTAGTAGGAATAGTGCCTTCGGTTCCGTTCGGACCCGGGACGGACTTGTATGGACGAATGCTTTCGTGACATCGTCAGGTGGACGATGGGCATTCTAAGGGATATGTTCTCTAAAGGTATCGTTTAGCCTCGAGCCTCATCAACCGGGAATGACTGAAAATCAGGGGTTATGCAGCAAGGCTTCGTGGGTAGCACCCACTTGAGAGTAAAGTCATCCCTGTCTAGATGTCCCTTTTATTTCGGCTTAGTGGTGCGGTTGCTGATCCCAACCGTGGGGTGATTTTATTTGGAATTATCCAGTAAGGGATGATTCCGGTCTTGTGTTGCAGGGGAGCGGGCGTACTCCTCGGTACTGTGATCTAGGCCACGTACTATGACAGGTGGTACCCCAGTGCCTAGTCATTCGTTGGAAATCCATTCTCCCTACGTGCCTGTACGGTTTTGATTGTGCCCAACTATTGTTGAAATGTGAGATGCAAGCATTTCAGCTAGATTCTATTTTACTTTCTGTAGACACTATTATAATATCAGAGGATTTTGATATAAAGTGTTTTAGCTATCGTAAGGTAAAAACCCGACATGTTTATTTGTGGCGTGGTCTTACGAGATGCTTTTATTTTCAAAAGGATTTTGAAAATTTAATAATCAATTGAGTGTGATTTTCTCACGCTGGTATTCCAGACTGACTCGGGTATTGTTTTATATGATGCTCGGGTCAGACCGAGATAAACAGGTTTAGGATATGATGCTGTGGAGCTCAGGAGACGAGCTGGATGACGATACGAACTCTCGTACTTGTTATTATTTTTCCGCTGTGTATTCAGTTGTATGTTATGGATGTTGATGTACTCTGATGATGAATTGTATAAACAGATATAGTTTTTGATTTGTGTAAAGATCTGTTAATATATATTATATTTTATTCCGCTGCGATGGTTAGATTCTGATGTTGTTTTCTATTTTTCTTCTTCTACCTCTTCTTCTTAACTAAAATGGTTAGATTTTCCGGGGTCTGGAAATTCGGGTCGTTACAGTAAACCTTTTATTATTCTTTAGGAAAAATATATTTCAAGTTATTTTCAGAAACTAAATTCCAGTTTATCAAAAATCTTCAAATTTCGCCAAACGGCTATACAATCACATTTCTGCAAAAGCAATCAACAATGCATCCAACAATTCACATATAAAGAGGATGTCCAAAGTTCCATACCCAAATTCAATGTACAGATGATCAGTCATATCAATAGTGATAATAACAGGGTGATAATATGGATATATCAAAATCACTAAACAACATAACAGCCAATCACAAATATCATCCACTGCTATATCAACCAAATCCAAAGTAACCAATTCAACCATATCACAAAAATCAACAACTATCAATGTCAGGTGTTTAAAAGTGTTGAAATTTCAGTTATCAACATCGATTTAAATATCAAGTTAAATGTCAGTTTAACTATTAGATTTACTATCAATTCCTATTGTCAAATTTTCGATCAAATTTAACTAACAAATTTAATTATCAATTTAACGGTCAAATTTAAATGTCGATCTAAATTCAGTCGATTCAAATTCAATAATTTAAATTTTCAGTCAAATAAATTTTTAGACCGCAATCAACTTAAATTTTCACTTTGTTAATTGGTTTAACTAACAATAGTAAATTTAGTACTTCATGAATGGGTTTAACCACTCACCTTTATTTGAACCGAAAATTTTCCAGCCTCAAATAAATTCCAATCCATCTACAAGTTGTAGACGATGTCGATACGAAACCCAACGTGACTTGTTTTGTTCGAAACAGACCTCGCATGAAAAAGTTACGGATTTTTAAACATTACTATAAAATTAAAATTTAATTAAAAAACTTAATTAACAATTAAATTAAACGATAACCTAACTCTTCCATCTTTACGTTCCAGGCAAGAAGAAAATCGAACCCATCCCCACGCGACCAACTCCACCTCGTCACGCAAACCCAGATCGTCGGAGCCCCATCTAGCCTCACCACGTTACGTGCCCACCCCTAAACCACCATCACCACAAACCTGTTGCCTCCGCCGCCGTCGCTTGTACCTAATTCGAGGAAAACTCGCCGACCATCATGGCTAGATTCTGGTGAATTGACATGCCTTTATCTCGATCCAACCGTTGATCTTGTAGAGGAGATCGAGCTCTTCCTTTTCCTAGTTGAAGTCGAGACGTAAAAAACTATGGATTGAGAGAAATCAAGAGGAAAAGTGAAATGATCCGATTTTTCGACGCCCGAAAATCGACATCAATACGTTCACTGTATCAAATGCCGAACAATCGGATGCCGGAAAACCAAATCATTAGGGTTAAAGAAGAAGGAGGTAGAAGAAGAGAAATCAAAAACAACATCAGAATCTCACCAACGCAGCGGAACAATATATAATATATAAATGAATGATCTTTACACAAAAAGAAACTATATCTGTTTTATACATTACATCATCAGAGTACCACACAATCAAAACAAATACTGGACAGTTATATTAACTTGTCCTCACAAAAGCTGACTATACAACTCATACTACACAGCGGAATATACTTCAAATACGAGTGATACGTCTCGCCATCCAGCTCGTCTCCTGAGCTCCGCAGCAGTCCATCCAAAATCTGTACTCTATAATACTCGGTCTGACCCGAGCATTATAATAAAATAATACCCGAGTCAGTCTGGAAAACCAGCGTGAGAAAACACACTCAATTGGATTATTAAAGTTTTCAAAATCCTTTGAAAATCAAAGGTATCTCGTAATACCACGCCACAAATAAACATGTCGAGTTTTTACCTTACGATAACCAAAACATTTCTTATAAAATCCTCTGATATTATAGTAGTGTCTATATACAAATACTTATTCAAATAGCCGAAATTGTTACATTAATTAAATTCCAGCATAATAGGTATACAAACAAAACCGTAAAGGCACGTAGGGAGAATGGATTTCCAACTAATGACTAGGCACTGGGGTACCACCTATCACAATACCTGGTCTAGATCAGCGTACCGAGGGCCCCTCCGTTCCCCTGCAACAAAAGACCGAACTACCCCTTACTGGATAGCCCGAATAAGATCACCCCGCGGTTGGGATCAGCAACCGCCCACTAAGCCGAATAAAAAGGACCCTCTAGACTGGGATGACCTTACCCTAATTGGGTGCTACCCACTTAGCCTTGCTGCATAACCCCTGATTTTCAATCATTCTCGGTTGATGAGGCTCGAGGCTAAGCGTTACCTTTTTAGAACATGTAACGACCCACTATTTTGGACCATTCAAATCGACAATAATCCACACATGTCAGACTTGAATAATGCAAAATAACAGATTGTAATAAAATTTGGAGCAAATAAAATCATTCACAGAATCACAGACACAGAAATATCAGAATAACTCGCAGCGGAATTTAAAAATAACCATAGTGGTTCATGAAGCCACTAAAATACATAGTCTAAAATCAAATACAAAATACATAGTCTGAAACCCAATACAGTGCTGAAACAAATACAATAGAAATCCCAAATACACAAGTCTCTAAAACAAAAGCTGAAATAAGACAACTGAAACTGAAATAGGAAGATAACTAGATAAGCAGAATCTCCAGTGATTCCGAGCTCCAGGAAGGTGAATCCAAAGCTGTGAATACTCAGGCTGACCCGAGCGTAAAATAAACATAACACTCGAGTCAGGATATACATACTTATACAGTGTAAACCAACTCAAATGAACTGTAGTAAAGGTACAAGTAACTTAGAAGATGCTTGGGACCGCCCATCCTCTAAGGATCCGTTAAACTATCTACTATGTAGTAATATTCGCTATTATAATAGTGTCTAAATAAGTAAAGTATAATCATATCGGAAAATAGCGTTAAGGGGATGGAGAACCTTAACGCGGTCGGATCTTAAAATCATAATCGTAGTAAAGCTCGATATGGTAGGTGATACGGTACAACTAGGCAATGCCAGGGTAGATATACCAATTACGCACACGGACTGATGGATACGCATAGCAGCCACTACCGTTCCACCTCGAACAACATTCCCAAATCGGAGGATGGCTATCTAGTCAAATCACAAGTAAGAGTATAATATCGAAGAAATGTGTCCGAGAAGAGGTGCTACCTCACTGGTCCGAGATCGCTCCTGTTTTAGCCACCTTATGCCAACTCACGGGAGTTGGGTCCACGTAATACCTTAAGGACGTCGCCACCATCCTACTTCATTCTGGAATCTCCACCGCGTACACGGTTGTCAAAGTGGTTTTCGGTATCGATAGAGAGTATGTCCATATCCGATCCCGGTCTCTTTGCCAACCAATCGTTATTATAACCCGTGGTTATAGATTTAAAACAATTTATCAAATATACTTCAAATTAAACCATTTTAAAACAAAGACATTATTCCTTAAAAACAAATATTAAGTTTCCAAAAATCTAACCCTTTCGAAGTTCACTTATTCACTTAAAACAATAGCATTAAAATTTTCAGCTTCCACGGCATTTAAAAGTGTGGCGGTAAGTTATATTTGAAAACAATTTTTTTCTCAACAAAACAATATTTATAACTGTTATAACAGTTCAGTTTAAACAAAAATCATATTTCAGCCTACTGCAATCCTTAACAAGTGCTACAGTAACCCTTTTATTAGTTCAGGTTCAATTTTTAGTTTCTGCTACAACAGCACTTACCAAGTACTATCATAGCCTTAGTTCATTTTAGTCTTTTGGTTCATTTATACAATCCACAACACTTAACAAGTGCTACAGATTCTACCTAGTTAAAAACTTATAAAATCATACATTAAAAATGTTCATTTCAATCCTTTAACTAATTTTATTTCAAGAGAAATTTTACAAGTTAAAACCAAAACTTACCAATTTGCTTATTACATTCATTTCAACATTTAAACTTAAACTTCATTTTTCCACCAATTTAAAACTAAATTTCATTTTCAATTAAATTAACTTAAGTTTCCATCTTTCTTTTTATCAAAATTTCAAATTTAAGTTTCGTTTTAAAATCAATATTCCTCCATTTATTTATATTTATCACATAGAAAAATCATTTCTATTTTTAAATAAATCACTTAAAATTTCGGTTTAAATCAATTTAATATTATTACAATTTTTAAATTATTTAAAAATATTCAGAAAATACAGAAAAATAACCACGGGTCTGTATAATATTTTCTAGCCTAATTCAAGTGATACGGATACTATATCATTTCAATCCGTAATTTACAAAGAAAAATCCGGGTTTTATCATTTCAAACCCGCAACCCAAGTAAATAAAATTTAATCGAAAATCGCTCAGGCCTATCATTTCAGCCCATAACGACCTTCCCTTATTCTAAAGTCCGTTCGGGTATGTATCATTTCAACCCATAGTGATTCTATTCTACAGGGAACTTGCAGTGTGATTTAACAGAATAGAATAACAGTAAAATAAGAACAGATATAACAGATGATACGATATGCAGTTTTAACAATTAACATCAACTATAAATAAATCACAGGTAATTATAACATCATTTATTTATTTATTTATTTCTACACATTCAGTTGCGGTCGTTTCACAATTATATAAGTATGAATATTCGTGTGAGATTTACTCACCTCTACGGAGCTGGAGACTCAGAAAGAAAGAAGTACGATGTCAATCGGAAGCACGCGGATAGCACGATCAGTCGTTAGCGGATTCGCCGACTAGATTTAAATCTAAAGTCAAAAGAATAAAGCGAATAAATAGACAATCAAAAAGAATGCACGAATAACGAATTTTCCAAATTGAAGTAAACGAACGAAAAATAAATCAAGTTGAGAAATAGAAGGAAATGGCTCGACCACTTTTATTGTTCATTACACACATTTTTTTTTTACAGAGCCTCAAAGGCAAATATAACTCCAAAATTTTTCCCAAAAGTGACAAAACAACTTTCATTCTTTTTCAAAACAAAGATCAGAGGCAATACAAATTTATAACTTTTGTTGGGTGTGTTTTCACCCCTACCGAGCCAGAAGGAACCAAGCTCCTACCACCGGTCCAAACAACAGCCGAACCAGGCATATCCCCCTCGCCGAACCAAGACCTATCCCAACTACCGCCGAACCAGGGAGCTACCGAACCAGCTTCCTCCATTCCATTGCCGAACTAGCTTCCTCCATTCCATTGCCGAACCAGACTGCTCCAACCACTACCGAATGAAGCCTCGCCGAACCGAATCAAAGCACTACATATCGAACCACCACTGCTCCAACCACTACCGAATGAAGCCTCGCCGAACCGAATCAAAGCACTACATACCGAACCACCACTGCTCCAACCACTACCGAACCGAAGCTTCGCCGAACCAGAACGTTACCAGGCCAGATTGCTCCAGCCCAGGCCCACAGGCAGCTATATACATCCAAGACCCCTACCCCCAGCCTCACTCTATAAATAGAGGGGCAGGGGTACAACAATGGGGACCAGTTTTTAGAGAGCTCAAGCACGAAAGGAACTCTTAAAACAACATTCTTTTACTTGTATCAAAGCTTTGTACTTGTCATCATAAAAGACGAAGAGAAATAACATATAAAGTGGACGTAGGCACATTCTGGCTGAACCACTATAAATCTGCGTGTCTTTTTACAGTTTAGCCCCTGTTTTTTACGTATTTGCATAAGTCGCTCAAATTACTAAGAATAACATAAAATCTACTAAATCATACAACTTTGAGGTGTTTGTCCATTTTTTTGTGCAAACATTTTTGGTGCTTTCACTGAGAATTAAGGCTCGAAGCTTCAGCTTCATCCGCTTAACAAGTTTTCCTAACAGCATCGTTCGCCACTTGGAAAACATGCCTCCCAAACAGAGAAAAGATGTTAACAAAGGAAAAAACATCGCATCCAGCAGTCTCCCAGATCCAGATGTCACGAATCAAGCAAATCGTCCTCCTCCAGCAACAGTAACGAATGAAGAACAGGCTAACCCAACTACTCCTGCCACAGAACAGCCTGCAGCAATTACTAGAGCAGATCTGGACAGAGTTGTGGTTGAAGTAACTAACCGCTTCACGTCCCAGCAGGAAGCCTTGGTGGACCATCTCATGTCACGCTTAAGGGACGCTGAAGAATCCAACCGCAACACTGAATCATGGGGCGAGTCCCAGTCTGGAGGATCCCAGAGACAGCAAAGATCCTCCTTCTTCGAAGGAGCTAACGGCAGAAGTAGCCGTGGTAGGAGCCGAGACCGAGCACAGCCCGAAGTTAGGCCAGAGGAAACGTTTGGTACCGAACCCAATGGGGAAGGTACCGGGCGAAGGTCAACTGCAGCTGAGCCTGTCATGCTGCCTAACCACAGAAACACCAGTGAACGGGGCCGAGCTAGAGTTCAGCTCGAAGTTGGACCCGAGGAAGTGCTTAGATCAGAACCCAACATGGGAAGATCAAGGCAAGGGCCAACTGTAGCTGACCCAAGCATGCTCCCAGAAGATCAAAGGCAGCCACTGGAAAATATGAGGAATGATAGACGATACCATCCCTACAGGTTGTCTGGATGGAATCAATCCCACAGAACAGAACCAAACTCATTTCTATCTGCTCCAAGTTCTGATGAAAGGATGGCACGCTTATTCAGAGAGTGTGTCCAACGGGAGCAAAGAGATCGAGGGATAGGCGCTAGGGTAACCAGCCCTTTCGCCCGCAATATCGAAATTGCTATCACCCCCCGAGAATGGAAGATGCCAACAATGGAACCCTACAAAGGAACCTCCGATCCCGTTGTACACTTACAAAGGTACACGCAGCATATGCTCATGAGTGGAGCAACAGAGGGAGTACTATGCAAATGCTTTCCGCTCTTCTTAGCAGATCTTGCTACCTCCTGGTTCTGTCATCTACCCCAAGGATCCATCAGCTCATGGGAAATGTTGAAAGAAAAATTTATCAGTCAGTTCCGCATTCATGTGGAGCAACCTAAGGACGCTTATTCCTTATCCAGCGTCAAACAGAAACCTGGAGAAAAGCTGCAGCAATACCTAACCAGATTCAACGCCGCAGCAGCCGCAGTTCAAGATGCCGATGAGAAGCTTATCCTAATGGCCCTCTGCAGTGGGGTGCATCCGGACACTAAATTTGCTAGAAGATTAACAAAAGAAAAACCAGCTACTTTACCCGATTTCTTCCATGAAGCCGGGAAATACATGAGGCTTGAGGATGCTGCCATTGAGGGGCAGTCAGGACAGCAAAGTAAGACGACCCATGGCAACGCCCCTGCTGTGGCAAGGGACGTTCGAAGAAATGATTCCAGAGACAATGCTGGGGGCAAGAAGGTAGAAAAGCGCCTATATCGGCCAGGACCAAGATTCGACACTTACACCCCTTTGAACGAGACCGTCAAAAATATCTTCCTTGCCACCCAAGGCGAAGTTAGATACAAACGCCCACCATACAAGAAGGAATCAGATAACGCACAAAAGTCTGGAAAATTCTGCCGCTTCCACGAATCTCACGGACATGATACCAACGAATGCCATTATCTCCGAGATCTGATTGAGGAACACATCAGAAGGAAGAAACTGGAGCGTTATGTAAAAAGTCAAGACAGGACTCCAGCTCCTGCCAATGAAAACCCAAGGCTACCCTCACCAGGGACCGACAGAGGAAACCGCAACGCTAGCAGCTCTAGTCAAGAGAGGATAGTGGTCCATACCATCTCAGGAGGTCCGCACATCGCAGACAGAATTTGGAGAGAGATGTAAAGATATGGGAAGTCGCTTAGAGACAATAGAGACTGTGTCAATACGGTTATAGAAGAGCGCCACCCAAAGCGGAAAGAAAGTGATGACATCACATTCAGTAAACGCGACCTAGAAGGAAGACAGTACCCTCACATGGATCCCATGGTTATCTCTGCCCGACTCGGTCCCGCCGAAGTTTACCGAATCCTGGTAGACACTGGAAGCTCTGTAAATATCCTGTTCAAACACGCATTCGACAAAATGAAGCTATCAATGAAGGATGTGTCTCCCTGCGATAAACCACTACACGGTTTCACTGGAGATGCGAAGATGCCCCTCGGGCAGCTGGACCTCTTTGTTGAGATTGGAAGCCATCCCCGCTCCGTTGTAAGGAAACAAACGTTTGTGCTGGTAGAAAACCATTCGGCCTACAACGCCTTCTTAGGAAGACCAGCCTTGTCTGACTTCCAAATTGTCCTAGCCCCATGGTGCCTGAAAATGAAATTTCCAACAGACAATGGGGTAGGGGAAGTGGAAGGAGACCAGGATATTGCACGAGACTGCTATGTAACCGAACTTCGCAACAACCACAAGAAAGATAAAGGGAAAGGTGTAGAGATTGCCCTCTGCACAAAAAGCCTTGAAGCATAGCAACTAAAGAAAGCCCCTCCTCTTCGATACACCAGCGACCCTTTCAACGAATTAGACCCTAGGGACAAAGAGGAGGAGGCCACCGCCGAGCCTGCAGAGGCTATGGAGTTTATATCTGTAGACAAGCACGACTCAAGTAGGCTACTGAAAATTGGGTCCCAGCTGAAAGCTGAATTGAAGGAACAACTCATTGATTTTCTCCGCCACAACTTGGATGTATTCGCTTGGTCACACGCTGACATGACCGGAATCTCCCCCGACATAGCATGCCACGTATTAAACATTGATCCTACCAAGGCGCCTGTAAAACAAAAAAAGAGAAGTATGGGGGCAGAGCGATCAGCAGCCCTCGATGAAGAAGTAAAGAATCTACTCGCCAATGATTTCATACGAGAAGCTATTTACCCAGAATGGATCGCCAACCCGGTACTAGTAAAGAAGGCTAATGGGAAGTGGCGGACCTGCATTGACTTCTCCAACCTAAACGACGCCTGCCCAAAGGATTGCTTCCCGCTTCCCAGAATCGACCAACTTGTAGACAGCACAACCGGGCACGAACTCCTATCTTTTATGGATGCATACTCAGGATATAACCAAATTCCTATGCATGCTCCCGATCAAGACCACACTAGTTTCATCACCGACCGGGGTTTATACTGCTACAAAGTGATGCCCTTCGGACTTAAAAATGCAGGAGCCACCTACCAGCGCCTCGTCAACAAGATGTTTGCAGGGCTAATAGGACGAACTATGGAAGTATATGTAGACGACATGCTGGTGAAATCACGGAAAGCCAAAGATCACGTAAGCCACCTAGGCGAAATGTTCCAGGTACTTCGACAGTATGGAATGAAGTTGAATCCACTAAAGTGCTCCTTCGGAGTGTCATCGGGAAAATTCTTAGGGTTCATCGTCCATGCCCGAGGGATTGAAGCAAACCCTGAACAAGTCCGAGCATTAAGGGACATCAAGATACCTTCCACCCGAAAGGAAATGCAAAGCCTAAATGGAAAAGTGGCCGCCCTAAGCCGATTCATCTCCAAAGCAACGGACAAGTGCGTCCCCTTTTTCGAAGCTCTAAAGAAAGATAAAGGAAAGTTCGAATGGACGGACGAATGCTTAACCGCTTTCCTTAACCTAATCGAACACCTCCAGAAACCACCGGTACTCTCGACCCCAAGCGAAGGCGAAGAATTATACCTATACCTTGCTGTGTCATCTCACGCTCTAAGCGCTGCCTTGGTAAGGGAAGACAACCGCACGCAACGACCAGTTTACTTCGTCAGTAAAAGGTTTACTGGGGCAGAAGTCAGATATCCTAAACTTGAAAAGTTAGCATACTGTTTACTAATCACTTCACGAAAACTACGTCACTACTTCCAATCCCATTCCATCAAAGTTCTGACCGATCAACCACTGAGGCAGGTACTCCATCGTCCCGACACTTCCGGGCGACTACTTAAATGGTGTATCGAGCTGAGTCAATATGATATCACCTATCACCCTCGCACCGCCATCAAGGGACAAGCCATGGCTGATTTCATTGCAGAATTCACTACCAACGAGGATAAGGAGCAACTGGAAATAACGGAAGATATCAAGTGGAATCTCTTTGTGGACGGTGCATCTAACGAACAAGGCTCGGGGGCAGGTGTGGTAATAATCACTCCCAGGGGAAATAAACTGCACTATGCTATAAGGTTGGAGTTCGCTGCCACCAACAACGATGCAGAATATGAAGCAGTGATAGCTGGACTAGAAATTGCCATAGAAATCGGAGCCAATTCTTTGTGTCTTCACAGCGATTCTCAACTCATTGTTAATCAAATACTAGGAGAATTCCAAGCTCGAGAGGAACGACTCATAGCATATCTAAAGAAGACCAAGTTGCTTCTCAGCCGATTGGATCAGTACTTAGTCAAACACATCCCTCGGGAAGAGAACCAAGAGGCCGACGAATTGGCAAAGCAAGCGAGTATGAGAGACATCGCCATCTTCGGGGCAGTAACCATCTCAAAGCAAACGGTCCCGAGTTTTGAGCAAGTGAATCTGATAGCCGCAACCGAAGAAGCAACTTGGATGACTCCCATCCGAGACTACCTACAAGGTGGCACACTACCCAACGGGCGTAATGAAGTCAAGAAAATCTTGAGGAAAGCGTCCCGCTATACAATACAAGAAGACATCCTCTATCGGCGCGGTTTCTCTAACCCATTATTAAGGTGTGTCGCCGGAAGGGAGGCCAAGGAAATCTTATCCAACATCCATCAGGGGAGCTGTGGAGATCACACCGGGGGGCAAACATTAGCAAAAAAGATACTCCAATACGGATATTTCTGGCCCACCTTAAGCAAGGACGCTTTAGATTTCGTCAAGAAGTGTGACAGATGCCAAAAATTTGCTAAGATCCCTCGGCTACCAACAACCGAGATTACTCAGATGACCAGCCCTTGGCCCTTCGCGATATGGGGAATTGACTTAATCGGCGAGCTACCAATGGGCCGAGGCGGGGCCAAATATGCTATAGTGGCAGTTGATTATTTCACCAAATGGGTGGAAGCGGAACCTCTAAATAAAGTATCTTCAGCAAAAGTTATTAACTTCTTGATAAAAAATGTTCTGTGCAGGTACGGAGTCCCACTCAAAATCATATCAGACAATGGACTTCAATTTGACAGCGAGGAATTCGCCAACTGGTGCCAAGAACACAGAATTCATAAAAGCTTCTCATCCGTAGCATATCCCCAGGCAAACGGACAAGTCGAAGCGGTCAACAAAATTCTGAAAACTCTAATAAAAAAAAAGCTCGAAAAGTCAAAGGGCGCTTGGGTGGATGAACTTCCTACGGCACTATGGGCCTATCGCACATCTTTCAGAACATCGACAGGGCACACTCCTTTCTCTTTGGCATACGGATCGGAGGCTATGCTCCCAGTTGAAACTATTGTGCCTTCCCATCGTCGGATCCACTATAACCCAGAAGAGAACGAAGAACTCCTTCACATGTCTTTGGATCTAATCGAGGAGAGAAGAAACGATGCAATCCTCAAAACAGCAGCCCACAAGCAAAAAGTAGCAGCACAATACAACTCCAAAGTCAAGCATCGTACCTTGCAAGAAGGGGATCTTGTCCTCAAGCGAATCTTCCCTCGCCCCGGAGCACTAGACCCAATCTGGGATGGACCATATGTAATTCATAAAGATCTCCACAACGGAGCCTATATTTTGTCAACAGTGGACGGAGAGGTGTTCCAGAGGGCATGGAACATCCAACACCTCCGTCGATACTTTTCTAAACTTGTATTGCCCATATGAAGTGAATTAACAATGACAATCAGTGGACGTAGGCCTTTTCGTGCCGAACCACTTTAAAAAAACCTTGTCTTTTTTTTTGTTGTTCCTTTGTATCTTGGCTGCTTGTTAACTTTATCCTTTTCTGTTGAACAAAATCCTGAGTATACAGCATTTCTATTCAAAGCACTCCACAACACAACTTCACCTGGACAAGACCTAACAGGTACTATGCGAATCTATGCCCTCGCCAATGAGACACTTTTGCTCCAGCATCCCTCTGCTGCGGGTTAACTCATTGCTCGCGACGGCCCTTAAAGCCAACTGTAATGAGCCGATTATAAGCCACCGAGAAGGCCGACTATAGCCGAGGCAGCTCATTACGGCGTTAGGCTCGCCGGCAACTGTAAACCGACTATAAGCCCCAACATAAGGTGTGGCCAGCCAGGGGCAGTTCACAGTTGACGATCGGCACCCACGCTAGCCGGCCACAGTAAATCGAATAATACCCACGATTACGGGCCATAATGGCCCGGGTAGTTACTGTGCGCGATCTCGGCTCCGATGTGTCTTAAGTGCGGCTGTGGTAAAAAAGAATTAACTCCCCGCGGAGGCGTAAGATGGGTGACAAATGTCTCCAAGACCCACAGCTAGGGAAAGTGACTACAAAACCCGTTTGCCACGAACTTAAGCACATCGAAGGCCTTCCGTGATTGGAAGTTTTACTATTTCACGTATTTCAATTTTACTTAAAAAGCTTTTTTTTCCTATCCCCTATAACAATCCCTAAAGTACATGATACAGAGTAGGAGATACTCGCCAATGGGTGTAGGGACTCACAGTGGCAGGACATTCGACTACATTCCATGCTCGGTCCTACTAGATATTCAAGACTGCCATCTACGATTAAAACATGAAAGGCGGTATTTTCTTCTTTTATGTACAAATACATGACTATAATTTGTTCACACCACACGCTAATATTGTAAGTCATAAAATTATGGTGTAGAACCAGAGTCTAACATCAAACACGATTTAATTACAAGAATATACATAGCTACATTTCTCATACGATATGTCGAAATAGCAACAAATATTCAAGAAACGACAAAATCATCTTAAGTTAAAAAATTACACGTCAAGAATAATGTTGATTATTACAAGTAGCAAGAATTACAACTTAGAAGTTACTCTACTGTCTTAAGACTAACAGATACAACAATGCCAAGCCTACAAAAAGAATTTTCCAGGTCTAATAAGGGAGCCGGTTGCGTCGAAGTCTTGTCCTTGCTCTGTTGCCCGCCTATCCGGTCATAAAAAGGATTCATTAGTGGTAAGTAACCAAGTTAACAGAAAGACTAGAAAGGAAGACTTACCAGCACCTGCTTCTTGACCATCCTGGTCATCATCCTCTACCTGCACACCTGCCTCCTCAGCAGCAAGCAGCCGCATACCCTCCTTTACCGCCACTTTCTCCTCCTTGGTGAACTGGGCAGTGACCACATCCATACTGAAGACCGATCCACCCTCTTTATCTGCATCAGCCTTAGCCTCCTCCAAAGCCCGAAGATAGATCTTAGCCATGACCCTGGGATAATCATCCATCCAAGAGAGATTGCCCTGCTTCCAAGTTCGGAAATACATGTCCTGGAGCATGTCATCCATCATTCCCTCATTCTCCTCAAACTCCCTCATCCGGGCATCGGAAGCCGACAACCTTTCGACGGCAGCATCTCTCTCCAATCTGTATCTCGAGCAATCAGCCTGAAGGGACCTCCGCATCACCTCCATCTCTTCCCTCAACTTAGCTTTAGCAAGCTCTGCAACCTCAAGTTTCTCCGACAATTCCTCCACCTGCTCGAGATCCGCTCTCCGAACCTCATCCACCGTGGCAATAGCCATGTCAATCCGCTCTTTGCAAGCAGCTTCCATTTTCCGCAATTCGGCCCGACTGGCCTCTTCCATGGTTTTCCTTAGTCGCCCAGTAGCAGCCTCATGCTGAGAAATCTGAATAGCCTGATCCGCAAGCTGTTTGGCTTGATCCGAAACCACCAATCGAAGTCGGATATTGGCGCTCCAAATCTCCTCTCCGGCCTTAACCAGCTGAGCATGATGCCCCATCAGCTTCTTGGTCTCCTCTGCCACCCGATCAATATTAGCCTTGGCCTCGTCTCCCATAGTGACTATACGAGTAGTGAGTAGATCGAGATCTAAGGACTTGGCTTCATCAAGTACTCGTACCATGGGGTTACGGGGGAGAAGGTGTTCGCCAGTGACTTCGTCAAAAGTAATATCATGAGAACTTGGATCCAGATCAGGATGACCCGCAAATGGATTACGGGCCAAGTCGGGACGGTCGATATGAATAACAGAAGGGTTTCCGGACGGGTGCGGAGAAGGTACAAACTCGCTACCCTCCTCAGTAATATCATGAATAGGCTGAGCCGGAGGCTGAGGACCGGGCGAAGTTTCGGATAAAGGATGACTCCTCTTCTCTGCTGAATACCCTCTTCGATGACCCCAAGAAGAGGACGGTAGCCGACTACATCCCCGGAGCGTTGGGTTGGGGGCTTCGGCTTAGCAGAAATTTTGGAAAGTTTATATTGCTCAAGCCTGTGTCGAAGGTCTGAAGCTTTGGACGTCTTGCCTGCTCCTTATATAAAGAACAAGTGTCACAATCTTACATTACTATACGATTCGAGAAACGCGGTAAATTACAAGTTAAAAAAGGAAAAGAAACACAGTTGTGGTTGTACAAACCCTGGGGAAGAGTGGGATACTGCAATAAGTCCTGGATTTCATTCCAGGACGGGAGCGGGTCATAAAATATTCCTAAGTCCCTATCATTAATGAAGCATGAAGGAGTCAAGAGTTCACCTTGAGTCGTCGGAGCCACCTTGGCTGGAATGGTCGGAGAAGACTCACTTGCACCAGTCCCGGCTTTGTCCGCCTTCCCGGTCTTCTCTGCCAAAGCCGGATCCTCATCCAACCCCTCAAAAGCCTGGTGGAACGCATCATCCGTCCACTCCTGAATCTCGCCCGCTTACCCAGGAAGTAGGGCCCCGATGCCATCGCCACCTTTGTCACCATCCCGACCATCTCCACCCTCGCCTCTTTCCTCCTCTATGTCTTCCTCCTCCCGGGTAAGTGGACAATTGCTGGGGGAGGGACCGTCCGATTTCTTGAGTTTCTTACCTCCGACAGCTGGAGGTTTTGTGAAAGGTTTCCTCTTGCTACTCTCTGCCGTAACACCGTCCTTGGTCTGAGCAGCCGCCCTCTCCTCCGCCGTTTCCCTCAACTTAACTACAGACTGCTGCGGAAGGATTAAGTTATATTCCAAAAGAATCGCATTTCTAATCAAGAAGGCAGATGATCTATATTTCCCAAGAATGGCTTCTATCTCAGCCGCCGTCTGAACCAGGCGGTCAGTCTCCACAACCGGAAAGCCACCTGTCGCTAGCAAAAATGAGAAAGTATGAGAAGAAGCATCGCAATCGGAATAGAAATTATAAGTAAAAGCATCAACTTACATCCAGAGGTAAAGCGCCGGATTGAAACGGAGTCGTCCCTAACAAAGAACCACTCTTTCTTGAACATGCTGAATTTAGAGTACAGATCCAAGACCGGTTTGAAGGCCACGGCTGACTCCAAGCTAATGTATGGGGATCCTTTCTTGTAGCCTCTCAAATTATATAAGTACCGGATCTCCCGGTTGGAAGGAGGGCGCCCGTACTTCCTCTGAAAGATGACGAAAAGGCTCGCCAGTATGGCATAAGAGTTGGGCTGAAGCTGGAATGGGGCCACCTTTAGATACGTGAGGAAGCTGACTACCCAAGCATTGAGAGGCGGGATAGCACCACACATACAATGGTACCTACTATAAGCAAAGTACCCTTCGGGAGGATTGTATGGCATGACTCCTGGGCCCGGCAACAGCATGAGGGCTCTATCGATCCCAAAGGAACGAGATATAACATCGAGCTGCTCCTCTTTGAGAGAGCTAGGAAAGCAGTCAGGCGGGGAATCCAGCAGCTCCTGGGACCATGTCCATCCACTAATGACCTTGGGGCGGGCCCATGACGCTCTGATCCTGATTGAGCCGGGGGCACGGCCGAGGACTCTCCTTCGCCCCCGGACTTCCTTTTATCCGAACGAGTTTCCACTTTGCGAGACATTTATCTGCAAAACAAAAGATACGAAAGTATAAAACAAGCAAGTATATGATTTCTGGAATTTAATTTGTCATTCGAAGCATAAAAAATCATTCGGTACAGAAAAATTCTCAAGTCCATTCGACACGGGAAGTTTTCAAGTTCGTTCGGTGTTAGGTTCGTTCGGTATTCGAACTCCTAATGTTCATTCGGCGATCACACTCTCCCATTTTCATTCGGTAGGACTAAGACCCATTCGGTAACAAAGGTTCATTTGGCGGTAAAGAGAAATCACCTGGTTCGGCTAGCACAGCTGATTCGGCAGAAGGCAGAAATTTTGATTCGGTAAAATCAATCGGTTCGGCTATCTCAGACGGTGAGGAGACGACGGTAGCATAGCTCCCATATTTATAGGCAAGGGAAAGGCCACCGAACCAAAACATTCGGCGTACAAGACCGAACGAGAACAACCAGGATCAAACAAAGCAAGCTATATACCAGCATATACCTCGCTTTGGGGGGCAAATGTTGGGTGTGTTTTCACCCCTACCGAGCCAGAAGGAACCAAGCTCCTACCACCGGTCCAAACAACAGCCGAACCAGGCATATCCCCCTCGCCGAACCAAGACCTATCCCAACTACCGCCGAACCAGGGAGCTACCGAACCAGCTTCCTCCATTCCATTGCCGAACCAGCTTCCTCCATTCCATTGCCGAACCAGACTGCTCCAACCACTACCGAATGAAGCCTCGCCGAACCGAATCAAAGCACTACATACCGAACCACCACTGCTCCAACCACTATCGAATGAAGCCTCGCCGAACCGAATCAAAGCACTACATACCGAACCACCACTGCTCCAACCACTACCGAACCGAAGCTTCGCCGAACCAGAACGTTGCCAGGCCAGATTGCTCCAGCCCAGGCCCACAGGCAGCTATATACATCCAAGACCCCTGCCCCCAGCCTCACTCTATAAATAGAGGGGCAGGGGTACAACAATGGGGACCAGTTTTTAGAGAGCTCAAGCACAGAAGGAACTCTTAAAACAACATTCTTTTACTTGTATCAAAGCTTTGTACTTGTCATCATAAAAGACGAAGAGAAATAACATATAAAGTGGACGTAGGCACATTCTGGCTGAACCACTATAAATCTGCGTGTCTTTTTACAGTTTAGCCCCTGTTTTTTACGTATTTGCATAAGTCGCTCAAATTACTAAGAATAACATAAAATCTACTAAATCATACAACTTTGAGGTGTTTGTCCATTTTTTTGTGCAAACAACTTCAAAACAAAAACTCTGGAGAACTGCACTACCAAATACCAGGCGACAAACAACTTTTTCTCGTTCTTCTTTTTTTTCAATGCCAGAGGCAAGATAAAACAAAAGTACTACAAAAACAAAGGACGATCATGTGTTTTGTTCATTTCAAACAAAACAGTGGAAAGACATAGACAAAAACAAGGCAGAGGCTCGGTCTGGTGAATGGGTGGGGCTGGGTTTGGTCGTGGGATGTCAGGGGTTCGTTCTCGGCTGGTGTTGCTCGGGTTGGGCGTGGGGATCGTGACGTGGTGGTGGCAGGCGTGGCTGGGTTCGGTCAGGCGAAGGTGGCGACTGGGTATAGCGTGGAGGCAGTGGGTTCGTGGAGGAGGGCAAGTCACGGTCTGGAGTTTCGCGTGGGGTGGTCTGGCGTGTGTCAGTGGGTCCGGTGGTGGTGTCATGGCGTTGGGTCGCCTGGGTGGTTGGTGGTTGTCTCGGCCAGGGGTTGTAGAGGAGCTGGAGCCGTGGTGAGTGATGATGACGTGGTGGCAGGCTGGGGTTTGTCTTGGTGATCGGTTGGTCTCATGGTGGTGGTTGATGGGTTCGGGGTGGTGGAGGTAGGCTGACGTGGTGGAGAATAGCATGAGTTTGATTTGGGGATGAGCGAACAGCAAACAGGGAAAAACAAAATAAAACAAAAGCAAGAATATGAAGCCATACCTTGGAAGAAGGTTCTGCAAATTTGATAGAAGCAAAAGAATTTTGCAGTCAGGGAATTTGTAATGAAACGTGACTGAGAGGGCAGGTCTTATTGCTTGGAACGGTAAAGAATTTAAGGCTATTAATTATATTAAATAGGTGGAACGCATGGAAGGCCAAGGGAACGAATACTTTCTCGCGTGAAACGATTTAGTGCAGATTTTGGGTAAGAATTTTTTTTTGAACGGCTGAAACTTGAATTGCCAATGCATACAAAATCAATTTTAACAAGGGAAAACAAACAAGAGATTATAAAACGCCCAAAGTAACGTACAATTTGTTTTATTTCTTTTATTTAATAAATTTAAAAATGTTAACGGTTTCTTAAAAATATAACGTATCCTTTTAAACCGAATTTAAAATAATTATTATCATCATTAATAAAATTTGATTCTAATGTAAAGTTAAGAACGGACAAAACGTAACGAAATGTAACGCTTAAATTTTCGTTTTATACAAATTACCACACTTTATATTTAACTCAATATTTCGAAATGTTTTGTTTTTAATTAAAATTTCGTTTTAAAATATCGGGCTGTTACAGAACACATCTCACTTAGAATGCTCATCGTCCCCCTGACGACGTTCTGATAGCATTCATCCATACAAGTTCGTTCCGGGTTCGAATGGAACCGAAGGCACTACTCCTACTACATCCATTTTGGAATCACCCTCAGGATTAGTAGCGATTAGCCCTTGCACTTTACTGCTCCATCTTCGACTCCAAGCTCCTGTCTTCCTCATGAAACCATTCAAACCGAATCAAAGTGGTTTTCGGGAAATTAATCCCGATCCCGGTCTCTTTGAAACAATCGGCGCATTGGCCAATACTAATAGTCGGTTATTTAACTATCAAACAACATTCACAAACATCCATCAGACATTAAAATTTTCCAAATTATTATTTATTTCAAAATATCTTCACAATATATTTTTCTACACTTCAACCCTTTTGAAAACAGCTTTCAAATCACTTTCCTTTCGCGGAATAAATTCCAAATATTGTTTATCTTCACTGAAAATCACCAAGACTAAATGCTTTAGATTTTAAAATAATTTAAATCACTTTATCTAAAAATATATATGCTTTAAAATACTTTGAATAAAAACTATTTAAAACACTTTATTTAAAATACCAGTTATAAAATTTAATAATAATTTTTCATGTAAAACTTAAGCCAAAACAGATTTAAAAATAAAGGTTATTGAATTCTATACAAGTTTTCCAAATAAAACTTTAGCCAAACTATATTTAAAATAATACTACTTTATAAAACAAAAATATTAATAAGTATCTTTTTAAACCATAATACCAATTAACCTACAAAATAATTACTACTATAACTAATTTAAATAAATATTTACCTTTAAAATTTTAAACAACTTAAATAACAATTTTTCGAAAAACATTCTTTTAAAACAACTTTAAAACTTTTAACTTACACTTAAAAATTCTCTTTGAAAACGTACTTGGCTTTTCAGAGAGATACACTTTTCTTTCACACCTTTAAAAATAAACCACTATTTATTTTTAAAACAAATTACCTATTCCTTTATAAATTCCCACCGTGAATTTATACTTCCAAATATCCACTGATATCTTATTATAAACCTAGTTTATAAATTCCATAGTCTCGTTCTCCTTTTTAAAAACACAGTTTCAAACACTAAATCAATTTTTAAATCGATTTCCAAAATCAACTCCATTTTAAAATAAATTCCTTTACTTACTCAAATTTATTTTAAAATTCATTAATTCCAGATTTAACTTATTTATTATAATTTAAAATCTAATTTAAACTGAAATTACCAATTTCATAAAAATTTCTTTTTATTTCTTCCTAAACCATTTAAATTCTGAATTTAAAAATAAATCTTTTATTCCTTTAATTAATATCACTTAAGTTTTAAAATTCATTTATTCCCATTTATTCAAAAATCTCGTTTCCCATACTTGGAATTTATTTATTAGATTTTAAAAATCAACTTTTATCCTTTTCCAATTCATTCTTTAATTCATCTAATTTATCTAAAATTATTTTACTTAAGAATTCTCTCTTTTATTTCCCTTTAAAAATCCAATTTATATATTTTGATAACTCAGTATACCCAATATATTCAATCAAACCATAGCATCCAATATTTTCAATTACCAATAAAATTTATCACAGATTATCAAAAATCATATCACAGAATATTAGAACAATCTAAATAATTTTGAGGAATCCAGTTGGATCCCTCCAACCTGTTTCCCTGCATCCACAGATGTTAGCACAACAGTTTTAAAATACCAATTCCACTTCGAGGTGGAATATCGCGGTATATGGGATCATATCATATCATCCGCTATCATGCGGCGCATAGGGTCGCATCCGCTATATAATGCGGGAAATCAATCACTCCAATATATATATATACTATCATATATAATATCACATCCAGTCAATTCAATCATTTAACCAATAATTTAAATTTAACTATTTAAATTTAAATGGGAATCCAAATGAGTGAGATTAACTCACCTTTGATTTTTAATTTGCAATCCATTTCCATCTCGACCATTTCTTCACGGTTTCAGCCTACGATCTCGACCACGAAACCGCTCTCTCCCAAGCCCTAGCCTTCGACTTTGACCACCACATCACAACCAAACCCCACGCGCGATTCCACAATGATCGAGTCGCCCCATTCGATTTGCCGTGCCTGAATCGCGACCTACCCACTGCCTAAACGAGGACGTCGAACCAACTTCCCCCACTGTCGATCACCATAGTCAGGCATCTGGAACGATGCCGCCTTTAAAGCCACCTCGAATAATCGCGATCAAGTTTTCGTGCTCCCCATATCCTTGCCAAGACACCGAGCTTCTCCTCGATCGAGAAGGTCGCGATTCTTCACTCGAATGATTCGATTTCGTTCTTCTCTCTGCCATTAATCCCTTTTTTTCGAGTATACGAACAAATTTGATTTTTAGTTCGAAGAGATGATGGCAATTTCGTTTTACAGGTAGATAGGAATGTATATTTTTTCAATTTTTTTGTTTTCTGCTTTCCCTTTTCTCTCGTTCGCTATATTTTTTTTTATAAAAATCAAACGCGTGTTAAACCAACAAACACGTGGTTAAAGAGGCAAGCAACGTGTTGAATTCACAGTAATTTGTCCTTGACTGGTTACAATATAAAATTTAAATTTGAATTAAACGTCTCGAAATCGAGCCAAAAATCTCGACCTTCTATCGAGGTGTGCCGCTAGGCGTTTATAATGTTAAACCCCTATTCCGAACGCGATGGAAAAGGTTTCGAGGCCTAATTCGATCATATGGAGAAGATAGCTTTTTGAACCCAGTTATTATATTAAATTTTCGATATAGATTTCAGCGTTTACCTACCGTACGATCACACGACAACTCCAAACTCTACGAAATTTGAAATCCGATAATAATACACTATTACGGATCCAATGGAACTAGTTTCTTCGAATTCCGAGACTGTGCCTCGGAAGGCTATTTTTAAATGTAAATTTAAACTATATATTTTCAAAACTGAACAAACCACTTTCAAACTCACATTTAAAACTTCTATTATCTCCAGTATCATAAATATAAATCTTATGAGCTTTTGAAATATTTTTAACCAGCTTAAAACCAAGATTCACTATTTTAACCAATTCCCAATTATTAAATTCAATAATTTAATTGCCAAATAAATAGTGATATTTGAAATTTAAGTTAAACTAACTTCCAAATATTTAAAATCAAATAAATATTTCAATTTCAACTATCCAGAAATTTCAGGTCGTCACATTCCTCCCCCCTTAAAAGAATTTCGTCCCCGAAATTACTAGTTAAGAAGAATGCTCCAACCCGTTTACTATTTTTCCAAAACCAAACAGTTTTCATTAAAGACATATTATTATTCTTACTAACTTCTCAAACTCAACCATAGTTTTCAAACAATACTATTTATTCAACCATTCAAATTTTAATTCAAATTCAAATTTTAAACTCTCAAAATTTTTCTAACTCTCTAAATTTTGAAAAATTTCGCCAGCGTCTCCTTTGCGCGGCTAGCTGGGTACAACTACAAAAATGCCACTACGGGCCCCCAGATTTTAAAAGAAAACAAAATGCCAAGTGGCTGGATTAGAAAATCATCAAATTTCATATAGAAATTTAAACACATACCTTTTGTCGAGCCATTTAAATTTTATCTTCTGAAATCAAAATCATCAATTTTCCTTTTGCTTTTAAAAACACCTGTATATCCTACGTATTTATCTCAATTGATTATTAGCTATATCAATTCTCTTTTTATTCACATTTATTTTGATTTCTATTCACTTATCCGCACTTATCATTTCACATGCCCTTATTAAACCTTCATTCACATATTAACTTAGAATATTTTTCCCAATACCAAATTTTACTTAAGAATTTCACCCTTCGTTTCTTAAGTTCAATATAAATATTTTATACAACTTCCTTATATAAATTTTCACTTCACTACTTTATTTTAAATCTCAAACACTTTTTATTTCCAAACCCTTATTATCTTTAGTCCACTTTGACTAATTCTTCAACTTCACTTTACTTTACTTATACAAAATTCTAAATTAAATATCATCTCAATATTAAATCTCAATTGATTTGCTTACCCATTTAAATTAATTAGTTTATTTAGTAATTTTAATTTCAATACTTTGTTTTATTTAGTCCAATTTGACTCATTCCTATTTCACACAATTCAAATTAACACCAATATCCAATTTCAATTTCATTTCTTACAAATGTAAATTCATTTGTTTCTCTATATATTTGTTTAAAATCTTAATAAAATTATTTTCAATAATCATTTTCCCTCAAAGCACACTTACTCTTAACTAGATTTACTTACATTCCGATTCAATTTAAATTTTAAACTTTCTATAAGTTTTCCACTTATTTAAATTCCATTTGCTAACTTCTTTTAATTCACTTCAATTTATTAGTTTACCTTCCAACTTATTTTGTTTTCACACTTACTTTTATTTAACCCTTTTCAAGTTGAATCTTATTCCAACAAATTCCAAATTTTTTTATAAGTTATCAAACTTATTTATATTCTGTAAATATTTTGAATAAGATTCTAGAGTTTAAACATTTTCTTAAACATTCAAAAACCATTTTTGAAATCATATACACCCAAATCAAACTATTCTTTTTACATTCCAAAATCAAACCCAGTTTTGCAAACAAATCTCAATTTAAAACATTCAGGTAACAATTTCCTCCCTTGGAAACTCGAAAATGAACATCGATGATGCTGCGGTCATTACCGAAGTTATTTTCCAGCGACCGAAAAGAGTTCAGTGCTTTATCTCTTTAAAAACCCTTCCAAATATTTTTAAATTCCAAACCTCACCAGATTTCAAATCCAATAAAAAATATATTCCTCAAATAATATCACCATTTTTCCCCCAAAACCTTTGAAAATCATTTTCAAACCCAAAGGAAAATTTATTCCCCCATTTCAAATTTCAAATCCTTTCAATCTATATTCAAATATTACTCTGGAATTTTAAATCACATTATAATTCACATTTACAAATCTCATTCTGTTATATAATTTATTCCTTTAATTTTTGGTTATAATTGAAATTTCCTATTTAATTTCCACAACAAAAATGATAATAATTTAATATTATCACTTCCTAACAACCAAGCAACCATATACACTTATAATAATTTACAAAAAAATTATTTCTTTCATATATAAAAATAATTTGGGCAAAATTGTTTCATTTACCCTATTTAAACAATACTGTGTCGAATTTTTCTATTCAAGTGTTTAGAGATCCCTATCAATAACATTAATTACTCATATTGACCAGAATCCATAAACTACTCAACAAACCAATCAACACAATATAAAACAATTTTATATTCACTAACAAATACGCGCTCATATCTATTAATACACTCAAACTCATTCTAGGGCACTATCGAACCTAACTTTATGAGTAATCCCCACTAGAGCCAAGGTTCTCGCTTAACCTTCAGCTCTGATACCAACTGAAACGACCCGATTTTTCGACGCCCGAAAATCGACATCAATACGTTCACTGTATCAAATGCCGAACAATCGGATGCCGGAAAACCAAATCATTAGGGTTAAAGAAGAAGGAGGTAGAAGAAGAGAAATCAAAAACAACATCAGAATCTCACCAACGCAGCGGAACAATATATAATATATAAATGAATGATCTTTACACAAAAAGAAACTATATCTGTTTTATACATTACATCATCAGAGTACCACACAATCAAAACAAATACTAGACAGTTATATTAACTTGTCCTCACAAAAGCTGACTATACAACTCATACTACACAACGGAATATACTTCAAATACGAGTGATACATCTCGCCATCCAGTTCGTCTCCTGAGCTCCACAGCAGTCCATCCAAAATCTGTACTCTATAATACTCGGTCTGACCCGAGCATTATAATAAAATAATACCCGAGTCAGTCTGGAAAACCAGCGTGAGAAAACACACTCAATTGGATTATTAAAGTTTTCAAAATCCTTTGAAAATAAAAGGTATCTCGTAATACCACGCCACAAATAAACATGTCGGGTTTTTACCTTACGATAACCAAAACATTTCTTATAAAATCCTCTGATATTATAGTAGTGTCTATATACAAATACTTATTCAAATAGCCGAAATTGTTACATTAATTAAATTCCAGCATAATAGGTATACAAACAAAATCGTAAAGGCACGTAGGGAGAATGGATTTCCAACTAATGACTAGGCACTAGGGTACCACCTATCACAGTACCTGGTCTAGATCAGCGTACCGAGGGCCCCTCCGTTCCCCTGCAACAAAAGACCGGACTACCCCTTACTGGATAGCCCGAATAAGATCACCCCGCGGTTGGGATCAGCAACCGCCCACTAAGCCGAATAAAAAGGAACCTCTAGACTGGGATGACCTTACCCTAATTGGGTGCTACCCACTTAGCCTTGCTGCATAACCCCTGATTTTCAGTCATTCCCGGTTGATGAGGCTCGAGGCTAAGCGTTACCTTTTTAGAACACATCTCACTTAGAATGCTCATCGTCCCCCTGACGACGTTCTGATAGCATTCATCCATACAAGTTCGTTCCGGGTTCGAATGGAACCGAAGGCACTACTCCTACTACATCCATTTTGGAATCACCCTCAGGATTAGTAGCGATTAGCCCTTGCACTTTACTGCTCCATCTTCGACTCCAAGCTCCTGTCTTCCTCATGAAACCGTTCAAACCGAATCGAAGTGGTTTTCGGGAAATTAATCCCGATCCCGGTCTCTTTGAAACAATCGGCGCATTGGCCAATACTAATAGTCGGTTATTTAACTATCAAACAACATTCACAAACATCCATCAAACATTAAAATTTTCCAAATTATTATTTATTTCAAAATATCTTCACAATATATTTTTCTACACTTCAACTCTTTTGAAAACAGCTTTCAAATCACTTTCCTTTCGTGGAATAAATTCCAAATATTGTTTATCTTCACTGAAAATCACCAAGACTAAATGCTTTAGATTTTAAAATAATTTAAATCACTTTATCTAAAAATATATATGCTTTAAAATACTTTGAATAAAAACTATTTAAAACACTTTATTTAAAATACCAGTTATAAAATTTAATAATAATTTTTCATGTAAAACTTAAGCCAAAACAGATTTAAAAATAAAGGTTATTGAATTCTATACAAGTTTTCCAAAAAAACTTTAGCCAAACTATATTTAAAATAATACTACTTTATAAAACAAAAATATTAATAAGTATCTTTTTAAACCATAATACCAATTAACCTACAAAATAATTACTACTATAACTAATTTAAATAAATATTTACCTTTAAAATTTTAAACAACTTAAATAACAATTTTTCGAAAAACATTCTTTTAAAACAATTTTAAAACTTTTAACTTACACTTAAAAATTCTCTTTGAAAACGTACTTGGCTTTTCAGAGAGATACACTTTTCTTTCACACCTTTAAAAATAAACCACTATTTATTTTTAAAACAAATTACCTATTCCTTTATAAATTCCCACCGTGAATTTATACTTCCAAATATCCACTGATATCTTATTATAAACCTAGTTTATAAATTCCATAGTCTCGTTCTCCTTTTTAAAAACACAGTTTCAAACACTAAATCAATTTTTAAATCGATTTCCAAAATCAACTCCATTTTAAAATAAATTCCTTTACTTACTCAAATTTATTTTAAAATTCATAAATTCCAGATTTAACTTCTTTATTATAATTTAAAATCTAATTTAAACTGAAATTACCAATTTCATAAAAATTTCTTTTTATTTCTTCCTAAACCATTTAAATTCTGAATTTAAAAATAAATCTTTTATTCCTTTAATTGATATCACTTAAGTTTTAAAATTCATTTATTCCCATTTATTCAAAAATCTCCTTTCCCATACTTGGAATTTATTTATTAGATTTTAAAAATCAACTTTTATCCTTTTCCAATTCATTCTTTAATTCATCCAATTTATCTAAAATTATTTTACTTAAGAATTCTCTCTTTTATTTCCCTTTAAAAATCCAATTTATATATTTTGATAACTCAGTATACCCAATATATTCAATCAAACCATAGCATCCAATATTTTCAATTACCAATAAAATTTATCACAGATTATCAAAAATCATATCACAGAATATTAGAACAATCTAAATAATTTTGAGGAATCCAGTTGGATCCCTCCAACCTGTTTCCCTGCATCCACAGATGTTAGCACAACAGTTTTAAAATACCAATTCCACTTCGAGGTGGAATATCGCGGTATATGGGATCATATCATATCATCCGCTATTATGCGGCGCATAGGGTCGCATCCGCTATATAATGCGGGAAATCAATCACTCCAATATATATATACTATCATATATAATATCACATCCAGTCAATTCAATCATTTAACCAATAATTTAAATTTAACTATTTAAATTTAAATGGGAATCCAAATGAGTGAGATTAACTCACCTTTGATTTTTAATTTGCAATCCATTTCCATCTCGACCATTTCTTCACGGTTTCAGCCTACGATCTCGACCACGAAACCGCTCTCTCCCAAGCCCTAGCCTTCGACTTTGACCACCACATCACAACCAAACCCCACGCGCGATTCCACAATGATCGAGTCGCCCCATTCGATTTGTCGTGCCTGAATCGCGACCTACCCACTGCCTAAACGAGGACGTCGAACCAACTTCCCCCACTGTCGATCACCCTAGTCAGGCATCTGGAATGATGCCGCCTTTAAAGCCACCTCGAATAATCGCGATCAAGTTTTCGTGCTCCCCATATCCTTGCCAAGACACCGAGCTTCTCCTCGATCGAGAAGGTCGCGATTCTTCACTCGAACGATTCGATTTCGTTCTTCGCTCTGCCATTAATCCCTTTTTTTCGAGCATACGAACGAATTTGATTTTTAGTTCGAAGAGATGATGGCAATTTCGTTTTACAGGCAGATAGGAATGTATATTTTTTCAATTTTTTTTGTTTTCTGCTTTCCCTTTTCTCTCGTTCGCTATATTTTTTTAATAAAAATCAAACGCGTGTTAAACCAACGAACACGTGGTTAAAGAGGCAAGCAACGTGTTGAATTCACAGTAATTTGTCCTTGACTGGTTACAATATAAAATTTAAATTTGAATTAAACGTCTCGAAATCGAGCCAAAAATCTCGACCTTCTATCGAGGTGTGCCGCTAGGCGTTTATAATGTTAAACCCCTATTCCCAACGCGATGGAAAAGGTTTCGAGGCCTAATTCGATCGTATGGAGAAGATAGCATTTTGAACCCAGTTATTATATTAAATTTTCGATATAGATTTCAGCGTTTACCTACCGTACGATCACACGACAACTCCAAACTCTACGAAATTTGAAATCCGATAATAATACACTATTACGGATCCAATGGAACTAGTTTCGTCGAATTCCGAGACTGTGCCTCGGAAGGCTATTTTTAAATGTAAATTTAAACTATATATTTTCAAAACTGAACAAACCACTTTCAAACTCACATTTAAAACTTCTATTATCTCTAGTATCATAAATATAAATCTTACGAGCTTTTGAAATATTTTTAACCAGCTTAAAACCAAGATTCACTATTTTAACCAATTCCCAATTATTAAATTCAATAATTTAATTGCCAAATAAATAGTGATATTTGAAATTTAAGTTAAACTAACTTCCAAATATTTAAAATCAAATAAATATTTCAATTTCAACTATCCAGAAATTTCAGGTCGTCACATTCCTCCCCCCTTAAAAGAATTTCGTCCCCGAAATTACTAGTTAAGAAGAATGCTCCAACCCGTTTACTATTTTCCCAAAACCAAACAGTTTTCATTAAAGACATATTATTATTCTTACTAACTTCTCAAACTCAACCATAGTTTTCAAACAATACTATTTATTCAACCATTCAAATTTTAATTCAAATTCAAATTTTAAACTCTCAAAATTTTTCTAACTCTCTAAATTTTGAAAAATTTCGCCAGCGTCTCCTTTGCGCGGCTAGCTGGGTACAACTACAAAAATGCCACTACGGGCCCCCAGATTTTAAAAGAAAACAAAATGCCAAGTGGCTGGATTAGAAAATCATCAAATTTCATATAGAAATTTAAACACATACCTTTTGTCGAGCCATTTAAATTTTATCTTCTGAAATCAAAATCATCAATTTTCCTTTTGCTTTTAAAAACACCTGTATATCCTACGTATTTATCTCAATTGATTATTAGCTATATCAATTCTCTTTTTATTCACATTTATTTTGATTTCTATTCACTTATCCGCACTTATCATTTCACATGCCCTTATTAAACCTTCATTCACATATTAACTTAGAATATTTTTCCCAATACCAAATTTTACTTAAGAATTTCACCCTTCGTTTCTTAAGTTCAATATAAATATTTTATACAACTTCCTTATATAAATTTTCACTTCACTACTTTATTTTAAATCTCAAACACTTTTTATTTCCAAACCCTTATTATCTTTAGTCCACTTTGACTAATTCTTCAACTTCACTTTACTTTACTTATACAAAATTCTAAATTAAATATCATCTCAATATTAAATCTCAATTGATTTGCTTACCCATTTAAATTAATTAGTTTATTTAGTAATTTTAATTTCAATACTTTGTTTTATTTAGTCCAATTTGACTCATTCCTATTTCACACAATTCAAATTAACACCAATATCCAATTTCAATTTCATTTCTTACAAATGTAAATTCATTTGTTTCTCTATATATTTGTTTAAAATCTTAATAAAATTATTTTCAATAATCATTTTCCCTCAAAGCACACTTACTCTTAACTAGATTTACTTACATTCCGATTCAATTTAAATTTTAAACTTTCTATAAGTTTTCCACTTATTTAAATTCCATTTGCTAACTTCTTTTAATTCACTTTAATTTATTAGTTTACCTTCCAACTTATTTTGCTTTCACACTTACTTTTATTTAACCCTTTTCAAGTTGAATCTTATTCCAACAAATTCCAAATTTTTTTATAAGTTATCAAACTTATTTATATTCTGTAAATATTTTGAATAAGATTCTAGAGTTTAAACATTTTCTTAAACATTCAAAAACCATTTTTGAAATCATATACACCCAAATCAAACTATTCTTTTTAAATTCCAAAATCAAACCCAGTTTTGCAAACAAATCTCAATTTAAAACATTCAGGTAACAATTTCCTCCCTTGGAAACTCGAAAATGAACATCGATGATGCTGCGGTTATTACCGAAGTTATTTTCCAGCGACCGAAAAGAGTTCAGTGCTTTATCTCTTTAAAAACCCTTCCAAATATTTTTAAATTCCAAACCTCACTAGATTTCAAATCCAATAAAAAATATATTCCTCAAATAATATCACCATTTTTCCCCCAAAACCTTTGAAAATCATTTTCAAACCCAAAGGAAAATTTATTCCCCCATTTCAAATTTCAAATCCTTTCAATCTATATTCAAATATTACTCTAGAATTTTAAATCACATTATAATTCACATTTACAAATCTCATTCTGTTATATAATTTATTCCTTTAATTTTTGGTTATAATTGCAATTTCCTATTTAATTTCCACAACAAAAATGATAATAATTTAATATTATCACTTCCTAATAACCAAGCAACCATATACACTTATAATAATTTACAAAAAAATTATTTCTTTCATATATAAAAATAATTTGGGAAAAATTGTTTCATTTACCCTATTTAAACAATACTGTGTCGAATTTTTCTATTCAAGTGTTTAGAGATCCCTATCAATAACATTAATTACTCATATTGACCAGAATCCATAAACTACTCAACAAACCAATCAACACAATATAAAACAATTTTATATTCACTAACAAATACGCGCTCATATCTATTAATACACTCAAACTCATTCTAGGGCACTATCGAACCTAACTTTATGAGTAATCCCCACTAGAGCCAAGGTTCTCGCTTAACCTTCAGCTCTGATACCAACTGAAACGACCCGATTTTTCGACGCCCGAAAATCGACATCAATACGTTCACTGTATCAAATGCCGAACAATCGGATGCCGAAAAACCAAATCATTAGGGTTAAAGAAGTAGGAGGTAGAAGAAGAGAAATCAAAAACAACATCAGAATCTCACCAACGCAGTGGAACAATATATAATATATAAATGAATGATCTTTACACAAAAAGAAACTATATCTGTTTTATACATTACATCATCAGAGTACCACACAATCAAAACAAATACTAGACAGTTATATTAACTTGTCCTCACAAAAGCTGACTATACAACTCATACTACATAGCGGAATATACTTCAAATACGAGTGATACATCTCGCCATCCAGCTCGTCTCCTGAGCTCCACAGCAGTCCATCCAAAATCTGTACTCTATAATACTCGGTCTGACCCGAGCATTATAATAAAATAATACCCGAGTCAGTCTGGAAAACCAGCGTGAGAAAACACACTCAATTGGATTATTAAAGTTTTCAAATTCCTTTGAAAATCAAAGGTATCTCGTAATACCACGCCACAAATAAACATGTCGGGTTTTTACCTTACGATAACCAAAACATTTCTTATAAAATCCTCTGATATTATAGTAGTGTCTATATACAAATACTTATTCAAATAGCCGAAATTGTTACATTAATTAAATTCCAGCATAATAGGTATACAAACAAAACCGTAAAGGCACGTAGGGAGAATGGATTTCCAACTAATGACTAGGCACTAGGGTACCACCTATCACAGTACCTGGTCTAGATCAGCATACCGAGGGCCCCTCCGTTCCCCTGCAACAAAAGACCGGACTACCCCTTACTGGATAGCCCGAATAAGATCACCCCGCGGTTGGGATCAGCAACCGCCCATTAAGCCGAATAAAAAGGAACCTCTAGACTGGGATGACCTTACCCTAATTGGGTGCTACCCACTTAGCCTTGCTGCATAACCCCTGATTTTCAGTCATTCCCGGTTGATGAGGCTCGAGGCTAAGCGTTATGTAACAACCCTGAGATTGCAATTACCGAATAATGAATTAAAATTATGATTTTAAGTTGAAAAGGGAGCTAAACAAAATTTTTGGAATTTAAATTTGCAATTGGTTTGCAAATTAAAGTATTTTGGGTTTAAAATGGGGAAATTAATATTTTTGGAATTTAATATTTAAAAAGGGGAATTTTTAAATGTGATAATGGGTTTAATTGGCTAATGAGACAATTATATGCTTTTAATTAAAATTAGGATGCCACTTAGGATTTTGTTCACATGATAACCTTAGAAAAATAAACTAAGTCCTAATGGGTTTTAAAACCTCTTACCATGACCCATTAACCAACCCACTCCTATATAATATCTCAAACCCCTTCCATAAACCCTAACCCTCCTCTTCATAAATTCCTAAACCTAGATCTAAACATAATTAATGGCCTCCCTTTAGAAGATCCATCACCTTCTCTTCATAATTAAACTAGTTTAATCTTTGAAAGGTAATGCAATCTCTCCTATTCTCTAATCTTTCTTAATCCTTATTTTATCTCTTCCATCTTGTGTAATCTTTGTTTTGTTTTTGATTTTGGGTCCTTGAAGTTTCATGATCTTATGCTTTGGGATTGAGGAATTGGCTTGCTTGATATTGTGCACAATAACTATTTAATCCATTGCTTCTTTGAGGTAATTACTATTTATTAGTAATTATTGCTAGTTATAATATTGGTGAAAAATTGATGCCAAAAACTGAAAAAAAACACCTCCAAATCATCAAAATCATCAAAATTAGTTGGTTGGAAATGTTCATCCTGAAAACAGGCTGAAACAAAGATCTGGGTGCACCAGGACAGGCCTGGGCTGCACCCAGGCTGCTGCTCCCCAGCCCAGACGGGCTGGGGCAGAACCCCCCAGCCCAGCCCAGGCGGGCTGGGCCGAATCCCCCCCCCCCCTCCGCAGCCCAGGCGGGCTGGGGCAGAGCCACACCCCAGCCCGCTTGGGCTGGGGCTCCCCAGCCCAGGCGGGCTGGGGCGGAATCAGACCCCAGCCCAGGCGGGCTAGGGCCAGGATGGACCCCAGCCCAGGCGGGCTGGGGCTCCCCTTCCACCCAGCCTAGACGGGCTGGGCTCCCCCTTACATCCCCAGCCCAGGCGGGCTGGGGGCTCCCCTTACCTCCCCAGCCCAGGCGGGCTGGGGGCTTCCCACCACATCCCAGCCTAGGCGGGCTGAAGGCCTGCCTCCCCCTCCCCAGCCCAGGCGGGCTGGGGGCCTGCTTCCACCTCCTCAGCCCAGGCGGGCTGGGCCTGCTCCCACCTCCCCAGCCCAGGCGGGCTGGGGGCCTGCTCCCACCTCCCCATTCCATGCTTGCTCCCACTTTCTCAGCCCAGACGGGCTGGGCTTGCCTGTTTCCAGATTTTTATCTCCACTTCGCGATGCCGCTACAATTGCATCCGAAGTCGGAATTCGACGTTTTCAGTCTCGTTGGAAAGGTGGAGTTTCGAACTCCATCTCTGGAAAGTTTGGGCAACATCGGAGTTCGTTTGGTACTTCGAATTTCGTGTCGAAGTTGAACTCTGGTCGCTGTTGGTAAACAGTATGAATCTTTTCCTGGGTCCAACTTTGAGATGTCGCTGCCACTTCGTCTCAACTCGGAATCCAGAAATTCTTTTTGCATCTTAAAGTAGGGATGTTGGAATACATGCCTGCAAATTTTCATGCCATTCGGATTCAGTTTGCTAGTCCGAATAATTTTCCGAACTTGGGTTCGCGTCAGTTTTGGACTATTTTCCAACACTTAGAATATTTTCAGTGATTTTCTGGTTTTATCGATTTCTTTGAGATTTGTCTCTGGATTTCATACACGGGCCTTATAAAACGGTTTTAAAAGGATTTTTCAGTCCGAAATGGCTTTCGAAATTATTATATAATATTATTTTTAATTAGTGAACTATTTACTCCATAATAGGGAGAGTTTTCAAAAGCCGTTTTAAAGTGTTCTCAAAATCAATTATAAATCCGTTTCGAACCATTATTTTCTATAATAAAAATCTCACACTCACTTTTAGCACGTCGAGCGAAGTGGAAAGGTGCTTAAACGGTTAGGAAATCTCCGGCCTATGGAACCATGTGTATTTTCTTTCCGGTTAATCCCCGACCTATTCGATTGATCGTTTTGACCTTTGGGTCTAGTTTACCGATGATACGAGGTGGACTTTTTATTGTTTGGAATGTGAGCTTGCTATTGGTTAGTAAACCGTTTAGTGCGAACGTGGGGTATGGGACTCATTGTTAACACTTTACGGGTTCCTCTCCAAGAAGTTTGTGACACATTAGCCTCTGGGCAGCCAGTACTGGACCTCTGGGTCACCACGCCTCTGGGCAACCGTCTCTGGACACCTGTTGTAACGACCCTGAATTTTGACCAAATTAAATTGAGAATATTTAATTAATTTTAAATATTTGAACGATAATTTAATTTGAATCCTCGATCTAATTTTGAAATCTGCGATTACACTTTAAAATTTAATCGATTGGTAGTCGAATAAAAATTTGAATCTCCAAATTTAAGCTGAAGAGAAATATTTCAAAAGCTTTTAAAATTTATATCGATGATACTGAAGATGATAGAAGCTTCAGAATCGAGTTTGAAAACGATTTGTTCAGTTTTGAATTTATATCGTTTAAATTGAATTTTAAAAATAGCCGTCCGAGGCACAGTCTCGGAATTCGACGAAACCAGTTCCATTGGGTCCGTAATATTGAATTATTACCGGATTTCAAATTTCGTATTTATCGGAGCTGTTATGTGAACGTACGACGAATAAACGCGTTAAAGTTTCAAAACGAATTCAAATTTAAAAATTAAATTTTTAAACTGGTCAACAGCAGTATGTTCTCCTCCTTTAATTACGCCTAGAATCTCGTTCAAAATCACGAACGAAATCACGCAACCCATTCCTCTCCTTTCCTTCAGCCAGAAATCGCGCCTAAAATCACGTCGTTTTATTTTATAATGCCAATACTTGCCCATTCATTTTAAATTATCACGGAACTCCCTCCTCAGTTCTAAATCCAACAGAGAAAAAAAAATATACTCGAACGAAATCGAATTCGTTCGTTCTCCTAAGATTCGACTTCAATCTGGGTCGCGTCAATGGGGAAAGGCTCGGAGCAGGTTCGCGTGCGTATGGGAGTTGATTGAATCATGGTCAAGATCGATGGGGTTGCCGCATTCGTGCTCGCGAAGGCTGTTGGGGCGAACTTGCAACGGTACACCTTGGTAGCTCGCGTTAGGCTCGGCGTCGCGTGCGAGAGGTGAAGGCAGACGAAGGTGAGTGGTCTAGGGTTTCGGCGCTGGGGGTTTCGCGAGGTTGGGGTCGCGATGGTTTCGTCGAGGTTGGTGAAGACTGGAGTGTCGCGAGTCGCTCTCGCGCTGGCGTGCGTTGTCTGGAAGCTCGAAATGGATTACGCGGCGTCGCCTGAAACTGTGATGTGATGCCGAGGTCGTGGCATATCGAGATGGGTGGATGTGGAAGCGAGTGATACTCAGCTACTTTCATTTGGGCGAAGTATTGAATCGCGAGATAGAGTCTCGTTCGACAGTAAGGTATTGAATCGATTTTTCCAATTTTTATTTTATTTAGGTTATACGTAAATAAATATATATTCGTAAATACTTATACAGACAGAGAAATGATTTTCAATAAGGTATATTTTAGTTTTTGAAGTGTATACATATATATGTATACGTGAATGAATGTACAGTAAAGATAAAACTCTATTTTCAGATTTTTATTAAAAATGCTTTGATACTGAAAGAAAAATGTAAAAGCAATTCTGTTTGTATTTAATAAAATAGATATACAATGACTAAAAATATATACAGCAGTAAAAGAAAATATATATATACAGTTTAAAATATATAGAGGTTTTAACGATGATATTTATATTAAATTTGATGAGTGGTTTAAAAAATTAAAGGTATTAGTTGAAATAAAATAAATAGTTGATTAAATTGTTAAAACGAAATAAATTGTTCGATTTAATTCGAATATTGATAAATCGTATAAATATTCATACAAGGTTAATATAATGAAGAAATCGAGTCAAGAATGGAAATGGATGCTAATAAAGCTAAGGTGAGATCTTCTCACTCAAAATTGAATGTGGAATTTTTGCAGTTATTGATTGCTATTGGATGTGATATTAGATATGGTAGGATATATCTATATATATATAGCAATATATACATATTGGCATATGTATATATTGGATTGATGATTTCCCGCCTCGTATAGCGGATGAGACCCTATTGCGCCGTTAGTAAGCGGATATTTATAAAAACCCATATACCGCGATATTCCACCTCGAAGTGGAATTGGTATTGTGCTAACGTCTTTGGATGCAGGGAAACAGGTTGGAGGGATCCAACTGGATTCCTCAACTGTATTTATTTATTTACAGATATATTGATGTAGATTCTGTTATCATATTGATATATGATGTCTGATGTTGCGATGGACTAATTGATGCGTGGCATCATTGGATTCAAGCTTTTGAAGTTTTAAAATAACGATTTTAACTTTAAAAGAGATTTTTAAAGTGATTATTTGTAAGTATACGTTATTAAATTTTTGAATTAATTTACAAACGTTAAAATTATTAAAGTTATAAAGGTTAAGATTTTGGGTGAAATATAACCCAGAGATGATTTTTGAAATAAACAGTTAAGTAATTTATAAAATAGTTTAAATGTGGATTTTCGAATTATTAAAAACGATGGATATAAAAGATGTACAAAAATTGATATTTATCAATTAAAATTATTGGAATTTTAAACGAGTTTTATAAGTGTTAAATTTGTAAAGATATGAAACTTATAAAATTATAAGTTGTAAAGATAGGAAATTTATAGGATTATAAATTGTGAAGATTTGAAGTTTATAGATTTATAAAATTTGAAGTTTTATAGATTTATAAAGTATGAAGTTATAAAATGAATGGGATTGTAGAATAAAAGATTATAAGAAGGTTACTTGGAAATTGGATTTTTGCCTTTAAATGGAATATCTATCGAATTGATTTATAAAGAAGATTTATAAATCAAAGTGGTTATAAAATAAAGATAGAAAGAGAATTTATAAAACGTTGTTTTATAAATTCGAGATTAATTGAATTTGATAAGTTAAATGTAGCAGGTTATCAAAGGAGATATATTCGCGATTTTGGATAGCGAATTATTATTGAAATAAAACGTGTAGAAAATAGTGAAATGTAATTAGTGAAGTATATTCACGATTTTGGACAGTGAATATATTGTTAAGTAAAATAGATATGTTTGGGAAAGTGATATTTAAGAGGAAGTTAATTGTTTTAACGATGTTTTAAAATTGTTATATATCGAAATCATAGATTTCAACTTTTATTGTTGAAATAGACGTTTTCGAGGAATTTAAGGGAATGATGGACTATAACACTGTTGTTATAGTAAATGGCTTCCGAAAGGAAATATTTTTATCTAGTATTGGGATTTACATACCTATCTTAAAATCCGAATCCCTATACTAGTGATTTTTGAGTCGTCGTAACGATGTTTTACGTAACACTCATTTTGACTCAAATTGATGTTGTTATAGAAAATAGATTTCCTTAAAGAATGAAATATATACTTAATTTGATTTAAGTATATCGAATATTTTTCAAGTGTTGAAAATAAATAGATTTGTGAAATACTTATTATTAAATAAGTATGGAAATGCTTTTCCAAAATGAAATGAAATGTTTTTGAGATTTATCTTTGTAAAGATAAATTGAAAGTGAATATTGAAATCGATTGAAAATCGAATATCAGTAGATATTTGAAAATATAAATTCACTATGGAATTTATAAAAGAAATGGGAATTTGTTTAAAAATAAATATTGATTTATTTTTGAAGTGTGGAAATTTTATATCTAATAAAAGATATTTTTGAAGATGAAATAATTTGGAAAATTATTTGGAATCTGATGATGTTGCGCATCTTTATTGATAGTTAAATAACCGACTATCAATAATTACCTTGAGATAGGTATTTGTTGTGAATTGGATGAATTTGAATGCCACACTTATTTTTGAATAAGCGCTCACTATTCGGGTTAGCCGGGAAAGGACCATGGGGTCGTATAACCCATTCCGAATATGTGATACGTCGTTATGAATTGCATTCGAAGACCGGTGTTGAAGACCGGATATTTTTGAAAACGGAAGGATTACCGTCGAGTTACTCTACATCGGCTGATCTCCGATTTAGAGGTTTTATCACCCTTAGTGACGGGAAGTCCCGACGTGATTGAAAATTATCCGGATGTGCAAGGGCTTCGTGAGAAGTGCCTTCGGTTCTGTTCGATCCCGGAACAGACTTGTATGGATTGTGTGTCTGACGTTACAATTTGAGATATAAAGCTGATTTCTTTCAAATACATTTCTGTTGGTGGCGGAGAATTGATTCTCTTAGCTTAACACCCTTCTCTGAGACGTACGAGCTCAGAGGTTATGTAGTTGAAATTCATCAGCGATATATCCCAATTTGGTAACGTGGCATACTAAGTGTTGCTGTGGAATGATCAGTGTTTGATCATTTGCGATATGATCATTTGTTTGATCTTATATCTTTGTGATCATAGGTTGATCATTTTTGTTTGACCCAAAGCAGGGCTTTTTTAGAAAGCGTAGCTTTGTGGACGAGACTTCGTCGAGCCTCACACCCCGGAAATGGTCGAAACAGGAAGGATGCGGCAAGGTTCTAGGGAGTAGCGCCCCTTAGTGTATGTCATTCCTTCTGGATAAAGGTGGTATCATGGTATGGAGCCCAGATACTTAACCTCTGTGGTTACTGCATTATTATTATCTATGTGGTTTGTTGGAAATCGGGGATCCTCGGGAAGATCGGTGACGATCGGGGGATGGCATACGCGTGTCAGTAGTTACCTATTTTTGCAGAGGTAACCCGGCCTTGTGTTGGCAGAGATCCGGTTAGGTTCTCGGGTCGTCTATTCCAGGGACGTACCCATCGTGGAAAAGGAAGTTCCTTAGCCTGACCATTTGTTGGAAATCCAAAGAAACAATACGAGCCTTTACGATTTCAATTGTATAACCTGTCTCCTCAGGAGGCAGCTATAGCAGGCATAATATAATGGTACCTATGCTGGCTAAGATTTATATTCTACTTTCGAAATGTTTTCCACTATGCACTAATAATAATATAAAAAAGAATGTGATTTTTGCGTAGTAAGCATCTTTGACTAACATAAGAAGAAATCTCCTCCAAGTTTGCATTTGCATTGTGTGTGTGGTGGGAGGTCTTATGGTAGTTTCATTTTCCAAAAGCATTGCGAATTGACTTTAAAAATTATTTTGTTGTTATAAAAAAAATAACTGTTTTACGATCTCACACCAGTCACTATGACTGACTCGGAGTTTATTGTTTCCCTTCTAAACTCTGGGTGCCCACAAATTTCCACACGGGCAGTCTAGAGTTAGATTATCAGGATATTCTGGATATTCTGGAGCTTGGAGATAAGCTGGAGGACGAGACGTAGTATTTGTATCTGATAGTATTTATTCCGCTGTGTATTCTGTATGAGGACAAGTTATATAACTGTCCATTGTTGTATTGAGTTGTATGTTGACTCTGATTGATGTATGTATAAAATGATATAGTTCTTTGTTTAAAGATTATTCATTTATCTATTATATATTGTTTGCGATATGTGAGATTCTGATATTGTCTCTGTTCTGTTCTGTTGTTGTTCTTCTCTATTCCCTCTTTCTTCTCTTTTTCTTCTATCTTCTTCTTCTTCCTCTTCTTTAAACATTAAAGTTCGCGTTTCCGCCATCCGATTGTTCGGCAGTTGCTACAGTGGACGTAGCAGTGTCGGGTTTTCGGAAGACGGATTTGCGGGTCTTTACAGGTGGTATCAAAGCATATGGTTAAGCGACAACCCTGCTCTGTTGGGTGTTACTCATTAGAGATAGAGTCAGTAGTACTCTAGAATGAGTTGAGTGTAATAATAGATATGAGCGCGTATTTGTTAGTGAATATAAAAAAATTGTTTTATATTGTGATGATTAATTTATTGAGTGGTATATGGATTCTGGTCAATACGAGTAATTAACGATCATTGATAGGGATCTCTAAACACTTGAATAGAACAATTCGGCACAGTATTGTTTTAAAATAGGGTGAATGAAATAATTTTACCCAAAACTATTTTTGTATGGAAAAGAAATGATTTTCTGTAAATTATTACGGTATATGGTTGCATGGTTGCTAGAAGTAATAATATTAAATTATTCCCATTGGAATTAAGTAAGAAATTGGAATTATAACTCCAAAGTTAAAAAAATAAATTCATATACAAATGAATTTAAAGAATGTAAATTATAAATGTGAATTGTAATTTAAAACGGAATTCCAGAGAAGTTTTGGAAATGTTTTGAAAGGAATTTGGAAATTTTGGAAATTTGAAAAGTTTAATATCCTTTTGATTTGAAAATGAATTTCAAGGGTTTTGAAAAATGTTTTGAAGAAATGAAAAGCTCTAAACTCTTTTCGGTCGCTGGAAAATAATTCCGATGATGATCGCGACATCACCGGTGTTCATTTTCGGGTTTCCAAAAGAGAAATTGCTGTCAAATTGTTTTAAATAGGAGTTGTTTGAAAATTTGGGTTTTTGTTTGGAAATTCAAATGGAATTTGAATTATTTTCAAATGGTTTTGAAAAAGTGGAAACGACTCTGGAATCCTATTTAAAATACTTACGAAATATTAATAAGTTGATAACTTATAGAATATTTGAATTTTGATTAGAATGAAATTCAAATTGAAAACGAATGAATTAGTGAATGAATGAATAAATTGCGATTGCAAGTGCCAGAAAATGAAATTGAATGTTAAAGTTCATTTTGAATTTGTAAGTAAATGAGACTGAATTGAATTCAAATAGAATTGAAAATGTGAATTATAAGTTCAAATGAATGTGAAATGTAAAATTGAATGAATAGGATATAACTTCAATAACGAACTTAAGAATGATATAAGCAGTTTATATTGAAATTTTGTAATAGAATTTGCAAAATAGTTTGAATATATGTAACTAGATATTATGGCTAGTAGGATATACATGTATATTAAAGGAATTGGATTTGATTTCAAGGATAGAATTTGAATTGCTCGAAAAGGTAAGTATTTGAATTATAATATGAGTTTTTGATGATTTCTGGTCTAGCCGCTTGGCTTTTTCTTTTTCTTTTTGAAATCTGAGGGTCCGTAGGGACGTTTTGTAGTCGTGCCGTATTAGCCGCGCAAAGGAGACGCTGGCGAAATTTTTTGGAAATTTCGAGTGTTAGAAAATTTTTGAGAAATTTTTAAAGTTTAAAATTTGAATTTAAACTCGAATTTGAATTGAGAAGTTAAACAATGTTGTTTGAAACTTATAATTGAAGTTGGAAAACGAGTTGAATGATAATGAATCTTTAATAGAAAGATTTGTTTTGATAAATTGATAAAACTATTTAGATTGTGAAAAATAGTAGACGAGTTAAGGACACCATTTTTCCTAACTTGTAATTTCGAGGACGAAATTCTTTTAAGGAGGGAAGTCTGTAACGACCCTGAATTTTGACCAAATTAAATTGAGAATATTTAATTAATTTTAAATATTTAAACGATAATTTAATTTGAATCCTCGATCTAATTTTGAAATCTGCGATTACACTTTAAAATTTAATCGATTGATAGTCGAATAAAAATTTGAATCTCCAAATTTAAGCTGAAGAGAAATATTTCAAAAGCTTTTAAAATTTATATCGATGATACTGAAGATGATAGAAGCTTCAGAATCGAGTTTGAAAACGATTTGTTCAGTTTTGAATTTATATCGTTTAAATTGAATTTTAAAAATAGCCGTCCGAGGCACAGTCTCGGAATTCGACGAAACCAGTTCCATTGGGTCCGTAATATTGAATTATTATCGGATATCAAATTTCGTATTTATCGGAGCTGTTATGTGAACGTACGACGAATAAACGCGTTAAAGTTTCAAAACGAATTCAAATTTAAAAATTAAATTTTTAAACTGGTCAACAGCAGTATGTTCTCCTCCTTTAATTACGCCTAGAATCTCGTTCAAAATCACGAACGAAATCATGCAACCCATTCCTCTCCTTTCCTTCAGCCAGAAATCGCGCCTAAAATCACGTCGTTTTATTTTATAATGCCGATACTTGCCCATTCATTTTAAATTATCACGCAACTCCCTCCTCAGTTCTAAATCCAACAGAGAAAAAAAATATACTCGAACGAAATCGAATTCGTTCGTTCTCCTAAGATTCGACTTCAATCTGGGTCGCGTCAATGGGGAAAGGCTCGGAGCAGGTTCGCGCGCGTATGGGAGTTGATTGAATCATGGTCAAGATCG
Organism: Allium fistulosum; assembly: GCA_030737815.1. Lineage (NCBI taxonomy): Eukaryota > Viridiplantae > Streptophyta > Magnoliopsida > Asparagales > Amaryllidaceae > Allium > Allium fistulosum. The sequence goes on along the minus strand of CM060904.1, from coordinate 1,125,392,408 downwards.
ATGGGGTTGCCGCATTCGTGCTTGCGAAGGCTGTTAGGGCGAACTTGCAACGGTATACCTTGGTAGCTCGCGTTAGGCTCGGCGTCGCGTGCGAGAGGTGAAGGCAGACGAAGGCGAGTGGTCTAGGGTTTCAGCGCTGGGGGTTTCGCGAGGTTGGGGTCGCGATGGTTTCGTCGAGGTTGGTGAAGACTGGAGTGTCGCGAGTTGCTCTCGCGCTGGCGTGCGTTGTCTGGAAGCTCGAAATGGATTACGCGGCGTCGCCTGAAACTGTGATGTGATGCCGAGGTCGTGGCATATCGAGATGGGTGGATGTGGAAGCGAGTGATACTCAGCTACTTTCATTTGGACGAAGTATTGAATCGCGAGATAGAGTCTCGTTCGACAGTAAGGTATTGAATCGATTTTTCCAATTTTTATTTTATTTAGGTTATACGTAAATAAATATATATTCGTAAATACTTATACAGACAGAGAAATGATTTTCAATAAGGTATATTTTAGTTTTTGAAGTGTATACATATATATGTATACGTGAATGAATGTACAGTAAAGATAAAACTCTATTTTCAGATTTTTATTAAAAATGCTTTGATACTGAAAGAAAAATGTAAAAGCAATTCTGTTTGTATTTAATAAAATAGATATACAATGACTAAAAATATATACAGCAGTAAAAGAAAATATATATATACAGTTTAAAATATATAGAGGTTTTAACGATGATATTTATATTAAATTTGATGAGTGGTTTAAAAAATTAAAGGTATTAGTTGAAATAAAATCAATAGTTGATTAAATTGTTAAAACGAAATAAATTGTTCGATTTAATTCGAATATTGATAAATCGTATAAATGTTCATACAAGGTTAATACAATGAAGAAATCGAGTCAAGAATGGAAATGGATGCTAATAAAGCTAAGGTGAGATCTTCTCACTCAAAATTGAATGTGGAATTTTTGCAGTTATTGATTGCTATTGGATGTGATATTAGATATGGTAGGATATATCTATATATATATAGCAATATATACATATTGGCATATGTATATATTGGATTGATGATTTCCCGCCTCGTATAGCGGATGAGACCCTATTGCGCCGTTAGTAAGCGGATATTTATAAAAACCCATATACCGCGATATTCCACCTCGAAGTGGAATTGGTATTGTGCTAACGTCTTTGGATGCAGGGAAACAGGTTGGAGGGATCCAACTGGATTCCTCAACTGTATTTATTTATTTACAGATATATTGATGTAGATTCTGTTATCATATTGATATATGACGTTTGATGTTGTGATGGACTAATTGATGCGTGGCATCATTGGATTCAAGCTTTTGAAGTTTTAAAATAACGATTTTAACTTTAAAAGAGATTTTTAAAGTGATTATTTGTAAGTATACGTTATTAAATTTTTGAATTAATTTACAAACGTTAAAATTATTAAAGTTATAAAGGTTAAGATTTTGGGTGAAATATAACCCAGAGATGATTTTTGAAATAAACAGTTAAGTAATTTATAAAATAGTTTAAATGTGGATTTTCGAATTATTAAAAACGATGGATATAAAAGATGTACAAAAATTGATATTTATCAATTAAAATTATTGGAATTTTAAACGAGTTTTATAAGTGTTAAATTTGTAAAGATATGAAACTTATAAAATTATAAGTTGTAAAGATAGGAAATTTATAGGATTATAAATTGTGAAGATTTGAAGTTTATAGATTTATAAAATTTGAAGTTTTATAGATTTATAAAGTATGAAGTTATAAAATGAATGGGATTGTAGAATAAAAGATTATAAGAAGGTTACTTGGAAATTGGATTTTTGCCTTTAAATGGAATATCTATCGAATTGATTTATAAAGAAGATTTATAAATCAAAGTGGTTATAAAATAAAGATAGAAAGAGAATTTATAAAACGTTGTTTTATAAATTCGAGATTAATTGAATTTGATAAGTTAAATGTAGCAGGTTATCAAAGGAGATATATTCGCGATTTTGGATAGCGAATTATTATTGAAATAAAACGTGTAGAAAATAGTGAAATGTAATTAGTGAAGTATATTCACGATTTTGGACAGTGAATATATTGTTAAGTAAAATAGATATGTTTGGGAAAGTGATATTTAAGAGGAAGTTAATTGTTTTAACGATGTTTTAAAATTGTTATATATCGAAATCATAGATTTCAACTTTTATTGTTGAAATAGACGTTTTCGAGGAATTTAAGGAAATGATGGACTATAACACTGTTGTTATAGTAAATGGCTTCCGAAAGGAAATATTTTTATCTAGTATTGGGATTTACATACCTATCTTAAAATCCGAATCCCTATACTAGTGATTTTTGAGTCGTCGTAACGATGTTTTACGTAACACTCGTTTTGACTCAAATTGATGTTGTTATAGAAAATAGATTTCCTTAAAGAATGAAATATATACTTAATTTGATTTAAGTATATCGAATATTTTTCAAGTGTTGAAAATAAATAGATTTGTGAAATACTTATTATTAAATAAGTATGGAAATGCTTTTCCAAAATGAAATGAAATGTTTTTGAGATTTATCTTTGTAAAGATAAATTGAAAGTGAATATTGAAATCGATTGAAAATCGAATATCAGTAGATATTTGAAAATATAAATTCACTATGGAATTTATAAAAGAAATGGGAATTTGTTTAAAAATAAATATTGATTTATTTTTGAAGTGTGGAAATTTTATATCTAATAAAAGATATTTTTGAAGATGAAATAATTTGGAAAATTATTTGGAATCTGATGATGTTGCGCATCTTTATTGATAGTTAAATAACCGACTATCAATAATTACCTTGAGATAGGTATTTGTTGTGAATTGGATGAATTTGAATGCCACACTTATTTTTGAATAAGCGCTCACTATTCGGGTTAGCCGGGAAAGGACCATGGGGTCGTATAACCCATTCCGAATATGTGATACGTCGTTATGAATTGCATTCGAAGACCGGTGTTGAAGACCGGATATTTTTGAAAACGGAAGGATTACCGTCGAGTTACTCTACATCGGCTGATCTCCGATTTAGAGGTTTTATCACCCTTAGTGAGGGAAGTCCCGATGTGATTGAAAATTATCCGGATGTGCAAGGGCTTCGTGAGAAGTGCCTTCGGTTCTGTTCGATCCCGGAACAGACTTGTATGGATTGTGTGTCTGACGTTACAATTTGAGATATAAAGCTGATTTCTTTCAAATACATTTCTGTTGGTGGCGGAGAATTGATTCTCTTAGCTTAACACCCTTCTCTGAGACGTACGAGCTCAGAGGTTATGTAGTTGAAATTCATCAGCGATATATCCCAATTTGGTAACGTGGCATACTAAGTGTTGCTGTGGAATGATCAGTGTTTGATCATTTGCGATATGATCATTTGTTTGATCTTATATCTTTGTGATCATAGGTTGATCATTTTTGTTTGACCCAAAGCAGGGCTTTTTGAGAAAGCGTAGCTTTGTGGACGAGACTTCGTCGAGCCTCACACCCCGGAAATGGTCGAAATAGGAAGGATGCGGCAAGGTTCTAGGGAGTAGCGCCCCTTAGTGTATGTCATTCCTTCTGGATAAAGGTGGTATCATGGTATGGAGCCCAGATACTTAACCTCTGTGGTTACTGCATTATTATTATCCATGTGGTTTGTTGGAAATCGGGGATCCTCGGGAAGATCGGTGACGATCGGGGGATGGCATACGTGTGTCAGTAGTTACCTATTTTTGCAGAGGTAACCCGGCCTTGTGTTGGCAGAGATCCGGTTAGGTTCTCGGGTCGTCTATTCCAGGGACGTACCCATCGTGGAAAAGGAAGTTCCTTAGCCTGACCATTTGTTGGAAATCCAAAGAAACAATACGAGCCTTTACGATTTCAATTGTATAACCTGTCTCCTCAGGAGGCAGCTATAGCAGGCATAATATAATGGTACCTATGCTGGCTAAGATTTATATTCTACTTTCGAAATGTTTTCCACTATGCACTAATAATAATATAAAAAAGAATGTGATTTTTGCGTAGTAAGCATCTTTGACTAACATAAGAAGAAATCTCCTCCAAGTCTGCGTTTGCATTGTGTGTGTGGTGGGAGGTCTTATGGTAGTTTCATTTTCCAAAAGCATTGCGAATTGACTTTAAAAATTATTTTGTTGTTATAAAAAAAATAACTGTTTTACGATCTCACACCAGTCACCATGACTGACTCGGAGTTTATTGTTTCCCTTCTAAACTCTGGGTGCCCACAAATTTCCACACGGGCAGTCTAGAGTTAGATTATCAGGATATTCTGGATATTCTGGAGCTTGGAGATAAGCTGGAGGACGAGACGTAGTATTTGTATCTGATAGTATTTATTCCGCTGTGTATTCTGTATGAGGACAAGTTATATAACTGTCCATTGTTGTATTGAGTTGTATGTTGACTCTGATTGATGTATGTATAAAATGATATAGTTCTTTGTTTAAAGATTATTCATTTATCTGTTATATATTGTTCCGCTGCGATATGTGAGATTCTGATATTGTCTCTGTTCTGTTCTGTTGTTGTTCTTCTCTATTCCCTCTTTCTTCTCTTTTTCTTCTATCTTCTTCTTCTTCCTCTTCTTTAAACATTAAAGTTCGCGTTTCCGCCATCCGATTGTTCGGCAGTTGCTACAGTGGACGTAGCAGTGTCGGGTTTTTGGAAGACGGATTTGCGGGTCTTTACACCTGTTCTATGGAGTAGTTACTTTTTCGGCGTGTGCCTTTGGGCCTTTATCCTTCTGGGAAGGATCTCGCCGTCTCGCGCGTTCCGCATCTGTGCGAGTGATCGATCTCAACTCTACAGTACTTGGCAATAACGACTCCGGTCGGTGCACGTGCTATACTTGTATTATCTGATGATTTTTATATCCATTCGAGTACCGCCATTCGGTGTTGGCTCTATGAAACCATACGATGTAAGTGCGATTACCTTGTGGATTCACAGTGTCTCTGGACACTACTTTTCAGTGTTTGATTTCATTGACTTTTCAGTATATCCCCATTGCTCTTCGGAGCATCGATCTTTGCTTGGGCATTGATTACAGACTCTGGTCACTCTTGGGATTATTGCCTATGGGCAACTTTATATAGCTTTGGCTACGCCGATGATATGAGGCGATTTTATTTATTCAACACTTTGGTGCTGATATTCTCTTTGGAGATTTTTTACTGTTGATTGATGATTAGGGACCGTCATTATATTCATGTGGTCCAAAATACTCTTCTCTTAGGAAAAGTACTGTTTTATTTATGTACCGCATTATTATATATCTCAGTTATTACTGATTGTTTAGCTAGCCTGACCCGAGTGTTTTCGCTCGGGTCAGACCGAGTTGTTTCAGGTTAGGTCTCTGGACTTAGCTTCTGTGCTTCTGCTTGGACATTATCTGCTATGCTGATAGATAGCGCTTTTATTTGTCCACTATTCCGCTACTCTGTTATTATTCAGACTTTGATATGTACATATTTTTGACTCACATGTGTGGGCAGTGGCTTTGTACCCACTTATAGTATTTGGATCTGTATTGACGATGTATTGTTCTGGGATTTTATATCTGTTATGTGATTTTGTTCTGTGATGTTTTATCATTTATTACTATGCTTATTCTGATAGGTCTTTAGCCATTGTAATTTCGTTATAAATATTTATTGAATATGTCGAACCACTTGAAAAATATATATAGATACCATCCTTTCGACGTATTCAGTAGATAGTTATAGCTTGATTACAAATGGTCGCTTCCACTATACTCTATTCTCCGCTTTAACAGATAGTATTACTCCCGTAATACTCTTTGTTACAGTGGGTCTCAGAGTGGGGCGTTACACGTTACCTTTTTAGAACACATCTCACTTAGAATGCTCATCGTCCCTCTGACGACGTTCTGATAGCATTCATCCATACAAGTCCGTTCCGGGTTCGAACGGAACCGAAGGCACTACTCCTACTACATCCATTTTGGAATCACCCTCAGGATTAGTAGCGATTAACCCTTGCACTTTACTGCTCCATCTTTGACTCCAAGCTCCTGTCTTTCTCACGAAAACGTTCAAACCGGATCGAAGTGGTTTTCGGGAAATTAATCCTGATCCCGGTCTCTTCGAAACAATCAGCGCATTGGCCAATACTTATAGTTAGTTATTTAACTATCAAACAACATTCACAAACATCCATCAGACATTAATATTTTTCCAAATTATTATTTATTTCAAAATATCTTCACAAGATATTTTTCTACACTTCAACCCTTTTGAAAACAGTTTTCAAATCACTTTCCTTTCGTGGAATAAATTCCAAATATTGTTTAACTTCACCGAAAATCACCAAGACTAAATGCTTTAGATTTTAAAATAATTTAAATCACTTTATCTAAAAATATATATGCTTTAAAATACTTTGAATAAAAACTATTTAAAACACTTTATTTAAAATACCAGTTATAAAATTTAATAATAATTTTTCATGTAAAACTTAAGCCAAAACAGATTTAAAAATAAAGGTTATTGAATTCTATACAAGTTTTCCAAATAAAACTTTAGCCAAACTATATTTAAAATAATACTACTTTATAAAACAAAAATATTAATAATTATCTTTTTAAACCATAATACCAATTAACCTTCAAAATAATTACTACTATAACTAATTTAAATAAATATTTACCTTTAAAATTTTAAACAACTTAAATAATAATTTTTCGAAAAACATTCTATTAAAACAACTTTAAAACTTTTAACTTACACTTAAAAATTGTCTTTGAAAACGTACTTGGCTTTTCAGAGAGATACACTTTTCTTTCACACCTTTAAAAATAAACCACTATTTATTTTTAAAACAAATTACCCATTCCTTTATAAATTCCCACCGTGAATTTAAACTTCCAAATATCCACTGATATCTTATTATAAACCTAGTTTATAAATTCCATAGTCTCGTTCTCCTTTTTTAAAACACAGTTTCAAACACTAAATCAATTTTCAAATCGATTTCCAAAATCAACTCCATTTAAAAATAAATTCCTTTACTTACTCAAATTTATTTTAAAATTCATTAATTCCATTAATTCCATATTTAACTTCTTTATTATGATTTAAAATTTTATTTAAACTGAAATTACCAATTTCATAAAAAATTCTTTTTATTTCTTCCTAAACCATTTAAATTTTGAATTTAAAAATAAATCTTTTATTCCTTTAATTAATATCACTTAAGTTTTAAAATTCATTTATTCCCATTTATTCAAAAATCTCCTTTCCCATACTTGGAATTTATTTATTAGAATTTGAAAATCAACTTTTATCCCTTTCCAATTCATTCTTTAATTCATCCAATTTCTCTAAAATTATTTTACTTAAGAATTCTCTCTTTTATTTCCCTTTAAAAATCCAATCTATATATTTTTGATAACTCAGTATACCCAATATATTCAATCAAACCATAGCATCCAATATTTTCAATTACCAATATAATTTATCACAGATTATCAAATAATCATATCACAGAATATTAGAACAATCTAAATAATTTTGAGGAATCCAGTTGGATCCCTCCAACCTGTTTCCCTGCATCCACAGATGTTAGCACAACAGTTTTAAAATACCAATTCCACTTCGAGGTGGAATATCGCGGTATATGGGATCATATCATATCATCCGCTATTATGCGGCGCATAGGGCTCATCCGCTATATAATGCGGGAAATCAATCACTCCAATATATATATGTTTCCTGGAGATTTGACCAGGCAACTAGTGCCCGGCATCAGGTAGCACTCGGCATCTCATGGTACTCGGCGTAGCGCTTGGCATCCAGTGGAACTCGGCAACAGGAGTACTCGGCATCCAGTGAAACTCGGCAACAGGAGTACTCAGCATCCAATAGTACTCGGCATCCAATGGAACTCGGCAACAGGAGTATCGGCATCCAATAGCACTCGGCGTCCAGAAGCACTCGGTATCTAGGAGTACTCGGCGTAGTACTCGGCATCTAGTAGGCGTTCGGCGTCTAGAAGCACTCGGCATCTAGGAGTACTCGGCTCCAGTAGCACTCGGCATCAAGGAGTACTCGGCATCCAAGAGTACTCGGCATTAGAAGGCGTTCGGCGTATATGATTACTCGACATGGCAGTATCGTTCGGCCAAAGGGATCGTCCGGCTAAAAAGCATCGTTCAGCTAGAAGGCACGTTAGGCCAAGGAGGATCGTTCGGCCAAAGGTATCATTCGGCCAGAATGCATCGTTCGTCCAGAGAGCATTGTTCGGTCAAGCGCTTCGGACAGAGGCACGTTCGGCTTCGATTGACAACTATTCTGCACTTCCCACACATCAAACATACCGTTCGGCATAAGAAGGGTGGTTCAGCATCATTGTGTTCGGCCTACCTGGTTCGGCATGCAGCGACCACCATACTTGGGCTAAAGAGTTCGGCTACCGAGCCCATCTGGGAAGTCCAGCCCATCTTTGTCTATAAATAGAGGGGCAGGGTCACAGTGAAAAGGACCTTTTTTGGAGAACACTGGGGAGACTCTGCCATTTTTCAGACTCATCTTCTTTACTTAACAACTTCATTCAAGCATTTGATCTACGAATTATATTTGTAATCAATCATTAAGAAGATCAATAAAGTTTAACCTCAAAGTGGACATAGGCAATTACGCTGAACCACTATAAATTTGGTGTTCTTACTTTCTGCGTTTAGATTAGCATTGTCTTCTCTGTTTAATTTACCTTCATCACTTATTTCTCTACATAATCTTTCTCTACGTGGTTAGTGACCAATTTTGGTGCTAACACTTTGGTGCTTTCATTGAGAGTTGAATTCTCAGACCTCAAGGATCTGCTTTGAAGCTACCGGATTGAACAAATCCCCCAAAGAAGATCCGACTCATTGATAGGACATCCGTTGATTCTACTCAGAGTTCCTACCAATAACTCTACAATGGCAAGACCACGTACCAGGTCAGCTTCTCATAATGCGGATGCCCATGAGACTGCTAGCGTGCAACAAGCAGGACCTAGCAATCAACCAGTAATTTTGGGTGTAGGAATTGCCGCCCAGGACCAGACTCCAGTTGTCACCAGAATAGAGTTCAACGACTTGATGAGAGAACTCAGGGAAAGAAGGAGACAACTAGGAGAGCAGATGCAAGCTAACGCCAACCTGATGGCACAACTCACTCAACAGCAGCAACAGAATGCTGGGGGCAATCCCGCTCCCTATTCCTCATCCGACAGCTCAACTTCTTCTGATGAACCTCCCAGGCGCAGACGCCGTAAGACTGAAGCTGCGCGGAAGGGTGCTGCTGTTCAAACAGCTGGAAACCGTGACCAAGTCGGAGCTGGAAACTTAGGAACTGGAGTACAGATGGAGGGTGGAGGCCCAGACCATCAAAACGCTAATGATGTCGAACCTCAAGACGCACGATTGGCAGATCGCCAGGAGAGGAGGCATCAACATGGACAGTCACGTAGAACGGACTCTAACCTTCCACCTTCCATACAGACACCAGACCTGACAGCCATAGTCAGGAAATTGATGAAAGAAAATCAAGGCTTGTCAAATGACGATTGGGGAGTATCAAGGAGTCACACTCCGTTCACAGATGATGTGTTACAGGCGGTGTACCCTAGAAAGTTTAGTATGCCAACTATCCCTGTGTACGAGGGAAAGACTGACCCCAGATAGCATGTCATGAGGTACGAATGGATGATGGATTCAGCTAGAGCAAATGATGCCACCAAGTGTAGATGCTTTCCAATTACTCTATCTGGGATCGCTACTATGTGGTTTACCCGACTCCCTCCGCGGTCTATATCCAATTTCGAGAAGTTGGCAAAGAAGTTTATTGAGCAGTTCAGGATACACACTACTCTTCCAAAGGACGTAATGTCTCTGTGAAGTGTAATCCAAAGTCCCGGGGAGTCATTGAAGGAATATTTACAAAGGTTCCATGTTGCGGCAACTGAAGTCGGTAATCCCAACGATCATGCGATCCTAATGGCTGTGATGAGAGGTGTGGATCCGGATTCTGAGTTTGGAGACTGGTTGGTAGGAAAACCTCCGACTACGCTAGAGCGTTTCTACTCAAAGGCACACCAGTTCATAAGGAGAGAGGAAGCTAGGTGGGTAAGATGAGATAAGGCACCAGGACCTGTCCAAGAGTCTATGAAAAGCAACGTTGCTGTGAAGCAGTCCGGAGACAACTCGGGAAAGGTCCAAGTCAATGTCCAGAACAAGCCCGAGCAGCCTAAGGAGTCCGGAGGAAGAAATCAAGGGAAGAAGAGAGAAGCGGGGAAGTGGAAATCGAGAATTCCAAGCTACAATGAGTGTACCCCGCTGAATGCGTCTCTTGAGAACATTTACATATCTACCTGCAATACTTTTCAGTACAGAAAGCCACGTCCAAAAGAATCAACCGAGAAGAAGAAGCGAACCGGAAAATATTGTCGCTTCCATGAGACTTATGGGCACAATACGGAAGAGTGCAGACACCTGCACGATGCTATCGAGAAGTTGATCAGGCAAAAGAAGTTGCAAGAATTTGTGAAGGATCCACAGGAAGGAGGACAGGGAACGACCAACCCAGGTCGCGCACCAGCTCCACGTCATCCCGAGGAGCCTACCAGAACTGTGGGTAGACTAATCATAAATACAATTATCGGCGGACCTCACCCCGCGGATAAAAATTGGCAAGAGATGGAGCGGTATGCAAGTTCCTTGAAGCAAGCAGATTTCGAGTGCTGTTCGAACATGGAGGATGGGACCCCTGCTAAGTAGCAGCGCATAATGATAGACGATATAGTGTTCAGAAACAGAGATGCTGATCAAATAGAGGCTCCAACCATCGACCCGATGGTCATATCTGCGACGATCGGACCGACATATGTGAAAAGAATTCTGATTGATTGCGGAAGTTCTATCAACATTATCTTCAAGAAGGCTTATGACCAAATGAAAATGGAAACAAAGGACTTGAAACCGTCCAAGGCTCGTATACACGGCTTTAACGGTGCAGCGACCGATGCAGTAGGGTATGTTGAGTTACCACACTAGTACAAAAAGTGCATATTGCTTCGCCTCATTTGCATCGATTGAAGTAAAAACTGATGCAAATAGAACTATTTGCATCAGTTCTATCTTAATAACCGATGCAATTGGTACGTGGAAAGCAATAGCTAATAAAAAATCAAATTTGCATCAGTTGTCACCAGCAACTGATGCAAATACGTCGATGCAAATAGTTTTAGTCGCTTCGGTTTTAAAGTCAACCGATGCAACTACATGTTGATAGCAAAGATATGAAATTTAGGTCGGAAATAATGAAAAATTGGCTCCAAAGTTACTACTTTGGACAAAATGTACTCCATCCTCCTCGGTAACCCACTCCCAAAAAAATTCTCCTCCTTCAGAATCTCGGTGCCAGAAAATTTATTTTTTCCCCTTTCCATTGTTTAAACTCGGCCAGAGAAAAGAAAAAATGTTTGAATTCAAAAATCAATATACAAAAATCTGCTCAATATAAAAATACGAAACAAGCCTTAAAATCTTTCGTTCGCAGATAGCTTCATTTTCATATGCATTTTTATGGGTGCGTTGCTTGTCTGGGCTTCGACAATGGGGACTTCGAACTAGGGCTTCGGTTTGCATCAATTTGAGGGAGAATTGGTGATAATTGAGGACGGATTCGAGTTCAGCGAAGAAATTAGCAGACAGACCATCAACTCCCTGTATAGTTACATTTAATTCTTGCATCAATTCGAGTTCAGCGAAGAACTTGCTAGCAGATAGACCTAGGTAACTCCCTTCTTCCATCTTTTGATGTCAAGTTCTAAGGTAAGTTCTAATTTTTAAAGTTCACAGATTATATACATAGATATACGAGTTAGTTTATTTTAACTTTAGGCTTAAAATATGAGCAATTTATATTGATTCAAATCTTATCTTTCAGTTGGTATTTATTTGCAGTTGATGTAATTTATCTTCATATACCAATGGAAAGTTCAGTTCCTCTCAAGCGTGAAGATGATGAAGATAATAGATCAAGCATACAGAAGGTTAGAACTGTTATTCTCATATAGTTTCCAAATGCATATAAAAAAACAAGTAATATTACGAAGAATATTTTTTTTAATATGACAATCAAATGGCTGTAAAACAATGTCATATATCTAACCATGGCTACATATCTAATTTATATCACAATTCTTTTGGCGTACTGGTATTTCAAAAGGCATGATGCATGTAGTATATATATGCATAAAATTCATCTGTAATCAACAAATTTTATTGTTTACAGGATAAAGAGGAATTGGTCGAAATAATATAAGAAGTTTCCATACCAATCGATACACCACCTACTCCAAATTCCAGGTCAAAGAAAATGCATACATCATCATCATCTAAAGATAATACATCAGTTAAGAATTTTATTTCAAAGCTTAGCTTTAAGTCGCGCACTCCTCCTATGGAGACTGAGAAATATATGGAAAGTGAGCAAAGAGAAAAGTTCATAGCTTCAAGAACACTGTCTTTCAAAAATTTATTCAAACCTGCAGTAAGAAGAACTTTTTCTTTACCAGTCAGAAACGATGCACATTTGAGCGAGAATTCCTTACAAGAAACTGCCACCGAAGACAGCGAAACATCAACGGTAAGTAATGTAAGTTAATATTACTGAACTTCAACTTAAAATTGTCTGGTTTACATAATTTATTTTCTGAACAACTTGTTCAGATAAAAGGGATTCATAAGAACATATCACACTCGCTGTCTGTACCCTTAAATAAGAAGTCGAAAAGTATCAAGAGAATGACATCTTTAGGCAATGGATTTAGAGTAGTCCCTTCCACTCCTAAAGCAGCTGACACCAGTGCTTCTTCTCCATATTCAACAAGTAACAGTGATAATGGTAAGTACAAAGCAATCAAGTAACACTCATTTATGTACCATAATAGTTTTATAATAACACATTCATTTGTGATCAAAGGAGAAGGTGAAGATATTCCTGAAGAAGAAGCAGTATGCAGAATTTGCATGATCGAACTTAATGAAGGAGGCGACACGATGAAGCTGGAATGTGATTGTAAAGGTGAACTCTCCTTGGCTCATCAAGAATGTGTAGTGAAATGGTTTAGCTTAAAGGGTAACAAAAACTGTGAAGTTTGCAAGCAAGAGGTTCGCAATCTATCGGTTACTCTATTACGTGTAGAGTTGCTTCCTGCTTCGAATGCTGGACAAGCATCACATCAAGCAAATTTACAACCGCTAAGGTAAGAACACCAATTTTTTTAACATTCCATTCTAAGGTTAATTAGTTTGTCAGTGAAAAATAAGAAGCCGTAACAGGTTATTGTTGGACATGCCTGTTCTTGTGATCACCAGCATGCTATTGTACTTCTGCTTTCTTGAACAACTTCTGGTAAGATTCAATTCCAATATATGCATTTAATTGTTATTGTTAAGTCCCCATATAAGGGATATCCAAAACACTTAATTTACAAGTGAAACTTGATTCTTGGGTATATATAAGACAAACCCCTGGATTATTCTACATTTTAGCAAGGTTTCTAGACAATGTCTTATTCAGTTGGGTATTTGTTTCAAGAAAAAAAAATGTTGTAGCTGTTCTTATGTGCATGTGTATATATAGGTATGTATTCTACTTTTTTAGCATAGTTTATGGACAATGTCTGACTCAGTTGGGTATTTGTTTCAAGAAAAATAAATGTTGGAGTTATTCTTATGTGCATGTATATATAGGTATACAACAGTGGCTATGCTGCTCTTCCTGTATCTTTGCCTCTTTCGTGTTTTTTAGGACTTCTTGCATCCCTTGTAGTAAGTACAATGGGTATGAATCATTTGTATTTTCGGGTATATATAGTTCTTCAGATTGAACATTTATTCGTTTCCTATTTATGGTAAATATCAGTTACATGTGGATTTTGTAGTGACGGGAAATACATTTGGGTATGGATCTATTGGCTCTACCTCAGAAAGCATCTATAAAGTATTTTTCGCTCTGTAAGTATGTCTATAATCATTCCCTGTAATTTTCCATGCTCTATAAATCAAGTATTTGTTCTTGATTTTTCAAAGCCTGTGCTGCTTTCTCTGATTTTCTGAGCAAGATTTGAAAATCATTTTTAAATGTTTTCCAAAGTTGCAAGCTATCACTCTATTTGTTATTGTGGAGCCTTCCATTTCTTTCTTTCCATAAGCGATATATAACAATAGTATGAGTTATGCAAGCCAAATTAAACTCTTTTTTTATATTTAAGTTGGATGTGTTGAATATTGCTTCTTATGTTTTGGAGAACTTGGTATTTCTAAAATTGCATTTTGCTTTTGGGGTATTGGTATTGGAGATGGCGGATTATCTGATGGCAATAACCAGGGTGGTAAGTGGTATGTGCGGGTGATTTGCAGTAGTTTAATGATTGAAAGGAAATGGGATGTTGTGATAGGCTGTTTAATGAAGAGGTTGTGGGTATTTGTATGGAGTTGTTTGGAGATGTTGCTGTGGGAAGGTGGATGTGTTTGCAGATGTCGTGAGTTGAGGAGTTTGGTCGGCGATTTGGTGAAGGATGTTGACAAAGCAGGGTTATGCAGTTTGACTGCAGTGAAGTGGTTGAGTGTTTGATGTTGTGGTTTTGAGGGGAGAGGTGGATGGTGAGCAGCTACTTGGTGACACTTGCTGATCTGTTGAATGGCCGAGGAGGTTTATCAGGGCAGTGATATAACTGCAGTGTTTTGATGGTGAATTGAGTATGGTTAGAGGTAAGCGATGGGAACAGTAATGTAGTTAGCTATTGGTGAATGTGAAGTTCAGGGTAGTAAAGGGGTTGACGTGGATGTTTTGTGGACTGTGAAGTATGAGTTGTAGATGCGGATGATCGGTGAAGTATGGCAAGAAGCTGTCGACTGTGTGGTGGATCTGAAGTTGTACTGGGGGGAATGTGGCAGTAGGCAGGGGAGTTGAAGACTAGTGAATTGTTGTAGTAGCCAAAAACTTTTTTAAGTGGAACTGTGGTGGTTCAAGGAAGTGGTGTGATATGGAATGGTAGAGCAAGTTGTAGCGATGGTCAGTGGAATTTGGGAAGAGCAGTGGTATGGTAGTGAGGTAGTAGCAAATTTTGATGCAGTAGTTGATGTTGAAATGTGCAACAGTGTCAGTTGTATCAGTAACAATGAAGTGCAACAATATCAGTTGTATCAGTAACAATGAAGTTGTATATATGTATTTTTGTGCTGCATTTATGTTTTACTACTGACTGTCTGATTATGTACTGCGGAATTTATTTCTGTTTTTCATTCTTTTGTAGAATTATTAAATCCGATTATGTATTTGCCATCAAATTTAATTTTGAATGATTGTAATATTGCATGCAATAATTGTTTGTTATAATCAATAATATATATATATAGTCTATTTGAGTACTGTAATAATGGTTTCTGAGAATGGCTTTTTTTGCATCAGGTATAAATAGCTGATGCAATAGAGGGATTAGTTGCATCGGTTGTTATAAAAAACCGATGCAATAGAGGGATTAGTTTGCATCGGTTGTTAGTAACAACCGATGCAAAAAGAACCTTTTTGCATCGGTTTCAGAACTGATGCAAAAGTGTTAAGCCTGTTACATCGGTTGCATATGCATCGGTTGTTGAACTGATGCAAAAGAGGGGTAAACGACCGATGCAAATGGCCTGTTTTGTAGTAGTGCCAGTTGAACTGGGACAAGGCGAGCGTCGGAGGGTGCGAATCCTACCGTTCGTAGTTTTGGATGTGGATTCTCCGTATAATGTTTTCTTGGGCCGACCGGCCGTGGCTGAGTTTAGGGCAGCGTTAGCCCCGTGGTGCTTAACTTTGAAGTTCTCGACTGACAAAGGAGTAGGTATTGTTCATGGCGACCAAGCAGCTGGTCGTTCCTGTTATGTGGCTGAGCTCCGAGAGGCCCATCGGAGGGAGAAAGGAAAGGTTGCGGACAATCCCGTCCGCATCCTTAATACGGATAATTGACAAGTAGTGCCCGAGCCCTGGCTCGGGCATAATTCTCGGATCTTCAGAGACATAGATCCGAGAGACGACGATGAGAGACCCAGGGAAGAAAAGGCAGCGCCGGCTGAATTAACGATTGACATTTCAGTCAGCCGAGACGACCCTTCGCGAATACTGAAGATCGGATCACAGCTTGGCCCCGCGATGACTGAAGACCTTAGTGACTTCCTCCGGGCGAATCTTGATGTTTTCGCCTGGACGCATTCTGATATGTGTGGGATTTCTCCCGCCATCATGAGTCATATGTTGAACATAGCCCCGAAATACGTCCCGGTTAAACCAAAAAGGAGAGGAATGGACCCGGAGAGGTCCGCTGCTCTCAGAGAGGAGGTGGACAAACTCAAAGCCAATGGGTTCGTCCATGACACCCTCTACCCTGAATGGGTATCCAACCCTCTGCTGGTAAAAAAGGCGAATGGGAAATGGAGAACTTGCGTAGATTATTCCGACCTGAACAAAGCATGCCCCAAGGACAGTTTTCCGTTGCCTAGGATCGATCAGTTGGTCGACTCCACCGCAGGACATGAGCTGTTATCATTCATGGATGCATACTCAGGATACAACCAAATCCCGATGCATATTCCGGACCGAGAACACACCAACTTCATTACAGATGTTGGGCTATATTGCTATGTAGTAATGCCCTTCGGATTAAAGAACGCAGGGGCGACTTATCAGCGTTTGGTGAATCGATTGTTCAAGGACCAGCTTGGTAGGACGATGGAAGTCTATGTGGATGACATGCTCGTGAAGTCATGACAGTCAAACGACCATATTCGAGACTTGGCTGAAATGTTCGACATACTCAGGTTCTACGGGATGAAGATCAACCCTCTGAAGTGTTCCTTCGGCGTTGCGTCGGGGAAGTTTTTGGGATTCATCGTCAATGCTAGGGGAATTGAAGCTAACCCAGAAAAGATCCAAGCTATTCGAGATGTGCAAGTGCTCAGGACTATAAAGCAGGTACAGAGCTTGAATGGAAAAGTAGCTGCGCTAAGTCGATTCATATCCAGGGCAACTGACAAGTGCATCCGTTTCTTTGATATAATAAAGAAGGGGAAGAGGAACTTCGAATGGACGTCTAGTTGTGAGGAAGCATTCTGGGATCTGGTGAGGCATCTGGAGAGTCCACCAGTGCTGTCAAAACCAGTAGACCATGAGATATTGTACGTATACTTGGCTGTATCCCCACATGCGATAAGTGCGGCTTTAGTTCGCGAGGAGGACCGAATCCAGAAGCCGGTGTATTATGTTAGCAAGCGTTTAACGGGGGCAGAAAGAAATTACCCTAAAATCGAGAAATTGGCCTATTGCTTGGTGATTGCATCACGTAAGCTACGCCCGTATTTTCAAGCACACTCAATCAGTGTTTATATCGATCAACCCCTGCGGCAGATACTCCAACGACCAGAAACTTCCGGGAGATTGCTAAAATGGAACATCGAGTTGAGCCAGTTCGATATCGCCTACTTGCCACGGAGGGCCATACAAGGGCAAGAGTTAGCAGATTTCATCGCTGAGTTTACCATACCCATAGAACCAGATAATCATGACGTCATTCCCCCCGTTCGTTGGAAACTATATACTAATGGGGCATCAAACGACCGTTGCTCCGGCCTGGGTGTAGTTCTTATAACTCCGAAAAATCGATCAATCTGTTATGCTTTGAAGCTTGATTTCCCAGCTACAAATAACGAAGCAGAATATGAAGCACTGATCGCTGGCTTGAAGCTCGTCGGAGAACTCGGGATCAAATCAGTTGAAATCTTTTGTGACTCACAGTTGGTGGTTTACCAAGTGCGGGGAGATTACCAAGCAAAGGGACAGAAGCTTGCTCTGTACCTTGTTCAGGTCCAAGAACTACTCTCGAATCTTGAGCGTTATGACATTTCGCATGTCCCGCGCGAACAGAACAAAGAAGCCGACTTGTTGGCTAAGTTTGCGAGTACCGGTGATGCGCATCAAATGGGATTGTATCCCGTTGAAGCCTTGCATGCCCCGAGCATAGACGAGATGAAAGTTGACCGTGTGTTGGAAACAGAAATCGAAAAGGAGTCGTGGATGACCCCGTTCAGACTGTACCTGACAACCGGGGCTTTACCAGAAAAAAGGAACGAAAGGCGACAGGTCCTTCGAAAGGCCGCGCGATACGTGATGCAGGATGGATTAATGTATCGAAAAGGGTTCTCAGTCCCCTTATTACGGTGCATCGCTCATGATGAGACAAAGCGGGTCTTGAAAGAGGTTCACGAAGGGGAATGTGGCGACCATACCGGGGGGCAAACGCTAGCAAAAAAGATCCTCCGCTATGGGTACTACTGGCCGACCGTGAATCGGGACGCTGCAGACTACGCAAGGAAATGTGACAAGTGTCAAAGATATGCGAAAATTCCGAGGACTCCATCAACGGAACTCACACAAATGGTTAGTCCATGGCCATTTGCACTCTGGGGAATCGACATAATCGGCTCTTTGCCTATATCTAAAGGTGGTGCGAAATACGCAATAGCTGCAATCGACTATTTCACAAAATGGGCTGAGGCAGAACCCTTGGCCACAATCACCTCTAAGAAGGTCATTAACTTCGTTGTACGAAGCATTATATGCCGCTTTGGCCTTCCTCGCACCATCATTACAGACAACGGGATGCAATTTGAAAGCAGAGAGTTCAAAGAATTCTGTTTAAAGTATGGCATCGAGAAGAAGTTTGCCGCTGTTGCACACCCAAAAGCTAACGGACAAGTCGAGGCCGTTAATAAAATAATCAAGTCAATACTGAAGAAGCGTCTGGAGAAAGTTGGAGGCAAGTGGGTAGATGAACTCCCGACAGCATTATGGGCTTATAGAACTACCCACAAGTCCGCGACCGGCCACACTCCATTTGCCTTGGCATACGGCTCTGAAGCCGTTATACCCGTAGAACTTGAAGTTCCATCGCACCGGGTGACATATTATGATCCCAAGACGAATCAGGACCTCTTGTTGGAATCACTGGATTGTGTCGATGAAAAACGTGAAGAGGCCGAATTAAGGGCGGCAGCACATAGGCACCGAGTCAAGCGTTACTACGACAGCAGAGTCCACCCTAGGATATTTGATGTGGGTGACCTCATTTTGAAACGAGTTTTCCCAGTACCTTCGCGTATGAATCCCAGCTGGGAAGGTCCGTACATCATTGAACGGAAGCTTGGAGAGGGAACATTCAAGCTAGCGACCGTTAATGGCGTGACACTCCCCCGGGCGTGGAACAACGAGCATTTGCGACATTATTACATTTAGTATGTTTCTTTCCTGTTTTAGGCACAGTT
Source organism: Allium fistulosum (assembly GCA_030737815.1). NCBI lineage: Eukaryota > Viridiplantae > Streptophyta > Magnoliopsida > Asparagales > Amaryllidaceae > Allium > Allium fistulosum. The sequence continues at coordinate 1,125,372,994 of CM060904.1, read as the reverse complement.
ATTTCCTGTATGTTTTCATTCAGTCGCAACTTAGTTTCCTTTTAACTATGTAATCAAGCAGTTTAGTTGTTTTTCATTAATAAAGGCTTGAAGCCGTATTTTCCACGAATTACTAATGTTTCTATATCTCATAGTCGGGTAATGAATTACTAGAACTACATTATCCTGTACGATGCACGAACTCGTATAAACGATGTCAAATCTCCGAATCCCCAGAGCGCGGATCGGAGTACTCTAAGTCCCCAGAGCGTGGACTAGAGTATAAACGATTTCAAATCTCTGAATCCCTAGAGCGCGGATCGGAGTACTCTAAGTCCCCAGAGCGCGGACTAGAGTATAAATGATTTCAAATCTCCGAATCCCCAGAGCGCGGATCGGAGTACTCTAAGTCCCCAGAGCGCGGACTAGAGTATAAACGATTTCAAATCTCCGAATCCCCAGAGCGCGGATCGGAGTACTCTAAGTCCCCAGAGTGCGGACTAGAGTATAAACGATTTCAAATCTCCGAATCCCCAGAGCGCGGATCGGAGTACTCTAAGTCCCCAGAGTGCGGACTAGAGTATAAACGATTTCAAATCTCCGAATCCCCAGAGCGCGGATCGGAGTACTCTAAGTCCCCAGAGAGCGGACTAGAGTATAAACGATTTCAAATCTCCGAATCCCCAGAGCGCGGATCAGAGTACTCTAAGTCCCCAGAGCGCGGACTAGCGTATAAACTATTTCAAATCTCCGAATCCCCAGAGCGCGGATCGGAGTACTCTAAGTCCCCAGAGCGCGGACTAGAGTATAAACGATTTCAAGTCTCTGAATCCCCAGAGCGCGGATCAGAGTACTCTAAGTCCCCAGAGCGCGGATCAACTTACTCTAAATCCCTGGAGCACGGATTTAGAAAAAAGTCCAAGTACTCAAGAAATGTGGGACGAGAAGTATGCCACATCTGGAAATGTTCGAACAGCACGAGAATGGACTGGGAAATAATGCAACTCCTAAAAACTTGAGTTATGACCACGGTCAGTCAGCAAACCAAAGAAAAGTAAGAGAATTATTCAAGCGAAAAAGAAACTAAACTTCATTCAATAGTTCAAAATGGGGTTACACGGTTACTCCTACAAAACTCAGAGTTAAGAACCTATCTATACAAACTACAAGCTACAAAAGATAAAAGCAACTACAAGACCTATGCAAGAAGCTCGTTGAACGAGTGTATCGATTATTTATTCGGTTTCTTCTTCTTGTCTTCCTTTGTTTTTTCCGACGACTCCTCTCCCTCACGCTTTTTCTTGGATTTCTTGCTCACTAAAGAAGCGGAGTCAGGAGTAGGAGATGGAACATCCAGTGGTTTAAACCTGCCCGGGAGAATGATTTTCAGAGGTCTGTTCCGCGGGTTGGTAAGTTCGAGTATTTCAGGTTCGACTTTGACCTCGACCTTTTTCTTCTCCTCTTCGGCGAGGCGTTCCTTCATGCTCATCTTTAAGGTATGCTCAGAGGCGCCAGTGATCTCGATTTCATCACTCCCTTCGACAGGAGATGAAGTGTCAAGCTTGTCATCATCTAGCGCCCCGATCACTTGAGCGTCAGGGCCAGGAGTTACTCCCACGTGAGCTACATCGCTTGTTTTCTCTGCCTCCTCCTTGGCTCCATCGCTCCTCGGAGTTGGCTCGGGATCAGAGCATCCTGCATGAAAACATAAAGAATGAACATTAGAACGAATAACCAATGCTGGAAAATAACAAGATCTTTCGACTTCTAGAAAAGAAGAGTTTCCTACCGGGTTCTGGTTGGCTATCGGTTGCGCGTGGGGTTTCACCCTCCAGAATAGGAGATAGCACGTGAACGCCAAGCCCGGGATCTTCAGGTTCATAGCCGACATGCTGCTCAAACGGGTCAAGTGTCGGCCGACCGGCCGGCTGAGCAGCGGGAGGAGCAGCAATATGAGGAGCCGAAGTCTCAGCCCCAGACGGGCCAGCTTCATCACTTTTCTCTTTTAGAAGGGGAGAGCCTTTGTTATAAAGCGCCAAAGCTGCGGATAAATCCGCTGGCTCATTCCCCCTAAGAAACTCCTTCACCAAGGCATCCTCATCGACCTCTTCAGAGCCCGACTCGATTTTCCTAATCTTCACTAAGGTTTCCCAGGCCTCAGCTAGGGATTTGAGATAGCCCTCGCCCAAGAATGTTAAGTCACGATGCATAAGGACGCGGGCTCCATACTCAGCAATCAACGGGTCAAACATGCATTTGACCTCTTCCCTACCGGCTTCTGCGACCGCCTCGAGGCGAGAGTCCATCTCCTCCGCAGCTTTTCTTTTGCCCTCCTCACGGGCTTCGTCCTTCATTTTTTCAACCCCAGCAAGTTCGTCATCGAGCTTCGTTTTCAGGAGCCGAGTAGCAACGATTTCATAACAGTATCGTTGTGACTCTTCTTGAGCAGCTACTTTGTCCTCTTTCTCCTTGGAAAGTAATTCCTTCAACTCTTTGACTTGTATAGCGAGTGCGTCCCTTTCTTTTTGGATGGAATCTTTTTCTAGGGCAAGGGCACCGCTATGCTGGACTGCTTCATCAAGTTCCTTCTTGTGAGCCACCTCTAAACGAGCGACTTCCTCACCAGTATCTTTTGCGCTTTGCTCAGCGGCTTCTAGCTTCGACTTGTACGAAGCAAGCTCCTCGTCTTGGTGCTTGATGATGTTCTTGTCACAGCCAGCCTCCAGTTTCAGACGATCAATCTCATATTGTCGCTCAACAGACACCTCCGAGATCTTTTCAACCAAGTGAACAAACGCGTCATGTTGAACATAGACGTCGTTGTTACAGGCAATGGCACTCTGCTTCACGTGCCCAGGAATATGATGGATAGCTGGGAGGAATTTCAGACCATCAAAGAAAATTTTTGGAAATTTGGCCTTAAGATCGACCATCTTTTCTACTACAGTTGGCTCAACCGCGGGAGTAGGGGGAGGAGGCCTTGGAAGTTCTGCTCTTTTTCGTTGCTCCCGAATTTGCCTCGTACTCGACGAACCAGAGTGTTGTTCTCGAGGAGCATCGGGTTGGGACCCCTTCTGTAAAGACTTCTCTCTATCCAGCTCAGTTGGAGGAAGAGGATCACAGGACTGTGAAGATTGGGAATATGCCTTCTTACGATGAGACGAATCGTGGGGACGGTTGTCTCTATCTTCATAATCATCTCTGTCCCTACGTCTTCCCGAACCTGAATCCCGTCCGGAATGATGAAATATGGAAGAACCGTGAAGGCGATCGAATCCGTGAGAGCGCCCCATGTCACCTACAAAGAATAGAGATAACAACGAGTTAAGAAAGATCCGGGAAACAATAAAAAACTTGAAGTGTATGATGGAATGCGTATGTGCGTGTGTGTCCTAGTGTTCCCCCCGACGGACCAGTTCTTTTGTCTTTACTAATCGGAGTATTGTCTCCCTGGACTGGGAGTTGAACTCCCGTATTGCCTCTAGCGGGCGAAGAAAACTTGAGGGCTTCAGGATCGTCAAACCCGTAATTAAGTATATCGTCGGGGATAGAAAGATTCGACAAACCCCTTAGAGAACTCTCCAGGTGCTGTGAGGAAACCTCTTTCTCTGGCGGGATAGGCATATCTTTTGAAGTGCCACCAACTTTCTCCTTCCGAATATTGTATTTTAACCTCTTCTTTCCCTTCGAAGGGGAGGATGACGTTTCAATGTCATGAACTTCGACCGCCGGATTCCAAGCGGGACCCACATTCTCGCCTTGGGTCTCAGGAGCTTCGTCCTCTTTGCGCTCACCTTCTTCGTGCGTATCGGGAGTGCGGCGTGATGACGATCCGGCCTGTTTTTTCCCTTTACCGGATGCTGGCTTGGGAATGGAGACGCCCTCCGGGAGGCTAATCCGACGACCTGGGGCTAACAAGCCGAACCTTGACAATGGTTCATTCGAAATGATGGTTCAGATGTCGCGTTCCTCGGCAGGAAGAGCTCTAATGGCCTCAACGGCCTCAGAATATCCTCGGCCCTCCGGACGCGGGTTGATACCTGAAAAGACGAAACGAGGAGTTAGAAAAAACACGACTCCAATTAAACACGAATGATGACTCAGCGAAGAGACTTACTGCCTTCAACCCATCTCCTCGCAAAACCAGGAGGGCAACGCACGTAGAACCATTCCTGTTTGTACAGGGCGAATTTACTGCATGCTCCTATCAAGATTTGGCATTTGTGGTACGGCTCGAGGAACATGAAGGAAGGGCTGTCTTTCCGTTTCTTGATCATATAGATGTATCTGATGTCGCCAGAGGTTGGAGGTCTAGAGAAGACGGCCATAAAGAGTAGATAGGTCCCATATAGAAACGCGTGACCGTTTGGATGCAGCTGCGACAGAGCAATGTCGATGTACTGCAACACGTCCTGGAGGAATAAATTAAACGGAGGCACGTTGCCCATCCAACACATGAACTTGTTGCAAGTGGTATATCCGACTGGGGGCAGATGAGGACGATCGTGTCGCGAAGGGACTAACACATCGGCGAAAGGAATCCCGTGAATGGAGCATATCCGTCGAAGTGCGGCTTCATTGGTCTTCGAAGCTTGTGAATCGATCGGGTTGTCTAAAAGAATTGTTGCCTCCAAGGCATCGGGTGCTAAGTTATGGGCAGGGGAAGTCGACGGATTTGAAGTATCAGCGGCTTCTTGCCTTGATGACGGCCCAGGCCTATCAGATATGGTGGCGGAGCTAGACTTCATAGACATCCCCAATAAATAATGAATCTGGCTAAGTGCCTGAGAAAACTATACTTAAAAAACGTTGGACGTTAGAATTAACAACACGAATATTCCCCCCACGTGATGTGTGAACTAGTGCAGGCAATCGTGTAAAAGCATTGAAAGTTTGAAAGTCGCAAAGCTGTGGATATAAGACTGAGCGTCAAGACATCGCCTTCGAAGACCGTCATCGCTGACCGTCCCCAGAAGCCTGCCTTTTGGTGATTGCAATTCCAGATCCAGAAAACGTATGATAATCTAAGTTTAGATTTACGTTTACTGAAGCTAAGAAGTTAGCGATCCAGGTCAGCTTCACGTATGCTAGAATGCTTGGGCCCTGTTTCTTGTTTTGCTATACGGGAAGATATAGTTAATGAGTGTTCAGCTAAGATTTTGGTTCGGCTGTTGGGTGTGTTTCAACCGGCTCCTTCCCTACCACCGAATCAGCTCTCTGGACCGGCCCCATCCCTACCACCGAATCAGCTCTCTCCCAAGCTACCACTGGTCCAATTCCCATGACTACCGAATCACCTCCTTCCTCATGACTACCGAACCATTGCCCCAGACCAATGATGTCGAACCAGAGTGCCTACCGAACCAGAGTGCCTACCGAACCAGAGTGCCTACCGAACCAACCTGTCTCCCACCTCACTACCGAACCAACACATGTCCTATCCCCTGCCGAGCCAACTCCAAACCAGAACCACCGGACCACAGTAATACCGAACCAAGGCATTCCGGACCAACTTTGCCAGGCCAGATTGCATCGGCCCAGGCCCACCAGCAGCTATATACATCCAAGACCCCTGCCCCCAGCCTCACTCTATAAATAGAGGGGCAGGGGTACAACAATGGGAGGAAGTTTTGAGAGCTCAAGTACGGAGAGAACTTTCAAACAACTTTCAGATATTTGTATCAAAGCTTTGTACTTGTAATCTAAACTAGAGAAGATAAATAAAATATAAAGTGGACGTAGGCACATTCTGGCTGAACCACTATAAATCTGCGTGTCTTTTACAGTTTAGTCCATGCTTTTCATATATTTGCATAAATCACCCAAATCACCAAGAACAACATAAAATCAATTAAATCATACGACTTTGAGGTGTTTGTCCATTTTTTGTGCAAACATTTTTGGTGCTTTCACTGAGAGTCAGAAGCTCGAAGCTTCAGCTTCTTCCACTTAACCTTCTTCCTAACATCATCGTTCATCGCTTGGAAAACATGCCTCCCAAGCAGAAGAAAGATGTTAACAAAGGAAAAAACATCGCAACCAGCAGTCTTCCAGATCCAGTGGTCACAGATCAAGTAAATCGTCCCCCTCCAGTAGCAGTACCAAATGAAGGTCAGGCAAATCCGACCACCCCTGCCGCAGAACAGCCGGCAGCAATTACTAGGGCAGATCTAGACAGGGTTGTGGCTGAAGTGACTAACCGCTTCACGTCCCAGCAGGAAGCCTTGGTCGACCATCTCATGTCACGCTTAAGGGATGCTGAAGAGTCCAACCGCAACACTGAATCATGGGGTGAGTCCCAGTCTGGAGGATCTTAGAGACAACAAAGATCTTCCTTCCTCGAAGGAGCTAACGGCAGAAGCAGCCATGGTAGGAGCCGAGATCGAGCACAACCCGAAGTTAGGCCTGAGGAAACGCTTGGAACCGAACCCAACGGGGGAGGTACCGGGCGGAGGTCAACTGTGGCTGAGCCGGTCGTACTGCCTTACCATGGAAACGCCAATGAACGGGGCCGAGCTAGAATCCAGCCCGAAGTTGGACCCGAGGAAGTGCTTAGATCAGAACCCAACAGGGGAAGATCAAGGCAAGGGCCAACTGTAGCTGACCCTAGCATGCTCCCAGAAGACCAAAGACAGCCACTGGAAAATATCAGGAATGATAGACGATACCATCCCTACAGGTCATCTGGACGGAATCAATCCCACAGAACAGAACCAAACTCGTTTCTATCTGCTCCAAATTCTGATGAAAGGATGGCACGCTTGTTCAGAGAGTGCGTCCAACGGGATCAAAGAGATCGAGGGATAGGCGCTAGGGTAACCAGCCCTTTCGCCCCGCAATATCGAAATTGCTATCACCCCCCGAGAATGGAAAATGCCAACAATGGAACCTTACAAAGGGACCTCCGACCCCGTTGTACACTTACAGAGATACACACAACATATGCTCATGAGTGGAGCAACAGAGGGAGTACTGTGCAAATGCTTTCCACTATTTTTAGCAGATCTAGCTACCTCCTGGTTCTGTCATTTACCCCAGGGATCCATCAGCTCGTGGGAAATGTTGAAAGAAAAGTTTATCAGTCAGTTCCGCATTCATGTGGAACAACCCAAGGACGCTTATTCCTTATCCAGTATCAAACAGAAACCTGGAGAGAAACTGCAGCAATACCTAACCCGATTCAATGCCGCAGCGGCCGCAGTCCAAGATGCCGATGAAAAGCTTATCCTAATGGCCCTCTGTAGTGGTGTGCATCCGGATACTAAATTTGCTAGAAGGTTGAAAAAAGAAAAACCAGCTACTTTACCCGATTTCTTCCATGAAGCCGGGAAATATATGAGGCTTGAAGATGCTGCCACTGAGGGGCAGTCAGGGCAACAAAATAAGGCAGCTCACGGCAACACGCCCGCTGCAGCAAAGGACGTTCGAAGAAATGATTCTAGAGACAACGCTGGGGGCAAGAAGGGAGAAAAGCGCATATATCGGCCAGGACCAAGATTCGACACTTACACTCCTTTGAATGAAACCGTCGAAAACATCTTCCTTGCCACCCAAGGCGAAGTTAGATACAAACGCCCACCGTACAAGAAGGAATCAAATAACGCACAGAAGTCTGGAAAGTTCTGCCGCTTCCACGAATCTCATGGGCATGATACCAATGAATGCCATCATCTTCGAGACTTGATTGAAGAACACATCAGAAGGAAGAAACTGGAATGCTATGTAAAAGGTCAGGACAGGACTCCAGCTCCTACCAATGAGAACCCAAGGCTGCCCTCACCAGAGATAGGCAGAGGAAACCGCAACACTAGCGGCTCCAGTCAAGAGAAGATAGTGGTCCATACCATCTCGGGAGGACCGCACATCGCCGACAGAAGCTGGGCAGAGATGGAAAGATATGGAAAGTCACTTAGAAACGATGAAGACTGTGTTAATTCTGTTATAGAAGAACGCCACCCGAAGCGGAAAGAGAGTGATGACATCACATTCAGTAGGCGTGACCTAGAGGGAAGACAATATCCTCACATGGATCCCATGGTTATCTCTGCCCGGCTCGGTCCAGCCGAAGTTTTCCGGATTCTAGTAGACACTGGAAGCTCAGTAAATATCCTATTCAAGCATGCGTTCGACAAAATGAAACTATCAATGAAGGATGTTTCTCCCTGTAATAAACCGCTACACGGTTTCACTGGAGATGCGAAGATGCCCCTCGGGCAACTGGACCTCTTCGTTGAAATTGGAAGTCATCCCCGCTCCGTTGTGCGGAAACATACATTTGTGCTGATAGAAAACCACTCGGCCTACAACGCTTTCTTAGGAAGGCCAGCCTTGTCTGACTTCCAAATTATCCTGGCCCCATGGTGCCTAAAAATGAAATTTCCAACGGACAATGGAGTAGGAGAAGTAGAAGGAGACCAGGACGTTGCTCGAGACTGCTATGTAACTGAACTTCGCAACAACCACAGGAAGGATAAAGGGAAGAGTGTAGAGGTCGCCCTCTGCACAAAAAGTTTGGAAGCATAGCAACTAAAGAAAGCCCCTCCTCTTCGATATACCAGCGACCCTTTTAATGAATTAGACCCCAGGGACAAAGAGGAGGAGGCCACCGCCGAGCCTGCAGAGGCTATGGAATTTATATCTGTAGACAAGCATGAGTCGAGTAGACTATTGAAAATCGGGTCCCAACTAAAAGCTGAGTTGAAGGAGCAACTCATTGATTTTCTCCGCCACAACTTAGATGTATTCGCATGGTCACATGCTGACATGACCGGAATTTCCCCTGACATAGCATGCCACATACTAAACATTGATCCTACCAAGGCGCCCGTAAAACAAAGAAAGAGAAGTATGGGGGCAGAACGATCAGCAGCCCTCGATGAAGAAGTAAAGAATCTACTTGCCAATGACTTCATACGAGAAGCCATCTACCCAGAGTGGATCGCCAACCCGGTACTGGTAAAGAAAGCTAATGAGAAGTGGCGAACATGCATTGACTTCTCCAACTTAAATGACGCCTTCCCGAAGGATTGCTTCCCAATACCCCGAATCGATCAACTTTTAGACAGCACAGCAGGGCACGAACTCTTATACTTTATGGACGCATACTCAGGATATAACCAAATTCCTATGCATGCTCCCGATCAAGACCACACTAGTTTCATCACTGACCGGGGTTTGTACTGCTATAAGGTAATGCCTTTCGGACATAAAAACGCAGGAGCCACCTACCAACGCCTCGTCAACAAGATGTTTGCAGGGCTAATAAGACAAACTATGGAAGTGTATGTGGATGACATGCTGGTAAAGTCAAGGAAAGCCGACGATCACGTAAGCCACCTGGGCGAGATGTTTCAAGTACTTCGCCAGTATGGAATGAAACTTAATCCTCTAAAATGCTCCTTCGGAGTATCATCAGGAAAATTCTTGGGATTCATCGTCCATGCCAGAGGTATTGAAGCAAACCCGGAACAAGTCCGAGCTCTAAAAGATATCAAAATACCTTCCACTCGAAAGGAAATGCAAAGCCTGAATGGGAAAGTGGCCGCCCTAAGCCGATTCATCTCCAAAGCAACGGACAAGTGCGTCCCCTTCTTCGAAGCTCTAAAGAAAGACAAAGGAAAGTTCGAATGGACTGACGAATGCTTAACCACTTTCCTTAACTTAATCGAACACCTCCAGAAACCGTCGGTACTCTCGACTCCAAGCGAAGGCAAAGAGTTATACCTATATCTTGCTATGTCATCTCACGCCCTAAGCGCTGCTTTGGTAAGGGAAGACAACCGCACGCAGCGGCCAGTATATTTTGTAAGTAAGAGGTTTACGGGGGCAGAAGTCAGATATCCTAAACTTGAGAAGCTAGCATACTGTTTACTAATCACATCCCGGAAACTGCGTCACTACTTCCAGTCCCATTCCATCAAAGTTCTGACCGATCAACCACTGAGGCAGGTACTCCATCGTCCCGACACTTCTGGGCGACTACTTAAATGGTGCATTGAACTAAGTCAGTATGATATCACCTATCACGCTCGCACCGCCATCAAGGGACAAGCCATGGCCAATTTCATTGCAGAATTCACTACCAACGAAGGTAAGGAGCAATCGGAAATAGCAGAAGACATCAAGTGGAATCTCTTCGTGGATGGTGCGTCAAACGAACAAGGCTCGGGGGCAGGTGTGGTAATAATCACTCCTAGGGGAAATAAGCTGCACTATGCTATAAGGTTGGAGTTCGCTGCCACCAACAACGATGCAGAGTATGAAGCAGTGATAGCTGGATTAGAACTTGCCTTAGAAATCGAAGCCAATTCTTTGTGTCTTCATAGCGATTCTCAACTTATTGTTAATCAAATACTAGGAGAATTCCAGGCTCGAGAAGAACGACTCATAGCATATTTAAAGAAGACCAAGTTACTTCTCAGTCGATTGGACCACTACTTAGTCAAACACATCCCTCGGGAAGAGAACCGAGAGGCCGACGAATTGGCGAAGCAAGCAAGCGTGAGAGACGACGCTATTTCCGGGGCAATAGCCATCTCAAAGCAACTGACCCCAAGTTTTGAACAAGTGAATCTGATAGCTGCAACCGAAGAAGCAACTTGGATGACTCCCATCCGAGACTACTTACAAAGTGGCACACTGCCCAACGGGCGTAACGAAGTCAAGAAAATCTTGAGGAAAGCTTCCCGCTACACAATACATGAAGACACCCTCTATCGGCGCGGATTCTCTAGCCCCTTATTAAGGTGTGTCGCTGGAAGGGAAGCCAAGGAAATCTTATCCAACATTCATCAAGGAAGCTGTGGAGATCACACCGGAGGGCAAACTTTAGCAAAAAAGATACTCCGATATGGATATTTCTGGCCCACCTTAAGCAAGGACGCCTTAGATTTTGTCAGAAAATGTGATAGATGCCAGAAGTTTGCTAAGATTCCGCGGCTACCAACAACTGAGATTACTCAAATGACCAGCCCTTGGCCTTTTGCAGTATGGGGAATTGACTTGATCGGCGAACTACCAATGGGCCGAGGCGGGGCCAAATATGCTATAGTGGCAGTCGACTATTTCACCAAATGGGTGGAAGCAGAACCCCTGAATAAAGTATCTTCAGCAAAAGTTATTATCTTCTTGATCAAAAATGTTCTATGCAGGTACGGAGTCCCATTAAAAATTATATCAGACAATGGAATTCAATTTGACAGCGAGGAGCTGGTGCCAAGAGCACGGAATTCAAAAAAGCTTCTCATCCGTAGCTTATCCCCAGGCAAACGGACAAGTCGAAGCCGTCAACAAAATCCCGAAAACTCTGATCAAAAAGAAACTCGAAAAGTCAAAGGGCGCTTGGGTGGATGAACTCCCTACGGCACTGTGGGCCTATCGCACATCTTTCAGAACATCGACGGGGCATACTCCTTTCTCTTTGGCATACGGATCGGAAGCTATGCTCCCAGTTGAAACCATCGTGCCTTCCCACCGTAGGATCCACTATAACCCAGAAGAGAACGAAGAACTCTTTCACATGTCTTTGGATCTAATTGAGGAGAGAAGAAATGATGCAGCCCTCAAAGCAGTAGCCCACAAGCAAAAAGTGGCAGCACAATACAACTCCAAAGTCAAGCATCGTACCTTACAAGAAGGGGATCTTGTCCTCAAGCGAATCTTCCCTCGCCCCGGAGCACTAGATCCAATCTGGGATGGACCATATGTAATTCATAAAGATCTCCACAATGGAGCTTATATTTTGTCAACAGTGGACGGAGAGGTGTTCCAGAGGGCATGGAACATCCAACACCTCCGTCGATACTTTTCTTAACTTGTACTGCCCATATGAAGTAAATTAACAAAGACAATCAGTGGACGTAGGCATTTCCGTGCCGAACCACTTTAAAAAATCTTGTCTCTTTTTTAACTTGTACCTTTATACCTTGGCTGCTTGTTAACTTTATCCTTTTCTGTTGAACAAAATCCTGTGCATATAGCATTTCCATTCAAGGCACTCCACAGCGCAACTTCAGCTGGACAAGACCTAACAGGTACTATGCGAATCTATGCCCTCGCCAATGAGACACTTTTGCTCCGGCATCCCTCTGCTGCGGGTTAGCTCATTGCTCGCGACAGCCCTTAAAGCCAACTGTAATGAGCCGATTATAAGCCACCGAGAAGGCCGACTATAGCCGAGGCAGCTCATTACGGCGTTCGGCTCGCCGGCAACTGTGAACCGACTATAAGCCCCAACATAAGGTGTGGCCAGCCAGGGGTAGTTCACGATTGACGATCGGCACCCACGCTAGCCGGCCACAGTAAATCGAATAATACCCACGATTACGGGCCATAATGGCCCGGGTAGTTACTGTGCGCGATCTCGGCTCCGATGTGTCTTAAGTGCGGCTGTGGTAAAAAAGAATTAACTCCCCGCGGAGGAGTAAGATGGGTGACAAATGTCTCCAAGACCCACAGCTAGGGAAAGTGACTACAAAGCCCGTTTGCCACGAACTTAAGCACATCGAAGGCCTTCCGTGATTGGAAGTTTTACTATTTCACATATTTCAATTTTATTTAAAAAACTTTTCTCCTATCCTCTGTAACAATCCCTGAAGTACAGGACACAGATTAAGAAACATTCGCTAATGGAAGTGGATACTCACAGCAAGATACTGGACCGCATTCCATACTCGGTCACACAAGACATTCCAAGCTGCCATCTACAAGCAAAGTATAAAGGGCGGTATTTCCTTCTCTCATGTGTAAACACGTGACTATAATTTATTCACACCTCATGCTAACATTGAAAGTCATGAAATTATGTTTTAAACAAGAACCTGACGTCAAACGCAATTTAATTACAAGAATATGCATAACTATATTTCTCATACAACATGTCAAAATAGCAAAAACATTCAAAAGACGACAGAATCAGCTTAAGTTAAAGAAATACACGTCAAGAATAGTGTTGTTTATTACAAGTAGCATAATTACAACCTAAGAGTTACGTTACTGTTTTGAAACTAACATATACAACAATGTCAAGTCCACAAAAAGATATCCAGGTCCAATCAAGGAGCCGGCTACGTCGGAGTCTTATCCTTGTCCTGTTGCCCACCTGTCCGGTCAGAGAAAGAATTCGTTAGTGATAAGCAACCAAGTTAATGGAAAGACTAGAAAGGAAGACTTACCAGCATCTGCTCCTTGATCACCTTGATCATCATCCTCAACTTGCACACCTGCCTCCTCAGCTGCAAGCAACCGCATGCCCTCCTTCACCGCCACCTTCTCCTCCTTGGTAAACTGGGCGGTAACCACATCCATCCTGAAGGCCACACCACCCTCCTTATCCGCCTCAGCCTTGGCCTCCTCTAGAGCCCTGAGATAGATCCTAGCCATAACCCGGGGGTAATCATCCATCCAGGATAAGTTACCTGCCTCCAAGTACGGAAGTACATATCCTGGAGCATCCCATCCATCATCCCCTCGTTCTCTTCAAACTCCCTCATTCGGACCTTAGAAGCCCGCAGCTTTGCAACAACAGCATCCCTCTCCAATCGATACCGTAAACGGTCAGCCTGAAGGGACCTCCTCATCGCCTCCATCTCCTCCTCCGACTTGGCCTGAGCTAGCTCCGCGGCCTCAAGTCTCCCCGATAGTTCCTTTACCCGCTCGAGGTCCGCTTGCCGAACCTCATCCACCGTGGCAATGGCCATGTCGATCCGCTCCTTACAGACGGCCTCCATCCTCCGCAACTCCGCCCTACTGGCCTCTTCAAAAGTCTTCCTCAATTGTCTGGATGCGGCCTCATGCTGGGAGATTTGGATGGCTTGGTCGGCGAGTTGTTTAGCCTGGTCGGAAACCATCAACCGTAGCCGAATGTTGGCGGTTCCTATCTCTTCCCCAGCCTTGACCAATCGAGCATGGTGCCCCATCAATTTCCTGGTCTCCTCAGCAACTCAGTCAATATTTGCCTTAGCCTCATCCCCCAAAGTTACGACCCGGGTAGTGAGCAGATCAAGGTCCAGGGACTTAGCTTCGTCAAGCACCCATACCATAGGATTACGAGGAAGGAGATGCTCACCAGTAACCTCATCGAAGGAGATGTCGTGAGATGCCGGGTCTAGGTCCGGATGACCCACAAACGGATTGCGAACTGAGCCAGGATGATCTATCGGGATGACGGTTGGATTCTCAGACGGATGGGGGAAAGGTATAAACTCGGTGTCCTCCTCCTCAATATCATGAATAGGCTGGAGTGGGGCCGGAGGACCAGGAAGAGATTCAAATGTAGACCGACTCTTCTTCTTCTTTTGTATATCTTCTTCAATAACTCCAAGAAGAGGACGATAACCGACTACGTCTCCAGGACGGTTAGTAGGAGTCTTCGGCTTGGCGGAAGCTTTGAGGAGTTTGTATTGTTCAAGCCTGTGCCGAAGATTTGAGGTCTTGGCTGTTTTGCCCGCTCCTGATATGAAAACCAAGTGTAACCAACATGTATTGAGCCATCATTCAAGAATTAAAAAGAGTAAAGAGAAATTTACCTTGAACCGCAAAAGTTGCCTTAGTAGAAGCACTCCCGGAAGATAAATCGACACCGGTCCCAACCTTATCAGCTTTCTTGGACTTCTCCGTTTCCTCCAAACCTTCGAAGGCTTGGCGGAAAGCGTCATCCGTCCACTCTTGCATCTCGCCTACTTGCACAGAAGACAAAGCCCCGGTACCATCACCACCCTGTCCTTTTCCACCGTCATCGCCGTAACGATCACCGTCACCTTCTCCACCGCTTCCACTCTCCGCCTCACCTCCTTCATCCTCGCCTTTTCCCCCTCCACTTTATCCTCCTCCTGAACGTCTGGATGTGTGCTAGGAGAGGGTCCATCAGACTTCCTGAGTTTCTTCCCCCCGGCAACTGGATGCGCCGAGAAGGGTCTCTTTTTGCCGCTCTTCGTCGTGGCCCCTCCTGTGGCTTTGGCATCCCTCTCCTCCGCCGTGTCTCTCTGCTTGACCACAGACTGATGTGGTAGGATCAGGTTGTGCCCCAGAAGTGTAGCATTCCTAATCAAGTAAGAGGCCGACCTATCCCTTCCCGTGATGGCTTCTATTTCCGCAGCCATCTGAACCAGGCGGTCATTCTCTACGACCGCAAAGCCACCTGTTGCTAGCAAGAAATAAAAGCACATAAGAAGAAGTATTGCAGTTATAACGGAAATTATAAATAAAGCTTCACACTTACAGCCGGAGGTGAAGCGACGGATGGAAACAGAGTCATCCCTAATAAAGAACCATTCTTTCTTAAACATACTGAACTTCGAATATAAGTCCAGGACAGGCTTGAAAGATACGGCTGATTCCGAGCTGATGCAGGGAGACCCCTTCTTGTAGCCCCTCAAGTTGTACAAATACCGGATCTCCCGGTTGGAAGGAGGACGCCCGTATCTCCTCTGGAAGATAACAAAAAGGCTCACCAGAATGGCGTAGGAGTTAGGCTGAAGCTGGAATGGAGCCACCTTCAGATATGTAACAAAGCTGACTATCCAGGCATTGAGAGGCGGGATGGCACCACACATACAGTGATACCGGTTGTAAGCGAAATATCCTTCGGGGGGATTATATGGCATCACTCCTTCCCCCGGCAACAGCATACGTGCTCTGTCAATCCCGAAAGAGTGAGAAATGACATCAAGCTGCTCGTCTTTGAGGGAGCTAGGGAAGCAATCAGGAGGTGAGTTCAAAAGCTCTTGAGGACCGTACCCGTCCACTAGCGATCTCGGGGTGGGCCCATGTCGTTCTGGATTCGGCTGAACTGGGGGCACGACGGGAGATTCTCTTCTGTCCGTAGATCTCTTCTTTTCTGATCGGGTTTCCACTTTGTGAGACATTTATCTGCAAACGCAAAAAAGCACATTGTTAGAACACGGGATATAGAGATTCAAACGAACGAGTGTATATTGTCTAGTTCCACTTATAAACACGTAAAGTCATTCGGCAGTGCAAGGTCACAATGTCATTCGGCAATTCAAAGTCATTCGGCAGTACAAGGTCACAATGTCATTCGGCAGTTCAAAGTCATTCGGCAGTGCAAAGTGCAAAGTCATTCGGCAGTTCAAAGTCATTCGGCGGCTCAAGGCTAAGGGACATTCGGCGCTCACGATCTCAATGTCATTCGGTAGTTCCAAAAACATTAAAATCATAATCATCCGGCAGTTACCTGGTTCGGTAGTCAGAAGGTTTCAGCAGTGTAATTGATTCGGTAGAAAGAAAAATCTGGTTCGGCTATATTGATTTGGTAAGGAATATCAAAGGTGCATAGCCCCTACTTATAGGCAGATATGGGATACCGGACCAATTGATTCGGCACTCAGGGACCGAATGGAGATGACCAAAAAAAAAACAAAGCACGCCATATACAGGCATATGCCCTACTTTGGGGGGCAAATGTTGGGTGTGTTTCGACCGGCTCCTTCCCTACCACCGAATCAGCTCTCTGGACCGGCCCCATCCCTACCACCGAATCAGCTCTCTGGACCGGCCCCATCCCTACCACCGAATCAGCTCTCTCCCAAGCTACCACCGGTCCAATTCCCATGACTACCAAACCACCTCCTTCCTCATGACTACCGAACCATTGCCCCAGACCAATGATGCCGAACCAGAGTGCCTACCGAACCAGAGTGCCTACCGAACCAACCTGTCTCCCACCTCACTACCGAACCAACACATGTCCTATCCCCTGCCGAGCCAACTCCAAACCAGAACCACCGGACCACAGTACTACCGAACCAAGGCATTCCGGACCAACTTTGCCAGGCCAGATTGCATCGGCCCAGGCCCACCAGCAACTATATACATCCAAGACCCCTGCCCCCAGCCTCGCTCTATAAATAGAGGGGCAGGGGTACAACAATGGGAGGAAGTTTTGAGAGCTCAAGTACGGAGAGAACTTTCAAACAACTTTCAGATATTTGTATCAAAGCTTTGTACTTGTAATCTAAACTAGAGAAGAGAAATAAAATATAAAGTGGACGTTGGCACATTCTGGCTGAACCACTATAAATCTGCGTGTCTTTTACAGTTTAGTCCCTGCTTTTCATATATTTGCATAAATCACCCAAATCACCAAGAACAACATAAAATCAATTAAATCATACGACTTTGAGGTGTTTGTCCATTTTTTGTGCAAACATCGGCTAAAGTCGTCGTTCGGCTAAAGTCATTGTTCGGCTAAGTCTTTGTTCGGCTAAGTCATTGTTCGGCTAAGTCATTGTTCGGCTAAGTCACTGTTCGACCAAGCCTGTGTTCGGCTAAATTCCGGTTCGGCTAAGTTGTTGTTCGGCATGTTTTAGCCTGAGTATGGTACGGTGTTTTGTGACTGTTCGGCTAAGATGACCATCGGCACGTTGTCCTTAACATTGGCCTCATCTTCTCCTCCATCCACACCGAACCACGAGGGCATATCGTTCGGCAAGTCGTACCAGACCGTACCGCCCAATGCCCCTAGTCATCTCCTACTTCCTCCATGTTTCTCCTTCCTCCAACCTGGTCCGGCATGAAATACTTATGCCGAACCACGGTATGTCTACCAGCGACTTCCTACTCGACATCGATTTATCCCATAAATTAAAGGAGTTCAAGCGTGAAGGCTGCATTTAGGTGAGAGGATCAGTACCTAGTGGGAAAGATAAAGACTTGGGAGGAATCGGCTTGATTGTATGCTGGCTAGTAGCTTCGGCAGGAATAGGGCAGTGGTGTTAGAAGTGTGAAAAAGGGAAGAAGGGTAGAGGTGCTGGCTTTTATAGGGAAAACGGGAGAAGTCGAAAAGGCTATATCCGGTGGAACCGGTCAAGGTCATATCGTTCGGCATCGGCGCATAATGGTGTCCGGCACTGAAGTATCGTTCGGCAAGGAAGCATCGTTCGATTACAAATGTCTCGTTCGGCATTTAGAACACGCTCGGCACACATCTAAACTGCTGGAGTTCACAAAAGGGCATCTCCATTCGAGGTTAGTCAAGGGTTTAAGATGAGACGAAAAGGTTACATGATTCAAAGCGTACCGCGTTCGGCCACGCAATACACTTTGGGGGGCAAGTGTTTCCTGGAGAATTGACCAGGCAACTAGTGCTCGGCATCAGGTAGCACTCGGCATCTCATGGTACTCGGCGTAGCGCTTGGCATCCAGTGGAACTCGGCAACAGGAGTACTCGGCATCCAGTGGAACTCGGCAACAGGAGTACTCGGCATCCAATAGCACTCGGCGTCCAGAAGCACTCGGCATCTAGGAGTACTCGACATCTAGTAGGCGTTCGGCGTCCAGAAGCACTCGGCATCTAGGAGTACTCGGCGTAGTACTCGGCATCCAGTAGCACTCGGCATCAAGGAGTACTCGGCGTCCAAGAGTACTCGGCATTAGAAGGCGTTCGGCGTATATGATTACTCGACATGGCAGTATCGTTCGGCCAAAGGGACCGTTCGGCTAAAAAGCATCGTTCAGCCAGAAGGCACGTTAGGCCAAGGAGGATCGTTCGGCCAAAGGTATCGTTCGGCCAGAATGCATCGTTCGGCCAGAGAGCATTGTTCGGTCAAGCGCTTCGGACAGAAGCACGTTCGGCTTCGACTGACAACTATTCTGCACTTCCCACACATCAAACATACCGTTCGGCATAGGAAGGGTGGTTCGGCATCATTGTGTTCGGCCTACCTGGTTCGGCATGCAGCGACCACTATACTTGGGCTAGAGTGTTCGGCTACCGAGCCCATCTGGGAAGTCCAGCCCATCTTTGTCTATAAATAGAGGGGCAGGGTCATAGTGAAAAGGACCTTTTTTTGGAGAACACTAGGGAGACTCTGCCATTTTTCAGACTCATCTACTTAACAACTTCATTCAAGCATTTGATCTACGAATTGTATTTGTAATCAATCATTAAGTAGATCAATAAAGTTTAACCTCAAAGTGGACGTAGGCAATTACGCTGAACCACTATAAATTTGGTGTTCTTACTTTCTGCATTTAGATTAGCATTGTCTTCTCTGTTTAATTTACCTTTATCACTTATTTCTCTACATAAACTTTCTCTACATGGTTAGTGACCAATTTTGGTGCTAACAATATATATACACTATCATATATAATATCACATCCAGTCAATTCAATCATTTAACCAATAATTTAAATTTAACTATTTAAATTTAAATGGGAATCTAAATGAGTGAGATTAACTCACCTTTGATTTTTAATTTGCAATCCATTTCCATCTCGACCATTTCTTCACGGTTTCAGCCCACGATCTCGACCACGAAACCACTCTCTCCCAAGCCTTAGCCTTCGACTTTAACCACCACATCACGACTAAACCCCACGTGCGATTCCATAATGATCTGAAAGTGTATATGGATCGATAATATATAGTAGGACTAGTCTAGCAAGTGCGGAATTATAAATAATAGTAAATAGCAGTAATAAAAATGACACTAGGGATTTTTATACTGGTTTGAACTTCTCGTTCTACGTCTAGTCCCAGACTCCTTCTGGAATTCCTCGAATAACCCTCACTTTACCCGGAGGAACAGGTATTACACCGCCTGAGCAACCGAACAGGACTTTTCCGCCTAAGCAACCGAATAGGACTTCAAAATACAATTTATAAATTGTTTCTTGACTTGTGTGTTCTTGAGTAACACGAATATAGTCAATATAGTACACCCTTCCTATAATCTTCTTGATATGATGATTTGAATGTTCAATTGTAGGAAGTAGAGATTTGAAAATCACTTGAGATTATAATAATATAAAGCAAGAATAGATAGAAAGAATTGGTAATTGAAATAGTGGATTTTCATCTCTATTTATAGTATTGAATAGTTTTAATTCAATAGTTGCAACCATTAGAAGGAGTGCAACTCTTGGTGAAGAAGACAACTCTTCAAAATTTGATTTTTCATGAAGAGATGCTTCAGTTCGTCAAGTTCAGATGTCTGAGAAAAAATAGTCAGATGGCTAAGTAAGTTTAAAAAGTCAAATAGGCAGAAGAAACAAATTTACGTGAATACAGACGTCTGTCGTTTATGACAGATGTCTGTATTAAATCATTTAGACGTCTGTGTTTAGTTAAAATAGAAAATTTTAATACAGGGAGTACAGTCGTCTTAATTTTATTATCAGACGTCTGTCTTTGATGACAGACGGCTAAATAAAGGTTAAGACGTCTGAACTTGTACTGATTTGTTTCTCTTCCTTATTTTAGTGATTCTGAACTTGAGATTTTTATAATTTTTGAAAATACTTTTATATCTTTAAATAGTTAAAGATATTTTATATTTGTAGAACATATTTTTCCAAAAACTATTTGTGTGTGTGTGTGTTGTTATCATCATATCAGAGATTGTACAAAAATATCTAACCGGAAATAATAATCAATATACTTGAGAGCTTGAGCTTTGTTTGTTGACGATATGATAATAGCTTTTCTTTGTAGATTCCTGCAATAATAATTGACAGCAAGTATATAGTTTGAAATATATAGTTGTCTCATTAAAATCGAAAAAGGCAGGTTCCAACATTCTCCCCCTTTTTGATGATGACAACTATATAATTCAATGATTAGTATAAAACATACCTTTTGCTCCCCCTGTCAATATGAATAGTTTATATAGCAGAATGATTAATATTTCTCCCCCTTTGTCATTAACAAAAAGGAATTTGTAAGGGGTTTTGTTAGAAATGTGATGATAAAACACATTGTTGAACAGCAATATGAACTTTGTTCAGAACAGAACAGTGATATCTGGAAGAGTTAGATTATTTGGAGTATAAAAACAGATTTGAAATATGTTTGAATAGGTTCCACATCTTAATATACTAAACAAAGAGAAACAGTGATATAGGATATAAATACACATTTATACAAAAACATACAGAACATAAGAATAAATCACTTATAGAACAAGTCACATATAGAGAAACATATGACAAGTTATACAGAAGTGACAAAAGTGACAAAAGTATGTAAACAGTACACCAAAGAGAAGTTTTAAAGATTACAAAACATACTTGAAATTCACAAAACAAAGTAGAGAGTAGACAAGCCAAAGAGAAGAGAAGTATCTTGTCTAAGAGTCTCCCCATGTTGGAGAGAGAGGAGGTGAAGATCCATAAGAGTTCTTCCACATACGTCGAAGAATAGTCTTAACATTCTTCATCTCTCTTGCATTTTCTTCTACTTTGGTATCGAGATTATTGAATCTAGAGTTTATGGATGAAAAGCCTTGGGCAATTTGATGAGAAAGCTTCTTTTGATTTTTAGAAATGATGATATCGGATTTGAGCTTCTCACTTTTGGTATAGCTTTTTAAATTTCCAGAAATTTGTTCAATATCGAAGTTTCTTGAATTGAACTTTGGATAAAAGTTTACTCTATGGCTTCGTCATCCTCATCTTCATCTTGTTCTTCATCTCCATTATCTCCCTCATCTCCAATATTTGGTTCTTCTCCATCGGGACCAGAGGTATCCATTTTAGTTTTTCCTTTTTGTTTTTGGAGTGCTAGTTGTTGTGCTTTATAATCAGGGTAGGTTAGATATACCGGAGGGGATTCCGGTAATCCCATAAGGCTAAAAAAGCGAGTATTGGATACTTTAATCTTTTCAAACTCAATAGCCGGACTTTGAATCGACAAATCAGCGAGTATCCGGGTAATGTAAGGAGCATAGATAAGTGATCTCTTTTTAGAATCATTATAAGTACGAAACTCATCATAAAAATATTGAGCCCAATTAATCTTTTGATCTCCAAAGATTGCTTGAAGCGCTTTATCTTCATGATCGTAAATTATTTCGTGGCTTCCTTGTCGGGGAAAAATTGTTTTAATTAGCATTCGTAGTAACAATCTAGGTCGTGGACGAAGATGATTCGACCTATCTTTAGACTGTCCAGGTTCGAAAAGATGATATTCTATTTGATTAAGATCATCACCTTCTAACTTAAAATCTTCCAATTCTATCCCGTCGTTGGTACATTTCAAAATTCGTGCAATGTCTTCTTGAGTTATTTTCAGAATATTTCCAAATACGCTTTTCCATAGCATTCCTTTTTATCTATGAAGCCTAATTTTGGGATTATTGACATTGGCTAGAAATAATAGAACACTAAGCCTACAAATATTGACTTGATTGTCTTTATAGTCAATGAGACTGGTGATGTTAGACCTATCAGTAAACAGTTTGATTCTATATGTAGGAAAGTGATCAAGGTCGTGGAATATACCATGAAAAGAAGACAGAGATGAGAGATATTTGTAGCGAGCCATACTCCTGGGTTCGTGATAAAGCCATGCTTCGATTTGTTCATCAGTAGGAAGAACATGAGAAGATGGTTGTGAAGATTCTCCCTTTTTCCCCTTTGATTTGGATTTAGGCGCCATTGTTGAGAGAGAGCTAGGGTTTTTTATTTGAATTTGGGAATTGAAGAATTGAATAGCCGTGTAGAAGAGGGGGGCGGTTATTTTTTATTTAGAGGTTTTTAATTTCAATAGGGTTTCAGACGTCTAAAAAAATACATACATATGATGTCCTATAGAGAGTAAAAACAATTTGAAAAAATCAATAGAGACAGACGTCTCAAATTTTTAATAGACGGCTAAATATGATGACAGACGTCTGAAGTAATTATTTCAGACGGCTCAGAGGTCTCAATTTGAAACAGAGAGTAAATAACATTTTGAACTAAATTCAGACGTCTGATCATTTTATTTTAGACGTCTATTCTTGAAGACAGACGTCTGTGTCATAATGTTCAGAAGACTCAATAAGAACCAGAGAAATTGAAACTTTTTGTACTAAAGTCAAACGTCTGAAATATTGTCTCCAACGTCTGTGTGTCTGAAGTGTATATTAAAAATAGGTATACAGACGTCTGTTCAAAACTATCAGACGTCTGTTAGGCTGATGTTTTGTATTTCAACCTTTTTAAGTTATGTTTTATGATTCAATATGTAAGAATAACCATATATATAATTTTTAAAGTACATACATATAAAAATGAACAATCATAAATCTCATATACATATACATATATATATACACTTTATTTTGAAGTCTTCGGAGTTTTTGGAGATTTCAGAGACTTTTCATTGTATAATTCGAATTGATTGCTATCGTCAAATGGTTTATTTGGCGACCACTGAGGTTGACGCTCCCAAGAATTTGGAGAAACATGAGGACGTTGAGGTGAATGAATATGTGCATTTGTGTTGATCGGAGATGAACCACATATTTTTGCAGCACACCGTTCAAGAAAACTAAGTCTTCTACCATGACTCTTTTGCTCAAAATACATTTCACGCTGAAGATTAAGTGTTTCCCTCTGATAGTGATGTAAGTCGTCTATCTTTTCTTTAGTACTTGGGGATGGAAATAAATTTCTTCGCGTGCGTTTATTTTCTGGCGTATATCCTGTATGATGACTTTGTGGTGGACATATCGGAATATAGGCAGGAGTTGTAATGTGAAGTTCGGAAGACCCTGAACTTGGAGTTTCAAAGTCAATTGAAGAATATCCAGATGAATAATGAGAAGAAGGCTCATCTGAAGATGAACCGGCCATGGTGTAGATGAACAGTGCAAAATTAAAAAACATGATTGATTTTCTTCTTTCTTTAAATTTTTTTTTAAAAATTTGAATAAGCTGAATGAAAGTTTTCTTCTAAATGAAAGTAATTATATATAAAACTGAAAGCTAAACAATGAATAGTTAAGATTAAATGTAGAATGATTTAATTTTAACCAGAAGAAAATGTGAGGATAAAAACCAAGTTTATATTGTCCTTTAAATAATAAAACTGAAATAAGCTGAAGTAAGATCAAATCCCAGCTTATGCAGAAAATAAACTTTATAAATTTTTGAATGAGATGATTCCAAGTTCTCGTCTCAATTTTACAAAAGTGTTTTCATTTAATGGTTTGGTAAAAATATCTGCCAATTGATTTTCCAAAGATACGAATTCTAGATTGATTATATCTTTTTCAATATTATCACGAAGAAAATGATGACGAATATCAATATGTTTTGTTCGTGAATGATTTACTGGATTTTTAGATAAGTTTATAGCACTAGAATTATCACAGAAAATTGTTGATTTAGATAAGTTAAAACCAAAATCTTGAAGAGTTTGTTGCATATAAGTTACTTGAGCACATGCCAAAGCTGCAGATATATATTCTGCTTCACAAGTAGAAAGTGATACGAAATTTTGTTTCTTACTAAACCAAGATACTAGAGACCGTCCAATGAAGTGACAAGTCCCACTTGTACTTTTTCTATCCGTCCGACTTCCTCCAAAATCAGCTTCACTAGATGAAACTAATTCAAAAGGACATTCTTTTGGATAAAATAGTCCAAAATCTTTGGTTTTTTTGAGATAACGTAAAATACGTTTCACTGCTCTAATGTGTGATTCTTTAGGATCTGCTTGAAATCGTGCACACAAACAAACACTCATCATTATATCGGGTCTACTTGCGGTTAAATATAATAATGATCCAATCATACTTCGATATAATTTTTGGTCTACACTCTTGCCGTTTTCATCATTTTCAAGATGTATGGTTGTACTCATAGGAGTAGGTTTGGCAGAAGTATTTTCCATACCAAAGCGTTTAATTAATTTATTACAATATTTTTCTTGATTTATAAAAATGCCATTATTTACTTGTTTAATTTGTAGTCCAAGAAAATATGTTAATTCTCCCATGTGAGACATCTCAAATTCATTTGTCATTATTTTAGAAAATTCTTGACATAATTTATCATTGGTTGATCCAAAAATAATGTCATCCAAATAAATTTGAACAATTAATATATCATGTTTCCTTTTCTTAATAAAAAGAGTTTGATCAACCTTTCCAATTTCAAAACCAGAGTTGATTAAATAACTTTTTAAACGATCATACCAAGCACGAGGTGCTTGTTTTAAACCGTATAAAGCTTTTTTAAGTTTATAGACATGATCTGGAAATTGTTCATGTATGAACAAGGGAGGTTGTTCAACATAAACGTTTTCTTTAATAAATCCATTTAAAAATGCACTTTTAACATCCATTTGATATAGTTTAAAATCATGAAAGCAAGCATAGGCTAATAATATTCGTATTGCTTCTAATCTCGCTATAGGAGCAAATGTTTCTTCATAGTCAATTCCTTCTTCCTGATTATAACCTTGTCCAACTAATCTAGCTTTATTTCTAGTGATATTTCCATTTTCATCAGCTTTATTCTTAAAAACCCATTTAGTACCAATAACTGATTGATCATTAGGCCTTGGAACTAAATCCCAAACGTCATTTCTTTCGAATTGATTTAGTTCTTCTTGCATAGCAATAATCCAATAATCATCAGTTGAGGCTTCTTTAATACTTTTAGGTTCTATATTAGAAAGAAAAGCTATATGACCCATTTGATTTAGTTGATTACGTGTTTTAACTCTTTCATCAATTTCTCCTATTATATTTTGAATTGGATGACCTTTTAAAATTCTCGGTGGAGATTTTAATTCTGTTTCAATTTGAGTTTCAGAAGAAGTATTTCAGGTATATTGTTGTTAATATTGGAATTAGAATTAATTATAATATCTTCATCATCATTTGTGTTAATTTTGAAATTTTCATCAAATGATACATGAAGTGTTTCTTCAATAGTTTGAGTTCTTTTATTATAGATTCTATATGCTTTGCTTCGTTCTGAATATCCGATGAATATACTTTCATCCGATTTCGGATCAAATTTTCCTAGTTGATCTTTCGTATTTAAAGCAAAACATTTCGAACCAAAAACTTTAACGTAAGATATATTAGGTTTTCTACCGTTGAGAAGTTCATATGGAGTGTGTTTAGTTAATGGTCGAATAGAGACACGATTTAGGACATAACAAGCAGTAGCGACGGTTTCTGCCTAAAATTGTTTTGGAAGAGTGGTTCCATTCAATAAAGTCCTAGCACATTCTTGAAGTGTTCTATTTTTATGTTCAACAACTCCATTTTGTTGAGGAGTTCTTGGAAATGAAAAGTTATGAAATATTCCTTTTTTATTACAAAATTTCTCAAACATTTCATTTTCAAATTCACCTCCATGATCACTTCTAATGTTTTTAATTTTTAGATTTTTAATATTTTGAATTCGTTTAGCAAAGATTTTGAAATTTTCAAAAGTATCGCTTTTGTTTTTCATAAATAAGGTCCATGTATATCTAGAGAAGTCATCAACTATTACAAAAACATATCTATTGTGATTAATAGATTGAGTCTGAGTTGGTCTAAATAAGTCTAGATGTAACAACTCAAGAGGTTGAAATGTTGAGATGATTTTCTTAGTTTTAAAAGAAGATTTAGTTAGTTTTCCTAGTTGAGAAGCATCACAAATGCTATTTATCTTAAAATTCATTTTAGGCAAACCTTTTACTAAATCATTTTTGGATAATTTATTAATAGTTTTGAAATTAATGTGACAAAATCTCTTGTGCCATAGCCAAGGATCATTTTCTTTGGCTATTAAACACATATTTGTGTTATGATTGATTTTCATATTCAGAATATAAATATTACGATCTCTAACTCCTTCGAAAATAAGATTTTTGTTTTGATCAAAAATATTGCATTTATTTTCAGAAAATACTATGTTAAAACCTTTATCACATAATTGACTAATACTTAGTAAGTTGTGTTTTAAATTTTTAACTAATAAAACATTTGTAATAAGAGGTAAATTAGATGTACCGTCATTGCTCACATCGCCTTTGCCGATGATATAACCTTTGGAATTATCTTCAAAAGTGACAGATCCTCCATCTGAGTAGATAATGTTTGTTAACATATTTTTGTCGCCTGTCATGTCTTTTGAACAACCACTGTCTAGAATCCATTTCCCTCTTTTCTTAATAGGTACGTGCAAAAAATATTGAAATTCTATTGGTACCCACTTCCTCCGTTAGGGTCCTAAGGGTTAAATCTTAGGAAGCCAAACCCAATTGGGTTTAGAGTTCCCTTTAAAAATAAAATTTTCATTCTTATGTACAGAATTAACGAATGATTTAATGTAGTTATTCCTAATCAAATTATTATTAGTTTTTGGAACCCAAATCATAATTGATTTTGGATGAACAACTTTTGAAGAAGATTTTTGAGCAGATATAGATTCCTTTTTCTTAAAATTAGTATATAATGAATCATTATTTTTAGAATGCTTTTGTATCGGTTTTTTATATCCTAACCCCTTTTTATTTGAACAGGTTTGAGAATTCTCAATTATTTTAGAGAGACTCTCTCTTCCACTATTAAATTTAGAAACATTTTTAGAAATATTTTTACAGTTTTGTTTTAAGATGAGATACTTCTATATCAAGTGTTTTAATATTAGAGTTTAAATCATAATTCCCTTTTGCTAATTTAACATTCTCATATTTCTGTCTTTCCATTTTACTACTTAAATCAGTGAATTGAGATGTTATACTAACATAAGATTCTTGAGATTTTACTAACTCTTCCTCTAATATTTTCTTTTCATCTTTTAACATGTCAGTTTCTATTTCAGTTCTATTTAATTTTCCTAAAGCATCTTTATATTTACTCTTCAAAGTTCTAAGTTTGTCTAACAATTCAGAGTTTATTTCTATTAAATCGTCAAAAGTTAGATCACTTACATCATCATTTGTTGCCATAAAAAAAACGTTGGCTTGTTCTGAATCACTGTCACTATCACTGTCTGACGAAGAAGATTCTGTATCATCCCATGTAACTGAGAAGGCTTGCTTCTTTTTATATTTTTCCTTTTTGAGATTATAATCTTTCTTCCGATCAGGGCAATCTTTCTTTATGTGGCCCTTCTTGTGACATTCGTAGCATTCAAGAGATGAGCTTGATGGCTTATTGAAACCCTTGTTATTTCTAAATTTATTGCTCTTTTTGAATTTCAAAAACTTTTTGAAATTCTTAGCTATAAATGCCATATCGTCTTCTAATTCAGAGTCTTCTTTTTCTGCTTGAAAAGCGATAGTTTTCTTGTCCTGTGCTTGTGCTTGTCTTGCCTGTAAGTTTACTTCATAGGACATTAGATTTCCTATTAATTCTTCTGTTTTTATGGTTGAAATATCATTAGCTTCCTCGATAGCTAAGACTTTTCGTTCCCATTCATCAGTTAAAGAGTTAAGGATTTTTGAAACAATATCAGGTTGAGTAAAAGTAACTTCTAAAGCTAATAGTGAGTGATAGATATCCTGGAATCTAGAGTACATTTCACTAATACTTTCTCCTTGCTTCATTCTAAAATTTTGAAATTGGTTTTTAAGCATAGAAATCCTTCTTTGTTTTACTTTATTCGTTCCTTCGTGTGTAACCTTAAGTGTATTCCAAATTTCATATCCAGTTTTACAAATACTAACTCGATTGAATTCATTTTTGTCTAAAGCGCAAAATAACATGTTCATTGCTTTTGCGTTTGCAGTAGCATCTAGTTTATGTGTATTAGACCATGCAGCATACTCTGTAAAAGGAACAGTATATTCAGTTTGAATGATATTCCAGGTTTCAAATCCACTAGCTTGCATAAAAATTCTCATTCTAGTTGACCAATAACTATAATTTAATCCGTTAAACAATGGTGGTCGTGTAGTGGCTTGTCCCTCAGTGAAGCTATTGCTAGT
The DNA here is from genome assembly GCA_030737815.1 of Allium fistulosum. Classification (NCBI taxonomy): domain Eukaryota; kingdom Viridiplantae; phylum Streptophyta; class Magnoliopsida; order Asparagales; family Amaryllidaceae; genus Allium; species Allium fistulosum. The sequence continues at coordinate 1,125,344,349 of CM060904.1, read as the reverse complement.
GTTATTTTCCATATTATTTAAATATCAGATAATTGTGTTATAGTTATGTGATGAACTTGCTCTGATACCAAATAAAAGTGTATATGGATCGATAACATATAGTAGGACTAGTCTAGCAAGTGCGGAATTATAAATAATAGTAAATAGCAGAAATAAAAATGACACCAGGTATTTTTATACTGGTTCGAACTTCTCGTTCTACGTCCAGTCCCAGACTCCTTCTGGAATTCCTCGAATAACCCTCACTTAACCCGGAGGAACAGGTATTACACCGCTTGAGCAACCGAATAGGACTTTTCTGCCTAAGCAAGCGAATAGGACTTCAAAATACAATTATAAATTGTTTCTTGACTTGTGTGTTCTTGAGTAACACGAATATAGTCAATATAGTACACCCTTCCTATAATCTTCTTGATATGATGATTTGAATGTTCAATTGTAGGAAGTAGAGATTTGAAAATCACTTGAGATTATAATAATATAAAGCAAGAATAGATAGAAAGAATTGGTAATTGAAATAGTGGATTTTCATCTCTATTTATAGTATTGAATAGTTTTAATTCAATAGTTGCAACCATTAGAAGGAGTGCAACTCTTGGTGAAGAAGACAACTCTTCAAAATTTGATTTTTCATGAAGAGATGCTTCAGTTCGTCAAGTTCGGATGTCTGAGAAAAAATAGGCAGAAGAAACAAATTTCAGTGAATACAGACGTCTGTTGTTTAATTCAGACGTTTGTCGTTTATGACAGATGTCTGTATTAAATTATTTAGACGTCTGTGTTTAGTTAAAATAAAAATTTTTAATACAGGGAGTACAGTCGTCTTAATTTTATTATCAAACTTCTGTCTTTGATGACAGACGGCTAAATAAAGGTTAAGACGTCTTAACTTGTACTGATTTGTTTCTCTTCCTTATTTTAGTGATTCTGAACTTGAGATTTTTATAATTTTTGAAAATACTTTTATATCTTTAAATAGTTAAAGATATTTTATATTTGTAGAACATGTTTTTCCAAAAACTATTTGTGTGTGTGTGTTGTTATCATCATATCAGAGATTGTACAAAAATATCTAACCGGAAATAATAATCAATATACTTGAGAGCTTGAGCTTTGTTTGTTGACGATATGATAATAGCTTTTCTTTGTAGATTCCTGCAATAATAATTGACAGCAAGTATATAGTTTGAAATATATAGTTGTCTCATTAAAATCGAAAAAGGCAGGTTCCAACATTCTCCCCCTTTTTGATGATGACAACTATATAATTCAATGATTAGTATAAAACATACCTTTTGCTCCCCCTGTCAATATGAATAGTTTATATAGCAGAATGATTAATATTTCTCCCCCTTTGTCATTAACAAAAAGGAATTTGTAAGGGGTTTTGTTAGAAATGTGATGATAAAACACATTGTGTAACGACCCGTAAATTTCAACTGTTTTAATAACGTAATTAGTTGAAATTTTGTGAAAATTTTAAACGATAAAATTTTGAAATAAAAATTATATATTTGAAATACGTTTAGTTAAACATAGCCACTGGTAAATTTTCGTCCGAAAATATGAAAGTTTATTTCGCGCGTAAATTTACTTCAATATAATCAGTTAAAAAGCGATGAAAATAAAATGTTTTCGAAACCTAAATATTTTTACATAGAAAAATTCTAAACCATCTTCTGAGCAAGATGCCAGTTTGTCATTTTTCCAAATTCGGACATCTTTGGCTCCGTCGATCTTATTTTTCAGCGTTTTTCTTGCATTTTCCGTAGTATAAAAATTCGAATTTTTATAATCCAATCGTACCACTGATATCTGTATGCCTTTTTGATCGTTCCGTCGTGCTGATCTCTACGGTACATTCGATTGTCAATTTCAGAGTCCGATGTGCGGTACAATCTGTAAAACGATTTTCCATATCAGTACCCGTTTTAAAGTTTTTTTTTTCTTCTGTCCTTTCATTTCTGCCATGTAAACCTAAGAGCCGTTTGCATTTATAACTTTTGAAATTCAGTTCCACCTTTTCAAAACCTTTGTTTGGCCATGCATTCAAAAGAAAACATTGATATAAATTTTAACCTATCGCTTGTTCAACTTTTGCTCTGTTGCTTATTCTATTGAAGGCTTTCGCTATTCCTTCCCTTGCTCACCTCTTATTCATTCGGTTATGGCTATATATATATATATATATATATATAATAGTATAAACATGTACATAGTATATTGGCTTGCTGGGGGAAAACAAGCTCATCACCATGTTGGATCATCACCATAGCTACAGTATAAACAAGGCGTGTGCAACCCATCACCTTTCATATTTTCATTTTTGAAAGCCTGTTGGTCTTTCTCGGGTTGGAATCCTCAACCTTCGTGCCCCACTCCACATCACGGACATCCACCACCGCCTCCTTCAAGCACTCAACCGGTCCCGACCCCTTTGCTTCATCCTTCCTTGCTTCCGCACGCACAGGCCCCTCCCCCTCGTCGAGTCTCCGTTGTCGAGCCCAAAGACAACCTAGGCCTTGCCGTCCATCCCCGAGATCCGCGTTCCTCCACCTCATCACCATCGGCCGTGAACCACTGCCTTCGGCCTCCCTCTCTAGCGAGCTCGACCCAGCAAGCCATCGCACACCATTACCCGAACTCCGTCGTCCCTTCGCCAATCACCGCCGCGACCGGGTCTCCGACACAGCCTACGCGACTTTCAACTTCCTCTGGTCGAAGCTTGCTTCTGCACCTCACCGCCTCATCTCCTTCATCGCCAATCTACCTTGCTTGTTCTTGCATATATAGTCGGTAGGCAAAAATATATTGATTCGTTTGTTTATTTTGAATTTTTTTTTTCTTTTCTTGTTTGAGCTTAGGGATAATATGCATGCCCATATGTTATTCATAAACTATATACATTATATTATAAAGTGTTTATAAATTATGTTACAGCCATGGTTACAGGTAAAAAAAAAAAAAAAAAAAATTTGTAAAGCATAACATGTTAGTTTTAATAATATAAAGTATGTAGATATTTTGTTGATGGTTCCATATAGAAGTTGCGTGTTCCAGTATTTAGAATTTGCATCTTTTTATATATCTGTAAGTTACAAATTTTAGTATCTCCTTATATGAGTATTTATATCTAGTAATATATAGGTTGTTGGTTGTGAATAGAGTATATATATAATATGGGTAGGCTCATATATACATTTCTAGTATAAATATATGTCCTGCTTTGCTGTGAAACAGTATAATATGTTTCAAAGGTTTGCATATATATGATATGTATATATTGATTATGTATGTATGTTAATCTGGTCTCAACTGAATGAATGTTAAGTATATATATTTTATAGCAGTTCCTATATATTTTGTATAACATATCAATGTAGAATTTCAGTCTTATATACAATAGATTATGGCTATGTATGTACGTGGGTATTTTCATATGTTCTTAAAAAAATCTGGTGGTATTTTTATCTAGTATTGATTTTGGAGCATATATATATAAGCATGTATACAAGCTTTACTATTGACAGTTGTTATACGTATATGTTACGTTTGTTTAGTAACTGCAGATATTTCGAAATTTAAGTATATTTAGTTTATGCATAAGTTAGTATATTTACAAATCTTTGTGTATGAGGTGTACATTTTATAAAGGTTCAGTTTGGATACTTGTTCTTATAAAAGTTTATTTTATTTTAACTTATATTTGGTCCGTTTACAGGTTTGGTTTTATATAAGGTTATATTATATATTAATTTATTAAGTTGAAACAGTTTTTGGTATATATATTATTACACGATGTTTTGAATACAATATTTTGTATATATTGTAAGTATTGATTTTAAACATAAAATATGTATCTTTGACTTTAACATTTATTTTTAATATAATAATTTGTATAGTATACATCTCGCTTTGTTATATCAAGCTGGTTCTAATTCGCTTTATCAATTTCTATTTATCAGCCATGATCGTCGATTCGTGCCAATCTTGTTGCTTTAGAATTCGTGTTTGGACCCGCCATTCGCTTCCATTCTCGTTCATTGTCTCTAGCCTCGAAAGGTGAGCAATCACTCACGATTAATGTTCTTTTATTTATTAAATTGATTTCAATTGAAACGACAATTGAAATATGCTGCTGTTTGATATTTACACTGTTATTACCTGTATCAGTTCACCTGTGACATCTGACACCATTATCTGTTAATTATTTATGCGTTGATAATACAGTTTGGCTGATAATTGATTGATTGTTGATGTTTATATTGGACGTTAAATTGTTAATGTGAAAATGATAAATAGTATGAAATTGAACTTGATATAGGATAATTAATTGTTAAATTGGATTAACTGACATTTGTATAATACGACCCCTTAACTGTTAAATTTACTGACACGTAGGATTTGTTTAATTACATCTTGAACCACTGAATGTATGATGTTAAATTGATGATGTATGAAAAATTGAAATTGAATGACAAGTGAAAACCGTAATGTAATAATCTTTGATCTACATGAAATGATAGTGTAGATTCTAGAAATAATTATATTAATTCGTACAAATAACAATGCGAATTGATACGGTTATTTCGGGATTATTTGAATTGATTATTGAATTGTTATTGATTGTTGTTATTGCTTGTTTATTTACTTTGACACCATCCCAGTTATCACACTGCAAGTTCCCTTTACTATGCTTTGATTTGAATTGAATTGGAATCGGGTTGAAATGATAAATACCCAAATTGAACTTTGATCTAGGATAGGAAATTAAATAAAACCCGATTGGTCAATAAATTGATTTAAAAATAAAATGAAGATTTTATTTGAATAAATAATATGGTTTTGAAATGAAGTTGAAATTTGAATTTTAATGAAAGGAAAATGTTGATATTTAATAATCTGAAACAAAATATTAACAATGTAATTGATGAAAAATGTTGTTTAATTTGAGAAATGATTGAATTAAGTTTGAAATTATAATTAAGTTTGAAATTATTAAAGTTTGAAATGATTTAATAATTAAGTTTGAAATTATAATTAAGTTGGAAATTATTAAAGTTTGAAATGATTTAATAATTAAGTTTGAAATTATAATTAAGTTTGAAATTATTAAAGTTTGAAATGATTTAAAAATCAAGTTTGAAATTATGATTGAGTTTGAAATTATTAAACTTTGAAATTATTAAACTTTGAAATTATTTAATAATTAAGTTTTGAATTATTTAATACTTAAATAAGATTAAATTATTTTAATGATTAAATTGAATTGAAATTCTTTAATAAGAAAAATTGAACTTTTGAAAAAGTGAATTTTACTTCGTAAATAATTGAAATTGAGTTTTCTTTATTAATTAAGTTTGGAAAAATTATTTAAGTAAGTAAATAAGTGAAATTGAATTTCTTTAACACGAAATAAAAATGCGATTTATTGAAATTAATGTAAGACTTGAAATTTAAAGAATTTGATTTGACGAATTTAATTTAATTCAATTTGTAAGTTTTGATATAATGGAGTTGAACTTAAGTAATTGATTTAATGAATGAGAAATTTAATAGAATTTGTTTTGAATGGCAAATTTACTTAATGAATATTGAATGAAATCAATAAATGAATTTGGAACTGATTTGAATGTTAAATTAAATTGATTTAAATGATTTCGGAATTGAATCTTATATACGGATTTAAATTGATATTTGAATTGTTTAAAATAAAGATTGAAATTGAACTATAAGATTTGGAAACGGTAATTTGGAAGTTTTGAAACGTAAATTCTGGAAATTGATTTCGAAAGAGAAATTAAATGTTGGTTTACGAATTGGAATTGAAATTGTAATTGTAATTGATTTGGTTTTGAAATAAATAAACGACCAATCGGTGAAATAATTACGGAAGTTATTAAAGAGACCGGAATTCGGTTATGGATATACTCTCTATCTAAACCGAAAACCACTTTAATAACTATACGCGGAGTGATGATCCAGAATGAAGTGGTTGGAATGGTGTTCGTGTTGACTGAAGAAAGAGAACGATAATGGATAACCTTGACACTTGTGTCAAATTGGAAATGACTAAAACAGGAGCTGTGCCGGGCCAATGGAGGATTGATACCTCAAGTGGACACACTTCTTCGAACTACTTATACTTATTGTCGATTGGTGCACCCTTGATTTTGGGAGTGTTGTCTCACGGTGTTGCGGGCGCTGCGGCGTTGCGTTCTCACCAGCCCGGATCAGGCGAACGGTAGTATCACTACCTTGGGTATAGCCTCATGTGCCTTGTCATACTTGTATTCCATTTATGCGTGACCACTACGATTTTGATTTGTACCTTGAGTATATGGATTGCCCTCTGGTGACTTCCGGTTTTGGGGAAACTACGGTCTTGTATATGCTTGTGGGAATAAAAATGTGTTAAGGGTGGAATGGGCCATGACTTAACGCTATTTTGATATCTTTTATATTACTGATAGACATTATCTACTTATCGTACATTACTACATAGTAGATAGTTTAACGGATCCTTAAAGGATGGTTATTCCAAACATCCTTTGAGTTACCTGTATTTCAATTGCTATTTCACTTGAGTTGGATTTATTAATATAAGAATGTTAATCCTGACTCGAGTGTTTTGTTTTCTTTACGCTCGGGTCAGACTGAGTGTACCAGTATTCGATGCTCACCTCTGAAGTTGGAGCTTTGCTTGAAGATCCAGCCATCTATTCTGCTTTCAGCATCCGATGATTCCAGTGTTGTATTCTGATTGTATCTGATGTATCGTGTTACTCTTCCGTTGTATCTGGTTTAACTCTGATGTATCGTACTACCCTTCTGTTGTAAACTCTGATGTATTTTATATATTCATATAGTAGCTTCATGAACTACTATCTCTTTTTATTTCCGCTGCACTTATTACTCTGTGTCTGTGATCTGTGATTATTTATTTACTGTATATGTTCAGTTTTGCCAAATTTAAATTAACAACGCGGTATTTTGAGCAATTCAACTCCGGCATGAGTGTCTACCTATACACTTATAATGGACGCGAATGGTCCAAAATAGCGGGTCGTTACACATTGTTGAACAGCAATATGAACTTTGTTCATAACAGAACAGTGATATCGGGAAGAGTTAGATTATTTGGAGTATAAAAACAGATTTGAAATATGTTTGAACAGGTTCCACATCTTAATATACTAAACAAAGTGAAACAGTGATATAGGATAGAAATACACATTTATACAAAAAGATACAGAACATAAGAATAAATCACTTATAGAACAAGTCACATATAGAGCAACATATGACAAGTTATACAGAAGTGACAAAAGTGACAAAAGTATGTAAACAGTACACCAAAGAGAAGTTTTAAAGATTACAAAACATACTTGAAATTCACAAAACAAAGTAGAGAGTAGACAAGCCAAAGAGAAGAGAAGTATCTTGTCTAAGAGTATCCCCATGTTGGAGAGGGAGGAGGTGAAGATCCATAAGAGTTCTTCCACATACGTCAAAGAATAGTCTTAACATTCTTCATCTCTCTTGCATTTTCTTCTACTTTGATATCGAGATTATTGAATCTAGAGTTTATGGATGAAAAGCCTAGGGCAATTTGATGAGAAAGCTTCTTTTGATTTTTACAAATGATGATATCGGATTTGAGCTTCTCACTTTTGGTATAGCTTTTTAAATTTCTAGAAATTTGTTCAATATCGGAGTTTTCTTGAATTGAACTTTGGATAAAAGTTTGCTCTATGGCTTCGTCATCCTCATCTTCATCTTGTTCTTCATCTCCATTATCTCCCTCATCTCCAATATTTGGTTCTTCTCCATCGGGACCAGAGGTATCCATTTTAGTTTTTCCTTTTTGTTTTTGGAGTGCTAGTTGTTGTGCTTTATAATCAGGGTAGGTTAGATATACCGGAGGGGATTCCGGTAATCCCATAAGGCTAAAAAAGCGAGTATTGGATACTTTAATCTTTTCAAACTCAATAGCCGAACTTTGAATAGACAAATCAGCGAGTATCCGGGTAATGTAAGGAGCATAGATAAGTGATCTCTTTTTAGAATCATGATAAGTACGAAACTCATCATTAAAATATTGAGCCCAATTAATCTTTTGATCTCCAAAGATTGCTTGAAGCGCTTTATCTTCATGATCATAAATTATTTCGTGTCTTCCTTGCCGGGGAAAAATTGTTTTAATTAGCATTCGTAGTAACAATCTAGGTCGTGGACGAAGATGATTCGACCTATCTTTAGACTGTCCAGGTTCGAAAAAATGATATTCTATTTGATTAAGATCATCACCTTCTAACTTAAAATCTTCCAATTCTATCCCGTCGTTGGTACATTTCAAAATTCATGCAATGACTTTCGAAGTTATTTTCAGAATATTTCCAAATACGCTTGTCCATAGCATTCCTTTTTCTCTATGAAGCCTAATTTTGGGATTATTTACATTGGCTAGAAATAATAGAACACTAAGTCTACAAATATTGACTTGATTGTCTTTATAGTCAATGAGACTGGTGATGTTAGACCTATCAGTAAATAGTTTGATTCTATATGTAGGAAAGTGATCAAGGTCGTGGAATATACCGTGAAAAGAAGACAGAGATGAGAGATATTTGTAGCGAGCCATACTCCTGGGTTCATGATAAAGCCATGCTTCGATTTGTTCATCGGTAGGAAGAACATGAGAAGATGGTTGAGAAGATTCTCCCTTTTTCCCCTTTGATTTGGATTTAGGCGCCATTGTTGAGAGAGAGCTAGGGCTTTTTATTTGAATTTGGGAATTGAAGAATTGAATAGCTGTGTAGAAGAGGGGGCGGTTATTTTTGATTTAGAGGTTTTTAATTTCAATAGGGTTTCAGACGTCTGAAAAAAAATACAGACGTCTGATGTCCTGTAGAGAGTAAAAACAATTTGAAAAAATCAATAGAGACAGACGTCTCAAATTTTTAATAGACGGCTAAATATGATGACAGCCGTCTGAAGTAATTATTTCAGATGGCTCAGAGGTCTCAATTTGAAATAGAGAGTAAATAACATTTTGAACTAAATTCAGACGTCTGATCATTTTATTTTAGACGTCTATTCTTGAAGACAGACGTTTGTGTCATAATGTTCAGACGGCTCAATAAGAACCAGAGAAATTGAAACTTTTTGTACTAAAGTCAGACGTCTGAAATATTGTCTCCAACGTCTGTGTGTCTAAAGTGTATAATAAAAATAGGTATACAGACGTCTGTTCAAAACTATCAGACGTCTGTTAGGCTGATGTTTTGTATTTCAACCATTTTAAGTTATGTTTTATGATTCAATATGTAAGAATAACCATATATATATAATTTTTAAAGTACATACATATAAAAATGAACAATCATAAATCTCATATACATATATATATATATAGATATATATATATACTTTATTTTGAAGTCTTCGGAGTTTTTGGAGATTTCGGAGACTTTTCATTGTATAATTCGAATTGATTGTTATCGTCAAATGGTTTATTTGGCGACCACTGAGGTTGACGCTCCCAAGAATTTGGAGAAACATGAGGACGTTGAGGTGAATGAATATGTGCATTTGTGTTGATCGGAGATGAACCACATATTTTTGCAACACACTGTTCAAGAAAACTAAGTCTTCTACCATGACTCTTTTGCTTAAAATACATTTCACGCTGAAGATTAAGTGTTTCCCTCTGATAGTGATATAAGTCATCTATCTTTTCTTTAGTAGTTGGGGATGGAAATAAATTTCTTTGCGTGCATTTATTTTCTGGCGTATATCCCGTATGATGACTTTGTGGTGGACATATCGGAATATAGGCAGGAGTTGGAGTTCGAAGTTCGGAAGACCCTGAACTTGGAGTTTCAAAGTCAATTGAAGAATATCCAGATGAATAATGAGAAGAAGGCTCATCTGAAGAAGAACCGGCCGTGGTGTAGATGAACAATGCAAAATTAAAAAACATGATTGATTTTCTTCTTTCTTTAAAATTTTTTTAAAAAAATTTGAATAAGCTGAATGAAATTTTTCTTCTGAATGAAAGTAATTATATTTAAAACTGAAAGCTAAACAATGAATAGTTAAGATTAAATGTAGAATGATTTAATTTTAACCAGAAGAAAATGTGAGGATAAAAACCAAGTTTATATTGTCCTTTAAATAATAAAACTGAAATAAGCTGATGTAAGATCAAATCCCAGCTTATGCAGAAAATAAACTTTTTAAATTTTTGAATGAGATGATTCCAAGTTCTCGTCTCAATTTTACAAAAGTGTTTTCATTTAATGGTTTGGTAAAAATATCTGCCTATTGATTTTCCGAAGATACGAATTCTAGATTGATTATATCTTTTTCAATATTATCACGAAGAAAATGATGACGAATATCAATATGTTTTGTTCGTGAATGATTTACTGGATTTTTAGATAAGTTTATAGCACTAGAATTATCATAGAAAATTGTTGATTTAGATAAGTTAAAACCAAAATCTTGAAGAGTTTGCTGCATATAAGTTACTTGAGCACATGCCAAAGCTGCAGATATATATTCTGCTTCACAAGTAGAAAGTGATACGCAATTTTGTTTCTTACTAAACCAAGATACTAGAGACCATCCAATGAAGTGACAAGTCGCACTTGTACTTTTTCTATCCGTCCGACTTCCTCCAAAATCAGCATCACTAGATGAAACTAATTCAAAAGGACATTCTTTTGGATAAAATAGTCCAAAATCTTTGGTTTTGTTGAGATAACGTAAAATACGTTTCACTGCTCTAATGTGTGATTCTTAGGGTCTGCTTGAAATCGTGCACACAAACAAACACTCATCATTATATCGGGTCTACTTGCGGTTAAATGTAATAATGATCCAATCATACTTTGATATAATTTTTGGTCTACACTCTTGCCGTTTTCATCATTTTCAAGATGTATGGTTGTACTCATAGGAGTAGGTTTGGCAGAAGTATTTTCCATACCAAAGCGTTTAATTAAGTTATTACAATATTTTTCTTGATTTATAAAAATGCCATTATTTACTTGTTTAATTTGTAGTCCAAGAAAATATGTTAATTCTCCCATGTGAGACATCTCAAATTCATTTGTCATTATTTTAGAAAATTCTTGACATAATTTATCATTGGTTGATCCAAAAATAATGTCATCCACATAAATTTGAACAATTAATATATCATGTTTCCTTTTCTTAATAAAAAGAGTTTAATCAACCTTTCCAATTTCAAAACCAGAGTTGATTAAATAACTTTTTAAACGATCATACCAAGCACGAGGTGCTTGTTTTAAACCGTATAAAGCTTTTTTAAGTTTATAGACATGATCTGGAAATTGTTCATGTATGAACAAGGGAGGTTTTTCAACATAAACGTTTTCTTCAATAAATCCATTTAAAATGCACTTTTAACATCCATTTGATATAGTTTAAAATCATGAAAGCAAGCATAGGCTAATAATATTCGTATTGCTTCTAATCTCGCTACAGGAGAAAATGTTTCTTCATAGTCAATTCCTTCTTCCTGATTATAACCTTGTGCAACTAATCTAGCTTTATTTCTAGTGATATTTCCATTTTCATCAGCTTTATTTTTAAAAACCCATTTAGTACCAATAACTGATTGATCATTAGGCCTTGGAACTAAATCCCAAACGTCATTTCTTTCGAATTGATTTAGTTCTTCTTGCATAGCAATAATCCAATAATCATCAGTTGAGGCTTCTTTAATATTTTTAGGTTCTATATTAGAAAGAAAAGCTATATGACCCATTTGATTTAGTTGATTACGTGTTTTAACTCTTTCATCAATTTCTCCTATTATATTTTGAATTGGATGACCTTTTAAAATTCTCGGTGGAGATTTTAATTCTGTTTCAATTTGAGTTTCAGAAGAAGTATTTCAGGTATACTGTTGTTAATATTGGAATTAGAATTAATTATAATATCTTCATCACCATTTGTGTTAATTTTGAAATTTTCATCAAATGATACATGAAGTGTTTCTTCAATAGTTTGAGTTCTTTTATTATAGATTCTATATGCTTTGCTTCATTCTGAATATCCGATGAATATACTTTCATCCGATTTCGGATCAAATTTTCCTAGTTGATCTTTCGTATTTAAAGCAAAACATTTCGAACCAAAAACTTTAAAGTAAGATATATTAGGTTTTCTACCGTTGAGAAGTTCATATGGAGTGTGTTTAGTTAATGGTCGAATAGAGACACGATTTAGGACATAACAAGCAGTAGCGACGGCTTCTGCCCAAAATTGTTTTGGAAGAGTGGTTCCATTCAATAAAGTCCTAGCACATTCTTGAAGTGTTCTATTTTTATGTTCAACAACTCCATTTTGTTGAGGAGTTCTTGGAAATGAAAAGTTATGAAATATTCCTTTTTTATTACAAAATTTCTCAAACATTTCACTTTCAAATTCACCTCCATGATCACTTCTAATGTTTTTAATTTTTAGATTTTTAATATTTTGAATTCGTTTAGCAAAGATTTTGAAATTTTCAAAAGTATCGCTTTTGTTTTTCATAAATAAGGTCCATGTATATCTAGAGAAGTCATCAACTATTACAAAAACATATCTATTGTGATTAATAGATTGAGTCTGAGTTGGTCCAAATAAGTCTAGATGTAACAACTCAAGAGGTTGTAATGTTGAGATGATTTTCTTAGTTTTAAAAGAAGATTTAGTTAGTTTTCCTAGTTGACAAGCATCACAAATGCTATTTATCTTAAAATTCATTTTAGGCAAACCTTTTACTAAATCATTTTTGGATAATTTATTAATAGTTTTGAAATTAATGTGACAAAATCTCTTGTGCCATAGCCAAGGATCATTTTCTTTGGCTATTAAACACATATTTGTGTTATGACTGATTTTCATATTCAGAATATAAATATTACGATCTCTAACTCTTTCGAAAATAAGATTTTTGTTTTGATAAAAAATATTGCATTTATTTTCAGAAAATACTATGTTAAAACCTTTATCACATAATTGACTAATACTTAGTAAGTTATGTTTTAAAATTTTAACTAATAAAACATTTGTAATAAGAGGTAAATTAGATGTACCGTCATTGCTCACATCGCCTTTGCCGATGATATAACCTTTGGAATTATCTCCAAAAGTGACAGATCCTCCATCTAAGTAGATAATGTTTGTTAACATATTTTTGTCGCATGTCATGTGTTTTGAGCAACCACTGTCTAGAATTCATTTTCCTATTTTCTTAATCGGTACGTGCAAAAAATATTGAAATTCTATTGGTACCCACTTCCTCCGTTAGGGTCCTAAGGGTTAAATCTTAGGAAGCCAAACCCACTTGGGTTTAGAGTTCCCTTTAAAAATAAAATTTTCATTCTTATGTACAGAATTAACGAATGATTTAATGTATTTATTCCAAATCAAATTATTATTAGTTTTTGGAACCCAAATCATAATTGATTTTGGATGAACAACTTTTGAAGAAGATTTTTGAGCAGATATAGATTCCTTTTTCTTAAAATTAGTATATAATGAACCATTATTTTTAGAATGCTTTTGTATCGGTTTTTTATATCCTAACCCCTTTTTATTTGAACAGGTTTGAGAATTCTCAATTATTTTAGAGAGACTCTCTCTTCCACTGTTAAATTTAGAAACATTTTTAGAAATATTTTCCAGTTTTGTTTTAAGATGAGATACTTCTATATCAAGTGTTTTAATATTAGAGTTAAAATCATAATTCTCTTTTGCTAATTTAACATTCTCATATTTCTGTCTTTCCATTTTACTACTTAAATCAGTGAATTGAGATGTTATATTAACATAAGATTCTTGAGATTTTACTAACTCTTCCTCTAATATTTTCTTTTCATCTTTTAACATGTCAGTTTCTATTTCAGTTCTATTTAATTTTCATAAAGCATCTTTATATTTACTCTTCAAAGTTCTAAGTTTGTCTAACAATTCAGAGTTTATTTCTATTAAATCGTCAAAAGTTAGATCACTTACATCATCATTTGTTGCCATAAAACAAACGTTGGCTTGTTCTGAATCACTAGAACTATCACTATCTGACGAAGAAGATTCTGTATCATCCCATGTAACTGAGAAGGCTTGCTTCTTTTTATATTTGTCCTTTTTGAGATTATAATCTTTCTTCCGATCAGGACAATATTTCTTTATGTGGCCCTTCTTGTGACATTCGTAGCATTCAAGAGATGAGCTTGATGGCTTATTGAAACCCTTGTTATTTCAAAATTTATTGCTCTTTTTGAATTTCAAAAACTTTTTGAAATTCTTAGCTATAAATGACATATCGTCTTCTGATTCAGAGTCTTCTTTTTCTGCTTGAAAAGCGATAGTTTTCTTGTCCTGTGCTTGTGCTCGTCTTGCCTGTAAGTTTACTTCATAGGACATTAGATTTAGGGATGGCAATGGGGTGGGTCTAGGGTCCAAACCCGGTCGACCCGCCCCTGTTTTGGCCCATCCAGACCCGCCCCATTGGGTCATTGGGGCGGGTAGACCCGTGTCCTGTTCTTGATTGCTCCGGGTCTAGGGTCGGGTCGGGGCTCGGCTGACCCGCCCCAACCCGACCCGCACTACTAACATCTCATTAAACTGCTTTATTACTGTAATGATTTATTAATCTTCTTAGATATAAGTGATTCTTGCATGGATATTAAAATGTTCCAATCAATAATCTATAGAAAAAATTAAAGTATTAAGTTGCGTCATTGATAATTATACAATAACGTATGTATATATTTTCTGAATTGTTATTGTAGACATCATTTTTATTAACTTCCCTTAGACACATTGTTATTTGTACTTCATGTATTATTTGGTGATAATGAGTATAAACAAATAAATATACGTACGTTGGTACACCGTACGCAATTTTGAATCAAGACATAGAGACTCATCGGGTCTTGGGGCGGGTCGGGTCTACCCTGACCCGTACGGGTCCCGGGTACGGGGCAAAATTCTAGACCCGCACCGGGTCTACGGGGCGGGTCTGGGGCAAGGTCTAAAAAATCCGGGACCGGTATGGGGCACTAAAAACCCGCCCCAACCCGCCCCATTGCCATTCCTAATTAGATTTCCTATTAACTCTTCTGTTTTTATGGTTGAAATATCATTAGCTTCCTCGATAGCTAAGACTTTTCGTTCCCATTCATCAGTTAAAGAGTTAAGGATTTTTGAAACAATATCAGGTTGAGTAAAAGTAACTTCTAAAGCTAATAGTGAGTGATAGATATCCTGGAATCTAGAGTACATTTCACTAATACTTTCTCCTTGCTTCATTCTAAAATTTTGAAATTGGTTTTTAAGCATAGAAATCTTGCTTTGTTTTACTTTGTTTGTTCCTTCGTGTGTAACCTTAAGTGTATTCCAAATTTCATATCCAGTTTTACAAAACTAACTCGACTGAATTCATTTTTGTCTAAAGCGCAAAATAACATGTTCATTGCTTTTGCGTTTGCAGTAGCATCTAGTTTTTGTGTATTAGACCATGCATCATACTCTGTAGTAGGAATAGTATATTCAGTTTGAATGATATTCCAGGTTTCAAATCCACTAGCTTGCATAAAAATTCTCATTCTAGTTACCAATAACTATAATTTAATCCGTTAAACAATGGTGGTCGTGTAGTGGCTTGTACCTTAGTGAAGCTATTGCTAGTGTTATTTTCCATATTATTTAAATATCAGATAACTGTGTTATAGTTATGTGATGACCTTGCTCTGATACCAAATGAAAGTGTATATGGATCGATAATATATAGTAGGACTAGTCTAGCAAGTGCGGAATTATAAATAATAGTAAATAGCAGTAATAAAAATGACACCAGGGATTTTTATACTAGTTCGAACTTCTCGTTCTACGTCCAGTCCCAGACTCCTTCTGGAATTCCTCGAATAACCCTCACTTAACCCGGAGGAACAGGTATTACACCGCCTGAGCAACCGAACAGGACTTTTCCGCCTAAACAACCGAATAGGACTTCAAAATACAATTTATAAATTGTTTCTTGACTTGTGTGCTCTTGAGTAACACGAATATAGTCAATATAGTACACCCTTCCTATAATCTTCTTGATATGATGATTTGAATGTTCAATTGTAGGAAGTAGAGATTTGAAAATCACTTGAGATTATAATAATATAAAGCAAGAATAGATAGAAAGAATTGGTAATTGAAATAGTGGATTTTCATCTCTATTTATAGTATTGAATAGTTTTAATTCAATAGTTGCAACCATTAGAAGGAGTGCAACTCTTGGTGAAGAAGACAACTCTTCAAAATTTGATTTTTCATGAAGAGGTGCTTCAGTTCGTCAAGTTCAGATGTTTGAGAAAAAATAGTCAGATGGCTAAGTAAGTTTAAAAAGTAAAATAGGTAGAAGAAACAAATTTCAGTGAATACAGACGTCTGTTGTTTGATTCAGACGTCTGTCGTTTATGACAGATGTCTGTATTAAATTATTTAGACGTCTGTGTTTAGTTAAAATAGAAAATTTTAATACAGGGAGTACAGTCGTCTTAATTTTATTATCAGACGTCTGTCTTTGATGACAGACGGCTAAATAATGGTTAAGACGTCTGAACTTGTACCGATTTGTTTCTCTTCCTTATTTTAGTGATTCTGAACTTGAGATTTTTATAATTTTTGAAAATACTTTTATATCTTTAAATAGTTAAAGATATTTTATAATTGTAGAACATATTTTTCCAAAAACTATTTGTGTGTGTGTGTTGTTATCATCATATCAGAGATTGTACAAAAATATCTAACCGGAAATAATAATCAATATACTTGAGAGCTTGAGCTTTGTTTGTTGACGATATGATAATAGCTTTTCTTTGTAGATTCCTGCAATAATAATTGACAGCAAGTATATAGTTTGAAATATATAGTTGTCTCATTAAAATCGAAAAAGGCAGGTTCCAACATTCTCCCCCTTTTTGATGATGACAACTATATAATTCAATGATTAGTATAAAACATACCTTTTGCTCCCCCTGTCAATATGAATAGCTTATATAGCAGAATGATTAATATTTCTCCCCCTTTGTCATTAACAAAAAGGAATTTGTAAGGGGTTTTGTTAGAAATATGATGATAATCAGGGTAGGGTTTTGGATAAAAGTTTGCTCTATGGCTTCGTCATCCTCATCTTCATCTTGTTCTTCATCTCCATTATCTCCCTCATCTCCAATATTTGGTTCTTCTCCATCGGAACCAGAGGTATCCATTTTAGTTTTTCCTTTTTGTTTTTGGAGTGCTAGTTGTTGTGCTTTATAATCAGGGTAGGTTAGATATACCGGAGGGGATTCCGGTAATCCCATAAGGCTAAAAAAGCGAGTATTGGATACTTTAATCTTTTCAAACTCAATAGCCGGACTTTTAATAGACAAATCAGCGAGTATCCGGGTAATGTAAGGAGCATAGATAAGTGATCTCTTTTTAGAATCATGATAAGTACGAAACTCATCATAAAAATATTGAGCCCAATTAATCTTGTGATCTCCAAAGATTGCTTGAAGCTCTTTATCTTCATGATCGTAAATTATTTCATGGCTTCCTTGCCGGGGAAAAATTGTTTTAATTAGCATTCGTAGTAACAATCTAGGTCGTGGACGAAGATGATTCGACCTATCTTTAGACTGTCCAGGTTCGAAAAGATGATATTCTATTTGATTAAGATCATCACCTTCTAACTTAAAATCTTCCAATTCTATCCCGTCGTTGGTACATTTCAAAATTCGTGCAATGTCTTCCGGAGTTATTTTCAGAATATTTCCAAATACGCTTGTCCATGGCATTCCTTTTTCTCTATGAAGCCTAATTTTGGGATTATTGACATTGGCTAGAAATAATAGAACACTAAGTCTACAAATATTGACTTGATTGTCTTTATAGTCAATGAGACTGGTGATGTTAGACCTATCAGTAAACAGTTTGATTCTATATGTAGGAAAGTGATCAAGGTCGTGGAATATACCGTGAAAAGAAGACAGAGATGAGAGATATTTGTAGCGAGTCATACTCCTGGGTTCGTGATAAAGCCATGCTTCGATTTGTTCATCAGTAGGAAGAACATGAGAAGATGGTTGAGAAGATTCTCCCTTTTTCCCCTTTGATTTGGATTTAGGCGCCATTGTTGAGAGAGAGCTAGGGTTTTTTATTTGAATTCGGGAATTAAAGAATTGAATAGCCGTGTAGAAGAGGGGGGCGGTTATTTTTGATTTAGAGGTTTTTAATTTCAATAGGGTTTCAGACGTCTAAAGAAAAATACAGACGTCTGATGTCCTGTAGAGAGTAAAAACAATTTGAAAAAATCAATAGAGACAGACGTCTCAAATTTTTAATAGACAGCTATATATGATGACATCCGTCTGAAGTAATTATTTCAGACGGCTCAGAGGTCTCAATTTGAAACAGAGAGTAAATAACATTTTGAACTAAATTCAGACGTCTGATCATTTTATTTTAGACGTCTATTCTTGAAGACAGATGTAACGACCCGCTATTTTGGACCATTCGCATCCGCACATGTCGGACTTGAATAATTCAAAATACCGCGTTGTTAATTTAAATTTGGCAAAACTGAGCATATACAGTAAATAAATAGAACACAGATCACAGACGCAGAGTAATAAATGCAGTGGAAATAAAAGAGATAGTAGTTCATGAAGCTACTATATAAATGTATAAGTTACATCAGAGTTAAACCAAATACAACGGAAGAGTAATACGATACATCAGATACAAATCAGAATACATCACTGGAATCATCGAATACTGAAAGCAGAATAGATGGCTGGATCTTCAAGCAAAGCTCCAACTCCAAAGGTGAGTCTCAAATACTGGTACACTCAGTCTGACCCGAGCGTAAAGCAAAACACAAGACAATCGAGTCAGGATTAACATTCTTATATCAATAAATCCAACTCAAGTGAAATAACAACTGAAATACAAGTAACTCAAAGGATGTTTGGAATAACCATCCTTTAAGGATCCGTTAAACTATCTACTAGGTAGTAATGTACGCTAAGTAGATAATGTCTATCAGTAATATAAGCTATCAAAATAGTGTTAAGGCGTTACCATTATCCCCCTTAACACATTTTATATAAGCGTTATAGTCTATACAGCACTGTAAACTCCACCGTAAACTAGTGGGATATCAGGGAGTACTCCATAGGTATAACACAAAACAAATCGTAGTGGTCGCGTATAGGCATACAAGTATGACAAGGCACATGAGGCAATACCCAAGGTAGTGAAACTACCGTTTGCCTGATCCGGACTGGTGAGAACGCATCGCCGCAGCGATCGCAACACCACGAAACAACACTCCCAAATCAAGGGTGCACCAATCGACAACAAGTAATGAATAGTTCGAAGAAGTGTGTTCGCTCGAGGTAGCTAGCCCCCATTTGGCCCGGCACGGCTCCTGTTTTAGTCATTTCCAATTTGACACAAGTGTCAAGGCTATCCATTATCGTTCTCTTTCTTTAGTCATCACGTACATAATTCCAACCACTTCATTCTGGATCACACTCCGCATATAGTTATTAAAGTGGTTTTCGGTTTAGACAGTGAGTATGTCCATAACCGATTCCGGTCTCTTTAATAACTTTCGTAATTATTATACCGATTGGTCGTTTATTTATTTCAAAACCAAATCAATTTCAATTTCAAATAAAATTTGTAAACCAACATTTCATTTTTCTTTCTAAATCAATTTCCATAATTTACGTTTCAAAACTTCCAAATTCATAATTTCAAAATCTTATAATTCAATTCCAATTTCTTTTTAAAAATTCAAATATTGATTCAAGTTCGTAAATAAGTTTCATTCCAAATCATTTAAATTAATTTAATTTAACATTCAAATCAATTTAACTTCTTTGATCGATTTTATTCAGTATTCATTAAGTAAATTTGTCATTCAAAACAATTTCTATTTAATTTCCAATTCATTAAATCAATTACTTAAGTTCAACTTCATTAAATCAAAACTTACAATTTTTGAATTAAATTAAATTCATCAACTCAAATTCTTTAATTTCAAGTCTTACATTAATTTCAATAAATCACATTTTATTTCTTGTTAAAGAAATTCAATTTCACTTATTTATTTACTTAATTACAATTTCAAAACTCAGTTAATAAAGAAACTTAATTTCACCTATTCAAGAAGTTCAATTTCACTTAATAAAGAATTCAATTTTTATTTAATTATTAAATAATTCAATCTTATTCAATTATTAAATAATTTCAAAAACTTAATTATTAAATAATTTCAAACTTAATAATTAAATAATTTCAAAACTTAATTCAATCATTTCTTAAATTAAACAACATTTTTTCATCAATTTCTTTATTAATATTTTGTTTCAGATTATTAAATATTCACAATTAAATTTCATTAAAACTCAATTTCCAACATTGTTTCAAAACCATATTATTTATTCAAATAAAATCTTCATTTTATTTTTAAATCAAATTATTAACCAATCGGGTTTTTATTTAATTCTCTATCCTAGGTCAAAGTTCAATTTGGGTATTTATCATTTCAACCCGATTCCAATTCAATTCAAAATCAAAGCATAGCAAAGGGAACTTGCAGTGTGATAACTGGGATGGTGTCAAAGTAAATAAACAAGCAATAACAACAACCAATATCAATCCAATAATCAATTCAAATAATCCCAAAATAATCGTATTAATTCACATTGTTGTTTGTGCAAATTAATATAATCATTTCTAGAATCTACACTATCATTTCATGTAGATTAAAGATTATTACACTAATATTAATACGGTTCTTCACTTGTCATTTGATTTCAATTTTATCACTACCACAATTAATCCAATATACGTTCAATGGTTCAAAGTGTAATTATCACTATTCTACATGTCAATTAATTTAACAATTAAAGGGGTCATATTCAACTAATCAAATTCAACATATATGTCGATTCAAATTTAAATTATCCTACGTCAAATTCAATTGCATACAATTTATCACTGTATACATTACAATTTAACATCCAATATAAACAACAATCAATCAATCAAACTGTATTATCATCGCATAAATAATTACAGATAATGGTATCAGATGTCATGGGTGAACAGATATAGATAATAGCATATATAACAGTGTAACTAACTAACATCAGCATATTTCAATTGTCGTTTCAATTGAAATCAGATTTAATAAATAAAAGAACATTAATCGTGAGTGATTGCTCACCTTTCGAGGCTAGATAGATTTTGAATGAGATGAGTTACGAATCCAAGTATGAAATTTCACAGCAAGGCAAGATTGAACTCGAACCGGCAAACGAACTGATAAATAGGGATTGATGAAAACGAATTAGAACCATAAAAACTGAAACAAAATATACGTTATAAATTTCTCTAAACCAATTCTATTCAAACATCCATTTAAATAATATATATATAGACTGTCATTATTATTATCATATTTTTTTCTAAAACCAATATTCAATTTAGATTACATATTTAGAATGACCTATGTATATCACAAGTAAATTTAAAAATTTAAAACATACACTTTCTCAAAAATAAACTTAGAGATATATGTTATAAAATATATCAACACTGATATAAATATAACTAGTCAAAGACACGGGAACCAACCCAATACTATATATAATAGTGTAACCTATATATAAAATAGACTCATGTACAGATCTAAAAATCAAACTAGTACAAAAATCTACACACCTTTTTAACATCAAAATACTGACACATAAACACAAAGATACATATGTTTAATATAAAGAACTATAACTTATATATATACGATACGTTAAAACTAACAATATTTAATACAAAATCAGTATTTATAAAATCGGCATCATTATACAAACAAGTCATATATACATATGTGTACAGCTAATCTTTATAGACTTTACATTCAAAATAATATGCAACTTGTATATTGCGTGTATATCGGTATAAATATATATATATAGGTACTGTTATATGACCAACATATATAAAAACTTCTTTTATAATGTGAAATTTTACTGTAACAATTTTAGTGCTGCCTTCATATACTGGGCTAATTCATTTACACATAAACTTTCATAACTTATATATATATAAATCTTATAAACTAACCGATAGTATAGAATTTGTATATACATATAAAACTATATATCCTCATCTTTGTTATGAAACTTAAATCATAAATTTTCCAAAAATAAATAAAATTGTAAATACAACAAATTTTATAAATACAACTGTTATCCCACTTTTTGGCAAAGCTGAGATACCCAAAAATTAACTGAAATCAATATTAACCAACCATGAATATTAAATATGCATTGCAGGATGATCATGGATATCGATGAATTTTGCCCGAGTCCGGATCGAACCATAATTGACAAGACATGACAAGCAAAGCCATGAAAGCCAGTGCTCCAAGTCTCAGGTAAATCGGAGTTCGTATGAACGAGATATGATCGATACAAGTTAGATGAAGTGCGCTGTTCGTATCCATCAAAGACCTGTTCGAATCGATCAGATTTCGTATCCATTATGTTTGCGTAGATCGAATCCATCAGGCGTTCTCGTGTCCGCATGTTCGAATCCATGACGTTCGACTCGATCAATCCGCGCTGCTTCGCATCCATTGGTGCACCTTGCTTCGAATCGGTCGGTTTCGTACCCATAAGTCTTAGTTCGTATCGACAGAAAGGAGGCTTGATCGAATCCATCGGGAAGCCTTGATTTCGTATCCATTAGTCTTCGTATCCAGCTGGCATCGATGGATTCGGGCAACGTCTCTGATACGAGTAAGGCGAAGTTTAAGGGGAGACGCGGTCGACTCGGAGTAAGTGGTGGATCTACCCGAGGGATGCGCGCTACGCCACTGCAGAACCACGTGCTGTATCGATGCGAAGTCATCAATACGAATTTATGGATTCGAACCGGGAAGCGCATACGGAGCCTTGATCTCGTATCGATCATATCTCACAAATCCCTGATCCAAATGCAACGAAATTTTCAGAGTAGCTTCCATGCAAGGTAAAGAGCAATCCTGCCAAGTTTCAGCTCGATTGGAGCATTTCCTGATCGATACGAAATTGATTCGAATCGATCACAGATTGAGTTGAAACTTGGTGGGACCGGTCGCGCGGGCCCCCTCACGTGCCAGAAGAAGTCTCCTGAAGTTTGGGCGAGATCTGAGCCTCCTACGCCTATAAATAGAGCCCCAGAATCAACAGAAAAGGGGGATCTTGGAGCCATTGAACGTCCAGACTCTGCCGGATTCACCTCTACACCTTTCCATTGCTGTTATATTCAGATTCATTCATTGCATTTGCTGTAATCATCTGTAATCAGCGAAGAACATCAATAAAAGATAAAAATCCTTGAAGTGGACGTAGGCCGGAGATAGCCGAACCACTATAAATTGCGTGTCACTGTTCATTATTTCTGGATTGTTGTTTGTTACTTGCTTAGATCTGATATTTGTGTCTGAATATTGCTGATTTGTATTCAAACACTGGTGCTTTCGCAACACTTGGGGTTTGTGACCATTTTTGGTGCAAACACTTTGGTGCTTTCACTGAGAAAAAACTACCACCCGCTACACCAGATTCGAAGTTCAGATTTGAAGACAATGACTCGACAATCAAGTAGAAGACAAAGAGCGGAGAGAAGCCATCAAGGAGGAAGTCAAGAAGCATCCTCTGGTGCTGGAGAGGAGCCGGCTTCGATCTACATCACTAGAGACGAAATGGAGACCATGACCAATCTGATGCACGAAAGACTGATGAAAAGTCAACAAGAGATGCTGCAGAATTTCTTTGAACAGATGAGAGCTGCAG
Organism: Allium fistulosum; assembly: GCA_030737815.1. Taxonomy (NCBI): domain Eukaryota; kingdom Viridiplantae; phylum Streptophyta; class Magnoliopsida; order Asparagales; family Amaryllidaceae; genus Allium; species Allium fistulosum. The sequence goes on along the minus strand of CM060904.1, from coordinate 1,125,320,440 downwards.
GGACGCAGAGCCTAGGACCAGCTACAGCGGCTATGAATGTGGAACAGGGAGCTAGGACTGCGGAACTTGATGAGGGACAGAATGCAGATCCAATGGACAATCGACAAGGACTCGGGGGCAGACCCACGGGATCCGATACTGGAAGGCCGACAGACGGAGCTCAACAAGCTAGGGCCAATGCTGATGCTAACGGGCCACACGAAGAGTACATACCAGAATACCCTTCAAGACCAAGAGGGCAACCCCAAGATGGAGATGAAAAGATGGCTGGATTAGTGCGACGACTCATGAGAGGAGGATTGTCTATCGGAGGATTGGAGGAAGTCAGTCGGAGTCCGTTCACCCCAAATATCAGGAATGCAAGGAACCCTCCAAAGTTCAAACTGCCGACGCTGAACCCGTATGACGGAAAGTCAGACCCGACCATGCACGTTACCAGATACATCAGGCATATGGAAGTGCTGGGGGCATCCGAGGAAGTGATGGCACGATGCTTCCCTTTATTTCTATCAGATTTGGCTGCGCTTTGGTTCAGACAACTAGAGACTGGATCAATCGGGACATGGGGTGAGCTAGTGGAATGCTTCATGAGACAGTTTAGGGTCCATGTGACGCGACCCAAGAGTGTGATGACTTTAGCCTCGATAAAGCAAAGGACCGGAGAGTCCATAAAAGATTTTCTATTGCGATTCAATGCAACGGTGGCTTCTGTAGATCGCCCGGATCCATCAATGATTTTGATGGCGGCAGTAGCAGGAATTGCAGAAGGCACCGAGTTCAAAGATTCTCTGACCAGAGATCCACCGCAAGATCTAGGAGAGTTCTATCATGAAGCTGAAAAATTCATTCGACTAGAGGAATCACGAGCCGAGAGGCAAGAAATAAACACTACACGAAGCGAAGGAACCGCAGGAGGACAATCTGGAGTAGACAAAGGCAAGAGAAAGCAGGACGATGCACAGGACGGTCCTGATAAACGGAAGAAATTCCGGGAACCCAGATTCAGGCAATTCACAGATTTGACGGCAAGCCTGGAAAGGATTTACACTGAAACTCGGGGGCAACTCCCCTATCGAAAACCACCCAGGAGAGATCCCACGGAGCGGGAACGCAGGACTGGAAAATACTGCCTATTCCATGAGCTGGATGGACACACTACCGATGAATGCCGCCACCTAAGGGATGAGGTGGAAGAACATGCCAGGAGTGGTAAATTGCCACAATATGTCAGAGAACGGGCAGCAGCGGTAGGGCCTGAACAACTACCGCCTCCACCTAACAGAAACGATCCTGGATCGGGATCACGGCTCATCATCAACTGATTAAGATGGCAAGGGCCAAGTTCGAGATCTGGACTTCGGCCAAATAATTTCATTAGATTTGCTTTCAAAATAAAACGGCTATTCCACTCACTCATGTACGGGGACCAGAGAGACCCCTAGGCATGCTCTGAGGCGATATAGACCGTTCAGCCCGGAGAGGCGTTGTTTACTTTTTCCCTGATGTTTGAGATTGAACATCTAGGGTCTGAATTTAATAAATAAACTTGAATTTCCTGAATAAGCCTTTGACCGGAGAGTTAAAGGACGAATATTACGTACTAATACAAAATTATGATCGCTTTATGACCCTACCCGGAGAGACGGGGTCCGGAGTGCAAGAAGTGAGTTGCTTCGCCGGAGAGCGACAGGATCGACTCACTTAAGCGCTGTTTCCCCTTCACCGAAGTGTGACAGGATGGGATCCAGCAAGGGCCCGGAGAGGCTATGATCGGCCGACGATTTAGGCCAAGATATCGCTTAATGTTCAGATACACTGAACCGGAGTGCAAGAAGTGGGTCGCTTCGCCGGAGAGCGACAGGATCGACCCACTTAACGTTGTTTCCCCTTCACCGGAGAGTAACAGGATGGGATTCAGCAGGAGCCCGGAGAGGCTATGATCGGTCGAGAACGACCAAGACATCGCTATACGCCCTAGCTGGGGCCAGAGTGCAAGGGATAGAAAGCAACGCCGGAGTGCAATAGGATCTTTCTATTCGACCGCTAAGTCTGGAATGGGCTTCGCAAGGGTCCGGAGCGATCGACAACGGTCCGGAGAGACTGTAGAATTTCATTCTTAACTTCCACTAGCAGAAATTGATAATGCTTCGGCTTCGAACAGCCATGAACTCGATTGAAAATATCATAAGATTCGAATGAAACCCGAGATTACTACATTCGAATTGAGATTAATCAAAACACACCTTTTTGCCAAAAGGCATGTTTTGGGGGGCAAAGTGTTATCCCACTTTTTGGCAAAGCTGAGATACCCAAAAATTAACTGAAATCAATATTAACCAACCATGAATATTAAATATGCATTGCAGGATGATCATGGATATCGATGAATTTTGCCCGAGTCCGGATCGAACCATAATTGACAAGACATGACAAGCAAAGCCATGAAAGCCAGTGCTCCAAGTCTCAGGTAAATCGGAGTTCGTATGAACGAGATATGATCGATACAAGTTAGATGAAGTGCGCTGTTCGTATCCATCAAAGACCTGTTCGAATCGATCAGATTTCGTATCCATTATGTTTGCGTAGATCGAATCCATCAGGCGTTCTCGTGTCCGCATGTTCGAATCCATGACGTTCGACTCGATCAATCCGCGCTGCTTCGCATCCATTGGTGCACCTTGCTTCGAATCGGTCGGTTTCGTACCCATAAGTCTTAGTTCGTATCGACAGAAAGGAGGCTTGATCGAATCCATCGGGAAGCCTTGATTTCGTATCCATTAGTCTTCGTATCCAGCTGGCATCGATGGATTCGGGCAACGTCTCTGATACGAGTAAGGCGAAGTTTAAGGGGAGACGCGGTCGACTCGGAGTAAGTGGTGGATCTACCCGAGGGATGCGCGCTACGCCACTGCAGAACCACGTGCTGTATCGATGCGAAGTCATCAATACGAATTTATGGATTCGAACCGGGAAGCGCATACGGAGCCTTGATCTCGTATCGATCATATCTCACAAATCCCTGATCCAAATGCAACGAAATTTTCAGAGTAGCTTCCATGCAAGGTAAAGAGCAATCCTGCCAAGTTTCAGCTCGATTGGAGCATTTCCTGATCGATACGAAATTGATTCGAATCGATCACAGATTGAGTTGAAACTTGGTGGGACCGGTCGCGCGGGCCCCCTCACGTGCCAGAAGAAGTCTCCTGAAGTTTGGGCGAGATCTGAGCCTCCTACGCCTATAAATAGAGCCCCAGAATCAACAGAAAAGGGGGATCTTGGAGCCATTGAACGTCCAGACTCTGCCGGATTCACCTCTACACCTTTCCATTGCTGTTATATTCAGATTCATTCATTGCATTTGCTGTAATCATCTGTAATCAGCGAAGAACATCAATAAAAGATAAAAATCCTTGAAGTGGACGTAGGCCGGAGATAGCCGAACCACTATAAATTGCGTGTCACTGTTCATTATTTCTGGATTGTTGTTTGTTACTTGCTTAGATCTGATATTTGTGTCTGAATATTGCTGATTTGTATTCAAACACTGGTGCTTTCGCAACACTTGGGGTTTGTGACCATTTTTGGTGCAAACAACAACCATGCCACAAAGTTAACAAAACATATTTTTATATAAATAAAACGAACCGTTAGAGTTATATATATAAATACCTAAACTATAAACTAACAGTTACAATATTTATTAAAACAACTAACCCACATAAAGATGGAAGAACTCGACTGAAAATCAAAGCAGCTGAGGAAGTGCGGCAGGCAGTCGCCAAAGGGAGGAGCAAGGCCAAGATGCGGAGTGTGCCCGCCTACTTGTTTGGTCGGAGACGTGGTGCACGGTGAGTGTTCGAAGCAAGGGTGGTTGTGATGGATCGGGGTTGCTGGGGTGACCATAACTCGAGTGGAGGTGCTCGAAGGTGCTGGCCGGTGTTGGAGAGCGGAGGGAGCTCGGCTAAAGGGAAAAACAATGGTGAGTAGAGAGGCCGGCTGTTCGCGAGGTGAAAGCAATGTGGAGCGGTCATTGCCGTGACGGAAGCGTGAGGCGGAGGATGGGTGAGGTTCGGGGTGTCGACGTGTGCACGGGTGGTGGCAGAGAATGCCTGGAGGTGGAGAGGGGCTGCGTTTCTCGGTTGCAGGCTTTGATGCGTTGCGGGAGGCGCTGTATGGTGGAGTGAGAAAGGTCGGTGGCAAGAGATGATACGAGCTGATGGTGTACGAGCGGAGAAGCATGTGTCGGGCGAGATGGTGGAGCTGAATGGAGGAACAGTTAGCTTGCTTTATATTCATATCTATTTTTATTTGACTGATGGAAACGAACTAAGAAAGGGAAGGAGGAGCAAGAAGAGAATGAACAGAGCAAAAGAGAAGTAGAACAGCCTTTCATATTTTATTTTATTTTGAAATGAAACTAAAATCCAAACCAACGTAATAAATTTATTTTTGGGAATAGAAAAAAATGAACAGTCAAGGAATGAGAAGGGTTAAAGGTGATTACTGAGATTATTTTAAATGCTAGTGACCGTTGGAAAAATTTGAATAGACACAAGAATTCAGAAAGCTCAACGATACCGATACGGATCACTATTTCTCAGATTCCGCTGCATACCGGACTTCAAAACACAGAAGTAAAATATTGTGGAGATCAGCACGATGAGACGATCAAAACAGTATACAGGTATCAGTGGTATGATTGAATTATAAAAATTTGAAATTTTTACCAGCGGAAAATGCAAGAAAAACACTGAAAAATAAGATCGACGGAGCCAAAGATGTCCGAATTTGGAAAAACGACAAACTGACATCTTTCTCAGAAGATGGTTTATAATTTTTCTATGTAAAAATATTTAGGTTTCGAAAACATTTTATTTTCATCGCTTTTTTTTAACTGATTAAATTGAAGTAAATTTACCCGCGAAATAAACTTTCATATTTTCGGACGAAGATTTACCGGTTGCTATGTTTAACTAAACACATTCCAAATATCAAATTTAGATTTCAAAATTTTATCGTTTAAAATTTCACAAAATTTCAACTAATTACGTTATTAAAACAGTTGAAATTTACGGGTCGTTACACTCTCCCCTAATCAAAACTTTTCGTCCCCGAAAAGGAACGAGGTAGGAGAATAGAAACAACCAGAAAGAAAAACAGATTTGAAATACAAAATAACAATTAATTTAAACCATTTAAATTAATTGATATTCAATAATTGATTTAATCCATTTGATTTCACTAAAATCAATCTCAACTATTTCTAAATTCATTATCTTATTATCCCATTTTCTTCAATTTACAATTTCTAAAACCATAAATTTTGAATAGTCTTTTATTATAATCATATTTTCTTCAACAATTTTAAATTCTTCTTTATTCCAAATTACTGTTAAATTTATTCTACTTAATATATCTACTCACATATATTTAACCCATATAAATTAATTTAAAACATAAAAGTTTCGATTTAAATTAATTTACATCTATTAATTTCTTTTAAATTCAAGATATTTTCATATGTTGATCAAATTTCAATTTATTAATTCTTTCAAAACAAATTTATTAATTCTTTCAAAACAAATTTATTTCATTATTAACTGAGTTTACTTATTATCCTGTCTAACTCTATTAACATCTTTATAATCAAAATTTAGTGTATAACATTTATTATAAACACTCAAATTTTATTTATAAATTCAATTTATCTTATATATTATCCAATTACATATTTAACTTCTGAATGATTTAGGTAAGTTGTATTAGAATGCAGTTGAACAATATACAAATAAAATTTTCCCAATTCAATTATTCAAGTTTAAATATTTATTCCAAATTTTGGTTTTATTTATAATTAAAATCATCCTTTAACAAAATTTAAGAATTAGATTTCCGATTAACTTTAAACAATTTAGAGATATATATAATATATTTATACCAAATCAAATTAAATTTTAAAATAAGATACCTATATATAAGTGAATCAAAATATACTGAAGAAATTCAAATCAAAATATATATATATATATATATATATTTTCCTCAAAACAAAACCGTAGCAAAGCTACAGAATGGTTTCTCCACTTCGAAACTCGAAAATGAATGTCGATGATGTGGCCGCCATCACCGAAATTATTTTCCAGCGACAAAGAGAAGAGCACTGATTTCAACATTTTAAAATTCTTTGAAAATGATTTCTATTTGAAAATATTTTAAATACTATATACTTAAAACTTAAAAACCAAATTGAAATGACCCAAAAATTTAAATTCTCAAATTCTTGATTTAAATACATTTCATATTTCAAATTTGCATTATAGCCAAGTTTATAACTTCAATTCTTTATATTGCAATAGTCAATTATTTACAAAAACAATAAATGATGATCAAATATTATCACTCCAACAATTAATTTATTACAGTTTGTTAAAGAAAATTTCATACTTATAGTAAAATCATACAAATTTATTTTATTTTCCAAATTTGAAAACAACAATGTGTCAGCTTGCTCTGCTCAAGTGTTTTGGAAATCCTATCGATAGCGTTGATCAGACGAATCGATCGGAAACCCAAATCAACCTCAACAACTCAACCAACACAGCATATATTTAAAGCATTTATATATATTAGTTTACAAATACATTTCTTTGCTCGACGATACAGGAATGAATTTTCAAAATAAGGATAGGGTTTCAAATTTGATGGACTTAAATCAAAGAGAAATTTGATTCGAAGATAAGTTCGAAACAAGATATGATGATTAATAGCAAAGTAGGAAGATCGATAAGTTTATATAAATCGCGGGCAACCTTAAACGGGTCGACCGCGACTTCAATAATAAGATCGTTGTAGAATTCCGAGGTAAATCGACATTCGATCTCAAGAAATAAAATTCAGGTATTGCAGGAGATAGATAGCATCGTAAACCGAGGATACAGAAATCTCCGGTAAATCAATGCCTATTGTAAAGGAGTTTCACCCCTTTTCAAATCATTCGAAGTTTGTCGAGACTACCGAGTCATTATAAAGATTATTCGAAATGGAGTTATGGGATACTCCAGAATTGAGAGAAGACGAATAGTGAGGGACACGAATGAATTTTGGAACCGCAAGGAATGTTCCAAAAATTCAAAGGAATCGAGTCAAAAGGAAGAGATTGAAACTCGAATGAGAGTGATTCTGTAAATACATTTACCCTATATGCTAAGTTTTGCCTAGAGCTACCAAAGCTCTGATACCACTTGTAACGACCCGCTATTTTGGACCATTCACATCCGCACATGTCGGACTTTCAAAATACCGCGTTGTTAATTTAAATTTGGCAAAACTGAGCATATACAGTAAATAAATAGAACACAGATCACAGACACAGAGTAATAAATGCAGTGGAAATAAAAGAGATAGTAGTTCATGAAGCTACTATATAAATGTATAAGTTACATCAGAGTTAAACCAGATACAGCGGAAGAGTAATACGATACATCAGATACAAATCAGAATACATCACTGGAATCATCGAATATTGAAAGAAGAATAGATGGCTGGATCTTCAAGCAAAGCTCCAACTCCAAAGGTGAGTCTCGAATACTTGTACACTCAGTTTGACCCGAGCTTAAAGAAAAACACAAGACACTCGAGTCAGGATTAACATTCTTATATCAATAAATCCAACTCAAGTGAAATAACAACTGAAATACAAGTAACTCAAAGGATGTTTGGAATAACCATCCTTTAAGGATCCGTTAAACTATCTACTAGGTAGTAATGTACGCTAAGTAGATAATGTCTATCAGTAATATAAGGTATCAAAATAGTGTTAAGGCGTTACCATTATCCCCCTTAACACATTTTATATAAGCGTTATAGTCTATACAGCACTGTAAACTCCACCGTAAACTAGTGGGATATCAGGGAGTACTCCATAGGTATAACACAAAACAAATCGTAGTGGTCGCGTATAGGGATACAAGTATGACAAGGCACATGAGGCAATACCCAAGGTAGTGAAACTACCGTTTGCCTGATCCGGACTGGTGAGAACGCATCGCCGCAGCGATCGCAACACCGCGAAACAACACGCCCAAATCAAGGGTGCACCAATCGACAACAATTAATGAATAGTTCGAAGAAGTGTGTTCGCTCGAGGTAGCTAGCCCCCATTTGGCCCGGCACGGCTCCTGTTTTAGTCATTTCCAATTTGACACAAGTGTCAAGGCTATCCATTATCGTTCTCTTTCTTCAGTCATCTCGTACATCATTCCAACCACTTCATTCTGGATCACACTCCGCGTATAGTTATTAAAGTGGTTTTCGGTTTAGACAGTGAGTATGTCCATAACTGATTCCGGTCTCTTTAATAACTTTCGTAATTATTATACCGATTGGTCGTTTATTTATTTCAAAACCAAATCAATTTCAAATAAAATTTGTAAACCAACATTTCATTTGTCTTTCTAAATCAATTTCCATAATTTACGTTTCAAAACTTCCAAATTCATAATTTCAAAATCTTATAATTCAATTCCAATTTCTTTTTAAAAATTCAAATATTGATTCAAGTTTGTAAATAAGTTTCATTCCAAATCATTTAAATTAATTTAATTTAACATTCAAATCAATTTAACTTCTTTGATCGATTTTATTCAGTATTCATTAAGTAAATTTGTCATTCAAAACAATTTCTATTTAATTTCCAATTCATTAAATCAATTACTTAAGTTCAACTTCATTAAATCAAAACTTACAATTTTTGAATTAAATTAAATTCATCAAATCAAATTCGTTAAATTTCAAGTCTTACATTAATTTCAATAAATCACATTTTATTTCTTGTTAAAGAAATTCAATTTCACTTATTTATTTACTTAATTACAATTTCAAAACTCAATTAATAAAGAAACTTAATTTCACCTATTCAAGAAGTTCAATTTCACTTAATAAAGAATTCAATTTTTATTTAATTATTAAATAATTCAATCTTATTCAATTATTAAATAATTTCAAAAACTTAATTATTAAATAATTTCAAACTTAATAATTAAATAATTTCAAAACTTAATTCAATCATTTCTTAAATTAAACAACATTTTTTCATCAATTTCTTTATTAATATTTTGTTTCAGATTATTAAATATTCACAATTAAATTTCATTAAAATTCAATTTTCAACATCATTTCAAAACCATATTATTTATTCAAATAAAATCTTCATTTATTTTTAAATCAAATTATTAACCAATCGGGTTTTTATTTAATTCTCTATCCTAGGTCAAAGTTCAATTTAGGTATTTATCATTTCAACCCGATTCCAATTCAATTCAAAATCAAAGCACAGCAAAGGGAACTTGCAGTGTGATAACTGAGATGGTGTCAAAGTAAATAAACAAGCAATAACAACAACCAATATCAATCCAATAATCAATTCAAATAATCCCGAAATAATCGTATTAATTCACATTGTTGTTTGTGCAAATTAATATAATTATTTCTAGAATCTACACTATCATTTCATGTAGATTAAAGATTATTACACTAAATTAATACGGTTCTTCACTTGTCATTTGATTTCAATTTTATCACTACAACAATTAATCCAATATACGTTCAATGGTTCAAAGTGTAATTATCACTATTCTACATGTCAATTAATTTAACAATTAAAGGGGTCATATTCAACTAATCAAATTCAACATATATGTCGATTCAAATTTAAATTATCCTACGTCAAATTCAATTGCATACAATTTATCACTTTATATATTACAATTTAACATCCAATATAAACAACAATCAATCAATCAAACTGTATTATCATCGCATAAATAATTACAGATAATGGTGTCAGATGTCATGGGTGAACAGATATAGATAATAGCATATATAACAGTGTAACTAACTAACATCAGCATATTTCAATTGTCGTTTCAATTGAAATCAGATTTAATAAATAAAAGAACATTAATCGTGAGTGATTGCTCACCTTTCGAGGCTAGATAGATTTTGAATGAGATGAGTTACGAATCCAAGTACGAAATTTTGCAGCAAGGCAAGATTGAACTCGAACCGGCAAACGAACTGATAAATAGGGATTGATGAAAACGAATTAGAACCATAAAAACTGAAACAAAATATACGTTATAAATTTCTCTAAACCAATTCTATTCAAACATCCATTTAAATAATATATATATAGACTGTCATTATTATTATCATATTTTTTTCTAAAACCAATATTCAATTTAGATTACATATTTAGAATGACCTATGTATATCACAAGTAAATTTAAAAATTTAAAACATACACTTTCTCAAAAATAAACTTAGAGATATATGTTATAAAATATATCAACACTGATATAAATATAACTAGTCAAAGACACGGGAACCAACCCAATACTATATATATAATAGTGTAACCTATATATAAAATAGACTCATGTACAGATCTAAAAATCAAACTAGTACAAAAATCTACACACCTTTTTAACATCAAAATACTGACACATAAACACAAAGATACATATGTTTAATATAAAGAACTATAACTTATATATATACGATACGTTAAAACTAACAATATTTAATACAAAATCAGTATTTATAAAATCGACATCATTATACAAACAAGTCATATATACATATGTGTACAGCTAATCTTTATATACTTTACATTCAAAATAATATGTAACTTGTATATTGCATGTATATCGGTATAAATATATATATATAGGTACTGTTATATGACCAACATATATAAAAACTTCTTTTATAATGTGAAATTTTACTGTAACAATTTTAGTGCTGCCTTCATATACTGGGCTAATTCATTTACACATAAACTTTCATAACTTATATATATAAATCTTATAAACTAACCGATAGTATAGAATTTGTATATACATATAAAACTATATATCCTCATCTTTGTTATGAAACTTAAATCATAAATTTTCCAAAAATAAATAAAATTGTAAATACAACAAATTTTATAAATACAACCACGCCACAAAGTTAACAAAACATATTTTTATATAAATAAAACGAACCGTTAGAGTTATATATATAAATACCTAAACTATAAACTAACAGTTACAATATTTATTAAAACAACTAACCCACATAAAGATGGAAGAACTCGACTGAAAATCAAAGCAGCTGAGGAAGTGCGACAGGCAGTCGCCGAAGGGAGGAGCAAGGCCAAGATGCGGAGTGTGCCCGCCTACTTGTTTGGTCGGAGACGTGGTGCACGGTGAGTGTTCGAAGCAAGGGTGGTTGTGATGGATCGGGGTTGCTGGGTGACCATAACTCGAGTGGAGATGCTCGAAGGTGCTGGCCGGTGTTGGAGAGCGGAGGGAGCTCGGCTAAAGGGAAAAACAATGGTGAGGAGAGAGGCTGGCTGTTCGTGAGGTGAAAGCAATGTGGAGCGGTCATTGCCGTGACGGAAGCGTGAGGCGGAGGATGGGTGAGGTTCGGGGTGTCGACGTGTGCACGGGTGGTGGCAGAGACTGCCTGGAGGTGGAGAGGGGCTGCGTTTCTCGGTTGCAGGCTTTGATGTGTTGCGGGAGGCGCTGTATGGTGGAGTGAGAAAGGTCGGTGGCAAGAGATGATACGAGCTGAAGGTGTACGAGCGGAGAAGCATGGGTCGGGCAAGATGGTGGAGCTGAATGGAGGAACAGTTAGCTTGCTTTATATTCATATCTATTTTTATTTGACTGATGGAAACGAACTAAGAAAGGGAAGGAGGAGCAAGAAGAGAATGAACAGAGCAAAAGAGAAGTAGAACAGCCTTTCATATTTTATTTTATTCTGAAATGAAACTAAAATCCAAACCAACGTAATAAATTTATTTTTGGGAATAGAAAAAAATGAACAGTCAAGGAATGAGAAGGGTTAAAGGTGATTACTGAGATTATTTTAAATGCTAGTGACCGTTGGAAAAATTTGAATAGACACAAGAATTCAGAAAGCCCAACGATACCGATACGGATCACTATTTCTCAGATTCTGCTGCATACCGGACTTCAAAACACAGAAGTAAAATATTATGGAGATCAGGACGATGAGACGATCAAAACGGTATACAGGTATCAGTGGTATGATTGAATTATAAAAATTTGAAATTTTTACCAGCGGAAAATGCAAGAAAAACACTGAAAATTAAGATCGACGGAGCCAAAGATGTCCGAATTTGGAAAATCGACAAACTGACATCATGCTCAGAAGATGGTTTAGAATTTTTCTATGTAAAAATATTTAGGTTTCGGAAACATTTTATTTTCATCGCTTTTTTTTAACTGATTAAATTGAAGTAAATTTACGCACGAAATAAACTTTCATATTTTCGGACGAAGATTTACTAGTTGCTATGTTTAACTAAACACATTCCAAATATCAAATTTAGATTTCAAAATTTTATCGTTTAAAATTTCACAAAATTTCAACTAATTACATTATTAAAACAGTTGAAATTTACGGGTCGTTACAACAGACGTCTGTGTCATAATGTTCAGACGGCTCAATAAGAACCAAAGAAATTGAAACTTTTTGTACTAAAGTCAGACGTTTGAAATATTGTCTCCAACGTCTGTGTGTCTGAAGTGTATATTAAAAATAGGTATACAGACGTCTGTTCAAAACTATCAGATGTCTGTTAGGCTGATGTTTTGTATTTCAACCTTTTTAAGTTATGTTTTATGATTCAATATGTAAGAATAACCATATATATATAATTTTTAAAGTACATACATATAAAAATGAACAATCATAAATCTCATATACATATACATATATATATATATACACTTTATTTTGAAGTCTTCGGAGTTTTTGGAGATTTTGGAGACTTTTCATTGTATAATTCGAATTGATTGTTTTCGTCTAATGGTTTATTTGGCGACCACTGAGGTTGACGCTCCCAAGAATTTGGAGAAACATGAGGACGTTGAGGTGAATGAATATGTGCATTTGTGTTGATCGGAGATGAACCACATATTTTTGCAGCACACCGTTCAAGAAAACTAGGTCTTCTACCATGACTCTTTTGCTCAAAATACATTTCACGCTGAAGATTAAGTGTTTCCCTCTGATAGTGATGTAAGTCATCTATCTTTTCTTTAGTAGTTGGGGATGGCAATAAATTTCTTCGCGTGCGTTTATTTTCTGGCGTATATCCCGTATGATGACTTTGTGGTGGACATATCGGAATATAGGCAGGAGTTGGAGTTGGAAGTTCGGAAGACCCTGAACTTGGAGTTTCAAAGTCAATTGAAGAATATCTAGATGAATAATGAGAAGAAGGCTCATCTGAAGATGAACCGGCCATGGTGTAGATGAACAATGCAAAATTAAAAAACGTGATTGATTTTCTTCTTTCTTTAATTTTTTTTTAAATTTGAATAAGCTGAATGAAAGTTTTCTTCTGAATGAAAGTAATTATATATAAAACTGAAAGCTAAACAATGAATAGTTAAGATTAAATGTAGAATGATTTAATTTTAACCAGAAGAAAATGTGAGGATAAAAACCAAGTTTATATTGACCTTTAAATAATAAAACTGAAATAAGCTGAAGTAAGATCAAATCCCAGCTTATGCAGAAAATAAACTTTATAAATTTTTGAATGAGATGATTCCAAGTTCTCGTCTCAATTTTACAAAAGTGTTTTCATTTAATGGTTTGGTAAAAATATCTGCCAATAGATTTTCCGAAGATACGAATTCTTGATTGATTATATCTTTTTCAATATTATCACGAAGAAAATGATGACGAATATCAATATATTTTGTTCGTGAATGATTTACTGGATTTTTAGATAAGTTTATAGCACTAGAATTATCACAGAAAATTGTTGATTTAGATAAGTTAAAACCAAAATCTTGAAGAGTTTATTGCATATAAGTTACTTGAGCACATGCCAAAGCTGCATATATTCTGCTTCACAAGTAGAAAGTGATATGCAATTTTGTTTCTTACTAAACGAAGATACTAGAGACCGTCCAATGAAGTGACAAGTCCCACTTGTACTTTGTCTATCCATCCGACTTCCTCCAAAATCAGCATCACTATATGAAACTAATTCAAAAGGACATTCTTTTGGATAAAATAGTCCAAAATCTTTGGTTTTGTTGAGATAACGTAAAATACGTTTCACTGCTCTAATGTGTGATTCTTTAGGATCTGCTTGAAATCGTGCACACAAACAAACACTCATCATTATATCGGGTCTACTTGCGGTTAAATATAATAATGATCCAATTATACTTCGATATAATTTTTGGTCTACACTCTCGCCGTTTTCATCTTTTTCAAGATGTATGGTTGTACTCATAGGAGTAGGTTTGGCAGAAGTATTTTCCATACCAAAGCGTTTAATTAAGTTATTACAATATTTTTCTTGATTTATACAAATGCCATTATTTACTTGTTTAATTTGTAGTCCAAGAAAATATGTTAATTCTCCCATGTGAGACATCTCAAATTCATTTGTCATTATTTTAGAAAATTCTTGACATAATTTATCATTGGTTGATCCAAAAATAATGTCATCCACATAAATTTGAACAATTAATATATCATGTTTCCTTTTCTTAATAAAAAGAGTTTGATCAACCTTTCCAATTTCAAAACCAGAGTTGATTAAATAACTTTTTAAACGATCATACCAAGCACGAGGTGCTTGTTTTAAACTGTATAAAGCTTTTTTAAGTTTATAGACATGATCTGGAAATTGTTCATGTATGAACAAGGGAGGTTGTTCAACATAAACGTTTTCTTTAATAAATCCATTTAAAAATGCACTTTTAACATCCATTTGATATAGTTTAAAATCATGAAAGCAAGCATAGGCTAATAATATTCGTATTGCTTCTAATCTCGCTACAGGAGCAAATGTTTCTTCATAGTCAATTCCTTCTTCCTGATTATAACCTTGTGCAACTAATCTAGCTTTATTTCTAGTGATATTTCCATTTTCATCAGCTTTATATTTAAAAACCCATTTAGTACCAATAACTGATTGATCATTAGGCCTTGGAACTAAATCCCAAATGTCATTTCTTTCGAATTGATTTAGTTCTTCTTGTATAGCAATAATTCAATAATCATCAGTTGAGGCTTCTTTAATATTTTTAGGTTCTATATTAGAAAGAAAAGCTATATGACCCATTTGATTTAGTTGATTACGTGTTTTAACTCTTTCATCAATTTCTCCTATTATATTTTGAATTGGATGATCTTTTAAAATTCTCGGTGGAGATTTTAATTCTGTTTCAATTTGAGTTTCAGAAGAAGTATGTCAGGTATATTGTTGTTAATATTGGAATTAGAATTAATTATAATATCTTCATCATCATTTGTGTTAATTTTGAAATTTTCATCAAATGATACATGAAGTGTTTCTTCAATAGTTTGAGTTCTTTTATTATAGATTCTATATGCTTTGCTTCGTTCTGAATATCCGATGAATATACTTTCATCTGATTTCGGATCAAATTTTCCTAGTTGATCTTTCGTATTTAAAGCAAAACATTTCGAACCAAAAACTTTAAAGTAAGATATATTAGGTTTTCTACCGTTGAGAAGTTCATATGGAGTGTGTTTAGTTAATGGTCGAATAGAGACACGATTTAGGACATAACAAGCAGCAGCGACGGCTTCTGCCCAAAATAGTTTTGGAAGAGTGGTTCCATTCAATAAAGTCCTAGCACATTCTTGAAGTGTTCTATTTTTACGTTCAACAACTCCATTTTGTTGAGGAGTTCTTGGAAATGAAAAGTTATGAAATATTCCTTTTTTATTACAAAATTTCTCAAACATTTCATTTTCAAATTCACCTCCATGATCACTTCTAATGTTTTTAATTTTTAGATTTTTAATATTTTGAATTCGTTTAGCAAAGATTTTGAAATTTTCAAAAGTATCGCTTTTGTTTTTCATAAATAAGGTCCATGTATATCTAGAGAAGTCATCAACTATTACAAAAACATATCTATTCTGATTAATAGATTGAGTCTGAGTTGGTCCAAATAAGTCTAGATGTAACAACTCAAGAGGTTTGTAACGACCCTGAAATTTAAATTTATTTAAATTTATAATTAAATGAATTTTTGAATTTAATTGAGTCATTAAATAAATTTTTGATAAAAATTTGTAAATTTAATTAGGAAAATTTGAGCGAGTTTCCCCGAGTCCCAATTTTATTTGAACGATCATTTAAATTTAATGTTTGTATATATTGGATTTAAAATTAAATCTTAAATAAATGGTTTAATAAATATTTGGGTTAATAAAATAAAATATAAGTTGATACATTAACAAATTCTAATAACAAATAAGATAGAAATTCATTTATATTGTAAAGCAAGTAAACAAGGCCAAAACAAATAAAAGATAAATTATAACATAAAAAGTAAACATGTAGACCTAGAAGCAAAACAAGATACGAATATATATGTGAAGCTTGCAAATGAAGACAACATGATACAAGTGTGAATTAACTTGTAAATACAAACAAGAAAACAAAGACAAAGTAAAATAACATCTATCAGCCGAAAAAGAAATACATGCTCAACAATAAAACAAAGTAAACAAATCAATGCAAGATATTTCTAGCCCACAATAAAATATATATCATTGCAGCCACAAACTGTTGTAAATCAACAAGGAGTAAACAAAACAAAGTATGGTATAAGTGTTGATTGTACAAAGCATTAAATGCAAGCATGGCCGAACAAAGGAAAAAAATATATCACTATATTGTACAAAATAATAACATACCATATCACTTGTACACAACCCTCCACATATATACATACGCATTCATAAAACTTTAGTTCATTTGTTCAAACAAATTAGCAAAGAACAGAAAATAAAAGGGAAACATCACTTTTTATTAAAGTTGAAAACAAATTTCTGAAGAAAGAAAAAAAGAGGAGAAGGATCAAAAACAGTTTTCAAAACAGAAACAAACTCTCTGTTTCAATATTTGTCTGGTGAGTAACATTTTGTTTATATAACTTAAATATTGATATAATGGTATGTTATTATCAGTGATAAATATGTATTGTGTAAGTGCATTTTTGCTGTGAATATATATGAATAGATATAGGTGTATATGTGGTCTCTGTGTTGCACTGTCTTTTGTTCCAGGTTCAAGAATTATTCAAAAAACCCATTTTCCACATGATTTAATCTATGTTAGCATTTAAATTTTAAACAGAATAGGTTCGTTGTATCATAGTTTTAAGCTTAAAAACTTGTTTAAGTTAAACTACATTGTATTGACTCTGGAAATATAAAACAACAGAGAAATCTTTAGATAAGTTAAAATAAAATTTTGGTTCAAAGATCTTTTCCTCTCAATCTACTCACTGATTGAACTAGAGATCAAAACGAATTTTGTTTGTTATAGTATATGCTTAAGATTTAAAATACTATCTAAGTCAAAAAAATATAGTTGTATCTCTGTAAATCAAAAGAACAGACCCAAACCATTAAATTAGTAAAATTTCGAATTTCTTAATTCGTGAATCCAGGGTTAGAAACTGAATTCGTATACTAAAATATGATTTTTAAGGTAAAAATTATAATTTTTAGATAAGGGGTTTAAGAGCAGTTCCTAGTTGAACTAACAATGCTTTTAAATAGATTCCCAGTGATCGAACAATTTTAAAATGTTGAGGTTTTGTCTGGAGCTTGCTTGGTCATCAATGGAGCTAGGAAAAATGCTAAATATTTTTTTCAATGCAAAAATTTTTGGGATGAAGGAAATATAGGGTTTTGGGTTCGAAAGTTTTAAGGTCTGTAAAGTGTTGATTGCGTCGCCATGGTTGGATCGAGTCGCACGCGCTTCTGGGAGGTGGAGGAGAGGATGTTGACGAAGAGTTGACCGAAGTTCTAAGCGTTCCGATGGCCGAGGTTGGGTGAACGAGTGGTTGCCAGGTTTTGAGGTGGGGGTCGCTGTCGAGTGTTCCAGGTTTGGTTTGGCGAGCTCGATTTTGTTTTCGAGTTGACTAGGTGGTTTGGATGATCGTGGTGGGATGTGAGGGTGGTTGGTGACTTGCGGGTGATGTCGGTGATGATCGGAGTTGGCCAGGGGGGCGGTGCATGTGCACGCATGTGCACTTATATCTGGCATTGGAGATGGTTTGGAGAAGAAGCAGTCTGGGTCGGGGACGAGTTCGAGTCATACTCGAAAAAATTTGTGAGGGAATTCGAAGACGAGTGAGGCAAGGTAAAACTCGAGGTTGGTCTCGGGATAATTGATGTTTGCCTTGGGTAAAATAAAAATCTGCAGTGTTTGTTAAAAAAAATTTAAACTGAAATTTAAAAATGAAAACAGAGTTTTAACTAAGTTTGAAACCTAAATTTGAATCTGAATTCAAGTAGTTTGAACCTTAGATTTGAAATGATTTAAATTTTGAAATTTAAATTTAGTTTTAACAATTTTTAAGTGTAAAGGTATTTTGAGTTTTGAATTTAAACTAGAAGATTAAAATGGTAAAATAGACATTTGAAATAAGTTTAAATCTAAGTTTTAAATTTAAAACTGTCGAACTACTTCAAAGTTTAAGCCAGTTTATTTGTTAAAAGTTGATTAATGATTGATTAATGGAATTCATCTAAGGATTGATTATGCAATTAAAAATGAATAAAACAAGGGGATTAAATCTAATTAGGTAATGAATGAAAGGTTTATTTAAATCAGTAATAAGGATTTCTTAATTACAAATTAAAGAATGATTTATTAATTAAAGACTAATTGATAAATGGAGGTAATTAAGATTTAATTAAATTATTAATTTCAATTTAAGGATTAATTTATTAATTAAAGATAATTAATTATGGGATAATTATTTACTTAATAATTTAAGGTTAATTTATGAAAGTAATTAAGGATAATTTATTAATGATTAAAGATTGATAAATCAATTGATTAAGGAAAAATTAATTAAAGGAAAAATTAATGTATGTGATTAATTAATTAAAATGGTTTATAGTTAATTTATGATTAAAAGATAATTAATAAAAAAATGGTTTATAATTAATTGATGATTAATTAACCAAGATTTGTAGTTTATTCATAAGTAATTAATCTGGTATAAATTAATTTTAATCAGACAATTAACTGACCTTACTTATGGATGTTTAGATTTTATTGGATGCTGAATTGTTTGATATCCCTGATATATGATGCTTTGTGATACATCCTGATTTATGTTGTGATCTGTAAATTTTTATCTGTGATATTTATATATTTGTGATCTGTGAATGAAGATAAGCATTATAGTTTATATCGCTTATCAACTATATCCTGTATTTTGATCTGTGATGATTCATTGTGTTGCACTATTGTGTTAAACCCCTGGACTACACCTTTACACACACAAATATGGATTTCACGTGGAAATCGGTTAAGTCACAGATAATTTAAATTTGATGTTTTTGAAATTGAAATTTTAATTTCAATTGATTTTGAAATTGGAAATTTAGGTTTAAAGTGAAAAGCTTTTGAAATGGAATTTCAAGGATAAAAGTTATTTTGAATAACTTAATCGAGTTTTTGAAAATTTAAATAATTAGATTTAAATTTGAATTCAAGTTTGAAATTAAATCTATGATTTGGAAACTAGGGATAAAAGATGATATAAATGTGTTTGTATGAATTAAACCATTTAAAAGTAAAATTTTGGGAATTTGAATTTAAACCAAGGATTTCAACTCGTATAGATGAATCAAATTTCCAAAATGAAAACTGTTTGTTTTCAAAGAATAAAAGCTTTTAGATAAGAAATGAAATTCCAATTTAGGTAAAGGAATTTCAAGATTAAATTGAAAAATGATTTTCCAAGTTATGAATGAATTCTTTTTGAAAGCTATGAATTGAATCTGTTTATTTTTAACAGATTTAAAGTGATGATTTGTTTAACCCATTAGAAATGAAATTTTTTTGAAAGCTATAAGTTAAATCGAGTTAATCAAATTGAAATGAGAATTGATTTGGAAAAATCTGTAAATGAATCTTTTTGTTTAAAAGATTTGAAATGGTAATTGGTTTAAACCATTTGAAAGAATGTTTGGAATTGTTAAGTTGTGACTTAATTGAAATCCCATATCCATATGTTTTTTAATTGCGCTCACTATTCGGGTTAGCCGGGAAAGGACCTTTGGGCCGTATAACCCATTCTGAATAGTGATACGTCGTATATGGATGGCATTTGAAGACCGGTGATGAAGACCGGACATTTTCGAAAATGAAAGGACAACCTGTCAAATGTCTCTGCACTGAGTTGCTCCGGTATAGAGATTTATATCACTCTTTTTGTGACAGGAAGTCCGGACGTGATTGGAAATTATCCGGATTTGCAAGGGCTTCGTGAGAAGTGCCTTCGGTTCTGTTCGAACCCGGAACAGACTTGTATGGTTACATGTCTGACATTACACTTTGAGATATAAAGCCGATTTCTTTCAAATACATTTCTGTTGGTGGCGGAGAATTTATTCTCTTAGCTTAACACCCTTCTCTGAGACGTACGAGCTCAGAGGTTATGTAGTTGAAATTTATCAGCGATATATCCCAATTTGGTAATGTGGCATGCTGAGTGTTGCTGTGTGATGATCAGTGTTTGATCATTTGTGATATGATCATTTGTTTGATCATTTATCTTTGTGATCATAGGTTGATCATCTGTTGACCCAAAGCGTGGCTTTTTGAAAAAGCATAGCTTTGTGGACGAGACTTCGTCGAGCCTCACAACCCGGTAATGGTCGAAACAGGAATCGTGCGGCAAGGTTTTCAGGGGTAGCTCCCCTAGGGTATGACCATTCCTTCTGGAAAAGGGTAGTATCATGGTTGTTGAGTCAAGATTTTTATAGAGTTTTGATTTCTGACAAAGGGATAAGCCGTGATCGACAAAAAGAAGTTATTCATTGTTTTAAAAGAGACACAAAGAGCTGCATACATTAGAGGTTGATTATTTGGTATGTTAGTAGTGTTATTTATGTTAAAATCTATCCTCAAATAATCTCATACCTTCAATCTTTGAATATAAATGTATATATGTATGAGTGCACATTAACTGTGCAGTCTGGGCTAAACCGGTCGACCGGTTTAAAACAAGGCGGTCGACCGTTTCTGCCCAGAATGCACAGATAACGTGCACAAGTGTACATAACGTATATATATTCAAATTCCTGTCTACTGGTCCATTTTGACCTGTCGACCGTTTTCAAACAGAAAGCAACCTTTCGTACAGACACTTCCTTTTCTTCAACGGTTGCTTCTCTTTCTCTTCACCAATGATCATGACCTTTGTTTGTATCTTTTCACAAAGGGTTACAACTGTTTATTTCTTATATAAACATCATGAAATCATTATTCCAAATAACCAATTCTATTATTCTAATCTCTATTCTATTGATTTCTATCTTGAACTCTCAAACATTTCAATTGCTTATTGAATCATTGAAATTATTTCATATCTTTTGATTCAATTAAGTAATATACTTCCTTCAATCTTCACAAACATCAT
This sequence comes from Allium fistulosum, assembly GCA_030737815.1. NCBI lineage: Eukaryota > Viridiplantae > Streptophyta > Magnoliopsida > Asparagales > Amaryllidaceae > Allium > Allium fistulosum. Next base: position 1,125,298,913 of record CM060904.1, on the reverse strand, counting down.
TCACATACTTTGAGGATAAGATTATAGGAAGGGTGTACTACAAGTGACAAATCAGTGTTATCAAGAGCACAAGTTGTCAACGGCAATTGTATTTGTTTTTGTTGAAGTCCTCGGTGTTGTAAGAGGCACGAAATCCCGTTCGGCTGTTCGGGTATTGTAAACCTGTTCCTCCGGGTGAAGCGAGGTAGTTGGTTGTGAAAATCCAGATAGGAGTCTGGGACTGGACGTAGGACGGGAGGTCCGAACCAGTATAAAAATCCCTGGTGTGATTTTTACAGTTTACTGCATTTACTATTCTATATCTGTGAATTGCTATATAGTTAGTTTATTGAATATTTACTTGTATAGCAATTGTAAATAACATTCCGCATATATTGTTAGTCCATATTACACGATCCGTAATCAGTGTGCACAAGCATACACGCTTTCATTTGGTATCAGAGCGTACACACTTTCAATGGTATGGAGCCCAGATACTTACTCATGTGGACACACTTTATTTATGACGTGTGATGTTGGATTAGAGGTACCTCGGCTAAAGGTCCCAAAGGACCGGGGGTGGCATATCTGAGGTTTCTTTTATCCCTTGGGAAAAGGGGTTGCCGGCCTTGTTTGGCAGAGAACGGTGTGGTTCTCGGAGCGTCCCGCCAGAGGCGTTTCTTTCGTGGAATAGGAAGTTCCTTAGCCTGACCATTTGTTGGAAATCCATCTTCCAAATACGAACTTTGTACGGTTTTAGTTGTATTACCTTCCATGGAATGTGGTGGTAACCTGCTATTGAACATGGTAGCTATCATGGTTTTAAATCTCCTATATATCGTCCGAGATCTCCTCCGAGATCTCCTTTTCACACTTAAACGAGACGAGACATCAAATCTCCTCCATATCTCCCTCGACACTCATCTCGTCCGAGATATTCAAATCTCACCCGAAATATGGATCAAAATCTCAATCCGAGATCTCACCCGAAGTTATACATTTTTCTTATTTTGCAAAATATTTTTTATTTTCATATTGATTCAAAAGAAACTGCTCAATCCAATTATAATTTACCAACTTCTTGAACATATTCTTTACTTTTTATCTTAATGAGTCATAGCGAAAGGTTTCACTTCTTTATTATGTTCAAATAAAAAGATATTATTCAATCATTACCAAATCAATTAAGCTAATCAAGCTACTACTCTTCTAAAATATTCTTTTTTCCATGTAAATCAAGTATATTACCATTTTTATTTTTACTAAGAAAGTTATAACCGTTCAATAAATTTTGACATATCAATTTTAGACACATAAGTACATCCGAGATATTCCCGAGATGCATTATAAGACTCGAGATGTCAATCCGAGATGTACACCCGATATGTACTCATCTCCTCCGAGATCTCCCCCGATATGAGATAACTTGTGTAAAAATTCCGAGACGAAACATGACCGAAATCCGATATTTAAAACCTTGGTAGCTATAGTAGGCATAAGTGCGAAATGTCTATGCTGGCTAAGATTTATATTCTACTTTCGAAATTGTTTTCTGCACTATGCACTAGTAATAATATCAAATGATTTGATTTTTGCGTAGTAAACATCTTTGACTATCATAAGAAGAAATCTCCTCCAATTCTGCGTTTGCATTGTGTGTGTGGCGGGAGGTCTTATGGTAGTTTCATTTTCCAAAAGCATTTCGAATTGACTTTAAATTCTCTTGCTATTTGTTTTAAAGATAAACTATTTTGTTGCTCACACCAGTCCCATGACTGATCCGGAGTTTATTGTTCCTTTCCTAAACTCTGGGTGCTCATAATTTCCTACACGAGCAGTCTAGAGTTGGGGTTTTCAGATATTCAGGTTTAGTAGATTTACTGGAGTTGGTTTAGTCTTTGGATCAGACTGCACTTGCTTATCTTTGTGCCTCGTTATTGGGAGTTCGAGCTATTTCTGGATCGTGCTTTGGAGATGAAGATTATCCGCTGCTGATGTTATCTATTTTTCTTTCCGCTGCAATTTATTGTATCATATCTCTGATGTATATAGATATTCATTGTATCATCATTGTATCTGGATATTGTATCAGATGTTGTATATCTATATTCTTTTTATTCCGCTGTGATATTTACTTAACTGTGTTATAAGCTCCGGCGACTCGGATTTGAACGCTCGAATCTACGACATTCGAGTACGATGTAAAGTATGGATGTCGATTTTCGAACGCGAAAATCCGGGACGTTACATTTGGTATCAGAGCTAAGGTTGAACTTTAGCTCAGGAGTATAACACGTTAAGTAGCTCATTAGAGATAGAGTGAAGTAAACTCTAGAATGAGTAATTCTCAGATATCCGTCTGAACGTCTCAGTAAATTCTCTTACTATCCACTGATAGTAGATATGAGTGCTAGAAGAAGACGAGATAGGGGACAGGGAAATACGACTATAAATGGTCAATACCCTGCAACAGTGGAAACAATCTTTCTCTATCAATTTTCTTTGATTCGTTTCCAAATTCTTTTGATTCCTTCGTATCAGCTACAAGAAGAAGTTTCGATGTGATGATGGCTCTACGAATCGTTGTAGAAATTCTTACCTCGTATCTTAATCGGTTTCTTATCAGCTTTTTGATTTAAACCTTAATGAGTTTGAAATTGAAAATTTTAAATTGAGATAAATTGATTAATAGAATATGAAGGCTAAATTGAATTGTATCAATTAAAACGATTTCGTTTGAAACCAAATTTTGAAATTCTATTCTAATTTCTTGTGAATACCAAAGTTCGAAGATGGAAGAATTGGTATGTATTCTTAGATAATCCGACTTGAGTTTGGAATTCATATCGTAAGTTGAGGAGTTATAGGAGATCGAATCTGTCTATCACTGTGTTGTTTTCGTGCCTGCGAATTTCGAGGACAAAATTCTTTTAAGGGGGGAAGTTTGTAACGACCCTGAAATTTAAATTTATTTAAATTTATAATTAAATGAATTTTTGAATTTAATTGAGTCATTAAATAAATTTTTGATAAAAATTTGTAAATTTAATTAGGAAAATTTAAGCGAGTTTCCCCGAGTCCCAATTTTATTTGAACGATCATTTAAATTTAATGTTTGTATATATTGGATTTAAATAAATCTTAAATAAATGGTTTAATAAATATTTGGGTTAATAAAATAAAATATAAGTTGATACATTAACAAATTCTAATAACAAATAAGATAGAAATTCATTTATATTGTAAAGCAAGTAAACAAGGCCAAAACAAATAAAAGATAAATTATAACATAAAAAGTAAACATGTAGACCTGGAAGCAAAACAAGATACGAATATATATGTGAAGCTTGCAAATGAAGACAACATGATACAAGTGTGAATTAACTTGTAAATACAAACAAGAAAACAAAGACAAAGTAAAATAACATCTATCAGCCGAAAAAGAAATACATGCTCAACAATAAAACAAAGTAAACAAATCAATGCAAGATATTTCTAGCCCACAATAAAATATATATCATTGCAGCCACAAACTGTTGTAAATCAACAAGGAGTAAACAAAACAAAGTATGGTATAAGTGTTGATTGTACAAAGCATTAAATGCAAGCATGGCCGAACAAAGGAAAAAAATATATCACTATATTGTACAAAATAATAACATACCATATCACCTGTACACAACCCTCCACATATATACATACGCATTCATAAAACTTTAGTTCATTTGTTCAAACAAATTAGCAAAGAACAGAAAATAAAAGGGAAACATCACTTTTTATTCAAAGTTGAAAACAAATTTCTGAAGAAAGAAAAAAAGAGGAGAAGGATCAAAAACAGTTTTCAAAACAGAAACAAACTCTCTGTTTCAATATTTGTCTGGTGAGTAACATTTTGTTTATATAACTTAAATATTGATATAATGGTATGTTATTATCAGTGATAAATATGTATTGTGTAAGTGCATTTTTGCTGTGAATATATATGAATAGATATAGGTGTATATGTGGTCTCTGTGTTGCACTGTCTTTTGTTCCAGGTTCAAGAATTATTCAAAAAACCCATTTTCCACATGATTTAATCTATGTTAGCATTTAAATTTTAAACAGAATAGGTTCGTTGTATCATAGTTTTAAGCTTAAAAACTTGTTTAAGTTAAACTACATTGTATTGACTCTGGAAATATAAAACAACAGAGAAATCTTTAGATAAGTTAAAATAAAATTTTGGTTCAAAGATCTTTTCCTCTCAATCTACTCACTGATTGAACTAGAGATCAAAACGAATTTTGTTTGTTATAGTATATGCTTAAGATTTAAAATACTATCTAAGTCAAAAAAATATAGTTGTATCTCTGTAAATCAAAAGAACAGACCCAAACCATTAAATTAGTAAAATTTCGAATTTCTTAATTCGTGAATCCAGGGTTAGAAACTGAATTCGTATACTAAAATATGATTTTTAAGGTAAAAATTATAATTTTTAGATAAGGGGTTTAAGAGCAGTTCCTAGTTGAACTAACAATGCTTTTAAATAGATTCCCAGTGATCGAACAATTTTAAAATGTTGAGGTTTTGTCTGGAGCTTGCTTGGTCATCAATGGAGCTAGGAAAAATGCTAAATATTTTTTTCAATGCAAAAATTTTTGGGATGAAGGAAATATAGGGTTTTGGGTTCGAAAGTTTTAAGGTCTGTAAAGTGTTGATTGCGTCGCCATGGTTGGATCGAGTCGCACGCGCTTCTGGGAGGTGGAGGAGAGGATGTTGACGAAGAGTTGACCGAAGTTCTAAGCGTTCCGATGGCCGAGGTTGGGTGAACGAGTGGTTGCCAGGTTTTGAGGTGGGGGTCGCTGTCGAGTGTTCCAGGTTTGGTTTGGCGTGCTCGATTTTGTTTTCGAGTTGACTAGGTGGTTTGGATGATCGTGGTGGGATGTGAGGGTGGTTGGTGACTTGCGGGTGATGTCGGTGATGATCGGAGTTGGCCAGGGGGGCGGTGCATGTGCACGCATGTGCACTTATATCTGGCATTGGAGATGGTTTGGAGAAGAAGCAGTCTGGGTCGGGGACGAGTTCGAGTCGTACTCGAAGAAATTTGTGAGGGAATTCGAAGACGAGTGAGGCAAGGTAAAACTCGAGGTTGGTCTCGAGATAATTGATGTTTGCCTTGGGTAAAATAAAAATCTGCAGTGTTTGTTAAAAAAAATTTAAACTGAAATTTAAAAATGAAAACAGAGTTTTAACTAAGTTTGAAACCTAAATTTGAATCTGAATTCAAGTAGTTTGAACCTTAGATTTGAAATGATTTAAATTTTGAAATTTAAATTTGGTTTTAACAATTTTTAAGTGTAAAGGTATTTTGAGTTTTGAATTTAAACTAGAAGATTAAAATGGTAAAATAGACATTTGAAATAAGTTTAAATCTAAGTTTTAAATTTAAAACTGTCGAACTACTTCAAAGTTTAAGCCAGTTTATTTGTTAAAAGTTGATTAATGATTGATTAATGGAATTCATCTAAGGATTGATTATGCAATTAAAAATGAATAAAACAAGGGGATTAAATCTAATTAGGTAATGAATGAAAGGTTTATTTAAATCAGTAATAAGGATTTCTTAATTACAAATTAAAGAATGATTTATTAATTAAAGACTAATTGATAAATGGAGGTAATTAAGATTTAATTAAATTATTAATTTCAATTTAAGGATTAATTTATTAATTAAAGATAATTAATTATGGGATAATTATTTACTTAATAATTTAAGGTTAATTTATGAAAGTAATTAAGGATAATTTATTAATGATTAAAGATTGATAAATCAATTGATTAAGGAAAAATTAATTAAAGGAAAAATTAATGTATGTGATTAATTAATTAAAATGGTTTATAGTTAATTTATGATTAAAAGATAATTAATAAAAAAATGGTTTATAATTAATTGATGATTAATTAACCAAGATTTGTAGTTTATTCATAAGTAATTAATCTGGTATAAATTAATTTTAATCAGACAATTAACTGACCTTACTTATGGATGTTTAGATTTTATTGGATGCTGAATTGTTTGATATCCCTGATATATGATGCTTTGTGATACATCCTGATTTATGTTGTGATCTGTAAATTTTTATCTGTGATATTTATATATTTGTGATCTGTGAATGAAGATAAGCATTATAGTTTATATCGCTTATCAACTATATCCTGTATTTTGATCTGTGATGATTCATTGTGTTGCACTATTGTGTTAAACCCCTGGACTACACCTTTACACACACAAATATGGATTTCACGTGGAAATCGGTTAAGTCACAGATAATTTAAATTTGATGTTTTTGAAATTGAAATTTTAATTTCAATTGATTTTGAAATTGGAAATTTAGGTTTAAAGTGAAAAGCTTTTGAAATGGAATTTCAAGGATAAAAGTTATTTTGAATAACTTAATCGAGTTTTTGAAAATTTAAATAATTAGATTTAAATTTGAATTCAAGTTTGAAATTAAATCTATGATTTGGAAACTAGGGATAAAAGATGATATAAATGTGTTTGTATGAATTAAACCATTTAAAAGTAAAATTTTGGGAATTTGAATTTAAACCAAGGATTTCAACTCGTATAGATGAATCAAATTTCCAAAATGAAAACTGTTTGTTTTCAAAGAATAAAAGCTTTTAGATAAGAAATGAAATTCCAATTTAGGTAAAGGAATTTCAAGATTAAATTGAAAAATGATTTTCCAAGTTATGAATGAATTCTTTTTGAAAGCTATGAATTGAATCTGTTTATTTTTAACAGATTTAAAGTGATGATTTGTTTAACCCATTAGAAATGAAATTTTTTTGAAAGCTATAAGTTAAATCGAGTTAATCAAATTGAAATGAGAATTGATTTGGAAAAATCTGTAAATGAATCTTTTTGTTTAAAAGATTTGAAATGGTAATTGGTTTAAACCATTTGAAAGAATGTTTGGAATTGTTAAGTTGTGACTTAATTGAAATCCCATATCCATATGTTTTTTAATTGCGCTCACTATTCGGGTTAGCCGGGAAAGGACCTTTGGGTCGTATAACCCATTCCGAATAGTGATACGTCGTATATGGATGGCATTTGAAGACCGGTGATGAAGACCGGACATTTTTGAAAATGAAAGGACAACCTGTCGAATGTCTCTGCACTGAGTTGCTCCGGTATAGAGATTTATATCACTCTTTTTGTGACAGGAAGTCCGGACGTGATTGGAAATTATCCGGATTTGCAAGGGCTTCGTGAGAAGTGCCTTCGGTTCTGTTCGAACCCGGAACAGACTTGTATGGTTACATGTCTGACATTACACTTTGAGATATAAAGCCGATTTCTTTCAAATACATTTCTGTTGGTGGCGGAGAATTTATTCTCTTAGCTTAACACCCTTCTCTGAGACGTACGAGCTCAGAGGTTATGTAGTTGAAATTTATCAGCGATATATCCCAATTTGGTAATGTGGCATGCTGAGTGTTGCTGTGTGATGATCAGTGTTTGATCATTTGTGATATGATCATTTGTTTGATCATTTATCTTTGTGATCATAGGTTGATCATCTGTTGACCCAAAGCGTGGCTTTTTGAAAAAGCATAGCTTTGTGGACGAGACTTCGTCGAGCCTCACAACCCGGTAATGGTCGAAACAGGAATCGTGCGGCAAGGTTTTCAGGGGTAGCTCCCCTAGGGTATGACCATTCCTTCTGGAAAAGGGTAGTATCATGGTATGGAGCCCAGATACTTACTCATGTGGACACACTTTATTTATGACGTGTGATGTTGGATTAGAGGTACCTCGGTTAAAGGTCCCAAAGGACCGGGTGTGGCATATCTGAGGTTTCTTTTATCCCTTGGGAAAAGGGGTTGCCGGCCTTGTTTGGCAGAGAACGGTGTGGTTCTCGGAGCGTCCCGCCAGAGGCGTTTCTTTCGTGGAATAGGAAGTTCCTTAGCCTGACCATTTGTTGGAAATCCATCTTCCAAATACGAACTTTGTACGGTTTTAGTTGTATTACCTGCCATGGAATGTGGTGGTAACCTGCTATTGAACATGGTAGCTATAGTAGGCATAAGTGCGAAATGTCTATGCTGGCTAAGATTTATATTCTACTTTCGAAATTGTTTTCTGCACTATGCACTAGTAATAATATCAAATGATTTGATTTTTGCGTAGTAAACATCTTTGACTATCATAAGAAGAAATCTCCTCCAATTCTGCGTTTGCATTGTGTGTGTGGCGGGAGGTCTTATGGTAGTTTCATTTTCCAAAAGCATTTCGAATTGACTTTAAATTCTCTTGCTATTTGTTTTAAAGATAAACTATTTTGTTGCTCACACCAGTCCCATGACTGATCCGGAGTTTATTGTTCCTTTCCTAAACTCTAGGTGCTCATAATTTCCTACACGAGCAGTCTAGAGTTGGGGTTTTCAGATATTCAGGTTTAGTAGATTTACTGGAGTTGGTTCAGTCTTTGGATCAGACTGCACTTGCTTATCTTTGTGCCTCGTTAATGGGAGTTCGAGCTATTTCTGGATCGTGCTTTGGAGATGAAGATTATCCGCTGCTGATGTTATCTATTTTTCTTTCCGCTGCAATTTATTGTATCATATCTCTGATGTATATAGATATTCATTGCATCATCATTGTATCTGGATATTGTATCAGATGTTGTATATCTATATTCTTTTTATTCCGCTGTGATATTTACTTAACTGTGTTATAAGCTCCGGCGACTCGGATTTGAACGCTCGAATCTACGACATTCGAGTACGATGTAAAGTATGGATGTCGATTTTCGAACGTGAAAATCCGGGACGTTACAAGGTTGTAATGTTGAGATGATTTTCTTAGTTTTAAAAGAAGATTTAGTTAGTTTTCCTAGTTGACAAGCATCACAAATGCTATTTATCTTAAAATTCATTTTAGGCAAACCTTTTACTAAATCATTTTTGGATAATTTATTAATAGTTTTGAAATTAATGTGACAAAATCTCTTGTGCCATGGCCAAGGATCATTTTCTTTGGCTATTAAACACATATTTGTGTTATGATTGATTTTCATATTCAGAATATAAATATAACTATCTCTAACTCCTTCGAAAATAAGATTTTTGTTTTGATAAAAAATATTGCATTTATTTTCAGAAAATACTATGTTAAAACCTTTATCACATAATTGACTAATACTTAGTAAGTTGTGTTTTAAAATTTTAACTAATAAAACATTTGTAATAAGAGGTAAATTAGATGTACCGTCATTGCTCACATCGCCTTTGCCGATGATATAACCTTTGGAATTATCTCCAAAAGTGACAGATCCTCCATCTGAGTAGATAATGTTTGTTAACATATTTTTGTCGCATGTCATGTGTTTTGAGCAACCACTGTCTAGAATCCATTTTCCTCTTTTCTTAATCGGTACGTGCAAAAAATATTGAAATTCTATTGGTACCCACTTCCTCCGTTTGGGTCCTAAGGGTTAAATCTTAGGAAGCCAAACCCAGTTGGGTTTAGAGTTCCCTTTAAAAATAAAATTTTCATTCTTATGTACAGAATTAACGAATGATTTAATGTAGTTATTCCTAATCAAATTATTATTAGTTTTTGGAACCCAAATCATAATTGATTTTGGATGAACAACTTTTGAAGAAGATTTTTGAGCAGATATAGATTCCTTTTTCTTAAAATTAGTATATAATGAACCATTATTTTTAGAATGCTTTTGTATCGGTTTTTTATATCCTAACCCCTTTTTATTTGAACAGGTTTGAGAATTCTCAATTATTTTAGAGAGACTCTCTCTTCCACTGTTAAATTTAGAAACATTTTTAGAAATATTTTCCAGTTTTGTTTTAAGATGAGATACTTCTATATCAAGTGTTTTAATATTAGAGTTTAAATCATAATTCTCTTTTGCTAATTTAACATTCTCATATTTCTGTCTTTCCATTTTACTACTTAAATCAGTGAATTGAGATGTTATATTAACATAAGATTCTTGAGATTTTACTAACTCTTCCTCTAATATTTTCTTTTCATCTTTTAACATGTCAGTTTCTATTTCAGTTCTATTTAATTTTCCTAAAGCATCTTTATATTTACTCTTCAAAGTTCTAAGTTTGTCTAACAATTCAGAGTTTATTTCTATTAAATCGTCAAAAGTTAGATCACTTACATCATCATTTGTTGCCATAAAACAAACGTTGGCTTGTTCTGAATCACTGGAACTATCACTGTTTGACGAAGAAGATTCTGTATCATCCTATGTAACTGAGAAGGCTTGCTTCTTTTTATATTTGTCCTTTTTGAGATTATAATCTTTCTTCCGATCAGGACAATCTTTCTTTATGTGGCCCTTCTTGTGACATTCGTAGCATTCAAGAGATGAGCTTGATGGCTTATTGAAACCCTTGTTATTTCCAAATTTATTGCTCTTTTTGAATTTCAAAAACTTTTTGAAATTCTTAGCTATAAATGCCATATCGTCTTCTGATTCAGAGTCTTCTTTTTCTGCTTGAAAAGCGATAGTTTTCTTGTCCTGTGCTTGTGCTCGTCTTGCCTGTAAGTTTACTTCATAGGACATTAGATTTCCTATTAACTCTTCTGTTTTTATGGTTGAAATATCATTAGCTTCCTCGATAGCTAAGACTTTTCGTTCCCATTCATCAGTTAAAGAGTTAAGGATTTTTGAAACAATATCAGGTTGAGTAAAAGTAACTTCTAAAGCTAATAGTTAGTGATAGATATTCTGGAATCTAGAGTACATTTCACTAATACTTTCTCCTTGCTTCATTCTAAAATTTTGAAATTGGTTTTTAAGCATAGAAATCTTGCTTTGTTTTACTTTATTCGTTCCTTCGTGTGTAACCTTAAGTGTATTCCAAATTTGATATCCAGTTTTACAAATACTAACTCGATTGAATTCATTTTTGTCTAAAGCGCAAAATAACATGTTCATTGCTTTTGCGTTTGCAGTAGCATCTAGTTTTTGTGTATTAGACCATGTAGCATACTCTGTAGTAGGAATAGTATATTCAGTTTGAATGATATTCCAGGTTTCAAATCCACTATCTTGTATAAAAATTCTCATTCTAGTTGACCAATAACTATAATTTAATCCGTTAAACAATGGTGGTCGTGTAGTGGCTTGTCCCTCAATGAAGCTATTGCTAGTGTTATTTTCCATATTATTTAAATATCAGATAACTGTGTTATAGTTATGTGATGAGCTTGCTCTAATACCAAATGAAAGTGTATATGGATCGATAATATATAGTAGGACTAGTCTAGCAAGTGCGGAATTATAAATAATAGTAAATAGCAGTAATAAAAATGACACCAGAGATTTTTATACTGGTTCGAACTTCTCGTTCTACGTCTAGTCCCAGACTCCTTCTGGAATTCCTCGAATAACCCTCACTTTACCCGGAGGAACAGGTATTACACCGCCTGAGCAACCGAACAGGACTTTTCTGCCTAAGAAACCGAATAGGACATCAAAATACAATTTATAAATTGTTTCTTGACTTGTGTGTTCTTGAGTAACACGAATATAGTCAATATAGTACACCCTTCCTATAATCTTCTTGATATGATGATTTGAATGTTCAATTGTAGGAAGTAGAGATTTTAAAATCACTTGAGATTATAATAATATAAAGCAAGAATAGATAGAAAGAATTGGTAATTGAAATAGTGGATTTTCATCTCTATTTATAGTATTGAATAGTTTTAATTCAATAGTTGCAACCATTAGAAGGAGTGCAACTCTTAGTGAAGAAGACAACTCTTCAAAATTTGATTTTTCATGAAGAGATGCTTCAGTTCGTCAAGTTCAGATGTCTGAGAAAAAATAGTCAGATGGTTAAGTAAGTTTAAAAAGTCAAATAGGCAGAAGAAACAAATTTCAGTGAATATAGACGTCTGTTGTTTAATTCAGACGTCTGTCGTTTATGACAGATGTCTGTATTAAATTATTTAGACGTCTGAGTTTAGTTAAAATAGAAAATTTTAATACAGGGAGTACAGTCGTCTTAATTTTATTATCAGACGTCTGTCTTTGATGACAGACGGCTAAATAAAGGTTAAGACGTCTGAACTTGTACTGATTTGTTTCTCTTCCTTATTTTAGTGATTCTGAACTTGAGATTTTTATAATTTTTGAAAATACTTTTATATCTTTAAATAGTTAAAGATATTTTATATTTGTAGAACATGTTTTTCCAAAAACTATTTGTGTGTGTGTGTGTTGTTATCATCATATAAGAGATTGTACAAAAATATCTAACCGGAAATAATAATCAATATACTTGAGAGCTTGAGCTTTGTTTGTTGACGATATGATAATAGCTTTTCTTTGTAGATTCCTGCAATAATAATTGACAGCAAGTATATAGTTTGAAATATATAGCTGTCTCATTAAAATCGAAAAAGGCAGGTTCCAACATGATCGAGTCGCCCCACGAAGCCGCCTTGAACAATCGCGATCAAGTTTTCGTGCTCCCTATATCCTTGCCAAGACACCGAGCTTCTCCTCGATCGAGAAGGTCGTGATTCCTCACTCAAACAATTCGATTTCGTTCTTCGCTCTGCCATTAATCCTCCTTTTTTTTCGAGTATACGAACGAATTTGATTTTTAGTTCGAAGAGATGATGGCAATTTCGTTTTACAGGCAGATAGGAATGTATATTTTTTCAATTTTTTTGTTTTCTGCTTTTCCTTTTCTCTCGTTCGCTATTTTTTTTTATAAAAATCAAATGCGTGTTAAACCAACGAACACGTGGTTAAAAAGGTAAGCAACTTGTTGAATTCACAGTAATTTGTCCTTGACTGGTTACAATATAAAATTTAAATTTAAATTTGAATTAAACGTCTCGAAATCGAGCCAAAAATCTCGACCTCCTATCGAGGTGTGCCGCTAGGCGTTTATAATGTTAAACCCCTATTCCGAACGCGATGGAAAAGGTTTCGAGGCCTAATTCGATCGTATGGAGAAGATAGCCTTTTGAACCCAGTTATTATATTAAATTTTCGATATAGATTTCAGCGTTTACCTACCGTACGATCACACAACAACTCCAAACTCTACGAAATTTGAAATACGATAATAATACACTATTACGGATCTAGTGGAACTGGTTTCGTCGAATTTTGAGACTGTGCCTCGGAAGGCTATTTTTAAATGTCAATTTAAACTATATATTTTCAAAACTGAACAAACCACTTTCAAATTCACATTTAAAACTTCTATTATCTCTAGTATCATAAATATAAATTTTACGAGCTTTTGAAATATTTTTAACCAGCTTAAAACCAAGATTCGCTATTTTAACCAATTCCCAATTATTAAATTCAATAATTTAATTGCCAAATAAATAGTGATATTTGAAATTTAAGTTAAACTAACTTCCAAATATTTAAAATCAATTAAATATTTCAATTTCAACTATCCAGAAATTTCGGGTCGTCACAAAAAGATCGGCGATTTTCGGCCATTGAAGTTAAAACCAGGCGGCTGATGGTTTCTTGGACTAGGGTTTGCAAATGAGGGCCTTATATAGGCAATTACAAAACACTATTCACACGACAAATTTTCAAAACTCCAAACGAAGCATGCCGCCTGGCGTTCTATATGTTATAACCCTATTCCGAACACAATGGAATATGTATCGAGAGCCAATTCCATCATATTCAGAAGATAGCTTTTCAAAATCAAATTATTTTAATTAAATTATTTTAATTGATTTCTACGCGTTTCGAGTTCGCACAATCAAACGACAAGTCCGATCTCTACGAAACTTGAAATCCTATAATAGTTCACTATTACAGATCCGATGAAACTGCTTTCGTTGAAATCCGAGGCAGTGCCCAAAAAGACTATTTTTACACGTTAATTAAAACAAGCTATTTTTAAAAAATATATCAATTTAATCACTTTTAAATTCAAATATAAAAGTTGACAATTTTCATTCTTGTTTAAATAAAATTTAAATCAACTTTTGAAATCATTTTCATTCCTATTAAATTCAGGATTAAATTATTTAAACAATTCCAATATTAAATACAACAATTTAATTATCAAATAATCAATATATTCGAAATATAAGTTATCTAACTTATGAAATTAACCTTTCAATATTTAAAATCAACTAAATATTCCAAATTCAAATTTTATCTTAAACCATTTTGTAAATAAAAATGTTTGTTCCAAATTTAGACAACCAATGCTCTTACATTAAATTCATAAACAAATTCACTTTAAAAATAAAATGTTCGATCAAATCTAGAGCAACAAAAGTTCTTACACTAAATACAAAGATTACACTTCATAAATCAAAGCCCTTGGATTATTCAATTACGATGAATTCAAATATTAGAATTTCCAATGAATTTTAGTTACCAAACAATTATTTTATTTTTATCTAAATAATTCAACATTTATTATTCAATTCCAGCTATAGATTATAAACACATTCAATACATAGAATTTCATTTCAATACTTGTTATTGTCTAAATCTTCAAAAAATTTCACTTCAAAATTTTATCCAAGTTCATAATCAATAAACTACATAAATTTTTATTTAACTATTTTTATTAAAAAGTTATATTAAATTTAATAATTTAAAATAGTTAAAAATACGGGTCGTTACAATCTCCCCCACTCAAAACTTTTTGTCCTCGAAAAGGAGTTAAGTAAGGAATCTAACATTTGATATATCTTACTCAAAATAATCAACTTATAAAACATTAAAATCTTATTTACAAAACCTTTACCACGCTTCTACTATGACAATATGATATTAGCTTATTTGTAAAACAAGTTATAAACTTTTAAAATCTTAAAATTTTTCTAACACCCGAATTAACGGAAAATTTTGTCAGCGTCTCCTTTGCGCGGCTCGATTGTAAAAATTTACAATACACATATATACAACAAATACACATCTCATCTTAATAATGAGGCTTCCCTTAGGGAAAAACATAAAGGTACGGTATGTAATCCGAGATATATAACTTATTATTATTAATATGAGCGAGTTCGCTCATATTAAAGCGAGCAAAAGCGAGCCTAAACACATAAATGTCCGAATGGGCTTCAAATGTACCTATCTCAACTTAATATGAATATTAGTTGCTTATAAAAAATATAGAAAGCATGCATGAGTTTGATAGAACTATATAACATGAATTCTTAATCTAAACCATAAGCACAAGCACTAATACCCAACAAAATAATCATATACAATCAAAAGCAGTAATAAAAATGATTTACAACAAAAGAAACAATCCAATAATTAATATTCATCCAATTATTTCATAACTATTTTATAACTATTTAAGTCATTAGAAAATAATTTCAAGTTAAGTATAAATACTTAATTTTGGAAGACTTATAAATTTCAAGATAATTATGAACCAATTTCATATTCAAAACAGATTTGATTATAAACAAAATCTTTAAGTTTTTGGTATTCGTCTTTGCAGAGGAACAAAATATTCCAATATATCTTAAAAGATTAAGCTTATAAAACATTCAAACTTGTTTATATAAGATATACATAAAAATTCTCATAGTATTATACAAGGATTTTCCAAAAGTTTTATAATACTATTAGAAATTTGATATCAAACATCCTAAATGAACTTTAAAATAAAATTTCTTTAAATCCAATCATTTATTAATCTCATAATTTAGAATAAGTATAAGCTCAAAAATCATTAGTTTAAAACTAATAATATATTCAAATCTTATATTATATTTTCTATTTCAAATCAAGTGTAAAGATTTCATATTTTTCATAATCAATTTAGAAAATACTTACTTCCAAATAATTATTCAAATCACGAAAAACATTTACTTAGGTTTATATAAAAAATCTAAATAGTGCAAAACTTCTAAATTTCATATATATTTTCAAATCAAGAGTATATGAAATTTAATACCTTTCTTCCAAACTAGATATTCAACTTGTTTGTTTTTTTTCCAAACATATTATACTATAAATATAACTTCCCAAATCATTTGTTCATTAAAAAATCTAAAAAGAAAATTTTATATATACAGTCTATTTATATAATATCTCTAAATTGAAATTTTTCAAAGAAATTTATATAAATCTCATTTAAAAAGATTTCATTTGGAAATCCATTTGCAAAATCAATAACTTCAAGATATCAATACTTTATAAAAATTCAATTTGTAAATTTCTTACTTCATATAAAGTAACTTCATTTAAAACTTCAAAATAGACATCCTTATAAAATGTGTATACTATTTGAAAATAATCATCAACATCATTAATTATTTAGGAAGAAGCTATTTATTTTCTTAAATCCATTGCTTACAAATTTCTAGTTTTAATCTCGAAATAATTTTCAAGCATTATTTATAACATTAATAATCAGTCACTAAACATTATTATAATCATAGTAATTTACTTTTAAATATTTTAAATAAATGATAATAATTTATTTCAAAACATTATAATAATTTTTAACTTTAAACAATATTTAGGATATAAATTAGATAACGTAGAACATTGCTAATGATAATTACTATGTAAACACTTTGCTACAAGAATATTTATAAACATTTAAGTTGAGCATAAACATTAAATTATAAATAAACAATCCTTTTAAAACATTTCCAAACAATTTCGGAACAAATTTTTTAGAAAATGTAATAAGTTTTATATCAAAATACACTTTATAACTCGATATATTAACAGATTTATCCTCATTCTTACAGATTTTAGCCACACGTTGATCAGGCGCAAGACTGAAATATCTAAGTATTTAGTAGATCTATTTCTACATCCAGTGAAAATACTTGGAATTTTTTTAAAATAGATATGGAAAGTACCGCTCAATAATCCAATGTCAAATGTTAAATGATGATAATCGATTAGCAGCGGCCCGCTATTGATTATATTGTTTATGCAATGGACACAAAACCTTCCAGAAGATCCATCTACCTTCTGGATTCCATAAAAATATCGTGGCCATTTCATAAACAAGGGACCATCGACTCCTGCCACAGTCGTACATTGCTGATTCAATGATTTACACAACAGTTGCACTTCCTTCCCGGAAGATCCATAAACAACAGATCCTAGGATTGAAAGCGTATCCATTGGGTAAACTAAAGAACCATTTGCCCTGAAAAAATTTGAGGAACTCATGAATTTAAGTCCGGACAACCTATATCGGTTCGAATCCATTTCTGGATTCACCCAAGTCCATTAGGGTTATCAGTCGAATCCATTCCTGGATTTACCCAAGTCCATTAGTGTTTGAAGCATATCATACTATACTTCTTTATGGAGGGTACTTCTCCATATCTTTTACTTTGAAATATATCATACTATATATAGTACCCTTTTCAAATCATAACTTCAAATATCACACTTATATAAATTCCATTATATATAAGATTTCATTTTCAAATCGAGTACTTTCGAAAATCAATAGTCTCGAATATATCATATCATTCTTATATAAATTCTGTTATATATAAGATTATCACTTTTCAAATCGAATACCTTTCAAAATCAATAGTTTTCAAAATAACTTCATACTTGTACAAACCATTTTCATATAAGAATCGAAAACTTTCAAATCAAATATTTATATAAAGTTAAAGGTCTTCGAATCAATCCATTTTCAAATATCAGTTCAGTTTCAAATCCATATACAATCTCAACAATCAATTTTTTTCAATCACATAACATTCAAATTTAGAATTTTCCAAATTCCAAATCAATAGCTTTTCCCAACTTCAGTTTTATATTTATATCAAATTTAGATAAAATAAAATTTCATTCCAAATCAAATACTTTTCAAAATCTTTTATTATAAAACATTTATTAGGTTCAAAATGTTTCTTAAAACAAATTCCAATATAAACCATTCAAAACTATTTCTCATATTTATACAAAGTCAGAACTGTTTTAAAAAATCAATATGCAAATAATAAGTTTTTTTTATAAATATTTACTATGTTCAAAACATTTATTAAAAATATTTTCATCTAAAACATCTCTAAACTAAATTTCATACAGGTATAATTGAAAATAACTTATATAATTTTCTTATCAAAATATTTAACATTTTAAAACTTGTTCAACTTCTATTAGTCTTTATTTTAAAATTTCAAAACTAACTTTATATACTTTCCAAAATACATAGCTTTGAAAATTAATTCTCAATTTAGAAGTGTTCGACTATTCAGAATAGTCGGAAAAATCAAGTTCCAATTCAAAATTGGAAATCAGCAATCAATCATCTCAAAAAGATGCATAATCAATCGATCTATCTATCCTAATGCATAGGATACATGTGTTAATAATATTATTCAACAGAAAACTCGAGAACTGAACACCAGGTTTATTTCAAATTATTTGAAATAAATATGTACATATCTCTTTCGAATATCAAATCTACTTCAGGGATTTGAGTCAAATCAGTTTCATTAAACAATCGAGTAGCAAAGCTACTAAAGTGGCCTCCCCTACTTTTAAACTTGAAAGTAAACGTCGATGATGCTGCAGTCATCGTCAAAATTTATTTTCCAACGATAGAAGTGAGTTCCAGACTTTTATTTCTTTTAAATCTTTTGAAAATCCCTTTTGAGATCATTTTGAAATTATTTATAATCATTTCTATTCGGAAAATACTTTAAATAATACTATTGCATATATAGTTTCAAATTATGCTATTATATATCTCTAGAATCTTAAAAACCAATTTCAAAACTCCCAGAATTCAAATTCTCAAATTTCAGTTTGGATAACTATTTATTATTTATTAACCATATCTAAATAAACCATATTTCATAAATCACTCTCAAATGGTATCAATTAATCTTTAAAATGATACAGGGAAATTAATATATATATATATTCATTTTAAAATCCATGTTAAAATAAGTAGTTTCTCAAACTGGTTTAAATATATTTCAAAAAAAACAAAATTTCCAACCATAGTCAAATGCTCAAATCAACAGCCAATAGTCGATGCTCATAAACTGGCCGAGCACAACTCATCAATCAATAAATGATAATATGCACATCCATATTAATCAAACAATCAATCAGCCAAGTGATAACATCCCATCATAATCAAACAATCGCAAATGATTTTATTAGTTTATAGAATTCATTCCTTTGTATTCTAAATATAATCCAGGATAAATTCATTTCGTTTATTAATTTCAAAATATTTTTATCACTAATAAATACGCTCTCTTATATACGTATTTACACTCAATGAGCTTATCCTCCAGGTTTAGGTATACGCTAAACCAAAGCTCTGATGCTAACTGTGACGACCCACCTTTATGAACAGTTCAAGTCGACAATAAACCACACATGTCCAACTCAAATCGTTTAAAAGATAGACTGCTAATGGATTTATTTTAAAAAGGTAAGAAGAAAACAACAATAGAATCTCGCAGCGAAATGATAAAATACAATAATCACATAAACAGTTCATGAAGTTTTTTAATAATATATACTTAATTTAATTTACAACATAAATCAGAGTTATACAATATTATCAGAGTTACAAAATTTAATAGACATAATGAAATAATGCAGCGGAATCAATACTAGTAGATATGATATACCAAATTTTCGTCTTTGTCGTCCAGAGACTGTTTTCGATAACTGAAAACTCGGTCTGACCTGAATGTAATGAAAAACAATACACTCGAGTAAGGACTAAACATTACTATGTAATTAAAATTTAATTAACAAACTTAATTAACAATTAAATTAAACGATAACCTAACTCTTCCACCTTCACGTTCCAGGCAACAAGAAAATCGAACCCATCCCCACGCGACCAACTCCACCTCGTCACGCAAACCCAGATCGCCGAAGCCCCACCCAACCTCGCCACGATACGCGCCCACCCTTGAACCACCATCACCTGCAATCCTGTCACCTCCGCCGCCGTCATCAATACGTAATTCGAGGAAAACTCATGGGCCTTCATGGCTAGATTCTGGTGAACTGACATGCCTCCGTCTCGATCCAACCATTGATCTTATAGAGGAGATCGAGCTCTTCAATTTCCTAGTTGAAGTCGATACGTAAAAACATGTGGATTGAGAGAAATCAAGAGGAAAAGATTAGCGATTTTCAGCCATTTAAGTTAAAACTAGGCAGCTGATGGTTTCTTGGACTTGGGTTTGCAAATGAGGGCCTTATATAGGCAATTACAAAACACTATTCACATGAAAAAATTTCCGAACTCCAAACAAAGCATGCCGCCTGGCGTTCTATATGTTATACCCCTATTCTGAACACAATGGAATATGTATCGAGAGCCAATTCCATCATATTCAAAAGATAGCTTTTCTAAATCAAATGATTTTAATTAAATTCCTTTAATTGATTTCTATGCATTTCGAGCTCGCATGATCAAATGACAAGTCCGATCGCTACAAAACTTGAAATCCTATAATAACTCACTATTACGAATTCGATGAAACTGGTTTCGTGCAAATCCGAGACAGTGCCCGAAAAGACTATTTTTACACGTTAATTAAAACAAGCTATTTAAAAAAAATCAATTTAATCACTTTTAAATTCAAATTTAAAAGTTGACAATTTTCATTCTTGTTTAAATAAAATTTAAATCAACTTTTGAAATCATTTTCATTCCTATTAGACTCAGGATTTAATTATTTAAATAATTCCAATATTAAATATAACAATTTAATTATCAAATAAACATTATATTCGAAATATAGGTTATCTAACTTATGAAATTAACCTTTCAATATTTAAAATCAACTAAATATTCCAAATTAAAATTTTATCTTAAACCATTTTGTAAACAAAAATGTTTGTTCAAAATTTATACAACCAATACTCTTGCATTTAAATTCATAAGAAAATTCACTTTAAAAATAAAATGTATGTTCAAATCTAGAACAACAAAAGTTATTACACTAAATACAAAGATTACACTTCATAAATCAAAGTCCTTGGATAAATCAATTGCGATGAATTCCAATATTAGAATTTCAAATGAATTTTAGTTATCAAACAATTATTTTATTTTTATCTAAATAATTCAACGTTTATTATTCAATTCGAGCTATAGATTATAAACACATTCACTACATAGAATTTCATTTCAATACTTGTTATTGCCTAAATCTTCGAAATTTGTTACTTCAAAATTTTATCCAAGTTTATAATCAATAAACTACATAAATAAACACAGAAAAATTTATTTTTAACCATTTTTATTCAAAAATTATATTAAGTTTAATAATTTAAAATAGTTAAAAATACAGGTCATTACAATTAGACTCTAGTTTGGCTAGTTGTTTCGGTTGATAACATAATACAATTGTGAAATGAATCCTTTAGTTGGTTATCAAAGTTTCGCAAAGTGGTATTTTTATTTCTTTTAAATAACAATTCAAATCAAATAAGTGAAAATAGTGCTTGGATTTAAATTGCTTTCCCTCTCTACTTGTGAAAAGTATTGACATTATTATTATTTACACACCTAACTTAGATAAACCAAGGCCAGCAGTACCGATCATGCACTGCCTTTCGGGCTTATGTGAGAAGAGTATAGAGCATGGTGAGTGTGCACACTTGTGTATGAACACATGAATCTAGGTGTTTATTATTTTTATTTTATCTACATACACCTAACTCAGATAAACTGAGGTCAGATATACCGATCATGCACTCCCTTTCGGGCTTACGTGAGAAGGGTACAGAGCATGGAGAGTGTACACACGTACGTGTGAACACATGACTCTAGGTGTTTCTTATTTTTATATATCTTTTTTTTTGTTTTCTTAAAGAGATAGTTATGCAAAGTGGGAAATAGGCACAAGGACAAACTTTGAAAAATATTTAGGCTAAAGGGCAACAAGTTTCATTTTTAGGCTGAAGGACAAATTTTGAGAAAAATTAGGCTGAATGAAAATGCTAAATATAGCTAGCATTTTGGTACAGTGTAAAACTGAATATAACGCTAATTATAACTAGCATTTTGTATAGTGTAAAAACTGAATATACTGCTAGTTATAACTAGCATTGTCCTTCATCTAATTTTCTTCCAAAGTTTGTCGTCTAGCCCAAAAATGAAACTTGGTGTCCTTCAGCCTAATTTCTTTTCAAACTTTGTCCTTGTGCCTAATTCTCTCTTATGCAAAATCATCTCGGTACCACTTAACTTAGAAGATTGAAAATGTTATCGCCTTTACTTTAAATCAACCACTTTTTTAAACAAAGATTACAATTAGGATATACTTCATAATTATCACCCATGAACCTTCCTATATACTTGTTAACTCATAGTTAATTGTGATTAAACTTTTATTTTTATTTTTGTTAAGACAAGTAAATTTTCAAAAATTTCAATTTAATAACCAAAAATGTATACTTATCCTATCGTGTTTCTTCAAAAGCAAATCAATATGCTAAAAAGAGAATTTGTTTTGGAAATTCTTTTTATAAAAGTTTTGGAAAGAAAAATGCATAAAATAAACCATGAAAAATCAAAAATGAACATGAGACTTTTATAAGCAATATTATTTTAAAGCGACGATTTTTTTATAAGCAAGCAAATCTGTGTAGAGCAGTTTATAGTAGCAATTCCTTTTTATTTCCTACAACCTGAAAAAGAGTTGGAATCGATTTTTTTCCTTTTTTCTTTTTTTAATAGAAAGTTAAACAAAAGAAAATTTTCAAACAAATTAGGGTAGAACAATTAGAAAACAATTTCTCACGCAAGCCCACTACAGGTCCAATACCCAAATGTTAAAATCTTTTAGAAATAAAATTCAAGCCCGAAACCCCCCTCTACTATTAAACAGAAAAAAATTGACAAAGCGATCTAAAAAAATCAAACAGAACAAAAAATCCAAAAACAAGCATTTTTCATAAGTTAGTTTTTTTAGAAAAAATAATCCAAAAATAATCTTTTCAAAAACGAAAACAGAAACTAAAAAAACAAAAAAACATTTTGAAAAAAAATCTAAAATCCAAAAAAACGAAAC
This sequence comes from Allium fistulosum, assembly GCA_030737815.1. NCBI lineage: Eukaryota > Viridiplantae > Streptophyta > Magnoliopsida > Asparagales > Amaryllidaceae > Allium > Allium fistulosum. Next base: position 1,125,275,887 of record CM060904.1, on the reverse strand, counting down.
AAATATCAAATCTCCCTTTTGAAAAAACAAATATTTTTGATAAATATTTTTCCTTTAAATACACACATACACACACACACAATTTTTCTCTTCGTTTCACCTTCTAAACCTTGTTTCATTCTCTTAAACTCGATTCTCGCTTCTTTCTCAACTTGACATTTTCATTTTTGCATGAGTACATGGACTCGTGACACAACAACGAATCGTTTAACTCGAACGAACAATCCTCAATGATGGAAAACGAAAACGCCCCTCGAACTCTCATGGATAGAATCTTTCCCGCTAGAGTTTCTATTCCTTCTTGTATCACATTACTCGCCCCAACGGGTAATCACTTTGAAATTCATTCCAATCATATTGCCACGCTCCCAAAATTTGGCCATTTTGAATACGATGATCCATATAACTTCCTAACAAAATTCAAACAAGTATATCCAACCATTAAACTCCAATAATTATGTGATGATGGAATCAAACTTCAGTTAATTCCATTGGCCCTTACCAATTATGCTGAAAAATGGTTGTATAGCTTACCGTCGAACTCAATAAAAACTTGGGAAGAATTCGTTAAAGTCTTCTTAAAAAAGTTCTACTCCTTGGAAAAAACAACCAAAATCCGAAACGAAACTGTAAATTTTCATCAATTCAAGGGTGAACCTTTCGAGAAATATTTTGAAAGATTTAAAAGAGCTTTTGATAAAATGTCCATACCATAATTTCGAAAAATGGACTCTTTGCCAAATCTTATGCGATGGACTTGAAAATAGCTCACTAACCATGCTTGAATCGATGTGCCAAGGCAATTTTCTTGCCCAACATCATGATGATGCTTGGCAATTCCTTGAAAACTTGGCCGAAAAATCATCCCAATGAGAAAGTTCAAACGAAAAATCCATTTATTCATGGTCGAGTGCACACTCGATAGGATCATCTTTGGCTTTGGAAGCTAAAATCGATACTATGATCAATAAATTTGACAACGTTTCCTCATCCATCCAAATGAACCAAGCTTCCCAACTAATGTGTTATAAATGCAATGATCCGAATCACATAGCCAATCAGTGTCCAAATTCGATAGAATAGCTGAATGCTTTCAATAAGGTTAAGAATGATCTGTTTTCTTCAACGTACAATCCTGGTTGGAGAAATCATCCTAATTTTGCAAGGAACCAAAATAATTCTAACACGAATTTTGACTGTCCCAATTTTCAAGCATTTTCGAACAATGCTTCGAATCCTCCCTTTCAGCCAAATCACTTTCAACAAAATTTTGTGCCTCCGTCCCAAAATCAACGACAACAATCTTTTGCTCCCCAAGACGATAAACGATTGACCTCACTTGAAAAAAGCCTTGAAACTTTCACTAAAGCAACCACTCAAAGCCTCCAATCAAATAGCAATTTGCAAAATTTGTTATCCTCGTACATGGAGAATACGAGTCAATCGATTGCTAAACATGAAGTGTAAATGAGTCAATTAGCAATGTCTGTGAGTGAATGTGAATAAGGCACATTCCCAAGTTAGCCAGTTCCAAATCCCAGAAATCAAAACACGAACCCGAGTCAAGCCCATGTCATTCAAGATAGCAATGTCAACCAAATGAATGCTATCACGACTCTGTGTTTCGGTAAACAAATCGATAATCAACTTGTTAATCCAAATAATTTACCAGAAGCTCCTCTTGACACTTCGAAAATGACAAGTGATTCAGAACAAAACATTGAGCCAAACATTGAATCAAATTCCATCACAAATTTTTCTTCTACTCAAGTAGACCGACCTACTGAGTATCGTGTTTCATTTCCACATCATCTTTGTAGAATACAATAGCCTATGATTTTTGTTTGATGATAATAAACATATATATATATATATATATTCGTTTAAATGTATTTGTTATTGTATTATTTTATTTTTCACATAATTAAATAAATATTTGTTGGATAAAATAAATAACATAGAATTCAAATTCAAACAAATATTTTATTACAAATTCAAATAGTACAAATTTAGGCTCTCACTACATTTATAAAATTTTCAATTACAATATAATTTCAAATTACATCACATTTTTCAATTTACAATTAACACCTCACTACATATTCACTCAACACTCGTATTTTTATCTTCAACTTTGTTCCAGCTTGAATTCAACATCTGAACTATCTGCAAAATAAACATTGACGCGGTAAAATTGAAAAAGAAAATATTTTTGCAGTGCAAATTAAAGTGTGTTTTTGAAAATGTTATTTGCCTCAGTTATTTGGGTTGTTCGCCATCATTTCTTTTGAATTCATCATACACGGACAACTTATGACATGCACAGTGTATCACTGTACATGCCACAAAGCCGTGCACACCGATATACACTTGATTGTTAAAATTGTAGGGACAGGTGATCATAAGGTCAAACCCGAGCCTAAGCTGGATTCAACTCAGGTGAAATACTATAACAAAAATAGAATGGTCAAGTACGAGTTTCAATGGTCAGTCAACATAAATAAAATTTCAAACAGTGAACATGGCAGTTCAAAGTAAAAAGGAGACCGGACTTCACTTTGCACGATTATTTTTAAGGGCTGTCTTTTAATTTTTTGAGCCAGTTTTAATTTTTGTTTTGGGCTTGAATTATTAAATAGGGTTAAGTTAGTTTATTTATTTTCAATTGTAATTTTCTTTTTTAAATTGTGTAATTTTCTAGTTGTGTAACTATGTTACAAACTACATGGCGTAGTTCGAGAATTTGCAACTCAGTGGCTAAGTTGTGGCAGGGTTTTGAGCGTAGAGTTAGGTTATTCATTAGCGGATGTCGCAAGTTTACATATGTAAGCGTCTGACTACTTAATTTCTAGTAGAAACCTTATGGGCAGCACGTAGGCAGGGTTTTGCCGAAGCTAGATAAATTTGTATGTGATCTCTTCTGCATTACTTTCTGTTTTATATTTTATTTCCGCATTAATTTTTATTATTATTAATATCACCCTATTCACCCCCCCTCTAGGGTGAAAACGATCATACAAGTGGTATCAGAGCTAGGAACAAAAACCAACTTTTTAATTAAAAATTTGATTTTTAAAATGGCTTCTTTTAATAATGCTTTTATTGAGGGTCAGTCCATAGTTAGACCATCTATGTTCAATGGTGAATATACTTATTGGAAAACTAGGATGAAATTTTTTCTGAAAACCATAGATGCGTGGAATATTATTGAGATGGGATATAGGACACCAACTGTAGTGGTAGATAATCAAGAAGTTGAAAAACCGATGGATCAATGGACAGATCTAGAAAATAAACTACAATTTGCAAATGCTAAAGCCATGAATTCTATTATTTGTTCATTAGATCAAATTGAATTTAATCGTTTCTCACATTGTCTAACTGCGTAGGAAATTTGGCACACACTTGTAGTGACTCACGAAGGAACCTCCCAAGTCAAAGAATCTCGCCTTGCCATGCTCAGTAGCAAATACGAAAACTTCACAATGGCAAAGGATGAAAGTGTCAAAGGAATGTATGGACGACTTTCTAATCTCGTATAAAAATCAAAAGCTCTAGGAAGACCATACACAGAACTGGAAATAGTCCGAAAAACACTCAGAATTCTTCCACGAAATTTTGAAGCAAAAGTGACTGCAATTCAAGAATCAAAAGATTTGAAAACAAGTTAAAGTTGAAGAACTCATTGGAAATATCACCACTTATGAGCTAAAAATGAAATTCAAGGAAGAACGTGAAGGAGGTGATACTTGAAAGAAATCAATAGCTCTCAAAGGAACAACTGAAAGTGAAGATGATGATCATAATAATGAAGGTGCAGCAGAACTGGCGCTGATAATAAAGAAATTCAAAAGGTGGAATCACAAGTATGGAAATCCAGCTCTAAATCAACAATTGAAGAACAGAATTGTCAAAGTTTTAGACAACTTAGAAGAGCAAGAGATCATTTGTCATAAATGCAATAAACTCGGTCATATCAAGCCAAATTGTCCTCAGAATCGACTCAGCAAAGGAAAGAAATCAAAAAGGAGAAGTTTTGTAGCTACTTAGGATGAAAGTGATGAAGGTAAAGATGAAAGCACTGGTAGTGAAAATGAAAAATCAAAACTGTGTCTTCGAGGAGAAATAAGTGATAGCGATGATAACGAGCCAAGCGAGGTATCAAAACTTACTCACTCAGAATTACTTGTATATTTTATGAAGTAAATGGCTGTTTTGAACGACTTAGGGAGAAATATGCTAAAATTGAATCACAAAGAGATAGTTTGATAGAACTAAATAAACAGCTTGATCAATTGGTTAAAAACTATCTAAATAAGAGCCCTAAGTGTGATAAGTCAAAGTGTCCATCATTTGAAGAAGAAATTAAAAAATCAGAAATTAAAATTAAATCACTTGAAAATGAAATTCTGATTTTGAAAGAAAATGAAAATACTAGGAGAGAAAATTCTATCAAAAAGTGAACTTTGTTATTGAATGAAAATGAATCTCTCAAAACACAAGTCCAACAATTGTCTACAACTTTAGGGAAATTCTCCAAAGGAGAAAAATCACTAAATATGCTATTAGGGAAACAAACTGTTAATACTGTTAAACAAGGACTTGGGTATACTCAATCTGAACGTGTTAGAAGCGAAATTAATCAAGTCAATTCTAAGTGCACGATTTGTGGAAAAGTTGGACACAATCACAATAATTGCTGGTATAGGCCAAAACATGTGAAAACCATATCAATTTGGGTTCCAAAAGGCATGAATATAAAATCCCTTAAAGTCAAACAAATCTGGGTGCCAAAAGGAACAAATATAGACTATTTTGGTTCTACGCAAACTTGTTTTTCAAAACCATCTGTCACTAACAATCATGGACCTATAAAAACAAATAGGTCACAAAAATCTTTCCTCGTGTAGGTATGGTAGCAGGCTAAGGAACAACAAGAGTGGTACCTGGATTCTGGCTGTTCCAGGTACACGACGGGCGACAAAGCAAAGTTCCTTAGCTTAAAGAAGTACAAAGGTGGCAGAGTCAAAATGGGTTAAACGATGTATTATATGTTGAAAATCTGCATCATAATCAGATTTCAATCAGCCAGCGATCAACTGAGAAAATTTGAGCACCATAATTAAATTGTCAAGGATGAAATTGGTAAAGTAGTTGATCAAAAGAAACATCGAGTTATGATTGATCACTTCTTCATCTTACTGCTTCTAGACATTGTGTTCTCTGCTTACTTGTGTACACAGGTTCAATCAAATCCAAATGAATCTCATTTTAAAAGTTGAAAAATGATTATAAGGTATTTGTTGCACACTTCACGCTTTGGTCTATGGTATTCAACTTATGATAACTTTGATTTAAAGGGGTATTCAGATGCAGATTGTGCTGGTAGTCTAGTTGATATAAAAGTTACTAGTGGAACATGTTTTATGTTGAGACATTCATTAGTTGCATCAAATTTCCAAATAAAATATCTGCATAATTTTCATTTTAACTGATCTTCAATTGGTAGACATTTTTTTCCATAAAACCCCTTCCAGAAAATAATTTTTGTCGACTTCATCTCATTTCAGGCAATTTAGAAATTTGATTTTATATTTAATCTTGAATGCCTATGTTAACTCCCTACTGATTATCAAAAAGATAAATAGTGACTGAAATATAAATGATGAGTGTTGATATTAACCATATATTATGGCTTGAGACAGTATATGTAGTAAATTTCTTTAAAAATTTAAACAAAATTTGTAATAACTTTGATTGGTTAAAATTCCATGACCATCTCTATTTCTATCATATTTCTAACGACCATCACTCATCAAATCCAATACAATATATCAGAATGTGGTATTTTAAACGGGAAATTATTCAATTTTTTAATTAATTAGTAATAAAATTATCCAACGTATTCACTCTCATTTAAAAGTCCTCACGGCTATGCATGGGTGAATTACTTGGAATTTTTGATTATGTGCTTTCATGCTCATTTAAAAGTCCTCACGGTTATGCATGTATGGAACAAATATTAAAATTGATTATTAAATAGATGAGTTGATTCTAATCCCATTTAAAAGTCATCACGGTTATGTGTGGTTAGAAGATAATTGAAATTCATTTTTAAGAAAAAATTGGGAATACTACTAATCTCATTTAAAAGTCCTAACGGTTATGCATGGTTAGTAGGTATTCAAATTCGTGTCATAAATATAGCACAAATAGATACAACTATATGGTTTTATATACCGATATCACCCCATCACTCTAAAGTGGAATATGCGCCTAACAGAGTATTTATGATTTTTGTTTGATTTTTTAATTGAAATTTAATATTTATACTCGATTAGGTATAAATGTTGTATTAATGTCTATCACTTTATATCTATTTTTCTAACACTATTACTCTTTAGCTGATAACAAAAGGGGGAGAGAGAAGTTAAGATTTTGGCAAATAAGTCAAGTCATATTTGCATATTCCCATCTAGGTTCATTTGCATATTTTTTATTTATTTTCATGCATATGTGAAGGGGGAGCATTCAAATAGGGGGAGAAAATGGAATTCATTAAAGTCAAATACATTTAATATAGTCAAAATCTTAATATATGTTTGTTATCATCAAAAGGGGGAGATTGTATAATACAATAACCTGTGATTTTTATTTGATAATAATAAACATATATATATTCGTTTAAATATATATGTTATTGTACTATTTTATTTTTCACAGAATTAAATAAATATTTGTTGGATAAAATAAATAACACATAATTCAAATTCAAACAAATATTTTATTCAAACAAATATTTTATTACAAATTCAAATAATACAAATTTGGGCTCTCACTACATTTATAGATTTTTCAATTACAATATAATTTTAAATTACATCACATTTTTCAATTTACAATTTGCACCTCACTACATATTAACTCAACACTCGTATTTTTATCTTCAACTTTGTTCCAGCTTGAATTCAGCATCTGAGCTATTTGCAAAATAAACATTGACACGGTAAAATTGAAAAAGAAAATATTTTGCAGTGCAAATTAAAGTATGTGTTTTGAAAATGTTATTTGCCTCAGTTATTTGGGTTGTTCGTCATCATTTATTTTGAATTCATCATACACGAACAACTTGTGACATGCATAGTGTATCACGGTACATGCCACAAGGCCATGCATACCGATATACACTTGCTTGTTAAAATTGTAGGGACAGGTGAGCACAAGGTCAAACCCGAACCTAGGTTGGATTCAACTCAGGTGCAATACTAAAAAAATAGAATGGTCAAGTATGAGTTTCAATGGTCAGTCAACATAAATAAAAGTTCAAACAGTGAACATGGAAGTTCAAAGTAAAGTAAGTCAAAGCACACTGCAAACAAGATCAAAGCAAGGATGCAAACCATGAAACAAAAAGCTTCAGAATGCAATGATCAAAGGCAACAACACCCCACCAGACCAGAGCTCATATGGCACAAGAACATGTAGTTCAAGTGAACCAGATAAGAGCAAGTGAAACAAAACACAAAGCCACAACAATACAAAGCAAACAAGTGCAGATTCATCAAGACCATCACAACCAGAGGCACAACAATGAAGTGTACACAAGACTTCAGACTGCAACAACTAGACTTGACCAACATAAAACATAATGACTCAAACACGAATCGGACCAGAGAGCAACAGACATTAAATAATGAAGCCATGAACACACTCAAATAACTAGACTCGAGTGAACCACACCAGATAGGAGTATGTACAAATGTATCAAGGCAGTTTTCAAATCAATGTACACATGAACACTTGAACCAGACTCTAAGAAGATCACAATAGAGCAGTGATAGCATACAAGTGAAGCATCAACCAAAACATAAATGTTCACACATGAAGGCTCATAATTGAACCAAACTTGACTACATGAACATCAACGGAGCATCAGACTCAAAGCAACATGAAGACCATACCGATGATGACTACAGTTCAGATTTCCAATGAACCAAGCAAGCCAGGGAATGCATGTTACAATGCAACAGTAAACATACATGAAGATACACATGTATGCATATATATATATATGCATATATACATACACATGTCAGCCTCAAAATGAACTACAGACCAGACTCAACCAACAAACAACAAGCGGTTCTACGTGAATTGATACAAGTGTTCAAAAATCATAAACAATGAAGCAGTTACATGAGTCACAATACAACATGATGAAAAAGGCAACAATTCGAACAAAAGTCAAGGTAGCAGAACAAGTTCGAACTTAACAAGTCAAGTTTGTAAAATCCAGTGGTGCAGTTCGAACAAAAAAAATTAAGGTAGCAGTTTGAATGAAGTCGAAGTCAATTTTATCTAAAAAAATTCAAATGTCGAAGTCACAGAGGTCATGAACGAGAAACAAATTCAAATGTCGTAGTCATAGGAGAAATAACGCAAAGCAGTTCGAATTTATCCAACCGAGTATGAAATGAACAAGTCAAAAATAAATCACATCGTTCAAGTAATAATCGTATGACCGAGCAAAATTAATAGACGAATTCAAATGAAATATACGAACCCTATAAATTTCCCACATCATCATTCAAAAAATTCGTGTGATTCAAGTTCAAGCAAGATACGAGAGCAATTCATCGAAGAAAATCAAAAATCAATAACTTGAATCGTAACAGAGTTCGAAAGAAAAATCGAGTCAAGCATAATCATAAATCGAAATGGAAAATCGCATACCAGTATTCGAACTCAACAGAGAAGTGACCGTAAGCAATAATCAGTGAAGGGATCGATTGTTAAGGCAAATCAAAGAGAATTCATCACTACAATCGACCATATATTATTCGGCGACTTCGTTTTTGAGCAAAGCCCCAAATTTCCAAAATCCCTATATTCCAGATCGAAGAAGAAGCGGCCGCAAAATAAAAAGGAGATCGGACTTCACTTTGCACGATTATTTTTAAGGCTGTCTTTTGATTTTATGGGCCGGTTTTAATTTTTGTTTTGGGCTTGAATTATTAAATAGGGTTAAGTTAATTTATTTATTTTCAATTGTAATTTTCTTTTTTAAATTATGTAATTTTCTAGTTGTGTAACTAAATTACGAACTACGTGGCGTAGTTCGGGAATTCGCAACTCAGTGGCTGAGTTGTGGTAGTGTTTTGAGTGTAGAGTTAGGTTAGTCATTAGCGGGTGTCGCAAGTTTACGTGTGTAAGCGTCTGACTGCTTAATTTCTAGTAGAAACCTTGGGGGCAGCACGTAGGCAGGGTTTTGCCGAAGCTGGGTAAATTTGTGTGTGATCTCTTCTGCATTACTTTCTGTTTTATATTTTATTTTCGCATTAATTTTTATTATTAATAATATCACCCTATTCACCCCCCCTCTAGGGTGAAAATTATCCTACAATCTTCTACCCAAGAAACACTTTTATCAAATGGAAAAGATGTTGGAAATTTTTAAACAAGTCAAAGTTAACATTCCTCTTCTTGACATCGTTCAACAAGTCCCAACTTACGGTAAGTTTCTAAAGGACTTGTGTACTCAAAAAACGACACACTCATGTACCTAAGAAAGTTTTCTTAGCTGCCGGTTTTAGCGAGTTTTGTCTCAATCAATCCCCGTTAAATACAAAGATCCTGGATGTCTGATGATCTCGTGCATGATAGGAGATAAAACGATTAACAAGTGCTTACTAGATTTGGATGCGAGTGTCAATTTGATTCCTTATTCAGTTTACTAGCAACTTGGCTTGGGTGAACTAAAACCTACAAAAGTAACTCTTCAATTGGCCGATCATTCGATAAAAAAACATGTGGGAGAAATCGACGACGTACTCATCAAAATCGGTCAATTCATATTCCCCGTCGATTTCATCGCTCTAGAAAGACAACCTGTGAATAATCCGTTGAGTCAAATTCCATTGATTTTAGGCTGACCTTTCTTGGCTACTTCAAATGCTCTAATCAATTGTCGAAACAGTTCGATGGAAATTTCTTTTGGAAATATGACTTTGGATCTCAACATTTTCAATCTTGAGAATCAGTCGAACGAATCACTTGACCAAACGTTGGAAGTTAGCTCCATTCAAGAAAATTTTGATAACGAAACAATTGACCTAAACCACGAACGTTAGACTGAATACGAACAAATGTTTCAAGACGAGCCTAACAAAATTGAAAACGCGTTTCCGTTTGAACTCCTCGCTGTTGAGTCAAAACTTCAACCAAATTCTTTGATTGAGCAACCCCCTAAATTGGAACTCAAACCTCTTCCCGATCACCTTAAGTACGCATACTTAGGTGATAACAAAACGTTTCCTGTCATAATTTCTTCAACTTTCTCTCTCTTAATCAAGAAGCTTCCCTTCTTTCAATTCTATCGAAAAACAAGGAGGCAATTGGATGGTCAATTACTGATATAAAGGGAATTAGTCCCGCTCTTGTTCAACATCGCATCCATTTAATTGACGAAGCCAAGCCTGTTCGTGACGCGCAATGAAGGCTTAACCCAAAAATGAAGGATGCGGTTCGAGACGAAATTCTTAAACTCCTCGATAACGGAATCATATACCCCCATTCTGATAGTTCGTGGGTTAACCCAATTCATGTCATTCCTAAAAAGTCTGGACTTACTGTTATCAAGAACGATGCTAACGAACTCATTCCAACTCGTACTCAAACGGGTTGGCGTGTTTGAATTGATTATCGAAATTTAAATGCTACAACCTGTAAAAATCACTTCCCTCTTCCTTTCATCGACCAATTGCTTGAACGTTTAGCTGGTCACGAATTCTATTGCTTTCTTGATGGTTACTCCGGTTATAACCAAATTCCGATCGCTCCCAAAGGTTAAGAGAAAATGACTTTCATGTGTCCCTTTGGCACCTTTGCATATCGATGTATGCCTTTTGGCCTTTGCGTTGCTCCTGCTACTTTTTAAAATGCATGGTTAGCATCTTTTCTGATATGATCGAACGCTTTCTGGAAGTGTTTATGGACGATTTTTCCATCTTTGGAAGCTCTTTTTCCGAGTGCTTACACCATCTTGAGTTGGTTTTAAATCGATGCAAGGACGAACACTTAACGTTAAATTGGGAAAAATTTCATTTCATGGTAAAACATGGCATTGTCCTTAGGCATGTCATTTCAAACAAAGGCATTGATGTAGATGAAGCTAAAGTTGATGTAATTGCGAATCTATCCAGTCCCAAATCTGTCAAAGACATTCGTTCATTTCTTAGACACGCTGGTTTTTATCGACGCTTTGTGAAGGACTTTAGTAAAATCGCTAGACCTTTGACGACTCTTCTTGGAAAAGACATTCCATTTGACTTTAATTCTAATTGTGTTTTTGCTTTCGAACGTCTCAAAATTGAATTCATTTCTGCTCCCATCATTTGCTCACCCAATTAGGATCTTCCTTTCGAAATAATGTGCGATGCCTCTAACTTTGCAGCTGGTGCTGTCTTAGGGCAACGCATCAATAAAGTACTTCATGTCATCTACTACGTTAGTATGACTCTAAATGATGCTCAACTCAATTACACGACCATTGAAAAAGAGCTTCTAGCGATAGTCTTTGCGCTTGAAAAGTTCCGACCTTATCTGATTGGCTCACACATTACGGTTTACACCGACCACTCCGCTCTTAGGTACCTATTCACTAAAAAGGATGCTAATTCTCGTTTGATCCGTTAGATCCTGTTACTCCAAGAATTTGACCTTACGAGACAAAAAAGGATCCGACAATGTCATTGCTGATCATTTGTCACGTATTCCAAATGCACCATTCTTTACCGATCAATGAGAACTTTCCTGATGAACAGCTCCTTTCAGTTTCTGTTGATCCATGGTATGTCGATATAGTGAACTATTTAGTCACTAAGGAAACTCCTTGATTTTGGTCGAAACAAGATAAATATAAATTTCTTTCCCAAGTCAAGTACTTCTATTGGGATGATCCATACTTGTTTAAGTACTGTTCCGACCAAATCGTTCGACGCTGCATACCAGATTTTGAAATCAAGAGTGTCCTTTCGTTTTGTCATGACCAAGCTTGTGGTGGTCACTTCGGTCCTAAGAAAACAGCGAAAAGGTGCTTCAATGTGGTTTTTACTGGCCTACGCTTTTTAAAGATGCATTTGAGTTTTGTAATACTTGCGGTCGCTGTCAAATGTTAGGAAGAATCTCTCGACGAAACATTATGCCTTTGAACCCCATTCTTACGACAGAAATCTTTGACGTTTGTGGTATTGATTTTATAGGACCATTTCCCAACTCTTTTAGAAATCTATACATTCTTCTTGCTGTTGATTACATCTCCAAATGGGTTGAGGCCATTCCTTGTAAAAAAATGATCACAAAGTTGTTGTGAAATTCATAAAAGAAAACATCTTTTCGAGGTTTGGAACACCTCGCACAATAATAAGCGATAATGGAACCCATTTCTGTAATCGTTCATTTGAAACTCTAATGAAGAAATACTCGATAACCCACAAGTTATCCACTCCTTATCATCCTTAAACTTGTGGTCAAGTTGAAGTTTCAAATCACCAAATCAAGCAAATTTTGGAGAAAACTATAAATAAAAATCGAAAAGATTGGTCACAAAAATTAACAGATGCGCTTTGGGCTTATAGAACTGCATATAATACCAATCTTAGGATGTCTCCTTTTAGGCCTGTATATGGTAAAGCGTGCCATTTACCCATCAAACTTGAACATAAAGTGTTGTGGGCGATTAAGAACATCAATTTGGATCTTGAAAAAGCTGGAGAAAATAGGAAATTGCAAATCAATGAATTAGAGGAAATTAGGAATGATGCATATGAAAATACAGAAAATTTTCAAAGAAAGAACAAAAGTTTTTCATGACAAGTCAATCTTAAGGAAAACATTTTTGCCAAATCAAAAAGTTCTTTTGTATGACTCTCGACTTCATTTGTTCCCTGGGAAACTAAAATCAAGATGGACAGGACCATACGTGGTACGAACTGTTTTTCCACATGGTGCCAAAGAAATAGAATAACCTAGGGATGGAACCATTTTTAAAGTCAATGGTCATCGTTTGAAACCTTCCTTGAAGTTGGCGAGTGATCAAGAGGAGGAGCTCATGATTCTTCATGAGCCACACTATGTCTAGTAAGAAATTTTAACCCTCTCTTGTAAATATGTACATATTTTTCCTCCGTTACACTCATCATATCATGAATTGACTGCGAGAACACACTCAAAATCAAGTGTGGGGGGGAGTCTCATGTTCATTTTTGATTTTTCATGGTTTATTTTTTTGCATTTTCTTTCCAAAACTTAAAAAAATTCCATAACACACTACGCCATAGATTGCATACTGCAACACACAAGAAGTGATGCAGAAAGTGCCAAATAATGTTGCTGGAGGCCAAAAACGAGCTAAGGCAACACTTTCTCGGTGTTGCATTTTGCCGCGTTGCCGCAGACTCAAATGCAACATCTTTGTGACCCTAAGGCAACATCGGTTCTGTTGTTGCCACAGGTACTAAATTTACTAAAAAGTGGGTCCCACAATCTGGGCCCCAACATGTGGGGCCCACTAATTCTGTTAACCAACTTAACGGAACCGTTTTGTGGGGCCCACATTCATTAATCTATGGTAACACTTTTACCAATAAAATGGCAACACTTTTTCAGTTTATTACCACATTTAACATCACATACTGCAACATTATATCATATCTACGGCAACACTTTTTGCAATTTAAATTGGAAATGTACTGCAACATCATACTACTGCAACATTACACTGCATTTCATAGTAGCCAAAGAGCTATTCATTTCATAATAGCCAAACAACAAGTCGTTTCATAACAGCCAGCAACACAAGTTTTAGTCAAGTACAAAATAACAAACATAGCCAGTGCATTCATATTAACAGCCAGTACATACTAATTAAATTCTACATACTACACGTTAATTCATCTTTGCGAGCCTCCAAATTTCATGCTTCCGAGCCACCAGTACCATCAGTGCCTCTAGTGGCTCCAGTGCCAGTTTCATCACTGCAGACGGTCGCACAAAGACCCGCAACATCAATTTGCATGTCAGGGTTAGCTTCGCCTAATTTCTTAAGCACCCATGACAAGTTCTCCTGAACTTTTCGGTTCACCGTTGCATCAAATTCATCTTTGACCCTCTTGTTCACCTTTGCTTCGACTTCTTCAACTATATTTTCCTTTATCTTCGCTGCCAGCTCCTGTATGTATGTGCTTGTTGTTGGGGCATCTTTTGAAACTTCTGCAGACTTTGTGTGCCGTCCTATAAGCCAAGTTGGACCGTGCCGCTTTCCATCAGAAATCAGCTCTTGAACAACTTCATCACTTCCTCCTTCACCTATTGCTTTTTGAATCTTATCCTGCAAAATAAAGCAGTTTCAAAATGTGACATTAAATAAAATTAACAAATATAACATCTGAAGCAGTTTCAAAATGTTGATGCGCAAAATGAAGCATTTTTTTGACATCTGAATGAAGAGAAATTAAAATTCTTACAACTCTATACTTCATTACTGAAGTATCGGTCTTGTACACCTTTCCTTCTTTCCGCTTGCGAGTTCTAACAAAAAGCTCTCCATCTGATTCGTTGGACTGATACAAATTAAATGAAAAAAGTTAGACAGCAAAAGAATATCAAACCAATTTTCCCAGAACATATATCACTATTAAATTCAGATGTTATATTTGTTAATTTTATTTAATGTCACATTTTGAAACAGAAACTCACAGATGAAACTGTTCACAGATGCACCAATGAAAGCTGCTGTTGTTAATTTTATTTAAAAGGTTAGACAGCAACTCACAGATGCAAAAATGGAGCAACAGCAGCTTACAAGTGCAAAAATAAAGAAACGGCAAGTATAAAATCACAACATATGTAGCAACAATATCACTAACATTTTCTCGACTGTCCCAAACAAGGATACTTTTGCTGTCCCAAACATTTTCTCGACTGTCCCAAACCAACCCATCACTAAGTTTCAGAAATTATACAAACAAGGATACTGCATTCGAGTTTGCAGTACCCTAAGATGGGTGCAATACCTTAACCATCACTAAATTTGCCAAATACCTTAAACACTGTATTAATAATTTCCACAGAGACGGATTGGACTCATATTTAATGTTTAATATGCATCTAACTTGCTGACATATATTGACCAAATGTGTACAAATGCATGAGCATTACGGACACTGGTTTGGAAAAGAACTGAGTTTTCTATCCCAAACAAGGGCAAAGAAAGGCTCATTTATATTTTTATAGATTTTATGTATTTTTTTAGCAAATGGTAATAATAGCTATTGAGTCGTAAATTAATGTGAAAATGCATACCCAGCCAACCATAAAAATAAGCAAAATACATACCATCTTATGCCGAATTTGAGAAAAAAGTTTTGGACCAGCAGTGTGTGTGTCTGTATACAATTTCCGACTTGCACAATTTGTAAGGGCCTTGTTCTATAAAAACATAAAATAAAGATGTTTATCTGCCTGATTTGAATGAATAGAAAGGGAAATAAATTCTGTGATAAAATTTAAAATTATACCTGAATTTTTTCATCTCCCCAATACATCAAGAGTACTCGGAAATCCGCAAGTGGAATTTCGTCCGGCCTATTTTCAAGCCTCTCTTCATCAGTTTCATAGGCCATATAATGTGCCTTTTTAATACGACTCTTGTACCCCCTCCAAGAGTCACGAATTGACTTCAAAACCCAATATTCACATTCATCCGGAATAATATACCGTTGCTTAAATACAAATCAAACATTAAAAAGAACAGTCATGCTACTTTTGTGACAAGTTACATATATTTAATTAAAATTCAGCTAAGTTTGCAAATTACCTTAACATAGTTCCACAGCGTGCCTTTCAAACTTGCAGGAACATCAAACCAAGACTTGTAAGTAAGTGGAACACTCCTCTTCAGTGTTCCTAAAAAATAACTCAGTTCAGACAATACTTTGTCATCGTCTGAAACAGGTTGGCCCCGATGATTCATTTGGATTAGAACTCTTTTGTCATATGACCTTGAATGAACTTTATCCATCTTTGTTTTTCCTCTGAGCCTTCTGGGAGCTCCCACTAATGTTACAAAGTACATACAATAGTAATGAGAAGGCTAGACATAACTTAAATGAGAACTTAAACCATTAAAATCAGAACTCAATTAGATAATACCTTTAGCTTCTTCATCTTCATCTTCTTCGTTTTCAATATTTGTCGACACATTTCCGACGACAGCCTTCTTCCTTCCACTTCCACTTCCACTACTGTTATTCTTCTGGCGTTCTCGCATAGCCAAATAAGCAGACATTGTTCCTATTCCTTCATTGTGTGGTAACTCAATGCTACATGGTGGATCAACAGTTTGTGTAGGAACTGGATTTTCCCCTGCATTCGGAGTTGCATTCTTATCGGTTGCAGATTGAACATTGGCTCGTGAACGAGTTGTTGGTCCAGACTGAGGCTTTGTAATCGTAATCGTTTTGGTTCTCTAAAATACGCACACAAAAACAATAAAATAAAAAAAATAAGGAAGCTAATCTATAATTACCAACATAAAATTAAATCTTCACCTATAACGAACCTTTACTGAATTTTTTGAAGTATCATTTTCACTAGGTTCCTCTTCTTCTGGAGCATAATCTTCGCTTCCAGCTAGCATTTTTGATTTTCCTTTATTTTTTTCAAATTCATTTATCAGTCCAGTAACTAATTTAGGCATCCCAAGAGCTTCAAAAACACTATTCTTCTGCGACACATGTTTAGCTCTCTCCTTTTCGTATTCTGTAAGCGATGGAGGTGGTGGAGGTGGTGGAGGTGGTAGATCATCATCCTGAAAGTAATTTAACAAGACATTATTGTAAATATTATCAAAATATGTAGAACATCATATTAGAAGATCAGATTGTAGTCTTCTTACTTGAATCTCATTTTCATCTGTATTTTCCTCTTCAACGGGAGGATTATAGAAATCCAATTTACTCCTGACACTTGCTGAGTTGATATTCAAAGTTGCATCGCTGACTTCCGTTGGATTTTTCTTCTCCGGTGTCTTTGTAGAATTACTGATCACCTTTTTCTTCTCTAGTGACTTCTTGCTGATCACCTTTTTCCTGTTCATGCGTGGACTCACAGCAGCTTCGCTCACTTGTTGATTGTTTAGCCGTGTCGACTTTCTAGGAGTAAGGACTTGATCAGTCTGTGTCTCGTTGGTTTTTGCTGGCTATTGATTGTTTAGCCGGTCTGACTTTCTAGGAGTAAAGACTTCAGTCTGCTTCTTGTTTTTTGCTGCCTGTTGCAGACGGTGAGTGGTGACAAATTGCCGTTTCTGTGGTTTCACAGCTGCAAACATACAACGACATAAAAGTCAAGTTTATCATGTCATAAACATAATTATTTAAACTTAATTAAAGAAATTATGACTTGACCGTGTATATTAATATTCCAGTTCCTTTATTATTTATGAATTTTCGAGTCGGATGCTCAAAATTGGATCTTGGTTTAAATTCATTTGAAAGTAATCATAAATAGGTTGTTTCATTGTTAGTTTTCTTATGACCAAATTCATCAAAATAGTACAAATGAGAAGATATTTTTATACCTGGACACAACAGATTCTTCCTTGGGCGTACAATGACATGTGGCTGCATTTGTTTCATTGGCTCAATTTTATCATCGACCACGGTGTCGACATAGAAATCAATGTGATCACCATTATTTTTTATTTGCATGAACTCCCACAGATCTGCATCATTGCTCACCAATTTCCACCCACTCATTGTACCTTTCCATGAATATACTCCTCCAATTTCAGTGTACTTTAGCTCTTCCTTGACATACTCCATCAGTACTGTGTAAGAAAACATATCCAGATCAACGCCCTTGACAAAACTCTCTTCTCCACCAACATATCCATTCTTCTCAAATTTTCCCTTGTGATGGAATATAAGATTTGCCTCCATCCTACACAAAATGAAGGAATTAACATTAGAATGACATAATTACAAATTAAAATAAACCAACTGCATTATAAAATAAAACAGTCACTTCACTAAAATGTAATAAAGGCAGAAACACTAAAAAAGAGACAAAAAAAGCCACAAATATGACACATCAGTTACAACATTTAATCAAGGCAGAAACAACATTTTCTAACTTAAATTTGGTTACTTAATTAAATATGATAGTGATACATAGAAATTAAGAAGCATTTTCTTTCACTTTGCTAGGTGGAAGGCGGATTTGTCTTATTGGGACATCATCTCTACACCAGCGAACATCAAAATCTTGATTTCGCATTTCATAAGCAGGCTGGATATCATTCAAATCTTCATTTGCATCTTCGCTTTCGATTTCACACCAGTCTCTCGGCAATTTCTTGATAACATTGTGGCACATCTTATCAATTGGATCTTCTATATAAAACACCTGTTGTACTTGTGAAGCCATAACATAAGGATCAGATTTCTGGCACAATCGATTAAAATTGACACGAGTCAGCCCATATAAATCTTTCTCTTCTTGGTACCAACAACACTTAAATAAAACCACACTAAATTCTCCCCAATAATCTAGTTCTAATATTTCCTCAATTGATCCATAGTAATTAACTTCACCAACCAATGGATTTTGATCTTTCGAACTTGCAAAGCTAGTAGTCAAGGCTGTCAAAAATACACCACTGTTTTGTGTTGTACATTTGGCATCTCTGAACTTTGTATAAAATCTGTATCCATTGATAACATATCCAGTAAATCTCTTAGCTGTTGTAAGAGGGCCCATTGCAAGCAGTTGTACTTCTTTTGAAATGTCCTCCTTTTTCCCAACCTCTTCCTTTAACCACTTCCAAAATTCTTGACTGTGTTCTCTCTCTCTTTTATATTTTTTTGATAATGCATGACCATCAACTAAAGCTCGATGTTTCCTAGAATAAAGACCTGGTTAATAAAAGATGGACACAAAATTTCTAATTCTTCAATAATTACTAAAATAAAAATAAAACTTAAAAACTTACTCAAGTAAACTCTCTATTTCCTTGTTACCACAATTGAATAGAACGTAACGGTGACATGCCGTCCATTGATAATCTTTTAGATGAATACCTTTTCCATCTTTGTTTCTTCTTGTGCCAATAGGATATTCCAGATTCTGTGGACAGGTTTCAAATTTCATTTTTCCTGCTCCATCGCCACCTAAGCACCTTGAACAGAATATCAAACATTCTTCTGCAATATAACCTTCAGCAATGGACGCCTCAGGTTTATTTTTGTTGCGAACATATGATTTCAGTTTACAAAGATAACGCTCAATAGGAAACATACAACGAAGATGTGCAGGTCCACCATATTCAATTTCCTTGCATAAATGAACTAGCAAGTGCACCATTATATCGAAGAAAGCATTTGGGAATATCATCTCAAATTGACAAAGAATTTCCACAATTTCCTTTTGTAGCCTCTTGAGATCAGCCAAATTGATAATTTTACTCCAAAGACTTCTTAGAAATGCACCTAATCTTATCATAGGTAGTGCAACTTCAGGTTTTACAGATTTCTTCACAGCAAATTGCAGCAAGTAGTGGAGAAGAAAATGAGCATCGTGGCTCTTATACCCTGCAATTTTCCTCTCTTTCTTGTTTACATACCGGCTGATATTAGCTGCACAACCATAAGGCAGTTTAGCATTCTCCAACACCGAGCAAAATATTTCTTTCTCCTTGTTCGTCATTTCAAATATGGCAGCCCTGATCTGAATGTAATTCCCATCAACTGATAGAACTGGATGAAGGACATCCCTAATGCCTATCTCTTGTAAATCATACCGAGCACTTAAATGGTCTTTCGACTTCCCATCAATATTTAGTAAAGTACCAAGTATGTTATCACAAATGTTTTTCTCTATGTGCATAACATCAAGGTTATGTCGACATACATTGTGACTCCAATATGGTAAATTAAAAAATATTGACTTCTTTTTAAAAGGGGATTCATTTTTATGCTTGTTGACCTCTTTCTGCCCAAAAATATTTTCATAACCAGCCAACAATTCTTCAATGTCTGTCCCGGATAAAATTTCCGGAGATGTCCCCATTTCAATTTCACCATTGAACCTTTTCTTATCAAACCTCCACTTGTGTTCCGGATCTAAAAATTTCCTATGATTCATGTAGCACATTTTTCTACTATGTTTCAAGTAAGTTGAAGAAGTCTCGAAATGGCATACGGGACAAGCTAAATAACCCTTTGTGCTCCAGCCGGATAACATTGCATAGCCCGGAAAGTCGCTGATCGTCCATAACACGCTTGCACGTAACGTGAAATTAGCACCAGTTAAGGCATCATAAGTTTGTATGCCAAGACCCCATAATTCTTTCAATTCTGCGATAAGAGGCTGCATGTAGACATCAATGCTATTCTTAGGAGACTCTGGACCAGGGATAAGGGTTGAAAGTATCAAATTTTCTGGCTTCATGCATAACCAAGGTGGAAGGTTATAATTTACCAATATGATTGGCCATGTGCTGTGAGCAGTAGTCATTGTACGAAAAGGACTGAATCCATCAGCAGCTACTCCTAACCTGATATTTCTGTTTTCAGATGAAAAATGAGGATATTTGGCATCCATCGCCTTCCAAACCTTGCCATCAGCTGGATGTCGAAGTCTGCCATCATTTTTTCGTCCCACTGCATGCCATATCATAAGTTCTGCATACTCCTTGGACATGAACATCCTTTGCAGCCTTGGTTTTAGTGGAAAATAACGCATCACTTTTGCTGGTACTTTGTGAATCCGCTTCTCCGGATCATTGTCAACAGCCGCTTTCTTTTCCTTTATAACCCACCTTGAAACACCACAAGTTTTGCAGTTATTTTCCTTTTCATTTTCTGCCCAATATAGCATGCAGTCATTTGGACATGCATGTATTCTTTGGTAATCGAGGCCTAAATCTTTAATGATATTTTTGGTAGCATTGAAAGAAAAAGGGATGTGGGCTTGTGGAAAAGCTTCTTTTAGCAACTCTAATAAATCGGTAAATGCAGACTCGGTGATTCCATGTAGGCATTTTAAAGAATAAAGCCTGATGATGAAACTTAATCGCGAAAATTTAGTACACCCGGGATATAATGGCTGCTTTCCCTCTTCAACATGATGATGAAATTTTCTAGCATTGGCATCTACTCCATTTGCTCCATCAGAAGATCCACTTTCATTGTTCTGCATATTTCCATAAGTATGATGCAACATCTCATCGAGATTATCTCCAAAATTTATTCCCGCTTCACCATCCATATACTTATCGCTCCTTTCAGGATCTACACAGGAAATCTCACAAATCCATTTCACGTACAATTCAGATGGACCATTCCAAATCAGATGGTCGTAGACTACCTCTTGACGATACCACTTGCGATTATGACACTTTTTGCAAGGGCATGCAATTTCATCACCTACCGCGAATCTAGAAAAAGTATTTTGAATAAAACGCTTCACTCCACTGATATATCCTTCACTAAACTTAGGAAGTTCTGCCCATATTTTTTCCTCGTCATTCATCACTAATTTAGACACAAATAACATACAAGTTAACTCACAAGTAAAATCAGGAATATGATTACACCTTAACTCACAAGTAAATCAGTAAATTAGGCAACACAACAATCAAATCAGGAAAAACTTGAAATATATATAGAGTGATACCTTAAGCAGAAGATTAAATCGAAGCCCTAACTGAAATTCGAATCCCAAACGAACCCTAATTGAAGACCTAATTGAAACACCAAAGCCCTAATTGAACTTGAACTCGAACTTGCCCTAATCGAACCCCGATTAAGCTTGCAAACTTGAACTTTTAGCCCTAATTGAAACAGCGATTGAGAGTGTTTGAGCGTTTGTGAGGCTGAGTGTTTGAGAGGTTGAGCGGCGGAGTGTTATTTTGTTAAGTGTTAAGTTTTGCCGCTTTCTTCCTGCTTCCCGCGTTCTTTTTTCAGCCCGCTCATTTTTTATAATATTTTTATAAGTCTATAGCTACTGCAACATATGTTGATATCTATACTAACATCCTGAAGCTAATGTTGCAATAGACCTTTGGATCGGTGATCCATTTTAACAATTGGATTAAATGTAGACCGTTGGATCGTATTCACGTGGATTGCTAATTTTATTAATTTTTTAATTTGAATACAACTATAGCTACTGCAACATCTTGTTGATACCTATGCTAACACCTTGAAGCGTGTGTTGTAATAGACAATAATCAGCATACCTATCGTTACATTGTAGTTAGCAACACCTTGTATTTTTGTTGCGATAGGTCATCTATGGCGTAGTGACAATTTCTCATTTTAGCATATTGATTTGCTTTTGAAGAAACATGATAGGATAAGTATACGTTTTTGGTTATTAAATTGAAATTTTTGAAAATTTACATGTCTTAACAAAAATAAAAATAAAAGTTTAATTACAATTAACTATGGTTTAACTAGCATATAGGAAGGTCCAAGGGTGATAATTATGAAGTATATCCTATTTGTAATCTTTGTTTAAAAAAGTGGTTGATTTAAAGGAAAGGCGATAACATTTTCAATCTTCTAAGTTAAGTGGTGCTAAGATGATTTGCATAACTCTCTCTTTTCAAAAAAACAATTTTTTTTATAAAAATAAGAAACACCTAGAGTCATGTGTTCACACGTAAGTGTGTACACTCGCCATGCTTTGTACCCTTCTCACGTAAGCCCGAAAGGCAGTGCATGATCGGTATATCTAGCCTCAGTTTACCTGAGTTAGGTGTATGTAAACACCTTGAGTCATGTGTTCATACACAAGTGTATACACTCGCCACGCTCTATACTCTTCTCACATAAGACCGAAAGGCGGTGCATGATCAATATATCTGGCCTTGGTTTATCTGAGTTAGGTGTGTAAATAATAATAATAATGTTAATACTTCTAAAAAAATAGAGAGAGAAAGAAATTGAAATCCAAGCACTATTTCACTTATTTGATTTGACTTGTTATTTACAAGAAATAAAAAACCACTTTGCAGAACTTTGATAATCAACTAAAGGATTAATTTCATAGTTGCACTATGTTATCAACCGAAACAACTAGCCAAACTAGAGTCTAATTCCGATGATAACTTAATTTTTGTGGAAGTTTTGATGAGTAAAAGGACTCAAGTTTCTTGATAATAACCAAAACTTATATTTTACTTACTTGTGTCAATTTAAAAATACATTCTTCATTTGTAAATATTGTTGAAAACTTGCATCATGCAGTCGCATTAGAATCTGTATATCGCATTTGGAATATGTGGGTAGTATCTACTGAAAACCCTCACGAGACAACACTCGTCCTACTAGGGACACCCAGAGGTTTAACGACTTGTTGCATACATTCAATGCAATTGTGTTTCGTATGAAAATGGATTTATCTTAGTTTTAGTTTATTCGATGACGAATAAAAAGATAAGTGTGGGGGTACTTGATGTGCACGAAAAAGTGCATATTTTTACTTCCATATTTAATCTACTTTCATTTAAATAAATGAGCATATTAGGGTAATTTACATGTTTAAACCAAAATTTAAATTGTTTTCAAAATCATTTATTCATCTTCATTTGGGCGGTAAAATGGTAATTTTGTGTATGATTCAATTTGAGAAAATTTATTTGCACATTTTTATTTTTATTTGTAGGAAATGGAGTATAAATATGAAGAGGTTTCATGGATGCATGCATGCACATATGTTGAAGGCAAATGAAGAATGGAAATAAAAGAATTCATGCATCATAGAGGAGCCCACATACCCACTAACATATGGTCCATAATTAATAGCACATGCATATGTTAATGGAGGCTTAAAGGCATGTTAGTGGGGATTAATTATTTCCCTAATGATTACTTGGAGGTTACACTTTCTCACGGGCATTTTAGGCAGTCCTCTAAAATATGAATTAGAGTTTTAAGCATGTGTAAATACCGCTTATGTTTCATGTAATGATCTTCTTCTTTTCATGCAATATTGTAGCCACAAATCAAAGTTAAATAAAAATTTCTTTAATGGCTTCTTAGCCTTATTTTTACTTTCATGCAATTTTTATTTATGCTTTCTTTTCATGCTCTCATACTTAGTTTATGCTTCTCTTATTTAATGTTAGTAGTATAGATTTAATTCTTGTAATTAGTTTAGTTTTATTTCATGCAAGTAGTTAGCTCTCTTTTCTTTTAATTAGCACTCATTTTCCTTTTTTCTATGTTGAAATCATTTTATGTTAACATGTTTTCAAATATGAGTAGCTAAACCCCTTCAATTTAGGGGTAATGAAGCTCTCATGAAACATATTAAATTAACATAATGATTTCATTTGTGATAGCCTATATTGACATCTCATATAGGCTATGCTTAACTCCATATAAACATAAACTATTTGATTATTTGCCTAGGTGATTTTGATGATGAAAGTTAAGCTACAATCAAAATTTCATGGTCTATGTTACTAATTCATAGTAAATAGATCATACTTAAAGTAGATTTTATTTTTAATTTTCATGTCATTTCATGAGTGTTGATAAGTGGGTTTGAATGGTGTAATAGAGTTTGATGATTTAAGTTATGCTAATTAATAGCATAAATAAATCATACTTATAATAAGCACATCTATCATTTCTACTTAATATTTTAATGAGAGATTATAAATGAATTTTGTCTTGATTTAATGAATGATTGGAAGTGGATTTGCCTCTAAATTGTTCCTTAATCACATAGTTTTATTCACCTTTGCTCTAGTTTATTTCCTACAATTGTTCTTAATTTAAAACCACTTCAAAACTTTGGGCTAATTTGGTTGAGTATTATTGAAATTTAATTCTTTCCCTGCGGATCAACCTATACTCGCATATGTACTACGATTGTATGTCGTGCGCTTGCGGTTTCTATAACGATTATATTTTTAACGATGGTTTTCTAATCGATAGAAATTTCCATCGCAACCACATGTGAATGATGAGTCGGGACTCTAGGGCATTTTGAAATAGAAGCTAGAGCGATTATTTAACCGTATCATAAAATTTCATCAACAAAGAGAACCCTAAATAACATTTTCTTTTTACTTCAATTGCAAACCCTAGTTAATCTTTCTTAGTCAACTTTTTAAAGGTTGAAGGATTGCCGAAGAAAGAATTTTTTTAACAACCTAACTTTTTGTAGCCATATAATCGCCATAAATGAAAAGTCGAATCGTTATAAACACAATAGTATACATAGAGCTATATAAACTAACTACCTAAACTTTCAGAACTCACAACGGAATGGATTAAACTGTAACATATAGATAAAATAAATAGATCCCATGTATATACATAATAAGGTACACTTAGTCTTTATACATACATAAAGTGTCACATCATATAAATACAACATACCGAACAAATGGTCAACATATATAAACATATCCATAGTCTCCATCTTCGAACATCACACCATCACGATTGCTTCCTTCACCTATAGTGCACGAGGAGGAGGGCCAAACACATGTCTGTTGAGTAAACAAATTACCTAGTATATAATGATACACGATTTCATAGACATCATATGAATACAATACTTACTTACCTCAACTCGTCTCACTTGCTTTCACAAAGTTAGTCCATCATAATAAACATGGTGTGATGACCACTATTATATATTTATTTAGATTTAATGTATTCCAGATTTAGTTAAACATAGATTATTTCTTCTACACACAATAAAGGAAATAGAATAGAGTCAGTTGAACACAGACTAACCCACCGATAAATGAGAGAGTAAGTTAAGCAAAGACTAATCCAACGATACACATAAGAGTTAGCTAAATGGAAACTGACCACAACATATAGTTAAACATAAACAATTCCCTTAAATGTAAACAAGAGTATGAGTTATATAAACATAGTCTAACCCTCATATATGTAATGGATAGGTAAACATAGCCTAACTACGTTACACATGATTTAACCACTCATTAAAATGCACAATCAACGGAGTACATATCTATACGTTAACCTCCCAAACATCACTAGAAATCGAACAAGTTATTTAAAAATTATTTTGTATAGGCCTTGCTAGAGTAAAATTGCTCTAGCATAGGTCCAAGTCCAACCTAGCCAGTAAATAGGTGCACCGGTGCATCGGTCTACATGCATCGGTCTATCAGTCACCGTATTGATTTTCCAGTAAAAGATTCCAAATTACATTCTTTTCTTCCCTAATTCAATTTATACTTCATTGTCACTATTCTAACACTCCATATTTCACCTAAACATCATACTTCAACATCCTAACCTTTTTATATATCTTATATGTAATGACCTGGAATTTCGGATGCTTCGTATTTAAATATCTAAATTATTTAAATATTTGAATCTTGGATTAAATATTATTAAATTGATTTGATAACCTAGTTAACCCCCTTTTTAAATAATAAATAATGATGGTAAACTTGTTTTTGAAGTTTATTTACAAAAATAAATATTTCAAAGGAATATCGATAATGTGTTAGAAAATCAGTTTATTGATAAACAGTTTTTTAATCAATATAAGTTGTTCGAACTCTCTTGTGCTAAGCTAATAAACATATGAAGATATTAGGAACCAATTAACACACTTTGCTTCATGAAGTAATTATAACATTCTAGAAGCTTCTAATGCATAAGAGATATTTATGTGTAAGGGTAGTTTAGTCATTTACTAATGGGTAAGAGGTGTAAAGGAGAAGTGATAGGCATATGGAGAGGTGAGCCTTCCGTGGCATGATAGGGGTGGGAGGAATGGTAGGCAATACCATCTTGGGTCTATATAAGAGAGGGCAAGCGTCTTGATTTACATTTTGCAAATTTACACTAAAGTTATAAGCTCTTACATGTCTTCATCTTCATAAATTTCCTAAGCAAAATAATTTTAAAACACATCCAAATCAACTCAAACTTGGACTAGAGCCTTAGGACAACATAACAACACCATCTAGAAACTTGAACCAAATCCATGCTCACCCCACTTGGATAGGCCGTGAGCTATTATGGGGCATTTCTGGCTAAAAATAGTGCAAAGCAATGGAAGTGGTAGGAAGTGAGGTGTTAACAAGGTTGAGATAGAAAGTGGAGCTTGGAATTGCTTGTTTATTTAGTTAAGGGTGAGATTACTTACCACGTTGAATGAAAATATTGTGTATTTGTGGTTGTGTTTGATTTTGTATATGTTGTTTGAATTGATATTGACATATGTTGTAATATTGGTTTCGATTCTTGCTTTGAAAGCAAATGGCATATGTAATCCATATGTATGGACTTGAACGGACTTGAATGGACCCATTTGACTTGTAGCATAGCCTTGAAATAAAGCACATAGGTTATAGTTGGACTTTGGTTTAAATTGGACTTGGATTTGAAAGTGCTCTTATAGTGATAATCACTATAGATGCACTTAGAAATTGCCTTGTGTTCGGCAATTTTTTTTTGAACTTTGTAGAGAGACACTTAAACTTTTCTTGCCATATTGTGATGTATATTGCGTATTCTTGCTTCTATAGAAAGTTTGGATGATAAAACGTTAAGTAATATATCGATAAGTGGTCAAACTTATACTTGTGCAAAACTACCCCGTTTTAGCCTTTGTTTTGAACTTTAAAGGTTTGGAAAGGACTTTTAAATTCTTTCTTTTTACAAGTGTTTGCTAACTCTTATTATAGTATCTTAATATTTTTTGACATTTTCATGAATTTTAAAGAAGAGGGTTTACTTTTAAATATAAAGGAAACATGGTTTTTTCAAGTTTTCAAGTGAATTATCAACTTGCTATTTTTAAACAATATTTTGGATAAATGTTTTAAA
Source organism: Allium fistulosum (assembly GCA_030737815.1). NCBI lineage: Eukaryota > Viridiplantae > Streptophyta > Magnoliopsida > Asparagales > Amaryllidaceae > Allium > Allium fistulosum. The sequence goes on along the minus strand of CM060904.1, from coordinate 1,125,247,991 downwards.
ACCTATTATAAGTATTTTAAAAAATATTTTTAATCATATATAGTTTTTAGAAAATGTTTTGGCTATTTTATTAAAGTATAAATATCTCATGTATAAAAATATCTTTTAAATTGTTTTATTAAATATCTAGTTTTATAAATAAATTACAATACTTATATATGTCATTCTAAAAGGGTTTCAAATTATAAACAAAGGGTTTAGAATGGGTTTACGAATTTCTTAGTGGCTAAATTGTGTTTTGTTTACTTACTTATTTGAAAAGCAATTAACTACGCTTGACACTAAATGACGACGAGGTAGACTTCTCTATTTATGAGAGTTAAGATTGATGTTTGAGCAAAGATAGAAGAAATAGTGCTCTAACCTACCGACTTCCCACTTGACCGAGGAATAGTTAAGTTGGAATTTCGAAAACGTGTTAGTCTTGGTGTTTACTTGCTTATTTGAAAAGTAATTAATTGTGCTTAATGTTAAACGCTGACGAAGTAGGCTTATCTATTTGTGGGTGTTAAGATTGATGTTCGAGTAGGTATAGAAGCAACTGAGCTCTAACCTACCAGTTTCCTTCTTAACTGAGGAATAGTTAAGTCAGAAATGTCAGAAACGTGTTAAGTATATGAACCTTGATTTCTATAAGCGAACGTTTTAACTGGGTAGTCAATTATTCGACTGTCGAACTTAACCAAATATTAACTTGGATCTTTAAAACAATTTTTTAAAGATAATAACAAGTATGGAAATGGTTTTGGGTTTGCTGTGACATTATGTTAATAACATTCATCTTTAACCCATTTTGAATATACTTATGAATCATAAATAGATCTTTAAAAGAATGTTTTAAAGATAAGCATAAGTGAAATGATTTTCGGTTTGTTGTGACAATGTGTTACTAACATTCGTTTTTAACCCTTTTTGAATATACTTCTAAATGTAAATAGATCTTTGAAAGAACGTTTTAAAGATAAGCATAAGTGAAATGGTTTTGGGTTTGTAGTGATAATGTTTGGGTAACATTAGTCTTAAACCTTTTGAATGGATTTGTAAAAGTACTTAAATCTTTAAAATGGATATTTTGAAGGAAATTATAAGCATGGAATCTTTTGGAAAAAGATAGAAAAAGTAAAGGTTTAAAATAAGAAATCTTGTTAATGATTTGTGAATATACTTATACCATTTAAGATAAGTATATGAATACTTTTTGAAGTATTGAAAGAGTACAAATGAATAGTAGGGATTGGTGATAAAATAAGTTTTACTAATAAAAGAGATTTTAATTAATAAAAGACAATTAAACAAAAAGGGGATTAGAAGTCGCTTATGTGACTTAATCGTGCTTTGTGTGACTTGATCATGCTTAATGTGTTTACTTGTTTATGGAAAGTATTTAGTCGTACTTAGCATTAAGAGTCCGAAAATGTTATTAGTATATGAGACTTAGTTTCCCTATGTGTTCGTTCTCGTTATTGTTGAATATGACCAAATTCGTCAATTCATTCTTGAAGAGACAGGGATTAGTAAGTGCTTACTTATCGAAAACCACTTCAAGACTGAGATATGTTTACTATCTCTTGGAAGTGGATCTGTTCGAGATGTTAGAAGCCATGTGTTGTTTTGAGATCTGTTCGAGATGTTGAATCCATTTGGGGACTCATGTTATGTTCGAGTGATAAAGACTCATGTGAGAGATGCCGAACGTAACCTCGAGTTGGAAAATGGCAGAAAACTGTAATGATTCGCCTTTCTTACTCCTAAAGATGACAGTTAATACATCCATGGTTTTCATGTGTCGGTCACCTAGGCGTCCGAAAGACAAGTCGTTGAGGTAAAAAGCAAAGAAAATACAAGAAGAAAGAAACATAGAATCTCACAACGCAAGGCAATCATATATAATAGATTATGGATATTACATATGGTCACTTTCAAAATGAAACATCAGACTCAGCACATATATTAACTTTAGCCAAGGATAGTTTTAATTTCCTACACCCACAATGTTGATACATAATATACATAAACATCAGAAATAAAATAGATAACTAGGTAACGGTGAAGCCTCCTGCTCTATGCTCCTCCAAAATGCATCCGTAAAAACCTAGACTACTTGGCTGCTCATACAAATTTTAGTACCCAAGAGTTTTAGGAAAAGAAAGAAAAACTCCAGGTTAGACATGGGTCTGGTGTGAGTAAACTCCAAACAACTGAATTATTATACTAAAAAAACTCTTTTAAAATAAAGGTATATCGTAAGACCACATGCACATAAACACGGACGGGGTTTTTACCTTACGATAAACAAAACATTTCTATAGACAATCCAGTGATATTATAATAATGTCTAGGTTTTAAAGTAAATATTGAACACAGCTGAACTGGTTACATTAATTACATTCCAGCATAATAGGTATACAACAAAGTCCGTAAAGGCACTTATTGGAGAATGGGTTCCATCAATGACAAGGCTATTGGGGTATCGCCTGCCATAGTACACCTCTAGATAAAATGTACAGAAGGCCGCACATAGGTCCACTGCCAATACAGGACCGGTCTACCCCCTGCTGGATAGTACCGAATATGTCACCACCCCAGTTGTGATCAACAATCGTAGCCGGGTCATTAGCATACATAATCTGGAAATATCATTCAAGATCGAGTGATGACCATACACTAATGGGAGTGACCCACATAGCTCTGCCTCATATTCCCTATTTTAGTCATTTTCGATTGTGAGGCTTGAGGCTACATTTACCTTTTCACATAGCAATCCCACTTGGAATGACAACACTGCCCTCCAGGTGAAAATGCAATGCTAGCATTCATTCAGACAAGTTGTTCAATATATGAACAAACTGAAGGCACTACTTCTACTACATCCAATTTGAATCACCCTCAGAATTAATAGCAAGCAGCCCTTGCACTTCAAAGATCTTCGTCTTCGATTCCATCATCTTCCAGATGTTCCAATTCGAACGCTTACGTTGGTTTGAAGTGTTTTTCAGATAACTCATGTTATCCGATCTCAGCCTCTTCGAAAGAAAATTCAATGATTTTAAAATTGGTAAGTTATCAATAGTGGACAAATTTGCTATCTTGGGTGAGTATAGATTTGCATATGAAAAATAAGACATCCTATACTTATCCCCACTTTCCAATTCAAACAGTACTATCCCTGGATTAACAATGAGGTCGGATAAGTTAGAAACTACACATGCCTCGACATACATTCTTACTTCTTGGGATAGAGAGGAGTTTTCATATCTTGGAATTTGGAGTTAAGTATATGATCAAACACTTTCCATGTACTTAATTTGTAATGACCCATTTATCGAAATTAACTCTCTCTATCCCGACGTTTTGACCTCTCTATCCCTTGCCTAGAAAATCGAGTTCTAGATCTCACGGATAAAGGAAAGTCTACTCTTCGGCATTTAGTGCTAAATATAAGATGACTTATTTTCAATAAAACTTGTCAACGTTTCAGCATAACTCACGTATTTGTTTGACTGCTTAATGACACAAACAAGAAATCCCTTGTATTTAAAACTATTCTTTGTAAAAGAAAGTTGCTTTTAAACAAACCGACCTTTGGAAATAAAGTGATTTAAAATTAGGAACTTATTTGATTAACAATAATAATTTAAACCATATATTTACCTGATAATTAGATAATAATTGAACCTTTAGATAATAATTAAATAATAATTAACCTTTACCTTAATTAGTAATTAAATAATAATTATCCTTTATTTAATTAGTAACTAGTTAATAATTAACCTTTTCTTAATTAACAATCAACTAATAAGTAAGCTACTTAATTGATTAACTAAATAATAATTAACCTTACTTAATGATTAATTAAATCTTACTTAATTACATAATAATTAACCTTTTTACTTAGTTAATTATAATTAATTTTTGAAAATATTTTTAATAATTTTAAATTCCTTTTTAATACTTATAATATACTTTAAAATATCTTTCAAAACTATTTAAAGTAAAATCTCTTATAGTTTACACAAAAGTTGTCGATTTACAAACTATATCCATAGCGGCTATCGCTATATGGAGCATAACTTTTTAACTTGCTCTACATATTAAAATAGCCTTTAAACCTTTTCCATTTTATATTTAAATTACTTAGATAACTTTGAATAAAGGTTTTGAAAACCAAAGTAGTGTTTCAGAAAACATTTTAGAACCATTAAAATAAGTTAGTATACTAGTTTTAAAAACACATGAGATCTCGATGTCTAACATAAACACATTCAAATGTTAACTTTCCATTGACATACAATCATCCATATCATAAGCACACTCATATATACAAAGGTAAACACATTCATAAACAAGTAAAGATCATCTCTTGCCAATAATAGCTAATAACTTTAACTACATTCAAGTTAACAATGAATCATCACATATATCATCTCCTTTAAGCGAGAACCAAACCAAACAACATCATGTCCAAACCTTTATAACCACAAGCAACTAAACTAATACCAGTATCACAAATAATAATAAAGTTTGAAATTTTAGTTTAAAAGGTGAGATTTACTCATCAAAATCAATTGAATTCGAATCAAATTACCACTACACTTTGCACCAATAACCGGATTTAACTTTTCTTCCTAAAAACTTATTTTTAAAGCTTCGGGAGGTGAATTTTCGTTCGGCCCAGGGTGAGGAGGACTCAGCCTTGATTTTGAAGGGGTTTTTTGGTTTTGTTTTGAAAGAGAAAAGGTATAAAGAAGAAAGGAAGCAATTTTTTCCAAGTTCTGAGGATTTAAAGTGAACAAAAGAGAGATTTTTAACTTTGAATTTTCAAAGATGCCATGGAAGAAAAAAAGAAAGCTTGGAGAATTAAGAGGTAAAGTTTGAAATGAAGAAAGTAAAGTGAAAATGAGAATCGAAAAAAAGAAAAATTGTTTATATATAAAATGAGATATTGTAATACATTTTTACACTTAACCCTATACCCTTCATAACTTCATGCCACAGCACCCTCTCCCTTGCCCCGTTCTACACGCAACCATCACCTCCCCCTTATTCCATCACCTCACCTCTTCCCATGATGTGAAGTTACCTTTTAATTTTATTTTGTTTTATATAAAGGAAAAGAAAAGTCAACTTTACCTTTTTACTTTAAGTAAATTATTTTATCATATTTATTTCTAACCATAACATATGTTGTTTTTATTCATCTGTATATACTCTATTGTACATAATATTTTTCGACAACTTTTAGACGATAAAAAGTTGAAAATCCAAAAAACGATTTTCGGTCATATTTTCGATTTTTCTCCGCAGTAATTATTTTTGTAAACCAAATTTGGAAACAACTCCACCATCATTAGTTATTTTTTAAAAGAGGTCTATCTGAGTTATAAAATCCATTAATTAATTATTAGAAATGTATTAAATATTCATGTTTAAAGTGATTAAATTACGGGTCGTTGCATTCTCCCCCCTTAAAATAATTTCGCCATGAAATTAACACACCAAAAAAATAACTCAAAATAAATCAAAAAGGCATATATTATAAATGATGAAACAGATACAACTGATACATTCTAAGCAACTACATCACAAACAGTGGGTACATAATTCACATAACAAGAAAACTACTATTCCAACATCAATTCAGGATAAGCTTCCTTTATATCTTCCATCTTCGAAGTGTAGTCTCTGGGGTCTTCACTCCACTGAACCTTAACCAATCTCACCATCTTATTTCGTAATTGTTTCACATCTTGATCCCCAATGTGAACGAGATGCCTTATCATAGACAGGTTTGGTTCCATCTCTAAATCCTTTTGAACAGACGGTTCCACAATCAACGATGGGTTATGCACATATTTCCTTAAATGTAGCACATGAAAAATATTATGAACTCCCCACAATATTTCCGACAACTCAACTCTATAGGCAAGCGACCCAATTCTTTCGATAATTCAAAAACGCCCAACATACCTTAGTGCTAACTTCCCCGCCCTTCTAAAATGAACAACTCCAATAATCGGGGAAATCTTCACAAACACAAACTCTCCAACTGAAAATTCCAAATCCATTCCTCTCCGATCAACATAGCTTTTCTATCGATCTTGAGCTTCTTTCATCCTCCTCTTGATCACCACAAGCTTCTCTGTAGCCTCCCGAATCATATCAGGTCCAAGCATTATCCAATCCTCAGTTTATACCCAAAACGTTGGTGACTTGCATGGTCGTCCATACAGAGCTTTATAGGGTGCCATGCCAATGCTTGCTTGATAACTGTTGTTGTAAGAGAATTCCATAAGTGTAGATGATCTTCCCATAATCCTCTGAAATCCAAGATCCATGCTGTAACGCCCTGGGATTTTCCAAAAATAAATAAGAAAATATAATTAAAAGATAAGAATTAACCTAAAAGGAAAATTTTCAGAAATGTCTGAATTTGACTATGGGACTTGCAACATTGTGTCTGTAGTAATTTTCTAGATAACCTTCATATATAACTTGTAGAAATCCGAGCAAAAATGAAAAAGTTATAAAGGATTGAATAAATAAGAAATTGAAAAGAGAAATATGAAATAGAAAAAAGAGAAATCGACTAGGGCCAAGTCAACCCAGGTGGACCCAAGTCAACCGTGGGTGGTCGACCTAGACTAAGTGTAATGACCTTTTCGACCCTTATAAATTGATACTAATACATCCACGGTATTCACATGCCAAATACCCGAGTGGCGGAAAAACAGATTGTTCGGGTGAAAGAAAGAAAAGAAAGAACAGAATTTCGCATCGTGACAAGAGAAATATATAATATACACAAGATCTTTACTAAAAGAAATCATCTTATTTATACATACATAACACAAATCAGAGCACACTAACCTATTTCAGCCTGGACATTTATAATAACCTGTCCTTACAATTTGCTGGTAAATACAGACAGAAATCAAAAACAACAAAACAGTGGAAACTATAAGATACGTGAATACATCTTGGAGAATCCAGCTCGCCTCCTGAAAGCTTCAAAGTATCCAGCTAAATCTGGAAAATATGCTCGGGCTGACTAGAGCATTATAGGAAAACAACGCGGGATCAATTTGGGAAAACCGTTATGAGAAACACAATCAAATGGATTCTTAATGTCTAAATAAACTTTTCAAAATAAAGGTATCTCATAATACCACGCCGCACATAAACACGGACGGGTTTTTACATTACGATAACCAAAACATTTATATTAGAAAATCCAATGATATTATAATAATGTCTAAGGGTGAAAATAAAGCTAATCAAGTAGCTGTGATGCTCGTGAGTGAACATTATGAAAAACTAGGTATATAATCAAAAACCGATAGGCGCGTTCGCCAATTGTGTAGGATTCCATGGAAGTGCCCTCGAAACATCGAGAACGGTCATCCTGCATAAGGATCAGAGATATCCTTCTGAAGCAGCATACATCCCTAGTGATGTACCATAGGAAAAACATAGCCAGTCTCGCTAAGACCGAGTGCATCACCCCATGTATGCATAACTACTATAGGTAACGTCTAGGTGGAACCGACTACAACCTATGGGTTTTCCAACCCTATTGGCCATGCCTCATATCTCTAGTTTTAGTCATTACCGCTGATGAGGCTACGTCCGGTATTCCTGCTTACGCACCGCCATTAAAATAGATCATGGAATCCCACATGCATTCCAGTGATTCCAATACCCCAACAGGTCTCGGAATCATACATGGATTCCCATTTCTCAAATATATCTTGGAACCACACATGGATTCCAATACTCCAATATGTTTCGGAGCCATACATGGATTCCAACATCTCAATATATCATGAAACTCCTCCATAGAACTGTATGTGGTTTTTGGAGTGGTTACGATATGAGTTATCTCTTACGAGTACGTTCCCCCGCTTACCGGGCATCCTAAAAACCACTCGTCGATTTTTCGAAATGCTCGGTACCACTTCTTTAGTAAATAATCAGAAAATACATAAGAGCGAGTATCACCCCCTAACTGTTTAAGTGGATAGATCTCCTCATTATTTTTCCTAAAAGAACAAAACGAGTTAAACGTACAGTGTAGCACCACCGACGGTAACTGTACCATATAATCCCTGTGTTTCTCCAAGATATTTCCAAAGTTAGAATCCTTCGGTGTTAAGTAGGGAATATTTCTATACCACCAAAATTAAGAAGGATTACATATTTAGGCCAAGATTTGATAGTCGGTTATTTAACTATAAAATAATCAAACAGTCAAACAGAGATTACATTTACCATGGAAACCACTAAGCTTCTTTAATCAATCTTAGATTAATTGAATCTATTTCCATAATATTTATCAAAATATTCATTTACTTATCTCACTAGGATAAAATATTCACAAACCCTTTCACTTCCAAACTTGGAAATCATTCCATATACTTATACAATGTTATAAGCATATTCAAAAATTCTTTTGAAAACTCCTTATTTCAAAATCATATTAAAAGGATCAAAACAAAGGTTATTACAAACGAAGATGAAAATAACTCCAAACTCTATTCCTTCGGTGTTAAGTGTGGAGCGAATGTTCCATACCACCATAATTAAGAAGGTCGGTTAAGAGAAATCCAATCTCCATTTCACTAATAAATTCCTCAAATAAATCTTTTTACCAAACCACTTCCTTTATTAATGCTCCTTTTGAATTCCAAGTTCATTTATAAAACACTTTATAAACCTCCAAGTTTATTTTTAAAATACTTTTTATAAATTTCCAAATCATTTATAAAATTCCTTTTATAAACTTTCCTTATTTGAAACAAATTTATTTAATAAACTCTTTATGTCAATAAAGTTCCATTGATAAATAATACATTATTTAAATGACTTTAAATAACAAGTTATTGTTTAAACACCCTTCTATTTAATTATCTTTAAATCTTATTCAAAATAATAACTTTAGAATCTCATTAATAATATATTAGATTAATTTTAAGCACTATTATTGTATTAATAAATTAACTTCAAAATAATACTAATATAATAATTAATTAACTTTAAAACATTATTAATACAACAACCAATTAACTTTTAAATAATATTAATATGATAATTAATTAACCTATAAATAAAATTAAATAACTTAAATCAATATAATTAAATAACTTTAACAAAATTTAAAGTATAGTTAAATCACTTTGAATAAATAATAAAAATATAATTAAAACATTTCAAAACAATAATTAAATAACTTTAAAATAACAATTAAATAAGCTTAAATAACTTTAAGAAATAACTTTTCATAATCATATTAATAAAGTAATTAACTTTAAATCATTATTAGAAACAATTATTAATTATCTTTAAACGATTATTAATAAATAGTTATTACCTTTTAAATCTTATTACTAAATCATAATTATCTTTAAAACCTTATAATAGATAATAATTATTCTTAAAATAACTTTCAAATCAAAATTTAACTTTTCAAATTTGAAGGAGGCTTAACGACCATAATGGTACTTCACAAGCTACCATATCATTCAACTTAACTTTCCAAGTTAGTAAATGATATTTACATAATCAACGACTATGTAAATAAATTTAACACTTAACCGTAATTGGTTAACATATCACTTATTCAAAGTGGCATATAAATTAATGGTATACTACTCCAAAACTAACAACCATTCATGTCAAAGTGTCATGCTCATTAATATGAACCCAACACAAAAATTCGCAAGTTAAACAGATTTAATATGAACGAGATATAAATTTTCAAAGTTGACATGTTTAATATATATAAATAAAACAAAAAAAATTTATATATATCCTCACCCAAATATCAAATGGGCCAAGCCCAACCAAATGAACCCGCACCCACTCTTACCTCCCCCTTCTTCTTCTTCCTTCACTCCATCATTAGCCTGTACATGTTAAAAACGTGCACGCTCGTGCACTTTGCACCACTTCCCGAACCACCCAAGAACCACATGCTATCGCCAACGACCTCCTTTACACAAGCCAAACCCGACGAGCTACTTCCCCCTAACTCTAGCCCCCAATCGAAAACCGACAGAAGTCCTAAAGCTCCCAACCCATGAAAAAATGCAATATCCTTTTCTCTCGATCTCCACCAAAATCGTACCTTCCTAGCACCACGACATCTTAATCACCAATCCAAACTCCGTCTCGCAAATCGCTGCCTAAATAACCCAAAAACCTAAATCCTAGGTCGCGACGATCGTCAACGACCATCACCAATCGCTGCCGAATTCACATCAAAAACTCTGCACCTCCATTCGACTCCAACGATGCATACTGCGTCGATCACTGTTTTCCGAACTGAGAGAAATAAATTTTTGAAATTAATGAACAAAACTTTCCCTTAATAGAAATTTGATGGTTTCTTGGTCGTTGCTCGATGAAATTGAGTGTGATCAATTTCGATAAAAACTAGAGACTGACATGAACAACTTTCATGTTGAAGGATTTGGCTAAATGTGAAGGGTTTGAGAGGTAGTGATTTTTGAAAGATGAGATGGAGTTTGTTTCATTGTTTTGGGAATGTGAAGGAAGAGGAAGATGAATATATGAGCAACCATGACAGTAAGAAGAAGTTCTAAAGTAAATATGTTGATAAGTATAAAGATATAGGCAAGAATAATGGTACTGGCAAGAGACAATGGGAGACAAAATGGTTGCTGAGTTGAAGGTGGCTGTGTACAATTGTGCTGGAGAATGGTTTGTGTATTAGTTTTGATTTGGAAAGATTCTGGTACACCATTACCTATTATCGCGTCCGAGTACCAGCCACGAATGACAAAAAAAATATGATTGTACACAACAATGTAATATGATTTCAAAAGAATAATAAAATAGGCATGTTAACTTACTCTATAAAGTTCAAAAATACCAACATTTGCCGCAAAAAGCGTCAAATGGAAATTTAATTATTTTCCAAATCAAAAGTTATGGAAAAATTCATAAATTAAATTAAAATTACTTCATCAAAAATTGGAAAATTATTTGAAACTCAGATTTTTTAATATAAAAACCCCAAATCAAATATTTTAAACAAATTAAATATTCCAAAAATCAGAGTGATAAAATTTCGGGTCGCTACACCCTTCCATCTTAAAAAGAATTTCATCCTGAAATTTCACCACAGTCCTAAACCCAAAAATACTTAACATTACTCACCAGTCTGTAAAATATGCATAGATAATTCCTACGAAAAATCTAACTTGATCACTCACTCGAATACATAACTTTACTTCCAAACTAGTATTGCTCACCTGACTTTCTAGTGCGGACTCTGATCAAGCTTCTTAATTAGAAACCTCTGTTTTTCTTACATAGCCGTAAACTATGATAGAAACCTTTTAGTTTTACATTAAGAACCCTCACTAAGTGTTCGCCATCAAAAATTGAATTATAAATCCTTATTTGGAGTGGTGTGAAACACCTCAAGTCATGTACTCAAATCTTGGATCGAGAACTATATAAGAAAGGGAGATGATCTACGAACAACCTTCATACTTATATTGTTGGTCCTCACCAATAGCAATTCCATTTCTGCTAAAATTATTTAAGAAAACATTTCATAAAAATTCCAATCTATGTTCACACATTTTAGATGATACAAATTTATTTATGAAACCCTTTCATAAAATCACTTTACTTTATTAACTTGTATAATATTCCCCTACATCCTAAGAGTATATATAAAACATCTAATTTTAATTCTATTCGCATTTAACTACTCAGATGTAGGCCTAAAATAATTTGGGTCTTATACATGAGTCGACCAATACAACTTTTTTACTTGTTCAGTCTGGTAAGTAGCTAAGAATAGTGTGATGCTGGTATCCAAACTCCATCCTAGAATCTACTTTTCTATAGACACTCGGAGGTAAAATTGTTTATTAAGCGGCCCAATAACATAAATAATTTTTTTAAACTTCCTAGTTGTTATAATTGAAAGACACGGTTTAATAAAATAAAGTTTGTTAAATTTCTTAAAAATTCGACCCAATTAAAACTTCATTAATTAACCCATTTTAAATCAAGATACCTTTATATTTTTGGAAACTTAAGAGTCAAATACCTGGATATTTATTTCAGAATTTTTTGAAATGATACCATATATATTTTAATTCATAACAAGTATATATATAACCCGAGTAACCCCAAAATGAAACCAAGGAACTGGGTACTACCAAATAGTATTAATATTCCTTTACCAAGAAGGGTAATACTTAAGAGAAGTGTCTACCATCCGGACACATCCTCAGCCCGGTTTTAGTTATTTTCGCCACTCGAACTAGTTAATTTAAAAACATTTTTTTCAATTTTCAAAATCCCATTTTTGAAACAATACTTTATATATATATCTCCAAATAAATAGTTTTAACAAAATATCAATTTCCAACTTGCTTTGGGTTCGTTCGAATTTGAACTCGTCTGAACCGTAAAATTATAAAGGGAATAATTTACTAAGTGCACTAAACCGTTCGCCTAGGTAAACATCCTGTTGTCACTTAGAAGATTATTCCGATCATCACAAAACAAATCGGGACTCATTTCCTTGAACCAAACTAATGCAAACACACCATTCTATAAAAATTTCTTTTCAAGGTATTTATACTTAAAAAACTTTTAAATAACTATTTCTACTATTTCCAAAATCATTTGAAATAATAAGGTACATATTTATTTAAAAATAAATCCCTTTTGAATTATTTCTATTCATAAAATATCTTCAAATAATACTATTATTCTTTCCCTTAAGCCTTGATAACCATTTTCCAAAAATACCATAATTTAAATTCTCAAATTCCTTTTATTTATAAAACACATTTTTATAAATCAAATTTATAAAATAACTCCATTTAAAGGAAATCATTTCTCAAATATTTATTTCAAAAATATTCTAGCTTCAATTAAAACAACATTTATTAAAACCTAATTTTTATAACATCAACTTTATATAAAATTATTTCTAGAATATTAATTTTAAAATATCTAAATTTTCTTAAAATAAACAGCTTTTAGTAAAACCAAATTTTAACCCAACATTATCAATGAACGCCTTATAGTCAAATTGTGAAACTTAATTCACAAGGTATTCGGTTTAATGTTCTTGAAATTCTTATCTACCCAAACCAGGTTTCAAAAAGGAAGATCCTAGATAGATTAATAGATAATAGTCAATGCTCAGAACTAGGTGAGTAGGACTAATCAAATTCTAGATGAAAATGATGGAATATTATCATTTCCTAACAAGCAAACACAACCCAAAATAACTATATTAATTTTTTGAAAAATTTACGCTTTCACATATATAAAATATATTCCCAGGTAAAATTATTTCATTTACCAATTTTAAAAAAATATAGTGTAAGTTGGCCTTGTTTAGTGTTTAGAAGTTCCTATCGATAACGTGGGCCAGACGCATCGACAAGAATTCATAAACCACTCAACAGATCAAACAACACAATATGAAACATTTTTATAAAAATAAAAAATACGTGCTCTTATATATATACTCTCAAACTCATTCTAGAATATTACTAATCCTATCTCTAATGAGTTACTCATTCTAAGGCATTACTAACCCTATCTCTAATGAGTTTACCCCACCAACGCTAAGGTGTTCGCTCAACCTAAGCTTCGATATCACTATAACGACCCTCCTTTTCGACACTTAGAAATCGACACTAATACATCCTTGGTATTTATGTACCGAATATCCAAGTACCGGAAAAACAGATTGTTGGGGTGAAAGAAAGAAAAAAAAGAACATAATTTCACATCGTGATGAGATACATTTATAATATACACAAGATCTTTACTAAAAGAAATCATCTTATTTATACATATATAACATAAATCAGAGCACATTAACCAATTTCAGCCTGGACAGTTATAACAACCTGTCCATATGATTTGCCGATAAATATAGATAGAAATCAAAAACAACAAAACATCAGAAAATATAAGATACGTGAATACATTTTGGAGAATCCAGCTGGTCTTCTGAAATCTCCAAAGTATCCAGCTAAATCTGGAAAATATGCTCGGGATGAACCAAGCATTATAGGAAAACAACGCCCAGGTCATTCTGGTAAAACTAGCGTGAGAAACATGGTCAAATGGATTCTTAATGTTCAAATAAACCTTTCAAAATAAAGGTATATTGTAAGACCACGCCGCATATAAATACAGACGAGTGTTTACCTTATGATAACCAAAACATTTATATTAGAAAATCCAGTGATATTATAATAATGTCTAAGGGTGAAAATAATAATAATCAAGTAGCTGTGATGCTCGTGAGTGTACATTACAACAATACTATGTATAATCAAAAACCAATAAGGCGCGTTCGCTAATTGTGTAGGATTCCATGGAGGTGCCCTCAGTACTTCGAGAACGGTCCTCCTACACAAGAGTCAGAGATATCTTCTTGAATCAGCATACATCCCTAGTGAGGCACCATAGGAAAAACATAGCTGGTCTCGCTAAGACCGAGTGCATCGTCCCATGCATGCATACCAAGTGTAGATAACGTCTAGGTGGAGCCGACTGCACCCTATGGGTTTGCCAACCCTACTAGCCGTACCTCCTATCTCTAGTTTTAGTCATTACCACTGATAAGGCTACGTCCCTCGTTCCAGCTCAGGGATTGCCATCAAAATAGATCATGGAATCCCATGTGGATTCCAATACTCCAACGGGTCTCAGAATCACAAATGGATTCCCATATCTCAAATAGATCTTGGAATCACACATGGATTCCCATACCCCAACGGGTTTCGGAACCACACATGGATTCCAACATCTAAATAAATCATGCAACTCCTCCATAGAACCATATGTTGTTTTTGGAGTGGTTATGGTACGAGTCATCTTTTACGAGCAAACTCCCCCGCTAAACAGGCGCCACAAAAACCAATCGTCGATTTTCCAGAATACTCAATATCGATTATTTAGGAAATAATCAGACAATACATAAGAGCGTGGATCACCCCCTAATCGTTTAAGTGGATGGATCTCTTCATCATTTTCCCTAGAAGAAAAAAAACGAGTTTATACGTACAGTATAGCACCACTGACTGTAACTGTACCATATAATCCTCGTGTTTCTCCTAGATATTTCCAAAGTTAAAATCCTTCGTTGTTAAGTAGGGAATATTTCCATACCGCAAAAATTAAGAAGGATTACATATTTATGCCAAGATTTGATAGTCGGTTATTTAACTATAAAATAATCAAACATTCAAACAGAGATTACATTTCCCATGGAAATTACTAAGCCTCTTTAAACTAATCTTGGATTTTAAATCTCTTTCCAAAATATTTATCAAAATATTCATTTACTTATCTCGCTAGGATAAAATATTCACAAATCCTTTCACTTTCAAACTTGGAAATCATTCCATATACTTATACAATGTTATAAGCATATTCACAAATTCTTTTGGAAGCTCGTTATTTCAAAATCATATTAAAAGGATCAAAACAAAGGTTATTCAAAACGGAGATGAAGATAACCCCAAATGCTATTTCTTTGGTGTTAAGTATGGAATGAATGTTCCATACCACCATAATTAAGAAGGTCAGTTAAGGGAAATCCAATCTCTATTTCTCTTATAAATTCCTCAAATAAATCCTTTTACCAATCCTCATCTTTTATGTAAGCTCTTTTTAAATTCCAAATTCATTTATAAAACACTTTATAAGCCTCCAAGTTTATTTTGAAAATCCTTTTTATAAATTTCCAATCGTTTATAAAATTTCTTTCAAAAACTTTCCTTATTTCAAATAATCTAATTTAATAAACTCTTTAAGTCAGTAAAGTTCCATTGATAAACAATAAATTATTTAAAATGACTTTAAATAATAATTTATTATATAAACACCCTTCTATTTAATTATCTTTTAACCTCGTTCAAAATAATAACTTTAGAATCTCATTAATAATATATTAAATTTATTTTAAGCACTGTTATTGTATTAATAAATTAACTTCAAAATAATATTAATATAATAATTAATTAACATTAAAACGTTATTGATACAATAACCAATTAACTTTTAAATAATATTAATATGATAATTAATTGACTTATAAATAAAATTAAATAACTTAAAATCAATATAATTAAACTTTAATCAAAGTTTAAAGTATAGTTAAATCAGTTTGAATAAATAATTAAAATATAATTAAAACATTTTAAAATAATAATATATAGCTTTAAAATAATAATTAAATATTCTTAAATAACTTTAAGAAATAACTTTTAATAATCATATTAATAAAGTAATTAACTTTAAATCATTATTAAAAACAATTATTAATTATCTTAAACCATTATTAATAAATAGTAATTATCTTTTAAATCTTATACTAAATAATAATTATCTTTAAAATCTTATAATAGATAATAATTATTCTTAAAATAACTTTCAAATCAAAATTTAACTTTTTAAATTTGAAGGAGGCTTAACGACCACAATGATACTTAACAAGCTACCATATCATTAAATTTAACTTTCTAAGTTAATAAATGATATTTACATAATCAACGACCATGTAAATAATTTCAATACTTAACCATCATTGGTTAACATATCACTTATTCAAAGTGGCATATCAATTAACGGTATATAATCAGATGCCCAAATCTATAAAATAGTAGAACATGGATTTATTCTGCTAATTAAATGTCAAATTAATTTAGTTAGTGGAACGGTTTTTATTTCGCTAAACAGATATCCAAATATCTTTATTCAATTTACTTTAATAGTACGGTGTTTATTTGGCCAAATATATAACACCCATTACTTATAATTAATTAAACTACGTTATTGTCAACATTAACGTAATTATTATTAGGCGGTATTAATTTATCATGAAATTATACTACTTCAAAACAAATAACCATTCATGTCAAAGTGTCATGCCCATTAATATGAACCCAATGCTACAATCCATGAATAAACGAATTTAATATGAACGAGATATAGATTTTCAAAGTTGACATGTTTAATATATATAATTAAAACAAAACAATTTATATATATCCTCACCCAATAGCAAACGGGCCAAGCCCAACCAAACGAACCCGAACCCACTCTTCCCTTCCCATTCTTCTTCTTCCTCCACTCCATCATTAGCATGTACACGTTTAAATTGTGCGCGCTCGTGCACCTTGCACCACTTCCCGAACCAACCAAGAACCCCACGCTATCACCAACGACCTTCTCTACACAAGCCGAGCCAGATGAGCTACTTTCCCCTAACTCTGACTCCCCCAATCAAAACTGACCGAACGCCTAAAGCTCTCAATCGACGAAAAAAATGCGACATCTTTTTCTCTTGATGTCCACCAAAATCTCACCATCCGAGCGCCTCGACATCCCAATCACCGATCCAAATTCCATCTCGCTCGCTGTCTAAATAACCCGAAAACCTAAACCCTAGTCACGACGATCGTCAACGACCATCACCAGTCAATGCTGAATTCACATCAAAAATCTTCACCTCCATACGACTCCAACGACGTATATGACGTCTATAAATGCTTCCCGAATTCGAGAAATCGATTTTTTCAATTAAAGAACAAAAATTTCCCATAAATGAAATTTGATGATTTCTTGGTCGTTACTCGACAAAATTAAGTGCTATCAATTTAAAATAAAAATATAAAGACCGACACGAACAACTTTCATATTGATTGATTTGGTTAAATGGGAAGGGTTTGAGAGGTAGTGATTTTTGAAAGATGACATGGAGTTATTTTCATTGTTTAGAGAATGTACAGGAAGAGCAAGATGAATATATAAGCAACCATGGCAGCAAGGAAAGGATTCTAAAGTAAATATGCTGATAGGCATAAAGATATAGGCAATCAGAATGGTACTAGCAAGAGACAAGGGGAAACAAAATGGTTGCTGATTTGAAGGGGGATGTGTACAATTGTGTTGGGGAATGGTTTATGTATTAGTTTTAGTTTGGAAAGATTCTGGTACACCGTTACCCACTATCGCGTCCGAGTACCAACCGTGAAAGATAGAAAACTAAATATGATCACACACAACAATGTAACATGATCTCAAAACAATAATAAAGTAGACATGTTAACTTATTCTGTAGACTTCAAAAATACCAACGTTTGCCGTAAAAAGCGTCAAACAGAAATTTAATTATTTTCAAAATTAAAAATTATGAATTTTTTTTATAAATTAAATTAAAAATATGTCATCAAAAATTGGACAATTATTTGAAAATCAATTTTTTTTTTGATATAGAAACCACAAATCGAATATTTAAAACAAATTAAATATTCCAAAAATCAAAGTGATAAAATTTCGTGTCATTGTAAGGGCGGTGGACCCGACCCATGATCAATTGTAGGGTCGTAGTGACTTGGAGACGATTCATTTTGTCAGAGATCGTTTCGTTTTGGCCATGGTTTCAGGAATGAACGAGAAGATTTTAGGCTAGATCTGATGGTAGTGAGTTGAGGTGTTCTTCTATAAATTAATAGCTAGAGTTAACCTAAAACCTAATTCCCTCCATTATAGCAAAGCTCTACCAAAATAAAACCCTAATTTCCTAAATCAATTTTTTATCCCTTATTCTATTCTAAATCTAAATCTAAATTAAAATAAAAAAGGAGAACTAGTAATTGGAGAAGAGACCTAAGCGGACTTAGGTGAAAAAGCTTGTGGCGTGTGAGGCAAACCTAAAAGCTTAGGAAAGAGGTGAGTTGGCATAGATTTAACAAGTTAATTAAATTAATTGATTTTAACTTCTACCTTATGCTGATTTAACTGTTAATTCTGGTATTAATCCGTTAATTTATTAAATTTAGAATCTGGAATAATGGATCTTTTTATCTAATTGCAATTAACATATGTAAGCTGTAAAACCATAAATCATATGCTAAAAATGGATTTAACACCTATAAATTGTTAATTAGAATAATATAAATGTTGCAATGACTGTAATAAAAATAGGGCTAACAGATTGGCCTAATTGAAATAAGAATAAAATGGATTACGTCTGATAATTGAATGAAATGGATTAATTTACTTAAAATAAGTAAATTGAAAAATGTCCAGATTAAGTCTAAAAATAAAATGAAATGATTAACTTACTTAAAACAAGTAAACCAAAAGATGTCTAGATTGTAGGCAATCGACCTAAGACTAGTACAGGTCAACTATCTTAAGTCACTTTAGACTTAGTAGACTTTTTGGGGCCTTGAGCCGATAAGGGTATGAACCATGTTGCTCTCAAAATTGCTTGACTGGTATAGATACATTTAGGTGTTCTTATTTGAGATTAGGGAATTAGTTCACATTTCTGTATCGTAGAGTAGGATGGGGAGTGTTGTTTGAGGATGAATTTTCTATCGGTTAGAAAATCGCCGAAAAATTATGTAACAAAAATAACCGTAAGCGCACGATGTACAATTTTAGTACGTGGCGAGTACGGGTCGATCAGCAGGGAATTGAATTGATTTTAAATTCTACTCGGTCAAATTAACCCAAATTTGCAAGTTTGTTTAAACTAAGAAAAATAGCAAAAGTTAAACTAGAACAATAGTGATTAAAAATATGAGATTAGAAGACAATTTAGAGGCAAATCCACTCTCATATTTTTACATAAATCAACACAAAAACAATCTATGATCTCTCATTTTAATCTCAAGTAGAATTAGTGATGTATTTATCATAAGTATGGTCTATTTATGTTATTAATTAACATAACTTAAACCATCAAACTTTAATACAACAACTAAAACCACTTATAAATTGTCATGAAAATGAACATGAAGTCAAAGCAAAAGCTTTTTAAGCATGATCTATTTACTATTTTGTTTAGTAACATAGATCATTAAATTTTGTTTCTTCTTTAATTCCATGATCAAAATCACTTAGTTAGATGTTGATGTAAATTGTGTTTATGTTGGATTAAGCATAGCCCATTTGTGATTACAACATAGGCTATCAAATTCCCTAATAAACTTACTTCATAATCTTACTCTTCATAAAGAATAAAAAGAGACCATATATAATAACATATGTTGAATTTATATAATTTTAGAGAGCTTCATTACACCTAAATTGAAGGGGTTTAGCTTCTCATTTGTGTTATCATTTCATCACATGTAAATTTCAACATAGAAAATAATATAAAGTGCAAGCTAATTTAAATAAAAAGAGAGCTAAACTACTTGCATAAATTAAATCTAA
The DNA here is from genome assembly GCA_030737815.1 of Allium fistulosum. NCBI lineage: Eukaryota > Viridiplantae > Streptophyta > Magnoliopsida > Asparagales > Amaryllidaceae > Allium > Allium fistulosum. The sequence goes on along the minus strand of CM060904.1, from coordinate 1,125,227,744 downwards.
GCTACTAACATGAAAGGAAAGAGAGCATGTAAATAGAAATGAGCATAAAATAAAATAAAGCATAAAAAAAGAGGCTTAGGAAGCCATTTTATTTCCCATTAGTTTTTTTGGCTACAACTTGAATGATATGATAAGAAGATTATATAACTCCATTACATGAACATAAGAGGGTTATTTATACATGCCTAAAACCCTTATCCATATTTTAGGGGACTAGCCAAAATGCCCCTTAGGAAGTGTACCCTCCAATTAATCATTAGCATGAGCTTAATCCTCCATTAAATTTGCATGTGACTTTAATCCCTACTAACATGTGCATTAGCTCTTAATTTTGGATTATGACTAGTGGGTAGGTGGGGTTCTCCATGAGCATGAATTCTTCTATTTCTTCATTCTTTTGTCTTCCTTCACTTGTGCATGCATACATACGTGAAAGCTTCTTCCATTTTCCATCCAAATTCCTACAAATAATACTAAAATGTGCAAATAAATATTCTCAAAATTAATACATGCACAAAATTACCATTTTTCCCCTAAATGAAGATGAATGAATGATGATTTGATGACAGTAATTTCTTGGGGTGCATAAGAGGTATTTTGCTACTAGGATCGAGGGGTTGGCACGGGTGCATACGATGAATCACTATATGAGTTTACATGTGTGTTCTTCCTCTCTAGGCCTAGTATGAGTTAAAGTGGGGCTACAATTTCCACAAAACTAGATGGTCGTTTGGTGAGATGCGGTTTGTTGTTCTCCCCCTGATGTTAGAATGATGACTGTTAGGCTAATGTCCTTAGGCTTGAGACCTTCGCTACATGGATACCCTATATCATATAGAGTAGACTTGAAGTCAGTTGCATTTAATTTTCGTGTTAGTTTTGTTTTCATTCATCAAACTTTATGTCTGCCCATTCTATTTTCCCCCACCACAGGTGGATGTAGTAGCCGTTGATAAGTCCATTGTTGCCTTCAGATTATCATGCCTGGAGTTTAGTTCTATTTTATCCATTATCATGTATTTCCTAACAGTACATTTGCTCTTTCAGTATTTTGCTTATGAGTGATTATTTTTATGATACTTTGATATGGAAGTGTTTGGGATGTTAAGGGATGTGGATTATCACATGTGGTATCAGAGCCTAGGTTCAATAATCCTAGGGTTAGGAGCGTATTTGACACGTATGGATATATATATATATACATACATACATACATACATACATGATTTTAAATGGAGAAATGGTTTTTGAAATTGTTATTAAAATGGGTTTCCAAAGTATAACTGTATATATAAGTATTTTTGAAAAATGTCGTTGGGAATCCCTCAAATTCATGCCTATGCTTATTTCAATTCCTTCCTATGTTGTCCCTTATCTAAAATCTTATTTGAGCTATTTGTGGAAGTATCTGATTTAATCTTTACTGTTCATAGACAGAGATGGTTGATCCCATAGGATCTGGCTCTACCAACATCCCTGTTATTTCGGGCATAAACATGCCCATTTGATTCCATCGTTACTTACAAGCTAGGGGGCTGGTTGAGAATTAAACTAGAGAGCCTGTAGAGGAGGCAGCTGGTAGGGTTTCTGTCCACCCACATGTCGCCCATGACTTTGCTAAGCTATGCAAGGACTTTTCCAAGTTTGATGGCAAGCCATTATGAGGCATTGAGACTTTTTTTGATGCTAGAGCTTGGATCTATAGTTGTGAGTGGATATTTGGACTTATGGGTTTGGTAGATGAGGTTAGGAGGTAGCTTGCCAAGTGACAGCTGCAGGTTGAGGTTCTCAATTGTTGGGATGTTGTTGAGGCTTAGACTGGTGGTGGTGTTGTGACTTAGGGAGAGTTTAGGTGAAGGTTTGAGATGAAGTTATTATCACAAGTTGAGGAGAGAGTTATGTTAGAGAAGTTTATAAATCTAAAGCAGGCTGATTTGTCAGTTAAAGAATATGCTAACCAGTTTAATGAGCTCGCGAGGTTTGGAACGGATTTGATTAATATCCCGCATAAGAAGGCGCTCAAGTTTGCTAAGGGTTTGAATTAACCATTACAGGGCTTAGCAGTGAGTCGTATTCCCATGGGATTTACTTATGAGGGTCTGGTTGAGTTGGCATTGCTTACTTCTATTACTAAGAAGGTAGAAGAGGTTCCAGAGGCTGAAGTGAAGAATTTTCAAAAAGTGAAGAAGAAGGGTGGACCTCCACATAAAGGGAAGATTCAGAAGATGGAGTTGAAGTGTCATAGGTGTGGGAAGACAGGGAATCTTGTTAAGGAGTGTTTACTATCGAAGCCGAAGTGCTTCAATTGTGATCAGGTTGGGCATATTAAGAAGAATTGTCCAGCACCACCCAGAGCTGCTTCTTTGGCTTTCACTTAGGTGGTTCAATCATATGCCATGGAGGTAAGTCCCACTTCTAGTGTCCAGCCAGCACTGGATAGAGGGAAGAAGGTGATGATTGAAGGTTTGTTATCTCTGTATGGTCTTTCTGTTCATACTTTATTTAATACTGGGGCATCTCATTCTTTTATCTCAAGTAAACTTATTTGTCTATGATATGTTGGGATTTGAGGTTAGTGATTCTAGGGGAAAAGTTTGAGTGTGATGCCTATGTACTTGGGTTCTTTGGGTTTAGGTTGATATTGGGCATGGATTGGATGTCCATGTATGGGGCAATACTGGACTGTGATAGGAAGACGGCTAGACTGGGCACTTGTAGTAGGCATAACTGAGAAGTTTTTTATGATCCGTGAGGATCGGTTATGTTGAGCTACCTTTATCCCTTAGACCTACCACATGATGAGCTTATCTTTGTCCCAATAATTAGGGATTTTCTAGATGTATTTTCCGAGGTGACTAATTTCCCACCCTAGAGAGAGATCGAGTTTAGGATCTATCTTGTAGAGAATGCTCGACCGGTTGCTTTGCCTTTGAGGCACATGGCTCCAAAGGAACGATGTGAGTTGAATAAGCAAGTGAATGAGTTGTTAGAGAAGGATTTCATCAGGAGGAGTATTTTTGAGTGGGGGACGCAAGTTGTCTTTGTCACCAAGGCGGATGGATCCCTTCAACTCTACGTCGATTATCGGGAGCTGAATAAGCTCTTCGATCGGTTGGTTGGAGCGATGGTGTTTTCCCAACTTGAGTTAGCCACAAGTTATCATCAGTTCAAAGTAGCTAAGGATAGTATTTAGAAGACTACATTTAGGACTCCCGATGGGTTATATGAGTGTTTTTCCATGCCTTTTTGACTAACCAATGCTCCTGCTTGTTTTGTTGATTTGATGAGCCAAGTGTTTAAGGAGTTGCTGAATAAGTTTGTGGTAGTATCTGTATATGATATCTTGGTATACTCGAGGAGTAGGGAGGAGCATGCTTTACATTTGGAGGAGGTTCTTAGGACCATCCAAGCACATAAGCATAAAGCTAAGTTTTATAAGTGCCACTTTTGGAGAGATGAGGTTCGCTTTTTAGGACACATTGTTTCAGAGGTTGGTTTGGCTATGGATCCTAGTAAGGTGGGGTAGTAGAAGATTGGCATGTTCCGCAGAATACCACAGAAATGAGGAGTTTTTTTGGTCTTGTAGGTTATTATAGGAAGTTCATTAAGGACTTCATTAGGATATCTGCCTCATTGGCTCGCTCACTAAGAAGAATCTAGCTTTTGCATAGGATGCTAAGTGTGAGGTTGCTTTCATTAGGTTGAAGGAGGCTTTGACCAATGCACCTATATTAGTGTTACCTGATGGGAGTAAACCATTTACGGTTTATACCGATGCTTCTAGCACGGGACTAGGATCAATGTTGATGCAGGAAGGTAGAGTGGTATGCTATGCTAGTAGGCAATTGAAAACTCATGAGAAGAACTACCCGACCCATGATCTTGAGTTGGCAGCTATAGTCTTTGCTATTAAGTCTTAGAGACATTATCTTTTGGGTGAGAGATTTGTGCTTTGCACAGAACACAAGTCCTTGAAATACACGTTCTCCCAAAAGGGCTAGAATTTGAGGCAACAGAGATGGATGGAGTTCTTAGCCTCATACGACTTAGAGATTTCTTATACCCCGGGCAAGGGGAATGTTATAGCGGATGCGTTGAGTAGATAAAGAGCTACATTGAGTCCTTTATTTTTGGAGTGGAGATATTTGGAGTATATTTGCACCTTTGACTTCAGGTCATCATTCGATATTACCCCTAGATTATTAGCAGTCCTCGATGTTCAGCCGACCTTGATGGAGCAGATTGGGGTTAGGTAGAGAGAGGATGGTGAGCAGGCAGACTTTTTTGATAAATTAGGCAGAGGGGAGTCATTGAGTCATCTTAGGCATTATGCCATAGATTCGAGGAGATAGTTGAGGAGAGATGGTAGGCTATGTGTTCCTCATAGTGTGGATCTGGTGCATGCAGTATTGGTAGAGTCTCACCACTCTAGGATAACCATTTATACCAGTGCAGATAAGATGTACCAGGATATGAGGAGAGTTTTCATTTGGTCTGGGATGAAGAGGCAAGTGGCGGAGTATGTAGCCAAGTGTATGACTTACCAAAGGGTGAAGGTGAAGCAGAAGAAGCCTGGAGGATTATTGCAGACATTGGACATCTCACAGTGGAAATGGGAGAGCATTTCTATGGACTTCATAGATGGATTACCCAGATCTAGGAGAGGGAATAAGGGCATTTGGGTCATTGTGGACAGATTGATCAAGTGCACTCATTTCATACCTGTAAGGAGCACTAGGAAAGCAGCTTCATTGGCGGCTTTATATGCTACGGAGGTTGTTGGACCTCATAGAGTACCTACCAGTATAGTTAGTGACAAAAACTCACTCTTCAGTAGTGAGTTTTGGAGGGGTCTACAGGAGGCTTTAAGGATTGAATTGAGCTTGAGTACAACCTACCATCCGCAGACTGATGGTCAGACCGAGAGAGTGAATCGGGTTTTAGAGGATTTACTTAGAATGTGTATCATTGAATTTAAAGGCTTTTGGGAGGATCATTTTCCACTAGTAGAGTTTGCCTATAATAATAGCTACCGAGCTAGCATAGGGATGGCACCATTCGAGGTTTTATATGGCAGACCTTGTAGATCGCTATCATTTTGGTGGGACACTATAGATAGGATTATATTTGGGCCTGATATGGTTAAGGAGACTACAGAGAAAGTGGACTTGATTTGAAAGAGGATAAAGGCAGCTCAGGACCGATAAAAGCCTTATGCAGATAGGAGGCGCCCTAATTTGGAGTTTGCGGTTGGGGATATGGTATTTGTAAAGGTCTCGCCCCTGAGACATGTGATGAGATTTGAAAGTTCGAGGAAGCTACCTCCGAGGTTTGTTGGACCCTTTCCTATTGTTGCTATGATTAGGAGATTAGCTTATATAGTTAGACTTCTAGAGAAATCGGTTGGAGTTCATTTTGTTTTCCATGTTTTTGTACTTGCGAAAGTGCTTGCATGATTCGGCTGTTGTAGTGGAACCTAGTAGTTTGGAGGAGGTTGAGGTGGAGGATGAGTCACTTGTTCATCGTGTATCTACCCACATTTTAGAACATGACACTCAGCGGCTCCGCAATAAGGAGATCAGATTAGTTAAGGTTCGTTGGGGAGACGACCCAGCTAAGAGTACGTGGGAGCCCGAGGAGAAGATTCGAGCTTCTCACCTACAGCTTATTTCTGGTACATCCTACTCATGATCTTTCTTTAGTTAGAACCCTTAGGTAGAATCTTGGGAGGAGGGTAGATTACATTAGGTAGAGACCTTTGGCTGATAGGTATGTTTTTAAACATGTCAATGAGACATGTTATGGTTGATGGATGTTATTAGATATACACGGGTGTTTATGGATGCAAGTAGTCGCATTGCATGCATTAGGATATTGAGTCCCTTAGGCACACACATTCATACCTTATGCATTTTTTTGTTGATTTTGGTTGTTACCCATGGATGATTTTTGCATATGGATGTTGCATTTGGATGTATGGCTAAGCATACATGTAGAAGTATCATTTATTTTAGGATCTTCCATACATTTGGATGCATGGCATGTGTGTATTTGCATAAACATGAGGTCGATTGAATTAGTAGACCTACTACACTTTTGCATTAGTTTAGGTTCATATGCATTCCATGTTGCATAATTACATAACTGCATTAGAATTATTAAGGACTAAGGTTGCATAATCACAGTTTTAAAAATGAACAAGATGATTTTGGGCTAGATCTGGCTATAGTGAGTTGAGGTGTTCCCCTATAAATTGATAGCTAGGGTTAAATTAAAACCCAATTCTCTCCATTACAGCGAAGCTCTGCCAAAATAAAACCCTAAACACTAATTTTCCAAATCAATTTCAAATCCCCAATTCTATTCTAAATCTTAATCTAAATAAAAATAAAAAGGAAATCTAGCAATTGGATAAGAGACCTAAGCAGATTTAGGGAAGAAAGCTTGCAACGTCTGAGGCAAACCTAAACGCTTAGGACAAAGGTGAGTGGGCACAAATTTAACAAGTTAATTAAATTAATTGATTTTAATTTCTACGCTATTCTGATTTGACTGTTAATTCTGGTATTAATATGTTAATTTATTAAATTGGGAATCTGGAATAATGAATCTTTTTATTTGATTGCAATTGACATATGCAAGCTGTAAAACCATGAATCATATGCTAAAATTGGATTTGACACCTATAAATTGATAATTGGAATAATGTAAATGTTGTAGTGACTATAATAAAAATAGGATAAACATATTAGCCCAATTGAAATAAGAATTAAATGGATTACGTATGATAATTGAAATGGATTACATCTGATAATTGAATGAAATAGATTAATTTACTTAAAACAAGCAAATTGAAAGATGTCTGGATTAAGTCTGAAAATAAAGAAATGATTAACTTACTAAAAACAAGTAAATTGAAAAATGTCTAGGTTATAGGTAATTGACCTAAGACTAGCGTAGGTCGATAGTCGTAAGTCACTTTAGACTTAATAGATTGTTTGGGGCCTTGAGCTGATAAGGGTATGAACTCCGTTACTCTCTAAATTACTTGACTGGCATAGACATATTTAGGGGTTCTTACTTGATATGGCGGACTTAGTTTGCGTTTATGTAATGTAGAGTATGAAGTGGAGTGTCATTAAGACGTGCAACTTATGTTGTGAATGGTATGCACAAGTGTTGGGACCGAATTACCGGTCGTTAGTTGAGGCTGTTGGGATCGGATTTTCGGTCATTAGTCGGGGTGTTGTGACCGAAGACCGGATCATGGACATTCTCATGGGCCTATATGGGCATAGACGTTGAAACCTAGGTGTTGCCCAGCACCAGGCGGAGTTAAGCACGGTAATTTCTTGGGATGCATAAGAGGTATTTTGCTGCTAGGATCAAGGGTTAGGCATGGGTACATACGATGAATCACTATGTGAGTTTACATGTGTGTTCTTCCTCTCTAGGGTTAGGGTGATTTAAAGTGGAGCTATAATTTCCACAAAACTAGACACTCGTTCGGTGAGATGCGGTCTGTTGTTCTCCCCCCGATGTTAGACTGATGATTGTTAGGCTGATGTCCTTAGGCTTGAGACCTTAGGTGGATGGATACCCTATATCATATAGAGTAGACTTGAAGTCAGTAACATTTAATTTTCGTGTTAGTTTTGTTTTCATTCATCAAAATTTATGTCTGGCCCATTCTATTTTCCCCCACCACAGGTGGATATAGTAGCCGTTGGTAGGTCCATTGCTGCCTTTAGATTATCGTGTGTGGAGTCTAGTTCTATTTTATCCATTATCATGCATTTCCTATCAGTACATTTGCTCTTTCAGTATTTTGCTTATGAGTGATTATTTTTATGATACTTTGATTTTTGATATATACTGATGGTTTATTGAGACTACGATATTATGATATTTTGAGACCTGGATATTTTGATGCTTTGAGGTTTTTATTACTGTTATTATGAGATTATTCATATATCTAATATTATGTTTCTGCTATGATGACGTTTGGATTAGATAGATTATTTCTTCGTTGATACTTAGTCTTTGTGATACTACTTTTCCTTAAACCAATGATCTGTATTTCTTGATATGGTGGTGTTTGGCATGTCAAGGGATGCGGGTTGACACACATGCTCTAAACAGATCTTCTAAGACTCAATTAACTCATTCTGTTTGACCATCCATTTGAGGATGGTAGGCTATGCTCAAACTTAGCTTTGTCCCCAAAACTACTTGTAATGCCTCCCAAAATTGACTGGTAAAGATCAGATCTCGATCACTTACGATGCTAATTGGAACTATATGCAGTCGAAAATCTCCCTCATATAAATTTCTACCAATGTTGTTGTAGTCATCGTTAGATTTACTGGAATAAAATGGGCACTCTTGGTTAGCCGATCCACTATGACCCAAAATCCTTCATTTCCTTTCCTCAATCTGGGTAAACCATCAATAAAATCCACTGATATTTGATCCATTTCCAGTTTGGGATCTCTTGTGGTTGTAATAACCTAGTAGTCCTTTGGTAATCTCCTTTGATTTGTTGCTAGTTCACACATCGGTGGACATAGATTGAGATATCTCTCTTCATCCCTTTCCACCAGAATACGTGCTTTGTATCCCGATGCATCTTCGAGACACCAGGAAGAATACTTAACTTGGATCGATGACACTCTGTTAAAACTTCCTACCTAAGACCATTAACATTAGGAACACATATCCTCACATTCATATGCAAAATACCACGGTGAACTGTCTCAAAACTTGAACCATGACCTTCATTTATATTCTGGATGATTTCCATCAAGTGCCTATCTTCCCTTGATGATTAAACTTCCTCTTATTCGGGTTGCTACTATTGTTGCTTGGTGCCACTACTGGCTTCTTCTTCTCCAGAACTTTATACCTCTAAGCCATATCTACCAAATCCACAAAAGATCCCTTCAGATGGGCAGTCATCTTCTTCTAAAATCTCTCCCTCATTCCCATCACAAACATCCCATTCTTCTTAAGTGGGGAATCAATCAATTCCGTACCAAATCGCGATAGCTCATTAAACCTGGTTTCATTTAAAATACCAACAAATCTCCTTGCTTAAGATCCAAGGAACTTCTATCCATATGTGTCTTTCGTGCAGCGGGCATAAACCGGCCTTCAAACACCTCCTTAAATCTAGCTCAAGAAAAATCATCCTCTAGAACATTTACAGTAACAGAGTCCCACCATGATGCCGCTCCATCTTGCAACTGCCAAGATGCTAATAAACGCTTCTACTCATTTGAAATATCCAACCCTTGAAAATCTTTTCGCAAGAACAAAGCTAAGCTTGGACTTCGATAATGGATTTCGTGCCCTTAAACGGCTTTCCTCCCATATTAGTATAGTCTTTGTACAAAGCTGCAAAGTTCATACGGGGCTGCACTGGTGCTTCCTCTTCAACTACTCCAACTCTTCCAACATTCGGTGCTCGACCATTAGTGGTCGTTGTGCTACTAGCTCCTTTACCTCGCCTTGTCCTATTACTCATTCTTACTACCTAGATATAGTAAAATAACTTTAGAATAATTAGATGAGATAATCTTAAGTGAAGAAGGTGCCGAATCCAACATATCAAAACTGATTGAAATAATTCAAATATATATATATATATATTACAACTATGCGCTCTCATAGGCTAAACTCATTCTAGGGTATTGCTAACCCTATCTCTAAGAAGTTGACCCTAACCAAAGCCTAGGTGTTCGCACAACCAAAGCTCTAATACCATGTGTAACGATCCATCTTTCTTATTCCTAAAGACGACACTTAATACATCCATAGTATTCATGTGTCGGTCAACTAGGTGTTCGAAGGATAAGCCATTGGGATAAAAAGCAAAGAAAAGACAATAAGAAAGAAACATAAAATCTCATGATGCAAGGCAATCATATATAATAGAATATTAGATAGTACATATGGTAACTTTCAAAATGAAACATCAGAGTCACAATAGGTACTAATTTCAGTCAAGGACAGTTAAACTATCTAGCCCCACAATGATGATACATAATATACATACACCGCGATAATAAAATAGATAACTATGTAACAGTGAAGCCTCCAGCTCTATGCCCCTCCGAAATGCATCCAAGAACCTGGACTACTTGGCTACTCGCGGAAATTGAGTACCCAAGAGTTTTAGGAAAAGAAAGAAAAACTGAGGGTCAGATATAGGTCTGGTGTGAGTAAACTCCAAACAACTGAATTATTATACTTATAAAACTTTTTTTAAATTAAGGTATCTCGAAAGACTATGTCGCATATAAACACGGATGGGTTTTTGCCTTGCGATAACCAAAACATTTCTATAAAAATCCAGTGATATTGTACTAATGTTTAGGGTTTAAAGTAAGTATTGAACATAGCCAAAATGGTTACATTAATTACATTCCAGCATAATAGGTATACAACTAAGTCCGTAAAGGCACTTATTAGAGAATGGATTCCATCAATGACAAGGCTACTGAGGTACCGCCTACCATAGTACACTTCTAGATAAAATGTACTGAAGGCCTCACATGAACCCTCTACCAATATAGGACCGGCCTACCCCTTACTGGATAGTACCAAATATGTCACCAACCCAGTTGTGATCAACAACTGTACCTGGGTCACTAGCATACATAATCTGGAGATATCTATCTAAATCGGGTGTGACCATACCTTAATGGGTGTGACCACATAGCTCTGCCACATATCTCATGTTTTAGTCATTCCCGATTGTGAGGCTTGATGCTACGTTTACCTTTTCACATAGCAATCTCACTTGGAATGCTAACACTGCCCTCCAAGCGATAATGCAATGCTAGCATTCGTTAATACAAGTTGTTTTGGATATGAACAAACCAAAGGCACTACTTCTATTACATTATTTTGGAATCACCCTCAGGATTAGTAGCAAGTAGCCCTTGCACTTCATAGATCTTTGTCTTCGATTCCATCATCATCAAGATGTTTCAATTCGAACATTTATGTTAGTTTGAAATGGTTTTCGGATAACTCATAGTATCTTATCCCGATCTCTTCGAAACAACATTCGATGATTTTAAAACCTGCCAAGTTATCAATAGTGGACAAACCCACTATGTAGGGTGAGTATAGATTTGCATATGAAAAATAAGACATCTTATACTTATCCCCACTTTTAGATTTCAAAACATAATATCTCTTGATTAACAATGACGTCGGACAAGTTAGAAACACCCTTGCCTCGACATGCATTCTTACTTCTCAAGATAGTGATGAGTTTCCATACCTCAAAATTTGTTGTTAAGTATACGATGAAGCACTTTCCATGTACTTAATTTATCATGACTCATTTATCGAAATTAAATCTCTTATATTTATCACATTTTCGATATTTCAACTTCTCTATCCCTCGCCTAGAAAATCTAATTCTTGATCTCACAGATAGAGCAAAGTCTACTCATTGGCTTTTATTGCGAAATACAAGATGACTTACTTTTAAGAAACCTTGTCAACGTTTTAGCATAACTTATCATACTGGTTTGGCTACTTAATGACACAGACAAGAAATCCCTTGTATTTAAAACTATTTTTTATAAAAGAAAGTTTCTTTTAAACAAACCAACCTTTGAAAATAAATTTATTTAAATTTAAGAACTTATTTATTTAATTAATAATAAATTAAATCTTTTATTTACCTAATAATTAGACAATAATTAAACTTTTAGATAATAATTAACCTTTACCTTAATTAATAATTGAATAAGAATTACTTCATGAGACTATTGAGAAGCGGGTGATAGGAATACAAAATTTTATCATAACTCTATCAAGATTAAGCAATCCAAAGGTAGTATTATGTGTATTGTTGATAAGAATGGAGTATTACAGGAAAATGATGAGTCAATCAGTGCAGCTTTTATTGAGTACTTCTCTTCTATTCTTGCTAATTCATGCCCAATGACCCCTAATCTTACTCCTCTTTTTTCTATGAACCTTCCTTTTTTTAGCACTGAACAGGCTAATGAAATTATATGTGAAGTTCTACCTGAAGAGATTAAAATGGATGTCTTCTCTTTAAAGCCTAATAGTAGTGGTGGACCAGATGGTTTTAGTGCTTTCTTCTTTCAACACTCTTGGAAAATAATTAAGGAAGATCTCAACAGGGCAATCCTCTATTTTTTTTCTCACAATAAATTGCTTATTGGTATAAATGCTACTAACATAGCCCTTGTTCCAAAATGCTCTAATGCTAGAAAAGTTACTGATTTTAGACCTATCTCCTGTTGTAATGTACTGTACAAAATTATTTCCAAGATCATTGCAAATAGAATTCAAATTGTTCTGCCTTCAGTTATTTTAAAAAACCAAGTTGCTTAAGTTCCTTCCAGAAATATTGGTGATAATATTTTACTCACGCAAGAGCTTACAAGAGGATATAGTATTAAGAGTATTTCACCTAGATGTATGATCAAACTTGATATACAAAAAGCTTTTGATTCAGTATCATGGAGCTCTATTATAGCAATTCTTTCTCGGATGAACTTTCTAAAGCCTATGCTTGCTTGGATTTACACTTGTATTTCTTCAACTCATTACCCAATAATTAGAAATGGATGTGCCAGAGGTTTTTTTAAAGGTACTCAGGGTGTCAGACAAGGGGATCCAATCTCTGCATTATTGTTCATTACTGTAATGGAGGTGTTTAATTCTTTAATTAATGAGCAAGTTATTAATAGGAAGTTCGAACTGTGCCCTAAATGTAAAGATCCACAAATTACTCATCTTTTATTTGCTGATGATCTTGTCATTTTTACAAAGCCAACCATATCTAATATCTCTACTATAATTGAAGTTCTGGATAAATTTTACTTTCTCACTGGTTTGAAGATAAATCTAAGCAAATCTCGCATTCTGATAGCAGGTATTAATGATAATTTAAAGAGTGAAATTGTATCATTCTCTGGTCTTAGTGAAATGCAGCAAAATGAAAGATATCTTGGTCTTCCTATCATCACAGCAAGAATTTCTACTACTGATTGTTTGCAACTTTATGAGAAAATCACAGAGAAATTAATAATTTGGCCTAACACTAAACTTTCACAAGCAGGGAGACTAGTTATTGTCCAAAGTGTTGCTACTGCTATGGTCAATTATTGGATGAGACATTACATTCTTCCATGTAAATTAGTATCAATGATAAATAGTGCTCTGAATAGATTCTTATGGCATGGAGATCCTTTCTCAAAAAAGTTAATTCCAATCTCTTATAAGAAGATTCAACTTCCTAAGAATAAGGGTGGTCTGGGTATAACAAATTTGAAAATATGGAATGTAGCTGCTATGTCTGTATATTTTGACAAAATTTTATGCAATAGGCAGGATCTATGGACTCAATGGATTTTAAAGAATTTATTAAAAGGCAAGGATTTTTGGACTATCTACATCCCAAACATATGCAGCTGGAGTTGGCGCAATATTCTGAAGTTAAGATCAACATTTTTACCTCTTATACAATGCAACCCTCTAGCTAACAATGATGTTAACTTCTGGACTTCCCCATGGTCTAAGCATGGCTTGAGATTTCAGGATATTCTTCCCTATTCATTGCAACTTCTTACTGGAATCCCTTTAAAGGCTAAAGCTATTTCTTTTATATATGATGACTCTATTAATCTACCTTATTGCAGTTCTAAACAAGTCAAAGACTTATGGCAGAGTATAACTTCTTTACCACTTTTATCATCATATTTAAAGGTTCTTTGGACTGTGAAGGGAAAAAAGCATGCTATATCTACTGTGTACAAAGCTTTGTTACTTAGTGAAAACTTGGATTCTTTTCCGTGGGCATCTAGAATCTGGATGAACAATTCACCTGCCAAGGAAAATTTTATACTCTGGAAGATCATGGCAAATGCAATAAACTCAAAATAGAAATTGACTAAGCTTGGAATTCTTAATAATGAAGAATGTGTTTTCTGTCATTCCTTTCCAGAATCTAATACACATTTATTTTTTGAATGTGATTTTACTTATGAAGTTTGGAGCAGATTACTTTCCTTTGGAAATTTTCATAGACCAGTGAAAATCTCTCGAGTTGAATGGTATAATATTTTCAAGGCTACAAGATGGAAATGTAGGAAATCTGAGATTCTTTTGATCATATTGAAGTCTTTTGTTCATGAAATATTGTCTAAGCGTAACAGAAGAATCTTTGAACTGAAAATCGACAATGCTAATGTGTTATACAGTATACTGCATAAGAGGATTTGCAAGAGAGTTGGAAGACTGAGGTGATTGTTGTTGTGATGTAGGAGTTGTAGAGGTTTGTTTGTCTATAGTTTTGTATTAGCTAATCAATTTTGTATTTCTTTTTTTTGATGATGGCATGTATCAGTAAGTTTGTACTTTCATGAGGATTATGAATATATTGGGGCAGGGCTCCCTTAGCCCATTGCTTTTCAAAAAATAATAATAATAATTGAATAATGATTATCTCTTACTTAATTAATAACTAATTAATAATTAACCTTTTCTTAATTAATAATTAACCTGCTTAATTTTTTAACTAAATAATAATTAAACTTGCTTAATTGATTAATTAAATCTTAATTAATTAATTAAATCTTTCTTAAATAATTAATTAAATAATAATTAACCCTTTTACTTAATTAATTAATAATTAATTTCTAAAAATATTGTAATAATTTTAAATTCCTTTTTAATACTTATAATATATTTTAAAAATACCTTTCAAACATATTTAAAGTAAAATATCTTTTGGTTTACACAAAAGTTGTCGATTTACAAACTGTATCCATAGCAACTATCGCTATATGGACCATAACCTTTTAACTTGCTCTACATATCAAAATAGCCTTTAAACCTTTTACTTTATTTTTAAATTACTTAAATAACTTTGAGATAAAGGTTTTAAAAACCAAAGTAAAGTTTCGGAAAACTTATTAAACCATTAAAAAAATAAGTTAGTAAACTAGTTTTAAAAACACATGGGATCTCGATGTCGAACATAAACACATTCAAATGTTAACTTTCCATCGAAATACAACCACCACATTATAAGCACACTTACATATACAAAGTTAAATACATTCATAAACAAGTAAAGATCATCTCTTGCCAATAATTACTAATATACATCGACTACATTCAAGTTAACAACGACTCACCACATATATCAACCGCTTTAAGCGGGAACCCAACTAAACAACATCATATCCAATCCTTCGTAACCACAAGCAACTAAACTAATACCGTTATTGCAAATTATAATAAAGTTTAAAACTTTAGTTTAAAAGGTGAGATTTACTCACAAAATCAACCAAAATTGAATCAAACTACCTATACACTTTGCATCAATAACTGGATCTATTTTTTCTTGCTAAAAACTTGATTTTTAAAACCTCGGGAGGTGAATTTTGGCATGACCTAAGGTGAGGAGGGCTTGGCCTTGACTTTTGTGAGGGGTTTGGTTTTATTTTAAAAGAGAAAAGGTGTAGAGAAGAAAGGAAGCAAGTTTTTCCAAGTTCTAAGGATTTAATGTGAGTAAAAGATAGATTTTTTACTTGAAATTTTCATAAAGGCCTTGGAAGAAAAAAGAAAGCTTGGAAAATAAGGAGGTAAAGTTTGAAATGGGGAAAGTAAAGTGAAAACGAGAATTGTAAAAAAAAATTGTTTTTATATATAATGAGATATAGTAATTTACTTTTTGCCATTAACCCTATTCATAAATTCATGCCACATTACCCTCTCCCTTACCTCCTTCTACACGCAACAATCCCCTTCCCCTCATTCCATCACTTCACCTCATGATGTGAAGTACCATTTCATTTTATTTTATTTTTGTATAAAGGAAAAGAAACGTCAGCTTTACCTTTTTACTTTAAGTAAATTATTTTACCATATTTATTTTTAACCATAACATATGCTATTTGTATATGTGTATGTGTGCGTATACTCTAGTGCACACAACATTTTTTGGCAATTTTTAGATGATGAAAAGTCGAAAACCCGAAAAACATTTTTCGGTCACATTTCCAATTTTGCTCCAAACTAATTGTTTTTGTAAACAAATCTAAAAACCAACTTCGTGATCATTAGTTATTATTTAAAATAGGACTATTTGAGTTATAAAATCCATTGATTTATTATTTAAAATATATCAAATATTCATATTTAAAGTGATTAAATTACGGGTCATTACAAATACAGAGTAGGAGCATAGCTTAGGGTTTTGCTAACCCACGACCTGTGCAGTTAAAGCCCTGTAAAATCTCCGCTATAGCGCATAGCGCTTTTTGACCGTTACAATATTTCAATATGGCACTATTAAACAATAGATCCACTTTACGCCCTGCTATTTTCCATTGCGCCCGCTAAATGAAGGATTTTTAGTACCCTCTTTAGCAACATTAGTATATAAATGTTGATTTGGCTAGTTCTCTTTCAAAACAAATCAAAAAAGTTAGGGTAAAAACTTTATTTTAAGGCATAAGTGCTCAATATAAGTTAGAAATCAGTTGTAGTCATCAAATCTAGTGTGCATAAATCATGATATTATTCGGTTTTGCTGTATAAGATTAACAATATTACTTTTTCTACATAAATGATGTGAGAATGAGAATTATTTAACTTTAAATATTTAGTTTTCTATATAATGAATCTTTTTGCATCTCCGCTATTTTTCGCTATATCCACGCTTTATCCCCGCTGTAACTTTTGCACCTCCACCGCTATAAAATCGCTAAGTGATTTAACTGGATAGCCCACAAAAAGGTATTATCAACTCCATATCTAGATTATTCTTATCGATATGTTAGTACCGGGAGTTGATGATATTTGAGATCACGTGTTTAGACGTGGACCAATTATGTTTACTTTAATGGTATATTTTATTTAGAGATATATGATGCTCGGAGGTACTTTCTAACCCTTGTGTAGGAGATTGGATTTTGGCTTGACAAGAGGGATCTCCATGGAAAAATTCATTATGCAAACGTACCTTAGCGGTTTTGATTGTACCTCAATATGTCGTGGTGTGATCAATGTAAGCACCACAGCTATTTGGTATGATTTACAATCTACACTCTAGACATTATCTATTATATCACTATATTAAACTTAATGAATGGTCTTTTAATAGGAAACCCGTTATGGGAATCCATATGGTCTCAATTTTTACTGTTACATGTATTCATGTATCTCGAGTTTCTCATAGCAAACTTGTGTCTGGCGTGTGGTTTAAATTCCTCACCTACTCTTTCGGGTAGGTTGAGTAAAAAAGGTTTTACTTTGGATGCTTCAAAGTTTAGGAGATGAGCTAGAGGCTTCCGTTATCTATCTATTTCTATATCTGTAGCGCTGTATTATGTATGTATATATTAGTATTGTAAGGATAGATGGCTATACTGTCCAAGCGGAAGATGTTACTTAAGTTTTGTAACTTTGAAATTTATGCATTCGAAGTAACCCTTTGTACTGTTCTTTTGATATTTTATCGTTCTGCTGTGAGATTCTGATATTGTGTTCTTCCTTTCTTATTCTATTCTTTTTTTATTTTACCCTAGCAATTCGCCTTTTCGGCGCTTGAGTGCTCGGCATGTGAATACCATGGATGTATTAGTGTCGACAGTCAAAGGTTGAAAAGTCGGATCGTTACACTAAACCATTCATAATTATTCCTTATTTCCATAATCTATTCAATATATACAATTTTCATTTGATAAATAATTTAAGTTAAACATAATGCAAATTTAATTATCATTCGCATCTTTAATCTCTGTAATCATTTCAGTATAAATTTCTTAATCCAAGTTACCCAAATTCATTATTTAATTAACCTAAGTAATAATCATACAATATATACTAGTTTCGTATAAAAATATATCTTCAGTAATGATTACCACTCATCGAATTACATCGCAAAAGCCTAGAGTCCGTCAATTTGCCCTTAAAACCATCACCATCTAGAAATGCAATCCTTCCTCCATTGCCGAATCTACAAATGATTGATATATTCTTGTAGCTCTCTCCATTCTCTTCAGTTTGGTATATAATTGTCTAGGAGTTCGTTTAAATTTGAAAGAGGAATTGGTGATTACAAAGAGACGGAGGAAGAAGAAGGAAAAACTGGAATATACATGAATAATAAAAGTGAATTCTAACCTTCTTCTCAGCTAGTTATATAAATTCTGAACCGTTTCTTCAGTTTAATCGCTTAGGCCCGTTTAAACAATTCAAAACCCCCATCTTAATACCTGTGCAACTCCTTCATACAGGCTCCAATCCGGACAAACCAACATATCATTCTGACTAGAAAAATAAGCTCTACGCAATGGTGAAAGTGTTGTTGCCTAATTCTAATGTTTGTAAAGTTACCATTTTTAGCCTACTATTAAAATAATGTCTGAATTCCATGGGGTATTACATTCTCTCCATTACAAGAACTTTGTCCTCAAAATTTTGAACACAACTCTATTTCACGTATTTACGTATCTTATGATATATAAACATATATACACATATAACATAGGATAATACCATACAACATGCACCATAGATCAACTTTCCTTAAGCAGGGCATTCCTTCTTTATATGATCCATCTGATTACAGTTATAACATTTTATCTTTGAAATTTTTACCTGCAATCCTTCAATTCGTGATGTTGCATATTACATATTTCACATCTGTTGTCTTGCTTACCACCCTATCCACTTGAACCTCCAAAATCCTTTCTCTTACTTGGGTTGACACTCTTCATCGGTTGCCCTTTAGAAATTTCCAACTTAATGGTATTCACTAGTGTCACCTCAACCTAAACTCTCAAAGGTCACTCCCATAGGAATATAACAAAGTGCTAACTCTCTAAGTGGCAAATTCAACCCTTTCACAAACTTCATTGCCTATCTGGGTGTTGTGTCTACCAATTCAAAACTAAACTTCGCCAATCATTAAAATTATTTTTATATTCTTTCGTAGAAGAGTTTCCTTGTTTGATATTTATAAACTTCTCGAGCATCGCCTCCTTTTTGGCCCCAGATAAAAAGTTCATCTCACCTCTCCTTAAAATTATTCTAGGGGATTTCATTTTCATTAACTTCTTCTATAACCAGTTCCCACTAGTTCATTGCTTCTCCTTGTAGATGCCAAGAAGCAAGCTGCCTTTTCATCTCATCAGTCAAATTCAGCATACTAAAAACCATATCATATGTATGTAGCCAAGCTCATTGATTAACCCCCTCCTTAGGTCCATTGACCGCTAGCGGTCAACCACCTATAAGGGAGTGGTCGACTAGTCCTATAGTGGTGGCTAGTGTTTGAACCTTGGCTGAACAACCCAGATTTAATTATTTTAATCTAACAGATACGGTTGATTTGAGCCGAGCGCCTATAAATATAGACCTAACCCCTCACTTCTCTTCACATTTTTTTTGATCAAAGCTGTAAAGCTTTGCCATTTTCCATTCCTACTATTTCTAGAAATTATAAAATATTTTATATTTATACAAATCAGAGAAGGGCGGAAAGTAGATAAGAAGAAGTGAATCTACATTGCCGAAGAAAAAGATAATTTCAGTAGCTATAAATCAACATTCCTCTCAACCTCAAACTTCTTCTTAGATCTGTAATTCTAATAGTATGTATATAATTTGTTACACATATTCTTTTGGATTAGAAAGGAGAAAGGAATCAAATAAATAATGGATTCAGATTTGGGAGATTTGGAACGCTTGAGAGGTGAGTGAGAAATTATATAATTTGTTTATAACATTGAAATTTATATCATTGAGCTTTGTTTAATTATTATGTCTATGTTAGATTTATTAAGTTGTAGGCTTAAACAAATGTATTTAGTTGAAACCCTACCTACATACTCCGTAAGTTAGGAAACTGAAATAGTATGTATAATATAATTTGGAAATTTGAAATCAGTCCCAAATATTTACTATTATAGAATGTTTGTAAAGTTGTAAAGTTTATTCCAGATTTGTAATTGGGTGGTAAATTAGGTTGTTCTAGTTGACTTGGAATGTGAATTTTTATGTTTTAATTTATTAGGCGTGGGGTACAATTTAGTTGTATCTAGTTCTGTGTAATCTCAATTAATTATCCAATTTTAAAAAAATTTGTGAAAAGTACACGTTTGAAATAATAAGGAATAAGCTAAAAAGAAAGAGATGTGTAAAATACAGGTATTCTTCTTCGTAGTTTGCACTGTCTATTTTAATAAAGGAGAAGAGATAATTCCTTGTAACCTCAAATGGAGTCGGCCTTATTTTTGGGTAGTTTATGGAAATTTATAATGGTAATTGTTATCCCACCTTTTGGCAAAGCCATAATACCATTGATTTGGCAAAACAAATTTCGTGATCATCAAGTCAGGAAGCCCGAAGAGATGATTATCGGTGTTAACCCAAAAATGGATCAACACCCTATATTGAGTGTGAAAGCACCAACCCTATTTATCAGAGCAAACAATATAGAAAATGAATTAAAATAAGAGCCCAAATAGTAAAGAGACGAGAGATTTTTATAGTGGTTCGGCTATTAACGAAGCCTACGTCCACTTTATAGCTTTTATTAACTGACTGCTGTTACAAGATTGATTTGGATTACAATATGGTTGAATTTCCTATGTTAGATCAAACCATCATTGTTAGAGACAACCAGAAGGATTTCAGTTGCCCCTTAATGGTTGTTATGTGGGGGAAGAAGAGTGAAGAATAACAATGGCAGAGTTGCAGCAGCCAGTCCAGAAGATCCCTCTTCTGTTGTAGATGAGATTGTATTTATAGGGGTTGGAGAGTACTTGGGCCGAGAATTGCTTTGCCAGAAGCCTATAGTCGTTATGCAGAGAGAGCTCAGAAAGTTTGGAGTAAAATTCACTATCCTTTTGGATCGGTACCGATCCAACCCAATTGGGTCAGTACCGATCCAAATCCTTAGCCAATTTTTGGTTCTAATTTATTTAGACAAGCTTCTTACTTCATAGTGATGCTCTCCGTATGATTTCGTAGCTTGTTGACTTGTTTTGATGATGATTCACCTATAGGTCAGATTGAATTATATTCTGAATCAGATGAACCTTCACTACTTGAATTCGGATGCTTGGAATGCTACCAAACTTGTTGGGTGAGCTTGGTTGAGGCATAGAGTCACCATGCAAAAGGATTGGGACCACCACAAACCACCAACTCGGATAGGTACCGATCCAATTGGATCGGATCAACGCCAATCCGAAAAGGTAGCATATTTTGAATCAAACTTCTTGGGGTCCTTTGTCTTGTATTTTTGGGCCTTCCTATTAAGTTTTGAGTCATTCTATTTTAATCTGTATGTTCTAACTCCTATGGAATTCTGCTGGGTAATCCGATTAACATTTTCCCCACGGAGTATGCTTTGGTTAACAAACAAGGTGTGCTATGGAATTGTTCATCTATAGGTTTCAGTTTTAAAGAGTTTCATTGGTCGTATCGGGCCATCTTGAAAAGCTATCTACGACGTACCGGCTAATGGTTCAATCCTTAGTGTGAATCTCCATTGTTCGTAATTACGAAGTGATCTTGACTTGATAATTTCTAGAATGAATACGAACATCGAATAAGTCGCATATGGAAAATTTGGGACCATTTGGAGGAGTATATTTGGGTCGGTACCGATCCAATTGGATCAGATCAGTACCGATCCAAGTACTTGACAATTTTTCCAAACTTTCTCTTCTTCTTTTAATATATGAGCCAATCCCTTACCTTAATTCATTTCTTTTCGATCCGACCTTCATTTCTTCAGCCGATCCGACCTCTCCAAACCCTAGCTAGCCGATCCAAGCATTCCATCCATTAAGGAGTTACCGCCATCGATCTCCTCCACCAACGCTATCATCCATTGCCGTTCTAAGTGGGTCCTGCATTCGAGATCTCCACTGTTTTGAGGCATTGGCGATCCGATCCATCCAATACCCTAGTTTGGATTGTCTTGAATCAGAGATAAAATCACCTTTCTCTATTTAGAAGGTTGGTGATGTGGGTTTTGGTGTATTACCACATCGGTATGTGTTGGTGGCGGATACAGTGGAAGATTTGAGCTGATTGTGACTTTATGGAAGAAGATAGCAAACTGAGTCTTTAATTTTTCATTGAACAAAGCTAGGGATTTGCCTCAGTGCTTGACATGTTTTGCTAACTTCATCTACAGAGTCAGAATTAACTTGCACCGAGTTACATAGTCGATCCCGGTATAGCGTGTTGCTGATTGATTTTGGTTTTTCTAGTAGGTGATAATAGTTTAAGGTAGCGTCTTCTATGCAGCTCATGCTGTTACCACTTTTCATAGAACTAAAATCGACCTATGTTATGAATTCTCTACTTGATTTGGACCTATCGATCTATAGTTGCTCGCTTTGGATTGGTCCTACCATTGCACAGTCGGTGTACTTGGAATAGGAAGGGCTTTCTGTGTCGCTACGGACAATGGATCCACTATCGATCGTTGATCGATAACGGGTAAGTATAGAAGAAATGAAATTAACTGGTGATACGGATTGTTATTTTTAGTATGAATGATCCATCTACACGGAGTGGTTTGCTTACAACGTCCAGGACACCCAACTTATTCTCACTTAGATTACACATCACATACACTCTCAGTTAATACTTGGAATCCAATGGTAGTTGGTACACGTCAATTATCTCCCGAATTTCAATTATCAACCAGGAAAGGGTCTATAGTTTAGAGATTCGAAGTACCTGACCGTTTTGAACACAAGCTTTCTTATATAGAATGACGTGCAAATCTTCTCGGCTCAAATCAGTTGAGGAGAACTCACCTCTTTCTAAAGCGAAGTCATCGTCGATCCCAACTGGATCCGCCGCTTCCATAACTTTAGGTCAATATGGTCGTTTGGTTCCAGTCAGTCCCGTCGTCGATCGCACTTCTCCTAACTTTAGAGTCTTACTTGATCCTCTGGAGAAAGCTCCTTCAATCCTTACACACAGGATGTTGTGAAGCATTTTCTTGTAATATGGTCTCCCAAAGGATGACGTGCTTCTTTGCTTAAGGAGCCGAAAGAATCCACCGACGGAGCCGCACTCATATTTAGAGATGAAATAAAGAAGTGCCTACTGATGAGGCGGCTTTAAAAGAACAGTTAAGGATAAGCGAGACGATGGTTGAGATGCAGAAGAAAACCATCAGAACAGGCTCAAGAAATTGCCTCTCTTCGCGAACTAGTTTCGAATTCGGAGGCTGAGAAGAAACAGCTGGCGGTAGTGAAGGCTAACACGGATGCTAGCGTTTCAAAGCTTCAAGATACCTTCACAAAGAAGAAGGAAAGCTTGGATGTTGCTATTTTGGGCTTATTTGTAAACATTGTGCTGCATCAGGGGAGCTTTAGTTACTTGGGTCTGTTGTTCCCTCGTATGATTGTTGTAGTCTGTAAAGACATTCTGGCTTGATTTCAAGACATGGGTGGCGGTTATACCTAAAAGGAGTTAGTTCAGGCATATCTAAACGACGAGTCCCACCAAGCTTTAAGGGAGGGCCAATAAATCTTAAGACTAGAGAGAGAACGAGAAGCTATTGATGTCGCGGCTGCTGCTAAAGCTGTAACTGGGCATTTTCCTTCAGACCCCAGTGAGCCATCTTCACATCTTCACACTTATGAGGGGATCGTTTCTACTTCTCCCGTGGTTATACATCCATCAAAGGAGGGCAACGATGAAGGCTTCAAGGATGTGGCATATGAACAGATCCTAACATCAGGTAATTTTCTTATCTCTCTCATGCTTGAAGACTTTTAATTTATGCCGGATGAAATTGCCAAGATAACCGCCCTATATTCTATATTATAGATCAACCCTCTCTTCCTGTTGAGTTACCTCCTCCTTACGATGCTGGATCTATTGCCATTCTGACCGCATCAACCGTCGTCTCCACATCCAACTCACAGCCCGGTTCAAACTCCGAGCAAATTGCAGTGTTGCATAGTTTGGATGACCTCTCTATATCTCAAAAGGAGGTTCTGATAGCTACTGACACACAGGAACAGGGCTAACCAAGCTAGCCAACCAGACAAAATAGAGGCCGAGCAACCGATGGCCGAGCAGCAGATGGTAGCAGTGAAGAAGAAGAAGGTTGAAGGGCAAAAGTGGTCGTTGAAGAGCTCTCACAAATCCTAAAAGCACAAGGACAAAGGAGGATCTGCCAGTGGTAATGCTTCAAAAAGTGAGATAGCCCCAAGAGGGGAGAAGCTTGAGAAGTTGCCGATCAGAGGCGGGAAGGGCGGCAAAGGAAGTAGTGATTAGAAGTCATGATCTGTTCGTGTACGCATGAAGCGGAGCTTTTGCTCTTTTTTTTGGTTGCTTTTGGTACAAGTGCAGAGTCCGCATTTAGCATTTCTTCTTGTTGTTGCAATAGTGGTATCCGTATTTCCCTATTCTTGGTCGATATTGTGCGGGTACAGCCCTCGCTGTTTGTTGTTGTACATGAAAAACATTATAAGTAATAAAACTATTGAAATTTTGATTGTAACTTCATTTGTCTACTTATTTACTTTCCATGCACTGTTTTACTTAGTTCTAAAATTACTGCCAAAATTATTTATTTGGAGTAACAGAACTGTGAGGTATTTGCTATTTTGGTAGAGTGTTGGTGTGTGCGTGTGCGTCCCCTAGTTCACGAGACTGTTTACTCCAAACACTTGATACGAGATTAGGTTCCCCTTGTAGTCTTCCAAAAACCCTCAGTCGGATTTATACGGCAACTCCTATCTTTGGAATTATTTGGTTGGTGATGCTAGAGCAACACCAATTACTTGAAATTATGTTAAGTGATTTTGTTATAATGCCGATGTTAAGGCTATTATGCATAGTATCGCTGCTTGGAGTGCTATTTCCTTAGCTCCGAGGGTAGTACGTGGCTCTTTGTAATATGAGATTTCCTCGTCTTTGGATGCAATTTTGCTAATCCAAGTAGTAATGTGCGGCTTACGAAATGCGCATTGTGTGATCGAGCTTGTATGGTCATAGTTTTGTGAACCAATAAGCGTTGTGCGGCCTACGAGATGCACGACTTAGGTAATTGTGATCCCTTGGTCATGATTTCACAATCCAAGAGGCGGTGCATGGCTTATGAAATGCACAGCTTTGATCCGGGCCTTCCCAGGTCATCGGAGCAACATCGGTTCATAGAAGGTCGGGATCGAGTTCCGTTGATCAACGTTTGAGTCGATTTGCTTCCATCCACTCGGCAGGTAGATGGGAATAGTTGAGCATGGTTCCACTATCTCAAGTAGCGATCGGATAGTCTTGAGTCAATTTGACCCCGTCGACTCAGCAGGTTACTTATGTGAACACAGTTTTGTTGGTTCAGAAAGCAAAGCAATTTCATTAATTGAAATAAAAGCTGGGCATGTTTTGCCTATTTACAATGCTTTCATTATCCCATGATGGTTTATTTGCAGAAATAGGAAATACATAAAATAATTCTAGATAAATTAATGATGGAGCGATTCGCTATTCCAAGCACGGGGAATTTGGATTCCATCAACGGTTGTTGGCTTGAACATTGCATCCCCTAGCTTTTGGCCGATTACATAGGGCCCTTCCTAGTTTAGTCCGAATGTTCCTAGCATAGGATAGACTCATTTGAGGATAAGGTGTCCTACTTTGAAAGTACGGTTACAGACCATGGAGTTGAAATGTTATGCGACCCTTTTTTAGCGAGCGGCAGTCCTTAGCTCGGCTTCTTCCCGCTTCTCATCGACCATATTAACCGACTCGAGCAAGAGCTATTCATTCTGCCTCTGATTGAAGTTTTGTCTTTGATGAGAAGGGACTTCTAGTTCAACCGTGATCATTGCTTCCAAACCATATGCCAAGGTGAATGGAGAGTGCCCAGTTGCAGATTTGTGCGTTGTTCTATAAGCCCATAGTGCAAGTGGAAGTTCATCAACCTAATTTCCTTTAGCTTTAGTTAGCCTGCTTTTTGATGGTGGACTTGATGGTCTTGTTTACTACCTCCACTTGCCCATTTGCTAGCAGATGTGCAACAGTTGAAAAGCTTTTCTTGATTCGAAAGCGTTTGCCAAAGTCATTGAACTCGGCACTTTTGAATTGAGTCCCGTTATCCGTGATGATTCTTTGTGGCACTCCAAAACTGCTGATGTGCACGTAAATGTGCATATTTTTACCACCATATTTAATCTATTTAAATTAAATAAATGATCATATCGGGTATTTTAACTTGTTTAAACCAAAATTCATATTATTTTCAAATCGTCACATATTCATCTTCATCCAAGGGCAAAATGGTCATTTTTGTGCATATATTAATTTGAGAAAATTTAATTGAAAATTTCTATATTATTTTGTAGGAATTTAAATTCATATACAAGTGGTTTCATGATGATATATGCATGCACAAGAGTGAAGAGAACAAATGAGGATGGAAATAATTCAAAGTGAAGATAATGGAGGACCCCACCTACCCACCTACCTTAATGTACAAATTAGAGGCTAATCACATGCTTATGGAATTAATGGCTTCATGTACATTTAAGTGAGGGATTATTGAAGCTAATGATAACTTGGCCACCACACTTCCTACAAGGGCATTTTGGGCATTCCCCAAAAATATGAATTAGGGTTTAACACTTGTATAAATACCCCATATCTTCATGTAGCTCTCTCTCTCTCTTAGTCTCTCTTTAGCTTAGTTTAGGCTCAAAATAAAAGAAAGCTACTCTTTTCTTTTTCCATGGCTACTTAGCCATTTTGTTTCATGTAATTTTTTTTATGCAACTTTAATATATTTCTCTTTTCTTCTCTTGTTTATTTTCCTTTCATGTTTTAGTGTAGATCTAGTTTACTTATGCAAGTAGAATAATTTTTCCTTTCATTTTTGCTCTCTTTTTCTCTTCTTGTTTCATGTTGCTTTCTACATTTGTTCATATGATAACAAATATGAGAGCTTAATCCCTTCAATTTAGGGGTAATGAAGCTCTCTAGTATGTAGATCCAACATTTTGTTGTTTATGCTCTCTTTTGTGCTTAATGAGAATGATTGAAGTGGTTTAATGATGTTGTTTAGCTTTGAATTTGATAGTCTATGTTGTTCATAACAAATAGGCTATGCTTAAACAAACAAAACACAAATTGCCTCTTCATCTACATATGATTATGGCAAAGAAGTGAATGTTGAAATTAAAATTTGATGACTTATATTTCTAATTAATAGTTAATAGGCCATGCTTAAAATAGATTTTGCTTTCAACTTTGTTGTCAAATTTTATGAGATTTAAAAGTGTATTAGTGGTTGTGTTATAGTTTGATGGTTTATATTGGGCTAATTAATAGCACAAATATACCATACTTATGATAAACACATCAACTAATTCACTAATGACAAGAAAAGAGAGATCATAACTTCATTTTGTTGACTTATGTGATCTAGAGAGTGGAAATTGCCTCTAAATTGTCTTAACACTCTCATATTTTTATCAATTTTCTTTTGTTAGTTTTCTACATTTTTAGCTTAAGTTTCACTCGACTTTGGTATAATTTGATTGAATAGAATTTTAAAATCATCAATTCCCTGCGGATCGACCCGTATTCACCACGTGCTACATTCGTACACCGTGCGCTTGCGGTTATTTTTATTTCAAAATTCGTTCGACGGTCTTCTAAACCGATAGAATTTCCATCGACGAACAAGTTTTTGGCGCCGTTGCCGGGGATTTGCTTTGATTTTTAATTTTCTATTCTTCGGATTATTTTTGTTTGATTTTTGTGTGTTTTTTATTTTGTGTGTTAGTTTGCATAAAAAAAATATCGTTTGTGTTGTGTGTTTGTTGTTTTCGTTTTTGTTGATTGTGTGATTGTTGTTTTTTTTAGTTCCATTAGCATTGCATTTGCATTTTTTTTATAAAAAAAAAGAAAAAAAACACAATCACAATTAAAAACAAAATTTTTTTTATTGCATTCCTGTTTTCATATACAATTTCTGTTACAATTTTCAAAACACTATTACAACTTCTGTTTTATTTCCTCTTTGTTTTCAATTCTGTGCACAGTGCACACCTGCAACATCATTTCCTGCCTACTGTCAACTACCATTCTACCACTGCCTGACATTCTCCAACAAATTCACTCACAAACATTTCCCTACCTCACCACAGAATAGCCTGTCACTGCCTATTTAAACATCACTGCCCTGTCATTCTTCTACTCACAGCCATCAACATAAACTTCCTCTATCACCCATTAGTGCCATACATAACCACTATCTTCTGACTTCATCGTTCAACCTCCTTTGCAAAGTTTTCATCTTCCATTACCATTCACAAAACCACCAATATCAACAGCAAAATATCAACAGCAGCCCAGACAATCATCAATATCAACTTTAACTTACTGCTGTAACCACCACAAACTTCTCCAAACAGAGCACATACCACTGCAGCATAGCCTTCCTCCCTCCCTTCTGCATTCCTCCACCACAGCAGCACCTTACATCTGCCATGCTGCTGCCTGTACACTTCCACCACCAACAAACCACTCTAGCATTCCCACCTCTGAACAAACCTTCCCACTTGAACAACAAACTTCTACTGCTCAACAACAACCACACCATTGCCACATCTCCACATCTCACATTTAACAGGTCAAGACCACTCTCAATCTCCACAAATCCACTGTTGCATAACAACGCTCAACATACAAACCATATTCCACTCTTGAAACTGCCAAAACCATATTCTACATCAAACAACATACAATCAGACCACTGCCTGTTGCCTCTGTCCACCCTTCCTCTTACTTCTGCCCCTACCCATCATCTTACTTCTGCACATCCCTGCTTTCCTCCACCTATCACAAACAACAATTCAACTGATCAACCTTCAAACTTGCCATCAACAACAGACACCCTCTTCATATACGTCAAGTTACAAACTACTACCACATCAATCTACACTCTACTTCCTTGCTAACAACCTCCTCAGACCAAAACTTCTGCCACCACTGTCATCATTGGCTGCTCCACAACATTCATCATCAATTCAACAGTCAAGCAGCAACACGAAATCAACATCATCACCACCCCCAAACTCCTGCCATCCCTAACACTGCCATCACCAGGCAGACCATCCTCCTTCTGCCAATTCCAACTTCGACTACTCTACATACCTCAGTACCCTATAGTAACAACTGCAAGTACCATAGCAATATCACCTAACTACAGTACCACTACCATACCATCGACCATATACTTCAAACTGAAACAACAACCCAGAAAAAAAATTGCTTGTTCCTCACCTCTAATCGCCATCGACCAAAAGAACAGCCTCATCCAACCCATTCGAACCACCACCAAACCAATCACCTTCAATCGAACCACTTCGAACCACCCTCCACAAACGCCTACAATTTCCACCAGACCACCTCTACGACCAAGTCGCTGTAACAACCTCTGATTCCACTGCCGTTCGAACTCGAGCCACCAACCAAAAACCGATCGCAACAGTCGAATTGTGAATTCGTGAATTTTAGAGTTTGTGAATTTGAGTTTATGAATTTTTGAAGCCACGAGTCTGATATTTTGTGGAGATCGCTGTGAATTTTTCTTACTAGATGAATTTTTTATGAATATGTGAATTTGGGTATTTGTTTTCGTATCGGGCCGGGTTGTGTTAGTGGATGTTGGTACCAATTTTTTATTTTATTTTTCCTTTTCTTTAAACTTTTTTTTTAAGTAAAACTCTACTTTTAAGTTTCCTCTCCAAAAAGAAAAAAAATCCAAAAAAAAATCAACTTTGTTTAATTTTCATTTTTCATTTGTTTTAGTTTTCATTTATTTTATTTTCAATTGTTTTGTTTTTCGCTTATTTTGTTTTTCATCTTTGAAAAAAAAACAACCAAATAATAATAATAATAATAACAATTGTATATATCTTGTTTTTTTTTCAGGTTGCCAAAGCAGGAACTAAAGGAAGAATAGCTTGTTGAAAACTGCCGCTCCGCTTTCCAAAAATAAATTGCTAGCTTGTTTATA
Source organism: Allium fistulosum (assembly GCA_030737815.1). Classification (NCBI taxonomy): domain Eukaryota; kingdom Viridiplantae; phylum Streptophyta; class Magnoliopsida; order Asparagales; family Amaryllidaceae; genus Allium; species Allium fistulosum. The sequence continues at coordinate 1,125,197,671 of CM060904.1, read as the reverse complement.
TAAGAAAATTTGCTGGTTTTAACCTCATCTCTAGTTTTATTTGAATTGCATTGTTGGTTACTTGCATTTGCATTTTATTAAAAAAAATTCAAAAACACAAACAAAAATTCATTCGTAGTTGCATTGTTAATACACGTTTAATTTCTGCTTTGCATTTCATTTTGATTAATAATAACTGTTAGGCATCGATAACACTCAATTGTATATTGGCAAATTGTCTTCTTTGAACAATTTAATTTCTTGGTGTTTAGGCTACGGCAGAGCAATAACCATTTATAAATATTACGGTGATTCGTAAATATTATAGTGGTTGTTTCTCTGAAGGTACTTAAACCTTCGGCTGCATTGCTAAGGTGATTCGTGGTGCACCGATAAATCATGTCCGTTACCTGGCTGAGAACTATCTTGTTTATTTAAGACAATGTGTGATTATACAATTTTGGGTTAACATAGGATAAATCATTTGTAATTAACCCTTGCATTCATTTAGTTGCATTAGTTCATGCATATTTTAAAACAAAACAAAAAATTCAAAATCCAAAACTAAAAAAATTGTAAATATTCCTTTTCCTTTTCAGTTTTTAAATCCTTTTTTTTTTTAAAAATCAAAAATCCAAAAAAATATAAAACCTTTTCAAAAACAAAAAAAAATTGAAAAAAAAACAAAAACAATTTCCCTTTTGACAAATAAATTTTATTTGTAAATATTTTTCCTTTATAAGAAAAAAACCCAAAAACATTCTTGAAAATGTCTGAATTTCCATATTCACTTGAATTTTACAATAGTTGTGAAAATCAATATAATCCATATGATTTTACTCCAAATTCGTATGGATATTTTAACGACAACTATTCTTTAAACAATTCGAATTTTGAACAACAAAGTTTTCAAAACGATGACCAACCCTCGAATCTCGAAAATAGCATTTCATCTCTACTTGAAATCTCTACACAACAAAATCAAATGATAAATGATTTGTGTAATTCATATTTGTGTAATAACTCGAGGCAAGGATTTCAAAATTTGATTTCAATTCAAAATTCAAACGATCTCGATTATAACCCATGCCAATTCAATTTCGAACTCCAAAATGAATTTCAAAATCAAAACGAAAATGTGGTCCACTTTTCAAATAATTTTGGCAATGGGAATAATGTCAATTACGATACGAGTGAAAATCTTTGTTCTCAACAAATCCAAATCGAAAATTCTCAAGTTAATAACTATAAATTGGATTTTGTTGAGCAAATGAACAAAATATACGATGATCACACGGATTCGTTGTTTGAAACATATATGAAACAACGTGAAAAACAAAATCAAATCTCAACATGTGACGAGTCAAATAATAATCCATCTTTTACCACAATTGACGATTTTCAAATAACAACTTTTGAAATTGAAAATAACGATCTTAACGAAGTTGTTGAAAATTTGGTGATTGACTTGGATTTCAATTCTTTTGAGGGTGAGAAACTTGATTTAAATTTCGATCTTTCTTTTTCTGAAAATTTGAATACAACAACTTTGGATTTTGAACTTGAGATACGCAATGAAGTTGTTGATAATCCAACAAAGGAAGTCGAATTTAACAAACATGAGTTTTATGGACTTTTTGAAAACGAGTCGTTAAACTCTGATGGGGAAGATTTAAATCATCAATTTGATTTTGAAATCAATAATTCTAAAGAAATTTTCAATGAACAGCTTGAATTTCAATTTGGTGAAAATAAACTTGAACTTCAATCAATCGTTTTATCAACCCCAAAAATCAATGAAAATAAAACGACTCGTACAATTTTTAATAAAACGACATTCGTTTTTCCAAATCCAAATTCAACTTCGAAATCTTGTATGGTTTGGTTTTCTGAGCTTAAGCTGTGTCTCGTATATTTGACGAGACAAATGAATCGGTTTTTGGAAGACCGTTTCATTTACTTTTTGACGGTATACTTTCTGATCTCGTGTAAATACCGTTAATTTTCATTTAAATAAAGGTCATGTTTTTATTTTTATTTTTTCTCCTTCCACTTGGGTTGACTGTGGGGACACAATCAAAATCAAGTGTGTGGGGGGAGACTCATCATCATTTTTCAATTTTTCTTTCCAAAATTAAAAAAAAATCTAAAAAAAAACAAAAAAAAAAGAATTTTTTTTAAAAACCATTTTGATTTATTTTTAAAGAAACACTATAGGATAAATATATGGTTTTGGTTTATTAAATGGAAATTTTTGAAAATTTATTCGTCTTAACAAAAATAAAAATGAAGTTTGATTACAAAAGATAATGGTTTAACTAGTATATAGGAAGATTCATACGTGTTAATTATGAAATACGTCCTAATTGAAAATCTTTGTTTTAAAAAGTGGTTGATTTAAAGTAAAGGATATAATATTTTTTTTGTCTTCTAAGTTAAATGGTGCTAAGATGGTTTTGCAAAACTCTCTCTCTCTCTTAAGAAATAAAAAATAAAAAAATAACAACATCCAAAGTATTCACTCTCATTTAAAAGTCCACACGGTTATGCATGGGTGAATTACTTGGAATCTTTGATTATGTGCTTTCATACTCATTTAAAAGTCCTCACGGTTATGCATGTATGGAACACATGTAAAAAAAAGGAACAGACTTAATAAAAACCACCTACGGTCGATAGGTATATGCACGAAAGTGTGTGCACTCGCCATGCTCTGTACTCCCCTCACATAAGCCCGAAAGGCAGTGCATGGGTGGTATATCTGGCCTCAGTTTACCTGAGCTAGGTGTGTAATTTTTCTTGCAAATAATGAGAGAGCAAGCAATTGAAATCCTAGCACTATTTTTACTTATTTGATTTGATTTGTTATTGAAAAGAAATGAAAATACCACTTTGATAAACTTTGATAATCAACTAAGGATCTATTTCATGGTTACACTTTGTTATCAACCGAAACAACGAGTTAAAACTATAGTCTATTTGATTATGATAACTTAATTTTTATTGGAAATTTTGACAAGTAAACGACTTAAATTTCAAGATAATAACCAAACTATATTTAACTTATTTGTGTTAATTTAAAAGTAAATCCTTCATTATAAATATTTTCAAAAACTCGCATTCATCTTTTTGTAAATAAATCTTGCATTTTGTAAATATTTTCATCCTGCATTTGGATTTTGTGGGTAGTATCCGCTGAAAACCCACACGAGACAACACTCGTCCTACTGGGGACACCCAGAGGTTTAACGGCTTGTTGCATACGCTCAATGCAATCGTGCTCCCTACGAAAACGGATTTATCTTAGTTTTTCTTTATTCGAGGACGAATAAAAAGATAAGTGTGGGGGTATTTGATGTGCACGTAAATGTGCATATTTTTACCACCATATTTAATCTATTTAAATTAAATAAATGATCATATCGGGTATTTTAACTTGTTTAAACCAAAATTCATATTATTTTCAAATCGTCACATATTCATCTTCATCCAAGGGCAAAATGGTCATTTTTGTGCATATATTAATTTGAGAAAATTTAATTGAAAATTTCTATATTATTTTTTAGGAATTTAAATTCATATACAAGTGGTTTCATGATGATATATGCATGCACAAGAGTGAAGAGAACAAATGAGGATAGAAATAATTCAAAGTGAAGATAATGGAGGACCCCACCTACCCACCTACCTTAATGTACAAATTAGAGGCTAATCACATGCTTATGGAATTAATGGCTTCATGTACATTTAAGTGAGGGATTATTGAAGCTAATGATAACTTGGCCACCACACTTCCTACAAGGGCATTTTGGGCATTCCCCAAAAATATGAATTAGGGTTTAACACTTGTATAAATACCCCATATCTTCATGTAGCTCTCTCTCTCTCTCTTAGTCTCTCTTTAGCTTAGTTTAGGCTCAAAATAAAAGAAAGCTACTCTTTTCTTTTTCTGTGGCTACTTAGCCATTTTGTTTCATGTAATTTTTTTATGCAACTTTAATATATTTCTCTTTTCTTCTCTTGTTTATTTTCCTTTCATGTTGTAGTGTAGATCTAGTTTACTTATGCAAGTAGAATAATTTTTCCTTTCATTTTTGCTCTCCTTTTCTCTTCTTGTTTCATGTTGCTTTCTACATTTGTTCGTATGATAACAAATATGAGAGCTTAATCCCTTCAATTTAGGGGTAATGAAGCTCTCTAGTATGTAGATCCAACATTTTGTTGTTTATGCTCTCTTTTGTGCTTAATGAGAATGATTGAAGTGGTTTAATGATGTTGTTTAGCTTTGAATTTGATAGTCTATGTTGTTCATAACAAATAGGCTATGCTTAAACAAACAAAACACAAATTGCCTCTTCATCTACATATGATTATGGCAAAGAAGTGAATGTTGAAATTAAAATTTGATGGCTTATATTTCTAATTAATAGTTAATAGGCCATGCTTAAAATAGATTTTGCTTTCAACTTTGTTGTCAAATTTTATGAGATTTAAAAGTGTATTAGTGGTTGTGTTATAGTTTGATGGTTTATATTGGGCTAATTAATAGCACAAATATACCATACTTATGATAAACACATCAACTAATTCACTAATGACAAGAAAAGAGAGATCATAACTTCATTTTGTTGACTTATGTGATCTAGAGAGTGAAAATTGCCTCTAAATTGTCTTAACACTCTCATATTTTTATCAATTTTCTTTTGTTAGTTTTCTACATTTTTAGCTTAACTTTCACTCGACTTTGGTATAATTTGATTGAATAGAATTTTAAAATCATCAATTCCCTGCGGATCGACCCGTATTCGCCACGTGCTACATTCGTACACCGTGCGCTTGCGGTTATTTTTATTTCAAAATTCGTTCGACGTTCTTCTAAACCGATAGAATTTCCGTCGACGAACACCTGCAAATAATGTTTTTAGTGACAAAGTTAATAACTTTCTTTCTGGTAATAGTGGCCAGTGGTTCCGCTTCGGCCCATTTAGTGAAGTAGTCAACAGCAATGATAGTGTATTCGGCTCCTCCTTTGGCTATTGGAAATACCCTAATCAAATCGATTCCCCAGATTGCGAATGGTCATGGGCTGACCATTTTTGTTAGCTCTATTGAAGGAGTTCTTTTTATCTTACCGATGATTTTGCATTGGTCGCACGGCTTGGCATAATCGGTTGTATCGTGGTTGAGCACTGGTAAAAATACCCATATCGGAGAACTTTCTTTGCAAGGGTTTACCACTCGTTGTGATCTCCATAGTCGCCTTTATGAACTTCCCTGAGGATTCTTTGAGCTTCGTCGTTGGTCACACACTTGAGAAAGGGGGTCGAGAATCCCTTTCGGTAGAGTATCCCATCCTGTATTATGAACTGTGGTGCCTTTCGAAGGAGCTTTTTTCATTGATTCTTGTTCATGGGGAGTGTTCATTTGAGCAGATAGTCCTTGATTGGTGTCATCCATGTTTCTGGTTCCTCATTTGTTTTGAAAATCCAATCGACGTCCATCTCGCCAATGCTTGGAGTGGTCAGAGTTTCAACTGGAACCAGTCCCATTGACTTGGCTTCTCCAAAACTAGCCAGTTTAGCTAAATAGTTCGCCTTTCTGTTTTGTTCCCTCGGGATATGAGTGATGGTGTAGTGCTCAATGTCGTTCAGCAATTCCTCCAGTTTAGATAGATATAGGGCGAGGTTCTCTTCCCAGGCTTGATATTCGCCTCTCACCTAAATGACGACTAGATGACAGTCACTATAGATATTTATGGACTTTATTCCGAGTTCCTTCACCATTTTCAGCCCGGCTATTATTGCTTCATATTCTGCTTCATTTTTTATTGTAGGGAATTCTAAGCATAATTCGTAGCAAATGGGTCATCCTTCGGGAGTTTCGAGTATGACTCCTGCTCCTGAGAAAAAGTTGTTAGATGCACCATCGACAAACAACTTCTAGTGTGTCTCCACTTTCGGAGTAATTTCTTCTTGATTATCTCTTATTGTAAAATCGACAATGAAGTCTGCCAGCACATGCCCATTAATTGCCCTTCGAGGGTGGTAAGTGTTTTCATATTGACTCAATTCTATGTTCCATTTGATAAGCCGTCCAGAGGTCTTAGGGCGGTACAACACTTGCTTCAAGAGTTGATCTATTAGTACTTTGATCGGGTGTGCCTGGAAGTATGTGCGATCAAGAGGGAATATGCTAGTTTTTCCAATTTCGTATAGTTCTTATTGGCTCTAGTGAATCGTTTGTTGATGTGGTATACAGATCGCTGGACCCTGACTTCTTCACGTACAAGCACGAAACTTAATGCGTGGAGTGAGACTACTAAGTAGATAAACAAGTCTTCTCCATCTACCGGCTTGGATAGGATTGGCGGAGTCTCCATATGTCACAGCAATTCTTCGAAGGCAGTCTGAAAAGCCTGATTCCATTCAAAGTTCTTATTTCCCTTCTTTAGTGCGTCAAAGAACGGTATACATTTGTCGGTTGCTTTTGAGATGAACTGGCTTAGTGTTGCAACTTTTCCATTCAAGCTTTGTAGATCTTTCTTGTTCCTTGTGGCCTCGACTTCCTGTAAAGCATAATTTGTTCGGGATTTGCTTCGATGCCTCTGACACTTAGGATGAATTCTAATCTGATGTTTACAAGTGACATTTAAGTGGATTGAGTTTTATTTTACTTTTACGGAGTATTTCAAACATTTCAGTGAGGTTATCCAAGTGATTTGCGACTTTGCATGATTTAACCAATATATCATCTACATAGACTTCCATAGTCTTCCCGATCTGATGTTTGAACGTGGCGTTTACTAGTCGTTAGTAGGTTGCCTCAACATTTTTTAAGCCGGACGGCATATCACTTTATAGCAGTATAATCCCAGAACGGTGATAAAACTGGTGCTCGTTCATACATCATGATCTTGTTGTATCCCAAGTAAGCATCCATGTATGATAACAATTCATATCCTGCTATCCCATCCACAAGCTGGTCGATTCTAGGCAGTGGAAAGTTGTCCTTTGGACAGGTTTTGTTTAGGTCTGAGTAGTCGATATAGGTTCACCATTTCCTACTGGATTTCTTGACCAAAACCGGGTTGGATACCCATTTGGGATAAGTTGCATCGTGGATAAAGCCATTGCCATCAGCTTATCCACTTCTTCTCTTAGTGCTTTGGACCATTCGGGTCCTAGGCTGCGTCTCTTCTGCTTCACTGGTGTATATTTTGGATCGATATTGAGTGCATGGCATGCAATCTCTGGCGACACCCCACACATATCGAAATGCATCCAAGCGAATTCGTCCAGGTTGGCATGAAGAATTTTGACTAGTTCATGTCGCATCTTGTTTCCAAGATGTGACCCAATTTTCAGGACCCGAGTTGGGTCATCCATATCGACTGGGAAAGGGACCGTCAATTCGGCCGGTGCTGCCTAATCCTCCTCTGAAATCTTCTAGGGCCAAAGCCTTATCGAATTGGCTATGGTCCCTAAGCCAGGAGCGGTGCTGTAGTTGTTATGCGGTAGGTTCACGAATGTGGAGAGTTCTCCCCCACATTCTTTCCCTTTTCTTTTCTTCTAGATTCGCGCAGTTCTGCGATGTAGCATTCTCTAGCGACACTTTGGTCTCCTTTGATCACCCCAACTCCATTCTCTATTGGAAATTTCATGGTTAGGCACCACTGAGCTAAAGCAATCCTGAAGTTTGCTAAAGCAAGCCAACCCAAGAAGCATTGTAGGCGGACATTTCATCTTCGATCAAAAAGGTTTGGACGAGGATGACTCTTCGGTCGCCTTCCCTAAGTTCGATAAGCAAATCAATTGTTCTGACAGGTTTCTTAAGTTCTCTAGTGAATCCTTGGATCTTTGTTTGACAAGAAAATACGTCTTTCATACTGATCAAACATGTGTCTGAATAAGATATCGACAGAACTGCCATTGTTCACCAATACTCGTCGGACCATGGCTAGTCCGATTCCTACATCACGACCATGGGGTCGAGGGTCGGAGCTTCTATTCCTTTAGTGTCTCGATTCTAGAGTACTGTATCATCGTTCAAGGTTCTTTGTTGCTTGGCAGGAGTTTCGTCTTTAATCGTAAAGCACGAATCTTTCGGGGCATGTCTCAACGAGCTTGCATATCGCTCCATTTATCCCTAACTCTTCTGTGCGGGATGAGGTCCTCCAGATATCATTCCAATGATGAGTCTTTGGTCAGTTCTTATAGATCCCTCTTCACTGGTTCCAACTTGGTTTCCCCGGTCTCTAGGAGCTTGGGGCGCAGCAGGCTGGTCAGGATTTTGTGGTTTCCTCAAATACTGCTGAAGCTTATTTTCTCAAATCAGATCTTCAATCGGGTTCTTCAGGTATCTTCACTCATTCATGTTGTGACCATGTGTTTCATGGAAGAAGCAGTACTTTTTGGAATGTTTTTTCTGTTCAATCACTTCCTTTTCAGTTGGCTTCTTGTAATCCTCCGTCCCTTATGTCGCAAGGTAGATTTTTTTCTGGAGTCCCATTTAACAGGGTATAGTCTTTGGGGCTCTAGATTTAAGTCACTTGTTACCTCCATTTCACTTATTGGAATTCTAGTTCTTCCTTTTTTGGTTCCAATCATTCCTCGTGTTTCCTACAGCGGTCCCGGAGGTGTTTGCATCTTGGTTAGCTGCAATGCCATTCTGGCCAGTGTTGGTTGGTTGTGGGTTAGCAGATTTTCCTTCTAGCTCCACCGCCTCTTCCAATCTCAAGTACCGGCTTGCCTTTCGGTTAAAGTCCTTCCTAGTGGTAGGTTGATTCATTATGATCCATTTTTGGAATTCAGTGTCGGGGTAGATAGTGTGGACCAAGGCCCTGAAGATCATATCTTCATTTGGGTTACTTACTTTGGTCACTGCGGCGTTGAACTGACTCATAAAGGATTTCAAAGATTCGTTTTGTCCCTAGAATACGCCAGATAAGGACATCACATCTTTTGGTTGTGCCATGTGAAGCCTAAACTGATCAAGGAATTTTGTTGCTAGTTCATTGAAAGTGGAGATGGATTTTGGTGGGAGCCTGGTGAACCACATAGAAGCAATTCCTTCCAGAAAGATAGGAAAACATCTTCATCGAATAGCAGTTGAAGCATATGCTCCATCCATGTACAAACTGTACTTGTACAAGTGAGGTTTCAGATCTCCAGTTCCATCGTAAGACGAAATAGTCGGCATAGTAAACCTTTTAGGGTACCGTTCATTCAGAATGTCATCAGTGAAGGGAGTCTGGCTTGAAGAAGATCCCCATTCGTCATCTCTCCTATCCTTACTTCCGTCCATCAAGCGCTTGATCATATCCACGATATATGCCTCTGATGTCTGGTAGTCCGTGGGTTGGCTGTCAGTGACTATGCCAAGTGTTTGATTTTGTAAATGATCTTGGTAAGTGGGCTGAAGCCTAGGCTCTCTTGTCTTCGGAAGAGCCACCCCCTCGGAGTTCCGTTGGCTTACGGTTGGTTGTGTAGGGGTAGTCTGGACCTGCCTGCCGGTATTGAGTGCATGAGTATTTTCTTCCAACTTGTCATCTTCAAGTTGCTCACCATCTTCAGAGTCGGAGAGATTCACTGCTATATCTTCTCGTGGGGTTTTCGCTCTTAAATTCAAGTTTGTAGCAGGATGCTTTGCAGTTGGTGGAGCGCTTGTTTTTCCTTCTATAGCGATTCCTACACCTCCACCCACTACTCTTTTTTTCTTCTACCTTCTGTTTCTCCTGTTTAGGCCAGAAACAGAAGAGTTTTCCTACTCTGTGGTAGCCGTGGGCTCTGGCATGGCTCTTGGAGCAGCTAGTGATTGCAAGGTTAGGAGGGCATTTAATTTGTCCATAAGAGTTTTTGGCTTTTCTTCATCTTTGATTGATTTCATCAACCAACTTGTTCAATCCAACTTTAGCTATGACTTCATGCTGGATAACAGACCCTAGCACCTGATCTCCAGCGTTTGCTCTAGAATTTGCTTCGATTAATGGATTATTAGCGACGTTCACCTCAACTTGCTGAGGAGGTCTCTTCTCCAGCTATTATAACTCATATGGATCTTTCGGAAGCGGTTCTCTTTCTACCCGCCATTGATCCTCAATGGCAAGCTTCAAAATTTCCAGAGCTGATTTGATGGATCTAGTTTCTGGATTTGGTAGATCCAAAGAAGAGTTTCTTAGTGAAAGCACAAAAATGTTAACTCAAAAAATGGATCAATACCCTATATTGGGTGTGAAAGCACCGGCCCTATTTTTCAGAGCAAATAACATAGAAAATGAATAAAAAAGAGCCCAAATAGTAAAGAAACAAGAGATTTTTATAGCGGTTCAACTGTTAATGAAGCATACATCCACTTTATAGCTTTTAATAACTGACTGTTGTTACTAGATTGATTTGGACTACAATATGGTTGAATTTCCTAAGTTTGATCAAGCCATCATTGTTAGAGACAACCAGAAGGATCTCAGTTGCCCCTTAATGGTTGTTATGTAGGAGAAAAAGAGTGAAGAATAACAATGGTGGAGTTGCAGCAGCCAATCTAGAAGATCCCCTTTTTGTTGCAAATGAGATTATATTTATAGGGGTTGGAGAGTAATTGGGCCCAAAATCGCTTTGTCAGAAGCCTATAGTCGTTATGCAGAGAGAGCTCAGAAAGTTTGGAGCCAAAATTGGCTATCTTTTTGGACCGGTACCGATCCGACCCAATTGGGTCGGTACCGATCCAAATACTTAGCCAATTTTCGGTCCTAATTTGTTTGGGTAAGCTTCTTACTTCATAGGGATGCTCTTCGTATAATTTCGTAGCTTGTTGACTTGTTTTGATGATGATTCACCTGTGGGTCATATTGAACTGTGTTCTGAATCAGATGAACCTTCCCTTCTTGAATTTGGATGCTTGGAATGCTACCAAACTTTTTGGGTGAGCTTGGTTGAGGCATGGAGTCACAATGCAAAAGGATTGGGGCTACCACGAACCGCCAACTCGGATCGGTACCGATCCGAAAAAATAGCATATTTTTGGATCAAACTTCTTGGGTCCTTTGTCTTGTATTTTTGGGCCTTCTGATCAAGTTTCGAGTCGTTCTGCTTTAATCTGAATGTTTTAACTCATATTGAATTCTATTGGGTTAAAAACCCAGTTAACGATCAGGATCTGAGATCAGTTATAAGCAAGGTTATGGATGATAGTCAAGCGGATTTAGACGAATGACATCTCAGAATTGATTAAGTATGGATTGGCACTTCCCTTAGGCAGGGGATTGGAATGGACCACTATGGATATGACACTCAACTCAGCATATCAACTCATCAAAGATCGATCGGTTACTCCAGAAAACACTTATGGAACTATATAAACAACTCAGGGAACCTAAAGAAGACATCAAGGAGGACCCCCTTGAGGGATTGCTGGACTTCACTCCCCTGTCTTAGGGGATTGGCATCGATCCACCCATAGAGATCGGCATCGATCCTTTAAAGTGGGCCCAATGAGGCCCAATTTTGGGGAGCGGGGTCGGCCTGGTCTAGAGGTTCTGTTGGCGTGTTTTTAACTGGATATTTTGTCTTCTTTCCTATAAATACAGCGAGCATGTCACTCATTCTGGATCTTCCTTCTGGCTTTCTTCTTCCTCCATTATTATTCTAAGGCTATTATCTGAACTGTAACTATAATCAGCAGTATAAATAAAAGAAAAATCTTTGGAGTGGACGTAGGCTGGAGTCAGCCGAACCACTATAAAACCTTTTGTGTTCATTTCTTACTATTTTAATTTTCTATTCTTCATATTTTATTCTCTACATTACTCTATTTGGAATTGGTTATTGGATTTGTGGTGCTTTCACATTGTTTGGGTGTTGGCGGCCATTTTTGGTGCTAACATTTTGGTGCTTTCACTAAGAAGAATTGCACTCGTGGATTTGGAAGCTAGGATCTTGGATTTGGAAGCTTGGATACTTAGATCTAGGAAGTAATGGCTAGGAAATCAGTAAGGAGACCATTGGCAAATAAAAGTCATAATAGAGGGAGTCAGGAGGCATCCTCTAGAGCTGGAGCTAATCAACCCTCCATCTACATCACCAAGAATGAGAAGGAGACTGTGATGGAGGCGATGCAGGAGCGGATGATGAAGAGACAAGAGGAAATGATGTAGAATTTTCTCATGAAAATCAGACAGGATGGAGCAGAAGCTACCGGCAATTTTGATCAAGGAGTTGGAGTAGCAAGAGTTGTAGAAAATTAGAATCAGGAGCATGGAAACAGAGCTAACATGCACGAGAATGGAACAAAGCAGCCGGAGGTAAACCTCAGGCAAGCCGGAGGGAACGGCGTTGATCCCCCTAGAGGGATCATCACCGATCCCCTAGGATTGGAGGGCACACCCCTAGGTCGGGTCGGTTCAGATGTTAGTAAGCCAGTGGTTGTCCTATGTAGATTGATGCGAATCAGAATGCGGATGCACGTTCAGAGGAGTATGTTCCAGAATACCCTCATGGAGTTGGAGGCAAGCTGGAAATATGGATTGGAGGCTATCTTTGGATGGCAGTGATAGGTTTGTGGAGATGATCGAACAAGCTATTAGAGGAGGATTAGTGAACTGGGATTTGGATGATGTGACTAGGAGTCAATTCACTCCTAATATCAGGCGTGCTAGGAATCCATTGAAGTTTATGTTACCAACACTAGAAACATATGATGGAAAAACGGATCATACTGTTCATCTAATGAGGTATATGAAGAATATGGAAGCGATGGGGCATCAGATGAACTAATGACGCAATGTTTCCCCTTGTAATTGGCAGATATAGCTATACTATGGTTTAGGCAATTGGATAGCTGTTCCATTGGTACTTGGACGGAGTTGGTGGATAAGTTCATGAGGCAATTTCGAGTCCACGTCATGAGACACAATAATAAGATCACGTTGACGACAATGAAGCAAAGGGCTGGAGAATCCCTCTGGAATTTCTTAACAAGGTTTAACGCGACAATTGCTTCGGTGGATTGGCCCGATCCATCGATAGTTTTGATGGCGGCAGCATCAGGGATAGTTGATAACATGGATTTTAAGGTGGCATTGGAACGGGATCCTCCAATGTATCTTAGGGAATTTTATCATGAGGTCGAGAGGTTCCTACGTCAGGAAGATGCTATGGCTGATAGAGGGGAAGAGGTTAACGCAATAAGAGATGGAGGACCATCTGGAGAAGGTTCATGCAAGGACAAAGGAATGTGGAAGGTGGATGATGGCTTCAATGGTTTAAAGTGGCATAGGAAAGAACGAGAACCAAAGTTCTCCACTTCTTCGGATTTGATGGAAAGCTTGGTACAGAATTATATGGACACAAGGGGTCAACTCCTCTACCAAAAACTGCAAAGGAGGGATCCTATGGAGCAGGAGTGTAGGTGTAGAAAGTATTGCCTATTCTACGAGTTGGATGGGCATACTACGAATGAATGGAGGCACTTATGGGATATGATTGAGGAACATGTCAGGGATGGCAAGATGCAACAGTACATGAGACTTGGGCTGCGACAGTGGAATAGGAGCAGCCATCATCCACGTCTAATGAAAATGGCCTTGGATCGAGGTCACAGATCATCATGTATTGATCGGGATGGCATGACCTAAATAAATAATAAACTCCATAATAAAACGGCTAAGTCACTAACACTTGTATGTGATCGGGAGCGGTCCCTAGACATTCTATGAGACGATGATGAACCATCATGCCACAGAGGCAACACTTTTTTTACTTATTTTTTGTTTTCTAGTTGAAAGAACTTAAATTTAATAAATAGATTTTAGAACACTCAAAGCTGCATTAAAATAATGAATGAAATAGGTCACGGTTGTCCCGATTGGAGAGACAAGGCAATAACCACAAGGTGCTAGTCCCTTTATCGGAGAGCGACATGATGGACTTGAATGTCATCGATTAAGTTCTCGACTAGGGAATCGAGGCCGAAGAATAAAACCCCATAGATCGTGTTATGTTCCGACTGGAGAGACGAAACTGGAGTGCAAGAAGCAGGCTGCATCGCTGGAGAGCGATAGGATCGGCCTGCTTATCATTGTGCCCTCCTCGTCGAATAGTGATTGGGGTCCAGCAAGAGTCTGGAGAGACAATAGTCGGCCCAGGGAGGCCATGATTCATATTTACATCACTATATGTCCCGCCGAAGTGTCGAACCCGGAGTGCAAGGGGTAGGTCGCTTCATTGGAGAGCAACAAGATCGACCTACTCGTCATTAAGTTTGGATTTAACTTAGCAAGGGTCTAGAGAGACCACAAGTCGATCCAAAGGGATCATGGATTGGCTTACTGATTTCCAGGATTTTAAATAGTTATGGATTTGAATATGACCCAAAGAGGTCATGGATTTGGATAACGATCCAGTGAGACCGAGGCTTTGGATTTGGCAAATGATCCGATGAGATCATGAATTTGGTTATTGGATTTGGGTGTATATATATTCGACTAAGGATTTGGAATGGTTTTAGAATTGGCTGTCGACTTGGAACAGTCGTGGATTTCACTAACAGTCTAGAGAGATTAAGGATTCGGCATGCAAATACTAACTCTCGGGTGAACACGAGATGACTCACGATGATTCGGTTTGGCAAAGGGATGGATTCTGGATTGGAATATTCGGTTGTTGGTGGATTTCGGACTTATGGCAATTCAAAACAGACCTTCTTATTACAAGGCCTGTTTTGGGGGGCAAATGTTATCCCATCTTTTGGAAAAACTGTGATACCATGGATTTGGCAAAATGGATTTTGTAATCATCAAGGCAGGAAGCCCGAAGAGATGATTATAAAGGTCAGAGATCAGTTATAAGCAAGGTTACAGATGATAGTCAAGCAGATTCAAACGAATGGCATCTCATACTTAGTTAAGTATGGATTGGCACTTCCCCTAGGCAGGAGATAAGATCAGATCACTATGGATACAGACACTCAATTCAGCTAATCAACTCATCAAAGATCGATTGGTTACTTTAGAAAACACTTAGGGAACAATACAAACAACTCAGGAATCCAGAAGAAGACATCAAAGGGGAACCCCAAGACGGATCGCTGGACACCACTCCCCCATCTTAGGGGATCGACACCGATTCCCCAAAGTGGGCCCATTAAGGCCCAATTTTGGGGAGTGGAGTTGGCCTGGTCTGGAGGTTCTTTTGGCGAGTTTTAAGTGGATATTTCATCATCTTCTTCTATAAATATAGCAGACTTGACACTCATTCTGGATCTTCTTTCTGGCTCTCTTCTTCCTTTATTATTATTCTAAGGTTATTATCTGGATTGTAACTATAATCAACAGTATAAATAAAAGGTAAATCTTTGGAGTGGACGTAGGACGGAGTCAGTTGAACCACTATAAATCCTCTTGTGTTCATTTCTTACTATTTTAATTTTCTATTCTTCATATTTTATTCTCTACTTCATTTTGTTTGGAATTGGTTATTGGATTTGTAGTGCTTTCATATTGTTTGGGTGGTGGCAACCATTTTTGACGCTAACAGTAATTTTGGCGACCAGCGGGAGTGTTAACGAATATATTAACTCGAGTTGGGAGGATAGCTCTAATAAATTAAAATGTAGGAATTTATGTTCTTCACAAGGTGTATATGAAAGTGTATCTTCTGGAATTCCTAAGTGTGGGAATTATTGTGTTAGTAATAGGAATATATATAAACACATACACATACGTATAATTGTGTCTTTCTATTTGAATATAAATATTTATAGCATAATTAATAATATGCATCGGTATTCGTATTAGTTACAATTAAGATGACTAGCTATTCATTGCATAATAATTATAGGACCAGGAGGTTGACAAAGGAAGGTTTCATAATTCCATAATTAATAGGCATGGGCAATAAATTTATAATTAATAGAGAGTTAAAAGTATTAAATGGGGACTGATTAGAGAATTTAATATGGCACTTATAGGGAAATTGAATAGGCATAATAGGTTGATTTTGAAACAAATAATGTCATTAGAGATTGTCCTAATTTGATAATAATGACCATTCATTAGGGATACTTGACATTTATTAGATATAAGAAGGAAAACGGAATAAGCATATAAATTAGGAATAATTAGCAGGGAACAATTAAGTGTTAATACTAGTGAATACACATAGAAGGAAATATAATTTTCATAGTAGGAAATTATATAGCCTTAGTTTTAGAACAAACATGAATTAGTGGGCCTAGCCAAACATTTAGGCTTAGGATGATTGGTTGGTTTGGTGGGTTGGGATGCGAGGTCAGTAGAGTTACACAACAGATGTCTGACCTTCACCTAGAGGCTAACAACAGTTATATATACTTACTACTAATGTGGGATATCTCTAACCATAGGACCCATGGGGAAGGGATATACGTTTGCGTATAAGTAGAGAAAAATATACTAAGGGTTTGCCTCGGACTTGAAGTATTAAATGGCTCGGTTCCTTTAAGGACGTCAAGGGGTTTACTTCAGGGTTGAGGTATGTAATGATCGTTGGGTCTGCCTTCTCCTTGTATAATAAGTCTTAAACAACCTACGATGGTACCTAATAGGAAAATTAGATCTGCTTCAATTCTAACAAGAGTATTAATTAACTAGGATGGGTATTTTTCCTTGACTTACATTATGGTAGTCTAAACGAGATTTCAGCTGTAGGAGATCGGTGGTCTATGTCAGTGTTATTATTGGACAGGTATTTAATAGTAAAGCTAGAATATATGCTTTGACCACCAATAGTCCTACACAGTCTTCAGCAAAGACTCGGGTTATGCCCTGATGGATTTCATTTTCTACTAGTGTAGAATCTGTATGGGTTACGCAAAGACCTCAAAGTTTTATTTAATTATTTGTTTGTTGTTTGTTTAGTGGAGGTGGGCTAGTAACCCTTAGATGAGTCTTTGAAATGTGTTTGTAATACGACAATTAAATTATAAACTTATATCTATGGGTCATCGATCTCTGTACCTAGGACCGATTACCTAGCATTTACGTTTCGTAGGGCCTGCTTCGGGGTTGAGGTGTTAAATGGCATTTGGGTCTGCCTCCTCCCTATTTAAGAAGTACTAAGTAGCCGAGGTTTTTGGGTAGTACAACGTTTATATATATATATATATGGTTATACCTCGGAGGAGGTTAGGCATAACGTACGTGCATATAGGATTGAACAGATTAGCTATGAATAATAGACATAGCGCTGAAATGGAAATCAATTGGCATAAATTAGTGTTATGAGTAAAGTATGCAAATCCAGTCACCAGAACATTGTTCAAATCCCCTTTCTCACTACAACCCACAAGATAGATTTAGAAGGATAGGCTATAGATGCAAGACGGGAATGGTAGATGGTGAAGCCTTCTCATTCATGCTCGACGCTGGCAAAGCAAACAGATACTCAAGGAATAATATTATTTCCAAGGTAGTAGCCTTAGTCAGTATGTATGTATTATTATATTTTTTGCTCCATTGTGAGTTTATATTGATCACTTTCTAATATATTTATGTTTATTATAGGTTACGAAAACCAGATCCATACCTTAATGGACTTAGGTCTCGATTTAGTTGAAATTTGGGCCCATTAAAGTGCGAGTTGTTACATTTGGTATCATAACCAGGTTAGTCGATCATCGGAATTAGGGTATGCTGAGAGAACGTATTTGTATTTTTATCCTATAATTATATATATATATGCCAAATTCTATAAATTCTAATTATAGAAGTAGTTGTGACTGTATTCCGAAATGATGGATGGGGCATGTATGAATTGGAGAAAGATAAATAGAGTAAAATTTATACTCCTACCCCTACCTCATGGGGCGGAGGTCGTATTGTAAGGAGTGGACCAAGAAAAGAATAAGCACTACATATAGAAGAATCCTGAAGGCTAGATGGTACTTGAACCCTTGGTTGGTCTAGGCTGCTTTATGATTGTGGATTTTGATGGATTATCGATTGAAGATGTACATTTCATCTAGACAAATGGGTAGTAAGAACCTATATGTTGCCTGCATCCGAAAGAAAGATGTAAAGAAGGAGTGGAGCTAGTTCTCACGAGTAGGTGTACATTAACCACCTCAAGATGATAAACCGAATTTTTATGAAGGGGTAGAAAGAAGGAAAGTCCAAAAGGAAGGACGATTAAAGTCTAATTCTAAGTCCAATCCCGTATGAAAGAATTTTACAAATTTTTTTTGAAAATTCCTTGAAACTTTTTGAATGGGTTTTAAAGGATTTATTGGGAAGCTGTTGTTTTTAAAATGTAAGGAAATATTGATTTTCTTAGTTTAAAATTGGTTGAGTCAAAAAGTTTGGATTTAAAGATTTTTGATAAAGGGATTTTTCATTTTTGAAATAAAAGGAAAATAAAGCGTAGGTTTGACTCGATGAATTTTTCTATTTTTGTAAATTTAGAAGTTCCTTTTTTAAAATTCTTTCTCTAAAGGGTGGATAAATGGAAATGGTACTTGATTGAAATGGGGTAAGAGAATAAGAAGGGTAAGAATGCCTGATAACTAATATTGGAGAAATATTCTCGTATAAGGAAAATGCGGAGAATAACAACGGAAATAGATTTACGTCTACCTTTTTTCATGTTATTGAAGAAAAAATCAACGGCTAAAGTAGGAGGCAAACACACAACAATAAGTTAGTTAGGAAAATAATAAAAGAAAAAAAGAGCTCTGTAGTTGAAGCCATTTAGGTAGGAGAAATTTTAATAGTAGCAGTATCAGGAAATTTGAGTAGCAATAGTGTTTGAAATTTATATAAAAATAGGATTAGTGATTTAGTAAGAAATAGTATTAGAGAAAAACAATAGCAATAGGATAGGAAGAGGGATAAGTTCCTTAGATATGTGTAGTAATTATGCATATATTTTAGATATGCGCTTAGATAGATGTCGCAACTGCACATATGTTTTAGAATTCCCCCTCATTTGCTATTAAAAGCTTCACTAGGTTTGACAGTGGAAATAACATGAGTAATAGGAAAATAATAAATGGAAGTTATCTGTGTCTACTCCAATTTTTGTTGTTTGAAGTTGTAAAGGATTTTTTTTGGAAAAATGGTTTGGTATGATAGCTGAATTTTTAAATGTTTTGAGTTAAAAATCCTAATTTAAAGAAGTAAATCTCTACTGTAGAAGGTCTTTGAAAAGGGAAATTTTCATGGCTCCATTTTGGAAACCAAGCAAATTTTGAATTTGATAAAAAAAGTTTCTAAGTCTATATTTTCAGTGATAAAGGTTTTGGATTAGGTACTTTATGATTATGAAGCTTTAGTATTATAAAGAGTGGTGAAACCCAAACCAATTTTTGATATGGAGTATATAGGGATGACTGCCTAGGTAAGACAGGGTAAAGTTTTAAGCTACGAATAATATAACTATGGATGCTCATAGGGTAGCAACAAGAAATCCCTGTTGATTAAATATTGGAATGAACCTGGGAATATTTTATTAGAGATGTGTGGAAGCCATAAGAAGAACCCTTAAAGGAATGGGGAATGGTATCGAGGTATAATTTTGCAAGTCCTAGGGTATACTCGCACGAAATATCAAGGATAAGAAAAGTAAATACCAAAATTTGAGGATACTATCAAGTTGTTTTGATTGAAAGAAGATAGTAATATGATTGGAAAAGAAAGTAATAAGATGGCAAACATATATAAGGATGTTGATTGACTTAAGCTTATAAAAGGAAAGACAGGTGGTAGAAAAGTTATTCCACCAAACCAATTTTTCGTTGACTTACTCTAAATGTGCATAGTTCATAAACCTTACCTACCGTAGTGTGGAAATGCACAATTTATCTCATAATCGGGTTAATAATTAAAGGAATGGGTGGACCTTATTTATAGGAATCCAAGAAGGTAAGTTAAGACATGTGGATTATAGTTAAGTGGCATACTACAAATGTCCATCTTAATTGAGTAAGAAGTGATATGGCCACAACGTCATTAACACCAGTTGATGATGATGCGCATCTTCCAGCAATTGTTTCTTTTAGATTATTTGGGTTGTAATCGCTAGTTGTCTCCCTCCGAATATTGGAAAGTGTACGATCTGATATAAGATATGTTCCTGTTTTATTACTATGTTGATGGTTTGGATGGGCTTTGACTGCTATATATATGTATTGGGAAACAGTGTAAATAAGGAGATATCATAAGAAAACTTAACCAACGATAAAATGTTGTTAAGTTAATTATGAATCAGGTTAGCAACTAGAAATTAAGAATGCTTAGCTCCCAAAAACTTTAGTATTTTGGGAAAAAAATAAATTTTAGCAACCGGAGGATAGGGAAGAGTTATTGTGAAATCATGGGTCACTATCCATATGCCTTAAAAGCTAAAATTTATAAACAGGCATGTGTGTTGTTATTTAGGAGTAGAAGGAGAAGTTCCCCAAATCTAGGATTAACTGCACAATGCCAGTGTCAATCATATGCACTAACTCATTGAACGAGTCCCGATTACATTAAGATGTGGCTTGATTTGTTTATTTAAGGATTGAGCGACAAATGTTTTGAAAATTTTGTTCGAATGTTTTTGAAAGGAAGATGGGGTTCAAATGCTTTTTAGAAGTTGGATTCAAGTGCTTTTGGAAATATTTGTGCGAGTGCTTTTGAAAAAAATGGTATTTAAATGCTTTTGGAAATTTGGCTTTTCAGACTATTTTGCAAGTTTGATTAAAAGGGTGAAAAATATTTTTGATGGAAAGTGAAAATTTCCAATTTTCTAGTGCCGCATGTTTAGCATAGGGAGGGTCGACGTGTTAGTGAATATGAATTTTACTGTCCAACAAGGGTGATGGTATGAAAAAACATAGGGAATAATACGGAAAAAAGCTGTTTTAGCTTTGGAATTTTTATTTCCATACCTCATTGATAGTCAACAAAAGCTTGTGTTTGGGATAATTATGTTTTAACATCCATAAATATACCACCTTATGCGAATTGTACTTGGAAAAGTTGGAAAAAATTAGGGGGCAAAAGAGAAGGGTCCCAGATACAATGGAATGAGTATCCATAAGAAGGATGGAAATGTAAAATTTTCCTTCTAAATTCATTTTTTGACATAGGAGTATAGATTTAAAAAATCTGAATTTTCAAAATTTTTGGATGTTAGAAATTGTGTGCTAGGTTTTGGGTGGTAGGAAATCGATGCAAAATAGATTGAACCATAATTCTACTAGTTGGTGTGTGGAAATTATTTTGTTAAAAAGGATTTTTGATTTTTGAAAACTTGCATATATATATATATATATATATATTGAATTGCCAGTGTATATAGGCTATTTACATTATATTTTCAAAAATATTTTTAAACGAATGCATTCATATAGAAGGTGTCTATTTAGAATTATTCCAAACACATATCATTATGTCATATATGTTGTGATAAACCGTGCACCTGTACACGTTTAGCTGCAAAATTGGTTGTACACTAATTGGTTAGATAGCTTAGATTGGTTGCGCACTATATTACATGGTTCAACCCTTTAGTAATTTCGGGGAAGAAATTCTTTTAAGAAGGGAGAATGTTACACCCCGTAAACATTAACGATAATTAGCAAATAATTATTAAGGCTCAAAAATAGAATTTGAGCAAACATTGGAATTTGGCCACAAAACTTGTACCTTTGCATTCGTGTGATTTTCTAAGCAACGTTCATATTTGGAGTTTTGCAATCAGAGCTCAAACGAAGAAGTTATCGGTGTTTAAAGTCTTCAGAACGAAATTAAGTAAAAACAAAAATAGTAAATAAAATATTAACCGCGGGAGCCAACCGGTCGACCCCTCCTTGGGTCGGTCGACAGCTAGTGGTCGACCACCTATAGGGGAGTGGTTGACCGGTCCTATAGTGGCACATAGGGTTTGAACCTTGGTCGAACGGTCCAAATTTAATTATTTTAACCTAACAGATACGGTTTTTTGCAAAGCCTATTAATACAAGCCTAACCGCTTACTTCTTTCTCATATTTTCTGATCAAAGTAGTGAAGCCCTTCCATTTTATCCTCTCTGCTATTTCTAAAAATTATAAAATATTTTATATTTACACAAATCGGAGAAGGATGGAAGTAAAAGAGAAGAAGCGAAGAAGCGAATCAACGTTGCGGAAGGAAAATGTAATTACAATAGTTGTAAATCTACATCCCCTTAAACTCAAATCTCTTCTCAAATCTGTAATTTTAATAGTATGTATATATCCTCTTATACATATTCTTCAGATTGGAAAGGAGAAGGAATCAAATCAAAGGAATGGATTCAGATTTGGGAGATTTGGAAAGTTTAAAGATGGGTGGGAAATTATATAATTTATTTATAACATTGAAATTATATCGTTAAGTTCTGTTTAATTATTATGCCTATGTTAGATTTATTGAGTTGTAGGATTAAACGAACGTATTTAGTTGAAACCCTAACTGCATACTTCGCCAGTTAGGAAATTGGAATAGTATGTGCAATCTAATCTAGAAATTTGAAATTAGTCCCAAATATTTATTATTGTAGAATGTTTATAAAGTTGTAAAGTTTATTCTAGATTTATAATTGGGTTGTAAATTAAATTACCCTAGTTGATTTGGAATGTGAATTTTTATGTTTTAATTTATTAGGAGTGGGGTACAATTCAGTTTGTATCTATTTATGTGTAATCTCCATTAATCATCCAATTCCATAAAATTTGTGAAAAGTACACGTTTGAATAATAAGGAATATACTAAGAAAGAAAGAGATGTTTAAAGTACAGATATTCTTCTTCGTAGTTTACAGTGTCTATTTTAATAAAAGAAAAGAGATAATTCCTTGTAACCTCAAATAGAGTCAGATTTATTTTTGGGTAGTTTATGAAAAATTATAACGGTAATCCTTTTTGGAAGAATAGCTGTAATAAATTATAATGGAGGAATTAATGTTCTTCATAGAATGTACATGCAGGTGTATATTCTAGAATTCCCAAGTATAGGAATTATTGTGTTAGGAATATATACACACACACACGTATATACGTATAACCGCGTCTTTTGATAAGAACATAAATATTTACAGCGTAACTAATAATATGCGCAGGTATCTGTATTAGTTATAATTAGAATGACTAGTTGTTAATAGCGTAGTGATTATAGGACTAGGAGGATGAAAAAGGAAAGTATAGTAGTTCTCAATTTTGTGGACAACAAATACAAATTTAATGGGCAATAAATTTGTAGTTAATAGAGAGTCAAAGAAATTAAATAAGGACTGAATAGTGGATTTAATATGGCATTTATAGGGAAATTGAATAGGCATAATAGGTTGATTTTGAAATGAGTACATAAATGTTATTAGAGATTGTTCGATTTTGATATTAATGACAATTCATTAGGGAAATTACCATTTATTAGATGTAAGAAGGAAACGAGAAATAAAGGAATAAGCGTATAAATTAGGAATAATTATGCAGCGAATAAGTAAGTGTTAATACTAGTGAATACAGATAGAAGGCAATATAGTTTTCATAGTAGGAAATTATAGATCCTTAATTATACATTCAGAATGAACGTGAATTAGTAAGCATAGCCCAACATTTAAGCTTAGGATGATTGGTTTAGTATAGTGGGTTGGGATGCGAGGTTAGTAAAGTTACACAACAGAAGTTCACTCTTCACCTAGAGGCTACCAACAGTTGTGTATACTTACTACTAATGTGGGACATCTCCAACCATACGACCCATAGGGAAAGGATATACGATTTCATATAGGAAGAGTAAAATATACCAAGGATTCGCCTCAGACTTAAAGTATTAAATGACTCAGTACCTTTAGGGATGTCAATAGGTTTATTTTGAGGTTGAGATATTAAATGACCGTTAGGTCTGCCTTCTCCCTATATAAGAAGTTTTAAATTACCTACGATGGCACCTAATAGGGAAATGGGGTATGCTTCATTTCCAACAAGTGGTATTAAGTAATGAGGTTGAGTATTTTTCCTTGACTTACATTAGATTAGTCTAAACAGGATTTCGGCTGTGGGAGGTCGGTGGGCTATGTCAGTGTTGTTGGATCGGTATTTAGTAGTAGGGATAGCATATAGGCTTTTACCACCAGCGGTCCGTGCGGTCTTTAGCAAAAACTCGGGTTATGCCCTGATGGATTTTGTTTCCTACTAGTGTAGAATCTGTATGCGATACACAAATACCTCAAAGTTTTATTTAATTTTTTGTTTGTTGTTTGTTGTTTGTTTGGTAGAGGTGGGCGACTTAACCCTTAGATGAGTCTTTGAGATGCATTAGTAATACGGTAATTAAATTATAAAGCTATATTTATGGATCATTGGTCTCTGTAGCTAAGATTGATTGACTAGCATTTTCATTGCGGAGGGCCTGCTTCGGGTTTGATGTATTAAATGACCATTGGGTCTGTATCCTCCCTATTTAAGAAGTATTAAGTGGCCAGGGTTTTTTGATAGTACAACGTTTAGATATGTATATATATATATATGTATATGTATATAAGCATATATATAGTTGTACCTCGAAGGAAGTTATGCATATCATACGTGAATATAGGATTGAATGGATTAGCCTTGAATATAGACATGACACTTAAATGGAAATCAATCAGTATAAATTAGTGTTATGGGTAAAAATTTGTAATTTTTCCAGTCGCCAGAATGTTGTTCCGACCCCCTTCCTCATTATAACCCACATAAGAGATTTAGAGGGACGGGCTAATGGTGTAATGTGGGAACGGTAGATGGTAAAGTCTTCTCATTTATGCTCGGAGCTGGCAAGGCAAACCGATACTCAAGAAATAATATTGATTCCAAGGTAGTAGCCTTAGTCGATAATATGTTATATTAAATTTTTCTGTTCCGCTGTGAGCTTATATCGATCGCTCTCTGATATACTTATGGCTATTACATGTTACCAAAACCAACGACCCATCGCCTAATGTGCTTGGGTTCCGATTTAGTCAAAATTCGGAACTATTAAGGTGCAGGTTGTTGCATAATGTGTCACATCACATATTTACACACCCACACGACATATACAAAACAACCGGTCAATATTCCATAATCTTCGTCTTTGAACATCACACTATCATGATTACTTCCTTCACCTATAGTGTATGAGGAGGGGGTCGAACACATGTCTGCTGAGTAATGATACATGATTTCGTAGACATCGCATGAATACCAATACTTACTTACCCTAACCTGTCTCACTTACATTCACAGAATTAATCCATCATAATAAAGATGATATGATAACCACTATTATATATTTATTTACGTTTAACCTATACTAGAGTTAGTTAAACATGGACTATTTCTTCTACACATAATAAAGGAAACGGGACAGAGTTTGTTAAACACGAACTAACCTAATGATAAATAAGAGAGTTAGTTAAATAGATATTAATCCAACGATTAATATAAGAGTTAATTAAATGGAGACTAATCCCAGGATATAGTTAAACGTAGATTATTCCATAAACATAAACATGAGTATGTGTTAGACAAACGTAGTCAAACCCATGTATATGTAAAGGATAAACAAACATAGCCTGACTCCTTTACACACGATTTAACCACTCGTCAAAATGCACAATCAAAGGAGTATGTACCTATACATTAAACTCTCCAAAGCATAAATAGAAATCCAACACGTAATATAATAATTATTTCGTTAGGCCTGGCTGGAGTAAAATTGCTCCAGCCTAGTCCAGGTTCAACCTGACTAGTAAAAAGATGTACCGATCCAGTTCAACCTGACTAGTAAAAAGGTGCACTGATCCACTGGTGCACTGATCCATCGGTCAATCGTATTGATTTTTTGGAAACGATGCCAAATTTCATTCATTTCTTCCCTAATTCGATATCTACTCGAGTTTTACTATTTTAGCATTCCATATTTCACTTAAACATCATACTCCACCATCCTAACCATTTATATATCCTCTACCATCCATATATTCATAATCATTGCTTAATTTCCATAATTTATTCAATATATACAATTTTCATTTAATAAACAATCTAAATGAAACCTTACCCAAATTTGATTAACATTAACATCATTAACCTCTCCAATCATTTTAGTATAAATTTCCTTATCTAAATTACCCAAATTTGTCATTTAATTAATCGAATTAGTAATCATTCAATATATACTACTTTCGTGCAACAATATATCTTCAGTAATGATTCCCACTCACCAAATTGCATTGTAAAGCCTTAGAATCCATTAGTTTTCCCCAAAACCTTCGCTGTATAGAAATGCAATCCTTCCTTGATTCCCGAATCCGCAAATGATTGATATATTTTTGTAGCTTTTTTCGTGTTGTTTAATATGGTATATAATTGTTTAGGGTTTCATTTAGATTTTAAAGAGGAATCAGTGATTGCAGAGAGACAGAGGAAGAAGATAGAAAAACTAAAATATATGTAGATAACAAAATTGAATTCTAAACTTCCTCTCAGCCCATTATATAAATTCTAAACGGCTGCTTCAGTCAAATGGATTTAGGTCCGTTTAAACAATTCAAAACCCGCATCTTAAAATCTGCATTACTTCTTTGTACGGACCCCAATCTGAACTATCCAATATATCATTCTGACCAGAAAAATAAGCTCTACGCGATGGTACAAGTCCCATATTGCCTAATTCTAATGTTTTAAAATTACCATTTTGCCTCTACTATTAAAATAACTTCTAAATTCCATAGGGTATTACAAAAATCTTTAAGTTTTCCTTGTTGATACATGCCTTAAGAACGAGTTCTTTGCTTGGCTTTCCCTTACCATAGTGCCTCCGCAAGTGCCAACCATGGAGAAAATGAGATAGCAAACCTGATTTATGGTAATTTGTACATGATTTCTAATTAAGACTTTTATAAATATAGTTGTGTTTAGCTTCATTCATTTGAAGTATTATATAGTGCAACTTTCTAAGCATGCTAATCCTGTAATTTTATTTATTGGTGACTTTGATTTTAATTTAAAAAATATGATGTTTGAAGAAATGAATGTTGATATTATTTCATGAATTAAGACCTTCTAGAATATATTTCCTCCTCTAAATTTGATCTACTACCATCCTTAATCAAAAGTTTAGCACAATAGTAGTTTCGTACCTAAATTTTATTATTGGGAATTTGGCAAAGTTTTACAATCTACTTTAAATTCTCACGATCATCTATGAAACAAATAATAGAAGTTGTCTCTTATCCAATGAAATATTGGACTTAAGACTGGAGGTACTGTTCAAAGCCATTTTTCGCCTAGTTGAATTTCGCCTTGCATCTAACGTGTTAGACGAGTCATTGTTGGGCCCCATGGAAATGGTCTGTTGGGAGAACTATTGAAAATCAAGAGTTGACATCAGACGCGTCAGAAGCCAACCATTGATCACCCCAAACGGTCATTCAACCCCCCTTATAACTCATCTTCTCTATTGCATTTCACCTCTATCTCCATTTTATCATCTTGTTCATCTTCACTCTATTGCCAAACAAAAAATATCAATGGCCAAACCATACGATGAAGGTAATTATTCAGATTTTGAAGCTAAAGATTTGGTAGATATACAAGCTATTAGGAAAATTAGCATGCAAAAGAAAGCTCTAATCAACTAATTCACATTTCCGAATACAATGAAATTCATGGGATTAATGATATACTGTGGTCATGCAGAATGTTGTCAATGAAACTTTCAAATGAAATGACTTTGTTTTCTGACATTTTACCAATGGTTGGAAGGTTACGGTTTGAAGTCAACTTCAGATATTTGCGTTAGGGAAACAATAACCATCTTTCTATGTACAATTGCTTTAGCTCTTCCTATACAATGGGTTGTTGAAAGATTTTATTGATTGAATAACACAGTTTATGTTTATTTTCATGAAGTATTGAAAATTATTCTGTTAATATCTAAGGATATTGTCAAACCGGTAGACTTTCAATTTAATAGAGTTTCAAAAAAAAATTAGAACATCAAACTGATAATACCCATTTTTTAAAAATTGCATTGGGGATACTGATGGTACATATGTAGTTGCACATGTGCCTGCCGCAAAGATGCAATGATATGTTGAACATAATGGTTTTGCTACGTAGAATATTGTGGCTATATGCACATTTGATTTAATATTTACATGTGTAAGGGCAGGGTGGAAAGGAACTACATACGATGCTAAAAAATTTCATTTTATTTTTAAACAATAGAAATTTGAATTTTCCTCATCCACTAGCAGGACAATATTATTTAGTTGACTCGAGGTACCCACTAATGAATGGACTCTTACCTCCTTACCATAATGTTAGATATCATATTCTAGATTTTAATGAAACACAGAACCAACTAAAGACCAAAAATAAAATTTTCAACTACTACCATTTGAGTTTACAAATGAAAGTCGTAAGAACCTTTGGAATTTGGAAGAAAAAGTTAGCAATCTTACATAACATGTCGACATACAAATATAGCATTCAAGTAAATTTTGTGACTGTTACAATGGCTATTCACAACTGAAGATACAACAAAGAAGACCTTGAATTTATGGAATATGATGATAATCCAGTCTAGTTCTAATATAATTTCTACAAGAGTACCATAATACTCGAACGTTTGGAAATAATGATCATGAACCAGTTGAAAGAAATCCAATAAATTCCATGACAATCATTCAAGATAACATACAAAATGAACTAGTTGCTGCTAGACTGCGTTAGTGATTTGAATTTTATAACTGTACCTGCGTCTGTATCGTTGTTGTATCTATAATTCAAAATTTTTGTACTAGTGTAACTGTACTTGTACCATTATTGTAGTTGAATTATCAAATTTAGGGATTTATTTACATTCTCAAAATACATTTTTTTAAACAATAGAAATACATTAAAATTATAATTAGTAATAACAAAGTAATTCATGCCCCTTTCAAATGCCCCTTTCGCAGCACATGAACGCATTCTCCTTTCTTAAATCATTTTCTTTTTGTGCATCTTTGCCAAAAGAACGCACTCATAGTAATTTCTCAACTGTGTTTCAAGCTATACTATTTAAATACCATCATGACAAAAATGACTATGTATTTGGTTGTATTTTCTTTAGCTATGCTTTTATTCAATTTGACCTGTTGAAAAATAAATTTATAACTCTTTTTGATGAAATTTATAGGGTTGTACTAATTTTGTTTAAGACATTGAATTATGAGTTATTAAATGTAAAATAGAAATTTATATCTCACTTTGGATTTTCCAACTATTATACCAAAGATGATATATAACATAGTTAAACATTTTAAACTGATTGGATTTTTATAGTGGTTATATCAATATATTTTATAATAATTTCAATGGTAATGATTATGAAAATGGGTCTACAATAAATTCATTAGGTAAAATATTCAATTTTGAAAAATTGCGGCCAACTAAGTATTCTAACGTGTATCTGTATTTTAAGTAAATTGGTAAATTATTACGCTGAATGCAATAAAGTATAATTTTTTACAACTGTTACTTTTATATAGTCTTGATACCTTTATTATCACTTGCTTTGTGAGTTGCATATTTATTGATGCATTCAAGGAAATTCAATTGTTGTTTGGCTAGCATTATGCAAACATCAATTGGAAAGTGCATATGATTATAATGTTGAATTATAAGTTCCATGAGGATCTAAAAGAATTAATAAATCAAATCAAATCATTATGTGTTTTATTTATAATAAAATGTAGTTTTTTCAAGTAGTTATTGATGTATATATTTGAGAAGTGGAAATCAAGACTCAGTTGTATCACTTTTGGACTCTGCAACATTTAAACCAAATAATTATTTTAATTAAGTTTTCTTATACTATGACCATTATTAATTTATTCAATAATAATATATTTTACATAAGACAGGAATATTTATTCAATATATTATATAATGTACAAACATGCCGAGATGAGTAATAAGATACCAATTGTTGAACCTAAAAGTGGCACAACACCCCAAAACGAACTAAAAAGGAGAGATTTAGCAAAATAAAGTAAGAAACAAAAGTAATTTTTATAGTTGTTCAGCAAATCTGAGGATTTTGTACATTTAACCTTATTGCTTATTGTCTTTAATCATAAGTACAAAGGCTTTTTTACTGATGTGGCACCCTAAAACAACAAATAGTAGCTTCCTTATGAACAGGGTCGTGTAGAGAAAGAGGGTGAAGAAAATGAAGCACCTAAAGTCATTTTCCAAATGATCTAAGTCTCATATTTATATAGAAATTGCCCTCAACGAAGTCGTAAATCTACGTAATACCAGTTCCAACATTAGAGCCAAGAATGTAGGAGGGAAGGTGAAGTCCCCAGAGCCAGAAAATCATATTGATACCGATCTGATGTGATCAATACCGACTTGAATTCTCGAGTGCCAATTATACCATCTTCCTTTACTCTACCACTTTGCTTAGATCCATCAAGTTCCGAGCATTTCTCCTATAGAAATTAGGTTGTTTCTGAGAGTTTCTGATATCTCTAGTGCTTGTATTTTTCCTTCAGAGCTTCCTTAGAGTGGTTCGCCTATTCCTTCAGAACTGGGCCCTAGGACAACTTTAACTAAAAATCTATAGGCCAAAGCTCCAAGCCCCTAGGTTGCTTAAAAAGAGGACGATATTGATCTAAAAGAGGTTGATACCGACTTGTTTCCTTAGCTCTTATTGCTCTCCAAACTCTTAAAATCGCTTTTAATGCCTTTCCAAGCGTATCTCCAAATATTTGAACCATTTCATCTTCATCCTAGCGCCTAGATTTCGATTATAAGCCGCTTGGCCTATAAGTTGGATAACACGTGCCCCCGAGAGTATGATTTTGTTGGAAACAAAGTGTGCTATGGAATAAGACAAGCATATACCATTGTCCATACAAGTTTGTTGGTTATCAAAGAGTTTCTTCAAAGTGTCGCCTCCGTTCCAAGGGCGTTCATTCAATTGCTTTAAATAGTTTCCAATGTTAAGGACAAGATATGCACTCTGGATATCATTCCACACCTCGGTCGGGTATGTACTACCTTCCTTTTCCTACTCCTTACTTCTCCTTTTCGTATCGAGTCAAACTTTTATATCGGTACCGACCTGGTTAGGTCGGTGCCAAACTCTTTTACTGAGTCACTTAAGCTCAAAATTTTCATTAAGTGTCCATAACTTACCCTACTTTCCTTTCCATCTTCATATTTTCATTTTCCTTCAAGTTTTCTTCCTGGTGCCGATTTCCTTTGACCAAAACTCCTTGCTCCTAATCGCTCGCTACCAATTGTCTAGACTGCCATCAACCACCTGAAGATGCCACCACCACTTGATTTTCGTTCTAGTCACCATCGAATTCTCGAATCAGATTGACCTCGATTTCAACGAACCATAGATTCGAATTCTTAATCATAATGTCGGTTGTCATTGTTTCATGGCGGTAGAGCATGTCGTCGGTGATTGTGTGAGGTTGTCGTGGTTGAGATCGGAACTTGACTAAATGATTGGTCTCCAACTTTTCTTTGGTTGTTGTTTGCCCAAAAGTTTCTCCTAGGCTGAACTCGTGCTTGACTTTGAGTGAGCACATGAAATCCCCATGTTCAATTACTCCAAGTTGACTTGATGTTGATATTGATCTCACTTAGGGTCAATCAAGGGAGTCTGGAAACTTTTCGTAACCAAACTATGTTGTCCTTAAGTGCTTGCATTGCTCTTTGAATAAGTTTAGTTGACTTGTCATTATTCCATGTTCCGACGAGATGATTCTCTTCAAAAGTATGGTCGCGTCAAACGTATTCCAACATCCAAACAATTCCATTGCACAACATATCTGATCGTTGCACTTCTTGTATTCCTGTAGAAGAATGCTCTGCATTGCTCTGGACAGCGGTTCCGTTATTGATTATCCGATGATAACGGGTACGGTCTGATGCATAGTTTCGTCATCCAATGTGGCTCATTTTCCAGCGCGAGCATGTTATCTACACAGAATGGTCATGTAATATTCCCTAATTCAACACTTGAAAATAGATGTCGATGATGCTACAGTTATCCCAGAATCATTTTCCAATGACAAAGTGAGTTCATTACATTTTTTCACGACATAAATAAATAGAGCAGCTAAATGATTTTTTCATTACATCAATTTGGTTTACATAATTCGTTGCAACAGCTTTAACCCAAATTGTTCCCACATAGAGGGAAATATATAATAAGAAAATCAGAATAGTGTGTCTTCGACATATGAAGATGCCAACACCACAACTAACCAGTTATAGATCTTGATTTTACATAGCGGAAATTTCATGATATATCTTTATTTAAATAGCTAGCCTCATGCTTTGTCTCTGGGACTTTTATTCATCTTTCAAAAACTACCTGTCTAATCCATAAACTCAGCCTACTTGAACGAGTACCTGTGAGTTTATGATAAATGATAAAAACACGGGTCAAATAAAAAGTTTGGTATGAGTAAAACCTTTACCCTAAGCATCCATAATGAGACCATGCTGCTAAAGCGAAACAAGTTTTCCCCAACATCATAGCAATATGCATCATGTTATATGAATAAGTGAAATCATCAATTCATCATAAGCAGAAGACTTCTTTTCATACATGCAGGACTAACCATTGTAGTCTTACTTTAGATTGCTACAACGGCCTAACTCAACTTCTAGTTCCTAACAATTATGGTTTATAAATAGGTGTTTTATCTTTATTTTATTATTAATAGGTATTAGGTTGCTCCACAGGCCTTACGTCATTAGTCTCGGGTTTTGTCGTTTGTTTGTCATAAACAAACAATTGGATGCTATGTAAGCCTTAATCCACCGTACTTGCTTAACTGTCGTAAATAGACAATTAGATGTTACACAAGCCTTCAATCAATGATACCAATTTCAATGTCATAGATTTAACACTTGGTGGCTACATAGGCCTTTGGTCAATGATACCAATTATAGTGTCATAGGTTTGACATTTGATAGCCATACAGGCCTTCAATCAACGATACCAATTATAATTTCATGGGTTTGACATTTGGCAGCCACAAAACGATACCAACTATTCGACAGCCACACGGCCTTTATTTTCCACTCAAGCCTTTCCTTAATTTTAATGTCATATTTAGACATCTCATTACCACAGGGCCTAACAACAATCATCATCAAATAATAAGTTGGGTTTATTCTTATTATTGCCACAAAGACCATCCATTTCTATTTATTTTCTTACAAATGGTTTCATTTATTAATTGTGTACCCTACATATTCTCTAGATAAAACATTTTTATTCTTCAATTTAAATGATACCCTATCATTTATTAGCTTCTCTAAGTTTTCTTACATTACAAAACAAGTTAACACAATTTTAACTTATAACATCTTCCTTTATTTCATCCCTTATGAAATAGTTCGATAGCACTTGGAAACTGTCTTCCAAAGTGCCCTAAGTATTCTTCGTTTTACTTAGAAAATATAGCATATCATGCTATCGCAAGTTATTCTTAGCCATCACATACCAGCTATCCCATGGCCTTCTAACATTTTAGCCTAACTATCGTGGAATGACTACCACATAGTCACCGTGAGTTATTTATCCTAGATTATCTTATTGTATAACTATATAGTTATCATGGGTTAATAGCTTCCCAAGCTATATCGTATTATACTCCACAGGGTGGTCATGGGTAATCTTTCATATAACCATCGTGTGCTATTTCTATTGAAGTCATCGCGAGCAATCCCACATAGCCATCGTGCATTATCTCCTCTAAGGTCATCATGCCATATCCATTCAAAGTCATCATGCCTAAATCCACATCTAGTCATCGTGTTATCTCCCATGAAGTCATCACATGCAATCTTAGTAAGGCCATCATGCATCGTTTTCTTCAAGCCTTTGAGTGTTAACTCATTCAAGCCATTGTGCTTTATATTCATAGCAGTCATCGCATGCTATCTCCAATGGCCGCCGTGAGCTAAGTTATAAGCTTAGCCTTCGTGGATAAAGCTCAAAAGAGCTATCGTGGCTAGCCTTCCTAAGGTCATCGTGGGTAGATATCTCCAAAGCTATCGCGTATAAACCCTCCAAGGTCATCGTGAGTTATTAAAGACCTTCGTGAGTTTAAGTGGCACTCTTGTAATTATTTTGAAAATTGGTTCATTATCATTCTAAGTGTTAACTTTCACCAAATCCCATTTGGTGCCAAATTTTCACTGGCAAAAGTTTATCTTTGTAGTTCGCTCTTCAGAAATGGACTAATATCATCTTCCATTTATTAATTAATTATTACTAGTTAATTACCCTTTTTCTTAACCATTTAGTTCATATAAAATCAATAATTGATGGGGAAAATCCCAAAAATTCACCGAAAGTCAAATTAATCATATTTTACTTTGTCCCAAATTTTAGGTCAAAACAATTAATTTTATTATTTTTAATAATCAATTACTTCAAAAATAACAATTTTCTCCACTTAGAATATTCATATTAATTCAAATCAAGTTCCAAAACTTTAGAAATTTAAAACCCATCTCTAATTCATCTTTACAAACATCATATTAAATTTTCGTGGTATTTCCATATAATTAAACATGGATAAGTTTATTTCATATAAATTTCCTAACACAACCAAATAATGTTAATCATCCAAACATGTTTAACAGCATAAAAAAAATCATATACAATCAAATCCAAACCAAAATAGATAAGGATAGGTTTTAGAGAAATATTTTACACCTAGCTTAAGAAAAATTGTTTTAATCTTCTTTCCTTATTAAATTCGAAAGCTTTATCTTTTCTAGCTTGAAATACTCCTCATCTTCTTTGGAAAATGTTGGGCGGCCTTGCTTAGAGTTCTTAGGAGCTTGGTTTTGAATGAAAATGATATGAAGATGGAATGAGGGGTTATGGCTAAGGAATATGGGTTAGTGATTTTGGGCCTTACTAACGTATTCTCCTTAATTAAATCATTTCCATTAAAATTTAAGTTGTCTATTTTCATTAATCAAAGCCAACCAAAATTGCTTTAATTGCCTTTGGTCCATCCAATTAACTTTTTAATGTGGCCCTCACTTAATTAATTGAATTTTCTTTCGGGAATTCTTTTAATTGTAACACCACATATGAAGAATAGGAAATTAATTAAAGAGAACTAACTAAAAATTATGAAAAGCCCAAAAATGGAACTTTTACAAACATTAGAATTTGGCTACGAAACTTACACTGTTGTGTTCGTAGCAATTTTCTATTCAATTTTTATATATAAATTTTTATGATCGAAGTTCAAACGAAAATTTTGTTAACGTTTTTGGATTGGAAACAATTCCGAACCAATTAAGGAAGTAAATGTTAATAACTTAACATTAAAATGGGCGTTAAGTATAAATATTAATGTTAATTAAGGGCGCTTAATCAAATTTTATTTAATTAATAAAGCGGGTAAGTAAATTTATTAGACGCATAAGTAAATAAGTATTAATAACTAAAGTTAATGTAAACATTAGATGTAAATCTTATCATTCAAGTAATTGACAATGTTAAATCTAATCAAATCGGAGATTAGGAGGAAGTAATCAAATGAGATCAATGTTAAATCATATTAAATTAGCAGTGAAAAGGAAATAAATAAATGAGAATTAATTAACATTAAAATAAACGTTAATAAGAAAGAACATTAACATTAAGGGAAAGAAATCAAGAAATAAATATTAGTAATTAAATTAAATTAACCATAAAATAATACTAAATGTTTAAGCAATGTTAAATTAACGTTAACGTTAATCCCAAATAGAAAGAGATCAGGCGGAGAAGAAAATAAATGTAATAAAAAGGAATGAAATAAAAACTTAACTTATATAGCGACTGGTCGACCTCTTTATTAGGACCGATCGACCGATAAGGGTAAAGTGATCGATCGGCAGCTGCTGTTGTGGCGAAATTGAACCTAGGCCTAACGGTCCAGATTTAATAAATTAAAATCTAACGGATGGAATTGATTCATGCTTCTATAAATACAGGCTTAACCCCTCACTTTTCTTCTCATATTTTCTGAATCAAAGAGCAAAGCTCTGCCATTTTCTTTTCTCCAAAAATTCTAGGAAATATTGAAATTATAAATTAGTATATTATATATATGGAGAATATCGAAAAAGAAAAAGAAAACGAATAAAGGGTGAATCAATTATGCGAAGAAAAGGTAAATCTAAATCCAAATCTAAATTAAATTCCAATCTCTTCTCAGATCTAAATTTCTAATATATACGTATATGCTTGCAGTACATATTCCATTAGGGAGAAAAGGGGAGTCAAGTAGAAATAATAGGATTTAGATCTTGAGATTTGGAAAGCTTAAAGGTGTTCAAGAAATTATATACTTTTATATAATATTAGATTTATATCATTGTAAATTTGTTCCTTATATGCCTGAATATAATTATTTTAGAGTTATAGGCTTAAAAATATACATATAATGAATTTGAAAACTATGCCTACATATTCTGTGAATTGTTAATTTTAATTAAATATTATATGTACTTGAATCTAGAAAGTAAGGGTGAAAGTAGTACATAAGTTAATGAATTGTACAGTAATTCCAGATTTGTTGGGTAAACGATATATATTAGTAAATACAAATCAGAGATTAACTATGATTTAAGTACTATTTTAATTCATTGGAATGAAGTGTGTTGTAATGTAAATTTATATAAATTATCTAGTTTTATATATGTGAATAAAAGTGTAACGTTTGAAACAACAAGGAATATATCTAAAAGAAAGAGATGTACTAAATAGGAATGTTTACCTTATTTTGTACTGTCTATTTCAATAAAAACAAAACAATAATCCCTTTAATTCCAAATGTTAAATAAATCCCTTTTTTGGTAATTTATAAAAATTTATAGTGTTAACATTTCCTTTTAGAGCAAGTGTAATTCCAACGCATTAAAATGCAAAAATCCCTAAATATATAACTAAAGAATTGTAAGTAGAAATAATAACAACAGTCTAATTATAAAATGAATACATAAAATAAAGACAAGTTAGAAATTAAGTAATAAAAGACGAACTGTAGGTAAAGAAATAAAATGAGAAAGTAGCAACCAAAGAAAGATATTAACAATTTAAAAGGAACAGTAAAATAGAGCTAATAAAATAAAGGGGAAGTAAACAGTAAAATATATTTAAACCTTTTGTGTTAAAAGTAGATAACTAAGGAGTCAATTATGTAAAATAACTAAATATTAACAGCGAACATTGGAGGCGTAGTAAATAAATAAGTATGAGTACATACATAGCTTCAAGTATGCGTTTATGACGGGTATGAATTACTAAAGTTAGCTAATAGATTAGGCTAAATAAGAATAACATAGTCATTAGAATAGGTTGAAATGCGAGGTCGGTAGTGTTACACAATAGAAGTCTGCCCACTGCAAGGGGCAACAAGCAATTGTATATGCATTGTACTGATGTGTGACATATCCAACTATAGGACTCGTGGGATTATACATTCATGTATATGTGAAGGGAATACCTAATGAGATGGTTCGCCTCGGTCGAAGTGCCAAAGGGCAAGCAGAGTATGCTTCAACCTTTTAGAGGGTATTGAGTAATAAGTAGGTATTTTCTATATTGCATTAGACAATCTAAATTGGATGGTGAGCAAGGCTTGGTGCTATAATAGTGAGATCGGTACCATATACGGGAATAGGAGTTGTTTCATAGGTCGAGAACATCATCGGTCCTTAGCGATCAGCAGAAAAACGAGGGTTATGCCTAAAAGGGCTATACGTCATACTAGTGCAGATCACGTTTAGGTCATGCCGTGCCACGGTATTTGTTAGTTTTTTATTATAAGGGAAGGCTAGATAACCTTTAATGAAGGTCTTTCAAACATGAACAGAATGTGGCTAAACTACTTTGACGCTGTTATTAGGTACTACAGGAGTTCCTTAGTATACACGACGATGAGGACATGATACCACGTTGACGATGGATCCCAATAAGGTGCTGGGTTAGAGACACTAGCGGGGAAAGTATCCTAGACCAAAAGGTGACATGGTACTTATATATGTATGTATGTATGTAGTTATAGTCTACCGCGAGTAGATGAGGTGCATCGTACGCGTATGTGGAGTCAAAATGACCAAGTAAAACAAAAGACGTAATATATAATGGAAGGCAATCGACATAAACTAGTGTTATGTATAAAGTGTGTAATTTACCTATCACCAGAACGATGTTATGACCCTATGCATGCTTTAGAGGAACATGTACTGGTATAAGGCGGGAATGGTGGAAGGACAAATTTCCATATGCATGCTTGACACTGATAAAGGCAGTAAGATTAAAGGTGTCAAACTTGGTCGGTAATCATATGTTTTATTATATTTTACTATTTCTCTATGACTTTATATTAATAGCGCTCTGATATACTTGTTATTTGCAGGATACCAAACACCAACAATCCATACATTGGAGGACTTGGGTTTTCGATTTAGTGAAAATTTGGGCCTATAGGGGTATGGGTTGTTACAACAACTAAATCATTTCAATAATTTAATTAATAATGTCTCTGTGTTATTAATTAAATTAAAAATTTCATATTAAGGACCCTCCAAAATATTAGGTGTTACAAGTCCGTTCGTCGTACATGGGACTCAGGACTCACACTTTTTAGATTGGCACTTTCAATTTCCCTGATTGACGTTAAGAATCAGATTGATCAACACACGTCGACATCCGTGGGATTTTGAGTACCGGTCACTTGGGTTCACAAAATAGGATTTTAAAATAAAACATATTTGACCATGTGAAACATTGTTTCCTATCTAGAATGGCACATCATTCTCCCTGATTCAATGTTGGTGCTGGGTCTTCAACTCCTCCTGAAGCCGGGTCTGCCACAGCTCAGGCCTCGACTTCCACACCTGTCGGTCCTAGGTGCTCGATCACTGCTAAATTATAATGGAAGATGGTATTAGCGTATTTAAACCAGAACCAACCTCGTCCTCTGAATGAACGAGTTGGCCTAAGAGCTTTAGATGATCCTCTAGAACAAATGCCGACGGTCCTAACCACTAAATCACTCCGGACTATCTATCGACAACATGGGATTCTTGAAGGTGATGTCCTGCTCCTAACACAGAACCAACTAGTGTATAATCCTCCAATGGACTATACGGCTTGTAACAAGTACATGTGCCTAGGTGGCTATGTACTGCCCTTCAATTTATTCCTCTATGTATTCCTTCAGGACCTCGAGCTTACTCCTACTCAAGTCCACCTCAATGGATATGCTTTGTTGAGTTTCTCTATATGTCTGGTTTATGGATTTATTTCAGTGACCCCCACTTTCAAAGAGCTAATCCATGTCCTCGACATTAAGAAATGGAGCTAGTCTCACTCTTATATGATTATCAAAGCTTGATGTCCGCGTAAAGTCATCGAACCACTCCATAACAAATGCTTATGCTTCAGGAACAAATAGTTCTTTGTTCAATGTCCATATGGCTTCAACTGACACTGGCTATCAGAAAATAAGACTTCCTTTCCATTCTTCCCCATGCTTGGATCCTTACCGTCAAGCATTCAACATGTTATCTCCTTTCTTTACAGATATCCTCCTCGAGACATGAGCATGGAACACTTCGAGACTCTTAAGGCTCTCAAGAGAGTCAATATTCAATTCCGCAAAAGTGCCTACCTACCGATGAATGAAAATCTTTGTCGGTACAACTTGCTACATCCTGAGTGCTTTATCGTTCCTGCCAAAACTCCGCCTAGTAGTTCCAAGATGCCAATTAGGTCCTTTTCCTTCCACCGCAGCTCCAGCGAATATATCCAAAGGCATATCGAAGGCCCATCCAGTACGATGAACGTTAGTGAATCCATTGATAGAGTAACGGGAGCATTCATTGCTGGTGAAGTGCAATTGGAGGTAGAGGAAAGGGTTGAGATGGAAACCATTCATGAAGGAAGAGAGGGAAGAGAGGAAGAAAGTGAAGAGAAAGAAGAAGAATATGGTGAGGGAGTAGGTGATGATGGAGAAGACTTTGGTTAAGAAGGAAACGAGTCATATGGAGCGACGTCTTCTGAAGGCACCAAACTTCCTACCTCACCACACCCAAAACAAATATCATCAAGACCTCTTAATAAACTAAAGAACCGAGCATGATGCCAATAACTAAGGCGACTCATCCAACTGGTTCTTTAGACAATATTTTTGGCTCACTGAGGGATCTCGATATACCCATCGATGACCATTCCAAGGAGTGTTCCCCTGGCTTCATCTTCTTCTCAAGGGCATCCTAGCCGAAGGATGCGAGACTCTATCCTTACTACTTTTCGAAAACGGTCCATATAGTATGTAGGGGGACATCGACACTCCACACACTTTTAGGACCATTAACATGCATTCCATGCTTTCGCTCATGTTCTAATGTTTCAAAACTGATATGATCCTTTCTTTCATTTTAGGTACAATGGAAGAAGATGATTTGGCTATCTTCATCATGGTGTTTTCGAGGAAAGGAAACATGCTTCTAAGCCATATCCAGCTTATACTAGCTCTCACAGGGAATGAGAAATGGAAGAAGAAAGAGGCCGAAGAAAAGAAAGAGAACGCGAAGTGGAAAATGACCACAAAGTGGAAAGGGATAGGAAAATGAGGCGAGCGAAGGAGAGATAGTCTTATGACCATGGGAAGAGATATAAAGATTCATAAGACTAACATAGTACTTCTTTTGGTTTTCCCCCTCCTCGACCTCAACCTTAGCCTCCATTCCCTACACGGCAACAAACTCCAGCATCATTTCCTATTACCACTATAGTTCCTGTACCCCCACAATCCAAAGTGGTTTATGTTCCTCTTGCCCCTCCTCCAGCCCCATCAAGCTGAATGCAAGCTGCCTTCCTAGAACTTTGCTTGATTGGGGTTATGTTCGACCGTGACCTCAGAGACATTCCAAGGGAGGAAACAAAACGTAGGATCGGATGGATCCAAGAGCTCATAGGCCAGGGGTATTAATGGAAGAAACTCTGCTTCATCCTCCCCAACGTCAACCAAATTCATCAAATGGACATCCAAACATTTGAGTCGGAGAAGAAAAGATGTGATCGAATAATAGAGGTGTAAAAAGGATTTTGCCAAGGCTAAAGAAGAAAGAGATGCAGCTCAGGCATCAGAGATGAAGGCCAAATACTTAGTTGAAGAGATGAAGTGCGCTCACAATCAGGCTAAGATTACAATGAAAAATGTTATAAAGACTGTTCATGAAGAGAACACCGCTCTCAAAACGCAACTAGCATCTAAGGACCTGACAGTCCTACATAAACATAATGCTCTCAAGGACAAGGAAACCGAGATCTAAGAGCTCCATACCGAAAAAGAGAAGCTTGATTCTGGCTTGCTTCTGACAAAAACAGAGACACTGGAGGCTTAAGTCAACCATGTTACAACCATGAATGAGACAATCAAGCTAAAGGA
This sequence comes from Allium fistulosum, assembly GCA_030737815.1. Lineage (NCBI taxonomy): Eukaryota > Viridiplantae > Streptophyta > Magnoliopsida > Asparagales > Amaryllidaceae > Allium > Allium fistulosum. The sequence goes on along the minus strand of CM060904.1, from coordinate 1,125,156,196 downwards.
GACAAGGGCCAAGGAAAAAGAAGAACATAACTCCACCATACAATAGTTCTTTGCCAATGTTATCAATATAAGAACTTAAAGTAGCTTTGAAGTACCTATGCTGTCACTCTTTTCGATGCCTAGGAAGAGGTTCTATGACATGCGAAAGCATTCAATGAAGGCCTTATCGAAGGTGAATTAAAAGCCAAATATCTCTACGCTGATGGTTGAAACTTGAGGAAGGAAAGGCATCCTTGGTTGTAGAGGATGTCGCTGCTACTAAAGTTGTTGTTGAAGCTCCTGCTGGTCCAAGTGCATCAGGCCACATAGAATCATCCTCTCCTGAGATCCAAGAGCTTGTAGTGAAAATTATATCATCTAAGGAGGCCAGCTTCGAGACCACTCAAATTATTCCACCTTCTATAGAAATTACCTCAGTTGAAACTTACGTTCCTATTTCTATCTCTCCACCTATCCTGACAGCCCTGGAAGAGGGTAAGATTACCATATCGCCTGCCGAGGAGACTCCAGCTAGTGAAAGTATATCTCTTGCTTCACCAATATTCGAGGTCCTTCAGTTCTCACCGGAGACCATAACTAATCTTTACTTCTCTGTTTCTGAACTCAAGGGTCACCCATTGCTGTCTCCCCCTTCACCGCCAATTACTCAAGGCTTGGATCTTATTGCTATTACTACCGAGTCGACTTCCGTATTCATAGGATTAATCATTCCAAGCCTTCCCTCCAGCTCCATTCCTAGTCCTGATTCGGAGAGAATCACAACTTTTTAGGGATTGGACGATACTTCACAGTCCTTTGGGGAAGAAATTACTATTACAAGCTCCTTGGGCCCGACCGGTTCCATCTCTATGGCGGAGAGACTAAAGATCGATATTTCCAAAGTTAAAATTAATACGAGTCTAGACTTAAGAAACCTAATGGTATTGAGGAACCAAGGCCTTCTATAAGGATCCTTCCTATCAACTTCAGGCCTTGAAGGGCGACAGTACCGTCGACACTACAGAAACATCCAAGCCCAGTGTTGACCGTCCGAAAGATCCTGTCACCACTATTACCAAAGGAGACACCGCTCCATCTAAAAGCAGCACACTCAAGGGTATCTAGAGCCAGAAGAGACCTTGCGATGGTTTGAGCGACCAAGGTGACATGGATGAGAAGAAAATGAAGAAGGCATATAAGAAATAGGCTCCTTAGTCATGCTTTAATGACGATGAGACAATTTCCTTCCGTCTATTTTTGGGTTGTACCTTTTGTTTTCCTTTTGGACATAGGTCATGCTTGTGCGGGATCGGCTTCCACATCCATTTTATATAAAGTTTGAATGTAATGAAAATTTGTCTTTTCTATTTCAATCTCTGTTTCGTTTACATTTCCGCACTTTGAATTTTACTCCTGCTTATATACAATTGTCCGCATATATAATAAAACTACTTGAACAGTGATTTATCCATATTATACATGCATGTGCAATGCTTTTACTTACTATAACTCTATATATATAAGTAAAATTCCTGGAATTATGTTAGCTATACTCTGTTATTAAGTTTTGTTTTATCGTTGCCAAATATTTCCATTTGGCTAAATAAAACTACTATTAAACCAACTCTGTCGTTGTTCCAGTTTACCTTAGGTATAGTCTCCTTTGTCTATCAACAAGTAAATTATAGGTAAATAGAGCTCAAGGCATTCCCTATTTTCGGGGAATGGCAGTTCAGACATCCATATCTTGATGTCCTCGGTTTCGCCAATAACCAAGCGAGACCGATATTATCCATTGATTCCTACTATTGGACCTCGGCTAAGTGTGTCCTCTAGGATGTGAGCGATATCATCCCTTATTAACCACATGTCGAGCCCCATCTTTGGGACTTAGCAGTCCAGATGTTGAAATATGGGCATCATTTCATGACCAGACCTACCTTCGAGCATCGGTCAAAGGTTAGCAATATGGGGAAAAATATTCAACTGCCCCTAGTTCGATTATACTTTCCCCGTCCTAATCCTGGAATGAAAGAATCTGACAGTACCTATTTTCGGGTACTCCATTTTTGATCTTGCTTATTTCTAGGCGTTGATCGGAAACACTCAACAACCGTCCTTGCTTATCCTCAACCGAGCATGTCATATTAGGTTATAGGTGTGGTTGTTAATATCCTGGCCATACACCAGTTTCTATCTCTAGGTACCAATGCTTCGGACACTTATCTATAAGCATCCGTCCTTAGTCTTACCCATCTCTAGGTATTGACCAAGAGGATCCATTGACCGTCCTCACTCATCTTCATCCTAGCATGTCCTACCGGGTCGCAAGCATGGTTATTAAAACTCAAATCCTGCACTCGCTTCTATTTTCAAAAATTGGTGCTTTTTGCTACCTTGCTCCCGATATTCCTTACTAACCTTTCATATATCAGGGATATAATCAATATCGGAGAGACATGGTCGAATTATTCGATCGACCTTCGTGATTACATTCCTTTGTCCCGACTCTAGACTAAAGGAGTCGATACTTGTCTCTGGATACTTGATTGCACTGCTAATCATGCTGCATGGGGTTTTGCTTACAAGAACACGGTTCTATTGGTTCAAGAATTTACTTTATTTATAAATGAAAAACATGGCAAGTCTTTTCATATTGCATTGCCTCCAAAATCTTAGGGTGGCTTATTTGATGAAAGTAAACTAAATAAAACTAAGTAAAATAGCATCGTAACAAGTCGCTATTCCATGCCCATGGAATCGGGATTCCATGGATAGTGGCTAGCTTGAAAGTTCCATCTCCAAGCTTCTATTTGATTGCATAAGAAACTTCCCATTTCAGGTCAACTGTCCCCATACCTGAGAGAACTGATTTCAAAATGAGATCCCATGCCTCAAAGGTAGGGTTTCGAACCTTGGTGTTAAAATGGCGTGCTACTCTTTTCCGGTGAGCAGCTACTCTTAATTCAGCCTCTTCTCATTTTCCATCAATTAAATTGAGGGTCTCAAGTAAGAGTTCCTCATTGACCTTGGGTTCATAATGCCTTTTCTGGTTAGAAGTGACTTCCAGTTCAATCAGAATCATGGCCCTTGATCTATAGGCCAAAGTGAATGATGTATGTCCAGTTGCAGACTTAAGGGTCGTCCTATAAGCCCACAATGCCAGTGGAAGCTCATCAACCCAGTTGCCCTTAGCTTTAGTTAACCATTTCTTAAAGATAGACTTGATGATTTTATTCACCGCTTCCGCCTGTCCATTCGCAAAATGGGTATGCTACTGCCAAAAAGTTTTCTCGATCTTGTACCGGTTGTAGAAATCCTTAAACTCGGTACTTTCAAACTGAGTTCCATTATCCGTTATAATTTTCTAAGGTACTGTAAATATGCAAATAATTTTCTGTTTCATAAAGTTGATCACTTTCTTCATTGTGATCATGACAAGTGATTCTGCTTCGACCTACTTTGTGAAGTAATCTACAGCAACAATAGTGTATTTAGCTCCTTCATTCGACATCTAGCACACCAATTATGTCAATTCCCAAACAACAAATGGCTACCGGTTAACCTTTTGCGTAAGCTCTATAGATGGGGATTTTGGAATTTTTGCAAACCTCTGGCATCGATCACACCATCTGGTGTATTCAGTAACATCTCGATTTATTGTTGGCTAGAAGTCTTTATAGAGAAGTATCTTCTTTGTTAATGTTTGTCTCCCAGTGTGATCGCCACGGCTACCTTATGGACATCCATGAGAATTTTCTTTGCCTCATCCTTGGTTACACAACCAAGCATGGGATTAAGAAACCTCTCCTGTATAGCCCTCGTCATTGCATTATGAACAATGGTATGTTACAAAGGATTTTTCATCATTCATTGTTTCCTCTCGGGAGAGTTTCCTTAAGCAAATAGTCCTTGATTAGAGTCATCCATGACTCCTTCTCCTCTTCGGCCTCCAAAATCCAATTAAAATCCATCCAGTCGATACTTGGAGCCGATAAAACCTAACACTGGAACCAATCTCAATAATTGTGCATCACCAGAACTAGCTAACTTGGCCAGTGAATCAGCCTTCACATTCTCCTCTCTAGGGATGTACGTGATATTGTAATTGTCTACATCGTTCAATAGTTCCACTGCCTTGGTCGGGTAAGGGGGAAGTCTCGTGCCCTTAGCCTGGACTTCCTTATTCATTTAATAAACCACCAACTGGGAGTTACTAATTATATGTAGTATCCCTACCCCTAGTTCTTTCGTTATCCTAAGTCCCGCTATCAATGCTTCATGCTCAGCCTCCTTGTTCTTCGTGAGTAACTCCAACTTTAATGCATAACAAATCGATTGTCCCTTAGGAGTCACAAATACCACTCCTGTCCAAGAACTACGCTTAGTAGAAGCTCATCTATAAATAGTTTCCATTGAGAAAGTGTGACCATATCATCTTCCTTTTCACTATCCCATACGGTAAACTTAGAGATAAAATCCACCAACGCTTGTCCATTTATCGCTCTCCTCTGATGGTAAGTGATATTGTATTAACTCAATTCAATGTTCCACTTTAGTAACCTTTCTGTAGTCTCGAGTCGGTACAGTACCTGCTGCAAATGTTGATTTGTCAATCGATGAGCCTAGAAATACGGTCACAACTTTCTCGATGTAATCTGCAAATAATAAGCGAGTTTCTCCACTTTTAGATAATTCTTTTTAGCTCTAGTAAATTGCTTGCTGATGTAGTAAACTGGCCTTTGGATCCTTGCCTCCTCACATACCAATGCTCTTCTTAGTGCATGAGCAGATACTGCTAAGTAGACGAACAAATCCTCTCAATCCAATAGTTTGGATAGAACCAATGGTGTTTCCATGTGCCTCGATAATTCCTCAAAGGCATCCCAAAATTCCTTCATCCATTCAAAATTCTTCTTTCCCTTTTTGAGGGCATCAAAGAATAGTGTACACTTATATGTTGCCTTAGAGATAAACCAACTCAACGTGAAAACCTTCCCATTCAAGCTTTGCAACTCCCTCTTCGTGGTTAGGGCACTTACATTCCTCAAAGCGTTAATCTACTCTGGATTAGCCTCAATGCCACTCGAATTATCGATAAATCCTAGAAATTTCCCCGATGCAACTCTATAAGAGTGTTTTAATGGATTTAACTTCATTCTATACTTCTATAATACTTTGAACATCTGTAGAAGGTCACCCATGTGATTCCTTGATAGTTATGACTTCACGATAATAGCATCCACAAACACTTCCATTGTTTACCCGATCTGATTCCTAAATATAGAATTTACCAACCTAAAATAAGTAGCCCTTACATCCTTTAGACCGAACTGCATCACTCAGTAACAATATAATCCCGAATCTGTTATAAAACTTGTGTGGTTTTGATCTGGAACATGCATCGGTATTTAGTTATAGCTAGAATAAGCATCCATAAAAGAAAGTAACTCATGTCATGTGGTCCCGTCTACCAGCTAGTCAATCATGGGTAAAGGGAAGCTATCCTTCGGGCATGTTTTATTTAATTCCGAATAATCGATACATGTTTGCTACTTTTTGTTTACTTTATTGACCAACACGGGGTTTGATACCCATTTAGGGTATAAAGCATCGTGGGTAAAGCCATTTGCCTTTAGCTTATCCACTTACTTCTTTAATGTAATGGATCGCTTCAGGCCCAGACTGCATCTTTTTTGTTTCATTGGCGGATACTTCGGGTCTATATTTAGGGCATGGTATACTATCTCTACTCGTAGAAAACTGACCAATTCCTTCCTCAATCCTGAGCTGAGTTGAGATTCAATCTTGAGAGCTCGATTAGGATCATCCATATCGATCAGAACGTTAACCGTTAGCTCAGCTGGTTATGCCTGCACTTCCTCTGACTTCTTCCTGGGATCCATAGACTTATCGAACCTGCTACGGTTCCCGAGCAAGGGCTTGGGCATTACTTGCTAGCATCCGATTTTTTAATGCAGAGAGCTTTCTCTACATTCTTTACTTTCTTGCATCGCTTTGCCTCTCTAAGCTCGATGACATAACATTCTCGACTAGCACCCCGGTTACCTATAATTGATCAAACCCTATTTTTCATGGGAAACTTCATTATCAAGCACGAAGGAGCTTATCCTAAGATCGGCAAGGTCTAGTCGACCCAACAGGCGTTGTATTCCAAATACTCATCCATAATTACAAATTTATAAACCCACACAATCTTGCATCTCATCTCCTAGTTCCATAGATAAATCAATTGTCCTAACAGGTTGCTTTGCCTCATTGGTAAATCCTTGAATCTTGTATTTATAAGGCTTAACATCCTTCATACTTATCCTCATTCGATCAAATGTCCTTTTGAATAAAATATTCATCAAGCTTCCACTATCCACCAAGACTCGGCGTACCGTAGCAGGGCCAACAATAGCTGTAATCACCATGGGATCGAAGGTTGACACTTCTACCCCATCAGAATCCCTATTCCAAAATACAACATTGCTAGTCATCAACCTTTGCTGCTTAGCCAGAGCTCCGTCCTTAATGGCGAAGTAGCTCTCTTGCAGTATATGCCTTAACGAACTCACATACTGTTCCATTTCATTCCAGCTTTTCTCCATTGGATGAGGTCCTCCAATTATGGTGTTAATAACCATCCTTCCATTTAACCTCCCGGGTAACTCTCCGTTGGGTCCAAATTGGTTCCCTTAGGAATTCGTCCTATAGGGTCTACCATTTTGTCTGCCATCCTACGGCTCTCATGCATTGTAACGGACCGCTATTTTGGACCATTCAAATCGACAATAAATCCACACATGTCTGACTTGAATAATTCAAAATATCAGATTGTTAATTTAAATTTGGCAAAACTCAGCATATGCAGTAAATAAATCAATCACAGAATCACAGACACAGAGTAATACAAGAATACGTAGCGGAATAGATAAAATAGTAGTTCATGAAGCTACTATATAAACATCAGAGTTAGAAATAAAATACAACAGAATATCTCGAATATAATGAAGTCTTCAGTACGAATAGATGACTTCTCTGAACAAAACAACTAGAAGAGCTGAAAGCTGAGGCGATAGATGGATCTCCAAACGAAGCTCCAAACTCCAAAGGTGAGTCTCGAATGCTGTATCACTCAGTTTGACCCGAGCGTAAAGCAAAACACAAAACACTCGAGTCAGGATTAACATTCTTATATAAATAAATCCAACTCAAGTGAAATATCAACTAAAATACAAGTAACTTAAAGGATGTTTGGGATAACCATCCTCTAAGGATCTTCAGAACTATCTACAAGGTGGAAATTTACATTATAACACCGTGGTCATTTCAGTTTAATTTATACTTCAAAACCCAAATATCATTTCATTTCAAACATATCTATTTTCCAAAATAGTATATATATTAAATGATTTAAAAGTAAAGTATTTATAATTTCCTCAAGTCTCACAAAACGATTCAAATTAACTCAAGTTCCAAATTCAAATTTATTCAAAGCTCAATTCATCAATTCAATTCTGTTCTAAATATACCAATTATATTTTTAATATATTTCAAAGCTTTAATATTCAACATTTTCAAAGTTAAATTTAACAGTTTCATATAGCTCTTGATTTAACTTCATTATTATTTAATCAGGGAATATTCACTTAATATATTCAATATCATTTACTAGCCTTAAATCACATTTTTACTAAATATTTCCTTAAATTTTATTTAAACAAGAAATATTCATTAAAGTACTTATAAATCAAACCCCAGTTATAAATCATATCTTACATCTCAATTTCAATAAGTTTCTAATTGGTTTAATTAAATAAAATCCTTTATTGAATCAAATTCAACTAAATTCAAATTATCTTCCTAACCTTAACTTATTCAAATTTTTACCAAAATCTATTTTGAAACATATTTAAATACTCAACATATTATATGTATTTAAATCAATCATTCCCATTTATATATAATAATTTAAGGCTCAACATTTATTAAAACCATATATTTCTTTCCAAACCATAGAATTCATTTTCAAAATATTTATATATATGGACCAATGGTGTCTGTATATATATTTATCACATGGTTAAGTGATATGGATATTTATCATTTCAATCCGAAATTTAAATATATACGGGTAGATATCATTCCGACCCGTAATCCCAATTTCAATTCAAATGAAAATCGCTTGGGTTTATCATTTCAACCCATAACGATTTTCTCCTATTCTAAAGTCCGTTCGGGTATGTATCATTTCAACCCATAGTGAATTCTATACTAACAGGGAACTTGCAGAGTGATAACAGATAATATAAAATATAACAACTGGCATATATCATCAATATAAATAACAGATACTGGTGTCAGATGTCATAGGTGAATATATGCAGATAATAGTAATAACAGGCATATAAATACTAGATACTGGTGTCAGATGTCACAGGTGAACATATACAGATAATAGTAATAACATGCATATAATACTAGATACTGGTGTCAGATGTCACAGGTGAACATATACAGATAATAGCATATATAACAATTTAAATAACTACAGCATCATATTTCAATTGTCGTTTCAATTGAAATCAAATTTAATAAATACAAGAACGTTAATCGTGAGTGATTGCTCACCTTTCGAGGCTAGATAGATACACAATGAAGTTGAGTTACAAAATCCAGGCACGAATCTCAAACTAAGGCAAGATTGAACTCGAATTGACGAACAAGGCTGATAAATAGAGAAATTGATGAAATAATTAGAATCAGTTTGACAGAAATAGAATATAAATATTTAAAATCATTATTTTAAATTAAAACATATATAGATTTCAAAAACCAAATCCACTTTATTTTATATGCTATAGGATGCATGTTATTAAAACCCCTCATCATAGTGAAAACAACAGACTCGTACAACTTCTATGAATTCATACCTACATATGTATCCACAACTAGATATACAAAGAATAAAATACACATATGCAAATTCTTAGATCAAAAAATGTATACCAACTCATCATATTACTGTAAACCACAAATGAAGTACATAATGTAAAGAAACAACGTAAACTAGTATATATAGAACATATATGTACGGCCCTGATAAAACTCATTTAACCTTTGCATATAAAACATATTATACTACTTAAATAGTATTCGAAAATTCAAATTATATAATACAAATGGAAACACGCATAAATAACTGTTATATATATACTTAAGTTATAACTAAACTGTTATAAAATATGTCTGCTAACATGCCCAAAATATACTTATATATATATGTAACTTTAAACATGATAAAGAGAAGAATGTTGACAGGAAAAATATTTAAGCTTTATCATATAACCAACATACTACCTATTTTATTATTATAACTATATATTCACATAGACTAGCCTCTGTACATACGCATAAACAATATATATATAACCTTTTATTATATGCATAAAGAAGACTATAACAACAACTAAAGCGAAAACAGCCTATGCTTTTTGAAATAAAGTATATATATATTACTTTTATAATATAACCCACTGTAAAATAATATACTTATATGCTAATGATGACCTATGTATAGACAAGCTTACGAAATCTTGTAATTCCAGAGGGACAGTCGCGTGTAAGGATGGGACGGCGGTGTTGAGGTGGATGTGAGCAGCTGGATGGTGAAGGTGAGCGGCTTCAAGAGGGAGAGGGTGATCGAAAGGAAGGCCAGAGAAGCAGCAAGCGTGCTAGGGAGGAGGCATCAGATTTAGAGCAAGGCTCGGTAGGCTGGAGAATCTCGGTAGCTAGGGGAGGGAGGAAGAAGGCGGGTACGGAATGGTGGCTCTCTGGTTGATGGCTCGAGCAGGGTGGCTTGGCGTGGGTTTTGGCCGAGGCGGGGCTGATTGCGGCGTTCAGGGCGAGGTAAGGAAGGCGTCAGGATGGGGAGGTGGTGGAGCACGTAAAACAGGGTGGAGCTGTTTTGGTGGTTCGGCCATGGCCGAAGGTGGTTTGGCAGCGGTGCGAGTGGGTTGGGCGAAGGGAATGAGGGCACGTGGCGGCGGGTCAGGTGAGGGAGAGGTTGGGCGGATAAGCAGATCGGTTTGGTGGTTGGGTTGGGCTGCTTTCCAGAATGCAAGAATAAGGATGAAGGCAGAGAAAGATAAAAGAAGAGAGGAAGATGAAGAAAAGATGGTCACAGATGTAAAGGAGAACAAAAGAAATATAAACTGGTTTGCGAATGATCAAATAGCAAACAGCAAAAAGAGGCAATTGAATATATGGTGGAAAGGGAATGAATGAATTGTGAACAGACATAATGCAAATTGAAACGGCAGAAAAACAAATAAATGTGAAAGGTGTGGCAACGGTCACACATAAATTTAGCTAAAGCATTAAAAGAAATTTATTATTGGATGAGTTGTACGGTTTCAAAATTTTAAAAGTAGATAAATCCCAAAAGTCACAAATTACTATATCGATACGACGCACAGTTTTATTGTTTTCGTCGCATAACTGATCTCAAAACATAGAAATAAATATACCGTAGTGATCAGCGCGACAAGACGATCCAGACGGTATACAGATATCAGTGGTACGATTATTCGATCAAAAGTCGATAATCGGTACCAGAAATGCTGCTATTTGGCCAGAATTAAGATAAACGGAGCAGTAGAAGTCCAAATTTGGAAAAACGAATTTCGCAGTCTGATTCAGAATGATCAGAATAAATTTTCTCCTGTTGACATATTTTGGTTTCGGAAAACTTTTAAATTCACTGTTATTAACCGGTTTGATTTGAAATGAAATTTCACAGGAAAATAAACTTCAATATTATCAGATGAAAATTTACCAGTTGCTATATTAAAATAGACGTATTCCAAATAATAAATTTTTAATTTCAAATTTTATTGTTTAAAATTTCACAAATTTCCCGTTAAATATACTTTTAAAACCATTAAATTTTGCGGGTCGTTACATGCATATTGTTGTAATTTCTTCTTTCTTATCAATTCTTCAATAAAATCTCTAAGATGCCCGCACACGTTCGTGTTATGCCTATGAGTTTCATGAAACCGACAATACTTACCAAAGCGTCTTTCTTCCTCGGTCCCCTCCCTCCTAGGTGGCTTTTTATACATTTATGTGCCTTCGGTGGCAAGGTATATGTTTTTAGATGTATCGTTCAAAGGCGTGAACTCATTCGATCTCATATTCCCTGGGGGCTTTTTAGCATCATTTCGCCTACCACCACTGCCTTGATTTCTCTTTCTTTGATTACCAGAATTACCGACATTCTCAACCAGAGTTCTCACTAGTTTGTTTAATTGCAACATTACTTTGAATTACTTCCTTCAGCTGTCCACACCAGTCTTCCTAACAACCTAACTAGCTTCTTCCAAATGCAAGAATTGATTAGCTTTCCAGTGGAATCCTTCCATAGTTGTCGGTTGCTTCATCCTTAGCCATTTCCCAAAGTCCATGTCTGGATGTATGCCTCGGACCAATGCCATCCACACCATACTCCCATTAAGATTGTTAACTTCAGTAACCGAAATATCAAACTTGCTCAAGAACCCCTTCAGTGACTCTCGAGGTTCCTGAGAAAGGCTCGATAAGGATCCTTAGGCCGAGCGGTGTAGTGCCTGAACTTCTCTAGAAACTTTTTCGCCAACTCATTAAAAGTCAAGATGGATTTTGAAACGAGCCGAGTAAACCACATCGACACAATTCCATTTAGAAATATAGAGAAATACTAGCATCGATATGCATCCATTGCTCTAGCACCATCCATGTGTCATTAGTACTTAAACAAATGCTGCTTGGTGTTACTAGTTGTAACATCCCCTATCTAGAGGCCCAAAGCTAAGCACTACAGATGTTACAGTCATCTATAGTATTAACTTCCGGCGACTAAATACGGCTATGTTAACGGTATCCATAATATCAGAAGCACTTGAATATGAAACAAATCACAGATCTCAAAACAACATTTTCCATTACATTTCAAAAGACATGTTCCATATTCATATTACATAATCCCAAAACGTTTCCCAAGCAATGATAAAATATACTTATTACAAAATATGCCAAGAGCGACATATGAAGATGCCCCATTGGATGATCAGAGTCATATAGTCATAATTGACTTAATACATACATAGTGGAAATAAACACACACAAAAGAACTGCAACTCCTAAATAGCTATCCATTAGCCTCCTGCTCGCCTCCGAAAGCTTTATTCGTCATTCTACTAAAAACCTGAAAGAACCTTAACCCTCAGCCTACTCAAATAAATTTTGAGCACCCGAGAGTTTAAGGGAAAAACATAAACCTGGGGTCAAACATAAAGCCTGGTGTGAATAATACTATACATCCTGGTTATTAATGTTAAGTGAGGCCACGCCGCTTAGCGAAACGGGTTTCCCCATCACTAACATTCTTTTAAGACAAATCTTTTGCAAAGCTTTTCCTGCAACCAAAACTGGTTAAATACTGTAAAGCATCATTATGTAAACATACATATCATGTAATAAAAGAACTATCTGTTCATACACTTTAGTTTTGTTTGGCTAACTATTAACCTTTGGCTGACTCTGGCTAACCAGACAATACAACTAAATAATCTAAAATCTATTAGACACTCTTCTTCTGGACGGTCTGTCCTTAACTATTTGTTAAATACTTCTCTTTTGGACAGTCTGTCCTTAACTTAATATCTCCCGAGGTCACCTAATCCTAATGGTTTTGCAGGCTCACCAATAATCTATCTGTATACAAATATATATTCCCTTCTGTGTGTAATCATAATTTTAGTCTTACCCATGACAAAGCCCTACACACTAGAATTTTGGACTAAATTAGTTGGGGCCAATAGCTAATGTATAGAGCGCGACCCTATACCAGTCCCATCTGGTATTCTAGTATTGAGTCATTTACTTAGGGATATCTTCCCAAAATTTTCCTTGAAAACCTTTTTCAAAATGATTTAAGACCTTTAAATCAACTCACACAAGGAAAATACATATACTCTATGCTTCACTCAAAAACACCATGCCATGTTATATATATATACACACACACACACTTTACTCAAACCTTAGTTGATGAAAACATTTAAACACTTGAAAGTACCCCTTTTGATTCTATTGAAAGTACCCCTTTCTAAACCATCGAAAGCATCTCTTTCGAAACCAAGTAAAACCCTTTATTTCTTAGGCCGAAAGGCCAAAACCTCCCTTTCGAAACCATTCTTAAAACCTTTCCGAAACCTTTGAAAACCTTCCTCTCGAAAGCTTTAAAACCTTAGACATCATATCTTAAAACACTTCAAAACTTTGCCTTTAGAAAACCTTCCATTTCAACCCTTTTGTAACCATCAGAAAACACTACCTTTCGACTCCTTCAAAACCCTTTGGGGAACCACCCCTTTGAAACCATTTTAAATACTTTCGAGAGCACTTGGGCTCAGTTTAAAACAGGCGGAAAAATACCTTTTGAAACCATTTAAGTCAAAACCATTCTCTTTCGAAACCCTTGGGTTATACTTCAACAGAACAAAAGGGTCTATAAATCATTTAGCTCGAAAGCCTACCTTTCGAAAGCTATTCCTAAGTAAAGAAGTGATGGTGTCGAAACCTCCCTTCCGAAAGCATTGGAGAAGTGGTTAATTTCAAAACAAAGTATACCTTCCGAAACCATTGACTTCCAAAGGTAGAAAGGCGGCAGCTAGGGGTTTCGACCCCTTCGAAAGCATTACTTAAAAATAAGAGTGCAACCCATTCGAAACTTCTTCTTTTAAAAAAATTGACTCAGTCGAAAGCTATCCTTTCGATAGCAAAGCAGGCGCTACTTCCATTTTAAAGCAAGGCATACTCCAATCCCTTCGGAACCCAGCGTTTCGATTGTGTACCTTCCGCCTCTATCCAATATGCTTCATACCAAGGAACTTGATACCATGCACATTGTTTCGAATGCATGGTGGCGAAACGTCTTAGTCGGAACCCATGTGCCAAAAGTGGTGGAACATGCTAAAAACATATTATTATTATTTTTAACTTAAAAGAGAAACACTTTTTAACTAACCTGCTATTCTTTGTCAAATTTCCATTGGTTGCTAAATACCTTTTTCAAAAGTGCTGCCGATATTTTCAGAAATAAACTATAATTTTATTTTACAAAATACCCCTTCTCCTTAATTAAATATATAAAACATTTAAGTCCCATACCTTAAGTAATTTTACAAATTTCCATTGGTTGCTAAATACCTTTTTCAAAAGTGCTGCCGATATTTTCAGAAATAAACTATAATTTTATTTTACAAAATACCCCTTCTCCTTAATTAAATATATAAAACATTTAAGTCCCATGCCTTAAGTAATTTTATATATTCATCAAAACACTTAGGAAAATTCAATAAAAATTCCAAAAAATCCTTTTTAATATGTTTTCTAATATATATAAATTTCAGACCCAAATATTTATTTATTTTGCCGTAAATAATTTATAACCCAATAAATCATTTTCTTCACTAGAAAATTAATATAAAATCCACATTTATTCATAAAATTATAAAGATTGAAACCCACCTCTAAAATATTATTTCTGATCTACATTTCAATTCGCAAGGTATTTGGATGTCATTTAATAGGGTTTTCATGCCAAACATATCATAAAAATCAATATAAATATGCATAAATCATCAACAACTATATATAAACATTTAACCATTCCAAACATGGCATAAACATGCAAAAATACTTCAGATTATCCTTAAAACCGAAAACCATAAGATAATGAGATGTAGTAATTATTCTCCTTAGCTTTGTGATTAAAGATGTGAGATTTGATCTTGATTAAGTTGATTTGATTTTCCTCTTGAAAACTTTAGCTTTCTCTTCTTCTCCTTTGCTAATGGTGGTCGGCCTTGGTTTTGATGTTTTCGTTTTTGATAAAATGAAATGAAGGTGTGTTCATTTTCCCTAAGGGTTTAGGGTATTAGGAAATCCCTTTTTCCTATTTTTCCCTCCCCTGTTTCCTAACACTTAAGTCCGTTTTACTTCATTTAGCTATTCATTAATATGGCACGGCTACCCCTTAATTTAATCACAAATCTTAATCCATTAATCAACACATTATTTCATTTAATTTAACCAGTTAAATATCCTAAATAATGTTCCTAAAAATATGGGGTGTTACACTAGTCCCATTATATGATGCCATTGTAGGCATCGTAAACTTCTTGGGATACTCCTCCCTTAGGATATTCTCCATGAATGGAGTTCTACTAGCGAAAAACTAAGTCCTCATTCTTTCTCCACTTATTTTCCTCCAACAACCCTTGATCATGTTTGTTATATGGTCCTCACTTGCCTAGTACTCTAAAGTATGCCTATCAAGAACTGCGCTAAGTGTTTGACTCCGCAAATGGTCTCGGTTTGCTCGTCGATATCTAAGTTATGCAGTCTTTGGGAGAACCATTCCTTCGGCTCTTTTTTGATTGCTCTACAATAGTTGTTTGAACACCAACCTTCCAAAATTCAACATATAGTCCATCATCATCACCAGTATGCTGCAAATCGTCCTCGGAATCATATAAGTTAATGGCCTCAACTTCATGCCCGTCTAAGTGCTTCAGATTCAGCTCGGTAGTGACTTGATTGTTCGGTACCAATCTGAATCCCTTTAGCAGGGGCTCTTCCAGTCCCTCCAGCACTCATCCCTGCTTTTCCAATAGTCTTTTCCTTCTACTTTTACTTTTCATCCCTTCTATTCTAACAAGAAGCAGATGAATTCTCCTCTCCGGATCCAGCAAGAGATGCCTTTCTCCTACTCCTCCATATCCTTTGCGACTACTGGGTCAACAAAGCTATGTTAGCATCCATTTTGTCAACAAGAGCCTTCCAACTATCCACCATTTTTTGATTTAACTCCACCATCTTATCGAATTTCACCCTTGTGACCATCTTCTAAGGGGTAGTGGTCCTGCTAACATTGTTGATGGTTGATTAGTTACTTCATATGAGTGAAATCTCCTTTATCCACACCAGCTACAGCTCTAGATCTATCGGACTACCTTGATGGTGACATTGATACAGATATGAAATTCCTTCTAACTTTTGATAGAAAACCTTCAGATCTAATCTATGGATGCTCTACCGCACAATAGATAGCTAGATCTAGGCCTGACAATCGCCTTTTTCAGTGAAAGTGCCAAAGATGTTGAACCAAAAATGGCACAGCACCCAAAATGAACTAAAATAGAGAGAACTTAGAAAATAAAGTAAGAAACACAGGGAATTTTTATATGGTTCGGCAAATTTGAGGCCTACGTCCACTTTAATTTTATTGTTTATGGATTTTAGTCACAAGTACAAATGTTTTTACTGGTTTAACAACCTAGAACAGAAAATAGTAGCTTCCTTTATGACTAGAATCATATAGAAAATGAGGGTGAGGAAGATGTAGTACCAAAAGTCCTTTTTCAAATACTCCAAGTCTCATATTTATAGAGAAATAGCCCCCAACAAAGTTACAGTTTTATGAAATACCAGTCCCAACATTAGATCTGAGAATGTAGGAGGGAAGACGAAGTCCTTAGAGCCAAAAAATCACATCGACACCAATCTAATGTGATCGATACCGGCCTGAATTCTCTAGTGCTGGTTGTGCCATCTTCCTCTACTCTACCATTTTGCTTAGATCCATCAAGTTTCAAGCATTTCACTTTAGAAATTAGGTTGGTTTTGAGAGGTTTTGATATCTCTAGTACTTGTATTTTTTCCTTCAAAGCTTCCTTGAAGTTGTTCACCTACTCCCTCAGAAATGGATCCTAAGACGAACACTTTAACTAGAAATCCATAGGCTAAAGCTCCAAAGCCCCAAAGGTTGCTTAAAAGGTGTTCGGTACCGACTTGTTTCTTTGGCTCTAATTGCACTCCAAACTTTTGAAACCATTTCCAATGCCTTTAAGAATATGTCCTAATCCTCGAATCATTTTGTCTTCATCCTGATGCTCAGACTCGATTGTAAGTCCCTTGGTCTAAAAGCCAGATAACACTAATGATATCAATGGTTTGGCCCATATTGTATTGTGAGTGGAGGTGTATGGTGCATTATTCAATGGTATATAAGTTAATAATATGTTATCCTGAACGATAGTGCTAAATGATTATAAATGGAGCATGTCGATACAATTCACTAGCATTAGAGACTAATAACGGATTAACTACTTCAATAGGTCCATATATTTATAGAGACAGAATTTTTTCCAGTGGCTTCTTTTATATGAGACCATCATACTTTCTTAAGTATTCCATTTACTTATCTATTTGAACTCTGTAAATGAAAGTGAATAGGTGAACAGTTAAGGTGCAAAAATATGTAGAAATAGAGGAGTTATTGTGATTTTATTAAGATTTCATTTTGTTACATCAATCTTAATACTACAATTATTTTTCCTAATGTAGCAATCAGAAATTTGCTTCATGGTTGCCTTTCCCTTGAGGTTTCTGAACTATATTTTCAAAAAATAATTTCATTTCAGAAAGAGCCCATATTGACTATTTAAATGCATGTAGCTGCCAAATATTTTTTGGACCTTCAATTTAATACTTTTAAACACTTTAAAAAACTAATCCATGATTAAATTTGCAGTCTACATCTATTTATTTGATTCATGCTAATTCAGATATGGAAAAAAAGTTGGGTAGCATAGAGAAGGAATTGACTATAATTAGGAGAAATCATGCCAAAATATATTACAAGTACATTGGTAAATATCATATGTATTACACACAAACACATATACATACATATATGTATCTATGTATGCATATGTATATGTGTGTGTGTATGCGCATGCACACATACACACACATACATGTATGCATGCGCGCGCTTGTGTTTTCTAAAACATAATTGTTTGTTGTCCAATTTGGAATCCTATTAAGTAGGGAAGATTGATTAAACTTTTAGCTAAAGGTCTAGTAACTTTTATTCTGAATCTTCATCATATGCATCAGATCTTTGGTATACTGATTATGATTATTTATTATAAAACATAAATATAACCATTAAACTTCAAAAAGATTTTTTTTTGCATATATTTTGACCTTGGAATAATTTTGACTATGTCTTATTTATTAATGGAAATCGGAAGTTGTGAGATATTCTTTGTGTTTAGAATTCTAATATTTACATAGAACTCATTAGCATTGTCTCCATGCCAAATATCAAAATTTTATTTGCATATTATGCATTGTATTTTTGCATTCGATGTGTATTTTCTTAAATGAATCAAACAATGAATGTAACAGGACATTTAGCAGATGAAGATAATAAATATAATGCCAATTTTGGTGAAAGAAGTCGTGAATGCCGAAGAGGGTTAAATATGGAATATATCATGTCATTAATGCTACTCAAAGTAATATTTCTCCAAAGTATATACTTGATATTTTCATGTTCTTTATTCTTCCGATTTCTTAGTATTTCAAGCTTTTTCTCTAATAGCTAAAGCAACATTGTGCACATTTATTCTCTTTTCTTTATTCTTATAAGGCACACTTCTTTATGGGCTCATTTATGATCTACACCTAATGTCAGTAAAGCTAAAGGTAGCATGTTGTTGGTAGAGTTACAACTAATCATAAAAAAGAAATAGAATATTAATCTCGGGTCCCTTTTTCATAATCGAATTGTAAAGCGGGTTCCTTAGCCACTAATTATAAAATTAGATCCATGCTTCTCTAACATCACACCTAACATTCGCCAACTCATTTATTTTCAATCTTTAAAATGTGATAACTTTTTATAGATTAATCAGATTATCATTTTCACCATTAAATCACAAATTAATGAACTTTCTAATACTGTCCATTGTTGATATCGAAAAATAAAATTTTACACAACAGTTTTTAACTGCATTTTATGAATGCAGTTAAAAACCGAAACTGCATTTAATTGGTGCAGTTTTTAACTGCATTTTTAAATGCAGTTAAAAATTATTGCATTTTAATGCAGTTGTTAACTACATTTAAGAAATGCAGTTAAAAACTACATTAATATGTTGTACTTTTTAACTGCATTACATAAACGTGGTCAAAAACTGTTGCATTAAAATGCAGTTTTTAACTGCATTTATAAAATGCAGTTAAAAACAACTGTATTTTAGTGCATTTTTTAACTGCATTTAGGAAAGGCAGTTAAAAACTGCATTAATATAGTGCAGTTTTTAATGCAGTTAAAAACTGCTGCATTTTAATGCAGTTTTTAACATAATTCTTTTTTATTTGCATGCTTGAGTACGTGTTACTACTTTTAGTCTCTTATATTTGTACTCTTAGAGCCAATGTCTATGCAATATTATGAAAATAGTATGTTAATGTGTATGAATACTGCATACGTTTGGTTATTTTAAATGTGTTTATTATTAGTTATGTTTTTAATATAATATATGTTGATTATTGCACGTTTCATAAATGTATTAAATTCATCATTTGGATTGTTATTGAATAACATTATAATATATATGTATATGTATTGAAATTGAGCCATGCTATTAATGAAACATGCATGTAAATGTCACTACAACAAGTAGAACATTTAACAATGTTTACAAAATGGTATAAAAACATTCAAATCCAGATTTAATCCTGCTATCGACTATTCCCTCCTTCTCTCTCACTCCCCTTTTTTGACTATTTCTTCCTTCCTCTCTATCACGTTCTTCTCCCAATCTTGCTCACGCTCTCCCTTCAACTCGGTCTGGATGTCGAAGAAACAAAATATGAAAAAACATTCTAACAACGTTGGGATCTCTATGCCTAAGGCTTCTCGCTTGCTCTTTTATGCTGCCAGTCATGTTGCCTATTGCCCTGATTCTGCCTCTACATCCTCAAGCCTCTGAAAACCTTATTGATTTAGGGTTTCTTGCTACTTATGGTATGCTTAATAAGATTGATCCATGTCTACCATTCCTCCCATCAATGGAGTGATTGCTAATGATGCTATTGTTGGGAAGCCTACCTTAGTCCTTCATTTTTCTACAACATGTGGGTTTGTCAGTTATCATAAGATCCGACCAAGAATCTGAAGTTCATCTATACAATGCAAGTGCCGATGATGTGTTTGTTGCGCAATCGATCTCCATTCAACAAGAAACTTGTAACGACCCAAGTTCTCCATACATATTTACAATATTACATTCATACCCAAATCAGATCCAAATAAGCTATAGCTTTTGGAAATGTTGAGTATTGACATTTTTGATCCATAGAATAAATTATGGATAGTTTTGAACCTAAAAATTTGTAAGATCTACAACTTTGGATAGAAGTTGAGTTAGGGTATGAAACCTCTTCCAAATGAAAGATTTGGTGGTTCACATTTCCGTAGAGTAGCCATATTAGATTTTTGGACTTATGGTTTAGGAGATATCGTAGTTTTAGGTTATATAGTTTTTAGATAAATTTAATGGTTAATTAGCTTAAGACCATAATTAGGCTCATTAAGTGATTTGGGTTTTGTGTTAACTGTAGGTTAGAAAATAGTCCCAAATCATTATCTCACTTCCTAAAAATAATTTCTAACGTCCATTGTAACAACCCGAATTTTCGACCGTCGAACGTCAACACTAAATACATCCACCGTATTCGTGTGCCAAACACCCAAGTGCCGAAAAGAAAGAAAGTTAGGATAAAATAAAAAGAAAAAGAAGAATAGAACAAGAAAGAAGAAAAAATACAACACCAGAATCTCACATTGAAATGATAATATATAATATCAAAAGAATGGTACAAAGGGTTACTATGAACATTGAAATTTCAGAGTTATAAAACATAAGTACTACATCAGCCTGGACAGTTATAACTGTCTGTCCTTACAATGCTGATATATACAATTTAGAAATGCAGCGGAAATAAGAATACTACGGTAGGTAATCATCCAGCTCTTCTCTTTTAAGCTCCAAAGCATCCAAATCTTAATCCAGAAATATATACGGGCTGACCTAAGCATTATAAGAAAATAACACCTGGATCAGTCTGGTAAACCAGTGTGAAAAACTCGAGGAATATGTGTGATAAGTAATAGTAACCATTGAGATCGTATGGATTCCATAACAGCTTTCCTCTCAAAGCAACCAACCATTCATTCGGTTTAATATAGTGATATCATAGATAATGTCCAAGGTATATAATATAAATCATATTAGATAGTTGTGATGCTTACATTGATCACACCATAACAATATTAGGTTATATTCAAAATCACTTAGGTATGTTTGCATATTGGATTTTTTCATGGAGATCTCTTCAGAGAAGTCAAATCTAAACTCCATGCACAAGAGCCAAAATGTTCCATTCAAACGTCGTATATCTCTAGATAAAATATACCATTAAAGTAAACACAAGCAGCCCATCATCTGAACATAAACATAAACAGCGTGAACCAAATATCATCAACTCCCATTGGCCAACAATCGATAAGTATCTCTAGATATGGAGTTGATAATACCCTCATGGATCGGCTAAACCCTAGGTTGTGCATCCTTTTCTATTTTCTATCATTTCCGATGTCAAGGTTGTTCGGCATCTTTCACACAAGTCTTAATCACTCGAATAGAACACAAATCCCTAAATGGATTCCATCATCTCGAATAGATCACAAATCACTACATGGATTCGAGCATCTCAAATAGATCTTGAATCTCCACATAGATTCCTACATAAATCTTCCAACGAATTCTAACGATGTCCTATCTCTTGGAATAATCCTTAAGGTAGATAGTCCTACATGATAGCATTGTTTGAAATGTTAATGCTGACCTCTCTCTTGGACTTAACCTTAGGACAGATAGTTCAACTCTATAACATTTTACTTCACAACCGCTTCCAAAACATAGAACTCGTGTACTAGTTTTGAAGTGGTATTCGATAACTAAAACACTTAACAATCCTAGACTCTTCAAAACCAATCAATGAATTTTCGGTTAACTCAATTCTGATTCTCTCAGAAGTAAGTAAAAGCTAGAGGCGTTTTGTACCAATGCTCCTCTCCATAGGTTCTCATTGGTATGAAATCATGAATCCTTTTGATACTTCTTACGTTATATTAGGTCAAGTTTGATAGTCGACTAATTGACTATCTATTTAAAAACAATTACTTATACAAATCAATATTCGTATATTTAACCCATATCTGACATTCCAACTTAAGTATTCATCATCCAAGAGTGAAGCCAAGTAAGTTAGAGCACTGGTTGAATCAAAGCCTTGCCTAGACACTTCATCCTTGAATCTCACAAATAGATAAGTATACCTCTTCGACTTTTAGTGTTAAGTATAATATTAATGATTTCCATAAAAAAAGTAAGAAATCAACACGATTAACATGTTTTTGACATCCCGACTTAACTATTCCTCGGTCAATAGGGAAGTTGGTAGGTTAGAGCTCCATTGCTTATATCCCTACTTGAACATCAATCTTAACTCTTACAAATAGATAAGCCTACTTCGTCGGCTTTTAGCGTTAAGCATAATTAATTACTTTTCAAACAAGTAATTTAAACAATTAAGCTTTTGGCCATTAAGAAATTCCTAACCCCTTTCTAAACCCTTTGTATATACTTTTAAAACTAATTTTAAAATGATATATGTGTATAGTAATTTATTTATAAAACTAGATATTAAATAAACCATTTTTAGAAGATATTTATTACATAAGATATAAAATAGTCCGCATATTTTTTAAAAACTATATATACTTAAAAGTCTTTTAAAATACTTATAATAGGTATAAAAACAATTATCCAAAATATTACTTGAAAATAACAAGTTTATAAAATCCTTCAAAACTTGGAACAACAAGTTTTCATTATAAAAACCTGTTCTTTAAAAATTCACAACTAATTCTTGAAAATTCATAAATATCTCAAACCACTTTTGAAATACTCTAATATGAGTTAGTAAGCATTTCTAAAAGAATGAAATAATATACTTAAATTTAAATATCTTTTCAAACCTTTAAAGTCCAAAAATCAAGGCTAAATGGGGCAGTTTTGCACAAGTGAAGTTTTGGTCACTCTTCAAAATGTTACTTGACTTTTTACTATCCAATCTTTTTATGGAAGAAAACATACATATAAAACATCATAAATATGGCGAGAAATCCCTAAGGATCTCTCTATAAAGTTCCATAGAAATCGCAAAAAACAAGGTAATTCCAAAGTGCATCCGCGACGACTATCGCTATAAGTGCACTTTCAAATCCAAGTCCAATCTAAACTAAAGTCCATCTATAACCTATGTGCCTTTTTTCATGACCTTTCTACAATTCCATTCAAGTCCATTCAAGTCTGTTTAAGTCCACACATATGCCACTTGCTTACAAAGCAAGAATCAAAACCAAAGTTTCAACATATGTCAATCTCAATTCAAACAACTTAAACACAATCAGACACAAATATAAATACCCATTATTTTCAATTCAAATAATGATTTAGCTTACCTTTAACCAAACAAACATGCAAACCCAAGCAACCCAAGTCCAACCTCATCTTGCAACCACCTTCTTCTTTCCTTCCTTCCTTCCTTTGCTTTCACTTAGCTTTAGCATCTACCACCCTTTAATTTGCCTAAGGCCAATCCAAGTGTGGAGAGTTTGGCTTTACTTTTTCAAAATCTAACTTGGTGAAAGGTGTTATTATGTTGTCACAAGGCTTCACTCCAAATTTGAGTTGATTTGGATGAGTTTTGCAATTATTTTCTTTAGAACATAAGAGAAGAAGAAGACGTGGAAGAAAGCATGGTTTTGCTTTGTGAATTTGTGAGTATTTAACAAGGGTATGCTTTTCCTTATATATGCTTCAAATGGTGCTTTATATCCTTGTTCTCACCCTCCCCACCATGCCATGCAAGGCTCACCACTCCACATGCCCATCACTTCTACTTTACGTGACTTTCAATTAGAAAATTCCTTTACCCCTTACATTTTAATATCTCTTATCCATTTAGAACATTCTAGAATGTTCTATTTGCTTTATGAAGAGAAGTGTTAATTAGTTGCTAATGTGTTCATTTGACCATTAGACAAGTACACAAGAGTTCGAACAACTTATGTCGATAAAAAAGTTATTTGCCGATAAACCGATTTTCGACCACAGTATCAATTTTTCTTCGAAGAGTATATTTTTGTAACAAATTTTAAAAAAGAAGTTCCCTATCATTATTTATTAATTAAATGATGTTTAACAAGGTTATAAAATCACACTTATAATGGTTAATTATTTTTCAAAATGTTTTGATATTCGAAGACGTAATGTTCGAATTTCCGAATCTCTACATCCATTAAACCATATCCTATCAAAACTCCATCAAATCCTTACTAAATTAGGCGTAATCAAGAAATTTAGAGTAGATTAGCAAGGAGATATACTAATTACTATTATGTCCTTTGGAATTCAAGCATTCACTATCCATTTCAAATCTACATTGGTTTTGGTGTTTTTGATCGATTTCACATCGATAGATGAGTGATCTATCATCTCACAACTTTTTTATATGATTATATATGTTAAAATGTATTTTTAAATTAGGTTTAAAGTTAAAAATATTACCTTGAATGATCTGAAATTATAAATGATTTATAAATGAATTTGATTGATTAAACATGATTTTTAAATGTATGTACGTGCTTGATTTGTCTTATGAATGTTGGATTGAGATATGCATGCTAGTTGATTGTATGTTATGGATATGATGCTTGTTTGTTATTTGAATGCATATTTGTATGTTTGAATTGGCTTAAGATGCTTACCTTTAACAAATTTAGGGATGAGTTTGTTATATTTTTGAGGATCTTGTGTAGAGAATTGGCTAGATGATGAGCCATTCAAAGATGATTACATGAACAATGGAATATATGTAGCAATAGAATAAACTTGGATGGATAGGTTATATAGTGATTGAAGTTATATTGATGGAAATAAATTTGCACATAGATCGAAGCATCAAATCAGATAGTAATCGATTCATTAAGATGGAGAAATGACTAGAAAATTTTGTGCTAAGTTTAGATACACTGATTCATATACTGTACTGATCAATATATGATGGGCCTAAGTGCAAAATTGCACAAAAACAAGGTGGTTGAAATTGAGTATGGGTAAACACAAGGAATACGTGAGGACTACTTTAGTTTAGGAAGACGAAAATGTAGAGAAATTTCCATCACCCACCGATCCAATATTGAGAAAGGCACCTAAGTGGATTTGAAGCTAACTTTGGAACAAAGAGGCAAATACGTAGCGTTAACTTTAAGCCAACTCATGGAAAACACTAAAAAGTGGATAAGGGTTGGTGGGGATACTGATCGATCACTCCATAACCGATTAATCTTAAATTTTCTAGAGATTTTTGGCATGATGTGGAGAAGCTACATGATCGATTGTAGATAGATCCAATTGTAGATTTTGAGATATTGAAGAAATATCGATCGATCTGAAAGATGTGACAGACATGGGCATGATGCAAGCAATTTGGAGTTTACTTCTACAACGACCTGCCTTTTTCGATCTTCGGATTTTAGGCCTGAACTGACGTCAACAACTCGACCTGTATACACATACATTAACTTGCCTACTCGCACCTAAGGAGTAATATCAACACTAAACCTATGTCGACTACTCGATTAAGGTCACGTAACACCTCATTTTATACTGTATGCAAATATATATACACATAAATACATACACACACATAGATATATATATATATATATATATGTATATAGACATATAAACTCAACTAGAAGGGTCTACCAAATCCACATTACTAAGAGAATACCAATTTCCACAGAATGACTAATAAGTTACTACTAAGGGAACAACAACTAGTTCATGAATCATTAACATTGATATTGAGGGAACAACCATTTCCTCAGAACAACCGTTTCCTTTTAAATACCAAGCGAAAAACTATTTCTCTAGGACAACTATTCCCTGCATAATACGTACCTCATAAAGAATTACTGGACATATCATAGCATATTAAATGTGCCAAACATCCATTATCCAATTATACTAAGTCAATATGGTATACAAACATCAATAAATAATTCAAACATTTAACTTTACACACCTTGAACTCACTTATATCCAACTACATCTACATGTCTCGCACGTCGCAGTCGTACTTTATTACCTCCTTCGAAGTAGCCCAAAGCATCACATAAAATCTTGGTTTTGCAAAGAAAACCTGATCGAATAGGCTATGTTGGGTCCAGGTTCATATTGGGACCTATTGTAATTATCTGCCACCTATGACATCACGACCCACATTAAAAAGTTGAACTGGCATCGCGAATGCTGCAGACAATGGATCATTTTCTTATAAACCAAAAATGGCTTCCTCATCCTCCTCTCGCCCTCCCATCCCCTTTGCCCCTTCGCTATCATTCTCAGATATCTCCTTCGTCCCTCCTAAATACCTCCGCCAGCCCCATCTTCCTCCTGCCCCATTACCTGCCACCCATCGTCATCCCATGCAAATGCAACACGTCCCACTCCCCCTGGCTCGGGTTGTGGCCCTCCTGGCCACACCCAGTCAATACCTAGCAAGACTAGATCATATGCGCAGGTGGCTGCCACCCCTGCTCCGCCTAACCAGGATCCCCTTCTCCCGACCCCCCGCAATTTCAACCGAAGGCGCCTATTCCCGACTTTTGACTCATACCGCCAAACGTTCGAATTTTTAAAATAAAAAAGAAGATGTTTCCGATGCACTGGCAAGGGCCACGTGGCGACGAAATGTAGGGAAGAGAAGATTTGCTACTTCTGTGGTTATTATGGACATTATTACTCCCGATGTCCTTCCAGGATTTCTGCATCGGGACCCGCCAAAAAAAACCCTTTGATTCCCACAAACACTAATTCCTCCCTCGCTCTCAGTGACAAAGCATCAAATCTGCCTTTTGTCGTTTCCTCTGCCAAAGCCCCTCGTGTCAAGCCGTCTTTTCAATCCCACCCAGGTCACACTCCGAAAACAGCTGAACCCCTCCCACCCAATCGATTTACTTCCCGCCCTTTCCCTCTCTTCTATCCATTCTGTATCCTCTTCCCTCCAAGCTCCCTCAAACCACTTCCCAATGGCAGATTTTTCACTATACATCACCGCCACAATTATTGACGGCGCATGGACGGCAGAAGTCCTCAGTAAAGTTCTGCAATCCGCCTTTGAGCACAGAGAATGGGCGATCTGGTTTCTTGATAACAACCGTTTTCTTATCGCCCGCCCTTCCGAATCCATCAAAACAGCGGCTCTTACCCGAAAAATCCTTACCAAGGCAGGGGGCTCCATTTACCTAGAAGCCTGGCCAGAATACGAACAACCAGCTCCCATCGATCTTGAACCTCCAAGCTGGGCCATGGTCAAGGTAATCCCGGAGTTTCTTAGGCATAACCTAGATATTGTGCAAGCTGCTATCAACCCGGTGGGCAGATTCACGGAGTTTGGCAGATGTGACTGGTCAGAGTTTGACCGTCGACATCTGTATATTAAAATGCAGTTCCTAGTGGGGGTTCCTTCTTCATCATCTTACAGGGTCCGCCTCAACGACGCTAACTATCTCATTATTGTATCCAGATGGGAGCACGTTCATCCGCGCAACAGGCCGGAGGCATATCTTTTGGGTCTAGATTATGAAAGAGACATGAAATGCTTCAGTGACCCACTAGGTATGCCATCGGATGAACTGGACTCGGAAGATCATTTTGATGTGATGAATTATGAGCCTGCTTCGCCCACCTTTCCCCTTTCCAGGCATCAGATGCCCAATATAGAGGTGGAAGCCAACAACATCCTCGGCCTCTTTGCTGAACCAGCCTCCCAGCGCTGGGACCCACTCCTAGACCTGGACCTCTCGGTGCCCTTTCACCTTCAAGCTCCTGCACAAGAACCTGCCCCTATTGATGATCACCGCCTGGCGCCCCATACCCTTCATGACCCCGCACCTGAAACTGGCCATCTTCAACCCCTTGTGCCCCTCCACTTCCAAACCCCCATCTCGGAATCCTCCCCTATGGTTAATCATAATGTGGTCTCTCCTCTATCACCGTTGTCGGTGCATCTTGTGAGGCAAGATCTAACTCCGGCTCGGGTTAGAAGAAGTGCGCGGAACTCAAGATCCTTGCTTGATCATACAGGTAGTTTCTATAAAACTGTAGTTTTTTCTTCTGCTAATTCTAGATTAAACAGAAAGTTAGCATGTGTCATGGGAGTTACCATATAAGATGAGCATTACTCTGCCATGCAAATCCTAGAACAAGAGAGACTGTCCTTTTCCCAATGAAAATTGTATCATGGAATATTTGTGGGCTAGGGGACCCCTCCAAGAGACATTCAACCTACCTTTCCTTGTCTCCCCTAAACATAGACATCCTTCTGCTACAAGAATCTAAGTTGTCCGATCCAACTCCTTCTCATATTAGACAATTAGGTGGTTCTAATCTCACAGGCTGGGCCCACTCCAACTCTATTGGCTCTAGGGGGTTTAATCACCATGTGGAATGAATTTGTATAGTCCCTTAGTCAAATCATATCTCATCCCTCTGTCCTCCATGTAGCACTCAGACACGTGCAGTCCGACACTATTTACTTTTTCTCAAACATATATGGCCCCCAAACAGTGCAAGAAAGGTTGGAACTTTGGTCGGGCTGCTCAGAATTTACATCATCTATTTACGGTCCCTGGGTAATTAGTGGAGATTTTAACACAACCATATATTCAGATGAAAGAAACTCGGGAAATATCTCACTTGACTCAGAAGATTTCAATGCATTCATCAACTCCTGTTCTCTTATCGAGCCTCCAATCAATAACCGTCATTTTACCTGATCCAATAAGCGTCAATTGCCTTCCCTAGCTAAGCTCGATCACTTCCTCTTCAATCCCGCTTGGGAAGATATCCATCCTCTCTCCAATTGTCTTGGCCTTGCCACCATTCTATCTGATCACTGTCCCCTCTGTCTCGACTCAGGCACCCTTCCCACCTCCAAGCGCCCATTCAGATTTGAGCGGCTCTGGCTGCTAGAACCATCATTCGAAGATTTTATCAAATTGGCATGGGACCAGCCCACCAGGTCCACCTCTGCCATTGCACGTGTAGTAGGTAAGCTCAGATCCTTAAGAAAACTCCTCAAGCCTTGGGCGAAATCTATCTGGGGCTCTCTCCGTAGTCGCATTGCCGCCATTCAAAATGAAATCCTAGCTCTAAACATCCAGGAAGAATCTCACCCCCTAGACAATAGCGACTCCCTCAACCTCTCGAACTTAGAGGCTGAGCTTGAAAGACTTTTGAAGCAAGAAGAGATTAGATGGAAACAATGGTCAAAAGCCAAGTGGCTGAAAGATGGCGACAAAAACACATCCTATTTTCACAAATTAGCCAATGGCCGTCGCAGATCCCTATTCATCCCAGAAATAGTGCATAGCAACAATCCAATATCAGAGCCCATTGTAATTTCGAACCTCGTTTCTGACTATTACCGCTCCATCCTCGGCAAACCCTCTCCTCCCCTTCCCCTCATAGATTGGAACCTACTCTATCCTAACTCATCGCCCATCCCAATTGACTCCCCCTTCACAGAAGTAGAGATCCTGGACGCCCTCAAAGATATGGACGACAACAAATCCCCGGGGCCAGATGGCTTTGGCCTGTTTTTCCTCAAGCACTTCCGGGGGTTGTCAGGGAAGATATCCTAGACATGTGTGCCGAATTTTGTTCCAACCCCATGGCCATAGCTCGCCAATATTGTCCTCCTGCCTAAATCCGATGGAGCCAACTCCCTTTCAGCCTTCCGACCTATTAGCCTTCTGAACACCACTTTTAAACTGATTACCAAAGTCCTTGCCAATCGCCTCCAAAACCATATGGAGTCGCTAGTTGGAGCAGAACAGTCAGCCTTCATCCAGGGTAGGAATATCCTGGACTGCGTGGCGGCTACACAAGAAGTAATCTCCTTCTGTCATTCAAACAACATCCCAGGGGTCCTTCTAAAACTAGATTTTTCCAAGGCCTTTGATTCAGTTAATTGGAATTTTATTATTGAGCTTCTAATGCACAGAGGATTTCCACCTAAATGGTGCAACTGGATCAAATGCATCCTAAATTCGAGCTTTTCCTCGATCCAGATTAGCGGCTCATCTGGAGGGCTCATCAAATCAGCTAGGGGTCTCAGGCAGGGAGACCCTCTCTCTCCGCTTATTTTTGTCCTAGTGGCGGATGTCTTTAACCGCATGATCAAACTGGCGATAGCTGATAACTACTTAGCTGGTATTTGTCCCCCCAACCCTAACCCTAACTCTTACCCTAACCTAATGATATCCAACCTCCAGTTCGCAGATGACACCATCCTCTTCGTCTCCCCTTCTCCTGAGCACATCCATAGCCTTAAAGTCCTCCTTTACACTTTCGAACTCATCTCTGGCCTTTCAATTAATTTTAATAAAAGCTCTGTCATCATGCTTGGAAACGCTGTTCACCTCGGTCCCTCCATCTCCTCCTCCCTCAACTGCAACATTGCCACTTTTCCATTATCCTATCTAGGCATCCCCCTATGCCCCACCAAGCTTCATCGATCTGACTGGACCCCCCTTATATCCAAAATTGAATCAAGACTTGCAGGCTGGAAAGCAAACACACTATCGACTTCGGGAAGGCTGGTCTTGGTTAAGGCGGTACTCTCGGCGCTCCCTCTCTACTGGCTCTCTTTTCACAAAATTCCCAGCTGGGTATCCAAAAAAATTGATGCTATTAGACGCGCTTTCCTCTGGAATGGGGGGAAAGCCAAATGCCTTGTTAACTGGAAAAGTTTATGCATGCACGAGGACCACGGCGGATTAGGTATCACCAATCTAATTACTTTCAATCAGGCGCTTCTAGCAAAATGGCTCTGGCGTCTCCTCTCGCCGGGTCAGTTCATCTGGAAAGACTGGATCATGGCTTCCCACTACAATGCTGACCCATTCTGTGCTCTCCACATCGCTCCACTCTTCAAGCCCTCCCCCTTTTGGTTAGGTGTTCTAGCATCAGTGGGCCGCATTAAACCCCTACTTCAGGTGAACCTAGGTAATGGCTCTAACTGCCTTTTCTGGTATGACTCCTGGCACAGCCTCTCCCCACTTAATCGTTCCTTCCCATCCCTCTTTTCCTCCACCAACCTCCCCCTCTTGACAGTGGCAGATGTTGTCAACCTTGGCCTACCCAGCTTTTGTCCCCTAACCCTCTTCGCCGATGACACCCTCTCATAACTCCTATCCGCCCTCAGCCTGCTGCAATCAGTAACCCTTAACCCTTCATCGCGGGATCACCATTCATGGGCTCTATCTCCCTCCAAAGGCTTCTCTCTATCACAATGCTACTCTTTCCTTAACCACCCTGGTAGGTTGTTCTCCTTTGCTCGTGTCTGGAAATGCCGCATCCCTCCCCGAATCAAATTCTTCCAATGGTGTCTCATCCATGGCCGCATCAATACCAAAGATCGCCTCACTCGCTTGAACATCTCATCTAACCAGAATTGTATCTTATGTAACACTGAAGCCGAATCAATCCGTCACCTTTTCTTCGACCGCAACACATCATTTGACATATGGGTTTTGGTTTGCATACACAATCTAGGGCAAACCCACACAATCACAGATTTTTTTGATCATTGGCAATATAATGCACCTAACCATCATCTTGACATCCTTCTAGCCATCTTCAGCTAGGTCATTTGGAAAGAGAGAAATGCCTTCATTTTCAACAAACCCACCAACTCGCGGTTTAGCATATGCTGTAAAATTTCTAATATCTTTGCTTATTGGACAGGCTCTTCCTCCTTGGCCACCTTCAGATTTCGTCTTCCATCTGTGCGGCCCCCATCGGATGAATCGGTAGGCAGTGCATCATCAGCTGCGCCGACTGGCCACCCTGGTTCCGACTGAGGGTTTGATCGTCTTTGCTTTCAGTGTTTTGGGATCACTCTCCGCAGCAGTTTTTTCTTGGATAAACTATGACTAATTATGTATATTAGAAACTTCCTGGTCTGTATTTACATGCTGGCATGCTGTTTGTAACCTTAACTCTAATTATGCTATTTCATATTCGCCATCGATCAGGCCTGTTGATCGAACTACTTATATCTATATATATTATTAATCGGCTGTGTAGTACCATGCTACACAACCGTTCTCCTAAAAAAACTTATAAACCAGATCATAGAGCTATCTAAAATATTCTACACTTTCTGAACTCACAACGGAAGAAACCAAATATTATAATGAAATAAAAATACTATCATCCTATATAAATACAATAAACTATAACGGATAACACTAGTTTTAAAATATCTCTAGATGCTAAAAAAAAAAAATAGTTTGAATATTTGGGAAAAATATCAAATAAGTAGTAAATAGCTGATAAGTAGATTCGCATCTCCATTGTACCGTCATGTCTCTGAAATCAATAACGATCCTCTTTACCTACACTTGTATAATATTAATAACCTAGTAAAAACACTTATACTCGAAAACCATACCTTAACATGTGTCACCTACACCCAACAAGTCAGTTAAACCTAATATAATAATATAATGGCATCAAATGTTAAGGTCTCACTAAATCTAGCTCATGTGTAACCACATACCAACGTTAACCCAAAATCTCAAACTGCTCTCATCAAATCATACACTAAGGGTTCAGCTACATGAACTGTGTTATGTTGCAAAATTGAATAGCGAGGAATAAGCTCCTAGGACTATGATATATTGAGGACTCAACTCCCTAGACTATCATGTGTTGAGGACTCGGCTCCTTGGACCATCACATGTTAAGTACTCAGCTCTCAAGACTATTGTATTTGTAACGACAAGCCTTTTCAACTATCGAAAGTCGACACCAAATACATCTAGGTATTCAAATGTCGAACATAATCATCGGAAAGGCAGATTGTTATGGTAAAATAAAAAGAAAAGAACAGAGAGCAAGGAAATCGGAATCTCATAACTGAATCGAAAACATATAATATAACAAAGACAGTAAAAACTATTACTCCAAAATACAAAGTACATCAGAGTTAAAAACAAACCTTATCAACTGAACAGTTATAAAGTTCTGACCTTACAATTGCTGTTAGGTATGCCATATAATACAGCAGGAAATAAAACACGATGATAGGTGAACATCCAGCTCTTCTTCAATTATTTCATATCACCCAAGCCAACCTAGGAAACACTCGGTCTGACCCGAGCATTATAATAGAATAACACTCGGGTCAGTCTGGAAAACCAGCGTGAGAAAATCAAGTAATATGATGAACATATAAAAATTCTATGAAACCATGCTGCTAATGAGGAACGTGTTTTTACCTCACAAGAATAACATCCATAGATGAAGAAATGGGAAACAAATTAGAACAACAATCTAATCACGAAAGAATGGAAATAAACAACATAAAAAATCCAAATAAAAAGGGTGGGTACTAGTAAGAACAAATACCATACTGAATGAATGGGCATAAATAATATCAAATTCCAGACTTGAAAGAATGGTCACAAATAATTAAACATAGAGAAGGGCACAAGGCAGTTCTCCATGCAATTAAGGAAACAATTCAAAGATTTGAATTAACAAAAAGGGAAAAAGAGAAGTTTTTCAAATAATGACTGGGAGGGTGCACCCCCCTTTACCAGAAGTATACCTCTAGAAATATACTTAATAACTCTGATGGCTCTCGAAAACCTCTAAGCCAGACCTTGCTAACTATTACCGAGTATCCAAGTATTTCACATCTCAATGCGCAACATCGAATCTAATCTACAGTGGATGTGAAATACCCTAATAGGAGCAACCCCACATAGCTTGGTTCCCACTCGCTCTTTGGGTTTAGTCATTTACAACAAAGGATAACAATGCTCAAATGAGCAATACATCGTCTTGGAGTGATGAAATATAAAGAAGAAAGCAGAGTCAAAGTCGGTAGTCGATAAATCAACTATCGGGAATGATAAGATGGTTGTTTTCACTTGCGCTTGATTTTCACATCATAACACTTCTAAAGACACTTTATAATTACTCTTTAAAATATAGTGGCAAATTATATTTTCTAAATGTATTAAAACTAAGGTCAAAACAAATGTCAAAATGTTGTTTATTCTAAACCCAAACAATTTACACTTGGCTTTAATTTGAAACACTTCTTTTTAAAAAAAATTCTGGTTTTTATAAATTTTAAAACAATATTTATTATCCTAAAAGATAATAAATCAATCAAATTACTTTTATAAATTTTAAATCAAAGGTTAGTCATCTCGACGGGTAATTTATATAACCTTTTTATA
Organism: Allium fistulosum; assembly: GCA_030737815.1. Taxonomy (NCBI): domain Eukaryota; kingdom Viridiplantae; phylum Streptophyta; class Magnoliopsida; order Asparagales; family Amaryllidaceae; genus Allium; species Allium fistulosum. Next base: position 1,125,121,848 of record CM060904.1, on the reverse strand, counting down.
ACTTTTAAACCACATTAATTTTCCCAAAACAAAATAAATCGAATTTAAAATCCCTTTTATAAATTTAAACCAACATTAATTATCCCAAAAGATATTTTATCAAGTTTATAATCTCTTTTAATAAACCAATCAAATATCTTTATTAAATAATTAATTATCTCAAAAACACCTTTATTTAATCAGTAAATTAACTTTTAAACCTTATTAAATCAGTTCATTAACTTTAATATACTAAATCAGTTAATTAACTTTAAAATGATTTTATTAAATCAATTACTTAACTTTTAAAACACCATTAACTAAAAATGTTAACTAAATTCAAATATCATTAATTAAAATGATAAATTAGATTCAAACATCGTTAATTATAACGATTAACTAAATTTAAAACGTCATTAATTAAAATAATTAATTAAACTCAAATATAATTATTTAGAATGATCAATTCATTTAAATATCTTTAATTAAAATGATTAATTAAATTTAATCATCTTTGGCTAAAATGATTTATTAACTTAAAACGTCATCACTTAAAATGATTACTTAAATTCAAATATCATTAATTTAAATTAAAAAATCATTAGTTAAAATGATTTCATAAATTTTGAACATCATTAATTAAAAGGATGAATTAATTTAAATATCATTAATTAAAATGATTAATGAATTTAAATATCTATTTTATGAAAATACAAGCTCAAGACAACACACACGAAGGGTGTAGGAGATGATATTCAATAATTGACGTTATAACGAAAATTGCTATAAAGACACTTCAACAATTTTAAATAAAATATCATGAGTAATTTCAACTAAACATTAATATAAGCAGCACAAAGAAATAAATAAATATTATTGGTGAGAACCTCCTTAGGAACTCTCTACAAATATTCCCCGCAAAAAAACATTGGTTACGGACAATATATATCCTCATATGGGTTCACAGCAATTAAGTTAATATGTTGTCCATTTTCCAAAATAGTGTTTTCAACCAAAAAATCAATCAAATAATCAATCTAACAACAATAACAATATCTAAACTATCAACCAAACATTCAATAATAAATTTATAGCATCAGATATATTATATAGCTAATTCAAGGTGAGTAAATTCATAGAATTTTCAATTATTGTTGAAGCGTTCTAGTTTGAACTAAAATCGAATGGGCATTTGATTTTAGCTTGAAATTCTACAATCTTCAGTCTCATTCAATCCAATTACATAACGCAGACATCATCATTACGAACCTAAAGCGACTGATCGCATTCAATTTGGACCTAGTATGAACAAGATACGAGTTAACGATCATTCGACGATTAATTAACTAAACAAAAATTAATTAATCCTTCATTACATTGCTAAAAAATCCTGGCCACTAACCCTCGTTTCTAATCACGGCCCCAAATTCAAGAAACCAATGCGAACTTTCATCTTGTTCATTAACGAACCGCCGCCATCCTCCTAACGCCGTCACACGCCACCAGAACGAAGCCCCAACCACAACCTATCACCTCGACACCCGATTCACCATGTCCTGATGACCAAAGCTGGAACGCAAACTCTAAAAATCATCGTCGTTCATCTCGACGCCGCCGCCACCACATCAAACCAATGATCACCGCGCCACCTCCAATTGAAAGCCCTCAACCACCCTGACGTTTTCCCTTATGGCCTTCCTCCTGAAAACCACCATCGCCACCAGAAAAACCAAAAATATTATCATCGATCGTTGCCAAATCCATAGTGCTATGTGCCTTCAACACACGATCCAACCAGTCGATGTGCTCAACTCACCTAGACGAACATTTCCCCAGTTGGGATCGATGGCTAAAATCGCCTATGGTGGCTCTGATTAGCTTGGGCCATTGGATTTGGCTACTTAGGGATAGGGTTCTTGAGAATTAAGGTAGGTAAGAGTCCTTATATAGGAATGCTCTCAGACGGTATTCATCTACAAAAATCACGAACTCGAATCGAGGTGTGCTCACTGGTGATTCTAGCTAAATACTGCTATTCCAAACTCAATGGCACTATTTTTGAGAGCTAATTCTATCGTATATAGAAGTTAACTTTTTAAATCAAGTTATATTATATATATAAATTCCAGAAATTAATTGCTATGCGTTTCGAGATCGCTCGATGACATAATACGTCTGATCGTCACGAAACTCGTTGGCATACAACAATTCATTATTCCAGTTCCAATGACATTAGTTTGGTCAAATTCTGAGATAATTCCCCGGAATGGTAATTTTCACACATTTTAAATATTGTTTTATATTTTCGAACCAAAATCGATATTTATCAATCTATTTATTTTTGTAATTAAATTTACAAATTCAATTCACTTATATTATTTATTAATTAAAAGGAGTTAAATAAAATTATTAAATCCATTTAATTATTATTTAATTCACAAATTCAAATATTTAAGTAATCCACATGTATGAATATAAGATATTAAATTTCAAAAATTCAATTATTTAAATATTTAAGATTAATTAAATATTAAAAAATCCAATGACCAAAATTTTGGATTGTTACACGTATATTATGGACTCGGCTCATCGGACTATCTTATATTAAGGACTCAGCTCCTAATCCAATGCTGCAAGCATTGGTATACATGGTAAAAGGTTTTGTACTGTCAGGGATAACCAAAATAAGTGCAGTCGTCAAAAGCAGCTTCATGCCTTCAAATGCATGTCCACACTTTGCATCCCAAGAGAAAACAAGATTTTTCTTAGTAAGGCGAATTTGCGAAAATTTCTTAAAGTCCTTAAAGAACTTTGGATAAAAACTCGAAACCAAGAAAGCTTCTAACTTCAGTGGCATTTTTTTGTACCTTCCAGTCTTGTACCATAATAACTTTTCTTGGATCAACTGCTAATCCATGCTCTGACATGACATGTCCAAGAAAACGTACCTCCTTTCTCCAAAAAAGGCACTTGAAGAATTTTGCCTTCGGTTGCTACTTTCCTAAGGTATTAAGCACCTCTTCGAAATGCTCCCTATGATCCTCCTCGGACTTGGAATAAATGAGGGTATCATTCACAAACACCATGACAAATTGATTTAGTTGTTTTTGAAAAACACGATGCGATGCATAAGATTCACAAAATAGGCTGGAGCGTTGGTTAGTCCGAAAAGCATGAACAACTACTCATAAGAACCTTCCAGTATGTGAAAGGCAGTTTTCAGTTGCTCTCATTTGCCACCCTTAGCTGATGAAAGCCCATGGTGAGATCTAACTAGGAAAATAGTCTCGCTCGAGGAGCTGAGTCCTTAATATACGATAGTTCAAGAAGCTGAGTCCTTAACGTGCGATAGTCCATGGAGTTAAGTCCTTAACATGCGATAGTCCGGGGAGTTGAGTCCTCAACAAGTGATAATCTAGGGAGATGAGTCCTCAACATATCATAGTTCGAGAAGCCGAGTCTTTAATATTCGATTTGGCGACCTAACATGATTCGTGTAATTGAACCCTTAATGTATGATTTGATGAGAGCAGTTAGAGATTTTGGGTTAACCGTGGGTATGTGGTTAGGCATGAGCTAGATTTAGTGAGACCTTAACATTTGATGTCACTATATTATTATATTGGGTTTAGCTAACATGTTGGGTGCAGGTGACATAGGTTAAGGTATGTTTTTCGAGTATAATTGTTGTTTTACTAGCTTACTAATTTTATACACTTATATGATGTGTATCACTCACCAAACGTATGTTTGACCGCCTCTATTCCTTTATCCTTTTTGTTTACTCCAATAGGTAGGTAGGGAGGATCTGTAGTGATTACAAAGATGTGGCGGTACAATTAAGATGTACATCTACTTATATGACGAACCACATTTCGGAAGGTTTAAATCGACAATAATCCACACATGTCCAATCCAAACAATCCGAAACATAGATAATCATTGGGGTTAATAAGAAAATAAGAGAAAGAGAAGAAGAAACAAACACAGAATCTCGCAGCAGAATGACAAAATATAATAATCAAATAAACAGTTCATTAAGCTGTTTATACAATACATTTGATTCTAATCTATACAACATTTATCAGAGTTATATATACATTAGGATTGAATAAATAATGCAGCAGACAACATGATGCAGGAATTACTAATATTAATAATATACCAAATCTTCGTCTTCGTCCTCCATAGTAAGTCTTCAATAAGCTGAAAAACTCAGGACTAACTCGAGTGTAATGAAAAGACAAAACACTCGAGTCAGGACTAAAATATTCTTATGTGAGTCAAATCAATATTGTATATAAAATGAGTGTCGTGGCATCAGAGATGTTTACGGGATTTCACATCTCATATCCGATGTATAACATGCGTGCAATAAATCAAGAGATGTTACGGAATTTTCCATCTCTTAAGGATCCGTCAAAATATTTATATGTAGTATCATACGCTACATATATAATGTCTAATCAGTAAAATAAATATTTTTCTTAGCATTATGGCTTTACATTAATCCCCCTTAACGCGTTTTTAAGCATTGTCGTACAGTGTCCATATAAAACACCAGTTAAACGGTCGGTGGATAGGGATGCGCCGTGATACGACAACGCTAAACTAAAATCGTATGGGTTTCGTTTAGGGATAAAAGTATGATAAGGCACGTTAGGCAATGCCCAAGGTAGGATACTACCAGTTTCCCTTCCCGGATGGTGGTACCGCATCATAGCTATGATCGCCCACTACTTCCAACACTCCCATAATTCAGAGGGTGCACACCAATCAATCACAAAGTCATAATATGGTATTTCGATGTAGTGCGTCCGCTAGGGGTAGCTAGCCCACTTAGCCGGTACGGCTCCTGTTTTAGTCATTTCAAATTGGCACAAGTGCCAGGCTAATCCATCATCATTCTCTTTCTTCACATCCAGCAAACGACGCCAAATCCAACCACTTTGTTCTGGAGTCTCCTCCGCATACACAGTTGTTAAAGTGGTTATGGTATCGATAGAGAGTATGCCCATATCCGGCCTCGGTCTCTTTAACAACCAAACGTCGTTTTACACACCGGTTGGTTCTTTTACATTTCGAAAACAATTCGTACTTGATATCAAAATATCATCTTCGCTTCAAAATCAAATCCATTTTGAAATCATCACATTTACGCAAAATATACTATTTCAGTTCAAAATCAATTTCGCCTTAATATCTAGATTTCGCTTCCAAAATCGTTTCGAATTCCAATTTGGGTTATAACTTCATTTAACCCAATTCGTATTTAAATCCATGATTTAAAATAAACATTCCACCCTTGACCATTTTGAATTTTTGAAAAATAGTTTGAATAGTTTAAAATAGTTTAAATAATTAAAATAGTTTAAATGGTTAATATAGTTTAATATAAGATAGTTAAGTATTAAAATGGTTTATATAGCAAAATAGATTGGAAAATCCAAAATAATTTGAATATAAAAATATATATATATAAAAATAGATTTAAATAGTTATATATTAAAATAATTTATTTGAAAATAGTTTCAATGTCAAACCGATTCAATTCCAACTTCACAATTCAAGTTTCGATTCAATTTCAATTTTAGTTCGAATTAACTTCGATTCCAGTTTATATTCAAATCAATTTTAATTTCGATTCCAAATTACTTCAAATTCGATCTCAATTCCAATCAATTCAGTTCAACTCCAATTTGAATTAGTTTCAATTCAATTCTCAATTCAAACCATTTCGATTTATATCAATTCCAAGTTCGATTTTCAAAATATCGATTTAAAACACATAATCAAATTTACCTTCAATATTCAATTTTAAATCCAAATTTTCAAATAAAATTTAATTCTGAGCTCAAATTCGAAACATCGTTTTATATCACTTTTACTTAGCAATATTCAAAGTTCGTACAAAATCCAATCTTTTAAAACAATTCAATTTTCGAATTTCAAATCTTATTTTGATTATAACTTCAAAATCTCAACTTTGATTATTTACACAATTTCAATTACCACCACTTAATTCCACAATTTGAGCTCAAGTTCGAAAATAATTTGATTTCTATAAGTTCAATTTTTATTTCTTTAAATTCAAATCATTTTAATAATTTCAAATCAAAAATTTTAAATCATTTAATTTAACCAATCCTGTGTCCGTATATAATTTTCTATCCTATGGCCAAGTGATCAGTTATTTCAATTTAATTTCAGGGATGGATATATATCATTTCAATCCAAATCAGAGTGTCATAGGTATATATCATTTCAACATATTTCTTACTTCATTCGAAATAATTCAATTTACAGTTTATATACTATAAATAATATACAGGGTGATAATGTGATATATCAGAATAAATAAACATCCAAATCATCCAAATATCAATCAATTGCATCCATCACAATCATTCATCCAAACAATCAATATAATTCACAACAATTTCATAGTTATTAAAATCGTGTATTTTACTGGCAATTATTTCCAATTTCAAATTTAACTATCAATTTTAATTTCTACAGTTAATTCAAATGACAATTTGGAGGACAATTTATCAAACAACAATCAATAACTTCATATCACTTCATAATTTCAAATTTAACTAGCATAACAATATTCTAGTACGTTGTGAGCGTTATAAAACACTCACCTTGATTTTTCAATTTTAAATCAAATCGAACGATGTTCGATTTAACCTAAAATTTTAACTAGCTCCAAACAATTCCAAACCTGTTCGACAATATAGTGCTCATCGCCACGATCCCATCGCCGCTTGTTTCGTCTCAATCGGACCTCGCATATGAAAGTTATACAATTTTTAAGTTCATCGATTAATTATATAATTAATTTAAAATACTAATTTATTTATATATAAAACCCATTACCCAATAAACCCGGCCCAAACAAATTCCTTCTTCCCCCTTGCGTTGCCTGTACACGAATAGGAAAGCAACCCAAAAACGACCGTGCATGTTTTGCACTGACACAGCGAACGCCTCGTCGAAACTCGAATCCAACAACACCAACGAACTCCTCTCCTCGCACTCGACCCGCCTACCACCACTTCGTCATCTCCTCCACCCCCTTGCGAAACGCGTTCACGGCCATGCACGCATGACCTATCGAGTTGTGACTTCCAAATCACCACCGAGCGCCACGAAAATCGATGAGTAGATGCGATTTTCCTCCTCGAACCCAAATGCGATGCCCAAATCCCCAATCGACCCCTCTCCTCTCCAAAAACTCAAACCCTAACTGAGTCCAAGCTCATGACACAATAGTCAAACCCCATCAAATGATGCCGCCCCTTCCAATTTGCATATCAGATTGAAAAGAATTGAAAAATAGGAATTTTAAAACCATTTTTGAATTTTTTTTAAACAAGTATAAATGGAGAATTTAATCTTCAAAGTTTTTGCTCCATTGTTTTCTTGCTGTCTGCGTGCTCTGGTTTAAAAAGGGAAGGGATGAGATGAAAGATAAGAAGGTGGTGTGTAGGAGCTGTATACAGTGACTTGAAGGGAAAGAAAAGAAGATGATGTGAATATTTGACCAGACAATATATTAATTTATTCTAAAAATGTCTCGATTTACGCAACTTAAAATCTCGAATTCCTATCGAGGCATGCCACTAGACGTTTATAATGTTATACCCCCATTCCGAACGCAATGGAAAAGGTTTCGAGTCCTAATTCGATCGTATGGAGAAGATAGCTTTTTGGACCCAATTATTATATTGAATTTTGGATATTAAATTCAATGTGTTTCTATATCGTGGGACCAAACGATAACTCTAAATGCTACGAAATTTGAAATCCGATAATAATACACTATTATGGACCCAATGGAACTAGTTTTGTCGAAATCCGAGAATGTGCCCCGGATCGCTATTTTAACGTCTCGATTATACTATAAAATTTCCAATTTCTAATTATTCACTTTTAAATCCAATTTTAAATGTTAATAATATTCATTGTTGTTTAAATAAAATTTACATCAACTTCCGATATCATTTTCAATCATATTCAATTCAGAATTCAATTATTCAAATAATTTCCAATATTAAATCTAAACAATTTAATTGTTCAATATTCAACAAATTTCAATATTGGCTTTCAAATGAATTTTAGTTATCAATCAATTACTTTATTTACATCTAATGAATTCAACATTTATTATTTAATCCAACTATTGATTGTAAACACATTCAATATGTAGTATTACCTTTCATTACTTGTTATTACTTAAATCTTCGAAATTGGTTTATTTCAAAATTTATTCAAGTTAATATCCAATAACTTACATTCAAAATCATTAATTTTTTTATTTTTAACCATTTTTATTTAATAATTACATCAAATCAAATAATTTAAAATAGCTAAAAATACGGGTCATTACAATCTCCCTCACTCAAAACTTTTCGTCCCCGAAAAGACGTTAAGTAAAGAATTTAACATTCTATATATTTTATTCAAAATAATCAACTTATAAAACAACAAGATCTCATTTATAAAACCATTACTATGTTCCTACTATGCTACTCCAATCGGCTTACGAAAAATACAAGTTAGTTATCCAAACAAGTTATAAAAATTTTAAAACTTCAAAATTTTTCTAACACTCGAATTTATGGAAAATTTCGGTAGAGTCTCCTTTGCATGGCTAGATCAGAACAACTAAAAAATGCCACTACGGGCCCAAACCAACAAAAGCCAAGCGGCTCAATCATAAACCCACCAAATCCAATGACAAAATAAACATGTACCTTTTTGTCGGGCAATCCAAATTTTTCATGATTTTAAATACCTGCATCTTATTTACCAATGATATCCAATCATACAATTTAATATCATTTTTATACTTTGCATTTTCAATTTTCAATTTTCAATTTCCAATATTTGCTTTACTTAAGCCGGTACGATGTACATATATCATCCGTACGCAATATCAAATCTGATCGCTCACTCGATCACACAATTTCACTTCCGAACTAGTATCGTTCACACGACTCTCTAGTGCGGACTCAGATTTGGTTCCTTGATCAAAAACTGTCACTCCTCTAGCATAGCCATATACTATGATAGACAATTCCAGAATCAAATCAAAAATCAATATCCAGGGTTTGCCGTCGAGAATCGAGTGAAAAATCCTAACTCGGATTGATATAAATTATCTTGAAATTCTCTACTCGAATCTGGATCAAATCGTTATGCGAATAAAATAATATACGTACAACTTACATATTTATTCCAATCGATTCTTAGTTAGACCAAATCCTTTTCATTCACATTCAATTTCATAATTTCCTTTAATAACAGATTTATTTGTGAAACATTTTATTAATCATCACTTTAGTTTATAATCTTCCTCCATAAGTCCAACTTCTTATATATGGCTTTATCTAAGTTTATAATTACCTCAAAAGTTACAAAGTCAATTTCACAGTTTCTCTACAAATTTATATTTAATTCTATAACCCATTTACAAAGATATTATTTGATTCATTTGTCTACTTTCTTAAGCTCACTTACTTATTCCATTTAGTCATTAATCATTTCATAATATACTTAAGTCTATAACACTTACTATTACAACTAAATTTCCATTTACATACATTCTAATTACTTTTAAGTTTGTTTACTTGTATAACATCCCATTACATTTCCAAGTCATATTTTAACTTTTAACATTAGGTAAGTCTTATTATATGCTATTAGAATGCAATTTGGTACTATACAAATTAATTTGATTCATTTTACTTAATTAGAATGTTCACTATTTTAACTTGTTTAAATTTTCTTTACTTTCAATTTAAGATTTGCAAACTTCAACTCTAAAGTTTCTTAAAACATTTAGCTTAGATTTCTTAGTTCCCTTATTTTATAAGTTCTGGTTATTCAAATATTTCATATCATTCAAATAATTTGAAGATTATTAATTAACAGAACTTAAAAATTTAAACACCGGGTTCATTTCAAAACGTTTCAAATAAGTATATATACTTATATCTTTTATATATATCAAATCATACTTTTGGAGTTTAAACCAAAATCCATTTATCGAAACAATTTCGAAGCAAAGCTTTTCAGAAGTCTCCCCCACTTTGAGACTCGAAAATGAATGTCGATGATGTTGCGCAGTCATCACCGAAATTATTTTCCAACGACAGAAAAGGGGAGTACAGAATTCATTCCTTTTAACAATCCCTTTAAAAATATTTTTCATAATTATTTTTCAACTAACATCACAATATTTTTCCAAAACTTTGAAAACCATTTTCAAAAATTTCCGCGTCTTAGATTCAAAAACTTCTCAATTTAAATCCATTTTAAATCTATAAGTAACATTTATAAATTATACTTACAAAATTTCACTTTCTTAAAACATTTCACCAATGTTTTATCATTGTTTATTTTAAACATCTTTTATTAAGGTACAACACCCAGCTAATGATAATAATCAATATTATCATTCCTAACAACCAAACACTCTATATATACCATAATAATTTCTGAAAATTATTCCTTTATACATAAAATATAATCAGGGTAAAGTTATTTCATTTGCCCAATTTCAAAACAATACTATGTCGAATTGTTCTGTTCAAGTGTTTAGAGATCTCTATCAATAACATTAATTACTCGTATTGACCAGAATCCATAAGCCACTCAACAAATAAACCAACAAAATATAAAACAATTTTATATTCACTAACAAATACGCGCTCATATCTATTAATATGCTCAAACTCATTCTAGGGTGCTACTGACCCTACCTCTAATGAGTTACCCCACAAAGCTAAGGTTATCGCTAAACCAAAGCTCTGATACCAACTATGACGACCCACATTTCGGAAGGTTTAAATCGATAATAATCCACACATGTCCAATCCAAACAATCCGGAACATAGATAATTATTGGGGTTAATAAGAAAATAAGAGAAAAAGAAGAAGAAACAAACATAGAATCTCGCAGCGGAACGACAAAATATAATAATCAAATAAACAGTTCATGAAGCTGTTTATACAATACATTTGATTCTAATCTATACAAAATTTATCAGAGTTATATATATATATATATATCAGGATTGAATAAATAATGCAGCAAACAATATGATGCAGGAATTACTAATAGTAATAATATACCAAATCTTTGTCTTCGTCCTCCAGAGTAAGTCTTCAATAAGCTGAAAAACTCAGGACTGACCCGAGCGTAATGAAAATACAAAACACTCGAGTCAGGACTAAAATATTCTTATGTGAGTCAAATCGATATCGTAAATAAAATGAGTGTCGTGGCATCGGAGATGTTTACGGGATTTCACATCTCCTATCCAGTGTATAACATGCATGCAATAACTCAAGAGATGTTACGGGATTTTCCATCTCTTAAGGATTCATCAAAATATTTATATGTAGTATAATACGCTACATATATAATTCCAATCAATAAAATAAACATTTTTCTTAGCGTTAAGGCTTTACATTAATCCCCCTTAACGCGTTTTTAAGCATTGTCGTACAGTTTCCATATAAAACACCAGTTAAACGGTCGGTGGATAGGGATGCACCATGATACGACAATACTAAACAAAAATCGTATGGGTCTCGTTTAGGGATAAAAGTATGACAAGGCACGTTAGGCAATGCTCAAGGTAGGATACTACCAGTTTTCCCTTCCCGGCTAGAGGTAACACATGATAGCTATAATCGCCCACCGCATCCAACACTCCCATAATTCGGAGGGTGTACACCAATCAATCACAAAGTCATAATATGGTATTTCGATGTAGTGCATCCGCTAGGGGTAGCTAGCCCACTTGGCCGGTACGACTCCTGTTTTAGTCATTTCAAATTGGCACAAGTGCCAGGCTAATCCATCATCGTTCTCTTTCTTCACATCCAGCAAACGATGCCAAATACAACCACTTCATTCTGGAGTCTCCTCCGCATACACAGTAGTTAAAGTGGTTTCGGTATCGATAGAGAGTATGCCCATATCCGGCCCCGATCTCCTTAACAACCAAACGTCATTTTACACACCGGTTGGTTCTTTTACATTTCGAAAAAAATTCGTACTTGATATCAAAATATCATCTTCACTTCAAAATCAAATCCATTTCAAAATCATCATATTTACATAAAATATACTATTTCAGTTCAAAATCATTTTCGCCTCAATATCTCGATTTCGCTTCAAAAATCGTTTCAAATTCCAATTTGTGTTATAACTTCATTTAACCCAATTCGTATTTAAATCCATGATTTAAAATAAACATTCCACCCTTGACTAGTTTGTATTTTTGAAAAATAGTTTGAATAGTTTAAAATAGTTTAAATAATTAAAATAGTTAAAAATAGTGTAAATGGTTAAAACAGTTAAAAATAGTTTAAATGGTTAAAATAGTTTAATATAAGATAGTTAAGTATTAAAATGGTTTATATAGCAAAATAGATCGGAAAATCCAAAATAATTTGAATATAAAAAAAATAAATAAAAAATAGATCTAAATAGTTATATATTTAAATAATTTATTTGAAAATAGTTTCAATGTCAAACTGATTCAATTCCAACTTCACAATTCAAGTTTCGATTCAATTTCCATTCAATCGATTCAATTTTGATTTCAATTCGAATTAACTTCGATTCCAGTTTATATTGAAATCAATTTTAATTTTGATTCCAAATTACTTCAAATTCGATCTCAATCCCAATTAAGTTCAACTCCAATTTGAATTAGTTTCAATTCAATTCTCAATTCAAACCATTTCGATTTATATCAATTCCAAGTTCAATTTTCAAAATATCGATTTAAATCACTTAATCAAATTTACCTTCAATATTCAATTTTAAATCCAAATTTTCAAATAAAATTCAATTCCTAGCTCAATTTCGAAACATCGTTTTATATCACTTTACTTAGCAATATTCAAAGTTCGTACAAAATCCAATCTTTTAAAACAATTCAATTTTCGAATTTCAAATCTTATTTCGATTATAACTTCAAAATCTCAACTTCGGTTATTTACATAATTTCGATTACCACCACTTAATTCCACAATTTGAGCTCAAGTTCGAAAATAATTTGATTTCTATAAGTTCAATTTTTATTTCTTTAAATTCAAATCATTTTAATAATTTCAAATCAAAATTTAAAATCATTTAATTTAACCAATCCGGTGTCTATATATAATTTTCTATCTTATGGCCAAGTGATCGGTTATTTCAATCTAATTTCAGGGATGGATATATATCATTTCAATCCAAATCACAGTGTCATAGGTATATATCATTTCAACCTATTTCTTAGTTCATTCGAAATAATTCAATTTACAGTTTATATACTGTAAATAATATACAGGGTGATAATGTGATATATCAGAATAAATAAACATCCAAATCATCCAAAATATCAATCAATAACATCCATCGCAATCAATCATCCAAACAGTCAATATAATTCACAACAATTTCATAGTTATTAAAATTATGTATTTTACTGGCAATTAATTCCAATTTCAAATTTAACTATCAATTTTAATTTCTACAGTTAATTCAAATGACAATTTAGAGGACAATTTATCAAATAACAATCAATAACTTCATATCACTTCATAATTTCAAATTTAACTAGCATAACATTATTCTAGTACGTTGTGAGCGTTATAAAGCACTTGACCCGCCTACCACCACTTCGTCGTCTCCGCCACACCCTTGCGAAACACGTTCACGGCCATGCGCGCATGACCTATCAGGTTGTGACTTCCAAATCACCACCGAGCGCCACGAAAATCGATGAGTAGATGCGATTTTCCTCCTCGAACCCAAATGCGATGCCCAAATCTCCAATTTACCACTCTCCTCTCAAAAACTCAAACCCTAGCCGAGTCCAAACTTACGACACAACAGCCGAACCCCATCAAATGATGCCGAACCCCATCAAATGATGCCGCCCCATCCAATTTGCATATCAGATTGAAGAGAATTGACAAATGGTATTTTTAAAACAATTTTTCAATTTTTTTAAACAGGTATAAATGGAGAATTTAATTTTCAAAATTTTTGCTCCATTGTTTTCTTACTGTCTACATGCTCTAGTTCAAAAAGAGAAGGGATGAGATGAAAGATAAGAAGGTGGCATGTAGGGGCTGTATACAGTGACTTGAAGGGAAAGAAAAGAAGCTGATGTGAATATTTGACCAGACAATATATTAATTTATTCTCAAAATGTCTCGATTTACGCAACTTAAAATCTCGAACTCCAATCGAGGCATGCCGCTAGGTGTTCATAATGTTATATCCCTATTCCGTACGCAATGGAAAAGGTTTCGAGTCCTAATTCGATCGTATGGAGAAGATAGCTTTTTGGACCCAATTATTATATTGAATTTTCGATATTGAATTCAACGCGTTTCTATATCGTGCGACCAAACGATAACTCTAAATGCTATGAAATTTGAAATCCGATAATAATACACTATTACGGACCCAATGGAACTGGTTTCGTCGAAATCCGAGAATGTGCCCCGGATCGCTATTTTAACGTCTCGATTATACTATAAAATTTCCAATTTCTAATTATTCACTTTTAAATCCAATTTTAAATGTTAACGATCTTCATTGTTGTTTAAATAAAACTACATCAACTTCCAATATCATTTTCAATCATATTCAATTCAGAATTCAATTATTCAAATAATTTCCAATATTAAATTTAAACAATTTAATTGTTCAATATTCAACAAATTTCAATATTGGCTTTTAAATAAATTTTAGTTATCAATCAATTACTTTATTTACATCTAATGAATTCAACATTTATTATTTAATCCAACTATTGATTGTAAACACATTCAATATATAGTATTACCTTTCAATACTTGTTATTACTTAAATATTCGAAATTAGTTTATTTCAAAATTTATTCAAGTTAATATCCTTTAACTTACATTAAAAATCATTAAATTTTTTTTATTTTTAACCATTTTTATTTAATAATTACATCAAATATAATAATTTAAAAAGTTAAAAATACGGGTCGTTGCAAATTATTAGTTATCTACTGCTTATTTGATATTTTTCCCAAATATTCAGACTATTTATTTATTTTCAACATCCAAAGATATTTTGAAACTAGAGACTATCAATTATAGTTAATTGTATTTAACTAGGATTAATGTATTTTTAATTCAATATTATATTTAGCTCCTTCCATCTTGAGTTTCAAAAATTGTAGAATATTGTAGATAGCTTTATGATCAGTTTTATAATTTATTTAAAAACGATCTATTGTATATGGGGTCCACAATGCCAATTCCACTTTTAGACGTAAGTTGGGACGTCATAGATGGTGGGTTGTTACACCTACAATTCCCGTCGGTCCATGGGTGATTATACCACCGGTCGATCGGTCATGCCGGGTCTATCAGTGGTATTGCCATCGGTTCACCAACCGGAGGCCATTTTAGCTTCCTGTGTGCGTCGTTCTTCTCGTCTATTGACGTTTTTTGTTTCACGATACATGTAATGATCTGCCTTTCTTATACCTTAAGACGACACTTAATACATCCTCGGTATTCGTGTGCTGATCATTTATGTGTTAGAAAGACAGGTAATTTGGGGTAAAAGAAATAGAAGACTGTACAAAATCTCATATCTTAAAGATAAAATATATAATATATGCAAGATCTTTCCAAAAGGAAATCATCTTTATTATGCGCAACATCTAAATACGCTAACCTATTTTTAGCCTGGACAGTTATAACAGCCTGTCCTTACAATTGCTGATAAATACAAACAAAAATAAAGAACAACAAACAGTGGAAGAATATAAGATATATGAATAAATCCTGGAGAATCCAGCTCGTCACTTGAAAGCTCCAAAGCATCCAGCTAATAGGGAAAATATGCTCGGGCTAACCCGAGCGTTATAAGAAAATAATGCTTGGATCAGTCTGATAAACCAACGTGAGAAATCTTGAATCAAATCATATTTGTAACGACCCAAAAATTTTGATTGGTTTTAATAACGTATGTAACTGAATTTGGTGAAATTTTAAATAATTTAATTTGCAAATAAAAAATTAATATTTGGATTACGTATAATTAAATATAGCAAATGGTAAATTTTTATCAGAGAATATGAAAGAAAATTTTATTGTGTAATTCTAATTCAATTCAAATCAGTAAATAATTGATGATAATAAATTTATTTTCAAACCTGAATATTTTTCTATAGAAAATTTCTAAATCCTCTTCTGAGTGAGACGTCATCTTTCGTTTTTTTCAAATTTTGACCGCTATTGCTCCGTTTATCTTATTTCTGGTAAAATAGCAGCATTTTCGGTACCGATTATCGACTTTTGATGGTGTGATCGTACCACTAATATCTGTATACGTTTTGATTGTCTCGTCGTGCTGATCCCTATGGTATATTCATTTCTGTATTTTGAGGTCCGATACGCGACGGAAACAATAAAATGTCCGTTGCATCGTTATCAAAAATTGTGACTTTACTATTTCTT
Source organism: Allium fistulosum (assembly GCA_030737815.1). Lineage (NCBI taxonomy): Eukaryota > Viridiplantae > Streptophyta > Magnoliopsida > Asparagales > Amaryllidaceae > Allium > Allium fistulosum. The sequence continues at coordinate 1,125,105,345 of CM060904.1, read as the reverse complement.
CGGTTTCAAAATCTGATGACGTGCTGTCCAAACATCACAATTAATTGCTTTAAAAAACTTTTGCTGAATCAATGGACAACTGTATGTTCCTTTGGCTTTTGAATTTATATCTAATTATGGTGGAACGTTTCTTTTGCCCCTTTCTCTCCTTTGTTTCTATTTATATCTTTTGAGAGCATAAATAATAAATTTGGAAGCTGATACGTTACCAACGTTCATTTTCAAATTTATAGCCTTCCACTACCTCTCTCTCTTCTCATTTTATTGTTGCCTTACTCCTTTTCTTCATTTTGTTTGCCTGAAGCCATCCCTTCCTATCTCCACACTTTCTCTCAGAAATGCAAACAAGGTCGACACCTTCCCATCGGCCTCATCCACCAGAACTTGTTCGTGCCTCCACCACCATTTTTCACCGCACCGCTGCCCACCACCGTCCTCGCCATCAACAGCCACCTCCGACCGAGCACCTTAGCCGACCCCAAATCTCCGTTTCCCATCCTCCCTATTCCACTTCAACCTGCCACACACTCAGCCTGACGCGCCCACGCCTTTGCGCCACCCTCCGCTATCGAGCATCAACCCTTCCTCACCCTCCTCGACTGCCATGGCCTGCTGCCCAGGCCTCAGTACCATTCCCTCATGGTTCTCTACCGTCCCTTCTGACCACCCGTCCTCATTGCTTGCTCGATCTCGCCTCTTCCATGCTGGGTAGGTATATATAGAATATATATGTTAGTTTGTATATATATATATATTTTTTAGGCTGTTGAGTATGTTAGTTATATATTTGTTTAATATATATATATAGGAAGTATGTTGTTTGTTTAAGGAAAGTTATTTATATATGGTAATTTATGTATATACTTATATATGAGTCTGCATATTTTAAATCAAAAGCATCATTACATATATACATCATGCTATAAGCTTGGCTGTGGATATGTTCTTATAGGTCACTGTATACTTAAAGATATAGTTTATATAAGTCGTAACTTAATATATATATATATATCTCTAAGTCTGAGACTATACCATTTTTTTTCATTTATATATTGGCTATATGTAAATCTGTTTATATAACTAAGAGTATATATATTCACGCCTGTCTTGTATATAAGTATATATATGGGTTCATCTTAAAAGTAGCGTGTGGCATTGTTTTATATATATAATATTATGGGACTAGTATTAGTATATATATTCGGCAGTGTATATATTTATACAAAAAAAATGCTTTGTTAACATCCTGGTAGGTTATGTTTATAAAATATCTGATTTTAAAATATCAATCTGCTGGCCTAAGATATATATGAGTTAGTCTATAATATATTCATATAGGTTCTGTCTATTGTGTTGAAATGAAGGTTGAATTTTTAACTTACATAAATATAGTTACGTAGAGTGGTATACAGCCTGTTTGATTTGAACTCAGTTTACTTCAATTGTTTTATCTGCTATAAGATATATATGTTTGTAAATCCATAGGCCGCATGATATATGTTGGGTTTTGCTTGTTGTTCTCATGAAAAAGTTATGTATATAAGTTAATAATGAATATTATATATATATGTTCTGTGAACTATCTGTTATATACAAATATCTGTTAAGTTATATAAGTAGAAAATGTTTATGTTATACTATTTTGCATTCTAGTTATGAAAAGGTATATATATGCTGCAGTAGGTTAGATTAAAGGAGGGAATATAGATGCGAAAATATATATTACTGGTTTACAGTATGAAAGTACTTTTTTATGCAAGTTTTAAGTTAGTTGTTATAATATATTATCGGTTACATATTAAGTTCATAAACTCGAGATACTTTTATAAATATATTATATAAGGTTGTGATATGTTGTTAATATATACGAATTCATATATTTAATTCGTTTGAAGTGGGTTTATTTTGGTTCTATAATCTTTGAAGTATATATAAAGGCAATATTTTCATTGTTTCAGCATGTATATACTATGTACAGTATTATATATATTATGTAACGACCCTCTATTTTGGACCATTCAAATCGATAATAAAACCATACATATCTGACTTGAATAATTCAAAATACCGAATTGTTAATTTAAAATTTGGCAAAGCATAGCATATACAGTAAATAAATCAATCACAGACACATAGTAGAATAATGCAGCGGAATAGATAAAAGGATAGTAGTTCATGAAGCTACTATATACATCAGAGTTAGAAAATAAAATACATAAGAATATCTCAAATACAGTGAAGTCTTCAGTACAAGCAGATGACTTCTCTAAACCAATCGGCTGGAAAAGCTGAAAGTTGAATCGATAGTTGGATCTCCAAACGAAGATCCAAACTCTAAAGGTGAGTCTCAATAGGCTGTATTACTCAGTCTGACCCGAGCGTAAAGCAAAACATAAAACACTCGAGTCAGGATTAACATTCTTATATAAATAAATCCAACCCAAGTGAAATATCAACTAAAATACAAATAACTTAAAGGATGTTGGGATAACCATCCTCTAAGGGTCCATAGAACTATCTACAAGGTAGAAATATACACTATAACACCGTGGTCATTTATACTTCAAAACCAATATCATTTTCATTTCAAATATCTCTATATTTCCCAAAATAGTATTTTATACATTAAATAATTTATAAAGTAAAGTATTTTCAATTTCCTCAACTTAACAAATCGTTTCAACCCGACCTTCCCATTCTATCTCAATTTATCAATTTAAATTCAACTCAATCCCTAAATTAACCACTTAAATTTTATCGATCTCAAATTCGGATTTGAAATCACAAAATACCCATTTATATTTCAATATATTTCAAAACTTTAAGTATTCAACGTTTCAAACTAAATTTTATTCAATTTAGTTTCCTAAACAACAATTTCAAGTTTTAATTCAACCTAAATTTTCACTTTAATTCAATTTAGTTTCTAAATAACAAATTCAACTATATTAATTTCAAATACAGATCTGAATCTCAAAATAAACCATTTAAATTCCAATATAGTTCAAGGCTTAAATATTTAAATGTTCAATATATTTCATATAGATCTCGATTTAACCTCATTATTAATTAGTCTTGAAATACTCCCTCATTAGATTCAATATCATTTAAGTAACCTTAAATTACATTTTACTCAATATTACTTTAATTTATTTAAACGTGAAATATTCATTAAATCACTTAAATCAAAAATCCAGTTATACAATCATACCTTTAAATTTCCCATTCAATAATTTCAAATTGATTTAATTAAATAGGTCCTTATTTAAATACCATTTTTAATAAACCCAAATTTATCTCCCAATCTTAATTTTTCAATATATTATAAGAAAATCTATTTGAAACATAGATTTACTTGTATACTTAACCACATTATATGTATTAAATCAATCTAATTTATCAAATATTACTACTAAATCTATATATAAAATTTCCACTTTTATACATCTTAAGAATCAAAATTTATTAACCCATATATTTCTTTCCAAAATCATAGAAATTATTTCCAAAATATTTATATATGGACCATCGGTGTCTGTATGTATTTTTCCTATCATATAGTCAAGTGCTACGGATATTTATCATTTCAATCCGTACACTAAATATATACGGGTGGATATCATTTCAACCCGTAATCCCAAACTTAATTAAATGAAAATCGCTTGGGTCTATCATTTCAACCCATAACGAAATTCTCCTATTCTAAAGTCCATTCGGGTATGTATCATTTCAACCCATAGTGATTTCTATACTAACAGGGAACCTGTAGAGTGATAACAGATATGAAAATAATAACAACAGGCATATATCATTAAAAATAAATATAAAGAATAGGATATGGTGTCATATCCCATAAGTGAACAGTTATAGATAATAGCATATATAACAATTTAAATAACTACAGCAGCATATTTCAATTGTCATTTCAATTGAAATCAAATTTAATAAATATAAGAACGTTAATCGTGAGTGATTGCTCACCTTTCTAGGCTAAACAAACTTGATAAGGAAACGAGCTACGAATTCCAAGCGACGCTAAATGGATACGATTCGATGGAGAAAACGGGCACGACGGACAAAGCTGATAACATGAATCGACGGAATCAAATTAGAACCGGGTTTGATGAAGAAAATTGGTATAAGAGAATTTGAAAACAATATCCATTTAAAGCACATATACATATATAAATCAAAATAAATATATTATTTTCTTATTAAATTAAAATTTCTTTTTAAGACCAATATCAAAACAAAATACGTATGTAAGAAAAATCATTGTTTTGTATTAAAAATCAAATGTAATAAAATATGAAATAAATATTGTAACTTTCATATTGAAATGTACATAAACACATGAAAGTTTAAAGAAAAACAATGTTGAGACCCATTTTCAACATAACTTATATTAACTGCGACAAAGAAAGCTATAAACACTTGTTATTCAATATATATATATATATATATATATATATAGCTTAGTTAGCATTACTAAATGCATAAACCAAAACTGATGAAAATAGAAAGTATGAATTAATGATGGCCTTGCCTATTTATGTTAAACTATTCCAGTTTATACATCAAAATTTTGCCTTCCTTTACATAAATTTAAACATTATCTTTTAAATGTAAATACTTAGACCCAAAATGTATAGCCAACAATCAAATGCTCCTAGGACCGGGACTGTAAAATATAAAGAAAAGTGAAAAAATTGTTTAAACATACTTCTCCAAATACCATGTGACCTTAATATAAAGAGATCCTTTTTAAATATATATATATATACGTGTAAATTATAAACTTTTATGTTACATTGAAAATCAAAACATGTAAAAATAAAAATAAAGAGAAAAACATGTTGTGCTTAAAATAAAGGAAAAGCAATATAAACAATAAGAAAACAAAAGAAAAGGATGAAAAAGAAAAGGATGAAAAAGAAAAGAAGTAAGAAAAAAAAAATTAGTGCAGCCATTTACCTACAGAAGAAGCTTCACACGCAAGAGAGGAGATGAAGGTCTATTGATATGGAGTAGGGTATGTACGAGTGATTTGTATTTATAAGAGAAGCCCCACATTGATAAAGTGGAAAGAAATTTTGTTTAAAGTGGCAAGAAATAAATATAGAAATGGCTAAAATTTAGCTGAGAATAATTTATGCTTTGAACGTATGCCATAATTTAAGCAAAAGACACTGATTTCAATTATATTAATAGCCAGAAATCGGAACGTTTCAAATGTGAATTGGGAAAATTATTTGCTTAAAATTGAGGAATGCTAAAAGGAATAGACAGATAGACCAGAGGTAACGTATCAATTTGAAAATAAACTGAGATGATGGAAAAGTAACAGCTATACGTTTAAAGAAATAAATTTTTGTTTGTTTGGAGAGCACGTAATGAGTTTGGAAATGAAAGATATTAAAAATGGAAAAAGGAATGGACAGAGAAATTCAAGCAAAGATTAACGTACAGAAATAAATATAGAGTAGTGGAAATTTATAAGTTAGAAAGCTTAAATCAAGGAAATATCAAATGCAACCGGCTAAAATAGGGGAAAGGTGATATAAACAAAATGTAAAAGCAACGGTGATCCTTAAATTTAGCTGAATTATTAAGGCAAATAAATATGGAGCATTGGTTAGTAACGCATGAAATTCGGAAATAACAAAGGAAAGGACCGGTCAAATAAATGAATGTAGTGTGCAACGAATATAAAGTTTATATAAATAAAAGAAATCAATGAATGCGAAATAACGTATAGTATTTTATACGTTTCAACTTTTGAAATGGCATGGATGGATAGAGGAAATAAATTAAAATATGTATAAAGTTTGAATGCTGGTGAATAGAGGAAATAAATTAAAATAAATATGTATAAAGATTAGATTTTAAAATAAGATTTTTAAACAATATTGAATGCGTTGTTCATATATATTTTTCATATAGTTAGTACAATATACGCTAAATTTATACAAAAAGTAACGTATCTAAATTTATACGTTACTTATTTATTCTATGCCTATTAATTTATACTTTACTTATAAATAAAATATCATTATGTTAACTACCAAATTAAATGTTCATTTTAATACATTCTCTTTCCTTAATGGAAAGATTTCAACAAATACAAATATTAATTTCGTATTAAAATCAAATAAAAATCTAATTCAACTACTTATATTTAATTTTATGTAATCCAAACATTAAATTTTTATTTCAAAATATTATTATTTAAAATTTCTTACAAATTCAATTAAATAAGTTATTCAAACCGTTTAAAATTTATGGGTTATTACATATTATATGGTAAATGGTAATATAATGGATATATGTTGATTTATATAGAACGGGTGGTCGATAGTTTGTTTCAAAACTATTATATATATATATATATATATTGAAACGTATGTATATAATTTTAATGAGTTTCAAAATTAATATTGGTTAAGAAAATAATATATTAAACTAATATATATTTTTTTTTTCGGTCTACATCAGGCTGTTTCTAATCTATTTTCATCGATCTCTATTTATCAGCCATGTTCGTCCTATTTGTGCCGATCTTGTTCGTTTTGGAAATTCGTTCTTGGATTCGTAACCATTTCAAATCTCTTCAGCCTCGAAAGGTGAGAAATCACTCACGATTAACGTTCTTATATTTATTAAATTTGATTTCAATTGAAACAACAATTGAAATATGATGTTGTAGTTATTTAATTTGTTATATATGCTATTATCTGTAAATGTTCACCTGTGGGATATGACACCATATCCTGTTGTTTATATTATATTGTTATTTATGATATATGCCTGTTGTTGTATTTTATACTATCTGTTATCACTCTGCAAGTTCCCTGATAGTATAGAATTCACTATGGGTTGAAACGATACATACCCGAATGGACTTTAGAATAGGAGAAAATCGTTATGGGTTGAAATGATAAACCCAAGCGATTTTCATTTGAATTGAAATTGGGATTACGGGTTGAAATGATATCTACCTGTATATATTTAAATTACAGATTGAAATGATAAATATCCGTATCACTTAACCATATGATAGAATTATATACAGACACCGTTGGTCCATATATATAAATATTTTGAAAATAAATTCTATGGATTTGGGAAGAAATATATGGTTTAATAAATTTTGATTCTTAAATTATTATATATAAATGGTAATGATATATATATATAGATTTAATAATAATATTTAATTTAATTAAGATTGATTTAATACATATAATATGGTTAAGTATTTAAATTTATGTTAAAAAATAGATTTCAGTAATAATTTGAATAAGTTAAGGTTGGGAAGATAATTTTATTTAATTAAACCGATTTGAAACTTATTGAAATTGAGATTTAAGATATGATTTATAACTTGGGTTTGATTTAAGTAATTTAATGAATATTTCTTGTTTAAAAAAATTTAAGGAAATATTTGGTAAAAATGTAATTTAAGGCTAGTTAAATGATATTGAATTTATTAAGTGAATATTCCCTGATTAAATAATAATGAAGTTAAATCAAGAGCTATATGAAAATATTAAATTTAACTTTGAAAAGTTGAATATTAAAGCTTTGAAATATATTAAAATTTTAAATGGTCTATTTAGAACTGAATTGAATTGATGAATTGAGCTTTGAATAAAGTTGAATTTGGAATTTGAGTTGATTTGAATCGATTTGTGAAATTTGAGGAAATTGCAAATACTTTACTTATAAATTATATATTATAAATATACTATTTTGAAAAATAGATATATTTGAAATGAAAATGATATCTTGGCTTTGAAGTATAAATTAATTTGAAATGGCTACGGTGTTATAGTGTATATTTCTACATTGTAGATAGTTCCACGGATCCTTAGAGGATGGTTATCCCAAACATCCTTTAAGTTACTTGTATTTCAGTTGATATTTCACTTGAGTTGGATTTATTAGTATAAGAATATTAATCCTGACTCGAGTGTTTTGTGTTTTGCTTTACGCTCGGGTCAGACTAAGTGATACAGCATTTGAGACTCACCCTTGGAGTTTGGAGCTTCATTTGGAGATCCAACTATCGATTCAGCTTTCAGCTTTTCCAGTTGATTTGTTCAGAGAGGTCATCTATTCGTACTGAAGACTTCACTGTATTTGAGATATCCTATTGTATTTTATTTTTAACTCTGGTGTTTATATAGTAGCTTCATGAACTACTATTTTATCTATTCCGCTGCGTATTATTGTATTACTCTGTGTCTGTGATTCTGTGATTGATTTATTTACTATATAGACTGAGTTTTGCCAAATTTTTATTAACAATCTGATATTTTGAGCAATTCAAGTCCGACATGTGTGGATGCGAATGATTGAAAATACCGGGTCGTTACAATATTGATTACTATGTTTGAAAATCCTTTCAAAATAAAAGGTATCTCGTAAGACCAGGCCGCATATAAACACGGACGGGTTTTTACCTTACGTTAAACAAATTGTTTATATCAAAAAATAAAGTGATATTATAATAATCTCTAAGGGTTGAAAATATAATAATCAAGTAGCCGTGATGCTCATGAGTGAACATGTCAACAATACTAGGTATAATCAAAAATTGTAAAGGCGCGTTCGCTAATTGTCTAGGATTCCACGGAGGTTCCCTCAATTACTTCGAGAACGGTCCTCCTGCACAAGGCTCAGAGATATCCTTTCGAAGCAATAATACATCCCTAGTGATGTACAATATGAAATACATAGCTGGCCACGTAGGTCGAATGCATCACTCCATGCATGCATAACAACTATAGGTAATTGTAGGAAGGAGATGATTGCACCCTTATGGATGAGCTAAACCTCTGCCTATGCATTCTATCTTTGGTTTTAGTCATTACCACTGATGAGGCTACGTCAGGCATTCCAGCTCACACGCTACCATCTGAACAGATCTCGAAACCACACATGCATTCCCATACCCAAGCGGGTCATAGAATCACACATGGATTCACATATCTCAACAAAGATCTCAGAATCACACATGAATTCGCATATCCCAACGGGTCTCAAAATCACACATGGATTCCCACATCTTAACAATGACTCGAATCTCCTCCAAGCATAGATCCCGTATATGGTTTTGGAGTGGTTGCAGTTTCGAGTCATCTAATATAAGTATACTCCCCCACTTACCGGTTGTTCCAAAACCAATCAATCGATTTCCAAAATGCTCAATACCGGTTCTTTTGGAAATAATCAAACAATACATAAGAGCATAGATCGCCTCCTAATCGTTTAAGTGGACGAATTTCCTCATCATTTGTCCTAGAAGAACAAAACAAGTTTATACATACAGTATAGCACCACCGACGGTAACTGCACCATATAATCCTCGTTTCTCCTAAATATTTTTAGAATTAAAATTCCTCGGTGTTAAGTAGGGAAATATTTTCTTACCACCAAAATTAAGAAGGATTGCATATTTAGGCCTAGATTTGATAGTTGGTTATTTAACTATCAAATAAACAAACATTCAAATCAGAGATTTCATTTCCCACATAAATCACTAAGCCTCTTAAATTAATCTTTCATTAATTAAATCTCTTTCCAAAATATTTATCAAAATATTCATATACTTATCTCACTAGTATATGTATATTCATAACCATTCCTTCCAAAACTTGGAAAACCATTTTTCATGTACTTATAAAATGATATAAGTATATTCTCCAAACACTTAGAAAGATTTTCTATTTCAAAATCATATTAAAATGATCAAACTCAAATGTTGTTTAAAACAGAGAAAAGGATAACCCCAAACACCATTCCTTCGGTGTTAAGTGTGGAACAAATGTCCATACCACCATTGTTTGCACAAAAAATGGACAAACACCTCAAAGTTGTATGATTTAGTAGATCTTATGTTATTCTTAGTGATTTGAGCGATTTATGCAAATATATGAAAAACAGGGGCTAAACTGTAAAAAGACACGCAAATTTATAGTGGTTCAGCCAGAATGTGCCTACGTCCACTTTATATGTTATTTCTCTTCTCTTATTCTGATTACAAGTACAAAGCTTTGATACAAGTAGAAGAAAGTTGTTTGAAAGTTCCTTCCGTGCTTGAGCTCTCAAACTTCTCCTCCATTGTTGTACCCCTGCCCCTCTATTTATAGAGTGAGGCTGGGGGTAGGGGTCTTGGAGGTATATAGCAGCTGGTGGGCCTGGGCTGCTACAATCTGGCCTGGCACTGCTCTGGCTTGATAGGACTTTGGTTCGGTGGTTGGAGGCGAGGTTTGGACCGGCAATGAGTTGGTTCGGTGGTTGGAGGCGAGGTTTGGACCGGCAATGGGTTGGTCCGGTTGGTTCGGCAGGAGGGTTGGTCCGGTTGGTTCGGTAGGAGATTTGGACCGGCAATGGGTTGGTCCGGTTGGTTAGGCAGGAGGGCTGGTCTGGTGGGAGATAGGAAGGCTTTGATTCGGTGGGAAACTTTTGGGTGGTCCGGCATGTCTGGTTCGGGGAGACCGGATGAAACATATCCAACACTTGCCCCCCAAAGTGGGGCACGTGCTTATAGGTGCCGCGCTTTGTTCCAGCTGAGCCATTATATTCGGCCTGAGGACCGATCCATCTGGTCCGGCTATCAAACCTTGCTTTATAAATAGGAGTCTCTAACCTTCACATTTCCTTACCAACTGCGATAACCGAATCAATCTTTCGAACTGCCGAATCAGGTGAGCTTGTTTTCTGCCGAACGAACTTCTAGGGCTAGGCTACCGAATGAACTCGGAAATTTTGGACCCCTGACTAACCGAATGAATTCTCACATTGAGATGCCGAATGAGCTATTGATTGGATCGACCGAATGAACTCTCACATTGGGATGCCGAATGAGTTTTACACTTGAGTAACCGGATGGACTCAGGGATCTTGAATTCCGAATGAAAATGATACCGAATATGTTTTTACTGAATGACGTCATATACTTGTTTACATCTTCTGTTCTAACAATGTGTTTTTCCGGTATTGTAGATAATGTCTCACAAAGCGGAAACTCGATCAGACAAGAACAAATCCGGGGGCGAAGGAGGTTCCTCTGCCGTGGCTCCAGCTCAGCCGAATCCAGAACGTCACGGACCAACCCCGAGATCACTAGTGGACGGGTACGGCCCTCAGGAACTTCTGAACTCCCCGCCCGATTGTTTTCCTAGTTCCCTCAAGGAGGAGCAGCTTGATGTCATCTCCCGATCCTTTGGAATCGATAGGGCGCGCTTGCTATTTCCTAGGAGAGATGTTATGCCGTATGATCCTCCTGAAGGGTACTTCGCCTACAGCAGATACCACTGCATGTGTGGTGCCATCCCTCCTCTGAACGCTTGGATAGCCAGCTTCCTCACATACATTAAGGTGGCCCCGTTCCAGCTTCAACCCAACTCCTATGCTATACTGGTGAGCCTCTTCGTCATTTTCCGGAGGAAATATGGTCGTGCTCCTTCCAACCGAGAGATCCGGTATCTATATAACCTGAGGGGCTATAAGAAGGGGTCCCCATACATTAGCTTGGAGTCAGCTGTGACCTTCAAGCCGGTCTTGGATCTGTATTCCAAATTCAGCATGTTCAAGAGGGAATGGTTCTTTGTTAGGGACGACTCTGTTTCAATTCGGCGCTTTACTTCGGGATGTAAGTTGATGCTTTTACTTATAATTTCCATTACGATTGCGATGCTTTTTCTCATACTTCCTCATTTTTGCTAGCGACAGGTGGCTTTGCGGTTGTGGAGACTGACTGCCTGGTTCAGACAGCGGCTGAGATAGAAGCTATTCTCGGGAAATATAGATCATCTGCCTTCTTGATCAGAAATGCGATTCTTCTGGAGTATAACTTAATCCTTCCATAGCAGTCAGTAGTTAAGCTGAGGGAAACGGCGGAGGAGAGGGCGGCTGCTCAGACCAAGGAAGGTGTTACGGTAGAGAGTAGCAAGAGGAAACCTTTCACAAAACCTCCAGCTGTCGGAGGTAAGAAACTCAAGAAGTCGGACGGTCCCTCCCCCAGCAATTGTCCACTTACCCGAGAGGAGGAAGACATAGAGGAGGAAAGAGGCGAGGGTGGAGATGGTCAGGAAGGTGATAAAGGTGGCGATGGCATCTGGGCCTTGCTTCCTGGGCAAGCGGGCGAGATTCAGGAGTGGACGGACGATGCGTTCCACCAGGCTTTCGAGGGGCTGGACGAAGATCCGGCTTTGGTAGAGAAAACCGGGAAAGCGGACAAGGCCGGGACCGGTGCAAGCGAGTCTTCCCAGACCATTCCAGCCAGGGTGGCTCCGACGACTCAAGGTGAACTCTTGACTCCTGCATGCTTCACTAATGATGGGAACTTAGGAATATTTTATGACCCGCTCCCGTCCTGGAATGAAATCCAGGACCTATTGCAGTATCCTACTCCTCCCCAGGGTTTGTACAACCACAGATGTGTTTCTCTCCTTTTAATTTGCTGTGTTTTCTCGAAGTATAGAACAATATATGCTTCTGACACTTTTTCTTCATATCAGGAGCAGGTAAAACGGTCAAAGCCTCAGATTTTCGGCACAGGCTTGAACAGTACAAGCTTTCCAAAACTTCTGTCAAGCCGAAGCCTTCGACCCACCGCTCCGGGGATGTAGTCGGCTACCGTCCTCTTCTCGGGGTTATCGAAGAGGGTATTCAGCAGAGAAAGAGGAGTCGTCCTTTATCCGAACCTTCGCCTGGTCCTCAGTTCCCGGCTCATCCTCTTCATGATATCACGGAGGAGGATAGCGAGTTTGCACCCTCTCCGCACCCGTCCGGAAACCCTTCTGTTACTCATATCGACCGTCCTGACTTGGCTCGTAATCCATTTGCGGGTCATCCTGATCTGGATCCAAGTTCCCATGATGTTACTTTTGATGAAGTCACCGGTGAACACCTTCTCCCCCGCAACCCCATGGTACGAGTACTTGATGAAGCTAAGTCCTTAGATCTCGATTTACTCACTACTCGTATAATCACTATGGGAGACGAGGCCAAGGCTAATATTGATCGGGTGGCGGAGGAGACTAAGAAGCTGATGGGGCACCATGCCCGGCTGGTTAAGGCCGGAGAGGAGATTGGGAGCGCCAATATCCGACTTCGATTGGTGGTTTCGGATCAGGCCAAACAGCTTGCGGATCAGGCTATTCAGATTTCTCAACATGAGGCTGCTACTGGACGACTAAGGAAAACCATGGAAGAGGCCAGTCGGGCCGAATTGCGGAAAATGGAAGCCACTTGCAAAGAACGGATTGACATGGCTATTGCCACGGTGGACGAGGTTCGGAAAGCGGATCTTGAGCAGGTGGAGGAGTTGTCCGGGAAACTTGAGGCTGCAGAGCTTGCTCAAGCCAAGTTGAGGGAGGAGATGGAGGCAATGCGGGGATCCCTTCTGGCCGACTGCTCGAGATACCGATCGGAGAGAGATGCTGCCGTTGGGAGGTTGTCGGCTTCCGAGGCCCGGATGAGGGAGTTTGAGGAGAATGAGGGGATGATGGATGAAATGCTTCAGGACATGTACTTCCGAACCTGGAAGCAGGGCAACCTATCCTGGATGGATGATTATCCCAGGGTCATGGCTAAGATCTATCTTCGGGCTCTGGAGGAGGCTAAGGCTGATGCGGATAAAGATGGTGGTGTGGCCTTCAGCATGGATGCGGTCACTGCCCAGTTTGCCAAGGAGGAGAAGGTGGCGGTGAAGGAAGGTATGCGGTTGCTTGCCGCTGAGGAGGTAGGCGTGCAGGTAGAGGATGACGATCAGGATAGTCAGGAAGCAGGCGCTGGTAAGTCTCCCTTTTTAGTTTCTCCATCAACTTGGTTGCTTATTGCTAATGAGTCCTTTTTCTGACTGGACAGGGGGTCAACAGGGCAAGGATAAAGCTCCACTGCAACCGACTGCTTGATTATACGTGGAAAAACTCCTTTTGTGGATTTGACAGTGTTGTATATGTTAGTCGAAAAATAGTAACGTAGCCTTTAGGTTGTAATATTTTGCCACTTGTAATAAATAGTCTTATTTTTGACGTGTAATTCTTTAACTTAAGCTGATTTTGTCGTCTTTTGAATGTTTGCTGTTATTTTGGCATGTCGTACGAGAAATATAGCTATGTATATTTTTATAATTAAATTGTGTTTGATGTCGGGTTCTGGTTTAAGACATAATTTCATGACCTGCAATGTTAGCGTGTGGTGTGAACAAATTATAGTCATGTATTTGTACATAAAAGAAGAAAATACCGCCTTTCATGTTTTAATCGTAGATGGCAGTCTTGAATATCTTGTATGACCGAGCATGGAATGTAGCCGAATGTCCTGCCACTGTGAGTCCCTACACCCATTGGCGAGTATCTCCTACTCTGTATCATGTACTTTAGGGATTGTTATAGAGGATAGGGAAAAAGCTTTTTAAGTAAAATTGAAATACGTGAAAAGGTAAAACTTCCAATCACGGAAGGCCTTCGATGTGCTTAAGTTCGTGGCAAACGGGTTTTGTAGTCACTTTCCCTAGCTGTGGGTCTTGGAGACATTCGTCACCCATCTTACGCCTCCGCGGGGAGTTAATTCTTTTTTACCATAGCCGCACTTAAGACACATCGGAGCCGAGATCGCGCACAGTAACTACCCGGGCCATTATGGCCCGTAATCGTGGGTATTATTCGATTTACTGTGGCCGGCTAGCGTGGGTGCCGATCGTCAACTGTGAACTGCCCCTGGCTGGCCACACCTTATGTTGGGGCTTATAGTCGGTTCACAGTTGCCGGCGAGCCTAACGCCGTAATGAGCTGCCTCGGCTATAGTCGGCCTTCTCGGTGGCTTATAATCGGCTCATTACAGTTGGCTTTAAGGGCCGTCGCGAGCAATGAGTTAACCCGCAGCAGAGGGATGCTGGAGCAAAAGTGTCTCATTGGCGAGGGCATAGATTCGCATAGTACCCGTTGGGTCTTGTCCAGGTGAAGTTGCGTTGTGGAGTGCTTTGAATAGAAATGCTATATACTCAGGATTTTGTTCAACAGAAAAGGATAAAGTTAACAAGCAGCCAATATACAAAGGAACAAGTTAAAAAAGAGACAAGGTTTTTTAAAGTGGTTCGGCACGAAAATGCCTACGTCCACTGATTCTCTTTGTTAATTCACTTCATATGGGCAATACAAGTTAAGAAAAGTATCGACGGAGGTGTTGGATGTTCCATGCCCTCTGGAACACCTCTCCGTCCACTGTTGACAAAATATAGGCTCCGTTGTGGAGATCTTTATGAATTACATATGGTCCATCCCAGATTGGGTCTAGTGCTCCGGGGCGAGGGAAGATTCGCTTGAGGACAAGATCCCCTTCCTGTAAGGTACGATGCTTGACTTTGGAGTTGTAGTGTGCCCCCACTTTTTGTTTGTGGGCTGCTGCTTTAAGGACTGCATCATTTCTTCTCTCCTCGACTAGATCCAAAGACATGTTGAGGAGCTCTTCATTCTCTTCTGGGTTATAGTGGATCCTACGGTGGGAAGGCACAATGGTTTCAACTGGGAGCATAGCCTCCGATCCGTATGCCAAAGAGAAAGGAGTGTGCCCTGTTGATGTTCTGAAAGATGTGCGGTAGGCCCATAGTGCCGTAGGGAGTTCATCCACCCAAGCGCCCTTTGACTTTTCGAGCTTCTTTTTGATCAGAGCTTTCAGAATTTTGTTGACTGCTTCGACTTGTCCGTTTGCCTGGGGATATGCTACGGATGAGAAGCTTTTATGAATTCTGTGTTCTTGGCACCAGTTGGCGAATTCCTCGCTGTCAAACTGAAGTCCATTATCTGATATGATTTTGAGTGGGACTCCGTACCTGCATAGAACATTTTTGATCAAGAAGTTAATAACTTTTGCTGAAGATACTTTATTTAGAGGTTCCGCTTCCACCCATTTGGTGAAATAATCAACTGCCACTATAGCATATTTGGCCCCGCCTCGGCCCATTGGTAGCTCGCCGATTAAGTCAATTCCCCATATTGCGAAGGGCCAAGGGCTGGTCATCTGGGTAATCTCGGTTGTTGGTAGCCGAGGGATCTTAGCAAATTTTTGGCATCTGTCACACTTCTTGATGAAATCTAAGGCGTCCTTGCTTAAGGTGGGCCAGAAATATCCGTATCGGAGTATCTTTTTCGCTAACGTTTGCCCTCCGGTGTGATCTCCGTAGCTTCCTTGATGAATGTTGGATAAGATTTCCTTGGATTCCCTTCCGGCGACACACCTTAACAATGGGTTAGAGAACCCGCACCGATAGAGGATGTCTCCTTGTATTGTGTAGCGGGACGCTTTCCTCAAGATTTTCTTGACTTCGTTACGCCCGACGGGTAGTGTGCCACTTTGTAGGTAGTCTCGGATGGGAGTCATCCAAGTTACTCCTTCGGTTGCAGCTATCAGATTCACTTGCTCAAAACTTGGGGCCAGTTGCTTTGAGATGGTCATTGCCCCGAAGATGGTGGTGTCTCTCACACTTGCTTGTTTTGCTAACTCGTCGGCCTCTCGGTTCTCCTCCCGAGGGATGTGTTTGACTAAGTAGTGGTCCAATCGGCTGAGAAGTAACCTGGTCTTCTTTAGATATGCTATGAGTCGTTCTTCTCGAGCTTGGAATTCTCCTAGTATTTGATTAACAATAAGCTGAGAATCGCTGTGAAGACACAAAGAATTGGCTCCGATCTCGATGGCAATTTCTAGTCCGGCTATCACTGCTTCATATTCTGCGTCGTTGTTGGTGGCAGCGAACTCCAACCTTATAGCATAGTGCAGTTTATTTCCCCTGGGAGTGATTATTACAACACCTGCCCCCGAGCCCTGTTCGTTCGACGCGCCATCCACAAAGAGATTCCATTTGATGTCTCCTGTTATTTCCAATTGCTCCTTATCTTCGTTGGTAGTGAATTCTACAATGAAGTCAGCCATGGCCTGTCCCTTGATGGCGGTGCGAGGGTGATAGGTGATATCATACTGACTCAGTTCAATGCACCATTTAAGTAGTCGCCCAGAAGTGTCAAGGCGATGGAGCACCTGCCTCAGTGGTTGATCGGTCAGAACTTTGATGGAATGGGACTGGAAGTAGTGACGCAGTTTCCGTGATGTGATAAGTAAACAGTATGCTAGCTTTTCAAGTTTAGGATATCTAACTTCTGCCCCAGTAAACCTTTTGCTGACGAAGTAAACTGGCCGCTGCGTGCGGTTGTCTTCCCTTACCAAGGCAGCGCTTAAGGCGTGAGATGATACAGCAAGGTATAAGTATAATTCTTCGCCTTCACTTGGAGTCGAGAGTACCGGTGGTTTCTGGAGGTGTTCGATTAGGTTAAGGAAAGCGGTTAAGCATTCGTTAGTCCATTAGAACTTTCCTTTGTCTTTCTTTAGAGCTTCGAAAAAGGGGACGCACTTGTCCGTTGCTTTGGAGATGAATCGGCTCAGGGCGGCCACTTTTCCATTTAGGCTTTGCATTTCCTTTCGGGTGGACGGTATCTTGATATCCCTTAGCGCTCGGACTTGTTCAGGGTTTGCTTCTATCCCCCGGGCATGAACGATGAATCCTAAGAACTTTCCTGATGACACTCCGAAGGAGCACTTTAGTGGATTCAACTTCATTCCATACTGTCGAAGTACCTGGAACATCTCACCTAGGTGGCTTACGTGATCTTTGGCTTTTCGTGATTTCACTAGCATGTCATCCACATATACTTCCATAGTTCGTCCTATTAGCCCCGCAAACATCTTGTCGACGAGGCGCTGGTAGGTGGCTCCTGCATTTTTAAGTCCGAAAGGCATTACTTTGTAGCAGTATAAACCTCGGTCGGTGATGAAACTAGTGTGGTCTTGGTCGGGAGCATGCATAGGAATTTGGTTATATCCTGAGTATGCATCCATAAAAGATAGGAGTTCGTGCCCGGCTGTGCTGTCTATAAGTTGGTCGATTCTGGGAAGTGGGAAGCAATCCTTTGGGCAGGCATCGTTTAAGTTGGAAAAGTCAATGCAGGTTCGCCACTTCCCATTAGCCTTTTTTACCAGCACCGGGTTGGCGATCCATTCCGGGTAGATAGCTTCTCGTATGAAGTCATTGGCGAGTAGATTCTTTACTTCTTCATCGAGTGCTGCTGAACGCTCTGCCCCCATACTTCTCTTTTTTTATTTTACAGGCGCCTTGGTAGGATCAATGTTTAATACGTGGCAGGCTATGTCGGGGGAGATTCCAGTCATGTCAGCGTGTGACCAAGCGAATACATCCAAGTTGTGGCGGAGAAAATCGATGAGTTGTTCCTTCAATTCGGCTTTTAGTTGGGACCCAATTTTCAATAGTTTACTCGAGTCGTGCTTGTCTACAGATATAAACTCCATAGCTTCTGTAGGCTCGGCGGTGGCCTCCTCCTCTTTGTCCCTAGGATCTAATTCATTGAAAGGGTCGCTGGTATATCGAAGAGGAGGGGCTTTCTTTAATTGCTATGCTTCTAGACTTTTTGTGCAGAGGGCAATCTCTACACCCTTCCCTTTATCCTTCCTGTGGTTGTTGCGAAGTTCAGTCACATAGCAGTCTCGAGCAACGTCCTGATCTCCTTCCACTTCACCTACTCCATTGTCTGTTGGGAATTTCATCTTTAGGTATCATGGGGCCAAGACAATTTGGAAGTCAGACAAGGATGGCCTTCCTAAGAAGGCGTTGTAGGCCGACTGGTTTTCTATTAGCACAAACGTTTGTTTCCGTACAGCAGAGCGGGGATGGCTTCCAATCTCAACAAAAAGGTCCAGTTGCCCGAGGGGCATCTTCGCATCTCCAGTGAAGCCATGTAGTGGTTTATCGTAGGGGGATACATCCTTCATTGATAGCTTCATTTTGTCGAATGCATGTTTGAACAGGATGTTTACCGAGCTTCCAGTGTCTACCAGGATTCGGTAGACTTCGGCGGGACCAAGTCGGGTAGAGATGACCATGGGATCCATGTGAGGGTACTGCCTTCCTTCTAGGTCACACTTACCGAACGTGATGTCATTACTTTCTTTCCGCTTCGGGTGGCGCTCTTCTATAACCGAATTGACATAGTCTTTATTGTCTCTAAGCGACTTTCCGTATCTTTCCATCTCTTTCCAGCTTCTGTCTGCGATGTGTGGCCCTCCTGAGATGGTATGGACCACTATCTTTTCTTGGCTAGAGCTGCTAGCGTTGCGGTTTCCTCTGTCGGCCCCCGGGGAGGGTAGCCTTGGGTTTTCATTGGCAGAAGCTGGGGTCCTGTCCTGACCTTTTACATAACGTTCCAGTTTCTTTCTTCTGATGTGTTCCTCAATCAGATCTCGGAGATGATGGCATTCGTTGGTATCATGCCCGTGAGATTCGTGGAAGCGGCAGAATTTTCCAGACTTCTGTGCGTTATCTGATTCCTTTTTGTGTGGTGGGCATTTGTATCTAACTTCGCCTTGGGTGGCAAGGAAGATATTTTCAACAGTCTCGTTCAAAGGAGTGTAAGTGTCGAATCTTGGTCTTGGCCGATATAGGCGCTTTTCTCCCTTTTTGCCCCCAACATTGTCTCTGGAATCATTTATTCGAATGTCCCTTGCCACAGCAGGGGCGTTGCCATGGGTTGTCTTATTTTGCTGTACTGACTGCCCTTCAATGGCAGCATCCTCAAGCCTCATGTATTTCCCGGCTTGATGGAAGAAATCGGGTAAAGTAGCTGGCTTTTCTTTTGTCGGCCTTCTAGCAAATTTAGTGTCCGGATGCACACCACTGCAGAGGGCCATTAGGATAAGCTTCTCATCGGCATCTTGGACCGCGGCTGCTGCGGCGTTGAATCTGGTTAGGTATTGCTGCAGCTTTTCTCCAGGTTTCTGTTTGACGCTGGATAAGGAATAAGCGTCCTTAGGTTGCTCCACATGAATGCGGAACCGACTGATAAATTTTTCTTTCAGCATTTCCCACGAGCTGATGGATCCTTGGGGTAGATGACAGAACCAGGAGGTAGCAAGATCTGCTAAGAAGAGCGGAAAGCATTTGCACAGTACTCCCTCTGTTGCTCCACTCATGAGCATATGCTGCGTGTACCTCTGTAAGTGTACAACGGGATCGGAGGTTCCTTTGTAGGATTCCATTGTTGGCATCTTCCATTCTCGGGGGGTGATAGCAATTTCGATATTGCGGGCGAAAGGACTGGTTACCCTAGCGCCTATCCCTCGATCTCTTTGCTCCCGTTGGACACACTCTCTGAATAAGCGTGCCATCCTTTCATCAGAACTTGGAGCAGATAGAAATGAGTTTGGTTCTGTTCTGTGGGATTGATTCCGTCCAGATGACCTGTAGGGATGGTATCGTCTATCATTCCTCATATTTTCCAGTGGCTGCCTTTGATCTTCTGGGAGCATGCTTGGGTCAGCTACAGTTGGCCCTTGCCTTGATCTCCCCCTGTTGGGTTCTGATCTAAGCACTTCCTCGGGTTCAACTTCGGGCTGGACTCTAGCTCGGCCCCGTTCACTGACGTTTCTGTGGTTAGGCAGCATGACAGGCTCAGCTACAGTTGACCTTCGCCCGGTACCTTCCCCGTTGGGTTCGGTACCAAACGTTTCCTCAGGCCTAACTTCGGGCTGTGCTCGGTCTCGGCTCCTACACGGCTACTTCTGCCGTTAGCTCCTTCGAAGAAGGAAGATCTTTGTTGTCTCTGAGATCCTCCAGACTGGGACTCGCCCCATGATTCAGTGTTGCGGTTGGATTCTTCAGCGTCCCTTAAGCGTGACATGAGATGGTCCACCAAGGCTTCCTGCTGGGACGTGAAGCGGTTAGTTACTTCAACCACAACTCTGTCCAGATCTGCTCTAGTAATTGCTGCAGGCTGTTCTGTGGCAGGAGTAGTTGGGTTAGCCTGTTCTTCATTTGTTACTGTTGCTGGAGGAGGACGATTTACTTGATTCGTGACAGCTGGATCTGGAAGACTGCTGGATGCGATGTTTTTTCCTTTGTTAACATCTTTTCTCTGTTTGGGAGGCATGTTTTCCAAGTGGCGGACGATGCTGTTAGGAAAACTCGTTAAGTGGATGAAGCTGTAGCTTCGAGCTTCTAGCTCTCAGTGAAAGCACCAAAAATGTTTGCACAAAAAATGGACAAACACCTCAAAGTTGTATGATTTAGTAGATCTTATGTTATTCTTAGTGATTTGAGCGATTTATGCAAATATATGAAAAACAGGGGCTAAACTGTAAAAAGACACGCAAATTTATAGTGGTTCAGCCAGAATGTGCCTACGTCCACTTTATATGTTATTTCTCTTCTCTTATTCTGATTACAAGTACAAAGCTTTGATACAAGTAAAAGAAAGTTGTTTGAAAGTTCCTTCCGTGCTTGAGCTCTCAAACTTCTCCTCCATTGTTGTACCCCTACCCCTCTATTTATAGAGTGAGGCTGGGGGTAGGGGTCTTGGAGGTATATAGCAGCTGGTGGGCCTGGGCTGCTACAATCTGGCCTGGCACTGCTCTGGCTCGATAGGACTTTGGTTCGGTGGTTGGAGGCGAGGTTTGGACCGGCAATGAGTTGGTTCGGTGGTTGGAGGCGAGGTTTGGACCGGCAATGGGTTGGTCCGGTTGGTTCGGCAGGAGGGTTGGTCCGGTTGGTTCGGCAGGAGATTTGGACCGGCAATGGGTTGGTCCGGTT
The DNA here is from genome assembly GCA_030737815.1 of Allium fistulosum. NCBI lineage: Eukaryota > Viridiplantae > Streptophyta > Magnoliopsida > Asparagales > Amaryllidaceae > Allium > Allium fistulosum. The sequence continues at coordinate 1,125,083,684 of CM060904.1, read as the reverse complement.
GGTTCGGCAGGAGGGCTGGTCCGGTGGGAGATAGGAAGGCTTTGATTCGGTGGGAAACTTTTGGGTGGTCCGGCATGTCTGGTTCGGGGAGACCGGATGAAACATATCCAACAACCATAATTAAGAAGGTCAATTAATGGAAATCCAATCTCAATTTCTTTTATAAATTTCCTACAATAAATCTTTTTAATAAATCTCTTCCATTTAAGAAATCTATTTTACATAAATTCCAAATCCATTTAAAAAACATTTTATAAATCTCCATGTTTATTTACAAAACTTTTTTTAAATTCCCAAAATCATTTATAAAATTTCTTTTCAAATTTCAAGATCTCTTTTTAATTTATAAAACTCTTTTCATAAATTTTCCTTATTTAAACCAACCCCTTTCATAAACCTTAATTAATAAAATTCATTTGATAAACAAATTAATCATTTAAAACACTTTTTAAATAACAAATTATTATTTAAAACACACTTTTTATTTAATTTTATTCAAACCTTATTAAAAATAATAACTTTAAAATTTCACTAATAATATCATTAATAATATATTAAATTAACTTTAAACAATATTATTATACCAATAAATTAACTTCTAGACAATACTAATATAATAATTAATTAACTTCAAAACATTATTAACACAATAATTAAAAAATTTCAAAACACCCTTAATATAAAAATCAGTTAATTTTAAAACATTATTAATATAATAATTAATTATTTTCACACATTATTAATATAATAATTAATTAAACTTTAAAATAATATAAATGTAGTAATTTTTTAAATAATATTAATATGATAATTAATTAACCTTTAAATATAATTAAACAAATATAATCAAACAACTTTAATTAATAACTGAAATATAATTAAATAACTTTAAATAAATAATTAAATAACTTTTAAATACGTAATTAAAAGAATTTTAAAAAATAATTAATATTCTTGAATAAATTTAAGAAATAACTTTAAAGAATATATTAATAAAATAACTAACTTTAAAACATTATTAAAATAATAATTAATTATCTTTAGAACATTATTAATAAATAATAATTATCTTTAAAATAACATTGATTCAATAATTAACTTTTAATTTTGAAAGAGGCTTAACGACCACGATCGTACTTAAACAAGCTACCATATCACTCACTTTAACTTTCCAAGTTAATTATTGGTATTTACATAACCAACGGCTATGTAAATAAAATTCAACACTTAACCATCATTGGTTAACACATCACTTATTCAAATTGGCATATCATTTAACGATATCTAATTAGATGTCCAAATCTATAAAATAACAGAACGAAGATTTATTCTGCTAATTAAATGCCCAATTAATTAAATTAGCAGAATGGTGTTTTATTTCGCTAAATAGGTGTCTAAGTTACCCTATTAAATTTACTTTAATAGTACGATGTTTATTTGGCCAAATAGATGACATCCAGGAAGTATAATTAATTTAACTACGTAATTATCCAAATTAACGTAATTAAAATCAATCAGTATTAATTAATCGTTAAATTATACTTCATCGAAACTAACAAAAAATTATATTAAGGCATTATACTCGTTAATACAAATACAATGCGAAAATCTACGGGGTTAAACGGATTCAAAACAGGTGAGCTATTGCAATTCAAAGTTGACACTTTAATTTATAAAATTAAATAAACTTTTAAATTATCCTCACCCAAGCACTTAACGGCCCAAGCCCACATCAACAAGAACCCACCCTGCACAACACAGTAGCTCCTTCCCTCCTACCCGGCAAGCTCCAAGAACCCAAGTGTACACGTGCACAACATGCACCATGCACATCAATGGCACCACCATTCGCCTTGCCCAAGCTACCCACAAACTCTTCTTCGCACGCTCATCACAATAGGCCCCGCCATCACACCTCCGACCTCCTAGACCTAAGTCCGACCGTAAAACCTCCCTACCCAAATCGCATACAAGAACCGACTACCCCCATGACGTTAATATCAAACGACCACTGGACTCCACCATTTTTGGACACAAGGTTCCATTTTCCAAGCTAGACCCAATGCCATTCTCTGTTTCTCCCCTCGACCCCTCCATCTCTGGTGAACCTTAACCCTAATTCTGACCATCGTCGATGACCATCACGAAACTCCATCGAAACTTCACTAAAAATAATACTCCTCCTACGACTCCAACGACACTAATGACACCTTCTAACTCGAAGTGGGTCAAGAGAAATCAATGTTTGAAGTTTATGAACAAAATTTCCCACTTACTGATATTCTGCAATAACTCCCTCTTCTCTTAATGAATTCGAGTGCATTTAATTTATAAAAATACTAAAGATTGACACGAATAACTTTCATGTTGGTGCCTTATGCAAAAAGTGGATGTTTTGGGATGAAATGATTTTTCAATGGAGATGGAGGTGATATATTTTGGTTACAGGAAACCAACATGCACAAGAACTTAAAGAAAAACCCTCATCCCTCTTGAGTTTCTTTGTATAAATAGGCTTGAATCAGGGGAACATGGAGCAAGGTAGTGGAAAATGTATGTGGACAAGGGGGACAAGAGGCAGGGGAGTGAAGGGGGACAAGGGGGGACAAGGAAACAAGAGGCAGGGGAAAACGGAAAACAAGAATTTGGCTGCACTATATGCCTTGGGTGTGTGTGAATTTGGGTGTCTGCTACTAAACACAAGGTTCTTATATGAGCCACACACCCAAGTTAAAAATACGATCGCGCGCCATAGTGTGGAACGATCATAAAGCAATAATAAAATACACAGATTAACAAAGTCTATGAATTTTTCAAAAATACCAACGTTTCCCATAAAATACATCAAACGGAAATCCAATCATTTTCCAAATTAAAAATTATGAAAAATCCTATTAATTAAATTAAAAATACGTCATCAAAAATCGAACAATTATTTGAAACGTAGATTTTATTATATCTTAAAAATCCCAAATTGAATAGTTAAAACTAATTAAATATTTCAAAAATAAAAGTGATAAAATTCTAGGTCATTACATTCTCTCCCCTTAAAAAGAATTTCGTCCTCGAAATTCCAAGAACAGAAAATATAACGAAATTTAGACTAAATCTGAAAGTAACCATTTTAAATAGACATTCTTTATCTATAAAACATTTCAAAACTAACTTCTCTTCAATTAATTGTATAATACTCTTATAAATCCTTAGAGTATATACAAAACATTAATTTTAATTTACTTTCCAAAAAAATTTATGAAATATTTTAATAAAATACAACTTAAGTTGTAAAACTTGTAAAATACCCTACTTGTCTAATTCAAACTTTTATTTGAATTCAACTTAAGAATTAAATACCTGGGTTTTTATTCAATACTCTTTTTGAAATGATACTGTGTATTTTAATTGACAGAATATATACATACATACATACATACACACACACACACATATACATATATATAGCCCGAGTAACTCCAATTTTATACCAAGGAACTGGATACTATCAAATAGTATCATACATTTCTTTATCAAGAAGGATAACAATCAAGAGAAGTGGTTACCATCCGAACACATCTCTTGCCAATTTTTAGTTATTTTAGAGCCACTCGAACTAGTTAACTTAAAACACTTTTTTTCTTTTCAAATCCATTATGTAATAATATACATAGTATATATTTCCAACAAATAATTTCAATAAAATACTCATTCCTAACTTGCTTAGGGTTTGTTCGGATTCGAACTCATTTCGACCATACAATGACAAAGAGAATAATTTACTAAGTACCTTATAACATTTGCCTAAGCAAATATCTGATTGTCACTTAGAAGATTACTCCGATCATCACAAAATAAATCGGTACTGATTCCCTGAACCAATCCAAAGAAAACACACCTTCCTTTAAAATTTTCTTTTTAAAAGTATTTTTACTTAAAAATATTTTTAAGTAAACTATTATTACCATTTCTAATAATATTTATATTTTAAAACTCCCTCAAGTAAAATTATTATTAGTTTTTCCATAAATCATTTTAAATAATAAGATAGACTTAAAAATCCCTTTTTGAAATATTTCAATTTGTAAATTCCTTCAAATAATACTATTACTATTTTCCCTAAAACCTTGAAAAAATATTTTCCAAAAGCACCGGGTTTTAAGTCCTCAAAAATCATTTTTAGTTACAAAAGACATTTTTATAAACCAATTTTGTAAAATCATCTTTATAAATTTATTTCCCAAATATTTAATTCAAAATATTCTAATTTAATAAACAAATTTTAGTAAAATCAAATTTTTAACCCTACATATCAATGAACGCCTTATAGTCAAACTATGAAACTCAATTCACAAGGTGTTTGTATCAATGTTCCCAAAATTTCTGTCTACCCAACCCAGGTTCAAAATGGAAGATTCCAAATAGATCAACAATCAAACCCTAAGGATAATAAATGAATATTATCACCTCAAATCAAACCAACACATCAAACAACTATATTACTTTTTGAAAATTATTCTTTTATATATAAAATATACACATAGGTAAAATTATTTCATTTACCAATTTGAAACGATATTTTGTCGGTTTGGCCTTATTCAAGTGTTTGGAATCCTTATCGATAAAGTTTGCCAGACGCCTCGACCAAAATCCAAAATTCATACTTAACGGATCAAACAACACAATATAAAACATTTTTATAAAAATAACAAATATGCGCTCTTATATATACATACTCAAACACATTCTAGGATATTACTAATCGTATCTCTAATGAGTTACTCATTCTGGGGTATTACTAACCCTATCTCCAATGAGTTTACGCCACCAAAGCCTAGGTGTTCACTCAACCTAAGCTCCGATACCACGTGTAACAATCTGCCTTTCTTACACTTAAAGATGATACTTAATACATTCTTGGTATTCATGTGCCGACCATTTAAGTGTTTGAAAAAAGGTCATTTGGGGTAAAAGAAATAGAAGATAGAACAGAATCTCACATCGTGGTGAGAAAATATATAATATATACAAGATCTTTCCAAAAAGAAATCATCTTCATTATGCACAACATTTAAGTATACTAACCTATTTTCAGCCTGGACAGTTATAACAACCTATTATTACAATTGATGATAAATACAGATAGAAATCAAGAACAACAAAATAGCGGAAGAATATAAGATACGTGAATACATCCTAGAGAATCCAGCTCGTGTCTTGAAAGCTCCAAAGCATCCCGCTAACTCGGGAAAATATACTCGGGCTGACCCGAGCATTATAAGAAAATAATGCCTGGATTAGTCTGGTAAACTAGCGTAAGAAAACTTGAATCAAAACATATTGATTAATATATTTGAAAACCCTTTCGAAATAAAAGGTATCTCATAAGACCAGGTCGCACATAAACACGGATGGGTTTCCCTTACGATAACCCAACCATTTATATCAGAAAATCCAGTGATATTATAATAATCTCTAAGGGTTGAAAATATAATAATCAAATAGCCATGATGCTCGTGACTATACATCACAGCATACTAGGTATATAATCAAAAATAGCTAAGGTGCATTCTCTAATTATATAGGATTCCACGTAGGTGCCCTTAGTACTTCGAGAATGGTCCTCCTGTACAAGGATTGGAGATATCATTCCGAAGCAACAATACATCCCTAGTGATATAAAATAGGAAATACATAGTTAGCCACGCATGCCGAATGCATCGCTCCATGCACACACAACAACTGTAGGTAACTCTGGGAAGGAGACGACTACACCCTTATGGTTTAGCTAAACCCCTGGCTATGCATCTTATCTCTAGTTTTAGTCATTATTGTTGATGAGGCTACTCCGGCATTCCAACTCACGCACCGCCACCTGAACAGATCTCAGAACCACACATGGATTTCCATACCCAAAAAGTCGCAGAATCACACATGGATTCCCATATCTCAACAAAGATCTCAGAATCACACATGGATTCCCATACCCTAATGGGTCTCGGAATCACACGTGGATTCCCACATCTCAACAAAGACTCGAACCTCCTCCATGCATAGAACCCATGTATGGTTTTGGAGTGGTTACGGTTTTGAGTCACCTCATATAAGTACACTCCCTCGCTTACTGGGTGTTCCAAAACCAATCGATCGATTTTCGGAATGCTCAATACAGATTCTTTTGGAAATAGTCAGACAATACATAAGAGCGGAGATAACCTCCTAACCGTTTAAGTGGATGGATTTCCACATCATTTGTCCTAGAAGAACAAAACGAGTTTATACGTAAAGTATAGTACCACTGACATAACTGTACCATATAATCCCCTATGTTTCTCCTAGATATTTCCAAAGTTAAAATCCTTCAGTATTAAGTAGGAAAATATTTCCATACCATCAAAATTAAGAAGAATTACATATTTAGGCCAAGATTTGATAGTCGGTTATTTAACTATCAAATAAACAAACATTCAAATCAGAGATTACATTTCCCATGGAAATCACTAAGCCTCTTAAATTAGTCTTTCATTAATTAAATCTCTTTCCAAAATATTTATCAAAATATTAATATACTTATCTCACTGGTATAAGTATATTAACAAACCATTCCTTCTAAAACTTGGAAAACCATTTTCACATACTTATAAAATGGTATAAGTATATTCTCCGAACACTTAGAAAGAATTTCTATTTCAAAATCAAATTAAAATGGTCAAACCCAAATGTTGTTTAGAGATAAGGATAACCCCAAACAATATTCCTTCGATATTAAGTGTGGAATAAATATCCATACCACCATAATTAAGAACGTCTGTCAAGGGAAATCCAATCTCGATTTCTTTTAAATATTTTCACTTTACTTAAATTCCAAATCAATTTATAAAACACTTTATAAATCTCCATGTTTATTTAATTTTTTTTTATAAATTCCCAAAATCATTTATAAAATTTCTTTTCAAATTTCAAGATTTGTTTTTAAGTTATAATATTCTTTTCATAAATTTTCCTTATTTAAAACCGACCCATTTCATAAACCTTAATCAATAAAGTTTTTTTGATAAATAAATTAATCATTTAAAACACTTTTTAAATTACAAGTTATTATTTAAAACATCTTTTTTATTTAATTTTCTTTAAACCTTATTCAAAATAATAACTTTAGAATATCATTAATAATATATTAAATTAACTTTAAACAATATTATTGTACTGATAAATTAACTTCCAAACAATACTAATATAATAATTAATTAATTTCAAAACATTATTAATACAATCATTAATAAATTTAAAAACATCTTTAATATAAAAATCAATTAATTTCAAACATTATTAATATAATAATTAATTACTTTCAAACATTATTAATATAATAATTAATTAAACTTTAAAACAATATAAATGTAGTTATCTTTTAAATAATATTAATATGATAATTAATTAACCTTGAAATATAATTAAATAAATCTAATTAAATAACTTTAATTAATAATTGAAATATAATTAAATAACTTTTAAAAACATAATTAAAATAATTTAAAACAGTAATTTAATATTCTTAAATAACTTTAAGAAATAACTTTAAAGAATCATATTAATAAAATAATTAACTTTAAAACATTATTAAAACAATAATTAATTATCATTAAAAAATTATTAATAAATAATAATTATCTATAAAATAACATTGATTCAACAATTAACTTTCAATTTAGAAAGAGGCTTGCGACCACAATGGCACTTAAACAAGCTACTATATCACTCACTTTAACTTTCCAAGTTAATTACTGGTATTTACATAATCAGTAGCTATGTAAATGAAATTCAACACTTAAACATCACCGGTTAATACATCACTTATTCAAATTGGCATATCAATCATCGACATGTAATTAGATGTCTAAATCTATAAAATAGTAGAACGGAGATTTATTCTGCTAATTAAATGACCAATTAATTAAATTAGCGGAACAGTGTTTTATTCCTCTAAACAGGTTTCCAAATTACCTTATTTAATTTACTTTAACAGTACTGTGCTTATTTGACCAAATAGATAACACCCAAGAAGTATAATTAATTTAACTACGTAATTATCCAAATTAACGTAATTAAAATCAGTCAATATTAATATACCATTAAATTATGCTTCAACAAAACTAATAAAAAAATATACTAGATCGTTTTACTCATCAACACGAATATAACACAAAAATCCGTGGGTTAAACGGTTCAAAACAGGTGAGATATTGCAATTCAATGTTGACATTTTACTTTATAAAATTAAATAAACTTTTAAATTTTCCTCATCCAAGCATTTCACAGTCCAAGCCCACATCAACAAGAACCCGCCCAGCACAACACAGTAGCTCCTTATTCTCCCCCTCTTCGCAAGCTCTAGGAACCCAAGTATACACATGCACAATGTGCACCGTGCACATCTAATGGCACTGCTATTTGCCTTACCTAAGCTACCAGCAAACTTCACTTCACGCGCTCATCACGATGGACCCCGCCATCACACCTTCGGCCTCCTAGAACTAAATCCAATCGCAAAACCTCCCCACCCGAATAGCGTACAGGAACCGACTTCCCCTATGATGTAAATATCAAACAACCACCGGACTCAACCATTTTGGCCACAAGGTTCCATTTTCCAAGCTAAACCTAATGCCACTCTCCGTTTCTCCCCTCGACGTTCCTATCTTCGATGAACCTTAACCCTAATTCTGACCATCGTCGATGACCATCATAAAACTCCACCGAAACTTCACCAAAAATAATACTCTTTACGACTCCAACGACACTAACAACACCTTTTAACTTGAAGCAGGTTAAGAGAAATCAATTTTTAAAGTTTATGAAAAAAGATTCCTACTTACTGATATTTTGTGATAACTACCTCGTCTCTCAATGAAATTGAGTGCAATCAATTTCTAAAAATACTGGAGACCGACACGAACAACTTTCATGTTGGTGCCTCAGGATAAAAGTGGATAGTTTGGGATGAAATGATTTTTGAATGGAGATGGAGGTGATATATTTTGGTTACAGGAAATCGAAATGCACAAGAACTTAAAGAAAAACCCTCTCCCTCCTGAATTGCTCTGTATAAATACGTTAGAATCAAGGGAATATGGAGCAAGGTAGAGGAAAATGTAGGTGGACAAGGAGGACAAGAGGAAGAGGAGTGAAGAGGGATAAGGAAATAAGAGGTAGAGGTAAAGGAAAAACAAGAATGTGGTTGCACTGTGTACCTTGGGTGTGTGTGTGAATTTGGGTGTCCGCTACAAAACATAACGTTCGCATACGAGCTAGAACGCCCGAATTAAAAATACGATCGCGTATCACAGTGTGACACAATCACGAAACAATAATAAAATACACGGGTTAACAAATTCTGTGAAGTTTTCAAAAATGCCAATGTTTGACGTAAAATACGTCAAATGGAAATCCAATCATTTTCCAAATTAAAAATTATGTATAAATTAAATTAAAAATACATCATCAAAAAATCAGATAATTATTTGAAACATGGATTTTACTATATCTTAAAAATCCTAAATCGAATATTTAAAACTAATTAAATATTCCAAAAATCAAAGTGATAAAATTTTGAGTCCTTATAATACATTAATTATTTAAATATATAATTCATCCATATATTGATTATACTTCATTATAATAATTTCTAACATAAATCTCCATACATTCATTCATCAAGAATCGATTAAATTGGAGTATCTTCATCTAATTTATCTCTATTTACTATTAAGTCTAATTAATCAATACCTCCTAAATTTTATCATATATCTTCATATATTAATTCATTATTTAACCTAAATCAAACTCCTAACAATATTTTAACATTCAAATTACATTATAGAAGATAGAGATGCCCACTCACTCAAATTCAAAGACTAAATCTCAAAATCTCCATCATCCAGACTATTTTGCATATGGTTCTCCAAATCTTGCCTCAAAATTGATATAAGATTATAGTACACACTGCGCCCTTCAATTAGCCACTGGTTTCATGGAATTCCATTGAGAAACAAGAAAGTTATAGTTATTTGAAGTTATGGAGAAGAGGAGGAGGAAGAAGACTCGACGGGAGAAAATGAATTCAAAATGAATGCATGGTTGCTATGTGGGACTATTTATATTCAGATGGAAATGGCATTTAAGAATTCAAATATAAAAATTCAGACAAAACCCATTAAAAACATGAAACTCGTTTCTCTAGTATCTCTTCTGTATCACCTTCGAATCGAACAACTTTATATATGGTGTGAATCAGAAAAACTAGCCGGTCACCATGCCGTAGTCTCCTTGTCAGATTCCAAAATTGAAAAATAACCATTTTTCTCTTTCAATATTCATATTAATTAAATTATTGATTAAAATCCAATATTATTTATTATTAAAATACCAAGGCATTACATTCTCTCCCCTTTTAAAAAGAACTTGTTCTCAAAATTCCCCGAAGGAAAGAAAATGCAATTCGCATACTCTGTCACTCTGTATTGCTTACATGTTATTCATAACATCCAATCAGTCTATCATCCATATAAATTAAGCATTCATCCACCTAAACAAAGAAACCAATTGTACAATAACATCCATACATAACATATAAATTCATAATCAAATTCATTGGTAGGTGTGTGTGTTCTATTAACATATTAAAATTTTCACAGTAGTGTATGTGTACATTATGAAATTCAACCAATAACATAACATCAAAATATGTATGCAAATGACATATGATATTATGTGGATGCAAATGTCTATCATTCGGGCCCTCCTATATGAATAAGATGATATGACATATAAGGCATGCATGCAAGCATCCTAGAGTGAAAAAATAAATAATGTATGTATGCAACAAACAATAACATCAGCATAACATATGGTGAATACACACATCAGTGATTATAATAATCAAATCATAAAAAATAGCAAGACTATAACACTTCCCATAACATGAAATAAACAATCGTCCGAGTTTACTATCCAATGAAGCTAAGTAATCTAAGCAAGAAAACAATAAATCCATAGCAACCATCTAGTCAAACCGAAATACTAACTATCATAACAAATAAGCAATTGGGAAAATGTTCTAGAAAGGAATCAAAATGAAAAGATTGGATCTACTCCTCCACTTTCCAAATACTCCTAACCAAAATTTATTTCCTACCCAATCTAACAAACTCTATCACTGGCATAAACTCATTCAGAATTATTAACCTCAAATGTATGTGCACATCCATAATTTCTGCAATCCACACTGCTAAATTGAATAAAGATGCTACAATGCACAACTTATGGGTAGCCTTAGCACAAACATGCACCAAACTGAAGTGCAGTCTCTCATACCATTCTTAAATGCACATGTCCAACATTGAATTATACCAATGGTACTTTCCTTAGTTCATCTTTTGGATTGCCAAGGTAAAGTGAACGGGGTCTTACCCAAGCAAACCCAAATTGAATCAATAAACAATACCTTCTTTCACCTAAGAACATCAAAATGTCAATTTCCTAACCTATTGAGCAAAGCATACCTCCTATCGTAATATCCAATCTATGATATCACTTCTCCAAATATCCAATAAATTTGGTAACCAAGGTATCACATCTTCAACTATAAAACATTTCGTCCTAAGTTCTAGAACATACGAACAAGAAAAAAAATCCAAACATGAGATCATATTCTATTCAACTAATTCAACTATAGCAATTAAAATCCTAAATTTAAGTGGAAGTCTAACTTATGTAAAATACTAACTTAAGATAGTGATCGTGTTTAAAAAATCGGCGATACAATACAAATCGTTCACTCCTCATATGTAATGTAACCATGCATCTTTAAGTTGCCACTCCAAAAGTTTGAATAGATAGCTTCTTCTCAACTAGAGATATTTCTCATACAATTCTTGCCCCTGATACAATTTGGAATTACTTTTACAAACAAAGGTCATAACTCTAGCCAATTCATTATTCTTCCTAATCATGTTCATATATGCAATTCCAAGTACTTCATTTTATCCATAAATGATACGAACTCGTATTATTTTCTTATATAATCCAACAAATAGTATCTTTTCCAGGTCTCTTTCTACCAACTTACTTTTCTTTCACATCACAGATGAGACAACTGAACATGGATGACTCCTCGTTGTATAGATATATTCAATGTAATACCTAATAATCTTGGTAACATCTTACCCTAAAATATATCAAGGAACATCGAAAAAGGAATGTTGTCTTAGTCCATTGAGCATGGCATCAAATTTACGTCGCCTCTAGTCTAAACCATATACTTAAAGTCACAGCTACCATTCAATTATCGACCACTTATAGCTATCGTGACACGACATACATAGTAAGATGAAAATCACTTGCTTAGAGAAAACCATCCATCCAATCCATATAACATAAATGGTGTAACGTTACCCAAAATATTAGGTCAACAACATCCATCTTCAAACCGTCTATAAAACAAACATGTGTGGTGTAACATTGCTCGCAATGTCGGATCAACGACACTCATCCATGAATAAACTCAAATATCTACCTTTGCAACGATATCAAACAAGGCATTCTAAATATCATTTGCCTCCGTCTCTGATCATTACTGCAAGGATAATAACAAAAGAATGCGAATGTAGTGACCCATATTTTATGTATCAAAGAATTGTAAAATATTATTTGTATTATTTATTAAGATCTATTTTTAAAAAATTACGTTTTGAATGTGAATTTCTTTATGCATGCTTTTGTTTGAATGTTGATGATTTGATTGGATCTGGAATGATTAAATGTTGCGGAACTGATTTGTTAGAACTTTTTATTTATTATTATAATTGCTCAATTATTTTATTTAACAAAATAATTTATAGTTTACATTTGAGATCCAAAACGTATCCTTTTGTATGTTAAGTTTAAAACTATGTGTTTTTGTAAATCTGTTTTGTTTTAACAAATTATTTATTGTTACAGTTAATTCGCTTTTCAATGGGTCTTATTTTTAGTAGATTGAATCATGAAAATATGTGTATGTGTATTAACCAATTCTTCTTCATACCTGAAATTGTAAACCAATAATAAAACTAAATCTTTATTTGGCTGATTTGTTTTAATTTAATCCAATTTAATACTTTTAAATTTAACTTCTGTAACGACCCCGAATTTTATATAAATTTAAATTGATAATTAATTTAGTTTTTGAATAAAAATTTGGAAATTTATCGATAAATTGATTCGAGTTTCCCCGAATCCAAATAAAATATGTTAAATCATTTAAAATTTAAAAATATTGTATATATATGTGAATGTATATATATATATATGTATACGGGCATATATGAGTAAATTTGAATTTATATTTATATTTTTATATATATTTGATTTGAATTTAAATCGTAAATAAATGGTTTAAAGATAAATATAAAAATATAGATAATTGATACAAGTTTAAAAATAAATAACTTTAAATTTGAAATTGATGGGTTATATTAGAAATAAAAAAATAAATTAATAATAAAAATTTAAACTAGAAATAGAAATAAATATAAGATAAATTATAATAAAAATAGAAAGTAGAACATTTGTTAAAAATTTTAACAACAAATTAAAATCTAGAAATTCATCTATATTACCAAATAAATATATATAGTTTTATAAAATATAAAATAAATATATATAAATCTTAATATCATAATACAAAATAATACAAATAGAATGAAACAAACAAAAATAATAAAGAAAAATATAAATACATACAAGTGTGTAAACAAAATCAAATTGGATGTGAATAATAAAATGAAACAAGTAAATGTATGTGTGTTAGCTTGCAAAAGAAAGGGAATAAAAATACATTCAAGTATATACACATAAGTATGAACACTTGAAATAATAATATACATATGAATGAAGCTTGCTAAAGAAGAAACAAAGTAAAATATACATTTGTACAAGCCTAATTAATGCTGGCCAAAATGTTATCATATCAGCACAAAGGCAAAGTGCCATCAGCCCCCAAACGACAAAATCTCTGCATATTTGTACTAGAGAAAAATAATATATATCATGTTGTACAAAACCTATTATCACCTTTTAACTTCATTTCCATATATACATCAACTCTTTTCATTCCAGTTTCGTTCATCAAAGACTAAAGTAATACCATCTAAACCTCAAACAAAACTTCAATTAAAATAACAGTTTAAATCAATGCAAATCAGAGGATCAAAGAAGGAATTTTTGCTTGCAATTTTCACAAGCCTGTTTCAACAATGGAACTCTGTTCATTTCTTAACCACTATGAGTAAACTTACCTTATTGAAATCTTAAACCTATTTCATCTTGATAATCCTTGAAGTATGATGTGGAATCTGCTTGTATGGGTGTGTGAATGCAGCTACATGTTTGTAAATGTATGTATGCATGTCTGGTTGTATTCATGTTCTTCTCTGTTTTCATATTTCAGAGTTTAAAATTTAGATCAAAATTCATTTTCTCTTCTTCTGATCTCGGTTAGGATTTAGTATTCAAACAAGAAATGCTTTTTTAGTCATGGATTAAGTCTTAAAAATGAAGTTAAGTAAATTAATTGGAAGTTTATCTGGAAAATGGGAAGACAGTAAAAATTCTTTTCAACATGTTAAAAATCAAACATTATAATTTGCTGTTTCAAGTGTATAACATGAATCGACTTTGTAAAATATGATTTTTAAAATGAAAATCACAATTTTTAGTTGGATTTTAAGTGAGTATTTCGGGTTTGTTCAGAAAGTAAGTTTTGGGCTTTTTCTGGTGATGGGTGGACTTGGAGTGGTCGGGACCACTGCTGGAGGTAGTGGAGGGGTTAAGGATCACGACAAAAATGGCCGGAGGGTTCAATGATCATCGTGGCAGCGACGTGATGGAGTTGTAGGGTTTTATAGCCTGTTGGGTTCGACATTAATTTCGAGTCGATTCCTCCGACTATGGAGAATCGAACTTAGTCAGGGTTAGTGGAAAAGAAGCGTTTGACGTTGGCAAAGCTCGGGTTAGGATGTCAGGTTTTCTGATGATCGGCGGTAGTGTGGCGAGGGGGATTTAGATGATCGCTTAGGTTCCAGTTTTTGAGTTGTATGGCTCGATTTCGAGATGGAGTTTCGAGTGTGGTTTCAGGTTGATGGTCGGGTGAGAGAGGGTCGTGGGTGATGTTGAGGATGGTCGGCGACCAAAGGCGGTGATCGTCGATGACGTTCACGTGCACGGCGTGCATAGATTTGTGCACAGAAGTCGAACTCGAGTTTGTACTCGGGTAAACAGGGTGCTGGCTCGAGGAGGGTCTCGGGTATTTGTGAATGCATACCGGGTATAAAAAGACTTAACAAAAATTTAAGTAAAAAATGAAAATTGGGGTTTGATTCGAGGGAAACTCGAAGTAAACAGGCGATTTCCTTGGGGAACACTCGGGGTTGACTTGAGTTTAGCATTTCCAGTTTTAAAAACTTCAACAATTTAAGCCAATTAAATTTCTAAATCTATTCTTTTTAAAATGAAGATTGTTGTTTAATTGGAATGTGTAGATAAAGGTTTTGAAAGTAAAATATTTCAAATTTACTAAGTTTAAGATGTTTTAAACTTATATTTTTAAAAGAGTTTATTTTAAATGAAAAACTTAATTAAGTAATTAAGGAATTAATCAAATGTGTTTTAATTTGTTAACTTAAAAGTTAAGTTAATTTATATTGTTAATGATAATTTAATAATTGGAGATTAATTTATGGGTAATTAAAGATTTATTACTTAGTGTAATTAATCAAAGGATTTATATAATTAATTAAGAAGTTAATTAATTTAGGAAAGTAATTACAGGATGGTAATTAATGTTTATGGTTAAAGTTGATTAATGGAAGTAATTGATTAAGGGTTAATTAATTAAGGTAATTTATTAAGAATAATTAATTAAGGGTTAGTTTATTTATTTAAAGATAATTAATGGTGAATTAAATAATTAAAGGTTAATTATTAAATAATTAAGGGTTGATGAATTATAATTAAAGGTTAATTAATGTATTATTAGTGGTTAATTAATAAATGACTAAAGAATAATTAATCAAAATGATTTGTAATTTATTAATGTTAATTAACCAGGATTAATAATTCATAAGAAATTAATCTGATTTGAATTAATCAGACAATTAACTGATCTTACTTATGAATGTTCGGATTTGATTGGATGATGGAATTTTTGATATTCCTGATCTGTGATGCTTTGTGATATATTCTGATATATATGTGTGATCTGTAATGTAATTTATTTATCTGGGATGATTGTAATTTATTATCTGTGACATATATATATCTGAATCTGTGAATGAAAGATGAGCGTTATATTTTATACCGCTTATCAAATATATTGTTGTATTTAATCTGTGATGATTGAATAATGTTGCACTATTGTGTGAAACCCCTAGACCACACTCTTACACACACAAATATGGATTTCACGAGGAAATCGGTTAAGCCACAAATGATTTAAATTTAATATTTTTGAAATTGAAATTTTAATTTCAATTGATTTTGAAAATGGATTTGGATAAAATGTTAAAGCTTTCGAAAATGAGTTTTTAAGATAAAAATTATTTTGAATAACTTGGTAAAGTTTTTTTCAATTTAAATAATTCAATTTGAATTTGAATTCAAAATAAAGAATTGAATTCCATGTTTGAGATTTATGATTTAAAAATGTTAAACAAGTCATAAATGTGTTACATGGGCTTAAACCATTTTAAAAGTATGGTTTTGAAAATTTGATTTAACCCAAGGACTTTAACTCGCCTAAAAGAATCAGATTTTCCGAAATGAAAACCATTTGTTTTCAAATAATAGAAGCTTTCATATAAGGAATGAATTTCCAATTTGTGTCAATAGAATTTCAAGTTTGAAATGAAAATGGTTTTCCAAGTTATGAATAATTCTTTGTGAAAGATTGTTGAACTTTGTTTTGAAATTGGAAAGGTGTACCTTTTAAGGTCAAAATGGAATTGTTTTGAAAGCTATCAATTAAATCTTTGTTTTAAAGATTTAATGAGTTAATCCAATTGAAATGGAAATTGATTTGGAAAATCTATGAATAGATCTTTGTGAAACTGGGTGAACTTTGTGAATTGAATCTTTTTGTTTAAAAATATTGAAAATGGTAATGTGTTTAAACCATTTGAAAGAAAAGTTTTGGATAATAAGTTGTGACTTAATTGAAATTCCATATCCATATGTTTTTAAATATTACGCTCATTATTCGGTTTAGCTGGGAGAGGACCTTTGTGTCATATAACCCATTCCGAATATTGATACGACGTATATGGATTGCATTTGGAGACCGGTGGTGAAGACCGAATATTTTTGAAAATGGAAGGACAACTCGTCGAATGTATCTACATCGACTGGTCCCTGGTATAGAGATTTTATCGCCCTTTGTGATGGGAAGTCCGGACGTGATTAGAAATTATCTGGATTTGCAAGGGCTTCTTTGGAAGTGCCTTCGGTTCTGTTCGAACCCGGGACAGACTTGTATGGTTGTATGTCTGACACTACACTTTGAGATATAAAGCTGATTTCTTTCAAATAAATTTCTGTTTGGTGGCGTAGATTTGTTCTCTTAGCTTAACACCCTTCTCTAAGACGTACGAGCTCAGAGGTTATGTAGTTGAAGGTTATCAGTGATATATTCCCAATTTGGTAGTGTGGCATGCTGAGTGTTGCTGTGTGTTGCCGATCATATGTTGATCAAAGCATGGCTTTGTGAAAAAGCGTAGCTTTGTGGACGAGACCTCATCGAGCCTCACAGACCAGAAATGGTCGAAACAAGAAAGATGCGGCAAGGTTTCAGGGGTAGCTCCCCTAGGGTATGTCCATTCCTTTTGGAAAAAGGTGGTATCATGGTATGGAGCCCAGATATTTACCTGCGTGGTTGCTCCAATCTCATTTACTCTGTGTGATTGTTGCTTTGTGATTGGGATCCCGGATAAAGGTCGCAAACGACCGGGGGTGGAATATCTCAGGTTTACTACCCGGGAAGGGGGTAACCGGCTTTGTGTTGGCAGAGAGCCAGGTGGTTCTCGGGACGTCCCTCCAGAGGCGTTTCCATGTGGCATAGGAAGTTCCTTAGCCTGACCATTTGTTGGAAAATCCAAAGAAACAATACGAGCCTTGTACGGTTTTAGTTGTATAACCTGCTATGGAATGTGGCGATAACCTGCTATTGAACATAGTAGCTATAGTAGGCATAGTTCGGAATGTCTATGCTGGCTAAGATTAATATTATACTTTCGAAATGGTTTTCTACACTATGCACTAATAGTAATAATAATCCAATGATTTTGCGTAGTAAGCATATTTGACTATCATAAGGAGAAATCTCCTCCAATTCTGCGTTTGCATTGTGTGTGTGGCAGGAGGCCTTATGGTAGTTTCATTTTCCAAAAAGCATTGCGAATTTCAATGTTTAAAAATTCCTTGTTGTTTGTTTTAAAGATAAACTATTTTTGTTTACTCACACCAGTGCCATGACTGACCCGGAGTTTATTGTTCCTTTCCTAAACTCTGGGTGCCCATAATTTTCCACACGGGCAGTCTAGAGTTGGGTTTTTTTAGATAGTCAGGTTTAGTAGATTATCTGGAGCTAGTTCAGTTCTTGAAGTTCACGGACTGACGTTGCTATTCGTTGTGCATTGTGATGATGGTTCGAGCTTGACATTGGAGTGGTTGGACTCAGCCTCTCTGACTGATCATTTGGAGTATCACTCCTGTTATTTCCGCTGTATCATTATTTATCTCTGATATTGTTGTATCATATTGATATCATTGTTGTATATTGTATTCATTGGAGTTGTATATGATATCATCTGTTTCTTTATTCCGCTGTGTTGTTATACTTAATGGTGTTATAAGCTCCGGCATGACTCGAATTTCAACGATTGAATCTGCGGCATTCAAGTACAAGTGAAGTACGGGTGTCGATTTTTGAACGCTAAAATTTGGATCATGACATTTTGGTATCAGAGCTAAGGTTGAACTTTATCTCAGGAGTATAACACATTAAGTAGCT
Source organism: Allium fistulosum (assembly GCA_030737815.1). Taxonomy (NCBI): domain Eukaryota; kingdom Viridiplantae; phylum Streptophyta; class Magnoliopsida; order Asparagales; family Amaryllidaceae; genus Allium; species Allium fistulosum. The sequence continues at coordinate 1,125,064,588 of CM060904.1, read as the reverse complement.
CATTAGAGATAGGGTGAAGTATACCCTAGAATGAGTAATCTCTAAGATATCCGTCCGTACGCCTCAGTAAATTCTCTTACTATCCACTGATAGTGAGTATGAGTGCAAGAAGTGGATGAGATAGGGGACAGGAGAATATGACTATAAATGGTCAATACCCTGTAACAACAAGGAAACAATCTTTTCTCTATTAATCTCTTTTGTTCGTCATCTCTTCTCAATTCTTTGATGGTTCCTGGTAGATCCAGGAAGGAGATTCGATATATTAATATGGGACATAAACTCCAACTGAGTCAGAAATTGTTGTTTGGATGTATTGGTTGCTTTGTTTGCTATGGTTGATATGTATAATTTGGTTTCTTAATTAAAAAGTTTTAAAATTGTATCCATATATCTATCTATTCTTTGGGTCCCAATATATTCTACGAATGGTTAGTTATCCCTTCGAACTAACCCATGCCTCTGCATATTTCGTAGATCTGGATAACCCGAGTATTTTGTGGAGTTAAAAAGATTCGTTCTTATATCTATAATTGATATTCTGATTTGGTGAACCAAATGCAGAATAGATATTCAGTTTGATTTGATGAAACATATTTTCATCTATCTTTTTGTCTCCTTGGCAAATTTCGAGGACGAAATTTCTTAAGGGGGGAAGGTTGTAACGACCTCGAATTTTATATAAATTTAAATTGATAATTAATTTAGTTTTTGAATAAAAATTTGGAAATTAATCGATAAATTGATTCGAGTTTCCCCGAATCCAAATAAAATATGTTAAATCGTTTAAAATTTAAAAATATTGTATATATATGTGAATGTATATATATATGTATACGGGCATATATGAGTAAATTTGAATTTATATTTATATATATATATATATATTTGATTTGAATTTAAATCGTAAATAAATGGTTTAAAGATAAATATAAAAATATAGATAATTGATACAAGTTTAAAAATAAATAACTTTAAATTTGAAATTGATGGGTTATATTAGAAATAAAAAAATAAATTAATAATAAAAATTTAAACTAGAAATAGAAATAAATATAAGATAAATTATAATTGTAACGACCCGTAAAATTTCAACTGTTGAATAACGTAATTAGTTGAAATTTTATGAAATTTTAAACGATAAATTTTGAAATAAAAATTTAATATTTGAAATACGTCTAGTTAAACATAGCAACTGGTAAATTTTCGTCCGAAAATACGAAAGTTTATTTCGCGCGTAAATTCACTTCAATTTAATCAGTTAAAAAGCGTTGAAAATAAAATGTTTCCGAAACCTAAATATTTTTACATAGAAAAATTCTAAACCATCTTCTGAGCAAGATTTCAGTTTGTCGTTTTTCCAAATTCGGACATCTTTGGCTCCGTCGTTCTTATTTTCTGTAAAATAGCAGTATTCTGGTACCGATATCGATTTTTATCGGATGATCGTACCACTGGTATCTGTATACCGTTTTGATCGTCTTATTGTACTGATCTCTATGGTATATTCCATTCTGCGTTACGGTGTCCGGTTTGCGGTAAAACCATGAAACAGATATCCGTATCAGTTACAAAATTTCAACCTTTTGATGGTTGTGCCCATTCGGAAAAAGAAAACGGCTACTAGCATTTATTATACCGAATCAATGCCCATTCAAATACGTATCATTTTTCGTGAATTTGAAAAGATACAACATCTTTTATAGTAACGTGTATAAAGTTTATATTGTGTCAATTGGCATTCTTTGCTGTAAAACTGTTAGCTACAATTTACAATGTAAAATATTATAGAACAAGTTTCAATATAAAGCTTTCAATTGCCTGAGCGTCAAAACCCATTTCCCTTCCTCAGATCTCCATCCCTCTCCCCTTCCCACAAAACTCTCCCCACTTACACCGGCTCCCATGCTCGCGACCCACAATCCTATCACCTTCCTCACGCATAGCTTAGGAGTCTCGCACCCCACCCACCATCACGTTACGCACTCCATCCACCACCTTCCCCTGCTCCTTTGCCTACCACCACGCATGCCATTCACCACCAAGCTACGCCTGGACCCCACAGCAAGCACGCAAGCCCCAGCCAGACCCGCCTCCAGTCACAGCTCCTCCAAACTTCCACTTGCCGAGTGTCGTTTCCTGACCCTTCAACCCACATAAAAACTCCGCCTTAAACCACCTCCTCACCTGCCTTTCCCTAACCGTCGCCTCCACCCTTCAACTTCATCCAGCCCATCACCCTGTCCACTCTCCACGTGACTACCCACCACCTCCTTCAACCTCCGCCTTCACTCCCCTTCGACAAACCCAAACACGTCATCATTTCCGTGCTCTCTATCTCTCCTTGCTGAGGTATTATTTCTATTGTATAAATTAGTTGTGTAATAGTTAGTTAGTTAGCAGTGAGCAGGGCTCTGTTATATGTATTGATGTTTCATATAGATTATATTATTATAGTATAATATGAAGGGATGGTATATATATGTAAGACCTATTTACACTTTGATATGTATGCAGTTGGTTTTTGATTGCAGTTTTTATTATAAAGGAGATGTTTGTCTATTTAAGCATTGATTTCTAAATTTTATAGATTTGAAAATATTGATGGTTATCCGGTTATATATATAAAAATATAAAGAGCTAAACTATGATTTATATATATGCTGCTGTTATACATGAATATATAATTAACTTATTACTCAGGTATGTATAACTTATATATGGGTTATATTAAAATATGAATAAGTATTTTGCATGTTGTAAGTAAATATACAACAATGTTTTGCTAACTGAATACAAGGTTATATTTTGCTCCAGGTCTCTATTTTTTTCATTTTGCTATGATTTACAATCAAACATTTCATTCTATATAAAATAGTAGTTTTTATAGTGGACCTTTTGGCTTGTAGTGTGTGAGTGTGCATACGTAATAAGGGGTTGGGTTTACATGTATACCAGTATATTGTTAGCATGGATATAACAGTTTGTGTGTAAATAACTGTTGTTCATATTTTAGTATATGTGTACGTATTGTTTTAGGGATTATACTGATTTATACACATGTTATAATAAATATAGTATAAGTGTTGATACTTTAGAAAATGTAAGTATGTAATATGTTAAGAAATTGTGTTATAATGTAAACGAGCATACTTGTGCCTTTTAAATACTGTTTAGATATAAAGAACTGTTTAGTATAGAATGTACAGCTTTTATATGTATGTAACTGGGTCTATAAGTTTGCCAAGGTCTGTAGGTTTAATGTTTGTTTGCTAAGGTCTGTTAGTTGCGTTATATTCAAGTTTAGTCAGAAAGCCTGTGTCTTGTATTGTATTAGGATGCTTATTTTGGGTAATAGGTTGCGGGTAATAAGGCTTGTTTTGTTAAAAAAAAAGGGGGCAGTTGTTAGTTTATACATTAACGTACAAAAAGAAGAAGAAGGATAGGTGTTTTGGCTACTGTATATACACGTTACTAATAAAGTATATTTATGATTTTATAATATTTCTGAAACGTGTATATCTACATATATTTGGAAATCTATCGATTTATAAAATAAGAAAAATTTATATGTATTATTGATTTTAATATATATGTTCTAATAAAAAAAATCAATGACTTTTGAAACGCATGTAATTTTAGTTGCGTCAAATTTGATATCGATTTCGTACATACGTAACATATGATTCGTTCATCGATCTCTTGTCCATCTCAGCTTACCAACTCAATATCGATTTATTGCAGCAGTTGCTAGCTTGTCGTGCCCATGTCCGTGTGCGTATCCGTATCAGTTGCTTCTCATTCCGTTTTCTCTAGCCTCGAAAGGTGAGCACTCACTCACGATTAACGTTCTTTTATTTATTAAATTTGATTTCAATTGAAACGACAATTGAAATATGCTGCTGTTAGATATTTATACTGTTATTACCTGTATCAGTTCACCTGTGACATCTGACACCATTATCTGTTATATATATGAAATGATAATCCAGTTTGGTTGTTAATTGATTGATTGTTGATGTTTATATTGGACGTTAAATTGTTAATGTTAAATTGATAAATAGTATGAAATTGAACTTGATATAGGATAATTAAATGTTAAATTTGATGAACGGACATTTGTATAATATGACCCCTTTAACTGTTAAATTTATTGACACATAGGATTGTTAACTACACCTTGAACCATCAATTGTATGTTGCTTAAACTGATGATATATGAAATTGTAAATATATGACAAGTGAAAACCGTAATGTAATAATCTTTAATCTACATGAAATGATAGTGTAGATTCTAGAAATAATTATATTAATTCGTACAAATAACAATGCGAATTAATACGGTTATTTCGGGATTATTTGAATTGAGTATTGGATTGATACTGATTGTTGTTATTGCTTGTTTATTTACTTTGACACCATCCCAGTTATCACACTGCAAGTTCCCTTTGCTATGTTTTGATTTTAATTGAATTGGAATCGGGTTGAAATGATAAATACCCAAATTGAACTTTGACCTAGGATAGGAAATTAAATAAAAACCCGATTGGTCAATAATTTGATTTAAAAATAAAATGAAGATTTTATTTGAATAAATAATATGGTTTTGAAACGAAGTTAGAAATTGGATTTTAATGAAATTTAAATGTGAATATTTAATAATCTGAAATGAAATATGTATATAGAAATTGATGAAAGAATGTTGTTTAATTTGAGAAATGATTGAATTAAGTCTGAAATGATTTAATAATTAAGTTTGAAATTATAATTAAGTTTGAAATTATTAAACTTTGAAATGATTTAATAATTAAGTTTGAAATTATTAAACCTTGAAATTATTTAATAACTAAGTTTTGAATTATTTAATAATTAAATAAGATTGAATTATTTAATGATTAAATTGAATTGTATTTTTAATTAAGAAAATTGAACTTTTGAATAAGTGAATTTACTTCGTAAATAATTGAAATTGAGTTTTCTTTATTAATTAAGTTTTGGAAAATTATTTAAGGAAGTAAATAAGTGAAATTGAATTTCTTTAACAAGAAATGAAAATGTGATATTTTTGGAATTAATGTAAGACTTGTAATCGAAAGAATTGATTTGACGAATTTAATTTAATTCAAAATTGTAAGTTTGATTTAATGAAGTTGAACTTAAGAAATGATTTAATGAATTGGAAATTTAATAGAAATTGTTTTGAATGATAAAGTAACTTAACGATATTGAATGAAATCGATAAATGAATTTAAATTGATTTGAATGTTAAATTAAATTAATTTAAATGTTTTCGAAATGAAACTTATATTCGAACTTGAATCGATATTTGAATTGAAATTGAATTGTAAGATTTTGAAATGGTAATTTGAAAGTTTGAATCGTAAATTTTGGAAATTGGTTTAGAAAGACAAATGAAATGTTGGTTTACGAATTGAAATTGAAATTGAAATTGAAATTGATTTGGTTTTTGAAATATATAAACGACCAATCGGTGTAATAATTACGAAAGTTATTAAAGAGACCGGGATCGGTAATGGATATACTCTCTATCTGAACCGAAACCACTTTAATAACTATACGCGGAGTGATGATCCAGAATGAAGTGGTTGGAATGATGTACGTGTTGACTGAAGAAAGAGAACGATGATGGATAGCCTTGACACTTGTGTCAAATTGGAAATGACTAAAACAGGAGCTGTGCCGGGCCAATGGAGGATTAGCTACCTCAAGTGGACACACTTCTTCGAACTACTTATACTTGTTGTCGATTGGTGCACCCTTGATTTTGGGAGTGTTGTTTCACGGTGTTGCGGGCGCTGCGGCGTTGCGTTCTCACCAGTCCGGATCAGGCGAACGGTAGTATCACTACCTTGGGTATAGCCTCATGTGCCTTGTCATACTTGTATTCCATTTATGCGCGACCACTACGAATTTGTTTTGTACCTTGAGTATATGGATTGCCCTCTGGTGACTTCCGGTTTTGGGGAAACTACGGTCTTGTATATGCTTGTGGGAATAAAAATGTGTTAAGGGTGGAATGGGCCATGACTTAACGCTATTTTGATATCTTTATATTACTGATAGACATTATCTACTTAGCGTATATTACTACCTAGTAGATAGTTTAACGGATCCTCAAAGGATGGTTATTCCAAACATCCTTTGAGTTACTTGTATTTCAATTGCTATTTCACTTGAGTTGGATTTATTAATATAAGAATGTTAATCCTGACTCGAGTGTTTTGTATTTTGCTTTACGCTCGGGTCAGACTGAGTGGTTCAGCTTTCGAGACTTACCTTTGGAGTTGGAGCTTTGCTTGAAGATCCAGCCATCTATTCTGCTTTCAGTATTCGAAGATTTCAGTGATGTATTCTGATTTGTATCTGATGTATCATATTACTCTTCTTTTGTAAACTCTGATGTATTTTATATATTCATATAGTAGCTTCATGAACTACTATTTCTTTTATTTCCGCTGCACTTATTACTCTGTGTCTGTGATCTGTGATTATTTATTTACTGTATATGTTCAGTTTCGCCAAATTTAAATTAACAACGCGGTATTTTGAGCAATTCAACTCCGGCATGAGTGTCTACCTATACACTTGTAATGGATGCGAATGGTCCAAAATTCTAGGTCGTTACAGTTGGTATCAGAGCTTTGGTAGCTCTAGGCAAAACTCAACATATAGGGTAAATGTATTTACAGAATCACTCTCATTCGAGTTTCAATCTCTTCCTTTCGACTCGATTCCTTTGAATTGTGGAACGTTCCCTCGGTTTCGAAATTTCATTCGTGTCCCTCACTATTCGTCTTCTTCCAATCATGGAGCACCCCATAACTCCATTCTGAATGATATCTATAATAGATCGGCGGTCCCGCCAATCTTCGAATGATTCGTAAAGGAGTAAAACTCCTTTATAATAGACATCGATTTACCGGAGATTTCTGTATCCTCGGTTTACGATGCTATCTATTCCCTGCTATACCTGAATTCTATTTCTTGAGATCGAATGTCGATTTACCTCGGAATTCCACATCGATCTTATTCTTGAAGTTACGAATGACCCGGTTAAGGTTGCCCGTGAATTAAATAAACTCATCCATCTCCCGATTGTGGTAATTGAATTATCTTATCTTCTGTTTCAAACTTATTTTCGAATCAAAATTCTCTTTGATTTAAGTCCATCAAATCTGAATCCCTATCCTTATTTTGAAAACCCATTCCTGTATCGTCGAGCAAAGAAATGTATTTCTAAATTTATATAAAAATGTTGTTTTCAAATTTGATAAACAAAATAGTTTTGAATGATTTATTATATATAAATATAAGTTTTCTGAAATTAAATTGTTAATGAATTTGTTGTCTGAAAATAATAATATTTGATTATCATTTATTGTTCTAAATAAATTTATAAATACGATTTATAAATTGATTTCGAATTTGAAATGAATTTAATTCAGAAATTTGAGAATGTATTAGTTTTCGGTGATTTCGAACTTTGGTTTTTAAGATTTTAAAGTATATATTACTGAAAGTATTTTCGAATAGAAATCGTTTTCAAAGAATTTTTAAAGTGTTGAAATCAGTGCTCTTCTCTTTGTCACTAGAAAATAATTTCGGTGATGGCGGCCGCATCATCGACATTCATTTTCGAGTTTCGAAGTGGAGATACTATTCTGTAGCTTTGCTACGGTTTTGTTTTGAAAAAAATATTTTGATTTGAATTTCTTCAGTATATTTTGATTTATATATATATATAGGTATCTTATTTTAAAATTTAATTTGATTTGATATAAATATATTGTATATATCTCTAAATTGTTTAAAGTTAATCGGAAATCTAATTCTTAAATTTTGTTAAAGGATGATTTTAATTATAAATAAGACCAAAAATTTGGAATAAATATTTAAACTTGAATAATTGAATTGGGAAAATTCTTTTTGTATATTGTTCAACTGCATTCTAATACAACTTACCTAAATCATTCAGAAGTTGAATATGTAATTGGATAATATATAAGATAAATTGAAATTATAAATAAAATTTGAGTGTTTATAATAAATGTTATACACTAAATTTTGATTATAAAGATGTTAATAGAGTTAGATAGAATAATAAGTAAACTCAGTTAATAATGAAATAAATTTGTTTTGAAAGAATTAATAATTTTGTTTTGAAAGAATTAATAAATTGAAATTTGATCAACATATGAAAATACCTTGAATTTAAAAGAAATTAATAGATGTAAATTAATTTAAATCGAAACTTTTATGTTTTAAATTAATTTATATAGGTTAAATATGTGTGAGTAGATATATTAAGTAGAATAAATTTAACAATAGTTTTGAATAGAGAAGAATTTAAAATTGTTGAAGAAAATATGATTATAATAAAAGACTATTCAAAATTATGGTTTTAGAAATTGTAAATTTAAGAAAATGGGATAATAAGATAATGAATTTAGAAATAGTTGAGATTGATTTTAGTGAAATCCAATGGATTAAATCAATTATTGAATACCAATTAATTTAAAATTTGAATTTATATGGTTTAAATTAATTGTTATTTTGTATTTCAAATCTGTTTTTCTTTCTGGTTGTTTCCATTCTTCTACCTCGTTCCTTTTCGGGGACGAAAAGTTTTGAGTGGGGGAGAATGTAACGACCCGTAAAATTTCAACTGTTGAATAACGTAATTAGTTGAAATTTTGTGAAATTTTAAACGATAAATTTTGAAATAAAAATTTAATATTTGAAATACGTCTAGTTAAACATAGCAACTGGTAAATTTTCGTCCGAAAATACGAAAGTTTATTTCGCGCGTAAATTCACTTCAATTTAATCAGTTAAAAAGCGTTGAAAATAAAATGTTTCCGAAACCTAAATATTTTTACATAGAAAAATTCTAAACCATCTTCTGAGCAAGATTTCAGTTTGTCGTTTTTCCAAATTCGGACATCTTTGGCTCCGTCGTTCTTATTTTCTGTAAAATAGCAGTATTCTGGTACCGATATCGATTTTTATCGGATGATCGTACCACTGGTATCTGTATACCGTTTTGATCGTCTTATTGTACTGATCTCTATGGTATATTCCATTCTGCGTTACGGTGTCCGGTTTGCGGTAAAACCATGAAACAGATATCCGTATCAGTTACAAAATTTCAACCTTTTGATGGTTGTGCCCATTCGGAAAAAGAAAACGGCTACTAGCATTTATTATACCGAATCAATGCCCATTCAAATACGTATCATTTTTCGTGAATTTGAAAAGATACAACATCTTTTATAGTAACGTGTATAAAGTTTATATTGTGTCAATTGGCATTCTTTGCTGTAAAACTGTTAGCTACAATTTACAATGTAAAATATTATAGAACAAGTTTCAATATAAAACTTTCAATTGCCTGAGCGTCAAAACCCATTTCCCTTCCTCAGATCTCCATCCCTCTCCCCTTCCCACAAAACTCTCCCCACTTACACCGGCTCCCATGCTCGCGACCCACAATCCTATCACCTTCCTCACGCATAGCTTAGGAGTCTCGCACCCCACCCACCATCACGTTACGCACTCCATCCACCACCTTCCCCTGCTCCTTTGCCTACCACCACGCATGCCATTCACCACCAAGCTACGCCTGGACCCCACAGCAAGCACGCAAGCCCCAGCCAGACCCGCCTCCAGTCACAGCTCCTCCAAACTTCCACTTGCCGAGTGTCGTTTCCTGACCCTTCAACCCACATAAAAACTCCGCCTTAAACCACCTCCTCGCCTGCCTTTCCCTAACCGTCGCCTCCACCCTTCAACTTCATCCAGCCCATCACCCTGTCCACTCTCCACGTGACTACCCACCACCTCCTTCAACCTCCGCCTTCACTCCCCTTCGACAAACCCAAACACGTCATCATTTCCGTGCTCTCTATCTCTCCTTGCTGAGGTATTATTTCTATTGTATAAATTAGTTGTGTAATAGTTAGTTAGTTAGCAGTGAGCAGGGCTCTGTTATATGTATTGATGTTTCATATAGATTATATTATTATAGTATAATATGAAGGGATGGTATATATATGTAAGACCTATTTACACTTTGATATGTATGCAGTTGGTTTTTGATTGCAGTTTTTATTATAAAGGAGATGTTTGTCTATTTAAGCATTGATTTCTAAATTTTATAGATTTGAAAATATTGATGGTTATCCGGTTATATATATAAAAATATAAAGAGCTAAACTATGATTTATATATATGCTGCTGTTATACATGAATATATAATTAACTTATTACTCAGGTATGTATAACTTATATATGGGTTATATTAAAATATGAATAAGTATTTTGCATGTTGTAAGTAAATATACAACAATGTTTTGCTAACTGAATACAAGGTTATATTTTGCTCCAGGTCTCTATTTTTTTCATTTTGCTATGATTTACAATCAAACATTTCATTCTATATAAAATAGTAGTTTTTATAGTGGACCTTTTGGCTTGTAGTGTGTGAGTGTGCATACGTAATAAGGGGTTGGGTTTACATGTATACCAGTATATTGTTAGCATGGATATAACAGTTTGTGTGTAAATAACTGTTGTTCATATTTTAGTATATGTGTACGTATTGTTTTAGGGATTATACTGATTTATACACATGTTATAATAAATATAGTATAAGTGTTGATACTTTAGAAAATGTAAGTATGTAATATGTTAAGAAATTGTGTTATAATGTAAACGAGCATACTTGTGCCTTTTAAATACTGTTTAGATATAAAGAACTGTTTAGTATAGAATGTACAGCTTTTATATGTATGTAACTGGGTCTATAAGTTTGCCAAGGTCTGTAGGTTTAATGTTTGTTTGCTAAGGTCTGTTAGTTGCGTTATATTCAAGTTTAGTCAGAAAGCCTGTGTCTTGTATTGTATTAGGATGCTTATTTTGGGTAATAGGTTGCGGGTAATAAGGCTTGTTTTGTTAAAAAAAAAGGGGGCAGTTGTTAGTTTATACATTAACGTACAAAAAGAAGAAGAAGGATAGGTGTTTTGGCTACTGTATATACACGTTACTAATAAAGTATATTTATGATTTTATAATATTTCTGAAACGTGTATATCTACATATATTTGGAAATCTATCGATTTATAAAATAAGAAAAATTTATATGTATTATTGATTTTAATATATATGTTCTAATAAAAAAAATCAATGACTTTTGAAACGCATGTAATTTTAGTTGCGTCAAATTTGATATCGATTTCGTACATACGTAACATATGATTCGTTCATCGATCTCTTGTCCATCTCAGCTTACCAACTCAATATCGATTTATTGCAGCAGTTGCTAGCTTGTCGTGCCCATGTCCGTGTGCGTATCCGTATCAGTTGCTTCTCATTCCGTTTTCTCTAGCCTCGAAAGGTGAGCACTCACTCACGATTAACGTTCTTTTATTTATTAAATTTGATTTCAATTGAAACGACAATTGAAATATGCTGCTGTTAGATATTTATACTGTTATTACCTGTATCAGTTCACCTGTGACATCTGACACCATTATCTGTTATATATATGAAATGATAATCCAGTTTGGTTGTTAATTGATTGATTGTTGATGTTTATATTGGACGTTAAATTGTTAATGTTAAATTGATAAATAGTATGAAATTGAACTTGATATAGGATAATTAAATGTTAAATTTGATGAACGGACATTTGTATAATATGACCCCTTTAACTGTTAAATTTATTGACACATAGGATTGTTAACTACACCTTGAACCATCAATTGTATGTTGCTTAAACTGATGATATATGAAATTGTAAATATATGACAAGTGAAAACCGTAATGTAATAATCTTTAATCTACATGAAATGATAGTGTAGATTCTAGAAATAATTATATTAATTCGTACAAATAACAATGCGAATTAATACGGTTATTTCGGGATTATTTGAATTGAGTATTGGATTGATACTGATTGTTGTTATTGCTTGTTTATTTACTTTGACACCATCCCAGTTATCACACTGCAAGTTCCCTTTGCTATGTTTTGATTTTAATTGAATTGGAATCGGGTTGAAATGATAAATACCCAAATTGAACTTTGACCTAGGATAGGAAATTAAATAAAAACCCGATTGGTCAATAATTTGATTTAAAAATAAAATGAAGATTTTATTTGAATAAATAATATGGTTTTGAAACGAAGTTAGAAATTGGATTTTAATGAAATTTAAATGTGAATATTTAATAATCTGAAATGAAATATGTATATAGAAATTGATGAAAGAATGTTGTTTAATTTGAGAAATGATTGAATTAAGTCTGAAATGATTTAATAATTAAGTTTGAAATTATAATTAAGTTTGAAATTATTAAACTTTGAAATGATTTAATAATTAAGTTTGAAATTATTAAACCTTGAAATTATTTAATAACTAAGTTTTGAATTATTTAATAATTAAATAAGATTGAATTATTTAATGATTAAATTGAATTGTATTTTTAATTAAGAAAATTGAACTTTTGAATAAGTGAATTTACTTCGTAAATAATTGAAATTGAGTTTTCTTTATTAATTAAGTTTTGGAAAATTATTTAAGGAAGTAAATAAGTGAAATTGAATTTCTTTAACAAGAAATGAAAATGTGATATTTTTGGAATTAATGTAAGACTTGTAATCGAAAGAATTGATTTGACGAATTTAATTTAATTCAAAATTGTAAGTTTGATTTAATGAAGTTGAACTTAAGAAATGATTTAATGAATTGGAAATTTAATAGAAATTGTTTTGAATGATAAAGTAACTTAACGATATTGAATGAAATCGATAAATGAATTTAAATTGATTTGAATGTTAAATTAAATTAATTTAAATGTTTTCGAAATGAAACTTATATTCGAACTTGAATCGATATTTGAATTGAAATTGAATTGTAAGATTTTGAAATGGTAATTTGAAAGTTTGAATCGTAAATTTTGGAAATTGGTTTAGAAAGACAAATGAAATGTTGGTTTACGAATTGAAATTGAAATTGAAATTGAAATTGATTTGGTTTTTGAAATATATAAACGACCAATCGGTGTAATAATTACGAAAGTTATTAAAGAGACCGGGATCGGTAATGGATATACTCTCTATCTGAACCGAAACCACTTTAATAACTATACGCGGAGTGATGATCCAGAATGAAGTGGTTGGAATGATGTACGTGTTGACTGAAGAAAGAGAACGATGATGGATAGCCTTGACACTTGTGTCAAATTGGAAATGACTAAAACAGGAGCTGTGCCGGGCCAATGGAGGATTAGCTACCTCAAGTGGACACACTTCTTCGAACTACTTATACTTGTTGTCGATTGGTGCACCCTTGATTTTGGGAGTGTTGTTTCACGGTGTTGCGGGCGCTGCGGCGTTGCGTTCTCACCAGTCCGGATCAGGCGAACGGTAGTATCACTACCTTGGGTATAGCCTCATGTGCCTTGTCATACTTGTATTCCATTTATGCGCGACCACTAAGAATTTGTTTTGTACCTTGAGTATATGGATTGCCCTCTGGTGACTTCCGGTTTTGGGGAAACTACGGTCTTGTATATGCTTGTGGGAATAAAAATGTGTTAAGGGTGGAATGGGCCATGACTTAACGCTATTTTGATATCTTTATATTACTGATAGACATTATCTACTTAGCGTATATTACTACCTAGTAGATAGTTTAACGGATCCTCAAAGGATGGTTATTCCAAACATCCTTTGAGTTACTTGTATTTCAATTGCTATTTCACTTGAGTTGGATTTATTAATATAAGAATGTTAATCCTGACTCGAGTGTTTTGTATTTTGCTTTACGCTCGGGTCAGACTGAGTGGTTCAGCTTTCGAGACTTACCTTTGGAGTTGGAGCTTTGCTTGAAGATCCAGCCATCTATTCTGCTTTCAGTATTCGAAGATTTCAGTGATGTATTCTGATTTGTATCTGATGTATCATATTACTCTTCTTTTGTAAACTCTGATGTATTTTATATATTCATATAGTAGCTTCATGAACTACTATTTCTTTTATTTCCGCTGCACTTATTACTCTGTGTCTGTGATCTGTGATTATTTATTTACTGTATATGTTCAGTTTCGCCAAATTTAAATTAACAACGCGGTATTTTGAGCAATTCAACTCCGGCATGAGTGTCTACCTATACACTTGTAATGGATGCGAATGGTCCAAAATTCTGGGTCGTTACAATAATAAAAATAGAAAGTAGAACATTTGTTAAAAATTTTAACAACAAATTAAAATCTAGAAATTCATCTATATTACCAAATAAATATATATAGTTTTATAAAATATAAAATAAATAAATATAAATCTTAATATCATAATACAAAATAATACAAATAGAATGAAACAAACAAAAATAATAAAGAAAAATATAAATACATACAAGTGTGTAAACAAAATCAAATTGGATGTGAATAATAAAATGAAACAAGTAAATGTATGTGTGTTAGCTTGCAAAAGAAAGGGAATAAAAATACATTCAAGTATATACACATAAGTATGAACACTTGAAATAATAATATACATATGAATGAAACTTGCTAAAGAAGAAACAAAATAAAATATACATTTGTACAAGCCTAATTAATGCTGGCCAAAATGTTATCATATCAGCACAAAGGCAAAGTGCCATCAGCCCCCAAACGAAAAAATCTCTGCATATTTGTACTAGAGAAAAAATAATATATATCATGTTGTACAAAACCTATTATCACCTGTTAACTTCATTTCCATATATACATCAACTCTTTTCATTCCAGTTTCGTTCATCAAAGACTAAAGTAATACCATCTAAACCTCAAACAAAACTTCAATTAAAATAACAGTTTAAATCAATGCAAATCAGAGGATCAAAGAAGGAATTTTTGCTTGCAATTTTCACAAGCCGGTTTCAACAATGGAACTCTGTTCATTTCTTAACCACTGTGAGTAAACTTACCTTATTGAAATCTTAAACCTATTTCATCTTGATAATCCTTGAAGTATGATGTGGAATCTGCTTGTATGGGTGTGTGAATGCAGCTACATGTTTGTAAATGTATGTGTGCATGTCTGGTTGTATTCATGTTCTTCTCTGTTTTCATATTTCAGAGTTTAAAATTTAGATCAAAATTCATTTTCTCTTCTTCTGATCTCGGTTAGGATTTAGTATTCAAACAAGAAATGTTTGTTTAGTCATGGATTAAGTCTAAAAAATGAAGTTAAGTAAATTAATTGGAAGTTTATCTGGAAAATGGGAAGACGGTAAAATTTCTTTTCAACATGTTAAAAATCAAACATTATAATTTGTTGTTTCAAGTGTATAACATGAATCGACTTTGTAAAATATGATTTCTAAAATGAAAATCACAATTTTTAGTTGGATTTTGAGTGAGTATTTCGGGTTTGTTCAAAAAGTAAGTTTTGGGCTTTTTCTGGTGATGGGTGGACTCGGAGTGGTCGGGACCACTGCTGGAGGTAGTGGAGGGGTTAAGGATCATGACAAAAATGGCTGGAGGGTTCAATGATCATCGTGGCGGCGACGTGATGGAGTTGTAGGGTTTTATAGCCTATTGGGTTCGACATTAATTTCGAGTCGATTCCTCCGACTATGGAGCATCGGACTTGGTCAGGGTTAGTGGAAAAGAAGCGTTTGATGTTGGCGAAGCTCGGGTTAGGATGTCGTGTAACGACCCGCCATTTTGGACCATTCGCATCCATTATAAGTGTATAGGTAGACACTCATGCCGGAGTTGAATTGCTCAAAATACCGCGTTGTTAATTTAAATTGGCAAAACTGAACATATACAGTAAATAAATAATCACAGATCACAGACACAGAGTAATAAGTGCAGCGGAAATAAAAGAGATATTAGTTCATGAAGCTACTATATGAATATATAAAATACATCAGAGTTAAACCAGATACAACGGATGAGTAACAGATACAAATCAGAATACATCACTGGAATCATCGAATATCTGAAAGCTGGATAGATAGCTGGATCTCCAAGCGAAGCTCCAACTCCAAAGGTGAGTCTCGGAAGCTGAACTACTCAGTCTGACCCGAGCGTAAAGCAAAAACACAAGACACTCGAGTCAGGATTAACATTCTCATATTAATAAATCCAACTCAAGTGAAATAGCAATTGAAATACAAGTAACTTAAAGGATGTTTGGAATAACCATCCTTTAAGGATCCGTTAAACTATCTACTATGTAGTAATGTACGCTAAGTAGATAATGTCTATCAGTAATATAAGAAGATATCAAAAATAGCGTTAAGTCATGGCCCATTCCACCCTTAACACATTTTTATTCCCAAAAGCATATACAAGACCGTAGTTTCCCCAAAACCGGAAGTCACCAGAGGGCAATCCATATACTAAAGGTACAAACCAAAATCATAGTGGTCGCGAATAGGATAATCAGTATGACAAGGTACATGAGGCGATACCAACTAGGATACTAGTAGTTGCGTGATCCGGACTGATGTTGAGCATAGCAGCTACTACCTCAACACCGCGAAACAACACTCCCAAATCGAGGGGTGCACCCAAATCGAATCACAAAAGTAATAGATATGGTATCGAAGAAGTGTGTCCGCTAGAGATGGCGATCCTCAATGGCCCGGCGCGGCTCCTGTTTTAGTCATGTCAAGGGTCATCCAAAATCGTTCTCTTTCTTCAGTCAACGCGTTCATCAAAACCATCCACTTCGTTCTGGATCAACACTCCGCGTATAGTTATTAAAGTGGTTTCGGTTCAGATAGAGAGTATATCCATTACCGATCCCGGTCTCTTTAATAACTTTCGTAATTATTACACCGATTGGTCGTTTATATATTTCAAAAACCAAATCAATTTCAATTTCAAATAGAATTCGTAAATCAACATTTCATTTGTCTTTCTAAAACAATTTCCAAATTTTCGTTTCAAAACTTCCAATTTTCCGTTTCAAAATCTTATAATTCAATTTCAATTTCTATTTAAAACAATTCAAATATTGATTCAAGTTCGTATATAAGTTTCATTCCGAAATCATTTAAATAAATTCTATTTAACATTCAAATCAATTTAAACTCATTTATCGATTCCATTCAATATTCGTTAAGTTACTTTATCATTCAAATCGATTTCAATTAAATTTCCAATTCATTAAATCAATTTCCTAGGTTCAACTTCATTATATCAAACTTACAAATTAAATTAAATTAAATTCATCAAATCAATTCTTTACATTTCAAGTCTTACATTAATTCCAAAATATCACCTTTTCATTTCTTGTTAAAGAGAATTCAATTTCAATTATTTATTTACTTACTTAAATAATTTCCAAAACTTAATTAATAAAGAAATCTCAATTTCAATTATTACGAAGTAAAATTCACTTATTCAAAAATTCAATTTAATTTAATCATTAAATAATTCAATCTTATTTAATTATTAAATAATTCAAACTTAATTATTAAATAATTTCAAAGTTTAATAATTTCAAACTTAATTATTAAATCATTTCAACTTAATTCAATCATTTCTCAAATTAAACAACATCCTTTCATCAATTTCATTTTTAATATTCTGTTTCAAATTATTAAATATTAACATTTTCCTTTCATAAAAATTCTAATTTCAACTTCATTTCAAAACAATATTATTTATTCAAATAAAATCTTCGTTTTAATTTTTAAATCAATTATTGACCAATCGGGTTTTATTTAATTTTCTATCCTAGGTCAAAGTTCAATGTGGGTATTTATCATTTCAACCCGATTCCAATTCAATTCCAAAATCAAAGCATAGTAAAGGGAACTTGCAGTGTGATAACAGGGATGGTGTCAAAGTAAATAAACAAGCAATAACAACAAATACTAACAATCCAATAATCAATTCAAATAATCCCGAAATAACCTTATTAATTCGCATTGTTATTTGTACGAATTAATATAATTATTTCTAGAATCTACACTATCATTTCATGTAGATTAAAGATTATTACATTACGGTTCTTCACTTGTCATTTATTTACAATTTCATACATCATCAATTTAACAGCATACATTCAGTGGTTCAAAGTGTAATAAATCAAATCCTACGTGTCAATAGATTTAACAGTAAAAGGGGTCATATTATACAAATTTAACTAATCAATTTTAAACATTTAACTATTCTATATCGAGTTCAATTGCATACTATTTATCAATTTACATTAACAGTTTAACGTCCAATATAAACATCAACAATCAATCAATTATCAGTCAAACTGTATTATCATCGCATAAATAATTAACAGATAATGGTGTCAGGTGTCACAGGTGAACTGATACAGGTAATAGCATATAAGACAGCGTGGATAACTAACTGCAGCATATTTCAATTGTCGTTTCAATTGAAATCAAATTTAATAAATAAAAGAACGTTAATCGTGAGTGAGTGCTCACCTTTCAAGGCTAGAGGATAGACAAAGACATGAGCTACGAATTCCAAAGCAATGCTAGCTAGATGGACACGATTCGATGGAGAAAACAGGAACGACGGACGAAGCTGATAACAGAAATCGATAACGAATCAGAACCAGATTGACGAAGATAGATGGTATAAGTGAACTCATAACTATAGCCAACATTTATATGCAGACTTGCTTTATAATATATACTTTATATTTAATATAAAACAATGTTATATCTAAGTTGCAAATACACTATTATATAAAACGGTATTATACTATGCTTAATATAAAGTAACGCATCTAAATATGTAGACTATCAACATGTATATGCAGACAAAGAATGTGAACAATAATTTCGAAACAAATGCAGACCACACTTCATAACCAAATAGGTATTAAAAATATATATATGATTCAAACTTTTTATAGAACTGCCAAAACTAAGTATTCTAATAGAAATCCATGTAAACAGATAATATAAAATACCAATGTACATATTATATATATATATGCAAACTCACAGTACCTACCCATTATTTATAAAACAACATGTAACGTGCATATATTATAATATATATAAGCAGACTAACAAAATATGCATATGAGTTACTAAAACCTATACACACACTTAGACAACATACCTGCTACTCGAAATATGTACTGACCATATAAAATTTTAAATATATAAATGCATACTTAATATGTATATAATTATATAAAGATTTATCTACATACTTACATACAGATTTACACATTTATACGCATATATTCTTCAAATCTAAAATATGTATATTGCCGTGAGATGGTTTACTGGAATGCGGTTCTACCCTTAAATTATCAAAACAAGCTCGTGTCTATTAATATATACATATAACTAATATATCATTAGAAAAATATTAGATATAAGCTATAGATATAATAATGTAACAAAACTGCATTTATGCGCAACTATAAATATATATAAACATACTACAAACACTAGTTATATTGGCTTATATAAACTAAGATATACAAACATTGTATACTATATATATTAAACTGTTTCAAACAATCAAAAATGCTGTCGCAACCGTGTTAATAAAATTTGTATTAAAATTCAGAAATCAAATTATACACGGCAAAACATATATATAAACCAATATATATGACCATATATACTCACCTATATAACTGCACAAAGGAAGACGACAGTGGGTTGTTTGGCCAGCAGGTGGAAGAGGCACGATGTGTCGGAGTCAGTCTTGGCTGTGAACGTCGGTGGAAGGTGAAAGGGAGGGTTATTGGGCGGAGCTAGGCGCTCGGCGTGGAGTGCAGAAGGTGTCTTCGACTGAGCAGAGGCTTGAAAAATGAGGGCGCTCGGAAATCGAGGAGAAGGGTGGTGGTCGAAGTGATGATCTTGGCCATGGAAAGAAACAAGGCGGAGGTGGACAGCGAACAACGCTTGGGTGATGGGATGTTGTCTTCGGCTGTTGCTAGAGGTGGATGTGGTTGATGCGGTTCACAAGGAGATGGGAAAAGGGGCAGGCTGGAGTTTGACGTGATCGAGTGAGGGGGAGGGGAGGCGTACGGGTGGAGGCCGAGGGGTGTTGAACGGCTCTAGGAAGGTGGAAGGGCGGTTGCTTTGCGTGGCTGTTGGATGTGGGTGCGGGTTTTTGCCTGGGCAGTTGAGGCTCGGTTTGCCAATGAGGGAAGAGATGAGTAGATAGGAGTTTCAGTTGGTAAATACAGTTTATAAAATTTATTTTCTTCCTTTTGAAAAGAATGAACAAAACAAAGAACGTGTAATAGAGAGAGACGAACCACCATCAAATTTTGAAACTATTTGGGAATAGCAATAGTTAAGGCTGAATTCAAGGAACGTTTATGGTTAGTGGCGATTGGGTTTCCAACCCGTGAATAAATGAATGGTTATAGAAATACCAAAGGGCTTAACGGGTACCGATACGAAAGGCGTTACGCAAAGTGCAACGTGCAACGGAACTCCGAATCTGACAATCGAATATACCGTAGAGATCGGCACGACGAGACGATCAAAACGGTATATAGAAATCAGTGGTACGATCATCCGTTAAAAATCGATATCGGTACCAGAATACTGCTATTTTACAGAAAATAAGAACGACGGAGCCAAAGATGTCCGAATTTGGAAAAACGACAAACTGAAATCTTGCTCAGAAGATGGTTTAGAATTTTTCTATGTAAAAATATTTGAGTTTCGAAAACGTTTTATTTTCATCGCTTTTTAACTGATTAAATTGAAGTGAATTTACGCGCGAAATAAACTTTCATATTTTTGGACGAAAATTTACCAGTCGCTATGTTTAACTAGACGTATTCCAAATATAAAATTTTTATTTCAAAATTTTATCGTTTAAAATTTCACAAAATTTTAACTAATTACGTTATTAAAACGGTTAAAATTTACGGGTAGTTACATTCTCTCCCACTCAAAACTTTTCGTCCCCGAAAAGGAACGAGGTAGGAGAATAGAAACAACCAGAAAAACAGATTTGAAATTCAAAATAATAATTAATTTAAACCATATAAATTCAAATTTAAATTAATTGATATTCAATAATTTGATTTAATCCATTTGATTTTACCAAAATCAATCTCAACTATTTCTAAATTCATTATCTTATTATCCCATTTTCTTCAATTTACAATTTCTAAAACCATAAATTTGAATAGTCTTTTATTATAATCATATTTTTTTTTTAGCAATTTAAATTCTCCTTTGTTCCAATTACTATCAAATTTATTCTACTTAATATATCTACTCACATATATTTAACCCATACAAATTAATTTAAATCATAAAAGTTTCGATTTAAATTAATTTACATCTATTAATTTCTTTTAAATTCAAGGTATTTCATATGTTGATCAAATTCCAATTTATTAATTCTTTCAAAACAAATTTATTTATTCTTTCAAAACAAATTTATTTCATTATTAACTGAGTTTACTTATTATCCTATCTAACTCTATTAACATCTTTATAATCAAAATTTAGTGTATAACATTTATTATAAACACTCAAAATTTATTTTATAAGGACATTTCATATTGGGTATTATCCAATCATTTTATATTGCATAATATTCAATTATGTAGTTAAATTTTGAAAAATCTAGGTAAGTTATATATATATAATGCAATTGAGTATTATACAAATAAAATTTTACAATTCAGTTATTTCAAGTTAAATATTTATTACAAATTTTGGTTTTATTTATAATTAAAATCATTCTTTTAAAAAAAATTTAAGAATTAATTTCCGATTAACTTTAAACAATTTAGAGATATATATAATATATTTATATCAAATCAAATTAAATTTTAAAATAAGATACTTATATATATATATATATAAATCAAATTATACGGAAGAAATTCAAATCCAATATTTTTTCAAAACAAAACCGTAGCAAAGCTACAGAATAGTCTTTCCACTTCGAAACTCGAAAATGAATGTCGATGATGCGGCCGCCATTACCGAAATTATTTTCCAGCGACAAAGAGAAGAGCACTGATTTAAACATTAAAATTCTTTGAAAACGATTTCTATTTGAAAATACTTCCAATAATATACTTTAAAATTTTTAAAACCAAAGTTCGAAATCACCAGAAACTAATAAATTTTCAAATTTCTGATTTAAATTCATTTCAAATTCCAATCAATTTATAAACCGTATTTATAAATTTATTTAGAACAATAAATGATAATCAAATATTATCATTTCAAACAAACAATTTAATTAACCTATTAAATTCCAGAAAATTTTACTTATATTTTCACAATATAATCAAACAAATTTATTTCATTTTCCAAATTTGAAAATAATATTGTGTCAGTTTGCTCTGTTCAAGTGTTTTGGAAATCCTATCGATAGCGTTGATCAGACGTATCGATCGGAAACCCAAATCAACATCAACAACTCAAACAACACAATATATAAAACATTTTAATATTAATTTACAAATACACTTCCTCGCTCGACTATACAAGAATGAATTTCAAAGCAAGGATAGAGATTCAAATTTGATGGACTCAAATCAAAGAGAATTTTGATTCGAAGATAGGTTTGAACAAGAAGATAAGATAATTCAATTACCACAATCGGGAGATGGATGAGTTTATTTAATTCACGGGCAACCTTAGCTGGGTCGTCCGTAACTTCAAGAATAAGATCAATGCTGAATTCTGAGGTAATTCAACACTCGACCTCTAGAGATGAGATTCAGGTATAGCAGGAGATAGATAGCATCGTAAACCGAGGATACAGAAATCTCCGGTGAATCGATGCCTATTATAAAGGAGTTTTACTCCTTTACGAATCATTCGAAGATTGGCGAGACCGCCGATCTATTATAGATAACATTTAGAATGGAGTTATGGGATGCTCCAGAATTGAAAGAAGTCGAATGTTGAGGGACTTGAATGAAATTTTGAACCGTAGGGAACGTTCCAAAATTCAAAGAAATCGAGTTGAAAGGAAGAGATTGAAACTCGAATGAGAGTGATTCTGTAAATACATTTACCCTATATGTTAAGTTTTGCCTAGAGCTACCAAAGCTCTGATACCAACTGTAACGACCCGCCATTTTGGACCATTCGCATCCATTATAAGTGTATAGGTAGACACTCATGCCGGAGTTGAATTGCTCAAAATACCGCGTTGTTAATTTAAATTGGCAAAACTGAACATATACAGTAAATAAATAATCACAGATCACAGACACAGAGTAATAAGTGCAGCGGAAATAAAAGAGATAGTAGTTCATGAAGCTACTATATGAATATATAAAATACATCAGAGTTAAACCAGATACAACGGATGAGTAACAGATACAAATCAGAATACATCACTGGAATCATCGAATATCTGAAAGCTGGATAGATAGCTGGATCTCCAAGCGAAGCTCCAACTCCAAAGGTGAGTCTCGGAAGCTGAACTACTCAGTCTGACCCGAGCGTAAAGCAAAAACACAAGACACTCGAGTCAGGATTAACATTCTCATATTAATAAATCCAACTCAAGTGAAATAGCAATTGAAATACAAGTAACTTAAAGGATGTTTGGAATAACCATCCTTTAAGGATCCGTTAAACTATCTACTATGTAGTAATGTACGCTAAGTAGATAATGTCTATCAGTAATATAAGAAGATATCAAAAATAGCGTTAAGTCATGGCCCATTCCACCCTTAACACATTTTTATTCCCAAAAGCATATACAAGACCGTAGTTTCCCCAAAACCGGAAGTCACCAGAGGGCAATCCATATACTAAAGGTACAAACCAAAATCGTAGTGGTCGCGAATAGGATAATCAGTATGACAAGGTACATGAGGCGATACCAACTAGGATACTAGTAGTTGCGTGATCCGGACTGATGTTGAGCATAGCAGCTACTACCTCAACACCGCGAAACAACACTCCCAAATCGAGGGGTGCACCCAAATCGAATCACAAAAGTAATAGATATGGTATCGAAGAAGTGTGTCCGCTAGAGATGGCGATCCTCAATGGCCCGGCGCGGCTCCTGTTTTAGTCATGTCAAGGGTCATCCAAAATCGTTCTCTTTCTTCAGTCAACGCGTTCATCAAAACCATCCACTTCGTTCTGGATCAACACTCCGCGTATAGTTATTAAAGTGGTTTCGGTTCAGATAGAGAGTATATCCATTACCGATCCCGATCTCTTTAATAACTTTCGTAATTATTACACCGATTGGTCGTTTATATATTTCAAAAACCAAATCAATTTCAATTTCAAATAGAATTCGTAAATCAACATTTCATTTGTCTTTCTAAAACAATTTCCAAATTTTCGTTTCAAAACTTCCAATTTTCCGTTTCAAAATCTTATAATTCAATTTCAATTTCTATTTAAAACAATTCAAATATTGATTCAAGTTCGTATATAAGTTTCATTCCGAAATCATTTAAATAAATTCTATTTAACATTCAAATCAATTTAAACTCATTTATCGATTCCATTCAATATTCGTTAAGTTACTTTATCATTCAAATCGATTTCAATTAAATTTCCAATTCATTAAATCAATTTCCTAGGTTCAACTTCATTATATCAAACTTACAAATTAAATTAAATTAAATTCATCAAATCAATTCTTTACATTTTAAGTCTTACATTAATTCCAAAATATCACCTTTTCATTTCTTGTTAAAGAGAATTCAATTTCAATTATTTATTTACTTACTTAAATAATTTCCAAAACTTAATTAATAAAGAAATCTCAATTTCAATTATTACGAAGTAAAATTCACTTATTCAAAAATTCAATTTAATTTAATCATTAAATAATTCAATCTTATTTAATTATTAAATAATTCAAACTTAATTATTAAATAATTTCAAAGTTTAATAATTTCAAACTTAAATGTAATTTCAAACTTAATTATTAAATCATTTCAACTTAATTCAATCATTTCTCAAATTAAACAACATCCTTTCATCAATTTCATTTTTAATATTCTGTTTCAAATTATTAAATATTAACATTTTCCTTTCATAAAAATTCTAATTTCAACTTCATTTCAAAACAATATTATTTATTCAAATAAAATCTTCGTTTTAATTTTTAAATCAATTATTGACCAATCGGGTTTTATTTAATTTTCTATCCTAGGTCAAAGTTCAATGTGGGTATTTATCATTTCAACCCGATTCCAATTCAATTCCAAAATCAAAGCATAGTAAAGGGAACTTGCAGTGTGATAACAGGGATGGTGTCAAAGTAAATAAACAAGCAATAACAACAAATAATAACAATCCAATAATCAATTCAAATAATCCCGAAATAACCTTATTAATTCGCATTGTTATTTGTACGAATTAATATAATTATTTCTAGAATCTACACTATCATTTCATGTAGATTAAAGATTATTACATTACGGTTCTTCACTTGTCATTTATTTACAATTTCATACATCATCAATTTAACAGCATACATTCAGTGGTTCAAAGTGTAATAAATCAAATCCTACGTGTCAATAGATTTAACAGTAAAAGGGGTCATATTATACAAATTTAACTAATCAATTTTAAACATTTAACTATTCTATATCGAGTTCAATTGCATACTATTTATCAATTTACATTAACAGTTTAACGTCCAATATAAACATCAACAATCAATCAATTATCAGTCAAACTGTATTATCATCGCATAAATAATTAACAGATAATGGTGTCAGGTGTCACAGGTGAACTGATACAGGTAATAGCATATAAGACAGTGTGGATAACTAACTGCAGCATATTTCAATTGTCGTTTCAATTGAAATCAAATTTAATAAATAAAAGAACGTTAATCGTGAGTGAGTGCTCACCTTTCAAGGCTAGAGGATAGACAAAGACATGAGCTACGAATTCCAAAGCAATGCTAGCTAGACGGACACGATTCGATGGAGAAAACAGGAACGACGGACGAAGCTGATAACAGAAATCGATAACGAATCAGAACCAGATTGACGAAGATAGATGGTATAAGTGAACTCATAACTATAGCCAACATTTATATGCAGACTTGCTTTATAATATATACTTTATATTTAATATAAAACAATGTTATATCTAAGTTGCAAATACACTATTATATAAAACGGTATTATACTATGCTTAATATAAAGTAACGCATCTAAATATGTAGACTATCAACATGTATATGCAGACAAAGAATGTGAACAATAATTTCGAAACAAATGCAGACCACACTTCATAACCAAATAGGTATTAAAAATATATATATGATTCAAACTTTTTATAGAACTGCCAAAACTAAGTATTCTAATAGAAATCCATGTAAACAGATAATATAAAATACCAATGTACATATTATATATATATGCAAACTCACAGTACCTACCCTTTATTTATAAAACAACATGTAACGTGCATATATTATAATATATATAAGCAGACTAACAAAATATGCATATGAGTTACTAAAACCTATACACACACTTAGACACCATACCTGCTACTCGAAATATGTACTGACCATATAAAATTTTAAATATATAAATGCATACTTAATATGTATATAATTATATAAAGATTTATCTACATACTTACATACAGATTTACACATTTATACGCATATATTCTTCAAATCTAAAATATGTATATTGTCGTGAGATGGTTTACTGGAATGCGGTTCTACCCTTAAATTATCAAAACAAGCTCGTGTCTATTAATATATACATATAACTAATATATCATTAGAAAAATATTAGATATAAGCTATAGATATAATAATGTAACAAAACTGCATTTATGCGCAACTATAAATATATATAAACATACTACAAACACTAGTTATATTGGCTTATATAAACTAAGATATACAAACATTGTATACTATATATATTAAACTGTTTCAAACAATCAAAAATGCTGTCGCAACCGTGTTAATAAAATTTGTATTAAAATTCAGAAATCAAATTATACACGGCAAAACATATATATAAACCAATATATATGACCATATATACTCACCTATATAACTGCACAAAGGAAGACGACAGTGGGTTGTTTGGCCAGCAGGTGGAAGAGGCACGATGTGTCGGAGTCAGTCTTGGCTGTGAACGTCGGTGGAAGGTGAAAGGGAGGGTTATTGGGCGGAGCTAGGCGCTCGGCGTGGAGTGCGGAAGGTGTCTTCGATTGAGCAGAGGCTTGAAAAATGAGGGCGCTCGGAAATCGAGGAGAAGGGTGGTGGTCGAAGTGATGATCTTGGCCATGGAAAGAAACAAGGCGGAGGTGGACAGCGAACAACGCTTGGGTGATGGGATGTTGTCTTCGGCTGTTGCTAGAGGTGGATGTGGTTGATGCGGTTCACAAGGAGATGGGAAAAGGGGCAGGCTGGAGTTTGACGTGATCGAGTGAGGGGGAGGGGAGGCGTACGGGTGGAGGCCGAGGGGTGTTGAACGGCTCTAGGAAGGTGGAAGGGCGGTTGCTTTGCGTGGCTGTTGGATGTGGGTGCGGGTTTTCGCCTGGGAAGTTGAGGCTCGGTTTGCCAGTGAGGGAAGAGATGAGTAGATAGGAGTTTCAGTTGGTAAATACAGTTTATAAAATTTATTTTCTTCCTTTTGAAAAGAATGAACAGAACAAAGAACGTGTAATAGAGAGAGACGAACCACCATCAAATTTTGAAACTATTTGGGAATAGCAATAGTTAAGGCTGAATTCAAGGAACGTTTATGGTTAGTGGCGATTGGGTTTCCAACCCGTGAATAAATGAATGGTTATAGAAATACCAAAGGGCTTAACGGGTACCGATACGAAAGGCGTTACGCAAAGTGCAACGTGCAACGGAACTCCGAATCTGACAATCGAATATACCGTAGAGATCGGCACGACGAGACGATCAAAACGGTATATAGAAATCAGTGGTACGATCATCCGATAAAAATCGATATCGGTACCAGAATACTGCTATTTTGTAGAAAATAAGAACGACGGAGCCAAAGAGGTCCGAATTTGGAAAAACGACAAACTGAAATCTTGCTCAGAAGATGGTTTAGAATTTTTCTATGTAAAAATATTTGAGTTTCGAAAACGTTTTATTTTCATCGCTTTTTAACTGATTAAATTGAAGTGAATTTACGCGCGAAATAAACTTTCATATTTTTGGACGAAAATTTACCAGTCGCTATGTTTAACTAGACGTATTCCAAATATAAAAATTTTATTTCAAAATTTTATCGTTTAAAATTTCACAAAATTTAACTAATTACGTTATTAAAACGGTTAAAATTTACGGGTCGTTACATGTCGGGTTTTCTGATGATCGGCGGTAGTTTGGCTAGGGGGATTTAGACGATCGCTTAGGTTACAGTTTTTGAGTTGTATGGCTCGATTTCGAGATGGAGTTTCGAGTGTGGTTTCAGGTTGATGGTCGGGTGAGAGAGGGTCGTGGGTGATGTTGAGGATGGTCGGCGACCAAAGGTGGTGATCGTCGATGACGTTCACGTGCACAGATTTGTGCATAGAAGTCGAACTCGAGTTTGTACTTGGGTAAACAGGGTGCTGGCTCGAGGAGGGTCTCGGGTATTTGTGAATGCATATCGGGTATAAAAAGACTTAACAAAAATTTAAGTAAAAAATGAAAATTGGGGTTTGATTTGGGGGAAACTCGAAGTAAACAGGCGATTTCCTCGGGGAACACTCGGGGTTGACTCGAGTTTAGCATTTCCAGTTTTAAAAACTTCAACAATTTAAGCCAATTAAATTTCTAAATCTATTCTTTTTAAAATGAAGATTGTTGTTTAATTGGAATGTGTAGATAAAGGTTTTAAAAGTAAAATATTTCAAATTTACTAAGTTTAAGATGTTTTAAACTTATATTTTTAAAAGAGTTTATTTTAAATGAAAAACTTAATTAAGTAATTAAGTAATTAAGGAATTAATCAAATGTGTTTTAATTTGTTAACTTAAAAGTTAAGTTAATTTATATTGTTAATGATAATTTAATAATTGGAGATTAATTTATGGGTAATTAAAGATTTATTACTTGGTGTAATTAATCAAAGGATTTATATAATTAATTAAGAAGTTAATTAATTTAGGAAAGTAATTACAGGATGGTAATTAATGTTTATGGTTAAATTTGATTAATGGAAGTAATTGATTAAGGGTTAATTAATTAAGGTAATTTATTAAGAATAATTAATTAAGGGTTAGTTTATTTATTTAAAGATAATTAATGGTGAATTAAATAATTAAAGGTTAATTATTAAATAATTAAGGGTTGATGAATTATAATTAAAGGTTAATTAATGTATTATTAGTGGTTAATTAATAAATGACTAAAGAATAATTAATCAAAATGATTTGTAATTTATTAATGTTAATTAACCAGGATTAATAATTCATAAGAAATTAATCTGATTTGAATTAATCAGACAATTAACTGATCTTACTTATGAATGTTTGGATTTGATTGGATGATGGAATTTTTGATATTCCTGATCTGTGATGCTTTGTGATATATTCTGATATATATGTGTGATCTGTAATGTAATTTATTTATCTGGGATGACTGTAATTTATTATCTGTGACATATATATATCTGAATATGTGAATGAAAGATGAGCGTTATATTTTATACCGCTTATCAAATATATTGTTGTATTTAATCTGTGATGATTGAATAATGTTGCACTACTGTGTGAAACCCCTGGACCACACTCTTACACACACAAATATGGATTTCACGAGGAAATCGATTAAGTCACAGATGATTTAAATTTAATATTTTTGAAATTGAAATTTTAATTTTAATTGATTTTGAAAATGGATTTGGATAAAATGTTAAAGCTTTCGAAAAGGAGTTTTTAAGATAAAAATTATTTTGAATAACTTGGTAAAGTTTTTTTCAATTTAAATAATTCAATTTGAATTTGAATTCAAAATAAAGAATTGAATTCCATGTTTGAGATTTATGATTTAAAAATGTTAAACAAGTCATAAATGTGTTACATGGGCTTAAACCATTTTAAAAGTATGGTTTTGAAAATTTGATTTAACCCAAGGACTTTAACTCGCATAAAAGAATCGGATTTTCCGAAATGAAAACCATTTGTTTTCAAATAATAGAAGCTTTCATATAAGGAATGAATTTCCAATTTGTGTCAATAGAATTTCAAGTTTGAAATGAAAATGGTTTTCCAAGTTATGAGTAATTCTTTGTGAAATTTTGTTGAACTTTGTTTTGAAATTGGAAAGGTGTACCTTTTAAGGTCGAAATGGAATTGTTTTGAAAGCTATCAATTAAATCTTTGTTTTAAAGATTTAATGAGTTAATCCAATTGAAATGGAAATTGATTTGGAAAATCTATGAATAGATCTTTGTGAAACTGGGTGAACTTTGTGAATTGAATCTTTTTGTTTAAAAATATTAAAAATGGTAATGTGTTTAAACCATTTGAAAGAAAAGTTTTGGATAATAAGTTGTGACTTAATTGAAATTCCATATCCATATGTTTTTAAATATTACGCTCATTATTCGGTTTAGCCGGGAGAGGACCTTTGTGTCATATAACCCATTCCGAATAATGATACGACGTATATGGATTGCATTTGGAGACCGGTGGTGAAGACCGGATATTTTCGAAAACTGAAGGACAACTCGTCGAATGTCTCTACATCGACTGGTCCCCGGTATAGAGATTTTATCACCCTTTGTGATGGGAAGTCCGGACGTGATTAGAAATTATCCGAATTTGCAAGGGCTTCTTTGGAAGTGCCTTCGGTTCTGTTCGAACCCGGAACAGACTTGTATGGTTGTATGTCTAACACTACACTTTGAGATATAAAGCTGATTTCTTTCAAATACATTTCTGTTTGGTGGCGGAGATTTATTATCTTAGCTTAACACCCTTCTCTGAGACGTACGAGCTCATAGGTTATGTAGTTGAAGGTTATCAGTGATATATTCCCAATTTGGTAGTGTGGCATGCTGAGTGTTGCTGATTATATGTTGATCAAAGCATGGCTTTGTGAAAAAAGCGTAGCTTTGTGGACGAGACCTCATCGAGCCTCACAGACCGGAAATGGTCGAAACAGGAAAGATGCGGCAAGGTTTCAAGGGTAGCTCCCCTAGGCTATGTCCATTCCTTCTGGAAAAAGGTGGTATCATGGTATGGAGCCCAAATATTTACCTGTGTGGTTGCTCCAATCTCATTTACTCTGTGTGATTGTTGCTTTGTGATCGGGATCCCGAATAAAGGTCGCAAACGACCGGGGGTGGAATATCTCAGGTTTACTACCCGGGAAGGGGGTAACCGGCCTTGTGTTGGCAGAGAGCCAGGTGGTTCTCGGGGCGTCCCTCCAGAGGCGTTCCCATGTAGCATAGGAAGTTCCTTAGCCTGACCATTTGTTGGAAAATCCAAAGAAACAATACGAGCCTTGTACGGTTTTAGTTGTATAACCTGCTATGGAATGTGGCAGTAACCTGCTATTGAACATAGTAGCTATAGTAGGCATAGTTCGGAATGTCTATGCTGGCTAAGATTAATATTATACTTTTGAAATGGTTTTCTACACTATGCACTAATAGTAATAATAATCCAATGATTTTGCGTAGTAAGCATATTTGACTATCATAAGGAGCAATCTCCTACAATTCTGCGTTTGCATTGTGTGTGTGGCAGGAGGCCTTATGGTAGTTTCATTTTCCAAAAAGCATTGCGAATTTCAATGTTTAAAAATTCCTGGTTGTTTGTTTTAAAGAAAAACTATTTTTGTTTACTCACACCAATCCCATGACTGACCCGGAGTTTATTGTTCCTTTCCTTAACTCTGGGTGCCCATAATTTTCCACACGGGCAGTCTAGAGTTGGGTTTTTTCAGATAGTCAGGTTTAGTAGATTATCTGGAGCTAGTTCAGTTCTTGAAGTTCACGGACTGACGTTGCTTATCGTTGTGCATTGTGATGATGGTTCGAGCTTGACATTGGAGTGGTTGGACTCAGCCTCTCTGACTAATCATTTGGAGTATCACTTCTGTTATTTCCGCTGTATCATTATTTATCTCTGATATTGTTGTATCATATTGATATCATTGTTGTATATTGTATTCATTGGAGTTGTATATGATATCATCTATTTCTTTATTCTGCTGTGTTGTTATACTTAATGGTGTTATAAGCTCCGGCATGACTCGAATTTCAACGATTGAATCTGCGGCATTCAAGTACAAGTGAAGTACGGGTGTCGATTTTTGAACGTTGAAATTTGGATCATGACAACTTCAGTTTATGACATATATGTATGTACATAAATATGAGTGTTATGTTTCAAATCTAATAATGTCATTAGGGACAATAAATTAAATTGTAAAACTTTTAATTTTCTTTTTGTTAATTATTATATGCTTTTTTAGATTTAGATATAACATAAATTTCTTTTGATTTTTCAATGGTTTGGATGTTTATTTTATTAAAGTTTGGAATTCAATAGGGTATTAAATTATTAGTAAAGTAGAATTGCACTTCATGATTATTTCCTGTTTTAACTCATGCATGATTAGATTTAATTAATTGTAACATAATTTACCTTTCCATCCTCCTTCTTCTAATTTACTCTTATTTGAAATATCTACTTTATGTTACTATTTTCGTACCTTTATAACTATACATTGATATCAAAATATATATAAGTGGCAGCAAAGATTATATTTATGGATATATATGTAAAAACTACATAAATGTTGTATTATCAATATGCGTATCCAAACCATATATTATATTCTCATATGCTCAAACATATGTATATACTTAGGCATTTATATCTTGATATGCAAGTGAAATTATTACATGTACGAGTAAGTATAATATATATGTACATATAATAGATATGAATTCCAATATTTGGATGTGTGTATATGTATGTGTGTGTATATGCATGTATGTGTGTGTTGTTAGTACCTTATGTATTGGTTTTGATGATAACAACTATAGGACATTATATAAAATATAGATACTAATGTTTTATCAAGTTATATATACCACATAGTGAAGGATATTAGATAGGTGTTGATTAAGAAGATTGTACGGTATCAAGAGTAGATTCAAGATGCTAATATAGAGTTTCAAGAGTGGGAGAATAAAAACTCATGAGTATCGAAGAGTTCAAGATTTCAAGTTATTCCAGATGAGTTATAGAGTCGTAGAATTTATGTTAAAATCTTGATAGAACTTTCCTGATCTCTCTCTCCTTCTCTAATTTTGTTTTAAATTCAAATATCCTAGTTTTAAAATACTCTTTTCATAATATTTCTCACAATGATTTTCAATCACTTATACTTATAAATATATTATTTTAGTGTTTTTAAGTTTATATACATTGAGTTTTTATGTATACTTTGATAAGTTATAATTATATTGATTTTATGTATATATATATATTATTTACATTATATTAAAATTCTCAAAATTATTTTATAAAGTTTGATTAAGTTATATTTTGATTAAAATGTGTATAAACTATATTTAAATGACTCTACAAAGTATCAAATTATTTTACAAAGCAACGGACTTTCAAAATAATATTTATAAAGTGTTTTTCAATTCTATGAAGAGTAAGTCGACATACACCATTTATATATGTCGACATAGTGGTCATAATTTTCAAAATTCAAATTTGAATGGAAGTGTCTTTTCGTCGTATCTCTTCATGAATGGACATGACCGTTGTTTCCCTATATATACCATACTTCCAAACGAATTTTTAACATCAACTTTCTTATTTATCTCTCCTCCTCCCACTCTCTCATTTTCTAAATCAAAATATACCCAAACTCTATCGAAATTCAACCAAAATCAAATTTAATCATCACTAGTTTGATTCTCTTTCATCTACTCTCTGATTTCTCACTCAAACCAAGATCAAAGAGCTATTCAAGAGTTATAGGATCAATTGTAATCATGATCGAAGATCCGAGTCTATAAAACTCTATCAAATCATATTGCTATACTTATGAGAGTGATTGTAGCCCATAAAATCAATTGGGTGTGCTTAGTAGCCTATAAATCTAGTGGATGTGCTCTTAGCCCGGAAATCAAGTGACTCTATCTAGAGGTTAGGATTATTGAGGGTATGTCTCGTAGCCTTGAAATCGAGATTGTATTTGCATTTACTAGTTGAAAAGAAATCTGTACAAGGAATTGTGTAAGACTGGATGTAAGGTAACTCCGAGCCAGTATAAAGTCCTGGTGTATTCTTTCCTTTTTACTTTTACTGCATTTACTTTTATCTACACTTTGATTCTGTGATTGTTAATTACATCATTCCAAGTAGAATCTTAAAGAATTTGAATATAATCAATTAAATACTATTCACCCCGCCTCAAGTGTTAATTTAGCCTTAAGATCCCTATTCCCCTGACTCACAGTTGGTATCTGAGCATTGCTTTTTAAAGTATTCATCGTCTGATTTTTGAAAAAGTTTAAATGGCTACCAACACTAGTAATAGTACTGTTAGTAACATTATTAATACACTTGTTAGTAAATCATTTTTCGAATGATAATCTATTGCTAGACCTAATGGCAGTAATTACATATATTGGTCATATAGAATGAAAATTTATTTATAGTTAATTGGTTTAGATACTTGGAATATCACACAAACTGAGTACATGAACCCAAGACTAATTTTTCATAATGGACCGCTGACCAAAAATCAGTTGCAAAAAGTAACTCTAAGGCTATGAATATATTATTTTTTTCACAAGATAGAAATGAATTTAATAGAGTATATATATAAGTCTGTGTTTGAAATTTGAAGAACTTTGCAAGTGTCACATGAAGGCACAAGTAAGGTTAAACAGACCAAAATTTCCATGTTAACAAACCAGTTTCAATTATTCAAAATGAGTCTAAATGAGTTCATATCTAATATGTATAGTAGATTCCAAGATATAATACACTCACTTATTGCACTGGGTAAAAGTTTTTTTGAGGAGGATCAAGTTGCAAAATCCACAATTCACTTACTCTTGAATGAGACCAAAAGACTTTTGCAATCGAAGAGGCTAATGATATTAGCGCTCTAAAAATAAAGAGTTAATTGGTAATTTAATGTCTTTTGAAGCAAAAATGTAGGGCATGAGAAAAAGCAAAGTAATAGAGAAGAAATCTATAGCTTTTAATGCAATGACGGATAATCTGGATTCAAATAGCGATGACGAGGACGAAATTACTTTCATGACAAGGAATTTCAGAAACTTTCTAAAATACAGGAAGATGAATAATTTTAAAAGAAATGACAACAAAAATCAAGGAAGCGGAAGCAGAAGTGGTAATGGCATTAGAAGTTATAACTGCGATGAACCTGGCCATTTAAAATGGATTGTCCACATCCTGATAAACTAAAAACTACACCAAATACTGATTCATCTAGTAAAAAAAGAAGGGCTTATACTGCAACATTAGATGATTCAGATACTTCCTCAAGTGATAGCAAACCAGATACAGAGAATGCTAATATATGCTTCACATCGACATTTAATGAGAAGTCTGGAGAAACGAAACTAAAATAGGTACGCAATAAAATTAAAATTTTGAATTTTTCGTTGTTGATTGGTTTTCGATTGCTTGGAATAACCTATACATTTAAGATAATATTGGTTGAATAATGTGTGCATATATTTTAAATAATATATATATATATATTAATAAAATATTAAATAAAAATAATATAAAATATATTTTAAATTATTTAGTGTATATATTAAATAATAAATATAAGATAATTATAAGTATAGATAAAAATAGGAATTATTTGTTGAAGTTTCCTTTTTTTTAAATTCGACCTATATATCGACATACCCCACATGCATGTGTCGACATATGTAGGTAGATTTTGAATTTCAATTTTAGATTTAAAATTTGAATTTCCCTTCACCTTTTCACCAACACCTATGTTCTGAAAAAATGTCTCTTAACCAGAGAACATGTCCTTTGATTCTCTATTTATTTACTCTATCTCCATCCGTTCATTTTTCACTTTCATTTTCAAATTCAAAAATCATAAACTCTCTTATCTCTACAAACTACTCTTAAATGGCATCCTCAAGCAATACTAAGGCAATCATGAGGCTTTCTAAGGAAATAAAAGAATATCTTTTTAATGATCAAGAAGCCATGCAGACATATGTTGAGTATATATCTTTCGAAAAAGTCTTTCCCAGAATATTTGCTATTTTTGAAGATTTTCCTACTTACGATCTTTTTAAACTTTGTTTGCAAAATGAAATTCTTGGTTTAATCGATGCTTCTCAAAATAATTTTGTTTGTTATCCAAAATTGGTGAAGATGTTTTATGAAAATTTAAAAGGAAAGTTTTATGATGGAAGGGAAGGATAAGTTTGAAGTAGTGTTAAGGGGACACAAATTGTTTTAAATTGTGAATTTTTTGTGTCACATTCTCGGATGCAAATCTAGTGGAATGGATCTTTCAACTTTTCAAATTGATTTTCAAAATCGTGAAGTAATCCATGACATTTTTGAAAGTGGTGATGATTTTGAATTTAAAAACGAAAACTTACGTCCAAAAGCAAGAATTTTAAGCCTTCTTTTGCAAAAAAGTATCACTCCTAGAATGGGTAATTATAATAACTCGACGCAAAAGGTTTTCAAAGCACTTTTCATCATTTATGGTCAATATGACATAAATTGGTCTCAAGTCTTTTTGGATGAACTTTTTTTAAAAAATATTTCTAAATATGAAAACACACTATTTCATGGTGTGTATCTTATTTGTGTTTTCAATTATTTTGGTGTTGACCTTAAAGGAGAGGAAACAATTCCTTCAAAAATATTTGACAAGACCAACATTTCACTTATGCATATTTCACCCTTTCTCGAGCCTTATGAAACGCTTGCAGAAAAGGAACAAATTTTGACTTGGGAAGAGGACCAAGAAATAAGAGAAGAGGAGGAAGAGGAAGTGGAAGGAGAGGAAATGGAAGTCGAGGAGGAAGAACAGGAAGAGGAGGAGGATACTTCCTTGGAAAGTATCAATATGCCACATAATCCATCCAACAAAGATCTACTCAAAAATCAAGAGAAGATCATTCACACCCAAAGAAAGCTTAAGAAATCATTCTCAAAGAGATTTACCTCAATTTCCAACAAAATGGATAAATTCTTTGAAAAGATCATCTGCAAACTTGGTGGCTCTTCTTCAACTTCATCCATGTCTTTTTAGTTGTTTGTTTAAGCTATCTTTTTATTTGGAGTTTCTAGTTTTAAGCTTATGTTTAATCTCATGTATCTTTCTTTTATTCCTTATACTCATCCTTATTATCAATGAACATTCTATTTCTTGTTGTTATACATTATCAATTATCTCTGGAAAGTCATACACATAGAATAGTACATGTTAAAACAATAGAATCATAAAATAAAGTAGTTTTGAAATAATTATATGGCGATTACACCTTTGGAAATTGGAACTCCTTTGAGTTCTATATTTGAGATTTGAGTTGCCTACACTTGCGTTTATTTGCCAAGCTGTGACGCCCCACCTCGAGACCCACATTAACAAAGAGTATTACTGGGTAATGTTGTCTGCTAATGCGGAGAATAGGGTTGGTTAGGAGCGACCATCTATAGCTTTGTCTTAAACATCTATTAAATACGTCGATTAATGCTCTAATTTTTTTTTCTATCTCAAGTGGATCGACATATCTAATAAATGTTTAAGACAAAGCTATAGATGGTCGCTCCTAACCAGCCCTATTCTTCGCATTAGCAGATAGTATTACCCAGTAATACTCTTTGTTAATGTGGGTCTCGGGGTGGGGCGTCACAGCTTGGTATCAGAGCCAAGCAAAAAGACTACAACAACAAAAGGTGATAGATAGATATCCAATATATATCGACATATACAAATCATGTATGTCGACATATAATGTAACGACCCATAATTTTAGTCATTTGAATTTGGAATATGTAATTGATTTTAAATATTGAAAAGTTAATCTTATAAGTTAAATAACTTGAATTTTAAATATAGCGATTTATTTGATAATTAAATTATTGAATTTAATATTTGGAATTATTTAAATAATTAAATCTTGAATTCAATGTAAATAAAAATGATTTCAAAAGTTGATTTAAATTTTATTTAAATAAGAATGAAGATATCAAACTTTTAATTTAGATTTAAAAGTGATTAATTTGGTTTTTATAATTATTCGTTTTAAATTAACGTGTAAAAATAGCCTTCCGGGGCATAGTCTCGGATTTCGACGAAAACAGTTTCATTGGATCTGTAATAATGAATAATTATATTCCGTCGTATTTGTGGTGATTGGACGTATCGCTTGGTCGTGCGAGCTCGAAACGCTTAGGGACTAATTATAAAAATATATATAATATAATTGGGTTTGAAAAGCTATCTTTTATATATGATCGAATTAGGTCTCAAGACTAGTTTCATTGCGTTCGGAATATGGGTATTACATATAGAACGGTGTCATGCCTTGTTTGGAGTTCGAGATTTTTGAGTGCATCGAGCTAGATATTTTTGAATATTATATATACACATACCCATACCTCCATTTGCCTTCCTTGATATCTGCCTTGATCCTTGCCCCATTTCTTACATGAAATTCTGGGATCTTTTTTGGGTAATCATCAACCCATTTGGGTATAAATATACTAATCAAGACAGGTTATGTTCTTCTTCGACCTTCCCATTTATAGAACATTCAAAAACAAGAAAAAGCAGTATTTCCACAACTTCAAAAATCATTTTCATCCAATCCACTCACATTTAGCCATAACGACCAATATAAAAGTTGTTTGTGTCGGCCTCTTCTATTTTTAGAAATTCATCGCTTGTGATTTCGTCGAGTAATGAGCGTGATATTGTCGATTTACAGTAAGAAGGAATTATTGTCCTCAAATTTCAAAAAATTATATCTCTCTGTCTGCTTCGAATTGGAAGGTGTCGTATGCGCCGTTAGGATCATGAGATCGAGTAGTATTTTTTATGGAAGTTCAGGGAGTTTTCGCATCGATGTTGGACGATGGTTGAAAGCTAGGTTTTGGTTTTTTCGATGACTCGGGCAACGATAGGAAAATCGGAGAGTGGCGTCGGGTCCAGCTTGGAGAGAAACTCGTTGCGGTGGAGTTTGGTGGAGGATGGCAACAAAAAGTGTCGCATGATTTTGATTGCCTGGAGATGCATTGGCCGGTAGCGTTGGGGAGGGGGTGTGCGTATGATAGTTTAGGGTTGGGGAGATTGAGCGCGCGAGGAGAATTACGTTGGTGAAGACGGCGTTCCATTTCGTGGTCATTTGCTCCGTGTTAGTGATACGCCGTGCACATTTTTGGGTTACAGGATATTAAAATGGTGGAAAGGAATTTGGGGAAGAAGAATAGGGGGTGTAGATGCGGGTCGGCTTTGGGCTTTGGGCCTTGCATTTGGGTGAGGTTTTATTAAATTTGTTATTTAAATTAGTTAATTAAATGTTTAAACTTTGAAAATAAATAACTCCTTCATACGAGGTCGGATTTGGACACCGTTTGTTGCATTGCACTCGCATAAACATTATCTTCACAATGGAACTAGTTTGGACGCATTTGGAGATAGTTGAAATTTGGGCTAAAATCGGACATCATTCGATTTTAGTTCCAAACTAGAACGCCTCGGCGACAATAGAAATTCCGGTGAGTTAAACTCACCTTTTTGGCTAACCAGTAATATTATATAGTTGATAAAAATTGTTGATTGGATGTTTGGATGATTTACTGTTTTTATAAGTTCGTTTGGATTAATTCCCGTGTGACGCCCCACCTCTATACCCACGCTAGCCAAGAACACTACGGAGTAATGCTGTCAACTAGCACGGAAAATAAGGCTGTGAAGGAGCGACCATCCGTGTAATTTCTTTGTGCGAGCACCGATATGTCAGATAGTAAAACATGCATTTCATTTAAGGAGGAAATCCGACATACCGATACAAACTCAAAGCTATCACACAGTGGCTATATATAATCTTCGGAAGAAAACATAGAAATAAACATAACACAAATCAGTCACAGACATCCATATCACAAAGGCGGAAGAAGATATGAATATAACACAAAAAAGTGTACATCAGAGTGGTGGTCTGAAAGATCCACGATAATACAAAAGAGTAGCTACAAGCTACACAAAAGAATAAGTATACATCACGGAGTCGATATCTCAAATGTATACAACAAAAACTACTAATCTAAGTAGTTAGCCAAAAGTTAGAGTAATCCCAGAAGAGAAGTCAAGTAGAAGCACCTGTAACATCTCGGTCTGACCCGAGTATTATTTATAAGAAAATAATAAACGGATCAGTTTAGCTATAAATATCAGATGATATGGTATAGAATAAAAGATATAGCATGAACATATAATAACCATAATGGCACACTATGATAAGTGTGTAAATGAACATCAATAAGAGATAAATCGATATCATAAGAATCTTCTCAAAGATCAAAATTCACAAAAAGGTAATGACACACAAATTCACCAATGCACAAAAATTGATAAAACTTATCAATGGAAATCACGAAAATTGGTGAAGCACAAATTCCAGAAATCAACACAAGAAATCCAGAAATCACAAAAAGGGAAAGAGGCCTATCATAAGACGGGAGCATGAAAACTCACTAACACGTGTATCACAAGACGGAAAGCTATTCCATGGTTGCTAACCATTTTCACTAGAACGGCCCGAAGACCATGAGTCAAAACTCCACTAAAATGGCCCGAAGACCATGGGGCGCTACCCCACATATGTGCGTAGAAACATCACACAAACGGGGTCTATTCTCCCTCGCAGAAAAAGAGACATCGCACAATTGCTAGTCTAAATCACAAAAATGATCGTCATGATCATCAAGAAGTGTCAATTACACTAAGTCAGTAAATATATGAGTTTAGCTTCATGTCCCATAACCACTAGCTTAACTTAAATATTTACGAACAAACTGTAGATCTTCACTAGGAAATTGTCACAAAAGGTTCAGTCGAACAAGTCCAAGAATTAACCGACGAAGTAAATCCAAGCGTTTCATACCACTTGTTTTACTAAGCCGTTTAATTAGATTTCTCATCCGAGTGAGGTAAAGGCTTGTATATACTAATAGGTTGGAAAACGGTTTAGGAAAAGAGCTTTGTAATAAAATAGTGTCGAAATCGCTTTGATGAAAGAGTTTTGATATTTACTACTAGTATTAAAACCTTTATATTTTTAAAGTGACAAATCACAGAAATCGATTGTAGAATCAACAAGTCACAAAAATTCACATTCGAAGACATGAATGAAATCCAAGGAAATCAGTTCCAAATCCATCAAAGTAGGAATACGCCCGCATCGTAACATAGTTCAAAACAAGAAATGGGTGCGACCAAACAAGGCGCGACCTAAGGAGTCAAAGGCTTAAAAAGTAACACACGGCCCAACCTGGTACGACCTAATATTGGTGCGACCTAAGGGGTAAAAGGCCTAAGTGGTGCAACATAACACGCGCGACCTAGGGTGGAGAGGTCGAGCGATCTAAGGTGAAGCGAGCTAACACGGTCGAGTTAAGGGGCAACGACCTAAAGTCTTACGACCTAAGGAACAAGGGGCGTGCGACCTAAAGACTCGCGACCAAATGATAAACATGCCGAGCTATTACCAAGCGACCTAACAACTTAGGGGTACACAAGGCCGAGCAACGACCTATCCCTATGCGACCTATAGGGGAGCGACCTATATGAAGGCCGAGAATTCTTCATGTGCAAGCCGAGCGACTTAGGGACGAAACGACCTAAGTGGGATGGCCGAGTGACCTAACGGCTTAACCAAGGCTGTGCGACCTAACTAAGTAAGGGGTGAACGACTTAGTGTCGAGCTAGCATGGCCGACCTAAAAGGGTGCGACCTAAGTAGTGAAACGACCTATTGGTCGAGTTACTTAGGGGTGAACGACCTAACGTTGCAGATGTGAGTATAATAGGTCGAACGACCAAACTGCAAACGGCTTAAGGTCAAACGACCTAAAGGGGAACAACCTAAGCACGCGAGCGACTTAACATACTCGAACGACCTAACTGCAGGCCGACCAAAAGGAGACTAGGCCGAGCCACCTAAGGCCAAGCGACCTACGGCCTAGGGGAAACGAGCGAATACCGAGGCGACATTTCGTGGCAGTGCGACCTAAAGCCCAGAATTCACCAAATACACCAAAAATTGGAGTTTTTCACCAATCCAATCCAAACCAAATGCAAATGTACATGCTAAAGTGATAGGGAGTCATTCCCAACAATCCAAGATAGTTATAGACAAGAATGTGAGATAAAAATCTCGCCTTTTCATGGAAATTGATGGAGATGAAGCTTGAAAGCTAAGCAAGAATAATAACAAGCTTGAATCTATGTCTTCACTTGAATTTGGAGTAGATGTTGGATTACCAATGAAGACTAAGGCTTTGGAGTTTTAATTTCCCATTCCCTCCACCATTTTTGAAGAAGCTTTAGAGTTAGGAAGTGATTTAGTGAAGAGGAGAGGGGGTTGGGCTGAGTTAGTAAGGGGCAAAAGAGTTCAGCCCAGACCAAAGCCATAACCGAAAAAGTGGCGAAAATTTCACTATCTCCAAACATATCAAAGTTTATACTTAAAAAGATCGCAAACGTCATTTTGAACTCAATGGAGGTAGTCTCAAGCCTTAATTTGACCGTATGCAAAAAGTAGCTTTTCGGACTAAGATCTGACTTACGATTAAAATATTTAAATAAGATATTCAAATACATAATCGTTAAATATGCGGGTTGTTACAGACTCCCCTCCTTTAAGAAATTGCATCCTCGCAATATATAAGATGGAAATAAAAAGTTACAACCATAAAAGCATATTAACACAAAAGAAATTTGAAATAAGAAGTTCACCTCAAAGAGCATGAGAAAGTAAGTCCGGATGTGTTCGCTCGATGAATTCTCTAGATTCCCAAGAGAAATCCTTAGGATTTGAGGACCATTGAACCTTCACAAGCGGAACATCTTTATTTCGAAGTCGTTTGACTTTCGAAGCGATAATACGAATAGGATGCTGCTCAAAAGTTAAATTAGGCGAAACTTTAATTTCTTCCACAATGCCGGACTCAAGAATAAAATCGGAATCTCGAAAGCATTTTCGTAATTGAGAAACGTGAAACACGTCATGAATAGCAGAAAATTGAGCCGGTAATAAAAGGCGATACGCCATGGAATCAATACGTTCGATGATAGGAAATGGCCCAATATATCAAGGCGCTAATTTTTCCCGATCGACTGAAACGTACAACACCTTTCATAGGTGAAACACGAATAAAATCTGGACCTAAAACCAGCTTCTCACCGGCCTCAAGCCAACAAGAAGGGGATCGGCATGGCCTCCCATAGAGTGCCTCGAAAGGTGCCATACCAATACTAGATTGGAAGCTGTTATTATAGGAAAACTCAAATAGAAAAATAGGATCTTCCCACTTCCATCAAAATCAAGAATACAAGAACGAAGAAAATCTTCAAGAGTTTGATTCACACGCTCGGTTTGTCCATCGGACTGGGGTGATAAGCGGTGCTAAAATTAAGCATCATTTCCAAAGCTTTTTGAAGACTCTTCCAAAATCCACTAGTAAACAATGGATCTCAATCGCTAACAATTGAAGTAGGAACTCCATGCAATTTAACAATTTCTTTAATAAAGAGTTTGGCCAAAAGAGGAATGGTTCGGTTAGACCGAATGGGAATAAAATGGGTGGATTTAGTAAGTCTATCAACTATCACCCATAAGCTATCACGACCCGAACGAAAACGGGGAAGGCCATCAATAAAATCCATGGAAATATGGTCCCACTTCCAAATTGGAATTTCTAAAGGCTGTAATAACCCACCGGGCCTTTGATGTTCGGCCTTAACAAGTTGGCAAGTCATGCAACACTTAACGAAGTTAGCGATATCAGATTTCATTCACTCCCAATAATAAAGTCGCTTCATATCCGCGTACATTTAATACTACCAGGATGAATGGTAAATTTAGAACGATGAGAATCTTCTAAAATATCTTTACGAAGATCACTAATATTTGGTACGATAAGTCTACCAAATTTTCAAATGCCGCCACGAAAATCAATATCGAAGTCTTTCAACTTTCAATATTAATTTTATCCCTACAACATTGGCTAAGAAGAGCCAATTCGGGATCTAGCCTTTGAGCTTCAAGAACGTGGTCTAAAAGAGAAGGATGAGCCTCAAGGCTACATAAGATGAACATGAATGGGAAACACGATCTCGAATTTCACAAGTGGATGAAACCTCGAGATCCTTTCATTCGGATATCATCATGAAAACAATCGCTTGTTGCTTGCGACTAAGTGCATTGGCAACACGATTTCCCTTTCCGGGGTATAAAGGGTATCAAGATCATAAGATGCAAGGAATTCGAGCCAACGTGGTTGACACAAATTAAGTTCCTTATGAGAAAATAGATATCCCAATGAGTTATAATCGAGGTGGAGAACAATTTCTCCCCCAAGATGATGATGCCAAACTTTGAAAGCAAAAACAATATCCGCGAGCACCAGATCATAAGTGACATACCTAGTCTCTATCGGCTTTTATGATTTTAGAAGTACAAGTGATTGCACGTTCTC
Source organism: Allium fistulosum (assembly GCA_030737815.1). Lineage (NCBI taxonomy): Eukaryota > Viridiplantae > Streptophyta > Magnoliopsida > Asparagales > Amaryllidaceae > Allium > Allium fistulosum. The sequence goes on along the minus strand of CM060904.1, from coordinate 1,125,019,908 downwards.
TTTTGTAAGAGAACGATATCCATACCAATTACGATTAGCATTGGTACTAAAGATAAAGTTTTGGTTCCCTTCGAGAATCACAAGAATAAGAGTATCGAAAAGAAAGAATTTAATCTTCTTTCCTGAAAAGCTAAAACTTTCAAAATCACAATTACCTTTATAGAAAGATTTACATTTTACAAGTCAATTTATTGTGTCTGACTGTCTCATCAAAGCGTTTAGGAAATCCCTATCGATAACGTTGATCAAGCGCATCGACCAGAATTCTTAAAACACTAAATGGGCAATACAACACAAAATCATTTTCTATATGATGAAAATATCTCTTAAAAGTTTTGAGAATATTCTTTGCTCGTTTAAGATTAAAATCAAATTGTACTTATAAATAAATCGTATGAAAAAGATTTGCAACATTTTAAATTTCTATTTTCATCCAAAATTAATAAATACAAGAATGGAATTATTGAGATATTCATAGAATACTCTATTTATAAAATGGATGAAATAAGCTGAATAAACCGAATGACATAAATAGTCATTCATAAGAATCATAACGAGTGCGGAATGTGGTAAGTGAAATGCTAACTCCCGCAACTCGTAGCTAATGAAAACCGGTGGCAAGGTCGAGCTAAAAGGACCTTAACACCACTCGAAAGATTGCTTAGGCGAAAATCCTAAGACGACCTCAAAAATACCAGAAAATTCTCAAACTACATGAATGAGAGAAATAACACTTTACTCAACATGTGAGCTTAAAGAATAAAATGATACCATTAATTTGGAATCGAAATCACAAAAGAAAAATAGAAATTTGCTTAACAGATTAAAAATGTCGAAAATGAATAGTCCATTCGGAAAAATAGGATATGGGCTTCATAATGATTAAGCCAATCCTTTCACGCAAATCAATTCTGAAGCCTAAGCAACGCATAATATGCAAATCGGTTCGGAAAGAAAAATCACATGAAATAATTTCGACATCAATAAAAAGCAAATTGAGTGTTGCGGATCCACCAACCGGATTCACAATTCTCAAAGAAGTCATCAAGCCCAAAATGTTTTAAAGAAAAAGAATCAACAAGTTCTTTTGATATAAAAATGATAAGATGAACCCTTATAAAAAAGAACTCGAATAGGGTAATCACAAACAAATGAAATCAAGGATTGAATGGAAGATACCTTGACCAAGAAAAGTGTCACTAGAAGCTTTTAGCTTTCCCTCTCTCCTACTCTGAAGTTTGGGACATGTAGATAAGTAATGACCCGAGCCTTTGCAATAGCGGCAATAAAGGGGTTTCGGGCACTTAATTACATAATGGTCCGTGGAACCACAATTGTAGCATTGTTTACGACTAGCGGTAGGAGTCTCAACTACCGGAGTTTCTTGTTCCCCTTTCTTCCTTCTTTGAAGTTTGGAACAGGAAGACATATAATGGTCTGCACCTTTACAATAGCGGCAAGAGATAGGTCTAGGACACTAATTTATATAGTGGTCCTTAGAATCACAATTGTAGTATTCTCCACGATTAGGGATTGGAGTCTTTGCTACCGAGGTTTCTTGCTTTACCTTCTTATCGGGATAAGGGCTTTTGAACTTAATATGCCTCTTCTTGGAAATCCCAATATCACTATCAATTCCTTTACCAGCCTCTTCATGTCGAAGAGTGATATCCACAAGCTGATTGAAAGGAACTTCAAGTTTCAGAGGTAAAACCATTTCGGGGTTCTTACACAAAGCACAGATAAACCTTTGATTCTTAGCAAGATCCAAAAGTTGTTAGGCAGACATGAATATGCCATCCAGAGAAGGGCTACTGGATTGACTAGCGCTAGGACTGCCAGAAATAACCATCTCTTCTTCTTTTAAGATAGAAAGGAAGAAGAAGAAAAAGGTTATTCTCAGAATGAATATCAAGCAATCTTGATAGATAAAACAAGGAATCATAAAGAAAACAGGATGAATCGGTTCGAAGACTCGAACTAAATCCTGAAGCACGACTCCTAAGGTGGACTTAGGACGATGATCCTTGTTAAGTTATTCTACATTGTTCCAAAGTTTGGCTCTGATACCAAGCTGTGATGCCCCACCTCTATACCCACGCTAGCCAAGAACACTACAGAGTAATGCTATCAACTAGCACGGAGAATAAGGCTGTGAAGAAGCGACCATCTGTGTAATTTCTTTGTGCGAGCACTGATATGTCAGATAGTAAAACATGCATTTCATTTAAGGAGGAAATCCGACATACCGATACAAACTCAAAGCTATCACACATTGGCTATATATAATCTTCGGAAGCAAACATAGAAATAAACATAACACAAATCAGTCACAGACATCCATATCACAAAGGCGGAAGAAGATATGAATAAAACACATAAAAGTGTACATCAGAGTGGTGGTCTGAAAGATCCACGATAATACAAAAGAGTAGCTACAAGCTACACAAAAGAATAAGTATACATCACGGAGTCGATATCTCAAATGTATACAACAAAAACTACTAATCTAAGTAGTTAGCCAAAAGTTAGAGTAATCCTAGAAGAGAAGTCAAGCAGAAGCACCTGTAACATCTCGGTCTGACCCGAGTATTATTTATAAGAAAATAATAAACGGATTAGTCTAGCTATAAATATCAGATGATATGGTATAGAATAAAAGATATGGAATGAACATATAATAAGCATAATGGCACACTATGATAAGTGTGTAAATGAACATCAATAAGAGATAAACCGATATCATAAGAATCTTCTCAAAGATCCAAATTCACAAAAAGGTAATGACACACAAATTCACCAATGTACAAAAATTGTTAAAACTAATCAATGGAAATCACGAAAATTGGTGAAGCACAAATTCCAGAAATCAACACAAGAAATCCAGAAACCACAAAAAGGGAAAGAGGCCTATCACAAGACGGGAGCATGAAAACTCACCAACACGTGTATCACAAGACGGAAAGCTATTCCATGGTTGCTAAACATTTTCACTAGAACGGCCCGAAGACCATGGGGCGCTACCCTACATATGTGAGTAGAAACATCACACAAACGGGGTCTAGTCTCCCTTGCAGACAAAGAGACATCGCACAATTGCAAGTCTAAATCACAAAAATGATCGTCATGATCATCAAGAAGTGTCAATTACACTAAGTCAGTAAATATATGAGTTTAGCTTCATGTCCCATAACCACTAGCTTAACTTAAATATTTACGAACAAACTGTAGATCTTCACTAGGAAATTGTCACAAAAGGTTCAGTCGAACAAGTCCAAGAATTAACCGACGAAGTAAATCCAAGCGTTTCATACCACTTGTTTTACTAAGCCGTTTAATTAGATTTCTCATCCGAGTGAGGTAAAGGCTTGTATATACTAATAGGTTGGAAAACGGTTTAGGAAAAGAGCTGTGTAATAAAATAGTGTCGAAATCGCTTTGATGAAAGAGTTTTGATATTTACTACTAGTATTAAAACCTTTATATTTTTAAAGTGACAAATCACAGAAATCGATTGTAGAATCAACAAGTCACAAAAATTCACATTCGAAGACATGAATGAAATCCAAGGAAATCAGTTCCAAATCCATCAAAGTAGGAATACGCCCGCATCGTAACATAGTTCAAAACAAGAAATGGGTGCGACCAAACAAGGCGCGGCCTAAGGAGTCAAAGGCTTAAAAAGTAACACACGGCCCAACCTGGTACGACCTAATATTGGTGCGACCTAAGGGGTAAAAGGCCTAAGTGGTGCAACATAACACGCGCGACCTAGGGTGGAGAGGTCGAGCGATCTAAGGTGAAGCGAGCTAACACGGTCGAGTTAAGGGGCAACGACCTAAAGTCTTACGACCTAAGGAACAAGGGGCGTGCGACCTAAAGACTCCGACCAAATGATAAACATGCCGAGCTATTACCAAGCGACCTAACAACTTAGGGGTACACAAGGCCGAGCAACGACCTATCCCTATGCGACCTATAGGGGAGCGACCTATATGAAGGCCGAGAATTCTTCATGTGCAAGCCGAGCGACTTAGGGACGAAACGACCTAAGTGGGATGGCCGAGTGACCTAACGGCTTAACCAAGGCTGTGCGACCTAACTAAGTAAGGGGTGAACGACTTAGTGTCGAGCTAGCATGGCCGACCTAAAACGGTGCGACCTAAGTAGTGAAACGACCTATTGGTCGAGTTACTTAGGGGTGAACGACCTAACGTTGCAGATGTGAGTATAATAGGTCGAACGACCAAACTGCAAACGGCTTAAGGTCAAACGACCTAAAGGGGAACAACCTAAGCACGCGAGCGACTTAACATACTCGAACGACCTAACTGCAGGCCGACCAAAAGGAGACTAGGACGAGCAACCTAAGGCCAAGCGACCTACGGCCTAGGGGAAACGAGCTAATACCGAGGTGACATTTCGTGGCAGTGCGACCTAAAGCCCAGTAATTCACCCAAACACACCAAAAATTGGAGTTTTTCACCAATCCAATCCAAACCAAATGCAAATGTACATGCTAAAGTGATAGGGAGTCATTCCCAACAATCCAAGATAGTTATAGACAAGAATGTGAGATAAAAATCTCACCTTTTCATGGAAATTGATGGAGATGAAGCTTGAAAGCAAAGCAAGAACAATAACAAGCTTGAATCTATGTCTTCACTTGAATTTGGAGTAGATGTTGGATTAGCAATGAAGACTAAGGCTTTGGAGTTTTAATTTCCCATTCCCCCCATCATTTTTGAAGAAGCTTTAGAGTTTGGAAGTGATTTAGTGAAGAGGAGAGGGGTTGGGCTGAGTTAGTAAGGGGCAAAAGAGTTCAGCCCAAACTAAAGCCATAAGCGGAAAAGTGGTGAAAATTTCACTATCTCCAAACATATCAAATTTTATACTTAAAAAGATCGCAAACGTCATTTTGAACTCAATGGAGGTGGTCTCGAGCCCTAATTTGACCGTATGCAAAAAGTAGCTTTTCGGACTAAGATCCGACTTACGATTAAAATATTTAAATAAGATATTCAAATACATAATCGTTAAATATGCGGGTTGTTACATCCCGCCCTTGGAGCGGATGACCCTTTTATATACCCGCCAAGTAGCAGATGACCCAAATTATATGATTATATATAAGCTATGATGCAAGGGGACATGTTGGAGGGATCCAGCGGAATTCCTCACCACTGTTGATTTTATTTACATATATGTGCTGATATATATAGGTTGTGAAACAGAAGGATAGGTTGGAGGGATCCAATGGGATTCCTCGCTATTGTTGATTTTAATTTCAATAATATTCCTATTATATGGATCATTGAATATCAAACCTGATTATTTGACACTATTGGTTATGACATTGTTATATATTCAAAACTTAAACCCCGTAGTGATAGAAAATCAATATTGATATTGGTAAAACATTGGGTAGCTATTGGCCTAAAATTAGTATTTTAAAAATACTATAAATCACCATTCGAGTTGAAGTTGGTTTTTGAGACGGGAAATTATTTTAAATCTGAAATTGGGTTTCGAAAAAAATTTGTCTAAAAAAGATTTAGTTTCTATTTTACTCCAACCTTGTTATCTATCTTTTCTAAGCCATTAGAAATGTTTTTAAAAGTTATTTATTTATATTTAACATTGTTTTAAAGATTATTTATTTATATTTAATATTGTTTTAAAGTTTTATTTATATTTAATATTGTTTTTCTAAAGTTATTTATCAATATTTTTAATATTTTGAGAAGTTATTTATTTTATATAATTAATATGGTTTGGAATTAATAATGATGATTTATTAATATTGTTTTGGAAATAATGATTTATTAATATTTTAAGAAGTTATTATTTATAATAATGTTGAAAATTAATTATTAGTGTTTTATTAATAATGTCTTTGAAATTATTAATTATTATTTTAAGATGTTTTAAGGTTAACAATTATTACTTATTTATTTATAATGTTATTGTTAATAATTATTATTATATAATATTGTTTAAAATAAATGATTAGAATTTATTTATAAATGTTCCGAGATTTATAAATAGAGTTTTATAAAAATATTTGATTTTCATAAGAGGAGGTTTATAACATGGTTTGGAAACTTAAAGGAAGATTAGTTAAAGGGTAAAAAGAGTTTTACAAATTGTTTTAGATATTTATGAAAGAATTTTAGAAATGGGTTTATAGATTTATAAGAAGAGTTTTTTAAATAGTTTTATGAACTAATAAAGAGTTATAAATGTTGAAATTTATAAAAGAGTTTATAATTGGAAACAGAGGTTGGGCTTTATAAGGGGTTTTATAAAGAGTTTTATAAACGGCTTCAGAGATTTATAAATTAGTTCTATAAATGGTTTTTAGAGATTTTTAAGATGGTTTATAAATGGGTTTTAGAAAATTATAAAGGAGTTTATAAATGGTTTAGGATTGTGTAAAAGGGAATCTTCTTTCGTTCTGTGAATATACTTATACTATCGAGATAAGTATATGGATATTTTCCAAGTATTGAATTATAAGGGTTTGTGAATGAATCTTTGTAAAGTATCTTAATACAATTATTACAAAGTGATGTTAATAAATGAAAAGATTAATTAAGGAGGCTAGTGGTCGCTTATGTGCTTAACCAATGTTGATTTTCCCTTTTAAAAGAAATCCCTGATTTGGATGTGTAAAATTTGTAGATATTAAATAACCGACTATCAAATTTGGACCCAAAATGTAACTTGGAAATATCTAGGAGAAACATGTGAGTTATATGGTACAGTCATCTCCGATGATGCTGTATTGTGCATATAAATCTCGTTTCGTTCTCCTAGGACAAACGATAAGGAAATCCATCTAACAGATAGGAGGTAATCTCCGCTCTTATCTTTGACTGTTTACTTCCTATAGAACCGAGGTTGAGTTTACCGAAAACCAGCGAATGTTGTTTTGAAGAGACCGGGATTGGATATGTTATCTGAAAACCACTTCGATCTAACTCAAGTGTTTCAAAGTGAAGACATCTTGAAGATGATGGAATTGAAGACGGAGCTCTCAAGCATCTCGTTAGGTCCTAGAATGAACTTGTATGGATGAATGTTGGAATTGCATTGTTGCCTAGAGGGCAGTGTTAGCATTCCAAGTGGGAAGTGCTATATAAAGGTAAAACGTAGCCTCAAGCCTCATCAATCAGGAAATGACAAAAATCGGGCATGCAGCAGGGCCATGTGGGTCGCTCCCATCGGGGTATGGTCATTCCAAATCTAGATCGATTACTATCTACTCATGTATGCTTCGGGGCACATTAACGAAAGGGGCGATCATATTCGATACTGCTAGTCAAGTGGTAGGGCAGTCCTGTGTGATAGGTGTATAAGATGTTCTTGTTAGACCCCGATGCATTATCTAGAGATGTACCATCGAAAGGTAGTTCCCTACCTTGTCATAGTATGGAATCCATTCTACAATACGAGCTTCACGGACTTAGTTGTGCCCAACTATGGTGAAACATGAGATGCAAGCATTACAACTATATTCATATTTTACTTTGACCCCTAGACATTATTATTATATAAATGGATTTTCTATAGAAATGTTATCGTAAGGTAAAAACTCGTTCGCGTTTATATGCGACGTGGTCTTATGAGATGCTTTTGATTTCAAAGGTTTTTTTTATAACTTTAAATCTAGTTGGGTGTGTTTTCTCATGCTGGTTTTCAGACTGACTTGGGTGTTATTTTATTATAATGCTCGGGTCAGACCGAGCATATTATAGATTTAGTTTAGTGCTTGGAGCTTTAGGAGACGCGCTAGAGGCCCAGAGACATATTCACGTATATAGTTATTTTCCTACTACATTCATTTTTTATTTATCAGCAATTGTGAGGACATGTTGTTATAACTGTCCGGACTGAAATAGGTTGGTATACTCTGATTGATGTCTCTATGTATATATATTACAGTTTGTTTTTGTGTTAAGATTTGGAGTATATTATAGATTGGTCGTCCTGTTGTTAGATTCTGTGTTGTTTAGTTTGTTCTTGCCATTTTCCTTCTTTATTTCCGCTAACAACCGGGTTTTCCAGAATTCGATTACTCGGCACGCAATACAATAGACGTATTAGTGTCGATTTTCGAGGGTTGAAAATCCCGGCTATTACATATAACGACCAGTTTTCAAAAAAACTTAAAATTAAAAAAAATAACTACCAAGCACCAATTCATTTCAAACAACTTCTTACCCCTATATATACCTATTCACTTTAGAAAAACATTATTTTCAGTCTCTATCTTCACACTTTTTCATATATAAATTTATCTCTTCAATAATGGCTTCCCCAAATCAAAAACTTTGCGAAAACCTTGAACAAACTCTTGAATCATTCAAAAACATTCTTTCTTTCATCCTAAAAAACCAGAGGCACTTAGAATTGAGTTAAATGCAGATGATCAAGGAGCAAGAATGGCATTTCGACACGATTCGATGGATGATTTCTGCCTTGAACAAAGAAGAAAAAACCACCAATCCAGGGTGTACCATTAACAAAGATGATGAAGGTTGGGATGCTATCAAAGCGGGTCTGATCTTTAGCACTGATGGATGGGTTGAAGTTCCTCAAAATGTCTAATTTAAATTGGTTTGATTGTATATAAATAATAATACTTGATTTGGTTTGGATTTGATTGGTTTGATTTGTGTGGATTTGTTTGAATGGTGTGTGACATTAACTTTGTTGGATTAGATGAATATTTAGATTGATTATGATTATTTCATAATTATCTAATTTTACATATCACTTATTGTTTTTACACAATCATTCTCATCATCATTATATATAATTCTTATATATATCAATTAGTATTTTATTTAGAAGGAGTAAGAGTTAGAGTAAGAGTTGGTATTAGAGTTATAGTTTTAGATGGTCATTTTTGTTGATGATAAAGGGGAGAAATATATAAAATCTAGGCATAGATTAAGGGGGAGTTGTGTAACCCAAGGGGAGTTATATTATATTTTATATACAGAGTTGTCATCATCGAAAAGAGGGAGACTTTTAGTACCTTACGTATTGGTTTTGATGATAACAACTATAGGACATTATATAAAATATAGATACTAATGTTTTATCAAGTTATATATATAATATAGTGCAGGATATTAGATAGGTTCGATTAAGAAGATTATACGGTATAAAGAGTAGATTCAAGATGCCGATATAGAGTTTCAAGAGTTAGAGAATAAAGACTCATGAGTAAGAGTTCAAGTTTTCAAGATATTCCAGATAAATTATAGAGTCACAGAATTTATGTTAAAAACTTGATAGCACATTCTTGATCTCTCTCTCTCTCCTTCTATAATTTTGTTTTAAATTCAAATACCTGTTTTTAAAATAATATTTTCAAAATATTTCTCAAAATGATTTTCCATCTCTCTTTTTTTGAAAATGAATAAAAGCTTTATTATTAAGCCGAGACAAGGTTGGCCCGACCCAATACAACTTCTTTAATACGAAAAGTCTACATTTTCTACCAGAAAAAGAAAAAGAACTGCTTCGTTTTCCTTTGAAATTTTCACGGAGGATTCCATGGCTGCTCCAGCTGAATCTCGTTATTATGTGCTTTTAGTCCCATCCTCTTCAATGCCTCTAGTTCAGCAACTGATAGATCTGTGAGTTTTCCTGCTCTTTTCATAATAATTCATACATCTCGCCTTATCATTTCGCTGATAGCATGTTCATTTTTGTGTTTGTTTTGGAATATTCTTCTATTTCTTTCTCTCCACACATGCCATACAGAAGTAGTCATCAGAATGGAAGCAATTTTCCCCATCAGGCTTTTGGTTTTCCAGCTTCTTGTCAGGTAAATCGCAATGTCACTTAAATAATGGTCCTGTAAGTTGCAATTCAGGACTATCTTTTGTTTGTCCCGGATTTGTCTTGTAAATGTATAGTGAAAGAAAAGGTGTTTATGGTTTTCTTCCTCCTGTTTACAAAAAACACAGTACGAATCTTGTATAATCCCCCATTTTTTAAGTCTGTCCTTGGTAGGAAGTTTGTATAATAGAGCCTTGTAAGTTGTTTGGGACATTTTGGGGGTACTTGCTCTATTCCATACAATTTGAGCCCATTCAATTTCAATACTCCTTTCCCTAAGTTGTTCCCAAGCAGTCTTTAAACTGAAGTCTTTATTATTTGGTTTCCAAATCCAGGAGTCTGATAGATTTTCACTTAATGGAATACTCATTATTTCCTGTTTGATTTGATTTGCTGGAGAATCAGGGGGAAAGACCCATGAGTTTTCTTGTATAATTTTTCCTAACATAAAGTCTCTTCCTCCATATGCATTAAAACTGTCCCACCCTAGTTTTTTTATAACACATTCATTATTTAGCCAGGGGTCAAACCAGAAACTTGTGCACTGTCCATTTGCTATTCTTCTATTTACTAAAATTTTCAAGTCACTTCTAGCTCTGAGGATTGTTTTCCATGTGCCTGATGCATTTGTATCTTCTTTTTGAATCCAAAAATTTTCTTTGAGATATCTGCTTCTCATCCAAACCGACCAAATACATTTACCATTTAGAATTTTCCATGCCAGTTTTGTAGCATATGCTTTTTTGAGGTCCCTGAGGTTTTTGAGACCCACTCCACCTTCATTTTTGGTTTACATAATGTTTGATATGATACTTTATGAATCCCCCCTCTCCAAATAAAATTTGCACATACTCTTTCAATTTTGTCAATGGAAGCACTAGGGATTTGAAATGTTTGTATCCAAAATCTGACCATAGATGTTATAACAGTGTGAACCAGTTCTATTCTACCAGCAAACGATAACAATTTCGAACTCCAACTTTGTAGTTTATTTCTTATTTTTATTACTAGAACTCCACATTCTCTATCAGTTATAACATTAGTAGATAATGGCACTCCTAGGTATTTAACAAGCAGATAACTCTCCTCATAATTAAGAAGTGAGAAAAAAACCTCTTTGTTCTTACAGTACTAATTGAAATAGCATTTTGTCTTTTGTTCATTTACTTTCAGACCAGCTAGACTCTCCAGTTTTTGGAATATTTCTTTCATACCCATAATAGCATTATTAGTAGCCTTATAACAGATAATAAGATCATCAGCATATAGCAAATGAGTTATTTGAGGCTGTACTTTGTAAACTGGTTGTATGATATTTTTATGAGTATAAGTTTCCATTTGTAGTGAGAAAAATTCCATAGCCACAGCAAAGAGATAAGGGGAGAGGGGGTCTCCTTGTCTCAGCCCCCTATTACAATGTTTATACTTATAAAGATATTATTTTAGTGTTTTTAATTTTATATATATTGAATTTTTGTTCATACTTTAATAAGTTATAATTATATTGATTATATATATATATATTATTTACATTATATTAAAATTTTCAAAATTATTTTATAAAGTTTTATTAAGTTGTATTTTGATTAAAATGTGTATAAATTCTATTTAAATGATTCTACAAAGTATCAAATTATTTTACAAAGCAACGGATTTTCAAAATAATATTTTAAAGTGTTTTTCAATTTTGTGAAGAGTATGTTGATATACTCTATCTATATATGTTATGTCGACATAGTTGCCGTAATTTTCGAGATTCAAATTTGAATGGAAGTGTCTTTTCATCGTATCTCTTCGTGTGGACATGACTGTTGTTTCTCTATATATAGCCGACTTCCAAACGAATTTTTAACATCAGCTTTCTTATTCATCTCTCCTCCTTCCACTCTCTCATTTTCTAAATCAAAATATACCCAAACTCTGCCGAAATTCAAGCAGAATCAAACTCAATCATCACTAGTTTGATTCTCCATTTACTCTCTGAATTCTCTCATCTCTCTCACTCAAACCAAGATCAAAGCGTTATTCAAGAGTTATAGGATCAATTATAATCAATATCAAAGATCTGAGTCTGTAAAACACTACCAAATCATACTACTATACTTATGGGTATGATTGTAGCTCGTAAAATCAATTAGGTGTGCTTAGTAGCCCGTGAATTAGTGGGTGTGCTTGTAGCCTGAAAATCAAGTGACTCTACCTAGAGGTCGGGTGTAACACCCTTAATTTTTAATAAAATTATTCAGAAGATTTAATTAGATAAATTAAATAGAATAATGTGAATATTAGTGCGATAACGGGATTGAGATTTGAAAATTTATTTAAAGGTCGTGCTTAAATAAACATAAAGAATGAGTTTATGGAAATGGTTTATTAGATAATTAATAAGAAAATAAAACAAGGGATTATGGGTAATAGCCGCACCCATAATCCCATTACCCTTAAAATCTTGTTTTAATTTCTTTGTAGGTTCATTTTTTTCAAAACTCAAAAACGTAAATCAAAGTAGAGCAAACCGGCCATAACCTAGGGAAGGAAAAAAGGAAAAATCAATTAAAGCTAAGCAATCAAGCAAGGGGAATTAATCAAAGATCAAATCTCAAGTTCCTTATCCTAATCAAGGTGAATAATAATCTAAACCATCTCTATTTTTGGTTTTATAGATCATTTGATTTTGGGTTTAAGTTTAAATCCACTATGATGATTTTAGATGATGATATACTTGGATTTCATGATATGTTATATTCAAACAAGTTTGTTTGATAAATGTTTTATTCGATTTTAAGGCTAAAATCATTTATATTGCTTTTCAAATGCCATGAGGATTAAATATGTTATGTGAAATATTATTTTGGAGATGGGTTTAATTTTTCGTAATTATCCAAGCTATGGATAATTTATCATGAATTTTCAAAGGAGAATATGAATAATTGAGTTTAGGAATTAATTTCAGTAATTGTATAAAGGAATTTGGGTCCGAAATTTATATATGTTAGATAACATATTAAAAGTGAATTTATATGATTTTTAGGGATTTTTTCTAATAAATTTACTATGGAAATAAAATCAATTTAGTTTGAGGACTTATATGTTTTAATTGTTTTGATTAAGGGAAGGGCTTCTTTGCTGATTGTTTTAATTAAATCTGAAATAAATTCGGCCATATTTTAGAAAAATATTTTTAAAGTTTATGGCAACCAATTAAAGTTTTACAAATAGGCAAGTTAGTTGAAAAGCATTTACCTAACAAGGCAATAATACAGTTTTTGTTCAGAAGCATGGTTTTGCCACTTCCAGTAGTAACCTTTTAACCACGTACCTTCGCCCCATCTAAGTCGAAACCAATACACATGGTATCAATGCTTTGATATGTAGTGGATTGGAGAAAGGCGGAAGGTATGGAGTCAAAACCATACTTTCGTAGGGGTCGAGACCAATTTTAATAGCTTTCGAAGGTCTTTTGTTTTATTATCCAATGAAATGCCACTTGCCTTATTTTCAAAAGAATGCTTTTGAAAGGGTTTAAAATAGCTTTCGATGAGATTGCCGCCTTTTTGTTAAAGTGTAGCTTTCGAAGGATTTACCATGTTTTTAAATCAATGCTTTAAGAAGGGTTGTTTGAACCTAGTCAAAACCATTCTGCCGACCTTATACCTTTCGAATGAATTGAAGTCATCAACTAGTTCGAAAGGTAGCTTTAGTTTTATAAATATAATAAGCCACTTCCCAAAGCTTTCAAAAGGGCTCAAGAGATGTTTTAAAGTGTTTCGAAAGGCATATGCTTAGTATTTTGAAAAGAAGATTTGAATGCTTTCGAAAGTGGTTTTCCAATGGTTTCGAAAGTAAAGGTCTAAGGTTTCGAAAGCCTTGGTTTTCAAAACAAAGAGCCTGGTCTCAATTTTTAAAGGTAAAACCCATGGCATCCTAAAAGAGCTTTTAAATGCTTATAAATTAGAATTTTTGAGGCAGCTTACCTGGTTATAAATAATGGGTTAAAGGGATTTACCAAACTTCCAAGAGGGAAATGATTTCAAAGATATTATACCAAAGATGTTGGCATTATTTTTCTATATGCTTCTTCTATAAATATATTCACTAAGTAATGGACCCATAACTGAATTTGGGAAGTAAGGGCGAAATAAATAGGTAGGTTGACCCAGTAGTGAATATAAATTAAGTAACTCCTAAATGAATAGAGTTACATCCAGGAGGTCAAGTAGACCAGAATATAGGGTGCCCAAAAACTACTTAAGAAGTTGTCAGTTGATACAGGTTCATAGTGAACCCACGAAAACTATGTTTAGTAAGATTTATTGGTAGGGGCCAATAGGTTTGTAGTGAACCCATGAAAAATATATCTGGAATAAGTTATTGGGAGAAGTTAATAGGTTAATAGTCAACCCATGAAAACTATGATATAAGGAGAGTTATTGGAGATTCCAATAGGTTCAGGGAGAACCCATGAAATAATTGAATGAAGTTATTGGCAGGGGCCAATAGGTTCTTAGTGATCCCATGAAAACTATGAAATAGGATGGGTAGTCCGTAAACTATAAACAGGTTATTAGTCAGCCCATGTAAACTAATAGGTTATTAGTGACCCTAGAAATTATAACTATGACAGATAGTCAAATGAATGGGGATGGGAAATCCAGAATAATTTACTTGTTTGCATATCATTATAATATTTTAAATTGGTATGTTTTAACCATTGTGGATGCAGGAGCATGGTATATGGTTACTATAAAATTTCTGGATAAGATACTAGCGAGGGGAAAACCTGTTCCGCTAAGCGGCGTGGTCTCAATAGATATCTAAATGGTTTGAGATGTTAGTTTATTATTCATACCAGGCTTTATGTCTGACTCGAAGTTTATGTTTTCCCTATAAACTGTCGGGTGCTCAATCAATTTTGAGTAGTTTGAGAGTTGATATTTTCAGGTTCTCCTTAGAGGAATAAGCTTCCGAAGACGTGTAGAAGGCAAGCTAGCTAATAGGAGATCTTTTCTATTTTGATTCCACTATGTTTTGATATAAAGGAAAAGTTGTTTAATTGCCTATATATATATTTATATATATATACACACATACATACTCCGATCATCCAAGGGGGCATCTTCATATGTTGCTCTTGACATATGTTGTAATAATTATATTTTCTCTGAACATGGTTCTCGAATCTGGGATTATGTAATGAATTTGAAATGTCTTGAAATGGAATGTGAAAGTTGTTTAATGATTTTAAAATTTTTATATATCCATGTGTTTCTATTATATCAATGTATCTAACATTACTGTATTTGGTCGTCGAGGATTAATAACTATGGATGACTATAGCATCCGTAGCTGTTAGTTTTGGGCCTCCAAGTAGGGGATGTTACAAGTTGGTATCAGAGCATAGGTTTATGAAAACTTAAAAAAATTAAGCCTAAAAGATTTTTCAAAACATAATCCAATGAATCGGAAAAATAAGATTAAGGTTTGGGATAACGCTATAGTAACGTACTTTTATTTGATATATATATATATATATATATATATATATAAGAATATATTCCCCCCTTTTAGACCGTTCTTCTATATCTTACTAAGGCCCATATGTAGATTTACGAGAAAAGAAGATACGGAGGCAGGAAACGGAAGAGGAAATCACGATGGAGGAAGCACCACAACAAACAGAAATGTTTGACCCACCAGGAGTAACCCGAGTCGACAAGCAAATGCTAATCAAATTGCAGATGCCAATGTAGGTGCTGAAAATCTACCAATAGATATGGGGATGATGTATCAGTTCTTCGTCAATCTGATGCAACCTGAAGCAGCGGCTGGAGTAGCCGGGAATATTGGAGGAGCTAATCCTACTGCTCCAATTGGGAATACCTATGCTACGTTGAGTAGAGATTACACCAATCTAGGTGGGAAGCCATTTGTGGGAGCGGAGGATGCCATAGAAGTTGAGAATTGGTTGTTACATTGGGAGAGAATCTTCGCTGAATTGGGATTGAATGATGAGCAAAAGAGGAGACTAGCCTCTAGACAGTTGCAGGGAGCAGTGCTTCATTGGTGGAATAGTGGTACTGCCGGAGTTCCTGAGGAAGAGTTGACTTGGGCAGAATTTTGAAGGAGATTCGAGCAGAGGTTTTTGTCTAATGTTGCTAAGTCAGTATTGTTGAGAAACTTTATGCATTTGGTGCAGGGAGAGATGTTGGTAATTGAGTATGCTACTAAGTTTGATGAGCTGTCCAGATATGGGTATGCTACCATTGACACCGTCATTAAGAGGAATGAGAAGTTTATTTGAGGATTGAGACCCGAGATTGCTAGGGCGACCCTGTCACTTCTCTGTGATCCTTGTAATGTTTTTGTGGAGATGGCAATCTGACATGAAGAAATTCTTGCTATTTATGGGGAGGAGAAGTCGGTTGAAACCCATGGTTCTCAGGGGAAGAAGAGGAAGTTCTTTAAGAAGAAGGGAACCTGGATGGAAGAGGCTGCCAAGAAAGCAAAGGCTGATTTAGTTTGTTTCAATTGTGATAAGAAGGGTCATTATGCTCATGAACGCAGAACTAGCAAGGGGAAGAAGGCCACGGAAAAGAAGATCGTGAAGTGCTTTAACCGTGACTGGGTTGGGCATTATAAGATCAGTGTCCAGAACCACTCAGGGCGGACAAGGGAAAGGTTTTTGCTGTTGGACCATCATCTGCTAAGCCAACTACTGCTGAGAAGGGAAAGACTATATGGAAGGTACGCTTTTGATTCAGAGTATACCAGTTAGGGTACTATTTCATACCGGTTCATCACATTCATTTATATCTCAGTGTTTGGCTGATAGGTTATGCTTAGAATCCACATACCTTGTTACTTCCTTAAGGGTTGCGAATCTGATAGGAGGGTATGCAACTATAGGGATGAGATATGACCAGTTAGAACTTTATTTGTTAGGTCATAAGCTTGCATGTAGTCTGTATGTTTTTGATTTCGTAGATTTCGGGATCATTTTGGGTATGGAATGGTAGGGTAAATATGATGCTAGGATATTTTCCCAGGATGGGGAGATATCGTTGAGACACCCTGATAGTCATAACCGAATCATATTCTCAGTGGAGGATTCTGACCAGAATTCTTGTACTCTATTGAGTGCTATAGAAGTAGAAGAAGAATTAAGATAGGTTCGGGTAGCAAGAGAGTTTGTAGATATTTTTTAGCCGATTACAGGACTACCACCGAAACGAGCTGTTGAGTTTCGGATATATCTTATGTCAGGAGCTGAACCTGTAAGTAGACCACCTAGTAGAATGACATCGACCGAGATGAAGGAATTGAAGTTGCAGCTAGTGGATCCAGAAGGGAGAAATTTTATTAGACCAAGTAGTTCGCCTTGGGGTGCGGTCGCGATGTTCGTGAAGAAACCGGACGGGTCTTTAAGGATGTGTGTTGACTATCATACGTTGAACGAGAAGATGATTAAGAATAAGTATCCTTTGCTGAGAATAGACGATCTATTTGATAAGTTGTGTGGAGCCAGAGTATTTTTCCAGTTGGATTTGACGACAGGTTTCCATCAGTTAAGAGCGGCAGAGGATAGTATTCCATTGATAGCGTTTTGAACTAGGTATGGTTCGTACGAATGGTTAGTAATGCCATTCGGGTTAACGAACGCACCAGCTTTCTTCGTGGATTTGATGAACCAAGTTTTCCGGGTACTTGGATAGGTTTGTGTTGGTGTTTATAGATGACATTTTAGTATACTCTAAGGATGAAAGAGAGCATGAATATCATCTTAGAGTAGTGCTTGAGATGCTGAGGCAGCATCAGCTAAAGTGAAGCTTTCCAAGTGTCATTTATGGAAGAAAGAGGTTAAGTTTCTTGGTCACGTGGTTTCAGAGAAGGGCTTGTCGGTCGATCCAAATAAGATCGAAACTATTAATAATTGTAAGAGACTAGAAATGGTGACTGAGATTAGAAGTTTTCTTGGACTTGCTGCATATTACGGAAGATTTATTAAGGATTTCTTACGGATAGAAGTGCCTTTGAATAAGTTGACCAGGAAGGACGTGAAGTTTATTTGGTCTGACAAATGTGAGGAAGCATTCCTCAAGTTAAAGCATTTGTTGACCAATGTGCCAGTGTTAGTGATTCCAGATGGAAATCAAGGGTTGGTGGTGTATACCGATGCTTATGGAACTGGATTGGGAGTTGTGTTGATGCAGGAGGGTAAAGTCATTGCCTATGCTTCACGACAGCTTAGACAGTATGAAGTAAGATATCCTACTCATGATTTGGAGTTGGCTGCGGTGATCTTCACATTGAAGATTTGGAGACATTATCTCTTAGGAGAGAGATTTGAGCTATACATAGATCATAAGTCCTTAAGGTACTTATTCTCTCAGAAGGAGTTGAATATGAGACAACAGAGGTGGCTGGAGTTTTTAGCACCTTATGATTTTAGTATAGAGTATACAGCTAGGAAAGGAAATAAGGTAGCAGATGCTCTTAACAGAAGACATTAGAATATGGTGTTGGCTATGTTGGCAGAATGGAAAGATTTAGAAGCTTTGACTACTAGTAGTGTGTAGTTAAGATCGACTGCTAGTTCTAGTCAGAGCACCACCATGTTGTCATGTTTGAAAGTTAGACCAGTGTTGATTGAAAGGATTGCTTCTAAGTAGAAAGTGAATCCATTAATAGCTGAGAGGATTAGAAGGCTTGAAGTTGGATTGGAGATCAATGATCTAAAGGATTTTAATCTTGACCAAAGGGGATGGTTGAGAAAGAAGAGACGGTTATATGTTTCGAATGTTGAGGACTTAAGAAAAGAAGTTCTAAGAGAATGCCATCAATCCAAGTTTATGATTCATCCTGGAGGAACCAAGATGTATAAAGACATAAAGGGGAGCTTTTATTAGGAAGGTATGAAGAAGGATGTTGGCTTGTGGGTTAGGTAGTGTGCAAACTGTCAACAACCGAAGGCCGAACATCAGAAGCCAAGTGGATTGCTTCAACCTTTGGAGATACCAGTTTGGAAATGGGATTCGATATACATGGATTTATAGATGGGTTGCCAACGTAAAATAGAGGAAATGAAAGTATGTGGGTCATAGTGGACAGGTTGACCAAGAATGCCCGTTTCATTCCAGTTATGTCAACTAGAACGGCACCTGTTTTAGCTAAGTTGTTCATGAAGAACATAGTTAGACTACATGGAATTCCTAGTAGTATAGTTGGTGACCGAGATGCTTTGTTTACTAGTGAATTTTGGAAGAGTCTACAGGATGTATTAGGTACCAAGTTTAAGATGAGTACTATGTATCAACCTCAGACGGATGGGAAGATAGAGAGAGTCAATAGCACTCGAGGATTTATTGAGAGCTTGTGTATTGGATTTTGGGGGTCTTGGGAAGATCACCTACACTTATTCGAATTTTCGTATAATAACAGTTATCAGACTAGTATAGGAATGGTGCTTTTTGAAGCTTTGTATGGTAGGCCATGCAAATCACCAACATGTTGGTTGGAAACTGGAGACGGATTAGTCTTGGGTCCGGATCTAGTTAGAGAGGCGACAGAGAAGATTGAGTTGATTAGAGTAAGGATGAAGGAAGCTCAGTTTAGACAGAAGAGTTACGCAGATAAGAGGCATAAAGATATAGAATTCTCAGTTGGAGATAGAGTTTTCAGTAAGGTATCACCGATGAAGGATGTAGTACGATTTGGATAGTCAGGGAAACTGGCACCGAGATATGTTGGTCCGTTCATTGAGAGGATCGGAAAGCTTGCATACAGAGTAGAGTTGTCGAGCAGTATGGCAGGCGTCCATAATGTGTTTCATGTGTCTCATCTTCGCAAGTATGTGCATGATCCAGAGACTACTATTCCTCCGACAGGGTTGAAAGAGTTGATAGTAGAACTGAATTTTATTTTTGTTAGATGACTAGTTCGGCTTGTAGCGAGGGATGGTAAAAGGTTAAGGAACAAGACAGTCAATTTGGTGAAAGTTCAGTGGAGAGAAACCGAAAATGACCGTACTTGGGAGACAGAAGACAGGATTAGAGATATTTATCCTGATCTGTTGTGACGGTATGTTCTATATTTGCATTATATAGACTATTGCTAGTCATGTAGGCTAGTACGATTGTTAGGAACTATTACAGATGATTGCTATGTTTAGTACTTAGTCCTTACTGAATTTCAAGGACGAAAATCTTTAAGGAGGGGAGCCTGTAACACCCCTAATTTTTAATAACATCATTTAGGAGATTTAATTAGATAAATTGAATAGAATAATGTAAATATTAGTGCGATAAGGGGATTGATATTTGAAAATTTATCTAGAGGACATGCTTAAATAAACATAAAGAATGAGTTTATGGAAATGGTTTATTAGATAATTAATAAGAGAATAAAACAAGGGCATTATGGGTAATAGCCGCACCTATAATCCCATTACCCTTAAAATCTCGTTTCCATTTCTTTGCATGTTTAGTTTTTTCAAAACTCAAAAATGTAAATCAAAGAAGAGCAAGTCGGCCATAACCTAGGGAAGGAAAAATGGGAAAATCAATTAATGCTAAGCAATCAAGCAAGGGGAATTAATCAAAGATCAAATCTCAAGTTCCTTATACTAATCAAGGTGAATAATAACCTAAACCATCTCTATTTTTGGTTTTATAGATCATTTGATTTCGGGTTTAAATTTAAATCCACTATGATGATTTTTGATGATGATATGCTTGGATTTCATGATATGTTATATTCAAAAAAGTTTGTTTGATAAATGTTTTATTCGATTTTAAGGCTAAAATCGTTTATATTGCATTTCAAATGCCATGAGGATTAAATATGTTATGTGAAACATTATTTTGGAGATGGGTTTAATTTTTCGTAATTATCCATGCTATGGATACTTTATTATGAATTTTCAAAGGAGAATATGAATAATTGGGTTTAGAAATTAATTTCAGTAATTGTATAAGGGAATTTGGGTCCGAAATATATATATGTTAGATAACATGTTAAAAGCAAATTTCTATGATTTTTGGGGATTTTTCCTAAGAAATTTACTATGGAAATTAAATTAGTTTAGTTGGAGGACTTATATGTTTTAATTGTTTTGATTAAAGGAAGGGCTTCTTTGCTAATTATTTTAATTAAATCTGATATAAATTCGACAGTATTTTACGAAAATATTTTTAAAGTTTATGGCAACCAATTAAAGTTTTACAAATAAGCAAGTTAGTTGAAAAGCATTTACCTAAAAAGGCAATAATACAGTTTTTGTTCAGAAGCATGGTTTTGCCACTTCCAGTAGTGACCTTTCGACCACATACCTTCGCCCCCATCTAAGTCGAAACCAATACACATGGTATTAATGCTTTGATACGTAGTGCATTGGAGAAAGGCGGAAGGTATGGAGTCGAAACCATACTTTCGAATTAGTTGAGACCAATTTAAATAGCTTTCGAAGGTCTTTTGTTTTACTATCCAAAGAAATGCCACTTGCCTTATTTTCAAAAGAATGCTTTCGAAAGGGTTTAAAATAGATTTTGATGAGGTTGCCGCCTTTTTGTTAAAGTGTAGTTTTTGAATGAGTTACCCTGTTTTTAAATCAATGCTTTCGAAAGGGTTGTTTGAACCCAGTCGAAACCATGCTGTTGACCTTATACCTTTCGAATGAATTGAAGTCATCAACTAGTTCAAAAGGTAGATTTTGTTTTATAAATATAATAAGCCACTTCCCAAAGCTTTCAAAAGGGCTCCAGTAGGCACATAAGGGTTTCGAAGGCAATGGCTTCGAAAGGGGTTTCGAAGCTATCCTTCCAAATGTTTTACTTAAATGATTTAAGCTTTCGAAAGGATGGTTCCGAAGCCATCTGTTTTTCCCCAACTCTTTTTAATGGTTTCGAAAGGGGTACTTCCACTTGTATTCACTTAGACCCAAAAGATAAGTTTAAAATTAAAACCCAATGGTTTCGATAGGGGTACTTTCAATGGTTTCGAAAGGGTACCTTAAATGGTTTCGAAGTTATGCTTCTATAATTGGATAGTAATGCTTTAGTACTTTCAAAAGGTATGTTTTGATGGTTTCGAAAGAGATGTTTTAAAGTGTTCTGAAAGGCATATGCTTAGTGTTTTGAAAAGATGATTTGAATGCTTTTGAAAGAGGTTTTCTAATGGTTTCGAAAGTAAAGGTCTATGGTTTCAAAAGCCTTAGTTTTCAAAACAAAGAACCCAATCTCAATTTTTAAAGGCAAAACCCATGGCATTATAAAAGAGCTTTTAAATGCTTTTAAATTGGAGTTTTTAAAGCGGCTTACCTTGATATAAATAATGGGTTAAAGGGATTAACCAAATTTCGAAGGGGGAAATGATTTCAAAGATATCAAACCAAAGATGTTGGTATTATTTTTGTATATGCTTCTTCTATAAATATATTCACTAAGTAATGGAACATTAACTGAATTTTGGGAAGTAAGGGCGGAATAACCAGGTAGGTTGACCCAGTAGTGAATATAAATTAAGTAACTCCTGAATGAATAGAGTTACATCCAAGAGGTCAGGTAGACCAGAATATAGGGTACCTAAAGACTAATTAAGAAGTTATCAGTTGAGATAGGTTCATAGTGAACCCATTAAAACTATGTTTGGTAGGAGTTATTGACAGGGGCCAACAGGTTTGTAGTGAACCCATGAAAACTATATCAGGAATATGTTATTGACAGAAGTCAATAGGTTCATAGTCAACCCATGAAAACTATGATATAAAGGGAGTTATTTGAGATTCCAATAGGTTCAGGGAGAACCCATGAAATAATTGAATGAAATTATTGGCAGGGGCCAATAGTTTTCTTAGTGATCCCATGAAAACTATGAAATAAGACAGGTAGTCCGTAAACTATAAACATGTTATTGGTCAGTCCATGAAAACTAATAGGTTAATAGTGACCCTAGAAATTATAATTATGAAAGATAGTCTAAAGAATGGGGATGGAAATTCCAGAATAATTTACTTATTTGCATATCACCGTAATATTTAAAATTGCTATGTTTTAACCATTGTGGATGCAGGAGCACAGTATATGGTTACTATAATTTTTTTGGATAAGGTACTAGTGAAGGGGAAACCCATTCCACTAAGCGGCGTGGTCTCAATAGATATCTAAATGATTTGAGATGGTAGGTTATTATTCATACCAGGCTTTATGTCTGACTCGAAGTTTATGTTTTCCCCTTAAGCTATCGGGTGCTCAATTAATTTTGAGTAGTTTGAGAGTTGAGATTTTCATGTTCTCCTTAGACGAATAAGCTTCCGAAGACATGTAGGAGACAAGCTAGCTAATAGGAGATCTTTTCTATTTTGATTCCGTTGTGTTTTGATGTAAAGGCAAAGTTGTTTAATTGCCTAGATATATATATATATATATACACACTCTGATCATCCAAGGGGGCATCTTTATATGTCACTCTTGGCGTATGTTGTAATAATTATATTTACACTAAACGTAGTTCTCGAATCTGGGATTATGTAATGAATTTGAAATATTTTGAAATGGAATGTGAAAGTTGCTTAATGATTTTAAATTTTTTCCATATCCATGTGTTTCTGTTATATAAAATATATCTACCATTACCGTATTTGGTCGCCGAGGATTAATAACTATGGATGATTGCAGCATCCGTAGCCGTTAGTTTTGGGCCTCTAAGTGGGGGATGTTACATCGGGATTATGGAGGGTGTGTCCCGTAGCCTTGAAATCGAGATTGTATTTGCATTTACTAGTTGAAAAGAAATCCGTACAAGGAATTGTACGAGACTAGATGTAGGGTATCTCCGAGCCAGTATAAAGTCCTGGTATGTTCTTTCCTTTTTACTTTTACTGCATTTACTTTTATCTACACTTTGATTCTGTGATTGTTTCTGTGGTTGTTAATTACATCATTCCAAGTAGAATCTTAAAGAATTTGAAAAATATTCATATAATCAATTAAATACTATTCACCCCGCCTCTAGTGTTAATTTAGCCGTAAGATCCCTATTCCGCTGACTCACATTTGGTATCAGAGCATTGGTTTTCAAAGTATTCTGATTTTAGAAAAAGTTTAAATGCCTACCAACACTGGTAATGTACTGTTAGTAACACTGTTAATACACTTGTTAGCAACTCATTTTTAGAAGGATAATCTATTACTAGACGTAATGGCAGTAATTACATACATTGGTCATGTAGAATAGAAATTTATTTGTAGTCAATTGGTTTAGATACTTGGAATATCACACAAACTGAGTACACTGAACCTGAGACTAATTTTGCACAGTTGATTACTGACCATAAAGCAATTGCATAAAGTAACTCTAAGGCTATGAATATATTCTTTTGTTCACTAGATAGATATGAATTTAATAGAGTATCTATATGTTAAGTCTGCATTTGAAATTTGAAGAACTTTGCAAGTTACACATGAAGGCACAAGTAAGGTTAAACATAACAAAATTCCCATGTTAACAAACCAGTTTCAATTATTCCAAACTATACCTTTTGACTTACCTCTACCATTAAAGAACTTTTTCTTGGATTTTGTGTCCCTCCTTAAGTCCCTTGCTCCTATAGCCTTATCTTGAAGTAATTTCACAACCGATGCTTTTCTTCTAAGCTCTTCATTCTAGAGATTGCTTCGAATAGTATCCAATGAGATAGTTCCATTAGCATTGCAATTACTTAATGACACAACCAATGTTTAACAACTCTTTGAAAGTGACCTCATCAACAAAAAAGCCTGAAAGTCATCTTCAAATTTTTCATTCTTGTTTGTCGACTGATTTATTACATCTTGAAATTTGTTCAAATGCGCTACCATAGACTTCTCTCCATCCAGCCTCAAATGAACCAACTTCCTAATAAGAAAAGTCATACTAGTAGCAATTTTTGACTCATTTAGATTCATAGCTAGCCACATGTTGGAAAACTGAATAACCTAGGTATTGAAGGATCAATGCAATCACCTTTTATCCATCTTCTTTCATTTTTCCTCCTCTATATTTGATGGTCTCTTCCCATCACCTTCAATTGGCTCATGAAGATCAATGATATATAAAACATCCTTCATCTTAAGCTTCCAAATACCTCAATTTTTTTCATTTAGAAAACAATTTTAAAGAAGGAAATTATGTCTGACATCTCAATAATTATTTAAACCAAAGTTACCCTATGCCTTGCAATGATCTAGCTCTAATAAAATTTTTTAGGATTTTCATTACATAAAACCTAGCAATGAATAAATATGTCGTAAAAGCATATCCCATTATCTTATATCATCTATGCCACTAAGGGATTATATTAGATAAAAATAATAATATTCGAAAGAAAAATAGGTGAAAATAGTTTCAAAAAATACAAACCAATTAGAAAGAACCAACACACAAGATTCCACTCAACCATTTTTTATACTGGTTCTAAAAAACAATTATTTACAATCAATGTACCAAATAAAAGTAAACAATATAAAAATAGATCAATCACCTAATTGATAATGGAGTCTCGATCTCTATGGCAACGGCTTCTTAGTGTTTGGAGAAAAACAAAATTGGAAAAGAGAGATACACCAAATATTTTTCCATGATTTTTTCACCATCTCCTTAAGCTATATTATAACAGTCAATTACTTGATGTCCAAGTCGACGTGTTATGACAACATATAAATTGATTATTTTAATAAGAGAGAGAAATACGCATATCCATAAAAGCCTATTAACTTGGAAAGTCCAAATTTACAACTTCCTTCTTTTGTATATTAATTTCCTCTTCCAATGTGATTTGATATCAACTAGATGTAATTTTGAACAAGCTAGGGCAAATATGCATTCACTATTAGAACTTTTATTTACTACATCAACGGCTTCTTTTGGGAATAACTTAAAAAAGAGTTCAAAACCTATTGAGTGTTGTTTCGACTATGGCTTTGGAGTGACTCATCCTGAGCTTATTCAAAAGAAAAAAACTGGTCCAAACTTTTATATCAACATACCATTCGAAAGACTCATAAGATTCCATGTTATCATGAAGTAGTTTGCCTTGGTCCACATGCGGTAATAGCACTTGAACCAATTGATGTTAGCCTGACAAGACTTCGTCTTATTGAAAGATGAAAAGAGAATGATGTTAACATAGTTGAAAAATGAAGAACTATTAAAATAAGAACAAAATGGATGTCCCATACTAAATGCAAATGTGTAAAAAAATGGAGAAGTAATCGTCCTTCAAATATCTTCCCTTGCTTCACCAAAGCGTAAAGTCAAAACATATGGAAGAGATGTAAAAGATAATAAAGGAAGCACATCAACAAAAACAAAGCTTTCGTCGTTTGAATTAGTGGAAAATACGTCTTTCTTAAGTACAATCAACACAAGCAAGTAGTACCAAGAAGAAACTAAAGATAGAGAAGCTATTCAGTCATAAATCAAAAATGATAAAATTATTTTATTTAATTTTTTATTCAAATAATACTTGCAAACTTGTTTCATAATTTATGTTAATATTTGTTATTGTAGCTTGAAGAGCCAAGTGTTGTTACAACAAAATATATTGATCAAATTTCTGAAGAGTGCAAATCATTTATTAATGAAATTTGCGATGTTGCATGATTGAATCTAATAGTAGTTGTGGATTCAATTGTGTTGCCGCTATGCTTGGTTCTGGAGAATTTTGTTGGGATTAAGTGCAGCTATATTTATATGAGGAGCTTCATTAAATAATGAACATAAATAACCAACAATTTGTTTTACATCAACTCTATTAGCTAAACCGTGTTATCTATACAAAAAAGCAAGTGTTGGCAAACCCCATAAATATGTTGCTATATCTCATAATGATTCTGATGGCTTTAAGATAATAAATACAAGTGGGATTTTCTTTTATTTGGAAATAGCGTGTTGCCAAGCATATATAAAAGATAAGCACATGTTGTATATTTAATTTTCCATCACTTCGTCATTAAGATTTTCAAATACCTCACGAAGATTAGCAATACATAATTTGTAACCCACCTTCTCATTTATCTCACTTATGGTTTCCAATTAATCCATAGCAATTTAAAAGCTTAGTCACAAACATCTTCCATGTTAAATTAATACATATCAAATGGTTTCCCTTCTACAACAATATGAAATAAGCTAGCTACTTCATCTAACGGTATTGACATCTCACTAAATGTAAAATGAAAAGTATTTATATTTGGATGTCAACATTCAAAAAAACCAGAAATTGAATTTTGTTAACACTGCGATAACATATGACAATAGGAAGTAACCCAAATGCTTCTAAATAATTTCTAAATCTTAGTACATTTTTTGGTATTTTCCATTCTAGGGCTTTATGACCATGACTAAGTCATATAAGTGGTTCTCATTCCTACAAAAGATAGTTTTATTATAAATGAAAGATAATATTAATGTGTTAAAATTTTCCAATATCTTATACATACCTTGTTTTTTTACATTGTCCGAGCAACATGAGTGCCATAAACTTTAATTAAATCATTAAATATCGGCCTACTAACTTCAAGTATCTCTTCATTAACATCACCTTCATATTTCTCTTCTTCATCCCCTTCGTCGTACTTTCCTTCATCATCTATATGTCCTTCTTCATAATTGTTGGGGTGTCTTGTATTGTATGTGGGTAACTGGCGTGGGTTGGAGAGAGTGGTCCCACATTATGAAAAATAATAGAGATAGAATGGTATATATATGAATTTGGTAACATGTAACAATAAATGATTTCTTTTGAGGAAAGATGTTTACCAAACTCTATATTTTCCCTAATAGGGAGATGTGTGAATGGATCTCAAAATTCAATATGGTATCAGAGCCATTGGTAAAACTTGGAAAATTAACAATGCGCAGGAGATGTATAAATCATGGAAGTTATCAGTATAGCTTACGTTGTAAGACTTAAGGTGGAGCTAGACCAGAGTACATTAGGTCTGGGAGATGTTATGTACTAGCGGTCGGACCAAGCTTCCTATCTCCAGCACATGGCGTACGCATAAGAGTTGGCACACTTTATTATAATAGAAGGAATCCCCTTGGAGTACTTTGAGAGTATTGTTTTGTTTGCATAGCCTAGTTCGCAACCTTTAACTCTGATATTATGTAATGACGGTCAGACCAAGCTCCCAATCTCCAGCATGTAGCGTACGCATATGAGTTGATACACGCTTTATTGTAAAAAAAAAGAATCTCCCAATGTTACGTCCCTACCAACTCATATTTATACACCACTTATCTAAGTTATTTAGCGATGTGGGACTATTCCAATTTTAGAACATTCTTCCTTCTTTCCACATGTGAGATAGTCCTAAAAATCTCCCCTATGACTCGCATCCCCTTGGAGTATTTTTGAGAGCATTGTTTTTCTATATGGCCTAGTTTGTAACCTTAGGCTCTAATACCACTTGTTGTGTAATGGCGGTCGGACCAAGCTCCTAATCTCCAACACATGGCGTATGCACATGAGTTGGCACACACTTTATTATAACAAAAGGAATTCTCCAATGTTACGTGCCTACTAACTCATATTTATAAACCACTTGTAACCCCCCACTTCTATATCTATACTACCAAAGAGTATTACTAAGTAATACTATTTGATAATACGGAGGATGAGGCGATATTGGACTGTTACAGATGAATACTCCATTAGGCTAACACCGGTACGTATTAAAAATCTCATGTGACACATCCAGATGTACTGGGTATCAGCACAAATCAATAAATACGTGTGTTTCCATGATAGAACAAAACACAATATAATTCAAAAAATGGAGCACAAGGAGTCATCGACGTAGTGAAAATAATATATAATAACTAAGATATACATATTCCAGTGGGTACATGAAAGAGTCAATACCTATTATCTCTAAAATAAACACAAGATAGATCTAATATATACAATCCAATACCATACATACATAAGGTCTAACAATACATGATACTATAAATAATTTAGCCTCCAACTAATCCCAACAACGACAAGCTGGTCTCTTCGTCCTTGAACCTGAAATGTCTCAAACTGACCCGAGTATTATATAAATAACACACAGGTCAGACTATGTCTAGAATGTAGATGTTAATATACAATAACAATTGGCATGGTATAACAAATATACATCATAGTAATAATAAACATATCAAGTGTATTAACATCATTAGAAGCCATACACATATACTATCACTCATGGTAAAGAATAGTCAATCATCGCCTCAAATGCCACATGAATAAAATGGGTGAAACATCATCCAAATAACCAAACTACCATACAAACACAAATATTTACTAATGTATATCTTGACCATCAACCCTAATGAGAGACAAGAACTCTCGACTGCATGGCCCTAAGAGATATATAAACAATATAATATGCAGACTCAAAAATAATACACAAAAATAACACACTGATACATCTCGACCACCAGCCCTTATGAGAGATGAGAACTCTCGACTGCATGGTCCTAAGAGATAAATATAATAAATAAAAACATCTCTCAGCCAAAGGCTATATGAGAGAATGACAGACAAGTGCTTAATAAGTCCCCAATGTCATATAGGAAGATGAATTCGCAGTTGTCTAGAATTGTGCTACCATAAATGATAGATGAGCACATAGAAAGTCTTTACTGTCATATAATCATTGTCTCTAGTGAGGTGATAACATCAAATAACTCATGAGAAATGGATCTACCTAAGTCATCCAAATAGGAGACTGAAGTACCATGGCACTGCTCCAGGAAACACTAATGATCATAGCCTTTT
This sequence comes from Allium fistulosum, assembly GCA_030737815.1. Classification (NCBI taxonomy): domain Eukaryota; kingdom Viridiplantae; phylum Streptophyta; class Magnoliopsida; order Asparagales; family Amaryllidaceae; genus Allium; species Allium fistulosum. The sequence continues at coordinate 1,124,990,246 of CM060904.1, read as the reverse complement.
TCCTACAATCCCTTAGTTACTCTCAGAATCGCAACGCCTATATCCATCTGCATGTCATAAACACGTTGTCGGTCTACCCTGAGCATTGGTTACAATTTCTACTTGCGCTTAAGAACAGATTATTGGTCCTTAAGTGATGTCAGGGAAATGGCTCTAATGAGAGCAATATCTCTCAGCCTCATCCTTATCAACTCATCAAATTGACATCATGGATTTGGGGCACGACCCCGCAATCAGAGCTGCTAGAATGGATACTAGCCTATTTGGCCGGTCCTACTCACGCACTCTCCATAGTGGTGTGAACCATATGACGTAGATTCCCAACAAACACTCTCGACTGCAACAGCCCTAATGAGAGTGTCACCATAATAAATCCTTGATGCTAGCCTTAAGAGTAAATAATAATTCTCGACTAGTTAATCCTTAGAGGAAGAATATGTAAATTCCAGTAATATGAACTTATCACCATATAATATGAACATGTAGCCCTCAGAAAGGAATAAACCTCTCGACTACTAAACTCATAAGATTCACTTCTAGACGATTACCAAAATTCCTAACCCTCCAATGATAAGTGACATTTACTTACAAAAAGAAATCGGACAAATATCAGCTCAAGTGTCCAATACCACTTGGTGTTACTTGCCTATTTACTCAATGCTCGTAAACTACATTCACATCATATAATTGTTCTGTATGATGCGTCAAAGATGTAATCGAAAAAATATTATCGAACGTCATATACCGCTTGGTATTACTAATCTGTTTACTCAAAATACTCATGATATAGAATTCCATACAAATCACACACTTCAATTACTTATTGATTTAGAAGGAGCTTTATAATAAAATTTCCATTTTCAAAATCTTCATATTAATATTTGAAAAGAACAATATTGATTTGCAAAGAAGTTTAAGCAATAATTTTTTTGAAATCTTTATTTAAAAACCTCTTGTATAATTATAAGAAAATGTATATTTTAAACATTCATTCAATTTCAAATCCCTTAAACTCCATTTTACAAATAATTCACAAGTTTGAAATTCTTCTTTAATAATTTAAAATAACAATACCAAAAAAGTTTTATATTTCACAATTTCCGTTAAACAACAAATTTAAATAATCTCATTTTCCTAATATGGGTTTTCAATTAAAAATATTTCCCAAAGTCATTATCTAAAATTCCAAAACCAATATATTTTAAACATCATTTACATTCAAACCTTTTTTAAATTACAATAGAAAATAATTTATCAAACTGAGGTTCTCTTTTATATAAGATCTTCCAGATATAAAACAATAAAATATCGATTTATAAAGCTTACTTTTATAACAAAATTTCAAATATTATTTTATAAAACATCATGTTTATTCAATTCCCATTAAAACAAATAAATTATTTTAGGATATAAGTTTTAAATCCCTTTTATAAAATCCTTCAGATACCTTTATAATTATAGATAAATAAGAGCATATACACACACAAGTGCAATTATTTAAGCAATATAAAAAATCATCGCTTTTGAATAATTTCTATCACTAATAATATTTTTCAATATTAAATAAAGCTCATTTAAAAAATTCTCCATTTATATCCCAAAATAATTTATTTCTTTCAAAACTTCTCATTTCGAATCATTTAACCCCTTCTAATCAATTTCAAGTGTCATTCCAGTTATTAACAAGTATCTATTCATTATTCAAACAATATATAACTTATATGCAATAAACAATAAGCCAATTTGTTTCATCACAAGTAAAAATTAACGTGTGTCATAAAATTCAACCAATTCTATCCATATCGATAAAAATTCATCATGTAAAAATCCATGAAAAATAATAGAAAACATATTCTAAACTATAGTTGTGAGTTATGGAGATAACTCACCTTAGGGATGATTTATCTTCTTCAAACAAGCATCAAAAATCCTCAACAAATAATTTCTCCAAGCCCTAGATGTGGTGAACTCCAGCTCCAACCTGGCTTGCTGCTTTATCCATTAGCCACCAGGTCGCCAAAAATCGCCACCCAAAACATCGTTGTGTCACCCAAAATTAAGCTGCACGGCTCCACATGAAACCCACATCGACTAACCGCCTCCCCCTATGCACGAACCTAGATGTTCTTCATTCTTTCCGTTGCTTCAGGTGTCGGGTCGCACGCATAAGGGGCCATTGCCTGCATGTCGAGCCTCAACATTTGGTGTCGATTGAAGTTGTGCATGCCTATGTTTAGTTTTTCTTTCTTCTTCCTATTGATTTTTTCATATTTCCTGAAATGATTTAGGGATATAGATTTGAGTGGAAGAGAGGATTGTGGAATTGGTTATGGGCTTCTATGGGTAATGGGTTGAAAAGGGGATTCAAGAAGAGAAAAGAAGGCTATGGAATGTACTAGAACAACTATCATTTATAAATAAGTCCCTATGCAAATAAAGTCTTTCATCTATCTCTTATACATCTAATCCCACTTTTATTAACATATATAAATACTCTATCAAATGTTTATAATTATAGACATTCAATTTAATTGCAATTGTTATTTTTAGAAATATAATTTGAAAAATTACACAAAATATTTAAATTCACTAATTATTTATCTTCGTTGATTTATTCATTTTATTAATATCAAGTAGAATTTCTTTCATATATTTCAACCAAATAAAAATTATTTACCATATAAAACTAATTTATATTCATTCTAAATATTTTATTCGGGTTTAATATATTTTTATTATTATTTTAAAATGAATTTATTCACTAATTCAATTTATTAAAAGAAATTCCTTCATTGAATAATGTTAACCCAATAAAATATATTTTTAAAAGTAAAATTATCCGAAAATTGAACTTGAACATTTTATTTTGATTAAACTTATTAATTTATACGGCACAGAAAGAAGGGTTGTTACAGACTTCCCTCCATAAGAAAATTTTGTCCTCACAATTTCTTATAGGAAAACGTCATACATAACTCATACCCTGAACTTTTTTTGTGTTCTACAACCATCAAAAAGCTTACATAATCCTCTATGTGGCTCTCACTCTCCAACTCTCTTAACGTATGCTATAATTTAAATAGACTTATCATCGATATTCTTTTTAGCATAATATAACTATATGGAAAAATATTCTAAGTTTTGGAACTATGCCAGCCCGCAGCAGAAGTTATTGGTGAATTTCAAAAAAATAACCCTATTGGATCTTTATTAGGCCTAAAGTATAATTTATTTAGAACATTTCTAAATTTAATTTAAATAAAATCATATATTTCATTTTAAATTTTAAATTGTTGATAGAAATTTATTTAATTTATTTTCAGTTTATATATAAGTATACATATGTATCTTATACATATGTATATATATGTGCATCTGTAACATGATATTCCATGCAAGGTGTAACATGCATGTATATAGATGTTGGGATTTACATCGCAATGGACATGTTAGCTCATGCTATATGTATTGTATGTTGTCCAAATATGTGTATATATTTATTTTACTTATATAAAGAAACCCAAGTGTGTATGTGTGTGTACGTATGTATGCATGCATGCATGTATATTATGAGAAAATATTATAGATATATTTATACATAAAATGTTATAGTGTAAATATTAAATAAACATATATGTGTGTGTGTATGCAAGATATAAGTTGAATTATGTGTGTGTGTGTGTGTGTGTGTGTGTTAAAGTAACATAATTACATACATATAACAATATGTATATAAAAATATAAGTATAATAAATAATATAAATATGAGTTAGAATAGTTTATATAAATATACAAATTACAAAATTAAAAAATATAAATTTTTAGACATTTTAGATAGAATACAAGGCAGATCCAAATTTAATTATAATTTTTATTATAATATATATATATATATATATATGAATTAATTAGTTAGACAGCAATAAATAAATGATAGAAAATATTTATATTATAAATATTTAAAATTTTGAAATTTTGAAAAAACAAGAATGATATTTTATAGCTTACAATTTTTTTTAGCTTTTTCTAAGTCAAATATTATTTTTTTATTAATTAAATACTTTTGGTGAATTTTAAAAATGATTTTTTAAAAATATAAAAATTGGTTTAAAAAGTTTGATTTTTGACCGAGAGCTTCTACGATGACAAATTAATTTATAAATTTTAAAATTGAATTTTCAAAACATAATTTATTTTATATCAATTTATTAATTCATACAATGATTAAATTATAATAAAAAATATTAAATAATTACAAATAAATTATTTTCAGTCACGAAAAATCATAATTGATCTGAATATACATTTGAAAAATATTAGTTTAGATATTTATGAAATATAGTTATATAGTTTAATACAAATCATATTAATTTAGTTAACATATTTTTTTTGAAGGTTAAGCGAGGTTGAATGGTCCTCTGCCATTTTATTAAAAAACAAAGAAATTACAGAGACAACATAAGAAAATAAGAAATTAAAACAAACCAAAGAAAGAAAACCTAACTAATTCCCGCAAGAATTAATCAAGGTTTCCTATTGGCCAGAGCACAGTTCCTAGTTAGTAATACGAAGAGTGTATTTCCAGTTTTCGTTTCACCCTTGAAAAGTCTTGCATTTCTTTCCTCCCAAATAGCGTATACAAATTTCTTTAATGCAGAGATAAGAAGCCTACCCTTGCTAGTTCTCTATCTTGTCCTTCAAAAATTATGTACCATTCGGTTCCAGAATCCAATGAAGGTCTGTGAAGGTAGAGATAACATAAAAGCTTGTCCCAAATGTAGTATGGGAATGGACAAGAGAGGAAGAGGTGACCGGTAGTTTCTGGGGAGCCATGACATAAAATACATTGATAATTCTGAAGTAGACACAAATGCACAAGGTTGTCTCTGGTGTGGAGTGCATTACTAATAACTTTCCATAGGAACAGATTTTTTTTAGGCTTTGAACCATTATTCCAAATTCAACTATGCCAATGGAAAATATGCATAGCACTGAAGTCGGCTATAGCATTATACATATTGGAGATTTCGTGAGGTTTATCACACCAAAATGTTGAATGGGAAACATTAGTATACTTCTTGCTTTCAACAATGGACCATAAAGCTCTGACCTGAGTAAGGGAGGGATACATTGCCATCATCAGTGTATGCATCCACTTTGGCTACTTCTGGGATGGCAGTGATGTTTCTGATACTGCGGTTAATAAAATTAGAGAAAATAGTGCCTTTTGCAGCCCAAGGGTCACACCAGAAGGACATGTGTTAGGCATTTTCCATAGAGTACTGAAAGAAAGGAAGGCGGGATGATCTCAAGTTGAGGAGACATCTCCAGGTCCAGCTGCAGTCAGAAGGAACGTTATAGTCCTGAAGCGATTTGTTTTGATTAGGTTCAATTTGGTCCATTGAGCCCAAATATTGTGACCAATGGAGAGAAGTTTATTGATGAGAGTAGATATTGCAGCCTTATTCCATATTATAATGTTCGTGATGCCTAAGCCACCTTTCTCAAATGGGATGCATATTTTTTTCAAAGGAGATAGGGATTAATTTAGAGGAGTAGGGGTTTCCATGCAATAAAAAAATGATTCAAGGAAGAGTTTATCATGTTGATCAGTTTACATTGGAGGATGTAAATTCGGGCATAGTATAGGCACATAGAATTTGCTATGGACTTAAGCACAATTAGTCTACCAGCAGTGGAGAGTTTAGAGGCAGGCCATAAGGACGGTTTTGAGATGATTTTCTCATATAAAGGTAAGCATTGGGTGGTTGAAATTTTGGATGTGAGCATAGGGGCATCTAGATATATTTCAGAGGGGGAAATGGTAGAGAGAGAGATGACAAGGTGAGTTAGTTGTCTCTGGTAATATTATCGATACCAACAAACAACACTTTGGACTTGGATTAGTTTATAGCCAGCCAGTAAGGTGATGAAATTGATTAAGGGTAGCAAAACAATTGGAGATGGATTTAATATTTAGTTTGGTGAATAATATTAAATTGTCAGCAAACATCAAGATGGTTATCTATGGGGACTTACACATGGGGTGGAGATCAATCAGCTCCAAAACAGCAGCCTTATTAACCATACAAGAGAGTAGTTCCATAATAGCAATAAATAGGTAGGGGGAGATGGGGTCACCTTACCTAATACCTTTGGTGCCTTTGAATAACCAAACATGTTTCCATTGATATTCAAGGAGTAGTGGACCGTGGAGATGCAAATGAATATCCTACTAAAAATGGAGGAGGAAACTTCATGGTATAAAGAATGTTTATTATGGAGTTCTATTGGATTGAATCGAAAGCTTTTTGAATATCAAGCTTGAGCAAGCATCTAGGAGATATGTTTTTTCTTTTGTAACCTCTAATCAGTTCCTGAGTGATAAGAATATTGTCCATTATGTTCCTAGAAGGCAGGAAAGCATTCTGATTAGGGGAGTTAATATGGGTCAAGGCCAGCTTCAACCTACTAGTCAAGATCTTTGCAATGCATTTATAGATTACACTGCAATAAGCAATGGGGCGAAAATCAGCAACAGATGATGGGTGAGGCACTTTAGGGATTAAATCCAGCTTAGTGGCATTGATGCCAGAGATCATTTTATTGCTTTTGATAAAATTCTTTACAACTTTGATGACATCTGTACCAATGACATCCCATGTTTGTTTTGAAAAAGTGGGCATTGAAACCGTCGGGCCCTAGGGAGCTAGTTGATTTCATGAGAAGATTGATTGCTTAATTTCTAAGGAAGTAACCTCAGAGATCAAAGTAAGCTTGGATTCCTCAGTAATACAAGGTAAGTTGTAAGATGGTAGTGAAGAGAAGGAACCAGGAGATGGGCTGGAGCTAGCAAGGATATCTTGAAAATAGTTAAGGAAAGCCTGATTGATACTGTCTGGACTGGAGCATGAAACATTATTTCTATCTAATATAGAGCTAATCTTGTTGGTGGCATGCTTGAGCTTTAAGGAGTTGTGGAAGTGAGTTGAATTTCTATCTCCACGGGAATCCCATTGCATTTCAAGCTTTTGTCCAGCCATCATACTCTCGTCAGAGATAGCATGCTGAAGAGAGTCTCTTAACCTATGCTCTTCCATGGAAAAGGAGAGATCATTAGGGTTCGATAACATGAGGCCTTGAACAGCTAGGAGAACTTTTCTGATATTAGTGGAGGATAAGAAGCCATCACCAAAGGTGTTGAGGGCCCAAGCTTTCAATATGGTTTCCATGTTCTTTAGTTCAGCCTACAAGGTATATATAGGGTTCCCAAAATGGTAAGTGTTCCAGTTATCAGTAATTAATTTTTGAATTTGGGATTCTTAGACCAAGCATTAAAAAATGAAAAAGAGGAATGGCCTTTAGTAACAGCATTGCCCCAGTCAAAGATAATTGGAGAATGGTCGGAGAGAGATGGAGGAGGATAGTAAGCGGTTAGGTGAAGCTAGGAAGGCAAAGCATTCAGGTTATAGTAGGATCTATCAAGTCTACGGAAGTTTCTATGACCATTTTTGCTACTGTCATTCCATGTATAATGACGTCCTAATGAGGGAATGGTGATGAGCTCGGAGGAGTGTATATAGTTATTCAATGGTTTTGCGGCTTGGAGAGAGAGGGGGTTACCCCCAGTTTTGTCACTAGATTGTTGCATACAATTTCAATCGCCAAAGCATATCCATGAAGAATTGAGGGGTTCGTGGGATGGAATGAGGTCAAGCATAGCCTGCTTGTGGTCTTTGTTGTTATCAGCATATATTGGTGTTAGATAAAAAGATAGATTGGATGGAATATGAGAGATATGGCAGTGAATGAGTTGTATATGTACATAAGGAGATAGTGGAAAAATTGGGGTTCCAATGCTAAAGTAGTCTACCAAATGGGGATTGTGAGAGGTTATAGAGAACTGACCAGGAGTGGTTAATGAATTTTGCACATTTGTAAGAGAGGGAGTGGTTAGATTTGGTTTCAGAAATGACAATAAGATTGATGTCATGAAGTTAGATGAGTTTTTTTGTTTCTAGTTATTTATCATAGGTATGGGCTCCTCTTATATTCCAAAATGATATTTTGTCAATCATTGATGGGATGTAGGTTTAGAGGAAGATCTGGTTTGAATACCAGTGGGAGAATGTATGGAGATGTCATGTTTGGTCCTAGGGGAAGGATATACCTTTGTCCAAATCAACACAGAGGGAGGTGAGAAGCTTTTTGGGTCTTGCTCTTCTTTTGTTGTTAGAGTTGGGTTCATAAGTTGTTCCAGAAAGGTTGATTTCCATGAAGGAAGGGATAAGATGGATGATGCCATCAGGAAGGGTATATTTGCATATGGGCTATTGGCTAGGGGATCAGGATTGGTGAAGGGATGGTTAAGGGAAAGTGTGTCAGTGTGAATGTCTGAAGAGTTGAGGGTTGAATGGTCTAAAGAAGAGAGATGTGAGGCAGTGTGGGTTGAATAAAGAGATACATGTATTTGATCAGTAGGGATAATTGCATGGGTGTGATTTGGTGAAAGAAGCATTAATACGATTAGGAAATTGTGTTGCATTAGTGTCCATATCAGCTGCATGTCATGGGGAGTTACATAAGCATTTAGGGGGAATTAATTTAAAGGATAAAAATTTGTATATTTTTAGCCTCAAGGACACGACCTCAATATCTTAACCACAAAGACAAACATTCTCCTAAAATTTAATCAAATGGACAAACATTCTTTCAAAATTATTCATAAGGACAAACATTCTTCCAAAACTGCTACCGAACTAAAAACTGATACCTAAAAATTGCTATCAATAACTAAAAACTGATACCTAAAGAAAGTTGTCATTCAGGCTAAAATACTGAAGGTCTGTCCTTGAAGCTAAAACGCTGATAAATTTTGTGCTTGACAATAATTTCCTGAAGCATTTATGGGTATTTCTTTTGAGACTTTGAAACTAACTCTACCAATATCATTCATGTGCCTATCAATCATTTCTCCTTCCTCAAGATCTGATAGAGTAGAGAATTTATTAAAAAGGTTGGGATTAAGCAGGAGGACTAACTCATCAATTCCAGAGTCAGCATTAAGTGGTTCAGCAGCACTGTCATTAATTGTATCATCTAGAATTTTGAGGGTGCACAGGAGTATCAATTGTTTATTAATAAGCATATTACTTTTCTTGCTAGTTGTAGGCTCTAACACCATTTCCTTTTCAATATGTTTATTACAACACTACGGTTAATTCTTCTCCACTCTAACTTTTTTCTATTATTCCTTCTTCTTGGCTCAACAAAACCATCGTTAGCATGAGAATTAATATCTGTACCCTCCACTTCTATGTCACTGGCCTTTCCTTTTTCATTTTTTGATCCATTCAAAAGTGCAATCTCAATCACCACCTCATCCCTGCTACTATCTATCATCATACGGTCAATAGCTGAGTGCCAAAAGATTTTGCAATGGATACATATAAGAGGTCACCAAGAGTATTCCACTTGAACATTTTCCCAAGACTCATCACCAATGTTTATAAAATCAGGTAATTCATCTTCAGGGATGACCTCAACCAAGCATTTGGCATATTCAAATCTTTTCATATTTTTAGTGTTTTCATCGTAACAAACCAACTTACCGAGATGGCAACATAGCCAATTGAGACTAATAAGAGTCCAAGCCATTAAAGGGATTTTGTATAAGTGTATCCAGACTGGAACACTCTAGGTTTGATTGAGCAGAGCTGAAACTAGGGTTCCAGGCTGTGACTATAAATATCTGTCCTTTAATGAATATAGGATCCATTTTAAGGATTTTCATCTTGTCTTAATCACATAAGAACTTAAAGTAAAAGTTTTGTTTGTCAGATAAAATCTCATGGGTGCCTTTTAATTTCCAGTTCCTTGTTAAATGCATTTTAACAGACATGAAATTAACATAGCCTCCCAAGAAGAACCCAACCGGACAATCTAACCAAGCTTTGATGCCTTCATCGATGACTATAGGAGGAGGTTCCAAGGGCGAGCCAGAGTAAGACAAGTCAAAATGGAGTGGGGAATATGAGCCCGCGTTCCTTGGTTTTTTGTTGAAGAGAGAAGACCATTTAACATTAGAAACGGAGGGAGAAGAGGGAAGAACCGAGTGACCAGAGGGAAAGCCAGAAGGAGGGGATATAAGGAGTGGAGGTACGAAAGAAGGAGTGAGAAAGAGGAGGGAAAGGGTCGGGAGGGGCCAGAGGTAGGGGAGGTAGAGAGGGAGGGTCGGTGATGGGAGGTGGAGGCATGATGGAGACTAGGGGGTCAAGGAATGGCTGAAAGGAGAGGTAAGGGGCAAGGGAGGGGTGTTGTCGGCTATGAAAGAAAGAAAAGATGAGATATGAATTGAATTAGTTAACGTATTAATATATGTGCTTGTTGATAAATAAAATATAATGATTTTGGCTGTGTGTATCAGATCCTTGATGAAAATTTTGTTTTTTTATTAACAAATATACATAACCAATCAATATGTGACAACATCAATACCTATACGAATCTCACCTAACTAACAATACAATATCACAATACATATGAACAATATATAGTTATACAGAGGTTATGCATCATATATAAAACTAAACACTTACCTAAAACTGACGCCCTTAAGTCTGCCTTGTAATGATGCGTTCTCCTTTTTAGAAACCTTCTCGATTCTACAGATTGCTAGTCCTTGAACCGCAGACCATTTGCTATCAAATAACTGTTAATTCAAATTGATTTGATTTGAGTTTTGTCAAAGCTTTAGGAGGTGTAGTTCGGCCAAAATGATGGAGATAGGAGGCAGTAAAAATAGGGTTAGAGTCTCTTTTATAATGGTTGAATCAGAGAGAAAAGTGAATCACATCACTTACCTTTTCTCACCTAATCTTAATCATCCATTTCAAAACCTTTTTGCCCTCTTTTTGGCCACCCCCTATACCATATATTTGCTGCCAAAATTTTTCTTCTAACATCATGGGCTAATAGCCCATTTAAGCCCAAATAAATATATTTAATTAAATCCAATTTAATTCCTTATCAATATCTCATATCGATCGATATATTTATAACTTTTATAAATATATACAACAATTTTTAATCTGAAAATCTTCTTCAAATTTTATAATTAATATTCCATAAATATAATTAATTTAGTTAATTTATAACAATTATAAAGTAATTAAATCGTTTGGTCTAAAGAGAATTCATTATTTCGGTTGTGTGACCCTCGGGTGTAAATTTGATCAGCAATTAACATCAGACTACTCATTTGTTAACGTTCACACGTCACTTAGCAAGTGGAGTGACATATTGGCCAAATTTATTGCTTACTTAGTTTTGGTAAAATCCTATTTTAGTTAATTAAGCGTTACCAAGTTGTGACATTTATTTACACCAATTCTCTTCGTCAAAACTATATCACTTTGGACTTATTGAATTTGGCAATGGTCAAAATTCCAACATCGTCCATATTCAACTTTATAGTCCAAACACAAAGTCATTGGTTCTAAAATAACAATTATTATTAACCGAACTACTCTGACTAGAGATTTTGTGTGACACTCCACCTTTATACACATATCATCCAAGAGTATTGCAAAGTAATACTATCAGAAAATATAGAGAATAAGACTATATAGGTACACACGTGAATATTCTCTTAGACTAACACTGGTATATATTAAATATCAAATAAATATCTTACCTATACATACACAGTATCGGTACAAAGCAATTAAACACGTGTGCCTCTAAAACAGAACAATACATAATTTATAGTAAATCGCAGTGAACACAGAGTCACAATTGCAGCGATAACATATAATATATAATATGATAATGTCATAAAAATAAAATACATCTCAAATGTCATCTACCTTAATATAACGTGGAGAATAATTCATATACATCTCAATATCAAAATATAAAGTGAATCAGTATCATACAAGTATCATATAACGGTCTTAATATAAAGCTACTCTCGACTTGTTAAAATACATACTGGTCATGTCGTCCATGTACTTGAAAAGTCTCATAATTTAAATATCTCCAAAACCATGTCGGAAGATGTCATCACCCATATAAAACAATTCATTGAGAATATTATATCCAATGGATGAATCATCTATATCATAAATCATCACAAAAATGAAATCATCAAGTGAATCGGGTTAGTGTACAACAATGATAATTAATAAATCATCACAAAATCATATAATTAATAAATAATATGAGATAGCCCATCAAATCATCCAAATGATATCCAATACTATACAAACCATAATGATAATCTATCACAATCCAAATTACAATCAATATACAATAGCTATCTCTAAAATATCAAACATTAGGATTATGGATATACGGGGACTGACTACAGTTTAGGCATACAGTCTCTAGGATAGTCGATCATGGTATGATAGGGACATATATGTCAATCCACTACCACACATACAGATACCAGAACCAGACGGGAGACCGACAGCATGTTTGCTTGCTCTAGGAGCCACACGTGGTCCAAATGACAGACTCCTACATTCATCGGTTACCCTTACCTCTCCCCTCTTGGTATCATGACAATGATCCACCATAGGCTAGACAAAGCATAACCTCTTCAGTTACGAATACCGACACTTGTGCCCCAAGGGTAACTGACTGCTGGCCTATGTAACACAGGGACAACACACAACACTAGCACAAGGCTAACATAACATAAACAAGGTGTCACGGATTGGGAGCGCGACCCCTCAATCAGGCTGCCAGAGTAGATACTGGCCAATCTGGTTCACTCCCGAAATATAAAGGGAGTCGAAACCAATGTCGACGGCATGTAGTACTCCTAAACTATACCTATTCATAGCTCTAGACGTAGGCCGACACACGGCTCTGTATAAGTCAATACATGACTATAGTATACTAGAGCTATTACCACTGGTCGACATACGGCTCTAATCATAAGTCAACATGTGACTAAATATACCCATCGCAGTGAGTATTACCACATACACATGACCGTATCCCCGTTTGAGTGACATTTACTTGCAAAGAATAATCAAATAAATAACATAATGACATCTTATACCACCGCATGTTACTTGGATAATTATTCAATGCTCATAAACTACACTCAACCACACTAGATATTTCTATATGACGAGTCCAATGAATAACCGAAAAAGTGTTACCGAAAGTCTCATACCATACGGTATCACTAATCTGTTTATTCAAATTTCTCATCACACAGAAATGAAATCTCGCAAATCAAATAGAAGGATGTCATCACTGTATCATATTAAAATATGTTACAAAACAATATCAATAGTGAATCATTCATATCATTGGAATCAATATAAAGAAGATTAGAAATTAGAAGCTAATACAAAATTAGACCATTCAAATAGACGTAAATAAGCAAATCAACAACAATAATTAAACGCTCACAACTGATAACATTATATAACAAAATTAATACCTAAAATTATATAAATAATAACTATATAATTTAGAACTATTGAAATAATTAACTAAACTCAAACATAAGATATTCTATAAGAATAACGAATTTCTCAGTCTTTTATAAAATTAATTTAGTAGTCATAATATCGTTAGACAGTCCCGTTTTCTTTCATTTGATAACTCAAAATAGATTATAAAACTAAATATCACACATCAAAATCAATCCATAATTTTATTATGGTTAAATATTATTTTAAATAAATATATTTAAAATCACATACCTCTATAAAATAATAATTAAAGACCATTTAAATAATACAATTAAATCCCCACTATTAATAAATCAAACTTCTACTTACATTTTTATATTTAATATCTGATAAATACATATTTGACTCTATGTATATTTAATTTAGTTTGTTTAAATATAAATATACACATATATATTTTAATTTTGAACTACTAAAGCTTATATGTGTGTGTGTGTGTGTGTATATATATATATGAATGCATACATATGCAAAAGAAGTGACAATAGAGTAAATAAATGATCAACTCTGTCAACGTAACAGGAGAGAACACAAATAATGCAAGAACTATCTTGTAACATTAAGCTAGTCAAAATACAAGATTAGAAATATAGAATATAAACAATAAAACATGATATGTATTCGGAATACAAAACAACAAGATAAGATATAAAATCATGCTCACACACAGTACCCATACGTACATACCCCACACACACAGAGATACATACATACATACATATACATACATACATACATACATATACATATATACATACATACAATATATATATATATATACACTGACACACGTACAAGCATAAAGATACACTCATAAAACACTATTTGTACACACACATACATACACTAGGACACATCACCTACCCTAGATCTGCCACACACGCACCAAAACTACCCATGCATTCACTAATTCACAGCCATTTACATCCAAAGAAACGCAGCCCCTACTTACACTCTCAACACAACACGCACCATCACTCACCAGAATATACACACACCAAAATACATGCACCTAAAAGTTGCTCTCTCACCAGTACACATAAAATTCACATTTACCTACACATATAAACACACACATACATACACACACACATCTATAATATATATATATATATATATAATGCAATCTCACCTGCACACACAAAAATAGAGGAACACACACATTTACTACATGGAACAACAACAGAGAAATGGACATGCTAACCTATACACATGTAAATTTACATATCCAAATTCATATATATATATATATATATATATATAACTGGCATGCATATACATGGCCATCCTCCCACACATATGCTGCTGCACACTCATAACACACACTGATCACAAATATGCGGAGAGGAACACCTATACACACTCATCAGTTCTCTACCGCACAAAACACACATGCACACGATACTTACATACAAACATAGTTACATAATCCCCACACACACAGGTGTACACACCTTGAAACACACATGGCAAAAATGAATATAAAAGCATAAGGTACATAGAAACAAAATACAATGCAATGAATAAACAACATAGTAAAAACTACACACAAGCAAGGTTATCCACACGCATATACACTATACGTATGAATGCAAACACACATTAATACACACACTAGTTTTCTCACTCACATCACACTACAACAACCATATATACCAACTACCAACAGACAAAGCATATGAAATTCAAGATTATTGAGATCCAGACTTAGATTCGTGAGTATTTTACTCACCTAAAAAATGTGTCTCTTTCTTCCCCTCACTTTATAAATGCATGCTCGTAAATCACCACCGCAAAAAACCGATTCGTGCTATCGATACCAAATAACGCATAAAATCTCAAGTTTAAATTTGAGAATTTTACGTGATTTATTTGATATCCATGAAATCCTTTTCATGAGTTAAAATGGGTAAAATGAAGAATATTCGAGAGAAGGAAAACTCTGGAAAATAAATTGAACTTGGGTTGATATTGGGCTTGGGCCTTGTAAAATAAATAATCATATACTTCATTTTATGTTTCTCTTTTACTTATGATCAAAATTTCTTTTTAATTTAAATGAATACCATTTTACATTTCAAATCACTTCTCCACCAAATCAATATTATATTTCAACCACAACACTTTTTATAAAATATTATTTTTAGGTTTTCTAGCACAATTTAAATTTTTAACAATTACATTCCCATAATTTAAATTCTTTTATTAAATCATTTTAAAACCCATTTCCAAATAAATTTTCAAATTCCAATTTAATTAATTAAATTACTATTAATTAATTTTTACTTAAAAAGTGGGGTTGTTACAGACTTCACTCCTTAACAAAATTGCATCCTCGCAATTTCCCCTAAGAAAGATCTATAACAAATCAATTCTATTAAATTTAATAATTTCAATTTTAAAGATCAACCATAACAAGATATAAAACTTACTTTTCAAAAACAATATTTTCCCTAAATTTCATTTCATTCTAAATCAAACACAATTTGAATTCAAACCTTTCTTTAAATAACTTTTAAATTATTATAATAAGGTTCCTAAAATTTTATCAACAAAATTCTCAATAAAACTCATTTTCCTATTTAGTAAAATAAATTCAATGTATTTCTTAATTTCAAAACGTTTATTCCAAATAAAATTATTTTTAAAACATTATTTTACAAAATCTATTCATATCTATTTATAATAAATATAACCAAATAATTGAATCCATTTCTCAGCTTTGATAAATACACCCAAATTTCAAATTAAATTCAATACCAAATATTTTAAATAACCAAACAAACATAAAAGACTAAAATAAATATACTTAGTGGAAACTAAATAATAGATTTTCCTACTGCGCACTCTGGTCAAAATCAAATCAAATCAACTACCATATCAAACCAAACACCACAATATAATATTAAACCACCCAAAATCATAAATACAAATACTGCTCGTTGAACTAACTCCTTTTGTCCTTGCTACTCCAATCATTTTATTTAAACTTGAAAGTAAATAAATTAATTATATGTTCGAGTACATATATTTATAAAATCATAAATACGTCCCTTGATGATTATTCTAATAATCATCATATATATAATGTACTATCTTTTATTATAGAAAATTGCACAATACACCCAAGGTTATGGGCTCTAAGTCTCATCGAAGTTCTCGACTCATGTCTCTAAAATGCGATGTATTATTCTCAACTTGCTCTGATATAATGTTGTGACACCCTACCTCTGTACCCATATTATCCAAGAGTATTACAAAGTAATATTGTCATATAATATGGATAATGAGGCTATATGGGGTGTACACATGAATATTCCCTTGGACTAACACTGGTACATATTAAAATGTCAAATAAATATCTTATATGTACGTACACTGTATCGGTACAAAGCAATTAAACACATGTGCCTCTAGGACAGAACAATACATAATCTAATCACAATGAATACAGAGTCACAATCGCAGCGATAACATAAATATATAATATGATAATGTCATAAGAAAAAAATACATCTCAAATGTCATCTATCTCAATATAATGTGGAGAATAATTAATATACATCTCAATATCAAAATGTACAGTGAATCGGTATCATACAAGTATCATATAGTAATCCTAATATAAAGCTCCTCTAAGCCTCATAAAATACATATTGGTCAAGTCATCCCTGTACCTGAAAAGTCTCATAATATAAATATCTCCAAAATCATGTCAGAAGATATCATCACCCATATAAAACAATTCATCAAGAATATTATATCCAATGGGTGAATCATTCATATCATAAATCATCACAAAAATGAAATCATCAAGTGAATCGGGCTAGCACACAACAATGCCCTTATATTATATCATAAAATCATGTGATTAATAAATAATATGAGATCGCCCATCAAATCAATCAAATGATATCCAATATTATACAAACCACAATGATAATCTACTACGATCCAAATTACAATCAATAAACAAAGGTTATCTCTAAAATATGAAATATCAACAATATGGATATATGGGGACTGACTACACTTTAGACACACGGTCTCTAGGATAGTCAACTCATGATAGGGTAGGGACATATATGCTGATCCACTACCACACATACACATACCAAAACCAGACAGGAGACAGACAGCATGTCTGCTTACTCTAGGGACCATACATGGTTCATATGACATGACTCCTACAGTCATCAGTTTCCCTTGCCTCTCCCCTCTCAGTATCATGGCAATTATCTACCATAGGCTAGACAACGCATAGCCTCTTCGACCAAGACTATCGACATTTGTGCCCTAAGGGTAACTGACCGCTGGCATTTGTGACACAGGGGCAACACACAACACTAGTACAAGGCTAACATAACATAAACACAGTGTCACAGATTGGGGGCGCGACCCTCAATCAAGCCGCCTGAGTGGATGCTGGCAAATCTTGTTCACTCCCGAATATAAAGGGAACCAGACCCAATGTGGACGACATATAGTACTCCTAACCTATGTCTACTCATAGCTCTAGACGTAGGTCGACACATGGTTCTATATAAATCAACACATGACTACAGTATACTCGAGCTCTTATCACTGGCCGACATATGGCTCGAATCATAAGTCAACACATGACTAAAATATATGAGTATTACCACATACACATGAGCGTGTCCTCATTTGAGTGATATTTACTTGCAAAGAATAATCAAACTAATAACATAACAGCGTCTCATATCATCGCATGTTACTCTTATAATTATTCAATGCTCATAAACTACACTCAATCCACAGTAGATATTTCTATATGATGAGCCCGATGAATAACCGGAAAAGTGTTTCCGAAAGTCCCAACCAAGCAGTATCAATGATCTATTTGTTTAAATTTCTCATCATATAGAAATGAAATCTTATAAATCAAATAGAAGGATGTCATTACCGTATCATATTAAAATATGCTACAAAACAGTATCGACGATAAATTATTCATATCATCGGAATCAATACAAAGAATACAATAAATCAAAAATCAGAAACTAATATAACAATAGATTATTCAAATGGACGTAAATAAGCATATCAATAATAATAATTAAATACTCACAACCGATAACTTTATATAACAAAATTAATACTTAGAATTATATAAATATTAACTATATAATTTAGAACTATTTAAATAATTAACATAACTCGAATATAAGATATTCTATAATAATAACGAATTTCTCAATCTTTTATAAAATTAAAATAATAATTTATTAGTCATAATATCCTTAAACAATCCTATTTTCTTTCATTTAATAACCCAAAATAGATTATAAAATTAAATATCACACATCAAAATCAATCCATAATTTTATTATGGTTAAATATTATTCTAATAAATATATTTAAAATCACATACCTCTATAAAATAATAATTAAAAACCATCTAAATAATACAATTAAATTCCCATCATTAATAAATCAAACTTCTACTTATATTTTTTTTGATGAAAACTTCTACTTAAATTTTTATATTTAATATCTAATAAATATATGTATTTGAGTTTATGCATATTTAATTTAGTTTGTTTAAATATAAATATACACATATATATTTTATTTTTAAACTACTAAAGCTTATATATATATATATATGAATGCTCGCTTATGAAAAAGAAGTGAAAACAGAGTAAATAAATGATCAACTCTGTTAATGTAACAAGAGAGAACATAAATAATGCAAGAACTATCTTGTAACAGCAGGCTAGTCAAAATACAAAATTAAAAATATAGAATATAAATAACAAAACATGATATGTATCCAAAATACAAACCAATAAGACAAGATATAAAGTCATACTCACACACAATACCTGTTGCATCAAAATTGGCCATCAACACCCAATTATGAAAAAGCTCCAATATCAAATCGAATCATAGAAATATGAAGAGAAATAAATGAAGAAAAAAACTAAAACAATCATAAAGCAAGTAAAAGGAGACAAGATTTATAGTGGTTCGGCTAACTTTGGCCTACGTCCACTCCCAAATAATCCTTTTTATTATACTGAAGTTTGTTTGCAGTTAAAATTCGAAATCCAAGAATAAAATTGATAGAGTGTAGCCTATGTTAAAGATAAAGAGAAGTAGAAAGCAGAACCCTTTTCTAACGCCATGCCTGTTGTATTTATAGGGGTAGACGTGCACTGATCGGGCTGAAATTTTGACAGAAGGTTCGAGAGACCAAGGCGAGGCCACCCAAAAATTTCCAAGCCCATTGGGGCCTACAATAGGGATCGGTACCGATCTCTATTTTGGTGTCCAAATAGGGTGCGATCCTTCTGGGGGTTTCCCCATGATGATAGCTACTTGTCGTCCAAATTTCGTGTCATTTTGATTTACGGTTTGTGAGATATTGCGTTTTCCGTAAGGTGGTGTTGCTTGAATTATGTTTTATGTCGATCCCTCTAGAGGGATAGGCACCAATCCCTCCAATATTCTCCAAATGACATGCGATCCCTAGGGGAGCTTTTCTATGTTATATTATGTATAGCCTTCAAGTTTCATACCAATTGGATTAGTAGAAGTCGAGTTATTGACCGATCTTTGTTGCAATATGGTGTAAAGCTGATTATAGCCGATCCCTATGGAGGGATAGGTACCGATCCCTCTAACTTGCTCCAAATGTTATGTGATCCCTATCGGATGTTCACCATGTTCTAATAAGCTTGTCTTCCAAGTTTCATGTCAACTGGATGTGTAGATGTTGAAATATTGATCGATCTTTGTTATGAAGTTGGGCTTAGTCGATCCCTAAGGGGGACTGGTACCGATCCCGATTGAGGGACAGATGCCGATCCTGCCAACTTCTCCAAATGCCATGCGATCCCTAAGGTAGACTCCTAGGGTCTCATATTCTTGTTTCTAAAGTTCCACTTCAATCCGCCTTGTGGTTGTTGAGTTATGGAGCGATCATCGTTGAGTTGTGTTGTTGAGCTGAATATGATTGGATCCCTCTTCTTTTACTTATAACTCTATCATACGAACTCCGATCGACTTTAAATTTGAAATGTAGCCTCATGAGGCCTTCCTTATCACTTCATTCCAATTGCACCGTGATTAGGATAAAAATTATGGATTCGATCCGAATCCGCTTGACCATCATCCATAGTCTCGTTTATAGCCGATCTCAACTTGGTAATCGTTTCTTCAGGCCTCCCGCCTTGATGATCATGATGTCCATTGGGTTAAATTCGCCTGTGTACTACTTTTCCAATAGGCGGGTTAACAATACCCATACGTACATCCCACACACACACAGATATATATATATATATATATATATTTACTGACACACATACAAGCATAAAAATACACTCACAAACACTATTTGTGCGCGCGCACACACATACACTAGGACACACGCACCTGCCCCAGATCGGCTATGCATGCACTAAAACTACCCATGCGTCCACTAACTCACAGCCATGTAAACGCAGCCCCTCCATACACACTCAACACAACACGCACTGTCACTTACTAGAATATACAGACACCCACAAGCTGCTCTCTTACTTGTACACACAAAATATACATTTACCTACACATATAAACACACACACATGCACTGCACACATATATATACTCCGCTCTCACCTGCACACACAAAAATATACGAAACACTCACATTTACTATCTGGAACAACAAAAGAGCAAAGGACGTGCTAACCTATACACATGTAAATTCACATATGCAAACTCACCTATATATGTATGTGTGTAAAAACTAACATGCGCATACACGACCATTCTCCCATACATATGCTGTTGCGGACTCCCAACACACATAAAGATCACAAATATGCACAGAGGAACACCTATACACACTCACCTGTCCTTTGCTACACAAAACACATACGCACACGATATTTACATATACACACGGTCACACAATCCACACACACATGTGTACATACCTTGAAACACACACACTAATACTTAAACACACACAACAGATATGAATATAAAAGCATAAGCTACACAGAAACAAAAGACAACACAATGGATAAAAGACAACAAAGTAAAAACAATACACAAACAATATTATCCATATGCATATACACTATAAGTATGACTGCAAACACACATTAATATATATATATATACACACACACACTAGCTTTCTCACTCATATCACACTGCAACAACCAATATATACCAACTACCAATAAAAAAGCATATGAAATTCAATGATTATAAAGATTAGGACTTAGATTCATGAGTATTTTACTCACTTGAGAATTGCATTTCTTTCTCCCCCTTACTTCATGAACGCACGCTCGCAAATCACCACCGCGACAAAATCGATTTGTGCTATTGATACCTAACATTAAACCTCATGTCTAAATTTGAGAATTTTACGTGATTTATTTGATTTGGTCTTCCTTTTCTAAGTGGCAAAAGTTTTCGTGGTATTATAATTCCAAAGGAAGCTAATTGACAGGAATCCTTTTCGTGAGTTAAAATGGGCAAAATGAAGAAAATTTGAGAGAAGGAAAACTCTAGAAAATAGATTGAACTTGGGTTGATATTGGGCTTGGGCCTTGTAATATAAATAATCATATACTTCATTTTATGTTTCTCTTTTACTTATGATCAAAATTTCTATTTAACTTAAAATGAATACCATTTTACATTTTAAATCACTCTCCATCAAATCAATATTATACTTCAACCATAACACTTATTATAAAATATCATTTTCATGTTTTCTAGCAAATTTAAATTTTTAATTATTACATTCTCATAATTTAAATTCTTTTATTAAATCATATAGAAACCCATTTCCAAATAAATTTCCAAATTCCAATTTAATTAATTAAATTACTATTAATTAATTATTATTTAAAAAATCGAGTTGTTACATTTTGACACTGGGTTGACTTGAGTTGACCGTGATACTAACCCTATATAAATGAGAAGACGAATCCTCTCTTGAATAGTGCTTCACTTCCAATACTTCCACTTGACCCAATTATAGTCACTCGAGGGACACCATGCCATGATTTGACTATAATCAAAGCAGAGCTTTCATATTAAAGATTCATAGTATTCTTAAGTCGAGAAAACTATGTAAATTAGTCACGTCGATATTTTCTGTTAGATCTTAGTTAAATTAATGAACAAAAAACTATCGAGTGATTCGTTCCATATTTATTCAATAACTATCAATACTTAACCTCTAGGTACCCCCATCATTCATGAGTAATACACTGCCCAACATTTAGAGAGCATTACATACTCTATCTCAAAGGATACATCCATATCCAGTCTCGATGCTTCTAGACTAGGAACGTTTAAAATGATGTGTTTTATAATATTGTGATATAATAATCATGATTACAACTATTTGTAATTACTATCACAAACACCCCATTTATGGATTTTCTATTATATATACTTTAATTAAGCATTTAATTATTTATAACATATTATAATAAAAACATAACAGAAAGAAAACCACCTTTATTATGAACGAGAATTGATTACAGAGTTAGTTAATTTACAATAAATTATAGAATTGCCCTTAGGGCATACCCCTAACTCTATCAATCTTCCACTTGCACTTGAGGCCGATTATGGAATCTTAGTCCCATTCCTTCAATCTGCTTCTCGAGAGCTGACCGATAGGCGTTTGGTGAATGAATTTGCTATGTTGTTCTTGGTATCTAACCTTTGAATGACGACTTCTTTCTTCTTAATGAATTCTCTAATCAGGTGGAACTTTCGAAGAATGTATCGCGACTTCTTGTGTACTCTGGGTTCCTTTGCGACCTGTATCATCACATTGTTGTCATAGAACAATGCCATAGGATTCTCGATATTGGGAATCACTCCTACCTCTCTCAAAAACTTTTGTATCCAAATTGTTTCTTTTGCTGCCCCATTAAGGGCGATATACTCGATCTCCATCATGGAATCAACAACTATTTCTTGCTTGCAACTTTTTCGACTAACGGCTCTGTCGTTAAGCGTAAAGACGTGTCGGATACCGACTTACTATCATCTATATCACTTTGAAAGCTCGAATCTGTATATCCCTTCATAAGAAGTTCTTCATTCCCATATATGAGGAATAAATCCATAGTATTTCTCAAATACTTAAGTATACATTTTACGGTTGTCCAATGTTTTTCTCTAGGATTAGACTGGTATCGACTTACACATCCTGATGCGTATGCCACATCCAGTCTAGTATATAGCATGGCATATATTATGAATCATATGGCTGAAGCATAGGGAATCCTCTTCGTATTCTTCTTCTCCTCATCGGTATGAGGAATGCCCTTTTTAGAAAGGACGATTCCAGATTGCGTTGGAGCATTTCCATGCTTGGAATTCTCCATACTGAACGTCTTCAGTATGGTGTCTATGTACAGGGATTGGGATAATTCCAACAGCCTCGTAGATCTATCTCTATAGATCTTTATACCAAGTATATAGGCCGCTTCTCCCAAATCCTTCATGGAGAAGTTTTTGGAAAGCTAAGCTTTCATTGATTGCAATAATGAAGTGTCATTGCCAATCAATAATAGATCATCGACATAAAATACTAAGAATACGATAGTGTTGCCCTGTTCCTTTCTGTATATGCATGCTTCCCTTGTGTTTTGATAAAAACCAAACTGTTTGATTACCTTATCAAACACTTATTCCAACTCCTTGAAGCCTATTTAAGTCCATAAATGGACTTTAACGACTTGCAAGCCTTGCCTTCACCCCCACTGACCACAAAACACTCTTGCTGCGACATATAAATGGTTTCTTCTAAATCATCATTTAGAAAAGCCGTCTTTACATCCATTTTCCATATTTCATAGTCACAAAATGCAGCGATGGCTAGCATAATCCGAATGGATTTAAGCATGGCTATGGGCAAAAAGGTCTCTTCATAATCAACACCTTGAATTTGACGAAATCCTCTTGCAATTAGCCTTGCCTTACAAGTCTCCACTTTCCCATCTACATTTAGCTTTTTCTTAAAAATCCATTTGCAACCGATGGGTTTTATCCCTTCGGGTATGTCCGACAAAGTCCAAACTTTGTTTTCGTACATGGAATCCATCTCGGATTTCATAGCTCCAAGCCAGAGTGCAGAGACTTTACTATGTAGTGCTTATTGAAAAGGTAGAGGAGTGTCGTCATCTAAGACACAGTCCTTCTTCTCATCATCTACGAGAAAACCGCAGTATCCCTCTAGTGTGCGAGATTCCCTACTAGACTTTCTAATAGGTTGTGTGTTCTTGTGTATGGGTGAACGTGGTTCTTCCACTATTTCGGTTTCAGTGTTTATTTCTTCGATCTCATCTAAGTCTACAATTTTATTGTTAATTTCCTTTGATAGAAATTCTCTTTCTAAAAAGGAAACTTGTTGAGAAAAAATGTGTTTTTGTTCCTCTGTGTTGCAGAATGTATATCCCATTGAGTTTTTGGGATATCCTATAAATTTACACAGTACTGATCTTGCATCTAGTATATTCGGACCAACATTAATAACGTACGTCGAATAGGCCCACACCTTCAAGTGCTTGAGTTAGGGTTCCTTACCATACCATATCTTATATGGTGTTTTAGGCACAGATTTAGTGGGTAACAAGTCCAATATATGCACTGTGGTTTCTAGCGCATGTCCCCAATAGGATAGAGGTAACTATGCCTTACTCATCATAGAACGAACCATATCTAATAGGGTTTGATTCATTCGCTCCAGCACACCATTCTATTGCGGAGTATAGTGTAGAGTAACCAGAGAGATAATCCCATTTACTTTTAAGTATTGTTGGAAATCATGTTCAACATACTCGTCTCCTCAATTCGATTGAAGAATCTTAATCTTATAGCCCGTTTGGTTTTCTACTGCATTTTTACATTCAACAAATTTCTCATAGACGTCATATTTGTTCTTCATAAGAAAAACATATCCTAGTTTTGAGAAATCAACGGTGAAAGCAACAAAGTAAAAACTATTATATTTAGTAATTACAGGCATAAGGCTACATACATCACTATGTATTAACCCTAAGAGTTCATCAACTCTTTCATTGCTCCCACTGAAGGGGTGCTTGGTCATTTTACCTTTGAGACACGACACTCATACGTGTCAAATGATTTGAAACCAATTGATGGTAAAAAAAACCTTCAATTTTCAATTTGTGTAGCCGTTTCTCACTAATATGACCTACCCTACAATGCCAAAGATAACTATCATTATATTGTTAGAAGTATTATTCGCAGAACATACATAATTAGTATTAAACACATAAATGACATTTTGAAGATACCATTGCAGACTTTATTTCGGTTGACGCCAAAAATGAGTATCAACATCCAATAGAATCTAGTAGAGATTAAATGAAGAATGAAATTAAAACAGACCCAATATCATAAATGAACACATAAATTTTTATAGTGGTTTGGCAATCTTGGCCTACGTCCACTTCATATTTTTTTTTGATCTTGCACTTGATTACGATTACAAGAATGTTTGGATCAGTTGGGATCTATTAGTACAAGAATAAAGAATAAAAATGGAAGAGCCTTTGCAGCAAAAAGAAGGATCCTTGTTTTTGATGACATGCCTGCTGTATTTATAGGAAAGACGTGCACGGATTGGACTGAAATTTCGGCAGAAGGTTCAAGACAACAAGACAAGGCCACCCAAAAATTTCTAGGCCCATCGGGACCCATAATAGAGATTGGTATTGATCCCTATTATTGCGTCCAAATGGGTTGCGATCCCTATGTGGGATGTCACATGATGTTAGCTACTTGCATCCCAAATTTCATGCAATTCTGACATACTGCTTGTGAGATATCGTATTTTCCGTGAAGTAATGTTGCTTGAATTCTGATTTCTACCGATCCCTCCAAAGGGAGTTATGCCAATCCCTACAACTTCCTCCAACTAGAATGAGATCCCTATTGTTCCACGTGTTTTAGTAAGCTTGTACTCTAAGTTTCATGTTGATAACATGTGTAGATTTTGAGTTATTGACCGATCATTACTGCAAAATTGAGTTGTGGAATCTATATGATACGATCTATAGTGTTGAGTATGGATCGTACCTGATCCATCTTCAGGGAGCAGTGAGCTTTCATGCTTCTGCTTCATAGTATCATCTATGCTTGATTTTTGGACCCCACAATCATCGCTCTGGGCTACTAGTCTTGATGACAGTCGAGTCTAACTTAGATGGTCAGTTGGGGTATAGCCGGGTCAAAATGTCGGATAACAATTTCCATTTAAACTAATGTTCATAACATTATTTTCATAATGAAATATATATCCAGTCTTAAACAATCTAGAAACATAAATAATCCCATAAATAAAATCTTTTACAAAATAGCAATTATTTAATACTAATACTAATACTAATCCACTAGGCAAAACTAAATGATAATCTCATACTGTAGTTGCATCTACTATAGATCCATCAGTAACTTGGAGCCTTATTTCTCCTTTTTCCATGTGGCTAGTTCCTAAGCCCCTATAACGAAATACATATATGAGTAATCCAGTATCTAAAACCCAAGACTTTTTATTGATTGCAAAACAATTTTAAAACATAAATGTACTTAATGGAGCCACAGAATCATTTTGCTTCTTTTTCTTAACAATGTTCACGTAGTCAGGACAATCCTTTTCCAGTGACCTTTCTTGTGCAGTGGTGACATTCACCCTTGGTCTTCTTACTTTTCTTTTTCTTACCTTCTCTCTTCCGCTTCTTTGAAATCTTTGAAGATGATGCAGTACCCTTTACAGCAAGCACGACACCTTGATCTTTAGATGTAGACTCGGCCAAACTCAACATATTGAGGAGCTCCATGAGGTTTACACTTAATTGGTTCATGTTATAATTCGGTATGAACGATTCATACTGAGAAGTAAGGGAACCAAGGATCAAGTCTACTTGGAGTTAATTGCTTATTTGTATGTCCAACTATGAAAGCCTATCAATGTAGCCTTCATCATTAGTAAATAATCGTCCACTTTCTATCCCTTGGTCATTTTGGTATTAAACAGCTTCTTCGTAAGCTAGTGCCTTATGGAACACGACTCTTCACCAAACAGGGCCTTGAGATTATCAAATATCTCATGGCCAAACATCTTTTGTGCTACCTCTACAATGGTTTGTCTAACGTAGATAACATGAAAACTTAGGCGATCTCTAGGTCTGACACCCATTTTTCGTAAGCAAGTCGTAGTTAAGAGTCTGCATCATCGGGGGGTTGTATTTTAGGTTCGCATGTAATAGCATTCCAAAGGCGCTCATAAGTCAATGCTATTTTAATTGCTCTTAACCAATCGATATAGTAATTTGGTCCGATCAATCGATCGTTTTTATTGAACAGTTTTGGAGTTGTTATTTTCTGCAAGTTTAAGTGGTAGATTATTAGTACAAACCATAGCATATGTTCTTATAATATTAGTGAGGTTAAACTTTATGTTTCATTATACTAATAAGCTCCCACTAGCTTTTTATGTTTTGCCAAACCCTAAGTCGAAACATAGAAGTCTTTCGACTTCACTAGTAGGTGTTAGGACTCGTCTATCTTGAAATTCTAACCTTAAGTCTGCTCAATAAGTCATAGCTCCATGAACGATGGATAACTCCTTATTGATTGTAACATATAGAATTCCTAACCTTTTGGTGCCTTGACCTAATTTCGATTCGACCTTGAGTCTGCTAAACAAATCGAAACGAAATTATTCACTAGTACCTACCATATCATGATGGCCTAAGCATAGTATACGTACCTTGAGTCTGCTCAACAAATGTATATAGTTATCTTACCTCGTCTATTCAGTATATTAATAATACTATACATAACAACCCTAGCTTGAGTCTGCTCAACAACTAAGGAGTATGCAAGTAAGTTATTAATATATATATAGTAAAGGACAACATTATACTGAGTGATATTGGCTGATGGAATAATGTAGTTCTTATGAATTACCCCCGTGATTCAAGTGTTGGACACATCGGAAATCATGGTATAAGTACCTTTACGTATGTATTTATTCTTTAAGTCTATTTTGGGTTTCTTTAATGTTCCACCTCTAGTTTATACATTCATATTATATGAGTTTTATAACAGTCTTATGTATAATATTATATTAGTTAGGAGTTTTCTTTTTTCCATTTTAATGGCGTGCTTTCCTGTCCTTATCCTTTTCCCGCCCCATCCCATGTTCAATTCCGCTCCCCCTCCTCCTTCTCCTCCCCCTCTACTACAACCCGATCCTTAAGCCGCCTCTTTGCTTGTTCCTCCCTCGATCGTTCCTCCTCATCCCCCTCCTTTACTTCCCCTTCCTCTCTCTCCCCCTCTGGTTGCTTCCACTTCCTCTGTGTATCCTTCTACCACTTCACCATTAACCGTTTCTTCTTCCACGTGAAGCTCTCTCTTTAAGAAACTTCCCAAGAATGCTGGTTCTTGTAACCACGATCCTTCTCCCTCAAGTACAATGATGATGGTGCGCTCATTTTGCCACCAGATGTTCCCCTTATAGGCACGAATTTCTGGGGAAATCACCTTGTTGGATTTTTTCTGGACAAGAACCTTTCATACACAGTCATGGTTCAGCATTTGACACTAATTTGGCATGGTCTTGACGACATCCAAATCAGATCCGATGGCAATGTATTCTTTTTTGAATTTGTTGATGAGGAAAAAAGGAAGATCCTTGAATCAGACCCTGTTATCATTAGAGGTAAAGTTTTCATTATTATGAAATGGCTTCCCACTATTGACTATGTGAAGGAGGAGACTTAGTCGATCCATTATGGGTTCACTTCAGTAATATCCCATTAGCATCATGGTCGTTGTTTGGAATTAACTGGTCAGCGAACCACATTGGCATGGTGATCTGTTTTGATGAATCCATTGAAAGGTTGAATATTTGAGTTTGCAAAGGACTTAGTTGAAATAGAGCTAACGAGATTGTTGCTAGATAAAATTTTAATTCAACTAGCAATTGGTAAAATTGCTTTTGTTAATGTCAAGTATAATTTGAAACCTCATATTTGTACCCATTGTAAAGTATTTGGTCATACTCTTAAATTGTGCTCTAAAGTGTTTTGTGATGGTAATGTGAATGCTGAAGGCTAAACTGGAAATGTAAGTGAAGTTAAGGAGCAGTTAAAGGCTAAAGTTGGTGAAAATTAGCAAAGTAATAAAGAGCACGAATGGAATTTTATAAGGAGAAATAAAAAAGGGTTGTTAATAAAGTCTTGAATGTTTCTTCTAGTGGTAATGATGTACCCAAAGCTATTGGTGTTGTTATTACATAAACTAAATCATCTGATTTGCATGTTATGAGCACAGTCTTGGAAACTGATACATGCACAAAAGAAGCGGTGGCTAGTAATATTTATGATTTGGATGATGTTGTACCTACTCATGTGCATGTTGATGTGCTACTAGGCCCCCTACACATGTTTCATTCATTGATACCATGATCAGAACATCATGCCAAACTCACAAGCAAATATCAATACTTATACTGAATTATCAACCTACACAAACATTTTGCAGGCCGTTATGCATCCCAATTTAACCAATGTGCAGCTGTTGTTTCCTCCTTGGCCACTGATCACAACATCCCACCAATCCTACATGCTAAATTCAATCCGCAATCTAACTCAATCCAACCAAACTTTGATCAACTTGAGATCTTAAATGAACCTGTCAACCCGATCAAATCTCTAACATCTTCATTTGCTCAATCGATGCCAATATCACCACTTCCTCCATTATCACTACAACTGGTAATGTCTCAACAATACAATGTGTCAATCCTTTTGAAGTTCTGTCCTCCACTGGATGCGATGATTATATTCTTCCTTCCACTATATCATCCTCCAACTCTATCCATTCCACTTCTTTAAATGTCACTCCTACAAAATTGTCAGTCCTTCCATTCCTCTCACTAGAAGCAAGAAAAAACAACTTGAAAGGGACAAATATCTAGCTTAATATTCCAATTTTGATATCCAACCTATCTCGAAACCTCCGTTTGATGCTACCACAGGAGGTTTTAACTCATGCTCCACCACACAAGTTCACTCCTCATCCACTGCAACTACATCTCCTTCAATGATTGACAAAATAGTATGCTGGAACATTAGGGGTGCTAATGACATCTCCAAACAGACTGAAATTCGTGAGTACATTGATACCAACAATCTTCACATGGTTACAAATACTGGAAAACAAGCTTAGTGCTGAAAACATTATGCAAGACTGTTACACCATTAAGCCAAACTGGAATGTTCTTCATAACCTTCAGCATTCCCCTTTTGGTAGAATTATGAACCTTTTCAACCTTAATACCTTCTGTATATTTGAAATCCATTCCTCCAACCAAATCTGCCACTACTCTATCACTCGTATTCCTGACAACAATGTTTTTAACTGCTCCTTTTTCTACGCACATAACTCACCCACTCCTAGAAATGCATTTATATATGATATTCACCTTCTCAAATCTAATATATCATGGATCATATTGGGAGACTGGAACTGCAAGCTCTCCTCTTCTGATAAGTGGTAAACCTTTAGTCAATAGTGATTTGATTCCTCTTCAACATGCTACTCATCTTGCTAAACTTTCTAAAGCTCCATCTGCTGGTTTGTTTTTCACTTGGAACAATAAATCCAGGAGCGGAATCAGGACTTATAGTAGAATTGATAAGGCCTTCTTTAATGCTCCAGCTGCTAATTTATGGTCTAATCTCCATATAAACTCCTTGCTGCCAAACATTTCCGATCACTCTCCACTTGTTATAAACTTTGGCTCCCCATCTGTTGGTGTATATGTCAGTTCTGTCCAAATAAAGAGTTCAGTTTGTTATGTAAATAGGGATATATTGGTCATTGTATTTTTGGCCAGCTGTAAAGTTTTTCTTTTTCTTTTATTAGTCGTGGTCTTGTAAAAGATTGTTTTCCAGATCTGAGAATAAAATTTTCTTTTACCGTTTTCTTCTAAATCTTCTTCGTTCAGATTATCATGGTATCAGAGCAGGTTCGATTCGCTCTCCAGATCCAAGGTTGAAGATCGATTCGCTCTCCAGATCCGAGGTTGTAGGTCGATTCGCTCTTCAGATTGTCTTCGATAGCACAAGACAGCAATACCGCCATCAATTACAATGATCCGTACTTCCTTTCTCATGGCGATAATTCCAACAGTCAACTTGGTCAGATCCTCTTCAATGGTGGAAACTATCTTAATTGGACCCGCAGTGTTAAGCTTGCACTCAGAGCGAAGAATAAATCTGGTTTTATCGATGGATCTCTTCTGCACCCTTCTGATAGCTCTCCAGATTTGCAGAAATGGATACGCAATGATTATATGGTAACAAGATGGATATTAATTCTATGGAAAGGTCAATTTCTGAAACTTTTATTTTTTCTACTTCTGCTAGGAATCTTTGGATTGAAATACAAGAACGTTATGGTCAGTCGAATGCACCTCTTCTTTATGAATGTTATAAGGAATTAATGTCAGTTCAGCAAAATGATGATTCGATTGCTGAGTACTATGGAAAATTAAAGAAAGTTTGGGATAAATTACAAGCTTATGAACCGTTTCCTGATTATTCTTGTGGTGTAATGTTAAATTGTTCATGTGGTATTCTTAAACAAATTCTGGAGGCAGATCAAATCAAGAAACTCATTCAATTGATTGCTGGCCTAAAATACAATGACCAATATATCCCTATTTACATAACAAACTGAACTCTTTATTTGGACAGAACTGACATATACACCAACATAGTGACATTTCTACTCCTCAAAATAGTTTTTCTTTGAATAATTGTCTTGTATCTGATTCCATTGTTTGTCATTCCTCTGTACATAATCCAAGTTTATCTGTTTTGCATGCTAGACTTGGTCATGCATCAATAAATAAATTGAAACATTTGCCTTTTCATATACATTCTGAAAATTTTGATTGTGAAGCATGTGTGTTAGCAAAACATCATAAGTTGCCATTTAATCTTTCTAATTCAATTGCTGCTACTTGTTTTGAGCTTGTGCATATGGATCTTTGGGGTCCATACAAAATTCCTAGTTTATCAGGAGCCAGATATTTCTATACTATATTGGATGATCATTCTAGATGTACTTGGACTCATTTAGTTCATGATAAAACCTAAGTTCCAAAAATTATTGCAAGCTTTCTAGCCTATGTCGAGACTCAGTTTCATACTAGAGTAAAGATCATCAGAAGTAACAATGGTACTGAAATTCTTCAAGAGTCTTGCACAACTATGTTTCTTTCAAAAGGAATAATTCATCAAAAGAGCTTGCCTGGAGTACCTCAACAAAATGGGAGGGTAGAAAGGAAGCATAGACATTTATTAGAGACTGCTAGAGCTCTTAGAATTCATGCAAATTTGCCTAAAAGGTTTTGGGGTGAAGCTCTTCTTACTGCAACATATCTCATAAATATGATGCCATCTTCGGTTTTATGCTGGAAAACTCCTTATGATATCTTGATGAAAAAAAAAACCTGATTATTCTAATTTGAAAGTATTTGGTTGTCTTTGTTATCCTCTTGCAAAAACTTCGGATAAAATGGAGCAAAGATCAAAAAGGTGCATTTTTATTGGTTATCCATATGCTTCTAAAGGATACAAGTTGTATGACATAAAAGATCATAAAGTAATTCTCAGTAGAGATGTGGAGTTTAAGGAACATATCTTTCCATATTCATCTGATGAAGAAAATATTTCTTCTCAATCTTTTCCACTGGTTAATCCTGCTTATACTTCAACTAATTCACCTACACAAACACAAAATTCAATTTCATTTGATATTCCTTCTTTTGATATCCAACAAAATTCTAATTCAATATCTGAATTTTCTCCACAAAATTTTCCTCCTACTCAAAAAACTTTAACACAAATAATTCTTCTTGTTCACCTACTTCATCTTCTACTACTCATTCCTCTATCCCACTTGAGCATAGTTCTAATATTCAATCTGAAATTCCTCTTAGAAGGTCTTCAAGACAAACTCAGCTTCCAAAGAAGTTTGAAGAATTTATTCTTCCAAATAAGTGTGTTCCATCTGCACATTTGTCCTTTGCTTACAATATACTTTCTGATCCAGAACTCTCCTTTTTAGATTTCGAATTTTTAGCCAGCTTAGCGAATGTTTTTACTGTATATGAACCAAGCTGTTATGATCAAGCAAAAGATAAACAAGAATGGATAGAGGCCATGAATGAAGAATTGGAAGATCTTGAGAAGAATGATACATGGGTTTTGACAGATTTACCTCATGATAAAAAGGCAATTGGATGTAAATGGGTGTATAAAGCAAAATTAAAGCCAGATGGAAACCTTGAAAGATGCAAGGCTAGAGTTGTAGCTAGAGGGGATAAAAAAATAAAAGAAAAGGACTTCAAGCATACTTTTAGTCCTGTAGCGAAATTTACAACAGTCAGAATTTTAATAGCTATAGCTGTTGCGAAAGGCTGGGATTTGCAACAACTTGATGTTAATAATGCATTTTTACATGGCTATGTTGAAGAAGAAATTTATATGCATCCTCCACCAGGTTATAAGAAAGCAAAACCTGGGCAAGTATGTAAGCTGAAGAGATCTTTATATGGGCTTAGACAAGCAACGAGGCAATGGAATATTGAGTTATGCAGTTTTTTGTTGAATTTGGGTTATATTCAATCCAAGCAAGATTATTCTTTGTTTATAAAGAATACGGAAAATGCAGGTTTTATTGCGGTTTTAGTATATGTTGATGATCTTCTAATAACTGGAAATTGTTCAGCTGAAATTGAGAGCTTGAAAAAGAGACTTCATTCTGCTTTTACGATTAAAGATCTAGGAGGATTGAAGTATTTCTTGGGTATCGAAGTTTCAAGGACAAGGGTTGGTATACTTTTGAGTCAAAGAAAATATATTTTTGATTTGCTGAAGGATAATAATTTGCTTGAATGTAAGGAAGTTTCTTCTCCTTTTCCAAAGCATTTGAAGCTGAGTACTCAAGACAATGATCTCTTACCTGATCCAGAAGCATACGGAAGGTTAATTGGGAAAATGTTATATTTAAA
Source organism: Allium fistulosum (assembly GCA_030737815.1). Classification (NCBI taxonomy): domain Eukaryota; kingdom Viridiplantae; phylum Streptophyta; class Magnoliopsida; order Asparagales; family Amaryllidaceae; genus Allium; species Allium fistulosum. Next base: position 1,124,955,635 of record CM060904.1, on the reverse strand, counting down.
CATGACTAGACCGGATATATCTTATGCTGTTCAACAGCTAAGTCAATTTCTGCAAGCTCCAGCTAAGTCACATTTTAATGCCGCTACTCATGTTTTGAAATATTTGATAGGCACAATTAATCTTGGTCTGTTCTATTCTGCTCAACCTGAAAAAGATCTAATTTTAAAAGGATATTGTGATGCTGATTGGGGATCATGTCCTTTTTTGGCTAAATCATTGTCTGGCTATGCAGTATTTTTAAGAAATTCATTAATTTCTTGGAAAACCAAGAAGCAGAAGACTACTTCAAAGAGTACTTGTGAAGCCGAGTACAGAAGCATGAGTTATTCTACAAGTGAATTGATTTGGATAGATGGTCTTTTAGCTGATTTGCAGATTAAAATTCCAAAACCTATTGATTTGTTTTGTGATAATATTGCTGCTAAGCACATTGCTGAAAATCCAGTTTTCCATGAACGTACTAAGCATTTGCGAATGGACTGTCATTTTGTTCGAGATTTTGTGCAAGAAGGATTCATCAAGATTTTGCATGTTAAAACATCTTTACAACTCGCTGATATCTTCACAAAACCACTCTGTTCTGAACCTCACAAATTCTTCTCAGTCAAGCTTGGCCTACTGTCAAAGCCACCAGATCCAGCTTGAGGGGGGATGTTGGTATATATGTCAGTTCTGTCCAAATAAAGAGTTCAGTTTGTTATGTAAATAGGGATATATTGGTCATTGTATTTTAGGCCAACTGTAAAGTTTTTCTTTTTCTTTTATTAGTCGTGGTCTTGTAAAAGATTGTTTTCCAGATCTGAGAATAAAATTTTCTTTTACCGTTTTCTTCTAAATCTTCTTCGTTCAGATTATCATGATTATCACCATCCATTACTCTTCCCTCCAACTTCAAATACTTCAATAATTAGGCTGATCAACCTGACTTCCTACACATTATTTCTAATGCATGGGCTTCCAATGTCTTTGGCAATCCCATGTAGGTCCTTCAACAAAAACTCAAAATAACCAAGTCTACCTTGAGGGTGTGGAGTAGTGATGTTTTTGGAAAGGGAAAAACAATCAAATTTATTAAAATTAAAACTAATATATATTCAAACTAAATTATTTAACAATCCTTTAAATGCTGATATTTTAATGCAAGAGCATCTTACTTCTGCTGCTCTGATGGCAGCCCATAGAGATGAAGCTTTGATGCAAAAGGCAGAAGATAAGATACAATTGGGATTCTTGGTGATAAAAATACGGCTTATTATCACCAATATCTCAAGTCCAAATACGTGAGATCCACTATTCACACTGATCAAAACTTTATTGGTATTTCTTTTATCAACCATTACAAGAGCATTTTTGGTTGCTGTACTGACAACAATATTGATGATAACACTCTTCATTCCCTACCATTCAACAAGCTATTTAATGAACATGTTACTCAAGTTAGCACTGAATTTTCTCATGATGAAATAAAAAATGCATTATTCTCTATTGACACTAAGTCCTCTGGGGGTTCTAATGGGTTTAATTCTCACTTCTTCATCTCTACTTAGAGCATTATACAACATGATTTTGTAAAGGCCATTGACAATTTTTTCAGAACCACCAGGATTGTAACGACCCGAGTTTCCAGACCCGGAAAATCGAACCATTTTAGTTAAGAAGATGAGGTAGAAGAAGAAAAATAGAAAACAAAATCAGAATCTAACCATCGCAGCGGAATAAAATATAATATATATTAACAGATCTTTACACAAATCAAAACTATATCAGTTTTATACAATACATCATCAGAATACATCATCAGAGTACATCATCATCCATAACATACAACTGAATACACAGCGGAAAAATAATAGCAAGTACGGGAGTACGTATCGTCATCCAGCTCGTCTTCTGAGCTCCACAGCTATAATCTGAACCTGTTTATCTCGGTCTGACCCGAGCATCATATAAAACAATACCCGAGTCAGTCTGGAATACCAGCGTGAGAAAATCACACTCAAATTGATTATTAAAGTTTCAAAATCCTTTGAAAACAAAAGCATCTCGTAAGACCACGCCACAAATAAACATGTCGGGTTTTTACCTTACGATAGCTAAAACACTTTTTATAAAAATCCTCTGATATTATAATAGTGTCTATTCACAAATACTTATTAAAATAGCTGAAATTGTTACATGATTAAATTCCAGCATACTAGGTATACAAACAAATACCATACAAGGCACGTAGGGAGAATGGATTTCCAACGAATGACTAGGCACTGGGGTACCACCTGTCACAGTACGTGGCCTAGATCACAGTACCGAGGAGTACGCCCGCTCCCCTGCAACACAAGGCCGGAATCATCCCTTACTGGATAATTCCAAATAAAATCACCCCACGGTTGGGATCAGCAACCGCACCACTAAGCCGAAATAAAAGGGACATCTAGACAGGGATGACCTTACTCTCAAGTGGGGGCTACCCACGAAGCCTTGCTGCATAACCCCTGATTTTCAGTCATTCCCGGTTGATGAGGCTTGAGGCTAAACGATACCTTTATAGCACATATCCCTTAGAATGCCCATCGTCCACCTGACGATGTCACGAAAGCATTCGTCCATACAAGTCCGTCCCGGGTCCGAACGGAACCGAAGGCACTATTCCTACTACATCCATTTTGGAAATATCCTCAGGATTAGTAGCGACTAGCCCTTGCACTTCACTGCTCCATCTTCAACTCTGAACACTTTACACGAAACGTACAAACCAGATCGAAGTGGTATTCGAGTCTCCAGACCTAGAATCCTGGTATACGGAAACTCGATCCCGGTCTCTTCAAAACGATCAGCGCATTTGGCCAATATTGATAGTCGGTTATTTAACTATCAATTAACATCCACAAGCAACCATCACACAATAAATAATTCCCAACATTATTTATTTGCCCAAATATCTTTCCAAGATATATTTCTATTTTCAAACTCCTTTTGAAAACAATTTCAAACAGTTTCCGCTTACGGAATACATTCCCCAAATATTTATTTCCACTGAATCACCAAGTACAAAATACTTTTAATTTTAAAATAATTTTAAAACACTTTACTATAAATATACTTTATAATATTGAAATTTAAAACTACTTTAATACTTTATTAAAATAAAACCATTTATAAATATAAACTAAATTTCTCTTTAAACATAATACCAAATCACTTTTATATAATTACTACAATAATAGATTTTTGAAAATACTTACTTTGGAAATTAACCTTTAGAAATAATCAATTTTCTAAAACATGCTTTTAAAAACACAATTAGAACTTTTAACTTATATTAAAATTTGCTTTGAAAACGTACTTGGCTACCCAGAGAAATACACTTCTCATTTCCATCTTTTAACAATAATCAACATTTATTTTTAAACCAATTCATATCCCTTTATAAATTCCCACCCTGAATTTATATTCTCAAATATCCCCTGATATTTTATTTTACTTTATAAACCCAGTTTATAGATTTCAAAATCTCACTTCTCTTTTAAATTCCAAATCCCAAAGTATTTAAATCAAATTTATAATTGATTTCCCAATTTATTTTACTTTGAAATAAATTTCCTTACTTAATCCATTTATTTCCAAATTCATTAACTTCCAGATTTTATTTCTCATTATGATTTAAAATCTTTAAACCGACACAAGTTTCAGATTTCCCAAATTCTTTCTTTCTTTTTAATTACATTTAAACATTGAATTAAAATAAATTATTTATCCCTTTTAAATAACATCACATAAGTTTTCTTTAGATTCAATATTCTCTGTTTATTTAAAATTCTTCTTTTCCATATTTAATTTATTCGAATTCACTAGAATTACTTAACTTAAATTTTACTCTTTTATTTCTTTCCAAAAATCCAATTCAATTGCTTTTGATAACTCATTATACTGGGAAATTCAATCCAACCAGATTATCCAATATAAATCATCACAAGATATCAACAATCATATCACAGAATATTTAAACAAAATTAAATATTTTGAGGAATCCAGTTGGATCCCTCCAACCTGTTTCCCTGCATCCACAGACGTTAGCACAATACCAATTCCACTTCAAGGTGGAATATCGTGGTATATGGGTTTTATAAAATATCATCCGCTATTATGCGGCGCATAGGGTCTCATCCGCTATATAAATGTGGGAATATCAACTCCAATATATACATATGCCAATATATATATATATTGGTATATACTACTATATACCATATCAATCAAATCAATCGATTCAATCATTCATCCATATTTAAATTTAACCAATTAAATTTAAATTATAATTTAACTGAGTGAGATTAACTCACCTTTAACCTATTAGGATCTCAATTCCAATCCAGCTTGCTTTCCTCTCGAATTTTAACCTTGAATAAATATTTTATCATTCTATTAACGTTTGGAATAGTTGAACAATTTATTATCATTTAATAGATTTACACACTAACTTTTATATAAATTCTTATATACAATTCCCTGTCAAATAAAAATGAACAATTTGAAAACGTTTTAAGTTTACTTAAATGGAAACAAGATGATTACCTTACTTCAAATCGGAGGCACAAACTGCCTCGTGAATCCCTCTGCAGTCGCCAAGACACACGCCACCACTCCAGTTCGTGCACGCGACTTTATCGACTTTGGCCAACAACTCACGCTCCGGCCCCTCCATCGAAACCCTAGTCGCACTTTAGAAAACTGCCTCGCGAGCGCCACCTTCCAGATCAAAATCGATTCGCACGCCACCTCCATCGAACAACTTCTCGCGAGTCCCCCAGTCGACTTCGCGAAGTATAACGAGATTCACGAATTCACTCGTGAACTAGACCCACTATCTCCAACATCGTAAGCACCTATACCATTTCTGCCCACGCTGTCATCGCGAGCATTCATCACCTCACGACATCGCCTGATCGATTTCGAGTTCAACTATGCCTACAGCTTCCCCTTCCCCCCGTTCCACTAAACATCGGCGCCCCTCCAACTACGCAACCCAGCCTCGCGTAAAGCCATCGAGCAACCCAAGCTGTACGCGATTTCTTCTAGAAATCGAAATCGAATTCGTTCGATTTGAATTAGGGAAGCGGCTTCGATTTTTGATTGCTGAGAAAAAGAGAGGGTGCGAATAATGAAAAGCTCGGCTATTAATTTCGAAGCAGCTTCTTTTTTTTTTCCTTAAACGAATGAATTTTCGTTTCAGTTTGAACGGAAGGCTTCAAGAGGAAGAAATGGGGGACGAGATATTTAAAACTGAATGAGGTATGCTCTGCACGATTTCCTTTCGTGATTATAGGCGTGATTCAAGGGAGATAATGCTGACATTAGACTTAATTTAAAATCTAAATTTGAATTGAATTCGATTTAAGTTCAACGCGTTTATGTGTCGTATGCTCGCATAACAACTCCGAAAAATACGAAACTTGAAATCCGGTAATAATACAATATTACGGATCCAATGGAACTGGTTTCGTCGAATTCCGAGACTGTGCCTCGGAAGGCTATTTTTAAATTCAATTTAAACGATATATTTTTAAAACTGAACAAAATACCTTGAAATTCCATTTTGAAAGTTCTATCATCTTCAGTATTATTAGTATGAATTTTACGAGCTTTCAAAATATTTTTAATTAGCTTAGAATGCCAGATTTACTATTTTATCCAACTTCAATATAAATTTAATTTAATTATTAAATTACTCAATAAACAGCGATATTTGAAATTTAAGTTTATAATTAACCTCTGAATATTTAAAATTAATTAAATATTCCAATTTCAAATGCTCAAAAATTCTGGGTCGTCACATTCCTTCCCCCTTAAAAGAATTTCATCCCCGAAATTACTTGTTAGGAAGAATGATTCAATCCCCGTTAACTATTTCCCAAATTCAAACAGTTTTAACAATACCCAAACAATCTTTTATTAATGACACTCTAATCATCTTTTAACTTCCCAAACTTATTCATAAGTTCAACCCATACCACCTACTTATCCATTCAAATTTAAATTTGAATTCAAATTTTGAATTATCAAAATTTTCCAAAATTTTTCCAACTCCCTAAATTTCCGAAAATTTTTGCCAGCGTCTCCTTTGCGCGGCTAGCTCGGTACTACTACAAAATGGCTCTACGGCCTCCCAATCTCAAAAAGAAAACAAAAAGCCAAGTGGCTGGATCAAAAACCCAATCAAATTTCATACAGAAATTCAAATACATACCTTTTTGTCGGGCAATTAAATTTTATCTTCTAAATCAAAAATCCCAATTATCCATTGCTTTTATACACCTGTATATCCTACTAAGCAATAATATTCAATCACCATTCCAAAGTCATTTTATACTTTCCTTTACAAATTTCCAACATTTGTTTTACTTAGCCCGTACGATGCACATATATCATCCGTACGCAATATCACATTCGATCGCTCAATCGATCACACAATTTCACTTCCGAACTAGTATCGTCCACCCGACTTCCTAGTGCGGACTCAGATCTGGTTTCTTGATCAGAAACCGTCATTCTCCTTGCATAGCCACCAACTATGATAGAGAATATCCAGAATCAATCAACAATCCATATCCAGGTTCGCCGTCGAAAATCGAGTGAAAAATTCCAACTCGGATCGATATATCTATCTCGAAATTCTGTGTTCGACATCTGGACCAAATAGCTATGCGAATAAAATAATATACGTACACCTTACGTATAAATTCCAATTGATTATCAGTTATATCAATTCTCTTTTATTCACATTCCTTTTGATTGTTATCCCCTTATTCACAACTATCCCATTTCACAACTTCAGTTTTAGTCTTCATTCAACTATTCACTTAGTATATATTTTTTTTCCCAAAATTACTAAGTATATTCCCAATACCAATTTCCTTAAGAATTTCATTCTTCAATTCTTAAGTTCAATATAAATTTTCTTATATTTATTTACTACTTCACCACTGAAGTGTATATATTCAAATTGAACTCCCATTTCATATGAATTTCAACTTACTTCAATTTACTACTTCATTTCCAATTTAAATACTTATTCCACATTTCATTCAGATTTTCATTTCTAATAATTTTCTTAAATTCAATTCATCTCCAACTTCTGAATATTGAATTTTATTTAGCTCGAAAACAATCCAAGTTAATTCATTCAATAACTATTTCTCAACTTATTTAAACCACTCCTCTGTTTGAGTTCAATTTCCATTCAACATTTACTTAAGTCAATAACTTAAGTTTATTTTCCATTTAACCAACCCTTTAAAGTTTTATTTCCATCTTTCATTTGATTCTCATTTAATCAAATTCCATCCATTTACTTATTTAATATAATTGGTTCATTCACTCAATCATTATGAATTTTATTTTCCATACTCAATTCACCTGGAATTATTTTATTAATAACCAAGTCATTTCCAATTTATTTTCACTTATTTGGATTCCATTCGCAATCCAAACCATCACTATTTTAATCCAATTCCATTAACTCACAATTCAATTTCATTAACTAATTAATTATCTAATTAGTTCCTCCGCTGGTTAAAATTAAATACTTGCTTTTTAATCCCAAATATCACTTCACTTAATTATCTTAAGTTCAATTTATTTTATAATTCAAGTTTGGATTTATTTAAAAATTAAGATTGCTCATCTTAGTCGTTTCCATTTGATAATTACAATTTCAAATTATAACTCTTAATGGTTCAAAGTAATGGATTCCCATTTATGACTTACAATTTCATTTCTATTCATAAGTTTTAACTTACTTGCTGAAGACCTGGGACTATTCATTTAAGTCCATTTTCATCTTTACAATCAAATCTCAAATTATTACACTTAAGAACTTAAGAATATGAATTTCTCTACACAATTATAAGCATTTTACATCACCTTTATATCCAATTCAATTCGACTTCAACTTATTTACATTTAATTCAATTCCAATTCTCAATTTTATTTAACTTATCCTAAGTTAAATTCAAATATATTTTATTCACCTTCATATACTCAAATTAAATTTTAATTTCTAGGATACAATTTTATACAAGTTTTACAATTCATTCACCTTCAAGTTCTCTAACTCTTTTATCTACCAACTTATATTACTCATTGAGTTATTTTCATCTCATAATTATAATCCCAGAATTAAACTTTCATTCCCTTCTTATTTCAATCAACTTCATTCTATACTTTATATTATTGATTCAATTAAATTTCCACATTTATATTTTAAATAGAATTCCCAGAATCCAATTGTCCGGTTTTATTTCAAAACCATTTTGAATCCATAAATAACTCATACACATCTGGTAAATCACATCAAATCCCAATTCCCAAAATAATCTGCTTTTACCAAACAATTTTCCCTTTGAATTTTCAAAACCAACCCAGTTCACAATCATTTCCAATTTAAAATAGTTTGGCAGCAATTTCTCTTTGGAAACTCGAAAATGAACACCGATGATGCTGCAGTCATCACCGAAATTATTTTCCAGCGATCGAAAGAGAATTTAATGCTTTTATCACTCTAAAACATTTCAAACATTTTTAAAATCCTAAATTCCCACCACATTTCAATTCAATTTCAAAAATATTCATGAAATAATATCACCATTATTTCCCCAAAACCTTTAAAAACTATCTTTAAATTCAAAGGAATTTAAACCTTTCCCAAAACTTCAAATTCAAAATCCATCCAATTATATATCCAAACATTTCTCTGGAATTCTATCACATTTTATTTCAAGTTATAAGTCACATTTACAATTTACATTTACAAATTTCATTTGTTTATGAATTTATCTCATTTGATTATAAATCACATTTGTAATTCACATTTGTATATAAAGCTTTATCTCAATTATAAATTGCATTTATAATCTACATTCTCAAATTCCATTTGTTATATAAATTTATTCTTCAACTTAGGTTATAAGTTTTCAATTTCTGATTCAATTTTTACACAATGATGATAATAATCTAATATCATCGCTTTCTAACAACCAAGCAACCAAATATATAATTTACAAAAGTTATCCTTTTATATATATAAAAATAATTTGGGCAAAATTATTTCATTCACCCATTTAAAACAATATTGTGTCGAACTGTTCTATTCAAGTGTTTAGAAACCCCTTCGATACAGTTGTCCAGACTGTGCCGACGAAGGTTCATATGCCACTCAATAAACCAACCAACACAATATAAAACCATTTTATATTCACTAACAAATACGCGCTCATATCTATTAATACTCTCAAAATTCCCACCAGAGCCAAGGTTATCGCTAGCCTAAGCTCTGATACCACTGTGACGACCCGAGTTTCCAGACCCGGAAAATCGAACCATTTTAGTTAAGAAGAAGAGGTAGAAGAAGAAAAATAGAAAACAAAATCAGAATCTAACCATCGCAGCGGAATAAAATATAATATATATTAACAGATCTTTACACAAATCAAAACTATATCAGTTTTATACAATACATCATCAGAATACATCATCAGAGTACATCATCATCCATAACATACAACTGAATACACAGCGGAAAAATAATAGCAAGTACGGGAGTACGTATCATCATCCAGCTCGTCTTCTGAGCTCCACAGCTATAATCTGAACCTGTTTATCTCGGTCTGACCCGAGCATCATATAAAACAATACCCGAGTCAGTCTGGAATACCAGCGTGAGAAAATCACACTCAAATTGATTATTAAAGTTTCAAAATCCTTTGAAAACAAAAGCATCTCGTAAGACCACGCCACAAATAAACATGTCGGGTTTTTACCTTACGATAGCTAAAACACTTTTTATAAAAATCCTCTGATATTATAATAGTGTCTATTCACAAATACTTATTAAAATAGCTGAAATTGTTACATGATTAAATTCCAGCATACTAGGTATACAAACAAATACCGTACAAGGCACGTAAGGAGAATGGATTTCCAACGAATGACTAGGCACTGGGGTACCACCTGTCACAGTACGTGGCCTAGATCACAGTACCGAGGAGTACGCCCGCTCCCCTGCAACACAAGGCCGGAATCATCCCTTACTGGATAATTCCAAATAAAATCACCCCACGGTTGGGATCAGCAACCGCACCACTAAGCCGAAATAAAAGGGACATCTAGACAGGGATGACCTTACTCTCAAGTGGGGGCTACCCACGAAGCCTTGCTGCATAACCCCTGATTTTCAGTCATTCCCGGTTGATGAGGCTTGAGGCTAAACGATACCTTTATAGCACATATCCCTTAGAATGCCCATCGTCCACCTGACGATGTCACGAAAGCATTCGTCCATACAAGTCCGTCCCGGGTCCGAACGGAACCGAAGGCACTATTCCTACTACATCCATTTTGGAAATATCCTCAGGATTAGTAGCGACTAGCCCTTGCACTTCACTGCTCCATCTTCAACTCTGAACACGTTACACGAAACGTACAAACCAGATCAAAGTGGTATTCGAGTCTCCAGACCTAGAATCCTGGTATACGGAAACTCGATCCCGGTCTCTTCGAAACGATCAGCGCATTTGGCCAATATTGATAGTCGGTTATTTAACTATCAATTAACATCCACAAGCAACCATCACACAATAAATAATTCCCCACATTATTTATTTGCCCAAATATCTTTCCAAGATATATTTCTATTTTCAAACTCCTTTTGAAAACAATTTCAAACAGTTTCCGCTTACGGAATACATTCCCCAAATATTTATTTCCACTGAATCACCAAGTACAAAATACTTTTAATTTTAAAATAATTTTAAAACACTTTACTATAAATATACTTTATAATATTGAAATTTAAAACTACTTTAATACTTTATTAAAATAAAACCATTTATAAATATAAACTAAATTTCTCTTTAAACATAATACCAAATCACTTTTATATAATTACTACAATAATAGATTTTTGAAAATACTTACTTTGGAAATTAACCTTTAGAAATAATCAATTTTCTAAAACATGCTTTTAAAAACACAATTAGAACTTTTAACTTATATTAAAATTTGCTTTGAAAACGTACTTGGCTACCCAGAGAAATACACTTCTCATTTCCATCTTTTAACAATAATCAACATTTATTTTTAAACCAATTCATATCCCTTTATAAATTCCCACCCTGAATTTATATTCTCAAATATCCCCTGATATTTTATTTTACTTTATAAACCCAGTTTATAGATTTCAAAATCTCACTTCTCTTTTAAATTCCAAATCCCAAAGTATTTAAATCAAATTTATAATTGATTTCCCAATTTATTTTACTTTGAAATAAATTTCCTTACTTAATCCATTTATTTCCAAATTCATTAACTTCCAGATTTTATTTCTCATTATGATTTAAAATCTTTAAACCGACACAAGTTTCAGATTTCCCAAATTCTTTCTTTCTTTTTAATTACATTTAAACATTGAATTAAAATAAATTATTTATCCCTTTTAAATAACATCACATAAGTTTTCTTTAGATTCAATATTCTCTGTTTATTTAAAATTCTTCTTTTCCATATTTAATTTATTCGAATTCACTAGAATTACTTAACTTAAATTTTACTCTTTTATTTCTTTCCAAAAATCCAATTCAATTGCTTTTGATAACTCATTATACTGGGAAATTCAATCCAACCAGATTATCCAATATAAATCATCACAGGATATCAACAATCATATCACAGAATATTTAAACAAAATTAAATATTTTGAGGAATCCAGTTGGATCCCTCCAACCTGTTTCCCTGCATCCACAGATGTTAGCACAATACCAATTCCACTTCAAGGTGGAATATCGCGGTATATGGGTTTTATAAAATATCATCCGCTATTATGCGGCGCATAGGGTCTCATCCGCTATATAAATGCGGGAATATCAACTCCAATATATACATATGCCAATATATATATATATATTGGCATATACTACTATATACCATATCAATCAAATCAATCGATTCAATCATTCATCCATATTTAAATTTAACCAATTAAATTTAAATTATAATTTAACTGAGTGAGATTAACTCACCTTTAACCTATTAGGATCTCAATTCCAATCCAGCTTGCTTTCCTCTCGAATTTTAACCTTGAATAAATATTTTATCATTCTATTAACGTTTGGAATAGTTGAACAATTTATTATCATTTAATAGATTTACACACTAACTTTTATATAAATTCTTATATACAATTCCCTGTCAAATAAAAATGAACAATTTGAAAACGTTTTAAGTTTACTTAAATGGAAACAAGATGATTACCTTACTTCAAATCGGAGGCACAAACTGCCTCGTGAATCCCTCTGCAGTCGCCAAGACACACGCCACCACGCCAGTTCGTGCACGCGACTTTCTCGACTTTGGCCAACAACTCACGCTCCGGCCCCTCCATCGAAACCCTAGTCGCACTTTAGAAAACTGCCTCGCGAGCGCCACCTTCCAGATCAAAATCGATTCGCACGCCACCTCCATCGAACAACTTCTCGCGAGTCCCCCAGTCGACTTCGCGAAGTATAACGAGATTCACGAATTCACTCGTGAACTAGACCCACTATCTCCAACATCGTAAGCACCTATACCATTTCTGCCCACGCTGTCATCGCGAGCATTCATCACCTCACGACATCGCCTGATCGATTTCGAGTTCAACTATGCCTACAGCTTCCCCTTCCCCCCGTTCCACTAAACATCGGCGCCCCTCCAACTACGCAACCCAGCCTCGCGTAAAGCCATCGAGCAACCCAAGCTGTACGCGATTTCTTCTAGAAATCGAAATCGAATTCGTTCGATTTGAATTAGGGAAGCGGCTTCGATTTTTGATTGCTGAGAAAAAGAGAGGGTGCGAATAATGAAAAGCTCGGCTATTAATTTCGAAGCAGCTTCTTTTTTTTTTCCTTAAACGAATGAATTTTCGTTTCAGTTTGAACGGAAGGCTTCAAGAGGAAGAAATGGGGGACGAGATATTTAAAACTGAATGAGGTATGCTCTGCACGATTTCCTTTCGTGATTATAGGCGTGATTCAAGGGAGATAATGCTGACATTAGACTTAATTTAAAATCTAAATTTGAATTGAATTCGATTTAAGTTCAACGCGTTTATGTGTCGTATGCTCGCATAACAACTCCGAAAAATACGAAACTTGAAATCCGGTAATAATACAATATTACGGATCCAATGGAACTGGTTTCGTCGAATTCCGAGACTGTGCCTCGGAAGGCTATTTTTAAATTCAATTTAAACGATATATTTTTAAAACTGAACAAAATACCTTGAAATTCCATTTTGAAAGTTCTATCATCTTCAGTATTATTAGTATGAATTTTACGAGCTTTCAAAATATTTTTAATTAGCTTAGAATGCCAGATTTACTATTTTATCCAACTTCAATATAAATTTAATTTAATTATTAAATTACTCAATAAACAGCGATATTTGAAATTTAAGTTTATAATTAACCTCTGAATATTTAAAATTAATTAAATATTCCAATTTCAAATGCTCAAAAATTCTGGGTCGTCACAAGGATGCTCTCTACCATCAACACTGTTGTTATATGCCTCATACCTAAAGTTAATAATTTGTTTCTGACTATAGGCCTATTAGTTGCTACACCACTTTTTACAAGTGCATATCCAAATTGCTTGCTTCTAGGATTCAAGTTGTGCTACTATCTCTTGTTTTAATTAATCGGTCTGCCTATATTGTTGGTCATAGCATAGTTGACAGCAGAATTAAGTGTTATAAGAATATGCGGCCCGGTGTTGAGATACTTTTATAATCTTAGCCTAGGGTTACAGGTGTACTTTTGTACTTTGCTTCTGTAAAACTGTATTATAAATAATACTGTTTGTAAACAGAGAATTATATCGATTCATAATAAAATTTCCTTTGCTTTTATTTCTCTCTGTTCTCTTACTCAATAGATTACTGTCCATTTTCTATTTTGGTATCAGAGCATGAAATTGCTTAACAGCAAATTTCTAAAGAAAATCCTGATCATCTTCCATCAGATCAAACGATCATCATCTGGAAGATTGTGAGTTTCTCTCCTCAGATTATATTCTCGTCACCGGAGAGCCGTATCCCCCTATTCAAGATCTCTGCTTACTGGTTGCTGCCTTGCCTGAACCTTGACATTAATCAAGACAGGCTGCAGCTCTTCCCTTCAGACTTATTCCTCATTAGAGAAGATTCCTATCTCAACTTCTAAATCAAGAATCTGATTCTTGATTTAAAAATCACTCCCTTCTGGCTGCATTCTTCAAAGACTGCCTTGCCAAGTTTTCATCCACGGTGAATTATCAAGATCATCTCAATGTCTGATAACAATGAGAGCAACTCAGTGGCAACTTCTCCAAAAGAAAGAAGTTCCTCAAATTTCCAAGGAACTGCAAACCTGTGTATAATAAAACCAAAGAGTCAACTTTCTGTTCAACTTGATGAGCACAATTACTTACTAGCTGATACAGCAATAAGAGGTTATGGGCTAGAAGAGTATGTCAATGATACTATAGTAGTTCCACCAAAACTGATGACTGACAACAGTGGAAAATTAATTACAAATCAAGATTTCATCAATTATCAAAGACAGGATAGCCTGCTTGCTTCCTGGTTAATGTCATCAATCAGTGTTAAATTCTTATCTCAAATTGTTGGATGTAAAACATCTCAAGAAATCTGGACAAAGATCAACCAGATTTTCAATTCACAAACTGCTGCAAGAATACTACACTACAAAAGGCAACTTCAGAGTATAAAGAAAGATAGCATGTCAATGCAGGAGTACCTGACTAAAGTCAAAACATATTGTGACTTACTGGAGGCTGCTGGCCACAAAGTGTCAGACACAGAGCAAATCTTGACCATTCTCAGCGGTCTAGATGAAGAATATGAATCTGTGGTTGCAATAATCTCTTCAAGAGAAACTCTGCCATCAATTCAGTATGTCCAGTCCACTCTTCTTGCACAAGAAGGAAGTATAGATCAGAAGAAATCACATAACCCAGACTTGTTCATAAACTATGCTTCTAACAACAAAAACAAAAGTCAAGAAAGGGCATCCAATAACAGAATCCAACAAAATACACAAAGAAGTGGACAGAACTACAGAGGCAGAGGTCGTGGAAGATCAAATAACTCCAACAGACTCAGATGTCAGATTTGCGAAAGGTTTGGGCATACTGCAGCCAAGTGCTACTTCAGATTTGATCAAAACTTCACTACGAATCAACAAAACAACAATACTCAAAGGAGCAACAACCCAAATGTAAACATTGCTCATACTAATTCTGAAACCAGACAGCAGGGTAATAGCTCAAGAAGTCAATCTGATGCAGAACAACAAACAACAACAGATAACTTGCAGTATGAAGAATGGTATCCAGACTCAGGGGCAACAAATCATATTACCAATAACCTAGACAATCTCAATCTTGGGAACAGGGAATACAAAGGTACGCAATCTATTTTTATGGGTGATGGTAAATCAATTAAAATAACTCATTCTGGAAATGCCAAGATCAGAGGCAAAAGAGAACTACATCTCAATAACCTTCTTAGAGTACCTCAAATTAAGAAAAACCTATTGAGTGTTTCTCAGTTTGCCAATGACAACCAAGTATATTTTGAGTTTTACCCAAAATTCTGTCTAGTTAGGGATTTACTAAATAAAGAAATTTTGTTACAGGGTAATGTGCACAATGGCCTTTACATTTTCAATCTGTTGAAGAAATCTAAGTCTGCTCAAAAGACAAATTGGTGCAATTATACTAGGTGTGATTCCAATGTAAATACTAAAGAAGTGTTTGATCTGTGGCATAATAGATTGGGTCATCCCAGTGTTGATGCTGTAAAACATGTTTTACATAATAGAAATATAAAACTTGGAATTATATCTAGACCTTACATATGTACTTCTTGTCAAATGGGAAAGTGTCATAAGTTACCATTCTCTAATTCAGTAACTAAATACACAAAACCATTAGAAATGGTAGCTGTTGACCTATGGGGTCCAGCCCCAATTGACTCTGATTATGGATTCAAGTATTATATTTCTTTTATAGATTCATTTTCTAGATATACTTGGATATACTTTCTAAAATCAAAGGCAGAAACTAAAGATACAATGATTCAGTTCATCACCCAAGCTGAAAAACAGACAGGCAATGATCTAAAGGTGATTCAGACAGATGGAGGTGCAGAGTTTAAACCCTTAAAGGATTATTTCATCAAAAAAGGAATAATACATAGGATTACCTGTCCATATACATCAGAACAGAATGGTCTGGCTGAAAGAAAGCACAGGCACATAGTTGATATTGGTCTTACACTTCTAGCACATGCTTCAATGCCTCTAAAATTCTGGCCAGAGTCATTTAACTCTGCTGTTTTTCTTATAAACAGGATGCCAACAAAGGTTCTGGAAAATAAAACACCACTTGAAAGATTACTTAATATATCACCAGATTATACCTTACTTAAGACATTTGGTTGCATGTGTTATCCATACTTAAGACCCTATAACTCTCACAAGTTAAGTTTTAGATCTTTACCATGCACTTTTATTGGATACCCCACCAATCAGAAGGGATACAAATGTCTTACCAGTAATGGCAAGATTGTAATCTCTAGACATGTTGCCTTTAATGAACATGTCTTTCCCTTTTCTACGAGTGATCTAAAAACTTCTCAAAAAATTTATGATGCTAAAATATCAATGCAGTCTATTCCAACTTACTCAACTGAGCAGGTAAAGAAGGCTCAGACTGATCATCTGATAAACCCTGAACACTTACACAACACATCAGATAATCAGTCTGATCCTCATGATAACACATCAGATGATCAGCTTGGCCTTCCTGAATCAGAAGAACAAGCTGATCACTGTCGTGACAAGGTATCTTCAGATTCCAGAATGGATACTTCATCAAGTATGGACACCTCAACAAGCTCAGATCAAATCAATGATCCCAACATCAGTAGACCTCCTTCACCTACAAGAGAAGGACATCAGATGATGACAAGGTCTAAACATGGAATCTTTAAGCCAAAAGTCTATACTACTATTCTCAGGCAAAATGAGCCAACCAATCACATAGAAGCTCTGTCAGATAATAATTGGAAATCTGCTATGGATGATGAATATAATGCTCTAATTAAAAACAACACTTGGAGCATCGTACAAGCACCAAAGGACAAAAACATCATTGGATGCCGATGGACTTACAAACTCAAGAAATTAGCAAATGGAAAAACAGCTAAATATAAAGCAAGGCTTGTAGCTAAGGGATACTCTCAGCAGTGTGGTTTTGACTTTACCGAAACCTTCTCACCAGTAGTTAAACCAACTACTATAAGAGTTGTTCTTACAGTAGCTTTATTCAACAAGTGGAACATCAAACAATTGGATGTTAACAATGCTTTCCTACATGGTGAACTACAACAAGAAGTCTACATGCAACAACCACCAGGATACGTTAAAGGCAGTGACAGGAAAATGGTATGCAAACTTCACAAAGCTATCTATGGACTGAAGCAAGCCCCGAGAGTATGGTATGAAAAACTTAAAACTACCTTGATCAGTCTTGAATACAAGCCAACCAGGTCTGACAATTCTCTTTACATCAAAATTAACAGTACTAGCACTACCTATATACTTGTATATGTTGATGACCTTATAGTAACAGGTAATAGCAATAAAGAGATTGAAAATGTTACCAACTTTCTTCATGAAACTTTCTCTATAAAGGACTTAGGTGATCTGTCCTATTTCCTAGGAATAGAAGTTCATAGAAAATCTCAAAATGAATTAATATTGTGTCAAAGCAAATACATTTCTGAAATTCTTGCTAGAGCTAAAATGAGTGATGCTAAACCTATGCCAACTCCCATGATTAGTAATTTACACTTATCTAAGCATACAGGTGAGCATATAGAAAATATCAAACAATACAGAAGTATAGTTGGAGCCTTACAATATGTTACTATCACAAGACCTGACATATCTTTTAGTGTAAATAAAGTCTGTCAATTTATGCAGGAGCCTCTAGATCAACACTGGAAAGCAGTGAAGATGATCCTAAGATATTTGCAAGGAACAATAAACTATGGAATAAACATTAAAGCAAACAACTCATTGGATATTCAAGGATACGCAGATGCAGATTGGGCATCAGATTCAGACGATCGAAGATCTACAACTGGTCACTGCATTTATCTGGGTGGTAATCCCATATCCTGGTGCTCCAAAAAGCAGCCAACAGTCTCTCGGTCAAGCATAGAAGCGGAATACCGCAGTGTGGCTAGTGCCACATCTGAAATAATGTGGCTGGAATCTCTCATCCAAGAAATCGGAATCACCAGCTCCACTAAATCCACGATATGGTGCGACAATCTGAGCACTGTAATGCTGTCTGCCAACCCTGTTCTTCACTCACGAACGAAGCACATGGAAATTGATCTCTATTTCGTTCGTGAGCAAGTGATTAATGGAAAGCTGAACATAAACCATCTTCCTGCTTCGCATCAGAGGGCTGACATACTTACAAAACCACTCTCCAAGAGTAATTTTGCAAGACTGAGGTCAGAACTAAAGGTTGAGGAAGCTACTGAAATTCTGAGAGATAAGAGCTTAGCTCTTCAGCCGTCAGAGATCTACTCTTAACAAAATCACATGAGGCACATGATTTTGTTCGAGATCTGTCTTTCATCCCTCTCTATCTCAATTTCTCAAGCTATCTATCAGCCGAAGTATTTGCTTAATGAAGATCAGATCTGACAGAGAATTCTTGGTATCAGTTTGGTAGAAGAGGAAAGCAATGGAAACCCTAGTCGACATTGCCGAGGGGAATTAAGTGTTATAAGAATATGCGGCCCGGTGTTGAGATACTTTTATAATCTTAGCCTAGGGTTACAGGGGTACTTTTGTACTTTGCTTCTGTAAAACTGTATTATAAATAATACTGTTTGTAAACAGAGAATTATATCGATTCATAATAAAATTTCCTTTGCTTTTATTTCTCTCTGTTCTCTTACTCAATAGATTACTGTCCATTTTCTATTTAGCAGTCATCCGTCTCATGAGATAATTGCTGGTTACAATAGGAAACACATTAGTCCTAGATGATGCATTAAATATGACATTAAAAAATCTTTTGACACTACCAAATGGGAAGCTATCATATGCATCATGAAGCTCATGAACTTCCCTACAAAATTTATTCAGTACATTTACACTTGCATCTCCACGACTTCTTTCTCCGTTAATGTAAATGGTCACTCTCATGGCTACTTCAAGGGGAGGCAAGGGTTGAGACAAGGTGACCCAATCGGTTCCTATCTATTCATAATTGTTATGGAAGCTCTCATTTTTACCCATCTTAGCAAATGCAATAATATGCTTATTAAGTTTCACCCTAAATGTAGAGATCCCTTCATTGTCGGCCTTTTCTTTGTTGATAAACTCCTAGTGTTCACTAAACCTTCCAGTTTATCATTAACTAATCTATCTAATGCCCTCAACTCCTTCTACAATGCCACTGGCCTTAGGGTAAACTACAATAAATCCACCATCATGATTGCTGGCATGAATAAGGAACAAAAGACTATTATTGCTTCAACTCATAATCTTCTAATTATGAATCAGGGCATTCACTATTTGGGTATCCCACTCACTTCCACTAGAATCAAAAAATCACAATATCAAGCTCTATATGAGAAGATTACACTAAAACTTGGACATTGGCATAACAAATTCCTCACTGCTACTAGAAGGCTAACCACTGTGAACTCCATCATTTTCTTAATGCGAGTTTATTATTCAATGATTTTTTTCCTTCCTAAGATGCTCTTACGCATGATTGGGAGAGCCTACTCCCAATTTTTATGGCATGGATGTCCTTTCTCTACTAAACCCAATCTTATTGCTTACACTAAACTTAAGAAACCACTGCATGAAGGTGGACTTGTTATTAAGTGTTTGGTTACATGAAACATTGCTGCCACTTCTAAGGATTTTGATACCTTATTCTTTGATAGCTGTAGTCTCTGGAAGAAATGGACATTGAAGTACTTGATTGGGAGCAAAGACTTTTGGACCATGAGTAAACCTCCTTCCTCTAGCTGGTTATGGAACTCGGTACTTGCCTACAGGAACAGATATATTCCATTTATCACCACCAACATCTCCAGTAGCTCTACTATTAGTTTTTGGAACAGTCCTTGGTCTAGACCTGGCATCATTCTATGTAACATTCTCACCCATCAGCATATTGTTCAATCAGGCATTCCTATTAGAGCTAAGCTTGGTAGTTACCTTCATGATAATGTTATTAACTTGCGACATAACAGTAACCCCTCTATCAATGCCATCTGGTCCAGTCTAATGTCCACTAAGTTCATCATGTCTAATGTTGATGGTCTATCATGGGGAACTTGGAAAAAACGCCACTGCATCAAGAATGTTTATACTGACCTAACTAAAACCAATGTGATATGTCTTGGTATATCAGGATTTGGAATAAGTTCAAATGTAATAATGACAACTTACTTTTTTGGAGAGTGATCAAGAATGCTATCTTAATCAAAATCATCTATGTCATATAGGGTTCATTAACTCCGCGCTTTGCACCTTTTGTGACAATGGAGTGGAAACTAACATGCATTTATTCTTCAAATGTCCTATTATTTCTAAGCTATGGAATGATCTCCTCCTTGCTGCTGGCTTTCCCAGCAGTTTCATTGTGAGTAGGCTGGAATGGCATAGGTTGTATATTAACACTTTGCATAAAAGCTTGAAGAATCATGTGTATCATTCTTGAAGGAATAGAAGGGTGTTTTTTTGGTAAAACTAGTAGTAGCGCTGAGTTGCTGCATGATACGATGTATGCTTCAAAGGCTACTATTCGTTTGCATGAGCACAACTTCCTTTATGAACCTGGTGATCATCTCATTCGTAATATTTAGGGTACTGGCTTGACTGTTCCTGCTTGCTTGTTGTCTGTTGCTTGTTGTAAGGTGTTCCTTTTGTGCTGTGTTTTCTCTTTTTTGTGGTGTATTGAGTTGTTGTTTCTTTGTAATTTCTGGTTTTGTGTGTGCTGGTCTTGTGCCTTCTATTTTTGTTTGCGTGGTTGGTTTTTGTTGTTGTGTTGCATATTTATAGCTTGATTAATAAAGAGAGGTATAGGTTGTCTTTAAAAACCTAGCTTGATTTGCAAAAGAAATTAAATTAATTAAATCTTATTTAATTAATTTTAATTAATTAACATTTTAATTAATTTTATACTAATATCACATTTATATTTAATATTTATTATGTACAATAACCTTTATAGTATAAACATATATCATATTTATGTGTATATTATTTAATTAAACTATTTTAATTAAATTATTTTAATTTCAAAAATCATAATTTATACATACATACATATTTATGGTATCTTAAACATTTTAAAATTTCATAACATATATCATAATACATAATACACGCATATACATTTTTTTAATTAACTTATTAATTAATTTAACTAATTAATCTTATTAATAAATTTACAATTTTCAAATTATTTTTTCAAACATTTTGAAAAACTTTATTATATTATAAGTTTTATAATACTTTATATCTTATATTCAATTTAAAATATTATATATTTTTTAATTTTCAAACAATTTTGAAAATTAGCCCAAGGCCTAATTCAAATTGGGCCTCTTTTATTAGAGAGGCAACCTTTGAGCATACATATTTGTTCGGGCCAGGCTGGTAGCCAGGTAGGTAGAGTACTTGATCACCCAAACCCAATCCTTCGACACTGCCTCTCTAGACACCCTACTATCTGGGTTGTGAGCTTAATAGTTAACCCTAACATGACTAATTTAGGCCGCATACATTATTGGGCTTCGATACCGATGTTGCAATTATGTCACCCCGTAGTGGAAGATATGGGTGATTTTCAAAATTTTTTATCCTATTGGAACTTTATGGGCCTATGAAGTCTAACTTATTTAGAACAGTTCTAAATTTAATTTAAATAAAATCATATATTTCATTTAAATTTATAAATTTTTGATAGAAATTTATTTAATTTATTTTCAATTTATATATAAGTATACATATGTATCTTATACATATATGCATGTGTGTTGCATATGTAACATGATATTTTATGCAAGGTATAACATGCCCGTATATAGATGCCAGGATTTACATCGCAATGGACATATTAGCTCATCCTATATGCATTATATGTTGTCCAAATATGTGTATATATTATACTAATTATATATAGAAACCCAAGTGAAAATATATCTATACATATATATGTATGTATGTAGGTATATATGTAGAAAATATTATAGATATATTTATACATAAAATATTATAGTGTTAAATATTAAATAAACATATGTGTGTGTATATGCAAGATATAAGTTTAATTTTTTATTAGGTGTGTGTATATGTGTGTGTGTGTGTATGTATCAAAGTAACATAATTACATATATATATAACAATATATATATATATAAATATAAGTACAACAATTATTGTAAACAAGGGTTGTATTAAAAATTATAATTTTTTAAAACATTCTAGATTGAATACACAGTAGATCCTAATTTTATTATAATTTTTATTATATTAATATATATATATATATATTATGAGTTAATTGGTTACGCAAAAATAAATAAATGATAGAAAATATTTATATAATAAATATTTTGAATTAAAAATTTCAGAAAATCAGGAATTATATTTTATTACTTATGAAAAAAATTTAGATTTTTCTAGGTCAAATTTTATTTGTTATTAATTAAATACTTTCGGTTGAATTTAAAAATGATTTTTTTAAATACAAAAAATAGTTGAAATTTTTTGATTTTTTAACGATAGCTTCTATGATGACAAATTAATTTTATAAAATTTAAAATAGAATTTTTAAAACATAATTTATTTTATATCGATTTATTAATTCATACAGTGACTAAATAATAATAAAAAATAGTTACCAAAAAGGTATTTTCAATCACTAAAAATCATATGTAAATATACATTTGAAAAATATTAGTTTGGATATTTATGAGATAAATTATATAGTTTAATACAAATCATATAAATAAATTAGTTAACATATTAATATATGTATACATTAATTAATAAAATATAGTGATTTCGGATGTGTATAAGATCTTTAATGAAAAATTTGTTTTTTATAAACATGTACACATAACTAATCAATATATGGCAATATCAATACCTATAGGAATCTCACCTAACTAACAATATAATAATCACTATATATATACATAATATATATATATATATATGAATAATGTACAGTTATACAGAGGTTATGCATCATATATAAAACTAAACATTTACCTAAAACGGATGCCCTTAAGTCCACCTTGTAATGATGAGTTCTCCTCATCACTATTTACAAAACGGTGCTTTGTTAACTAGAGTGAAGCTCGTTAGCATGGGAATGAATGTTAGCATCAATTGTAGTTTCTGTCGCAATATGCCTGAGTCTACTGAGCATTTGTATTTTCAATGTTCATGTATTAATCGTATTTGGGTCGCTGTTATGGGCAAAATGCAGAGACGTAACGTCTCACAAGATAATGCTGTGGAATGGGGCAGAATCTATACAAACGCTGGGAATAAAAAGGAAAGCGAAAGAGCATTTTCTGTGGTGCTTAAGAGCTTCATTAGCTCGGTATGGAGAGAAAGAAACAATAGGCTTTTTAACCCTTCGAATGCCAAAACTGATGTCAACTTCAAACGATGGATTATGGAAGAGATTAGAGACTCATTGCGACAGCTTACGTTTGCTATAGACCCTGGATTAAGTGCTGCCTTTGTGAGGATATAACTGTTTCTGTTTTTTATTTTTTGGTGTTTGCTTTTAATGTTTCTTTGTTCTCCCTGTGCTTGCTGCGCCAAGTATACCCCTGTTTTTCTATCCCTCTTTTGTTGTAATTGTTCTGATTGGTGTGGTAATATATGGTCGAGGTCCATTTAACCTCGTCGGCTTTGCCAAAAAAAAAAAAGATGAGTTCTCCTCATTTGAAACCATTTCGATTCTACAAATTGCTAGTCCTTGAACCGCAGACTCTTTGCTATCAAATAGTTGTTAATTCGAATTGATTTGATTTGAGATTTGTTGCTGCCTTAGTAGGTGTAGTTCAGCAAAAATGATGGCGATGGGAGGCAGTAGAAAGTCCTTTCAAAGTTAGGGTTAGAGTCTCTTTTATAATAGTTGAATTAGAGAGAAAAGTGGATCACATCACTTACCTTTTCTCAACCAATCTTAACTATCCATTTCAAACCCTTTTTGCCCTCTTTCTAGTCGCCCCATATACCATATATTTTCTGTCGAATTTTTCCACAAACATCATGGGCTAATAGCCCATTTAAGCCCAAATAAATATATTTAATTAAATCCAATTCAATTCATTTTCGATATTTCGTATCGATCGATATATTTATAACAATTATAAATATATACAAAAAAAATTATTCCTCAAATTATATTCAAATTTTACAATTAATATTTCATAAATATTAATTAGTTTAATTAATTTGTAACAATTATAAAGTAATTAAATCGTTTGGTCTAAAGAGAATTCATCATTTCAATTGTGTGACCCTCGAATGTAAATTTGGCCAACGATTATGCAACATCCCTAATTTTTGATAACATTATTCAGGAAATTTAGTTAGATAAATTAAATAGAATAATGATGATAAGGGGACTGAGATTTGAATAAACCATATATATGGTCGTTCTTATTAACAAAGTAAATGGGCTTTAATTGGGTTATTAGCTAATTAAATTACACATGGGCATATTAGTAAAATAGCCACTTCATTATACATGGTTATACACTTCTCATTCTTGTCTATTCACGTTCATTTTTCTCAAAATAAAAATAAACGCAAAAAAACCATAAGGAGCCGGTCATTACCAAAGAGTAAGATTACAACCTAAAGCTAAGGATCAAAGCTAGGAAGGATTAATCAACAACAAATCTCTAATTCCTTATCATACCTAAGGTGAATAATAATTTTATACCATCTCTATTTATTCTATGATTATATGTTTCGGATTTATGATTAAATTCATATTTATGTTGATATGGATGATGATATGTTAGAACTATATTATGTTTGATTTATTTTAATTCAATTACATATGAATTAGCACGGTTTTAGGGTAAAACCGAGAGTTTATGATTTTAAAATGCCATGAAATTTTTTTATGTTAAGTAAAACATGGTTTTGGAGAAGGGTTTTGATTTCCAGAATTCTTCAAGCTATAGAAAATTTGTTATGAATTTCTAAAGGAAAATATGATTTAAGTTGGTTTAAAAATTTAATTCGAGTATTTCAGGAAGAAATTGGATCTGAAATTTTAATATGTTTGATTATATGATGAAAGAGATTTTTTGTGATTTTTGGGGATTTTTCCCAATTGATTTATTAGGGAAAATAAATTATTTTAAAAGAGGGACTTTTCTGCAAATGTTGGTTTTGTAAATGGAGGGGCTTAAACGTTATAATTTCTTTAATCCAGTTGAATGCGGCAGTTTTATTTGTAAAGTATTTGAAAAGTTGTGAGCCAACCAATCCAAGATTTACAAATAGGCAAGTAGTTACAAAGTAATTACTAAAAGTGGCTAAATTTTAGCCTTTGATCCAGAAAAGATGGTTCTGCCTCAAATAGCAGCACCTTTCGACTCCATTGACTCCGCACCA
The DNA here is from genome assembly GCA_030737815.1 of Allium fistulosum. Taxonomy (NCBI): domain Eukaryota; kingdom Viridiplantae; phylum Streptophyta; class Magnoliopsida; order Asparagales; family Amaryllidaceae; genus Allium; species Allium fistulosum. Next base: position 1,124,929,838 of record CM060904.1, on the reverse strand, counting down.
TCCCAGTCGAAACCCATATAGTCAAAACCACATAGTCAAAACCAATACATAAGGTATCTCTTAGATGGTACGTAGTGGATTGGAAGGAAGGCGAAAGCCATGGTGTCGAAAGGGTTGCTTCCGATGGGGACGAAACCTTGTTTTGTTTTCCAAAGTTAATTTCATGCCTTGTTTTATTTAAAGCTTTATACATAGTCGAAATATATGCTTTCGAAAGGGTTTTTATAAATAGCATTCAAAGAAGGTTGCTATACTATGTAAAGGTGTTAGCTTTCGAAGGGGTACCTTTTCCTTTAAATAAGAGCTCTCGAAAGGATTGGTTCCGACCAAGTCGAAACCAAACATCAATTTCCCCTTTCGACTGTATTGAATCCATCTATGCTATCGAAGGGTTACCTCTGTTTTAACTTAAACTAAGCCATTTTCCTGAATGCTTTCGAAGGGGGTTGGGGGTTTCGAAGACAATGGAGTCAAAAGGGGGTTTCGACTCTACCCTTCGATGTTTTAATTTAAAAGGTTGTTGCTCTCGACTAGACGGTTCCGACACCATCAACTTTTTCCGCAAAACAATTTTATAATTGGTCTCGAAAGAGATACTTTCGTATATAACCATTTTGACCCAAAAGATGTTTTTAAAGAGTAAACCCAATGCTTTCAAAAGGGTACTTTTATTTGTTTCGAAGCTATGTTTTAAAGAACATTTTGATACCATCGAAAGGTACAATTGGTTTCGAATGAGAATATTTAACAAGGGCTTCGAAAGGTATGATTATTATGTTTTGAAAAGAAGTTTATGCTTTCGAAGGAAGACATCCAGAGGTTTCGAAAGAGATGTTTTAAGATTTCAAAACATAAACCCAATCTCAATTTAAAGGAATAACCATGGCATAAGTAAACATAGGGTTTTGAAATGAAGAAGTTTTCATTGATTATAAAGGTTAAAGGGTTTAACCAGGATATATATATATATAAGGAAGAGGATAAACCATAGGTGATGGTATTATTTGTTGTTATGAATACTTCTTCATATGCTTATTCACATTATTATTAACCCATAACAGTATTTTGGGGAAGGGCTGAATAACCAGCTAGGTTGAGCCAGTAGTGAATATAATTTAAGAAATGTTAAAATCCAGATTAAAGATATTGGCAGGGGTCAATAGGTTCATAGTCAACACATGAAAACTATGATTTGATATTATAGATATATTTATACATAAAATGTTATAGTGTAAATATTAAATAAACATATATGTGTGTGTGTATGCAAGATATAAGTTGAATTATATGTGTGTGTGTGTGTGTTAAAGTAACATAATTACATACATATAACAATATGTATATAAAAATATAAGTATAATAAATAATGTAAATATGAGTTAGAATAGTTTATATAAATATACAAATTACAAAATTAAAAAATATAAATTTTTAGACATTTTAGATAGAATACAAGGCAGATCCAAATTTAATTATAATTTTTATTATAATATATATATATATATGAATTAATTAGTTAGACAGCAATAAATAAATGATAGAAAATATTTATATTATAAATATTTCAAATTTTGAAATTTTGAAAAAACAAGAATGATATTTTATAGCTTACAATTTTTTTTAGCTTTTTCTAAGTCAAATATTATTTTTTTATTAATTAAATACTTTTGGTGAATTTTAAAAATGATTTTTTTAAAATATAAAAATTGGTTTAAAAAGTTTGATTTTTGACCGAGAGCTTCTACGATGACAAATTAATTTATAAATTTTAAAATTGAATTTTCAAAACATAATTTATTTTATATCAATTTATTAATTCATACAATGATTAAATTATAATAAAAAATATTAAATAATTACAAATAAATTATTTTCAGTCACGAAAAATCATAATTGATCTGAATATACATTTGAAAAATATTAGTTTAGATATTTATGAAATATAGTTATATAGTTTAATACAAATCATATTAATTTAGTTAACATATTTTTTTTGAAGGTTAAGCGAGGTTGAATGGTCCTCTGCCATTTTATTAAAAAACAAAGAAATTACAGAGACAACATAAGAAAATAAGAAATTAAAACAAACCAAAGAAAGAAAACCTAACTAATTCCCGCAAGAATTAATCAAGGTTTCCTATTGGCCAGAGCACAGTTCCTAGTTAGTAATACGAAGAGTGTATTTCCAGTTTTCGTTTCACCCTTGAAAAGTCTTGCATTTCTTTCCTCCCAAATAGCGTATACAAATTTCTTTAATGCAGAGATAAGAAGCCTACCCTTGCTAGTTCTCTATCTTGTCCTTCAAAAATTATGTACCATTCGGTTCCAGAATCCAATGAAGGTCTGTGAAGGTAGAGATAACATAAAAGCTTGTCCCAAATGTAGTATGGGAATGGACAGGAGAGGAAGAGGTGACCGGTAGTTTCTGGGGAGCCATGACATAAAATACATTGATAATTCTGAAGTTGACACAAATGCACAAGGTTGTCTCTGGTGTGGAGTGCATTACTAATAACTTTCCATAGGAACAGATTTTTTTTAGGCTTTGAACCATTATTCCAAATTCAACTATGCCAAGGGAAAATATGCATAGCACTGAAGTCGGCTATATCATTATACATATTGGAGATTTCGTGAGGTTTATCACACCAAAATGTTGAATGGGAAACATTAGTATACTTCTTGCTTTCAACAATGGACCATAAAGCTCTGACCTGAGTAAGGGAGGGATACATTGCCATCATCAGTGTATGCATCCACTTTGGCTACTTCTGGGATGGTAGTGATGTTTCTGATACTGCGGTTAATAAAATTAGAGAAAATAGTGCCTTTTGCAGCCCAAGGGTCACACCAGAAGGACATGTGTTAGGCATTTTCCATAGAGTACTGAAAGAAAGGAAGGCGGGATGATCTCAAGTTGAGGAGACATCTCCAGGTCCAGCTGCAGTCAGAAGGAACGTTATAGTCCTGAAGCGATTTGTTTTGATTAGGTTCAATTTGGTCCATTGAGCCCAAATATTGTGACCAATGGAGAGAAGTTTATTGATGAGAGTAGATATTGTAGCCTTATTCCATATTATAATGTTCGTGATGCCTAAGCCACCTTTCTCAAATGGGATGCATATTTTTTTCAAAGGAGATAGGGATTAATTTAGAGGAGTAGGGGTTTCCATGCAATAAAAAAATGATTCAAGGCAGAGTTTATCATGTTGATCAGTTTACATTGGAGGATGTAAATTCGGGCATAGTATAGGCACATAGAATTTGCTATGGACTTAAGCACAATTAGTCTACCAGCAGTGGAGAGTTTAGAGGCAGGCCATAAGGACGGTTTTGAGATGATTTTCTCATATAAAGGTAAGCATTGGGTGGTTGAAATTTTGGATGTGAGCATAGGGGCATCTAGATATATTTCAGAGGGGGAAATGGTAGAGAGAGAGATGCCAAGGTGAGTTAGTTGTCTCTGGTAATATTATCGATACCAACAAACAACACTTTGGACTTGGATTAGTTTATATCCAGCCTAGTAAGGTGATGAAATTGATTAAGGGTAGCAAAACAATTGGAGATGGATTTAATATTTAGTTTGGTGAATAATATTAAATTGTCAGCAAACATCAGGATGGTTATCTATGGGGACTTACACATGGGGTGGAGATCAATCAGCTCCAAAACAGCAGCCTTATTAACCATACAAGAGAGTAGTTCCATAATAGCAATAAATAGGTAGGGGGAGATGGGGTCACCTTACCTAATACCTTTGGTGCCTTTGAATAACCAAACATGTTTCCATTGATATTCAAGGAGTAGTGGACCGTGGAGATGCAAATGAATATCCTACTAAAAATGGAGGAGGAAACTTCATGGTATAAAGAATGTTTATTATGGAGTTCTATTGGATTGAATCGAAAGCTTTTTGAATATCAAGCTTGAGCAAGCATCTAGGAGATATGTTTTTTCTTTTGTAACCTCTAATCAGTTCCTGAGTGATAAGAATATTGTCCATTATGTTCCTAGAAGGCAGGAAAGCATTCTGATTAGGGGAGTTAATATGGGTCAAGGCCAGCTTCAACCTACTAGTCAAGATCTTTGCAATGCATTTATAGATTACACTGCAATAAGCAATGGGGCGAAAATCAGCAACAGATGATGGGTGAGGCACTTTAGGGATTAAATCCAGCATAGTGGCATTGATGCCAGAGATCATTTTATTGCTTTTGAGAAAATTCTTTACAGCTTTGATGACATCTGTACCAATGACATCCCATGTTTTTTTTGAAAAAGTGGGCATTGAAACCGTCGGGCCCTAGGGAGCTAGTTGATTTCATGAGAAGATTGATTGCTTAATTTCTAAGGAAGTAACCTCAGAGATCAAAGTAAGCTTGGATTCCTCAGTAATACAAGGTAAGTTGTAAGATGGTAGTGAAGAGAAGGAACCAGGAGATGGGCTGGAGCTAGCAAGGATATCTTGAAAATAGTTAAGGAAAGCCTGATTGATACTATCTGGACTGGAGCATGAAACATTATTTCTATCTAATATAGAGCTAATCTTGTTGGTGGCATGCTTGAGCTTTAAGGAGTTGTGGAAGTGAGTTGAATTTCTATCTCCACGGGAATCCCATTGCATTTCAAGCTTTTGTCCAGCCATCATACTCTCGTCAGAGATAGCATGCTGAAGAGAGTCTCTTAACCTATGCTCTTCCATGGAAAAGGAGAGATCATTAGGGTTCGATAACATGAGGCCTTGAACAGCTAGGAGAACTTTTCTGATATTAGTGGAGGATAAGAAGCCATCACTAAAGGTGTTGAGGGCCCAAGCTTTCAATATGGTTTCCATGTTCTTTAGTTCAGCCTACAAGGTATATATAGGGTTCCCAAAATGGTAAGTGTTCCAGTTATCAGTAATTAATTTTTGAATTCGGGATTCTTAGACCAAGCATTAAAAAATGAAAAAGAGGAATGGCCTTTAGTAACAGCATTGCCCCAGTCAAAGATAATTGGAGAATGGTCGGAGAGAGATGGAGGAGGATAGTAAGCGGTTAGGTGAGGCCAGGAAGGCAAAGCATTCAGGTTATAGTAGGATCTATCAAGTCTACGGAAGTTTCTAGGACCATTTTTGCTACTGTCATTCCATGTATAATGACGTCCTAATGAGGGAATGGTGATGAGCTCGGAGGAGTGTATATAGTTATTCAATGGTTTTGCGGCTTGGAGAGAGAGGGGGTTACCCCCAGTTTTGTCACTAGATTGTTGCATACAATTTCAATTGCCAAAGCATATCCATGAAGAATTGAGGGGTTCGTGGGATGGAATGAGGTCAAGCATAGCCTGCTTGTGGTCTTTGTTGTTATCAGCATATATTGGTGTTAGATAAAAAGATAGATTGGATGGAATATGAGAGATATGGCAGTGAATGAGTTGTATATGTACATAAGGAGATAGTGGAAAAATTGGGGTTCCAATGCTAAAGTAGTCTACCAAATGGGGATTGTGAGAGGTTATAGAGAACTGACCAGGAGTGGTTAATGAATTTTGCACATTTGTAAGAGAGGGAGTGGTTAGATTTGGTTTCAGAAATGACAATAAGATTGATGTCATGAAGTTAGATGAGTTTTTTTGTTTCTAGTTATTTATCATAGGTATGGGCTCCTCTTATATTCCAAAATGATATTTTGTCAATCATTGATGGGATGTAGGTTTAGAGGAAGATCTGGTTTGAATACCAGTGGGAGAATGTATGGAGATGTCATGTTTGGTCCTAGGGGAAGGATATACCTTTGTCCAAATCAACACAGAGGGAGGTGAGAAGCTTTTTGGGTCTTCCTCTTCTTTTGTTGTTAGAGTTAGGTTCATAAGTTGTTCCAGAAAGGTTGATTTCCATGAAGGAAGGGATAAGATGGATGATGCCATCAGGAAGGGTATATTTGCATATGGGCTATTGGCTAGGGGATCAGGATTGGTGAAGGGATGGTTAAGGGAAAGTGTGTCAGTGTGAATGTCTGAAGAGTTGAGGGTTGAATGGTCTAAAGAAGAGAGATGTGAGGCAGTGTGGGTTGAATAAAGAGATACATGTATTTGATCAGTAGGGATAATTGCATGGGTGTGATTTGGTGAAAGAAGCATTAATACGATTAGGAAATTGTGTTGCATTAGTGTCCATATCAGCTGCATGTCATGGGGAGTTACATAAGCATTTAGGGGGAATTAATTTAAAGGATAAAAATTTGTATATTTTTAGCCTCAAGGACACGACCTCAATATCTTAACCACAAAGACAAACATTCTCCTAAAAATTAATCAAATGGACAAACATTCTTTCAAAATTATTCATAAGGACAAACATTCTTCCAAAACTGCTACCGAACTAAAAACTGATACCTAAAAATTGCTATCAATAACTAAAAACGGATACCTAAAGAAAGTTGTCATTCAGGCTAAAATACTGAAGGTCTGTCCTTGAAGCTAAAACGCTGATAATTTTGTGCTTGACAATAATTTCCTGAAGCATTTATGGGTATTTCTTTTGAGACTTTGAAACTAACTCTACCAATATCATTCATGTGCCTATCAATCATTTCTCCTTCCTCAAGATCTGATAGAGTAGAGAATTTATTAAAAAGGTTGGGATTAAGCACGAGGACTAACTCATCAATTCCAGAGTCAGCATTAAGTGGTTCAGCAGCACTGTCATTAATTGTATCATCTAGAATTTTGAGGGTGCATAGGAGTATCAATTGTTTATTAATAAGCATATTACTTTTCTTGCTAGTTGTAGGCTCTAACACCATTTCCTTTTCAATATGTTTATTACAACACTACGGTTAATTCTTCTCCACTCCAACTTTTTTCTATTATTCCTTCTTCTTGGCTCAACAAAACCATCGTTAGCATGAGAATTAATATTTGTACACTCCACTTCTATGTCACTGGCCTTTCCTTTGTCATTTTTTGATCCATTCAAAAGTGCAATCTCAATCACCACCTCATCCCTGCTACTATCTATCATCATACGGTCAGTAGCTGAGTGCCAAAAGATTTTGCAATGGATACATATAAGAGGTCACCAAGAGTATTCCACTTGAACATTTTCCCAAGACTCATCACCAATGTTTATAAAATCAGGTAATTCATCTTCAGGGATGACCTCAACCAAGCATTTGGCATATTCAAATCTTTTCATATTTTTAGTGTTTTCATCGTAACAAACCAACTTACCGAGATGGCAACATAGCCAATTGAGACTAATAAGAGTCCAAGCCATTAAAGGGATTTTTTATAAGTGTATCCAGACTGGAACACTCTAGGTTTGATTGAGCAGAGCTGAAACTAGGGTTCCAGGTTGTGACTATAAACATCTGTCCTTTAATGAATATAGGATCCATTTTAAGGATTTTCATCTTGTCTTAATCACATAAGAACTTAAAGTAAAAGTTTTGTTTGTCAGATAAAATCTCATGGGTGCCTTTTAATTTCCAGTGCCTTGTTAAATGCATTTTAACAGACATGAAATTAACATAGCCTCCCAAGAAGAACCCAACCGGACAATCTAACCAAGCTTTGATTCCTTCATCGATGACTATAGGAGGAGGTTCCAAGGGCGAGCCAGAGTAAGACAAGTCAAAATGGAGTGGGGAATATGAGCCCGCGTTCCTTGGTTTTTTGTTGAAGAGAGAAGACCATTTAACATTAGAAACGGAGGGAGAAGAGGGAAGAACCGAGTGACCAGAGGGAAAGCCAGAAGGAGGGGATATAAGGAGTGGAGGTACGAAAGAAGGAGTGAGAAAGAGGAGGGAAAGGGTCGGGAGGGGCCAGAGGTAGGGGAGGTAGAGAGGGAGGGTCGGTGATGGGAGGTGGAGGCATGATGGAGACTAGGGGGTCAAGGAATGGCTGAAAGGAGAGGTAAGGGGCAAGGGAGGGGTGTTGTCGGCTATGAAAGAAAGAAAAGATGAGATATGAATTGAATTAGTTAACGTATTAATATATGTGCTTGTTGATAAATAAAATATAATGATTTTGGCTGTGTGTATCAGATCCTTGATGAAAATTTTGTTTTTTATTAACAAATATACATAACCAATCAATATGTGACAACATCAATACCTATACGAATCTCACCTAACTAACAATACAGTATCACAATACATATGAACAATATATAGTTATACAGAGGTTATGCATCATATATAAAACTAAACACTTACTTAAAACTGACGCCCTTAAGTCTGCCTTGTAATGATGCGTTCTCCTTTTTAGAAACCTTCTCGATTCTACAGATTGCTAGTCCTTGAACCGCAGACCATTTGCTATCAAATAACTATTAATTCAAATTGATTTGATTTGAGTTTTGTCAAAGCTTTAGGAGGTGTAGTTCGGCCAAAATGATGGAGATAGGAGGCAGTAAAAATAGGGTTAGAGTCTCTTTTATAATGGTAGAATCAGAGAGAAAAGTGAATCACATCACTTACCTTTTCTCACCTAATCTTAATCATCCATTTCAAAACCTTTTTGCCCTCTTTTTGGCCACCCCCTATACCATATATTTGCTGCCAAAATTTTTCTTCTAACATCATGGGCTAATAGCCCATTTAAGCCCAAATAAATATATTTAATTAAATCCAATTTAATTCCTTATCAATATCTCATATCGATCGATATATTTATAACTTTTATAAATATATACAACAATTTTTAATCTGAAAATCTTCTTCAAATTTTATAATTAATATTCCATAAATATAATTAATTTAGTTAATTTATAACAATTATAAAGTAATTAAATCATTTGGTCTAAAGAGAATTCATTATTTCGGTTGTGTGACCCTCGGGTGTAAATTTGATCAGCAATTAACATTGGACTACTCATTTGTTAACGTTCACACGTCACTTAGCAAGTGGAGTGACATATTGGCCAAATTTATTGCTTACTTAGTTTTGGTAAAATCCTATTTTAGTTAATTAAACGTTACCAAGTTGTGACATTTATTTACACCAATTCTCTTCGTCAAAACTATATCACTTTGGACTTATTGAATTTGGCAATGGTCAAAATTCCAACATCGTCCATATTCAACTTTATAGTCCAAACACAAAGTCATTGGTTCTAAAATAACAATTATTATTAACCGAACTACTCTGACTAGAGATTTTGTGTGACACTCCACCTTTATACACATATCATCCAAGAGTATTGCAAAGTAATACTATCAGAAAATATAGAGAATAAGACTATATAGGTACACACGTGAATATTCTCTTAGACTAACACTGGTATATATTAAATATCAAATAAATATCTTACCTATACATACACAGTATCGGTACAAAGCAATTAAACACGTGTGCCTCTAAAACAGAACAATACATAATTTATAGTAAATCGCAGTGAACACAGAGTCACAATTGCAGCGATAACATATAATATATAATATGATAATGTCATAAAAATAAAATACATCTCAAATGTCATCTACCTTAATATAACGTGGAGAATAATTCATATACATCTCAATATCAAAATATATAGTGAATCAGTATCATACAAGTATCATATAACGGTCTTAATATAAAGCTACTCTCGACTTGTTAAAATACATACTGGTCATGTCGTCCATGTACTTGAAAAGTCTCATAATTTAAATATCTCCAAAATCATGTCGGAAGATGTCATCACCCATATAAAACAATTCATTGAGAATATTATATCCAATGGATGAATCATCTATATCATAAATCATCACAAAAATGAAATCATCAACTGAATCGGGTTAGTGTACAACAATGATAATTAATAAATCATCACAAAATCATATAATTAATAAATAATATGAGATAGCCCATCAAATCATCCAAATGATATCCAATACTATACAAACCACAATGATAATCTATCACAATCCAAATTACAATCAATATACAATAGCTATCTCTAAAATATCAAACATTAGGATTATGGATATACGGGGACTGACTACAGTTTAGGCATACAGTCTCTAGGATAGTCGATCATGGTATGATAGGGACATATATGTCAATCCACTACCACACATACAGATACCAGAACCAGACGGGAGACCGACAGCATGTTTGCTTGCTCTAGGAGCCACACGTGGTCCAAATGACAAACTCCTACATTCATCGGTTACCCTTACCTCTCCCCTCTTGGTATCGTGACAATGATCCACCATAGGCTAGACAAAGCATAACCTCTTCAGTTATGAATACCGACACTTGTGCCCCAAGGGTAACTGACTGCTGGCCTATGTAACACAGGGACAACACACAACACTAGCACAAGGCTAACATAACATAAACAAGGTGTCACGGATTGGGAGCACGACCCCTCAATCAGGCTGCCAGAGTAGATACTGGCCAATCTGGTTCACTCCCGAAATATAAAGGGAGTCGAAACCAATGTCGATGGCATGTAGTACTCCTAAACTATACCTATTCATAGCTCTAGACATAGGCCGACACACGGCTCTGTATAAGTCAATACATGACTATAGTATACTAGAGCTATTACCACTGGTCGACATACGGCTCTAATCATAAGTCAACACGTGACTAAATATACCCATCGCAATGAGTATTACCACATACACATGACCGTATCCCCGTTTGAGTGACATTTACTTGCAAAGAATAATCAAATAAATAACATAATGACATCTTATACCACCGCATGTTACTTGGATAATTATTCAATGCTCATAAACTACACTCAACCACACTAGATATTTCTATATGACGAGTCCAATGAATAACCGAAAAAGTGTTACCGAAAGTCCCATACCATACGGTATCACTAATCTGTTTATTCAAATTTCTCATCACACAGAAATGAAATCTCGCAAATCAAATAGAAGGATGTCATCACTGTATCATATTAAAATTTGCTACAAAACAATATCAATAGTGAATCATTCATATCATTGGAATCAATATAAAGAAGATTAGAAATTAGAAGCTAATACAAAATAAGACCATTCAAATAGACGTAAATAAGCAAATCAACAACAATAATTAAACGCTCACAACTGATAACATTATATAACAAAATTAATAACTAGAATTAAATAAATAATAACTATATAATTTAGAACTATTGAAATAATTAACTAAACTCAAACATAAGATATTCTATAAGAATAACGAATTTCTCAGTCTTTTATAAAATTAATTTAGTAGTCATAATATCCTTAGACAATCCCGTTTTCTTTCATTTGATAACTCAAAATAGATTATAAAACTAAATATCACACATCAAAATCAATCCATAATTTTATTATGGTTAAATATTATTTTAAATAAATATATTTAAAATCACATACCTCTATAAAATAATAATTAAAGACCATTTAAATAATACAATTAAATCCCCACTATTAATAAATCAAACTTCTACTTACATTTTTATATTTAATATCTGATAAATACATATTTGACTCTATGTATATTTAATTTAGTTTTTTTAAATATAAATATACACATATATATTTTAATTTTAAACTACTAAAGCTTATATGTGTGTGTGTGTGTGTATATATATATATATATGAATGCATACATATGCAAAAGAAGTGACAATAGAGTAAATAAATGATCAACTCTGTCAGCGTAACAGGAGAGAACACAAATAATGCAAGAACTATCTTGTAACATTATGCTAGTCAAAATACAAGATTAGAAATATAGAATATAAACAATAAAACATGATATGTATTCGGAATACAAAACAACAAGATAAGATATAAAATCATGCTCACACACAGTACCCATACGTACATACCCCACACACACAGAGATACATACATACATACATATACATACATACATACATACATACATATACATATATACATACATACAATATATATATATACATTGACACACGTACAAGCATAAAGATACACTCATAAAACACTATTTGTACACACACATACATACACTAGGACACATCACCTACCCTAGATCTGCCACACACGCACCAAAACTACCCATGCATTCACTAATTCACAGCCATGTACATCCAAAGAAACGCAGCCCCTACTTACACTCTCAACACAACACGCACTATCACTCACTAGAATATACACACACCAAAATACATGCACCTAAAAGTTGCTCTCTCACCAGTACACATAAAATTCACATTTACCTACACATATAAACACACACATACATACACACACACATCTATAATATATATATATATATATAATGCAATCTCACCTGCACACACAAAAATAGAGGAACACACACATTTACTACATGGAACAACAATAGAGAAATGGACATGCTAACCTATACACATGTAAATTTACATATCAAAATTCATATATATATATATATAACTGGCATGCATATACATGGCCATCCTCCCACACATATGCTGCTGCACACTCATAACACACACTGATCACAAATATGCGGAGAGGAACACCTATACACACTCATCAGTTCTCTACCGCACAAAACACACATGCACACGATACTTACATACAAACACGGTTACATAATCCCCACACACACACAGGTGTACACACCTTGAAACACACATGGCAAAAATGAATATAAAAGCATAAGGTACATAGAAACAAAATACAATGCAATGAATAAACAACATAGTAAAAACTACACACAAGCAAGGTTATCCACATGCATATACACTATACGTATGAATGCAAACACACATTAATACACACACTAGTTTTCTCACTCACATCACACTACAACAACCATATATACCAACTACCAATAAACAAAGCATATGAAATTCAAGATTATTGAGATCCAGACTTAGATTCGTGAGTATTTTACTCACCTAAAAAATGTGTCTCTTTCTTCCCCTCACTTTATAAATGCACGCTCGTAAATCACCACCGCAAAAAACCGATTCGTGCTATCGATACCAAATAACGCATAAAATCTCAAGTTTAAATTTGAGAATTTTACGTGATTTATTTGATATCCATGAAATCCTTTTCATGAGTTAAAATGGGCAAAATGAAGAATATTCGAGAGAAGGAAAACTCTGGAAAATAAATTGAACTTGGGTTGATATTGGGCTTGGGCCTTGTAAAATAAATAATCATATACTTCATTTTATGTTTCTCTTTTACTTATGATCAAAATTTCTTTTTAATTTAAATGAATACCATTTTACATTTCAAATCACTTCTCCACCAAATCAATATTATATTTCAACCACAACACTTTTTATAAAATATTATTTTTAGGTTTTCTAGCACAATTTAAATTTTTAACAATTACATTCCCATAATTTAAATTCTTTTATTAAATCATTTTGAAACCCATTTCCAAATAAATTTTGAAATTCCAATTTAATTAATTAAATTACTATTAATTAATTTTTACTTAAAAAGTGGGGTTGTTACAGACTTCACTCCTTAACAAAATTGCATCCTCGCAATTTCCCCTAAGAAAGATCTATAACAAATCAATTCTATTAAATTTAATAATTACAATTTTAAAGATCAACCATAACAAGATATAAAACTTACTTTTCAAAAACAATATTTTCCCTAAATTTCATTTCATTCTAATTCAAACACAATTTGAATTCAAACCTTTCTTTAAATAACTTTTAAATTATTATAATAAGGTTCCTAAAATTGTATCAACAAAATTCTCAATAAAACTCATTTTCCTATTTAGTAAAATAAATTCAATGTATTTCTTAATTTCAAAACGTTTATTCCAAATAAAATTATTTTTAAAACATTATTTTACAAAATCTATTCATATCTATTTATAATAAATATAACCAAATAATTGAATCCATTTCTCAGCTTTGATAAATACACCCAAATTTCAAATTAAATTCAATACCAAATATTTTAAATAACCAAACAAACATAAAAGACTAAAATAAATATACTTAGTGGAAACTAAATAATAGATTTTCCTACTGTGCACTCTGGTCAAAATCAAATCAAATCAACTACCATATCAAACCAAACACCACAATATAATATTAAACCACCCAAAATCATAAATACAAATACTGCTCGTTGAACTAACTCCTTTTGTCCTTGCTACTCCAATCATTTTATTTAAACTTGAAAGTAAATAAATTAATTATATGTTCGAGTAAATATATTTATAAAATCATAAATACGTCCCTTGATGATTATTCTAATAATCATCATATATATAATGTACTATCTTTTATTATAGAAAATTGCACAATACACCCAAGGTTATGGGCTCTAAGTCTCATCGAAGTTCTCGACTCATGTCTCTAAAATACGATGTATTATTCTCAACTTGCTCTGATATAATGTTGTGACACCCTACCTCTGTACCCATATTATCCAAGAGTATTACAAAGTAATATTGTCATATAATATGGATAATGAGGCTATATGGGGTGTACACATGAATATTCCCTTGGACTAACACTGGTACATATTAAAATGTCAAATAAATATCTTATATGTACGTACACTGTATCGGTACAAAGCAATTAAACACATGTGCCTCTAGGATAGAACAATACATAATCTAATCACAATGAATACAGAGTCACAATCGCAGCGATAACATAAATATATAATATGATAATGTCATAAGAAAAAAATACATCTCAAATGTCACCTATCTCAATATAATGTGGAGAATAATTAATATACATCTCAATATCAAAATGTACAGTGAATCGGTATCATACAAGTATCATATAGTAATCCTAATATAAAGCTCCTCTAAGCCTCATAAAATACATATTGGTCAAGTCATCCCTGTACCTGAAAAGTCTCATAATATAAATATCTCCAAAATCATGTCAGAAGATATCATCACCCATATAAAACAATTCATCAAGAATATTATATCCAATGGGTGAATCATTCATATCATAAATCATCACAAAAATGAAATCATCAAGTGAATCGGGCTAGCACACAACAATGCCCTTATATTATATCATAAAATCATGTGATTAATAAATAATATGAGATCGCCCATCAAATCAATCAAATGATATCCAATATTATACAAACCACAATGATAATCTACTACGATCCAAATTACAATCAATAAACAAAGGTTATCTCTAAAATATGAAATATCAACAATATGGATATATGGGGAGTGACTACACTTTAGACACACGGTCTCTAGGATAGTCAACTCATGATAGGGTAGGGACATATATGCTGATCCACTACCACACATACACATACCAAAACCAGACGGGAGACAGACAGCATGTCTTCTTACTCTAGGGACCATACATGGTTCATATGACATGACTCCTACAGTCATCAGTTTCCCTTGCCTCTCCCCTCTCAGTATCATGGCAATTATCTACCATAGGCTAGACAACGCATAGCCTCTTCGACCAAGACTATCGACATTTGTGCCCTAAGGGTAACTGACCGCTGGCATTTGTGACACAGGGGCAACACACAACACTAGTACAAGGCTAACATAACATAAACACAGTGTCACAGATTGGGGGCGCGACCCTCAATCAAGCCGCCTGAGTGGATGCTGGCAAATCTTGTTCACTCCCGAATATAAAAGGAACCAGACCCAATGTGGACGACATATAGTACTCCTAACCTATATCTACTCATAGCTCTAGACGTTGGTCGACACATGGTTCTATATAAATCAACACATGACTACAGTATACTCGAGCTCTTATCACTGGCCGACATATGGCTCGAATCATAAGTCAACACATGACTAAAATATATGAGTATTACCACATACACATGAGCGTGTCCTCATTTGAGTGATATTTACTTGCAAAGAATAATCAAACTAATAACATAACAGCGTCTCATATCATCGCATGTTACTCTTATAATTATTCAATGCTCATAAACTACACTCAATCCACACTAGATATTTCTATATGATGAGCCCGATGAATAACCGAAAAAGTGTTTCTGAAAGTCCCAACCAAGCAGTATCAATGATCTATTTGTTTAAATTTCTCATCATATAGAAATGAAATCTTATAAATCAAATAGAAGGATGTCATTACCGTATCATATTAAAATATGCTACAAAACAGTATCGACGATAAATTATTCATATCATCGAAATCAATACAAAGAATACAATAAATCAAAAATCAAAAACTAATATAACAATAGATTATTCAAATGGACGTAAATAAGCATATCAATAATAATAATTAAATACTCACAACCGATAACTTTATATAACAAAATTAATACTTAGAATTATATAAATATTAACTATATAATTTAGAACTATTTAAATAATTAACAAAACTCGAATATAAGATATTCTATAATAATAACGAATTTCTCAATCTTTTATAAAATTAAAATAATAATTTATTAGTCATAATATCCTTAAACAATCCTATTTTCTTTCATTTAATAACCCAAAATAGATTATAAAATTAAATATCACACATCAAAATCAATCCATAATTTTATTATGGTTAAATATTATTCTAATAAATATATTTAAAATCACATACCTCTATAAAATAATAATTAAAAACCATCTAAATAATAAAATTAAATTCCCATCATTAATAAATCAAACTTCTACTTATATTTTTTTTGATGAAAACTTCTACTTAAATTTTTATATTTAATATCTAATAAATATATGTATTTGAGTTTATGCATATTTAATTTAGTTTGTTTAAATATAAATATACACATATATATTTTATTTTTAAACTACTAAAGCTTATATATATATATATATATATATATATATGAATGCTCGCTTATGAAAAAGAAGTGAAAACAGAGTAAATAAATGATCAACTCTGTTAATGTAACAAGAGAGAACATAAATAATGCAAGAACTATCTTGTAACAGCAGGCTAGTCAAAATACAAAATTAAAAATATAGAATATAAATAACAAAACATGATATGTATCCAAAATACAAACCAATAAGACAAGATATAAAGTCATACTCACACACAATACCTGTTGCGTCAAAATTGGCCATCAACACCCAATTATGAAAAAACTCCAATATCAAATCGAACCATAGAAATATGAAGAGAAATAAATGAAGAACAAAACTAAAACAATCATAAAGCAAGTAAATGGAGACAAGATTTATAGTGGTTCGGCTAACTTTGGCCTACGTCCACTCCCAAATAATCCTTTTTATTATACTGAAGTTTGTTTGCAGTTAGAATTCGAAATCCAAGAATAAAATTGATAGAGTGTAGCCTATGTTAAAGATAAAGAGAAGTAGAAAGCAGAACCCTTTTCTAACGCCATGCCTGTTGTATTTATAGGGGTAGACGTGCACTGATCGGGCTGAAATTTTGACAGAAGGTTCGAGAGACCAAGGCGAGGCCACCCAAAAATTTCCAAGCCCGTTGGGGCCTACAATAGGGATCGGTACCGATCTCTATTTTGGTGTCCAAATAGGGTGCGATCCTTCTGGGGGTTTCCCCATGATGATAGCTACTTGTCGTCCAAATTTCATGTCATTTTGATTTACGGTTTGTGAGATATTGCGTTTTCCGTAAGGTGGTGTTGCTTGAATTCTGTTTTCTGTCGATCCCTCTAGAGGGATAGGCACCAATCCCTCCAATATTCTCCAAATGACATGCGATCCCTAGGGGAGCTTTTCTATGTTATATTATGTATAGCCTTCAAGTTTCATACCAATTGGATTAGTAGAAGTCGAGTTATTGACCGATCTTTGTTGCAATATGGTGTAAAGCTGATTATAGCCGATCCCTATGGAGGGATAGGTACCGATCCCTCTAACTTGCTCCAAATGTTATGTGATCCCTATCGGATGTTCACCATGTTCTAATAAGCTTGTCTTCCAAGTTTCATGTCAACTGGATGTGTAGATGTTGAAATATTGATCGATCTTTGTTATGAAGTTGGGCTTAGTCGATCCCTAAGGGGGACTGGTACCGATCCCGATTGAGGGACAGATGCCGATCCCGCCAACTTCTCCAAATGCCATGCGATCCCTAAGGTAGACTCCTAGGGTCTCATCTTCTTGTTTCTAAAGTTCCACTTCAATCCGCCTTGTGGTTGTTGAGTTATGGAGCGATCATCGTTGAGTTGTGTTGTTGAGCTGAATATGATTGGATCCCTCTTCTTTTGCTTATAACTCTATCATACGAACTCCGATCGACTTTAAATTTGAAATGTAGCCTCATGAGGCCTTCCTTATCACTTCATACCAATTGCACCTTGATTAGGATAAAAATTATGTATTCGATCCGAATCCGCTTGACCATCATCCATAGTCTCGTTTATAGCCGATCTCAACTTGGTAATCGTTTCTTCGGGCCTCCCGCCTTGATGATCATGATGTCCATTGGGTTAAATTCGCATGTGTACTACTTTTCCAATAGGCGGGTTAACAATACCCATACGTACATCCCACACACACACAGATATATATATATATATATATATTTATTTACTGACACACATACAAGCATAAAAATACACTCACAAACACTATTTGTGCGCGCGCACACACATACACTAGGACACACGCACCTGCCCCAGATCGGCTATGCATGCACTAAAACTACCCATGCGTCCACTAACTCACAGCCATGTAAACGCAGCCCCTCCATACACCCTCAACACAACACGCACTGTCACTTACTAGAATATACAGACACCCACAAGCTGCTCTCTTACTTGTACACACAAAATACACATTTACCTACACATATAAACACACACACATGCACTGCACACATATATATACTCCGCTCTCACCTGCACACACAAAAATATACGAAACACTCACATTTACTATCTGGAACAACAACAGAGCAAAGGACGTGCTAACCTATACACATGTAAATTCACATATGCAAACTCACCTATATATGTATGTGTGTAAAAACTAACATGCGCATACACGACCATTCTCCCATACATATGCTGTTGCGGACTCCCAACACACATAAAGA
Source organism: Allium fistulosum (assembly GCA_030737815.1). Taxonomy (NCBI): domain Eukaryota; kingdom Viridiplantae; phylum Streptophyta; class Magnoliopsida; order Asparagales; family Amaryllidaceae; genus Allium; species Allium fistulosum. The sequence continues at coordinate 1,124,910,904 of CM060904.1, read as the reverse complement.
TCACAAATATGCACAGAGGAACACCTATACACACTCACCTGTCCTTTGCTACACAAAACACATACGCACACGATATTTACATAAACACACGGTCACACAATCCACACACACATGTGTACATACCTTGAAACACACACACTAATACTTAAACACACACAACAGATATGAATATAAAAGCATAAGCTACACAGAAACAAAAGACAACACAATGGATAAAAGACAACAAAGTAAAAACAATACACAAACAATATTATCCATATGCATATACACTATAAGTATGACTGCAAACACACATTAATATATATATATATATACACACACACACTAGTTTTCTCACTCATATCACACTGCAAAACAACCAATATATACCAACTACCAATAAAAAAGCATATGAAATTCAATGATTATAAAGATTAGGACTTAGATTCATGAGTATTTTACTCACTTGAGAATTGCATTTCTTCCTCCCCCTTACTTCATGAACGCACGCTCGCAAATCACCACCGCGACAAAATCGATTTGTGCTATTGATACCTAACATTAAACCCCATGTCTAAATTTGAGAATTTTACGTGATTTATTTGATTTGGTCTTCCTTTTCTAAGTGGCAAAAGTTTTCGTGGTATTATAATTCCAAAGGAAGCTAATTGACAGGAATCCTTTTCGTGATTTAAAATGGGCAAAATGAAGAAAATTTGAGAGAAGGAAAACTCTAGAAAATAGATTGAACTTGGGTTGATATTGGGCTTGGGCCTTGTAATATAAATAATCATATACTTCATTTTATGTTTCTCTTTTACTTATGATCAAAATTTCTATTTAACTTAAAATGAATACCATTTTACATTTCAAATCACTCTCCATCAAATCAATATTATACTTCAACCATAACACTTATTATAAAATATCATTTTCATGTTTTCTAGCAAATTTAAATTTTTAATTATTACATTCTCATAAATTAAATTCTTTTATTAAATCATTTAGAAACCCATTTCCAAATAAATTTCCAAATTCCAATTTAATTAATTAAATTACTATTAATTAATTATTATTTAAAAAATCGAGTTGTTACATTTTGACACTGGGTTGACTTGAGTTGACCGTGATAATAACCCTATATAAATGAGAAGACGAATCCTCTCTTGAATAGTGCTTCACTTCCAATACTTCCACTTGACCCAATTATAGTCACTCGAGGGACACCGTGCCATTATTTGACTATAATCAAAGCAGAGCTTTCATATTAAAGATTCATAGTATTCTTAAGTCGAGAAAACTATGTAAATTAGTCACGTCGATATTTTCTGTTTGACCTTAGTTAAATTAATGAACAAAAAACTATCGAGTGATTCGTTCCATATTTATTCAATAACTATCAATACTTAACCTCTAGGTACCCCCCATCAGTCATGAGTAATACACTGCCCAACATTTAGAGAGCATTACATACTCTATCTCAAAGGATACATCCATATCCAGTCTCGATGCTTCTAGACTAGGAACGTTTAAAATGATGTGTTTTATAATATTGTGATATAATAATCATGATTACAACTATTTGTAATTACTATCACAAACACCCCATTTATGGATTTTCTATTATATATACTTTAATTAAGCATTTAATTATTTATAACATATTATAATAAAAACATAACAGAAAGAAAACCACTTTATTATGAACGAGAATTGATTACAGAGTTAGTTAATTTACAATAAATTATAGAATTGCCCTTAGGGCATACCCCTAACTCTATCAATCTCCCACTTGCACTTGAGGCCGATTATGGAATCTTAGTCCCATTCCTTCAATCTGCTTCTCGAGAGCTGACCGATAGGCGTTTGGTGAATGAATTTGCTATGTTGTTCTTGGTATCTAACCTTTGAATGACGACTTCTTTCTTCTTAATGAATTCTCTAATCAGGTGGAACTTTCGAAGAATGTATCGCGACTTCTTGTGTACTCTGGGTTCCTTTGCGACCTGTATCATCACATTGTTGTCATAGAACAATGCCATAGGATTCTCGATATTGGGAATCACTCCTACCTCTCTCAAAAACTTTTGTATCCAAATTGTTTCTTTTGCTGCCCCATTAAGGGCGATATACTCGATCTCCATCATGGAATTAACAACTATTTCTTGCTTGCAACCTTTTCGACTAACGGCTCTGTCGTTAAGCGTAAAGACGTGCCGGATACTGACTTACTATCATCTATATCACTTTGAAAGCTCGAATCTGTATATCCCTTCATAAGAAGTTCTTCATTCCCATATATGAGGAATAAATCCATAGTATTTCTCAAATACTTAAGTATACATTTTACGGTTGTCCAATGTTTTTCTCTAGGATTAGACTGGTATCGACTTACACATCCTGATGCGTATGCCACATCCAGTCTAGTATATAGCATGGCATATATTATGAATCATATGGCTGAAGCATAGGGAATCCTCTTCGTATTCTTCTTCTCCTCATCGGTATGAGGAATGCCCTTTTTAGAAAGGACGATTCCAGATTGCGTTGGAGCATTTCCATGCTTGGAATTCTCCATACTGAACGTTTTCAGTATGGTGTCTATGTACAGGGATTGGGATAATTCCAACAGCCTCGTAGATCTATCTCTATAGATCTTTATACCAAGTATATAGGCCGCTTCTCCCGAATCCTTCATGGAGAAGTTTTTGGAAAGCTAAGCTTTCATTGATTGCAATAATGAAGTGTCATTGCCAATCAATAATAGATCATCGACATAAAATACTAAGAATACGATAGTGTTGCCCTGTTCCTTTCTGTATATGCATGCTTCCCTTGTGTTTTGATAAAAACCAAACTGTTTGATTACCTTATCAAACACTTATTCCAACTCCTTGAAGCCTATTTAAGTCCATAAATGGACTTTAACGACTTGCAAGCCTTGCCTTCACCCCCACTGACCACAAAACACTCTTGCTGCGACATATAAATGGTTTCTTCTAAATCATCATTTAGAAAAGCCGTCTTTACATCCATTTTCCATATTTCATAGTCACAAAATGCAGCGATGGCTAGCATAATCCGAATGGATTTAAGCATGGCTATGGGCAAAAAGGTCTCTTCATAATCAACACCTTGAATTTGACGAAATCCTCTTGCAATTAGCCTTGCCTTACAAGTCTCCACTTTCCCATCTACATTTAGCTTTTTCTTAAAAATCCATTTGCAACCGATGGGTTTTATCCCTTCGGGTATGTCCGACAAAGTCCAAACTTTGTTTTCGTACATGGAATCCATCTCGGATTTCATAGCTCCAAGCCAGAGTGCAGAGACTTTACTATGTAGTGCTTATTGAAAAGGTAGAGGAGTGTCGTCATCTAAGACACAGTCCTTCTTCTCATCATCTACGAGAAAACCGCAGTATCCCTCTAGTGTGTGAGATTCCCTACTAGACTTTCTAATAGGTTGTGTGTTCTTGTGTATGGGTGAACATGGTTCTTCCACTATTTCGGTTTCAGTGTTTATTTCTTCGATCTCATCTAAGTCTACAATTTTATTGTTAATTTCCTTTGATAGAAATTCTCTTTCTAAAAAGGAAACTTGTTGAGAAAAAATGTGTTTTTGTTCCTCTGTGTTGCAGAATGTATATCCCATTGAGTTTTTGGGATATCCTATAAATTTACACAGTACTGATCTTGCGTCTAGTATATTCGGACCAACATTAATAACGTACGTCGAACAGGCCCACACCTTCAAGTGCTTGAGTTAGGGTTCCTTACCATACCATATCTTATATGGTGTTTTAGGCACAGATTTAGTGGGTAACAAGTCCAATATATGCATTGTGGTTTCTAGCGCATGTCCCCAATAGGATAGAGGTAACTATGCCTTACTCATCATAGAACGAACCATATCTAATAGGGTTTGATTCATTCGCTCCAGCACACCATTCTATTGCGGAGTATAGTGTAGAGTAACCAGAGAGATAATCCCATTTACTTTTAAGTATTGTTGGAAATCATGTTCAACATACTCGTCTCCTCAATTCGATTGAAGAATCTTAATCTTATAGCCCGTTTGGTTTTCTACTGCATTTTTACATTCAACAAATTTCTCATAGACGTCATATTTGTTCTTCATAAGAAAAACATATCCTAGTTTTGAGAAATCAACGGTGAAAGCAACAAAGTAAAAACTATTATATTTAGTAATTACAGGCATAAGGCTACATACATCACTATGTATTAACCCTAAGAGTTCATCAACTCTTTCATTTCTCCCACTGAAGGGGTGCTTGGTCATTTTACCTTTGAGACACGACACTCATACGTGTCAAATGATTTGAAACCAATTGATGGTAAAAAAACCTTCAATTTTCAATTTGTGTAGCCGTTTCTCACTAATATGACCTACCCTACAATGCCAAAGATAACTATCATTATATTGTTAGAAGTATTATTCGCAGAACATACATAATTAGTATTAAACACATAAATGACATTTTGAAGATACCATTGCAGACTTTATTTCGGTTGACGCCAAAAATGAGCATCAACATCCAATAGAATCTAGTAGAGATTAAATGAAGAATGAAATTAAAACAGACCCAATATCATAAATGAACACATAAATTTTTATAGTGGTTTGGCAATCTTGGCCTACGTCCACTTCATATTTTTTTTTGATCTTGCACTTGATTATGATTACAAGAATGTTTGGATCAGTTGGGATCTATTAGTACAAGAATAAAGAATAAAAATGGAAGAGCCTTTGCAGCAAAAAGAAGGATCCTTTTTTTTGATGACATGCCTGCTGTATTTATAGGAAAGACGTGCACGGATTGGACTGAAATTTCGGCAGAAGGTTCAGGACAACAAGACAAGGCCACCCAAAAATTTCTAGGCCCATCGGGACCCATAATAGAGATTGGTATTGATCCCTATTATTGCGTCCAAATGGGTTGCGATCCCTATGTGGGATGTCACATGATGTTAGCTACTTGCATCCCAAATTTCATGCAATTCTGACATACTGCTTATGAGATATCGTATTTTCCATGAAGTAATGTTGCTTGAATTCTAATTTCTACTGATCCCTCCAAAGGGAGTTATGCCAATCCCTACAACTTCCTCCAACTAGAATGAGATCCCTATTGTTCCACGTGTTTTAGTAAGCTTGTACTCTAAGTTTCATGTTGATAACATGTGTAGATTTTGAGTTATTGACCGAACATTACTGCAAAATTGAGTTGTGGAATCTATATGATACGATCCATAGTGTTGAGTATGGACCGTACCTGATCCATCTTCAGGGAGCAGTGAGCTTTCATGCTTCTACTTCATAGTATCATCTATGCTTGATTTTTGGACCCCACAATCATCGCTCTGGGCTACTAGTCTTGATGACAGTCGAGTCTAACTTAGATGGTCAGTTGGGGTGTAGCCGGGTCAAAATGTTGAATAACAATTTCCATTTAAACTAATGTTCATAACATTATTTGCATAATGAAATATATATCCAGTCTTAAACAATCTAGAAACATAAATAATCCCATAAATAAAATCTTTTACAAAATAGCAATTATTTAATACTAATACTAATACTAATCCACTAGGCAAAACTAAATGATAATCTCCTACTGTAGTTGCATCTACTATAGATCCATCAGTAACTTGGAGCCTTATTTCTCCTTTTTCCATGTGGCTAGTTCCTAAGCCCCTATAACGAAATACATATATGAGTAATCCAGTATCTAAAACCCAAGACTTTTTATTGATTGCAAAACAATTTTAAAACATAAATGTACTTAATGGAGCCACAGAATCATTTTGCTTCTTTTTCTTAACAATGTTCACGTAGTCAGGACAATCCTTTTCCAGTGACCTTTCTTGTGCAGTGGTGACATTCACCCTTGGTCTTCTTACTTTTCTTTTTCTTACCTTCTCTCTTCCGCTTCTTTGAAATCTTTGAAGATGATGCAGTACCCTTTACAGCAAGCACGACACCTTGATCTTTAGATGTAGACTCGGCCAAACTCAACATATTGAGGAGCTCCATGAGGTTTACACTTAATTGGTTCATGTTATAATTCGGTATGAACGATTCATACTGAGAAGTAAGGGAACCAAGGATCAAGTCTACTTGGAGTTCATTGCTTATTTGTATGTCCAACTATGAAAGCCTATCAATGTAGCCTTCATCATTAGTAAATAATCGTCCACTTTCTATCCCTTGGTCATTTTGGTATTAAACAGCTTCTTCGTAAGCTAGTGCCTTATGGAACACGACTCTTCACCAAACAGGGCCTTGAGATTATCAAATATCTCATGGACAAACATCTTTTGTGCTACCTCTACAATGGTTTGTCTAACATAGATAACACGAAAACTTAGGCGATCTCTAGGTCTGACACCCATTTTTCGTAAGCAAGTCGTAGTTAAGAGATCGATCGTTTTTATTGAACAGTTTTGGAGTTGTTATTTTCTGCAAGTTTAAGTGGTAGATTATTAGTACAAACCATAGCATATGTTCTTATAATATTAGTGAGGTTAAACTTTATGTTTCATTATACTAATAAGCTCCCACTAGCTTTTTATGTTTTGCCAAACCCTAAGTCGAAACATAGAAGTCTTTCGACTTCACTAGTAGGTGTTAGGACTCGTCTATCTTGAAATTCTAACCTTAAGTCTGCTCAATAAGTCATAGCTCCATGAATGATGGATAACTCCTTATTGATTGTAACATATAGAATTCCTAACCTTTTGGTGCCTTGACCTAATTTCGATTCGACCTTGAGTCTGCTAAACAAATCGAAACGAAATTATTCGCTAGTACCTACCATATCATGATGGCCTAAGCATAGTATACGTACCTTGAGTCTGCTCAACAAATGTATATAGTTATCTTACCTCGTCTATTCAGTATATTAATAATACTATACATAACAACCCTAGCTTGAGTCTGCTCAACAACTAAGGAGTATGCAAGTAATTTATTAATATATATATAGTAAAGGACAACATTATACTGAGTGATATTGGCTGATGGAATAATGTAGTTCTTATGAATTACCCCCGTGATTCAAGTGTTGGACACATCGGAAATCATGGTATAAGTACCTTTACGTATGTATTTATTCTTTAAGTCTATTTTGGGTTTCTTTAATGTTCCACCTCTAGTTTATACATTCATATTATATGAGTTTTATAATAGTCTTATGTATAATATTATATTAGTTAGGAGTTTTCTTTTTTCCATTTTAATGGCGTGCTTTCCTGTCCTTATCCTTTTCCCGCCCCATCCCATGTTCAATTCCGCTCCCCCTCCTCCTTCTCCTCCCCCTCTACTACAACCCGATCCTTAAGCCGCCTCTTTGCTTGTTCCTGCCTCGATCGTTCCTCCTCATCCCCCTCCTTTACTTCCTCTCTCTCCCCCTTTGGTTGCTTCCACTTCCTCTATGTATCCTTCTACCACTTCACCATTAACCGTTTCTTCTTCCACGTGAAGCTCTCTCTTTAAGAAACTTCCCAAGAATGCTGGTTCTTGTAACCACAATCCTTCTCCCTCAAGTACAATGATGACGGTGCGCTCATTTTGCCACCAGATGTTCCCCTTATAGGCACGAATTTCTGGGGAAATCACCTTGTTGGATTTTTTCTGGACAAGAACCTTTCATACACAGTCATGGTTCAGCATTTGACACTAATTTGGCATGGTCTTGACGACATCCAAATCAGATCCGATGGCAATGTATTCTTTTTTGAATTTGTTGATGAGGAAAAAAGGAAGATCCTTGAATCAGACCCTGTTATCATTAGAGGTAAAGTTTTCATTATTATGAAATGGCTTCCCACTATTGACTATGTGAAGGAGGAGACTTAGTCGATCCATTATGGGTTCACTTCAGTAATATCCCATTAGCATCATGGTCGTTGTTTGGAATTAACTGGTCAGCGAACCACATTGGCATGGTGATCTGTTTTGATGAATCCATTGAAAGGTTGAATATTTGAGTTTGCAAAGGACTTAGTTGAAATAGAGCCAACGAGATTGTTGCTAGATAAAATTTTAATTCAACTAGCAATTGGTAAAATTGCTTTTGTTAATGTCAAGTATAATTTGAAACCTCATATTTGTACCCATTGTAAAGTATTTGGTCATACTCATAAATTGTGCTCTAAAGTGTTTTGTGATGGTAATGTGAATGCTGAAGGCTAAACTGGAAATGTAAGTGAAGTTAAGGAGCAGTTAAAGGCTAAAGTTGGTGAAAATTAGCAAAGTAATAAAGAGCACGAATGGAATTTTATAAGGAGAAATAAAAAAGGGTTGTTAATAAAGTCTTGAATGTTTCTTCTAGTGGTAATGATGTACCCAAAGCTATTGGTGTTGTTATTACATAAACTAAATCATCTGATTTGCATGTTATGAGCACAGTCTTGGAAACTGATACATGCACAAAAGAAGCGGTGGCTAGTAATATTTATGATTTGGATGATGTTGTACCTACTAATGTGCATGTTGATGTGCTACTAGGCCCCCTACACATGTTTCATTCATTGATACCATGATCAGAACATCATGCCAAACTCACAAGCAAATATCAATACTTATACTGAATTATCAACCTACACAAACATTTTGCAGGCCGTTATGCATCCCAATTTAACCAATGTGCAGCTGTTGTTTCCTCCTTGGCCACTAATCACAACATCCCACCAATCCTACATGCTAAATTCAATCCGCAATCTAACTCAATCCAACCAAACTTTGATCAACTTGAGATCTTAAATGAACCTGTCAACCCGATCAAATCTCTAACATCTTCATTTGCTCAATCGATGCCAATATAACCTCTTCCTCCATTATCACTACAACTGGTAATGTCTCAACAATACAATGTGTCAATCCTTTTGAAGTTCTGTCCTCCACTGGATGCGATGATTATATTCTTCCTTCCACTATATCATCCTCCAACTCTATCCATTCCACTTCTTTAAATGTCACTCCTACAAAATTGTCAGTCCTTCCATTCCTCTCACTAGAAGCAAGAAAAAACAACTTGAAAGGGACAAATATCTAGCTTAATATTCCAATTTTGATATCCAACCTATCTCGAAACCTCCGTTTGATGCTACCACGGGAGGTTTTAACTCATGCTCCACCACACAAGTTCACTCCTCATCCACTGCAACTACATCTCCTTCAATGATTGACAAAATAGTATGCTGGAACATTAGGGGTGCTAATGACATCTCCAAACAGACTGAAATTCGTGAGTACGTTGATACCAACAATCTTCACATGGTTACAAATACTGGAAAACAAGCTTAGTGCTGAAAACATTATGCAAGACTGTTACACCATTAAGCCAAACTGGAATGTTCTTCATAACCTTCAGCATTCCCCTTTTGGTAGAATTATGAACCTTTTCAACCTTAATACCTTCTGTATATTTGAAATCCATTCCTCCAACCAAATCTGCCACTACTCTATCACTCGTATTCCTGACAACAATGTTTTTAACTGCTCCTTTTTCTACGCACATAACTCACCCACTCCTAGAAATGCATTTATATATGATATTCACCTTCTCAAATCTAATATATCATGGATCATATTGGGAGACTGGAACTGCAAGCTCTCCTCTTCTGATAAGTGGTAAACCTTTAGTCAATAGTGATTTGATTCCTCTTCAACATGCTACTCATCTTGCTAAACTTTCTGAAGCTCCATCTGCTGGTTTGTTTTTCACTTGGAACAATAAATCTAGGAGCGGAATCAGGACTTATAGTAGAATTGATAAGGCCTTCTTTAATGCTCCAGCTGCTAATTTATGGTCTAATCTCCATATAAACTCCTTGCTGCCAAACATTTCCGATCACTCTCCACTTGTTATAAACTTTGGCTCCCCATCTGTTGGTGTATATGTCAGTTCTGTCCAAATAAAGAGTTCAGTTTGTTATGTAAATAGGGATATATTGGTCATTGTATTTTAGGCCAGCTGTAAAGTTTTTCTTTTTCTTTTATTAGTCGTGGTCTTGTAAAAGATTGTTTTCCAGATCTGAGAATAAAATTTTCTTTTACCATTTTCTTCTAAATCTTCTTCGTTCAGATTATCATGATTATCATGGTATCAGAGCAGGTTCGATTCGCTCTCCAGATCCAAGGTTGAAGATCGATTCGCTCTCCAGATCCGAGGTTGTAGGTCGATTCGCTCTTTAGATTGTCTTCGATAGCACAAGACAGCAATACTGCCATCAATTACAATGATTCGTACTTCCTTTCTCATGGCGATAATTCCAACAGTCAACTTGGTCAAATCCTCTTCAATGGTGGAAACTATCTTAATTGGACCCGCAGTGTTAAGCTTGCACTCGGAGCGAAGAATAAATCTGGTTTTATCGATGGATCTCTTCCGCGCCCTTCTGATAGCTCTCCAGATTTGCAGAAATGGATACGCAATGATTATATGGTTACAAGATGGATATTAATTCTATGGAAAGGTCCATTTCTGAAACTTTTATTTTTTCTACTTCTGCTAGGAATCTTTGGATTGAAATACAAGAACGTTATGGTCAGTCGAATGCACCTCTTCTTTATGAATGTTATAAGGAATTAATGTCAGTTCAGCAAAATGATGATTCGATTGCTGAGTACTATGGAAAATTAAAGAAAGTTTGGGATAAATTGCAAGCTTATGAACCGTTTCCTGATTATTCTTGTGGTGTAATGTTAAATTGTTCATGTGGTATTCTTAAACAAATTCTGGAGGCAGATCAAATCAAGAAACTCATTCAATTGATTGCTGGCCTAAAATACAATGACCAATATATCCCTATTTACATAACAAACTGAACTCTTTATTTGGACAGAACTGACATATACACCAACATAGTGACATTTCTACTCCTCAAAATATTTTTTCTTTGAATAATTGTCATGTATCTGATTCCATTGTTTGTCATTCCTCTGTACATAATCCAAGTTTATCTGTTTTGCATGCTAGACTTGGTCATGCATCAATAAATAAATTGAAACATTTACCTTTTCATATACATTCTGAAAATTTTGATTGTGAAGCATGTGTGTTAGCAAAACATCATAAGTTGCCATTTAATCTTTCTAATTCAATTGCTGCTACTTGTTTTGAGCTTGTGCATATGGATCTTTGGGGTCCATACAAAATTCCTAGTTTATCAGGAGCCAGATATTTCTATACTATATTGGATGATCATTCTAGATGTACTTGGACTCATTTAGTTCATGATAAAACCTAAGTTCCAAAAATTATTGCAAGCTTTCTAGCCTATGTCGAGACTCAGTTTCATACTAGAGTAAAGATCATCAGAAGTAACAATGGTACTGAAATTCTTCAAGAGTCTTGCACAACTATGTTTCTTTCAAAAGGAATAATTCATCAAAAGAGCTTGCCTGGAGTACCTCAACAAAATGGGAGGGTAGAAAGGAAGCATAGACATTTATTAGAGACTACTAGAGCTCTTAGAATTCATGCAAATTTGCCTAAAAGGTTTTGGGGTGAAGCTCTTCTTACTGCAACATATCTCATAAATATGATGCCATCTTCGGTTTTATCCTGGAAAACTCCTTATGATATCTTGATGAAAAAAAAACCTGATTATTCTAATTTGAAAGTATTTGGTTGTCTTTGTTATCCTCTTGCAAAAACTTCGGATAAAATGGAGCAAAGATCAAAAAGGTGCATTTTTATTGGTTATCCATATGCTTCTAAAGGATACAAGTTGTATGACATAAAAGATCATAAAGTAATTCTCAGTAGAGATGTGGAGTTTAAGGAACATATCTTTCCATATTCATCTAATGAAGAAAATATTTCTTCTCAATCTTTTCCATTGGTTAATCCTGCTTATACTTCAACTAATTCACCTACACAAACACAAAATTCAATTTCATTTGATATTCCTACTTTTGATATCCAGCAAAATTCTAATTCAATATCTGAATTTTCTCCACAAAATTTTCCTCCTACTCCAAAAACTATTAACACAAATAATTCTTCTTGTTCACCTACTTCATCTTCTACTACTCATTCCTCTATCCCACTTGAGCATAGTTCTAATATTCAATCTGAAATTCCTCTTAGAAGGTCTTCAAGACAAACTCAGCTTCCAAAGAAGTTTGAAGAATTTATTCTTCCAAATAAGTGTGTTCCATCTGCACATTTGTCCTTTGCTTACAATATACTTTCTGATCCAGAACTCTCCTTTTTAGATTCCGAATTTTTAGCCAGCTTAGCGAATGTTTTTACTGTATATGAACCAAGCTGTTATGATCAAGCAAAAGATAAACAAGAATGGATAGAGGCCATGAATGAAGAATTGGAAGCTCTTGAGAAGAATGATACATGGGTTTTGATAGATTTACCTCATGATAAAAAGGCAATTGGATGTAAATGGGTGTATAAAGCAAAATTAAAGCCAGATGGAAACCTTGAAAGATGCAAGGCTAGAGTTGTAGCTAGAGGGGATAAACAAATAAAAGAAAAAGACTTCAAGCATACTTTTAGTCCTGTAGCGAAATTTACAACAGTCAGAATTTTAATAGCTATAGCTGTTGCGAAAGGCTGGGATTTGCAACAACTTGATGTTAATAATGCATTTTTACATGGCTATGTTGAAGAAGAAATTTATATGCATCCTCCACCAGGTTATAAGAAAGCAAAACCTGGGCAAGTATGTAAGCTGAAGAGATCTTTATATGGGCTTAGACAAGCAGCGAGGCAATGGAATATTGAGTTATGCAGTTTTTTGTTGAATTTGGGTTATATTCAATCCAAGCAAGATTATTCTTTGTTTATAAAGAATACGGAAAATGCAGGTTTTATTGCGGTTTTAGTATATGTTGATGATCTTCTAATAACTAGAAATTGTTCAGCTGAAATTGAGAGCTTGAAAAGGAGACTTCATTCTTCTTTTACGATTAAAGATCTAGGAGGATTGAAGTATTTCTTGGGTATCGAAGTTTCAAGGACAAGGGTTGGTATACTTTTGAGTCAAAGAAAATATATTTTTGATTTGCTGAAGGATAATAATTTGCTTGAATGTAAGGAAGTTTCTTCTCCTTTTCCAAAGCATTTGAAGCTGAGTACTCAAGACAATGATCTCTTACCTGATCCAGAAGCATACGGAAGGTTAATTGGGAAAATGTTATATTTAAACATGACTAGACCGGATATATCTTATGCTGTTCAACAGCTAAGTCAATTTCTGCAAGCTCCAGCTAAGTCACATTTTAATGCCGCTATTCATGTTTTGAAATATTTGATAGGCACAATTAATCTTGGTCTGTTCTATTCTGCTTTCTATTCTGCTCAACCTGAAAAAGATCTAATTTTAAAAGGATATTGTGATGCTGATTGGGGATCATGTCCTTTTTCGGCTAAATCATTGTCTGGCTATGCAGTATTTTTAAGAAATTCATTAATTTCTTGGAAAACCAAGAAGCAGAAGACTACTTCAAAGAGTACTTGTGAAGCCGAGTACAGAAGCATGAGTTATTCTACAAGTGAATTGATTTGGATAGATGGTCTTTTAGCTGATTTGCAGATTAAAATTCCAAAACCTATTGATTTGTTTTGTGATAATATTGCTGCTAAGCACATTGCTGAAAATCCAGTTTTCCATGAAAGTACTAAGCATTTGCGAATGGACTGTCATTTTGTTCGAGATTTTGTGCAAGAAGGATTCATCAAGATTTTGCATGTTAAAACATCTTTACAACTCGCTGATATCTTCACAAAACCACTCTGTTCTGAACCTCACAAATTCTTCTCAGTCAAGCTTGGCCTACTGTCAAAGCCACCAGATCCAGCTTGAGGGGGGATGTTGGTATATATGTCAGTTCTGTCCAAATAAAGAGTTCAGTTTGTTATGTAAATAGGGATATATTGGTCATTGTATTTTAGGCCAGCTGTAAAGTTTTTCTTTTTCTTTTATTAGTCGTGGTCTTGTAAAAGATTGTTTTCCAGATCTGAGAATAAAATTTTCTTTTACCGTTTTCTTCTAAATCTTCTTCGTTCAGATTATCATGATTATCACCATCCATTACTCTTCCCTCCAACTTCAAATACTTCAATAATTAGGCTGATCAACCTGACTTCCTACACATTATTTCTAATGCATGGGCTTCCAATGTCTTTGGCAATCCCATGTAGGTCCTTCGGCAAAAACTCAAAATAACCAAGTCTACCTTGAGGGTGTGGAGTAGTGATGTTTTTGGAAAGGGAAAAACAATCAAATTTATTAAAATTAAAACTAATATATATTCAAACTAAATTATTTAACAATCCTTTAAATGCTGATATTTTAATGCAAGAGCATCTTACTTCTGCTGCTCTGATGGCAGCCCATAGAGATGAAGCTTTGATGCAAAAGGCAGAAGATAAGATACAATTGGGATTCTTGGTGATAAAAATACGGCTTATTATCACCAATATCTCAAGTCCAAATACGTGAGATCCACTATTCACACTGATCAAAACTTTATTGGTATTTCTTTTATCAACCATTACAAGAGCATTTTTGGTTGCTGCCCTGACAACAATATTGATGATAACACTCTTCATTCCCTACCATTCAACAAGCTATTTAATGAACATGTTACTCAAGTTAGCACTGAATTTTCTCATGATGAAATAAAAAATGCATTATTCTCTATTGACACTAAGTCCTCTGGGGGTTCTAATGGGTTTAATTCTCACTTCTTCATCTCTGCTTAGAGCATTATACAACATGATTTCGTAAAGGCCATTGACAATTTTTTCAGAACCACCAGGATGCTCTCTACCATCAACACTGTTGTTATATGCCTCATACCTAAAGTTAATAATTTGTTTCTGACTATAGGCCTATTAGTTGCTACACCACTTTTTACAAGTGCATATCCAAATTGCTTGCTTCTAGGATTCAAGTTGTGCTACTATCTCTTGTTTTAATTAATCGGTCTGCCTATATTGTTGGTCATAGCATAGTTGACAGCAGTCATCCGTCTCATGAGATAATTGCTGGTTACAATAGGAAACACATTAGTCCTAGATGATGCATTAAATATGACATTAAAAAATCTTTTGACACTACCAGATGGGATGCTATCATATGCATCATGAAGCTCATGAACTTCCCTACAAAATTTATTCAGTACATTTACACTTGCATCTCCACGACTTCTTTCTCCGTTAATGTAAATGGTCACTCTCATGGCTACTTCAAGGGGAGGCAAGGGTTGAGACAAGGTGACCCAATCGGTTCCTATCTATTCATAATTGTTATGGAAGCTCTCATTTTTACCCATCTTAGCAAATGCAATAATATGCTTATTAAGTTCCACCCTAAATGTAGAGATCCCTTCATTGTCGGCCTTTTCTTTGTTGATAAACTCCTAGTGTTCACTAAACCTTCCAGTTTATCATTAACTAATCTATCTAATGCCCTCAACTCCTTCTACAATGCCACTGGCCTTAGGGTAAACTACAATAAATCCACCATCATGATTGCTGGCATGAATAAGGAACAAAAGACTATTATTGCTTCAACTCATAATCTTCTAATTATGAATCAGGGCATTCACTATTTGGGTATCCCACTCACTTCCACTAGAATCAAAAAATCACACTATCAAGCTCTATATGAGAAGATTACACTAAAACTTGGACATTGGCATAACAAATTCCTCACTGCTACTAGAAGGCTAACCACTGTGAACTCCATCATTTTCTTAATGCGAGTTTATTATTCAATGATTTTTTTCCTTCCTAAGATGCTCTTACGCATGATTGGGAGAGCCTACTCCCAATTTTTATGGCATGGATGTCCTTTCTCTACTAAACCCAATCTTATTGCTTACACTAAACTTAAGAAACCACTGCATGAAGGTGGACTTGTTATTAAGTGTTTGGTTACATGAAACATTGCTGCCACTTCTAAGGATTTTGATACCTTATTCTTTGATAGCTGTAGTCTCTGGAAGAAATGGACTTGGAAGTACTTGATTGGGAGCAAAGACTTTTGGACCATGAGTAAACCTCCTTCCTCTAGCTGGTTATGGAACTCGGTACTTGCCTACAGGAACAGATATATTCCATTTATCACCACCAACATCTCCAGTAGCTCTACTATTAGTTTTTGGAACAGTCCTTGGTCTAGACCTGGCATCATTCTATGTAACATTCTCACCCATCAGCATATTGTTCAATCAGGCATTCCTATTAGAGCTAAGCTTGGTAGTTACCTTCATGATAATGTTATTAACTTGCGACATAACAGTAACCCCTCTATCAATGCCATCTGGTCCAGTCTAATGTCCACTAAGTTCATCATGTCTAATGTTGATGGTCTATCATGGGGAACTTGGAAAAAACGCCACTGCATCAAGAATGTTTATACTGACCTAACTAAAACCAATGTGATATGTCTTGGTATATCAGGATTTGGAATAAGTTCAAATGTAATAATGACAACTTACTTTTTTGGAGAGTGATCAAGAATGCTATCTTAATCAAAATCATCTATGTCATATAGGGTTCATTAACTCCGCGCTTTGCACCTTTTGTGACAATGGAGTGGAAACTAACATGCATTTATTCTTCAAATGTCCTATTATTTCTAAGCTATGGAATGATCTCCTCCTTGCTGCTGGCTTTCCCAGCAGTTGCATTGTGAGTAGGCTGGAATGGCATAGGTTGTATATTAACACTTTGCATAAAAGCTTGAAGAATCATGTGTATCATTCTTGAAGGAATAGAAGGGTGTTTTTTTGGTAAAACTAGTAGTAGCGCTGAGTTGCTGCATGATACGATGTATGCTTCAAAGGCTACTATTCGTTTGCATGAGCACAACTTCCTTTATGAACCTGGTGATCATCTCATTCGTAATATTTGGGGTACTGGCTTGACTGTTCCTGCTTGCTTGTTGTCTGTTGCTTGTTGTAAGGTGTTCCTTTTGTGCTGTGTTTTCTCTTTTTTGTGGTGTGTTGAGTTGTTGTTTCTTTGTAATTTCTGGTTTTGTGTGTGCTGGTCTTGTGCCTTCTATTTTTGTTTGCGTGGTTGGTTTTTGTTATTGTGTTGCATATTTATAGCTTGATTAATAAAGAGAGGTATAGGTCGTCTTTAAAAACCTAGCTTGATTTGCAAAAGAAATTAAATTAATTAAATCTTATTTAATTAATTTTAATTAATTAACATTTTAATTAATTTTATACTAATATCACATTTATATTTAATATTTATTATGTACAATAACCTTTATAGTATAAACATATATCATATTTATGTGTATATTATTTAATTAAACTATTTTAATTAAATTATTTTAATTTCAAAAATCATAATTTATACATACATACATATTTATGGTATCTTAAACATTTTAAAATTTCATAACATATATCATAATACATAATACACGCATATACATTTTTTTAATTAACTTATTAATTAATTTAACTAATTAATCTTATTAATAAATTTACAATTTTCAAATTATTTTTTCAAACATTTTGAAAAACTTTATTATATTATAAGTTTTATAATACTTTATATCTTATATTCAATTTAAAATCTTATATATTTTTTAATTTTCAAACAATTTTGGAAATTAGCCCAAGGCCCAATTCAAATTGGGCCTCTTTTATTAGAGAGGCAACCTTTGAGCATACATATTTGTTCGGGCCAGGCTGGTAGCCAGGTAGGTAGAGTACTTGATCACCCAAACCCAATCCTTCGACACTGCCTTTCTAGACACCCTACTATCTGGGCTGTGAGCTTAATAGTTAACCCTAACATGACTAATTTAGGCCGCATACATTATTGGGCTTCGATACCGATGTTGCAATTATGTCACCCCGTAGTGGAAGATATGGGTGATTTTCAAATTTTTTAATCCTATTGGAACTTTATGGGCCTATGAAGTCTAACTTATTTAGAACAGTTCTAAATTTAATTTAAATAAAATCATATATTTCATTTAAATTTATAAATTTTTGATAGAAATTTATTTAATTTATTTTCAATTTATATATAAGTATACATATGTATCTTATACATATATGCATGTGTGTTGCATATGTAACATGATATTTTATGCAAGGTATAACATGCCCGTATATAGATGTCAGGATTTACATCGCAATGGACATATTAGCTCATCCTATATGCATTATATGTTGTCCAAATATGTGTATATATTATACTAATTATATATAGAAACCCAAGTGTAAATATATCTATACATATATATGTATGTATGTAGGTATATATGTAGAAAATATTATAGATATATTTATACATAAAATATTATAGTGTTAAATATTAAATAAACATATGTGTGTGTATATGCAAGATATAAGTTTAATTTTTTATTAGGTGTGTGTATATGTGTGTGTGTGTATGTATCAAAGTAACATAATTACATATATATATAACAATATATATATATAAATATAAGTACAACAATTATTGTAAACAAGGGTTGTATTAAAAATTATAATTTTTTAAAACATTCTAGATTGAATACACAGTAGATCCTAATTTTATTATAATTTTTATTATATTAATATATATATATATTATGAGTTAATTGGTTACGCAAAAATAAATAAATGATAGAAAATATTTATATAATAAATATTTTGAATTAAAAATTTCAGAAAATCAGGAATTATATTTTATTACTTATGAAAAAATTTCAGATTTTTCTAGGTCAAATTTTATTTGTTATTAATTAAATACTTTCGGTTGAATTTAAAAATGATTTTTTTAAATACAAAAAATAGTTGAAATTTTTTGATTTTTTAACGATAGCTTCTATGATGACAAATTAATTTTATAAAATTTAAAATAGAATTTTTAAAACATAATTTATTTTATATCGATTTATTAATTCATACAGTGACTAAATAATAATAATAAATAGTTACCAAAAAGGTATTTTCAATCACTAAAAATCATATGTAAATATACATTTGAAAAATATTAGTTTGGAAATTTATGAGATAAATTATATAGTTTAATACAAATCATATAAATAAATTAGTTAACATATTAATATATGTATACATTAATTAATAAAATATAGTGATTTCGGATGTGTATAAGATCTTTAATGAAAAATTTGTTTTTTATAAACATGTACACATAACTAATCAATATATGGCAATATCAATACCTATAAGAATCTCACCTAACTAACAATATAATAATCACTATATATATACATAATATATATATATATATATGAATAATGTACAGTTATACAGAGGTTATGCATCATATATAAAACTAAACATTTACCTAAAACGGATGCCCTTAAGTCCACCTTGTAATGATGAGTTCTCCTCATTTGAAACCATTTCGATTCTACAAATTGCTAGTCCTTGAACCGCAGACTCTTTGCTATCAAATAGTTGTTAATTCGAATTGATTTGATTTGAGATTTGTTGCTGCCTTAGTAGGTGTAGTTCAGCAAAAATGATGGCGACGGGAGGCAGTAGAAAGTCCTTTCAAAGTTAGGGTTAGAGTCTCTTTTATAATAGTTGAATTAGAGAGAAAAGTGGATCACATCACTTACCTTTTCTCAACCAATCTTAACTATCCATTTCAAACCCTTTTTGCCCTCTTTTTAGTCGCCCCATATACCATATATTTTCTGTCGAATTTTTCCACAAACATCATGGGCTAATAGCCCATTTAAGCCCAAATAAATATATTTAATTAAATCCAATTCAATTCATTTTCGATATTTCGTATCGATCGATATATTTATAACAATTATAAATATATACAAAAAAATTTATTCCTCAAATTATATTCAAATTTTACAATTAATATTTCATAAATATTAATTAGTTTAATTAATTTGTAACAATTATAAAGTAATTAAATCGTTTGGTCTAAAGAGAATTCATCATTTCAATTGTGTGACCCTCGAATGAAAATTTGGCCAACGATTATGCAACATCCCTAATTTTTGATAACATTATTCAGGAAATTTAGTTAGATAAATTAAATAGAATAATGATGATAAGGGGACTGAGATTTGAATAAACCATATATAGGGTCGTTCTTATTAACAAAGTAAATGGGCTTTAATTGGGTTATTAGCTAATTAAATTACACATGGGCATATTAGTAAAATAGCCACTTCATTATACATGGTTATACACTTCTCATTCTTGTCTATTCACGTTCATTTTTCTCAAAATAAAAATAAACGCAAAAAAACCATAAGGAGCCGATCATTACCAAAGAGTAAGATTACAACCTAAAGCTAAGGATCAAAGCTAGGAAGGATTAATCAACAACAAATCTCTAATTCCTTATCATACCTAAGGTGAATAATAATTTTATACCATCTCTATTTATTCTATGATTATATGTTTCGGATTTATGATTAAATTCATATTTATGTTGATATGGATGATGATATGTTAGAACTATATTATGTTTGATTTATTTAATTCAATTACATATGAATTAGCACGGTTTTAGGGTAAAACCGAGAGTTTATGATTTTAAAATGCCATGAAATTTTTTTATGTTAAGTAAAACATGATTTTGGAGAAGGGTTTTGATTTCCAGAATTCTTCAAGCTATAGAAAATTTGTTATGAATTTCTAAAGGAAAATATGATTTAAGTTGGTTTAAAAATTTAATTCGAGTATTTCAGGAAGAAATTGGATCTGAAATTTTAATATGTTTGATTATATGATGAAAGAGATTTTCTGTGATTTTTGGGGATTTTTCCCAATTGATTTATTAGGGAAAATAAATTATTTTAAAAGAGGGACTTTTCTGCAAATGTTGGTTTTGTAAATGGAGGGGCTTAAACGTTATAATTTCTTTAATCCAGTTGAATGCGGCAGTTTTATTTGTAAAGTATTTGAAAAGTTGTGAGCCAACCAATCCAAGATTTACAAATAGGCAAGTAGTTACAAAGTAATTGCTAAAAGTGGCTAAATTTTAGCCTTTGATCCAGAAAAGATGGTTCTGCCTCAAATAGCAGCACCTTTCGACTCCATTGACTCCGCACCATCCCAGTCGAAACCCATATAGTCAAAACCACATAGTCAAAACCAATACATAAGGTATCTCTTAGATGGTACGTAGTGGATTGGAAGGAAGGCGAAAGCCATGGTGTCGAAAGGGTTGCTTCCGATGGGGACGAAACCTTGTTTTGTTTTCCAAAGTTAATTTCATGCCTTGTTTTATTTAAAGCTTTATACATAGTCGAAATATATGCTTTCGAAAGGGTTTTTATAAATAGCATTCAAAGAAGGTTGCTATACTATGTAAAGGTGTTAGCTTTCGAAGGGGTACCTTTTCCTTTAAATAAGAGCTCTCGAAAGGATTGGTTCCGACCAAGTCGAAACCAAACATCAATTTCCCCTTTCGACTGTATTGAAGCAATCTATGATATCGAAGGGTTACCTCTGTTTTAACTTAAACTAAGCCTTTTTCCTGAATGCTTTCGAAGGGGGTTGGGGGTTTCGAAGACAATGGAGTCGAAAGGGGGTTTCGACTCTATCCTTCGATGTTTTAATTTAAAAGGTTGTTGCTCTCGACTAGACGGTTCCGACACCATCAACTTTTTCCGCAAAACAATTTTATAATTGGTCTCGAAAGAGATACTTTCGTATATAACCATTTTGACCCAAAAGATGTTTTAAAAAAGTAAACCCAATGCTTTCAAAAGGGTACTTTTATTTGTTTCGAAGCTATGTTTTAAAGAACATTTTGATACCATCGAAAGGTACAATTGGTTTCGAATGAGAATATTTAACAAGGGCTTCGAAAGGTATGATTATTATGTTTTGAAAAGAAGTTTATGCTTTCGAAGGAAGACATCCAGAGGTTTCGAAAGAGATCTTTTAAGATTTCAAAACATAAACCCAATCTCAATTTAAAGGAATAACCATGGCATAAGTAAACATAGGGTTTTGAAATGAAGAAGTTTTCATTGATTATAAAGGTTAAAGGGTTTAACCAGGATATATATATATATAAGGAAGAGGATAAACCATAGGTGATGGTATTATTTGTTGTTATGAATACTTCTTCATATGCTTATTCACATTATTATTAACCCATAACAGTATTTTGGGGAAGGGCTGAATAACCAGCTAGGTTGAGCCAGTAGTGAATATAATTTAAGAAATGTTAAAATCCAGATTAAAGATATTGGCAGGGGTCAATAGGTTCATAGTCAACACATGAAAACTATGATTTGATATTGGAAGGGGCCAATAGGTTTATAGTCATCCCATCAAAACTATATCCGGATTAAGATATTAACAGATAGATAGGTTCCTAGTCAGCCCATGAAAACTAGGTTAAGGGAAAAGATATTGGAGTTACCAATAGATTCTTAGTGATCCCATGAAAACTATGAAATCAGACAGATAGTCCATAAACAATTAACAGGTTAATAGTGACCCTTAAAACTATAATTGAGACAGATAGTCAGAATGAATGGGGATGGGTAATCCAGATTTGATTTACTTGTTTTGCATATCATCATAATATTTTGAAATACTATGTTTTAACCGTTGTGGATGCAGGCGCACATTATATTGTTTAAATGTTTTAGGATACTAGTGAGGGGAAAACCCGTTTCGCTAAACGGCGTGGCCTCACTAGATATCTAAATGGTTTGAGATGGTAAATTATTATTCATACCAGGCTTTATGTCTGACTCGAAGTTTTTGCTTTCCCCTTAAACTCTCGGGTACTCAATTGATTTTGAGTAGATTGAGAGTTAAGGTTTCCAGGTGTTCTTTTAGACAAATAAAGCTTCCGAGGATGCGTAGGAGGCAAGCTTGTTATTAGAGTTCTTTTATTTCCGATGTGTGTTTGATTGTAAAGGCAAATTTTTTTAGTGCCTTATTATGTACTCTTATCAACCAAGGAGGCATCTTCATATGTCGCTCTTGGCGTATTTTAATAATTATATGTTATCTGAACGTGTTCTGTGAACTGGGATTATGTAATCAATTTGGAATATTTTGAAATGGAATGTGGAATTTGTTTGCTGTTTAAATTTTTTCCATATTCTTGTGTTTCTGTGTATCAATGTATCTAATATTGCGGTATTTGATCGCTGAGGATTAATAACTATGGATGACTACAACATCTGTAGCCATTAGTTTTGGGCCTCCAAGTAGGGGGATGTTACAAGTTGGTGTTAGAGTATAGGTTTATGAAACTTTAAAAGAAACTTAAACCTAAAAGATTTTCCAAACATAATCTAATAAATCAGATAATAAGATCGGGATTTGGGTTAACGCTATAGTAACGTACTTGTATTAGATATATATAATTATATATATAAGTGTGTTTTCCCCGCTCTCTTAGACCGTTCTTTTGTATCTTACCAAGGCTCGTATGCAGATTTACGAGAAAGGAGATATGAAAGCAGGAAACGGAAGAGGAAATTTCGGTAAAGGAAGCACCATAACTAATAGAAATGCTCGACCCACTACTAGGAGGAACCAAGGTCGACCGGCTAATGCTAGTAATCAAAATGTCGATGCCAATGTAGGTGCTAGAAATCCACCAGTAGATATCGAAGCGACGTTTCAGTTATTTGTTGGTTTGATGCAAGCAGGAGTTACTGCTGGTGTTGCTGGAAATGTAGGAGGTGCTAATCCTGTGGCTCCAGTTGGGAATGATTATGCTTTGCTGAGTAGAGATTACACCAGTTTGGATGGGAAGCCATTCTTGGGAACAGAGGGTGCCATAGAGGTTCAGAATTGGTTGTTGCATTGTGAGCATATATTTACTGATTTGGGTCTGAATGATGGGCAAAAGAGAAGGTTGGCCTCGAGACAGTTGCAGGGGTCAGCACTACTTTGGTGGAATAGTGTCGCTGCCGGAGTTCTGGAAGAGTAGTTAACTTAATCTGATTTTTAAATGAGATTTGAGCAGAAGTTTGTATCTGAGTTTGCTAAGTCAGAACTGATGAGGAAGTTTATGGATCTAGTTCAGGGAGAGATGTCAGTAGTCGAGTATGCTATTAAGTTTGAAGAGCTGTCTCGATATGGATATGCTACTATAGATACCAACATCAAAAGGAATGAGAGGTTCATTCAATGATTGAGACCCGAGCTTTCTGGAATGACCATGACACATGTCTGTGATCCTTGTAATATAGTGGTGGAGATGGCCATTCGCCATGAGGAGTTGCTTGCTGATTTTTCTAAAGAAAGATCTATGGAAACTCAGGATTCTCAAGGTAAAAAGAGGAAGTTCTTTAAAAATAAGGGAGCCCAGAAAGGAGATACTGCTAAAATGTCAAAGGCTGAGATAGTTTGCTATAAGTGTGACAAGAAGGGTCACTTTGTGAATGAGTGCCGGTCGGGAAATGGGAAGAAAGCTACAACCAAGAAGAATGTGAAGTGCTTCAACTGTGATCAAGTTAGGCATTACAAGAATCAGTGTCTGGAACCAGTTAGGGAGGATAAAGGAAAAGTTTTTGCTATTGGACCAGCTAGGCCTACTGCAGCAGATAAGGGAAAGACTATGATGGAAGGTACGCTTTTGATTCAGAGTATTCCAGTTAGAGTACTTTTCAATACCAGTGCATCACATTCATTTATATCTCAGTATTTGGTTGATAAATTATGTTTAGAACCCACCTACCTTATTACTTCCTTAAGGGTTGCAAATCTAATAGAAGGGTATGCAACTGTAGGGTTGAGATGTGACCAGTTAGTGCTTGACTTATTAGGTCATAAGTTTCCATGCAGTTTGCATGTTATTGATTTCATAGATATCGGAATCATTTTGGGTATGGATTGGTTGGGTAGGTATGAGGCTAGAATATTTTTCCAGGATAGGGAAATATCACTGAGACACCCCGATAGACATAACTGAGTGATATTCTCAGTACAGAATAATGATTGGAGTGTTAATGCTTTACTTAATGCTAGGATGTAGGAAATGAGTTAAGTCGGGTTCAGGTAGCAAGAGAATTTGCAGATGTCTTTGAGCCAGTTACTGGACTACCACCAAGAAGAGCTATTGAGTTTAGAATAGATCTTATGCCCGGAGCCGAACCTGTAAGTAGACCACCTAGCAGGATGACACCGACTGAGATGAAGGAATTGAAGGTGCAAGTGGATCTAGAAGGAAGGAGTTTT
Organism: Allium fistulosum; assembly: GCA_030737815.1. Taxonomy (NCBI): domain Eukaryota; kingdom Viridiplantae; phylum Streptophyta; class Magnoliopsida; order Asparagales; family Amaryllidaceae; genus Allium; species Allium fistulosum. The sequence goes on along the minus strand of CM060904.1, from coordinate 1,124,885,758 downwards.
ATTAGACCAAGTAGTTCGCCTTGGGGAGCGACCGTGGTGTTTGTAAAGAAACCAGATGGGTCGTTGAGGATGTGCATTGACTACCGTAAGTTAAACGAAAGGACAATTAAGAAAAAGTATCCTTTGCCCAGAATAGATGATATGTTTGATCAGTTGAGTGGAGCCAGAGTGTTTTCCCAATTAGATTTGGCGACAGGTTTCCATCAGTTAAGAGTGGCGGAGAACGGTATTCCTTTGACAACATTTCGAACTAGGTATGGTTCATATGGGTGGTTAGTGATGCCATTTGGATTAACGAATGCACCTGCTTTCTTTGTGGATTTGATGAACCGAGTATTCTGAAAGTATTTGGATAGGTTTGTACTAGTTTTTAAAGATGACATTCCAGTCTACTCTAAGGATGAGAGAGAGCATGAAGTTCATCTTAGAGTGGTACTTGAGACGCTGAGGCAGAATCAGCTAAAGGCAAAGATTTCCCAATGTCATTTTTGGAAGAAAGAGGTTAGTTCCTTGGTCACGTGGTTTCAAAGAAAGGGTTGTCAGTCGATCCAGATAAGATCGAAGCTGTGAACAATTGGTAGAGACCAGAGATGGTGACCAAGATTAGAAGCTTTCTTGGACTTGTTGGCTACCAGAGATTTATCAAGGATTTCTCGCGGATAGCAGCGCCTTTGACTAGCTTACCAGGAAGGAAGTGAAGTTTGTTTGGTCCAACATATGTGAGGAAGCATTCCTTAAGTTAAAGCATTTGTTGACCAATGCACCCGTGTTAGTAGTTCCAGATGGAAACCAAGGATTGGTGGTGTATAATGATGCATGTGGAACTGGATTAGGAGCAATGTTGATGCAGAATGGTAAAGTTATTGCCTACGCATCCAGGTAGCTTAGACCGCATGAAGTTAGATACCATACTCATGAATTGGAGTTGGCAGCTATGATCTTCGCATTGAAGATTTGGAGACATTATCTCTTAGGGGAGAGGTTTGAGCTTTATACCGATCATAAGTCTTTATGGTATTTATTCTCTCAGAAGGATTTGAATATGAGGCAGTAGAGGTGGCTGGAGTTTTTGGCTACATATGATTTTGGTATAGAGTATACACTAGGAAAAGGTAAGAAGGTAGCATATGCTCTTAGCAGAAAAGATCAGAATGTGGTGTTAGCTATGTTGGCAAAGTGGAAAGGTTTAGAAACTTTAGTCTGTTGTGATGTGCAGTTAAGATCGACTGCTGGTTCTAGTCAGAGTTCCGCCAGGTTGTCTTATTTAGAAGTTTGACCGGTATTGATTGAGAAAATTGCTTCTAAGCAGAAGGAGGATCCAGTGTTGACTGAGAGGATTAGAAGACTTAAGGTTGGAACTGAGATCGATGATCTAAAGGATTTTAGCCTTGACCAAAGAGGATGGTTGAGAATGAAGGTATGATTGTGTGTTCCGAATATTGTGGACTCGAGGAAAGAAGTTCTTGGAGAATGTCATCAGTCCAAGTTTATGATTCATCCAGGAGGGACCCGGATGTATCAAGATATGAAAATGAGCTTTTATTGGGAAGGCATGAAGAGGGATGTTGGCTTGTGGGTTAGGCAGTGTGCAAAATGTCAACAAGTGAAAGTTGAACATCAGAAGCCGAGTGGGTTGCTTCAGCCTTTAGAGATTCCAGTTTGGAAGTAGGATTCAATATCCATGGATTTTATAGGGGTTTCCATGGACAAATGGGGGTAATGAAAGTATATGGGTTATAGTGGACAGATTGACTGATTGCCCATTTCATTCCAGTTAAGTCAACTAGGACGGCACCTATTTTAGCTAAGTTTTCATGAAGAACATAGTTAGACTGCATGGAATTCCTAGTAGTACAGTCAGTGACAGAGATGCTTTGTTCACTAGTGAATTCTGGAAGAGTCTACAGGAAGTGATGGGTACCAAGCTTAACATGAGTACTGCGTATCACCCTTAGACAGATGGACAGACAAAGAGATCAATAAGGTACTCGAGGATTTATTAAGGGCTTATGTACTGGACTTTGGTGGATCTTGGGAGGATCACCTACATTTGGTTGAGTTTTCCTATAATAACAGTTATCAGACTAGAATAGGAATGGCGCCATTTGAAGCTTTGTATGGAAGGCCATGCAAATCACCAGTATATTGGTTGGAGACTGAAGACAGATTGGTCTTAGGTCCATATTTGGTTAGGGAGGCGTCAGAGAAGATTGAGTTGATCCGAGAAAGGATAAAGGAAGCTCAATCCAGACATAAGAGTTACGCAGATAAGAGACGTAAGGACCTAGAGTTCTCAGTTGGAGACAGGGTTTTCATAAAGGTATCACCAATGAAGGGTCTGGTACGGTTTGGGAAGTCGGGGAAATTGGCACCGAGATATGTTGGTCTATTCCAGATTATAGAAAGGGTTGGAAAACTCGGATACAGAGTGGAGTTGCCGAGCAGTATGGCAGGTGTCCATAATGTATTTATATGTCCCATCTCCGCAAGTATGCGCATGATCCAAGGACTATTATCCCTCCTACAGGGTTGGAATACTTAGTAGTAGAGCCTAATTTGACTTTTGTTAGACAACCAGTTCGGGTTGTAGCTAGAGATGAGAACAAATCTCAATCACAAATCTCAAATTCCTTATCATGCCTAAGGTGAATAATAGTTTTATACCATCTCTATTTTATTCTATGATTATATGTTTCGAATTTATGATTAAATTCATATTTATGTTGATATGGATGATGATATGCTAGAACTATATTATGTTTGATTTATTTTAATTCAATTACATATGAATTAGCACGGTTTTAGGGTAAAATCGAGAGTTTATGATTTTAAAATGCCATGGAAATTTTTTATGTTAAGTAAAACATGATTTTGGAGATGGGTTTTGATTTCCAGAATTCTCCAAGTTAAAGAAAATTTGTTATGAATTTCTAAAGGAAAATATGATATAATTGGGTTTAAAAATTTAATTCGAGTATTTCAGGAATAAATTGGGTCTGAAATTTTAATATGTTTGATTATACGATGAAAGAGATTTTATGTGATTTTTGGGGATTTTTCCCAGTTGATTTATTAGGGAAAATAAATTATTTTAAAAGAGGGACTTTTCTGCAAATGTTGGTTTTGTAAATGGAAGGGCTTAAACGTTATAATTTCTTTAATTTAGATCCAGTTGAATGTGGCATTTTTATTTGTAAAGTATTTGAAAAGTTTTGAGGCAACCAATCCAAGGTTTACAAATAGGCAAGTAGTCACAAATCAATTACTAAAATTGGCTAAATTTTAGCCTTTAATCCAGAAAAGATGGTTCCGCCTCAAATAGCAGCACCTTTCGACTCCATTGACTTCACACCATCCCAGTCGAAACCCATATAGTCAAAACCCACATAGTTGAAACCAATACACAAGGTATCTCTTAGATGGTACGCAGTGGATTATAGGGAAGGCGAAAGCCATGGTGTCGAAAGGGTTGCTTCCGATGGGGACGAAACCTTGTTTTGTTTTCCAAAGTTAAATTCATGCCTTGTTTTATTTAAAGCTTTAGACATAGTCGAAATATATGCTTTCGAAAGGGTTTTTATAAATAGCTTTCAAAGAAGGTTGCTATACTATGTAAAGGTGTTAGCTTTCGAAGGGGTACCTTTTCCTTTAAATAAGAGCTCTCGAAAGGATTGGTTCCGACCAAGTCAAAACCCAACCGCTAATTTCCCCTTTCGACTGTATTGAAGCCATCTATGTTGTCGAAGGGTTACCTCTGTTTTAACTTAAAATAAGCATTTTCCTGAATTCTTTCGAAGGGGGTTGGGGGTTTCGAAGGCAATGGAGTCAAAAGGGGGTTTCGACTCTATCCTTTGATGTTTTAATTTAAAAGGTTGTTGCTCTCGACTAGATGGTTCCGACACCATCAACTTTTTCCGCAAAACAATTTTATAATTGGTCTCGAAAGAGATACTTTTGTATATAACCATTTTGACCCAAAAGATGTTTTTAAAGAGTAAACCCAATGCTTTCGAAAGGGTACTTTTATTTGTTTTGAAGCTATGTTTTAAAGAACGTTTTGGTACCATCGAAAGGTACAATTGGTTTCGAAAGAGAATATTTAACAACGGCTTCGAAAGGTATGTTTATTATGTTTTGAAAAGAAGTTTATGCTTTCGAAGGAAGACATCCAGAGGTTTCGAAAGAGATGTTTTAAGATTTCAAAACATAAACCCAACCTCAATTTAAAGGAATAAGCATGGCATTAGTAAACAAATGATTTTGAAATGAAGAAGTTTTTATTGATTATAAAGGTTAAAGGGTTTAACCAGGATATATATATATAAGGAAGAGGATAAATCACAGGCGATGGTATTATTTGTTGTTATGAATACTTCTTTATATGCTTATTCACATTATTATTAACCCATAATAGTATTTTGGGGAAGGGTAGAATAATCAGCTAGGTTGAGCCAGTAGTGAATATAATTTAAGAAATGTTAAAATCTAAATTAAAGATATTGGCAGGGGCCAATAGGTTCATAGTCAGCCCATGAAAACTATGATTTGATATTGGCAGGGGCCAATGGGTTCATAGTCAGCCCATGAAAACTATATTCGGACTAAGATATTGACAGATAGTCAATAGGTTCTTAGTCAGCCCATGAAAACTAGGATAAGGAAAAAATATTGGAGTTACCAATAGGTTCTTAGTGATCCCATGAAAACTATAAAATCAGACAGATAGTCCATAAACAATTAACAGGTTAATAGTGACCGTTAAAACTATAATTGAGACAGATAGTTAGAACGAATGGAGATGGGTAATCCAGATTTGATTTACTTGTTTTGCATATCATCATAATATTTTGAAATACTATGTTTTAACCATTGTGGATGAAGGCGCACATTATATGGTTTTATAAATGTTTTAGGATACTAGTGAGGGGAAAACTCGTTTCGCTAAGCGGCGTGGTCTCACTGGATATCTAAATGGTTTGAGATGGTAAATTATTATTCATACCAGGCTTTATGTCTGACTCGAAGTTTTTGTTTTCCCCTTAAACTCTCGGGTACTCAATTGATTTTGAGAAGGTTGATAGTTAAGGTTTCCAGGTGTTCTTTTAGATGAATAAAGCTTCCGAGGACGCGTAGGAGGCAAGCTTGTTATTATAGTTCATTTATTTCTGCTGTGTGTTTGATTGTAAAGGCAAATTGTTTTAGTGCCTTATTATGTACTCTGATCAACCAAGGGAGCATCTTCATATGTCGCTCTTGGCGTATTTTGTAAGAATTATATGTTATCTGAACGTGGTCCACGAACTAGGATTATGTAATATATTTGGAATATTTTGAAATGGAATGTGGAATTTGTTTGCTGTATAATTTTTTTCCATATTCTTGTGTTTCTGTGTATCAATGTATCTAATATCGCCATATTTGGTCGTCGAGGATTAATAACTATGGACGATTGCAGCATCCGTAGCCGTTAGTTTTGGGCCTCCAAGTAGGGGGATGTTACAGATTAACATCGAACTGTTCATATGTTAACGTTCACATGTCACTTAGCAGGTGGTGTGACATTTTCGCCAAATTTATCGCTTACTTAGTTTCAGTAAAATCCAATTTAGTTAATTAAGCATTACTCAATTGTAACACTTATTTACAACAATTCTCTTCGTTAAAACTATATCACTTTGGACTTATTAAATTTGGTAATGGTCAAAATTCCAACGTCGTCCATATTCAACTCTGTAGTCCAAACACAAAGTCCTCGGTTCAATAATAATAATGCTTATTAACCGAACTACTTTGGCCAGAGATTTAGACTTTGGGTTGACTTGAATTGGCCATTATACTAACCCATACAACTGAGAAGACGAATCCTCTTTGAATAGTGCTTCACTTGAAATACTTCACTCAGCCCAACTATAGTCACTCAATGGATTCCAGGGCATGATTTAACTATTATCAAAGCGAATCTTTCATATTGAAGATGCACGGTATTCTCAAGTAGAGAGAACTATGTAAATCAGTCACATCGATATTTTCTATTAGACCTTAGTTATATTAACCAATAGAAAACTATCGAGTGTGCCATTCCATAGTTATGCAATAATTACCTTAAACGACCCAGAATTTAATCATTATTTAAATGAATATTTAATTATATTTTTAAATAAATATAATTGAATTTTATTAACAAATAAAAACTATTTTAAATAATAACTAATGATGATAAAATCGTTTGCAAAATTTGTTTACCAATATATATAGTTCATAGAGAAATAGAAAATGTGATTTAAATTATTTTTCAAAATATTAATTTTTCATCATTTAAAAGTTATTTAAAATACCATAGCACTATTGTAAACACATATATACACATTACAAACTATCGTAACATGGTGTGTACATGTATATATTTATGTACATGTTCCCTCACTTAAGTATTTAAACATATGAGATTTTATTTATTAAAAGTATATATATATATATTAACATATAAAAATATCCTTTTTTCAACACATAGTACAAGAGCATGGCATGAATAGTGCAAGAGAGAGGGTGTACATGAAGTGGATGGAATTAGAGGGGGGAGGAGAGGGAGTGCATGCATACATGTATATTAAATTATAAGCACCTACACATTTTTTAATTAATTTCCTAAGCCTATATATACCATTACTCTTTCATGTTCTCAATTTTACAACCCTCCTCTTCCTTTCAAAATTCCTAAGAGCTTAAATTAACATATCTATGGCTTCTCTTCATATCTTCTAACTTGAGAAAAACCACTTTATTTCCACTTAAATACACTTCTACACATATTTCAACACCTCCTCTCCCAAAATACAGGCAACCATCCATACAAACACGTCATACATGCCCTAAGCTAAGCCCAAACACCACATGGTCGAGCCCATTTAAAGTGTTTAAGGGTCCAAAGTTTCAATTTTTGCAAAATTCTAGCTTATATCCAAGTTAAGCAAAAGTTTGCCTTGAGTTAGTAAGGTTTCGGTGAGTAAAACTCTTGTTTTTGGAAAAGAAAATAACTTAATTTTTATGAACTATATGTTGTGAAAATGTAGGGGCTGTTGTGTTGAAATATCATGTTGTTTTGATGGCATATGATTATAAGTTTGTATTTGAGCTTGGATTTGTGATTTGGATGTTAAATGAAATGTTTGGATATGGATATGTGAATGGTTGGTTATGATATGATGGTAGTGTGTTTATAAAACAAAACCAAGTGTATGTGATGTAATTGTTGTAAAGTTGGCACCTTGAAAAGTCGCAAAGGATTTGAGATCCGACTGGAAAACAAAAGCTTGTTTTCTAGTTTTTGAATTTAGTAAATGTTTTCCAAGTTTTCATCTATTGTTTAAGTTTTCATCTTTTGTTTAAGTTTTCAAAACTCTTCCATTTTTGTTTCAAATATGCAATAGCTAGAGTCAAAGGGAAGATTTCACCTTGAAATCAATTCTAGCGAACTGTGCTCATAGGGATAATCGCTATGAATGCAGTTTGGAAATTTTCGCGATTTTAAGTTTTAAAGTATTTTCTTTTGAATTGTTTTGAAAACTCATTTCAAAACTAATGAAGTAAGTAAAAAGCTTAAGTTAAAATTATTTAATAATTTATTTATTTAATTTATTAATTAGGGTAATTATTAATTAATTAATTGGGTAATTAGAGTTTAAGAAATTATTAACCAAGTGATTATTTTTAATTAAGGAAGTTTTAAATAATGATTAATTAAGATAAAAGAAAATTAATTTGTATTTAATAAAGTTTATTTACTTTAATTAATTATTTAATTAGAGTTAATTATTTAATTATTTTTAAATTAAAGGTTAATTATCCACTTACTTAGGATCAGTTTCTTAAATGAATGTTGTTAATTAAAATTTAATTGAAGTTTAAGTATAAATAAATTATTAATTAAATACTTAAGGTTAACTAAAGTTAATTAATTTTAAACTTATGATTTTATTAAAGTTTATTTATTTTAAAGTTTCTTTCAAAACTCTAACGGTTATTTATTTCTAACCAACTTTCTTGTTTAAGTAAATTGTTTTAAAACCAAACGATCTCTTATCCACGCTATTAAGTAGCCAAATGAATTAAAGTAGTTGTAATAAAACTTTGACACGTTTTATTGAAAGTAAGTCGACTTGGACATATCACAAATACCGCACTTTGGGAACGTGATGAATACAAGGAGGTTAATTTCAATAAACTGGTCATGATAATCTAAGCATATGAAACGTATGTTCATATGTAAGTCTTACACCCTGATAGTGGAATGATCCACTATAAAACAACTTGACTCTTTAAAATTATCGAACGTTGGTTTAGGGAGACTGAGATCGGATAGTAGTTGTTATCTGAAAATCACTTCAAACCAACGTAAGCATTCGAATTGGAAATAGTGAAGGCGAGGTCCAAGATGAAGACTTTGAAGTGCAAGGGCTATTTTCTACTAACCCTGAGGGTGATTCCAAAATGGGTGTAGTGGAAGTAGTGCTTTCGGTTCGTTCATCTCCTGAACGACTTGTATGGATGAATGCGGACGTTGTGTCAATATTTGGAAGACGATGTAGCATTCTAAGTTGCAGTGCTTTAGTAAAGTTAAACGTAGCCTCAGGCCTCATCAACCAAAATTGACCAAAACAGGGTATGTAGCAGGGCTATGTGGGTCGCTCCCATCAGGATATGTCATCACCATATATGGAATCGATATTTCATCCATATTGTATGCTCCGGTACGTTTGCTGATCCCAACCGTGGTGGTGATGTATTCGGTACTGCCAGTCAAGTGGTAGGTCGGTTCTGTGTAGCAAGGGTACAAGATGTTCTTGTCAGACCTTAGGTGTATTTTATCCAGAGGTGCATCTTCGGAAAGTAGTTCCTTACCTAGTCATGTATGGAATTTATTTCACAATAATTGCCTTCGGCCTCAGTTGTATACCTATTATGCTGAAATTTAATTAATATAACAATTTTGGCTATATTGATTATTTACTTGGAAAACCCTAGACATTATTATAATATCACCGGATCACTATATAAAGTGTTTTGGTTATTGTAAGGTAAAAACTCATCCATGTTTATGTGCGGCATGGTCTTACGAGATACCTTTGATTTTCAAAGTGTTTTATAAAAGTAAAATGAAGCTGTTAAGGTTTACTCACACCAGACCCATGTCTGACCCGGAGTTTTATTTTCTTTTCCGAAAACTCTACTCAAATTTTTATGAGTAGCTAAGTGATCCATGTTTCTTACAGAAGCATTTTGAAGGAGCTTGAGCAGGTGGCTTCACTGTTAGCTAGTTAGTATCTTATTCCACTGTGTTTATGTATGATCTATGTATTTTGTATGGGCAGGTAGTTATAACTGTCCAGTTGAAGGTTGTACTGTAATGACTTTGATGTATTATTATCATGGAAATGACTATGTAATATTCTATGTTATCTATTATATGTTGTTCTGATTCATGGTGAGATTTTGTGATAGTGTAGTTCTCTTCTTCTCTTTCTTTTTCTTTTACCCTTAATGACTTGTCTTTCGGTGCAAGAAAGGCGGCTGTTACAATTTTGATATCAGAGCTTAGGTTAATTGAACTCCTAGGCTTGGGGTTGGGGTCAACTTCGAGAGTGTGTATTCTTAATTTTTATTCGTATATATATATATATATGATAGATAGATCAGCTTGATAGGTTTGATTAATACCCTTCTTTTAAGATTTATCTTGTCCAAATATTCTAAGAATTATCTTACTATGTCCAAGTTGTAAGACATGAGTAATAGAGGCAGACGAGGTAAGGGAGCAGGTAGCACTACAACTACAAATGGTCGAACCCAAAATCATGGAGCAGTTCGGATTACCAAAGAGGTAGCGCCAGAGCAGCCAAGAGTGACTTTTGCAACCTTATTCAAGGATTACACCAACCTTGGATGGAAACCATTTAAGGGAACTATGCCTATTATGGAAGTGCAAGCTTGGTTGTGATCTTGTGAAAAGATTTTTAAAGGTCTTGGTTTATCCGATGAACAGAAAAGGTCCTTAGTAGCATGGCAACTACAAGAGAGGGCAGCAGCTTCGTGGGACTCCCTTACTATAAATGTTCCTAAAGATGAATTTTTGTGGGCCCGATTTAAAGAAGTTTTTGAGGACCAATTCTTGCCAGCAGCAGGAAGGACCAAGATATATAGGAACTTCATGGACTTGAAGCAGGGGGATCTATCAGTAGTAGAGTATAAGACGAAGTTCAACGAGCTATCTTGTTTTAGGACGAAGTTGATCAACACCCCGTTAAAGAAAAATGAGATGTTTGTTTTGGGTATGAGAGAAGAGTACCATGAGAAAATGACTGCTCACGTTAATGGTACTTTTGTGGATTTAGTTGATATGGCTCTAATGTATGAGGCCTTAGAAAAAGCCTACTCTAGTAACACCTAGTGGAAATATCGGTGGAAACGGTTCTAACAAGAGGAAGTTCAATCCTAATTGGAAGAATCAAAGAAAGGGAAAGCCTGGGCTAGGGCTCAAGGGAGTCGTTCTAAGGATTTTGTTTGCCACAAGTGTCAGCAGAAGGGCCACATCTCAAAGGTTTGCAAAAATTCTAGGATTCGACAGCAATAGCAACAGCAAAGTGGACCTATCTCCCCGATGGTCTAGAAGACTCTCTGTTTTAATTGCCATCAGCCCTGGCATATAGTAAAGGACTGCCCACTCATGAAGAAGGCGCAGCAGCCCAAGGTGTACGCCATTAAGTATGAACCATCTACTTCAACGGATGTGAAGGGAAAAGGCATCTTTGAAGGTACCTTACTGATTAATGATATTTTTGTTCGAGCATTATTTGATACTGGTGCCTCTCATAGTTTTATCTCTTTAGAATTGGTGGATAAATTTCATCTTATTCCAAGTATCGTAGAAAACCCTATGTGTGTGTCTAACCCCATACGCGGGGTAACCCATTTGAGTATGATTTGTAAGAATATGCCAATTTCCTACCTTTCTCATCATTTATCTTGTGACCCGTATGTCTTAGACTTTAAGGGATTTGACATTATTCTTGGTATGGATTATGTTACCCAGCACCTTGGCCTGGCTACAAGATGATAGTTGCAGAGGTGATAGTTAGCGCAAGACAAGATTCTGACCAAGGAAAGGTTGGAGGTATAAAGGGTTTGGTGCATTCGATATGTTTCGGCTTTTCTGTATGGCTCGGTCAAAGTGGAGGGAACGCATAGCTCGGTCAAAGTGGAGGGAACACATGGCTCGGCCAAAGTGGAGGAACGCATGGCTCGGTCTAGGTGGTTAGCAGATGTCGTTCGGTCTGAATTGTTCGACATGCTTCATTCGGTCGAGGTGGCTCGGCATTTTGTGGTTCGGCATCAGAGAGTTATGTTCAGTGTGGTTCGGCTAGTATAGAGAGAAAAGGCGGTTCGGTCTGGAAGGTCCAGCAAATGTCGATCGGCCTAAATGTGCTAGCAGGCATCGTTCGGTCAGGGTTGGTTCGACACGAGTATTCGGTGTATCTGGTTCGGTGCAAGGTAAAGGAGTTAGCCGATTCTTGGAAGCCAACATCGAGGCGAGGAGGTCGACATTGCTTTGCTTCGAGATCCATTACGAGTTGCTGTGAGTCCTTTGAAGGCTTACTTCGGGTCATTTGCTAAATGACCACTGATCAGCCACAATGGTTCGGCATTTCTCGATCGGCCGAGAGTCGTTCAGCACGCCTGGACCGGCCAGCTTGAGATTACTATATTTGGGCCGAGTCATCTTGGTCACAGGCCCACGCAGGTGAACCAGCCTATTTTTGTCTATAAATAGAGGGGCAGGGGTGCCGTGAAAGGGGCCTTTTTTCGGGAACTCCAGGGATACTCTGCCATTTTCTGCACTAGTTTTCTTTCGGTTCAAACTGGTATTTGAGTTGTTTGTTTACAGATTGTATCTGTATTCAAGTCTTTGAGGAAAGCAATAAAGATTACATTAACAATGGACGTAGGCAGTTACGACGAACCACTATAAACCTAGTGTTCTCATTTTTGTTGTTCTCTTCGCATTCTACTGTGATACTCCTCTGTTTTAATTTATTTTCTTCATTAATCTCTCTACATAATTCTACTCAAGGGTGTTAGTGACCAATTTTGGTGCTAACATTTTGGTGCTTTCACTGAGAATGCGTTCTCAGGCTGTTAAGATCTACTTTGTCGCTATTGGATTGAAGAAATCCCTCGATCCAAGTTCATTCACAAGAAGTTCACAGAATCTACTCAGAGTTTCACACAGATAACTCTGAGATGGGAAGACCACGTACTAGATCAGCCTCCCACAACGTGGATGCCAACGAGACCGCCAGCGTCCAACAAGTGGGACCTAGCAATCAATAAGCTAGTCCAGATGCAGGGACTGCCACCATCCTAAACCAAGCTGAAGTTGTCACCAGGACAGAGTTCAACGAGCTGATGAGAGAACTCGTGGAAAGCAAGAGACAGCTTAACGAACAAATTAAAGCTAACGCCAATCTCATGACCCAGATTGCTCAGCAACAACATCAGAATGCTGGAGGAAGCCTAGTCTCCTATTCATCATTTGATAGCTCCGCTTCGTCGGATGAGCATCACAGGCGTAGACGCCGTAGGATTGAAGCAACACCGAGAGATGATGATGAAGAACCTAAGGAGTCTAAAGCTGCACCGGCTGAACTAACGATTGACATTTCGGTCAGCCATGATGACCCATCACGGGTGCTTAAGATTGGATCACAACTCACTCCCTCGATGACTGTGGATCTAACTGATTTCCTCCAAGCGAACCTGGATGTTTTCGCTTGGACCCACTCTGATATGTGCGGGATTTCTCCCGCCATCGCAAGTCATATATTGAACATTGACCCTAAATACGTACCAGTAAAACAGAAAAGGAGAGGTATGGACCCAGAGAGGTCTGCTGCTCTCAGAGAGGAGGTGGACAAACTCAAAGCCAATGGGTTCGTCCATGATGCCCTCTACCCTGAATGGGTTTCTAACCCCATACTAGTGAGAAAAGTGAATGGGAATGGAGGACTTGTGTTGATTACTTAGACTTGAACAAGGCATGCCCTAAGGATAGTTTCCCTTTACCCAGAATTGACCAGCTGGTTGACTCAACAGCAGGACACGAATTATTTTCATTCATGGATGCGTATTCAGGATACAATCAAATCCCGATGCACATCCCAAATCAGGAACACACTAGTTTTGTCACGAATGTCGGACTGTATTGTTATGTGGTGATGCCTTTTGGGTTAAAGAACGCAGGAGTGACTTATCAACGCTTGGTAAATCAAATGTTTAAAGACCAAATTGGTAGAACAATGGAAGTCTATGTGGATGACATGCTCGTGAAGTCACGGCAGTCAAACAACCACATTCGAGACTTGGTGGAGATGTTTGATATACTTAGATACTACGGAATGAAAATCAATCCACTGAAGTGTTCCTTTGGTGTTGCATCGGGAAAGTTTTTGGGTTTTATTGTCAATGCACGGGGAATCGAGGCTAACCCAAAAAAGATTCAGGCTATCTGAGACATACAATCACCCATAACTATAAAGCAAGTGCAAAGCCTGAATGGAAAAGTCGCCGCGCTGAGTCGATTCATATCCAGAGCAACCGACAAATGCATTCCTTTCTTCGATGTGATAAGGAAAGGGAAGAGGAACTTTGAATGGACGACGGACTATGAAGATGCGTTCCGAGCTTTGGTGAGACACTTGGAGAGTCCCCCGGTTCTGTCAAAGCCTGTAGATCATGAAGTGTTATATGTATACTTGGCCATGTCTTAGCATGCCATCAGTACGGCCTTGGTTCGCGAGGAGGATCGAATTCAAAAGCCAGTGTTTTATGTTAGCAAACGTTTAACAGGGGCAGAAAGGAATTATCCTAAAATTGAGAAGCTAGCCTACTGCTTGGTGGTTGCATCACGCAAGCTTCGTCCATATTTTCAGGCACATCCAATTAGTATTTATACTGATCAACCTCTGCGACAAGCACTCCAACGACCAGAAACCTCTGGAAGGCTGCTGAAATGGAATATTGAGTTGAGTCAATTCGATATCACCTACCTTCCACGGAGGGCTATCCAAGGACAGGCGCTAGCAGACTTCATAGCAGAGTTCACCATATCAGATGAGCCGAGTAGTGATGATGTGATTCCCCCCATTTAATGGAAATTATAAACTGATGGGGCATCCAACGACCATTGTTCTGAGGCTGGTGTTATTCTTGTGACTCCCAAAAACCGATCAATTTGTTATGCTTTGAAGCTCAATTTCCCAGCTACGAATAATGAAGCCGAGTATGAAGCATTGATTGTTGGCTTAAAACTTACCAGGGAACTTGGAGTAAAATCGGTTGAATTTTTTTACGACTCACGATTGGTGGTGTGCCAAGTGCGGGGAGACTATCAAGCAAAGGGGCAGAGACTTGCCCCCTATCTTGCTCGGGTTCAAGAACTATTGTCAGATCTTGAATATTACGATATCTCGCATATCCCGTGTGAACAAAATGGAGAAGCCGATTCATTGGCAAAATTCTCAAGTACTGGTCATGCACAACAGATGGGTTTGGTTCCCGTCGAAATCTTACATGCCCCGAGTATAAACGAGATGGAAGTAGACTCTATGTCAGAAACAGAAATTAAGAGGGAGTCGTGGATAACCCCGTTCAAGCAATACCTGCTACACAGGACTTTGCCCAAAAGAAGGAATGAAAGACGACAAGTCATTCGCAAAGCCTCACGATATATGATGCAGGATGGAGTAATGTATCGGAAAGGATTCTCGGTTCCTTTACTTCGGTGCATCGCCCACGATGAGATAAAGTGGGTCTTGAAAGAAGTTCATGAAGGAGAATGTAACGACCATACTGGGGGGCAGACGCTAGCCAAAAAGATCCTCCGCTATGGATACTATTGGCCAACCGTGAATCGAGATGCCGCTGACTATGTGAGAAGGTGCGAAAAATGTTAGAAGTATGCGAAGATTCCGAGAACTCCGCTGACGGAACTCACACAAATGGTTAGTCCCTGGCCATTTGCAATATGGGGGATCGATATAATCGGCACCTTGCCAATCTGCAAAGGTGGTGCAAAATACGCAATTGTTGCGGTCGATTACTTTACCAAGTTGGGGGAAGCAGAACCCTTAGCTACGATCACCACCAAAAAGGTCATTAATTTCGTTGTACGAAACATCATATGCCATTTTGTCCTCCCACGAACTATCATTACGGACAACGGAACTCAGTTTGATAGTAGGGAGTTCAAAGAATTCTGCCAAAAATATTGCATTGAGAAAAGGTTTGCGGTAGTCGCTCACCCTAAAGCCAATGGACAAGTTGAGGCTGTAAATAAAATAATCAAATCCATATCGAAAAATTGTTTGGAGAAGGCCAGAGGAAAGTGGGTGGATGAGCTTCCAACAGCACTCTGGGCTTACCGGACCACCCACAAGTCCGCAACTGGCCATACTCCATTCACATTGGCATATGGCACTGAAGCTGTTATACCCGTGGAAATTGAAGTTCCTTCTCATCGGGTGACTCACTATGATCCTAAGACGAATCAGGATCTTTTACTGGAATCGCTGGACTTTGTGGACAAAAAACGTGATGAAGCAGATTTAAGGGCGGTTGCATATAGGCACCGAGTCGCTCGATATTACTATGAAAAAGTTCGACCGAGAATCTTTGATGTGGGCGATCTCGTTTTGAAGCGAGTTTTTCCGATCCCATCACATATGAATCCCACATGGGAAGGTCTATACGCCATTGAACGGAAGCTTGGATAAGGAACTTTCAAGCTAGCGACCGTCGATGGCACGATGCTCCCCCGAGCATGGAAAGCGAGCATTTGCGCCGTTATTACACTTAGCCCATTTCTTTCACATTTTAGTAGTAATTGTTTCCAGTATGTGTTTCTTTTGTTGTTCTTTGGTTTCGGCATGTAATAAGACAATTCAGTTTGTTCCTATTTGTTATGATCAATAAAGGCTTGAAGCCACTTTTCTATGAATTGTTGATGTTCCGTGTGTTATAATTCCATGGAAAAAATTAAATCACATTATTTTGTCCGGCATATGAACGCGCACACAAAATTAAAAGTCAATCGATAAAATAAAAATCTCTAAGTCCCCGGAGTGCAGATTAGAGTACTCTGAGTCCCCAAAGTGCGGACTAGAGTATAAACGACTTAAAAATCTCTAAGTCCCCGGAGCGCGGACTAGAGTACTCTGAGTCCCCGGAGTGCAGACTAGAGTATAAACGACTTAAAAATCTATAAGTACTTGGAGCGCGGAATAGAGTACTCTGAGTCCTTGGAGTGCGGACTAGAGTATAAATGACTTAAAAATCTCTAAGTCCCCAGAGCGCGGACTAGAGTACTATGAGTCCCAAGAGTGCGGACTAGAGTATAAACGACTTAAAAATCTCTAAGTCCCCGAAGCGCGGACTAGAGTACTCTGAGTCCCCGGAGTGCGGACTAGAGTATGAACGACTTAAAAAATTTCTAAGTCCCTGGAGCGTGGACTAGAGTACTCTGAGTCCCCGGAGTGCAGACTAGAGTATAAATGACTTAAAAAATCTCTAAGTCCCCAGAGTGCGGACTAGAGTATAAACGACTTAAAAATCTCTAAGTCCCGGAGCGCGGACTAGAGTACTCTGAGTCCCCGAAGTGCAGACTAGAGTATAAACAATTCAAATAATCTCTAAGTCCCTGGAGCGTGGACTGAAGTACTCTAAGTCCCCAGAGCGTGGACTAGAAGATTTACGATTCAAAAAATTTCCAAGTCAAGTGGAAATGGACCGGAACTTATGTAACCCACAAGACTTCAAATTTCGACTACAAGTTAGACAGTAAGCTAAACAGCGAAAATCATCGAAGACAGAGAAACAAAATTTTATTTACTAATCCAAAATAAAGTTCCATTACAACTTTTCTTGAGTTTGGAGCAAAAAGTCTATTTACCATGACTATGAAAATAAATAGAAATAACTGCATAATTCAGACTTATTCGGGTTGAATGAGGCACAACCGGATAGCTACTTTTTTTGATTTTTTCTCCTTCCTCGGCTTCTCCGAAGGCTCCTCACCCAAGCGTTTTCTCTTGGATGCCTTGCTTCCTAGTGAGATGGTGCCCAAGGAAGGAGGAGGAACTTCCAGTGGCGTGGTCCCACCGGGGAGAATGACCTTCAGGGGCCTGTTCAGGGGATCATCCAGTTCCACCACTTGAGGCTCCGCCTTAATTTCAGCTTCCTTCTTCCCCTCTTCCATGATTTGTTCCTCCATGCTCAGTTTCGAAGTGTGTTCGGAGGCGCCCGTGATTCCAACTTCATCATGTTCTTCTGTAGGTGAGGGGTTCTCGAGTTTGTCCTCATCGAGTGCTCCGATCATTTGAGCATCGGGTCCGGGAGCATTCCCAATGTGAGATGCCTCTCCCGGTTTCTCTTTCTTCTCCATGGCGGCATCGCTCCTTGGAGGTTGTTCGGGATCAGAATGGCCTACACGAAGTCATAAAAGACAAATGTTAGAATACATTTATTGCTCGCCAAGAAGCGATGGTTATTTGAACTCTAGAAAGAAAAGTTAAATACCAGTCTCTGGCTGACTCTCGGCTGTTTTGGGAGTCTCACCCTCTGGAATAGGGGACAGAAAGTGGATATCAAGCCTGGGTTTCTCTGGATCATAGCCAACAGGCTGCTCAAAAGGATCGAGGGGAGAGCGATCGATCGACTGAACAGAAGGAAGAACTGGAGATTCAGTTCCGGATGGACCAGCGACGTCGTCCTTCCCTTTTGATGAGGAGGAATCTCTTCCGTAGAGGGCTTTGGCCACGGATAAGTCGGAAGGCTCGTTTCCTCGAAGCACTTCGTTCACCAGAGAATCCTCATCAATCTCTTCGGTGCCCAGCTCCACTCGCTTAATTTTTATTAGAGTATCCCATGCTTCGGCTAACGATTCGAGGTAACCCTCGCCCAGAAATGATAGATCTCGATGCATGAGAACTCGAGCATTGTATTCAATGATGAGCGGATCAAATAAGCATTTAATTTCTTCTCTCCCAGCTTCAGCAGCTGCCTCAAGGCGAGAATCAATTTCTGTCAATACCATTATTTTGCCCTCTTCACGGGCTACATCCTTTAACGCTTCAGTTTTGGAGAGCTCCACATCAAGCTTTGTTTTTAGAAGTCGTGTAGCGACAATCTCGTTGCAATATCATTGTGACTCCTCTTGAGCAGTAGTTTTTTCTTCCTTTTCTTTGAGGAGTAGCTCCTCCAATTCTTTAACTCGTTAAGCGAGGGCATCCTTCTCTTTTTGAATGGAGTCTTTTTCTAAGGCTAAAGCGCCACCCGCCTCATCAATTTCCCTTTTGTGAGTAGCTTCCAAACGACTGACTGCCTTGGCTGTATCTTTAGCGATTTGTTGGGCAGCTTCAAGTTGAGATTTGTATGAAGAAAGCTCTTCATCCTGGGCTTTGATAATGTCTTTATCATGGATGGCTTCAAGTTTCAAGCGATCGATCTCATACTGACGTTTCATAGAAACTTCTGAAACTTTTTCTGCCAAGTGAACAAACGTATCGTGTTGGACATAGACATCATTATTGTAGGCGATGGCGCTTTGCTTGACATGCCCTGGAATTGGGTGAATCACAGGAAGAAATTTTAGTCCGTCGAAGCATATATTTGGAAATATGGCTTTAAGCTCAACTAATCTTTCAGCTATCGACGGATCATGTGCAGAGATTGGAGGGGTTTGTTTAGCCAGAGCCACGAACTTTTTATGAGGCTCACGAGATTGCTTTGTGCCGGACGAACCAGAGTGTTGGTCGCGGGGAGCTTCAGATTGAGACCCCCTCTAAGAAGATTTTTCCCTATTGTGCTCTGAGTGAGGGGGAGGATTATTGGGGTACGAAAAATGGCTGTATTTTTCTTCGAGAAGACGACGAGTCTTTGGGATGGTAGCCCTTATCGCCGCTGTCATCTCTTTCTCGGCGTCTACCTGACCCCGAATCCCGACTGGAGTGGTGGAAGATAGAGGACCCGCGAAGGCGGTCGAATCCATGACTGCGCCCCATATCACCTGCATAGAAATCAAGTGAGGACGAGTTAGCGAGAGTAATATGATGGCTAAAATTTAAGTGCATGGTGAAGTGTAAGTGTTCGTGTGTGTCCTAGTGTTTCCCCCCGACGGACCAGTTTCTTTTACTTTACTTATTGGGGTTGTCTCTCCGTGTTGACAAGCCGGATCGCTTACATCGCCTCTTGTGGGCTAATTAAGTCCCATATCTCCTGGGTCATTAAAACCATAATTAAGTAAGTCAACAAGGATGGTCAGGTCTGAAAAATCTTTTAGTGAACCCTCTGGATGTTGGGGAGACGACTTTTTCTCAACCGGAGTGATTGTGACTTTAGAAGTCTCGCCTACTGTTTTCTTCTTCAATTTGTAGGCTAACCTTTTTTGCCTCTTCGAAGGGGGAAGCGATTTGGCGACGTCAGGTACGTCGGTTATTGGTGCAATATCGAAGCCTAAGTTCTCATTGGTCGTTTTTGGCACCTCGGCCTCCTTTATTTCACCTTCCTCAGATATGTCGGGGGTTCCTCCTGTATGTAGGATCTAGATTAACCCTAGAGGGGGGTGAATAGGGTTATAGCAAATTTTCTCAAAGTTTATAAAATTAAGCGTAATAACAAACTGCAGAGAAGTAAATATGCTGAAAAGTAAATCACACACAAAATTTACCCAGCTTCGACAACCCCTGCCTACTGCTGCATTCCCAGATTTCTATTAGAATTAAACAGTCTTCCGCTTACAAACACTCTAACAGACTCGCAAACCCTACTACCGCCTATAGAGTTTTGCAAACTCGCAAACCCTGCTTACTGAACTAATCCTAACTAGACAATCTGACACAACCTAAAACCTAGGTGGTGATTTACCAAGATTTATTTGAAAAGTACAGATTTTAAAAACAGAAAAAACAAGAGCAAAAATTAAATAGAAAACTTGAAAACTAATTTTGCCCTTAATTAAAATAAACTCGGCCCAAAAGAAATAAACTAAACACTAAAGCTAAAACCCTAATTTATTTATCAAGGCCGGCCCCTTTTTATTTTTATCTAGCCCGTTTCTTTGTTAATGGCGGTGACTTTGCTCGAGCTCTTTCCTCTGTGAGAAACTAGGGCTTTGTCGTGGAAATTGAAAGCGCCTCTTTCAATAGTTCGATCGAATGATGATTTCGTTGTTTGCTCTGTCGATCGACATCTCTTCGTAGCTTGGCTTCGGCTGCTTCTATGATCGTTCGTTGCTCTGAACTTAGGGCTTGTGAAATTTGGTGAAATCGACTGGTTGCTTCGAGTTGATCGAATTCGACTTTTCTATGGTATGTTATTTGTTCCTTTTGCTTTCTGGGTTGATTGCTTGAATTTGATGATTAACATTGCCGATGATGATTGGTTTATATAGGAGTTCGATCTCCTTTAATTGCGTTCGTATATTCGTGTTTGAATTTGTCAGTTAATTATCTTGGCCGGTTGATTTTGTTTTTATGCTCGAGATGATTTCTGACTTCTTTAAATCGAATTATTTCCCTTACTTCACTGTCATGGTTTTAGTTTGACAACGTTCGATTCTTCCTTGATCGTCACGGTAGAAAACTTTCCTCTTTTATTTGGATTTTGATTTTTGACTCTTTCTGGTTGACTTCGATCATTTTTGATTTTGTGATTTTCTAGCTTTCCATGGTTATCACTGTTTTGATGAGTTCGAACTAGCTCCGTGCATTTCTCTGTTGACTTCGGCATTTTTAGTTGTCTGATCTGTAGCATACTCGACTTGTTCGATTTACGACTTCGGCTTCGATCACTTGGTCATCACAGTGTTGACTTTGATTTGAAACTACAGTTGACTTTGTAAATTTTTGATTTTATGATTTCCTGGCTTCCTGGTGCTCACTGCTTCGACTCTTTGTAGCATACTCGACATGTTTCTTTTTATAACTACTGTGATATATGCATATTCATGACTTCGGCCATCACCATTTCTTTGATCTTTGTTCTGCTCGAATTGTTTGCTTGTTTACTGTCTGGTTGCACTTGCTCGATGGTTTGATGCACTTGAATATGGTCTTCGTGTATTCATTTTGTCTTGTGCATTTTGTTGCAGTCTGTACCTCATTTGATCACTGTTGCACTGTGAAGCATTCGAGTCTGTTTTGATTATTGCTCCATGTATGCTTTGGTTTTAATGTGTGACTGCTCTTGTTTATTCGAGTCTATGTCATTTGTATTACTTGAGCTTGAGTCTGGTTCCATCGATTCACTGTGTCTGGATTTGATTGTATTATTTATTGCCAGTTGCCTCTGATTTCATTCCACTGGTATCACTGGTGCATTATTTGACTTGCGCATATGCATCTATGTTGAGTTGAATTGCATCTTCACTTTGCTGCACTACACTTGATTGCTTGCACTGGCTTGTCTTGATTTGTCGAGATCACAGTGGCCTTTTTTTTTGTAACTTCGAGCCAGTGCATGTGAACTGATGCATGCTTTGTACTTGTAGTCTTCACTGCAATCATATTGCCTCGAGTACATGTACAACTCTGTATATATGTATGGTTGTAGTTGAGCTTGTACTGTCCACTATTGCATTCTCTTTCTGTAGCATTTGAGGTTGCCTCTACTTGTGTTCTGGTTGAAGTTCTTATCTGGTTGTTATGCATACTGGTCCTGGCATCATCCTTTGTAGTGTTGTATAGATTGCTGTTGGTCTGGTTCACTTTAACCTTCTAATCTGGTGCCATCTGGTGCCTCTGAGTTGTTTGTTGATTTAGCTTGGTCGACACTTTGTACTTCTGGTTTGTTGAGACTGGCCATTCATTTTACTGTTGTCTTCATTGTTGTATTGAGTTGAGTTATGATAGCAGTGACTTGACCTCTATTGCCCTGTGTTGAATCCAGCTTAAACGCTCGGGTTTGACCTTGTGCTTGTGATGTGACTTTATTCATTTTGCACTTGAGTTGAACCCGATTTTTGGTTTGGGTTTGACCTGTGCTCACCTGTCCCTGTTACTATATCAAGTGTATATACATATATCGGTAAGCACGGCCTTGTGGCATGTACAGTGATACACTGTGCATGTCACATTGTTCGTGTGTGATGAATTCAAATATAAATGATGATGAACAACCCAAAAAAAACTGAGGCAAATATTATTTTCAAAATCCATATTTTGTTTTATACTGCAAAAACATTTTATTTTCAATTTTACTGCGTCAATGTATATTTCTGCAGATTGCTCAGATGCTGGATTCACATTGGAATGAAGTTGAAGATAAATATGAGTGTGAGTGATATGTAGTGAGGAACTGATGTAACTATGAAATTGTGATGTAATTGTATTGTGACTGAAATTGTATAGTTATAGGGAGAGCTTGAAATTGTACTATCAAAATTGTAATAAATATTTGTTTGAATAAAATCATTTGAATTCCAATTCTGTGTTATTTATTTTATTCAGCAAATATTTATTTTATCTGTGAAAAATAAAATAGTACAATATCAAATACATTTAAATGAATGTATATATGTTTATTATCATCAAACAAAAATCATATATATGCATATTCAACACTGTAGGGGGCATCGAAGGCCCAACTTGCCCTTTGCCTTTCTCAGCGGCGGATCCAGTTATAGCGGCGCCAGTTGTTCGACGACCTTCCGCCAACAACCCAAACTTTAAAAGCGATTCATTGGAAATAATGGATTTGATTTCCCGGTCTTCCACAGGGATAGCTCGAATGGCCTCGATGGCCTCTGAATACTCGGTGCCTTCGGGACATGGGATGATACCTGTAAAAATCGAAAGAAGTTCAAAACGAATGCACTTCATGCCTTATACAAATATTGGTCCAAGAATGGAACTTACTCACTTCCAGCCATCTTCTCGCAAAGCCAGAGAGGCAGCGTACGTAAAACCATTCCTGCTTATATTGGGAGAATTTACTTCATGCCCCCGTCAGGATCTGACACTTGGAGTGTGGCTCGAGGAATATGAAAGATGGACTGTCGGACCGTCTTTTGAAGCGATAGATGTAGAGGATATCACCGGGAGTGGGGAGCCTGAATAGGATGCTCATGAAGAGAATACAAGTGCCATAGATGAATGCATGACTATTGGGATGTAGCTGTGCCGGGGCAATCCCGATATACTGTAACACTTCACGGAGAAAGGAGTTGAAAGGTGGCACGCTACCAACCCAGCACATGAATTTATTGCACGCTGTATATCCAGCTAGGGGCAGGTGAGCCTGATCTTGCCCCGATGGAACTAAAACATCGTTGAAAGGGATTCCATGAATTGTACACAACCGACGAAGACCGGCTTCGCCGATTTTTGAAGCTTGTGAATCAATAAGATCATCCAGGATGACTGCCCCATCTATAACATCAGGAGCCGGGCCAATAACTATAGCTGATGGATTTGGGATACCCTGTGTAGGAGTTGTCGATGGATTCGAAGTTCCTACTACCTCCTGCTGAGAACTTGGCTCAGGCTTGTCAGAAACTGTAGTAGAGCTCGATCTCTTGGACATCTTCCACGAGCGTAGAATTTGGGTAGATACTTGTTTGAACTATACTTGAAAGACAATCGATATTAGATATAATGACAAAAATATTCCCCTCGTGTGGTGTGTGGACTAGTGCAATCATTCAAGCATGAGTATAAAAGAATTAAAGATTTAAAGATCGATGAAGTATGATTGAGCGTTAAATTATCATCTTCAGAGATTGTCATTGATGACCGTCTCCGAGAGCTCTTCCTATGTTCGGCAATAATAATCTTGGGATCGAACATCGGCATCATAAAGTGTGTGATCTGTTGTTTACATTTGTTAAGTTAAGTTTGAGTTTAAGATCATTCAAGTTATGAGGTAGCTGGTTCAAGTTAGGTTCTTGGGCTTGTATGCTTTGTTGCTAGTCATGTTTTGTTCAATTTGCTATGATTGATTATGGAGGTAAGTTACTCGAATGTGTCTTATGTTCAAGTTAAAGCACTTGTGATTGCCAATTCTGATCCACTCACTCGCTACCTCTCCCTAATTACCAAACAACTTCATTCGGACCTCTATCGAACCACCGCACCTCATCAGATGCCGAACCTTATTCGCAGTACCTCTCTCCGTCACCTTTCTCAGTATGTACCGAACCACTAATCTAGACTCATGCCGACTCACACCAACACACTTAATACCGAGCGGCCACATTCCTAAACACGTGTTGACCGACCCGCTCCCTTATTCAGGACCGAACGACACTCTATCTCTAGCACCACTCCCACAAAAGATTTACCGATTGACAGACTTTTACTCAAAGTGCCGACCCGCTCACCTTAAAGTCACCGAATAGCCTCAGCCTAGCATATGCCGAGCCGCTCATTTTATGAGGTTTCGACCTACTTCATTACTAAACTCCTAACAATTCAGCATTACCACAGTGGGCTACCGACCGTCCTTCCTCGATCGTCTGACAAGCAGAGTTCTACGAATTATACACCAACTCCTACGAATCACTAGACTTTCTTCTTTTCCATGTTCCCGACCTCGAAGTCAAGGCTATAGTCGTTCCTTCTGGTAACTTACCCTAGCTCCACCAAGATCGAACCAAATCCCTAATCTAAAGCAAATTTCCATCTCCAATTCATCCTCCCCTTCACAGGTCTCTACTAATTTCTATCTAAAAACCTACGTGGCTCCGAATTAGGGGGATAAGTCGAGCGAAGAGATTCATACCTATATGCAAAGTTTGGGACCTATGCAAACTGTTGGGTTCAGGTCGAGATTCATTTGGGTTCGATGGTAGCTCGAGTTGCAAAGTGGGAGGCCTAGGCTTGAAAGGAAGAGGGATGGAGTGACGGGTAAGGCTTTGGAGGAGATAAAGTTATGGGGGTTGAAAGAGAAAAATATAAGTAGGAAGAAAGACTGGGGTGAAGGGCTTTTATATGTGAAAGAAAGATAAGGTGAACAGGCCTTCCCCCGGTGGAACCGGTCAAAACATTTCGGTGGTTCGGTGAGTCAACACACCGAACGAACGCCGGGTGGACCGAAGGAATGGTTCGGCGCCTGTGCGCCAGCCGAGCAATAAAAAAAGAAGAAGAAAATATAACTAAATAAAAATTATATAAACGAATGCACTTGATGCTAGGAAAGTTCGCCATGTGTCGACCTTCGTGAGATCGTATACGTTCGGCTTTCGAAAGCAAGAACTGATTATTGATTCAAAGCGTGTCGTGTTGTTTCATATGACACAATTTGGGGGCAAATGTTACCCGGTACCTTGGCCTGGCTACAAGACGATAGTTGCAGAGGTGATAGTTAGCGCCATACAAGATTCTGACCAAGGAAAGGTTGGAGGTATAAAGGGTTTGGTGCATTCGATATGTGTCGGCATTTCTGTATGGCTCAGTCAAAGTGGAGGGAACGCATGGCTTGGTCAAAGTGGAGGGAACCCATGGCTCGACCAAAGTGGAAGAACGCATGGCTCGGTCTAGGTGGTTAGCAGATGTCGTTCAGTCTGAATTGTTCGACATGCTTCGTTCGGTCGAGGTGGCTTGGCATTTTGTGGTTCGGCATCAGAGAGTTATGTTCAGTGTGGTTCGGCTAGTATAGAGAGACAAAGCGGTTCGGTATGGAAGGTCCAGCAAATGTCGATCGGCCTAAACGTGTTAGCAGGCGTCGTTCGGTCAGGGTTGGTTCGGCACGAGTATTCGGTATATCTGGTTCGGTGCAAGGTAAAGGAGTTAGCCAATTCTTGGAAGCCAACATCGAGGCGAGGAGGTCGACATTGCTTTGCTTCGAGATCCATTACGAGTTGCTCTAAGTCCTTTGAAGGCTTACTTCGGGTCATTTGCTAAATGAACACTGATCAGCCACAATGGTTCGGCATTTATCGATCGACCGAGAGTCGTTCGGCACGCCTGGACCAGTTAGCCTGAGATTACCATATTTGGGCCGAGTCATCTTGGTCATGGGCCCACGCAGGTGAACCAACCTATTTTCGTCTATAAATAGAGGGGCGGGGGTGTAGTGAAAGGGACCTTTTTTCGGGAACTCCGGGGATACTCTGCCATTTTCTGCACTAGTTTTCTTTCGGTTCAAACTGGTATTCGAGTTGTTTGTTTACGGATTGTATCTGTATTCAAGTCTTTGAGGAAAGCAATAAAGATTTAACAGTGGACGTAGGCAGTTACGCCGAACCACTATAAACCTGGTGTTCTCGTTTTTGTTGTTCTCTTTGCATTCTACTATGATACTCCTCTGTTTTAATTTATTTTCTTCATTAATCTCTCTACATAATTCTACTCAAGGGTGTTAGTGACCAATTTTGGTGTTAACAGATTGGTTATCAAGGTATGAGGTTGTCTTTAATTTAATAAGAGAACTGTATCTTTAGTGACCGATATAGGAAGAAAAACTAAGGTATCATGTAAGGAACCTAGTATTCATATGTGCAGTTTCCTGTATGCCTGGAAGCATCCCAAGAAGAATCAGGGTCTATTGAAGTTGTTAAGAATTTTCCCGATGTATTCGAAGTGGTTAAAAGTTTACCCCCGTACCGAGAGATAGAGTTCTTCATTGATTTAGTCCCTGGTGCAAGGCATGTAGTTCAACCTAAGCGAAGAATGGCTCCGAGGGAGAGAGAGGAGTTGGTAAGTCAAACCCAGGACCTGTTAAGGAAAGTATTAATTAGACCTAGTCATTTGAGTTGGTTTGGTCTGCTGTGGTGTTTGCGGCTAAGTCTGATGGATCTTTAAGGTTGTGCGTAGATTATAGGGAGTTGAATAAGCTGAAAATTAGGAACAAGTATCCCTTACCCCGCATCGATGATCATTTTGACCAACTTCATAGTGTTATGGTATTTTCTCAAATGGATCTAGCTATTGGATTTCATCAATTGAGGGTTTTTGAAGATAATATACCCTTAACTGCTTTTAGAGGCCCTAGCTATTTCATTGAATGGTTGGTTATGCCTTTTGGGCTAACCAATGCACCTGGATATTTTATTGATCACATGAACCATGTTTTCCAAGATGTTCTTAACAAGTTTGTGTTAGTTTTCATTAATGACATCCTTATCTACTCCAAATCCGAGGAGGAGCAAAAACATCATTTGGAAGTGGTGTTGGAGACATTGAAGAGACATGTCCTGAAGGCGAAATTTTCTAAGTTCCTTTTTTGGAAATCGGAAGAAAGATTCTTAGGACATATTGTGATAGGAGAAGGTATTTCAGTAGACCTAGTGAAAGTGGAAGCTGTTCAAGAATGGAAGTGACCGCGGACTCCTACCGAGGTTAGTAGTTTCCTAGGTTTGACTTGATACTATAGGAGGTTTATTCCAGATTATTCTAAGATTTCCTCCCATCTGACTAAGCTGACTAAGGAGGAGAAGTTTTATGGACTCTAAAGTGTGAAGAAGTATTTCTGGAATTGAAGAATAGGTTGACTAGTGCACCGGTTTAAGTTGTTCCAGATGGAAATAGTGGATTCACGATTTACACAGATGCTTTTGGAGTGGGACTAGGTTCTGCTTTGATGCAGCATGGTAGAGTGATTGTGTATCCTTGCAGGCAGCTGAAGTCTCACGAGAAGAACAACGCTATGCATGACCTGGAGTTGTTGGTTGTTGTCTTTGCATTGAAAATGTGGAGACGCTACTTGCTGGGTAAGGATCCTTCTATTCCTCTTAGTTTCTTTCAAATCATTAGAGATTTTAGGAGTAAGTTTTCTTTCTTTAATTTGGTGAAAAATTTGAGCTCTTCACGGATCATAAATCCCTGAAGTATCTTTTTACTCAAAAGGATCTGAACCTGAGGTAACAGAGATGGTTGGAGTTTCTAGCATCTTATGACTTGAATATTCTTTATATGCCAGGAAGGCCTAATGTGCTGGCAGATGCCTTGAGCAGGAATGTCATTATGACTCCTTTGGAAGTTACCCCAACTCTCCTAGAAAGAATAGGGAGCAAGCAAAGAGAGGACAGAAACTTAGTGGCGATCATCAGGAGGGTTGAGGAGGCGTAATGTACAAGTTTTAAGATTGCTGAGGAGTTTTGAGGATGAATGGACGGATCTGTGTACCAAATGTCAATGGTCTTAGGCAGGAAGTTTTGTCAGAATGCCATCGTTCTAAGTTGAGTATCCATCCAGGTGTCTCAAAGATGCATCGGGACATGAAGCAGATGTTTTGGTGGAAGGGAATGAAGTGAGATATCACTATCTTTGTTAGTAGGTGTTCGTGCTATCAACAAATCAAAGGTGATCATCAGAAGACAGTCGTATTATTACAACCCTTAGAAATAACTAATTGGAAATGCGAAATGATATCAATGGATTTTATTGATGCCTTACCAAGAAATAGAAAAGGAAATGAAGGAGTATTGGTTATCGTGGATCGGCTAACGAAGAGCGCACATTTTATCCCGGTAAAACCAACAAGGACTGTTGCTTCTTTAGTTGAGACTTTTATGAGGGAGATAGTTGGGTTGCATGGAGTTCCTGTAAGTATTGTAAGTGATCGAGACCCTATATTTACTAGTCAATATTGGAAAGCATTGCATACAGCTCTAAAAACAAAGTTGAGCTTAAGCACAGCATACCACCCCCAAACAGACGGACGGACAGAGCGGGTGAATCAAATTCTAGATGTTCTCTTAAGAGCGTGTATTCTGGATTTTGGTGGATCATGGGAGGATCATTTGCATTTAGTTGAGTTCTCCTATAATAATAGCTTCTAGGCGAGCATCGGAATGGCACCTTATGAAGCCCAATATGGAAGGCCATGCAAGTCACCGACGTGTTGGGTTGAGACGGGAGATAGATTAGTGATTGGACCGGACATGATCCGAGAGGCTACCGAAAAAGTTGTAGTGATTAAGAAAAGAATGAAGGAAGCCCAAGATCGCCAAAAGAGTTATGCGGATAAGAGGCAAAGAGATTTGGAATTTGTGGTTGGAGACTTGGTGTTCGTAAAGATTTCGCCAATAAGAGGAGTTGTTAGATTTGGAAAAGCTGGAAAGTTAGCTCCAAGGTATGTTGGACCCTTCTGTATTCTTGAGAGGATCAGATCGCTTGCTTATATGGTCGAGTTACCAAAGAGATTGGCGGCAGTTCATAATGTATTCCACGTGTCTCATTTGAGAAAATATGTTCATGACCCATCTTTGATTGTGGAGCCGTCGGTTCAAGAGGAATTGGAAATAGAACTGAACCTGACAGTGGTTAGACATTCAGTTTACGTTGTAGATTAGGATAAAAAGAGATTGCATAACAAGATGGTGCGACTAGTCAAAATTCAATGGAGTGAGGATCCAAGCGACTGCACTTGTGAGACGGTGGATATATGAAAGAAGCTTATCCCAAGTTGTTGTTAGGATAGCTAATCGTAGGTTGTATGTATAGTGTATGTTTGTTTGCTATGGAGGCTTAGTACATGTCTTTATATGTGTTTATGATATGAATATATAGCTTTTTGCGTAGTTTGATATATCTCCTTGGTTGCTAATTTCGGGACAAAATTCTTTTAAGGAAGGAAAGTGTAACGACCTAGAATTTAATTTCTATTTAAATGAATATTGAATTATATTTTTAAATAATTATATGAATTTTAATTAACAAATAAAAACTATTTTAAATAATAACTAATGATGATAAAATCGTTTTCAAAATTTGTTTATCAATAAATATAGTTTATGGAGAAATAGAAAATGTGACCGGACATTATTTTCCAAAATATTAATTTTTCATCGGTTAAAAGTTATTTAAAATACGATAGCACTATTGTAAACACATATATACACATTACAAACTATCCTAACATGGTGTGTACATGTATATATGCGTGTACATGTTTTCTCACTTAACTATTTAAACATATGAGATGTTATTTATTAAAAGTGTGTGTGTGTATATATATATTAACATATAAAAATATCCCTTTTTCAACACATAGTACAAGAGCATGGCATGAATAGTGCAAGAGAGGGGGAAGGGGGTACTTGAAGTGGACTGAATTAGAGAGGGAAGGAGAGGGAGTGCATGCATAAAGGTATATTAAATTATAAGAACTTACACATTTTTTAATTAACTTCCTAAGCCTATATATACCATTACTCTTTCCTGTTCTCATTTTTACAACCCTTCACTTCCTTTCAAAATTCCTAAGAGCTTGAATGAACATATACATGGCTTCTCTTCATATCTTTTAACTTGAGAAAAACCACTTTATTTCCATTTAAAAACATTTCTACACATATTTCAACCACTCTTCCAAAATACAAGCAACCATCCACTCAAACATCCCATGGCCATACCCAACACGCCCTAGGCCCAGCCCAAACACCACATGGCCAAGCCCATTTAAAGTGTTCAAGGGTCCAAAGTTTTAATTTTTGCAATATTCTAGCTTATATCCAAGTTAAGCAAAAGTTTGCCTTGAGTTAGTAAGGTTTCGGTGAGTAAAACTCTTGTTTTTGGATAAGAAAATAAGTTGATTTTGATGAACTGTATGTGGTGAAAATATAATGGTTGTTGTGTTGAAATATCATGTTGTTTTGATGGCATATGATTATAAGTTTGTATTTGAGCTTGGATTTGTGATTTGGATATTAAATGATATGGTTGGATATGGATATGTGAATGGTTGGTTATGATATGATGGTAGTGTGTTTATGAAACAAAACCAATTGTATGTGATGTAATTGTTGTAAAGTTGGCATCTTGAAAAGTCTCGAGGGACTTGAGATCTGATTTGAAAACAAAAGCTTGTTTTCTAGTTTTTGAATCTAGTAAATGTTTTCCAAGTTTTCACCTTTTGTTTAAGTTTTCAAAACTCTTCCATTTTCGTTTTCAAATATACAATAGCTAGAGTTAAAGTGAAGATTTCACCTAGAAATCAATTCTAGCGAACTGCACTCATAGCGATAGTCGCTATAGATGTAGTTCGGAAATTTTCGCGATTTTAAGTTTTAAAGTGTTTTTTCTTGAATTGCTTTGAAAACTCATTTCAAAACTAATGAAGTAAGTAAAAAGTTTAAGTTTAAATTATTTAATAATTTATTTATCTAATTTATTAATTAGGGTAATTATTGATTAATTAATTAATTGAGTAATTAGAGTTTAAGAAATTATTAACCAAGTGATTATTTTTAATTAAGGAAGTTTTAAATAATGATTAATTAAGATAAAAGAAAATTAATTTTTATTTAATAAAGTTTATTTACTTTAATTAATTATTTAATTAGAGTTAATTATTTAATTAATTATTTTTAAATTAAAGGTTAATTATCCACCTAATTAGGATTAGTTTCTTAAATGAATGTTGTTAATTAAAATTTAATTGAAGTTTAAGTATAAATAAATTTTTTATTAATTAAGGTTAATTAAAGTTAATCAAGTTTAGACTTATGATTTAATTATATTTTATTTATTTTAAATTTTTTTTGAAAACTCTACTGGTTATTTATTTTTAACCAATTTTCTTATTTAAGTAAATTGTTTTAAACCTTTTGTACCAAAAATGGGCACAACACTCTTCGGAAGTTTTTGAAGAGATAAAAATGAAGAAATTAAATGGAAAAAAGAGGATTATCTAACAAAAACGCCAAAAACAGATATGTAAATAATAAAAACGCATAGAAACACAGGAATTTAGAGTGGTTTGGCGTATTGCCTACGTCCACTGTGAAATTGATCACTTTATTGATGTTTCTTTGATGATTACAATTGATTGCAGCGGATTACAGCGAATTAAAGCTATGAAATTCGAGTACAACAGCAGTAATGGAGTATGGAATTGAATCCGGCAGAGTCTGGGTGTTGGAGCGTCAAAAGATCCTTTCTCTGTAGGCCCTGGGGCTCTATTTATAGGCGTAGGAGGCTAATATTTTGCCCAGATCTCGGGAGACTTCTTCTGGCACGTGAGTGGGCCCACGCGACCGAGCCCGTGAAGTTTCGGCTCGATCCGTGATCGATACGAACGAATTTCGTATCGATCAAGATTTCGTCCAATGGAGTCGAAACTTGGTGTGAACATTCTTTAGCATGTACGTAAGTTCTTGTGAAAATTTCAAAGCATTTGGACTTGTGGATCTCGAGTTATGATCGATATGAAATGGTGTTCTTCGGTAGATCGTTTCGTTCAAATCGATCTATTCGAATCGATCGCTTCGAATCGATGACGGCACGCGCTAGCTGGTTGATGTGGCGCGCGTTCTTCGTATCGATCCACATTTTTCGCCGATGATCGAGTTGTTTTGGAGTTTTCGCCATGTTCGTATCGAAGCAATTGACTTGTTCGAATCGATCAATAGCGCGCTCTTCGTATCGATCTGCAGTGTGCTCTGTTCGCATCGATTGCGTTGGCTTGTTCGTATCGATCGTGGGGCCTAGTTCATATTGATAAAAGTGCTCCAACTTGATGGATATGAATAGTGATCCTCTGATGGATACAAACAGTGTGAGTCGATGGATTCGAACAGAGGTTCGTTGATGGATGCGAAGTAGACATTGGCCGACCGATACGGAATGCACTATTTGTTGATGGATACAAAACCGATCGATACGAACTAGGGCTCGTTGATGGATACGAAATCGATCGATACGAGCTAGGGCTTGACGATGGATACGAACTCGATCGATTCGAACTGCGGCTTGTTGATGGATACGAAATCGATGGATTCGAACTGTGGCATAGTGATGGATACGAAGTTGAGGCTGTTTTCATCCAACTTGCATCGATCATAACTTGAGCATATGAACTCGGATTGACTTGAAATTTGGAACGCTGACTTCCATGGGTTCGCTCGTCGTGTCTTGTCAATTGTAGCTTGATCCGGACTCGGACGAAATTCGTCGATATCCATAGTGAGCCTGCGTATAACCGATCTCCAAGATGAACCGTCATTGGTTTCTTGGTCAAGTTCTTGGTGTCACGGCCTTGCTAAAAGGCGGGATAACATTTGCCCCCCAAAGTACGTCTTGTGAAAACATGACGTGCTTTGAAAAGATGCAATCTTCATTCTGAACAGTTATCGTCTTTTCGCTGAAAGTTGTAATCTTTGACTGATTTCCCCTGTAATGTGAACCGTTGATTGTCAATAGTTGTACCCTGTATCGTTGTAACTGATTGCTGTTTGATTATGATTAGATGTCTGTCATCATAATCGTTATCAGATAAGTATCCAATTCCTGTGGATGTTGAAAATTGAATATTAGTCCGACATATATGCATATATGTTAATCTTACTCTCGTTGACGTTGCACGTTCACGAGTCGTTGTCAGTTCTTTTGTATCAAATCCCGTATCGATCCTCTCCTGAACCGATGTGAAATTCGAGTTACAACAACGATTGATGGTTGTTTTTGAATGTTCCTTCGTGTCGATCCTCTCCTGAATCGATGTAAAAGGTTGAAACATTGTCTTCGCATCGATATACATCGCATTGATGGTTACGAAATGAACAGTTTGCATCGATGGATATGAGCTTCGATGGATACGAAACGATCGTTCGTATCGATGGTTACGAACTTCGGTGGACTCCATTGCAGTGGTCTCCATTTTTGAATCGATGTGGGTCACAAAGATGGATACGAAATATGCGTTCGTATCGATAAATACTGGCCTTCGAAAGCTGTGATTTGATGGATTCGAACTGCACAGTTCATATCGTTGCACTGGGGATGGAGTTGAAAATGATTGATACGAACAATGGCTTCGTATCGATGGATTTGGGTGACTCAGAAAAGCCTCCGATGGCAATTTCATTTTGATAAAGGCTCGAGTTGATGGATTCGAATAGCTCTTTCGAATCGGTTTTGTGGTGACACATTGTAACCGGTCGAGTTTACCGGGAGGTGAATCGTTTCTCCCTTTCACACTCGAGTCCATATAAATACTTTTTGGACTTAGAAGCTTTTTCATCGTTTGCCACTTTTGCTCTCTGCCTTCATATCGCTCCAGAGACTTGGAAAAAGAAAACCGCTTGCCTTCGAATCGAACCAAATTTTCAATTATTCGAATCAACTGTCAGATTTAGGTAATCCACTAAACAAATCCAACGTGTAAACGATGAGACTCGATCTTTAACGTCAAATCACCCAGAGTCATGGTCGATCCCCGCGTAGTTGATGTTGGATTTGGGTTTGAGTGAGGTTGAGGAAGGCCATGGCGTTTATGCCATTTGGGGAAGAAGAAGTGAGGAGGGAGTCGAAATGAATACCATAGCACATCGCAGTGGTTCGCATCGATCTGAGAATGTAGAAACTGGTATCGATCTGGGAGCAACAGAAATTCGTGTCGATCTGAATACGATGGATGAAGAGGAACGGCTTCGTATCGATCGGGAGTGGTAAGATTTCGTATCGATCTGGTCGATACGAAATCCTAACTAGCGATCAATACGAAGTACCTAGTGGTGATCGATATAAAATGTATTGATTCGATCCGATCGATACAAATTTCCATCCTAGTGATCGATACAAAATGTATTGATTCGATCCGATCGATACGATTTTCCATCCTGGCGATCGATACGAACTGCATCTAGAACAATCGATACGAATCATACCTCTAATGACCGATTCACGTCTTGACCGCGATGGATACGAATACTCTCGAATAATCAGACACTTAACTCCGGCGAGCTTTAATCTGGCATAACTGGACTTAGTCGTTGAACTACATATTTGACTATCCTTCGAAGCTCGTCGATGGAACTGTAACTTAATAAAATTATAATGAACTTTAACTTGGATCGGTTGCCAGCATCTGGATAGCACGGTTGTGACGGTTAGCGATGACGGTCACTCCCATTGAACTTCGAAGTCTTGTCGTTTGCATGCCTTCTTTAATTCTGTAGGATTTTTTCAAGTGATATACAGCACTGCACTGCACAACACATTCACACACTTTACACTGGGGGAAGCGCGAGTGTTATTTTCGTCTAATGATGATTTCTCATAAGTTAGTTAGTCATGGAACCTTCAAGTTCACAACAGTAGGAAGTTCAAGGTTCAATCCCTCCAATAATCAAGATACCGGCCATCGAGGCCGAAGTCATAGATCCAGCTCCGGACGAGTTTCCTAGCACCCAGTTCCTTTGCCCACAAGACTCTGTGCCATTCGGCATCTCTGAAGATATGCTGGGACAGATTTTCTTAAGACATGGCTTGTCGCTTGACGACGTATTACTGCCAGGGCCAGATGATAGGCCGCATGCTCCCCCGGAGGGGTTTACTACTTTTAATCGTCATGCTTGCACAGCGGGGACACTTCCTCCATTTAATCAGTATATAAGGGAAATGCTGTCATTCCTTGGAATCGCTCCATCCCAGCTACACCCCTACGGATACGCCTTGTTGAATAGCACTTTCATTGTTTTTATGGAAATTATCTTCCGACCACCAAAGCCGATCGAGATTAGATATCTCTTCAACATTAAGAGCCGTGGAGATAGCCCTTCTTTCACATTCTTGGAAGCGGTTTGGAACTGTCAAATAGTAACGGGGTCCTGGGGAAGGCTGAGTTACTTTAAAATGGAATGGTTCTACGTTCGATGCCCCCCTGGATTCGCTAGGCGATGGTTGGATAGACGTAAGCGTTGTAGTCTTTCTCATGAATTATCGAGATAATGATAATCGTTCTTAAAACTAACATACTTCACTTCTTTTACAGCCGCAATCTCACGACCTGACGGTGGGTATTTCAGAGACTTAGTTCGGATCCTCCAAGCAGTTCCGGGTGAAGAGAGGAGCATTGACTCGGTTCTAACCGACAGAAACTTGAGAATTGTCGTGCTGATTGAATGGAAGCAATGCATAAGGTTGGAAGGGACACTTAGAGAGGTCTCGAAGAAGCGGGTGAAACGCAAAGTGCCCGGTGTCGTGATAACCGAAGAGGTCGATCCGGAGAGAACACCCATTGATGATGAACTTATAGCTGGGCTTCTGGCAGTTTTCAGGACTCCGAAGGAAGGAGAAAAGGCAAGGCAGTTGCTCATAAGCGTTCTAAATCCATGAGATTGAAATCTGTGGTTGTGTCTTTGCCTGTTCCTGGAATTAGAATTTCGGAAGCTCCTCCCCTGCAAGTAGAGAATCCTTTCGAAGGGCTTGCTGATATTCCGATTTTGGATTATGTGTCGTTTCAACACGACACCGGGATGGAGGAGCTAGACAGTGCTCTCGATATGAGCGAGTTTCTTGCTATGAGTGCGGCCGACATTTCCGGTTGGTCGGGAGGTTGCACATACATACACTTCACCACACTACATGATTCATAATCGTAAATCGTCCAATCCAAGAGATCACTAACTTTTCTTTCGCTTCTCACTTTCAGGTACGATGTTCGGGAGAGGATCAATGTTAGGCAGCCTTCGCTCGGCTCGAAAGTCTTCTTCTTATTATGACTCCCACAGGAGAGATTCGAATAGAGACCGCGATCGCGGGTACTCCAATCAGGAGAGATATGAATGGGATAGGGATAGAGACTATAGACACCGATCTAGATCCCGTTCGCCACCTCTTAGAATTCCATCTCCACCTCCTGTTCAGACTTCACATCCACTAGAGCCTCCGCGACACAGACCATCTTCTCACACTTCTAGGCCCGAAACTCATCTCCAGAGAGTCGAAACCATGGCTTCCATAATTGCAGAGTAGGTCACAACTGAGCCCACGGGGGAAGGGGCTATTAAAATCGCTCAACTGAGGAAAGAGTTCCCAAACATATGCTTCGACGACTATGTTTTTCCACCTCATTTAAAAAGAATTCCGTCGGGGGTGGAAAACACGATGCATGATTACATTCATGACGTCTACACCCAGTATAGAGAGTGGGTAAAGGCTGCAGAAAAAGCTTCCAAGGTGGCCTTCGAACGGGCCAAAGCAATCGAGAAGATGGAGTCCAATCTTGCTCAAAAGGACCGAATCATACAAGTGCTCAATACCGAGGCCACGTCTTCTCGAAATCTGAAATTGAGGCCACCAAAAAAGCTGATGAAGCGAATGTGGCGATGGAGAGGTTGAGGCAGACATACATTGCCTTGGTGGAGGAGATGGGCCACCGAAATACTACAGTCACCGCCGAACGGGATGCGGCGGTCAAGGAACTCAACGAGCTCAAGGCCAAATTCTCTGACATGGCCAAGGAAAGGGATGATGCGAACAACGCAGCCCAGGAGGCGTGCGAACAGGCTATCTTGCTTTGGGGTGAACGGGATGCGGCCATGGCTAAGGTTCGCGAGGTGGAGACTAAGGTCGAGGAGGAGGTGAAATCGACCGAGTCCAGGCTAGAAGCTGATATTGAAGATCTTCTTGTCGTTTAAAACGCCAACGTGTTAAGGGATAGAGGTCTAGCATGGCTCGATGATTACCCGGCACATCTATATAACGCCTGGGGCCGATTGGTTGAGGAGGAGAAAGCGGTGCATCTGGGTGAGTCTATTGATGAGTTTGAGTTCGAGAATCGTCTGTTGAATGAAGATGAAAGGAAGATTCTCCACGAGTCAATGATTTCTTGCGAGAAGGAGAGACTCAGCACCCAGTACTTGGAAGTAGGAGAAAGCTCTGGGGTTGAACACCACGATGCAAGTCTTGAAATTCCAGCGTCAAACCAGCCTGGACCCTTGCCTGCGGTCGACCCCCAAGCTGTTCCTACCTACAATCCGGATCAGCCGCAGATGTCTCCGGCTATAGAGCAAGTTGCTGAAGCCGCTCAGCCGTTTATAAGCCAAACTGAGGAAGGTATTCTGAACATTCCACATATCTGTCTTAAGTTAGAATCGTCACTCGAATTAAGTTCTAACAGTTCTCTTATTTTTTGTCCAGTGATCGATGTTGCACCGGTCGCGCCTCCTGTCACTCAAGAATCACATCACATGCAGGAGGCTATCGTCACCGAAGCGACCACTATAACTACAACTGCCCCACTTGACGAAATGCAGGGAAGCACGCTTGTTTTTGATGAGCAAATGATAGAGGAACTTCTTGGTCGTCATAGCGATCCTTTCGCGGACCTGCCATTTGTTATGGATGGAGTTGCCCCTGCTTCAGGCTCTTCGATGCCAACCACTAATGCTTCCAGCGAGGCCCGAGCGATTAATGAAGAGGAAATAATGGCCGAAATTGATGCTGAAATGGGAGCAGCGGCTCATGGTGGTAGTCTTGGAGGTGGGATGGCGGCACCTGGTCCAGCTCCGCTCAGAATGATATCTCCTGGTGGAACAGTTTTTGACACTAGCGTGCCCATTCCACCTTCTACACTTGATCATGTTCCTCCGACTCCGCTCGCAGGAAGCATCCCTATTCATTCGAGCTCGGAGGAGGATGTCGAGATCATGCCCCCGCCTGGAGACTGACCACCGAAAAGTAAAGGCTCAAAGAGGAAAGGTAGTGGCGGCTCCAGCGGGTCTACACCTAAAAGGAAGCCGAGGAAGAAAAGAGAGTAGACATGCTTCCTCGGTTTATTTTGACTTTCATTTTGTTGGCCGTGTATAGATGCGGGTTCGGCCCCTGCTAGTAGGAATTTTTTCTTGGAACAAACTTGTACATGAATTTCTTTCATAAATAGTAGAAATGAAACTCTTCTTTTTTGGCTTCTTCTCAGTTATTGTGTATTTACTTAAGTGTTTCAATGTCTGAAGCGCACTTGTGAAGTTTCAGCTTCCGAGTCAAGTTTGTTTTTATGCGCCAGGTCCGAAGACTGTAGACACGATTCATGACTAGGAAGTGAGTTGAATTTTGACGTCGCACTGCTTCAGTCAATGGTCGACACTTAAGTTCTGCCCCCCAGTCTTGGGGGTGAGTTGTAGAACATCAGTCAGCGATTGCTTCTCACTTATAACATGTTGAGTCTAGTGCCACTGAACGGATGTCTGAGACAAGCAGAGATTGAGCGGTTTATCCACACTTGTTTGATTATCGATGATCATATCCACACTCCGGGGATTCTCATTCGTTTTCTGGCGGTTGGTCACGCCAGCTTAAGTTTTAATTATATGTCCGCGCTCTGGGGACTCGGAATCGACATTTATACTCCGACTCGCACTCTGGGAGTTCGGAGTTGGTATTTATACTCCAATTCGCGCTCTGGGAATTTGGAGTTGATGTTTATACTCCGTTTCGCACTCTGGGACTCCAGAGTTGGCGTTTATACTCCAACTCGCACTCTGGGAATTTGGAGTTAATGTATATACTCCGACTCGCACTCTGGGAGTTTGGAGTTGGTAAACAGATGGTCAGTCACATCTGCTGCATGTTTTTAGATTTCGCTCGCACTTTGGGAACGAATGGTGTATCAGGATCGTGGATGGTCGGATCACATCCACCCTGAGTTAACAAGTGAGGTCATTAGATGGATGGGTCCACCCTCCTCAAACTTAGTTCGAATACGGACGAAGTCGTTGGGTGGACGGATCCACCCTCTTCGTAGATGTATTTGTAAGTTTATACTCCAGTCCGCACTCTGAGAATCTGGAGTTAAGTGAAGGATTGTCGTGTGTCAATCCTTTTTTGACTTTGGTGTGATGGCTTGTCCCCGAGCATGGGTTTCACTTAGTGAGTGACCGGTTGCATCACAGTCACTCCCTATTTGAATAAATCCCACCGTATGGTGAAACTTAGCTCTCCGTGCATGGTGATGTTCATACGAAGTATTTCAAGTAAATCACAGCTCTGGCTCGAAGAGATGGCATTTTTTTGCTGAAATAAGAAAATATGGCAAAGTCAGTTGCCTTATTACAAATTCTAATTTCGAAATGCAAAAACAAATTGCAAATGGAAAATAAACTAAATGAATAAACATGGCCTGTTATGTATAGTAGCGACGAAGACTCTTACTGTTCCAGGCTCTTGGCAGAGTAAGACCGTCGACGGTTGATAATTTGAATGTGCCATCTCCGAGCCTTCGTTCAATAACATACGGTCCTTCCCATGTTGGCTTCATATGTGAAGGGACCGGATAGATTCTTTTCAGGATGAGATCGCCTAGTTCAAAGGTTCGATGGCGGACCTTGGCATTATACAATCGGGCGACTCGACTTCGATACGCGGCTGTCCTCAAATCAGCTTCCTCACGCTTCTCATCTAGTAAATCGAGAGATTCAGCAAATAATATAGCATTTGTCTTCGGATCATAGTATGTCACACGATGAGAAGGTACTTCTAGCTCGACTGGAATAATAGCTTCTGAACCATAAGAGAGAGAGAATGGAGTGTGGCCGGTCGCGGACTTGTGGGTTGTTCGGTAAGCCCATAAAGCCATAGGAAGTTCATCGACCCACTTGCCCCCGACCTTTTCCAGTCATTTTTTCAAAATGGACTTTATAACTTTACTGACCGCTTCGACCTGTCCCTTCGCCTGAGGGTGTG
This sequence comes from Allium fistulosum, assembly GCA_030737815.1. Classification (NCBI taxonomy): domain Eukaryota; kingdom Viridiplantae; phylum Streptophyta; class Magnoliopsida; order Asparagales; family Amaryllidaceae; genus Allium; species Allium fistulosum. Next base: position 1,124,845,307 of record CM060904.1, on the reverse strand, counting down.
CAATTGAAGAGAATTTCTTTTGAATGTGAAACCGTTCGCAGAAATCTATAAATTCAACACTGTCGAATTGGGTTCCGTTGTTAGTAATAATGGTGTGTGGGAGACCGAATCGACAGATAATGTTGCGGACTACAAAGTTGATCACTTTTTCCGTCGTTGTGGTAGCAAGAGGTTCAGCTTCAGCCCACTTTGTAAAGTAATCAACTGCGACGATAGCGTACTTCGCACCACCTTTTGCCAGAGGTAGAGTACCAATGATGTCGATGCCCCATATTGCAAACGGCCATGGGCTCACCATTTGCGTTATCTCGGTAGGTGGGGCTTTAGGAATTCAAGCATGCTTTTGACATTTATCACACTTCTTTGCATAATCTGACGCATCGCGATTCACAGTCGGCCAATAATATCTGTATCGAAGTATTTTCTTGGCCAGTGCTTGCCCTCCGGTATGATCGCCACATTCTCCCTCATGTACATCGTGTAATACTCGTTTAATTTCATTGTGAGCGATACACTAGAGTAAAGGAACAGAGTACCCTCTTCTGTACATGACTCCATTTTGGATGGTGAATCGTGAGGCCTACCGAAGGACTTGTCTCTTTTCACTCCTGCGCTCCGGTAGGGTTCCGTGCTCAAGGTAATTTCTGAATGGAGTCATCCAAGACTCCTTATCGGGAACGGCTTCACATACCCAGTCCATTTCTGCACGGTCAATACTTGGGGAAGGTAGCGTCTCTACGGGAACGAGTCCCATTTGCTGAGCTTCACCTGTGCTGGCTAACTTTGCCAATGAATCGGCTTTCTGATTGCGTTCTCGCGGTATACAATAAATGGCATAATAATCAAACTGATTCAGTATTTCCTGAACTCGAGCTAAGTAGGCAGCCAGCCTTTGATCTCTCGCTTGATATTCTCCCCGAACTTGACACACAACTAATTGTGAATCACAATAAATTTCCACAGCGATAATTCTCAAATCTCTGGCAAGTTTCAGTCCAGTTAAGAGGGCTTCATATTCAGCTTCATTATTGGTTGCATGAAAATCGAACTTTAAACATAACATATAGATCGGCCTTCGGGGGTTTCGAGTACAACTCCTACGCCCGAGCACCGGTCTTTTGATGCACCATCAGTGTACAGCTTCCAGACGTATTCGAGAGATTCACTGGTTTCGGGCAAGTCCTCTGGAATGGTAAATTCGGCTATGAAATCGGCCAGGACTTGTCCTTGAATGGCTCGTCTTGGAGTATAAGTAATATCGAACTGGCTCAGTTCGATGTTCCACTTGAGTAACCTACCAGACATCTCAGGACGCGTAAGGACCTGTCGTAACGGCTGGTCGGTGTAAACAATAATAGGATGTGCCTGGAAATATGGTCGGAGCTTTCTTGATGCAATAACAAGGCAATAAGCCAACTTCTCTAGTTTTGGATAATTCCTTTCAGCTCCAGTCAATCGTTTGCTGATGTAGTATACTGGCTTCTGTATCCTGTCTTCTTCTCGAATTAAGGCAGCGCTGATAGCGTTTTCTGATATCGCCAAGTAAACATACAACATCTCATGATCAATAGGCTTTGACAGAATAGGTGGTGTGGATAGATGCTGAATTAGTGCTTGGAAAGCGCCCTCACACTCTGTGGTCCATTCAAAGTTTCATTTTCCCTTTCGGATCAAATCGAAGAAGGGAATGCAGTTGTCAGTGGACTTTGAGATGAACCTGCTCAGTGCTGCTACTTTCCCGTTAAGACTCTGGACTTGCTTAATAGTTTTCGGAGTTTCAAGGTTTCTGATTGCCCAGATCTTTTCAGGATTAGCTTCGATTTCTCGAGCATTGGCGATAAACCCAAGGAATTTCCCAAATGCAACTCCGAAATGACATTTCAGTGGGTTGAGCTTCATTCTATATTCTTGAAGTATGTTAAACATAGTTTCCAGGTCTTTAATATGGTCAATGGAAAATCGTGACTTCACAAGCATGTCGTCTACATACACTTCCATGGTTTTCCCGATTTGATTGGCAAACTTATGATTGACCAATCGTTGATAAGTAGCCCCGACATTCTTGAGTCCGAATGGCATAACTTTGTAGCAATAAAGTCTCAGATTGGTTACGAAGCTGGTATGTTCTTGATCAGGTAAATGCATTGGTATTTGATTGTAACCAGAATATGCATCCATGAAGGATAAGAGTTCATGTCCAACTATCGAGTCTACGAGCTGATCAATTCTGGGAAGCGGGAAACTATCTTTAGGACAGGCTTTATTCAGATCAGAGTAATCGACACATGTTCTCCATTTTCCGTTTGATTTTTGAACAAGCACGGGATTCGACAGCCATTCGGGATATAGCGCATCTCGAATGAACCCGTTTGTTTTGAGCTTTTCTATCTCTTCTTTAAGGGCGGCAGATCTCTTTGGATCCATACCACGCCTTTTCTGTTTGACCGGGACATGTCGCGGGTCAATATTCAAGGTGTGGCTCGCGATGTCTGGCGAGATCGCACACATGTCAGAATGCGTCCAGGCGAACACGTCAAGATTCGCCCATAGAAATTCAACCAATTCCCCTTGAGTTTACTGGCTTAGCTGAGAGCCAATCTTTATCATCTTCGAATCATCATCATTGTCAATTGGGACATCGATCGTCGGTTCGGCCGGGGATGCTTGACTTTCTTTAGATTCTCCTTCGTCTTCAGTTTCTCTTGGGTCAAGATCCCTTTGGAATTGGCTGGGATGCCCGGGCTTAGGCCCAGGCGTTAATTGTCAATTATCAGCAAAACGGACGCAGATAGATTCCTCTACGCCGTTTCCTTTCTCCTTTCGCTGCGCCTCCCGCAGTTCGGCAACGTAACAGGCTCTCCCAGTAGCCTGATCTCCTTGAATGACTCCCACTCCACGATCAGTGGAAAACTTCAAAGTCAAACACCACGGGGCAATGGCTGCCCTGAATTCAGCGAGGGCCGGTCGGCCCAAGAAAGCATTATAAGGGGAGTATATGTCTAACACAACGAACTGCAATATCCAGACTCTCCGATGTTCTCCAACTCCCAACTCCACTGGCAGTTCTACTACTCCAGTGGGTATAGTAGCGCTTCCATTGAAACCGTGGATTCGGGACTGACAAGGTTTCAAATCTTTGGCTTCCATCTTCATTTGGTCGTAAGCTCGTTTAAACAAAATATTCACAGAGCTTCCACTATCAACTAAGATCCTCTTCATCCAAGCAGGACCTACTTGAGCTGAGATGACCAGTGGATCGATAGTGGGGGCTTTGACTTTATCAGCGTCTCTGTTTCTGAATACGATGTCATATGTCATCGTTTTCTGTTGTTTGGCCGGAGCCCCTTCATCAAAACTACTATAACACTCGAAGTCCGCATGCCTAATAGAGCTGGCATACGACTCCATTTCCTTCCAACTTCGGTCTGCTGGATGGGGACCACCACTTATTGTATTAATAACCAACCTCCCGCCAGTTCGAGCGGGTTCCTCTTGCCTTTCTTGATTTGGTGCACGATTCTGATTTGATGGGCCCGCACCTCCTGACTGCGGCGCCCGCACATACTGATCCAACTTTCGTTCACGTATCAGCTTTTCAATGAGATCTTGCAAATGACGACACTCATTTGTATTATGGCCATAACTTTCAAGGAATCTGCAAAACTTTCCTATTTGGACTTGTCTTTCCATTGACGACTTCGAGGCAGGCTTCTTATATTGCATGGTATTACAGGTCTGCAAATACACATTTTCCAGCGACGTATTAAATGGGGTATAATTGTCGAACATGGGAGCTCTATGCCGTGGACCACGATTTTGATCTCGTTTTTTACCTTGACTTCCACTGTCGCTCTGCTGGTTCTGTTTGTTTTGTATATTCAACTGAACTTTTTCGGAACTCTCCCCAGATTGTTTAACTGTGATGTTACTTTGAATTCCTTCAATGATGGGCCCTGCAACATCCTGCTTCCTAGACTGTTTTGCATCCTCCCTTCTCAAGAATTGGGCTGCCTTGGAATAGAAACGGTCCAATGACGCAGGTGGCTTCCCAGCTAACCAATTTCCGAACTCAGAATCGGGATCAGTCCCCTTAGTTAATGCCATTAGGATAGAGTTGTCATTAGGATTGCTTATTTCTGCAAAAGCAGCATGAAATCGTTCCAAGTAACGTCTGAGTGTCTCTCTGGGAGCTTGAGTGACACTAGACGGCGTATTAACATCTTTAGGTCTCGCTATGTGCATACGGAATTGTTCAATAAACTTGGTGGCCATTTGGTCGAAACTAGAGATGGATCGTGGTGGCAAGCGAGTAAACCACATAGTTGCAATGCCCCCTAAGGAAATGGGAAAACTACGGCATTTGACTGCATCATCAGCTCTCGCAGCATTCATTAGCCATTCATACTTCAGGATGTGTTGATTGGGATCGGAATTTCCTTCATAGACTGGAAAAGTTGGCATCCTGAAGCGTCGAGGTGGTTCAGCATATAATATGTCATTAGTGAAAGGGGTATGACTCCGGGAAATCCCCCAGTCGTCATTAGTGAGACTCTGACTTTCACGGATCATCTGACGAATCATCGTCGGTATATCCGGCATCTGGATATTTGGAGCATGCTGTGCTAAGGTGTGGTCGGGTTCCACAGCGCGAGTCTGGATCAGACGCGGTCGACGGTCCGTGGCTCGCCTCCTTGGTTCAACGTTTTCAGGGACATAAGGTTCTGGAGTGTGATCTCGTTGGTGACGATGCGGGTCAGCTTGATTTCTAGCATCAACTCCTTGTTCGGTATTGGTAGTGGCAGCAAGGTTGCCTGTGACATGGTAAGGAGCGGCACCCCCTCGGGATGAGGGTCTGGTCTGATGATTGGTGGATGGTCCAGTTCTGGGTTGTCCAAGACTTAAGGCAGGTTAGTGTCCTGTGGCCTGGGTGTAGCTTACATCCAGCCGTGGGCGTGTGGATCGGTGATGATCATCAGATGAGGTTGAACTCTCCGTGGAAGAATAAGAAACTTGATCTCTTCTGGAACTTCTGCGCCTTTGGCGATTCAGCTGGTTGGTCAATTCTGTGTTGGCGCGCAGTTGTTCAGTAAGCTATTGCTGACTCTGGGTCAACTCTTGAAGCAGCATCTTAAATTCTTGTCTGGTGACCGGGCCTGATGGATCCGAAGGTCTGGCGGCATCTTGGTTGGATGGAGGCAATTGTACGGGATTCTGTCTATCCCGTCCTTCCTGATCAACAACTGTAGAAGCAGTTCGTGTACTCACCATGATGAATTGACGAAGTCCTTTCCTAGATCTGATGCAAATCTGAATAGGATAGAAGGGCTTCGAGGCTTGAGAACTGGATCTTCTTCTTGGATTTATGCAATCCGGTATCGATAGGAGATCCAAGGAGCAGGAGAAAAATTGGGTTTTTTCTCAGTGAAAGCACCAAAGTGTTTGTGCCAAAAATGGGCACAACACTCTTCGGAAGTTTTTGAAGAGATAAAAATAAAGAAATCAAATGGAAAAAAGAGGATTATCAAATAAAAACTCCAAAAACAGATATGTAAATAATAAAAACGCACAGAATCAGAATTTAGAGTGGTTCAGCGTATTGCCTACGTCCACTATGAAATTGATCGCTTTATTGATGTTTCTTTGATGATTACAATTGATTGCAGCGGATTACAGCGAATTGAAGCTATGAAATTCGAGTACAACAGCAGTAATGGAGTATGGAATTGAATCCGGCAGAGTCTGGACGTTGGAGCGTCAAAAGATCCTTTCTCTGTAGGCCCTGGGGCTCTATTTATAGGCGTAGGAGGCTGATATTTTGCCCAGATCTTGGGAGACTTCTTCTGGCACGTGAGTGGGCCCATGCGACCGAGCCCGTGAAGTTTCGGCTCGATCCGTGATCGATACGAATGAATTTCGTATCGATCAAGATTTCGTCCAATGGAGTCGAAACTTGGTGTGAACATTCTTTAGCATGTACGTAAGTTCCTGTGAAAATTTCATAGCATTTGGACTTGTGGATCTCGAGTTATGATCGATACGAAATGGTGTTCTTCGGTAGATCGTTTCGTTCGAATCGATCTATTCGAATCGATCGCTTTGAATCGATGGCGGCACGCGCTAGCTGGTTGACGTGGCGCGCGTTCTTCGTATCGATCCACATTTTTTGCCAATTTGATCGAGTTGTTCCGGAGTTTTCGCCATGTTCGTATCGAAGCAATTGACTTGTTCGAATCGATCAATAGCACACTCTTCGTATCAATCTGCAGTGTGCTCTATTCGCAACTTCGCATCGATTGCGTTGGCTTTTTCGTATCGATCGTGGGGCCTAGTTCATATCGATAAAAGCGCTCCAACTTGATGGATACAAACAGTGATCCTCTGATGGATACGAACAGTGTGAGTCAATGGATTCGAACAGAGGTTCATTGATGGATGCGAAGTAGACATTGGCCGACCGATACGAAATGCACTATCTGTTGATGGATACGAAACCGATCGATACGAACTAGGGCTCGTTGATGGATACGAAACCGATCGATACGAGCTAGGGCTTGACGATGGATACGAACTCGATTGATTCAAACTGCGGCTTGTTGATGGATACGAAATCGATGGATTCGAACCGTGGCATAGTGATGGATACGAAGTTGAGGCTGTTTTCATCCAACTTGCATCGATCATAACTTGAGCATATGAACTCGGATTGACTTGAAATTTGGAACGCTGACTTCCATGGGTTCGCTCGTCGTGTCTTGTCAATTGTGGCTTGATCCAGACTCGGACGAAATTCGTCGATATCCATAGTGAACCTGCGTATAACCGATCTCCAAGACGAACCATCATTGGTTTCTTGGTCAAGTTCTTGGTGTCACGGCCTTGCCAAAAGGCGGGATAACAAAACCAAACGATCTCTTTACACACTATTAAGCACCCAAATGAATTAAAGTAGTTGTAATAAAATGTTGACACGTTTTATTGAAAGAAAGTCGACTTGTACCTATCACAAATACCGCACTTTGGGAAAGTGATGAATACAAGGGGGTTAATTTCGATAAGCGGGTCATGATAATTTAAGCATATGGAACGTATGTTCATACGTAAGCCTTGCACCCTGATAGTGGAATAGTCCACTATAAAACAACTTGACCCTTTAAAATTATCGAACATTGGTTTGGAGGGACAGGGATCGAATAACAGTTATTATCCGAAAACTACTTCGAACCAACGTAAGCGTTCGAATTGGAAATAGTGAAGGGAAGGTCCAAGATGAAGATTTTGAAGTGCAAGGGCTATTTGCTACTAACCCTGAGGGTGATTCCAAAACGGGTGTAGTGGAAGTAGTGCCTTCGGTTCGTTCATTTACTGAACGACTTGTATGGACGAATGCTGACATTGTGTCCATATTTGGAAGACAATGTAGCATTCTAAGTGACAGTGCTTTAGTAAAGGTAAACGTAGCCTCAGGCCTCATTAACCAGAATTGACCAAAACAGGGTATGCAGTAGGGCTATGTGGGTCGCTCCCATTAGGGTATGTCATCACCATATCTAGAATCGATATTTGACCCATTTTGTATGCTCCGGTACAGTTGCTGATCCCAACCATGGTAGTGATGTATTTTGTACTACTAGTCAAGTGGTAGGCCAGTTTTGTGTATCAGAGGTACATGATGTTCTTGTCGGACCCCCTGTGTATTTTATCTAGAGGTGCACCTTCGGAAGGTAGTTCCTTACCTGGTCATGTATGGAACCTATTTCCCAATAAGTGCCTTCGGACTTAACCGATTATGTTGAAATTTAATTAATGTAATAATTTCGGCTATGTTGATTATTTACTTGAAAAACCCTAGACATTATTATAATATCCCTGGATTATTATATAAATTGTTGGTTATCGTGAGGTAAAAACCCATCCGTGTTTATGTGCGGTATGGTCTTGCGAGATACCTTTGATTTTCAAAGTGTTTTATAAAAGTAAAATTAAGTTGTTAAGGTTTACTCACACCAAACCCATGTTTGACCCGGAGTTTTATTTTCATTTCCTAAAACTCTTGGGTACTCAAATTTTTATGAGTAGCAAAGTGATCCAGGTTTCTTACGAAAACATTTTGAAGGAGCTGGAGTAGGTGGCTTCACCGTTAGCTAGATATTATCTTATTCCGCTGTGTTTATGTATGATATATTTATTTTGTATGGGTAGGTAGTTAAACTGTCCAATTGAAGGTTGTAATGTAATGACCCTGATGTATTATTATCATGGAAATAACTATGTAATATCCTATGTTATCTATTATATGTTGTTCTGATTCGTGGTGAGATTCTGTGATTGTGTAGTTTTCTTCTTATCTTTCCTTTTCTTCTAACCTTAATGACTCGTCTTTTAGTGCAAGAAAAACAGTTGTTACATTATCAGTACGTAAACTCTTGGTGCCCTTCAGCAGTCGTGAGTAATACAATATCCAATATTTAGAGAGCATTACGTACTCTAGCCTCAATGGACACATCGATATCCAGTCTCGATGTATCTTGACTAGAAATATTCAAAATGATGTGTTTTATAATATTTTGATATAATACTCATGATTACAACTATTTGTAATTACTATCACAAAAAGACCTTTTATGGATTTTCTGTTAAATATGTTTTAATTAAGAATTTAATTATTTATAATATATTATACCAAATATATAAAAGAAAGAAAAACACATTTATTACGAAAGAGAATTGATTATAGAGTTGATTAATTTACAATAAATTACAGAATTGCCTCTAGGGCATACCTCTAACTCTATCATGGAGAGCGTCCGAAAATTTACAACATAAATAATCACATTTTATACATCTTCGAAGAGGCATCTCAACAATGAGGCATCTCGATACACAGGGAAACAGCACAATAATATATAAATCTGTCATTATACACAAAAAAACATACCTTAGGTTGCATTTTAAGCCTGTTTGCTTAATTTTTATGCGAACAAAAGTATTCACTAATACCCAATCCATAATGGCTTCATCTACCTATGCTCGGCTCATAGAAAACATATGAGATCGTATTTTATAACATAAAGTAGTATGTCATTCAAATAACAAAAGAATAAACTTGCATTCTCATTTTAGATCACTTTTCGATCAACTAAAGATGCTAAAAACACAAAATTATTTAGTGCTTTCGAAAGAAAAGTTGTATTATAAACAAATAGATTTTCAAAACATCTTTTGAATCTTGAAAATATGGTTTGCATCAAAAATTATGGTGGTTTAACCAAACAACACAAATTCTAAAATGAATTTAAAATGCAAGCCCACCTTTTTAAACGTAGATTTTCCTCTATTAAAAATCAAAATTTTGCAATACACTCAAGATAAAAGTTGTTCCATATTACCATAGGTTTCCAATAAGTGTTTAATCGTCCAAAATGGATAAAAGTTATGCTCAAAATACTACAGTTTTTTTGCTTAGAAAATTTAAACGACGGTCCATTTTATTAATTTGTTTTTAAGCACATTTTGGCATTAGCAAACTCCAAAATTTCACATTGCACTTAAAACAAAAGTTTTTTTCCCATCATCATAGCTTTCTAGTGAATGAAAAATGGGCAAAATCTGATCACAATGTCACAAGTTATAACTACTTTAGTAAAGCACTATTCATTTCAAAACTTTAATCCCAAATTTTTATCTCATTTGAACTTAAATTCTCTACTTTGAAAACAATAGAATTTAATAAACATGCCTTAAACATAGTGGTATATTTTGGAATCTACTTCTTATGTAATCAAACTATGTCTAGGAAATAAATTATTACTGCTATTATTTTTCATTCAACTTTTTTTCGAAAACAACTATACCATGTTAAATTTTAATTCACAACTGCCTTTATACCACACATAATATTTATATACACCATCTCAAATGAAAACTTTCTTTAATCATATACAAAAATAAGTACAATTTCCCTTTAAAATAAAATAAAAGGAATTCTTTGAAATTTCAAAATAACTCCATTAAATATATTTCTTTCCAAAATATATAACATCCTCTTGTTTTGAAACGTTTTTCCAAAAGTATTTCTCACAAAGTTATCCCAAAAATCCTTTACAAAATATTCCTTCCCAAAATCCTTTCATTCCACAACATTTCATATTATTTACTTTCTTTTATTTATATATTTACAGTTTGAGATTTTTATAAACGATATCTCAATCATTTTCATTTTATTTTATTTTTATTTTGTTTTTAATTGCTTTAAATTAGAACCCACGTGTGCATTTCATATGTTAGCACATTTTATTACCAATATATTTATATCGCTCATTCTAATCATAACAAAATCATACAACAAGTTGCATACACAATTCACATCATCACATACCATATATTTAAATCAAAGCATTTCCCAAAATATCATTTATAACTTCTCTCGGAATATCATACTTTCAAAATATAATTTATAACACTTCCCAATATATAATATCCATTTAAAAATATTATTTGAAACATTCTTTTTTCCAAAATATTATTTATAACATTCCTTGAAATAAATATTATTTTCAAAACATTGGTATATTACTTAATAATTTTTTTTGCAAATAATTATATTTCTTTTCAAAATATTTTTAACTTTCATGAAACACTTTGCTCTTTATAAAATATTATTCTTCCAAATATTACATCCTATACAAAATATTGTATTCTCTTCTCAAAATATTATGTCGAAATGCCTCATCCTAGTGTTTAGGAATCCATATCGATACATTGGCAAATGCATCGACCAGAATTCTTAAAGCACTCAACTAACAAATTAACATGAAATTTTATTCCAACGGTTATTTTAAATATTTACATACATACATGCATATGTATATGTCCTTTAATAATTTGCTTTTACAAAATAATGACTTGCTTATACTGAAATATATTTTCTAATACTCCATATATACATACACACACAAACTCTCTTATTTTATCAAAAAGCTTTCTATTTAAAACTGCTTCTATTAAGAATATTAATAATTAATCTTTATATTTGCATTCAAATAATATTTCACTTACAACCATAAATGCATACTTAAAGTAAATATCTAATTCAAATCCATCTCGCATTTTTAATTAATTAATTATACATATACATAAGAAATTTATAACTATAGTCTGCAAATCACTCATCAGAAACAATACAAGTAAACATCAACAAGCAAGCGTTCATTTAGATTTTTTCCATTCGAAAACTTAGTTCTGTATGTATGTGTGTGTGTGTGTTATTTTCTTTACTAAGATAGTTTTCCTTATTCCTTTGTGGTTTTGGAAGTACCACTAGCTTTATCCAGACTTTTGTGGGTTCATGGATTTGGCGGATACTCCTACTTAAACCCACGCTCTAGACTGAGCCTAAATAATACATTGACTTGTTTATTTAACTATTAGCACAACATATAACACATCAACCAAAACAAATACATACGCTCAGCGGAAAGCATTTTATAAGCTTACGTTGCATCACTCTGATCACTACTGGATCCTTCTTCTCAACTTGCTTCATCACAACTTATTTATGTGACGTATCCTAAGTGCAAGATTTAAATTAGGACGTTCTGAAGCTTCCCTAACCAATCAACTTCATTCTTACTTTAAAGCCACATAAAGGTCTAATATTCATCATCCATGCCAGCTACTGGTTAGGCAATTTACTACTACCTCCACAAACTCAATCAAAGCCTATGTATATCATACAGCGGCTTACACTCAAAAAGAGGTAGAAATGATATAATATAGCAAGAAAAATACAAATACGTCCTCAGATGATAACCTTAGTATATTTAAGGCATGACTCAAGTCTCTTATATTCTGTGTTGTTCTAAACCTCGCTCTGATACCAAATATAACACCCCACCTCTATATCCATACTATCAAAGAGTATTACTAGGTAATACTATCTGATACTACGAAGAATGAGGCGATATTAGGCTGTTACATGTGACTCCGTTTGACTAACAACCGCGGCCACTGAATAGATACATTAAACTAAAAGCCCAAACAAAATGAGCACCTAAGAAAAAAAGACCATATGCAAATAATGAAGAACCATAAGAATGAATTACCTGAGATGCCTGTGCCCATAAAAAATCCTGAAGCCAACCATTAATAGTAATGGAACTCTGTGCAAAGTTTCCTCCTGTTATATGAGTTACCACCCCCTGATCACTTATACGTATTAAAAAAATCTCATATGACACATCCATATGTACTCGGTATCGGCACAAAGTAATAAGCATGGGCATTTCCAAGATAGAACAATACACTATAATTTAGAAAATGGAGGACATGGAGTCATCAACACAACGAAAATAATATATAATAACTAACATATACATATACCAATGGGTACATAAAAGAGTCAACACCCACTATCTCTCAAATAAATACAAGATAGGTCTAATACATATAATCTAATACCACACATAGATGAGGCCTAACAACCCACGATACAATAAATAATCTAGCCTCCAACTAATCCCAACAATCACAAGTTGGTCGCTTCTTCCCTAAACTTGAAATGTCTCGGACTGACCCAAGTATTGTATATATAAGGCACAGGTCAGACTATGTCTATAATGTCACTGTCAATATACTATAACAACTGCCATGGTATAACAAGGGTATATATCATAGTGACAATGAATATCTCAAGTGTATTAACATTATCCAAAACCATGCACATATACTATTACTCATGGTGAAGAACAGTCAATCATCACCTTAAATGCCACATAAATAAAATGGGTAAAACATCATCCAAATAACCAAACTACCATACAAACAAAATTTTACTAATGTGTATCCTAACCGTCAGCCCAAATGAGAGACAAGAACTCTCGACTGCATGGCCTTAAGAGATACATAAACAATATAGTACGCAGACTCAAAAATAATACATAAAAATAACACAATGACCCATCTCGACCAACGGTCCTTATGAGAGATGAGAACTCTTAACTGCATGGTTCTAAGAGATAAATATAATAAATCAAGTCAAAATATCTCTCAGCCAAAGGCTCAATGAGATAATGACAGACCAGCGCTCGGCAAGTCTCCAATGTCATATAGGAAGACGAACTTGCGGTTATCTTGGGTTAGGCTACCTTAAATGACAGTGGAGCATATAGCAAGTCTCTAATGTCATATAACCATCATCTCTGGTGAGGTGATAACATCAAACAACTCATAAAATATGGATCTACCTAAGTCATCCAGATAGGAGGCTAACATACCATGGCACTACTTTGGGAAACACTAATGATCGCAGCCTATTTCCTATAGTTCCTAGATTACTCCTAGAATCGCAACGCCTATATCCATCTACATGTCATAAACATGCTGCTTGTAACACCCCATAAAATTTAATAAGAAATAAATCAGATAAATTAATTAATAAGATAAGACTAAAAATGGAAATTTTGCAAAAGTCAAAATTTTACCACGAATGTTATCTCATTGCGTTCGTTAAGATTTTCTGATCAGTTTCCATATATAATATGTTGAAAACGGAGCTCACACGAAAAAGTTACGAACATTTGAAATTTTCGAATTCAGAATAATTTAAATAGAATTCAAATTCAAATAAATAAATAATTCTTAAATTGAAATTTGAAAGTTAACAACAATTAGACTTGGGGTTAAGTAATGTTAAAAATTAATATTAACGTTAAGCGATAACTAAGGAATATAATAAACAAAAACAACGGCACAAAATAATATCCCAAAATAAGCATACCGGTCGATGGCCTGCCCAAGGCTGGTCGATCGCTAGCGGTCGACCGGTAGGGTAGGAGCGGTTGACCGATGGAAGCTGGTGGTAGCTAGGGTTTTCACATTTTGAACATCCGATTTTTTATCATTTTAAACTAACCTAAATCTAATGGCTTTGGAGCATTCCAGCCACTATAAATAGGAGTCTAGTCCCCTCACATTCATTCACAAATTACTTTAGGTGTCTAGTGAAGCTCTGTTAGTTCCTCTCTTCAAAAGATTTAGAATTTTTTTTAAGGTTTCAGGTAAGAAATTGTATATGTTTATTATTTATTTTCTGATCCTTTCCTTCTCCAACTCCTAAAGTTTTGAATCTAATCTATATGTAATTCCCTTATTGCATATTTCATAAAAAAAGAGATCTAGGCATGTCAAATCAAAAAAAGAGCAAAGCTAAGGACATACAATGAGTGGAAATCTTAGTCTTTTTATTTTAGTAATTAAATAGTGTAGTTTGGATTTGAGATATACCTTGGGAAATTTTGGTTTACAAAAACATCACATTAGAACCCTCAAAATTCCCCTAAAGCGAAATGTCAATTCTTACGTTAGAATCCCAATTATTTTATATTAAAATAATGGAATTTGTGTGTATTTTGCCATTTCAATGTACTACCTTTCATCCCACTTCTTATCTTTTTTTTGAATCTGATTAAGGGTTTTGATTTGGAAATGGTGTGTAAGGTACGAATTCTTATTCGTAGTTTGCACTGTCTATTTCCACAATTTGAATAAAAATTCCCTTTGTCCAATTTCATGTAAAAAGAAGTTGAATAGAAAAAAATATATTTAAATTGTAAGTTTCTAATATTGACTTATTCTTTTGTTTTAGTATAAAATAAATTAGGTTTAGCTTCTATTTTATATAAGTCTATTGATCGAATTACAGATATTGGATTTATGGTGTATTTGTTAATACAGAAATGGGACTTGTATATTTTTTGAAGATTTGACATTTAAACGCTAGTTTAGAGCGTAATCTCTGCACGCTTAGAATCTACTAGGTGCGCATATATATTAGAGTAAATAACGTATAATTATAATGTATTAATGGCATAGTTAATAGGTTATTAATTATTATTGAATGCCCTTTAGGAAAGTAATTAATTGTAAAGGCGAAATAAGAAGTTTTCTTATAAGGCCTTACTTATGGATACAAAAAGAAGTGTGATAATATGTTAAGAGAGTGTTATAAATTATAACTAAGTTATAGGGATACGAGGTCAGTCAAAAGCACATAGAACTCTCTAGCTAATTTAGCTACAAGCGGCGTGACTTTGGGGCAGATGTGAGACATCGCCTATAATAAGTAACTATAGATGATGCGAGGTTAGTCCTAAATTCTATAGGGTAAATCTGCCCAGTTAATCTGGCTACCAGTACCTATGAATAGTCGAACTAATGTGAGATGTCACTATAGGGTACGAGCTATAATACAAAGGGCCTACTTCAGGGATTGAAGGTATTAAGTAGTTGTGTAAGGGCCCACCTCTTCCCTATGTAGGAAGTAGTAAATGGTCAGGGATAAGGGTTAGGCACGGTAGTGGATATCTTGAAAAGGGTCCGCTTCAATATGGAAGTATTAAGTGACCGAAAAGATTCTATGCAATGTCAGCTAGGTAAGTACCAGCGAGGAGTCCGCCTTGGGATAGGTATTAAATTACGGGGTTCCTACCATAAATAAGGTATTAAATGGTCAAAGTCTGCCTAACTACTATTAAAAAGGTATTAAGTGGCTTGGGTACTAACTTTTACATTAATAAGACATTACTGATGATAGACATGGGTTATTGGGTTGCAAGAGTAGCAGTTATGGAATTAGAATTAGGAAAGCCTTAGACCTTAGAGTTGGAAAAATCAAAGCTAATATACGAAAGATATATTCCTATTTAAATTATACTGCCCAGATACTATAATAGTAAGGCTTGAGATTTTTATTTACCATACATATGTTGTTCTGACTCCCTCCTTATTACAAAAAAGATTAGGAAAGATGATGCTGAAGGCGGAGGCGAGGAGGAAACTTGTGGTAGTTATCTATTTATCTGTTTATGTTATTTTCTGATGTACCTATTGAAAACAATGTTACGTTTTGAAATTATTGTACTATAGATATGTGATGGTTGTTATTGGCATTGTGTTATGGATTTTAATGACATTTGAATTTTAAATTAAATAGGTACTATTTCTGTTATTATATTTTATCTTCCACTATGAGTTCTGAATGTGTAGATAAATATCTATGTATTGTTCTTTATACCAACCGACGGCCATCTTTGGAATGGGTCTAAGTTTGATGGGCCTTTTCTGGGTCGGAACATAGGTCTGTTTCAAAGCGGGTCATTACATTTGGTATCATAGCTTAGGGTACCCAATCAATAGGGATAAGTATACGTATGAGAGGCGTACTTATTATTTCTGAAAGAATTTTTCAAAAACCCTTACTATATATATATATGCACACATACTATTTTTGAACATACGCAAACACACTAGGCAAATCTTTATTTTAGCATATAATACCATCTTAAGCCATTGTAACTGAAAGTTTAATCTACAGATAGTAGATTATGGCTGAAAACTCTTCTTCTTTTGAGATTAGGCCCGCTCGAGGAATATCCACCATTCGAGGGATGCCCAAATGGTTCAAACAATACCTCAGGCACATAGGACAAGTCTATGTTTCTTAACAAACTACACTGGCCGCACCCATCGCCCCACCTACCGAAGCAGTACCTCGCCCCTTTAACTTCCCTAAAATGTGTAAGGATTTTCCAAATATGGGAGAAAGAGTATATTTGAAAATAGAAGGTTTCGTGGAGACAAAGACATGGATAAATGACTTTGAAAGTACATTTTGAGAGCTTGGTTGGGAGGATCAGATGAAGTGGAGAATGGCAACTTGGCACCTTAAGGGCGAGGCCATAGATTGGTGGAATATTATGGCCGAGGAGAATAATGATAGGAATGTCACTTGGGATGAGTTCAAGAACCGAATATAGAGCTAGCTAAGTTCGGAATGAATTTGATAGATACACCCATGAAAAAGACCATGAAGTTTGTCAAGGGCCTAAACTACCTACTAAGAGAATTATTAATTACCTAAGTGCCTATTGGTGCCACATATGAGATGCTAGGTGAAATGGCTTTGCTGCAGCTGCAAAGGAGAAAGAGATGGAGAAGGAGAAGGAAAAGGAGAAGGCAAGATCTACTCAAAACCAAGGAGGAGCTAAAAGGGAAATTTTTGGACAGATAAGAAGTCGAAGGAATGTTCAAGAAGGAAGGTAAGGTGCGTAAGAGATGCCAAAAGAAAAGACATATCACCAAAGGTTGTAAAGTGAATCTGTTAAAGGAAGCTTTTAAGGGAAAGTGTTATCTCTACCATGAAGAGTGGCACTTCAAAAATCAGTGTCCAAAGTTGGCATAGCGGACAAGCCTACGCAATTGAGGTTATCCCTATTTCAAGTAGACCTCTCTTTAGAGACTAAGGGAAGGTGGAAATGGAAGGCATAACTCTTATTTTTGGAAATACAATTCATATCCTATTGACTCTAGAGCATTGCATTCATTTATAGCTAGGAATGTGATCAACTCCTTAAATATTCAAACCTAAATTGTCACCAACCCGATAGTAGTCTCAAATTCTATTAGAGGGTCAACATATTATTTCTCAATTTGCAAGACCTAATGTTAGACATATGCGATGTTGATTTCATATGTATTGCATGCGTTCTTAATTTCAAGGGGTATGGACTTATCTTAGGAATGGATTGGTTATCGTACTATGGGGCATTCTTAAATTGCGGTAGGAGGGTCATATGGTTAAAAAGTTGCAGACGACGAGATATAAAGATTTGTTGTACACCCCAAGACTCAGTCGAGTTAAGCTATTTACATTCATTGAGCCTATCTCAAAATGAGCTTTCATCCGTACCAATAGTTCGAGAATATCCTAAGTCTCGGGTCTCCTACCCCGAAAGAAGATTGAATTTAGCATTGTTTTGGAGAAAGACGCTAGACTAGTCGCTCTGCCATTAAGACACATGCCCCCCAAAGAAAGACGAGAGTTAGATAAGCATATTTCGGAGCTATTACAGAAGGGATTCATCCGACGGAGTACTTCAGAATGAGGAGCCCTTATTGTCTTTGCCACTAAGTCAGATAGCTCATCAAGGCTATGTGTCGACTATAGGGAACTTAACAAGTTGACGAGGAAGAATATGTTTTCTTTACCTAGAATAGACAATTCGTTTGATTAGCTTGTGGGAGCCAAAATCTTCTCCCAGTTGGACTTGGTACCTAGATTTCATTAGTTGAGGATTGCAAAGGATAGCAAACCAAAGACCTCTTTTTGCATGCCAGATGGACTCTATGAATGGAAAGTGATGCTCTTTGAATTGATGAATGACCCAGCATACTTTGTAAATTTGATCAGTAGAGTATTTAGGGGATAGTTGAATAAGTTTATCATAGTTTTTGTTGATGACATTTTAGTATACTCTAAGAGTGAAAGAGAACACGAAAATCGCTTAAGGGAGATACTAGAGACTTTGAGAAGGCACCAACTTAAAGCCAAATTCTCAAAATGCCACTTTTGGAAGAAGGAGGTATTCTTTGACACATTATTTCCGAGCATGGATTAGCAGTAGACCCCGCAAAACTGGAAGCTATTCAAAGTTTGAAGACTCCAAGGAATGCCATAGAGATTAGAAGTTTCCTAGGATTAGCGGATTAATATAGGAAATTCATAAAGGACCATGCAAAGAGGAAGTCCCTTTAACTCGCCTAACCAAGAAGAATCTAGTCTTTGAATGGGATGAGAAATGCATGGAAGCGTTTGAAAAGCTAAAGAAACTATTGACAAGTACACCAGTACTCATCATTCCCGATGGGACGAAGCCTTTTACAGTTTATACAAATGTATGTGGCACAGGATTGGGAGCAGTTCTTATGTAAGAAGGAAGGGTAATAGCTTATGCTAGTAGGCAATTGAAGGACCATGATAAGAGCTATCCAATTCATGACTTGGAGTTGGCAATTATTGATTTTGCCTTGAAGATTTAGAGGCACTATCTTTTGGGGGAAAGGTTCGAGCTGTTCACTGACCATAAATCGCTCAAATACCTATTTTTCCAAAAAGATTTAAATTTTACGCAGCAGAGGTGGATGGAATTTATAGCATCCTATGACTTTGGGATACAATATACCTTCAAAAAAGGGAATGTCATCGCCAACGCTCTTAACCAAAGGCATGCTACCTTAGCTGCTATATACGAGTGGAGGCAATAGAAGTTCCTCTTGTATTTCAACTTCCAACCACCGATAGAACCCACCCAAAGCTATTTGGCAGCAATGGAGGTTAGGCCAGTAGAGCAAAAGAAGGATGAGGAGATAGTTGATATTTTGGGCAAACTAGGTAGAGAAGAACAATTTCTCCACATCAATAGATATGTATTTGACGAGAAGGGATGTTTGAGGAGAGATGGATGTCTTTGTGTTCCAAAGATTGATAATGTGTTGGAGGAAGTGCTTGTGGAGTGTCACCATTCAAGGATGACCATACGCATATAAAATGTGTAGGGATATGAAACAGCTTTTCTATTAGCTAGGGATGAATAAGAGAGTAGCTAAATTTGTTTCTAGATATTTAATATGCCAAAGGATAAAGGCTGAGCAAGGAAAGAACAGAGGATTGTTACTGCCATTAGAAACTCCGACTTGGAAAAGGAAACATATATCAATGAACTTTATAGATGGGTTGCCTATAAGTCAAAGAGGCAATGAAGTAATTTGGATCATAGTGGATAGACTCACCAAAAGTGCCTATTTTATTCCTATTAGGAGCAATAGGACTGCAGCATCTCTGGCAAAGATTTATATCAAGGAGGTGGTTATACTTTTTGAAATTCCAGTTTGTATCGTTAGTGATAAGGACCCTTTATTTACCAATGAGTTTTGGAGGAGTTTGCAAGCAACTTTAGGGACTTCATTGAATCTTAGTATTGCTTAACAATCATAGACCAATGGAAAAAATGAACGAGTGAATAGAATCTTGGAGGATTTCTTGAGAGCTTGCATCATGGACTTTCAATGACACTAGAAGCAGCACCTACTGTTAGTCAAGTTCGCGTATGGAAATAGTTACCAATCGACGATCTGTATGACACGCTTTGAAGCACTTTATGGGAGGCCATGCAAATTTCCAAACTATTGGTGGGAAACCACTAACAAAATTCTGCTCGGACCAGATTTGATTCGTGAAATTTTGGAAAAGGTAGAGTTGACTGGGCAATATATGAAGGCAACGCAAGACCACCAAACATCCTACGCGAACAAGAGAAGAAAAGAGTTGGAGTTTGAGGTTAGAGACATTATGTTCATCGAAGTTTTCCCTCTTAGGAAAGTCATGAGATTCGGAAAATCGGGAAAGTTGGCTCCAAGATTTGTTGGGCCTTTTCAAGTTTTGGAAAGAATAGCAAAACTTGCTTACTACATAGAGTTACCGGATCGATTTGCTGGAGTCCACGACATTTTCATGTTTCGCACTTGAGGAAATGCCTTCATAGCACAACTACTGTTATAAAGCCTGGTCAATTGGGGGTTATTGAGATGGAGTCAATAGCATCACGTGCCATCGCACGCATTGTGGAGCATGGAACTAGGAAGCTTCACAACAAAGAAATTAGGCTGGTTAGAGTACAATGGGGAGATAACCAGGTGGAAAGCACTTGGAAAACCGAAGAAAAGATAAGGATCTCTCATTCTGAGCTTTTCACTGGTAAACTTTTCTCTGCAAAATTAGGTTTTGATTAAACCATGTTTGCTAGATTAGATGGTAGGATACAGTTGCTACACTTTTTCACCATCAATTTGTACTCATATAGAAATTTTATGCATGTTTAGGATGTTTGCATACATATTTATATGTCACGATCATACACTCACGCTAAGATTGAGCTACTAATAGCATGTCTGCACACATAATCACATTGCACTTTAGTTGAGTAGATGGTTGTGTAGATAACTGGTTGTATAACATGGATGTTTATTGCGCGTTACGCTGTTCACCCCTTGGAGAGATTTCAGGGATGAAATCCTTTTAGGGGGAGAATGTAACACTCCATAAAATTTAATAATAAATAAATAAATCTGATAAATTAATTAATAAGATAAGGCTAAAAATGAAAATTTTGCAAAATTCAGAATTTGACCATGAAAGTTATGCCATTGTGTTCATGGCGATTTTCTAACCAATTTCCATAAATAATATGTTGAAAATGGAGCTCAAACGGAAAATTTATGAACATTTGAAGTTTTCAGATTCATAATTTAAACAAAATTCAAATTCAAATCAGTAAATAATTCTTAAATTTAAAATTTGAAAGTTAACAGTAATTAGACTTGAAGGTTAGGTAATTGTTAAAATTTAGCGTTGACGTTAAGTGATAATTAAGGATTATAATAAATAAAAACACCGGTACAAAATAATATCCCAAAATAGGTGTACCGGTCGACCTGTAGGATAGGGACAATCGACTGGTGGAATCTGGTGGCGACTAGGGTTTTCACACTTTGAACATCTGGACAATTGTTATTTTAAACTAACCTAAATCTGATGGTTCTGGTGCATTCCAACAGTTATAAATAAGAGCCTAGCCCTTTACTTTCATTCACAAATTATTTGGGAGTTTAACGAAGCTTTGTCAATTCCTCTCTTCAAAAGATTTAGAAAATTTCTTTAGGGTTTCAAATAATAAATTGTATATTTTATTGTTTATTTTCTAATCCTTTTCTCCTCCAACTCCTAAATTTCTAAATCTAATCTATATGCAATTCCCTTGTTGCATATTTCTAAAAATAGAGATATGAATGAAATTATTGTAGGTGTGTCAAATCCAAAAAGGAGCAAAGTTAAGGACCTATAATGAGTGAAAATCTTAGTCTTTCTATTTTAGTAATTGAATAGTGCATTTTGGATTTGATATATGCCTTAGAAAATTTTACTTTACGAAAACATCACATTGAAACCCCCAAGATTCCCCCAAAGTGAAATGTTAATTATTAGGTTGGAATCTCAATTGTTTTATATTAAAATAATGGAATTTGTGTATATTTTACAATTTCAATGTTTTACCTTCTATCCCATTTCTTATCTTTTCCTTTGGATCTGATTAAGGGTTTTGATTAGAAAATGGTGTGTAAGGTACAAATTCTTATTCGTAGTTTGCACCGTTTATTTCCACAATTTGAATAGAAATTCCCTTTGTCTAATTTCATGTAAAAAGAAGTTGAATATAGCGTAAACATACTTAAATTATAAGTTTCTAATATTGATTTATTCCGTTATTTTAGTATAAAATAAATTGGGTTTAGATTTCATTTTATACAAGTCTGTTGATTGAATTATGGATATTGGATTTATGGTATATTTTTTAATATGTAAATGGGACTTGTATAATTTTTGAATTTTTTTGACATTTAAACACTATTTTAGGACGTAATCTCTACACGTTTAGAAATTTACTAGGTGCATATATACACACACATATGTGTGTGTGTGTTAGAGTAAATAACGTATAGTTATAACGTATTAAAAGTGTAGTTAATAGGCTATTAATTATTGTTGAATCCCCCTTAGGTAAGTAATTTATCGTAGAGGCGAAATAAGAAGTTTCCTTGTAAGGCCTTAATAATAGATACGGTGAGACGTGTGATAATATGTTAAGAGAGTGTTATAAATTATGACTAAGTTTTAGGGATCCGAGGTCAGTAAAAAACACACAGAAATCTGCCCAGCCAATCTGACTACCAACAGTGTGACTTTGGGGCTGATATGAGACATCGTCTATAATAAGTAACTACGGATGACGCGAGGTTTGTCCTAAATTTTTTATGGAAAATTTGTCCAGCTAATATGACCACAGGTACCTACGAATACTTGGATTAATGTGAGACGTCACTATGGGGTACGGGCTATAATACAAAGGACCTACTTTAGGGATTGAAGGTATCATGTGGTTGTGAGAAGGCCTGCCTCTTCCCTATGTAGGAAGTAGTAAATGGTCGGGGATAATAGTTAGGCATGATAGTCGATATCTTAAAAAGGGTCTACTTTAATATGAAGTATTAAGTAACAGAAAAGATTTCGTGTAATCTCAGCTAGATAAACACCAACAAGGAGTCTGCCTTGAGATAAGCATTAAATGACGAGGGACCTGCCTTAAATAAGGTATTAAATGGTCAAATTCTGCCTAATTCCCATTAACAAGAGGAATTAAGTGGCTTGGGTACCATCTCTTACATTGATGGGACCTCACTAACGATAGATATGGGTTATTAGGTTATAAGAGTAATAGTTATGGAATTGGAATTGAGAAAGCCTTAGAGCTTAGAGTTGAAAAGATCAAAGTTAATATATGAAAGATGTATTCCTATTTAAGTTATACTGCCCAAGTACTATAATAGTAAGGCTTGAGATTTATATTCACTGGACATATATTGTTCTGATTCCCTCCTTATTACAACATAGGTTAGGAAAGACGATGCTGAAGGGGGAGGCGGAGGAAACTTGTGGTAGTTATCTATTAACCTTTTCATATTATTTTCTGATGTACCCATTGAAAACAATATTATATTTTGAAATTATTGTACTACGGATATGTGACGGTTGTTATTGGTATTATGTTATGGATTTTTTATGATATTTGAATTTTAAATGAAATGGGTACTGTTTCTGTTATATATTTTATCCTTTCACTGTGAGTTCTGAATGTGTAGATAAATAGCTCTGTATTGTTCTTTATACCAACCAACATCTAGCTTTGGAATGGGTCCAAATTTCGATGGGTCTTTCCTGGATCGGAACTTAGGTGCATTTTAGAGCGGGTCATTACACTGCTAGACTGCACTGAGCATTGGTCACGATTCCTACTTACCCTTGGTAATAAACTGTTAGTCCTTAAGTGACGTTAGGGAATTGGCTTTATTGAGAGTAATATCTCTCAGCCTCATCCTTATCCACTCATCAAATTGACATCATGGTTTTGGGACGCGATCCTGCAATAAGGACCGCTATGATGGATGCTAGCCTATCTAGCAGGTCCTAATCACGCGCTCTCCATAGTAGCGTGAACCCTATGACGTAGATTCCCAACAAACACTCTTGATTCCAAAAGTCCTAATGAGAGTGTCACCACATAATAAATCCTCGATTACTAGTCCTAAGAGTAAATAAAAATACTCGACTATATAATTCTTAAAGGATGAAGATGTAAATACCAATAATATGAATTATCACCGTATAATATGAACTTGTAGCTCTTAGAAAGGAATAGATCTCTCGGCTACTAAACTCATAAGATTCACCTCTAAACGATTATCAAAATTCCTAACCCTCAATGATAAGTGACATTTACTTACAAAAATTAATCGAAAAAATATTAGCTCGGGTGTCCCATACCACTCGGTGTTACTTACCCATTTACTCAATGCTCATAAACTACACTCACATCACACAATTGTTCTATACGATGAGCCAAGGAAGTAATCGAAAAAATATTATCGAATGTCCTATACTGCTCGGTATTACTAATCCGTTTACTTAAAATCCTTACGATATAAATTCCATACAATCACACACTTCAATTATTTATTAATTTGGAAAGGGTTTTATAACAAAATCTCCATTTTCAAAACCTTCATGTTAATTTTTGAAAAGAACAATATTAATTTCCAAAGAAGTTTAAATAATAAAATCTTATCTTTTTATAATCTTTATTTAAAACCTCTTATATAATAATAAGGAAATATGTATTTTAAATATTCATTCAATTTCAAATCCCTTAAACTCCTTTTTACAAATAATTCACAACTTTTAAATTCTTCTTTAATAATTTAAAATAATGATACCAAAGAAGTTTTATATTTCACGATTTCCTTTAAACAACAAATTTAAATAATACCATTTTCCTAATCTGGGTTTTCAATTAAAAATGTTTCCCAAAGTCATAATCTAAAATTCCAAAACAAATATATTTAAACCATCATTTATATTCAAACTTTTTTCTAAGTTACTATAGAAAATAATTTACCAAACTAAGGTTCTCTTTTATATAAGATCTTCCAAATATTTAACATTAAAATATTGATTTATAAAACTTAGTTTTATAACAAAATTCAAAAATATTATTTATAAAACATCATGTTTATTCAATTCCCATAAAAACAAACCCATTCTTTTAGGATATAAATTTTAAATCCCTTTTTAAAATCCTTCAAATGCCTTTATAATTATAGATAGATAAATAAGTGCATACACACACACAAGTCCAATTATTTAAACAATATCAAAATCACCACTTTTGAATATTTTCTATTACTAATAATATTTTATAAATAAAGCTCATTTCAAAAAATATCCATTTATATCCCAAAATAATTTATTTTTTTAAAAACTTCTTATTTTAAATCATTTATCCCCTTTTAATCAATTTGAACTGTCATTTCACTTATTAACAGATATCTATTTATTATGCAAACAATATATAACTTATATGCACTAAACAATAAGCCAATTTTTTTCATCAGTAAACATTGACATGCATCACAACATTTAACTAATTCCATCCGTATCGACAAAAATTCCTCACTCAACAATCCAAGAAAAATCATAGAAAATGTATTCTAAACTATAGTTGTGAGTCATGTATAACTCACCTTACGGACACTTTATCTTCTTCAAAGAAGCATCCAAAATCCTCAATCAATAATTGTTCCAAGCCCTAGATGCAGTAAACTCCAGCTCTAACCCGGTTGCTGCTCCATCCATTAGCCACCATGTCACCAAAAATCGCCACCCAAAACATCGTTGCATCGCCCAAAATAAAGCCGCGCGGCTCCATATGAAACCCATGTCCACCAACCGCTTCCTACCATATGCACAAACTTAGACGTGCTTCCCCTTTCCTGTCGCTTTAGGTATTAGGTCGCATGCACAAGGTGCCATTTCTTTATGTCAAGCCTCGACGTCTATTGTCGGTTGTAGTTGCTCACGCCTACATTTATGTTAACAAGAAAACTTGCCAACACCCCAAAATAGTACTTTAGATATAGATGCCCCAATTAATCCACCTTTCGACTAAATAAGAATAAGTTGCACTTTTCTATTTCTTTTGGTGTACTCTTCGAATGGGTTGTAGTAGTTGGAATTTCTTAACGGTGTCCTTTCGACATGGTTGAAACACCTCAATCCT
Source organism: Allium fistulosum (assembly GCA_030737815.1). Taxonomy (NCBI): domain Eukaryota; kingdom Viridiplantae; phylum Streptophyta; class Magnoliopsida; order Asparagales; family Amaryllidaceae; genus Allium; species Allium fistulosum. The sequence goes on along the minus strand of CM060904.1, from coordinate 1,124,819,247 downwards.
CTTTTCATCACCTTTCGAAGTAGGTGAATTGATCTAGAGTCTTATCAAAACCTTCCTTTTGAACTGGTTATGGTAACTTAAGGGTTAGCTCTAATGTTTAAGGATATGGGCGGAATGAATGGGTTTCGACCTCTTCGAAAGCTTACTTATTTGATGACTTTGGTTTGGATTGTTAAGCCTGGGGATTTTGGCCAAGTTACGGTTTCGACTCACTTGGAAGATAAGCTTTTAGAGATTTGTGGGTTGGGGCAAGATTATAAGTGTTTTGGGCTAAGTATGGGGTTCCGACTCAGACGGAAGGGATGTTTCGCTGAAGTTGGCACAGGTAGAATATAATTAAATCCAATAGAAATTTCTCAACAGTAGCATAACCAAAAACACGAGAATCACTTTTCTTTAACTAATGATGTACATAATGATCAATTTTCCTAATTCTATTCCCAAATTAGGGTTATAAGTTTTTAATTGTAAGAAAGTACAAGAGTAGAGTGAATGAAATTCGGATCCACTAAAACATACCCTAAAGGGTCTTATTTATAGATGCGGGTTGGCACCTTTCGACTCAGAGCCTTCGACCTGGTCGAAAGGTGGCTTTATATACCTTCCGCCTCCTTTAACACTTGCGCATCCCTCAGCAATGCTCTCGATTGGGTTTGAATGCTTCCGTCTTTGTCAAAAGGGTTGACACTCCTTTTCTTTTGTATTTCTTTGTTGTTGTAAGTGTGTAGGAGTAAGAGCTTTCGACTATGTCGATAGGTTCTTCTTTGGAGTTTTGAAGGTGTTGATGGTTTCGACACGGTAGGTGGCTTCCGAAACATGCTTGCAACTTGATATGGAACCTTCTTTGGATGTTAAAGGCTTAGACCGATTCGAAAGGCTTGATTATGCTTTCAGAAAGGTTGTTCTGATCAAAGCATCTTTTTGAGTAGTTTGAATGAAGGCGAAACCTTTAGTTTCGAAAGGTTTGGCGCGCATACTACCTTCGTAAGGTACTCCTCTTCTTATTTGAATTGTCTTCATGTAGGCGAGAGCATCTGTTTCGAAAGGTAGATATTGACGTGAAATGGAGCTTTCGACCACATTGACCCCTTCGAAAGCTTGTAACATATATGGTTTTTGGCTGTAGCATCCCTTCGACTCCTTCGAAAGGTTTTATTGGTGCTACCATCTCTTGTTCCTTTTTCCTATTAACTATTTTGGTTTTGAAAAAGTTGAAGTAGTATTTAGTAGTAACACTTGCTCCCCCTTGCGAAGGGATGCTCTTGACTTTCCAAGTCAACTCTTTCGAACCTATTGCACTTCCCCTCTTTTCACATTCAAGCGCAAATCCTGGCCATCCATTTAAATTTGATCGTACGACTTGCTGTCCACCTTACTTTTCTTATAAAGCAAGCTCTCGTCTTCCTCTCTTTCATTTATCTACAATCAAAATAAACTTCGAGCAAAAATCAAAGTTCTTAAATTCTCAAACAATTTCTATCTCCAACAAATAAGAATTCAAATCCAAAGTAAGTCTTTATTATCTTGCTTTTTGAATTTTCTATTTCATAGTGAATTTCGATTTTTAAAACTTTTTCGGTTCGGATCTGAACTACTACTTTGATTCAATAGAAATCATTTAGGATTTATTTGCCTGAAAGCATTCTATAATTTACTTTCATAACTTGCTTCGATTTGTTTTCCTGTTAATTTTCATACTAAACCTATCTAATTCGGATTTTGCTATTTTTTTTTAAAGAATTCGAGTTTTCATCTCAAAGATATTGCAATTATAAATGGTAAATTTGCGCTTGGATATATTTTGTTATTAATTTTTTTTAAATTTCTAGGTTAAAATCGGATTTGGGGAAGAAGGAGATTTCCATTTACTTCTCAGAGAAGTTTTGAGCTGTACGAATCAAAATTTGGCGCTACAATTTTACCTTCCTACCCCTTCGAAAGGGATTGAGGCGACAACTTTTATTTCACTTTCTCAACCTCTTTTGATGGAGTTGAAAGGTAGTATAACCCCTCATTCAATTGACCTCATCGAAAGATTGTGTAGTTAATAGGAAGCGGACTTCTTCGAAAGCAAAATTGTTCTTCAACGTATTCTGATACCTTTCGAAGAAGTTGGCTAATGTATCTTACTTAGTAATTATCTAATACACACTTTCCAAAGCATAGTCTTAGTTTTATAGGTTTTGAAACCTTTAGTACATACTTACTTCATATATTTTATACATTGGATTGAAGAAAGCATAATTTATATAAGTTGTAAATCAAATCAAACGTTTCGACGTAGTCGAAATATTCTATATTGATTCAAATTGTGTTGTTGGTAAGTTTCTGAAACCATGTAACCATTTTCGACTCTGTCGAAACCTTCTGTAACTAATTGAGATTAGATCATCATCTTTTCCCAATATTGTCGAAACGTCCAAGTCCTTTTATTTTATAAATATGATCCAAACTCAAAACTTTTCGACTCAATTGGTATGTAAGGTTTCAATAGCATTCATATTTCCTTAGAAAAATTAAGTTCATGGCTTTCGACACTGTCGAAAGGTTCTTTTGCCTTGACTATTGATTGTTGGTATCGTATATCTTATCCAAATTTGTTGTGTAGATTTCAACTACTTTCTTTTAATAACAAAATTATCCTTGAGCCTTTGACTTTGTTGAAGGGAACTTGTTGGGAGTCAACTTCTACTTTCCCTTTCGACTATGTCGAAAGCTCAATAAATTTCATTTTTTTAACTTTAACATTCTTTCAAGAATATGTAATTTCATGTTTTTGTTTGATATTCTAATTTTTGTAATAGGTTTCCCATATCTTTGAAAGAATGTTAATTTCATACTATAATTTCTAACTGAAATGATTTCACCTGGCAGAATCATGAGTTCACCCAAGAAGATTGAAGCCACCTCCAAACATTCCTTAATATCCACCTAGGATGAGGTGGATGCGATCCTCAATGATTTTGGTATACTGGGGTGGAAGCCATCCCCCTTTTTGAAAACAACACCATTCACAACCCTCCTGAAGGGTACTTTGCCTACACATCAATCCATATTTGGCATGGAGGATTCCTTCCCTTCCCAGACTACTTATCCAAGTTCCTAACCTATCTGGGTGTTGCTCCCATACAACTATCACTCAATGTGTATACTTATCTTCTATCCCTGGAGCTCATGGCACTAGAGTCCATCATTCCCTCTCTTAATGCTGAAGTGCTGAATTATCTTGTTAGATTGGTTAAGCTTAGCAACTTGAACAGCCAAATCTTCAAAGCCAATCCCCCCAAGAAGCTAATATCTAAGGGGGTGAACACATTCAGGGACTGGGAAACACTTTTCTTCTTTGTCAAGTGTTTTCCCAACATTAGTGGGGTTTCCTCTTCTCCCCGTAAGTTGAACTCAGACTTTATTTTTTCATTTAATTACTTTTCTTTGCTAATCTATGCTTCTTTGTCAGGTGCTTCTGTTAAAGAACTAAATGAAGAAAATAGTGAAACAATAAAGTCACTGATCACTGCTTCAAGCAAGATTGGAAATGAACTAACTCTGTTGAACCCTTCCAATTTACAAAAGCATTCCCTTCTGCCAGCTAGTCAGAGGGTACTTGGCCAACCTCCTCTCGTCCAACACACATCCCGGAGCAAGCGCTTCCTTTCTTTAAGATATTCGAAGAACTTCTCTTCGATGTCACCAATTTGTCCCGATCACTCTGGTAAGCTTAAATGTAGCACTTGTCGTTTATTGCTGCGTTACTTCTCAAATTACTTTACTGACTTATAATTTATTTGAATTTTCTGTAGCTTCTCCTCAGGTTGAATAACCTACAAGTGATCCAGCTCTCTCTACTTCTACTTCTCATGCGTCATCTTTATCTCAGGCCATTGCTAGGTCGAAGATGGCCACCAAAAGAAAACTAGAAAAAGCAGTCGTGGTGGAACCACCCCCAAGAAAGCCAAGATTGTAGAAGCTCCTAATTCTCCACCACTGGAAGAAGGGGAGATTTTAGATATTGATAAATCCTTGGAGTGTCCTACTATCGAAGCCCCTCTTGATCCATCTAAGAAGACTCCTTCAAAAATTGATCCCCTCTCTCGCATTGTTATCTCGAGCTCTCCTAGTGCGATTGAGCAGATGCAGAAAGATTTGGGGACTTCGACAACTTCCTTAGAACTTATTCCTTCTAGACCAACCTCTCATACGCCCTCAAGCGACTTCAAAACGATAGACCAATCTATCTTGAATTCTTCATCTTTTGCCTCTATTCACCCTCCCTCCTCTGTTTCTGATCTGGCGGGTCATTACCGGTCCCTTATATAACAACAACTCTTGGTACGTTTCACTTCACTTAACTTCATTCTTACTGTTTTTCCATAAGTTTTTTGACTTATGTTATACCTTTTCTTTCATACTTCCAAGAGTTGGCTCTCATTACATGAGAATACGTCAAAATCCTCCGTTGAATCGACTAAGCTCCAAGGAGAAATTTCACACTTAAAGAGTCAAGTTTCCTCCCTATCCGTGGAGAAAAATGAGGCTAAGATAGAGTTAGAGCAGTTGAGGACTTCTCTGGCCCAATCAGAATCTATTATTTCTGAGGAGAGGAAAGCTCATCAACTCCTCGCTGATGAGAATCTGGCCTTGAAAATGGCCCTTAAAGAATATGAAGACAAAAAAACTCGGATGGCAGCAAACCAATCGTCTCTAAAGAAAAAGTTGAAGAAGAATAAAGATTCTATGGAAATGACTATCGACACTATTTCTGATGCGAAGCAACGGGTGTCTCGATTCCTTGATACTTCTCTTGAAGACATAATTGTCAATTGTTATACCAAAAATCAACCTTTCGACTAAGTCGAAAGATCTTTCAATAAATACAAAGGAAAAGAAGCACAGCCCAAACCTTTTGAAGAAGTCGAAGGGATGCAATCTGCAGAGTTTAACAGTCCCAAACCTTTCGAAGGAGTCGAAAGGTTCCATCTCACAGTATCCAAGGAGTTCTTACCTTTCGAAGAGGATGAAGAAGTCAAAGAAAGTGTGAGCAACACCATAGTGACATTTTCGAAAGCATAGTAACTAGTAAGCCTTTCGAACCGGTTAAAACACATTCTGGATACCTTTCGATAATGTCAAAAGGTTTATGAAGAAAGCATCACTCACAAGTTAGCAAAGAATGAAAGACAACCCTTCGACAACATTAAAGGGAAGCACAGCTCTCGACAACAATCAAGTGAAGAACAACCTTCCGACAAGATTGAAAGGTTCGTAGCGGTATAAGGAAGGCAAACCCTTCGAAAAAGTCGAAAGGTTCATGAAGGCATAAAGAAAAAAACCATTCAACTAAGATGAAAGGTCCGTAATAGCAGATGAAAGGCAAACCTTTCGACAAAGTCAAAAGGTTCACAACTGCATATAAAAGGGAGACCTTCTGACCCAGTCGAAAGCATGGAGTTGAAAGGGGGGCCGCCTGCATCTATAAATAAGACCCAAGGGGTCATGTTTTAGGGATCCGAACTGACTCATTCCAATATTGTAACTTCTTAATACAAGAATTGTAACCCAAATTGGGTGTTGATTTGGGGAATTTAATAAAATATTGTTTTTCATGGGTTCAATATCACCGAAAGGTTCTTGTTGACAAGGTCGACAACACTTCTGCTACAATTTACCACTGCAACCTTTCGAAGCCTTCAACTCTACAATCTGAACCCATCGACAAGGTCGACAACTTAACTGGATCAATGTTCACCGAAACCCTCCGAAATCATTGACTCTATGGTTAAAACCTTTCGACAAGGTTGATAATACATTTGGTCTAAACATCATTGCAACCTTCCAAAGTGATTAACTTTGAGGCTTAGACCTTTCGACTAGGTCAAAAGTGCTTATGCTATAACAATATCAGTAACCTTTCGGGGCTATAATCAAGTGGTCTAACCTTTCGACCAGGTCAAAGTCTGTTCTTTAAGTATAGATACCTGGACTTACAAGGCTTAATCCAAAAGAGACCATTCTCATACCTTTCGACAAGGATCAAATCTACTTCATAAAAGTGATCTAACCTTTGGACAAGGTCGAAAGCTTCTACATATCCACCAAGGGGTTTGGTGCTCTACCTAAACCCAAAGAGGGCTATCATCCTAACCTTTCGACAAGATAAAACTAACCTTTAAAGGACAAACTAAAGGGACTTTAACCTAACCAAAGAGGAAAACTTTTACAAGAGACCTCATATAAGTTCAACCAAGATAAAAGGTTACCTATTCCAAGGACCAAACCTTTCGACGACGTCGAAAGGTCCAATTCAAGAATCAACAACAAGAAAGGCAAAATTTCGAAGAAATTCTTGAGGGTATCACACCCTACATTCAAATAAGTTTAACCATTCTTCTTAGAATAACTTTGGAGTGTTGATAAGAAACCTTGTTAACATTTTTGGCGTTAGAGGAGGGCTTGAACCTCCGACTTGGTTAACCCCTTAACACTAGTATTCTCTAACCCCCCTTGGGTCAATTCTACATCAAGTTATCCACTTTGGTTTGAACATGGCTAGAAGATTTAAAAGATCTGAACATGGGTCTTCTGAACCATACTTGACAAGATTCTCCCAAGTAGACATCAAAAGCTCCAATCAAGATGAAGAGCAAAGACTAAGGTCAAAGCCTTAAGGATTATAAACAAAAAGAAAGCATAATCGTATGACCCTAAAAAATGGAGTATAAATCCTTTTCATGTAGGCCCTACCCCAATCTTTGAACTTGGAAAGAAAACAAATGGAAGTGACGGTGTCTTTAGTCAAATGAGAAGAACGATTCAACATTATTCCAAGGTCACAATCTTTGAGAAAGTGATAATGAATGATTACAACACCTTTGCACACAAATGGAAACCAACAGTAACAACAACGCTTCCAACCCAAGAGATTCAAAGGGTAGCAAAAAGAAAGATGATTGAAGAGTATGAAATGATAAGGCCGAAAAATAAAAAGTCAAAGTGCCATCCTCAAGAGTCAAGTTTCAAGTCTAGACTTCCAAAAGAGTGCAACTTAACAGCATCCATAGAAAACGTCTACTTGCTTACAAAGGATGAACTTAACTATTGGCCATCACAAAAGAAAAGGCCAAAACATGAAAGAAACTTGGGAGGATCCTTCTGCCACTATCATATGATGAATGGTCAAGAAACTAACCATTGCAAAGCCCTGAGTGGATGATCATAAATTTCTTTAGACAAGGAAAGATCGGTGAATTTGTAAAAAGGACTTGAGAAAGATTAATAAAGATCAACTTTTTGTAAAGAGAAAGTCTACAAGGTTGGGAGTGAAATGCCCCTCAAATTTGGATACTACCTAAGATGACAGTCTACCTAAGATGGTAGAAAAGCCTTTGTCTGCACCGAGATGGCCAAGGCAGAGCGCCTCTTGGAGGGAGGATGGAGTAAGCCTCTATCCGCGCCTAAGATGGCCAGGATAAAGCACCGAACAAGCCCTTAACCGCGCCACGCTATGGCCAGGTTAAGGCACCTCCTGGAGGGAGGACGGAGTAAGCCTCTATCCATGCCTAAGATGGCCAGGGTAGAGCACCGAACAAGCCCCTGTCTGTGCCGCAAAAGGGCCAGGACACGACGCCTCCTGAAGGGAGGTCGAGTAAGTCCTTGGTTACAGCCTCTAAAATGAGCTAACCAAGAGCACCGGACAATGGACTAAGATGTCCATGCCCAACAAGAGGCCCATCAAACAATGGACTAAGATGTCTAGGCCCAAGAAGAGGCCCATCAAACAATGGACTAAGATGTCCATGCTAAGAAGAGGCCCAACAAATAATGGACTAAGACGTCCAAGCCCGAGAAGAGGCACATTCATCGAAGGACAGAGAAGTCCAAGCCTGGGAGGAGGCTCATCTAATCATGTACTAAGATGTCTTAGCTCAAGAGGCAGCCAATCAAATTATTTCTATATACATTCAAAACCTAGAGGATTCATACATGTCAAAGAAGATGAAACAGAGGAGTAGAACGGAACTCCACTTTCTATAAATGCCCGAATATGGGTTTCGGGACCTTCTTAACATCATCTATTAATGCCTAAATTTGGACTCCAAGAGTCTCATATATGAATTTCAAAATCTAATACCCGAATCTGAGTTTCAAGTCATCCATATAAAGATTTCATCATCTAACACCCGAATCTGGGTTTCGAATCGTTAACAATCACTAACTTATTATACCTGAATCTGGGTATCAAAATTGATGTTTATTTAAACCCTAAGCTAGGAACAAGATCCTCATATTTCTATTCATCTCAAATGCCTGAATCTGGACCAAATAATATCATCAAAAAGATCGCTATTAAGAGCCTCCAAACAGGAACTATGGGTTTCTAACTTTTTAAATCCCATTAATGTTAAGAAATGGGTAAGAGAGTTACTACTTCAAGATTTCAAACATTGACCCCCTGAATCAGGTTCTTTATCGAATAAAAGTTATATTCTAATATTCATGACCTAATGATAAGGCAGAATCGACTGCCTACAAGTTTTTTGCATTCCAAAGAAGTGGAAGGAGCTAAGTCCTTAATCATTTCTCATCATGGTTAAAGATGAGATGTTAACATTTTGAATAACTCACTTTTCATACAATTGGCAAGTTGATTTGCTAATTTAGGAAAATGATATACATAGACAGATATGTCAATTTCAAGCTAATAATTAAAGATATTGTTTGCTACATGTTTCTCAGGAAAATCAGAATGACAAGGAGTAACAAAAGATCCAACAAGCACAAAAGTCGTTGAATGAGCAATTCAAAGGCATATCAAAAGTTACACTACAGAAAAGGATCACAAATCAGGTGATATTTACAAAATTTCTATAATTTACATAAGTTATGAAGTCATTTACAAACGACAAAATTATGTACAAGATAGATTTACATGACTCAAATACATAAATGAATTACAAATCTTGAGCTGCTTTATTTAGAGTCTCCGCCACTAAAGGATTTACGACATGATTGATTGCTGCGCGGAGAACTTCCTTAAGCTTTTTTTCTTTTCTCCTTATTTGGTTTTCATCATCAATTGCATCGATGTTGGTCTTTAAGGCGCGATTAGAAGCTCTGTTTGCAGCCCTAGCTGTTTTATTCTCTCTTTCTAACTCTGCAACCCGCTTGTCGAGCAAATAATTATCACGTTCTAGCTTTTGATTTTTAGCAGCGTAATCATTGATAGTATGAGAATACTTTATCTTCTGCTGCTTATCAAAATATTTGGCGATTTTGAATTTTACCCTCCGACACCAGTTCCCCACTACATTATTGACTAAGCCTGAGGGAGGGTTGAGCATGGTGGGAAATTTTTGAGCTGCGAGAAGTTTTGACCTAGTAAGCTTGGCAGCTGAAGGAGTTACTTGTTGGGCCGGAAGCTCAATCTTTGGAGTCTTGTCTCCCAAGATGAATTCTAGAGAGGCACACTATGCTTGGCTATCTTTTAACTTTAACTCTAAATCACTTATTTGTTGAATAAGTTCAGACATCCTTTGGTCAAAGTCAGCCGTGGGATTGGTCTTCACCTATCTCTTAAGTGCAGTGATCATCTCATCCTTTTTCTTGATATCGACATTGAGATAGGCTATATGGTCTTTGTAGCCACTGGCGATGGTCTTTTGAATAAGATATCTTTTATGCCACTTCACAACTTCATTGTTACCACCAAAATGCTCAAGAAGGACTTCATAATGAACCACGATCTCGCGGCTCCTTGTTAGTAATCTATCTTTAATAGCATCGGTGCGAGAAAGTAAAATTTGAGAATAATGAACATAGATGACTGTGGCTCCTATTTAAATAAAAAGAACTGAGAGAAAATCAAAATTAGGATAAAAGATATATTATTACAGTAATGGATTACAACTCAAATAACCACAAAGTTAAAAGGTACAATAAACACTTTCATCGCATCTAAAGTTGAGAGACCACATTCCTAACTTTGTCTAAAGTATTAGTTGAAAGCATGACTGTTGAGTCAAAAGGTATAGTGACTCCTTAAGGAGTTATAACTGGCAGACATTTACTATAATAACATTTTCTGACCGGTGGACTATCGCGACCACAAATTAACTTAGAATGGAATGTTCCGGTTTCTTTTAAGAGTGATTCCTTTTCTTCGCCGAGGAAGTCGAAGTGGAGACGAGGGTATTCCAAGTATAATTTTTGTAAATCCCGAAGAAAGCAATATCTTGCTAACTTCGAAGTCTTTAAAATTGGTGCATTTTTAGAGTAAAATCTCCTCAAGTTAACATATTGACTTAAGTGGTCTCTTGGAATGACTCGACTTAAAGAACTGATATTATGAAATAGTACAGTAAAAGAAACTAAGCATAGAGAACATAATAAAAAGCATGTATTCATAAATCGATTACTTGATACATATTTACAATCACTCATCTGGTTCATACAAAATAGACTTAGAGAAAAACTCAGAAACAAATTTGTCCTTATAGTACTTAAGCTTTTCAGGGGGAAGATCTTGAGGAATCGATTTGACCCGCGGTAAGTTCCAACAAGCCCCAGGATGCGGGTCAGAACCGAATTCATCTAAGTATCTTTTATGAAAACGTCTAAGAAGACCCCCAATGAATTCCCCTAAGTATGAAAAATCTATGATAGAGTGTCTAAAATATGCTTTATACAAAAAATTAATTAAAATATCTTTCTCTTCAATCATCCAGAATAAAGCTATTAATTCTCTATTTTCCTTCAAAAGAGTGTCGTACTGAAGACGTGCTTTCTTTAATAAAGGAGCCGCCCTCTGATATTTAAAAGATGCTAAAACGGAGGTACTCTTGTCCAGATTGTGATATTTCTTAGATAGAGCATTGTGCTCCTTTATTAATTTGTCTAACTCCCTATATAACTTGTTAATTTCCGCATGTTTGCTCTCAAGTTTTTTTCTATGGGGAAAACTTGACTTCTTCTTTATCTAAGACAAATGATTTATCACTAATTATTATCTTCGAAGCGTAAGACATTTAAACAGAGAAGTCCATACCTATGAAACTGGAATGGAAGCCTGGGGGGCTCGTTCTTTCTCTTGTGGATCCTCGGTATGAGTGGGAGCAGTTTCCTCCTTTGGAGGAGCAGGCGGACCAGGGGATGTTGGTGGCATATCTTTTAAAGGAGATTGCTCTTGTTCAGGAGTGTTGTTTTGATCACCACTGTCCATCCCTGAAGCACCGAAAGGCCCTCATTTGTCTCCACCAAGGCCTTGACCTCCAGAAGGGTTATCATTGTTGTCGTCATCATAGTCACTGTCCTAGTCAAGTTCATCATCATCATCATCTTTTTCCGCGGGATCGTTATCTTTATCATCCTCCTCTTCAGAATCAGATTCAATGTCGAATGAGGGGATATCAAAAGAAAGAGCTTCCGCAACGTTAACTATCTCCTCCTCGCCTTTGGGCCTAGAACCTTGCCTTATTCGGTCGATTTTGTCCATAACTCTTTTGGCTAAAGTCGGATCAAGAGAGGGAAAGCCAAAGTTAGGACATTTTTCGTGATTGTCGGTATAGGCGAGCATGAGGGCATCTTCATAATGTTTCAGCATCATGGGCACCAAGGTGGATTCAGCAAACCCAGAGACTTGCTTTTTGACATCGGAGAGGGTTTGCATAGCTAGTTTGAGCGAAGCTCTGGTCCTTTTGAATTTGTCTTTCAGTAGAGTATTCTTGGAGGCCAAGCGAGCTTTCTCATCTTCCGAGTCTTTTAGAGCTAGCTCCATTGCAAATTTTCCATCGAAGGTAAGTTGATGAGCTTGCCTCTCCGCTTCTAGATCGGCTTCAGCCCTGGTGAGAGAAGCCTTGACTCGCTCCAACTCAGTGGAAGTGTCATTTTGAGTGGCAGTTAAAGAAGACAGTTGATCTTTAAGTTCAGCATTTTCCTCCTGTACCTTGGAGGATCTAGCAGAGAGTCTAGAGACATGTTCATTTAACGAAATCTAATTCCTGGAAATTTGCAACAGGGAAAAAGAAACACAAGTTATAGATTAGAAAGATCCAATGATAATAGAGTTAGTTGGGAGAGATCTTACCTAAATTTGTTGCTCCATCAGAGAGCGATGATTTTCTGTCAAGTCTGGACTGAATGACGTCAGAGAAGAAGAAGTGAAAGATTCTGAATGAAGAATAAGTTCGACGAGTTCATCAAAACTAGTCAACGGAGGAGCAGAAGATGACGACTTCGGAGGAATTTGCATCTTGGAAGGAGTTGGCATTAGGGCAAGCTGCATCTGCGCTAGTGCAGTTGGGGAATCGGTGATAGTAATATGAGGAAAGGGTGACGGAGAAGGTGGAGTTTGCTCCGTTGTATCTTTAGAGACTTCAATAGGGGGCTCTTTGAAACTTTCTCAGGAGATGCACGCTTTTCTTCCTCCTCCACATCAGTAATTTTTGCAACTTTTGCCGGAGGAGCAACTTTAGAAGGCTCCGTTAGTCTTCTCTTAAGAGATCTTTTAGATTTAGTGAAAGCCTCTAAGATCGATGTTACATCCGAAGATGATGGAGGAGGGGCAGCACCGCTTGAAGATACAATAGCCTTGGAGGGAGCTAAAAACAATTCAAGCAGATATGAAATCAGTCAAAGTAATTTAAAGAATCCCAGTGACAAAGAACGAAATTTCTAAACTAATAGTATACCAGAAGTGTCAGCACATATAGGTGACATTGAAGTGAAGTGCTCAGCATCACCTAAAGAAAAGAAGCGCTTGCCATGAGAAGTGTGCATGATTGCGGGAGGAGTTCCTAGAATCCTCTGGCTAGGAAGCATCAAAGAATGTTTTCTTAAATTCGAAGGGGTTAAGAGCCTCGGCCTGCTCCCAAATTGCTTTGAAGCTGTTGTTAAAGAGTCAACGGTTTTCTTGTGAGCGTCACTAAGTTTCTTAAAAGATTCACCTAGAAAAATTCAGAGATTAGTTAACAAAAAACGTAGAGCAAAGCAAAGACAACAGTAAAATAGACTTACAGGGGGAAGCAAAAGTCCCGTGAACATCAGCAAAGCATTTGACGAAGAAAATTGATTTTCCCAGTCCTTGAACTTATTGATGCCATCTGATATAAGCTTCTTATACACATTACTCTGTAAATCTGCTTATTAAGGTTACTTAACCTTGCCAACTTAGTCAAGGTGTTCAGAACTTCAGCATTAAGCAAAGGAAGTCCAGATTCCAACGTCAGCATTTCCAAAGACAGAAGGTGAGTGTAAACATTTGGAGACAGTTGTATGGGAGCAACTTTAATATAAGACAAGTAGGAGAGTAGGAACTCGGGGAATGGAAGGAATGCACTGTGCCATATGTGGATGGTCGTGTAAGCAAAATACCCTTCTGGAGGGTTATCAATGGTATCAGTTGGTTTAGGAGGGATGACTTCGATCCCAGTGATGCCAAAGTCTTTGAGAATAACATTAACTTCACCTTGAGTTTCGATGAAGGAGTGCTTAGCAATGGCTTCAATCTTTGGAGAGTTCATGATTCTGTTAGGTGAAAACGTTTTAGTTAAATCTCTTATCTATTTATGAATTTAGAAAGCAATCAAGAATTCAAAAGCAAATAAGTTTACTTAGATAGCTTAAATGTGAAAACATACACCAAGTTTTAAATAGTGTGAAAAGTTTTAAGTCAAAAACTTGATAGTTTAAGCTTTCGACAAAGTCGAAAGGTTTAAAATAAAAGCTTTCGACAAAGTCGAAAGATATATAGATCAAAATTTCGATAATGCCGAAGGGTTGGTAATTCAAGTTTTCGACAATGTCGGAAGGACAATGACTCAACCTTGACCATCATACTTCAACATTATTGAAAACCTAAAAAGTGAACAAATAATAATATGAATTCTTTAAGTTATCGACAAAGTCAAGGGGAAGAGATGAAATATTAACCCACTCATCACCTTTCGACAATGTCGAAAGCTTAATGGAAGCCTAGATAAGTGTAATATAAGCTAGGTAAAAAGACCTTTCGACACGGTAAAAACTTAAACCTTAAAATTTCTAAGTCAAAAAATATTGATATTGTTGATGTCGTCGAAAGGTTTGTTTAAAGTTGTCAAAACAAGTCATATTCATTCAAGTCGAAAGGTTTCAGGTTCAACTTGTATGTGCTTTAAACGTTTCGACAAAGATGGGCAGAGACAACTCTAAGGTTGAAGAATTTCAACCTTGTCGAAAGCTAGTAGTCAGAAGGTTTGAAACTCATCAACCTTGTCGAGAGCTCGTTGCCGAGGGGTTACACCATTTAATTTTCTAACCTTTCAATAACAACGGTAAAGTTGGCATCACAATACCATCCGACCCCATCGAAAGGTATAAAGAGGGCAAATCCATTATTGCTTTCTCAATCTCTTTCGAAGGGATTGAAAGGTCATTTTGTGCTACCACATTGTACACAAGAGGGTTCCAGGTTATCATATCGGGTTTGACCAAACCCAAACCCGATTATGAATCCAATTTTCAAATTTTTCTTGAAGAATAAAGAAATCAAACCTATTAAAAAATAGATTTCATCTAAAAGTAATTTAACTTGATTTCAAAATGGGTATAAAGGTATTCAATAAATCAAAAACTCTGGTTAAAAACAAAAGGCAAAAAATTAGAGACTTTAGATTAAAAGCTAAACTCGATAGGGAAATTCTTTTCATCAAACACCATCAACTTCGAAATCCAAAGACGAAAATGAATTTTGTTAAATTTTTTTTTAAAAAGGAAAAATGGTTTAAGAGAAAAATTTCTCAGAAAACCAAACTAAAATTGAACTTTAGTTTTGGGGTTTGCGAAAATGGAGATCTGGTTTAAAAATGATAAGAGCCAAGAATAATCTAAGATTCATGAATTGAATTTGAGAAATTACCTTGTTGTTGAAAATTGAAATTTGAGAAGTTTCGGAGAATGCTTTTACTTTTCATGATGATTTTATTTGCAGGTAAAAGAGGAAGAAGGAAAAGAAGCATATTATATAAGGAAAGTTTCCCAAACTCCCGATCGTTGGATCATATTTAAATGGACGTCCCGGATTAACGCGAGAAGGTCAAGAGGCGGGAAGTTTTATAGCTTTCGACAAAGATGACTTGAAAAGTCAAGAGCATCCCTTTGAATGGGGGGGAGCAAATATTATACCAAAAATCAACCTTTCAACTAAGTCGAAAAGTCTTTCAATAAATACAAAGGAAAAGAAGCACAGACCAAACCTTTCGAAGGAGTCGAAGGGATGCGGTCCTCAGAGTTTAATAGTCCCAAACCTTTCGAAGGAGTCGAAAGGTTCCATCTCACAGTATCCAAGGAGTTCTTACCTTTCGAAGAGGATGAAGAAGTCAAAGCAAGTGTAAGCAACTCCATAGTGACCTTTGCGAAAGCATAGCAAGCCTTTCGAACCGGTTAAAACACATTCAAGATACCTTTCGACAATGTCAAAAGGTTTATGAAGAAAGCAGCACTCACAAGTCAGCAAAGAATGAAAGACAACCTTTCAACAACATTAAAGGGAAGCACAGCTCTTGACAACAATCAAGTGAAGAACAACCTTCCGACAAGATTGAAAGGTTCGCAGCAGTATAAGGAAGGCAAACCCTTCGATAAAGTCGAAAGGTTCATGAAGGCATACAGAAAGCAAACCTTTCGACTAAGACGAAAGGTCCATAATAGCAGATGAAAGGCAAACTTTTCGACAAAGTCGAAAGGTTTGCAGCTGCATATAAAAGGGAGACCTTCCGACCCAGTCGAAAGCATGGAGTTGAAAGCGGGGCCGCTTGCATCTATAAATAAGACCCAATGGGTCATGTTTTGAGGATCCGAATTCACTCATTCCAATCTTGTAACTTCTTAATAAAAGCATTGTAACCCTAATTGGGTGTTGATTTGGGGAATTTAATAAAATAGAGTTTTTCATGGGTTCAATATCACCGAAAGGTTCTTGTTGACAAGGTTGACAACACTTCTGGTACAATTTACTACTGCAACCTTTCGAAACCTTCAACTCTACAATCTGAACCCTTCGAAAAAGTCGACAACTTAACCGGATCAACGTTCAGTGAAACCCTCCGAAATCATTGACTCTATGGTTTAAACCTTTCGACAAGGTTGATAATACATTTGGTCTAAACATCAATTGCAACCTTCCAAAGTGATTAACTTTAAGGCTTAGACCTTTCAACTAGGTCAACAGTGCTTATGCTATAACAATATCAGTAACCTTTCGGGGCTATAATCCAAGTGGTCTAACCTTTCGACTAGGTCAAAGTCTGCTCTTTAAGTATAGATACCTGGACTTACAAGGCTTAATCCAAAAGAGACCATTCCCATACTTTTCGACAAGGATCAAATCTACTTCATAAAAGTGATCTAACCTTTCGACAAGGTCGAAAGCTTCTACATATCCACCAAGGAGTTTGATACTCTACCTAAACCCAAAGAGGGCTATCATCCTAACCTTTCGGCAAGATAAAACTAACCTTTAAAGGTCAAAATCAAGGGACTTCAACCTAACCAAAGAGGAAAACTTTTGCAAGAGACCTCATACAAGTTCAACTAAGATAAAAGGTTACCTAAACCAAGGACCAAACCTTTCGACAACATCGAAAGGTCCAATTCAAGAATCAACAACAAGAAAAGCTAAATTTCAAAGAAATTCTTGAGGGTGGCATGCCCTACATTCAAATAAGTTTAACCATTCTTCTTGGAATAACTTTGGGATGTTGACAAGAAATCTTGTTAACATCAATTCTTTTGAAGATGATATGATGCTCGCTTATGCTGATAACGTCAATAAATGCCCTGAATTAAGCTTTCCCTTACTTGACCCAGCTCTCGTCAATAGGGTCATGGACAAAATAAAAAGATGGAGCAGGGGATTGAAGTCGCTGAAAGAGAGGAGATCAAAGCCTACAAAATTCAGTCTTTCGAAGTCCTTTCCTTCGAAGAAGACTCTGATTCCGAAGATGAACGTGAAAAAGATGAAGTTGCCGAGGAAGAGGGCAGCAACGATGATGACAAAAATGATGAAGATAATGACAATGATGATGACAACGTTGATGGGGGTCAAGGTTCAAGTGGCGACAGGGGTGGTCACACTGATGCTTCTGAGAAAGATGGAGATGACAACATGAGGACTTCTAAAAAAGTCAATCCCGATCCATCCTCTCATTAAGCAAACCCATCTGAGCCCCCTGCGTCTTCAAACCCTCAAGAGGAGCCTGCTTACATTAATGTTGAAGAATCAAGAGAGAAAGAGCAGGTTTCTCAAGTGTCAATTCCCGTCTCTCAGGTATGGGATTTTTTGTTTAAACAGCTTTCACTTCCAAGATAGTAATAGTTTAAATATTTTATTTTAGATAAGGAGGAAACACGTTCACCCCTATAAAACCAAGCTTGAAAGAAAACAAGCGAAATAAATAGTTTGTATAGGGAGTTAGATAAATAGCTGAAAGAAAACAACATTCTTTCAGATAAATATCATAGGCTTAACAGGAGTGCGCCAGTGTTAGCATCCTTCAACAATCAAGAAGCTGCCTCACGACTAAGAAGGGCACGCCTTCAATATGACGGGTCTTCTAAAAGAGAATCGGGAGTTGATCGTGCTATTTTGGATGTTGATTGAGGAAAGAAACATTTTGGTAGACTTCTTATACAAAGCTTATTATAGACATCCAACTATAGATTTCTCATACTTAGGTGATTTTAGTGGGGGTCTACTTGGGCGTTTACACAAAAGATACTTGGACGAATTTGGATCTGACCCGTATCCTGGAGCATGTTGGAACATGCCACGAGTTAGATCGATTCCCCAAGATCTACCTAATGATAAACTCAAATACTATAAGGACAAGTTTATTTCATAATTATTTATAGAGTCAATTTTGTATGAACCAGATGAACAGTCATAATTGTGTAATAGTATTAATTTGTGAATTTTTGCTTTAATCTTCCTTTTATACTTAGCTGTATTTTACTATGTTATCACAAAATGAACGTCCCTCTAGTAGCCTTGTTTCTAAAGATTATCTAAGCAAGTATGTTAAACTGAGAAGAGATTATCTTGAAAGGCATCAATTTTGAAATCTTAAAATTAGCTAGATATTGATTTCTTAGAGATTTGCAAAAACTTTATATGGAACATCCTCGGCTCTGTTTCGATTTTCTCGGTGAAGAAAAAGAAAAGCTAATTAAAGAAATATGGACATATCATACTAAATTAATATGTGGTTATGATAGTCCTCCTGCTGGGGAATGGGACTATAGCAAATATCCTTCGGTTATTACTCTAGAAGGACTTAATGTTCCTTTTGACTCAACAGTTATTCTTTCTGCTAATTCATTGAATAAAGTTAGAAATGTAGTTTCCCAACTTTAGATGTAAAACAAATGTCTAATTATACTTTTTAGTTTCATTTTTACTTAAGTTGTAATTTTCTATCATTATAACAAAGAGATGGATTACTCAAGTCTTGACTTTATTTTCTTTTACTTTGTTTGTTTACAGAGGAGCTACAACTATCTGCAGTGCCACTCTCGTTAGATTCAGCATCACGCTTTATCAATATTAAAGATAGGTTGTTAGCAAATCTTGAAAAGAGGAAGCTCCTTGACAATCATTTATCCGCTCGTTTCCAGGACAACACTGAAGCACAAAAATGGCATAGGAGATTTTTGCTTCAGAAAAAAATTGTTAGAAATCTTAATGATCAGATCGCTAATCTAGAGGCAGACGTTAAGGGAAAAAATGAAATGATTTCATCATTAAAGTGTCAAACTAAATCAAATCCATCAATCGATTTTGACGTTAAGATGTCTAAACTCTTTCAACAAATAAGCAATTTAGAGATGAAATAAAAGAATAGTCAAGCTCAATGCGAATCGTTAGAATTCATTATGGGGAATAATATCTCAAGCATCGATTTACCAGTTTCTCCTGTTATTTCATCTGTCGCAAAATCTACAAGATCCACTTCCCTTGCCATCCAGAAGTTCCCTACTATGACTAATCCTCCTCCTAGCTTAGACGAAAAGGTAGTGGGAGATTAGTGCAGAAAAGTTACATTTGAAATCATGAAGTATTTTGATGAACAGCAAAAAGTAAGATACTCGCAACGCATAAGTGAATACGCAGCCAGGATTCAAAAGCTTGAATGCGACAAGTATTTCCTCTTGAAGCGCATCGCTGATTTGGAAAGGGAGAATAAAACTCTTAAAGGCGCAAACAAAGCTTTTAATCATGCTTTGAAAACCAACAACGAGGCCATTGATGATGAAGACAAGATGAGGAAGGAAGAGAAGAAACTTAAAGAGGTTTTTCGCATCGCTATTCATCACATCGCAGATCCTTTAATTGCTGAGAATCTAAATGAAGCCGTTCAAGAATTATGAATGATGTATATATTTGTTATGTACACTTGTAAATAATTTCATAAATTTTGTAAGTATCACCTGGTTTGTGATCATTTTTGTAATGTTGTTTTTGAATCATCTTTGATAACTTGTTCCATGATTTCTGTATTTGCTGGATCGTTCAATCCTTTTTACTGTTCTTCTTTCCCTAAAAAGTACAAAATAAACAATATTTCTTATCGTTAGCTTGAAATCTGTATTGAAGTCTATTCATGTCATTTGCAGAAATTAACAAAATCATCATGTTATCATATGAAAAGTAATCCCATAATTGAATATAACTAAATGTCTTGAATCCCATCTTTGGTAATGATGAGAAATAGTCAAGAATACAACTTTGATCATATTGTGAGATTATCAGAAGTTCGATGGTAGAAAACCATAGATACAACCAAGGATTTAATTATAGATGTTTAGAAATCCAACTTTTGGAGATAATCAATAGAAAGTCAATAATGGTAATGTTATAGAAGTCCATCGACCTAGATTCAGGTATTAACGAATGGAATTTAAAAGTTAGAAGATCTGAAACCTAGATTCGGGTATTTGTGGATGATAACCAGAAGTCCCTAATCTTCTGAATAGAGATCTTTAGCCCAAATTCAGGCATTAATGAGTGAAGTCCAGTAAATAGTT
This sequence comes from Allium fistulosum, assembly GCA_030737815.1. Taxonomy (NCBI): domain Eukaryota; kingdom Viridiplantae; phylum Streptophyta; class Magnoliopsida; order Asparagales; family Amaryllidaceae; genus Allium; species Allium fistulosum. The sequence goes on along the minus strand of CM060904.1, from coordinate 1,124,799,192 downwards.
ATAGTTTTGAAACCCAGATTTGGGTATAACAAAAATCATGAATTGAAAGACCCGAAACCCAGATTCGGGTATTAATCAGTGAAGTCCCGAATCTCAATAATGAATGACCCGAAACCTAGATGCGGGTATTAATAAGTGAAGTTTCGAAATTCTTCTTTGATGATTAGTTGGAGGCTTCAGATTCTTATTTAAGCCTTGTTTGTAGTTGCTACTTGATCAGCTGCTTCTTGAGCTTGGACGTCTTAGTCCATCATTTGATATGCTGCTTCCCGGGGTTGGACGTCTTCGTCCGATGTTTGATATGTCATTTCTCGGGCGTGGACATCTTAGTCTATAGTTTGATATGTCACTTCTTGGGCTTGGACATCTTAGTCCATTGTTGCCTGGTGCTCTTGGTTAGCTTATTCTCAAGCTGGAACCAAGGATTTACCCAACCTCCCTCCAGGAGGCGCCTTGACCTGGCCATAAAAATGGCGCGATCATGGGCTTATTCGGTGCCTTGGCAAGGCCATAGCATGGCAGAACCAATGGCTTACTCCATCCTCCCTCCAGGAGGCCCCTTGACCTGGCCATAACGTGGCATGGTCAAGGGCTTGTTGTTAGTCCATGAGATGATGGTTTTGATGACAACAACCTAAGAATAGATTATAAAATATAAATACCAACATTACAAGTTTAGATATATATGTATATGCAGGACCTAACCATGCAGGTATCAAGAATGAAGATGTACAGTATAGAGATTCAAGATATAGAGATAGAAGACTCATGAGTATCAAGATTATCAAGAGTTCAAGATTTCAAGGTTAAGTTTGTTTTATTAGGAATATTTGTTAAAACTCGTAGAAAAGCACTGGCATCTTAATATCCAATTTATTCATGGAATGGATTCCACTTCGAGCCCGTTAAAGGGATGGAACCCTAAGTAGGATGGAACCTACGAAAATCTAGTGGAACATTGTTTTGTATCCACTAAGCTTAATTCAAATGATTTTTCAAAATTATCTTGTTTTCGAAATGATTTCAAAACTTTCTTTTAAAAAGATTCAAAACCCTCGATTCCGTTTTTAAAATAATTTTAGCCTCAAAACATCTTTATTTTCAGAGTAAAAATTTCTCCTGATTTTAAACTATCTTTTCAAATAATATATTTAACTTTTAAATTATTTATACTTTGATTTAAATTATAGTTAAATAATATATATATATATATATTGTTCTTTATATTTACTTATGAATTTCAACTATATTCAAGTATATTTATAAAGTTTTAATATAAGATAAATATTATTTTTATAGAAATTCAAAACATCAAATTTGGCTGAGGGATGTCGACATGCCCATAGGCACCATGTCGACATGGTGACAGTTTAATTCAAAATTCAAATTTTAAAATAAGTGTCTATTCGCCATAACTTTTCATGAATGGTCATGGCTGTTGTTCTTCTATAAATAGGGGTCAGTTTCAGCGAATTTTATAAGACTTTTCTCTGATTTAACTTCTTTTCTTCTTCTCCACTTTCTTATTTACAAATTACACCATTACTCTGCCGAAATCAATATCGAATCTAACTAGATAATTTCTGGTTTTGATTCTCTCCGCTATCTCTACAAGATCCAAGTGCTAATATGAGTTATAGACTTTTTGTAATCAATTGAGCGAGAGAAGGTGTGATTGTAGCCCTGGAAATCAATTGGGTGAACTTGTTGCCCCGGAAATCAAGTATCTCTATCCAAAGGATTGTGATTCTGGAGGGTGTACCTCATAGCCTTGAAACCGAGGGTTGTAATTGTTGAATTTATTTTGAAAGGAAATCCGTACTTAGTTGTGCGGGACTGGATGTAGGGTAACCCCGAAGCAGTATAAAATCCGGTGTGTTCTTTCCTTTACTGCTTTTACTTTATATTTGCATCTGTGTTTGATTCTGTGTTCATATCTGTGTCTGATTAGTGCATACATTGTTAACAAAGTAAGATAAACTCAAAAAGATTTAGTAATTTCTTAAAACACTATTCACCCCTCCTCTAGTGTTAATTCTAGCCTTAAGATCCTTAATCTGCATTTCTCACATTTGGTATCAAAGCCTTGTTTTCAAAAGTTTCATAATCTGAATTTTGAAAAGTTTTAAAATGGCTATTTTTGAAAAATCTGTTAAAACTAGTTTAGAATTGTTTAAATCATCATTGTTCCATGAGTCTGCATATGAATGTTATTCAAATTCTAGTTGTCTACCCAAATTTTATAATGTGCAGGAAAGATGCTTTATGGGTATTAAGGAATCAATCCACAATGGACAATCTGTGCAGATCAAAAGGAATAAGTGGATACTTGATAGTGGTTGCTCTAGACACATGACTGCTAATCCAGATATGCTGAATAATATTATATACAAAGACGGAGGACTGGTTAACTTTGGAGACAACTCAAAAGGATACGTGATTGGCATCGGCAATGTCGGTAACTCTGAAACTCCTATTATTACTAATGTTTTGCTAGTTAAGAATCTGAAACACAATCTGCTAAGTATAAGTCAACTATGTGATAAAGGATATAAAATTAAATTTGAAAAAGATAAATGTCATATTGAAGATAATAACTCAACCATAATTTTTGAGGGAACTAGGAAAAAGAATATTTATATTCTTAGTATGAAAGTTTCAAATGATAACTTATGTCTTCTGGCAAATACAAGTGACCCTTGGATTTGGCATAAGAGATTTGGACATTTGAATTTCAAACTCTTATCTAGACTGTCAAAACATGATCTAGTAAGAGGTCTCCCCAAAAATGAATTTTAAAGTAGATAGTTTATGTGATGCATGTCAATTAGGAAAGCTTAGAAAAAGTTCCTTTAAACTAAAAGATATGATTTCAACTTCAAAACCCCTTGAGTTACTTCATCTTGATTTATTTGGTCCATCTCAAATTCAGTCAATAAATCATAGTAAATATGTTTTTGTAATTGTAGATGATTATTCTAGATTTACATGGACAATATTTTTGAAACATAAAAGTGATACTTTTGAATGTTTTAAGAACTTTACAAAAAGTATTCAAAATCAATTATCTTTAAAAATTATAACTATTCGTAGTGATCACGGTGGTGAATTTGAAAATGAAAAGTTTGAGGAATTCTACAATAAGAAGGGAATAACTCACAATTTCTCATTTCCAAGAACTCCACAACAAAACGGAGTAGTTGAACGTAAAAATAGAACGATACAAGAGTGTGCGAGAACTATGCTTTCAGATAGTAATTTACCAAAACACTTTTGGGCAGAAGCTGTTGCTACCGCCTGTTATATTTTGAATAGAATTTTAATTAGACCTTTAACTGATAAGACACCTTATGAACTTCTTCATGGAAAGAAACCTAAGGTATCATATTTCAGAATTTTTGGAAGTAAATGCTTTATTTTAAATACAAAAGATAATTTGGATAGATTTGATCCTAAATCGGACAAAGGAATCTTTATCGGATATTCTAATAGAAGTAAAGCTTATAGAGTTTTTAATTTAAGATCTAACACCATCGAAGAAACAATGCATGTTTCGTTTGATGAAAATTTAAAAGATTTTGAAATTACAAATGATGAAGAAGATTTAATTACTCAAAATCAGGAATCAACCGAAATTAATAATGAAATTAATCATCCTAATAAAAGGATTAAACTTTTAAAAGATCATCCTATTGAAAATATAATAGGAGATATGCAATCTATTGTTACAACTAGAAATCAACTAAGTAAAATGAGTAATGTAGCATTTATATCATCTGTTGAACCAAAAAATCCTAAAGAAGCATCAACTGATGATTCATGGATTTTGGCTATGCAAGAAGAATTAAATCAATTCACTAAAAATGAAGTTTGGGAACTTGTTCCTAGACCTGAAGACAAAACTATAATTGGAACTAAATGGGTCTATAAAAATAAAATGAATGAACAAGGTAAGGTCGTTAGAAATAAAGCACGATTAGTTGCCCAAGGTTACTGTCAAGAAGAAGGTATAGATAATGACGAAACCTTTGCTCCTGTAGCAAGATTAGAAGCCATTAGGATTCTACTTGCTTTCGCAAATCATAATAATTTCAAATTATTTCAAATGGATGTTAAAAGTGCATTTTTAAATGGATTTGTAAAAGAAGAAGTATATGTTGAACAACCACCACTTTTTGAAGATGAAAATTTACCAAACCATGTGTACAAACTTAAGAAAACTTTATATGGTCTAAAACAAGCTCCTAGAGCCTGGTATGATAGACTAAGATCTTATTTATTACAATCAAATTTTGAAATTGGTAAAATAGATAATACTCTTTTTATTAAAAGAAATAAAAATGATATTCAACTAGTTCAAGTATACGTAGATGATATCATTTTTGGTTCAACTAACTTCGAAATGAATAAAGAATTTTCTGAAATAATGACAAAAGAGTTTGAGATGAGTCATATGAGTGAATTAAACTTCTTTCTAGGATTGCAAATAAAACAGTTAGATAATGGTATTTTTATTAGTCAAGAAAAATATGCTAAAGAACCAGTTAATAAATTTGGTTTGACTACTGCAAGTGGAAAACCTACTCCCATGGCAACCAATGAATATCTAAGTAAAGAAGATTTCTCGAAAGATGTAGATCAAAAGTTGTATAGAGGAATGATCGGATCATTGCTCTATATCACTGCTAGTAGACCTGATATCATGCATAGTGTATGTCTTTGTGCAAGATATCAATCTCATCCTAAAGAAACTCACTTAAAAGCTGTAAAACGTATCATAAGGTATATTAAACACACCTCTGATTATGGCTTATTTTATCCTAAAAATGATTCATTTGATTTAATATCATACTGTGATGCTGACTATGCTGGATGTAAATTAGACCGAAAAAGTACAAGTGGAACTTGTCACTTTTTGGGACATTCTCTGGTTTCCTGGTTTAGTAAAAAGCAAAATACAGTTTCTCTATCAACAACTGAAGCAGAGTATATTTCTGCTGCTTTGGCTTGTTCTCAAGTAATATATATGCAACAAACCTTAAGAGATTTTGGATTAAATATCTCAAAATCGCCAATTTATTGTGATAATACTAGTGCGATAAATTTATCTAAAAATCCTACTCATCATGCTCGAACTAAACATATTGATATTCGACATCATTTTCTTAGAGATAATATAACTAAAGAAGTAATTACTCTTGAATATATAAACTCTGAGAATCAAACTGCTGATATCTTAACAAAACCATTAAATGAATCTATATTTACTAAATTAAGAAGAGAATTAGGTATTTGTTCTATAACTGAAATATAAAATATAAATAACAAGTATAATTAATAATTAATATTAAAATAAATCATAGAGTTAAAATATAAGGACCATGTCGACATCCCCTAGGAAGACATGTCGACATGTAACGTTTTTATTCTTTTTAAATTTTCCCACCAAAATTCAAAAATTTAGTTATATATTCTTCTCTATTTCGAATTCTTATTCATTCTCTCTGTTTTCTCTTCATTTTCTATTCTGAAATATATAAAATAATGGCATCTTCCTCTAAATCAAACATAAAATCAACTTTCTCATTCCCCTCTCCTACTTCTGGTCCATTCCAATGCACTACTCTCGCACGTGTAACTAAATTGGAGGAGTCTATGAAGGATACTCTTCAGATGTTGACTGAAATTCAAGTGACTCAACTTCGTATGGCGAAAGAGCAAGAGAGGCAAGGCAAGATTCTTAGGAATATACAAAAATTCCTAATGGATAACCAGGCCAACCCTATCTTGATCGATGAAGACTCTTCACTCAATCAAGAACATGAGGTCAGCGACGAAGAACCAATGGAAGAAGCACACGAGGAGGATGATGACCAAGTAGTATGCGTTGGAGAAGTGTGTTTTGACAAAAATGGAAATCTTGTCGAACAACGTGGAAATTTATGTTTCCACTATCCAAACTGTTCAATTCATAAATCTCCTATGTTCAGAAACACACATTAGTTTCTTCTCTTTCTTTCCGTTGTTATTTGTGTTTTTATATTTTTCAAACGCAAATGTAAATACAACCATACTCGTAATAAATAAACTCGTGTTCTTATATGTGTTAGTATTATTGTGAATTCTTAGTTAGGATAGTTAATAGTTTAGGATTATATTTTAGTATTAGATTTAAGTGTTAATTATTTATGATAACACTATCATTATAATCACACGTCATAGAGTGATAAGCTTTAGGGGGAGTTATATAGTTTGGAGCTATCTAGTTTAGAGTAAGTTTTTGTTGATGACAAAGGGGGAGAAGTATAAAATAGGATAGTTAGGCATGGATTAAGGGGGAGTTATTAGAAGTATTAGGATAGAAGGAATATTTTATAAACAAAGGTTATCATCATCAAAAAGGGGGAGATTGTTAGTCCATGAGATGATGGTTTTGATGACAACAACCTAAGAATAGATTATAAAATATAAATACCAACATTACAAGTTTAGATATATATATGTATATGCAGGACCTAACCATGCAGGTATCAAGAATGAAGACTGTACAGTATAGAGATTCAAGATATAGAGATAGAAGACTCATGAGTATCAAGATTATCAAGAGTTCAAGATTTCAAGGTTAAGTTTGTTTTATTAGGAATATTTGTTAAAACTCGTAGAAAAGCACTGGCATCTTAATATCCAATTTATTCGTGGAATGGATTCCACTTCGAGCCCGTTAAAGGGATGGAACCCTAAGTAGGATGGAACCTACGAAAATCTAGTGGGACATTGTTTTGTATCCACTAAGCTTAATTCAAATGATTTTTCAAAATTATCTTGTTTTCGAAATGATTTCAAAACTTTCTTTTAAAAAGATTCAAAACCCTCGATTCTGTTTTTAAAATAATTTTAGCCTCAAAACATCTTTATTTTCAGAGTCAAAATTTCTCCTGATTTTAAACTATCTTTTCAAATAATATATTTAACTTTTAAATTATTTATACTTTGATTTAAATTATAGTTAAATAATATATATATATTGTTCTTTATATTTACTTATGAATTTCAACTATATTCAAGTATATTTATAAAGTTTTAATATAAGATAAATATTATTTTTATAGAAATTCAAAACATCAAATTTGGCTGAGGGATGTCGACATGCCCATAGGCACCATGTCGACATGGTGACAGTTTAATTCAAAATTCAAATTTCAAAAGAAGTGTATATTCGCCATAACTTTTCATGAATGGTCATGGCTGTTGTTCTTCTATAAATAGGGGTCAGTTTCAATGAATTTTATAAGACTTTTCTCTGATTTAACTTCTCTTCTTCTTCTCCACTTTCTTATTTACAAATTACACCATTACTCTGCCGAAATCAATATCGAATCTAACTAGATAATTTCTGGTTTTGATTCTCTCCGCTATCTCTACAAGATCCAAGTGCTAATCTGAGTTATAGACTTTTTGTAATCAATTGAGCGAGAGAAGGTATGATTGTAGCCCTGGAAATCAATTGGGTGAACTTGTTGCCCCGGAAATCAAGTATCTCTATCCAGAGGATTGTGATTCTGGAGGGTGTACCTCGTAGCCTTGAAACCGAGGGTTGTAATTGTTGAATTTATTTTGAAAGGAAATCCGTACTTAGTTGTGCGGGACTGGATGTAGGGTAACCCCGAACCAGTATAAAATCTGGTGTGTTCTTTCCTTTACTGCTTTTACTTTATATTTGCATCTGTGTTTGATTCTGTGTTCATATCTGTGTCTGATTAGTGCATACATTGTTAACAAAGTAAAATAAACTAAAAAAGATTTAGTAATTTCTTAAAACACTATTCACCCCCCCTCTAGTGTTAATTCTAGCCTTAAGATCCTTAATTCGCATTTCTCACACTTGTTTGGTGCCTTGGCCAGGTCATTGCGTGGCGGGACCAAGGGCTTACTTCGTCCTCCCTCCAGGAGGCGCCTTGACCTTGCCATAGTGTGGTGCGGTCAATGGCTTGTCGATGATTTATCCTAGCCATAGCGTGACGCGGATAAAGGCTTACACTTCTCCCTCCAGGAGGTGTTCTGCCCTATCCAACTTGGCGCGGACAGAGGCTTTGACCGTTTAAGGTAATGTCCAAGTAAAAGGAGTATTTCACTCCCAACCATGTAGATTCTCTTTAGTAAAGTAATTCTTTATTGATTCATTCAGAATCTCTTTACAAACCCATTAATATTTCCTTGTCTGAAAAAGTTAATTATCATTCCTTCAAGCACTCTATAGTGATTGGTTTCATGTCCATTTGTCATATGGTAATGGCAATAGGATCCTCCCAAGTTCCTTTCATATTTAGGCTTTTTCTTTTGGGATGGCCAATAATTGAGTTCATCCTTGGTTAATAAGTAGACATTCTCAATAGATGTTATTAAGTTGCATCCTTTTGGAAGTCTTTGACTTGAAGCTTGTTTCTCGAGGATGGTTTCTAGGTCTTTTATTACTTGGCTCTGGAGTTCCACCTTTTTCAACTGGTTTTCTCTTCAAAACTCTTTGTAGTTCCGGTGTAGGTAGTGTCCCACTTGTTACTTGATCCCATTTGTGTGCAAAGGCGTTGTAATCAGCCATTATTCCTTCTTCAAAGAATGTGCCTTTGGTACAATGTTGAATTGTTTTCCTCATTTGACCAAACAAGTTGTCACTCCCATTTTCCTTTTCTCCTAAAGCAAAGTTTGGGGTAGGGCCAATATGAAAAGGGTTTAAACTCCATTTAAGTGGATCATAGGCTTCAACTTTCTTTTTCCTTATGATCCTTAAAGCCTTCATCCTTAACAGGTGTACTTCTTGTAGATTCCTATCATTAATTGTCTCATAGGAGAATCCAATTAGATGTGGCTCCGAGGAACCTTGCTCAGATCATTTGATTTGGCCAATCATGATGAAGTAAAGTGGGCAAGCTTGGAATATAATTGGGTTAGAGGACAATGGTGTAGAAATTTAACAAGACCGGAGGTTCGAGCCCTCCTTCTAGCGCCAAAATGTTAACAAGAAAACTTGTCAACACCCCAAAATAGTACTTTAGATATGGATGTCCCAATTAATCCACCTTTCGACTAGATAAGAATAGGTTGCACTTTTCTATTTCTTTTGGTGTACCCTTCGAATGGGTTGTAGTAGTTGGAATTTCTTAATGGTGTCCTTTCGACTTGGTTGAAACACCTCAATCCTGTTTTCATCACCTTTCGAAGTAGGTGAATTGATCTAGAGTCTTATCGAAACCTTCCTTTCGAACTGGTTGTGGTAACTTAAGGGTTGCTCTAATGTTTAAGGATATGGGCGAAATGAATGGGTTTTGACCTTGTCGAAAGCTTACTTATTTGATGACTTTGGTTTGGATTGTTAAGCCTGGGGATTTTGGCCAAGTTACGGTTTCGACTCACTTGGAAGATAAGCTTTTAGAGATTGTGGTTTGGAGCAAGATTCTAAGTGTTTTAGGCTAAGTACGGGGTTTCGACTCAGTCGAAAGGGATGTTTCGCTTAAGTTGACACAGGTAGAATATAATTAAATCCAGTAGAAATTTCTCAACAGTAGCATAACCAAAAACATGAGAATCACTTTGCTTTAACTAATGATGTACACGATGATCAATTTTCCTAATTCTATTCCCAAATTAGGGTTACAAGTTTTAAATTGTAAGAAAGTACAAGGGTAGAGTGAATGAAATTCAGATCCACTAAACCAGACCCCTAGGGTCTTATTTATAGATGAGGGTTAGCACCTTTCGACTCAGAGCCTTCGACCTAGTCAAAAGGTGGCTTTATATACCTTTCGCCTCCTTTAACACTTGCGCATCCCTCAGCAATGCTCTCTATTGGGTTTGAATGCTTCCGTCTTCGTCGAAAGGGTTTACGCGCCGTTTTCTTTTGTATTGCTTTGTTGTTGCAAGTGTGTAGGAGTAAGAGTTTTCGACTATGTCGACAGGTTCTTCTCTGGAGTTTTGAAGGTGTTGATGGTTTCGACATGGTAGGTGGCTTCCGAATGCATGCTTGCGACTTGATATGGAACCTTCCCCCGATGTTAAAGGCTTCGACCGGTTCGAAAGACTTATAAATGCTTTCGAAAGGGTTATTCTGATCAAAGCATCTTTCTGAGTAGTTTGAATGAAGGCGAAACCTTTGGTTTCGAAAGGTTTGGCGCGCATACTGCCTTCGAAAGGTACTCCTCCTCTTATATGAAATGTCTTCATGTAGGCGAGAGCATATGTTTTGAAAGGTAGATATTAACGCGAAAATGAGCTTTCGACCACATTGACCCATTCGAAAGCTTGTAACATATCTGACTTTTGGTTGTAGTATCCCTTCGACTCATTCGAAAGGTTTTGTTGGTGCTGCCATCTCTTTTTCCTTTTTTCTTTTAACTATATTGGTTTCGACAAAGTTGAAGTAGTATTTGGTAGTAACATTTATTTTTTTTCCCTGTCGATTTCTTTTTTTATTATTTTTTGAAATGATTTAGGGCTGTTGATTTGAGTGGAAGGGAAGATTATGGAATCGGTTATGGGCTCGTATGGGTAATGGGTTGAAAAGAGGAGTCAAGAAGAGAAAAGAAGGCTATGGAATGTATTAGAACAACCATCGTTTACAAATAATTCCATACGCAAATAAATCCTTTCATATATCTCTATAATCCCACCTTTATTTACATATATAAATACTCTATCAAATGTTTATAATTATATATATTTAATTTAATTACAATCGTTATTTTCAAACATATAATTTGAAAAAGTACACAAAATATTTAAATTCATCGATTATTATCTTCGTTGATTTAGTCGTTGTATTAATATCAAATAGAAATTCTTTTATATATTTCAACCAAATAATAATTATTTACCATATAAAATTAATTTATATTCATTGTAAATATTTCAAGTTTAATATTTTTTTTATTTTGAAATGAATTTATTTACTAATTCAATTTATTAAAACAAACTCCTTTATCGAATAGTTTTAACCTGATAAAATATATTTTTAAAAGTAAAGTTATCTTAAAATTGAACTTGAACATTTTATTTTAATTAAATTTATTAGTTTACGCGTCGTAAAAAGCAGGGTTGTTATACTACTTCTCCAAGTTATTTAACAATGTGAGACTATTCCAATTCTAAACCGTCGTTCTTTCTTATCACATGTAAGACAACCCTAATAAGAGAATGGTGCGTGAACAAGTCTCGATATGGTGCAAGCATCAAAGTTGGCGTAGCGAGGAAGCATGAATGTACGTGAGCCAAGATGGAGATTATTGGGGTTCCTCGCATTATATATGAGTAATTGGCCCAAGTTGGAAAGAATAGTCCCACAACATTTAAAATAATAGAGATGGAGTGGTATATATATAAGTCTTGTCATATGTATGTAAAAAAGAGATTCCTTTTATTTCTCAATAAAGTCGGTTGATTAGGGCAAAATTGTATCCCTTTTAAACTGTACATGCATCTTTGAATGCATACAGTTCAAAAAAATTGTAAAAAGAGAATCAATGTGTCGATTCCAATCCTATCTCTTTTTTTAAGAGATTCCTGCTTTTCTAATAAAAGGGTTTTTTATTCCATTGAAATAAGAAAGATTTTTTACCCCTTCCCTAAAAAGGAGAATTTACTGAACTTATTTAGTTAACCTCTCATTGATGTACTGTTTCGTTAAAAGATGTTGATCAAAGTCTATGCTGCCTCCACAAAGGGATGTGTGGATGGATCCTGAAATTCAAAAATCATCATCTTTCACACTTTCATTATTCTCTCCCACATTGGCTTCCTCTTGTTGATTGCGTTGCACTTCTGCATCGTATTATTGATGTTCATTATATTCACTATCGTCCAACTTATTTTTTTCTTTCTTTAGCTCAATTCCTTTTAAAAGAAGTGGTAATCCTTCTCTGACCATGTTGATCCTCATCTACATGTATAAATTTTGATAAAGTCAGAACAAGAACATTCATGGATATATGCAGGGTATAATTAAACTAATCATAATTATTAAGGAAAAAAGTTATGTACAAGACAACCACAAAATACATCTTCTAGGTAAAAATAACACCCACACATGACCTTCCCAAGGAAAAATATGGTGCACGCTGAGACAACCCTTGCAACGATTAGTACTACACAACTCCGTCCCTAAATAAAGATATGATCCATGCTGAGACATCCCTAGGGAAAATCACTATCACACATTGCATACCCTAGTGTAAACAACAACAAACCACTGAATTACCCATTAGATTAACTGATGCAGTGCAAAACCCTGTTATTCACCATTGTTAACTGAGCTTATGATTGATTTACTATTAACCGCAAATAGCAAAACTACCTGATTGACACTATTGAGAAGGTTGCATGGATGAGTGAGGTCTCAATCTCAACGATATAGAAAAAACAGTGGCTAGTTGAGATGCGGTGGTTGATTGCGTGGGTTAAAATGAACAACGAGGCAACATCATGAATTGCTTGCATGGGTTAGGGTTTTCTTTGGAAAAGTAAAATGTGTAAGTAAATGGTTGATATGGTAAGAAATATTATTTGTTACTATGGGCAATATGGTTAAGTAAGGGGTGTAAATTTAGTAAAAACGCGTGTATACAATGTTGGTGTAAGTTTTGGTGCATGAAAAATAAATTATGATATACAAACATAATTATCCATACATTTATTCATTGTGCTATTGATTCACTAATGTGTATAATTATTCTACTTATGTGTACTATGTTGTCATACCAAGGTGTGACTAGAAAAAATATACTAAAATGTATAAACGGAGAATTATATGGTGTATTTATAGTTCTAACATAAAATAGCTTACAAAAATACCCATAGACATTTTGCCATCCATTAACATTGCTCGTCCTTTTCGGATTCTGAGCTTGCTAGCAAGTTGTTTCCCTACATCCTCCTTCCATTATCATTTTCAAACTCTAATTACCCTCTCGGTCGATTAACTCTTAATTCAAGATGTTAAAATCCAATTCAAAGTTTTAAGATTCATGTTAAATCATCTTAATCATTAAGTTAGAAATATTTTTAGCTAATGATTATAACTATGAAAGTGAAAAGAATAAAAGGTTGGTAGGAAGTGACAAAATAATACATGAAAAAGAATATAAGAGAAAGAGGTAATTAAAAGTGTAAATATGTAATCATTTTTATGCTTATTCACTTGGAAAAACTATATCGTAATTTTGTATGTTTTCACACCTCTTGTCTATTTTCGTTCACTTTTAGGTTTTAGTACGTTTATAAGAAAGACTGTAAAAATTGCTAGGCAGACACTATTCAATAAATATGGATTTGGAATTAATCATTTAGGCAAAGATTAATCGAGGATTAGCTCAGCGTTTTTGATAACTCATGTATTTTGGATAAAATTTTAGTGTTTTATTTAGTGTCGATTGATATAAATTGAAAATTTGCAATTTTGGATGTGTTTCGGTGTAGCCAAATAGGCAAGATTGTCTATACTGTCACATTGATGCTTGTATGTATCACTGAACCTTAAATAATGCATAACCAGTGCATAAATACATGTTTAGATTCATACTTGAGGTAATAAACCTTGTCTAGATAGGCCTAAGCAAATCAGTAGCGGTAAGCCTTGCCTAGCGTCTAAACGGGGCTTAGTCGGAGGCCTAGAAAGATTTTTACAATAGTGCTTATAAGCAAGGAGAAAAAAAACAAATTATATCAAGCATTTGTTTTTTGCGAAGCAAAAAGAACATGGGAAAGAGGAATTTAAATGGAACACTAAAAGGGCAAGTTGATGAAAAGGGAATGTGGTTTATGCCACGAAAGGGGCAAAGAAAGAGAAATAATTATTTGTATTTTATTTGTTTAAAATCATTTTAATTATTTTTTAAATAAATGTTATTAGTTGATATTAAATTAATAATTACATAGAAATTTAAAAAAAAGGTACATTGCCATAAAAAAGGCACATTTGAATAAAAAACATCCATCACGTCCCATTTGATCTATGAAATTGCCCTACTAGAAAATTCAAAAGATGCCTAAGTTAATTTTTTTATTTATCCTACGAGCAAACTGATAATGTTTTGGCTAGTTAATAAAAATAATAATGCAAGCTTACACTCTTCCTAATTGTTCATAGGTGATCGAATTTTGAGACGATGTTCAGCAGTTTGTTTGAACATTTGGAATTTGGATCTTCATCTCTTGGGTCAGCGAGTATCCATTGCCTAGCCTAGCCCGTGACGACGAAGCGGGTATCTAATGTACACCGTTGAATGGTGATTGTGGGACAAAATAATCCAAGCTCATGTTCTATCCGATTAAGGATATCAAAGTACACCTAAGTGTCGAATTGGTTGGAGATGTTGGAGGAATATTGCAAAAACACATTCGATTTTTTATCGCAACGTCATACATCCGATCCAACCGCTTGCACTTGGAAGGAGTATCGTTTTTGAATAAGTGGACTTAGTTTGCAGTTGTTCATCACCATTCTTCGTCTTCTTGAACACCACCCTCTGTTAGTATTAGTTGGTTCAATGAAAACCAAAAATATTTTAAAATCTCACATAAAAATAATATATGAGTGGTGATGAAATTCTTAAGCGTTTGTTAAACTCAACCTTAATTATTTCGTATCAGCATGCAACTCGTTTTGTCACGAGCAAGTCTTAAAGAGCATATGTCGATAGAAGCAAGAGTTTTATATAGAATCATATCAATAGTATCTCGCTTCAAAGAATCGATGGAAGATGAGGTATGCAAATTTGTCTAAAAAAATTATTATTTTTAAAGAAGATAACTATAATGAAGAGTGAGATATAGATAAGACAGACAGTTATGTGAAGAATTGCCCTTAAGATTCGATACGGAGGCATTATGACCCAATGGTCTTCCACTCGTGCGTGGAAATAAGCAGGGGCACAAGTTTTATGAATGCACCCCAATATATACATTGAAGTTCACATTATCCATATTGAAACTCCATCAACCCACTCGTTCTTTCCTTCACTGCACGGCCCACGTCCAAGTTGAAACTACTGGTCTCCCTCTTCACACGATTTCTCACCCCTCTTGCCCTCCCCTCTTTGTTTTCTCCGCGATAGTTTTAACAATATCATAGCTGCCCCAAATTTGTACGTTCTCAACCCTGGAAATTGGCTGCTTGAGAATTGATGAAGTGTGAGACTGAGTTCGAGGAGGCTGATTAAGATCCATGGGATTGGTTACTACTTCTCCTTTTCCTTCTTCTTCCTCTTCTTTAACCTCAGTTTCGACTTCTTATTCTTCAATTCGCAGTCCTGGTTTATTGATTTCGTATAAGTTTGATGGAAGGTGGAGGTGTAGGCAGTTAAGAGGACCAATTGGGTTATCTATCTGCAGGTATTTCCTTTTGAATCATTTATGCTTGTGAGGTGTCATATTAAGCTGTTCTAGTTCTTTACCTTCTTCTCTCTGCCCCATTTCCCTCTTTTGACTAGTAAACTAATATGCTCCTTTTGGCACATTGTGAACATATAGCTGTTCGAGCAACCATTGCCCAAGTCTCCCACTTTAATCGGGTTTGGAGTAGACGGGTTGTTCGCAGTCTTACCCCATTATTCAAGATATTGTTTCCAAAACATGATCATGAAACCTAGTGCCCACAGTAAACCGAGTAGTGTTTGGTGACTGTTGGGTATTAATCAGATTGGATACAAAGAACATGGCCTCCTGAAAAGTAGTCAAAACTACTTACAAGTAGCTTATTTTAAATTTGATATTTGAGAACTTATCACAAGTAGCGTGCAAAAGCAGTTAATAAGTAGAAATTTAAGAACTATTTCGTTGTTTATAACTTATGAAGCAAATTCATAGACAATTTTGATCAAACTTAAAAGCCAGATTATATCCAGACATTTCTACTTATAAATCACTATTTAAAAACTACTTAGAAGTTGCTATTCAAAACACATTTTAAGGAGTTTCAAAATAAGCTGTTGTCAAACGGGCACATAGGCGAGAAATAAATTTAGAGCTTGTTAAAGTGCACAAAGATACTTTGTATCTGAACTAACGGAAGGCTGTAACTTCTCTGGAATATTTCTGCTTGAACGGTGTTTAGGACGAGCAATATGTTTGCAGCCTTAGTTCATACCGAAGATACAATTTTCGATAATTAACTATTAAACCAAATATCCTTAAAAACAAAATTCAATACCATAATTAACTACGGGTGGCGTTACTGGCTGTTCTATTGTCAGCGTTCTAATTTTTTCAACAAACAATTCTATGGATATAGATACGATAGAAAACATTAATTCAACGTTGTCATCGTCAATAATTTTTATTGTTTTAGATCCGGAATCGGTAGGCGAATTGCAAACTAGATCAATATTAAACTCCTCTGATTTTATCTTTGTTGCTTTGTAAACCGATTCTTTTAATTGTTCTAAGTTGGAGCATTTACGAACTTTTGCCTATTTATAAGACAACATAATTTCTACGCATTTTTTCATCAATAACTAACTCACCATCAAAATAGCAAATAGTTGGAATAAAAGTAGGAGTCATTTTACAATAACAATGAATACAACATTACACAACTTTCATTTACTGGAAAAATCTAATCAAAAAATTAGGATTTACAAAATCAAACTTTGATTGATCCGAAGCAAGAAGATGTTATTCTTGAACTAGATCTATTCAAACACAAGTTTTGATTATTTTTAATGCAAATGGAAAGACATTTCCGCAAAAGAAAAATAGGGAGAGATTTGAGTTTTTATGATAGAAGTTTGATAAAGTTAGAGTGAAGAGAGAGAAGAGATGATTGTTGTTTTTACAGGATCATGAATATGGACACGTTAATAGGCGGTATTTCAAAAGGCACCTACTTGCGTGTACAATACAAAACATGTTAAACATGCTTGACGCCATTTCAAATTGTGCCAACTAGCGCCATTTGAAATGTCACCAACTATGTTTACTTAAAAAAAAAGATGGCATTTGAAATGCTGCTTGTATACTTTGGCCAGCGTGGCTCTGAGCTGACTAAAAAGTAGTCTATATTTGTAATTAGTTTTCAAATTGGTCTACTTGCGTAACAAGTTTGCAAAAGTGGTCCAAATCGAAAAAAAATCCTGCCGCATATACATAAATTTTACTATCTACAGTGAGATGTAAGTGATTAATGTTGATTAGAAATCAAACTCCGAGGCACAACCTATATATTTCGTATTTAAACTATAAGTTTTACTTTAATAAAAATAAATAAATAAAGTAATATGTATTAAGATATCATAGATGTAAATGTAAATAAATAATCAAACATTATAATAAAAATTAAATAATAATAAGTGCAGTCAAAGTTGATATTCTGAATATTAGTTATAACTAGCATAGATAGAGCTATTGAATGTAGAAAGAAACAGCTGAATCACAAGTAATGTGTCCTCTTCACTTTATTAATAGTAGAAAAATGTATATGGATAAACAACTCGAAAAAAAAGAAAAGAAAAAAGAAATCCAAGCCACACTCTAAATGTACTGCTATAAACCTAATTAATAAGAACCTAAACTCACATAATTACATTTGACTTGGTTGGATTGACATTTTCCATGCCAAGGATGCTTGCTGCATTTATGTAAGCTCACATGTTAACTGCAATATATACACAATGAAAGCATTAAATAACCTACTAAAACATTTCGAATAAAAACGAAGAGAGTATTAGTTCAAATTTTAAAAAAATGTTGAATCTTGATATTATTGTGCATCCTATATTTAAGTTGTGACTGTCTAGACTTGGAGGCTATACGATTGTATTTTTTGTAGTTGTTTGGCCAATATGTATTTTTTGTGATTGTTTGAACATCAAAAAATACTTAGAAACGTACATGGTGTAAAAAAGACATGTTTATGAGTAAATGTTAGGTATGACTTGTTTAATATCAAACAACCTTTATGTACTTCAAATCCTAGAAGTTGGAAATGCGAACTCACACAAGAGTGAGGATGTATTGGGTGAGGAGAAATATAACTTAACCCGACGAGTAACATTTGAATCATGTGCTAATGTTTTTTCTACAACCAACAATTTTTCTTGATATGTATGTATGTGTGTCTATATATATAGTTTTAAAACGCGAAAGCGTACATGAGGCGTTTTCAGGTCCATGAGGTGAAGCGTAAGACTCAAAACGTTGAGGTATAAGCTTTTCGAGTAAAAATAAAACACAAAACATATAATGAAATTTGACATTTTAAATTAACCTATGCAAAAAAATGATAAACAAATCGTTCAGGTCTTACTCTAAATAGGTATACATCTTTTTTTTAAGATTAGAAATAATAACCGGAATCCATATAATTCTAGTTTTAATTTCGCAAAATTTATTTGGAGATTCCGTAAAATTTCAGTTTTGATTCCCTACCAATTCAAATAAATCCGCAAAATTTATTTGGAGATTCAATAAAGTCTATTAAGAAATTTTCTTTAAATAGCAATGAGAAAATCAATTACATAGCTCTTGATCATTGTTTCAGAAACAATCTTACTTAATCATGTCGATAATGAAATTGAAAAGTAAAAAAACACTAACTTTTATTTCCTTAAAAAAAATTCCATCAAATAATTAAAGTTTAATAACGTATGTTATTGTCAATATTTGTAACTAACGGTATTCATAAGTCACATGCCTCGATATTTTGAGGTGTTCGAGGCGTACGCTTTGTATGTTTCGTATGCCTCAAGTTGTTGAGACGTAAGTTTTAGAGGTAAAAAGCATTTTGAAGGAAACCTTGAAGCGTTTTATCGGTCATTCCTCGAGGTGTTCCTTGAGGCGGGTTTTTTTTTATAATAATGTTATATATATATACACACAGGGCATGGATCGACTACATCTCTATTTCCCGCTGATTTCCACCACATTCCCATTTAAATAATAGTAGTATGTAGTGACAAAAGAGAGAAACAATAGTTAATTAAATGAGAACGTGCGGTGGAAATCAGGGTGGATTTAGGTGTAGCCAAGACGATGTGTACCCGATCCTTGTACGCGCGCGCACACACACACGAGAAAATCTATTGGAATACAAAACAGTGAAACAATGAATCTCAACCATTAAATTGTTTCCTAATTTCAACCTCATATGTGAATACAATGAGATCCAATTGTATAGATCTATTGTGTCACAAATTGTGTTTTATTTTGTGTTCAAATAACCGATCCACACATACATACAATATGTGTGGGGGTTGGAGGGTTGTATGTATACGAGGAATGATCTCTCTCGTATTTATCTCCTTAAAAATCCCTTCTTCGTCTTTTTGTTACAACTTTTTTTCTTCAAAATGAAACAAAATTTTGCATTTACATTCTATAGGTTATCGGGATCATCTATACAAAGTTTTGGATCATTCTATAATTTATGACTTTGTTGAAACCGAGGTTTTAAATTCCGGTTTCGGTTCCATTTCGATCGTTTGACATTTTTTCTAATTTCGGTTCTGTTTCAGATATTACGAAAATTCCATTTCAATTCCGGTTTCGAAATTTGTTTCTTTTTTCCTGTATAAGTAGATTAATATATAATATTAAAAATCTATCATAGAAATAAAAACTAACTTTTATATGCATAACATCCAATATCTATTTAATTTATCAATCAAAAAGCGACAACTCGATATATCTTTTCCCTTTTATAGCCCAAATTCTCCTTTTCCCTTCTACAACCCAAATCTGTTTTCGATTGTAAATCCCATAAGTCCTCCAGTTACGCGAAGTTGCCTCATGAAGCCGCCTCCTGAACGCCTCATGAAGCCATCTCCTCTTATGAAGCCGCCTCCCGATGCCCTAAATTGAGTTCAAAACTGCAAATCAAAGAGAACTGCTCAAGTTCAAACTCTCCTTTTTGGTACTCAAATCCAATACACCTGCTTAATAAAATTCTGAATTTGGTAAATTTTTTGTTTGTTTAATTATTTGGGTATTTCTTGTTCGAATCTTTTAGTATTTTATATAGTTGTTTTGGTCCTTGCATCATTTTATACAGTGAATTTTTTTTATGAATTTGATCGGAATCGAATTTTTAGAAAATTCCGTCATGGACACCATCGAAACCGGACCGAGATGGCCAGAATTTCGGGATGCCGGACAGAATCTTGAACCTTGGTTGAAACTACCTTCGAAATTGACGGCTGAAACAAGTTCTTGCAATTACTCGCATTGGTTAATTATTCTAAATGAATTAGAACTTTAGAAACGATACAAAATTTAAATGTAATAAGATCATAGCTACACAATATTAGATGATTTTGAAAATATTTGATATGGATATTTGGATTTAAAGTTTGAGGGATGTGGATCTTATATATATGCATGTCTGTAAGTGGAAAAGTCTATTTGAAAACAAGTGTATAAAGTGGCACAACAAATCTCAACTGTTAGATCTCTCCCTCATTTCAACCTCATATGTAAACTTAACGAGATCCAATGGTCAACATATATTTTCTCATTTTATATCCAGATAGCTCCCCCCCAAACCACTGAGAGGGAGAGGAATCAACAACACCCTTTATACCAAACTCTTCGCTACACCTCAATATTTTGAAGTTACATAATTGAAAATGAAACCAACATTTTAGATGTCATGGATCCCTAGATTAAGTGGTAAGATTTTTAGATTGTTAGGATTTGGGTTCATGCTCTACTTAAATTAAATATCAGTCTTGTTATAAAAAAAGAAGTAAACGTGGTAGATGTGTTCATGTACTATTTAAGACAATCTTCAAAAGAATTGAGCTCATTTGAAAATTCTAGTACATTTAAATGTTATATTAATTCCAACCGTTGATTTTAACCATCAGTGTTAAATATATTCGTTTCAAAACGACCTTAATATTGTATTTAAATGATTTTGAATGCTATAAGAATGTATGTACAAATTTTGATTTAATTTCGAATTTGTATAACTCAAAAAAATATGGAGGTGCATCCAGACCCGACCCGATCCACTCGATTGCCCCAGACAAAGCAGAAATTTTAAGCACAAGTGGAATGCTAAAGTTAACTAAAAATGGAAGAACCCAGAATCGAACCCAAGATGTTTGGTTGAATGTTGATATCAACAACCACTGACATACATCATCATTCGAATTGTTTATGCAATAAAAGCTTATTACTTATGTAAACCCATAAATTGTTGTCCCCTCTCTCCGTTGCCCTAGACGGCTGACTTGCCAGCCTTACTCTAGGGTCGTGCCTGGGTGCATCACTATGAGTGAGTTTTGTTCGTAAAATATGGACATTGTATGGATGTTCCTAATACACATCATGCATCATGCGATGAGTGAAGCCAACATAATTTGACACTTTGACCTCTTGACCAAAGGAATCCTATTTTTGCCAACTTCACCTGTCCATAAAGATATACTATGAAAAATAACATATATTAGAATGATGGTTTTTTTATATTTAATATAGTTAAATTTGTATCTCCTTTGAAAATCAGTTTAAGTTTACGATCTCAAAATGGATTATTATGCTAGTATACTAGTGCGAATCCGTGCTACGCACACACATGTATTTACTTAAAAAATAAATTTGATGTCATAGATTTCAATCGTGAATATAATATTTTGTGGTACATTTCTTTATACAATACATGTGATGTACAATTTAAACTATTTAGAGAAGTCAGACTTTATTAAATATTATAGTAAATGCAATGAAACTAATTCAGTAAATAGTTGTAACTTATGCGTTAGAATGCAAATCCAAAATCTCATTCTCGCAAAATCCAAGTAAATGGAAAATGTAGTATCCGAACAGAGTATATCATACACATCAAATGCAATAGAAAATGTGATTGAAGATAATATGTCAAACATATATGAAAGGTTGAGTAAAAAATTCAACTTAGTGATTTAAATATATCTGTTATAATGTACTCTCGACTATCTTACTAAGTTTTTTCAAATATAATACATATTTCAAGCATACACTCGTTGAATCATAGTATCCATATTTATATCAAATATAATACACATTTCAAGCATAAGCTCGTTGAATCATAGTATCCATATTTATATCAAATATAATACACATTTCAAGCATAAGCTCGTTGAATCATAATACACATGAAGAAGAAAAAACAAAATTAAGTTAGCTCGGAAAATGCTTAACATCTTGAAATAGTTGATAGTTTTGACATGCCATTAGCTAATGCCTCAATCAATATAATCAAAATAGACAATCACAATGGATAATAAATGAAATAGAATGAGTAAATAACACTACTTTAATAAAAATGATGTTTTCTAAATAATTTAAATCAGTGTATTGTTCTAAAGTACATAAATCCATCAATACAAATTTCTACAGAAGTAAAGTAGTTCACACACCAAAAAATTAGCATTTGCAATACTAAGAAGACAAATCTCAAATTTTCTTATATAATTTCAGCAACATAGATTTTTTTCTCATCACTTTTTTTGTTGGCTAACTAGTGTAATTCCACTATTCCTTAATCGATGAAAGCTTGAAAATAGTTGCAATCAGTTTTCCAAATAATGATTTGATCATAAGTTTAATGTAATTTTGTTTTATGCAAAAGAAAAGAAAATATTGTTATATATATATATATACATATATATATATATATATAAACCTTTTCTAATCAAAAGGTACAAAAAATTGCAGTCTAAATGAATGATTCATGAATGATACTGCAAGGAATATTATTTGAATAGTGATAAGGAAAGGCCTTCTTGGTACAAAGTCCTTTCCTCGAGCATCTAAACAAAATTTAGGATTTTAAATATTTTAATTAAAAGCAAAGACCTAAAAGATGAATGAATATGCAAGATTAGTAACTTTAATGGAAAATTATTAGTTAGCTTTCCCTTAAGCCTAAAAAAATGACATTGGCACTGGAAAGCTAATACATGTACTACCATAGAATTGAAAGGTATATCTTCACTTCATACAATTACATCAAAAATCGGTATACAACAACAAATAAAATCATTGTGCAAATTTAAGTTCATAAACTCTGTTTTAAATTTACTGACACTTGAAGCATAA
This sequence comes from Allium fistulosum, assembly GCA_030737815.1. Lineage (NCBI taxonomy): Eukaryota > Viridiplantae > Streptophyta > Magnoliopsida > Asparagales > Amaryllidaceae > Allium > Allium fistulosum. Next base: position 1,124,776,131 of record CM060904.1, on the reverse strand, counting down.
CATATTAGTGAAGTTTCAATGTTTGGTTTCATAATATCACTTGATTTTTTATTCTTGAACATGTAATTTAATCTCTATTGAACTTATGTTACAATGGAAATGAACTTGACAACATTTGTTAATGATCTATAGGGTACGTCAATGCACCATATACTGAGAACATTTTTTAATTCCACCATAAGATAAATATCTTTTAGTAAAATGTAACTTAAACATACCGAATGCTACTTGAAAAGCTATATGATTCTTTAAGGAAAAAATCACATAATATCTTTATAGATAATGATTCGTCTATATCAAAAGTTAGATAAATTGGAATAAGAGATAAGTTAATCGACTTGCAACTCTTGTATAAAAAACAAAAATATATATAATATGACAACAAACCTGTAAAACATATTTACCTTGCAACACTTGCATAAAGAACAAAAAATATATTTTGTTATTTCCCTTGAATACACCATCCAGCTATATATGACAAAAAGATAAATGGTAAAGTATAAAAGTTATACATGTAAAGTAAATATGAAAGGGAAGATTTGTAAAACACTCATCTAGTTTCAAAATACATAGTCGTCCCCTTTCAAAAACATATCGTAAAAAAACTCATATTTTCAAGTTTAAAGATATTTGCGGAAAACTCTGCAAATATTTGAAGTTTCCATGCTGCAAATATTTTAAAATATCAAATTAAATTCAAAAAGTTGTTCTAATCATAGAAATATATGATTATTATTCAAATTTAATATTTGACAAAAAGCAATTTTTTTTACCTAAAAGGAGTATAATTTAAAACATGTTTTTAAAATGGTTTTTCACATATCAATTGTGAAAGTAAGTGGTGGAACCAAATTTTCACAATATGACATCTATCATAGAAAATATGCTCATCTTGCAACTCTTGCTTAAAGTACGGAGAAATAATAGTAAATAATCCGTCATGTCTCTTGATTGATTACACAATCAGGTTAGTAATGCTAAAATAATCATAAGAGAGTTTGAGGTGATGTTTGGAAATTCCCTTATACATTCTATTCACAGCATCCAAAAAACTTGTTTATTTCATATGTGTAAAATATGCTTCATTGCACAATCAAAATGTGTCTCCAAACAAACTTAATGTACTAATAGTAGAGAAAATATAAAGGCTTTCTAACGTTAAAAAACAAATTGCAAAAATAGAGTTGGCCAAAAAGTAAGAAGAAAATGGAAAAGATAAAAATATAAATTGAAAAATTCAAAGAATTTAAAATGATAAAAAATCACATTTTCCACTTACATATAGTGATTCATTATGGAGTGCAATATATAAAATTCAACATTTGAACAAAAACAAATCATTAACATTACGCATCTTATGTAAATATGACTGAAGTCACTGAAATTATATTCATCTTTCAACCCTTACACGGAGAACAGAAAAATGATATTAAAGTCATTTATCTTTGTTACACCAACAACTAAGAATGCTCCAAAAAAAGATATTATAAACCAAAACAATAGAGAATCATACATAACTACTAATCGAAATTGTGGAAATTATACCGATCAAAATGTAAAATAGATTCGATATCTTAAAAATTTCATTTGAAGATAATACCTACAATATACTTAGAAACTTATTGTGGATGCATCAAATATTTCTCCATTCTACAGTCAAAATTGACATTTCAAATGAACACAATGTAGGAAAGACCAAGAAAATCAGGAAGTTTTCTAGTTTTAGAAAATAATTGCAAAAATTAGAAGTCCAAATATAAGGAGAAAAAAAATAAAATGACCAAAAATACATTAACAAATCCACAAAATTCAAAGGGGATTATTAAAGGGGCTATCATATTGGCTAAGGAGAATAGAAAATAAGGGGCAAATTTGAGGAGTTGTTAAATTTTATAAGGGAAGAATAGTGTAGTGCATAGTTAATTCATCATATTGAAGTACTACACACCTTTCCATCTCTACCCCTCATGATTTCTCTTTCATGTTCTCTTTATTATTTATATCTCATGATCCTACCATCATACGATCTTAACCTCCCTCCTTTGACGTTCGTCGCCACCCTCTGAAGTCGGCAGTTGGTTGTCTCAAACACCCCTCTGCTGCAGACTCCATCAATTTCCTTATTTCGTCTAAAATAATAAAATAAATTCATTTTATACCTTAATTTCAAGAAATATAAATAATTCCATACTATTTTGAAATTCGATCAGAACATTAGAGTTTATACATTCTTAAAAGTCATTGGTAGAATCTTGAATACAAAAAATCAATATATCTATCATCTTTTTTTGATGAAGGTGCAATGGAGGTTGTGATGGAGATCAAAATGGAGGTTGAAATGGAGATTGTGATGATGATTCCTTCCTAAATTCCTAATAAGTGAATCTGGATTTATAATTAGGGAACTAAGGTTTAAGGTTTAAAGATGGATTGACATAGAGTTTGGGATATTGTAACACAAAAAATAGGAAGTAACATATATCATAGAATGAGTAATTTAGTTAGTTTTAATATTTTTTATAAGGTGAGAATTAATATTTTTTCCCCTATCCAAAATTTCCTTCGAAAAACAATAAAATTTTTCATTGCCCTTAACCAAGCTGGTAGTTCTTTTAATAAATCCCAATTTAAAACAGTGAAAATTTACATTTCTCGCTTACATTTAGTAATCAAATATGTAGTGCAAAACGTAGAATTCAGTACATGAAAATGAGTAATATTATTTTACAAAAATGGTGAATTTTTTTGTCCAAACTGATATCAAACTAAAATCTCACTATGAGCAAATTCTTTTTATTGATATTTTATAGGTTCGAACCACATCAAAAATCCATAATTCTAATTTTTACTTTTCAACAAAAAGTTGTAAGGGGAGGAGGGTAGTATTGAAGTTATTTTTATAACCTAAATATTCAATTTATAAGCTTAGATAAAATTTGCAATATTCTCATTATTCAATTACAGTCTATATTCAACTCATTAAACGTGCCAAAATACTACTTAAGCAAATTTTAAATATATAGAACACATTGAAAACAAACTTCAATTATAGTTTAAAAATATATATATTCTTATCACACAAATTTGTTCCTTGCTAAATTTACAATCCAATATTCGATTTGATCATGAATGAATCCTGCTTAATTTACTATTCAAGTATTCAATTCAATCGTTAATGAAAATTCCAATTAGAAAAATCTAGTATTAACTCTGTCCGTAAAACGTTCACTTCATAATTAGATGGGAATCCATATTATGACTATTGAAATAAGAAAACTTTCTTAACATCGTAGCAGCGACATGCATTCTATTATAATTTAAAAAAATATCAACTCCTAACACTACCATATATACTCACTAACTGAAAAATTCCTCCTTACCTAATTTTTTTCAATTTTCTAAATTAAATAAAGGAATAATTATTTTACTAAATTTTGTTTCTTTTTTGTTTCTTTTTTTTTTGAGACAAAGGATATGCGACCAGGGTCGCACAGCCATACTAGCATATAATAATATAAATATCCGACTAACAAGCCTAGTCGGTAGAAAAAAAATCTTGATATAATAGTAGCTAAATTTTGTTACTTTTATAAAATCTTTTCATTAAAAAGATTTAGAATTAGCTTAAACTGAAAGTTGGTAAATAAATGTAAGTAAAATATTGTAAAAGTACCGTGTTTTAATTCAAAAGGTAACAAATAACAAGTTAATAGTTCAATCGGAAAGCCAACTAAATATCATTAAATATCAATCAAAGCTTTTTTCATATGCCAACATGTCAACACTAATCTTAGGCAAATATTTATTGGCATAAATACCAACTTAACCAATCCCGTTGAAACTAAAAATGATTTAAAATATATATCAGTTAGAATTAAGCATAAAATATGAACAAAATCAAATTTGAAACTTACATACTTCATAGTCTTTTAATTCTTTGCTGCAGCAACTGTAATAATCCAATTTCTCGATGGGCCAACATTAATCCTGCAAAAACATCAAAATACTTATTAAATGAAGATTTTTTGACCTAAATAAGCTAAACAACCGAAATATTTGTAAAATAAAGTATATAAAATATCAACTAGTTGATTTATTGTTTTAAAACAATGTATCTTTACCTGATCAACACCGGATTGTATTTTTTATTTTTGTGGAAATAAAATATGAACGTAAAAAATTGCGTGTTGAAAGCAAAATCAAATGTTAATCGAGTAAAGTTGTACATATAATGTTAAATACACTCAATTGGTACTCTAAATCAATGTATGATTAGTGCATAAATTTGGTATGTAGACATGCTTAATTGGTATTCTAAATCATACCAAATATATTGCCACTTAAGATTCCCAAAGTGCAAAAGGAGAAAATTCTCATAATATATGTCTGATGACACAACCTAATGAAATACAAAGATTTAGCACGTAAGCAAAAGCAAAGCAATAATAATAAATATTTATTTATCAAGCAACAATCAAACAAAACAAAATAACTAAAATTGATCAAAAAATATTGTGTATATTTTTTGGAAAAGCATCATGCATAAAGCTTTCCATAAAGAAATTTAGCTTCCATACAAGTATGTAGGATCTGAAAAATTCAAAATAACCGAATGCGCAACCTACAACCTGAATCAGAAGTTAGGAATTTAATTGTTCTTACAAATCCATCAGAAAGGTTAAAAGGTTATAAATAATCTTACCTAAAAAAGAGAGAGAGTTAATCGGCTTATTGAAGGAAACATATTTTGTGAGAGGAATAATGAAACAGTTGGAAAAAAAATGTAATTTAATGATTCATTTTTTTATAGAAAATAATTTAAGAAATTTTTAGATTAATAATTTTTTATAAACATTTTAATTGTTAAGAATAAAGGATTTTATTCACAAAATAAAAGAGCAAAGAAGATGAAGTGTCACTTATTGAACATTTTATATGATAATAAAATAGCATAGATATAATTGGTTTTTAATGAGCATATTAAACTTTGTAGAGCTAAGTGGCAAAGCATCCAATATCGAGTCCAATATTCACTTTTGTATATAATAAAATATATTCTTGTTTTGAAGACCAAATTCCATGCAACTTTAGGAATCTAAGCCATTACAAATGCCCCAAACTTTAAGTAATAAACAAATCATCAACATCAAAATATACAAATAAGATAAAACTATCAAATTATATTAGAAATTCAAAATATATTGTAACTTAAATCACCTTTAAAACTTTAATTTTGAATACACGATCATCACATAATAATGGAAGATTATATACAGTAGAATGCTCTATTATCGTATAAAAGAAATCTTTGTCAATAAAGCCCAAAAGACTAACTTCATATGAAAATGAACACCACCGCAGATGGTAAATAATAGCGAGAAAAGAACAAAATGGAAAGAAATGAACATAATAACATCTGATACCTAACATTCTTGCCCAAACCATTATCGAGCTTCCTACAACACAATGGAGAAGTACAAATTTCATTAAACATTCGATTATCAGAAAGTTCACTATGCATATAGTTACCGATTAAACAATTGGAATTGAATTCCGTATACTTGTACAAAATTTGGATGATCGAGTTCATGATTATTTCCACGGCCATAAAATCATGTTCTGAAACATTATTACCTGTAATAACGCATAAATCATCTTTATTTTCACCCAATTCTAGTTTCTATGCGTTCTACAGCACAAAAACCAACTCCGCTGTAAGCAATTCAAAATAAGTTAAGCTAGAATGTCCCAAATTGGTAGCCTCAAATAAACTTAATTACTACAATGGTATGCAAAGAATAATAATGGTTGTATCAGACCAATACAAATAAATGAATAAAAGCTGTAAGATAGAGAAGTCCTACCGACAAAGTATCTTCATGAGGAGAAGCCAGAACAAACTGTATCATTGTCTATGAAAATAGAAAGTTGAAGAAAATTAATTTGATCAGCCTTTGTAACGAAGATTTTGTGAAGTAATATTGTGATGTAAGACCAGCCACAATCATGGAACTTCGCATTTTATGGCAAACACATACAATGTGACCTGTTATTAAAGAAATGAATAATCTCTATGCTCAACCGGATCCAGGTTAATGAAACATAAACCTAATGAAAGTTAGAACAAAGTGCTTTATATGCCTTCAACTTTGGAAGTTCATTCTTGACACATAAGATACATTATTCTTGAATTTCATCTCAAAGAAGGCCACAATATTCTAAATGTCAGTTTCTTTAAAACCTAGTACACTTAGATTTCAATGTCATTATTAGTTGAAACCTAACTGAAATGTAGGTGCCAATTTGTTTTTCATAAAACTCAATAGTAGGTGAGATTCAATGCAAGACTGCATACATCCTGCACATTTTACCAAACACCATAGCTTTTCCTGTAATTTATTCGGATAGATTCTAAATCGTTGTTTTCAGCTCACACTTAAATAATATTGTTCCGACAACCTAATTGTTTTTTCTTCAACAATACACCATATTTATTCTATAAGGAACTTATGAAAAATACCGAGAAACCTATGAGAAATATTATACACAGAGACATATCTTATACTAATTATGTTTAACATGGTTCCTGGGAAATACATCATGCTGAAAATGTGCACATCTCAAATCCTTTTATCGTGCTTACAACAAAACATGTACATACTCTCCTCTGTTAATAACCACATTAAAGCTTTTCTAAAATAAAACAAAATAAATAAATGATTAAAATTAATGTTTGTATGTAAATCCCATGTGCTCCAACTCTCCATAATGGTTAGGATGAATATTTGATAGCACAAAGATGCAAAATACATGCTTGTCTCTGCAGTGGTGTAATGAGGAAAGTTCAGCAAAATATTCAAGAAACGGATAAAATGAAACTTTCCATCCTTTATGTCAAAAAATGCTGGGTTTTAAACCATGGGATATCTTTTCAGTTATAAAATGATGCAAATTCATAAGTGCATACAAGTGAACCGGTGTCATGCATATGGTTTTTCAACCACAGGACAAATAATAAAACCGATTGTTCATTTTACATAATGATGATAATACCCCATCAAAATGATCAAGTGTATCTATATCGTCTTTTCCTGATAAATAAAGTCCAAGGTATGTCCCCCCTCTACAAACATACGCGCGCGCGCACACATATATATGCACACACAAATTAATAAAGATATAAAAAGAATATATATAAAAGAGCGGTTAAACAACTGTAACAAAACACGCATTAAATAACACAGAGATATAGCTATAGAGTCGTAACAAAAAACATTGCACAGTCGTACAGAAAGTAGATACAAAATCATAAAAGGGTTGACATTTCAGCTTAAATAACAAATATGACTTTAGCTATTATTTCAGATAAAATAATAATCAGGAAATGCTGAGAACAATTTATACTCAGGGTCGATGTTGAACACGAAACTATCTTTGCTTATTATTCGGTTTTATTAATCTTCTATGTCATATATTTTGTATTTTGGCTGAAAATTATGGTTTTCCCAGTGAAATATAATTCTATTTGTAGATTTGATAACTGTTGTGTATTCTACCACAACATGCCTAGGATGAAACTTTAAAATTATTCCACTTATTAGAGAATAAAGTAGAGTCACACTAAAAATTGATATCGAAATTCTGAAATCATAAAATCACATTCGTATTATATAATCAGAAGATATGATACACAATGCACATCAAGTAATCAATGCTTGTATCTGTCTGGTTTCTAACTTGGAGAACTATGTAAATATCCAAACAAAATGCAGATCATGACTTTGACAATTTTTTTTGGCAATACCTACAAATAAGAATCAAAAGCAAACCTTCAGTATATGGAAAAAGCCTTTATCCTAAAAATTCAAAATAGTATCTACGATTCTAAATATGTAAGTACCCAACAACCTATAACAATCATATTTTAAAAACTTTAACAAACCAAAAGCCTAAATCTACAAACATATTGTTGTTATATTAAGTATAAGGGAAACTAAATAAGAGTGTCAAAGTGGAAGGTAGACTACCGGTTAGTTCCACATTTGAGTTACCTGAATTAAGTTAAACAAATGGGAAGAATAAGGATCTTTTAACAACTATGTGGATGCGATGATTCAAATCCATATTGTTTATAATAGTGGTCATAGATGTGGTTCTCTTCCTTATCTTCCAATATTTATTATCAGTACCACTAAATGAATAGTCCTAGTACACCATGGCAAATAAGTCAGTCAAGAAAATGGGTCTAAAAGTAACAACATACTATTCGAAATCCAAAGCAGAAATGTATTCAACTAAGGCTTTATTTTTTGGATATTTCCGATAGACTTGCCTGTTATGAACTCAATTGCTTTATCAAGCACCAAGTTAAGCAGTTGATGACATCCCTTTAATATTCCTATGACTGCAAACAAAGAAGCAATTAAGCAATCAAATATAAACCGCCGACAATTTTGTAGTATAAACTGAAGGATAAGACATGAAAAGTATAAATCTGATTACTACTGTTTACTATGTAAATTATATACATTATTATAAACTATATAAACTAAGGGATGATACACACTACTCAATTTTAGTTCCGTGCCATGTGTGTGGAAGTGCTCATTCTAAAAGTGAGTAATAAAAACATGATCCCAACTAGAAATAATAGATCAGGAAAACCAATATCAGTGCGCATATCTTGAATGAAATGAGGAGCAAGTTGAGTCATTGGAAATGAAGAATGGTAATGCTATGCAATGTGCATATTTTGAAAAGCGATACACAATACCCAAACAGTCAGTAAATTACATTTTGTAGTATTAACTGAAGGGATAAGACATGAAAAGTACAAATTTGCAAGATTCTTCCTTGTTCATCTTCTTTGTCAGTTACTTCTATGTGCTCAATTGATCAAAGCATTGTGGACGACTAAGATGAGGCCGTGGAAGCTTGGTAGCGTGATTAGGAGGAGAATCATTGTTTCAACGTCACCCGTACCAAGATGACCCACTCTAAAGCCATTGATTTATTTTGTTTTTTTCTTCAAGTATCGGTAGTTGTGTGAAATTACGGTTAGTAAAAAGTTGTCCTAATTTGACTGTGATGCATCTGGAATTGCAGAAGAAGACGGGAAATGGTTGTGGGCATACGAAAGAGGTAAGAAAATGGAAAAGTAAGAATAAAACAATGTGAGATGTCTAATTGTATGAAAATGTGGACACGTGTCGGGGAGTGGGTAATGCAATGCGAAGATTGAAGGAGAGCTCAGCATTATATACTCATCTTTAATAGGCATGTCAACAATATAACAAGTTCTTTAAAATGGACATTATTTTTTCTATGCAGGATAGCGTTGCCAAGATGGTTTCCGTATTTAGGTTGTAAACTTTACGTGCAGATTACTGACTCTATTAGCAATATGCACGTTTGTTTGAGTCTGTAATGGTTGAGCTCATGTTCTCCATTACCCCACAATAAAATAACAACAATATCTTTTTCCATAAAAATGTCAAATTAAGAATATGACACAATATATGAACTCAATCGTCATTAGAATAACTATCACTCATTTTTTATAGTTTCAAATTATAATCTACCACACAGCTCTAATGCATGAAACTTTGGGCAAAGTAGAATCGCTACAAATAGAATGGAAGGTACAACTAACTTTTATAATAATGATAATATTAACAGCAGTGGCTGCTGCAGCAGCCAAGGCAGTGGTGGCCGCTGTGACTGTGGCGGCAGCACGACGAGGAGGAAGAGCAGGAGGAGGAGGAGGAGTAGGAATACGGGCAGGAGTTGTGGTGGCAGCAGCAGCAGTAATTTAAAAGAATTGGTAGTTTTGAATACATCGACTAAAAGAGTTCACCAATAAATTTGTCCCTCCTTTTACACTATTAGTACGACCCTCGTATTTACATTGTTAGTATATAAGATAAGATAGATAAACCATAATAATCATTATGTTGCCGATAAACTTTGGTAACAATATCTGAAAAAATTTACTAGCATATGTTTCCATCATGCTATAAAATTCAGACTATTTCAAGTAGTCGTTGTTTTCAGTCCCGTTTCTTCTTTTAGCTTCTATGGTATATATTTTTAATACCATAATTTTATGTTTTGAGCATTTCAGTTGATAATTTTTTTTAGGTGTTCTCAGGTTTGGAAAACTTACTTCTAAGTGTTCGCTCACAAATGTCGATGTTGAACTTGAGCATATTACAACATTGGATGAAGTCCACGAAGAACATCAGTCTATCCAAAATGATTGCTCGCTTCCATTTGTTCACCTTGCATCAAATGATTTTGATTCTAGTCCTTTGAATATATTAAAGGAAGAGTCATACATAAATTCCATCTTCACAGAATTGCCGGTACTAAACCTCTTTTAGTTTCCTAATCTATTTGCAATGATGGAATGCATTAATTTTACCTATTTAGTCACATCTTAAGCTTGTCAGCTTTAGCATCAAGTTTAGAATGACTACTAGTTGAATAATTGTGCTGGATACACCATAAATTTGAAACTTTGTTAGTTGGTTTACTTGGCCTTTTTTAGCAATTGAGATAAGCCAACTTAGTTTTATGAATTTTCAAACACACAGATATATCTACTCCTGCCTTTTTGAAAATGTAGAGCATTTCAAATGTGTGTCTGATATCTGTTTTTGATTGGAAATAATTTTTGTTTACACAAATTGCAAGTACACATTAATATATTTAACTAAAATATTTCTTACTGATAACTGACTGATATTTCAGATTTTATCTGAAGAGGAGCAGGCTGCTTTAGCAGCCATGCCAGCTCATCCTGCAGGTCTATATGGTAGGCCTTATTTTGCTGTGATCTGTATGCCACTATAAAATATTTGTGTTATGTTGTGGTCACTGTTTCATATCTCGTTCATCTCGCCCGAGATCTCGCTCGAGATCTCATTTTTGAACTTGAGCAAGATGAGATTTAGCGAAATGAAACATTTGAAAATGTACGTGCAGTACTAAGGATCGTGTAATATGGTATATAAATGCGGAAACTGATAATAGCAGTAAAATAAAAATTAAAGTAAGCACACCAGGAATTTTTATACTGGTTCGAACTTCCCGTTCTACGTCCAGTCCCAGAATACCCTCTGGATTTAACTTTGACTAAACCTCTCACTTAACCCGGAGAAATAGGTATACAACACCTGAGCAGCCGAACATGAATTTTTCCGCCTCAACAGCCGAAGAGGACTTCAACTTAATACAAATAACTTGTTGACGAATGTGTTCTGAATAACACGGATTGTCTTTTGATAGTACAATTCTCCTATAATCAAATCCTTAAGAATATATAGTGTGTGTGAAGATTTAGAAGGAGGATAATCGCATAGAATCGAAGTATATGAATTAATTCAGGGATTCTAGCGATATTGAATGAGAATGAATGCTTTTATTTGTAGAAATAAATAGAGAATAGATTTCAGAATTATAAACAAGAATTAGTGATTGTATAAGTGAATTAAACATGTTTATATAGTTGTAGAATAGTTACAATCTTTCATGAAGAGTTTCAATCAAAAGTTGTGACCATATCTCTTGGATTGAAGGTGATTCCTCTTCACGAACGATCGCAACTCTTCAGAAAAATAGCCGTTATTTCCAGGTCGGTTGACTGAAAATTCTGGCCGGTCAGCTGAGTTTAAAATCGTGCACAAAACAATGCATATCTGTGCACTAACACAGGTTCAGTCAATCGAGTTTACTGGTCGGTCGACCGACCTGCTGTTATGTGCACAGATCACATTTTTTCAAGTATAAAACAATATACAACTATTTGTATGTGTGTGTGACTACTTGAGGAATGGTTTTAACAATATTCTAAGACTCAATATAATAAAATATTCATACTAATTTCTGGATTGTAGTCTTGTCTCCTTTGTAGTACACAATATACGTTTATTCTCTTTTTGTCGCCTTTGTATAGTATTCTCTTTGTAGTTCGTCTTATGATCTCTGAAGCTTGTGTCATGAATCAAAACCCATAAATCAACAACATTAAATTTTGTTTATATATTATTTGACACTCCTCTCGTCAAAGAAAGGTAGTGAAATTTGAGGTGAGATCTCAATAGAAAATCTCACACCAAGTTATGTTTTTTCATTTACATATTTTTTTATGTAAGTCCATAAGAAAATAAACTCCAATGATTTTTTACTTATCCTATAATTCTTCTTTATACTGTTTAACGAGTGAGCAAAAAAAACTTATTACTTATTTTTTACTTTTAATATTCATGAGTAGGGAATCATTCTGTTAATATCAAATCAATCATGTTATCGCTCTGATCTAAAATGTTAAATTAATATTATCATTTGATATAAATTATGTATGTTAAAAACTTTTATATATAGATAACAATTATTACATTAATCTAAAAATATCAAATTTAGACTTATGTTACTTCGATATCGTTCTGAGATAGACTTTAAAATTCGAGATGCCAATCCGAGATGTATACCCAAGATACACCCATCTCATCCGAGATCTCGTCCGATACAAGATAGGACGAGATAACGTGTAAAATTTCTGAGATTAAACACGACTAAAATCCGAGATTTAAAACCTTGATTGTGGTATGAGTTCCTAATTCCTACCTTATTGTATCTTTGTAAGAGTTGTTCAACGTGATAGCCAAAATACAACATGAATTGCTAGTTACTACTACATACATAACGTAGTGTTTGGCACTTTACATGAAACATAATCGTATTATTATCAATTTTATTCTCAAAAGTATATAGTTATGTGGTAAAGAAGTTTGAAAATTAAAACTATCCTTCTACTAGTGCAGCAATTTTTTTTTTCTTACAACAAATTTGTTCTTTTTCTTTTTTAGCTGTTACACTATTACACATGGGTGTTTATATAATTGACAAAATTGTTGACACCATCTATTATGAATTCAATATGTTGTGCCAACTACCAAAAGCATTATTTTGTACTAAGAATTGACACCTGAAACACGAAACATTTTGTTAGATTATTTGGAAACAGCGAAATTGATTGTAAATATTCTTGTTTATTTACACACAACTTGTTGACTTCTTAGTCAATGCATAGAGCTTGCATTTAGTGGGACTGAATTAGAAAAATTAAGAAAGCTCTAACAGTATACGTTTCTTTCTTGGGTTATATTTATATATTTTTGAATGCTATGCTCTATACTAATGTACACATCACTGTGCATGTTATTTCAGCTTTATATGCTAGTTGCTTTGCTGGAAATCTGGTGGAACAACTATGGAATTTCGCTTGGCCAGCTGCTGTTGCAGTTCTTCATCCAAGTCTTTTGCCTGTTGCTGTTCTTGGCTTTTTTGCAAAGGTTGGTTGGAAAATGCTAAAATGCATACTTGTAGCTGAAAAAAAATCGGAACTTAAAAACCGCACTAACCCATTTTCCTTACGACATATTTCAAATTTTTTTGCCATCCATTTTCATTTTCCAATATTACTGGTAGATTGCTGATCATGTAAGCTGAGTAATAATCCAATTTTTTTTCTAATCTTTTGTTATTCATGTTGTGAAATTTTACTTATGAAATTCTCGTTGTTTATAGCTCTCAATCTTCATCGGAGCTCCAGTTGTTGGTAGTCTCATGGATCATTTTCCCAGAATTCCAGCATATAACAGTTTGAATATTGTCCAAGTGTGTAACCTCACTCAAATTCAACAACAATCGAATATTTAATCCCTTTGACTTCTTGGTTAGTTTCTAACATGGAATTGTTAAATGATTTTCAGACGATTGCTCAGTTGTTGTCTGTGGCAATGGTGATATATGCTCTCAGCACTGCACGTCATGCATCAGCATCAGTTGTACTTCTTCAGCCTTGGTTTATTGTATTGGTAATCGCGGGGGCAGTGGAAAGAATAGCTGGGCTTGCTTTGGGTGTAACCATGGAGCGTGATTGGGTAGTATTGGTACATTCTCATCCATTGTTTATAATGTGTATAATTTAATTTTGTAAATCATATTCCTAGTTTTTTTTAGTCCATTCTGTATAGCTAGAATATAGAGAATTATCCGACGTTGACATTGTGATAACGAGAATTATCAGTGGGGCTTCTTTACTTTCAAGGGACTTGAACCATCTTCATGACTATTGCTTATGTAAGATTTTATTGTGTGAAGTTAGCAGGTGCAAACAGGCCAATTGCACTAGCTCAAGCAAATGCCACGCTTAGCCGAATCGATCTTATCTGTGAGGTAATTTACGTGTATTTTAAATCTTTTCAGTAGTTTATATCATCACTAGAAGAGGCATGATAACTTAAATTGGAAACACACGTCTAGATATTTTTTATATCACATTTGTACTTCACGTGCAAAACTACTAGTCGTTATTAACTATAGCTTACGGTTTTGACTACCTTGCGCTTGTAAAAAATACCGTGGTCGTTGAATGATCATTCTAGTTTGTAATATCAAATTGTGCTACAACATGATCCTTATGTTTCTTATGTTAATCCAACAACATCCTTTAGAATAATCATTGATACTCTTATTTGAAAGCTTATAGTTTTTATGCAGATAGCAGGGGCATTGTTGTTTGGTGTTCTATTATCAAATTATGATACCGTGACCTGCCTAAAAGTTGCATCTTGTCTCATGATGTGTACACTACCTATTCTGGTAACTATCATGTCCTATTCTGAAACATGCAATTGCAAAATATCCAAATTGTAGGTGTTATTTCACTCGAGTCTTTTTTTTTGTTTCGACACTAAAAACCTAAAGAATATCTAAGAATACCATTTTTATAGTTGAATGTCAGACTAGTTGTTTACATTGATTTATGGCTGTTCAAACATATCTGATTTCTTGTTGATTTTTCAGATTATATTTGGACAGCTTATTAATAGGCTCTCAAGTGGTGTTCTTGATCGTTGTAAAGCCTCTTCTATTTCTGAACCATACTTCAATGCGTCTATTCCAAATTTTAGTATGATAGGTAATGGCTTCAGCTTATTCAATATATCACATTTGGCTGTTTTCTGAGATTGCTTCGAAACCTTCTATTGGATCATATACTTGGATCATATACTTTGTCCCCGACCTTTTGTCAAACCAGTTTTTATACCTGATAGCTATTCCAGGTGGCGCTCAGATATTGGTAAATTGGTTTTTCAGGATTGATGTAGGGCTGAAATTAAACAGTAATTAAATGCCTTGATGTGTAGGTAGGGTTAAATTTTACATTATTTGAAGTATATGCTACTATATTTCTGCAATTTGTCCCATTACCTGACCATTTTATGAAATTTTAACTCTGACTATATTTCAGCGTTGTTATCAAAAATCTTAAAATCTTACGATTTAAATTCTTTTCGGATCGAATATCTCCCGTTCGATTGGATTTACATTATGATTCAAACTCTTAAAACCTTGGTTTGAGGTCTCTAGGCTGAAATTTGGAAATTCCGGTCATTTCGGCTCAGATTTGGAGGGTAACGATCCGCGATTGACCTTGGATTTCGGTTCTGGCAAAAATGGAAATCTTTTTTCTTTTCAAACTGTCAGTAAAAAACAGGAGGTAAAAAGAAGGAAGGAAATGAACTATTCACCGGAATTCCAAATTTGAAACCTTTAACAAAACTTCCGAAATGAACTAAATTTTCAAAACTTTAAAAGATCGAAACCGGTACCGAAACCGAGTTCTCAAACCTTAATTAAAACCGCAGTTGAGAAAAATCATTCAATTCATACTTATTTATTCCATATGCTTATTTAGATCCATGATTTCAATCTACTGTTTTCTAAACAAAATAAAAATGGAACAAGAGAAAAAACTGAGTGTAGGTTTAGGTATAGATGTTCAAGCATCATAGTCAATTTCAAAGTGTAAAAACCTTAAAACATGGATATTTTAGTTCTACGATTTACGAACAATTTAAAGTTCAAACTTTATGATTTACGATTTGAATCCCGTTTTGAAAACCTTGTATTTCAGCAAAACATGGAAAGGATGCTATCAGAGATGGGTGGACTGAATACAAGCTCCAGCCTGTTCTTCCTGCTAGTGTAGCATATGTGCTACTATTTTTCAACATTGCTCTTGCTCCTGGTGCCATAATGACAGCCTTTTTAACACATCATGGTACTTCCATTTAAAATTACGATTTATTTGTGCATTTACTGTTGGGTGATGCTATTTTGTGGCCCACTAGTTAGTATTCTGATCAACATTTCTTTTTCAGAATTTGCTTCACAGATTTACTTTTCATATAGAAGAATTTTTCTTTTTCTTTGTACATTAGCTGCAGCTTCGCGTGGTTAAGCTTAGATCCTTATTATCAATTTTAGTCTTTAACATCTTAAGAAAAAAACCGACAAATAACAGGAACTAGTCCATCTATCATTGGTGGATTTAGTGGATTATGTGCTTTCATGGGGGTTGCAGCAACTTTCGTATCTGCTGCTCTAGTTAAAAGGCTTGGCATATTGAAGGTCATTTTAATTAATCTTATTTTCTATTTTGAGGTATCTATTTCTCTCAGCCAAATTTATCATGCACATGCTAAAAGAGGATCATATCTAACAGGCAGGAGCTGCTGGCTTGGTATTTCAAGCTACACTGTTAACTCTAGCTGTTGTAGTAGTGTGCAACTGTTCCATTTCTCAACAAAAACCATTATTTCTTTTCCTCTCTTTGATTGTAAGAACTTGATATTCGTCCAATCTGATTTTACAACTGTTTAAGCATATCTTGATATTGTTGTGCTTCAATAATTTAGGTATTATCAAGATTGGGCCATATGTCATATGATGTTGTAGGAACTCAAATTCTTCAAACAGGGATTCCAATGTCCAAAGCAAATTTAATTGGGGCAACAGAGATTTCAATTGCAAGCCTTGCAGAATTTTTGATGTTGGGTGTCGCTATAATTGCAAATGATGCCACTCATTTTGGTTTTCTAGCTGTGCTTTCTGTGTCTTCTGTAGTAGGAGCTGCATGGATGTTTTGTCAATGGCTAGCGAATCCTACAGATGAACAAAGAAAACTTTTCAATTTTGATCCTCAATTTACCTGAGTAGGTAATTTTCTTTTAGCATAAGTTGGATTATTTGACAATTTTGGTCGACTTTCTATAGTTGTTATAGTTTACAAGTTTAGTCATAGGGAAATTCTATTGGGACACAATTGGTGACACAAAAGATTTGAACCATTGGATTGCCCCTTGATTTTAACCCCAAATATGAACACATTAAGATCCAACGGTTAAGATGTTTTGTGTCATATTTTGTGTTTTATTTTGTGTCCAAATAGCCATCCCCTTGGTCATATTGTATAACATATTAGAAATATACTTCACTTTATCCTGTTGGCAGAAAGTGACCATTTATACCGAGGCTATTTCAAATGGCGTCGATACAAGTTTCTTCTTTTTTGGAGAACTACACTTGTGCTATTTAATTAAGAATGTCAGTTAACATAGCCAGTACAATGCAATTTAAAACAGCATCGGTTAACATAGCATCAGTATATGTTTCTTCTTTTTAAGAAATACCGCACTTGTGCTATTTATGCTGAAGCTGTTTTAAACAGTGTCAATGCTTTTTTTTAATGTACCAGTGATATTTCAAATCATTCAAGTACAAATGGTCATTTTTTGTCATGCCGGCAAAAAGTGGTTTATGTTTGTAATTAGTTTCAAAAGTGATTTAAGTACGTAATAAGTTATGAAAAGTAACATAAATGGGTATAAAATGAATTCCGTATTTTTCGCTCGTTTATATCATTTTTCAAAACAAATCACGAAGTTAAACAGTTTTCGAAACTAATTACGAAAATAAGTCACTTTTGGTCTCTGTGGTAGAAAGAGACGTTTTTTAAATGGAGCTATTTCAAACACCATCAGGGAAATTTTCTGACATGTCGATTCTGTTTGAAACATCGATTAGTACACTTTTTTGAAAAAATTGTATTGCATTGTTTGAAATGATTCCAATACCGTTTGTTTTTTTTCCAAAAAATCTATTGGTTATTTCATATAGCACAAGTATGAAATGCACTTTCTATCACGTGGTAAGTGATCTATATTCATAGTTAGTTTAAAAACCGGTTTAAATCGGTAATATGTTTGAAAAATAACCTATATATGTGTGTGTATGTGTGTGTGTGCATGTATGTATATGGGCAAGGATCGGTTACACCTCATTTCTGCTCCACCTCTATTGCCCCCTATTTCAACCAGACATTGCGATTTAAATAACATAATTTTTCTTTCTTCCCACCTCGTTATATTATTTAAATCGGAATATGGTTGAAATCAAGGAAGGATAGAGGTGTAGCAAGAATAAGATGTAGCCGATCCTTGCCATACACACACACACATACATATATATATACACACACATGCATACATATATCATATACATACACACATACATACATATAGGTAAGGGTTCTACTACGCCTCATCTACACTACACCTCATCTACACCTTTCTTATTTTTCGCCCTGCACAGTTTGAAATCGAACAAAAATTTGTAGATATGTTCTTACAGAACTCAAGAAAATCATGTTTCAAATCAACTGTTAAATAAGTGTTTTAACGGTCGATATTCGACTTAACATTTCGAACATGTTACGAGTTTTTCAAAATGATATCTTTTTTGTGGACATGATGTTCATAGTGTAGATTAAACATCCCAAAGTTTCATTTGATTTGGAATAGTGTAGCACCGAAAACCGTAGATGTGTAAAATGAGGTGTATCGAAAGAGAGGTGTGTGTGGGAGTGCGCACGAGTAGAGCTGGTCTTATCGTATGGTTGTCACACGCGTAGTGGTGTGTGTGGGAATGCACACGCGTAGAGCTGGTCCTATCGGAAAAGTTTCCTTATATTACATTGGGTCTAATATAAGGAGTGATAAACAAGATAAAGCTAACTTGATAATAATTTCTAGCCTTCAAATTAAAATGCAAAGTGACAACCACTAAATCACTACTTGCTCCATTAAAATACTGTAAACTTTTTCTACCTATATTGTAGTTAGGAATGAGGAATTGCTTGTCATGGATGGTTACCCCAACCAATTGGCTTGTTCGCATTATCTTTGAGCCGGTCGAGTGCGTAGATTAAGCGAAATAGGATACATAATCAATTTTAATGTACTGTATTCATCATCAGTAATAATTATAGAACTAGGTAAGAAATACAGATATGTGATTTTTTTTCCCACCCAATACGAAATGCAATTTCATGATGATGATGTGTGGAAGTATAATGTTTTGGATTTTTGGTTATCTTTTCTTTTTTATGCATTTCACGATTACATAATGCTATTTTTCATTCCTGAAATGCAGGATCAAAACTCTCTTGAAAGAAAAATCATGTACATGCTGACATGTATTATACTCAGCTCTTAAGCTCATTATGTTAAGTGATATGCTTGTTCCATTTTTCACTTCTTTTGCCTAAAAAAACAAAGATTTATGATTCAAAGTTTCAAGCCGTGTTATTTGGCAAAAAGGAATATATTTATCACGTTATATTTCAACTTATTGTTTAGGAAAAATACCAGGTATGCAATCGTATGATCCACACGAGATAGAATAGAGTATTTAAAAAAAGTATCACATTTTCATATTTTGTGAACATAAATCGCTCACAAACTGTCTGAGACAGCAGGTATAAGACGAGGTTCATGGGTTTTTGTAATAGTTAAAATGCATTCTATTTCCAAAATGGTCAATTTGGAAAATGGTTTTAACATATAAAATTGAAAATGATTTTTTTAAAATTGTTTTCCAATTGGGAAATGTCAAAAACATGAAAAACTACCTTCTCCTTTCCTCTCATCCCTTTGTTGTAACAAAATTATTTTCTCAGTTCTTTCCTCTTGCGCATGCGTTTTAAAATAGGGGAAATTAACTTAAAGGACAAAGATTTGTATATTTTTTGCCTCAAGGACACAACCTTAATATTTTTACCACAAGGACAAACATTCTCCTAAAAATTATTCATAAGGACAAACATTTTTCAAAATTATTCATAAGGACAACAAAACTGCTACCAAGCTAAAAACTGATACCTAAAAACTGCTACCGATAACTACAAACTAATACCTAAAAACTGCTATCAATGACTAAAAACTGATACCTAAAAAAAGTTGTCATTCAGGATAAAATATTGAAGGCCTGTCCTTGAGGCAAAAACGCTGAAAAATTTTGTCCTTGACAATAATTTCCGTTTAAAATACATATCCAGAGTTGTACTGAAAATGGTAATGTCATAACAATATCTTGTATTGCATTTTGTTTTTAGCTTCACTGGCCAATGGAGCGTGGGTGTGTTAGACATGCGACAACCAACAACATTTGTATGTGTTACATTTTATAAGGGTACTAAGCTAGATTTCATGCAATCTCCTTTTTTAGAGCAAAATTTCCTATTGGAGGCATGACTACAACAATGATTTTTGACGATCTTTTATGGCAAGTTTGGATGGATTCAAAAAGTACCTTTTTCACTTTTTTAAAGCAAGATCAGAAGGTGATTTTGATGGGAAAAATATAAACGATTTTTCATGTTAATTTTCACTTTGTTTGAAAGAAAACGTTTTAATTAAACTACAGTACATTTCAAAAAATTGATTTTTTTCAACTTGGTGAATCTCTAAATTCAAAATACCTTTATAGTGAAAGTAATAACACATTATACTGGTTTTATACTATTGTTTCACTTACCATCTTATCCGACAGAAAAGTTGGTGCTACTTTATCTGCCTTATTCTTCCTATTTAGTTGAAATTTTTAGAAATATTTATATATGTAAACCTTTTTTTTCCCCTTCATTGCCTGCAGACTAAACCTGTGCAAATTCTTAATTAATCTTGGTTTGGGAATCAAGTCGCACGTAAATGCTCCTTTTTTGCCATATCATCAGCAATTTATGCATATGCTCATGTAATTATATTGTAAAATGCAATCCAATTCCATTAATACATAGAAATTGGAACAGCTGAAAGGGGGAAGGGACAAGCCGTTTCAACTGCATGCAGAAATTATGTAGCGCAGGTACGGTATGAAAATACGTGTAAAGCATGATCCATATGATTTTTTTGTTGTTGAGAGAACTCTATTGTGTTCATAGTGTGATATGATGTCGTAAAGTTAATATTCATGTGGTTGGTTATTAAATAATTGCGATTAATAGGTCTTTGTTATGTCAAAAACGATCATTCTATAAGCTAAACGCAATTTTGGGTTAAATGACCTTATGTTTTTGTTATCTGATATATTTTGTGATTCTACATTTACAATTTGCATGTTCTGTGTTTTATTTTCATAAACTCCTGACGTCAATTGCCCTTAAAAACTTTGCCTTGGCTTTTTTTCGTAGAGCCTATAAAATTCACATACATAACCAGAGCCGGTCCACAGATTTTATTGCCCCAACCCAAAATGAGTATCAAAATACATTTTAAAAAAGAAAATTTTACAAAACAGAATTAGTTGCCCTGCCAGGTTTTGAACACATGATAACAAACAGAATGACCATAGGTATTTACCACTAGACCACTACTTCACCTTTTAATGGTTAGGCTCATTGCTTTCATAACTACATTTTTAACATAAAATATTTTTCAAGTTGCCCTAGGCCCAGTGAGCTGCCTCAGCCCGAGGGTTTGGTGGGCTGCTCTCTGGGCCGGCCCTGTACATAACAGGCCAAGCGTGGTGAACCAAATCATCCGGCCGATGTCAACTTGTAGATAATGAGTCGGATGACACGGAAACACTATGTAGAAAACCTAAATTAAAGGAGGTAGAGCAAATGCTTTTAGGAAGATTTGCATTCTATAGAGCTATGATGTCCAAATAATCCACGAATCAGGTTATTCAGTAGAGACTAGGATGAGACTATACACACTTGAAAAACTTCTTGTGCGTGCGCTATATGCGGTAGTGAGGATAAAAGTGAGCTATAGAAGGAGATTATACATATTTCAGCCTTGGATACAAGGTTTGGATGATAGAAGGGAACTTCAGTATTATTATCATTAAAGGGTGAAAGAAGGGAGGATTTATACTGCACCAACTCATACCTTAACGACGTTAGGATGTAGAGATAATGGTTTGAATATTAAAACAAAGCTGCATTTGTACTATGTCCATATATATAATCTTATAACGCAATGAATAAGAATATAATAATTGAACATAGTAAACAATATGCGACATACAATATATGTCTAGAAATAGCATGTCAATGGCGATGGGCATGCGTACTGATCATATGTTAATATAGTCAAATCTCAATATCAAGTTCTGTCACTCGTATATGAGCAACAAAATAACGATGCAATAGAAATATACCAAATTAATATATAGGCATAGGTAGCCTCTAGTTCATCTCCTTGGAAGGCTAGCTAAGCGTAGCTTTCCCTTACAATCTCAACATATACATGTGTATACAAACATATGAGAAAACTAATGAATATGAATGGGTGCACAATTTGCTGCATGTATACCCTTGACAATAAACGTGTAGAATCAAAGTCCTCATAGTTCGTATTCATAAACATACATGAACTTGCTTTTTATGTCAGATTGAGACTAAAGCAGACTTACTGCACTGCACCTATCGCACTTTCGTGTATACATAAATGTAAGAACATAAACCATGTGCCAACCAACAACAACATACCGAACTGCCAACATAGTACAATGTGTCACACGCTATATCTAAGTAAATAAAGTGATAAGGGTACAGTTTCCCTATATCTTCGAAAACAACACAATCATACGTTGCAACGTACAACACAACCATACAACATAGGCTTAAACCCAATTAAATAGGAGAAGAACATCAATCATTGATCGCATCTAGTTTTGGAACATTTGCACTATCAATCTATATTAGCATCATGTCTTAGCTTCAGACCATGATCCAAGACTAGAATCCATTGGTTGCCTGTCAGAATTTCATCAACGCATCAATCGGTATCGATTAATATTGATCTCCCATTCAATTATACTTAGCCAAAATTTCAAGCTTTCTTCCTTGTACCATCTTGCATTCACTTATACTTGATCATCCATACGCATTGTGTCCATACCTTCATAATCTAATACATCGAGTATACAGTTTCGATGTACACCGCCTAACGAATCGAGTATACAATCTCGATGGTAAACCGTCTATCGATATATCGAGTATATGGTCTCTATGATGAACCGCCTATATAATTACACCACCGTGTCCTATGCTCCCTATCGTTCAACTGATATCATACGAGGATCGAATAACAAATCAATTTCCTCGTATGTACGTCAAGCAACCTAACGTAAATCCCCCAAATATGGATATCTCCATTCTTCCAATGGTTCACATACTGAAATGTGCAACTCGTGGCGTTGATAGTAACAATGAGAGCAATATAATTGCAATACACGCTCGTGTTGAGTGTCACGTTATATAACATCGGAGCGTCACATGAACTCCAAATGTCAATAAAGCAGGAAACGAATCCTTGAAAACCATCCTACGTGGTCTGCACAAAGTCTAGGTTCGACCTATCCTAATGCCATGTATCCAATCAATTGGAAACCATCATCAATCGAATGGTATCGATCGAATTGGAAATAATTTACAGTGGACTAGATGTTTGTAGCAGGCATCGGTATGATTTTCTAGTCGACTTAAATGCAATTTCCAGTAGATTTGAACTTTACTCCTTCTTTGGTTCGTTTCCACCATTTTTTCAATTGACTCCTAACTTCTACCAGTCGACTTCCCATCTATAGCTTGCGATTCAGCTCTCCAAACTTCGCTTTCATTTAATACTTCTCACTTCTTCATCTTACCTTCTTTTCAAACATCGAGCATGACTTAAAATTCATTATAGGTTCATTTTGTTATCTATTCATATTCCTTAACACCATATATTACGCTCCAACGATTATTAATTCATTAATTACAATGATAACTCAGTATAAATTAATAATTAAATTATATAAACTATACTATAATTGATGTCTACAAAATTAACTTTTATCCATCTACAAAGTTTATATAACTACTATATTAATCCTTTCAGCATATCCCAGGGTGAACTGTACATATCATTTTAACTCTCCCTCCAACCTATATCAATTATATTGTTAAAGTGATGACCTACTATTCTTCAAATTAGCAATTAAAATTAATTAATAGTTTAATTATCAGATCGGTCTTAAATCACCTAGAATTAGCAACATAACCTTTTTATAAATAGACTCACTCACCTAACATTGCCAATTTGATTGATTTTAGTTGAAATCTTTAAGCTTTCTCCTCCGATTCGATTTGAACTGGTGATTCTCCCTTTTTATTTGGGTTGATGTTAATTAGATTAGATTGCTTTAGCTTTCCTGTTTGTTTTAATATTTTATTTGATGAACTTGGAATATATTAGAGGTAAAAAAAGGTGAAAATTGATCTAGGGTCTAATAGCAGCCGCTGAATGAAGAAGGAAGAGATTAGAATGAGAAGTATGTACCTTTCCTCTTGATTTAAAACCTAACCCAAAATTACACCTCAATCTCATTTGGGATTCCGATCCGTTTGGCCCAAAAAATGTGTTATGGTGGTGTTCGTTCCTAGTATTTTATATATGAATTTAGGGTTGAAAAATCCACTTGACACAATGGTGAATTCATATTTATCCAATACCTTAATTTGTAAAACTTTATTTTCGTTATTTTGTATAAAATTACCAAAATGTCCTTTTTAATTAATTATTTATTTTTATTAAAAATCTAGGGTATTACATTCTCATCCCTTAAAAGAATTTCGTTTTTGAAATTCAAAGAGTTGAAAAAAATATAACTTGTAGATGATCAACCATATAATAGCAAACATATGCATTTGCATTATATGCACTTAATCCACACCATAATCAAAGCAATCTAAACAACTCATATTAAACATATCCAATCCTTAAAATTTCTAACAATAAAAATATATATCCATATGGATATCAACTATAACCTTGTTACATATATCTAACTCTACGATCAATCTTATTCAAAATAAAAGGTGTTTTTCTTTATATTATATAAACTTGTTATATAGTGATATAAATAATTAAGTAATTAATTTAAAGTATATAGATGAAAAATCTTTAAATGATATGTTATGTGATAGTAACTACAAGGTGTTGTAATCATGAGAAATTTATCGCATTGAAAATAACATATTGTTTTAAATATTCTTATTCAAGATGTTTCGAGAAAGGATATCAATTCATCCATTGAGACTAGAGTACGTAATGCTCTCAAATATTAGGCAATGTATTTCCCATGGCTGTTGAGGGCACCAAGGGGTTACATACTGATAATTATTAGACAACTATGGAATGACTCACTCAAGAGTTCTTTGTTGGTTAATATAACTATGGTCAAAAAGATAATCTCGAAGAGATGATGTTACACAGCTCCTTCAACTTGAGAATACCGTGGAACTTTAATGTGGATACTCCACTTTGATTATAGTTAAATCATGGTATGTCGTCCATCAAACAGCTATAATTGGGTTTGATTTGAAGCATTGTAAGTGGAATACTATCCAATAAAGAATCTATCTCCTTAGTTTTGTGGGTTTAATATCACGATCAATTGTAGTCAACTCAAAATCAAAGTCTCTAACCACAGTAGTATTGTTAATAATAATTGTTATTATTGAACTAAGGATTTGACTTTGGAATTACAAAGTTGAATGTGGACGACGTTGGAGTTTTTGCCAAAATTAAATTCCTTAAGTCCTAATGTGATATAGTTTCGACAAATCATTACTACCAGGTACCACTTATTATAAATAAAATTAGATTTCACCAAAAGATGTGTAAGCAATAAATTTAGTTAAAATATCACACCACTAGCTAAGGTGATGTGTGAACGTAAATATCTGAATTGATCAATATTAATCGCTGATAGAATTTACACCTTTGAGTGACATAACTGAAATGATGAATATTCCAAATGAACCACACGATTTAATTAATTTTTAATCATTGAAAATTAATTAATATTTATGAAATATATATTACGAATTCTATTTGTTTGAATAATATTAGTATTTAATAAAGTCTGTACATAAAAGTTATAAACATGCATACCGATATACAGTGTCGGTAGAATGTTTAAATGGATTTAAATAGAATAAATACCAAGTGAGTTTTAAATAAATTAAATAAATTAATATTTGTGAAATATTAACTATTGAAATTTTATTTATTTTGAACGCCTTTAGTATTTTATAGTGTGTATAAAAGTTATAAACGTGTCCAACAATACACGATATCAGCAGAACATTTAAATTGGATTTAAATGAGATTAATTCTAATAGGATTTTGAAAAGTTTGAGGGCCCATATGGCACCCTCTATGGCTGTCCATGCTTGTAGAGGAGAGAGATGATTTATTTAGTTTTAATAGGGAATTAAAAAGGGAAGGTTTTAAGGAAGAATATGAAAGGTTTCTATTATTCCTTTGTAACAAATCTCCTTTTATTTTCTTTCGTTCCATTGATTTTTCTTTCCTGACAAAACTTTCTCTTCCTCTCCTATCATCTATAGCCAGAATTTGATGTTATCCTAGGGTTCCAAAACTCCAAAAGATTAAATCGAAAGGAGGTGGTTATCTCTTGACCATTGTAAGATCTGAAGATTGATTCTTTGAATTTAAGAACCATTTCATCATTCAAGGTGTTTCTCTTGACTACATAGCAAGGCAATCTTCTATTTTATTTATATACAAATTCATCATATCTATATGCTTTGAATCTCTTTCATTTGTATGAATTTTGCAAAAATGATTTAGATCTCCTTTCTTCCCTTGAATCAGTTGAATGAATCTTTAATATAAATCACCTTTTCTTTCTTAACTATTGTTCATATGTCATCTATGTTACTAATCTTAAATTCTTTATTGCTTATCATGAATTTGATTCCAATTATCATGAATTTATATATGCCTAAGTAGTCTAATTTATTTTTGTTTCGGAAACTATTGTTTGAATAATTTCTATTTTGAAAGCAATCTTGTTAATTGATTAAGGTTCATGTTATAAAGTTTATTTTGTTTCAAGTTATACAATTGATGAGCTTAAATTGTTTTCAAAATAATTACTTAACATAACATTGTTATTTTGGTTGTTGTTCACCAAAAAAAATTAAATCAATCTATAACTTATAAGTTATCTTTTCATAGAAAAAAGAGAAACTTTAATACTTTTGATTTCTTTCTTAAATTAACTATTGTATCTAAACTGGATTTATTTTATTTTGAAGGTATGTCTTTTAAATTACAAACTAGTTGTATATGTTATTATAAGTTGTCCTATTTTTAAACACTGATTTATTTATGGTATATACATATATGTATATGAATACACACACACACATATGTATGTATGTGTGTGTGTGTGTATATGTATTTGTGTGTGTGTAATATATATAAAGGTAAATCTTATTTTGTAAATTAAAAATTTCTTGTTTTGGATGACAAAGGCATATATAAAGGGGAAATATGCTCGTTGCGGTATAAATCCCATCACCTAAACAACATTTAAATTAACTATGTATACTTCTTATATGTTGCACTCGCACTTTCACACATGGATGCATTTGATCGCTCATTACAACATGCCTATAACCTAAAATTAAACTTAAAATACTTTAAAAAAATGAGACAAAATGAAGATTCATTCAAAATTTTAGTCTAGATCTAAAATCAATTAAGGCTTTATAAGCTTAATTAAGCTGAAAATGGAAAGGAAATTTTGAAATTCAGATATTTAATCCGCTTTCAACTAGCCCGGTTCCATCATCGATATCAAAGCCAAATAGCCCATGCGGTCTAAATTAGTCATGTTAGGGTCAACTAATTAAGCTTACTCATTTAGTAGGATGTCTAGAAAAATAGTGTCTCGATTGGGTTTGGGTAATTAAGCACCCTACCCTACCTTGCTACCGACCCGACCCGAAAGATGAAGTGAGCCAAAAGGTAATCCCTAATAGAAAAGTTCTAATTTGAATTTGGGCATTGGGTTAATTTTCAAAATCAGTTTGAAAATCTAAAAGATATTTTGAATTTAAAAGTTAAATTTAAAATATGAAATCAAATTTATAAAAGTTATAAAATGCATTTTCAAAATTGTTTTGAAAATAAATTAGTATTTTGGAAATAATTTGAAATTTAATTAATTGGATTAAATATATAATTAATTAATTAGAAGTTTGTGTGTGTACTGAATACATATATACAACCATAAATGATATAATATAACATGTGTGTCTATGTAAATTTATCTTAAATTGTTTAAGGTAAACTAAAATAATTTTCAATTTATTAAAATATATAATTAACATTTTATAATTAAATAAAATATTTATTTGATAAATAAATAAATTAAATCTTAATTAACATAATAAGATGTACATATATAATGATATATGCATGTAACTATAAGTGTTATAGTTAATATTTATCTTAATTATTTAAGGTGAATAAAATAAAATATTGAATTTTAAGAATAATGTAATTAATTAAATCCGTCCATGTAGTTTTCTATATAGCCTATCCCAAGCTAGGATAAATGAGGAGGGTTGTGATAGGCTTGGCGAGCCAGCATAAAAACCATAGCCTCTCTTATGGAAATGGAACCTTATTATATTTCGTTGGGGCATAACCCTCTTAGCGACGCGCCATATCGAGGCTGGGGTATGGTAATAAATAAGCAAGGGCTGGATCGCTACTCCCTTAGTGGCGCGCTATATCGAGGCTCGGGTATGCAAGGGCTGAGTCGTCACTCCCTTAGTGGCGCGCTACATTTACGCCCCGATGTAGTGATAAATGAGCAAGGGTCTTCGCACTTTACTCGGCGGGTGCGAGCGGCAAGGAAGCTAGTCGATGAAAGTTAGACTCGATTAGGTAGTTGGAATATAGGATCCTTAACAGGAAAGTTAAGAGAGATAGTTGATACTATGACTAGGAGACGTGTAGGTATCTTATGCGTTCAAGAGACCAAATGGACAGGCCAGAAGGCGAAGAAGTTGGAGAACACAAGTTTTATGTTATGGTACATGGGAAAAGAGCATAACAAGAACGGGGTAAGAATCTTAATTGACAAGAACCTTAAAAACACAGTGGTCGACATTAGGAGACAAGGGTAAGATCATCCTAGTCAAGCTGATAGTTGGTGATATGATTCTGAACGTCATTAGTGCCTATGCCCCACAAGTAAGCCTAAGTGAAGCCGCCAAGAGGAATTTCTAGGAAGAGCTAGATGTCATGGTTAGAGATGTGTCTCGTAGCAAGAAACTTTTCATAGAAGGAGATTTCAATGGCCATGTTGGTACAACTAGTGGGGGGTTTGAGAGAGTGCATGGTGGTTTTGGATATGGCGATAGGAACCAAGAAAGAGAAGAAATATTGAATTTCGCCATTGCTTATGACCTCATGATAGCTAATACCTTCTTTTGAAAGAGACAATCGCATTTAGTTACTGTCAGTAATGGCCAACACTCTAGCCAAATTGACTTTGTCCTTACTAGAAGAGATGACAAACGAGCTTGTGTAAATTGCAAAGTCATACCTGGAAACTGTGTCATCTCACAACATCAGCTTTTGATATCTGAGTTTCGTCATCGAATACGTGTTAGACGGGATAAAGGAGCCAAGATTAGTCGGAAAAAATAGTGAAAGCTCAAAGGAGATGCCTCACGGGTGTTTAAGGATAGAGTGATGGGAGAAGAGGCATGTAATATGAAAGGAGAAGCAAATGACATGTGGAATGAGATGGTAACGCACATTTAGAAAGTGGCTACTGGGGTGTTTGGGATAACAAAAGGAAATAAATGCGAACCTAAGGATTCGTGGTGTTGGAACAGTGATGTGTAAAAGGTTATCAAAGAGAAGAAGGAATGCTATAAATGCTTGTGTCATCACATGAGCGAGGATAACATGCAAAAGTATAAAGTAGAAAAAAAAAGAAGAGAGCGGTGAGTGAAGCAAGGGGTTGGGCGTGTGAAGATCTATATCAAAAGTTAAGTACGAAGTAGGATGAAAAAAACGTCTATATGATAGCTAAGCTCCGCGAGAGGAAGATGAGCGACTTCGACCAAGTTAAATGCATCAAGGATGAGAATAATATACTTTTGGTGAAGGATGGTGAGGTAAAGAATAGATGGAGAGAATACTTCAATAAGCTATTCAATGAAGAAGTTGATAGCAATCGAGCTGGACGACTCTTTTGATGACACCAGTAGATATTTTGTTCGGAGAATTCAAGAGTCCGAGGTTAAGAAGGCACTAAAACGGATGAAAGCAGGCAAGGCGTTAGGGCCTGATGACATCCTCATTGAGGTATGGAAATGCCTTGGAGATCCTGGCTAACTAAGTTGTTCAATAATATTTTCAAATCAAACAAGATGCCAAATGAGTGGAGGAGAAGCATATTAGTTCCAATCTTCAAGAATAAAGAAGATATTCAAAGTTTCACAAACTACATAGGAATTAAGCTTATGAGTCATACAATGAAGCTTTGGGAGAGAGTTATTGAAAATCGATTAAGAAGGATGATAACCATTTCAAATAACCAATTTGGTTTCATGCCTGGGAGGTCGACCACAGTGACGATTTTCTTAATAAGACAACTTATGGAGAGATTTAGGGAGCAAAAGAAGGATCTACACATGGTATTTATCGATTTGGAGAAAGCTTATGACAAAGTACCAAGAAAGGTTATGTGGTAGGCTTTGGAAAAGAAGAGAGTCCCAAAAAAGTACATTACCCTTATCGAGGATATGTACGATGATATTGTGACTAGTGTCAGAGCATGCGATGATGAAATCATTGACTTTCTCATTAACATTGGTTTACAAGGGTCAGCTTTGAGCCCCTACATTTTTGCTGTAGTGATGGATGAGGTTATGAAGGGTATATAAGGTGAGATTCCTTGGTGTATGCTCTTTGCTGATGATGTTGTGCTAATTGACGAAAGTAGGATAAGATTGATAAACAACTGAAGCTGTGGAGACAGACTTTAGAATCATAGAGTTTTAGGCTTAATAAAACTAAAATGGAGTATATGAAATGCGAGTTCAGCGATATCGGGTCAGAGGATGGAGATGTCACTTTGGCCGGACAAGTAGTGTCCAAGAAGAATTCCTTTTGATATTTAGGATCAATGTTGCAGTATGATGGTAAGATTGATGAAGATGTTAGTTTTAAAATTCGAGCAGGATGGGTGAAATGGCGACTATCGCCCGACATTCTCTGTGACAGGAAAGTCCCATAAAAGCTTAAAGGAAAGTTCTACGGAACGACAATCGGGTTTGCGATGATGTATGGTGTAGAATGTTGGCCTACTAAAAGACAACACACTCAGAAGATTAGTGTAGCAGAGATGCGTATGCTGCGATGGAGCTGTGGTCATACAAGGTAAGACCGAATTAGAAATGATGATATACGTGACAAACTTGGAGTAGCACCAACTAAAGAGAAGCTAGTCCAACGCCGCTTAAGATGGTTTGGACATCTCCAACGGAGGCCTCCCGAGGCACCTGTGCGAGTTGGAATTATAGGCGGCATCGAATGGTCAAAGAGAGGTAGAGGTCGACCAAAATTGACATGAGAGGAAGTAGTAAAAAGGGACTTGAAGGATTGGAATATACCCGAAGATCAGAGCTGGTGTTGGACAGGAGCGCACAGAAGTTAGCGATCCATGTACCATAACCATGAGCTAGGAGTTTTTTTTGCTTAGGGTTGGTTAGGGGTAGTGTTATAAGTTTTACTTTATAGGACTAGTAAATAGGAGTTTAAAATGTAATGTTAGTTTAAGATGTAATGTTTGGTCTTTTTAATTATATTAGTACCGTTATTGCTATCATCATCATTATGGTTTTTTTATTTCTTTATATATTTACTTTTATCTTTATTTTTATTTTTATCTTTATTTTATTTTTATCTTTATTTTTATTTTACTTATTTAGTATTATTATTATTCTTTAATTATTTTACTTTATTTTATTATTATTATTATCATTGTTTATTATTATTGTTGTTGTTGTTACTTTTAAATTGACTTTATCATTTAGTTTTAGGTTCCATCTCTAACCGACCCCAACTTATTTGGGAATAATGGCTTAGTTGTTGTCGTTGAAGAATAATTTAATTAATTAGTAAATCAAACTGACAAATTAAAATTAATTAAATATGATTTAATTAATAATATACATAAGATTATAATATAAGTTAATTAAACTATATAATATAAGTTAATTAAACTATAAAAGGTTATATATAAAATAAACTTATATAATATACGAATGTATATAACCAAGTGGAATTGGAAAAAAACCCAAATTAGATTTAAGAAGTAAATACATATGTATAGTGTGTATACCGTGATTCAGATGTGTTTGACACCTGAATCACGATGGTATTTCAGAAGAAATACATTATTTCCTAAATTGATATCACTTAATATATTAAAGATTATGAATCTATAGTATAATAGTTGTCCTCTACCATTTATATGTTAAAGAATTACTTGCATACTCTTTAGTTCTTGAACAAACTCAAGCTAGAGATATTTGTGCAGTATTATTGATATATTAATAGACGTGGTAAGATACATATGTGTACTTATTGAGAAAACTCAAGGTACATAACTATGTACATCTATATTTAGGCTATCGTGAAATGGTGGGTATGAATGAATAACCTCTTTAGATTTGTTGAGCAAACTCAACATCGAGATTTAGATTAGGACAAAGACCACAGGTTCAGAGTTCTATATGATACAACCGATAAAGTGTTATCCATACTTGCATGGCTATGACTTATTCAAACTCAAAGTCGGAATCCCAAGGCAAGTGAGTCCTAACACCTACAAGAGAAATCGAAAGATTTCTTTGTATTTCTTAAGGTTTTGAGAAACATAAAAATCTATTGGGAGCATTATTAGAGAAATGAAATAGTAACATCTAATCTTTCTAATTTTGGAAGATCATTTACTATATAAAGTTAAAATAATCTACAATGATAAATTTGTGCAACTATATAAATGATAAAATGTTTATCAACTGAAATATACAATCGAACTGAATTAAGGTTGACAAGAAATATAAAACATATTCACCTTTAAATCCTTTAGCATGTTTTCACTTCAAAACTCATGCAACTGCCAATTTACAAAACCACTAAAACATTCATACCTTAGTTGCTTAAGAATTTATTTGTCTGAGAAAGTGTATTGTCTGCTATAAGTTTATAACTCTTAAGAAATATAAGAATATGGATATTTGATCCATATTCAATCACATGTAAATGTTATATGGTGAATGTTTGTAGTCCATAGTATACAAAACTTCAATGAAATTAGTTTATTGGAAATAAGCAAATAAACCATAATGCAAAATCGTATATTCAATATGAATTATTATAATGAGGATTTTCTTTTTAAATGGTCTGACCATTTAGAAAAGGAAAGCGAATGTACAAGAATGGATGTAACTTAGACGCGGTTGGGATGAAGAGAGCGAATAGTCAACTTTGCTTCATGAAGTGATGTCAGAAGTGAGAATTGTCTAAAATACTAGTAGATATGTAATATGGAATGATAAATATAATTATTATTCCAATTATGTTATTCATATAGAATTTTTTTATATAAAAGCCATTTTTATGAGTTTAAGATATTTGATCAAAAACTCTCGACTATAAACTAGTTATAGTAAAAGAAATAAATAACATGTAATAAGTAGTTGAATGGAGTTTCGTATTTCATACGCTATTATAGTAATGGAAGAAATAATAGGAGCATGCCATATAATACTTATCAATGTATGCATCAAGGTAAGAAAAATTATTTTTGTAAATATAACAAATATTATTTTTGAAATAATAATTAATTCCAGTATTGACTGAAAGTTAAGATAGTTACCTTATCATGAATGTTTTGAATATTTATTATGAGGTAAATCTATTAGAATAACAATATTTGTTGCATTAGCCCAATAACACAAATAGAAGTATCTATAATTTATTAAAATTATTTTGGAATTGAGGACAAAGTCTCCATTAACTGGAAGCGACATAAGAGTTAATGAACTCTTCAGATTGATACATAAAGATGTATGTAGTCAAAAGTCTAGCAATACCAAAACAGTTCCACATACTTTGCTTAATTCACATATGAATTAACATAAAATGAATATGTGTATTTGATAAACAAGTATTATATTTATGATAAGTTCATCGAAACTAAAATGGAATTGTAGAACGTAACGTTCGAAGAAAAGAAGAAAATTCGATTTAATCAAATATGTGAGTTTATGGGGAAACCGTTCTAGAAGTGCCTAAAAATAAATAAAATTCAATCTCCAAAGTCATTCTTCCTTATGATACATAATGATGCATCGATAAGGAGTAATCTAACTTTGTTGGACAAAGTACAATTGATAACGAGTGAAGTTGAGTTACTTTCTATAAGTTACATGTACTTACGAGTAATACATAAGATTAAAATTTAATTTCATCTAAAAGAATAGTTTACGAGATTATACAAAATGAATGTTTATAAGAAACCTCCACATATCTTAGATCAAGGAGTTAACAGGTTGTGTCAGTCGAGAGGATGCATATATTTAATTAGGGATCTTATGTGGACCACCCAAAATGAGTTTGGGACTGATCAATATTGATTGATTGATTTATGTTCTGAACAAAAGTATCATAACCTAAAATAGTTTTATAAATATATTTAGGTAGTTCATAAAATATTTATGAATACATATTCCATTGAATTGAGAAACAACCGTTGTTTCAAGAAACGCCAACTTCATAACGAAGGAATTTCTTTTAGAAACCATTGGTTGTAAAATGGATTTGGATACGATCCAAAGATAAAACTTAAAATGAAGGATGGAATGAAATTAATCAAACTTAATAGACATGACACATTATAATGTCTAATGATAGATATCACACATTAAAGAGAAATTATGAATTTTATTAATGTTGAGAAAATAACTTCCTCGGTCTTAAGTAGACCATTAAGAGTATCGACTCTTCCATGTGGCATGGTGCGCAAATTCGGAATGGCTACCAAGTACATTATCAAAATATGATTTTGATATTGGTACCCAAAATGATATGATCCATCAGCTGCAAAAGTGTCTTTATGAAGAAGAACAATGTAGTTGGAATATAAGCCAAGTTGATAGAATAACATCGTAAATTTCAATTGTTGAAACTAACATAATAGATTTGTCACTCAACGTGTTTTAATTAATCCAGAATATACTCACAAAATTTATCACTTGGTATGACTTTGAGCTTTGGTACATACATTCTAAAACAAAAATTCTAAATAATGATTTGGAATAGACTGTATACATATAACAGTCAAAATATCTCGAAGTCAATGTGAGTGATAACTGAGTTTGTGTGTATTGGATAAGATCCAAGAAATGATATGAAAGTTTTTTTTTGATAAACATCAAAGTTAAGTAAGTATTTTGACAGAGAAATCAAATAATTTGAATCTATAACGAAGAATATTAATAGGTACTAAAATATATTTCTAAAACTACAAGTAAACAACATTATAATTATTATCAGTGTATTAATGTTAAAATTATTTCGTTTTGGTTGTTTAATACTCGACATTGGATTTGAAATGACAACTTTTGTAATTAGTATAAAAGTATGTTGTGTATGTCCCAAAATGATATACATTGGTACTATATTAAATTGTTTAATATTGAGCATGCAATATAGATTCCTTATGCAATGGAAATATGAATTATCATACATGCCATATCACACTTTGCTTATATATTTGATACATTGAACAAGTATTAAATCCGAATTAAGATTTCCATATTAAAAATGAGAATGTTCTCAAGTATTTATAAAATACTAGAAAACTGTTTAAAGAAACAAAAACATTTTATGAAGGAATGCATGGACTCAAACTTTATTAGTGATATCGAGCATAGTATGTCAATCCTAAATTCATGTTCAAACTTAAGAAATTTCAATTGGAATTTTTCCAATAATAATTAGTGGTTGATTCAACCAAAGGCTACTGCAATAAAAGAACATAAATTAATGCACTAATTTATAACTGAGTAGACGGTGATTCCATATGCTGAGAATCCCATGACATTATTATATGATAATAATGCGACTATTCTGTTCGTAAAAGAACCTAGACCTCACTAGAAGTTGAGCGACATACTCTGAATAGTTCCACATGATAAAGACAGTTTATCAACATTAGAGAGATTTGATTGACATAGTAGATAAATAAAACAAAATAGCATACCCATTCACTAAGAGACTAGATCGACTAGTTTTTGAGAAAACCGATTGTAACGACCCCAATTTTGAGTAATATGATTTAGGACATTTAATTAGTTAAATTAAATAAAATAATGTAAGTTGGGTAAGGGATTGAGATTTGTATAATTTAAAGGGTAGCCATGCCTAGTTAAACTAATGA
This sequence comes from Allium fistulosum, assembly GCA_030737815.1. NCBI lineage: Eukaryota > Viridiplantae > Streptophyta > Magnoliopsida > Asparagales > Amaryllidaceae > Allium > Allium fistulosum. The sequence continues at coordinate 1,124,739,597 of CM060904.1, read as the reverse complement.
AGTAAATGGAATTAACATAAAATAGAAAAGGAAAATTAGACAAGGGCAATATAGGAATAAGCTATATTCTTATACCCTAAACCCTCATACCATATCATTCTCACGTTCACAAGCAAATTAAAGCTAAACCAAAGGCCGACCACCATTAAAGAGAAGTAAGGGGAAGATAAGCAAGAATTAAGAGGAAAATCTTAATCAAATTCAATCCAAGATCAAACCTCAACTCCTTAACAACAAAGCTAAGGTAAATAATTGTTACATCTCATATTTTTTATGTTTCGGTTTCTAGAATCAGATAAGATTGTTTTTTGAAGTATATTGCCATGTTTTGAATGTTATATATATATATATATATGTGCTTGTTGATGAATTATGCTTATTCATATTTATTTTATGACAAGTTTTGATATGAAAAACCTACAAATGACATCCATTTGTCTTGCAGTTTTAATATATGGTCAGAAATGATATTTTAGAGAAGAGTTTCAAGTTTCATAATTTTCTGAATTAATGTGGATTTATTATTAATTTTCCAATGAAGAAAATAGGTTAATTGGGTTTAAAATTAATTACGGCTAAATTATATTGTTTTTGGGTTAGAAATTTATATATGTTAGAAAACATATTAAAAGTGATTTATATGAATTTTTGTAGAATTTTCCTATGTGTTTTAATAAATATATAAAATTATTTAAGATATGGGACTTAAATGTTTTATATGTTTATAAAAGAAGAAGGGGCTATTTGCTAATGTTTTAAAAAATGTTAATCTCTGAAATTCAGCTACACGTTTCAGAAAAGATTTTGAAAAAGTTAAGGCAACTAATTATGTAATGACAAATAAGCAGGTTAGTTCAAAAGAATTACTTTTTAAAGTTAAAAATCAGATTTTCTAAGGTTCCGATGGTTCCGCTGTCTCACCATCTTCGGCAGCCACCTTTCGAATTAGTACCTTCGCCTCCAATCAGATCGAAACCAATGCACACGGTATCAAAGACTTGGTACGTAGTGAATTGAACATAGGCGAAAGGTATAGGGTCAAATCAAGAGGTTTCGAAGGGGTCGATGCTTTGTTTTGTTTTCAAAAAGAAAAGCACCTGCTTTGCTTTCGAAAAAGATAGCCTTCAAATTGGTCAGCTTTCGACTGGGTCAAATTTGTTTTAAAGAAAGGAGCTTTTGAAACAGGTTGCGTCCATGATTTAAGTAAATGCTTTCGAAGAGGTCGGTACCCCTACCTGCCGCTTTTATACCTTTCGAAGCAATGCCTTCGAAAGGGGTTCTTTTGTTTTAAAAATTAGAGCCGCTTCTCCAATGCTTTCGAAGGGATGGGTTTTGACACCATCCACTTCTTTACTTAGGAAATTGCTTTTGAAAGAGTTGCTTTCGACTTTGTTGTTTTAAGACCCTTTTTGATATTTTGAAACTTAAACCCAAAGGTTTCGAGAGGAATGGTTTCGAAAGGTTGTTCCACATATTTTGACTTGAACCCAATGCTTTCGAAAGGTTGTTTTAAGTAGTATACTTTAATGCTTTCGAAAGGTAACAAGAAAATGTTTCGAATGGGTGACTCCCCAGTGTTTTCAAAAGGTTTACCTTAGTATTTAAATGGAAGGATTCCAATGGTTTCGAAAGGCATATTTAAAGTGTTTAGAAGAGAATGTCTACGGTTTATAAAGCTTTCAAAGAAGATGTTTCCAATATTTTCTAAAGGGCTATTGTCAATGGTTTCGAAAGATATGTTTTGGCCTTTGGGCCTAAGGTAATAAAGAAAAGTAGTTTACTTGTGTCGAAAGGGGTACTTTCAATGGTTTTGAAAGAGATTGTTTAAAAGTTTAAACAAAGGTTTCGAATGATTTCATCAACAATATTTTGAGTAAAGCATATATCATGGCAAATGATTTAAGCAAAGAAAATAGTATATTTTCCTTGTATAAGTAAGATTTAAAGGGTAAAATCATTTTAAAAGGTTTTCAAGGAAAAATTTAAAGGGTAGTTAACCCTAAGTAAAATGGCTCAGATATTTGTATACGAGATGGGACTGGTATAGGGTCACGCCCTATACAATAGCTATTAGCCCTAAGCTAATTTAGTCCAAAATTCTAGCGTATAGGGCTTTGTCACAGGTAAGACTTAAATGATGGTTACACATAGAAAGGAATATATGTGTACAGAGAAGAAGGATAGGTTATTGGTAAGCCCGAAAAAGCATTAGGTTCAGGTAACCCTTGGAGAAGTAAGTTAAGGACGGACCATCCAGAAGTATGTCTAACAGTTGTTAGATAATTTGTTTAGTTTTTCTGGTAGGCCCGAGTCAGCCAAAGGTTAGTAGTTAGCCAAACAAAACTACATTGTTTCAGACAGATGGTCCATTTATTACCTGTTTGTGAGCATACATGATATTTGCTATTATTGATATAATCAGTTTGATTAACCAGTTTGGTTGCAGTTTTTATTTGCAAAAAGATATTTTTTAAAAGGGATATTAGTAAGGGAAACCCATTCCTCTAAGTGGCGTGGTCTCACTTAATATCACTAAACCGAGATGTAATAGTATTATTCACACCAGGTTTTATGTCTTACTTGAAGTTTATGTTTTTCCCCTTAAACTCTCGGGTGCTCAAAATTAATTTGATTAGATTGAGAGTTTGGGTTTACAGGTTTAGTACGTGGATGAATAAAGCTTCCGGAGACGAGCGGGAGGCTAATGCTAGCTATATTTAGAAGTTGTTTTGTTTTATTTTCGTTGTGTTGTATTAAGTCTGATATGACTATTTAGTACTCTGATCAACCAAGGGAGCATCTTCATATGTCGCTCTTGGCGTGTTTATGCAATAATTATATTTGATCTGAACTTGGAAAACGATTGGGATTATGCAATGGAATATGAAACATGTTTTGTGAAATGTAATCAGAAAAGTTGTTTTTTGAATATATGATTTTGTTTCATATTCTTGTGCTTCTAATATTATGGATACCATTAACATTACCGTATTTTGTCGTCGGAAGTTAATACTATAGATGACTGTAGCATCTGTAGCGATTAGCTTTGGGCCTCAGGATAGGGGATTTTACACCGATCGATGAAGTTCGAATAAGATTTCATAATTGATATTAAGTGCAAGCGGGAGAATGATAGAGCTAGGGCTATGCCTTAGGGGGTAATTATATTTTTTTTACATATATCTAACTCTATGACCAATCTTGTTCAAAATAAAAGGTATTTTCTTTCTATTATATACTTGTTATATAATGATATAAATAATTGAGTAATTAACTTAAAGTATATGATGGAAAATCCTTAAATGATATGTTAAGTGATAGTAATTATAAGATGTTGTGATCATGAAAAATTTATCATATTGAAAATAATTGTTTTAAATATTTCTAGTCAAGAAGTTTCAAGATAAGATGTTGATTCATCCATTGAGACTAGAGTACGTAAAGCTCTCTAAATGTTATATAGTGTATTTCCCATGGCTGCTAGGGGCACCAAGGGGTAATTGACTGATAATTACCGGATAACTCTGAAATGATTCACTCGAGAGTTTTTTGTTGGTTAATATAACTAAGGTCGAACAGATAATCTTGAAGTGATGATTTACACACTTCTTTCGACTTGAGAATACTTGGGAGCGTCAATGTGAACATTCCATTTTAATTATAGTTAAATGGTAGCATGACTTCCATCGAACGACTATAGTTGAGTCTGATTTGAAGCATTGAAAGTGTGAAACTATTTAATGAAGAATTCATATCCTCATCCATAAGGGGTTAGTACCATGGTCAACTGTAGTCAACTCAAAATCAAAGTCTCTGATCAAAGCGATACGGTTAATAATAATTGTTATTATTGAACCAATATTTTTGTGTTTGGAATTACAAATTTGAATGTGGACGATGTTGGAGTTTTGGCCAAAACCAAATTCCATAAGTCGTAATGTGCGATATAGTTATAACAAAGAGAATTGGTGTAAATAACTATTACTATCGAGTACTGCTTATTATAAGTAAAATTTGATTTTTCTAAAAGATGTGTAAGCAATAAATTTAGCCAAAATGTCACACCACAACTAAGGAGACGTGTGAACGTTAATATGTGAATTATTCAATATTAATCGCTGACTGAATTTCCGCCTTTGATTCACACAACCGAAACAATAAATATTTCGAATGAACCGCATAATTTAATTAGTTTTTAATCATTGAAAATTAAATTAATTAAGTCAAATTTATTTAATTTGTTTGCTTACCATTAGTTTTCAATAAAATACATATATAAAAGCTATAAACGTGCGTACCGATATACGTTGTCGGTAGAATGTTTAAATTGGATTTAAATAGAATACACACTAAGTAGGTTTTATATAAATTATATGAATTAATATATGTGAAATATAAATTATTAAAATTTTATTTGTGTTGAATGCCATTATTATTTAATATAGTGTATATATAAAATATAACATGATATACATATCAATAGAAATGGGACTTTGGAAAATTTAAGGGCCCATATGGCACCATCGATGGCCGACCATGCATGTAGAGGAGGGAGATGATTTATTGAGATTTAATAAAGAATAAAAAGGGAATGTTCTATGGAAGGAATATGAAAGGTTTCTGTAACAACCGGTATTTTTAACTATTTTAAATTATTAAATTTAATATAATTATGGGACAAAAATGGTTAAAAATAAAAATTTAATGATTTATTAATATAATTTATTGGATAATTGAATTGTTTAAATTTAACTATTTCAAGCAAACATGTTAAGAAACAATACAGGCTATTTTCATGGCTGCCATTTTCAACAGGCGACTTATCGGCCTCCCCCTTTCCCTTTCGTATTCTTTTTCCGCCACCGCTCCTTCTTCCTAATTCTCTCCGCTCTCCTCCGATGGCCAAGAATCGAAAGAATAAACCTAGGTTAGCTGCTTCATTTGGTCCTTCCTCGCTTACCAGATCTAGCTGATCTTAAATCAGAGTCGCTTCCATCTACATCGGTTACAACTTCGTTCACTGACAATGTCCACAACCCTATGTCGCCTTTGATTTAGTCAACCTCACAGCCTCATGTTGCTTTTGCTGCTTGTGTGCCTAACCCAATATCGGCATTCACTGCTACCCTAACAACTTCTCCGGTAAGTTTAATCCCACTGTCAGGTATTGCAAATGTTAACCCTTCACCTATTTCGCACTTGGTATTGTCTGTTGGTGATTGGGTTAGTACTGGAGTTGAACAAACTAATATGTAGAGTGGTGGATCTCTTTTTGTCTCGGCTAAAAATGTTATCTCAGGTGTCGGCCACTTTGCAGTAGACTCGTCTACTGTTGAGATTTGTCTACAATCTGAATCGATTGGTTGTGATTTTGCTCCTTTGCTACATACTGCCACAATCAATTTAACTTCTGAGGTCGCTCCTAATGTTGTAATGGATGGTGATCTCGAGTCAGAGCTTCTTGATTCGTTTGCCCATGTTTCTGGTGATTGGAATAATGTAGAGAAGTGTGAATTGAACGATGCACATTTATGTGATAATATTGCCAAGCAGCGAGCTGTTTCTGCTCCTTATTCGCCAAATCCAGTTACAAGTGTTCCAGCACCTATTGCTGTGAATTCCAGTGTTAATTCAGATGGGTTCTATGCCAATGCAGATAACATCGCTCAAGTTGTTAAGCCTGTAGTTGTTAAGCCAGTATGGTCCTCTTTGTTTAAATCATTGCCTCAAATTGCGGGTGAATACTCCCCGCAGAAATTTAACACTCAAGTCCTTGATGGTTCAAATGTGCTCCCTCCTATCTTGCTTTAGGAGGCTTCAACCATTGGCCTGAACACCTTATAGGATTTTTTCTAGATGCTTCTTCTTCATATTCGGTTGTTCCTGAGCAATATAGGAGAGCATAGAAATTGAAAGGTTCACTTCACATCCAATATATTAATTCCTTTTTCTTTTTCCATTTCGTCAATAAGGAAGACAGACTTATGGCACTAGATATTATCCCTCTCATTATCGAGGGGAAACCTTTTATTGTGACTCCTTGGAGTGTTGGTATAGACAGTGCTAGAGAGAAAATTCTATCGATTCCGGTATGGGCCACTTTCTCCAATATTCCGTCCGTCCTCCAACCTCTTCTTGGTTTGAACTGGCTAACGAGCCTTATTGGGGAGTTCAAGTGCTTTGATGCGAACACGGTTGCATGCAAGAATTTACTATATGCTAGGGCTTTAATTGAAATAGCCCCAACAAATCCGCTACCGTCGATACTGAAAGTAAGAATCATGGAAGGTCACGAGGTGGAGATAAAAGTAAATTACAGCTGGAAGCCTGATATATGTACTAATTGTCAGTCATTTGGACATTGTGTGGAGAAGTGTTCTGGGATTGCTTCTCTACCTCCTACCGTTAAAGTTCCCCTCCCTAGGCTAGAAATGAAATGGGTCCCCAAGGTTAGCTTACCGCCTATTTCTATTCCCGCTATATCTGTATCTCCTGCTGTGGAGACAGTCTCGGTATCATTAGCTGACTCTGATCTGATGATGAGGTTATTTACTGGGAACTTGACGAATGTTCATGGGTATATGTGGAAACGAAAATGAGGTATGATCCGCAGAGGCATAGTTATCATATGTTCTTGGGTGACCAAGATGAGTCTAGGAGGCTGGTATATCATGTTGAGAGTGAGGGACTTTCCCTGTCGACCACTGGTATTGATGGTGCATGCAATTGGTGGCAATTCTTAGATTCTACATGGGACCAGATTTATCTCTACTCTCCTCTTTCGAGGTCTTATGATCCGTATCTGGCTACGTTCTTTTCTGTTGTTCACCATGTTATTGGCCCTGGTACTGATGTTGATATCAGTAATGACAAGGGGGGACTTACATCCTTCTGAGCTATCTTGACTCTTTGTCCAGCTTTTTTTTCCAGTTTATGTGCTAGTGGTCTGGCCACTATAAATCCAGACTTAGCTGTTCTATGCATGTGCAGAACACCTGTTTCTTATTTATATTCATAGTGGCACATCCCACTATAAAGCCTGCTTAGCTTTGCTAAAAAATATTGGAAATTATTTATGTAGTTGAATCTTGAATTTAATATGAATGAAAATGATGTCGAAAGTTGATTTAAGTTCTATTTAAACAAGAATGAAAATTTTTAACTTTTAAAATTGAATTCAAAGCGAATAAGTTTATTTTGGAAAATAGATTGTTTTAATTAACATGTAAAAATAGTCTTTTTGAGCACTATCTCGGATTTCGACGGAACTAGTTTCATCGGATCCGTAATAGTGAATTATTATAGGATTTCAAGTTTCGTAGCGATCGGACTTACCGTTTGGTCATGCGAGTTTGAAACGCGTAGAATTTATTTTCATAACTTTTATTAAAATAAATTGATTTTGAAAAGCAATCTTCTGAATATGGAATCGGCTCTCGATACATATTCCATTGTGTTCGGAATAGGGGTATAACATATAGAACGCCATGCGGCATGCTTCATTTGGAGTTCGAAAATTTCACGGATGAATAGTGCCGTGAAAATATTCTATATATAGCATTAACTTTCCTTTATTTGGATAAACTCTAAACTAAATCATCAGCCTCTATTGTATATGATTTCAATGGCCGAAAATCATCTTCCTTTCTTCCTCATTTTCTCTCAATCCACTCAATGAAATCGAATGCCACCAAAAGCAAAGCTGAAGGGGACGATGGGGGCTATCGATTGGCAAAGTTTGGCGGCGGTTGGTGATATGTGGTGGCCAGAAATCAGAGTTAAATATAATTAGGTTATGGGTTTCGTGAGCATTAAGCACGCACGAGGGAGTGTCGGGGTCGTGGTCGGCGACAGCTTCAGGCGTGGTGGTGGGGTCGCGGTCAGCGACGGTGGCTGGGTGTTCTGGCGGCCAAACGTGTTCAAGCGAGGTACGTTTCGAGTGAAACGAGTCGCGTTGCGATCGTATTAACGAAGCCTACGACATGGAGTTGGATTGGAATTTATTTGAAGCTGAAAAATTTTCAGTTTCAAATAAAGGTGAGTGATTAAACCCGCTCACGAATACTAAAATATTTTCTATGTTAGTTAAATTTAAATCATGAAGTGATTTATTTTTAGTGTCTGTTGTTTGGTAATTTAACTGACATTTAAACTAACATATGAATTGAACTGTTAGGAATTTGTAATAGACAGTTAAATTGAAATTGGAATTAAACTGCTAGTTAAACTCCCGATTATTGATAACCTGTTAATTGTTGTGTTATATTGACTGTTTGGATGTTGATTGTGATGGATGCTATTGGCTGATATTTTGGATGATTGGATGTTTATTTATTTTGATATATCCATGTTATCACCCTATATATTATTGATAGTATATAAAACTGTAAATTGAATTATTTTGAATAAATTAAGAAATATGTTGAAATTATATATGCCTGACACTTTGATTTGGATTGAAATGATATATATCCATCCCTGAAATTAAAATCGAAATAACTAATCACTTGGCCATAGGATAGAAAATTATATACGGACACCGGATTGGTTAAATTAAATGGTTTAAAAATTCTTGGTTTATAAATTATTCAAATGATATCGTTTTTAAAGAATTAAACAATTGATTTATGGAAATTTAATTATTTTCGAACTCGAGCTTGAAATGTTGAAATTGAAATTTGTTTACAGAAATTGTTTAAAGAATTGAATTTGGAAGTTTAAAGTTATAATTGAAATATGATTTGAATTATGGAAATTGATTGTTTTAAAAGATTTGAACTTTTATTCAAACTTTGGAACTCATAAGTAAAAGGTGTTTTAAATTGATATTCCAAATTTTGGGCTCAAAATTGAATTATTTTAAAGATTTGAAACTTAAATTGAATATTGAAGTTTAAATTTTTGTTTTACATCAGTAAATTGAAATTGGACTTGAAATCTATATAAACTGAAATGGTCTAAAATAAGAATTGAATTGAAATTTGAACCATTGAATCGAATTTGAAGTTAAAAATGAACGTTTCGAAATTGAAGTTAATTCGAATTGAAATCGAAATTAAGTTGATTTGAATTTAAATTGAAATTAAGTCGATTGAATTGAGAGATTTGAAATTGAATTTGTTTGGTTTGAAATTTGGACCTGAGTCCAGATTTGTGGGAAATGAAAAGAAACAGTTTAAATTTGAAACTATTTTCACTATAAACTATTTTACTATAAACTGTTTTAAAATTCATTCTTTTAAATTTTCAAATTATTTAAATTTCCAAATCATTTAATGTATAACCTAGTTTAATATCTAAACTATTTTAACTATCTTCATTTTTCAAACTATTTAATTTTTCAAACTATTTAATTTTCCAAACTATTTAACTTTTCAAACTATTTTAACTATTCGAACTATTTTCAAAAATTCAAACCATTTAAGTTGGGAACTGTTTATATTTAAATCGTGGATTTAAATGCGAATTTGGTTAAAATGAAGTTATAACCTAAGTTGAAATTCGAAACGATTTTGAAAGTGAAATTGAGATATTGGAATGAAATGTTTTTCAAGTGAAATTGACATATTTTATGTAAATATGATTTTGAAATGAAGGATATTTTGATGTGAATATGATATTTTGATATCAATTATGAATCGTTTTCGAAATGTTAAAGAACCAACCGGTGTGTAAAACGATGTTTGACTGTTAAAGAGACCAGGGCCGATTATTGGCATACACTCTATCAATGTTGGAACCACTTTAACAATTGTGTACGCGGAGGAGACTCCAGAATGAAGTGGTTGGATTTGGTGTACGTTGCTGGATTTGAAAAAAGAGAACGATGATGATAGCCCCGATACTTGTGTTAATTTGAAATGACTAAAATAGGACGGCTTGACAGGGCCAATGAGGGTAGCTACCTCTAGCGAACATCTATTCTTCGATTTTTTTTGGACTCGTTCCATACTATTACCCTTAATGTTGATTTCGATTGGTGCACCTTGATTTGGGATGACCTCCCTTTGACTGGATATGGGATGAATGGACATAGTGGGCGGTCGTGGCTACGATGCGTTACCATCAGTCCTGCGACCTGAACTGGTAGTATACTACCTTGGGCATTTCCTCACATGCCTTGTCATACTTTTATCCTTATACGAGACCCTTACCGGTTTGGTTTAGTGTTGTCATATCATGACGCATCCTTATCCCCCGACGTGCTACTGGGGTGTTATTTGCAAACTGTACGACAATGCTTAAAAATGCGTTAAGGGGATTAATGTAAAGCCTTAACGCTAGGAAAAATATTTATTTTATTGATTATACATTACATATATAGCGTATTCTACTATATACAGATATTTTAACGGATCCTTAAGAGATGGAAAATCCCGTTACATCTCTTATGTTATTGCACACACGTTGTACATCGGATAGGAGATGTAAAGCCCGTAAACATCTCTGACGCTATTACACTCATGTTATACATGATATTGATTTAACTTACATAAGAATATTTTAGTTCCGACTCGAGTGTATTGTTTTACTTTATGCTCGGGTCAGTCTTGAGTTTTTAGTGCATTGAAGATCATATTATTTCGGAGGACGAAGACGAAGATTTGGTATATTGTTACTAGTACTATTCCCCTGCATCATGTTGTTCCGCTGCATTATTCTATTATTCCGTTGTATGTATAAATCTGATAGATGTTGTAAAATTTTAATCAAATGTATAGTATAAACAGCTTTATGAACTGTTTATTTGATTATTATATTTTGTCATTCCGTTGCGAGATTCTATGTTTGCCTTCTTCTTTTCTTAATTTTCTTAATTAACCCCATTGATTATCCGTGTTTCAGATTGTTTTGAGTTGGACATATGTGGTTTATTGTCGACTTAAAACTTCCGAAATGCGGGTCGTCACAGTTGGTATCAGAGCTTTGGTTTAGCGATAACCTTAGCTTTTATGAGGATTGACTCATTAGAGATATGGTAGTAATACCCTAGAATGAGTTTGTTTGTGTGTGTATATATATGAGAGCGCGTGCTTGTTAGTTTTATAAAATGTTTTATATTGTGTTTACTTATCTGTTGAGTTGTTTATGAATTCTGGTCGGTACATGAGGCGTCATGTTATTGATAGGGGTTTCTAAACACTTAAACAAGGCAAGTCGACATAATATTGTTTAAAAATCGGGTAAATGAAATAATTTTTCCTAAATTATATTTTATATATAAAATGATAACTTTCATAAAACCTGTATGATTATTAATAAATGTTTGTTGTTAGAAGATGATGATATTTAGTTATCATCGATTATTGTTTGAATTAAACTAAATACGAATACTTTGTGAACTCTACTTCACGAAGTGTTCGATAAGTAGGTTGAATTTGAATCTAATTGCAATAAGAATTGTTTACAATAACAAGGATGCAAATTAATCGAATGTTTTCATAATAAGGTAATGGAATTGTATAAGTATTTTTATAATATGGCTTATAAATAGAAAGGATTTAAAAAGCTGATAATTTTAGAATTTAAAATCCGGTTGATTTTCAAAATTGTTTTCAAAGTTTTCAGAAGTAATAATAATATTATTTGAAAGTGTTTTGACTAAAAATATATTTTGAAAAGAATTTTGAGAGAAATAAAAGCATTGAACTCGCTTTATTCGCTGTGAATAATTCTGGAATGACTGCAGCATCGCCAGTATTCATTTTCGAGTATTTGAGTAAGAGTTGCTACCAAAAGAAATTTATTTCCGGTTAAACAAGTTTTGATTGTGAAAAAATTCCAAGTATGATTTGATAAATATATGAAAATAGTTTTTGAACTTATAAATTGAAAATAGTATAGATAAAAAATAAGTTTACTTATGAATTTGAACAGGAAAGTCAAACCGAACTTTAAAATGATTGAACATTTTGGTTAAGCAAACAAGAGAAAATTTGAATTTGAGATATGAAATAAAAGAACTAACTTAGGTGAATTTAAATAAATTTAGTTAATGAAATGAAGTTTATCTTAAGAAAGTAAAATTGGTAATGGAACTAAGAAATGCAAATGACTTAAGTTATAAATTGTAATTCAACTTGAGTTGTAAAAAGAAAATTGAATATATTTTAGAATGTTGTTTATAGAAACAAATATGATCTTAACTGTAAAGAGAAATACACATAAGAAGTTTTGTATAAAATGTTTGTAAATTTAAGTAAATTATTTTATGGAATGGGTGTTAAGGGTTGTTAGTAGTAAAGGAAGATATACTAAATAAATTGAATATGAAGTGAATAGGTTATGAAACCAAATTTGAAAATATTAACTTAACTAATTTGAGTTTATGGATATTTATGAACTTAAGTAATGAACTTAAGTAAAATCTAACTTTAGTTTAAGTTAAAAGAATAAATCTACACTGAGAATTTGAGAACTTGAATTCGGCTGCTTTTGAAATTGTTTTCTAAGATTTTGAAAATAATATTAGTATTATTTATAATATTTATGAATATAATTGTTTTCCAAAGGGAATTTAAAAAGGAAATAAATCCTGTACTCCCCTCTTCTATCGCTGGAAATTAATTTTAATGATGGCGGCCGCATCCTCGACATTCATTTTCGAGTTTCAAAGTGGGGGAGTCCACTTAGTAGCTTTGCTACGCATTTGGTTCGATAAACAGATTTTTATTTAAAATTTCTAAATATGATTTGATATATATAAAAGATATGAGTATATATATTATTTCAAAATGATTTGGAAAGAAACCCGGTGTTTAGTTCTTACGTTCTATGTAAATTAAAAAAATTCACTTATTGAAATGAAATGAATTAATAAAATGATTTTATAAATGGTCCATGAATGAATTGGTATGAAATGCGGTAACATAAAGTGAAATAATTGAATTTGAATAAATTGAACTTGAATGTAATAAGAAGTGAATAAATTGGAAGCAAACCAATTGGATGAATATTAATTGTTGGATGGTTTCTTCGATTGTAAATCATTGTTATTACCGCTTTTGATTGCATTGCATGCTTTCTATATCCTTTTATAAGTGACTAATATTCTAAATTGAGTTGAGATAGGTACATACGAAGACCGTTTGGACGTATATGCGATTCGACACGCTTTTGCTCGCTTTAATATGAGTGAACTCGCTCATATTAATAATAATAACGTACATATCTCGGATTGCATACCATACTTTTATGTTTTTCCCTACGGGATGCCTCATCATTGAGATGAGATGTATATTTGTGTTATATATCTATATTGTAAATGTGACGACCTGGATTTTTAACGAATGATAATTGGATGATTAACTGAATCAATCAAAATTTCATAGAAAATAAAATGATAAATTCCGTTGTTTAAATTAAAATAAAATATATATAAATTTAGTAGTGATAGTTTAAACTTAAATAGAAATAAACGTTTCAAAATAAAATTATGGTTATTGTAACGACCCGTAAAATTTAATGGTTTAAAAAGTATATTTAATTGGAAATTTGTGAAATTTTAAACAATAAAATTTGACTTTAAAAATTTATTATTTGGAATACGTCTATTTTAATATAGCAACTGGTAAATTTTCATCTGATAATATTGAAGTTTATTTTCCTGTGAAATTTCATTTCAAATCAAACCGGTTAATAACAGTGAATTTAAAAGTTTTCCGAAACCAAAATATGTCAACAGGAGAAAATTTATTCAGACTATTCTGAATCAGACTGCGAAATTCGTTTTTCCAAATTTGGACTTCTACTGCTCCGTTTATCTTAATTCTGGCAAAATAGCAGCATTTATGGTACCGATTATCGACTTTCGATCGGATGATCGTACCACTAGTATTTGTATACCATTTTGATCGTCACGTCATGCTGATCTCCATGGTATATTCATTTGCTTGTTTCGGCGTCCGATGGACAACGGAATCTGTAAAACAGTTCACCGTATCGGTACCGTATTCGTGACCTTTTGTTTTCTATTGCCTTTCAAACTTTAGCCGTGCTGTCCAAGCATCACAATTAATTGCTTTAAAACTTTTGCGGAATCAATGGATAGTGCACGTCCCTTTGGCTTTTGAATTTATATCTAAAATTAAGGTGGAACGTTTCTTTTGCCCCTTTCTCTCCCATTCACACTTCCATATATTTATTTCTTTTCCTCTGAAACTCTTTCTTCTTCCTCCCAGATCTATTTCTTCCTCCTCTCTCTTTTATTTTTTTTTCTTCTTTTCGTTTCTTTCTTCTACCCTTCATTCCCCTGTGTGCACAGTTTTGCCGAACCCTCTCCTTCCCAATATTTTGCCGAGCCACCCCTTTACTTGAGACCATCCTCCTTCCACCATCAACCGAGACCGAGCCTCCAACCTTCCTCCGGCCGAGTCGGCAACATCCACAACAATCTCCTCCTCCACGAGATTCCACACTCGGCGTTCCTCCTCCCCACGACCAGCAACCACCACGACCTCCTCTCCCAACCGAAGCTTCACCTCCTTCCCACGTCACCACTTCCACCTTCAACACGCAACCCCAAGCCTTGAGCCTCCTTGCTCCTCAACTCGAAGCCAACATCTCCACACACCCAGGCCTCGGTCTCTGCCCTCACGCACCTTCCCACTCTCCCCGAACCACCAGCCTACCCAAAACCCCCAGTGCACCCATCTCCACACATCCGCCTCAGCCAAACCCAACCGCCTTTCCCCTCGTCTCCGACACCACTGACCACGACCCACCACAGATGCCGACTTCCGCAGTCCCTGACGCGCCGCAGCCTCGCCGAGCACTGCGACCAGCGTGCCCTCATCTCCAGCGAGCCGGTCACCGCCTTCATTACGTGACCACCATCTCCTCCGCTCGTGATCTTTCTTCCACTCGTTCTTTTCGTCCAGATCCGCTCGAGCCTCCTTTCTTCTAGTAATTGGTATGTTTTATATTTTATTATATTATAAGTATGTAGGTTAAGTTTTATTATGTGAAGTATAATAGTTTACTTCATGATTTAGGCGTACAATATAAAGTATATAGATGAGTTAGTCTGTTATACGTGTATTATATATATGTTAGTAAATCGATTTAATTGTATCACTATCTATTAAAACATATTGTTACTATCATAAGAAAATCGAACTGGCACATATTGATAAATTAACTGATAGCATTAATAAAGTCTATAACTTGTGCCTAAATTTGAATGAAGCCTGCATATAGTCAGTCACGCATATTTATATAACCTGGATAATATTGAGCAGCTTATACATGTATTTTGTTGCTCATATTTATAGTCTGCATAGATGGTTTTAGGTAGCTTGCTTGTATAAAAGTTCATTTTAAAAGTAAGGTAGTTTATACAGTGTTTGTATATCCAGATTTTTGTTCATATCTAACCGATGGTCTGCATAGTTGTATAGCTTACATAGTTGTAAATCTAACTTTTATATACGGTTATGGTTGTACTTATACATATAACGCATTTTGTTCAATATTTCAAATGGGTGTTTTGTTTAAATGAATATAGATAATATATTTAATATGGTTTGAAATATTTTGTAATTTATGGACCTTTATAAATACTGACTTCAAGTGAATGCAATATGAAGATTTATTATATATGTGTTTAATTTAAACAAAGATTTTGATTTTTTTTTTATAAAATAGTTATATATAGTTATATATATGTGTTCACTTATACCAATTATATTCATCAATCTAGTTCTGATCTAAATTCGTCAATTACTTATTATCAGCTTTGTCCGTCCAAATTCGTATCAATCCTGCTTTGCTTTGAAAATTCGGGCTTGGATTCGTAACTCATCTCGTCTCGTTCTCCTCTAACCTCGAAAGGTGAGCAATCACTCACGATTAACATTCTTTTATTTATTAAATTTGATTTCAATTGAAACGACAATTGAAATATTACTGCTGTTAGTTAATTTCATTGTTATATATATGCTATTTATTTGTATCTGTTCACCTGTGACATCTGACACCTGTATCTGTTATTTATACTGATGATATATGCCTGCTGTTATATAATTTTTAGTATCTGTTATCACTCTGCAAGTTCCCTGTTAGTATAGAATTCACTATGGGTTGAAATGATACATACCCGAACGGACTTTAGAATAGGAGAAAATCGTTATGGGTAGAAATGATAAACCCAAGCGATTTTCCTTTGAATTGAAATTGGGATTACGGGTCGAAATGATATCTACCCGTATATATTTAAATTTCGGATTGAAATGATAAATATCCGTATCACTTAACCATATGATAAATATATATACAAACACCATTGGTCCATATATATATAAATATTTGAAATCGAATTCTATGGTTTTGGAAAGAAATATTTGGTTTCAACAAATGTTGATTTTTAAAAATTTATATATAAATGGTAATGATATATTTATAGATTTAATAATGATATTTAATTTAATTAAGATGGATTTAATACAAATAATATGTTAAGTATAAAATTTATATTTCAAAATAGATTTTGGTAAAAATTTGAATAAGTTAAGGTTGGGAAGATAATTTGAATTTAGTAAAGAATTTTATTTAATTAAAACGATTTGAAACTTATTGAAATTGGAATTTAAGATATGATTTATAACTTGGGTTTGATTTAAGTGACTTAATAAATATTTCTTGTTTAAAATAAAGTTAAAGAAATATTTAGTAAAATGTAATTTAAGGCTAGTTAAATGATATTGGATTTATTAAGTGAATATTCCCTGATTAAATAATAATAAAGTTAAATCAAGTGCTATATGAAACTGTTAAATTTAACTTTGAAAATGTTGAATATTAAAGTTTTGAAATATATTGAAAATTTAAATGGTATATTTAGAACTGGATTGGATTGATGAATTTAGATTGAATTAAATTGGAATATTTGAAATTTGAGTTGATTTGAATCGATTTGCGAGACTTGAGAAAATATTAAATACTTTACTTTTTAAATCAATATATATACTATTTTGGAAAGTAGATATATTTGAAATGAAATGATATTTGGGTTAAAGTATAAATTAAATTGAAATGACCACGGTGTTACAGTGTATATTTCCACCTTGTAGATAGTTCTGAAGATCCTTAGAGGATGGTTATCCCAAACATCCTTTAAGTTACTTGTATTTCAATTTATGTTTCACTTGAGTTGGATTTATTTATATAAGAATGTTAATCCTGACTCGAGTGTTTTGTGTTTTGCTTTACGCTCGGGTCAGACTGAGTGATACAACATTCGAGACTCACCTTTGGAGTTTGGAGCTTCGTTTGGAGATCCAACTTTTGATTCAGCTTCCAGCTTTCCAGTTGATTCGTTCATAGAAGTCATCTGTTTGGATTGGAGACTTCACTGTATTTGAGATATTATGTTGCATTTTATTTCTAACTCTGATGTTTATATAGTAGCTTCATGAACTACTATTTTATCTATTCCGCTGCGTATTATTGTATTACTCTGTGTCTGTGATTATGTGATTGATTTATTTACTGCATATGCTGAGTTTTGCCAAATTTTTATTACAATCTGTTATTTTGAATTATTCAAGTCAGACATGTGTGGATTTATTGTCGATTTGAATGGTCCAAAATACTGGGTCGTCACAGTTGGTATCAGAGCTTTGGCTCTAGGCAAAACCTAGCATATATAGTAAATTTATTTACAGAATCACTTTCGTTCGAGTTTGAATTTCTTCCTTTTGACTCGATTTCCTTTGAACTTTGGAACGTTCCTTGCGGTTCCAAAATTCATTCTTGTCTCTCCCTATTTGTATTCTTTTGATTCTGGAGTATCCCATAACCTCACTTCGATGATCTCTATAAGAATAGGCGATCCCGCCAATCTTTGAATGAATTGTGAAGGGGTGAAACTCCTTTACAATTGGCATTGATTCACCGGAGATTTATATATCCCTCGGTTTAGATGCGGCTATCTCTTGTTATGTTGAATTCTATCTCTGGCGATCGAATGTCGATTTGCCTTGGAATTCTGCATCGATCTTATTCTTGAAGTCACGGTTGACCCGGTTAAGGTCGCCCGCGATTTTTATAAGTGTATCCATCTACTGTTTTGTAATTTATTTTCTCATCTTCGTTCGAGCTTATCTTCGAATCACAATTCTATTTGATTAAGAGTTTCACATTTGAATCTCTATCTTTGTTGAAATCCATCCCTAAATCATCCTTTGAAAATCAGGTTTATTCGTATTTTGGAAATTGTTTTATATATCGAAATTTTTATATTCCATATATAAAAGTGTAATGTTTTCGATAAAGATTATAAACCCTTTTAAAATAAGAATTTGAGGTTTCGTAAGGATCTGTAATTTTGAAAAATTATATAAGAAATTTGATTTATCTAAAAATGATTTATAACTAAAGGATTTTAAATTTGAAATTCGAGAATTGAACTCCGGTATTTTGAAATTGGTTTTAAGATTTTGAAAAATATAATAATAATATGATTTAAAAGTATTTTCCGAATAAGAAATGTTTCCAATGATTTTAATGAGTTTCGAATGATTTCGAAGAAATTTCAAAAGAAGTTTGAGAAAATAGAAGTCCAGAACTCACTTATGTCGCTGGAAAATAATTTCGGTGATGAGTGCACGCATCATCGACATTGATTTTCGAGTTTCTGAGTGGGGGAGAGGCCACTTAAGTAGCTTTGCTATGCGAGTGATTTTGCGAAACCAATTTTGATTTCAAATTCCGAAGTAAGATTTGATATTCAAAGTATATATGTATATATATTTGAAATGATTTGAAGTAAGCCGGTGTTCAGTCCTTGAGTTTCGGATTTGATATAACCCCATATATTAAAATTGATTTACTGATTTGTTGATTTCCAACTCTTGAATTTGAAAATGATTTCTTCAACTATTTCGAAGGTTCGAGCACTTCCAAATCAAGGTTAACTTTTTAAAGCTAAATTTTTGAAAAGTATGAATTATTTGATAAAGTGTATAAATTTGTTTGAATGTTTAAGTATGAAGTAATATGATTTAAATAAGTTGAAACTGTTTGGTTAAGTAAATAAATGAATAAGGCTATTATAAAATTTTCTAATATGAAATTTAGATTTGAAATGTTTTGAAGAATTTGGGCTTCAATATATTCTGAATAAAGTTTAGTTAAATGTGTTAACTTACTAATATCTTTATGGAACTATATATTTAACAAGTTGGAATAAATATATAAGTTGTACGTATGCTATTTTATTCGCGTAATTAATTTGATCCAAGTTTGAGTACACAAGTTCGAGGTGGATTACACCATTTCGTGTTAGGATTTTTCATTGGATTCTTGATGGCGAATATTTGATATGGATTTTGGGCTTGATTTTAGAATTCTCTATCATAGTATATGGCTATGTAAGGAGACTGATGGCTTCTAATCGAGAAACCATATCGAAATCCGCATTAGGGAAGTCGAATGGACAATACTAGTTCGAAAGCGAACTTGTGTGATCGAGCGAGCGATCAAATGTGATTGTGCGAAATGATGACGTATGTACATCTTATATTCTAATATCATTGATATATTTGACGCTGAAATTGAAAGCTGTCGGGTTAGAATATCTTTGCTTACTAAAAGAAAATTCCCAAAATAAATTACAAAGATATATAACCCATAAAAGCAAAGATATTTAATCCCATATGGCTCTTCATACAGCGAAATTTATTTTGAAAAATTTGATCCTTATATAAGATAGACCTTACGTAAGTATAAGATGATTTTGAAAACATTTGATTTTGAAAATAAATTGGTTGACTTAAATTATATTGATTTGGAAATTTGGATTTATTTTCTAAATCTATTATTTTGGAAACTTTGAAACTAAAGATAAATAATTTGAGAAGAAATAATTTGGTGAAATTGGATATGATTTTGAAATTGAACTGATATTGAAACAAATTGAAATTTGAGAACCTTATGTTACTAAATTGTAACGACCCGGTCTTTTCGCGTCAGTTTATAAATGACGATTTAAATAGGTTAAACAACTACAATTCGAATTTTATTCAAGTTGACATTCGTTTTTATAAATGGTGATTGGAGTTTCTATATCGAGTGGAAATTCTTTTGATAAAAATTGTTAAGTATTGCGGGCTTTAGGAATTTTATTGGCCCATGGGGTTTCCTTTTGTACCGTGCTATCTCGTGTGATAACCGTCCCCAAAAACCCTAAAAAAGAAAACAAACAAAAAGAATAAAAATGGTGGCGGAATTCTCTTCGTCTCGTTCAGTCCTCTTCGAGCAAATTAGGGTTCGCGCACCTCAGCGATCTGAAGGGAGAAAGAGGAGGGCTTTGGCTGCTCAATCGAGTTCAAGCATTGGCTTCGCTCGATTGCAAGGGTGCTCGGCTTCGAATCCATTTCGTGCTATTCGTAGGCAAAGGTGAGTGAAAACTCACATCTAATCCACTCGACTCTGTTGGTTTTCGTTCGTTTCTAGTTAACTCCGATTTATTAGTTTGATGGTGAAAATTTGGGTTTTGTCGAGTTCGACTTCGTTCGATTTTATCTGATGGTTTGGGATTTCAACGTTGGCCATTTTAAATCGATTGCTATGGTATCGAGTGTTTTGTGGCTTCTTCGACTTTGAATGATTTCGCGGTTATCTTGGTTTCGATTTTGTTGTTCGATTTCTGACTATCCAATTTTGTTTAAGTGGACATTGTTCGAACTGTTATATTCTGGTGACTTCGGGATTAACTCTGATTTAGGAAAATTGTTGGGCTTCGGCCATTTGATTTTGATTGATGCCGAGATGATTTTCAAACTTGGCTTGATTTTTATCGATGTCGATTTTGATTCGAGATTGCATTGAGTTATATCTGTGGCTTTGGTTTGTATGACATTTTGTTGACATGTATTTGCTCCGACTGTTTTCATCTTCCTTGTTGGCTTCGGCGTCGACTTTGACCTGTAGTTGCCTTCGGCTGTAAACTTGATTTTGTGATGTTGGTCTTGTTCAACATTTGCCATGTTATCCACTGCATCTAGTAGCACTTTGGTATTGTGTAGATTTTGAATTATTCCTTACCTGTTGCATTCGTATATCACTGTAATTCCATCACTACACTGTTTAATTGCATATAAACGGGAGTTCTTTGTTCATCACTGCATTGCCGTTTCTAGACTGATACTTTTGGAGTCTGCATCTGTTAGTGGTCTTTTGTCTTGTTCAAATGTGATACTTTCATTATGTCTTCTTGTATGCCTGTTAGTATGGTTCATCATGTAGATCTTTGTATCAAGTTTTGAACATGGCCAGATTATTGTGGAGGCTGTTCAATCGAGTCTCATATTTACACTGTCCAGATTCATTCACTGGTCACTGTATACAAGTTCATCATGTAGATCTCTATATGGATTCGTATCTGCAGCGTAGTTGTGGTACACTGAGCATTTCTTCGAGTCAGTTGTAAAGGGATATGCACACCTTTATATCCCACTGTATATCACCTCATATGGTTTAGTTTTAGCCTTTGTATAATTGTTGCTTTGCTTGTGTATTCGTGTTGTTTGGATTTGGAATACTGGGCACTTTACTTGTATCATGTTGTATCCCCACTTCACGTTTAGTTGCTAAATTTCAACTGTCTGGTGCACTGATTTCTGGTCTTCATTTGCATTATGCAGTAGCTTGAGCATTTAGCTTGTTGTATTGGTTATCTCACTGGGTAGTTGTGTATGAACATGGTGCATGGTTCGAGTTGTATCACTTGAAATTTACTATACTTGTGTTGTCACTGCTGCATTTCGTCGCTGAGACTATACTGGTACTGTCCACTGCTTCTAATTGGACCTTCACTGTCCATTGTTGCATTTATTTTTGGTTAGCCTTGTATATTTCAGTGAGCTTTTGCATCACTGTATCTCGTGCATTGTCCCTAGTATCATGTATTGTCCTGTCTCCTTATTTTTGGAGCACTGTTCAGATGCAAGTTGCATATTGTTCCACTTCGATATTAGCTCGGGCTTCTAGCTTGGGAATTTTGTCTTGTGATCTTTCTTACCTGTAGCATGCTCGACTTTGGCATTGCTTCCTATTTGAACTGTTGTTAGACCATGTACATTTGTAGTTACATTCTGCCCTTGTCCTTGCAACTGGTTGCTACTATAGCTTCATCGTGCTGGTTGCTTCGTATTCGCTTATGTCTGCAGTTGCATGTGCTTTGCCGTTTTTCCCCTTGTCGGGATTTGTTCTTGAATTCACTTGAGTTGAACCTGATTTCGGGGTTTGACCTTGTGATCACTTTTGACTTTCACTGAGCTTTTGTGTATCTCTTGCGATAGTGGCGAGGCAGTACACGCGTGCGTGTACTGCAGCCCTATCAGATTTGACAGCTTTAAATTGATTTAGTCGATTTGGTAAATTGTTTATTTATCTCTGTTGATGATTTAAATCTGCCGATTTTGCTAAACACTGTTAAGTGTTATATTGACCGTTATCCGGTTTCTTTGTTTAAAGAATCGGATAGACGGGAATTATTGTGACTGTCGTCTATTTAAATTATTACTGCCTATATGCACTAATAAACTGGTTTGAATTAGACTGACCTGGGTATTATTTTCTTTTGAATGTAATACTCGGGTCAGACCCGAGTTATTTCAGGTTGTAGATTTTCTTCTTTGAGTTGCTGTTCAGGATATGAAGACTTTTCACATCTTCTGAAGTTGTCCGTGTCATTTTGTAGTAGTCGTGTCATTATATAGAACGATATGTATTCATGTATATTAGTTGATAATGTACTTGTATATATAACTTCTAGAGTCGACAGTTGTAGTTGTATCATATGTATTGAGTTAACTATGTATTAACTGACATCAGTTATATATATATGAGACTTTTGTTTTTATCTGTGTTCCGCATTTATATTATCTGTGTTATTGTTATATCTAATGTCCTAAACTATTATGAACTATCGTAGTTTGTTTTATACTGATAATTGGATATGTCGATGGGAGTAAATAAATAATAGATGAAAAATAAAAAGTATATACCACTCCTACCGAGATAACCAATATTAGTGTAAGGCCAATTACGGATGGTCGCTCCTATCCAGCCTTATTCTTCGTAATAATAGACAGTATTTCTTTTAATACTCTTTGTTATTATGAGCATAGAGGTGGGGCGTCACAGTTGGTATCAGAGCTTGGGGTTTATGGACATAATATAAAACTTAACTCGGAAGGAACATATGTTACAACTATTGGTCGATGTTTTATTTGTGCTTGAGTCAAAACTAAAGTTTTGAAATTTGGATGAAATTTTTAAATAACTTTATTTAAAAGTAATAGTGAAATTGTGTTCTGATGATTTGATTGATTTGTGTTCTGTTTATCAGAGTGTGCAGCGGAAACAGTGAAACTGTCTTCGCTGAGTACAACTGATAATCTTTTTGATTTAAAATCAAAATACGAAATTGATATGAATTTCATTTGTTGTTTACATAGCTGTAATTATTTTGTTTCTTTGAGAACTTCGAATCCGAATTGAGGATTCGAAGTAATTGCAGATATGTGATTTTTGTTGAAATTTCCGCTGGCCTTCTTTTGTACTAATCATCTATTGATTAGATTTTTGCTGTTTTAAATTATCTTCATTGAAGATACCTTCGGATAGTTTCTTTGTTCATTTTGTAGTACGTGCACAATTTGAATTGCACGTTACTGCATTTATTTTACGTTGAACCGATGCTAGGTTATGAAACGTATTTTGTTGCCGTTATTTTTGTAACGGGATTTTTACACTAATGCTAAATTCTTGAAGCACGGTGTTTTATGGCATTTTGATGAATGAAAATTCTCTGATATTACATTTTAATGTAAATTGTTTTGATGTGATTTTGACGTTTTAAAATTACTGTCGCTTTGGCTTCAGTAACCGTCAAATTTTAAAAGTGAATTTTCAAGCGGTTATTCCGCAATGCTGATTTGTAACCGTTTTTACGGTATTTTGAGAAGTACAATTTCCTTATCGAAATTGTTACTAATATTGCTGCTTTAATCACGTGATTGGAAACTCGTTTTAAAAAAAAATGAAAATTGTTTTATAAATTTTTAACGGTTTGCGTTTTCAAAAGGATGAGAAAGTGACTTAAACGATTCAGCAAAATCGAGGATTATGACCCCTTTCTTTTACTGTTTCGCTTAACTCCGGACTTGTCCAGTTGAGAAGGTGAATTGTTATTTTTACAAAATAAATAAAATTATTTTCAGAAATTTAACAGTTTACGCTTTCAAAAGAATGAGGAAGCGATTTAAACGTTTCAGCAAAATCGAGGACTATGACCCCTTTCTTTTACTGATTCGCTTAATTCCGGACTTGTCCGTTTGAGAATGTAAAGTGTATTTTTACAAAATACACAATTTTGCACTTTCAAGGAAACGATGAAGAGAATTAAACGATTTAGCAAAAGTGCGGAGTATGGAACCACACTTTTACTTTTTCGGTTAATTCCGGACTCGTTAATTGAATATCTGTTGTTTTGATGAATTTGATGATTTCACACTTTCAAGGAAACGATGAAGAGAATCAAACGATTTAGTAAAACACGTGGTATGGGACATGTGCGTTTGCTATTTCGGTTAATTCCGGACTCGTTAATTGAAACATTTTGATGCTTTCGTGTGCTTTCGAGCCACTATGAGGACCTTCGGGTCATTTGTTGGACCTTCGGGTCATTTGTTGGGCTTTCGGGCCACTCTGCGGACCTTCGGGTCAAATACCAGTACTAGACCTTCGGGTCACTCTGCGGACCTTCGGGTCAATCTGATGGGCGCCAAAATTATGTTGAGTACTTGGTAGGCTTCGGCCACTCTGAGATGCACGTGCGGCGAATTAAAAACTCGCCATCTGATGGGATCGATCCAAGCTTTTATGTTGATTTTCTAGTCTTCTTAATTGATTTCTAGATATTTGTTGCTTCCAATTATCTGCAGGTAATTGGATATTTGTTGCTATGAGTTCTGATTATCATTTTTGATAATCAGATATTTGTTGTTTCTAATTATCGCTTGTGATAATTATATATTTGTTGATCTGAGATCTGATTATCGTTTTTGATAATCGGATATTTGATGTTTCTAATTATCGCTTGTGATAATTAGATAATTGTTGATATGAGTTCTGATTATCGTTTTTGATAATTGGATATTTGTTGCTATGAGTTCTGATTATCATTTTTGATAATCAGATATTTGTTGTTTCTAATTATCGCTTGTGATAATTAGATATTTGTTGATCTGAGGTCTGATTATCGTTTTTGATAATCGGATATTTGATGTTTCTAATTATCGCTTGTGATAATTAGATAATTGTTGATATGAGTTCTGATTATCGTTTTTGATAATCGGATATTTGTTGCTTTTAATTATCGCTTTAGATAATTAAATATTTGCTGATTTCGAATTTAATTATCGCTTGAGATAATTAAATATTTGTTGATATGAGATTTAATTATCGTCTTTGATAGTTAAATATTTGCTGTTTTGAGATTTAATTATCGCTTTAGATAATTAAATATTTGCTGATTTCGGATTTAATTATCGCTTGAGATAATTAAATATTTGTTGATTTTAAATTTAATTATCGCTTTAGATAATTAAATATTTGCTGATTTCGAATTTAATTATCGCTTGAGATAATTAAATATTTGTTGATATGAGATTTAATTATCGCTTTAGATAATTAAATAATTGCTGATTTGAGATTTAATTATCGCTTTAGATAATTAAATATTTGTTGATTTTAAATTTAATTATCGCTTGAGATAATTAAATATTTGTTGATTTTAAATTTAATTATCGCTTGAGATAATTAAATATTTGTTGATATGAGATTTAATTATCGTCTTTGATAGTTAAATATTTGCTGTTTTGAGATTTAATTATCGCTTTAGATAATTAAATATTTGTTGATTTTAAATTTAATTATCGCTGTTAGATAATTAAATACTTGTTGATTTGAGATTTAATTATCGTCTTTGATAATTAAATATTTGCTGAATTTGAAATTTGATTATCGTTTGTGATAATCGAATATTTGTTGACTTGAGAAATTTGATTATCGTTTTTGATAATTGAATATTTGTTTTCTGACTATCGTATGAGATAATCAGATATTTGTTTTATCTTCTGATTATCGTTTGAGATAAGTAAATATTTGCGATTTGAAAATTCAATTATCGTTTTGATGATTGAATATTTGCGACTTTTGAGATTTGAGCTTCGTCTTTTTCTCTGGCGATTCAGATGAGTAATTTGATTTACTCACATTCAATTCGTGCTCTGTATGGGATTTCTGCTCTGTTTTTCCTTCTCTTTTAGTTGCTGGAACTCGATTGTTCTTGCTTTTGTTAGTCGTCTGATTTTGATCTCTGATTCCCACGATGTTGATTCTTTTGATGTGAAACCGTCGAACCTTTTGATTTCTTATCTAATACTTCCCCGTTGACATTTTCTTTGTTTATGCATTTGACATTGCCATGCTCATATGGATGTTACATTTTGCCCATTTATTCCCTATAATTGCGTGGACGCAATTTCTTTAAGGAGGGGAGTCTGTAACGACCCGGTCTTTTCGCGTCAGTTTATAAATGACGATTTAAATAGGTTAAACAACTACAATTCGAATTTTATTCAAGTTGACATTCGTTTTTATAAATGGTGATTGGAGTTTCTATATCGAGTGGAAATTCTTTTGATAAAAATTGTTAAGTATTGCGGGCTTTAGGAATTTTATTGGCCCATGGGGTTTCCTTTTGTACCGTGCTATCTCGTGTGATAACCGTCCCCAAAAACCCTAAAAAAGAAAACAAACAAAAAGAATAAAAATGGTGGCGGCATTCTCTTCGTCTCGTTCAGTCCTCTTCGAGCAAATTAGGGTTCGCGCACCTCAGCGATCTGAAGGGAGAAAGAGGAGGGCTTTGGCTGCTCAATCGAGTTCAAGCATTGGCTTCGCTCGATTGCAAGGGTGCTCGGCTTCGAATCCATTTCGTGCTATTCGTAGGCAAAGGTGAGTGAAAACTCACATCTAATCCACTCGACTCTGTTGGTTTTCGTTCGTTTCTAGTTAACTCCGATTTATTAGTTTGATGGTGAAAATTTGGGTTTTGTCGAGTTCGACTTCGTTCGATTTTATCTGATGGTTTGGGATTTCAACGTTGGCCATTTTAAATCGATTGCTATGGTATCGAGTGTTTTGTGGCTTCTTCGACTTTGAATGATTTCGCGGTTATCTTGGTTTCGATTTTGTTGTTCGATTTCTGACTATCCAATTTTGTTTAAGTGGACATTGTTCGAACTGTTATATTCTGGTGACTTCGGGATTAACTCTGATTTAGGAAAATTGTTGGGCTTCGGCCATTTGATTTTGATTGATGCCGAGATGATTTTCAAACTTGGCTTGATTTTTATCGATGTCGATTTTGATTCGAGATTGCATTGAGTTATATCTGTGGCTTTGGTTTGTATGACATTTTGTTGACATGTATTTGCTCCGACTATTTTCATCTTCCTTGTTGGCTTCGGCGTCGACTTTGACCTGTAGTTGCCTTCGGCTGTAAACTTGATTTTGTGATGTTGGTCTTGTTCAACATTTGCCATGTTATCCACTGCATCTAGTAGCACTTTGGTATTGTGTAGATTTTGAATTATTCCTTACCTGTTGCATTCGTATATCACTGTAATTCCATCACTACACTGTTTAATTGCATATAAACGGGAGTTCTTTGTTCATCACTGCATTGCCGTTTCTAGACTGATACTTTTGGAGTCTGCATCTGTTAGTGGTCTTTTGTCTTGTTCAAATGTGATACTTTCATTATGTCTTCTTGTATGCCTGTTAGTATGGTTCATCATGTAGATCTTTGTATCAAGTTTTGAACATGGCCAGATTATTGTGGAGGCTGTTCAATCGAGTCTCATATTTACACTGTCCAGATTCATTCACTGGTCACTGTATACAAGTTCATCATGTAGATCTCTATATGGATTCGTATCTGCAGCGTAGTTGTGGTACACTGAGCATTTCTTCGAGTCAGTTGTAAAGGGATATGCACACCTTTATATCCCACTGTATATCACCTCATATGGTTTAGTTTTAGCCTTTGTATAATTGTTGCTTTGCTTGTGTATTCGTGTTGTTTGGATTTGGAATACTGGGCACTTTACTTGTATCATGTTGTATCCCCACTTCACGTTTAGTTGCTAAATTTCAACTGTCTGGTGCACTGATTTCTGGTCTTCATTTGCATTATGCAGTAGCTTGAGCATTTAGCTTGTTGTATTGGTTATCTCACTGGGTAGTTGTGTATGAACATGGTGCATGGTTCGAGTTGTATCACTTGAAATTTACTATACTTGTGTTGTCACTGCTGCATTTCGTCGCTGAGACTATACTGGTACTGTCCACTGCTTCTAATTGGACCTGCACTGTCCATTGTTGCATTTATTTTTGGTTAGCCTTGTATATTTCAGTGAGCTTTTGCATCACTGTATCTCGTGCATTGTCCCTAGTATCATGTATTGTCCTGTCTCCTTATTTTTGGAGCACTGTTCAGATGCAAGTTGCATATTGTTCCACTTCGATATTAGCTCGGGCTTCTAGCTTGGGAATTTTGTCTTGTGATCTTTCTTACCTGTAGCATGCTCGACTTTGGCATTGCTTCCTATTTGAACTGTTGTTAGACCATGTACATTTGTAGTTACATTCTGCCCTTGTCCTTGCAACTGGTTGCTACTATAGCTTCATCGTGCTGGTTGCTTCGTATTCGCTTATGTCTGCAGTTGCATGTGCTTTGCCGTTTTTCCCCTTGTCGGGATTTGTTCTTGAATTCACTTGAGTTGAACCCGATTTCGGGGTTTGACCTTGTGATCACTTTTGACTTTCACTGAGCTTTTGTGTATCTCTTGCGATAGTGGCGAGGCAGTACACGCGTGCGTGTACTGCAGCCCTATCAGATTTGACAGCTTTAAATTGATTTAGTCGATTTGGTAAATTGTTTATTTATCTCTGTTGATGATTTAAATCTGCCGATTTTGCTAAACACTGTTAAGTGTTATATTGACCGTTATCCGGTTTCTTTGTTTAAAGAATCGGATAGACGGGAATTATTGTGACTGTCGTCTATTTAAATTATTACTGCCTATATGCACTAATAAACTGGTTTGAATTAGACTGACCTGGGTATTATTTTCTTTTGAATGTAATACTCGGGTCAGACCCGAGTTATTTCAGGTTGTAGATTTTCTTCTTTGAGTTGCTGTTCAGGATATGAAGACTTTTCACATCTTCTGAAGTTGTCTGTGTCATTTTGTAGTAGTCGTGTCATTATATAGAACGATATGTATTCATGTATATTAGTTGATAATGTACTTGTATATATAACTTCTAGAGTCGACAGTTGTAGTTGTATCATATGTATTGAGTTAACTATGTATTAACTGACATCAGTTATATATATATGAGACTTTTGTTTTTATCTGTGTTCCGCATTTATATTATCTGTGTTATTGTTATATCTAATGTCCTAAACTATTATGAACTATCGTAGTTTGTTTTATACTGATATTTGGATATGTCGATGGGAGTAAATAAATAATAGATGAAAAATAAAAAGTATATACCACTCCTACCGAGATAACCAATATTAGTGTAAGGCCAATTACGGATGGTCGCTCCTATCCAGCCTTATTCTTCGTAATAATAGACAGTATTTCTTTTAATACTCTTTGTTATTATGAGCATAGAGGTGGGGCGTCACATAAATACTTGATTTGGGAGTTGTCGAACTTATATAAAATTGATTTGTATGAGTATGAAATTGATTCGAAAACTATAGATTTGAAAAGGTACTCAATTTGAAAGTGAAATCTTATATAATTGAAGTCTATATAAGTATGATTTGATATACTATTGATTTTGGAAAGTATTTGATTTGAAATTTTAATCTTATATATAATGGATTTTATATAAGTACGATATTTGAAAGTGATTTGAAAAGGTACTATATGATACATATTTTCGAAGTAAAGATATGGGAAGTGCCTTCTGCTTGATATCCGATTTGTGGCCACATCTTGGATTCATTCTATCGATATTATTCTCTCTGATTTTTGGTTTTCCGGATATGATACTCGAGTGTCCTTCGAATTCCATGGCGTTACCCATGGTCTTACGAACTCGACTGCATAGCGTAATTCGTAAGGCAGTGATTGCTTAAAAGGTACGGATGTTTCCTGGGGGATCCAGGCGTAACCATTGTGTATCTGCGATCTATGGTCGTGTTAGTGGCGTAATCCGCAAGGCAGAGATTGCTTACGGGGTATGGATGTTTCCTGGGGGATCCAGGCGTAACCATTTTTATGTATCCTGCGGTCCACCGTTTTGTTGCATGGCGAAATTCGCAAGGCAGTGAATGCTTAAAAGGTATGGATGTTTCCTGGGGGACCCAGGCGTAACCATTGTGTATCTGCGATCCATGATTTGATTCGTTTGTGATTGGATTGTACTTTCCATATCTGTTTTTAAAAGTTTTCCAGTATTTTCACTGGGTGTTGAAACAGGTCTACTAAGTACCTGGAGAATTCTAGTTTTGCGCCTGATCAACGCACTACCAGAGTCTACAGGAACAAGGATAAACTTGTCGAAACATCGAGTTATAAAGGTATTTTCGAAATGAAATTTGTTTCGTTATAAAAAAAATATATTTTATTATAAAAGTATTTCTAACAAAGAAATTCTATATTAATATTTGAAATTAAAACCCTTATGGTTCTAAAATTATTCGTGCTTGATGCTATTCTTTTGAATCTGCCTTATCTGCTCAGTTTTATTTATTCACCTATATTTTGTTTTTCCAAATCCTCCTTCTTTTCCTTGTTGACTATATCCTTTAAATATTGTTTATTTATATACTATATGGTTTAATAGAAATTTTAGTGTTATAAATAGTTGAGGTTATTAATTAAATGAAACAGATTTAAAGTAAATGATTATTGATTTATTAATAATGTTTGAAAAGTATCTTGAGATAAATTAATAAATTTATAAATTATGGATTTAATGTTTCAAATAGCTTCTTTATAAAAAATGGGTAATAACGTAAATAATTGTTTTCAAATATTTTCATATATTTATAGAGGTGTTATTTAAACATAAATGGCATTTATAAAGGAAGCAAGAAATTTGCAAAAGGGTTTGAAAAATATTAAAGTATTAAAGACAATTGAATTACAAATGAAGTTTTCAAATTTAAGTAAAATTTATATAGTTCAAATAAATTGTTTAATCTTGACTTTCAATCTACTTTTATTTCTGGTTGTTCTATTCTCCTACCTCCTTCCTTTTCGGGGACGAAAAGTTTTGAGTGGGGGAGAGTGTAACGACCCGTAAAATTTAATGGTTTAAAAAGTATATTTAATTGGAAATTTGTGAAATTTTAAACAATAAAATTTGACTTTAAAAATTTATTATTTGGAATACGTCTATTTTAATATAGCAACTGGTAAATTTTCATCTGATAATATTGAAGTTTATTTTCCTGTGAAATTTCATTTCAAATCAAACCGGTTAATAACAGTGAATTTAAAAGTTTTCCGAAACCAAAATATGTCAACAGGAGAAAATTTATTCAGACTATTCTGAATCAGACTGCGAAATTCGTTTTTCCAAATTTGGACTTCTACTGCTCCGTTTATCTTAATTCTGGCAAAATAGCAGCATTTCTGGTACCGATTATCGACTTTCGATCGGATGATCGTACCACTAGTATTTGTATACCGTTTTGATCGTCACGTCATGCTGATCTCCATGGTATATTCATTTGCTTGTTTCGGCGTCCGATGGACAACGGAATCTGTAAAACAGTTCACCGTATCGGTACCGTATTCGTGACCTTTTGTTTTCTATTGCCTTTCAAACTTTAGCCGTGCTGTCCAAGCATCACAATTAATTGCTTTAAAACTTTTGCGGAATCAATGGATAGTGCACGTCCCTTTGGCTTTTGAATTTATATCTAAAATTAAGGTGGAACGTTTCTTTTGCCCCTTTCTCTCCCATTCACACTTCCATATATTTATTTCTTTTCCTTTGAAACTCTTTCTTCTTCCTCCCAGATCTATTTCTTCCTCCTCTCTCTTTTATTTTTTTTTCTTCTTTTCGTTTCTTTCTTCTATTCTTCATTCCCCTGTGTGCACAGTTTTGCCGAACCCTCTCCTTCCCAATATTTTGCCGAGCCACCCCTTTACTTGAGACCATCCTCCTTCCACCATCAACCGAGACCGAGCCTCCAACCTTCCTCCGGCCGAGTCGGCAACATCCACAACAATCTCCTCCTCCACGAGATTCCACACTCGGCGTTCCTCCTCCCCACGACCAGCAACCACCACGACCTCCTCTCCCAACCGAAGCTTCACCTCCTTCCCACGTCACCACTTCCACCTTCAACACGCAACCCCAAGCCTTGAGCCTCCTTGCTCCTCAACTCGAAGCCAACATCTCCACACACCCAGGCCTCGGTCTCTACCCTCACGCACCTTCCCACTCTCCCCGAACCACCAGCCTACCCAAAACCCCCAGTGCACCCATCTCCACACATCCGCCTCAGCCAAACCCAACCGCCTTTCCCCTCGTCTCCGACACCACTGACCACGACCCACCACAGATGCCGACTTCCGCAGTCCCTGACGCGCCGCAGCCTCGCCGAGCACTGCGACCAGCGTGCCCTCATCTCCAGCGAGCCGGTCACCGCCTTCATTACGTGACCACCATCTCCTCCGCTCGTGATCTTTCTTCCACTCGTTCTTTTCGTCCAAATCCGCTCGAGCCTCCTTTCTTCTAGTAATTGGTATGTTTTATATTTTATTATATTATAAGTATGTAGGTTAAGTTTTATTATGTGAAGTATAATAGTTTACTTCATGATTTAGGCGTACAATATAAAGTATATAGAGGAGTTAGTCTGTTATACGTGTATTATATATATGTTAGTAAATCGATTTAATTATATCACTATCTATTAAAACATATTGTTACTATCATAAGAAAATCGAACTGGCACATATTGATAAATTAACTGATAGCATTAATAAAGTCTATAACTTGTGCCTAAATTTGAATGAAGCCTGCATATAGTCAGTCACGCATATTTATATAACCTGGATAATATTGAGCAGCTTATACATGTATTTTGTTGCTCATATTTATAGTCTGCATAGATGGTTTTAGGTAGCTTGCTTGTATAAAAGTTCATTTTAAAAGTAAGGTAGTTTATACAGTGTTTGTATATCCAGATTTTTGTTCATATCTAACCGATGGTCTGCATAGTTGTATAGCTTACATAGTTGTAAATCTAACTTTTATATACGGTTATGGTTGTACTTATACATATAACGCATTTTGTTCAATATTTCAAATGGGTGTTTTGTTTAAATGAATATAGATAATATATTTAATATGGTTTGAAATATTTTGTAATTTATGGACCTTTATAAATACTGACTTCAAGTGAATGCAATATGAAGATTTATTATATATGTGTTTAATTTAAACAAAGATTTTGATTTTTTTTATAAAATAGTTATATATAGTTATATATATGTGTTCACTTATACCAATTATATTCATCAATCTAGTTCTGATCTAAATTCGTCAATTACTTATTATCAGCTTTGTCCGTCCAAATTCGTATCAATCCTGCTTTGCTTTGAAAATTCGGGCTTGGATTCGTAACTCATCTCGTCTCGTTCTCCTCTAACCTCGAAAGGTGAGCAATCACTCACGATTAACATTCTTTTATTTATTAAATTTGATTTCAATTGAAACGACAATTGAAATATTACTGCTGTTAGTTAATTTCATTGTTATATATATGCTATTTTTTTGTATCTGTTCACCTGTGACATCTGACACCCGTATCTGTTATTTATACTGATGATATATGCCTGCTGTTATATAATTTTTAGTATCTGTTATCACTCTGCAAGTTCCCTGTTAGTATAGAATTCACTATGGGTTGAAATGATACATACCCGAACGGACTTTAGAATAGGAGAAAATCGTTATGGGTAGAAATGATAAACCCAAGCGATTTTCCTTTGAATTGAAATTGGGATTACGGGTCGAAATGATATCTACCCGTATATATTTAAATTTCTGATTGAAATGATAAATATTCGTATCACTTAACCATATGATAAATATATATACAAACACCATTGGTCCATATATATATAAATATTTGAAATCGAATTCTATGGTTTTGGAAAGAAATATTTGGTTTCAACAAATGTTGATTTTTAAAAATTTATATATAAATGGTAATGATATATTTATAGATTTAATAATGATATTTAATTTAATTAAGATGGATTTAATACAAATAATATGTTAAGTATAAAATTTATATTTCAAAATAGATTTTGGTAAAAATTTGAATAAGTTAAGGTTGGGAAGATAATTTGAATTTAGTAAAGAATTTTATTTAATTAAAACGATTTGAAACTTATTGAAATTGGAATTTAAGATATGATTTATAACTTGGGTTTGATTTAAGTGACTTAATAAATATTTCTTGTTTAAAATAAAGTTAAAGAAATATTTAGTAAAATGTAATTTAAGGCTAGTTAAATGATATTGGATTTATTAAGTGAATATTCCCTGATTAAATAATAATAAAGTTAAATCAAGTGCTATATGAAACTGTTAAATTTAACTTTGAAAATGTTGAATATTAAAGTTTTGAAATATATTGAAAATTTAAATGGTATATTTAGAACTGGATTGGATTAATGAATTTAGATTGAATTAAATTGGAATATTTGAAATTTGAGTTGATTTGAATCGATTTGCGAGACTTGAGAAAATATTAAATACTTTACTTTTTAAATCAATATATATACTATTTTGGAAAGTAGATATATTTGAAATGAAATGATATTTGGGTTAAAGTAAAAATTAAATTGAAATGACCACGGTGTTACAGTGTATATTTCCACCTTGTAGATAGTTCTGAAGATCCTTAGAGGATGGTTATCCCAAACATCCTTTAAGTTACTTGTATTTCAATTTATGTTTCACTTGAGTTGGATTTATTTATATAAGAATGTTAATCCTGACTCGAGTGTTTTGTGTTTTGCTTTACGCTCGGGTCAGACTGAGTGATACAGCATTCGAGACTCACCTTTGGAGTTTGGAGCTTCGTTTGGAGATCCAACTTTTGATTCAGCTTCCAGCTTTCCAGTTGATTCGTTCACAGAAGTCATCTGTTTGGATTGGAGACTTCACTGTATTTGAGATATTCTGTTGCATTTTATTTCTAACTCTGATGTTTATATAGTAGCTTCATGAACTACTATTTTATCTATTCCGCTGCGTATTATTGTATTACTCTGTGTCTGTGATTATGTGATTGATTTATTTACTGCATATGCTGAGTTTTGCCAAATTTTTATTACAATCTGTTATTTTGAATTATTCAAGTCAGACATGTGTGGATTTATTGTCGATTTGAATGGTCCAAAATACTGGGTCGTCACAGTTATGTAAAAATATGAAATAAACACTTAAGATAATTCTAAATTTATATATTAATTATGCAAAGACATGTATATATAGGTATGAAAATAGATAAGAAAAATATATATATACAAGTTTGTACATACAAAATCAAAGGCAAAGAGTATATGTAAACATGATGAGGAGCCACTGTGATCAAATACTATCATCTTAGTACAAACAAAGGTCATTTCAAAATGTATACAATATCATTTCAGCCTCCAATTCAAATAAAAATCTCTGCTCAACATATAAACAAAACATTTTCTAGTAAAAAAAAAATCAAAGGATAAGTATTTGTAAACTTGGAAAGAGACCATTGCATTAAATGCCATCATTTCAAATTGCTAAAACAAATCATGTCAGCCTCCATAAGATAAAAATCCTTGATCTATAAAAAATCTATACAAGGCATCAGCCTCTATGGCTTACCCTGTAATCTTTCCTCCCTATGTACATCTACTTGGCTTCACTTTCTGATTCGAAAAAAAAAGTGTCAAATAAAAAATATAATAATAATACAAACTACCATTACAAAACATTCAAGGAAAACAGGAAGCAACAACAAAGCAAGCAGCATTTGTCAAAAACAGTGCCCTGTTCAAAGAAGATCTGTGAGTATAACACTTCATTTCCAACTGATTTATGTGCATATAACAGTGATTGATAATTTAAAACAAGCAGCAGTTTTCAAGACCCTTTGTTCTTTGTCCAAAACAATAGTCAGTGAGTAACCCTCACGCAACTTATCTCTAATCTAAAATGAATGTTTATGTGTTGAAATCTATTTAAAGCTTCTTTGAATTATTTTGTATTTACTGAGGCTTCAATTTGTTGTTGATAAAACATGGTTTCAGCTAGTTAATGGGAAATTGCCACTTGAACGGTGAGTAAACTTTTAAGGAAAAAATAAATCTATTGCATGTGATTTCAGAGATAAATTTTTGCCTGCATGTTTTTTTTTATGAAATCTCTGTGTATATGGGAGTTTGATTGAACTGGGCATGATGTTTAGCTTGCTCTTCTCAGTTTCCAGATTTCAGAGCTGATAAACAATTCAAACAAAAACAAAGAAAGAAAAAAAGAGATTCAAAATCTCTTTATCTAATCATGGTTTGGCTTTGTGATTCAAACAAAATATGATTGATAAAACATAAAATATAGTTTAAATTTATATTGTAACAAAATAGTTCTGTATATCTCTTGAAATAAAGTAAAACAGTAAGATTTTAGAAGAAACGATAAAAATCAAACAATTTAATTTGTGGATTCAAGTATGCAACTTGAACCGTCACTGAAAAATTTGATTTTTAGAACAAAATTCATGGATTTTAGTTTGTGTTTGAAGTAGCTTTTCGGGGATGACCAGAATTATGATTTTTAGCAAATTCCGATGACTGGATGATCATTGGACGTCAGGGTCTTCGTTGAAGTTTGGTTGTCGACTGGGAAGGTCGGGAAAAATGGTGAAGGAGGTGATTGTTTGTTGTGGCGTTGGCAGTTGATGGAACTAGGGTTTTAGACCCCAAACGAGTCGAGGTCAGATTGTTAGGGCGTTCGCCATCATCGGAGCATCGAGTCAGGCGTGACGTGGAGGAAAGGTGCTGGTGACGTGGACGAAGACGTTGGCGAAGTTGCGGTGGTTCCGGTGGTCGGAAGGAGCTTGTCGAGGCGATTTCAAATGAGGATGGTTTCCAGTTTTCAACTGGAGATGCTCGATATCGTTTTGGGCTTCGCGACGAATGATCGAGGGTCGGAAACGATCAGGGGGTTCAGTGTTGATGTGTGGAAGGTATCGTCGGTGAGCGGCGATGCATCGATGATCTGTACACGTGCACAAGGGACGATCTGTGCACGGTAGTTCACTTGTAATACTTTGAATCAATGTTTTGAAAACCGAACCGTAAGTCGAACCGTTGTATCTCAAGGTTCAAGGTTTTGATGGTCGGACCGATCGAACCGCTGAAATTTTGCATTTTTATTTTTTTAACGATTTGTACATTCCAAATTGAAAAATATAAACTCATGTTGTTTAATACATGATATTGACTCATGTCATAAAAAATACCAAACACATATTATTACTCAAACACAAGCACAACATATCTCATATAACATGATCTTAAATATACAGACCGATAATAATTCACATATAATAGTTGAAAACATCGTATAAATACCACAATAACATAAACATGAACATTTCATCATGGTTTTAACCTCAATCACACATTAAAGTTAACATGTATATAATAGTTGACACCTACATATTAATAATAAAATAACATGAACCTGCAACATGGTTTTATGCATAGTGCTATTAGAGTTGTTTGCAGCGGCAAAGAGCCAAATGATGGAATTTGTAGTTTAGATTTTAGTACCATTATGATTTTTAAAATATAGATTTACTTGTTTTTTTCAAAACAATACAAAAGATGAAAATGAGAGAGAATTATAGGATGAGAAAATAGGAAAAATTAAAAGAACCGCGGTTCAACCGGATAACATTAATGGTTGGACCGCCGGTTTGAAGGTTCGACCGGGGTTCACGCATGACTAAGGCCTGATTGAGTTCCGAACCGTGATGATCCAAGGTTCAGGGTTATTCGAGGTCGAACCGAGGCTGGGTCGGGTTTTCAAAACACTGCTTTGAATAGATAGGCGGAGAAGAAAGAAGGAGAGTGGAAGCATCGGGCTGGAGGGGTTTGGGCCGAGTGGGCTGTCGTTTTCATAACAGTGTATTGTTTTTTTTTATAAAAAAAATATCTCTAGTGAATGTTTAACAAGTTTAAAAAGCATGGAAATGAAGGTTTCAAAGTAAATAAATGTTTTTCAAAGTTTCAAAGTTAAATATTAAGCAGGGTTTAAAAATATATATATATATATATATATATATATATATATATATATATAAAGGTCTAACGTTTAAATCGTTTTGATTTAATACAATTACATTAGTGGTAAATTATTTAAGTATATTTTAAGTATATCAAAAGGAGTATATTAATGATAGTTAAAGTGGCTTTATAAGATTAATGGTTTACCTTAAAGAATAATCAGGGTCTTTAGTAATTAAAGATAGACTATTGATTAATTGATTAATAATTAAAGAGTAATGAATTAATACCTAAGAAATAATTAATTTATGAGTTTAAGTAATGGTTAATTAAGGTAAACTTAATCAGGGTAAGTAATTAAAGTCAATTAACTAATTAAGATTAATCAACTAAGTAAGTATAGTTAATTAATGGAAGTAATTAAGGGATAGTTAATTAATGAAGGTAATTAAGGATGGTTAATTAATTAATGACAAATGGTTTAACTTGTGTAAATTAAGCTTGGATAAGAAATTAATTAGTAATGAATTTAATCGGTTAAATTAAGCTGATTAGAATTATGTGATGAATTAACCTAATTTAGGAATAATGATGAATTGAATAAATGTTTGGGTTGATAAATACATGTGGTATGTTAATCTGTGATGATCTGTGGTGGTGACATACTTTGGACATAATGGTGATAAACATAAGTTATTTACCTATGATTGAGTTGTTAAGTGAATACAAATGTTCTGCAGTGAATTAAATTGTTTAACCTTAAAATAACTTGGGTTAGAAATGACACTGGTTTCGAAGAAACCGGGGATGGATATCAAAAAATACCCGAAACCTCTTCGTCTAGTAACCTTCAACAATTCTTTATAGATTTAGAAGGTGAGGTTAAATAGGCTAGAATGAAATAAAGTAAGTAAGAAAACATGACTGTTTGATCTAGGTAACTGTGGCTTGAAATAAGAAATTGGCTTAAATAAGTAATGAACTCGTAGTGAAGTACAAGTTAACCGAGTTTCCTTTTATGATCTAACCTTAGTATTTAAACTTTATGGGTTTACTCACGCTGGTTTCCAGCCTGACCCGGGTGTTACTTTGATGTAATGCTCGGGTCAGACCGAGTATTACAGATTTTCAAGTAAGGACGTTCTGGAGCTCAGGAGACGAGCTGGATGGCAGGAACGTATGGAGTGTTTCCGCTGTGATATTATTTCTGTTTATTTGAGACATGCATTTGTATATGTCCAGTGTTTGTGTATGAGTGTAACTCTGATGTAAAAATATAATTGACAGATACAGATATTCTTTGTAAACTTTTATTACTTGATATTATATTTTGATCCGCTGCGATTTGTGAGAATCATATGTTGTGTTTCTGTTTCTTCTTCTTCTATCTCTTTCTTCTTTTCCTAACTATCTGTAATTTTCGTGATCGAAAATTCCGGGTCGTTACATTTGGTATCAGAGCCAGGTTAAGCGAGAACCTTGGCTCTGGTGGGTGTACTCATCTAAAGACAGGGTCAATAGTACCCTAGAATGAGTTGAGTGTAATATATATGAGAGAGCGTACTTGTTATTTTCTTATATAAAGATTTTAAATGATTATATTTTGATATATAAAGCAATATTTCTTTTTAATAAATATTAAGATAATTGGTTGTTAAATTATTGGAATTAAATTAAGTGGTAATAGAAATACAACCAATTTGAAATTAAAGATGAGTTGAAATGGATTCAAACCAGAATAGAATGATTGTTGTGTTTAATAATGAAATGTTGTTAATGAGTAAGCAAAATGAAATGTTTTAGGGAAGTAAAACATTTAGGCAAGTATGACTTATAAATTGGAACTGAAGATGATATAAATTGTGAAGTTTTAAATCTGAGCCCAGAATTTGAAAATTGTTTCAAAGTGATAAAGAAATAATAAATAATATTATTTGAATGAAAGGGCTTATTCAAACAGGAGTTGTTTGAATTTTTTAAAGGGAATTTGTTTTGAAATTAAAAACCAATAATGGTTTAAAATCTAAGGTATGACTTGAAGTGCGAATGAAATAAATATGTATATATGTGGGATATACATAAGATCAAAGTTGATTGGAAGTAAACACTAGGTGTCGAGTTTTGAATTTTCCCTAAAATGTGATAAGTTTTTGAGCTTATAAGTAAGAAGGGATATTGATAAGAAGTTTAAGAATTTGAAATGGAGAAATTCAAATTTTGTGAGGTTGACTGGATCAAGTGAATTGAATTTAACTTTGGGAAAGTTAAATAATTTAATAAGCAACCTGAAATGGAAATTTAGAGATGAAATTGGGATTTAACTTGGGAAGTTAAAATTGTTGATTTGAATTGGGAGTTTGTGCGATCTCAAAATGAGTTTGAGATCTGGAAATTGGAAATAAATGGATGTTTTAAAATAATTTGGATAATATTATCCTATTGTTATTAATAATCTTTAAACAGTGAATTGGATTATTCTAATTGAATTAAGAAATGGATTGAGGTAATATACATCCATTGCAGAAATTTAATGGAATCACTTTGAACTTAAGGATTAAATTTGCAAACTAAAATTGTTTAAGAATTGGGGTCAAAGTTAGAAGTTAAAAATTTGGAGATGAATGAAATTCTGAAGATTAAATTGTTTAAAAATTTTGAACTCTTATTGGAACCTTGAAATAAGTTAAGTAAAGGCAATTTAAAATGAAATTTGGATTTAGAATTGAAAATTGTTAAAGATTTAAGTTGTTAAATTAAAAATAAAGGTTAATTTGATTTAAGGGGTTAAATCAACATTTGAAAATTTAACTCGAATTTATATAATTCGAGATGGTTTAAAGTTGAGATTCAGATTTCATTAGTTCAAATTGAATTTAGTCTGAATTAACTAGAATTGAAGATGGATAAGTATAAAATTCAAATGGGAATTGGGATTAATTCATAAGGAAATTGAAATGATTTGAAATTGAAGTGGATTCAATCTGGAGTTAGTCTAAATTAATTTAAATAATTTGGAATTGTAATTAAAGTGAATATGTTTAAAATCAAATGGGATTTGATTTGAATTTAGGAAAGAAATTGTGGATAATTCAACTTGAATTGGGACTGGATCAATTTAATAGGAAATTGATTGAAATGGAGATTGGGAAGTTGAACAGTTTGACTCTAGACTATTTTCAAAATAAATTGTTTTAATATAAATCTATTTTTCCAAACTATTTACTATACAGCTTTTCTTTTAAACCTAAAACTATCTTAAGCTTGTTTTACAATTACTTTTGGAACTATTTAACTATTTTCAACTGTTTTATAGCTAATTACTATTTTACAACTATTTTGCAATTATTTTACTATTTTTCAATTATTTTATGATCACTTAACTGTTTTACAGCTATTTTACAAACTAATAATTATGTTTTCAACTACTTATATATTTTTAAAAAAATTTCAAGCTATTTTCTAAATATAAATTGGTCGGAGTTCAAACTGTTATTGAGTAAATACCCAACTGAGATAAGAATTGAAGTGATAATCCAAATGGGGATTTAGGCAAATGTGAATAAGTGAATAAAATCAAAGTGAATGTGAATAGAAATAGAATTGATTTAATTGATAATCAATGAAAATAAATACGTAGGATGTACGTGTATTATTCTATTCGCAGAGTGATTTGATCCAGATTCGAGCACAGAATTTCGAGATAATATTATCGATCCGAATTGGGATTTTTCGCTCGATTTTCGACGGCGAACCTGGATATGGATTTTTGATTGGTTTTGGATATTCTCTATCATAGTTGTGGCTATGCAAGGAGAATAATGGTTTCTGATCAAGAAACCAAATCTGAGTCCGCACTAGGAAGTCGGGTGGACAATACTAGTTCGGAAGTGAAATTGTGTGATCGAGTGAGCGATCAGATTGATATTGCGTACGGATGATATAGGTACATCGTACGGGTTTGAATAAAATTGATATTGAAAATTTGTGGATAAGAACTGGAAATGATTTTTGAAATTGAAAGTATATTTTGTGAAATATATGATGAAGTAAAGTGGAAATTGGATATTTCTATGGTAAAAATTTGTTTTATGGAAGTAAGTAATTTGGTAAGTGACTTTATAGAGTTATCAAATTTGAATATTTGATTTGGAATAAACAAAGTTACGTATCTTTGTTATATATATGATAAAACCCCTCTTGTTGAATCTTTTGCCAGAAGAAAAGGGTTTTGAAAGTATTTGAAGTATAAAAGTGAATTTATACAAGTATGAAGTGCTTCAAAAATTTCCCAAGATTATTATATATATATATGTATATATAAAGGCTTTTGTGAAAGTGATTTTGAGGAAAGGTTTTTGGAACCTTTGAATTTTGGAAAGGGCTTTTGATTTTTGGGAAAAATCAATATTGGAATCTGGAAAGCCTAATTTGAGAATTATCGATTTTGGGAATCGATTTCTAGAAAGGAGCTTTATATGTGATTCATACTAGGTGTATGATTTGGAAAATACTATATGTGTATAGTATAAAGTGTTTTGAGGTGGCTCTGGGGAAAAAGGCGCTCCCTTGGAATGAACTTCTCAGGAGTGCCACTGGATGGTACTGCCTTGAGCCTCTAAGGGGGAGGTTCTAAAGTTGATCCTGTGAGGAGTCCGGACAAAACTAGTTCCTGAGGATTATTGTGTAGCGAAAGTCGAGGGGCTGATGCCTACAGAGGCATTTGGGTTATGCTGTGACGACAGTGTAACTCGATGTCACTGCGATCTACTGCAGACCATAGCGAAAGTCGTGTGTGCCGCTGAGAGCCAACAGTCTACGTTTGATTTTATATCGGTAGACTGCGACACTATAGTAACATAGCGAAAGTCGTGTGTGCCGCTGAGAGCCAACAGTCTATGTTTGATTTTACATCGGTAGACTGCGACCTATGTGGGAGTGGAGAAGTTTCATTTTGACAGCGAAAATTGTGTGTGCCGCTGAGAGCCAACAGTTACATGGACTTTTGCTGCGACGACAACGTAACCCTGGAATGTAACTGCGATCTGTTGTGGGTTCCATGGCGTAATCGAGAGGCCACGGAGAGCCTACAGTTACATGGACTTTTGCTGCGATGGCAACGTAACCCAGGATGTAACAGTGACCATGGATGGGGGTGATGATTTCCAGAGCATTCTCACCAAAGCTATTTTCTCTATTTCAAAACCGTTTTCTACATTTTCAATAAAAAAATTATTTTCCCAAGTATTTTCACTGGATGTTGAAAACGAGTTTACCAAGTACTTATAGATTTTCAGCCCTACGCCTGATCAACGTATGACCGAATCTTTGTGAGAACGAGGATGGACTTGTTGAAACATCGAGTTATAAAAGTAATTTTATAAAAACTACTTTGGAATAGTATTATATAGATGTTAAAACAAAAATATTTTATGAATAATCAAAGAATGTTTATCTGGTTTTAAGCATTTTAATAATTCTGGCCTCGTTCCTTTTCGAGGACGAAAAGTTTTAAAGAGGGGAGGAATGTGACGACCTGAATTTTTAACGAATGATAATTGGATGATTAACTGAATCAATCAAAATTTCATAGAAAATAAAATGATAAATTCCATTGTTTAAATTAAAATAAAATATATATAAATTTAGTAGTGATAGTTTAAACTTAAA
The DNA here is from genome assembly GCA_030737815.1 of Allium fistulosum. Classification (NCBI taxonomy): domain Eukaryota; kingdom Viridiplantae; phylum Streptophyta; class Magnoliopsida; order Asparagales; family Amaryllidaceae; genus Allium; species Allium fistulosum. Next base: position 1,124,695,528 of record CM060904.1, on the reverse strand, counting down.
TAGAAATAAACGTTTCAAAATAAAATTATGGTTATGTAAAAATACGAAATAAACACTTAAGATAATTCTAAATGTATATATTAATTATGCAAAGACATGTATATATAGGTATGAAAATAGATAAGAAAAATATATATATACAAGTTTGTACATACAAAATCAAAGGCAAAGAGTATATGTAAACATGATGAGGAGCCACTGTGATCAAATACTATCATCTTAGTACAAACAAAGGTCATTTCAAAATGTATACAATATCATTTCAGCCTCCAATTCAAATAAAAATCTCTGCTCAACATATAAACAAAACATTTTCCAGTAAAAAAAAAATCAAAGGATAAGTATTTGTAAACTTGGAAAGAGACCATTGCATTAAATGCCATCATTTCAAATTGCTAAAACAAATCATGTCAGCCTCCATAAGATAAAAATCCCTGATCTATAAAAAAATCTATACAAGGCATCAGCCTCTATGGCTTACCCTGTAATCTTTCCTCCCTATGTACATCTACTTGGCTTCACTTTCTGATTCGGAAAAAAAAAGTGTCAAATAAAAAATATAATAATAATACAAACTACCATTACAAAACATTCAAGGAAAACAGGAAGCAACAACAAAGCAAGCAACATTTGTCAAAAACAGTGCCCTGTTCAAAGAAGATCTGTGAGTATAACACTTCATTTCCAACTGATTTATGTGCATATAACAGTGATTGATAATTTAAAACAAGCAGCAGTTTTCAAGACCCTTTGTTCTTTGTCCAAAACAATAGTCAGTGAGTAACCCTCACGCAACTTATCTCTAATCTAAAACGAATGTTTATGTGTTGAAATCTATTTAAAGCTTCTTTGAATTATTTTGTATTTACTGAGGCTTCAATTTGTTGTTGATAAAACATGGTTTCAGCTAGTTAATGGGAAATTGCCACTTGAACGGTGAGTAAACTTTTAAGGAAAAAATAAATCTATTGCATGTGATTTCAGAGATAAATTTTTGCCTGCATGTTTTTTTATGAAATCTCTGTGTATATGGGAGTTTGATTGAACTGGGCATGATGTTTAGCTTGCTCTTCTCAGTTTCTAGATTTCAGAGCTGATAAACAATTCAAACAAAAACAAAGAAAGAAAAAAAGAGATTCAAAATCTCTTTATCTAATCATGGTTTGGCTTTGTGATTCAAACAAAATATGATTGATAAAACATAAAATATAGTTTAAATTTATATTGTAACAAAATAGTTCTGTATATCTCCTGAAATAAAGTAAAACAGTAAGATTTTAGAAGAAACGATAAAAATCAAACAATTTAATTTGTGGATTCAAGTATGCAACTTGAACCGTCACTGAAAAATTTGATTTTTAGAACAAAATTCATGGATTTTAGTTTGTGTTTGAAGTAGCTTTTCGGGGATGACCAGAATTATGATTTTTAGCAAATTCCGTTGACTGGATGATCATTGGACGTCAGGGTCTTCGTTGAAGTTTGGTTGTCGACTGGGAAGGTCGGGAAAAATGGTGAAGGAGGTGATTGTTTGTTGTGGAGTTGGCAGTTGATGGAACTAGGGTTTTAGACCCCAAACGAGTCGAGGTCAGATTGTTAGGGCGTTCGCCATCATCGGAGCAGGCGTGACGTGGAGGAAAGGTGCTGGTGATGTGGACGAAGACGTTGGCGAAGTTGCGGTGGTTCCGGTGGTCGGAAGGACCTTGTCGAGGCGATTTCAAATGAGGATGGTTTCCAGTTTTCAACTGGAGATGCTCGATATCGTTTTGGGCTTCACGACGAATGATCGAGGGTCGGAAACGATCAGAGGGATCAGTGTTGATGTGTGGAAGGTATCGTCGGTGAGCGGCGATGCATCGATGATCTGTACACGTGCACAAGGGACGATCTGTGCACGGTAGTTCACTTGTAATACTTTGAATCAGTGTTTTGAAAACCCGACCCAGCCTCGGTTCGACCTCGAATAACCCTGAACCTTGGATCATCACGGTTCGGAACTCAATCAGGCCTTAGTCATGCGTAAACCCCGGTCGAACCTTCAAACCGGCGGTCCAACCATTAATTTTATCCGGTTGAACCGCGGTTCTTTTAATTTTTCCTATTTTCTCATCCTATAATTCTCTCTCATTTTCAACTTTTGTATTGTTTTGAAAAAAACAAGTAAATCTATATTTTAAAAATCATAATGGTACTAAAATCTAAACTACAAATTCCATCATTTGGCTCTTTGCCGCTGCAAACAACTCTAATAGCACTATGCATAAAACCATGTTGCAGGTTCATGTTATTTTATTATTAATATGTAGGTGTCAACTATTATATACATGTTAACTTTAATGTGTGATTGAGGTTAAAACCATGATGAAATGTTCATGTTTATGTTATTGTGGTATTTATACGATGTTTTCAACTATTATATGTGAATTATTATCGGTCTGTATATTTAAGATCATGTTATATGAGATATGTTGTGCTTGTGTTTGAGTAATAATATGTGTTTGGTATTTTTTATGACATGAGTCAATATCATGTATTAAACAACATGAGTTTATATTTTTCAATTTGGAATGTACAAATCGTTAAAAAAATAAAAATGCAAAGTTTCAGCGGTTCGACCGGTCCGACCATCAAAACCTTGAACCTTGAGATACAACGGTTCGACTTACGGTTCGGTTTTCAAAACATTGCTTTGAATAGATAGGCGGAGAAGAAAGAAGGAGAGTGGAAGCATCGGGCTGGAGGGGTTTGGGCCGAGTGGGCTGTCGTTTTCATAACAGTGTATTGTTTTTTTTTTTAAAATCTCTCTAGTGAATGTTTAACAAGTTTAAAAAGCATGGAAATGAAGGTTTCAAAGTAAATAAATGTTTTTCAAAGTTTCAAAGTTAAATATTAAGCAGGGTTTAAAAATATTAAATCGTTTTGATTTAATACAATTACATTAGTGGTAAATTATTTAAGTATATTTTAAGTATATCAAAAGGAGTATATTAATGATAGTTAAAGTGGCTTTATAAGATTAATGGTTTACCTTAAAGAATAATCAGGGTCTTTAGTAATTAAAGATAGACTATTGATTAATTGATTAATAATTAAAGAGTAATGAATTAATACCTAAGAAATAATTAATTTATGAGTTTAAGTAATGGTTAATTAAGGTAAACTTAATCAGGGTAAGTAATTAAAGTCAATTAACTAATTAAGATTAATCAACTAAGTAAGTATAGTTAATTAATGGAAGTAATTAAGGGATAGTTAATTAATGAAGGTAATTAAGGATGGTTAATTAATTAATGACAAATGGTTTAACTTGTGTAAATTAAGCTTGGATAAGAAATTAATTAGTAATGAATTTAATCGGTTAAATTAAGATGATTAGAATTATGTGATGAATTAACCTAATTTAGGAATAATGATGAATTGAATAAATGTTTGGGTTGATAAATACATGTGGTATGTTAATCTGTGATGATCTGTGGTGGTGACATACTTTGGACATAATGGTGATAAACATAAGTTATTTACCTACGATTGAGTTGTTAAGTGAATACAAATGTTCTGCAGTGAATTAAATTGTTTAACCTTAAAATAACTTGGGTTAGAAATGACACTGGTTTCGAAGAAACCGGGGATGGATATCAGAAAATACCCGAAACCTCTTCATCTAGTAACCTTCAACAATTCTTTATAGATTTAGAAGGTGAGGTTAAATAGGCTAGAATGAAATAAAGTAAGTAAGAAAACATGACTGTTTGATCTAGGTAACTGTGGCTTGAAATAAGAAATTGGCTTAAATAAGTAATGAACTCGTAGTGAAGTACAAGTTAACCGGGTTTCCTTTTATGATCTGACCTTAGTATTTAAACTTTATGGGTTTACTCACGCTGGTTTCCAGCCTGACCCGGGTGTTACTTTGATGTAATGCTCGGGTCAGACCGAGTATTACAGATTTTCAAGTAAGGACGTTCTGGAGCTCAGGAGACGAGCTGGATGGCAGGAACGTATGGAGTGTTTCCGCTGTGATATTATTTCTGTTTATTTGAGACATGCATTTGTATATGTCCAGTGTTTGTGTATGAGTGTAACTCTGATGTAAAAATATAATTGACAGATACAGATATTCTTTGTAAACTTTTATTACTTGATATTATATTTTGATCCGCTGCGATTTGTGAGAATCATGTGTTGTGTTTCTGTTTCTTCTTCTTCTATCTCTTTCTTCTTTTCCTAACTATCTGTAATTTTCGTGATCGAAAATTCCAGGTCGTTACATTTGGTATCAGAGCCAGGTTAAGCGAGAACCTTGGCTCTGGTGGGTGTACTCATCTAAAGATAGGGTCAATAGTACCCTAGAATGAGTTGAGTGTAATATATATGAGAGAGCGTACTTGTTATTTTCTTATATAAAGATTTTAAATGATTATATTTTGATATATAAAGCAATATTTCTTTTTAATAAATATTAAGATAATTGGTTGTTAAATTATTGGAATTAAATTAAGTGGTAATAGAAATACAACCAATTTGAAATTAAAGATGAGTTGAAATGGATTCAAACCAGAATAGAATGATTGTTGTGTTTAATAATGAAATGTTGTTAACGAGTAAGCAAAATGAAATGTTTTAGGGAAGTAAAACATTTAGGCAAGTATGACTTATAAATTGGAACTGAAGATGATATAAATTGTGAAGTTTTAAATCTGAGCCCAGAATTTGAAAATTGTTTCAAAGTGATAAAGAAATAATAAATAATATTATTTGAATGAAAGGGCTTATTCAAACAGGAGTTGTTTGAATTTTTTAAAGGGAATTTGATTTGAAATTAAAAACCAATAATGGTTTAAAATCTAAGGTATGACTTGAAGTGCGAATGAAATAAATATGTATATATGTGGGATATACATAAGATCAAAGTTGATTGGAAGTAAACACTAGGTGTCGAGTTTTGAATTTTCCCTAAAATGTGATAAGTTTTTGAGCTTATAAGTGAGAAGGGATATTGATAAGAAGTTTAAGAATTTAAAATGGAGAAATTCAAATTTTGTGAGGTTGACTGGATCAAGTGAATTGAATTTAACTTTGGGAAAGTTAAATAATTTAATAAGCAACCTGAAATGGAAATTTCGAGATGAAATTGGGATTTAACTTGGGAAGTTAAAATGGTTGATTTGAATTGGGAGTTTGTGCGATCTCAAAATGAGTTTGAGATCTGGAAATTGGAAATAAATGGATGTTTTAAAATAATTTGGATAATATTATCCTATTGTTATTAATAATCTTTAAACAGTGAATTGGATTATTCTAATTGAATTAAGAAATGGATTGAGGTAATATACATCCATTGCAGAAATTTAATGGAATCACTTTGAACTTAAGGATTAAATTTGCAAACTAAAATTGTTTAAGAATTGGGGTCAAAGTTAGAAGTTAAAAATTTGGAGATGAATGAAATTCTGAAGATTAAATTGTTTAAAAATTTTGAACTCTTATTTGAACCTTGAAATAAGTTAAGTAAAGGCAATTTAAAATGAAATTTGGATTTAGAATTGAAAATTGTTAAAGATTTAAGTTGTTAAATTAAAAATAAAGGTTAATTTGATTTAAGGGGTTAAATCAACATTTGAAAATTTAACTCGAATTTATATAATTCGAGATGGTTTAAAGTTGAGATTCAGATTTCATTAGTTCAAATTGAATTTAGTCTGAATTAACTAGAATTGAAGATGGATAAGTATAAAATTCAAATGGGAATTGGGATTAATTCATAAGGAAATTGAAATGATTTGAAATTGAAGTGGATTCAATCTGGAGTTAGTCTAAATTAATTTAAATAATTTGGAATTGTAATTAAAGTGAATATGTTTAAAATCAAATGGGATTTGATTTGAATTTAGGAAAGAAATTGTGGATAATTCAACTTGAATTGGGACTGGATCAATTTAATAGGAAATTGATTGAAATGGAGATTGGGAAGTTGAACAGTTTGACTCTAGACTATTTTCAAAATAAATTGTTTTAATATAAATCTATTTTTCCAAACTATTTACTATACAGCTTTTCTTTTAAACCTAAAACTATCTTAAGCTTGTTTTACAATTACTTTTGGAACTATTTAACTATTTTCAACTGTTTTATAGCTAATTACTATTTTACAACTATTTTGCAATTATTTTACTATTTTTCAATTATTTTATGATTACTTAACTGTTTTACAGCTATTTTACAAACTAATAATTATGTTTTCAACTACTTATATATTTTTAAAAAAATTTCAAGCTATTTTCTAAATATAAATTGGTCGGAGTTCAAACTGTTATTGAGTAAATACCCAACTGAGATAAGAATTGAAGTGATAATCCAAATGGGGATTTAGGCAAATGTGAATAAGTGAATAAAATCAAAGTGAATGTGAATAGAAATAGAATTGATTTAATTGATAATCAATGAAAATAAATACGTAGGATGTACGTGTATTATTCTATTCGCAGAGTGATTTGATCCAGATTCAAGCACAGAATTTCGAGATAATATTATCGATCCGAATTGGGATTTTTTGCTCGATTTTCGACGGCGAACCTGGATATGGATTTTTGATTGGTTCTGGATATTCTCTATCATAGTTGTGGCTATGCAAGGAGAATAATGATTTCTGATCAAGAAACCAAATCTGAGTCCGCACTAGGAAGTCGGGTGGACAATACTAGTTCGGAAGTGAAATTGTGTGATCGAGTGAGCGATCAGATTGATATTGCGTACGGATGATATAGGTACATCGTACGGGTTTGAATAAAATTGATATTGAAAATTTGTGGATAAGAACTGGAAATGATTTTTGAAATTGAAAGTATATTTTGTGAAATATATGATGAAGTAAAGTGGAAATTGGATATTTCTATGGTAAAAATTTGTTTTATGGAAGTAAGTAATTTGGTAAGTGACTTTATAGAGTTATCAAATTTGAATATTTGATTTGGAATAAACAAAGTTACGTATCTTTGTTATATATATGATAAAACCCCTCTTGTTGAATCTTTTGCCAGAAGAAAAGGGTTTTGAAAGTATTTGAAGTATAAAAGTGAATTTATACAAGTATGAAGTGCTTCAAAAATTTCCCAAGATTATTATATATATATATATATATATGTATATATAAAGGCTTTTGTGAAAGTGATTTTGAGGAAAGGTTTTTGGAACCTTTGAATTTTGGAAAGGGCTTTTGATTTTTGGGAAAAATCAATATTGGAATTTGGAAAGCCTAATTTGAGAATTATCGATTTTGGGAATCGATTTCTAGAAAGGAGCTTTATATGTGATTCATACTAGGTGTATGATTTGGAAAATACTATATGTGTATAGTATAAAGTGTTTTGAGGTGGCTCTGGGGAAAAAGGCGCTCCCTTGGAATGAACTTCTCAGGAGTGCCACTGGATGGTACTGCCTTGAGCCTCTAAGGGGGAGGTTCTAAAGTTGATCCTGTGAGGAGTCCGGACAAAACTAGTTCCTGAGGATTATTGTGTAGCGAAAGTCGAGGGGCTGATGCCTACAGAGGCATTTGGGTTATGCTGTGACGACAGTGTAACTCGATGTCACTGCGATCTACTACAGACCATAGCGAAAGTCGTGTGTGCCGCTGAGAGCCAACAGTCTACGTTTGATTTTATATTGGTAGACTGCAACACTATGGTAACATAGCGAAAGTCGTGTGTGCCGCTGAGAGCCAACAGTCTATGTTTGATTTTACATCGGTAGACTGCGACCTATGTGGGAGTGGAGAAGTTTCATTTTGACAGCGAAAATCGTGTGTGCCGCTGAGAGCCAACAGTTACATGGACTTTTGCTGCGACGACAACGTAACCCTGGAATGTAACTGCGATCTGTTGTGGGTTCCATGGCATAATCGAGAGGCCGCGGAGAGCCTACAGTTACATGGACTTTTGCTGCGATGGCAACGTAACGCAGGATGTAACAGTGACCATGGATGGTGGTGATGATTTCCAAAGCATTCTCACCAAAGCTATTTTCTCTATTTCAAAACCGTTTTCTACATTTTCAATAAAAAAATTATTTTCCCAAGTATTTTCACTGGGTGTTGAAAACGAGTTTACCAAGTACTTATAGATTTTCAGCCCTACGCCTGATCAACGTATGACCGAATCTTTGTGAGAACAAGGATGGACTTGTTGAAACATCGAGTTATAAAAGTAATTTTATAAAAACTACTTTGGAATAGTATTATATAGATGTTAAAACAAAAATATTTTATGAATAATCAAAGAATATTTATCTGGTTTTAAGCATTTTAATAATTCTGGCCTCGTTCCTTTTCGAGAACGAAAAGTTTTAAAGAAGGGAGGAATGTGACGACCTGAATTTTTAACGAATGATAATTGGATGATTAACTGAATCAATCAAAATTTCATAGAAAATAAAATGATAAATTCCATTGTTTAAATTAAAATAAAATATATATAAATTTAGTAGTGATAGTTTAAACTTAAATAGAAATAAACGTTTCAAAATAAAATTATGGTTATGTAAAAATACGAAATAAACACTTAAGATAATTCTAAATGTATATATTAATTATGCAAAGACATGTATATATAGGTATGAAAATAGATAAGAAAAATATATATATACAAGTTTGTACATACAAAATCAAAGGCAAAGAGTATATGTAAACATGATGAGGAGCCACTGTGATCAAATACTATCATCTTAGTACAAACAAAGGTCATTTCAAAATGTATACAATATCATTTCAGCCTCCAATTCAAATAAAAATCTCTGCTCAACATATAAACAAAACATTTTCTAGTAAAAAAAAAATCAAAGGATAAGTATTTGTAAACTTGGAAAGAGACCATTGCATTAAATGCCATCATTTCAAATTGCTAAAACAAATCATGTCAGCCTCCATAAGATAAAAATCCCTGATCTATAAAAAAATCTATACAAGGCATCAGCCTCTATGGCTTACCCTGTAATCTTTCCTCCCTATGTACATCTACTTGGCTTCACTTTCTGATTCGGAAAAAAAAGTGTCAAATAAAAAATATAATAATAATACAAACTACCATTACAAAACATTCAAGGAAAACAGGAAGCAACAACAAAGCAAGCAGCATTTGTCAAAAACAGTGCCCTGTTCAAAGAAGATCTGTGACTATAACACTTCATTTCCAACTGATTTATGTGCATATAACCGTGATTGATAATTTAAAACAAGCAGCAGTTTTCAAGACCCTTTGTTCTTTGTCCAAAACAATAGTCAGTGAGTAACCCTCACGCAACTTATCTCTAATCTAAAATGAATGTTTATGTGTTGAAATCTATTTAAAGCTTCTTTGAATTATTTTGTATTTACTGAGGCTTCAATTTGTTGTTGATAAAACATGGTTTCAGCTAGTTAATGGGAAATTGCCACTTGAACGGTGAGTAAACTTTTAAGGAAAAAATAAATCTATTGCATGTGATTTCAGAGATAAATTTTTGCCTGCATGTTTTTTTTATGAAATCTCTGTGTATATGGGAGTTTGATTGAACTAGGCATGATGTTTAGCTTGCTCTTCTCAGTTTCCAGATTTCAGAGCTGATAAACAATTCAAACAAAAACAAAGAAAGAAAAAAAGAGATTCAAAATCTCTTTATCTAATCATGGTTTGGCTTTGTGATTCAAACAAAATATGATTGATAAAACATAAAATATAGTTTAAATTTATATTGTAACAAAATAGTTCTGTATATCTCCTGAAATAAAGTAAAACAGTAAGATTTTAGAAGAAACGATAAAAATCAAACAATTTAATTTGTGGATTCAAGTATGCAACTTGAACCGTCACTGAAAAATTTGATTTTTAGAACAAAATTCATGGATTTTAGTTTGTGTTTGAAGTAGCTTTTCGGGGATGACCAGAATTATGATTTTTAGCAAATTCCGATGACTGGATGATCATTGGACGTCAGGGTCTTCGTTGAAGTTTGGTTGTCGACTGGGAAGGTCGGGAAAAATGGTGAAGGAGGTGATTGTTTGTTGTGGCGTTGGCAGTTGATGGAACTAGGGTTTTAGACCCCAAACGAGTCGAGGTCAGATTGTTAGGGCGTTCGCCATCATCGGAGCATCGAGTCAGGCGTGACGTGGAGGAAAGGTGCTGGTGATGTGGACGAAGACGTTGGCGAAGTTGCGGTGGTTCCGGTGGTCGGAAGGACCTTGTCGAGGCGATTTCAAATGAGGATGGTTTCCAGTTTTCAACTGGAGATGCTCGATATCGTTTTGGGCTTCGCGACGAATGATCGAGGGTCGGAAACGATCAGGGGGATCAGTGTTGATGTGTGGAAGGTATCGTCGGTGAGCGGCGACGCATCGATGATCTGTACACGTGCACAAGGGACGATCTGTGCACGGTAGTTCACTTGTAATACTTTGAATAGATAGGCGGAGAAGAAAGAAGGAGAGTGGAAACATCGGGCTGGAGGGGTTTGGGCCGAGTGGGCTGTCGTTTTCATAACAGTGTATTGTTTTTTTTTCAGGTAAGGACGTTCTGAAGCTCAGGAGACGAGCTGGATGGCAGGAACGTATGGAGTGTTTCCGCTGTGATATTATTTCTGTTTACCTGAGTCATGCATTTGTATATGTCCAGTGTTTGTGTATGAGTGTAACTCTGATGTAAAAATATAATTGACAGATACAGATATTCTTTATAAACTGTTATTACTTGATATTATATTTTGATCCGCTGCGATTTGTGAGAATCATGTGATGTGTTTTTGTTTCTTCTTCTTCTATCTCTTTCTTCTTTTCCTAACTATCTGGAATTTTCGTGATCGAAAATTCCGGGTCGTTACAGTAAATTTTTACGATCGAGCCGCGCAAAGGAGACGCTGCCGAAATTTTCCATAAATTCGGGTATTAGAAAATTTTGGAGGCATCAAAATTTTATAACTTGTTTTACATATAAGCCGATATCAGAGTGGCTTAATGGAAGCGTAGTAAAGGTTTTTAAATAAGATTTTAAAGTTTTATAAGTTGATTATTTTGAGTAAAACACATCATATGTTAGATTTTTTACTCAACCCCTTTTGATGGACGAAATTTTTTGAGCGGGGGAGATTGTAATGACCCCTATTTTTAACTATTTTAAATTATTAAATTTAATATAATTATTAAACGAAAATGATTAGAAATAAATATTTAATAATTTATTAATGTAATTTATTGGATAATTGAATTGTTCAAATTTAATATTGGAAATTATTTAAATAATTGAATCCTGAATTTAATATGAATGAAAATGATGTCGAAAGTTAATTTAAGTTTTATTTAAACAAGAATGAAAATTTTTAACTATTAAAATTGAATTCAAAGTGAATAAGTTTATTTTGGAAAATAGCTTGTTTTAATTTACGTGTAAAAATAGTCTTTTTGACCACTGTCTCGGATTTCGACGGAACTAGTTTCATCGGATCCGTAATAGTAAATTATTATAGGATTTCAAGTTTCATAGTGATCGGACTTATCGTTTGGCCGTGCGAGCTTGAAACGCGTAAAATTTAATTTTAGAACTTTAATTAAAATAAATTTATTTTGAAAAGCTATCTTTTGAATTTGATGGAACTGGCTCTGGATACATATTCCATTGTGTTCGGAATATGGGTTTAACAAATAGACTGCTAGGCAGCATGCTTCATTTAGAGTTTGAAAATTTCACGGATGAATAGTGCCGTGAAAATTTTCTATATATAGCATTAACTTTCCTTCATTTGGATAAACCCTAAACTAAATCATCAGCCGCTGTTGTATATGATTCAATGGCCGAAAATCATCTTCCTTTCTTCATCATTTTATCTCAATCCACTCAATGAAATCGAATGCCACCAAAAGCAAAGTTGAAGGGGACGGTGGTGGCAGTTGGTGATGTATGGTGGCCAAAAATCGGAGTTGAATGGAATCGGGTTATGGGTTTTGTGAGCGGGAGAATTAATTTGAAGGACAAAAATTTGTATATTTTTAGCCTCAAGGACACGACTTTAATATTTTAACCATAAGGACAAACATTCTCCTAAAAATTATTTATAAGGACACATATTCTTTCAAAATTATTCATAAGGACAAACATTCTTCCAAAAATGCTACTAAACTAAAAACTGATACCTAAAATTTGTTACCGATAAATACAAACTGATACCTAAAAACTGTAAAACTGATACCTATCGAAAGTTGTCCTTCAGGCTAAAATACTTCAGATCTGTCCTTAAGGCTAAAATGCTGAGAAATTTTGTCCTTGACAATAATTTCTTGTTTTGTGAGCATCGAGCGCGCGCGTGAGGGAGTGGCCAGAATTGGTGATGTATGGTGGCCAGAATTTCCATATTGATTTTAATTTCAGGGATGGATGTTGGTCGTGAAAGGTAGGAGGTTAAAGTTTTCGCCTAAACACGTTTGGAATTAATTGTGATGGATGCTACTGGCTGATATTTTGGATGATTGGATGTTCATTTATTTGGATATATCCCTGTTATCACCATGTATATTATTGACGGTATATAAAACTGTAAATTGAATTATTTCAAATAAATTAAGAAATAGGTTAAAATGATATTTGCCTATGACACTTTGATTTGGATTGAAATGATATATATCCATCCCTGAAATCAAAATCTAAATAACCGATCACTTGGCCATAGGATAGAAAATTATATATGGACAACGAATTGGTTAAATTAAATGGTTTTAAAATTCTTGGTTTTGAAATTATTTAAATGATATTGTTTTTAAAGAATAAAACAATTGATTTATGGAATTTGAATTATTTTTGAACTCGAGCTTGAAATGTTGAAATTGAAATTTGTTTACAGAAATTGTTTAAAGAATTGAATTTGGAAGTTTGAAGTTATATTTGAAATATGATTTGAATTATGGAAATTGATTGTTTTAAAAGATTTGAACTTTTATTCGAACTGTAGAATTCATCTAAGCAAAAGGTGTTTTAAATTGATATTCCAAATTTTTTGCTCTGAATTGAATTATTTTGAAGATTTGATACTTAAATTGAATATTGAAGTTTAAATTAGATTTAAGTGATTTAAATCGGTAAATTGAAATTGGACTTGAAATCGATATATATTGAAATGGTTTGAAATAAGAATTGAATTTGAATCATTGAATCGAATCGTTGACTCGAATTTGAATTTAAAAATGAATGTTTCAAAATTGAAGTTAATTCGAATTGAAATTGAAATTAAGTTGATTTGAATTTAAACCGAAAATGAGTCGATTGAATTGAGAGATTTGAAATTGAATTTGTTTAGTTTGAAATTTGGACCTGAGTCCAGATTTATTGGAAATGGAAAGAAATAGTTTAAATTTGAAACTATTTTCACTATAAACTATTTTACTATAAACTGTTTTAAAATTTATCTTTTTAAATTTTCAAATTATTTAAATTCCCAAATCATTTAATGTACAAACTATTTTAATATCTAAACTATTTTAACTATCTTAATTTTTCAAACTATTTAATTTTTCAAGCCATTTAATTTTTCAAACTATTTTAACTATTCAAACTATTTTCAAAAATTCAAACTGTTCAATTGGGAACTGTTTATATTTAAATCGTGGATTTAAATGCGAATTTCGTTAAAATGAAGTTTTTACCTAAGTTGAAATTTGAAACGATTTTGGAAGTGAAATTGAGATATTGGTATGAAATATTTTTCAAGTGAAATTGACATATTTTAAGTAAATATGGTTTTGAAATGAAGGATATTTTGAAATGAATATGATATTTTGATATCAAGTATGAATCATTTTCGAAATGTAAAAGAACCAACCGGTGTGTAAAATGACGTTTGGCTGTTAAAGAGACCAGGGCGATTATTGGCGTAATCTCTGTCAATGTTGGAACCACTTTAACAACTGTGTACGTGGAGGAGACTCCAGAATGAAGTTGTTGGATTTGGTGTACGTTGCTGGATTCGAAGAAAGAGAACAATGATAGATAGCTCCGACACTTGTGTCAATTCGAAATGACTAAAACAGGACGGCTTGACAGGGCCAATGAGGGTAGCTACCTCTAGCGGACATCTGTTCTCCGATTTTCTTTTTTGGACTCGGTCCATACTATTACCCTTGATGTTGGTTTCGATTGGTGCACCTTGATTTGGGATGACCTCCCTTTGACTGGATATGGGATGGATGGATGCGGTGGGCGGTCGTGGCTACGATGCGTTACCACCAGCCTTGCGACCCGAATTGGTAGTATCCTACCTTGGGCATTGCCTCATGTGCCTTGTCATACTTTTATTCTTATACGAGACCACTACGAGTTTGGTTTAGTGTTGTTGTATCAAGGTGATCCCTATTACCCGACGTGCTACTTTGGTGTTATATGCAAACTGTACGACAATGCTTAAAAACGCGTTAAGGGGTTTATGTAAAGCCTTAACGCTAGGAAAAATATTTATTTTATTGATTAGACATTACATATATAGCGTATTCTACTATATATAGATATTTTGATGGATCCTTAAGAGGTGGAAAATCCCGTAACATCTCTTAAGTTATTGCACGCACGTTGTACACTGGATAGGAGATGTAAAACCCCGTAAACATCTCTGACACTATTACACTCATGTTTTGCGTGATATTTATTTGACTTGCATAAGAATATTTTAGTTCTGACTCGAGTGTATTGTTTTACTTTATGCTCGGGTCAGCCCTGAGTTTTCAGTGCATTGAAGATCATATTATTCCGGAGGACGAAGACGAAGATTTGGTATATTATTACTACTATTATTCCCCTGTATCATGTTGTTCCGCTGCATTATTCTATTGTTCCATTGTATGTATAACTTTGATAGATGTTGTAAAATTTTAATCAAATGTATAGTATAAACAGCTTCATGAACTATTTATTTGATTATTATATTTTGTCATTCCGCTGCGAGATTCTGTGTTTGTTTTCTTCTTTTCTTATTTTTCTTAATTAACCACATTGATTATCTGTGTTTCGGATTGTTTTAAGTTGGACATGTGTGGTTTATTATCGACTTAAACCTTCCAAAATGCGTGTCGTCACTGTTTCTATTATTCCTTTAAAACTAATCTCTCTTTATTTTCTATTATTCTATTCATTTTTCTTTCCTGACAAAACTTTCTATTCCTCTCTCATCGTCTATAGCTGAATTTTCATCATAGCCTAGGGTTCCAATACTCAAAACAAAATCATACAAATTTAATTCAAAAGGAGGTGGTTATCCCTTGATTGTTGCAATATTTGGAGATTGATTTTTTGATTATAGAAATCATTTCATCATTCAAGGTGTTTCTCTTGGCTACATCTCTGTGTAGTCTTCTATTTTTTATATATATACAAATTCATCTTATCTATATGCTTTGAATCTCTTTCGCTTGTATGAATTTTGCAAAAATGATTTAGATCTTCTTTCCTTCCTTGAATCAGTTGAATGAATCTCTAATATAAATTACCTTGTCATTGTTACATATTGTTTGTATGTTATCTAAGTTAATAATCTCTGATTCTTCTTTGCTTGTGTTAGTTTGTTCATATTGTATTTTAATTTAGATCTGGTTCCAATTACCACGAATTTATGTATGGTTAAGTTGTCTAATTTATTTTTGTTACATATACTATTGTTTGAATAATTTTTATTTTAAAAGCAATCTTGTTAACTGATTAAGTTTCATGTTATAAAGTTAAAGATTGAACTCATGTTATTTTGTTTCGTGTTATATAATTTATAAGTTTTAAATTATTTTCAAAACAATTAATTAACATTGTTCACACAAAAATCATATCAATCAACTATTTATCTATGAATATGAATTAACATTGTCCGGAACCTCCATTGCTACCTTAACAGAACTATTTCAGTTTGACTGCTTATTTCCAATTATCTATGAATATGAATCACTAGCAATTTTCCTCGAATTTACTAGAATTATATATGTGTATATGTGCTATATATAATCTTAAACTATAAAAGTACACCTTCTTAATATGCGCTTAACCCATAAAGAACTCCAAACATTGCTCTAATACCAGTTGTAGCCACCAGCACTTCCGGACACACCGATTCAATGCCTAAAAGTGACATTCGAACTCACATCATGCAAAGAAGGATGGATCATTAGATTGAGATAATCTATATGGCATAAAGAGAAACATAAATTTTAATACTTCTTTCAGATCTCACAGTGGAAGGAATAAAATAGATATATAACTGCAAATAATAAAAATATCTCTGTTTAAACAAATAGTGACCAATACATGAAATAATTTAGGAGTGTTCATGATAAACAACTGGAAAGATAAATACATATATGTCTGAATAGTACAATAAGATACATGTAGAATGACTATAAATATGACAACCCCAGTCTGACAACCCTAGTCCACATGGTCACCTTCTCCACATATCTTACTCTAGTCCCAACACCCTATACCCTATCAACCTATAAAGTAGGAATAAAGAGGGAAAAAGGAGGGGGTAAGATATAGTCCAGTCAGTAAGAAAGATCACAAATGGCATAGTGCTAATAGGAAATTAAATTAATATTTATAATCTACATAACCTAGTTGTGTTTACCTAAACCAATACACAATCTCAATGATAAACCACCTATATAATCTAAAACATTGAGTAAATAGTTCCGATGGTACACCACCTAATGATACATCAAGTATACAATATCGGTGATAAACCACCTATATAATTACACCAATGTGTCTTATGCTCCCTACTGTTCAACCGATAACATATAAGGATCGAGCAACAAATCAATTCCCTATAGTTACATCAACTAACCTGATGTAAGTCCTACTAATATGGACATCTACATTCTCCTAATGACGTGCATATTGAAATGTGCAACTCGAGGTTTTAACAGTAATAAATAAGAGCAATGTAATTGTGATACAATCGCATGCTCATGTTGAGTGTCATATTATACAACGTTGGAGCGTAAAATTAACTCTAAACGTTAACAAAGCAAGAATTAGGTCCTCAAAAACCATCCTACTTGGCCTGCACTAGGTCTAGGTCCAACATGTCCCAGTGCTAGGTTTGAAATCTTATGGAAACAATCTCCAGTCGATTGGAAATAATTTCTAATCGACTAGATTCCTGTAACAGGCACTAGTCTGCTTTTCTAGTCATCTGGAACGTCATTTTCAATCGACTCAAACTCTACTCCTTCTCCGGTTCATTTTCACCATTTTTCCAATGGACTCCAAACTTACTAATCGACTCCTTACTTGTATCTTACATTTAGCTATCCAAACTTCACTGTTTTGTCCAATATCACTCACTTCTTCATCCTACCTTCTTTTCGAACTTCGAGCATGACTTGTAATTCATTATATGTTTTTTTGTTATATATATTCATATTCACTAACACCATATAGTACGTTTCAATGATTATTAATTCATTAATTACAACGACAATCCATTTTCAATGTGAATTAACTATTCAATCATATAAACTATACCATGATCAGTATTTCTGCAAATTAACTTTTATTCATCTTCAATGATTATACAACTTCCGTATTAATCCTTTCCATATAGCATGAGGTGAATTAAATATATATCAATTTAACCCTCCTCTAATCCATATCAATTTTATTATTAAAGTGATGACTAAATATTCTTTAAATTAGCAATTTGATAATAATAAACAATTTAATTATCAAATAAGTCCTATATAACATTTTAAATCCTAAATAGATGTATAAATGTAATTTAGTGCGTATCTAGTGTTATACCATATTTTGTCGGAGGATTTTTAGATAAAGTACATAAGGCTGAAAGGTATGTAGACAACTCATTCCCTAAAGCAAAGATACACAATCGAATGAGATGGTCTAGCTACTATCACCAAAGCCTTAGGTAATTTAATCGGGTTATAAAACTTAGACCCTAAAGTATAAAGGCTAAATAGTTGCATACCAAAGGGTTTATGATACTAAAGGTTTATCTAACTCGGTTTACTTTCAAAAGGCCTAAGATCAAAAGTCTAGACTGGAAGGTCAAGATAACATAACATTTTGTTTAGTTGTTTGTAAGTATAGACTATTGTGTGAGAATTGAAAGCTGAAGGGAGCAATACTCTTAAGGAACAAAGCCTTAGAGAGGCAAGTTCTACCTAAAAGAACATGCAATAGTACTATAATACTATGAAATCTCAACCATCTACATGTACATCCCAGATATATATGAAGAGAAGGCACCCATAAAGTACACATCATTAATCTATGTGCTATATTTAAAGCTAGCTAGATCATTGCCAAGTGTCAGCAATCCAACATCTTAGCTCAATGTTGTAAGCCATGTCATTGATCCGCATTTCTCCAAATGGTTATAAATTGATCCTAATGCAAAATGGATCTTTTGGTAGTATCATAATTCAAATACTAAGAATAAATTGTACTTTTCTGTATTAGAGATTTTGTAAAAACTCATTAATGGTGGACTTAGCCAGCTCAGCATTGTAATAGCCATTCGGCTTTGGTATAAGTCTCTAAAAAGGAAATGACAAAGTGGACGTATGGTTTCATCCTAAACCACTATAAATCTCGATGTCACTTTACTACTTTCATGCTCTTTACTTTTGGAGTAACCTAAAGAAATGACTCTCATCATAAATATGTAACTCTTGCTCTTTGTACTTGCTCTTGAAACTCAGCTTCTAGCAATAACCTTAAGCCTTTGTTAATTAGCCTGTCGAAGTTTCCAATATCAAATCAACCTAGTAAAGCTTGCCCTTTAATCCTTAGGTGTTCGTATTAAGAAACATCACACTAATAATTTTTATGCTAGAAGGTGTTTCTCTATTTCCTTATCTAGAAAATAAACTACATCGACTGGTCATGTATAGCTCCTGCATAAAGGCGATAAAGAATATTTTAGCTCAAAACTACTCCTTAACCTTCGAATTTAGCTTATCGAGGAGGACAACAATGAACGCTTGGCAACAATCATTTTGGCAAGGGATAAAAATGAAGTATATAACCATGTTTATGAACTTTATACTCTCCAGATCAGACACCTTTGGCGATATCTCAAGGAATCACTATGAGAAAGTGATCAACTTAGAAAATTATTAGGACAATGAATGAAGAAATAAATGACTTGAGTATTAGGTTAATGATATATGAAGTTCAAGCTCAAAAATTTAGAAATAGTAAAAGGATTATTCTAGAAACCTCAATTGATGAACCTCGAAAGAAGGTGAAAAAGGAAAAAATTCTTACTTCAATTAACGATACCTTATCTAATATATTCCAAAAAAAACCTATGATAAGTTTCTTATGTAGACTACCCTCCTCTAAAAAGAGAAAGTCCAAAGAGTGAAAACTATTGCATTTATCATCACATGAACTGACACAAAACAACTAAGTGTTGGAAGCTTGCTCATGCTATATAAAAGATGATCAAAAGGGAGAACTTCTAAACTTTGCAAAGAACTAGGTTAACACTTTACTTTGTTTTGTTTTTTGTTTTAGGAAAATCATTATATTGGACTTGCTTCGTTTGGTATTGCATAACATAATTATCAATATTTCATCTAATGAAACAATCACTTCCGGAATTCTATATACAATCAAATTACAAGAGGGAAAGTCATAATTGAGAACAACGAATATTTTGAAAAGCTTTGTACTCTCATACTTTTGGATCATTATTTCAGAATGGAGTATATTTTCATTACCAGATTTCAACATTTGTTATTTTTTTCCATCTTCTTAATAGCTTTCTCGCAGTCCCTTTGGTATTTATGGATTTCTTATATACTTTTAGATTATATTTCAGTATTCTTGAATTCTTTATATAATCTCTAGAAGATAGCTATTTTAGTCAGGTTTATACTTTAAGGGCACTTATTGGTCTTCTCAATAACTTTCGAACTACATCTCAATGTTCTTGGATTGTTTATTGATCTTCGAAGGAGAACCGTTTAAGCCAGGTTTATACCTAGGGGTATATATACGTTACCAAGTAATAGCTTTTATCCCACATCATTATTAGTTCTTTTTTCCATTTATGGTTAGCCTTAGACTATTTCATGCCACGTTTTATGATTATGAAAACTTCTTGAAAGATGAGAGCTTAAGTCTTGATTACAAGTTGTACACCCAAATGGCATAATCCTAAAGTTTTCAAAAAGAAAAATGTTTACGAATAATAGGATTATGGGTGAAGGAGATCCCTCAAAAGACTACCTTGTAGAAATTTTAAAAGGAAAAAGAAAAAACTAACATGTAACTTCACCAAGGGTACATTCCGACAAAAACAAAAAAAAATCGACTCGGTGCTGCTAGTATCAAAAAGTGCGTTGTTCCATCAAAGTCTACCACATAGTAAATAAAACTATTTTAATGGTTGATTCCCACCATAAATGGAAGTATTTAATGAATAATAATATTTTCCTAAATATTTCGATGGCCTCAACCTTTTATGTCCATGATAAATTTGGTTTGATGACCATGGTAAAGAGAGGGCAAGCCTATAAGAGATTCGCTCCCTGCATACCCTTATAATGATGTACCCATAGAAAAACTTTTACCTTCTCCAGTAAGAGAAGGATATATTACCTGCATTTTACCATTTGCTGATACATAATAAATGAGATTTCATTTAAGGAGAAAAATATTGGGTAGAGCAGCAAGCCAAGAAATATGAATGTAACAAACCTTCCTTCGTAATACCCTGAATCAACGTTGAATGACAACGTCTGACTTTTGAATACCATAGAAGATAGTTTGTCGAGGTAAAATTTAAAACAAAACAACAAACCAAGGAATTGATAAAATCCCACAGCAGAATGATAACGTATAATACATAGAATGTAAATGAACAGAAAAAGATAAACAATATATAAGAGATTACACTGGTGAAAGTAAATGATAAATAAATATCAATACATAAAGTCAAAATACATCAACTCCCAATGATATGGAGTTCTAAATCTAATATCTGATATGATGAGTCACATATAAAAAATAATATGTATGTCATGTACAACTACAATATCATGTATACATATCCAAAATGTCGGTACCGCATCTCAAAAATGCTCCAACTACGCACTATGATAGCATATCCTAAAAGCTTCTAACTCTCAAACTACTCAATCAAGTACCCGAGAGTTGTCATGACATAAAAAGACAAAGACAAAATGCGGATCATACTTAAAGCCTGGTGTGAGGGAAACCATCTCAAAATACTATATATCAACACTGTGTACATATAAAACAAGAAACTACTAAGGAATAGTCGGTCCTCTCCATGAACGTGGCTCCGAGGTAATTCAGACCGTCCTTAAACAAGTAAAGTAAACCTATCCAAAAAATAGGAAATCATACCATAACCTGCCATTTTCCTAAAATGAATGAGTCAACACAACTAATATAATGCGATTGATACGTAAAATTGTACCGTGATAGAGGAACCCCATATACAAATGAAAGGATAATATAAATATCACAATATAAGCCTATCCTAGAAGACACAATGATATTATCAACCAACTAATATAATACACATAACATAATGATATGTGCCAAATAGAGAATATCTATCGTCATCCCGTACCGAACAAAATATCAATGGAGCAACTATGTCTTATGTGCTCTTTGATTTAAATATATATTCTCACCCTTTGAGAGTCCTTGAATTGAACTGATCATCCTAATATGACCTCTTTATTGTACTACCAAGACAGCTCTCCTAGCACTGATGCAAATCCCTACCACTACAGTGCTCCCTACCGTTAATATCTATGATATCTCTACTGGATATAGGAACCCCTTAAGCAGTGCTCTGGATGCTCCCAAAGGCTTTGCTCGAAACCATACAATGACCATATAAACGAAGTTGTAGCACTGAACATGCTACAACCCAAATATAGTCGCATACTCCATGACTCCCTCACCATGCACTTGCTTCAACCCCAATGGATCTCCCAAGAACAATATCAATCGAACCATAGAGTCTATACTAACCGTCTGTCTACACAGCTGCCAAACCTCATACCAATCACTATCGTTACATGTTCGCACATCTACCTGAATCTAAAACCGATTCCTTACCATTGTGTGTTCCTTCCAGTTATATGCTCATCATGCATGACCGTACAACCGATCACCGTACCAATCTCATGTCTGATTGTTCCTCGATCATTGTCTTGATCTTTTACTATCCTTATGTTGGAATATTCCATGTCCCGCGTCTCTTGCCCAAATGCCTTATTGATCATTACCGATCATAAATGCATCCCTTATATTTACTTTTGAATCTCAAGCTTCGCCTTGCATTCCACTTTCCTATGTATCCTAATGTTTTCCCGAAGTAATGCTAAATCCTCACGTCGAATCGTGCCCGATCAAGAGTGGAAAATCCCCCCTTACCTAGGCCAAATTGCCTGGAACCAGTCCCACCAATGGACTGGTGATAAGCTACTTCTAGGCAGTGAGCCTGGGTAGCGAGCTATCGTGCTCCACTGTCTGTCGTTTCACGTCCCATTTCCTCTATCAATTTGCCCGATGAGCCACCTAGCTATGCAAGCTCTCCTTCACTACATTGGACCTCTTTTGGAGTTCATTGGTTGATAATTTAGGAGTGGTTCCTTGTGTATTTAAAAACCGAATTCGATATGTCCATTCTTTTATGTGTAGAGTTCTGTAGGGCGATTCTTTTAAGCCAACCTCCTCTAACATGCCAAAACATACACAACCAGCCTTGTTCTCATGTGATGCTTACATATGTACCAATGCATCTATTTGTGTACACATATGCACACATGTATATGCAATTGCGCTACTACTTCACAAATCACACTCCGAGCTTCACTGGAGCGATTAATTAATCCGGTATTCTCTCATGCAACTTAGCACACTCGATAATCGCTATGGCTGCTTGAGATTCTGGCAAATATGTTTATACACAAATATAGATATTTACATACATGTCCATATATTCATTCACACGAGTATATTTATATACTCACACGTATATACACACAAACCATACACAACAATTCTAATTACAATGTATAAATTGTTTTGAATGTTATATATCTTTAAATACACGTGTACATATACTTATCCATATACATATACATACACGTATATTTAAATAAGTATTTCAATTACTACTTAATCAAATCTTACTTCTATGTACCAATTTTTTTCAATAAAGTCCAATCTCACTTCTTACTATTTTATAAAATCATGCGACTATTTTATAAAATACATTACTAGCTTATTAATCGGTTTAAGCCTTTATAACACTTAATCTCTTCTTAAAATTTAAGTATTCATCTCATAATTACTTTATAAAACTTTATAACCTTTTATAAAATATTCCATTTACTTATATTATTATTCCTTCACTTGGATAATATCTATAAGCACTAATTAAGCTTCATTAAGCTCCTAATCACTTTACTAATAAGTGAAAAGTCCAAAACTCACTTAATTAGTTTACTAATTTTCCAAAACCAATTCAGTTAGTTTAAGTAATACTAAATAATGATACGTACATGTCCATATCACTAAATTAGCCTATATTCTATCATAACATCGCACATCATTTGTTATCTGGCTTTTTAACCAAGTGACTTTCAAATGAATCTGGGCGTCAAGATGAAGATGAACCGCTTCAAGGACTTGGTAACATGATTGGAAGGAAAATCGTATTAAGAAATTGGAGAACGATTGGAGTTAAGGAGACATGTCGGTTCATACCATTTTTAGGTCGGTACCAAGCACTTTTTGTGCTCCTTATTGGATTCTAGGGCTATGATTTGTGTTCTATAAGAAAGAGTGGTCGTCTTGGGGTGCAATTCTCAAGGAGTAGGTGATCAACTCTACGATATTCTGAAACAAAGAAGGCAAGTACTGGAGCCATCCGAATCTCTCAAAAATAACATGATTTCTAAGGAAAAGTGCTCGAAGTGCAATAGATTAAAGATGGAAGACCAAAGGAAGGAAGATGGTATGCCCTACCATTAAGAAAACAGGTCTGTATTGATCACTTCTGATTGGTTCTGAGATGCATTCTTGGCTTCGAGGACTTCATCCCCCTCCTACTTTCTTTGATCTAATGTTAGAACTGGTATTCCATAAATCTACAAGTCTGTTGGGGCAATCTCTATATAAATACAAGGTTTATAGCATTTAAAAAGGGACTTTTGGGCACTTGCTTTCTTCATTTTCACTCTCTACTCGACCCTAGTCATTAAGGAAGTTATTTTTTGCTATTCTAGTCTGTTAGATCTGTAAACCTTTGCACTTGTGACTAAAATCCAAAATCAATAACATTACAGTAGACGTAGGCCTCAGATTTGCCGAACCACTATAAAAATTTCTCTACGTTCTTACTTCTATTAGCTAGATCTCTATATTTCAATTTGTGGGTATGTGCTATCTTCTGGACTAGCATTTTTTTGCCTTTATAAGGAAAGGTGATTCATAAATGTAGGTTTAGCTATTTATTGTGGATTGGAGTGTCCAAAGGTTAGATCCAGAAGGAATTCATCAAAGGATTTGAAGTATTTGCATACTGGAATCAATTATGGAAAAATGGACTGTCTATAGCACAACGCAGAATGGATCTTAAGGCTATTTATACGCTAGAGGTTATGAAGTATGTATTTCAACTATTTAAATTTACTTATGAATTTAAAGCTATATCAATTCAAATTGAAAACAGAAACAAATAATCATATATAGTATAAGCAGGTAATAAAGTAAAATGCAGTAAAGCAAATAACACTAGGGATTTGTATACTAGTTCAGATTACCAATCCTACATCCAGTCCTGTACTATACCATACAGAATTTCACTATCACCACTTGCTTTACATAGGTGGCAAGAACACCTTTACAATCTTGATTTCATGGGCTACAAGATGCACCTTCTTGATCTATTAGGCCACAAGATCACCCTCTTGATTTCATTGGCTACAAGAACGTTTTCTTCTCTTTTCAATCAATAGTAGTGTATGGAGAGTGGTTGTATCTTCAATATAGATTCTTGTAGATTCAGTGCAATGATCAAATAGACCTCCAATAACAATATAGCTTTGAATTCTTTGAGGAGTAGGATGAAATCAAAGAGAGAATGATATGAATTCTAATACAAATTCTCGAATAGTGCGTGGTTTGCAAAACCTTGAGGAATTGTAGTGAAAGAGTATGGGTTTGCAAAGAGAGTGGAAGAATATGTGATAGATCTTTCTCACAAAGGTATGGATATGAAAGAGTATGAGAAAGAAGAGAAATTTATTGTAAAATTTCATTTTCTAGAGCCCTTTAAATAGTGGTTGAAGAGACATCTATTGGTGAAGAGGTGGCGAGAAAATGCCTTCATTTGAAATTTAAAAAACTGAAAAATGGCTAGTATGTCGACATACATGGGGAGCATATGTCAACATATGCATGGTTCAAAAAACCAATAACTCCAATAAAGTATTGTAGATTTTCAAATTTCAAAGTACCTCATATTTGTGGATATTTTGTGTTCGTTTGAGATCAATGGTTGATGATCTTCAAGTATAATTGCCATGGGGTCTTTAACAAAGATTCTAAGATTCATCACTTAAATTACCTCTGTCGTTACACATTCTTCTTCAACCAGTTTTGTTCTTCCATTTTCTTTGATTAACCTTTACATATATAATTAATTTGCTTCCACCGAATTCTTGTTTATCTCTGTAAAATGTCTCCATAATATATCTAGAAGTACCACACAGCTTGAAGATATGTTAGTATTAATGTTTATATGGTTGTTCATCAAAATTAATACTTAGAGTATTAACATCAATGGCACCATCAAGGAAGTCTGGCAAATTTGGAGTGGTATGGTGCTAATGAAGGAGCTTCTCATAATACTAAAGTTAGCAACCAATCAACAGCAATGTTAGCAGGATCATCTGCCCCACAGGAGATAGTCACAGGAGTGGAGTTTGATAAGATGATGGTAGAGCCGAACAAAAAAATGGCTGATAATCAGAAGGCTCTATTGGAAAAGATGGACGTTAGCGTAAATTTGCTGACCTAGCAGTCACTATGAACTAGGAGGAGCAGGAGGGAGACTTCACCTGCTGGATCTGAAGAGGAGAACTCATATGCTTCTGGTCAAAATAGGAGAGATGGAAAACAAAAGCAGAAGGAAAGACTACTGGAGCAGTAGGGACAATTACTGGAGGAAGTAGGAGAGTTTCCTTTAAGGGGATTCAGATCGATACCAACCACAGTCAGGTCGGTACCGAGATGAATCTGAGGCCCTTAAAAGGGCAAGGAGCTGAGGTAGTTGACTTATTTGATTTTGAAGATAATCAACAACATGATTGAGATGATTATGAAATGGATGCTGAAGTTTAGGATGTTGGAGCTCAAACAACTGTTATGGAGTTAACTGGGCGTCAGAGAAGAACCGAGGGAGTGGTTCTCCTAAAGACTAGAGAACCTAGACGACAAGGAGAAAACCGAGACCATTTGCAGAGTCAGACAATCGGCATAGCTCTTGATAGTCGACCTTCGGAGTACCAAGCTAGTGAGGAGCATATAGCAGATATGATTAAGTGGTTATTGGAAGAGAATAAACGAAGGAAGAACAAGGACCGAGGTTTTGCTCCTAGTAGGACTCCATTTATAGAAAATATCTTAAGGGAGGAGTATCCTAAGATGTTTATGCTGCCTACCATGTCGTCATATAACGGGACTACCAATCCCAGATACCACTTGTTTAAGTACGGATGGAACATGGATGGTGCCAAGAGTATAGACGCACTTCGATGTAGATGTTTTCCTATTTTTTGGATGGTGTTACGTCAATGTGGGTTACTCCACTCTCGTCGAAGTTCGATCGACCTTTGATGAGTTGACAAAGAAGTTCCTAGTGCAGTCTAGTCTCTACACTACTTGACCTAAGGACGTCATGTCCTTATCGAGCCTTTCCCAAGGACCTTAAGAGTCATTAAAGGGGTTCTTGAGAAGGTTAAATATTGCAGTGATGGAAGTTAATAATCCGAATGAGAGTATGGTACTTATGGCGTTGGTATGGGGCTTATGTATGGATATGGATTTGGAAAATGGTTGTGGATAAAGAAACCGAAAATCATGAAAGAATTCCACTGGAAAGCTAACCAATTCTTACGTTTGGAAGAAGCAAGTTAGGTTGTTGGGAAGAATGGCCATGGACAAACAAAGAAGGTAATTTAGGGTAATGTGGTGATTAAGCAGACCAGTGAGAGTTCTGTTAACATTGCCGTAAATATTGGTAATTATGGTAACTAAAATAAGAGGAATCAAGGTGCTGGAGGTAGGTGGAATGAAGCCAAAAAATGCTCGAGGAATATGAGGCCAGTTGAATATACACCTCTGAAAATACACCTGAAAACATATACCCAACACCGCAAGGCATAGAAAGGTATAAAAAGCCGCCTAGGAGTGAAGCAATTGAGAAAGTGAGGCATTCAGGAAAGCTATGTCGATTCTATGAAACTCATAGGCACAACATGAATGAGTGTCGACATTTAAGAGATTTTATCAAGGATTTGACAACAAAGAAAAAACTATAATTGAATGTGAGGGAGCCGTAGGATGGAGGATAAAATACAAGATCCCAAAGGCCGAATGCCTAAGGGAATCGACCTGGACCTAGTGGAGAGAGGCCTAGGCATACTAATGGAAGGATAGTTATTAATACCATAATTGGAGGACCTCATCCAGTGGAGAAAAGCTAGAATGAAATGGAACAGTTATGAGTTCGCTAAGGCCGGTACCACTGGAGAGCTGCTTTACCATCAAGGACGAAGCTTCGGCTAAATATCAAAGGATGATGACGGATGAAATTGTGTTTCGAAATAAGGATTTAGATAGGGTAGAAGTTCCAACTTTTGAACCCATGGTGATTACGGCTGTTGTTGGCCTAGCTACGGTACACCGGGTCTTGGTAGATAGAAGATCAACAATTTATTTTGCTAAAAGGACGTTAGATCAGACCAGGATTAGTATGAAGGATGTTCAGCCTTATGAATCTAGGATCAAGGATTTACTAACAAGACGAAATAGCCTGTTGGAATGATTGATTTTTCAGTTGAGTTAGGAGATGGAGACCGCAAAATAGTGCTGGATGGGAATGTTTTATCATTGAGCTAAGAGAAGCAAAACGATAGGAGAAAGGAAAGAATGTAGAAAGAGCTTTGTCCATTAAAAACTCAAAAGCATAGCAGTTATAGCCCAAGCCCTGGCTTGGGTACCATAAAAGGTTCTATAAGTCTATGGATCCCAGGAAGAAGTCAAAGGAAATGCAGGCAGCACCAATTGAGCGGACGGTCAACATTTCGATCAATGTGGATGACCCAACTTGGGCTCTTAAGATCGAATCTCAATTCAACATGGGATTGAGGAAGGAGTGTTGTACAAGAGAGGATTCATGACCCCCTTTCTTAGGTGTGTAACCAAGGATGAGGGTAGAAAAGTTCCTCATGGAAATCCAGACCACAACGAGGAGTAGACGTTAGCAAAGAAGGTACTTTGCTATGGATACTTCTAGCCGACAATAAATTAAGATATAGTTGATTACACCAAATAGTGCGACTATTGACAGAAGTTTGCAAACATACCAAGGGCCATATCAATAGAGCATACACTAATGGTTAGCCCATGGCCATTTGTGGTTTGGAAAATTGATAAAATCGGTGTGCTACCGATATCAAAAGGGTGAGCTAAATACGCAATTGTTACGGTGGATTACTTCACAAAGTGGGCTAAAGCAGAACCACTCACCATGATTGCAACAAAAAAGGTGATCAACTTTTTGATGAAGGACATCATCTATAGATTCGGAATACCTCAAAGGATTATAACGGATAATGAAATTCTATTCGAGAGTACTGAGTTTAGGGTTTCTACAGTCAGTACAAGTTCGAGAAAAGCTTTTCGATGGTAGCACACCCTCAGGCGAATGGACAAGTAGAGGCGGTAAATAAGATCATCAAGTACGTCTTGAAAAAACGGTTAACTGAAGCTAAGGGAAAACAGGTTAATGAGCTTCCATTGGCATTGTGGGCTTATAGGACTACCCATAAGTCCACAATTAGACATACACCATTCGCCCTGGCCTACGGATCACAAGTCATGATTCTAATTAAAATGGAAGTCCTTTCTCACCGGAGAAAACACTTTGACCCCAAGGTCGATAAAGAACTCTTGCTTGAGTCCCTCGATATGATAGATGAAAAACAAGAAGAGGCAGAATTAAGGTACAGAAATTTGAAGATGAAACTTTCAAGCTTGCCACCATTGGTGGAATTCCAATTCCACGAGCATGGAATAACGACTTGCTATGATGTTATTTTACTTAGTTTTATTTAGTTCATTTTCTATAAATAAGCCACCCAGGGATTCTGAAGGCAATGTAACAAGGCAGGACTTGCCACGTTTTTCATTTATAAATAAAAATTTGCTTCTTGAACTAATATAACCGTGTTCTTGTAAGCAAAACCTTATACCGTTGGATTAGCAGTGTAATCAAGTACTTGGAGATAGTTACCGACTCCTTTAGTCCAGGATCAGGACTGAGGGCATAATGATAAAGGTCGATCAGATAATTTGATCCTATTCCTCTAATATTGACCATGGATCGAAAATAGGCAAAGTCGGTAAGGAATATCCGGGGTTGCTAGCAATACGCTCCAGTTTTCAGAGATAGAAACTGGTGTGCAGATGGAAGTTTGATGACCACGCTTGCGGTCTGGAAGGATATGATAGGCCAAGGATAAGCAAGGATGGTCAAAGAATAATTATGGTCTACACCCAAAGATAGGTAAAAATGAGAACGGATGCCCTAGAGATAGACATCCAGAGCATCGATTCCTGAAGATAGGAACTGGTGCACAATCTGGATAATTATGATCATGCTTTCGGCTCAGCAGGACATGATCGGTTAAGGATAAGTGAGGAAGGTCGACATACGATTTCGATTAATGCCCAGAAACAGGTGTGATTAAAAATGAGTACCCGGAGAGAGGTACAGCCAGATTTCTCAGGTCTAGAATCAGGATCAGAAGAGTATAATCGGACTGGGGCAATAGGATAATTTACCGCATGTTACTAACCTTCAATCAATGCCCAAAGACAGGCCAAATCAAGGAATGATGCCTGGATTTATGCAGTTGGGATAGTAAGTCCTAAAGATAGGGCATGGTATGTTACAGAATTAGAAAGGGTAAGATCACATTCACAGCTTAGCGGTACATGCTTGGCCAAGGTTGAGTGATGAATTTTTATAAAAAATATCGATCGCGCCCGATTATTGGCGGATTGGAGATGTCCGGATATGAACGTCCAAATCATTGTTCCATGGAAATAAGGAACATCATAGAATTCGAATTATTTTTAATTTACCAATGGTCGAAGGAAACTCGATCTAGAATGAATAGGAATAACCACAAAATTGATTAAATAATAGTTATGTTTAACTAAACGGAAACACTTTGGCAATGATTAAATAGAACTAAATAATGTAATATAGCTAAGGCAATTGCCGAAATGTTATTTATATGTACAGAGTTATGGTAAGTAAAGGCATTGCTCAGGCATAAGCATATATAATATGGATAAATTGCAGTACAAACGGTTATATTATACATGCATGCAGTTATATATTGGCAAGAACAACATATAGTGTACGGAAATGTAATTGGAATAGGGACTTAAACAGGAAAATAGTTTTTCATTACATTCTAAATATATATACAATGGACGCAAGGGTTGGTCCCGCACAATCACGGCCCATGTACAAGAGGAAAACAAAAGTTCAACCCAAAAAGGGATAGAATGACACTATCTTGCTATCACCGAAGGCTATCTAAAGATCCTATTTCTTACGAGCCTTCTTCTTGTTGTTGCCAGCTTTGTTGCCTAAGCCATCACAAAGCCTTTTCTAGCCCTTCTCACCCTGAGGTGTGCTGCCCCCAGAAGGGGTGGTGTCGCCTTCAATAATAGCGATGGTAGGATCTTCAAGAAGGTAAACAGAGGGCTTAGAGGTCTTTGTAGTGGCACCGATGCTAGTGCCCTTCGAAGCCTTGATGGTAATAGAAAGGACTCTTCGGGAAGGTTTTGGCTCCTTGATACCAACATTCTTATCAAGTCCTGGCTCGGTCTTGATTTTGACTTTAGAAATGTCAAGTTTAACTTCTCTGCCATGGAAATGGATTCGGTCGAGCCCGAGGAGCTACTGTGGTGATGTCATCCCACTGGGACTGGTAAGGCCCGTCCAATCCCTCCAAAGCTGCAATTCTCTCTAAATCGAGACCATGAATAGAGGGAAGGCTTAGAGCGAATAGTCCTGCGATCATAGAGGTGGATTTGGTTGTAATTGCAGTAGGGCCTAAGCCTTGGGTTGTTGGTGATGGAGGAGGTGGCAG
Organism: Allium fistulosum; assembly: GCA_030737815.1. Lineage (NCBI taxonomy): Eukaryota > Viridiplantae > Streptophyta > Magnoliopsida > Asparagales > Amaryllidaceae > Allium > Allium fistulosum. The sequence continues at coordinate 1,124,664,072 of CM060904.1, read as the reverse complement.
AGAAGGATGACTTATAAGGTCACAAATAAAGTGGTACGGATTAGATAGTCTTGGACGAGAACTGGAATATCTCGAACACTAGTGAAACGAGGGATATATCTTCATTGGATGGAGTCTCCTTAGCTGGAGACATAGAAATCTCACCCTCTTCAGGAGCTGACAGAGTAGGCTAAGAGATAGAAACTGGAATATATGGTTCAACAGAAGTAATAGCTACCGAAGCGGGAATCACCCGACTGGCCTTGGAGCTGGCCCCCTCAGTTGTCGGGATATTCACTATAAGCTCTTGGGATATAGAAGTTAATGATCCTACCTGACCTAATGCCCTTAGATCGGTAGGAGCTTCAATGGTAGTTTTAGCAGCATCAACTTCTGCAGCAAGGATAACTCTCCTCATTTTGAGTTTTTCTATGTCCTCAGTGTCGAGGTATTTGGCTTTCAGCTCATCTTCTGTAAGGCCTTCACCGAATGCCTTAGCACGACGTAATATCTCTTCCCAGGCATCAGTGAGGGTAACAACATAGGTGCTCCCCAATCACTTTAAGTTCTTATAATGGATAATGTTCAATTATCCTCTTTCTTTGGCATTCTGCTCCTTTAGCTCGTTCAAGTGATGAACGGGTGTAGTGTGATCGACCTGGGCCTCCAATCTCTCTATTTTTACCACGAGTAGTTCAGATTCAAGCCTCACCTTTTCGACAATAAGCTCCCATATTTCAGCTGCATGGTCCTTAATAGTTTTATCATTATCTATGAGGATCAGGTCCTTGGATGAAAGTCATATCTTGAGTGCAGCATTGTCTTTATGAGAAATATTTATCAAGTATTTCATCACAATCTCAGACTACTTGTGAGTTCTCTTCATCTCCTTCATCAAGTCATTGGCCTTTTCCTTTGAATTCAAAGTCGCATCTCTCTCTTTCGCAACCTTCTCCGTTCTATAAGTCTATCGTAATATTTTTTCTTCAGATTCAAACGATTGGATATTTTATTGATTGATTTGGTTGACATTAGAGAGGGTAAAGCAAAGTTTCTTCTATTCGTATCCTTGATCAATAAGCTCTTGAACCCATACAACCATGTAGTTTGCCTCCTCCTTAGGAATGTCCTAGATTTCACGATCGAAATGACCCTGGTCAAGCAAAGTTATGGGAAAGAAGCTTGCATGTGACTTGACATGGCTAGAAGAGGAACTGAAGGAATAAAAACATCTTAATTTGGATTGAGGAAGAGGAGTAAAAGTGGTAGACGGAGAGCATAATGCTGGAGTTTGTTGCTGTGGAGGAGGAAGTTGTGGTTGAGATCGGGGTGGATGAACACCGAAGGAGGAGTCACGATGGTCATGTGAACTTTATGCCTCTTTCCATGGTAATAGAACTGCCGCTCTTCGACATGTCTCTTCTTTCAATCCCTCTTGGCCTGGCGGTCTTTTCTTTCCTTTCACTCTTTATCTTTTCTTCGAGATCTATTTTCATTTTTCTCGCCCCCTACGATATTTAGAGTGAGGCAGATATCGAGTGCGCTTCCTTTCTTCGAAAACACCGTGATGGAGATAACCGAATCAACCTTTGCCTATAGTACCTAAAATGAAAGAACAAATTGTATCGGTTTAGGAATATTAGAATATGGATGAGTGCATGTAGTATGTGTTCATGATGCTAGAAGTGTGTAGAGTGCCGGTGTCCCCGCAAGAGTCTGTGGACTATGTTCTGGTAGAATTAAGAATGGAGTCTCGCCTCCTTCAGCTAGGATACCCTCAGATGGGAAGCTGAAGCCTAAGGAGCACTCCTAAAGAAGATCAACAATTGGAATGTCAAAGTCACTCAAGGAGCCAAAGATGTCTTCTGAAGAATCAACTAGAGGAATTGTCTCGCCATGCTTGGCTCTGCTTTTTGTTTGGAAGCCTTAATGACTATATGCTTTAGACATGGCAAGGTAGGTAGTTCGATGCCTTTGGGAGGCATTTCTCCGTATGGCTATCACCTTCCTAACCGATGTCATCGTCGTCGTCGCCTCCTTCATTACTTTCTTCTCCTTCTTCCTCTCTTCCTTATTCCCTACTTCCTTCTACTTGAATCGTTTTCATTTCAACTCTCTCATCTTCTTCTGCTTGAACTTTTTCAGCAACATGCTCTTATACTGCTTTATCAATTGGTTAATAAACATTAGCCTTGTCAGATGGGCTTTCAACGCCCCCTTAGATCTCATTGTTGGAACTGCGAATGGGGGTAGAAGACCTAGTTGGCATCCTGGAACTACTTTGCAGAGTCTCGGCAAGATTGGAAAAGCGATCAGGGACTAAATGGTTGCATCAATGTAGATTCTGATTCGTCAGGAGATAGCTAGTAGAGCGATATCGGATGTGGGTACTCTTAAGGGTTTTAAGAGTTTCAGAATGCTTTATGCTCGTGTCTCATGTAGGATTATCTAAGAAGAAATGAGATAACAAGTTAAATACTCGGAAGATGAAAGTTGAAGCATGAGGAGAAGAACGTAAAGGAAAGAATTTTACTTTTAGAGAGCTTGAGCCTGTTGAAGCCATACGAACATAAAATGATGAAATATTTGTTCTTGAAGTATGAACGTTTATTATGGAGCTCTTCAATGGCTTTGCATTGGGACTAGGCTTCAACGATCGAATAGGAAGGCAGCTCCCTATGTTGTTTGAAACCCAGGACATAAATTAGTTCTTTGAAGGTAGGAGGTCACTGGAACTAGTTCATGAACAAGACGTATGGAGAGCTCAACAATGCATATCCATTAGGATAGACTTGGGTTAGAACTAGCCCAAGCTCCTGGAGAAACATATGCATGAACGGATTGAAGGGCGGTACGGTGCCGCCTAAGCACATGTATTTATTGCAAGCCGTATAGCCTATTGGAGGATTGTGCGTCGGTTGGCCTTGTTTAGGAAGCAAGACATTGCTTTCAGGAATCCATTATCGGCTATTGGTTCGAAGTGATTTGGGAGTCAGAATTGTTGGCATATGTTCGAGCGGATCATCAAGAACTCTTAATCCAATTTGTTCGTTTAAAGGAGGAGGCTGATCTTGGGTTGGTTCTACTGGCACTATGATTCTATGTAATTCATAGGTCTAGAAGGCGTGGAAGTCGAAGCTTGAGCTGTTGTAGATTCGGCTTTAGGAGGACTTGACAGTGACATGTCAGTTTGAATAGGAGAACTTGATGTTCACCATGGTTAGGTATGTTCCATTTCATAATTTTATTTTAAATGTGAACCTGTATAACCAGGGCCCGGAATCCAACAGATGTCGACATATTTTGACCAATCGGATTCTAAATGTCGATCGGGGCAATCGAAAGTGTCAATCTATATAGTGTAGGTCCTGTGTCTCATACACAATAAATGAACCATTTTTGGAGATAGCCCACTTGCACTGAAAAGTGAATCACGTCGCACGATAGAACTATGCATCGGATTTTACCCGTTTTCGTCAGATAATTGATAACGAAACCGTTATCCAGTGCACTGTAGAATGTTCTTTTGCAGGAACACATAAGGTGCAATGATTGGACATGTTATGCAATGGAAATGTTCGAATGCCGAAGCATGTTCGGCTCGACCGTTCTTTAAGAAGAACCGTCTTATTTGACTTTGGAACAATGACCAATGATCGACTAACTTTAGTAAGGATCATTTTGAAAGCAAGATGGCTAGGTTACAACAAGATTTTGGGTTCCCATGCTCAACCAAGGTAAGATGAGTATCTAAGTCATTGCAAAGCGGGTGAACTTTGGGGGATTGCAAGTGATCACTCCGAGCCGAACATGTGTCAAACTCATGAAAAACCTAAGAAAATTTGCAACTGAGCTAAACTTTAGAAAGCTGATCACTGTATCGGGAATCCACCACAAATTAAGTGCCCATCCTTACTACTAATAATGAAAATACATTGAACTATTTTCATCCGTGTCTTTTTGAAATTCCACTAATGCCCTTACGTTTCCTTCTGTTTTCATACATACTGTTGCCTCCCCCATCACATTCATACCTTCCGTTCTCATCCTCCTCCTCGAGACCTAATCGATTTCGTCCCCAAATTAGACCCACAAAATCCTTGATTCCATTCACACCCCCGTATTCATCTCGCCAGCAACGTAGCATATGTGACACCTTTCCTCAACATCAATCTCCCTGATATGTGAATCACCAGCTTCGATCCTTGGTTCTTCAATGGCGGAGCATCCACGATAGCCGACTGGACTAACCGGAAGAGATAGCTCAGCCCATGGTAGGCAACCGGATTAGTCGGAAGAAATAGCTCACCTTAGGGCAAGCGACTGGAAGCCGAAATGAAATAGCTCACCGCCCACTGATCTGACAGCACAGGCGATTTCTCTTACCTTCTATTTTCTTCTCTCTTAGGTATACTTTTGTACACCATATATGCTTTGACTAAACCGTTTACCCACTTCGATTGCTGACACTTTTAACACCGTCACTCACTGCTCTTCACTCTCGCTTATCTGATTTCTCACCTATTTAGGGATTCACAAAACAAGGGTTAAATGCACAAATATTTTCAGTACACTCATCATTTATTTTAATCGGTAAGATCATATATTCATTGAGGGTTATGTCTACTGGGTAGGTAGTTCTTGGTGCAATGGTTAACGACACATACAATGATTTGCTCCTACTTACTGATAAGATTGCTAATGTACATATTACCCTTCATCACCTTAAATTTGTACAAATTCCAATTATTGCAAAGTTTAGTGTACGGATCACATTAGATTAACTGCACATATTTTTGAAAGGTGCTTTTGTACTACGAAGTCCTAACGATAATTTTTACAATAGATTAATGTACTTTTTATATACAGTTGCTGTTAAGTTAACAGAGTCATGGCGGTAGGTTCTACATGGCTGCTGTATTTTTATTCAAATAACAACAATATATTTGGTATGAGCTATATGTTTACAAAATTGTCTATAAGTTATTAGCAAATGGAACTTTGATGAATTGATATAGGATAACTCATGCATACATGCTATGAAACATTATGCATTCATGATACAGAACTTTCAATGATCGCAATTTAATCTGCACATAGTAATATGAACTGACAATTGTGTCCATAGCCGCCATGCAATGAAAAATTTAAACTGCTGCAAAGTCCGTGTGAAAATTCACTAGGATGTATTTTCATTTTTGAACCCAATTCCAATGAGTTAGCGGGCTTTGGCCCAATTTCGGGTGACGGTGTGGTGTAGTATTCTATGTTTGCAGCTTAATTATCTGTAGCAGCTTAATTTAAGCGAGATAATATACATAAACATAGTTCTGTATCATAATTGAATCAAGACGTGAATGTGCTCCCTATTTATTTGCATGTATCACAGATCTGCTGAGCTTTATTATCTATCTTGCAGCTAACGTATTTATTTTGGGTTGCATTTAGGGCTGTCTATCTAAAAAATCCAACATTTGTCCGTAACCGTATTTGAAATATGGAAAATTATCCGATATCCGAAAAATGGATATGGATATGTATATGACCATTACCGTATTCGATAATTATCCATCCAGATTTTATCAAGATTATACTTTTTTATGTATTTTACTACATAAAATGATTGTCGTCTACTATTTTATGTCTTTCCGTTAGCGAGACATTTAAATGACGTGGATAAGCTTGCTGCTCTATCATACACTATATACGTTATAATGGTTTTTTTGTACTATTTTTTCGTTTTCTAGCTGGCAATCAGTACCGAACTGTTCTGCTATTTGCCAGTTTATGTTAGAATTTGATCTTTCCTTTTTGTAATGAACAAGCGAACTGGTGAAGTACAGGTTCATGCTATTTTTAAAACTGCTCATAAGTCATAAGCTTCTATAAGATCATTGTTTAATCTACGGCAGGGGAGATGACAGTAGAAAATATTTGTTATATGGAGGTTATAAGTTGAAAGATATGTATGCAACAATGAACGAAATAAAAAGTCACTAATATATATATATATATATATATATATATATATATATATATAAACTTCTTATATTGTATAAATTCTTGAGATTTTCGGTCAATTCACTCCGCTAACACAACTTTCAGGCATGTTTATAAATAAGAAATATAATTAGTGCTACAAAATTATCAATAGGATCAACTAATTAAACATGGTACAATGTTGTTCTTTTTCTCAATCAGTTGTAGGTACAATCGTTTGACTTGAAAGTTCAACGCCATAGCATATAAAGCGATGCAAGTTTGTATGAATTTTTTATTATAATTGAAATAAATTTCAAAATCAACAGTAAAAAATCATACAAATTCACATGGTATGCAAGCAACCCTCGCAATCCTATCATCTAGAACCTAGATGAAATTCACATTCAATCTGCTAGAAATACAATCTTTAAGATAGAATTAATAGGTATTAGATCTTGCTAAGATTGTTGAATTTGTAGTTCTTTCTTCACAGAACTCGGATTATAATACAGAATTTGTATGATGTATTATATTTGTTAAATTAAAAGGTATGTTATTGTATTTCCAGCACTGTTAAGTGGACTGTATCATGAACGCATAATGTTTCATAATTATTTTATCCCTAACCCCTATGGATTTTCTTCTCAATCTGGCCTTATATTTCTGTTGAACATATTATATTTTATCCTAAATATGTTTGCTGAGTTTTAAAAAAAAAAATTTAACTGTTAAGTGGGCCAACTATGATTAGCATTATAGTTTTTTATGAGTTATGTTAAGTAAGACATGAAAAAAAGGTTCATCTATACAACTACAAGTACATATACATATATATGACTACAAATCCCTATATTATATATAATTTACTTTAAAATGTAATATAATTATTAAATTATTGTTTTAATGTTATGTGTGAGTGTATACCAGATGGATTTGCATAATTGTTCATTCATGAATGAAGAAAGATATCATATTATGGTAGCAAAAGGGATAATTTGGTTCCATTTTGGTTGACTTGGGTTTGATTTCTCATATTAAGCAACATTTATATACCCCAAACCATTGTTAGTCAGGATAAGATGGACCTCAGTTAATTTTTTAAAAAGAATACTTCATATTAATAAATGTGAATAGTACATTGATTGTCCCATATAAGTCAGTTTGTCACTAAAACCATTTTTTAATCCCTCAAATGTCATATTGAAAGCAAGTAATGATTAAAACATTTGTGACATTAGCTTTTTCATCCACTGAATAACTGATTTGTATATTATCAATTGTCAATCAATGTATTACACATTACTACGTTAGATTTCCTTAATTATATTAACTTTACAATAAGATTTTCTTAAATATAATTGTTTAATTTCCTTAAGATATGAGTAAGAATTAATTGTAATTAAATGGTATTAATTATTTCTTGCAATGTTAGATACGTGGAGTACTTGAAATTGGGAGTTGTTCTGAATTATATGCACAGTCCACTCAAAAGGTTCGTTTAATCATTTAAATGGACAGTTTTTTCTTTCTTTGGTAGTAAATGCTATTATATTTGATTCAAATCGACAACAAAAATAAAAAGAATAACATCTCATATTCTACAGTTTTTTTGTTATTCGTTGTTTCTTAATCAATTAACGACTTAACATCACATTTCTCTTGAACTTGGCATTATAGCATAGGCTTTCCATTATTGGTTCAAACAACATTTTTAGGCTTTGAAAATCCCATACCATAGTAGAATTGGTGATTAAATTCATAATATAAAAAGCATATATCACAAAAACTGCAAGCATGTAGGTCAAATGTTATGAGAAAACTCATTAATCAAAAAGTTTAAGGAAAAAGTTCCATGTAAGCTACAAGGTGAAAAACATGGAGAGATTTAGGTAATAGCATGTTAGCATGGAGAGATCTACGTAATATGCATGTTAGTTTTAGTACCACTATTAACTTCATCGTTATTGATTGTACTTCCTTCGATACATTTATTGTTCCATACTCCACTAGCCCACCATCTTTATTTAAAAAATGACATAATAGTAGTTGGAAGCCCATTACAGATTCATTTTCATTTCTTTCACATTTAATCCTCAAATCAAAGGTATTTATCCCATCTTTAATGGTCGATATATTTATATACATAATTTCTCTTTTCCTCTTTCATGCAAGTTGATATTCTTTGATGATGGCACTTTTTTAATTTATGATGTTCTTATATTTGATTAGGAATTTAGAGACCACAGTTTGCTTCTTTGTTTGTTTCGCCGATTTGTTAAATGTTGACAGTTTTGTTTACAATTTTAATTTTTGTTCATATTTGTATGCATATATTTGTTTGAACCAATGTTTGGAGAGGCAATCCAACTGATTATAAGCTTTATTTTTGTCGGTACAAATGTTGCAGGAATTGAGTGGATCAGATGGAGGTGCATAGTGCAATACATCCTATATCATTTTACTTGCAGATGATGTGAAACAAAAATAGTAAAATATCCCGGTGTAGTGTATCTATGAGATGATATTGATTTATACAGAATAAAATGGCTTGAAGATGAGCTGCGCTTCACCAAGATGTATGTTTGCCTTCGGTACAGATTGAATGAACGAGCCGCGTGATGAAAAGATGTAGACGCAGTTCAGATGAGCATTTGATGATGACTAGGCAACATGACTCTGTGCTGGCCCTGCATAAACGAGGGAATAATGGATGTAGTGCAGTGTGGTAACAGGAATGACCTAGGGTATGCTAGAACTGAAAAGAAGTCTGAACTGTATAAGCATTCCAACAGCAATAATAAAACATGTACTAGATTGATACAAAGAGGTAGACAAGCAAGTATGCTGAAACCGCGCTATGGATGTGAGATGGAGCAATTGCGTACATGATGAAACTGGATTGAGGAAGGCAAGATGAAGAAATTGCAAACATGATGTAACTGGAATGAAGCACATTTGCTGAAGCATATAAAATGAATGCCTTTGAAACCTGAAACAATGACATAGAAATGCTGAAGCAAAAACAGCACCGGTGGCTGTGGCGATGAGAGAAGAGACTGCACTGGTGGTAGAGTAGAAGACTGAGCCAAAACTGAACTAATTTAAAATATAAATTAATGTGTTTTAGTTAAATAAGCATTTGACTTACTATATATTTATTCATTTCAAACTTGAATGACATTTCCTGTGTGTATGTAAACTATTTAATTTTTTCTCTTTACCTTGCTTATTTGTTGTTTGAAAGATAATATTCCCAACATCATTTTGAACTTTATATATAGTACGTTAACCACATCTGATAAATCATGTGCGTATGCATTCCTAGATTTACACCAAGTTAAAGAGGTAGATATGTTCTTTTGATTTATTAAAATGATGTGTATCAACAAATATCAAACCACCTAGCATATGTAATATGATGTGTCATAACACAAGACGGAGTTTGTTATGCATGAAGACAAGTAGGCAAAAGTACTTTCTCTTTTATTAAAAGAAGGACAATTTTTCAAAAAGCACCCCCAGAGAAAACTTATTCCGCTATTAGACCTCAACAAAAACTTATTGCGAAAATAGGCCTCACAAATTTTGCCTAATGTATTTTTTGTTTCCTTAACCGTCTTCACAAGTTTCAACTCTACTTGGAAAATGCATTTGAAACAAGGTGGGTAAATAGTTTTCATGTTGTTGGTCTTACATAGGCAACTTGGCACCTTTTATCAAGAAATCTTTATTTTTTTTATTTGTTATTCCTAATTTGTTGTTATCAAATGCTTGGTAGTGTTATAAAATTGTTGAATACAAATATTTACATATATAAAAAGTCCTTGGCATTAGGCTAACTTAAGCTGCACTAAGCATGGATTGTTCAGTACAAAAATGTTTGGTGACTTCCTTAGAGTGTGAATTAACCTTATAGTGTTAAATAAATCATTTTATATTTGAAGATTCATTGCTTTAGTTATGCCTTTATTATTCTTACCTCAATATGTGGTATATGTCAACTAACATACCGTATAAGAAGCATTTGTGTGAAGATAAATTTTACAGTTTGACATGTTAGTTAATTCTTAATGAGTATGAAAATACAAGTAAACATAATTATATTTGGCACATTTTGTCGCACTAGCTGTTCGACAGCAAATTGCACGTTGAGTTAAAACTCAGTGAATAATAAATGTGTAACCTTGATGTTTGATGATTTTTATTTGACCAAAATAATTTTGAACGGCCGAGGATTTCCAACGCAAGCTTTGATTAAAAGGTCGTGTTGAAGTTTCCCAAGTCTTTCCATGTATTTGGGCAAGCACCTATATACTGCAAGTGTTACAAGGTTTGCTAATCTTTTTTATTTCATAATTGTATATATATATATATATCTATGTGTGTGTGTGTGTGTGTGTTCTGTGTGGTTTGTTTTGTTTCATGTGTTGTGCATGTAGGGAAACAAAGAGGAAAAAATAGTGACCAAGTTAGGGGGTGCAAAGCTGCAAGTAGATTGAAGCAATTGTCTTTGATAACATGTGTTTTTAAATACATTTTTATGACATTTTAAGTATTTGCTCTAGAGTTTGTATTTTTTTAAGCATTTATGTAAATGATCATGAATGATATACGATCATAGGATACCTTTTGTTATTATGATAAACAAATAGTGGGTATATTGTCTGTACATTAAGGCTTTGTAATGTGCGTTTAATGGGATTTCTCTCTTTATCATTGTTTTAAATACCGCATGTTGAGTAATTTTAGCTATGGTAATGTGAGTTATTCAAGGATCGAGTTTTTGTATAAAATACTAATAATACTACCGTCGTATTATCATCAAACAGAAATACATGGTTTACATGATACATTGCTTAAAAGTAATAATATATATTAGGTCTAATAGTGTTTATATTTTTGAAACTTTTTTCTAGATGAAATTAAAACGCAATGTCTAGAAATAAAGTGAGGTGAAAATAGGACAACAATCATATACAACACATTACTTTTTATTGCTTTATAATGAATATTGATATTTAGTCCGTCAATAGATAGTTTCGTATGCTGTTTAATTTTAATGAAGGTTACACACTTAAGCAGTAAGTAACAAGTGGCCATTACAAATATTAGAAACTCATATACATTCCATGCCTTTTGTTTTGATACAGATAGAGAACCTTGAAACTTATAAGAGATGTCAGCTAAAGACACTGCGAGCTAGGATTCAGTAAAACCCACCGAAGAAAGAGATGTTGAAGAAGGAAAAACAGAAAGTGATGATGCTTTACCATAAATTTTTTGATGTTGATGAGTATGATGGATGGATGTTGCAAGGTTGGAAAGGGCGTATTATCTTTGCGCTTTCATCATGGAAACCGGCTTGATATGAGGAATATGTAAGCAACTAACCTCACTGGTAGATACACAGCCATCTCTCCTACGTTGTTGATGCTCCAAGGTGGCTTTAGCGAAAGTGTTCGCCTTGAAGTGGAGATTTGGTAAAGTAGCCTCACCAACTGCGTAAAGAAGTGGAAGAAGCCTGACCAACTGCAGAGCTTCTTGAGTATGATCCAAATGAAGGTTAGAGGAAATGCTTGCCAAGATGGAGATCTGTTAGGTGTGTCTCGCATTTGAGAGTGCGTAGGTGAACGTTAAGTCCCACATCGTAAGAAATATGGTGCATAACATGGTATATATATAGAATTGGTGGCATGTAACATTGAGAATTCCTTTTGTTACAAACAAGTGTTGGCAAGACCATGTATGTGTCCATTTCGGAAGGTGGTGAAAGGGATGTTCAATCGGGACGCTGGCACATCGTAAACCTTCATTAAGGTAGCGTCATTTTAGAACAATGAAGCGCGCGTTTGTGGGAACGCGTTGGAGTGTCGAAACACAACATATGAGATCTTGCATTCATTTTGAACAGCATTGCAATTCCATTTGCTTGAGGAAGAATTAGCCTGGCAAATAAAATTGAACCTCCTAACCTTATGCAAATTATGGTATCATAAGGTTAAAGTAAAAACATCTTTGATTCTAACTTTGAATTTTTTTAATCATCTAACATGTAATCTTTTCACAATCACAAATTTAACAAAAATATTAACGAGTATATTCAACAAAATGTGAATTTAAAAAAGAAAAAAATACAATGTAAATGATATATGAGAGACTACTGACCATGGAGCACTAAAAAGGACGGAGCAGGTGATCTAGCAAAAAGACATTGTGATTAGATGCAGGCCCACTTGGACGTGCATATATACTCGTGGTTCTCCAGCGAGACTGACGGTGGCCCCACGAACATTGCCATGCCCTTAGATAGCATTGACCCACCTTTTTCTAGTCAAGATCTTGGATCTGGGTTTAAGGAATCGAGGTCAATATGTTTCAAGAGGTTAGCATCGATTAAAAGGCAAATCAGATAGCAATGCCACTTTCAGATGGTTGGCAATGGCACGAGTAAGTCGGCGGCGATCGATTCAAGGCGAGAAGTTTCGCCCAAAGCAATTGTAACATCCCCTATTTTGAGGCCTGAAAATAAGAACTACTGATACTACGGTCATCAATAGTATTATTCTTCGATGACAAAATGAGATCAGTTAATAGTAATGGTGTGAATAATAATGTGCCGTTTCGGATATCTAGTGAGACCATGCCATTAGGCGGAATGGGTTTTCCTATCGCTAGTATCCTCTAAAAATATGTCTTTTACAAATTAAGCACCTGCAACCACAATGGTTAAACTAGACAATATAAAAAATCATATGCATGCATGCAACTTGGGTAATCATGATCAATCTATCTAAATAAGTGGACTATCTGTCCCACATCATAGTTTTTTAAAGGTAACTACAAACCTATATGGTTGACTCAGGCCTACCAAATATATCAAATTCTCCAACTTACTATTAGAAGGAAATTGGATGGGCTGTCCGAAGCTTACTATTCCTAAGGTCACTCTGATCTTAATGATTTTGCAGGCCAACCAATAACTTACCTCATCTTTGTGTATTCCTTTTAGTGCATAAATCTACTTTTAGTCTTACCCTTGATGAAGCCCTACGCACTAGAATTTTGGACTAATATCAGCTAGAGGCTAACGACTGAAGTATAGGGCGCGACCCTACAACAATCCCATCTTGTTTTTTAATTTCTGAGTCATTTCATCCTACACAATTTATCTAAAGGTGATAAGAACAATAATCTCTTTAGTAAAATTCTAGGCTAAATACTCTTTTTATTTCCTTGAATTATAAATCTTTATAATTGATTTAACCCTTGAAATCATAATTAAAATAAGGAAAACTATAGCCCTTTACTTTCCAAAATATATTATGCCAATGTATATGCTTTTGCAAAATAGCATTGATGAATTTTGAAATCACTTAGAGGCTGTCGCACCTCAAAACCTTAGGCTATGAAGCCATATACAATAAAACCATTTATATTGATAAAGTGTGGCATCAATATTGCCTATATCGGTTATCGCACCCCTTCCATATTGAAACCATGTTAAAGCATCTGATTTATAAAAATGCAGCCATAAGACCAAAACCATTTATGTCGCATATCATAAAATAGTTTGCCGACCATAAACGGCATAGTTATGGGTTTACATAGTATAAAGCTTTAAAACTTAGAAATTTGAGAATGTTGAAATTAAGGTTAGGTAGCATCATTGTCGTATAAACCAATGTCGAATATAGTCTATAGCGGCATCATGGCCTAAACATGGTGGCATAAGAAGCTAGCGGCATCATTGCCTCTTTATAATCAATGTCGAAAATCATACATGCGGCGTCAATGCCGTATCATAGCCTATGTCAAAAATATACTTATAGCAGCATTACTGTCTTATGGAGTTGATATAAGTATAGAAAATATATGGCATCATGGATGTCGTTATAAACTTGCAGTATAAAACAAGTGGCATAGAACATATGCGGCATACAAGACTAGCAGCATAGAATAATAGCGGCATTTCCAACGTCGCAAGCATCAATATCGGCATTGATACGTCCCAACCTTAGTGGAATCATTACATACCAACAAAGTTGCTATCATATGCTTCCCTACATGTTAGAGACAACATGCGACATGGATGGACTACGACGTTGATTAATGACTTATGGCAATCTCATAATTAACATGAAAACTGTTTAATTTCTTTAAAAAGCAATATCTTTTTAGCAACTCCAATTCTTTGTCAAATTCTTATTAGATAATAATTTTCTTTACCAAATCCATTTTACAAAACGACTATAGATCAGATTTCTTATTCCCAAAATAATTAGCAAACCATATAATTTATATTAATAATTTATTATAATTATCAAGATTTTCTAGCCTAATAAATTCATAATAATTCGTAAACACTTGGGAATAATCCACAAAAATCATAATAAATTAGACTTATCATATTCTTTAAGATATAAAATTTTAGGACCAAAATTTTTGTTTAATTATTATTTCTAATAATTAAAACCCGAAATAAACCATTTTCTTCACTTAAGAAATTCATAAAATATTAATACTTAATTAGAAGATTATGAAATCAAAAACCCCTTCTAAAACAATGTTTCTAACATCATATCAGAATTTCAGGTCAAATGGATGTCATAAACTAGGTTTTTCACTCTTAAAACCTATTAAATAATTTCACAATAAACTCAATAATTAATCATTCAAACATATAATCAACCAATCATTCAAAATATGGCATAAAATAATCATATGATTTAGGTTTAATCATGATAAAACCAAAATTAAATAGGCAAACTTGAGATGGGTTATCATTATTCAGCTTGTTTGGATAAAGAGATTGAAATTTAAGTGTTGATTAGATACCCCTTAGCTTTGCCTTTAATTTTCTAATCTTTTATCTTCTTTGTTTTCTTCGCAATGGCCGACTTCAACTTGTTTAATTCATTTGTATGAAATGATAGCAGAATTAGGATAATAAGAGAATAAGGGTTTATGTTAGGAAATGAAGATCTATTCCTATTTTAGCCCTCCCATTACTCCTCTTTTCATTCTATGGTTTAATTATTCTCATTAACCATTTAATTGAGACATGACCCATCTAATTATCAATCTCATTCTCCTTATCTCAATACATTATTTCATTTAATATATCTAATTAAAATTTTCAAATAATGTTAATCAAAATTAGGGGTGTTACAGAAATCCGGCATTGAATAGAAAATTCGAAGGCAGTCAAGAAATGAAGGCATGAAGAGAGAAAAAGGCTAAGTGTTGGACTTTTATACACATGCTAAATTGAAACGAAAATAATTCGGTACCAAATTGAGAAGGAATACAACTCGGTAACGATCAAAACAAGTCGGTGTTGAGATAAATTTTGGACCTGAATTCAAGAGGAAAGGAAAGAAAAAGAGAAAAGGGAAGACTTCTCACCTGACTAAGATGTGAAACAATCTCCAAAGTGTAGATTTTGTCCTTAGCACAGAGAATGAAATTTCTACATCTAAAGTAGTCGAATGGATATCCATGGAACAATGACAGTGCTTTAAAAAATCTCTTAGGTAACCAACATACATGCATGGATAACAATATACGCTTATCTTGTTCCAGAGTATGCTTTGTTTCCAATAGAAGTATACTCTAAAGGCAAGTGTTATCCAGCTTTTTAACCAAAACGATTTCAAATGAATCTGGACATCAAGATGAAGTCGAAATGATTCAAGGACTTGGGAGCATGCTTGGAAAGAAAATTGAAATAATCTCAGGAAATTACAGAATGATTGGAGCTAAGGAGACAGGTTGGTACCAACCACTTTTAGGTCGATACCAAGCACATTTTATGCTCCATATTGGATTCTGGAGGTACGATTTATGAACTACTAGCAAATCATTTTGGGGTGCAATTCTTAAGGAATAGGTAAACAATTCCCGGGAAGTTCTAAGAAAAAAAGAAAAGTACTGGAGCTATCAGAACCTCTCGGAAACAACATGGTTTCTAAGGATAACCGCTTGGAGTGCAATAGATCGAAGATAGAAAACCAAAGGAAGGAAGATTGCATGCCCTGCCATCAAGATAACAGATTGGTATCGATCAATTCTTATCGATATCGAGATGAATTCGTGACTCTAAGAACTTCGTCCCCTTTCTAATTCTCGGATCTGATGTTAGAACTAGTATTTCGTAAATATACAAGTCCGTTGGGGTGAATTACCTGTAAATACAAGGCTTAAAGCATTTGGAAAGGGACTTTTGGGCACTTTCTTTCTTCATCTACTCTCTCTACTTGACCCTAGTCACTAAGGAAGCCATTTTTTGTTGTATTAGGCTGTTAAATCAATAAAACCTTTGTCCTTGTGATTAAAATCTATAAATAATATCATTACAGTGATGTTGGCCTTAGATTTTCCAAATCACTGTAATATTTCTCTGTGTTCTTACTTCTATTGGCTAGACCTATATATTTCAGTTCGTTTTTGGGTGTTGTGCCATTTTCTGAACTAATACCATCATTCAATTACCCATAACCATTTCATGGCTTACTAACTTTCTCAAAAATAGTAATTAAGGTCTATAATCATTAATGTGTTAATATAATCATGTTTATAACACGAATATAAGCCTCAATTATCACATAACATTCACTAAATCATTCCATAAAACTTCGCAATCATTAATAAATAAATCTATGAAGTATAACAAAGTAAATATAGTGGGAGAATCATCACACTCACCTTCTCCTTCATCAAATCAAAATCCAAAGCAATAAAATCCAAATCAAGCTCTTTTAAATTTTGTGGTAACAACCCAAACTCCACTTCAAGCCAAACCAATGATGGCTTTTGCGAGGAATGTGATGAGAAGAATTATGGTCATTTTTTCAAGACTTATAGAATTTTATTCAAGCTTGGTTTAGTCGATTTAGGGTTTAGAGCTTTAGGGAGGATTAGGAAATGAAAAAGAAGAGTAATGTGGAATGAAGAGTGAATAAAAGACATGAAAGGGGTTAGCCTACTTAAAGGAAAATTAATGGGCCGTAGCCCAAAATTTATTTCAATCACATGAAATCACTATTCACTACAAAAACATATCGACTCCAAACACAACAAATTTTATGCTTATTTTTCTCGTGATGGAATTGCAGTCTCAATGGAGGGTGCCTCGAGTCCCAATTCATTCGTCTATAAAGAAACGAGTATAATAGGCATTTTATTAATTTACAATTAAATATTTAAATTAATTATTTAACTATTTAGATGTTAAAAATGTACGTTGTTATGATGAGTATGAGGTAATATCCTTGGGTAGAAAAATAAGCCAAATTATATGAGTATATGAGAAAAGCATTGGGTATAACTAAGCTTGAAAGTACAATGAGAATCGGTAGGTTCCAAGTGTAATTGTAATGCCACAAGGCTGGCATCGAAGATATATTGAGAAGGTCCTGATAGATTTGAAGCATAATAGTAATGCCATGAGGTCGGCATCAAAAGTATTGACCAATAGTTCAATTCTGATTTGAAAGTATAAGTTACAAGGTTAATTTTAAACTGAAAAGATAAAAGCATCAAGGCGTGCTATTAAGAAAGCATCAAGGTATGCAATTAAGATAGGCTTGGTAAGGTTTGGGACCTTATTAGACTATAAACTTAAGAATGGCAAGGCGCTAAAGATTAGATACTTCAAGGTTTGATCCAAAAAGCTCGGTGAGATCCGAGCCTTATTAGATGATGGCTAGATGCCAGAGGTTAGATACCCTAATTTTTAATTTAGCAGGCTTGGTGAGAGTCGAGACCTTATCAAGTTGTGGCTAGACGTCAAAGGTTAGACATTCTAAAGTTAATTAGGTAGGCTCGATGTGACCCTGGATCCTAATAGATTACGGTTAGATGCCAAAGGCTAGACACTACGGAATTTGGTTTAGCAAGCTTGGTAACACCAAGGACCAAAGCAGATTATTGATTTACGAAAAGCTAGATGCAAAGGGCAAAAGGCCCCAAAACTCCAATCATCAAGATGGAAGTCAGCATTCATGCATTGAAAGAGTATAAGTGAATATATTACAGACTTTTAATTTTCGATCGTTTCAATTAGAAATTAAAGAAAAAGAACCCGGCGAGTCTCAAAAATGTTGGCTAAGATGCCTGAGTTCTTTGAACGGAGTCAAAAGTTATCGAAAGGGAAAGGATACTCCTTTGAAAAAATATATGAGTATGAAAATATATATAAGTTCTCATAATAGCATTATTGACATCCAAAAGAGGCTTGAGAAATTAAAATTTATTCGATATATTCAGTAGAATCAAAAACATAATATTAAAGCGAGATGCTGAAACATAAGCATAACCAAGTATAAACAGAATAGATAAAACTAAGTATATAAATTTTGAAGCTTAGTAGAATAAGGTAAAATCTCGACAAGTAAAAGCGATCAAAAGCATTAATATGCGAGTTTTAGATGTCAAGAGGGGAGTTCTTATATATAAATATTTAGCTTACAAATTACCAAAATAGTTAACCAAAATAAATATTGAAAGAATTATATGATAGGAAAAAGAAAAAATGCCTAGACAAATATTGTAGAATTAATAAGTAGAGTTATTACATAATACATGTTTGTAATGCAAAGAAAAATAAAACAAGTACGAGTCTACTCTTCTATTCCTTCCCTTGGCCCAAAACTTCTTCAGCCACTTCTGAGGGAGAACTCCCTTGAACTTGAACTTCTCTTAGATCATATTATTTTAGTTTAGCTTACCCTCCGAGGACATAGAATGATTGAATGAGGAGTAAGAAATGTAGCAACATGAAGACTTTTATCCCATACTACTCTCATAGTATGTTAAAGTTCTCATTCATCCAAAATGAAAGATAGGTCCTATTTGACCCCAAAAGCAACTAAAGATCATGCAAGTATTCATAATAACATCCAGTTCAAAATAGATGATCAAGTATTTGGTCTGTCTGTTTTTCAGCTTCAGCAACAGGTTCATTAGAAAGTTTTTTGAAATGTTTTCCATATAATCATATATCTTTTTATTCCATGTTTTCTTGTATTGACCGAAGAGGACAATTTCCTTATCTTTGAGTTCTATCAAAACTTCAGCCAAACTTGTAAGGGAGCGAAAAGCAGGCTATCGTCATTTTTCCTTAGGTTCCATGTAAAACCACGGCCTTGAGATACAACTTCCATTTTGAGATATGAGAGGAGTTTGATCGAACCTCTATATCTTCCCCTTCTTCCTCTTTCCCATGTCGAGGCAGCAGTAACCATAATAGTTTGAGAGTCTTCATCGACCTCAAGTTCTCTAAGCTTAATTTAAAAAAGTTCTTCATTAGCATTATACAACTATTAATGAAGGTCAATAACCAAGTAAAATACATCCATAACCAATTTCTTCCAGACTTGATCCGAAAGATGGACAACCCCGAAGTAGACTTGATACATTCTTCAAGCTCTTTAACTATTTGATTGAGTGTTTCATTTTCCTTTAAAAGCCCCAAAATGACTATTATTTGAAGCAGCCTTGATTTGAAAAACCCACTTGAGGCTCCAGCGCCTTAAGTTCCACTTAAAGAAGTTGCATTTTGGCAGCTTTACCATTTTAAGCCCATTGAACGAAAACATGTGCTTGCTTATTGCTTAAACAGCTTAGGCATGTAGGGTTTTGACAACAGTAAAATTATACATAAATTTAAAACAAAATCCGAGAGATAAAATTGCTTTTCATTTTAAAATGTTACAAGTACAATATTATAAGGGAAGCAAAGCATTAAACTTCCTAAAGACAAATTTTTTACTTAGTACTAAGTATTATTCTAAACCCCTAAATTTAGCTTCGATAAGCATCCCCAAGGGCTTAGCCATATCAAATGATGAAAGATTTTCTCCCTATCCTATTTTAGGAACCGAAAGCTCAAAAGGTGAGGAATTCTAGGTTTCGATCTTGGTATTATAGTAGGAATATGTTTAGGAATAGTGTCACTCTTGGAAGACTCCCCATCAAGAACAACCAAAGGGGAATGACTTATACTCTTGAATCCAGGAACAACTTTAGGAGTTATGTTCGGGTTGAGACAATAAAACCTTCGAAGGATTCCATATCATTTTTGTTTTAACATTCTATCTCTTGGTATAATTTAGATAAATTTAAATTTATTCGAAATACTTCGTCTCGATATTGAGACACAAACTTGAGCTTATCCGACAACCTAAGAATTTGATTTGTTAACCTAGTGACTGCAGTCCTAAGCGACTTTATATAGCACACATCTTGTTGTGAGATTATGGTCCAAAACCACTTCCATGTGAAAGTTCTGGCAGATTATCTTTTCGTAAAGTGGTCATAATAACCTTTTGGATTTACTGTTTAGAAAATATGGCCATTTGAAGTTAGACAGTTTTTGGACTGATTAGCGGGTAATTAAGGTTAAGCCCAGATTAGGCCCACTAATCCATTTCGATATTAGGGCATAACTAACTGATGTAATAACTGCTTAATCACTTTTCCCTATTCTCAAAAACCTTCTTACCTCCATTAATCTCTTACTTAAGCTAAAAGCTACCTAGATATATACCTTTCTTAGCTTAATCAACTAATTAAGGGGCAATTAGCGAGGGGATATCTTGGAATCATTTGACTGCTATTTAGAGTATCTTGAATTTCGGGTTGTTACTCTTCATCTTGAGATTCGAGCTAATCTAGATTGCTTCGGACTTAAGTGAGTGGTTTGACTCCTCTCACTTTACTATACATGTTATTTTTGAACTTTAAAACTTGATTAGTGATAAATCTAAACACCCACCTAGATTGCAAATGAATTTAAATGTATTTTTAGTAATTTTCAATCGAAGTCTACATATATTCTTATGGATATGCTATTTTCTGAATTTCTAGATCTTGACCATAGATTGATGTAAATCCATGTTTGATTGGTTTGTATGTGTTTTATATGATGTATGCTATGTTTGATCGCTTATAGGTTATATTACTTGTTTGGTTGAAAATGTCAATCTATATGTGACTTAGAGTTAGGATGTTCTATCTGATTTGAATCTAGTGCATATTTGATGTTTCACAAACGATGATGATCTAAATCGATGGAACAAATGTACATAATAGAGTTGAAGATACAAAGGAATTATGTGGAGAAAGAAAAGTGGATAATGGACGATCGATTATATATATCATATCCGATCCATCCAGGTTGCTCCAAATGATGTTGTGATCGACATGGGATGACGAGGAAGATCCCTAAAAGCTATGTTTCAAGTTTCAAGTGGATTAGAGTTGATTTTCTCAAGTAATGGAAGTTTAAAGTACAGATTGGTTGTAGATAGATTGGTAGTGCGTGACTTGGGGAGAACTTGGTGGAAATTTTGAATTTCTTCAAGGTTGGAATGATCGGTACAGATCGTTCATGACTTGATAGAAATTTTAAATT
Organism: Allium fistulosum; assembly: GCA_030737815.1. Classification (NCBI taxonomy): domain Eukaryota; kingdom Viridiplantae; phylum Streptophyta; class Magnoliopsida; order Asparagales; family Amaryllidaceae; genus Allium; species Allium fistulosum. The sequence continues at coordinate 1,124,642,696 of CM060904.1, read as the reverse complement.
TCTTAGAGGCAGGAATGATCAGTACCGATCATTCCTGAATTTGAGTTTGACTTTGGGGAATATGGTAGTGACTTGGTGGAAGTTTTAAATTGCTTGAAGGCTAGAACGATCGATACCGATCGTTCCCAGATGCAATTTGAGCTATCTATGGTGATGTGCTTTAGTCATCTTTAAATTTTTAGTGATGCTAGATGATGATGTAAGGGAGCAACAGATCAAATTTGGTGGCAATCTAATGGCTAGATCTTGAGATATAATGGATAGAAGATCGATGGTGTATATAAGTACCCTGAATTAGCTTGGAGTCAAACCCTGGATTTTCTAGAGCTGGCTCTAGGCCAAACCTAGGATTTCTCTGAGGTTTGAGACAACATAACAATACTCCATGACTTGTATTGGATGTCTAGAGTTGTTTCAAGCTAAGCAACTAATGTTAGGAGTTGTATGGATATCCACACGGACAAGTTCTAGGGTGGACTTATGAAGTGGAGCTAGGATGCACTCTACTATGGATATGACATGTGCAAAGGGATAATTGATACTTGGAGGTTTTAATGTGTACTCGTAAAGTAGGGGTATGTGAGGATGCTCAATGGACTAGGATATGCCCCAGATCACTTGACGTAAGGATCTCTCTTACCTAAACTACTAGGATGTGCATTTTAGTTCTTGGCCTACTAAGTGGCATGGATTCGAGTACCAAGAGACCGAGACATTCAGTGGTCTCTAACCTAGGACGCAGCCATATGAGCTATTATATATCCAACGGATTAAGTGAGTGATGTAAGGATGGATGATGGATGCTATGTTTGCATTGTCTGCTAGGGATGTCACATGATGTAGATATCACTTATGTAGATATCTAGACACCCATATATATTTGAATGTGTAGTACATCCATGATGATGATGATGTAGAGTAGCATATAGTTTATGTTATGTACTAACTATTTGGATGTAGCGACATGTCTAGTAGATTCTCTATACCATTTGTCCTATAATATTGACTTTTTTTTAGTATTTTGATATTTCTACCACTCACATCAGACTATTGTCCGACTTAGGATTTTATGCGTTGCTTCATATTATTTTGGGTACTCTTAAATGAGTAAACTAGGGATAATAGGTCTAGTGAGCACATGGAGCTATACAGGTGAAGAGCCGGAGGCTACGCTTTCCATATACTATATTTGGGCTTATCACCACTTATTATTCCACTATGCAACACTATGCAGCTTATTGGTGTTTTATTTATCTGGAGAAGGTTTTCTTTGAGTTATTATTTGATGTACAACTCGATCACTTATGTTGTATAACTTCGATGGATCTCTATACCCTAATATGGTTTTGATTCATCTAGTTACATTACCATCTCTCCTTTTTTATATTTGTATGTGATATTAGATTTTGTTTGATGGACTGTGAGATATACAATAGGTAATGTATTAGAGACTTCAGTATTTTACCACTTGACAATCATCCGACATCGGTCAGGCACTGTGGTAGTGCACTCTACGGGTTATATTGGCTGCAAAAGTTACAGGGTGGTTGTCATATATATGAGAATATATTATTGTTGTGATATTTTTGATGAAGTGAAGGTGTTTGATTAAATGTTTATGATACGGGAGTTTGAAGTATGAAGATTTGGAGTTTGTTGGATATGTTGCTCAAATTGTACTTTAGCTTCTAACGAAACAATATAGGACTGCTATTCCTATTTCATAATCCAGGTTTCTTCCATGGGTGGTGTCTGACTTTCTGTAATGATGATAATGAATCCTGATTGGAATCACTCTTCCAATCCCATAGTAGTCTCCTTATTTCTTTTCCTTTTTCCTAGATTATGACTTTGGATTTCTGATTGATCTTCTAATCCGGTCGGAGTTTAATTATTCCTACTTTCTATTCTCGGATTTTGGCTTTGGATTTTGGCTTATTATTGTCATCTTTTTAGACAATTGCCTACTAATCCAGTTTAAACTGGTCTATGAAGTTAGTCTCTCTAGCAGCATCTGTATCATTGGTTAGTTTCGTTGATATTGCCGATTTCAGATTCTATTTTTGATCATGTTTGTTTTGACAAACTCTAGATGCTACGCATCTTAAGTTTGAGAGGCATGTTAAAGAATATTATTGAAGATTTTACTATTTATTACTTACCAAATGTATTTTGTTATTTCCCTATTTATAATATTTCATATTGTATAATTACTTGGATTCTAAGTAATTTAGATATAAAATAGGGATAGTTTGGCTCACATCCCTGATAAGTTTCAAAATAGAGAAAACATCCTTCCCAAAATAAACTTACGTTTCTAGTCCCTATTTTCAAATCCGTCTGTGCCAAAAGACCCAAATACCCTTTACGTTTTTAGCATTTTAAACGCGCATAACTTTTTGTAGAAACATCGGATTAACATACCGTTTTCACCAAAAAATCATAAAATTTACAATCTTTAAAATGAGATCCATTGTTAATACCAAAAAATCATATTTGCAGTAAGGCTGCAATTATTTCATATATTTGCAGAGAATTCTGCTATTTTTGAAAAACATCTATTTTTCTTCAAATGTCAGCAATTATTCCATACAATTGTAGACTTTTATGCAATTATATGGAATAAATGCAGACTTTTATGTAATTATATGGAATAATTGCAGACTTCTCTGCTGTTATTTCATATAATTGCCGACTTTTATGCAATTATTCCATATACTTGCCATTTTCTACAATCATATGAAATAATCATCAATTTTTCTTCAAATGTCAGCAATTATTCCATATAATTGCAGACTTTTATGCAATTAAATGGAATAATTGCAAACTTTTCTGCAATTATTCCACATAATTGCATACTTTTTTGCAATTATATCGAATAATTGTAGAAAAGTCTGCAATTATTCCAAGTAATCGTAGAAAAGTGCAACTATACCATATAATTGCAGACTTTTCTGCAATTATTGCATATAATTGTTGAATTATTTGCAATCATACCATATAATTGCAGAAAATTTGAAAAACATCAATTTATAAAGATAATGTCACTCATTAGCTGTACTTGGCCTGCCATTGTTTTTACATATGTCTGCCGTTGTTTTTACAATCACAAATTTATAAAGATATAATTTGAAAATGCAATCATATCGACTTGGCCTGCCATTGTTTTTACATATGCATAATGCCACTCATTAGAAAGATAATAAAATTTATGATTTAATAGTGAAAACGGTTTGTTAATATGTCGTTTCTACAAAAATTTATTGCGTTTTAAAGATTGATAATTAATGGGGTGCAAATTTTAATTATGGATGTGAGAATAACATCCACATATGAAGAACCAACCTTCGGCCATGGAGCAGAGGGATAAGTATTTGAAAATAGGGATGTAAATTATTTTATTTTTTTGGAGGATGTTTTGTGTATTAAATTTGATTTTATGGACGTGTCCCTTATTTTCACTATAAAATAGGAGTCATGTATTGTTGAATTATCAATTAAGTTATTAATAAAGATGTAGCTATGTTTCTACCTCTCCCTCTATCTTCTTCTTTTCTACTTTATTTTGCTTTATTTAATCATTTCAGGAAAGATGTTTTAGAACATTTAGGAAATTTCGATAAAAAATTACATAAGTCTTCCAGCCTTATATGAAAAATCAAACTTATTTGAAACGAAGCTAACGGTTATAAGCTAAAGTAGCTAAAATTAATCGGGCTTTTATATGATCAAATCTTTCCCAAAAAAACAAATAAATAAAAATTAAATAAAATAGAAGCAAAGACATTTAAATGTGCACTTTTCTCTGCTTGCATTTACTTCATTTGTTTATTTATCGACTTTCGAGGGATAAAGCAAACATGTTTTTTAAGAGAAGTCATAATGTGTACATTTATGTAAATACTATAATTATTGTAACAACAAACACACACATGTGTATATACATATACATACATACATATATATGTCTGTGCGCGCGCACGCATTTATTTACGTATGCTTATTTAACCATTTGAAGAAAAATGACTTTGTTATCTATAAATTGGGATATTCTATTTAAAGACAAAATGGTGAAACAAAACGTGACATAAAAGGTCTTAACCATTAGATCTTCTTTTGATTTCCATTTTCCATATAAAAAACAATGGCCAACGCTTGTTATGTCAAATTTTATTTTTTATTTTGTGTCTCAATAGTTGCTCCCATGTTAAAGGGTTGAAATTATTTATTATTGTACACAACCACGCTCAAAATTTAAAACTTAAGTCATTTAAGAGGTTAAACAAAATTTATCGAATGATCATCTAATGTAAAAAGAATTTGCTACAAAAAGATCAATAGTTACTTCATATTTATATACAGATCATAACATGGACTGATATTTTAGTGTCAAATCAATTATGTATCATTCTACATGAATTATGTTTGTTTTTTTGTTGTTCCAATGTACATTACTTAGATTATACGTGGTAGATTTCCTTTCTTATATGGCTTCTAGAAAGTATTATTGTTTCCTGCTATTCCCTGTAAAACTTGGCTGTTATTATGATGGATTATAAAGGTCATACAAAGTAAGCTAATGATATGAGCCTATATACTTTATATTACTGCAATTTTGATAAAATTTGGCCTAGTTTTACAATATACACAACACAACCAATTTACGGTAGGTGGTTCTTAGTTACTGCTATAATAAGAGCTTAGAAATGATATGAATAAAATAAATAGTTATAGAGAGAACTTTACACGCCCATAGCACTCATTATTTTTATCGTCATCACCATACATATTATTTGACTCAAAGAAGTACCTAACACCAAATGCATAGGATGGTAATGATCTGAAACCCTTTTTAGTAGAAACTTTTGAGGTATAAAGAATCAAAAGGCTAATGGAATAATTTTTACCAATATGTAGTAGATAATATCTGAGTAAAGGATGGCAAGGGCAACAACATGATCATCCTTGTCAAATGTAGTAGGAGAAACCTCATCGCTATGTAAATCAAGGCATTATGTCTAATATTTCAAGTAATTTAAATGAATGATGAAATACATGATAACATTTATATGTTATTTCTTTAGAAATATTACATTTTGCATTAAGTTGAAGTGATGGAAGGCATACTCTATCAACTATTTGTTGGAATTCCTTTTAGATGGTGAATGAGATATATCCCACATCACCAAAAATATGCCCGGTTATATTTTTGGTAAATAAAAGTGAACAGTTTTACTGTTTGAATATGAATAGATGCGATAAAGAGACGCGACGTTTTAAACAGCAACGGTTCTGGAGCGTTGCAACTGAACGGACGCGACTGTTGCAAACAGCAACGGTTCTGGAGTGTTGCAACTGAACAAACGCGACTGTTGCAAACAGCAACAGTTCTGGAGCGTTGCAACTGAACGGACGCGACTGTTGCAAACAGCAACAGTTCTGGAGCGTTGCAAATGAAAGGAAGTGACTGTTGCGAACAGTAACGCTTTTTTGACGAAGAGGTGCGACTTTTCTCAACGGATGCAGCCGTTGAGAATTCGGCTATAAATAAGGAGGAAACCTGATCACTTTCCTCACTCATTTTTCAAACCGAATTATCTCTTATATCTCTTCATCTCTTAATTCATATTCAGTCCTATCACACAGAAGATCATACACATCACAATCTCGTGCAGATTACGTCTGTTGTATCTTGGGAGAATTTTGAAATAAAATTCTTAAGGAAATCGTTACGACGAGCCTCAGACAAAATCGGGTTAGAACTTTTATTCTACATTCTACCCTTTAATTTTGTTATACTATTTATTCAAAATAGTATAACGCTGTTGTTATAATTTATTTACAACATTCATTTTGTTATTATAATTAATACAGAATTCCAGTGTAGTGGAAATCTGAGTTATAAACTTGTGCGACGAGTTTATATTTGATTATTCTCTGTTTTGGTATACTAGACGTATAACATCTTAAGAATTTTACTATTTTCACTAAAACAGAGATGGCAACAGTAGAACTATCAAACTTGGGATTAATTCCGAAATTCCAAGTAGATAAAAACTACAAATGTGAGACATGTGTAGAAGCAAAAATGGTTAAAAACCATTTCAATCTATTGATAGAAGCATCGAACCACTAGGTTTGGTTAATACAAATTTATGAGATTTTAAATCGTTACCTACAAGAGGTGGGAAAAAATACTTTATTACGTTTATTGACGATTATACGAGATATTGCTATGTATATCTTTTGAATAGTAAAGATGAAGCAATTACATCATTTATAAAGTACAAGGCTGAGGTAGAAAATCAGTTAAATAAAAAGATCAAGATATTGAGATCTGATCGAGGTGGAGAATATGAATCACCATTTGAACAGTTCTGTGTCGAAAATGGTATAATTCATCAAACAACAGCTCCATATTCACCACAACAAAATGGTGTAGCCGAGAGGAAGAACAGAACGTTAAAAGACATGATTAATGCCATGCTTTTAACCTCTGGTCTACCGACGAACTTGTGGGGGGAAGCCTTAAATATGTCTAATCACATATTAAACAAAGTTCCTCATAATAAAACAGGAACAATTCCATATGAGATATGGAAAGGACACAAACCAAGTTTTAAATACCTCAAAGTGTGGGGGTGCTTGGTAAAAAGTTCCAGTTCCGCCTCCCAAGAAAGTCAAACTTGGCATAAAAACACTAATGAGAGTGTAATGCAACTGGAATACTCTCGTGTAATAGGATGCTTAATGTATCTCATGAATTGCACTAGACCAGATATCGCTTACGCGGTAAGTCGACTAAGCAGGTATACAAGCAATCCAGGAAAGGAACACTGGAAAGCACTAATGAGAGTGCTTGGATATTTTAAAAAAAAATACCACTAATTATTCCTTACATTATGGAAAATATCCTGCCGTCTTAGAAGGATATAGTGATGCAAATTGGATTGCTGATTCAGAGGAATCAAAATCAACAAGTGGTTATGTCTTTACCTTAGCAGGGGCAGCAGTGTCATGGAAATCTACTAAACAAACATGCATAGCTCGATCCACTATGGAATCAGAGTTCATCGCTTTAGATAAAGCAGACGAAGAAGCAGAATGGCTTCGTCACTTTTTAGAAGATATTCCATTTTGGCCTAAACCTGTACCGGACATATGCATACACTGTGATAACCAAGCTGCGCTAAGCAGAGCGCACAACTTTGTGTATAATGGAAAGTCACGACATATTCGTCGACGCCATAACACAGTTAGGCAGTTACTCTCAAATGGAACTATTTCCATAGATTATGTGAGAACAAATAATAACCTAGCGGATCCATTTACTAAAGGTTTATCAAGAGAGAAAATTGACTGCGCATCGAGGGGAATGGGTTTAAAAGCCTAAACCAAAAAGAGTTATCTTATATGGAAACCTATCCTAGCGACTGGAGATCCCACGGACTAGGATCAATAGGCAAACCAGTTCTGAATAACTCAAGACGTAATGCATTTGCGTGGACATAGTCCAACTCCATTCCTATGGTGCACAATATAAATGCATGCCTACAGAAGTATTTAAAGGTTAAAACTATGTTTTTTAATGATGACCATATCTTGGAAATAACAAGTGGGGTATATGTAGGATACTCTTAATGGTTGCGATCACCTATGTTAGTGTGAGCTGGGTCGGCTCTATAAGAATATTAAAAGGCTTTTATTCTCTAAAAACACTCGCAGAACCAAAAATTGTTCAGGACCAAAATGAACATAACCAAGAGATTGGATGTGAAGGGAAATAATGCTTTGTAAAGCTTATTGTCTGGTTATACAATAACGGTTGACGGTTCAAGATGAAATAATTCACCGATTAGCCAAGTATATCCGATAAGTTTTAACTAGGGAAAGTTCAAAGTGAAATATCTACTTATCCTCGATATAACATTATTTTCATATGAACTATGTGATATTACACTTTGTGTGGGGGAGAGATATATCATCATTCATGTGGGGGATTGTTGGAATTCCTTTTAGATGGTGAATGAGATATATCCCACATCACCAAAAATATGCCCGGTTATATTTTTGGTAAATAAAAGTGAACAGTTTTACTGTTTGAATATGAATAGATGCGATGAAGAGACGCGACGTTTTAAACAGCAACGGTTCTGGAGCGTTGCAACTGAACGGACGCGACTGTTGCAAACAGCAACAGTTCTGGAGCGTTGCAACTGAACGGACGCGACTGTTGCAAACAACAACAGTTCTGGAGCGTTGCAAATGAAAGGAAGTGACTGTTGTGAACAGTAACGCTTTTTTGACGAAGATGTGCGACTTTTCTCAACGGATGCAGCCGTTGAGAATTCGGCTATAAATAAGGAGGAAACCTGATCACTTTCCTCACTCATTTTTCAAACCGAATTATCTCTTCTATCTCTTCATCTCTTAATTCATATTCAGTCCTATCACACAGAAGATCATACACATCACAATCTCGTGCAGATTACGTCTGTTGTATCTTGGGAGAATTTTGAAATAAAATTCTTAAGGAAATCGTTACGACGAGCCTCAGACAAAATCGGGTTAGAACTTTTATTCTACATTCTACCCTTTAATTTTGTTATACTATTTATTCAAAATAGTATAACGCTGTTGTTATAATTTATTTACAACATTCATTTTGTTATTATAATTAATACAGAATTCCAGTGTAGTGGAAATCTGAGTTATAAACTTGTGCGACGAGTTTATATTTGATTATTCTCTGTTTTGGTATACTAGACGTATAACACTATTAACATATTTATAAATTGAGAAGGGATATACAGAACCTTAAAAGCTAGCTCAACTGGACAAAACATCGAGATGCGAAATGGGAGGGTGCAAGCTTCATCCATTCACAACTTCAGCATAAATCCCTTCAATCAGTGAGAAAATCGGTATCATATTACAAGTGATACTATTCAAACAATTCATATTTTGAAACATAATCAAAGTAACCCTTACTGAAAAAACATGTATGGAATATTCCACTTATGAAATGATCTCATTCAAGTTTTTTGATAATCCTTCTAGTCAATAGTGGATCTCTAAAGCGTAAAGAACAACCTACCTCCATAAATATAGTATTCATGCAATGTATCCACGGTAATTCTGGGACATTGCATTTTGAGAGTTGTGATGCTTATAAGGATTAGTTACTGTATAATTTTGGTTTATGTTTCTATCCAAAAGAATGTGATGAATTTTACATACGGCTAAATCCCCTAGGATGAACATCCTTATTGCAATTTTTAATTATCCTTTATGCTTAATTATTAACAACATTAATACAATCGAAAAGGAAAATAAAAATTAAAGGGCTAATAAACATTGGTAAAAACAGGAATGATCCATCATTAGCTTCTATCTCATACAAATGTTATATTAATAACTTAAAAAAAGAATTGATTGGAAAAATATATTAAATACAAATCAGAATAAACTATATTGCAACATTGTGAAAATTCAAGCAGGATCTATTCAGAAATTACCAATATCAAAACTTGAAACAGATTTGAAATGGTAAAATACATCAATAGAGAACAGACTACATTGCAACTAAGTATAATTCTAGTAGTGCAATCTAAAAAATGCAGAGATTACATGAACCTGAAGCCAAAGTTGTAAAACTTAGTGAGAACCACAATGAATTTCAATTAACGTTGTGCAATAACAGTTTTGAGTTTGCAAAGGATAAAATTAGTGATTATAGGTGAAAGAATTAAGTGATCTGATAGAACTGAAGGGAAACAATAAAAGTGAAGGGAAACAATACTTAGAACCACTGTCGAAAGCAAGCAAAAATGTGGAAAAGTGAGATCGTGGAGTATTTGGATAGATATAGAGTTAGCATTTGGATTATGGACATGGGTTTGAAAGATGAAACAAAAAGTCAATTACGTTTTTCCCCATCAATATGATATTTAGAACAATTTAAGTCCGAGGACAAATGTTTAAGGGAAAATGTAAACATCTCTAATAGTTTGTAGAGAAGGGGACAATAGTAATGAGGTAGAAATTCCAGGAAATCAGGATTTGAGATGGGACTGAATGTGATGAGAGACGAATATTAAATACATATTCACTTTCTCGTATAATAAAATAGATAAACTTTGTGCTAAGAAAAAATTTCAAAATAATGGAGGAAAGAAGTATAATACCCTCTCCTTGATTTCACAAAAAGCTAACCTCTTGCCCCACATATTACATCACAATAGCCTGTTGAATTAACGCTAGCGAAACCCGGAAAGAAATTGGTAATGACATGCAACGACCCGGATTTTTCGACGTTTGGTTTGGAATATTTAAATGGTTTTAAATATTGAATTTGAATTATAGATTGATTTTGAATACGGAAATTTGGGTTTTTATTTATAAACTAAATTCAGAATTTGAATATAGTGATTTATTGGATAATTTAATTACTGAATTTTATAATTGAATATTGGTTAAATTATTGTATCTTGAGTTTTAAGCTCGATAAAAATAATTTAAAGGCTTATAAAATTCGTATTAATAATAATGAAGATAATAAAAGTTTTAAAATTGAATTTAAAAGTGATCTGTTCAATTTTAAAAATAGCTTGTTTAAATTGACATTTAAAAATAGCCTTCCGGAGGCGCAGTCTCGGAATTCGACGAAACTAGTTCCATTGGATTCGTAATATTGAATTATTATCGGATTTTAAATTTCATAGTGTTTGGAGTTATCATTTGATCATACGAGATATAAACGCACTGAAATTAATATCGAAATTCAATATAATAATTGGGTCCAAAAAGCTATCTTCTCCATACGATCGAATTAGAACTCGAAACATTTTCCATTGCGTCGAAATAAGGGTATAACATTATGAACGCCTAGCGGCACGCCTCGATAGGGGTTCGGGATTTTTAGCTGTGTAATCGATACGATTTGAAATTTTAAAATAATGTATATATATCCAAGTCAAAGTCAAAGTCAGGGTTGTCATCCTCAAATTGAAACGTACACGTTTCCTTTACCTTCTCAAACATGTGACCCTCCCCTTCTTTTCTTTTAAAATGCACAAATTCCTTTTCTTCCCTCTTTGTAACTGAACGAGAGATCGAAATCGAATTCATTCATTCAATCGGGGAAAAAAAAGAGATCTAATCGCGCCTGTTAAATCACCTTCCTCTTCCTTATTTTCAAATCAAATCGCCATTCATCGGGAAAAAAAACAAGCGAATCGAAAATCGATTCAAACTCAGAAAAGGGGAGGAAAGTGATCGAGTACGAACCGAAGTCGTAATCAATCTCGCGATCGAAGATTTCATCGTAAGCCGTCGCGATGACGCGAGCGCAGGTTGGTCGCGTACGCCCGTGCGTACGCATGGAGCTAACGCGAGGCAAGGCATAGATGGGTTCGATTTTGCAATACGAATGAGGTGAGTGGCGGTTTGGCGATCGTTGCCTGAGAGTCGACTCGTAACCAACGTCGGGGCAGTGGCCATCGGTGGGCGGCAGTCTGATTTTGGGAATGACGTTAATCAAGGGTAAATGATTTGTTTTTAAATTTTAATTTAATTTAAGTTAATCATAAATTAATTATTCTAAGCTCTAAAACTTCATAATTCATTTATACGAGGTCTTAAATCAATGAAACCAGTCGAGTTTGGTTCGTAGCTGGAAATCGATGCAATAAAAATCAAAGGTGAGTAAAATTTCACTCATTTGGATTACAAGAATAATTTAAAAGGGATGAATTTAAATTATTGATTGTTGGTTGATTTTATAAATTATTACTTGTTGAATGTTAAATATATATAGTAGTATATATATTAGTATTTGGAGTGATATTCTCGCACATTATAGCGGATGAGACCGTATACGCCCCGCATAATAGCGGATGATCATATATACCGCGATATCCCCCTAGAAGTGGGATTGGTATTTTTATATTGTATTAACATCTGTGGATGCAGGAAAACAGGTTGGAGGGATCCAACTGGATTCCTCAAAATGTTAAATTTAATTTCATATATTGCGATATATGGATTGTGTAGAATAATATATATATATTATTGTAATGATTGGAATTATTGGATGCCATTGTAGCACTGGCCTGAATTTTGATAATTTAACTACTATAAATATATTTTTAAAATTTATGAAATTAAAAGAAATTTGATATAAATATATATATATTGGAATTGGGGTTGTTTTAAAGAAATTGAATTAGAAAAAAATATATTTGATTTTTGGTTATACTTAACTGTTGTGAACTACTGAATGGAGATTTTTAAAAATGAATTATATAAGAGATTTTATAAATGATATTCTGGAAATATACAAGAGTTAAAATCAATATTGAAGATAGATTGGAAGTATAAAGGGAATTTATAAGGAATGAATTTATATAATGGAATTTAATAAATAAGATTTGTTTTATGGACAGGTAAAACAAAAGGGTTATGGAATTTATAAACCATGTTTATAAATAAAGGAATTTGATATCAGATGAAAATTGGGAGAATATGTAAGACATGTTAGTAGATTTTATTTTTGAAATGAGAATGGTTGGGAAATCGACAATGAATCGATATGTTGTGAAATCGAGAGGAAGTTATAAATTAAATTGGTTATTGAGATTTTTTTAAAATATATTTAAAATTTTAAAAATTGAGTTTGTTTTAAAGGGAAAATTTTATTATTTTAAAACTATGGAATTTTAAACTAGTTGAGATTGAAATACCTTGGTGAGTAGATTTTCAAATGTTAAGTATTTATTTAATAAATTCTAACTTTTAAATTCAGTTTGGAAATTTATTTGTTCATCTAAAAATGGGTTATTGATGTTATAAAAGTGTTTTCAATATTTTAAATAATAACTTAAACATATTTAAATAAACTACTATTCTTTAAAGAAAATACTCGTTATTTATAAATTCCCTCGAGATGTGAAAACGGGTTTATTAAAGGATGAGATTTCGTAAGAGAAATCATATAAATGAAAAGTTAGAGACTTAAGAAAATTCCCGATGTCTAGATGCGATAACCTCGGGAAGATTTTGAATTCATTTAAAAGAAGTTATAAATGGTGGGTTGGAATTATAAACCAGTATAATCGGTTTGGAAATTGTAAGAAGAATTTATTAAAAATTTCGAAGACTTATGATATAAGTATGAAATATTTCCAAGTTAGATATTAAAATGATTTCGGAAATTTTATGTATAAATATTTTCCTAAGTATCGAAAGGAAGGTTTTGGAAATATTTTAGTGGGAAATGATTGGAATAGAAATATTTCCTAAGTGTTGTAAAAATAGAAGTTGGAAATATTTCTAAGTATTGAAATGGTAAAATATCCTGTTATGGATACAAGTGTTGAAATTGTTTCCAAATATAAAATATTGAAGAGATTGAATGTATATATCTTGGTGAAGATGTTGGAATAAATATTTTGGAGATTTATAAAAATTTGTCCTAGTGACTGTTTATGGATGTTTGTTGATAGTTAAATAACCGACTATCAATATTGGCCAATTTCATGAATCGTTTCGAAGATACCGGGATCGGATTTAATTATCCGAAAACCACTTTGATCCGGTTTGAACGTAACGAATGAATACCGTGAAGATGATGAAGATGGTGATTCGGTTTGTCCAGACCCAGGACAACTTGTATGGATGAATGCTATCAGAACATCGTCATAGGAAGACAATGAGCATTCTAAGAAAAATTGTTCTTGAATGGTAACGCTTAGCCTCGAACCTCATCAACCAGGAATGACTAAAACATGGGAGATGCAGCGAGGCTAAGTGGGTCACACCCAAGTAGGGTATGCTATCACTTTTCTAGATGTCCTCGGAACCCTATTTATCTTAGATATGGGTACACATGAAAGAAGAAGTACTCGATAGTAAGGGTGGGAACACCCGGGGTGATAACATATTCGGTCTATCCAGGTTAGGGGTAGGCCGGTCTTGTAAGCAGGGGATCCCGGCGTGGTCCTCGGTACATTGTTCTAGAGGTGTACTGTGATGGGCGGTACCCCAGTGGTCCAGTCATTCATTGGAATCCATTCTCTAATACGAGCTTACGGTTTTGTTTGTAGAGCCTAGTATGCTGGAATTTAATTAATGTAACAATTTCAGCTATTTGAATAAGTACTTGTATTTAGACACTATTATAATATCACTGGACTTTCTATAAAGTGTTTTGGTTACCGTAAGGTAAAAACCCATCATGTTTATGTGTGACGCGGTCTTACGAGATACCTTTGTTTTTCAAAGGGTTTTGATAACTCTAATAATTCAAATTGAGTGTGTTTTCTCACGTTGGTTTTCCAGACCGACTCGGGTGTTATTTTTATTATAATGCTCGGGTCAGACCGAGTATTACAGATTCAAGATAGAACGCTATAGAGCTCAGGAGACGAGCTGGATGAAAGAGACGTATCTCCGTACTTGGCTTATATTCCGCTGTGTAAGGACAAGTTATATAACTGTCCAGGTTGATGTATTGATCATTGTACCTGATGATTGTAAATTTAAAACAGTTACAAATACTTTATATAAAAATCTGTTATTATATATTATATTTTGTTCCGCTGCGACTGTGAGATTTTGTGTTGTCGTTCAATTTTCTTCTACCTTTTTCATCTTCACCCCTAAAGATTCGTATTTGCCGTTCAATTTGGGTTGAACAGGTGTGAATTATGATCAACTCAAGGGGTACGGAACTGCGGGTCATTACATGACACAAAATTAAACGATGCATTATACATATGTACAGTCCTTAAAATTTGATTAGACAGAAAATGGTTTTTTCAATCTAAGTGATTACACTCACTTAATGCAGGTCCATAAGGAAGTTAACTCTTTTTTTACTAGTATCAATAATATTAGAAGCAAGTTATTCATGGATCTGGTGGTAATATAACAAGAAAATGAAGAGATCTCTCTGATTGATTCAGACAAAAATTACTTTCCAGAGAATGATGAAAATTTGCATAAGTAGCATGAGAAATTGAATATCAAAAATGGCATGGTTGAGGCAAAAATAAAAAAACGAACATAACACATATATTTTAATAGGTTATAAAAGCTTAAATGCAAAACAAATAAATTTCTACATGAAAATAATTGTGGCTTCTTTGTGCTCTTAGACATCTCATAACTATAGAAAACTCTTTCATGTACTATACCATATTGATCATGGATGTGAAATTGTTCCTGATAGCAAGGGTTCATTTCTTCATATAAATGATAACAAAACAAAATCACGGAAATGAATACGAAAATAAGCAATTCAATTTAAGAAAAAAACAAATTGAATAATAAGTAATTATCTTAACATTTTTTTCATTTTAATTGTACATATAGAATATATGTTAATATTCAAATAGTATAATACAACTTTTAAAGGTGTGCCCCAAATATATTAGGTGAAGAAAATAAAACAAAAATTCAAACAATTCAAACAAATAGTGTATTGTTCTTGCTTCTATCAAGAAACAATGAAGGCATGTCTTACAATTTTAGTGGAATTTGTATAGTCCTTAAACTATTCTTTGACATGCACCATATTCCCTGTTATCATGTTTGCACCAAAAGTTGGCACAAAAACCCAATAGAGATTTTGTAGAGAAACAAATGAAGAATATAAAATGAAAACAAAGGAAACAAGCAATTAAAACAATAAGAAACAAGCAAGTAACAGAGATACAACGATTTATAGTGGTTCAGCATTGTTTTCCTACGTTTATTTTGAATAGGTTGCTTTATTAATCACTTTGTAAACTGAGTACAATAGGGAACGGATGAAAATCCTTAATTACAATATAGTACAAAGTAACTAGCAGCGTAAAGTCCCAAAAATGAACAACCATGCCTGTATTTATAGAGGAAGATGGAAAAATACCACTCCGAAGATTCGGTAGAAGGATCTCCAAAAGCATATGGGCCTATAAGAGGGATCACATGACCCAAATCCCAAGGAATAGGGATCGGTGTTGATCCCTATTTTGGAGGAATTTGGGGTGTGATCCCTATGGGAGCTTTCCTATGTTGTAATATGCTTAGCTTCCAAGTTTCATGCCAATTGGATTAGTAGAACCCGAGTTATTGCTCGATCTTTGCTGCAATGTGAGTTATTACCTAATTCTAGCCGATCCATATTGAGAGAAGAAGGCAGATCCTTTTTGCTTCATCCTTTTGAGGTGTGATCCCTAGGGTAGGCTCCCTAGGGTCCCCACATCTTGCTTATAAAATTTCATATGCATTGAACTTATGGATTTTAAGATATTGATTGTTTCCAATTGACTTGCACTTGCTTAGCTGAAATATGATGATCCCTATGATTGAAAGGGATTATAGCCGATCCCTTTTCTATGTTAAACTATATTCCATATTTTAAACATTCTGCATTGCATATCTCTTAATTCCATTCGACCATGGCTTCATATTATCATCTGTACTTGATCTTTGGACCCTACAATCATCGCTTTGGACTTACTGGCCTTGATGACAGTCGAATCTAACTTGTCCAATCAATTCGGATATAGCTGAGTTAAAATCTTGGATAACACTTGCCCCCTAAAGTATGTCTTGTGCTGAACATGATATGCTTTGAACCAAAAGCAAGGTAAAGTCGTCGACAAGAAATCCATTCAGTTTTTTGAATAGTCACTGTCCTTCCGTCGAACTATTTTTCCAAAGTTTCGTATCTCTCTTTAATCATCATGACGTTCGGTCGATTTCCAATAGCATAAATTCGGGATTATATTCTATCAGTTGATATCGATGTCCAGTTACACGAGACTAGTAAGCTTTGGCTATATGATCCGGTCTCGACCTTGAAAGCTTCAGGTTTGAATTCAATTTCTGTCGATTTTAAAAATTGAACTTTTAGACTATACACGTACACGTTCAGGTACACGTTCTTGTCGTTGGCTCCCGGACGTGTTTGTATGCTCACGGGTCGTCGCTAATTTTCATTAAACTGGATGCAATTTCATTGCATTTTATATATATGTACTTTATATAAATTTTATGTCCATGTTTGCATGCATATAGGGTTCGTAACCAATCCCTTTTTTCTCTCTCTCTTTCTCTTTTTTTATGTATATAGGAATCAGTATTCTTTTCTTCGGTCCTTCCCTCTTTCTTTTTTTCTATAGATATACGTTGATAAGGATCGGATGGATCCCCCTTGGGTAGGGATGGTACCTTATCCCTATCAATATCAGCGACTTGCTATTTTTTAGGGCTATGAAGAGAGGCTCAATTGTGCCGATCTCTCTAGCTTTGTGGAGAATGGAAAAGCGGACTGATCCCTCTAGGCTCGTATATAAGCTAGTGTTTCCCCTTCAATCATTTACTTCATTTTATTTCAACATTCGAACCTATCTTCCCATTTTCTTCTAACTCGCCTTCGAACCCTCTCCTTCAATTTAAACTTCGATCACTTCCCTTACAATCACAT
Organism: Allium fistulosum; assembly: GCA_030737815.1. Taxonomy (NCBI): domain Eukaryota; kingdom Viridiplantae; phylum Streptophyta; class Magnoliopsida; order Asparagales; family Amaryllidaceae; genus Allium; species Allium fistulosum. Next base: position 1,124,625,220 of record CM060904.1, on the reverse strand, counting down.
ACCGCCTTCATCCTTAAACTCGCGATTCTCTCTTGTTTTAGATCACCACTTCATCTTCATTTGAACTGAAATCCAGCATCTCCCCTCGAGCAACTCGTTCTTTACACATTTAGGTAGGTTTTCTTGCATATTACTTCGATTTGTGATGAGATAATGGGTTTTGTTTGGGTTAAACATGGGTTAATTTTGGAGGAGATGAGATTGATGATGGTGATGCAGGGTTCGGTGAGGAAATAGAGGAGGAGAAAGAAAAGAATGAAGCATGAAGGAGTAGAGGGATCTGTCGTGCGTTGTATGTGAAGTATGGAGGGTTCGGTATTAACGTTCGAAGAGGGATCATTGATGGAGCACTTTCTAAGGGATCGGGTATGTTAGCTTTGGCATAGGCACTAGTTGCATTGTTTAATGAAGGGATCGATTGGTTACTGATATGGAGAGGGATCAGTTGTTCGTGGAGCATGGAAGGATCAGCTATTTGCTTTGCAAGGGGGATCGGCTGTGGGTTTAGGAGAATTGTGAAAGCGGCTAAGTGGAGGGATCGGTAGTAGTGTGTTTGAGGAAGGATGGATCGGTCAAGGGCTTTTCGAGAGGGACCGGTTGTTTTGCTTCATAAGAGGGATTGGTTGTAGGCTTCATAACAGGGATCAACTATTTTTATATAGAGGGATCGGCTATGGGTACTTAGCCGGTTCTAAGCTTTGAATTCAACTTAAACACTTTAGCAAACCAATCCAAATTCACTTGCATGAACAATTAGAACGAATACCATCTTAATGAACTTGAACATATGATGATAATGAACAACATGATTTGCATATCCAATATCGAACTCAAAATTGAATGACCAAACTCTGGGGACTTAGAATATGAACTAAAACTTAACATATGGACTTTAATAATGGACTTCACACTTTGATATGTTAATGGTCGATTCCAAAGCTTACACAACATATCAATCTAAACGCTAGTTGAGACGGTCGGCGATGACGGTCACTCTGGTCAAAATCCAAAGTCTCGTTGCTTACTTTTTCTTTTAATTTTGAACTGTTTATCTCTGTATTGCATAACACTACACCGCACTAGTTTACACTCAGCATGGGGGAGCAGGTAAATTTTTCTAATTTCGATTATCTACTGAGTTTAGTTAATATAGGCTCTAGACGTTTAGAGCGTTTAGACACCATACCTTCTGGACAACCTTCACAACATAGCAATTCTGGAGCCGAGTCAAGTTCTGCAACCGTATCCGCCAGACCTTCCCTTGACCATCCAATTGATTAACCCGAGGTTTCTGGCCCGTTGGCCAACCTTTTCTCTGACGTTTCTGTCCTTCCAATGGAAGATATAAGTCCTGCCTCTGACACTATAGAAGGTGCTATATTTCTGGATAACTCGACGGACTCCCAATACTACAAAATTGGTGAGACCGCCCTTCGCAGACTATGCTCTAAACATGGGATTCCATTTGGAGATGTTCTAGTCCCTTCAATGAATGGCAGGACTCATTTGTCCTCTAAGGGATACACGACATGCAATAAATTCATGTGTTGGGCTGAATGCCTGCCGCCTTTCAATTCTTTTATCTGAGAAATGCTAAATTATCTAGCAATAGCTCCCGCTCAGTTACATCTGAATAACTATGCTTTTCTTCATGGCACTTTCTTGCTATTTATGGATGTTCTGTTCCGCCCGCCATCTCTTGAGGACATCAGGTTTATTCACAATTTCAAACGATAAACAGGAAGCCTTTCTTACACTTTCCTCGAGCCTTCGCCCAACTGTCAAGTTCTAACTGGTGCTTGGAATAAGCTCAACATCTTTAAACACAAACGGTTCTATGATCGCTGTCCGTCAAGCTTCACGAGGCGCTGGTTGGAAGGATGCAAGTGTTGTCTTCACTTTATTCTCAAATTCTTTAGTCCAAGTCGTACCTTGAACTAACTAATACTTTGAAAATTTACAGGCATCCATCCACATCCAAAAGCGATAGTTTCTCAAGGGCGGTTTCTACAATTCATGTCACCCCAATTGAGGACAAGGACATCAGATTCCTGGTAACTGATGAATGGTTATCTCTTTTTGGGCTGTTAGAAGAAGATCACAGCATTGGGCTTCTAGGAAGTTCTGCACTACCAAGAAATGTGGCGAAACAAGTATGCGGTACTAATATCCCTGTTGTGACCCTAGTCGAGGGGGCTCAGGACGACACCGAAGAGGGTGAAGTTAGAGATGATAAAGCTAACAATCCTGACAATGCTAATGCAGGTTTAGGCAATGCGCCTGTGGTCGAACCATCACAAGGTGCATAATCTCACATGCCAACAAGGAGAGGAAAAAAGCTTGCATATAAACTCCATAGGAGAAAAACCGCTAAAGAGCCTGAGTTTATAATCACCTCTGTTAAAGAAGAGTCTTCCTCTCAACATCTAGAAAGTTCGATGGAAGGGTTCTCGATTCTCCTGATCCCTGATGATATCATGACTTATGACTTTCCTAACATAAGTATTGGGTGGCTCAATTCTCCCACCAGGAGTAGTGATGACATTCCTCCCACTAGCAGAGGGGTGAAAACTCCTATGAGCAAGGTTGCAACAACTGGTCCGTTGGGGGTGAAGGAACTAGACCAGCCCGTAGCGGAAAAACGGGTGAATTTCAAAAAAAATTACCATTTTGGATCTTTAATGGGCCTACGAAGTCTGAATTTCATTTAGAACTTTTCTAAATTTGTTTAAATAAAATATTTTATTCTATTCAAAATAGTTAATGGGAAGTTTAAATAAATTTAATTTCAAATGTATAGTGTATCAAATACACCTAACACTTATTTATAAGCGTTAATGTATTAGGAATGAAACCTTTCATTTCTTTCCCTAAAAAACTAAATTGAGAGCATTATTGTATTAAATGGAGAGAGAAACCTTTCATTTTCTCTCTTTAATTTGAATTGATTGATTCATTAATGTCATTATTAATAATTTATTCATGGCAATATTTTTACTATGTCCATATGTATTCTAACTGTACAATTTGTAGTTTGAGATTTATTTGATTTTATTTTATTTATTTATACAAGTATACATACATGTATATATGTATCACACACACACACACACACACATATATATATATATATATATATATGTGTGTGTGTGTGTGTGTGTGTGTGCGCGCGCGCGCGCATGTGTAACATCATAATCCGTGAAGGGTATAATGTGCCCGTATATAGATGCTGAGATTTACATGGCAACATACACATTAGCTCATTTGTGTGTACTATAATTTGTCCATATATGTGCTACTATAATATGTCAAAACAAAATAATAATATATGTATAGATATATAATTTATTGAATAAAACAGTTTCTGCCATAACAAATGAATGTAAATAATTATATGATAATGATATAAGTTTTTAAAATTTTAGTTAATCTGGAAATTCATTTTAGGCTAAAGATTAATTTATGAAATTTTTACAATTAAAATAATATTTATTATTAAATAATTGAAAATAGCCCGTAATCAAATTAATTTTTAAAAATAGGAAATCAAGTTGAAAAATTCTACAAAGTTTTTTGAAGGTATTTGAGACATATTTTGGGCTTAAGAATTTTTTTTGGAATTTTCTCAACTGAAATTGTATTTTTAATTAAACAATTAATTGCATTTCTAAATTAAATTAATTCAAAAAATTAATAAATTAAGTTAAAAAAATCCGAAACTTTTTTTAAGGTTCAAGATACATATTTAAGTCTTAAAAAGAACTTCAAAAAATTTCTCAATTGAATTATATTTTTAATTAAATAATTGATAGCATGCCGAAAGTAAATTAATTTTTGAAAATAATAAATTATGTTTAAAAATCTGAAAATTTTACTGTAATTTTATTACATGGTGCAGCAAATATAAAATTAAAATTTGGAACCACTAATTATTTTATTCATAATAAACAATTCACAAAATCATAAAATAATAATAAAATACATATATATATATATATATTTAATAAAATATTTTTATATTTTATGATTTATAATAAGTACAAATCATCATAAGAGAATTTTAAGATTAAATATATATGATATATAAACACATATACTATTATAAATATTCATAATTTGGAGATCTGTGCACATTTAATATATATATATATATATATATATATTAATATAAATTAAAATTAGAACTTTTTTTTTCAAAAAATTAGTTCAACAATAAATCAATAAACAAAATATTATAACAAGCAAATCACCGATCTAATTACAATAAACACATGTACCCACAAAAATCTCGCATAATCTAAACAATAAACAGATCTGAATACAAACAGAGGATTTGGAAGTAAATCGATTTTTATATGAAAAACTTAAAACCAAAACAATGATAATAAATAAAAGTGCACCTCCTAATGAAGCCTTTGAGTCCACGTTGAACAATAATTTCTCTTGTAAGAACAATTCACAATCCGTCAGGTTGCTAATCTAGGATTGGGGACCTTCTACTACAAATTAGCATTTTTAATTTTGAATTGGATCTGAGAATTTTAGGGATGAGTTTAGAGGAAAGTTGCTGCCATTAAAAATGAGGAAGAGGAAGAAGATAGTGGCGGCTCAAAAATAAATTAGCTTGTAATTAGGGTTTTAAGATTTGCTTTTATATGGATAGGACAAGAGAGCAAACAATGATCTCAACCACACATCTCAAAACCTAATCACACATGTTGTAGCCACCTCTTATCTGTGACGATCAGGATTTTTGACCCTCGAAAATCAACACTAATACATCCACTGTATTACATGCCGAGCATCTGAGTGCCGGAAAACCCGATCGTTAAGAGTAAAAAGAAATAAAGACAGAACAGAATCTCACACGAATGGAATAACATATATTATTTCAACATATAATCTTTACAGTTGGAAATTCTAAATACATTTAGCAGAGTTAAACATGGATAGTTATAAATATCTATCCTTACAAATGCGAAATACAATAATACACGAGTGTGTTGTAAACGGATAATAATCTTCAGAAGAATCTTCTAACTCCATGCTCTGAGCTCTTCCAGATTTCTTTTAACTAAACCTGACTACTAGGCTGCTTGGGAAAATTAGGGCACTCAGAGTTTAAGCAAAAAGGAAAATAAACTCCGGGTCAGTCATGGGATTGGTGTGAGAAACTCAAAATACGCATTTTGAAAACAAAGGTATCTCATAAGACCACGCCGCACATAAACATGGAATGGGTTTTTACCTTATGATAACCAAAACATTTGCTACGCAAAACTATTTGATATTATTTTTAATGACATTCTTTTAAAAACATTTGCAAGTAAACTTATGAATCTTAGCCAAAATTATTACCATTATTAAATTCCGAAATATGTTAGGCTCTAAAAACAAAACTCTTACAAGGCTCGTTCGAAGAATGGATTTCCATAATATGGCAGATAAGGGACTACCTTCCGTACAGTACATCTCTAGAGGATTGTACCGAGGATACACAAACAATCCTCCGCAGCGGGCAAGACCGGACTATCCCTATTTGGCACTTAGAGATGGCCTGGATAAAAACCGAATAAGACATCACTCCGTTCATTACCGACCTATCCGAGAGCTCTCTTAGCATACACAACATACCCAAAATATAGAGGGTTATCTAGAAAGGTGATGATCATACCTTAATGGTTGTGAACCACATAGCCTTACGGCGTACCCTATTTAAGCCATTACCGGGTGATGAGGCCAGAGGTAACGATTACCTTTCACTTACCACATTCCACTTCGAATGCCACATTGCAAATTCATAATCACACAACTAATTTCTACAAGCGTATAACTCCTGAGCTCGTACGTCTTAGGAAAGGGTGTTAAGCTAAGAGAAGTTGCTTTCTCTAGCACCAAACAGATGATATGTTCATAGAGATCAATCGATGTAATTAGAAATGCAATGTCAGACATTCATCCATACAAGTTGTCCAGGAACAGGACAAACCGAAGGAACTCCCCTACCACATCCTGTCCGAAATTTCCTGTGACAGCCCGATTTTTCTTTGCCGAAAAATCGAACCATCAGGGTTAGAAGAAGGAGGTAGAAGAAAAGAAACAACACCACATAATCTCACATCGCAAAGGAATAAAATATAATAGATAATAACTGATCTTTACAGAAAGAAACTATATCTGTTTATACATACATCATCAGAATACAACATCAGAGTACAATAAATCAATATCAAAATTCAATACAGTTATAATAACTTGTCCTCACCAACAGACAATACAACTTACAACACAGCAGAATAATACATCAAGTACGTATGCTACGCCATGCCATCCAGCTCGTCTCCTGAGCTCCACAGCATCATAACCTGTATCCTATAATACTCGATCTGACCCGAGCATTATAATAAAATAACACCCGAGTCAGTCTGGAAAACCAGCGTGAGAAAACACACTCAATTGGATTATTAAAGTTTTTCAAACCCTTTGAAATAAAAAGCATCTCGTAAGACCACGCCACAAATAAACATGTCGGGTTTTTACCTTACGATAGCCAAAACATTTTTATCAAATTCATCTGATATTATAATAGTGTCTATAGAAAGTAAAATAGAATTTAGCTGAAATGCTTGCATCTCACGTTCCAGCAATAGTTGGGTACAATCAAAATCGTACAGGCGCGTAGGGAGAATGGATTTCCAGCTAATGACTAGGCACTGGGGTACCATCTATCACAGTACCTGGTTTAGATCAGCGTACCGAGGACCATGCCTGATCCCCTGCAACACAAGACCGGAACTGCCTAAGGGTAATTCCGAGTAAGATCACCCCACGGTTGGGATCAGCAACCGCACCACTAAGCCGAAATAAAAAGGGACATCTAGACAGGGATGACCTTACCCTAATGGGCGCTACCCACATAGCCTTGCTGCATAACCCCTGATTTTCAGTCATTCCCGGTTGATGAGGCTCGAGGCTAAGCGTTACCTTTTTAGAACGTTTCACTTAGAATGCCCATCGTCCACTTGACGATGTTCCGAAAGCATTCATCCATACAAGTCCGTCCCGGGTTCAAACGGAACCGAAGGCACTACTCCTACTACATCCATTTTGGAATCATCCTTAGGATTAGTAGCAACTAGCCCTTGCACTTCACTGCTCCATCTTCGATTCCAAACTCGTTTTCCCCATGAAAACGTACAAACCGGATCGAAGTGGTTTTCGAGAAATAAATCCCGATCTCGGTCTCTTCGAAACGATTAGCACATTGGCCAATATTGATAGTCGGTTATTTAACTATCAATTAACATTCACAAACATCCATCAAACAATAAATAATTTTCCAAATTATTTATTAATCTCAAAATATCTTCGCAAGATATATTTTCATTTTTCAACCCTTTTGAAAACGGTTTCAAACTATCTTTCTCTCACGGAATAAATTCCCAAATATTTATCTCCACTGAAAACACCAAGTACAATTACTTTAGACTTTTAAAATAATTTAAAAACACTTTATTATAAAATACACTTTAAAACATTTAAATTAAAACTACTTTAATACTTTATTCAAAAATATATACTTTAAGAATATTTAAAATAAAGCTAATTATAAAATATAAAACTAAATTTTTCCCCTTTTTAAAAACATAATACCAAGTCACCTTTAAATAATTACTACTAAGATAAATTTGAAAAAAAATACTTACTTTAAAATTTAAACATTTAAAATTAATAAATTTTCTAAAACATACCTTAAAAACAACTTTAAAACTTTTAACTTATACTTAAAAAAATTCTTTGAAAACTTACTTGGCTATCCAGGGAAATACGCTTCTCTTTCACGTCTTTAAAAATAAATCACTATTTATTTTTAAACAACTTTACCCATTCCTTTAATAAATTCCCACCGTGAATTTATTCTTCCAAATATCCACTGATATATTACTTCACTTTTATAAACCCAGTTTACAAATTTGATGGCCTCATCCATCTTTAAACACAGTTTCAAACACTTTATCAATTTCCAAATTGATTTCCAAATTTCTCCATTTTGAAATAAGTGCCTTTATTTACTCAATTTATTCCAAAATCCATTAATTTCAAATTTTATTTCTTAATTATGATTTAAAATCTTTTTAACTGAAAATACCAATTTCGGATTTCCCAAATTCCTTCTTTATCCTTTTGAATAAATTCTACCTTGAATTTAAAATTAAATTCTTTATTTCTTGATATAATATCACTTAAGTTTAAAATTTAATATTTCTCTGTTTATTTAAAATTCCCTTTCCCATACTCGGAATTTTATTTATTAAAATTTTAAAATCACTTTTATTCTTTCCCAATTCATTCTTAAATTTATTCAAATTCTCTATAATTATTTTACTTAAAAATTCACTCTTTTATTTGCTTTTCAAAAATCCAATTCTATATATTTGGTAACTTAGGGTACCGAAATATTCAAGCAAACCATAGCATTCAATATTCCAATTATCAGTATAATTCATCACAGAATATCAAATATTCATAACACAGAATATTAAACAATCTAAATAATTTTGAGGAATCCAGTTGGATCCCTCCAACCTGTTTCCCTGCATTCACAGATGTTAGCACAATACCAATTCCACTTCGAGGTGGAATATCGCGGTATATGGGATTAATATAATATCATCCGCTATTATGCGGCGTATAGGGTCTCATCCGTTATATAATGCGGGAAATCAATCACTCCAATATATATATATATATATATATATATATATACTACTATATATATTATCACATCCAATCAATTTCAATCATTCATCAATTTAAATTTAACTATTTAAATTTAAATAACCCAGATGAGTGAGATTAACTCACCTTTGATTTGTTTTGCAATCTAATTCCAACCCGGCTTGTTTTCATCATGATTTTTTACCTTGTATAGACATTAACAGTTTATTAATATTTGAAATGATCGAACGGTCAATTTCATTTAAATTTAATTAACTAATATTTTAGTTTTAAACAAATTTTCTTTTTAACCCACTAATCCTCAATTTAAAATTTTAACTATCTAACTAAATGTATATCAATTTACAGAATTATACCTTACTGTAGAAATCAATTTCTGCTTATTATATGAATACATATATAAAAATCTATACCTAATAGCAACATCGAACACAATTTCGAACCAGACGCCCCACACCCACGTCGGCTGCTTCCCCAAAGACTCGCTCGAACCCTAGGCGTCGCCTTCACTGCTCCATCGCACGCGACCTCCCCTATCGTACGCGACCACTGCCGCGCCTCTGCCTCGATCGATCGCCAGGCCACGATGCCCCGTCCTTGCTCCCTAACCCAACGAACACATCGCGACTCCATCACCTCGCCCTCCAACCTGCCACGTGCCTCCCAACCGCGAATCGATCTTTGAGATCGATTCCATGTTGCCTTATTAGGATCGAAATCGAATTCGATTGCTCTGCCCCCCATTTTTTATAAAGTCATTCGATTTAGCTTTGCTTTGATTTTGAATGGAAGAGGAAGAGTGAATTAACAGGCGCGATCTTCTTATTCATTCGGCCATAAATTTTCTTTTCAAACTGATTTTGAATGCCTCGGCTGGACATAATAGGGAGGGGACGTGATGTTTTGAAGAGGAGATGGCGTGCAAAAGAAGGCTACAGCGATTTCGAAATGAAAGGGAAAAGTTATGATGCGAAAGAAATACGGCTGAAATGGAAAGGTTGACTATTCAATTCATATATGTATATTTTATTTAAATTCAATTTGTCTCGATATAAATTTCAATGCGTTTATATATCGTAAGCTCATACAACAACTTCAATCATTACGAAAATTGAAATCCAATAATAATACCCTATTACGGATCCAATGAGACTGGTTTCGTCGAATTCCGAGACTGTGCCCCCGGAAGGCTATTTTTAAATATCGATTTAAACGATATATTTTCAAAACTGAACAAAACACTTCCGAATTCAATTTAAAAGCTTTTATTATCTTCAGTATTATCAATGTAAATTTTCTAAGCCTTTAAATTATCTTTAACTAGCTTGAAACTCCAGATTCAAAATTTTACCCAACTTCAAATTATTTAATTTAATAATTAAATTACTCAATAAATAGTGATATTTGAAATTCAAGTTAAAAATTAACTTTTAAATATTTAAAATCAATTAAATGTTTCGATTTTAAATATTCAAAAATTCCGGGTCGTCACATTCCTCCCCCCTTAAAAGAATTTCGCCCGCGAAATTGCTAGTTAAGAAGAATGGTCCACAACCCGTTAATTACTTTCCCAAAACAAAACAGTTTTTCAACAACTTCCCAAAACAATCTTTTTATTAAAGACACACTATCCCTCTTATTAACTTTTAACTCCTTAAATTTTCGAATTTTTTTGCCAGCGTCTCCTTTGCGCTGCTAGCTTGGTACAACTACAAAATGCGTCTACGGGCCCCCAGATTTCAAAAGAAAACAAAAAGACAAGTGGCTAGACAAGAAAATGATCAAATTTCATACAGAAATTTAAACACATACCTTTGCCGAGCAAATTTCAATTTATCTTCGGAAATCAAAAATCCCAATTTCCATTTTTGCTTTTTAAACACCTGTGTCCTACTTAGCAATAATATCCAGTTACAGAATGCAAATCAATTATTCACTTCCTTTACATATTTTCAATATTTTCTTTACTTAAGCCCGTACGATGCACATATACCACCCGTACGCAATGCTAAATCCGATCGCTCGCTCGATCACACAATTTCACTTCTGAACTAGTATCGTCCACTCGACTTCCTAGTGCGGACTCAGATCTGGTTTCTTGATCAGAAACCGTCATTCTCCTTACATAGTCATAAACTATGATATATAATTTTCAGAATCAATCAAAATCCATATCCAGGGTTCGCCGTCGAAAATCGAGTGAAAAATCCCAACTCGGACCGATATAACTATCTCGAAATTCTGTGCTCGAATCTGGATCAAATCATTATGCGAATAAAATAATATACGTACATCCTACGTATTAATTCCAATTGATTATCAACTATATCAATTTTCTTTTATTCACATTCATTTGGTTTCTATTTACTTATTCACAATTTCCCTTTTCACAACTTTCAATTTTAATCTTCATTCAATTATTCACTTAGTATATTCCTCCATTCTAAAATTACTTAGTATATTCCCAATACCAATTTACTTAAGAACTTCATTCTTCATTTCTTAAGTTCAATATAAATATTTCTTTTATTTTTTTTTATTTTTTTTCACTATTGAAGTTTATATCCATTTCTATTCACTTTGCCTTTACAATTCCATTTGAATTCAATTTGCTTCAATTTACAAATTATTTCAAATCTAAATACTTTTTCCCAATTTCCATTCAGATTTTCTTTTTCAATTTTACTTGAATTCAATTCATCTCCAACCTCTGAATATTGAATTTTATTTACCTTTATCTCAAATTCCAATTTTAAATCATTTGTCGTTAGTGAAAATTTCCAAAAATTTCTAACTCCTAAAATTTTGGCAGAGTCTCCTTTGTACGGAGGAGCTTTTGCAATTTGATAAGAGATATAAACATATATACATCGACCCACACGGTCGGAAAAACATGAAAACAAACAACAGTTTATATTTCCTATCTTTTATTTCGTAGGCGTACCTTTATTTAGCATTTTTAAGCAAACGGCTTATTTACTTAGCATTTTGCGCGATCAAAACCAGCCAAACGACTTCCCTATACCTGTACTTACTCAATTAAAACATGTAAGTGCCAAATATACAAAGTTTATTAACATTTCACTTAATTTCAATAGCTAAACACATGCATAACATAAGCAATATACACTAAACACTTTCTATAAGCAAATTTATAAGGTTCCAACACCAATTTAAATGCTTTCAATCTATTCACACACCATCTCACTCAATTCATTCTCTATTTCGTTCCATTTAAATGGTTTACACTTCAATTCATTTTAATCCAAACGAACTCATATTCATTACAATTGATTCCAAAATCAATTTTATTTGCTTCTATTAACTCATAGAATTTTATACAATCTCGTTTGCGTCAAACGACAACCATTTCTATGCAAATTCAATGATATTCACCTAATAGAATATCCATTCTAGTTTATAACTAATTTAAATTGAGACCAACTCAATTTATACTTTATTCTATTTCATTTCCAATTGATTCCGTTCAATTCATTTTGCATTCCATATTCACATTCATTTTATTTGAATCCATTTTATTAATCTTGGAACATTCCATATTGATTACATCAAATACTCATTCCACAATTTATTTACAAACCAAACATTTGTCACATCAAATTGGTATTCAACTTACATTTAACCAATTCAAGTTCCATTTCCATATTTCATTAACTAATTAATTATCAATTAGTTTATTCAAATTTTATACCCAATATTTGATTTTTATTACAAAAATCACTTTAACTATTTACTTGAGTTCAATCTATTTTATAATTTAAGTTTTGGATTTTTATTCATTTCCCAAAATACAAAACAATTTTATTTTGGCTTATTTACTCCACTTCTAAATTTATAAGTCACAATCTTATTTATAATTCCATAAACATTTTAAATTAGATTCCAGAGTTTAAACAATTTCCCAAAATTTCAAAATCACCTTTGAAATCAACTATATCCAAAATCCCTTTCAATTTCAAAATCAAACCCAGTTTTTGCAAACAACTCCAATTTAAACATTCACGTAGCAATCCCTCTCTTGGAATCTCGAAAATGAACACCGATGATGTCGCGATCATCATCGGAATTATTTTCCAGCGACCAAAGAGAGTTTAGTGCTTTTGTCCCAATCAAAAGCATTTCAAATATTTTCAAATTCCAAACCTCACCAGATTTCAAATCCAATTCAAAAATATTTCCAAAATAATATCACTATTATTTCTTCAAAACTTTTGAAAACCATTTTCAAACCCAAAAGAATTTAAACCTTTCCTAAAATTTCAAATTTTAAATTCTTTCAATCCATATTCAACATTACTTTGGAATTTACCTCATTTCAATTATAAATCACATTTATAATTCATATTTATAAATTCCATTTATATATGAATTTATTTCTTAACTTTGGTTATATTAATTTCTAGTTAAATTTCCACATAACTATGATAAAAATTTAATATTATCATTCCTAACATCCAAGCAACCAATAATTTACAAAAACTTTACCTTTTTCATCCGAAAATAATTTGGGGTAAAATTATTTCATTTACCCTACTTGAAAACCATACCGTGTCGGTTTATCTCATTCAAGAGTTTAGAAACCCCTATCAATGACATGGCGTCCCACATATCGACCAGAATCCATAAACACTCAACCGATAAATCAACACAGTATAAAAACAAATTTTATATTCACTAACAAATACGCGTTCATATCTATTAATACACTCAAACTCATTCTAGAGTACTACGAACTCTATTTTCAAATGAGTAATCCCCACTAGAGCCAAGGTTCTCGCTTAACCTTCAGCTCTGATACCAAGTGTGACAGCCCAATTTTTCTTTGCCGAAAAATCGAACCATCAGGATTAGAAGAAGAAGGAGGTAGAAGAAAAGAAACAACACCACATAATCTCACATCACAGCGGAATAAAATATAATAGATAATAACTGATCTTTACAGAAAGAAACTATATCTGTTTATACATACATCATCAGAATACAACATCAGAGTACAATAAAATCAATATCACAATTCAGGACAGTTATAATAACTTGTCCTCACCAACAGACAATACAACTTACAACACAGCAGAATAATACATCAAGTACGTATGCTACGCCATGCCATCCAGCTCGTCTCCTGAGCTCCACAGCATCATAACCTGTATCCTATAATACTCGGTCTGACCCGAGCATTATAATAAAATAACACCCGAGTCAGTCTGGAAAACCAGCGTGAGAAAACACACTCAATTGGATTATTAAAGTTTTCCAAACCCTTTGAAATAAAAAGCATCTCGTAAGACCACGCCACAAATAAACATGTCGGGTTTTTACCTTACGATAGCCAAAACATTTTTATCAAATTCGTATGATATTATAATAGTGTCTATAGAAAGTAAAATAGAATTTAGCTGAAATGATTGCATCTCACGTTCCAGCAATAGTTGGCACAATCAAAACTGTACAGGCGCCTAGGGAGAATGGATTTCCAACTAATGACTAGGCACTGGGGTACCACCTGTCACAGTACCTGGTCTAGATCAGCGTACCGAGGACCACGCTCGATCCCCTGCAACACAAGACCGGAACTACCTAAGGGTAATTCCGAGTAAGATCACCCCACGGTTGGGATCAGCAACCGCACCACTAAGCCGAAATAAAAAGGGACATCTAGACAGGGATGACCTTACCCTAATGGGCGCTACCCACATAGCCTTGCTGCATAACCCCTGATTTTCAGTCATTCTCGGTTGATGAGGCTCGAGGCTAAGCGTTACCTTTTTAGAACGTTTCACTTAGAATGCATATCGTCCACCTGACGATGTTCCGAAAGCATTCATCCATACAAGTCCGTCCCAGGTTCGAACGGAACCGAAGGGACTACTCCTACTACATCCATTTTGGAATCATCCTTAGGATTAATAGCGACTAGCCCTTGCACTTCACTGCTCCATCTTCGATTCCAAACTCGTTTTCCCCACGAAAACATACAAACCGGATCGAAGTGGTTTTCGAGAAATAAATCCCGATCCCGGTCTCTTCGAAACGATTAGCGCATTGGCCAATATTGATAGTCGGTTATTTAACTATCAATTAACATTCACAAACATCCATCAAACAATAAATAATTTTCCAAATTATTTATTAATCTCAAAATATCTTCGCAAGATATATTTTCATTTTTCAACCCTTTTGAAAATGGTTTCAAACTATCTTTCTCTCACGGAATAAATTCCCAAATATATATCTCCACTGAAAACACCAAGTACAATTACTTTAGACTTTTAAAATAATTTAAAAACACTTTATTATAAAATACACTTTAAAACATTTAAATTAAAACTACTTTAATACTTTATTCAAAAATATATACTTTAAGAATATTTAAAATAAAGCTAGTTATAAAATATAAAACTAAATTTTTCCCCTTTTTAAAACATAATACCAAGTCACCTTTAAATAATTACTACTAAGATAAATTTGAAAAAAATACTTACTTTAAAATTTAAACATTTAAAAGTAATAAATTTTCTAAAACATACCTTAAAAGCAACTTTAAAACTTTTAACTTATACTTAAAAAAATTTCTTTGAAAACTTACTAGGCTATCCAGGGAAATACGCTTCTCTTTCACATCTTTATAAATAAATCACTATTTATTTTTAAACAACTTTACCCATTCCTTTAATAAATTCCCACCGTGAATTTATTCTTTCAAATGTCCACTGATATATTACTTCACTTTAATAAACCCAGTTTATAAATTTGATGGTCTCATCCATCTTTAAAAACAGTTTCAAACACTTTATCAATTTCCAAATTGATTTCCAAATTTCTCCATTTTGAAATAAGTGCCTTTATTTACTCAATTTATTCCAAAATCCATTAATTTCAAATTTTATTTCTTAATTATGATTTAAAATCTTTTTAACTGAAAATACCAATTTCGGATTTCCCAAATTCCTTCTTTATCCTTTTGAATAAATTCTACCTTGAATTTAAAATTAAATTCTTTATTTCTTGATATAATATCACTTAAGTTTAAAATTTAATATTTCTCTGTTTATTTAAAATTCCCTTTCCCATACTCGGAATTTTATTTATTAAAATTTTAAAATCACTTTTATTCTTTCCCAATTCATTCTTAAATTTATTCAAATTCTCTATAATTATTTTACTTAAAAATTCACTCTTTTATTTGCTTTTCAAAAATCCAATTCTATATATTTGGTAACTTAGGGTACCGAAATATTCAAGCAAACCATAGCATTCAATATTCCAATTATCAGTATAATTCATCACAGAATATCAAATATTCATAACACAGAATATTAAACAATCTAAATAATTTTGAGGAATCCAGTTGGATCCCTCCAACCTGTTTCCCTGCATTCACAGATGTTAGCACAATACCAATTCCACTTCGAGGTGGAATATTGCGGTATATGGGACTAATATAATATCATCCGCTATTATGCGGCGTATAGGGTCTCATCCGTTATATAATGCGGGAAATCAATCACTCCAATATATATATATATATATATACTATATATATTATCACATCCAATCAATTTCAATCATTCATCAATTTAAATTTAACTATTTAAATTTAAATAACCCAGATGAGTGAGATTAACTCACCTTTGATTTGTTTTGCAATCTAATTCCAACCCGGCTTGTTTTCATCACGGTTTTTGACCTTGTATAGACATTAACAGTTTATTAATATTTGAAATGATCGAATGGTCAATTTCATTCAAATTTAATTAACTAATATTTTAGTTTTAAACAAATTTTCTTTTTAACCCACTAATCCTCAATTTAAAATTTTAACTATCTAACTAAATGAATATCAATTTACAGAATTATACCTTACTGTAGAAATCAATTTCTGCTTATTATATGAATACATATATAAAAATATATACCTAATAGCAACATCGAGCACAATTTCGAACCAGACGCCGACGCCCCACACCCACGTCGGCTACTTCCCCAAAGACTCGCTCGAACCCTAGGCGTCGCCTTCGCTGCTCCATCGCACGCGACCTCCCCTATCGTACGCGACCACTACCGTGCCTCTGCCTCGATCGATCGCCAGGCCTCGATGCCCCGTCCTTGCTCCCTAACCCAACGAACACATCGCGACTCCACGACCTCGCCGACATCGTGCTCGAGCTCACCTCGCCCTCCAACCTGTCACGTGCCTCCCAACCGCGAATCGATCTTTGAGATCGATTCCATGTTCCCCTATTAGGATCGAAATCGATTTCGATTGCTCTGCCCCCCTTTTTTATATAAAGTCATTCGATTTAGCTTTGCTTTGATTTTGAATGGAAGAGGAAGAGTGAATTAACAGGCGCGATCTTCTTATTCGTTCGGCCATAAATTTTCTTTTCAAACTGATTTTGAATGCCTCGGCTGGACATAAGAGGGAGGGGACGTGATGTTTTGAAGAGGAGATGGCATGCAAAAGAAGGCTACAGCGATTCGAAATGAAAGGGAAAAGTTACGATGCGAAAGAAATACGGCTGAAATGGAAAGGTTGACTGTTCAATTAATATATGTATATTTTATTTAAATTCAATTTGTCTCGATATAAATTTCAACGCGTTTATATATCGTAAGCTCATACAACAACTCCAATCATTACGAAAATTGAAATCCGATAATAATACCCTATTACGGATCCAATGGGACTGGTTTCATCGAATTCCGAGACTATGCCTCCGGAAGGCTATTTTTAAATATCGATTTAAACGATATATTTTCAAAACTGAACAAAACACTTACGAATTCAATTTAAAAGCTTTTATTATCTTCAGTATTATCAATGTAAATTTTCTAAGCCTTTAAATTATCTTTAACTAGCTTGAAACTCCATATTCAAAATTTTACCCAACTTCAAATTATTTAATTTAATAATTAAATTACTCAATAAATAGTGATATTTGAAATTCAAGTTAAAAATTAACTTTTAAATATTTGAAATCAATTAAATATTTCGATTTCAAATATTCAAAAATTCCGGGTCGTCACATTTTCCCTAGGATTAGTAGCGAGAAGTCCTTCATCGAAGATCTCAAATGAAGAACTACTTGAAAGCCAATAAGATCTTTTTAAGTAATGCAACTTATCAATATACATGCGAGAGTGTATATTACTAACTATATTAAGCAGAGAATAATAATTGAATATAAATAAGGTAAATAATAAAAGCGAGCACACGACCTCCTGTCCTACGTCTAGTCCCGAAGCTCCCCTTCGGTATTTCCTTTAACCAACTAACCCTCGCTTCGCCCGGAGGAATAGGCTAATACAGAAGTATATGTCTGACAATCTTGTATTTCAAATAACACGGATTTGGACTGATGTACAAATCTTCCTATGATCTCCTTTGAGTATATGAATGTGAATATTTTGAGTTGTAGGAAGTGGTTTAACCAAAATTATTTTGGTTATGATAGATTGAAAGTATGTAAGTAATGTATGCACAAGAGTAATAAGAAATCAAGAGAGAGTAGATTTAATTAATTCAATTCAATTTATTTGTCAAACTCAATCATTGTCGTATTTATACATTTAAAGAGATGCAAATGAGGAGTATTTACTGTTAGATGAGGTCTACTCATTTTAATGGCTGCAACCTTTCGATGAAGTGTTGATTTCTATTCATTTAACAGAGGTGTCTATTCAGATTTTTGCAGTTGTTCAAATGATAGACGTCAGTGGGGAAACCTTAGACATCTGTGGCTTCAGGAAATAATTTACTGAGTATTGTCATAAACGTCTATGGTTTTTGCTCAAATGTCTATGATGGTAAATTCATTTTTTTCAATGCATTTTAGTGTATATGAAATCGTGTGTGCATATATACTCAAGGAGACCGTACAATGTTTTATCTAAGACTCTTAACATAGTAGAATAATCTTACTTAATTATAGCATGGTCCATATGTCCTTGTTGTCACTGAAACCATAGAATAGAGGTTCTAACACTACTGTCACATAAATATGATATGGGGAATGTCCTCCACGGGTCGGTGACAAGCAGCCTACATTCCATCTTCCAAATCATATCATCCCATGTCTTTTATTTTCGAACACGTAAATTGGTTTGAAGTGATCTTTGGATAGGAATCACCCAAATCCGACCACGGTTCCTTCAAACCAATCATCGATAAAAAAAATGTTAAGTAAATAGGGAATTATTCTTTTGATTTATTACTTCCTTTTTATCAAAAATATCTTCAAGAGATATATATCTTTAAAAACAATTCTTTCTAGTATATATAGAATCATTAAACCTCTCTTTGGAAAATTATTAATTTAAATCTTAACAAAGATTTCTTAATTCAAAATCAAAATTTTGATTGAGTTGTAACCATGTTATCTAGGATGTTGATCCAAAACCAATAAATATTAAGTGAGCAGAATTATAGAAATCATCTAATTCTACTCGATATCGAATCCTGTATTCAACAAGTACTATGGGCGGAATAACGGCTAAATCACCCTTTAAATTCCACAAATAGTATGAGTTCCCTCTTCGGAATTTAAAACCAAGTATAAGAAGATTATCCCCATACAATCCAAGTTATTTATATTTGAAAATTTATATCTTTTATACTTTGGAAAATTTTGATCCGAGTAAATAAAATTTAATATCCCCTCCGTCGGGCCAGTCCGGGTAGCTAGGGAGGGCATGCAACTGGTTTTCCAAACCCAAGCCTAGAGACTACCTCTTTATCACCCATAAGGTGGTTAATTTATTTGATCGACACTAAATCTCTTGACATACTTTATTAACTTTTAATTATTTTAGAGCATCCGGGCTTTCCTTTCGATCTGTTCCATTCCTCGGTCGGACTTTCTGTGATACTCACAAATGGAACAAATGCACTAGTCGTTTCTGCATACCCTTCTTTAAACCTCTTAATCATCTTTAAATTACTTAATTATTTATTTGAAAACATTTATAAAAGATTTGGAAAGAAATTGTTAAGTTTAAATTCATATTTCAAAAGTTAGTAAAAAGTCCTGCGGAAAGTGCTGCAAAAAGTGCTTTCAAATCTTATTTGGTCAAAACAACTTTTCGATCATTTAGAAATCCATTTTTATAACTCAAATCTATTTCAAAACATTTTAAAAAATTTATAAGATTTATTTCATATTTTTAAGGAATTAAAAATATCTATTTTAAAACATTTACTATTTTGACCTACGAACTGCCAAAGCACGACTTTGTTTAAAACTTGATTTGCTCATATTTTAAAATCTATTAATTGAAATATATATTTTCTTTCTTTTTTAAAAGCTATGGATGTAATAGTTCGGAAAATTCTTATCTCGAAGAATTCGAGCTATATTCCATTCTATATATTCGTTTGACTTTTACGGCGCGAAATCGCGAACTACCGTTACACGATGCGCCTATTTTTGACTCAATGTTCAATATTCATTTAAACTTTGGTAAAACACTTTTAAATGTTTATAAAAAATTTCTAAACCATATTAAACCATTTATAAGAGGTTTAATCATTCCATATACACCATTTCATTCAATAAAGGAAAGTGATTTCCTTTGTGCTTATTGGCGTGTATTAAGTTAACTTGTATATATATCCACCAACCATATTAAACATCCATATTACCATATTCAAACATGATAAACAACCATCATAAATAATCATATCCAACCATATATATCATCCAATAATATATATAACTATAGTTTAGGAGTTTTCTCACCATTATTGCTTTCTAACTTCACTAAACAGACTATATCTCTACTACGATTGCTCGATAGCTAATGGAATTGATCCTTGTACATTTGGGAAGTCACAGCCAAGAATTAAAGAGGGTGGCCAAAAGTATGGAAGAGAAGTGGTAGAGCTTCGACCTTGAATTCACTAAACTAGACCCGAAAATAGATCATCTTCTCTTTGATTTTTGATCCTCCTAATCTCAAATTTTGAAACAGTTGTCGACTAGAAAGTTCCAGAAAATTATTTTCTCTTGAATTTAAAATAAATAAATACTTGATTTAGATTTGTTTTGATGAAGTTATGGTCAAATGAAGAAGAGGCATTCTCGGATTTACAAAAATCACACCCGAAAATGGGTTAAATTTTAACTGAATTTTGGACATGTTACTCAAAGAAGTTTGAAAAGTGGTCAAAAGGAAAGTTCTTAAAAACTCTTTTCTCTACGACTTGGAAAAAAGAAACACTTGATTTGACTCTTTTGAGGGAGTTATGAATGAATGAAGGAGAGGTATTCTCGGACCAAAAATTCTGGGCCCGAAAATGCACTGGAAAAAGTGGGTTTCGAGCATATCTAAGCTTAGAATGGGAAGAAGTGGTAAACTATAAAGTTGTAGCCACTGGAATTCCACATGATTTGAAAAAACAAATTTCTCATTTTCGTTCTGGTTTGAGGAAGTTATGTTGGAATGAAGAAGAGGGAAAAGGTGTGGGTATTTATAGGCAAGATTTGAAAAATATCTCAACTCACTTCACTCTTCCTCCATCGCCCATGTCCTCCCTTCACCATCCATCACTTCACATGGCTGCCTATACCCTTTCATCATCACCCACATGTGTGTGTATGTCCATATGCATGTCCTTAGCTGACTTTGTGAAAGCTTAAGTGAGAAGAAAACTTAAAATATCTTAGATATTTCAAGTGTAATGTATACATACATACATACATATACATATATATACATACATATACATATATATATATACATATACATATATATATATATATGCATGTATTATGAATGTATACATATGTATATGCATGTGTTAGTGCATGCATGTATATCTTATATACGTGCACAAGACATATAAACACGTTGCAATGACTTCGAACAATTTCTGTTTGTTAAACCGTTGAAAATCGGGAAATCGATTCCCGGTACATTTTTACTTATTAGTTAATATACATATATTTGTAAACAAAATTTGAAAACTAATTTCTTATCATTATAAATGAATTAAAATAAGCACGTTTGAATTATAAAACCATATAAATTAATATTAAATAATCGTTTACAAAAGGTGTTATTATATCGATAAAGCGATATCGATTTTTCCTTATATTTTCAAATCAAATATATATTTTTATATCACTGTTATAAATCATTCATTATTACTTTATAACTATTTAAAAGGCATTCAAAACCATTATTTAAATAATTAAAATAATTATTAAATCATTAAATCTCAAATAAATTTAATAAATTAATTATTAAATAATGACCACCCTGATGATGTCATAAATACATTAAATTTTCCGAAAAATAAAATAAATTATTTTATTTCATATTTTTATTCAAAATCAAAAATAAGTGTATGTATCCAGCTCCATGCGCGACGTTTTACGATTAAAGAGTTGTTCATCGATAAAACAGTTTTCGACCATTTTATCGATATATTTCCAAAGGAAATATTTTTGCGAATATTTCTCCAAAATAGTTTCATTATTATCATTAATTTCACAAAACTTGATTATTTGTTGAAAATAATCCATATTTGAATATTTAAAAATAAATTAAGTATCCCAAGTTAAAGTGATCAAATTTTGGGTCGTTACACTATCTTTCTCCAAACCAACGCTTATCCTCTCCAAATCTCATGGGTTGTGAGCCCATTTAACCAAAATTAAAGATGTCCAATCATATTTAACATATTTTGTTATCGATATCTCATATCGAGCAATATAATCATAGCTTTTATAAATATATGAAACAATTTTATTTCTCAAATCACATTCAAAGTTCCTAATTAATATTTCATAAATATTAATTTATTTAATTAATTTATAACAATTATAAACTAATTAAATTGTAAGAGAATTCATCGTTTCGATTGTGTAACTCTTGGATGTAAATCCGGTCAGTGATTAACGTCAAACTATTCGAATGTTAACGTTCACACTTCACTTAGCAGGTGGTGTGATATTATGGCCAAATTTATCGCTTACTCATTTTCGAAGAAATCTCATTTTAATTTAATAAGCATTACCCAGTTGTGGCAATTATTTACATGTAACGACCTGTAGATTTCGATAAATAAAATAGTTAATTTAATAAGATTTCATGGTTTAATGTTGGAAGAATTAAAAATTTGTAATTTATTTATTTATAATAATAACTAGAATGAATTGCAACAATATTTATCTAAGTTAATTATTAATAAATTGAATGAAATTCCCATAAATTGAAATGACTTAAATATTATAACTTAGTTCTAATGGAAATATAAGAAAACAAATGTAAATTTTGGGTTAACTAATGCAATAATATATAGTCAATGGTAATGAAATCTAATTAGTATTGTATAGGTAATTGTGACACTTATTTGTAATAATATATTTATAACTGTGATTTAAAGTTAATGGTGATAATTATTATAAGTTACCGGTTTATTTGTCAGTTGAATTGAATTTGAAAACCAATTGTAAATGAAATGAAATTTTATATATTAACTGGGTTTACAATCAATAACTGAAGTTGAATAACAAAATGTTGGATGCACTGGATGTGAATAAGGTAATTGACTAATAACAGAAATTTATTTAAAAATCCAATTTTGAAATATAAATGCTACTTATTGAATGAGTTTACGATCAATAGTTGGATAAATAAATGTTAAATTCATTAGATGTAAATAAAGTAATTAATTAGTAATGAGAATTCATTTAAAATCTAATATTAAAATTTGTTGAATATGGATCAATTAAATTGTTTAAATTTGATATTGGAAAAAAATTTATTAATTGAATAGATTGAATAACGGGAATTGAATAACTGTATAATGGAAATAATTGTTCCATAATTTGAATTCGTTTTAAATTTAAATTTTATAAGTTCATTTTCAAATATCTCAAGATAATGAATTTCGGATAATCTAAATTGTTTAAAATTTAAATTTGCAAATATTTGAATAATTGAATTTTGAATATAATATGATTGAAAATGATATCGAAGATTGATATAAAATTTTATTTAAACAACAATGAATTTGTTAACATTTAATATTGGATTCGTAAGAAATTCTGTAAATTTTGAAAAGTCGTCGATTTAATCGACGAGTAAAAATAGCCTTCCGAGACACAGTCTCGGAATTCGATGAAACCAGTTCCATTGGATCCGTAATAGAGTATTATTATCGGATTTCAAATTTCGTAGCATTTGGAGTTATCGTTTGGTTGTACGGGTTAGAAACGCGCTGAAATAAATAACGAAAATTTAATATTTTAATTCGATTCAAAAAGCTATCTTCCACATACGATCAAATTGGCTTCCGAAACACATTCCATTGTGTTCGGAATGCGGGTAAAACCTTACGAACGCCTGTCGGCACGTGTTATTTGGAGTTCGTTCGGAAAATCATGAAATTTGTGAGATTAATATTAAAATAATAAATATAATACTATATAACTTTTGGTCGTAGTAAACCCTAAGTAGGTTCGTGGCCGCCGTTATCAATTTCTATGGCCGAAACGCTTCCTACCTTTCTTCCCTCCAATCTCCTAATCCAAGCAGTATCGTCATAAACCTTTAACAGCAAAAGTGTAGATGGGAAGGGGATCTTCGTGATGACCGGTTGTGATTGAATATGATGGTAGAGATCGTCGGCGAATCGAGCATGAAGGCAGTGGGTTCGCGAGTGTTTTTAGAGGAGTAGGTGGCACCGAGTTCACCGAAGCTTCAGCCTGGAGGAGAGCTCGCGAAGGGCTTCACGGTGATGGCTCCTGATCAACATCTCGGCGACTGTGGTGATTGCAGCGTTCACTTGTTGGCCGCGTGCTTTGGGTTCTTCGGTCCTGTAACGTGCGATGGAGAAGGAGAGTTCAGCGGCCAGATTTCTTCAATCCATTTGTATGGCCCAGATCTGTTTGAGATTTGTAAATCAAATTTTAAATTAAATCGTGTAATATTTAAAAAAAAACTGTATATCTCCTTCATTCGTTATCAGAATTGGACGAAACTGGCGACGTTGGAATCGCAACGATGAGAGCTTCGCTGTAGTGCAAACCTGGGACTGTTTCGAGCTCGTTAAATTTTTTGGTTAAATCGAACGCGCTCGATTTAATTTAAAATTTGAACGATTTGCAACGTAAACTCAAGGTGAGTGTTTTATAACGCTCACAACGTACTAGAATATCTTATGCTAGTAAAATTTGATACTATGAAGTGATATGATTTTTATTAGTCGTTGTTGATAAAATTTAACTGTCATCTAGATTGTCATTGAATTTAATGTTAGAAATTGAAATTGACTGTCAAATTGAAATTGGAATTTAATCGAAATTAAATTACCGAACATTTATAACTATGAAATTTCCATGAATTATATTGTCTGTTTGGATGATTGGTTGCGATGGATGCTATTGAATGATATTTGAAATGTTTGGATGTTTATTTGTTTGTAGATATCCTATCATCACCCTTGTATTAATTACAGTTGTAAATTGAATCATTTGGAATAAATTGAGAAATAGGTTGAAATGATATATACCTATGACACTATGATTTGAATTGAAATGATATATATCCATTCCTGAAATTTAATTGAAATAACTGATCACTTGGCCATAGGATAGAAAATTATATATGGGCACTGGATTGGTTAAACTAATTAATTTTTTTAAAAAAATCTTTGATTTGAAATTTATTTAAATGGTTTGATTTAAAGGAATTAAAAATAAATTTTATAGAAATTGATTTTTATCGCGAATTTGAGGTTGAGATGTTGAAATAAATTGAAAAAAAATTTGTCAAATAATTGAAGTTGAGACTTTGAAATTAAGATTATGATATGATTGAAATTTCATAAATTAATTTGACTTTAAAGGATTTAACTCTTATTTGGACTTTGAATATTATTAAGTAAAAGTGAGATAAAGACAACATTTTGAAATTGAGCTTGACATTGAATTACATTGAAGACTTGGATTTTTAAGCTGAATATTAAGGAATAATTTGTTTTAAATGTTTGAATTGATATTTTTAAAATCGAGTTCGAAATCATTATAAATTGAAATCGAAATTGAGACAATTGGATTTGGGATGAAATTGAATTTATTTGAAATCGAAATTGATTTGAATTGAAATTGAGATTTGAATCGACTGAATGGAAAATTTGAATTTGATTCAGATTGGTAAGTTGGAATTTAAAATGGTTGACTTTGAAGTTATTTCATTTGGTTTTCCCAAATTTTTCTGCTATATAAACCATTTTAAATACTTAAACTATTTTATACTAAACTATTTTAACATATATTAACTATATTAAATTATTTTAATTTATTTTAAACATGTTAACTTATTTTAATCTATTTTAACTCTACTTAACTTAATTTAATTTATTTTATACTAATTAACCTATTTTTATTTATTTTAATTATATTTAATATATTTTTAAAGCTATTTAACCTATTTATTTATATTTAATCAGTTTTAAATCTATTTAACTAAATTTAATCAATTTAAAACTATTTTTGGAAATCTATCTTTAATATTTTAGAGTATTTTACTATTTTATTTATTCAAACTATTTTCTAAAAGTTCCAGCTGGTCAATAAGGTAAATGTTATATTTAAATTGTGGATTTAAATACGAATTGGGCTAAATGAAGTTACAACCTAAATTGAAATGTGAAACGATTTTTGAAATTAAAATGAGATATTTAGGGCGAAATGATTTTTGAATGAAATCATATATTTTGAGTAGATACGATGATTTTGAAATGGATTTGATTTTGAAGCGAACCTGATATTTTGATATCAATTATGAATTGATTTGTGAAAATGTAAAAGAAACATCCGGTGTGTAATAAGCGTTGGTTGTTAAAGAGACCGGGATCGGATATGGGCATACTCTCTGTCGATACCGAAAACCACTTTAACAACTATGTACGTGGTGGAGATTCCAGAAATGAAGTAGGATGGTTTGGTGACGATTCTATATGGTATGACGTGACCCTGACTCCCGTGAGTCAGCTTAGATGTGACTAAAATCAGGAGCTATACCGGGCTAATGTGAGGTCATTCCTCTTATCGGGCATATTTCTTCGATACCATTATATTGCTTTTGTGATTCGATTTGGTGGCCACCCCTCGATTGTTGGGAGTGTGTCCGAGGTGGGCGTTAGTAGCTGCTATGCGTCACCACCAGTCCGGGAGTGCAATTGGTATATCTACCCTGGCATCTCCTCGTGTGCCGTGTTCACATACCCTAGCGTGCCTTCTACGAGTTTATTTTGTACCATACCTATGGGGTGCCCTCTGCGTAAACCTTTCGGAGGAGCGTACGGTACTGTATAGACTATGGGAATATATAAAATGTGTTAAGGAGGATATGGGTAACGCCTTAACGCTATTTTAATACTTTTACTTTACTGTAGACATATTATAATAGCGTATTGTACTACATAGTAGATAGTTTAACGGATCCTTAAGAGATGGAAAATCCCGTAACATCTCTTGAGTTATTGCACGCACGTCGACACTGGATAGGAGATGGCAAACCCCGTAAACGTCTCTGACGCCGTTACACTCATCTTTATTTACGATTGATTTAACTTACATATGGATATTTTAGTCCTGACTCGAGTGTTTTGTCTTTTCATTACGCTCGGGTCAGTCCTGAGTTTTTCAGCTTATTGAAGATCTATTCTGGAGGACGAAGACGAAGATTTGGTATATTATTACTATTATTATCCTTGCATCATGCTGTCTGCTGCATTATTTTATTTGTTCTGTTTTATATGTATAACTCTGATAAATGTTGTATTAATGATAATCAAAAGTATATTAAACAGCTTCATGAACTGTTTATTTGATTATTATATTTTATCTTTCCGCTGCGAGATTCTGTAGTTGTTTCTTGTTCCTTTTCTCTTCTTTTCTTATTTACCCATTAACAATCCTCCCTTTTGAATGGTTTGAGTTGGCATGTGTGTTTGATTGTCGATTTAAACTATCCAAAAAGGTGGGTCGTTACAGTTGGTATCAGAGCTTTGGTTTAGCGATAACCTTAGCTTTGTGGGGTGTGACTCTTTATAAATAGGGTAGTAATACCCTATGATGAGTCGCTGAGTGTATATGTATGAGAGAGCGTATTTGTTAGTGATATAAAATTGTTTTATACAGTGTTGGTTGATTTGTTGAGTGGCTTATGGATTCTGGTCAATACGAGTAATTAACGTCATTGATAGGGATTTCTAATCACTTGAACAGAACAATTCGACATAGTATCCTTTTGAAATTGGATTAATGAAATAATTTTGCCCTAATTATATTTTATATATAAAAGAAATAATTTTCAAAAATTATTATGATTCATCCAGTTTTGTTTGGTAGTTAGAAATGATAATATTGATTGTTATCATTAATTGGATGTTGTATTTTAATAAATAAGGGTAATTACAAAATAAATAATGATAAAACAACTTGTGGAATGTTTTAAGAAAGAAAAATTTTGTAAGAATAATTTATAAATGTGACTTATAAATTAAAATGGATTTAAATTGAGAAATATTGAATTTAAGACCCAGAAATTTTGAAGTGGTTTTCAAAGCTTTGAAGAGAAATGTATAGTGATATGAGTTGAAAAATATTTATGGAAATATTTTGGAAGGATTTTTAAGAAGGAATGAATTCAGTACTCCTCTCTTATGTCGCTGGAAAATAATTTCGGTGATGACTGCACAGCATCATTGACATTCATTTTCGAGTCTCAAAGTGGGGATACTTCTGAGAAGCTTTGCTTCGAAATTGTTTTGATAAATGGATTTTGGTTTAAACTCCAAAAGTATGATTGATACATATAAGATAAATGTATCTATTTATTTAAAATGATTTGAAATGAACCGGGCATTTAAAAATTTTAGGTTTTGTTAATTAATAATTTTCAAATTATTTGAAAGAAGTGGAATATTGGGTAACCAGAATTCCTATAAGATAAGAAATTGAGAAGTCTAAACTAAAATCTTTTGAGAAAACCATAGAGTTGAAGAGTAACTCTTGAAATTGAAAAGTAAAGAAAATTTAAATGAGTTAAAATTTTGAACATTCTAATTAAGTAAAATGAATTCTATAAATTTGTATAATACCACATTGCATTCTAATAACATATAATATGACTTACCAAATGTTAAAAAGTTAAAATGATGTTTTAGGGATGTAAGGAGATATTATACAAGTAAACAAAACCTAAAGGTAATTGAAATGTGTATAAATGGAAATTTGATTGTGATAAGAACGTTATATACTTAAATATAATATGAAATGATGAATGGCTAAATGGAATAAGTAAGTAGAACTTAAGAAAACCGGCCAATGAACCAAATAATATCTTTGTAAATTTGTTATAGAATTGAATACAAATTTACAAAGAAATTGTGAAATTGAAATTTGTAGCTTTTGAGATAATTATAAACTTAGATAAAGTCTAACTTCTTATATATGACTTTTATAGGATGATTAATAAACTAAAGTGATGATTGATAAAATGTTCCACCTATAAATTTATTATTAACTGAAATTATGAAAATGAAGTACATTATTAACTGAAATTATGAAAATGAAGTACATTATTAACATAAATTATGAAAATGAAGTAAAAATTAACAAATGAATTTGATATAGCTAAGAATCAATTGAAGAATGAAATTGAATTTAATTAAATTACATGGAATGGTTAAAATGAACTTAACTAAGCAAATTGTATGAAATGATGCATAAGAAATGATAGTATAAAAGAACATGCTATGTAAAGAAGGGATATACTAAGTAATTAAGGGATATGAATAATGCACTAAGAATAATAAATTGTAAATGAAATGAAGATAAGTAAATTAATTGAATATAGATGAATTGTATAGGAATATATTGGAAGGTAATACGTAAGTTGTACGTATATTGTTTTATTCGCATAACAATTTGACCCGAACTCGAGCACAGAATTTCGAGATAATTTATATCGATCCAAGTTAGGATTTTTCACCCGATTCCCGACGGCGAACCCTGGATATGGATTTTTGATTTGATTCTGGAATTCTCTATCATAGTATTTGGCTATGCAAGGAGAATAACAGTTTCCGATCAAGGAACCAAATCTGAGTCCGCACTAGAGAGTCGTGTGAACGATACTAGTTTGGAAGTGAAATTTTGTGATCGAATGAGTGATCAGATTTGATATTGCGTATGGATGATATATGTACTTCGTACAAGTTTAAGTAAGGCAAATATTGAAATAATTGAAAATGAAAATTCTAAATTGATTTTAAATTATATGATTTGATACATTGATAAATGAGATGTAGGTATTTAAATCAAGGAAATTTGGATTGCCCGACAAAAGGGTATGTGTTTATTTTGTCATTTGATTTGATGATTTTTGGATGGAGCCACTTGGCTTTTGTTTTCTTTTATTGGTTTGGGGCCCGTAGAGGCGTTTTGTAGTTGTGCCGATCGAGCCGCGCAAAGGAGACGCTGCCGAAATTTTCCGTAAATCCGGGTGTTAGAAAATTTTTGAGTTTTAAATTTTTTATAACTCGTCTGGATAACCAACTTGAAATTTCATAAGCCAATCGGAGTAGCGTAGTGGAAGTGTAGTAACGACTTTATAAATTAAATTTTCATTGTTTTATAAGTTGATAATTTTGGAAAATATATCAAATGTTGAACTCTTGACTTAGTTCCTTTTCCCTTCTTTTTCCTTTTCGAGGACGAAAAGTTTTGAGTAGGGGAGAGTGTAACGACCCGTAGATTTCGATAAATAAAATAGTTAATTTAATAAGATTTCATGGTTTAATGTTGGAAGAATTAAAAATTTGTAATTTATTTATTTATAATAATAACTAGAATGAATTGCAACAATATTTATCTAAGTTAATTATTAATAAATTGAATGAAATTCCCATAAATTGAAATGACTTAAATATTATAACTTAGTTCTAATGGAAATATAAGAAAACAAATGTAAATTTTGGGTTAACTAATGCAATAATATATAGTCAATGGTAATGAAATCTAATTAGTATTGTATAGGTAATTGTGACACTTATTTGTAATAATATATTTATAACTGTGATTTAAAGTTAATGGTGATAATTATTATAAGTTACCGGTTTATTTGTCAGTTGAATTGAATTTGAAAACCAATTGTAAATGAAATGAAATTTTATATATTAACTGGGTTTACAATCAATAACTGAAGTTGAATAACAAAATGTTGGATGCACTGGATGTGAATAAGGTAATTGACTAATAACGGAAATTTATTTAAAAATCCAATATTGAAATATAAATGCTACTTATTGAATGAGTTTACGATCAATAGTTGGATAAATAAATGTTAAATTCATTAGATGTAAATAAAGTAATTAATTAGTAATGAGAATTCATTTAAAATCTAATATTGAAATTTGTTGAATATGGATCAATTAAATTGTTTAAATTTGATATTGGAAAAAAATTTAATAATTGAATAGATTGAATAACGGGAATTGAATAACTGTATAACGGAAATAATTGTTCCATAATTTGAATTCGTTTTAAATTTAAATTTTATAAGTTCATTTTCAAATATCTCAAAATAATGAATTTCGGATAATCTAAATTGTTTAAAATTTAAATTTGCAAATATTTGAATAATTGAATTTTGAATATAATATGATTGAAAATGATATCGAAGATTGATATAAAATTTTATTTAAACAACAATGAATTTGTTAACATTTAAAATTGGATTCGTAAGAAATTCTGTAAATTTTGAAAAGTCGTCGATTTAATCGACGAGTAAAAATAGCCTTTCGAGACACAGTCTCGGAATTCGATGAAACCAATTCCATTGGATCCGTAATAGAGTATTATTATCGGATTTCAAATTTCGTAGCATTTGGAGTTATCGTTTGGTTGTACGGGTTAGAAACGCGCTGAAATAAATAACGAAAATTTAATATTTTAATTCGATTCAAAAAGCTATCTTCCACATACGATCAAATTGGCTTCCGAAACACATTCCATTGTGTTCGGAATGCGGGTAAAACCTTACGAACGCCTGTCGGCACGTGTTATTTGGAGTTCGTTCGGAAAATCATGAAATTTGTGAGATTAATATTAAAATAATAAATATAATACTATATAACTTTTGGTCGTAGTAAACCCTAAGTAGGTTCGTGGCCGCCGTTATCAATTTCTATGGCTGAAACGCTTCCTACCTTTCTTCCCTCCAATCTCCTAATCCAAGCAGTATCGTCATAAACCTTTAACAGCAAAAGTGTAGATGGGAAGGGGATCTTCGTGATGACCGGTTGTGATTGAATATGATGGTAGAGATCGTCGGCGAATCGAGCATGAAGGCAGTGGGTTCGCGAGTGTTTTTAGAGGAGTAGGTGGCACCGAGTTCACCGAAGCTTCAGCCTGGAGGAGAGCTCGTGAAGGGCTTCACGGTGATGGCTCCTGATCAACATCTCGGCGACTGTGGTGATTGCAGCGTTCACTTGTTGGCCGCGTGCTTTGGGTTCTTCGGTCCTGTAACGTGCGATGGAGAAGGAGAGTTCAGCGGCCAGATTTCTTCAATCCATTTGAATGGCCCAGATCTGTTTGAGATTTGTAAATCAAATTTTAAATTAAATCGTGTAATATTTTAAAAAAAAACTGTATATCTCCTTCATTCGTTATCAGAATTGGACGAAACTAGCGACGTTGGAATCGCAACGATGAGAGCTTCGCTGTAGTGCAAACCTGGGACTGTTTCGAGCTCGTTCAATTTTTTGGTTAAATCGAACGCGCTCGATTTAATTTAAAATTTGAACGATTGGCAACGTAAACTCAAGGTGAGTGTTTTATAACGCTCACAACGTACTAGAATATCTTATGCTAGTAAAATTTGATACTATGAAGTGATATGATTTTTATTAGTCGTTGTTGATAAAATTTAACTGTCATCTAGATTGTCATTGAATTTAATGTTAGAAATTGAAATTGACTGTCAAATTGAAATTGGAATTTAATCGAAATTAAATTACCGAACATTTATAACTATGAAATTTCCATGAATTATATTGTCTGTTTGGATGATTGGTTGCGATGGATGCTATTGAATGATATTTGAAATGTTTGGATGTTTATTTGTTTGTAGATATCCTATCATCACCCTTGTATTAATTACAGTTGTAAATTGAATCATTTGGAATAAATTGAGAAATAGGTTGAAATGATATATACCTATGACACTATGATTTGAATTGAAATGATATATATCCATTCCTGAAATTTAATTGAAATAACTGATCACTTGGTCATAGGATAGAAAATTATATATGGGCACCGAATTGGTTAAATTAAATAATTTTTTTAAAAAAATCTTTGATTTGAAATTTCTTTAAATGGTTTGATTTAAAGGAATTAAAAATAAATTTTATAGAAATTGATTTTTATCGCGAATTTGAGGTTGAGATGTTGAAATAAATTGAAAAAAAATTTGTCAAATAATTGAAGTTGAGACTTTGAAATTAAGATTATGATATGATTGAAATTTCGTAAATTAATTTGACTTTAAAGGATTTAACTCTTATTTGGACTTTGAATATTATTAAGTAAAAGTGAGATAAAGACAACATTTTGAAATTGAGCTTGACATTGAATTACATTGAAGACTTGGATTTTTAAGCTGAATATTAAGGAATAATTTGTTTTAAATGTTTGAATTGATATTTTTAAAATCGAGTTCGAAATCATTATAAATTGAAATCGAAATTGAGACAATTGGATTTGGGATGAAATTGAATTTATTTGAAATCGAAATTGATTTGAATTGAAATTGAGATTTGAATCGACTGAATGGAAAATTTGAATTTGATTCAGATTGGTAAGTTGGAATTTAAAATGGTTGACTTTGAAGTTATTTCATTTGGTTTTCCCAAATTTTTCTGCTATATAAACCATTTTAAATACTTAAACTATTTTATACTAAACTATTTTAATATATATTAACTATATTAAATTATTTTAACTTATTTTAAATATGTTAACTTATTTTAATCTATTTTAACTCTACTTAACTTAATTTAATTTATTTTATACTAATTAACCTATTTTAATTTATTTTAATTATATTTAATATATTTTTAAAGCTATTTAACCTTTTTATTTATATTTAATCTGTTTTAAATCTATTTAACTAAATTTAATCAATTTAAAACTATTTTTGGAAATCTATCTTTAATATTTTAGAGTATTTTACTATTTTATTTATTCAAACTATTTTCTAAAAGTTCCAGCTAATCAATAAGGTAAATGTTATATTTAAATTGTGGATTTAAATACGAATTGGGCTAAATGAAGTTACAACCTAAATTGAAATGTGAAACGATTTTTGAAATTAAAATGAGATATTTAGGGCGAAATGATTTTTGAATGAAATCATATATTTTGAGTAGATACGATGATTTTGAAATGGATTTGATTTTGAAGCGAACCTGATATTTTGATATCAATTATGAATTGATTTGTGAAAATGTAAAAGAACCATCCGGTGTGTAATAAGCGTTGGTTGTTAAAGAGACCGGGATCAGATATGGGCATACTCTCTGTCGATACCGAAAACCACTTTAACAACTATGTACGTGGTGGAGATTCCAGAAATGAAGTAGGATGGTTTGGCGACGATTCTATATGGTATGACGTGACCCTGACTCCCGTGAGTCAGCTTAGATGTGACTAAAATCAGGAGCTATACCGGGCTAATGTGAGGTCATTCCTCTTATCGGGCATATTTCTTCGATACCATTATATTGCTTTTGTGATTCGATTTGGTGGCCACCCCTCGATTGTTTGGGAGTGTGTCCGAGGTGGGCGGTAGTAGCTGCTATGCGTCACCACCAGTCCGGGAGTGCAATTGGTATATCTACCCTGGCATCTCCTCGTGTGCCGTGTTCACATACCCTAGCGTGCCTTCTAC
Organism: Allium fistulosum; assembly: GCA_030737815.1. NCBI lineage: Eukaryota > Viridiplantae > Streptophyta > Magnoliopsida > Asparagales > Amaryllidaceae > Allium > Allium fistulosum. Next base: position 1,124,590,489 of record CM060904.1, on the reverse strand, counting down.
GAGTTTGTTTTGTACCGTACCTATGGGGTGCCCTCTGCGTAAACCTTTCGGAGGAGCGTACGGTACTGTATAGACTATGGGAATATATAAAATGTGTTAAGGGGGATATGGGTAACGCCTTAACGCTATTTTAATACTTTTACTTTACTGTAGACATATTATAATAGCGTATTGTACTACATAGTAGATAGTTTAACGGATCCTTAAGAGATGGAAAATCCCGTAACATCTCTTGAGTTATTGCACGCACGTCGACGCTGGATAGGAGATGGCAAACCCCGTAAACGTCTCTGACGCCGTTACACTCATCTTTATTTACGATTGATTTAACTTACATAAGGATATTTTAGTCCTGACTCGAGTGTTTTGTCTTTTCATTACGCTCGGGTCAGTCCTGAGTTTTTCAGCTTATTGAAGATCTATTCTGGAGGACGAAGACGAAGATTTGGTATACTATTACTATTATTATCCTTGCATCATGCTGTCTGCTGCATTATTTTATTTGTTCTGTTTTATATGTATAACTCTAATAAATGTTGTATAAATGATAATCAAAAGTATATTAAACAGCTTCATGAACTGTTTATTTGATTATTATATTTTATCTTTCCGCTGCGAGATTCTGTGGTTGTTTCTTGTTCCTTTTCTCTTCTTTTCTTATTTACCCATTAACAATCCTCCCTTTTGAATGGTTTGAGTTGGCATGTGTGTTTGATTGTCGATTTAAACTATTCAAAAAGGTGGGTCGTTACATTACACAAATTCTCTTCATCAAAGCTATATCACTTTGGACTTGCTGAATTTGGTATGGTCAAAATTCCAACATCATCCACATTCAACTCTATAATCCAAACACAAAGTCTTTAGTTCAATAACAACAATTATTATCATCCGAACTACTCTGGCTAAAGATTTTGACTTTGGGTTGACTTTAGTTGACCTTGATATGAACCCCATATAACTGAGAAGACGAATCCTCTCTTGAATAGTGCTTCACTTCCAATACTTCCATTCGACCCTACTATAGTCACTCGATGGACGCTATGCCATGATTTGACTATAATCAAAGCAGAACTTTCATATTGAAGATTTACAGTATTCTTAAGTCAAAAGGACTGTGTAAATTAGTCATATCGATATTTTCTGTTTGACCTTGGTTATATTAACCAACAGAAAACTACCAAGTGAGTCGTTCCATAATTATCAAATAATTATTAGCACGTAACCCTAGGTGCTCCCAACAATCATGAGTAATACACTACCCAAAATTTGGAGAGCGTTAAACGGATACATCAATATCCAATCCCGATGCATCTTGACTAGGAACATTTAAAAGATATATTTGTTTCATTGTGATAAATTACTCACGGTTACAACATTTTGTAACCACTATCACAAAACATACCATTTATGAATTTTATATTAAATATACTTTTAATTAAATTAATTAATTAATATAACTACATTATATCAAGTATATAATAGAAAGAAAATACCTTTATTTCAAACAAGAATGGTTAACGAGTTAGATATATGTAACAAATTATATAATTGCCCCCTAGGGAATACCCCTAACTCTATCAATCTCCCACTTGCACTCAGGGTCAATTATGGAATCTTATTCCAACATCTCTAATCGGTTTTCTCAAAACCAATTGGGTCAGTCCCTTTATGAATGGGTATGCTATTTTGTTTCAGTTATCTACTATGTCAATCAACTCTCTCCAACGATAATAAACTGTTTTATCATGTAGAACAATTCGGAATGTCTCTCGACTTCTAGTAAGCTCTAAGTTTTGTTATGAACTATATCGCGACATTGTTACCATATAACAATGTTATGAGGTTCTCAGCATTTGGAATCTGCTTAGTTATAAATTTGTGCACCTATATATTTATATACATTGTTTTTATTGCGGCACTATTTAAGACGATGTACTTAGCCTTTTTCATTGAACCAACCGCAATCTTTCAATTGGAACATTTTCAACTTATAGATTCTTAACCTTAATTTATTATTGATATATTATACTCAATATCACTTATGATGTTCGAGTCTATACACTCCTTCATAAGGAGTTTTTGTTCTGTAAACAATTCTCTTTTATTTCATAAATACACGAGAACAATTCAAACAGCCATTTAGTGATATCAATTTTGACTTGATATTTGCTTCATGTATCAAATACATAAACAAATCATGATATCTTAACAACATAACAAGTATGATAATTTCTATTGCCAATGCACAAGGAACTCACATGTTCTGTATTAAACACTTTAATAAGGTGTATTTACATATCGGTTTGGGACATTCCCAATATCTTTTATACTCACTATAAAAGACATCATTTACAATCCAAATTTGAGTATTAAAACAACTAAGGTTGATTTCAACACAAGTATACCGTTAAAATCAACAATGTGTTTTTTACTTACAGTTTAGAAATATAAATGTACCTTTTTAACGTTCTTTCTTACGAACACACGCTTCCTCTGCACTTTGATTAAAAATCAAACCATATGATTTCTATTAAAATACTTATTCTATCTTGATGCTTATAAAATGATACTTTTGTATCATTTCTTGGATCATATCCAAAGAGACACAAACTCAATATTGCTCCCATTGACTTCAAGAAATTTTTGGTTAATATGTGTAAACAGCTTACTCTGCATTGTTATTTATAATTTTTTGTTTTAATACATATGTACCAAAACAATAAGTCTTATCAAGCGATAATTTTGTGAGTAAATCCGAATTAACTTGAGCATGTTGAATACCGAATCTATTATGCTAATTTCAACAATTGAAATTTGCGATATTATTCTTATCAACATTACTTATTTAATTCCAACTTCATTAGTCTTTCTTATAAAGACACAATCTCAGCTGAAGGATCACATCCCTTCGATTACGACCAGCAAAATCATATTTTAATAGCATACTTGGAATTATTTCGGATTTGCACATCATACCTTATAGAGTCAACACTCTTAATGGTTTAATTAAACAACCAAAGGTTATATAATTTCGACATTAATAAGAAACTCATAGTTTCTCTTCCATGTACGAGAATACTTATTAGACATTCTAATGCCATGTATTCGTTTTGGTTAGTTGATTTCATTTCATCTAATATAATCAATTCTATGTATGGATTGTATCCAATTCCATTTAACTACCAATAATTCCTCAAAGAAATTCCTTCACAATGAAGTTGGTATTTCTTGAAACAACAATTGTTTCTCAGTGTAAATAAAATAGGAATTCATAAACGCTTTATGAATTTCTTTATCTATAAAACTGATTTGGTTTTAGTTTACAAAAATTATGTTTAAAACATAAATATGTCATTCAATGACAACCCTTTCCAAAATCCTTTTGGGGAGATTCATACAAGATCCCTCATAAACAATTTTTACATGCAATCTTTCGACTCGCATAACCTGCCAACTCCTTGGCCTAGGATATGTTGGAGTTTTAAATAAACCCTTATCTTGTAAGATTTTGTAAACTGTTATTCATATGAAATAATATTAACCTTGTGTACTACTCTTAAGTACATTACCTTATAACTCAATTTCACTCACAATTAATCGAACATTGTCCAACAAAGTTCGATTACACCATATTGATGCATCATTATGTATCACATGAAGGAGTTATTTTGATATTAAATCTCTACTCATTTTAGGTACATTAGGAACCTTTTCCAATATACTCACTCATTCGATCAAATCGAATCATTTCTATCGCATGTTATTTTTACTTCTGTTTTATATTCAATGAGTTTACCATAGACATACTACATGTGTATCAAATGTACTTGTCCATGTCGATGATTACTCATCAGTGAGTATGATGAAGTACGTGGAACCATTTTGGTATTTATGGAATTACGATTGCATACATCTATATGTATCAATCCGAAGAGTTCATCAACTCTTATGATGCTCCCACTAAATGGGTGCATAACCCTTTATTATTTGAGATACAATTAACAAGTATCATATGTTTCAAAATCATATAATAAAATTATTTTATCAAAACTATGGCTTAGTATATAATTGCAGAACAACTGTAAATAATATTAGGTACTTCTGTATTTTTCAATGCATCACTTTTGTTATAAAAACAAATACCACATTATAGTTTTATTTCATAACGAATATTCATAGAAATATAGCTATGTCTATTGTTTAGTAGATAACCAAAAATATTCATTATTTATAAATAATGTTCGGTATATTTTACAAAAACAATTTTCGTAATTTGAAGCAATCAATATGACATGCTCCCACTATTTCCACCTTTACTATAATAGCGTACTAAATTCGAAGGCCCATCATTCACTTAATATAGATTTGTTTATTTCATATGTTGCAACTAGTTTACATTGGAGAGTTCTTTGATCAAATATCTTGAACTCAAAGAAACAATCTCATAGAAAATAATTTTCTATATGAAAATACATATCTGAATAGAAATCATATTTCTCATTCCAATGTTAAGTATCAATCATTGTTATTACAATTCTCATTTCCATTATTTCTTTATGAAAAAGAAATGACTATTCACTCTCTCCATCCAAACTATACCTTAAATCACATTTACTCTTATAAATTAATTTTCCTTTCTAAATGGTCAAACCATTCATAAAAAACCTTTACTACAATATCATAATGAACTCTTTACGAAAGCAAATTTGATTATCCTTAACATTTAAGGACATCAAATATGTTGCTCTTTGCATAAACTAATTAAATTGACATTTCAGCGATCAAGTTCTTAGATCTATCTTGTAGTTCGTCCTTGCGCTACAATTAACATAATATGATCTTTTATGTAATCAATCAAATTGAATACTCGATCTCATAGTACAGTTTATTGGCTCATTTCGAATGAACTATATTCATTGAAGTATCGTACATTACGAACTGTGACCGTTCAACATATACCATTTATATGTGATAGTATATGGATCAAATATCTACCCATTGTCTTGTATTGCTTTTAGAGTTTGAAACTCATAAAATGCAATACATGGTCTAAACCAAATAAACACGTAAGTGATCATTTTACAAATGTATTAAGTAGTGTAAAAATTAGGCACTTGCATAGGTATAGAAAACATTAACATGCATTAGGCATTTAATAGTGGGTATTTTATTTTCATTTGTCAACTTTCAATTTAGTTCATTTGTATATGTTAATTGATAAATGTTTTATCAATCATATTTAGTGCACAAATTTATCATTGTAGATAATTATAACATTATTCAGTATATGTTCTTACAATATTAGAAAGGTTAAATGTTACCATTTAATTTTTCTAATAAGGCTGCTGGTAGTGTTTTATGTTTTACCAAACCCTAAACGAAACATAGAAGTCTTTCAACTTCACTAGTGGGTGTTAGGACTCGTATGCCTTGGGATTCTGACCTTGAAGAAAGCTCAATAAATTATAGGCCCACATACGATAGACAACCCTTTATTGGTTGTATCACATACAACCCTTAACCTTTGGTACCTTGTCCTAATCCTGCCTTTACCTTAAGGAATGCTCAACAAGTAAAGTGGGACTATTCACTCGGACCTATCATTTCGTAACGGCTTAAGTATAATGCACGTACCTTGAGGAAAGCTCAACAAATACATGCGGTTATCTTACCTCTTCGATTCAATAATTTATAGTACTACACATAACATCCCTAGCTTGAGGAAAGCTCAACAACTAAGGAGTATGCAAGTAATCTATTAATATATAAATGATAGAGGAAAACTTTATATTAAAGATTCATAACCTTCAATACATTATATCGAGTGATATCGACTTATGGAATAATGTATTTCTTATGAAATACTCTCATGATTCAAGTGTCGGACATACCAGAAATCATGGTATATGTAAATTTACGTATGTATTTATTCCTTAAGTCTATTTAGGGTTTCTTTAAAGTTCCACCTTTTGTTATACATTCATGTTACATAGCTGAATTATTATATAACTTTTATAACTTAGTTAACTTATATAATAGTCTTATGTATAATATTATATTAATTAAATCTTATTTAATTAATTTTAACTAATTAACTCTTTAATTAATTTTAATTAATTAACTCTTTAATTAATTTTCTATTATAATTCTAATACAACATTTATATTGGACATATCTGTTATAACCTTTATAGTATAACACACACATCTATATCTTATATATGAATCTTTTATTTAATTAACTAACCTTTAATTAATTTATTCAATTAAACAATTTTGATTAAATTTTACTAATTTCAAATTTTATCTTACATACATGTAAACTTATGTTATCCTAAACATTTTAAAATAACATAACATACATCAACATATATAATGTACGCTTATATATATTAATTAATTAACATATTTAATTAATTCATTTTATTAATATTATTAATAAATTTAAATTTTGAAATTGGTATATAAATATTTTCAAACATTTTTGAAAATACCGTTATCCTTTCAAACATTTTGAAAACTTATGTTGTATTATGACTTTTATAATAAACATGTTTTTAATTTAATTTTTGAAACAATTTTGAAAACTAGCCCAAGGCCCAATTCAAATTAGGCTTTTCTATTAGGGGCAACCTTTGGACACACTCATCTTTCAGGCTAAGCTGGTAACCAGGTAGGACAGGGTACTTGATTATCCAATTCCAAGCCTAGACATTACCTTTCTAGACACCGTACTTAGTGGGCAAGTTTAATTAGTTAGCCCTAACATGACTAATTTAGACCGCATACTCTATTGGGCTCTGATACCATTGAAGGAACCGGGCCAGCCCGCAGCGAAAGAAATGGGCGAATTTCAAAAAAATTACCATTTTGGATCTTTAATGGGTCTACGAAGTCTAAATTTCATTTAGAACTTTTCTAAATTTGGTTTAAATAAAATCTTGTACTCTATTTAAAATAGTTAAAGGGAAGTTTAAAAATATTTAATTTCAAATGTATAGGGTATCAAATACACATAACATTTATTTATAAGTGTTAATGTATAGGGAATGAAATCTTTCATTTCTTTCCCTAAAACAAGAATTAATTAAGAGCATTAATTGTATTAAATGGAGAGAGAAACCTTTCATTTTCTCCCTTTAATTTGAATTGGTTGATTCATTAAATGTCATTATTGATAATTTATTCGTGGCAATCTCTATTACCATGTCCATATGTATTCTAACTGTACAATTTGTTGTTTTATATTCATTTAATTTTATTTCATTTATTTGTACAAGCACACATATATGTATCACATACATATACATATGCATACATACATATATATGTGTGTGTGTGTGCATGTGTAACATAATAATCCATGAAGGGTATAATGTGTCCTTATATAGATGCTGGGATTTACATTGCAACAGACACATTAGCTCATCTATGTGTACTTTAATTTGTCCTATGTTCTTATATAATATGTCAAAACAAAATACTAATATATATATATAATTTATTGGCAAAACAATATCCGCCATAAAAATTTAATGTAAAATAATTATATGATAATAATACAAGTTTTTAAAATTTTAGAAAATCTGGAAACACATTTTGGGCTTAAGATTATTTTATGAAATTTTTTCAATTAAAATAATATTTATTATTAAATAATTGATGATAGCCTATAATCAAATTAATTCTTAAAAATAGGAAATCAAGTTGAAAAATTCTATAAAATTTTCTGAACGCATTTGAGAAATATTCTATGTAGAAAAAATTTCTGAAATTTTCTCAACTGAAATTATAGTTTTAATTAAATAATTAATTATATTTTGAAAATAAATTAATTCAAAAAAGTAATAAATTAGGTTATAAAAATCTTAAACTTTTCTAAAGGTTCTAGATACATATTTAAGTCTTAAAAAAAATTCTAGAATTTTCCCAATTGAAATTATATTTTTAATTAAATAATTGATAGTAGACCGAAAGTAAATTAATTTTTGAAAATAATAAATTAACTTTAAAATAATCTAAAAATTGTACTGTAATCTTATTACATGGTGCATCAAATATAAAAAAATATAAAATTGAAATTTTGAACCATTAATTATTTTATTCATAATAAACAATTCACAAAATCATTAAATAAAAAAACGTATATACATTAAAATATTTTATATTTTATGATTCATAATAAATACAAATCATCATAAGTGAATTATAAGGTTAAATATATATGATATATAAAAACATATAGTATTATACATATTCATAATTTACAGATATGTACATAGTTGATATATATATATATATTAATATAAATCAAAATTAAAACCTTTTTTCAGAAAATTAATTCAATAATAAATCAATAAACAAAATATTATAACAAGCACATAACCGATCTAATTGCAACAAACACATGTAACACACAAATCTCACCTAATCTAAACAATAAACATATCTGGATACAAACAAAGGATTATGTAAATCAACTTCTATATGATAAACTCAAAACAAAAACAATGATAATAAATAAAATTGCACCTCTTAATGAAGCCTTTGAGTCCACATTGAACAATGATTTCTCCTGTAAGAACAATTCACAATCCGTTAGGTTGCTAATCCGAGATTGGAGACCTTCTACTACAAATTAGTATTTTTTAATTTCAATTGGATTTGAGAATTTTAGGGATGATTTTAGAGGAAAGCTGCTGCCATTAAAAATGAGGAAGAGGAAGAAGAAAGTGGTGGCCCAAAAATAATTAGCTTGTAATTAGGGTTCTAAGATTGGCTTTTATATGGATAGGACAAGAGAGCAAACAATGATCTCAACCACACATCTCAAAATATAATCACACATGTCGTAGCCACCTCCTATCTTTCTCCAAACCAATGCCTATCCTCTCCAAATCTCATGGGTTGTGAGCCCATTTAACCCGAATTAAATATGTACAATCATATTTAACATATTTTATTATCGATATCTCATATCGATCAATATATTCATAAATTTTATAAATATATGCAAAAAATTTGTTCCTCAACATTCAAAATTCATAATTAATATTTCATAAATATAAATTTGTTTAATTAACTTATAACAATTATAAACTAATTAAATTGTTTGGTCTAAAGAGAATTCATCGTTTCGGTTGTGTGACTCTTGGGTGTAAATCTGGTCAGCGATTAACGTCGAACTATTCGGAGGTTAACATTCACACTTCACTTTGCAGGTGGTGTGATATTATGGCCAAATTTATCGCTTACTCAGTTTCAAAGAAATCCCATTTTAATTTAATAAGCGTTACCAGTTGTGACAATTATTTACACCAATTCTCTTCATAAAAACTATATCACTTTGGACTTGCTGAATTTGGTAATGGTCAAAATTTCAACATCATCCACATTCAACTCTATAATCCAAACACAAAGTCCTTGGTTCAATAAAAACAATTATTATCAACCGAACTACTTTGGCCAGAGATTTTGACTTTGGGTTGACTTGAGTTGACTGTGATACTAACCTCATATAACCGAGGAGGCGAATCCTCTCTTAAATAGTGCTTCACTTCCAAAACTTCCACTCGACTCACCTATAGTCGCTCAATGGACACTATGCCATGATTTGACTATAATCAAAGCGGAGCTTTCATATTGAAGATTCACAGTATTCTCAAGTCGAAAGAACTGTGTAAATTAGTCACATCGATATTATCTGTTTGACCTTAGTTACATTAACCAACAAAAAACTACCGAGTGAGTCATTCCATAGTTATCCAATAACTATTAGTATGTAACCCCTAGGTGCCCCCAGCAGCCATGATTAATACACTGCCCAATATTTGGAGAGTGTTACATACTCTATTCTCAATGGATACATCGATATCCAGTCTCAATGCATCTTGACTAGGAACATTTAAAATGATATATTTGTTTCGCTGTGATAAATTACTCATGGTTACAACACTTTGTAACTACTATCACAAAACATACCATTTATGGATTTTCTATTAAATATACTTTTAATTAAATTAATTATTTAATATAACCACATTATATCAAGTATATAATAGAAAGAAAACACCTTTATTTCGAACAAGATTAGTAAACGAGTTAGATATATGTAACAAATTACATAATTTTCCCCTAGGGCATACCCCTAACTCTATCAGGAGGGCACTATGACACTCACAATCATGTGCACTTCACTACACGATTTTCGTCTACTTTTTATTCGATGGTCACTTATACACTCTTGTTTGGTTTGTAGGTGCTATATCTCAATCTCGTGCCTTTGATCGCTTGAGGGCCCCTCAACAGAGTACGGATCTAGTCGCGGTCCAAAATGGGGTAGGCGTCGAGAGAGAGATGACAGTCAAGAAAGAAGTCGTTGTTTGGGGGAGTCTTCATCTTTTAAACATAAGTTCCAATCTTAATCGTCTCATCAGGAAGTTCAGCCCAATCTTCCTGTACATGGCAGCGATCAAACTTCTTCCCATGCTACTCAAATTGTTGTGATGTCTGAGCAGTATTCTGATTCATCTGGTTTTAGACAGTCCTACGATTGTAGTTCGAGCAAATGCCCACTTGTTACTTCCGATCTAGCTTTACCTACTGCAGCTCCTGAGGCCTCTAGGAGGAAAAATTGGTCGAACTTAAGGTCAATTTTCCATAAATCTGCTTCGATGGGCTTTAGTTCCTTCCTTCCATCCATACTACTTTAAGGGGTGCTAAAGCGAGTTCCATTGCATGCATCAATGACGTTTTTGTGCAGCACAAATCATTGCAACATTTAGCCAAAAATATCTCTGAGGACTCTATCGAGAGGTAGCATGAAATTGATCATCTCAAGCTGGAGGCGATCCATGATAAGGACATAATTAAACATCAAGATGATAAGATCTTGGAGTTGACAGTGAAGCTAGCAGCGGCAAAAAAGAGTGCTAAAGAAACATCCAAGGCGGTTAGTTGTCTAAAAGCGGCTAATAAAAAGGAGCTGGATGCTGCCTTCAACCACAGCAGTGTGCTTGCTTTGGAAAAAGATACACTACAAAAAGAGAAAAACATTCTGGCCTACCACGTTGGGTAACTCAAAAAATTCCTTAAAAAAGAAGGAAGAAAAACTTAAAGCTCAAGAGGAGTCATAAAGATATTGCGAAGAGGCCGTCGAAGCCCGAGGATTGAAAATTAAACTTGACGAGCAACTCGCTCAAATTGAAGTCCTCAAGGAAGAGGCAAGAGAAGTGGGCCGCAATGAGGTTAGAGAGCAGATCAGGGCCCAGTTAAAAGATGCCAAAGAAGCTAGTAGGAATGAGATTAAGGACATTTTCGATCATCTGATTGTTGAATATAATGCTAAAGTCCTAATCTATCATGATCTGAGTTTTCTTAGAGAGGGCTATCTTGAATCGCTCGCCAAGGCTTGGGAATATATTGTTGAAATGAAGAAGAAAGGCCTTGATGAAGCTGATTTAGATGAAGAGGAGCTGGTACGCGAGATTCTTCATAGGGATGAACCTTTAGACCTTGCTGCTGTGAGGCTTCGATACTTTGATATTTTAGCATCCTCCGGCAAAGGGAAAAACATTGCTGAGACTTCGAAGTCCGGTCCTAAAGGTCCCCCTTCACTTCAAACAGCCAGAGCATCAGTTTTACTTGACCCAGGACAAGATCTATGATATGATCCAGACAGACCCGGCAATCAATTAAAGGTGGTGACTCATATTCTTGAGGGGAGCACTCCGGTGACAACTAAAAATCAGCCAAACACAGGTATCCCACTTTATTCTCCATTATTCAAGAGATTTCATTCCTCATGCCTAATAATTATGGGCTAATTTTCTTATTTTCGCGAATCTGCAGGTCTTCCATGTCCTAGACAAACTCCAAGAAGCGGTGCTGCCATGGAGCAACAATCGACATCTACTCAGGTTCCGATAGCCACCAACATTCCAAGGCCCGATGCTCAAGTTATTGAAGTTCTTGATGATGAAAAAACTGATGACCAGCCACTGCTAGATGAATCAGATGACGTTATGATCAATGATGCCTTTGAACATACCGATGAGCTCAGCCTGAAGGAGCACATCGAGAGAGAGGAGTTACTGAATAAGAAGGCTAAAGCCGAACCCACTGATGTGGACATCGACGATCCAAAACTTGTCCCACTACAAGTCATTCCACCCGGCGGGTCGGTTCCTGAAGAACTCTCTCCAACCACTGAGAGCTCTCGTGTCAAGGGTGGTAAAGGATCAAAAAGAAGAATAAGTGACAGCTCAGGTGGTGCCATTCCCAAGAAATCCAAAAGAGAAAAAGGGAAAAAGAAATAGCCGTCACTTCGGCTTAGTCTATATATAGCTTGTATAGCTATTTTTCTCGTTTTATTGGCCATGATTGTGCGGGTACGACTCTCGCTTTTGAATAAACTTGTACCACAATTTTCAGGTTTAATATGCAAATAAAAGTACTTTTTTTCTGTCGAACTCTTATGTGAATTTTGTTTAAGTAGTCGAGCTATTACTTTTCCATTCAATGTACTTGTAATTTGTTGCTCGTTAATTCGAACAATCGTCCAATAATTTTTACCCAACGCCTCCATGTGGTCGTGGCCTTAAGTTGTATCAAACCCTGGGCTTGAGCCCTAATGTTATGCCATCAAATTCAGCGGTTGAGTGATTATATTGCTGCCCCCAATCTTGGGTTACCGAAGTTAGATAGTGGATGGTCGAACTATATCCTTAGCGAGTTTATACTCCTCCTATCGGTTTCGGGTCGAAGTTTATGGAGTAGTGAGTGGTCGAACCACACTCATTTATTCGTCAATACTCATATCCGCACTTTGGGGATAAGAGTTAGTTGGCGGGTGATCAGATCACACTCAACTAGTGTTTATACTCCAGTCCACACTCCGGGGACTTAAAGTTATTTTGGAAAATAGTCGGACCGTACTTTCCTTAATTAATTGATTTCCCCCCAAGTTTGAGATTTAACTTGGTGAGCGATCGGTCGTATCATGGTCGCTTTTGATTCTTGTCTATCCTATCTTTCGGTAGGATTAACTTGGTCATTGGATGGTCGAGTCACATCCATTCCTCGTTAGGTATTCCATCCACTGTTGTGAGTAAGAATCATCAAATGAACGGACCATTCTTATTTTGTTTAGTTCAATCATGAACTTATGTAATCTTCTAGCTCCAAACTATGGGAACCTGCTCAGACATGTTAATATTAGTTAGTCATGTATCTTAACTAATATGTAATGCTACAGCAATCACAGATATGAAGGAAATTTTAAACTTTATTTGCTAAATGGAAAGGAACGACATAATTTATCTAATTACATATCTGGAAAATCAAATGCTAAAGCAAATTCGAAAAAATATAACTGAATGAAAAATAAAAAAACTAAGTGAAATAGCTGTTAGTCCTTGAGATGATGGTTTTGGTGATAACAACCTTAGGACTTGTTATAAAATATAAATACTAATGTTATGGTTTAGATATATATGTATATGCAGAATATAAACATGCAAGTACCAAGAATGAAGATTGTACAGTATAGAGATACAAGACTGATGAATTTAAAGATCGAAGATATCAAGCTTGAAGACTCATGAGAATCAAGAAATCAAGTTATCAAGAGTTCAAGATTTCAAACAGTACAAGATAATGTAATTAGTCTAGAATTATGTTAAAACTTCTTGAAAGCACTTACATCTTTATTCGAAATTTATTCGTGGAATGGAATCCACTTTGAGCCTGTTAAAGGGATGGAACCCTAGTGGGATGGAACACACGACATTATCTAGTGGAACATATAGTGGTCCTATTTTGATATCCACTAATTTTATAAAAAAAAAAATTCAAAAATATATCTTTTGTTTTTTAAAAATGTTTTCAAAAAGACATCTCTCTTGTTTGAAATATTTTAGCCTCAAAACTATTTTTATCATATTTAATATTTTGATTTCAAAATTGTCCTTGTTTTTAAACCATCTCTTGTTTTAAATATTTAGCTTTAAAATATTTATATACTCAGATTTTAAATCACTTTATAGATTAAGATTATATATATTAAAAATTATTTTCTAAACTCTTTTATATGTTTAAATATATTTACAAAGTTTAGAAATTGTTTTGACAAATTATAGAAACCAATTTTAATAAGAAAATCAAAACATCAATTTGGATTAACAATTTCAAAATCACCAATTTATTGTGATAATACTAGTGCAATAAATTTATCTAAAAATCCTGCTCATCATGCTAGGACTAAACATATTGATATCAGACCTCATTTTCTCAAAGATAATATAAGTAAAGAGATTATTTCTCTTGAATTTATCAACTTCAAGACCAAATTGCTGATATTTTAACCAAACCCTTAAATCAACCTATATTTACTAAATTAAGAAGAGAACTAGGCATTTGTTCAATAACTGAGATATAGAATACAGATATAGTAACATATATTTTTAATAAACAGAGATATACAAGAAAACCAAATTTTTCATAGGGATGTCGACATACCCCTATCACCCATGTCGACATACAATGGTAAAATTTGAAAATTTGATTTTTCCCTCTAAAATCAGTTTGGTAGTTATATAAACCTATGTATTTCGAATTTTTCTGTCTTCTCACTTCTCTTTCTCTGTAATAAACTTCTGAAAATTAAAATTAATGGCCTCCTCCACTAAATCAAACCAAAATGACACTGTTTCTTTCCCTTCTCCTCATTCTGGTCCATTCCAACGCACTACACCGGCATGTGTGATAAAGATTGAAGAATCTATGAAGGATGCCATGCAAATGTTGACTACACTTCAAGTTGTGCAAATAAGGATGGCAAAAGAACAAGAAAAACAAGGCAAAATTCTTCGGAATTTGCAAAAATTCCTAATGGATAATCATGCAAATCCTATTGTGATTGAAGAAGATTCTCCCAACATTCAAGTGCATAACCCCTTAGAGCACAGCGAAGAGGAAGAAGAAGAAGAGGAAGAAGCATATATGGAAGAAGACGACAATGTGGTCTGCGTAGGCAAAGTTTGTTTTGACAAAGATGGGAATTTGGTCGAACAATGTGGAAACTTTTGTTTTCATTATCCAAATTGTTCGATTCACAAATCTCCCATTGTCAAAAACTCTCGTTAGTAGTGTTATTCTATAATTTATGTACTTGAATATATTTGTGTGTTTATGTTCCATATATATATATATGTATAACATCGTATATAATAAAATTTTTGTTTCGCTTATTATACTTCCTTATTAGTATTAAGTTTGGATAGTATTAGATTAAGGGGGAGCTATATATAAGTTTAGAATTAGTTTTTGTTGATGACAAAGGGGGAGAAGTATAAAATAGAGTAGTTAGGCTTAGATTAAGGGGGAGTTATTAGTTTTAGGGGGAGTTATAGTGAAGGTGAAGTATATTTTATAAACATAGGTTGTCATCATCAAAAAGGGGGAGATTGTTAGTCCTTGAGATGATGGTTTTGATGACAACAACCTTAGGACTTGTTATAAAATATAAATACTAACGTTATGGTTTAGATATATATGTATATGCAGAATATAAACATGTAGGTACCAAGAATGAAGACTGTACAATATAGAGATACAAGACTGATGAATTTAAAGATCGAAGATATCAAGATTGAAGACTCATGAGTATTAAGAAATCAAGTTATCAAGAGTTCAAGATTTCAAACAGTACAAGATAATGTAGTAAGTCTATAATTATATTAAAACTTCTTGAAAGCACTTACATCTTTATTTGAAATTTATTCGTGGAATGGAATCCACTTCGAACTTGTTAAAGGGATGGAACCCTAATGGGATGGAACCCACGACAATATCTAGTGGAACATATAGTGGTCCTATTTTGATATCCACTAATTTTATAAAAATGTTTTTCAAAAATATATCTCTTGTTTTTTTAAAATGTTTTCAAAACTTTCTTTTCGAAAAGACATCTCTCTTGTTTGAAACATTTTAGCCTCAAAACTATTTTTATCATTTTTAATATTTTGATTTCAAAATTGTCCTTGTTTTTAAACCATCTCTTGTTTTAAATATTTAGCTTTAAAATATTTATATACTCAGATTTTAAATCACTTTATAGATTAAGATTATATATGTTAAAAATTATTTTCTAAACTCTTTTATATGTTTAAATATATTTACAAAGTTTAGAAATTGTTTTGACAAATTATAGAAACCAATTTTAATAAGAAAATCAAAACATCAATTTTGCCTTGGGCATGTCGACATCCCTCAACCCCCCATGTCAACATGGCGTCTGTTATTTTCAAATTTTAATTTTCAAAAGAAGTTTCTATTCGTCGTATCCTTTCACGAATAGATATGGCTGTTGCTCTACTATAAATACCAATAAGTTCTAAACGAATTATTATCAGATTTCATTTATTTTCTCTCCTCTTCATCTTCCACATTTATTCTAAAGAATCCTAAACTATACTCTGCCAAAATATCAAGTGAATCAAACTTGATTATCTCTTGTTTGATTCTCTGCCACTCTCTCCATAAGATCTCAGTGCTATTCAGAGTTATAGAATCTTTTGTAAATCAAACTGTTGAGTAAAAGGTGCGGTTGAGCCTTGAAATCAATTGGGTGTGATTGTAGCCGCGGAAATCAATTAGGTGATCTTGTAGCCTGGTTAAATCAAGAGAGTTTGCCCTGGACTTGAATACAGGAGGGTGTACCTCGTAGCCTTGAAACCGAGGGTGTAATCTGGGAGATTATTTTGATAAGAAATCCATACGATTGTACGGGACTGGATGTAGGATAACTCCGAACCAGTATAAAATCCTAGTATGTTCTTTCCTTTACTGCTTTTATTTAGTATTTGCATATGTGTCTAATTCTGTGATTATATCTGTGTTTGTGAATTGCATTTGTTGGTGTTTAAATTGAATAAAATTCAAAAGATTTGAAAAATCCATAAAACACTATTCACCCCCCTCTAGTGTTATTCCAGCCTTAAGTTCTGTAATCCGCATTTCTCACAATAGCATCGTAAATGCTCGTTATTCCACACCCTTGGGAGTGTGACGCCATCAATAGTCACTAGCTTGAAAGTTCCCTCTTCAAGCCTCTATTCAATTACATATGATCCTTCTCAAGTAGGATTCATGTGTGATGGGGCAAGAAAAATCCATTTTAAGACGAGAACGCCGCTTTCACAGGTTCTAGGTCGGACTTTAGTGTTGTAGTATCGGACGACTCGGTGTCGATGTGCAACTGCCCTCAAATAGCTTCTTTGTGCTTCTCATCTACAAAGTCTAGAAGTTCTAAGAGATCTCTATTCATTTAGGGATCATAGTAGGTCACTCGATGAGGAGGGACTTCGAGTTCAACAAGAATGACGGCTTCGGAGCTGTAAGCAGGGGCGTATGGAGTATAGCCAGTCATGGACTTGTGGGTGGTTCTGTTAGCCCATAATGCTGTTGGGAGTTCATCCACCCACTTGCCTTTAGCCTTTTCCAAGCGCTTCTTCAGAATGGACATTATGATTTTTTTCACAGCTTCAGCTTGTCCATTAGCTTGAGGGTGAGCAACTACTGAAAATCTCTTCTCAATATGATGCCAACGGTAGAAGTTTTTGAATTTAGCGCTGTCGAATTGGGTTCCATTGTCAGTTCCAATAGTTTATGAAAGGCCAAAACGACATATGATGTTTCGAACAATGAAGTTGACTACTTTCTTTGTCGTGATTTTGGCTAAAGGTTCTACTTCGGCCCATTTGGTGAAGTAATCAACTGCGATGATGGCGTACTTCGCACTACCTTTAGAGATCGGTAAGGAATCGATAATATCTATGTCCCATATGGAAAAAGGACATGGACTGACCATTTTTGTGATTTCTGTCGGCAGAGCTCTCGGAACTTTTGCATAAATCTGGCACTTGTCACATCGCCTAGCATAATCGGCAACATCTCAGTTGACAGTCGGCCAATAATACCCATAACGGAGTATTTTCTTTACTAGGGTTTGCTCCCCAGTCGATCGTCGCATTCCCCTTCATGAACTTCCTTTAGGACTCATTTTATTTCATCATAAGCAATACACCGGACTAGGGGAACAAAGAAACCCTTTCTATGCATGACTCATTCCTGAATGATATACCACGAAGCTTTGTGAAGGGCTTGTCACCTTTCACTCCACTGTTCCGGATGGACTCCCTGTAGCAAATAGTCTTTAATCGGAGTCATCCACAACTCCTTCTCTGTCTCCGTCTGTAGTACCCAGTCGATTTCCATCTAGTTTATGCTCGAAGCGTCTAGTACTTCGATTGGAACCAAGCTCATTTATTGTGCATCCCTAATGCTAGCAAACTTTGATTATGAGTCGGCCTCTTTGTTTTGATCCAGAGGAATGTGCGTGATGTCATAATACTCAAAGCCAGTCAATAGCTCTTGGACTTGGATAAGGTATGGAGCGAGTCATTGTCCTTTAGCTTAGTAATCTCTCCTAACTTGGTATACTACCAACCGTGAGTCGTAAAAGATTTCAAGAGATTTTATTCCTAATTCTCTGGCAAGTTTGAGTCCAGCAACCAGAGCTTCATACTGAGCTTCGTTGTTTGTTGCAGAGAAGTCAAGCTTCAAAGCGTAGCAAATTGATCGATCTTCAAGAGTTACTAACACGATTCCGGCTTCGGAACAACGATCATTAGATGCTCCATCCGTATACATTTTCCACCGAATGGTAGGGCTCCACCGCTCTTCGGGAGATCATCGTGTGCAGTGAATTCTGCTATAAAGTCTGCCAGTGCCTATCCCTGGATGGCTCTTCGAGGGAGATAAGTGATGTCGAATTGACTTAGTTCGATATTCCACTTGAGTAACCTTCCAAACATCTCAGGACACTGTAGGACATATCATAACGGCTGGTTGGTGTAAACATTGATAGGATGAGCCTACAAATAGGGGCAAAGCTTTCGTGAAGCAATCAACAAGCAATACGCCAATTTCTCTATCTTCGAATAATTTCTTTCAGCTCCTGTTAATCGCTTGCTAACATAATAGACTGGTCTCTGGATCTGATTCTCCTCGCGAAGCAGTGGAGCACTATAGCATGTACCGATACGGCCAAGTAAATATACAAGTCTTTGTGATACATTGGCTTTGACAAGATGGGAGGCCTTTCTAAGTGGTTCACCAAAGCTTGAAACGCGTCTTCACAATCCTACGTTCATTCAAAGTTCCTTTTCCCTCTCCTAATCAAATCGAAGAAAGGAATGCATTTATCGGTGGCTCTGAAAATAAATCTACTTAGGGCAGCAACCTTCCCATTTGGATTCTGTACTTGCTTGATGGTCTTCAGCACTTGGATGTTGCAAATTGCTTGAATATTCTCGGGATTAGCTTCGATTCCACGAGCATTGACGATGAAACCCAAGAACTTTCCTGATGCAACGCCAAAAGAACACTTTAGAGGATTGATCTTCATTTTGTAATATCGAAGGATATCGAACATTTCTGCTAAGTCCCTAATGTGTTCGTTGATCATCGTGACTTCACTAGCATATCATACACAAATAGCTCCTTAGGTTTTCCAATCTGATCTTTAAACATTCTATTGACTAGGCGTTGATAGGTCGCTCAAGCATTCTTCAATCCAAATGGCATTGCTACATAGCAATACAATCCAACATCAGTAATGAAGCTGGTGTGCTCCTGATCGGGAATGTGCATCGGGATTTGGTTATATCCAGAGTATGCATCCATGAAAGATAGCAATTTGTGTCATGCGGTTGAGTCTACTAGTTGGTCGACCCTTAGAAGGGGAAAACTATCTTTTGGACACACCTTATTTAAGTCCGAGTAGTCAACGCATGTATACCATTTTCCATTCGCCTATCTCACAAGTACAAGATTAAGTACTCATTTAGGGTAGAGGGCTTCGCGAATAAACGCATTGCATTTGAGTCTATCCACCTCCTCTTCAAGGGCAACAGATCTCTCTAGATCCATGCCTTTTCTATTTCATTGGGACATGCCTTGGGTCGATATTTAATGCATGACACGCAATGGCAGGCGAGATCCACACATGACAGAATGAGTCCAAGCAACAACATCAAGATTCGCTCAGAGAAAACCAGCAAATTCTTTCATCATCTAGGGGCTGATCTATGATCCGATATGTAGGACCTATGACGGGTCGTCTTGGCTGACCGTGATGTCAAGTGAAGCCTTGGTCTCTTTAGGCTCCTCCTCGTCATCCCTTAGATCTATGTCTTTATAGATTCGTGGTGCTCGAGCCAAGGCCTAGGCCCTGGTTGTCAATATTTAGTGGTTTAGATGCGGAGAGACTTGTCCATACCCTTACATTTGTCCTTCCATTGAGCATCTCTTAATTCAGCCACATAGCAGGCACGTCCGGTCGCCTAATCACCATGTGCAACTCCAACACCGTTATTAGTTGGGAACTTCAAAGTCAAACACCACGGGGCAAGAGCTGGCCAGAATTCAGCTAGGGCTGGTTGGTCTAGAAAAGCATTGTAGGGAGAGTCAACATCCAAGACAACAAATGGAAAAATACATACTCTCCTGCAGACACCTTCTCCCAACTCCAGGGCAATTCGACATATCCGACAGCTTCTGTCGTTGCCCGTTAAAGCCATGAATACAGGCTTTAAACAGTTTCAAGTCCTTAGCTTCTATTCTTATTTGATCATAAGCCTTTTTGAAAATTATATTTACACAGAACTTCCACAATCAACCAAAATCCTTCTTACAAAGGCGCGGTCGATCATGGCCGAAATGACCATTGGATCGATCGTCGGCGCCTCCACCTTGTATGCATCTCTATTTTTGAACACAATGTCATCTGCCATTGTACGCCTTTGTTTTGCTGGAGTTCCATCTTCTATACTCGAACAACATTCAAAATTCATATGCTTAATCGTGCTAGCATAGCACTCCATCTCATGCCAACTCTTATCAGCTGGACACGGTCCTTCGACTATTGTATTGATCACTAGTCTTCCACTAGTCCGCGCAGGCTCCTCAGCCCTGTGCGGCACTTGTTCTCGGTTTAGGTCAGATGTCTCATGCCCGCCATCCTATGGGGCTTTAACAAACTGTTGTAACTATCTTTCCCGAATCAGTTTCTCGATAATATCCTAGAGATGCCTACACTCATTCGTGTTATGACCATAATATTCGTGGAACTGGAAATATTTTCCAGTTTGTTTATGTTTCTCCATCGATTCTTTTGGAGGTGGCTTCCTATACTGCACGGTATTGCATGTAGACAAGTAAACGTTCTCCAGAGATATATTCAATGGTGTGTAGGTTTTTTTACATTGGAATCATAGGATTTCCTCTTCCAGAATCCCTCTTTCATTCACGGTTCCTATCACCGCCTTTCTTTTGCTGATTAAGTTTATTTTGGACATTTACTTGAACTTTTCCGGAACTCTGTCCAGACTGTTTCACTACAGTGTTACTTTGCACTCCCTCTCCACTTGGCCCCACAACATTCTTCTTATTATAGCATCTGCCTTCCTTTTTCCTCAAATATTGTGGGTGGTTTGCCAGCTAACCAATCGCCAAAGTCAGATTCTGGATCAATCCCTCTCGTTACCGCCATCAATATTGAATAGTCATTCAGATTACTGACTTCTGTGACAGCTGTATGAAATCTCTCCAAATAATCTTTTAACGATTCTCTTAGAGCCTGGATCACGCTGGAGAGGGACATTACATCTTTGGGATGAGTTGCATGCATACAGAACTGCTCCACAAACTTTGCTGCTAACTCACCAAATCTAGAGATTGACCGTGGGGGTAATATCGTAAACCACATCGTTGATATGCCAGAGAGAGTAATAGAAAAACTTCTACATTTCATTGCATCATCAGCTCATGCGAAATCTATCAGCCATTCATATCTCATGATGTGCTGCCTGGGGCCAGTTTTTCCATCGTAGGCAGGCATCGACGGCATGTTGAACCTCCTTGGATACTTAGCATGTAAGACATTGTCAGTGAACGGAGTATGGCTTCTGGATATCCCCAAATCATCATTGTTCAAGCCTTGTCTCTCCCTCATTAGCTATCTAACCATAGCCGACAAGTCCGGCATTTGGATAGTTGGAGCCAAGCGGTGGTCATGCTCCACATTACGTAAATGGTCCAGTCGATGTCTACGGGCCGTTCCATGCCTTCTTGGCTCAATATCCTCTCGATGTCTATCACGTAATTTCACTTCATTGTCATTCCGAGGAGGTAATTGGTCTGCATCCATCTGAACTCCAGCATCCAAATCATCGTAGCAGCTCCAACTTGTGCTCCAACATGAATAGGCAAGCTTCTCCCATTGGAGGAGGGATCGGCCTCGATCCCTATAGAGGGATCGGTACTAATCGATCTCGGCAAGCCTGATTGGTTTGCCTATTGATGTCCAAAAGCTTCTGTGTGATATCCGTCAGTTCTACGACGTCTGCTCTGACATAATCATCTGATGAACTAGAACTCTCCTTGGTAGAATAAGGGGTTGGCTCCCTCCTAACTTTCCCGCGCTGTTGCTTCTTGAGTTGGTTCATTAGATCGATATTAGCTTGAACTGCTGATTCAACTGTCGGAGGCTATCCACTGGCATTCAGCTCTTGTGATGGAATCAGTCGGGTTCTGGACATCAATTGGATTGGTAGCATTCACACCTACTGGCAGATTTCTCGAGCCTCCTTGATGGATGCTAGCATTCTCGTTTCCTTCTGCGTTTTGAGATGAGGATATAGTATTCCTGACCATTGTTGATAGTTTTCCTTAGAATTTTACAAATCCGAATAGAACGAATAAGCTTCTTGAAGATAATTCTGGATCTCTTCGAGGGATTTATGCAATCCAGTAGCAACAAAAAGATTCAAAAAGGCTGAGAATCTATTTCTCAGTGAAAGCACCAAAATGTTTGCACCAAAAGTTGGCACAAACACCCAATAGAGATTTTGTAGAGAAATAAATGAAGAATATAAAATGGAAACAGAGGAAACAAGCAATTAAAACAATAAGAAACAAGCAAGTAATAAAGACACAACGATTTAAAGTGGTTCGGCGTTGTTTGCCTACGTCCACTTTGAATAGATTGCTTTATTAATCACTTTGTCAACTGAGTACAATAGGGATCGGATGAAAATCCTTAGTTACAATAGAGTACAAAGCAAAAATCAGTGTAAAGTCCAAAAAATGAACAACCATGCCTGTATTTATAGAGGAAGATAGCAAAATATCCCCCTGAAAATTCGGCAGAAGGATCTCCAAAATCATATGGACCCATAAAAGGAATCGCATGGCCCAAATCCCAAGGAATAGAGATCGGTGCCAATCCCTATTTTGGAGAAATTTGGGGGTGTGATCCCTATCGGAGCTTTCCTATGTTGTAATATACTTAGCCTCCAAGTTTCATGCCAATTGGATTAGTAGAACTTGAGTTATCGATCTTTGCTGCAATGTGAGTTGTTACCTGATTCTAGCCTATCCCTATTATGGGAAGAAGGCCGATCTCCCTTGCTTCATCCTTTTGAGGTGCAATCCGTAGGGTAGGTTCCCTAAGGTCCACGCATCTTGCTCACAAAATTTCATATGCATTGGACTTATGGATTTTGAGATATTGATTGTTTCCTATTAACTTGCACTTGCTTACCTGAAATATGATGATCCCTATGATTGCGAGGGATTATAGCCGATCCCTTTTCTATGTTAAACTATATTCCATATTTTGAACATTCTGCATTGCATATCTCTCAATTTCGTTCGATCAAGGCTTCATATTATCATCTGTACTTGATCTTTGGACCCTACAATCATCGCTTTGGACTTACCGGCCTTGATGATAGTCGAATCTAACTTGTTCAATCTGTTCAGATATAACCGGGTTAAAATTCCGGATAACATCATGAAAATAAATCCAAAAACTATAGCATTTAACCTATGGATAAGGTCAAACTAATAGTTCATGTTATGAAGACATGCACGTGTACAACATTAATTCTTGATTATCACCTTGTTTTTAATAGCAATTATTGATGGTTATTCCACTCTTCCCAAAATACTACCAGGTTCTATGGGTATGAAACTAAAGTACACCATTAAGAAACAAATTTAAAAATGGTACTTATGATATACCCATAACTTACCTCAACACGATTGGTACGTGAACCTAAATAGAAGTTGCTATAATGAATTTTATTGATTAACACAAATGTACATAGTTTACTTAGAGAACTATACAATCAAAAATTACTTGCAAACAAGGTTATCAAAAGGGAATTTAAATCGTAAAGTTCAAATTTTAAATCGAAACAGGATTTAAATCGTAAATCATAGTTTAAGAAGGTCCATATTTTAAGGTTTGTATATGCCATTAAATTGATTATGATGTTTGAACTTTTACATCTAAACTTAAAAATTAAATTTTCCTCCTATGTCGTTTTATTTTGTTTAAAACTACACTAGAATTGAAATTATTGATTTAAATAAGCATATTGAATATATATGTATTAATGATTTTTCTCAACCGTGGTTTTAAATGAGTTTGAATCACAATGTAAATCGAATCGAAACATGAGAGATCTGATCCGAAACGGGAGCTAAATCATACGATTTTAAGATTTTTGATAACAGTGCTTAAAAATTCATTTGAACCAAGCAAAGCTTAAACAAAATCAATTCATATGTCAAAATAATTGAATTTCTTCTAGTTTGGAACATACCCGTTAGGATTGGCAGGGTCACGATCTAAAAAATCTTGGATGTTCGAGAAGATTACCCCTATTTTTTCAACTATTCAAATAGGTAATGAAAATCATAACAATTCATTAATAGCCACAAATAATATTCAATATATCAATTCATTAAATCTAATTAATTATAGGCAGATTCTATTAACCCGTTAATTTTTTTACACCCCTTGTTATTTCGGTAAGATAATTCCCAACCCATGTATTACCGTACTTGCCATCCTTTTACATTTCTTCCCCTACTTACACTACCTTCTTCTCCTAATAATCTCATAACTTCCTTCTCATACGTTTTAGAACTTTATTCACTATGATCTCGATATCTTATATAGTCGACCAAAATTGAATTCATCACGACAATCATTGTAAATAAAAGCAAATCATGTAGACTTCCTTTTGCTTTAGATCCTGAATGAATCTAATATTCTAATTATTTTTATTCATTAAGATTCAAAAATGTATTAGAGAAAATAGATTGCATATATTAAAGGTAAATTGGCATATCTAGATTGATATTTGTGATGATCTGCCTTTGTTACACCTAAAGACGACACTTAATACATCCTCGGTATTTATGTGCCGATCATCTAAGTGTCCAAAAGGTAGGTCGTGGGGTAAAGAAAATACAAGACAAGGAAACAAACATAGATTTTTCTCACAATTTCATAGTTACATAAACATCATCATAGAATAGTACATATGATTACTCCAAAATGTTGCATCAAAGTTACCACAAGTACTATTTCCAACAAGGATAGCTATATCAGCCTGCCCAAACTGCTAATACATAATATACAGTCACGGTGTAAATAAACATAAATACTAAATACAGATGAAGGCTTATTCTCTATACTTCTTTCCAAAATGCTCCAAAGAAACTTAACTACTCGGCTACTCATGAAAAATTGAGTACCCAAGAGTTTAAGGAAAAGAGATAAAACTTCAGATCAGACATGGATCTGGTGTGAATAAAGCATAAGTTTAACTTTATAAAAATCTTCAAAAACAAGGTATCTCATAAGACCACGCCGTACATAAACACGGAGGGTTACAATAACCAAAACATATCCATATAAATTCCTCTGATGTTATCATAATGTCTAGGGTTTAAAATGAACATGGAATTATAACCTAAATTGTTGCATTAATTAAATTCTAGCATAATAGGTTTACAACTAAGTTTGTAAAGGCATGTGTTAGAGAGTAGATTCCATCAATGATAATGCACCAAGGTACCACCTGTCACATTGCATCTCTAGATAAAATACACTGAGGTCAACAAGAACATATTGCACCCCTGCTACACGGAACCGGCGTACCCCTGACCGAGTAGTACCGAATAGGATCATCCCTTGGTTGTGATCAACAACCAAAATGGGCCCTAATGCATACATATAAGAAAGGATGCTGAATCTAGGTAAGGGATTACCATACCCTAATGGGTTCGGCTCATATAGCCCTGCTGCATATCCCTCGATTTTAATCATTCTCCGGTGTGAGGCTTGAGGTTACGTTTAACTTCCCCATAGCAGACCATCTTGGAATGTTATCAATGCCCTTCGGGCAACAATGCAATGATAGTGTTCATCCATACAAGTTGTTTTGGGATCGAACAAATATTAACATTTACTATCTTCCATTTTGGAATCACCCTCAGGAAAAATAGTATAGCTCCATAGCATACTTCATAAACGATCCATCATGAACGTTATTAGTTCGTAGTAGTTTGGGTAAATCATACTTATCTGAAAATGGTGTCTCCAAACTAGGCGACAATTTCTAGCTAATTCAATTCCGGTTCTTTTGGAAGTATGCAACAAGTATTCGAGTCCTCACCGGGGAACTCAACTATACAATCATACTTCCTGAGTATAAAACATGTAAAGTTATAAATAGCGAACAATCCGCTATTTAAGGTAATTATATAGAGTTTTGCATATGGATAACCATATACTTAATTTAAACATGACCCATTGATAGAAATTAACCCTTACATATCTATTACGTTTCTGATATTTCAGCCTTACTCTATCCCTCGCCTAGAAATGAATTCTAGATCTCACAAGTAGAGGATCGACCTACTCATCGGCTTTAATGCTAACTATGGGATAACTTATTTCCCATAAATATTTCATCACGTTAACTTTGGTTTCATACTTGTCTAAAGTTAGTTAAGGGTAATCGATAAAGAAATCTATTGATTTAAAACACTTTTGAAAAAGAAAACAGATTTTAACCAAAACTGATATTTAGAACTAAAGCGATTTTTAAATTTTAAAACCCTTATTATATAATTAATAATAAATTAAACCCTTATTAAATAATAATTAAATCTTAATTAAGTCCTAATTAAAATCTTAATTAAATTTAACTTAATTGTAATTAATTAATAATTAAACCCCCTTTTTAAATAATTAATTAATTAATGATTAATCTTTAATAAATAATTACATAATAATTAATCCCTAATTAATAATTAAATAATAATTAACTTTTAATTAATTAAATAATTATAGTTCACTTGCTTGATTATCACTTAAGTATTAATTACCTTTGTTAATTAATGGTTAAATACTAAGTACCTTTATTAATTAATTAAATAATCATTAATTAAATAAATAAATAAATAAATAAACAATAATTACTTTATAATTACTAAATATATGTTAGAAAACACTTTTCTAAAAGATCTTAAGTGAAACACTTGTTAGATTTTCAAAACTAGTTCGTTTTACGAACTACATCCATAGCGACCATCGCTATACGATTCGTAATTCTCAAAACTTGTTTAAATTTCCAAATAGTTTAACAAAAACTTTACTTTTATATTTAAACCTACTTTATAAATTTGTATGAAGTTTTGTAAACCAAATAAAAGTAAAGTTAACACTTATGAAAACCTTTCCGAAATCACTTAAGAAAAGCAAGTTTTAAACAAGTAAAGGATTTCGATGCCGCAACATAACCACTAGCTCAAATGCTAACTTTTCCTTAGCTTATACAACACATAACATACCATAACATCATCACAGCATAAGCAAGATTTCTAACATATATACATGCCATAATTTACATAACCTAGCCAAGAACACAACTTGTATACTAACTTAACTTTATTAACTCCATATTCAAAACTATATGTCATCATGACCAGCACATAAAATTACATCCAAGTCAACACTATTACTACACAAACAAACATCATATTTATACCCAAGAAAAGTATATATACAAGTTCAGAAAACTTAGGTTAAGCAAGAAACTTTACTGACCAAAAGTCGACGAAACTAAGCTAACTTTCACTATGGTTTGAACACGACCTAGAACTTCGCTTTGCCTTAGGAAAAATGGAGTCTTTGGTGGCTTAAGGGTGGAAAAGTGCTCGGCCTAGGGGGGTTTAGGTTCGGCCAAGAGGAAGTGAAGGTAGTGTGGACATGTTTTTATGAAGGAGGAGTGATGAAATGGAAAAGGAAGTGTTTAAACAAGGTTTTTGAGTTTTAAAAAAGGATGAACTAAGGTTTTTAACTTTAGAACTTTAAGAAGCCATTAGAGCTTTTCTAAAAAGCTTGGAGGAAGGTTTACAAAGAAGTAATGAAATGAGAAAATAAGAAAAATTGTTAGGAATTTGTATATATACAAAGTGAATAAACTAATTACCAAACTAACCTTAGAGTACATTACCGCTATTTGTATTTTGCCACCTCACTCTCCATGCTCCCTCGTTTCCCACATAAATTTGGTCTGCCCTTCATATGTTGAGACAACATGCATTAATAACCAAAGTACTTTATGTTTAAAAAGAAATGACACATTATGTCACTTTATTTTACATTTTAAATTTTGTTTTATATTTACATAAAAAGTCATATCACCCTATTATATTAAGTAAACATATAACATAATATATATATGTATATGTATATATATTTAAAGTCTGCTAACTTAGTTATAAATGACAAACACCATTGTTCCAATGGTTAAGTGATTTGGCTTTGGTGCGAGAGGTCACAAGTTCGAAACTTGCGTAACGTGACATGTGATATGTCGTCACAATAATTTGTTGTATATAAAGTACCATTTCCAAAAAAAAATCTTAGCTATAAATGAAAGTGAATATTTAACTCAAATACGCACAACGTTTTTCGATAACTTTTGGATACCGAAAAGTCGGAAATTCAGAAAACAATTTCTAGATACATTTTCTACTTTTCTTTAAACTAATTATTTTTGTAAACAAAATTTAAAAATTATTTCGCCATAATTGGTTATTATTTAAAAGGAGTTTATTTTAGTTATAAAATCCTTTAGTTAATTATTAAAAATATATTTAAATATTCATATTTTAAAGTGATTAAATCCCGGGTCGTTGTAATATTTGTAAAACTGTATTGAAAACACCTTATATTTTTTCTTTTATAATACATTGAATATGGAAGCTTGCTACTACTTCTAAAGGCAAGGTATTTCTTTGGTGAAACAGAAGGTCTATATTTCTGATGTTGTTACAAGAAAAGTCCAGGTAGCAATAAGTATGTAAATTAGGTTCCTGTTTTTTCTAAATCAGAAATCGCAAATTAGCTTGCGCTTTCCTGATAGAAAGCGCAAGTTAACTAACGCTTTTCAAAAATTTCAAAAAGTTCAAAATCAGAAAGCGCAAACTAGCTTGCGCTTTCCTGACAGAAAGTACAAGTTAACTTGCGCTTTTCAAAAATTTCAAACAGTTCTAAAAAAATTTCAAAATCAGAAAGCGCAAACTAGCTTGCGCTTTTCTGATATAAAGCGCAAGATAATTTATGCTTTTCAAAAATTTCAAAATTTTCAAAAATTACAAAAAAAATTCAAAATCAAAAAAGTGCAAGTTATCTTGTATTTTCTGTTAGAAAAGTGCAAGGCACCTTGCGTTTTCTATTTTTTTAAAATAGGGACCAAATTTATATATTTATTTCTGTATGGACTTTTCTTATAACAATATAAAAAACATGGACCTGTAGCTCTTTTCTTGTTCGACAAATTAGAATTCTTTCAACAAATTAAAGCTAATATGGAGTTCATTGAACAAATTATGGTAACAACAAATGAGAATTCAAGCGGACAACTTGCAAATGAGAATTAATTCCCCATTAGGTTAAGCCAGTTGCAAATGAGAATTAATTCCCCAATAAGTTAAGCTAGTTGCAAATGAGAATTAATTCATTGAGCAAATTGAGTCACCCAATTAGTTCGTTTAGGAAAGCGAAATTTTAGGTTTGTGTCCCAATGCGAAATGGAAAAATACGGGATGAAAATTAATTCATTTTCATATTGATTCAGCAAATCAAAAATCAAAACCGGAAATTAAGCTTATCCATGGCAAAAGCAGTGGTGGTGGTAGTAGAGAGAAGAAGCTCAATTGATTTGGCTATATGCTATGAGGGTAAGAATAGTCAAGATCGACAATAAATTTTCATTGAAGATGAGTTAAGGTTCATGCCTTGTTTCGAAATGAAATGATTTGATATTGCATTTCTTATGGGAAAGAAAAGTGACTTTTTAACCTACAAATACACATGGCATATGCATATAAAATTTGGTTGAGAAATTGGAGGGGGTTTCAAAGCTAAGAAAGCTCTACTCAGTATTAGTAGTATAATATAGATAATTAAAACAACAATATGATCTATAACAATTTTTAGTCAACATATGGTTAGTCGTTAAATAAATATTTTGTATCATTTTGATAGTACAATATACTTATTTGTGATGTTGATATTCTTGTATGAGCGTTAAATTCATTAAATATACTGATTCATTACTATTACAGTTTCTGTTTTACGTATTTTGTCATTCTCGCAAGTTATATTTGAATATATATATATATAGTAACGATCAACTATACCTCAATTCTCCCTTAATTTCAATCACGTGCTGCGAATTAAATAATATAATGAGATGACAAGAGAGAGAAAGTATATGACTTAAATCAGAACTTGTTTGTACCAAAATTGGGCACAACACTCTTCGGAACTTTTTGAAGAGATAAAGTGAAGAAATTAAATGGAAAAAGAGGATTATCTAACAAAAACTCCAAAAACAGATAATGAAAGTAATAAGAACGCACAGAAACACAAGAATTTAGAGTGGTTCGGCGTGTTGCCTACCTCCACTATGAAGTTGATAGCTTTATTGATGTTTCTTTGGTGATTACAATTGATTTCAGCTAGTTACAGCAGATAACGATGATTTACAGCAGTGAAATTCGTTGGTAGCAGCAGCAATGGAGTTTAGAACTGGATCCGGCAGAGTCTGGGCGTTGGAGAATTCAAAGAAGAAGAAGATCCCTTTTCAGCATGCCCTGGGGCTCTATTTATAGGTGTAGGAGGCTGATATTTCGCTCAGATCTCGGGAGACTCCCTTTGGCACGTGACTAGGCCCGCGCGCCCAAGCCCGCGAAGTTTCGGTCTGATCCGTGATCGATACGAACGGATTTCGTATCGATCAAGTTGTGTCCGATGGAGTCGAAATTTGGCGTGGACATTCTTTAGGATGTACGTAAGCTTCTGTGAAAATTTCATAGAATTTGGACTTGTGGATCTTGAGATATGATCGATACGAAATGGGGACTTTCGGTAGTTCATTCCGTTCGACTCGATCATTTCGACTAGATCGTTTCGACTCGATCACTTCGAATCGATGGGCACGCGTGATCTGGAGGTGACGTGGCGAGCCTTCCTTGTATCGATCCACTTTCTTCGCCGAGTTGGCCGAGTCATCGTTGATCTTCGCCTTGTTCGCATCGAAGTCTGTTGCCCACTTCGAATCGATTAGCAGCAGTCCCCTTCGTATCGAGGCACTTGTCTTGTTCGAATCGATGGGAGGTGGCCTATTTTCATATCGATAAGAGTGACCCACCTAGATGGATTCGAACAAAGGCTCTGTGATGGAGTCGAACTCGATCGATTCGAACAGCGGCTCTGTGATGGAGTCGAACTAGATGGATTCGAACAAAGGCTCTATGATGGAGTTGAACTCGACCGATTCGAACAGCGGCTAGGCGATGGACTCGAACTCGATCGAGTCGAATAGTGTCCAGTCGATCGAGTCGAAGTAGGCCATGGCGATCGATTCGAATAGTGGCTGGTTTTCGTCCAATCTTGCATCGATCATAACTTGAGCATACGAACTCGGATTGACTTGAAATTTGGAACGTTGACTTTTATGGCTTCCCTTGTCATGTCTTATCGTTTGTAGCTCGATCTGGACTCAGACAAAATTCACCGATATCCATGGTGAACCTGCGTATAACCGATCTCAAAGACAAACAATCATTGGTTTCTAGCCAAGTTCTTGGTGTCACGGCCTTGCTAAAAGGCGGGATAACATTTGCCCCTAAAGTGTGTCTTGTGGAAACATGATGTGCTTTGAAACGCTGCAGTCTTCATTCTGAATAGTTATCGTCTTTTCGATGAAAGCTGTAATCTTTGACTGATTTTCTCGATAATGTAAACTGTTGATTGCCCACTGCTGTACCCTGTATTGTTGCAACTGATTGTTGTATGCTAGTGATTAGCCATTTGTTGCTGTAATCATTATCAAATGAGTTTCCAATTCCTGTAAATCTGGAACATTGAAGATTAGTCCGACATATATGCATATATGTTAATCTAACTCTTGTTGACGTTCACGAGTCGTTGTTAGTTTATCTTATATTGAATTTCGTATCGATCCTCTCCTGAACCAACGTGAAATTCGTTGTAACAATGCTCGATGGTTGTTTTTGAATGTTCCTTCATAACGATCCTCTCCCGAATCGATGTGAAGGGTTGAAATATTGTCTTTGCATCGATTTTCATTGCATTGATGGATACGGAATGAGCATATTTCGAATCGATGGATGTGGGGTTCGATGGATACGAAGCAGTCGTTCGTATTGATGGAGTTCAATGCCTTCAGAACAGCATCTGTTGTGTATTTCGAATCGATGGATCTGGTGTCATTGGATACGAATAGAAAATTCGTATCGATGGGTTCGAACTGATCGCTCGTATCGATGTACTGGAGATGGAGTCGAAAGTGGTCGATACGAAGAAGGGCTTCGCATCGATGGATTTGGTGAAGACTTCGTATCGATACAGACTGGAGTTCATGGATTCGAACAGCTTGTTCGAATCGATCCAGTAGTGACGCTTTGTAACCGGTTGAATCCATTGGGAGGCGAATCGTTTATTCCATTCACCTTCAAGTCCATATAAATACTGTGGACTTAGCCATTTTTCACTTTTCACTTTTTACTTTTGTGCCTTGCTTTCGTATCGCTTCTGAGACCAAGAAAGGAAAACTGCTCGACTTTGAATCGAACTACAATCTTTAAACCCTTTAACCAGTTGTTGAAATCAGGTAATCAATTGAACAAAATTAGTCCTAAAACGATGAGATCTAGATTCTCATGCCATTCCATTCGAACTCGTGCCCGAACGTTGCTCGAGGAAGTGAATAACGTGTGAGGTCGAGGAAGGATAGAATGTGGTTCGAATCGATCTGGGGAAGAATGAGTATGGAGGAGGATGGCTTGATGTTCTTTTCGTGTCGATCTGCAATGATTGTTGCGTGGGCTCATCTTGTATGATCGATACGAAACTTTATCTCTAAAATATGATGCCTGAACAAGGCCAGTAATCGAGTCGAAGTCCTTGGCTTCAGACCGATTCGAAGAATACTCCTCCGATCGATACGAAATGTATCGAGTGAATGTGATCGAGTCGAAGTCCTTGGCTTCGGATCGATTCGAAAAGTACTTCTTCGTATCGATACGAAATGCATCGAGCGAATGTGATCGATACGAAGCCGTGGCTCCTCTAGCCTTGATCGATTCGAAATCAGACAACAAAGGTTCGATTCGAAGTGAATTCCTGATGACTTGAAATGAAGCCGGATCTTGATTGATACGAAACCTTGAAAATCCGATAACATGATTTTCGATGAGCTTCATTCTTGAATATCTGGACTTAACTATTACCCTGCATATTTAACTGCCTATCGAAGCTCGTCGATGGAATTGTAACTTAACAAAACTTTAACAAACTCTGACTCGGATCGATCGCTAATAACTGGATGGCATGGTTGTGACGGTCAGCGATGATGGTCATTCCGACTGAATTTTGAAGTCTTATCGTTTTCATGCTTTCTCCAATTCTGTAGAATTTTCCAAGTGATATACAGTACTGCACTGCACAACACACTCACACACTTTACACTGGGGGATGCACGAGCGTTATTGTCTATTTAATAATGATTTTTGGTAAGCTGGCTAGTCATGGAACCTTCAAGTTCACAGCAGTAGGAACTCCCAAGTTCAATTCCTTCAACCATCGAGATACCGGTCATTGAAGCCGAAGTTATAAATCCAGCTCCGGATGAGCTTCCAGGTGCCCGGTTCATTATGAATCATCAAGATTCTGTGCCGTCCGGCATTTCTAAAGATATGTTGGGATGGATTTGTTTAAGGCACGGCTTGTCACTTGACGACGTGCTACTGCCTGGGCCAAATGATAGGCCACATGTTCCCCCGGAGGGGTTTACTGCTTTTAATCGTCATGCTTGTACGGCGGGAACTCTTCCTCCTTTCAATCAATATATAAGGGAGATGTTATCATTCCTTGGAATAGCTCCATCCCAGCTACACCCCAACGGATACGCCCTGTTGAATAGAACCTTCATTCTGTTTATGGAGATTCTCTTTCGACCACCAAAGCCGATCGAGATTAGATATCTATTTAACGTTAAGAGTCGTGGAGACAGCCTTTCTTTCACCTTCTTGGAAGCGGTTAGGAACTGTCAAATAGTAACTGGGTCCTGGGGAAGGCTGAGTTACTTTAAGACTGAATGGTTCTACGTTCGGTGCCCCCTTGGATTCGCTAGGCGATGGTTGGATAGACGTAAGCGTTGCAATCTTTCTCTTGAATTA
Source organism: Allium fistulosum (assembly GCA_030737815.1). Lineage (NCBI taxonomy): Eukaryota > Viridiplantae > Streptophyta > Magnoliopsida > Asparagales > Amaryllidaceae > Allium > Allium fistulosum. The sequence continues at coordinate 1,124,555,786 of CM060904.1, read as the reverse complement.
TCGAGATAATTATAACCGTCCTCAAAATTGACTTACATCTCTTCTTTCACAGCCGCAATCTCCCGACCTGACGGTGGATACTTCAGAGAGCTAGTTCGGATCCTCCAAACGGTACCAGGTGAAGAGAGGCACATTGACTTGGTTCTAACCGACAGAAACTTGAGAATTGTCGGGCTGATTGAACGTAAGCAAAGCATACGGCTGGAAGGGACACTTAGAGCGGTCTCGAAGAAGCGGGTGAAACGAAAAGCGCCCGGAGTCATAGTAGCCGAAGAGGTCGATCCGGAGAGAACACCTACTGATAACGAACTCCAAGCTGGGCCTTCTTCTGATGTTCAGGATTCAGGAGGAAGGAGAAAAGGCAAGGCAGTTGCTCACAAGCGTTCTAAATCTCTGAGATTGAAATCCGTTGTTATGTCTTTGCCCATTCAGGGGATTAGAATTTCAGAGGCTCCTCCCCCGCAAGTAGAGAATCCTTTCGAAGGGCTTGCTGATATCCCGATTCCGAATTATGTGTTGTTTCAACACGACACCGGGATGAAGGAGCTTGATAATGCTCTTGAACTGAGCAGGTCGCTTGCTATGAGTGCGGCCGACATTTTCGGTTGGTCGGGGGGTTGCACATGCATACACTTCACTGCACTACATGATTCATAACTGTAAATCGTCCAACTTAAGAAATCATTAACTCTTCCCTCGTTTCTCATTTTCAGGTACAATGTTGGGAAAAGGATCGATGCTGGGGAACCTTCGCTCTGCCCGAAAAGCTTCTTCTCATTATGAGTCCCACAGGAGGGATTCAGATAGAGACCGCGATCGCGAGTACTCTAACCAAGACAGGTATGGGCGTGACAGGGATAGAGAATATAGACATCGGTCTAGATCACGCTCTCCTCCTCCTAGACTTCCGTCTCCACCCCCTGTTCTTGTTCCACATCCACCGGAGCCTCCTCGTCACAGGCCATCTTCTCATACTTCTAGATCCGAGACTCACCTTCAGAGAGTTGAGACCACGGCCTCCATAATTGCAGAGCAGGTCCCAGCTGAGCCCATAGGAGAAGGGGCCATTAAATTGGCTCATATGAGGAAGGATTATCCGAATATTTGCTTCGATGGCTATGTCTTCCCACCTCATTTAAAAAGAATTCCGTCAAGGGTGGAAAACACGATGCATGATTACGTTCATGACATCTACACCCAGTACAGAGAGTGGGTAAAGACTGCGGAGAAAGCTTCTAAGGTGGCCTTTGAGCGAGCCAAAGCGCTTGAGAAAATGGAGACCGAACTCGCTCAAAGGGACCGGATCATTCAAGTGCTCACTTCTGAGGTCGAGTCTTCTCGGAAGTCTGAAATTGCGGCCACCAAAAAAGCTGACGAAGCGAATGTGGCCATGGAGAGGTTGAGGCAGACACATGTCGCCTTGGTGGAGGAGATGGGCCATCGGAATACTACAGTTACCGCCGAACGGGATGCGGCGGTCAAGGAACTTAACGAGCTCAAGGCTAAGTTTTCCGACATGGCTAAGAAAAAGGATGATGCGAACAATGCGGCCCAAGATGCGTGTGAGCAGGCTGTTCTGCTTAGGGGAGAACGGGATGCGGCCGTGGCTAAAGTCCACAAGGTGGAGACTGAGGTTGAGGATAAAGTGAAGTCGGCCAAGTCCAGGCTAGAGGCTGACATCGAAGACCTTCTCGTTGTTTACAACGCTAATGTGCTGAGGCACAGGGGGCTAGCCTGGCTCGATGATTATCCGGCGCATCTTTACAACGCATGGGGCCGACTTGTTGAAGAAGAGAAGGAGGTGCATCTGGGTGAGTCTGTGGATGAGTTTGAACTCGAGAATCGCATTCTGACTGAAGATGAAAAGAAGATTCTTCACGAGTCAATGATTCTGCATGAGAAGGAAAGACTCGGCGTCCAGCACTTCGAAGTAGGAGAGGGTTCAGGAGTTGACCATCATGAGGCTAGTCTTGAAGTTCCAGCGTCAACCCAGCCCGAATCCTCGTCTGGGGTCGATCCCCAAGCTGTTCCTACCTACAATCCGGATCAACCGCAGATGTCTCCAGCTGCAGCGCAAGTTACTGAAGCCGCTCTGCCGCTTACGAGTCAAACTGAGGAAGGTATTCTGAACATTCCACATATCTTTCTTAAGTCGAAATCTTTGCTCGAGTTAAGTTCTAACAGTTCTCTTATTCTTTGTCCAGTGATCGATGCTGCACCGATCGTGCCTCCTGCTACTCAAGAATTGTATCAGACGCAGGGTGTTATCGTTACTGAAGCGACCGCCGTGACTACTGCCGCGTCTCTTGACGACATGCAAGGAAGCACGCTTGTGTTCGATGAGCAGCTGATGGAAGAACTCTTTCGCCGTCATGGCGACCCTCTTGCCGACTTGCCATTCGTCACGGGCGGAGGTGTTCCTGCTACAAGCTCATCGATGCCAACTACTGACGCTCCCAGCGAGGCTCGAGCGGTTAATGAAGAGGAAATCTTAGCACAAATCGCCGTTGAAATGGATGCAGCAGCACACGATGGCAGTTTTGGAGGTGGAACGACGGCACTTGGTCCAGCTCCGCTTAGAATGATATCGCCTGGCGGTACATTTTCCGACACTAGTGCGGCCATTCCATCTTCCACATCTGATCCTATCCCTCCAACTCCGCCGGCAGGCAGCATTCCTATCCACTCGAGTTCGGAGGAGGATGTTGATATCATGCCCCCGCCTGGAGACCAACTACCGAAAAACAAAGGCTCGAAGAGGAAGGTTAGCGGTGGCTCCAGCGGGTCTACTCCAAAGAGGAAGCCAAGGAAGAAGAAAGACTAGACGTGCTTCCCTAGTTTATTTTGATTTGCATTTTGTTGGCCTTGTATAGATGCGGGTTCGGCCCCTGCTAGTAGGAATTTTTTGGAACAAACTTATACACGAAAAAAGTAGAAATGAAACTTTTCCTTTTTTAGCTCCTTGGGTATTTGTTTAAGTATTTCAATGTTTGAAATGCACTTGTGAAGTTTCAGCTCTTGAGTCCAGTTTGTTTTGGTTTGCTAAGTCCGGAGGTTGTGGACATGGTTTATGACCGGGAAGTGAGTTGAGTTTTGACGTCGCTCTGCTATAGTCAATGGTCGATACTTATGTTTTGCCCCTCAGTCTTACGGGTAAGTTGTAGAACATCAGTCAACAGTTGCTTCTCGCTTACATTATGTTGAGTCTAGTGCCACTGAACGGATGTTTGAGTCAAGCAGAGATCGAATGGTTCTTCCATGCTTGTTTGATTGTCGATGATCATATCCGCACTCCGGGGATTCTCATTTGTTTACTGGCGGTTGGTCACGCCGGCTTAAGTTTTAAATCATATGCCCGCGCTCTGGGGACTTGGAATTGACATTTGTACTCCGACTCGCGCTCTGGGAGTTTGGAGTTGATATTTATACTTCGATTCACACTTCGGGAACTTGAAGTTGGTGTTTACGCTCCGCTTCTCACTCTGGGAATCCGCAGTTGATGTTTATATTCCGACTCACACTCTGGGAGTTCGGAGTTGATGTTTATATTCCAATTCACGCTCTGGGAACTCGGAGTTGATGTTTATACTCCGACTCGCGCTCTGGGAGTTCGGAGTTGATGAGCAGACGGTCAGTCACATCTGATGTATGTTTTTGGATTTCGTTCGCACTCTGGGAACAAAAGGTGTATCAGGATCATGGACATTCGGATCACATCCACCCTGAGTTAACAAGTGAGGTTGTTAGATGGACGGGTCCATCCTCCTCAAACTTTGTGTGGATACGGACGAAGTCGTTGGGCGGGCGGATCCACCCTCTTCGTAGACGTATTTTTATACTCCAGTTCGCACTCTGGGAATCTGGAGCTGATGTTTATACTCTGACTTGCACTCTAGGAGTTCGGAGTTGATGTTTAAACTCAGTTTCGCACTCTGGGAACTCGGAGTTAATGTTTATACTCTGACTCGCACTCTGGGAGTTCGGAGTTGTTGTTTATACTCCGTTTTGCACTCTGGGAACTCGGAGTTGATGTTTATACTCCGACTCGCACTCTGGGAGTTCGGAGTTGTTTATACCCTGTTTCACACTCTGGGAACTCGGAGTTGAATGAAGGATTATCGTGTATCAATTCTTTTTTGACTTTTATGTGATGGCTGGTCCCCGAGCTCGGGTTTCACTTAGCGAGTGACTGGTTGCATCATGGTCACTCCCTATTTGAATAAATTCCACCGTATGGTGAAACTTAGCTCTCCGCGCATAGTGATGGTCATATGAAGCATTTCAAGTAAATCACAGCTCTGGCTCGAAGAGATTGCATTTTATTGCTGAAATAAGAAAATATGGCAAAGTCAGTTGCCTTATTACAAATTCTAATTTCGAAATGCAGAAACAAATTGAAAAATAGAAAGTAAACTAAATGGATAAACATAGCCTGTTATGTGTAGTAGCGACGAAGACTCTCGCTGTTCCAGGCTCTTGGCAGAGTAAGACCGTCGACGGTCGATAACTTGAATGTGCCGTCTCCGAGTCTTCGTTCAATAACATACGGTCCCTCCCATGTCAGCTTCATATGTGAAGGAACCGGATAAATTCTTTTTAGGACGAGATCGCCTAGTTCAAAGGTTCACGGGCGGACGTTGGTGTTGTACAATCGGGCGACTCGACTTCGATGCGCAGCTGCCCTCAAATCAGCCTCTTCACGCTTCTCATCTAGTAGATCGAGAGATTCAGCAAGTAATATAGCATTTGTCTTTGGATCATAGTATGTCACACGATGAGAAGGTACTTCTAGCTCGACTGGAATAACGGCTTCTGAACCATAAGAGAGAGAGAGAATGGAGTGTGATCGGTCGCAGTCTTGTGGGTTGTTCGGTAAGCCCATAAAGCCATAGGAAGTTCATCGACCCACTTGCCACCGACCTTTTCCAGCTGTTTTTTCAGAATAGACTTTATAACTTTATTAACCGCTTGGACCTGTCCGTTCACTTGAGGGTGTGCAACTGAGGAGAATTTCTTTTGGATGTGAAATCGTTTGCAGAAGTCTTTAAATTCAGCACTATCGAATTGGGTTCCGTTGTTCGTAATAATGGTGTGTGGGAGACCGAATCGATAGATGATGTTGCGAACTACAAAGTTGATTACTTTCTTCGTCGTTATGGTAGCAAGAGCTTCAGCCCACTTTGTAAAGTAATCAACTGCAACGATGGCGTATTTCGTACCACCTTTTGCTAGAGGTAGAGTACCAATAATGTCGATGCTCCACATTGCAAATGGCCATGGGCTGACCATTTACGTTATCTCGGTAGGCAGGGCTCTAGGAATTCGAGCATGCTTCTGGCATCTATCACACTTCTTTGCATAATTTGACGCATCGCGATTCACAGTAGGCCAATAATATCTGTATCGAAGTATTTTCTTGGCAAGTGCTTGCCCCCTGGTGTGATCGCCACATTCTCCCTTGTGCACATCGTGTAATACTCGTTTGATTTCATCGTGAGCGATACATCGGAGTAGAGGAACAGAGTACCCTTTTCTGTACATTCCGTTCTGGATAGTGAATCGTGAAGCCTTACGAAGAACTCGTCTCTTTTCACTCCTATGCTCCGGCAGGGTTCCGTGCTCAAGATAGTTTCTGAATGGAGTCATCCATGAATCCTTTTCGGGAATGGTTTCGCATACCCAGTCTATTTTTGTCCAGTCGATGCTTGGAGAAGATAACGTCTCTACAGGAACAAGTCCCATTTGCTGAGCTTCACCTGTGCTGGCTAACTTCGCCAATGAATCGGCTTTTTGGTTGCGTTCTCGAGGTATATAATAAATGGCATAATAATCAAACTGATTCAGCACTTCTTGAACTCGAGTTAAGTAAGTAGCCAGCCTTCGATCTCTTGCTTGATACTCTCCCCGTACTTGACACACAACTAACTGTGAATCGCAATAAATTTCCACAGCGATAATTCTCAAATCTTTAGAAAGTTTCAATCCAGCTAAGAGGGCTTCGTATTCAGCTTCATTATTGGTTGCTTGAAAGTCACACTTCAAAGCATAGCATATGGACCGGCCTTCGGGGGTTTCAAGTACAACACCGGCGCCCGAACACTGATCGTTCGATGCACCATCAGTATACAACTTCCAGACACATTCGATGGATTTACTGGTTTCGGGCAAGTTCTCTAGAACAGTAATTTCAGCTATGAAATCAGCTAGGACTTGTCCTTGGATCGCTCGTCTTGGAGTGTAAGTAATATCGAACTGACTCAGTTCGATGTTCCACTTGAGTAACCTACCAGACGTCTCAGGCCGCGAAAGGACCTGTCGTAACGGCTGGTCGGTGTAAACAATAATGGGATGTGCCTGGAAATATGGTCTGAGCTTCCTTGATGCAATAACAAGGCAATAAGCCAACTTCTCTAGCTTCGGATAATTTCTTTCAGCTCCAGTCAATCGTTTGCTCATGTAGTATACTGGCTTATGTATCATGTCTTCTTCTCGAATTAATGCAGTGCTGATAGCGTTTTCTGATATTGCCAAATATACATACAACTTCTCATGATCAATAGGCTTCGACATGATAGGGGGTGTGGATAGATGTTGAACTAGTGCTTAGAAAGCGCCTTCACACTCCGTGGTCCATTCAAAGTTTCGCTTTCCCTTTCGGATCAAATCGAAGAAGGGAATGCATTTGTCAGTGGACTTTGAAATGAACCTGCTCAATGCTGCTACTTTCCCATTGAGACTCTGGACTTGCTTTATAGTTTTCGAAGTTTCAAGATTTCTGATCGCCCAGATCTTTCCAGGATTAGCTTCGATCCCTCGGGCATTGACGATGAATCCAAGGAACTTTCCGGATGCAAATCCAAAGTGACATTTCAGTGGGTTAAGCTTCATTTTGTATTCTTGAAGTATGTCGAACATAGTTTCCAGGTCTTTAACATGGTCGGTGGAGAGTCGTGACTTGTAAAGATCCCAGACTCGGACTTCGAAAATCGGCACCCGTACTTCACTTGTACTCAAAATGTCGCAGATTCAAACGCCGAATCTGGCTCTCCGAAGCTTATAACACCATTAAGTATAACAACACAGCGGAAGAAAGAAAACAATGATATCATATATAACTCCAATGAATACAATATCCAGAATGATATACAACAATGATATCAATATGATACAATAATATCAGAGATAAATAATGATACAGCGGAAAACATAAGTGATAACTCCAAATGATCCTCAAAAGAGAATGAATCCAACAACTCCAATATCAAGCTCGAACCACCATCACATCTCACTAAGATAAGCAAGTGCAGTCGCGAGTGAACTCCAAGAACTGAACTAGCTCCAGATAATCTACTAAACCTGACTATTTGAAAAACCCAACTCTAGACTGCCCGTGTGGAAAATTGTGGGCACCCAGAGTTTAGGAAAGGAACAATAAACTCCAAGTCAGTCATGGGACTGGTGTGAATAAAAAAAACAGTTTATCTTTAAAACAAACACAAATAATTTTAAACATTGAAATCCGCAATGCTTTTGGAAAATGAAACTACCATAAGACCTCCCGCCACACACACAATGCAATCGCATACTTGGAGGAGATTTCTTCTTATGATAGTCAAATATGCTTACTACGCAAGAAAACTCTTTTGATATTATTACTAGTGCATAGTGTACAAAATCATTTTGAAAATACAATATTAATCTTAGCCAGCATAGGTACCATTATATTATGCCTACTATAGCTACCATGTTAAATGGCAGGTTCTACAACTAAAACCGTACAAGGCTCGTATTGTTTGATTGGATTTCCAACAAATGGTCAGGTTAAGGAACTTCCAATGCCACATGGGAACGCCTCTGGCGGGACACCCCGAGAACTAACTAGCTCTCTGCCAACACAAGGCTGGGTTACCCCTTACACTAGGTAGCTACTACACGAATATGCCACCCCCCGGTCCTTTGGGACCTTTATCCGAGCGCTCGATAACCAACAACATCACACAGTAATAAATATAGTGTGTCCACATGAGTAAGTATCTGGGTTCCATACCATGATACCACCCTTTTCCAGAAGGAAATGACATACCCTAAAGGGCGCGACCCTCATAACCTTGCCGCATTATTCCTGTTTCGACCATTTCCGGTCTGTGAGGTTAGATGAGGTTTCGTCCACAAAACTACGCTTTTTCACAAAGCCATGCTTTGATCACAAATGATCAACGAATGATCATCAACACACAGCAACACTCAGCATGCCACACTACCAAATTGGGAGTATATCACTGATTACCTTCAACTACATAACCTCTGAGCTCGTACGTCTCAGAGAAGGGTGTTAAGCTAAGAGAATAAATCTCCGCCACCAAATAGAAATGTATTTGAAAGAAATCAGCTTTATATCTCAAAGTGTAATGTCAGACATACAACCATACAAGTCTGTTTCGGGTTCGAACATAACCGAAGGCACTTCCGAAGAAGCCCTTGCAATTCGGGTATTCACAATCCCGATCGGACTTCCCATCACTTAGGGAATCTCTATACCGGGGCCACTCGGTGCAGAAACAATCGATAGGATATCCTATCGTTTTCACAAATACCCGGTCTTCACCACTGGTCTTCAATTGCTATCCATATACGACGTATCACCTATTCGGAATGGGTTGTATGACACAAAGTCCTCTCCCGGCTAAACCGAATAGTGAGCGCAATATTTTAAAACATATGGATATTGGGATTTCAATTAAGTCACAGCTTATTACCCAAAACTTTCCTTTCGAATGGTTTAAACAAATCACCATTTTAATCTTTTACAAAAAGATTCACCTCACAGAGTTCACCCAGTTTCACAAAGATCCATTCACAGATTTTCAAATCGATTTCCATTTTAATATGGATTAACTCATTAAATCTTTAAATCAAAGATTTAATTGATAGCTTTCAAAACAATTCCATTTCAAAGATTTATACGTAACTCGGGAAACCATTTTCAATTCAAACTTTAAATTCCTTTAATTCAAATTGGAAATTCATTTCTTATATGAGAGCTTTTATCAGTTGAAAAAAATTAGGTTTCATTTCGGAAATCTGATTCATTTATACAAGTTAAAGTCCTTGGGTTAAATCCAAATTCTCAAAACCATACTTTTAAAATGGTTTAAATTCATATAAACACCTTTATAACATCTTTAACCATAATTTCCAAAATCAATTGAAATTAAAATATTTCAATTTAAAAAATATTAAATTTAAATCATTTGTGACTTAACCGATTTCCTCATGAAATCCATATTTGTGTGTGTATGGTGTAGTCCAGGGGTTTCACACAGTAGTGCAACATCATTCAATCATCACAGATTAAAATACAGCAATATATTTGATAAGCGGTATAAACTATAACGCTTATCTTTTATTCACAGATCACAGATATATAAATTACATATAATATATTACATCATGGATAATTAACTACATTACAAATCACACACAAATCAGAATATATCACACAGCATCACAGATCTGGGGATATCAATAATTCAATCATTCAATACAATCCAAACATCCATAAGTAAGATCAATAAATTATCTGATTAATTTAAATCAGATTAATTACTTATGGATATAAATTACTAATCCTGGTTAATTAACATTAATTAATTCACCTTTAATCATTAATTAATTAACCTTTAATTAATTAACAAATCAACCTTTTAATTACTTTCAGTGAGTAATTAACTATCCTTTAATTACTTGCATTTAATTAACCTTTAATTAATTACATTAAGTAATTAACCTTTAAGTAATTATCACATTAAGTAATTATCCTATTAAGTAATTATCCGTTAATTACATACATTAATTAATCACCCTTTAATTAATCAAGACCCTAATTAATTTAAAATAAACCCCTTAATCTTAATTAATTATTTAATCATCATTTAAACCTTATTAAATAAACCTTTGAAATTAATTATCATTAACATATGAATTAACTAAGATCTTTAAATTAATAATTAAAACATTTACCTTAAACACTCACTTAATTACATCATAAAATTCTTTGAAAACATTTAGGAATTTATTTGATTAATTAACCTAATAATTATTTAAAATCAAAACAATTTAAATTCAAATACATTTGGGTTTATATTTTAATTCTTTTAACTTGTTTTATAAAACCTTATCGATACCTTTATTTAAAAACTTGTTCAATTTACTTTGGAACTTGGTTTAACAAATTTGCTTTACACTTGCATTTGCTTTTAAAAGCTGGACAAAATTTACTTTATAACTTTAAAACCTGTTATATTTTTAAACCTGGTATCCAACAAAACAAACCCAAGCCAAATCAAACAAAACCCCGAGCCAGATTACAAAATTCCTGAGCCAAACCCTGAGTCATTTTTTTTTCTTTTTAAACTTTATTTTGCTTTAATATTTAAAACTGTTGCAACCAGCTACCCACCCAAACACCTCGGTACGAAACTCGAGAACAACTCTTCTTCCCCGATCCCTCTGACACATAAAAGCCTGTGCACATGCACACTTCATCGCCGCACCTCTGATCAACTTTGTCGTAGCCTATAGGTCGCCAACTACCCACTCGAACACTCCGACCATCCAAATTGACAAACTAACCCGAGAATCGAAAACGAGTTATTCGATCACTTGGAACCCAAAAACAGATCGCCGAAAAACACCATGTGCCGCCCTTTTAGGCCATCTGAACCCACGCCAATCCACCCAGACATTCATCAGAGTCCCCTGCTTCCTTTCCCCAACCTCTGACCCAACTCGATGCGATAACGACAACGCGCGAACACAAAAACCAACGTCGACCAAACCAAGCAGTTTAACCCTAGTTTGCCGTCGCTAGGCCACCACGGTGGCCTAGAAAATCTCAGACCATTTTTCCCACAATCTCCAAACACTCAGCTATCATCATGATCAAACCCGATACCTAATTTCAACGTTGATCAACGGAAATCGACAATTTTGTGTTTTCCGTTCAATTCGAGAATTCTATCTCGAATCAAAGCTAAAATCTTGATTCAACCATTAAAATTCATGATTTTACAACTCGAATCAGTTTATAAATTCAAAACAAGAAATTTCGATTATCGATTCTCTGACTTTGATTTATTTTCACTGTATTCCCTTGTTTTCTGTAATGTTGTTTGTTATTTATACTTCCAAATGTTTTTAAAATTTGAATCAGGTAAATACAGCCAAATTTCATTTAAAGATCATTACTCAAATCTTTTTATATTTTGAGATATGAATTTTCTTCTTGAATTTGTAACCTGTTACTAAACAGAGACACATCCTTATGTATACTCAGTCATGCATAGATCAATACAGGTTTATATACGTACTAGCAACATATTGTATATTCATATGAACTTTCTTCACCACATACTTCAGTCATTAATCACAACATAAGATCATAGGTCAGTAGTTTACTCACAGTGTTGTTTCCAGAGGAAAGAAAATAGAGTTGATATATTCCAGGCTTGTGAAAATTGCAAAACCGAAACTCCTCTTTGATCTCTGGTTGTATTGATTTATATGGTTTGTTTCAGTTGAATTTTTTTGTTTAAGTTTTAGTTGATATTCACTTCAGTTTTTCTTAGCTTTGAAGGAACGAAGTGATGATGAGAGGCTTGATATATAGAAAAGAGAAGTTTACAGATGATATATGTTTGTACAGGTGATATTATAATGTTTGTACAACAGGGTGATATTTTACTTGTACAACACCAAAGATTTTTTTGTTTATTTTTTATTTTTACCAGGCAAGATCTTGGAGGATGAAAACATTTTGTACATTTTCGAATTGACTTTGATGTGTTAGAGAGATCTTGCATTAATTACTAAGTACTTTATGTCTCCATACTTGTGGTATTTACATTTTCTTTTGCTTTGCATTACTTTAACTTGGCTGAGATGATATAATTTGTGCTGGCAACTATTATACTTGTCTTGTTCACACTTGATTATGTATCTTCTTGTCTTGCATACTACTACACATACATATTTACTTGTTTCATTTTTATACTTTATTTGTTTTGTACATAATTAATTTGTCTTGCATATATTTCTTTCTTGTACAACCTGACTTTGTTTGCTTCAGCCAATTCATATATTTTTTTCCTTGTTTACACTTATCCTTTTACTTGAATATATTTTTGCTTTGCTTTAGCCTTATTACTTAGGGATATAAATGAAGTTCTATTGTTAATACGTTGTTAGAATTTGCTAATGTGTTTAATTTATATTTCATAGTTTATTATATATACATTTGTTTCTATTTCTAACTTAAACATTTATTTTTAACTTTATTACTCATTGCCTTATTTTAAATTTACATTCCAATTTCAAATCCTATTTTCAATCTATTTTATATAGATATTTATTTTCAAGTATCCAAATTAATTCTCAATTAATTCATAACTTAACTAGAATCTTATATTAATTACCAATTAATTTCACCATTTTTATTAAAAATTAATTAATTATCAATTTAAATTTAGTAAAAATCCGGGGTTGTTACAACCTTCCCCCCTTAAAAGAATTTCGTCCTCGAAATTTGCCAGGGAGACACAAAGATAGATGAAGAATATTTCATCAAATCAACTGAATATTTATTCTGCATTTGGCTTACCAAATCAGAATATCAATAATAGATACAAGAACGAATCTTTTTAATTTTTTCACAAGATACTCGGATTATCCAGATCTACGAAATATGCAGCGGCATCGGTTAGTTCGAAGGGATAACTAACCATTCGTAGAACATATTGGGACCCAAAGAAATAGATAGATATATGGATACAAATTCAAAGCTTTTAGTTTAGAAACTAAAGTATACCTATCAACCATAGCAACCAAAGCAACCAATTCATCTAAACAAACAATTTTGGTCCATCCAGAGTTTATGTCCCATATTAATATATCGAATCTCATTCCTGGAACTACCAGGAACTATCAAAGAATTGAGAAGAGATGTTGAACAAAAGAGATTGATAGAGAAAAGATTGTTTCCTTGTTGTTACAGGGTATTGACCATTTATAGTCGTATTCCCCTGTCCCCTATCTCATCCTCTTTTGCACTCATACTTACTATCAGTGGATAGTAAGAGAATTTACTGAGGCGTACAGACAGATATCTTAGAGATTACTCATTCTAGGGTATACTTCACCCTATCTCTAATGAGCTACTTAATGTGCTATACTCCTGAGCTAAAGCTCAACCTTAGCTCTGATACCACTGTAAAGATCCCGGACTCGGCCTTCGAAAATCGGCACCCATACTTCACTTGAACTCAAAATGCCGCAGATTCAAACGCCGAATCTGGCTCTCCGGAGCTTATAACACCATTAAGTATAACAACACAGCGGAAGAAAGAAAACAATGATATCATATATAACTCCAATGAATACAATATCCAGAATGATATACAACAATGATATCAATATGATACAACAATATCGGAGATAAATAATGATACAGCGGAAAACATAAGTGATAACTCCAAATAATCCTCAAAAGAGAATGAATCCAACAACTCCAATATCAAGCTCGAACCACCATCACATCTCACTAAGATAAGCAAGTGCAGTCACGAGTGAACTCCAAGAACTGAACTAGCTCCAAATAATCTACTAAACCTGACTATTTGAAAAACCCAACTATAGACTGCCCGTGTGGAAAATTGTGGGCACCCAGAGTTTAGGAAAGGAACAATAAACTCCAAGTCAGTCATGAGACTGGTGTGAGTAACAAAAACAGTTTATCTTTAAAACAAACACAAAGAATTTTAAACATTGAAATCCGCAATGCTTTTGGAAAATGAAACTACCATAAGACCTCCCTCCACACACATAATGCAATCGCATACTTGGAGGAGATTTCTTCTTATGATAGTCAAATATGCTTACTACGCAAGAAAACTCTTTTGATATTATTACTAGTGCATAGTGTACAAAATCATATCGAAAATACAATATTAATCTTAGCCAGCATAGGTACCATTATATTATGCCTACTATAGCTACCATGTTAAATGGCAGGTTCTACAAATAAAACCGTACAAGGCTCGTATTGTTTGATTGGATTTCCAACAAATGGTCAGGCTAAGGAACTTCCTATGCCACATGGGAACGCCTCTGGCGGGACGCCCCGAGAACTAACTATCTCTCTCCCAACACAAGGCCGGGTTACCCCTTACACTAGGTAACTACTACATGAATATGCCACCCCCCGGTCCTTTGGGACCTTTATCCAAGCGCTCGATAACCAACAACATCACACAGTAATAAATATAGTGTGTCCACATGACTAAGTATCTGGGCTCCATACCATGATACCACCCTTTTCCAGAAGGAAATGACATACCCTAAAGGGCGCGACCCTCATAACCTTGCCGCATCATTCCCGTTTCGACCATTTCTGGTCTGTGAGGTTCAATGAGGTTTCGTCCACAAGGCTACGATTTTTCACAAAGCCATGCTTTGATCACAAATGATCAACGAATGATCATCAACACACAGCAACACTCAGCATGCCACACTACCAAATTGGGAGTATATCACTGATAACCTTCAACTACATAACCTCTGAGCTCATACGTCTCAGAGAAGGGTGTTAAGCTAAGAGAATAAATCTCCGCCACCAAACAGAAATGTATTTGAAAGAAATCAGCTTTATATCTCAAAGTGTAATGTCAGACATACAACCATACAAGTCTATTTCGGGTTCGAACAGAATCGAAGGCACTTCCGAAGAAGCCATTGCAATCCGGGTATTCACAATCCCGATCGGACTTCCCATCACTTAGGGAATCTCTATACCGGGGCCACTCGGTGCAGAGACAATCGATAGGTTATCCTATCGTTTTCACAAATACCCGGTCTTCACCACCGGTCTTCAATTGCTATCCATATACGACGTATCACCTATTCGGAATGGGTTGTATGACACAAAGTCCTCTCCCGGCTAAACCGAATAGTGAGCGCAATATTTTAAAACATATGGATATTGGGATTTCAGTTAAGTCGCAACTTATTACCCAAAAATTTCCTTTCGAATGGTTTAAACAAATCACCATTTTAATCTTTTACAAAAAGATTCACCTCACAGAGTTCACCCAGTTTCACAAAGGTCCATTCACAGATTTTCAAATCGATTTCCATTTCAATATGGATTAACTCATTAAATCTTTAAATCAAAGATTTAATTGATAACTTTCAAAACAATTCCATTTCAAAGATTTATACGTAACTCGGGAAACCATTTTCAATTCAAACTTTAAATTCCTCTAATTCAAATTGGAAATCATTTCTTATATGAGAGCTTTTATCAGTTGAAAACAAATAGTTTTCATTTCGGAAATCTGATTCATTTATACGAGTTAAAGTCCTTGGGTTAAATCTAAATTCTCAAAACCATACTTTTAAAATGGTTTAAATTCATATAAACACCTTTATAACATCTTTAACCATAATTTCCAAAATCAATTGAAATTAAAATATTTCAATTTAAAAAATATTAAATTTAAATCATCTGTGACTTAACCGATTTCCTCGTGAAATCCATATTTGTGTGTGTATGGTGTAGTCCAGGGGTTTCACACAGTAGTGCAACATCATTCAATCATCACAGATTAAAATACAGCAATATATTTGATAAGCGGTATAAACTATAACGCTTATCTTTTATTCACAGATCACAGATATATAAATTACAGATAATATATTACATCACAGATAATTAACTACATTACAGATCACACACAAATCAGAATATATCACACAACATCATAGATCAGGGAATATCAACAATTCAATCATTCAATACAATCCAAACATCCATAAGTAAGATCAATAAATTATCTGATTAATTTAAATCAGATTAATTACTTATGAATATAAATTACTAATCCTGGTTAATTAACATTAATTAATTCACCTTTAATCATTAATTAATTAACCTTTAATTAATTAACAAATCAACCTTTTAATTACTTTCATTGAGTAATTAACTATCCTTTAATTACTTACATTTAATTAACCTTTAATTAATTACATTAAGTAATTAACCTTTAAGTAATTATCACATTAAGTAATTATCCTATTAAGTAATTATCCTTTAATTACATACATTAATTAATCACCCTTTAATTAATCAAGACCCTAATTAATCTAAAATAAACCCCTTTATCTTAATTAATTATTTAATCATCATTTAAACCTTATTAAATAAACCTTTGAAATTAATTATCATTAACATATGAATTAATAAGATCTTTAAATTATTAATTAAAACATTTACCTTAAACACTCACTTAATTACATCATAAAATTCTTTGAAAACATTTAGGAATTTATTTGATTAATTAACCTAATAATTATTTAAAATCAAAACAATTTAAATTCAAAGACATTTGGGTTTATAATTTAATTCTTTTAACTTGTTTTATAAAACTTGATCGATGCCTTTATTTAAAAACTTGTTCAATTTACTTTGGAACTTGGTTTAACAAATTTGCTTTACACCTGCATTTGCTTTTAAAAGCTGGACAAAATTTACTTTATAACTTTAAAACCTGTTATATTTTTAAACCTGGTATCCAATAAAACAAACCCGAGCCAAATCAAACAAAACCCCGAGCCAGATTACAAAATTCTCGAGCCAAACCCTGAGTCATTTTTTTTCTTTTTAAAAGTTATTTTGCTTTAATATTTAAAACTGTTGCAACCAGCTACCCACGCAAACACCTCGGTACGAAACTCGGGAATAACTCTTCTTCCCCGATCCCTCTGACACATAAATGCCTGTGTACATACACACTTCATCGCCGCACCTCTGATCAACTTTGTCGTAGCCTATAGGTCGCCAACTACCCACTCGAACACTCCGACCATCCAAATTGACAAACTCACTTGAGAATCGAAAACGAGTTATTCGATCACCTGGAACCCAAAAACAGATCGCCGGAAAACACCATGTGCCGCCCACTCAAGCCATCTGAACCCACGCCAATCCACCCAGACATTCGTCAGAGTCCCTTGCTTCCTTTCCCCCACCTCTGACCCAACTCGATGCGATAACGACGACGCGCGAACACAAAAACCAACGTCGACCAAACCAAGCAGTTTAACCCTAGTTTGCCATCGCTAGGCTACCACGATGGCCTAGAAAATCTCAGACCATTTTTCCCACAATCTCCAAACACTCAGCTATCATCATGATCAAACCCGATACCTAATTTCATCGTTGATCAACGGAAATCGACAATTTTGTGGTTTCCGTTCAATTCGAGAATTCTATCTCGAATCAAAGCTAAAAATCTTGATTCAACCATTAAAATTCATGATTTTACAACTCGAATCAGTTTATAAATTCAAAACAAGAATTTTCGAATATCGATTCTTTGACTTTGATTTATTTTCACTGTATTCCCTTGTTTTATGTAATGTTGTTTGTTATTTATACTTCCAAATGTTTTTAAAATTTGAATCAGGTAAATACAGCCAAATTTCATTTAAAGATCATTACTCAAATCTTTTTATATTTTGAGATATGAATTTTCTTCTTTAATTTGTAACCTGTTACTAAACAAAGACACATCCTTATGTATACTCAGTCATGCATAGATCAATACAGGTTTATATACGTACTAGCAACATATTGTATATTCATATGAACTTTCTTCACCACATACTTCAGTCATTAATCACAACATAAGATCATAGGTCAGTAGTTTACTCACAGTGTTGTTTCCAGAGGAAAGAAAACAGAGTTGATATATTCCAGGCTTGTGAAAATTGCAAAACTAAAACTCCTCTTTGATCTCCGGTTGTGTTGATTTATATGGTTTGTTTCAGTTGAATTTTTTTGTTGTTTTAGTTGATATTCACTTCAATTTTTCTTAGCTTTGAAGGAACAAAGTGATGATGAGAGGCTTGATATATAGAAAAGAGAAGTTTACAGATGATATATGTTTGTACAGGTGATATTATAATGTTTGTACAACAGGGTGATATTTTGCTTGTACAACACCAAAGATTTTTTTTTACCAGGCAAGATCTTGGAGGCTGAAAACATTTTGTACATTTTCGAATTAACTTTGGTGTGTTAGAGAGATCTTGCATTAATTACTAAGTACTTTATGTCTCCATACTTGTGGTATTTACATTTTCTTTTGCTTTGCATTACTTTAACTCGGCTGAGATGATATAATTTGTGCTGGCAACTATTATACTTGTCTTGTTCACACTTGATTATGTATCTTCTTGTCTTGCATACTACTACACATACATATTTACTTGTTTCATTTTTATACTTTATTTGTTTTGTACATAATTAATGTGTCTTGCATATATTTCTTTCTTGTACAACCTGACTTTGTTTGCTTCAGCCAATTCATATTTTTTTTCCTTGTTTACACTTATCCTTTTACTTGAATATATTTTTGCTTTGCTTTAGCCTTATTACTTAGGGATATAAATGAAGTTCTATTGTTAATGTTGTTAGAATTTGTTAATGTGTTTAATTTATATTTCATAGTTTATTATATATACATTTGTTTCTATTTCTAACTTAAACATTTATTTTTAACTTTAATACTCATTGCCTTATTTTAAATTTACATTCCAATTTCAAATCCTATTTTCAATCTATTTTATATAGATATTTATTTTCAAATATCCAAATTAATTCTCAATTAATTTGTAACTTAACTAGAATCTTATATTAATTACCAATTAATTTCACCATTTTTATTAAAAATTAATTAATTATCAATTTAAATTTAGTAAAAATCCGGGGTCGTTACACTTTACAAGCATGTCGTCTACATATACTTCCATGGTTTTCTCGATTTGGTTAGCAAACATCCGATTGACCAATCGTTGATAAGTAGCCCCGGCATTCTTGAGTCCGAATGGCATAACCTTGTAGCAATAAAGTCCCAGATTGGTTACGAAGCTGGTATGTTCTTGATCGGGTAAATGGATCAGTATCTGATTGTAGCCAAAATACGCGTCCATGAAGGATAAGAGTTCATGCCCAGCTGTTGAATCTACTAGCTGGTCAATTCTGGGAAGTAGGAAACTGTCATTGGGACAAGCTTTATTTAGATCGGAATAGTCGACACATGTTCTCCACTTTCCGTTCGGCTTTCGGACGAGTACGGGATTTGACACCCATTCAGGATATAGCGCATCTCGAATGAATCTGTTCGCTTTAAGCTTTTCTACTTCTTCTTTAAGGGCGGCAGATCTCTCTGGATCCATACCACGCCTTTTCTGTTTGACCGGGACATGCCGCGGGTCAATATTCAGAGTTTGGCTCACGATGTCCGGCGAGATCCCACACATATCAGAATGTGTCCAGGCAAATACATCAAGATTCGCCCGTAGAAATTCAACCAATTCCTCTTGAGTTTGCTGGCTTAGCTGAGACCCAATCTTTATCATTTTCGAATCATCGTCATCGTCAATTGGGACATCAATCGTCAGTTCGACCAGGGATGCTTGACTTTCTTTAGATTCTTCTTCGTCTTTAGTTTCTCTTGGGTCAAGATCCCTTTGGAATTGGATGGGGTGCCCGGGCCTAGGCCCGGGCGTTAATTGTCAATTATCAGCAAAGCAGACGCAGAGAGATTCCTCTACGCCCTTTCCTTTCTCCTTTCGTTGCGCCTCCCGCAGCTCTGCGACATAACAGGCTCTTCCAGCGGCCTGATCTCCCTGAATGATTCCCACTCCATGATCAGTGGGAAATTTTAAAGTCAAACACCATGGGGCAATGGCTGCCCTGAATTCAGCGAGGGCCGGTCGGCCCAGGAAAGCATTATAAGGGGAGTCTATGTCCAAAACGATGAACTGTAATATCCGTACTCTCCGACGTTCTCCAACTCCCAACTCTACTGGAAGTTCCACCATTCCAGTGGGTATAGTAGCACTTCCGTTGAAACCATGGATTCGGGATTGACAAGGTTTCAAGTCCGTGGCTTCCATTCTCATTTGACCATAGGCTTGCTTAAACAAAATATTCACAGAGCTTCCACTGTCAACTAAGATCCTCTTCATCCAAGCGGGACCTACTTGAGCTGAGATGACCAGTGGATCGATAGTGGGGGCTTCGACTTTATCAGCGTCTCTGTTCCTAAACACGATGTCATCTGTCATCGTCTTCTGTTGCTTGGCCGGAGCCCCTTCATCAAAACTACTATAACATTCGAAGTCTGCATGCCTGATAGAGCTGGCATACGACTCCATTTCCTTCCAGCTTCGATCTGCTGGGTGAGGACCACCACTTATTATATTGATAACCAACCTCCCGCCTGTACGGGCGGGTTCCTCCTGTCTTTCCTGATTCGGCACATGATTCTGATTTGATGGGCCCGCACCACCAGACTACGGCGCCCGCACATACTGATCCAACTTCCGTTCACGTATCAGTTTTTCAATGAGGTCTTGTAAGTGACGACACTCATTGGTGTTGTGGCTATAACTCTCATGGAATCTACAAAATTTTCCTGTTTGGATTTGTCTTTCAGTTGGTGATTTCGGGGCAGGTTTCTTGTATTGCATGGTATTGCAGGTCTACAAATACACATTTTCCAACGATGTGTTCAATGGAGTGTAATTATCGTACATGGAAGCTCTACGCCGTGGACCACGATTCTGATCGCGTTTTTTGCTTTGATTTCCATTGTCCCTCTGCTGATTCTGCTTATTTTGTACGTTCAACTGAACTTTTCCAGAACTATCTCCGGACTGTTTAACAGCGATGTTACTTTGGATTCCTTCGATGTTGGGCCCCACGTCATCCTGCTTCCTAGACTGTTTCGCATCTTCCCTTCTCAAGAATTGGTCTGCCTTGGAGTAGAAACGGTCCAATGACGCAGGTGGTTTCCCAGCTAACCAATTTCCGAACTCGGAATCAGGGTCAATCCCTTTAGTCAATGCCATCAGGATAGAGTTGTCATTGGGATTGCTTATTTCTGCACACGCAGCATGGAATCTCTCCAAGTAACGTCTAAGTGTTTCTCCGGGAGCTTGTGTAACACTAGACAAAGTGTTAACATCTTTAGGCCTCGCTACGTGCATACGGAATTGTTCAACAAACTTGGTGGCCATCTGATCAAAATTAGAAATGGATCATGGTGGTAAATGAGTAAACCACATGGTTGCAATGCCCCCTAGGGAAATAGGGAAACTACGGCACTTTACTGCATCATCAGCTCTCGCAGCATTCATTAGCCATTCATACTTCAGGATGTGTTGATTGGGATCAGAACTTCCTTCATAAATTGGCAAAGTTGGCATCCTAAAGCGCCGAGGTGGTTTAGCATACAATATGTCATCGGTGAAAGGGGTATGACTCCAGGAGATTCCCCAGTCGTCATTACTGAGACCCTGATTTCACGGATCATTTGACGAATTATCGTTGGTATATCCGGCATTCGGATACTTGGAGCATGTTATGCCAAGGTGTGGTCGGGTTCCACAGCGTGAGTCTGGACCGGACGCAGTCGACAGTCCGTGCCTCGCCTCCTTGGTTCAACATTTTCTGGGACATAAGGCTTTAGAGTCTGCTCTCGCTGGTTACGTTGAGGATCAGCTTGGTTTCTAGCATCAACCCCTTGTTCGGTAGTGGTGGTAGTAGCAATGTTGCCTGTGACATGATAAGGAGCAGCACCTCCTCGGGATGAAGGTCCTGTATGATGACTAGTGGATGGTCCAGTTCTAGGTTGTCCAAGTTTCGAAGCAGGTTGGTGCCTTGTGGCATGGGTGTAACTTACATCCAACCGTGGGCGTGGATTGGTGATGACCGTTAGATGAGGCTGAACTCTCTATGGAAGAATAAGAACCTTGGTCTCTTCTGGATCTTCTACGCCTTTGGCGATTTAACTGGTTGGTCAACTCTGTATTGGCGCGCAGTTGTTCAGTTAGCTGTTGGCGACTCTGGGTCAATTCTTGAAGCAGCATCTGAAACTCTTGTCTGGTGACCGGACCTGTTGGATCTGAAGGTCTGGCGGCATCTTGGTTTGATGGAGGAAATTGCGCGGGATTCTGCCTGTCCCGTCCTCCCTGATCAGCAATTGTAGAGGAGTTCGCGTACTTACCATGGTGAATTGATGAAAGTCCTTTCCTAAATCTGATGCAAATCTGAATAGAATGGAAGGGCTTTAAAGTTCTAAGATCTGAATCTTCTTCTTGGATTTATGCAATCCGGTATCGATAGGAGATCCAAGGAGCAGGAGAAAAATTGGGTTTTTCTCAGTGAAAGCAACAAAGTGTTTATTCCAAAATTGGGCACAACACTCTTCGGAAATTTTTGAAGAGATAAAGTGAAGAAATTAAATGGAAAAAGAGGATTATCTTCCAAAAACAGATAATGAAAGTAATAAGAACGCGCAAAAACACAAGAATTTAGAGTGGTTCGGCGTGTTGCCTACGTCCACTATGAAGTTGATAGCTTTATTGATGTTTCTTTGGTTATTACAATTGATTTCGACTAGTTACAGCAGATAACGATGATTTACAGCAGTGAAATTCATTGGTAGCAGCAGCAATGGAGTTTAGAACTGGATCCGGCAGAGTCTGGGCGTTGGAGAATTCAAAGAAGAAGAAGGTCCCTTTTCTGCATGCCCTGGGGCTCTATTTATAGGTGTAGGAGGCTGATATTTCGCTCAGATCTCGGGAGACTCCCTCTGGCACGTGACTAGGCCCGTGCGCCCAAGCCCGCGAAGTTTCGGTCCGATCCGTGATCGATACGAACGGATTTCGTGTCGATCAAGATTGTGTCCGATGGAGTCGAAATTTGGCATGGACATTCCTTAGGATGTACGTAAGCTTCTGTGAAAATTTCATAGCATTTGGACTTGTGGATCTCGAGATATGCTCGATACGAAATGGGGACTTTTGGTAGTTCATTCCGTTCGACTCGATCATTTCGACTCGATCATTTTGACTCGATCGTTTCGATTCGATCACTTCGAATCGATGGGCGCGCGTGATCTGGAGGTGACGTGGCGAGCCTTCCTTGTATCGATCCACTTTCTTCGCCGAGTTGGCCGAGTCATCGTTGATCTTCGCCTTGTTCGCATCGAAGTCCGTTGCCCACTTCGAATCGATCAACAGCAGTCCCCTTCGTATCGAGGCACTTGTCTTGTTCGAATCGATGGGAGGTGGCCTATTTCGTATCGATAAGAGTGACCCACCTAGATGGATTCGAACAAAGGCTCTGTGATGGAGTCGAACTCGATCGATTCGAACAGCGGCTCTGTGATGGAGTCGGACTA
This sequence comes from Allium fistulosum, assembly GCA_030737815.1. Lineage (NCBI taxonomy): Eukaryota > Viridiplantae > Streptophyta > Magnoliopsida > Asparagales > Amaryllidaceae > Allium > Allium fistulosum. The sequence continues at coordinate 1,124,532,477 of CM060904.1, read as the reverse complement.
GATGGATTCGAACAAAGGCTCTGTGATGGAGTCGGACTAGATGGATTCGAACAAAGGCTCTGTGATGGAGTCGAACTCGACCGATTCGAACAGCGGCTAGGCGATGGACTCGAACTCGATCAAGTCGAATAGTGGCCAGTCGATCGAGTCGAAGTAGGCCATGGCAATCGATTCGAATAGTGGCTGGTTTTCATCCAATCTTGCATCGATCGTAACTTGAGCATACAAAGTCGGATTGACTTGAAATTTGGAATGTTGACTTTTATGGCTTCCCTTGTCATGTCTTGTCGTTTGTAGCTCGATCCGAACTCGGATAAAATTCACCGATATCCATGGTGAACCTGCGTATAACCGATCTCAAAGACGAACAGTCATTGGTTTCTAGCCAAGTTCTTGGTGTCACGGCCTTGCCAAAAGGCGGGATAACAGAACTTATGGTGGAAATCGAAGGGGAATTGAGGTGTAGCCAAAATGAGGTATAGTCTATCTATGTGTGCGTGTGTCATTTATCTTTTAAAGCAACGTACGAAGAGCTAAATGTTAAACTCAAAATCTATGTATATAAATATTTATTTATTGAAATTTATAAAAGTATTAATTTTAAATTAATTAAGAATTCTAACTTTCATTTATTTTGTTAACGAATATTAAATGGCAAAAGAAAAATCAGTATCTAACTCAATATTATATGCAAAAATGACAATTTTTCATATAAATATAAAATACATGAATAATATAACATGACAAAATTGTGTACCTAAAAATAATAAGTTCAACGTACAACTCAAATATGCTGACAAATTTATCGTATATTGCAGAACAAATTCAATCATTTAAATATATATATAAAGTTATTTTTTTAAAACATACCGTAAGAAACAATTTCAAACCAAATATTACCCCACAATCACCCGCTATGTATTAAGAAAATCCCAACACTTGCACGAAGAAGTTCATGCACTTGCACGAAGAAGTTCATGCCTAAATTATTAGTAGATTATCGGTATACACAAATATATTTGAAGTATATATATGTTTTCACTTTGTTTATCAATCAATTAGCAAAAGTTTAGAGCAATCCACAGGAGCTATAGACAGCATCTTGTCTTTCAAATCAAACCCAAAGTGCAAATTCTGCTGCGCCAAATTTCCAAGCACAGACACTCCACCACCAAACTTGCCACTTCCTATCATCGCCAAACATACAACTCCTTCAGCCACTTCAGCAAACACATTCACAGGCGGCAGTTCTAACCGCACCCCACTGAACTCAAACACCACATTCGGTAACTTCAAGCTTTCAATATCGGTCAATTTCTTCACACTAAAACACACATCAAACAACTTGTTCTTATCATCTACTCTTCTGTATTCAATAACTTTCGATATCATTATAGCCAAAGTCTTCATTGTGGCGTCATCAAGTAGCGTTACAGCTATGGCTGTGTCTATAATAATATTTCCTCTACCGACCGTCGTATTCTTGGTATCTTTTATAACTTTGACTGTATCTGCTCCTATGCTTATGCTTTCAAGGGACATATAGTAGTAGTTAACGTTGTCTCCATCTAGGATCGGAAGTTTTACTGCTTTGGAAACTACAGAATCGTCTCCAAAGTTTATCCAACTGTTTGAGTTGTTGGCGTAAGAAGCCAAACAGTAGGAAAATTTGTTGCCGATTGTCCTTAAGCCAAACTGGGATGGGAGCGATAGCTGTCCTCTACCAAGCCCGACCTGTCCTCCAACTGCCAACTCAACATATAGAGTTTGTTTGACATCAATAAGCAGAAGTGTCTTTGCTCTTGATTTATTTGTCAAAACGCATTTCTAATTCTTAGTTTAACTGAAATATTTTCCTTCAAATGAAGCCAACAAGTAATCATGCTGAAATTTTGTTTTATTTTTCAAGTTTCTTATATTTATTTGTAATCAAAGAAGCTGCTTTATAAAAGCTACGGGAAAGATGCGAGGATTTACAAATTTGTGGAGTTTATAAATAGTTACCAATCTCGTTGTATGTTCCGTTTGTTGCATGCGAGCAACCAAAATAAACACCCTCTACCAAAACGACGTTCTTGCCCTTGTTGTCAAAAGTGAAGTTTTCCAAAGAGACAAGCCCATTCGTCGTTGAATGGTCAGAGAATGAAACATGATACTGGCACAGTGATCCGCTGCCACATTTGCCATTGGGAAAAACCTTGCAGTTGTAATTACTCTTGCTGCATGAAACATTATGGTAGCTAGATGAGTTCGTTGGGTCAAAGATGGGATAGGATTGCTTGTAGCAACTAGGGCATGGTTGGCATTGAATCCATGTTAAATCGCTTGTTGTATCGATGTTTGCAAGTATTTTTACGGATGGGGTTCCTATGTATAGTTCCATTAGGTACTCCAATTTGTTGCTTATGACTTTAGAATCCAAGGATACTGGCTTTTTGGTGGGAAATTGCTTTGAATGCTTGATGTGGGCTAGTGAGCGATGGACTGAGGCCTGAAACCTGGCCCATTTAGGAAGATCTGGGTTGTGGTAAGGGGAGTTCGGGGAGTCTCTGTGAATGAGACCGACACTGAAGCTTTTTGTGCAATGCATATTGTAAATACTGAGTGCAGTTATCAGGAGCAGCGTAGATGGAATTGAGGAAGGCATTATGATGTAGTGTGGATGAGTATGAAAGTCGGTACTTAAAGCCTCTATGGTGGTTGAATCAAATGCTTAGATAATATCTTTTGTTCAGCCGTAACTTATATTCTTTTGATCAAACTTATGCTGTTTGATTTGATCTAACGAGTTAAAATTATGATATCTTTCTAGAAGATGCTTTGTTTATTCTTATGCGGCTACAATTTTTTTCTTCTTTTTTTTAACTAACTTCTCTCTATCTCCCATCTCTAAAATGTTATGATAAAGATATTGAACAATTTTTATTTTGCTTTATTAATGTTTGTTCATGGCTAAATGCCTCTGAATCTATTGATTTTGTACGGCGAGATGCTTTCTGTGGTCGGAATCTTGGAGATTGTTACACCGGTTCTCAGATGAAAGTGCTCTATCAGTTTTGAAAGGAGAAGGTGTTGTTATTTTGGATGGCTTTCTTTATGCTATAACTTAAACAAAAACGGTACATTTAACAATGCTAGTACAACCGTACAATGGTAGAAAACCGACAGTTTGATGCGTTTCCTTGAAGAAGAAAAATACAATGCTTGTATATATGTTAAACTTAAAGTTATACACGTAGTTTTAAATTTTTGTTTCAGGTCTTGTTATGGTTAACATCCTCGAGTCGTTTTATCTCTTCACTGGTATAACAACATTTTATGACGATTTCGTACGTTGTGTGGATCTTTAGTTGTTTATGGTGTGAATGAGCATTATAGATATTGAATATATCTGCATGAAGATGTATTCTGTAGGCTCATACATATCGAAATGTTAAAGAAAGAGGATTTTGTGGTTATACTCTCTGATTGTAAGCCGTATACTTCATCACTGTCAATTATTAATGCAAAATTAGTTGAATAGCTAACCTAACGTTAATATCATAAGGAAGTATTTTTTGCTGTGATATATTACAACAACATACAATACAATTTGCGTATACAACTTGTTTGAACCAAAAATGACATAAACAATATGATTGATAGGAGAAGTATTCAGTCAGAGTAGTAAATATGATTTTATATACTTACAAACTTACATAGTTGTTATCATCAAAAAGGGGGAGAATGTTAGAACCTTAAATTTTGATGTTTTGATTGTGACAACTATATAAGTAAATATTATATGAATTAACCATATGTGAAGGAGAAGATACAATGCAGACCAGATTCCAAACAGAAGCTTTAGTAATACATTTACTCCACGGTCTGAGTCTAGTAGTTAATACATGTTAAAATCTCTCCAAAGTAGTATATGCACATACACATAATCTAATTTGTTTTCAAAAAATAGTTCATATGCTAAAGATTTCATAACGAAGTTCGTATACAAAAAGTAAAAAAAAATCTTTGATATGGCAAAAACAAGCCATTCAGCTGGTTGAAACATGTAGTTCAGACGGTTGAATGACTGTGCACGTGCACAACAAATATTGAACATTCAGACGGCTGAACAATATATTTCAGCCGACTGAATTGCAAAAATTTTGCACTATTTTTTCTCTGATTCGATTTGCAATCGATTCAGCTGGCTAAATTTTTTCACTCAGTCTGCTGAATCCTCATAATGACTATATTTTTAAAAGACACTTCACTTCAACGAACAGAGACAATTCTTGATTCAAGAGTTGCTTCCATATCTTTTGATCGCTTCTTTTCACGAATAATTGCAACTCTTAAATCACTATATATAGCCATCAAATCAATTGTTCTAATCACTTAATTCTGATTCTATTTTTCTTATTCTTATTATCTAAACAATCTTGCCATTTGCATTCAATTACTTTCGATTCTAATCACTTCTGCATTCAAGCAAATCTTATTAGTGATTAAATAAACTTCCTATCTTCACGAATCACACTATAGACCACAAAGGAGAAGATTATAGGAAGAGTGTATGTTATTGACTTATCAATGCTACTCAAGAGCATACTCAATTAGAAGCAATTCTATTGTTTGTATTAGAAGTCATGTTCGGTTGCTCAGGCGGTTGAAATCCTATTCTGTTCCTTAGACGGTAAAAGTCATGTTCGGTTGCTCGGGCAGTGTAATACTTGTTCCTCCGGGTCAAGTGAGGGTTTATAGTTGAATTCCAGAAGGAGTCTGGGACTGGACGTAGAACGGGAAGTTCGAACCAGTATAAAAATCTCTGGTGTTATTTACTTTATTATTTTACTTTTATATTTATATTCCATACAAGTAAATAGTTATTAATATTTCATATTGCACGATCCTTAGTCACTTTCACTTGGTATCAGAGCATTTGTCATCATATAACCATAACACAGTTATTGATATTAAGTTAATATGGAAAATAACACCAGCGCAAGTTTTATTGAAAGTCAATCCACTGCACGACCACCACTATTTAACGGTTTGAATTACAACCATTGGTCAACTCGCATGAGTATTAATATACAAGCAAATGGATATGATACTTGGCATATCACTCAGAATGAATACACTATACCTACCACACCATATGCACAATGGTCAAACACACAAAAAATAGATGCTACTTCAAATGCAAAAGCCATAAATATGTTATTTTGTACTTTAGATAAGAATGAATTTAATAGAGTTAGTATGTGTAAAACTGCTAATGAAATCTGGCGAACTCTTAAAGTTACACATGAAGGAACAAACAAAGTGAAACAAAGCAAGATTTCTATGCTTAAAAATCAGTTTCAAAATTTTAGAATGAAACCAAATGAAACTATAAATGATATGTATTCTAGATTCCAAGACATATATCATTCACTATTAGCATTAGGAGAAAAATATACTGATTTTGATATTGTTTTGAAAATCCTAAACTCTTTAACGGATGAATGGGAACGAAAACTCTTAGCTATTGAAGAAGCTAATGATATTTCTACCATCAAACCTGAATGGGAAAGAAAATCCTAAACTCCAAAACATATCTTTCCCTACCTAATTTATACGTCATCAACATCTACCATCAATCAAACCCCTAAAATTTAACAAATAAAATAAAAAAACAAAGTATTACCGCTTGAAGTTTGTTAGCACCAAAATTGGTCACTAACCTCGTTGAGAAAGATTGTGTAGAGATGTAAGTGATGAAGTTAAATTAAACAAGGAAGAATATGCTAATTTAAATGCAGAAAGTAAGAACACCGGATTTATAGTGGTTCAGCGTAATTGCCTACGTCCACTTTGAGTTTTGATCTTTATTTCTTTCACAAGTAGTTGAATACAGATACAATCCATATATTGATGACTTGAATACAAGTTTGAATTAAAAAGAGGAGAGTATAAAAAATGGCAGAGTCTCCCCAGTGTTCTCCAAGAAGGATCCCTTTCATTATGCCCCTGCCCTTCTATTTATAGAGGAAGATGGGTTGGACTTCCTTCATGGGCTTAGGAGCAAGGTGCCTCTGCCCATAGTGGGTGAATCTGCGCACCAGGCCAGGCAGGCCGAATGCTCTTGCTTTATTGTGGGCCTGACAACTTGCTACCACCTCCAGTCTCTCCTTGATCAGAATCTTGTCTAGTGCTAATGATAATTTCTTCAACCGTCGTTTTGTAACCGGGCCAAGATGCTGGTTAACAAAGTTCATTAAGCACCGCCTCGCCAGCCCCAAAATTCACGAACTTCTCTCTAACTTTACTAGTCACGTCATCGATTACCCTATATAAACACTCAACACGTTCCCTGTGGCCATTTCTTCCGATCTAAAGCTCGTGAGCAAAAGAATTGTAAGAATATTTCGATCAAATCAAATTGAATCACTCATTTATTAATATTTGAAATTTGAAAATGAAAAGAACAAAAGATGGAGGATAATTTGATATTGATAGAATAAATTTGATAAAAAGAGCGAAATTTAGTCCTTAGCAAGTTCGATCTGTTTAGTTTGGGATTTTGATGTGTTTATTTAGGATTTCAATGCGTTGATTTGGGAATTGGAATTTGAACGAAAGTTAAGGGAGATATTTTTCTATGCAAACTAAAAACAAGAAAAATGTTTAGTAATTGGTAAACCATGGTGAGACAAGTTTCCATGTTTTTCTGGTTCAGACTATTTGATTTTGGGCAACTGACAGTAGGTAAACCTCCCAGATGGTTGGTTTGACTAAAAAAATGCACAATAATGTAATGTGGTAGCAAAAGTGTATAAACTACACCTTATATATAGTGAATGTTATATCAATCAATGGAGATTATTAATAATCTAACCAGATAATTAAATACTAATAAATATCGCAATCTATACAACCACCAACACTAGTCAAAACAAACAAAAATTAAGAAAGATACAAGAGATTTAACACCATATGTGTACATACTGGATGTTATATTAATTGGTGGAAAACATCAAAAAATCTAACTAGACAATTAAAAACTAACAAATATCACAATCTATACGACCACCAACACTAGTTAAAAAAACAATAATTAAGAAAAATGCAAAGGATTTAACATGGTTCTATCACATTAACCTATACGAAAGCCAACAACTTTTTTATTCAATGTAACAATTACATGGGGTTACAATCAGAAAACCAAATGTCAAAGATCAAAATAAAGGGAAGAAACTCGGTAATTTTAATAAAAAGAAAGGAAACACATTGAGTACTAAAAAATATTGAAAAAAATTCATACTTGGATAACAACATGGTAAGAATTTTCAATTTTTATATAATTTGTGGAAACTATCATCAGTTTATATGAAGGAGATTAAGATATTTTTAAATAAATTTTGGCTGACCAGAGCCCTTGGTTGAATACTAGGAAATCAACACCATTGATACAAAGAAGCTCAACATAATTAATTTCTACTGATTAACTATATTTTCTTTCAACCTTCAAATTTGGATAACATTAACTTCGTAGGTCTAAATCATCTCCCTTTTTAGATTATGAAGCTCATGAACTCCTCTTTAATATGATAGACAATGTAGCAAATATTTGAACCACAAATTCGAAACATCGCAAATATACACACCTCTCACATCAATTAACAATAAAATAAGAGTTGTTGGTGTCGAAAAAATTCAACATGCAAGTCACGCATGTAAATATGGAATGTGTTTTACTATTATAAACAAGCCTTACAAATGTGATCAAATAGAAATAAAATATTAAAGGCATAAAGATGTTACTGTCATGGAAGGAATGCATATAGATCGAAGTGATGTTCAATTTGTTAAAGGAACAAATTGAGCATGTCACACTACCATATATATGGGTTTGTGATCCAAATTGCATCATCTATGTTTTTCTCCTAACCATCTTCTAAAGACAAATATAGATGTGGACTTGTCTAATTTTAAAGATCATATCCATTTGTTTCTCCTAATCAACTAATAAAATCAGGTATGGCTTCTGCAATTATATTTGTTTCTCTTGTATCTCTCTTGATGAGATAAAAATGGGCGATTATAATGACCCAACTTTTCGACCCTCGAATGACGACACTAAATACATCCACTGTATTCATGTGCCAAGCACCCAAGTGCCGAAAACATAGAAAGTTAGGATAAAATAAAATAAAATAAAAGAAGAATAGAATGGGAAAGGAAGAACATAACATTAGAATCTCACAATGGAATGGTAATATATAGTACCAAAGGAACAGTACAAGGGTTACTTTGAATATGGAAATTTTAGAGTTACTAAAACCTAAGTACTATCATCAGCCTAGACAGTTATAACCGTCTGTCCTTACAATGCCGTTATATACAACACATAAATGTAGCGGAAATAAGAATACTACGGAAGGTAATCATCCAGATCTTCTCCATAATCTCCAAAGCGTTCATAGCTAAATTCAGAAAAAATATATGGGGCTGACCTTAGCATTATAAGAAGACAACACCCGGATCAGCCTGTTAAACTAGCATGAGAAAACTCAAGATAATGCAACATGTAACAATAATCATTGAGACTATACGGATTCCCGTACAGTTTTCCCCTAAAAAAAACCAACCATTTATTAACTTTAATATAATAATATAATGTATAATGTCTAGTATATAGCATATAAATCATATCAAATAGCTACTGTGTAAATGCCATAATAGTAATACGTACACCGCTAAGGCACGTTCGTATATGGATTGTTTTCCGTGGAGACGACTTCAGTGAACTGAGGTGGATCTCCATGACAAGTATCAGAAACTTCCTTTCGTGCATCGGATATCTCTGGATAGGATATACTCTAAGGTAAACACAACTGGCCCAACGATGAACTGTGTGGTACCAAGTATCAACAACTCATGCGTGCAACATATCGATAACCATACTCTAGATATCGAGTTGATATACCCTCATGGGTAAGCTAAACCGAAGATTATGCTTCCTTCTCTGGTTTTAGTCATTTCCAAGTCGAGGCTACGTTCGACACCTTTCACTCGAGTCTTCATCACTCGAATATCACACAAATCCCTAATGTATTCCTTTATCTCAAATGGATCATGAATTGGTGCCTGAATTCGAGCATCTCGAACTTCTATATAGATTCCCAGCATAAGTCCCCCGACGAATGCTAATGTTGCCCTCTCCTTTGGAATACTCCTCAAGATAGAACATCCTACATGATAGCATCATTCGAAATGTTAACGCTGACCTTTCCCTTGGACTTAAACTTAGGATAGACAGTTCAAGTCCATAACATTCCACTTCACAACCGCTTCTAGAACGTAGATCGCGTATATGGCTTTGAAGTGATTATGGCTTTTGAGTCATCTCATATAAGTACACTCTTCCCGTTTACTGGACTCTCCAAAACAATTTAATGAATTCTTGGTTAACTCAATTTCGGTTCTCTCGAAAATAAGCAAAAGCTAGAGACGTTCCATACCAATACTCCTCCCGGTGTTTCTTATTGGTATGAAATCGCATAGTCTTTCGATAATTTCTTAAGTCAATATTTGGTCAAGTTCGATAATCGACTAATCAATTATCTAGTCAAAATAATTTCTTACAAATCACGATTGGTACGCCTAACTCGTTTTCGACATTCCAACTCAACTATTCCTCGTTCAAGAGTGAAGCCAGGTACGTTTGAGCATTGGTTGCATCAAGCCTTCCCTAGACACTTCATTCTTGAATCTCACAAATAGATAAGTCTACCTCGTCATCTTTTAGTGTTAAGTATAGTATTAATTATTTTCATAAACAATAAGAAATCAACATGATTAACACGTTTTCGACATTTTCCGACTTACTATTCCTCAGTCAAGAGGGAAGCCCAGTAGGTTTGAGCTCTATTACCCCATCAATACTCGACATCAATCTTAACTCTCACAAATAGATAAGACTTACTTCGTCGACTTTTAGCGTTAAGCATAGTTAATTACTATTCAAACATGTAATTAAGAAACCAACCACTTGGCCATTTAGAAATTCTAACCCCTTTCTAAACCATTTGTTTATACTTTTAAAATACTTGGAAATTCTTAATAGGTTTTAAAATATTTACTCAAAGTATTACTTAAAAATAACAAGTTTACAAAATCCCTTAAAAACTTGAAAACGACATAATTTCAACAAAATATCTCTTCTTTAAAAATTCACAACTGACTCTCAAAAATTCATAAATATCTCAAACCACTTTTGAAATACTCTAATAATAGTTAGTAAACACTTATGAAAAGAATGAAATAAACTTAAGTTTAAATATCTTTTTAAACCTTTTAAAGTCCAAAATCAAGGCTAAACGAGGAAGTTTTGCACAAGTGAAGTTTTGGCCAGTTTTCAAGATGTTACTTAACTTTTTACTATTCAATCTTTTAATAGCAACAAACATCTATTTAAGGCATTACAAATATAGCAAGAAATCCCTAAGGATCTCTCTACAAAGTTCCACAGAATTCGCCGAAAACAAGCGATTCACAACTGCATCTATAGCGACTATTGCATAAGTGCACTTTCAAATCCGAATCAGATCTAAACCAAAGTCCATTTGGTAATCTACGTTCTTTGTTCAAGGTCATGTCACAAGCCATACAAGTCCATTCCAAGTTTGTTTGAGTCCATATACATGGATCGCATATGTCACTAACTTTCAAAGCAAGAATCCAAATCAATGTTTTAACATAAGTTAACAACAATTCAAACAACATAAACATAATCAAACACAAACATATATGTATTATATTTTAATCCAAAGTGAGGTGTTAACTCACCTTTACCCACACAAGCAACCAAGATCCAAAAATTAAAGTCCAAACCCATGCTAGCAACCTTCTTTCCCTTCCTCTTCTTTTTGCTTTGGCCTTGCTTTTTCCCCCTCCTTCTCCAATATTGCTCACGACCTATCATAATATGGTGAGTGTGGCTTCACTTCTTCAAATTTTGGATTGGTGGAAGATGTTACAATATTATACAAAGCCTTGAAGCAATGTTTGAAGTGATTTGGAATTGATTTGCAATTATTTTCTTTTAAACATAAGAGATGAAGAAGAAGAAGCTATTGATTTTTCAACTCAAAGCTTTGTAATTTTTGTGAATGATACTAAGGGTGTGCCCCTCCTTATATAGGCTTAGGAATGGTGTTACTTAAGCTCTCACTCACCCATAACCATGTCATGGAAGCTTCACCTCCCATCACTTCTCGTTTACATCACTTCTCCTTTATGCATATTACTCTTATACCCTTCTCATAATAATATCTTTTATCCATTAGAAGCTGCTAGAAAATTCTAAGATTTATGAAGAGGAGAGTGTGTTAATTAGTTGCTAATATGTTTATTTGATCATTAGACTAGTGCACAAGGGTTTGAACAACTTATATCGATCGAAAAGTTGTTTACCGATAAACCGATTTTCGGCCACATTATCGATTTTTCTTCGAAGAATATATTTTCGTAAACAAATTTCAAAAACAATTTTCTTATCATTAATTATTAATTAAATGATATCTAACAGAGTTACAAAAATCTTTTTTAAAATACTTAATTATATTTCAAAACGTTTCGATATTCGAAGATGAAGTATTCGAATTTCTGGGTCGCTACAGTTATTTATTCAGATCTTGGTTTTCATAATTAGTTGACTATAGAGTCTCTTATAGTTTTTATCAAGTTGTATTAGAGCCGCTTATTATTGATTTCATTGAGAATTTTTTATTTTTTATTTGAGAATTTCACTCTTTTTTTTGAAAACCAGGCCCATCAAAAGCCCATCCACCCATACTCCAAAATAACAAGATATGTACAAGATACATTTCAAAATAACACTAAGGAAAAACAAACTTCCTAAATTCAGATCGGCCCAGATATACTATGCTTCAAGCCTAAAATTCCACTACCCGACCCAGCAGATATCTCTAGAAGCAAAACTAGTAGAAAAATCTACAACCACATTACAATGTTCACTTTCCATTTGTAAACTGAACTTTTCTTCAATGGTGGAAAGAAAAATCAAATCTTTTCTCCTCCGATTTATGTTCCAACTATTGCTAATTAATTTTTCTGCTCCACTTCTTCAAAAGTAGCATCTAAAAGCTTAGCAACTTCTTGTTGTACCTGAAGAATTGTAATTTGTTGCATTTCCAATTTTACATTTAGATCTTGAAGTAAATCCTATTCCGTCATCTGGAAAACCAAGCCAATGTAAAATTTGTGTCTGTGATAGATTAACCTTCTCAAATCAAATATCTTCATACTGCAATTGATTTGTTTTGATAGATCTTTGTTTGTTGTAGATCTAAAAACTTATGCATTCCTGGATCTAGCATAACCTGAGTTTCTGAGATGTAATTTGAGAATCTGAAATACTATTAGTGTAAAATGAAAATAAATATAAATAAAACAGGTGCAAAAGCTTCCCTGGATGGGAAGAAAACCACACAAAGATGTCTAAGATAATACATATGTTCTGCCTTCGGCAAAGCCACTTCAGCGGTGATAGTTAACAATTCTAATACCTTCATTTATTTCCAGTTCTGTGTTAGTGATCTGGGATCTGAAATTTGATATATCTGCTCTGATGATAACTGCTTGGGTTATGAGTTTGCACAAGTCACGTTTATCCATGATTTGGTTTTAGAAAATGTGATTGTTCCTCTCTTTATAAAGCCAAATGCAAGTTGAGAGTGTAATTTGGGAAAGATCATTACTAAAGTTTTGTTAAGAAAGATTCCTAATTACGCTCCAAACTTCCTCATGAAGCGATAGAACACTAATATGGTTAGCTAGCCATTTTAATTTGATACAACACCATTTCCAAATGTATGATGAATAATTACATTCAAAAAATATGTGCTCAACATTTTCATCATGCCCATTACAGAGTACACAGAGAGGACCAACATTGATTTGTGTCCAAGTAAGCCTTTGTTTACCAGGAAGGAAGTCATTGATAGATTTAAGCAAACAAATTGCCATCTTTGGTATGTGTATTAAATGCCACGCCAAAGATGCCCAGTGTTTATTTTCAAAGATAGAGTGAGTCGAATTCCATATATGTTTAAATTTATATCTACCATCTCAACTACATGTCCAATCCCAGTAATCACTATCATTTTCTTGGTGAATCGGTGTATTTTCTATTTTAGACCTTAAAATAAAAAACTCAATTTGTCCCATTTCCATCTATATTAGTCAATAATTCTATTAACCATCATGTGCTCTGTCATCGTTCGAATAGATGTGTCTCTTCCCAATTTATTGATCAAATTACCATCTTGTAGCCAAGGATCATACCAGATAGAAGTTGTTTTACCATCGACCGCTTGTTATTCATACATTTGATGGCTTGATGTCTATTTTCAGAAAAAATTTCCAAACTTCCAAATCATTAGATCTAGGCTCTAATACCCACAAACTTCCATTTCTCACATATTTAGCATTCATCGGATTAGCCCAAATACCATTATTATTCACAATTTTCCAAACTAATTTGACGCTAAGAGCTACATTTAATTCTTACATATCTCTTAAACCAAAACCCCCCTCCATCTTATGTTTGGAAATCACTTCCCATGGTATTCTACTATTCCTACTATTCCAATAGAAATTTAAACAAAATTGTTTAATTTTATTAATCGTACCACATGGAAGTTTAAAAAATACATCCAAAATTTAACGTATGGAATATGGAATTATATAACTTTTAACTATGTTTGAATCAAGATATACTTTTAATTTAGGATATAGAATTATACCAATATCCTATTTTTAGGTAATATTTTTTATTTATATTTATAAATATTGAGATCTAAGATTTATTAAATCTCTATATTGTTTATATAATATTTGGATTGTTTTATAAATATAATTCTTTGTATTTTGTTCAAGTCATTTAAGATTAAATTTTTGTGATACTAAACATAGATCTTTGTAAATTTATTGATTGGAATTATTTTTGTAATTTTGATCATAAAGGATTTTAGATCTATTAATAGAGACTTGTTTGTTACATAACATTAGACATAAATATGTATATTGTTGTCCTATTATTTTTTATTTCGATAGGGACTTGTTTAAACATATCTTTAGACATAAATATGTATATTGTTGTCCTATTATTGTTTATTTCGATAAAATTTGTTTTGATTCTGAAGAATTTATTATATCTTCCTAGATATAATTAATTAATTAACGGTGTTTCTTTTTTGTCAAGCCACTTGATCTTGCCAGCTAGATGCAAATTATGATACAATTAAATTTGGGTTAGATACATTTAATGACTAAGACAAAGAATTTTATGACTACATTTATGCATATTCTTCTAATAGTCTTGGATCTGAGAAATATTTGAGTTTAGTATTAAAATAATAATAATAATTGATTACTAAGAAACAAATTATATATATGTAAGGTTTTGATTTTAGTTTTCTTTTTGGGGTACTGATTCTATGTGTTTGGATTATTTTATTTGAAATGTGTAATTTAAGTTACAAATAGGAATTGATCGAGTTCATCAAATATTAATTTTGAAAGTTAATGTTTAGATGAGTATGGTATAAATTATGAAATAACTTATAAATTCATACATATGGAAAATAGTCGAATCACAATCAACCATTAATTAAAAATTAGGTTTTATGCTATTTGCACAATTTGGTATTTACAAATTGAGAAATTCATTATTCAATTTAATAAATTCTATCCACTAAAACCCCCATATCATTTTGGGTAACTTTTTCTTTCTATTATTAGTTAACCTCTATTAAGACAACATCATTTCTTTTATCTTAGTTGGATTTTGATCTAAATTCAATATCAATGAGTTATGTAAATTTGACTTTTAGGTCTGAATCATGATTGATATTTAAGTGATTTGGGAAAAATAAATAAGTTATAAGATATTACTAATTATATACTAATATTAATTGAAGTGTATATAGGCATTCATTTCATATATTATGCTTAAATGAGAAAATGAAATATTCTCAATAATTTTAAAAGAATAAAAGAAAGATGACCTCAATGCTATATTATAACAACCCGCCTTTTTTGACCCTTGAATTTAATGTTCGAACAAATGTTAACATCTTACAGACTAAAAATGACAAGTCGTTATTATATGATAACAAGAACAAAAAATCTAATTATAAACTTTCTGAACTCGCAGTGGAAGAAAACAACATATAATATAAAAAATCTTTATATTCATCATCGATCCAAATACATAGTTAGATTTGTACAATAAATCCCAATCCACACACATCACATTATAATGTCAGATGATATATATACAATATATAAAATATATACAATAGTGAATGTCTTCATCATCTGCACCTTCGACATCTCTACACCAGCTTGTCTCCAAGTGGTCATCAACTTGTCGGTACACACACACACAAAAACAATGGTGGAGAGGATTAGACACACATTTAAGTAAATGAAACAAGTCTATCTCATATATGCTACAAAAGGATTGGTAAGACATAGTGTCTCCTAACCCATTTGCACATATCTTAACCTGCTTACTTGCATCTGAAAAGTAATATCAACACTACTCTCGGTTGACTACTTGACTAAGGTCATGTTACGTCTCTTCATACACTATACTCAAAATCATACTCAATCAATAAGGTCGACAAGAAACACATTAATGAGGGGACACCAATTTTTCCAAAATAACTATTTACGCTATAGCTGAGCAGTTTTCCCAAAACAATTATTTCATAAATCTCTGAGGGAACAACCATTTCACCAGTTCAACTATTTGTTTTAAATACCGAGGGAACAAATATTTCCCTAGGAGAACTATTCCCCACACTACACGTGCCTAAAAGATAGCTACTCAATAAATCAATAACATAATAAACATGCCCAATATCCACTATCTGATCAGTTCGTATACAATATCTAACATCAAAAAATTAATAATAAACCCAATTTCATACACATTAGACTCAAGTATGTAAACAACATCTATATGCCTTGCCATGTCAATATCATATCGCATTTCCTCCTTCGATGTAGCCCGAAGCATCTTACGAAGTCTAGATTCTACAAAGGTCTCCTGGTCGCCTCTACCTGATTGGATCTAGGTTCAACTTGGGCCAACCCTTATTCAACCGATCCACCGATTCTAATAACCAATCATCCAGTTGTTAACTTGTTTTACGGTTATAAGAATAGGTTAACAGTTTAATGCTCAATTTTGAGCATTCTCCATTCTGTCTTCGTTCATTTGTTATTTGATTATTTCAGGTTTGCAGTATTTTATTTATACTTGATTAAATTGAGTATACTATCATTTACTTCATTAGGCAACTTCCTTAACACAATTGAACACGTATCTTCATTTGGGGCATATCTTCATTTACATTCAATTCATTTATAGTATACTTAATTGTCACTTAAATCATTGGTTTAATCATTTTAAATAAGTGTAAATATATAATTAAAGCCTAATTAGACTCCTAACAATGGTTAAGCAGTTTAATTGTATTATATACGTATAGAAACGATCCACTAACATCAAATTCGAAGGTCTAAACCCAAAAGAAGAAGCAATCTCCGCTATCTAAAAAGCACGCTTGAAAACTTCGATGAGTCATCACGAACTCCATACTAGATCATAGCCATTGTCTCCACGATCGTTTCGATACTGAAAATGCCAGATTTCGTTAAGATTGGAGTGAGTTAACTGAAGAATGAAGAGGATAAGGGAAGATATGTCAGTCTAGAGAAGAAGAGAAATAAAGGAATGTTCAATTTTTAAAAGTGGGTTGTGCATATATATTTGGAGGAGGACAACGTTATATTTTCAAATTCAAATACTGGGCCAAGATCATCTAGCCCAAACCAAACCAAAAACCTATTTTGTTGGTATCTCCTCCGTACGACCTTTGAATCGAACAAATTATATCCGACATAGATAAAAAAATGAGTTAGTCATAATTGCGCAACTCTCGTCATTAAATTAAAAAGTTGGTAAAAAGATCATTTTTCCTCTCTAATATTTAAAATAATGAATTTATCATCTAAATCCAAATATTATTTATTATTAAAATACTAGGGTATTACTTCTCTCTTCTTAAACAATATTCATCCTAGAAATTTCCTAAGGATGGAGAATGCAATTTGCACTCTCTCTCTCATTGTATCACTTATACGTTATTAGTAACATATCCTAACAACCAGCTAAACTATATCATCCATTCAAATCAAACAATCATCTACATAATAAATAAAACCAACCACATAAAACATCTTTACACTGCATACAAGATCCATAATCAAATCCATTGGCAAGCATGTGTGTTCTATTATCATATCAAAACATCTATAGTAGTGCATGAGCACTTCATGAATGAGACTGCATGCATCTCATTATGATATGTATTTCCATGGCATATGACATTATACAATTGCAAATGTCTATCAGTTGGGCCCACCTATATGAATGAGGTGATATGACATATAAGGCATGTATGCAAACATTCTAGGATGAATATATATATTCTATATGTATGTAACTAACAATCCACTACAACAAAAAGGACTTTTTATAGCGTGTAAAAACCGCTATAAAAACTTTCTATAGCGATTCTATAATCGCCATAGATCAACATGTTGTAATTGTCTGGTAGATCCTATAGCGTGTCATACTTGCAATGGAAAACGTATTTTTCTTGCCATCTAAAATAGGCCATATTGGTGCAACTGCTTTTCTATAGCATTATGAAACGTATTATAGAACTTTTTATGACGCATTTTAGTTGCTATAAATATGTCGACATGCTATATTATTATAGCATTTGAACGCGCTATGGATTCATCGTGTCAACCTTTTATGACACATTGAAATGCTATAGAAAATTCATTACTATCTATTATAGCACCGTCTTATTGCTATGAAAACTATTTACTCTTTGCAAAATATTTTGTATAGCACTAACATGATGCTATAGTATAACAAAGCTGAACAATTTTCTTTTTATTGCATAGTTAGAACGCTATAAAAAAATTCTATTGCACATTTTTTGCTGCCATAACATTCAAAGCTTAACAATTTTCAATTCTACTTATATATTATAACTCAAAAAACCACATTCATCACATTAACATAAGTACACAAATTGAGTCATAAGCCAAATCACAAAATATATATATATATATATATATATATCCATAATATTTCATACATAAAGAATTAAACATAAATATTTGTGATAAAAATTAAACATAAGTACACAAATTGAGTGTAGCATACCAAAACGATACATACTAAAAATATTTTAATGACCGTCGATAAGCATGACCGATTTAAAGGAGAAAGAGTGCGACATCATGTATCGACCTCAAAAGCATCATACAACACCTGTGAAGAAGAAACACAAATCAAATTCAAAAGCAAAGAACAAATCAAACTACAACTTCAAGGTTAAACAAAGCATAAGTACAGATTCAAGTTCCAGTTTCAGGTTTCAGATCAGATCAAAACCAAATGTCAGTTTCAAAGCTACTGATCAAAAGTTCAAAACCAAGTTTCCAGAATCAAAGCAACTTCTAGTTTTTAAATTTCCAGACAAAACTTCTCTGCTTAATCAACTTCCAGGTGAGCAAACTAACCCATTGATGCTTGAATCTGTTTATAAACCTTGATGTATGTGAAATAAAGTGATTAAATTGTGTTGATAGTCTGTGCATGCTTGTGTATATGTGTATTGGTGCTCTGTTATAGGTTATAGGTTTTAAAACCTGATTAAAATTTCAAATCATTCCACTTACAAACAATTTTAAACCTTGATCTCTGAATGAAAGGTGTTTGTATGTGTATAACATCATTTCTAAAAATAGATTCAAGAGAAAATATCGAGTAAATATTTTGAAAATTTTAAATAACAGTAATAATCTAAATTAAGTCAAAATTCAATAATCAGGGATTCGTGTTTAGATTTCATAATCGAGTTCGTATTAGCAAATAATGATTTTTGATGGAGATATCATGATTTTTAATATAATGGTTGTTGAGATCTTGTGAGTCCTAACCTTTTCTAGTCCAAAACTCAGTCCTAACCAAAAATGTCCACAAAAGCATCAAACGTACTCTAACTTTCTAATTCAGCTCAACTCTAACTATGTCAATGACAGAGCTCAACTCTCAACTCTAAATAAAACTATGATTCCAAATTAACTTAAATTCAAATCAAATCAAGACTTGAAGCAAGGAGAACAAATAGAATTTACTTCACATAGTTTTGTGTAATAGTTATTGTAATAGACAACAAAGCAACTTGTTTCAGGAGCGATTGAGACATTGTTAAAACTGATAATATTTATCATTTTCATATATATTTTAACTAAATTTAGAAAAATAAATAAGACATATATGACATAAAAATGGTATATACCTGAATGCATCCCCACAAAGCAACTTGTAATCTGTCACTTAGCTCCCTACAATCCAGATTTGATATTATTACCTATTTGCTTTTACTACATTGCATATATGGATGGGTGATTTATGGTAAGCTATTGAAAATAGATATAACAATAGTATCTATATAAAATTGAATGATGCACCAGATGCTACCTTTAAATTGCAATATAAGATGCTTAGGATATAACAGAGTTAGGCTGATGTTTAATTTTGAACACATTTTTGATTACATGTATATAAAGATACGCATACAATTATAGATTCATATACATAATCTAAT
Organism: Allium fistulosum; assembly: GCA_030737815.1. Classification (NCBI taxonomy): domain Eukaryota; kingdom Viridiplantae; phylum Streptophyta; class Magnoliopsida; order Asparagales; family Amaryllidaceae; genus Allium; species Allium fistulosum. The sequence continues at coordinate 1,124,512,720 of CM060904.1, read as the reverse complement.
GATAATAATTAGTGTTGTTTCATCTCATAAGACCGAATATTGTTTACAGCAAAATAATTATTTACTTGCATTGACATAAACTTAACTACAACATTAGTACTTCAATAAATAGATAAATAAATTTACCTCTTCTGTAGATTTAGCTACGCTTTTGTCAGATTCCAACTCAGAAAACTCATTTTTGTTATCAAGTGCATCACCAGGTATAAGTGTTGGCTCATTCGGAACTTCCACGGTCTGTTTAATTACATTTGTAACAGTCCATGCAAAGTGAACATATTTGTAATAGTCAATGCAAAGAAGCTACAGTTTTTGTCATACTAGTTCTGCTGGCTCTCAAAATACTGATTGTAGAACGAATAAAATTCTATATCCTTGCCTGATCAAAATAACAAACAAACTTCAGAATACTGTAAAAGAAACAAACAAATGAACAAGCTAATCAAATGCATTTTGTAGATGGAAAAAAGTATCAAACTAATAATGGAATATATTAGAAAAGACGGAAGTATTAAACTTGGTGATTAGTCTTATTCTAATTATATCAACTTCTGGGGAAGTACAAATAGCATCGCTGTATTCCTTGATACGATCAGCTTCTGGGGAAGTACAAATTTTATTTTTCTTGTATTCAACTTTCAAATGATTTGTCAACTATAAATCCATTACCCGAGAGATCAACCGGAGTTCTGAAAAAATTGAAAGACAATAAGACGTTGTTCACAGTTTCCTTAATTTTATCCATCCATGACGTGCTACCTGTGTCACCATCATATCAGAAGAAGAAAGAGAAACAACTAGTAATAGTTAACTTTAATAGGCCGTATTCGGTGGAGGCCTCTTAGTCCCTAGAATATTGTCACCCGGTCCAATTAAAACATAAGATGTATCCTTTACTGTCATAATAACATGAAGAACGATGTTATGCTTCAGTTGCTAGAAAATTCAGTTACTACTAGAAAATTTTACATATTTAATCTTCTAAAATTCTAAATAAGCTTCAGTTACTAGAAAATCAAAAGGACTGTGCCTACGTAACAATGTACCTTGACCATTCCAGTTCCATTATCGCAAACAAGGGGTTGGATATCCTCTTCATCCATTTAACAATCTGCGAATAAAAAACTGCATATCAATACATTTTTATTTTTGAAAACTGCCATGTAACACGTGCAATTGTTAAACAAGTGCAGTAACACATGCAGTTCACGACAAATCTGGTATAAGTGTACATCTTTCATCGCAGGGCTACTGGTATAAGTGTACTGCCTACATCTTCAGCCATGTAACACGTGCAGTTGTTAAACAAGTCAAAATTAAATGGGAGAAAACAGGGCTACTGGTATAAGATCCCTGCTCTCAATTACATGGAATAACATACTGCTGACAGAGATAGATTACAAATTTAAACCTAATGTACAGCAAATGTAATAAGAAGCTAACTAATATCCTTAAAGCTTCCTACTACGTTCCCTTTCTTTGGTTGTATCAAAATTTATTTGTTTACACTATTATGGTAAAGTGTAAAAAGTAAGAGCAGAATCTCATTATCATTTTTTAATCATAAGGACAGTATAGATGAATTTAGCAATTAGTTTACCATGAAGCATGCCTTGAAATTAATGGTTCAAAACAGGCAATCATATATTAATAGGAAAACATCAAAACTATGGTCTCCTACTTTAGCCGTAGCAATGCATCAAATCCACTAAACTCAAGAACGGTCATATACCAATAAATTTAGTTCAATATACAGTGGGAATCCATAATAATTTAGGATGTGCAGAAATCACACAGAAATTTTTCTTCCAAATTAGCAGAATAAATTTTATGTCGAAAAATTATGTAACAAGTATGATGTTGAGTTATTAAATTATTTTGTGTAACGTGGTTATACGGCTCAAACTAATAAAACTGATTGAATGACACCATTAGACCTAAACTAATAAAACTACGCTTATATAGTGGTCATGTTAAAAAGAAAACCACATCACCAAACTCAGTGAAAAGCAGTATCAAATATGAAAGGTTAACACAGAAAAACTTACTAGTGAATTAGATGGTGCAAGTAATATCGAGAACTCGCATGTACCATATGAGTATACATGAATTGATCGGTTGTACAGTTCACAAAAAACCTGGAGCTCTACATTGTTACCATATGCGTACCTAAAAACACCAATATAATAGCGTAAGATTTATTGTAAACAAACTGATAGTAGACAAGGCACACTCAAATTATATGGCAAGCATGCCAATGTGCCTAAATTAAAATGTATGCATTAATAAAAAAGTATATATTGATAGATACCAGAAGATGACACAGTGTTGACTTATGTAGATAATAGTGTCATTATTGACTGAAGCTTCACTTCGCCCCCTCTTTGGCTTTGTGTTCACAACATAACAACCTATTACTAATCATATAGAAAAGGAAAAAACAAGTAAATAAAATCTTTGACCAAGTATTATACCTGATACTCCATTAGTTTCTCAGCATGTAATAGACTATTACTAAATGCTCTTTGTTTTGTTTTCAGGATAAATAAAACCAGAGGAAGTTCTCCCAACCCATAAAGAGGATAAATATAAGGTGATCCTCCTTGAAAACGTGCCAAGGAATCTGCATCTAGCTATTAGAACAAAGAAAAACAATTTGGAGCAACAATCATCATCGTTTATAAGATGCAATGTAATAACCCGCTTTTCCGTACCCCTTGAATAGACACTAATCTCCATCTATTTACTCAAGGTGAACGAAAAACCGAACCATTAGGGTTTTTAAAAGAAGAGGTAGAAGAAAAGATAGAAGAAAAGAGAAAGAAGAAACAAAAGAACAACATCAGAAACAGAAACAATATCAGAATCTCACATATCGCAGCGGAACAATATACAATAGATAATTACTAGCCTTTTTAAAACAAAGAACTATATCAGTTTATACATACATCAATCAGAGTCAATATACAACTCAATACAATACATCACATCAATGGACAGTTATATAACTTGTCCTCATACAGAATACACAGCGGAATAAATATATCAGATACAAATACTACGTCTCGCCATCCAGCTTGCTTCCAAAGCTCCAGAATATCCAGAATATCCTGATAACCTAACTCTAGACTGCCCGTGTGGAAATTGGTGGGCACCCAGAGTTTAGAAGGGAAACAATAAACTCCGAGTCAGTCATGGTGACTGGTGTGAGATCGTAAAACAGTTATTTTCACAAAGAAAATAAAACAAATTCGCAATGCTTTTGGAAAATGAAACTACCATAAGACCTCCCGCCACACACACAATGCAAACGCAGAATTGGAGGAGATTTCTTCTTATGATAGTCAAAGATGCTTACTACGCCAATCATTGGATTATTATTATTAATGTCTAGTGTAGAAAACATTTCGAAAGTATAATATTAATCTTAGCCAGCATAGACATTTCGAACTATGCCTACTATAGCTACCATCTAAACAGTGGGGCGCCACCATAAGTAGATGGCAGGTTCTACAACTAAAACCGTACAATGTCGTATTTGGAAGATGGATTTCCAGCAAATGGTCAGGCTAAGGAACTTCCTTTCCTCCTGCCGAATAGGATCGCCTCTGGCTGGACGTCCCGAGAGACAAACTGCTCTCTGCCAAACAAGGCCGGGTTACCCCTGTAACAGGTAACTCACGAATATGTCATCACCCGGTCCTTTGGGACCTTTATCCGAGCGCTCGATATCCAACATCACACATCATAAAGAAAGTGTATCCACATGAGTAAGTATCTGGGCTCCATACCATGATACCACCCCTTTCCAGAAGGAAATGACATACCCTAAAGGGCGCGACCCTCATAACCTTGCCGCAACATTCCTGTTTCGACCATTTCCGGGGTGTGAGGCTCGACGAAGTCTCGTCCACAAAGCTACGCTTTCTCAAAAAGCCCTGCTTCGGGTCCAACAAAATGATCAACCTATGATCACAAAGATATAAGATCAAACAAATGATCATATCACAAATGATCAAACACTGATCATCACACAGCAACACTCAGCATGCCACATTACCAAATTGGGAATATATCGCTGATAAATTTCAACTACATAACCTCTGAGCTCGTACGTCTCAGAGAAGGGTGTTAAGCTAAGAGAATAAATTCTCCGCCACCAACAGATATGTATTTGAAAGAAATCGGCTTTATATCTCAAAGTGTAATGTCAGACACACAATCCATATAAGTCTGTTCCGGGATCGAACGGAACCGAAGGCACTTCTCACGAAGCCCTTGCACATCCGGATAATTTTCAATCACGTCGGGACTTCCCGTCACTAAGGATGATAAAACCTCTAAACCGGAGATCAGCCGATGTAGAGTAACTCGACGGTAATCCTTCCGTTTTCAAAAATATCCGGTCTTCAACACCGGTCTTCGAATGCAATTCATAACGACGTATCACATATTCGGAATGGGTTATACGACCCCATGGTCCTTTCCCGGCTAACCCGAATAGTGAGCGCTTATTCAAAAATAAGTGTGGCATTCAAATTCATCCAATTCACAACAAATACCTATCTAAAGGTAATTATTGATAGTCGGTTATTTAACTATCAATAAAGATGCGCAACATCATCAGATTCCAAATAATTTTCCCAAATTATTTTATCTTCCAAAATATCTTTACTAGATATAAAATTTCCACACTTAACCGTTTGAAAACAATTTCAAATCAATTTTCACATTTCATTTTATCTTTGAAGATAAAATCTCAAAACAGTTCATTTCATATTGGAAAAGCATTTCCATACTTATTTAAAAATAAGTAATTCACAAATCATTTATTTTCAACACTTAGAAAATATTCGATATACTTAAAATCAAAATTAAGTATATATCTCATTCTTTAAGGAAATCATTCTTAAATCACATTTATTTGAGTCAAAACGAATGTTGCGTAAAACATCGTTACGACGACTCGAAATCACTAGTATAGGGATTCGGAATTAAGATAGATATATAAATCCCAATACTATATAAAACATTTCCTTTCGGAAATCATTTACTATAACAACAGTGTTATAGTCCACCATTTCCTTATTTTTCGAAAACGTCTATTTCAACAATAAATGTTGAAATCTATGATTTCGATAGTTCACACGTTTTAAAACATCTTTTAAAACAATCACTTCATTTCAAATATCGCTTTCCCAAAACAAGTTCATTTTACTTAACAATATATTCACTGTCCAAAATCGTGAATATACTTCAATAACCAAATTTCAATCTTTTCTACACATTTATTTCAAGAATCACCCACTGTCCAAAATCGTGGATAAAATTCCCTTAATAATCTCTATATTTAAAATCAATCAAATTTGATTTATTTTCGAATTTATAAAAACAACGTTTATAAATTCGATTTCCATTTTCTAACAACTTTGATTTATACATCTTCTTTATTAACAAATTCGAATTATACTTGATATAAATATCACAAGTTCATATTATAAGTTAATAACTTATCATTCATTTTCAACTTCACAATTTATAAATCTATAAATTTCATTCACTTACGGATTCCATAATATTTCATTTTTATCACTTATAAAAACTCATTTTATAATTTCAACATTCTTAATTTTGCAGATATCAATTTCATAAATCTTTTATATGAACCGTTACAGAAATTCAAAAATCTCAATTTAAACCATTTCATAAATCAGTCAACTATTTATCCCAAAAATCACTTTTCGGTTATATTTCACAAATCTATAAATTTTTGTAACTTTAAAATTTGAACGTTTATTTATTTAAAATAAATCACTTCAGAAATTTAATAAAACGTATAATTTCAAAGATCACTTTAAAAAAAATCCTTTTAAATTAAAAGTCGTCATTTTTAAAGTTCAAAACTGAATCCGATGATGCAACAACACCAATCAGTCCATCACAACAGTCAAATATCATATATCATCATATGATAACAGAATATATCAAAATATCTGTAAATAATCAATACGGTGAGGAATCCAGTCGGATCCCTCCAACCTGTTTCCCTGCATCCACAGATGTTAGCACAATACCAATTCCGCTCCAGTACGGAATTATCGCGGTATATAGGTTTTATAAAAATCCGCTTACTAACGGCGCAATAGGGTCTCATCCGCTATACGAGGCGGGAAATCATCAATCCAATATATACATATGCCAATATGTATATACTACTATATATAGATATATCCTATAATATCTAATATCACATCCAATATAGCAATCATATCAATCAATAATAACTGCAAAAATTCCACATTCGATTTGAGTGAGAAGATCTCACCGTGATTTTAAATTCCATTCCAGCGTTTATTTCGAATAAAATTAAACGGCTGTTTAATTTCACCCGAAATTCCAACTAGCTCCAAACGACTCCAATCCAGTTGCATCGCGAAGAGCTCGACAAAACGAAGCCAACGCCGCTTGTTTCGTCCAAAACGGACCTCGTAGCAAAAAGATATCATATTTTAAACTTTACACGTTTCAAATATAAATAAATATACAATTTCTTTTTATTTTTAAACCTAATCAATCTCGGCCCTTGATTATTCAAATGCAGATCTGGCCGTGCATCATTGTCTTCCTCCAGGTCGTGAAATTCACGTTCGAATCCACCCATCAGCCGCCCCTAAAACCCTAATCACTCAATCTCCAATGCTCGATTTCAGGTCGATCAAATAACGTCGTTCAACTCGCCATGACGAGCTCCACTATCGGCTGGAAGGGCTCGAAGCTCGGTCATCTATCCACGTTGAAAAACATGCTCGAAGTCGCGCCATTTACAAGCGATTTGCCGATGATCTAGGGCGTTAAATCCCATCATGACCGTTGGCCAACTAGTTCTCATCGTTGTCTACACGTTTGCTTTAGAAAGTTTTTCGAATTAAAGTGTGGATATGAAGAAATCGAGGGAAGAAGCTAAGAAGATTTCAGCCATTGATAGCTTGAACTGGCGGCTACGTTTCAAAACCCTAGGGTTGTCTTTGCTTTGCAAAAGTGAAGATAACATGTCCTTTTATAGAAAATTGCCCAATTTACTATTCATCCGGAAATTTCCGAACTCCGATTTACGCGCGGTCACCATCGTTTCTAGGGTTTATCCCGCGTTCCGGACACAATGGAAAAGGTTTCGGAAGCTAATTCGTAAATCTGTGCGAGATACGGAGAAAAACGATCATTTTAAATTAAACCAATTTAAATCGATTTTGAGGCGTTTTGGCTTGCCCCGGACAAACGGTAAATCCAAAAATTACGAAATTTAAAACCATGCAATAATATCACATTACGGATCCGATGAAACTGGTTTCGTCGAAATCCGAGACCGTTTGAAAAATGACTATTTTAACTCGACGATTTAAAATTAAAACGATATCGATGCGTTTCGAGTTGCCACGGTCAAACGATAACTTCGATTGCTACGAAAATTGAAATCCGATAATAACTAACTATTACGGATCCAATGGAACTAGTTTCGTTCAATTCTGAGACTGTTCGAAAATTGACTATTTTTACAGTCGATAATTAAATATTAAAAATATCCAATTTTCACAGATTAACTCCAAATTCAATTTTAAGAGTTCTAAAATATTTCTATAACTCCAGTATGATTAAATAAAATTTTCCAAATCGTTTTCAATCACATTTAATCCAGATTTCAATTATTTCTGGAATTACAACTATTAAAATATCGATTTAATTGACCAAATTAAATCCAATATTCGAATAATAAATTATTCGACTTCTTAAATTAATTTATTAATATTTAAAATCAATTAAATATTCGAATTTTAATTATCAAAAATTCTGGGTCGTTACATGTAACATGTTTGAAAAATAGCAAATACCTTCATTCTTTTGATAGTGTCGATTGCTGGTTGATCCAAGTATTTATCATCTCCCTGGAGTGCCAATGCATAGCCAATGAACTCAACCGTGCTCTCTTATAACTCATATTTAATGCATCGTAATACTATAAACTTCTACCACATAGAAACAAATTTGCTTATAATTAAAGAAAAAGCAACAAAGAAAATGGAAGGTGCTCACGAAATAAGTTCTCTGGTGGTGACTGTGCTCAGATCTAACCCCTTGTGTGTTTTAGGATCATTCTCTTCATAGTCTTGTACGTATATAAATAATTTTCTTGCTTGCATCTTTTCAAATAGTCTCATCAATGTATATTTTAACGCTTCCACATCTGTGGCTAGTACTCTATATATCTGATAAGTGATAATATTCACCAGTTTAAAACAAATAGCTAAACTAAAAGATAACTATGTTATGACATTTTATTGTACCTTTCCTTCTTTGTACAGAAAGCTACCATCAACAACCTTAAAATTCATATATTTAGTCACATTTGTGTGGATCAGTACTCGAACTAGTTCACCTTTTGCCATTGTAAACTGCAAAATTACATTAAAAATACTGTTAGAATGTAATGTACTAAGCACCGTAGAAGGTAAAAAGCTTACATTTTCCAAAGAATGTAAAGTAACAGTGATCATTATAACTAAGAATCATATATATGCAGTTAAGCATAAGCAATAACCTTGGGAACCATATATCCACATTATATTCCTTGCTTGGTCCTAAATGCTCAGGTGGTTTATCATCATCTCTGAATTGTTTCCAAAGCTACATAATTCATCCGGAAAAAAATCAATCAATTATCTTTTAACTTTTATGTAAATATTTTTTGATAGCCATTTTTGGTCTGTATTTTCTTATAAAAGTAAACCAATTAAGCGCCTGAACGAGATTGAGGGATGTTGATTCTCCACCGTAGTAGTCAGTCCTGTCCATATGTGATCGCCAAGCATACACATACTTAATAGCTTTGCATATTCAACATGATTATAGTTTTACAAATGTTGTTCAGTAACTTATTTCCTTCTACTTTATATTTCATTACGAGTAGGGACGTAACTAGTAGAAGGATGGGGTGGGCAGCTGCCCTACCCACAAAATTGAAGAAAAAAATATAGTTTCTTCTCAAAACCCTATATTACATTTCATCTTATTTGTGTACTATTTTCTCCAACTCCTTTTGAATTTGGATTTAAATAACTCATGTTCAACAAATGAAGCGTATAATCCTACTAAAATTCAAAAAGATAAGAACAATGTGAAACATGATTCAAGATTAAGTCGGATTATATGTATGCGTTATTGTATCGATTATATAAGATGTAAGATGTAATTCATCGTCGTTACGTCAAAATAAAACCGTGTTGACCCGATTTAAAAACAATGAATAGAAAAGAGGATGGGTGTTGCATGCAATTTGAATGACATCTATGTTAATGGAATTAGCTAAATCGTTTATTTTGATGTGCATGAAAATGACAAGATTAATTATGCTAAAGTAGCTCGGTGAAAACATTTTTTTTTCCAATTAAAGTTTGATCATATATAGCCCGCCCACCGCAAACTAAATTTCTGGTTACATCCCTGATTACGAGGAATCTAAGTCTGCATTCTTTTTAGCTATCTTAACTGTACTGTAGACAGTTTTTGATGAAATCGCCATAATGGGTGAGGGTTTTATCTATTAGACAAATAATTATCTTTTTCACACTACATATCCGGTAGCTTGTATTTCATCAGTATCATTGTCACAGCATAATATAAAACATAAACATCAACTTTCTCATGCTACTATAGCTGTGTATCATCATTTTCTTCTTACTGACTAACTTGTTATAATCTTCTCAGTTCATGAGAGACTTCTCCGGACGAGCGAAGACTTTGTTTGGCCAATCGATTGCACTTTTCATGGTCGATTTATCATCGATGTGGAGTTTCTTGATCTCAAAGTATCTCCGCTAAATGTAGGAATCGATACATATGTTTATTTATGTTTGACATGTTGTTTCTTTCTTTATAATTTCATTATGAGGGATCTTAGTCTGCATTTTTTAGCTATCTTAACTGCATTTTGGACCTAATCATACTGATTTTCACCACGTAATGTCTTTCAACTTATTAAATAAATAAGCTATGTTTAGTGTATTTTAATATGGCAATTCATCTAACCTAGTAAACAATACATCTTAATTCAATAATGGTAAGTGGCATTTTAGAAATCCGATCTACCAACTAATATTCATAACTAGATAAAAGACATTTAAATTCACAATGATAACATCTAGGAGTACTTGACTTGTCGCTCAAATAGTGAGAATTGTCCCTGTAGTTAGCTTGGACTTCATTAGAAACAAAAAAGTGGTTCAGCCATGGTACAATCAGATCTAGAACAAATGTTGTTCACCAAAAATGTCAAAAACTATATATTTTGCTTTACCAGATAGACTAATTTATTAGAAAAGGACTTGGCAGATGGAATGACTTAGAAGATAAAAGATGTATACTTCGTAATACAGAAGATGAAACTGCAACCCACCTATTTTCAACTGTTCTTTGTCAAACCTCATTTAGGGAAAAATATCAGAGAAATTAAGACTGCAACAAATTAATTCAGCCTACGAGATACAGCAAGTGAGACAACAAATTATCTACCATTGACAACAAATCCAAAGAAAACACATTCAATCTTTTCTATACCAAGGCAAGAATTTACAACTAAACCCTCCAAAATAATTAAATCACAGAAAGGATATAGTGGTATACACCGGCGTTATCACCAATATCACTTACCGACACCCAAGTTCGCAAAGCTGCCTTGAAGAACCGCTTGAGGAATCACTTGAGGAATCGAGCCTAGAAGACGCGCTTCAGCTGCCTAGAAGGATTCTAGTGAATCACTTGAGGAATCGAACCTTGAGGGTTGCGGAGCTTTGAGGGTTGCGGAGCCTCGGTTGCGTAGCCTTGAGGAATCGAGCCTTGAGGGAATCACTTGGAATCATTGCAGAACTTTGAGATTAAAGAAGGATTCCAGTGAAGAGGAGAATAAGAGTGAAGTAAATGTGAAAAAGGAGAAGTGGATTTGAGCGGCACTGAAAAAAGATGGAGGGAAATAAAATTGGACCGTAAAAATTTCTTTATCGATATTAACAACGGCGTTAAGTTAATAATGATGGCGTTAACCTCTACCCTATAGAACCAGTAACTAGTTAACTATAGCAAGTAAATGTAACGACCCGTAAATTTTAACTGTTTTAATAACGTAATTAACTGAAATTTTGTGAAATTTTAAACGATAAAATTTTGAAATAAAAAATTTATATTTGGAATACGTCTAGTTAAACATAGCGATTGGTAAATTTTCGTCCGAAATATGAAAGTTTATGTCGCGCGTAAATTCACTTCAATTTAATCAGTTAAAAAGCGATGAAAATAAAATGTTTTCGAAGCCTAAATATTTTTACATAGAAAAATTCTAAACCATATTCTGAGCAAGATGTCAGTTTGTCGTTTTTCCAAATTCGGACATCTTTGGCTCCGTCGATCTTATTTTTCAACGCTTTTCTTGCATTTTCCGCTGGTAGAAAATTCGAATTTTTATAATTCAAATCATACCACCAATATTTGCATACTGTTTTGATCGTCTCGTCGGGCTGATTTTTGCGGTGTATTCAAATCTGTATTTTGAAATCTGGAACGCCACAGAATTCACGAGAAACAAATTTCGTATCGGTACCGGTTTTTAAAACCTTTTGGTTTCCATCTGTCTTTGCATCTATCTACCCGTTCAAAAACTAACAGTCATTTGATTTATTGTTTACTGAATTCAATAATGACCTTCTACATTCTAAACGTTTCAACATATATTGTTTTTTCCCAATGCATCCATTGCTATTCTCTTTTTCTCGTGCATATTCTTCATTGGAAAAGAAACCAAGCTAAGCTTTCATTTTTCCTGTAGCATTCTTCAATCTTCACATCTGCTCCTCCACCTCCGTAGCAATGCACTCATCCTCCCTCACCTTTTCCGCTCTCGACCTGTCCCAGCCTACACGCAACAACCATCATTCAGTCTTCCTCCCACTACCAACCAAGTGCTCTGCCACAGCAGCACCCAAGCACCAATCCTCCTTTCCCATGGCCACAGCCTAATCCGAGCCAACCATGCGTTCGCCTCCCTGACCCTACCATTTTTCCGCTCGTCTGTGCTCTCCTCACTGCCTGCAACCGGAACCACCAAGCCCGCCTTCACCATGGCAACTGCCACCTCACAACCCACGTTCATCCCCACATCTCCCATCATCTCGCACTGCCACCGAACTCGGCCTTCCACTTCACCCACCCAAGTTCTCCTCCTAACCGCACGTGTACATCATCCTTGCCTTCACTTCTCCTTTATATTAAGGTATATATATTTAAAGTATACTATATTATGTTAGTAATATTGACTTGATACAATATGTGTACGTAGAGTTGTTTATGGATTAGTATTGTATTATATTGTATAGTCCTCTTCTTTGTTATGTTAGAGAGAAGCAAGGATATAGGTAAGTCTTACATGTGTTTTTCAGTTTTGTTTTACATATTTACAGTAAATTTTAGATTTTCAATGGTATACATTTTTCAAAGTATATATACGTACGTTTGCAGTAATATATAAGTGTTGTTCAGTATTATATAATAGGTCCAGGTTTTGTAGTATCTATATATATGTTTTATAAGTATGATGTCAACTTATATATATGTTGTTCAAGTATGTTATATAATGTATAGTATACGTAGATTTTAAACCTTTCATTTACTGCTTAGTTTTATACATATATTTTATATAGCAAGTTCGGTTTTCTGGGTTATTCAAGTTACAGGTATGGGTTTTAAAATAAGTTGTACTGTCACAGTATATTAAGTATAAAAAAGTTACATGCATTGTTACAGTGTTTAGATTATATTGTACTATATGATATCTTTGGCATTGACTTTAACTTATAAGCTATGTATATTTTAGAATAAAAGATGTTATATATTTATAGGTCTGCTGTTATAGGTATATAAAGGTTTTACATAGCTACATTACTTACAAACTGTGGTTTACGTATACATTAAGCGTATGATGACAGTGTTTTATAAAAACATTATTAAGTGTTTGATATACTGTATAGTTGTATGTAATTTATAATATAAGCTATTTGATTTGAAATATATATATGGATATATTAATATACTGGGTACGTATATATATAGTGTTAGATTATATAATTTTTGTAATATGTTAATATTATAGTTTATATGATTTATACTAATCATTAATAACCGTACGTGTAATATATGTATACTGTTATTCAGAGATTTATATATAGATGCGGTTGTTTTAGATATTTATATTTCCAAACTTGTATAGACTGTTAGCTAACATGCTATCTATGTTGGCCTGCCTACTTGTATGCTAAAGTATATACATTTAATGTTTGTTACAATATGAGGTGATGGAAAATATTATATGTATAAAAATAAGTTGTGTTAATATATGCTAAGTATCTGGTATAAGTTGATCAGTTGTTATATAGTACATATATTGTTTTGAGTTATATATTTTATAAGCTATATAAATGTATATATTTTAATTTATGAGTATGGGATTTAATATACCTTTGAAATAAATTTAAAACATATATTTAATTTCAAATGTATTGATTCAAAAAAAAAATTATTATATATAAGTTTAGCTCCAATACTGAGTTTTAGTTTAAAACGATGGATTTTGAAATGCTTATATATTTAATTTAACATATGTTTGAATTTAGAATTAGATTTTATGTACATATATAGTTATATATATAAGATCATTTATACCAATTTTATTCATCAATACAATTCTGATTTGATCTCGTCTATTCATCAGCTTGTCCGTCGAACTCGAGTCCATCGTGCTTTGCTTTGAAATCCGTGCTTGGAATCGTAACTCACTCTATCGTCAAATCTCTCTAACCTCGGAAGGTGAGCACTCACTCACGATTAACGTTCTTTTATTTATTAAATTTGATTTCAATTGAAACGACAATTGAAATAGGCTGCTGTTAGATATTTACACTGTTATTACCTGTATCAGTTCACCTGTGACATCTGACACATTTATTTGTTAATTATACGATGATAATCTTGTTTGATTGATAATTGATTGATTGTTGTTGTTTATATTGGATGTTAAATTGAAATGTTTAAAGTGATAAATATTATGCAAGTAAATTTGACGTAGGATAATTAAAATTTGAATCGACACATATGTTGAATTTGATTAGTTGAATATGACCGCTTTTAATTGTTAAATTAAATTGACATGTAAAATAGTGATAATTACATTTTGAACCATCGACGTATATTGGATTAATTATTGTAGTATAAAATTGTAATTGAATGACAAGTGAAAAACCGTATAAATAAATAGTGGAATAATCTTTAATCTACATGAAATGATAGTGTAGATTCTAGAAATAATTATATTAATTCGTACAAATAACAATGCGAATTAATACGGTTATTTCGGGATTATTTGAATTGATTATTGGATTGTTATGGTTTGTTGTTATTGCTTGTTTATTTACTTTGACACCATCCCAGTTATCACACTGCAAGTTCCCTTTGCTATGTTTTGATTTTTAATTGAATTGGAATCGGGTTGAAATGATAAATACCCAAATTGAACTTTGACCTAGGATAGAGAATTAAATAAAAACCCGATTGGTCAAATAATTTGATTTAAAAATAAAATGAAGATTTTATTTGAATAAACAATATGGTTTTGAAATGAAGTTGAAATTTGAATTTTTAATGAAAGGAAAATGTTAATATTTAATAATATGAAATTAAATATTTACAATGTAATTGATGAAAGAATGTTGTTTAATTTGAGAAATGATTTAATAATTAAGTTTGAAATTATAATTAAGTTTGAAATTATTAAACTTTGAAATTATTTAATTATTAAACTTTGAAATTATTTAATAATTAAGTTTTGAATTATTTAATAATTAAATAAGATTGAATTATTTAATTATTAAATTGAATTGGATTCTTTAATAAGAAAAATTGAACTTTTGAATAAGTGAATTTTACTTCGTAATAATTGAAATTGAGTTTCTTTATAAATTAAGTTTGGAAAATCATTTAAGTAAGTAAATAAGTGAAATTGAATTTCTTTAACAAGAAATAAAATGTGATTTATTGAAATTAATGCAAGACTTGAAATTTAAAGAATTTGATTTGATGAATTTAATTTAACTCAATTTGTAAGTTTGATATAAGGAAGTTGAATTTAAATAATGGATTTAATGAATTGGAAATTTAATAGAATTTGTTTTGAATGACAAATTTACTTAACGAATATTAAATGAAATCGATTAATGAATTTAAATTGATTCGAAGGTTAAATTAAATTAATTTAAATGATTTTGAAATGAAACTGGTATATGAACTTGAATCAATATAAAGATTGAAATTGAATTATAAGATTTTGAAATGATAATTTGGAAGTTTTGAAACGTAAATTTTGGAAATTGATTTCGGAAGAGAAATGAAATGTTGGTTTACAAATTCTAATCGAAATTGTAATTGATTTGGTTTTGAAATATATAAATGACCAATCGGTGTAATAATCACGAAAGTTATTAAAGAGACCGGTATCGGTTATGGATATACTCTCTATCTAAACCAAAAACCACTTTAATAACTATACGCGGAGTGATGATCCAGAATTAAGTGGTTGGAATGATGTACGTGATGACTGAAGAAAGAGAACGATGATGGATAGCCTTGACACTTGTGTCAAATTGGAAATGACTAAAACAGGAGCCGTGCCGGGCCAATGGAGGATTTGCTACCTCAAGTGGACACACTTCTTCGAACTACTCATTATTTGTTGTCGATTGGTGCACCCTTGATTTTGGGAGTGTTGTTTCACGGTGTTGCGGGCGCTGCGGCGTTGCGTTCTCACCAGTCCGGATCAGGCGAACGGTAGTATCACTACCTTGGGTATTGCCTCATGTGCCTTGTCATACTTGTATTCCATTTATACGCGACCACTACGATTTTGATTTGTACCTTTAGTATATGGATTGCCCTCTAGTGACTTCCGGTTTTGGGGAAACTACGGTCTTGTATATGCTTTTGGGAATAAAAATGCGTTAAGGGTGGAATGGGCCATGACTTAACGCTATTTTGATATCTTATTATTTCTGATAGACATTATCTACTTATCGTACATTACTACCTAGTAGATAGTTTAACGGATCCTTAAAGGATGGTTATTCCAAACATCCTTTGAGTTACTTGTATTTCAATTGCTATTTCACTTGAGTTGGATTTATTAATATAAGAATGTTAATCCTGACTCGAGTGTCTTGTGTTTTGCTTTACGCTCGGGTCAGACTGAGTGGTTCAGCTTTCGAGACTCACCTTTGGAGTTGGAGCTTCGCTTGGTGATCTAGCTATCTATCCAGCTTTCAGATATTCGATGATTCCAGTGATGTATTCTGATTTGTATCTGATGTATCGTGTTACTCTTCCGTTGTATCTGGTTTAACTCTGATGTATCGTATTACTCTTCTGTTGTAAACTCTGATGTATTTTATATATTCATATAGTAGCTTCATGAAATACTATTTCTTTTATTTCCGCTGCAATTATTACTCTGTGTCTGTGTTCTATGATTATTTATTTACTGTATATGTTCAGTTTTGCAAAATTTAAATTAACAACGCGGTATTTTGAGCAATTCAACCCCGGCATGAGTGTCTACCTATACACTTATAATGGATGCGAATGGTCCAAAATGGCGGGTCGTTACAGTTGGTATCAGAGCTTTGGTAGCTCTAGGCAAAACTTAACATATAGGGTGAATGTATTTACAGAATCACTCTCATTCGAGTTTCAATCTCTTCCTTTTGACTCAATTCCTCTGAATTTTGGGACGTTCCCTGCGGTTCCAAATTCATTCGTGTCCTTCACTACTCGTCTTCTTTCAAATTCTAGAGCACCCCATAACTCCATTTTGAATGATATCTATAATAGATCGGCGGTCTCGCCAATCTTCGAATGATTCGTAAAGGAGCAAAACTCCTTTACAATAGGCATTGATTTACCGGAGATTTCTGTATCCTCTGTTTACGATGCTATCTATCTCCTGCTATACCTGAATTCTATTTCTTAAGATCGAATGTCGATTTACCTCGAAATTCTACACTGATCTTATTTTGAAGTCACGGTCGACCCGGTTAAGGTTGCCCGCGATTTATATAAACTTATCCATCGCCTTATTTTGTTATTTAATTATCTCGTCTTTGTTCAAACCTATCTTCGAATCGAAATTCTCTTTGATTTGAGTCTATCAAAAATTTGAATCCCTATCCTTGCTTTGAAATCCATTATTGTATCGTTAAGTGAGGAGGTGTATTGTAAATTAATTTTAAAATGTTTTATATTGTGTTGTTTGAGTTGTTGATGTTGATTTGGGTTTTCGATCGATTCGTCTGATCAACGTTATCGATAGAATTTCCAAAACACTTGAGCAGAGCAAACTGACACAATATCATTTTCAAATTTGGTAAATGGAATAAATTTGTATGAATATATTATCAATATATAAGTAAAATTTTCTGAAATTTAAAAAGTTAATTAAATTGGTTGTTTGAAATGATAATATTTGATTATCATTTATTATTCTAAATGAATTTATAAATATGGTTTATAAATTGATTTGGAATTTGAAATGAATTTAATTTAGAAATTTGAGAATTTAGTTTCCGGTGATTTCGAACTTTGGTTTTAAAATTTTTAAAGTATATATTTTCGAATAGAAATCGCTTTCAAAGAATTTTGAAAATGTTGAAATCAGTACTCTTCTCTTTGTCGCTGGAAAATAATTTCGGTGATGACGGCCGCATCTTCGACATTCATTTTCGAGTTTCGAAGTGGAGATACTATTCTGTAGCTTTGCTACGGTTTTGTTTTGAAAAATACTTTGATTTGAATTTCTTCAGTATAATTTGATTTATATATATAGGTATCTTATTTTAAAATTTTATTTGATTTGATAAAAATATTATATATATCTCTAAATTGTTTAAAGTTAATCGAAAATCTAATTCTTAAATTTTGTTAAAGGATGATTTTAATTATAAATAAAACCAAAATTTGGATAAATATTTAAACTTGAATAATTGAATTGGGAAAATTTTATTTGTATATTGTTCAACTGCATTCTAATACAACTTACCTAAATCATTCAGAAGTTGAATATGTAATTGGATAATATATAAGATAAATTGAATTTATAAATAAAATTTGAGTGTTTATAATAAATGTTATACACTAAATTTTGATTATAAAGATGTTAATAGGGTTAGATATGATAATAAGTAAAACTCAGTTAATAATGAAATAATTGTTTGAAAGAATTAATAAATTGAAATTTGATCAACATATGAAAATACCTTGAATTTAAAAGAAATTAATAGATGTAAATTAATTTAAATCGAAACCTTTATGGTTTAAATTAATTTATATGGGTTAAATATATGTGATTAGATATATTAAGTAGAATAAATTTAACAATAATTTGGAATAAAGAAGAATTTAAATTGCTGAAAAAAAAATATGATTATAATAAAAGACAATTAAAAATTTATGGTTTTAGAATTGTAAATTTGAGATAATTGGATAATAAGATAACAAATTTAGAAATAGTTGAGATTGATTTTAGTGAAATCAAATGGATTAAATAAATTATTGAATACCAATTAATTTAAAATTTGAATTTATATGGTTTAAATTAATTGTTATTTGTATTTCAAATCTATTTTCTTTCTGGTTGTTTCTATTCTCCTACCTCGTTCCTTTTCGAGGACGAAAAGTTTTGAGTGGGGGAGAATGTAACGACCCGTAAATTTTAACTGTTTTAATAACGTAATTAACTGAAATTTTGTGAAATTTTAAACGATAAAATTTTGAAATAAAAAATTTATATTTGGAATACGTCTAGTTAAACATAGCGACTGGTAAATTTTCGTCCGAAATATGAAAGTTTATGTCGCGCGTAAATTCACTTCAATTTAATCAGTTAAAAAGCGATGAAAATAAAATGTTTTCGAAGCCTAAATATTTTTACATAGAAAAATTCTAAACCATATTCTGAGCAAGATGTCAGTTTGTCGTTTTTCCAAATTCGGACATCTTTGGCTCCATCGATCTTATTTTTCAACACTTTTCTTGCATTTTCCGCTGGTAGAAAATTCGAATTTTTATAATTCAAATCATACCACCAATATCTGCATACTGTTTTGATCGTCTCGTCGGGCTGATTTTTGCGGTGTATTCAAATCTGTATTTTGAAATCTGGAACGCCACAGAATTCACGAGAAACAAATTTCGTATCGGTACCGGTTTTTAAAACCTTTTGGTTTCCATCTGTCTTTGCATCTACCTACCCGTTCAAAAACTAACAGTCATTTGATTTATTGTTTACTGAATTTAATAATGACCTTCTACATTCTAAACGTTTCAACATATATTGTTTTTTCCCAATGCATCCATTGCTATTCTCTTTTTCTCGTGCATATTCTTCATTGGAAAAGAAACCAAGCTAAGCTTTCATTTTTCCTGTAGCATTCTTCAATCTTCACATCTGCTCCTCCACCTCCGTAGCAATGCACTCATCCTCCCTCACCTTTTCCGCTCTCGACCTGTCCCAGCCTACACGCAACAACCATCATTCAGTCTTCCTCCCACTGCCAACCAAGTGCTCTACCACAGCAGCACCCAAGCACCAATCCTCCTTTCCCATGGCCACAGCCTAATCCGAGCCAACCATGCGTTCGCCTCCCTGACCCCACCATTTTTCCGCTCGCCTGTGCTCTCCTCACTGCCTGCAACCGGAACCACCAAGCCCGCCTTCACCATGGCAACTGCCACCTCACAACCCACGTTCATCCCCACATCTCCCATCATCTCGCACTGCCACCGAACTCGGCCTTCCACTTCACCCACCCAAGTTCTCCTCCTAACCGCACGTGTACATCATTCTTGCCTTCACTTCTCCTTTATATTAAGGTATATATATTTAAAGTATACTATATTATGTTAGTAATATTGACTTGATACAATATGTGTACGTAGAGTTGTTTATGGGTTAGTATTGTATTATATTGTATAGTCCTCTTCTTTGTTATGTTAGAGAGAAGCAAGGATATAGGTAAGTCTTACATGTGTTTTTCAGTTTTGTTTTACATATTTACAGTAAATTTTAGATTTTCAATGGTATACATTTTTCAAAGTATATATACGTACGTTTGCAGTAATATATAAGTGTTGTTCAGTATTATATAATAGGTCCAGGTTTTGTAGTATCTATATATATGTTTTATAAGTATGATGTCAACTTATATATATGTTATTCAAGTATGTTATATAATGTATAGTATACGTAGATTTTAAACCTTTCATTTACTGCTTAGTTTTATACATATATTTTATATAGCAAGTTCGGTTTTCTGGGTTATTCAAGTTACAGGTATGGGTTTTAAAATAAGTTGTACTGTCACAGTATATTAAGTATAAAAAAGTTACATGCATTGTTACAGTGTTTAGATTATACTGTATTATATGATATCTTTGGCATTGACTTTAACTTATAAGCTATGTATATTTTAGAATAAAAGATGTTATATATTTATAGGTCTGCTGTTATAGGTATATAAAGGTTTTACATAGCTACATTACTTACAAACTGTGGTTTACGTATACATTAAGCGTATGATGACAGTGTTTTATAAAAACATTATTAAGTGTTTGATATATTGTATAGTTGTATGTAATTTATAATATAAGCTATTTGATTTGAAATATATATGTGGATATATTAATATACTGGGTACGTATATATATAGTGTTAGATTATATAATTTTTGTAATATGTTAATATTATAGTTTATATGATTTATACTAATCATTAATAACCGTACGTGTAATATATGTATACTGTTATTCAGAGATTTATATATAGATGCGGTTGTTTTAGATATTTATATTTCCAAACTTGTATAGACTGTTAGCTTACATGCTATCTATGTTGGCCTGCCTACTTGTATGCTAAAGTATATACATTTAATGTTTGTTACAATATGAGGTGATGGAAAATATTATATGTATAAAAATAAGTTGTGTTAATATATGCTAAGTATCTGGTATAAGTTGATCAGTTGTTATATAGTACATATATTGTTTTGAGTTATATATTTTATAAGCTATATAAATGTATATATTTTAATTTATGAGTATGGGATTTAATATACCTTTGAAATAAATTTAAAACATATATTTAATTTCAAATGTATTGATTTAAAAAAAAATTATTATATATAAGTTTAGCTCCAATACTGAGTTTTAGTTTAAAATGATGGATTTTGAAATGCTTATATATTTAATTTAACATATGTTTGAATTTAGAATTTGATTTTATGTACATAATATAGTTATATATATAAGATCATTTATACCAATTTTATTCATCAATACAATTCTGATTTGATCTCGTCTATTCATCAGCTTGTCTGTCGAACTCGAGTCCATCGTGCTTTGCTTTGAAATCCGTGCTTGGAATCGTAACTCACTCTATCGTCAAATCTCTCTAACCTCGGAAGGTGAGCACTCACTCACGATTAACGTTCTTTTATTTATTAAATTTGATTTCAATTGAAACGACAATTGAAATAGGCTGCTGTTAGATATTTACACCGTTATTACCTGTATCAGTTCATCTGTGACATCTGACACATTTATTTGTTAATTATACGATGATAATCTTGTTTGATTGATAATTGATTGATTGTTGTTGTTTATATTGGATGTTAAATTGAAATGTTTAAAGTGATAAATATTATGCAAGTAAATTTGACGTAGGATAATTAAATTTGAATCGACACATATGTTGAATTTGATTAGTTGAATATGACCTCTTTTAATTGTTAAATTAAATTGACATGTAAAATAGTGATAATTACATTTTGAACCATCGATGTATATTGGATTAATTGTTGTAGTATAAAATTGTAATTGAATGACAAGTGAAAAACCGTATAAATAAATAGTGGAATAATCTTTAATCTACATGAAATGATAGTGTAGATTCTAGAAATAATTATATTAATTCGTACAAATAACAATGCGAATTAATACGGTTATTTCGGGATTATTTGAATTGATTATTGGATTGTTATGGTTTGTTGTTATTGCTTGTTTATTTACTTTGACACCATCTCAGTTATCACACTGCAAGTTCCCTTTGCTATGTTTTGATTTTTAATTGAATTGGAATCGGGTTGAAATGATAAATACCCAAATTGAACTTTGACCTAGGATAGAAAATTAAATAAAAACTCGATTGGTCAAATAATTTGATTCAAAAATAAAATGAAGATTTTATTTGAATAAACAATATGGTTTTGAAATGAAGTTGAAATTTGAATTTTTAATGAAAGGAAAATGTTAATATTTAATAATATGAAATTAAATATTTACAATGTAATTGATGAAAGAATGTTGTTTAATTTGAGAAATGATTTAATAATTAAGTTTGAAATTATAATTAAGTTTGAAATTATTAAACTTTGAAATTATTTAATTATTAAACTTTGAAATTATTTAATAATTAAGTTTTGAATTATTTAATAATTAAATAAGATCGAATTATTTAATTATTAAATTGAATTGGATTCTTTAATAAGAAAAATTGAACTTTTGAATAAGTGAATTTTACTTCGTAATAATTGAAATTGAGTTTCTTTATAAATTAAGTTTGGAAAATCATTTAAGTAAGTAAATAAGTGAAATTGAATTTCTTTAACAAGAAATAAAATGTGATTTATTGAAATTAATGCAAGACTTGAAATTTAAAGAATTTGATTTGATGAATTTAATTTAACTCAATTTGTAAGTTTGATATAAGGAAGTTGAATTTAAATAATGGATTTAATGAATTGGATATTTAATAGAAATTGTTTTGAATGACAAATTTACTTAACGAATATTAAATGAAATCGATTAATGAATTTAAATTGATTCGAATGTTAAATTAAATTAATTTAAATGATTTTGAAATGAAACTGGTATATGAACTTGAATCAATATAAAGATTGAAATTGAATTATAAGATTTTGAAATGATAATTTGGAAGTTTTGAAACGAAAATTTTGGAAATTGATTTCGGAAGAGAAATGAAATGTTGGTTTACAAATTCTAATCGAAATTGTAATTGATTTGGTTTTGAAATATATAAATGACCAATCGGTGTAATAATCACGAAAGTTATTAAAGAGACCGGTATCGGTTATGGATATACTCTCTATCTAAACCGAAAACCACTTTAATAACTATACGCGGAGTGATGATCCAGAATGAAGTGGTTGGAATGATGTACGTGATGACTGAAGAAAGAGAACGATGATGGATAGCCTTGACACTTGTGTCAAATTGGAAATGACTAAAACAGGAGCCGTGCCGGGCCAATGGAGGATTTGCTACCTCAAGTGGACACACTTCTTCGAATTACTCATTATTTGTTGTCGATTGGTGCACCCTTGATTTTGGGAGTGTTGTTTCACGGTGTTGCGGGCGCTGCGGCATTGCGTTCTCACCAGTCTGGATCAGGCGAACGGTAGTATCACTACCTTGGGTATTGCCTCATGTGCCTTGTCATACTTGTATTCCATTTATACGCGACCACTACGATTTTGATTTGTACCTTTAGTATATGGATTGCCCTCTGGTGACTTCCGGTTTTGGGGAAACTACGGTCTTGTATATGCTTTTGGGAATAAAAATGAGTTAAGGGTGGAATGGGCCATGACTTAACGCTATTTTGATATCTTATTATTACTGATAGACATTATCTACTTATCGTACATTACTACCTAGTAGATAGTTTAACGGATCCTTAAAGGATGGTTATTCCAAACATCCTTTGAGTTACTTGTATTTCAATTGCTATTTCACTTGAGTTGGATTTATTAATATAAGAATGTTAATCCTGACTCGAGTGTCTTGTGTTTTGCTTTACGCTTGGGTCAGACTGAGTGGTTCAGCTTTCGAGACTCACCTTTGGAGTTGGAGCTTCGCTTGGAGATCCAGCTATCTATCCAGCTTTCAGATATTCGATGATTCCAGTGATGTATTCTGATTTGTATCTGATGTATCGTGTTACTCTTCCGTTGTATCTGGTTTAACTCTGATGTATCGTATTACTCTTCTGTTGTAAACTCTGATGTATTTTATATATTCATATAGTAGCTTCATGAAATACTATTTCTTTTATTTCCGCTGCAATTATTACTCTATGTCTGTGTTCTGTGATTATTTATTTACTGTATATGTTCAGTTTTGCCAAATTTAAATTAACAACGCGGTATTTTGAGCAATTCAACCCTGGCATGAGTGTCTACCTATACACTTATAATGGATGCGAATGGTCCAAAATGGCGGGTCGTTACAGTAAACCTCCCGTGCAATCCCCACTTGCTATTAATATAACATTTTCTTGTAGTGAACACTTCGGCATAACATAAGTTGAACTTATATTTATTAGCGAACTACCAAAATCAAGCACATATAAAAGTTATCAAAATAAATAGCACAATCCATAACATGTAACAAAAAATATCCAAGTTAATTATCTAACCAAACTAAGTAACCTAAGTAAAAAATAACAATGAATCTATAACAACCATCCAACCAAACCTAAATACTACTATCCTAACAAACTTGCAAATGGGAAATCTCGATTCAATATGAAAAGATTGGATCCA
Source organism: Allium fistulosum (assembly GCA_030737815.1). Lineage (NCBI taxonomy): Eukaryota > Viridiplantae > Streptophyta > Magnoliopsida > Asparagales > Amaryllidaceae > Allium > Allium fistulosum. The sequence goes on along the minus strand of CM060904.1, from coordinate 1,124,487,965 downwards.
CTCCTCTATTTTCCAAATATTATCACCAAACATTCTTCCCAACTCAATCTAACAAACTCTACTACTGGTATAAAGTCATTTTGAAACATCAACCTCAAATGCGTGTGTGTTATCTGACATCTTGACCCGGCTATATCCGAGCTGATTCGATTAGTTAGACTCGATAGTCATCAAGGCCAGTAAGCCCAGAGTGATGATTGTGGGGTCCAGAAATCAAGTACAGATGATAATATGAAGCCATGATCGAAAGGAATTGAGAGATATGCTATACAGAATGTCCAAAGTAAGGAACATAATCTAATCTAGAGAAGGGGTCGGCTATGATCCCTCTCTGCTATAGGGATCGATCAACTTCAACCAAACAAGTGCAACTCAGTGGAAAACAATCGATATCTCAAGATCCAGAAGTTCAATGCATATGAAACTTTAGAAACAAGATGTGGGGACCTTATGGAGTCCATGTTAGGGATCACACCTCAAAAGGAGCAAGCAAGTGGGATCGGCCAGAATCAGGCTACACAACATGTTCAGCAAAGATTGATCAATAACTCAAGTTATACTAATCCAATTGGCATGAAACTTAGAGGTTAAGCATAATACAACATGGAGAAGCTCTTATAGGGATCGCATCCCCAGACTCCTCCAAAATAGGGATCAACCATAATCCTTATTTCTTAGAGTTTGGGCCATGCGATCCTTCCTGTAGGCCCCTATGGTTTTGGAGATCCTTCTACCGAATTTTTAGAGAGATATTTCGCCGTCTTCCTCTATAAATACAAGCTTGATTGTTCAATTTCAGGATCTTTGCGCTGCTTGTTGCTTTGTAATATTTTGTAACTAAGGATTTTAATCCAATCCTTATTGTAACCAGTTTACAAAGTGATTAATAAAGCTATCTCTTCAATGTGGACGTAGAAAAACAACGCCGAACCACTATAAATTGCTATGTCTCTGTTATTTGCTTAATTCCTATTGCTTTATTGCCATATTCTCTCTATTTACATTTAATATTCTTCATTTATTCCTCTACAAAATCTCTATTGTGTATTTGTGGAAATTTTTGGTGTAAACATTTTGGTGCTTTCACTGAGAAGGAGATTCTCGGCTCTATTTGGATCCCTTTGCTGCTACTGGATTGCATAAATCCCTAGAAAAGATCCAGAATTATCTTCAAGTAGTTTATCTATTCTATTCAGATTTGCAAAAGTCTAAGAAAAACTATCAAAAATGGTTAGGAACACCAGATCTACCTCTCAAAACACAAAAGGAAATGCGAACGCTAGCATCCAACAAGAAGGCCAGAGCAATCTACCTGTAAATGTTAATGCTACCAATCTAGTTGATGTCCAAAATCTAGCTAATTCCATCACAAGAGCTGATTTCTAGAATTTGATGAGAGAGCTCATGGATAGCCATCGATAGTTGAACCAGCAGATTCAAACCAATATCAATCTGATGAATCAACTCAAGTAGCAACAGCATGGGAAAACTAAGAAGGAGCCAACCCCTTATTCAGTTCATCAGATGATTATCATAGACGCGTCACAGAACTAACAGATATCATGTAGAAGCAACTGGACATCAATAGGCAAACCTACTTGGGTTGCCACGACCGATCGGGCCCGATCCCTCCTCGGAGGAGGGAATTTTCCTCCTCCCGGTGGAGCACAAGTTGGTGTTGTCACGGTTGATTTGGAAACTGGAGTTCACGAGGATGCAGACCAATTACCTCCCCCGAATGACGATGAAGTGGACGCACACGATATGCATCGAGAGGATTTTGAACCAAGAAGGCATGGAATGGCCTATAGACATCGACCGGACTATTCACGTGAGGTGGAACACGACTACCGCTTGGCTCTAACTATCCAAACATCGGACTTAACGGCTATGATTAAGCAGCTAGTAAGGGAGAGCCGAGGCTTGACCAATGATGATTGGGGGATCTCGAGAAGTTATACCCCATTCATCGACAATATCCTACATGCAGAGTATCCAAGGGGTTCAGCATGTCGTCGATACCTGCCTATGATAGAAAAACCGACCCCACGCAGCACATCATGAGATATGAATAGCTGATGGATTCCACACGAGCTGATGATGCCACAAAATGCAGATGTTTTACTCTTACCCTCTCTGGCATAGTAACGATGTGGTTTACGAGATTACCCCCATGGTCAATACCTAGATTTGATGATTTGGCAACAAACTTTGTGGAGCAGTTCTGTATGCATGCAACTCGCCCTAAAGATGTAATGTCACTATCAAGTGTGATCCAGGCTCCAGGAGAATCGTTGAAAGATTATTTAGAGAGATTTCATACTGCCATCACAGAAATAAGTAATCTGAGTGGCCATTCAATATTGATGGTGGTAACAAAAGGGATTGACCCAGAATCTGACTTTGGCGATTGGTTAGCTGGCAAGCCACTCGCAATGTTGGATCGTTTCTACGTAAAAGCAGCTCAATATTTGAGGAAATAGGAAGCTAGACGTTCTAGGAAGAAGAATGTTGTGTGATCAAGTGGAGAGGGAGTGCAGAGTAACATTGCAGTGAAACAATCTGGGGAGAGTTCCGAAAAAGTTCAAGTAAATGTCTAAAATAAAACGAATCAGCAAAAGAAAGGCAGTGATAGGAACCGTGGGTAAAAGAGGGATTCTAGAAGAGGAAAGTCAAGTATTCCAATGTATGATACCTACACACCACCGAATACATCCCTAGAGAACGTCTACTTGTCTACATGCAACACCATGCAGTATAGGAAGCCGCCTCCGAAAGAATCGACGGAAAAGCAAAAGCAAACTGGAAAATATTGCTGGTTCCACGAATGTTATGGTCATAACACAAATGAACGTAGGTATCTCTAGGATGTTATCGAGAAACTTATTAGGAAAAGAAAATTACAGCATTTTGTTAAAGCCCGCAGGATGGTAGGCAGGGGACATCCGACCCCAACCGAGGACAAGCGCTGCATAGGGCTGAGGAGCCTACATAGACTGGTGGAATATTAGTGATCAATAAAATAGTAATAGGACCGCATCAAGCTGATAAGAGCTGGCACGAGATGGAGCACTATGCTAGCACAATCAAGAATATGAATTTTGAGTGTTGTTTAAGTATAGAAAATGGGGCTCCGGCAAAACATTAGCGTATAATGGCAGACGACATTGTATTCAGAAATAGAGATGCAAAAAGGTGGAGGCGCCGATGATTGACCCAATGGTCATTTCGGCCATGATCGGCCCTGCCTTAGTGAGGAGGATCTTGGTTGACTATGGGAGTTCCATGTATATAATTTTCAAAAAGGCTTACGATCAGATGAGGATGGAAGCTAAGGACTTGAAACCATCTAAAGCCCGCATTCATGGCTTTAACGGTGCTGCGACAGAAGCTGTCAGTTATGTCGAATTGCCCATGGAATTGGGAGAAGGTAAATGTTGGAGAGTGTGGATGTTGCCATTTGTTGTCTTGGATGTTGACTCTCCATACAATGCTTTTCTAGTCCGACCGGACCTACCGGGCAGCTTTTGCCCCGTGGTGTTTGACTTTGAAGTTCCCAACCTATAACGGTGTTGGAATTGTGCATAGTGATCGGTCGACCAGACTTTTTGTTTGCTATGTGGCTGAGTTGAGGAACGCCCGACGAAAGGAGAAAGGTAAGAGTGTGCACAAGTCTCTCCACATCGAAGCCACCGAATATTGACAACCAACGCATGGGCCTTGGCTTGGGCACCACAATCGGTTCTATAAAGACATGGATCTGAGGGATGGCGAGGAGAAGCCCTAAAAGACCAACGCTGCACCGGCTAAGCTAACAATTGACATCACAGTTAGCCACGACGACCCATCACGGGATCTAAAGATCGGATCACAGCTCAGCCCCCCGATGATGAAAGAACTTGCTGGTTTTCTCCGAGTGAATCTTGATGAGTTTTCTTGGACTTATTCTAATATGTATGGGATCTCACCTACCATTGCGAGCCATGCATTAAATATCGACCCGAGGCATGTCCGATGAAGTAGAAAAGGCATGGCATGGATCTGGAGAGATCTGTCGCCATTAAAGAGGAGGTGAATAGGCTCAAAAGCAATGGCTTTATTCGCAATGCCCTCTACCCAAAATGGGTATCTAATCCTGTACTTGTGAGAAATGCGAATGGAAAGTGGCGGACTTGTGTTGACTATTCAGATTTAAACAATGCATGCCGAAAGACAGTTTTTCTCTTCCGAGAATTGACCAGCTGGTGGACTCTACCGCAGGACATAAGTTGCTATCTTTCAGGGATGCGTACTCTGGATATAATCAAATCTCGATGCACATTCCCGACCAGGAGCACACCAACTTTATTACTAACGTTAGATTGTATTGCTATGTGGTAATGCCATTGGATTGAAGAATGTTGGAGCAACTTATCAATGTCTGGTCAACCAAATGTTTAAAGATCGGATTGGAAAAACGATGGAGGTATACGCGGATGATATGCTTGTTAAGTCATGATGATCAAGCGAACACATTAGAGACTTAGCAAAAATATTCGATATCCTCCTATATTACAAAATGAAGATCAATCCTTTAATATGTTCCTTTGGCATTGTATCAGGAAAGTTACTGGGTTTCATCATTAATGCTCATGGAATCGAAGCTAATCCTAAAAAGATTCAAGCTATTTGCAACTTCCAAGCGCCAAAGACTATCAAACAAGTACAGAGCCTAAATGGGAAGGTTGCCGCCCTAAGTCGATTTATTTCCAGAGCTACCGATAACTGCATTCCTTTCTTCGACTTAATTAGAAGAGGGAAAGGAACTTTGAATGGACACAGGATTGTGAAGACGCATTCCAAGCTTCAGTGAACCACTTAGAGAGACCTCCCATCTTGTCGAAGCCAGTGGATCATGAAGACTTGTATATCTACTTGGCTGTGTCGATACACGCTATAAGTGTCGCAGTGCTTTGCGAGGAGAATCGAATCTAGAGACTGGTTTATTATGTTAGCAAGCGATTAATAGGAGCTGAAAAGAACTATCCGAAGATAGGGAAATTGGTGTTCTGCTTGTTCATCGCTTCACGAAAGCTCCGCCCCTATTTTCAGGCTCATCCCATCAACATTTACACCGATCAGCCGTTACTACAGGTCCTACAGCGACCTGAAATGTCTAGAAGGTTACTCAAGCGAAACATTAAGCTAAGCCAGTTTAACATTACTTATCTCCCTTGGAGAGCCATCCAGGGACAGGCACTGGTGGACTTTATAGTAGAATTCACTGCACAGGATGATCTCCCAGAGAGCGGTGGAGCCCGTACCATTCGATGGAAAATGTATATGGATAGAGCATCCAATGATCATTGTTCTAGAGCCAGAATCGTGCTAGTAACTTTAGAGGATCGATCAATTTGCTACACTTTGAAGCTAGACTTTCCTGCAACGAACAATGAAGCTAAGTATGAAACTCTGATTGTTGGACTCAAACTTGCTAGAGAACTGGGGATAAAATTTCTTGAAATCTTTTATGATTCCTAGCGTGTGGTATACCAAGTCAGGGAAGATTGCTAGGCTAATGGACAACGACTCGCTCCGTACCTTGTCCGAGTTCAAGAGCTATTGACCGACTTTGAGTATTATGACATCGCGCACATTTCACGATATCAAAGCAAAGAGCCCGACTCATTGGCAAAGTTTGCTAGCACCGAGGAGGCACAACAAATAGGCTTGGTACCAATCGAAGTACTAGATGCACCGGGCATAAATCCCATGGAAATCGATTGGATACTAGAGACGGAGCCTGAGAATGAATCAAGGATGACTCCGATTAAAGATCATTTGCTACAGGGTATCCTTCCTAAATGGAGGAATAAAAGATGACAAATCCTCCGCAAAGCTTCGCGATATATCATTCAGGGAGGAGTCATGTACAGAAAGGGTTTTTTTGTTCCTCTGCTCCGGTGTATCGCTCATGATGAAATAAAACGAGCCCTAAAGGAAGTTTATGAAGGGGAATGTGGAGATCACACTAGGGAGAAAAACCTAGCAAAAACATACTCTGTTTTGGGTATTACTGGCCAGCTATCAACCGAGATGCTACTGATTACGCTATGCGACGAGACAAGTGCCAGATGTATACAAAAGTTCGTAGAGCTCCGCTGACTGAAATTACAAAAATAGTCAGTCCATGGCCGTTTACCACATGGGGCATAGATATTATCGATTCTTTACCGATCTCAAAAGGTGGTGTGACGTATGCCATCGTAACAGTTGATTACTTCACCAAATGGGCTTAAAGAACTACCCACAAGTCCATGACTGGCCATACTCCATTCGCCCTTAGAGATCTCCTACTACGTAGATCACTTACCCCAGAATGAATAGATATATCCTCTTAGAATCTCTAGACTTCGTAGATGAAAAGCACGAAGAAGCTGATTTAAAGGTAGTTGCACATTGACACCGACTCGCCTGATACTACAACACTAAAGTCTAACCTAAAACCTTTGAAATAAGTGATCTCGTCTTGAAATGAGTTTTCATGTCCCATCACACATGAATCCTACTTGGAAAGGATTGTATGTCATTAGACAGAGGCTTGGAGAGGGAACTTTCAAGCTAGCGACTGTTGATGGCGACAAACTCCCAAGGGTGTGGAATAGCTAGAATTTATGATGCTATTTCACTTCGTTTATTCTTTTTCATTTAGTTGTATTCAATTTTTGATTTTTCTTTAGCATTTGATTTTATAGATATGTAATAAGACAAATTATGTCATTTCTTTCCATGTGGAAATAAAGTTTGAAATTTTCTTCATATCTTTGATTTCTGTAGCACTACATATTAGTTACGATACCCGACTAACTAATATTGACATGTCCGATTAGGTTCCCAGAGTTAGGAGCTAGCCAATTACATAAGTTCAAGATTGAACTAAACAAAATGAATGTGGTCCGACCGTTCATTCGATGACTCTCGCTCACAGCCCGATGGATGGAATATGTAACGAGAAATGGATGTGACTTGACCATCCGATAACCAAGTTAATCACACCAAGTGATGGGACATACATGAATCCAAAGCGATCGTGACACGACCGATCGCTCGCTAAGCCAAACCCCAGACTTGGGGGAAAATCAATCAATTAAGGAAAGTACGGTCCAACTATTTTCCAAAATAACTCTAAGTCCCAAAGTGTTGACTGGGGTATAAACACAAATTTGGTGCGATCCGATCACCCTCCAACTAAATCTTATTTCTAGAGTGCGGATATAAGTATAAACAAATAGTGAGTGCGGTTTGACCACCCATTATTCCATAAACTTCGAGCTGAAACCGATAGGAGTATAAACTCGCTAAGGATGGAGTTCGACCATCCATTACCTAACTCCGCTAACCCGAGACTGGGGGCAGGAGTATAATCACTTAAACCGCTGAATCTGATAGCGTAACACTAGGGCTCGAGCCCAATGTTTGGTACAACTTAAGGCCACGACCACATGAAGGCCTTAAGTAAAAAGTAATAGACGATTATCCGAATTAACGAGCAACGAATTATAAGTACACTAAATGGAAAAGTAATTGCTCGAATACTTAAGCAAGTTCATGTAAGCGTTCAACAAAAATAAAGAACTTTTATTTATGCATTAAACTTGGAAATCGTAGTACAAGTTTATCCAAAAGCGAGGGCCATACCCATATATACATGGCCAACAAAAAGAAAAAAAGTTGCACAAGCTGTATACAAACAAAGCTGAAGTGACGGCTACTTCTTTTGCCTCTTCTCCCTTTTGGATTTCTTATTAGTGGATCCACCAAGTCTCCGCCTGTCCCTCTCTTCGATCCTTTACCACCTTTGGTAGGATGGCTTTCAGAGGTTGGAGGGAGTTCTCCAGGAACCAACCTGCCGGGTGGAATGACTTGCGGTGGACGAGATTTGGATCATCGACGTCCACATCAACGGGCTCAACTTTAGCTTTTTTCTTCAATGACTCCTCTCTCTCAATGCGCTCCTTCAAGCTAAGCTCATTAGTGTGTTTGTTGGCACCCGTGATCACAACATCATCGGATTCATCTGGCAGCGGCTGATCGTTGGCCTTTTCATCAGAAAGAGCTCCAATAACATAAGCATCGAGCCATGGAATGTCGGCAGCCGTTGGAATTTCAGTAAATGTTGGTTGTTGCTCCACAGCGGCACCACTTCTTGGAGTTTGAATGGGAGTCGGAAGAACTGCAGATTCGCGGGAACGAGAAAATAAGCCTATAACTGTTGGGCATGAGGAACGAAACCTCTCGAATAATGGAGAGTAGAGCGGGATACTGTGTCCGGCTAACTTTTAGTTGTTGCTGGAGTACTCCTTCTTGAATGGGGATCATCACCTTTGATTTATAACCGGGTCTCTCTATATCATAGCTCGAATCTTGTCCCGGGCCAAGTGAAATTGATGCTCCGGCTGTTTGAAGTTAAGGAGGACCTTTAGGATCGGACTCTGAAGCTTTAGCAATGTTTTTCCCTTTACCGAAAGGTGCCAAAATATCAAAATATTAGAGCCTTGCAGCAGGAAGATCTAAGGGTTCATTCCCCTGAAGGATCTCTTATACCTGTTTCTCCTTATCCAAATCAGCTTTGCTGAGGGCTTTCTTCCTCATTTCAATGATATATTCCCAAACCTCGGCAAGCGATTTGAGGCAGCCCTCTCAAAGAAAACCAAGTCACGATCGATTAGGACCTTGGCATTGTATTCAATAATCAAAGGATCGAATATGTCCTTAACCTCATTTCGGCTAGCCACTTTAGCATCCTCCAAATGGGCCTTAATTTGCTCTCTAACTTCATTACACCCAGCTTCCCTTGCCTCTTCCATGAGGACTTCAATTTGAGCGAGTTGTTTGTCAATTTTAATTTTCAGCTCCCGAGCCCCGATGGCCTCTTCACAATACGTTTGAGACTCCTCCCAAGCCTTAATTTTTTCTTCCTTCTCTTTCTTAAGATGTTCTTCGAGTTCCTTAACGCGGCAGGCTAGAGTGTTGTTCTCTTTTTGCAGTGTGTCCTTCTCCAGAGCAAGCGCACCATTGCGGTTAAGGGCAGCGTCCAGCTCCTTTTTATGAGCCATTTCTAGATGACTAACTGCTTTGGATGTTTCTTTTGCACTCTTTTCTACCGTGGCTAGCTTTGTTGTCAACTCTGTGATCTTATCATCTTGGTGTTTGATTATGTCTTTATCATGGATCGCCTCTAGCTTAAGGCGATCGATTTCATGTTACCTTTCAGGAGACACCTCAGAGATTTTCTCAGCTAAGTGCTGGAATGCTTCATGCTGCACAAAAACATCGTTGACACATGAAAGTGAACTCGCTTTAGCACTCCCCAGAATTGTACAGATAGAAGGAAGAAACTTTAGCCCATGAAAGCAGATTTTTGGAAAATTGACCTTAAATTCGACCAATATTTCTACCATAGAGGCCTCAGGAGCTGCAGTAGCAAAAGCTGGATCAAAAGTAACAATAGGACGTTTTTACTCGGACAGTGATCGCGAGGCTGTCAAAAACTAGATGAACCCAAATGATGCTTGGGTGGCATAGCAGTTTGGGGAACATGAGAAGAGGTTTGATCACTGCTATGTATAGGAAGATTGGGCTGAACTTTTTGATAAGATGAATGAGATTTGGACTTGTGCTTAGAGGATGAGGACTCTCTTGAACGATGACTTCTTTCCTGGTTGTCGTCCCTTTCTCGATGTCTGCCCGAGTCTAGACCACAACTAGATCCATACTGTGTTGAGGAGCCCGTCAAGCGATCAAAGGCACGGGAGTAAGATATAGCACCTGCAAACCAAACAAGAGTGTATAGCAACCATCAAATAAAAGGTAGACAAAAATCGTGCAGTGAAGTGCGTGTAATTGTGAGTGTCCTAGTGTCCTCCCCGACGGACCAGTTACTATGGCCTTGCTCATAGGAGTGATTATTCCTTTGCTAGTGGGAGGAATGTGATCACCAGCTTGATGAGAGAATTAAGCCCCCAACACTAATGTTGGGAAAGTAAAAGGTTATGATATCGTCAGGAATCGGGAGACTTGAGAATCCTTCCATCGAACTTTCTAAAGGCCAAGAGGAAGACTCTTCTTCGACAGGGGTGATGACGAACTAAGACTTTCTAGCAGTTTTTCTTCTACGAAGTTTGTACGTTAGCCTTTTTCCTTTTCTTGTTGGTGCATCAGCTTATGTGCCTTGTGATGATCCAATCATAGGTGCATTGCCCAGACCTGCATCATCATCACCAGGCTCGTTGATTTCATCACCTCAAATTTCACCTTCTTTGGCATTGTCTCGAGCCTCCTCGACTAGGGGCATGACAGGGCTATCAGTGACACCATCTTGTTCCGTGAATTTATTTTTGCAATGCAATGCTTATTGGAAGCCCGATGCTGCGACCTTCTTCTAACAACCCAAAATGAGATAACCACTCATTGGTTACAAGGGACCGATGTCCATGTCCTCAACCGGGGTGGCACGGATTGCAAAAACCGCCCTTGAATAATTATCACCTTCGGGTCGTGGATGGACACCTATAAATTTTCAAAGTATTTGTTAGTTCAAGATATGACTCGGGCTAAAGAATTTGAGAATAAAGTGTAGGCAACACTTACGTCCTTTCAACCATCGCCTCGCGAAGCCAGGCGGACAATGAACGTAGAACCATTTGTGTTTAAAGACAATGAGCATGTTACAAGCACCAATTAGAGCTTGGCAGTTGGGCGAAGGCTTGAGGAAGTATAAGAAAGGTTCCGTCTGTCGCTCAAAATTGTAAATAAACCTGATGTCTTCAGAAGATGGCGGGCGGAACAGAACATCCATAAATAGCAAGTAAGTGCCATGAAGAAAATCATAACTGTTCGGATGCAGTTGAGCAGGACCTATTCCCAGGTAATTTAGCATCTCTCGGATAAAAGAATAAAAGGCAGCACACATCTGGCCTAGCACATAAATTTATTACATGCCATATACACTCGGGGGCAAGTGAGCCCTATCATTCACTAAAGGGGCTAGATCATCTCCAAACGGGATCCATTGTTTAGAGCACAGCCTCTGGAGAGCAGCCTCACTAATTTTGGAGGCCTGAGAATCCATCGGATTATCCAGAAATACAGCACCCTCTTTAGCGTCAGGGGCAAGATTTATCTCTTCCACCGAAAGGATTGGAACATCAGAGAAAAGGTCAACCAACAGACCAGAAAGGATTGGAACATCAGAGATGGATTGAATGTTAATTAGTTGAATGCAACTAATTGAATATGGAGAATATAAATGAGAGTGATAAAGGAATGTGTAAATGGATATAAATGTGAAGCGATGAATGTGAATTAATTAAATGAGAATTTATTTTTCGGAATGAATGGGATATTCATTTAAAGGTTTGTGAACCCAGAAAGAAAATAAACTTTTGAACTTATAACCTGGAAATGTGAATTTCGATATGAAAAAAAAAATTAACTTGAGTTAAGTCAAATAAGAATTAAATTGGAATTATATCGAATTGAATTAAAACGTAGAATTTGAATTGTGAAATAGTTATATAACTATAAGTTATCGTTATTGAAATGAAACTTGAATTTAAAAGAGTTGGAGGTATACTTGAGATGGCTAAATGAAATGAATATAGACTTGAATTATGGAAATCAAATGAATGGTAAATCAAATTGAATTTGATTAAAAAGATGGTATAAACTGAGTATAGAAATTATGGAAATGTGAAATATAAGTTGTATAACTTGTAAATTGGGAAAGTGGAATAAAAAAACAAAAAAAAATGGTTTGATATTTTGGTGAAGGAATAAAAATCCAAACTTGAATTATAAAATGAATTTGAAACTCAAGAAAATTAAATGGAGTGATTTTTGATATAAAAATCTAATTATGAAGTATAAACTGAAAGTAAACTAATTAGATGAATTAATTAGTGAACTGGATATTGGAACGAGACTTGATTTAAATGGAGGTGAATAAATTGAATAACAATCAAATTAAAATGAAATGGAATTTGATTGCGATGGAAATGAACTAAAGTTATATGGTTGGAATGATTGGAAATAAACAAATTAACTTAAGTTAATTATTTGGATGGAAACTTGGTCCGAATGAATTTATGAAATGATTCATATTTAAATAGCATGGATTGAATTGTCATTCGACCTAAATAGAGGTAAACAAAATTTTGTGAACTCATGGAAAGTGAATAAATTGGCTTAGATTCAATTTGTAATGGATATGAATATATTGTGTATAGATATAAATTGAATACTAATAATTTGGTCGTAAATCATTCGAATTGAATAAAATGATATATAAATTGATTGAAATAAATAATCGAATGTTGGAACCTTGTGATTATTGATAGATTCATGTTATAAATTGTTTGGTTATGGAACCTACGTGTTGGCGCTAGTTAAATATATGAAATGTTATTAAATTTCATGTTTTTGGGAACTTACATGTTTAATCTAAGTAAGTACAGGTACAAGGAGGCTATTGGGCTATATTTGGGTTGTGAAATTTGCATATAAGTAAGCTCGCTCGCTGAAAACGCTAAATAATGTTTGTTTCGGATTAAATAAAGCGATGATATAAATATTGATATATATTATGTTTTCCGACCGTGTGGGTCGATGTATATCTTTTTATCTTTTTTGTCATATTGCAAAAGGCTCTCCGTACAAGGGAGACTCTGCCAAAAAATTTCAAAAATTTAGGGTGTTAGAAAGAAATTGAAAACCTTTGGAAAAAAATTGTTATCCAAAAAAATAATTTGATTTCGAATTGTAATTGAAATAAGGGATTTGGTTTGGAAATGGAAACTAAATGTTTTGAATGGAACTAGAAGATTTAGAAAATGAAATATCAAGTTTTAACTAAGTGGGTTTTAATAAGTAGTGGGTTTGGATCATTCGTCCCACCTTAGCAATTTCGAGGACGAGATTCTTTTAAGGGTGAAGGAATGTAACGACTCGGATTTTCCATCATTTGGTTTTAAATATTTAATTGATTTTAGGTATCAATTTTGAATATAAGTTGATTTTGAATATGAAGATTTCGGTTGAAATCTGTTGAATGAATTTAAATTTCAAATATAGCAATTTATCGTAATACGGAAATGGTAAATAATTGAAATTGAGTTGAATATGAATCGAAATGATTTCTACTGTTTATATAAATTTTACTTGAATTAGAATTGAGTTAGTAAGTTTTTAAAACTGAAATTTCAAGTGATTTCGTCAATTTTTGAAATCATTGATTTGATTGACGCATAAAATAGCGATCCGGGCACAGTCTCGGAATTCGACGAAACCAGTTCCATTGGATCCGTAATAATGTAATATTATCGGATTTCAAATTTCATAGCGTTTGGAGTTATTGTTTGGTCGTACGGGATAGTAATGCGTTGAAATTAATATTGAAAATTTAATAGAATAATTGGATTCAAAAAGCTATCTTCTGCATACGATCGAATCAAGTCTCGAAACTTGTTCCATTGGGTTCGAGATAGCGGTCTAACATTAGGAACGCTAGGTGGCATGCCTTGATAGGGGTCGGAATAAAATATCTAGGTATTTTGGAATTTAAAATATATATATATTTACATTAGTATCAGCCACCCTATATTCTGAAGCAAGCTCCTATGCGTTGTCCTCCTTTTCCCCTTTCCTTTTAAACACGATCTTCCTCTTTCTTTTCCTTTTAGTTTTATAAAAATTAATATATATATATATATACATTCACAATATATATATATATAATTGATCTGCTTTTTCCCCTATATGCTGCCGTCTTCCGCTTGAGCTACACGCTACCGGATGCCGCCCAACTCACTCTGTCGGGAACAAAAACCCTCCACTATTCAATCTCGATGTCATCTAAAAGCTTGTATTCTCCACTTGAAGTGTCATCGCCTTCGCCTGAAGAATCATCACTTGAGATTGTAAACCAGATTTTCCAGAGCAGGGTTATGCGGTGCCTAGAAGGTGGCGATGAGGAGAAATTCATCGACGAAGTATGGGTAGTGATGTGAGTAGTTGCGAGCGTGAGAAGGTATGGATTTAGGGTTTTGTTTGTTTTGTTGCACAACGCTGGCTATGATTTTTGGGTTCAGTGATTCCTAACAAGCTCAAAATAGAGGATCTAGTAATAAATCATTGTATTGTTGGTGCTTGTTGATATTATATGGTTGAGATGGTGCTAGTTGAACTTCAAATTGCATGTTGAGATGTTGAAGTGTATTGGAACTCAAATGATAGTAGTAATGTGTCTACAGGCTATAATGGTGGTGATTTGAAAAGTAGAGGCTATAATTGTGGTTATCATAGGTGTGGGGTTATTGTCGAGGCTGGTTTCTTGAGAACGCTAAGACGTCAGCAACGGTCCTTCGGGTAAGGTTAAGTACATATGATATTTGGAAGCAGTCGATGTCGCGATGTTTTTATGCATGTCTGAGAATGTAATTGGTAGGAAGGTAATTTTATTTTAAAAAAATTAAAATTACCAATTTTAAATTTAAGTAAATTATCAATTAATTTATTTCGACATTCATTAATCCATATTAAATTCATACGAGGTTCAAAAATCATGAAACAGGTCGAGTTTGGTTCGTAGCTGCGAGATCGGCAATAGGATTGATTTGGGAATTTTTCGAACTCAGCTAGGATTTTTGAAAATTTAAAATCTGGATGTTCGGCAAATTTAAAATTAAGGTGAGTAAATCTCACTCTTTTTGGATCGCTGGATTTAACTGATAAAAATTAAAATTAATTATTGGATGCTGGTTAAATTGACGATTATTATTATTAGTTGGATGTTATATTATATATATATAGTATATATATTAGCAGTTGGATATATTTCCCACCTATTGGAGCGGATGAAACCCTATGTGCCCCGCATAATCGCGGATGACCGTATATTACCACGATATCCCGTCTTGAAGCGGGATTGGTATTTTTATGTTGTATTAACATATATGGATGCAGAGAAACGGGTTGGAGGGATCCAACTAGATTCCTTAAATTTATATTGGTTGTTTTTCATATATAGTAATATATGATGTGTTAGAATAATTTGTTATAGATAATCATTGTGATGTGAATTATTTGATGCTATAGTAGCACCGGCCATAGTTTTGGTATTTTAAATACCATAAATATTATTTTTGGAATTTGAAAGGATTTAAAAGGAGATTTTGAATATAAAAATATTTATGTCAAAATTTGGATTATTTAAAAAAAATGATTTGGATAAAACAATAATTGATTTTGGGTTGTATTTAATTATTCGTAAAAATATTTTAAATAGAGATTTTAAAATAATTTATATAGAGGATTTTTAAACGATGGATTTTTAAATGACATTTCTAGAAAATATGAAAAGGAGTTGAAATCGATATTTTAAACAGATTTATGAGATAAATGGAATTTATTAAGAAATGATTTATAAAATGAGTTTTATAAATGAGATTGGTTTTATAAACAAGTGGAAACTCAAAAGAGTTTATAAATTTATAAACAATGTTTATAGATAAGGGAAAATGATATCAGTTGATAAATTGGGAATATAAATTCGTAATGTGAATTTATATCGAGATATGGGAATAGGTTTTGGGAAAAATAGTGATTCTATTTTGAAAAGTGAAAATGGTTAAGGAATCGGAATGAAATCGATGTGTTGTGAATCGAGAGGGATTTATAAATTGAAATTTGGTTATTGAGATTTAAAAATATATTTTTATTAAGAAGTTAAGTTTTATTTTAGAAAGAAAAATTTTATTTAATAAACTATGTAATTTAAAGTTAGTTAGTATTGAAATACTTCAGAAGTGAATTTTTCAAACATTTAATATTAGTTGAAATAAATTCTAAATTTTATAATCAGCTTTGGAAATTGATTAGTTTTATTTAAAAATGAGTTGGAATTGGTTTATTGATGTTTTGTTAAAAATGTTTTGATATTTTAAATAATTACTTAAACGTGTTTTAAAAATAAATTATCATTTTTAAAAAATACTTATTATACATATATAGAGTTTTGGAAATGATTTAAAATTATTTATAAACTCTCTCGAGATGTGGAAACGGATATGATGTTTAGAAGTTGTCGGTGAATAAATGAGATTATAAGTGAGTATAATCGATTTTGAAAGATGTAAAGAATTTAATATAAATTCCGGAAAAATGTAGGAGATAAGATAAGAAATTCCTAAGTATTGATATTTGAATTGATTTTGGGAAATGGACTTCAAATATTTTCCTAAGTGTGGAAATGAAAGGTTTTTTGGAAATATTAGTGACGAAGGATTTATATCGAGATATTTTTCTAAGTTAGGGATTATAAATCGAAGTTGGAAATATTTCAGTAAGTGTAGAAGTGAGATACGGATTGAAATATCTGGTTATGCATAAGTGTTGAATTTGTTTTCAAATATTGAAATACTGGAAGAGATTTGAATATATATAAATCTTATAAAGATATTATGAAAATAAATATTTTGAAAATTTATATAGGGCCTAGTGACTGATTATGGATGTTATTTGATTTTTAAATAACCGACTATCAAACTTGGCCAAATCCGCTGATCGTTTTGAAGAGACCGGGATCGGGTTTAATTATCCAAAAACCACTTCGATCCGGTTTGAATGTTATGAATGGTGATATCATGAAGATGGTGAAGACGGCGACTCGGTTTGTCCAGACCCTGGACAATTTATATGGACGAATGCTACCAGAACATCATCATTGGAGGACGATGAGCATTCTAAGTGGAATTGTTCTTGAAAGGTAAACATAGTCTCAAGTCTCATCAACCGAGAATGACTAAAACAGGGGAGATGCAGCAAGGCTAAGTGGGTCGCACCCAATTAGGGTATGATATCACCTTTCTAGATACCCTCGGATATATATTGTTAACTCGCCTTTTGGTAAGGCCATAGACAGGCGGATTTAGCTAAAATCGACTACTCGTTTGTCGAGACTGGAATACGATGGGTTTGAACCAGTTGGATGGATAGACGATCATCCATGGATGTTCGGCGTGGTTCGTTCGAACGAGGTGGTTCGGTCATACATTGCTCGGTCAAGGAGAGGAGATCATGCATGGTTCGGTCATGGTGCATAAGCCAAGATGACCCGATGCAACAGGCTCGGTGAGTATGGCTCGGCAAGCGTGGCTCGATACGAGTAGGTCGGTAGTGGTATGGCTCGGTGATTGGAGTGGATCGGCAGTGGAGTGTACCGATCATGTAGGGTCGGTCAGGGAGGATAAGACAAAGTGGTTCGGTATGAATGGTTCTGGCCTCAAGGGGATTGGAGCATATGAATCGGTCATACGTGGTTCAACCGTAGTGGGTCGGTCGGCATAGCAAGAAAAGGGGTTGGCATTCGTGGATCTTGGGTAGGCAAGCGAGACATGGGGACGGCATTTACTTGAGGGATCGGCATTCAGCTTTGCTCTGGGTTGGTTCTGAGATAGACTTCGGATCGGCACTAGAGGGTACTTCGGTCGGCATAAGGTCAGGGTAGCAATACTCCTAGGGATTGGCATGTTGGAGCTGCTTCAAGTTACTGAGCCCTTTACTTCGAGTCAGTGATGGATTTTCTTTGAGTCACTCCAGGGGCAAGATTGGATCGGCATGCTCGGAGTTTAGGGTCGGCCATAATGATGATTATGGATCGGCTATGGTATTGATGGGCTCCGACCACTCAGGAAGCCTAGTAACTCAAGTTTTGCCTATAAATACAGCATGTGGGGCTTTAGAAAAGGGGATCTTCATTCTGTTTCCCTTTATCTTCTACACTAAGGCTGCTCTGCCATTATTGTTCTAGAAACTTTAGATTGTAACTGTAATTGATTCTGACATCAATAAAAAGGAAATTTCTGGAGTGGACGTAGGTCGGAATCAGCCGAACCACTATAAATCCTCTGTTATTACTGCTTTCTTTTTAATTTTTACCGTTCTTCATATTTATACTCTCTACATACATTCTGTCTGTTATCTGTGACTGTTGCTTGGTGCTTTCAACGGCGTTTAGGTGTTAGCGACCAATTTTGGCGCTAACAATTATAAATTATGGATATGGTTGTGCATGGAAAGTGAGCGCTCGATTTTAAGGTTAGGAACATCCAGGGTGACAACATATTCGGTACTATCCAGGTTAGGGGTAAGCCAGTCTTGTGTTGGCAAGGGATCTTGGAGAGGTCCTCGGTACATTATTCTAAAGGTGTACTATGACGGGCGGTACCACAGTAGCCCAGTCATTGTACGGAAACCATTCTCCAATAATAGCCGTACGGTTTTGATTGTGCCCAACTATGCTGAAACGTGAGATGCAAGCATTTCAGCTATTTTCTAATTTACTTTCTGTAGAAACCATCATAATATCAGATGATTTTAATATAAAATGTTTTGCTTATCGTAAGGTAAAAACCCGTCGTGTTTATGTGTACCGTGGTCTTACGAGATACCATTGTTTTTCAAAGGATTTTGATAACTTTAATAATCCAAGTTGAATGTGTTTTCTCACGCTGGTTCCTGACTGATTCGGGTGTTATTTTATTATAATGCTCAGGTCATACCGAGTATTACAGATTCAGGATAGAATGCTACGGAGCTTAGGAGATGAGCTGGATGACAGAGATGTATTCCCATACTTGATTAATATTTCTACTATGTGAGGACAAGTTATTGTAACCGTCCAGATTGATGTATTGATTGTTGTACTCTGATGGTTGTAAGTACAAAACAGTTACAGATTCTTTTGTATAAAAATCTGTTATTATATATTATATTTTGTTCCACCGCTGTTATGAGATTCTGTGTTGATTGTTTCTATTTTCTTCTACCTCTTTCTTCTTTACCCCTAGCAATCGGTATTTTCGGCACTTTATTATTTGGCATATTATACAAAGAATGTATTTATGTCAATTTTCGAGGGTCAAAAATCCCGGGTCATTACACTTTTGAAGCAAACTGGGATTTTTGACCCTCGAAAATCGACATTAATACGTCCACTGTATTATGTGCTGAGCAATCGAATACCGAAAAACCCGACTGATAGGGGGGAGAGAAGAAGGAAGGAAAAAGAAAACTAAACAACATAGAATCTCACAACGGAACGAACTGTAACGACCGGCTATTTCAAACCATTCAAATCGACAATAAACCACACATTTCTGACTTGAATTGTTCAAAACAACAGATTGTTATATAAATTTGGGGTAAATAAGAATCAATCACAAAATCACAGACACAGAATATTACAAATCACACAGCGGAATAGATAAACATAGTAGTTCATGAAGCAACTACATAAACATCAGAGTCTAAAGCAATACAATAGAAATCCAAATACATAGAGGTTCGCTAATACATAAGCAAATGACAAATGTCTGAACGGAAATAACTGAAATGACTGAAATAGCTAAATAGATAGATAGATAGTTCTCCAACCAATCTGCAGCTCCAAAAGATGAGTCTCGAATGCTGTAATACTCAGGCTGACCTAGGCATAAAGAAAAAACAAAACACTCGAGTCAAGTTTAACATTCTTATGTAAATAAATCAACTCAAGTGAAATGTACAGGTGAAATGCATCCATAACTCAAAGGATGCTTGGGATTCCCATTCTTTAAGGATCCGTTAAACTATGATATATAATAGAATACGCTACATAGACAGTGTCTATCATAAATTAAAGTATTAAAGTAGCGTTAAGGCATTACCCATATCCTCCTTAACACATTTTTATATAAATATCATAGTCTATACAGTACTGTAAGCTCCACCGTAAACTGGTGGGATACTAAGGGAGCACTCCATAGGTACGATACAAACCAAAGTCGTAGTGTTTGTCGACCAGCCCTTTCAACCCTCGAAAATCGACATAAATACGCTCATTGTATAACATGCCGAACGATCGAGTGCCGAAAATACAGATTGTTGAGGGAAAAAAAAGTGGGTAGAAAAAGAAGAAACTAACAAAACAGAATCTCACAGCAGACTGAATAACATATAATATAAACAGTTCTTTATACAAACCCAAAACTGTACTATACATATCTCTCATCAGAGAACACAAATCAATAATTACCAGCCTGGACAGTTATAACAACCTGCCCTCACAATTGCTGATAATTTCAAACAAACATTGCAGCGGAATAAAACAAGTACGAAAATACGTCTCGGTCTCCAGCTCGTCTCCTAAGCTCCATAGCATCCTAACCTGAACCTATAATACTCAGTCTGACCTAAGCATTATAATAAAATAACACCCGTAAACACTCAATTTGAATTATTAAAGTTATCAAAATCCTTTGAAAATCAAAGGTATCTCGTAAGACCACGCCACACATAAACACGACGGGTTTTTACCTTACTGTAACAACCCGGTATTTCGTACCGATTAATTATCGTCTTTGGACGATTGCTTTTCCTAGCAAATCGCTGTTTGGAATTTTAATTTAACCAGTTGAAATTCTTTTAAAAATTTGTTAAAAGGGTTGTGGGCTTTGAAAATCGTCTTGATCCATATTCTTCTTGGTGCCGTATTTATAAAAGATAACCCGTCCCCTTTTTACTTTCATTCCTTTCGATTGTAAACCCTAAATCATACGAGCGAAAGAAAAGGAAATGGCGGCACGAATTCGTTCTCGCTCGATCGCTCTTGAGGACCACGGCTTCGACTCTTCCTCAATTCGAACGTCTGCTTCAATTCGTCGAAGGAATCTCGTGCTTGGCTTCGTTCGATTTAGTGATGTCACCACTTCCACTTCGAGCTGTTCGATCGCAACAGATGGCTTAGTTCGCGGCTTCTCCCCTTTGATCGAGTTCGACTCGTCTTCTCGACCAGAAAAAGGTGAGTGAGTAACTCTCATTCACATCTAATTTAATCTAGTTATGTGTAAATCTTGTTGTTTGTTTTCTCGGCTATCACTGCTGTGAACTCGAGTGATTTCTTATCACTCACATTTAGTTCAATTTTAATGCTTTCCGCTTTCTTCGATTGGTATAATTTGTTGATTGCCACGGCTTGATTTGCAGTCGATTTCGTGTTTGCTAATTTCGTTGAAATGTGATGATTTCTCTGGCTTTGCCAATTTCACATGACTGGATGATGGTTTGTTCATTATAGTTTCGAATTGTTTTCGTGACAGCCCTGGATTGTTTTGCTGTTACTGTCGTTGATTTTATTTTCGTCCCCTGATTCTAGTCAGTTGTTCACGGCTCCGGATTGAATTTTGATACTTCTTGGCTTTACGTTGGCTTGAGTTGCATTTAGCTATTCACTTATTAGAGTCTTTTGAAATAATAACATGTATAGATTAATACACACACATAACGTACAAACTATATTTATGTTCAACTAATCTAGTTGGTACAGCAGCACATCTATTTCATATTTTGTTTTAGAGCTTGAGCTTAACTTAGTTGTTTTAGAGCTTGAGCTTAACTTAGTTTGATAAGAATGCTTACATTTTAGATGATCAGGTTTTCTAATAAAAAGTATACATAAGTTTGGAAATTTTCATGCTTTAGTTTATAGCCTGACATTTCTTAAAATCACATAGTACTATAAGTGGTATCTGATAGCCTGGCAGTGAATGCACTACATTTTATTATCCTTACAACTATCAAACTGTGAATATATATAAATAATTAGAATAGAATATAGTTGTTTGTGGCCTTGCAATGGGATTTGTTTACTTTGGTTTTGTATGTCTTCTATGCCTTTGCTTGGAAAGTGGTCAAGCATCACCCATGTATTTGGGTTTAAATGCAGATTCTTTCTAGGTGAATAGTAGCAGGTTGTTGCTTCCTAGTTGCCTTTGCTTTGTAGCCTTGCAATTGAACACATTAATTTGGGTTTAAGTGCAAAGCTTTCTTTTGTGAATAGTAGCAACTTTTATTGCTTTTAACATTGATACGTCCTAGCCTAGCTTGAAAGTTGTCATATATATTTGCTTTAGCATTAAATGCATGCGTCCTTGCCTTGGCATGTCAACCTATGTTTTGTTTAGTTGCATTCCTCTGGTCTCTTCATTTTTGACACTGTTTTGTCGCTGAGGTTGCCCTTGTACATGCTTCACTGCATCATCTTCTACCTGTTGCACTTGCTATGATGTTCATATGTATTGCCCTTGTGCATGCTTCACTGCATCATTTTCTACCTGTTGCACTTGCTATGATGTTCATATGTATTGCCCTTGTACATGCTTCACTGCATCATTTTCTACCTGTTTCACTTGCTATGATGTTCATATGTACTGCCCTTGTACATGCTTCACTGCATCATCTTCTACCTGTTGCACTTGCAATGATGTTCTCCATTTCATGTTCGAATTCATACTTGTCTGCACTGATGTTCATCTGTTCTTGTTGGCATTGGATTACTGAAACAGTTTGTACATGTTTATCCTCGAGTTGTCCATCTCAGTTGAACTGCACTTGGTTCTGCGTCATGATGTACTCGAATTCGTCTCTATTGCTGCATATGCTTGAACTGTTGATGACTTTTCTGCAGTTTAGTTGCAGCCTGCCCTTGTCCTTATACCTGTTTGCCACTGCAGTTTCATTGTGGTGGTGACTTTAAATTCGGTGGTGGCGAGGCAGTGCACGCGTGCGTGCACTGCAGCCACCCAGAATTGTCAGTTTTGAATTGATTTAGTCGATTTGATAATTTGTTTATTTATCTCTGTTGATGATTTAAATCTGCTGATTTTTGCTTAACACTGTTAAGTGTTATATTTTTAGTTATCCGATTTCTTTGTTAAAAGGATTGGATAGACGGAAATTATTGTGACTGTCATCTATTTGATTATTATTGCTTCCATGCATTAATAACTGAGTTTGAATTAGACTGATCCGGGTATTATTTTCTTTTGAATGTAATACTCGGGTCAGACCGAGTATTTACAGGTTGTAGATTTTTAGCTTTGGGTTGCTGCTAGAGCTATGAAGACTTTTTATATCATTTGAAGTGGTCTTCGTCCTGTTGTAGTAGTCAGTGTGTCTGCTTTAAGATGATAATGTATTCATGTATATTAGTCGATAATGTACTTGTATATATAACTTCTTGAGTCGACAGTTGTAGTTGTATCATTTGTATTGTGTCAAATGTATTGTAACTGATATCAGTTATTATATATATGAGACTTTTCGTTCCATCTTTATTCCGCATTTATGTTATCTGTGTTATTTTTATATCTATTGTCCTAAACTATTATAGCCACTGTGTAGTAGCTTTGAGTTTGTATCGGTATGTCGGGTTTCCTCTAAAAATGAAATGCAAGGTTTTATTATCTGACATATCGGTGCTCGCACAAGGCAATTACATAGATGGTCGCTCCTCAACAGCCTTATTCTCCGTGCTAGTTGACAGCACTACATCGTAGTGTTCTTGGCTAGCGTGGGTATAGAGGTGGGGCGTCACAGCTTGGTATCAGAGCCTGGGGTTTAGGACAATTATAAAACATAACTTAGATGGAACATGTGTTACAACTATTTGTCGATGTTTTATCTCTCATCTTTACATATGATTATTTTTGACTGTTAGGTATGAATTCCTAACGCTTATTTTGTGTTTTCGGCTTTGAATTGATTTAGCCGATGTTGATTTTGTTCGAATCTCAGCAATTTTGAACTTGATATTTTGTGTTTTCCTCATCTTGAATTCCATTCGACTTCGGTCACTTTGTTTTTGAGAAATTGCTAATTTCTTGATTTTTAAGACTTTGATTTTGTTTGTCGTTGGTTTCTTTGATAATGATGATTGAATCATTTTGTACTCGACTGCGGCTATTAATTGTTGACTTCGACATTGACTTGATTCTTACTTTTGTTGAAGTTATTTATGCATTTCTGCTCGTTTTGCTTTGTTTTTCCAGTTGATAATCGATTCTTCTTTTCTAATTAGTTGTTATCACCTTTGTCGATTTTGATAACTTCTATTTCTGGAATTTTTGGGTATTCCTACTTTGATGAATTTGGAATCGAATTCTTTGGATTTTATTCACGTCTTCGAATGTGAAATTTTAGTGAACTGACTTGGTTTCCTAATTTAATCGATTCTTGATCATTTCCCCAATTTGTTGCTATCATTGATTAGCAACTTTGATGACATTTTCTTCGGGATTTTTGTGAACATACTTTCTGATGGATTCAGTATCGATTTTTTTGGATTCTATTCACATCTTTGTATGTGAATTCTTGTGATTGATTGTTTCTACAATCATTTTTGTGATTTGTCACTTTAAAAATATAAAGGTTTTCTATACTAGTAGTAAATATTAAAATCCTTTTTCTCCAAACGATTTCAAAACTATTTTACTACAAAGCTCTTTTTCTTAAACCGTTTTCCAATCTATTAGTATATACAAGCCTTTATTTCACTCGTATAAGAAATTGAATTAAACGGCCTAGTAAAACAAGTGGTATGAAACGCTTGCGTTTACTTCGTCGGTTAACTCCTAGACTTGTTCGATTGAACCTTTTGTGACAATTTTCTAGTGTAATTGACACTTCTCGTTGATCATGATGATCATTTTATGATTTAGACTAGACCGCAGTAGTGTGATTCCGACTCACACATATCTCTTTGTCCGCAAGGTTAGTCTAGACCGCAGTAGTGTGATTCCGACTCACACATATCTCTTTGTTTGCAAGGTTAGACTAGACCGCAGTAGTGTGATTCCGACTCACACATATCTCTTTGTCCGCAAGGTTAGTCTAGACCGTAGTAGTGTGATTCCGACTCACACATATCTTTTTGTTTGCAAGGTTAGACTAGACCGCAGTAGTGTGATTCCGACTCACACATATCTCTTTGTTCGCAAGGTTAGTCTAGACCGCAGTAGTGTGATTCCGACTCACACATATCTTTTTGTTTGCAAGGTTAGACTAGACACCACTTGTGTGATTCCATTCACACATACCTTTTTGCTTTTTGGTTAGTCTAGACCTTAAATTTGTGTGATTCCACTCACACATATCTTTTTCTCTGCGAGGTTAGCCTAGACCTCAATCTGTGTGATTCCGACTCACACGCGTGGGATAGCGACCCACGGTCTTCGGACCATTCCTGTGTGAAAATTTAATGGATGGCTTCCATGAGATAGCGTCTCGTCTTGTGATACCGGTGTTTTGGAGTTTTCATGCTCCCATTTTGTGATAGGCCCCTTTTCCTTTTTATGATTTAGACTAGCAAATGTGCGATGTCTCTTTCTCTGCGAGGTTAGCCTAGACCTCAATCTGTGTGATTCTGACTCACACGTGTGGGATAGCGACCCACGGTCTTCGGACCATTCCTGTGTGAAACTTTAATGGTTAGCCACCATGAGATAGCGTCTCGTCTTGTGATACCGGTGTTTTGGAGTTTTCATACTCCCGTTTTCTGATAGGCCTTTTCCCCCCTCTTTTTGTGATTTCTGGATTTCTTGTGATGATTTCTAGAATTTGTGCTTCACCAATTTTCGTGATTTCTATTGACAAGTTTTGTCAATTTTTGTGTATTGGTGAATTCATGTGTTATTGACTTGTTATGAATACAAGTTTAGGGTATGATATCCCTTTCTATCTCTGAGAAGATTCTTGTGACATTTTCTTATGAATGAAAATTCATTGGTATTATACTTTGATGCCAGTTATTTTGATGAAATTTTGACGTGTTAACTTCAGTAACCGTCAATTTTAAAATGGATTTACAAGCGGTTCTTCCGCAATGCTGAATTTGTTGTCCGTTTTACTGTACTTTGAGAAGTGCAACTTCCTTATCTAAGATGCTACTGATATTGCTAATTTAATCACGTGTTTTCAAAATTCTTTATTTTTAAAAGTTGTTTCAAAAATATAAATTAAAATTGTTTTCAAAATTTTTACAGTTTACATTTTCAAAAGAACGAGGAAGCGATTTAAACGTTTCAGAAAAATCGAGGACTATGACCCCTTTCTTTTACTGATTCGCTTAATTCCGGACTTGTCCGTTTGAGAATGTGAAATGTTATTTTTAAAAACACACAATTCTGCACTTTCAAGGAAACGATAAAGAGATTTAAACGATTTAGCAAAAGTAAGGAGTATGGAACCATACTTTTACTACTTCGGTTAATTCCGGACTCGTTAATTGAATATTTACGACTTCTGATTATCGTTTTTGATAATCGGATATTTGTGTTTCTGATTATCGTTTTTGATTATCAGATTTTTGTGAAATTTGATTATCGTTTGAGATAATTAAATATTTTTCGATTTGATTAATCGAATGGTTGTGTTTCTGATTATCGTTTTTGATAATCAGATATTTGTGAAATTTGATTATCATTTTTGATAGTTAAACCTATTTGCGATTTTGAGATTTAAGCTTCGTCTTTTTCTCTGGCGATTCAGGTGAGTAATTTGATTTACTCACATTCAATTCGTGTAGTATGTGAATTCTGCTCTGTCTTCCTTTTCTTTCAATTGCTGGAACTCGATTGTTCTTGCTTTTGTCAGTCGATGATGATGTTTGGGGTTGTTTATATAGTCGTCTGATTTTGATTCCTTGATCCCCACGATGTTGACTCTTTTGATTTGAAGCAGTCGAATCTTTTGATTTTATATCTGATACTCCCCTGCTGACATTTGCTTTGCTTATGCCTTCGACATTACCATACTCTTTTGGTTGTTACCTTTTGTCCATTTATTCCTTATGATTGCGAGGACGCAATTTCTTTAAGGAGGGAAGTCTGTAACAACCCGGTATTTCGTACCGATTAATTATCGTCTTTAGACGATTGCTTTTCCTAGCAAATCACTGTTTGGAATTTTAATTTAACCAGTTGAAATTCTTTTAAAAATTTGTTAAAAGGGTTGTGGGCTTTGAAAATCGTCTTGATCCATATTCTTCTTGGTGCCGTATTTATAAAAGATAACCCGTCCCCTTTTTACTTTCATTCCTTTCGATTGTAAACCCTAAATCATACGAGCGAAAGAAAAGGAAATGGCGGCACGAATTCGTTCTCGCTCGATCGCTCTTGAGGACCACGGCTTCGACTCTTCCTCAATTCGAACGTCTGCTTCAATTCGTCGAAGGAATCTCGTGCTTGGCTTCGTTCGATTTAGTGATGTCACCACTTCCACTTCGAGCTGTTCGATCGCAACAGATGGCTTAGTTCGCGGCTTCTCCCCTTTGATCGAGTTCGACTCGTCTTCTCGACCAGAAAAAGGTGAGTGAGTAACTCTCATTCACATCTAATTTAATCTAGTTATGTGTAAATCTTGTTGTTTGTTTTCTCGGCTATCACTGCTGTGAACTCGAGTGATTTCTTATCACTCACATTTAGTTCAATTTTAATGCTTTCCGCTTTCTTCGATTGGTATAATTTGTTGATTGCCACGGCTTGATTTGCAGTCGATTTCGTGTTTGCTAATTTCGTTGAAATGTGATGATTTCTCTGGCTTTGCCAATTTCACATGACTGGATGATGGTTTGTTCATTATAGTTTCGAATTGTTTTCGTGACAGCCCTGGATTGTTTTGCTGTTACTGTCGTTGATTTTATTTTCGTCCCCTGATTCTAGTCAGTTGTTCACGGCTCCGGATTGAATTTTGATACTTCTTGGCTTTACGTTGGCTTGAGTTGCATTTAGCTATTCACTTATTAGAGTCTTTTGAAATAATAACATGTATAGATTAATACACACACATAACGTACAAACTATATTTATGTTCAACTAATCTAGTTGGTACAGCAGCACATCTATTTCATATTTTGTTTTAGAGCTTGAGCTTAACTTAGTTGTTTTAGAGCTTGAGCTTAACTTAGTTTGATAAGAATGCTTACATTTTAGATGATCAGGTTTTCTAATAAAAAGTATACATAAGTTTGGAAATTTTCATGCTTTAGTTTATAGCCTGACATTTCTTAAAATCACATAGTACTATAAGTGGTATCTGATAGCCTGGCAGTGAATGCACTACATTTTATTATCCTTACAACTATCAAACTGTGAATATATATAAATAATTAGAATAGAATATAGTTGTTTGTGGCCTTGCAATGGGATTTGTTTACTTTGGTTTTGTATGTCTTCTATGCCTTTGCTTGGAAAGTGGTCAAGCATCACCCATGTATTTGGGTTTAAATGCAGATTCTTTCTAGGTGAATAGTAGCAGGTTGTTGCTTCCTAGTTGCCTTTGCTTTGTAGCCTTGCAATTGAACACATTAATTTGGGTTTAAGTGCAAAGCTTTCTTTTGTGAATAGTAGCAACTTTTATTGCTTTTAACATTGATACGTCCTAGCCTAGCTTGAAAGTTGTCATATATATTTGCTTTAGCATTAAATGCATGCGTCCTTGCCTTGGCATGTCAACCTATGTTTTGTTTAGTTGCATTCCTCTGGTCTCTTCATTTTTGACACTGTTTTGTCGCTGAGGTTGCCCTTGTACATGCTTCACTGCATCATCTTCTACCTGTTGCACTTGCTATGATGTTCATATGTATTGCCCTTGTGCATGCTTCACTGCATCATTTTCTACCTGTTGCACTTGCTATGATGTTCATATGTATTGCCCTTGTACATGCTTCACTGCATCATTTTCTACCTGTTTCACTTGCTATGATGTTCATATGTACTGCCCTTGTACATGCTTCACTGCATCATCTTCTACCTGTTGCACTTGCAATGATGTTCTCCATTTCATGTTCGAATTCATACTTGTCTGCACTGATGTTCATCTGTTCTTGTTGGCATTGGATTACTGAAACAGTTTGTACATGTTTATCCTCGAGTTGTCCATCTCAGTTGAACTGCACTTGGTTCTGCGTCATGATGTACTCGAATTCGTCTCTATTGCTGCATATGCTTGAACTGTTGATGACTTTTCTGCAGTTTAGTTGCAGCCTGCCCTTGTCCTTATACCTGTTTGCCACTGCAGTTTCATTGTGGTGGTGACTTTAAATTCGGTGGTGGCGAGGCAGTGCACGCGTGCGTGCACTGCAACCACCCAGAATTGTCAGTTTTGAATTGATTTAGTCGATTTGATAATTTGTTTATTTATCTCTGTTGATGATTTAAATCTGCTGATTTTTGCTTAACACTGTTAAGTGTTATATTTTTAGTTATCTGATTTCTTTGTTAAAAGGATTGGATAGACGGAAATTATTGTGACTGTCATCTATTTGATTATTATTGCTTCCATGCATTAATAACTGAGTTTGAATTAGACTGATCCGGGTATTATTTTCTTTTGAATGTCATACTCGGGTCAGACCGAGTATTTACAGGTTGTAGATTTTTAGCTTTGGGTTGCTGCTAGAGCTATGAAGACTTTTTATATCATTTGAAGTGGTCTTCGTCCTGTTGTAGTAGTCAGTGTGTCTGCTTTAAGATGATAATGTATTCATGTATATTAGTCGATAATGTACTTGTATATATAACTTCTTGAGTCAACAGTTGTAGTTGTATCATTTGTATTGTGTCAAATGTATTGTAACTGATATCAGTTATTATATATATGAGACTTTTCGTTCCATCTTTATTCTGCATTTATGTTATCTGTGTTATTTTTATATCTATTGTCCTAAACTATTATAGCCACTGTGTAGTAGCTTTGAGTTTGTATCGGTATGTCGGGTTTCCTCTAAAAATGAAATGCAATGTTTTATTATCTGACATATCGGTGCTCGCACAAGGCAATTACATAGATGGTCGCTCCTCAACAGCCTTATTCTCCGTGCTAGTTGACAGCACTACACCGTAGTGTTCTTGGCTAGCGTGGGTATAGAGGTGGGGCGTCACACTTACGATAACCAAAACATTTCATATCAAATCCTCTGATATTATAATAGTGTCTAAGTACAAATACTTATTCAAATAGCCAAAATTGTTACATTAATTAAATTCCAGCATACTAGGCTCTACAATCAAAACCGTAAAGGCACGTATTGGAGAATGGATTCCATACGAATGACTAGGCAGTGGGGTACCACCTGTCACCGTACACGTCTAGAACAGCGTACCGAGGACCACGTCGGGATCCCCTGCAACACAAGACCGGACTATCCCTAACCTAGATAGACCGAATATGCTATCACCCCGGGTGTTCCCACTCTCTCACGAGCTCCTTCCATATACCATAGTAATAATAATATCCGAGGTTATCTAGAAAGGTGATAAACATACCCTAATTGGGTGCGACCCACTTAGCCTTGCTGTATCCCCCTTGATTTTCAGTCATTCCCGGTTGATGAGGCTAGAGGCTACGATTACCTTTTTAAGGAATTTTCACTTAGAATGCTCATTGCCTTCAATGGCAATGTACTGATAGCATTCATCCATACAAGTCCGTTCCATGTCCGAACGGAACCGAAGGCACTATTCCTACTACATCCTTTTTGGAATCACCCTCAGGATTAGTAGTGATTAGCCCTTGCACTTCACTTCTCCATCTTCGACTCCATGCTCTTGTCTTCATATCGAAAACGTACTCGTTGGATCGAAGTGGTTTTCGGATAACAAATCTGATCCATATCACTTCGAAACAACGTTCGATATTTCCCGGTAAACTCAACCCCGGTTCTCTAGGAAATAAACAAACGAAGATAAGATCGGAGATCACCCCCTAACCGTTAGTGGACGGATTTCCTTATAAACGTCCTAGAAGAACGAAACGAGTTTATACGTACAGTATAGCACCTTAAACGGTAATGGTACCATATAATCCTCGTACTTCTTCCAGATATTTCCAAAGTTATATTTGGGTCCAGATTTGATAGTCGGTTATTTAACTATCAAATAAACAATCAATCCAACAAAATACTTCATTTCACTGAAAAACACCAAGTCCTATTTAATTTAAATCTTAAATAAATTAAATCTCTTTATCCAAAAGTATATACTTGTCTTATCGAATTTAGTATATTCACAAATCATCCTTTTCAAAAATATTTGAAAACCCTTTTTAAAATAATGTGGAAAGTACCACTGCGGTATCAAACCATGGATCACAGCTCAATGGTTACGTCTCTATCCCAGAGAAATCCAAAACTTAACTGCAGGCACTCACTACCTCCGATTTACGCCATGCGAGTATACCATTACTTCCCGAAAACTTTGTTTAATAATTTTCTCCAAATAATGCTTATAAATTCTAAAAAAAATTTTCAAGTTTAATCTAGACAACAATACTTAGATAAAAGTTATTATACCAAACCATATTAAAATTTAACAATTATCTTTTAAAAACAAAAATGCTGACTATTTCTTAAATAATAACAAATCTTTAAAAATCATTATAAGGTTACTAATAGATAATTAAATATGCTTTATACAATTTAAAATAATTGAATAACTAATTTCCAGAATATTTTTAACACTATTAAAATTACCGAGTTAATAGTTAAAAATCCTCTTTTTAAAACAAGCCCAATTTCCTTGATTCTAATTTTATTTCGTAAATTTGGAAATCTTACTTGAGTCCAGTATACCCAATTTACACTTATTTCCAAATTCACTTCTATTCTCCCAAAATATTTAAAATCTCGATTTTAAATATATTTAAACAAGTACCATTTAAGGATTTATTGTTTAAAAATACTTTTATGTACTTTTATTCCAAAATCCCTGTTCACAATAACCCGAAATAGTTACACTACAATTCCGAAACCATTTACTTTATCCAATAGATTTACCTCGAAAACTCTATATAAACATTTTACTTCAAAATCCCTATTTACAATTCTTTACCAATTTAAAACATATTTTTATTGATATTTAAAAACACCAAAAATTCAGGTTAACTACCATAACATCCAATCGATTCAAATCACACAATAACCTGTTACAGATCATTCAAACAGAACATATATCACTATATATGAATTATGTTTTACATTTTTGAGGAATCCAGTTGGATCCCTCCAACCTGTTTTCCCTGCATCCACAGATGTTAGCACAACAATAAAAAATACCAATTCCGCTTCAAGGTGGAATATCGCGGTATATAGGGTCATCCGCTATTATGCGGGGCGCATAGGGTCTCATCCGCTATATATATATGCGGGAATATCAACCACTCCAATATATATACACTACTATATATAATATCACATCCAACTGATATAAATGCATCAATTTAACCAATCAATCATTAATTAATTTAAACTACTTAAAATTAATACCAGCAGTCCAAAATTGAGTGAGATTAACTCACCTTGAGTTTTAATTCACCGAACGCTCAAATTTTAAATTAACCCGAACACGTTCAATTTAACCTAAAGTTTTTGCTAGCTCCGATCGACTCCAGATCTGCTCCAGCACATAGTGTTCGTCGCTGTGATTCCGACGCCGCTTGTTTCGTCCAATTCCGACCTCATATGAATTAAATATGCATTTTGAAAGTTTGGAATATAATTTATAATAATAAATTTCTTTTTCTTTTTTTTTAAAACAATACCCAGATCTGCCGTACATATCAAACTGATGGTTCGTGACCGCTCTGCTTTTCTTCCTTCATGTTCGCTCCAGCCTCCTCACGAACCCAAATGACATTGCTTTGACCAACGTTCGCTTCCCCATCGACCACCTGGAACGCGATCGGCGACCGCCATGACGAAGAGCGTTGCGAACTCCACCATCGGCCAAAAACTCATCAAGCTCGGTCATTACCATCACGTGGAAAACGCGCATGAACGGTCGAGGTTTGAGTCGTGATTTCTCCCACCTCGTCACGCTATTCCCGATCTCCACCGTTGGATACGTTGAGCTCGACGAGCTCTTCGACATTACAGTTGGAAATTTCTCGCAAAAGTGGATGGATAGAGGGATAAATGAGGGAGAGCAAGGGAGTGTTTCGGCCATGGAAAACAATAACGGTGGCTACATTAGTTTGCTAGGGTTTCACTATTTGAGGGTGTACATATACGCGTTTGCACAATATTTTATTATTATTTCCAATTTTAACGTGCTTTTTTAAACGAACCCCAAACGAAATGTGCCACCTGTTTTACCCCAATTTCGAACACAATGGAACATGTTTCGGGGCCTAATTCGATCGTATGTGGAAGATAGCTTTTTGAATCGAATTTAAATATTAAATTTTCGATATTTATTTCAACGCGTTTCTATTCCGTACAACCAAACGGTAACTCCAAACGCTACGAAATTTGAAATCCGATAATAATACACTATTACGGATCCAATGGAACTAGTTTCGTCGAATTCCAAGACTGTGCCCCGAAAGGCCGTTTTAACTCGTCGATTAAATCGAGCAATTTTCAAAATCGTCGAAATCGTTTTAAATTTTCAATTTTTAAAACTTACTAACTCCATTATAAACCTCATGGAATTTATATTCACATTAAATATCATTCTGATTTATATTAAATCAAAATTTCATTATTTACACTATTACTATATATTAATTTCCACTATTTAATTAATACATAAATTTCAAGCTTTAAATTTATCGACTTTTAATTCCATTCAAAAGTCCAATATTTTAATACTAATCCAAACAGAATTTAAATAAATTTTAGAAATCATTTCCATGTCCATTTATTTCTAGATTCCCATATTTGCAAATATTAAATTTATATTTACCAGATCCAATTAATAGCTATATTTGAAATGTTAAACTATTTTGCTTATTCTTTCAAAATCTCCATATTCAAAATCAATTAAAAATTCAAATTCATCATTTAAAATAGATTAAATGTTCAAAACTAAATGACCAAAATTCTGGGTCGTTACATAGTGGGCTCAATCATGATAAATATGACAAGGCACGTGAGGCAATGCCCAGGGTAGGATTCTACCTTTTTACACTCTCAGACTGGTGGTAACGCATAGCAGCTACTACCACCCACCTCGAGACACACTCCCATAATCAAATGTGCGCACCAATTAAATCATAAAGTAATAGATATGGTTTTGAAGAAACATGTTCGATAGGGGGAGCGCCCCACTTGGCCCGGTATAGCTCCTATTTTAGTCATTTTAATTATGACCCGAAAGTCAAGGTTATCCATCATCGTTCTCTTACTTCATTCCAGTAGTGTTCGCCAAACCAACTTACTTCATTTTTGATTCTCCACCATGTGCACAGTTGTTAAAGTGGTTTCAGTATTGGCAGAGAGTATGACAATATCCGATCCCGGTCTCTTTAACAACAAAACGCTTATTTCACACCGTGGTCATTTATAAAACAGTTCATAATTTAAATCCCAAGTTACAATTTAAATCAATAATTAAATATTTAACTTCAATTATATTTAATTTTGAAACAATTTACTTAACACTGTTAATTAAATCAAGTTATTACAATTTAAAATTATATCCTTTGAAAATCTCATAAACAAATAAGTTTAAATCACATCTTATTTGAAACAAATCTTTAAATTACAATTTAATCTTAATTATCTTTCCAAATCCTTATTTATTAAAGTTATTACAAAAATCTATTTTATTTATATTAATTTAAATTTTAAATAATTTTAAAATATATTTTAAATTTTTATTAATTGAAATTTTTATTAAATTAAATCTTATTTTATTAAATTCTATTAAATTTTATTTTATTAAATTAAATTTTTATTTTGTTAAATTTTATTAAATTAAATTTTAAAATAATAAAGTTATAAGTTAAAAATCTTATAATTTACCTTTTTGAGACTTATTATTGACTTATAAATTTAAAACTTCAAAACATATAATTTTTTTAAAATTGAAGTTTATATATATATATATTTAAAATAAATCTTTAAATTAAATTTTAAAAAAATCAATTTGTATTAAATCAAACATATTTCAAAATTTTCAAAAATTACTTTAAAAATCAACCAACGGTGTCTGTATATAGTTTTCTATCCAAGGGTCCAGTGATTCGGGTATTTATCATTTCAACCCACATCCCAAGCCAACAATTTCCTAAACTATATAATCGTTCGGGTATGTATCATTACAACCCATAGTGATTTTCCTAACATCTAAGGGAACTCGCAATGTGATTGAAATAATAATAACATGACATATATAAAAAGGGAACTTGAAATGTGATTTAATAAATAAAATAACATAACAATAATCATACATGTTTCATAGCATATCACATAGCAACAAATAACATATCTTGTAAATCAGCATATCCTATATGTGCCAAACTAACATATTATCTATGTGTCCAATTATATGTCAAAAGGGAACATCATATCAATTCATGTAAAAAAATATTACTAAAACAATTCCTAGCTAAAACTAATATTTCAATTGTCATCAATTCACTTATCATAACCATGTTAGTCATGAGTGATTTCTCACCTTTCGTGGCTACGAAGGTGATAACAACACAAATGAATACGGAGTGGAGATCTGAAGCTAAACAAATCCAAAGTAATAACAAGATCCAAAGCAATCCAAGATCCAAACAAAGCAATGATACGAAAAAGCTTTCAACAAATATGTTTCTTCTTTTCTTTTCTTTTTTGTCTTTTCTTTTTTTTGAAGAGAGGGGGAAGAGAAGAGGGAGCATAGGGTTCGGTCTATGATTGCAAAGAGGTGTAGTGCTCGGCCAAAGTGGATAGGTGGTGGTGGTCGACTTCAAATGATCGTCGATTTCACCAAAACCATACCTGAAAATATGTCGTCTTTAAGAAAAGATTCGGACCATAATATTACTGAATATGTAAAAGTGACTAACTAGAAAGTTATTGAAAATTCTTTTCTCTCCACTTTCAAGAAAGAATCACTCAAAATGCTTCTATCTTGAGGAAGTTATGGTCAAAACAAACAGAGGTCTTTTCTGAGTTGAAAATCTGAGTACAAAAACATTTTGAAAAGATTTAAGTTTTTGGCATAGCACCTTAAGAAATTTGAAGAACAGATCTAAAAGAAAGTTGAAGCCACTGGAAAAAAATGGTTTGAAAAAATAATGACACATTTTTGGCTAGAAATGAAGAAGTTCTATTGTAATGAAAATGGGGAAGAAAGAGAGAGGAAGGAGAGGAGAGTAGAGGGGAGGAGAGAGAAGATTGGACTTTTAGTTTAGGAGTTTAGTGATTTAGGAATTTAGGCAAGGGGAAAGGAGATAGGAAGGAGAAGAATAAAAAGAAGTTTTTCAAAGAGAAGAAATGAGAAAGTGAGAAAGATTGTACGTACTTTGTTTCATCAGAAGTGTCTATAGGTGAATGAGTGAGGCCCATTAGTTTCCAAGTGTCCATTAGTATCCCTAGGAAGCCTAATAGTTATTAGGAAGCCCAATAGATAAACTGGAAAACCCAAGAGTCAATGTAAAGAGAATAACACTAGAATTACAATAGGAGATGCAATATATACATGTACAATGGAATACACTGTACATTTATGCGAGTTTTTCACTGTAAATTGCATATTTATAGTTCTAGAAGTCCGATTTTGATGAAATGAAAAGTGGAATCCTTCTTAGAATTAAGTCTGGATTTTTTCCTAACGATAAAATTTAAATTTTAAAACTTTTAAATTTTCAACTAAAATACAAAATTTAACTAAAATTGACCAAAAGTTGACTTTTCACAAAATTTTCCATGTGAATGTTGGTTACACACTTGAATCGGATTTGAATAATTACATTTTCAAAACTAACATTTTTCATTTGAATATAAATGATTGTAAATTAAATATGAAACTAAAATAAATTTCAAATTCCACAACAACAAATTTAGTTTGCATTATTCATAAAAAAATGCCAAATCATTCAACTTTATTTTAATGGTATTCAACGTTTACTGTTACAATCACTTTGTACTAACTATTTCCGCCATTTAACATATGTAACTTTTGTTTGAATTCAAGTCTCCTATTCTTATAAAATCACACACACAAAAACGTTCATTTAATTTTTTTCTTTTTTCACAACCTTGTTTTGTTTCCGTTACGATATTTAAATCTAATTTAACACAAACGGATGATGCTCATATTGCATTAATTTACCATAAATTTCTCTTTATTTTAATTAAAAGGTTTCCAATAATTTCAGTTGTAATAAGCTCAATATTAAATTTAAAAATGAACACAAATAATACAACCACTGTTTTCTTTACATTTTATATATTCCAACATTTATTAGTTTATTTCATAAAACAAATACACACATTAATTATCAAATAAATGTTTCTTATCAACTTCTCTCATTAAATGTTTTCTTATTAGAGGTTATTATATATAATTGAATAAATAAATTTAGGTTTCTCTTATTAAATAGCCTTCATTTTATTATTTATTCACATTATCCCTTATTATTCAGTTGCCGTTAATTATTACCTACAGATTAACATCATTGAATCACATTCCAAAAATTGTTACCTACTCCTCATATCACAATTTGTCATTTAAGAATTCATTTTAACTTCATATCCAATGAGTTTACATTAATAGATCATTAAATTTATTTCTACCCATCTTTATTTAGAAATTTTATTTAATTTAATAAATTCTAACAGGTTAAAATATGGGTCATTACAATCTCCCACAGGCAAAACTTTTCGTCCTTGAAAAGGAACGAGATAGTAGAATATAAGCAAACAGAAGATAAGATAGATTCGAAATGCATAGTACCAGATACAAACAATTAATTCAAACCATATAAATTTCATTTTCGAATGCTAACATTATACATTTTCATTACTTATTAACATCATTTATCATTATTATTCTAATTAACTCCCTTTCAATTTAGTTTATATTCTATTCAATTGTTTCAATTGCTTTACATTCATTTCGTTTACACTTGATATATTCAATTTAAATTTACGACCTAAGTTCCCCCCTTTTTTTTCTTAAACCAAAATCCATTTAACTCATTTCATAAATTCACTTCATTAGCTTATTTCATTTATTCATTTCCAATAACTCTACTTAAGTTAAATTTTTATTTCATAATTTGACTTCAAACTTTCTATTCTTAACATTCATATTCAACCAATTTTAAATTTTGTATTACTTATATTTATCATAGCTGTAAGTTCTAACTTTAACTTCTACATTTTCAAACATTTAAATCATAATATTCATATCCCATTTTTGTATTGACATTATAAATTTTAAATCACAATCACTTTCATTCTTACTTTAGTTAAGATAGATTTCATTTAGCATCACAAATTCAGATTTCGTTTAGCTTAGCCAAAATGTTTAACCATTTTAGATTTGGTTTTAAGTTCTATTTCTCTTAAATTTCAAGCTATAAAACTCTTATGTCATTACTTAATTTTCTTTACAACTTAACTTAAAATTTCATTTTCACATTTTATTTAAAATTCTTGTTCTTTTAGACAGCTTTATACAAGTTTACTAAGCTACACTTAATTTATAAACATTCCTTACAATTCTAATCACTTATTTTCCAATTTAATTTACAATAGTATACAAGACATGGTTTATAGTTTAGTTTACTTCTTAAGTTCACATTCCGCCACTTAAAAGAATTCCTCTCTTAATCATTAACTAAGTGTATATCCTTTTATTATAACATTTAATTTACACTTAGATTATAATATTTACACGACTTTATTCAAGTTTAATTATTTCAAAAGTTACAAAATTTTATTTAAAGACATTTTTTGTAATTTTGCTTTCTCATAAATCCAATTGACTTTCATTCAACTATTAAAATTGATTTTATTTAACATTACCTTTCATACAATTCATTATTTATTCAATTGGTTAGCATTCACTTCATTTTTATATTTAAGTTCATTTCATTTCAAATCAAATTTATTTCATTTAACTCATTTTATTAATTATTTTATTAACACTTCTTAAGTTTAATTTTTAATTCATTGTGCTACTAAACAACATTCCAACTATATTCGATTTATATATCTTCTTTATTAGTTTATTCAATTGATTTATTTTATTAACTTATTTCATTAATTTAATTCATTTAACTCTGCTTAAGTTAAAATCTATCTCATTGTTCAATCATTAATTCCGTTTCAATTAAAATTGGATTTCACTTTTATAACTCAAGTTCTTTATTCATTCACTCAAATAGTGTCTCTTTTACTATTAAAATTATCTATTAAACATTTCATTAATATTTACTTTCAATTTCAATTGGAATTATTTCATTTAACTTTGTCACCTAAGGTCATTTGTCATTACTTAAATAATATTCTTCTTTTTAGTATTCAGTTTATTTATAAATCAATTCATACATATTAACATGTTATACACTTAAATCTATATTTATAAACATTTCCTCAATGACAATAAATGATAATACTCGAACATTATCACCTTAGACAAACTACACATCAAAATTAACGATATAAATTTTCAAAAATAATACTTTTATATATATAATATAATCCTAATTAACAAAATAAACAACATAATATAAAACAATTTTTATAACACTAACACATACGCTCTCTCATAGGATGATTCAAGAATGGATTTTAGAACAAAGATAGAGATTCAAATTTTAAAGGAAACCTAATCAATGAGAATTCTAACTAAGAAGATAGGCTTGATAGGAAGGATGATGTTGTAATTGATTCTACTCATTCTAGGGTATTAGTACCCTATCTCTAATGAGCTTTTACCCCCATAAGCTAAGGTTTGCCGAAACCTCGCTCTGATACCAACGGTAACGACCTACTATTTCGAACCATTCAAATCGACAATAAACCACACATGTCTGACTTGAATTTTTCAAAACAACATATTGTTTAAATTTGGGGTAAATAAGAATCAATCACAAAATCACAGACATAAAATATTACAACATCACACAGCGGAATAGATAAACATAGTAGTTCATGAAGCTACTACATAAACATCAGAGTCTAAAGCAATACAACAGAAATCCAAATACATAGAGGTCCGCTAATACATAAGCAAATGACAAATGTCTGAACAAAAATAACTGAAATGACTGAAATAGCTAAATAGATAGATAGATAGATCTCCAACCAATCTCCAGCTTCAAAAGATGAATCTCGAATGCTGTGATACTCAGGCTGACCCGAGAATAAAGCAAAAGAAAAACACTCGAGTCAGGATTAACATTCTTATGTAAGTAAATCAACTCAAGTGAAATGTACAAGTGAAATGCATCCATAACTCAAATGATGCTTGGGATTCCCATCCTTTGAGGATCCTTTAAACTATCTACATATATAATCGAATACGCTACATAGATAATGTCTATCATAAAGTAAAGAATTAACGTAGCGTTAAGGCGTTACCCATATCCCCCTTAACACATTTTTATATAAATATCATAGTCTATACAGTACTGTAAGCTCCACCGTAACCTGGTGGGATACTGAGGGAGCACTCCATAGGTACGATATAAACCAAAGTCGTAGTGGGCTCGATCAAGATAAATATGACAAGGCACGCGAGGCAATGTCCAGGGTAGGATTCTACCGTTTTGCACTCCTAGACTAGTGGTAACGCATAGCAGCTACTACCGCCCACCTCGAGACACACTCCCATAATCAAAAGTGTGCACCAATCAAATCACAAAATAATAGATATGGTTTCAAAGAAGCATGTTCGATAGGGGGAGCGACCCCTTGGCCCGGTATAACTCCTGTTTTAGTCATTTTAATTATGACCCGAAAGTCAAGGCTATCCATCATCGTTCTCCTACTTCATTCCAACAGTGTTCGCCAAACCATCCAACTTCATTCTGGATTCTCCACCACGTGCACAGTTGTTAAAGTGGTTTCGGTATTGGCAGAGCGTATGACAATATCCGATCCCGGTCTCTTTAACAACCAAACGCTTATTTCACACCGTGGTCATTTATAAAACATTTCATAATTTAAATCCCAAGTTACAATTTAAATTAATAATTAATTATTTAACTTCAATTATATTTAATTTTGAAACAATTTACTTAACACTTTTAATCAAATCAAGTTATTACAATTTAAAATTATATCCTTTGAAAATCTCATAAACAAATAAGTTTAAATCATGTCTTATTTGAAACAAATCTTTAAATTACAATTTAATCTTAATTAT
This sequence comes from Allium fistulosum, assembly GCA_030737815.1. Lineage (NCBI taxonomy): Eukaryota > Viridiplantae > Streptophyta > Magnoliopsida > Asparagales > Amaryllidaceae > Allium > Allium fistulosum. The sequence continues at coordinate 1,124,446,962 of CM060904.1, read as the reverse complement.
CCTTCCAAATCCTTATTTATTAAAGTTATTAAAAAAAACTATTTTATTTATATTAATTTATATATTAAATAATTAAAAAAATATTTTATATTTTTATTAAATTAAATCTTAATTTATCAAATTCTTTAAATTAAAATTTATTTTATTAAATTAAATTTTTATTTTGTTTAATTTTATTAAATTAAATTTAAATTATATTTTAAAATAATAAAGTTATAAGTTAAAAATCTTATAATTTACATTTTTGAGACTTATTATTAACTTATAAATTTAAAACTTTAAAACATATAATTTTTTTTAAAATTAAAGTTTATATTTATATTTTTAAAATAAATCTTTAAATTAAATTTAAAAAAATAAATTTTTATTAATTCAAACATATTTCAAAATTTTCAAAAATTACTTTAAAAATCAACCAACGGTGTCCGTATATAGTTTTCTATCCAAGGGTCCAGTGATTTGGGTATTTATCATTTCAACCCAAAATTATTAAATTTTCCGCGTATATATCATTTCAACCCGCATCTCAAGTCAACAATTTCTAATCTATATAATCGCTTGGGTATGTATCATTTCAACCAATAGTGATTTTCCTAACATCTAAGGGAACTTGTAATGTGATTGAAATAATAATAACATGACATATATAAAAAGGGAACTTGAAATGTGATTTAACAAATAAAATGTAACGACCCAGAATTTTAGTTGTTTGAGATTGGAATATTTAATTGATTTTAAATATTTAAAAGTTAATTTTGTAGGTTTAATAGCTTGAATTTCAAATATGACGATTTATTGGATAATTTAATTATTTAATTATTTAATTAATAATTGAAAGTTGGTTAAATAAGGGAATATTGAGTTTTAAGCTTGATAAAAATAATTTCAAAAGCTTATTAAATTCTATTAATAAGAATGAAGGTAAATGAAATTTTAAATTGAATTTAAAATTTATTTACTCGATTTTAAAAATATCTCATTTAAATTAACATGTAAAAATAGCTGTCTGGGGCATAGTCCCGAATTTCGACGAAACCGGTGTCATTGGATCCGTAATAGTATATTATTATTGGACTTCAATTTTGTAACGTTTGGGGTTATCGTTTGGTCGTACGGAATAGAAGCGCGTCAAATTTAATATCGAAAATTTAATATTTTAATTGGGTTCAAAAGGCTATCTTCCACATACGATCGAATTGGGACTCGAGACTTGTTCCACTGCGTTCGGAATAGGGTTATACCATTATGAACACCTGGCGGCACGCCTCGATTGGTATTCGAAGATTATAGCTAGATATTTTTGAATTTAAATATATATATTGACTTGACCATACCTTCACATCAGCCCATATTCTGTCATTTCAACACACCCCTACCTGTGTTCAGCCACCTTAACCTAACCTATGCTTCTTCTTTTATAATGATTCCCTCCCCTATATTTTTAAACATGCAGCAGAAGAAAAAAAATTTAAACTTTAAAATTCAAAATGTAAATTTATATTTCCTTTCAAATTCCAAAACCTGTTTCTCTATCATCATTTTCGCAAGGCCTATCTTCTAGACCTAGTTTTGGGCGATTCGAATGGGTTTGGGGAGCTCCAACAGCCATGGCTGAAACTAGGGTTCGACCTAGCCTTCGATTTAGGGCGTTTGCATCGATTTGGCCATTGGTAATGGGTTCGTGAGATAGAGTAGAGACGGGGACCAGGAGTTGGTGAGGTCCGATCAACAATTGCGATCGCGTCGTCACAGTGCTTACATGATGGAAGTTCCAGGTCGCTGCTGGAGATGGTGGATCGAGTGTGGGTTCATGGGTTCGGTTGAATTCGTGGAAGCCTAGCGAGTTGGATGGAGATTGTGGTTTGGCCGTAGGCGATCGATCTGGGGGTGTCGCTGATACGGTCGTGCAAAAGTTTATGGCTACAGGTGAAGGGAGATAGGTTAAGAAGAAAAGGAGGCGGATCGGGTATTAAATTTTTGGGCCGGGTCATTTTGGTCGTGGGCTGGTTATTGGGTGGGTATTGGAATAAAAAAATAGTGATTATCTATATAAATCATTTAATAAAATTCCAATGCTTATAAAATTCATAACTCGTTCGTTTTAGGTCCAAATCCAACGCGCTCAGTCGCGTTGGGTTCGTATTGACGAAATCTTCAACTTGGGTTTTGGATTATCTAAATTTAGAGCTTGTAGAATTTTAGTTTAATTCAAATGCGTTCGAATTTAATCGGAATCGGAACGCGAAAGCAACAACAAAAATAAAAGGTGAATGTTTCTAACGCTCATGACGTATTATAATATTTTTATGTTCGTTAAAATTGAATCGTGAAGTTATCTAATTTTATTGCCTGTTATTTGAAAATGAAATTGACATATGAATTGACTGTAGGTATTAAAAATTAACAGTTAAATTTTAAATTGGAATTTAATTGCCAGTAAATTACCTGATATTGATAATTATGAAATTGTTGTGAATTATTGGCTGATTTGGATGTTGAATGTGATGGATGCTATTGATTGATATTTTGGATGATCTGGATGTTTATTTATTTTGATATATCATGCTATCATCCTGTATATCATTACAGTATATAAACTGTAAATTGAATTATTTCAAATAAATCAAGAAATAGGTTGAAATGATATATGCTTATGATATTTATTTTGGATTGAAATGATATATATCCATCCCTAAAATTAAATCGAAATAACTATTCACTTGGCCATAGGGTAGAAAATTATATACGGACACCGAATTGGTTAAACTAAATGATTTTAAAATTTTTGATTTGAAATTTATTTAAATGATTTGATTTTAAGAAAATGAAAATCGAATTTAAGGAAATTGAATTATTTTCGAACTGGAGCTCGAAATGTTGGAATGTAAATTTGGTAAACGAAATGTTTTAAATAATTGAAGTTGAGATTTTTAAGTTATAATCGAGATATAATTTAAATTTCAGAAATTGATTTGATTTAAAGGATTGGACTTTTATTCGAACTTTGAATATTACAAAGTAAAAGTGAAACAAAACGATATTTCGAAATTGAGCCCGGAATTGAATTATATTTGAAAATTTGGATTTTAAATTAGGTATTAAAGGTAAATTTGGTTGAAGTGTTTTGAATCGATATTTTGGAAATCGAACTTGGAATTGATATAAATTGAAATGGTTTAAATTTGGGAATTGAGTTGAAATTAATTTAGAATTGGAATAAAAATTAATTTGGAATTGGAACCGAAATTAATTTGGAATTGAAAATCTTAATTAATTTGGAATTGGAAGTGAAATTAATTTGGAATCGAAGTAAAATTCGACTTGAAATCGGAATTGAATGGATTAAAACGAAATGGAAATTGGAATTGATTTGAATTGGGAAATTTGGAATTGAATCGTTTTGACTTTGAAACTATTTTCAAATGAATTATTTTAATATAAACGGTTTAAAGTCTATACTCTTTAAATATTCAAATTACTTTGATTTTCCAAACTATTTTACTATATAAACCATTTTAATATTCAAGCTATTTTCTATTAAACTATTTTAACTATTTAACTATTTTAAAACTATTTAAACTTTTTCTAGAAATTCAAACTAGTCAAAGGGGTGGAATGTTTATATTTAAATCATGGATTTAAATACGAATTGGGTTAAAATGAAGTTATAACCTAAATTGAATTTTGAAACAATTTTGGAAGCGAAATCGAGATATTAAAGCGAAAATTATTTTAAATTGAAATAGTATATTTTGAGTAAATATGATGATTTCGAAATGAATTTGATTTTGAAGCGAATATGGTATTTTGATATCAAATACGAATTGTTTTTTAAATATAAAAGTACCAACCGGTGTGTAAAATGACGTTTGGTTGTTAAAGAGACCGAGGCCTCTTATTGGCATACTCTCTGTCAATATTGGAACCACTTTAACAATTATGTACGTGGAGTGATGGTCCAGAATGAAGTGGTTGGATTTAGCGTCCTTTGCTAGATTTGAAGAAAGAGAACGATGATGGATTGGCCTGACACTTGTGTCAATTTGAAACTACTAAAACAAGAGTCGTACTGGCCAATGAGGCTAGCTACCTCTAGCGGATTTACTTCTTCGTATTACCATCATTTACATTGTGATTGATTAGTGTGCACCCTCCTGTTTTGGGAGTGTTGGACGCGGTGGGCCGTTAGGGGTTACCACCAGCCGGAAAGGGTAAACTGGTAGTATCCTACCATGGGCATTGCCTCACATGTCTTGTCATACTTTTATGGCCTATTCGCGACCTATACGATTTTGATTTAGTGTTGTCATATCATGACGCATCACTGACTACCGACGTGCTACCGGTGGTGTCAAATGAAAACTATACGCCAATGCTTAAAAATGCATTAAGGGGGATTAATGTAAAGCCTTAACGCTAAGAAAAATATTTATTTTATTGATTAGACATTATATATGTAGCATATTCTACTACATATTAATATTTTGACGGATCCTTAAGAGATGGAAAATCCCATAACATTTCTTGAGTTATGTACGCACGTTATACACTGGATAGGAGATGTGAAACCCCGTAAACATCTCTGACACCATGACACTCATGTTATATGTGATATCGATTTGACTCACATAAGAATATTTTAGTCCTAACTCAAGTGTTTTGTCTTTTCATCACGCTCGGGTCCGTCCTGAGTTTTTCAGCTTATTGGAGATTTATTCTGGAGGACGTGGACGAAGATTTGGTATGTTATTACTATTAGTATTCCTGCATCATGTTGTATGCTGCATTATTTATTTATCCCTGATGTATATATAACTCTGATAAATGTTGTATAGATTATAATCAAATGTATAGTATAAACAGCTTCATGAACTATTTATTTGATTATTATATTTTATCGTTCCGCTGCGAGATTATGTGTTTATTTTTTTCTTCTTTTCTTATTTTTCTTAATTAACCCTATTGATCATCTATGTTCCGAATTGTTTAAGTCGGACATGTGTGGATTATTATCGATTTAAGCCTTCTGAAATGTGGGTCGTCACAGTTGGTATCAGAGCTGAAGGTTAAGCGAGAACCTTGGTTGTGATGGGGTAACTCATTAGAGATAGGGTCAGTAGTACCCTAGAATGAGTTTGAGTGTGTATATATATGACCGCGTATTTGTTAGTGAATATAAAACGTTTTATATTGTGTTGGTTGATTTGTTGAGTGGCTTATGGATTCTGGTCAATACGAGTAATTAAGGTTATTGATAGGGATCTCTAAACACTTGAACAGAGCAACTCGACATGATATTGTTTTGAAACTGGGTAAATGAAATAATTTTACCTTGATTATATTTTATATATAAAGAAATAATTTTTTCAGAAATTATTATTATATGGTGTGTTTGGTTGTTAGGAATGATAATATTGATTATTATCATTAATTGGTTGTTGTGCTTTAATATAAGATTTTTATTATAAAATAAACAATGATAAAAAATTTGTGAAATGTTTTAAGGAGGTGAAATTATGTAAGTATAATTTATAAATGTGACTTATAAATTAAAATGGATTTAAATTGAGAAGTTTTGAATCTAAGTCCTGGAGATTTTGAAATGTGTTCCAAAGTGTTTTGGAAAAATAATAATGATAGTATTATTTTGGAAGTATTTTTGAATAAAAATATTTAAAATGGTTTTTAAAAGAAGTAAAAGCACCGAACTCACTTTGGTCGCTAGAAAATAATTCCCATGATGATTGCGACATCATCGGTGTTCATTTTCGAGTTTCTAAGTGATGGATTGCTACCGTAATAATTTGCTAATGGAGTCTTGTTTTGATAGATAAGTTTTTGATTTTAAGAAATTTAGAATTTTGATTTGATATAAAAGTGAGATATGTGTATGTATGTATATATATATATGATTTCAAATTGATTTCAAATTAAACCGGGTGTTTAGATTCTGAAATTTGCTATCTAAGTGTTTGTGAAATGAATAAAGACAAGTTTTGAACTTATGAATTTGAGAAATGATATAGATAAGAAAAAAAATTGTGAAATTGGGATAAGAGATCAAATTTAACTTAAGAAAAGTTAAATGAAGTGACTGTGGTAGTAGAATAAATTAGTGAAGTGAACAAATTAAGTGCATTAAACTAATAAAGTGAAATTTAGAAATTTAGCCTAAGTAGGGCTAAATAAAATAAATTTTGGAATTTATTGAGATTTGAAATAATTAATGAAATGGGCTAATTGAACTAACTAATCTAATAAGTGAGTAAATATGGTTTGGGATATGGTTGATAAAATTCAATATTTAAAACTGGGAGATAAATTGAGTCAAATGGAATTGAATTTGAATTTGAATAGAAGTGGGTATAAATTGAAGTGGTGAAGTGGCAATAAACATAAGAACTTTTGTATAAAATGTTTATAATTGACTTAAGAAAATTTGATGAGAAAATTCTTATGAGATAATTGGTATTGAAAAATATACTAAAAAATTAAGCTATGTGAATAATGCAATGTGGATTATAATTGTGAATAATTGAATGGAAATGAAGTAAATATAAACAAAGGAAATTTGTATAGCTAAGAACCAATAGAAATAAATACGTAAGTTGTACATATATTATTTTATTCGCATAACGATTTGATCCAGATTCGAACACAAAATTTCGAGATAATTTATATCGATCCGAGTTAGGATTTTTTCACTCGATTTTCGACAACGAACACTGGATATGGATTTTTGGTTGATTCTGAAATTCTCTATCATAGTATATGGCTATGCAAGGAGAATGACTGTTTTTGATCAAGGAACTAGATCTGAGTCCGCACTAGAGAGTCGTGTGAACGATACTAGTTCGGAAGTGAAATTGTGTGATCGAGTGAGCGATCAGATTGGATGTTGCGTACGGATGATATGTGTACATCGTACAGGCTTGAGTGAAGCAAATATTGGAAATTTAAAATGCAAAATATAAAATGATTTTAAATTATATATTTGGATATTATTGGTAAATAAGATGCAGGTATTTAAAAGCAAGAGCAAATTTGATGTCTTTGATATCATAAGAAAATTTGGTTGCTCGACAAAAAGGTACGTGTTTAAGTTATTGTTTGAAATTGATGGTTTTATGATTGGGCCACTTGGCTTTTGTTTTCTTTTGCTGGTTTGGCCCGTAGTGGCGATTTGTAATTGTTCCGATCTAGCCGCGCAAAGGAGACGCAGCGAAATTTTTCGAAAATTTAGAGAGCTAGAAAATTTTAATAACTAAAATTTGATTTGGATCATAACTTGAAATGAGTGAGTAAATAATATTATTTGGAATATATGGATGAATTTAGGAAAATTAGAAGAAGTGGTAATGTGGTTTCTGAAAGGGAGTGCGGATTAAGGATCTTAAGGCTAATTTAACACTAGAGGGGGGTGAATAGTGTTTAATGAATTCTAAGACTTATATGGACTAAATTGAAATTATGACACAAACAAATGCAGAACTTAATCAAAGAACAATTACAGAATCAAATGCAGATGTAGAAAGTAAATAAAAAGCAGTAAAAGGAAGGAACACACCAGATTTTATACTGGTTCGGAGTTACCCTACATCCAGTCCTGTACCAAGGCAGAACACCTCATACAGATTTTTATTATACCAAAGTCGAGATTACAATCCTCAGTTTTTAAAGGCCTTGAGGTACCCTCCTGTCTCACGAGTTCGGGGCAAACTCTCTTGATTTACGGGCCACAAGATTACCCAATTGATTTCCAGGCACAACCACACCTTATAGAGAGACTCGATAAACTTTTGATTACAAATTGATCCTATAACTCTGAATAGCACTTTAATCTTCGAGAGAGGGCAGAGAACCAAACAAGAATGAGATTCTAGTTTGATTCACTTGAGAATTTGGCAGAATTTCGGCACAATCTTAAAAATATGAAAATTTTAGAATTGGGATTTTGGAGAAGGAGTGAAGAAAATATGAAATTAGTTAGTTAAAAAATTCATTTGTGAAGGCTATTTATAGACCAGTAACAGTCATAACCATTCGTGAAGAGATTTAAATGAATAGACACTTCTTTTGAAAATTGAAACTTTTGAATTTAACGGCCACCATGTCGACATGGGGTATCCCATGATGTCGACATACCCTAGTTAAAAATAATGTAAAATTTATTTTGAAAAAGGTATTGAAAGGAAAAAAATGAAATGATTCTGGAGTAAAATAAACTAATTTTCCTATGTTTTAAAATAAAGAAAAGTAGAAAAATATATTTTTAGAATGTATATATAAATTTGATTTTAAATCTCAAGTGTATATATATATATTATAAAAGAATATTTTAAGGTTAAAACATCTTTTTTAAAATCATTTGAAAAAATAATTTTTAAGGCTAAAACATTTTGAAAAGCAGTTTTGAAAATCATTTTGAAAAACCATTTTGAAGTAGTTTTGCAAGCTTCTTCCTGCAGAATATCTCATCACATTAGGACTCGAGAACTTATACAAAACCAGGATGTTCGTGGGTTTTTAAGCCACTTGTCGTAGGTTTGTAAGCTACTTGTCGTGGGTTTGTAAGCCACTAAGAAGGTAGAAATGGGTTCCATCCCAAATGAAATATGGAATGAAGATTTCCGTGCTATTATGAAGTTTTAACAATAAACTAGACACATACCTTGAAATCTTGATCTTGATACTCATGAGTCTTCAAACTTGATTTCTTCATCCTTGATCTTTATACTGTATAGTCTTCAATAATCTGTACCTGCCTTATATATATATATATATATATATCCTGCATAATAACATTCATATATATCTAGACAATAGTGTTAGTATATAAGTTATAATAAAATAAGTTACAAAGGTTGTTGTCATCAAAACCACTATCTCCAGATCCTAACAATCTCCCCCTTTTTGATGATGACAACCTTACTTACCACTTCGATCATACCATAACTCCCCCTTACACCAACAACTCCCCCTTCCTCCAAGCCTACTATTTTATATAACTTATCCCCCTTTGTCATCAACAAAACAATAACCTATAAACCTTGAACTTAATAGAAAATGAGATAAACAAACATGATATAAGAATAATAACTATGTATGAGTGAAATATAGCATCCTATGTTAAATGGAATTCAAGATTTTATACACCAAAGATTGTTTTTAGAAGAACATTAATTAAGATAACACTTTATATACAAACTAACAAACCAATATATAATCAAGAAAGACAAAAACGAAAACGAGAAATACTTAACGAGGACCCTTAACTATTGGTGATTTATGGACCGAACAATTTGGATAGTGGAGACAAGTTTCCACGTTGTTCGACCAAGCTCCCATTAGCGTCAAAAAGGACCTCTCCAATGCAAATCATGCCATCGTCTTCGTCCATATGAACATCCGGATTTGGCAGAGGATGTTCTTCTTCTTGATCCTCTTGTGGTTCTTCCATAGGCTCTTCTTCTTCAGAATCCATGGCTTGTGACGATTCTTCGATGACAATGGGACTGGCATGGTTATCCATAAGGAATTTTTGTAAATTCCTAAGAATTCTACCTTGCCTATCTTGTTCTCTAGCCATTCGCAGTTGACTCACTTGAATTTCCATCATCATTTGAGGCAAATCTTTCATCTTCTCTTGTAATTTGATGACTCGTACGTGTGTAGAACGTTGAAAAGGGCCAGAATGAGGAGAAGTGGGTGAAGAAGGTTCATTATTATAAGAGGAAGCCATTAATTTACTGTTTTAGAAGTTTATTACATAGAATAGAACAGAGGAAAGGAGTAAAAGTCGAAATATATAAATATATAACCAAATAACTAATTTTAGAGGGAAATTTAAATTTGAAAATCTCGGCATGTATGTCGACATAGGGAGATGGGTCATGTCGACATGCCCAGTTCAATTTTTGAGAAATTTTTATTAATATTAATTATTAACTATACTTGTATTATTTATAATTTATATTTCAGTTAATGAATATATACCTAATTCTCTTCTAAATTTAGTTAAGTTTTGTTCATTTAATGGTTTGGTTAATATAACAGCAATTTGTTTTTCAGTATTAATATATTCAAGAGTTATGACTTCTTTACTTATATTATCTCTAAGAAAATGATGTCTAATATTAATATGTTTTGTTCTAGCATGATGAGTTGGATTTTTAGATGGGTTTATTGCACTAGTATTATCACAATAAATTGGTGATTTAGTTATAGTTAATCCAAAATCTTTTAAAGTTTGTTGCATATATATAACTTGAGAACAAGCCAAAGCAACAAATATATATTCTGCTTCAGTTGTTGACAAGGATACAGTGTTTTGCTTCTTACTAAACCAGGAAACCAGAGAATGTCCTAGAAAGTGACAAGTTCCACTTGTACTTTTTCGGTCTGATTTACAACCAGCGTAATCAGCATCACAATATGAAATTAAATCAAATACATCATTTTTAGGGTAAAATAAACCATAATCTAAAGTATGTTTTACATATCTTAAAATTCTTTTAACAGATTTTAAGTGAGTTTCTTTAGGTTGAGATTGGAATCTTGCACAAAGACAGACACTATGCATGATGTCAGGATGACTTGTTGTTATATAAAGCAGCGAACCAATCATTCCCCTATATAATTTTTGATCAACATCTTTTGATTTATCTTCTTTACTTAAAGCTACATTAGTTGTCATTGGAGTTGGTTTCCCACTAGAAGTGGTCAATCCAAATTTATTAATTAAATCCTTAGCATATTTTTCTTGACTAATGAAAATTCCTTTATCTAATTGTTTGATTTGAAGTCCTAAGAAGAAGCTTAGTTCTCACATATGACTCATTTCAAATTCTTTAGTCATTATATCTAAAAATTGTTTATTCATTATGTTATTAGTTGACCCAAATATTATATCATCTACATATATTTATACTAATTGAATATCATTTTTGTTTCTTTTAATAAAAAGAGTTGTATCTATTTTACCAATTTCAAAACCCGATTGTAGTAAATAAGATCTTAGTCTTTCATACCAGGCTCTAGGAGCTTGTTTCATACCATATAAAGCTTTCTTTAATTTATATACATGATATGGAAATTCATTATTTTTAAAAAGTGGAGGTTGTTCAACATAAATATCTTCTTTTACAAAAACATTTAGAAAAGCACTTTTAACATCCATTTGATATAACTTGAAATTATTTTAATTTGTGAAAGCAAGTAGAATCCCGATAGCTTCTAGTCTTGCTACAGGTGCAAAGGTTTCGTCATAATCAATTCCTTCTTCTTGACAATAACCTTGCGCGACTAAACAAGCTTTATTTCTCACGACCTCACCGAGTTCATTCATTTTATTTTTATAAACCCATTTTGTTCCAATTATACTTTTATCCTCAGGTCTAGGAACAAGTTCCCAAACATCATTTCTGGTGAACTGATTCAATTATTCTTGCATAGCAAGAATCCATGAATCATCAGATGATGCTTCCTTTGGATTTTTAGGTTCAATAGTTGATATAAAAGCTACATTACTCATACTATTTAGTTGATTTCTTGTTTTAACTATAGATTCAATATTTCCTAGTATATTTCCTACAGGATGATCTTTTAATAGTCTAATTCTTTTATTAGGTTGAATGATTTCACAATTAGTTTCATTAGATTCATTATATAAAGTTACAAAATCTTTTCTTCCATTTGCACAGTATCTTTAAAATTTTCATCAAAAGATACATGCATTGTTTCTTCAATAGTGTTAGTTCTTAAATTATAAACTCTAAATGCTTTACTTCTATTAGAATATCCGATAAAGATACCTTGTTGGATTTAGGTTCAAATTTATCTAAATTATCTTTTGTATTAAGAACAAAACACTTACTACCAAAAACTTTAAAATAAGCTACTATGGGTTTCTTATTGTAAAGTAATTCATATGGTGTTTTATTAGTTAATGGTGTAATTAAAATCCTATTTAATATGTAACAAGATGTAGCGAATGCTTCAGCCCAAAAGTTTTTAGGTAAGTTACTATCAAAAAGTATTGTTCTAGCACACTCTTGAATCGTTCTATTCTTACGTTCTACCACTCCGTTTTGTTGTGGAGTTCTTGGAAAAGAGAAATTATGAGTGATTCCTTTTTTATTACAGAAATTCTGAAAATTTTCATTTTCAAATTCTCCACCGTGATCACTACGAATAGTTTTTATTTTTAAAGAAAATTGATTTTGAATTCTTTTAGCAAAATTCTTAAATAATTCAAAAGCATCACTTTTAAGTTTAAGAAAAATTGTCCAAGTATATCTAGAGTAATCATCTACAATTACAAAAACATATTTATTGTGATTAATTGATTGAACTTGAGATGGACCAAATAAATCTAAATGAAGTAATTCTAGAGGTTTAGAAGTAGAAATCATATCAGTTAATTTAAATGAACTTTTCTTAAATTTTCCTAATTGGCAAGCATCACATATACTATCTACTTTAAAGTTTAACTTGGGAAGACCTCTAACTAAGTCAAGTTTTGATAACCTAGATAATAGTTTGAAATTTAAATGACAAAATCTTTTATGCCAAATCCAAGGGTCACTTGTATTAGCCAAAAGACATAAGTTATCATTTGAATCTTTCATACTAAGGATGTAAATGTTTTTCTTCCTAATTCCTTCAAAGGTAATATTTGACTTATTATCTTCGATGTGACACTTATCTTTTCCAAATTTAATTTTAAATCCTTTATCACATAGTTGACTTATACTAAGCGGATCATGTTTTAAATTCCTAACTAGCAAAATATCAGAAATAAGAGGAGTTTTAGAATTACTGACATTGCCGATGTCAATCACATATCCTTTTGAGTTGTCTCCAAAGTTGACCAATCCACCATCTTGATATATAATGTCATTGAGTATCTCGGGATTTCCAGTCATATGCCTTGAACAGCCACTATCAAGTATCCATTTATCTTTCTCAATTTGCACAGTTTGTCCATTGGTTGTTGATTCTTCAAAAGCCATGTAACATGTCTATTCCTGCATAATAAACCAATTCGGTAGATAACTTGATTTTTCATAAAAACTATATGCCGACCTATGATACTTTGATGAAATGCATAAATTCAAACTAGTATTAACAAAATTTTCTAAAAATGCCATTTTCAACTTTTCAAGTTTCAGATTATGAAAACTATGAAAACCTATGCACTGATACCAATTGAAAAGGAGTGCAAATTAAGGATCTTAAGGCTAATTTAACACTAAAGGGAGGGTGAATAGTGTTTAATGAATTCTAAGACTTATATGGACTAAATTGAAATTATGACACAAACAAATGCAGAACTTAATCATAGAACAATCACAGAATCAAACGCAGATGCAGAAAGTAAATAAAAAGCAGTAAAAGGAAGGAACGCACCAGATTTTATACTGGTTCAGAGTTACCCTACATCCAGTCCTGTACCAAGGCAGAACACCTTATACAGATTTTTATTATACCAAAGTCGAGATTACAATCCTCAGTTTATAAAGGCCTTGAGGTACCCTCCTGTCTCACGAGTCCGGGGCAAACTCTCTTGATTTACGGGCCACAAGATTACCCAATTGATTTCCAGGCACAACCACACCTTATAGAGAGACTCGATAAACTTTTGATTACAAATTAATCTTATAACTCTGAATAGCACTTTGATCTTCGAGTGAGGGCAGAGAACCAAACAAGAATGAGATTCTAATTTGATTCACTTGAGAATTTGGCAGAATTTCGACACGATCTTAAAAATATGAAAAGTTTAGAATATGGATTTGTGGAGAAGAAGGAGTGAAGAAAATATGAAATTAGTTAGTTAAAAGATTCATTTGTGAAGGCTATTTATAGACCAGTAACGGTCATAACCATTCGTGAAGAGATTTAAACGAATAGACACTTCTTTTGAAAATTGAAACTTTTGAATTTAACGGCCACCATGTCAACATAGGGTATCCCATGATGTCGACATACCCTAGTTAAAAATAATGTAAAATTTATTTTGAAAAAGGTATTGAAAGGAAAACAAGATGAAATGATTCTGGAGTAAAATAAACTAATTTTCCTATGTTTTAAAATAAAGAAAAGTAGAAAAATATATTTTTAGAATGTATATATAAATTTGATTTTAAATCTCAAGTGTGTATATATATATATATATTATAAAAGAATATTTTTAAGGCTAAAACATCTTTTTGAAAATCATTTGAAAAAGTAATTTTTAAGGCTAAAGCATTTTGAAAAGCAGTTTTGAAAATCATTTTGAAGTAGTTTTGCAAGCTTCTTCCTGCAGAATATCTCATCACATCAGGACTCGAGAATTTGTACAAAACCAGGATGTTCGTGGGTTTGTAAGCCACTTGTCGTAGGTTTGTAAGCTACTTGTCATGGGTTTGTAAGCCACTAAGAAGGTAGAAATGGGTTCCATCCCAAATGAAATATGGAATGAAGATTCCGTGCTATTTTGAAGTTTTAACAATAAACTAGACACATATCTTGATACTCATGAGTCTTCAAACTTGATTTCTTCATCCTTAATCTTTATACCGTACAATCTTCAATAATTAGTACCTGCGTTATATATATATATATATATATATATATCCTGTGTAACGACCCTAGATTTAATTTGTTTAAATTGATAATTTAATGAATTTTTGAATAAAAATTTGTCAAATTTATTTTAAATGGAAGCGAGTTTCCCCGATTCAAATCGAAAATATATTAAGTCATATGGATTTGAAATAAAATCTTAAATAAATGGTTTAAAAATAATTAATAATAATAATAATACATAATAAATTGATGGTTAATAATAATTTGAGTTTATAAATAATACAAAGCAATAAATGTAAGTTAAACAAATAAATAAAATAGATACACATGGTTAAAATTCAAACAATACGTTAATAAATTATGTAAAATATAAAATAAACACATTAGCAAATTCTAACAACATAACATCTATAGGATTTCATTTATATTACAAAAACAAAGTATAAATATCTTGAGCTTGCAAAGAAGACAATAAACAAAGAGAAAGGAAAATGCAAACATCACCATCTACATATATTCAAGTTTGCAAAACAAAAGAAGACAGCATTTTATATATACAAGTATGTATACTTGTAAAATGAAGAAATACAAAGCAATGACAAAACAAAGTTTTGTATATAAGTATAAAGACAAAATAAAATACATACAAAACATAACAAAATAAACTAAGAAAAGGCAAATAAAGTATGTAGCCTGTAATAGGTATGCAGGCAAGTAAGAGGCAATTAATGCAACATACCTCCAACACATCTCAACCGAAATGCAAGGCAAGAAACCATGTGTTATGTACAAAATAAAATAAACAAAAGAAAGAAAATCTCTAAGTACACAAAGTAAGATCATTTCAGCCTCCAAAGGAGATAAAAATCTCTGACCTGTTTGTACCAAAAGAAAATAAACAACCCTGTATATTTGTATACATATTTATCAATCTTATGTATCTCATTTTCGTTGCAAAGAAACTTAGCATTCTAGTAAATACATTTACAAACTGAAGCTTCAATTCATCTTAACACAAATATGAAGATCAAAGAGGTTCCAGTTTACAACTTTCAACACCCTGTTTCAAAATAAAAGCTTTTCAGAACAATAAAATGCTCTGTTCTTTTCCTGGAGACTAGGTGAGTAAACATCAAATCTTAAAGCTTTAAGTTGATTAAAAATGATTCTAGATTTATTGAAAATATAGTTTGCATATGTTATTGTTTGAAGATATCACTGTGATGCTCTGTGCTTCTATGTTGATTGTTACAGGTTCATATTTCTTTTTCAAACTTAAATTTATGCTTATCAAATTATTGTAAACTTTCAATTGCAATCAATAAGATTTTTAAAAGTTAAACAAGGTTTGTAAGTTGGTTAAAATAGGACTGGTGGAATATTTTTACTGGAAGTCATGTTTACAGGAAACCAAGCAATAAAATTGATAAATCAAATTGTTATAAAAAAAACTAATTCAAGTTTTATAACTTGAATGCTTACTGAAAATTATGATTTTTTTTAAAACTAGAATAAAGATTTTTAGTGCAGTATTTCAGGAGCGGTTTGAAATTTGATAAATTTTGCTTTTTTTTCAATTCCTGACAATCGAATCATTAATAAATATTGAAATTTGTTAAGGTGTTAGTTTGATCATTCTCGAATCTTGGAAAAATATTAGAAAAAATTTCTTATGCAAGAATCTTGGGGACGAGAACGATTTAGGGTTTAGTTCGAGTTTCTTTTGTGTTCTGGAAATTGAAGATCGCGGCACCATGAATTGATCGAGCTTGACCGGGTCTGGAGGGAAGGTGCCTGAGGCGTAGACGTAGGGGTCGGCGAAGTCTCGAGGGTTTCGGTGGTCGAGATTGCCTGAGCGGGGTAGTTTCTGGCGAGTGGGTAGACTTCCTGTTTCAACTGGAAGGGGTGTTTTCGATTCGAGGCTCACGCAAAAGTTTGGGTGATTGTTTGGAGTTGCGGCGTGGTTAGGCGATGTGTCGGAGTGATCATCGATGATCAGAGGGAGCTCCGGTGATGGTACACGTGTACGTGCACGTTTGTCTTCGTGCACAGGAGTTTGGATGAAGCAGGGTTTGTGACTCGAGTTTTCACTCGAGTTATCTCGTAATCTACTCGAAGTTTTATGTGTGTGGAACTCGAAGTGAATTAGTGAAGCTCGAGTTGTTTGGCTTGCTACAGGTTTTGAACAAAACCTGACAGTGAATCTAAAAATTAAAGCTAGTTTAAATGGGAAGAAAGTTTTAAAACAAATAAATTAAGTTTTAAACTGATTCAAGTATGTTTGAATCTCAGTTCAAAATAAATTAAGTTTTAAAGATAAGTAAAGTTTTTAAAAACCTAAAATTTAATCTGGAATCTAAAATTAATTATGTATTTCAGATTTGAAATAAATGGAAGTTTTTAAATATAAAATGATTTAAACAATTTTGATTATTAAAGTATATTTTAAAGCTTGATTTATTTTAATAAAAATTAAGTAATTTAGTTTAAACTTTCCTTATTTAAGTTTCCTATGTAAATAATAAATGTTCTTTACATTTATTTTAAGGTTTATAAATGGATTACCTTAGAGGTGATTAAGGTAATTTAATGATTTAATTAATAAGAAAATTAAGGAATAAATTATTTAAACTTTAAATCAATGATTTAGATTAATTTATAATTAGAGACTAATTTAAAAGTAATTAAAGAAATGTGTTTAATTTATAAAGATAATTAACTAAGGATTTTTAAGTATTGATTAAAATGATTCATGCTAATAATAAATTGGATTTATAAATTAGATAATCAATTACTTAAGATAATTACTTAATTAAGAATAATTAATTAATGATTAAAATTGGTAAATCAAGTTATTAAGCAATAATTGATTAAGGATGATTTATTTGATGATTAAAGTTGATTAAATTTATCAGATGATTAGTGAAAGGATAATTAATTAATATGGTTAATAAATTAAAGCAATTAATTTGAAGATAATAAATCAAAGATAAATTAATTAATGTAAGTGGTTAGGGATGATCACTTATTGGAATTTTATTAATTAAGTGGTAATTAATTAATTAAGGGTTAAATTATTAATTAAAGATAATTAATTAATTGGTGAATTAAATAATTAAAAGTTAATTATTTAATAATTAAAGGTTGATTAATTGTAATTAAAAGTTAATTAATTTATTATTAATGGTTAATTAATAATGATTAAAGAATAATTTATCAAAATGATTTGTAATATTAATTAACCAGGATTAGAAATTCATATGAAATTAATCTGATTTGAATTAATTAGACAATTAACTGACCTTACTTATGGATGTTTGGATTCTATTGAATGTGAATTGTTTGATATCCCTGATATATTATGCTTTGTGATACATCTTGATTTATGTTGTGATCTGTAATTTACTTATCTGTGATATATATCTGTGATCTGTGAATGAGAGATGAGCATTATAGTTAATACCGCTTATCAACTATATTTCTGTATTCTGATCTGTGATGATTGTATGATGTTGCACTACTGTGTAAAACCCCTAGACTACACCTTTACACACACAAATATGGATTTCACGTGGAAATCGGTTAAGTCACAGATAATTTAAATCTGATGTTTTTGAAATTGAAATTTTAATTTCAATTGATTTTGAAATTAGAAATTTGGGTTTAAAGTGAAAAACTTTTGAAATAGAATTTCAAAGATAAAAGTTATTTTGAATAACTTACTTGAGTTTTGAAAATTTAAATTTATCTGATTTAAATTTGAATTCAATATTTGAAATTGAATCCTATGATTGGAAACTAGGGATTAAAAATGTTTATATATGGGTTAAACTATTTTAAAGGTATTGATTTGGGAATTTGAATTTAAATTCAAAAGCTTTAACTCGAGCAAATATAACTAGATTTTTCTGAAACGAAACTACTTGCTTTCAAATAATAATAGCTTTCATTTTAAGAAATGAATTTCCAAATTGTGTTGAAATGTTTTGAAAATTATGAAATGAGTCTTTGATTCAAAAACCGAATGAGTTAATCCAACTTGAAATAAAAATTGTTTTGAAAGGCTATGAATGAATCTTTGGAAACGAGTTTTGAAAGCTATAAGTTAAATCTTGATTTAAAGATTTAACGAGTTAAATTCAATTGAAATAGAAATTGTTTTGAAATCCATAAATGGATCTTCGTGAATGGGGTTAACTTTGTGAATTGAATCTTTTTGTTTAAAGATTTAAAATGGTAATTTGTTTTAACCATTAAAAAAAGGTTTTGGGTAATAAGTTGTGACTTAATTGAAATCCCATATCCATATGATTTTTAAATATTTCGCTCACTATTCGGGTTAGCCGGGAAAGGACCTTTGGGTCGTATAACCCATTCCGAATATGTGATACGACGTATATGGATAGCATTTGATGACCGGTGTTGAAGACCGGATATTTTTGAAAACGGAAGGATTACCGTCGAGTTACTCTACATCGGCTGATCTCCGGTATAGAGGTTTTATCACCCTTAGTGTAACGACCCTAGATTTTAATTTATTTAAATTGATAATTTAGTGAACTTTTGAATAAAAATTTGTAAAATTTATTATAAATGAAAGCGAGTTTCCCCGAATCCAAATAAAATTTGGAATAAATCATTTAAATTTAAATTATTGTAAATATTGTATATATATGTGTATATATGTATTTGGGCATATATGAGTGAATTTGAAAATAATAAATATATATATATATATATTTGACTTGAATTTTAAATTGTAAATAAATGGTTTAATAATAATTTGAGTTTATGGAAATATATATATATATATATAGAAATTCAAGACAAATGGTATTAAAGTAAAATTAATAATAATATTTAAACCAAAGATAGAAGTAAAATAAATATTTGAGTTATGAATAGAGATAAATGAATAAAAGATAAGCTATAAATTACAAAGTAACACATTAGATAAAATTTAACAACATGTTAAAAATTGGATTCATTTATATTACCAAATAATAATTATAAGGAGGAAAACAAATACACTTAACATTTAAATAATATGTTAGAATAACATTCACTTACATTCATTTGCATTCAAACCAAAAAAATCTTCTTAGGCAAGTAAATAATGAGAAATAATCTGCAATCACATTTCAAATTTGTAAAACAAGGAAATAAAATATATAAGAGGGTTGACCAGCCTCAAAATAAAAATCTGCACTTTTAAATATAGTAACTTGTTAGAAAATAAACTTGCATAGGGTAAGTATGTAAAACAAGTGGTTCGAATATATGGATATGCAGTCTTAAGTACAACTAAAATCTAGTAGATATGTAGGCTGGTAAGTAAAGATAGTATGCATGTAGCTTGTAAATCAAGATGCAGACTTAAGATCAACAAAAATCAAAAGTTTGTAGGCTGGTAAGGGAAATAACATTTATAAGGACAGTAGCATTAAATGCTTGCTAATACAAATATCTTTTCTAAGTACAAAAGCATGCCATTTCAGCCACCAAGCAAAGAAACCATTTCTGAAATTTATACATCTTGTACACTGCTTTGTATAAAGTAGTGCACCCTGTAACCTATTTTATACTTCACTCTGTAAATTACTTTCCCTTATCAGTTTTTCATTTTCCATTCGAACTAAATAAAACCAAGATAAAAACTTCTTTTAAAATCTAAACAAACATTCTCAATCAAGCAACCCAATACAACAGAGAAGTAAGAAGAAGGACTTCAGCTTGAAATGTTAAAGCCTGTTGCTAAGCAAACTAGGCTCTGTTCTTTCACATATCACGTGAGTAACATTTTATTTAAATTATAACTTAAGTTAATATGAAGCTTGCTTTTCTCTGTGATAATATATGTTTGTAGATATGTGTTTGTGCAAATCTGGGCATATATGTACATTTGTTACTCTGTTGCTCTGTTATCTGTTGTTTATTTTTATGTAGATATGTAAACAAACTTTTATCTCTTGATCTAAAAACTGTTGGAACTTAGGATGTAAACAAGTATTGTTTGTTTGAATGTAATCTAAGTATTTAAAAGATATTAAGATTTAATTCTGGAAACCAAGAAAGTTAGATACAATTTCAAATAAGTTTAAAAACAAACTTCTTGTTTTAAGGATTCAGGAGTATAAATCGAATCTACATACAAAACTATGATTTTTAAAGCTAAATCCATGATTTTTAGTACTAGTTTGAAGGAGCAGTTCTTGTTGAACTGAAAATGGTATATTGGGAGATTTCTGGTGATCCAAGTGATCAGGACGGTCGGGGTTTTGCGGGGAGATGGAGGGGCCTACGTGGGTGCTGGAAAAAATGTGCGGCGACGATCTCGATCATCGAGAAGACCGCGGCAAGCTTTTGTAATTCATAAACCTAGTTTTTAGTGTGCTGGGAAGTTTCGTTCGTACGAGGCCATCAGGCGATCGAGTGTCACGTGACTTTTGGTTTTGGTAGAGGAGAGGTGGACGAGGCTATGGCCGGAGTTGGGTGGCCTCCGGTGGTCGGAGCGTCGAGCGTAGGGTGTTGCCAGGTTTCATGGCGAGGTCGTTTTTAATGTTTCTAGGCTTTGATTTGAGCAACTCGAATTCGATCTCGAGTCTGTGGAGATGATCGGGGGTTTGGGTAGGATGTGGAGGTGATCGCCGACATGAGGGGATGGTCGTGGTTGATCGGAAGTGGTGATCGGAGACGTGCACGTGCACGGTGGAGTGTTTTTCTGGTGAGGCTGTTTTCTTGGGTGGTTTCGAACTTGTGCCCGAGATTTTCCTCGCGTAAATTCTTGTTAGCTCGAGTAAATTTATATTTTACTCGAAGTAAAATAAGGTGAACTCGGGAAGTTTTGTTTCCCAGTTTTTCTTACCTGTAAACTTGTTCTCAGTTTTATAATGTTGGTTTTTAAAATCGAAATCAAGTTTATCTGAATCTAAATTAAAGTTTAATTTCCAGATTTTTGGAATGAAGAGAAAGTTTAAAATTTAAATACTTTAAATAAATTTAAATATTTTGAACTTAAGGTAATTTGATTTAAAATCTCCTCATAACTAAGATTGGCTTTAACTGGAAATTTAATGGTTTTTAAAAAGTTAGTTTTAAAGTGATTTTAAGTTAAATTAGTGATCGTTTAAACTTGGAGTTTAAAAATGGAAGTTCAAAAGAAAATTTGAAATAAATGTTTCCAAACATATGGAAGTGAAATTTAATCAATATTGAAAAATGAGTCTTCTTTAAGTAATAAAGATTAAGATTTAAATTCATTAACCATTAGAATAATTAGAATGATAATCGATAATTTGTATTGATTAAATTAGTAATTATAAGTTGAAATGTATTAATTAAAGTAAATAATGAGTTAAGAAATTAATATGTAATTAAGAATCTTAGATTTGACTTTAATTAATTAATGAATGGTTAATTGAACTTATAATTAAAAATGAGGAAATTGTAAGTTATTATTTTAGAAATTAAATAAATGTTAATGAAGGTCATTAACTAGATTAATTTGATAATCAACATTGTAAATGTTTAAGTGTAATTACTTAATGGGAATTAAGTAAGAAATTAATTTCTCACTTTAGTTAATTGAGTAATTGATTAATTTGAGTTAATTAATTAAGTTTAATTAATTTGGATTAATCACTTGATAATTGGAAGATATAATTACTTAGGAAAGTAATTGATGAATAATTACTGGATGTAATTAATTGGATGATGTTTTGTGATATACCCTGATTTATGCTGTGATCTGAAATTTCTATTTCTGTGATATATTACTATATGAATATGCAAACCTTTGGCTCGTAAACGGCACTTGAATTTCGATGCGATAGGGAGTCGGATTCCAGTTGGATATCCGAAACCCACATCGAATTGTAATAGTGAATCTTTGTGATCGATAAATTTATTTTATCTATGAATTTGTGAATGAAGATAAGCGTTATGGGTTATACCGCTTATCGATATATCGGTGATGATTGATGTTGTGCACTTTTGTGTGAAACCCCTGGACTACACCATACACACACAAATATGGATTTCACGTGGAAATCGGTTAAGTCACAGATAATTTAAATTTGATGTTTTTGAAATTGAAATTTTAATTTCAATTGATTTTAAAATTGGAAATTGGGGTTTAATATGAAAAGCTTTTGGAAATAGAATTTCGAAGATAAAAGTTATTTTGAATAACTTAATCGAGTTTTGGAAATTTAAATAATTTGATTTAAATTTGAATTCAAGTTTGAAATTGAATTCTATGATTTGAAACTAGGGATTAAAGATGTTGTACAAGTTATATATATGGGTTAAACCATTTTAAATGTATTGATTTGGGAATTTGAATTTTAATTCGAGGGTTTTAACTCGTGTAAATATAACTGGATTTTTCCGAAACGAAAACTACTTGTTTTCAAATAGTAAAAGCTTTCACAAAAGTTATGAACTTCCAATTTGTGTTGAAAGAATTTCAAGTTTGAAATGGAATTGAAATGTTTTGAAAACTATGAAATGAGTCTTTGATTTCAAAGACCGGATGAGTTAATCTAACTTGAAATGGAATTGTTTTGAAAGGCTATGAATGAATCTTTGGAAATGAGTTTTGAAAGCTATAAGTTAAATCTTGATTTAAAGATTTAACGGGTTAATCAAATCGAAATGGAAATCGATTTGAAAATTTATGAATGAATCTTTGTGAACGGGGTTAACTTTGTGAATTGAATCTTCTTGTTTAAAAGATTAAAAGTGTGGAAATTGTTTAAACCATTGAAGGTTTTTGAAATGAATCTTTTTGTTTAAAAGATTGGAAATGGTAATTTGTTTTACCATTCGAATGAAAAGTTTTGGGCTTTAAACTGTGATTTAACTGAGACCCCAGTATCCATATGATTTTTAATTGCGCTCGTTGTTCAGTTTAGCCAGGAGAGGACCTTTGTGTCATATAACCCATTCTGAATAGTGATACGACGATATGGATAGCATTTGAAGACCGGTGGTGAAGACCGGGTATTTGCGAGAGCGATAGGATGACCTATCGATTGTCTCTGCACTGAGTAGCTACGGTATAGAGATTCCCTAAGTGATGGGAAGTCCGATTAGGATTGTGAATACCCGGATTTGCAAGGGCTTCTTCGGAAGTGCCTTCGGTTCTATTCAAACCCGGAACAGACTTGTATGGATGTGTGTCTGACGTTACACTTTGAGATGTAAAGCTGGTTTCTATCAAATACATTTCTGTTGGTGGCGGAGAATTAATTCTCTTAGCTTAACACCCTTCTCTGAGACGTACGAGCTCAGAGGTTATGTAGGTGATGGTTACTAGTGATACATTCCCAATTTGGTAATGTGGCATACGAAGTGCTGATGATCATTTGTTGGTCAAAGCGTGCTTTGTGAAAAAGCGTTGCTTTGTGGAAAAGCGTGGCTTTGTGAAAAAGCGTTGCTTTGTGGAAAAGCATGGCTTTGTGAAAAAGCGTTGCTTTGTGGAAAAGCGTGGCTTTGTGGACGAGACTTCGTCGAGCCTCACAACCCGGTAATGGTCGAAACAGGAATGTTACGACAAAGGTTTGTAGGGGTAGCGCCCCTAGGGTATGTCATTTCCTACTGGATAAAAGGTGATATCATGGTATGGAGCCCAGATATTTTACCTATGTGGATGCTGCAAATTTATTATACTTTGTGGTTGTTGCTTTATGATCGAGACGTCTCGGATAAAGGTCGGTGACGACCGGGGGATGACAAAACTCGTGTGTTAGTTACCTAGTTACAGCTATACAGCGTGAGGTAGCGTCGGCCTTTTGTTTGCAGAGATCCGGTTAGGATCCGGGGCGTCTTTCCAGAGGCGTTTCCATTTCGGTAAGGAAGTTCCTTTGCCTGACCATTTGTTGGAAATCCAAAGAAATGATACGAACCCTGTACGGTTTTAGTTGTATTACCTGCTATGGAATGTGGCGGTAACCTGCTATTGAACGTGGTAGCTATAGTAGGCATACGATGAAATGTTGTATGCTGGCTAAGATTGATATTATACTTTCGAAATATTTTCACACTATGCACTAGTAATAATATCAAAAGAGTTTTGATTTTGCGTAGTAAGCATGTTTGACTATCATAAGGAGAAATCTCCTCCAATTCTGCGATTGCATTGTGTGTGTGGCGGGAGGCCTTATGGTAGTTTCATTTTCGAAAAGCATTGCGGGTTTCAATGTTAAAAGCCATTTTGTGTTTGTTTAAAGATAAACTGTTTTTGTTTGCTCACACCAGTCCCACGACTGACCTGGAGTTTATTGTTCCCTTCCTAAACTCTGGGTGCCCACCATTTTCCACACGGGCAGTCTAGAGTTGGGTTTCTCAGATATTCAGGTTGAGTAGATTATATGGAGCTAGTTCAGTTCTTGGAGTTCATGGACTGACGTTGCTTATTTTGGAGCATTCTATTGGAGACATTCTATCCGCTGCTGGCGTTATCTATTTTCTTTCCGCTGCTATTTCTTGTACCACTATTTATCTCTGATATTGTTGTATCATATTGATATCATTGTTGTATATCATACTGGATATTGTATTCATTGGAGTTGTATATGATATCATTGTTTCTTTATTCCGCTGTGTTGTTATACTTAATGGTGTTATAAGCTCCGGAGAACCAGATTCGGCGTTAGAATCTATCGCATTTTGAGTACAGGTGAAGTACGGATGTCGATTTTCGAAGGTCGACTTTTGGGTCTTTACACTTAGTGACGGGAAGTCCGGACGTGATTGGAAATTATCCGAAATTGCAAGGGCTTCGTAAGAAGTGCCTTCGGTTCTGTTCGATCCCGGAACAGACTTGTATGGATTGTATGTCTGACATTACACTTTGAGATATAAAGCTGATTTCTTTCAAATACATTTCTGTTTGGTGGCGGAGAATTTATTCTCTTAGCTTAACACCCTTCTCTGAGACGTACGAGCTCAGAGGTTATGTAGTTGAAGTTATCAGCGATATATTTCCAATTTGGTAATGTGGCATGCTGAGTGTTGCTGTGTGATGATCAGTGTTTGATCATTTGTGATATGATCATTTGTTTGATCATTTATCTTTGTGATCATAGGTTGATCATCTGTTGACCTTAAGCATGGCTTTATGACAAAGCGTAGCTTTGTGGACGAGACTTCGTCGAGCCTCACAACCCGGTAATGGTTGAAACAGGAATTGTGCGGCAAGGTTTCAGGGGTAGCTTCCCTAGGGTATGACCATTCGTTCTGGAAAAGGGTAGTATCATGGTATGGAGCCCAGATACTTACTCATGTGGATACACTTTATTTATGATGTGTGATGTTGGATACCGAGCGCTCGGATAAAGGTCCTAAAGGACCAGGGGTGGCATATCTCAGGTTTTGTATATTCCCCGGGAAGGGGGGTAGCCGGCCTTGTTTGGCAGAGAGCAGTTTGTCTCTCGGAGCGTCCCGCCAGAGGCGTTCTTTCGTGGAATAGGAAGTTCCTTAGCCTGACCATTTGTTGGAAATCCAAACAAAACAATACGAGCCCTGTACGGTATTAGTTGTATTACCTGCCATGGAATGTGGCGGTAACCTGCTATTGAACATGGTAGCTATAGTAGGCATAAGTGCGAAATGTTTATGCTGGCTAAGATTTATATTATACTTTTGAAATGTTTTCTGCACTATGCACTAGTAATAATATCAAATGATTTGATTTTGCGTAGTAAGCATCTTTGACTATCATAAGGAGAAATCTTCTCCAATTCTGCGTTTGCATTGTGTGTGTGGCGGGAGGCCTTATGGTAGTTTCATTTTCCAAAAGCATTGCGGGTTTCAATGTTTAAAGTACTTTTGTTGATTGTTTAAAGATAAATAACTGTTTTTGTTGCTCACACCAGTCCCATGACTGATCCGGAGTTTATTGTTCCCTTCCTAAACTCTGGGTGCCCACTATTTTCCACACGGGCAGCCTAGAGTTGGGTTTTCTCAAATATTCAGGTTGAGTAGATTATCTGGAGCTAGTCATTCCTTGGACGACTGACCTTGCTTTCCGCTAGCTATGGATTGGAGCATTCTTTTGGATATTCTATCCGATGCTAGTGTTATCTATTTTCTTTCCGCTGCTATTTCTTGTATCAGATCTTTGATGTATATTGATATCTGTTGTATCATTCTGTTGTATCATATTGTATCAGATTTTCGTATCTGTCATTGTATCAATGTTATATATATTGATATATTCTTTTTCTTCCGCTGTGTTGTTATACTTAATTGTGTTATAAGCTCCGGCGACTCGGATTTGAACGCTCGAATCTACAGCATTCGAGTACGATGTAAAGTATGTATGTCGATTTTCGAACGCGAAAATCCATATCGTTACATCCTGCATAATAACATTCATATATATCTAGACAATAGTGTTAGTATATAAGTTATAATAAAATAAGTTACAAAGGTTGTTGTCATTAAAACCACTATCTTCGGTTCCTGACAGTTTCAACAAATTGATTTTGGAAAAGTTATTTCAACTAATTGATTTTGGGAAAGTTAATGGGTTCGGGTTATTTTTCCTACCTTGGAAATTTCGGGGACGGGATTCTTTTAAGGGGGGAGGTAACAAATAAAATAACATAGTAAATCACATAGCAACAAATAACATACCTTGTAAATCAGCATATCATATATGTGCCACACTAACATATTATCTATGTGTCCAATTATATGTCAAAAGGGAACATCATATCAATTCATATAAAAAAATTACTAACAAAATTCCTAGCTAAAACTAACATTTCAATTGTCATCAATTCACTTATCATAACCATGTTAGTTGTGAGTGATTTCTCAC
The DNA here is from genome assembly GCA_030737815.1 of Allium fistulosum. Classification (NCBI taxonomy): domain Eukaryota; kingdom Viridiplantae; phylum Streptophyta; class Magnoliopsida; order Asparagales; family Amaryllidaceae; genus Allium; species Allium fistulosum. The sequence continues at coordinate 1,124,419,559 of CM060904.1, read as the reverse complement.
CTTTCGTGGCTACGAAGGTGATAATAACACAAATGAATATGGAGTGGAGATCACAAGCTAAACACATCCAAATCCAAAGTAATAACAAGATCCAAAGAAATCCAAGATACAAACAAAGCAATGATACGAACAAGCTTGCAACAAATATGTTTCTTCTTTTCTTTTCTTTTTTCTTTTGAAGAGAGGGGAAAGAGAAGAGGGAGCATAGGGTTCGATCTATGCTTGCAAAGAGGTGTAGTGCTCGGCCAAAGTGGATAGGTGGCGGTGGTCGACTTCGAATGATCGTCGATTTCACCAAAACCATACCTGAAAATAGGTCGTCTTTAAGAAAAGATTTGGACCAGAATATTATTGAATATATAAAAGTGACTAACTAGAAAGTTGTTGCAAATTATTTTCTCTCCACTTTCAAAAAAGAATCACTCAAAATTCTTCTGCCTTGAGGAAATTATGGTCAAAACAAACAGAGGTGTTTTCTGAGTTGCAAATCTGAGTACAAAAACACTTTGAAAAGATTTAAGTTTTTGGCATAGCAACTTAAGGAATTTAAAGAACTGATCTAAAAGGAAGTTGAAGCCACTGGGAAAATAAATGGTTTGAAAAAAAGAATGACACTTTTTCGACTAGAAATGAGGAAATTCTGTTGTAATGAAAATGGGGAAGAAAGAGAGAGGAAGGAGAGGAGAGGAAAGGGAAAGGAGAGGACAGAGGAGAGGAGATTGGAGTTTTAGTTTAGGAGTTTAGGGATTTAGGAATTTAGGCAAGGGGAGAGGAGAGAGGAAGGAGAATAATACAGAGAAGTTTTTCAGAGAGAAGAAATGAGAAAGTGAGAAAGATTGTATGTACTTTGTTTCATCAGAAGTGTCTATAGGTGAATGGGTGAGGCCCTTTAGTTTCCAAGTGTCCATTAGTATCCCTAGGAAGCCTAATAGTCATTAGGAATCCCAATAGCCAAAGTGGAAAACCCAAGAGTCAATGTAAAGAGAATAACACTAGAATTACAATAGGAGATGCAATATATACATGTACAAGGGAATACACTGTACATTTATGCGAGTTTTTCACTGTACATTACATATTTACAGTTCTAGAAGTCCGATTTTGACAAAATGAAAAGTGAAATCCTTCTTAGAATTAAGTCTAGATTTTCTCCCAATGATAAAATTTAAATTTTAAAACTTTTAAATTTTCAACTAAAATTCAAAATTTGACTAAGTTTGACCAAAAATTGACTTTTCATGAAATTTTCCATTTGAATGTTGGTTACACACTTGAATCGGATTTGAATGATTACATTTTCAAAACTAACATTTTTCGTTTGAATATAAATGATTGTAAATTAAATATGAAACTGAAATAAATTTCAAATTCCCCAACAACAAATTTAGTTTGCATTATTCATAAAAAATGTTAAATCATTCAACTTCAGTTTAATGGTATTCAACGTTTACTGTTACAATCACTTTGTACTGACTATTTCCGCTATTTAACATATGTAACTTTTGTTTGAATTCAAGTCTCCTATTCTTATAAATTACCCAAAAATGTTCATTTGATTTTTTTTCTTTTTTCACAACTTTGTTTTGTTTCCGTTACGATGTTTAAATCTAATTTAACACAAATGGATGATGCTCATATTGCATTAATTTACCATTAATTTCTCTTTATTTTAATTAAAAGGTTTCCAATAATTTCAATTTTAATAAGCTCAATTTAAAATTTAAAAATGAACACAGATAATACAACCACTGTTTTCTTTACATTTTATATATTCCAACATTTATAAGTTTATTTCATACAACAAATACACACATTAATTATCAAATAAATGTTTCTTATCAACTTCTCTCATTGAATGTTTTCTTATTAGAGGTCAACTTATCATATACAAATAAATTTAGGTTTCCCCTATTAAATAGCCTTCATTTTATTATTTATTCACATTAACCCTTATTATCCAGTTGTTGTTAATTATTACCTACAAATTAACATCATTGAATCACATTACAAAAATTGTTACCTACTCCTCATATAACAATTTTTCATTTAAGAATTCATTTTAACTTCATATCCAATGAGTTTACATTAATAGATCATAAAATTTATTTCTACCGATCTTTATTCAGAAATTTTATTTAATTTAATAAATTCTAACAGGTTAAAATATGGGTCGTTACACGAATAATCTATAATATAGATAGATCTTCACAAAAGGAAACAACTGTAACATATACACACACATCAATCAAAGTATATTAACCTATTTTAGGCCGAACAGTTATAACAGTATGTCCTTACAATTACTGATAAATACAACCAACAAACAACACAGCGGAACACAAAGAAACACGTAGATATGTCTTGGACCTCCAACTCGTCTCCTGAGCTCTAATGCATCCAAAACAAATCTGTAACATGCTCGGACTGACCTGCGCATTATAATAAAATAACACCTGAGTCAGTCCGGTAAACCAACGTGAGAAAAACACACCCAATTGAATTTTAGTGTTTCAAAAATCTTTTGAAAATAAAAGTATCTCGTAAGACCACACCGCACATAAACACGGATGAGTTTTTACCTTAAGATAACCAAAACATTTTCTATAGAAATCCATGGATATTATAATAATGTCTGGGGGTCAAAGTAAAATATGAATATAGCTGAAATGCTTACATCTCACATTTTAACATAGTTGGGCACAACTAAGTATGTACGACACTTATTGGATAATGGATTCCATACAATGACTGGACTACTGGAGTACCGCCCATCACGATGCATCTCTAGATAAAATAACACTGAGGTTGAATATATTGACCCTTACCAACACAGAACTGGCCTACCCTTTACTAGATAGTACCGAATATGATCGCCCCTTTGTTAATGGGCTTCGAAGCATACAAATGAGAGATAATATCGACTCTAGATGGGGATGATCATACCCTACTTAGGATCGACCCACTTAGCCCTATTACATCTCCCATTTTTAGTCAATCTCAGTTGATGAGACTTGAGGCTATGTTTTATCTTTTCAAATAGCAAACCAATTTGGAATGCTAACACTGCCCTCTAGGCATCAATGCAATGCTAGCATTTATCCATACAAGTTCGTCCTAGGACTGAATGAAACTGAAGGCACTGCTTCTACTACATCCATTTTGGAATCACCCTCAGGATCAATAGCAAGCAGCCCTTGCACTTCAAAGTGCTCCATCTTAAATTCCATACCTTCAAGATGTCTTCACTTTGAAATGCTTCAGTTGGATCGAAGTGGTTTTTGGATAACATATCTCATCCCGATCTCTTCGAAACAACATTCGATAGTTTCCAGTAAACTCAACCCCGATTCTTTAGGAAATAAACAGTCAAAGAGAAGAGCAGAGATCACCTCCTAACCGTTAGTGGACGGATTTCCTTATCATTTGTCTTAGGAGAACGAAACGAGATTTATACACACAGTACAACATTATCGGAGATGACTGTGCCATATAACTCACGTGTTTCTCCTAGATATATCCAAAGTTACATTTTGGGTCAATATTTGATAGTCGGTTATTTAACTATCAACAAACAAACATCCAAATCAAGGATTTAATTCCATAGGAAAAACCAACATTGGTTAAGCATATAAGCTATCACTAACCTCTTTAATTAATATTTTCATTAATTAAATTCATCTTGTAAATACTTGTATCAAAATACTTTTACAAAGATATATTCACAATCCGTATAGAAAAATTATCCATATACTTATCTCATAGTATAAGTATATTCACAGAACGGAGGAAGATTTCCTTTTTACACAATTCTAAACCATTTATAAACTCCTTTATAAATCTCCAAAACCCATTTATAAACTATTTTATAAATATCTAAAACCATTTCTAAAAGCCTATAAACCCTTTATAAATCCATAAAAACTATTCATAAAACTTCTTTTATAAATCTCTAAACTCATTTCCAAGATTCTTTTATAAATATCTAAAATCATTTATAAAACTCTTTTATCTTGTAAATAATCTTCATTTAAGTCTCTAAATCATTCTATAAACTCCTCTTATAACCCAAATCTGTTTATTAAACTCTATTCATAAATCTCGAAAACATTTATAAATAAATTCTAATCGTTTACTTAAAAACACTATCATATAATAATAATTAGTAATAACAGACATTATAAATAAATAATTATTATTAACTTTAAAACATCTTAAACTAATAATTAATAATTTCAAAACATTATTAAATAAACAATAGTAATAATAAATCTTTACCATTACTATAAATAGTAATAATTTATTTCCAAAACATTATTGATAATTTCAAGCTGTATTAATTATTTAAATAATTAACTTTTCAAAATATTAAAATATTGATGAATAACTTTAAAACCCCCATTAAATATAAATAATTAACCTTTAAGACAATATTAAATATAAATAATCTTAAAACAATATTAAATATAAATAAATAACTTAAGAAAGACAAATAAAAAGGTTGGAGTAAAATAGAAATTAAATCCTTTAAAACAGAATATTTTTGAAACCCAAATTCGGATTTTAAAATCATTTCTTGTCTCAAAAACCAACTCCAACTCATAGGGAAATTTATAGTATTTTTGAAATACTAATTTGAGGCCAATAGCTACCCAACGCTTAACTAACATCGATACTGATTTTCTATCACTATAAGGTTCAAATTTTTGAACATAAAACAATAGCATAACCAATAGTGTCCACAAATCTAGTTTCATATTGAATAATCAAATAGTAGGAATATTATTGACAATAATTCAACAATAGCGAGGAATCCTGTTGGATCCCTCCAACATGTCCCCCTGCATCACAACTCATATATATATATATATATATATCAACACATATATATAAATAAAAATTCAATTTTGGTGAGGAATCATGTTGGATCCCTTCAACATGTTTCCCTACATTAATATGGGTCATCCGCTACTAGGCGGGTATATATATAAAAGGTCATCCGCTCCAGAGGCGGGAATAATCCAAACTAATTGATAAAACAGTAAATCATCCAAACATCCAATCAATAATTTTATCAACTATATAACATACTGATTAACCAAAAAGGTTAGTTTAACTCACCGAAATTCCAGCTATCGCCAAGGCATTCTAGTTTCGGCTGAATTTTAACGACGTTCGAATTCAGCATAAACTTCCGCTAGCTCCAATCTTCACCAAACCAATTCATCGCATAGCTAACATCATAACGAGTGCAATGCAAAAATCCACGTTTCGATTGGACCTCGTATGGGAGAGTTACACATATTTTAAGTTATCGATATTTTTATATTTATAATTAAATAATAATCACAATCTTTAAGCAAATTACCATCGTTTAAACTAAACCCTCCTAATCCATTCTCAAATCGCGTTAGTTAAACCAGGTCAAGGTCGTTGACAGAACTTCACGACCTCCACGTGGGTCGCTCGCCACCACCTTCCACCCGAAAGTCTCCCTTGCCTCCATCGTTGGTGGTCTCGAACCCTCTTACGCCGCCAATCGCCTAAACAAACCCAAAACATCGAGCAACGTTTATCGAGAATTCCGACCAACTCCGACCTCCAGGTGCCATCGCATCTTCACCCTAGCTCTTCCTCGATGCACCCGTCCCAACGACATCGGCCATGTCCCCCAACTTGCTGTCTACCTCTGTCGTGAAGCCTAAAACCGCGCTGATTTTGAGCAAGGATTGCCGCCGTCTCGCCTTGTTTCATTCGATCACCACCGTCCATAATACTCCCCTTGACGAGACGAGCAACTTACTAGTTAGAGTGACTAAAACGGCCTCTGGTGGCTCCTCCTTGCCATGGCCATTGGATTTGGTGGATGTTGATTTAAAAAAAGAACATGTTTTTTGGTTTGAACGCGATTAAATAAGGGAAAACGACATGGTGCGAACGTGGGCTGAGTATGGTGAAGTATGGACTAGGGTATGGGATTGAGTATGAGCATATATATATATATATATCTGTGTGTGTGTGTGTGTATTCAAAAATATTCGGCTCTACACGTTTAAAAAATCTCAAGCTCCTATCGAGGAGTGTTGCCTGCTGTTCTATACTAAATACCCCTATTTCGAACACAATGGAACTAGTCTTGAGACCTAATTCGATCATATGCAGAAGTTAACTTTTTCAAACCTAGTTATATTATATAAATTTTTGTAACTAGTTCTACACATTTTAAGCTTGCATGACCACACGATACGTCTAATCATTACGAAATTCGATGACATACAATAAGTCACTATTACGGATCCAATAAAACTAGTTTCGTCCAATCCTGAGACGGTGCCCCGGAAACCTATCTTCACACGTTAATTAAAAAGAATTGTTATTCAAACCAAATAAATCACTTTTAAATTTAAATTTTAAAAGTTTATTATTCCATCTTATTTATTCTGAATTTAAATAAGATTTCGAAACCATATTTATTCATATAAAATTCAATATTCAATTATCAATTTCCCAATTCACATATTCAAATAAATCCCTATATTTGAATTTAAGTTGTTTGACTTGTAAAACTAATATTTCAATATTTAAATTAATTAAATAATTTCAAAATCAAATGACTAAAATTCTGGATCATTGCAACTTTGCTCTTAATCTTTTGTAATATAATTCACCAGGTCTATATAATTCATAATCATAGGATTAAAGAATTATTTTTAAAAAATACGGCTTAACCTATAATTCCCAAATAATTGTAGAAAAATTTAGATACTTTTGTGTTTTTTATAGCTAATGCATCACTATTATTATAAAGAAAAATACTGTAAATAATAGATTTATTTTATAATGAATATTCATAAAACTATATTTATTTTCAATCAATACTAAAAATGGTTATTATTCCATAAATAATACTTGGTATGTGTGTATATATGAAAGCAATCTTTCATAACTTAATGCATCCATTAATAAGTGTCATATAATATGACCCACTATTTCGGCGATTACTATAATGGTGCATGAAATACAAAGCTCCATTCAACCACTTATTTTGGGCTATTTATTTCATCCATTGTAACTACTTTACAGCCAAGAGTTTTAGATCAAATATCTTGAACTCAAACTCTTATAGAAAATAATTTTATGTGATAATACACTTGGAATATAAATTAGAATTATCATTCCACGTTAAATATCTATTAGTATTTTATATAATTTTTGTTTCTAATATTTCTTCATGAAGTAGAGGTAACTTATTTGCCCTCTATATTCGAACTGTGCCTATTTTACATTTGCTCTCGGAGATTTGCTTTTATTTCCAAATGGTCAAACCATTCAAAAGTAAATTCTTAATACAAAATTACAACGAAATCATTGCAAAAGCTCATTCATAAAACCTTAACATTTTAAGGATATCGAATAAGTTGCACTTAAGTAAGATCTAAATTGAAATTTCAATGGTCGAATTCCTAAGTCAATCATTAGTCCTTAGCCTATTGTTGCTTTTAGTACAACCATATTCCCAATGAATTTAATCGCACTGAATACACAGACTTATACTATGATTTACTTTCTCATTTTTAATGAACCAATTTCATTGAGAGTCATTTATTATGAACATGATTATTCACCTAACGAATTTTGTATGTGATCGAATACAGATCAAATATCCATATCATTGTTTTACTTTGGAGTTCAAAACCAATAAAAGTCGATAAAAGTCTCGAGCAAATAAATATTTAAGTAACAAAGGTATGAAGGTATTTAGTAATTGTATAATTTGGCTATTGCATGGGTCTTGTGTAACGGGACACCTGCCAGTGGGGTAACGCCCACCGTAGCATACATCGGTACCTGTGTTCTGCTTTTATGGCCAGCCTCTCGACTGCACCAACCCCGTAGGACATGTTGGAGTAAGAGTCATCTGTTCGCTACCAAACCTAGAAGCGAGAACCCCCTATCATGTTGCACCCTCCGAGTGCCAAAGCAGACACATATGTCCACTTGTAACGACCCACCTTTTTGGACAGTTTAAATTGACAATAAACCACACCTTAAAGTAAAGTATTAAAATAGTGTTAAGGCGTTACCCATATCCCCCTTAACACATTTTTATATAATCCCCGTAGTCTATACAGATACTGTAAGCTCCACCAAACCGGTGTGATAGTCAAGGAGCACTCCATAGTTACGGTACAAACAAAACTCGTAGTGGGGGCGATAAGGCATATGATACGGCACGCGAGGCAATGCTAGGGTAGGATTCTACCATTTGCACTCCCGGACTGGTGGTAACGCATAACAGCTACTACCGCCCACCTCGGGACACACTCACATAATCAAATCGAGGGGTGGCCACCAAATCAATCATAAAGTAACAAATATGGTATCAAAGAAATGTGCCCGATAGGAGGAGCGACCTCACTTGGCCCGGTATAGCTCCTATTTTAGTCATATCAAGCTGACCCAAGGGGGTCAGGGCTGCGTTTATACCTCATACAGTAGCGTTCGAAAAACCATCCTACTTCATTCTGGATTCTCCACCACATATACAGTTGTTAAAGTGGTTTTCGGTATTGGCAAAGAGTATGACAATATTCGATTCCGGTCTATTTAACAACCAAACGCTTATTTCACACCGGTTTGTTCTTTTACATTTCCAAAAACGATTCATAATTGATATCAAAATATCATATTCACTTCAAAATCATATCACTTTTGAAATCATATTCACTTTCGAAATCATATCCACCTTAAATCATATTCATCTCAAAATCATAACCTCAAAATAGGTTAAACCCTCATATCAAAAATTTGCATTTAAATCAATTCAATCTAAATCATAACAGTTCTAGCTTTAAACAGTTTGAAAAATAAAAGTAGTTTATATATTGGAATAGTTATACATTAAAATAGTTTATATTCTAAAAATAGGTTATAGATTAAAATAGTTTATATATTAGAATAGTTTGTATATTAAAATAGGTTATATATTAAAAGAGTCAATATATTAGAAATAGTTTATAATAGTTTAAAATAGTTTAATAGTTCAAAATAGTTTTAATAGTTTAAAATAGTTTAAAAATAATTCTAACAGTTTAAAATATTTTAATAGTTTAAAATAGTTTAAAACTAGTTTTAATAGTTTAAAAATAGTTTTAATAGTTTAATATAATTTAGTAGTTTTAATAGTTTAAGGATTTTAAAACGGTTAAAATAGTTTAATATAAAATGGTTTGATTATTGGAAATGGTTTGCATAGTAAATAGTTTTAAAATCTAAATAATATGAAGTTTTAAAATAATAGATTTTTAAACAGTTTATAATAAAATAATTAATTTGAAAATAATATCAAATCAAACTGTTTCTTTCACTTCAATAAATATGGACTATATCCAGATTTCGAATCAACAAAACTCAATTTTATTCGTTCAATTCAACTCCCATTAAAACCATTTTAATTTATATCGATTTCAAATCCATGTTTGAACTATAAATTTAAACCACTTCAAATTCAATAGATTTCAAAGATTAAATATTCAAACGTTTATAATAACTCAATTTTGATCAATTTCATTATATTTCAAAATTCAACTTTAAAATTTCAATTTAAATTCTTTAAACAATTCATTTAAACCAAATTCAATTTCAACAGTTAAAGCTTGGATTTTGAAAATAATTCAGTTTATATAAATCAAATTTTATTTCAAAATATCATTTAACTAGATTCAAAATTAAGAATTTAAAAATCATTTAATTTAACTAATTCGATGTCTGTATATAATTTTCTACCCTATGGTCAAGTGATACGAAAATATATCATTTCAACCAGCAATAAATTTTTAATTTACGGGTATATATCATTTCAACCCGCAATTCCGAATAAAATTCAAATCCATAACATCGCTCGAGTTTATCATTTCAACCCATAACGATTTTTCCTTAATCTATAAGTCCATTCGGGTATGTATCATTTCAACCCAGTGATTTTTTCTAACAGCAAACTAAGAAAACTTGCAGTGTGATAACAACATATAAAATAAATATAATATCCAATCATCCAAATATAAACAATTAAACATCCATCACAATCATTATTCAAATCAACCAATAAATCACAACAGATAAACTGGTTATAATTATCAGGGATTTAACTAGCAATTAAATTTCAATATTAATTCAAATGGCAATTAAATTCGATATAAATTCAAATTAAACTCGAATGACAATTTAAAGTACCAAACAACAATCAATCAATTTCTAATCTCATCATAAATTAAATTTAACTAACATAAGATAGTTTAGCATTCGTGAGTGAGTTAAAACACTCACCTTTGATTTTTAGTCAGTTTAAAATCCAAATTAGGCCTAAAAATCTAACTATCTCAGAATGTAGCCAAACCAGTTCCATGTCGTCAAAATTTCAATACGATCGCAACGGAGAAAACCGTGCATGAATCCGAGGTCGTATGCAAAAGTTATCGACGTTAGAATATTATAAATTCAAATTAAAATAAAATTAAACATTTAGGGGCATTATTGAAATTACTTACATCCAACCCCTAGTTACACAGTCGCGTACACGAACTATCTCAATCAAACCCAGCCACCCACGTTCATCCACGAATGCTCGCCACTGCGATCTCCGCCACCATGATATGACCCCATGCCTAGATGCTCCTCGCCTAGCCGCCTCTACCAATGTCGCCGCAACCCCTGAGCGTCACCTGAGGCGCTTGCCGCCGTCGCCGTTTAAAATGCCAATCGAGGCAATTGTGATGATCCTTGACCCAAAGTAAAACCATGGATAAAAAGCCCTCAGTCTCCTCTACACGCTCGTCCCTCCCGATTGAACCCTCGTCAAAGATCCGCCGTCAAATCCGAAAACCTAATATGAACGACCGAGGATAAATCGCCAATTTCAGGCCAAACTATGACTCGAATCGAAAAACGAACTGCAGCAGTGGTTTGCGCTCGTCGAGAGCTTTCCAATGACATATAATATGACATAGTTTGAGGAGTTTAAATTTTTCCGATTTGATTTTCGATTTGCAATTGAATTAGGATTTAGGTTATGGTCTGTCTGCCATTTGAAAGAGGAGATGAGAAGGAAATGTACGTACAAATAGAAATAAAAAGGCTGCTAGGGTTTAGAAAAGAAATGTATTTATATATACTGAGATAGATAAGAATGAATGGACAGATCATACTAGGTCGAAACGATAATAATGACCTGAAAAGCCCGTTTCGTTTCTGAAACGAAATTAGGTCATCCCATATATCAAAATAGATGTTTTCGATATTTTTAAACTCAATGGAACTAGTTTCAAACTCAAATTCCATTGTATACAGAAGTTAGCTTCAAAATCAGATTATATTCATTTAAATTGTATTAATCAATTCTACGTGTTTCGAGCACGCACGATCAAACGACAAGTCCGATCACTACGAAACTTGAAACCTTACAATAATTTACTGTTACGGATCCGATGAAACTAGTTTCATCGAAATCCGAGATAGTGGTCAAAATGGCTAATTTTCACATTAACTAAATAAATTATTATTAAATTAATTTAATCACTTTTAAAATCAAATTTAAAAGTTAACAAATTTTCATCATTTCTGATTACATAGAAATTTAAACCTTTTAAAATAAATTATTCCATGTTAAATTCAATATTTAAATATTGCAATAATTACAACGTTCAATTAAAATTGTAATAAAATTCCAATTAATTATATTCCAATTAATTATATTTTAATTTCAATAAATCCCTTTATTTTGATTTCTCACTCTTATAATTGAATCAACTATTACCATGAATATAATTAACATTATTTTACATTTTATTACATTCATATTTTATAGTTATCATCTTAATTCATATTAACTTCAACATTTAATTATATTAAATTTCATTAATTACCAATTTAATTCCTTATTTACAATTATAACCAAACAACCTTACAATTATTTCAATTGATTGAAATTACCTTAAAATAGTTATCAATTACATTAAAATAATCGTCAATAACATTCAAACAACATTATTAAATCATATTCTAATTATTTTTCTCATTAATAAATCATAAATTTCAATTTCTTCCAATATTAAATTTCAAAATCTTATTTAATTTAATATTTTAATTATCGAAAATTACGGGTCGTTACATCTTGAAGAGATAACATGTCAAAAAATTTATTGGTATGTATATTTTGCATTTCTTTGTTAATCTTAAATCGGTTCATTAATACACTTCAATTGATAAACAATCTTATCAATTAGATTAGTTGCACAAGTTTCTTGAAATATATAATTAAATTTTGTATACATGTGTTCTCATAATATTAGAAAGGTTAAATGTAGTCATTTAATTTTTCTAATAAGGCTCCCGCTATATTTTTATATTCCTTAAAATGCTAGGATAAATATAGAAACCTTTCTATTTCTCTAGTGAGTGTTATGACTCACTTGCCTTGGGATTCTGACCTTGAGTTTGTTCAACAAATCGTAAGCCTGCATGCGATGGACAACTCTTTATCGGTTGTATCGTATACAACTCCTAACCATGGTATTTGCCTTAATCTCAACCTCGACCTTGAGTTTGCTCAACAATCAAGAGAGAGTATTCACTCTTACCCATCATTTCACGACAACCTAAGTATAATGCATATACCCTGTGTTTGCTCAGTAAATACATGTATGTATTTTATCTCATATAGGAAATACATTAATAGTACTACACATAATAGCTCTAGCTTGAGTTTCCTCGGTAGTTAGTGCATATGCAAGTACTATCACTATATTAATGAAAGATGGCAAATTATATTAAAGATACATAGTCTTTTATTATATTTCAAGCGATATCGATTTAAGGAATAATGTATTTCATACTAAATACTCTCGTGATTCAAGCATGAGACACATTTGAAATCATGTTATATGTACCATACATATGTATTTTTTCTAAAAATCTATTTTAGGTTTATTTTGGTTCCACTTATATTTAATATACATGTAACTATATACGTTTAGTTTATCTATAACCACTATAATGTAATTAAGTTATATAATATTTATATTTATTTTATAAGTTAAAACATATTTAGCTAATTTTAACTCTTAATTTAATTTTATTTTATTTTTAAATTTTAGAAATTTTACGTTATTTAGCTCAAACTATTTAAAAAGCATATTTAATTATAACCTTATAGGTATATATGCACGCACACACATATTAACTAGTTAATCAATTAATTATTCAATTAAACATTTTAAGTACATATTTAACAAATTTCAACAATTTATTTAGTTTAATTTCTCAAAACAATTTTGAGAAAACCATAACATTTCAAAATTATTAAACTATAACCTTTCTAGTTATATACATATTGATAAATGAACATTTAATAAATTATTTATTAAATAAATTATGTATTTAATTAAACATTCTAATTGAATATTTTAATAAGTTTTGAAACTTTTATTTAGTTTACCTTAAATAATTTTATTATAAATTTTCAGCTATAACAATTATAGATATATACAATATATATGCATATATTTTACTTACTTAACTTTTAAGTAAATAATAAATTAATCAGATTAACCAATATTTATAGATTTTTGAAAAATATTAAACTAATTTATCAAAATATAATTTTTTAAATCAATTGTATAACATTTCTAAAATCTGCTTTTATGTTTAAAATCTATAAATCTTAATTTGAAAATTAGCCCAAGGCCCGAAATAAATTTGGGTCTTATATCTGGGCTAACCTTTTGGACTTACTCCATTACTTGGGCCAGACCAGTAGCCAAGGAGGGGGGAATACCTTTTGTACAACCATAAGCCTAGACACTACTATTCTGGATATCCACCAGGTAGAAAAGTTTATTAGCTTGCCCTAAGTGCTGGCTAATTATATTTTTAGGCTATACGGGCTCTGATACCATTGTGGAATCTGATTCATTTGTGTAGCAATGAAATGGGTAAATTTCAAAAAAAAAATCCCTATTTATATATTAATGGTCCTACATAATCTAATAACTAAATTTAGATCCAATTTATCTATTAAAATTAAATCAGAGTTTATTACAAAGTATTATATGTCTGTTTAATTAATCTTATTAATTAAATTTATTCAATGATTATTTTGAATATATCTCATATATTTATATATTAACATGATGACGTATAGGGGTGTGTGTAATTAATTAAGACTTTTGTTTATATTTATTAGGTAAGTGAAAAGTCATATTCTTAGTTATGGGGTATAAATTAAGAGGTCTTAAATATGACATAACAGTAATTAGTTAGGAGTATTGTTTTATCTCTTTGAGAATTGTAACAACCCAAAATTTGAGATATAATAATTAATTAACAAATTAACTAAATAATAAAATAAGTTTATGAAATTGTCAGAATCGAGCTACGGAAGTTGCACCATTGTGTCCATGACGATTTTCTGATCAATTTCCATATATAACTTGTCGAAATCCGAGTCGGTATGGAGAAGACATGAGAGAAATAAGAAATCGAAAATAAAACGAAAAAAAAATATAATAACAAGGGGTCAGGTCGACCCAAACCTAGGCCAGGTCGACCCGCAAAGGCCATAGGTTGACCTGTAGGTCGACTCCCATAGTACCTAGGTTGACCCGCTTTGTTTTTGGATGAGGAAGCATCCAGATTTGAGTCGTATGACGTGTTTTGCAATTTTCTTCAAATCCTGTGCGTTCGTGCTTCCATCCGACAGTTCCTAGCGAGCCTATGACCTGGTTGCACCAGATTTAATCTTCAAATCCAACAGCCTAAGATCCCTAAGTTACACTATAAATAAGACTCTAGACCTAGCTATTTTTCTCATTCAGATTTTCTTCCAATTGGGTTCATTGCCTGAGGCCGGATCCTAAAAGGAAATTTTTTTCTTGGGAGGAGATCTTTTTAATAAAAATATTCTACGCCCTAGAAGTGGAAGGCCAAGGAATAGAGCTAAGGACCACAGGTGAGTGTTTTGTAATTATTTTAGATTTTTAAGTAATTTAAAATAATAGGGTTTTCAATAGTTGTAGTTTTCTGTAATTTTGAGACAGTTTTTATATAAGTTATTTACAGTTAGTTTTTAAAGTTCTTTTCAGTCTATTTTATTTAGCTATTTTTATTCAGCTATTTTATTCAGTTATTTACGGTTATTTGTATTTATTTACATCTGTTTTACGTTAGAATTTAGACCGTAAATGTTAGTTTCTTTTTATTCCTTTTTACGCAAATAAAATATAAGAATATTAAAAAGAGGAGAATTCGCTAATATGGATTAAATAGAAATAAACACTAAATTTACAGAAATTAGATGTAAAATAAGAAAGAGCTGTAATAAAAAGAAGGTAGACTGAAATAGGCAAATTTGAGACATTTGCAAGCATGTTTATAACTAGTGGTTATAACTAAAAAGATAGAATAGTAGAGTAACAATTATAACATAGGTTATAATTAAGCAGAAAGAACAGAAAATGCTTATTTTAAAACTTAGATTAAGTTAACAAGCAAATATAGCAGAAATAAAAGAAGAGGCTTATTTTAAAACTTAAACTAAGTTAATAAGCAAACATAGAAGAAGGGCCTGTACCAACAGCATTCCCTTTCAGTCAGGAACTGATGGTCTCACAATAGCTAGGTGAGGCTGGGACACGCTTATGCTAATTAGGGTACATAAGTGGCCAATAGATAGAAGCTCAAATCTGGGGATTTGGGCAAGGGGCGCAAACTAGAATTTGTTTGTTAGGACCAATACCGGCAGCATTCCCTTTCAGACTAGGACTGATGGTCTCACAACACTTAAGTGAGGCTGGGCAGCATTCCCTTTCAGACTAGGACTGATGGTCTCACAACGGTTAGGTGGGGCTGGGCATGCTTATGCTGATTAGGATAAATAAGAGGTCACAATAGGGGGCGACAGTTAGTGTGTACCGACGATGACCGAGCATGCGGCATCGATCAGGGTAAATAATTCGCTACTGCGTTCTAAGCGCTAAATAGGTGTCTTTTGCTGTGACCAACAGGATTGGTTCACAGTGGCACAACAAAGATAGAAGGCCGATCAATGTGTTAAATTAGGATTTCAGTCTAATTAAAATAGGATTAGGGTTTCAGCCTAATCATAGCAGTTTAAGACAAGTGCAAACAATCACAATTAAACAGCCAAACAGAATCAGAAACAGTATTTTACCCCAGTTTTGTCTTCTCAGTATTTCTTTCCGTACTAGAACTATTGCTTAGTCTATTATCTTTATCTTGCTTAGAAATGCTATTAATTACTTTCACTCACCATACTTATTGTCTGACCCACTTCTCTATTTCCCATTTTTCCCCCATAGGCCAGCAGAATCGAGGGCAGTAGATTCAGACCGCTTGGAGATATATTCTTGGAGTTCTTCATGTATTCTTCTTCTTCTTTTCAGTTTTCTTTTCATTTGGCTTTTAATGTACTGGTACTTTATGAGAGGGATGATTTTTATTGTTTATGTACTCTGATGATGTGACCGAGATTGTATTTTTCACGAGACATGTGTATTTGGTTTTTAAGGCATATTATGTTTTTATGGCTTATTTTATGAAGTAATGATAAGTATTTTAAATGTATCCGATGCTTTTATTTATTTGTCTTGTGAATCTTAGTCTCTGTGATGCTTTAGCTATACCTATAACGCACCACATTCTTTAGTGTGACCTTTTTGGGTATACTAAGGGGTGTGGGGTGTTTTAGAATGTGAAAGGGCACATGGACATATAGGGTGTATATTGCAAAGTGAATATATGTATGACATGATAGTATGATGAAAAATAAGTATGTGTTTGATATATATTGTCGTAGGGTTATGGAGTTAAGTTTATACACACGGATACACACAAACGTATGTATGTACGTGTGTAATATTTTAAAATAATAAAAATAAATTTCAAATTCATCTCCTTGCTTAGCAAATATCAAAATATATTAATTTGAAAGATTAACTTGGTCAAATATTTAAATTAGATAACATCGACCTATATCAAATAATATAAAGATTTATAAAATTCAAATTGAATAATTCAATATTAATTATAAAAAATGTATTAAATTTATAAAATTATTATATCAATTAATTCTAGCCTAAAATAATTTAGTAAACTAAACATGTAAATTTTAATCTTATTTTACCTTGTGAAATAAAGCATATAACAGTTTTGGGTATATAAACTTGCATAGTTAAATCACAACCGAATTAAATAAATTATTATTATTATATATATATATGTGTGTGTGATTAGGTGATAATAAAATGTAGTTGCAAAATTTGATTGGCATCACTAACATAAATGTATAAACCAAATTCTATTACACTATATGTTTCACCTTGAATTTTGTTTGTAAAACAACACTTATAACAACTTTAAGTTATGTTAAACTCAAAAGCCGATAAGATACATTACATATAACAACATGGTTCATAAATGAGCATATATGAATATTTAATATAAATAAGAATTGCACCTCATCAGATTAAGCCCTTTGTGACACGTTAATTTGAGAATAGACTCCTAGATTCCTTGAATTAAAACTCGATGTTGCAATGATCAAATGAACAACTTTTTCTTTGATTCCATTTGATATTGTTTAGATAAAATTGGGTTAGGCTATGGATGAGAAGAGGAAATGGGTGGCAGGCTACGAATGATAAAGACATAAGCAATAGAAGAAAAGAGTAAAAAAATTAATTAATGTGAAAGCATTTGTATTTAAGGAGAGACCAAAGACCTTTTACCTTCCTCTCTTTTTGAAGCCTCCTTTATTATTTCCTTTTATGTCTAGATCAACATCTAAACCACTCCATTTCCTATCGAGGCTGGCATACTTAGGTCTCTATACACACACACACTACATATTGATATGTGTATATATCGCTTTTACATACACATCTAAATACTTATAGCTCCAAGAATATTTCTAAAAGCTACACCACTTACTAATTATACCCCAAACATTAAATACATCAATAACTAATACTTTTTAATATTAATTAATTTAATTAATTTATTACACTTTATAAATCAATTAAATCGTGTGGTTTTTTGAAGAATTCACAAATACATTTGTGAGATTCGGAGGTGCAAACTCAGTCGACGATTAATATTGAACAATTCAAATATTAATGTTCACACGTCACCTTAACTTATGGTGCGATAGTTTGGTCAAGCTATCACTTATAGATCCTTTTGATAAAATTATACTTAATATTATCATAACCTGTATCAGTAGTGAAAATAATTTACACATGTTCTCTTCGTCAACACCATATCACTTTAAGATGTATGGAATTTGTTATTGGTCAAAACTCTAACATTATCAACGTTCAACAAGATCGGTCAATAAACAAAGTCATTGGTCTAATAATAACATTTATTACTAGTTGTTCAACTCTAGCCAGAGATTCACTTTGAGCCGACTTTAATTAGACGTGATACTAATCTCCTACAACCAAGGAGACAATTCTCTATTGAATAGTGCTTCACTTCCAATGCTTTAACTCAGACCAAATTATAGTCCCTCGATAGTCACAATGCCATAATTTAACTATAATCAAAGTGGACTATCCATAATGAACTTCCATAGTATTCTCAAGTTGAAGGAACTATGTAACAACATCACATTGAGATTTCCTGTTTGACTTGGTTGTTAGTAACCAATAGGAAACTCTCAAACAATCGTTTCATGGTTATCTAATAACTATGAGTACTTCCACATTGAAGATCAATAATATTCTCAAGTCGAGAGAATGAACTGTGTAAATTAGTCACATCGATATTTTCTATTTGACCTTAGTTATATTAAACAACATAAAACTATTGAGTCAGTCATTCTGTAGTTATCTAATAACTATCAGTACGTAACTCCTTGGCACCCCAACAGCCACGAGTAGTACACTACTCAACAATTGAAGAGCGTTATGTACTCTAGTCTAAATAGATATATCGAATCCAGTCTCGATACATCTTGACTAGGAATATTTAAAATGGTCAATTTATTTTCATTGTAATAAATTACTCACGGTAACAACACTTTGTAACTATTATCATAAAACATACCATTTATGGATTTTCTAATATACATACTTTTAATTAAAATAATTAATATACAACACATTATATCAATGATATAATAGAAAGAAAATACCTTTTATTTCGAACAAGATTGGTTATCGAGTTAGATAGATCTAACAAATTACATAATTGTCCTTACGGCATACCCCTAACTCTATCACATACATGTATACTTATGTTATTTAAACATTTTAAAACAACATAACATATATCATAATATATAATACATGTATACATTTATTAATTAATTGACTTATTTAATTAATTTATTTTATTAATATTATTAATAAATTTATGGAATTTTGAAATATATATTCATTTTCAAACATTTTGAATTTTTTTATTATATTATAACTTTTCTATTATATATATATATATATCTTATTTTAAATTTGACTTCTAAATTTAAAATCGTATATATATTAGTTTTCAAACAATTTTGAAAAATTAGCCCAAGGACCAATTCAATTTGGGCCTCTTCTACTAGGGGCAACCTTTGGGCTTACATATCTATTCAGGTCAGCCTAGTAGCCAGATAGGGCATAGTACTTATTTACCCAAACCCAATTCTAGACACTATCTCTTAAGACACCCTACTATTTGGTTTGTGAACTTAATAGTTAACCCTAACATGAATAATTTAGACCGCATAGGCTATTGGACTTTGATACCATAATTGGAACCGGGCCAGCCCATGGCGGAATTTATGGTTGAGTATCAAAAAAAATTCCCTTATTGGATCTTTATTGGGCCTCTAAAGTCTAATTTATTTAGAATATTTCTAAATTTTATTTAAATAAAATATTTTATTTAAATTTACAAAATGATATTGTATTATTTAATTTTATGTTATGTTAAATATATATGCATCACATAGACATATATAAGTGTGTGTGCATGTGTAACATATCAATTCGTGCAAGGTATAACATGCCCGTATGTAGATGTTGTGATTTACATTGCAACGGACACATTAGCTCATCCAATATGTAAATGTATTATCCAAATGTATGGGTGTGTGTGTATTTTTGCTTTTATAATAAATATTTCAATATGTATGTATGTATGTATACAAATTAAAATTTTGTTTATATATAGTTTTGAATCAACATATAAATATTTATATATGAATATAAGTATATAATATTAACAGAACATGTACATATATTAATTACTATATAAATATGTGTAGATCATTTAAAATATAATAAATAATTTTTTTTTGCTGTAATGTCTCAAATGATACTTATAAAAATATATAAATTTTATTTCGTGTGTGTGTGTGTGTATAAATGAATATGTTAAATACTTATATATATGTATGTATAATAAAATGTATATATCTATACTATAATGCAAATACCTGGTCAAACCGGTCAAAGTGAAGCCTTTTTTGAACTTCCCATACTGCCCACAGTTCACAGGACATAGAAATTACTCGGGCAGGGCCCTTTTGTCTTTCCCCGACCAATTCCCACGATTTCCACCGTTACAGTTCGCACGTCTGCTTACCTGCCTCTTCCCTCTTTCTTCCCTTCTCCTTTGCGTGCTCTTTTCCTATCCCCTTCCACTTTCACCTCAACCGAGAAAAATTGACAACTCCCTACCTCCGCTTCCTCAACCACCTGCCCTAACAGCCAGTGCCAACGACAATAATCCCCGCTGTCTCGGTCGACCATCAACGGAGCACTGTGTTCCTTCAGCCGCCGTACGTAGCCACGAACTCGGTGACAACCACCGACTTTCTTTCCCCAAGGTAAGATCTCGCCCTATCTCTCACTTTTGATTTTTTTTGATTTCGTCCGATTTTACACCCTCTCCCTACTCTACTTCAGTCCGCCTCAAATACCATTTTGCCTTTCCCTGCTTCATCTCTTTTACCTGACTTCGTCCTCCTCCCTCCCATTGTCTCCGTGTTAAGAACAAGATAGATTCATTTTCCCTAATTTTACAACAATTTCCGGATGCTTCATATTCCTGTTCATGTTTCAAATGTTGTGTGCAATTTGTTTAATCACCTGTTAAAAAAGCGGTTTTACACTTAAAATCGGTTATGAAAACAATGTTTTCTATAATTTGCCTTCGATTTGGCTAACTGTAAATGCTAACCAATTTGTTTTATTTGAATCACAGAATCGTGGAACTCATGCACTAGGAACAGATATAAAAATTTCAATTACAAATTTTTAAACATCCAAGGAATCTGCAAGGGAAACTGAACTGGACCTTTCTTTCTCAACAAGCCACTTCCTATATCTCAAACCCATTATTGGTACGTCCGATTCTAATATTATTTACCCGTTTACTGTTTTCTTACTTTGATTTCGGATTTCTATGTTTTTTATAGTGGATTTATTTAAATGTTTACAAAATGTCTGAGGAACCTCAGCTCTTTCTATTTTGTACCATGAAGGAGGAAGTTTGATCTATGTTTGATAAGGGGCGGTTATGATTTTTGGCTTCTAGATCTTAATTTTTTCGAAAATTGACAAAATGTTTGATTTTCTTTGTGCTCATGTTAGATCACCATTTCATTTTTGAGATTATCCATAGCTAGATACGTAGGATATTGAATTCGAAATTGACAGGTGGAGTTTGGACAAAGGTTTATTTGCAGATAGGAGAAAGGAGCTTAAGCACGGAATTGTGTTATTATAACAAGAGTAGAATCTCGCTTAAACATATCCTATGAACACAAGATTTCAACTTTCAGAATTGGTACTCATCTTGATTAATGCAAGATCTGGACCACGAAAGATTAGTACTTGCTTATTTTATTTTGATTTGATGCATTTTTTTTGTTTTTGTCTTCAATTTCTCCATGATCCGCATCTAATATGTTTCTCTTTTCCCTATAAAATGATTGCTACTTAGTTTTATGAATTGTCAACACCATTTTATCATCATTGTACTAATATAGTATTGTACTCAACATTTAGTGTTTTCATTTCTTTAGAAAACAATTCCGTGTAGAAATAGTTAGAAATATCTATTTCTCTTTTTCTTTTTTTTTCCTTTCCTTTTAGCATGAAAATGGAAATAGGGACATCCACATTAATAATTTTTCTTCTCTGAGAGGATGAGTATTATGAAAAAAATAACCATATCAAACATTTACTTTCCGCAATATTTAACAACTTTTGATCCTTTGTAATTGAAAGTTTATTAGCATATATCAAATTAGAATCCTCAACTAGCAACCAAATAGAAGATAAATAACAGGCAATCTGGACTCCTTGCTAGGCAATGAAGGATAGTAAATGGTAGCAGCTAGAACCTGCAAACAATCTGCAAAACAAGCCATATGATAGTTTAAGCTCTATGTTTTCATAGGGAGGTCATCCTTTATAATTTATTGTGGAAAGATAGCCAGAGAGGATTATTGAGTATAGCAGAGTCGTTATATTTCAACATTTTAGTTCTACTGTTTGTGAAAAGTTAGCGAAATAATTGCTAAATTACTGAAAGTCCCATGGTTAAACCTAAATGCTAGAAGAAACCAAAAGAGAACTCATGATTTTGGTCATACAAAATAAATGGATGAAATTCCATATTAATGTGTACGTTACAACGTGAGTGTATTAAAACTTTTCACCCTTTCATTTTGACTGAGACAACTTAAACATTTGTATATTTAATGTGAAGATAACGGATGAGCAATATATCATGAATTTTAGAGCACGTGCATTTTTATTTTTATACTTATAATAGGAATTAAGAGTGAGCCATAACTCATGTGATATTATAACCACAACACTTGGCGTGAAAAGTTTGAAATATAAAACTTTGTTGAATCAGATTGAATTGTTAGTTGTATAAATATATTTTGACATTGTGCAAGGATTGTATTGCTAACCTATGGTGATATATTGCTGTAGAATCATTGTTAACAGCATATCAAATTGTATTTTGCTGTACACAAATTTCCAAAATCTTCTTCTCTCCAGTAAGTTGGATTAACATCAAATTACATTCATGGAAAAGTTCGTTACATGACTAAATTATTTATTGCAAAAAAGAATATAATTACTTCATTAATAATATTCATTAATAATTACTATCGTCTTTTTGCTTGGTTTGTCAATTGTTCTAATATTAGCAAGTATTTAATGCGGGTCCACTACATATATAACTGTTAGAAGTTTTTTAAATTTAATTCTATATACGCATTCAAACATCTTCACTTTGATGAAAGATTTTGTAATTATTTTATATGTTAAAGATTGTAAATTTCACATTATTTGATGAAAATTAACATAGTTATTGATGTGTTTGTATTAATTTTATTAGTTTTGTATGTAATATCAAATATAAGGAGGGCATTAACATATTCAAACTTATAATAAGTTTGAAATATTTTTGTTGTAATTTTTTAATTAATAACCATTAAATTATTACGTTCATCTTTAAAGTAGTGTATGTTAAATAAATTCATGCATTTCGTATAATTATTTCCAGTGAAATGTTCTTGGTTGTTATAAACGATAAAGAGTAGTGAAATTCATTTACCTCCACTCAAAAACTCATCGGTTTTCTTTAAATATTATTTATGAGGTAGTTAATTAGAAACATCATTTGTGCTCTCATCATAGTTGTAATACTATTCATTTTTATTTTCTATTTCAGGCTCTATGCTGTGTTCATGGGTGGATAGCAAATATTTATTGATCTACATTACAAGTGGATGAACTTCTTTGACAGATTCGGTTGTGTCAGGTAATGAAAAGTGTCATGATTTTCTCCTACTGAATTTGACCATGTAGGAGTGGATGAACTTGAGCTTTATTATTTTTAACTTTCATAGTTGCATTGATTCAGTTTGAGTCAATAAATTGACAATTTTGCCTTATGCTATTTCATCACATCATCAATTTAATTGCAATGGTAATTGAGGGGTTGCTACTTATTTGGTTATCAACTTCTAATAACAAAATCGCCAAAAATTCTTGAATTATTTTTATAGCATGTAACTGCATTCTATTGTAGATATTTGGTGGTGGGCTTACTTACATTCTGCAATTGATAAGTTATTACTAATAATGTGTTAGAAGTGCAAAGCTAAACATTAACTTGGTTCTATCTCAACTCTGTCAATGCTAGATAAGTTTTGTTAATAAGCTAGACTAAAACATCATTTACCAAACTCATTGTTTGAACATGGGATATACTTCTTTGTCGGTTCATGCATTATGTCAAAGCTAATTGTTCAAACTTATAACAATATAACTTCACTACCTATTTCATTCTTCCTGTCGATTATTAGTAGTAATTTGTTATGTTCAGTTATAAATTTAATTAAAAATTTAGACACATGAACTATTTGTATGAATGTATCGATCTTTTGTGCTACTGCCATCTCAATTGACCTTTCAACGGGTATTTTTCCCTTAATGGGTGCATTTAATTCATAATGCATCCAAATTTGTATAAGCATTCATATTTATATATCTACACACACAAAACACCTGTGTGTGTGGATATATAAATATGTAGGTATTAGTATAGCTAACAAATTTTTTTTAAACGACTTGATTTATTATTACAAATTACTATTCAGAACTAAGTGCTCTCAAATGTTACTATACAAGCACTAAGGGTATAATTTCTCTCCTAACTTAATAGTGAATAGTTAGTAAGTTGCTGTTAGATATTGAGAAAACCTTACAGCCCCTTTTTTTTTCTCCACTGATATTCAAAGTGGGTATTTTGATGATTTTTGAATTGTTATTATTTTTTATGGCTACTACATTTTATTTATAACGCTGCTAACATTTTTCCAAAGGTTGTATAACAAATTAGAAATACTGTCAATCTAGAACTACTAATATCTATTGAAAATGATGATTAATTATGACAATTGATTTGACTAATCACTGCAATTATTCCCATGTATGTAATTATATTAATATTTGACAAAATGATGCAATAGTTAACCAAGGATATTTCCATGTATGTAATATGCTCATATAGCAGTTTTTGAACGAAAAAAAGAAAAAATATTATAAGCTTAACCTGCTCATCTGTTCACGTTAGAATTATAGTAAGTAATCATATTTTTAGAAATTAGATATTCATCACATGTCCATTTTACTTGATCTTATTATGGTAACAAAATCAATTATTATCATAACTGTTTGGATCTAATCAGGGGGTGCAAGAATGGTAGTGCGGATGTTGTGTGTGAAGATGTTGCTGATGTATCATGTTGAGGTGTAATAGTGAATTCGTAATGGGCTACAGACTTAAGCTATCCATCAGTAGCAATGAGAAGGGGCTGACCGCAGTTGGGGAGTGCAAGTCATAGGCAATTGAATATGCAGTAGCAATGAACAGAGCCCATCAGCTATAGATTCATGCAATGTATTTTATTTGATGTGTTACAACGTGTGGAATTATAGAATTACAGGCTCTAATACTGTTATATACAATGAAATGTCAGTTGATTCAGACATATGCTTTAGTTGGACAAAAATAAAATACTTATTTGTTTTCCACAACACTTGCATTACCGCACTTGCATTTTTAAATCCCTCTTCTAAATACAACATTTAGGTAACAAATTGCTTAACCATGTGTTTTCCTTATCATAACAAGAATTTTAGTACGGCTTTACGTAATCAGCGATATGGGTAGCCTCACTTCTTATAAACTAAACCTTACCTACTCTACACAATTCATAGGTTGATGTAACTTACACAGCCTTATCCACATCAGTTCTACCCTTACTCTATCTTACAATACTTTATTTCTGTTTGGTTGCCATATCGTTTCCTCCTTTTCCCCACCGCTACCAAACACTTTACCATACTCTTTGATAACATGACAACCGTAACAAAGAGAAAATTTGCTCTCTCCCTGTTACGCACACGTCCAACGGACGTGCCACCATACTCGTATTAATATAAATAAAAACGTGGGTTAATGGCGGAACAGGGAAAGAGTGGAGAAACAGTTACTGATAACCCAGATTCGGATCTCAACAGTAATTCTGATTATCTCAACGACCAAAGCTATGCTATTGAAGAATGAAATACTATTTCATCTGCTAAAACATATTCAGATGCGGTTAGAAACCAGAATTCGGCGGTTATGAAATTGAAGTATGTTAAACCAAGTATAGAAAACAGCCATGAAATGCTTTTCAACTAGATGAAATAGTCCATCTTCTACAACTAAATGGGAAAATACAATTGTCTGTTATATATATAGAGTCTGACCTACATACTATCCGTTAAGAAATTACATCCCTAGAGTATGGCAAGTCGAAAAAAATTACAAATTGAAAGTTCATAACTCAAGTTTATTTTTATTACATCTTCTTACATCAAATGTGGTTATGAATATTTTGAACAAGGGCCCGTGTGCATACAAATCTCGTTATATTGTTCTTAAGAAGTGGACCCTGGGCATGAACTTAAACAAAGACAAGCTGTAGCAAAGGCTTGTGTTGGTTAAGTTCGGCAACCTATGCCTTGAACATTGGGATGCTGAGGCACTCAGTAGAATGAGTAGCTTTGTAGGACATCCAATTCGACCACATCAAATCACTATAAGTATGGAAAGAATCAATTATAAAGAATCAATTATGCTCGTATATTAGTAACTGTAACTACCCATCTACATTTCCTTCACAAGTAGCTGTGAAAGACAACAAGGGTGACATGTACTATGTTCAAGTAGAGTATGATTTTAAACCTTATGTGTGCACATAATGTAACGTGTTTGGCTATCAAACGGATAAATGTGGCACACATACTTCACAAGCTACTGTAAATGAGGCAACACATGATACCAAGGACTAAGCATGGAAGCCAAAAGGAGATACACACACAACTTAAAATAATGAGAAGGATGCTTCATCATCAACACCACAGATAATAGATATAAATACAATAAAGACAAAAATCAAATTGATGACAACAGTAAGCAAAATCAAAATGAGTTCTCTACTGTGGCACATAAAAGGAAAACAAAAGGCAAGGAGAAAATGAATCCACAAACTACAACTAGTAATAAATTCCAGGTTTTAACAACTGAATTGGATGAGGAGAAGGAGAATTCCAATACTACAAAAGTGATACGGATGAGTTCATTCCTACAGAGGAGGATTTTAAACAAGAGACATAATTTGTTAGAGCTGTTGCAGAGAACATTTTAGAATTTTTTACAGAATCTTCTTAACCAACAACTCATTCAGAATATGTATCAATCAATCCAATGTACAAATAGGAAGCGAAAGCATCATCATTCAATGCAACTACTACAACCAAGCCCCCTAAAAGGACAAAGCGAGCTAGCAAATCCGGTAAATGATGTTTATTTCATGTAATGTGAGAAAAAATAGCACTGATTTTAAACTATATCAAGTGTTATTTCTCTTAAATTCCTTTAAACCATCTATATTGGTTTATTGGAAAATAAATTAACAACTGAAAATTTGAGCACGGTCTTATTTAAACTAAATCAAAATTGGGACCTCATACATAATAATGATTGTGGTTCAAAGTGTCAAATTATTCCTTTATTGGATAAATCAGTTTGGAATTTAACTATTACACACAAATCCACTCAATAAATTACTTAAAATTAGAGAATTTGGGTGGATATGTGATGTATCTAACTATTGTGTATGCAAGCAATATGGTTTCATACAGGGAAAATTTATAATAACAATTAGTAAACATTGCAAGTGCTGTAGACAAGGCTTGACTAATAAGGGACTTTAATAATGTTCTAAACCCTAAGGACAAAAAAGGGGGACTTCCTGTCCCCTTTTCTCATCTCATAGGGTTCACCATCTGCTTACTCGCATGTGGCCTTGTTGAGATTAATATGCAAGGATTTAAATTTACTTAGTGAAGGAAAGGGGTTGCCACACATATTGATAAGCTTTCAGCAAATGACCTATTTCTACAAAGCTTCCAACATTGTAATATTATTACCGCTGCCTCACTATTAAGTGATGACTTACCTATCATCATCAACCTGCTTACACAAGGGACTCAAAAAAGGGGTGCATTTCATATATGTCAATAGTTTGCACATGTTAGATGGCTACCATAATCAGGTAGTATCTGTTCTATCCGGTTTTGCTTGGGGCACTAGTATTCAAAAATTCATGATCAAGCTCCAAAGGATAAAGCAAAATTTAAAAGAATGGTACAAAACAAGGCTGAAGGATAATGCGGACCTGACTACCTTAGAGAAATAATACAATGATAAATTATTAGTTGTAGATAGCCAACCGGAAGATGTATATGTCTATGATGAACTTGTTGAAATTCCTTAAAAAGATAAAATTGAATGATATATACAATAGTCCCACATCGTCAAAACTAAGAGAAGTTTCATAGATATATACCAATTCCTCAAACTCTATATTGGCCCTTAGGGTCAGGTAATTTTGTGCGAGGGGGAAGACGTATATCTTATGACCAAAACACACGCGTGCCGCCCGCCCGTCCCGAACCGGGCTTGGGCTTGGGTCTAAATGAAATCTTATTTTTGCACAGAAAAACAAGGCCGGTTTTGAACAAGTTTTTCTGAAGACTGAATACTCCAGTTTTCTATCTTCTTCTTCTTCCAAACTACTGCTGCCATATCAAACATCACAGAGTGGCATTGCTCGTTGCAGTTTCGTGCAGAATCATTCTGTTGTATCTTGGGAAACTTTGGAAATAAAAGTTGTATATTGGCCCTTAGGGTCAGGTAATTTTGTGCGAGGGGGAAGACGTATATCTTATGACCAAAACACACGCGTGCCGCCCGCCCGTCCCGAACCGGGCTTGGGCTTGGGCTTGGGTCTAAATGAAATCTTATTTTTGCACAGAAAAACAAGGCCGGTTTTGAACAAGTTTTTTTGAAGACTGAATACTCCAGTTTTCTATCTTCTTCTTCTTCCAAACTACTGCTGCCATATCAAACATCACAGAGTGGCATTGCTCGTTGCAGTTTCGTGCAGAATCATTCTGTTGTATCTTGGGAAACTTTGGAAATAAAAGTTTTAAGGAAATTGCTAAGGCAAGCCTCAGAATTCCTTTGTTATACGGTTAGATTGTTCTGTTTTTTCCCTCATTTGAATACTGCATTTCTACATCTTAAAACTTTTACAAAATTCGTAGAATTTTGTGCACTCATACAGTATTCGGTCGACTGGTTATCGTATTCGGTCCACTGGTTACAGTGTTTTTATCACTGATCTAGAAAGTTGCGAACTTTCTGCTATTCAAACTTGTCTGCGTACAGTTTGCTATCATACATTTCCTAAGACTGTTTCTGTTGCAACAGGAAATGGCAGCGGTAGAAATTCCAAACAAAAATGCTACCCACAACAAACCAGATCCATTCAAGGGAGACGGAGATGATTTTCTGACATGGCAGAGTCAGATGCTCTTTTATCTCACAACCCTTGGTCTGCAGAAGTATCTTGATGAAGATGAACCGGTGCCACCTACACCAGGCAAAACCACTGCGTCAACTGAGAATGCTAATATTGATGCATGGAGGCACTCGGATTTCTTGTGCAGAAATTACATCCTTAACTGTTTGGATAAGGTTTTGTACAAAGTTTATCAGCCACTCAAGACTGTGAAAGCTCTCTGGAATGCGCTTAATGCAAAGTATAAAACGCAAAACGTGAGCCTGAAGAAATTCATCGTAGACAAATTCATGGACTACAAGATGATAGACTCAAAATCTGTAACTGCACAAGTGCAAGAACTTCAGATTATCATCCACGAACTGGAATCAGAAGGCCATCAAGTTGGGGAATCCTTTTTAGTGGAAGCAATAACTGGAAAGTTGCCACCGTCTTGGAGAGACTACCGCAACTATCTGAAGCACAAGAAGAAAGAGATTTCTCTACAAGACCTCATCGTACGTTTAAAGATAGAGGCAGATAACCGTGGAGTTACAAAACAAACCGAGGAGGCGTTTGTAGCAGAAGGGTCAAAGAACAAAGGCCACTTCAACAAAAAGAAGAATTTCTCAAAGAAAAGAAAAGCTCCTGAAAACAAACCAAAAGACAACAAACAAACCAAGAAGTTTAATGGTGAGTGTTGGGTTTGTGGTAAGACGGGACATGCCGCTAGAGATTGTCGACACAAGAAGCAGAAAAATTCTGAAGCAAACGTTGTGGAAAATATGGATATCGATGAATCCAATTTTTCAGGAGTTGTATCTGAATGCAACTTGATTCAGAATTCTGCACAATGGTGGTTGGACACGGGTGCTACTAGGCATATATGTTCTGACAAATCCGTATTTTCAACCTACACCAAATTAGATCAAGATGAGAAACTCTATATGGGTAATTCATCGGTTTCCATGGTTGAAGGCAAAGGGACAGTCACCCTCAAGTTCACTTCTGGGAAGACTATTAAACTGAATGATGTCCTTCATGTTCCAGATATTCGCAAGAATCTCATTTCTGGATCCGTGCTTTCAAAGAAGGGATTCAAGATGGTCTTCGAGTCAGACAAGATGGTTCTGTCTAAGGCAGGAATCTACATAGGAAGGGGTTACTTATGTGATGGCCTATTTAAGGCAAATGTAGCCGTAGTAGGCAAAAATACTATGTATTCTGATTGTGATATCAATAAAATTAAAGTTTCTTATTTGGTTGAGCATGAAATTTTATTATGGCATGATAGATTAGGTCATGTAAATTTTCGAAAAATGAAAAAGCTTGCAAACTTAGGATTAATTCCTAAATTCCAAATAGATAAAACCTACAAATGTGAGACATGTGTAGAAGCAAAAATGGCTAAGAAACCATTTCATACTATTGATAGAAGTACTGAACCATTGGGAATGATTCATACTGATTTATGTGATTTCAGAAACTTACCTACAAGAGGTGGGAAAAGGTATTTTATTACATTTATCGACGATTATACACGATATTGCTATATATATCTTTTAAATAGTAAAGATGAAGCAATAACATCATTTATAAAATACAAAGCTGAAGTAGAAAATCAGCTGAATAGAAAGATCAAGATATTGAGATCTGATCGAGGTGGAGAATATGAATCACCATTTGAACAATTATGTGCCGAAAATGGTATAATTCATCAAAGAACAGCTCCATATTCACCACAACAAAATGGTATCGCCGAGAGAAAGAATAGAACGTTAAAAGACATGGTTAACGCTATGCTTTTAACTTCAGGCCTACCAACGAACTTGTAGGGGGAAGCCCTAAATATGTCTAACCATATATTAAACAGGGTTCCTCATAGCAAAACAGGAACAATCCCATATGAGTTATGGAAAGGACACCTACCTAGCTTCAAATACCTCAAAGTGTGGGGGTGCTTGGCAAAGGTTCCAGTTCCGCCTCCCAAGAAGGTCAAACTTGGACCAAAAACTGTAGACTGCTACTATCTAGGCCCCGCTGAAAATAGTAGTGCCTATAGATTTTTAGTTTTCAAGTCTGATATAAATGACATCTGTGTAAATACAATCATGGAGTCAAGAGATGCTTCATTCTTTGAAGATGTTTTTCCACATAAAAGAAATGATGGAAATCTTGCCTCAAAAAGGACAAGAGATGACAGAAATGAACCACATGAAAATGAAACTCATCGAGACAGAGATGAAGTTGAACCAAGAAGAAGCATAAGGGCACGAACTTCCAAGTCATTCGGCTCGGAATTTCTAACTTACGTACTAGAACATGAACCTCAAACATATAAAGAGGCAATGTCTTCTTCTGATTCTTCCTGTTGGAAAGAAGCAATCAAAAGTGAGATTGATTCAATTCTAAGTAATAAAACTTGGGAAATAGTTGATATTCCCCCTGGAATAAAACCGATTGGCTGCAAATGGATTTTCAAGAAGAAAATGAAACCGGATGGCTCTATTGATAAATATAAAGCCAGATTAGTAGCCAAAGGATATCGTCAAAAAGAAGGAGTAGACTTCTTTGATACCTATTCACCGGTAACACGAATAACCTCTATAAGAATGTTAATAGCAATTGCATCTATCTATAATCTAGAGATTCATCAGATGGATGTAAAAACAGCATTTTTAAATGGAGATCTCGATGAGGAGATTTACATGGAGCAACCTGAGGGTTTCATTTCCAAAGGAAATGAAAAGAAAGTATGTCGATTAGTAAAATCACTATACGGACTAAAACAAGCTCCTAAACAATGGCACGAAAAATTTGACAGTGTCATGATGAAAAATGGTTTTCGTATAAATGAATGTGATAAATGTGTTTATTACAAACAAGTTGGACAATCATTTGTAATGATCTGCCTATACGTTGACGATATGCTAATCTTTGGTCCTAACACTAAAGTAATAGAGACCATAAAGAAGATGTTAATCAACAATTTCGATATGAAAGACTTAGGAGTTGCCGATGTTATTTTGGGAATCAAAATAATAAAAACACCTGATGGAATTGAATTATCTCAGTCACACTATGTAGACAAAGTGATTGAAAAATTCCAAGACTATGGAATTAAAGGAGTGAGAACACCTTTTAATCCATCAGAAGTACTGCATAAAAACACTAATGAGAGTGTAATGCAACTGGAATACTCTCGTGTAATAGGATGTCTCATGTATCTCATGAATTGCACAAGACCAGATATAGCTTATGCAGTAAGTCGACTGAGCAGGTATACAAGCAATCCAGGAAAGGAACACTGGAAAGCACTAATGAGAGTGCTTGGATATTTAAAAAATACCGCTAACTATTCCTTACATTATGGAAAATATCCTGCCGTCTTAGAAGGGTATAGTGATGCAAACTGGATTGCAGATTCAGAGGAATCAAAATCAACAAGTGGTTATGTCTTTACCCTAGCAGGGGCAGCAGTATCATGGAAATCTACTAAACAAACATGCATAGCTCGATCCACTATGGAATCAGAGTTCATTGCATTAGATAAAGCAGGCGAAGAAGCAGAATGGCTTCGTCACTTTTTAGAAGATATTCCGTTCTGGCCTAAACCTGTACCGGCCATATGCATACACTGCGATAACCAAGCAGCGCTAAGCAGAGCGCACAACTTTGTGTATAATGGAAAGTCACGACATATTCGACGACGCCATAACACAGTTAGGCAGTTACTCTCTAATGGAACTATTTCCATAGATTATGTGAGGACAAATGATAACCTAGCGGATCCGTTTACTAAAGGTTTATCCAGAGAGAAAATTGACTGCGCATCGAGGGGAATGGGTTTAAAAGCCTAAACCAACAAGAGTTAACTTATACGAAAACCTAACCTAGCGACTGGAGATCCCACGGACTAGGTTCAATAGGCAAACCAGTTATGATTAACTCAAGAAGTAATGCATTTGTTTGGACTTAGTCCTACCTAATTCCTATGATGCAAAATAAAATGCATACCTACAGAAGTATTAAAAGGTTAAAGCTATGCTTTTTAATGATGTCCATATCTTGAAAATAACAAGTGGGGTATATGTAGGATACTCTACATGGATGCGATCACCTATGTTAGTGTGAGCTGGGTCGGCTCTATGAGATTATTACAGGCTTATAATTCTCTATAACACTCGCAGAACCAATAACTGTTCAGGACCAAAATGAACACAACCAAGAAATTGGATGAGAAGGGAATCAATGCTTCGTGAAACTTATTGTCTGGTTATACAATAACGGCCGACGGTTCAAGATGAAATAATTCACCGATTAGCCAAGTATATCCGATGAGTTTTAACTTGGGAAAGTTCAAAGTGAAATATCTACTTATCCTCGATATAGCATTATTCCATATGTACTCTGTGATATTCCACTTTGTGTGGGGGATATGTATATTATCATTCATGTGGGGGATTGTTGAAATTCCTTAAAAAGATAAAATTGAATGATATATACAATAGTCCCACATCGCCAAAAATAAGAGAAGTTTCATAGATATATACCAATTCCTCAAACCCTATATTGGCCCTTAGGGTCAGGTAATTTTGTGCGAGGGGGAAGACGTATATCTTATGACCAAAACACACACGCGCGCGCGCCGCCCGCCCATCCCGAACCGAACCGGGCTCGGGCTTGGGCTTGGGTCTAAATGAAATCTTATTTTTGCACAGAAAAACAAGGCCGGTTTTGAACAAGTTTTTCTGAAGAGGTGTGACCTCTGGTGGACGGTAGCAACGGATATAAACGGACGCGGCCCGTTTAAAACGAACAGTTATGCGCGGTTCAAACGAACAGACGCGACTGTCTGAAGGGATGCAAACTGGACTATAAAAAGGACAGAATACTGATCACATTCTATCAATTCGAAACTCCAGTTTTCTATCTTCTTCTTCTTCCAAACTACTGCTGCCATATCAAACATCATAGAGTGGCATTGCTCGTTACAGTTTCGTGCAGAATCATTCTGTTGTATCTTGGGAAACTTTGGAAATAAAAGTTTTAAGGAAATTGCTAAGGCAAGCCTCAGAATTCCTTTGTTATACGGTTAGATTGTTCTGTTTTTTCCCTCATTTGAATACTGCATTTCTACAGAACTTTTACATGCTAGAAATTTATTAAAACAAAGAATGCATGGGAAATATATTTTTAATCTCCAGCAATCAAAAGTCCATTAGTTAACTGAGGGGGATACCAATTCAAGATCTTATAATGCCAAAATGTCAAAGAGAAAATGTAGGAACAATATATCTGCTCTCTACAACTAATGTGGCCTAATTATTTATAATGAGACCCTCATCAAGCAACTGGCAATCCAATACTATCGAGATTTATATAATGTGGATGTAACATATGCACAAAAACCTACTGATGTTAACTTATTGAATATTTTGTATAAAATGAAATAGAATTGAGTATTTTGTATTATCTCTCAGAATGAAATGATACAGAGTACAATGATCTGTTCGGCTATTATATAACATGAAAAATAATGTATTGGGCTTGGCCCATTATGTGATGGGTTGCGGTATTGTAGTAAACAATACCCGCATGTGATAATATGCTACATACGATACAGTTGTAAAACACACAACACTCTAATACCCTCCCTCAATTCGCACCTAGGGTTTCCGCCGACTCAAACGATAAATAATATCTTCTTCAAATCTTCTTCAAACCTTCGATTCTTCAAAAAATTGATGAAAAATTGTTGATAAATGATAGATGCGAGGGAGAGTAAGTAGCATGTAGTGAAAATAAGTTGCCTTTCATGGGAGATTGCAAAGAATCTGAGGCTAACTCAGCAAGTAGGGTTGCAAACTCTGCTTGTTGAGTTTTATGCCCGATTAATTACAACTGCATGTTGATTTCATGCCGAATTGGGAGAAAAAGACCAGCTTGACCATTATTTCAAGTTGAGGAGAAAGTGTTGCGGTTTTCAGAAGTGAAGATAATTTAGCTCTTCAATTCGACATCTAACTCAGCAAGTAATGCTGAAGTAATGCTTATTGAGTTAGTTTTGTCCATCTGAACCATACGGTTAGTTGTCATGTCAGCTTTGCTTTTTGGATCTTTGCTGTTGAACATATCAACTCTGAGCTCAGCTTTTAGACGAAGGAAGCTTCTAGCAAAGAAGCCTTGGGAAGAATGTCGGTTTTTTGATGTGTTGCTGGTAAGTGATTTATGGCAAGTCTTCCCTTGAGTACTTGTTCTCTAACAAAGTATAAATCAACTTCCATATGTTTTGTTCTTGAGTGTAGAATAGGATTTGCTGTTAGTGAAATGGTATTTAAGTTATCACACCAAATTGTTGCCTTTCTGTTAGTATTGATCTTTAATTCACTAAGCAGAGATTCTATCAACATTATCTCTATTGTGGCACTTGCTACACTTCTGAACTCTGCTTCGGTGCTTGACCTTGAAATTGTAGACTGTTTCTTAGAACACCAAGACACAGGATTTAGACCTAAATAAATGCAATAACCACTTGTTGATCTTCTATCATCAACATCTGTAGCCCAATCAACATCTGCAAAACCATATATATTTAAATTAAAATGAGCTCTTAAGATTAAACCATGATTTATAGGTCCATTCAAATATCTTAAAATTCTCTTTACAACCTTCCAATGATCCTCACGGGGATTTTGCATAAATTGGCTGACTTTATTAACACTATAAGCAATTTCTAGTCTAGTAATAGTCACATATTGTAAAGCACCCATTGTACTTCTATACTCCTTTGCATTTAGTATAGGTGCACCACTGTCTTCAGACAAATGAAGGTTACTTATCATAGGAGTAGGCAAACTGTTTTCCTGATGCATTTTTGTTTTATGAATAATTTCAAAAATATATTTTCTTTAACTTAAGAAAATATTTGAATTTGATCTTTGAACTTCAATTCCAAGGAAGAAATTTAGATCACCCACCCAGATCTTTAATGGAGAATTCATTGTTTAATTGATTGATGAGCTGCTTGATTTCACCATTGTTATTACCTATCACAATAAAATCATCTACATAAATGAGAATATAAATGACAGTTGTATTATGAAATTTTGTAAACAAAGATTTATCAGACTTTGTAGGTCTGTAACCCAGTCTGATCAATGTAGTTTTCAATTTTTCAAACCAAACTTTGGGTGCTTGTTTGAGATCATAAATGGCTTTGTTTAATTTACACACAAGTCCTGCATATTTATTCCTTTTAAAACCAGGTGGTTGTTCCATGTAGACTTCTTCCTCTAACACTCCATTTAAAAAGGCATTATTAACATCTAACTGCTTTATGCTCCATTCTTTATGAAGTGCAATAGTAAGAATAATTCTTATTGATGTTGGTTTAACAACTGGGGGAAAGTCTCATTGAAATCAAATCCTTCTTGTTGTGAAAAGCCTTTGGCAACAAGTCTGGCTTTATATTTAGATATGACCCTATTAGGATTTTTCTTCAGTTTGTATGTCCACCTACAGCCAATGATGTTTTAATCTTTGGGTAAAGGGACAAGACTCCAGGTTTTGTTTCTGATAAGAGCATTGTATTCCTCATTCATAGCATTTATCCATTTTTCACTTTGAGCTGCTTGCTGATAGGTAGCTGGTTCAACAGTTTCACAGTCAATGATATAGACTTTAGGTTTGAAAATTCCACTTTTTTATCTTATGATCATATGGTGACCAGTGTTATCTGCTTGCTGACTTGAGTTGCTTTCATTTTCAGGTTGAATGTTGAAGGAGTTTCTGACTCTACATAGACTCAGATGGAGAATCTGAATGCCATTCAGATAAGTAAGGTGGACTTTCATGAAGATCACCTGAACCTTGAGTTGAATCGGACTGAGGTGAAAAATGTCCAGGTTCAGTGTGATCATGACAAGTCTGGTCATACTCAGTAAATGGTATATCTTGGTTCAGAGGAATAGGTGGAATAGAGAATCTAGTATTATAGATTTTTTGAGAATTCTTAATACTAAATTCACTAAAAGGAAAGACATGTTCATTAAATATGACATGTCTAGAAATGAAAACTCTTCCCTTGTTATCCAAACACTTATATCCTTTTGTGTTGTCTGGATATCCAAGGAAAGTACAGGGTGTAGATCTATAATTTAACTTATGAGAATTATATTGCCTTAAGCAGGGAAAGCATAAGCAACCAAAAACTTTTAAGCTATGATAATCTAGTGCTCTATCAAATAATACTTCAATAGGACTCTTGTCTTGTAGTGTTTTGGTGGGGAGCCTATTAATTAAATGAACTGCGGTAGCAAAGGCATCTGGCCAGAACTTCAAAGGTAAAGCTGCCTGTGCTAATAGTGTAAGTCTAGTTTCTACAATGTGTTTGTGCTTTCTTTCAATTAATCCATTTTTTTCTGGAGTGTAGGGGCAAGTAGTTCTATGATTTATCCCTCTTTTCTGAAAATATTCTCTGAGTGGTTTGAATTCTGACCCTCCATCTGTTTGTATGGCTTTAACTTGAGAATTTGTCAACTTCTCTGCATTAGCTATAAATTACATAACTGCATGAAAAGTTTCAGACTTTGATTTTAAGAAATATATCCATACAAATCTTGAATAAGCATCAATGAAAGAAATGTAGTATTTGTACCCATAATCAGTATCAATAGGTGCAGGTCCCCATAGGTCAGTGGCCACAAGCTCAAGGGGTTTTGAATATATAGTTTGATAATTTTTAAATGTGAGCTTGTGACTCTTACCCAACTGACAGTAGGTACATATGTAAGGTGTAGACACGTTATCAAAAGTGATTTTATTACTTTTCAATATTTTCTTTACAACTTCAACACTGGGGTGGCCCAGTCTACAGTGCCACAAATCAAAGTTACTCTTACTCAGCATACTCTGACTAGATTTAGAGATGTTACAACGGTTTTCAACATTATCATTGTTCTTGGAATCAACAAATACAAATTTGTACAGTCCCTTTGTAACGACCCGCTATTTTGGACTATTCGCATCCGCACATGTCGGACTTGAGTAATTCAAAATACCGAATTGTTAATTTAAATTTGGCAAAACTGAGCATATACAGTAAATAAATAATCACAGATCACATACACAGAGTAATAAATGCAGCGGAAACAAAAGATAGTAGTTCATGAAGCTACTATATACATATCAGAGTAAAATAAGGTACAATAGGAGTCTCGAATACAATAGTCAAATACAATATCAGAATACATCACTGGAATCAACTGAATATCTGAAAGCTGGATAGATAGCTGGATCTCTAAGCAAAGCTCCAACTCCAAAGGTGAGTCTCGAATACTGGTACACTCAGTCTGATCTGAGCGTAAAGCAAAACACAAAACACTCGAGTTAGGATTAACATTCTTATATCAATAAATCCAACTCAAGTGAAATAGCAATTGAAATACAAGTAACTCAAAGGATGTTTGGAATAACCATCCTTTAAGGATCCGTTAAACTATCTACTATGTAGTAGTGTATGATAGGTAGATAATGTCTATCAGTAATATAAAGTATCAAAATAGTGTTAAGGCGTTACCATTATCCCCCTTAACACATTTTATATAAGCGTTATAGTCTATACAGCACTGTAAACTCCACCGTAAACTAGTGGGATATCAGGGAGTACTCCATAGGTATAACACACAAAAAATCATAGTGGTCGCGTATATAGGAATACAAGTATGACAAGGCACATGAGGCAATACCCAAGGTAGTGAAACTACCGTTTGCCTGATCCGGACTGGTGAGAACGCATCGCCGCAGCGATCGCAACACCGCGAAACAACACTCCCAAATCAAGGGTGCACCAATCTACAATAAGTAATTAGTAGTTTTCGAAGAAGTGTGTTCGCTCGAGGTAGCTAACCCCCATTTGGCCTGGCACGGCTCCTGTTTTAGTCATTTCCAATTTGACACAAGTGTCAAGGCTATCCATTATCGTTCTCTTTCTTCAGTCATCACGTACATCATTCCAACCACTTCATTCTGGATCACACTCCGCGTGTAGTTATTAAAGTGCTTTTCGGTTTAGACAGTGAGTATGTCCCTAACCGATTTCGGTCTTTTTAATAACTTTCATAATTTATAACACCGATTGGTCATTTAATATATTTCAAAACCAAATCAATTTCAATTCAATTAGAATTTGTAAATCAACATTCCATTTGTCTTTCTAAATCAATTTCAATGATTTACATTTCAAAACATCCAAATTACCATTTCAAAATCTTATAATTCAATTTCAACTTTTATTTAAACAATTCAAATATTGATTTAAATTCGTATATAAGTTTCATTCCGAAATCATTTAAATTAATTTAATCTAACATTCAAATCAATTTAACTTCATTTATCGATTTTATTCAATATTCATTAAGTAAATTTGTCATTTAAAACCATTTCCATTAAATTTCCAATTCATTAAATCAATTATTTAAGTTCAACTCCATTATATCAAAACTTACCAATCGCATGAAATTAAATTCATCAAATCAAATTCTTTACATTTCAAGTCTTACATTAATTTCAATAAAACACATTTTATTTCTTATTAGAGAAATTCAATTTCACTTATTAATTTACTTAGTTACAATTTCAAAACTCAATTAATAAAGAAACTTAATTTCACTTATTCAAGAAGTTCAATTTCACTTATTAAAGCATTCAATTTTATTTAATTATTAAATAATTCAATCTTATTTAATTATTAAATAATTTCAAAAATTAATTATTAACTAATTTCAAAACATAATTATTAATAATTCCAAAACAAAATTATTAAATAATTCCATACTTAATTATTAATTAAATTCAAAACAACGTTCTTTCATCAACTACTATGTTAATATTTTGATTCAAATTATTAAATATTAACCTTCCCTTTCATTAAAATTCAAATTCCAACTTCATTTTAAAACTTTATTATTTAATCAAATAAAATTTATATTTTATCTTTAAATCAAATTATTGACCAATCGGGTTTTTATTTAATTCTCTATCCAAAGTCAAAGTTTATTTGGGTATTTATCATTTCAACCCGATTCCATTTCAATTCAAAAATCAAAGCATGACAAAGGGAACTTGCAGTGTGATAACTGGGATGGTGTCAAAGTAAATAAACAAGCAATAACAACAACCAATATCAATCCGATAATCAATTCAAATAATCGCGAAATAATCGTATTAATTCACATCGTTGTTTGTGCAAATTAATATAATTATTTCTAGAATCTACACTATCATTTCATGTAGATTAAAGATTATTACACTAATAATTATACGGTTCTTCACTTGATATCTATTGTTCAATTTCAAACTACATCAATTTATACACATACATTTAAAGGGTTCAATGTGTGGTTAACACTATTTCTACGTGTCAATTTATTTAAAATTGAAAGGGGTCATATTATGCAAATGTCATCAATCGAATTAACACATATATCAAAACTAACTATCCTACGTCAATTTCAAATTATTTATCACTTAATACTTAACAATTTAACGTCCAATGCAAACATCAAACAATCAATCATTTATCAACCAAATTGGATTATAATTGTATAAATAACAGATAATGGTGTCAGATGTCACAGGTGAATTGATACAGGTAGTAACATATATAACAGTGTAAATAACTAACAGCAACATATTTCGATTATCGTTTCAATTGAAATCAAATTTAATAAATAAAAGAACATTAATCGTGAGTGATTGCTCACCTTTCGAGGCTAGATAGATTGGACGATGAAATTGAGTTGCATAATGCAAGTACGACTCCCAAATCAAAGCGAGATGGGCACGAAATTGGACGGACAAGCTGATAGATAGACATTGACGAAATCAAGTCAAAACGGAATCAATGAGGGTAAAAGTATAATTGAACTCATAAACATATCTATGTATAACTATTCATATAAAAAAAATTTATATATAACTGTCATATACACTTGTACAGACATATCATTAACAATGTATAATTTATATACTTATAAAACATACTATATAAATATTATCTTAATAGGTACTGCACAAACCTTTACGAACAAAGACAGGACCGACATACTTTGTTATAAAATCAACATATCACTTGTATATATTATAACCTTATGTAGTATGAGTAACAAAATCAGATTGCAGATTATATATATAAATGCTATTAGAACATACGTTTTGAAATAAATCCTGAATTTTGAACACATATTTCAAATTATATATAACTTATAAATAAAAAAATAATAATCAACATAACCTATATTGCAATACATATGCAGCTGGCATAACACATACAATATAACAATACTTGTATGCCGATACATAGTTTAAAACAAGCATGAAGCACTGTCATCTATATATAAAAATAGTATCCATAAAATATGTTTGGATTTATATTCATGAAGCTAGTTTATAAAAGTACTAATATATATATGTGTGTAAATTATCAGATCAAAATGTATAAACACGTCTGTATAAAACAAAACAGTTTATATAATATATTCTGCATACTTACAAGACAGCACATTATAACCAAAATAACAAACATCCTTTATAAACTTCCATAATCTCATGAACTTATACAGTGTAGACCAAAACAGCACTGATATCTTCCTACTGCAATATTTATAACTAGCATTTTAATAAAACAACACACATATGCAGATACACATCCGCACGCAACACACATGATTAATACATATAGATTAGAAACATTTTATACAATATATATACACCTATATAATATATAACATATACGTACTGTAATCTATAACTAAATATTCAAAACTTAGAAATATATTATCATATATGCGACATAAAACATGTACAGACCTGC
The DNA here is from genome assembly GCA_030737815.1 of Allium fistulosum. Lineage (NCBI taxonomy): Eukaryota > Viridiplantae > Streptophyta > Magnoliopsida > Asparagales > Amaryllidaceae > Allium > Allium fistulosum. The sequence continues at coordinate 1,124,377,194 of CM060904.1, read as the reverse complement.
GAACTAAAGTGCTCGGCTTGAAACATAAAGATGGATCAATATACAAATGTGCTGTTGGTGTTCTCGGTTAGCTTGCAGCTACAGGCGTGATCGAGTAGAGGGCTGCGGGCAGAGCACAGAAACTTGGTGCACGTAGGGAAGCAAGGAAATCACGCGAGCTGGGTAGGCTTCGGCTTGGGTGACGTGCGGAGGCGGAGAGTTTGGGTTCGGAGAAAGAAGGTGGTGGTGCGGTCGAAGATAGATGGTTGACGTGGGGATGTCGATGGTTGCGTGGGTAGAAGGATCGGCCGTAGGGTGCTGCCTGAATCTGGGTTCGACAGTGACTCCCTTTCACATGGGAAGCGGGTTGTTGCGGTACTCGCGCTAGGGAGGTGGATGAGGACAGGTGGTGAGGATAATGGCAGAGGCGAGGAGGAGGTCGTTGAAGAATAAGGGATGGTGCGTGCCGCCACGGAGGAGAAAGAAGTATTTGATGGTGAAGTGGTTTGCAAACAAATGGGGAAAGAAGATGAACAGGAATCTAAGTATGAAAGCCTAAATATTAATATAAATTTTCTTAAGCGAATAAAAGAGATCAGAAAACACCAAAAGAAAAAAATGTGAACCAGCGTATAATAAATGAAAATGGAAAATAGTGACAGTCAATATTAATTCTGGGAATACTACAAGCAGATGGCTATTGGTATTTTTGGAAATAGTGAAAGCTTATGACTATTCATATCAGTTGAGAAAACGAATGGACAGGAACAAAAAGGTTAAACGGGTACCGATACGGAATCGTTTTCACCGATTTCGCTGCGTACTGGACTTCAAAACACAAAATGGAATATACCGCCGAGATCAACATGACGAGACGATCAAAACGGCATATGTATATCAGTGATACGATTGAATTATAAAAAATTCAAAATTTTTGTACTAGCGGAAAATGCATGAAAAACATAGAAAAATAAGATCGACGGAGCTAAAGATGTCCGAATTTGGAAAAACCAAAAATGACGTTTGCTCAGAAGATGGTTTAGAATTTTTCTACGTAAAAATATTCAGGTTTCGAAAACGTTTTATTTTCATCAATTACTAACTGATTAAATTGAAATAAAATTACACATGAAATAAACTTTCATATTTTTGGATGAAAATTTACCAGTTGCTATGTTTAACTGGACGCATTTCAAATATCAAATTTTTATTTCAAAATTTTATTTTATATATATATATTTTAAAATTTTCATAAAAATTCAATTTATTAAATAAATAAAACGACAAAAATTTACGGGTCGTTACACCCTTGAAAGCATTACCTTGCAAAAGAATTTTCTTAGTTAATATGTCTTTGATAACACAATAATCAGGATAGAATTCAAAGAATACATCATTATCTCTAGCAAACTGAGATACACTTATCAAGTTTTTCTTTATTTGAGGAACTCTCAACAAATTATTAAGATAGAGTTGCCTCTTACCTTGTATAAGTGAATTGCCGGTATGAGTTATATTAGTAGAAACACCATTAACCATGTGAATACTTTGTTTACCTCTGTACTCTTTATTTCCAAGATTTAAATTGCTGAGATTATTTGTGACATGATTTGTTGCCCCTGAATCTGGATACCACACTTCATCATGAATGTCATCATTTTTGGCACTGTTATTGATGCCATCAAAGTTGTTTTTTGAACTTTCTGACTGGTTTCTGTAATCTTATTGCATGCTGGTCAGATTAGCACTTGGTGTGAAGTTTCTCTGATAGCCAGAGTTGCCTTGTTGCCCAGGTATGTAATTCAGACCTAATCTAAAATAGCACTTATTGGCAGCATGTCCATATTTTTCACATATCTGACATCGAAGTCTATTACCATTGTTATTGCCTCTTCCACTTCTTCCTCTTCCTCTGCTATTCTGAACACCTCTCTGGAAATTATTAAAATTATTTCTCCTATCTTGATTCTTTCCTCTGTTATTATTTGCAATGTAATTGACGGAAAAGTCAGTAGTCACTGGCTTCTTTTGCTCTATCCTTCCTTCTTGAGCAAGAAGGATAGAATGAACATATTGAATAGATGGAGTGGTATCTCTTGAAGAGATGACTGTCACAACTGATTCATATTCTTCCTCAAGACCACTTAAAGTGAATAAAAATTGTTCAATGTCTGAAACACAATGTCCAGTTGTAGCTAGTTGATCACATAGAGTCTTTACTTTGGTTAAGTATTCCCTCATTGGCATAGACCCCTTTTTTACATTCTGTAATTGCTTTCTGTAAAACATTATTCTGGCTGCAGACTGGGCACTAAAAATTTGTTAAACAGTTGACCGGATTTCATGAGAATTTGTACATCCTATCAGTTGTGGCAGTAAGCTAGGACTGATAGAGGACGGTAGCCAAGAACTTAACAAATTATCTTGTCTGTTATTTATGATATATTCTCTGTTTATGATTCTCTTTCCTTCACTATTTGTAGTGAACTGCTCTAGCACAACTTTTGTACCAAGAAGATAGTCTTCTAACCCATATCCTCTCACAGTAGTGACAATCTGAAATTTCCAAAGTAGAAAATTGGATTCATCCAATTGGCTAGATATTGTTTGATTTTGTGGGGCAATCAAGATTTTTGACAAATTCTCGTGTGTTAGCTGCTGTGTTGAGGTTGAGGTGGGAAGCAGAGAGGAGCTGGTATTGTCAGAATCGCCTCCAGTCATGATGATTCAAGAAAAAAAGAAAAAAATAGACAAATAAAATTGAAAGAGAATCTTGAAATGGGAATGATCAAGAAACTTGATGATACTTAGGTATGAAACTGAATATCTTGAAATGATATAGATTCTAAGAGCAGTTAAAGTATTACTGCTCTGTGATGAACAAAGATTTTTCATAGATTATAGGAAACATAGAGCAAATTCTGGGAGTTATCAAGAAACTAGAATGATGAAATTGTGATTGGTTTCTTGATAATTTAGTGATTAATTTTAGACAAAATATGAGCAGCCAGGGGATGAATTCTCTAGGCAGGGCTTAAAAAGAGGGTTAAGAATAAAATGTTGCAACAAATATGTAAAAGAAGCAGTAGAAGAATACTGAGAGCAATCAAGAAGGCAAGTGATGAATGCATGATGCTTTTCTTGATATGGCTCAATGATGTATTCAAGAATTTGTGAAAACAAAGGTAAAAGAATATGAAATAAAGGAGTGATAATAAATGACTCCCTCTATGATGAGAATAGATTGCAGTAGTCTATAAACTGAGATGAGAGATTATCATCAACAAGCTGCCGTTAGACATTAATGGCTCTGATACCATATTGAAGATTTTGTATAAAATGAAATAGAATTGAGTATTTTGTATTATCTCTCAGAATGAAATGATACAGAGTACAATGATCTGTTCGGTTATTATATAACATGAAAAATAATGTACTGGGCTTGGCCCATTATGTGATGGGTTGCGGTTTGCAATAAACAATACCTGCATGTGATAATATGCTACATACGATACAGTTGTAAAACACACAACACTCTAATATAACTATTGAGCTGTAGCTAATGATTTGGGAAGGGAGTTTTTAATGCAGACAGCAACTGTGGAGGAAATAAAATCATCCATCTATTCAATTAAAGTTGAAAAGTCCCAAGGCCAGATGGATTCACTTTAAAGTTTACAAATTGCACTGGGAGAAAATGAAAGGTGAGTTGACTTCTACCATAAATTACTTATATACCACTGCTAATATACCTGAGGGTTTAAACCATACATTTCTAACACTAGTGCCAAAGACCGATAAACCCGCAAACATATCAAATTATAGACCTATTGCATGTTGCAATGTGCTATACAAAATTCTCTCTAAAATTATTTACAATAGGCTAAGTTTTTAATGCCTTTACTTATTTCTGAAGCTCAGTATGCCTTTGTCAATGGCATAAATATTACATAGAATATTTTATTTGCATATGAGCTTATAAGAAACTTTAATAAGAAAGGCGTTAAAAAATTATGTATCAAAGTTGATCGATAAAATTCCTAAGACAAATTAGATAGGGGATTTATTTATTTTATGTTTTAAAAAATGTTGTTTCCCCCATAGCTTATAAATCCGATAGGGCAATGCATATCAACCCCTACTTTTTCTGTTTTGATTAATAGTGAACCTTATAGATATCTAACATCAAATAGAGGCATAAGGCAAGGGGACCCTCTTTCACCATACCTATTAACATTGCCATGGAGTATTTATCTTTAAAACTAGAAGCAACAGCTAGAATTAAATATATCACTCCAATCAGTAATATTCGACCTATAATTTCCCATTTGTTATATGCAGATGATATCATGATATTTGCTACAGCTAATGAAAAAAGTGCATTAACTATCAGAGATATTACACTACATATGGGATTGGTAGCAGGCCTACATATCAACCGATTAAAGACCAAAGTCTATTTCAGATCAAGTTGCCAAAATAAGAATTCAATATTGCAAATACTTCAACTGCAAGACTCATGACTGCCTATCAAATATCTAAGGGTACCACTTTCCTCAGGTTATTTGCACTATTCAGAATGCAATGGTTGATTCCAGAGAATTATGAGCAAGTTTGAAACATGGGATAGCAAGTTATTGTCTATGGCAGGGAGAGCTGAACTTATATAAATAGTTATACACCAATGGTTCTATACTGGCCACAATATTGAAAATAGATAGTCTATGTGCAGATTTCTTCCGGGCAGGCAAATATCATATAATTTCTTGGACAAAGCTCTGCAGATCTAAAAAAGAGAGGGGCATTAGACTTGATTTTTTTGTAGATTTGAGGACTACATCATGTCTAAAACTCATTTAGCAGTTGCATTTCAAGGATAACTTATGGTCCAAGTGGATGTTAAATAAATATTATTCTTAGTCAAACTTTTGTTAGCTAAGGCATAACAACAATATATCATGTACCATGAAGAATAGAGTAAGCATAAAACTAACAATCTACAATGCATTAAAAGAGTGATTGTTAATAGCATTAATATTTTGCTATGGACAGACCTATGGATCAACTGCACTAGCCTTGTTGATATTCTTGGATGGGACAAGTATCATTTAAGTGAGCATAAAATTACCTATGTATCTTACATCTTACAAGGAGGACAGGGGAATACAAGCAACACAAACAAATACCAGGGAGTGTGGTGCTACAATACATCAAATTCTAATTAAACACAAAGGATCTTATGATTACTGGGAGTGGTGTGTCCAACAAAAATTCTCTTTTTCAAAAACATGGAAAAAATGCAGGCATATTTCAGATCAGTACACATGGGCCTCAGTTATCTATGCTAGAGAAAATGAGAATAATACTTGTTGCTGCCGACATATACGATTTTCTCTATAAGCAGTGCGGTTCTGTTTTCTACTGGGCCTTTACTTTTAGCCCATACAATATATATTGTTACATTATTAGCCGTGTATTTCATGTATAAATATGTAAGCAAACTAATGTACAAATAATGATTCACTCATTCTCAATAATACAAAAGGCAATTCATTTTATTTCATTGCAATATTTCTCACATGGTATCAGATCATTAAAATCAACCTAACGGCTGTTGCTGATTATAGGTGCCTCGCCTAACCATTATCAGAAAACCTTCATCACCTAACGGTGGCTGCACCAGTTGCTCCTTTCAGATCAGTATCATCATTGAGGAAGCTATTCAATATCTTTTTAGCCATCATTTTAATTCCTTACCCACTGAATTTACAGTTCTTGATCAAGAACTGTAAACTTCTTTCTTTCTGGTTATCTTTCTGTCTCAGTAGCAGTGCCTCGCCTAGAGGTCATCTTTAGAGTCTGTCTCATCACCAGAATCCTCTGGCTGCACCACTTGTTGATCTCAAAACATCAAAGTTCATCATCTGATCGTCTGTCTTGCTTCTTCAATCATCAACATGGCCGGGGACAATGTTAATGATGTTCAAGATTCTCTCAACAATTCAAGAACTACCTCTTCTCATCACTCTACCTCACAAGATCTGATAAAATCAATAATCAAACCACAAAGTCAGTTAGTTACAATCCAACTTGATGAATCAAATTATCTTTTATGGAAATTTCAAATTGAAACAGCCATAAGAGATTATGATATTGAGGAGTATGTATTTGGAACTCTAATTACTCCAGCAAAATACATCATAGGCAGTGAAGGAAATCTTATAATCAACAAAGATTACTCAAACTATCAAAATCAAGATAGCCTTATCAGTTCTTGGCCGTTATCTTCTATTGGTCCTACCATTCTACCTCAACTTATTGGATGCAAAACATCTCATGAAATCTGGCATTCAATAGAGCACACATTCAACACTCAGTCTGCAGCAATGGTTCTTTATTATAAAAGACAACTGCAGAACTTAAGAAAAGATGGATTAAACATGAGAGGATATTTGACCAAAATCAAGAATCTATGCGATCAACTTGCTACAGCAGGTCATAAAATGTTTGATGCAGAACAAGTATTATCAATCTTAAGTGGCCTAGATGATGAATATGAATCAGTTGTGGCAATAATTTCATCTCAAGAAAAAACACCATCTATTGAGTATGTTAACTCTATCCTCCTGTCTCATGAAGGAAGAATAGAGCAGAAGAAATCAGTTCAAGAATTTTCTATTACCCATGCATCAAGACATCAAGAAAAGGCCTACAATAGTAAAAATCAAAGAGGTGGACCATCTAACAGGTCAAGAGGCAGAGATGGTAGATTTCACAATAACAACAACAATAGAATGATATGTCAAATATGTGAAAAGTTTGGTCACAGTGCAAACAAATGCTACTTCAGGTTTGATGCAAATTATATACCAGCTCAACAAGGAAACAACAATCAAAGGAACTATTAAAGTGCAAACATGAATCAACCAGTCACAAAGAGAATACTGTCAAAACTGAGGATTCTCAAGACGAAAGTTGGTTCCCTGACTCAAGAGCAACTAATCATGTAACAAACAATCTTGGAAATCTGAATCTTGGAAATCAAGAGTACAAAGGTAAGCAATGCATTCACATGGAAAATGGTAAGCCCATAAATATTACTCACACTGGCAGTGCATGTATTAAAGGTGCAAGAAAACTATACCTTAACAATCTTTTGAGAGTGCCTTTAATTACAAAAAATCTGCTTAGTGTTTCATAATTTGCTAAAGACAATCAAGTATATTTTGAATTCTTTCCTACTTACTGTCTAGTCAAAGACATTGAGTCTAATGAAATTCTTTTCCAGGGTAAAGAGTGTAGAGGACTGTACAAATTTAGTGTTGATAATACAAGAAATCAATACTATAGAGATAAATGGTGTAACGGTTCTGAAATAACTCAAGCAAGTAACTGTAAGGCTTTCGATATATGGCATTGCAGACTGGGGCATGCCAATGCAAATATTGTAAAGAAGGTGTTGAAAAATAATAATAATTCTTTTGCAAATACTTTCATGCCTTGTGTATGTACACACTGTCAAATGGGCATGAGTCACAAACTTTCTTTTTCTGATTTTGAAACTGTATTTACTAAACCATTAGAATTGATTACCACTGATTTATGGGGTCCTACACCAATCAAAATTGACTATGGTTTTAAATATTACATTTCCTTTATAGATGCCTTTTCAAGGCATGTGTGGATATATTTATTAAAATCTAAATCTGAAACTTATGATATTGTAGTTCAATTCATCAATTTAGTTGAAAAACAAACTGACTGTCAGGTCAAAAAAATTCAAACTAATGGTGGAACTGAATTTTATCCTTTAAAGGAATACTTTAAGAAAAAAGGAATTAATCACAAAATTACTTTTCCTTATACTTCTGAACAAAATGGCTTAATAGAAAGAAAACATAGGCATGTTGTTGAAACTGGTCTAACATTACTTGCTCAAGCCTCTTTACCACAAAAATTTTAGCCTGATGCATTTGCTACTAGTGTACATCTAATAAACAGACTGCCAATAAATATTTTGCAGTACAAAAGTCCTATAGAAGTATTATTTGTTGTTAAACCAAATTATTATAATCTCAAAGTGTTTGGATGTCTATGTTTTCCTTGTTTAAGACCATACAATACACACAAGTTGAATTTCAGGTCCTTACCATGTACCTTTTTAGGTTATGCTACAAATATGAAGGGTTACAAGTGTATAGATAGCAATGGAAAGGTTTTTGTGTCTAGGCATGTAGTGTTTAATGAACAAACATTTCCATTTAGTAAAACACACATGAAAACTTCTCATAAAATATATAATACAAAGACTTTTATACCTTCATTACCTGACTTGATGGAGCAAGTTGCAACAGAAAGTAATCAAAATGTGCCATACCATCAACAAGTCACATCCAATTCAAGAGCAGATGACAATCAGAGAAGCAGTTCTGAGGACTCACATCAGATTAGCAATCACAGTGACAGACATTTTGATCATTGTCAACCAATAGGTAATTCAGAACTACCTATTGGTCAACAAGATTCTCCAAGTCACAATACTGGTCAACAAAGTGCTTTAGAAGCTGTTCAATAGATAATTCCTGAAAGCACTGGTCATCATATGTTCACAGGAGCAAAGAAGGGAATATTCAAGCCAAAAATATACAATGCAACTATTGAAAATGAAGAGCCATGTACTTATCATCAAGCAGTTCAATGTGAAAAATGGAAAGCTACCATAAATGAGGAGTATGAGGCATTACAGAGAAATAAAACTTGGGATTTTGTTCCATTACCAAGTGAAAAAATAGTATTGGATGCAAATGGACCTATAGATTAAAGAAAAACCCTAATGGTTCAATTTCTAAGCACAAGGCAAGATTGGTGGAAAAAGGGTATTCACAATAGAATGGGTTTGACTTTAATGAAACATTCTCACCTATTGTGAAGCCCACATCAATCAGAATAGTATTACAATTGCCCTGCACAAAAATTGGATCATAAAACAACTTGATGTAAATAATGCCTTTTTGAATGGTGAATTGCAGGAAGAAGTATACATGGATCAATGAATTGGATTCAAAAAGGAGGACACAGAAAGATTTGTATGCAAGCTAAACAAAGCAATATATGGATTGAAGCAAGCACCAAGGGTTTGGTTTGACAAGCTGAAGTCAACCTTGGCTAAACTGGGATATAATCCCACAAATCAGACAACTCCTTATTTACTAAATTTAATAATAATGAAATTACATATGTTCTAATATATATTGATGATTTTTTAATTACAGGAAACGGTGAGCAGGAAATCAACAGCATCACAAATCAGTTGAATAAAGAATTCTATATTAAAGATCTTGGCAATGTGAATTACTTCTTGGGAATTGAAGTTAACAAAATTTCAGCTATAAAAATTCAACTGAGTCAAAAGAAATATATCACTGAAATTCTTATGAAGGCCAAAATGGAAAATGCCAAAGCTTTACCAACTCCTATGATGAGCAATTTGCATTTATCAAAGAATAAAGGAGAACCTATATCAAATGTCAAACAGTACAAAAGTGTGGTAGGATCTCTGCAATATGCTACCATCACTAGACCAGAAATTTCTTATAGTGTAAACAAGGCAAGCCAATTCATGCAAAATCCATTAGATGAGCATTGGAAAGTTGTTAAAATAATTTGAGATATCTAAATGGTACTTTGGACCATGGTTTAATTTTACAATCAAGTAAAACAATTAATATCAAATATCCAGATGCAGATGGGGCAATAGACATGGATGACAGAAAGTCTACTACAGGCTATTGCATATTTTTGGGTGAAAATCCAGTATCTTGGTGTTCAAAAAAGCAAGCAACAATATCTAGATCTAGTACTGAAGCCGAGAATAGGAGCGTTGCAAGTGCTACAGCTAAAATCATGTTGATAAAATCATTGCTACATGAATTAAAGATCAAAGCTCACAGTAAATCTATGATCTGGTGTGATAATATGAGCACAATAGCACTTACTGCCAATCCAGTATTACACTCAAGAACAAAACATATGGAATTAGATTTATACTTCATCAGAAAACAAGTCATAAAAGGCAATCTCAATGTTAATCATGTACCTGCAACTTACCAAAGGGCATATATACTTACAAAACCCTTGTCAAAGAAGAATTTCCTTCGATTAAAGCAAGATCTGAAAGTTGAAGACTTTGGCAACAAATACAGTGAGAAAGCCATAGATCTAAATTTCATGACCTTCTCAAAAAGCTTCAGATCCACTTTAGAGAATCTCGGATCCATGTCTGAAAGTCTCAAATTTGCATCTGAGACCGATAAGCTTGCTTCGATGAAAGTCAGAACCAAAAGCAAGGATGTCAGCCTAGATCTGACTCTCAAAATCAATTCGAATAAAGATGTCAACCACAAATCCTGATTTTTAACCAGATTTTGTAGCTTAGTGACATATTATATCATCTATCTCCTAAATCGCACTAAAATCTCTCAGCTTGATGCTTGTTTAAACCCTCAAAACCTTGCTTGAAGCAGAATTTTGGATATTTTTGAAGAAAATTGAAGAATTGATGTGTCAGTAGCACAATCGAAGAAGATCGCCACAAACCCTAGCCGCTGTAGGGTTTGAGGGGGGGTGTTAGAGAAAATGAGAACAATACTTGCTACTGCCAACATATACGATTTCTACTATAAGCGGTGCGGTTATGTTTGCTACTGGGCCTTTATTTTTCAGCCCATACAATATATATTGTTACATTATCAGTCGTGTATTTCATGTATAAATATGTAAGCAAACTGATGTACAAATAATGATTCATTCATTCTCAATAATACAAAAGGAAATTCATTTCATTGTAATATTTCTCACAATCTGGAACAATATTAACAATAGGAAAATGTCACAGTTTGCTTACAAGGCCATCCTGGATCGACTAATCACTAAAGAAAAGCTACAACAATGGGAACCTCAGATTGATACTAATTGTGTCTTGTGTTGTGAGCATATTGAATTCATCTAACATGCTCATATAATAGATACACATGGTTATTAATGAAAATGAAACTCTACAAGACAATGGAGATATTCCCCTCGACATTGAAGGAGAAGTAGCATCCATCAATCAAAGCTTTGCCACCAAGGACCAGATCTCCTAACTAGCTTCATGTTGTTTAGTCACATCTATTTATCATCTATAGGATAAGAGGAATAAACGGATTTTTCAAAATTAGAGACTAAATAAAATAGAGCATGCTAAGTTAATTTAGGCGGATATTACTTACCTCATGGCTAGATCTATAGTAAAAAATGCATCGATTACTCCAAAATGTTGAACTTTTGCAACGATGGGGTGTGGGGTTGAACGATTTAGGTTAAACGCTATTGATTTCATACGAAACCAGCTCAAGCTCTAAAGACGGCGTGTGTTTCGCATACCCTAACTCTAGAGTGAAAAGGATGGTTTTACCGAGTTAGGTTTCGTACATTAGTCTATTGTATTTTTTATTTATTTGCTTATGCACATGTATATGTATCGTGGTATGTACTTCATTACTATGTGATGTTGTCTTTTTTCCTACTACTCTGGTAGGATTTTTTAAGAAGACAACCTAGCTAGGGTTCTTTACGTTAAAAAAAGGAACCAATTTTCAAAAAAAAATTATAAAATAATTTTTATTTAAATATATTTATTGATCTGGTCTTACGCATAGATTAGGATTCTTTTTTTATTTTTTAATTCTAAATATATATGTATATATTATATTAATAAAATCGAAAATAATTATTTAAAATTAGAAAAAATATTTTGTTTGAATTTAAATTTATTTAAACTTCCAGCAAATTTTAGACGAAAAATTTATGGTTTGAAATTTATTATATAATTTTATAATTTAAAACAATTAAAATATCCAATTTTTTAATTTCTAATGTTAATTAAATATTTAAAATATGTATAAATTTTTTTTTCTAATGAGTTCAATATATATTAATATGATTTTATAAAATTTAAAATGTATTTTATAATACATATATGAATTTATGTAATTATTTAAATGATAAATTGATTTAAATATGATTTAAAAATAATATATATAAATAAAATTTATTTTTTATTTCTTTTGAAAATAATATAATTTATAAACATCGTGTATAAAATCTTATTTTCATATTTTACATAATTATAGTATAGTATTTAAAGTATAAACTATATAAATATATATATGCATATTATATTTATTTTTTAATTGTGAGTCATATTGTATAGTGATGAATTATCATAATTTTTTTATAAACATATATATATGTATGTATGTATGTGTCCGTATGGATACATATAACCAATCTAACTTGGAGCAATAAATCGATATATTGGATTCGTCACCTAACTAACAATATTACAAACACAGATATATATATATATAATGAGCATTATAAATATAAATGAATGTTTGTAGTTAATTAGAAACATTCCTTACAGCCAAAGCCCTTAAGTACGCCTTGAAACGATGATGTAAGCTTCTAGAAATGATTTCTAATCCAATAGAGCGCTAGTCCTTGAATCGTTCACCTCCGGCTAATGGATAGGAGCTAAATTGATTTGATTTAAGCTTGGGAGACTAAAGAGATGGAGGGGTAAGTCAGCTAACAAAAAGGAATGGGATGGAGGCTCCAAAAAAATCCCTATTAGACGGAGGAAGATGTTATCCGACATTCTGACCCGACTACCTAGACAAGTTAGATTCGACTGTCGTCAAGGCCAGTAAGTCCAAAGCGATGATTGTGGGGTCCAGAAGTCGAGTACAGATGGTAATATGAAGCAGTAATCGAACGGAATTGAGAGATATGTAATATAGAATGTTCGAAGTATGGAATATAGTTCAACATAGAGGAGGGATCGGCTATAACCATTCTCCAATATAGGGATCAGCATGTTTCAAGAAGCAAGTGCAATTCAATAGAAAACAATCAATATCTCAAGATCCATAAGTTCAACGCATATGAAATTTTGTGAGTAAGAGTGGGGACTTAGGGAGCCTTCCCTATGGATCACACCTTAAAAGGATGGAATAAGAGTGATCGGCCACCTTCCCTCAATAGGGATCGACTAAAATTAGAGAACAATTCACATTGAAGCAAAGATCGAGCAATAACTCAAGTTCTGCTAACCCAATTGGCATGAAACTTAGAGGCTAAGCACATCACAACATGGGAAAGCTACCGTAGGGATCACACTCCCAAATTCCTACAAAATAGGGATCGGCACCGATCCCTATTCCTTGGAATCTAGGCCATGTGATCCCCCTGATGGGTCCATATGGTTTTGGAGACCTTCTGTCGAATTTTCAGGGAGATATTTCGCCATTTTCGTCTATAAATATTGGCTTGGTCGTTCATTTTCAAGACTTTTGCACTGCTAGATGCTTTGTACTCTATTATAACTAAGGATTTTTATCTAATGCCTATTGTACTCAGTTTACAAAGTGATTAATAAAGCAATCTATTCAAAGTGGACTTAGAGAAACAACGCTGAACCACTATGAATCGCTGTGCTCGTGTTATTGCTTTGATTTACTTCTATTTCATTGCTATTTTCCTTTGTTTTCATTCTACATTCTTCATTTATTTCTCTTCGAAACTTCTATTGGGTGTTTATGCCAACTTTTGGTGCAAACAATTTGGTGCTTTCACTGAGAGGCTAGATTCTCAGCCCTATTTGGATCCCTTTGTTGCTACGAAATTGCATAAATCCCATGAAGAGATCCAGAATTATCTTTAAGAAGCTTGTTGTTCTATTTAGATTTGCAAAAGTCTAAGGAAAACTATCAACAATGGGTAGGAATACTAGATCTACATCTTAAAACACTGAAGGAAACGAGAACGCTAGCATCGAACAGGGAGGACCAAGCAATCTACCAGTGGATATGAATGCTACCAATCCAGTTGATGTCTGGAATCCGTCTGATTCATCACAAGAGCTAAATTCCAAAATCTGATGAGAGAGCTAGTGGATAGCCGCCGATAGTTGAATCAACAAATTCAAGCTAATATCGATCTAATGAACCAACTCAGTTAGCAACAGTGTAGGAAAGCTAGGAGGGATCCTACCGCTTATTCTACATCAGAGAGTTCTAGTTCATCAGATGATTATCATAGGCGCAGACATCGCAGATTTGACGGATATCACACAAGAGCTTCATGACATCAACATGCAAACCCACCTGGTCTGCCGAGACCGATCGATGCTGATCCCTCCATAGAGATTGGTATTGATCCCTCCTCCAGAGGAGGGAGCCTACCTTTCCATGCTGGAGCCCAAGCTGAAGCTGTTGCGATTGGTCTGGATGCTGGTGTTTAGATGGATGCAGGCCAATTGCCTCCCCAGAATGACAATAAAGTGAATGTACGTGATATACATCGAGAGGATGTTGAGCCAAGAAGGTGTTGAACGGCCCATAGACATCGACTGAACCATTCACGTGAGGTGGAGCATGACCACCGCATGGCTCCAACTATCCAAACACCAGACTTGTCAGCTATGCTTAGACAGCTAGCGAGGGAGAGCCAAGGCTTGACCAATGATGATTAGGGTATCTCAAGAAGCCATACCCCATTCACTGACAATATCTTACATGTAGAGTATCCAAGGAGGTTCAGTATGCCATCGATGCATGCTTACAAGGGAAAAACTAACCCCATGCAGCATATCATGAGATATGAATGGCTGATGGATTCTGCACGAGCTTATAATGCAACAAAATGTAGATGTTTTCCTATTACTCTCTTTGGCATAGCAACAATGTGGTTTATGAGATTACCCCCATGGTCAATCTCTAGATTTGACGATTTAGCAACAAAGTTTGTAGAGTAGTTCCGTATGCACGCAACTCGCCCCAAAGATGCAATGTCTCTATCTAGCATAATCTGGGCTCCGGGAGAATCATTGAAAGATTATTTGGAGAGATTTTGTACAGCTGTCACAGAAGTCAGTAATCTAAATGACCATTCAATATCGATGGCGGTAACGGGAGGGATTGATCCTGAATCTGACTTTGGCAATTGGTTAGTTGGCAAACCACCCTCAACGTTAGAACATTTCTATACAAAATTAGCTCAGTATTTGAGGAAAGATGATGCTAGATGCTCTAGGAAGAAGAATGCTATGTGACCAAGTGGAAAAAGAGTATAAAGTAACATTACAGTGAAGCAATCTAATGATAGATTTGGGAAAGTTCAAGTGAATGTCCAAAATAAACCGAATCAGCAAAAGAAACGCGGTGATAGGAATCGTGAAAGAAAAATAGATTATGGAAAAGGAAAGCCTAGGATTCCAATGTATGATACCTACACACTACTAAATACATCTCTAGAGAATGTCTATTTGTCTACCTGCAATACCAAGCAGCATAGGAAGCCACCTCCGACAGAATCGACGGAGAAGTAGATGCAGATTGGAAAAAATTACCAGTTCCACCAATGTTATGGACATAACACGAATGAGTGTAGGCATCTCTAGGATATTATCGAGAAATTGATTCGGGAAAGAAAGTTACAGCAGTTTGTTAAAGCCCCACGGGACGACAAGCAGGGGACATCCGACCCTAACCGAGGGCAAGCTCCGCACGGGGCTGAGGAGCCTGCGCAGACTGGTGGAAGATTAGTGATCAATACGATAGTTGGAGGACCACATCTAGCTGATAAGAGTTGGCATGAGATGGAGCGCTATGCTAGCGCGATCACACATATGAATTTTGAACGTTGTTCGAATATAGAAGATGGAGCTTTGGCAAAACAACAGCATACAATGGCAGATGACATTGCATTCAGAAACAGAGATGCAGATATGGTAAAGGCACCGACGATCGATCCAATGGTCATTTCGGCCATGATCGGGCCCGCCTTAGTAAGAAGGATTTTAGTTGATTGTGGAAGTTCCATTAATATAACTTTCAAAAAGGCTTACGATCAGATGAGGATGGAACCAAGGACTTGAAATCGTCTAAAGCCCACATTTATGGCTTTAACGATGCTGTGACCGAAGTTGTCGGGTATGTTGACTCTCAAGCGGATTTTACCATTTCTTGTCTTAGATGTTGTCTCTCCATACATGCTTTTCTAGGCTGACCAACCCTAGCTGAATTCCGAGCAGCTCTTGCCTATGGTGTTTGACTTTGAAGTTCCCAACTGAAAGCGTTGTTGGAGTTGTGCATGGTGATCAGGCGACCGGACGTGCCTATTATGTGGATGAGTTGAGAGACGCTCAACGGAAAGAGAAAGGTAAGGGTGTGGACAAATCTCTCCACATACAAACCGCCGAAGATTGACAACCAGCGCTTGGACCTGGGCTCGGGCGCCATAGTCGGTTCTATTAAGACATAGATCCAAGGGATGACGAGGAGGAGCGCAAAGAGACAAAGGCTGCACCAGGTGAGCTGACGATTGACATCATAGTCATCGACGATGACCTGTCACGGATCCTAAAGATTGGATCATAGCTTAGCCCCACGATGATGAAAGAACTTGTTGGTTTTCTCTAAGCGAATCTTAAAGTGTTCGCTTGCACTCACTCTGTCATGTGTGGGATCTTGCCTACTATTGCTAGCCATGCATTAAATATCGATCCTAGGCATGTCCCGGTGAAACAAAAAAGGCGGGGCATGGGTCCAAAGAAATCTGCCACCCTTAAAGAGGAGGTGGATAGGCTCAAAAGCAATGGGTTTATTTGTGCCGCCCTCTACCCTAAATGGGTATCTAATCATGTACTTGTAAGAAAGGAAAATTAAAAGTGGCGGACATGCGTTGATTACTCGGACTTGAAAAAGGCGTGCCCAAAGGAAAGTTTTCCCCTTCCAAGGATCGGCCAGCTGGTAGACTCAACCGCAGGACACGAATTGCTATCTTTTATGGATGCATACTCTTGATATAATCAAATCTCGATGTACATTCCCGATCAGGAGCACACCAGCTTCATTACTAATGTTGAATTGTATTGCTATGTGGTAATGCCATTTGGATTGAAGAATGCTGAAGCGACCTATCAACGCCTAGTCAACAAAATGTTTAAAGATCAGATTGGAAAGACAATGGAAGTATACATGGATGATATGCTCATGAAGTCACGACGATCAAGCGACCACATTAAGACTTGGTAGAAATGTTCGGTATCCTCCGATATTACAAAATGAAGATCAATCGTCTGAAGTGTTCTTTTGGTGTTGCATCAGGAAAGTTCTTAGGTTTCATCATCAATGCCCGAGGAATCAAAACTAATCCCGAGAAGATTCAAGCAATTCATAATATCTAAGTGCCGAAGACCATTAAACAAGTACAGAGCCTAAATAGGAAGGTTTCCACCCTAAATCGACTTATTTCCAAACTCACCGATAAATGCATTCCTTTCTTCGACTTGATTATAAGAGGTAAAAGGAACTTTGAATGGACGCAGGATTGTGAAGACGCATTCCAAGCTTTGATGAATCATTTAGAGAGGCCTCACATCTTGTTAAAGCCGGTGGATCATGAAGACTTGTATATCTACTTGGTCGTGTCGGTACTTGTTATAAGTGCCGCATTGTTTCGCGAAGAGAATCGGATCCAGAGACCAGTCTATTATGTTAGCAAATAATAAACAGGAACTGAAAAGAACTATGCGAAGATAGAAAATTAGCGTACTTCTTATTGATCGCTTCATGAAAGCTCCGCCCCTATTTTTAGGCTCATCCTATCAACGTTTACACAGATCAGCCGTTATGATAGGTCCTACAGTGACCTGAGATGTTTGGAAGGTTACTCAAGTGGAGCATCAAGCTGAGTCAATTCGACATTACTTATTTCCCTTGGAGAGCTATCTAGGGACAGGCACTGGCGGACTTTTTAACAGAATTCACTGCACGGGATGATCTCCCAGTGAGCGATGGAGCCCATACCATTCGGTGGAATATGTATACTGATGGAGCATCTAATGATCATTTTTCTAGAGCCCGAATCATGTTAGTAACTTCGGGAGATCAATCAATTTGCTATGCTTTGAAACTTTATTTCCCTGCAACGAACAACGAAAGGAGTATAAAGCTCTGATTGCTAGACTCACACTTTCCAGAGAACTAAGGATAAAATCTCTTGAAATATTTTGCGACTCACAGTTGGTAGTATATCAAGTCAGGGGAGGTTATTAAGCTAAAGAACATCGACCCGCCACCGTACCTTATCCAAGTCCAAGAGCTATTGACTGGCTTTGAATATTATGACATCATGCATATTCCCCGGGATCAAAACAAAGAGGCCGACTCATTAGCAAAGTTTTCTAGCACTGGGGATGTTGGTACCAATCGAAGTATTAGACGCTATGAGCATAAACCCGATGGAAATCGATTGGGTACTAGAGATGAAGCTAGAAAAGGAGTCGTGGATGACTCTGATTAAAGACTATTTGCTACAGGGAGTCCTTCCTGAGCGAAGGAATGAAAGGCAGTAAGTTCTTCGCAATGCTTCATGATATATCATTCAGGAAGGAGTCATGTATAGAAAGGATTTCTTCGTTCCCCTGCTTTGGTGTATCACTCACTATTAAATAAAGCGAGTCCTAAAAGGAGTTCATGAAAGGGAATGTGGAAATCACACTGGGTGTAGACCCTAGCAAAGAAAATACTATGTTATGGGTATTATTGGCCGACTATCAACCGAGATGTTGCTGATTAAGCTAGGCGATGTGACAAGTGCCAGATGTATGCCAAATTTTTGAGAGCTTCGCTGACGAAAATCACACAAATGGTCAGTCCATGGCTCTTTGCCATATGAGGCATAGATATCTTCGGTTCCTTACCGATCTCAAAAGGTGGTGCTAAGTATGCCATCGTCGCAGTTGATTACTTCACCAAATGGGCCGAAGCGGAACCATTAGCCACAATCATGATAAAGAAAGTAATCAACTGCATTGTTTGTTATATCATCTGTCGTTTCGGCCTTCTACGAACCATCGTAACTGATAATGGGACTCAATTCGACAGCACTGAATTCAAAGATTTCTACCGTCGGCATCATATTAAGAAGAGATTTCTAGCAGTTTCTCACCCTTAAGCAAGTGGACAAGTTGAAGCTGTGAACAAAATCATAAAGTCCATTCTGAAGAAGCGTTTGGAAAAGGCTAGATGAAAGGGAGTGGATGAACTCCCAATAGCATTATGGGCTTACAAAACCACCCATAAGTCTACGACTAGCCATACTCCATTCGCTCTTGCTTAGGACTCCGAAGCTGTCATTCCTGTTGAACTTAAAGTTCCTTCTCATCGAGTAACCTACTACGATCCTAGAATGAATAGATATTTCCTTTTTGAATCTTTAGACTTTGTAGATGAGAAGCACGAAGAAGCTAATTTAAGGGCAGCTGCACATCGACACCGAGTCGGTCGATACAAAAACACTAAAGTCCGACCTAGAACCTTTTAAATCGGCGATCTCGTCTTGAAACGGGTCTTTCTTGCCTAGTCACACATGAATTCAACTTGGGAAGGACCATATATCATTGAACAGAGGCTTGAAGAGGGAACTTTCATGCTAGTGACTGTTGATGGCGTCACACTCCCAAGAGCGTGGAATAGTGAGCATTTGTGATGCTATTTCACTTAGTTTATTATTTTTCATTCAATTGTATTCAATTTACGAATTTGCTTTAGCATTTGATTTTCTAGATATGTAATAAGACAGATTATGTTATTTCTTTCCATTTGGTAAATAAAGTTTAAAATTTCCTTCATATCTATGATTGTTGTAGCATTACATATTAGTTACGATACCCAACTAACTAATATTGACATGTCCAAGCAAGTTCCTAGAGTTTGGAGCTAGCTGATTACATTAGTTCACGATAAAACTAAACAAAATGAACATGATCTGACTGTTTATCTAGCGATTCTCGCTTACAACCCGATGGATGGAATACCTAACGAGGAACGGATGTGACTCGACCATCTGATAACCAAGTTAATCCTACCAAGTGATAGGACAAGCATAAATCAAAATCGATCGTGATATAGCCGATCGCTCGTTAAGTTAAACCCTGGATTTAAGGGGAAATCAATCAATTAAGGAAAATACGGTCCGACTATTTTTCAAAATAACTGTAAGTTCCCAGAGTGTGGACTGGAGTATAAAAAATAGTTGGGTGCGATTCGACCACCCGTCGACTAACTTTTATCCCCACAGTGCGGATATGAGTATAAATAAATATATGAGTATGGTTCGACCACTCACAATTCCATAAACACCGACCTGAAATCGACAGGAGGAGTATAAACTCGCTAAGGATGGAGTTTAGCCATCCATTACCTAACTCCGCTAACCCAAGACTAGGGGCAGGAGTATAATCACTCAAATTACTAAATCCGACAGCTAACACTAGGGCTCGAGCCTCATGTTTGTACGACTCAGAGCCACGACCACAAGAGGCCTTGGGATAGAATTAACTGATTATCCTCCGAAACAACGAGCAACGAATTACAAGTACATTGAATGGAAAAGTAATAGCTTGACTACTTAGACGAAATTAACATAAGAGTTCGACAGAAAACAAAAAACTTTTATTTGCATAATAAACTTCAAAATTGTAGTACAAAGTTTATTCAAAAGCGAGGGCTGTACCCGCACAATCACGGCCAATAAAAAGAGAAAAAACAGTTATATTAGTCGTATATAAACTAAGCTGAAATGATTACTATTTCTTCTACCCTTTCTCCCTTCTGGATTTCTTGGGAGTGACACCACCCGAACTTCCGCATGTCCTTTTCCTTTATCCTTTGCCGCCCTTGGCAGGAGAGCTCTTAGAGGTTGGAGGGAGTTCTTCGGGAACCAACCCTTCGGATGGAATAACTTGAAGTGGGACGAGATTTGGATTGTTGATGCCCACGTCAATGGGTTCAGTCTTAGTTTTTTCTTCAGCAACTCCTCTCTCTCGATGCGCTCTTTTAAGCTAAGCTCATCGTTTGTTCGGTGGCGCCAGTGATCACCACGTCATCTAATTCATCTGGCAACAGCGGGTTATCAGCTTTTTTATCACCAAGCCTCCGATAATTTAAGCATCGGGCCCTGGAATGTCGATGGCCGCTGGAATTTTAGTAGATGTCGATTGTTGCTCCATGGCAGCACCACTTCCTAGAGTCTGGCTAGGACCCGGAAGACCTACAGATTAGCGAAAACAAAAATATAAGCCTATGACTATTGGGCATGAGGAACAAAATCTCTCGAATAATGGAGAACAAAGCGGGATACTTGTATCCAGTTGACTTTCAGTTGTCGTCGAAGTGCTCCCCTCTAGAATAGGAGTTAGCATCTTTGATTGATAGCTGGGTATGTCCAGATTATAGCTCAGATCCTGTTCCGGGCCAAGGGAAACTGATGCTCCAACTGTTTGAAGTGCACAGGGACCTTTGGATCAAACTCCGAAGACTCACCAATGTTTTTCCCTTTGCTCGAGGGTGCTAAAATGTCAAAGTATTAGAGTCTCATAGCAGCAAAGTCGAAAGGTTCATCCCCACGAAGAATCTCCCACACCATCTTCTCTTCATCTAAATCAGCTTCACCGAGGGTTTTCTTCTTCATTTCAACATTGTATTACCAAGCCTCGGCGAGTGATTCAAGATAGCCCTCTCAAGGAAACTTATATCACAATGAGTTAAGACTTTAGCATTATATCCAACGACTAGAAGATCGAACATGTCCTTAATTTCATTTCGACCGACTTCTTTGGCATCTTCTAACCAGGCCTTGATCTTCTCTCTAATTTGATTGCGGTCCGCTTCTCTTGCCTCTTCTTTGAGGACTTCAATTTGAGCGAGTTGCTTGTCAAGCTTAATTTTCAGTCCCCGAGCTTCGATGGCCTCTTTGCAATATCTTTGTGACTCGTCCTGAGCTTCGAGCTTCTCTTCCTTCTCTTTTTTAAGGAGTTCTTCAAGTTCCTCAACACGGCAGGCCAAAATATTTTTCTCCTTTTGTAGTGTATCTTTTTCCAAAGCAAGCACGCCACTGCGGTTGAGGGCAGCATCCAATTCCTTTTTATGAACCATTTCTAGACGACTAACGACCTCATATGTTTCTTTGGCACTCTTTCCTGTCGCGGTCAACTTTGTTGTCAACTTCGAGATCTCATTGTCTCGATGTTTAATTATATCTTTGTCATGGATCGCCTCTAGCTTGAGACAATCAATTTCATGTTGTCTCTCAAAACACACCTCGAAGTTTTTTTCGGCTAAGTGTTGAAATGCTTCATGATGCATAAAAACATCATTAACACATGCAAAGGGACTAGCTTTCGCACTCCCTAGAATTGTATAAATGAACGGAAGGAACTTAAGCCCATAGAAGCAAATTTTTGGAAAATTGACCTTAAGTTTGGCCAATTTCTATGCTATGGAAACCTCAAGAGCTGCAGTAGGCAAAGCAAGATCAGAAGTAACAAGTGGGCGTTTGCTTAACCTATGATTGCAAGATCGCATGGAACTAGAGTACTGCTCAGGCGGCACAACAATTTTTAGGAGCATGGAAAGAAGTCTGATTGTCGCTATGTACAAGAAGATTAACTGAGCTTCCTGATGAGAAGATTGAGATTGGGAATTATGTTTGAAAGATGAAGACTCCCTCGAATGATGACTTCTTTCCCGGCCATCATTTCTCCCTCTACGCCTAACCGATTCTGAACTACGTCCAGATTCGTACTGTGTTGACAAGTTCCTTAAGCGATCGAAAGTACGAGATTGAGACATCGCACTAGCAAGTCAACAAGAGTGTATAATAGCCATCGAACTAAAGATAGACGAAAATCATGGAGTGAAATGCGCGATTGTGAGTGTCCCAGTGTCCCCCAGACGGACCAGTTGCTGCAACCTTGCTCGTAGGAGTTTTCTCCTCTTTGCTAGTAGGAAGAATGTCGTCACCACTCCTGTTAGGAGTATTGAGCCCCCAATATTGATGTTGGGAAAGTCATAAGTATGATATCATCAGGGATCGGAAGATTCGAGAACCCTTCCATTGAGCTTTCTAAATGGTGAGAGGAGGATTCTTTGTCAACAAAAGTGATTATAAACTCAGGCTCTTTAGCAGTTTTTCTCCTACGGAGTTTATATGCAAGCTTCTTTCTTCTCCTTGTTGGCATGATAGATTGTGCGCCTTGTGATGGTTCAACCACAGGCACTTTGCCCGGACCTGCATTAGCGTCGCCAGGCTTGTCGGTTTCGACACCTCTAATTTCACCCTCTTTGGCATCATCTTGAGCCCTCTCAACGAGGGGCACGACAGGGCTATTGATGCCACCTTCTCATTCCGCTACATTTCTTGGTGGTGTAGTGCTTCCTAAAAGCCCAATGATGTGACCTTCTTCTAGAAACCCATACAGAGATAACCATTCATAGGTTACAAGGGATGATGTCCCTGCCTTCAATTGGAGTGGCACAAATTGCAGAAATCGCCCTTGAGAAGCTATCACCTTCTGGACGTGGATGGATAGCTGTGAATTTTCAAAGTATAAGTTAGTTCTTGATACGACTTGGACTAGAGAATATGAGAATTAAGTGAAGATATCACTTACGTCCTTCCAACCATCAGCTCGCAAAGCTAGGCGGGCAATGAACGAAAAATCATTTGTGTTTAAAGATGCTGAGCTTGTTTCAAGCGCCAGTTAGAATTTGATAGTTAGGTGAAGGCTCAAGAAAAGTGTAAGAGAGGCTTCATATCCATCGTTTGAAGTTGTAAATAAACCTGATGTCCTCGGAAGTTGACGGGCGGAACCAAACATCCATAAATAGTAAGAAGGTGCCATGGAGAAAAGCATAGTTGTTCGAGTGCAGTTGGGCAAGAGCTATTCCTAAATAATTTAGCGTTTCACAGATGAAAAATTGAAAAGCGGCATGCATTCGGCCCAACACATGAATTTATTGCATGTTGTATATCCCTATAGGGGCAAATGAGCCCTATCATTCACTGAGGGGACCAAAACAACTCCAAACGGAATCCCGTGTTTAGAGCATAGTCTATGAAGAGTGGCCTCGCCAATTCTGGAGGCTTGAGAATTCATCGGGTTATCTAGAAATATAGCGCCTTCTACAATGTCAAGGGCATGACTTATATCTTTAGCCGAAAGGACACGAATATCGAAAAAAAGGTTGATCGATGGACCGGAAACCTTCGATTGCTCAAATTGATGATCAGGAGAAAGTCTTCCAGAAACAGTTGCATAACTCGACTCAGCTCCAGGATTGTCGGGTTGAATAGGTTGTCTAGAAGGCATTGCAGCCAAATGCTCTGAACGTCTGGAGCCCATATCAACTCAACTCAATAGATAATCGACATTAGAAAAATTTACCTGTCACCCTGTGTTAAGTGTGGTGCAGTGTTGTGTAGTGCAGAGATAAACAGCTCAAAATTAAAGGAAAAGTAAGAAGTGACGAGACTTTGGATTCCGACCAGAATGACCGTAATCGTTGACCGTCTTAACCGGCATTTATATTCATCGGTTGTGTAAGCTTTGGGATCGACCATCGGTATGTCAAAGTGTGAAGTCCATTATTAGAGTCTATATGTTAAATTTTAGTTCATGTCCTAAGTTCCAGGAGTTTGGTCGTTCAACTTTGAGTTCGATATTGGATATGCAAGCCCTGTTGTTCATTATCGACATATGTTCAAGTTCATTGGGATGAGATTGGTTCTAATTGTTCAAACAAGTGAATATGAATTGGTTTTCAAGTTCAATTCAAAGCCTAGAATCGACCAAGTACAAATAGCCGATCCCTATGTTTGTCGATCCCTATGTATGCCAACCCCTATTTATGCCGATCCATATCCCTTATAACAACCAATCCCTCTTCACTTCACAAAGCAACCGATCCCTCCATACTCTAAAATAACTAATCCCTCCTCATACGCTCAACAACCGATCCCTCATCTAGGTGATACTCCAACCGAACCGTACTTCGCATTAGTAACCAATCGACCCCTATGCCTAACCCAACATAATCGATCCCTCTTCAAACTTCAATTGCCGACCCCTCAACTTCAACTCTTTCACACTCCCATCAAGCATCCACTTCGATCCATTTCCTTTACAAACGCGCACAACCGATCCCTCCACTCCTTCATGTTTCATTCTTTTCTTTTTCCTCCTCCACTACCTTATCAAACCTTGCATCATCATCATCCATCTCATCCCTTCCTTAACCCACGATTAATGCAATCAAACCCAATTCTCGTCACAAGTTAAAGGTCAAAAATAAGAAAACCTACCTATATATATATATATAGTGGTGATGATGAATGACTTGGAGATGATCGAGATTGAAGGAAGGAGGAATTGGATTCGTAGAGGTATGTTGGATTGCAATAGATTTTGTTTCAAACCTAAGAAAGAAGAGTAGGGAAGGGTTCGGTTTTAATGGTGAAATAAGGAGTGTTAGGTATAGAAAGGGATAAGAGAAAATGGAAGTGAAATGAAGTGAAGTGTGGGATGGACAGTGTTGGCTTATATATGGAGCTAGAGGGGTCAGCCTGCCTTGTTTTCTTCATGAAGTCAGAAGAAAGGAAGAAGGGATCGGATAGAAGAATGCTGATCCCAATGAACATATAAAAAGGAAGGGGGATTAGCTAAAAGAATGTCGATCCTTACATACAAAAAAAGAGATCGGTAATGAGCCTATGTGCATGAAAACATGGACCTTGAAGTTATGTAAAGTACATATACAAAAATGCAATGAAACTGCATCTAATTCAATGAAAATTGCCGATGACCCGTGAGCGTGCAAACGCGTCTGGGAGCCAATGACAAGAACGTGTACCCGAACTTGCACGTGTGTATTCTAAAAGTTCAATTTTTGATATCGACAGAAACTGAATTCAAACCTGAAGCTTTCAAGATCGAAACCAGATCAGATAGCCAAAGCTTTCTAGTCTTGTAGAACCAGACAAAGATATCAACTGACGGAATATAATCCTGAATTTATACTATTGGAGATCGACCAAGCGTCATGACAATCAAAAAGAGATAGAACACTTTAGGAAAATAATTCAATGACTGGATGGATTTCTTTCTAATGGCTCTAACTTGCTTCGATTCAAAGCACATCATGTTCAGCATAAGATGTACTTTGGGGGGCAAGTGTTATCCGGTATTTTGACCCGGTTATATTCGAATTGATTAGACAAGTTAGATTCGACTATCGTCAAGGCCAGTAAGTCCAAAGCGATGATTGTGAGGTCTAGAAGTCGAATACAGATGGTAATATGAAGCTGTAACGAACGAAATTGAGAGATACGCAATGTAGAATGTTCGAAGTATGGAATGTAGTTCAACATAAAGGAGTGATTGGCTATAACCATTCTCCAACATAGGGATCGGGATGTTTCAGAAAGCAAGTGCAATTCAATAATAACAATCAATATCTCAAGATCCATAAGTCCAACGCATATGAAATTTTGTGAGCAAGATATGGGGACCCTAGGGAGCCTAATCTAGGGATCGCACCTCAAAAGGATGGAATAAGAGGGATTGTCCCTCCTCTCTCAAGAAGGATCAGCTAAAATCAGAGAACAATTTACATTGAAGCAAAGATCGAGCAATAACTCAAGTTCTACTAATCCACATAGCATGAAACTTGGACGCTAAGCACATTACAACATGGGAAAGCTACTGTAGGGATCACACCCCCAAATTCCTTCAAAATAGGGGTCGACACTGATCCATATTCCATGGGATCTGGGCCATGCGATCCCCTTGACGTGTCTATATGGTTTTGGAGATCCTTCTACCGAATTTTCTGGGAGATATTTCTCCATTTTCATCTATAAATACAGGCTTGGTTGTTCATTTTCAGGACTTTTGCGCTGCTAGATGCTTTGTACTCTATTGTAACTAAGGTATTTTATCCGAATTTTATCTGATCCCTATTGTACTCGGTTTACAAAGTGATTAATAAAGCAATCTATTCAAAGTGGACTTAGGCAAACAACGCCGAACCACTATAAATCGCCGTGCTCGTGATATTGCTTTGATTTACTTCTATTTCATTGCTATTTTTCCTCTATTTTCATTCTAGATTCTTTATTTATTTATCTTCAAAACTTCTATTGGGTGTTTATGCCAACTTTTGGTGCAAACAATTTGGTGCTTTCACTGAGAGGCTAGATTCTCAGCCCTATTTGGATCCCTTTGTTGCTACTGAATTGCATAAATCCCTTGAAGAGATCCGTAATTACCTTTAAGAAGCTTGTTGTTCTATTCAGATTTGCAAAAGTCTAAGGAAAACTATCAACATTGGGTAGGAATACAAGATCTACATCTCAAAACACTGAAGGAAACGAGAATGCTAGCATCCATTAAGGAGGCCCGAGTGATCTACCAGCCGAATTTTCAAGGAAATATTTCGCTATCTTCATCTATAAGTACATGCTTGGTTGTTCATTTTCAGGATTTTTATGCTACTTGTTTCTTTGTGCTCTATTGTAACTAAGTATTTTTATCTGGTTCCTATTGTACTCGGTTTACAAAGTGATTTATAAAGCAGTCTATTTAAAGTGGACGTAGGCAAATAATGCCGAACCACTATAAATCGATGTGCTCGTGTTATTGCTTTGATTTTTTGCTATTTCATTACTATTTTCCTATGTTTTTATTTTATATTCTTCATTTATTTCTCTTTAAAACTTCCATTAGGTGTTTGTGCCAACTTTTAGTGCAAACAGAAGAGATGTTTAAATAGAGGAGAAAATAAGAGATTTTAGGATCGTATCAATATCCTTCCATCTCAGCCATCCATCTTTATTCCTCTTTAGCCCATCTAGTAGCCACCCCTAGCCTCATATTTCAGCCGATCATACTAACCACATAATGGGTTACAAACCCATTTAGAGTCTGAATGGATACTTTGCATTTTGAATTTAATTTAAAACGCTTATCAATATCGTATATCGATAAATGTATTTATAACTTATATAAATACATTAAATATTCATTTATCAAATCAAATTAAATTTATAAATATTATTTAATTTAATTAATTTATAACTATTATAAATTAATTAAATCATTTGGTCAAAGGAGAATTCATCATTTTTGGTTATGTGGCTCGTTAGGTGTAAATTTGATAAACGATTAATATCAAACTATTCGAATATTAACGTTGACACATCACTTAGCAGGTAGTGTGACATTTTGGTCAAATTTATCGCTTACTTGGTTCGGTAAATCTAATTTTACTTTATTAAGCATTATCCGGTTATGACTATTATTTACACCAATTCTCTTCGTTAAAACTGTCACTTTGGACTTATGGAATCTGGTAATGGTCAAAATTCCAACATTGTCCATATTCAACTCTATAGTCCAAATACAAAGTCTTTGGTTTAATGATAATAATTATTATTAACTGAACTACTTTGGCTAGAGATTTTGACATTGAGTTGACTTGAGTTAACCGCGATACTAATCTCATGTAACCGAGGAGATGAATCCTCTCTTGAATAGTGCTTCACTTTCAATACTTCCACTCAACCTAACTATAGTCACTCGATGAATGCCATGCCATGATTTGACAATAATCAAAGCGGAGCTTTCGTATTGAAGATCGACGGTATTATCAAGCTGAGAGAATAGTGTAAATCAATCACATCGATATTTTCTATTTGACCTTAGTTATATTAACTAATAGAAAACTACGGAGTGAGCCCATTCCATAGTTATCCAATAACTATCAGTACGTAGCACCTAGATTCCTACAGTAGTCCTGAGTGATACACTACCTAACATTTGGAGAGCGTTACATACTCTACTCTTAACTGATACATTAATATCCAGTCTCGATGCATCCTGACTAGAAACATTTAAAATGATGTGTTTTATAATACCGTGATACAATACTCATGATTACAACCATTTGTAATTTCTATCACAAACACACAATTTATGGATTTTCTATTACATATATTTGAAATAAGCATTTAATTATTTATAACACATTATAACAAATATATAACAGAAAGAAAAACACCTTTATTATAAATAAGAATTGATTATAGAGTTAATTAGTTTATAATAAATTATAGAATTGGCCCTAGGACATACACCTAACTATATCAGGTTATGTGTCTGTTGGTTTGTTTTGGATTTGATTAAATGATCCACAATTTTATTATTATTAATTTTATGTTTGTAAGTTAGATTAACCTCATACATACATACATACATACATATAATTTAGAAAAAGCACTAAACGTTTAAGTAAAATTAAATTATCTACTTAAATGGTTTTCAAAAACTCCTTTTGTATAAACGATAATTTGAAAACCGTTTTTTATGATTATAGTCCATGGTTCACCACTTAAAAAAGGTGGAAATCCCTGCTTCTTCCCATCCCCACGCTCAAGTCGGCACGCCTGTAGCGTGGAAAATGGAAAATATGCATAGGTTTGCTCCATTTTTTCTTTTTAGTCATGTTGGAAATGCCCTTACCCAAATGTAACACCCCGTAAAAGTAATAGGAAATAAATAAAATAAGATAAGATCAATTAATTAAATAAGATAACTCTAAAAATGAAAATTTTGCAGAAGTAATAATTTAACAAAGAAAGTTATGGCATTTCTTTCATGGCGATTTTCCAACCAATTTCCATATATAATATGTTAAAAACGGAGCTTAAACGGAAACGTTATGAACGTTTGAAACTTTCAGATTCAAAATAATTTAAGTACAATTCAAATTAAAATAAATAAATAATTCTTAAATTTGAAATTTGAAATTTGAAAGTTAACAATAATTAGACTTGGGGGTTAAGTGATCGTTAAAAATTAAAGTTAATGTTAAATGAAAATTAAGGAATATATTAAGTAAAAACAATGGCAAATAAATGGTTCCCAAAAATAAACAAACTAGTCGGCCGTCTACCATGGGCCGATCAATCGGTAGGGTAGGGGCGGTCGATCGATGAACACGTGACGGCTAGGGTTTGTATGCAACATTAACGTTCCAGATCTTATTATTTTTAATTGACTTAAATCTGATGGTTCTAGTGCATTCCAACCACAACAAATAAGAGCCTAGCCCCATCATTTTTATTCAAACATTATTTTGGGGAACCTAGTGAAGCTCTGTCAGTCTCTCTCTTCATATTCAAAAAAGGTTCCTTAGGCTTTCAAGTAACAAATTCTAGATGTTTACTACTTTATTTCTAATTCTATTCTCCTCCAGTCTCTTAATTTTTGAATCTAATATATATATACAAATTCCTTATTGTATATATCTAAAAATGGAGATTTGAAAGAGATTATTGAAGGTGTGACAAATCTAAAAAGAGGAAGGGCTAAAAGCCTGTTGTAAGTGGAAATCTTAGTCTTTCTATTTTAGTAATTGAATAGTATAGTTTGGATTTGATATATGCCTTGGGGAATTTTGATTTAAGAAAATATCATATTAAAACCCCCAAAATTCCCCCACATCGAAATGTCAATTCTTAGGTTGAAATCTCAGTTGTTTTATATTAAAATAATAGAATTAGTGTATATTTTGCAATTTTAATGTTTTACCTTCTATTGCACTTCTTATCATTTTTTGGGATCTGATTAAGGGTTTTGGTTAGGAAATGGTATGTAAAATACGAATTTTTATTCGTAGTTTGCACTGCCTATTTCCATGATTTGAATAGAAATTTCCTTTGTCTAATTTTTTTTGAGAGAAATGCGTGATCCTCTAAAGTAGAGGAGAGCACACATGCATATATATATATATATATATATATATATAAATCACCGATAAAAAAGGAGCTGCCAACATGCCTGGCAGGTGACAAATCATAATACAGAAAAATAAAGAAAACAAACTCAGGTGACTTCTAGAATGAGCTCCGGCAAGGCCACCGCCCATTACACCTCAATATCGAACTTCGGCAAGGCCACCGCCTGATAATTAAGTGTTAGAAGTACCCAAAATAATCCAAGGTGCAACTAAGTGCACAAATGAGATCTACAAGTAGCTCCACCAGAGAAAGAACGCCTCACTGGAAACGCGAATGAATCAGAATAAAGGCCTCACTACATATGTGGATGATCCTGACTGAATGCCTCACTACAAACGTTAATGATCCATGGTGCGACCAAGTGCACAAATGAGATCAACAAGCAGCTCCACTAAAGAATGAACGTCACATTGCAAACGCGGATAATCTAGAAAAAATCATTGAATCAATAAAGAGAATATTCAAAGTGGACGTAGGCATACGATGCCGAACCACTATAAATCCTTGTGTTCTTGATTATAGCTTTGATTTGCTTATTAGTTAACTCTATTCCTTTGTTTAAATTTTATTTTCGTCATTTACTTCTCTAAATAAATGTAACGACCTTTTTGGATGGTTCAAATCGACAATAAACCACACATGTCAAACTCATACCATTCAAAAGGGAGGATTGTTATGGGGTAAATAAGAAAAAGCAGAGAAAGAAAGAAAACAAACACAAAATCTCATAGCGGAATGACAAAATATAGTAATCAAATAAACAGTTCATGAAGCTGTTTTACAAATAACATTTGATTACTCTTTTACAATATAGAATCAGAGTTTCATACAACAGAAATAAATAACAATGCAGCGGAACAACATGATGTGGTGGAATAAATAAAATAAATAATAATAGTACTAAAACTTTGTCTTCATCTTGAAAAGCTCAGACTGACCCGAGCATAATGAAAAGACAAAACACTCGAGTCAGAACTAAAAGATCTTATGTAAATTAAATCAACAGTAAATAAATATGAGTGTAACGGCGTTAGAGATGTTTACGGGGTTTAACATCTCCTATCCAGTGTCTAACGTGAGTGCAATAACTTAAGAGATGTTCGAGATTCCATCTCCTAAGGATCCGCTAAACTATCTACATACATAGTACAATACACTATTATAATAGTGTCTACAGTAAAGTAAAGTATTAAAATAGCGCTAAGGCGTTACCCATATCTCCCTTAACACATTTTTATATATTCCCGTAGTCTATATAGTACCGTAATTCCTTCATAAACTGGAGGGCTATCAGAGGGCACTCCATAGGTACGGTACAAACCAAACTCATAGAAGGTGCGATAAGACATGTGACAAGGCACGCGAGGCAATGCCAAGGGTATGATACTACCGTTTTGCGGATCCGGACTGGTGGTAACGCATAGCAGCTACTACCGCCCACCTCGAAACACACTCCCAAATCAAATCAAGGGGTGGCCACCAAATCAATCACAAAGTCATAATATGGTATCGAAGATATGTGTCCGATCGAAGGTGCGGCCTCACTTGGTCCGACATGGCTCCTGTTTTAGCCACATCAAGCTGACTCACGGGAGTCAGGGCTACGTAAATACCTCATACAGAATCGTTCGCCAAACCATCCTACTTCATTCTGGAATCTCCACCACGTACACGGTTGTTAAAGTGGTTTTTGGTATTGACAGAGAGTATGACAATATCTGATCTCGGTCTCTTTAACAACCAAATGCTTATTTCACACCGGATGGTTCTTTTAAATTTCCAAAACCGTTTCATAATTAATATCATATTCAATTCAAACATATCACTTTCAAAAATCTTATTCACTTTCGAAATAATATCGACAAAATAGGTTAAATCTCATTTCAAAATAATCATATTCAATCAAATATGTCATTTCACTAGAAAATATCATTTAAATCCCAACTTAGGTTATAACATCATTTAACCATATTCGCTTTTAAATCAAGGATTTAATATAAACACTTCCACTTTACACAAATCTGAAATTCAGAAAATAATTTAGATAGTTATAAATAGTTTAATTAGTTTGGCATAGTTTAAAAAATAAACCTTTAAATAGTTATAATACTTTAAAATAGAAAAAAATAGATTAAATTAATTTAAATGGATTTAAGATAGTTTTAATAGATTTAAAATAGTTTAAATAGATTTAAAATAGATTAAATAGATTTAAATTATATTAAATGGATTTAAAATAGATTAAATAAATTTAAAATAGATTAAACAGATTTAATTTATATTAAATATATTTAAAATAGATTAAATAAATTTAAAATAGATTAAATAGATTTAAAATAAATTAAAATAGTTTAAATTGATTAAAATAGTTTAAAATGGATTAAATTAGTTTAATAGTTGAAAATCTTAATAGTCGAGATTTTTCAAAACAATATATTTTAAACAGTTTATATTAAATAATAGATTTGAAATTAACATCAAATTTAACTATTTCTTCCATTTCAACAAATCTGGACCATATCCAGATTTCAAATCAAAACCCAATTTCAAATCTTGAAATATCAATTTAGGCTATTCCAATTCCAATAGATTTCAAAGTTATAATTTCAAACGTTTCAATAACTCAATTTTGATAAATTTCGTTTATACTTCAAATTCAACTTTAAAATTTTAATTTAAACCAATTTCCAATTCCAACATTTAAACTTGGATTCTCAAAATGATTCAGTTTATATAAATCAATTTCCTTCAAAATATCATGTAACCAAATTCAAGATATAAGGGTTTAAAATCGTTTAATTTAACCAATCTGGTGTCCGTATATAATTTTCTACCCTACAGTCAAGTGATATGGATATTTATCAATTCAATCCGCAAATATTTTAAATTTTACGGGTATATATTATTTCAACCCGCAATCCCAAATTTTACTCCAAATCCATGAAATCGCTCGAGTTTATCATTTCAACACATAACAATTTCTCCCTAATCTAACAGATCGTTCGAGCATGTATCATTTCAACCCATAGGGAACTTGTAGTGTTATAACAACATGAAATGTAACATCCAGTCATCCAATATCAACAATCCACATCCATTACAACCACCATTCAAACCAATCAATAAACAATAACAAGTGACTAATTATCAATAACGGGTATTAACTGGTAATTTGGAATTTAATATTAAATTAATGGCAATAATATTCAATAAAAGTCAGATTTAACTGGAATGACAATTTAAATATACCAAACATCAACTAATCAATTTCTAGTCGCATCATAAATTCAATTTAACTAACATAAGATAATCTAGTAGTTGTGAATGGGTCAAAACACTCACCTTCGATTTGTCATCGATTTAAAATCTAATATTAGCCCAAAAATTTAACAGTCTCAGAAATCAGCCAAACTAGTTCCAAAATGTCCGGAATTTCAATACGATCGCAATGGAGGTATGAATACGAGCTCGTACGCAAAATTTATTAACGTTAGAAGATTGGAAATTTTCGACTTCGGGTCGCCGCCTCAATTACCATGTGCTTGCTCTGAGTTTTTCCAAAATGACCCGAGACCCGGGTCATTTGGCTCTTGACCCGAAGTCGCTGTAGGGTTTTCCCCTCTGAGACTTGAAGCGTGACCAGATCCGCCTTGTTTGGCATGGAACTCTCTCTGACCCGAAGTCGCTGCAGGGTTTTCGCCTTTGGAACCCAAAGCAAACCTCTTCCTAACTCGAAGTAAACCTGGAGCAACCAATTTTTATTTTATTTTGAAATTAGGTTTTGGAATTTTGGGAATTAAGTTTGATGTTCTGACGTTTGAGAAGGAGGAGGAAGATGTACGTACAGAAATAATAAAATGAGAAACAACTAGGGTTTATAACAGCCTATATATAGGCTAGGTTGGATCGAAGCGATAACAATGACCCGAAAAGCCCGTTTCGTTTTCAAAATGAAAATGGGTCATCAAATATATTGAAATATAGGTTTTCGGTATTTTTAAACTCAATGGAACAAGTTTCAAGTCCTAATTCCATTGTATACAGAAGTTAGCTTTCAAAATCACATTATTTCAAATTAATTTCAATTAAATTGATTTCTACGCGTTTCGAGCCCGCACGATCAAACGACAAGTCCAATCGCTACAAACTTGAAACCCTACAATAATTCACTATTAGGGATCCGATGAAACTGGTTTCATCGAAATCCAAGACAGTGGCCAAAATGGCTATTTTCACGTTAATTAAATAAATTATTATTAAACTAAATTTATCACTTTTCAAATTCAAATTTTATAACTAACAAATTTTTATCACTTTTGATTAACTAGTAAATATAATCTTTTAAAACAAATTTTCCATGTCAAATTCAACTATTAATATTGCGCTAATTACAGCGTTCCAATTCCAATTGTAATAAATTCATTAATTATAATTTAAAACCCAATAAATTGATTCATTTTGATTTCAATCTTTTTATTCAATCAATCATTACTTTATGGACATAGTTAACATTGGTTTTCCATTTATTACATCAATATTCTACAATATTCATCTTAATTCATATTAATGCAATATTTACTTATAGTTATTGCAATTGATTTACAATTAAGTTTCAACAGGTTAAATAATGCAATGATAATTAAACCATTGTTACAACTCACAATTTCAAACACAATTCTATGTTTATTGTTAACAAACAAAACTAATAAATTCACATACGGATTAATTATTCTATTTTAATTTATTCCAATTAATTACATACAATTTTACCGTTTAATACAACATTTGGTTTATTTACCATTTACATTTTATGACCAATTATAACTTTCCAATCATTCCAATTAATTAAGATTGTATTAAAATAGTTATCAATTGCCTTCAATTAACATTATTAACATTACATTCTAGTTATTTTTCTTATTAATAAATCACAAATTTTTATTTCTTCCAATATTAACACCAACATCTTATTAAATTAAATATTATTTTTCTTTTCATCGAAAATTACGGGTCGTTACAATAAATCTATTCTTGGTTGCTTGTGACCAAGTTGGTGGTAAACAACTAGATTGTTCTAATATTTTTTTATTATGGCTAATTTGCAATGTATGGTTATTTGCATCATTTACATACCTACTAGTAATATGTTTTTAGTATTTGGTAATTTGCAATATTTATACCATAATAATTGAGTATTTGTTAACATTTTAACCATAATATTTTGGCAATATTTGGTAATTTCAAATATTGCAGCATTTCATATTTTTTTTACCCTATTTTGTTATTCTTATATTCCAAAGAAGAAGTGTGTATTAGTGGTTGCAAAATGAAAAAACTATACAAAAAAAGTTAGTGTTATGAATAGAGTCAAAGTTTACAGTTTTGTTTATGTTGCATACTCAGCTAAATATACATAATAATTATATTACTTCGACTTTTGCCTCTGTTAGTAAATAGGAGGGATATTTTAATAATATTTAAAATTTTATATTTTTTGCAAGAAGTGGTGGATGTATAATTATTTTTATGGAAATATCACAAACAACCTTGATGGATGTAGTGCTGCAGTTGTAGGAAGTGAAATTAGAAATAGTGGAAACAAAATTGATGTTGATTAGTTTTGACTAAAGGTGTAGCATTCTTAAAATTTGATAATAAACTTATTTTTAAAGCTTTGTATAATTTGTAACTTTATATTGTATTATTCATTAACTTAACATATATGGTTTATTGTGTAATAAGCATTTTCCATGTTTAATCTTCTTTCAAGAACACTCACTCTAGAATGTGTACCTTGAATAATAAGTGTAAATCTTATGTGAATTCGTTTAAAATAATATGTCAAGAGTTATAATTTTATGTACACATGTATGTATGTACAGTTCGGTTGTGATACTTCATTATGCATTAAAAAGATGGTAACTCATGTTTTACTTTACACATGTCCAACGGACGTGCCATGGGTATTGGTATGTGTTAATATGGAAATGAGACTTGTATAATTTTGAATATTTGACATTTAAACATTAGTTTAGGGTGTAAACTCCGCACACTTAGAATTTACTAAGTATGTGTATTTATGTATGTACACGCGCCCGTGTATATTAACGTAAATAACATAAGATTATAACGTATAAATGGCATAATTAATAGGTTATTAATCATTATTGAATTCCCCCTCAGAAAAGT
The DNA here is from genome assembly GCA_030737815.1 of Allium fistulosum. Classification (NCBI taxonomy): domain Eukaryota; kingdom Viridiplantae; phylum Streptophyta; class Magnoliopsida; order Asparagales; family Amaryllidaceae; genus Allium; species Allium fistulosum. Next base: position 1,124,340,279 of record CM060904.1, on the reverse strand, counting down.
AATTAATTGTAGAGACGAAATAAGAAGTTTTCTTATAAAGCTTTAATAATAAATACGGTAAGATGTATAATAATATACGTAGAGAGTGTTATAAATTATGACTAAGTTAGAGGGATGCGAGGTCAGTTAAAAGCACATGCAAGTCTGCCTATCTAATCTGGCTAGCAAAAGTGTGACTTTGAGGCTGATGTGAGACATCACCTCTAGTAAGTAACTACGGATGATGCGAGGTTAGTCCTAAATTTTGTAGGGTAAATTACCCAGCTAATATGGTTACCGGTACCTACGAATAGTTGGACTAATGTGAGACGTCGTTGTGGGTACGAGTCATAATACAGAGGACCTGCTTCAAGGATTGAAGGTATTAAGTGGTCGTGTGAGGGCCCACCTTTTTTCTATATAGGAAGTAGTAAATGGCAGAGGTTATTGGTTAGGCATGGTAAAGGATATCTCGGGAAAGGGCTTGCTTTGATATGAAGTATTAAGTGGTTGAAGAGATTCCATGCAATCAAAGCTAGATAAGTACCAATAAGGAGTCCGCCATGGAATATGTATCAAATGATAGGGACCTGCCTTAAATAAAGTTATTAAATGGTCAAAGTCTGTCTAATTTCCATTAAAAGGTATTAAGTGAGTTTGGTACTATCTCTTCATCGATAGTATTGATGATAGATATGAGTTATTGGGTTGAAAGTATAATGGCTATAGAATTAGATTGGGAAAGCCTTAGGGCATAAAGTCATAAAGACTTAGAATAATATTGATATACGAAAGCCATATTCTTATTTAAATTAAACTGCCCAAGTACTATAATAGTAAGGTTTGAGATTTTTATTCACCGGACATATGTTGTTCTAACTCCATCCTCATTACAACACAGTTAAGGAAAGACGATGCTAAAGGCGGAGGCGAGGAGGAATTGCACGGCAGTATTTATTTACTTAATCTTGTTATTTTCTAATGCAACCATTGAAAAATATATATTATATATTGAAATGTTGTACTACATATGCATGAGGGTTGTTATTGGTATTGTATTTTGAATTTTAAATGAAATAGGTACTGCATCTGTAATTGTATTTTATCCTTCTGCTATGAAAATATTGTTTATGGTTAGTTATGAGGCACTTAACTATGAAAAATAAGTGCGATAGTTTGTCATAAGGTTGTAGACTATTAAGAAAGAAATTAAAAGACCATTAAAGTAATATTATGACAGTAAATAGTAGTATTCTTTTCCAATGAAGGGTGAGTGCAAAATAGCATGTATTCCATAGAGCATATTGTGGCAAACTCCATGATGGGATCCCCTTACAGAAGGATTGTCACTTAATATCTTTCATGAGCATGTTGCTAAACGAATGTACCTTTTATGTAAGGATATTTTGGTTCATGGGGTGTTTATGTTTGGCTTAGTCATATGGCATTGGTCTATAGTTTAGTGGGGGATATATTCAGTATTTTATTTTTTCGATCAGGGTAAAGTAGTAAAGTTTTCTTTTTGCACTATATTTAGTTCATTTATTTAACTTTTCATCTCACTTAAGTACAGTAGGACCAGTTAGAAATAGACATGTATAGATCGCATATCATGTTATTTTCATGCTACACATCCACGGTTGATCTATGTCTTTTGATTGTGTTGGTATATGCGACCATTTATAGGTTTAGTTACACTAAAGATAATGAAAGCCACTTTGATCCATAGCCAACATGGTTAACATATGAGATTGCTTTGGACGTACATTATGTTATAAAATTACACACATTTACAAAGTTACATATGTAGACCGAGGGAGATCGTTGGAAAAATTCAATATATGGGTCATACGGTAAATATGCAATGTGTTTTACTATTATAAACAAGCCTTACAAAAGTAATCCAACAATATAATAAAATATTTAAGGAATAAAGATATAACTGTCATGGAACGAATGAATAGAGACCGAAGTGATTTCAATTTGTTAAATGGCTAAACAAAAATTATCGCACTATTATATATATGGATTTATAGTCATCAAATTATACAAGCTCTATTTTTCTCCTAACCCTCTTCTAAAGTGAAATACAGATGAGACTTGTGCTAATTTGAGAGATTGGATCCATATTCGATATCCATCTCTGTATCCCAATTAATTCATGAAATTAGATATGACTTCCACTATTTTATTTATTTCATTTGTATCTCTCTCAATCAAAGTAAAATGAGTTATTTATTTATATCTTGGTTTTCATAGTTTATTGATTCTAAAGTCTCTTATAGTTTCTATCAGTTGGGTCTGTACCACATAACACTAAATGGAAGAAATTAAGCTAATCAATGCCTAAATTTGTCTATAGGAAGTGACTTACTTGTCATCACAAAAGGGTTGTCGTTGGTATGTACCTTTATTAAATAAAGTTTAATGCACTCTTCCTACAACATATAAAAGAACACAATATACCTCATACGAGAGCCATGGACCCGATCGTCGATAAGTTGGATAACTTTTTAACTATTTAAAAATAACTCTACTATATTCAACACCATTGAAAGGTCGTTCAATAACTATGACAATTAAAATCCATTCTTAATTATTTCCACAGTCCATATCAACTCGGCTTCGATAGTCGACAATGTTATTTGAGATATGCTAAGTGTATAAACATAGATTGACATTGACTTGTGACTATCTTTGTCCCCATCAAAATATGAATCACATCCTCTTAATGTAACATAGTGATCAACCTTGTCATACAATAGGCTAACATCTTATGTATCACATAGATACCTAAATGTCCACTTAATTATTTGTTAATGTTCCTTGCCAAAATTAGACATATGTCGACCGTCAATGCCTACTACATAGGTCAGAAGTGACCTTGTAAGCATCATGGCATGCATAAGGCTACCAACAACACTAGAATAAGATATATTAGACACACAAATTTTATCTTCTTTTGATGTAGGAGATATCTTTAGTCGGCTTGAAATGAAATTTTAATGCGGTGCCTATGAGCATGGTTATCTCCATACTAAATCAAGACAGGACATTCTCGATATAATCAGCTTAAGTGAACCTCGACTGTCTTTGATTCGTGTCTCTAACTATCTTCCTCCTTAAAATTAACTATGTCTTTTCCAAATCCTTCATATCAAACTCTCTATTAAGTTCCAACTTTAATTTTGATATTCTAATCATATTCTAAGATGTAATTAAAATACCATCATTGTATAATATAATATGTATCATATCCTGATCACATCTCCTAAAATAAACACACGGGTACTTGCAGCTTATAAAATATACCAAACAATCATAAACTTATAAAATATTTTATATGATTGTCTTGAAGAATATTTGAATTCATATAGATATTTGTTAAGTTTGTAAAGATGGCTTGTTTCCTACTATCAATGAGCCTCACTAGTTGTTGCGAAACTAAACGTCTTCCTCTAGTTACCGTGCAAGAATACCATTTTGACATCTACTGATAAGTTCCATATCAAAGTGAGCAACCAATGGCAATAAGATGCAAATGGAAGTATGCCTAACACCCGAAGAAAAAAATATCATGACACGCAACGCTTTTTTTGTACATACCTCTTTGCCACTAACCTTGTTTTATATCTCAATTCATCATTTCAACCATCTTTCACTCTATAGACCCACGTGCATCCAATTATACTTTTTCTTGAAGGAAGTGATACCAAACCCCAAGTATAATTTTTATATAAATATTCAATCCCCACCTCCATAAAAACTAACCAATTAGAACCGTCAACTAAAGTAATAAGTACTCTATAATCTGTGGGTTAATAATGGGAAATACTCAAATCATATGTTTTTATGTCATCAAAATCAATATCCTTAATACTAGTGATAATAAAATCATCAAGCTACCTAACCCTTTTCCTCCCTCTAACTAGCTTAGCCTAAGACTATGCTTGACCTAGATTATAATCCTTTGTATTATCATTAACAACCATGATGCAATCTGATATACCATATGTCCCTCTATGGAAAGAATCTGGCTTGTGTTTGGTGTTCTGAATTCTCCTCAAGCTTCATGCTATGAAGAAGGTTGTATGGCAAACATAGTCTTTCATGAAAAGTGATATGCCTACCAATAATGATCTTCTTAGTAGTAAGACACCACATCCTATTCCCCCTTCACTCCTCCACTATAACATAGAAAGATACACTTACTGTTGGATCTGGTCTGTTTGCGCAATGGGTGAAATGAGTAAATTTTAAAAAAACTCTATTTAGGTCTTAATGGGCCCATGTAGTCTAATAATCAGCATTAGATCCAATATATTTATTAAAATAAAATCAAAATTTTAAAAAATTATATATTTGTTTAATTAATATTATTAATTAAATTTATTCAATGATTATTTTAAATATATCTCATATATTCATATATTAATATGATGACATATAGGTATTTAAAATTTATTTCACAAAACAGCTATTGTTTCTAACTCCCTCCTCATTACAACATAGTTTAGGAAAAATAATGCTGAAGGTGGAGGCGAGGAGGAAATGCATGGTAGTTTATATTTATTTATTCATGTTATTTTTTAATGTACCCATTGAAAAATATATATTATATTTTGAAATGTTGTACTACGGATGCGTGAGGGTTGTTATTGGTATTGTATTTTGACTTTTAGATGAAATGGGTATTGTTTCTGTTATTATATTTTATCCTTCCGCTGTGAGTTTTGAATGTGTAGATAAATTTTCTCTTTATACCAACCAATAGCCAGTTATGGAATGACTCTAAGTTTCGATGGGCCTTTTCTGGGTTGAAATTTAGGTTTGTGTAATACCCCATATCTCGAGGCCCAAACCTAAGTGCTATAGATACAGATGCTGCAGTCATCTAGAGTATTTAACTTTCGGTGGCAAAATATGGTAGTGTTAATGGTATCCACAATATCAGAAGCACATGAATATGAAATAAAATCACAGATTTCAAAATAGCTTTTCAGATTACATTTCAAATCAATATTTCATATTCAATTACATAATCCCAAAATGAATCCCATGTTTTGATCAAATATAATTATTACAAATTATGCCAAGAGCGACATATGAAGATGCCCCCTTGAATGATCAGAGTACTAGATAGATAGACATATCAGTCATAAATACACCATAGCAAAAATAATACCAATTAACTCCTACATAGTTAGCTTTGCCTCTTGCACACCTTCAGAAGCTTATTCGTCCAACCCACTAAACTTGAAAAGTCCTTAACTCTCAATCTACTCAAATTAATTTTTTAGCACCCGAGAGTTAAGGGGGAAAACATAAACTTCAAGTCAAACATAAAGCCTGGTGTGAATAATTCTATTACATCTCGGTTTACTGATATTAAGTGAGACCACGCCAGTTAGCGGAATGGGTTTCCCCTTGCTAGTATACTTTTAAAATCATATCTTTTGCAAATCAAAACCCTACAATCAAACTGATTAAAACAACAATAGAAATAACATATGTGCATATAAATCAGGTAATCAATGGACTATCTGTCCAAACAATATAGTTTTATTAGGCTGACTATTAACCACTGGCTGACTCGGGCTTACCAGACACAATAAATATTCTAACTTCTGTTAGATACAATACTGGATGATATGTCCTTAACTTACCTCTCCTAAGGTCAACTGATCCTAATGGTTTTGCAGGTTCACCAATAACCTACCACTACTCTGTATTCCTTTCTATGTGTAACATCATTTTAGTCTTACCTATAACAAAGCCCTACACACTAGAATTTTCGACTTATATTAGCTAAAGTATACTAGCTAAAGTATATGGCGCGACCCCATACCAGTCCCATCTTGTCATCTAATGTCTGAGTCATATATTTAGAAAATACCTGGGCTGACCACCCTATTTAAATTTTATTTCCTTGAAAACCATCTTTATAAATGATTTTCCCTTGAAATCATATCTTTATAAAACAAGGAAATCATACTCTTTGCTTTACTCAAAATACTTATGTCATGATATATGCTTTACAAAATAATGTTGATGAAAACTTAAAATCAATAGGGTTATCTGTCCCTTTGAAGTAAGTTAAATCCCTTTTTAACTTAAAAAACATTAGGCTATAAAGCCAAAACCGTACCTTCGAAACCATTGTTTAAAATCTTAAACAATCCCGTCTGAAATCATCCCTTTCGAAATCATTGCTTAAAACCTTAGACATCTTCTTTTGAAACCATTCAACATATCTTTTGAAAGCATTGGAAATATTCCTTTAGAAACACTTAAAAACATACATTTTGAAAGCATTGGGTTCAAGTAAGAATTTGTGGAAACATAGCTTCGAAACCATTTAAAAGTATTTCTTTTGAAATCATTGAGTTCGATATTTAATATAACTATAGGATCAAAGAGAACAAAAGCGAAAACGTCACTTTCGAAAGCATTGACCTCAAGTAAAAGAATTGGGGAAGAGAGCAACTTCGAAACTACCCTTTCGAAACCATTGCCTTCGAAACTATTTGTAAAAGCGGCTAAGACACCCCTTTCGAACGAATTGGGAAGGCGGCTTCAATATTAAGAAGACGAAAGCCTTCCTTTCAAATACCTTATTTTAAGGTTATAAAAAAGCGGCCTCTAACTAATGCAAAAGGTATAAATGTGGCAGCTAGGGTATCGAAGGGGTTCAAAAGCAGCAACCTTTCCGAAAGTTTCTTTTAAAAACAAAGGCAAGTTAATGGATTCAAAAGCTAATAAAAATGGATTCAACCCTTTCGAAAGCGTACTTTCGACACTGTCCTTTCCTTCCGCCTTTCTCCAATACACTACATACCAATTGCTTGATATCATGTGCCTTGGTTTTGAATAGGTACGAAAGGTTTACTAGGTATAGTGACAAAAGCAAGCAATGGAAGCGGCGAAGTTGTAATTCGAAATAAAACTGATTTTATGCTTTTAAAAGTAATTCTGTTTCACCATACTTGCATAATTTGCTAAAATATGATTGGTTGCAAATTCTTTACAAGAATTCTTTTCAAAAAAGGCTACCGAATTCAGCATTTAACAATTGAAACATTTTAAGCAAATAAGTCCTTCTCCTTAATAAAACATTTAAGTCCTCTAACTTAAATAATTTAATAACTATAGTAAAACACTTAGGAAAAATCCTTAAAAATCACAATAATTCACTTTAAATATGTTTTCTTACATATATAAATTTCAAACCCAGAAACATTATTTAATTGCCTTAAATAATTTAAACTCATAATTAACTATTTCCTCTCTTAGAAAATTCATAATAAATCCGCAATCACTTAGAAAATTATGAAACTTGAAAACCACTTCTAAAATAATGTTTTTGACATAAATAACACAACTCGTTTGGATGTCATTTAATAGGTTTTATAAACCAAACATATCATAAAATTATATTAAATCATATAAATCATCAACAAGCATATATATCCATTTTAACAAATATAACATGGCATATTATTTGCAAACATAGTTCGAATCTAACTTGAAACCGAAATCATTATCAAAAGTGAGATGTAAACTAATTATTCACCTTGGTTTAATTAAGAATGTTGAGATTTGGATCAAGTTTAATTTCCTAAGCTCCTGATCTTGAATCTCCTAGCTTTAATCTTTGGTTTCCCTTCTCTTTAATAGTCGGCCACGCTCCGTAGTTTTTTTTAGTTTGTAGATGCAAATGAATGAATGAAGTGGAGAATGAGAGGGTTTTAGGATATAAAATAAGGCTCTTCCTATTTGCCCTTCTAATTTCCTCCTCCTTATCTTAAGTTTTAATTACTTATTTTAGTTCATTCATAAGGCATGACTTGAGTTTAATTATCAAATCCCAACCTCTTAACCCTCTACATTATTTAATTTATTTTATCCAATTAAATGTCTAAATAATGTTAACTAAAATTAGGATAATTACAGTCTATTTCAGAGTGGGTTGTTACATTTAGTATCAGAGCTTAGGTAACTTGATCAATGGGGATACGTATATGTATGAGTGGCGTAATTGTATTTTTGAAAATGTTTTTCAAAAATCCTACTATATATAAATATATACACTTATTTTAAACGTACGCAATAACACTAGGAAAATCTTTACTCCAACATATAATATTTTCTTAGAACTGTAGAAGGAAAAGATTGTAACTTCAAAGTTAATAAGACAATAAATGTGCAGTAAATAGGGGGTTACGAGAACTTAATAAGTACATAAATGGACCAATTAAAGAGACTATTATGGTAATTATGGAGAGATAAGGAAGACATAATAGGAAAAAATCAAAATGAATAAATATATGTCTTTAAAAGTTGTCTACTAGAATAATAATCATTTATTATGGACAATTGGAATTTATAGAAATAGCAAATAAACATGTTAGCTAGTAATTAAATATTATAATGTGGTATAATCGTCATTATAGTAAATTATATAGCCTTAATTATACATATAAAGATTAGTGGGTCCAGCCCAGTACATAACAATAGATGGGAGATAAGAATTTTGTATTATAAACAACCAGAAGTAAGGAATGAAACAAGATGTAAAGAAGGAGTGGAGCAAGTTCCCACAAGAAGGTGTACATTTGTCGCCACAAGGAGATAATCGGATTTTTATAAAGATTGAGTAGGAAAGAAAGAAAGTTCAAAAGAAAAGATAGTTAAAGTCAAATTTGTAAATCCGACTTCATAAGAAAGAATTTGATAAAAGGTGTTTGGAAAATTTCTTGAAATGTTTTAAATAATTTTTTAAAGGATTTATTGGGAAGTTGTTGTTTTGAAAAAGTAAGGAAATTTGGAAACTCATAAATTTAAAAAAAATGAAAGTTTCTAATTAAAAGGTTTTTGGTAAAAAGATTTTTTCCATTTTTGAAGTTTTAGTTTAAAATTGTTGAGTCAAAAAGTTTTTGATTTTTAGAGAAAGGGATTCTTCATTTTTAAACTGAATGTAAAATAGAGCGTAGATTGGACCTGATGATTTTTCTTTTATTTCACAAAATTTGGAAGTTCCTTTTTTTAAAATTCTTTCTGAAAGGGGGAATAAATGGAAATGAAACTTAATTAAATTAAGGAATAAAGAATAGAAGGATAATGATAACTAGGATGGGTGGAACATTTTCGTATAAAGAAAATATGTAGAATAACAGCTAAAATAGGAGCCAATTCTTTTTAAAAAAAAAACTACTTTCTTACGTTAGGGATGTAGGAAGGCCCTCCCCAACCCCACCCCTTTTAACCGAGTCCTTATGGTGGCACTTTTTGATTCCATGGATTGTATACCTTTCATCTAGGATTATTGCATGCCTCCACGAAGAATAGGCTGCTAAAGTAGGAGCCAATTAGTTAGGAGAAATATAAATAGAGTAATATTGAGAGATTTGGATAGAAATAGCATTAGGAGTTATATAAAACGGGATCAGTAATCTAGTTAAAAATTAATAGGATAGAAGCTATCCTTGTTTACTCCACTTTTCATTGTTTAAGATTATAGAAGATGTTTTTGATTTTTTTTAAAAAAATGGATGGAACTAAATGTTGATAATTAATAAAAGAGTGGGGATAATTTTGTGAATGTTATAAGGTAAACATTTATATGAGCACGAGAATTTTACACATACATTTTTCTATTTAGAACTTGTTTGAATAAGAATATAATACCATTGACTTTAAAATGGTAATGAAAGAGAAATAAATCACAATTGATGAGAAAAGGATTGCGAAAGATTATAGAAGTTTAAATAAGACTTAACCAAAGTTATAAAAAGTATTTAGTTAAGTGACAGTGCATTTTGAGAAATAAAGCAATATATGTCGATGTATATTTTTGGGATAATATAACAACTTGAAATTAGAAATTTGGCATGCATGTGGTCAACTAAAATAGTTGTCTTGTAACTAGAAATATATTCGAAAAAATGAATGTCTGATAAATGAAAACCAATTATTTTGAAATGCTATTGAAGTTATAATCTTTGTAATAGACTTAAAAGGAGCTAAATTTGAAAAATAATAATAATATAAACTTAAAATGATAGTTAATTAAATTTTTATAAGTATAGGCTATAATTTCATGGAGTAATAAATGCTGATTTTGAATGTAATATAATAAAGTTTATTTGTATGAAAACGATTTACTAAAATTATTTTATATGTTGTAAAATGTTTTTGAGAAGAGAAATTATTTTGCTCATTTATGAAATTAAGAAATTTTTGAATTTTTGCTTTAATAATAGTTTGGTTTAATAATTGAGTTTTAAATATTTTGAATTAAAAGTCCAACTTTAAAAGAAATAAATCTCTGTTGTAGAAAGTCCTTAAAAAGAAAAGTTGGTTGGAAAAAAGAAAAAATTTCCTAGCTCCTTTTGACAAAAAAAAGTTTCCAAGTTTATCTTTACAAAGATAAAGGTTTTGGATAAGGTACTTTATAATTGTGAAATTTTAGTTTTAAAAATGGTGAAGACTAAACCAAGAAAATTTATGGATTAGATAGGGATCACTACTTAGGCAAGGTAGTGTGAAGTTTTTAAGATATGAATAATATGTATAACCTGATCAGGAAATTTTAAATCATTCCAAAATATTTAATCGTAGAATATTAGTAAGATATTCCAAATTTATAATTGAGTTGTAAGTTAGGTTGCTTTAGTTGACTTAGAATGTAAATTTCTATGTTTTGATTTATTTGGAGTGGGTTCCGTGTAATTCCCATAAATTTTCCAATTCCAAAATGTATAAAAGTGCGGTGTTTGAATTAATAAGGAATATACCAAAAAGGGGAAATGATGTGTATGGTATGGATATTATTTCTCATAGTTTACACTATCTATTTCGTTAAAAGGAAAGGAATAATTCGTTGTAATTTCAAACGAAGCAAAGATATCACTTTGGTCAATTTATGAAAATTATAACGGTAATCCTTTTTGGAAGGATGACTCTGTTAAATTAAAATGTATAAAGAAATGTTCTAATTAGAAATTAATAGATAGACACACATATTATCGCAACTATCGTACAAAATAAATATATAAATAGCATAATTTACGACTATATACATATTATAAGTGATGAAAGGAATTAAATGAGGACTGATTAAGAAATTTAATATGGCATTTATGAAGAAATTGAATCGGTATAATAGAGAGATTTTGAAAATCGTAAAAAGAAAAGAGATCGAATGAGGATTTATTAGGGATGATCCAATTGTGACAATAATGATCAATTACTAAGGGTATATTAACTGAAGTAATGAATGGACCACATTTATTAGAAACCAGGATGGAGAATTAAGTGGAATGACATACTAAGAATGTTCATCTTAATTTAGTAAGGAGTATTAGGTCCCCAACATCATTAACACCAATTAATGATAGTGACAATTTCTAGCAAAATTTTCTTTTAAAGTTATTGAGATTCTTATCGCTGGTTGTCTTCCTTATGTTATGGGAAAGGTGCACGATATGGTATAAGATATGTTATTGTTTTATCATTTGGTTAATTTTATGGATGAGATTAAACCGCAAGATATATATATAGTGAGAGAGAGGAACAACGTAAATAAGAAAAATTCATAAGGATGCTTAACTAGCGATAAAGTGCAGGTACGATGGAAGTTAATGAGGAAATTAGGTTATTAACTAGGAATAAATGATGCATTAATCTAAAAGAAAGGCAGTGTTGATTAGGAAGCAAATGAAGACCGCACAAGATCGCTAGAAATCCTATGCGGACAAGCAAAGAAAAGAGTTAGAATATGAAGTAAGGGACATGGTTTATCAAAGTTCCCCCTCTTAGAAAGGTCGTGAGATTTGGAAGTCGGGAAAGTTGGCATTAATTTTTTTTAGATCTTTCCTAATTTTAGAAAGAATAGAAAGACTTGCTTACTATGTTGAGTTGCCGGATAAGTTGGCAGGAGTCCACGATGTTTTTCACGTTCCGCACTCAAGGAAATAACTTTATAGCACAATTACTATGGTAGAGCCTAATCAATTGGGGAGCATTGAGACGGAGCTAATAGCATCTTATGCCACCGCACGCAGTGTGGAGAACGGAACTAGGAAACTCCACGACAAAGAAATTAGGTTGGTTCAAGTACAATGGAGAGAAAACCCAAAGGAAAGCATGAGGACTTCTTATCTTAAGCTTTTCACTAGCAAACTTTTCTCTTTAAAATTAAGTATTGGTTGCATCGTGGTTACTAGATTGAATGGTAGGAAATAGCTGGTACACTTTTACTATTAATTTTACACTCATGTAGAACACTTTTTGCATGTTTAGGATGTTTGCATACATGTTTATATGTCACGACACTTGCATTCATGCAAGGATTGAGCTCACTTATGGTATGTCTACACACATAATCACATTACACTCTTGGTTAAGTAGATGGTTATGTAGATAACTTGGTTGTATAACATGGATGTTTATTTTGCGTTACACTTTTCGCCCCTTAGAAAGATTTTGGGGATGAAATCCTTTTAAGGAGGGAGAATGTAACACCTCATAAAATTAATAGGAAATAAATAAAATAAATTAAGATGAGATAAGTTAATTAAACAAGATAAGGTTAAAAATGAAAATTTTGCAAAATTCAGAACTTGACCACAGAAGTTATACTGTTACATTCGTGGTGATTTTCCAATCAATTTCATATATAATATGTTGAAAATTTAGCTCAAACGGAAAAGTTATGGACGTTTGAAGTTTTTATATTCAAAATAATATAAATAGAATTCAAATTCAAATAAATAAATAATTATTAAATTTGAAAGTTAATAGAAATTAGACTTGGGGGTTAAGTAATCGTTAAAAATTAATGTTAACGTTAAGTGATGATTAAGGAGAAAATAAACGATTCAAAAAATAAACGAACCGGTCTACCGCTAGCGGTCGACCGTTAGGGTAGGGGCGGTCAACTGGTGAACAAGTAACAACAAGGGTTTGTTTGTAACATTAACATTTCGAGTCTTATTATTTTAAACCCACTTAAGTATGACGGTTCTAGTGCATTCCAACCACTATTAATAAGAGACTAGTCCCCTCATTTTTATTCATGCATTATTTTAGAGAACCTAGCGAAGCTCTATCAGTCTCTCTTCAGATTTAGAAAAAGATTATTTAGGGTTTCAAAATTATATATGTTTATTACTTTATTTCTAATTCTATTCTCCTCCAATCCCTTAATTTTTGAATCTAATTTATATATACAAATCCCTTGTTTTATATATCTTAAAGGGGAGATCTGAAAGAGAATATTGAAGGCGTGACAAATCCAAAAGGAGGAAAAGCTAAGGACCTGTTATGAGTGGAAATCTTAGCCTTTATATTCTAGTAATTGAACAATGTAGTTTGGATTTAATATATACCTTGGGGAATTTTGGTTTACGAAAACATCACATTAAAACCCCCAAAATTCCCCCAAAGCGAAATGTCAATTATTAGGTTGGAATCCCAATTGTTTTATATTAGAATAATGGAATTTGTGTATATTTTTCAATTTCAATGTTTTATCTTCTATTCTACTTCTTATCTTTTTCTTTGGATCTGATTAAGGGTTTTAATTAGGAAATGATGTGTAAGGTCAAATTCTTATTCGTAGTTTGCACCGTCTATTTCCACAATTTGAATAGTAATTTCTTTTATCTAATTTCATATAAAAAGAAGTTGAATAGAGAGTAAAAGTATTTGAATTGTAAGTTTCTATTATTGATTGATTTATTCCATTGTTTTAATGTAAAATAAGTAGGTCTGGATTCTATTTTTATACAAGTGATTTTGGATATCTGATTTATGATATATGTGTTAATATGGAATGGGACTTGTATAATTTTGAAGATTTGACATTTAAACATCATTGAGTTAGGGCGTAAACTCCGCACACTTAGAATTACGAAGTGCGCGCACACACACACACACACATATATATATATATATATATATATATATCAGCGTAAATAATATAATATTATAATGTATAAACTGTGTGGTTAATATGTTATTAATTATTATTGAATTCCCCCTTAGGAAAGTAATTAATTGTAGAGGCAAAATAAGAAGTTTTCTTATAAGGCCTTAATAATAAATACGGCGAGATGTATGATAATGTATGTAGAGAGTGTAATAAATTATGACTAAGTTATAGGGATATGAGGTCAGTTAAAAGCACATAGAAGTCTGCCCATCTAATCTGGCTACCAGTAGTGTGACTTTAGGGCTGATGTGAGACATCGCATATAATAAGTAATTATGGATGACACGAGGTTAGTCCCAAATTCTGTAGGTAAATCTGCCCAACTAATCTGACTACCAATACCTACGAATAGCCAGACTACTGTGAGACATCACTGTGGGTACGGATCATAATACAAAGGACCTGCTTTAGGGATTGATGGTATTAAGTGGTTATGGAAGGGCCCGCCTCTTCCCTATGTGGGAAGTAGTAAATGGCCAGGATTATTGGTTTGGCATGATAGAGGATATCTCGGGGAATTACCCTCTTCGATATGAAGTATTAAGTGGCCTAAGATGTTTCATGCAATGTCAGCTAGACAAGTACCAATGAGGAGTCCGCCTTGGAATAGGTATTAAATGGCGGAGACCAACCTTAAATAAAGGTATTAAATTGTTAGAGCCTGCCTAGTTTTCATTAAAAGGTATTAAGTGACATGAGTACCGTCTCTTACATTGGCAAGACATTACTGACAATAGGTATGGGTTATTGGGCTGAAAGCATAACGGCTGTAGAATTGGATTGGGAAAGCCTTAGGGATTAAATAAGAAAGATCTAGAACAATGTTGATATATGAAAGATATATTCCTATTTAAATTATACTTCCTAAGTACTATAATAGAAAGGCTTGAGATTTTTATTCACTAAAAATATGTTGTTCTTACTCCCTCCTCATTGCAATACAAGTTAGGAAAGACAATGCTGAAGGCGGAGGTAAGGAGGAAACTTGTAGTGGTTATATATTTATCTGATTCATGTTAATTTCTGATGTACCTACTGAAAAAATGTTATATTTTAAAATATTGCACTACGAATACGTGATGGTTGTTATTGGTATTGTATTTTGAATTTTGAATGAAGTGGATACCGTTTATGCTATTATATTATATCCTTCCGCCGTGAGTTCTGAATGTGTAGATTAATAGCTTTATATTGTTCTTTATAACCAACAACCAACTTTGAAATGGATCTAAGTTTTGATGGGCCTTTTCTGGGTCGGAATTTAGGTCCATTTCAAAGCAGGTTATCACACCAAATCTTCTTTGCACAACTGTTTGTTAACCTTCTTAATTAAACCCCTCTAAACCCGAACATGTTTGGTTCACAAACAATAACTCCTCCTCCAGAAACAACCCAAGACACCCTTTAACAGGTTCCTACATGCAACAAAGGGAAAAGCAAGAATAAATGAACTTATAATAAAAGAAAATCCAAGGATCCTCAAACCAATGATTCTATTTATGCAAGCACTGGAAGTGGTAAGACATGGAGAGCGCACGACTATAAGATATTGGCCAATGCATGGATTAACGCACCCAAAGTTCCTACATAATGTTCTGGGGGGGATTTTCTTCTATTTGAGAGTGAATGAGAACTACAACTAGGACACGAAATGCCAAAAAGGGATCGTTTGAGAGCACAAAGACAACATGGTATAATTTGAATATCGTATGTACAAAATACAAAGGTATAATAGCACAAAGAGGAGATGCTAGGGAGTGGAAAATCATTTAGAGACTTAGAGACTTGAAAGACGATTATGATAAAATATATCGTGATACTTACAACGGTGATTTCAAGGCTCATGGAGCATTTGAAATTTTCCACGTGAGGTTGCATTGGGTAGCTCTTAACACCCCATAAAAATTAACCAGAAATTTAATAAAAGAAATTGAATTAAATATAATAAGGGTAAAGATGGAATTTTCATAAACGTCCGAATTGGATACAAAACCTGCACTATTGAGTTTGTAGCGATTTTAGGGACAGTTTTCATATATAATATTTTATAATTGGAGCTCATATGAATAAGTTATCAATGTTTTAAAAAAAATCGAAATTGAAAATAACTAAAAATATAAATTAGGAAAGAAATATTTAAAATAGGAAAGCTCGACCGGCTGACACCCAGGTTTGGAGCAGACTCCTAGTGGTCAACTGCCCAAGACCAAGCGGTCGACCAATCGAGCATTCCAAATTAGGGTTCACTTAGGCCGAACGGCCTGAATTTTATAATTTTTGATCTAACGGCTGATGTTAATTTGTACTCCTATAAATAGAGTTCTAAGCTAACACAGAGAACCCTAATTTAATATCGATCGTACCAAAACGTTATTTCTCCCAAAACTCAACTCTTTATTCTCTCCAAATTAATTTTTTTCAAAGAAAAAGTTTGCAAATTAAATTCAAAGATTACGGAGGAAGGAGATAACAAAATCAAATCAAAGAGAGATCAACCAGCCAAGCGGGGATAATTCCAAACAAATAAAAGAGGGAATAACTTACTATAGGTGAGTGGATTTGTTGTTAAATATGATGATTAATGTATAATTGAGTTTGCTTATACCCTATTTGATCTACAATTGGGTTGATTTAAATTAGAGATACTATTCATCTAGAATTTGCAATTAATTGGGAATTTGTTAGAAATCAAATTATATGCATATGATCCCTTTTGGTTCACCATGAATATTGAATCTGGAACTTGAGATACATATATAACTTTACCCCGTTGACGTAAATTGTACCTTGAATAAACTTGAAAGATAGTTATACCAAAATCATTACAGAAATTGTTAAAATTGTAGTTTGATTAAGAATTGTTGTATACCATTAAAATTGTACAGGGAGAAAGAAGAATATTAATACAGTAAGTAATATAGTAATTAATTAACAAAGTGAACGAAGAAAAAATTTAACAACAACTAACATCGACCGATTGATAGGTTTATCGAAGTGGGTCGATAGCGAGTGGTCAACCGCTCTAGTAACGACGATCAACCGATTAAAGGTTTCCAAAAACAAATTGAACCACGGCTTAAGATCTAGGTTATAAAATTATATATATATATATATTATATAATAGTATATTAGTGGGAAATTAGTTCCCTAATTTTCAATCCTTGGATGTTACGGAAATAGGCCAATGTGTATATGGCCAATTAGGCCTAGACACTATCTGTTCGGTGAATTTGACATGTGATATAAGGTAGGTCGATTGCGGAGGTGCATTAAGCATAAGGCACTAACAGGAGTTTCCTCGGTGTATGGATGACACTATTGGTGGATGCTTGGCACGGTGCAGTCCAACACCAACCGGAGGTTCCTCGGTGGATACGTGACACTTTAGGTGGATGCCCAGTGCAGTGCTATAAGTGGCAGCATTACTATTGAGCTTGAAAACAGATGTAGTAGACTCTAAGACGTTTTCGGTGCGAGTTGTTATTGCATTCTCCTCTCGATGCATAAGCAAGATACGTGTAGTCATAATATTGGGAACGTAGTCCCAAGAATGATACTATATGCGGTCTTATACTAGGAATAATTCCAGAGGTTATTAGTCGATCCGTAGTTGTTTTGAGGTTCGGTTAGTTGTTCGACCCAAAGTGTAAACCCTCACAAGATATTTGGTATAGGTGTATGTAGAACTATATTCCTTAGGTTAATGAAACCAATCTTAGTAAGTAGTTCACAGAAACAAGTAGCACACCCTAGGTCACATAGATTATAAATGAAGTCAGTTGCATGCGATCACTATATATTAATGATCTAACTTATTCACTAGAATTTTGTCTAACTCACTCTTTTCCATTTCCCCCTACCACGAGAGGACAAAGTAGCAGGTGATTGGCCTAGTATAGTATGTGGAGAGTTGAGCTTGGCGTTGATATTTCTTATCACTTTTCGTCATTCTCCATGTAACTATTTATCGTACTCGTACCTATCAGACTACAAGCTATATTTATGTAAACTATGAATTATGACTACGTATGTTTTAAGACTATGATTTCTGGGTATTTTTCTGAGATGATTATTTTATGTATTATATTATACTGTCTTCCGCTGTGAGATCTGAAAGTGTAGAATGTCTTAGATTTTATTCTTATTTGCTTAGTCCATGTAACGTTTAAAAAAATAGATACCTCATACGTCTTAGCACGAAGTTAGTCTGAAAGTTACCCTAGACTTTGGATCAGTGTGTCAGGAGTGTGGGTTGTCACACTTTACTATCGGAGCATAGATTTAAAATTCTTTAGGAGATTGGTACGTATTGAGAGAACATACTTGAAAATTTTGAAAAAGAAAAGGATTTTCCAAAAAGGTTTTTCAAAATGGGTTTCTAAAAGTGTGCATATATAAACATAATACAGAAAAAATGCTATCATTTATTCTTGCCAATACTATATGTGGAAAAGTTGGTAAGAAATTCCTAAATCACAGATAGAGGGAATAAGCAATCCTATTGGTTGCAGCTCGGGTGATGCAGTTGAGATTCCGGGCGTGGACGTTCCGATATGGTTCTACCAGTATCTAAAAGCGAGTGGACAAGCCGAGCTTAACCCTGATAGGGGACCCATAGACCAAGTGCCAAGTGTAGTTCCTGGCCACTCATCTATGGTCGATTTCACCAAGCTATGTAAATACTTTGCGAGTCTTGGAGGAAAGCCATACGTGGGGACCAAATCTTATGTGGACTAAAAAGTATGGATTCATACTTGTGAGAGGATTTTTGAATTGATGAGTCTTGGAGATGATGTGAGGAGACAGATTACCATTGGCATTTACAGGCAGAGGCCCTGAATTGGTGGGATGTGATAATGGTGGAGGCTAATGAGGAAGAGATTACTTGGGGAGAGTTTAGAAGGCATTTCAAGACGAAGTATATTTTCATGGAAAAGGAGGGAGTACAGTTGGAGAAGTTCATACATTTGCAGTAAGGAGAAATGTCGGTGAAGGAATATGTAAATCAGTTCAATGAGTTGGCTAGGTTTGGTATGAAGCCGATAAATACACCTTATAAGAAAGCTTTGAAGTTTGCAAATGGGCCGAATCAACCCTTCAAGATTTGGCCCTTAGTTACATTCCCATGGGTGCAACTTTTGAAGGTTTGGTGGAGATGGCTTTGCTAAATACCATTTCTAAGGAAGAAATAAGGAGTGAGCCCAAGAAGTCATAAGGAAAGACACTCCAGCAAAATTAGCACAAGGGTGGAATGGAGGCCCGAGGGAAGATTAAGAAGCAGGAACTCAAATGCAGGAAATGCGATAGGAAGGGGCATTTTGTGAAGAAGTGCAGGATGGACATTTCAAAGATTAAATGTTTCAACTGCAATCAACTCGGGCACATGAGGAGAGAGTGTCCAGCACCATATAAAACCTCTCCTCAAGTAGTTTTAGCTTACACACTATATGTGATTCCCAGCTCGAGTGTGCCTCCAGTAGCGGACAAGGGGAAGAAAGCCATAACTGAAGGTGTGTTAACTCTATCTAATTTATCCGTTTGTACATTATTTGACACTTGGGCATTACACTCTTTTATTTTGAGTAGACTTGTAGACGAGCTGCACTTAGAAACTAGCATAGTTACGGACCTAGTAGTTGTATCAAACCCTGTTGAAGGATCTGCTTATTTATTTATGATTTGTAGGGGTTGGAAATTGTTTTTTTAGGGGTCGAGTTCGATTGTGATGCTTTTTTATTAGGATTTTCTGGGTTTGATTTGATTTAGAGTATGATTGTATAACCATGTATGGAGCGATCTTAGGTTATGATAGGAAGGTTATTCGTTTTGGTTACTTGTAGTGGACACAGTTTAGAGGTTTTTTTGCGATCGCAGAGGTTCAGTTATGTGAGTAGCCTATATTCTTTAGACCTATCACACGATGGGTTAGATTCAGTGCTAGTAGTTCGAGACTATCCATATGTCTTTTTGTAGTTACCAGTCTCCCACCCAGAGAGAGATCGAGTTTTAGATTTATCT
Organism: Allium fistulosum; assembly: GCA_030737815.1. NCBI lineage: Eukaryota > Viridiplantae > Streptophyta > Magnoliopsida > Asparagales > Amaryllidaceae > Allium > Allium fistulosum. Next base: position 1,124,320,286 of record CM060904.1, on the reverse strand, counting down.
TGTGGAGAATACTAGACATATTGTCTTACCATTGAGGCATATGGCTCCAAAGGAAAGACGCAAACTGAATATGGAAGTGAATGATTTATTGGAGAAGGGCTTCATTAGGAGGAGCATTTCAGAGTGGGAAGCACCAGTTATCTTTGCTACCAAGGCAAATGGTTCTCTAAGGCTTTACGCCGATTTTTGTGAACTGAATAAGCTAACAAAGAAGATTCGTTACCCACTGCTCCATATAGACGATCTCTTTGATCAGTTTGTTGGAGTGAAGGTGTTCTCTTAGCTTGACTTGGCTATCGAGTTCCATCATCTGCGAGTAGCTAAGGACAATATTCATAATACTGCTTTTCGTACACTCGACGGACTTTATAAGAAGTTAGTCATGCCCCTGGGACTAACCAATGCACCCGCTTACTTTGTTAATCCGATGAGCCAAGTTTTTAGTGGGTTGCTTAATAAGTTCGTGGTGGTATTTATTAATGATATATTAGTCTACTCAAGGAGCAAGGAGAAGCATAGGATGCATCTAAAAGAAGTGCTCAATACTCTCCGTAGGCATAAGTTGAAAGCGAAGCTTTCCAAATCTCACTTTTGGCGCAAGGAGGTATGCTTTCCAGATTACGTTGTCTTTGAGCGTGGACTGGCGGTCGATCCTAATAAATTTGCTGCAGCACAGGATTGCCATGTGCTGAAGAAAGCCACGGAAGTGGGGAGTTTCCTTGGTTTGGCGGGCCACTATAGGAAGCTCGTTAAGAAATTCGCTAAAATTTATGCCTATCTGACCCGCCTTACCAAGAAGAATTTAGTTTTCTCATGAGAATCGAAGTGTAAGGTTGCTTTTATCAAGATGAAAGTGTCATTGACTAGTGCATCTATTCTAGTATTACCTGATCGTACAAAGGCATTCACATTGTATACTGAAGCTTGAAGCACGAGATTGGGTGTGGTCTTGATGTAAGACGGGATAGTAGTGAGCTATTTAACATCCCATATCTTGAGGCCCAAAGCTAAGCGCTACAAATGCGGCAGTCATCTATAGTATTAACTTCCGGCGACAAAATACAGTAATGTTAATGGTATCCATAATATCAGAAGCACATGAATATGAAACAAAATCATAGATTTCAAAAACAACTTTTCTGATTACATTTCACAAAACATGTTTCATATTCCATTGCATAATCCCAAACGTTTCTCGGGTTTTGATCAAATATAATTATTACAAAATACGCCATGAGCGACATATGAAGATGCCCCCTTGGATGATCAGAGTACTAAATGGACATATAAGTCTTAATACATCACAACATAAATAAAACTAACAACTCTTAAGTAGCCAACTTTGCCTCCTGCACATCTTCGAAAGCTTTATTCATCCACCTACTAAACCTGTAAAACCCTGACTCTCAATCTACTCAAATTAATTTTGAGCACCTTAGAGTTTAAAGGGAAAAATATAAACTTCGAGTCAGACATAAAGCCTGGTGTGAATAATACTATTACATCTTGTTTTATAGGTATTAAGTGAGACCACGCCACTTAGTGGAACGAGTTTCCCCTCGCTAATATCCTTTTAAAACATATCTTTTTGCAAATCAGAATCCCGCAATCAAACCGATTAATCAAACTGATTATAACAATAATAGCAATATCATATATGCTTATAAATAGGTAACAAATGGACCATCTGTCCGAAAAATATAGTTTTGTTTGGCTAACAACTAACCATTGGCTGACTCGGGCCTACCAGACAAAATAAACAAATAATCTAACATCTGTTAGACAAACTTCTGGACGGTCTATCCTTAACTTACTTCTCCAAGGGTTACCTGATCCTAATGGTTTTTCAGGATCACCAATAACCTATCCTTCTTCTCTGTATATATATATATTCCTTTCTGTGTGTAAGCACCATTTAAGTCTTACCTGTGACTAAGCCATACATACTGGAATTTCGAACTAAAATTAGCTAGGAGCTATAGCTAATGTATAGGGCGCGACCCTATACCAGTCCCATCCGGTATACAAATATCCGAGTCATTTTACTTAGGGTTAACCACCCTTTAAATTTTCCTTGAAAACCTTTTCAAAACGATTTAATCCCTTTAAACCATACTTAAACAAGGAAAACATACTATTGCTTTATTCAAACATCTTTGCCATGATATATACTTTACTGAAAACATTGTTGATGAAAACATTCGAAACCTTTGTTTAAACCTTTAAACAATTCTCTTCCGAAACCATTGAAAGTACTCCTTTCGATACAAGTAAACTACTTTACTTTATAGCCTTAGGCCGAAAGACCAAAACATACCTTTCGAAACCATTTACCGTAATCCTTTCGAAAATATTGAAAACATCTCTTTCGAAAGCTTTATAAACCTTAGACATCATCTTTTAAAACACTATAAACATGCCTTTCGAAAATATTGGAAACCTTCCATTTACACACTAAGGTAAACCTTCCGAAAACATTGGGGAATCACCCCTTCGAAACCTTTATCATATACCTTTTGAAAATACTAGGGAACCTCCCCTTCGAATCCTTTATTAGTTACCTTTCAAAAGCATTAGAGTACACTACTTAAAACAATCCTTTCAAAAGCATTGGGTTCAAGTCAAAATATGTAGAACAACCTTTCGAAACCATTTAAAACCATTCCTTTCGAAACCTTTGGGTTTAACTTTCAAAACATCGAAAGGGTCTTAAAATAAATAAGTCGAAAGCAACTCTTTCGAAAATAATTTCCTAAATAAAAGAAGTGGATGGTGTCGAAACCAATCTCTTCGAAAGCATTAGAGAAGCAGCTCTAATTTTAAAACAAAAGAACCCTTTCGAAGGCACTGCTTTGAAAGGTTAAAGGCGGCAGGCTGGGATGTCGACCCCTTCGAAAGCAATTTCTTAAAACAAAGGCGCAACCTCTTTCAAAAGCTCTTTCCTTTAAAACCATTTGACCAAGTCGAAAGCTGTCTTATTCGAAAGCATTCTTCTCGAAAGCAAAGCATGCGCATTTCTTTTTAAAAGCGAAATAAGGTCTCGACCCCCTTCGGAACCCCTGTTTCGACTCTATACCTTTCGCCTATCTCCAATCCACTACGTACCAAGGCTTTTGATACCATGTGTATTGGTTTTGACTAGGATGGAGGTGGAAGTAAGAAGCTGAAAGGTAGCTGCCGAAAGTAGCGAAACAGCGAAACCTTTGTAAGACTGATTTTTAACTTTAAAAAGTAATTTCTTTTCAACTAACCTACTTTGTTTGTCAACATATGATTGGTTGCTAATTTCAAAAAATATCTTAATAAGGTTAGTAATAGTGTTAAGATATTTAAACATAAAAATAATATTTTTAACACATTTTTTCAAATTCGAATGATGGTTCTACTGATTATCATAATGTTCTTTTGATTAAAGGAGCATAAGGATAATTTTTAAAATGTTCTAGTTTATAGGTTTTTAACTTCTTGTTTTGTTAATTTTTTACCTTTTTGATTTCGTTATCTCTTGTCTACATCTTTAGTGTTGGTTAAGATGTTGCATAATGAGTTTGGATTCTTTTTATTATGTTCCTTATTTTCGTTGCTTTTTCGTCTTATAATTTTAGCTTTAGTATTATTACTTTTACTTCATTAATACATATATATGTATATAAATTTCATTTATATACATATATGTGTATTATTCTTATAATTTTCTTTAGTTCCATTTACAGATACAGGTTTAGGCCAGAAATGGTGCTAGATTACTATTTGCAGGTTCTCAGGATTGCTGTTGGCAAGTTACAGTGAGATGTTCAATGTGGCATTCTTCATTCTGGATCATTTACATTTTCAATGAGGCATTCTTTCCAGTTCTTCCGTGTCTGTAGAAGGGCGTACTTCATTCTGGATCATCCACATTTGTAGTGAGGCGTTCTTTTCGATTCTTCCGCGTATGCAGTGTGGCTTCCTTCATTCTGGATCATCTGCATGGGCAGTGAGGCGTTCATTCTGGATTTTCGGAGTTTGCACTGAGGTGTTCTTTCTCAGTTGGAGCTGTCTATCGATCTTATCCGCACTGGGTTGCTTCATGGCTTTTTTGGGTATTTCTAACACCTCATTATCGGGCGGTAGCCTTGCCGGAGCTCGATATTGAGGTGTAATGGGCGGTGACCTTGCTGGAGCTCATTCTAGATGTACCTGAGTCCTTTTTTTATATTGTTTTTGTATTATGATTAGTTACATGCCAGGCATGTTGGCAGCACCTTGTTTTTAGTGATACATGCATACAAACATACATACATACATACATATATATATATATATATATATGTTTGCTCTCCTATACTTTTGAGGATCACACATTTCTCTCAAAAAAACAATTTAAAACATTTGCAAATTGCCCTTTCTCCTTTTATAAACATATAAAACATTTAAGTCCTATACCTTAAGTAATTTTATATACTTATTAAAACACTTAGGAAAATTCTCCAAAAATTCCCATAAATCACTTTTAATATGTTTTCCAACACATATAAATTTCTGACCCAAAGCTAATATAAAATGGCCGTGATTAATTTTAAGCCCAATTAACCATTTTCTTCACTAGAAAATTAATTTTAAATCCATATTAATTTAGAAAATTAGGAAACTTAAAAGTCATCTCTAAAATATCATTTCTGACCATATATTAAAAACGTAGGCATTTGGATGTCATCTGACAGGTTTTTCAAATCAAAACTTGTCATAAAAATCAATATGAATAAGCATAATTCATCAACAAGCATATATATCTATCTAACATTCAAAACATGGCAATATACTTTCAAAAACATCCGGATCTAATTCTAAAAACTAAAAACATCAAAAACATGAGATGTAACCTATTATTCACCTTTAGCTTTGTTGTTTAGGATTTGAGATTTGGTCTTGAATAAATTTGATTAGGCTTTTCCTCGTGGTTCTTCCTTATCTTCCCCTTACTCCTTCTTAATGGTGGTCGGCCTGTTCTTAGGTTTGTTTTAGTTTATGAACGTATAAAATGAATATGGCTTAATGGTTTAGGGTATAAGAGTGTAACTCATTCCTATTTTGCCATTATCTATCCCCCTTACTTATTTCATTTTAATTCCCTTAGTTCATTAGTTTAAATTGGCACGGCTGCCCTCTATTAACACAAATCTCGACAAAATTTATAAGATCTTATAAATTTTTAGAAAATTTATAAGATCTTATAAATTTTTAGAAAATTTGTTTTTCGTAAAAATCATGAATTTTTCGGAGCATTAAAGATTTTATCGAAAACTTACAGACTTAACCGTTCACATTATTTCATTTAATTTAACTAATTAAATGTCCTAAATAATGTTAATCAAAATTAGGGTCGTTACAGCTATGATAATCGACAGTAGAAGGTCCACAAGAGAAACCATCATACCCATGATCTTAAGATAGAAGCCATTGTCTTTGCACTCAAGTCATGAAGACACCATCTATTAGGAGAGCATTTTGAGCTGTACACGGATCGTAAGTATCTAAAGTATTTATTCTCTCAAAAGGATCTGAATTTAAGGTAGCAGATGTGGATGGAGTTCTTGACATTGTATGATTTCTATATCTCCTATACTCCAGGCAAAGGCAATGTTATAGTCGATGTCTTGAGTAAAAAGCATGTGATGTTGAGTCCTATGTTCTTAAAGTGGAAGCACTTGGAGTTTATCTCTAAGTTGGATTTTCGACCATCGTCAAACATCACTTCGGGGTTATTACTAGCTTTGGATGTGCATCCTACACTTACGGACCGCTTAAGGTCAAGTCAGAAGCACGATAAAGAGTTATTGGATGTTTTTTAGAAGCTTGGTTGAGAGCAGTCAAGTCATTTGAGATGTTATACCGTTGACTCAAAGGGGTGGTTACGGAGAGACGGTAGATTATGTGTTCCTCTCATTATACATTTGATAGACATGGTGCTAGTCAAGTCTCATCATTCTGGGATGAACATTTATCCTGCTAGAGACAAAATGTATTGTGATATGAAGAGTCTTTTATTGGCCTGGTATGAAGAGGTATGTGGCAGAGTTTGTGGCCCAATGTATGACTTTTCGAAGGGTAATGTCGGAGTAGAAGAAGCCGGGAGGATTATTGCAGCCATTAGATATACAGTAGTGGAAGTGAGAGGTATTTCTATGTATTTCATTGATTAACTACCTAGGAGTAGGAGGGAGAATGAGAGTATTTGGGTCATAGTCGATCGACTGACCAAATGCCTTTATTTTATTCCGGTTAGGAGTAAGAGGACCGCTGCATCTTTAGCGACACTATATGTGAGGGAGATTATTAGGTTACATGGATTCCTTCTAGCATCGTTAGCGACCGAGATCTGCTTTTCACCAACAAGTTTTGGAGGAGTCTTTAGGAGGCTTTAGGTACTGAGTTGAATTTGAGTACCGCTTATCACCTATAGATGAATGAACAGACGAAGAGGGTGAACCGAGTATTGGACGATTTACTTTAGATGTGTATCTTAGATTTTAGAGGCTCTTGGGAGGATCAATTGCCACTGGTGGAGTTTACTTATAATACAGCTATCAGATAAGTATTAGCTATATATCATTTGAGGCATTACACATGAGGCCTTAGATCACCGTCTTGTTGGTGGGACATTACATATAATATCATTCTTGGACCAGATATGGTGAGGGTGACATCAGAGAAGGCAGACTTGATCTATAGAAGGTGAAAATGGCACAATATAGGCAGAAATCTTAGGTTGACAGGAGGTGTACGGAGTTGGACTTCGTAGTGGACGACATGATTTTTGTGAATGTTTCACCCCTTAGGCACATCATGATATTTGGTAGTTCGATAAAGTTAGCACTAAGGTTTGTAGGGCCTTTTTCAATCATATGTAGAGTAGGGAAGTTAGCTTATATGGTAAAGCTTCCTTAAAAGTTAACGGGAGTACACGACGTTTTCCATGTGTCACACTTGCGAAAGTGTCTACACGATACAAAAGCTGTGGTCAAGCCTAGTCAGCTAGAGGAGGTGGAAGTAGAAACTTGTTCATCATGTACTTATTTGTATTCTTGAGCATGGTACAAAGTGACTATGCAATAAAGTTATTAAGCTTGTTGAGGTCCATCGGAGAGACGACCCGACAAAGAGTACATGAGAGCTTGAGAAGAAGATCCGAGCTACTTATCTAGTATTATTTACTGATACTTTTCCATTTTAGTTAAATAAATATAATCTAGTTATGTATTTAGGTTCTAGCTTAGTATACCCCATAGGTAGTGAAAATTGGATGCTAGGAATGGTTGCAAACATGCATATGACATGTTTTGGATGATGATTGCTAATATATGTATTTATAAATTGACCTTTGCACGTTAGACAGATATGTTCTCGAGTTAACATACACTCGCATTATCACTTGTTTTATTTTACTGAGTTATATGCATATGGTTGTTGCATATGGATTAAATGGATGCGCATACATATATAATTGCCAGGACATTTACATAAGATGTTGTGTACATTAGGATACATGACATAAATACTTGCATTTTAAGAGGTCGACTAGATAAGGAGGCCGCCTAATTTTTTGCATTAGTATAGGTTAATATGCATTCCATGCCTACTAGTAAATATTGCATTAGAAATTTGAACTAAGTACAATGATTTCCAGTAGTTGATGGATGAGTAGATGGTTGTAAGTATTAATTACCGTATGTACAAGTTGCATTTTTCCGTCCTTAGAGATTTCGGGGATGAAATCCATTTAAGGTGCGAAGAATGTAACACCTTGCAAAAATTAACCGGAATTTAATAAAAGATATTAAATTAAATATAATAAAGGTAAAAATGGAATTTTCACAAATGTCTGAACTTGCCACGAAGCTTGCACCTTTGCTTTCATAGTGATTTTCCGGACATTTTCATATAAAATGTTTTGTAATTGGAACTCGTACGAAAAAGTTATCAACGTTTAAAAAATTTAGAATCGAAAATAACTAAATATATAAATTAGAAAAGAAATATTTTAAAAAAAAGCTCCACCAGTCGACACCCAGGTTTGGACCAGTCGACCCTAAGCGATATACCGCCCAAGACCAAGCGGTCTACTGGTCGAGCATTCCAAGCTAGGGTTCGTTCGAGCGACCTAGATTTTATAATTTTTGACCCAACGGCTGATGTTAATTCATACCCCTATAAATAGAACCCTTATAGCATAGAGAACCCCAATTTAATACTAATCGTACCAAAACTCTATCTTTTCCAAAATTCAACTCTCTGTTCTCTCCAAATCAATTTTATTCAAAAATAATTTTTTGAAAAATAAATTCAAAGATTAGAGAAGGATGAGATAATCAAATCAAATCAAGGAGAGATGGACGAGCTAAGCGGGATGATTCTAGATGAATAAAAAAGGGAATAACTTACTAGAGGTGGATGGGTTCATTGTTAAATATGATTATTAATTTGTAATTGAGTTTGTTTACATCCTATTAGATCTAGAATTAGGTTAATTTAGATAGAGATACCGTTCATCTAGAATTTGCAATTAATTGAGAATTTGTTGGAAATTTGAATTATATGCATATGATACATTTTTGTTCACTATGAATATTGAATTTGGAATTTGAGATACATATATAACTTCACCTTGTTGACGTTAATTTTACCCTGAATAAACTTGAAATACGGTTATACCAACATCATTACAGAAATTGTTAAAACTGTAGTTCGATTAAGAATAGGGTTTACTATTAAAATTATACAAGGAGGAAGAAGAACAATAATACAGTAAGTAATATGTAATTAATTAACAAAGCGAACGAAGAAAAATAACAATTAACAATAATTAACGTCGATCGGTCGACAGGTTTACTGAATCCGGTCAACAGCGAGCGGTCAATCGTTCCAGTAATAGATGGCCTACCGGTAAACGGTTTTCAAGCACAGATTGAACCTTGGTCTAAAGTCCAGGTTATAAAATTGTATATACGTTATTATATATATAGTAATAGACTAGTGGGAAAATTAGTTCCTGATTTTCAACCCTTGGATGCAACAGAAATATGTGGATGTGTATGCAGACAATTAGACCTAGTAGCTATCCATTCAGCGAATTTGACATGCGATATAAGGTAGTTCAATCGCGTTGGTGCATTAAGCATAAGGCACTAACAGGAGGTTCCTCGATGTATATACAATACTATTGGCGGATGCTTGGCGCGGTGCAGTTAAGTACTAATGGGAGGTTCCTCGGTGGATACGTGACATTGTTGGTGGATGCTCGACGCGGTGCGATAAGTGGCAGCGTTACCATTGAGCTTGAAAACGAATGCAGTGGACCCTAAGACATATTTGAGTTGCCATTGTAGGCTCCTTTCATTCCGTATGTATGATACGTGTAGTCGAAATTTAGAAACATAGTCCCAATGATGATAATATATGCGATCCTATACTAGGAATAGTTCCAGAGGTCATCAGACGATCTGTAGTTGCTTTGAGGTTCGATTAGTTGTTCGATCCTAAGTGTAAACCCTCACAAGATGTTTGGTGTAAGTGTATATAGAACTATATTCCTTAAGTTAATGAAACCAATCTTAGTAAGTAGTTCACAGACACAAGTAGGACACTCGAGGTCATATAGATTATAAATGAAGTCAGTTGCATGTGATCACTATATATTAATGATGTAACTCATTCATTAGATTTTTATCTGACTCACTCCTTTCCTTTTTTCCCCACTACAGAAGGACATAGCAGTAGGTTATTATTCTAAATATAGTATGTGGACAGTAAAGCTTGGCGTTGACATTTCTTATCACTTGTCATCACTCTCATGTAACTATTTATCGTACTTAGTACTTATCATACTATATGCACTATTTCTGTAAATTCTAGATTATGACTACGTATGTTTTAAGACTGTGATTTCTGAGATGATTATTTTCTGTATTTTTATTTTACCGTCTTCTGCTATGAGATCTGAAAGTGTAGAATGTATTAAATTTTATCCTTATATTCTTTGTCTGAAAGTCATCCTAGACTTTGGATCTGTGTGTTGGAAGGTGAAAATTGTCACATTATTGGTGAGGGAGATACCGAAGAATTTAATTTAAGAAATGTATCTTTAAGACCCTCATTAGATTCATCTTATGGTCATTCAAATGAATCTCTAATGTTAGTAGACGTGGAGAGGAACAGTAGCAATCCATTGACTCATATGTTGTATAGTGGAGTTGCAAATCGCCATGTAGGAATAAAATCAAGGGAGAGATATTTGTTGAAAAAGAGGAAGCAAGTGAGTTGGCAATGTTTAATGATAAGCTAACTGCACTTCTAAGTGATATTTCAATCATCTGCCTCAATAAAAGAGGAGTGTTTGAGACTGAAAGAGTAGAAGTTAAAGATCTAAGAAGTCCAGGTTCAACAGCTACAGATTGTAACATCCCCCACTTGGAGGCCCAAAACTAACAGCTGCGGATGCTGTAGTCATCCATAGTTATTAATCCTCGGCGATCAAATACGGTAATGTTAGATACATTGATATAACGGAAACACATGGATATGGAAAAAATTTAAAATCAACAAACAACTTTCTTGTTCCATTTCAATTCATTTCAACATTCATTACATAATCCCAACACGAGAACCACGTTTAGAGAAAATATAATTATTACAACATACGCCAAGAGCGACTTATGAAGATGCCCCTTAGGACGATCAGAGTATATAACTAGGCAATTAAACATCTTTGCCTTTACAACAAACCAACGAAATCAAAAATAGAAAAGAGCTCTAAATAGCTATCATGCCTCCTGCATGTCTCCGAAAAGCTTATTCGTCTAATGAGGTACTTGAAAACCTCAACTCTCAAACTACTCAAAATCAATTAAGCACCCTAGAGTTTAAGGGAGAAAACATAAACTTCGAGTCAGACATAAAGCTTGGTATGAATAATAATCTATCATCACAAACCATTTAGATATCTAGTGAGACCACGCCGCTTAGCGGAATGGGTTTTCCCCTCACTAGTATCCTAAAATTTTATAAAACCATATACCGTGCTCCTGCATCCACAATGGTTAAAACATTGCAATATAAAATAATATGATGATATGCAAACAAGTAACCATTTTTTGGATTTCTCATCCCCATTCATTTTTGACTAGCCGTCTCATTTTATAGTTTCTAGGGTCACTATTAACCTAGTAGTTTTCATGGGATGACTAATAACCTATTTAATGTTTATGGACTCCCTGTTCGATTTCTTAGTTTTCTTGGGATCACTAAGAACCTATTGGCCTCTGCCAATAACTTCATTCTTCCATGGGTTCTCCCTGAACCTATTGGTATCTCCAATAACTTCCCTCTTATCATAGTTTTCATGGATTGACTAAGAACCTATGGACTACTGTCAATAACTTAATCCGAATATAGTTTTCATGGGTTCACTACAAACTAATTGGACTCTGCCAATAACTCAATCTAATCATAGTTTTCATGGATTTACCATGAACCTATTGGCCCCTGCCAATAACTTTTCCTAAATATAGTTTTCATGGGTTTACTATGAATTTGTCTACCTGATAACCTCTTTAGACAATATTCTGGCATCCTATATTCTGGTTCATCTGACCTCCTAGATGTAATTCTGCTCATTCAGGAGTTAACTTAATTTATGTTCACTACCGGATCAACCTAGTTGGTTATTCTGCCCTTCCCCAAAATACGGTTATGGATCCATTATAATGTGAATATATATATATATAGAAGTAAACATAATATCATGATAATACCAACACATGTGGTTTAATATCCTTGAAATCATTTTATATAAAACTTGGTTAGTCCCTTTAACCTATTAATCAAGGAAAACTTCTTCAAAAACTACATACTTAACATCATTTCAAAACTCCTTTATTATGCCATGGATTTCCTTTAAAATGAGATTGGGTTATTTGTTTTGAAAACTAAGGCTTTCGAAACCTTAAAACTTTACTTTCGAAACCTTTGGATAACCTTTTTCGAAAGCATTTAAATCTTCTTTTCAAAACACTAACATATACCTTTCAAAACACTTTAAAACGTCTCTTTCAAAACACTCAGTTCAAACCTTTCGAAAATATTAAAGCATTACTCATTAACTCTTAGAAGCATAGCTCCGAAACCAATGAAAGTACCCCTTTCGAAACCATTGGGTTCGCTTTAGAACACATCGTATTGGATCTAAGTGAATACAAATGAAAGTACCCATTTCAAAACCTTTAATCTTTACATAAAATTGTTTGGGGAAAAATTGATGGCTTCGAAACCATCCTTTAGAAAGTTCAAAGCATTTAAATAAAACACTTGAAGGTTAGCTTCGAAACCCCCTTTCGAAGCCATTGCATTCGAAACCCTTAAATCTTTCGAAATCTTTTGGAAGTGGCTTAGTACAAGTTTAAAACAAAGGCTACCTCTCGAAAGCATTGACGATTTTAATACTTTCGAAAGGCATAAGATTGGCAGCAAAGTCTCGACTAGGTCGAAACCACCCTTTTCGAAAACATTTTATTTATAAACAAGGAACTCATTAGAAAGCTCCACTTAGACAAAGAGGCGGCAACAGATCCAAAATCAAAGGTTTCAACTTGCTCGAAAGCATTCTTTTGAAAACAAGGCAGGCACTTATCTTTGGAAAGCGAAACAAAGGTTTTGACCCCATCGAAAGCAATGATTTCGATACCATGTCTTTCGCCTATCTCCAATCCACTACGTACCATCATTGTGATACCTTTTGTATTGGTTTTAGCTTTTGTAGGTTTTGACTTGGTCGAAGCAGAAGTAATGGGTCGAAAGGTGTTTATGAAAGAGGCGGAACTCACTTTTTTGGGTAAAAACTGATTTAATGCCAATTAAAGCAACACTTTATAACTAACCCGCCTACATGAAACCATTTGATTGGTTGCCATAACTTTTCAAATTCTTTACGCAAAAATAATCGCCGCATAATTTCAGGTCTAAACATGAATTAATTTAACAAATAAGCCCTTCCATTAAGCAAAACCAATAAAACACTTAAGTCCTTCATCTAAATAATTTCATTTTTATAGTAATTACTTAAAATCCCCAAAAATTATAGAAATTCACTTTCAATATGTTGTCTAACATACAAAATTTCCAGACCCAGTTTCTTTATAAAATATCTGAAATAAATTTTTAAACCCAATCCATTCAAATTTTCCTCTGAAAATTCATATTAAATTTTCCATAGCTTGGAAAATTACAAAAATTGAAACTCATCTCCAAAATTATATTTTGCATGATAAAAAATTTTCTCATGACATTCGAAATCAATTATAATCGGTTTTACCCTTAAAATCGTGTAAAATGATTATCTAATATTTTGCTAAAATCAAACATAGCAAAATCCAAGCATATCATCAATAAAAAATTATTTAATATTGGATTTAATCTTAAACCCGAAAACAAATTATCATAAAACAATATAGAGATGATTTAGATATTATTCACCTTGATTAGGATAAGGAACTTGAGATTTGATTGAGATTAATTTCTCCTAGCTTGAATCCTTAGCTTTAAATTGATTTTTTTCTCCTCTTTTCTCCAATTGGCCGGCTTTGCTCTTCTTTTGTTTATGTTTTTGTGAAACGAAAATGAACGTGAATCGATGGTAAAGCCGTGAATATATAAGGGTGCGAATATAAGCCGTGAATATATAAGGGTGCGAATATAAGGACTAAATACTAAACATAGCAATCATTTGTAACCACTCCTAACAACCATACTAGCCTACCTGACTAGCAATTATATATATAAAGCTAATATAGACATACCCTCATAGCAGATCAGGATAAGTATCTCTAATCTTGTCTTCTGTCTCCCAAGTACAGTCTTTTTCATTGTCGCTCCATGAACTTTCACCAACCTAACTGTCTTGTTCCTCAACCTTTTCTCATCTCTCGTTACAACCCGAACTGGTTGTCTAACAAAGGTCAAATTAGGCTCTATTATTAAATCTTCCAACCCTGTCGGAGGAATAGTAGTCTTCGGATCATGCACATACTTGCAAACAAGGTTTTAAATCTCGGATTTCGGTCACGTCTCATCTCGAAGAATTTAGATAGCTTATCTCGTATCGGGTGAGATCTCGAATGAGATAAGTGCATCTCGGTCGTCCATCTCGGATTTACATCTCGATTTCTAAAATTCATTTCGGAGTTATCTCGGAGTATATGTCATGTCGAAAATTGGTTTTCATACACGTAAATTTATAATACTAGTCACTACCTTAAGGAAAACAGTATGCACTTACCTTGAATATATCACACGCTTATCATTAGTAATTTAGTATGGAAAAATATCACTTATATCATGTAAAATAAACAAATAAGTAGATTTCATGAATAATGTTCAATATAATATCATATAAGATAAAGTAGACAAGAAACAAACCATAACATATGCACCTTTACTTTGTTTGATCATTCACTTAACTTTCCTACACAATATAATGTCTCATTTCTACCTTTTATGATTTATAGTGCAGCAAGGGAAATCTTAATTTTATAACTTCAAATACAAAATTCTACAAGTAGAATTAAGATATTCTATGTCTGATTATAGTATTTAATTATTAGCAAACAAAATCTCATTAAGCAACTAATAACATAGATATTTCAAACAAACGTAGAAAATAGCATACATAGTACAAACAATTTCAAACATTTAGTAATATTATAAAAAAAGCAAAAAAATGATGTACGAATGAACATGTAATCATCAAATGAAATTAATAGATGAAAGAGAATTCCTTTATTGCTTAAAAATGAGCCTTGAGGAAAAAAATTATAGCAGCAAAGACTAAATGAAATCAAATTGGGAATCCATTTAGAACATAAAGTTAAATAAGTGAAGCCCAAAATTTATAACCGCAAAAAAATAGGGTTAGGAAAAAAACTCAAGAAAGTGCCGAAAAAAGAAAAATGAAATCGGATGTAAATTAATTTGGATCAGAAACCTAAATGAAAATCATAAAGTGAAATACTTACCATAATCGATGTAGATTTTATCATCTTCTTACACTCGTCACTGCCGTAAAATAAGAGACGAAGATTAAATGAGATTTATATAAGAAATAAGGGTTAAAAAAGTACAATTAAGAAGGCTTAAATTAAGGTAAAGGATGAGCTAGCCCAATACGGAAAAAGAGTTGATTTTTTCCAAAATTCAAAAATTCGGCCGATATCTCGCTGTTAAATCTCGTCCGAGATACCGGACGAGATACTAAAATCTCGTCCGAGATTTGAGTCAGACGAGATTCAAACGAAATTAGTTGTTTCGAATCGCCCAGCCTTGAAAACGAGATCTCGGCCGAGATCTCGGTCGAGATGAGTGAGATTTAAAACCTTGCTTGCAAAGATGAGACACATGAAACACGTTATGGACACCTACCATACTCCTCGACAACTCTACTCTGTATGCGAGCTTTCTAATCCTCTATATAATCTGGAATGGACCAACATATCTCGGCGCCAGTTTCCCTGACTTTCCAAATCATACCACACCCTTCATCGGTGATAACATTAATGAAAACCCTATCTCCAACTGAGAATTCTAGGTCTTTACGCCTCTTATATGCATAACTCTTCTGTTTGGACTGAGCTTCCTTCATCCTTTCTCAGATTAACTCAATCTTCTCTGTCGCCTCTCTAACAAGATTTGGACCTAAAACCAATCTGTCTCCAGTTTCCAACCAACATACTGGTGATTTGCATGGCCTTCCATACAAAGCTTCAAAAGGTGTCATTCCTATACTAGTCTGATGACTATTATTATAGGAAAACTCAACCAAATGTGGGTGATCTTCCCAGATCCACCAAAGTCCAATACACAAGCTCTTAACAAATCCTCGAGTACCTTATTGACTCTCTTTGTATGCCCATCCGTCCGAGGGTGATATGCAGTGCTCATCTTAAGCTTGGTACCTAGTACATCCTATAGACTTTTCCAGAATTCACTAGTGAACAAAGCATCTCTGTCACTAACTATACTACTAGGAATACCATGTAGTCTAACTATGTTCTCCATGAACAACTTAGCTAAAACAGGTGTCGTACTGGTTAACTTAACTGGAATGAAATGGGCACTCTTGGTCAACCTGTCCACTATGATGCATATACTCTCATTTCCTCTATTTGACCTTGGCAACCCGTCAATAAAATCCATGGATATTGAATCCCATTTCCAAACTGGAACCTCTAAAGGATGAAGCAATCCACTCGACTTCTGATGTTCGGCTTTTACTTGTTGACAGTTTGCACGCTGCCTAACCCACAAGCCAACATCCCTCTTCATACCTTCCTAATAGAAGCTTCTCTTCAAATCTTGATACATCTTGGTCCCTCCAAGATGAATCGTAAATTTGGATCGATGACATTCTCTAAGAACTTCTTTCCTTAATTCCTCAACATTCGGAACACACAACCGTCCCTTCTTTCTCAACCATCCCCTCCGGTCAAGACTAAAATCTTTTAGATCATTGATCTTGGTTCCAACCTCAAGCCTTCTAATCTTCTCGGCTAGTAATGGATCCTCCTTCTACCTAGAAGCAATTCTCTTGATCAACATTGGTCGAACTTCCAAACAGGACAACATGACGGTACTTTGACTAGAACTAACAGTCGACCTTAACTGCATACTACAAGTAGTCAAAGCTTCTAAATCCTTCCATTCTGCCAACATAGCTAACACCACATTCTGATGTCCTCTGCTAAGAGCATCTGCTACTTTATTTCCTTTCCCATGAGTATACTCTATACCAAAATCATAAGCAGCCAAAAACTCCAACCACCTTTACTGTCTCATATTCAGCTCCTTTTGATAAAATAAGTACCTTAAAGACTTATGATCTATGTATAGCCCAAATCTCCCCCCTAAGAGATAATGCCTCCATATCTTCGATGCGAAGATCACTGCAGCCAACTCCAAATCATGAGTAGGGTATCTCACTTCATGCGGTCTAAGCTGTCGTGAAGCATAGGCAATAACTTTACTCTTCTACATCAACACAGCTCCTAATCCAGTTCCGCATGCATCGGTATACACTACCCACCCTTGGTTTCCGTCCGGAACTACTAACACAGGTGCATTGGTCAACAAATGATTTAACTTAAGGAATGCTTCCTCACATTTGTTGGACTAGACAAACTTCACATCCTTCATGATTAGCTTAGTCAAAGGTGCTGATATCCGCGAGAAATCCTTGATGAATCTCTGGTGATAGCCAGCAAGTCCAAGAAAACTTCTAATCTCAGTCACTGTCCCTGGTTTCTTCCAATTATTAACAGCTTCGATCTTATCTGGATCGACTGACAACCCCTTCTCTGAAACCATGTGACCAAGAAACTTAACCTCTTTCTTCCAAAAATGACACTTGAAAAACTTCGCTTTCAGCTGATGCTGCCTCAGCGTCTCAAGCACTACTCTAAGATGATCCTCATGCTCTCTTTCATCTTTAGAGTACACTAAAATATCATCTATAAACACTAACACGAACATATCCAAGTACTCTCGCAAAACTCGGTTCATCAAATCTATGAAGAAAGCATGTGCATTCGTTAACCCGAATGACATTACTAATCACTCGTACGAACCATACCTGGTCCGAAATGTTGTCAATTGAATACTATCTTCTGCCACTCTTAATTGATGGAAACCCGTCGTCAAATCCAATTGGGAAAACACTCTGGCTCCACACAACTGATCAAATAGATCATCGATTCTCGGCAAAGGATACTTATTCTTAATCGTCCTCTCCTTCAACTTACGGTAGTCGATGCATATCCCTAACGACCCATCTGGTTTCTTCACGAACACCGCGACCACTCCCCAAGGCGAACTGCTTGGTCTAATAAAATTCCTTCCTTCTAGATCCACTTGCTGCACCTTCAATTCCTTCATCTCGGTTGGTGTCATCCTGCTAAGTGGTCTACTTACAGGTTCAGCTCCCGACACAAGATCTATCTGAAACTCAACAGCTCGTTTCGGTGGTAGTCCCCAAACCGGCTCAAAGACATCTGCAAACTCTCTTGCTACTCGAACCTGACTTAACTCTTCTCCCACTTCCGTAGTACTTAACAAAGCACAACTACTCCAGCCAGAATTCTCCACTAAGAATATAATTCAGTTATGATTATTAGGGTGTCTTAGTGATATCTCCCCATCTTGGCAAAATACCCTAGCCTCATACTTACTTAACCAATCCATACCCAAAATGGTTCTGAAATCTACGAAATCGAAAACATACAGACTGCATGAAAACTTATGACCTAACAATTCTAGTTCTAATTGGTCACATCTCATCCCTAGAGTTGCATACCCTCCTATTGGATTCGCAACCCTTAAGGAAGTAACAAGGTATGTGGGTTCTAATCATAACATATCAACCAAATTCTGAGACATAAATGAATGTGATGCACCGGTATCAAATAGTATCCTAACTGGTATATTCTGAATCAAAAGCGTACCTTCCATCATAGTCTTTCCTTTTTAAGCTTCATTTGGTCTAATAGATGATGGTCCAACAACAAAAACCTTTCCCTTATCCACCCTAACTGGTTCTGGATACTGATTCTTATAATGCCCAACTTGGTCACAATTAAAGCACTTCACGTTCTTCTTTTCTGCAGCCTTCTTCCCTTTGCCTGAACTACACTCATGAACATAATGACCTTTCTTGTCACACTTAAAGCAAACTAAATCAGCATTTGCCTTCTTGGTAGCCTCCCCCTTTGGTCTCCCTTCTCCTTAAAGAACTTCCTCTTCTTTCCCTGAGAACCCTGGGTTCCAACCGGCTTTACTCTAGCACAAATAGCAAGCATCTCCTCATGTCGGATTGCCATCTCCACAACTACATTACAAGGATCACCGATATGTTTCAGGGTCGCCTTGGCAATCTCAAGCCTCAATCCCCGAATGAACCTCCCATTCCTCCCGATGACGGTGTCTATGGTAGCATACACATATCGGGACAACTCATCAAACTTAGTAGCATACTCAATTACTCTCTGCACCAAATCCATAACTTTCTCATCAATGCTGACTTAACTACTTTAGATAAGAACCTTTGTTCAAATCTCCTTCTAAAATCTATCCAAGTCAACTCCTCCTTCGGAGCTCCGGCAGTAACACTATTCCACCAATAAAGCGCTGCCCCTTGCAACTGCATAGAGGTCAGCTGTCTCTTCTGCTCATCATTCAAACCCAAATCAGCAAAGGTTCTTTCATAGTGCAACAACCAATTTTCAACTTCTATGGCATCCTCCATTCCCATAAACGGCTTTCCACAAAGACTGGTGTAGTTTCTGCTCAACTTAGCATAATTATTCCCAACTGGAGCCATAGGATTAGCTCCTCCAACATTCCCAGCAACTCCAGCAGCAGCTCCATCTTGCATCATATTGACAAAAAACTGATACATCGACCCCATATCCACTGGTGGATTTCTAGCACCCACATTGACATCTGCATTTTGGTTAGCATTAGCCTATCGACCCGCCTGGTGGGTGGAACATTTCTGTTGGTTGTGGTGTTTCCTCCACCGAGATTTCCTCTTCTGTTTCCTACCTCCATATCTTCTTCCTTGTAAATCTGCATACGAACCTTAATAAGACACAGAATAACGGTCTAAGAGAGAGGGGAATATGTATTATATATATATATATATCAAATACAAGTATGTTACTATAGCGTTAACCCAAAACCCCGATCTTATTTCTGATTCATTGGATTATATTTGAAAATATTTTAGGTTTAAATTTCTTTTAAGTTTCATAAATCTATGCTCTGATACCAACTTGTAACATCCCCCACTTGGAGGCCCAAAACTAACAGCTACGGATGCTGCAATCATCCATAGTTATTAATCCTTGGTGACCAAATACGGTAATGTTAGATACATTGATATAACAGAAACACATGGATATGGAAAAATTTTAAAATCAACAAACTACTTTCACATTCCATTTCAATTCATTTCAACGTTCATTACATAATCCCAACACGAGAACCACGTTCAAAGAAAATATAATTATTACAACATACGCCAAGAGCGACATATGAAGATGCCCCCTTGGATGATTAGAGTATATAACTAGGCAATTAAACATCTTTGCCTTTACAACAAAACACAGCGAAATCAAAAATAGAAAATAGCTCTAAATAGCTATCGTGCCTCCTACACGTCTCCAGAAGCTTATTCGTCTAAAGAGGTACCTAAAAACCTCAACTCTCAAACTACTCAAAATTAATTAAGCACCCGAGAGTTTAAGGGGGAAAACATAAACTTCGAGTCAGACATAAAGCCTGGTATGAATAATAATCTACCATCACAAACCATTTAGATATCCAATGAGACCACGCCGCTTAGCGGAATGGGTTTTCGCCTCACTAGTATCCTAAAATTTTATAAAACCATATACCGTGCTCCTGCATCCACAATGGTTAAAATATTGCAATATAAAATAATATGATGATATGCAAACAAGTAACCATTTTCTGGATTTCCCATCCCCATTCATTTTTGACTAGCCGTCTCATTTTATAGTTTCTAGGGTCACTATTAACCTAATAGTTTTCATGGGATGACTAATAACATGTTTAATGTTTATGGACTCCCTATTCGATTTTTTAGTTTTCATGGGATCACTAAGAACCTATTGGCCCCTGCCAATAACTTTATTCTTTCATGGGTTCTCACTAAACCTATTGGTATCTCCAATAACTTCCCCCTTATCCTAGTTTTCATGGATTGACTAAGAACCTATTTACTACTGTCAATAACTTAATCCGGATATAGTTTTCATGGGTTCACTACAAACTTATTGGCCCCTGCCAATAACTCAATCTAATCATAGTTTTCATGGATTTACTATGAACCTATTGGTCCCTGCCAATAACTTTTCCTAAATATAGTTTTCATGGGTTTACTATGGACCTGTCTACCTGATAACCTCTTTAGACAATATTCTGGCATCCTATATTCTGGTCCATCTGACCTCCTGGATGCAATTCTGCTCATTCAGGAGTTAACTTAATTTATATTAACTATTGGGTCAACCTAACTGGTTATTCTACCCTTCCCCAAAATACGGTTATAGGTCCATTATAATGTGAATATATATATATATGAAGAAGTAAACAAAATACCATGATAATACCAACACCTCTAGTTTAATATCCTTGAAATCATTTTATTAAACCTATCAATCAAGGAAAACTCCTTCGAAAACTCTATACTTATAATCATTTCAAAACTCTTTTATTATGCCATGGATTTCCTTTAAAATGAGATTGGGTTATTTGTTTTGAAAACTAAGGCTTTCGAAACCTTAAAACTTTACCTTCAAAACCCTTGGATAACCTCCTTCGAAAGCATTTAAATCTTCTTTTCAAAACACTAACATATACCTTTCGAAACACTTTAAAACATCTATTTTGAAACCCTCAGTTCAAACCTTTCGAAAGTATTAAAGCATTACTTATTGACTCTTAGAAGCATAGCTTCGAAACCAATGAAAGTACCCCTTTCGAAACCATTGGATTCACTTTAGAACATACCGTATTGGATCTAAGTGAATACAAAAGAAAGTACCCCTTTCAAAACCATTAATCTTTACATAAAATTGTTTGAGGAAAAATTAATGGCTTTGGAACCATCCTTTCGAAAGCTCAAAGCATTTAAATAAAACACTTGAAGGTTAGCTTCGAAACCCCCTTTCGAAGCCATTGCCTTCGAAACCTTAACTCTTTCGAAAGCTTTTGGAAGTGGCTTAGTACAAGTTTAAAACAAGGTCTACCTCTTGAAAGCATTGACGACTTTAATACCTTCGAAAGGCATAAGATTGGTAGCAAAGTCTCGACTAGGTCGAAACCACCCTTTTCGAAAACATTTGATTAATAAACAAGGAACTCATTCGAAAGCTCCACTTAGACAATGAGGCGGCAACAGATCCGAAAGCAAAGGTTTCGACTTGGTCGAAAGCATTCTTTTGAAAATAAGGCAGGCGCTTATCTTTGGAAAGCGAAACAAAGGTTTTGACCCCATCAAAAGCAATGGTTTCGATACCATGTCTTCCGCCTATCTCCAATCCACTATATACCATCATTGTGATACCTTGTATGTTGGTTTTGGCTTTTGTAGGTTTTGACTTGGTCAAAGCGAAAGTAATGGGTCGAAAGGTGCTTCTGAAAGAGGTGGAACTCACTTTTCTGGGTAAAAACTGATTTAATGCCAATTAAAGCAAACACTTTATAACTAACCTGCATACTTGTAAACATTTGATTGGTTGCCATAACTATTCAAATTCTTTAAGCAAAAATAACTGCCGCATAATTTCAGATCTAAACATGAATTAATTTAACAAATAAGCCCTTCTATTAAGCAAAACCAATAAAACACTTAAGTCCTTCATCTAAAATAATTTTATTTTCATAGTAAATTACTTAGAAAAAATCCCCAAAAATTACTGAAATTCACTTTCAATGTGTTGTCTAACATACAAAATTTCCAGACCCAATTTTTTTATAAAATATCTGAAATAAATTTTTAAACCCAATTCATTCAAATTTTCCTATGAAAATTCATATTAAATTTTCCATAGCTTGGAAAATTACAAAAATTGAAACCCATCTCCAAAATCATATTTTACATGATATAAAATTTTCTCTTGACATTCGAAATCAATTATAATCAGTTTTACCCTTAAAACCGTGTAAAATGATTATCTAATATTTTGCTTAAATCAAACATAGCAAAATCCAAGCATATCATCAATCAAAAATTATCTTAATATTGGATTTAATCTTAAACCCGAAAACAAATGATCATAAAACAAAATAGAGATGATTTAGATTATTATTCACCTTGATTAGGATAAAGAACTTGAGATTTAATTGAGAATAATTTCCTCTAGCTTGAATCCTTAGCTTTAAATTGATTTTTTCTCCTCTTTTCTCCTAATGGCCGGCTTTGCTCTTCTTTTGTTTACGTTTTTGTAAAATGAAAATGAACGTGAATGGATGGTAAAACCGTGAATATATAAGGGTGCGACTATTTCCTATTAAGCCCTTATGTAAACTAATTAGCCTATAAGCCATTCTTAAGCCCATTTAAATAATTAAGCACGACCCTTAATCTATTTTCAAATCTCAATCACCTTATCACTCTAATTATTTACATTATTCTATTTAATTTATCTAATTAAACTTTCCGAATAATGTTATCAAAAATTAGGAGTGCTACACAGACAAAACTAGGGTTGTAAGAGA
Source organism: Allium fistulosum (assembly GCA_030737815.1). Lineage (NCBI taxonomy): Eukaryota > Viridiplantae > Streptophyta > Magnoliopsida > Asparagales > Amaryllidaceae > Allium > Allium fistulosum. The sequence continues at coordinate 1,124,296,964 of CM060904.1, read as the reverse complement.
GAACCAAACCGAACCAAATCTAATAAGGCTTGTGAAAGACGTTTACATGATAAAGAAGATGAAAGGTATTTAGCAAAAGATGTTTATCATATATCTGGAGAGTTTTTAAAGTACGTTTTGGTCAGAAAACGTACCATTTTAAGGGTGGAACAACAATAATATCAGAATGAAGGGAGAAGCTCTGAAATGTAGGAGAACTTCAACGTTATTATTTGTAGCAGTAATTTGCTATTTTCTTAGTTCAGTTTTTATGTTTGGTTTTTATTGAATGATCTATTACCATTAGTTCTTTGAATTTGATTTACGTTAACTGTATACACACACATACATAAACAAAAATACACGGCGCTAAACGTTCAAGTAAAACTCAATTATTTACTTTGCCGTTTCTTTCCGTTTGCTACTTCATATCGGATACAGTTGCGTCAGAAATGGAAAATATCCGTGCTTTTGCCTCCAATTTTTTTTCCTTTTTGTATCCTAGGATGCCTTGGCAAAACGTGAGAACAAGTCCGCGGGTGCGGCGCGGTGGAAAGGAGGCTTGGGTTCTGATAAAAAGATCAGGTTCGATTCCTACCATGCGCTTCCTTATGCTATATAAATTTATCCGGGGATATGGGGGTTTGGATCAGCGGACGGTTTTACTATACCCTTCTCGGTAGTTTACCGGTCCGCCGGGTTCTCCTGGATAAAATAATAATAATAATAATAATAAAATAAAATGAGAACAAAATGGGTATACCCTCGAAGCTCGTCGGTTATCAACACATTCGTCTGATATAACCTATCTTCTTCTCTACCTCTCTCTCACTTTATATAAACCCTAAATCTCCAAATGTCTAGAGAACCAAGCCCGGAAATCGACGATGAGCTCTTCAATGAAGTATACGGCAAAGAATACACTGGCCCATCACGTGCAACAGGTGGAAGTTCCCGAAACACAAGCAGCAAGAGACCTCACATCGAAGAAGAGAAGAATGGAAAAAGCGATGACGACGAAGGCATGGCGCTAGATCCAAATGCGGTTCCTATTGATTTTACTAGCAGGGAAGCTAGAGTTAGGGAGGCAAAGGCGAAAGCGATGGAGAAAAATTGGAAAAAAAGGAAGGAGGAAGAGTTTATTTGTAAGCTTTGCGGTGAATCTGGGCATTTTACTCAGGTAATTTTTGTGGCAGTAGACTTTTTTTGTATTTGTTTTGGTCAAATTAACTATTTATGGCCATCAGGAAAGGATAATGTATAATGTTTTGGAAACATTTCCGATTATGTATTTGAGTTCGCTTAGTTTTCAATTCACTAAGTGATAACCACCTAGGCTATGCAATTACAAGTTATTAGAGGAACTGGTAATACCTTAGACTCTGCCGAGTTTTGTAATAGTGATTGTAAGGAGTTTCGGAAGTACATTATGATTTTCATTTATTGATTTTGGTAGATTTTTATGAGGTGTTTAATAATTGATCAGTTTTAGAAGTGTAAATTAAGAAACCAAGTTACTTATATACTCACAGAATTAGTATAAAACTAAGATGCATTGAATAAACATTATTAAATGAAAAGAACTAAAAAATAATTCAATGAAAACTTTAGTGTTGTAATTTTGGAATTATTTAGGAGAGATTTTTCTTTGAATGGACTTGAGTTGTGAGAAGAGAAACATATATATAAATAGATCAATGTTGTTGAGATATAACATGGATTAAATTATAAGTAATAAATTACAATGTTAAATATATTAGGAGTAACAAAATACATGTTCATATAACATTGAAATCATCATTAAATTAAATTCTTTTAGAGCGTAAAACATGAGGTAATGGAATATAATACAACCAAGATAAATTATATCTATGTGGTTAAGGACCATCAGATTAAGTGACAAGTGGTATGCCGCTGTAGACTGAGGCTCTAGATGTGTTCGAATGCCTGAGAATCAAAATGAGTGCTATGCTTGAATAAAGTACCACCCTTATTATAAAAAGAAAAATAATAATCTATGTGGGTATAAGTGAAATATAATTTGAAAAACCACCAAAACCCACTGATTTGAATGGTTAAAAAATTAACAAAATTATAGTACATTGGTTATGATTAATTTTATAATAAGTTAGAACCGATGGATAGAAAAACTTAGGAGAAGAGGTTTCCTCGACAACTCCTCGACAACTCAAAAACCAGGTTGTTCAAATACAATCAGAATTCGTGAATAAAGCTACGAAGCAGAGCCTAATTGGCACCCTAGACGATAAACTTATCTAATGTACGTTTATGTATTTGCTTAAGCATGAATATAATCCACTACTAAGTGCAAATTTTCATTACACAATCTTATTAAGTTTCAAAAAAGCTAAACATCCCTATTAAGCACAAAATAAAAGCTAGGCATTTATTTTTTGATTTTAGAATAATAAACCATGTTATGTACCCCACGTCAATTAATATAAATGAAACAACAAAAATCTTTCTGTAGAATAGTTGAATTGAAAGTTTAGTTTTTGTCATAAAATCATACATTCTATGTTTTTCTCAGTAGGATCCACGCATCATATATGAAAAGTGTCGCGGTCTACGTCTGATATCGTTAACCCAAACATTTGCAATTGCATCATTGAAAAAACAATGTATATCGATGCAAATATTTGCACATAAACATTCGAATAAACAATGTAAATTGTAGCTTTTTAGTGCAAATAATCATGATTAAATCAAGTAGAAAAATAAAGGTTTTGATTTTAAATTGATTAAATATCAAATTAAGCTTATGTATAATTGACGAGGAACTTAAGTTTTGATTGCCTAAGAAAAAAGGTATTGGGAAATTAAGGAGAATTTGTTTGTAATATTATAAATATTGATTAGTTGATGGCTATAAACCATATGTTGTTGCCTAAAAATTTCTGTTACTTTAATGTTGAAGTGCATTTACTATACATCGTTACATTAAAGTCCAAATTTGCACTTAAATATAACATATATTAATTGAAAATGTGCAAACATTTGCACCAAATGAATAAATTGTATAATTAATACAAACTGCAAATATTTTTACCATAAAAATAAGATTCTGCACAATTTATTTCAAAGACGGTTAAATGTAAATATTTGTGTTTTTGTTTTGAACTGCGAGTAAATACAAAAATTTACAGTTTATTTTAAATTACACATAATTCTAAAAAGTTCTGTTATCAATTTCAAAGTGCAGGCAAGTGTAATGCAAATATTTGCACTTAATAGCTAAAGATTTGTACAATAAGTTTCATAACATAAGTGCAAATATTTGCACTGTCTGCTCAATTATTTATATTGTCCTTTTCATATTGCAAATGTTACAATAATAAAGTTTTATCGAAACACATGACATAGATTTTGTTGGAAATATTGTAAAATCCATGATTTAATAATGTAAATGTATTTCCACTCCGATGTTTCGAATAAGATATATAATTTTATATATTTGAATCAATATGGATGCAAACTGAAATAAAAATTGACTATATCAAAATAGAGACCATGATTCTATTTAGTGGTTAAGGGATGTTTGTGCATTTAAGTTTGGTTTTGGGGAATTGTCCCTAATATCCACTTGCTAAATATGTATTACATGGTTGGATATCTTATATGGGTAAAAGATAGCATATCTAACTTATTTCTTACCTCTTGTGAGAAGTAGATAAGAGACAGTAATGGTCAAGCTGAAAATTCTACAAAATGCGAGTATTACTGGTTGGTCTTGATTTTTCTGTAATAATTCGAGTTGATGCCGTTTCAGGGTTTTCTTATTAAAATTTGGTTGTCTTTCTTCATGGTGGTTTGACTAAGCGAAGTTAAAAAGATAACATGCAGTGAATGAGGATGTAGAATTTGTTTGTAATATTAGAAATATGGGTTAATTTATGGCTATAAACCATATGTTGTTGCCTAAATATTTATAGTTACTTTTATGTTGAAGTGCATATACCATACATCGTTACATTAAAGTCCAAATTTGCACTTAAATATAACATATTATAATAATTGAAAATGTGCAAACATTTGCACCAGATAAATATATTGTATAATTAATACAAATTGCAAATATTTTTACCATATAAATAAGATTCTGCACAATTTATTTCAAAAACAGTTAAATGCAAATATTTGTGTTTTTGTTTTGAACTGCGAGTAAATACAAATATTTGCACCGTTTATTTTAAATTACACAATTTTAAAAAAGTTTTGCGATCAATTTCAAAGTGCAGGTAAGTGTAATGCAAACATTTGCACTTAATAGCTAAATTTTGCATAACATGTTTCATAACATAAGTACAAATATTTGCACTGTCTGCGTGTAAATGCAATTATTTATATTGTCCTTTTCATATTGCAAATGTTACAATAATAAAGTTTTATCGTAACACATGACATAGATTTTGTTGGAAATACTATAAAATCTGTGATTTAATAATGCAAATGTATTTCCACTCTGATGTTCCAAGTAAGAGATATAATTTTATATATTTGAATCAGTATGGGTGCAAACTAAAAGTTGACCATATCAAATATAGACCATGATTCTATTTAGTGGTCATGGGATATTTGTGCATTTAAGTTTGGTATCCATTTGCAAAATATATATTACATGGTTGGATATCTTATATGGTAAAAGGTAGTATATCTAACTTATTTCTTACCTCATGTGAGAAGTAAATGAGAGACAGCAATGGTCAAGCTGAAAATTCTAATTTTTTTTAAACCTACAAAATGCAAGCATTACTGGATGCACGTTTTAAATCTTGGATTTCAGTCGCGTTTCGTCTTGGGAATTCTACATACAATATCTCATATCGGATGAGATCTCGTGTGAGATGAGTGTATCTGGGGTGTACATCTCAGATTGACATCTCGGATTTTAAAGTCTATATCGGTCTATCTCGGAGTAAGTTAAGAGTCCAAAATTGACATTTCAACAATTTTTATGATAATTGATATCTAAATATATACTTATTAACATGAATAATTCATAAAAAACAATGATATTATTTTTTCTTTTTAGAGGAGAGTGATTATAAATTGATTTGGTATTTGATTAAATGGATTCTACTCATTTGAATCATAGTTATCAAGGCACACGCCTAGGCTCAAAAAAGGCTTAGGCGCACGTTATGCGCCTTTTTGCAGTTTGAGTGCACATATTTACAATTTGAGCCACCTTTTTGCAAAATTCAAATTTTAGTTTACAAAATAGTTAAATAATTTTTTTTAATAGTTAAATGAATTATAAAACATGGTTTAAAATTTAAAGTTAGACAATAAAATATTTAAATAATCGAATGAATTATAAAATATGCTTTATAATTTAATGTGTAGTTAGTAAAATAGTAGATCAAACTTGTATAAAAGGCACGCAAAAAGGCCCAAGGCTCAAAAAAGCCTAAGGCTCAAGGGTTGCGTCTTAGTGCCTTAACTACTATGATTTGAATATTAAAAATAAAAAATAAACAAAAGGTCATCTATTTTTCTCACACGTTAATTTTTTTTAGAGAACAAGTGAAAAAATTATTAGAGTGCAACTTCTTTTGGATCCACATAAGAAGTTCAAATGATATATAAATGAAAAACATCTTCGAATGAGTTCTATTGAGATTTATCTCAAGTTATGCTTAAGATCTTAATATGTTGGATGAGATGAGTATCAAAAAAGATACAAACAAAATTTAACGTCTTCGAATGAGATCATCTATTGAGATTTATCTCAAATTCCGCTTGAGATCTTAATATTTTGGATGAGATGAGTGTCAAATGTTACTTGAACAAAATTTAATGTCTTGTTTCGCTAAATCTCGTCTCGCACAAGTTCGAAAATGAGACCTCGAGCGAGATCTTGATTGAGATAAACGAGATTTGAAATAGTGACTGGATGGTCTTGATTTTGCTGTAATAATTCGAGTTGATGCCGTTATAGTTTTTTTTATTAAAATTTGATTGCCTTTCTTCATAGTGGTTTGACTAAGCGAAGTTAAAAAAGATAACGTGCAGGGAATGAGGACATACGGTTTTCAGTGACCTTTGGATTTAAGCACTTTTTGTATTATTATTTTGGTACATGTGGGAATACTGATTAGAGTAGGTTAACTGGTTATATTTTTTTTCTATCTTTTTCAATGTATCGATCACAGTCGACCATATTTTGTATTTGTTGCTGTTCTCTTCTAGCAAAAGTACTTTCTGGTGACAATAAGGCTTACCAAACATTAACAACATCATCAACAACAACAATAATCGTCTCTCTAATAGAAGTTTTGTTTTCTAGCCAGCAAGTTGATTAATAAAAACGTATTTTAAGAATTTTTAGCTACAACGTTAGAAAGGTAGACATTGTAAGATGGGTAATGTGCTTTTATAGGTAAAGATAGCTTTATCAGTAAAACCATGTGTAGGAATATAGAATGTAAAGAGCCATCACATTGTAAAAGGAATGATAGTAACAGTTATCAAAGAAAAAGGTTAGATTTTACCTATGAGCCTGTGGGTATGTGGCAGATATAGCTAATGATATAATCGTTTGCAAGGGTTTGGATCTCTGTAATACTTAAAGTATATGCTAATTCAATCTGCACACTTGCTTCATGTTTGTACTTCAGCCAAGGTTCGAGATCTCAGTTTCGGTATCGGATTCAGTCTTATGTAATTTTAGGAATTTCGATCTAATTTGTAACTTTGGATTTCATTGTTTATTTTTCATATAGTTACACATTTTGTAATTTATTGAAATGTATAATATATCTTTAATTGGAGAATAAGATATAAACGAACAATACTGGTTAACTATAAATAACATTATTTCGTTTCAACTTTTTTTGGTTACTCCATTCATATATTTTGTGATTTCGTATGTTTTCGAAGTTAATATTTCAGATTTTGAATATTAGTTTATTGAAAACTTAAATTAATCCTTTTTTTATATAAAATTTCTCTATAAAATTTGAAGTTTAGCAGTTCTTTATATTGAAATGTGATTTTGGTCTGGTTTTGTTTCGCTCCATACTGAAATCGAAACAAAATGACCAGAATCTCTAAGTGTAGATATTTCAGCTGAAACGTCAAACCTTGACCTCAAAACATTTTTATATGATGTGTTGCATAAGCAAATACATGAGAAATGATTTATAGACGTACATTGTGCACTCAACTAGTCGACTATGGTACAAGTAATAATTTTCATATGCAAATGATTCAAAACTCAATTTTGTTGGCATGAAAGTTGAAATGATTGGGGATCAGGCAGTTCCAGATATCCATATTCTAGCAAGTCTATGGCAAATGTTGATGCAGGTATTATGATATCTCTCTGAATCTGCTATGTTTATTTGTTATGACCACCTTGGCTGGTATTAGAACCTCCAGTTTGTTCAGACCCCAGGGTTGCAGAGAAATAACAACCATTAACTATTGTATATGTTTGAACTGTACCAAGTATTCTATAATAGAATATGTCACCACTCGCCACAAATAGCAATACCTTCAGACTTCATGACATCTTACCACAAACCATTGTTTACCTAACCTTTGAAGTGAATATGTTATTTCTGTATTATATTCTCTCTTTTTGTCACAATATTACAGGGTTGTCCATCTACTCTTGGGGCAAACCAGAAAATGGCAGATTGTTTCCAGAGAGTTCCAGCAAGAGATAAGCAAGTAAGGTCTCTTTTTACTGACAAAGTAATCTGTCAGATTGAAAAAGATGTGGGTTGCAAACTCAAAATGAATGAGAAATTTCTAATTGTTAGCGGGAAAGATGGTTTGATTTTATCCAAAGGCATTGATGCTGTTTACAAACTTATACAAGATGATAAAAACAAAAGCTCTACAAGTTCACATCGATCAAGGTCCAGGTCTCCTTCTGACATACCAAGATCACAATCTCCTGGTCGGGCACCAAAATGCAGATCTCCTGCTCGCACCCCAAGACCCAGATCTCCTACTCGTGCCCCAAGACCTAGATCTCCTGCTCGCAGTTCAAGATCCAAATCTCCTATTCATGTGAAAAAACCTATAGACAGCCATATTAACAGACATTCTGAATCACAAAGGTCACACTCTAGTATTAGAAATTCTTCCCACCTTCGAGGAAGGTCTTTAAATCAAGACATTGTTGCTAGAGATCAAGTTCGCGGGGATCTTCAAACACTTTCAGGAGATTCACCATATGGTAGGTATCAAATACTACTTACTGACTTAAAAAGGAAACCATTTTGTTTCTACATTCACACCCCTCGGTTGTTTTAACATTAATTTCACATAATCTGAACTTGCATTTCAGATGATACAACTATGATTAAGAGGCATAAGTCCTTTTTAGTGTAACTTACTGGAGATAAGTAAATTTGCATGCTAGCTATGACGAAAATTTCCCATTCCATGCTTGATTTTTGTTAATGCCCGCATATTCTTTAGTCATTGAATTTCTCAAAATTCAACTCTTTTTCAGGAAGAGGTAAGTGCAAGCATAGTGTGTTCAAAATTGAAGTAGATCTCTGCGATTCTGTTCAGAGAGAATTTTCTCAGTGTAGAATATTCTTGAAAGTATGCTTATTTATTTAAAGTCCGCTGGTTAGTTGTACTAAATTACATCTGCTTGTATAAACTATTCAAAGCCTATTTACGTGCTCAATATTTGATGCATTATCTTATTTATTATACTACTTAATTTCACAAAGCATATGCCAATGGTGGATCAAGAGAGCAACTGAGTCGTTCAAGATCACCTTCACACTCTAGTTTTAGACACGATCATAATTCATTCGACGAACACAATCGTAGCCAGGGGATGGCTGAAACTGATAAGTGGAATTTGGACGGTCAAGGAAACAAGCTTCAACCTGAAAAGGGGTTTGACTATCCTAACCCACAAAATTGGGAAGAAGCAGAACTGGAATATAAAAGGGAATATATGGAAATTAGCAGAATCCGTGACCAAGAAGAAGACGAAGAGAACTTCAAACATCGCAAGGTACAAGCAAGTCAGTTTCCAATTATCCACCTATTTCTGTGTGTGTCCGTCTATTGGTTGATGTTTTTGTTACAGTTTGTACCATTGTCTGTGACATGCAGCTTGCGTCACTTTTGTAAATGAACATTTCAACAAAAGTTTTATGGTTCTAATGGGGATCTAAATTCAATAATATAATTTAAACCCGAGTGCAGTATCCATTTTGAATTGTGACATGACAGCGAAAAATTTACATCAACTGTTTGTATTATATATATTTCCATTTATTTCCCTGCAATTTAATTTGACCAAGAAACTTACATTCCCATTTTTTAATGCAATCTAATTTAGGCTTGGAACTTGTTACCATGTTACATGAATGGGTGTGCTATGTACAATGATGCTGAATCTTCAGAAAATAGACTGGCTGATGTTGATTTTGGTTAACAAGCCTGGCACATCGCGTAATTTGCGTATCAATTGATTGCACATCCACGCGGATAGCATTTTGGATACCTTAATCATTTTAAGTTTTATGTCTACAAGGCAATCATGATTGCTAGAATTTGTACATACCCGTACAGTTCATCTTTAGAACAACAAAAGAAATGCTTGATGCATATATTAATGAAGTGTACTTTTAGGTAGACAAATTCTTCAGAATGCATGGTCGTTTGTGAAATAATAAAACAACACATCGTGATCAAAATAATTTAGCATAGTATTGTTTTTAGATTTAAGTGAAACAAACCACACTTCGTATATCTTAGTTTCAAAAATCTTTGTAGGTTGTATACATATACAATTATAAAACAAATGGACTAAAAATGCTTCCAATGTTGAGTTCTCTTAATCCGCATCTAAAATAAGTAAGGTTTCGTTAACATTACATTAGTGCATTTAAGTGCTAATTTACATTTTGTTAACATTACATAAGTGCATTTAATTGCTAATTTACATTTCTAGTTTGAAACTGAAAAAGCGAAGCATTGAAGTGTACTTTTAATAATTTAGACAAGGCTGCCAATATTTAATTTCAGTTTTCATGGATTGCCTACTTGTTGCTTTGCATTGATTCCCAGTTTTGATTTACAGTTGTATATATAATGTTAGGAGACCATAGTATTTTATATTGTTTGGAAAATTTGGGTATGCTCGTATATTGGTTTGTTGCTTCAGGTTGTGCATTCTATCCTTTTTCTTATGATATCATTTTGCACTTGGTTTAAAAAACATACGTTGTCTCAGTTCTAAATATCAAGTATTTTAAACAAATACACTTGGATCATTCTGCAGTGCATTCAAGGATTAAGAGAGGATCACATAAAGAAACTCACAACAATGAAAAACATGCAGATGAAGCAGTGGGAAGAGTTTCTTCAGTTTGATATCCAAAAGCAACACCAGCTAGCTCACCATAACGCTCTTAATCAGCAAGGTTATATGGAATATAACCAATCAAGAGGTCCTCAGTATATTATGCGAGGGACTAACCCACCAATTAATTCAAAACTTCAACCACCATATCCTAGTGAGGAATATTCAGCCTCAAGGCAATATGATTTCTATTGTGGCAATATTCAATCCCAAAGAAATGATGAACCTGGGAGGACGCATGGACGGTAGTACTAAACTTATGGTTATCAAGAAAGGTAAATTCTTGCAATAATTTTGACCCTACAATGTAAACGGTACCTTTGCCAAAATCCTCAAAATTTATGATTAACTATAAGGTTGGTTGAGTTGACCTCAGTTAATCAACATTTGACTTTCAACACTAATTTTGGAAAGCATAAACCTTATCCGTTCACAACCTTTTAAACATGAAAAAGTTGGTCCTTCAGTTGGATCTTGCTTAACGTATAATCATATTTAAAGTTGAACCCCACTCCACACCACAATCAAACAGGAGAGAACCGTGGGGTTACAATGTGATACCCTAATCCCGTGCAAAATGGATGTTAAGATTAATGTAAACTAGAAGTGGATGGATAATGTTTTTATATTTAATACCAACTTATATTGTGATTATCAAACTAAAAAAACAAAATCAAATTCACAAGCAGTATTGTAGTAAATGCAGAAAGTAAAAGCAATAAAAGTAAAGAGAAGAAGACATCAAGAATTTTTGTACCGGTTCATATTTTCAATTCTACATCCAGTTATGTATTTTGTATCGAATTTCCACTATAACAAACTTGCAATTCCATGGATGACAAGTACATCTATACAACTTGACTTTGAATCAGGTGGCAAGCAACAATTATCCTGACTTTATGGGTGGCAGGACATGCCTAATCTCTTGTAATTCTATGAGTGACAAGAACGCCTAATCTTCTTGACTTTACACTGGTGGTTAAGATCACATATACAATCCCATACAATCCTGGCTTTTGACAGAATGCATCTTTACAAACAAGTTAGAGCAATATCTATAAGAAATTGAATCTTTCGATCACAATTTCAAGTAATATTCAATATAATTTCGTATAGACCTCCAGTAGCAATATATCTTTGATTTTTTTGAGGAATATGATAAGAACAAAGTGTAAATGATACAAAATTTGTATGTGGACTCTCTAGTTTTTAGTGGTTTACAAATTCGTGAAGAAATATAGAGAGAGAGTGAATTTGCAAAGTATAAGTGGTATGTAAGCAATATGACTTATTTGTGAAATATAAGAATGTGAAGAGTAAGAGAAATAAGAGAGAATTGACTGAGAAATTAGTTTTCCAGAGTCTTTAAATAGAAGATGAAGAGAAGTGACTCTTCGCGAAGAGGTATGGGAAGTGTCTGTTCGTTTAATTCAAAAGTTGTCATAACAGTTTGTATGTCAACTCACATTTTTGGATATGTCAACATATTCTAGTTTAATTTGACAATGTTTTTATACAAATTGTTTTAACTCTTTTAACTTATAAAACCAATATTGAACTTTTATAAAAAAAATTATGGAGAATAAAATAAAGCGTTAGAAGAGAATTTTCAATGAATTGCTACATGATCTTTAACAGTTAAATTAACACTCGATATATTTAAAATTAACCGATTGTCGTCTTGTACTCTTTCGGTCTTTGTTCCTTGAGTCTTCCGTGTTCTCCTAGCATTGCCTTTGAATCTCTTTTGTTTTTTTAGTCTTGTTCTTATATCCTTGATCTTAATTCCTCTTGATATATCTGATTCTGTACTTGAATTCTTGTATTGTTCTGCCTTGATATGTGTACTGCATCTTTACTTGATTATTCCGCAATATGTGTTGATAGTATTCTCGTGTTTTCTGTACTACGTCATACATATATTTGAAAAATTATTAGTACCATTATTTATCTGGTTGTTATTATCAAAACCAATTCATGTGGTTCTAACAATCTTCCTCTTTTGATATGTCAACCATCTAAGCATTCTTGGATAAAATATAACATTAATTTAAATCTATTGCTCCTCCTATGTTAATGCTCTCCCTATCTTTTTAACTGTTATATCTTATACCTTTTATTCTCTCCTCCTTTGTCATCAACAAAAATGGAATAAAATAAGGGCATTGTTAAAGGGACTTTAAAAGTGGATAAGGGGGCCAAAACAGTTCGACAAACGCCCATCGATGCTGGCCCATCGAAAAACATGCACTTTTTTCGACGTCAAAACACTCATTTGTTTTTGGAGTCCCTTTAACAATGCCTTAAAATAATTTGTATGAAATTTAGTAAGTATCAATAGGGTGATTGAGTGTTAATAGTTCTTTTAAATATAGTAAGTATATGAATTATGTTTATTGTAATTTTTTGACATGTACAATGGTATATACATAAACTAATTTATACATAAATCATTAAACTTGTACATATACAATTATATACATCAAAACAAATATACACAAAGAAAAAGAAAACATACACATATACATACACATATTATCTAAATGGATAATAATTTCATAATATTTCTTTGAACAATCTTTAACCTATTCATTGTTAGGGCTGAAAATGTGATCAATTGATATCACTTCTCATTCTTCAAGAAATTCTTTATCAATATCATGTCTTCATCTGCTATCCCCCAATCCAACATTTGCAAGAACATATTCGTTCCTTCCTTTGAGGACATTAGCAATAAAACAACGTAGAGATGCGAATTGCCTTTCTTGTTCGTATACCATCTGTTCCCGATTCATGTCTAAATGTTTTTGATTTCTTAGAATGGTGTCTGAGTGCGTTCTTAAAATTTTGTAAAGTTGCTTCAAGATTTTCACTCATTTTTTCTTTGATAACTCATTTTTATTCATTTTTTAAGAAATGAAGGTGAATATTTAGTGGGGAAGATGAATTGATATTTTTGTTAAAAAACAGGGTTGCTATAGTGTAAAAATACGTTTTAACTGTTCCATCTAAAAGTTTGATAACTAAATTTGATCTGAATTTTTAGAAACTGATTTGACCGTTGTATGTTGATATTGGCTAACGTGTGTGTCGGCATATGGTCCTTTGTTACTGATATGCCAATATATGGTTTTATGTATGTCGACATATATGTCATTTTCTTGCTTCTAATTTTCTCTTTATTTTCTGTTTTTGTTTATATTAAAAATTTATAAAATTTTATTTTATTTTTATACGTTTCCAAAGAATGTAACATTTTATATATTTGAGAATTCAAATGATTGCATTGATTAGAAACAAAGTACATAAGTAAAGAAAGAAAAATACAAATTACTACTAAAAAGAAAATACAAATCTGAGAAAATGAAGAAGAGTTACTTCCAATCTTCCTCATAATTTTCTCATAATTTTCTTAAAGAAGCTATCCATTTTCTTGGATAGGTTTAAGAGATTCTTGCTCATGGATCTTTTAAGATTGTTTTAATTATTAAGTAACTTCTTGTAGATCCAAGTTGCTAAATCTAATCTTTCTCTCAATTCTAAGTATCCTCCTCCTCTTCTCTTCTTTCTCATCCTCATCTTCTTCCTCATCTTGAATTTCCATGAAATTTTCTTCCATGACCAATCTTTGTTCTTTTTCCACAAGAGTTTCATAAAGTACAAACTCATCGACATGAAAGAAAGATTCTTTTTATCAAACATCTTTGCTTGAGAGGTGCTCTCCTTTCAAATCAACTCCAAAATAAGTGAAAATTCTTGTCGAATACACTTTGATAAAATGTATTTTCATGCTTCGACTCTCTTAGCCACAAAATCGGAAAGAATGACTCGTGCTCAATTTTTGCCATTTTTATCAAAAAAGCTTTACAAACTTTTAAATTAAGAGTACTATAATTTCCGGTTTGGGTAGTTTTGCTTTGTTGTAAAATTAAACTCATAAGTTTTGTTTTCAGTCGAAGATTTTTCCTTTAAAATTAACTTCAAAATCATTTTCAAATAATTGTGTATAACTTCATGATTGTTATAATCAACTTCATCTGTAAAAAGTTGATTGCCACTATTTTTGCATCTCAACATTTCATTAAGTTTTGTTATATTTGATTGAAATCACAACAAAAATAGGAAATAAAGCTTTGCAAACTCTTAAAGTAAGATCATTATAATTTCCGATTTGGGGTGTTATGCTTTGTTGTAAAATTAAACTTATAAGTATTGCTTTCAGTCGAAGATTTTTCCTTTAAAATTAACTTCAAAATATTTTCAGATAAACATGTATAACTTCACGATTATCATAATCAACTTCTTCTATAAAAAGTTCATTACCACTGTTTTTGCATCTCAAAATTTCACCAAGTTTTGTTATATTTGACTGAAATTATGCCAATTCATTTTTATTTTTATTGTGTTTTTATTTTACTTAAATATTATCTACTATTATGATTTTATTTTATAATGTGCCGTTGTTTTATTATTTTGATATATTTCATTCTTATTTACTATTTTATTTAAATAAACATTTTATTTAATTTATATATTAAATTATTGTAACTATATTTATTCTTATACATATATATGTATAATTATATTTATTTACAAAGTTTTAAATAAAAAGATATATATATACACACACATTAATTTTGGATTTATATATTATTATCTGCATAAAGTATCTTTTCAAATTTTAATAATAATATTATTTTTATAACAGATTCAAATATGCATATATTAACATGTGTAATCCCAATCATCAATGATAGAAAATAGAGTAGAGTTCAGTGTTATTGAATTATCCAAAGCTTTGTTCCTCTACTACCATAAAGCACAATCCTCATTTTCTGCATCTGAACTTGTGTTGTTTGAAGTGGTGTTAGAATCATCCCAAGTTGCTGTGAGTGCACGTTTCCTAGGCTTGTCAACGGATACTTTCAGATATGGATAGTGTCATCCGCATCCGCATTCGAAACATTTTCGAATACCCGCATTCTTAGATACGGACAGATATCGAATAATTATCATGTCCGCTAGCGATTGATAAATCAAGAAATATAAATAGAAATTTTTTGTTTCATAATTATTTTTTAGTTCCATTGATTATAAAGGTGTGTAAAATCAACAATTAGGATAATAATAAATACTTTTGAGCATTGAATGCATATAATATAAACGGTTGATTTAATAAAACATTAAATACATATCTTTTATTGTACTAAAATACACATAAAATAAATTATAATCTTCACAAAAACTGGACGGATAATTTTGAAATGCGGATACTTTTGTATCGACATTCATATCTGCTTTTCCTGAGATATTTATCCGCTCTTCGAATATACAGATGTAGACGGATTTTAGATTTTTCGGATATCTATTGAATCTTAGTTTCTATTTGCACCAAAATTGGCACAAACATCCTATTGAGTAATAAAATGTAAAATATCAAAGAATAGAAAGAAAAGAACACAAGTTTTTTTAAAGTGGTTCAGCGAATACTCCGGATACGTCCACTTAGTCGATTTCTTTACCAAAGAAATATAAATAGAAATACTTCGGATACGTCCACTTAGTCGATTTCTTTACCAAAGAAATATAAATAGAAATACTTCGGATACGTCCAGTTAGTCCACTTAGTCGATTGATAAATCAAGAAATAGAAATAGAAATTTTTTATAGTAGTCTTCGGTGATACACCATTTCAAATTCTTTCGGAAGCATGACTTCATAGCGTATACCAAAGAAAAGGGGGTATGCCCCATCGATGTTTTGGAGCTTGTTCGGTAAGCTCATAAGAGGAATGGTAATTCCTTTACCTAGCTGCCTTTACTCCATTTAAGCATTTCTTTAAGGAGGGTTTATTGTTTTGCTGGATGTTTCTACAACGTCATTGGCTTGGGAATGAGCCACCAAGGAGAAACTTTTGACTAGCCATGATCTCGGCAGTAGTAATTAAATTCTTGGCTTTCGTATTACATGTAGTTATCTGTTATGATCTTATATGAAAGACCGAACCTCATCATTATGTGTTTCATGACAAACTAAACGACCTGAGTGCCATTATGGTTACTAGGGGTTCGACTTCAACTCATTTCATGAAGTAATTGATAGCTACTATTGTAAAATTTGCCCCTCCTTTTGCAGTTGGAAGAGGGCCTATGAGGTCCATGCCCTAGATGTCTAATAATCATGAGATCATCATTGGAGTTAGCTTGTTGGGTGGAGCTCTCAGAATCTTAGCATAGAATCGACATTTGTCACATTGCTTTGCATATTCAATGCATCTTGATTTAGCTTAGGCCAATAGAAGCCTTGCATATTCAATGCGTCTTGATTTAGCTTAGGCTAATAGAAGCCTTGCATGAGTATTTATTCGGCTAGTTTATGGCCTTCATAATGATTTCCGCATATATCATCATGCGCTTCTTCCAATAATCTTTTGCTTTCGGTGGCGGTCACACATCAAGAATAGGGTGTTGCATAGCCCTTTATGTAGAGTACTCTATTCGCAATAGCAAAATTAGGAACATTATACTTTATATACATCTTGCTTCAGCAAAATCCAAAGGCAATGTGTTATCATTTAAGTATTGAATGTATTGAGTCATCAGGTTTTCCTTAGCCACTGTTGGATGTGAGATTTCAATTTGGCCTACTTGAGCTTGAGCTATGACCAAAACTATCTTTGGCGATTGTGTGCTTGATTTTTTGATCTTTTTAAACAACGGCTTTGAGTTTCTCGTAATTATCGGTTGTTTAAAAGCTTTAATCATAAAACTATTTTGTTCCAGACTAACAAAATAACTTCTGAAAGGTCGTTTTTTGACTCTACAATCCATATAGTAAGCCGATGAGCTCCAACTCAATGGACCACGATAGTAAATCCGAAGGATAAGTCTTACATAATAGATATACAATATATTTATGGTCAACTCCACATCTGAAATTGAAGCTTTTATCATAATATTTCAAAATTGAAACAAGTATTTAAACAGGTCGGGATGATTAACTGAACTTTAAAATGACCGAGAATTTAACTTACGAGACCAAAACAGAACATATACCCCAACGGTTATTATTTGAAGACACGGCTCCAGGTCGTCATAACCGGGAGTACAGACCAAGTGCACCTAATTTAGCTTATGAGACCGGAGCTATCTCTACTTTGGGCCAAGAGCGCCTCAATACTAAACTAAGATCAACTGCTAAGATAGTATTCAGATATATCAACTCAGATAGATTAAAGCTTATATAAAGAATACGGGGGTCAAGGCATTCAAAACTATATATATGTTACATAATCAATCCACATCAATCTGCAATAGCCATATGACGATAAATGTCCAAATTTTAACCCACAGGCAGGGCAAGTCAGCAATGCAAAGAATCACTCTACGCCAATGATAGAGCTACAAGACGCCTATAAATAGACTAACACTATACCACCTTAATCATTTTAGAATTTTCAAGACTTAAGCTTTTTGACAAAGATCATTAATGACGAACAGTGCCATTCAGAATTTGAACTTGTAAAGCCATTTACGGTCCATTGATAAAATACTAAAGAGTCTTTTCAACAGTGGACATAGGTACAAACTTCTGAACCATTATAAATCTTCGGGTTTTCGACATTTCTCTTTTTACTACTTTCGGTCTAGGCTTTCTGCCTTCGGCCGTGCTTTATTTTTGACTTGCAACATCTGAAAACTGCCTTCGGACTTTCGGAGTGTTGGATCGTGACTAAAATCCGTTCAATACCAAGTGACTGGAGATTGGAGTTGTCTATGTTAGTTGCCTAGGAAGAAAATATAGGATTTTCAATTGAAGGTCCTTTCCCCCAATTTATATTCCCCTCCTTCCAATGTTTATTATAATATGAAACCAAGATGATTAGTGCTGACAAATCTCATAGATGAAGCAATTTCGTGTAGCTAGTTTCTCAATGCGGGTAAATGGTAAACCCATTAACATTTTATAGAGGGTAAGTTGGGAACATATATTTGGCAAGCTACAAAATGTAGGAAGCTGTGACCTTGGAGGTGATTCGATTGAGGCTCATCAATTACACGTCCATGTTCAATTTGAAGCAGGTAGATCAAATAGTGATGACCTTGGTGTTAATCAAAGGAGTCGGAAAATTGCAATTCTTGGTTTGAATATCAAAACAAAGCAAAAATAATACAATCAAGATTTATCCAATCAAAGATTATTGATGAAGGGGGAGGAGGGCATTCAACAATGAAAAAGCATGCGAAAGATAGTCACTTGTGTCTTTGATATCAAACCATTCGATGTTTGTCTAAATACTTGCGTTTGGAGAGTGGAACAAATAGAAGGTTTGAAGCCTACACTAGAGATAATAGATACTTTCTTGTCAACTTATAAAGGCAGAGGGCTGTAGTAGAATATTAGAAGGCGGATCTTACCTATTTATTTCTAGTTTAATATGAATGCAAAAATAGATGGTGAGATCGAAATTCTATATAGAGCTACAAATAAGTATGTCTATTTAGGTAAGATTATATCTTAATTTAGATTACTGAAATGATGAAATTATCTATGTGCTATCTAGTTATTTGGGAGTACCTATAGAGTTGACCGTTATACATACAATAACCAAAAATATTATATGTAACTATACTTATAAAGATGAGGGTTAGTTTAAACTTTAAAAAAATTGCTAAAGCGTCCATCTTTAATTGCGATGAGTTGGATAAAAAAACAGAAATGGATGAGATAGGGGAAGAACAATGATTGAAGATGTTGAGACATGATAACTAGAATGAACCAGTTGAGAAGATTACAGTTGAAATGGAGTGATTAAAGGGGAGAGGGTTGAGACTTAATTGGATACAAAATCAATTAGTAGTTTCGACGAAGAAAAAATAACAATTCCTTTAAACTTTGAGATGAGGGTAAATCAAATTGAGATGGAACTAATTTACATGTCTAGCTGGTAAAGAAGTGCTTTGTTCTGTATATGTAATCTTGCATATATAAAAGCACTTGAAAATAGGAATAAGTGTTGGATCTAGTAAGAGGTTTGTTTACAACTTAAGGAGATAGTGCGAGAGAGCATATGTAGTTGCGAGAGAGCATATGTAGTATACATATATGTTCGTTGCTTTATTCTTTATTATCGGTTTAATATTAGTTTATTTTATTTTATTAGTATACATAATATTCATATACATAATATTAGTTTATTCTTTATTATTGGTTTAATATACATAATATTAGTATACATAATATGAGTGACAATATTTTATTTGCAAGTCATTTGTTATGCAACTATGTTGACTGGAGAATCTGTTGTATTCTTATTATTTTAGAATCCACCAATTTTTAAATCTGCATGTACACATATGTATACATATGTGTGTTTGAAACTACATAAATTTTGTTTTAAAACAATGAAAAGATTTTACAATTTTAGCACAAACTAGTGTCAAGTGTCTTGCTCTCAAACAATCCTGCCTTTCATACTCAAACAATATATCATTACTAAATGAATGGACATACCTCATTATCTTCTTAGACTGCAGGAAGATTTTTTACGAGATCCAGTTTTGATTTCATCTTTGTTTTACAATCTCTAAATCTTCTATAATTGCCGCCATTTTCCTTATGTGCTCAATGTGTGTAGCATTTAACATCCGCAAATCTCTTTACATATTTTGCTAAATGTGCATAATTTTTTCCTAGTTTCTTTTCCCTTTACCTCAAACTCAAAAGATTCCAATATTTCCTAATAAACATTTTGAGTTGATATCCAACCGAGTCTCAATATTATTTTGTTTAATATTTTCCACATTTTCATCTGAAATTTTCTTGTTCGTCTTATTTGCTATCGTGATTTTCAAAATGATCATCCATTCATATTTCCTTCTTCTGTCCCTTGGCATGATCCTCCATCTTTATTTTCATATTCTGTCTCATAACATGATCTTTATTTTTGGTTCTACTTGATGAGAATTCTTCTCTTGCGCTGAGCTCTTAATGATCCAACCATGGTTTCATATCTCCTCTACATCGTTCGAGATCTTGTTTTTACACTTAGGTGAATGAGACATCAAATCTCATTCATATTTCCTTTCACTTGTCTTGTTTGATTTATTTATTTTTTTGTTGTTGAGAAAATGAGTGATCCTCATGAAAATGAGAGCACTCGAAAAGATGTATTTAATTCTCACTCGAAATGTGGATTGAAACCTCAGTTCGAGATCTCACCCACAATTATGTAATTTCCTTTTGCATAACATTTTTTTACTTTTCGTATGGATCCTTAAGAAACTACTCAATTCAATTATTAATTACTAACCCCAGATCTTATTTTTCTACTTTCAACCCCGTTGAGTCGCAACAAAAAGATTTTATTTGTTTTTAGTGTTTAAATAAAAGGTATCATTCAGTCACTAAATCAATCAAGCTTCCATCTTTTTCAAAAAAATATTTACCTTAACTCCTTTTTATGCAAATTAACTACGTTGCCTTTTTTTATACTTTTTAGATAACTATTGTTAAAAAAATTATTAAGATGCCAATTTTGGATACAAAAATTATTTCTAGATGATTGCAAGATGTACCTAAGACCTGAGATATCATTCAAGGTGTACACTCAAAATATACTTGCCTTGTTCGAAATCTCAGTATATGCGAGATATCTTGTGTGAAAATCCCAAAACAATCCCAAAACAAAACGTGACCCAAGTACTTTGGAACCTTGAGTCTAGATTTTTTGTTTTTTTTTTGTTTTTTTGTTTTTATGCATCGAGATTTCCACATCCAACTTTTTTTACCAAGTACGACATCTCGAGGGATTATATTCAAACCCAACGCTTCTAATTCTTCGCTTTTAAATGGAGATGCTTTAGCAACTTCTGGAAACATGAACTCTCACCCATCTCTATTGGATATCCATGAGAATCCTCTCAAAGTAGTTTCATTTGCCTTTAGCTTAAACTCTAAAGAATCCAATATTTCTGCATGTTCATTTGAATCGATATTCATTTGTTCTCTTCTACAAGTAGAGGGGCGTGGAAAGTGGATTTTTGATTATGAATATAATTGGCCAGTAAATGAAGGTAAGTATTAATAAACAATATCAGTGTTGTCAAGGTGCACGCCTAGGCGCATCTAAATGCAGAAAAGCACCGTTGCATCTTTCAGCAGTCCAAAACACCGATGGTGCTCAAGGTGCAATTAAAACACATAAAGCAGAAAGCAAATATCCTAAAAAAGGTGGGCCTGAATGAGTTGTACAGTATGAGATAAAATTTGGGCTTTTAACCTCGAAACCCAATTCGAATCTACCTATTCTCTTCAGCATGCCCGACCCTAACTCATTTCTTTCTCAATCTAGGGTTCAAGCAAAAGAAATTGACCGTCCTTGCGACTTAATTTGATTTGTGTTGAAATCACTGTTTTATTCTCAAAATTGCATGTATATGCGGTTTTGTTAAGCCCAAAATTTAGTTTTAATGACAGTTTTTAACTGCTGATTATTGTTCAGAAAATACAGAAAATGATGCTTAAGGAGCACCGACAAGTGCAAGGTGCATTTTCACCTAGACTAGGTGATAACATTGATGATGAAAAAGGAATTTTAAAAATTGGCATCTGAGCTATCATTATTTCATCTTTTTTATTTTTGCATTCTCAGTTCTGTAAGGTAGAATCAAATGTAATTGATTATTTTTGCATTCTCAGTTCTGTAAGGAATTATCTTTATTGCTTAGGGTCCGTTCTTTACGAAGCGAGCAGGATATTTGAACAGGGTATTTGAACGTGGAAGTTGGTTGAAAGAGGAATGTGTTTGATGATGCAAAAGAGATATTTGAGCGGAGTATTTGATCCTTCCAATGGACCATTTCCCCCCAAGGCACCATTTTCCTCCATTCCCACAACGGGCCATTTGCCCGATTCTGCATCGGACGCGTACGATGCATGGGGACGGGGACAGGGAATTTTAAGTGCCGAACTATACCTTAAACCGTAGCTATAGGTTTTGATTAAAATACACATGAAGTTGATTTGACAAAGTTAGGATCTTCTCATGAACAATATACTGGATAAACTTCGTAGTATTAATGGAGAAAATCTTTGTTTGGCATATAGATTGTGTTATGATAGCTTAAATCAAGCTATGTATGATTGGTAACGGTGAGATATAATCATGTTTGGAAGTATGCAACTGGATGATTTCTCGTATATGATATAATTTGTTATCATGAACGTCAAAGAACACTAGCTCAATTGGTTAGGCATGACGTTTTATGTATAGGTTTTAGATGTCATGAGTTCAAATCACTAAAACATTAAAATGAACACTCTACTTAGAATAAAATATTACTTCTATTATATAAAAAACGTCATATAAACCTTTCTTTTGATTTCTTTGTTTTGATGTTGAAAAATTGACTGATCAATCAAAATTTGAAATTCTACACAGGTGCTGGTAGCAG
Source organism: Allium fistulosum (assembly GCA_030737815.1). Taxonomy (NCBI): domain Eukaryota; kingdom Viridiplantae; phylum Streptophyta; class Magnoliopsida; order Asparagales; family Amaryllidaceae; genus Allium; species Allium fistulosum. Next base: position 1,124,274,161 of record CM060904.1, on the reverse strand, counting down.
TAGCTTTAATGAATGTGCCTGAAGTCTGCATCATTCGTTAAAATTTACCTTCTCTCAAGAAATCACAGCAATTGTAGTTTGATCATGCCGACCTTTTTCTCTCTGTACTTGGAAGCACTGGCGCTTTTAGTATATTTGTCAAAAGCACCAGTACAGTAGGAAATTCCATCCTGGTTAAAATTGTCTTTATTGCTTGTAATAGATGCGACAACCTAGTTTTTAAGCTGTTGACATTGTTCCTACCAGCAAAAATTGATTTTTTTCGTTTTTGGCAGCAGAACATGATATATTTTGTGCATTTTCATTTTAGTGCAAACATGCGTTGTTGTTATAAATGTATGTTGGAAACAATGGCTATCTTCGGCTGAGTCGTGGACAAGTCACTCTCTTGAAGACGTTTCGGTGATCTGCTCAATGGTGCAAGCAGTTCGTCTCAATCACCGCCGCCTCTAGGATAAAACAGCCTCTCGAAATTTTTGTGGTATCGGTTCGTTTGCACGGACGAAGCGATTCTGGTTGCACTCAAAAAAAACTTGTTGCTCGATTTTTTTTTTTTTTTTTTTTTTTTGTGTAAAAAAAATGTTGTTCTTTTTATTTTCGTCTTCGTATCAGTTAAGAAGACGGAAGAGCAAAAGAGCGTTACTGAATGGGGGGATACGTGGTCTTGAAAAACGGATCTGAGAAATACCGGGTCAAAAAAAATAAATAAACGTTGCGTAACGTTCTTCAATACGGGTTTCTTACCGTTCCAGCCCGGTCAGAAAACGGTAAATAAATTTGTACCAAAAATATAAGTATTACACCACTACAAGCCCGAACCCGAACCCGAGCCCGGCCCGGGTCGGGTCGAGTCGAGTCGGTCGGTCGCGCGCGCGCGCGCGTGTGTGGTGGTCAAGCATGGTCTCCCTCCTCACAAAAGAGCATCATTGGGTGCCCAAAGGACCCAACTTAGCTTCAAAGAATCAAGTATAAATACTTGATTCTTTTGTATAATCCCACAATGTGGGACTATTCATATTCCCATAGGAGCCATTTCATACTTAGTCAAATTTTTAAGAATTCATTCATTTTAAAACCATTTCCAACGATCCCCCACTTGAATTTTTAAAACTTATTTCGAGCAATTTCTGAAAACCATAAGATTGTGCATAAACAAAGGTGTCTTTCGACTTGAACCTTTGCATAGTAGATAAGATTCAGTTTTTACTAGAGTGACACGTGGTCTTGAACTCTATTCCTGACATCAGACCACACACAATCTTTCTAGAGTGCAATCAAGTAAGCCCGTGCATTTATGGCCATGCACGTCTATCCCAGTTTAGTGAATTCTCTAGGAGTTTTGCCCAAAACTCCATAGGAAACGGCCAAATTTCCACATTCACACAGGTGAGTCTATCAAGAGTACTCCTGAAGGTAGGTACTCCACTCCAAATGGAATATAGATCTCATTAAGAGTTTCTATTAACTCAACCTCTAATCACTTCAGGAATATATGCTTCTATATATATGAAAAATAGCATATTCAACTCATATCACTACACAACTTGTTCTTACCCATTGAACCTAGTTCTTGGGATCTCCAGTCAGTAGGTCGGGTTACCATTGTGCGTGACTCAACAATCTAAGGGCAATAGTCCCATTTTTCTAGAAGTTGTAAAGACTTTCTCTCTGGCCAGTCCTTTCGTCAAAGGATCTGCCAAATTCTCCTCACTGCGTATGTGATCCACTCTAACAGCTCCTGAAGAGAGTAGCTCTCTAACAGTGCTGTGCTTACGACGTATCTGTCGTCTCTTACCGTTATAATAACGGTTCTGTACTTTTGCAATAGCCGCGGTACTATCGCAATGAATCAACACAGCTGGTATCGGTTTTTCCCATAAGGGAATCTCAGCTAGCAGATTTCTTAAATACTCTGCTTCTTCACTAGCTGTAGCTAGTGCTATCATCTCAGACTCCATAGTAGACTGAGCCAAAATAGTCTGTTTCTTGGATTTCCAAGAAACAGCTCCTCCAGCAATGCTAAATATATAGCCACTGGTTGCTTTTGAATCATCAGATAAAGTATTCCAGTCTGCGTCGGTGTAACCTTCAAGGACAGCTGGAAACTTTTCATAATGTAACCCTAGGTTCATGGTTCGTTTTAGGTATCTCATGACCCTCTCAATAGCATGCCAATGCTCTATACCAGGTCTACTAGTAAATCTGCATAATAATCCCACGACATAGGCAATGTCGGGTCTAGTACAATCAGTGGCATACCTAAGGCTGCCAATGATGCTCGCATAATCAGACTGTCTTACACCTTCACCAGTGTTCTTGAATAGCTTTACACTAGGATCATATGGTGTACATGCAGGTTTACAGTCAAAGTAATTGTATTTCTTTAAGATCTTCTCAATATAATGAGATTGATCCAAAGAAAGTCCCTTATTAGACCTGGTAATCTTAATACCAAGGATTACACTTGCTTCACCTAGATCTTTCATATCAAAATTGGCACTTAACAGAGATTTAACAGAGTTTATGGCATGCATGTTTGATCCAAAAATAAGTAGATCATCTACATACAAACATATTATAGTGCAAATGTCATTTTCAGATTTATAATAAATGCATTTGTCACTTTCATTAACTTTGAAACCATTTGAGATTATTAAGTTATCAAATTTTTCATGCCATTGTTTAGGTGCTTGTTTTAAACCATATAAAGATTTATCTAATTTGCAAACTTTATGTTCTTGACCATGAATTACAAAACCTTCCGGTTGGTCCATATAAATTTCCTCTTCTAATTCACCATTTAAAAAAGCAGTTTTAACATCCATTTGGTGTATAATTAAATTATGAATAGATGCTAATGAAATCAATACTCGAATGGATGTGATTCTAGTTACAGGTGAATAAGTATCAAAAAAGTCTACATTTTCTCTTTGCCTAAAACCTTTAGCTACCAAACGGGCTTTATATTTATCAACTGTGCCATCAGGTTTTAGTTTCTTTTTAAGTACCCATTTACAGCCTATAGACTTACAACCAGGTGGTAAATCTACTAAGTGCCAAGTCTTATTGGATTCCAAGGAATCAATCTCATCATTTATAGCCTCTTGCCAAAAATCGGCATCTAATGAAGATAAGGCTTCTTGGAGGTTTGTGGGATCCTCCTCTATAGTAAAAATGCAAAAGTCTGAGCCAAAGTCTTTATCAACTCTTGCTCTTTTACTTCTTCTAGGTTCAATTTCAGATGATTCATTAAGTTCTGTTCTAATAGGCACAGTGTTATTTGACGTGCCCCCACTATTCCTTAATTTAAAAGGAAACTTAGTTTCATAAAAATCAGCATCATTAGATTCTACTATATTATGTGTATTCAGGTTATAAAATCTATATGCTTTGCTGTTAACAGCATAGCCAATAAATACACATTCATATGCTCTACTAGCTAATTTTATTCTCTTAGGGTCAGGTATACGAACATATGCCAAACATCCCCAAGTTCTAAAGTAAGATACATTTGGTTTATAATTTCTTAAAATTTCAAAAGGTGAAATCTTATTTTTTGATTTAGGGATTCTATTCAATACATAGCATACAGTCAATAAAATATCCCTCCACCAATGTTTTGCTGCACCAGAATTTAATAAAATAGCTACAACTAATTCGGTAAAGGTCCTATTTTTTCTTTCAGCTTTACCGTTCATTTCAGGTGAATAAGGTGCAGTTCTCTCATGAATTATACCATGCAATTTATAAAAATCAAGAAAAGGACTAGACTCATATTCAGTTCCTCTATCACTACGAAGTCTCTTAATTTTCTTATTAGATTGATTCTCGAGTTCAGTTTTAAATAATTTGAACATATCAAATGCATCACTTTTATTTTTCATAAGATATACATAAGTGAAATCAGAGCCATCATCAATGAAAGTGATAAAGTAACGGTGTCCGTGTCTAGTCAAAGTGCCATCAAGCTCACATATGTCAGAATGAATTAAATCTAAAGGTTCAGAGTTTCTATCAACTGATTTATGGGGTTTCTTAGTGATTTTTGCTTGACTACAGAATTCACACTTATCAAATTCAGATTGTGACATTTTAGGAATCAAATCTAAGATGCTCATATTATGAATAATGCGCTTGTTAACATGACATAATCGAGAGTGCCAGATATTAAAATCACATAACATATAAGCAGAACTGGTTACTTTATTAGATTCAACATTCAGTTTAAACATACCCTCACAAGCATAACCCTTCCCTACAAACATCCCCTTATAAGTCAAAGTGTACAAATCAGCCCCAATAACTTGAGTAAAACCAGCCTTATTAAGGAGAAAACCAGAAACCAAATTCTTTCTCATCTCTGGAGTATGCATTACTTCTTTCAAAATAACTGTCTTTCCAGAGGTAAACTTTATTTCCACATTTCCAATGCCAACAACTGTAGTGGTGTGAGAATCTCCCAGTAGCACTTTCTGATCATCAGCAGCCGTGTATGTGCTAAACATAGCACGATCATAGCAGACATGGCGGGATGCACCAGTATCTACCCACCAACCCTCTGATCCACCAACTAGGTGAATCTCAGAAATCATAGCCGTAAGAGGCTCCTCAGTCAGGTTAGCCTGCGGTGCAGGGCCTGGTCTGTTCCTACACTTGCGTGCCATATGACCTGGTTTTCCACAGTTGTAACACAGAAACAACTGTCCAGAATCATTCTTTTGGGTCGGTTTTTGCTGTGCCTTTTGGTTCCCTTGCGGGTTCCAATTCTGTTTGTTGCGGTTGCGGTTCTGATTCTTAAAGTTTTTCGGATTCGGTTTCAGAACCGCAGGCTTGGACCTTTTAGTGTTGTTGTTTGTGACAACAAGCACTTCCTCTTTTTGGTCCTGCTTACGAGCCTCCTCCTCAATACGGAGACGAGTAATCAAGCTCTCTAAGGAAAATTCCTTAGTCTTGTGCCTTAGCACATTCTTAAAATCTTTCCAACCTGGGGGCAATTTATCAATAATAACAGCAATCTGAAACTGTTCATCCAAAGTCATACCTTCGGAGATGATCTCATGAGCAATTTTCTGTAGCTCATGAGATTGCATCTCTACTGACCTGTCATCTGTCATCTGGTATTTGAGGTAGCGGCTGACTGCATACTTCTTTGCTCCAGCCTCCTCAGTGTCATACTTCTTTTGTAGCGCTTCCCAGATTTCCTTGGCTGACTTGTCAGAGTTGTAGTAGTCGTACAGGTCATCACTGAGGCCGTTGAGTATGTAGTTTCGGCACATGTAATCTTGTTCTGTCCAGGTGTGCAACTCCTTTGATTTTTCTGTCCAGGCTCGCATCTGATCAGTGTCTGCTTCGTCTGGTCTATCGGGTAAGTGCGGTTTGTCGGTTGTTAGCACAGCCACCACTTTTCTGGTTGTTAGGAAGAACTCCATCTTCTGTCTCCAGCGTTTGAAGTGGAGGCCCTCGAATCTGAATGGGGCAGCAGAGATCATGGGGACCTGGAAGAACGAAGCGGGAGCAGTAGGATCTAGATCTGCAGCAGAAGCCATTGATGTCGGCACGTCTTCAAATTGTTGGAAACAATGGCTATCTTCGGCTGAGTCGTGGACAAGTCACTCTCTTGAAGACGTTTCGGTGATCTGCTCAATGGTGCAAGCAGTTCGTCTCAATCACCGCCGCCTCTAGGATAAAACAGCCTCTCGAAATTTTTGTGGTATCGGTTCGTTTGCACGGACGAAGCGATTCTGGTTGCACTCAAAAAAAACTTGTTGCTCGATTTTTTTTTTTTTTTTTTTTTTGTGTAAAAAAAATGTTGTTCTTTTTATTTTCGTCTTCGTATCAGTTAAGAAGACGGAAGAGCAAAAGAGCGTTACTGAATGGGGGGATACGTGGTCTTGAAAAACGGATCTGAGAAATACCGGGTCAAAAAAAATAAATAAACGTTGCGTAACGTTCTTCAATACGGGTTTCTTACCGTTCCAGCCCGGTCAGAAAACGGTAAATAAATTTGTACCAAAAATATAAGTATTACACCACTACAAGCCCGAACCCGAACCCGGCCCGGCCCGGCCCGGGTCGGGTCGAGTCGGTCGGTCGCGCGCGCGCGCGTGTGTGGTGGTCAAGCATGGTCTCCCTCCTCACAAAAGAGCATCATTGGGTGCCCAAAGGGCCCAACTTAGCTTCAAAGAATCAAGTATAAATACTTGATTCTTTTGTATAATCCCACAATGTGGGACTATTCATATTCCCATAGGAGCCATTTCATACTTAGTCAAATTTTTAAGAATTCATTCATTTTAAAACCATTTCCAACAATGTATCTAGAGTACCTCTTAATATTAAGGTAATGGAAAAAGTGTAAAGTTGAATTAATATACATAATTTGAATCTTCCATTCACGAATTAATAGAAATTGAGCACTAGTTAGAGAAGAAGACCAACAACCAGCCAATCTATATCGATGATCGTGAGAGTTGCTGAAGTTTAGTCGTTGTTCGTTTGTAATTTATTTTTCTGTTGCTGGACCTTGTGGGTTGCTCCAATCCACAGATTTATAATTTTACCCTTTGGGTTGATTGTATGCATCAACCTTATCTTTAAAAGGGCAGTGATTTATATTTAGGGCCCCCGAGGATTTTTGCCCCGTTGTCATTACCGTTCGAGAACACTCTTACTTATTCGTAAATCCTCTAATTTTCTCATCCACTAAGAATATTGAACTTTCTCTCTAGATCCATGTACTTGCACGATTCTTTCTCCTTTTTTTAATGTCACAAGCATGGTGTAACGACCTGGGCTTTCGGCCCTTCGCCAATGGGTACAACCACCGTGGCTTACACTGATACATCACCATTTGCTTTTACGGTCAGCTTCTCGACTGCACCAACCTAAATAACATGTAGAAGTAAGAGTCTCCTGCTCGCCACCAAATACAAAGCGAGAATCTCCTATCATGCTGCACTACGTGCCAAAGCAAATCCGACCCAAGGATTTAATCGCTTTAAATTTGGATACTTAAATATATTTTTAATAATTAATTAGTGGATTTTATAACTCAAATAAACTCTTTTTAAATAATAACTAATGATGGTGAAATAGTTCAAAATTTGTTTACAAAAATAATTAGTTAAAAAAAAAATAGAAAATGTATCTAGAAATCGTTTTTAGAATTTTCGACTTTTGTATGTCGAAAAGTTGTCGAAAACGTTGGGCACATTTGTGTAATGCACACACTCTTATAAATGAGTTAGGATTTTTATTGTGTGTGTGTATTAACTTAAGAAATATAAATGAGCGATTTGACTAATTACGTAAGTTTTTATAAAACAAAATTTAAATGTAAACATAAGTGACATTATATATCAACTCTTTACAAACATAAGTACACAAGCTATTAAATGAATGTTGGCTTGGAAAATGGATGGGAGGGGACAAAAATCACGTGTAAATGAAGGGAGGGGACAAGAAAAATGATGTGGCAAAAATCTAGAGGAGGCTACGTACTTAGAGGGTGATTAGGTAAATTTCAAATTCTACTTAGTATATAAAATATTTTCCTAACATTTCCGCCATTTTCATTCATTTGTATTTCATGAAAAAGTCCTCTAAAGCTTTCATGTTTGTTTCCATGGCCTCCAAAAATAATTCCTAAGTTAAAAAAATGCAGTTCCATTCTCTTTTAAGTTTTAAATCCTTGTCGAAACCGTTCTCTTCCACTTCTACACTTCCTCCTTACAAAAACAAGTCCATACACTCCTCTGCCATGTTGGCTGAGCACTAAGACCCCCTAGGTCGAATATTTTTCACCTAAAAGCCATCAAGACTCCACTTTTTCAAGATAGAAGCAAAAAACCTAGGTTGTGTTCGAGTTATAGAAGAAGTTAGCTTGATTTAGTTCACTTTCGGTGAGTAAAGCTCGCTTCTTTATTCAAAGTTATTAACTTTATAAATGATGTATATTTGTTAGTTAAAAAGGGTTCTTGTTTGAGTAGTTATGATGTTGAATTGGTTATGCATAAGTATGCTTGAAATTGATGTTGATTTGGTTACATATAAGTATGCTTGTATGTGGTGTTTTATGAACTTGAAATCGAAATTTAAATGAAGTTAATTAGTAAGATATAACCTTGCTTATGTATGTGATTATGTTATATACGTGTTGGTGTTGCTACTTGTGATGTGCTAAGTTAAGAAATTTAGCACTAGTCTTGTGCTTGAATACGACATCGAAATCCCTTTCTTTTCAAACTTGTGTGCTTATTGTTTTGTCGAGAAGGGTTATAAAGTTTTAAATTTTTTAAGCTTTTCTCTCTAAAAAGGGCTTTATTAAAAATTATAAAGTAAGGTTTATAAAGTAAGGTTAAGTATAAAAGAAAAGTTTTTTTTAAAAGCTATTGAAATGTTAAACTAAGTGTAAAAGTACGGGTCGTATAGCGATGGTCGCTATAAGCGCAATTCGTGAAAACGAATTCTTTTCGAAATCTAAAAAATACTTTTCACGTAGAAATTTTTTTGGAAAATGTTTTTAGAACCTATATTAAGTAACAAAAAGGTAATTATTAATTAATTAATTATTTATTTAATAAATGGTTAATTAATTAATTAAGTAATTAGTACTTAATCGTTAGTTAATAGAACCAGTTAATACTTAAGCGTTAATCAATTAAGTTAATTATAATTAGTTATTTAATTAAAGTTAATTATTATTTAATTAATAATTAAGGTTAATTATTTTTAATTATTTATTAAAGGTTAATTATTAATTAATTATTTATTAAAAAGGGGTTTAATTATTAATTAATTATTGATTAATTAAATTTAGTTAAGATGTTAATCAAGACTTGATTACGATTTAATTATTATTTAATAAAGATTTAACTTATTATTTAATTAATAAATAAGGGTTTTTAATTTAAAAATCATTTTGTTTCAAAAATATCGGTTTTGTTTTAAGGTTGTCTTCCTTTTTCAAAAATGTTTTAAATCAAGGGATTTCTTTGTCGATTACCCTTAAGTAACCTTAAACAAATTTGAAACCAAGTTTGATACGGTGACACATTTATTGGAAGTAAGTCAACCCATAGTTAGCACTAAAAACCGATGAGTAGGCTGATCCTCTATCTGTGAGATCTAGAATTTATTTCTAGGCAAGAGATTGAGTAAGGCCAAAATATTAGAAACGTGATAGATATGAGAGGGTTAATTCCTATCAATGAGTCATGTTAAAATTAAGTATATGGTTATCCATATGTGAACTTTATATAACTACCCTTAGTAGCAGATTGTCCACTATTTATAACTTGATCTATTTTAACTCAGGAAGTATGTTGTGTATATTAGAGTTTTTCTGTGAGGACTCAAATACTGATTGCATACTTCCTAAAGAACCAGAATTGAGTTGACCGGAAATTATCGCTTAGTTTGGAGACATCGGTTTCAAATACGTATAATTTGTCCGAACCACTCCAAACTAATAACGTTCGTGATGGATCGTTAGGAAGTATGCTATAGAGATGTACTATTCTTCCTATGGGTGATTCCAAAAATGGAAGATAGTAAATGTTGAATGTTTGTTCGATCCCAGAACAATTTGTGTGGATGAATGCTAACATTGCATTGGTTGCTTGGAAAGCAGTGTTAGCATTCGAAGATGGTCTGCCAAGAGAAAAGGTAAAAGCGTAACCTCAAGTCTCATAACCAGGAGGTCGCTAAAACATGGTAGATACAGCAGGGCTATGTGGGTCTCACCCATTAGGGTATGGTCATCACTAATCTAGATTCGATATTCATGTATGCTTCGGGATCCTTTTATGGTTGTTGATCACAACTAAGGGATGATCATATTCGGTACTATCTAATAAGGGGTAGGCCGGTCCTGTGTTGGTAAAGGAGCAGATGCATCTGTAGCCCTCAGGTACATTCTATCTAGAGGTATACTTTTCGGAAGGCGGTCCCTTACCTTGCTATCAATTGGAATCCATTTTCCACTACGAGCCTTACGGACTTAGTTGTGCCCAATTATGCTGGAACGTGAGATGTAAGCATTCTAGCTATATTCAATATTTATTTTAAACCCTAAACAATATTATAATATCAATGGATTTCTTATAGAAATGTTTTGGTTGTCGTAAGGTAAAACCCATCAGTGTTTATGTGCGGCGTGGTCTTACGAGATACTTTGGTTTAAAGGATTTTTATAAAGTTAAAACATATGCTTTACTCACATCAGACCCCTGTTTGACCTGGAGTTTTATTTCTTTTCCTTAAACTCTTGGGTACTCAAATTTTTGAGTACTCAAGTAGTCAGGTTTATATGGAGCATTTTGGAGAAGCAGTATGGAGCAGAGGATTCCACTATATATAGTAGTTATGTTTGTTTCCGCTGTGATGTACATTATGTATTAGTAATGTAGGTTGGTTTGTATAGCATCCTTGGTTTGGAATAGTATCTGTTGTAAATTTGATGTAACATTTTGAAGTAACTATATGTACTATTCTGCGATGATGTATATGTAACTCTAACGTTGTGAGAAAAAAATTATATCTGTGGTTGTTTCCTTGTTTTTTATTTTCTTTACCCCACGACCTGTCTTTTGGACACTTAGATGATCAACACATAAATACCGATGATGTATTAAGTGTCGTCTTTGGGTGTAAGAAAGGCATATCGTTACACTTGGTATCAAAGCTTAGATTGAGCGAACACCTAGATCTTGGTTGGGGTCAACTCATAAGAGATAAGGTTAGTAGTACCCTAGAATGAGTACAGTCTTTGAGAGTACGTTTCCATGTTGATCTGATCAGCATTTATATCACTACAAGAAAATGTTGTTTTAATAGCAAGTAGGGATTGCATAAAAAATTGACTTGCTATGGTTTGGTACTTACCCCTTTTTATGTCAATAGATGACATGTTTCACCGCAATTAATTAGGAGCGAAACTTAATTTCGCGGTCTATTTCCTTCTTCTTATTCTTGCTCGCCTAAATTTTGCTTTTCACTTCTCTCCAAAAGAAACCCCGCTTTAAACCTAAATACCCCTTCAACCCTAAATCCCCGCTTCAATCTACAAATCCCTCTCAAATCTAATTCGCAACCCACGAATCCCTCTCAAATCCAATCGGTAACCCACGAATCCCTCTCAAATTTGGCAGTCAATTGCTGCAACTCTCTAGGAAGCTGAAGCGGGAATCCTTGAAGAAGCTGAAGTGTGATTCTTCCAGGCAACTTAAGCACTATTCGGTGATCGATTACTCAACCAAGCTCAATTCCTCAATGAAGTTGAATCGAGATTTCACGTTCAGGAACTTGACTGTTAGTATATTTTTTAGTTTCTGTATTTTATTTCCTTGTTGAATCATCCTATGAATAGACTTCATAGTTATTCAATGATGATAAACTAAAATTGGTGAACTTTCTTGGGTCAACAGTTTTACTTTACATGTCAATAGGAATTAAGAACATACTAATTTCCGCTTACTAATTTATGCTGAAGTTAAGCCAACAGTCGGTCAATTAGGTTTCATCATATTGATTTGAAACAAACTAAGGATATCGGTTGAATTTCGGATTAGTAGGTGCTTTATATAGTGAGATAAACATAACTTATAAAAATTTTCACAATTGAAGCTATCAGTTTGGTTTGTGTATGAATTTTAAATGCGAAAATATGAATTCAATTTTATAATTTATACTTTTTCATAGAAACATTCATAAGCTTGATGTACGTATGAGCTTGATACACGTCTCTTAATCTTTCAGGTCGCAATTAGTCTTATACAATCTATATAATATTTTTTTATCGTTGAATATGACATATTGATCATGATAGCATATATTGATACAATCATAAGATAAAATTGCAGTAAAACCGAGAAATTGCAATCTCAAATATGGCCAACATTTCATATTTTTCTTGTTTGTAGAATTGCTGTTTGTCCACTCCATTTTTTGTTTGTTGAATTGTAGTTTCTCCGCTTCCTTTTTCTATTTGTTGAACGTTGGTGCTGCTGATTTCATTATCTGCCAAATGTTTGACCAACATTATTTTTATTATTAAAAATAAGACTTATGGAAAGAAAATTTTAAACTAACAATTTTGTGTTTTCCTCAAATTAAAATATTTGATTTAGTAATGTTATCCGCCAAAACAAATTTGTATTGTTTAACGCTAAATTAAGCAGATGGAGAAAAATGAAAGGTGGGTGAAGAAGGAAGTTGCGTTAAAAATAATAAAGTGTTTTATTGCAGAAAAACATGATTGAAGAAAATAACCGAGACTTTTTAGTGCAGATTTTCTTGATGGATTTTCGGTTACGTTTTATACTATTGAATCAGGATTTTGCTAAAATAAAATTGATACTCGGTTTTGGTTTAATAATTGATAAAGAGAGCTTGCTATTTTTTCTTTTAAGAAAAAAGAATATTTATTACAACAACTATAGTGGAAAATGTTAGGTAGGTATCAACTTATAAATTGAATGTATGAACCGTTTTCCAATTTTTTATTTTGTGGTGTTTTCCAATTTTTGAAACATGCTTGGCTTTGCTTATTTTGAAAAATTAATTTTCAGTTCATAAACCCATTTGGTTTCAAATTTGATTTTAGCATTATTAACTTTTGAATTTTAATTTTAATGATTTTTTCAAACGGTTTTTTAAAATGATTTTTTCTCTTAAAGCAAAAGTGATATTTGATTTAAGTATAACACTCAGTTTTGACGTCTTGAATACACAATAATTTGTTTTTTTGGTAAATACTCCAAACTATCAATTATTATAAAAGAGAACATGTATATTTCATGACTTGATTTTGGATCTGAAACATTTCAAAGAAGCTTCATTGGGAGAGAAACAAAATCGAGCCTTCAATTGGAAAATCAAAATTAAGCATTAAATTTAAAGTCTTTGCTTGTCTAGTTATTACTCATATTGTGGGAATTAAAATAGAACCTGATTCCATGGTAAAGGAGAAACTGATATTTTGAAACATCTAGCAGTAAGAGGATAAGTTGAAACTTGAATGTAGTGGATGAGAACAAAATACACGTGGGTGAGGCTAATGACTAAAATGCCATTGTTTGTACTACTTTACTTGATTTTTCTTTCTGGATTCTTGACGAAGTGAGTAGTAGAAGAAGAAAGTTGAATAATGTTGACAAAAAGAAACAAAATAAAAATAAATTCAATCCTTTGTGTTGTGTATGGTTTTGATTTCAATTCTCTTATCTGTTCCATATTTTAATGTATGTGAATCATATCTACAACTTTTTATTTTATTTTACTTTTCCTATAGGGAGCATATTCTGTGTATGCATTATCTAGTTTTTACATTTTGTACAATAATCAACATGACCGTAAGGGGTTATTGTTTTACTTGATTCTTGATGAAGTGAAGAAAAGATTAAATTTTCTTGACAAAAAAATAATTTTGAATTCATATTTTGATCTATGTATTCCATTTTGGGTAGGAATTGGTACATGGTTGAGGATACAGTTTTTTATGTCCCATGAAAAACTTATTTACTATATATATATATATATTCAACAAGATGTCTAAATGCCAAGCTATATTAACAGTACTGCTAGTTGGAGCCTATAATTGCATAGGTTACTTTGTCTTGAACTGTTGTCGAATTTCAATTAGTTCGGAATTGACTGAGAGACTAGTCTTGTTGCAAACTGAAATGCAACTCAGTTTGTTGCAACTCAATTTATAGTGCATCCATGTAAATTGGCAATGCAACTGCTGGACCAATTGACGATGAAATTGATGGATCTAGTTTGACAATTGAACAATTTGGAAATACAACCGAGTTGCAATTTGCAATTCAGTTTGCAAAACAACTGAGTTGCAATATTCAGTTTGCAAAACAATTAAGTTGCAAATTGCAACTCAGTTTGCAAACTGAAATTCAAATACAATGATTTGTTTCTCAGAGCAACAAAATGCACGCGATCTAGTTTGACAATTGAACAATTTGGCAATACAACTGAGTTGCAATTTGTAACTCAGTTTTGCAACTGAAATGCAATTCAGTTTGCAAAACAATTGAGTTGCAAATTACAACTCAGTCTGCAAACTGAAATTCAAATACAATGATTTGTTGCTCAAAGCAACAAAATGCACCCGTTTCTAATAAGTCATGTTTCCATGTTTGCATCCATATTCCAGTTCATTCTGTTTCCATGTGTCATGCTCCAGCTCCTTCTATGCAAACATGATCGAACAGTTAAGGCATGATTGTATTCATGTTTCGACGTGCAAAAATTCAGATAATGATTGTATCTATGTTTCCACGTGCGAAAATACAGATAGACGATCTGTTGTGCTTTCAACTAGACTTGAAAACATTTTAAGTTGTAGTTGCTGTGCTTTCAACTAGACCTGAAAACCCTATTAAACATTATTGCTAACATTGTTACTAATGTTGTTTCTGTTATTTGTTTGACAGAGAAAACAAATCTAGGATGAAGCAAATGTACCTCATGTGGTAAGTGTAATTGGGATATTTTGGTACTACAATAGCTTGGCCTGTTGCGAACGTTACAATGGAATCAATTTCTAGTAAGTATAATTCAAACTTTGTTTAGATATGACAATTTTTTAATTTGGTGAATATTGTCTATTTCTTATCGGCTTTTGGAACATGCTTGTATGATATGATCACCATGATTGGGCTTAAGATCATAAAGCTAGCACTAGGTTGGTTATAGGCTTATAGCTACTAGGTAACAATGTTTAAAAAGGAAGTACACTGGCTGTTCGAATCCACATTTTATGGTTGTGGTGCCGTATGACCTCTATTTACATTTTATATGATTATAGGAAGAATTTGAATAAATAGCAACAATGGTCTTCATGTGTTATTATTTTTGTAGCTCAACAAATTTTATTCTGCTTAGACCAAGTCAAGTTAAGTATTAAATAACAATTATTTGCAACATTCAATAACAAATCATTTTAACTGGTATATAAAACGTCCAATAAAATTAAAAATTTTCTCCATCATCCAAACTATAGCATGCGTGAAGCACGAAAGAAAATCACTTTCAAAATCATATCCAGCGCTATTAAAGTCAAGGTCGACGATGTTTAGATTCTAGCAAAAGCATTCACATTTGTTTGTTCAAAGACTTAAATGGCAGTAGAATTTAGACTTAAGAGTTTCAAAACAAAAGTCATACGTTATTTGATCATTTCGAGCTATACCCAACGTGTCTCACTCGCATCCAAGGATAAAGTTTTATTCCTATGTTCCTTCTTCCATGTCAACTCAGTGAATTAAAACGGTTTTGAGGTGGCTCGTTTGAATCAACATTGAAAAATTAAACATGGAATACACAAATACTCTATAGTAATTCGTCCGAAGCCAGTGTTGTATGGACAGCAAAAAAATTCTGTTTGCATCAAATTGACGATCATATCAAAGCAAACATATGTACTAGGCCGAAAAGGATTTCAAATCTCGCGGTTTCAATTCTGTTAGCAAACTCAATCTATTTGGGGAGCGTTTGCAACCCATTTTTCCTGTTGGATGGGGTCACTTAAATGGTCCATTGGAGCCTGATATCAAGAACCCATAGGTGGCATCAGCCATCAAGATATCCCAATCCACGCCCGCAAATTCACAATAATGCAATCGACATAAATTAGTATTGTAGTCAAAATCATCAAAATTTGTATAATTGTTGTAGTTTTGATTATTTTCAAAATTTTGACTTTCATTATTTTGAAAATTTTGCGACTTTAAGGGCTTATTCAAATATCAATATGATTGTAATGACCCGTAAATTTTTGATAATTAAAATTGGTTAATTTAATAAATTTTGTTATTTAATATTTGAAGAAATAAAAATTTGTAATTTAATAATGAAATTAATGACTAGAATGAATTGTAACAATATTTAATGTAAGTTATCTATTAAAAATTCCTATGAAATTCCAATTAATTGGAATAATGTAATGTTATAACTTGGTTGTAAATTTAATATAAGTAAATGAATGTAAATATGAATTAATTATTGAGATAATATATATATATTAATGGTAACTGAATACAATCAATATGATGTAAGTAATTAAAATATTTGGTTGAAAATAAGGAACCCTTACAAGTGTGATTAAGGTTAATGGTAACAATTATATGTTACCTGTTTAATTAGTCTATTAAACTTAATTGGATGTCAATTGAAATTAAGTGTAGTTATATATTACATTTAGGTGAGTTAAGACAATAATTGAAATTTGTGAACGTAATAAAGTGAATAAAAATGTTAATTATATTCATCATGTAATAATTGATTTAATAAAAGATTGAAACCAAGATAAAATAATAAATCGGGATTTTTAATTTTTATTAATGTGTAAAACTGATGAAATTCAATATAAATTAAATTATAGTAACTAATTCAAATAAAAAGGTGGAAATTAGAGAATAGTAATGTAATAAAATATAAACAATGTAATTTTGAATGTAGAATAATAATTGATTGAATATAAAGATTGAAAATCAAATTGAATCAATTTATTTGGATTAACTTATAATTAATTTGATTTAATTACAATGGGAATTAAACACTGTAATTGGTAAATTGATTAACTTTAAAATTTGATATCTGAACTTGTTTAAATTATTGTGAACGTTTAAGTAATCAAAAATAGTAAAATTTATTAATCATAGAATTTGAATTGAAAATTTTGATTTAATTAATTTAATATTAATTTACTTTAAATGGAAATTAGCCACAAGGGCCTCTTTAGCAAGTGGAATTAGTTTCTAGGACACACAACTGGAATAATTACTTTCAAGGACAAAACGTAAAATAATTAGTTTCTAGGGCCTAAAAACCTATGAAATTATGTCCTTGAAAGTAATTGGACTGCTGACTTTGTCCGTGAAAGTAATTATTCTGCTGATTTTGGCCTTAAAAGTAATTTCTTTGAATGTGTGTCCTAGAAACTAATTGGACTGTAAAGTTTGTCCTTTTGGTGAAATGTCCCTTTATTTAATTTACGTGAAAATAGCCATTTTGGCCACTGACTCGAATTTCGACGAAATCAGTTTCATCGGATCCGTAACAGTGAATTATTGTAGGATTTTAAGTTTCTTAACGATCAGACTTGTCGTTGGATCGTACGCTCAGAAATCAATTTAATTGAAATCAATTTGAAATAAGCTGATTTTGACAGAACTTCTTCGTACGATGGAATTAGGACGTGTAACCTATTTCATTGAATTTGAAATCATCGAAAACATCTATTTTGATATATGGGATGACCCATTTTCATTTCGGAGTCAGAACGGGCTTTTCGGGTCGTTTATCGTTCCAATTCAAACCAAATCTTGTCCATCCATTCTATTTTCAGCTTTGTCTATAAATAACCTGTTAAAAACCTTAGTGTTTCTCAACTCAGTTTGTATGTACGTACAATTTCATTTGTTCCTCTCTTTCCAATGGCAGACAAACCCTAATTCCAATTGCAAATTCAAAATCAAAACCAAATCAAAAAATTCAAACTCCTCAAAGTATATCGAATTATATATCGATTTGAAGCTCTCAATGAGCGCAAGTCAAATCTGTAGTTTTTTTTCGATCTGGGTTTCAATGTGGCCGGAATTGGGTGATGAAGTTTCGGTCGTTCGTTGGTGGTCGTTTGATTGTGCGATGGATCGTCGATCATACGACGATCGGGTGGTGGTAACGTATTGAGGGCATCGTATAGTGGTCATCGGTGTGGTCGCTTTGGTCTCTAGGTGCACGGATTCGTGGGGTTTAGTGGTGGAAGGCGTACGGCGTCGGCGGTAAATAGGGTGGCCGGAGGCGCCGTCCTGGTGGCCAATTGGGCGGCTCTAGGTGGCGAGCTCGTTGACGACCTTCGATATGGTGAAGGCCAATTGGGGCGGCGACAAAAATGGCCGAAGGTAGTGGGGCTCTAGGGTTTGAGATTGATCTGGTGATGGGGTTTTTTGCGCGTGCTCGTGTGACGTGTACGATGATAATTTGTTTTTTTTCTAAATTCAAATCTTAATAGTTCTAATATGAATAACTTTCCCTTACGAGGTCGGATTTACACACGGTTTCTTGTGTTGGGATAGTATCAGAATTTCGGACATTTTGACGCTAGTTTGGATGAATTCTGAGACCGTTCAAATTTTGGGCTTATTTTGAATTTAAATTCAATTTAAATTCAAAGGTGAGTGTTTTAACCCACTCATAACTTCTAAAATTTCTTATGTTTGTTAAATTAAATTTATGATGTGATTAGAAATTTATTTATGACTGTTTGGTATATTTTAAATCATCATCTCAGTTAATTTGAATTTATTTGAATTAAATCATTATTTAATTTATTATTGAATATAAATTGCTTGTTAAATACCTGTTATTGATTATCAGTTCTATATTGATATTTATTGATTGATTTGTATGATGGTTGTAATAGACATTGATTGTTGACCCTAGGATAGAGAATTATATACGGACACTGGATTGGTTAAATTAAATGATTTTAAAATCCTTAATTTTCGAATTTAATTAAGTGATATTTTGAAATAAAATTTGATTTATGTAAATTGAAGTATTATTGGAAAATCAAGTTTATGATGAAATGTGAAATGGTTTAAATTGAATTGCTTTAAGAAATTAAATTGGAAGTTTAAAGTAAAATTTTAAGTATAAATGGAATTCTATCGAAATTAAGTTATTGAAGTTGTTTGAAAATAACTTTGAAATATTTTGAAATTGGAGTAATCCGAATTGATATTTGAACATAGATTGAAACGATATGAAATTCAATGGTTTATTGAACTGTTAAATTTAAAGGTTTGGAATTTGGTTTGTTGACTTGGAAATTGAAAATGGTCCAAATGTGTTGAAATGAAATGAATAGTTTAATTTGATATTAACTCCAAATTCATGTTTTAATATAAACTATTTTAAAAATATATTATTTAAAAATTTCTAATTATTAAGGTTTCAAAGTATTAAACTATTTTAACCTGTATTAATTATACTAAATCATGTTAACCTATTTTAAACCATTTAATTTATTTAAACTAATTAACCTGTTTTAACTTATTTTAAATCTAATTAATCTATTTTGAAGCTATTTAATCTATTTTAATTATATTTAATCTATTTTAAATCTATATTAACTATTTATAACTATTTAAATATATTTTCTTCTAAATTCCAAACTAAGTAAAATGGATGGGTTTATATTCAAATTCTCGATTTTTAAGTGAATATGGTCAATGATGTTATAACCTCTGTTGGGGATTAAATAACATATTTGGTTTAATATGATAATTTTGAAATGAGAGTTTATCCTATTTTGGAAATATGACTTTTGAAAGGAAATATAATTTCGAACTATGATTTCAAGGTGAATATGATTTCGAAAGTAATGATTTCGAAAATGATATGATTTGAATTGAATATGATATTTTGATATCAATTATGAAATGATTTTGGAAATGTAAAAGAACCATCCGGTGTGTAATAAGCGATTGGTTGTTAAAGAGACCGGGATCAGATATTGTCATACTCTTTGCCAATACCGAAAACCACTTTGACAACTGTGTAGGTGGTGGAGATTCCAGAATGAAGTAGGATGGTTGGCGACGATCCTATATGAGGTATATACGTGGACCTGACTCCCATGAGTTAGCTTAAGGTGGCTAAAACAGGAGCAATTGACGGGCTAAGTGAGGTCATTCCTCCGATCGGGCACATTCCTTCGATACTATATTCTGACTTTGCGATTGATTAGGTGGCCACCCTCGATTTTTGATTTGGGAGTGTGTTTCGAGGTAGGCGGTAGTAGCTGCTATGCGTTACCACCGGTTTGGAAGTGTAATTGGTATATCTACCCTGACATTGCCTAGTTATGCCGTGTCACCTACCCTATCGAGACCACTACGAGTTTGTTTTGTACCATACCTATGGAGTGCCCTCTGACGACGTCTAGTACGGGCATGATTACAGTATTGTATAGACTATGAGAATATATAAAAATGTGTTAAGGGGGAAAATGTAACGCCTTAATGCTATTTTAATAGTTACTTTACTTTAGACATTATTATAATAGCGTATTGTACTACATAGTAGATAGTTTAACGGATCCTTAGGAGATGTGAATCCCGAACATCTCTTAAGTTACTGCACTCACGTTAGACACTGGATAGGAGATGTCAAACCCCGTAAGCATCTCTGATGCCGTTCCACTCATAGTTATTTACCGTTGATTTAACTCACATAAGATCTTTTAGTTCTGACTCGAGTGTTTTGTCTTTTCAATTCGCTCGGGTCAGCCTGAGCATTTCAGGATTTGAAGACCTTTTTCTAGAGGTCGAAGACGAAGATTTGTTCTACTATTATTTACTATATTTATTCCACTACATTCATAATGTTCCGCTGCATTATTTGTTTATCTCGGATATGTGTAACTTTGATGTTGTATTGTATAAGTATAATCAAATGTTTTGTATACAGCTTCATGAAATTTTATTTGAATATTATATTTTATCATTCCGTTGCGAGATTCTATTTTATTTTTTTCTTTCTCTGCTTTTTCTTATTCACCCCAATAACAATCCGCCCTTATGTATGGTTTGAGTTGGCACGTGTGCCTTCTTAAACGGCCAAAATGTCGGGATGCTAAAGATAATCATATGATGTGGAAAGGAGTTCATCATAGAGATATTCAAAATTGTCGTATCTGGGTGTATATGAGCTTCGAGACAATTTGAAACACTTATTTATGAACATAAGAAAAGTATTGGCATTTTTCCATTTTGAAACAATTAGAAAAACCAACTGATAAGTCACTACTGATGAAAAAAAGTCTTACAATGCCTAGTCACTAGAATGTGAAATTACTTACTGTTCTATTTGAGCATACAAATTTCCTATCAATATTTGATTGGAAACAACAGAAGCACACTGATCTTAGTAGACTTGTTCTTTTCCATAATATTAAAGCCATTTGTTAATCTTTTCTATGGAAAGTAACTATCTAAAATGAAAATAAATAGAGAATAGTACTTGATATAAAAAGGAAGTACATTTGTGCTGTCAACATGAACATTAGTATAACCTGCATCATAACAAGCTATACCAAATTAATTCCTTACAATGAGAAAATAGTAGTAGGTCATACATTTACCATGTTAAATTATATCTTTAACTTAATATTGTGATCATGTTTAACCTCAGGCTCTAGTTGATAGAGCCCATAACTTTGTGTTAGTAATATCAGAAAACCTTTTATTTTGCCTACATACATTCAATATATTTACACAAAGAATGCACACTAGTAATGACTTATCATCGCTATTCAAATTGAAGATGATGGAAAGTGCAAAGTGAAAAATGAATTTGTGAAATTGAACAAAATCAGTAGAAGAGAAATATATTGATTAAACGCAATTATTTTAATTTTTTACTTCAATTAAAACCACTAGTGTATGAAACAGTGTGTTTTACTCATCGATTGAGACATAGATCGGCGAGATGGGGGTGGAAGGTTGTTAGTGTGAAGTATGAGGGAGTGTGATGTTTGGCATGTCATTTGATTTCAGAAGCAGGAGTGTTTCATTTGAAGTTTCATGTAGGGGTTTGTAGTTGATAATGGATGTTTAGGGTTATTTCAGATGGGTGCTGTGGTTTCTTGGTTGTGAATGTTTTGGTTAGGTGAAATTATGGATTAGTTATTTGAAATGAACATATATTCAAAACAAATACTTGAATTACCATAAGAAGAATACATGATACTGATCGCATATATGTTGTAGGTACTAATAGTTGTTATGCCACTTTAGAAAATTAGTTCTCAGTGTAAGATAGTTTTTGTTTCATCATTGGCATTGGTTGAAGAAGTTTGTTCTGTAATAACAGAATCATCCTTATTTCGTCATTGGCATTGGTTGGCATCATATATCAAGATGAGAAATACATGATATGTGATAAATAATTCTATTTTCAGGAGAAGAAAAATATGTATTCGAAGATGCTGTAGTTGCATTATTGTTCTTCAATCTTCACTGTTATATATATCAGTGTCGGGGCAGGTTGTTTGCGTATAGGTGTTCATGATTGGTTGTTTTGGGTTTGGTAGTGAGGTGTTGAGGGTAGGTGATTGATGCTATGATAGGAATTAAAGGTGATGGTGAGGTTATGCTTCAAGCAACGAAGTTGATTGTCTTGGGTTTTGGTGAGGTTGTGAATAAGCTGCAGTTTTGAGATGTGGTGGAGTGCAGGATTTTATTATTAGCAGCGTGGCTTGACACATATTTTTCATCATGAGCACTTTCATCCGGGTCTAATAGCAGTATATGTTCTCTTTGGTTATCATTAAATTCATTTTTATAGTATGTATAAAGGCAAATTCTATTTCAACCCGAGTATTTACTTAGTAACCCCCTCCAGAATTAAAAAAAGTCTGTAAACCCAAAAAATAACTTAGTAGCCCCCTACCATTTCCAGAACTACCCTTCCCATCATCCAAAACGTGCTCGTGCCTCCTACTGTCGCGCAAAAAATTAAATGTTCTCGAATTCGTTCCCTCAAAAAATTAAACGTTCTCGAATAAAAAAACCTTAACGTAGTATACCACGCAAAACCCTTACTGTCGCGCCTCTGCAAAAAAGTTAAAAACTTTTCAAATTTTTTTGAATTACCTTCCGTGATTGCGTTAACAATTCATTCTCCTCTTCAAAATCCATCAACTAGTAGTGAAAAATAGAATTTTTTCTTCACTGATTTAGAAACTAGGGTTTTGAAGAAGCGGTGGTTTAAACAGTAATAAACTGACATAAGAAGATAATGGAATTGAAAAGAAAGAAAGTACGCAGCTTTATAAGGGTATTTTAGTCTTTAAAATTTTATTTATTTTAGTGGGGGCTACTACGTCATTATCTGTGTTGAAATTGAATTTTCCATGTATAAAATGACCTATTTAATTTTTTTGCAAACTGCCAACTCAACATCTATGATTTTCCCAGACCTTTGCTTACTTTATTGGGATTCAAGCACATTTCACTGCCAATTTTCTTACTTTGAACTACTTTATGAATTGTCTCGTTAGTTTCATAAATTTCAATCCTCAAACTAGTTTGAGTTAAAACAGTGAAAATGACACAAAAGTTTATTAAATCCTTCCTCTCTCTCTCTATTTCTTTTTTGTTTTTTCGCTTCTCTCTCTATAGTGCTGCTGCATATCGCAACACTCTGCTACTCCTTTCAAGCGATTTGATTTTCAAGTACTCATTGCAAACAATAAGTACTACAGTCTAGAGATTTAGTTATATCTATATCACTTCTAGAAAGTATGGTATCTAGACCACTAACCTTATTATCATCTTAGTTAACAAACTAAACAAATCCGTTTTCATAATCATTAATATTTAAAACTTTTTTTAGAAATATGTAGCAGATCAGTGCTATGCGTTGCCGTATATTGCTGCAACCTAATTAGTGAAAGTTCTTTAGTACATTTGAAGTTCAAGTAGATGTATCCAAATATGAAACACAATTTGAATTGAAATATGCATGTTGAGCTTTGGAGAGTGGTTTTTAACTATGTGAAGTCCAACAATGTTTGATTCATATATACAAGAAATTAATGTCTCATAATCAGTGATAGATTTTCTAATTCTGTTTCAAGTTGCTTCCCAAGACCAGGCAACTCATGCATATTTCATGCCAGAAAATATCTTTAAATTACTAAATAATTAAAGAAAACATTTGGCATACATCCTTAATAGGTTTGAAAATACACAAAACATCCCTCCATTTTAATTATAAGTTTCCCATCCTTATTTTTAAACGTGTCAAAAAGATTTCCCTAAATACCCTTATGTCTTCTCCGGACAAAACGCAGAACCCTTCAAATTCTTTTCATCGATTAACATCTTAAAAAAAGAAAACCCTAATCGCCTGAATTATAAATCGGAATTAGTTGCTACTTCAAAAATCGATGTCCGAATCGAGTCCAAACCTAAAGAAAGTTGAGATTCGGAAGATGAAAACAACACAAATTAGAAAATCGAAGGATATCTATTAAGAAATTTCGTCATTTCGATTTTTATTGTATTTTAATAATTAAATTTGATAAAATTTGCACATATTTGTTAGAAAAGCTCAAAAACATTCACATACAAACAATATTATGCCTAATTTAATGGATCGAAATAGTTACATGAAAATTTAACATATTTTCCCAAATTAATACACAATATTCTGAATTAATATAGAATTTTCTGCAAATTGTTTACAGTAGTAGAAGTTTTATATAACTGCACTCTTCTATGCAATATGCAATAATTACAGCCATATATGCGACTATATTTAGTATTTGCAGACAAATATGCAATTATTGCAAATCAGCATTGTGGTACAATTTTTGTAGTCAAATCTGCAAATTTTGAATATAAATGCATAAAACACTGCAAAAATATTGTTGACATTTACAGTGAAGCATCTGATTATACAAATAAAAATGCAAAAATAATTCAACAATTATTTTCTCATCTATATGTAGATATGTTGATTATTTCCAGTTATATGCAATTTTATTGAAAAGTTGCAGAATATATGCAATTATTATGAATAGTTGCATACATCTTTGCAATTACTATTAACAATTGCATTTTTAAATGCATTTCACTTATGAAGTTATAAATTGTATCATTTTTAAATGCATGTCTGATATGCATCTTAAATTTAGTTATTATATGCAAATTTTAACTGCATATGAAATATGCGGCTAAAACATACAATTAAACGATGCAAATTTTAAGTGCATTTTACTTACGCAGTTAAAAAGTCATAAGATTTTTATTATACTTGGAGACATATATGTAATTATTATGAATAGTTGCATACATGTTTATAATTATTTATGAACAACTGTATTTTTAACTGCATTTCACTTATGCAGTTATAAATTGCACCATTTTTAACTGCATATCTGTTATGCAGTGAAAAATAGCACCTGTTAAATGCAATTTTTAATTGCATATAACATATGCAGTTAAAACATACACTTGAATCATGCAAATTTTGAAGTGTATTTCACTTATGAAGTTAAAAATTCATAAGATTCTTATTATACTTGCATACATATCTAATATAAAGTTATGAATTATATTATTTTTAACTGCATATATCGTATGCAGTCAAAAATTGCAGCTGTTAAATGTGTTTTTTAAGTGCATACTTGATATGCAATTAATAATATAGCTGTTAAATGCAAATTTTAACTGCATTTTACATATGCAGTTAAAAACTAAAAAGATCAACTGCATTTTACATATGCAAATTTTAACTGCATTTTACATATGCAGTTATCAACATACATAAAATTCTATAATAATTCTCGACAACTGCTGAAAAATACACATTTATTTAAATAACTAAAGATTTTGATAAATACAGCCATGAACGCAATTACTTACAATAATTGCAGCAGAGTCTGCAGTTATTTTACTTAACTGCATACAACTCTGCATTTAATACAAGATTAAAAATAAAATTTCTTTGAACAAAAAACATCATATTATTCGAATTACTTAATATAACTTATACTTGCTATGCATAATTATACAAAAAACATTGCTAAATTATCAAAAAATTGCAAAAAACAATAATACAAAGTCGATTGAAAATTAAATCAAGCATTTACCAGCAAGATGATGAAACCATAATGAATCGCAAAAAAATCGAACAGTAGATCGAATTAAATCTGATTTCCCTACGAAGATTTCAAATCTTGATCGCCAATACAATCACACGAGAATAGTAGACATGAAATAAACGAGGGTAATTAGGGGAACAAAATATTGTAAAAAAAAAATAGGGACCATATTTACAAGTTTATAGCGGAAGGAGTTTTGGACTATTAAATTTGATTTTAGGGACGTGGGCCTAGTTTTCAAATAATTAAAATAGTACTCCTATATATATTTACAACTATCCATCTTTTTTCCTAAAATAAGAATGTTTAAATATTGGAGGTTAGATTTAAGTTGGATGAGGAATGACAAAAAGTGTGCATATTTCAGCAAATGGGGTGCATTTTTAGAGGTTCAAACTGTAGATTAGTTCGCAAAATAGCAGATGCAAGGAATGAAGAAGAAAGAAATCAGTTGAAACCCGACAACCTAAGTATGAATGAGTGGAAGAAGTTTGTCATGTCCAAAACGACTCCAGAGTTCAAGGTTATAGTTACACATTTAACGTTGATGAGATGCGACAGCCAAGATTGATTTTTCAATGCACGTTTTCATTTTATTTTTAGGAATTGAGTCAGAAATATCAAGCTATTAGAGACAATCAGATACCACACACATGTAGTCGTAAAGGAATGGCTCGAATCACCCGATGACTTGGTAAGAATTACTAATTTATATACCATAATATTTATTAGGTAGTTAGTTATTGTGACGTGTTGTAAAAAATATTCTTTAAACATCGAAAAAGACGAGTCCTCATCCATCTTCTGTCAGTCGAGCTCAAGTTTGGATCAAATACCACACACGAAAAAATAGGTTATGGTTTGGTCTGCACTAATTATATTTCGAATTATCACCTAAAAGCATAATCAAAATTAGCTTAATCATGGCTAAACATGACCAATCATTCAACTTTTTGAATTTAAAAGAAGAGATCATGCATGACAAGTTGTGAATTACCTTACCCAATGAATTTCAAATTCCTTCTGATGAATAGTCTAAAATATATTGGAGAAATGCAAATTTTTTTTAGTCTATAAGAATTTTGATTTGAATTCAGAATATAAGGCAGCTTTGAGTGGAAGAAGAAGAGATAACAAGTCTATTTGGCTAGTAGAATGGATATTTTCTATCAAACTAGAAGTTTGCATGAAATAACAAGTCTATTTGAAATAGCTAATCTTGTCTGAGTTGCTTATCTACTTTGAGTTAGCCTTTGTGGATGTTTCTTAGTTATTTTTAGTGATTCATTCATAAAGTTTCTGTTTGAAACCATGCTGTTTAGTTTGCATTTCTACATTTATGACTAACATACACACGTATGTGCTTCTTTTGACAGGTGTTGTATGATGCTTTTGAGGTTGCTACATGATGTTGCACTCTTTCTCCTTCAAATCGGTCATGCTTTCGTTAATGTATGGTCTATCGACGTTCATACGTCTTTGTTTTTAGTATGTATCATTTTGGTTAGCTACAGTTGTATGTATTGTTACTTTTGGTCACAAATAATACTCTGTGTATGAAATATTATGGATATATATATATATATATATATTATGGTTTGGCTTATGACTCCATTTGATTACGTACATTACAATGTGATAAGTGTGCTTTTTTGAATTGTTATAATATATTAGGTTAAATAAGTTTAGTAAAATTGAAAATTGTAAGCTTGAATATATATGGCAATAAAATAGTGCAATGCAAATTTTTTTAGCGTTTTAACTATGCTACGAAAAGAAAAATTGTTACAGCTATCATATACTATAGCATTATGCTTGTGCTATACAAAATATTCTACAAGGATTAAACAGTTTTCATGGCAAAAAACAACGCTCAATAGGTAGTAATGAATTTTCTATAGCGTTTCAATGCATAATAAAAGATTGACATAATATTTCCACAGCGTTTTTAGACGCTATAATAATATAGCATGTCAACATATTATGGCAATTAAACGATGCCATAATTGTTAGTATCATAAAACACAACTCTGTGTGAAAGTTCTATAGCAAGCTTCAAAACGCTATAGAAAAGTAGTTGTACCAATACGTCTAGTCTAAGATGGAAACAAAAACGCTGTTAAAAGTCCGTTTTCCATTGCAAGTTTGAAACGCTATTGCATACCCTTAACTGCTTTTAGGGGGCCCGATTTTTTTTATGAGTGGTTGGTTATGCTTTTTGGGCTGACCAATGCACCAGCATTTTTCGTTGATTTTATGGATCGAGTTTTTAGAGATACGTCGAATAAGTTCGTGTTGGTTTTCATCGACGACATCCTTATCTATTCCAAGACCGAGGAAGAACACAAACACCATTTGGAAGTGGTGTTGAAAACATTCTTAAGGAAAAACTTTATAAGTGCCACTTTTGGCAATCAGAAGTGAGATACCTAGGACATATTGTATCAGGTGATGGCATCTCAGTTGATCGGGCTAAGGTAGCTGCTGTGCAAGATTTTATGAGACCCCAAACTCCTAAAAATATGAGAAGCTTTTTAGGGATGACGGGTTATTATAGGAAGTTCATAAAGGATTACTCCAAGATCATTTCCCATCTAACCAAGCTGACGAAAAAGGATGTCGAATTTGAGTGGACTTCGAAGTGTGAGGATGCATTCCTCGAGTTAAAAGAAAGGTTGACCAGTGCCCCTATTTTGGATATTATTGATGAAGGAGAAGGGTTAACTATTTATACCGATGCATGTAGAGTTGCTTGGGCACACTGTTGATGCAACATAGGAAGGTTATAGCCTATGCATGTAGACTGTTAAAGCCTCACGAGAAGAATTACACAACGCATGACTTGGAGCTATTAGCCGTAGTATTTGCATCAAAGATGTGGAGGCATTACTTGCTGGATGAGAATTCTTCTTTCCCTCTTTTGTTTATTTCTAATCTTTAAGGATCCTAGTTTGTAATTTCCTTCTTTAAATAGGTCAAAGGTTCGAGTTCTTCATGGATCATAAGTCCCTGAAGTATTTTTTTCACTCAGAAGGATCTGAACCTCAGGCAACAACGATGGTTGAAGTTCCTTACAGCTTACGACTTGGATATTCTCTATACACCAAGAAAAGCAAACGTGGTGGTAGACGCTCTTAGTAGGAATGCAGTTTTGGCGCTCTTGGAAGTAAAACCAACCCTTTTGGAAAGGATTTCTAATAAACAAAGGGAGAATAGTCTTCTATTAGAATTTATTCTAGAAATTGAGGAGGGTCGAAGTTCTAGTTTCAAGATTGATAACCGTGGTGCTTTGAGGATGAATGGAAGATTATGCAATCCGTATGTGGATGGCCTTAGGCAAGAAGTTTTGATGGAATGCCATAAATCTAAGTTAAGAATCCACCCTGGGGTTAATAAAATGTACAAGGATATAAAATGAGTATTTTGGTGACCCCGAATGAAGAAGGATGTCTCAGTCCTCGTCAATAGATGTTTGAACTGTCAATAGATAAAAGGCCATCACCAAAAGACAACTAGTTTACTTCAATCATTGGAAATTCCAAATTGAAAATGGGAGATGATATCGATGGATTTTGTTGACGGATTGCCCAGAACCAGAAAAGGGAATGAATGGGTGTGGGTTATTGTAGATCGGCTAACGAAGAGTGCTCATTTTATTCCGGTGAAGCCATCAAGGACTGCAGCTTCTTTGGCCAAAATTTATATAAGGGAGATTGTTAGATTGCATGGGGTCCCAATGAGTATAGTAAGTGATTGAGATCGTATCTTTACTAACCAGTTTCGGAAGGCATAGCAAGTAGCTTTAGGAACAAAGCTAAGCCTGAGCACAACATATCACCCCCAAACAGACGGACAAGCGGAGCGGGTAAATCAGATTTTAGAAGATCTTTTAAGGGCGTGTATTCTAGGTTTTGGAGGATTATGGGAAGATCATATTCATTTGGTGGAATTCTCCTACAATAATAGTTATCAAGCGAGCATCGACATGGCACCCTACGAAGCTCTCTATGGACGTCCATGCAAGTCACTGCATGTTGGGTTGAGACTGAAGATAGGCTAGTACTTGGACCGAACATGATTCGAGAAGCTACGGAAAAGATTTCGGTAATCAAAAGAAGGATGAAAGAAGCTCAGGATCGATAAAAGAGTTATGCAGATAGAAGGAGAAGAGATTTGGAGTTTGAAGTCAGAGACTCTGTGTTTGTAAAGATTGCTCCAATCAAAGGAGTTGTTCGATTCAGTAGGGCTGGGAAGTTGACACCTAAGTATATTGGACCTTTTAAAATTATTGAAAGAATTAGACCGCTCGCCTACAGAGTTGAGTTACCAGAAAGCCTGTCGGGGGTCCATAATGTTTTCCACGTGTCCCATTTGAGAAAATATGTTCATGACCCTTCGTTGATTGTAGAATCGTCGGTTCAAGATGATTTGGAGATAGAACCGAACCTGACAGTGATTAGACATCCAGTGGAGGTAGATCAAGATAAGAAGAGATTGCGTAATAATAAGGTGGTGAAGTTAGTAAAGATTCAGTGGAGTGAGGATCCCCAAGATTATACTTGGGAGACGGTGGATCATATGGGGGAAGCCTATTCAGAATTGATGTTGGGATAGTCATTGTTTGTATGTATAGTGTATGCATTATTGTGTATGGATGCTTAGTGTATGTCCTTTGTATGTATTTCATGATATATAATATATGACCTTTTGATTTGTCATGAGTTACCTCTTTGTGTGCAAATTTCGGGACGAAATTCTTTTAAGGGAGGAAGAATATAACGACCTAGGATTTAATCACTTTAAATTTGGATATTTAAATATATTTTTAATAATTAATTAATGGATTTTATAACTCAAATAAACTCCTTTTAAATAATAACTAGTGATGGTGAAATAGTTTTCAAAATTTGTTTACAAAAATAATTAGTTCAAAGAAAAATAGAAAATGTGTCCGGAAATCATTTTCCGAATATTCGACTTTTTGGTGTTGAAAATTTATCGGAAAACGTTATGCACATTTGTGTAACACATATACACACTCTTATAAACGAGTTAGGATTTTTATTATGTGTATATATGTGTATTAACTTAAGAAATATAAACGGGTGATTTGACTAATTATGTAAGTTTTTATAAAACAAAATTTGAATGTAAACATAAGTGACATTATATGTCAACTCTTTACAAACATAAGTACCCAAGATATTAAATGAATGTTGGCTTGGAAAATGGATGGGAGGGGGCAAGAATCATGTGTAAATGGAGGGAGGGTATAAGAAAAATGATGTGGCAAAAATCTAGGGGAGGTTATGTACGTAGAGGGTGATTAGGCAATTTTCAAATTCTACATAGTATATAAAATATTTTTCTAACATTTCCACCATTTTCATTCATTTCTATTTCAAGAAAAATTCCTCTAAGCTTTAATGTTTATTTCCATGGCCTCCAATAATAACTCCTAAGTTAAAAAAATCTAGTTCCATTCTCTTTTAAGTTTTGAATACTTGTTAAAACCGTTCTCTTCCACTTCTACACTTCCTCCTCACAAAAACAAGTCCATACACCCCTCCACCATGTTGGCTGAGAACTAAGACCCCCCTAGGCTGAATACTTTTCACTTAAAAGCCACTAAAGACTCCACTTTTCCAATATAGAAGCAAAAACCTTGGTTGTGTTCGAGTTGTAGAAGAAGTTAGCTTGATTTAGTCCATTTTCAATGGGTAAAGCTCACTTCTTTATTCAAAGTTATTAACTTTATAAATGGTGTAGATTTGTTAGTTAAAAATGGTTCTTGTTTGAGTAGTTATGATGTTGAATTGGTTATGCATAAGTATGCTTGGGATTGATGTTGATTTGGTTATATATAAATATGCTTGGGATTGATGTTGATTTGGTTATATATAAATATGCTTGTATGTGGTGTTGTATGAACTTGAAATTGAAATTTAAGTGAAGTTAATCAGTAAAATATGACCTTGCTTATGTATGTGATTATGTTATATACGTGTTGGTGTTGCTATTTGTGATGTGCTAAGTTAAGAAATTTAGCACTAGGCTTGTGCTTGAATACGACATTGAAATCCCTTTCTTTTCAAACTTGTGTGCTTATCGTTTTGTCGAGAAGGTTTATAAAGTTTTAAATTTTAAGTCTTGTTCTCTAAAATGGGCTTTATTAAAAGGTATAAAGTAAGGCTAAGTATAAAAGAATTTTTTTAAAAAGCTTTTGGAGCGTTAAACTAAGTTTAAAAGTACGGGTCGTATAACAATGGTCGCTATAAGCGCAGTTTGTGAATACGAACTCTTTTTGAAATCTAAAATTATTTTTCACTTAGAAATCTTTTTGGAAAATGTTTTTAGAACTTATATTAAGTAATATAAAGGTAATTATTAATTAATTATTTAATAAATGATTAATTAATTAAGTAATTAGTACTTAATCATTAGTTAATAAATGTACTTAATACTTAAGTGTTAATCAATTAACTTAACTATAATTAGTTATTTAATTAAAGTTAATTATTATTTACTTAATAATTAAGGGTTGATTATTTTTAATTATTTATTAAAGATTAATTTTTAATTAATTATTTATTAAAAAGAGGTTTAATAATTAATTAATTATTTATTAATTCAATTTAATTAAGATGTTAATCAAGACTTGATTACGATTTAATTATTATTTAATAAAGGTTATTTTATTATTTAATTAATAAATAAGGGTTATTAATTTAAAAATCATTTTGTTTCAAAATTATCGGTTTTGTTTTAAATTTGTCTTTCCTTTTTAAAAATGTTTTAAATCAAGGGAGTTCTTTGTCGATTACCCTTAAGTAACCTCAAACAAATATGAAACCAAGTTTAATGTGGCGACACATCTACGGGAAGCAAGTCAACCAATAGTTAGCACTAAAAGCCGATGAGTAGGCTGATCCTCTATCTGTGAGATCTAGAATTTATTTCTACGCGAGGGATTGAGTAAGGCCGAAATATCGAAAACGTGATAGATATGGGAGGGTTAATTCCTATCAATGAGTCATGTTAAAATTAAGTACATGGTTATCCATAAGTGAACTTTATATAACTACTCTAAGTAGTAGATTGTTCGCTATTTATAACTTGACCCGTTTTAACTCAGGAAGTATGTTGGTATATTAGAGTTCCTCGGTAAGGTTACATACTTCCAAAAGAACCGTAATTGAGTTAGCCGGAAATTATCGCTTACTTTGGAGGCACCGATTTTGGATAAGTATAATTTGTCCGAACCACTCCAAACTAATAATGTTCACGATGGATCATTATGATGTATGCTATAGAGATGTACTATTCTTCCTGAGGGTGATTCCAAAAATGGAAGATAATAAATGTTGAATGTTTGCTCGATCCCGGAACAACTTGTATGGATGAATGCTAGCATTGCATTAGTTGCCTGGAAGGCAGTGTTAGCATTCTAAGATGGTTTGCAAAGAGAAAAGGTAAAAGTGTAACCTCAAGTCTCACAACCCTAAGGTAGCTAAAACAGGGTAGGTGTAGTAGGGCTATGTGGGTCGCGCCCATTAAGGTATGGTCTGCTAATCTAGATTCGATATTCATGTATGCTTCGAGATCCCTTTATGGTTGTTGATTGCAACCAAGGGGTGATCATATTCGGTACTATCTAGTAAAGGGTAGGCCCGTCCTATGTTGGTAGAGTGATAGATGCATATGTAGCCCTCAGGTACATTCTGTTTAGAGGTGTACTTTTCGGAAGGTAGTCCCTTACCTTGCCATTAATTGGAATCATTTTCCACTACGAGCCTTATGGACTCAGTTGTGCCCAATTATGCTGGAACGTGAGATGTAAGCATTCCAGCTATATTCAATATTTATTTTAAACCCTAGACATTATTATAATATCAACGGATTTCTTATAGAAATGTTTTGGTTATCATAAGTTAAAAACCCGCCCGTGTTATATGCAGCGTGGTCTTATGAGATACCTTGGTTTAAAGGATTTTTATAAAGTTAAAACATATGCTTTAATCACACCAGACCCATGTCTGATCCGGAGTTTTATTTCTTTTCCTTAAACTCTTGGGTACTCAAATTTTTATGAGTACTCAAGTAGTCAGGTTTATATGGAGCATTTTGGAGAACCATTATGAAGTAGAGGCTTCGGCAATATCTAGTAGTTATGTTTGTTTTCGCTGTGATGTACATTATATATTAGTAATGTGGGTTGGTTAGTATAGCATCCTTAGTTTGGAACAATACCTGTTGTAACTTTGATATCACATTTTGAAGTAACTATATGTATTATTCTGTGATGATGTATATGTAACTCTAACATTATGAGAAAAAAATATGTGGTTGTTTCCTTGTCTTTTATTTTCTTTACCCCACGACCTGTCTTTCGGACGTTTAGATGATTGGTACATGAATATTGAGGTTGTATTAAGTGTCGTCTTTAGGTGTAAGAAAGACAGACCGTTACACACAGACATATTTTAACTTTAAACAAAATTGACACAGTTTTGGAAGAAAAACTCTTTCTTGTGAATGATCACCATCTTCTTAAATAGCAATGGTGTTATGCTCTAGATGGGTTCTGAAGGTCTTGGGTTCGAACGTCCGAGAAATCAAAATTAGTGCTCTGTTTAAATAAAGTATCACTTGTTATAAAAAAATTAAGAATTTTTCTTCAAATTTTAATTTTAGGCTTTTGTTCTGAATCTTAACTTACTAAATTCGATGAATAAATTCAAATCATGATAAATCAATAGCTTTAAATCGAAACTTTTCTACTTTTTCCAACCAATTCTAGCCTCTAAGCATTGAATCCCTAATTTGCATGTTTTGGTCTCTCTAATTTTTATTCTTTTTATAAATTGAACAAAAAATGTTTTTACGTCATAGAGCCTATGGAAAGTATGAAGTAAAAGACTATAAGTTTGTTTATTTTTCAATTTCAAAAGTAGCATTGGGGGTAATCCAAATGGGCACGAATGGTACTCTCTTAACAAAGAATTGTAATTGGCTCGCGGCCTTTTTGCAATACCACAAACTTTCAAATTTCCATTACATACAATTAAGTTTAGGAGGTTGAATTTTAATATTGAAAAAGCCAATGTCTATTTTTAACCTAAAATTTTGATTTAAGAATGAGATCATGAGTTCAACTTTTAGTTCCAATAAAAACAAAATTTATCATCTTTTTATTTTTCAATTTGTGGCTACTAAAAACATTAGAAAATCTAATTGCAATGATTTTAATCATCATATCTTCTCTCATGGATACTTTTATGCATCTATGCATCGAATATGCTGAATAATTCATATATGTAATGATCCTGACATATAGTTTATTATTTTAACATTATTTTAGTGATATATGATTATTTTAGTAGTAAAATTAATATAATATATTTTATTCAATGGAGATCGATATGAATTTTATATCATTGAATTGTCGATAAAGTCACATAAGGAATTTACAGTTAAACATAACGTGGATATCCATCGATCGATGTTATGGTGCTCGTTTTTAATTTTAACGATCATTTGAAAGCTGTTCCAATACGGTGTAAAATATTTTCATAAAACTGCTTTTAAGGTAAGATATTGTATTTTATGTAACTAGGAAATCCATGTATGTAAATAAAGTTGAAAAGACGTTTACTTGTAAACAGTTAAAGAAAATACTCATGCCCATTTTCTAATTATTTTGTTCCATATAATTCATTATCTTCATCTTCAACTAACAAAAAGACAGAAAACATAAGAGCCCTCCTTAGTCTTAAATTATTCTCAAATTACATAAAACGTATAAACTTTTAGTATAAAATTGTAACATCCCGTATCTGAGGGCCAAAAGCTAAGCGCTATGGATGCTGCAGTCATCCATAGTATTAACTTCTGGTGACAAAATACGGTAATGTTAATGGTATCCATAATATCAAAAGCACTTGAATATGAACAAAATCATGGATTTCTAAAAACAATAATTTCAGTGATTAAATTTCAAACAATATCATATTGAAGCTATAAAAATCCCCAAACGTATCCCAAGCATTGATCAAATATAATCTACAGCAATACG
This sequence comes from Allium fistulosum, assembly GCA_030737815.1. Lineage (NCBI taxonomy): Eukaryota > Viridiplantae > Streptophyta > Magnoliopsida > Asparagales > Amaryllidaceae > Allium > Allium fistulosum. The sequence goes on along the minus strand of CM060904.1, from coordinate 1,124,238,390 downwards.
CCAAGAGTGACATATGAAGATGCCCCCTTGGATGATTAAAGAAATATAGACATAATTGTCTTAATACACAGTGCAAACAATTTTAAAACAGAATTCCTAAATTAGCTATCCGTCAGCCACCAGCTCGTCTACAGATGCTTTATTCGCCAAAATCTGCTAAAACCAGAAAACATAAACCCTCAGCCTACTCAAATCAAATTCTGAGCACCCGAGAGTTTAAGCGAAAACAAAAAACTTCGAGTAAGACATAAAGCCTGGTATGAATAATTTCCGTTACATCTCAATTTACTGATATATATTAAGACCACACCGCTTAGCGGAACGAGTTTCCCCTCACTAATATCTCTAATCAAACCATTTATTTTTTGCAAATCCTTTCCTGCAACCAAACTGGTCAATCAACTGATTATAATAATAATGATATAGCAATACCCATTATGCTAAAACAGGAAATAAAATAGACTATCTATCTAAAATCTGAGCTGTCTACTCTATACTGTACTATCTGTCCTAAATTTTGAGCTAACTGCTCTCTTCTGAACTATCTGTCCTAAAATTGATTATACCAAAATAACAATATGTTTTATGCAAGATAATGGGCTATCTACCCAAAACAGGTAAAAATGGTGGACTAACTGTCCTAAAAAAGTAGCAAGGTCCGTTATGTTAATAAATGAACTATCTGTTCATATCAGAGCTGACTGCTCTTTTCTGGACTAACTGTCCTCTGGACTAACTATCCTCTGGGCTGACTGCCCTCAAAATGGACCGACTGTCCGAATTTAAATGAGCTAACTGCCCAATTTCTTTTGGGTTAACCACCCTTCAAAATATCTGGGCTAACTGCCCTTTAAATTTTCCTTGAAAACCTTCCAAAATGATTTAGTCCGTTAAATCATGTATATACAAGGAAAATATATCTTTAGCTTTACTCTAAGCTATTTTTGCCATGTTATATATACTTTACTTAAAATAATATCGATGATGTTCAATAAGGATTATCTATCCTTTTAAAATAAGTTAAAGTCCTTTATAACTTAAAACACTTAGGCTATCTGCCTAGTCATTCCATTCGAAACCTTTGTTTGAAACCTTTAAACAACCTTTCGAAAACATTGAAGGTAACTCCTTCAAAACCACTAATAAAACCCTTCGAAAGCATTGAAAGTAACTCCTTCATATCCTTTAATAAACCTTTCGAAATCATTGAAGGTAACTCTTTCAAAACCTTTTAAAAAGCATTCCTTTTACAAGCTTTAAAACAAATGACATACGCCTTCTTAATCCTTTAAACCTTAGCCTTTCGAAAACATTAAAACCATACCTTTCGACCTTGTCGAAAGGTTTCTTTTCGGCCTAGTCGAAAGGTTTCACCTTTCGACTTTGTCTTAGGGTACCTCCCCTATAAAATCATTTATAAACCTTTTGAAAGCAATGAAACTCAAAACCTTTCAAAGACATTGGGTTCAATTTAAAACAAGTGGAAACCTTTCGAAACCATTCAAAGTTAAATACTTTGAAACCTTTAAAACGTTTCAAATTAAAGCATTTGGATTATGCTTTCAAGTAGGGCAAAAGGATCAGAAAAACCTTGGAGTCAAAAGCAACTGCTTCGAAACCTTTATAAAGCCTTTCGAAACCATTCGAAAACAATGAAGTGTTTGTGTTGGAACTAACCCTTCGAAATCTATGGAGAGAGGTGGCAAGTTTTATAAAACAAAAGATAACCTTTGACTCCATCTGTGTCGAAAGGTTTGGAAGCGGCAACTAAGCTTTCAACCTTGTCGAAAGCTATACCTTTTGACTTTTTCAAAAGGTTTCAATTAAAACAAGAAAGCAAACCAATTGAAACCGTTTTCTTTTAAACAATTTGACAATGTCGAAAGCTCTTTGTCGAAAGCTAGCAGGCGTAGTTTCTTTAAATCCAAAACAAAACTTCAGCTCCTTCGAAAGCTCTAACCTTTCATCCCTAAACCTTTCGACTTCATCCAATTCACTACGTACCAGTTGCCTGATACCATGTGCATTGGTATTTGAACTAGTCGAAAAGTTTGATACCTTTCGAACTTATCAGGAGGTTTCGAATGGAGGCCGAAGCTCTTGCCGAAAGAGTTGAAATAGTAGAAAAACTATTTATTTGTACTTTAAAATAGTTCTTTGTACCCAACCTGCCTTGTTTGTCTAAATCTGATTGGTTGCCAGAATTTTATATTCAAATATGCTACTAGACTTTCCTTATTTGGAAATTTAAATAATTTTGAAAAAGGCCATTTCTCCTTAATAATATATAAAACATTTAAGTCACATTCCTTAAATAATTTTATGTAACTATTAACACACCTTGGAAAATTCTGGAAAAATTCCAGAAAATCAATTAATATGTTCTCTTCAACACGTAAAATTTTCGGATCCAAACAATAATTATTTCTCCCGTAAATAATTTAATAATCAAAAATAGCATTTTATTCCTTAGAAAATTCATAACAATTCCACAAAAATTCAGAAAATTCTAAAAATTGAAACCCATCTCTAAAATAACCTTTTAGATCATCATAAAAATTCGCAAGGCTAACTGATGTCATTTAATAGGGTTTTAATCTTAAAACATTTCATAAAATCTATATCAACATACATAAATCATCAACATGTATATATAATCATTTTATCATTCAAAAACATGACAAACCTTTGCAAAATCATTCGGATTTAATCCTAAAACCGAAAACATAAAAGTGTAGAGATGTAAACATTATTCACCTTTGCTTTATAGATTAAGGAGCTTGAGATTTGAATGAGTTTGATTTGAATTTGCTTTCCTTAAGCTTTTCTTTTGTCTCCTCTTCTTCTTTCTTTGTTAATGGGGATCGGCCTCACTTTATAAAATTTTGAAATGAAATGAATGTGTAAAAGGATGGCTCGGCCTAAGGAAGATAATATAGGAATGGCCTCTTTCCCATAATACCCCTCCTCTAATTCATTTTAAACCCTTCATTTAATTTATTAGTTATAAAGGCTCGGCTACCTTAATTAAATCAAATCTCAATCTCTTAATCAATACATTATTTTATTTAGTTTATCTAACTAAATCTCCTAAATAATGTTATAAAAAATCTAGGGTGTTACAGACTCCCCTCCTTAAAGAATTTCATCCTCGAAATTACAATAAGGCTTAAAACAAACAAGAAGGTAAAACATACCATCAAAACAAGTCAGGATAAATATCTCTAATGCTGCTCTTAACCTCCCAAGTACAGTCTCTGTCATTGTTCCTCCACTGGACTTTGACTAATCTCACCGTCTTGGTTCTAAGCCTCTTCTCATCTCTCGCAACAATGCGAACTGGCTTCCTTACTATGGTCAAGTCCGGTTCTACCACTAAATCATCTAGCACTGTCGGTGCAATAGCAGTCTCCGGGTCTCTAACACACTTTCTGAGATGAGAAATATGAAAAAGATCATGGACACCTGCCAAACTGCTCGGTAACTCAAGTCTATACGCGAGCTTTCTGATCCTCTCAAGAATAGGAAAAGGTCCAACGAACCTAGGAGATAACTTCCCCGACTTCCCAAATCTAAGCACACCCTTCATCGGTGATACTTTGATGAAAACCTAGTCCCCAACCGAGAACTCCAAATCTTTCCGTCTCTTATCTGCATAACTCTTCTACCTAGACTGAGCCTCCTTCATTCTAGCTCGAATGACCTCAATCTTTTTTGCAGCCTCTCTGACCAAATCTGGATCAAGAATCAACCTATCCCCGGTCTCCAAACAACAAACAGGAGATTTGCATGGCCTTCCATACAAAGCTTCAAATGGTGCCATCCCAATACTACTCTGATAACTGTTGTTATACGAAAACTCGACTAGATGCAGATGGTCCTCCCATGATCCCCCAAAATCCAAAACACAAGCTCTTAACAAATCTTCCAAGATCTTGTTAACTCTTTCCGTTTACCCATCTGTCTGCGGATGGTAAGTGGTACTCATCTTAAGCTTGGTTCCCAAAACTTCCTGCAGACTCTTCCAAAACTCGCTAGTGAACAAGAAATCTTTATCACTAACTATACTGTTAGGAACTCCATGCAATCTAACCATATTCTTCATGAACTACCTTACTAAAACAGGTGCCATCCTAGTTGACCTAACTGGAATGAAATGGGCACTCTTGGTCAATCTGTCCACTATGACCCATATACCTTCAATACCCATGTTCGACCTTAGCAACCCGTCAATGAAGTCCATAGAAATAGTATCTCACTTCCATACTGGAATATCTAACGGTTGAAGCAAACCACTCGGTTTCTGGTGTTCGGCCTTTGCCTGCTGGTAATTCAAGCACTGCCTTACACACAAACCAATATCCCGCTTCATTCCTTCCTAGAAGAAACTCCTCTTTATATCCTGATACATCTTGGTACCTTCGGATGTATAGTGAGCTTCAAACGATGTCATTCATCCAAGACTTCCTTTCTTATGTTTCCTACACTCATAACACATAATATTCATTTCTTTCTCAACCACCCATTCCGGTCAAGACTGAAATCTTTCAAGTCATCGCTCTTGGTTCCTTCCTTTAGCTTCAAGATCCATTCAACTAACACAACATCCTCTATCTACTTAGAAGCAATCCGTTCGATCAACACTGGTCGAGCTTCCAAACCAGACAATACAACTATATTTCTACTAGTCCCTACCTCGAATCTCCACTGCACTCTACAAACTACTAATGCTTCTAAATCTTTCTACTCAACCATCATAGCCAACACTGCATTCTGATGTATCCTGCTAAGTGCATCTGCAACCTTGTTGCCTTTCCCTGGTGTGTACTCAATCCCAAAATCATAAGCGGCTATGAACTCTAACCATCTCTATTGTCTCATGTTCAGCTCCTTCTGAGAGAACAAATACTTCAGTGACTTATGATCTGTATACAGCTCAAACCTTTCTCCAAAAAGGTAATGTCTCCACACCTTCAAAGCAAAAATCACCGCAGCCAACTCTAAATCATGCGTTGGATATCTGACCTCATGCGGTCTAAGTTGTCTAGAAGCATAGGCAATCACTTTACCCCTCTGCATCAGCACAGCTCCTAATCCGGTTTCTCACGCATCGGTATAAACTACCAAAGCCTGATTCCCCTCTGGAACAACCAACACAGGTGCATGGGTGAATAAGTGTTCCAAACTCTGGAATGCTTCCTCGCACTTATCGGTCCACACAAACTTTACATCCTTCCTCGTCAGCCTGGTTATTGGTGCTGCTATCCGCGAGAAATCCTTGATGAATCTCTGATAATAACCAGCCAACCCAAGGAAACTCTTAATCTCGGTTACCGTCTCGGGTCTCTTCCAACTATTCACGGCATCGATCTTAGTCGGATCCACAGACAACCCTTCCTTTAGGACTACATGACCAAGAAACTTCACCTCCTACTTCCAGAAGTGACACTTCTAAAACTTTGCTTTCAGCTGATGTTGCCTCAATGTCTCAAGCACCACTCTAAGATGAACTTCATACTCTCTTTCATCCTTAAAGAAAATCAAGATATCATCTATGATAACCAACACGAACCTATCCAAGTGCTCTCGGAAACTCTGGTTCATCAAATCCATGAAGAAAGCTGGAGCATTCGTCAGTCCGAACGACATAACTAACCATTCGTACGATTCATATCTAGTCCTGAATGCTGTCAAAGGTATACTATCCTCCGCTACTCTGAGCTGATGGAAACCCATTGCCAAATCCAACTAAGAAAATACCTTTTCTCCACTTAGCTGGTCGAACAAATCGTCAATTCTGGGCAATGGATATCGATTCTTTATCATCCTCTCATTCAACTTATGATAATCGATACATAGCCTCAACGATCCATCCGACTTCTTAGCAAACACTGCCGCTGCACCCCACGGGGAACTGCTCTGTCCGACAAAACTCTTGCCCTCCAAATCCACTAACTGCACCTTCAACTCGCTCATCTTTGAAGGGGTCATCCTGCTTGGCAGTCTACTCACTGGTTCTGCTCCTGGAACCAAATCTATCTGAAACTCTATGGCCCACTTCGGTGGCAATCCAACTACAGGCTCGAACACATCTGCGAATTCCCTAACCACGAAAACTCGGCTCAACTCATCATCTGAATCCAAAGGACCCAACAAAGCAAACAATGCACCACTAGAACCTCCTACGGTGAAAACAATCTGATCGCTACAATCTGGGTGTCTAAGAGATATTTTCCTACCCTGGCAAAATATCTTAGCATCGTACTCATTTAATGAATCCATACTTTGGATAATCCCAAACCCCACAAAATCAAACACATTCAAATTGCACACAAAAATACGACCTAACAGGTCAAACTCAAACCGGTCACACCTCAACCCTAGAGTTGCATACCCTTCTATTGGATTCGCAACCCGTAAGGAAGTAACTAAATACGTGGGTTCAAGGTTAAGCTTATCTATCAAACATCTAGATATAAAAGAATACGATGCACTAGTATCAAATAAAACGCTAACAGACATATCATGAATCTAAAGCGTTCCTCCAAGAACTGCCTTCCCCTTCTCCTGGGCTGTTGGCTTGGAAACGGTAGGCTCCAATGCATACACCTTGTCTTTACCATATCTAATGGGCTCCTTGCATTGGTTCTTATAATGGCCTATCTGGTCACAGTTGAAACACCTGACATTCTTCCACTTAGCCACATCCTTCGCTTTCCCTGAGCGACACTCATTAGCAAAGTGCCCTTTCTTATCGCATTATAGCAGACAACCACAGACTTCGCTTTCTTGGATGCTCCACCCTTCTAAGCACCTTTCTTGGGAAAGAACTTCCTCTTCTGGCTCTGCCCAACCTGGACCCCTTTTGCCTTGCTCTTCTCCAAAGACTCAAGGACTTCTTCCTACCTCAAAGCCATCTCTACAACAATATCAGAAGGATCTCTAAGATGGGACAAAGTAGCACTAGCCAATTTCGGCTTCAATCCTCTGATGAATTTCTCGTTCCGCTTCAACTGTATCTATAGAAGCATACCCATACTGGGCCAACTCCTCAACTTCCTAGCATACTCAGCAACAGACATCTCAACCTACACCATCTCAGCAAACTACCTAATCAAAGCTGACTGTGCCATCACAGACATAAACCTCTCTTGGAATCTCCTCTTGAAATCCTCCCAGATAACTGTCTCCTCATCGACTATTGTTGTTACACTATTCCACCAAAACAATGTGGCTCCCTAAAGCTACCTGGATGCCAACCTCCTCTTCTGCTCATCATTGATCCCTAAATCTACAAAAATCCTTTCGTAGTGCAACAACCAATTCTCAACTCCAATGGCATCCTCCGTTCCCATAAACGGCTTTCCTCCTAGCTTCACATAATCACCGCTTATCTTAGCGAAATGACTAACTACCGAAACTTCTCGAACCCCTGCTCCTGCAGCATTTCCTCCTAACACTCCTGCTGCTCCTGCTTGCATCATATTTCTAAAAAACTAATACATGGCTTCCATTCCGACCTGCGGGACTTCAGCACCAACATTCTCTGCTTGACCTTGGTTTCTCCCTGCATTAGGTCCAGCACTCCTTTCACTGCTTCCCCCTCCTTGGTTAACTCTGCTTCTTCTACCATCCATATCTGTATTCAAACCTCATTAGATACAGAAAGATAACCTAATCAAAGATAGATGAATGGAGATAAAGCGCATACTTATATATAGCAAATACAAGTACGTTATTATAGCGTTAACCTAACCCCAAATCTTACTCTAATTTTTTTTTTGATTTTTGTTCTTAAAACCAATTTTTAGTTAATTTTTTCATAAACCTATGCTCTGATACCAAGTTGTAACATCCCGTATCTAGAGGTCAAAAGCTAAGTGCTATGGATGCTGCAATCATCCACAGTATTAACTTCTGGTGACGAAATATGGTAATGTTAATGGTATCCATAATATCAGAAGCAATTGTATATGAACAAATTCATAGATTTCTAAAAAACAATAATTTCAGTGATTACATTTCAAACAATATCATATTCAAGTTACAAAAATCCCCAAACGTATCCTATGCATTGATCAAATATAATTTACAGTAATACGCCAAAAGCGACATATGAAGATGGCCCCTTGGATGATCAAAGCAATATAGACATAATTATCTTAATACATAGTGGAAATTTTTTTAAAACAGAATTCCTAAATTAGCTATCCGTCAGCCACCTGCTCGTCTTCAGATGCTTTATTCGCCAAAATATGCTAAAACTAAAAACCTAAACTCTCAGCCTACTCAAATCAAATTTTGAGCACCCGAGAGTTTAATGGGAAACAAAACACTTCGAGTCGGATGTAAAGCCTGGTATGAATAATTTATGTAACATCTCTGTTTACAGATATATAGTGAGACCATGCCGCTTAGCAGAATGAATTTCCCCTCACTAATATCTCTATTCAAAACATATATTTTGCAAATCCTTTCCTGCAACCAAACTGGTTAATCAACTGATTATAATAATAATAATAATATAGCAATATCCATTATGCTAAAACATGAAATAAAATAGACTATCTTTCTAAAATCTGAGCTGTCTGCTCTATACTGGACTATCTATCCTAAATTCTGAGCTAACTGCTCTCTTCTGGACTATCTGTCCTAAAACTGATTATACCAAAAAAACAATATCTTTTATGCTAGATAATGGGCTATCCGCCCAAAACAGGTAAAAAAGGTGGACTAACTGTCCTTAAAAAGTAGCAAGGTCCATTATGCTAATAAATGAACTATTTGTTCATATCAGAGCTGATTGCTCTTTTCTGGACTAACTATCCTCTGGGCTGGCTGCCCTCAAAATGGACGGACTGTCTGAATTTAAATGAGCTAACTGCTTGAATTTTCTTTTTGGTTAACCACCCTTCAAAATATCTGGGCTAACCGCCCTTCAAATTTTCCTTGAAAACCTTTTCAAAATGATTTAGTCCGTTAAATCATATATATAAAAGTAAAATATATCTTTAGCTTTACTCTAAGCTATTTTTGCCATGTTATATATACTTTACTCAAAATAATCTTGATGATGTTCAATAAGTATTATCTATCCTTTTAAATAAGTTAAAGTCCTTTATAACTTAAAACACTTAGGCTATCTGCCTAGTCATTCCATTCGAAACCTTTGTTTGAAACCTTTAAACAACCTTTCGGAAACATTGAAGGTAACTCCTTCAAAACCACTAATAAAACCCTTCGAAAGCATTGAAGGTATCTCCTTCATATCTTTTAAAAAACCTTTCGGAATCATTGAAGGTAACTCTTTCAAAACCTTTTAAAAAGCCTTCCTTTTACAAGCTTTAAAACATATGACATCCACCTTCTTAATCCTTTAAACCTTAGCCTTTCAAAAACATTAAAACCATACCTTTCGACCTTGTCAAAAGGTTTCTTTTCGGCCTAGTCGAAAGGTTTCACCTTTCGACTTTGTAGAAAGCTTAGGTACCTCCCCTATAAAATCATTTCTAAACCTTTCAAAAGCAATGAAACTCAAAACCTTTCGAAGACATTGGGTTCAATTTAAAACAAGTGGAAACCTTTCGAAACCATTCAAAGTTAACTACTTTGAAACCTTTAAAACGTTTCGACTTAAAACATTTGGATTATGCCTTCAAGTAGAGCAAAAGGATCAGAAAAACATTGGAGTCAAAAGCAACTACTTCGAAACCTTTATAAAACCTTTCGAAACCATTCGAAAACAATGAAGTGTTGGTGTTGGAAGAAACCTTTTGAAATCAATGGAGAGAGGCAACAAGTTTTATAAAACAAAAGATAACCTTTAACTCCATCTGTGTCGAAAGGTTTGGAAGCGACAACCAAGATTTCAACCTTGTCAAAAGCTATACCTTTCGACTTTGTCGAAAGGTTTCAATTAAAAAAAGAAAGAAAACCTATCAAAACCTTTTTCTTTTAAATCATTTGACAATGTCAAAAGCTAGCAGGCGTATTTTCTTTAAACCCAAAACAAAACTTCACCTCCTTCGAAAGCTCTAACCTTTCGTCCGTAAACCTTTCGACTTCATCCAATTCACTACGTATCAGTTGCCTGATACCATGTGAATTGGTATTTGATCTAGTCGAATGGTTTGATACCTTTTGACCTTGTCGGAAGGTTTGGAATGGAGGCAGAAGCTCTTGCCGAAAGAGTTGAAATAGTAGAAAAACTAATTATTTGTACTTTAAATAGTTCTTTTGTACCCAACCTGCCTTGTTTGTCTAAATTTGATTGGTTGCCAGAATTTTATATTCAAAAATGTTGTCGACTTTCCTTATTTGGAAATTTAAATAATTTTGAAAAAGTCCCTTTCTCCTTTATAATTATATAAAACATTTAAGTCCCATTTCTTAAATAATTTTATATAACTATTAAAACACCTTGGAAAATTCTGGAAAAATTCCAGAAAATCAATTAATATGTTCTCTTCAACATATAAAATTTTCAAATCCAAACAATAATTATTTCTTCCATAAATAATTTAATAATCTAAAATACCATTTTCTTCCTTCGAAAATTCATAACAATTCCACAAAAATTCTGAAAATTAAAAGCCATCTCTAAAATAACTTTTTAGATCATCATAAAAATTCGCAAGGCTAATGGATGTAATTTAATAGGGTTTTCATCTTAAAACATGTCATAAAATCTATATGAACTTACATAAATCAACAACATGTATATATAATCATTTTATCATTCAAAAACATGGCAAACCTTTGCAAAATCATTCAGATTTAATCCTAAAACTAAAACCATAAAAGTATAGAGATGTAAACATTATTCACCTTTGCTTTAGAGATTAAGGAGCTTGAGATTTGAATGAGTTTGATTTGAATTTGCTTTCCTTAAGCTTTTCTTTTGTTTCCTCTTCTTCTTTCTTTGTTAATGGTGACCGGCCTCACTTTATAAAATTTTGAAATGAAATGAATATGTAAAAGGATACACGGCCTAAGGAAGATAATATAGGAATGGTCGCTTTCCCATAATACCCCTCCTCTAATTCATTTTAAACCCTTTATTTAATTTATTAGTTAAAAAGGCATGGCTACCTTAATTAAATCAAATTTCAATCTTCTAATCATCTAACTAAATCTCCTAAATAATATTATCAAAAATCCAGGGTGTTACAAAAATTAACAAGAACCTTAATCTTGATAATGTGGTTGAATTATGTATGAAAAGAATGTGACTTGGACAGTGTTTAAAAGACCCAACCCAACCTCGGTTCGATCATGGTTAACCTTCAATCTTGAAGTGCTACAGCTCTGAAATTGAAATAACCTTACACATGCATGAACCCGCAGTCTAACCTCAAAACCTTGAAAAACCTCAAAACCGAACTCTCTGAACCACACGGATCTTCAAATTTGAGGAAAAATTATCGTTTCACTCTTTTTTTCTCATAATGTATTAAATATATAATTTCATAACCTTAGTCGTCAGATTATTAGATTATCTTATCAATTTTGGATGACGAAATACATTATTAGCATACATTTTATAAATCATTATTGAACTGAACGTCTTTTATCATAAAAATAAGGAAATTTACAATTTCATGCTAAATTAATTGTTAGAGAATTATTCCAATCAATATTAGTTATGAAATGTTCAAAAATATTTGTTTTAAAGTTCAATATATGAATTATAACTGATTAAATTTTAACACTAATTTAAATAATTTAACATTTAAATCAAAAAAATAGAAAATACCAATCAACGCGGTTCTCATGGTCTAACCAGTTGAACCACTAGAACCTTTGACCTTGCACCAACACGGTTTGATTCACGGTTCAATCTTCGAAACTATGCGTGGAACAGTTATAGGATTTGCAATTTTGATCATAACTCGTGAAGAAAGTGGGAAGAATGAGAAAATGGAAAGGAGTTTTAGAGGAAGAAGATGAGCCTTAGGTGAGATAACTCACACAATTCCATCATTTCACCTCTTGAGCTTACATGCCAGATATAAAGACTAGAACATGAACATGTTATGATGTTTAAATTGCTTTTCATATGTTGGATTTTGGGAGTGAAATGAAAGATCGTGTGCTACAAGTACTAGTTCAGTGAAGTCATAGAGGACTTTCCATGAGACGCCCCACCACCATCGCAGCCCGTGACTTTAAAATGCTCGAGCACTTAATGATCCAGTGACATCCATAACCTATTGTATATCTCAATGGGCATAAATAAATATAAGAATATAAAACAAACGAGACAATGGTTTGATCAGAACAAAGTGCTCATAGTAAACGCCATTATATCTGAGTATACATTATCTAAAATGATCATACATTGATAAATAAATGAGTCAATATCTCTCAATTACATAAATAAACTATCCCTTATAATGCAATGCTCAAAAATGGCATCTCAATCCTGCCTCCAAAACTTAATACTTAGCGCCATCATTGGTATCTATTTTACTCGCCCCCAAACCAATTATTTCGCAACCCTTTATCCATTGATGAATTAGCCATCTACTTATTCAACAATATATCATCTTGTGCAGTTAAAGCTTCGCTAAAGCCCTATGAAATCGCCACTATAGCACATAACGCTCTTCGACCACTGTGCTATTTCAATTTACGCTATTAAACGGTAGATCAGCTTTAAACCCTTTTCTCCGCTACACCCGCTAAATCAAGGCTTTTTAGCATCTATTTTAATAACATTAATATATAATGATTGATTTGACTGGTTCTATTTTAAAGAAAATCAACCAAGTTAGGGTAAAGATCTAATTTTAAGGCGTACATTCTTAATAAAAGTTGGAAATATATTGTGGTCACCAAAACTAATCTGCATAAATCATTATATTCTTTGGCTTTGTGTTATATAATTAAAAAATATTTCTTTTCCTACACAAATGAGATGAGAACTTACCAAATATAGTCTGCATAAATCATTATATTCTTCCACTTTGTTATATAACGTTAAATAATATTTCTATTCCTACATAGATGATGTCAGAATAAGAGAATTTACTTTTATCTAATGAAGTGTGACAACCCGCATCTTTACGACTTGATATTTAAATAATTAATCTAAATATTGAATCGTTAATTAATTAAAGGTCCAAATTTTGTTATTTTGTATACGGTCGACTTAGAATTCGAGACTACTTCTGTTGATTCCAGATCGACTTTGTGAATCAAAATGAGTTTAAATATCGCTATGTTTGGGCTCGTCGTATTTTATAAAAATATGTACGTAGTTAGGTCCAGTGAGATCTCAACCGATAACTTATATTTTAGGGATAATGACTTTATTATGAGATGTGCAGTTGAAGAATTTTTTGGATCAGAAGATCTGGTGGCTAAAACGACATTGAAATGTACGAAATTATCAACCTGGAGCACCATCTCAGATCGCAATGAAATTTATACCATTGGGATTTGAGAAATATGGTAATATATGTTGATGAATTTCATAACAATCTGATGTACCATGTGATCGTACAAGCTCGAAACGTGTGACATTTTATTTAAAGAATTAAATGATATATATATGTATCCTCTCCCTTATATAATATCTTATCGCTCCTGATAATATCTACTCTTCCTCCATTCAGTAAAATAAATAGTTATTCCTCCTTTGTTAATTAAATCAAAAGGTAGAGGTGGAGTTAGGCAAAAAGGAGAGCATAGATGGAGTTAGGGGACGAAGATAAGGAGATTGGTGTGCTCGAGTCGTGGGTGGTCACCGATAAAGGATCATGACCTATGTTTGGATGTAGAAGGGAGATGTCGTGATTTGATTTAAGGTGCCGAAGGTTGATGTAAATGTATAATTAGACTTGGCACATGAAGAGGAGTCGATTGGCGTTGACAGAGGCACTCTAGTTGAGCATCGTGAGCAGGAGCCGGAGGTTGAGGTAAAGGTACGGTTGGACTTGGCGCACAAAGAGGGGTCGATTGGCGTTGGTTGGAGGCACTCTAGTTGGGCATCGTGAGTTGCGACATGTTGAGGTCAATTGGGTAAGTAACATCGTATTTTGATGGGGGTGACTGGACATGATGTGGTTGGGTGTGTTGCGGAGAGCACGTGGAGAGGAGCGTGTTGGCGAAGACGACACAACGATATGTGAAGCATGGAGGGAGAAATCAAAGGACGCACGCATGTCAATGTGGGTGTGCACGTTCGTGCATAGTAAGAGGGGTTGGGAAAGAAAGATCACTACACCAGAATAGAGGATTCTCAATGAGTATAACAGTTGCAAGCAATTTCAGCAACACTTATACGTGTTGTTATAGGGGCGTGGGCATTTATTTGTAACACTTATAAGCATTTGAATGTATTTTTTCCCAATGATTATAAACATTGGAAAATATTTTTTTCCTAATGGGTATAAGCGTTGGAAGATATTTTTTCCCAACGGTTATAAGTGTTGATAATATGATGTTTACAACAGATATATGTGTTACTGAATTCAATCTTCCAATAGAAATAAGTGGTAGTAGTGTGCATTTTGTAACACATATCAGTTGCAAATTTCATGATACCAACAGATATAAGTGTGAGTAATAACAAACTAGTAACGTAAATAAATGTTGGTAATTTCTATATTCTAACATTAATAACCGTTGCAATAACTAATATGATATGCATGGTTATAATGTAGACTATATTTTATATGAATTCAAAAATAATATTATCTCAATTTAGCAAATTATAACTGCATTAATATCAATAAACAACTTCCATAATCATGGTAACAAAATAGAGTATCAATTAACAAAAGATAAGTTCTATACATAATTAAGTTACTAAATTCAATACATAGTTTACCAATTCCATAATAATATCAAATTGGAATAACAAAAGACATGATGTAATTCATATTTAAATTCTACAAAAAGTGAATACAAAACTCCGGCCATATAATGAAGCCTTCATCTGAAAAGTCACATAGCTTGTACATTCCATTTTGAGGACCAGCGTAAATTGGTTCATCTAGTTCAAGAACATCAACCATCCAAATACTTTCTCTACATTCGGTATCACCTTCCTAAAATGACAATTGTTCCAACACAACCTTTAGCTACATCCATCTCTAAATCTTGTGACAATAGCATTACATATTTTTTTCTCCTTTGTAGATGAATGAATATCATGATGTGAGACGGTTGGAGTGGCAACTAAATTATTGTTCATATGAGAATCTCCTAAATTAGAAGCACCTTCCGTATATGGAGTCACATGATTTGAAACATGCTTTTCTTGCAAATTAGATATAAATTTCATAAAAGTTGAAGTAATTGATTTGATGGCATCATTAACCTGATTAGCTACTTGCCTTTCTATCTCCAATTTCCAGACAGACAAATCCACAGCTTGCTTTTTTTTAGTTATAACTTTTATAGCTTGATTCATCTTTACTTGTTCTATAGAAGAAGTAGAACTAATTGCTCGACATTAATTTTTCTTTCTATCGAAACCAAAAACTTCCGCAATTGGATTATTTTCAAGATCTTCTACTCCACCATTACCACTAGAACTATCATCCAATTTCCTCTTTTCCTCGCTTCTTCTATAAGTGCCTACATGCATTCAATGTCACATTAAATTGAATTTTATACTAAAAGAATGACCATTAATAATCAAGGTGATAACACATGACTTAACAACAAAAAGACATTAACTAAAAAAAAATTTACAAAAAATAATCAAGGTGATAGCTTAGAAAATTTTAAAACTAGGTGTACACAGTTTTTAAAACTGAGATTCTATTAAAACCGAGTCACAGTTTTTAAACCAAGACTCAGTTAAACTGAGTCTTAGCTCACACCAAATCCGGTAAATATAAAATCCAATACAACAATCAAATAAGCTCCCCATAAGTGAAACATTCATGCTTTTAAATTAAAGTGGGATCGCATAGCTCAACTTGCTAGCAATGCTGTAAATTTCGTCATTTTCCAACAATTAATATTGTGTCCCCAAACAGTACACACTAAATCCAGAAATAGAGCCAATAGAAGATTGCACATTTACTAAGATTATAGTTGCAAACTGGATTACAATCATGCATGTATGCCATATAATCTACCTTAGATAATACTTTTGTGATTTTGGTTTGACTTTAAGTTTACCAGTTACCTTTTACATATTTAGTGCTTACTGTTTATAGAGAAGAAGAATAATCATCTAATACTTTAATATTAATTATTAAACTGATACTGGAACATCTGTATGTTAGAATAAATTCTCCGTATATTGTTGTCATGTCTTTTAAGATGGACCATTGCATAAAATCATTCAATATTTTATTAGGCTGTATTGGAAAGAACGAATAGGAAACTATAAGCGAGCTGATTGATCAGAGCTAGAATTATGAGCAGTAGGGGAGAATTTTGTTTTTTGCCATTTACAAACAAAAGTTGGATTACTACCAATAAAACATGCCTCTAAAGGTCTGAACCATGTGAATCAGGTGCTTCACAATCATATAGCTTTAGAAAACCATGCCTCTAAAAGTCTGTCTCTAAAAAGGATAAAATCATTTGGTTTATATACATACGGAGTAGGTAAATGCATCGGATCTAACTATATCAAACAATATACTTAAATGCATCGATCCAACAATATGTGGATTGCCTATTACTATATCAAACAAGTTTTTAGCCTTACTATCCCTCATGGAAATCCAGTCTGACCATGGAACACATGAGAAATAAAATAGAATATCGAAAATTTGCGTGGCTGAAGTTAAAGCATCTACTTTCAAAGTAACAGAAGACTGGAGTGGGAGAGTTAGAGTCGAAAAGATAATTCCTCACTTCTTTATCTCATTCAAAACCGTGCATGAGACTTTCATCTCACACGGTACCTAAGTGATAAAAGAAAGAAGAACTCATCTTCTTCCTTTTTATTACCTTCCTCACGTATGTATAAGACCGAATCCATTCGATTTCTAAAAAGAATCACTAATCCTTAACTTTTCGAGGAATCCTTCATCAGTGGTTGTTAATGACTACGCAATCGATGGGATCATATAGATATCCCTTCAGCACAACATAGGTCATCGAAAGGATCTCGGATGACTCACTAAAGCACGACAGGATCTTTATGGATTCCTATTTGAAAAGTGCATAACTGCATGGATAAGCTTACTTAACCCGTCAATTTTGGATCCAACTCGAGATTTTCCTTAGGGGTTCTTTTCACCTTTCCCTCACAGTACTACACTATTGGTCACCTAGGAGTATTTAGCCTTGCAAGGTGGCCCTTGCTAATTCACACGGGATTCCACATGCCCCATGCTACTCAGGTCAGAGTGTAAGCTAGTGATGCTTTCGGCTACTAGACTCTCGCCATCTAGGGTGCAACACTCCACTGCTTCGCCTAGTACCACGACGCTTGTATTGCTCTCCCACAACCCCGTTTTAACGGTTTAGGTTGCTCCCATTTCGTTCGCCGCTACTACGGGAATCGTGAACATCTTTAAAAAAAAGATTTCTTCTTTCCCCATTTGTTGTTTCTTATAACACAACAATCAAATCTGGATTCGAGGTTTTTCGAGCAAAACATCAATCTGAGTTTGAGTTCCGCTTGGAGTTTTGAATCAATAGGAAGAGGATATCTAAGAGTATATGTATTTATTTTGGGTTATGGGACCAGCCATTCTAGGGATCGACTCAGCTCTCTCAAACTATTTTTCATTATTAAGAAAAGGTAACAAAGATAAAATACGAGCTTGTTTTATAGCAATAGTAATTAATCGTTGTTGTTTCAAGGTCAATTTATTCACTCGTCTAGATAATATTTTTTCTTGTTCACTAATAAATCGACTAATTAAACTCATGTTTCTATAATCAATTTGATCCCCCGTTTCAATTGGGGGAAAACGCCTACGAAAAGATCGCTTGGATTTCCAAAAAGGTTGCTTGGATTTATCCATGGTTTATTCCTTATCTCTAAATTTTTGTTTCTTTATTCATTTCAGATCTGAACGAAATGAGTTTTCTTTTTTTATTTATATATTATATATTTATAAACATATATGTTAAGTTTTTCATTTTCCTATTCCTTTGAAAAATAATACAATACATATGTTCCATTCGATCTATTTCTTTATTTCCCCATGAATCGTATGCTTGCGACAATAACGAAAAAACTTTCTCAAGTCCCACATTTAATGTGATGGTCAGAGGCAAATTAAAAGCTAAGTAGTGGTAATTATAAGGATCCTTAGGGGAAAAATAGAGATTTCTCCTACGTTACTCGTAATATGTGGAAGTATTGACATAATTTCATAGAGTCATTCGATCTGAATGCTACATGAAGAACATAAGCCAAATTATGGAATGGGGAGACCTAGGATGTAGAAGATCATACATGAGTGATTCCGTATCCTAGAATTGGAACATCCATAGGGCCGTTCATTTTAGATTTAGAGTTTATTTGTTCGAGAAGAATTTTTTCCATAATTTAACATAACATCTCGAATGATCTGTTGAAGATTGTAGTTAGATTTAAGGAAATGGATTCACTTTTCTTTTTTAGAAATTTCTTTCACCACATAGGATAGAGGGGCAAAATAACTTAAATCCTTTATAATATAAGACTTCTTTTCAGATAATTATTTACCTTTCCCAAGATACATACATAAAATATATTCTGTATCATTGAGCCAATGGCTATTCATGATTCCATATTGAATCAATTGCCCATTTTTAGTACTAGGCACTAGCCAATAGGTATACAAAAATAAAGGAAGAAGATACAAGACAAGGACTGGATAAATGAAATGAAAGGAACAGGTACCCACCACCTATTGGTACTAAGAAACTGAAAGAAACCTCAGAAAGGGAAGAAAACGATGTAGAAACAACTTATGAAACGAAGAAGGCGAAACAGGAACAAGAGGGATCCACTAAAAACGACAAAGATAGTCCGGTTTACGAAGATTCTTATCTTGATAGCCATTAAGATAATTGTGAATGGGGAAAACTTAAAGAAGAGAAAACTTATTTCTGGTTTGAGATTTAATCCTCTTACTGTAAATTTATAAGCAGTTTGCTTTTACTCATCTAGTTATCTAGCTTAATTCATCAATCCTAATGATAAATAAAAAAGAAAATATCCATTGAATATAATATATTAAATTTCTTTATTTTATTTCTAGTATTAGAAAAGAGGGAAAATAATAATTGAAAAGAAATTGCATGTGTCGAATGGATCAGAGAAGGTAGGGTTCCTCTACAAATAATTTGCGCTAAATTTGATCATTGTTCCTATACAATTCGAACTATCCATGGAGTACTAGGCCTCAAAATTTGGATATTTGTGTCTGCATCCCTTTATTTATTTTTATTTCAAATCCACAATCATATTTTTTTGTTATGTAACAATTCCAGTTGTTACAACTATATAATTGATCTAGTCATATAGTGATTGTTTTTGGGATCTTGACAATATGAAGCAATAAGTTAGGTATTAGTTTTTAATTTTTTTCAATCAAACAAAGATTCAACAACTAAAAGAAAGATCGATTCTTTGGGATCCTTCCTTTCTTCAAATGGAACGAACAGAGATAGAATCAGATCGATTCCTGAAATGCCTTTTTGGATCTTCCTCAATGTCCCGAATATTCACGAAATGTGAGAGCAGATGAATAATCATCTGCTTTCGAAAGAAATCGAAGAATTTCTTGGGAATCCTATAAGATCAATTCATTCTTTTTTCTTCTATATCTCGATGGGGCCCTATAGGGATATAACTCAGCGGTAGAGTGTCATCTTGACGTGGTGGAAGTCATCACTTCGAGCCTGATTATCCCTAAACCCAATAGGAGTTTTTCTATTTTGACTTGCTCCCCACAAGGATTGAACGAGAATGGATAAGAGGCTTGTGGGATTGACATGATAGGGTAGGGATGGCTATATTGCTAGGAGCGAACTCCAGGCTAATATGAAGCGCACAGATCCAAGCATGATAACTTATATGCTGTTCTATATCTCCATGATTCTAGGAACTTTTTCTCGCATTGTATCATTTGGTCTACGTACCGGAACTGATACCATTGGAGATTAGGCAGGATTATACATGAAAGATCATTTTTTGGCTCTCTCTTCAGCCCTATGTCTCTTATCCCTAGGGGGTCTTCCTCCACTAGCAGGGTTTTTCAGAAAACTTCATCTATTCTAGTGTGGATGGCAGGGGATGGCGAGAAAAGATATATTTTACACTCCAGAGGGGCTATAATTGGAGATACCATTATTTCTGGTACAAAAGTCCCTATATCAATGGGAAATGCCCTACCTTTAAGTGCGGTTTGAATCCAACCTCGCTACAAAGAAAGACGTTAACTTCTTAAAATATCCTATATATGTAGGTGGGAATAGGGGAAAGGGTCAGATTTATCCTGATGGGAGCAAGAGTAACAATACAGTCTATAATGCTACATCCACGGGTATAGTAAGACAAATAGTATGTAAAGAAAAGGGGAGATATGAAATAACCATAGTTGATGCATCAGATGGTCACCAAGCAGTTGATATTATACCTCCAGGGCCATAACTTCTTGTTTTAGAGGGTGAATCTATCAAGCTTGATCAACCATTAACAAGCAATCCTAATGTTGGGGGGTTTGGAAAAAATGTTGTGAGTGTGACCAATAAATAAATTTTGGGTAGAATAATTAACCGAAGAAATCAAAGAATTCTTTTGATAGATTCGAGTAATTAAACATTTTACAAGTGATAAACTAGATTTATTGTCATAACCAAAGACTTTTACGGGTTCATAAAAAATCAAACCATTTAAACCATGATCATGAGAAAGTGCATAAATATACTCCTGAAAGAAAACCTTACCAGGGCTTGACATGCCGCGAATCCTCTTGAAAGAGAGGGGTGCCTTCAGGAATGCGGACACAGGTGGTGCATGGCTGTCGTTAGCTTGTGCTGTAAGGTGTCGGGTTAAGTCTCGCAACGAGCGCAATCCTCGTGTTTAGTTGCCACCATTGAGTGTGGAATCCTGAACAAAACGCCAGTGATAAGCTGGTGGAAGGTGAGGATGACATCAAGTCATCATGCCCCTTATGCCCTGGGCGACACACGTGCTACAATGGGTGGGACAAAGGGTCGCGATCCCGAGCTAACTCCAAAAACCTATCCTCGGTTTGGATTGCAGGCTGCAACTCGCCACCGATATGGCTCATCACCATTTAGCTATTGCATTTATTTTTCTTGTTGCTGGTCATATGTATAGAACAAACTTTGGAATTGGACACAGTATCAAAGATCTTTTAGAAGCACATACTCCTCCGGGGGTCGATTAGGACGTGGACATAAGGGTCTTTATGATACAATCAACAATTCGATTCATTTTCAATCGGGCCTTGCTCTAGCCTCTTTAGGGGTTATTACTTCTTTAGTAGCTCAACACATGTACTCTTTACCTGCTTATGCATTCATAGCACAAGACTTTACTACTCAAGCTGCATTATACGAACATGTACAAGCACTCATATCACTTCTAACTCCTAACACATTGAATCTAAACTTGCACAGAACCACACCTCACTCGACAATCAATACACGAACCATTTCGATCATGTCCCCAACTTACCCCCACCTACACTAGGTTTACACCCAATAACACTTAGCAGTAACTCCCTTGCTATCCTCCCAACACCCATATCTCCAACTAAACTAGTAGCACCACCACTACCAACTTCTGCACATTTCTCATCTAACGACCCGAAATTTAATCACTATAAATATAGGTATTTAATATATTATTAAATAATTAATATATGAATTTTTTTGAGAAAAATGTGTGATCCTCTAGAATAGAGGAGAGCACACATGTAAATATGTATATATCACAGAAGACAAGGTGCTGCCAACATGCCTGGCAGGTAGCTAATCATAGTACAAATAACAAAGAAATAACTCAGGTACCCCTAGAATGAGCTCCGGCAAGGCCACCGCCCATTACACCCCAATATCGAGCTCCGACAAGGCTACCGCCCGGTATTGAGATGTTAGAAGTACCTAAAAAACTATGGAGCATCTCGGCGCCAATGATACTAGAAGCCAGCTCCATCTGAGAAGGAAACGCCACGTTGTAAACTCGGAAGAAATGGAAATGCGAATGATTTGGAATGGAAAGTGTCACTCTGTAGACTCGGTAGAACTGGAGAGAGCACCTTGCTTAAAAGTGAATCATCCAGAAAGTAGAATGTCATAATGAAGATGTAGAAGAACTGAGAAGAACTCCTCACTGCAAACAGCAATCCCGCCATCAGCAATCCTGTGAACCTGCAAAAAGAATCTAACACCATTTTTGGCCAAAACTTGTATCTGTAAAAGGAACTAAATAAATTATAAGAATAATACACATATATGTATATAAATGAAATTTATATACATATATATATATATGTATTAATAAAATAAAAGTAAAGATACAAAAGCTAAGATAATAGGACATAATACAATAAAAATTAGAAAAATAGACTAAAAAGAATCAAAACAAAAACAAACTAAAACTAAAACTAAAAAAAATTAAAACTTATCCTTACAGTCCTTTGATCAAAAGGATATTATGATAAACAGTGAAATCATCATTTAAGTTTGAAAAAAATGTTAATACTACAACTATTAATGTCAAAAATATTGTTTTTATGTTTATATAACTTAATATTATTACTAACCTTATTAAGATATTCTTTAAAATGATTATTTTTAGCTAATTTATATTTAGGATTTGAGATCCAATTAAAACAAAATGAAGAAATTATGAAAATCAATTTATTAAAGTGACTATTATTATTATTATTAAAAATCCTCTGATTTCTCTCAAACAAAATATACCAATAGATTATAATGAATAAAGTGTCAAGTAAAAATCTATTTTCCATTTTAAACTTAAATCTAAAATTATTCCAATAGTAATCACAATCGGAAATTTTAGTTGTAAGACTAAAGTTAAAGATTTTGAGAGTATTATTTAGAATGTAGCAAGTATCCATGCAGTCATAGTATACATGTTTAATATCTTCAAAATGCAGATTACAAAAATAACATTATTATAAATTTGCATATTTTTTCTTTTTAAAAATTCTATAGTATTTAGTTTTCCATGCATGATTAACCACATATAAATTTTAGATTTAGGAGGAGCATTTGTTTTCCAAATAAATTTAAAAGAGTTATTAGCTACATCCGAGAAGTTAAGAAATTTATAAAAAGAATTAGAAGTATATTTCTTACTCTTATCCCATTCCCAACTAATATTATCATTTTCATTATCAATATTATATTGATTCAATCTAGCATAAAGCAAAGAAAGTTGCCTAAGAATACTACCTACTAAAATTCTATTAAAACTAAAATTCCAAGGGGGGTCATTTTCGGGAGAAAAAACATCTATAATTAAAGCATTCTTAAAGTTACAAATTTCGTAAAGGTCTTTAAATTCTATCCTAAGAGGGATAACAGAAATCCAATGGTCATGCTAAAAAGAAGAACTATTTTCTGAATGAACTATTGTATTAGTACCTAGGTTAAAAATCTCATGACATTTTAAAATTGATTTCCAAAAATTAGACAATTTATTTATAACTGTAGGAGTAATTTGAGGTAAATTATTACTACCATTATAGTAATATTTAGAAATGATTTCTTTCCAAATTGGATTACCATTAATATCCTTAAATTTCCATACCCATTTTCCTAATAAAGACAAATTCATGTTACGCAAATTAATGACTCCTAAACCACCTTCCTTTTTGGATTTACAAACAGTTTCCCAATTTACTAAACATTTAATACTGCTATTAGAGTTTTCTCCACTCCATAAGAAGTCCCTTCTTATTTTATCAATTTTGTTAATCATCCATTCTGGAAAAAGATGCATAAACATCCAATAGATCGGGAAAGCTGATAAAACAGAATTTATAAGAACTAATCTACCCGCTCTCGATAAAAATCTCTCGTTCCAATTAGAAATCCTATTTTTAATTTTATCTATGATAATAAACCAATCATCATGTTTAAGTTTAGTTGGCCTAATCAAAAAACCAAGATAATCAAATGGAAAATTCATAGTTTTACAATTAAGCGTATTAGCAACTAAATTTTCAACCTTTACAAAATCATTTAAAACTAAAACCGAACTTTTATCAAAATTTATTTTTAAACCTGATAGAAGTTCAAAACTATATAAAATAAATTTAAAGGTAATAACATGGTTAGGCAAATGAGAGGTAAATAGTAAGGCATCATCCGCAAATTGAAGGACAGATAGACCATTACGTGAGAGTTCACTACCAATACTCCCCAAAGATCAAATATCAACCGCTTTTTTAATTATCTTAGCGAAAACATCTGCGACTAAGTTAAACAAAAGAGGCGATAAAGGATAACCTTGCCTTAAACCTCGTTTAGATTGAATTTTATTACCTAAAATACCATTAACCATTATACTAGAGTTACCATTTTAAGTATAGTCATGATCCAGCTAATCCATCTATGACTAAAACCTCTAGCATGAAACATATCAACTAGAAAATCCCAATCCACCGAATCAAAAGCTTTCGCAAAGTCCAGTTTTAAAATCGCACAAGTAATATTATTCTTACAACAGTGATTAATGTATTCTTGAACAACAACCACACCCTCAGTGATATTTCTCCCCTTAATGAAAGCAGTTTGTGAACAGTCAATTAAATCATTCATTCTTTTACTAAGTGTATTAGCTAAAACTTTTGAAATAATTTTAATGGAAAAATTAATTAAGGAAATAGGTCTAAAATCTTTTAAATTATTAGCACCGATTTTTTTGTGCAATAAAATAACATTTGCAAAATTAAATCTTCCTAATTGCAATTTTCCATTATAGAATTCGTTAAACATGCTAATTAAATCAAAATTTAAAATATCCCAAAATATTTTGTAAAAGAAAATAGGGAACCCATCAAGACCCGGGGATTTATCACTAGGCAAGTCATTAATAGCTTTCAAAATTTCCTCTTCAGAAAAAGGATTATCAAACTCAGAAAGGTTAATGCTAGAATCAGAAGGATAAAGATCATTCCATCTAGCATTAATTCTATGCTTATTTTTATTACCAAAAATATCTCTATAATAGTCGGTAAAAGCCTTATTAAGGTCTCTTTGATCGACCAATTTCTCGTTATTCACAAAAATAGAATTAATCATATTACTACATTTTCTACCATTAGCTATATTATGAAAAAATTTGGTATTATTATCACCTTCATTAATCCATTGAATTCTAGATCTCTATTTCCACATAACCTCCTCTTTTTGTAAAATTAAATTAAGCTCGTCTTTTAGATTAGTAAGAACGTTACGCTTACCTAGATTTAGTTGTCTAGTTTCTTCCATCTTTTTAATTTTAAGCATTTCGAAAAGAATTTTTTCTTTTTTAATTTTAATACTACCAAAAACATTCTTACTCCAATTTTTAAGAAAGTTCCTAAGACCCCTAAGCTTTAAAACAATTTTTTTGCAGAATTATCCATATTTCTAATATTATAAAAGCTCATAGAAATCCATTTATTTTTAATTAAATTCGAAAAATTGGATTCTAATAACCACATTTTTTCGAATTTAAAAGATCTATTAATAACGTTATTATGATCACACGTAAGAATGATAGGACAATGATCAGAGTAAGTATAAGGCAAACCAAAAACTCTACAAATAGAAAATTTATCCTCAATTTCATCACTAATGAAAAACCTATCAAGAAGAGCCATAGATGGGGACTCCCTAGTATTACTCCATGTAAAAGCTCTATTAGAAAGAGGAATTTCAATCAAATTGGAATTAATAATAAATTGGTCAAATTCCTCCATAGCAGAGAAATCACCTTCCCGTGGTGAACGCACTCCTAGAAAATGCGTAATACTGAAACCACCCCCCCAGAATCCAAGAACCGTGAGTTAAAGATCTAAATTCTAGACATTTATTCCAAAGAATCCGACGATCATTTTTTGAGTTTGGCCCATAAATATTAGAAATATTTAAAATAGAATTATCACTAAGGTTAATGAGAATAATATGCAGTGAGTGTTGCTTAGAAATACATTGGAGCAATTTAAATGAATAATCCCGCCACCCAATAAGTAAACCCCCAGAAGCGCCAATAGAAGGTAAATAAGCACATTTCCTAAAATGATAACCACCTAATCTTCTATAAAAACAAATATTAGGACATTTGATTTTAGTGTCCTGTAAACTACGATGTTAATAGAACAGTCTTTAAAAAAAGCTCTTATTTTATCACACTTATTTAAATTGTGCAAACCTCTGATATTCCAACTAATAATCCTCATAAACCAATAGATCTAGCTCTATCAAATTCCCTACTTCTAATATACGCTAAATCTACCTCAACATCAGAAAAAACAAAAGCGGTATCTCTAGCTAACCGACAAAACTCAGAACAAGAAAAACTACCTAGCATATGATGAATACGTACTACCCAAATCAGACATCATACCTGAGCCTGAATTCGTAGCACCACTCATGGCACTCGAATCAGGTAACTCACCCATAGACTGAGGCTGGCTACAATGGATCCTGTCACTACGTCATACAGATCCACTTACAGCCACAGACTTCCTACGCCTACCTCTCTTGGATGATGAAAAACAAGATGCAGATTTGCTGCCAATATCACTAGAATGGACATTTGTTATGAGACAAGAACGTCGCAACATAGAATTCTACATATCTCCGCTCACATTTCCAACAACAACATCACTCACTGATCCACTCGAATCATGATGTATGTCATCAATAACATACTTATTTAAAATTTCCCTCATCTCTAGTTGCCTCCCTACATCAGCAGAACCCGTAAAACTATTTATTCCCCCATTCGATCCACCAACAATCTCCTTCTCCAAACAATCAGCAACAGCATAATCCACAGGCAAAACCGAAGACCTTGGATTTCCAAGCATTCCGTTAATATCTCCAACCGGTTCAATATGATTATCAATATAAGGCGCCAGACACAAAGACAATTCATCAGCAGTGAAATTTAAATTGTGTGCACCATGCACACCGACACCAGCAAGAAAATATATGAATTCAACAATCGATAGAATCGATCTCCCCTTAACTAATTCATCCAAAACTCCCATATCAACATCAGTGAGATAGTCAGAAAATTCAACATCAGCAGAACCACAGTCTAACATACCCTCATTAATCAGCAAATAATCAGAGATATAGAGAGAAGAACTCACCTTGTCTATAAATTTTCCATCTACAACACTTAAATTCTTATAATATCTCATCAAACATTTAGCCATTCGAACAACTGTATCCTCTTTATCAGCCATATTAACTTTTTGAGCAATAATATCATTATCTATATTTCCTTTTACACCTGACCAGTCAACAAGAGCATCCATTGAGTGATTACCATCAGCAAAACTTACACTTTTCTTTGCATCAGAATTCACATTACTTCCTACAACTTTCTCCAATTGTTTTATAGCAGAAACTTCGTATGTTTGAGTATGACATTCTAAACTGCTCTGAACTTCAATCACCTCAGAACTTAGATCAAACTCTTTCATAGATGCAAGACAATCAAATTTGTTAGCAATAGATAACTCAAAATTACCCAACTCACAAAATTTCATTTTGGCTCGTTTATTATTAGAATGAATGAACCCTTTGCTCAAATCACTTGACTCTACCAGATCCAGGATCATCCAAGGAGAAGATAGCAGAATTCACCAAAACATTTGCCGTCGACGAATGAGAATCCATAAAACATTATGTAACAACATGGTCTAAAAGAATAGGATCATACCCATTAAACTCCTCTCTCTTGGCAGTGATAAGAATATCAGAATCTACACTATACGAACAACCATTTACCTCATTCAAAATGACATCTCTATCAACATTCATACCAATATTATTGAAAGAAAATTCAGAATTTCCAAAATATTCTTCCAGATCCCCAAATTTGTCTCTGTACCCCATACCAATATTAGCCGCATTGACAGCATCAAAATAAATAAACATTTCCTCTAAAAAGTTAATTCCCTTGGTCCTCTTTTGCCATAGATGATCAAGTAAAATCCCCTTTAACAACATACATTTTAATACAAATTGAAATCTGTGGTCGACCATTGAAGGATAAGAAATCGAATTTCGTCGAACAATCTCTCTTCTTATGGACGAACTTTCCACACCCAAAACACCTCACTAGATCGTGACATTCCTTTGCCAAATGTTTACTATCCCTACAGTGATAGCAGAAATTCTTACCCCTTTTCGTATCGATCCAATTGTTGAATTTTGGATTTCGATAAAACGAATTTGGTTGAGAGGGCATATGATTCTTGAAAACTTGTGCATACGTGCGATTTTAGAAAGCAACGCGATAAGAAGAGGGGAAGAAATATTTGATTTTGATTGCAGTTTAGAAAGGAACGAAGAAGATGAGATTTGAAAGCAAGAAGCCGAAGTCGTAGACACCATTTTTTCGCAAGTAGGATTGAATTAAATATATGAATTTTAAAACTCAAAATACCCTTTTTAATTTATAACTAGTGATGGTGAAAAGATTTTTAAATTTTGTTTACAAAAATAAATAGTTCAAAAGAAATTAGAAAATGTGATTGGGAAACTTTTTCAAAATCCTGATTTTTGATCGTCTAAAAGTTGTTTAAAAGGTCATAAAACAACTTATTCTATTTAGACACACACTTATATGAATAGTGAACTTAATTAAGTATGTTAAAAGTATAAATATATGATTACTTAAGTTAATAAGGAGATGTGACCTTTTATGAATTATTAAAAATGAAAATAAGTGAAAAGATGTTAAAGATGTTAAGTCACATTCCTATTTCACATCATGGTATAAAGGAAGGCTATTGCATAATGGGTAAAAGGGGGTTACCAAGGGTTAGGCCTGTGGATCCAGGGGAGGAGGATAAGGTGATGATGTGTTCAAATTTGAATGGAGGGCAATGGTACATAGGGTTATTTTAGTAATTTTATTTCATGCATCTTATATATACTAATTTCCAAAATTTCTTTTTATTTTTATTCATCCATTCCACTTTACTTTTTTTGAAGTATGAAGTTCTTTTTTAAAACTTTAATGACTTCCTTTTGAATTTTTCAAGTTTCAAAAATCAAATTATTCTACTTCAAAACCTTTTAAAATCTTGTTTTCCTTCCTTCTTCTCTTCCTTTTCAAATTTTTAGCCCTACATGCACCTCATCACTAAGGCCGAGCCTAAAATCATCCATGGCCGAGCCAGTTTGTGCCTAGGCCAAGCCCATTTCAAGGGGTTTAGTTCAAAGTTCATGTCTTTTCCAAAGAAAATTGCAAAGCCCTAACCTTTTTGCAAATTTGAAAAGATTTTGGTGAGTAAACTATTTGTTTTTGGGAAAGTTTTAAACTTTTAATGTTAGCAAAATTTGTGTATGATATGTTGCTTGAAAATGTTGGATTTTAACATGTTAGTTAAAAATGAATGTATTTGTTGGTGTTTGAAAGTTAGACTTGGTAAATGTAGTTTAAAAGCATAGATTTGGTTGTAAAGTTGTTATCTTTGCTCATGCATGGGATGATGGTATAAATTTGTATGTGTGAGCTTGTATGTTTGGTTATGTGTTATGAAAGTTGGCAACTTGCATGCTATTGTGACTTAAGATCGCTTGGAAAGAAATCAACTTGTTTACTAGTTTTCAAGTTACTAAAAAGTTTCAAAGATTTAAACTTTTGGTTTAGTTTCCAAAATAAAAAATTTCTATATGTTTTCAAAAGAAGTAAAGTTAGAAGTTGAGTTTGGAGAAAGATCTAACTTAGAGCTAACTCTAACGAGTGGCATTTATAGCGATAATCACAATGAATGCAGTTCGGAAAATGTTGGTGTTTGAGATCTTAAAGTGATTTCTTTTGAAATGGTTTTTGAAAACGTTTTTTCAAAACACTAATTAAGTATAAAAGTTTATCATTTTGATAATTAAATATGAGTTTAATAATTATTTAATTAATAAAGTATTTAATTAAGAATATTATTAATTAATTGTAATTAAGTAAGTAATTAGTGTTTAATTATGGATTAAATTAATTAATTAAGATAATTTTAATTAATAATTAATTTAGTTATAATTTAATTAAGAAATAGTTTTTAATAATTAATTTTAATAATTTATTTAATTAATTATTTAATTAGAGTTAATTAATAATTAATTATTAATTAGGTAGGATTTATTAAATTAATTTAATTGGGTTTAATTAAGATCTAATTAGGGATTGATTAAGTTTTAAATTAGAGTTAATTAAGATTTAATTAGTAATGAAATAATGATTTAATTAGTAATTAATAAAGAATTAAATATTATTTAATAAAGGTTTAATCTTTAACTTTATTAATTATTTTTAAGTCGGTTCTTTTTACAAGTAAACCGATTTTAAACCAAGGGGTGTCTTGTCTGTACCATTAGTAGAAAATGACTATGAATAAGTTATACTAAACTGGGACATCTGTTAGTAGAATAAAACACTGTTCCGCTATAGCCTTAATTGAATTGATTGTTTGGACACCTTTTAGCAGAATTAATCCTCGTTCTGCTATAACTGAACTTAACAAATTGTTTGGACATCTATTTAGCAGGACAAATCACCATGCTACTATTATGTTAGTTGGACATGTATTTGCTAGTTGGTTTATATTGTTATGTTATTCCCTATTTTATTTTATGGACTGTATTTACATATATGATGGCTTATGTAAATAACTGTTAAGTGACTTGTAAAGACAAAATTTAAATAAATGGTAATTTGATTTAGTACCATTGTGATCACTAAGCCTCCTTTCAAATTTGTAACATTATGGTTTTTAAATTGACTTTAGTTCTGTATCAATTTAAGGTAAAGTGTTTAAAATGATTTTGTATATTTATAAAAGAGTTTTATAAAAGATTTTGGAGATTATAAAGGAGTTTTATAAATGGATTTAGAATTTAAGCAAAGGAGATTTCATAAATGGAAATGATTCATTAAAAAGATTTATTGAAGAAATTTATAAAGGAATTTGAGATGAAGTTTCCCTTAACTGACTTTCTTAATTATGGTGGTGTGGACATTGGTTCCATGCTTAACACCGAAGGAATAGTGTTAAGGGTTATCCTTACCTCAAATTTAAAAAAACATTTGTTTTGATCCTTTAAATATGATTTTAAAATGAGAAATCTTTCACAATGTTTTTCTAATATGCTTATGCTAGTGGATAGGTATATGAATATTTTAAATTACTATTTTGAAAAGAGATTTAAAAGAAAGACTTATTTTTTTGGGCTTAGTGGTTGCTATAGATAAGTAAATCTCTGAATTGTTGACTGCTTGTGCATTTGATAATTAAATGACCGACTATCAAATCTTGACCTATTTTGACTCAGAAAGTATGATGTGTATATTCGAGTTCCCCGACGAGGACATGATTACTTGTTGCACACTTCAAAAAGAACCAAAATTGAGTTAGCCGGAAACTACCGCTTATCTTTGGAGACACCGATTTCAGATAAGTATGATTTATTGAACCACTCCAAATTAATATTGGATAGTTATGAAGTATGTTATGGAGCTGTACTCTTCTTCTCGAGGGTGATTTCAAAACGAAAATAGTAATTATACAATGTTTGTTTGATCTCGTAACAACTTGCAAGGATGAATGCCGACATTGCATTTCTGCTTAGAGGGCAGTGTTAGCATTCCAAGATGGTCTACTATGAGGGAAGGTAATCATGGCCTCTCAAGCCTCACACCTGGGAATGACAAAAACATGGAAGATGCAACATGTCTACGTGGTTCGCTCCCATTTGGGTATGATCATCCCAAGATCTAGGGTCAATATCTCTATGTATGCTTCGAGGCACATTTTTGGTTGTTCCAGTAAGTGGTAGGCTGGTCCTGTATTTGTAGAGGTCGAAAGGTTTTCAATCTCGCTGTATATTTTTTCTAGAGGTGTACAGATTTTTGAAAGGTAGTTCCTTACCTTACCATTGTTGGAAATCCCTTCTCTAATAAGCGCCTTCGGTTTTTGATTGTATACCTATTATTGTAGTCATGTGCACACATCACTACTACTTGATACATTTACTTTAAACCCTTAGACATTATTATAATATCACTGGATTTTATAATAAAAATGTTTTGGTTATCGTAAGGTAAAAACCCTCCGTGTTTACGTGCGGCGAGGTCTTACAAGATACCATTGATTTCAATGGATTTTATAAGTTATAATAAAATTTCTTGTGATTTGAGTTTCTTACGCTGGTTTTATCAAACTGACTCGGGCGTTGTTTTCTTATAATGCTCGGGTTAGATCGAACATATTTTCTAGATTAGCTTTGGATGCATTGGAGCTCATGAGACGAGCTGGAGGCCAAGACGTATCTACATATTTCTTTATGTTCCGCAACATGGTTTTGTTGTATTTATCAGCAATTGTAAGGACATGTGTTATAGCTGTCCAGGTAGATGATAGGCTAGTACTCTAAGGATGCATGTATATAAAAGTTTTCTTTTGTAAAGATCATTGTTATCTGATAGATTATTCATTTCAGTGTGAGATTCTATGTTGTTTAGTTTCTTCTTTTCTTTCTTTTTCATTTCTTTTTACCTAACGATCTGTCTTTTTGGCACTTGGATATTTGGCATGTGAACACCAAGGATGTATCAGCGTCGACTTCTGAGGGTTGAAATGGCGGATCGTTATATTTGGTATTAGAGCTTAGATTGAGCGAACACCTAGGCCTTGGTGGGGTAAACTCATTATAGATAGGGTCAGTAGTTCCCTAGGTTGATTTGAGTGTATTATATATACGAGTGTGTATTTGTTAGTGCTACAAAATCTTTTATATTCTATGATTTTTTCTGTTGAGTGGCTTATGAATTCTGGTCGACGTGCCTGATCAGCGTTGTCGATAAGGGTTCCTAAACACTTAAACAAGACAAACTGACGCACTATAATTTTAAATTGGTAAATGAAATAATTTTACCTAGGGTTATATTTCTTATATAAAGGAAAATTCCAAAATTTATATAGTTATTTGGTGTAGGCGTTGGTTGGAGGAATGAAGATGTTTATTTAATATCAATTTTTGATTATACCTTTCCAATATAAGTTTTGACTAGAAGTGTATTATGAGGATATTTTACTATGATCAGGTGGTAAGATATGAGCACTAAAAGAAGACGGGAAGGGGGAATGGCAGTACTTCGATCACCGAGGGTCGAACCCCAACTGCTAGAAGGATATGATCATTAGAAGAAGTAGCACCTGTACGACCCCGTGTCGGCTTTGCATCCTTGTGCAAAGATTTTTCTAATCTAGGAGGAAAGCCGTTTAAGGGCACGGAATCCATTTTAGAAGTTCAGTAATGGCTTCGTTCATATGAGAAGTCAAAGGGCTGGATATTTCAGATGAGCATAAGCGCTTCTTAGCAGTTACAAGAAGGAGCGACGGCATGGTGGGACTCTGTTACAGCTAATGTTCTGAAAGAAGGTTTTTCTTGGGCTAGATTTAAGAAAGTGTTTGTAGACCAGTTCATACCTTCAGTGGAAAAGACTCGTTTATATAGGAATTTCTTAGATCTTAAGCAAGGAGATGTGTGACGACCGCCCATAACCCCTGCACTGAACCTAGAGAAAGTGCGCTGTAAAGTGTGCCAGGCAGCCATGGACGATTGCCAGGGTAAATTAAAAAAAACAGAATCTATCGTATTACTCACAGCGCATGGACAAAATACAATAGAACAAATATATAGTGAAGCTTCACAGAATAGAATCTCATCAATAAAACTTCATAATAGTTGGATACAAACATCTGAATAGTCAATACAACAAGCCTCACTACATATCACTCAGAGAATACAAAGCAGCGGAACATCCAGTCCATATAGTAAGGAGTAATATGCAATACTCTAGCTCGTCTTCGTCATCAGCATCGTGGAAAGCAAGAACAGCACCTGTCACCTGCTACCTAGTCTGCCCGTCCCAAAATGGACGAACAGCCCAAGGCAATAAGAGTTAAAAACATAAAGCCTTGAGTCAGACAACAGTCTCAGTGAGCGGTAAATTAACTAACAACATACCAAAAGAGCATAAAGGAAAAGGAATAGGAATACAACCCTCCCACTCCACCTCTTTCTACAGTGATAGCCCCCAGACACACACTAAGTAGAAGCAAACATAGCAGAGCATACAATGTAAAGTAAAGAAATTATCACTCGAGTCAAGGGCGATGTTTTCCAAGCACAAACCCCCAAGGCCTAAACCAAGATCAGATAAGCACCCAGAAAATACCGCTCTTGAGACCGAATGACGATACAACCAAACATCCATGACTCTGGCTATCACTGTTATCATTGCTTCGATATCATCGTTAATTGAATGACCGGCACATTCTTTCAGCCGTCTGTCAAGGGCTAACGGAAACCCCGGTTCTAGACATAACTCTGCACGTCATCATGACCTGTGCCTAGGACTATCGAATCTGCCCAGAGTACTTGACTATCAATCATTAGCCTTCAGGGACTATCGAATCTGCCCAACGTACTCTTGCTTTGAGCATGCTAGAACCTTCTACAACGATAAGATCTCAGCCTTCTAGTCATCCTCCTCGACGACTATTTCCATACTAGCTCAAGCGCCTCTCGAGCAAACCATTATCCTCAAACTCGAACATTTCACCGAGTTATCAACATGCTTGGAATGATCCCGTCTGGATTAGACCAAGGCTATCTCATATCATGCTTCGCTTCATCACATCCTCGCAAAGCTTCATCTCAACATCATCATCAAATCTATCCATATGAGCTTCATCATCCGCTACATATGCCACGAGCAGCTTTTCCAATTCAAGAGCCTTTCCCATAGCTTTTGAATCATCTTCGACCAACTTATCTAAATCAAATCATCAATCATCTAATTCATAGCAATCAATCAAGTCAAACATTAATCCAAGTAATCAAGCATTCAATTATGATCTAAATAGACAATTATAACAATAATGGAAATTTCGTAAATAAAGAGTCCAAAGTCCAACAAGCATGAAAACATGAACAATATCCCTATAATCTTGAAGAATGAACTTGCATAGGTTAACACTTAGTAAAATGGTTATCAAATCATCATGAACAATGGATCTATACTTAGGTTTACAAAAATGCATGGAAATCACTACTTTAACACCAAATCAAGCCAACGATCCGATATACTCCTTTGGATCCGTGTGAGAGATAATCACCACTCACCAAATCACCTAAACACCTCAAAAGAAACCCACTTCAGATCTGGACAGCGAAGGATCTAACTTGATCTATCACCAATCCGCTTCAAACGATGAAATCTCACTTCAATGGATGTAGATCTTCAATCTAAGCTCTTGAATCTTCAATTTGATCTTCAACTTGGAAGGATGGAATCACTAGATTAGAGTGGAGAAAAGAAGTGAAGAAGTGTAGAAGTCGAGCTCTCAAAATGGCAGCACTTCGTCGCTTCGAAATCCGGATCCCAAAAAGTGAGAAAAACCCTCCTATTTATAGGCTGATTTCCCCTTAGGTCGCTCGGAGTTAGGTCGTCCACGACTTACGACCTAAAACCCCACGACTTAACAATACCAGCCTACGACCTAACACTACACACGACCTAACACACCACTGCAACTTAGCGACCTATCAAAGATCGCGACCCAACACTCAGCTATCCTCCTTAGGTCGCTCACGACCTAACAACTCACGTGACCTAATACTTACACGACTCACGACCTAACCCAGATGCGCATTTATGCGACCTATGACCTAACACACCCAGAAGCTCACGACCTAACTATCTTAGGTCGCCTACGACCTAAATCAACACAGAAGCTTACGACCTATCTCTTAGCTAGGATACGACTTATCATCTTAGGTCGCTCACAACCTAACTTCACTAACTCGCTAACTACTGTAGGTTGACTAACCCTTAGGTCGCTAACTCCTATAGGTCGCTACATTCTATAGGTCGCTAACTATCTTAAGTCGCCCATCCTATAAGTCGTCTATTCCTATAAGTCGCCAACTCTCTTAGGTCGCTCCAATCTCTTAAGTCGCTCCTCCGACCTAATACTACCCCACGACCTAAGCCACCCTACGACTTAACTCCTATACGACTTAACTATCACGCGACCTAACTGCTTAGGTCGTTCCACCTCTTAGGTCGCCAACTTACTATAGGTCGCTCATCCGACCTAACTTACTCTACGACCTAAGCTATCACACACGACCTAATTCCTTAAGTCGTTTACTCCTTAGGTCGCCAACTTTCTATAGGTCGCTCCACTTCCTTAGGTCGTCTACTACGACCTAACTATAATACGACCTATCTTCTATACGACCTAAGACTTAGTCTATGGATGACTTATCAATAATACGACCAAATGATAACTGTTTTACGATGTTTCGATCCGTAAAAATACGGGTCGTTACATTCTCTCCCCCTTAGGAATTTCGCCCCCGAAATTCCAAACAAACAAGAGCAATCAAAGACTATTCTGCACGCCTACCATCCATAGCAACCAACAAACCATGCATCAAATTCTAGCTTAGCATGCAGAATTCTAAAACTAGAACAAGTTACAATGTCGTTAGATGACACGACACCTTAGGGCCATACCTTGAAGAGTTCAGGATGAGCTGCTTTCATCCTCTCTTCCACCTCCCATGTACAGTCGTTATCATCATCACTCCATTGTATCTTGAGCAATTTAACTACCTTCCTCCTAAGCTGTTTCGTGTCGGTTCCCACAACACAAAGCGGCTTACGAGGTCTCTTATCGACTGGATCAACTTCGAAATCTTCACAGCTATCAGCAGAAACCACTGTATTCGAGTCGTGCACAAACTTCCATAGATACGATACATGAAAAACATTGTGCACACCCGACATCTTCTCTGGTAACTCCAATCTGTAGACGAGCTTTCCAATTCGCTCTATGATCGGGAATGGTCCAACAAATCTCGGAGTCAATTTTCCTTTCTTCCCGAATCGAATAACATTCTTCAGTGGAGAAATCTTCACAAAAACCATATCACCTACGTCGAATTCCAAATCCTTTCGACGCTTATCTGCATAACTTTTCTGACGGTCTTGGGCTGCCTTCATTCGCTGCCGAATGATCTCTATGCAATCCGAAGTCTGTCGAATCATCTCTGGCCCAAGTATCAACTTTTCTCCAGTTTCTAACCAACATGTCGGAGAGTTACATGGTCTTCCATACAATGCCTCATACGGTGCCATACCAATGCTTGACTGGTAACTGTTGTTATATGCAAATTCCACCAAATGAAGGTGATCTTCCCATGATCGTCCGAAATCTAAAACATAAGCTCTGAGGAGATCTTCCAAAACTCGGTTGACTCTCTCGGTCTGACCATCTGTTTGAGGGTGATAAGCTGTACTCAAACACAACTCGGTTCCCAAAACTTCCTGGAAGCTCCTCCAAATTCCACTAGTGAACAATGGATCTCGATTGCTCACTATACTCTTCGGAATACCATGGAATCGAACTATCCACTTAACATACAACTCAGCCAACTTTGATGCAGTCCTAGTCGATCGAACAGGAATGAATCTTGCACTCTTAGTCAGACGATCTACGATGATCCAAATCCCCTCATTTCCCGTTCTTGTTCTAGGTAGTCCATCAATAAAATCCATCGATATTTGTTCCCACTTCCATGTAGGAACTTCTAATGGCTGAAGCAATCCACTTGGCTTCTTCTGTTCGGCTTTTACCAATTGGAAGTTCATACATTTGGAAATAAAATTTCCAACATCCTTCTTCATACCTTCCCAGTAGTAGGTTATCTTCATATCCCGATACATCTTATTTCCACCTGGATGAATTGTCAACTTCGAGTGATGACCTTCCCTTAGAACTTCACTCCTCAATTCATCTATATCGGGAACAACTAGTCGTCCTTGCTTCCGAAGCCAACCTTCTTGATCGACCTCGAATCCATTATCCTTTTCTAGGTCCAATCCAGATTCCAAACCATGGATAATCTTGACAAGCTTATCGTCTCGCTTTTGGCTCTCACCAATCCTTTCCATAAGAGTAGGTCTTATCGATAAGTTTGCCAACATCTCAGGTTCCAATTCACATCTAGGCCTGAAGTCAAAACCAGCTAAATACTCGAGATTCTTCCATTCTGAAAACATGGCTCCCAATCCTGCATGTCTTCGAATTAACGCATCTGCCACTGCGTTACCTTTTCCCGGAGTATAAGCTATACCAAAATCATATGATGCCAAAAACTCTAGCCACCGTTGCTGCCGAAGATTCAAATCCTTTTGGGAGAAAAGATACTTCAACGACTTATGATCCGTAAACAACTCGAATCGAACTCCCAATAGATAATGTCTCCACATCTTCAGAGCAAAAACAATCGCCGCTAACTCCAAATCATGAGTCGGGTAATTCCTTTCATGCGGCTTCAGTTGTCGACTAGCATACGCAACAACTTTATCCTTCTGCATTAGCACTGCTCCAAGTCCAGTACCACATGCGTCGGTGTAAACCACCATCTCATCATTCCCACTTGGAATAGTCAAAACAGGAGCACTTGTCAGTCGCTCTTTCAGGATTCTGAAAGCTTGCTCACACTTATCTTCCCATCTGAACACTTGGTTCTTTTTCGTCAATCCTGTCAATGGTGCAGCTACCTTGGAGAAGTCTTTGATAAACCGTCGATAATATCTTGCTAATCCAAGAAAACTTCTCACATCAGATGCATTCTTAGGTCTAACCCAATCCTGGATTGCTGCCACCTTAGCGGGATCAACCGCTATTCCATTTCTAGAGATAACATGGCCTAAGAACCTCACTTCACTCTTCCAGAAGTGACACTTCGAAAACTTAGCCTTCAGCTGATGTTTTCGTAAGATTTCCAAAACAATACGCAAGTGCGTCTTGTGCTCTTCTTCAGTTCTGGAATAAATCAGAATATCATCCATGAACACAAGCACAAACTTGTTCAATTGATCTCTGAACACTCTATTCATAAGATCCACAAAATATGTTGGCGCGTTAGTCAACCCAAACGGCATTACCAGCCACTCAAAGAAACCAGATGGTGTTCGAAAAGCAGTTTTCGGCACACTATCCTTAGCCACTCTCAACTGGTGAAATCCCGTTGCCAAATCCATCTGAGAAAACACCTTCGATTCGTGAAGCTGATCAAACAAGTCATCTATTCTCGGCAATGGATACTTGTTCTTCTTAGTCACTTTATTCAGCTCATGATAATCCACACACAATCTCAATGACCCATTTGCCTTGGTTGCAAACACAACTGGTGCACCCCATTCGGACACACTACGCCGAATGAATCCTTTCTGCAAAAGATCATCAACCTGCACCCTCAACTCCTACTGTTCCCTAGGCGCCATCCGCCTAAGAGGCATCACAACAGGTCTGGCTCCTTCAACTAGATCTATACGAAACTCGATCTCTCTATGCGGCGGTAACCCTTTGACCTCGTCAAAGACATCCTCAAATCCATTAGAGATTGGCACAGATGACAGTCCATCCCGTGGAACAACCAGCGAATACATGAAGCTCATGAAGACGCCTTCTTCATGCTTACATCGTATCACAATCTTTCGACCCTCCACATTCTCGACTGTCACCTCCAACCTTTCACAATCAACCTTTGCCGCATACTTCCTAAGCCAGTCCATACCCAAAATAATTCCGAACCCCGCAAAGTTCAGAACAAAACAATCACAAACAAAAGAGCAACCATGACTCGATACAATCAGACCACGGCATAGCATACACAAACAAGACGAACCCCCAACTGGATTAGTCACAACCAATGGCCTATCAACAATATCCGGTTCCAAACCTAACCGGCCTACAAGATCACTACAAACAAACGAATGCGACGCCCCAGTATCAAACAACACTCTAACTGGAACACCACATATGGAAAGAGTACCTTGAACAACCACACTCTTTCCTTTCTCTTCAGCGGTAGGAGCTTTTGAAGACGATGGAACAGCTCCCAAAGCATAAGCTTGCACAATCTGCTTGTCCTTCCTCGGTTCTGGACAATTCTTCCTGATATGCCCCGGCTTGTCACAGTTGTGACACTTCATCGGCACCTTCGGATTCTTACAATCCTTAGAGAAATGGCCCTTCTGCTGACAATTGTAGCAAGTCACTTCGCCCTTCGGCTACTTCTGGCCATCCTTACCCTTCTGCTGCTGTTGCTTCCTCTTCTTGTCTCCACCCTGCTGTGGTTTAGACTCTCCCCTGGTCACAGCAACCACAGATCCTTCCTTAGGAAACAGACTCTCATGCCTGAGAGCTTTCTCCACAAGCTTCTCAAATGAATCGTCCAAATGATCCACCAACTGCCTCCCAAGATAACTGTCCAAGCCTGT
Organism: Allium fistulosum; assembly: GCA_030737815.1. Classification (NCBI taxonomy): domain Eukaryota; kingdom Viridiplantae; phylum Streptophyta; class Magnoliopsida; order Asparagales; family Amaryllidaceae; genus Allium; species Allium fistulosum. The sequence goes on along the minus strand of CM060904.1, from coordinate 1,124,197,883 downwards.
CACAAACTTCTCATTCTTCTGATATGCAGATTCAATATATGATCGGGCATACTTAGACAAAGCTTCAAACTCAGAAACATACTCAAGAACTGGTCTTCCATTTTGCTTGAGCTCCACAAACTTCTTGAACAGAACAGACTTCTGAGCTGTAGAAATGAACTTAGCTTCAAATCTGGCTTGGAATTGCTCCCAAGTAATCTCTTCCTCCGGAATATTGATGGTAATAGAGTTCCACCAATCAGAAGCTCTCCCTTGAAGCTGTCTTGATGCTAACTTCCTCTTAGTTGCATCCTCAATTCCCAAATCACCAAAAATCCTTCTACAAACATCTATCCACCTCTAGACTTCAATGGTCGATTCTGTTCCCAAGAAAACCTTCCCTCCAAGCGCAGTATAATCTTTGCACAGCTTAGCAAAATCCACCGGTTTTGGAGTTTGAACTTGAACTCCAACATCTACTGCTGCCCCCGGAACTGGTATCCTTCTCATGATCGAAGTCATCATAGCTTCGAACATAGCTGCATAATCAGTAGTCCCCTCAGCAGCACGGCCTTCCCTAGCAGTTGGTCTCCCTCTTCGACTCATCCTTAATATCTATAAAAAGGAATGATCAGCACATCATGAGAAACAACTGCACAAAGGACTCAAACTCTACTAAGCTACTATATTATATATAGTAATCATCCATCAAAATACAATTACGTCTCTCATACGTAGTTACGTCAGCGAGCGTTGGGTAAAATCGATTAACCAAAGCTCTGATACCAAATGTGACGACCACCCATAACCCCTGCACTGAACCTAGAGAAAGTGCGCTGTAAAGTGTGCCAGGCAGCCATGGACGATTGCCAGGGTAAATTAAAAAACAGAATCTATCGTATTACTCACAGCGCATGGACAAAATACAATAGAAAAAATATATAGTGAAGCTTCACAGAATAGAATCTCATCAATAAAACTTCATAATAGTTGGATACAAACATCTGAATAGTCAATACAACAAGCCTCACTACATATCACTCAGAGAATACAAAGCAGCGGAACATCCAGTACATATAGTAAGGAGTAATATGCAATACTCTAGCTCGTCTTCGTCATCAGCATCAGCATCATGGAAAGCAAGAACAGCACCTGTCACCTGCTACCTAGTCTGCCCGTCCCAAAATGGACGAACAGCCCAAGGCAATAAGAGTTAAAAACATAAAGCCTTGAGTCAGACAACAGTCTTAGTGAGCGGTAAATTAACTAACAACATACCAAAAGAGCATAAAGGAAAAGGAATAGGAATACAACCCTCCCACTCCACCTCTTTCTACAGTGATAGCCCCCAGACACACACTAAGTAGAAGCAAACATAGCAGAGCATACAATGTAAAGTAAAGAAATTATCACTCGAGTCAAGGGCGATGTTTTCCAAGCACAAACCCCCAAGGCCTAAACCAAGATCAGATAAGCACCCAGAAAATACCGCTCTTGAGACCGAATGACGATACAACCAAACATCCATGACTCTGGCTATCACTGTTATCATTGCTTCGATATCATCGTTAATTGAATGACCGACACATTCTTTTAGCCGTCCGTCAAGGGCTAACGGAAACCCCGGTTCTAGACATAACTCTGCACGTCATCGTGACCTGTGCCTAGGACTATCGAATCTGCCCAGAGTACTTGACTATCAATCATTAGCCTTCAGGGACTATCGAATCTGCCCAACGTACTCTTGCTTTGAGCATGCTAGAACCTTCTACAACGATAAGATCTCAGCCTTCTAGTCATCCTCCTCGACGACTATTTCCATACTAGCTCAAGCGCCTCTCGAGCAAACCATTATCCTCAAACTCGAACATTTCACCGAGTTATCAACATGCTTGGAATGATCCCGTCTGGATTAGACCAAGGCTATCTCATATCATGCTTCGCTTTATCACATCCTCGCAAAGCTTCATCTCAACATCATCATCAAATCTATCCATATGAGCTTCATCATCCGCTACATATGCCACGAGCAGCTTTTCCAATTCAAGAGCCTTTCCCTTAGCTTTTGAATCATCTTCGACCAACTTGTCTAAATCAAATCATCAATCATCTAATTCATAGCAATCAATCAAGTCAAACATTAATCCAAGTAATCAAGCATTCAATTATGATCTAAATAGACAATTATAACAATAATGGAAATTTCGTAAATAAAGAGTCCAAAGTCCAACAAGCATGAAAACATGAACAATATCCCTATAATCTTGAAGAATGAACTTGCATAGGTTAACACTTAGTAAAATGGTTGTCAAATCATCATGAACAATGGATCTATATGGAACTATACTTAGGTTTACAAAAATGCATGGAAATCACTACTTTAACACCAAATCAAGCCAACGATCCGATATACTCCTTTGGATCCGTGTGAGAGATAATCACCACTCACCAAATCATCTAAACACCTCAAAAGAAACCCACTTCAGATCTGGACAGCGAAGGATCTAACTTGATCTATCACCAATCCGCTTCAAACGATGAAATCTCACTTCAATGGATGTAGATCTTCAATCTAAGCTCTTGAATCTTCAATTTGATCTTCAACTTGGATGGATGGAATCACTTGATTAGAGTGGAGAAAAGAAGTGAAGAAGTGTAGAAGTCGAGCTCTCAAAATGGCAGCACTTCGTCGCTTCGAAATCCGGATCCCAAAAAGTGAGAAAAACCCTCCTATTTATAGGCTGATTTCCCCTTAGGTCGCTCGGAGTTAGGTCGTCCACGACTTACGACCTAAAACCCCACGACTTAACAATACCAGCCTACGACCTAACACTACACACGACCTAACACACCACTGTAACTTAGCGACCTATCAAAGATCGCGACCCAACACTCAGCTATCCTCCTTAGGTCGCTCACGACCTAACAACTCACGTGACCTAATACTTACACGACTCACGACCTAACCCAGATGCGCATTTATGCGAACTACGACCTAACACACCTAGAAGCTCACGACCTAACTATCTTAGGTCGCCTACGACCTAAATCAACACAGAAGCTTACGACCTATCTCTTAGCTAGGATACGACTTATCATCTTAGGTCGCTCACAACCTAACTTCACTAACTCGCTAACTACTGTAGGTTGACTAACCCTTAGGTCGCTAACTCCTATAGGTCGCTACATTCTATAGGTCGCTAACTATCTTAAGTCGCCCATCCTATAAGTCGTATATTCCTATAAGGCGCCAACTCTCTTAGGTCGCTCCAATCTCTTAAGTCGCTCCTCCGACCTAATACTACCCCACGATCTAAGCCACCCTACGACTTAACTCCTATACGACTTAACTATCATGCGACCTAACTGCTTAGGTCGTTCCACCTCTTAGGTCGCCAACTTACTATAGGTCGCTCATCCGACCTAACTTACTCTACGACCTAAGCTATCACACACGACCTAATTCCTTAAGTCGTTTACTCCTTAGGTCGCCAACTTTCTATAGGTCGCTCCACTTCCTTAGGTCGTCTACTACGACCTAACTATAATACGACCTATCTTCTATACGACCTAAGACTTAGTCTATGGATGACTTATCAACAATACGACCAAATGATAACTGTTTTACGATGTTTCGATCCGTAAAAATATGGGTCGTTACATTCTCTCCCCCTTAGGAATTTCGCCCCCGAAATTCCAAACAAACAAGAGCAATCAAAGACTATTCTGCACGCCTACCATCCATAGCAACCAACAAACCATGCATCAAATTCTAGCTTAGCATGCAGAATTATAAAACTAGAACAAGTTACAATGTCGTTAGATGACACGACACCTTAGGGCCATACCTTGAAGAGTTCAGGATGAGCTGCTTTCATCCTCTCTTCCACCTCCCATGTACAGTCGTTATCATCATCACTCCATTGTATCTTGAGCAATTTAACTACCTTCCTCCTAAGCTGTTTCGTGTCGGTTCCCACAACACGAAGCGGCTTACGAGGTCTCTTATCGACTGGATCAACTTCGAAATCTTCACAGCTATCAGCAGAAACCACTGTATTCGAGTCGTGCACAAACTTCCGTAGATACGATACATGAAAAACATTGTGCACACCCGACATCTTCTCTGGTAACTCCAATCTGTAGGCGAGCTTTCCAATTCGCTCTATGATCGGGAATGGTCCAACAAATCTCGGAGTCAATTTTCCTTTCTTCCCGAATCGAATAACATTCTTCAGTGGAGAAATCTTCACAAAAACCATATCACCTACGTCGAATTCCAAATCCTTTCGATGCTTATCTGCATAACTTTTCTGACGGTCTTGGGCTGCCTTCATTCGCTGCCGAATGATCTCTATGCAATCCGAAGTCTGTCGAATCATCTCTGGCCCAAGTATCAACTTTTCTCCAGTTTCTAACCAACATGTCGGAGAGTTACACGGTCTTCCATACAATGCCTCATACGGTGCCATACCAATGCTTGACTGGTAACTGTTGTTATATGCAAATTCCACCAAATGAAGGTGATCTTCCCATGATCGTCCGAAATCTAAAACACAAGCTCTGAGGAGATCTTCCAAAACTCGGTTGACTCTCTCGGTCTGACCATCTGTTTGAGGGTGATAAGCTGTACTCAAACACAACTCGGTTCCCAAAACTTCCTGGAAGCTCCTCCAAAATCCACTAGTGAACAATGGATCTCGATTGCTCACTATACTCTTCGGAATACCATGGAATCGAACTATCCACTTAACATACAACTCAGCCAACTTTGATGCAGTCCTAGTCGATCGAACAGGAATGAATCTTGCACTCTTAGTCAGACGATCTACGATGATCCAAATCCCCTCATTTCCCGTTCTTGTTCTAGGTAGTCCATCAATAAAATCCATCGATATTTGTTCCCACTTCCATGTAGGAACTTCTAATGGCTGAAGCAATCCACTTGGCTTCTTCTGTTCGGCTTTTACCAATTGGCAGTTCATACATTTGGAAATAAAATTTCCAACATCCTTCTTCATACCTTCCCAGTAGTAGGTTCTCTTCATATCCCGATACATCTTATTTCCACCTGGATGAATTGTCAACTTCGAGTGATGACCTTCCCTTAGAACTTCACTCCTCAATTCAACTATATCGGGAACAACTAGTCGTCCTTGCTTCCGAAGCCAACCTTCTTGATCGACCTCGAATCCATTATCCTTTTCTGGGTCCAATCCAGATTCCAAACCACGGATAATCTTGACAAGCTTATCGTCTCGCTTTTGGCTCTCACCAATCCTTTCCATAAGAGTAGGTCTTATCGATAAGTTTGCCAACATCTCAGGTTCCAATTCACATCTAGGCCTGAAGTCAAAACCAGCTAAATACTCGAGATTCTTCCATTCTGAAAACATGGCTCCCAATCCTACATGTCTTCGAATTAACGCATCTGCCACTGCGTTACCTTTTCCCGGAGTATAAGCTATACCAAAATCATATGATGCCAAAAACTCTAGCCACCGTTGCTGCCGAAGATTCAAATCCTTTTGGGAGAAAAGATACTTCAACGACTTATGATCCGTAAACAACTCGAATCGAACTCCCAATAGATAATGTCTCCACATCTTCAGAGCAAAAACAATCGCCGCTAACTCCAAATCATGAGTCGGGTAATTCCTTTCATGCGGCTTCAGTTGTCGACTAGCATACGCAACAACTTTATCCTTCTGCATTAGCACTGCTCCAAGTCCAGTACCACATGCGTCGGTGTAAACCACCATCTCATCATTCCCACTTGGAATAGTCAAAACAGGAGCACTTGTCAGTCGCTCTTTCAGGATTCCGAAAGCTTGCTCACACTTATCTTCCCATCTGAACACTTGGTTCTTTTTCGTCAATCCTGTCAATGGTGCAGCTACCTTGGAGAAGTCTTTGATAAACCGTCGATAATATCTTGCTAATCCAAGAAAACTTCTCACATCAGATGCATTCTTAGGTCTAACCCAATCCTGGATTGCTGCCACCTTAGCGGGATCAACCGCTATTCCATTTCTAGAGATAACATGGCCTAAGAACCTCACTTCACTCTTCCAGAAGTGACACTTCGAAAACTTAGCCTTCAGTTGATGTTTTCGTAAGATTTCCAAAACAATACGCAAGTGCGTCTTGTGCTCTTCTTCAGTTCTGGAATAAATCAGAATATCATCCATGAACACAAGCACAAACTTGTTCAACTGATCTCTGAACACTCTATTCATAAGATCCACAAAATATGTTGGCGCGTTAGTCAACCCAAACGGAATTACCAGCCACTCAAAGAAACCAGATGGTGTTCGAAAAGCAGTTTTCGGCACACTATCCTTAGCCACTCTCAACTGGTGAAATCCCGTTGCCAAATCCATCTGAGAAAACACCTTCGATTCGTGAAGCTGATCAAACAAGTCATCTATTCTCGGCAATGGATACTTGTTCTTCTTAGTCACTTTATTCGGCTCACGATAATCCACACACAATCTCAATGACCCATCTGCCTTGGTTGCAAACACAACTGGTGCACCCCATTCGGACACACTACGCCGAATGAATCCTTTCTGCAAAAGATCATCAACCTGCACCCTCAACTCCTACTGTTCCCTAGGCGCCATCCGCCTAAGAGGCATCACAACAGGTCTGGCTCCTTCAACTAGATCTATACGAAACTCGATCTCTCTATGCGGCGGTAACCCTTTGACCTCGTCAAAGACATCCTCAAATCCATTAGCGATTGGCACAGATGACAGTCCATCCCGTGGAACAACCAGCGAATACATGAAGCTCATGTAGACGCCTTCTTCATGCTTACATCGTATCACAATCTTTCGACCCTCCACATTCTCGACTGTCACCTCCAACCTTTCACAATCAACCTTTGCCGCATACTTCCTAAGCCAGTCCATACCCAAAATAATTCCGAACCCCGCAAAGTTCAGAACAAAACAATCACAAACAAAAGAGCAACCATGACTCGATACAATCAGACCACGGCATAGCATACACAAACAAGACGAACCCCCAACTGGATTAGTCACAACCAATGGCCTATCAACAATATCCGGTTCCAAACCTAACCGGCCTACAAGATCACTACAAACAAACGAATGTGACGCCCTAGTATCAAACAACACTCTAACTGGAACATCACATATGGAAAGAGTACCTTGAACAACCACACTCTTTCCTTTCTCTTCAGCGGTAGGAGCTTTCGAAGATGAAGGAACAGCTCCCAAAGCATAAGCTTGCACAATCTGCTTGTCCTTCCTCGGTTCTGGACAATTCTTCCTGATATGCCCTGGCTTGTCACAGTTGTGACACTTCATCGGCACCTTCGGATTCTTACAATCCTTAGAGAAATGGCCCTTCTGCTGACAATTGTAGCAAGTCACTTCGCCCTTCGGCTTCTTCTGGCCATCCTTACCCTTCTACTGCTGTTGCTTCCTCTTCTTGTTTCCACCCTGCTGTGGTTTAGACTCTCCCCTGGTCACAGCAACCACAGATCCTGTAACGACCCAGAATTTTTGATAATTAAAATTCGAATATTTAATTGATTTTAAATATTAATAAATGAATTTAATAAGTCGAATGATTTATTTTTCGAATATTGGGTTTTATTTGAGAATTAAGTCGATAAATAAAATAGTGAAATTCCAGAGATAATTGAAAATCGAGTTTAATATGATTGAAAATGATTTGGAAAATTTTATTTAATCATACTGGAGTTATAGAAATATTTTAGAACTTTCAGAATTGAATTTGGAGTTAATCTGTGAAAATTGAATATTTTAATATTTAATTATCGACTGTAAAAATAGTTAATTTTCGAACAGTCTCAGAATTTAACGAAACTAGTTCCATTGGATCCGTAATAGTTAGTTATTATCGGATTTCAATTTTCGTAGCAAACGGAGTTGTCGTTTGACCGTGGCAACTCGAAACGCATCGATATCGTTTTAACTTTAAATCGTCGAGTTAAAATACTCATTTTTCAAACGGTCTCGGATTTCGACGAAACCAGTTTCATCGGATCCGTAATGTGATATTATTGCATGGTTTCAAATTTCGTAATTTTTGGATTTACCATTTGTCCGGTACAAATTAAAACGTCTCGAAATCGATTTAAATCGGTTTAATTTAAATTGATCGTTTTTCTCCGTATCTCGCACAGATGTCCGAATTAGCTTTCGAAACCTGTTCCATTGTGTCCGGAACGCGGGGTAAACCCCAGGAACGTCAGTTTCGGCGCGTAAATCGGAGTTCGGAAAAGTCGGATAAATAGTGTCGTTCAAACTTCTATAAATAGGCCATTTTTCTTCACAAAATAAAAAGAAAAAAAAAGAGCTAGGGTTTTGAAACTGCAGCCGCCACCCTATATTCGAACGGCCAGCGTCTTCTCCCTTTCCCCTCCAATTTCCTTCCAATCCATCGACAGTTAGAGGAAACGTTTAACAACAATGTTGTAGATCTAGGGGAGGGCTTTAATTCTATACGGGGATGATCGTCGTAGGCGAAGTGGATCGACCTAAATTGGAATGCAAAGGTCAAACGTTCAAGCACGTTTTTCGAGAGGGAGAGGCCACCGTGTGCGTGCGGTCTTGGGCCGTAGGTTGGAGTCGCGTGGGGCTTCGCAACACCGGTCTCAGATCATCATTGCGACCATCGTAGAGGGGTGCGGCATCAAGATTCAGATGGAGTCGATGGGTAGTTGTTGCGTTCGTCACCTGGAAGTAACGAAGAGGGAAGAAAAACGAAACGTGGCCAAGTTCTTCCCAGTTTAAATCGAACGGTAGTGATTTGAGTAGGGCTTATTTTAAAAAAGAAAATTTGTATAATTAAATTTTATCTTAATTTGTATAAACTTCGAAATGTTGTAATTTGTTCATACGTTGTCAGAATTCAACGAAATTTGCGGCATCGGAACCACAGCGAGGAATACTACGCAGTGGTGCAGTTCCGGAATTATTCTGAGCAAGCGAAAAATTTAGGTTAAATCGAACGCCGTTCAATTTAATTTAAATTTGAACGCTCATCGAAAACCCAAGGTGAGATCTTCTCACTCAGATTTAAATTTGAATTGCAGTTATTGATTGTTATTTGGATGTGATATTAGATATAGTAGGATATATATCTATATATAGCAGTATATACATATTGGCATATGTATATATTGGATTGATTGATTCCCGCCTCGTATAGCGGATGAGACCCTATTGCGCCGTTAGTAAGCGGATTTTTATAAAACCTATATACCACGATAATTCCGTACTGGAGCGGAATTGGTATTGTGCTAACGTCTTTGGATGCAGGGAAACAGGTTGGAGGGATCCAACTGGATTCCTCACCAGTAGTTATTTATTTTCAGATATTGTGATATATTCTGTTATCATATGATGATATATGATATTTGACTGTTGTGATGGACTGATTGGTGTTGTGACATCATCGGATTCAGTTTTGAAGTTTAAAAATAACGACTTTTATTTTAAAAAGATTTTAAAGTGATTTTTGAAAAGTAGACGTTTATCGAATTTTTGAATTGATTTATTTCAGAAAAATAAACGTCTAGAATTTTAAAGTTACAAGAGTTAAGATTTTTGGTGAAATATAACCAAAGTGTGATTTTTGAAATGAAAGTTGATTTAATTGTAAAATGGGTTAAATTGAGATTTTTAAAGTATTATAAAAGATGTACAGAAAAATTGATGTATTTATCAATTAAAATTTTTGGAATTTTAAAACGAGTTTTTATAAGTGAAGATATGAATCTTATAGAATTTTAAAATTGTGAAGATCTGAAATTTATAGATGTATAAATTGTGAAGTTAAAATGAATGAAATTGTAGAATAGAAGATTTATAAGGAATTAACTTATAAATTGGATTTTTGCCTACAAAAGAAATATTGATCGAATTTGTTAATAAAGGAGATGTACAAATCGAAGTTGTTATAAAATATAAAAGGTGAAATTTATAAACATTGTTTTATAAATCCAAAACCAATTGAAATTGATAGGTTAAACATAGAAGTTTAATAAAGGAGATATATCCGCGATTTTGGATAGTGGATAATTATTGAAATAAAAATGGGTAGAAAATATTGAAATGAGGTTAGTGAAGTATATTCACGATTTTGGACAGTGAATATATTGTTAAGTAAAATGGATACTGTTTTGGGAAAGTGATATTGAAAAATGAAGTTAAACATTTTAAGGATGTTTTAAAATGTATTATAAATCGAAAGCAGAGATTTCCGCAGTTCTTGTTGAAATAGACGTTTTCGAGAAATAAGGAAATGGTGGACTATAACACTGTTGTTATAGTAAATGATTTCCGAAAGGAAATGTTTTTTTTATAGTATTGGGATTTATATATCTATCTAATTTCGAATCCCTATACTAGTGATTTTGAGTCGTCGTAACGATGTTTTACGTAACATTCGTTTTGACTCAAATAAAGGTGTTAAAAGAATATTTTCCTTAAAGAATGAAATTATACTTAATTTGATTTAAGTATATCGAATATTTTCAAATGTTGAAAATAAATGATTTGTGAAATACTTATTTTTAAATAAGTATGGAAATGCTTTTCCAATATGAAATGAACTGTTTTGAGATTTTATCTTCAAAGATAAAATGAAATGTGGAAATTGATTTGGAATTGTTTTCAAATGATTAAGTGTGGAAATTTTATATCTAGTAAAGATATTTTTGAAGATGAAATAATTTGGAAAATTATTTGGAATCTGATGATGTTGCGCATCTTTATTGATAGTTAAATAACCGACTATCAATAATTACCTTTAGATAGGTATTTGTTGTGAATTGGATGAATTTGAATGCCACACTTATTTTTGAATAAGCGCTCACTATTCGGGTTAGCCGGGAAAGGACTATGGGGTCGTATAACCCATTCCGAATATGTGATACGTCGTTATGAATTGCATTTGAAGACCGGTGTTGAAGACCGGATATTTTTGAAAACGGAAGGATTACCGTCGAGTTACTCTACATCGGCTGATCTCCGATTTAGAGGTTTTATCACCCTTAGTGACGGGAAGTCCTGACGTGATTGAAAATTATCCGGAAATGCAAGGGCTTCGTGAGAAGTGCCTTCGGTTCTGTTCGATCCCGGAACAGACTTGTATGGTTTGTGTCTGACGTTACAATTTGAGATATAAAGCTGATTTCTTTCAAATACATTTCTATTGGTGGCGGAGAATTTATTCTCTTAGCTTAACACCCTTCTCTGAGACGTACGAGCTCAGAGGTTATGTAGTTGAAATTTATCAGCGATATATCCCAATTTGGTAACGTGGCATACTAAGTGTTGCTGTGAAATGATCAGTGTTTGATCATTCGTGATATGATCATTTGTTTGATCTTATATCTTTGTGATCATAGGTTGATCATTTTGTTTGACCCGAAGCAGGGCTTTTTGTAGAAAGCGTAGCTTTGTGGACGAGACTTCGTCGAGCCTCACACCCCGGAAATGGTCGAAACAGGAAGGATGCGGCAAGGTTCTAGGGAGTAGCGCCCCTTAGTGTATGTCATTCCTTCTGGATAAAGGTGGTATCATGGTATGGAGCCCAGATACTTAACCTCTGTGGTTACTGCATTATTATTATCTATGTGGTTTGTTGCGAATCGGGGATCCTCGGGAAGATCGGTGACGATCGGGGGATGGCATACGCGTGTCAGTAGTTACCTATTTTTGCAGAGGTAACCCGGCCTTGTGTTGGCAGAGATCCGGTTAGGTTCTCGGGTCGTCTATTCCAGGGACGTACCCATCGTGGATAGGAAGTTCCTTAGCCTGGCCATTTGTTGGAAATCCAAAGAAACAATACGATCTTGTACGGTTTTAGTTGTAGAACCTATCATTCACTTATGGTGGTCACCACTGTTTGGATGGTAGCTATAGTAGGCATAAGTGCGGAATGCCTATGCTGGCTAAGATTAATATTATACTTTCGAAATGTTTTCTACACTATGCACTAATAATAATATCCAAAATGATTTGATTTTGCATAGTAAGCATCTTTGACTATCATAAGAAGAAATCTCCTCCAATTCTGCGTTTGCATTGTGTGTGTGGTGGGAGGTCTTATGGTAGTTTCATTTTCCAAAAGCATTGCGAATTGACTTTAAAATTCTCTGCTATTTATTTTAAAGAATAACTGTTTTACGATCTCACACCAGTCACCATGACTGACTCGGAGTTTATTGTTCCCTTCTAAACTCTGGGTGCCCACCAATTTCCACACGGGCAGCCTAGAGTTATATTATCAGGATATTCTGGATATTCTGGAGCTTGGAGATAAGCTGGATGACGAGACGTAGTATTTGTATCTGATAGTATTTATTCCGCTGTGTATTTTGTATGAGGACAAGTTATATAACTGTCCATTGTTGTTTATTGACTCTGATGATATGATGTGATGTAATGTAATAACAGATATAATTCTTTTGTTTTTAAATGATATTCATTTATCTATTATATATTGTTCCGCTGCGATATGTGAGATTCTGATATTGTTTTCTGTTTCTGTTTCTGCTCTTGTTCTGTTGTTGTTCTTCTATCTTCTTCTTCCACCTTTTTCTTTTTTCTTAAAACCATAACTTTTCGGGTTTCCGGCCTTCGATGGCTCAGCAGTCGATAAAGTGAGTATCGATGTTGAATTTTCGAAAGTCGAAAATTTGCGGGATGTTACAGATCCTTCCTTAGGAAATAGACTCTCATGCCTGAGAGCTTTCTCCACAAGCTTCTCAAATGAATCGTCCAAATGATCCACCAACTGCCTCCCAAGATAACTGTCCAAGCCTGTCACAAACTTCTCATTCTTCTGATATGCAGATTCAATATATGATCGGGCATACTTGGACAAAGCTTCAAACTCAGAAACATACTCAAGAACTGGTCTTCCATTTTGCTTGAGCTCCACAAACTTCTTGAACAGAACAGACTTCTGAGCTGTAGAAATGAACTTAGCTTCAAATCTGGCTTAGAATTGCCCCCAAGTAATCTCTTCCTCCGGAGTATTGATGGTAATAGAGTTCCACCAATCAGAAGCTCTCCCTTGAAGCTGTCTTGATGCTAACTTCCTCTTAGTTGCATCATCAATTCCCAAATCACCAAAAATCCTTCTACAAACATCTATCCACCTCTGGACTTCAATGGTCGATTCTGTTCCCAAGAAAACCTTCCCTCCAAGCGCAGTATAATCTTTGCACAGCTTAGCAAAATCCACCGGTTTTGGAGTTTGAACTTGAACTCCAACATCTACTGCTGCCCCCGGAACTGGTATCCTTCTCATGATCGAAGTCATCATAGCTTCGAACATAGCTGCATAATCAGTAGTCCCCTCAGCAGCACGGCCTTCCATAGCAGTTGGTCTCCCTCTTCGACTCATCCTTAATATCTATAAAAAGGAATGATCAGCACATCATGAGAAACAACTGCACAAAGGACTCAAACTCTACTAAGCTACTATATTATATATAGTAATCATCCATCAAAATACAATTACGTCTCTCATACGTAGTTACGTCAGCGAGCGTTGGGTAAAATCGATTAACCAAAGCTCTGATACCAAATGTGACGACCACCCATAACCCCTGCACTGAACCTAGAGAAAGTGCGCTGTAAAGTGTGCCAGGCAGCCATGGACGATTGCCAGGGTAAATTAAAAAAACAGAATCTATCGTATTACTCACAGCGCATGGACAAAATACAATAGAAAAAATATATAGTGAAGCTTCACAGAATAGAATCTCATCAATAAAACTTCATAATAGTTGGATACAAACATCTGAATAGTCAATACAACAAGCCTCACTACATATCACTCAGAGAATACAAAGCAGCAGAACATCCAGTACATATAGTAAGGAGTAATATGCAATACTCTGGCTCGTCTTTGTCATCAGCATCGTGGAAAGCAAGAACAACACCTGTCACCTGCTACCTAGTCTGCCCGTCCCAAAATGGACGAACAGCCCAAGGCAATAAGAGTTAAAAACATAAAGCCTTGAGTCAGACAACAGTCTTAGTGAGCGGTAAATTAACTAACAACATACCAAAAGAGCATAAAGGAAAAGGAATAGGAATACAACCCTCCCACTCCACCTCTTTCTACAGTGATAGCCCCCAGACACACACTAAGTAGAAGCAAACATAGCAGAGCATACAATGTAAAGTAAAGAAATTATCACTCGAGTCAAGGGCGATGTTTTCCAAGCACAAACCCCCAAGGCCTAAACCAAGATCAGATAAGCACCCAGAAAATACCGCTCTTGAGACCGAATGACGATACAACCAAACATCCATGACTCTGGCTATCACTGTTATCATTGCTTCGATATCATCGTTAATTGAATGACCGGCACATTCTTTCAGCCGTCCGTCAAGGGCTAACGGAAACCTCGGTTCTAGACATAACTCTGCACGTCATCGTGACCTGTGCCTAGGACTATCGAATCTGCCCAGAGTACTTGACTATCAATCATTAGCCTTCAAGGACTATCGAATCTGCCCAACGTACTCTTGCTTTGAGCATGCTAGAACCTTCTACAATGATAAGATCTCAGCCTTCTAGTCATCCTCCTCGATGACTATTTCCATACTAGCTCAAGCGCCTCTCGAGCAAACCATTATCCTCAAACTCGAACATTTCACCGAGTTATCAACATGCTTGGAATGATCCCGTCTGGATTAGACCAAGGCTATCTCATATCATGCTTCGCTTCATCACATCCTCGCAAAGCTTCATCTCAACATCATCATCAAATCTATCCATATGAGCTTCATCATCCGCTACATATGCCACGAGCAGCTTTTCCAATTCAAGAGCCTTTCCCTTAGCTTTTGAATCATCTTCGACCAACTTGTCTAAATCAAATCATCAATCATCTAATTCATAGCAATCAATCAAGTCAAACATTAATCCAAGTAATCAAGCATTCAATTATGATCTAAATAGACAATTATAACAATAATGGAAATTTCGTAAATAAAGAGTCCAAAGTCCAACAAGCATGAAAACATGAACAATATCCCTATAATCTTGAAGAATGAACTTGCATAGGTTAACACTTAGTAAAATGGTTGTCAAATCATCATGAACAATGGATCTATATGGATCTATACTTAGGTTTACAAAAATGCATGGAAATCACTACTTTAACACCAAATCAAGCCAACGATCCGATATACTCCTTTGGATCCGTGTGAGAGATAATCACCACTCACCAAATCACCTAAACACCTCAAAAGAAACCCACTTCAGATCTGGACAGCGAAGGATCTAACTTGATCTATCACCAGTCCGCTTCAAACGATGAAATCTCACTTCAATGGATGTAGATCTTCAATCTAAGCTCTTGAATCTTCAATTTGATCTTCAACTTGGATGGATGGAATCACTAGATTAGAGTGGAGAAAAGAAGTGAAGAAGTGTAGAAGTCGAGCTCTCAAAATGGAAGCACTTCGTCGCCTCGAAATCCGGATCCCAAAAAGTGAGAAAAACCCTCCTATTTATATGCTGATTTCCCCTTAGGTCGCTCGGAGTTAGGTCGTCCACGACTTACGACCTAAAACCCCACGACTTAACAATACCAGCCTACGAACTAACACTACACACAACCTAACACACCACTGCAACTTAGCGACCTATCAAAGATCGCGACCCAACACTCAGCTATCCTCCTTAGGTCGCTCACGACCTAACAACTCACGTGACCTAATACTTACACGACTCACGACCTAACCCAGATGCGCATTTATGCGACCTACGAACTAACACACCCAGAAGCTCACGACCTAACTATCTTAGGTCGCCTACGACCTAAATCAACACAGAAGCTTACGACCTATCTCTTAGCTAGGATACGACTTATCATCTTAGGTCGCTCACAACCTAACTTCACTAACTCGCTAACTACTGTAGGTTGACTAACCCTTAGGTCGCTAAATCCTATAGGTCGCTACATTCTATAGGTTGCTAACTATCTTAAGTCGCCCATCCTATAAGCCGTCTATTCCTATAAGTCGCCAACTCTCTTAGGTCGCTCCAATCTCTTAAGTCGCTCCTCCGACCTAATACTCCCCCACGACCTAAGCCACCCTACGACTTAACTCCTATACGACTTAACTATCACGCGACCTAACTGCTTAGGTCGTTCCACCTCTTAGGTCGCCAACTTACTATAGGTCGCTCACCCGACCTAACTTACTCTACGACCTAAGCTATCACACACGACCTAATTCCTTAAGTCGTTTACTCCTTAGGTCGCCAACTTTCTATAGGTCGCTCCACTTCCTTAGGTCGTCTACTACGACCTAACTATAATACGACCTATCTTCTATACGACCTAAGACTTAGTCTATGGATGACTTATCAACAATACGACCAAATGATAACTGTTTTACGATGTTTCGATCCGTAAAAATACGGGTCGTTACAAGATGGGTCTGTATCAGAATGTGAGACCAAGTTCAACGAGCTATCGCTTTTAGACTAGAACTCATTAGCAGACCCCTTAAGAAGAATGAGAAGTTTGTGATGGGAATGAGGAGGAGTTTTAAGAGAAAATGATTGTTTACTTAAAAGGATCTTTTATGGATTTAGTAGATATGGCTTTGGGGTATGACGTTCTTATAGGAAGGAAGCCGACAACAGCACCTAACAACGATAACCCGAATAAAAGGAAGTTCAATCATTATGGGAAGAAATCACTCTACTTTACTTGCTGCCAGCTAGGGCATGTGGTAAAGGATTGCCCATTTATGAAGAAGGGTCAATAGGTCAAAGTTTATGTTATTGAGGATGGACCCTCAACTTCTGAAGATGTTAAAGGGAAGGGAGTTCTTGAAGGTACTTTATTTGTGAATGGTATCTTGGTTCGAATTTTGTTTAATACTGGGGCCTACCATAGCTTTAATTCTAAATAATTGGTTGATAGATTAGGACTTACCCCAAAGTTTATCGAAACCGCTATTTGTATGACCAACTCTGTCGGCGGTATGACTAATCTATGCTTGTTGTATGAAGATGTACGAGTTACATACCTTACCCACCGCTTTTTATGGAACATTTTTATCATAGATTTTAAGTGGTTTGATGTTTTACTTGGAATGAATTGGCTAGCAGGGCATAGGGCAGTCCTTGACTGTGTTAGGAAGTCAATTAGGTCGACAAATAAAAGGGGTGTATATTGAAGTATCTTGTGAAGAGCCTAAGGAGTTAATGGGTAGTTTCTTATATGCCCTCGAATCATCTCAAAAAATTTAGAGTCAACCTTGATTGTTAGAAATTTCTCGGACGTCTTTGAAGAAGTAAATAGTCCATCCACACTTTATGAAATTGAGCTCAGTATAAACTTGACCCTTGGATGGAAACCTTTTATGAGCTTTAGCGTAAGATGGCTTCAAGGGAGAGAGTTAGTAAATCAGATAAAGAAATTGTTAAGCAAGGGCCTGATTAAGCCAAGTCACTTGGATTGGGGAGCATCCATGGGTTTCATTGCTAAGTCGGATGGTTCGAAAAGGCTTTGTGTGGACTACAGTTAATTGAACAAGTAGATGTATAAGAATGAGTATCCCTTTCCCAACATAGACGACATGTTCAAACAACTACAAAGTGCTATGGTATTCTCACATATGAATTTGGACATAGGATTTCACCAACTAAGGATATCTGAATATGATTCACCCATGACAGCTTTTAGAGGATCATATGGTTTCTTTGAGCGGTTGGTTGTGCCTTATGGGCTAACTAATGCACCCGCTCATTTTGTAGTCGTCATGGATCGAGTTTTTAGAGATATACTCAATAAATTTATGTTGGTCTTAGTAGATAGCATTTTTTTTTATTCTAAGACCGAGAAGGAACACAAGCACCACTTAGAGTCCATATTGGAAACATTAAGAAGGAATCATTTGAAGGATAAATTACCTAAGTGCCGTTTCTGGAAATCTGAAGTAAGACTCCTCGGACATGTACTGTCGAAGGATAGTATAAGAAGGGCTTGCTTTGTATATTGTATGGTGTATTTACTATTGCTTTGAATGCTTAGTGTATGCTTTTGTATGAGTTCATGATATGAATATATGACTTTGTGTTAGTTTGAGTTAGCTTCCGGTATGCTAATTTCGGGGATGAAATTCTTTTAAGAGGGGAGAATGTAATGACGAAATTTAATCACTTTAAATATGAGTATTTAATATATTATTAAATAATTAATATATGAACTTTAAAACTCAAAATACCCATTTTAATTTATAACTAGTGATGGTGAAAAGATTTTTAAATTTTGTTTACAAAAATAAATAGTTCAAAGGAAATTAAAAAATGTGACCGGAAAACTTTTTCAATATCCTAATTTTTGATTATCTAAAAGTTGTTTAAAAGGTTGCAAAACACCTTATATGAATAATGAACTTAATTAAGTATGTTAAAAGTATAAATATATGTTTACTTAAGTTAATAAGGTGATGCGACCTTTTATGAATTATTAAAAATGAAAATAAGTGAAAAGATGTTAAAGATTTTAAGTCACATTCCTATTTCACATCATGGTAAAAAAGAAGACTATTGCATATTGGGTAAAATGGGGTGGCCAAGGGTTAGGCGTGTGGACCAAGGGGAGGAGGATAAGGTGACGATGTGTCAATTTGAATATAGGGCATGGTACATAGGGTTGTTTTAGTAATTTTATTTCATGCATTTTATATATACAAATTTCCAAAATTACTTTTCATTTTTATTCTTCCATTCCACTTTACTTTTTTTTAAAGTATCAAGTTCTTGTTTAAAATTTTAATGGCTTCCTTTTGAATTTTTTAAGTTTTAAAAATCAAAATTTTCTACTTCAAAGCCTTTTAAAATCTTGTTTAACCTCTTGTTTTCCTTCCTTTTTAAATTTTTAGCCTTCCTCCACCTCATCACTAAGGCCAAGCCCAAAATCACCCATGGTCGAGCCACTTTGTGCCTAGGCTGAGCCCATTTCAGGGGGTTTAGTCCAAAATTCATGTATTTTCCAAAGAAAATTGCAAAGTCCTAATCTTTTTGCAAAATTGAAAAGGTTTTGGTGAGTAAACTATTTGTTTTTGGGAAAATTTTAAACTTTTTATGTCAGAAAAATTTGTGTATGATATGTTGCTTGAAAATGTTGGATTTTAATGTGTTAGTTAAATATGTATGCTATTTGTTGGTGATTGAAAGTTAGACTTGGTAAATGTAGTTTAAGAGCATAGCTTTGTTTGTAAAGTTGTTATCTTTACTCAGGCATGTGATGATGGTATAAATTTGTATGTGTGAGCTTGTATGTTTGGTTATGTATTATGAAAGTTAGCAACTTGCATGCTTGACTTGAGATCGCTTGGAAAGAAATTAACTTGTTTACTAGTTTTCAAGGTACTGAAAAGTTTAAAAGATTTAAACTTTTGGTTTAGTTTCCAACCTAAAAGCTTTCCATATGTTTTCAAAAGAAGTGAAGTTAGAAGTTGAATTTGGAGAGAGATCCAACTTAGAGCTAAATCTAACGAGTTGCATTCATAGCAGTAGTCGCTATGAATGCAGTTCGAAAAAGTTAATATTTTAGATCTTAAAGTGATTTCTTTTGAAATGGTTTTTGAATTTTTTTTTCAAAATACTAATTAAATATAAAAGTTAATCGTTCCGGTAATTAAATATGAGTTTAATAATTAATTAATAAATTAATTGTTTAATTAAGAATATTATTAATTAATTGTAATTATTTAAGTAATTAGTGTTTAATTATGGATTAAACTAATTAATTTTAATTAACTAATTTAGAAAGTTTTAATTACTGATTAATTAAGTTAAAATTTAATTAAGAAATAGTTTTTAATAATTAAGTTTAATTAATTAACTAATTAATTATTTAATTAGAGTTAATTAATAATTAATTGCTAATTAGGCTGGGTTTATTAAATTAATTTAATCGGGTTTAATAAGATCTAATTAGGGATTAATTAAGATTAATTAAGTTTTAATTAGAGTTAATTAATATTTAATTAGTAATGAAAGAATGATTTAATTAGTAATTAATAAAGAATTAAATATTATTTAATATAGGATTAATCTTTAACTTTATCAATTATTTTTAAGCCAGTTCTTTTTACAAGTAAACTAATTTTAAACCAAGGGATCTCTTGCCTGTGCCATTAGTAAACAATGACTATGAATAAGTTATACTAAACTAGGACATCTATTAGTAGAATAAAGCACCGTTTTGCCATAAACTTAATGAATTGATTGTTTAGACACCTTTTAGCAAAATAAATCCCCGTTCTGCTATAACTGAACTTAATAGATTGTTTGGACATCTATTTAGTAGGACAAATCACCATCCTGCTATTATTTTATTTGGACATGCATTTGCTAGTTGGTTTATATTGTCATGTTATTCCCTGATTTGTTTTATGGATTGTATTTACATATATGACGACTTATGTAAAACAACTATTAGGTGACTTGGAAGACAAAATTTAAATAAACGGTAACCTGATTTAGTACCATTGTGGTCACTAAGCTTCCTTTCAAATTTGTAACATTATGGTTTTTAAAATTGACTTTAATTCTATATCAATTTAAGGTGAAGTGTTTAAAATGATATTGGATATTTATAAAAGAGTTTTATAAATGATTTTGGAGATTATAAAGAAGTTTTACAAATGGATTTAGAATTGAAGTAAAGGAGATTTCATAAATGGAAATGATTCATTAAAAAGATTTATTAAAGAAATTTATAAAGAAATTTGAGATGGGGTTTTCCTTAACCGATCTTCTTAATTATGGTGGTGTGTACATGGTTCCATGCTTAACACCGAAGGAATAATGTTTGGGGTTATCCTTACCTCAAATTTAAATAACATTTTTTTATCCTTTAAATATGATTTTGAAATGATAAATCTTTCACAATGTTTTGTGAATATGCTTATGCCAGTGGTTAAGTATATGAATAATTTAAATGAATATTCTGAAAGGAGATTTTTTTTGAAAGAAATGTGTGATCCTCTAAAATAAAGGAGAGCACACATGTACATACATACATAGATATACATACATACACACATACATACATACATACATACATACATACATATATATATATTACCGAAAACAAAGGATCTGCCAACATGTTTGGCAGGTGACAAGTCAAAATACAGAAAAAACTAATAAAACAGATTGAGGTAACTTCTTGAATGAGCTCCGACAAGGTCACCGCCCATTACACCTCAATATCAAGCTTCGACAAGACCAACGCCCGATACTGTAGAAGTACCCAAAAATAATCAATTATGCAGTCAAGTGCACAAATGAGGTCAACAAGCAGCTCCACCAGAGAATGAACGCATCATTGCTAATGCGGATGATCTAGATCTAAAATATGAAGTCTCTTCAAACAGCTATCCCGCGACCTGCAATCCTGGCGACAGCACCCTGAAACCCAACAAAAAACAATCTAGGTCCATTCTTAGCCTAAACTTGTGCCTAAAGATGGAACTATACAAAGGTATAAGAATAATATACATATATATGTATATAAATAAAATTTATATACATAATATGTATTAAAGAAATAAAAGTATAAAAACTATAGTTAAAAAATAAGTCTGCTAATAACTATAATAAGAGATAGACTAATAAAAGGTTCAAAACTCATAATGCAACACCTTAACTTACTCTAAAGTTATGAAATAGTGATCACGAAATCAAATAGGCATAAAAATTTAAAAAATATGTATTTAAATACTAATAGGAATTAAAATCTAAAAAAAAAATTATGCTCCTTTAATCAAAAGAACATTATGATAATCAGAAAAATCTACATTCGAATTCGAAAAAATGTTAATGCTGTAATTATTGAAGTTAAAAATATTGTTTTTATGTTTAAATAACTCTATATTTTTTCTAACCTTATTAAGATATTCTTTAAAATGATTATTTTTAGCCAATATATATTTTGGATTTGAGATCCAATTGAAACAAAATGATGCTATTGTAAAAACCAATTTATTAATATAACTATTGTTATTATTGAAAAGTCTCTGGTTTCTCTCAAACCAAATATACCAACATATTATAATAAATAAAGTATCTGGTAAAAATCTATTACCCTTTTTAAAATTAAATCTTAAGTTATTCCAGTAAAAATCATAATCAATAATTTTAGTTATAAGAATAAAGTTCAAATTTTTAAGAGTATTATTAAGAATGAAGCAAGTATCCATACAAGCATAAAACATATGAAGCAAGTAATGCCCAAAAAATTAAGAAATTTATGCAAAGAATCTGAAGAGAAATTCTTAC
Source organism: Allium fistulosum (assembly GCA_030737815.1). Lineage (NCBI taxonomy): Eukaryota > Viridiplantae > Streptophyta > Magnoliopsida > Asparagales > Amaryllidaceae > Allium > Allium fistulosum. The sequence goes on along the minus strand of CM060904.1, from coordinate 1,124,175,560 downwards.
TCTTATCCCATTCCTAGTTAATAATATCATTTTAATTATCAATGTTATATAAATTTAATCTTGCATATAATAAAGAAAATTGTCTAAGAGTTACACCTTCTAAGATTCTATTGAAACTAAAATTCCAAGGGGGATTGTTATCCGGAGAAAATACATCTTTAATTAAAGCATTTTTAAACTTAAAAATTCAAAAAGCTCTTTAATTTCGACCTTAAGAGGAATAACAGATAACCAACGATCATGCCAAAAAGTTGTATTTTTTCCAGAATGAACAATCGTATTAGTACCAAGGTTATAAATCTCATGACATTTTAAAATTGATTTCCAAAAATTAGACATTTTATTATTAATTGAAGTGTAATTTGATATAAATTATTACTACCATTATAATAATATTTAGGTATAATTTCTTTCCAAATTGAATTATCATTTATATTCTTAAATTTCCATAACCACTTCTGTAACGACCCGGATTTTCTGTCGCTAGACTTTGAATATTTAAATGGTTTTAAATATTGGATTCGGAATATAAATTGGTTTTTGAATATAAAGATTTTGGTTAAAATTACAGAATGAATTTAAATTACAAATATAGCGATTTATCGAAATACGGAAATGGTGAATAATTGAAATTGAGTTAAATATGAATGGAAATAATTTCTAATATGAGTATAAATTCTATTTGAATTAGAATTGAGTTAGTAAGTTTTTAAACTGAAATTTCAAGTGGTTTCGTCAATTTTTGAAATCGTCGATTCAATCGATGCGTAAAAATAGCGATCCATGGCAAAGTCTCATAATTTGAAGAAACAAGTTCCATTGGATCCGTAATAGTGTATTATTATCGGATTTCAAAATTTGTAGCGATCAGATGCACCGTTTGGTCGTACGGGATAGAAATGCATTGAAATTAATATCGAAAATTTAATTTTATAATTGGGTTCAGAAAGCTATCTTCTCCATACGATCGAATTGGGGCTCGAGACCAGTTCCATTGCGTTCGGAATAGGGTATAACACTAGGAACGCCAGGCGGCACACCTCGATAGGGGTTCGGGATTTTAAGTTACTATAAACGAGATATTTTGGAATTAAATAATATTTTATAATTTCAAAGTCAACCCCTACCCAGCCGACCTACCATTCATAAGCCACCATACCCCATATGCAGACCATCATTCCCTCCCATATTTAAAACGTTGCCAGATAGAGGCTTCTTCCTTTTAAAAATTTAAATTTCTAAAATTAATATCTCAAGTTTTACTCAATGAAAAATTCCAATACAAGTTTTAAAAATCCTAATTCGATGGGAGCTTCGATCTAGTGTGCTTTTTGAGAGATGCAGCCACGTTTTGGAGGGGTCGACGGTGGAGTTTGGGTTGGGTTTAGAACTAGGGTTTTGATTTGGCTTTGATTGGGTAGGACTTAGGCAAAACATAGCTTGGATTTGGTCTTGGGGTAGCAGGGTGCAGTGGGTCGTCGAGTTTTGGAAGGATCGGTGATGGTTTTTGACGCGTGAACAGTAGCAGGTCGTGAAGGGGTGGCTCGGTCGCATTTTGATTTCATGGTGGAGGCGTGGGTTGAAGGGTGCCATCGAGTGGAGAGCGTCGAGGGGAGTCTATTGGCGAAGACGGCAGCCGAACGGAGCATCGGAGCTCCGTATACATTGGGTCGTGCATGGCCATGACATTGCTGCTGTGCATTTGCATTTGTTTGGGTAAGAAAGGATGCGGGGGTAAACTTGTAATTTTATTAAAGTTATTTAATTTTAAATAAATTTTATATCGATAACTTCTAAAATTCATAACTCCTTCATACAAGGTCAGATTGGAACGGAACTTTTTGCGTTGCGCTCGTGATGACGAATGCTTTGCAATGGAACTAGTTTCGACGAAATTGGAGACTATTGGAAATTTGGGCTAAAATCGGACGTCGTCCGGTTTTAGTTCCAAATCAGAATGCCTCGACGACAACAGAAAATTTCGGTGAGTAAATCTCACTCATTTGGATAACTAGTTTTATTTTAAAGTGTAAAAAAATTATTTATTGGTTGATTGGATGAATTGACAAATTATTATTATCAGTTGGATGTTATATTATATATATTAGTAGTTGGGTATATTCCCGCCATTGGAGCAGATGAGACACTGTGCACCCCGCATAATAGCGGATGACCCTATATTATTACGATATCTCGCCTCGAAGCGGGATTATTATTTTATGTTATATAACATCTGTGGTTGTAGGGAAACAGGTTGGAGGGATCCAACTGGATTCCTCAAGATTGTTGTTTTTAATCTCATACATAGTGATATATGATGTGTGGATAATCTGTTATAGATTATGTTATGATTTGATTTATTGGATGCTATAGTAGCACTGGCCTAAATTTTGGTATTTTAAATACCATAAACATTATTTTTGAATTTGAAGGAATTAAAAAGAGATTTTGAATATAAAAAAATATTATATCGAAATTGGGATTATTTTAAAGGAAATTGATTTGGATAAAACAATGATTTGATTTTTGATTTGTACTCAACTGTTCGTAAAATGTTTTAATTAGAGGTTTAAAAATAATTTATATAAGGGATTTTTAACAAAGGATTTTTAAGTGATATTTCTGAATTTATGGGAAGGTGGTTGAAATCGATCTTTAAAATAGATTTTAAAAATAAATGGGATTTATAAAGGAATGGATTCATAAATGAAATTTTATAAAAGAGATTATTTTTATAAACAAGTGAAACCCAAATGAGCTTATAGATTTATAAACGATGTTATAAATAAGGGGAAATGATTACTAGTTGATAAATTGGAAATATAAATTCACAGTGTGAATTTATATCGAGATATGGAAATCGGTTTTTGAAAAAAATAGTGGATTCTATTTTTGAAATGTGAGAATGGTTATGAAATTGAAACGTAATTGATGTGATCTGAATGGAGAGGGATTTATAAATTGAAATTGGTAATATTGGATTTTAAAAATAGATTTTTGTCGAGAAATTAAGTTGCTTTAAGATGGGATTTTTATTTATTAAACCATACAGTTAAAGCTGTTTTAGTATTGAGATATTTCGAAAAGTGGATTTTTCAAATATTTAATATTAATTGAAATAAATTCAAAATTTTATAATAAGCTTTATAAATCGATTAGTTTTATTTGAAAATGAATTGGAAATGAGTTATCAATGTTTATTTAAAGTGTTTTGATATTTTAAATAATTACTTAAACATGTTTTAAAAATAAATTATTATTCTTCTAAAATCTTATCATATATATAGAGTTTTGAAATGATTGAAATTAATTTATAAATCCTCTCAAGATTTGTAAACGGAGTTTGTTTAACGGATATGATTTTTATAAGTGGAATCTTATAAAGGATTTTGGGAGGAAATGGAATTTCCAAAATGTTGAAATATGGGAACTTTGAAAATGAATCCGAATTCATAAAATAAGTTATAAATTGTGGTTGGGTTTATAAAAGAGTAAAATCGGTTTTGAAATTGTAAAAAGGAAATTTATAAATAATTTCGGAAATTTATGAGATAAGTTATGAAATATTTCCTAAGTTTGATATTAAAATGATTTTTGGAGAATCTGCCTATAAATATTCTCCTAAGTATTGAAAAGAGGGTTTTGGAAGGTATTTTAAGTGCGAAATGATTTATATAGAAATATTTTTCTAAGTGTTATAAACTGAGTTCGGAAATATTTCTAAGTATTGAAATGGTTTAAAAATAACCTGTTATGGATAAGTATTTGAAATTGTTTTCAAATGTTGGAATGCTGACAAAGAATTGAATATATTTCTTTGTAAAGATATTTTAAAATGAATGTTTTGAAGAATTTGTAAATTGGGCCTAGTGACTGCTTATGTGTGTAATTTGCTAGTCAAAAAACCAACTATCAAATCTGGCCAATTTCGTTAATCAGTTCGAAGAGACCGGGATCATATTTAATTATCCAAAAACCACTTCGATCTGATTTGTGCGTTACGAATTGTGATATCTCGAAGATTATGGAGATGGTGATCTGGAAGGAGATTCGGTTTGTTTAGACCCAGAATGTAACGACCCAGAATTTCTATCATTTGAAATTTGTATATTTAATTGATTTTAAATATTCACAAGTAAAATTTTATAAGTTGAATAACTTATATTTGAAATATCTGGATTTAATTGGATAATTAAATTTTTGATTTAATATTTGAAATTGCTGAAATAATTGGAATTTTAATTTAATGTGAATGAAAATGATTTCTAAAGTCGTAATAAATTTTATTTGAATTAGAATTTTGTTAGAGAACTTCTAAAGTTGAATTAAAAGTTAAATTATAGAAATTGAATATTTTAATATTTAATTGACGAGTGAAAATAGCCATTTTTCAAATAGTCTCGGATTTCGACGAAACCAGTTTCATTGGATCTGTAATGTTATATTATTGTAGGATTTCAAATTTTGTGTCAATCGGGTTTACGGTTTGTCCGGGGCAAGCTAAAACGCGTAGAAATCTGTTTAAGTGAATTTTAAATTTAAATAGTCGATTCGAAAACCTATCTTCCAAATACGATCCAATTGGCTCCAGATATATATTCCATTATGTTCGGAATAGGGGTAAAACCTTATAAACGCCAGGCAGCATGCTTCGTTTAGAGTTCGGAAATTTTTCGGATGAATAGTGTCGCGTAATTTTCTATAAAAGGACATTAGAATTTCACATTTGCTAAAACCCTAAAGAACCTAGGTCAGGCCGCCACCCTCACATTTAATGGCCGAAAACTCATCGCACTCTTCCTCGTTTTTCTTCCAATCCAGTGAGAGATAGCGAAAACTTTCTTCTGCAATGTTGTAGAGCTCGATGAGCTCTATCAATCCAACGGTCGAGATTGGATTTGGCAATACGAATCAACGGAAATTTTAGATCAAATGACCGACAGTCGCGCATGATTTTCGAGAAGCACATGCAGCCGAGTGCGTGCGGTCTTCGGCCATAGGTTGTGTCGAGGTGGGGCTTCGTCATGGCGAAGCCTGATCGTCGTCAAAACGTGAGTAGGGGTCGCGATAATTAGGGCATAGCGGCGGATAATGGGTTTCGATCGAACGTGCTTAACTTGGAGGGGAAGAAGGATAGATCGTTGGCCTAGATCTAAAGATGTAAAATCGAATGGACCAGATTGAAAAAGGTTAAAATATAAAATAGAAATTGTAAATTTATATATTTTAAAATCGTATAAACTTTGTAACGTCATAACTTCTTCATACGAGGTCCATTTTTGACGAAACGAATTGCGTTGGGTCTGTATTGACGAGCACTACATTTTAGATCTAGTTTGGATTTGGTTGGAGCTAGTGTGAATTTTGGGTAAAATTAAACGCACGTTTAATTTTATTCGGAATAAAACACTGCAACTGCTATTGGACATAATGTGAGTATAACTCACTCTTTCTGACTCACTGATATTTTTATATAAGTGAGAAATAATTTATTTTAAGATGATTGATGATTGTTTGGATGTTATATTGTATATATATTGATTGGTATTTGGATATATTCCTGCCTAGTGGAGCAGATGACCCTACACGTTCCTGTGTATGAGCGGATGACCCTTTGTACGCGCGTCTGCCTCGAAGTGGACATTGTACATATATTTCTAATATGTATATTTGTTGCAAATGACAGGTTGGAGGGATCCAACTGGATTCCTCACCACTGTTGATTTATTTACATATATTGATATATATTCTATTATCATATGATATATGATGATTTAGTTGCCGTGATTGATGTATTTAGTGCTGTTGCAGCATTGGGCCTGTTTTGGAAGAATACAAATGTTAAAATGATGATTTCCAAATTTAAAAAGGATTTTAAAGTGATTTTAAAAATAGATCTTTTATCTATTTTGAATTGTTAAGTAAATGGAATTTATTTTTTAATAAATAAATGTTATAATTTTTATTGTTATAAAAATTATGGTTTTTGTGAAATAATACTTAAGTATGATTTTTGGAGTTATATAAGCTTCAATAACGATTTGTAAGCTATTAAAAGAATTGGTTTATTTAAATTGGGATTTTGTAATTATTATAAATGGTTTATAAAGAAGATTTATAAAATTGAATTTTTATAAATCGAAATGAAGGAATTATAAATGAGTTTTGTGAATGTTAAAATGAGGTTATAAATGGATTTGATAAGTTATAAGATTTATAAATTTGCGAAGTTATTAAATGAATGATTTTGTAAATAAATGAATTATAAGTAAATTAACTTATAATTTGGGTTTTGGAATATAAATGAAATACAAATGGAATTTGTAATTAAAGGGATTTTATAAGTTGAAGTTTTTTTATAAAATATAAATGGAAAAACATTGTTTTATAAATCTGAATTCGATTGATTTTGATAATTAAATATGGAAGTTTATTAAAGGAATTATATTCATGATTTTTTAAAGTGATTTGTCCTTTAATAAATATGTGGAAGTAAGGAATTTGGTTAGATAATTATATCCATGATTTTGGATAGTGGATAATCTTTTAATAAATAGTAGAAGTATTGAACTTGATAAACAAAGTATATTCACGATTTTGGACAGTGAATAATATATTAAATAAAAAGAATGTTTTGGGAAATGATATTTTAAATGAAATTAAATGTTTTGAAAGATGTTTTAAATTGTGTGAGTATCGAATACATAGATTTCAACATTCATTGTTGAAATAGATGTTTTCGAGAAGTAAGGAAATGATGGACTATTACACTGTTGTTATAGTAAATGATTTTCGAAAGAAAATGTTTTGTGTAGTATACGGGATTTATATTCTATCTAATTTTCGAATCCCTATACCGATGATTTTGGGTTGTCGTAACGATGTTTTACGCAGCATTCGTTTTGACCCGAATAAATGTGTTTAAAAGAATCTTTTCCTTATAGAATGAAATATATATACTTAACGTAATTTAAGTGAATATTTTCTAAGTATTGAAAATAAAGAGAATTGTGAATTACTTATTTTTACATAAGTATATGGAAATGTTTTCCAAAGTTGAGATGATTTTGAGATTATATCTTTTAAAGATAATTTGAAGTGAATATTTGGCAATTGATTCAATTGATAAAAGATTAATTAAAGGGCCTAGTGATTGTATATAGTGCTAAATATTTTGTTTGTTTGTTTTGATAGTAAATAACCGACTATCAAATTTGGTCATTTTAGTTCCTCGACTTGATATGGGAACTATTTAGTCGTACACTTAGTACGTAGCCTTCTGTGTAGGCTTGATTATCGTTTGTGTTGAGGATGTTGATTCGTATAGTGCAGAGTATTACTCCAATCTATCGAGCTTCCTTCTTGGCCCGAAGGATAGCAAGTTGAAAGTTGGAGACGTGATAAATCTATGAAACTTAGTTTCTGTGTGAAGTTGAGAAACGCTTTTGCGTTGTTGGTGCGAAGAGACCGGGATCAGATTTATCTAAAAACCACTTCGGACCAACGTATATGCGACGATTGTGCAGGTTGCTTGTGATGATATTGATATTTTCGGAGTTTCATAGTGGGGGACTACTTATTGATCGTTAGGGGTTAAAATACCAATATACATCCAGTAGCAGTGGTCTCTTCATTATGAAATATCCAATGCGATGAGTATTCGCTACTAATCCTAGGGATTTCCCGACAGGATGTGGTAGGAAAGTACCTTCGGTTTGTCCTGTTCCTGGACAACTTGTATGGATGTTTGTCTGACATTGCATTTCTACAGATTACGTACATTGCTTTTTACAAACGTACATCAGTGGTGGCAGAGAAGGCAACTTCTCTTAGCTTAACACCCTCCTCAAGGCATATGAGCTTAAGGGTTGTATTTTTGTGGAAGGCAATTAGTAGTCAGCAGAAATGGCCGTGTAGCATTCAAAGTGATGTGATATGTGATTGTGAAAGGTAATCGTTACCTCATGCCTCATCAACCGGAATGACCAAAACAAGGTTAGATGCAGCAGGGCTAAGTGGGTCCCTCCCAAGTAAGATATGATCATCCTCTTCTAGATATATCTTTACACGCTATGACGTCGTGTATCTGATTATTGTGGTTTGTATGCTAGAGGGCCCTCGATAAAGGTCGGTAACGACCGGAGGATGATATATTCGGTACCATCTAATTATAGAGGTGGGTCGGTCTTGTGCTGGTAGAGGTATCCATGTGTGGTCCTCGAGACATCCATCTAGAGGTGTACCCCTTTGGAAGGTAGTCCCTTCACCTGGTCATTTGTATGGAAATCCAAACTCCACTACGTTCCCGCCATTTTGATTGTATTACCCATTTTGGGCTATATGCTGGAATTTAATCAATGTAAGAATTTCGGCTATGATTAATATTATTTGTATATAGTAGACACTACTATAATATAACATGAATTTGATATGAGATGTTTTAGTTATCGTAAGGTAAAAACATGTCTGTGTTTATGTGTGTACTTGTCTTACGAGATACTTTTGTTTTGATAAAGGAAAAGTTTGGTAATTTAATAAATTCAGTTGAGTGTGTTTCTCACGCTGGTTTACCAGACTGATCCAGGTGTTCTTCCCTTTCAATGCTCGGGCAAACCGAGTATATTTACAGGTTCATATTAGTGCTATTGGAGCTTCAGCAGGAGAGCTGGAGATCTTCATTTTCGTTTACACGTATCTGTTTTGATTTTTGATTATCCGCTGCATTGCTTAGTTGTTGTATATTGTCGGCAATTGTGAGGACATGTTATTACAACTGTCTAGGCTGATAACTATTGATCGATTGTTGAACTCTGATTGAGGTATGTATATACAGTTTCTGTTTTGTAAAGATCATTGATATGATATTATATGTTTTCCGCTGCGATGTGAGATTCTGTATTGTTCTGTTTTGTTCTATCTTATCTCTTTCTTCTATTCTCTTATTCTATCTTCTTTTCTTTCTCTTGACTTTCCGTCAGTTTGTGCTTCTTGGGTCGGACATGTGTGGATTATTGTCGATTCAAAGGGTACGGATTTGCGGGTCTTCACAGCTGGTACCAGAGCTTAGATTTTGTATATTCCTAAGCTTTGATGTGTACTCAGTATAGATAGGGACAGTAGCACCCTAGATTGAGTTTGCGTGTATTATATATATGAGCGCGTATTTGTTAGTGATTATAAAATGTTTTATATTGTGTTTACTTATCTGTTAAGTTGTTTGTGAATTCTGGTCGGTATGTAGGACGCCATATTATCGATAGGGATTTCTAAACACTTAAACGAGGCAAGTCGACATGGTATTATTTTAAATTGGGTAAATGAAATAATTTTACCTCGATTATATTTTATATATAAAGAAACGATTTTTTAGAAATTATTAAAGTGTATATAAATTGATTGTTGGTTGTTAAAAATGTAAATATATATAAGTTAATAAAAGTTATTTGAATAATCCAAATGAAAGCAACAATTGTAAAAGAATAAATTATTTAAGCAAATGAATTATAAGTATGAAATTATAATTAATATGATTTACAATTGTGAAACAATCTTATATATAAAAAGGTGAAACAAAATGAATATATTTATAAATATAAGTTGTAAATAGAAATGAATTTAAACTAAGAATTCGAAAATTTGAATCTTTGTTGATTTTGAAAATTATTTTTCAAAGTTAAAGTGATTATATTATTATAAATATAAATATGATAAATGAATTTGGAATAGATCTTATATAAGTAAAGTGAAATAGTGAAGTTATACAAGTAAAAGAGTTTATAAATGTGATTTATGAATAAAAGGAAATTTTTGAAAGAATAAAAAGCACTGAATTCACTACTGTTGCTGGGAAATAATAAGGGTGATGACTGTAGCATCATCAGTATCATTTTCGAGTTCTGTGTGATTGATTTGCTACCAATAGTAAATTGGAAATTGAAGTTTTGTTATGATAAACGAATTTGAATTTAAAATCCAAGTTGAAATTGATAAATATAAGTAAAATGATTTTTGGACTTATAATATGAGATAGTAAATTTAACTTTGGTAAAGCTAAATAAATTTGAGTTAGCATAACAAATATATGATTTGAAATTTAACTAGATTAGATATGTTATTGAAATGGAAATTAAACTTTTAAGTGATTATATAATATGAATTTGGAAGTTTAAATAAATAAGTTGTATAACTTATAAAATGAGAAAATTTAAGTAAAACCAATTGTTAAAATGGTTAAACAATTTTGTTAAGCAAAACAAAATCTGAATTTGGATAGTGATATGAAATTTGACTTAAGTAAAAGTTAAATAAAATGACTTTAGAAATGAAATCTAAGTTAAGCTAAATAAAATAGAATTTGAATTAAATTAGTAGTGAACTTAAGTTGTATAGTGAAAGTAAATGCAAGTGAGAACTGAATGAAATATAACTTAAGTAATGATTGAATCAAGTTGATTTGATTAATAAAATGAATATGAAAAGTAAAGTTGAATAATAAGAAGTTAATGAAATGAAGTAATTAAATGAATATGAATTTGAGTTATATTAAGGAAATTCAACTTTAATTGTAAAAGTGAATTAGTGAATAAACATGGATTAGAAATGTTGTTGTTAAGAGTTGAATAAAACTTAAGTTAAGAAGTTGTGAATTAATAATAATATTGGAAGTGTTGTATAGAAATGTGAATATAGTGAATACTAGAATTCAATCCAACTTAAATATTAAGCCAATCGTACTTTTATACTTTTTCCCTTTGGGATGCCTCATCACTGAGATGAGATGTATATTTGTGATATATATATATATATATATATATATATATATATATATATATATGTTGTGATCCTACTACGACCGAACCGCGCAAAGGAGACGCTGTTGAATTTTTTTGAAAATCTAAGGCGTTAGAAATTTTTTGAGAAATTGGAAATTATTTTTATAACTATAATTTTGACTTTGAGTTATGAAAGTTAAATGATATTAGTGGTTTTGAAAAGTTAACTAAATATGGATTTAGAAACTTAGTAAGTTTTTATAAGAGGTTTAACTAATGATTTTGGAAGAAGTTAAAAGTTTAAAAGAATGGAAATCTAAATTTAACGATTTATTTTGAAAAGTTAATAGATTTTGTGACTTTTTCTTACTCGGTAATTTCGAGGACGAAATTCTTTTAAGTAGGGGAGAATGTAACGACCCAGAATTTCTGTCATTTGAAATTTTTATATTTAATTGATTTTAAATATTCACAAGTAAAATTTTATAAGTTGAATAACTTATATTTGAAATATCCGGATTTAATTGGATAATTAAATTTTTGATTTAATATTTGAAATTGCTGAAATATTTGGAATTTGAATTTAATGTGAATGAAAATGATTTCTAAAGTTGTAATAAATTTTATTTGAATTAGAATGATGTTAGAGAACTTCTAAAGTCGAATTAAAAGTTAAATTATAGAAATTGAATATTTTAATATTTAATTGACGAGTGAAAATAGCCATTTTTCAAACAGTCTCGGATTTCGACGAAACTAGTTTCATTAGATCTGTAATGTTATATTATTGTAGGATTTCAAATTTCGTACCAATCGGGTTTACGGTTTGTCCGGGGCAAGCTAAAACGCGTAGAAATCTGTTTAAGTGAATTTTAAATTTAAATAGTCGATTCGAAAACCTATCTTCCAAATACGATCGAATTGGCTCTCGATATATATTCCATTATGTTCATAATAGGGGTAAAACCTTATAAACGCCAGGCAGCACGCTTCGTTTGGAGTTCGGAAATTTTTCGGATGAATAGTGTCGCGTAATTTTCTATAAAAGGACAATAGAATTTCACATTTGCTAAATCCCTAAAGAACCTAGGTCAGGCCGCCACCCTCACATTCAATGGCCGAAAACTCATCGCACTCTTCCTCGTTTTTCTTCCAATCCAGTGAGAGATAGCGAAAACTTTCTTCTGCAATGTTGTAGAGCTCGATGAGCTCTATCAATCCAACGGTCGAGATTGGATTTGGCGATACGAATTAACGACAATTTTAGCTCAAACGACCGACAATCGCGCACGATTTTCGAGAAGCACGTGCTGCCGAGTGCGTGCGGTCTTCGGCCATAGGTTGTGTCGAGGTGGGGCTTCGTCGTGGCGAAGCCTGATCGTCGTCAAAACGTGAGTAGGGGTCGCGATAATTAGGGCATAGCGATGACTAATGGGTTTCGATCGAACGTGCTTAACCTGGAGGGGAAGAAAGATAGATTGGTGGCCTAGATCTAAAGATGTAAAATCGAACGGCCCAGATTGAAAAAGGTTAAAATATAAAATAGAAATTGTAAATTTATATATTTTAAAATCGTATAAACTTTGTAACGTCATAACTTCTTTATACGAGGTCCGTTTTTGACGAAACGAATTGCGTTGGGTCTGTATTGATGAGCACTACATTTTAGAGCTGTTTTAAAGTTGATTGGAGCTAGTGTGAATTTTGGGTAAAATTATACGCATGTTTAATTTTATTCGGAATAAAACACTGCAACTGCTATTGCACACAATGTGAGTACAACTCACTCTTTCTGACTCACTGATATTTTTATATAAGTGAGAAATAATTTATTTTATGATGATTGATGATTGTTTAGATGATATATTGTATATATATTGATTGGTATTTGGATATATTCCTGCCTAGTGGAGTAGATGACCCTATACGTTCCCGTGTATGAGCGGATGACCCTTTGTACACGCGTCTGCCACGAAGCGGACATTGTACATATATTTCTAATATGTATATTTGTTGCAGATGACAGGTTGGAGGGATCCAACTGGATTCCTCACCATTGTTGATTTATTTATAGATATTGATATATATTTTGTTATCATATGATATATGATGATTTGGTTGTCGTGGTTGATGTATTTAGTGCTGTTGCCACATTGGGCCTGTTTTGGAAGAATAAAAATGTTATAGTGATGATTTCCAAATTTAAAAAGGATTTTAAAGTGATTAAAAAAAATATATGTTTTATCTATTTTGAATTGTTAAGTAACTGGAATTTAATTTTTAATAAATAAATGCTATAATTTTTATTGTTATAAAAATTATGGTTTTTGTGAAATAATACTTAAGTATGATTTTTGGAGTTATATAAGCTTCAATAACAATTTGTAAGCTATTAAAAGAATTGGTTTATTTAAATTGGGATTTTGTAATTATTATAAATGGTTTATAAAGAAGATTTATAAAATTGAATTTTTATAAATCGAAATGAAGGAATTATAAATGAGTTTTGTGAATGTTAAAATGAGGTTATAAACGGATTTTATAAGTTATAAGATTTATAAATTTGCGAAGTTATTAAATGAATGATTTTTTAAATAAATGAATTATAAGTAAATTAACTTATAATTTGGGTTTTGGAATATAAATGAAATACAAATGGAATTTGTAATTAAAGGGATTTTATAAATTGAAGTTTTTTTATAAAATATAAATGGAACTTATAAGAGTAATTAATTAATTAGAGAGTTAAGGTTAATTAATATTGTGATTAATTATTTGCTAAGGTAATTAATTAAATGAGTAATTAATTAATGAAAGTAACCTCAGATTTCTATAGGAAATTTAAGTGGACCTTTGAATATGTATAGGAAATTTTCAGGATCTTAAGATAAGGTTATAGAGTACATCTGTTTTGGCTGTTTCAGATGGGAGAAGTATGTTCAGTCTTCTATATTTTTGTAGAGTAGAGTTTGTGGATTTCAGTGGATTTTGGAAGGATCGTCTTGTTGATAGGATCTAGAGATCATTTTGTGACAGTACATTGTTTTATAAATCCGAATTCAATTGATTTTGATAATTAAATATGGAAGTTTATTAAAGGAATTATATTCACGATTTTTGACAGTGAATTTTCCTTTAATAAATATGTGGAAGTAAGGAATTTGGCTAGATAATTATATCAACGATTTTGGATAGTGGATAATCTTTTAATAAATAGTAGAAGTATTGAATTTGATAAACAAAGTATATTCATGATTTTGTACAGTGAATAATATATTAAATAAAAAGAATGTTTTGGGAAATCATATTTTAAATGAAATTAAATGTTTTGAAAGATGTTTTAAATTGTGTAAGTATCGAATACATAGATTTCAACATTCATTGTTGAAATAGACGTTTTCGAGAAGTAAGGAAATGATGGACTATAACACTGTTGTTATAGTAAATGATTTTCGAAAGAAAATGTTTGTACAGTATACGGGATTTATATTCTATCTTATTTTCGATCTCTATACTGATGATTTTGGGTTGTCGTAACGATATTTTACGCAACATTCGTTTTGACCGAATAAATGTGTTTAAAAGAATATTTTCCTTATAGAATGAAATATATATACTTAATCGTAATTTAAGTATATGGAATATTTTCTAAGTATTGAAAATAAAGAGAATTGTGAATTACTTATTTTTACATAAGTATATGGAAATGTTTTCCAAAGTTGAGATGGTTTGAGATTATATATTTTAAAGATAATTTGAAGTGAATATTTGGCAATTGATTCAATTGATAAAAGATTAATTAAAGGGCCTAGTGATTGTATATAGTGCTAAATATTTTGTTTGTTTGTTTTGATAGTAAATAACCGACTATCATATTTGGTCATTTTAGTTCCTCGACTTGATATGGGAACTATTTAGTTGTACACTTAGTACGTAGCCTTCTGTGTAGGCTTGATTATCGTTTGTGTTGAAGATGTTGATTCGTATAGTGTGGAGTATTACTCCAATCTATCGAGCTTCCTTCTTGGCCCAAAGGATAGCAAGTTGAAAGTTAGAGATGTGATAAGTCTATGAGACTTAGTTTCTGTGTGACGTTGAGAAACGCTTTTGCGTTGTTGGTGCGAAGAGACCGGGATCAGATTTATCTGAAAACCACTTCGGACCAACGTATATGCGACGATTGTGCAGGTTGCTTGTGATGATATTGATATTTTCAATGTTTCATATTGGGGGACTTCTTGTTGATCGTTTGGGGTTAAAATCCCAATATACAACCAGTAGCAGTGGTCTCTTCATTATGAAATATCCAATGCGAGGACTATTCGCTACTAATCCTAGGGATTTCCTGACAGGATGTGGTAGGAAAGTACCTTCGATTTGTCCTGTTCCTGGACAACTTGTATGGATGTTTGTCTGACATTACATTTCTACAGATTACGTACATTGGTTTTTACAAACGTACATCAGTGGTGGCGGAGAAGGCAACTTCTCTTAGCTTAACACCTTCCTTAAGACATATGAGCTTAAGGGTTGTATTTTTGTGGAAGGCAATTAGTAGTCAACGGAAATGGCCGTGTGGCATTCAAAGTGATGTGATATGTGATTGTGAAAGGTAATCGTTACCTCATGCCTCATCAACCGGAAATGACCAAAACAGGGTTAGATGCAGCAGGGCTAAGTGGGTCCCTCCCAAGTAGGATATGATCATCCTCTTCTAGATATATCTTTACACGCTATGACGTTGTGTATCTGATTATTGTGGTTTGTATGCTAGAGGGCCCTCGGTAAAGGTCGGTAACGACCGGAGGATGATATATTCGGTACCATCTAGTTATAGAGGTGGGTCGGTCTTGTGTTGGTAGAGGTATCCATTTGTGGTCCTCGGGACATCCATCTAGGGGTGCACCCCTTCGGAAGGTAGTCCCTTCACCTGGTCATTTGTATGGAAATCCAAACTCCACTACGTTCACGCCATTTTGATTGTATTACCCATTTTTCGCTATATGCTGGAATTTAATCAATGTAACAATTTTGGTTATGATTAATATTATTTGTATATAGTAGACACTACTATAATATAACATGAATTTGATATGAGATGTTTTAGTTATCGTAAGCTAAAAACATGTCTGTGTTTATGTGTGGACTTGTCTTACGAGATACTTTTGTTTTGATAAAGGAAAAGTTTGGTAATTCAATAAATCCAGTTGAGTGTGTTTCTCATGCTGGTTTACCAGACTGATCTGGGCGTTCTACCCTTTCAATGCTCGGGTCAGACCGAGTACATTTACAGGTTCAGATTGGTGCTATTGGAGCTTCAGCAGGAGAGCTAGAGATCTTCATTTTCGTATACATGTATCTGTTTTGATTTTTGATTTTTGATTATCCGCTGCATTGCTTAGTTGTTGTATATTGTCGGCAATTGTGAGGACAGGTTATTATAACTTTCTAGGCTGATAACTATTGATTGATTGTTGAACTCTGATTGAGGTATGTATATACAGTTTCTATTTTGTAAAGATCATTGATATGATATTATATGTTTTCCGCTGCGATGTGAGATTCTGTATTGTTCTGTTTTGTTCTATCTTCTCTCTTTCTTCTCTTCTCTTCTTCTCTCTTCTTTTCTTTCTCTTGACTTTTCGTCAGTCTGTGCTTCTTGGGTCGGACATGTGAGGATTATTGTCGATTCAAAGGGTACAGATTTGCGGGTCATCACATAGAACAACTTGTATGGATGAATGCTATCATTGCATCATTGCCAAGAAGGCAGTGCTAGCATTCCAAGAATGAATGCTATTTTAAAGGTGATACGTAGCCTCAAGCCTCATCAACCGGGAATGACTAAAACATGAGAGATGCAGCAAGGCTATGTGGGTCGCTCCCATTAGGGTATGATCATCACTCATCTAGAGTGGACATTTATCATCGCTGTCACTTGTATGCGTTTTGAGGCCCAATGGTGGTGATCATATTCGGTACTATCCAGTAAGGGGTAGGCTGGTCTTGTGTTGGCAGGGGTCGATAGGTTCGATCTCGGTACATTTTTCTAGAGGTGTCAGTGGTGGGCGGTACCCATGTAGCCATGTCAATGTATGGAATCCAATATCCACTACGAGCCTATACAGTTTTAGATGCGTCCAACTATGCTGAAACGTGAGATGCAAGCATTTCAGCTATTTTATAGTTTACTTTCTATAGACACTATTATAATATCTGATGATTTTGATATAAAATGTTTTGGTTACTGTAAGGTAAAAACCCTTCATATTTATGTGTGGCGTGGTCTTATGAGACACCTTTGTTTCAAAGGATTTTTATAACAGTAATAATTCAAATTTAGTGTGTTTTCTCACACTGGTTTTCCAGACTGACTCGGATGTTATTTTATTATAATGCTCGGGTCAAACCGAGTATTACAGATTCAGGTTATGATGCTATGGAGCACATGAGACGTGTTGGAGGAGACTTAGACGTATTCCACGTACTTGATTATATTCCGTTGTGTGTGTATGTTGTATGTTCAGCACCTGTGAGGACAAGTTATTATAACTGTCCAGATTGATTTGTTGATTGTTGTACTCTGATGATGGTATGTATAATAATAGTTATAGTTCTTTGTGTATAAAGATGTTATTATCCATTTTATATTGTTCCGCTGCGATTTTGAGATTCTATGTTATTGCGCTGTTTTCTTCTATCTTTTTTTCTTCTTCACCTCTAATGATCTGGTATTTCTGGCACTCGATTGCTCGGCATGCTATACAATAAATGTATTGATGTCGATTTTCGAGGGTCAAAAATCTCCGATTCATTACTGTGGTATCAGAGCTTAGGTTGGTAAATACTTAGGCTTTGATGGTGATTACTCATTAGAGATAGGGTCAGTAGAACCCTAGAATGAGTCTAAGTGTATAAATAGATATAAACGCGTATTTGTTAGTGAATATAAATTGTTTTATATTGTGTTGACTTATTGGTTGAGTGTTTATGAATTCTGGTCGGTACGGTTTGGACAACTGTATCGATATGGGTTTCTAAACTCTGAACAAGTTAAATCGACATAGTATTGTTTTAAAGTGGGTAAATGAAATAATTTTACCTAAATTATATTTTGATATAAAAGAAATAATTTTCTGAAATTGTTATAGTATATTGATGTGTTTGGATGTTATTATTATAATCAAAACAAGATTATAAATCGGAATGGTCATATATAACCAAAATAAAAGGTATAAGTATGAATTATACAAATGAGTTAAAACTAAAATCTAATTCAAACCAGAATTTGGAAATTTAAATTCCAAAAATTTTGGAAATGTTTTTCAAGTGTTTTGAAATAAATAATTGTAGTATTATTGTGGAAATGTATTTGAATAGAAAATGTTTTTAAATGGATTTTGAAAGTGATAAAGCACTGAACTCACTATAGTCACTAGAAAATAATTCTGGTGATGATGGTCGCATCATCAGTCTTCATTTTCCAGTTTCTAAGTGACGGATTGCTACCATAGTAATTTGAGATGAGGATTTTT
Source organism: Allium fistulosum (assembly GCA_030737815.1). Lineage (NCBI taxonomy): Eukaryota > Viridiplantae > Streptophyta > Magnoliopsida > Asparagales > Amaryllidaceae > Allium > Allium fistulosum. The sequence continues at coordinate 1,124,157,253 of CM060904.1, read as the reverse complement.
GTTTGGAAACAAAGGTTGTTTGGAAAATTCCGAAGGGAATTTGTTTTGGATAAAAACCAGGTTTGGTTTAAATTTAAAAAGTGTGATTTGGTATATATATATATATATGTATGTATGATTTCAAAATTATTTGAAAGGAAAACGGGTGTTTGAATTTTGGAATCCTTATTTAAATGTTTTAGAAAAATATCAGGAAATAAGTTTTTGAACTTATAAGTTGAGAACGATATTAGTAAGGAAAGAAGTGTGAAAAATGGAATTTTGGAATTTAATTTAGACTTAAGTAAAGTTAAAATGAATTGTATGAATTGAGATTTGACTTAAGCTAAGTTAAATAAAATTGGATTGGATTAGAATTAATATCAAATTGAATTGGATATAAAGTTTGAATTGTAAAGTGACTATATAGCTATAAGTTATTAATTTTGAATGGAATAAAATTTAAGTGAAAAGTTATGGAATTGTGAATAAATAAGTTTGAATAGCTTAAAAATTGGAGTTAAATGAATAAATATATACTTAAGCTATAAAGTAATGTATAATCTTGAGTTAAAATTTTTTAATGTGAATATACTCAAGTAAGCATCGACGAAATGGAATTTGATTGGAAATTTAACCTTGCAAAGAAGATTTAACTTAAAATGAGTTAAATGGAATGGAACTCAAGTCAAACCAAATAAACTGGATTTTTCTTTTAACTTGGTTGGGTAAAATGGATTATGGATTGAATTTGAATGTGGAACTTGAGTTATAAATGGAATTCGACTTAAATGTAAGCAAAATAGGTATATTTTGAAATGTTGTCGAGTAAAATAGGAATGGATTGGAATGGTGATAACATGGATTATAAATGAATTCAATTTAAGTTGAATATGGGTGGGAATATTGTTGATAAGAATGAAATTCAACTTAAGTAACTAATTTATGAGATGATTCATAAATAAATTGGCATGGATTAGTTTGTTGTTGAATATAAAATTAAGAAAATAAGATTTTGTAAATAAATTGAATGTGGATTAATAAAAAGTTGATAAATTGATTTGGAATCAATTTAAAATAGCTATAAACTAGAATGGTTATTTTATTAATGAATATCACCAAATAGCATGGATTGAACTGTTATTCGACATAAACAGAAGTAACAAAAATTATGCAAACAGATGAAAAGTAAATAAATTGGTTTAGAATCCATTTGAAATGAATATGAATATATTAAGCGTAATATAAAATGGATGCAAGTAAATTTGGTTGTGAATCATTCGAATTGAATTAAATGGTATATAAATCGCTTGATAGTAACCGAATTAATGTTGGAACCCTGCAATTGCTTTAAAATACATGTAGAACATGTTGGTTTATGTGAATATTGTGTTTAACTAGGGAAATGCTTGAAATGTTACTAAATTTCATATTTTTGGAACTTACGTGTTTAAATTGAGTAAGTACAGGTACAAGAAGACCATTTGGCTATATTTTGGTTGCGCGATTGCATATAAATTGAGCGAGCTCGCTTAATAACGCTAAAATAAGGTACGCTTATGAATTTAGCGCGCGGAAAATAAAAATATTGTTATATATTGCGTTTTCCGGCCATGAGAGTCGATGTATATCTTTTTATCATATTTGTCATATTGTTAAAGGCTCTCCATACAAGGGAGACTCTGTCAAAAAATTTCTGAAATTTAGGGTGTTAGAAAAATTTTGAAAATTTTTAGAAAATTTTTGTTAGCCAAAATTTGATTTCGAATCGTAATTGAAATAAGGTATTTTGGTTTAGAAATGAAAACTAAATGTTTTGTATGGAACTAAAGGATTTAGAAAAGTGAAATCTCGAGTTTTAACTAAGTGGGTTTTGATAAGTTAATGGGTTTATTGCACTTTTCCTACCTTAGCAATTTCGGGGACGAAATTATTTTAAGAGGGGAGGAATGTAACGACCCGGATTTTCCGTCGTTTGATTTTGAATATTTAAGTGGTTTTAAATATTGGATTTGGAATATAAATTGATTTTTGAATATAAATATTTTGGTTAAAATTATAGAATGAATTTAAATTTCAAATATAGCAATTTATCGTAATACGGAAATGGTGAATAATTGAAATTGAGTTGAATGTGAATCAAAACGATTTCTAATGTGAGTATAAATTCTATTTGAATTAGAATTTAGTTAGTAAATTTTTAAAAATGAAATTTAAAGTGGTTTTGTCAATTTTTGAAATCGTCGATTTAATCGACGCGTAAAAATAGCGATCCATGGCAAAGTCTCATAATTTGATGAAACAAGTTCCATTGGATCCGTAATAGTGTATTATTATCGGATTTCAAATTTCGTTGTGATCAGATGCACCGTTTGGTCGTACGGGATAGAAACGCGTTGAAATTAATATCGAAAATTTAATATTATAATTGGGTTCAGAAAGTTATCTTCTCCATATGATCGAATTGGGACTGGAGACTAGTTCCATTGCGTTCGGAATAGGGGTATAACATTAGGAACGCCAGGCGACACACCTCGATAGGGGTTCGGGATTTTAAGTTACTATAAACGAGATATTTTGGAATTAAATAATATTTTATAATTTCAAAGTCAACCCCTACCCAGCGACCTACCATTCACAAGCCACCCTTCTCCGTACGCAGACCATCATTCCCTCCCTTATTTAAAACGTTGCCAGACAATGGCTTCTTCCCTTTCAAAATTTAAATTTCTAAAATTAATATCTCAAATTTTACTCAATGAAAAATTCCAATACAAGTTTTAAAAATCCTAATTTGATGGGAGCTTCGATCTAGTGTGCTTTTTGAGCGATGCAGCTGTGTTTTGGAGGGGTCGACAGTGGAGTTTGGGTTGGGTTTAGAACTAGGGTTTTGATTTGGCTTTGATTGGGTATGACTTAGGCAAAACGAAGCTTGGATTTGGTCTTGGGGTAGCGGAGTGCAGTGGATCGCCGAGTTTTGGGAGGATCGACGATGGTTTTTGACGTGTGAACAGTAGCAGGTCATGAAGGGGAGGCTCGGTCGCATTTTGATTTCGAGGTGGAGGCGTGGGTTGTAGGGTACCATTGAGTGGAGAGCGTCGAGGGGAGTCCATTGGCGAAGACAACAGGCCAAACGAAACATCGGAGCTCCGTATCACAGTAGGTCGTGCACAGCCATGACATTGCTGCTGTGCATTTGCGTTTGTTTGGGGAAGAAAGGATGTGGGGGTAAACTTGTAATTTTATTAAAGTTGTTTAATTTTAAATAAATTTTATATCGATAACTTCTAAAATTCATAACTCCTTCACACGAGGTCGGATTGGAATGAAACTTTTTGCATTGTGCTCGTGATGACGAATGCTTCACAATGGAACTAGTTTGGACGAAATTGGAGACTATTGGAAATTTGGGCTAAAATCGGACGTCGTCCGGTTTTAGTTCCAAATCAGAACGCCTCGATGACAACATAAAATTTCGGTGAGTAAATCTCACTCATTTGGATAACTATTTTTATTTTAAAGTGTAAAAAGTTATTTACTAGTTGATTTGATGAATTGACAAATTATTATTATCAGTTGGTTGTTATATTATATATATTAGTATATATATTAGTAGTTGGGTATATTCCCGCTGTTGGAGTGGATGAGACACTGTGCGCCCCGCATAGTAGCGGATGACCCTATATTATTACGATATCCCACCTCGAAGCGGGATTATTATTTTATGTTATATAGCATCTGTGGTCGTAGGGAAACTGGTTGGAGAGATCCAACTGGATTCCTCAAAATTGTTTTTTTTAATTTCATATATAGTGATATATGATGTGTGGATAATCTGTTATAGATTATGTTATGATTTGATTTATTGAATGTTATAGTAGCAATGGCCTAAATTTTGGTATTTTAAATACCATAAATATTATTTTTGAATTTGGAGGAATTAAAAGGATATTTTGGATATAAAAATATTTATATCGAAATTGGGATTATTTTAAAGGAAATTGATTTGGATAAAACAATGATTTGATTTTGGATTTGTACTCAACTGTTCGTAAAATGTTTTAATTAGAGGTTTAAAAATAATTTACATAAGGGATTTTTAACAATGGATTTTTAAGTGATATTTCTAGATTTATAGGAAGGGGGTTGAAATCGATATTTAAAATAGATTTGAAAAATAAATGGGATTTATAAAGGAATGGATTCATAAATGAAATTTTATAAATGAGATTATTTTTATAAACAAGTGAAACCTAAATGTGTTTATAGACTTATAAACGATGTTATAAATAAGGGGAAATGATTATTAGTTGATAAATTGGAAATATAAATTCACAGTGTGAATTTATATCGAGATATGGAAATCGGTATTTAAAAAAAATAGTGGATTCTATTTTTGAGATGTGAGAATGGTTATGAAATTGATACGTAATCGATGTGATATGAATCGAGAGGGATTTATAAATTGAAATTGGTAATATTGGATTTTAAAAATGGATTTATGTCAAGAAATTAAGTTGTTTTAAGATGGGATTTTTATTTATTAAACCATATAGTTAAAGCTGTTTTAGTATTGAAATATTTCAAAAAGTGGATTTTTCAAATATTTAATATTAATTGAAATAAATTCAAATTTTTATAATAAGCTTTGTAAATCGATTAGTTTTATTTAAAAATGAATTAGAAATGAGTTATCGATGTTTATTTAAAGTGTTTTGATATTTTAAATAATTACTTAAACGTGTTTTAAATATAAATTATTATTCTTTAAAAATACTTATCATATATATGGAGTTTTTAAATGATTGAAATATATTTATAAATCCCCTCGAGATTTGTAAACAAAGTTTGTTTAACGGACATGATTTTGATAAGATGAATCTTACAATGGATTTTGGGAGGAAATGGAATTTCCAAAATGTTGAAATATGGGAACTTCGAAAATGAATCTAAATTCATAAAAAAGTTATAAATTGTGGTTAGGTTTACAAAAGAGTATAATCGGTTTGGTAATTGTAAAAAGGAAATTTATAAATAATTTCAAAAATTTATGAGATAAGTTATGAAATATTTCCTAAGTTTGATACTAAAATGATTTTCGGAGAATCTGCCTATATATATTCTCCTAAGTACTGAAAAGAGGGTTTTGGAAAGTATTTTAAGTGTGAAATGATTTATATAAAAATATTTTTCTATGTGTTATAAACTGAATTCAAAAATATTTCTAAGTGTTGAAATGGTTTAACAATATCCTGTTATGGATAAGTATTTGAAATTGTTTTCAAATGTTGGAATGCTGGCAAAGAGTTGAATATATATCTTTGTAAAGATATTTTAAAATGAATGTTTTGAAGAATTTATAAATTGGGCCTAGTGACTGCTTATGTGTGTAATTTGATAGTTAAATAACCGGCTATCAAATCTGGCCAATTTCGTTAATCGTTTCGAAGAGACCTAGATCGGATTTAAATATCCGAAAACCACTTCGATCTGATTTGTGTGCTACAAATTGTGATATCTTGAAGATAATGGAGATGTCGATCTTGAAGGAGATTTGGTTTGATCAGACCCGGAACAACCTGTATGGACGAATGCTATCATTGCATCGTTGCTTCGAAGGTAGTGTTGGCATTCCAAGAATGAATACTATTTTTAAGGTAATACGTAGCCTCAAGCCTCATCAACCGGGAATGACTAAAACAGGGGAGATGCAGCAAGGCTATGTGGGTCGCTCCCATTAGGGTATGATCATCACTCATCTAGAGTGGACATTTATCATCACTTTCATTAGTAAGTGTTTCGGGGCCTATTGGTGGTGATCATATTCGGTACTATCCAGTAAGGGGTAGGCCGGTCTTGCGTTGGCAAGGAACGATAGGTTCGACCTCGGTATATTTTTCTAGAGGTGTACTGTGGCGGGCGGTACCCCTGTAGCCCTGTCATTGTATGGAATCCAATATCTACTACGAGCCTGTACGGTTTTAGATGCGCCCAACTACGCTGAAACATGAGATGCAAGCATTACAGCTATTTTATAGTTTGTTTTCTATATACACTATTATAATATCAGATGATTTTGATATAAAATGTTTTGCTTATTGTAAGGTAAAACCCGTCGTATTTATGTGTGTCGTGGTCTTACGAGATACCTTTGTTTCAAAGGATTTTATAATAGTAATAATTCAAATCTCACGCTGGTTTTCCAGACTGACTCGGGTGTTATTTTATTATAATGCTCGGGTCAGACCGAGTATTACAGATTCAAATTAGGATGCTATGGAGCATATGAGATGTGCTGGAGGAGTCTCAGGCGTATTCCACGTACTTGATTATATTCTACTATGTGTGTATGCTGTATATTCAACACTTGTGAGGACAAGTTATTATAACTGTCTAGATTGATTTGTTGATTGTTGTACTCTGGTGATGGTATGTATAATAACAGTTATAGTTATTTGTATATAAAGATATGTTATTATCCATTATATATTGGTCCACTGCGATTGTGAGATTCTATATTATTGCTCTGTTTTCTTCTCTGTCTTTTTCTTCTTCGCCTCTAATGATCTGGTATTTTCGGCACTCGATTGCTCAGCATGATATATAGTGAACGTATTGATGTCGATTTTCGAGGGTCGAAAATCGACAGTTCGTTACAACTTCCCTAATAATGACAAATTCATGTTACGTAAATTAATAACACCTAACCCTCCTTTCTTTTTCGATTTACAAACTGTTTCCTAATTAACTAAACATTTTAGACTACTGTTAGGATTATCAGCACTCCATAAAAAATTCCCTCTTATTTTATCAATTTTGTTGATTACCCAATCAGGGAAAAGACGCATAGACGTCCAATAAATCGAAAGTGCGGATGATACAGAATTAATAAGAACTAATCTACGCGCTCTCGATAAAAACCTCCCATTCCAATTAGAAATTCTATTTTTAATTTTATCAATAATAATTAGCCAATCATCATGCTTAAGCTTAGTTGGTTTAATCAAAAAACCAAGATAATCAATAGGGAAATTCGTGGATTTACAATTAAGCGCATTAGCTACTAAACCTTCAACCTCATCAACATCGTTTAATACTAAAAATGAACTTTTATCGAAATTAATTTTTAGTCCTAAAAGAAGTTCAAAGCAATATAAAATAAATTTAAGGGTAATGACATGATTAGGCAAATGAGAAGTAAATAATAAGGTATCATCTGCAAATTGAAGAACAGAGAGACCATTACGAGAGATTTCACTACCAACACACCATAAAGAACCATTACCAATAGCCTTTTTAATTATCATAGCGGAAACATCTGCAGCTAAGTTAAACAAGAGAGGCGATAGAGGATTACCCTGTCTTAAGCCACATTTTGATTGTATTTTATTCCCTAAAATCTCGTTAACCATTATACTAGAATTACCAGTTTTAAGCAAAGTTATAATCCAACCAATCTACTTGCGACTAAAACCTCTAGCCAGTAACATATCAATCAGAAAATCCTAATCTATCGAGTCAAAAGCCTTCACAAAGTCAAGTTTTAGGAGCGCACATGTAATGTTATTCTTACAACAGTGATTAATGTACTCTTGAACAGCAGCCACTCCATCCATGATATTTCTACCCTTGATGAAAGCAGTTTAAGAACAATCAATTAGTTTATTCATTTTGTACTAAGTCTATTTGCTAAAACTTTTAAAATTATTTTAACAGAACAATTAATTAAGGAAACCGGTCTAAAATCTTTTAAATTATTAGCATCTATATTTTTATGTAAAAGAATGACTTTTGCAAAATTAAATCTACCTAATTGTATTTCCCATTATAAATTCATTAAACATACTTATTAAATCAAATTTTAAAACATCCCAAAAAATTTTGTGAAATAAAATAGGAAATTATGAAAGGAGATTTAAATAAAAGAAAGACTTATTTTTAGGGCTTAGTGGTTGTTATGGGTAAGTAAATCTCTGAGTTGTTGATTGTTTGTGCATTTGATAATTAAATAATCGACTATCAAATCTTGACTTATTTTAACTTAGGAGGTATGTTGTGTATATTCAAGTTCCCTGTGAGGACTCGATTACTTGTTGCATACTTTCAAAAAGAATTGGAATTGAGTTAGCTAGAAATTACCGCTTAGTTTTGGAGACACCGGTTTCAGCTAAGTATGATTTATCTGAACTACTCCAAACTAATAACGTTCTTGATGGATAGTTATGAGGTATGCTATGGAGATGTACTCTTCTTCCTGACGGTGATTCCAAAATGGAAGATAGTAACTGTAGAATGTTTGTTCGATCTTGGAACAACTTGTATGGATGAATGCTGGCATTGCATTTCTGCCTGGAGGCCAGTGTTAGCATTCCAAGATGGTCTTCTATGAGGAAAGGAAATCGTGGCCTCTTAAGCCTCATACTCGGGAATGACAAAAACAAGGAAGATGCAACAGGGCTATGTGGGTCGCTCCAATTAGGGTATGATCATCCCAAGATCTAGTGTTGATATCTCTATGTATGCTTCGGGCTCATTTTTGGTTGTTAATCACAACCAAAGGGTGATCATGTTCGGTACTATCAATTAAGAGATAGGCCGGTCCTGTGTTGGTAGAGGTCGAAAGGTTTTCGATCTCATTGTACATTTTATCTAGAGGTATACAGATTTTCGGAATGTAGTCCTTTACCTTGCCATTGTTGGAAATTTATTCTCCAGTAAGCGCCTTCAGTTTTTGATTGTATACCTATTAATTCTATCATGTACACACATAGTAACTACTTGATATATTTACTTTAATCCCTTATATATTATTATAATATCACTGGATTTTATAATAAAAATGCTTTGGTTATCGTAAGGTAAAAAATCGTCTGTGTTTATTTGCGGCGAGGTCTTACGAGATACCTTTGATTTCAAAGGAATTTATAAGTTGTAATAAAATTTCTTGTGCTTTGAGTTTCTCACGCTGATTTTACCAGACTGACTCAAGCGTTGTTTTCTTATAATGCTCGAATCAGACCGAGCATATTTTCCAGATTAGCTCAGGATACATTGTACCTCAGGAGACGAGCTGGAGGCCAGACGTGTCTACGTATTTCCTTTTGTTCCGTTGTATGGTTTTGTTGTATTTATCAAAAATTGTAAGGACATGTGTTATAACTGTCCACGTAGATGATAGGCTAGTACTCTGATGGATGCATGTATATAAAAGTTTTCTTTTGTAAAGATCATTGTTATATTATAGATTATTTGTTGTAATATGACATTCTATATTGTTTAGTTTCTTCTTGTCTTTCTTCTTATTTTCTTTTTCCCAACGATCTGCCTTTCTGGCACTTGGATGTTTGTCACGTGAATACCGAGGATGTATTAGCATCGACTTCTGAGGGTCAAAAAGGCGGATCGTTACATCTCACCATCACATAAATCAATTCCTATTATACCTACATCCCACACTACCAACATCGGCCAACTTGCGACCATCTCTCCTGAAGAAATCAGCCCTTACACACATATACACACTCCACCTTATTTAACCTTGTTGACCCTCAATTACATAAACCAATTCCTATTTCACGCACACATAGAAGCGACACTAAATGAAGACCTAGACTCTAATACTACTTACTCCCATCAGACATGGCATTGAAAACAGCTACCACTTGTGACACAAATGAAAATTGCGATACTACCACCCTATAAAGGATAACGAGGCGCATCAATGATTCAGCTAAAGGTTTTTGTTCAAACTTAGAACTACAACATGAAGGTGTCAAAGATGCAACAAATGAGGAAGGTAACATTCAAAAGTTTATGCCCGAAGGCTGTCCAGAAACAGCAAAAGCTTAAGGCACCTTGAAGTGCAAAAAAAACTAAAAACGAAAAAATAACAAGATTTATTTACAAGCTTGATTATAAAATATTTTTATTTATTAGCGAGTAAACAATGTTTATTTATAAGTGAATGATGATATAATTTATATATAACAAACGAATACCAAAGCACGATGACCGTCGGCAAAGTCCAACGTTGAAAAAAGAATTTAATTAATGAGCATGCGAATGAAACATACACAAAGAACCTATAAAAATTTAAAGAGAAAAAGTATGGCATGATGCCTTAAAGGGGAATGGTAGGGGATTGCTAGCAATTGGTAGATAAACAAAGGTTGGTATAAAGACACTTCAAGTTCGAATTGCATGGTCAATGAATCATTCACCTTAATGAAATTACGTACAATGAATGATTCAAGAGCAATGCAAACTCTAAAAATGAAATATCTTAATTAATTGCTATAATTGTTCTTACGTTGCAATTCTTACTTTGCATTTGCAATTGTCATGACACAAAAACTTACATATGTTTCCACGGCACATGGTAGTACTACTTCAGATTTTTTTTATGCCTTACCTCCAAACCAACGTTGGTGAAATATATTTTTCTGGGTTTCCTAAGACATACAAGAAAGATCAAAGTTAGCAACAAATAAATAACGTAATATTTTATAATCAACGACTATTTATGAAAGATATTTTTATACCATTTCAGCGTGCACTCTATGGTAAGGTTTTCTTTCAAGAGTATGAGTGATCAGACATTTTGCTTTGTTTTGGCCTTTTTATTACATTGCTCCATCTTTTCATCGGTATACTCAATACCAAGAGAATTTTCCCACCACACTTTACCTATATCCTTTGGACATCAATCAATAGCAAAACGTTTAGATATCATAGTTCCATCAACTCTAAGAAGAATTTTTTGTAATTATGACTTCATTGTTCTATAAAATGGTGGAAATGTTTCTCAAATATTGGTTGAGCTATGGTAGATCTACATCCATGTCAAATTCTTTATGTTACAAGAAAGGAAAATATAAATGAAATCATGTAACGATCATATACACCATAATTGAAACTTGATGGTGACATTGATGATAATGAAAATAAAAGTATTTAATTGGCAAATAAGTAGCATGACCATATTTTAAAACTGAAAAAAAATCAATTAAATATGTAAATAAGAGTGTGAAATACCAAAAGTCCTTCATATAGTTTAATCTTATAGAAGACATCTACCATCCTTCATTATTTGTAGCCAATGAGTATATGAAAGCGAATCAAATCAACACAACGTGAACCCCATTTAGCTGCATCTTCTCCTTTTGCACCCTCAACTCCAATCATTATAAGGTACTTTTTACCTTTGGGTGGGGAGGTTCAATAGTCTCTATTGTACTTAAATTTGCATTGGCTCTATAATTGTTTGTCATTTTAGTGAAAATCTGCATAAAAGGAGACAAACATAATATAATGTTAGTATATCACTTGAAAGACATCAAATAAAAGGATATCATACGTCGTGTTTTGTCATAAGCTGAATGACACCCAAACTATCTAAATATTTATTATCAAACTAGTCGTAGTATTGAAAAACATTAATAAAAGGATACCTATCTCATAACACAACAGGATCATACATTACATCAATAAGAGTTAATGCATTATCATCAAAACAAGCAAAATACATGCAAAATAATTTCAATCATCAAATTGATTTTGATTCAATACATTTCAATAACTATTCTAAGTTTGGTTGTTCTTTCTGAAAGGTTGTTTGTATTTCATAATCGTCTATGTTATCCATCATGCGTTTAGGAGAGCATCGAACAATGGACCAATTAGGATTTTGCATGTTTTTTATGTAAAATACTTGACTTGCTTCAAACGTGAGAATAACAGATTCATCATATTCTTCATTGGTATTCTTGAGCTTCTTCAAGTTCACCATCAACAAATTGGCGTCCGGGCAAACCTTGCAATCATTTGTCTTATCTCCAATATTCACCTAGTCGCAATAGAATACTACAAGTTGAAAATTATAGTAATCAACCTCCATGATCTCTTTAAGAACACCATACCAAGTAGTGTCATCATCCGTAGGATTTAGGTCTTTTGAACTTGCAACAAATGCAGCGATCGCATCCATACAGACGTCGCTATTTTATGTTGAAATGGTGTCATCATAATGTTGAGGAAAGAATGTATAGCTATTTACTCTATACTTAAGATAAGTTTTGACTTCCCACTTTGACCCGCTAACATACAACCACGATAATGTGTTTATGCATTTTTCTTCCACTAACTATTACAAATTAATAAAATTAATTGAATAACATTAATTGAAGAAGAAACGTAATACTTTCAAGTAGATGTAGCATACCTTTTTGTGTAGCTAATAAACAAATTCAGATTGGACTATTACTTCTTCCTTTGTGATAGTTTTCCTTTTACCACGAGGACCATCTTCAAAAGATAAGCGGTATGCACTACAAATTGAATATCATGGTAAATATATATATGCTTGGTTAATTATGCTACAAGTATTTGAAAAAAGTGAAAAAGTATAACCTATAGTATTTTTCTCGTTTTGGTATATCAATTCTAAATAGTATCCATCATCGAATCTACAATCGTTGCACCTTAGATAACTTTAACTATTTACCTTCAATGAAGGAACACTCATATATATCATAACCACTCTCATCTAAAAAGGATGCATTTTTAGAGCTATGATTTCCATCACGTGGGTTTGGCATATATTCCATTGCGTATCGAACTGATTCTGAAACAAGGTATGCTTCAGATATTGATCCTTCTATATACCTTTTATTACTAGGTATGTTTTTGCAATCCTTCATAGTGCTGGTACACAAAAACTAATATGCATGTTTACAGTCAGTTACTTTATTGCCCTTAGGTAAAATAATTCAAATGCTAAAACAATATATTACCTTTCAAATGGATACATCCATATATAATTCGATGGTCTACAAAGTAGAGCTTGATCAGCTAAATGTACCATCAAATGGATACTTATTAAAAAAATGCATTGGAAGATAATATGCCAACACAATAATGCTTTAGCAGTCATATCTTTGGTAGCTTGCACATGTTCTCGAACTGGAACTTTTGAACATATTATGTTGAAGTATAAGCTTACTTATAAAGGGCTCGTCTTAACTCACAACACTTTGGATATGCATGTTGAACCATGATAGGGAGCAAATATATGATAATTATATGTCTTTTTAATATGCAAACTGGGTGGTTGAAGACATATAAGGCCATGTAACTTAGTTGCAAACATGATGGAAGTTTTGCATCTTTAAGAACTTGACAACATTGTAACTTGTGAATCTTATCTCATGCATATTTAGAAGATTGTTTTCCTTTATCAAACATAAAGTTAATGAGGTTTTCAGCAAAAATTTTACCAATGTGCATCACATCAATAGTATGACGAACTTTATGACTGCTCCAATAATTCAATTCAAAGAAAATTGACTTCTTATACCATGTCGATCTTTCTTCCTCATCGACAAAACAATCTACTTTATCATAAGCTTCTGAAATCATCCTCTTCTTACTTTGTGGTATTTTTTCCAAGAACATATTTGATATGCTCAAGCTTTTCTAAGAGAGATGAGCCCCTAAACCGAGTTGGAGGTTCTTTGCATTCAACATTCTTATACCATCTTCAACATTCTTATACCATCCATGTTTTAATGCTCTATATGGATGACCATCCTTTAAAAACCATTTATACTTTAGATAGATGATCTTATTGCTGGTGTGCTCTCATTCGGACTCAGTAGCACAAATAGGACACGCTTTATAACCGTGCATCACACAACCAAGTAAGTTACTAAATGCTGGAAAATCATGGATTCCCTATAGTAATATTGCTGTCATATTGAAAATTTCTTGCTTACCGTGTCAAAAATAGATACTCCTTCAACCCAAAGATGCTTTAATTTATATATAAGAGGTGCTAAGTATACATATCAATATATTGACTAGGTGCTCTTGGTCTAGGAATTAATAGACTCAGCATTTGAAATTGTGATTTCATTCACAATAAATGGGGTAGGTTATAGGGTATTATATAAATGGGCCAACAACTATAACTATTGAAGAGAACTCCATTTGGATTGAACCCATCAGTAGCAATACCAAGCCAAACATTGCGTCCTTCACTAGCAAATTTTAGCCACCAACTTTTGAATAATCTCCATTCAGCTGAATCTATAGGATGTCGCATTGAATTCCACGAGGGTGTAATTTTCTTGTGCCATTGCATTTTACGAGCTGTCCATGGTATAGTATACAATCTAGTTAATCTTAGAATTATGGGAAAATGTCTTAAAACTTTTCTTGGTTCCTTCGTTAATTTGACATCTCCTAGCACTGTTTTTTTTACCTTTATACCTTGTTGTATGACATTGAGGACATTCTTTCGCATCAACGTTGTCTTTCCAAATTATATGCAATCATTTTCAGATGCATGTATGTAATTCACCTCCGTTCCCAAATCCTTTAACATTTTCTTCATCGTGGGATACTTGTCAGGTAAATTGTTTTCTTTTGGAAGCCAACATTTTAATTGCTTCAACAACTCGGTCATACTGTTTCCCGACCAATTAAACTCTTTTTAAGGTTCTGAAGCTCAACAATTACAACTAACATTATAAGCCTGTCTTCACAAGAAGGATAGAGCTTCTCATTTGTTTTGTTTGTGTGCTTGGTTCTTTTCTCCATGGAAAGAACGAGAATTTCCTATATTTGTCTGCTGAACATCTCTTCACCGCTAGCTTGTGGCATATTATGCACTCCAAAAGCATCATCTATGAGATTTCTAAGAGCTCTCACTATACAATGATCTGTTTGAATTTGATCTTGGATATGAGGCTTGGAATAATATTTTGTGTATGATTCACCACCGCGTTATTATTGTTCATCTCTCTATGGAAAAATCACCTATTATACGTTTTAACCATACCAGGAATAATTAAGTGTTTCTCAACGTTTTCCAATGAGAACTTTTTAAAGTTTCTACACTTAGTACGAGGGCAAGTGCATATTTTAGTATGTGGGGATAAGTGATTCTTCACAAAACTCACTAAGTCTCGAACGCCTTGCTTATATTCTTCAGTGTTTCTTTATGGATTTTTAATCCACTCTCATAAACTTAAATTAGACATGAAGTGAAAGTTTTACCCTTTGGCTTGTTAAAACAAAATATTATTCGTAATTAAAATGATCTAAGCATTAACAATAATAGATATGGCGGTGTCCCCATGTATTAAATAAAATTAACCTTATCTGTTTTGGAAATATAATCACTTGTATGTATTAAATAAAATTAACCTTATCTGTTTTGGAAATATAATCACTTGTATGTGAGGATAAAGTAGGGAATACAAGAATCATAAGACACTTTTACTAAATATTTCTTAATATATGCCCTTAGCCATAAGTCAAAAAAACCAACGGATGAATAGTGGATATTTGGTCCCTGTCCTTATTGTAGGATAACTATTTTCCAGGTTCTGTCATTTGGCTTTTATATTTCAGGTCCATGTTTTGGTACAACAATTTTTTGCACCAACAAATTTTTGCATCACTGGTATTCTCTTTGAAAATATATAAGCAGTTGCTCATCGTTCAACATTCACCGTAGCTACTAGCTAATGTTTTCCAAAATATTTTTTATCATTTTGTTCTAGTATTTGTGATTTTGAACTATATTCAGGGTAATATTCACAGTGCAAATAGTTGCAGTGCTAACATACTACACAACAAATATTTGCAAAGCAGGCCTAACATGTTCATATTTTATTTGAGTGCCATATTTTAGTGTATTCATAAAATCAAGGTACGATACTGATTTAATTTTTGTCTATAACTATTTCGACAACATTATCAATCACAAGTTTACAGATTAAAGATGCGACTAATATACCTTTAAATTGAGGGATGCGAGTCCATTTTTTAAAATGGGGATGTGAGCTGAAACATCCTATAATAATAACTTTCTAATAATGGCTACCTAACCAAGAGCAAGTATAATTTGTATACTTGGATTTAGACAACGACATGCAACTGAAAGAAAAAAGTGTTTGGATTGACATGGAATTTACTTCACGGCAGTAAATGAGAGAAATGACACCTCATTAGTGACTATATGAATAATATATCTAATAATGTACAAACATCACTAACAATGTGTGAATAATATATGAACAAATAGCCAATATGGTAATGGGTAGGAACATCACTAATAATGTATGAACAATTAATATATGAACAAACAACTAATATATGAACAAATAGCCAATATATCTAGTATGAACAACACTAATAATGTACTAACAGCACTAATAATGTATGAACAAACAGAAAGGGTAGGAGAAACAATACTGCCAATGATCCTAGAAATAAACAAACAGCACTAATAATGTATGAATAATATATTTAATATGACAGGGAAAAAATGTTCATATTAGTAACTCATTAGTGACTAAATAGTCAATATAATTAGTCCTAGCAGTTCTAGGAAAACTCATATATGAAACATGAACTGGTGCTGGTTTCATGGAAAAGATTTTGGTTCTTGCACCCTGATATGATATAAATTAATAATTGTTAAGCATTAGCACAAAGAAAATTACTTTGAGATGAAAATATAGCAATTAAGGCTCCATCTATATGAGTTAACAAAAATGTGAAGAGATAGATATGTGTTATCTCATTCTCAGCCGGTCTAATCAATGTCCTTTGCGGAACAATTTTGGAAAATCAATGTCAGCTCCTTAATTAAGATTTTTTTTCGATTTAGCCTCGTTTAAAACTTATTATCGCAAATAGCCTTGTTTTGAAACTTATATCAATTATAGCACTATTTTGGCCAGCTCAGCTATTTTGACCATCTCAGCATTGAGCTGGTCAAAACAAACTGGCGACTTTTCAAAAGTCGCCAGTATATATTTTTTTTATTAAAAACATGCATGCGACTTTTGAGAAGTCGCCCACTAGCGACTTTTCAAAAGTCGCATGTATGCTCTCATTTAAAAAAATATATGTGCGACTTTTGAAAAATCATCAGTGGGCGTCTTTTCAAAAGTCACTCATACGGGGTTATGTAACAAAAACAGAACCCCCTCCTTTCCTCCTTCACATTTTTACTTTCCCCTTCTATCTCCAAAACCCCAAAACCCTCTACCACCATTTTTTTAAAATCTACTTAAATACCATTTAATCTCAATAAAAGCATCAGATTTCGAAGATCTACCTCAAGCATAACAAACCGTCATAAGCTCGAATCCAATTAAGGTATGTAGTAGAAACCCTAAGTTTTCAAATTAGTTTGTAAACTTATTTGTTTTTGCGTGGTTGATGTAGAATGGCTCCTAGTTATATTCCAACCATATGCTATTATGATGGTGAATTGGTTATTGACGATTTAATGTGTGGAAAATATCTTGGTGGATCTTACAAACCGGCTAAAGTTCGAAGAGGTTCTACTTTTGAGCAGTTGAAAGAGTCGGTTTATAAAGCAACAAAGATAAAACCGGAAGAGTATGATATTGATATAGTTTGCAATTGGCCAACAGATTCTGGATCTAAAGTAATAAAAATTGTCGACGGCGACGATATTGAATTAATGTTTACCGCTGTGACTAAATCTATTGAGCCGTTTGTTGGGAAAAATAGAAGATCGGTTGTAGAACAACCAACAGCAGCACCTGTAACAAATTTTGGCATTGAATATTATTCTAGAATGGTGAGGAACATGAGTACTGGGCAAGAAATTTCATCTCCTAGTTTTAGTTATCCGACTCAGCACGTATCGCAATGCGGGCAACAACAGATGTTTTATGGATATCATCCATTCATAAATTTGCAGTCAAATGTCCAATTTACCTATCCTCATTTGACGCAGGACAGCGTTCCACGAATGAGTCAGAGGTATCATTTAGCTGTGATTACATACAGATCTGGTATATTGAACTGATTTAATTATTATACTAAAATTGTATTCCTGTGCAGTTTTATCCCAGTTCAGAATTCCACTCAAAGAAGTGCTAGACCATCGAGTAGCCGTACATCTGAACGAATGCAGCCAACTTCGTCTGAACTTTACCATTTAAGCCATAAGTAAGTTAAATATTGCAATATGTTGCAAAATCGTTGGTATGTAGAAATAAATTAAAATTGATGTATTTAATTACTACAGCTTCGCAGCAAACAATACTGCTACACGGTCATACGTCCAACCACCGAATGAACCAGCGGGTCAAAGTATCTATAACGATGATATGGATGTAGATGATGAAGAAGATGTATAAGCTGAAGATGTTCTTGAACTTGATTGTATGACTGTTGTGTCAATACCAGAGGTTGATACAACTTGGGTGAAAAATATGCAAGTAAACAATGATCCACTGAACTATGATTTTGGAGGTGCAGAACCAGATTGTGTGGACAACGATGAATCGGAAATAAAGACACCGTGGACGATGATTTTTGTAATGCACAAATTATGGCTAGGTCGATAGTAGCAAATGTAAACTTCAACAACGAATTATTTTCATCTTCTAGCATACAAACCGGTTTCAAAGTTGGCATGGTTTTTGAGAGCAAAGCTAAATTTCTGCAACAACTATCAGAATGGTCAATCTTACATGCGGTGTCCTTTAAGCCAATCAGGTCGAACAAATCAAAATACACCACCATTTGCAACATCGATGACAGTTGTCCTTGGAGAATACATGCTATTGACTCAAAAAAAACACAGGTCGGATGGTGGGTTATTAAAAAATATCCAAGTGATCTTTCATGCATTAACCCAACAGTGAACTCAAATCATAGGCAAGCTACATCATCTTTTATGGTATCAAAGATCATGCCTTTCATGAAATCCTATTTGAACATTATGGCTGGAACGGTGTAAGTTTTAATGGAGGAATAATTGTTTATCAAAATTAGCTATTTGAAAGCATGGAGAGCATTGTGCAAGGCAATTGAACGCATATACGGTGATTGGGAAGAGTCATATTCCAACCTACGGCAATACTTTGGTGAAATATGCAAAACAAATCCAAGAAGCGTAGGACATGTGACTACTGATGAGTACGGAGTGTTTGATCGTGCATTTTGGTCATTTGAGCCATGTATCGAAGGATTTGTCCATTGTCTACCTTTTCTTTGTATAGATGGTACACACCTATATGGTAAATACAAAGGTACCTTACTTGTTGCAACCGCAGTTGATGCAAATGATCAGCTATATCCTTGACATTTTCCATTGTTGAGTCCGAATCAACTGATAGTTGGGGTTGGTTTTTTGCGTGCATGCAAAGGTTCATTCACAGCGTGAACAATCGCCGTATTACTTTCATTTTTGATAGAATGAAAGGAATGCCTACAGCGTTGGAGAGCATATGGAGAGCCCTACATAAACATAGATATTGTGCTAGACATTTGAAAGCTAATTTCCAAGCAGTGGGTTTCAGAGACAAACGATTGACCGGTTTATTCTACGCTGCTGCATGTGCCTTTGAGGAGATTGAGTATTTAAAGATTCGTGAAGAAATTAAACTACTAGTATTAGAGCACACAACTGGATAGAGAGAAGTTTGGGTGGAAAGGAGGAAAATTGGGCATTATGTAAAGATGATGGTAGTCGTTTTCATGTTATGACGACTAATGTGTCAGAACGTTTTAATGGTGTACTTAGGGGTGCTAGATCTTTGCCTATTGTTGCACGTACCTTCTATTGATCCGTTGATTACTTTTGCCAAAGAAGAGAGTTAGCTAAGAATTCCACACTTTGTGTCACTCCAAAATGGGAAGCAAAAATAGCGAAGAGAGCAAGCGAAGCAAGACGTTGTCGGATTGTCTGTTTCAGTCAAATTGAATAGCAAGTAATTCATTACTTTGGAGATGAATTCAAAGTTATAATCGATGGTAACACTTGTTCATGTTCATGCAACATCCCATTACTGTAGCATCTCCCATGTGCCCATGTGATGGCTGCTTGTTCGTCAGTGGCTAATGGTGCAAACAGAGCTCATCATGATTTTGCATCACATTGGTACTCCGTACAGAACTACCCAAGTCTCCACATGAAGGTCAAATGGTTCTTCCTCTCTCTGCTCGGCGAGCTCCAGGAAATCCTAAGTCTACTAGAATTAAAGGCACTATGGATGAGATGCAGCCTCCAAGGTGAATGGATGCAGTAAATGTGGTTTGCACGGTCATAAAAGGAGTCGTTGTAAATCAATTACTTAGTTTTCGTACGCGTGTTATTATTGGTATGATGTTTGTAAACCGTATGTTGTTTATGTAAGAACAGTTTGCGTTTTTATTCCATGTGCTATGTTCGTTTGAGAAGATGAATGTTATGTGTTGGCATTGGATAACTCCACTGAAAGTAAGTTGAGAAATACTAACTGCTAAGTGATATGTAAACAGATGCAAGGATACATGCTAATGATACGTAAATCGATTACATAATACATGTTCATTGATACATAAACCAATTACATTATACATGAACATCCAAATTCGTATTTACTTCTCCTCCCACAATCTATGAGGACTCAACTTATCGAATGGTACACCCTTATTCAATAGTGCATTGCAATATTGTAGGTTCAAATTCTTCAAACGAGCATTTTCTGCTTGCATCTCAAGGGCATATTCAACTCCCCTCGGACACATTTCAAGATCTTTCGATTTAAAAAAGTTACAGCATGCAACATCGTTAGGCCGTAACTTATTATCGTTGTACGATTCACAACGGTAAAAGCGACGGCCCGCATTCCTTTCATTCCTACACATAACCACTTCACATTCATCTCCGCAATAACAAAGTACCCGAGGTGGTGTCCAGCTTGAACTAGCAATGTTAGGCATACGATGAGCTAGCACATCCGTTAATTTTCCATGAAGTGTTTGTTGTATTGGTTCACCTCTAACCACGGCCATTGTTGATGTACCGCCACCCCTCAAGGGGGGCAAGTTTTCAACCTGCGTCTCAAGGACTAAATCAACCTCAATAGTTTCTTCATTAACCAGTGCAAAGCCTCATTGTTGTTCAAATTCGTCATACATTTTCATCATCGTCTCGTCGTCAATCACCCAATTGTCCATTTTCAACTACCTGTTTCTTGAAAATATTAATGTTGGAATTAGCCTTAATTGCAAAAGATTAGACCAAATTAGTAGTTCTAATGGAACTTACCTTCTTGTTGTGTCTCCAAATCTATAAAATATATTTGGTTTCGTCGGGAATTATTGAAATTGTGGAAGAGAGATGTAGCTTAGGTTTTGGGTTCTATTTTTGGTTTTTTGGTAAAGTGAGATATGAGAAAGGGTGAAGTGCTGGGTTTGTGTTTTGAAACCCTGCACACACACCTGTGGTGACTTTTGAAAAGTCGCCTCAGGTGTGATGCAGTGTTTCTATTTTGAAATCCTGCACACTTCGATGGCAATTTTTCAAAAGTCGCCAACTGGCAACTTTTGAAAAATACCCCAAAAGTGTGTGCAGGGTTTCAAAACAGAAACCCTGCATCAAACCATTTTCAATAATTCAATCTAGTTTCAACAATTCTTTCAAATTCACTACAACACTACAATCAAATTTCAACATTTCAATCAAATTCAATCATCCAACATCCAACTATTCAAATTACAACATCCACCAATTCATCAATTGAATTCAAATTCAAACATCCTATAATTCAATAATTGAATTCCAATTCCGACATCCAGCAATTCAACAAAACAACTAATCCCGATATTTCAACAATTCATTAAATACAACAAAACCGGACAAAGCAATTCAACAATTTATACCAACTTCCCTACTTCAACCTACGAAGTTCGAGTGGAGTGCGTCTTGGGTTCCTCCTAGACAGTGGAATTTCATCCGACGAATCCTCCTCTTCGCTTGCTTGCATATGATCTGTAGGCTGTGAAGGGCCGGGAGCAACTTCAACTTGTGTTTGTTGAGATGAAGAAGCATCTTTTCAATGTCTTCGCCACTAATATGTATAAGTAGTAGGAGGAACATTGAAGGCTTCTATGGCGTGTTTGATGAGCGCCTGTGGTGGAGGCAGTGGAGGGTTTTGGTCTTGTTAATTTGTTCCTCCCCAAAATAGATTCTAAGATGCGTTTAACACTGAAGCATTTCCCGTGCGACCTTTCAGGAAATTCTTGTGCAAGCTCGTCTACAATCTCGATCGCACGGTAAATGTCGTCTACCTGTCATAATAACATAAAGTACAATTTGAAAGCTATATATTTCAAATATTTGAATAAAGATTGGACGTACTATGTTCCACATTCCTTTTGAGGGTTGCTCTGGGAGTGTAAGGATCTGCAACAACGGGAGGCGCTGTAGGTGGCTGCATGGCATGAAGAACACATCGACGCGTGATGTTCCAGTACCAAGAAAGATATTCTTCTTCGGATAATGTGAACTCATGTTCCTGTTGCATATGCATATAGCGATCAGTCCATGTCTCAATCGCCATAGCATACTCCCCAGCTGCAATATCAATCCTGTAATATGGTGGTTGTTCCGATAAATGCTAGGCCATACCGAACTGCCTCATCACTCGGTCGGGAAGATGATACGTGACATCATTCAAGCAAATGAGAGGAACACGAGCAGTCCATAGCTGAATGGAAGTGGTACATAAGTTTGGCAAATCTGCAAGCACATCTACGTACGGGGTCCAAGTCGCAGAATGATAGTCTAGCACATCGAACTCATTACGGTAGAAGGCAACATTACGCCTCGGCGATGAAATGGTGCTTTTAGGTCCTACCCACCTGCAGAAATATAAAATTGTAACTTATCAAATCCGAACAACTATACGTACTATACTTCAGCACTAATTATACCTGGAACCGTATGGCAATGATAAACCAATCGTCGTCCTCCTCATGGTTATTCTACCTACAGGTAGATAAGTCCAACACCAAAGCTGCAAATAATATTAGACACATGTTTTAAATTGGATAAGAGCATATGAAATAACTGTCGGCGAAAGTAAATAATGGAAATACCTATAATAGACCCATATAACCACCAATGCTTGTGCTCTCTTGCAAAGCAAGCCTCGTCAACTCGTAGTATGTACACGCTAGAACTGCACTGTCCCAAGAATACTGTCGACACACATCAAAGTTTTCTAAAAATGGAAACCATCTAAGCCATATCCGTGTCTTTGAATGATTGCATATCAACCTTGAGCAAATAATATGCAATATAACGCCTCTGGCTCGTTGCTGAATCTGAATCTCCATGGCGTCTGCTAGTATGTCATCCGCAAGCGTTGCCTAAACCATCTTGTCTGTATCATCTCGTTACCCACCACTCCTTTGCTAGAGGAGTTAAACCTAGGAGCTCTTGGCATAAACTAAGGAAATCGACTGGCTCAGGGCTGGTCAGTGGAGCACCATCTATGGGTATGCCAAGTAAGCACGTAACATCATCCAATGTGATAGTCATCTCCCCAACACGTAGGTGAAATGTAGATGTCTTCGACCTCCATCTATCCACTAAAGCGGTGATAAGATGATGATCCAATTTGATGTGCCCCACCCTAAAAACTAATCCAAATCCAGCTTGGTCTATCAACTGTAGAACGCCTGGATGAGCAGATGTTACTCTCTTCATTTTAGACGATTGGTCTATGGTCCCATCTGCAGTATTGCTCTGTCAAAATATCACAAAAATAATATCAACATCTAACATACAATATAAATCAATATGTACAATTCAAAACTAAGAATTTTACCACGATGAATTCAGGATTATTCGTTCGATGACGTTGTTGCAAATATAGGACAGAACCATTGATAGGTCCCGGTAACATCTCCGAGTAATCTACACATACACAAGTTAACAAGATAATCAAATTTATTTTCCAACATCAACACTAGGAATTTCTGTATTGTATTTCAACAATTTAACAATGATTTCACCTATACTAAGTTATCTCTACAATCAATAATTACTTACTATTATCCCGCCTTTTGGTCAAGGCCGGGATATCCACAAATTGGCTGGAAAGGATGGATATCAGGAATGGAGATCAACTGGAAACAAGGCTACGATCGATGTTTTCAAAATTTGACCGGACTTCAATCAAGACATGATCGATTGGGAATGATGCACAAGGCTAGGAGAGGCTATGTTTCAAATTTCAGGTCAATCGGAGTTCATATGCTCAAGATATGATCGATGCAATTCAAGCAATCAACTGAAAGGTCTTGTTCGTATCCATCAAAAAACCATTGTTCGAGTCGATCTGTTCGAATCCATCCATAACCACGCTGTTCACATCCATCTGTTCGTGTCCATCAATTTGCGTCCCTCTATTCGTATCCATCAAGTGTCCCTTTATTCGAATTCGCCACATAGCCTCTATTTCGTATCCAACTGGCCTGGTTCGATTTCGAATCCATTGATGGGAGTCAATTCGTATCATCCGACCAAGGATCGATACGAATTAAACATCAAACGAACGGTCTATCGAAATGAAACAGCCCCCAGCAATCGATACGAACAGAGCAACATGACCGATTGATACGAACAGCGCAACAATGATCGAGTCGAACAGACTTACTCCGATCGATACGAACAGCGCAACAATGGTCGAGTCGAATAGACCCACTTCGATCGATACGAACAAAGCCACTGTGAATCGAGTCAAACAAGTATCGATACGAAGAAAACAGCATACGAGAAGCCCAAACTTGCATCGATCATAACTCACAATCTACGAGTCCAAATGCTATGAAATTTTCGTAGAAGCTTGCGTACATCATCAACAATGTTCATGCTCAATTTCATCTCGATTGGACCAAACCTTGATCGATACGAAGTTGGTTCGTATCGATCACGGCCCGAGTGCAAATCACGTGGGATCGATCGCGTGGGCCCACACATGTGCCATAAGTGGTCTCCCGAGATCTGAGCGAGATATTTGCAGCCTACGCCTATAAATAGCATCCCAGAGCCTACAGAAAGGGGGACTTTTAGCTCTTCTACGTCCATACTCTGCCAAAATCATTATTGTACTCAAAGACTACTGTTGTACTCGATTTTCAGTGTTGTAATCCGCTGTAACCAGCAAGTATACATCAATAAAATCGTCAAATTCAAAGTGGACGTAGGCCGGATTGCCGAACCACTATAAACTCTGTGTTCTTTATTGCTTTCCTACTAATTTTCTGAGTTTTCTTCATTTTTAATTCTCTACATACCTGTTATCTGTAATATGTGATTGTGAACTGGTGCTTTTATCGACAATTGGGTGTTTGTGACCAATTTTGGCACAAACATTTTGATGCTTTCACTGAGAACGCTAGCGCTCAGGAATTCTACAACCAGGACTTCGGATCTGAAAGCTTAAAGACTTGGATCTAGAAAGCTATGGCAAGACAATCAACAAGAAGACAAAGAGCTGGAAGGAGTCAGCATGAAGGGAGCCAGGAGGCTTCCTCTAGAGCAAATCACACCTCAATCTTCATCATTCGGGATGAGATGGAGATGATGATGGAAGCTATGCAGGAAGGAATGCTGAAAAGACAAGAGGAGATGATGCAGAACCTACTCCAACAAGCTAGACAAGCCAGAATGCAAAATCAAGGGAACGTTGTTGCAAGAGAAGCTGGAGATAGAGATCAGGAGCACGGAACAACCAGAGTTCAGATGGAGCAGGACCATCAGGAGCAGCACCAGAACTTAGGGGTACACATCCGAAGGACGTTGATCCAACCTCAAGCAGGATACCAGGTGGAGCTGTTCAACATGACTTTGGTAGAGGAATGGATGCCCGTCCAGGAGACCAGATTCCACGATTTCCTCATGAAATCGGGGGGTAGGTCGGAAGCAACAGATAAGGGCTACAGCTTGACGACAGTGATAGATTAGCGGAGATGGTCAAACAAGCCATGAGAGGCGGACTAGTGAATAGAGATCTAGTAGATGTGAATAGGAGTCCTTTTGCTCCTACGATCAAGCAAGTCAGGAATCCACCAGAATTCAAGTTACCAACACTGGAGATGTATGACGGGAGAACAGATCCCGTTGTTCACTTGACAAGGTACATGAGGCATATGGAAGTACTGGGAGCATCAAAAGAGGTCATGGCGCGATGCTTCCCTTTGTATCTGATGGATATAGCGGCGTTATAGTTCAGACAGCTGGAGAGTGGCTCTATTGGCACATGGACAGAGTTGATTAAAAGGTTTATGAGACAGTTTCGGGTCCACATAGCTAGACCCAAGAACGTGATGACTTTAACATCAATGGAAAGGAGAATCACTTAGAGATTTCTTGACCAGATTCAATGCGGCAGTGGCTTCGGTGGATCGACCTGATCCGTCGATGGTTTTAATGGCAGCGGTTTCAGGAATTGCAGACAATTCGGATTTCAAGATATCATTGGAACAGGACCCACCGAGGGATCTTGGGGAGTTCTATCATGAGGCGGAGAGATTTCTAAGGCAGGAAGATGCGCAGGATGAGAGAGAAGGGAGAGAGGCTGAAGCTTATGCGGTGAGGGATGGAGGTCCACCCAGAGAAAATCCAAACAAAGACGACAAAGGCAAAAGGAAAATGAATGATAATGGTAGCACTTCAAAAAGGCCACGGAGGGAGTCCAAGTTTTCTTCTTACACGGATCTGACTGAAACTCTAGAAAGGATTTATTTGTACACTCGAGGGCGCCTCCAGTATCAAAGGCCAACAAGAAGGGAACCTTCTGATTACGAACGGGCATCGGGAAGGCATTGCCTATTCCATGAGCTGGATGGGCACAACACGACTGACTGTAGGCATTTGAGGGATATCATTAAGGAGCATGTAAGGAATGGTCATCTACAGCAGTATGTAAAGAATCGAGCTATGGCAGTGGAACAGGAACGACCACCGCCCACCTCGAGCGAGGATGGCACTGGACCTAGGCAACGCCAACTTGTTATCAACTAAATAGATTTATGGCTTGGAATAAGTAATAGAAATCGAAGTAATGCGACTAAATCACTTACACATGTACGGGATCGAGGATGGTCCCTAGGCATGCTCTGAGACGATGATAAACCGTGTTGCTCAAGTCTGTGAAATCCTGTTTTTCTTTTTCGTTTTCCTGAAAACTTTTGTTTTTTCCTTGGATGTACAGACATTTATTTGGTTTTCCCCGGCTGTAAAAACTCTTATTTTGAATGGTTGGATTTGGATTAATGTAATGAATAATACATGTCTCGCAATTACGGTCCCGACCGGAGAGACGGGGCAATAATTGCGAATTATGAGTCCCTTCGCCGAAGAGCGATGGAATGGACCCAAACACAACATAAAAGTCCTTGGCTGGAGAGCCGAGGCCGGTGAATATAAAAGTCCTCGACCGGAGAGCCAAGGCCGGTGAATATAAAAGTCCTTGGCTGGAGAGCCGAGGCCGGTGAATATAAAAGTCCTCGACCGGAGAGCCAAGGCCGGTGAATATAAAAGTCCTCGACCGGAGAGCCGAGGCCGGTAAATATAAAAGTCCTTGGCCGGAGAGCCAAGGCCGGTGAATATAAAAGTCCTTGGCCGGAGAGCCGAGGCTAGCGAATATGAAAAGTCCTTGACTGGAGGGCCAAGGCCGGAGAGCTTAGAAGCCCTCGACCGGAGAGTCGGGATCAAAGCAGAACAACGCGACCCGGCGAGGTCTATGGTTTTGAAGTCCAATCCGGAGAGATCATGGATTCGGATTTCGGCTTTGGATAAATGGACCCAGAGGGGTCTTGGATTTGGAAAAGGACTCAGAGCGGTCCCGAATTTGGATATCAACTCAGAAATGTTATGGATTTGGCTATTGGATATAGATGGATTAAAGCTCGGTTGATGGATTTGGATAGCTATGGAATTGGCTAAGGATTTGGTTACTGAATTCGGAATCGGACATCGACTCGGAGCAGTCGCGAATTTGGATCAGGTTATGGCCGCGACACTCGGATAAGATGGATTGGTAATGGATTGGACTAAGAACCGGATGATATGGCTATGGATGAAATATGCACTACGGATGCCGGATTTGGAGCTTTTCAAAACACACCTTCTTACCACAAGGCATGTTTTGGGGGGAAAATGTTACCCCGCCTTTTGGTCAAGGCCGGAATATCCACAAATTGGCTGGAAAGGATGGATATCAGGAATTGAAATCAATTGGAAACAAGGTTATGATCGATGTCGTCAAAATTTGACCGGGCTTCAATCAAGACAGGATCGATTGGGAATGATGCACAAGGCTAGAAGAGGCTACATTTCAAATTTCAGGTCAATCGGAGTTCATATGCTCAAGATATGATCGATGCAATTCAAGCAACCAACTGAAAGGTCTTGTTCGTATCCATCAAAAAACCATTGTTTGAGTCGATCTGTTCGAATCCATCCATAACCATGCTGTTCGCATCCATCTGTTCGTGTCCATCAATTTGCGTCCCTCTGTTCGTATCCATCAAGTGTCCCTCTGTTCGAATCCACCACATAGCCTCTATTTCGTATCCAACTGGCCTGGTTCGATTTCGAATCCATCGATGGGAGTCAATTCGTATCATTCGGCCAAGGATCGATACGAATTAAACATCAAACGAACGATCTATCGAAACGAAACAGCCCCCAGCAATCAATACGAACAGAGCAACATGACTGATCGATACGAACAGTGCAACAATGATCGAGTCGAACAGACTTACTCCGATCGATACGAACAGCGCAACAATGATCGAGTCGAACAGACCCATTTCGATCGATACGAACAAAGCCACTGTGAATCGAGTCCAACAAGTATCAATACGAATAAAACAGCATACGAGATGCCCAAACTTGCATCGATCATAACTCACAATCTACGAGTCCAAATGCTATGAAATTTTCGCAGAAGCTTGCGTACATCATCAACAATGTTCATGCTCAATTTCGACTCGATTGGGCCAAATCTTGATCGATACAAAGTTGGTTCGTATCGATCACGGACCGAGTGCAAATCACATGGGATCGATCTCGTGGGCCCACACACGTGCCAGAAGAGGTCTCCCGAGATCTGAGCGAGATATTTGCAGCCTACGCCTATAAATAACATCCCAGAGCCTATAGAAAGGGGGACTTTTGGCTCTTCTACGTCCATACTCTGCCAAAATCATTATTGTACTCAAAGACTACTGGTGTACTCGATTTTCACTACTGTAATCCGCTGTAACCAGCAAGTATACATCAATAAAATCATCAAATTCAAAGTGGACGTAGGCCGGATTGCCGAACCACTATAAACTCTGTGTTCTTTACTACTTTCCTATTAATTTTATGAGTGTTTTTCATTTTTAATTCTCTGCATGCCTGTTATCTGTAATCTGTGATTGTGAACTGGTGCTTTCATCGACAATTGGGTGTTTGTGACCAATTTTGGCACAAACACTTACAAATCTTAAAAACTAATATTTTGCACTTTTTTTCAAAACCCTAAATTGAAAGAATTTTGATTTATCTATACCTAGAGAAGCATCCCGCATTGAAGAGCTTGCCATCTTCCAATTTTTTGAATAAAATGCTAAAAGTTTAAGGCTTGGGATGAAAATTTATGATTTGGGTGGGCTTTGGGGTTTTTGGAGATAGAAGGGGAAAGTAAAAATGTGAAGGAGGAAGGGAGGGGGGTTCTGTTTTTGTTATAGAACCCCGTATGGGCGACTTTTCAAAAGTCGCCTACATGTTTCTTTTTTTTAAATGAGAACATACATGCGACTTTTGGGAAGTCGCCAGTGGGAGACTTCTCAAAAGTCGCCTGCATGTTTTTAATAAAAAAATATACTAGCGACTTTTGAAAAGTTGCCAGTATGTTTTGGTCAGCTCAACGCTGAGCTGGCCGAAACAGGCCTATAATTGATATAAGTTTCAAAACAAGGCTATTTGCGATAATAGGTTTTAAAATGAGGCTGAATCGAAAAAAATCCCCTTAATTACTTTACATTCCTGAAAATGATCATAGTATAGAAGCCATTCAACAAATGAACCATTGATAAAGGTGATGAAAAAAATACAAACAAAACATATATCAATGTAACTCAGCAGGTAACAAACTCAAGTAATAAAAAACGAAACATCCATATTTCAAATCCATAATTAATGAATATATAACATAAAGAAAATTCATATAGACTGACAAGCTTCCAAAATTAAACATCAATCGGTATTAAAAAAACAAGATGATCATGAAAAGTTAACATCAATTAATTCTAAAACTAACATCGGGCAAAGCTAAACAACCAAGAATGATGTGCCTACAAAGAAGTTGATCATTAAAACAATACCGACAAGAAGAATTTCTTAAATCACGTATGTGTAATTCTAACTCTCATGTGATTAATAAACTACAGCTGAGATTAATAAAAATGAATCCAAAAAACTACCTGAAGTCGAGAGCAAGTGCCTGAAGTCGAGGGCGAGCACCTGAAGTTGAAGGCGAAATCGAATCACCTAATGTTGAGGCTGAAATTGATTCCCTTGAAGTCGAAATGGAATCGCAAGTCAATTTTTTAAATAGGAGCTGAATGAATAAGTGTTGAGAAAGGGATCAGGGCTACAGACAAAAAAAATGATTGTTTACTTTTTTGCCCCAACAACATTTCAGTTAATTTCAACGTAAATAGATTTTCCAACCCAAGTATGTGTTAGCAATAAAAAAATTTGTAAATGTGTATCTTCAGTCACATATTTATAGCTTAGCAATGGTTATTATTGTGATTAATCTATAATAAAAATAAGTGTTGGCAAAAAAAATAAGTGTTACGAAATGGCTGTTAGGTGTAGTGGATTAGGTAATTAAGCTTGATTAGTTGATTAATCAAGTTAATCAAAAAATGCTTATAATGCGATTAATATCAAATTTGTATCTTTTGCATACGAGGTCCAATCAACGAGGTCCAATCAAGAAGCAGTTTTTTCCATTGCACTCATAGGAAGATTATCTATGTTATGGTGTAGCTTTGGTTAAGATTCAGATACTTGAGAAACTACGGTTCAGATGAGCGATATTATAACTCTGAACCCATAATTATATGTATTGAAAATATTGCCTAGAAGAGGTAGAATAATATACATAAGTAATTATTTACCCATTTGATTAGATTGGTTTGAGTAGATATTCGGGATAATCGATTAAGATATCTTGTGCGTGTATATATATAGACACACACACATATATATATATATATATTATGTTTTATTCGTATCGAATAGAGTTAGATGGAGTTGATATTTATTTATAACATGGTTATAAATTAATTAAACTCCAATTTGTAGTTATGTTAGGATAGAAATATTATTATATATTATATTTTAGACATTCGGGATAATTGATTAAGATCTTGTGTGTGTGCAAGTGCATAGTGTTCTATTCGTATTGAATAGAGTTTTGTGAAGTTGATATTAATTTATAACATGGTTATAAATAATTAAACTCAAATTTGTTGTTATATTAGTGATCAAAATATTGTTATACATTTTATTACTAATCAGAAGTTAAAAGTATGACCTTCAAAATAAGCTGTAAGGCTAAAGTAATTGTTTACGCAGGTTAAATTTATATTAAAATGGCTTTGAAGTTTATATGCCTATGGTATTGTTTTACTATGGTGTATTTCAATAGTTAACTAACTAGTGAATTTTTATAAAGGTGATTCGAAAATTTAGAAATTAAAAAAGAAGTATTGTATAATTTAACAGGATTTGATCAGGATTATAAAATCCGAATATTGTTATAACATGATTTATTAATTTTAAACCCTAAGAAATGGTATGTGATATATATATATATATATATATCTGTGTGGGGGGGGGGTTCATATTCATGAGCTATATAATATTATGAGGCCTTATTAATAGCTAAAATTAATTTTAATAGAAGAATTCGGTGGTATTAAGCTATAATATGATTGATAGGCGAGAGTATTATTTTATAAAAATAAGTTTGAGACTTATATAAAATAATATGAAGAAGATATAATTGTTAGATTGGTTAAGTAATATGTATTTTTATTGAATTGTTTATGTGACAGTATGTGTGAATTGTTATTTATATTAAGATGATAGATTTGTTACTTTAGTTATATATTACCTTTGTGTATGTGAATGTGCACGATATGTGTTTATTAGTTCCATATAGTTGGACTGGTTATATATATATATATATATATAATTGCATACAATTTATGTGATTTATATATGTCTATATGTATAATATAGTTCTGGTATGTCCGACTTGGGGCTACTGGAAGATGCATGGAATATTTTATATATATTTGTTGATATGCAGCTTAAAGCGTTTATACTTAGTTTCGTATGTCCGACCTAGGGCTACCGATTGGTACATGGAATCCATTATACCATTGAGATGACACAACTTGCAGATGCGGTTTGGGAGTAAGGCGGAGAAAGATTGGGATGCCAGTTAGAGTAAGTCATATATTGGTTTGTAGTATGGACAGATGCTGCGATAGGACCTACATGCCAATTTCTTTTGAGGTATTAGTTGTCAAGAGTGTCCATAAGTCAGTAATTGCACTCGATGGGTCTATTTGGTATCTATTGTAAATTCAGCTCGATTTATTGATATTTAATTTGAGTGTGCGTATAGTTCGGTATGCCCAGCTTGGGGTTATCGAATAGTGGATGAAATATATTATACATATGTATAAATATGTGATTAAAGTGATTCAGTTGTATACATACATACATTATATTATTATTTTGTATGTGTGTGTGTATAGATGCACGGTTTAGGCAATTTAAATATATTAGTTTAGTATACCTGACTTTGGGTAACCAAGCAGTTCAAGGAACTTCAAGAACGAATCACGATCCATACGAGGATAACAATACTTAGGTATTGTGTATACATATGGGAAGGGTGTTCACAGGGTGTAGCGTTTACATACGGTTCCAGTATGTCGATGTAGACAACTGAAAGGAAAGGACGCTAGTGAGGGAATCCATCGTACCATCGAGACGAGACGACCTGCAGACGCGGTTCTAGAGCAGAGATGGAGAGAGATTGCGGCGTCAGTCTAAAGTAAGTCATATGTTGTTTCATAGTACGGACGAATGTTGCAACAGGACATGCAGGCTAAGCTTCTTTTGATGTGTTGATTTTTAGGGAGTCCACAAATCAGTTGTGGCTCTCGGTAGGTCTCTTTGGTAGCTAATGCCAATTCAGGACAGGTATCAGTTGTAAATATTCGTATTTTGGTTTTGGTTATGGAGATGCTATGTAAGTAGCATTGTTACATTACTGTATTTGTTTTTCATATTCATTAGCATAGTTTGTTATATTATGTACTATCCTAATAAGAGAACCACTATCATGTATCATCTTGACTTTTTGGTGTATGAATAAAGTAAAATGATGTATTATTAGTATTACCCATTGATCCTTGCTCACGTTTGTTAGATGTATATAGGTTGCATGTATATGTAGTACTTAGAGATAGTTTCCCTCACACCAGGCTTTATGTCTGACTCCTGTTTTGTCTTTGTTTGTTTATGTCATGAGAACTCTCGGGTACTTGGTTGAGTAGTTTGGAAGTCAGGTGCTTTTGGGCATAGGCTTACTGGACAGTTGGAGCATTAAAAGGGCGTGATGTCGATATATTGGATATATATATATATGTTTTTTGATGATGTAATACATGGAAGACAGACTATTTTGCATATGGCACTTGTGATATCAGATATTATATTCTGAACTCTATATGAATGGAGTTAATGTATTTTGACTTTCTACATTGATATTTATTTATCGGTTGCTTCCACTTGTGTAACGACCCATAATTTTTAACCATTTTAAATTATTAAATTAAACAATGATTTTGAATAAAGGTATTTAAAAATTTAAAATTATATGAGTAAAAATGTGTTTTAATAATTTAAATTTGAAAATAAAATTTTAGTTTGTTTATTTCGGAAATCCATTCTGCTTTTAATTTTAATTCAAAACCGGTTAATAATTTAGTGAAAAATATTATTTTTCGAAATATAAATATTTTACATAAAAATACTATAAAAAATTCTGAGTAAAACCTCGAAGTTCATTTTGTTAAATTCTGATCTTTCTAGCTCCGTTTATTGCAATTTGAAGTTCATTATACGTTTTGTGGTAGTATATTTGGCGGCAACGCTAAATTTTGACACGTTTGTTATAGCATAGATTTAAGCTTATTATATTGTTTATCTTTCCTCACTGATCGCAATGGTATTTTTATATCTGTGTTTGAACGCCCAGTAGACAGACGTAGGGGTTTGTTTTGTGTGTAAACACGGTCATTAAAAAAATTTATTTTTACAATTGAGTTTGGCCTAAGCATCCATTTGCTTTGTCCATTCTTTTCATAGCTCAATTATGCATGCACATGTGGTGTGCTCTTCATTTAATTTTGTTTAATATTAATTGGGTCCGTATATATTGAGTCTGGATCCTTAAAATTGAGTAGTGGACACCTTTATTTTTGCACGTGTATGATTGTTGGGACTTGTTCTTTGAGCAGATCCATTTATTATGGACCACTACCTATTCTCTTTCCTCCTTTATATCTCTCATCACGGTCACTTGCTATTTCTTATATTTCATTCTCTATGTCATTTATTTTCTTCTTCATTCCTTCGTCCTGCAGCTACCCATCACCTCCACCAGATCCAAACTCCACCCACTGCCACTCACGCCACCCACAACCTAATCACCCCACCATCGCCATGGCCATCCATCAGCCGCCTTCTTCCTATACAACACCTTCCACTACCTCCTTTCCAAAGCCTGCACTGCACCCAAACCCAAAATCTGCTAAACCTGCCACCTTTCTCTCCTATTCCTGCTTATGCCACCTCTCGCTCTCCCTGCCACCTAACTAGGCAAAATACGCCTCCACAAACCCTTCCTGGCACCAACTCCATCCAAAATTTTCACTACCATCTCCACGGTAACTATCCTACCACTGCCAACCTCGCCTGCTACCCCATCCACTCCCGCTTCTAAGTCCTCCGCAACCAGATCTGTCAAGCCACCTCCAACCCACAACCCAGATCAGCTAAGTCACCTCCTACCCGAACTCGAAGCCTCCACTAGTCTCAAGCAAGGCTTCACCGTAGCAGCCACTAAATAGTATACATGTCCATAGACGCGTGTCCAAAGGGTTGTGTGGGATTCGATCTAAAGTACATGGTGAAATCCGGAGTCGTATCATTGTTCGTGCAGAGTGATTTTTCATTTTTGCGTACGGAGGTGGGTGTTTAAACTCACGAAATACTATTAATTCTACTGCAAGTTAAACCAACATCATGATGTGATAAATTATATTGCTATGTTTAAATTAATTTTAAATTGAATACCACTGCTAGTGAACACCCTAACATGTGATAGTTGATAATTATTACGATATATGTATATTTGAGTTGATTAAGAATTTTACTGCATGTGTAGGCCTATGATATGTTAATAATTAATGACATTGTGATTATATATATGTTAGACCATTGATTGTGATATATGTAATGACCGCCCCATACCGCTCCCACATCAATGACCTAAAAGAGCACTATAACATGCCAGGCTGATATAGAACGATCATCAAGGATTGAAATTTAAAGAAGAAAACATGTTGCATATCTCATCTCACAGTGCAAGGATAAAATATAATATAGAAAATATACAACATAATATAATGAGCCATAGCAAATGAGAATAACATCTCCACTAAATCATGAGTTGTGATACAAATGTCATATATCTCAGTATAACATTCCTCACTACACCCGTCAGAGTACATAGAAACAGACAGCGGAAACTACAAATATAGAGTAATTCGCCATAGCTTCTCTAAGCTCGTCTTCCGACAACAGCTACGACTCCAAACCTGTCGTATAGTCTACTCATTTAAGAGTACCCAAGATGAAAAGAGGAAACATAAAACCTTGGATCAGACAATAGTCTGGTGTGAGCGTAAATGACTATCAAAAGCTATATTGGAAAATATGGTACTAGACAGGTATAAAATAAACCATACCTGACTTGTCCCTATAACCAAAGAGTTAGCACATAATAATAAGATATAATATGCTACTCAAATAAACAACAATAAGATATTGTAACGAACATGATAGAAGAGTCTAAGAAGCCTTCTCCATCGACCATAATCCCAATCCCTTCTTCAGCATTCCTATATATGATAGCCAACCTAAGAGAAATAGCAAACACAACAACCATAGCATCCATCAACCGAAATCTAGCTATCATCTTCTAAAGCCTTAAATATATGATAACTCGTATGGCCCCATCCTCGCTTGCCAGAGACTAATGGAAATCCCGGTTCTCGATTGTGTTACCCCATACTTTCAGGTCTGAAACCCCGCACGGTTGTCTCCCACAATACATCTGTATCGTCTGACACTAGACCCTCTCGGAGCGGTCCTGGATACACAACTGGCGCTACCAGCCCTCGGGTGCCCCCGCATATAGAACCCCTGCTTGAACACAACCAGAAAACTCCGAGTTATCAACGATTCCTTGGCACTCCCAAATCTTCAGAGCTTTCACAATTCCAATCCATTTCTGGGCACGAGTCCTGCCACTCAACCCTGTCATTATACCACAGCCTCATTTCATCCCGAGCTGTCTATCAAATCCTTCGATCCTATTCCTTTTTGATCCCCTGACCGAAGAGCCGAAACTTCATCATGCTATAACTTCCAAACCGTAGAAGCAATCAGTGGACCACAACTTCCAGCATGATCCAGTACACCCCAGAGTCTCCACCCCTGATCTCACATCCAATAGATCTAATAATTTGGATTGGTACCGATCCGATCCAATTGGATCGGTGCTGATCCAAATACTTAACCATTGCGGCTCCATTTCTCTTCCAGCCTCTAATGCACTCCCTCTAGATGCCATAGACCCTTAGCCATCCCTATTAGCCTTCGGGTCTTATGTTCTATGCACCATAGCCGATCCAACAAAGATGATCCATCCAATCTTCAATACTTAGCCTATACTTTAATCCAACTTCATAGAGAAACTCTAAAATCCATGCTCATTTTCCTTTGTGGAGCTCACTTCAATTGGCACGCTAATTTTTGGATCGGCACCAATCCAATCGAATCCGTGATGATCTAAATACTTAGCTCTAATTGTCATGAAATTTTTAGGGTGTCTTCCTACCGTGCTCCATAGCCTATCCTCCAATTTTCGTGCGATTCCGACGAATTTTTCTCTTGATATGCTCCGATCACCAATCTAAGTCCTAAAAACCGCACAACACTAGCAAAAAATCAAGCATAGCAAGCAATTCATACAAACAGTGAATCAAACATAGCAAATCATCCAATTACATCTAATATAAATATACAAATCATCCGATTCAATGCACCATCACAATTCTAGCATAGATCTAATCTAACATAGAGAATTTCATAGTCAAATATACACAAATGACACTAGCCAATGATCTAATCCCAATTACATGTTTAATTAGGTTAATCTAGGGTTTCTATATCTGAAATTATCTAAGTCTAATTAATTTAATTTGATAATTCTAACCTATATTCGCCTAACTACAACATATAATCCATCATAGACTAGTGAGAGAACATAACCACTCACCAAATCTACCAAATCTATTTAATATGATGAAGATCCAATCCGGACAGCGAGAAATCAGAGGAAGCTACAATCAAAGTGATGAGATCAAGCTCCTAGTTGAAGATCTAGCCTTTAATTTGCAATTAGAGACGATTTTAGATGAAATCCAATGAGATGAATGTAGAATTAGAGAGGAATTAGGGTTTGGGGCTAATTTGAAATGAGAGATAAACTTTCGAATTGTCTCTCTCACCTCATATTTATAGCCAAACCTGATTAGACTAATGGGCTTGTTTATTCGGCCTATTAATTCCCTTCTAATTCTGGCCAATAGATTTTAAAACTTAAAACCGCTATAACTTCCTAACTACTTATCCGATTTTCCAATATGACCACTCTACGGAATGGAAAACCACCATCTCAAAGCAATGAAATAGGTTAGAGCATTTAATTCGGCTTTTATCAAAATTTATAGCCGAAATAAGATCTCTAGGGGCAAAATGGCCACGTAGAAATTCGGAAAAAAATCATAGATGTGTAAAACATCCCTAAAAACCGTATCCAAAAATATTAGAATCATACAACAACAAATAAATTAAATGAAATTATTCTACGATCATCCGATATGTAAAATACGGCTCGTTACATTCTCCCTCCCCCTCCCCACCCCCTCTACACCCCCTCCCCCCCACAAACCATGAATTACGCCCTCGAAATACCTAAACAAACATAAGCAATCAAGGTTATCTCGCATGCCTACCAGTCACTAGCAAACACTTAACAATCCAACTAAACAGTTAAATCAACAATAGCAAACAAAACATATCCTAGCATGCGAAATTCTAATAGCATAAGATACAATGGTGCAAGTAGATACGACATATGGGTCTTACCACTCGAAGAGTTCTGGATAGGCCGTCCTCGTACTCTCTTCAGTCTCCCATGTACAATCGCTATTAACTTCACTCTATTTCACCTTAACTAGCTTAACTACCTTCCTCATAAGTTGTTTCGTCTTATTCCCAATGATTCAAAGCGGCTTACGAGGTCCTGAAACTTCTAGCTCAACCTCTATTCCTTTCAAATGATCTCGTGCTGCCACGATACCCGAGTCATGCACAAATTTCCATATATTGGAGATATGAAAAACATTATGCACACCAGCCATCTTCGGAGGTAGATCCACTCTATAAGCCAACTTCCTAATTCTCTCAATAATTGAAAACGATCCAACAAATCTGGATGCAAACTTTCCCTTCTTTCCAAACTGAACAACATTCTTTAAAGGAGATATCTTAACAAATATCGTATCTCCAACTGAGAATTCCAAATCTCTTCTTTTCTTATCTGCCTAACTCTTCTGACGGCCTTGAGCAGTCCTCATTCATTGCCGAATGAGCTCTATCTTCTCTGACGTCTCTCTAATCATTTCGGCCCAAGTATCAGTTTCTCACCCGCTTCCCACCAACATGAAAGCGAATTACAAGGTTGTCCATACAATGCTTCATATGTTTCCATTCCAATACTTGACTGATAAGTGTTGTTATATGCAAACTCTACCAAATTCAAATGATCTTCTAAAGATCCACCAAAATCTATAATACAAGCTCGAAGAAGATCTTCCAAAATCCAGTTCACTCTCTCAGTCTGGCCATCTGTCTGTGGGTGATAAGCTGTGTTAAAGTGCAGCTCGGTTCCCAAAATCTCTTATAACCTCTTCCAAATTCCACTGGTAAACAACGGGTCTCTATCGCTTACAATACTCTTTGGCACACCACGGAATCGAACAATCCACTTAACGTACAATTCTACCAACTTGGATGCCGTTTTGGTAAACTTGATAGGTATGAATCTTGCACTCTTGGTCAGTCGATCTACCACTACCCAAATACTATAATATCCTGCTGTAGTTCGTGGCAATCCATCTATAAAATCCATAGATATCTGTTCTCATTACCATTCGGGAATACCCAGTGGTTGTAGCAATCCACTAGGCTTCTTCTGCTCAGCCTTCACTAACTGGCAATTCATAAACTTCGAGATGAATTTTCCGACATCCTTCTTCATACTTTCCCAGTAGTAAGTCCTCTTCATGTCTCTATACATCTTGTTACCACCAGGATGAATGGTCAATCTAGAATGAAGGCATTCCCTTAGTACTTCATCTCGTAATCCATCAACATCTAGAATAACCGGTCTCTTATCTTTACGAAGCCAACCATCTTGGTCAATCTTATATTGCCTCAAATCTTCAGATTCCACTCCCATCTTAATCTTTGCCATGATCTCCACTAGCTTAGCTTATTACTTATGACTAGTACCAATCCATTCTATGAGAGTAGATCTGATCGATAGACTTGCCAACATCTCAGGCTCGAGCTCACAATGTGGCCTGAAATCAAATCCAGCTATGTACTCCATATTCTTCCATTCAAAAAAAATAGTTCCTAATCCAACATGTCTTTTTCTTAGTGCATCTGCCAGTGCATTACTTTTCCCTAGAGTGTAGGAAATATCAAAGTCATAAGAGGCCAAAAACTCTAACCGCCATTACTGTCGAAGATTAAGATCCTTCTGAGAGAAATGATACTTCAAGGATTTATGGTCCGTGAATAGCTCAAATCTTTCTCTCAACAAATAGTGCCTCCACTTCTTCAAAGCAAACATAATCACCGCCAACTCCAAGTCATGGGTTGGATAATTCCTTTCATGCGGTTTCAACTATCGACTAGCATAAGCTACAACTCTCCCTTTCTGCTTCAACACAGCTCCAAGACCAGTACCACAAGCATCCGTTTATACTGTCATCTCTTCATTCCCACCTGGAATAACCAATACAGGTGCACTCGTCAATCTCTCCTTCAGAACCACAAATCCATGCTCACATCTAGCATCCCAAGTAAAAGTCTGATTCTTCTTGGTCAAGTTGGTTAACGGTGCTATAATCTTTGAGAAGTCCTCTATGAAACGCCCGTAATATCCTGCAAATTCTAGAAAACTTCTCACACTCGTTAGCATTCTTGGGCTGGTTCTAATCTTGGACCGCTGCCACCTTTGTAGGATCCACTGCTATTCTTTGTCCCGACATGACATGATATAAGAATCTCACTTCTTCCTTCCAAAAGTGACACTTAGAGAACTTAGCTCTCAACTTGTGATTTCTCAAAATCTCAAGCACAATCCTCAAGTGTGTCTTGTGCTCTTCCTCGGTTTTAGAGTAAATCAGAATGTCATCCACGACCATAAGCATGAACTTGTTCAACTGGTCTTTGAAGACTTTATTCATAAGATCCACAAAGTATGCTGGAGCGTTGGCCAACCCAAAAGGTATCACCAACCACTCGTAGAAGCACGATGGTGTTCGTAGTGCAATAATAGACACATTTTCTTTAGCCACTCGCAACTGGTGAAATCCTGTTGCCAAATCCATCTGAGAAAACACCTTTTGCACCATGCAGCTGATCAAACAAGTCATCAATATGTGGAAGCGGATATTTATTCTTCTTCGTAACCTTGTTCAGCTTGCGATAATCCACACATAACCTCAAAGAACCATCCACCTTAGTTGTGAATACAACAGGTACACCCCATTCAAATATGCTTCTCCGAACGAATCCTTACTACAGTAGATCATCCACTTGCACCTCTAAATCTTTCTTCTCTATGGGTGCCATACTCCTCAAAGGCATCACTATGAGTCTGGCTTCATCCACTAAGTCGATTCAAAATTCGATCTCTCTATGCAATGACAATCTTGTCACTTCCTCGAATACATCAAGGTACTCTCTAGTAATAGGCACAAATGACAATCCTTCTAGTGAAATCTCAAGCTAATATAGAAAGCTGACCAATACCATATCCTCTGGTAAGCAGCATATCACTACCGTTCGCCCTTCCACATCCTCAATTGTCACCTTTGGCTTCTCGCAATCCACAACAGCCGCATACCTCTTAAGCCAGTCCATTTCCAAAATAATCCCGAACCCAGCAAAATTAAGAATAAAGCAATCACAAGCAAAAGAACATCCATGACTCGATAACACTAAGCCACGACAAATCATACAAAGACTAGTAGATCCTCCAATAGGGTTCGTCACAATCAAAGGTCGGTCTACTATCTCAAGTTCCAAATCTAGTTTGCATACTAAATCACCATAGATGAAAGAATGCGAAGCTCTAGTATCAAAAAGAACTCTAATAGAAAATCTCTGATGGAAAACTACCTTGCACCATGACTCCCTTCCCCTTATCCTTAGTAGTAGGAGCACAAGATGAAGTCGGGACAGCATCCAAAGCATATGCCTTCACCGTCTGCTTATCTTTAGGCGGTTCTGGACAATCCTTCTGAATATGCCCTTGCTTATCATAGTTATAGAACTTCTTAAGAGCCTTGCATTCCTTAATATAGTGGCCCTTTTCCTTGCAACCACGGCAAATAATTTCACTCTTATTCTTTTTCTGACCCATTTTTCCTTGTTGTTGTTGCTTCCTTTCTCCATTCCACTTCTACTTACCTCCATTGCCCTGCTACGTTTTCGGTTCCTCTTTCTCAGCAATAGCAACAATAGCAGTCTTATTCTTTGGGTACAAACACTCACGTCTAAGGGCTTTCTCCACAAGTTTCTCAAAAGACACTTTAATGTGGTCCACCAACTTCTCTCCTAAGTTGTCGTCCATTCAAGTGATAAACTTCTCATTCTTCTTCAAAGGTGTATCAATAAAAGACATCCCATACTTCGAAAAAGCATCAAATTCTGCCACATACTCAGATACAGACATCTCCTTTGCTTCAACTCAGCAAATTTCTTGAACAAAACGGATTTCTGAGCCGCAGGAATGAACTTCTCCTCAAATCTAGCCTTAAACTCATCCTAAGAAATCTGATCCTCTGGAGTAGCAATGGTAACAACAATCCACCAATTCATTGCTCGAATCTGTAGCGGTCTTGAAAAAAGATTCCTCTTCATAGAATCTTTCACATCCATATCCTTGAAAATGCATTCACAAGTATCTATCCAATCTTGCACTTCAATAGCTGATTATGTTCCCAAGAATGGCTTCCTTCCAAGAATAGAATAATCCTTGCAAAGCTTGGCAAAGTAAATCCTAGGCACTTGCAAAGGACCACCACCACCTAAAGCCACACTAGGAGTAGTTTAGGCTCTTCTTACCAGTGAAGCCACTATTGCATCGAGCATGGCTTGAAAATCGGGTGTAGTAGCTCCCAATCCCGCTCTCTCTTCCACATCTGAAGTGGAGTTATTCCTAGCAACATTCCTTATTTTTCGATTCATTCTTATTTGTAATAAGAATGATTAGCCTCATTCCAAGAAAAGCTGTAATGGTACGCAAGTG
The DNA here is from genome assembly GCA_030737815.1 of Allium fistulosum. Classification (NCBI taxonomy): domain Eukaryota; kingdom Viridiplantae; phylum Streptophyta; class Magnoliopsida; order Asparagales; family Amaryllidaceae; genus Allium; species Allium fistulosum. The sequence goes on along the minus strand of CM060904.1, from coordinate 1,124,114,396 downwards.
CATACTATACTACATAATATTACTATATAGCATAATATTTTCATTAACAAGTACGCTCCCTCCTTTAGCGTATACTCTCGACTTGCTTCGATTAACTCGTAACCAAAGCTCTGATACCAAATGTGACGACCGCCCCATACCACCCCCACATCAATGACCTAAAAGTGCGTTGTAAACGTGCCATGCTGATATAGAACGATCATCAAGGGTTGAAATTTAAAGAAGAAAATATGTTGCATATCACATAGCGCATGGATAAATATAATATCGAAAATATACAACAGAATATAGTGAGCCATAACAAATGAGAATAACATCTCCACTAAATCATGAGTTATGGTACAAATGTCATAATATCTTAGTATAACATTTCCTTACTACATCCCTTAGAGTATATAGAAATAGACAGCAAAAACTAAAATATAGACTAATATGCCATAGCTTCTCTAAGCCCATCTTCGTACAGCAGCTGTGACTCCAAACCTATCATCTAGTCTACTCGATTAAGAGTACCCAAGATGATAAGAGGAAACATAAAACCTTGGGTCAGAAAACAGTCTAGTTTAAGCAGTAAATGACTATCAAAACTTATACTGGATAATATGGTACTAGACAGGTACAAAAAAACATGACCTGTTCCTGCAACCAAAGAGTTAGCACATAATAATAAGATATAATATGTTACTCAAATAAACAACAATAGAATACTGTACCAGAACAGGATAGAAGAATCTAAGCAGCCTCCTCCATTGACAATATTCCCAATCCCTTCTTCAGCATTCCTATAGACGATAGCCAACCTAAGAAAAATAGCAAACACAACAACCATAGCAACCATAGAATCCATCAACAAAAATCTAGATATCATCTTCTAAAGCCTTGAATATATGATAACTCGTATGGCCCCATCCTCGCTTGCCAGAGACTAATGGAAATCCCGGTTCTCGATTGTGTTTCCCCTACTTTCAGGTTTGAAACCCCGCACGGTTGTCTCCTATAGTACCTCTGTATCGTATGATACTAGACCCTCTCGGAGTGGTCTAGGATACATGACTGGCGCTACCATCCCTCGGGTGCCCCCGCATATAGTACCCCTGCTTGAACATAACTAGAACACTCTGAGTTATCAATGATTCCTTGGCACTCCCAAATCTTCAGAGCTTTCACAACTCCAATCCATTTCTGGGAATGAATCATGCCACTCAACCCAGTCCATTATACCACAGCCTCATTCCATCCCGAGTTTTCTATCAACTTCTTCGATCCTACTTCTTTCCGAGCACCCGACTGAAGAGTCGAAACTTCATCATGCTATAACTTCTAAACTGTAGAAGCAATCGGCGGGCCACAACTTCTAGCATGATCCACTATATCCCAGAGTCTCCACCCCAGATCTCACATCCAATAGAGCCAATAATTTGGATTGGTACTGATTTGATCCAATTGGATCGGTGTTGATCCAAATACTTAACCATTTTGGACTCGATTTCTCTTCCAGCCTCTAGTGCACTCCCTCTAAATGCCATAGACCCTTAGTCATCTGTATTAGCCTTCAGGTCTTATGTTCTATGCACCATAGACGATCCAACAAAGATGATCCATCCAATCTTCAATACTTAGCCTATCATTCGATTCAACTTCATAGAGCAACTCTAAAATCCATACTCATTTTCCTCTGTGGATCTCACTTCAATTGGTAAGCTAATTTTTGGATAGGTACCGATCCGATCCAATCGAATTTGTGCCGATCCAAATACTTAGCTCCAATTGTCGTGAAATTTTCAAGGTGTCTTTCTGTCATGTTCCAGAGCCTATCCTCCAAGTTTCGTGCGATTCCAACGAACTTTACATCTAATATGCTCCGATCACCAATCTAAGTTCCTAAAACATGCACAACACTAACAAACGAATCAAACATAGCAAGCAATTCAAACAAACAGTGAATCAAACATAGTAAATCATCCAATTAAATCTAATATAAACATACAGATCATCCGATCCAATGCACCATCACAATTCTAGCATAGATCTAATCTAACACATAGAATTTCATAGTCAAATATACAAAAATGACACTAGCCAATGATCTAATCCCAGTTACATGTTTAATTAGGTTAATCTAGGGTTTCTATATCTGAAATTACCTAAGTCTAATCAATTTAATTTGATAATTCTAACCTATATTCACCTAACTACAACATATAATCCATCTTAGACTAGTGACAGAACATAACCACTCACCAAATCTACCAAACCTATTAAATATGATGAAGATCCGATCCGGACAGTGAGAAATCGAATGAAGCTGTAATCAAAGTGATGAGATCAAGCTCATAGTTGAAGATTTAGCCTCTATTTGCAATTAGAGACGATTTGAGATGAAATCCAATGAGATGAATGAAAAATTAGAGAGAAGTTAGGGTTTGGGGCTGATTTGAAATGAGAGATAAACTTTCAAATGGTCTCTCTCACCTCATATTTATAGCCAAACCTGATTAGACCAACGGGCTTGCTAATTCGGCCCATTAATCCCCTTCTAATTCTGGCCAGTAGATTTTAAAACTTAAAACTGCTACAACTTCCTAACCACTTATCCAATTTTCCTTTATGACCACTCTATGGTATGGGAAACCACTATTCCGAAGCGATGAAACAGGTTATAACATCTAATTCGGCTTCTATCAAATGTTATAGTCAAAATAAGATCTCCAGGAGCAAAATGGTCACATGGAAATTCGAAAAAAACCATAGATGTGTAAAACATCCCTAAAAACCATATTCCAAAATATTAGAATCATACGACCACAAATGAATTAAATAAAATTATTTTACGATTCTTCGATACGTAAAATAGGGGTTGTTACAATATACACCTGTTACAACCCTATCGAGTTATGGAAATTATATTTCTTGTCATATGGATATTGTGAATATTGAATAGTATGATAAAACCCTTGGACATCTTATACTGTTATGTGGAAAAAATTAGAATATATAGTTTTAATGTTTTGGCCAAAAATGTGATTTGACAAATAAATTGCCGTTTTGTCTTTATTTGAAAAAATTTCACAAGTAAATGTGTTTATGTCTAAATTTTTTATATTTTATGTAAAAATAAGTCAAATTTGTTTACAAAAGCTTACATGTAGATTTTTACTTATGAATTTTTGAAGTTATATATGAATAAATGTGTAATTTATGAAAAGTTGCTATTCGGACTTGGAAATTTTTCTATGGCTTTATGATAATAAATGAATAATATTTTGTAAAGAAACTAATATTTAATTCGGCTATCTGGATATTTTATAATTTATTTTAAAGAGAAAACATTATTGTAAAAATGTATTTTTATAAAAGTAATTATTTTGACTTGAGAATTTTTGTATAGCTCCAACATATTATTTTGAGAATATTTAATAAAGGGACCTATGTTTATTTCAGTCATCTAATAATTGTAATAATTTAATCTTTGAAATTGGCTATTTGGGAATTTAGAAAAATTATCAAATTAGTTTCAAAAAATCTGAAAATTTACCTAAAATTCTGAAAAGGTGTTTTAAGAACTTTTAAATTTAATTATGAATTTTTAGGCTTTTTATAATTTAATTATTGTAAAATCTGATGTATTTCGACTATGAAAAATAATAAATATTTCTGAAAATTTCTCAAACTTTTTTTATGAATTCGTGAAGTAAAATGAATAACCTTTTATGTTGAACATTTTCTGAAATTCTATACGAGTTTTTCTATAAAAATTAAAATGGACAAAATGACAAACTTTTATAAAATGAACGATTGGTTATTAAATAGACCGAGGCCGGATAATGGCATGCTATCTATTATTTACTGAAACTACTTTAATAACTGTGTGCATAGAAAATGTTATCTAGAATGTAGAGATTGAATTGGCGAATATTTGCTCGAATGAAGTAAGAGAACAATATAATAGATGACCCCAACACTTGTGTCATTTTGAAATGACAAAAAAGAGGTGCTATACCTAACCAATGAGGATCACTACCTCTAGCAAACATCATCTTCTCATATTACTATATTGATTTTGAATTTGATGGGTGCACTTTGATTTTGGATTGATGGACATGGTCGGCCTTTAAGGGTTACGACCAGTCGGGGAAAGCAAAACGATAGTATCCTATCTTGGGCATTGCCTCACATGCCTTGTCATATGATTATCCCTATGCGATACCACTACCATTTTTTTAATATTGTACCTATAAGGGACTCGCTGGCTACTGACATTACTAGTTGTGTTACAAGACCTGCATAGATTACATGCTTAAAAATGTGTTAAGGGGGATTAATGTAAAAACTTAACGCTATTTTAATATTTATATTATTGATAGACATTACATATGTATCGTATCTACTATATATAGACGGTTTAACAGATCCTTAGAAGATGGAAAATCCCGTAACATTGTTTTGCATATTTTACACATGATTTGAGTTAACTTACATGAGAATTTTTAGTTCTAACTTGAGCATGTGTTTTTCATTATGCTCGGGTCAGCCTAAGTTGTTTCTGTTTCTTTGGAGACAGTTATTTCTTGGAGATGAAGACGGTGTTTTGAAGGCTATAGTATTTACTAGTAATATTCCGCTGCTTTATTATTTGAACTGTTAATGTTATAGCTCTGATTATATTGTAAAACGAGAATCAAATGTATATTGTAAAATAGTTTCATGATCTATTTATGTTATTATTCTATGTTTTCATTTCGCTATGAGATTATGCGTATCGTTCTCTTCTGCATCTTATTTCTTAAAATAAAACCACATTGATAATCTATCTTTTGAACGACTTGTAATGTTCAACATGGCGAGTCCTCACGACTAGTGCAGTCTCATGCATTTTTTTATTGTGTTCTATTCATATATATTCAATATATTACATGTTATCATTCCACTATGTAATGATATCGATATGCCTCGATATGATGTTTAGTTTTAGTTTTTTTACATCGATGTACCGTCCTTTGTTTTATTCAAGAGTCAAACATTGTCACTCAACGTTGATTCAGGGTATTACAAAGGTTGGGTCATCATAGTTGGTATCGGAGCTTAGGCTCAACACTCATGACCTAGTAGACCAATTTGAGTTAAGCTACCTGGTATATGGAGACACATTAGGAGTGTGTACTTGTATTTTTCTACTATATAATACCGTATACACCACTTGTCTAGTGAATTTAGATTTATTCATTCGCTAGTTGCTAAGGTATCTTTATTAAAGGCTATCTATACGAGCTGACGGGGTGCACGAGCTACTGCGGATAAGCAGTTTGAGATGCTTGATTAGTTAAGAGACAACTTGGATACCGCATGAGATGTTCCACGATCTACAAACATTCTACTATATGCGGTGGGTGTTGGAGGTGGTGTAGTCCTTAGGGATTAGAAGTAGAAGGGGTTGACGAGTAGGCCATGACTTGGATTGATTATAAATGTTGCTTTGAGTCTCGATTTATTTTTGAGATCGAAAGGGACATGCAGTTTAAGCATTTCATCCATTTGCAGCAGGGTAGCTTAAGTAGGTGCCCCGAAATTAGCAAGGACCGAGCAAAAGACTTCTACGTTTTGCATTGAGTCATTCATGTTTGAAGTGTTTAACCTAGTGTTAGCAAACCTTAAGTGATGGGATTAATTCTATGAACTACATTTGTGTTTTATAAGGATTGGTCCAATCACATAGTTCTTAATCCCTCGTTTGAGAGTGGGGTTTCTAAGTGATTTGCACCATTTAGGCAAGGGTTTTTTACTCGATTCTTAAAGGCAAGCACTTTGAGTCAGATTCTTAGGGGGACATCAAGATTTTTGAAGCGTGGATATAATCGTGCTAGGAAATTCGAAGGTCGAATCAAGGAACTGGATTGGAAATCATATAAGAGGAATCAGATGGTCGATCCTAGTTTAACATACATATCCTACAAGCGAACAGACGATCAGATAAGGCATCAAATATTATCTTTACTCGTTGTAAAATTATTTATTATATAGTATAGTCAAGATATTTTGGGATAGTTCAGGAAAGGACTTCTCGACTAGTTTTGTGACGATTCAGATAATCTTCTAAGTGACGTATGATACTTGCCTAGGCGAGCGTCGTAGTACAATTAGTACATTATCCTTATTATCATTGTGCCGTTGAGGTGAGTTTGAACCATAGCAAGTCCAAGCACTTGTAGATTTTTAATTAATAATGATTTAATTAGTAAACTTTTGTCATTGGGATAATGAGTTCTGTTTGGAAGGAAAGGAAATTTGAGACTTAGATTGTTGGGTTTATTCGAGAGTTTTGAGGATCGGTGGTCCAGCATATCATATAAGTTTCCCTTTTAAGAGTGGGAGGATGATAGTCTTTCATGTATTGTAGTCATGATAGGAGTTGCACCACTTAAGCATTTTGCAAGTTGAACAGGCTCATGAGAGTTTACAGCTTGACATGCATGCTATGACTATTATTGCTTATCGTGTATGTTACAGACTCTTTTTGAATGATTGGTTGTTTGTATGATAATCATTATCGTTTGTTATTACTTATTGTTATTCATTAATTTCTTGTTGTTGCTTGATTATTAATTGATTGTTTATTTTTGTTGATTGATCGTTGATTGATTATTGGTGCTTATTAATGGCCTGTTTTGCTTAATTATTAATTGATTATTTATTTTTGATTGATTAATTGTTTATTTTTGATTGGTTGATTGATTGCTATTACTTAATCATTAATTGATTATTTATTGTCTATTGATTGCTCATCATTAATTGTTATTGCTAGCATTTTGTGTAAATTTTCCTTTTCCATAGAAGAAGTGCATGATGGATTTCATGGTTTCTGTTTGTATAAGAGTATAATTCTAGTGACACTATTGTGATGAGTTAACTAGAGAATGTGGATGTGAACCGGATGTGGCTTTAGACCTCAAAGGCCTATTCATATTTTTGAGAATAGGGCTATGTGGCTTCAGACAGATGGTGTTAAGCTTGTTTGTGCTCGATGTAGATTTGTATTGGTATGTCTCCAATTAATTATGGAAATTTTTGTTTTCCTTTTTGTCTTATTAATATATAAGATAACATAGTGTTGAGCTTGCTTTGTTGTTGCATTAAAGACGTCGGTTATATAGTTTATTGTAACATGTTTATCAAAGATGCATGTTGCATTAGAGATGCTTGTTGTATTATAGATGCATGTTGCATAGTTTGTTACAACATGTTTATTTGAGATGTTTGTTGCATTGGAATGCTGGTTGCATTAGATGTGCTTGTTAGACATTTTGTTGTAACATGTTTATTTGAGATGTTTGTTGCATTGGAGATGCTTTTTGCATTAGATGTTCTTGTTGCACGGTTTTTTGTAACATGTTTATTTGAGATGCATGTCGCATGATTTGATATAGCATATTTATATGGGAAGATTTCTGTATAGTATTTAGCATGCTTAAGTTCATGATATAGTGTTGTAATTGTGTATAATCCTCTTTGTTGAGTACATAATTAGGTACATGGAAGAAACTATGTGCTATTGGGATGCTTATTCGCTTATATTTGCATCTAAATGGCATGCTATTGCTTTGAAAGAGGTAGTAAGATCTGTAGTATAGATAGTGTCGATATATATGCTTATATGTCCCCAGATATGCGATGCCCCAGATATGCGATGCCTTAGACATGAGATGTACATACATACATACATACATACATACATACATACATATATATATATATATATATATATATTGTTTTGGGATTTTCTTCGAAGCTAGCCATGCAAAGGAGGTGCTCTCAAAATTTTCCAGAACAAGAGGGTTTTTTTAATCCTAAGGGTTAGGAGGTATATTCTATGCTTTGAAATTTTTTGGTCTGTCTGGTCGCATTGTCATATCCATAGGAATTTTAAGGAAGAAATTCTTTTGAGGGAAGAATGCAACAACCCACATCTTTACAACTAGATATTTAAATATTGAATCATTAATTAATTAAAGGTCCGAAATTTGATTGTTTTTTACATACAGTCGAATTAGAATCCGAGACTACTGATGTTGAGTCTGGATTGACATTGCGAATCAAAATAGGTATAAATATTGCTATGTTTGGAGTCACGATATTTTTGTGATTTACGTATTGTTATATGTATTTTATAAAAATAAGTGTATTGTCGAGTACAGTGAGATCTCGAAGGATGGCTTGTATTTCTGCAAAGATGACTTTATTATGAGACGTGCGGTTGAAGAATTTTTGAATTGGACAATCTAATGGTCCAAACAACCTCGAAATGCATGAAATTATCATTCTGAAGCGTCGTCTTAGACAGCGACAAAATTTATACCATTGGGATTGAAAAAATAAGGTGATGTACGTCAATGAGTTTCATGACGATTTGATGTACAGTGTCATCGTACGACCTCAAAACGTGTGGCGTTTTATTTAAAGAATTAAATGGTATATATACACGTCCTCCCACTTATATAATATCGTATCTCTCCTGATAATATCCACTCTTCCTTTACTCAGTAAAAGAAATAGTTGCTCCGCCTCTATCAATCAAGAGCTAGAGCAGAGTTAGGCAAAAAGGAGAGTGGGGATGTACTTAGGGGACAAAGACGAGGAGATTGGTGTGCTCGGGTGGCGGGCGGTCACCGATGAAGGATCTTGACCTATGCTTAGATGTGGAAGGGAGAAGTCATTATTTGATTTAAGGGGCTGGAGGTTGAAATAAAGGTATAGTTGAACTTGGCACATAAAGTGGAGTCGATTGGCATTGGTCGGAGGCACTTCAGTTGAGCATCGTGAGTCAGAGCCGAAGGTTGAAGTAAAGGTATGGTTGGACTTGGCGTGCAAAGAGGACTTGATTGGCATTGGTCGGAGGCACACCGTTTGAGCATCATGAGGCATGACATGTTAAGGCCGATTAGGGCAAGTAACATCGCATTTTGATGGGGGTAACCGAACGGATGCAGTTAGGTGCGTTGCGGAGAGCACACGAAGAGGAGAGCATTGGCACAAACGACACACCGATATGTAGAGCGGGGAGGGAGAAATCAATGGAGGCACACACAGCAATGTGGGCGCACATGTTCGTGCATAGTAAGGAGGATTTGGGAAGAAATATTAGGTAATTAAGCTTGATTAGTTGATTAATTAAGTTAATCAATTAATGTTTATAATGCGATCATATAAAATTCGTATCTTTTGAATACGAGGTCCAATCAAGAAGCGGTTTTCGCCCTTACATTCATAGGGAGATTATCTACGTTGTGGTGTAGATTCGGTTAAGATTTAGATACTTGAGAAACTATGGTTCAGATTAGTGGTATTATAACTCCAAACCCATAATTATATATATTGAAAATATTACCTAAAAGAGGTAGAATTTTATATATATATATATATAAGTAATTATTTACCCATTTGGTTGGATTGGTTTGAGTAGATATTCCGGATAATCGATTATGACCCCATATGTGTGTGTGTGTGTGTATGAGTTCTATTCGTATCGAATAGAGTCAGATGAATTTGATATTAATTTACAACATGGTTATAAATTAATTAAACTTCAGTTTGTAGTTATGTTAGAAATAGAAATATTATTATATATTTTATTTCAAACATTCGGGATAACTGATTAAGATTCCGTGTGTGTATACTATTTTCTATTCGTATTGAATAGAGTTATGTGAAGTTGATACTAATTTATAACATGGTTATAAATTAATTAAACTCAAATTTGTTGTTATATATTTTACTACTAATTAGAATTTAAAAGTATGACCTTCAAAATAAGCAATAAGGCTAAAATAATTGTTTAGGCAGGTTACATTTATTTAAAATGGCTTTGAAGTTTATCAAGCCTTGGTATTGTTTTATTATGGTGAATTTCAATTATTAACTAACTAATGAATTTTTATAAAGGTGATTTGAGAAGTTAGAAATTACAAAAGAAGTATTGTATTATTTAACTGGGTTTGATCAAGGTTATAAAATCTAAATAATATTAAAACATGATTTATTAACTTTAAACATTGAGAAATGGTATGTTATATATATATATGTGTGTGTGTGTGTGTCATATTCATGGGCTATATAATATTATGAGGCCTATTAGTTGTTAAACTTAATTTTAATAGAAGAATTAAGTGATACTATGCTATAAAAGGAGTGGTAGGCGAGAGTATTATTTTATAAAAATAAGTCTGTGAATCTATAAAATAATACGAAGAAGATATAATGTTCAGATTGGTTGCTTAAGTAAGATGCATTTTTGTTGAATTATTTGTATAATTGTATGCTTGAATTATTCTTATTATTGAGATGGTTGTTACTTTAGTTTTGGATTACCTTTGTGTATGTAAATGTGCACGATATGTGTTTATTAGCTCCATATAGTTGGACTACACACACACACCCTCTGCATATTTGTCGATATGTGATTTAAAGCATTTATATATAGTTTCAGTATGTTCGATTTAGGACTACTGTCACGACCCGACTTTCTATCACCAGAAAGTCGCATCATCTTGAAGAAAGAAAGGGATAGGAAAGAGAAAAGATAGAGAAGAAAGAAAGAACAACCTCAGAATCTCAACAGTGGAACGAATAAATTATATTAATCACATAAGTATTACATAATATACAACATCAATCAGAGTTACACAGATAATACATTACATACTAGACAGTTATAAACACCTATCTAGTTATTACAACTTAATACAATACGGAGATCAATACAGAGATCAACACAGCGGAACTACTATATATATCTACAACGCTGAAGCCTCCTGCTCCATTGCTTCTCCATAAATCGTCAAAGCTAACCTGAATCCCTTGGCTACTCGTAAAAATTTGAGTACCCAAGAGTTTAAGAAAAACAGAATAAACTCCGGGTCAGACATGGGTCTGGTGTGAGTAACAGGTTAAAGTTGCTTAACTTTGAAAATCCATTGAAACAAAAGGTATCACGTAAGACTCCCCACACATAAACATGGGTAAGTTTTTACCTTACACTAACCAAAACATTTGATTGGAAATCCAGTACTATTATAATAGTGTCTAGGGTTTTCAAATAAATATTCACATAGCTGAAATTGTTACATGATTAAATTCCAGCATACTAGCCAACAAAGTGGGTAATACAATCAAATCTGATGGTGCTTATTGGAGATTTGATTCCATACAATGGCAGGACTACTGGGGTACCGCCCATCACAGTACGTGGCCTAGATCAACGTACCGAGGATCCACCCTAAATCCCCTGCAACACAAGGTCGGAACCATCCCTTAGTGGATAGTCCCGAACAAGACAACCCCAGCAGTTGGAGCTCACAACTGCCCACACAGCCGAAATAAAAGGGACATCTAGACGGGGAAAATCTCGTCCTACTTGGGTGCTACCCACTTAGCCTTGCTGCACCTCCCTTGTTCTAGCCATTTCCCGTTGATGAGGCTTGAGGCTACGATTACCTTATCAGAACACATCACTTAGAATGCTCATCGTCCACCTGACGATGTTCTGAAAGCATTCAATCCATACAAGTTCGTTCCGGGTTCGAACGAAACCGAAGGCATTATCTCGTTACACTCATTTTGGAATCACCCTCGGAGTTAACGACAATAACCCTTGCACTCTGAATCTTCATCTTCACTTGAGATTCACGACCTATCGTTAATTTGGATCGATGTGGTTTTCGGATATCCAAATCTGGAAACCCGATCCCGGTCTCATCGAAATCCAAAACGTATCTTTTAAGGCCAAGTTGTTTTAAAGTTAAAACAATTCAATTCATTATCCATATACACACAGACAGATAATTCACAATATCACAAATAGATAATTCACATTATCATCACAAATAGATAATTCATTTTATCATCATAAATAGATAATCCATATTATCATCACACTTCAACCAAAGCATCCATATCACAGATCATTACTTATCTCATATCTGAGATTTCAAACCACTCGAGGCAATCAATATCATCCATCCATACATAAACAAGGATTAATAATCACACCATTTATAATTAATTTAAAATGAATTAAATTAATTACCTTATCTCTAATTAATTTAAAGTAAATTAAATTAATTACTTCATTCTATAAATTCTGCTTACTTAACCATTAATTAATTACAAATCAATTAATTAATCATTCTCTAATTTCCATCTTAATTAATCACCCTTGATTAATTATCCTTTAATTACATCCAAGTAATTATCCTTTAATTAATTTCAAAAATTAATTATCCTTAACCAAATACAGTAACTAATCTTTAATTACTTCATTAATTAATTAACTAAAATTAATTACATTAATCCTTAATTAATTACATTAATTAATTACTCAAAATCACTTATTATTGATTAATTAGTTTTAATTAATCAATCCTTAATTACATCATTAATTATATAAATTAATGATCCCTAATTACATTTTTAATTAATTATTCTATTTAAATTAATTACATTAAGTAATTAATATTTACTTAAACCACATTTATTAATCACTCTTGATTAATCACATCCAGTAATTAACTACCCTTAATTACTTCATTAAATAAATTAATTACTCCTTAATTAATTATCTTAATTAATCCCTTGATTAATTACACAAAGTAATTTAATCCAAATTACCTCCATTAATAAACCATCCTTAAATTAATTACATCCAGTAATTACCATTAATTACTTCTCTAAGTAATTATACTTCATTTATCACATTAAGTAATAACTTATCAATCATCTAGTGATTATTTTAAATTAATTAAACTTAATTCATTAACTTAATCTAATCAAATTAAATTCCATTAATTACAATGAGTAATTAATTCCTTAATTACTTCCATTAAGTAATTACACTTAACCAATTTCACAATTGATTATCTTTAATTAATTAATCTAATTAATTATTAAAATTAATCACATTTATTAATTATTAAATAATCTTAAGTTAATGACCTTCATTAACTATTAACAATTCTTAATTTCTTTTCTTAAGAAATTAAGCTTAGATTAATCAATATTAATTACAAATTAATGTATCCTTAATAACCAATTAATTAACCTCTAATTATTTAATTAATTTAAGTTTTAACTGTAACTTAATTAATCTTTAATTACTTGATTAATTAATATTTAGTCATTAATTTAAAATCTAATCTTATCAAATTAATGATCCTTAATTCCAAATTAATTATTCCTAATTAATTAACTTAAAACTTAATAAATTAGTTTAAACTCATAATTACTAATTTAATAAATCCAAATCATTTATTAATTACATAAATTAATTATCCATTTTAATTATCTTAATAATTTAATGAATCCAAACCATTAAATTCTATTTATCTTTAGGATAAAACTTTATTCTTATGAATGATTAAATTATCATTATCAAAAGCATTTTAAAAACAATTTACCTTTAAATTTACTTTTAAATTCCATTTTAAATTTAAGATTTAAAATGAATATAAATTTAACTTTTGAAATCATACTTAAAACTGATTTAAAACTTAGTTTAAATCTTTGTTTTACATTTTAAAAATTCGTTTTTAAATTTTAAAAAGCTGACAGATTTTAAAACCTGTGACCACACATTTTTAAAACTTTATCTCATTTCAAAGCTAAGATGCAAATTTAGATTTGAATCCAGATTTAAACTTATATTTAAAACATTGTTTAAATCTTAATTTCAATTTTAAAATCATTTTAAATTTTAAACAGACAGGTTTAAAAGAAAACCTGTAACTAAACACTAACCCAAGCTATCCCTAAATTCCTTCGAGTCAAACCCAACCAGACTTCGAGCAAAAACCCTCAATGACTCGAGAATTTCTCGAGACAACTTTCCTGCTCAAACCAAACTTCACCAAAAACAATGGAAGTGCACCGTGCATATGCACGGTGGCTCCGACCCTCTCCGGTCATCATCGATGGCCTCAACACATCCGCAAACATCCACGCAACCCATCACGATCATCAGATCGTGACCATCAACTCGAAATCAAAAACGAGTATTACTGCTCGAACTTGGAAAACAGACCAACCCGGAAAAAAACCCTCAACCTCGTCTCTCCGACCACCGGAGCATCAGCACCTCCGGCCAAGCCTTCGTCAACGTCCAAGCTTCCATCTTCCAAAATTCCATTGAACTCGATCAACTAGAGGTATCGTGATGATCAAAAATTCCAGAGCATACCAAAACTAGGGTTAAAAACAATTCCGACCACCCATCATCACCACAGTAACTTGATCATCATTTCGGCATTTTTCCCAAACTCCCCTATCACTCCTCTACCACCAGTGAGAACCTCGACCTTCCAGTCCACTGAGATCACCAGAGACAACCCAAAACACCAATTCTGATCAACCCCAAAATGAACATTCAAACCCAAACTAACAATTATAATTTTAGTTTTAAAAATCATGTTTTTTATATAAGGTTTCAGATCACAAGCCTGAAACATTGAATTAATATGTTTGAATTTTTACAAAACTCACCCTTTCCTGTTCTAATTGTTTTCCAGAGCAGTTTCAAATTTTAATTCATTTAAATAAAAATTTAAACTCTAATTCATGATTAAACAAACAACTTTAGTTTAAATCCTAAGTCCTAACAGTAATTGGATCAAGAGATATTAAATTTTTGAATAAGTCTTGAGCTTGAGAATCTAGTAACAGAGATGATACAAGGAATAAACCTATACACACATTCATATATATATATATATATATATATATATATACAGAAATTCACTTATAAATATACACACAAACATACTTATTTCCAGAGATGATCAGGCAACCAGATTTATATACTTAAGTTTTAAAAATAATGTTACTCACAGCCAATATGAAGAACATAGCCTCTAATTGAAAAGCTTTTTGAATCTTTAAAACTGGAAAATGCTTTGAAAGTTGCTAGCTGAAACTCTTTTGATCTTCATGTTTGTGTTGAGTTGAATTGTTGTTATAGTTGAATTGTTATTATGCTTCAGTTGTACGATACTTTCTGGAATGCTAAGTTTTTTTTAATGAACGAAAATGAAATAACACTACAACAAAAAGTGTCTTTTATAGCGGCATATAGCCGCTATTAATCACAACCATAGCGGTTTGATAAGCGCTGTATATCGACATGTTATAAAAAACTGTTGAATATTTATAACACAAAATATGCCGCTATGGTTGAGCTTAGTTTTATAACGCAAATTCGCCGCTATGGTACGTTAATTTAATAGCTCATTATAGCCGATATAATACAGCTAAATCTCAACGGAACTGGAAATCTTTATAACACCATTTTGCCACTATAAAATATTTATTCAATAGCGGTCATTTCACGCTATTAAATCAACATGTTATAGTATTGATAAATTCTTTTACCGCTCATATATGCCGCTATAAAAATCGTAGATACACTTTTCAAGAGCTATGCCTATATATTACATTTTAATAATAGCAATCAAACTAAATCTTCATAAACGAATAAAGATTATAATCAACAAATATAACACAAGAGCATGCTAAAAAAAAAATGTGATATATTTTTCATTACAGTGTACAAACATTACAAAGTACAAACATTAAAGCAATCCTTCCAAATATTACAGAGTACAAAAATTACAGAGTTCCAACATGCAAGATCTGATCTAGTTGCGTACTAAGGACCTTGCTTCCTTTCAAATATGCCTGCGAAGTTAACACAAAGAAACAGAAAATGTTAAAACAAGTGCATGCTCAGATAGAAATGTGATATATATTTTTCATTACAGTCACAAACATTAAAGCAAGTGCACGAACTGCATGAACTAGAAACTACAATTGATTATTTCTCCAGCTTACCACACGGGTCAAATAGGCTGATCGCCAAATAAACCAACTGACAAAACCTGCTACTGCAAGCCCTATTGTTTCCTGCATAATTATCAGCTTTTAATCTACTTATTCTTCGAAATTCTCGAAATTAAATAATAAGCAACCTTGCTTTGTCTGAGATCAACGAGAGCTTTATATCTCCCTACTGTTGACTCCTTGACTATTTTGTTCTCAAAGTACATTGGCACAAAGCTTAGCATGGTACAAAACAAAATAATATGTGCAGTCACCATTCTGCTGTTGAAGCCTATGGAAGTCAATTCTTAATATTCGCACATTCAATTGTTCATGACTCATGAGTTACATTCTAGTTTAAGCGTTACAAATATGGTTGAATATCAGTACATGCGTATACTCTAATGGTGGCTTATGTGCAACCACTACAGGGGAGTATATATCATTGAAAATTGGACGAGGTTACATCTAAATACTCTTTCAAACCCCAATGCAAAACTCTTGCAAATCATCTCTTACAGTAATACAATTATAACACACGAAGATATACAGACCAACTACAATATGAAAGCATTTACTGAAGGCACACACAGACATAATTCCAATACTGCATTTCTACCAGATGTTCAATATGATTCGAAAGGCATAACCAGTTCAATATCTAAAACTAACACCCATGACGTCAATTTAAATTGTACTGAAACAATGTCTATAGAGGATGAATTTTTTAACACAGCACTATCAGACTCTGATTTCAACATACAGTCTAATGTAGTTTACAGTCAAGTTGTAGATACAAATAACCTAATCAATTCTAATACGGAGCAAATTCTAGAAAGTTATGTTGTCACAACACAGCGACAGAGCAAATGGGTGTCAATGCTGAGTAGTCTTCCCAAAATCAGGAGGACAATGTATATACTTTCCACAATAAAAGGGGTGAACCAATACAAAGGGTGGCCCTTTGAAGATTCAATTAGTCACATTTACAAGTCCAGAATAATACTAAATTTGTAATTGTATACATAATGTATTAAAGAGTGTACATAACTTTTGTAAGTTGGTAGATCATGTTTGTATTCTCGGTCATATCAGCAATGCATTGATCTAATTCTTTATTACTTGAATTATTGATTTGTGGTAAATCTGCTGTGTAGGTCAGTGAACCACAAGTATTGCTTAAAGCATAAAGGACTCCATCATGTTAAGTGATTGTTTGAAATACCTAGTTTGTCTAACATAAGTACGATAAGTTTAAACTTTTTTAAGTTTAAGCATTTTGATACATTTTCAGGTATGGTGCCAGTTAAGTGATTCGTAGAAACATTATGGTATGTTAAGTCAGTACTTGATTTTGGAAATTGTATCGAACCAGACAATTTATTATAAGAAAATATCTAAACAGAGTAGACTTTGCAAACTTGTAAAGAAAAGATCTCAGGTAAATGAGATGATACATTGTTAGAAAAAAAATAAAAAAACAAAAAAAAACCGATACATTGTTTAGTGGAAAGTTGGGTGGACACAAAGTGTTTGAGAGATGAAGCAGAGAAGATTGAGTTGATAATAAGGTACCATTTTTACAGGCTTACATTTTTTTTATCAAATCAAGCAACATAATGCAGTTAACACCAAAATTTGACTTTATTTTTCACTGTTTCAGTCTATGTAGCATGCATGTCTGTCTCACTATTGGATGAATTCAGAACAAGACATTGTATATTCAGTAGATTATATTTGATTATGTATATTTGATATGGGTAATGTTAACATGTCCAATTTTATACACTGTTAAATCAGATAGAAAACAATGTAAAGAGCATAACACGTTTTGACAAGTTATAAATGAAGAAAACTTGCATTGACATAAGTAGCTAGAATCAATCACCTTGGTCAATTGCTTTATAGCGTATTGTTTGAGACGAACATCGAATGATGACAATATTTCATTTGCCTGTCATAAAACAACATGTATATATTTTAAAAGTTATCGACAGGATGTTTTCTACAACT
This sequence comes from Allium fistulosum, assembly GCA_030737815.1. Taxonomy (NCBI): domain Eukaryota; kingdom Viridiplantae; phylum Streptophyta; class Magnoliopsida; order Asparagales; family Amaryllidaceae; genus Allium; species Allium fistulosum. Next base: position 1,124,096,528 of record CM060904.1, on the reverse strand, counting down.
GTAGGTCGATAAAATAACTAAACATACCTCAATTAAAGTGACACGAATGTAATCTTTAACATGAGAATACTTCTCATGGACATCTTTAACAATGAAATCACTAAGTTCTCCACTGAACTCCACACCAGTAGGACCACCTCCAATGACCACACAATGAAGCAACCTTCTTCTTTCTTCCTCAGATATACCTGAGTCCAATTGCATTATTAGTACATAATTTTTAGTCCGATATATACAGAATAAAAAACAGAAGAAATGAGTATAAGCGCACACTGATAATGTGCTTTATTACCAGGCACATCAGAAAGCATTAAATTAAGGAGCAACCGCCTGCGTATCTCTTGAGCATGGTACACTTCACGAAGAAATATTGCATGTTCTTTTACACCTTTAATTCCAAAAGTTTTGCATTTACCACCTTCATGTGCCTAGATATAGATATTCAGACTTATAAAATGAATTGAATTTGTGTGACCGATCAGTTACATCTTGAGCTCTTTCAAAAGTAAACTTACTATACAATATTATGCTAGTTCGAAATTCAGTTGCATTTACCTCTTGGATAAAACAATTCATGATCATAATAAGAAATGTAACCTACATGCAATGCCAAATACTAAAAATAAAAAACATAAATGGCATAAACAAATTTACCTCTTCCTTGTTTCCCCCACCCAATATGGCTGACATAGTATCCATTTGGAGTGATTGCCTCGATAGTTGCTTCATACCTAATCATTCAACTAGTCAAGCACAGAAAATATAAAAAGACGTAAAACAGTTGACAGTTGATATTTCTAGCAATAATAATATATTTGCACATACCATTCCCCATCATCACTAACTTTTGTCCCAATAGGAAATGCACCATGCCTGCTTATACCCTGAGAAACTGGTATTATTAAATCGTGAATTAAACATCCAAAATGTTTGTGAGAAAACTATTGTGCAATATCACATTCTTATTTGGGGCCAGTATGTAATTCCTTAAAAGCATATATTTAGTATAAAATCTTCCACAGAATTGATTACCCTAATATTCCTTTTGTTTGACAAAAAGGAAAAAATTAATGTCGTTAGTGTTCTCCTATTAAAATAAAAACTCTGGTCTGGCATCCAAATTTGTACACGCCAGTATAGACTGTCATTTGCGCGTCAATCATATTATGTCATACAAAATGCAATGCTAAAGCTAAATGTTTTTTTGTTCACGTAACTAGAATAAACCATTATGTGCCTAAATTGCAGCTACTACAACTGAATACTGTAATTTACTATATAACATAGTTAACTAAAAATCATTTTTTATTGCAAATTCAGGCAGTATGGTTTATGCGAAAGATACCTTGAATTATATCCTCATAGTGATGTTTACACTATCGGCAAAAGTGACTATAAAAAGGATTGGTTCTTTGTTCATGTTTCATGGTTTCTTATTTAGAGTTTAGTTTTCATCATATGATATGATGCTATTACGAAAATTTACTCAAATGACTACTTAATGGTTCTTGTAGATAGGGTGAAAATACTTAAGTACAACATGGCAAATTACTAAGTGAACAACAATTAACATTTTCCTAAGGTGTTTGGCATCTCCTAAGTTGGGCATAACGTAACGTGAAGTGGTCGTAACAACATAAAATTTTGACCCTGATATAGAGTTTGCCTGTTTTCATTTATGTTTTATTCAGTTTGGTTGTCAAAGTTTCAATCTATACACATATGCCTTTTGCTATTCTCTTGAAACTACAATACCCTACAAAAATCAAAGGAAGAAACAAGCACATCATGGTCTTTTCATTGGTTATGTAGCTGTAGCATAATATAAACCTGCATTTAGTGGGTCTATCATTGAATCATAAAACTATAAAGCATGATGTGTTGATTAGTACTGCTAAGCACTAACCCTCACCACAGACCACACTCGATCTTAAATTCTAATTTAACAAATAAAACATGATGTGTTGATTAGTACTGCTAAGCACTAACCCTCACCACAGACCACACTCGATCTTAAATTCTAATTTAACCTCGTAAAGGCTGCTGTTAATTTTTTGTTGCTATTTTTCATGACCATTATTCTCTTTTAATGCCTTTTTTTGGGCACAGGTTAAAGTAAACACCAATTCAAGAATTATTCGATCTTATAAGTTCTAACCTTTGCAGTCTGTAAAGAGAAAAGTGGTATCATTGCTTACATTGTTAGTGAAGAAGACCCTCTCATAGCTGTAGTACTTAACAGGGTAAACCCAAGATTTACAGTCAAAATGAATCTTTCCTTTAGCTGGAATTTTCGAGAGTGAGACTCTTCAAGTAAAACTCAGAATGATGGTTGTTCTTTACTATTACTGCCCCAGGTACTCCATCCTTTTCCATATCCCAATTGAAAGTTATGCCAAAATTTGATTCTCCAATCGCTGCTGAGGTTGGTGATGATATCCAGTTTTCTAGGTAACATATCCAAAAGTACTCTCATTATTAAAACAAACACAGCCAAACCATCCCCAAGTAATAAAGATTCCTGAACCTCTCGGAAACATTGATGCGGGAGTAGCACATAAACAGCCATGTCAAAACAAAGAAAGCTACAAATAACTGCAAATTTTATATCTTTGGAAATTGCAATATATTGGAGGAGATGCAAGTACATACACATGAGTCCATAGTTTTTGAATAATAATGATAGCATAGAACAAACTGCCTTTAAAAAAAAAAGTGGTCCAACCAACATAAGCACATGCTAGTCTAAACTCAACGAATTTCTCCGTGAATTCCTTGTGAGTTTCTTAGGCACTTTCCATTGTACCTCACCCATCTTAAGTTGTACACTGTACTACCAATCATTAACTGTTTATATTCTTAATTTATTTTAACTTCTAATTTTCCTAGGACGGTATATTCCAATATATCACATAAAAAAAAGGTAATTATTTGTGGTTTAAATTTATTAAAAATGTGAAAATTTATGAAAACCTGTACATAATCAACACATCATGGGTCGTAACAACAGAAAATTTAGCATTTAAGCATGAATATTTACATTTTGTCGGTCAGACATTGTACGCACAAAGGGCAATAGCTTAATAGCTCAACCTTTCAAATTGAACTATATTTATATAGTTTTTTTGCTATGAAATGAAAGATAAACAAAGTTAATTGATTATAGAGTTGCTTATCTAATATTGCTATTGCACTCTGGTATATTAATCAATAAACGATTATGAGTATAATTGTCAATCCAGAATCAAAACTGCGATATTAATAAGCTGTCTGACTAAACCAAAACTTTTTGTTCAGGTAAAAGTTAGCAAACATTCTACACAAAACAGAAAATCAGAAAAATACCCAATAGCATCAGCACCAGAAACAGTTTTTCTAAGCACAGCAGCGATTCCAATACAAAATAAGAAAGGAAGAGAGATTCCAGCAGCAGCAATGGAGAATGCTTGATGACCTAACTGATGCGTAGAGCTTAGGTTTAGTTTTAGCATATGAAAAGACTGGCATAAGGAGGATGTGCCAAAGAAGCGCGAGGTTTGCTAGGAGCTTTGGACTTGCTGGTTTTAGCTTTCGCCTCTTTGGCAGGAGAGATCACTTTGGAGAATGGAGCTGGAGCAGGATCGGGAGACGGTTGATCTTCGACGATGGTAGAAAAAAGAAAGTTGAAAATGAAATAGTTTTCTTTTATTCAGTAATTGAATTCATAGTTTGTACAACATATATCTCTCTGTATTTATACAAGACAAACAGGCTAAAAGAAAATAAAAAGAAGATATGGACTGCGGTGCAAGGCCCATTTACACAGAGGAGTCGAATAAGCTTATATTCTCTAAGAACAAATACGAGCTGATTCTTATTATGCCCCCTCAAATAAAACTAGGGTTTCAGTCTCTCTTCGTCTTTCATGGCGGCGGAGAAAACTTTGAGCTCCTCTCTAAACCGATCAAAATTCTTTCTCGAAATAGCTTTAGTAAAGATATCAGCTCGCTGATAATATGCTGGAATGTGTTGGATCTGGAGTTTTCCACTTCCCGTTCGTTCGCGAATAAAGTGGAGATCCACTTCCAGATGCTTTGTTCTCGAGTGTTGGGTAGGATTCATAGATAGAGAGACAGCGCTTAAATTGTCAACCCAGATGGTCGGCTTTCGATTCAGTGCAAACCCTAATTCTTGAAGGAGAGTTTCAATCCAAATGACCTCTGCAGTGGTGCTGGCGATGGCCCTGTACTCAGCTTCAGTGCTCGATCTCGAGATGGTGGCTTGCTTTTTCGTGCACCACGAGATGAGGTTGTTGCCGAGGTAGACACAATATCCAGTGATAGATTTCCTATCATCCAAATCGTTTGCCCAGTCTGAATCACTGTAAGCTTGTAGATGTAAGTTTTTATTTGAAGTGAATTTTAAACCATGGTTGATTGTCCCCTTTAAATATCGTAGAATACGTTTTACTGCACTCCAGTGTTCATTTGTGAGAGCTTGCATATATTGACAGACTTTGTTAACACTAAAACATATATCCGGTCTTGTAATAGTAGCATACTGAAGTGCCCCAACAATGCTCCTGTACTGTTTGACATTCTCGATGGGTTCACCCTTTTCTTTAGATAGCCTGAGATTGCTTGTCATGGGAGTAGGTAGAGACTTAGCTTTATCCATGTTTGACCTAACAAGAATGTCAGATATGTATTGTTTCTGAGATAAAATGATGTTTGAATTTGCATCCCTTTGAATGTGTATGCCAAGAAAGAAATCTACTTCACCCATGTCTTTTATTGCAAATTCCTTATCCAAGTATTTCATGATTAGTTCGACTTCATGTTGATTGTCTCCTGTGATCAGTATATCATCTACATAAACAAGTATGTAAATACTATTGTCCCCTGTCCTTTTTATATAGAAAGAACAATCTGACTTGGTGGCAGTGAATCCCAGTTTGATCAGTACACCCTTTAATTTATCATACCATGCCCTTGAGGCTTGCTTTAGACCATAAATTGCTTTATGTAGTTTACATACTTGGTTGATGCTTGCTTCAGAACTATAACCCTCTGGTTGTTGCATATATACATCTTCTATTAATTCTCCATTTAAAAAGGCATTATGCACATCTAATTGCCTTATTCTCCAGTTTTTATGCAAGGCAATGGTTAGGATTATCCTTACGGTTGCTGGTTTGATAACTGGAGAGAAGGTTTCATTAAAGTCAAAACCAAATTGCTGGGTATAACCCTTTGCCACAAGTCTGGCTTTATATTTGATGATCTTACCATCAGCATTTCTTTTAATTTTGTATGTCCATTTGCTTCCCACAATGTTTTTATGCCTTGGTAAATCAACAAGGGTCCATGTATTGTTTTTAACTAGAGCTTTGTATTCTTCATCCATGGCTTTTCTCCATCTTGTGTCTTTTATTGCCTGCTCATATGAAGTTGGTTCCACTTCATTGAATTGAGTGTTAAATACTTTGGGTTTATAAATCCCACTTTTTGATCTAGTAATCATGGGATGCTGAATAGTAGTTGACTGTGGTTCACATTGGACATCATTATGCTCATCAGCTGTTTCATTTGTAGATTCAGTGTTAGATTCTTGCTGCTCATTATGTTGAGGACTGCCTGTTATTATTTGCTCAGAATCATCTCTAACTTCGTTCCCTGTTGGTTCTCTGTTTGATTGAACTTCAGTATTTATCCATTCTGATAAGTCTGGCATGTGAATAGCCCTAGCATTGTTTGCATTAGTTCCTTGCATGTGCTTTTCCTTCTCTACAAAAGGAAAAACATTTTCATTAAAAACAACATGCCTTGAAATGTAAACTCTGCCTTGACTGTCTAGACATATGTACCCCTTTTGATTATGTGCATATCCTAAAAAAGTACATTGACTAGACCTAAGGCTTAGTTTATGTTTATTGTATGGTCTAAGGCAGGGAAAACACAAGCACCCAAAATTTCTTAAATGTTCATAGTTTGGTTTAAAACCAAATAATCTCTCAAAAGGACACACATGGTTTAACACTTTGGTTGGCATTCTATTAATGAGATATACTGCTGTGGCGAATGCCTCTCTCCAATATCTCATTGGTAGACCTGCCTGGGACAAGAGTGTTAACCCTGTCTCCACAATGTGCCTGTGTTTTCTCTCGACTAGACCATTTTTTTCAGATGTATGGGGACATGTAGTTCTATGCACAATCCCTTTTGTGTTGAAGAACTCCTTTAGGGTTTTGAACTCTCCCCCACCATCTGTTTGAACAATCTTCACACAGTTATTATATTGCTTTTCAGCACTAGTGATGAAGTGTTTCATAGCATTACATGTATCTGATTTTGCCTTTAAAAAATATATCCAAGTATATCTAGTATGAGCATCAACAATGGATAGATAATACCTGTCCCCTTTGGATGAGTTGTGTGGAGATGGTCCCCACAAATCAGCTGCCACAAGCTCAAGTGGTCTTTTATAAGTAGTTTCAGAGAACTGAAAAGGTAATTTGTGACTTTTGCCAATTTGGCAGTGTGTGCATACTGATAAATTATGTAAATTTGAAAAAGAAATTTTATTCTCATTCAACACCTGCTTTACAACATCATAACTAGGATGTCCCAACTTACAATGCCACATATGAAAAGTATTGTCACATTTGACTTGATTCAAACTTGTGTTATTACAACAGACAGCATTATTACTACAGATGTTCTTTTTTCTCATATGGCTGAACTTGTACAAACCCTGATCCAGTTTACCCTGTAATAATATATCTTTACTCAGCATATCTCTGACTAGACAGACTTTAGGGTGAAACTCAAAATATACATGATTTTCTTTAGCAAATTGTGAGACACTTATTAAGTTCTTTTTGATACTTGGCACTCTTAATAAATTATTGAGATAGAGTAGCCTTGTACCTTGTATAGTGCCTGTTCCCACATGTGATATATTGATAGTTTCACCATTACCCATAGATACAGAATTCTTACCATTGTAGCTTTTGTTTCCCAAGTTGAGGTTTTGTAAGTTGTTGGTAATGTGGTTTGTAGCTCCTGAGTCAGGAAACCAATCTTCTGTGTTGATGTCATCTGTCTTGGCTGTATCATCTGTTGAGTTATTTGAATTATTTCTTGAATGATGATTAGTTTGTGCCATATTTGCTGCTGGTTGCCTGCTTGACTGTGTTTGTTGAGATGGATTGTAATCCTCCTTGAATCTGAAGTAGCATTTATTTGCCATGTGACTAAATTTTTCGCAAATTTGGCATTTGACCCTGTTGTTGTTTGATGACCTTCCTCTGCCCCTGCCCCTTTGATTATAACCACCTCTCGGGTTCTGGTTGTTCTGATTGTTTTTCTGACCTTTATTCTTTGTGGTTGAAACATAGTTCGCTGAGTAGTCTTCTTGCATAAGCCTTCTCTGTTCTACTCTACCTTCATGTGCAAGGAGAGCTGAGTTGACATAGTCAAGATCAGGTAGGGTGGGTTGTGTGGCGATGAAAGTCACCAGAGATTCATATTCTTGGTCTAGGCCATTGGTAATGATGAGAATTTGCTCACTGTTCGAGATATTATGGCCAACAGCCTTTAGTCTGTCACACAGATTCTTGATTTTGGCAAGGTATTCTCTCATGCTCATATCATTCTTTCTTGTATTTTGTAGTTCTCTTCTGTAGTGCATGATTCTTGCTGATGACTGTGAGTTAAAAATTCTTTCAATAGATGACCATATCTCATATGATGTGTAGCAACCAACTAGTTGGGACAATAGGGTCTGACTAATGGATGATAGGAGCCAAGATGCAAGCAAGTTATCTTGTTTTTGGTACAATGTATATTCAGGGTTGCTAACAGTGTTTCCAGCATCATTAGTGATGTTAACTGGTGGAATCTCCTTGGTTCCTTTTACGTAATCCTGTAGATCATACCCTCTCAAAGCAATTTCTGTCTGATATTTCCATGTGATATAGTTGTCTTCATCTAAAGGTGTGTTTATTGCTTGATTCTTAGGTCTGATCAAGATAGAATCTGATTTCTGATTGTCTTTGGATCTGTTGCCAGTGTTGGTTGAAGTGACATCTTCTTCTTCAATAGCCATGGTGGATCAAGAATATGGATAATCAAGTTTCTTGATCAAGAAACTGGTATTGGTGGCCAAGAAATGTCCCAAAAAACAAGAAAAAGGAGGGTGTAGGGAGAAAACTGCTATATGTATTACTGTTTTATTGTAAAACAGTAATATATGTACAGAGTTTGTTTGTACCTTCAGATGCTGGAATTGGAAATGTGCAACCAGAGATAGAAATGATGATCTTGAATCTGATCTGCCTCTTGGATGGCACCGTGGGTTAAGAACAGGTGAACACGATTACTTGCAGCGATCTTGAGAAGGGTATCCTCCCCTATGATGATAATATTCTGAGGGGAGAATCAATTCCTCAAAGGAAAATCTGCCGTTTGGCAATGGAGCTCTGATACCATAAAAGAAAGTTGAAAATGAAATAGTTTTCTTTTATTCAGTAATTGAATTCATAGTTTGTACAACATATATCTCTCTGTATTTATACAAGACAAACAGGCTAAAAGAAAATAAAAAGAAGATATGGGCTGCGGTGCAAGGCCCATTTACACAGAGGAGTCGAATAAGCTTATATTCTCTAAGAACAAATACGAGCTGATTCTTATTAAGGAGCGGGCAGTAACCTCCTCAATTGACATGGCAGGAATTGGTGATTAAGGGTTTGAGATAATAAATTTGAAATGGAATTCTCTGATTTTAGGAAAAGGAGAAAAGTGATTTTGACAAAGAGGCGGCAATGAAAATGGAATTATCTGATTTTTGGATGGAGGAGGGAAGTAGTTTTGACAAAGAGGCGGCAACGAAAATAAACGAGGGGAGCCTACTTTTAAAGCATTACCTAGTCCACTACTGTTGAAAATAAAACAAATTAAAAGAAACAATAACACAATGAAATAATGCGTTATCTATTGACTCTATCAAACACAACTTTTCTTGTAGTGTAAGAAAAATATATAGAAAGAGTTTGCACATGATTGTTTTACTGATACAAGATTTTATTAGTTTGGTCAGAGATTTTCCTTCTTGGAGGCTGAAATGATCTTATTTGTGTACTAGAGATAATAGCATTTAATGCTTGGTCTCTTTTCACGTTTACAAATACTTATCCCTTGATTTTTTTTCAGCTCATACAAATATCTTTAAAATCCAAAACATTTTAAATATCTACCCTTTTTAATTTCAAGACTTTTAAATTCAAAATAAATTATAAAATCCAATTTTAAAATCAAGTTATATATATACATATATAACAACATATTTTAATTTGAAAATAACACTTCTATTTTAAAATCTATTTATATTTATATATAAAAAAATACATAAATAATGTTATTTGAAAATAATAATTTGTCAAATTTAAATGATTTATAAAAGAGATTATAAATTCCTATTATTATTAAATGAATTAATATATCATATTTATTAAATAATATTTTAAAACAAACCTTTTAATTAATCTTAAACTTAAGCTAAGATATAATTTAATCAATTAAACATTTATCTTAAATATTTTAAAACTATATATTTTAAATTAAATCATAATTTCCAAATTACCAAAATATATTAGAATTTGAAAACAAGATTTATTTATTTATTAAATTCAAACCAAAGATTTATATTTACAATATATACAAATATATACACATTATAAATAGAAAACAATTTATTAGCTTTTTAAAAAGATAAAATCACCAATTAAATATTTATTAAAAGAAGATTATTAAATCAATTTAAATTTATCAACAAAAATTATCAAATCAATTTAAATTTCAATACAGATTATTAAATTGATATTGCCAAAAATTCCGTGATATCACAACTACTGATTGGTGGATGGAATCCAATGTACCATTGAGACGACATGACCTACAGACGAGCTTTCAAAGCAAGGGCGAAGAGTGATTTGGATGCCAGTCTAGAGTAGGACATATATTATTTCGTAGTATGAACAGATACTATGACAGGACCTATAAGCCAACTTCTTTTGAGGCGTTGGTTTTCAGGGGAGTCCACATGTCAATTGTGGCTCTCGATAGGTCCCTTTAGTAGCTAATGGCAATTTGACATGATTTATTGATACACAATTTAAGCATACGTATAGTTTGGTATGCTCGACATGGGTTTACCGAATAGTGGATGAAATATATTATATAGATGTATGAATATGTGATTCAAGTGATATATATATATAAGGGGCATTTCACCAGAAGGACAAACTTTGCAGTCCAATTAGTTTCTAGGACACACATTCAAAGCAATTACTTTCAAGGCCAAAGTCAGCAGAATAATTACTTTCAAGGACAAAGTCATCAGTCCAATTACTTTCAAGGATATAATTTCATAGGTTTTTAGGCCATAGAAACTAATTATTTTACGTTTTGTCCTTGAAAGTAATTATTTCAGTTGTGTGTCCTAGAAACTAATTCCACTTGCTAAAGAAGCCCTTGTGGCTAATTTCCACTATATATAATTATAGATGCATATGTTGGGTGATTTAAATATATTGCTTTGGCATGCCTAACTTGTGGCAACTGGGTAGTGCGATGCACTTCAAGAACAAATCACAATCCACACGAGGACGACAATACTTTGGTGTTGTATTTACATGTAGGAATAGTGTACTCAGGGTTTAGCATCTACATACGGTTCTGGTATGTCGGTGTAGACAATCGAAAGGAAAGGATGCTAGTGAGGGAATCCATCATACCATTGAGACGACATGACCTGTAGATGTGGTTCTAGAGCCAGGGTGGGGAGAGATTTGGAAGCCAGTCTAGAGTAGATTATTTACTATTTCGTAGTACAGACGGGTGTTGCGATAGTACTTACAGGCCAACTTCTTTAGAGGTGTTGGTTTTCAGAGGAGTCCACAAGTCAGTTGTGTGGCTCTCGATGGGACTCTTTGGTAACTAATGGCAATTCAGGACGGGTATCGGTTATAGCTATTTCATTTTTGGGTATGTAGATGCTATGTTAGTAGCATTGTTATATCATTGTATTTGTTTTTCATATTCGACGGCATGGATGGTTATAGTATGTACTGTTTTAATAAGAGAACCACTATTATGTGTCATAGTGACTTGTTAGTGTATGGATAAAGTAGGGAAATGTATGATTAGTATTACCCATTGATTCTTGCTCACGTTTGTTAGATGTATATAGGTTGCATGTATATGTAGTATCTACAGATAGTTCCCCTCTTACTAGGTTTTATGTCTAGTAGTGTTTTATCTTTGTCTGTTTATTTCATGACAACTCGTGGATACTCGATTAAGTATTTTGGGAGTCAAGTGCTTTTAAGGACAGACTTGCAGGATAGCCGGAGCATTCTGTAGGTGTGAAGTTGATATATTTAATATGTATACTTGTCGAGGTTGTAGTATATACGACAGACATGCTATTTTGTATACGAGACTTGTGATATCGGATATTATATTTCGAACTATATATGAATGGATTTGATGTATTCTAACTTTCTGTATTGATATTTATTTATCGGTTGCTTCCACTAGTGCAGTCTCTTATGTTTTGTTTATCACGTTCTATTCATGTTTATTCTGTATATTATATGTTATCATCCCATTGTCAGTTGGTATCGATATTCTTGGTGTGCCATTTAGTTTTAAATATTTTACCGGGCGGACTGTATTTTTTAGCATTCAAGAATCATTAATTGTCACTCAATGTTGATTCAGGATATTACGAAGGGTGGTTCATCACATGATGCATTTTGGACCTTCGTTATTTTCTGCTACATCTCCCCTTTATCATCGCTATAAATTTTTGCACCTCTACCAGTGTAGAACCGCTAAGCGCTTTAACAGTACATGTTCCATCTCTAGCAACTAAATCATATGCATAAGTTGTCAAATATAGAATTCCCCACTTCGTGCAGCCTGCCAAACACAATCACAAATGATTAATCCCTAGGATCAAACGTCGGCCAAGTAACCCAATTTGTTACTGCTGTGAAACTATCAACCATCGAGCACACTATTGTCGAGATCTGCTAATATACTTTTTCTTTGGAGAACTCGATCACAATCAATGAGCTTGTTCTTTAGATCATCCAAAAGCCTCCACCTCATCAAACATTTGAGAATACTACACAAGTTCTTTGAATTCATGTTTGATGTTTATTGAATTATGCATCCAGATCTAGAGTGGGTACCCAGATCCATTTCCTTTCATCTTATCATCAGATAGAGGAGTTACTCTATGTATTTGATGCAACATCTTATTTTAAACTCAATGATTAACAAATCAACGGTGTTTCTCCTCTCATGATTTTCAATCGATGCTTGCACTGGTCATAAAACTTTGACCAAGATTATAGGCCTTTCGATGATTGTATGTAATCTTCAATCGCCACCTCTTATAAAATGAAGTGTTCATCTTTAGTTAATAGTCATGATCTTGATGTATTGTGATTATATCTAGATATTCAAAATGTAAGTGGTTGCTAGGCTTTGATTTCATGTTAAGCATGTCAGTAATGATGTAGAAATGTCAGCCAGATCTTCATCAAGCATCATCGCTGGAACCGAGCACATATTTGGACCGGGTGAGGTTCCATGTTATAATGTACATGGAATGGATGAACTGACTACCAGTCAAAGTACTCTAGGTCAACACCGCAAGAAACGTAGATGTATCTCATGACGCAAGTCCTATGATATGGTCGTAGAAGTGCTAGGCTTGCAGATTCTCCTTCGGCTTTACTTTCACCTAATCACACTTTGGATTCGTGCATTTAAGGTGAAAACATCCTTTTTTGGCACCACTTATACACCAATTGTTCATAATACATTATCTTCCAGTCAAGCTCATCACATAGCTAAAAATACAAAAAAAGTGTTACAGGTTTATATTTTTTATGCTGTTATAAGAAAAGTCCCTGTAGATATGAATATGTAAATTTAGTCCCTATTTTTTGAAAAATTGAAAACGCAAGGTGTTTTGCATTTTTTTGACAGAAAATACAAGCTAACTTGCAACTTTTGACTATGAATTTTTTTTTTGAAAATTTTAAAACTTTTGAAAAAATTAAAAAACGCAAGCGAGTTTGCGCTTTTATTTTGAATTATTTTTTTGAAATTTTTGAAAATTTTGAAAATTTTCAAAAATGCAAGTTAACTTGCGCTTTCTGATTTTGAAATTTTTGAAAAGCGCAAGTTAACTTGCACTTTTTATCAGGAAAGCGCAAGCTAGTTTGCGCTTTTTGATTTTGAATTTTTTTTGAAACTTTTGAACTTTTCAAAAAAAATTAAATTTTCAAAAAGCGCAAGTTAACTTGCAATTTCTATAAGAAAAGCGCAAGATACTTTGCGCTTTCTGATTTAAAAAAAACAGGGACTTAATTTACATACTCATTATCACAAGAACTTTTCTTACAACAACATTAAAAATATGGACCTTCAGTGCAAAGCCCCATAAAAATATGCATTTTGTTTGTAACCCAAACAACACGGAATTCGAGTACATTAAAAAAGAACTCGGAATCGATAACCCTACTTATAGATGAAAGTATTAAGTTGGAACATTAGAGATTACTGGCTTGGAACGTTGGAGGTTTGGGTACAACGAAAAAGTGCACTAGAATAAAATGATTTATAAAAGATTACTCGATAGATGATATTTACTACAAGAAATAGAATTTCATAGCCCTATCTTCTATGGATCCGCCGTTGGAAATATTTATACGGGTTAGGCCATTATCCCAACTGGTTGCTCTGGTAGACATTATATTGCATTGATGTAAATTTAAATATAAACTTTTTCAATTAATTCCTAAAATTCATTTATTGCACACTGTACTATATGATATACATGATAACTCGATTATTAATATCACTAGTGTTTATGCGCCCAATGATTAAATTCCTAGATGTACACTTTGGCTTGAATGCATTGCTTTTTGGCATCTCCCATCTGGTCCTTATTTTATAGAATAAGAGTGATATTTTATTTAAGCAGAGGATTCATTTTGATGTCTTATGGATTCAAACCTATGAACACTTGAAAACCAATATAAAGCATTATACCACTTGCCACTTGAGCTAATGGTCTTTGACATCTTTGCTTTGGTCTTAGATTGTAGGAGGAGATTTCAATATCACTGGATTTATTGGCAAACGTTCACCATACAAGGGTGATTTCAGCGATGTGTAGTAATTCAAATACTTTATAAATGTCAACAATCTAATAGATCTACCTTAGTTTCGCCTGGCCAAATAACAGAGAGGTACCTTTGATGGCCCTCTTAGATAATTCTTCATTTGTGAAGAAAGGGAAGAAAATTTTCCATTAATCAAGATGCACGATCTTGTTTGCTTTATTTCCGACAATTGTCTCATTTTATTAAACTCCTAAGACCAATTGATTTAAATAAATCATTCAAATTTAAAATAATGTGGTTTAATGAAGATAACTTTTAGCATATAGTAATATATAAGCAAAGATCTATGGATAATTGCATTTCTGATAACACAACAAAATAATTGGCATTTAAACTTTAAGAGCTAAGAAAATATTTAATGAGTTGGAACATAATGTTTTTTGTAGTATTAGGATTAAAATAGACAAGATTCTAAGTGGGATTTTAGAACTAAACACAACATGGGAAATAGACCTCTTATCGAAGAGGAGAATGAACAAATTGTTAATTTACAAAAGGGACTAGAGATAATGGATTAGGAATAAATTATGTAGAAGCAATGTTCTCATATTCAATGGCCTAAATGAGGAGTTAGTAATAGTAAATTTTCTCACTGAATTGCTAGTTGAGATGAAAATATAACACTATCAAGTCAATTAAAGCCATAGAAGCGGAATAATAAAAACAAGTTGACTTAAAACTCAAATTACCAAATATTGTACAAAAACAACTAACATAAACATAGAATCTCACTGATCGAAGTATACTATATTTGATTAAGGACCCTTCTCCATCTGAACTAGATTCTTGCTTCACTAAGGAGGAAGTTTGGATAGGGATTAAAGGTATGTCTAGTGATAAGACCTAGAA
Source organism: Allium fistulosum (assembly GCA_030737815.1). NCBI lineage: Eukaryota > Viridiplantae > Streptophyta > Magnoliopsida > Asparagales > Amaryllidaceae > Allium > Allium fistulosum. The sequence goes on along the minus strand of CM060904.1, from coordinate 1,124,081,431 downwards.
CCTGATGGCTTTATGATTATTTTTATCAAAAATTATGGCATACAATCAAGAATAATATAACGAGTTTATTTGATGACATATATACTAGAAAACGTTGAATATGTAGTTTCGGTTTTTTCTAGGGCTGTTATGGTAACGGTAAATTTACCATTATCATACCATTACCAGCCAATCGGTTACCATTTTCGAGTGAAATCGGTATACCAGTTTAATCGGTATGGTAACGGTAAATTTACCATTTTCTACGGTAAATCATCGGTAACATTTCCTCAATACCAGCGGTAACGGTAATTTTACCAGTCAATTTATAATACATGTATATTCATGTAACATGCATTATTATAGGCATTTAAAACCAAGCAAATGATTAAATTTAGTTTATTAACCAGGTGAAATAATGTTAAATACACTTCACTTCTTTCTCATTTATGTCTTTTATTAAGTAACACTATAAATTGTATAATGAAGCACCGTTATGGTGTGAATACGTGTTATGTTATTAACTTTTTTAGACAAACGGTAATTTACCATTACCAGTGTAACGGTTACCAGATTATCGGTATACCAGTCTTCGGTATACCAGCCTATCGGTAACGGTAACGGTAAACAATTTTCGCTTACCAGTAAAAATGGTACGGTGACGGTATTTGTGAAATGGTAACGGTAACCATTACCATAACAGCCCTAGTTTTTTCAATGTATGCAACATCTCATAATTTGAAGTGCCACAATGTGGGTCAAATTAATAATTAGATTAATTAAATAATAATTAAAAGAGTTAATAAAGTAATTACTTAAGCGAAAATTTAATTAATCAAGCGTGGGATACTTAAGAGATTAATTAAATTAACCAAGGGTAATTACTACAATTGTGACGAACCGGATTTTCTACCTCCGAAAATTGACAGCAATACGTCCACCGTATTACATGCCGAACAATCGAATGCCGGAGATACCAAATCGTTAGGGAAAAGAAGAAAGAGGTAGAAGAAGAAGATAGAGATAACAACACAGAATCTCACAATCGCAGCGGAACAAAATATAATATATAATAACAGATTTTTAATACAAGAACTGTATTGTTAATATACATATCATTATCATAGTACAATAGACAACAATACATCCGGAAAGTTTAATAACTTGTACATAGCATACACAGCAGAAATATAAATCAAATACGGGGATACGCCTCTGTCGTCCAGCTCGTCTCCTGAGCTCCATAACATCCTATCATGTATCTGTAATACTCGGTCTGACCCGAGCATTATAATAAAATAACACCCGAGTCAGTATGGAAAACCAGCATGAGAAAACACACTCAAATTGGATTATTAAAGTTATCAAAATCCTTTGAAAATCAAAGGTACCTCGTAAGACCACGCCACAAATAAACACGACGAGTTTTTACCTTACAATAACCAAAACATTTCATATCAAATCTTCTGATATTATAATAATGTCTAAGTACACGTACTTATTCAAATAGCTGAAATTGTTACATTAATTAAATTCCAGCATACTAGGCTCTACAATCAAAACCGTAAAGGCGCGTATTGGAGAATGGATTCCATACGAATGACTAGGTACTGGGGTACCACCTGTCACAGTACACGTCTAGAAATAGCGTACCGAGGATCACGCCGAGATCCCCTGCAACATAAGACTGAACTATCCCTAACCTAGATAGACCGAATATGCTATCACCTTGGGTGTTCCCACCCTCTTTCGAGCTCCTTCCATACATCGTAGTAATAAAATAATATCCGCGGGTATCTAGAAAGGTGACAAACATACCCTAATTGGGTGCGATCCACTTAGCCTTGCTGCATCTCCCCTGATTTTCAGTCATTCCCAGTTGATGAGGCTAGAGGCTACGATTACATTTTTAAGGAATTTTCACTTAGAATGCTCATTGTCCTCCAATGACAATGTACTGATAGCATTCATCCATACAAGTCCGTTCTGGGTCCGAACGGAACCGAAGGCACTACTCCTACTACATCCATTTTGGGAAAAAATCCTCAGGATTAGTAGCGATTAGCCCTTGCACTTCACTGCTCCATCTTCGACTTCATGCTCTTGTTTTCTTTTCGAAAAACGTGCTCATTAGATCGAAGTGGTTTTCGGATAACTTATCCGATCCCGGTCTCTTCGAAACAACGTTCGATATTTCCCGGTAAACTCAACTCCGGTTCTTTAGGAAATAATCAGACGAAAATAAGATCGAAGATCACCCCTTAACTGTTAGTGGACGGATTTCCTTATAAACGTCCTAGAAGAACGAAACGGGTTTATACGTACAGTATAGCACCTCGAACGGTAACTGTACCATATAATTCCTATATTTCTCCTAGACATTCCCAAAGTTATATTTTGGGTCCAGATTTGATAGTCGGTTATTTAACTATCAAATAAACAATCATTCGACCAAATATTCTATTTTCAACTAAAACCCCCAAATCTCTTTTTTATTTAATTTTTAACAATTTAAATACCTTTATCCAAAATATATGTACTTATCTTATCAAATTTAATAAATTCACAATCTTTCAAAAATATTTGAAACCCTTTTTAAAAATAATGTGGAAAGTACCACTTCGGTATCAACCATGGATTCACAGCTCAATGGTTACGTCTCTATCCTAGAGAAATCTAAAACTTAACTGCAGGCACTCACTGCCTCCGATTTTGCCATGCGAGTATACCATTACTTCCCGAAAACTTTGTTTAAATTTTTTCAAAACAATACTTATGAAATTTGTATAATAATTTTTCCAAGTTAAACCTAGGCAAACTACTTTTTAAATAAAAGTTATTATATAAAATATTAATATTGAATAGTTTATCCTTTTTAAAATAATAATACTGATTAATTCTAAATAATAATTAACTTAATGTAAACTGACTTAATTCTTAATTAAATCAACTTCAAACAAATTTAAAATAACTAATTAATTAATTTTCTGAAATATCCTTTAAATACCTTTTTGAATTAACCAGTTAATAATTAAAAATTCTTCCTTTTAAATCACTCAATTTTTCCGATAAAATATATTTTCCAATTCCAATATAACCAGTCTAACATTTATGAATCTCTCTCGATTTATTTCCAATTTTCGATTTACGTCCCAATTCCGTAAATCCCTTCTTCACATTTCAAAAAATAAATCTATCATTTATTTTTAAACCGATTTACCCATCTCCTTATAAATCCTCACCGTGATTTATAACTTCAATTTATCCATTGATAACCAGTTCACTTTATTTATAAACTTTGTTTATAAATTCCATAGTCTCATTTTCCATTTATAACGGTTTTACAATAATTAATCGATTATAAATCGATTTCTAATTTAAATTCCATTTTTTAATTTATTTCTTAAATAAACCAACCGTATTCCACTTTTCTTTTCATCATTCAAAATCTTATTTAAAATCTAGTATAACAATTTCCTATTTTATTTTCATATTTCTCTTCTTCATTTCTCCAACTATTTAAATCTCGATTTGAAAACCTTTCCATACTTAATCCAATATCGCTTAAGTTTTATAATTATTTACATTTTTCAAAAACCTCTATGTTTCCACATTCCAAAACTGCCAAGTACAATTTTAAAACAAAACTATTTATTTTACCCAAATTTATTTCTTTTAATTAAATCCAAATTTCGCCATAAATATTTTACTTCCCATTTTCTTTTTATTTTCTTTCCAGTTTCAAAACATTTATTATTGGTATTTAAAAACACCAAAATCCAGGCCAAAACTACCATAGCATTCAATACATTCAAATTACTCTATAATTTACCACAGATTATTCAAACAAATCATATATCAATATATGAAATTAATTCAACATTTTTGAGGAATCCAGTTGGATCCCTCCAACCTGTTTTCCTACATCCACAGATGTTAATACAACATAAAAATACCAATCCCACTTCGAGGGGGATATCGCGGTATATAGGGTCATCCGCTATTATGCGGGGTGCATAGGGCCTCATCCACTATTATATAACAATCACTCCGATATATATATATATATACACACACTATATATGATATCACATCCAACTGATAATAATTTATCAATTCTATCAATCAATTAATAATTAATTTTAACTATTTAAAATTAATGCTTATCATCCAAATGAGTGAGGTTTACTCACCTTTATTTTCGAATTTGTTGATCGATCCAATTTCCACTTTTTCCATTGCGAAGATCTATGAAAGTAAGCGACAACCCAGACTCACGGCAGGAACTACAATGTGAATAAATCACACTTATAATATCTTGTATACCATACTTACTGTCCAAAATCTTTGTATGGCTTATTTATATAAGGATAGGTATATAATGACCTCACATAGTTATTAATACCTTATTTTGGCCTATAGTTAAGGTATTTAAAATAATTTGTATTTAGTTCCATACGAACCAAAACGATAACTGTATAAGTTTTGTATTAAACATATTGTAATTGTATATGGTTTAAAATAGTTAAATAATACCTTAATTTAACCTAAAACCAAACTGTACAATTATTATCTAATTTACTTTCACTGGATTTACCTTTTTTTACTGAACATACAGTTAAAGTAATACTGTGAAAATTGAATATGATTACCATACACTAAAAAGATGCAGTACATTAATCCTCCCACTTGACTGTACGTGGCTTCGACTGCCACCCTTCCTCCATCGCCGACTACCACCACCACTCACTCACGCCCTCGCCCACACCTCCAGCCTACTCGCGATTCATGCCATCGCCTAGGCGAGTCACACCTCTATTCCAAATCATTCCAGAACCCCAAACGACTATACGAGACAACAACCACTCCCCTCACCATCGCAACCATGTCCCTTGTCTCGAGAACTCCTTCCAGTCGCACACAATCACGAGGGTAGCAAACCTCCCCTTATGCCAATCGACTCGATTGCGCTCCCCAATCTACGTCGTCGACGAGCACTTTGCCAATTCGAACGTGATTTCAAACCACTTGTTTTTTTATTGTACGAGTTGATTTTGTGAATCAACTGAAGAGAGGGGAGGAAGGGAAATTCGTGATTTTATCATGAATCCCTCTTCTTCTTTTTAACTGCGTGTTCGACCATTATCCCTTTGAAGTTTTGAATTTCTTTTCGCTCTGTAGAATGCTTGCTTCTATAAAAGAGGAGGGGAAAGAGATGACCCATTTATTATCTTTAAAAAAAAGTAACGTGTTTCTTTTGAACATTTGCATGTTGTTTTCAAAAGAGGGAACATGATTTAAAAGAAAGTAATTATGGATTGGAGAGGTAGGGATGGCTGACAAGTAGGATAGGTTTTGACTAGTCAATTTATATTATTAAATTTCAAAACATCTCGTTTTACGCAACTCAAAACCTCGAACCCCTATCGAGGCGTATCGCTAGGCATTCATAATGTTACACCCCTATTCCGAACGCAATGGAAAAGGTTTCGAGTCCTAATTCGATCGTATGGAGAAGATAGCTTTTTGGACCCAATTATTATATTGAATTTTCGATATAAATTTCAGCGTGTTTATATCTCACATGGCCAAATGTTAACTCCAAACGTTAAGAAATTTGAAATCCGATAATAATACACTATTATGGATCCAATGGAACTGGTTTCGTCGAATTCCGAGATTGTGCCCCGGAAGACTATTTTTAAATGTCAATTTAAATGATATATTTTTAAAACTGAACAAATCACTTTTAAATTCCATTTAAAAAGTTTTATTATCTTTATTATCATCAATATAAATTTTATAAGTCTTTAAATTATTTTTATCAAGCTTAAAACTCAAGATTCAATAATTTAGCCAATTTCCAATTATTAAATTCAATAATTAAATTATCAAATAAATAGTTATATTTGAAATTAAAGTTAAAAATTAACTTTTAAATATTTAAAATTAATTAAATATTCCAATTTCAAATAACCAAAATTCGGGGTCGTTACAATAATTAATTTTAGCCATAAAAGAACTAAAAGGAACGAAGAGAATATGAACAAGGGGTTAAGGAATTTATTAAGATTAGGTAAGGTGGGATTTCAGCCCAAGCCCAAATTATTAACCCTTACATCTCTAAACACATATAGTTATATTCATTCTCTTTCACTTAAAAAAACAAAATAAAACCTATAGACTTATCCACCATTATCAATGGAAGAAAGAAGAGGGAAAAACTAAACAAAGAGAAGATTCAAGCTTTTCTTTGAGTAAAATGAGTGGTCATATCAAGGAGAAGAGTACTCATATAATTTTAATCTACGCTTGAAAAGGTGTTGCCAAAGGGCCTGGTAGGTAGAAAAAGCCCTTTGTATAAAAAGAAAAAGAATCTCTCCAAAAACCTAAAGACTATGCAGATCAACTAAAGCTTAGATAAAAACCGAGCAAGAAGGAGCCCTTAAGAAATAAGTGGAAAGTCTTAAGCAGGACGATATAGATGTCAGTTAAATAATCTAGACCTTCTAATGGACAACATAAGCAAAGATATGTACCAAGCAGATCAATGAATGCCTGATAAGTAACAAAACGATGTCATGGAATTCTTAATATTTGAAATCGCCTTTAGCTCAATTATAAATTTGTGCATTTACATATACTCCTTTAATTGCGGCACTATTAAAGTGCTAGTACAAAACTTTTCACTTGAATCAGCAACCACCTTCTATTTGGAACATTTCCAACTTAAATCTCCTTAACTAAGGTTGAACATGAATTTAGGATTGAAAAACTATATTCGAGATGACTTATGAAATTCGAGCCCTAATACTCCTTCATAATGAGTTCGTTGCTTTCATAAATAATTCTCTAGTATTTCATAAATACTCCAGAATACCGATAGCTACCATTTAGCGATATTAATTCGGATTTGATACATGCTCGATGCACCAAGTACACAAGCGAAATGTGATAATAGACAACATAGCATATATGATGATTCCTATTGTTGATACATAAGTAATTCATCTCATAAGCTCCATATTAAACATTTTAATATAGTGTCTATGTATATCATTTTGGACAATTCCGACATCCTTACTCATAGTTTTGGAAATATTTTATATATCATTTCTTATAGACACCCGCTTTCGCTGCATTTTGACTGAAAATCAATTCTTTATCAAAATATTTGCTTAACACTGGTGTTCATAACATGACATTATCATATTGATTACTAGATCATATCCATAACTTACAAAATCAATCGTTGCTCCCTCTAACATCGTAACCTTTTGGTTATCACGTGCAAACAGTCTATTCTAAATCGTTATTTAGCATGTTTGCTTCAGCGTTGACGTTCCAAAATCAAAGTCATGCTTACGATAATTTTGCCAGTAGAACTGAATTAATTTAAGCACGTTGATTTGCGAGTTTGTTACACTAATTTCAACAATTGAAATTTATAAGGTCATTCCGATTAACGTTTCTTACTTTATTCCAACTGCATCAATCTTCCTTTCGAAGACACACATGTGACCGATGGATCATTTCTCTTCGGATATAGCTATCAAAATCATATTTCTATAGTGTACTTGGAATCTCTTCTCAATTTAGGCATCCTGCCATATGGTAGAGTCTATAGTCTTTATGACTTATTGACAATTGAGGAAATTATTATTTCTAACAATTCTTTTTCTTGACATTGATAAAAAACTTATAGTTTCTCTTTAATGTGCGAGAATTCTTATTAAACATTCTAATGAGTTATGTCTGTATTAGGCTTAGTTGATTCATTTCATCTTATATAACCATCTATATTAGATTCTTTGGATCGTATCCAAACTTACATAAAACTGATTCAATTTTATGTTCACGGATCTTATGTTCATAAATAATTTGGTCGACCACTGTTGGTTGGTCCTAAAATCCTTTGGATGGTCCATTCAAGATCCCTCAAGAGTGAATTTTATGTGCAACATCTCGACTCACGTAACCTGTCAACTTCTTAATCTAGGACATGTGGTGAATTCTTATCAACTCATACCTTATATGATTTCGTAAAGAATGTTGTAGATGAAATTAAATTTAACATACGTATTTACTGTTAAGTACATCCTTATAGAAAGAAGTCAACTCAACTTCATTCATTACTAATCATTCTTTGTCCAATAAAATCCTATTAATCCTTAGCGATACATCATTGTGTATCATTGGAAAGAGCGACTTCGAGATCGAATGCTATTCGTTTTAGATACCCTTGGAACTCTTTCCAATATACTTACATGTTCGATCAAATCAAATTATTTTATCTCTTTTGCACGTTATGTTACTTTCATTTTATATTTATTAAATTCACCATAGTCACACTACTTGTGTATCAAATACATATATTCATGTCTATGTTACTTCAACTTGTAAATTTAATGAAGTAAGTGGGTTTGTTTTAGGATCTTAGAGCTTAGACTACACATATCCACACGCGTGTGCACGCATGCACACACACACACATATAAATCCAAAGAGTTCCATTAACTCTTTTATCACACCCACTGAATATGTGACTTTCTCTTAAACGTTTAAGATACAATTCACCAATATCATTTGATTCATAATCATATGATTAAAGAATTATTTCTCAAAGATATGGCTTAGTTCATAATTCCAAAATAATTGTGCAGAATTTTAGATACTTTTTTATTTTCCGTAGCTAATGCATCACTATTATTATAAAGACAAATACCATCATTATAATAGATTTATTTCATAACGAACATTCATAATATTCCTATTAAATAAAACTATATCTATTTTTGGTCAATACTAAAAATAGTTTTTATTTCACATGTAATATTAGGTATATATATAAAAGTGATATTTTGTAACTTGATGCATCCATTAATAAGTGTCATATGGTATACTTCCACTATTTCCACCATTATTCTAATAGTACATAAAATATGAAGCTCCATTCAATCACTTATTATGGGCAATTTATTTCATTCAATGTAACTAGTTTACAGTCAAGAGCTTTGGATCAAATACATTAAACTCAAAGAAATAACTCTTATAAAAAACAATTTTCTATAATAAAATTACATTTGGAATATAAATCACATTTACCATTCCATATTTAGCGTTTACTTAATATTTTATACAAATCTCGTGTCCAGTATCTCTTCATGAAGCCAAAGTGGTCATTCTCTTAATCCCAACTTTGCATATTCTGCATCCATCATCAAACATTCACTTTCCTTTCTAAATGGTCAAACCATTTGAAAGGAAACCTTTACTACAAAACTACACTGAATTCTTTACAAACGTGCATTCAGACATTCTTCACATTTTTAGGATATTTAGTAGCTACACTTAAGTAAACAAATCTAAATTGACATTTTAGTGTTTAAACTCCAAGGTCGTTCTTTAGTCCTTAGTCTAATGTTGTTTCAACACAACAAGATTCTCATTCAATTGTATTAAACACGTGACTTACACTATGATTTACTTGCTCATTTCGGGAGGAACATTTTCACTGAGATTTCGTACAACACAAATGCCACCGTTCACCATACAACCTTTTCTATGTGTTCGAATATTGTATTGCTTTAGAATTCAAAACTCATAGAAGATAATAAATTGTGTTAGGTAAATAAATATTTAAGTAACCAAGGTATGAATGTATTTACCGATTGTAGAATTTGGCTTTTGCATGTGACTTGAAGTGACAACAAGTCAGAAGATTACTAGCAAGTATATTTTATATTTCTTTGTCAATCCTAATTTAGCTCACTTGTATATTTAATCAATAAACAACATTATATATTTCGTTAGTTGCACAAATTTATTGAAGTGAATCATTTAACTTTGTATAGCATATGTTCTTATAGTATTAGAAAAGTAAAAGGTAATCATTTCATTTTTCTAATAAGGCTCCCACTAGATTTTCAAATTCCTTAAAATCCTAGGAGAAATATGGAAACATTTGATTTCCCTAGTGAATGTTAGGAATCGCTTGGTTTGGGATTCGACCTTGACTTGCTTAATATATCATGAGCTTACAAGTGATGGATAATCCTTTACCAGTTCTATCATATACAACTTCTAACCATGATATTTTCCATAATCTTGATTTTGACATTGAGTTTGCTCAATAATTCAAAAGAAATTATTCACTTATACCTATCATTTCTCGACGGCCTAAGTATAATGCATATGCCTTGAGTTTACTCAACAAATACATGCATGTATCTTATCTTGTATGTGCAATATATTGATTATACTACACATAATAGCTTTAGATTGAGTTTGCTCAACAAATAATCAAATAATTTATCAATACATAACTGATAGAGGGAAATTATACTAAATATTTATAATCGTTTAATATATTTTAAGTGATATCGATTTAAGGAGTAATACATTCTTATGAAATATTCTCATGATTCATGTATCCGAAACATCTAAAATCATAGTAAACATACCATACACAAATATTTATTCCAAAAATTTATTTGGGTTTCTTACTGTTCCACTTATATCATATATATACACATACAATTATATAGTTTTAATTTGTTTATAACTATTGTAATTTAATTAGCTTATATTATATTTATATGTATTAACTAAATCATATTTAATTTATATTTTTGGTGAAACATATTTAATTAATTTTAATTCTTTAATTTAATTAACTAGTTTAATTAAATTATATTTAAAATTCAAAAATTTATCTTATTCATCTTAAACTATTTAAGAAGAATATTTGACTATAACCTTTAAAGTTTATATATATATAATCAATTAACATTTAACTAATTATTTATCAAATAAATTGCTTATTCAATTAAATGTTTTAACAAATTTTAAAATTTTATTTAATTTACCTTAAACAATTTTGTGATAAATATTGAACTACAACATTTATAGTTGTGTGTGTGTGTATCAGCATATGTGTGTGTGTGTGTGTGTGTTTAAATTAATTAACTTTTACTATTTATTTAATTAATTAATCATATTAATTAAATATTTATAAATTTTTGAAGCTTATTAGATTAGTTTCTTAAAATGATTTTGATAATTATTAAATTCAATTTATAACTTTTATAAATTTTCTTTTTATATTTTAAACTTAAATTTTAAATTTTAAGTACATATTAATTTCTCAAATCTTAATTTAAATATAAGCCTAAGGCCCAAATACATCTGAGCATTACAACTGGGCTAACCTTTTGAATTTACTTCATCCATTTGGCCAGACCAGTAGTAAGAGAGGGTAGAATACTTAATTATTTAGCCCTAAAGCTAGCCACTACTTTTCTAAACACCCATCAAATAAATAGACAATTTTAATTAGTTGGCCCCTAAATGTTGACTAATTTGACTAAATAGACCATTTGGAATATGATACCATTGTAGGAACCTGGTCCATTTCACAGTGGGTGAGATAGGTAAATTTCAACATTTGCTTAAGTGGATCTTAGTGGGCTTAGGAAGTCTAACATTCGATAGTAATCCAATTTAGATATTTTGAAAAAAATCATATTTTATTTGAATTATTTTTTTAACTAATCTAATTAATTAAATATATTTAGTGTGAAAGTTTGGTTATGAGAAGTAGAGGAGGGAGTGGTCAAGCACTGAAGAAAGAAGAAGAGTGAATCAAATTCAATTGAATGAATGAGGAAGTTTTTTTTATTTAAAGAAACCTTTTCTTTTCATTCCTTTAAAACTTTCCCATTAATCTTGGATTGAATAATTAGACCACGTCATTTCAATTGTGGCTAATCATTTAATGTCTCATATATGGACCAAAAAGTCCAATTTGAATTCATGCATGCGTCGATGACATAGTGGGTATGGCATGATGATAGAACATATAAAAACATATGTAAATACACAGTGTAGATATTGAGATTTGTATCTACCATGTATATATTCGTTATTCATATATACATTAATAGCCTCAATTTAATTATTTAGTGTAAGGTATATATGGATATAAAATATTCTAAGATATATATCTTTCTAACATAAAGCTAATTTGACGAAAACCTAACATTAGTTGTCTAAGTTAAAGTTTTAAATCTGAATTAAGTCAAAGTATCTAAATTTGACTTGGTAGAATATATTTAAATTTAAATCTAAATCATGCTAACTAATCTTAAATCTTTAATTGACTATGTATTGATATTATAACAAATATATATATATATATAATAAGGCTAAAATAATTTTCAATTAATTGAAAATATGCATACATGTTATATTGAACTACTTAAATATATTTGCAAACACACACACATACATATGAAATCCATACAAATCAAATTTTCCAAAAAAAAATATTAACTATTTTTTTATTTTAAAACAACCAAATGAAATTTTAAAATTAAAGTACATATGTTAAGTTAAATAAGACATCAATGAATTTTAAGTTTCAAAATTGATTAAAAATTCAAACTAACTATTTGAATTATAAAAGTTGTTTACTATGTTCAGAAAACTATTACATATGTGTTAAAAACATATTCATAGCTAAAACCATGATTCCATATAGATATATGTTTTAGTTTTAATATATTAAATCAAATCAAATCATATTATTTAGTTAGTTATTTAGAATATGATATTAATTCAAAATCATGTTGAGGCAATAGTATATATAATCTTAATAAGAATAATATAAGTAACATAAGAACCTAAATAGAGATAGTACCTTATAGATCTGGCCTATTAGTGAAATCTTGATCTTAAAACCTCCTAAGGTTCCTGTGAATCAACATCCGAAGTTTGCTAGAACTGGATGAACCGTGTGTTTTAATTTTGATTAATGTTTTTTTAAAACAACATTTCATCCTAGGGTGGAAAGAAAATGGTGGCCATGGATATGTGAGAAGGAAAAAAAAAAGAAATTAAAAAGAGAAATGAACGAGAGAGTTTTGTTTTAAAGGTAGAATAAAAACCTTTCTCATTTTCTCTTTAAAACTTCCCCTGTTAATTTCCTATTTAAATCTTAACCAAATCTCATCTATATCTCTTCCTTTCTCTCTAGTATGGCTTGACACATCATTCCATAGCTTGGATCATTATTTCCAAAAGCCTGTTAAGAATTTAACTCTATTTAAAACTCGCTTAAATATATACCAGCATCATATATTGATACATGTGTATATAAATTTTATATGCGAACCAAATAATTATTAACAACACCCAAAACATCAAATGAATTAATAATTTATATTTCTTAAATGTTAATTAATTTATAAATTTTATAAATAAATTAAATCGTGTGGTTTTTCGAAGAATTCAAAAATGCAGTTGTGGGACTCAGATGTATGAATTTAGTCAGTGATTAACATTAAACAATTCAAATATTAATTAACATCCACATGTCACCTTAGCTAGCGGTGCGACACTTTGGTTGAGTTCATCGCTTACAGATCTTTTTGGTAAAATTATATTTTATATTTCCTTAAGTGGTACTAATAGTGATAATAATTTACATACGTTCTCTTCGCCAACATTATATCACATTAAAATGCATGGAATTTGGTATCAGTCAAAACTCCAATATTGCCCATATTCAACATGATTAGACCGTAAGAAAAAGTTCTTGTTCAATAATAACATTTATCACTAATTATTCTACTATGACTAAAGATTTTGACTTTGAGTTGACTATAGTTAACCAAGATACTAACCTCATACAACCGAGGAGGTGAAGTCTCTATCAAATAGTTATTCACTTTCAATGCTTCAACTAAGATTTAACTATAGTCACTGGTGGATCGCTATGCCGCGATTTAACTATAATCAAAGGGAAGTATTCACAATGAAGTTACAGGGTATTTTAAAGTCGAGGGAACTATGTAACACTATCACTATAACGACCCGGAATTTTGGTCATTGATTCTGAAATATTTAATTGATTTAAATATTAAAATGATTTGGTTTAAAAGGTTGAATGATTCAAAATTCTGAATATTGTGATTTTATTATAATTAATAATTGAAATTTACATACAGCGATTATTAAAATATTTGAATTGAGGGATTTAATATTGAATGGTGATTCAAATAACTGGATTTTAAATTGAATATCAATTCAATTAATTTAATGGGCTAATTTAACTCATTTTAAAAGAATGGGTAATAACGATGAATTCAACCGTTAATTCAATTACAGTAATAACAGTTTGAATAAATAATCAGAAATTTTATTTTGTTGTTACGACTCGATTTCTATTGACGTATTTTTAATTTAATTTATTAGATTTTACCATAATTTTTAATTTGAAAAATATTGATATTTTTTTATTTGACGATTTATCGACAAATGGCAGCGGTTGTGCGATTTTACAGAATCCAAAAACTAGTGTATAATATTATTGATTTGGGGTCGTGTCGTTGATCTGAGCGCGACCATATATTTGTTTTGTCATTTTGTAGTTCGAACGCGAACGGAAAGCAGTGCAGCATGGTACCAATATAATTGAATTTTAAACCCAAACAAATATCTTTGAATTTTAAAATAACTGAATTTTATACCCAAAATAATGTCGAACTTGAAATGGGAGGGAGTGGTATTTCACGTTTGAGGAGAAGATATTAGCGTTTGAATCAATGGTAATTAATTTGGTGATTAAGTTGTTAAGTGGGGATTTTGTGAAATAGGGTATGCGTGCACGTCTAAATGTATGCGCATGTACATTCAGGGAGGACAAAGAGCGGTGATTCAATTTGGAGAAGGAGAGATTTAAGTGGATAGTTTTGAAAGGGTAATTAATTAATTAATTCATTTAATGAAATCGATAACTTAAAAATATTTTAACTCTCTCATATAAGGTCCGATCGAGACGTCGTCAGCCGTGTTGGAATCGTGTCATTATCCTCTACGCGATGGAGTTGAATTAGTTGCTTTTGGAACTAGATGAATCTGGAGCTATAGTCGAACGTTGTTCGACTATAGATCAAACTGAACGCGAAAGCGACAACTGAAAATTTGGTGAGTTAAACTCACCTTTCTGATCTTCCAGTATATTATTGTGTAGATTAAATTTATTTATTTCTGCTTGAATTGATTTAATTTGGCTGGTTGGTTGAATATGATCTAGGATGATGATATAGCATTTTGAAATGCTATTAGATTGTTTGAACCGGATCTAGGATGACGATATAGCATCTCGAAATGCTATTAAATGTGTTTGAGTTTATTTTTGAATTATTCCAAGTAATTGAATCTTGTATGAAATTGATAAATAGAAATTGATTTAATTACGTTGTTTAATTATAACGTAATTGAATTTAAATATGTTTGGTGTTATCTATTTGGCCAAATAAACACCATTGAATAATAAACGAAAGAGTTTTATTGTGAATGACATTTGGTTAGCAGAATCAATCTCTGTTCTGCTTTTAGATTAATTTGGACATTTATTTAAGTGCCAGTTGATTTATACTGGATAATTGATGTATTAATAATTGGCTGTTAATTATGGATTTGATTTACATATATGCCTATTATTATGTAAATGCATGTATTAAATGGTAGATTAAGTTCCATTATGATCGTTAAGCCTCTTTCAGAATTTGGAAAGTTACAAATGTTGTTTAACTTTAAATCTTATATTTTGAAGCAAAAGGTCTTATTTAATTATTATTTATACAAATTGATTTGTTAAATTTTTATTTTACAAATGTTTTGTAAAATTATTTATTTAGTAAAGTTAATTACGTTTTAGAATTAATTGTTTATTTGATTTTGTTTAAAGATAACAAATTATTTTATTATTAGTTATGTAAAACCAGATAATTATTTCATTAAATAATACTATTTAAAAGAGAATTAATTTTATTTTAAAATTGATTATATTTATTTTATTATATTAGCTTCAAATGTTAAAGATTAAATTATTATATTATTAATAAATGTTTTAAAAGTTTTTTTTTATAATTAAAAATGGTTAAGATATTTTTGTGACGATTAAAATCTTATTTATTACAATTATGTAATAAATTGTTTATAAAAGAAATCCTTTATGTAAAAGAATGGGTTAAAGGAGTTTATAAATTTGAAAGAGATTTGAAATATATAAAGGGAAGTTTTACAAATGGTTTGAGATTTATAAAAGAATATTTCTCTAAATTAAACTTTGAAATTTATAAATAAGATTTATAAATATATTTGGAAATATTTATAAAATAAATAGATTTTGGGAAGAAATGGTTGATTTTCATAGCGTAATTTGAGAGGCAAAGATTGCCTACAGTTTGTTATGTTTTCGCTGGGACAGCAACGTAACCATCGTGCAAACTGCGATCTATGATTTATTTCATGGCGTAATTCGAGAGGCAGAGATTGTTTGCAGTTAAGTTTGGATTTCTCTAGAATAGAGACGTAACCATTGAGCTTCGATCCATGGTCGATACCGATTCACCGAATGGTACTTTCCATATCTATTTTTAAAGATTTCCTAAGTATTTTTGAAAAGAATGTTTTGTGAATATACTTATCCCGATGAGATAAGTATATGAAGCAATTTCAAATTAGTTTATGATGCTTTAGTGATTTCAGTGGGAAAGGTAATCTTTTTTTTTGGATGTTTGTTTATTTGATAGTTAAATAATCAACTATCAAATCTTGGCCCAAATATGTAATCCTTCTTAATTTTGGTGGTAGAAAAACGATTCCCTACTTAACACCGAAGAATTTTAACTCTGTAAATATCTAGGAGAAACACGGGAATTATATG
This sequence comes from Allium fistulosum, assembly GCA_030737815.1. Lineage (NCBI taxonomy): Eukaryota > Viridiplantae > Streptophyta > Magnoliopsida > Asparagales > Amaryllidaceae > Allium > Allium fistulosum. Next base: position 1,124,064,717 of record CM060904.1, on the reverse strand, counting down.
GTACAGTGACCGTCAGCGGTGCTATACTGTACGTATAAACTCGTTTGTTCTTCTAGGATAAATGATAAGGAGATCTGTCCACTTAAACGGTTACGAGGTGATCCCGCTCTTATGTATTGTCTGATTATTTCCTAAATAACTGGTATTGAGCATTCCGATAAAATCGACGATTGGTTTATGGAGCGCCCGGGAAGCGGAAGAGTATACTCGTAAGAGATGACTCGAATCTGTAACCACTCTGAAACCATATACGGTTCTATAGAGGAGTTTTGTGTTATATTGAGATGTTGGAATCCATGTGTGATTTCGAGACCCGTTGGGGTGTGGGAATCGATGTGTGATTCCAAGATCTATTTGAGATGAGGGAATCCATGTGTGATTCCAAGACCCGTTGTGGTGTGTGAATTCATATGGGATTTCGTGATCTATTTTGGTACGGTGCGTAAGCTAGAACGCCGGATGTAACCTCATCAGCGGAAATGACTAAAACCAGAGATAGGAGACATGGCCAGTAGGGTTGGCAAACCCATAGGGTGTAGTCGACTCCCTTTTCTAGCAATACTTTCATTTGTTTTGGCATGCCGGGAGCGATGCATTTGGTCTTAGCAAGACCAGTTATGTTTTTCCTATAGTACCCCGGCTAGACGGGTACGATGCTTCGGAAGGATAACTCTGATCCTTGTGCGAGAGGACCGTTCTTGAAGTACCGAGGGGCCCTCTATGGAAATCCTACACAATTAGCAAACGAGCTTTATAGAGTTTTGATTTTATACCTAGTATTGTTGTGATGTACACCCACGAGCATCACAGCTATTTGATTATTATTGTTTTCACCTTAGGCATTATTATAATATCACTGGATTTTATATATAAATGGTTTGGTTATTTAATGTAAAAACCCGTCCGTGTTTATGTGCGGCGTGGTCTTACGAATACCTTTATTTTGGAAAGGGTTTTGGTAACTTTAAAATCAAATTGGGTGTGTTTTTCTCATCCTGGTTTACCAGACTGATCCATGTGTTATTATTTTATAATAATGCTCAGGTCAGACCGAGCATATTATAGATTTAGATTTGGATGCTTTGGAGCTCCGGAGACGATCTGGAGGCGTGAGACGTATTCTCGTACTTGTTTATTCCGCAGCAGTGTTTTTTTTAAATTATCGGCATTTGTGAGGATAGGTTGTTATAACTGTCCAGGCTGATGATTTGTGATTTGTGTAAAGATCTGTTGTTATATTATATAATATTCATTCCGCTGTGAGATTTTGTGTTGTTTAGTTTCTTCTTATCTTCTATCTTCTTTCTTTTCCCTAACAATCCGCATTTTCGTTCAATTTGAGCTGGAAATGTGTGGTTTATTGTTGGCTTAAACTGTACGAAAAAGTGGGTCGTTACAATCACACTGAAATTTTGTGTTTGACTTAGTTGTTATCAACCAACAGGAAACTCTTAGACGAGTCATTTCATGGTTATTTAATAATTATAAGTACGTGACCCCTTAGTGTCCCAAGCAGGTATGAGTAATACACTGCCTAACATTTAGAGAGCGTTATGTACTTTGGTCATTGTTTGAGCAAAATTTGGCATGTTTGAGAAAATTTTGACCCAAACACCCAAGAGGAAAAAGTTGCAGAAAGGTAACGCAAGAAAGTTTTTTGTATGGAGTAAATGCAAGAAAGTGAATGGAAAAGCAAGAAAAACAGTAAAGATCACACACGGAATTTTTATAGTGGTTCGACAATCTAGACCTACGTCCACTTGAAGGTTCTCTATTAGTTTTCCACTAATTTGTGATTACAAGTGATTGAGATCCGTTTTAATCCTTGATTACAATGAATTTTATTGGTTGTCTATGGAGGAGTTAGCCAAAAAAGAGAAGCTCCATCTAATGAAGGTTGCCCGGTGTATTTCTAGGATTGAAAGATGAAATATCTTCCTCAAATCTCGCCTATAGAACCTTGCCGCATAGAAGAAGTCTTCCAAAAATTCTCAACACCAGATTCCCTAGGATGGGGATAGGTACCGATCCCCTCGGGGGAAGCATCGGTACCGATCTCTATTAGGGACCCCATAAGGGGTGCGATCCCTCCTGATGGCTCGTCTTGATGTCTACTTCGTGATTCCAGGGTTGTTTTGCATAGTCGCCTAGGTGTTCTTTTGGAGATACCGATGGATCTTTGATGAGTTGAACTACTAGTTTAAGCTGCTTATAGGAAAAGGGATAAGTACCGATCCCCTACCTAGGGGAGGCACCAATCCATACTAAATCAATTTTGAGATGTTGTTGCCTGCAGGGAAAGGGATGGGTATCGATCCCGTGCCTAGGGGAGGCACAATCCATACTTGGTTAATTCTGAGATGCTGTTGCCTATAGGAAAAGGGATAGGTATCGAACCCCTGCCTAGGGGAGGTACCAATCCATACTTAGTCAATTCCAGGAGGCTATTCGCTTGAGTTCGGTTAGTCATTATCTTGTGTTCTTGCTTGTTCTGGGTCTCTGGACCCTAGGATGATTTTTTCAAGTTGATTGCCTCAGTAATCGTGGAGTCGGACTTTTCCATTCAGTCTGAACATAGCTGGGCGAAAAGGCCGGATAATAGTTCTCATTGATGTATCGATATCCATTTCTCAAAATATCTTGATCAAGAATATTTAAAATAAAATATTATTTTATTTTATGATTACTTACTCACGACTGCAACTATTTGCAACTTCAATCACGTAATATTTTATTAAGAATTTTCTTATTAATATACTTTAAATTAATCACTTAACTAATTATATCACAATATAACATATATAATATAAAGCGAATATCTTTATCATGAGCAAGATTGACTGTAGAGTTAAATATATGTAGCAAATTATATTATTGTCTGTAGGGCATTCCCTAGCTCTTTCACTTAGGGCACCCAATTGCTTTCTCTTGGGTTGAAGAGAGAGACCATACATGTTAATACACAAGCATGCAAGCCGCCGCCGCCGTCCGACCAGTCGAACCAGGCCGTGTCGGGGTTTCAGACTGATTTTGTTAAATAAAAGTTTTTCACCCTATTTACAAGCCTAAAAGTTCAAATTCGAACTGTTGCAAACGGCGAGAACCAGACTTTTGCAAATGGCGGGAAATCTGATTGTTAGGTCCAATGAACACGATTTTTGGAAGTGGGTGGGAAATATGAATGTTGCAACCAACGGACGCGACTTATATAAAGGCCTTTCTAGAATTAATTTTAGAATTGATTTTTCTTTTTTCTTCTCTTTATTTTCGATCTCCACTTTACGTCATCAATCCAATATAAAAATAGTTTTTGTCCGAATCAAAATAGTACAAACTTTGAATTCAGCTTCACCGTTCAAAGGCTTCATTAAAATCATAAAATTAATAATTCGTACAGTTTCGCATCAGGATCATCCTCTAATCGACATATTTCAAACATTATACTAAGAGCATCTTCAACCCAGCATTAATTTTGATGTAATGTCAAGCCACATCAGCAATTAGAAAATGTCTTTTAAAATACACTCCAATGCTAATGTAATTAATAATTTTAAAATGACATTGTGAAGTGCAATGTCTAGTTTTGGACATTGCACATCACAATGTGAAGTATTAAATTAAGAGCATCTCCAACCCATTCATCTTGTAATGTTCTAAAATGATGACATGGAATTGATTATATCACATTGTCAAATACATGTAAAAAAATTATGTTAAATGACAAAAATTATGTTTACTTACTCCAATGCAAATACATTACAAACAACTAAATTTGTTTAATTTTGGTTATGTGGCATGATAGTAGTGATGGTTATTACTTGATATTGTGAAGTGGAATGTCTACTCCTAGACATTCTACTTCACAATGTCTAACATAAATCTTGCCATGTCATGTTTCACAATCATTTTAAATTACCATTGGAGACCAAAATTTAAAGAATTATGTCAATCGTCTATGTGGCATTAACTTCACATGAGAAGTAATTATTAATAAATTATGTAAATTACTTTAATTGTCTACGAATAATAGAATGACACGTATGAAACAAATGATCATATTTTGCATTTGCATTGGAGAGAAATTGTAAATGTTATTGTCATGTATGCAAACATTGATTTAACATTGTCTACAACATATTGACACATAAGCTTTACATTACATTATTTGTGAAATGGATTGGAGGTGCTCTAATCAGCTGCGTACTTCGAAATGTAACTTGTTGTTTATATTCATGTATTATTGTGATCTAGAAAACTCCTTCATGTTTGTGCCGATATGAGTTATCGATTGGACGGTGCTATTTTTTTATTAAAACAGCACAGATCGTAAAAAGATTTTATTTTATTATAATTTTTTTTTTCGGAAAAAAAGAAAGAAAAAGAACATTGCAAGTGAGATGCTATTGAGTAAACCCAGGTAAAAAGAAAAATAGTAGGCTTTACTCTTCAAAGCAGCAGCATCGAATGGTAATCAAGCCATATTTTCCACTCTCGAGGTTTAGTGCACATATATTATTCTTTCTGAATTGAAAGAATTTGATGTTAAGAATATTTTAGTGAGAATTTGAAAAGGAGGGAGGAAGGAGGGGGTGGGTGGGGGGGGGGGGGGTGTTTTATCATTTTTTTTAATCATTTTAACCTTAAAAAACAAGATAAAGGCTTTAACTCAGCATTTGGTTGCAAATAAAAGTGAAGGAAAAAAAGAAACTTCCGACTTCAGCATGGTATAATTTTCATCATGTCCATTCAGGATGATTAAAAAATTATAGATTTCAACTTTTATACAATAGTAATGCAAAATCCGGTGGCAGTTAAACATAACAATGGAGAAAGAACTGGAACAGTGAAAAGAACTCTTTTCTTCACAGGCAAATCGATTTAACTTATTTGTGTATATACCTAAAAAGGAAAAAAGAAAAAGAATATAATCACTTCCTTTGTTTAGTGGAGTAGACCATAGCCCTAATGCCATCAGGATCGGCAACAAAACCCAAGGGCCTATAAAAGCCAACCACCCTGGCTTCAGCATACAACCCAATGTTAGTAATACCCTTGCTCACCAGATCTTCCACCAGCCTCTCCATCACAACCTTCCCTAATCCCAGCCCTTGAAACGAAGGATCCACCACCACATCCCACACCACCGCATTGAAAACTCCATCCCCCGTAGCACGTGCAAATGCAACGGGCCCGCTTGTTCTGTCGTCCTGGACCCAGATCAAGGATTGGGTATGGGCCAGAGCAAGACGGATTCGGGTCGGGTCCCGACGAGGGAACCCAACCCGGGCGAATACTGTGTTTAGGGCATTCAGGTCGAGGTCGGTAGGGGTGCGATGGAGGCTGAAGCCACGGGAGGTGAGGTCGGTGTCTGAGATGGAAAAGGGTGGGAGTGAATTTGGAGATATGGTATATGATTGCATATTTCTGTTCTTTGCTTTTTCTTTTGAAGAAACAAATATAACATGTGTTGTTGTAAAATGATGAAGCAGAAGAAGAGTTCTTTGGTATCATCTTATCCATGTTTCTGTGGACCTGAATTTTTGATCAGGTAGCTGCCTTATTCAAGGTTGTTATGACTACCCATTTCTTTAATATAATATTACACTATACAGTAAACTAAATTTTAAAACTCATAGAATCAGAGATGCATGCATAAAACAATCACAGAAGATAACCAATATACGCATAAAAATACATTTTGATTTATTAGTTCCAAAACATAAACTATTGCAGCATCACATGCAAATGCACAACTCATATTGTTTTTCATAGAATCATTTATTACAAACTACAACTTGGAATGGAGCTTTGATTGCTTTTGGGCTGTTCAAGTCATCCTGGCACGTTTTTCAGCAGCCATTATAGCCCTATCCTGTTGCCTTAGCCTCTCCCCCTCACGGCACAAGTAATCCTGAAACTTCTCCTGCACAATTACACAATTCTATGTCAAAACACTTTATTTTATTTCTTCTTAGCACCAGGGAGAGCATCGTACAATTTATTATAAATACAATCCCAACTGCTAATAAAATTATCCCATTTCATTTAATTCAACAATGCCTTTTTGAAAGGGCGAAACTACCTTTCAATCTTTAGTTACCTTCTCAACTTCGTTGAAATACATAAGCTGGAAAAAACAAAAAAACAACATTGCAAAGCGAGGAAGTTCAACAAATCAAAACATCGTCAATGCATCTAGATTCACCAAATACCACTGGATGAACATTATTAACAAACAATTCTAGCTAATAATAATATACTAGTCTAATGGTTTGACTGACAGTTGTATATATTTACTTTTGCTTAATCCAAACATGAAACGACCGGCACAAAGCTGAAAAAAATACAATGAGAGCGAGATCATATACAGCAGAATCGAATTCGATGAAATGATTTGTTTTTCCAGAATTTATTTAGGGGAAAAAAATTCTAAAAACCTCGTTTCCATGATGATAGAAAAAGCCAAAAGCCTACTGCCCAAAGACAGAATATCCGATAACAAATTAGCATTTTCAAGTCGCTCCAGACATTAACTCCTACACATTCCAGATGCTTCCATTTAAACTCTACTTTTCTATTAAAAAGCTCTTCTTTAAGAAACTAACTTTTAAGTTAGTGAGTGCCCTGCTGATACCTTTGCCAAAAAGAATTCAATGACCCAATGACACTGGAGAAATATTCCAAAGTTGCACAAAGTACTTGGAAAAAAGGAAGCAAGTGATTATCTCTTGCAACTACTTGTAGGTGTTGCAAGGTGGATTACACCCAATTGTGCATTCAATCTATTGAGCACGAAATCATTATGGTGAGAACCAAAATATGGGATTCTAACAACTGATTTCCCGGCTATCGCACGCTATATTAAAATTTGATGTATGTTTTAAATCATGCTATTACAGTCCAAGTACATATGGATTAAATTTACAAGGTTTTAAATCTCTTTCATCTCACCCGAGATATCAGCCCCAGATTTTCTTTGAAATCCGAGATTTGACATCTTGATTAGTTATCAGAATTTTAAATCTTCTTCATTTCAACCGAGATATCAGCTCGAGATTTTCTTCAAAATCCAAGATTTGAAGCCTTGGATTTACTTATAACTAATTTATTGTATATGGGAGTAGTCTGGAATACATTTGTAGAATGTACTGGACCACACATTAAAAAGTTATTTAACTATATATTAATGTAAATGCATGAATTACTCTAAGATATGCAAATTTTTACAAACTGAAGCAATAGTAATTAATTTCATATAGTGAAAGCCAAACCTCTACCAACATGTTAGCTTAACCTGAATAGGTCAAATGAGTTTTTATACATTCCATTAGAGGCATATATAACTTCCAAAAAACAACATACACACAAGTTTGTGTCCTACAGAAGTTATTTGGTTGCAAGTGCAACGATTTACTTTTCTTCACTATATATTATGGATATTCTTAATGAAGGTTATAATTAATTTTTTTTTCTTATTTTTCTTCCTTATATATCTTTTGTAAAAACATTGATCATGGTAACATCCAATGTCAGTGACAGTACCTTAGCTTTCTATATATTTATTTATTTGAAATAGGTTGTTTAAATTAGATGGTTCTCCAACACTATTATTTAAAATAAAGATCATTTTATCAAACACCGGTTTGCTAAAGTGTAATCAACATGATACTCACTAATAACCATAAAAAAGTAACTACCAGTCCAAGCCAAAACATCTTTGTCTTTCTAGCAAAACAAAATCAATGGTATATACGATATCAAAACCATGGAGCACCAGATACCTCGAACACATTAAAAAAAAAGGTCATACTTCTGTGAAAACTAGGGTTTATAATTACCAGTAGAAGGTGGAGCAGATTGCAGGATGAGAAGGTGCTGATGGAGGCAAGCTCAAGGAAGGAGAGATAGGATGATTTCTATAGATGAAGGATAGCCAATTCGAGAAAAATAACAACTATTGACTGATTCAAACAAACAGGTTTTATTTAATCTGATCGCTTAATTTCAATTGTTCAACGATGTCTGAACAAAAACAACCAGACCCTAACTATGACAAAAATTCAAGCATACTCTAGGGTAAAAATTCACTCAAAAAATGGTCCAAAGTTATAACTGAAAACACTATTGAAATTATCCCACGATCTACATGTCTACATCAGTCCTCCAAGTACAAAATCACCAGACCTGTATGATTTTGAACCCATTATTTTAATAAAGGGAATTCGCCATTGAAAACTAAAAATACCATCATGAGTAATTATCCCAAATCTTTACATATCAAATCTAGTTCAGCTCGAGTTAAATATAGTGACTAGCATATCAAAATTGTATCAGCCATAGCAGATCTATAATCTAAGCATAAACTAAATCCTAATTACAATCGAATCGTAAAGAACAGAATCGAAAAAATGTGTTTGCATCAAATTTCGTAACCTTTCCGCCAAAGAGAAAGAACTGAGCCAAAACGACCGTGCCGACGCCGCCCCAAATTACTGCCGTCGATGATAGCAGCGACCAGTTTCTGTATATCATTTTTCCTTCAGTTGATTTATGCTGTAATAATTTTTGTCTTTTGTTTGCTTTAGCTGAATAAATTTAGTCAAAATAAATGTAACGATTTCAGAATATGAGTACCGGGCTGCTAACGGGCCTAATGAATTATGGTTGGAGGGATTTCATTATAAGGGCCTATCATAGCGGAATGGTATTTGTTTCCTGGACCCGTATAAATATAATTAAGTTTTAGGGACATATAATACGATGCAAATTTACATCGTTGCCCCTAGCGCTTCTCTACACGCAACAGCTAGGACTGTCAATGGATACTTTCGGATACGGATAGTGCCATATCCGTATCCGCATCCGCTTAATTTTCGGATACAGACGGATATCAGATATTTATCCGCTCCGCCCATAATCAATAAACTTAAAAGTATAAATAAAAAAGTTTGGATCAACATAAAACAGTTTTTGTAATACTGTTCATAAAAAACCAAGGAATAAAAAATATGATGATAAAACATTGTTTTATACTAATATCCGTATCCGTATCCAAAAATATTCAAAAATTAAACACTAAAATTGTCTGTTTCCAATAAAAATGAGTAAAAAACCGTATCGTAGTAACATCCAATGGTTAGGAAATAGTTGGAAAATCATATATTAATTAAATATAATTTTAATTAAACATATATATATATATATGCATCAGTTAATCAGACAGATATTTTTCGGATATAGATATCACAATAACCATATCCGTATCCGAAAAGCTTTTCGGATATCGGATATCCGAAAAGCTTTTCGGATATCGGATATCCGTATTCGCTTTTCGGATAACGGCGGATAACATATATTTTTCATATTTTCGGATACGGATTCGGATGAATATCGGATTTTTTGGGTATCCATTAATAGCCCTAGCAACAGCCGTATTAAATAAGTTGATTTTTTTAACAAAGCTAGCCGGCTTTATAGTGGGTCGTGCCACTGTATAAATAATAGGAAAACAGATGTTCTGCACATGCACAGAATAGCTAAACAAGCTCAAAGGGACGTAATACAGAGACAATACAGCATAGGAGCTAGGAAAAAAGAGCCTAGACTACTAAAAATAAGTTGATTTTTATTTTGAAGAAGCAATGTATATCTTTTAAAACACAAATATTTGGTACGAGGTCCAAAAAAAACTTATTCTACTAATAGGTGTCTACAAACTAATTATAGAAATATGCCTCGTTTTCTATAGTTTGCGCAATTTAAAACAATGCAAACATTAAGCGGTTATTAGATCTTGCGCAATTTTAAATTGGGGAAGCTATAATTTTTTAATAATAATAATAATAATTGTATTTGTGCTATTTTAGATTGCACAAGTACAATTTTGGGATTAAAAAAAACAGGCATCCATTTAGTCCTCATTCCCTTCCTCCTCTCTTTCATCACTCAAAACCTAACTTACTTCCATCATAATTTCTTCTAATCCTCAAAGTTTTTTATTATAAGTAAAGTTTTTGTCGAAATAAAAGTAGTTTTAATTGAAGATTCTCTAATGACACGATTTTCTTCTCAAATCTTAATAATTATAAATATTGATTTTAGGGCTTTTCTCAAAAATATTTTTTAGTTGAGTTATAGTAGATGAATTTGTTAAATTTGTTTTATGTAAGTTATAATTACCGTTTTGCTAGTAATATTTATTAAATACTAAAAGTTCATTTGTTTTTGTAGATAATGTCAACGGTTTCAATTATCTTTTACTACGATGGAAAATTGTTGGTTAATGAAAACGATAAACCTACATATATTAGTGGTAAATAAAAATGAACGAAAACAAAAAAGTATTGTAGTTTTAGGAAGCTTAAACAATGTGCATTTGAAGTGACAAGAATCAATCCTGCCGAGTGTGATTCAAAAATAGTACTGGGCCAGAGATGATGGTTCATCCGTTATTGATGGGGAAGATGACGATGATGTTAATTCTTCAATTTCGGTTGAAATGAGAGTGATCGAAAATCTAGTTATGAAAACAAAACTTGTTAACGTTATAGAAACACAACATTCCACACTATCAATGGTAGAGTCAATATCCATAACACAATTTCAAGAAACAATGTTTGTTCCTTCTTATATGAAAACACATTATGGTGGAGAGTTTACAAATTTATTAAATAGATGCAACGAAATTGTTGAAGGATCATCTACTCAAGCATAAAATTTGGATCATAATTTTGTATATTTGATATGTAGTATTCCAAATAAATCTCGAACAATCGCAGAGTGAGTGTTAAATTTAACTTTAGTATTTTCATTTTGATTTATCTTTGTATACCTTGCTCCTATCAATAATTTTGCTATTTATAGTTTCACAATGAATCAAGTGGAAGAAGCATTCAATGCTTGTATGAATGATGATGATGATTACATTGAGAATGCAAATAATATCGAAGTGCAATTGGATAGCATGCAAGTCGCTTTTGCGGGTGATGTAGATACTGAAGGAACTGGGTCGGTCTGTAGCGAGTGAAATGGGTAGATTTCAAAAAAAATAATTCATACTTCGGTCGTAGTGGGCCTTCGAAGTCTAATGGTTTATACTAGGTCCAACTAGTAGTTAAATAAAATCATATTTTATTTAAACTTATATTACATTTATCGATTAATCATATTAATCAATTCAATTAAATGTTTATTTGGATGTATTGTACATACATTCAATGATATAACATTATAGCATAATGAATATAAATACGTGTATGATTATGTATATAGATACGTATAGGTATTGGGATTTATATATATTGTGTATACATATGCATTATGCTTAGATATGCATATGCCAATTTCATATGAATGTCGAGATTATAAATGCCTAAGGGGGTGTCTGAACTATGTGTGTTTGTGCCTATACACTTTAAGCCCGATGACAGAAATAATGGCTCTGGAGGAAGATCAAAAGCCCGTCGTCCTCACTAGAGGTCTGCTATTTGAAGCTAAGTATACAGCTACGCTACCCCTGGTCGCCTTTTCCAGTCAGTAAGGTTTCCGAGCGAATGACCAATCCCGAAAGACCACTCTTTCGTCTAAGGATGCCTAACCGCCCCACCGATCATTCGGGGGAGGGGGCAGGACACTGCGAGGTGGGTAGTTTATCTAGGGCGGATGCCTCCTAAAGAGTAACAGAGGTGTGCGAAGGTAGGCTCAAGCGTTGATTCTGCTTGTGAGCGTAATGGTATAAGCTTGCCTGACTGTGAGACCGTGTGTGTGTGTGTATATGTATATGTGTGTGTGTATAATAGAATTAGATATTTTCAAAATATGAGAATACTTAGTGAAAAAGTGAAGATGAAATTTCTCTCTCATTAGATCTGTAACGACCCCGGATTTTTATAAATTTAAATTGATAATTAAAATTAATTTCTGGATAAAATTTGTGAAATTAATTGAGGTGATGCGAGTTTCCCCGGACTCAAATAAATTCTATGTTGAATCATTTAAATTTGAAATATTGTATATGTATGTATGTATATGAATATATATGTATTTGGGCATATATGAGTGAATTTGAAATTATATATATATATATATTGATAATTGAATTTAAATCTTAATATAAATGGTTTAAAGTGAAATATAAAAATATAGATAATTGATACAAGTTTAAAAATAAATAACTTTAAAATTTAAAATTGATGGGTTATGTTAAAAATAAAAATAAATTAATAATATTTAAGCTAGAAATAAAATATAAATATGTAAGATAAACTATAAAAATACAAAGTAACCCATAGATAAAATCTAATAACATATTAAAATTTACATTATAAAGGAATGAGACAAGTCAAAAGGAATTCACTTATATTACAAAATAATAAGATTTAAAGAAAATAAAATGTATTCAAGTATGAAACCAGACAACAACAAAAGTGTTTAAAGATAAGTTTAAACAAATATACATCCAAGTGTGTTCAAACAAGAACATAAAAATATGTAACCGGGCTTGCAAAACAGGGAATAATCTCAACACAAACAAATCATTTCAGCCGAAATCAAATTTGCATAGTCAAAGCAAGCAAATATAAAAAATAGTATGTACAAACAAAGGCAATAAAGATAAGAATATTGTACAACATCATTAATGCAAGCCATCACAACAAATTAATGCTCAGCCCTCAAATGAAAAATATCACTGGCTATTGTACTAAACAAATAATATCATTTTGTACAAAACCAATAACATAACACTGTAAACCTCATTTCTATATATCTCCCTATTTCTTGTTCGTTCACTACACATAGCAAACCTGAAAACAATATGACAGTTAACAATTCAAACAAGTAAGAAGATATGAAACTACAACAACTCGACTCAGAAATCAAAAGAGGAAGTTTCAGCTTGCAAGAATTCACAACCTGTTTCAAACATAAAAGAAGAGCTCTGCTTTCTTTCCTCTGGAAACAAAGGTGAGTAAACTTCATCCTTTAATGTTTGGTCTGATGCATAGACTTTTTGGTAATGTGAAAATATAGGTTTGCATGGATAAAGTCATATGTTAATAAGTATTAAGTGAAAGGATATGAACATATCTGTTTATATATAAACATATTGCCTCTGTTCAAAGTTTATAGGTTTCAAAAACTTGTTCAAAAACCTAAATCTCTTCCTCTAATCCTTTGTAGGCTTTAAGGTATAAACAAAACATGTTTGAAAAATCAAGATCCAAGTTTTAAAAATATTTTTAAGTAAAATTTGGAAGAAATTTTTACTAGAACAAGAATATACAGTGGAACTCTGAAGCATGTCAAAATTCAAGTTTTTTAATTTCTTGATTCAATTATATAATATGATTTGTTTTCGAAACTATGGGTTTTTAAAAGAAAAATCACGATTTTTAAGTTCATAAATCGTGAGAGCTTGCGAGTTGAACGGAAAGGCATTTTTTGGCAATTTCTGGTGATCTATGGAATTATAGGCCTCGAGTTCGTTGTGGTAGCAAGATTGGAGGTACGAGATCATCAGAAAAATACGAGTATAAATTTTAAATCCTTAAATTTGTGATTTGAGATCAAAGTAGGGTTTAAGAACCCAATTTTGTTCGCAACCGAAATGAGGGTGCTACACCATCCACAGGTGATCGGATTGCGTGTCAGTGGTGCAAATCGATGCGTCGTGCGATGATGGAGCTTGGGTCCAAATTTGGTGGCCGATAATGGGCAGGGGAGGCGGCGCGAGACAATTTTCCGATGATGTTCCTGATGATGGTTTGGGTCGTGATGTCTCGATCCTTGTTCTCGAAATGAAATCGCGTTCTAGGTGTTCGTATCGTTTTGGGGGACGGTGGGCGACTCGTTGGTGGCCGCAGCTCCGACCAACGGCGGCGAAACTGGCCGTGCACGTGCACGTGGAGGAGTGGGTGTCAGTTGTGAGGGGTTGGGGAAGAAAGGTGGTAGCTCGAAGCAGTAGGCGGGGGATTTAGGAAATAAACTCGAAGACAAGCTCGTGTTAATTTAGCATCGTATCGGGTTTGATTTTAACACTTAAAATAAATTTTTGAGAAAAAAATGTCACTCGGGTCTAAATGGGACAAAACTCGAAGCAAAGGGCTTTTTGACTCGGGTACCACTCGGGGAGATCTCGGGGAGGTTTATAAACAGTTTTCGAGTTTTAAAATAAATTCAAGTTTTAAGCATGTTTTAAATTATTCTTTTAAAAATAATTGTTTTATCTGGAAATGGGATTAGCAAAGGTTTAAGTTAGTTATTTTGGAAACAATAAATTTTAATTTAATAGAATTATGACATTATTTATTAATTAATTATTCTAAATAAATAATGGAATTAATTAAGATAAATTTATATTTTGATTAACCTTGATTTCTTGAATAAATTAATGTGTTAATAATGATAAATTGTAAGGTTATTAATTGAAGATTTTGATATTAATGAAGATAATTAAGAATAATCACTTATTGTAATTAATTAAAGGTAATTAATTAATGTGATAAATTAATTTGAGAATAATTAGTTAAGTAAAGGTTAATTAATTAATGAAGGTGATTAAGGAATGATAATTAATTGAGGAATAATTAATTAAAGTAATTAATTAAAGATAATTAATTAAAGGATAGTTAAATAATTAAAAGTTAATTATTTAATAATTAAAGGTTGATTGAATTATAAATTAAGGTTGATTAATTAATAATTAAAGGTTAATAAATTTATTATTAATGGTTAATTAATAAATGATTAAAGAATAATTAATCAAAATGATTTGTAATTTATTAATGTTAATTAACCAGGATTAGAAATTCATAAGAAATTAATCTGATTTGAATTAATCAGACAATTAACTGGTCTTACTTATGAATGTTTGGATTTTATTGAATGGGTAAATTGTTTGATATTCCTTGATCTGTGATGCTTTGTGATACATCCTGATTTATGTTGTGATCTGTAATGTAATTAATTATTTGTGATGTAATTTATTATCTGTGATATATATATCTGTGTTATGTGAATGAAAGATAAGCGTTATAGTTATACCGCTTGTCAACTATACTTCTGTATTATGATCTGTGATGATTGAATGATGTTGCACTACTGTGTGAAACCCCTGGACTACACCATACACACACAAATATGGATTTCACGAGGAAATCGGTTAAGTCACAGATATTTGAATTTAATTCAAAATAGTTTTGAATTTGAATTTGAATTTTAAATCTAAATGGTTTGGAAATGGATTGGGTTTAAAGCGAAAAGCTTTTGAAATGGAGTTTCAAAGATGAAATTTATTTTGAATAACTTGATTAAGCTTTGGAATTCAAATAATTTGATTTAAACTTAAATTCAAGATTTGAAATTGAATTCTATGCTTGGAAACTAGGGACTAAAGATGTTATACCAGTTATATATGGGTTAAACTATTTTAAATGTATTGATTTGGGAATTTGAATATAATTCAAGGGCCTTAACTAGTGCAAACATAATTGGATTTTTCTGAAACGAAAACTGTTTGTTTTCAAATAATAAAAGCTTTCACATAAGAGATGAACTTTCAATTTGTGTTAAAGGGATTTCAAGTCTAAAATGAAAATGATTTCCAAGTTATGGAAACGGGTTTGAAAGCTATGAGTTAAATCTTTGATTTAAAGATTTAATGAGTTAATCCAATTGAAATGGAAATTGATTTGGAAAATCTATGAATGAATCTTTGTGAAACTGGGTGAACTTTTTGAATTGAATCTGTTTATTTTTAACAGATTTAAAATGGTAAAGTGTTTAAACCATTTAAAAGATTTTTGGGTAATAAGTTGTGACTTAATTGAAATCCATTATCCATTTGTTTTTTAATATTACGCTCACTATTCGGTTTAGCCGGGAAAGGACCTTTGTGTCACATAACCCATTCCGAATAAGTGATACGTCGTATATGGATAACATTTGAAGACCGGTGTTGAAGACCGGGTATTTGCGAGAACGATATGATAACCTATCGATCGTCTCTGCACTGGGTAGCTCCTGGTATAGAGATTCCCTAAGTGATGGGAAGTTCGATCGGGATTGTGAATACCCGGATTGCAAGGGCTTCTTCGGAAGTGCCTTCGGTTATGTTCGAACCCAGAACAGACTTGTATGGTTACATGTCTGACATTACATTTTGAGATATAAAGCTGATTTCTTTCAAATACATTTCTGTTGGCGGCGGCGAATTTATTCTCTTAGCTTAACACCCTTCTCTGAGACGTACGAGCTCAGAGGTTATGTAGTTGAAATTTATCAGTGATATACTCCCAATTTGGTAATGTGACATGCTGAGTGCCGCTGTGTGTTGATCATTTACTGATCATTTGTGATCAAAGCATGGCTTTGTGAAAAAAGCGTAGCTTTGTGGACGAGACCTCTTCGGACCTCACAACCCGGAAATGGTCAAAACAGGAAAGATGCGACAAGGTTATGTGGGTCGTGCCCTTTAGGGTATGTCATTTCCTTCTGGAAAAGGGTGGTATCAGGTATGGAGCCCTGGTATTTAACCTATGTGGTTGCTCCAATCTCATTCTTTGCGGTTGTTGCTTTGCGAGGCGCCTCGGAGAAAGGTCCCAAATGACCGGGGGGTGGCATACTCGAGAAGTAGTTACCTAGTTACAGAGGTAACCCGGCCTTGTGTTGGCAGAGAGCCGGGTAGGTTCTCGTGTTGTCCCGCCAGAGGCGATCCCATGTGGCAGTAGGAAGTTCCTTAGCCTGACCATTTGTTGGAAATCCAATTTCCAATACGAACCCTCTACGGTTTTAGTTGTAGAACCTGCCATTTACTTATGGTGGCGCCCCACTGTTTAGATGGTAGCTATAGTAGGCATAGTTCGAAATGTCTATGCTGGCTAAGATTAATATTATACTTTCGAAATGGTTTTCCTACACTATGCACTAATAATAATAATCCAATGATTTTGCGTAGTAAGCATGTTTGACTATCATAAGAAGAAATCTCCTCCAATTCTGTGTTTGCATTGTGTGTGTGGCGGGAGGTCTTATGGTAGTTTCATTTTCCAAAAGCATTGCGGGTTTCAATGTTTAAAATTCTTTTGTTGTTGTTTTAAAGATAAACTGTTTTTGTTGCTCACACCAGTCCCATGACTGACCTGGAGTTTATTGTTCCCTTCCTAAACTCTGGGTGCCCACCATTTTCCACACGGGCAGTCTAGAGTTGGGTTTTTCAGATATTCAGGTTTAGTAGACTAGTTGGAGCTAGTTCAGTGTTTGGAGTTCACTGACGACTGACGTTGCTTATCTTGGTGCAACGTGATGATGGTTCGAGCTAGATGTTGGAGTCGTTGGACTCATTCTCTTTTCAGATCATTTGGAGTCATCTCTTTGTTTGTACCAAAAATGGGCACAACACTCTTCGGAAGTTTTTGAAGAGATAAAAGTGAAGAATGAAGATTATCTAACAAAAACTCCAAAATGACAGAAAGTAAATTGCAAAGACAAGCGATTTAGAGTGGTTCGGCGTTTTGCCTACGTCCACTATGAAGTTTGATTTTTTTATTGCTCGATACTTGAAGATTACAATTTCTTATAACGTTGTACAACTGAATTTATATGCTAAGTCTCAATCTAAAGCAGCGGTGGTGTTCTGGAGTAAATCTAGCAGAATCTGGGCGCTCTTTAGTACTTAGAATTGTCCGACCTCTTTTCTGAATGACCAGGGGCTCTATTTATAGGTGTAGGAGGCTGATATTTCGCCTAAAATTCGGGGAGACCGCTTCTGGCACGTGAGGGGGCCCACATGGCCGAAATTTGGAGATCCGGGCCCACTTTGGGATCGATTCGACCCTTGGTTCGAATCGATCAAGAAATCATCCAATCAAGCTGAAATTTGGTGTGAACATCCTTCATCATGTGCTTAAGCTTCTGTGAAAATTTCATGGCATTTGGACTTGTAGAACTCGAGTTATGATCGATTCAAGTTGGTCCATATCGATTCGACCCTTGGTTCGAATCGATCAAGAATTGCTCTGATCGAGCTGAAATATGGCGTGGACATTCCTTAGGTTGCCAGTAAGCTACTGTCCAAATTTGGTGGCATTTGGACTTGTAGATCTCGAGATATGATCGATGCAAGTTTGGATTTCTCAGCCGTGATCCATCAATATCTGGAGCATATGAACTCCGATTGACTTGAAATTACGAATGTTGGCTCCCATAGCTTTGCTTGTCATGTCATATCAATTATAGCCCGATCCGGACTCGGAAAAAATTCGTCGATATCCAAAGTGAGCCTGCGTATAACCGATCTCCAAGATGAACTGTCATTGGTTTCTAGTCAAGTTCTTGGTGTCACGGCCTTGCCAAAAGGCAGGATAACATTTGCCCCCTAAAGTATGTCTTGTGTGAACATGACGTGCTTTGAAATGCTGCATCCTTCATTCTGAAAAAGTTCTATCTGATTCGTTGAGTAGTTGCTATCTTTTCGTCAAAAGATGTAACCTTCGATTGATTTCCAGTAATATAAATGTTTACTGAACCACTGTCAGTGATTATGTAGTGCAATGTTGTAACTGAGTGTCGAGTGCTAGCGATTTGTTATTCGCTGTTGTAATTGTCATCAGGTAAGCATTCAACTCCTGTAAATTTTGAGAATTGAATGTTAGTCTGTCATACATGTACGTATGTTAACCTGGCTCCCGTTAACATTTGCATGTTCACGAGTCGTTGTCAAGTTCTTTAGTTTTTGTTCGGATTGAGTTTCGTATCGATCCTCTCCTGGATCGAAGTAAAATTTAAGTTGTAACAACGTTCGATGGTTGTTTTGAGTCCTTCCTTTGTATCGATCCTCTTCTGGATCGATCTGAGATGTTGGAATGCATGCTTCGTATCGATGGATACATCATATTGGGTCTCGGATCGATGGATACAAAAGTAATGCTTTGTATCGACGGAGTCGAACGATCTTGACGTAATCATGCAGTGAGGCTTCACAGAGGATATGCCATTTCTCATTCCTTCATTCAAAAAGAATCCCCGATTATGGATAATCTTCGGTAGGAGTCATCCATGACTCCTTTTCTAGATCCATCTCCAAGATCTAGTTGATCTTCATATGTCAATGCCTAGAATAATAAGTATTTCAACTGGGACAAAGTCTATTTGTCGTGCATCCCCAGAACTGGCTAGCTTGGCGATTGATTCAGCCTTTTCGTTTAGTTCTCTAAGGATTTGTGCAGTAGTGTAATAGTCGAAGCCGGCTAGTAGCTTTTGGTCCCGGTTGAGATAAGGAGCAAGACGATGCCCCCTAATCAGATAATCTTCCCTGACTTGGCGTACTATTAACCAATAATCACATAAGACATGTAAAGTTTCCACTCGTAGTTTTCTTGCAAGTTTGAGTGCCAAGGCGTCATACCTAGCTTCGTTATTTGTTGTAGGGAAGTTGAGTTTCAGGGCGTAGCAGATCGTTCGTTCCTCAGGAGTCGTTAACGCAACTTCGATGTTAGAAAGCTGATTATTGGAAGTTCCATCGGTGTACGTTCTCCATCGGTTGGACGGTTCTCCACTGTTCTTCGGATAATCGTCTGATGTGGTGGATTCAGATATGAAGAATGCTAATGTTTAACCATGTAGAGCTCTCCGAGGGAGATAAGTATACATCTAAGGTTTCTATTGGACCTATCTTAACGGTTGGTCGATATGGATGTTAATGGGGTGAGCTTGCCAGTAGCCAGCCTTCATCATATACGGGTCTTTGGATTCGTTTCTTTTCACATAGCATTGCGACGCTTATGGCGTGTGTTGACATGGCCCAATTGATGTATAAATCTTCGCGATCCAAAAGCTTAGGTAAAATGGGAGGTCTCTTTAAGCGATCTATTAGAGCTGCTTGGTTGTCCTCGGTACATGGGTGTCTCTAATTGTCGGAATTTTCTAGAAATTAGTCTTGATTCCATGAGAATTGATGATGAAAACAAAGAATCTTTCTGATGTAATGATGAAAGATCATTTCGAAGGGTTGAGTTTGATCCTGCATTTTCTGGAGAGCACTGAATATCTCGGCCAAGTCATCGATGTGGTTGTTTGATAGTCATGATCTCACGAGCATATTAACCACATCTACCTTTTTCGATCGGTCAATCTAATTTTTGAATGATCTGTTAATCGTCTTTTTGTAAGTAGCACAAGTGTCCTTAAGTTTGAAACTATAGATTGCAGCATAGCACTATAGGCCCAGGTTAGTAGCGAAACAGTTGTATTCCTGGTTTGGGACATGCTTCAGTATCTGATTGTATCCGGAGTTTGCATTCCATGGATGTGAGTAATTCATGTCTGATGGTCGGGTCCATCAGTTGGTTGATCATTGGAAGTGGAAAGCTGTGCTTTGTCATACCCCATGCAAATCTGAGTAGTTGACATATGTCCTCCACTCCCTGTTTGTTTTTCTTATAAGTAAAGGATTGGATACTCGTTTTGGTTGGAGGGCATAACGGATAAACCCACTGGTTTTGAGCAGATTCGCCTCCTCTTTAAGTGCAACAGATTTCTCCGGATCAATGTCGCATCGCTTTTGTTTACCGAGACATGCCCCGGGTCGACATTTAATGTAGGGTTCTTCATGACTGGCGAGAGTCCATATATATATATATATATGAGATCGAGTCCAGGCGAACACATCAAAATTTACCTGAAGTAAAACAGTTGACTCTTTCTTCATCATTGCGCAGAGTTGTGATCTGATCTACAGTACTCGTGATGGGTTGTAGGCGCCTCATGTGTTTATTTGCAATGGTAAATGATCAGGCTTACAAGGACGTCGAATCAAAGGATTACTAGAACTTAGCCTTGTATTGCACGCTGCTACATAGATGGCTCCAGCTTTGAGATTGAATTGACTTATGTTTCTGAATGATGCGCTTTTCATTCAATGTACCTGCGATCCATTGCTCATCGGAAAGGTCAGAATGATGATCAGTCGCCCATAAATCCTGGTATTGATCTGATGACTCTATCTCTAGGCATCCTTTCGGTCGCAACCTAGAGTTGTTATGAATATCAGGCATGGGTCATAGGTTCAAGTTGTCATAGTCAACTCTCGGATAATTACTCTTTTGCCCCCAGTCTCGGGTTGGCGGATGCATTACGCGGACGGTCTAGTCTCGTCCTAGCTGTGTCTATACTGTAGTTCAAGCTTTATTAACTAGAGTTGACTGATGAATGGTTGAATCATATTATCTTATCTTCTTGTTCGTGCCCCCAAGTCTGGGGAATATCTCGTTAAGTGGTAAGGTAGATAATGTCCGCTTCAATTTTGTATTCTATCCCATTGAACCATGGGATCGAGTTAACCGATGGAAGGCTGAGTCGTGCCTATCCTATATTATGTTCTAGTTCTTTCCTCTTAGTGGAATACATTGTTATTTTGCCAACATTCGGACATAAGCTAGATTCTGGACGGTCAATGACATTCACTTCGCTGCTTAGGTCACCGTACTTTGGGCAAAAACTAAAGAGTGAATCGTCCAATTAGATCCAATGCAGGATTGATGCTTCCCTTGTCAAATCCAGGGTAAGAATCAGTGTGAAGATGTTTAGGTTGCACTTGTTTTGAATTGCTCTTTTAGTCGGATCATGGTAAGAGTCAATGAATGAATGGTCACCTTGCATTCATTCGGAGTTGGGTGATCAACCATGTCCCTTTCGATTTACGTTCTCCCGTCAGATCTAGGGATAAAGTCAGCTCAAATGCAGTCATGTCATGCTCATTTGGTCTCATGCTCTTCCTGAAGGATCGAAGGAAGGCGACGAAGGACGAATGGTCAAGTCACACTCATTCGTGGTTTATTCTTTTATCCGTGCTCTGTTGGTCAAAGGTATTCGATGGACGTTCGGGTTACATCGATTTGTAGTCGAAGAGGACCGATATTGACCGTCGATTCAATGGTACGATGTGAAAGGTGTAGATCGATATTGCCCGTCGATCCGGCGGTACGATATAAGTGGTTGCCCAGAACTTCGGGCATCATTCTGATTGGTTAGCATTAAGGCCTCCTTGTAGTCATTTCCTTAAGTTGTAAAGGATGCTAAGCCGGAGAGGCAGCGAGTCACCTTTCTCTTCTTTCGGTGATTTGCACTTCTGCCCCCAGTCTTGGGGATAAGCCGTAATAGGCGTTATGCAATATTGTTCACTGCTTAATTTTAACATCCACACTCTGGGGACTTGTATCTTTATGACAACTGTTGATCACTCATTTTCATGTGTTGAGTCTGCGCCTATGCTCGGGGAATGAGTGATGTAACTTGGTTGAGATGCAGTTGAAGTTGTTAGGTGGACGGGTCCACCCTCCTCAAGGCCGTACTTGATGGAGATGCAGTCGAAGTCGTTAGGTGGATGGGTCTACCCTCCTCGAAGCTGCATTGAATGGAGATACGGTCGAATTTGTTAGGTGGATGGGTCCACCCTCCTCGAGGCCGTACTTGATGGAGATGCAGTCGAAGTCGTTAGGTGGATGGGTCCACCCTCCTCGAAGCTGCATTGAATGGAGATACGGTCGAAGTCGTTAGGTAGATGGATCTACCCTCCTCGAAGCCGTATTTGATGGGGATGCAGTCGAAGTCGTTAGGTGGATGGGTCCACCCTCCTCGAAGCTGCATTGAATGGAGATATAGTCGAAGTTGTTAGGTGGACGGGTCCACCCTCCTCGAGGCCATACTTGATGGAGATGCAGTCGAAGTCGTTAGGTGGACGGGTCCACCATCCTCGAAGCCGTAGTTGGTTGTAGTTTATACTCCGGCTCGAGCTCTCGGAGTCCGGAGTTAGTTTAATGTTTATACTCCAGTTCGCGCTCTCGAAAGCTGGAGTTTGTTGATGTTTATACTCCGGTTCGTGCTCTCGGAATCCGGAGTTAGTTAATGTTTATACTCCAGTTCGCGCTCTCGAAGGTTGGAGTTTGTTGATGTTTGTACCCAGCTCACGCTCTCGGAGTACTCTGGGGTTTGGTTAATGTTTATACTCCAGTTCGTGCTCTCGGAAGCTGGAGTTTGTTGATGGATCGCCATGTATCAGTTTTTGTCCGGCTTTTTGTGTAGCGATATGCCCCCGAGCTTGGGGTTTCACTTAGCGAGAGATCGGTAGGATCCTGATTACTTTTCACTTATCCGCCCACAACGAAGGATGAGATATAATTTATAGACGGTTGAATCGCATCCATGTTCATTTGGATTTTGCTTCTACCAAGCCTAAGGAGTAAGATTATTGTTTCGGAAAACTTTGAGCTCGAGCAGAGGAGAGGATGGTAGAACTACATCCACTTTGAGTTGTGCATATTCCCTTAAGTCAGGGGCAAGAATTGAAGAGCTGATGGACAAGTCATGTCCACTTTATACTGCGTTCTTCTGATTGATCTGAGGAAGAGAGTTGAAATGATGGCTCATGATGGTTAGTGAGTAGGAAGTAAGTCGTTGATGACTTTAAATTGAGGGTTGGCCCCTGATGAAGTCAGTTTAAGGCATTATCATTTTGTCGAATCACAGACGCAAATGGAGAGTGAATGGTCAAATCACATCCACTTTAAATTTCTGTTCTCAAATAACCCCAAGTGTCTAATGTAGATTTGATGTATAGATGGTCGCGTCATGTCCATCAATAGTGTGGTTTCGCTCTTATTGGGCATCAAAAGAAGCATAAGTATTTTGGCGAGCTTGAGAGTGCATTGTAGGGTCATATAACTCCAAGTCTTTCTCAAATTTCCTAATTAAATTGCATAGGCGGATGAGTGGACGGTCGGTTGTATCCACTTTGTACCGGAGTTCTGACCTTGTCGGTCTCTTCCGCTTTGATGCTCTTGATGACTAGATCATAGTCCGTAGAGGTTGTTTGGCATTGAACCTTGAGTACTCGGTTACCTACATCGTTTGCAAGTAGTTTAATCAAAGTCGGTCATATTTTGCAACATAAATGAAATTGAAATAGAAATAATTCAAAAGAGATTAGATCAAATTTCATAGCGAAGCAGCGTCGTATGCTCGTTGTTGCACTTCAGTCCAGCCCTTCTTAATTGGAAGCCTAACACACGTGGTTAAGTTCAATCAACGTTCTTGATTGGTAGGAGTCAGGTGTTCCTTGTTCATCATTTTATGGGGCTTTCACATATTGTCGGAGCTTTCCTTTCCGAAGTAACCTTATGGTGTTGGTGTCCATGGTAGCCATCTAAGGAAGATGTGCTTCATGATTTAGAGTATGGAGTAGGTTTCCTCCTTATCTTGCCATGTTGATCCTTCATCTGATTTATCAACTCAAAAATGGCCTAGACATGTTGGTGTAATTGTCGGCGGCGGTCCACCAGTTCTCTTGTTAAAGTCTAACCATGATCGACGGTCTTCTCTGAGGAATGAGGGAAGACATCTGCGTTTGATGGCACTCGTCGCCCTTGGTAGTGTCGGGGGTCGTATTTACATAGTAAACCGACATAGTTAACATGTTGAATTTTCATTGGAAGTTCTGCACGTAGGATGGTTTCAACGGATAGGACTTGACTGGGAAAAATTCTCCAATCGACATAATCAAGTCCATTTTATTGCCAAGGGGTCTTGTAACACTGGAGAATGATGTATGCATGATTGTCCAACGTTTGAGTGGTTGGTAACGCCGGTTGGACGACGAGTTGGTTAAAATGGGCTAATAGGTTGGTGTTTATCCCAAACTTTCATCCAGATAGGAGACCTATATAGGGTATTAAGGAAGTCCTCTTGAGGTTGTATGTCATGCTTCTAGTCATGTGGACGTGGAATGATTAAGATGCGGGCGTTTGAAGATGGTTCAGCGGTGACCAGCTATGTTTTGAGTTGGCAGAGTAGACAATGTCGGGGAGTCGTCATATTAGCCATTGTACCATAGTTGTCAATTCAGGAGTTTAAAAGCTGATCAATTGGAGGGAGTTGCATTCCACCCTAAAAGCATGATATATTAATCAACTCCAGTTCTTGGCATACTAGCTAGGTTCTCCAGCCTCTGGGAGTACGGTTGAGTAGCATTTCTTTACCTATTCCTTGATTGCAACTCAACATTTGTTGTTGTGATCTCCTATGTCTTGTTCAGTCATGGAACAATTAGAAGCACGGATGGAATGTTCCTTCACTAAATTGGTGATTGAATTCATTATGCGGGTGCCCTGCGCTGCGGCTAGGGTTCGAGGGGTTTAGCCTCTTTTTAGGAAATTTGGGTCGTACCCGAAAATATTTTTTTTTGAAACTTCGTATCCATCAAGCAACCTGAAAAAGTCCTTCTTCGTATCATTCTTGTTCGAATCCATCATATGCGCTCGTCTTCGTATCGATATGAAGTGCGCATGGCTAGATCGATACGAAAGTGGTATCTGTCGATCGATACGAATTAGATGCAGATGGATGGATACGAACTGCATGTGAGTATCGATACGAATTGGAGGCAGATGGATGGATACGAAGTACCTGTGAGTATCGATACGAATTGGAGGCAGATGGATGGATACGAAGTACCTGTGAGTATCGATACGAATTGGAGGCAGATGGATGGATACGAAGTACCTGTGAGTATCGATACGAATTGGAGGCAGATGGATGGATACGAAGTACCTGTGAGTATCGATATGAATTGGAGGCAGATGGATGGATACGAAGTACCTGTGAGTATCGATACGAATTGGAGGCAGATGGATGGATACAAAGTATTGCTTCCTGATGGATACGAAGTAGAGCATCCATCTCATGGATACGAAGTACAGCATCCATCTCATGGATACGAAGTACAGCATCCATCTCATGGATACGAAGTACAGCAT
Organism: Allium fistulosum; assembly: GCA_030737815.1. Taxonomy (NCBI): domain Eukaryota; kingdom Viridiplantae; phylum Streptophyta; class Magnoliopsida; order Asparagales; family Amaryllidaceae; genus Allium; species Allium fistulosum. The sequence continues at coordinate 1,124,038,912 of CM060904.1, read as the reverse complement.
CCATCTCATGGATACGAAGTACAGCATCCATCTCATGGATACGAAGATTATGGATACGAAAAACAGCATATTTTATGGATTCGAAAAGATGGATACGAAAATCACCATACTTTCTGGAAACAAATACATGGATATGAAAATCACCATATTTTCATGGATTCGAAGACATGGATACGAAAATAACCATACTTTCTGGAAACAAATACATGGATATGAAAATCACCATATTTTCATGGATTCGAAGACATGGATACGAAAATCACCATACTTTCATGGATTCGAAGACATGGATACGAAAATAACCATACTTTCTGGAAACAAATACATGGATACGAAAATCACCATATTTTCATGGATTCGAAAATATGGATATGAAGTTCATCATATTTTCATGGATTCGAAAATATGGATATGAAATTCATGATGAATGTAGTTCCTCTTAGATCTGGAACAATCTGAATAGAATAGAAGGAACCACTTATGAACAGATCTGGATCTTCTCCTTAGATTTTTGCAATCCAACGACGGTAGTAGATCCATAGAGCAGGAGAAAAAACTGCGTTTTTTCTCAGTGAAAGCACCAAAGTGTTTGTACCAAAAATGGGCACAACACTCTTCGGAAGTTTTTGAAGAGATAAAAGTGAAGAATGAAGATTAAAAATGAAGATTATCTAACAAAAACTCCAAAATGACAGAAAGTAAATTGCAAAGACAAGCGATTTAGAGTGGTTCGGCGTTTTGCCTACGTCCACTATGAACTTTGATTTTTTTATTGCTCGATACTTGAAGATTACAATTTCTTATAACGTTGTACAACTGAATTTATATGCTAAGTCTCAATCTAAAGTAGCGGTGGTGTTCTGGAGTAAATCTAGCAGAATCTGGGCGCTCTTTAGTACTTAGAATTGTCCGACCTCTTTTCTGAATGACCAGGGGCTCTATTTATAGGTGTAGGAGGCTGATATTTCGCCTAAAATTCGGGGAGACCGCTTCTGGCACGTGAGGGGGCCCACATGGCCGAAATCTGGAGATCCGGGCCCACTTTGGGATCGATTCGACCCTTGGTTCGAATCGATCAAGAAATCATCCAATCAAGCTGAAATTTGGTGTGAACATCCTTCATCGTGTGCTTAAGCTTCTGTGAAAATTTCATGGCATTTGGACTTGTAGAACTCGAGTTATGATCGATTCAAGTTGGTCCATATCGATTCGACCCTTGGTTCGAATCGATCAAGAATTGCTCCGATCGAGCTGAAATTTGGCGTGGACATTCCTTAGGTTGCCAATAAGCTACTGTCCAAATTTGGTGGCATTTTGACTTGTAGATCTCGAGATATGATCGATGCAAGTTGGTCCATATCGATTCGACCCTTGGTTCGAATCGATCAAGAATTGCTTCGATCGAGCTGAAATTTGGTGTGAACATCCTTCATCATGTGCTTAAGCTTCTGTGAAAATTTCATGGCATTTGGACTTGTAGAACTCGAGTTATGATCGATTCAAGTTGGTCCATATCGATTCGACCCTTGGTTCGAATCGATCAAGAATTGCTCCGATCGAGCTGAAATTTGGCGTGGACATTCCTTAGGTTGCCAGTAAGCTACTGTCCAAATTTGGTGGCATTTGGACTTGTAGATCTCGAGATATGATCGATGCAAGTTGGTCCATATCGATTCGACCCTTGGTTCGAATCGATCAAGAATTGCTTCGATCGAGCTGAAATTTGGTGTGAACATCCTTCATCATGTGCTTAAGCTTCTGTGAAAATTTCATGGCATTTGGACTTGTAGAACTCGAGTTATGATCGATTCAAGTTGGTCCATATCGATTCGACCCTTGGTTCGAATCGATCAAGAATTGCTCCGATCGAGCTGAAATTTGGCGTGGACATTCCTTAGGTTGCCAGTAAGCTACTGTCCAAATTTGGTGGTATTTGGACTTGTAGATCTCGAGATATGATCGATGCAAGTTGGTCCATATCGATTCGACCCTTGGTTCGAATCGATCAAGAATTGCTTCGATCGAGCTGAAATTTGGTGTGAACATCCTTCATCATGTGCTTAAGCTTCTATGAAAATTTCATGGCATTTGGACTTGTAGAACTCGAGTTATGATCGATTCAAGTTGGTCCATAACGATTCGACCCTTGGTTCGAATCGATCAAGAATTGCTCCGATCGAGCTGAAATTTGGCGTGGACATTCATTAGGTTGCCAGTAAGCTACTGTCCAAATTTGGTGGCATTTGGACTTGTAGATCTCGAGATATGATCGATGCAAGTTGGTCCATATCGATTTGACCCTTGGTTCGAATCGATCAAGAATTGCTTCGATCGAGCTGAAATTTGGCGTGGACATTCCTTAGGTTGCCAGTAAGCTACTGTCCAAATTTGGTGGCATTTGGACTTGTAGATCTCGAGATATGATCGATGCAAGTTTGGATTTCTCAGCCGTGATCCATCAATATCTGGAGCATATGAACTCCGATTGACTTGAAATTCCGAATATTGGCTCCCATAGCTTTGCTTGTCATGTCATATCAATTGTAGCCCGATCCCGACTCGGAAAAAATTCGTCGATATCCAAAGTGAGCCTGCGTATAACCGATCTCCAAGACGAACTGTCATTGGTTTCTAGTCAAGTTCTTGGTGTCACGGCCTTGCCAAAAGGTGAGATAACACTCTTCTACTGATATTTTTCCGCTGTAGCATTGTATCATATCTCTGATATTACTGTGTATTATTGATATCATTGTTGTATATCATTCTGGATATTGTATTCATTGAAGTTGTATATGATATCATTTATTTATTTCTTTCGCTGTGTTGTTTACTTAATTGTGTTATAAGCTCCGGCACGATTCGAATTTCAACGATTGAATCTGCGGCATTCAGGTACAATTGGAGTACGGATGTCGATTTTCGAACGCTGAAATTTGGAACGTGACAAGATCAAAATCTAATCTAATCGGGATTAAAAGGAAACTAAATTGATGGTATTAAGATTCCTTCTTTTACAAACATTAATCAATAATAGGTATGATTTCTATACGGAAAGAATTTTATGCCTAGTCACAAATAAATATCTTGGTTTTAAGAATTGTAGACATGAAAACATACATTCAACATTAAAACAAGATTGCTATAAGTATTGCCACAGTTAATATTTTGCTTCAATAACATGATCAATTATTATTTCTAACATTGCACATATACATATACACACATATGAAAATTGTAGTTTAAGATTTGAATTTCAAATACATACATACAATGACTAAATAATTAACATTGAATATATTAATTGAGAAAAAAATTAGCCTATCTTCTTCAACTTAGTATTGATTCACAATTTTGGATAACATAAAAATAAACAATACTAGAAAACATGCAAAATAACGGCGAAAATTTCCAACGACATTCCGATGCTAGAAAAGCAGGGTGCAAGTAAGGCATCAGAAAGACATAAAAATGAATAATGGGGTCGGAATGGCATTGGTAAATACCGACGTCATTATGACACAAGTATATACAACCATAATAATATAGGCGTCAGAATGGCGTCACCATACTGATGCCTTTTTGTTTCCACCCCCTTTATTTACTTTTCCAAACTAATTTACATATATATAATATTATTTTAGTAAACAATTTTCAATATATATATATATATTGGTTATTTCAAAGATATATATATATATGTGTGTGTGTGTGATTATAATTCAATTTTTTAATTTAAATATTATTATTTAGTTACATTTATCCAAATTTATGAGATCTGTAATGATCCAACTCTTCGACCCTCGAATATTGATATTAAATAGAGATGATTATAAATTCAAACCCGAATTCAAAATTATATCCACGGTATTTGTGTATCGAGCACCTAAGTGCTAGAAAGACGGATAATTAGGATAAAGTAAAAAATAAAAAGAAAAAGGAAAGAAATAGATTAATATCAGAATCTCATAGCGGAATGATAATATACAATTTTCAAAAAGATAGTACAAAGGGTTACTCCAAAATACATAGTAATTGCAGAGTTACAAAACCTAAGTACTATCAAGCTTGGATAATTATAACTGAATGTCCTCACAATGCTGATACATACATAATAATAATGTAATGGAAACAAAATAGATAGATAAATAGAAGTCTCCAGCTTGTCTTCTGAAACTCTGAAGAGTCCAAAGTAAAACATGTTTTACTCGGCCTACTCGAAGAGTACATAGGGAATTTAGGAAAAACAAAAACCATGTGTCAGACATAAATATGATATGAGAAACTCAAGATACATGTGTCCATATAACAGTAACATTTGAGACCGTACGAATCATTGTAACATTTTTCCCTGAAAAGAAACCAAACCATTTGTTAAGTAATGTGGTGATATAATAGATAATGTCTAGGGTGTAGAATAGAAATCACGAAATAGCTATGCTGCTTGCATCCCACAACATAACAATATTAGAAGTACATTTATAACCCCTAAGGGACGTTTGCATATGGATTTTCCGTGAAGGTACCATCAGTAAACTTAAGCTGGCCTCCTAACAAGGGTCAGAAGCTACCTTCCGAGCATCATACATCTCTAGATAAAATATAATCTTAAATTAAATATAGCTGGTTCACGCCCTAACATGTGATACCGAATATCATCAACTTCTGCTAGCAACATCGATAAGCATGTCTAGATATGTAGTTAATATACCCTATTTTTGGTTAGCTAAACCCCAGGCTATGTATCCTATTATGTTTTCTATCATTTCCGATGTTGTGGTTACGTTCGACGTCTCTTGCATGAGCTCAACAGGAATCTTTTCATGGATTCCAGGATAAATCGACCGACAAATGCTAATGCTGAGCTCTCCCTTGGACTTAACCGTAAGATTGACAATTTAACTTTATAACATTAGTCTAGAATGTTAACGCCAACTTCTCCCTTGGACTTAACCTTAGGATAGATAGTTCAACTCTATAGCATTAGTCTTAAATGTTAACAATGACCTCTCCTTTGGACTTAACCTTAGGATAGATAGTTCAACTTTGTAATATTCCACTTCATAACTTCTTCCAAAACGTAAACTCGTATACTAATTTTGAAGTAACATTTGGTAAGTAATACACTTACCAATCCTGGACTCTTTAAAACTAAATCATTGAATTTTCAGTGAACTCAATTCTGGTTCTTTTAGAAGTAAGCGAATTATATATAAAGGAGTCCTCCTCGGGGAATCTCGTATATATAAAATTCTTAAAGTTAGAGATGTTTCATACCAATGAGTCCTTCCCAAGGGATCTCAAACCGTATGAAGCCGTGAAACTTTCATATACTTCCTAAGTTAAATGGTCAAGTTCGATTAATCAACCAATCAACTTCAAGTTCTAAAAATGATCGTTTATGGAAATCAACTTTCGTACACTTTTACACGTTTTTGATCATCTTAACTTACTATCCCTCGATCAAGAGTGAAGCCGGTAAGTTAGAGCACTGTTGCTTCTAAACCCTACTCGAACATCATGCTTAACTCTCATAAATAGATAGGCCCACTTCTTCGGGTTTTAATGTTACGTATAGTTAATTACTTTCCATAAACAAGTTAAACAAACAAACACGATTAAGCCACTCATGCATCTCCTAAACCCTTTTATAAAAAAATTGTTTATAATTTTAAAACCTTTTTATAAATGATATATATATCCTAATTTATTTATTAAGCTAAGATTTTTGAAAATAAATTAAAAGATATGAGATTACATAAGCTTTATATTACTTTAATAAAATAATTAACTAATTTTCCAGAAACTATATATACTCAAAATATACTTTAAAATACTTATAATTATGGTTTAAATATTTTATTAAATTATTACTTAAAAATACCTACTTTAGAATTTATTTAAAAAACATATTTTTTTATATCTAAAATATAAACCTTCTACTTTAATAATTCATAATTAATTGTTAAAAATTTATAAAAATTCCAAACCACTTTTAAAATACTCTAATATAAGTTAAAAAAGAATACTAAAAAGATTTAAGCAATATACTTAAATCTAAAGTTATTTCAAAGCAATTTAAATTCTAAACCAGAAACTGCAGCATTTACATAATACTGTCAAAAGAGGATCAGAGATAATACAACGTTTTTAAAGTGCTACGGTTGACTGTTATAAAAGGCGATGAACTGGGCCAGTTCCGGTATCTCAAAAGTTTGATCGATGTTCGAGATGATAAAAAACTTTTAGCGTATAATCTTTATACAGTAACTAACATACACAATATACATCACAACAATGGAGAGAAACCCTAAGGATCTCTCAATAAAAATTTGTAGAAAATGCCGAACACAAGGCATTTCCGAAGTGCTTCTCTAGCGACTATCGCTATAAAACCACTTCCAAATCAAGTTCAATTCAAATCAAAATCCAACCAAACCATATGTGCTTTATTTCAAGGCTATACAACAAGTCATAGAAAGTCATGCAAGTCCATATCCATCAATTACGTATGCGATATTCATTCTAAAGCAAGAATCACAACAATATATCACACTATAAATTCAAGCACATAAACTATAGTTTAAACAACATTACTATGTTGAACAAGCGTCGTCTGTTCGCAGAGATATGCAATCATCATTTGTATGCTAATTGAATGGTTTTTATTTTCGGTTTTTATTTTAAATTGTAAAGTAGACAAATCCATGGTTACAAGAGTAGAGTAGTGATAATAAGACCGTCTTTGGATTATATGCATGGAAATGAAACGATCATCTTTACAGGTTGTTGTGAATGACCAGATTGAGAATTCAATATACATAGCGTTGTTTGAAACAATACCAACACCCCACAAATACCACCCACCGCACCACCTTCCCCTTCAACCCCAACCCTCCTTACATGTTGTAGTTTCAATATTAGGAGCTTTTTTACAACATAAGAGGGTTGATTATTCTATATTGTCAGCACCTCCTTGCAAAGGATAATGCTACACTATTAAATTGTTACTTAGCAACAAATTTGGAAGTATTTTAGCAATAAACTAATGTTTGCTTGCATAACTTATATCTCCAATTAAATTATAGGTTATTTTTCCCGTTATCTCTCCAACAAACTAATTCAAATTCAAGCACATATATAAATTCAAGCCCATCGAACCTTAGGCCAATTCCAAAGCTAGCAGCTGGTTGGTAAAATTGATACAAAGAACAATACACAGAGCTATCTATCTACACATTCAAAATCTCACAGCGGAAGGATAAAATATAATATTAGAAACAATTCCCATCTTATTAAAAATTCAAATATAAAAAACATACAACATAATGCCACATATAATGCCAAATATCCATAGTACAATATTAAAAAATACATTATCATGTCTAAGTGGAACATCAAAAATAAAAGCAATATAAGTAGATAGACAAATAACTGCCACAAGTTCTGTCTCTATCACCATCTCTGAAATCTGCATCTTCTTCTCTAACCTGTGTTTTAACGAGGATGGAGTCAGAACAACAATGTCTAATGAATAAAATCTCGAGCCTTTCTATAATTGTACTTAAGAAGTATAATTTAAATAAGAATATGCCTTATGCATCCTAACTATGTTATATGTTTTCCAACTACAAGCCCTAAAGTTTTTCCATTCTAATTCTATCACCATTACCCTTTGAACCCAATAACTCATCTTTAACTATACGCCAAAGGTCATTACCAATCACATGCATCTATCATCAATGATGTCCTAACAATATAAATGATAGTACCAAAGTCACTTAATACCTCTTTAATGGGAACTAGGCAGATTCTAATCATTTAATACTCCATTCTAGAAAGGTCCTCGTCATTTAATACCTATCCTACGGTGGACTCCTCTCTTGCACTATCTAGCTGACATTGCATGGAATCTCATCAGGCCACTTAATACTTCCTTATGGAAAAGGCGAACCCTATAATAGCCACTTAATACCTCAAACCGAAGCAGACCCTTTCCGAGATATCCTCTATCGTACCTAACAGTTAATCTTGACCATTTAATACTTCTTAAATAGGGAGGAGGTGGGCCCTCAATCAGCCATTTACTACCTTCAACCCTGAAGCAGGTCCTACGTATTATGACCCGTAACCCAAACTGTGACGTCTCACATTAGTCCGATTATTTATAGGCACCGATTGCCAGATTAGCTGGGCATGTTTACCCTATAGAATTTGGGACTAACCTCGTGTCCTCCGTAGTTACTTATTATTGGTGATGTCTCACATTAGCCCCAAAGTCACACAGCTGATAACTAGATTAGATGTGAAGTCTTTCGTGTGCTTTTGGCTGACCTCACATAACCTCGCATCCTTATAACTTAGTCATAATCTACTCTTACTTAACATACTATCATACACCTCACCACATTCCCTATTAAGGCCTTATAAGGAAAGACCTTTATTTTGCCTTAACTATCAATTCCTTAATTTCCTAAGAAGGATTTAATACTAATTAATAATCTATTTACTATAATGAATATGCTATTAGTTATACATTAGTTATATGTTAACACACATACATACGTGCCAAAAATATTTCTAAGTGTGCGAAGATTACGTCCTGAACTAATCTTTTAAATGTCAAATATTTAAATTTATACAAGTCCAATTTCATATCAACAAACATACCATATATCCAATATTCTCAATTCAATAACAAACTTATATAAAAATAGAATCCATACCAAAATTATTTTATATTAAATTAGTAGAATCAGCATTAATAGAATTTGCAATTCAAATCCTTTTACGCTATATTCAACTTCTACGTATACAAATGAAAAAGGGAATTTTCATTTAATTACGAAAATAGGTAGTGCAAAATACGAATAAAGTGAATCCATACCATACACATCATTTCCTAAGCTATTTCCTTTCAAAAGCTCTTAATTAGATCTTAAGAAAAAGATGAGAAATGGAATAGAATGTAAAACATTAAATTTGCAATAATTATACAATTCCACTATTTTAATATATAATAATTAAGATTCTATCATAAGAATTGATATTTCATTTAGGGAAATTTCGGGGTTTTAGTTTGATGTTTTCGTAGACAAAATTCTCCAAAGCATATATTGAATCAAATTATACTATACAATTACTAGAATAAGGAAAACTAAGATTTCCACTCACAAAATGTCCTTAGCTCCTCTTCTTGGATTTGTTTAAGCCCGCTTTAAATCTCTTTCGGATCTCTCCATTTAAAAATATACAACAAGGAAATTATATATGAATTAGATTCGGAAATTTAGGGATTGGAGGTGAATAAAATTAGAAAGTGAATAATAAACACCTAAAATTTCCTACCTGAAACCCTAGAGAATTTTCTGAATCTTCGAAGAGATAAACCGATAGAGCTTTGCTTAGTTTCCCAAATAATTTGTGAATAAAAGTGAGGAGGCTATGCTCTTATTTATAGTGGTTAGAAAGCACCAGAACTGTCGGATTTAAGTAAGTTTAAAATAATAAAATCTAGACTGTTCAGTGTGAGAAACCCTAGCCGCTACTATGATCACTCACTCCAACCTAGGTGGTCGACCACGAGCGGTCGACTGGTTGTCGTATTTTGGGAAGAATATTAATTGCCGTTGATTTATTTATTTAACTACTTTATTAATATTTAACGTTAACTTTGTATTGACGTTTACTTAACCTCCAAGTCAAATTGCCATCAATTTTTAAATTTTAAATTTTAACATCAATTATTTATTTAAATTTAAAATCTATTTAAATTAATTTGAATCTGAAAACTTCAAATATCAATAGTTTTTTCGTTTGAGCTCCGTTTTCAAAACTTTATATATGAAAATTGATCAGAAAATTGCCACGAATGCAACTGCACAACTTTTGTATCCAAATTTTGGCATTTACAAAATTATCATTTTAGCCTTATTATTAATTTATTACTTAATTCTTTTCTTATTAGTTAATTTCTTTTTAATTTTTATTGGGTATTACATAGTGTGTAATTTGTACACCAACCATGCAGGTTCAATGCTCTTACTGCCATTATGGAGTAGAGTACACATCCACGTATATCGATTATATGGTTGAATGAACTAGGGCTGTTATGGTAACGGTAAATTTACCACTACCATACCGTTACCAGTCAACCAGTTACCATTTTGTGTAAAATCGGTATACCAGTATAATCGGTATGGTAACGGTAATTTACCATATTCTATGGTAAACCATCGATAACACTTTTTCAAAACCAGTGGTAATGGTCAATTTAGTAGTCAATTCATAACACATAGATATTTATGTAATATTCTATATTATAGGCATTTAGTACCAAGCAAATGATTAAATTTAGTTCATTAATTTAGATCAAATAATGCTGACTACACTTGTTTTATTTCTTTCGTATTTTATTAAGTAACATTATAAATTGTATATTGAAGCATCATTATAGTGTAAAAACATGTAAAGTTACCAACTTTTTTGGAAAAATGGTAATTTACCATTACTAGTGTAACGGTTATCAGTTTATCGATATATCTATCTTCAATACACTAGCAAATCGGTAACAGCAAGCAATTTTAGTTTATCCGTAAAAACGATACGGTAACGGTACTTGCATAATGGTAACGATAACCATTACCATAATAGCCCTAGAACAAACAAATACTCACACACCCTGCCTCTAATGTAATTTAATTCTATCCTAAATTTGTGTTGATTTGGTGGAGGTTGCATGATTTGGTGGAGTGTATATTGAAATTGTGAATTTTTTATTGAACCGTTTTTTAGTAGGCAAGGATAGTTTAAATTTTTTTTACAATTTAATGGAAGAAAAAACAAGATATTTGTTGTAACATAAAATAAGAATAGAAGCTATTAGAGAAAGAGAGGGGGGTCACTTAATTATTTCAGATTTGTAAATACAATACAATGGAGCTCTATTTATAGGCATATCATGAAAAATGAAAATTACAATAAGGTCCATGTAACATTTAGCATATTCTCCCTTATAATTTACATATATTATAACACTCCCCCTTGAATATGTGTCTTCAACATCTTGGATGCTCATGTGTTAACTTGAAGTTGTCCCTTTTGGAACATATATGATGATTCTCCTCCTCATTATTACCTTGCTTACATATATCTATTCAGTCGATATATATTGTCTATTACCTCATTAAAAACCTCAGTTAAGGATGTTAGAAATCTGCTATTAGAAACTGCAATCGTTTCATTTACTTTTAACGTTATGCAGTTTCTAATCTTAATGTGACCCTATTAATTAGGTCATAAATAGAACGTTTCATTTACCTTTAACGTTATGCAGTTTCTAATCTTAATGTGACCCGATTAATTAATTCATAAATAGACCGTTCTATAATTAGAACATTAGGTCTGTGATTAATCTTAAACGTTGAATTGGTATATGATGGACATACCAAATTTAGAGTTAAATGTTATATAAAGGATTGGGTCCTCTCTCTCCCAGGAACATATGTATTCTTCTCCATCAAGAAACACATAAAGAAATAGGGTTAGAGAGAGAAACCGAATTCTGAGAAGAAGAGTAATTATTAGAAGTCAGAAGAAGAATATTAGAGAGAAACCAAATTCTAAGAAGAAGAGTAATTATTAGAAGTCAGAAGAAGAAGATGACAGCCATTACATCTTCCGCTGTTAATCAAGGTACGTCATCTTAAACCAAAAAAAATCGTATTAAGTTTTGTTTGTGAAATATTCGGTATTGGTGATCCTTGGGCTATTACTTGAATTGCTCATCATTAATCATGAAAGATCGAACAGTAAAGAATTTCTTACATTTGGTATCGGAGCCACCAATCAATAACTGAATATTTCCCATGATTACAATTGATCTGTTCTATGCTTTACTCATGATGTTTAATCAAGTATGTGTTATAAGTCATTTATGCACATGAGATTTATGATTTTGTTAATCACCAAAGTGGTCAAAATCAGAATAATCATTTAGTGCATAAGTGACATAATGATTATTGATAAAAATTGCCAGTTATAATAATACAAATTAAAAACTGGCGTCACTAATGGTAGAACCTGAGAACTTACCCAAAGGAAAGTCTTGTTCTATAACTAGTTGACATGATGAGGTTTAATAGATATCTTGATTAAATAAATATTGATCATCCAAAGATGTCAGTTCTATTTAATTGAATATATTTATTACTTACTTATGTTTTGGTATTTAATTATGTTAAGTATAAGATAGTATCTACCCAAAGGAGTGCTATATTATACTATTATGTACATATCTGAATCGCGTTAGCTATGAGCTTATAGTTATTTCAATTTTTTTTAATTTGCAGTAGTTCCCATGAATACACATGCTTCATCTGTTACATTGTTCACTGGTGTTAATTTTTCTGAATGGAGAGAACAAGTCAATTTCTATTTAGGTGTTCAGGATCTTGACTTGGCACTCCTTGAGGATAAACCTGTTGCTCTTACAACAGCTAGTACTGAGACAGAAAAATCACACCATAAAGCATGGGAACGCAGTAACAGGTTGAGCCTTATGTTTATTAAGATGACTATTTATAACAACATCAAGTCAACAATTCCGCAAACAGAAAGTGCTAAGGAAATTATGCAGTTTGTGGAAGAGCATTTTCGTTCAGCTGCTAAGTCACACGCTGGTACTCTTATGGCAGGACTCACGACCATGAAGTTTGATGGGTCGCGAACTATGCAAGAGCACATTATAGAGATGACTAATCTTGCAGCAAGGTTAAACTCCCTTGGACTTATAGTAGAGGATTCTTTTCTTGTCCAGTTTATCCTGAACTCGCTACCTTCTGAATATGGACCTTTTCAAATTAACTATAACACTATAAAGGATAAGTGGAATGTTAATGAATTGGCCAGTAGACTTGTTCAGGAAGAAGGACGTTTGAAAAGTCAAGTGAATCACTCAGTAAGTTTTGTGAGTAATAAAGCTGGTAAAGAAAAGAATGGAAAATCAAGTCATTTCAAGAAGAAAAAGGCACCTGCTAAGAATGGGCAGGATAAGGAAAAGAAGGAACTAAAGGATGTTCGATGTCATTTTTGTAAAAGGATAGGACATTATCAAAATGACTGTCCGAAAAGGATAGCTTGGTTCGAAAAGAAAGGTAATCATCTATCTTTCGTATGTTTTGAATCAAATTTAGTTGAAGTTCCTATTAATACATGGTGGCTTGATACTGGTGCTACAACTCATGTCTCCAATAATATGCAGCGATTTCTTATGATCCAAACCATAAATCCAAATGAAGATCGTTTTCTCTTTATGGGAAACGGAATGAAATCCACAATAGAAGGCATTGGGACTTATCGTATAATTCTAGAAAGTGGATATGTATTAGACTTATATAGTACCCTTTATGTACCTTCATTATCTAGAAACCTTATTTCTGTAAGTAAGTTAGATATTTCTGGTTTTAGATGTACGTTTGGATCTGGTTGTTTTGATTTATATAAGAATACCGATAATGTTGGTTCTGGTATTCTAATTGATGGTTTATATATATTGAAACTGAATGACACTTATGCGAATTCCTTGCTGAATGTAATAAATAATGTTGGATGCAAATGTAGCATGTTGAATGAAAATTCTGCTTTCTTATGGCATAAAAGACTAGGTCACATATCCAAAGAAAGAATGATGAGATTAGAAAGTAACGAAATTTTGTCAAATTTGAACTTTAGTGATCTAGAATTATGTATGGATTGTATTAAAAGTAAACAAACCAAACATAATAAGAAAGGATCCACTAGAAGCAGCCAGCTTCTTGAAATAATACACATTGATATTTGCGGACCTATGGACACTCCAGCCTTTAATGGAGAAAAGTATTTCATCACTTTTATTGACGATTTTTCCCGCTATGGTTATGTTTATTTTCTTCATGAAAAATCTCAATCTGTGAATGTCCTTGAGACGTTTGTAAAGGAAGTTGAGAGGCAATTAGATAAAAAGGTGAAAATCATAAGGTATGATAGAGGTGGTGAATATTATGGAAAATATAATGAGTCAGGACAGTGTCCAGGTCCATTTGCAAAATTCCTCGAAAGTCATGGCATATGTGCGCAATACACAATGCCAAGTACACCACAACAAAATGGTGTAGCAGAAAGGTGCAATAGGACGTTAATAGATATGATTAGGAGTATGATATCAGATTCTACACTACCTAAGAATTTGTGGTCGTATGCTCCCAAAACCGCTAATTATTTGTTGAATAGGGTTCCTAGTAAAGCTGTTCAAAAGACTCCTTTTGAATTATGGACTAATAGGAAACCTATGCTTAAGGCACCTGCATGTTTGGGGTTGTCCAACGGAAGCGAGAATTTATAATCCACATGAAAAGAAATTAGATTCTCGAACGATTAGTGGGTATTTTTTAGGTTACCCTGAAAAATCTAATGGATATGTGTTTTACTGTCCTAATCATAGTCCAAGAATTGTAGAAACTGGTAATGCAAGATTCATTGAGATTGGTGAAGTCAGTGGGAGTACTAGAAGAGAAATAGCGGAAATAAAGGAAACAAGGGTAAATGTTACATTTCCTAGAATAGTTCCTCCATCTACTATTACTCCAAATGTTGTTCCGGCTGTTGGAGAATAGCATGATGATGTACAACATATAAATGAAGAAGTACTTCCTGAAGGAAATGACTTACATAATGCTGATATGCATGAACCACAACAAGTAGCATTAAGAAGATCTCAAAGAGATTGTAGGTCAGTTATTTCTAATGATTATATGGTTTATATGCAAGAATCAGATTATGATATAGGAATCAATAAGGACCCAGTTTCGTTTTCACATGCTGTAGAAAGTAAAGAGTCAAAGGAATGGATTAAAGCCATGAAAGAAGAACTAAAATCCATGCAACATAATGAAGTTTGGGATCTCGTTGAGTTACCACATGGCTGTAAAAGAGTCGGATGCAAATGGGTTTTTAAAACCAAACACGACTCTAGTGGTAATATCGAACAGTATAAAGCTAGACTTGTTGCTAAGGGTTACACTCAGAAAGATGGTGTTGATTACAAGGAGACATTTTCTCCTGTTTCGAAAAAGGACTCACTAAGAATAATAATGGCATTAGTAGCACATTATGATTTGGAATTGCATCAAATGGATGTGAAAACAGCCTTTCTGAATGAAAATCTTGATGAGGATGTTTATATGGATCAACCTAAGGGTTTTTCTGTAAAAGGTAAAGAACAATTGGTGTGTAAACTTAAGAAGTCAATATATGGGCTTAAACAAGCATCCCGGCAATGGTATATTAAGTTCAATACCATTATTACATCTTTGGTTTTAAGAAAAATACGGTTGATCACTGTTTATACCAAAAGATCAGTGGGAGCAAGTTTATTTATCTAGTCCTTTATGTTGATGACGTCTTGCTTGCTGAAAATAATTTAAGCATATTGCATGAGACTAAGGAATTTCTCTCAACGAACTTTGAAATGAAAGATATGGGAGAGGCATTTTATGTGATTGGAATAGAAATATTTCATGATCGATCATAAGGAATATTGAGATTGTCTCAGAAAGGATATATCGAAAGGATTCTAGAGAGATTTGGAATGAGTAAGTGTTCACCTGGGAAAGTTCCTGTACAGAAAGGTGATAAATTCAATCTCATGCAATGTCCTAAGAATGATGTTGAATGAAAGGAAATGGAATCAATTCCATATGCATCTGTAGTTGGTAGCCTAATGTATGCTCAAACCTGTACTGGACCGGATATCAGTTTTGCGGTTGGTATGTTAGGGAGGTATCAAAGTAATCCAGGAAGGGAACATTGGCAAGCTGCAAAGAAAGTGTTGAGGTACTTACAAGGCACGAAAGATTACATGCTCATATATAGTAGATCCAATGAATTGGAGGTGATTGGATATAGCGATTCAGATTTTGCTGGATGCATCGATACTAGAAAATCGACTTTTGGTTACCTGTTTATGTTTGCTCAAGGATCCATATCATGGAAAAGTGTGAAACAAACTATCGTTGCTTCATCTACTATGGAGGCAGAATTTGTGGCATGTTATGAAGCCACAATTCATGCATTATGGTTGCAGAACTTTATTTCAGGACTTGCGGTTGTCGACACCATTAGCAAGCCGCTGAAAATTTATTGTGATAACTCTGCAGTAGTGTTTTTCTCAAAAAAACGACAAGTACTCTAAAGGTGCCAAACATATGGAACTGAAGTATCTTGTTGTGAAAGATGAGGTTCAGAAACAAAGAGTGTCAATCATGCACATCAGGACAGAACTTATGATTGCAGACCCTTTGCCGAAATGGTTACAGCCAAGATAATTTAAGGAACATGTTCAAAGAATGGGTCTTGGTTGTATTAATAATAATTGATGTGTGACATTCTGAGCTCCTTTGTGTGTTTCTGATATACAATTATGTGTCTCTTGTTTTAATGTGGTAGTACGTACTTTATGTAATTTTAAACAAGAAAGAGTCTTATAAAGATATTATGTTTAATCATTATGATATAAGACATTATGTGGACCATTATGCTGTTTTATATAAATTATGAGTATAAAATGATGGATTGCTGGTATTGTAGTATATGGAAGGGAATGCATTGAATTAATAATGCACAACCGCCATAACTCTCAGCAATTTATCATCGTATGATGTTCAACACTTGATATTATGAATAATCGGGTCAAGTGGGAGAATGTTAGAAATCTGCTATTAGAAACTACAATCATTTCATTTACTTTTAACGTTATGCAGTTTCTAATCTTAATGTGACCCTATTAATTAGGTCATAAATAGAACGGTTCATTTACCTTTAACGTTATGCAGTTTCTAATCTTAACGTGACCCGATTAATTAATTCATAAATAGACCGTTCTATAATTAGAACATTAGGTCCGTGATTAATCTTAAACGTTGAATTGGTATATGATGGACGTACCAGATTTAGAGTTAAATGTTATATAAAGGATTGGGTCCTCTCTCTCCCAGGAACAGATGTATTTTTCTCCATCAAGAAACACATAAAGAAATAGGGTTAGAGAGAGAAACCGAATTCTGAGAAGAAGAGTAATTATTAGAAGTCAGAAGAAGAAGATTAGAGAGAAACTGAACTCTAAGAAGAAGAGTAATTATTAGAAGTCAGAAGAAGAAGATGAAACCCAATAGTAAAAACCTTGAAGGAGGAAAAGAGTGCAACTTGTAAAATCATAGATATTACTTTTAAAATGTTATTCCTTCTAAAGAATTTAATACTTTGGGATCAATATAATGCCTCATTAAAACCTTCTAAGAAAAATCCATTGGGAGAAATATTAGTGAAGGAAAAAAAGTACAATGACATATTTTAATATCTTATTTCATCAAAAGAAGTATGACACTTTTGGATCAGGATAATGTCTCATTAAAACCTTACTAAGAAAACCTAGTGGGAAAATCTTAGTGAAGGAAAAAGAGTACAATGACCTATTTCAATAGATAATTGTATCAAATGGAGTTTGACACTTCTGGATCAATGTTGATTGAATTTTAAATCACTAAATAATATATATGCATAATCTATAAGATGAGCTCATATCTATTTAGTCAAACAATATTCATGTTGTTAGTTAAATGTCTACATATATGGACATATATGTACGTCCACATATTATATGTGCTTATTATAGTTTTACACATTCTTTTTCATTTGAGTTAGTAATTTAAGAACAAACTATTACAAGGATCCAAACTGTTTATCAATGATGTCAATGTGAATCCATAAATACTGCATGAAAATGTTCAAAACATCTGGTTTAAAAATACATATGCATCAAGTTGTCTTATCAATAATACCTTCCAATTATTTGACATATTATAACTTCTAGTTATTGGATATGCTGTAACTTCTAGTTACTTTTGACTTATCAATAATAAAGATCTTCAAGGTCCGAGTCTTATATTTTGTCAAACCATTGTAGATTAATGTTGAAGTCAAAATTTTCTATGTAATAGATATCAAACTTCAAGTTTGATAATAAAATTTGCAGTATTTCATATAATTTCAAATTCCACATTTTAATTAATCAAAATCCTTTGTTGATACCTTAAGGATTTTAAACTATGCACTTCTTGTTTATTTCCATGTTGAACTTCTAGTTCAAATAAATTATATACACAACTTTGAGTTGTTAGGATGTATTCTTCAATTATATTTCAAATATCTATTTTTAAGCATTATTTGTAACTATATCATATAATAATACATAGTTTGAATTACATATAGGCATCTCTTCTAGAGAGTTCAATAAAAGAGACTTATTTACAACAAAAATAAGAGTATCTTCTAGACACTTAAAATATTATAGAAATATGCTATTGTATTAGTTACATAAATAGATCTCCTCAAGACCGTTTTTATAGCTTTCGTGAAAATTATGATATGACATATATATTATCTCTTCACTAGAATATCTAAATATTTTTTCAAGAATAGTTATGCATATGATATTCAATTCATCGTATATTTTTGAAAAGTAATAGATCACATATATCACTATGTACTCTTAAATTTGTCTAATGGAGCTATAGATACATGAAAATTGTAATGATCCAGAATTTCTGTCATTTGAAATTCGTATATTTAATTGATTTTAAATATTAACAAGTGAGATTTGTAAGTCGAATAAATTTAAATTCGAATATAGTGATTTAATGGGACACTTAAATTATTAATTTAATATTTGAAATTTCAGAAATAATTGGAAATTGGGTTTAATGTGATTAAAAATGATTTATAAAGTTATATTAAATCATATTGAAGTTATAATGATGTTATAGAACTTTTAAAATCAAATTTAAAGTTAATTTGTGAAAATTGAATATTTTAATATTTAATTGACGAGTGAAAATAGTCATTTTTCAAACTATCTCGGATTTTGACGAAACTAGTTTCATCGGATCCGTAATGTGAAATTATTGTAAGGTTTCAAATTTCGTATCAATCGGAGTTGTCGTTTGTCCGGGGCAAGCCAAAACGCATCGAAATCGGTTTAAATCGATTTGATTTAAATTTGATCGCTTATTTCCGTAACTCGCACATACGATCGAATTAGCTCCCGAAACACGTTCCATTGTGTTCGGAACGCGGGGTAAACCTTAGAAACGCCAGTCGGCACGCTCGCTTTGGAGTTCGGAAATTTTTCGATGAATAGTGTTTTGGCCAATTTTCTATCAAAGGACTTCACTTTCTCACATTTGCTCAAACCCTACAATCAAACGTTCAGCCGGCCCTAGATTTTTAATGGCCGAGAATACTCAATTCTTTCTTCCTCAATCTCTTCAAATCCACGCGTTATTACGAGAATCACTGAACTACAAAGTGAAAGGTCTCGTTGAGATCTTTCGATCCATACGGAGATGATGGGGTATGGCGCATCGGAATCACGACAATCTTCGTTCAAAGGTCACGCGTTCACACGCGAATTCCAAGGCAATGAAGCAACCGAGTGCCACGTCGTTCGAGGGGGAAGTGAGGCTCGAGTAGGCGCACATCACGGTGGTTTCTGATCAACGTGAAGTCGATCGTATGGGTCGTGAAAATTCGAAGTAGGGGGCGGCATGGGTTCGAACGTGAATATCATGGAGCACGTCACGTGAGAGAAGAAGGCGCGTGTGGCCTGATTTCTTTTGTTTGAAATGAATGGCCGTGATGAAGCAATGGTTGTAAAAATAAAATATAATTTGAATTTATATATATTTTAAATTGTATAAAGTTTAAAATACCATAACTTCGTCATACATTGTCAAAATTCGACGAAACATGAAGCGTTGGAACCGCAGCGATGAGATATACGCTGCAGCGTAGATCTGGGCGTGTTTGGGGGCAAGCGAGAATTTTTGATTAAATCGAACGGTTCGATTTAATTTAAAATTTAGTCACTCGGAAACTCAAGGTGAGAACTTCTCACTCAATCGAATATTTGTTTCGATTTAAAATTTAAATAGTTAGATATAAAATTGCTTAATTGTGTGATTGAATGATAAATTATTATCTATTGTGTTGAAATAGACCCTATACGCCGTATATTAAGCGGAGGTTATTTATTAAAAACATATACCGCGATAATTCCACCGTGAAGTGGAATTGGTATTATATATGTATTTGAAGTTTATTTTCTCGCATTATATAGCGGATGAGACCCTATTGCACCGCATAATAGCGGATAGTATTTTATAAATCCCATATACCGCGATATTCCACCGTGAAGTGGAATTGGTATTGTGCTAACATCTGTGGATGCAGGGAAACAGGTTGGAGGGATCCAACTGGATTCCTCAAACATTTGAATTTATTTCAATGTTGTGTGTTGATTTATTTATAATCGCCGTGTGATTATATTGTGATTGAAATTGTTGACGGCTATACATTAGCCGAAGATATTTTTGGTATCGTTGGATACCAGAAATAAAAAAAATTGGATTTTCGAAATTTAAGTTGAAAATTTATCGGAAAATTTATTTTTGATAATTGGATAAATTTAAAAGGAGTTTTAAAAGATAAAAATTTTATTTTTAAACCATATTGAATTAAATTTCAAAAATATGGAAAAAGGGCTTAATAAATGGATTTCGAAAATATTATTTATAAGTTGAGAATTTATTTAAAATTTGGATTTTTAAATAATTTGAAAAATAAAGAAATTTATTTTAAAAAGGAAATAATTTGGAAATTAAGTGGAAATTTGATTTGGTGTTTTAAAATAAATTTGAAAACCAATTTGAAATTAATTGATTATTAATTTACCATAACTAGTAAAAAATTATTTATACAAATTTATGTGCCTTTAAATTAATCGGATAATTAAATTAATCCTACTTATGGATGTTTGGATTATATTGGATGTCGAATTGTTTGATATCTTTGATATGTGATGCTTGGTGATATATCCTAATTTGTACCGCTTATCAATTATATTGTTATATTTAATCTGTGATGGTTGAATGTTGTTGCACTATTGTGTTAAACCCGTGGACTACACAATACACACACAATTGTGGATTTCACGTGGAAATCGGTTAAGTCACAGATTTTTATCAATTTTGGAAAATTGAGTTTTGAATCTAAAATGGTTTTGGAATTGGAATTGAAAGTTTTTGAAATGAGTTTCAGAAATAAAAGTTATTTTAAATAACTTAATAGAATTGGAATTTAAATCATTTGATTAAAGTTTGAATTCAATATTTTAAAATTGAATTCAATAATTTGGGAATTTTGGTTTAAAGGATTTTACAAATTATAAAAGGTGTTTATATAGGGTTTTAACCATTTAAAATATGGTTTTGGAAATTTAAATGTATATTCAAGTTTTATACTTGGATGGATTTAACCTGTATAAATGTAACCAGTTTTTCCCAAAACGAAAACTATATGTTTTCAAATAATAATGGCTTTCATAAAGTGAAAAGATTTCCAATTTGTATCGAAACAATTCAAGTTGAAATGAAATTGTAAATAGTTTGGAAAAACTATGAATTAACCTTTGTGAAGATGATTAAACTTTATTTTGAAATCAAAGACGATTTAAAAAGGTGTATCTTTTATATTATAAAAGACTTGAATTGTGAATAGTTTTGAAAGCTATAAATTAAATTCTGATTTAAAGATTTAATGGGTTAATCAAATTGAAATGGAAATTGATTTGGAAACCTCTGAATGAATCTTTGTGAAATTGGGTAAACTTTGTGAAGTAAATCTTTTTGTTTAAAGATTTAAAATGGTAATTTGTTTAAACCATTTAAAGGAAAGGATTTGGGGTAATAAGTTGTGACTTAATTGAAATCCCTATATCCATATGTTTTAAATATTGTGCTCACTATTCGGGTTAGCCGGGAAAAGACCTTTGTGTCATATAACCCATACCGAATTAGTGATACGATGATATGGATCGTATTGAAGACCGGTGGTGAAGACCAGGTATTTGTGAAAACGATAGGATGACCTATCGATTGTCTCTTCACCGTTAGCTACGGTATAGAGATTTCCTTTGTGATGGGAAGTTTTATCGGGATTGTGAATACCCGGATTGCAAGGGCTTCTTTGGAAGTGCCTTCGGTTCTGTTCGAACCCGGAACAGACTTGTATGGTTACATGTCTGACATTACATTTTGAGATATAAAGCTAATTTCTTTCAAATACATTTCTGTTTGGTGGCGGAGAATTTATTCTCTTAGCTTAACACCCTTCTCTGAGACGTACGAGCTCAGAGGTTATGTAGTTAAAATTTATCAGTGATATACTCCCAATTTGGTAGTGTGGCATGCTGAGTGTTGCTGTGTGATGATCATTTATTGATCATTTGTGATCAAAGCGTGGCTTTTTGAAAAAGCGTAGCTTTATGGACGATACCTCATCGGACCTCACAACCCGGAAATGGTCGAAACAGGAAGATGCGGCAAGGTTTCAGGGGTAGCTTCCCTAGGGTATGACCATTCCTTTTGGAAAAGGGTAGTATCATGGTATGGAGCCCAGATACTTACTCATGTGGACACACTATATTTACTACTGTGTGATGTGTTGGTGACGAGCACTCGGATAAAGGTCCCAAAGGACCGGGGGTAGCATATCTCAGGTTTACTACCCGAGAAGGGGGTAACCGGCCTTGTGTTGGCAGAGAGCAGGTTGTCTCTCGGGGCGTCCCGCCAGAGGTGTTCCTACGTGGCATAGGAAGTTTCTTAGCCTGACCATTTGTTGGAAATCCATCTTCCAATACGAACCTTGTACGGTTTTAGTTGTAGAACCTGCCATTTACTTATGGTGGTCACCACTGTTTAGATGGTAGCTATAGTAGGCATAGTTCGGAATGTCTATGCTGGCTAAGATTAATATTATACTTTCATAATGTTTTTCCGCACTATGCACTAATAATAATATCGAATGATTTTGCGTAGTAAGCATGTTTGACTATCATAAGAAGAAATCTCCTCCAATTCTGCGTTTGCATTATGTGTGTGGCGGGAGGTCTTATGTTAGTTTCATTTTCCAAAAGCATTGCGGATATTTTCCACTTCTTTTGTTGTTGTTGTTTTAAAGATAATAACTGCTTTAGTTCTCACACCAGTCACCACGACTGACCTGGAGTTTATTGTTTCTTTCCTAAACTCTGGATGCCCATCAATTTCCACACGGGCAGTCTAGAGTCAGGTTATCAGGTCATTCTAGATTCAGGAGATGCTGTGGAGCTTTGGAGGCAAGCTGGATGGCGAACGTACTCCCGTACTTGTTTATTTATTCCGCTGTGAATTCTGTATAAGGACAAGTTATATAACTGTTCATTGATGTATTGTGTGTATATTAACTCTGATGATGATGTAATGTATAAACTGATATAGTTTTGATTTAAAGATTATTCATTGATCTATTATATGTTGTTCCGCTGCAAATGTGAGATTCTGATATTGTTTTGTGTTTTTCTGTTGTTTCTTCTTTCAGTTTCTTTTGTCTTCTTCTACCTCTTCTTTTTCTCTATAACAATTCGGTTTTTCGGTATTCGATTGCTCGGCAGTTGTACAGTGGACGTATTAATGTCGATTTTCGAGCGTCGAAAATTCGCATTCGTTACATTTGGTATCAGAGCATATGGTAAAGCGATAACTTTGGCTCTGTTGGGAATTACTCATTAGAGATAGAGTTAGCGGTACTCTAGAATGAGTGTGAGTGTAATAATAGATATGAGCGCGTATTTGTTAGTGAATATGAAATTGTTTTATATTGTGTTTGCTTATCCGTTGAGCTGTTTGTGAATTTTGGTCGGTATGTGGGACGCCATATTATCGATAGGGGTTTCTAAACACTTAAACGAGGCAAGTCGACATAGTATCATTTTAAATTGGGTAAATGGAATAATTTTACCTTGGTATTATTTTACATATAAAAGAAATAATTTTTTAGAAATTATTAAAGTATATATAATTGAATTGTTTGGTTGTTGAAAATGTAAGAAATATATAAGTTAATAAAAGTTGTTTGAATAATCTAGATAAAAACAACAATTGTAAAAGAATGGAGTGTATAAGCAAATGAATTATTAAGTATGGAATTATAATTAATATGACTTGCAGTTGTGAAATAATCTTGTATAAGTAAAGTAAAATAGTGAAATTATATGAGAAAAAGATTTATAAATGTGATTTATAAATAAAGGAAATTTTAAAAGAATTTAAAAGCACTGAATTCACTGTTGTTGCTGGGAAATAATAAGGGTGATGACTGCAGCATCATCAGTATCATTTTCGAGTTTCTGTGTGATGGATTTGCTACCATAGTAAATTGAAGATTGAAGTTTTGTTGTGATAACCAAATTTGAAATTAAAATGCAAGTTGTAATTGATAATTATAAGTGAAATGAGTTTTATACTTATAATATGATTTGGAAGTTAAATAAATAAGTTGTATAACTTATAAAATGAATGAATATAAGTAGAAATGAGTTTTTAACTTATAATACGAGATAATAAATTTAGCTTTGGTAAAAGTTAAATAGAATTTACTTTAGAATTGGAATCTGAATTGGACTTATAAGTGGAAATTTAAGTAAGTTAAACAAATGATGTTTAATTGGAATATAACTTAAGTGATGTTGAATGAAGTTGATTTTGATATCGAAGTAAATCAATAAGTGAATTAATGAAATGAAGTCATTAAGAATATGAACTTGAGGTTTATAAAGTGAAATTCGATTTTATTTGTTAAATGAATTAGCAATTGAAATGAACAAATGGATTGAATGTTAATCAATCGAATGTGAATAAATTGATATGGAATAATGGATATAAGTGTTAATTCATTAAAAGCTAATAAGTTGGAAATTGGAAATTCAATGAAAGTCAATTTAATATTAAACCAATTGGAATTAAAAATGTTGAACCAACTTGAATGTAAATTAGTGAATGTGAACTAATTGAAAATGAATACATGAATGGTTTGAAAATTTTGTTGAAAGCATTCAAATTCGTTTTGAAACCATATAAATTGCTTATGGGAATTATTTGATTGCATTGCTTATGGAAACTTTGTGTTTGTTATTGAAAATTAATGAAATGTAAATGAATTTCTTATATATGTCACTTACGTGTTTAAACTAAGTAAGTACAGGTACCGCGGCTGCCGTTCGGTTGATTTGGTTGCGCTAAAATGCTAATAAATAACTGATTTGCTTAAAAATGCTAAAAAGGTACGTCTACACAATAAAAATAGAAAATATGAACTGTTTTTCTGCTTTTCCGACCGTGTGGGTCGATGTATATATATTTATGTCTATTGTGATCCTACTACGATCGAACCGCGCAAAGGAGGCTATGGCGAATTTTTTTGAAAATTTAAGGCGTTAGAAAATTTTCGGGAAATGTTGGAAAAGTTGTGAAAACTAAATTTTGGATTTGGAGTTAAAAGTTAAACGATATAGTTTGTTTTGAAAAGTATAACTAAGTATAGATTTGAAAAACTTAGTAAAGTTTCGAAAGAGTTTAACTATTGGATTTTGGGGAAAGTTGTACACTTAAGTGATTTTGAAATTTAATTTGAACGAATTGTTTGAAAAAATTAATGAATTTGTGCATTTTTCTTACTTTGCAATTTCGAGGACGAAATTCTTTTTAAGGGGGGAAGTTTGTGATGACCCAAAATTTCTGTCATTTGAAATTCGTATATTTAATTGATTTTAAATATTAACAAGTGAGATTTGTAAGTCGAATAAATTTAAATTCGAATATAGTGATTTAATGGGACAATTAAATTATTAATTTAATATTTGAAATTTCAGAAATAATTGGAAATTGGGTTTAATGTGATTAAAAATGATTTATAAAGTTATATTAAATCATATTGAAGTTATAATGATGTTATAGAACTTTTAAAATCGAATTAAAAGTTAATTTGTGAAAATTGAATATTTTAATATTTAATTGACGAGTGAAAATAGTCACTTATCAAACTGTCTCGGATTTCAACGAAACCAGTTTCATCGGATCCATAATGTGAAATTATTGTAAGGTTTCAAATTTCGTGTCAATCGGAGTTGTCGTTTGTCCAGGGCAAGCCAAAACGCATCGAAATCGGTTTAAATCGAGTTGATTTAAATTTGATCGCTTATTTCCGTAACTCGCACATACGATCGAATTAGCTCCCGAAACACGTTCCATTGTGTTCAGAACACGGGGTAAACCTTAAAAACGCCAGCCGACACGCTCGATTTGGAGTTCGGAAAATTTTCGATGAATAGTGTTTTGGCCAATTTTCTATAAAAGGACTTCACTTTCTCACATTTGCTCAAACCCTACAATCAAACGTTCAGCCGGCTCTAGATTTTTAATGGCCGAGAATACTCGATTCTTTCTTCCTCAATCTCTTCAAATCCACGCGTTATTACGAGAATCACTCAACTACAAAGTGAAAGATCTCGTCGAGATCTTTCGATCCATACGGAGATGATGGGGTATGGCGCATCGGAATCACGGCAATCTTCGTTCAAAGGTCACGCGT
Organism: Allium fistulosum; assembly: GCA_030737815.1. Classification (NCBI taxonomy): domain Eukaryota; kingdom Viridiplantae; phylum Streptophyta; class Magnoliopsida; order Asparagales; family Amaryllidaceae; genus Allium; species Allium fistulosum. The sequence goes on along the minus strand of CM060904.1, from coordinate 1,124,012,359 downwards.
TCACACGTGAATTCCAAGGCAATGAAGCAACCGAGTGCCACGTCGTTCGAGGGGGAAGTGAGGCTCGAGTAGGCGCACGTCGCGGTGGTTTTTGATCAACGTGAAGTCGATCTTATGGGTCGCGAAAATTCAAAGTAGGGGGCGGCATGGGTTCGAACGTGAATATCCTGGAGCACGTCGCGTGAGAGAAGAAGGCGCGTGTGGCCTGATTTCTTTTGTTTGAAATGAACGACCGTGATGAAGCAATGGTTGTAAAAATAAAATATAATTTGAATTTATATATATTTTAAATTGTATAAAGTTTAAAAACCATAACTTCGTCATACGTTGTCGAAATTCGATGAAACAGGAAGCGTTGGAATCGCAGCGACGAGATATATGCTGCAGCGCAGATCTGGGCGCGTTTGGGGGCAAGCGAGAATTTTTGATTAAATCGAACGGTTCGATTTAATTTAAAATTTAGTCACTCGGAAACTCAAGGTGAGAACTTCTCACTCAATTGAATATCTGTTTCGATTTCAATTTTAAATAGTTAGATTTAAAATTGCTTAATTGTGTGATTGAATGATAAATTGTTATCTATTGTGTTGAAATAGACCCTATACGCCGTATATTAAGCGGAGGTTATTTATTAAAAACATATACCGCGATAATTCCACCGTGAAGTGGAATTGGTATTATATATGTATTTGGAGTTTATTTCCCGCATTATATAGCGGATGAGACCCTATTGCGCCGCATAATAGCGGATAGTATTTTATAAATCCCATATACCGCGATATTCCACCGTGAAGTGGAATTGGTATTGTGCTAACATCTGTGGATGCAGGGAAACAGGTTGGAGGGATCCAACTGGATTCCTCAAACATTTGAATTTATTTCAATGTTGTGTGTTGATTTATTTATAATCGCCGTGTGATTATATTGTGATTGAAATTGTTGACGGCTATAAATTAGCCGAAGATATTTTTGGTATCGTTGGATACCAGAAATATAAAAAATTGGATTTTCGAAATTTAAGTTGAAAATTTATCGGAAAATTTATTTTTGATAATTGGATAAATTTAAAAGGAGTTTTAAAAGATAAAAATTTTATTTTCAAACCATATTGAATTAAATTTCAAAATATGGAAAAAGGGCTTAATAAATGGATTTCGAAAATATTATTTATAAGTTGAGAATTGATTTAAAATTTGGATTTTTAAATAGTTTGAAAAATAAAGAAATTTATTTTAAAAAGGAAATAATTTGGAAATTAAGTGGAAATTTGATTTGGTGTTTTAAAATAAATTTGAAAATCAATTTGAAATTAATTGATTATTAATTTACCATAACTAGTAAAAATTTATTTATAGAAATTTATCTGACTTTAAATTAATCGGATAATTAAATTAATCCTACTTATGGATGTTTGGATTATATTGGATGTCGAATTGTTTGATATCTTTGATATGTGATGCTTGGTGATATATCCTGATTTGTGTTGTGATCTGTATTTGTTTATCTGTGATATATATTTGTGATCTGTGAATGAAAGATAAGCGTTATAGTTTATACCGCTTATCAATTATATTGTTATATTTAATCTGTGATGTTTGAATGTTGTTGCACTATTGTGTTAAACCCATGGACTACACAATACACACACAAATGTGGATTTCACGTGGAAATCGGTTAAGTCACAGATTTTTATCAATTTTGGAAAATTGAGTTTTTGAATCTAAAATGGTTTTGGAATTGGAATTGAAAGTTTTTGAAATGAGTTTCAGAAATAAAAGTTATTTTAAATAACTTAATAGAATTGGAATTTAAATCATTTGATTTAAGTTTGAATTCAATACTTTAAAATTGAATTCAATAATTTGGGAATTTTGGTTTAAAGGATTTTACAAATTATAAAAGGTGTTTATATGGGTTTTTAACCATTTAAAATATGGTTTTGGAAATTTAAATGTATATTCAAGTTTTATACTTGGATGGATTTAACCTGTATAAATGTAACCAGTTTTTCCCAAAACGAAAACTATATGTTTTCAAATAATAATGGCTTTCATAAAGTGAAAAGATTTCCAATTTATATCGAAACAATTCAAGTTGAAATGAAATTGTAAATAGTTTGGAAAAACTATGAATTAACCTTTGTGAAGATGATTAAACTTTAGTTTGGAAACCTCTGAATGAATCTTTGTGAAATTGGGTAAACTTTTTGAAGTAAATCTTTTTGTTTAAAGATTTAAAATTGTAATTTGTTTAAACCATTTAAAGGAAAGGATTTGGGGTAATAAGTTGTGACTTAATTGAAATCCCTATATCCATATGTTTTAAATATTGTGCTCACTATTCGGATTAGCCGGGAAAAGACCTTTGTGTCATATAACTCATTCCGAATTAGTGATACGACGATATGGATCGTATTGAAGACCGGTGGTGAAGACCGGGTATTTGTGAAAACGATAGGATGACCTATCGATTGTCTCTGCACCGTTAGCTACGGTATAGAGATTTCCTTTGTGATGGGAAGTTTTATCGGGATTGTGAATACCCGGATTGCAAGGGCTTCTTTGGAAGTGCCTTCGGTTCTGTTCGAACCCGGAACAGACTTGTATGGTTACATGTCTGACATTACATTTTGAGATATAAAGCTGATTTCTTTCAAATACATTTCTGTTTGGTGGCGGAGAATTTATTCTCTTAGCTTAACACCCTTCTCTGAGACGTACGAGCTCAGAGGTTATGTAGTTAAAATTTATCAGTGATATACTCCCAATTTGGTAGTGTGGCATGCTGAGTGTTGCTGTGTGATGATCATTTACTGATCATTTGTGATCAAAGCGTGGCTTTGTGAAAAAGCATAGCTTTGTGGACGATACCTCATCGGACCTCACAACCCGGAAATGGTCGAAACAGGAAAGATGCGGCAAGGTTTCAGGGGTAGCTTCCCTAGGGTATGACCATTCCTTCTGGAAAAGGGTAGTATCATGGTATGGAGCCCAGATACTTACTCATGTGGACACACTATATTTACTACTGTGTGATGTGTTGGTGACGAGCACTCGGATGAAGGTCCAAAAGGACCGGGGGTGGCATATCTCAGGTTTACTACCCAGGAAGGGGGTAACCGGCCTTGTGTTGGCAGAGAGCAGGTTGTCTCTTGGGGCGTCCCGCCAGAGGCGTTCCTATGTGGCATAGGAAGTTCCTTAGCCTGACCATTTGTTGGAAATCCATCTTCCAATACGAACCTTGTACGGTTTTAGTTGTAGAACCTTCCATTTACTTATGGTGGTCACCACTGTTTAGATGGTAGCTATAGTAGGCATAGTTCGGAATGTCTATGCTGGCTAAGATTAATATTATACTTTCAAAATGTTTTTCCGCACTATGCACTAATAATAATAATATCGAATGATTTTGCATAGTAAGCATGTTTGACTATCATAAGAAGAAATCTCCTCCAATTCTGCGTTTGCATTGTGTGTGTGGCGGGAGGTCTTATGGTAGTTTCATTTTCCAAAAGCATTGCGGATATTTTCCACTTCTTTTGTTGTTGTTGTTTTAAAGATAATAACTGTTTTAGTTCTCACACCAGTCACCACGACTGACCTGGAGTTTATTGTTTCCTTCCTAAACTCTGGGTGCCCACCAATTTCCACACGGGCAGTCTAGAGTCAGGTTATCAGGTCATTCTGGATTCAGGAGATGCTGTGGAGCTTTGGAGGCATGCTGGATGGCGAAACGTACTCCCGTACTTGTTTATTTATTCCGCTGTGTTTTCTGTATGAGGACAAGTTATATAACTGTCCATTGATGTATTGTGTGTATATTAACTCTGATGATGATGTAATGTATAAACTGATATAGTTTTGATTTAAAGATTATTCATTGATCTATTATATGTTGTTCCGCTGCGAATGTGAGATTCTGATATTGTTCTGTGTTTTTCTGTTGTTTCTTCTTTCTTTTTCTTCTGTCTTCTTCTACCTCTTCTTTTTCTCCATAACAATTTGATTTTCCGACATTCGATTCCTTGGCAGTTGATACAATGGATGTATTAATGTCGATTTTCGAGCGTCGAAGATTCGCAATCGTTACAAAAATGGTAGATTGAGTTTTGTATTGTGCTCCCATTTCTACCGGTTCTATTTTGATTTACAATTTCTTCGGGTTATTTATTATCACATCACTTCTTGAAGTGCTATATTATATTTGAAAATATTTCATAGGCAATGCTTTTATAGTGCTATACAAAGATATAATATCTCTTTTGGAGATATTTATAAGTATCCTTTTTGGTGTGTGATAGTAAAATTATTATACCAAAGGTCAATTTATGGAGTATTGTAGTAATACACATTTTCTCTTTTAAAGATATTTTATAAATCTCTTCTGTAGATATTTTACCATCACTTTTTCTGAAGTGTTACATTTCTCTTCTAAAGATACTTTATATGTACTACTTTTGGAATGCCATATTAATACATAATATCTTTTTCTACATGAATTACATAATTGCTACTTTTACACTAGCATAAAATATCCATGTTGGAGATTTTTGTTGTAACTACTTTTGAAATGTTATATCAAATTTTAAATACAATAACAAAATTAGATGCGTTAAATAAAAGTTAGATGTGAGATATAAAACCACTACTTCTGAAGTTTTATATGATATCCCTTCAGGAGTTATAATGTTACTTCCAAAATAAATATAAAATATTGTAGCATCATCAAAGAACTTTTCAAAATATATTTTGGATCACAAATATATGGAGTACATTAAAGGTTATGGCAATTTTATCAAGTGGTACAAAATCTAAAACAAATTATTAAAAATAGGTCCACTCCTTTAAAACATCAATTTCACCAAGAAAACATCAAATTTTCGCACAACTCTCAAAACAAAAGTTGTTCCATATTATTATAGCTTTCCTACGAGAGTTAGATCGTAGAAAACAGACAAGGGAGTCAAAATTTATGGCCAAAACATTCTTGTGCTACAATGCTTAAATCCTCAGGCACAAGCCTGAGTTAAATTTAAACACATTTTAGGCTTAGCAAACTTTAGATTTCTTAGATATGATAAACATAAAAGTTGTTCATTATAAAAGTAGCTTTAAAATGAAAAAAAAACCTCACTTAAATCAGATCATAAAGCCAAAAGTTATGATTAAAATACCTTAGTGCTTCATCTTAAAACAAAACTCAGGCAAAAGTTGTTACTTCATATTCAATCACATTTTAGCATTAAAAAACTTCTGATTTTCGAAAAGTGATCAAGATAAAAGTTGTTCCTTATAAAAATACATTTCATCTTAAATAATATCACTTAAATTCAATCAAAAATTATGGCAATTCTATCACAGCACTTCCAAATTTCATAATTCAAAACACTTCAACATCTAACTAATCAATCCAAAGCATAAGAGAATAGCAACCGCGTAATAAATAATACCATTTGACTAAGAAAAGAATGGCCTTGTAAGCATCATCATACAATAACATTTATAGAAATATGAACAATAAATTCCATATATACACACACACATACATACACATTTCCTTCTAACACTACTAGAAAAGGGTTAAATAGCGACCGGGGGGGGGACGGCTTCCGACGGGCCGTCGGCGGCTGTTGGAAGCAGTCGGAAAATCGCGAAATACAGGCTCCAGCCGAGCCTCTTCTTCCTCATTTTATCATACACAAAACCTAATTACAAATTCCCAAATTCACTCCCCAAGCCTCCAATCACTAATTTCGTATTTTTGCATCCTCCCCAGCTACGAATTCAACCTCTCTTGCTTTCTAGCTTAGGTATAATCTCTTATTTTCGTGAAAAATTCAATTTTTACCCTATTTCTAGATTTGCATAAGTTGATAAATTAGGGCTAATTGGTGATTGAAATTGTTTCCAATAGTGTTATAATAGTTTCTAGCATTCCATGGTATACCTATTTCATCTTTTATCGTGAAATTGTGAAAAACATATATAATTTGTAGTTGTTCGTGTATATGTAAATCGTTGTGTATGCCTTGATTCTACGATTGTATATGTGTGTAGCGCTGCTATCATTGTATCGTGTTAGTTGGAATAAGATAAAATGAATGTACGAGCTAGGAGTATTATATTGTGCACGTATTGACTTATGCAACAAAAATAATGCATGAGTCTAAATTATAATTGTGTGTATTGAAAAATGACAAAAATGTTAAACCAGCCTTAAGTTGATATAATACATCGAATAAATGTGTTAAATTAAAAAATATTTTTGTAAATGTGAACAGTTAGTAAAACCGTATTTTTTCATAAAATGCGCACATTTAATTAACTAATGTCCCTTAGAGAGTTTTTGGCCCCGTCTGACGAGTGTTGTACATGATCGTTATATAAATAGTCGTTTTTTTTTCAAAAAAACGACCATTTATATTCATCTGGTACAATGTTTGTTGGATTTGTCCCTGTATTGGACAAGTTATAAACACAGTAAGCATTTACATTTTGTATACTACTTCGTCTCAAACGGTTCATAAAATTTCGGCCAATATGCAGTTGGCACGAGAATATTGGATGAAGAAGATGCGTAAAAACTATAGGGACTCGATATCCGAAATCAAGAAATCAGGTAAAAAACCACGTTGGATGGGGGAGAGCGTATGGCAAGCATGGTTGGGATATTGGGAAACTGACGAGGCAGGCAAGTATACTAATTTTTTTTAAGTGACTGGTAGTAAATATCAAAAAATACATGATCGATAAATAATGTATCAAATTTTGAATGTATAGGCAGAGTCGGAAAGAAACTCTGCAAACAGAAATAAAAATCTCGTCACTCATCGCGGAGGGTCGAAGTCATTTCAGCAGTATCGGCAGAAGTTGGTAAATTTACTGAATGCAAATTGTAAATAGTTTGTGCTATATAATTTTAAATATACAATAATTGTATGTAAAAATCAATTTTAGGAAGCTGAGGCGCATGGTTCCGTAGGCTATATGGACGTGTTTACTCATACGCATGCTGTCGAGCATGTAAATCCGGACGGGACAGTTTCGTATACATGGCAGGACGATAAATCCAGCAAGAGCCATGTAAGCATATTTCATTTTATGCAGTATTAGTAATTGTTCTACTTGTTAAAATATAATGAAATAAGATATGATGATATTAATTTGTTAATGCAAGAAAAGTTTATGGAGCAGCGCCAGAAACTCCTTGCTGATACGGGTCGAGATCAGCTGACGGCGGATGAGGAGGATGCTATTTTTGAGTCAGTTATGAACCCATCGGAGCTTGGCAGACGATACGGATTTGGCAATCAAGTGGTAAGTAAATAATATATTGGGTATCATATAAGTTTTCAAATTCAGTACATTGGTTTTGAGTCACTTCGTTATGAAAGCATTATGCATTACCAAAATATATTAATTCGTTACTTGAATGTCATTTCAAAAAAAAATAACGAAAAAGACATGTTATTTAATTTAGTTTGCCTGATATATGCTGTACACATGCATAAATTTGTCACATTTAATGTTAAAGAGATCAAAAGCAGTGATATCTCGTAATGTAACGTACTATTATTTTTGTTAATAAATGGTTGAATCACAATTTAAAAACGGCCAAAAGAACATATTTTCAAATGTATACATTATACATGCATAAACTAAATTAAATAACATTATCACACTGCTAATCATTCACATACCTACACATACACTTACATTAACATGCATAAACTAAATTAAATAACATTATCACACTACTAATCATTCACATACCTGCACATACACTTACAGAGATCACATAGCTAAATTAAATATTTATTACAGGCCAGCAGTCAGAGACGGGGTAGGCAGACTAGAGCTCAGATCGATCTAGCAGAGATCGAATATTTGCGGGCTAGAGTGGCGCAACTGGAGGAGCAGAACCGTCGGCAGGCCATAGAGACCACACCGTTGCTAGACCAGCGTATGACCGAGTACATGCAGCAGTATGGTGGCCGCTTCCCTTCCTCTGTTGGCTCTGGTTCTGGAGGAGATTGATTGATTGCTTTGGTCGGTATGTTTTTTTCTATTTTGTATGATTTGGTAGATGGTGGAGGTAGTTGTTGATTTATGTACTATGTTTTGATACACTTAGCTGTTTTGTTGTATAATTATGTGGATGTTGAGATGTTGGGTGATGATTATGTGTTTTGACTTAATTTTATGTATTTTTTTGTTTGGTGAATTGTGTATAGTTTGGTTTTTGATATTTGGTTGGAATATTATATATTGGATTCTGCAGAATAGTATTTGTATGAGAAATATGGATGGAAGGCTATATTGCAGTAGAAATATAAAAAAAATTACAGTAGATTTCCGACGGCTTTCGGGTTATATTTTTCCGACGGCTTCCGACGGTTTCTGACAAGTGTCGGAAGCCTTCGGAAATACGAACGACGAGATGTATCGGAAGCCGTCGGAAACACTGCACCCCGACGCCTTATTTTCCTACGGCATTTTCCGACGGCTTCCGACGGCCGCCGACGGTTTTCTGCCGTCGGAAAATGTCTTTTTCCTTGTAGTGTAATAATTCAATTTTTTTTTTAAAATTGGAACTTTTGGTTCTTTATCATGGGAAACTTTGAAATATAATAATTCATTGAAACTCAAGCTTTTAGCTTTATAGAAACTACAAGTTCTCAAATTTTATTTAAAATGATATAAATTAAACTTACCGTGTATGCTTCCATTAATGTTTCCATTCACTTCAGGTGCGCTAAATCAAGATCAATATTCGATTTAAACTTCGATACGATCTTCTCTAGATACGTATTCATCTTATATATGTTTCTCTAAGGACCAATAAAATATTACTTCTGGAAATATAAATCATATATCAAAATCATTTCCAAAATCTTCACTTAAACCAAAATCCAAAACAACAGGTTTTCAAAATGAAAACTTCATTTACCAAACATGTTCAGATTACTTAGATCTGTATCACAAACCAAAACGCAATCAAATTCAATAAATTTATTTGAATCAATAACTACAAAACTTGTCAAATTTAAAACCTGCTTCCCAAAATAAATGAACCCAAAAGCATACAAAAATAAGCAAATTTTAAATCAATTCAAACCCAAATTAAAAAATCATTACGTTCAACATTTTATTTTTAAAACATGTATATGTCTCAAAGATAAATCATTTGAGCATGATACACTACAAGATTTAACGGCTATTCCAACGGCTATGAGCCGTTGGCGGCCGTTGGAAGCCGTTGGAATAGCCGTTGGAATATAATCAACGCTTTCCAACGGCTTCCAACGGAACCAACGGATAATTTCCAACGGCAATTCCAACGGCGACCAACGGTTAATAGCCGTTGGAAACCGTTACTAGCCGTTGGACTAAAATGTCCAATATGCCGTTGGAAGCCGTTGGATATGGCAAACCGAAAGATGACATAAGTTTTTTCACTTGATAATAATTTTCGCACATTAAATTATCGGGTGGCATATGATGTTTAGCAGCTTGAACAACAGCCGTAAATCCAGCTTCTGTAAGGTTGTATTTTGATTTCACTGCAATGTATTCTGCAGTTACCGATAATTGAGAGCCGCTTAAACATCCATTCCAAAGGGCTTTTTTAGCATGATCCAATAAATCATATATTTTTTTAGCTCCAACATTTGGTTCCTCTTCAACGGCAGGGAACATTGATCGTGCTGCATCTTCGACCATATGTTCTATGAGATTCGTACTAACTTCATCACTAATGACCTCCACCGACTGTTCTTGATTTTTAGGGGCTACAATTTCTCCATGACGATCCCACAGCAAATAATTGGGTACGAAACCGTATTGGCGCAAATGAACCTTAACTATATTCGGTATTAAATAGTTCAACAATTTGCATCTACTACATGGACAATGAATTTCTTCATCGTTTGCAATATTACTTATAGCAAATTCGATGAACACTTGTACCCCTTTTAGAAAATGTTCACTTATTGCACCATTAATTTCCCTTCTTTGATACATTCAGCTCCAATCATTAAAGTAATTGACCATTTTTTCTACTTGAAAACCTATGATAAAGTAAAAAAATTATAAATCATTCATTTTATATTTTGTTTAAATTTTATTTACTGATGTAGTAAACCTGTACTAAATTTTATATTTTTTCTGCAAACTTCATTTGAAATAAACAACTATTGATTCATTGCCACTTATGTATCTTCTTTGATGGTCGGTCATCCTACTTCCCATTACAAACACAATAGTAATTATATTTCGTAAATCATATCATTTTAAACGATTTCACAAAATTTCGGCAGCATTTCCCCCATGTTCCTTGTATCGTACACAAATGCGTGTACACAAGGAACGTAAAGAAAATGCCGTCGAAATTTTGTGAACCGTTTAAAGTGATATGATTGACGAAATCTAATTACTTTATAGTGTTTGTAACTTGTCCAATACAGGGACAAATCCGACGAATGATGTATCAGATGATTAGAGTTGTCCGTTTTTTGAAAAAAACGAATATCCCTAAAACGATCATATACAACACTTGTCAGACGGGGCCAAATATATCTAAGAATTTAAATATTTGTTTATATTAAATTTAAATATATAACTCTTTTAATTAATATTGGTTTATATTTTACCGTTTTATTACATTAGAACTAAATTCATTTATACACAAAATTTGTACACAAAATTTGTACACAAAATTCATTTATACACTAAATCAATTCACGTGTTCGCACAAATACAAAACTCGTGTTCGCATAAATGCAATATCCGTTCTAACGGCTTCCAAATGCGATAAACTCTATCACGCACATACTATATAATGCAATATCCTAAATTACAAAATTTTCAATCGGTTATAATAACTTGTTAATTATGGTATGATAGTTGCAATTAGGGAATAACATGATGTAATATGCATACACTAACAAGTAGAAATCAATCAACATTCGAATTAAACCCTAAATATTAGGTTTAGCAAAATTACCGATTTGGAGAGCTAGAAGGGTGGAGATCGGCCAGAGCAGCTTCTAGATGGCGTTGGTGGTGGTTGGGATGGTGTTTGGGCCGGCAGTTGGAGGTTGGAGGTGGTGGAATGGTGGAATTGGGGGAAATATTGAGTGTGGAAGAAGAGAATGAGCTGCAGGTTCGTTCTCTGGAAAATATGCAGGAAATTTTCCAACGGCTTCCAACGGCCGCAAACGGTATTCTTCTAACGGTTTCCAACGACTACAGACGGTTTCGGCAAAATCCAACGGGCCGTTGAAAACCGTTAGAATCGCCGTTGGAGGCCGTTGCAAACTGGGCGTTGGAATACACTGTAGTTCTAGTAGTGATACTAATATCTATAATATAATGTGATCTGAAAAATAAGGACTTAAAAAAAAAGGATCTATGCTAAAATGAGATCTGAAATATAAGAAGAAGAAAAATGTACAATGAAATGAGACTTGTAAAATTAGATCTATGATAGAATAAGATCTGGAAAAAGAAAAATAAGATCCTTGGAATAAGATCTGAAAATTTTCTTACCATTTTAATATATATACGTAAATCAAAGGTTCATAAAATTAGCTTTGGAATAACTCAAAACTGGATCAAAAAATGATTGAAAAATACATCTAAAAACATATCTGGGAGTTAATCTAAAAAAATTTAGATCAGTAAAAGTAGATCCGTTAAAACTCAAATTTAAGTCTGGAGAAATTAGGAAATAGGTCAGAAGTATGAATTAAAAATACTCAAATCAAAAGTAATTACAACACAAATCTAGAAATGTAGATATAGAAGATTTCAAATTTAGATGTGAAAAATTAAAAATAATGCTAGAAGAATCCCGTGCTAACAACGTCGTAACGTGTTGTAGCATAAATTAAGGGTAGAAACCATTGAAGAAGGAAGAATGTGATATTTTATTTATTTCAAATTTGTATCTACCATACAATGAAACTCTGTTAATGACATGTTATGAAAAATAAAAATTACAATAATGCACATATAACATCTAACATGTTAAAGCATCTAACATGGTGACCCTCATAATTTACATCTACTACTACAATATAATAGTTTTTTTTTTTCCTACACAGCAGGTTTATTTAAATAGAATTAGGCTAAAACTTAACCTGCGATGTATGGTCTTTTGAACAAATCAACCCTAAATCTGTAGGACAAATTTAAATCGGTTGAGCATCAACGCTACCTCAAAACTCAAGGTTCGTGTGTGCTACTGCTACAATTAATCCCAACCATTTATCTATTTTTATCCTCCTCTAATTTCTCCTTTAACAACTGGTTCCTTTTTCAGTCGTGTTTTCAACACAAACAGCATTAATTGAATCCAACTCCAATGAGAACTGCAACATACTCCACTTTCTTTCTCCTCTCCATCATCTCCACTCTCATTCGCTCCTCCCTCGCCATTTGCGTTCCTCATGGCTCCACTCACACCAAAATCTCCCATCCTCCTCCTTCCATTCAAATCCCAAGCTCTCCACCCACGGTACCTACAGGCGGTTCCTACGCAGCTCTGTGCGACAAAGCAGACTACCCAGACGCCTGCATGGCCACCGTCAAGTCCGTCTCTCCCATCACCACTCTCGCCGCAACATTCGACCCCAAGTCCCTCCTCAAAACTTTGATCAAAGGTGCCACCATCGCGACCCAACAAGCCCTGACTGTGGGCCAGTTCCTCTCCAAGCAGCCCGGCCATGACAGCGTGACTAGGTCAGTGATCGAGTCGTGTGTTAGCGGGTTTGAGGACGCTCTTCACGATCTTCAAGCGTCCGAGACCGCTTTGGATGGGAACGACAAGGCGACCTGTATGATTAACCTGAGCGCGGTTATGGATGACTATGAGAGTTGCAGCGATGCTTTTACTGACAACGCTCAGCCTGTGCATCCCATGCAGACGTACGAGGATTTGCTTGATAAGCATGCCAGTAATTGCTTGGCTATTGGGTCTTTGATTCATTGACTTTGGATCTTCGTTTTTTATTTTTATTTTTTTTGTCTGTAATGTTTGTGTCCTCGTATGCGCAATTAAAGCCAAACAGAAAGTTTGCTTTAGTCCCGTTTTCTAACCATTCTCAATATTTATAAGTCGAAAAAAGACTGTTTTATTAACTTCTCCTGTGAGCTCTAATATAATGCATGTATACATGTCAGCCAAAACTAACTATAAACACTCATGGAAAGAGCGTAAATTTTGTTACATATTCTAGCCTTGCATGCTGGTGTTGTGATTGGTGGATGGTTGACAGTGGGAGTAATTCAGCCACAAAACTAAACTAGGAACCCAGAATAAAAAAGGTGTCAATAAATTCTTATTCCACGAAATATTTAATGTAAAATTTTGAATACTTCATGCAAGTATTTATGTTAATTAAAATGAAGCTAAAATGCTCATGGCTAGATCATTTTATTAATATATCACTTACCAACCATTAAAAGTCGCTATCAAGTAAAACGATACCAATAAATCGGTGATGATATAACGTACAATTTATGAAACCGCATAAATTTGGGGAACGATGATGATAATCATCCACTAGCAGTGCTTGCCATATTGTATTACATAATACACACATCCTTTAATAATATTCAAACTTTGCAATTAATGCAATGATTTAGTGGAATATCCATTAAAATTATCATGTTATTAGATTGAATAAGAATCTTAAGTGAAATATAACATGGTTTCCTTAAGTCAAAGAACAATGGATCGTCAGGATTATCAACAAAGAAATCCTTTAAAAAATGTATGAAGACAAAGCTCAAACATGCAAAAAGGTACAAGATGAAGGAACGAAGGAGATATGGACTAGTTCAGCAACGTAAAGGAGGGTCGATAATAAAGATGAGGATCATGACATAAGGCGAGATTAGCTGGCGAATGATGCATTGGCTCACGTACCGATCGGGTCAACTAGCCGATGTAAACTAACCGACCTTTTTAATTGGGTGGATCTAGTAATCCATTAGCCAATCCAGCAACCCTTACCAATCTTGCACGTATATCACATGAATTCCTCCATGCTCTTTCATCTATTCCCTGTCCTCAGCCAAATTACAACAACATATTATAATTATTTAAATCATGCACCGGACCCATCATAAAACATAGAGGATGACAATGGAAAAATCAATGGTTGAAATATAGTGGACACATGAAGACAGTTAAAACGGGGGCAGGAATAGTGTCCTACACATACTGACCCAAACATACCATCGCCACCTTGTTTATGTTTTAAATGTTCTTCTTTTAACTAGATTTCGCTTTGCTTCTTTGAATATGTACCGTACTCTCAAATTATTTCAGAAGATGTCATTTTTGGATCAATAAGCCACGCAACGGAATTAAAGAGGTGATTTTGAAGTTTTGTCCCTTAAATATATATATATATATATATATATATATATATATTAATATTAATTCAAATATTATTGTTTATTATATATATGTGGACTACTGATGTAATTTCAATATTAATATTAATGAAAAAAATATAAATATTAATCTACAAACATATATATATTGAAATGATACTTTATATACAACATGTCACTAGGACAACATATCACATGTCATCACTTAACCACTGGGACAATAATGCTTGTCTACACACATATATTATTCAAATATAAATAATTATACGTGGTGGAATCAAGCTTTTGCTTCTCTATTTGCATTCTTCCCCCAATCCACTCATCGGTTGTAAACTTGCGTCTAAGCAAAGTTTAATGCAATTGATCGAAAGGAATTATTGAAGGATATTTATTATCTCTCCTTGCTTGGTTTCTCTTCTTGGGTCATTGCCAATGAAAATGAGAAAGCAGGAGGCCTTCCCTCCAATTGCCAAGCGATCGACAACTTTAATGTGATACCATCCTATCACTTTCCTTCACGAAATCCCCTTTTGTGGCTCCTGCTTCACATGGTGCACAATAAGAATAGTGAAGCCCATGTTTCAGCTAGAGTCGGTCGTGTATTCGGTAATATTGATTGGTTTAATATCCCTTCAACTCTATGGTGGATTATCTACACTGCACAAACTCTGACCATGCTCATATGATCTTCATCTAATCTCAATTTCTAACTCTATTGCTAAACCTTTCAAGTTACAAAATATGTGGACCACTCGTCACTCATTCCTCGATATGGTCAGGGAGGTGTGGGCCATTCCTACTCGACCTTCGCTTCAAAACTTAAAAATATCAAAAATGCCACATGAATATGGAATGAAAAACCTTTTCTAATATCTTTGATCAGGGTACAAATACTTAAAAAGAATTTGCCTTGTGCGAGGTCATATACGACAATGAGTCTTCTCCTATTCATCGCGAAGAATGGATTTTGCCAAGGAGAACTTCAATCATGAACTCCAAATCAAAGAGCTATTATAGAAGCAGAAAGCTCAAATCAAGTGGATGATTTATGGGGACTCGAACTCCATACTCTTCCATTCCATTATAAATAAGTATATAAATAAACTAGGCCTTCACAGAATCCAAAAAACTGATGGTTCTTGGTCTAACTCCGCTTCTGAGATGGAGGCCGTAATAGCAGGTTAGTTTTGGGATCTTTTTAGTACCCCTTTCACATCCAACTTAGACACTACAAGGAACACTATCAATAGCGTCGATGAGGGGTGACGGCCGTCGACGACTGTCGATGACATTTTTGATGGCTAGCGACGGCTCGTCTTTTTTATATCATTAAACTAAAGAATTAATTTGTTTAATTCACATTATGCTTTTAAAAAATGTTTAAAAATAATAATTTAATTCCTAAAAATTAAAAAAGATATTTTAGCACAACTATTCAATGTAATGACTATTCTAAATGGTTAAATTTGTATTTTCGATGATCTATCTTTGCGTAAATCTAATATTTAACGTTATTGAAAATCTAACTTCCACGATCAATTTATGCGGCTTTTAGTCGGTCCGTTAAGCAAGTTCGATAAACTTGATTTTATGTAACATTTTTATGAATTAAAATATTTTTTAAACTGTTGGGTAATTAATTATGATTTTTTAATTGTATTTAGCATTAAAAAATATTATTAAATAAAATAATCGTCGGATAATAAAATTTATTGGATCATATGTCCATCGAAAGTATATTTGACCTATTTCCAGTAGATGATGAAAAAAATGAACAATTGCACGGTATTGATCTTGAATTTTAAATTTATAGTCATTCGTCGACATTCAGACTAAAAGCCATTCGTTCGAAGGCTAAACGACCTTGGATCAAGACCAAATTCGAACCACGTTTGCTTGGTAATGTGTTTATCCAATCCGTATGGTTGGATAATTAAGAAAATGGACGAGAAAAAATTTAACCTCGAAACAGGTCATTTCACTAGGAGCATGTATAACACTTATATTATAAGTCATCGACGAAGCCATCGCTAAAGTCATCGCTATGCTGTTGGTCGACGCTTGTAGAAGCGACAGATTAATTTATCGACCAGGGATGACTATTTGCCATCGCTATTGGCAATGTTCCTTGTAGTGAGACCTCGACACCTTGAATCATATCCCTCGTTTAACGAGTGACCTAGACTCTATGTAACGCCCCACTCCGAGACCCACATTAGCAAAGAGTATTACTAAGTAACACCGTCTGCTAATATGGAGAATAGAGCTGGATAGAAGCGACAATCTATAACCTTGTCTTAATTATCTATTGAATACGCCAACAATTGCCACTTCTTACTCAAGTGGATCAACATCTCCAATAAATACTTAATACAAAGCCATAGGTGGCTGAAGGATCTATCAGAATAAAATATAAAAACTAAAATGTAATACACATCACAGAACAGTAAATCATCACATACATTTTCACATATACAGATACATCACAAAGTTTACAAAATGATACATGTCAAGTGGTAAAGCAAACCACAATATACAGGCGAGTCAATAGAGTACATATCAGAGTTACAGACAAAAAGGACTACACAAAAAGCTATGACAAAAAGGAGCTAGCAGAATAGTCCATGCGGAAGCAAAATAGGCTAAGTCCAATGTACCTAACCTGAAACATCTCGGTCTGACCCAAGTATAAAATACACGGGTCAGTCTAGCTAAACAAATCAGTTAGATAAACCAAATGATAATGAACATACAAGATCATAAAGTACCACAATTTTCTCCAAATGAGATAACCAAATCATCTAACATAAGATGAATCATAGCAAGCCTCATCTCATAGGAAACTCAAAATAAACCAAGGATATCATACCCAAAACAAGCCAAAAGGCAAATAATAAATACCAATAAAGGTAACATAAGTTTCCACAAGGTAATTGCTATATATCGTGTGGTTCAAAGGACCTACACCGAAGGGCGATGCACTAGGGAAATATAATAGTCAAAGAAACAAAAGACGCTCGAGCTCAGTACTGTATAACAAGGATCCATACGCCCGAAGGCAATGCCCGAAGGCAACGCCAAAAGGCAACAAACCGTAGTGGCGGTACTGGACACCACTGTCCGGCGGAATGTGTCACAACTCTCAAAAAGGAACCCAGAAAATGTTGACGTGAGTCTCATACCACACGTTCGCACTAAACGGTTTACTAATCGTTAGTCAATTTCACACTCAAAGCAGTACAAAGTTCACATCATCTCATCGGTAAACCAGACCCAGAGGTCAAAACGATCAAACGAATAGATTAGGAATTAACTGAAAAGATGAACACACGTGTTCATAGCACGCGTTTTATCTAATCATTTAATTCTCCTCCCTCTTCGCTCCGAGTGCAAAATTGTGTGTGTTTTATATAGAAATTATAAATTGGAGAAACGAACTTTTAATACAATTAAGGATTTTCATAGATTTTGACTTCAACCGCCAAAAATTGGAATATTCATTAAACCAATTCAATTCAACAACAAATGGACAAGGATTATATGTTAGGAATTACTACCTAACACTATCAAAGATATAGGTGAAGATGTGAGTTCAAAAACTCACCTTTTAACCCAAAACTCAAGAGAGAAGCTATAGAGCAAGGCAAGAACAATCACTTTTCAATTATAACCCAAGGAGCTTCAATCTAAGCTCAAGAACAAATATTTCCTAAGTTAGGGTTTAGGAAATTTCAGAAATCGAAGAGGAATTGAGATGGAGAAGGAGAAGAGAATGCATACCTAAGCTTCTCTTGGATTTTGGACTTGAATTTGAGTTTGCAAATGAATCTAGAGCTTAGGAATTTCCATTTCCCATTCTGTCCCCCATTTTCAGTTGAGCTTGAGTTTAAAGAAATGAAATGAGAATGAATGGATGAAGAGAGGGGCTGAGTTAGGGTATATGATGACTTGGGTGAAGCCCAAGCCCAAAGCCCAATTACAAAATAACCAAATTCAACGTACTCCAAACATATCGAAGCTTATACTCAAAAAAGTCGCAAACAACATTTTGAACTCAATGGAAGTGGTCTTAAGTTCAAATTGCTGATTCTCAACTTCATCCTTGATTCAGACGTCTGAAATTTCCAAACCAGACGTCTGAATCTGAAAAAATATGAGTTCTCTAGAATAATATTCATACGTCTGAATCGTATATTTCAAACGTCTGAAAATGGCAATTTTGGCCTATTTCGACTCGAACAATTTCAGACGTCTGAATGAACAATTTCAGAAGTCTGAATTCATGTGAGACAGTTTTTCACAAATTGGCACCTCCGAATCTCGATCCACAAAGACTTTTCACTATATCGACTGTTCTTTGACGAATAGTGACTTTTTCGGACTAAAATCCGACTAACGATGCTATACTTAAATTAAACATTTAAATATAAAATCGTGAAATATGCGGGTTGTTACAGATCTCCCCTCCTTAACAAAATTGCGTCCGCGCAATTCCTAGAGAAGAAATTGGTAACAACTACATACTTACATCACCCAAAAAAAAGAAAAAATAAGCTTGAGATAAAAAGATATTCTCACCAGTGCTAAGCAAAGATAGAAAACCCAGATAGGTTCGCTCGATATACTCTCTGGTTTCCCAAGTACGGTCATTGGGATTAGCGGACCATTGAACTTTAATGAGCAGCACGTCCTTGTTCCGAAGGTGTCTCACCTCCGAGGCAAGTACGCGAATAGGCTGCTGTACAATAGATAAGTCTGGTGAGATCTCAAGCCCTTGCAAATCAGGAGAGTCGATAACAGAATCCGATTCTCGAAGACACTTCCAAAGCTGAGAGACGTGAAACACGTTGTGAACATCGGATAGATGAGCTGGAAGTGAAACTCTATAAGCCATAGGGCCAATACGTTCAGTAATAGGAAATGGTCCCACAAAGCGAGGAGCCAATTTCCCTGTCACACTGAAGCGCATAACCCCTTTCAAAGGAGAAACACGAATAAAGACGAGATCATCAACCGAGAATTCGAGAGGCTTCCTACGGTTATCTGCGTAGGATTTCTGGCGGCTCTGTGCCTCTTTCATTCTCTGCCGAATAAGAACAATCTTCTCAGAAGAATCATGAACAAAATCTGGGCCAAGAATAAGCTTCTTCCCAGATTCCAACCAACAAGAAGGTGATCGACATGGCCTTCCGTATAAGGCTTCGAAAGGAGCCATACCGATACTGGACTAAAAACTATTATTGTAGGAGAACTCTACAAGGGGTAGATGATCCTCCCAACTACCACCAAAATCAAGAATACAAATACAGAGGAGATCCTCTAAGATACGATTCACCCGTTCAGTCTGTCCATCAGACTGCGGATGATAAGCTGTGCTGAAATTAAGCTTTGTTCCCAAAGCTTGCTGAAGACTCTGCCAGAAATGACTTGTGAATAAAGGATCACGGTCACTCATAATCGAACTAGGAACACCGTGAAGTCTCACGATTTCCTTGATATATAACTTAGCCAAAAGAGAAGCAGTCCTATTAGATTTAATAAGAACAAAATGAGCTGATTTGGTGAGGCGATCAACAATAACCCAAATGCTAGAATGGCCCGATCTCGTACGAGGTAGGCCATCAATGAAATCCATCGAAATCAGATCCCATTTCCACAATGGAATCTTTAGAGGCTGAAGGAGACTAGAAGGGCGCTGATGTTCGGCTTTAATACGTTGACAAGTCATGCAATTACTCACATAACTCGCCACATCACGCTTCATGCCTTCCCAATAATAAAGGCGATGCATGTCGGTATACATCTTAGTACTGCCAGGATGAATGGTATACTTAGAACGATGACAGTCATCAAGAATGTCATGCCTAAGTGCAGAATCAGAAGGCACAACAACATGGTTCTTCTTGCGAAGACACCCATGAAGATCAAAGCTGAAATCCCGTAACGCCTCATCACGGGGTTCAGTCTCACAAAGCTGAATAAGATGCACAAGATCAGGATCACGTCGCTGAGCTTCGGCAATACGATCCAACAAAGAGGGTCGAGCTTCCAAACTGAATAATACTAGCGGAGAATCAGAGGATGGAGCTCGATCACGAATATCACAAAAAGATAGAGTCTCAAGAATATCCCGTTCGGCAAGCATCATAGAAACGACAGCCGAATGTTTGCGACTAAGCGCATCAGCAACACAATTACCCTTACCAGGGGTATATTGGATATCAAAGTCATAGGAGGCAAGAAACTCGAGCCAACGCTATTGCCTCATATTGAGTTCCTTCTGAGTGAACAAATACTTCAAGGATTTATGATCGGTATAGAGAATGAAGCGCTCGCCTAATAAATAGTGTCGCCAAATCTTCAAGGCGAATACAATGGCGGCTAACTCCAGATCATGAGTGGCATAGCGAACCTCATTCGGACGCAGTTGCCTAGAAGCATAAGCAACTACCCGATCCTTCTGCATAAGCCCGGCACCGAGACCACTACCACAAGCATCGGTGTAAACAACAAGATCATGATTCCCCTCGGGAACCATAAGAATAGGAGCATTAGTGAGAAGTTCCTTTAATGTCTGAAAGGAAGCTTCACACTTATCGGACCAAATATAACGAATGCCTTTCCGAGTAAGGCTGGTGAGAGGAAGCACAACACGGGAAAAATTCTTAATGAATCGACGGTAATAACCCGCCAATCCAAGGAAACTATGAATCTCATGAACATTCTCAGGCCTCTTCCAATTCTAGATAGCTTCGATCTTTAAGGGATCGACCGAAATGCCGTCGGAAGATACAACATGGCCTAAGAACTTAACCTTATTCTCCCAAAAATGGCACTTGGAGAATTTGGCTTTAAGCTGATGGTGACGAAGAGTACTCAAGGCAATTCTAAAGTGATTAGCACGCTCGACTTCAGACTTAGAATAAACAAGAACGTTGTCTATAAACACAAGGACGAACTTATCGAGATATTCCCGGAATACTCGATTCATAAGATCAACAAAGAAAGCAGGAGCGTTCGTCAAACCGAATGGCATAATGAGCCACTCGAAAGAACCATATCGAGTGCGGAAAGCTGTAAGAGGTATGCTATCTTCCGTGACTCAGAGCTGATGAAAACCAGTGGCAAAGTCGAGCTGAGAGAAGACCTTAGCGCCACTCAATAGATCGAACATATCATCGATTCTAGGCAATGGATACCTATTCCTGATGGTCAACTCGTTAAGCTTGCGATAGTCGATGCAGAGCCTAAGAGTTCCATCAGACTTCTTCACGAAGACGACCGTGGCACCCCACGGTGAAAAACTTGACCGAATCAATTGCTTGGACTCAAGCTCAAAAAGCTGCATCTTGAGTTCCTCATTTTCTTTTGTAGACATCCTCGTGGGAAGACGCCCAACTGGCTGCGCGCTTGGAATGAGATCAATGCGGAACTCGATCGCCCGCTTGGGTGGCAAACCCAAAATCAGCTCAAAAAAATCAGACAAGTCACAAACAATAGGAATACGAGATATATCATCATCATCTCGCGAGTCAAGAGAGTATAAAGCCATTTCGAAATTATCCACATTCCGAAGAACAAGTGATAGCTGAGTAGACGAATCCGGCTGTCGAAGATATAAATTTTTTTCAGAACAAATAATCCTGACATCGTATCTCACTAGCCAGTCCATACCCAAAATCATATCAAATCCCAAATAAGAAATAACGTGCAGATTCGCATGAAAAGAAAAGCCACATAAAACAATCTCAACATCATCACAAAGCATGCTAAGGGTTGCGGATCCCCCAATAGGATTTGCAATCCTCGACGAAGTAACCATATAAGAAACATCCAAAGACAAATCATCGACGAGCTTTTTCTATACGAAAGAATGCGAAGCACCCGTATCGAAAAGAACTCAAATACTACGGTCATGAAATAAAATAGAACCTTCCAAAATAGATGGAGATATACCTCTGGGCTGAGAAGAACCTCCAGAAGCCTTAGCAACATAAAGCTTGCCATACTTGGTACTAGCAGGAGCAGTAGGGCAGGTGGAAACACGGTGACCTTCCTTCTTGCAATAATGGCAGAAGAGAGGCTTAGGACAAGCTTGAATCATATGATCAGGAGAACCACAATTGAAACACTTCCGAATGGAAGGGTTCCAGCAGATTGAGAGTTAGAACCAGGTTCAATAGGCTTTTTCTTCTTGGAAGGGAGAAATCCCTGCTTATGAAATGGAAACCTCTTCTTATTTGGGTTCTTGCGAACCTCAACATCATCACCACTATCACACTCCTTATCGATGGCCTCGAGATGAAGTGCCGAATCAACCAACTCCTCAAAAGAAAGCTTAAGCTGGAGCATTAAGGACTTCTTAAGATATTTCTTAAGACCGGAGACAAACTTCATATTCTTCTTATAAGAAGTGCTAATGAATTCAAGACCATACTTAGATAAGGCCTCGAATGATGCAACATATTCAGAAATGGAGGACTTCCCTTGCTTCAACTCAAGAAAGCGACGGGCCAATAAAACTTTCTCAGATTCAGGAACGAATTTGAGTTTGAATCGTTCCCGAAACCAAGTCTAAGAAAGAGCAGACTCATCAAGTTCGGCTACAAGAAGCTCGTACCAATTAAGGGCATGCTCTTGTAATAAGCTAGAAGTTACAAGAACTCGATCGTGGTCAGAAAGATCCATACGAGAAAAGATACGTTCGCATGTGCGAATCCAAGCTTGGACCTCAAGAACGGACTCGGAGCCTTTGAATGGCTTTCCACCAAGATGATAAAAATCACTGCATAGGCGTGCAAAGGCAGACTTGCGTGGAGGAGATGCACGAATAGGAGCTGGAGGCTGAGTGCTCCTAAATAACTCCAAAAACTGATCGGCAGACATATAAACGCCGTCCGGATGCGAGCCGCTGGATTGCCCAACATCCGAGTGTCGTCCTCTGCCTCTTCCGGCCATTAGCTGAAAGATAAGATAAAGATTATTCACAAGGTAGATATCATTAATCCAATTATGGAATACTACGGAATAAAATGCATTCCTAGACGTATTCCCAAAATTCTATCTACCCCAAAGGCACGAAAAGAATAAAGGCACGATGATTCAAAGATTCGTAACATTCGTACAACCCTTTGATGTACCATAATATGTGTCTCTGTTCTATGTTTATCATATTTTTTTCTGAACCCAGCTCTGATACCAAGCTGTAACGCCCCACTCCGAGACCCACATTAGCAAAGAGTATTACTAAGTAACACCATCTGCTAATACGGAGAATAGAGCTGGATAGGAGCGACCATCTATAACCTTGTCTTAATATCTATTGAATACGCCGACAATTGCCACTTCTTACTCAAGTGGATCGACATCTCCAATAAATACTTAATACAAAGCCATAGGTGGCTGAAGGATCTATCAGAATAAAATATAACAACTCAAATGTAATACACATCACAGAATAGTAGATCATCACATACATTTTCACATATATAGATACATCACAAAGTTTAAAAAATGATACATGTAAAGTGGTAAAGCAAACCACAATATACAGGCAAGTCAATAGAGTACATATCAGAGTTACAGACAAAATGAACTACACAAAAAGCTATGACAAAAAGGAGCTAGCAAAATAGTCCATGCGGAAGCAAAATAGGCTAAGTCCAATGTACCTAACCTGAAACATCTCGGTCTGACCTGAGTATAAAATACACGGGTCAGTCTAGCTAAACAAATCAGTTAGATAAACCAAATGATAATGAACATACAAGATCATAAAGTACCACAATTTTCTCCAAAGGAGATAACCAAATCATCTAACATAAGATGAATCATAGCAAGCCTCATCTCATAGGCAACTCAAAATAAACCAAGGATATCATATCCCAAAACAAGCCAAAAGGCAAATAACAAATACCAATAAAGGTAAAACAAGTTTCCACAAGGTAATCGCTATATATCGTGTGGTTCAAAGGACCTACACCGAAGGGCGATACATTAGGGAAATATAATAGTAAAAGAAACAAAAGATGCTCGAGCTCAGTACTGTATAACAAGGATCCATACGCCCGAAGGCAACGCCCTAAGGCAACGCCAAAAGGCAATGCTCGAAGGCAACGCCCGAAGGTAACGCCCGAAGGCAACGCCAAAATGCAACAAACCGTAGTGGCGGTATTGGACACCACTGTCCGGCGGAATGTGTCACAACTCTCAGAAAGGAACCCAGAAAATGTTAACGTGAGTCTCATACCACACGTTCGCACTAAACGGTTTACTAACCGTTAGTCAATTTCACACTCAAAGCAGTACAAAGTTCACCTCATCTCATCGGTAAACCAGACCTAGAGGTCAAAACGATCAAACGAATAGATTAGGAATTAACTGAAAAGATGAACACATGTGTTCATAGCACGCATTTTATCTAATCATTTAATTCTCCTCCCTCTTCGCTCCGAGTGCAAAATTGTGTGTGTGTTTTATATAGAAATTATAAATTGGAGAAACAAACTTTTAATACAATTTAAAAGGATCATTTTATAAAAACCCGTGTACGAAATCAAAAAGAAATCATCATAGTAAAAATGCGATAACCACTGATTGTAATCAGCATGAACCAATTAAATTTGGAAACTAAGCAAAATAGGCAAATTGGGATGAGACAAGCAGATTCAGACGTCTGAATTGTATATTTCAGACGTCTGAAACTGGTGCTCAAGCAATACTTTGCCTAGGCCAAAGATGGCCAAATCATATCGGAAGCAATCAGATGAGTGATGTTAGCTAGGGGTTTATGCCAAATGACTACCCAACCTTAGAGACTCACCAATACATTCCGACCAATATGCCCAAACAACCATATAAGGATTTTCATAGATTTTGACTTCAACCGCCAAAAATTGGAATATTCATTAAACCAATTCAATTTAACAACAAATGGACACGGATTATATGTTAGGAATTGCTACCTAACACTATCAAAGATATAGGTGAAGATGTAAGTTCAAAAACTCACCTTTTAACCCAAAACTCAAGAGAGAAGCTATAGAGCAAGGCAAGAACAATCACTTTTCAATTATAACCCAAGGAGCTTCAATCTAAGCTCAAGAACAAATATTTCCTAAATTAGGGTTTAGGAAATTTCAGAAATCGAAGAGGAATTGAGATGGAGAAGGAGAAGAGAATGCATACCTAAGCTTCTCTTGGATTTTGGACTTGAATTTGAGTTTGCAAATGAATCTAGAGCTTAGGAATTTCCATTTCCCATTCTGTCCCCCATTTTCAGTTGAGCTTGAGTTTAAAGAAATGAAATGAGAATGAATGGATGAACAGAGGGGCTGAGTTAGGGTATATGATGACTTGGGTGAAACCCAAGCCCAAAGCCCAATTAGAAAATAGCCAAATTCAACCTACTCCAAATATATCGAAGCTTATACTCAAAAAAGTCGCAAACAACATTTTTAACTCAATGGAAGTGGTCTCAAGTTCAAATTGTTGATTCTCAAATTCATCCTTGATTCAGACGTCTGAAATTTCCAAACCAGACGTCTGAATCTGAAAAAATATGAGTTCTCTAGAACAATATTCAGACGTCTGAATCGTATATTTCAGACGTTTGAAAATGGAAATTTTGGCCTATTTCCTCTCTGGATTGACTCGAACAATTTCAGACGTCTGAATGAACAATTTCAAACGCCTGAATTCCTGTGAGACAGTTTTTCACAAATTGGCACCTTCGAATCTCGATCCACAAAGACTATTCACTATATCGAATGTTCTTTGACGAATAGTGACTTTTTCGGACTAAAGTCCGACTAACGATGCTATACTTAAATTAAACATTTAAATATAAAATCGTGAAATATGAGGGTTGTTACACTCTACCTTACTCTCAACTGCTCTCGACTATATCGAAATAAAAAAATGCAGTCTTTGACCTTAGCAAAGACAATGTGGCTGGTCCTGACGGCCTAAATGGATTCTTTTTTCAGACTTGTTGGGAAATCATAGACAATGACCTTGTCTTGGCTTGTAACAACCCACACCTTAATGCACCTGAATTTTGACTAAATCGAAACCCAAGTCCATTAATGCACGGATCGATGAATTTAGTAACCTGTAATAAACACAAGTATATCAGAGTGTGATTAATATAAACTCACAGCAGAATCGAAAAGTATAATATAACATACGTATTGACTAAGGCTACTACCTAGAATGTCATTCCTTGGGTATTTAATTATCTTTTCTGTATTGGGCATGAAAGAAAAGACTTCATTGTCTATTGTTCCCATCTTGCACTAAAAGCTAGTCCTTTTAAACCTAACATGTAGGTCGTTATGAGAAGGGGGATCAAAACAATGTTCTAGTGATTAGAAAATTAC
This sequence comes from Allium fistulosum, assembly GCA_030737815.1. Lineage (NCBI taxonomy): Eukaryota > Viridiplantae > Streptophyta > Magnoliopsida > Asparagales > Amaryllidaceae > Allium > Allium fistulosum. The sequence continues at coordinate 1,123,985,574 of CM060904.1, read as the reverse complement.
ATACTTCATACATAAATCAATGCCGATGATTCCATTTAAATGTTATGGGTTAGTCCGTTAGATCCTATGTGCGCATACGATATGTCTAACCTAATCTTCTCCGAGGTATCATTATATTTATATATGTCTAGAAATATATATGCCTAAACCTATCTACCCTAAACCCCGACCACTTAATACTTCAAGTCCCTGAAGTGGGCCCTCACAACATAATCGCTAGTCAATCAGTCTTAGCTACAGAGACCGATGGCGCATAGATAATGCTTTATTATATAATTTCCATATTACTAACGCGTCTTAACTTTACAACTTACCTCAACTATAGGCCAAAAGTCGTTCTCAGTCCCACGCAACTACCGTCAATCATGTTCTAACAATGTAAGAGATAATACCTAAGCCACATAATATCTTTTCAATAAGAACTAGGCAAACTCTGACCATTTAATACCTACATTTTAGGAAGGTTCTCGTAATTTACTACCTATCCCAAGGAGACTCCTCTCTAATACTATCTAGCTAAAATAAAAAAGAATCTCATTAGACCACTAAATACTTCTTTATGGGAGATGCAAACTTTATAATAGCTACTTAATACCTTAACCTCGAAGCGGACCCTTCTCGAGGTCTCCATTACTGTGCCTAACCGCTAACCCCGACCATTTACTACTTCCTAATTAGGGAGGAGGTGGACCCTATAATAACTACTTAATACCTTTTTCCTAAAAGCAGGTCCTACATCCTACGCATATTCTTTCCCCATGGGTCTTTTGGTTGGAGATGTCCCACATTCGTAGTAAGTAAACACAACTGTTGGTAGCCTCTAAGTGAAGGGTAGACTTTTGTTGTGTAACTCTACTGACCTCGCATCCTAGCCAAAGCCTTAGTTTTGGGCTAGGCCCACAAATTCACTTTTGTCTTAAATGTATAATTTAAACTATATAATTTCCTACTATGAAAATTATATTACTTCGTATGTATAATTAATGGCATTAATACTTACTTATCTCCTATGTTATTATTCCTAATTTATACGCTTAGGCTTTGGTTTTCTTGCAATGTCTAATAAATATATATTATCCATAATAATTGGTCACTAGTGTCAAAATTAAACAATCTCTAATCGGCCCTCATTTAATCCTTGTAATATATTTACCAGTTTCAAATTTTACGTATTATGCCTATTCAATTCCTCCATAAATGCCATATTAAATTCTGTAATCGGTCCCCATTTAATTCATTTTTAACTCTTTATTAATTACAAATTCATTGCTCGTTAAATATGTAATTAATGTCCATAAATCCTAGTCCTATAATTGCTATGCTGTTAATAGCTAATACGAATATCGTCGTAGATTACACTATTTATATATTTTTATTTCTAAAAGTTAAGCATGGTTATACATGTATATATACATATATTTTTATTTCTAATTATTAATTTCTAAACTAGAAATTTCCTTTCCACGTTTTAATTTATCATAGCTATCCTTATAGAATGGATTACCATTATAATTTTCCATAAATAAACCAAAAGTGAGATCTTTATTTTGTTTGAAATTATAAGGAATTATATCTTTTCTTTTATTGAAATAGACAGTGTAAACTTTGAAAAAGAACATCCATATCTTACACATTTCTTTCCCTTTTTGGTATATCCCTTGTTGATTCAAATGGCATGCTTTTATACATATTTTAGAATTAGATAATTTACGGAAATTACACGAAAACCGCTCCAAATAAGTCAAAACATAAAATTTCACATTCCAAATCAACATTTACAACCTAATTTACAACCTAATTAGAGATCTGGAATAAAAAAATTCTACAGTAATAAATATTTGAGACCAAATTCAAAATTTTGGATTAGGTTGCATACTATTTCTATTCCAATTACCCATTTTATTAAATGTATAGGCAATAATCATTTACATTTGTTATAAGCCTACAATTCATCAGATCTTATATATGCATAATAATTAAATAAAATCTAATAATATAAATTTCAGTGTTATAATAAATTCCCGCTCACCTTTAAGCTTTCCAAATCTCCAAATCTGAATCCATTTCTTTACTTGACTCGTTTTCCTTTCTAATCAAAAAATATGTATAACAAGGCGTATACATACTATTAGAATTACAGATCCGAGAAGAGATTAAGGGTTAAGAGAAATATATAAATATAATTATAAAAATTTCTTTTTTCACAGTATTAATTCGCTCTTTCTCTTCTTCTATTTTATTTTCTACCCTTCTCCGATAATATATCTATATATAATATTTTATAATTTTAGAAGTAGTGGAGAAGAGAAAATAAAAAGCTTTGCTGCTTGGATAAGAAAATATGAAAAGAGAAGTGATGGGTTAGGCTTTTATTTATAGGTGCAAGAATCAATCGTAACCGTTAGATTAAAATAATTAAATTCAGGCCATTGGCCAAGATTCAAACCCCAGCTGCCTTGCAATTGACTAGTCAACCGCTCCCCTACAAGCGGTCGACTGCTAACGGTTGACGGGTCCAAATAGGGGGTTGACTTGTAGGATAACACATTTAATTTAATTAATTTCCTTTTTTGTTTTTAATTATTTTGGCTCTCGAAACTTCAAATGCTAATAACTTTTTCATTTGAGCTCCCATCGCAAAACTCCAAAAATGAAATTTGCTCAGAAAATCATCACAAATGCAATAGTGCAACATGACCAAATTCTAGTGTTTGCTCAAATTTCATTTTTGAAGCCTTGTTAGTTATTTATTAATTATTGTTAATTTTACGGGATGTTACATTCTTCCCTTTTAAAAGAATTCTGCCCCCGAAATTCCCCACTAGTTGAATCATGTAACATAGCATGCAACCAATCTAAGCTAATCAACCGATTAGTGTACAACCAATTTTGTAGCCAAACATATACAAGTGAACAGTGTATCACAATATATAAGACATATATGTAGAATGATTCTAAATCGGTGCCTTCTATATGAATGCATTCTTTTTAAAACATTTTGAAAATATGATGCAAGCAAGCTAGATATTCCGCCAGTTCTGTATGTATGCAAGTTTTCAAAAATAATTTTTCACATAATAATTTCCACACTCTCGCTAGTAGGAGTATGGTTCAAGAAATTTGCATCCAATTCCTACCATCCAAAACTTAGCACACAATTTTTAACATCCAAAAATTTTGAAAATTCAGTTTCTGAATCTATACTCCTACGTCGGAAAAGGAATTTAGATGAAAATCTTTACAATTCCACACTTCTTTTGGATACCTATTCCGTTGCAACTTGGAACCTTCTCTTCTGTCCAAATATTTTTCTAACTTTTTCAAGTATAATTTGCATAAAGAGGTTTATTTTTGGAAGTTAAAGCGTAATTATCCTAAGTGCATGTTTTTGTTTACTACTAACGAGATATGGAAATAGATATTCCAAAGCTAAAACAGCTTTTTCCCTTATTATTATCTAAGTTTTGTCTACTATCACGATTGTCGGACAGTAAAACTCATACTTAATAACACATTGATTCTCCTTACGCTGGTATGTGGCATTTGAAAATCAGAAATTTTCTCATTCCAAAAGAAACTTTTAAACAAAATTTCCAAAAGAATTTCCAACTTGCAAAATGGTTTAAAGAATCAAATTCTCAAAAGCGTTTAAACACCATATTTTATTTTGTTAATTTTATTTTATATATTTATTTTATTTTTATTTTTATTACTTTTTTTAAGCACTTGAACAAAATCTTCCAAAAACATTTGAACTCAACTTCTCAAAAGCATTTAAACAAAAAAATTCAAAGCTTTCAGACATAATTTTGTTTTCAAAATATTTGCCGCTTTATCCTTAAAAACAAATCAAGTCACATCTTAGCGAAATCAGGACTCAATCAATGAGTTAATGCATATGGTTGACCCTAGTATTGTACAATTAATCCTAAATTTGGGGAATCTTTTACCTTTTCTTTTACCCTAAAACAACTAAATACCTACAAGCTTGTTTATAAATTTTAGCTTTTAATGCATAGGAATAGTGACCCGCATTTCCGCAACAATCTTTCTCTTTCTTTATTTGCAAATTTTTTTTCTAAAATTCTGAAGATTTTGGATCTAAGCATTCTAAATTTCTAGGGGCCAACAGAATTCCCTAATTTATTTTATAAACTTCTAGTCTTACCTACATTTTATCGCTAGTTAAGTGTCCTTATGAGTTTTCTTTATTTATATTATTTCTCAATATATATTTATATAGCGGTCTCATCCCATCCATAAAATCAACATAGCGATAAAACAAGAACTTACCTCATACCATATTGTATGCTTTTCCTAAATTTGAAGGAAGACAACTAGCAATTACAACCAAAAAACCCTAAAAGAAAATTGCTGGAAGCTGCGCTTCGTCATCAACTGGGGTTAATGATATTGTGGCCCTAGCACTCCTTACTAAATTAAGATGGACTTCCAATAAATGTGGTTCATCCATTACTTTAATCATTGTATTCAATTATGGGATAAATTATGCATTCCAACGCTGCAGTGGGTAAGAAGTTTGACTATGCACATTTAGACCCATTCATTGGAAAATGGGTTTGGTGGAATAACTCCTACCACCTATCTTGCCTTCATCAACCTTAAGTTAATCAACATCCTTCATGCATGTTTATCATCTCATTACCTTCTTCTCCAACCGCACTACTATCTTCTCTCAATCAAAATCTCTTGATAGTATCCTCACACTTGAAATTCACTTCCTCTATCATTGATCTTTCATATGAGTTTATTCTAGGACTTGCAAAAGTGTACTTTGGTACTATTCCCCATTCCCTTGGGGTTTCTTCTTATGCCTTCCACACATCTCCAATAAAATATTCCAAGATTGATATCAATATTCCTTATGTCTAACGGAGATTTCTTGTTGCCAATTTATAAGCATCCAAAACTATTTTATTCATAATCTAAACCTTTATCTTAAAAATACAAACTTAGAATTATATATATTTCAAAAATTGCTTGGCTTCCGAAAGGAGCTATGAAAAATTTTCCTTTCCAAAAACTTTCTACATCAAAGATTTAATTCTGTAAAAATAGGACTTTTAAACTCAAAATATTCAAAAATCCAATTACCATACCAAACCATTTTTATTTTATTTTTAAGAATCATCTTTTAAAACTTTAAACAATGAAATCTGGAGTAGACGAGGATAACTTCCATTCTATTTTTTTTCTTACTACTCGTGTTGTTTCCGCTCCCACTTTAGATGGAGATTTTAATAGCATAAGATGGGGACTTCTAAAAGATACGAGTAACTCCAACATCTATCAAGCATCTATCTAAAGTGTATGTGCAATTACTACATATCCATTGAATTTATTCATTCTTCACTTATTTCCATTGTTTTTCTCCTATATTATTTCTAACTAAATTAGTAATCCTATATATATATATATCCCTAATGTTATTTCTTTCTAAATTATCGAATGTTCTTACCCTTCTACTCTCTTTACCCATTTGAATCAAGCATCATTTCCAATTATCCACCCCTTAAAAACATTTTAAAATGGAACTTCAAAATTTACAAAACAGTAAAATCATCGACCCCAACCTATGCTCTATTCTACATTTACTTCAAAAACTAAAATATCCCTTTATCAAAAATCTTTAAATCTAAACTTTTTGACTCAATCAATTTTAAACTAAGAATTTTAAAAATGAAAAACCTTTTTTATCGAAAACCTTTAAATCGGAAACTTTTGACTCAATAAATTTTCAGACTATAAATCCCCAAATTTCTTTGCTTTTTCAAAACAACAACTCCCCAATAAATTCTTTAAAAAACCCATTCAAAACATTTCAAGGAATCCTCAAAAACTTTTTTATCAAATTCTTTCACATGGGGTTAGAATTAGAAATGGACTATTATTGCCCTATCTTTAGGGCACTCCTTCTTCCCAACTCATCCTTAACTTATCTCCATCAAAAAACTTGGCTTATCTTCTTGTGGTGATCAGTGCAGACCTTATTACAGGAACTTTCTCCACTCCTTCTTCATACCTTAGTTCTGAATACTTACAACATATAGTTTCTTCTCATTTGTTTGGATGAAATGTGCATCTTCAATTGGCAATCCATCAAAATCCACAATCCTAAGGCAGCTTAGATCCAACAAAGAAGTCAATTACCATCCAGCTTGTGGGGTGCTTCTATATGTCATTCATGCTCTTCTCGATCCACTACTTACGATATTTTCTCCGCCCTGTGGAGTAATCTGGGTAAGAGTATAAATTTAACTCTATTTATTTTTCTACCTCATATAGTCGCCTCGTCCATCCTTTCGGAGCATGGTCGCAACTACTTCTATAGTCAGAATTTATAGAGCCATGCATTTAATTTATATATATATATATATATATAATTATAGGTGAAAATACAAATACGTTCTCTCCGCGTATCCTATTTCCTATGATCAACTAACCTATGTTTCGATACCAAATGTAACAACTACACCTTAATAGGCCCGAAGTTTGACTAAATCGAAACTCAAGTCCATTAGGGCATAGATTGTTCATTTCGCTAATTTTTAATAAACACAAGTATATTAGAGTGCGATTAATATAAACTCGTAGCGGAATTGAAAAATATAATATAACATATGTATTGACCAAGTTACTGCCTTGGAATGTAATTCCTTGGTAATTTAATTGTCTTGTCCGTATCAAGCATGAAAGAGAAGACTTCATCATCTGATGTTCCCATCTTACACCAAAAGCAGTCTTTCTAAACCTCAACATGTGGGTTATTATAAAGAGAGGTGTCATAACAATGTTCTGGTGATTGGAAAATTACATAATTCATCCATAACTTAAATATATGCCAATTGATTCCATTTAAGCATTATGTTTATATTTTATGGCTAATCCATTAATCTCTATATGTGCGTACAATATGTCTAAACAAACCTTCTCCAAGGTATCATTATATTATATATGCCTATAAATATATATGTCTATACCTATTTACCCAAAACCTCGATCACTTAATACTTTAAGTCCCCGAAGCGGGCCCTTGCAACATAACCGCTAGTCAATCAATCCTAGCTACAGAGACCGATGACACATAGATAAGGTTTTATAATATAATTGAAATATTACTAATGCATCTTAACTTTACAACTTACCTTTAATTTTAAGCCAAAATTCATTCCCAGTCCCACAAAACTACCTTCAATCATGTCCTAACAATGTAAGAGTTAGCACCTAAGACACTTAATACCTTTTCAATGGAACTAGGCAAACGCTGACCATTTAATACCTACAATTTAGGTAGATCCCCATCATTTACTACCTATCCCAAGGCGTACCCCTCTTCGATATATCTAGTTAACATCGCACATAATCTCATCGGGCCACTTAATACTTCTTTATTGAAGAGGCAGACCCTATAATAGCTACTTAATACCTCAAACCCAAAGTGAACCCTTCTCGAGATCTCCACTACCGAGCCTAACCCCAACCATTTAATACTTCCCAAATAAGGAGGAGACAGACCCTAATAGCTACTTAATTCCTCCGTCCCAGAAGCAGGTCCTACATCCTACGCATATCCCTTCCCCACAGGTCCTATCGTTGGAGATGTCCCACGTTAGTAGTAAGTATACACAACTACCAGTAACTTCTAGGCGAAGGGTAGACTTTTGTTGTATAACTCTACTAACCTTGCATCCCAACCCACTAAACTATACCTACCACCCAAAGTCTAAGTGTTGGGCTAAGCCCACTAATTTAAGTTTGTCCTAACCATATAATTATATAATTTCCTACTATGAAAATTATATTACTTCATATGCATAATTAATAGTATTAATGCTTACTTATTCGCTATGTTATTATTCCTAATTTATACGCTTAGGCTTTGTTTCCTTGTAATGTCTAATAAATGTCTATTACCCATAATAATTGGTCGTTAATGTAAAAATTGGGCAATCTCTAATCAATCCGCATTTAATCCCTTTAATCTATTTACCAGCTTCAAAATTCACCTATTATGTCTTTTCAGTTCCTCCATAAGTGCCATATTAAATTCCCTAACCAGTCCACATTTAATTCCTTTTTAACTCTTTATTAATTACAAATTTATTACCCGTTATATATGTAATTAATGTCTATAAATTCTAGTCCTATAATTACTACGTTGTTAATAACTAATATGAATATCATCGTAGATTATTCTATTTATACTTATTTATTTTTAAACTTAAGTGTGGTTATGCATGTGTGTATATATCGTTTTTTCTAATTATTAATTTCTAAACTAGAACACTCCTTTTCACATTTTAGTTTATCAGATCTATCATTCTAAAAGGGATTACTTTGATAATTTTTCACAAACTAACCAAAAGTGAGATCTTTGCTTCATTTGAAATTACAAGGAATAATTTCAAACCTTTTACTGCGATAGACATTGTAAACTATGGAAAAAAATTCATATCTTACACATATCTTTCCCCCTTTGGTATATCCCTTGTTAATTTAAACGATGTACTTATATATATATTTTGGGATCAGATAATTTATGGAAATTATATGGAACCAGCTTCGAATAAATCAAAATATACAAATTCACATTCCAAGTGAACTAAGGCAACCTAATTTACAACCCAGTTATAGATCTGGTGTAACATCCCACCTTCTAAGGCCTAAACTAACCGCTATTGATGCTGAAGTCATCCGTAGTTATTATTTCTTGGCGATCGAATGCGGCATAGTTAATATTGATACACTGGAACCATGAATATGAAAAAAAATTAAACTTCCAATAAACAAAATTTCCCATTTCATGCAAATTACAACTAAAGATTTAATTATATAATCTCAGATGTTAACCACGTTCAGATCACATATACATGTACAAAATACGATAAGAGCGACATATGAAGATGTCCCCTTATGATGATCAAAGAACTAATAAATATGAACTTTACAATTCTTAGTAAATCACAACGGAAAACACAAAATAGCTCATATATAGCTAACATTTCCTCGTGCATACCTCCGGAAGCTTATTCGTCCAAAAACCTGAAAGTCTCCCACTCTCAAACTACTCAAATTAATTTTGAGTACCCGAGAGTTTATGGAGAAACACAAGTCTGGTATGAATAATCCCCTATCATCTCTTATCATAAATAGATAGCTAGTGAGACCACGCCGCTTGGTGGAACAGATTTTCTCCTCACTAGTATCCAAAACAAAACATGCAAATCATTTACTATGCCCCTGCACCCAAAATGATTAATCTTAACATAATATGAAATAAAACCATAAATCATATATATACATACATACATACATACATATATATATATATATATTGGATATCCCATCCACCCATTTAATAGATATCCCATCTAAAAGCAATTTATTAGAGTTCCCCTCTAAAATCTTTAAAATGACTATCCATCAAAAACTTTAATAGGACTATCCATCCCAAATTCATCAAAATAAATGCAAATTATCCATCATATATTGTTTTATAAATGTTGGTGTGGGCTATCCACCACACACTCCATAGTTTCCTAGGATGATTATGAACCCTTGGGTGCCAAATCCCAAGGCTAACCACCTCTTGCAAAACATTCTTTACTTTAGAAATTTGATGTGGGCTATCCACCGCACATTCCATGGTTTTCCTAAGTTAACCAAGAACCCAACACTTGGCCAATTAAAATATCATGATCCCCATGATTATGTATAAAAATTCATGATCCCCATGATTATTAATTTTCCCTATGTATACCACCTGTTTAACCTATTCCCATTGGTTTCCCCAATTAGGTTAAATTAAATAAAAACACATTTGTAGCCCCAATATATATTTACGAAAGCATATTTCTATTTGTAACCCCAAACTGTGTATCGAAAACATTAAACCCACCCTGGTGTCCCTAAGGTTTATTTACATCCAATTTATATAAGGATCCCCCTTACATATTCAAACAAAGATAAGTATTTTATGCTATAACTCGTCGAAGTAACCCCTTCAAATTATAAATTTTTTACTTAAGGAATAATGGCTAAAACACCCCTTTAAACCCCTTCGAATGAAGCCCCATTCGAAAGCAAATAAACATCCAAAGCTATCCCCTTCGGAAGCCTTCCTTTTGAAAACATCACAAAGTCATACCTTTTGACCCTTATCGAAAGGTCCCACCTTTTGACCTTGTCGAAAGGTTTCTTTTCGACCTAGTCGAAAGGTTCCACCTTTCGACTTTGTCGAATGCCCAGGGTATCCCCTCTATAAAACCATTTATAAACTTTTCGAAAGCAATGAAACTCAAAACCTTTCAAAATAATTGAAACTCAAAACCTTTCAAAATCATTGAAGGTAACCCACCTTTCAAAACCAAAACCTTTCGAAAACAAAACCTTTCGAAAACAAAACCTTTCGAAAATTAAAACCTTTCGAAGTCAAAACCTTTCAAAATCAAAACCTTTCAAAGTCAAAACCTTTCGAAACCATTCAAAAATAGTGAAGTGTTGGTGTTGGAACCAACCACCAACCCTTCGAAATCAATGGAGAGAGGCCGAAAGTTTTATAAAACAAAAGATAACCTTTGATTCCATCTGGATCGAAAGGTTGGGAAGCAGCAACTATGCTTCCGACCCTGTTGAAAGCTCTTTGTCGAAAGCTAGCAGACGTATTTTCTTTAAAACCAAAACAAAGTTTTATCTCCTTTAAAAGCTCTAACCTTTCATCTCTAAACCTTTCGACCCCTTTCAGTTCATTGCATACCATTCGCTTGATACCATGTGCATTGATTTTTGACCTAGTCGAAAGGTTTGATACCTTTCGACCTTGTCGGAAGCTTTGGAATGAAGGCGGAAGCTCTTGCCGAAAGAGTTAAAATAGTGAAAATTGTAATTTAAAACAGTTCTTTTGTACCCCACCTGCCTTGTTTGTCTAAATCTGATTGGTTGACAGAATTTTATATTCAAAATTGCTGGCCACTTTCCTTATATGGAATTTAAATAAATTTGAAAAAAACCCATTTCTCCTTTATAATTATATAAAACATTTAAGTCCCATACCTTAAATAATTTTATATAACTATTAAAACATCATGAAAAATTCTGCAAAAATTCCAAAAAAACCAATTAATACGTTCTCTTCGACATATTAAAATTTCAAAGCATATGAAGATCAAAACCACTTGGAATTTAACCAAAACCGAATAAAAACGTGTTAATTAATCCATTAACATTTAAAACATCTATGTCTTATCCAAACAAAGGTTTAAATGGTTATATCCTAACCAAGACACAAACAAGAATCGGGTATAACCCATAGCCGATCCAAACAGAGAAAAATGAGATGATAAACATGATTATTCACCTTGATTAGTTGATTGGAGAATGAGATAATTTGCTACCTTTAATTCCTTAGCTTTTTCTTCAATTTATGCTCTTCCTAGAGCTTTTAATGGCCCACCGAAAGTAGGTGAGGAGTTAATGAATGAGAAAGTGAAAATTTATTAAGGTGGAGGAAGAGATTTATACTAAGAAATGTAGCCACATTTTCAAGTTTACCCCTTCAAAAAATTCCTCCTTCTAAATTTAGTTAAGTCTTATTTTAGTTCATTCATTAAGACACGACCATTTGATTTATTAATCTCATCTCCCTAATTATGCACAATATTCTACTTAATTTATCCAATTAAATATCCCGAATAATGTTAATTAAAATTCCGGGGCATTACAGACTCCCCCCTTAAAGAATTTCGTCCTCGAAATTTTAGTAAGGACAAAACAACAAGCATATAGCCCATGCAATCAAAGCTAGTATAACCCAACAGCCAAATTCTATATAAACCCTATATAGAACATACCATCTAAAACAGCCCAGGAAAAATAGCCCTAATCCTATCTTTTATCTCCCAAGTATAGTCCTTCACGTTGTCGCTCCACTGAACTTTCACCAATCCGACTTTCTTGTTCCTTAACCTCTTCTCATCTTTTGCCACAACACGAGCTAGTTGCCTCTCAAAAGTCATATCCGGTTCCACCACTAAGTCCTCCAGTACCGTCGAAGCGATTGTAGTTTCTGGATCATGAACATACTTCCTAAGATGAGAAACATGAAACATGTTATAGACCTTGGCCAAACTGCTCGATAAATCTACTCGGTACGCGAGTCTCCCAATCCTCCATGATATAGGAAATGGTCCAACGTATCTCGGTGCTAGCTTCCCAGTCTTCCCGAACCGAACCACACCTTTCATCGGCGATATCTTGATGAAAACTTTATCTCCAACTGAGGACTCTAGGTCCTTACGCATTTTGTCTACGTAGCTCATCTGCCTAGACTGAGCTTCCTTTATTCTTTCCCATATCAACTCGATCTTTACTGTCCCTGCTCTCACCAAATCTGGATCAAGGACAATTCTGTCTTCGGTCTCCAACCAGCATGCTGGTGATTTGCATGGCCTTCCATACAAAGCTTCAAAAGGCACCATTCCTATAGTAGTCTGATAACTATTATTGTATGAAAACTCGACTAAGTGCAAGTAATCTTCCCAAGAACCAATAAAATTCAACACGCAAGCTCTCAATAGATTTTTCAGTACCTTGTTGACTCTCTCTGTCTACTCATTCGACTGAGGATGATATATGGTACTCATCTTGAGCGTAGTGCCTAACACACTCTACAGGCTCTTCCAGAACTCGCTAGTAAACAAAGCATCTCTATCACTGACGATACTACTAGGAATTCCATGCAGTCTAACAATGTTCTTCATGAACAACTTAGCCAAAATAGGTGCCGTCCTGGTTGACCTTACCGGAATGAAATGGGAACTCTTGGTCAATCTATCCACTATGACCCATATACTTTCATTACCTCGGTTTGACCTTGGCAACCCGTCAATAAAGTCCATGGATATCGAGTCCTACTTCCAAACTAGATCATTCAAAGGCTGAAGCAAACCACTAGGCTTCTGATGTTCGACTTTTACTTGCTGATAGTTCAAGCACTGTTTTACCCATAAGCCAAAATCCCTCTTCATTCCTTCCTAGAGGAAACTTCTCTTCATATCCTGATACATCTTGGTTCCCCTAGGATGAATCGTAAACTTCGATCGATGACATTCCCTAAGAACTTCCTTCCTAAGGTCTCCAACGTCCGGAACACATAACTGTTCCTTTTTTCTCAACCAACCCCTGCGGTCAAGAATAAAATCTTTTAAATCGTCAATCTCGGTTCCAGCTTCTAACCTTCTAATCCTCTCGGCTAACACTGGATCCTCTTTTTTACCTAGAAGCAATCTGTTCGATCAGAACTGTTCAAACTTCCAAACAAGACATCACGACGATATTCCGATTAGATCCAGCAGTCGACCTCAACTGCACACTACAAGCAGCCAGTGCTTCCAAATCTTTCCATTCCGCCAGCATAGCTAACACCACATTCTGATGTTTCCTGCTAAGTGCATCTGCCACCTTATTTCCTTTTCCTGGTGTATACTCGATGCTAAAATCATAAGCTGCAACAAACTCCAGCCATCTCTGCTATCTCATGTTCGGCTCCTTCTGAGAGAATAAATACCGTAGAGACTTATGATCCATAAATAGCTCAAACCTTTCTCCTAAAAGATAATGTCTCCACACCTTCAATGCGAAGATTACTGCTGCACTAGTAGAAAAAACGAATCAAATGACAGATATGCTCCGTTGTCTGAATGAATACCTATCTGTTGTCTATTTCCGTGCCGTCTCATTACATATCGGACCACAGATATAAACGTTGTCTGATGTTATAGTATCATTTCTAAAATTTTCTATTAGATAACATATAAATATTGGCTGATATGCATATCAATTACACTTACGTTATGTTTGGAAAATGAAATAATGAATCACAATTTTATTTAAACAAATATTTTATTTCATATCAAATTCAAATACAATACTACTTTCACTATACTTACATTTTCAAATACAATACAACTTTCACTATTCTTACATTTTCAAATACAATACAACTTTCACTATCACTCTCATCTATACAAATTTTCTCTACACTCTCATATATAACATTTTTTTACTAGCACTCACTTACACTCACTCGAGTTTATTTTTATCATTTGCTTGCTCCAGCTTGTGTCCAGTCATATCTTATACCTGTCAAATAAACAACACAGTAAAATGGATAAGAAAACAAACCTAAATTGCAAAAATAAAATAAAATTTAAATATTAATATTGCCTCAGTTTATGGGTTTGTTTTCTCTTCATGTTTTAGACATGGCCGGACAAATATATATGCACGGACAACTTATGATATGCACAATGTATCACTATGAATATCACAAGACCGGACATCGATTAAATCTCATGGACTATTGCAAAGGTCAAGCCTGATGGCTCAATACAGTGCAAATGTGCATAAGGTCAAGCCCAAGCCTCATCGGGCTCAACTCAGGTGCACAAGGAAATGCAACACAAATCAGAAAACCAAACTAAAGGAGGCAACATAGCTCAAAATTATAAGTTTCAACAATTCATTAAGCTTCAATTCAATAAGCTTCAACAATTCAATAAGCTTCAATCTGACCATAATGCACAAATAAGTATAATGTACATATACAAGTATAAAGCAAAAGCAAAAGCAAAACCAATATATACATGTATAAACCAAAACCAAAACCAAAATATACAAGTACATATGAAATCACATTTCATATAAACAAAAGCCAAAACCAAAATATACATGTATAAACCAAAACCAAAACCAAAATATACAAGTGTATACAAGTACATACACTTTAGCTATGTGCACATATATTCATACACACACACACAAGTATATATGTATATATGTATACAAGTATATTGGACATGGAAAAGGCATAGAGTACAATAACTGGCCAGAGACAACAACAACAAAATACAATAGTATAACACACATACCAGTACATATACACACATACATGTGTGTATATATACATATACTTGAGGTAACAGAGGAGTGCTATTTATAAACTCAGATGAACTTAGAGAATAACACAAGGACAATAGCTCACACAAGTCAAGGCAGGATATAAATAGTTCATAGATGAATAATGCAACTTAAGAGTTTAAATTTATAAAGGGTTAAACAAGAAATGTGGCATGAAAGCATAGCAATATCAAAGTCAAAGCATGGAAGTACATATGTATGTAAAAATTCAAAATGGTTTACAAACAGTAACATACACACACACACACATATGTATGTAAATACATGCATGGAAGTTTTACAAAGGTGCAACACATATCAGTTTTAAACAAAGCATGAACAAGGATGAACAAAGCATGCACAAATATGTATGTATATACAAACATTCATACATATATACAAACATATGTATGTATGTATATGCATGGATATGTTGCATATATACATGTATTCATACAAACATATTCATGGATGGTTCAGAACTGAATTGGTTCAAGCTCAATTATATACAAGTGTATACAAGTGTACACAAACAACTCACAAACCAACACTATAAATACAAGCATTTGTTCACACATATTAGCAAGTTCAAGTTCAACTGCAAGTCCAGCAGTGACAAGCCTAAACATACAAGCAGCTGTTCACACATATATAGATACATATTTATGTATATATATACATGAAACATCTAGTATGGTTCAGCCACAAGTCCAGACTCAAAGTAACAAGGCTATCTGCAAGTCCAGACTCAAAGCCATAAGTCCAGAAGGTAACAAGTATAAGTTCAACAAACCAAGACCATATACAAGTAAAAGTACAAACCGATCGCAATGGATATACAAACAAGCAAGAAGACTAAGGTTTGGAAAGCAACTCAAATGCATGAATGTACCAACAACCAACATAAGCATCAAAGGAATCAAAGAAAACAAGGCAAGGATGTATACAATGTATACATAACTTCAACAAGGCAAGGATGTATGCATGTATATATGTATACATAACTTCAATAAGGCAAGGATTAACATAAGAATCAACAGCCAAACAACATGACTAATTGCAGTCCAAAACGATGACTAACCAAACCATTAAAATGTAAACAAGAACACAGCTTAATATAATCCAAGTTGAATGCTTTGAAATTAAATAATCATACATCAGTTAATTACTGATGAACTGTTATATAATCACAATAGGTAAGAACAATCGATACAATAAAATGTAGGTATGGATTTCTACTAATGAACTATCAAAATAACTAGAACGTTACCAACAAATCCATCATAATGAACCGTTCAAAATCAAAATCAGAATTTCTACCAAAGTCAAAGTATATTCAAATATATCAAACATATATATCAACTAAAGACCAAGCTAGAAAGAAACCTGTTCAACTAGAAATCAATAGCCAAAGTGTAAAAATTCAAAATCAAGTTTAAACGTTTCAATTCAAAAATATAGTAAATTGATTCCTATATATACCCATATCATCATCGGCATTAAAAGTGATCGAGTTCAAATAAAACTACAAAGAGGAAAAATTGATATGCGTACCGAATTAGTATAGCATCGAACAACTCGACCATTGAATGATTAGGGTTTTATCGTCCCAATTAGGGTTTCGCCACCGAGATTTGGGTTCTGCCAAGATTACATTTGGGATTAGTAGCAGTTGAGATTAGATTAGATTTGAGATTACAACTCGACCATTGAACGATTAGATTCTAGATTATAAGGAGGAGTGGAAAGAAAGAAAGAGGGGAGCGAAAATGGAAGAAAAATAACGGAGGAATAAAAATAGAAAGTGGGAAATAATTAAAAAAACTGGCGGCCATGAAATAAATGAGAGGGAAACCAAAATAAAGATTGAGCCAAAACTAAATTTTTTTATCACTTCAATCAGACAATAGATAAAATGTTGTCTGAACAACAAGTATGCAAATTGAGATTTCAGGGGCTATAACACACAACAGATGGTTTTTTCATGTGTTGTGTGAAACAGTGGTAAATATTGGGATAACAACAAATCTACCTTATGTTGTGTAATGGTTGTTATCTGATTCACTTTGTGGCATAGTGTTGCCAACTCTAAATCATGAGTAAGTTATCTCACTTCATGCGGTCTAAGTTGTCTAGAAGCATAGGCAGTAACCTTTCCATTATGCATTAGCACAGTACTTAACCCAGTACCACATGCATCGGTATAAACTACCAACCCCTGATTTCCATCTGGAACTACTAACACGGGTGCATTGGTTAACAAATGTTTCAATCTAAGGAACACCTCCTCACATTTGTCATAACAAACAAACTTCATGTCCTTCCTGGTTAGCATAGTCAAGGATGCCGCTATCCGTAAGAAATCCTCAATGAACCTTCGGTAGTATCCTACAAGTCCAAGAAAACTTCTAATCTCATTTACCATCTCTGGTCTCTTCCAATTGTTAATAGCTTCGATCTTATCTGGATCAACTGCTAAACCTTCCTCAGAAACTACATGACTAAGGAACTTCACTTCCCTCTTCCAAAAATGACACTTTGAGAACTTCGCTTTCAGCTAATGTGGCCTTAGCGTCTCCAACACTATTCTAAGATGATCTGCATGATCCTTCTCATTCTTAGAACATACCAAAATGCCATTAAGAAAAACCAACACGAACCTATCCAAGTGCTCTCGGAAAACCTGGTTCATCAAATCCACAAAGAAACAATGCATTAGTAAGCTCGAATGGCATAACCAACCATTCGTAAGACCCATATCTGGTTCTAAACACCGTCAAAGGAATACTTTCCTCTGCCACTCTTAGCTGATGGAAACCTGTCGCCAAATCTAGCTGGGAAAACACTCTGGCTCCACTCAACTTATCGAATAAGTCGTAAATTCTTGGCAAAGGATACCTATTCTTGATCGTCCTCTCATTCAGCATACGATAGACGATACACATCCTTAACGACCCATCTGGCTTCTTCACGAATACCACAGCCGTTCCATAAGGCGAACTGCTTGGCCAGATGAAATTCTTTCCTTCCAATTCCATTAGCTACACCTTCAATTTCTTTATCGCGGTTGGTGACATCCTACTAGGTGGTCTACTTACGAGTTCAGCACCCGATATGAGATCTATCCGAAACTCGATTGCTCTTTTCGGCGGCAAGCCCAAAACTGGTTCAAACACATCTGCAAACTCTCTTGCAACATAAACCTGCTTCAACTCTGCTTCCGTTCCCATGACACCCAATAACACATAAGCATTTCCGTCCGAACTCCTTACTGAATAAATAACTCGGTTACGGCTATTAGGGTGCTTCAATGATATTTCCCCCTCTTGGCAAAATATCCTAGCATCATATCTATCTAACCAATCCATACCCAATATGATCCCGAAACCCACGAAATCAAAAACATATAACTACATGCAAACATATGACCTAACAAATCAAGTTCTAACTGGTCATATCTCATTCCCAGAGTTGCATACCCTCCTATAGGATTCGCAACCCTTAAAGGAGTAATAAGGTATAAAGGTTCCAGACATAAGCAATCTACCAAATACTGAGATATATATGTGCGATGCACCGGTATCAAATAATATCCTAATTTGGGTACTATGAATCATAAGCATACCTTCCATCACAGCTTCTCTTTTCTCAGTAGCCATTGGTCTAGAGGATGATGGTTCCAATGCAAAGACCTTTCCCTTTCCAGCCTTAGCAGCCTCGGGACATTTGTCCTTGTAATGCCCTATCTGACCACAGTTGTAGCACTTCACATTTGGCCTCACTGCAACTGATCTTCCATCACCCGAGCGACACTCATTAGCATAGTGCCCCTTCTTGTCACACTTGTAACAAACAATATCAGCCTTGCTCTTCTTAGCTGCTACCCCCGACTGGGAAACTTTCTTCTTGAAGAACTTCCGCTTCTTAGCCTAAAAAATTATGAACCTTAGCTGGTTTCCCCTTTCTAAAAGCAGAAAGCATCTCTTCATTTCAAATAGCCATCTCGACAACAATATGACACGGATCCCAGAGGTTTGGCATGGTTACACTGGCGATCTCTAGATTCAACCCCCTGATAAACTTATCATTCCTTTGAATGACTGTATCCAAAGTAGCATATCCATAACGGGATAGCTCATCAAATTCCATAGCATACTCAATCACCGATTTATCCCCCTAGACTAAATCTGCGAACTTCCTTAGCAACGCTTGTTTGTACCAAAAATGGGCACAACACTCTTTGGGAGTTATTTGAAGAGATAAAATGAAGAATATAAATGTAAAATAGAGATTATCTAACAAAAACTCTAACAAACAAGAACATAAAATGCAAAGACAAGCAATTTAGAGTGGTTCGGCGTAGTGCCTACGTCCACTATGAAGTTTTGATGATTTTATTGATTCTCATTCAATGATTACAAGCAGTTACAGCGAACAACAGTGAATTACAATTTGGAATTCGAATTCAATAGTAGGAATAAGATGCAAATCTCAATCCGGCAGAGTCTGGACGCTTCAGAATCCAAAGATCCCCTTTCTGTATGCTCTTGGGCTCTATTTATAGGCGTAGGAGGCTGAGATTCCGCTCAAACTTCGGGAGACTTGGTCTGGCACGTGAAGGGACCCATGCGACCATTTCTAGAAAGTTTCGCCTCGATCTATGATCGATACAAATCCATTTCGTATCGATCAACATGTTGTCCAATTAATCTGAAATTTGGCAGGGACATTCTTCAGTGCGTATGCACGCTTCCCTGAAAATCTCATTGGATTTGGATAAGTGGATTGCGAGAAATCGTCGATACGAGATGGCACTCATCGCTGGTTGTTCCGTTCGACTCCATGGCTTTGAGTCGATCCCATCGTATCGATCACGCACGTGCCTCTGAGATGATGTGGCGCGCGCACTTCGCCTCGATCCAGTATTCACTCCGCGTTGACCGCTTCGAGTCCATGGATCTCGCCTCGCTTGTTTCGATGGATGACACGTCACCTTGGTTCATTGACTCATTGGATACGAATAATCTAGTAAGCATGGATTCGAAGCAAAGTCTTCTGATGGATGCGAAGAACAGCGGCCCGATGGATACGAAGTAGACATCGACTGATGGTTGCGAAACATGTCATCTGTTGATGGACACGAATCTTGATCGATGCGAACTCGATGGGTTCGAACGTTGCCAACCTAATCGTTACGAAGTCACGGGGACTTGCCGATGTAAAGTGGATGATGGACATGGGCTGGATGGATACGAAGTAAGGCTTTCTGATGGATACGAATAAGACACTTGGCCAATAGATACGAGTTGCGCTAACTATCGATGGACACGAAATCCATCGATACGAACTCGATGGATTCGAAACACGACCACCTTTATCGATACGAAACGGTGTTCCCTGATGGATACGAAATGAACATCATTGATGGATACGAAAACATGTTTTTCCCTCCAACTTGTATCCGTCATAACTTGAGCATATGAACTCAGATTGTCTTGAAACTTGGAACGTTGGCTTCCTTTGCTCTCCTAGCCATGTCTCATCAATTGTAGCTCGATCCAGACTCACACAAAATTTATCGATATTCATGACAAGCGATATTTGGAATCCAACAATTCCTTGGTGTCCTGGCCTTGCCAAAAGGCGGGATAACATTTGCCCCCCAAAGTACGTCTTGTGAAAACACGACGTGCTTTGAAAAGCTGCAAGTTCGCGAGTCGTCGTCAGTTTAGCTCGTTATTGAATTTCGCATTGATTCTCTCCTGAACCGATTTGAAATTCGAGTTGAAACGGCGTCTGATGGTTGTTTTTGACTATCCTCTTGTATCGATCCTCTCACGAATCGATGCAAAAAGTTGGAAAGTATTTTTTCGTATTGATGCGGGCTGAATTGATGGATACGGGATGTTCATTCGTATCGAGGGTCACAAATTGTGGTTGATTCTGATAGATACGAATATCGTGTTCGTATCGACAAACCTTCTCTGTTGTGAATCGATGGTCCATAAAATGGATGCTTTGAATCAATTGAGTCCATCGTCTTCAGGTGGATTCTCGGTGCGCTTCGAATCGATGAAGTCTGGTGGATTCGAAACGGGCTTTCGTTTCGATGCGTTGTTTGACTGGTTGCGACCGGTCAGGTTAACTGGGAGTCGAATCGACTCGGTTCTACCCTAGGCTCCATATAAATACCTGGGACTTCGTCATCTTTCACTTTTTTACTTCCTATTTTTACTGTTGCTCTCCGTTCTTTTTTACTTTCGTATCGATAGACTGAGAGAAAGAACTGCTTGTTTTCGAATCGAACCAAACCTTCGATCCTTTGAGTGTAATCGCTAAAATCAGGTAATTAGTGGATAGAATCATGTTAATAATGACGAACCTCGAGATCTCAATCATCCTTCTTGCCTTTACGACCAGTTTTGATGAATTTGAGATCTGGACGAGAGAAAACGAGATTGGGGGACGAAGCGTGGCCATGGAGTTGAGATCCTTTGGGGAAGAAGGAGATACGGAGGAAATCATCTTTGCTTCATTTCGTGTTGACCTGAAATGGGATTATTCGAATCAATCCAGATAGCATACGTTCGTATTGGTAGGGGGACGAGAGCAGCGATCGATGCGAAGCCATTGTTATTAGATCATTGCGAAATTGGCGAATTTGATCGATGTGAATTGATTCGCCTTCGATCGACACGATTCGTATCGATTCGAACCTGATCGATACAAAGCACTCTCATTCCAGCTTGACCGATACGAACGTATCGAGTCGAACCCAATCGACACGAAGTACTCTCATTCCAGCTTGGTCGATACGAATGTATCTCCTATTCCGAGACGATCGATACGAACGTATCTCCTATTCCAAGACGATCGATACGAATGTATCGATTCGAACACAGCCGGGTCGTAATGCATGACTCCCCTGACTCGATACGAAAACGAAATGCGGCGATCGATTCCAACCTAAATCTTGACGAACTTAGAGAAATTTTGAATACCTAAACACTTGACTCCGATGAGCTTCTGCCTTGCGTAACTAAACTTGGTCATAGAACTGTATACTTGACTGCCTTTCGAAGCTCGCCGATGGAACTGCCATTTAACACAAACAAAAAGTATAAAGGAACTTTAACTTGAATCGATCATTAGTATTCGGATGGCGCGGTTGCGACGGTCAGCAATGACAGTCACTTCTGGTCTGACTTTCAAAGTTTCGTCTTTTGCATATTTCGTTTAATTCTGCAGAATTTTCTCTAATCATGCACGACACTTGCATTGCACAACTCATTCATACACTTTACACTGGGGAATGCACGGGCTTTTTATCATCTAATGATGGTTTCTCGTGAGTTAGCTAGTTATGGAGCCGTCAAGTTCGCAGCAATAAGAAACTCAGAATCTAACCCCTCCTAGACTTGAGATTCCAGATATCGAGGCCGAAGTTATCGGTCCAGCTCCGGACGAATTGCCTAATGTGTCCCTCATCAATAGTCCACCTGATTTGGTCCCGTCCAATGTGTCCGAAGATATGCTTGGGAGAATATGCTTGAGGCATGGTCTGTCACTAAACAACGTATTATTGCTGGGACCGGACGACAGACCGCATAATCCCCCGGAGGGATATACTACATTTAACCGACATGCATGCGCAGCCGGGACACTTCCTCCATTTAATGAATATATAAGAGAAGTGTTGGCTTATCTGGGGATTGCTCCGTCTCAGTTACACCCGAATGGATATGCATCACTTAACAGCTTGTTCATTGCATTTATGGAGTACCTCCATCGACCTCCCCGTATGACCGATATAAGATACCTGTTCAACTTCAAAAGTCGAACCAACAGCCCATCTTTCACATTCTTGGAGTCTGTAAGAAACTGCCAAGTGGTCACGGGGTCGTGGACTAGACTGAGCTACTTCAAGTCGGAGTGGTTTTACGTCCGATGTCCTCCGGGGTTTGCCAGAAGGTGGCTGTTCAGACGTGAGTACCATTATTTTTCCAAGTAGTTGACAAGGCAATTTATGAATGAAATTGAACTCATATTTTCTATTTCTTTTCTTCCAGCAATAATCCAGCGACCCGAAGGCGGTTATTATAAAGAGATAGTCCGGGTCCTTCAAGAAGTTCCAAGTGAAGAAAGGAATATCGAATTGTTGTTGACGGACCGGAATCTCAGAATTCTTGGGTTGATTGGGCGAAGACAAAGCATAAGGCTCGATCGCGCACTAAAGACTGTCTCTAGAGAAAAAGTCAGGCGGAAGAAACCCAAAGTCGTAATGATCGAGGAACCTGACTCCGAAAGAACTCATACCGACAAGGAGCCATTGGTCGGGCCTGCCGATGCAATCTCAGATTCCGATGAGAAAAGAAAGGGCAAGGCAGTGGCCTTTAAACAGGCTAAATCTGGGAGACGGAAGTCTGTGGTCTTAAACCGCCTTCCTTCAGGAGTTAAAATCTCGGAGGCATCCTCCTTGCAAGCCGAAAATCAATTCGAAGGGCTCGCTGACCTTCCAATTCTGGACCTTGCGTCCGCACAACAAGACGTTGAATTGGATGAGTTACAGCGTACCCTCGACGTTAGCGAGTCTCTTCCTACCAGCGCGATCGACACTTCTGGTTGGTCCGGGGGGTTACACATCCATATACTCTTCACGGCACACCACAGTTCTCTAATTGTAAACAGTATATCATAAACGGTTACTGATCTTCTGTATTTTATTTTTCAGGTACGATGTCTGGACGAGGTTCTGTGCTGGGCAGTTTGCGCAACAAGCGCCGTTACTATGAGCCCCGTAGAAAAGAGGGAGAGAGGGATTATGATTCAGGATACTTTGGTCAGGAGAGGTCCGACAGAGACAGGGGATACGTGTGCCGATCCCGATCTCGCTCTCCTCCTCCCAGGACTTCCGTACCGCCCACGGTAGTAGTTGCCCGTCCTCCTGAAACTTCACGGCCTAAGCCGCATTCTCAAGCTCTGAGACCCGATCCTCCGCGCGGCACTGAAATAGCCACTTCCTCAACTACCACACCGGTCGTGACTGATTCGACCGGGGAAGGAGCACTTAAACTGGCACAGATAAGGAAGGAATTCCCCGATATCTGTTTTGATGGTTATGTCTTTCCCCCGCATCTGAAGAGAATTCCGCCAACAGTTGAAAACACTATCCATGATTATGTTGCAGATATTTTCTTTCAGTACAAGGAGTGGGCAAGGGCCGCGAGGAAAGCATCCAAAGTGGCATTCGACCGGGGTGTTGTCATTGAAAAGCTGTAGAAGGAGCTGGGTCACAAAGACCGAATTATGAAAGTGCTCAATACTGAGGCCGAGTCTTCCCGTAAGTCTGAGATGGAAGCTCTGAAAAAGGTCGATGAGATAAACTCGGCCATGACCAAGATGAAACAGGAGCACTATACCGCGATCGAAGACATGGGTCACAGGAACACCACCATTACCGCCGAGAGGGACGCCGCTCTCAAGGAGCTTAATGAGCTGAAATCAAAGTTCTCCGAAATAGCGAGGGAGAAGGATGCGGCCAATGTCTCTGCGCAGGTGGCCTGTGATCAGGCGGTGGTGCTCCGGAAGGAGAAGGAAGCGGCTATGGAAAAAGTCCGCGAAACGGAAGCTGGGGTTGACGAGAAAGTACGACAAGCGGAAGCCAGGATCGAGGATGAGATAGAAGAGCTGCTCGTCACTTACAATGCCAACGTGCTAAGGCACCGAGATCTGACTTGGCTCGACGACTATCCAACACATCTTTACAACGCTTGGAACACGCTAGTTGAGGAGGAGAAATCTGGGCATCCCGACGAAGCCGTTGATGAATTCGAGCTGGAGAACCGCATTCTTAATGGTGATGAAAAGAAAGTACTCCACGGCTCCATGATTTCTCATGAGAAGGAGAGGCTTGGCGCCCAATCTCAGGAAGTTGGAGAAAGCTCTGGTGCTAAGCACCGTATTACGAGTTCTGAGATTGTCGTGTCATCTCAATCTGAGCCAACTCCGATGATCGACTCCCAGCCCATACCGACATATGATCCAGACCAGCCACGTCTATCTCCTATTAAGGAGCATCCTTCTAAAATTGTTCAGACGACCCCGAGCCGAACCGAGGAAGTTACTCTGAACTAATCTCTTGTTTACTTGGACTGAAGAATTTGTACATAAGCATATACTAACAAATGTTTCTTTTCTCTAATCAGTGATCGAAGTTGCGCCAGCTGCGCCTCCCGTAGCCCAGGAATCATGCCAAGTGCCGGAGGCCATCATCTCTGAGGCGACCTCCGTTGTGACAACAGCGCCGGTGGAAGTAACGCAGGTGAGCTCACTCTCTTTCGTTGAACAGATGATAAATGAGCTCCTTGGCCGACAGAGTGATCCCTTTGCAGACTTACCATTCGGCCTGGGCGGATTCTCGTCTACTTCTGATATTTCAACTCAGACCACTACGGCACATAGTGAGGCCAGAGCACAACGAGAAGCAATGATGTTGGCCGAGATTAATGCCGAGATGGCGGCAGCTGCGCATGGTGGCAGTTCGGATGGAGGGGCAGTAGCGCAGTGCCCTACTCCCCTTATGATTGTATCTCTCGGGGGCACGCTCGTTGATACTAGTGTGCCAGTCCCGCCCCCGGCTGTAGGTTCCATTCCCCCAACTCCTCGTGCGGGAAGCATCCCCATAGATTCCAGCTCGGAGGATGATGTTGACATCATGCCTTCGTCCGAAGGGAGCCCGCCTAAAGAGAAAGGCTCCAAACGAAAGATCACTGGTGGCTCCAGTAGCTCCTCGAAGAAGAAGAAGAAGAAGCTGAGGAAAAAGAAGGATTAGATAGACTTTTTTAGGCATGTGTTTCCCTTTTGTAGTCAGGAATTTTGTTATCTTTTTCTTTTTTGCAGGCCGTGTATAGATGCGGGTTCGGCCCCTGCTAGTAGGATTTTTTTGGAAAGGCCCATGTATGAACCATTGCTTTTGATTAGTTGAAATAAAATTTTGTCTTCTTGTTTCAACTTAAATTCCTTTTACGCTTAAATGTTGCAGTGTTCGAACTTCAGTCCGATGTACTTGCATTATTTTAACGTTTAAGCATAGCTTGTTTTGTCTGCCAAGTCTGGAAATCTCGGACCTGAGTTGTGATCGGAGATTGAATCGGAGCTGAACATCATACAGTTTCGGGTAGTGATTAACACTTGAACCTGCCCCCAGTTCCGGGGTTAAGTTATGATGATTAGCTTGTGATCGCACTGAGTGAGGACCGAGCAGTCGAACTACACTTGTTTCCTTATGAATCGTTTCATCCACACTTTGGGGATACAAGTCATCTCGTAAGCGGTTGTTCACACTCTGGGAACTTAAGATTGCCGTTAGTACTCCAACCCATATCTTGGGAGTTTGGAGTTAGTGTTCATACTCTGGCTCGCACTCCGGGAGCACGGAGTTGAATGTTTATACTTCGTTTCGCACTCTGTGAATACGGAGTTGAATGTTTATACTCCGTTTCGCACTCTGGGAATATGGAGTTGAATGTTTATACTACGTTTCGCACTCTGGGAATATGGAGTCGAATGTTTATACTCCTTTTCGCACTCTGGGAACACGGAGTCGAATGTTTATACTCCGTTTCGCACTCTGGGAATACGGAGTTGACTATAGGATTGCTGTGTGCCAACCCTATTTAACATTGGTGTAATGACTTGCCCCCGAGCTCAGGTTTCACTTAGCGAGTGGCCGGTCGTATCACAGCCACTCTCCATTTGAATAAGTCCCAGTGCGTGATGGGATTTAGCTCTCCGTGCATCGTGATGTTGTATATCGTATTTAATGAATCACAGTTCTAGCTCGAAGAGATGGCATTTTATTGCTGAAATAAGAAAACGCGGCAAAGTCAGTTGCCTTATTACAGAATTCAGATTTCGAAATGCAGAAACAAATTGCTAAATGAAAAGGTATAATAAAATAAATAAAGCCTGTCATGTGTAATAGCGACGGAGACTCTCGCTGTTCCAGGCCCTTGGCAAATCAAGACCGTCAACGGTCGATAGTTTGAATGTGCCATCCCCGAGTCTTCGTGTTATCACGTATGGTCCTTCCTAACTTGGTTTCATATGTGAAGCAACTGGATAGATTCTCTTGAGAACGAGGTCGCCGAGTTCAAAGGTTCGAGGTCGAACTTTGGTATTGTATAATCGGGTGACTCGACTTCGATATGCGGC
The DNA here is from genome assembly GCA_030737815.1 of Allium fistulosum. Taxonomy (NCBI): domain Eukaryota; kingdom Viridiplantae; phylum Streptophyta; class Magnoliopsida; order Asparagales; family Amaryllidaceae; genus Allium; species Allium fistulosum. The sequence goes on along the minus strand of CM060904.1, from coordinate 1,123,958,385 downwards.
TGCTCTCAAATCAGCCTCTTCCCGTTTCTCATCCAGTAGATCCAAAGATTCAGCAAGCAATATAGCGTTTGTTTTCGGATCATAGTAAGTCACGCAATGGGAAAACACTTCTGTTTCAACTGGAATAACGGCTTCTGAGCCGTAAGATAAGGAAAATGGGGTGTGCCCGGTTGCAGTCTTGTGAGTCATTCGATAAGCCCATAATGCCATAGGAAGTTCGTCAACCCATTTGCCTCCGGCTTTTTCCAGCTGTTTCTTTAGGATGGATTTTATAACTTTATTGACAGCTTCGACTGGTCCATTTTCCTAGGGATGTGCGACTGCCGAGAATTTTTTATGGATATGGAACCGTTGACAGAAATTCTTAAATTCTGCGCTTTCGAATTGAGCTCCGTTATCGGTGATGATGGTATACGGGAGTCCAAATCGACAGATGATGTTGCGAACCACGAAATTTATCACTTTCTTTGTCGTAATGGTTGCGAGGGCTTCGGCTTCAGCCCACTTTGTAAAGTAGTCAACGGCGACGATGGCGTACTTCGCACTGCCTTTCGCCAGAGGTAGAGCACCGATGATATCGATGCCCCACATTGCGAATGGCCAGGGACTGACCATTTGAGTTATCTCGGTAGGCGGGGCTCTTGGAATTCGGGCATGTTTCTGGCATCTATCGCATTTTTTGGCATAGTTCGCTGCATCTCGGTTCACTGTCGGCCAGTAGTATCCATATCAGAGTATCTTTTTAGCGAGAGCTTGCCCACCGGTGTGCCTTCGTGCACGTCATGTAACACTCGTTTGATTTCCTCGTGGGCGATACACCGGAGGAGAGGAACGAAATAACCTCTCCTATACATGACTCCGTTCTGGATGACGAACCATGAAGCTTTTCGTAGAATTTGTCTTTTCTCATTTCTATGCTCGGGCAACGTCCCATTCTCAATGTAATTTCGATACGGAGTCATCCACGACTCTCTACCGGGAGCGATTTCAAACACAAAATTCGTCTCTATTTGATTGACGCTTGGGTAGGATAGAGTTTTGATGGGGACAAGTCCCATCTGCTGTGCTTCACCTGTGCTGGCTAACTTTGCCAATGAATCGGCTCTTTGATTGCGTTCCCGAGGTATATAATAAATGGCATAATAATCAAACTGATTCAGTATTTCCTGAACTCGAGCCAAGTAAGCAGCCAGCCTTCGATCCCTTGCTTGATACTCTCCCCGTACTTGACACACAACTAACTGTGAATCGCAGTAAATTTCCACAGCGATAATCCTCAAATCTCTGGCAAGTTTTAGGCCGGTGAAGAGGGCTACATATTCAGCTTCATTATTAGTTGCACGAAAATCGAACTTCAAAGCATAACATATAGATCGGCCTTCGGGAGTTTCAAGTACAACACCAGCTCCCGAACACCGGTCGTTTGATGCACCGTCAGTATACAGCTTCCAGATGTATTCGGGGGATTCACTGGTTTCGAGCAAGTCTTCTGGAACGGTAAATTCGGCTATGAAATTTGCCAGGACTTGTCCTTGAATGGCTCTTCGCGGGGCGTAAGTGATGTCAAATTGGCTCAGTTCAATGTTCCACTTGAGCAACCTACCAAACGTCTCAGGCCGCGTGAGGACCTGTCGTAACAGCTGATCGGTATACACAGTAAGAGGATGAGCTTGGAAATAAGGACGGAGCTTTCTTGAGGCAACGACCAGGCAATAAGCCAGTTTCTCCAGTCTTGGGTAGTTTCTTTCAGCTCATGTTAGCCATTTACTGACATAGTAGACTGGTTTCTGCACTTTGTCTTCCTCCCGAACTAAAGCGGCACTGATCGCATGCTCTGATACTGCCAGATAAAGGTACAGTTGCTCATGGTCAATTGGTTTTGACAAGATCGGGGGTGTGGAGAGATGCTGAATTAGCGATCGGAACGCGCCTTCACATTCCGTGGTCCATTCAAAGTTTTGTTTTCCTTTTCGAATCAGATCAAAGAAAGGGATGCATTTATCGGTGGACTTTGAGATGAACCTGCTTAATGCTACTACTTTCCCGTTGAGACTCTGGACTTGCTTTATGGTTCTCGGGGTCTGTAGGTTCCTTATTGCCCAGATCTTTTCGGGATTTGCTTCTATCCCTCGAGCGTTAACGATGAATCCAAGGAACTTTCCAGATGCAACGCCGAAGTGGCACTTTAATGGGTTAAGCTTCATTCCATATTCTCGAAGGATGCTGAACATCGAATTTAAATCTCTGACGTGATCTGTGGAGAATCGAGACTTCACCAACATGTCATCCACGTAAACCTCCATGGTCTTCCCGATCTGATTGGCGAACATCCGGTTGACCAAGCGTTGGTATGTTGCTCCGGCGTTCTTTAGACCAAATGGCATGACTTTGTAACAGTAGAGTCCCAGATCGGTTACAAAGCTGGTATGTTCTTAGTTAGGCAAATGCATGGGTATTTGATGGTAGCCAGAATAAGCATCCATAAAAGATAATAATTCATGTCCGGCTGTCGAATCTACGAGCTGGTTAATTCGAGGAAGTGGGAAACTATCTTTTGGACAAGCCTTGTTCAAGTCAGAGTAATCGACGCAAGTTCTCCATTTCCCATTCGGCTTTCGAACCAGTACGGGGTTGGACACCCATTTTGGATACAAGGCATCTCGAATAAAACCGTTCGATTGTAACTTATCAACCTCCTCCTTAAGGGCGGCAGATCTCTCTAGATCCATACTGCGCATTTTCTGCTTGACCGGGACATATCGCGGATCTATGTTCAGGGAGTGACTTGCAATGCTTGGCGAAATCCCGCACATGTCAGAGTGTGTCCAGGCGAAGACGTCGAGATTCGCCCGGAGAAATTCAACCAATTCCTGTTGTGTATGCTTGCTCAGTTGAGACCCAACTTTTAGCATCTTTGAATCATCATCCTCACTGATTGGGACGTCCACAGTCAGGTCGACCGGAGAAGCTTGACTCTCCTTAGATTCATCTTTATCCTCATGGTCCCTAGGGTCAAGGTCTTTCAGGAATTGGTTGTGGTGCCCAGGCATCAATTGTCAATCATCAACAGAACGGACGCAGAGAGATTCCTCTACGCCCATTCCCTTCTCCTTTCGCTGCGCCCCGCGCAGCTCAACAACATAGCAGGCCCTCCCCGTCGCCTGGTCTCCTTGAACGACTCCAATCCCACGATCGGTGGGGAACTTCAGAGTTAAGCTCCATGGGGCGATGGCCGCCCTGAACTCAGCAAGGGCCGGTCGGCCCAAAAACGCATTATAAGGTGAGTCAATCTCTAAAACAACAAACTGCAACATCCGGACTCTCCGGCGTTCTCCCACTCCTAACTCCACTGGTAGTTCTGTTACTCCAATGGGTATCGTAGCACTCCCATTGAAACCGTGGATTCGGGATTGGCAGGGTTTCAAATCCTTTGCTTCCATCTTCATTAAATCGTAAGCCCGTTTAAGCAAGATATTCACAGAGCTCCCACTGTCAACCAGGATCCTCTTCATCCAAGCAGGACCTACCTGGGCAGATATGACTAGTGGGTCAATTGTAGGGGCTTCGACCTTATCCGCGTCTTGGCTTCTGAATACGATATCATCAGACATTATCTTCTGTTGTTTAGCCGGAGTTCCATCCTCACAATTACTGCAACACTCGAAGTCCGCATGCCTGATTGAACTAGCATACGACTCCATTTCCCCCAGCTCCTGTCTGCCGGGTGGGGACCACCACTTATTGTGTTGATAACCAACCTCCCGCCCGCACGAGCGGGTTCTTCCTGTCTTTCTTGATTCTGTGAACGGTTCTGATTTGAAGGGCCCGCTCCACCAGACTGCGGCGTCCGCACAAACTGATCTAACTTCCTCTCTCTGATCAACTTTTCGATGAGGTCCTGCAAATGTCGACACTCATTGGTATTGTGGCCGTAGCTTTTATGGAATCTACAGACTTTCCTGTTTGAACCTGCCTCTCCGATGAAGGTTTCGGAGCAGGCTTCTTGTACTGTACAGTATTGCAAGTCTGTAAGTATACATTCTCCAATGACGTATTCAACGGCGGGTAATTGTCAAACATTTGAGCCCTACGCCGTGGGCCTCGGTTCTGATCTCTTTTCTTATCCTGGCCGTTGCTGCCTCTCGGCTGAGTTTGCTTGTTCTGTATATTCAGCTGAACTTTTCCGGCACTCTCACCGGACTGCTTAACCGCCACGTTACTCTGTATTCCCTCACTACTGGGCCTCACATTGTCCTGCTTCCTAGACTGTTTCGCGTCCTCTTGCCGTAAGAACTGAGCGGCTTTGGAGTAGAAACGGTCCAACGATGCGGGTGGTTTTCCAGCTAGCCAATTCCCAAACTCAGAATCGGGATCAATCCCTTTGGTTAACACCATCAAGATCGAGTTGTCGTTGGGATTGCTAATCTCAACACATGCTGCGTGGGATCTTTCTAAGTAATGCCTGAGCGTCTCTCCATGAGCTTGGGTGACACTAGACAGGGTATTGACGTCTTTAGGTCTAGCAACATGCATACGAAATTGTTCCACAAACTTTTTGGCCAGTTGATCGAACGTAGAAATAGATCTAGGTGGTAGCCATGTAAACCACATTGTCGCGATTCCCCCTAGAGAGATGTGGAAACTTCGACACTTCACTGCATCATCAGCTCTTGCAACACTCATTGACCACTCATATTTCAAAATATGTTGATTGGGGTCACTATTTCCTTCATACATTGGGAGAGTTGGCATTCTGAATCGCCGAGGGGGTTCAGCGTATAATATCTCGTCTATAAAAGGGGTATGACTACGGGAGATTCCCCAATCATCATTAGTGAGCCCCTGACTTTCGCGTATCATCTGACGTATCATGGTCGAGATATCTGACACTGGCACATTCTGGGCATGCTGAGCTAAGGTGTGGTCGAGTTCCACAGTGCGAGTTTGGACCGGGCGCTGTTGATGGTCCGTACCTCGCCTCCTTGGCTCAGTGTCTTCTGGGACATATGGCTCAGGAGTATGTCCACGCTATTGATTGTTCGGCTCTGACAGATTCCGGGTATCGACCCTCGTTTCTACCGTGGCGGTTGTAGCGCGGTTGTCCGTGGTGTACTGTGGAGCAGTGCCTCCTCGTGTTGAGGGTCCTGTTTGGAAGCTGGTCGACGGCCCTGTCCTTAACTGTCCAACGGTCAAGGCGGGTTGATATCCAGTAGTTTGAGCGTGACTTCCTTCGAACCGGGGACGGGTAGACCTGTGGTTATAGTCAGACGAGGCAGAACTTTCAGTAGACGCACGGGAAACATCATCCCTCCTGGACCTTCTGTGGCTTTGGCGGTTTAGTTGGTTGGTCAATTCAACATTGGCGCGCAACTGTTCAACCAACTGTTGCCGGCTTTGGGTCAGTTCTTGGAGCAACACCTGGAACTCTTGTCGGGTGACTGGTCCGGACGGATCCGAGTGAGCGGTGTTGTCTTGGTTGGATGAAGGCTGTTGCGTAGGATTCTGTTTATCCCGGCCTTCTTGCTCTGCAGCGGTAGCGGCAGTTCTTGTACTAACCATTTTCAGTGGTGGAGTCCTTTCCTAGACTTTATGCAAATCTGAATAGAATGGAAGGAATCTGGATCAAATATCTGAATCTTCCTCTTGGATTTATGCAATCCGATATCGACGGTAGATCCAAGGAGCAGGAGAAAAAGCTGGTCTCTCAGTGAAAGCACCAAAGTGTTTGTACCAAAAATGGGCACAACACTCTTCGGGAGTTATTTGAAGAGATAAAATGAAGAATATAAATGTAAAATAGAGATTATCTAACAAAAACTCCAACAAACAAGAACATAAAATGCAAAGACAAGCAATTTAGAGTGGTTCGGCGTAGTGCCTACGTCCACTATGAAGTTTTGATGATTTTATTGATTCTCTTTCAATGATTACAAGCAGTTACAGTGAACAACAGTGAATTACAATTTGGAATTCGAATTCAACAATAGGAATAAGATGCAAATCTCAATCCGGCAGAGTCTGGATGCTTTAGAATCCAAAGATCCCCTTTCTGTATGCTCTGGGGCTCTATTTATAGGCGTAGGAGGCTGAGATTCCACTCAAACTTCGGGAGACTTGGTCTGGCACGTGAGGGGACCCATGCGACCATTTCTAGAAAGTTTCGCCTCGATCTGTGATCGATACGAATCCATTTCTTATCGATCAACATGATGTCCAATTAATCTGAAATTTGGCAGGGACATTCTTCAGTGCGTATGCACGCTTCCCTGAAAATCTCATTGGATTTGGATAAGTGGATTGCGAGAAATCGTCGATACGAGATGGCACTCATCGCTGGCTGTTCCGTTCGACTCCATGGCTTTGAGTTGATCCCATCGTATCGATCACGCACGTGCCTCTGAGATGATGTGGCGCGCGCACTTCGCCTCGATCCAGTATTCACTCCGCGTTGACCGCTTCGAGTCCATGGATCTCGCCTCGCTTGTTTCGATGGATGACACGTCACCTTGGTTCATTGACTCATTGGATACGAATAATCCAGTAAGCATGGATTCAAAGCAAAGTCTTCTGATGGATGCGAAGAACAGCGGCCCGATGGATACGAAGTAGACATCGACTGATGGTTGCGAAACATGTCATCTGTTGATGGACACGAATCTTGATCGATGCGAACTCGATGGGTTCGAACGTTGCCAACCTGATCGTTACGAAGTCACGGGGACTTGCCGATGTAAAGTGGATGATGGACATGGGCTGGATGGATACGAAGTAAGGCTTTCTGATGGATACGAATAAGACACTTGGCCAATAGATACGAGTTGCGCTAACTATCGATGGACACGAAATCCATCGATACGAACTCGATGGATTCGAAACACGGCCACCTTTATCGATACGAAACGATGTTCCCTGATGGATACGAAATGAACATCATTGATGGATATGAAAACATGTTTTTCCCTCCAACTTGTATCCGTCATAACTTGAGCATATGAACTCAGATTGTCTTGAAACTTAGAACGTTGGCTTCCTTTGCTCTCCTAGCCATGTCTCATCAATTGTAGCTCGATCCGGACTCACACAAAATTTATCGATATTCATGACAAGCGATATTTGGAATCCAATCAATTCCTTGGTGTCCTGGCCTTGCCAAAAGGCAGGATAACAACGCTGACTTGGCAACCTAAGATAGAAATCTTTCTTCGAACCTCCTTCGAAATTCAGCCCAAGTCAGGTCTTCCTCTGGCTCTCCTACGGTAAATCCATTCCACCAAAACAATTGCCTTGAAACAAGTCTTCTCTTATGCATATCCGTCAAGCCGAGATCCGCAAGTATCCTTTCACAATGCAATAGCCAGTTCTCCACTCCTATTGCATCATTGGTTCCCAGAAGAGGCTTCCCTCCAAGACTAGCGTGATCCCTGCTCAACTTGGCATAATTATTGCCAACTAGGGCCACCGGATTAGCTCCTCCAGCATTCTCTACAGCCATTCTCACAGCTTCTCTAGCTTGCATCATATTCATGAAGAACTGGTACATTATCCCTATATCAGCCGGCGGAATCTCAGTACCAACATTAGCATTTGCATCTGGGTTTGCATTTGCCTGTCGACCCTGGTTGCTCCTAGTATTGGGTCGAACATTTCCACTGGTTGCAGTGTGTCTTCCACCTTTATTCACTCTTCCATTTTCTGCCTCCATATCTTACTTCCCTACTACCTGAAATCCAATCTTTGTAAGATACATAAGTACGATCTAAGAGAGTGGGGAATACATACTTAGGTATTTATAGCAAAGTACACATACATTACTATAACGCTTACCCAAGTCTAACTATATTTTAGATTCATTAGATTATGCTTTAAAAATATTTTAAGGTTTAAATTCCTTTTAAGTACATAAACCATGCGCTAATACCAACTTTGTAACATCTCGCCTTTTGAGGCCCAAAACTAACAGCTACTGATGCTGCAGTCATCCATAGTTATTATTTCTTAGCGACCGAATGCGGCATAATTAATACTGATACACTGGAACACATGAATATGAAAAAAATTTAAACTTCCAATAAACAGAAATTATCATTTCATGAAAATTACATTTTAAGATTTAATTATATAATCTCAAACGTTAACCACGTTCAGATCACATATACATGTACAAAATACGATAAGAGCGACATATGAAGATGTCCCCTTATGATGATTAGAGAACTAATAAATATGAACTTTACAATTCTTAGTACATCAAAGCGGAAAACACAAAATAGCTTCTCTATAGCTAACATTGCCTCCTACTTGTCTCCGGAAGCTTATTCATCCAAAAACCAGAAAGTTTCCCACTCTCAGACTACTCAAATTAATTTTGAGTACCCAAGAGTTTGTGGAGAAACACAAACTTCAGGTCGGACAATAAGTCTGGTATGAATAATCCACTATCATCTCTTATCATAAATAGATAGCTAGTGAGACCACGCCGCTTGGTGGAATGGGTTTCCCCTCACTAGTATCCAAAATAAAATATGTAAATCATTTACTATGCCCCTGCATCCAAAGTGATTAGTCTTAAAATAATATGAAAAAAAACCATAAATCATATATATATATATATTGGATATCTCATCTACCCATTTACAAGATATCCCATCTAAAAGCAATTTATTAGAGTTCCCCTCTAAAATCTTTAAAATGACCATCCGTCAAAAATTTTAATAGGACTATCCGTCCCAAATTCATCAAAATAAATGCAGATTATCCATCGTACATTATTTTATAAAAGTTGGTGCACCGCACACTCCAAAGTTTTCCTAGGATGACTATGAACCCTTGGGTGCCAAATCCCGAGGCAAACCACCTCTGGCAAAACACTCTTTACTTTATAAATTTGATGTGGGCTATCCACCGCACATTCCATGGTTTTCCTAGGTTAACCAAGAACCCAACACTTGGCCAATTAAAATATCATGATCCCCATGATTATTTATTTTCCCTAGGTATACCACCTGTTTAACCTATTCCCATTGGTAGCCCCAATTAGGATAAATTAAATAAAAACACATTGATAGTCCCAATGTATATCTACAAAAGCATATTTCTGTTTGTAACCCCAAACTGTGTCTCAAAAACATTAAACCCATCCCGGTGTCCCCAAGGTTTAATTACACCCAATTTATATAAGGATCCCCCTTACATATTCAAACAAAGATAAGTATTTTATGCTATAACCCTATAAAGTAACCTCTTCGAATTAGCAAAATTTTACTTAAGGAAAAATGGATAAAACAGCCCTTTAAACCCCTTTGAATGAAGCCCCATTCGAAAGCAAATAAACATTCAAAGTTAGCCCCTTCGGAAGCCTTCCTTTTGAAAGCATCACAAAATCATACATTTCTACCTTGTCGGAAGGTTTCTTTTCAACCTAGTTGGAAGGTTCCACCTTTTGACTTTGTCGAAATCCTGGGGTATCCCCTTTATAAAACCATTTATAAACTTTTCGAAAGCAATGAAACTCAAAACATTTCGAAATCATTGAAACTCAAAACCTTTCGAAATCATTCAAGGTAACCCCTTTAAAACCTTTCAAAACCAAAACCTTTCGAAACCAAAACCTTTCGAAATCAAGACCTTTCGAAATCAAAACCTTTCGAAGTCAAAACCTTTCGAAACAATTCAAAAAAAGTGAAGTATTGGTGTTGGAAACAACCCTTCAAAATCAATGGAGAGAGGCAGCAAGTTTTATAAAACAAAAGATAACCTTTGACTCCATCTGGGCCGAAAGGTTTGGAAGCGGCAACTATGCTTCTGACCCTATCGAAAGCTCTTTGTCGAAACCTAGCAGGCATATTTTCTTTAAAACCAAAAAAAAGTTTCATCTCCTTCGAAAGCTCTAACATTTCATCCCTAAACCTTTCGACCCCTTTCAATTCACTACGTATCAGTCTCCTGGTACCATGTGCATTGATTTTTGACCTAGTCGAAAGGTTTGATACCTTTCAACCTTGCCGGAAGGTTTGGAATGAAGGTGGAAGCTCTTGCCGAAAGAGTTGAAATAGTGAAAATTGTATTTTAAAATAGTTCTTTTGTACACCACCTGCCTTGTTTATCTAAATCTGATTGGTTGCCAGAATTTTATATTCAAAATTGCTGCCGACTTTCCTTATTTGGAATTTAAATAAATTTGAAAAAATCCCCTTTCTCCTTTATAATTATACAAAATATTTAAGTCTCATACCTTAAATAATTTTATAACTTTTAAAACATCGTGAAAAATTCTGGAAAAATTCTAGAAAATCAATTAATACGTTCTCTTTAACATATTAAAATTTCAAAGCATATGTAGATCAAAACCACTCGAAATTTAACCAAAACCGAATAAAAACGTGTTAATTAATCCATTGACATTTAAAATACCTGTGTTTTATCCAAACAAAGGTTTAAATGGTTATATCCTAACCAAGACACAACATGAATCGGGTATAACCCATAGCCGATCCAAACAAAGAAAAATGAGATGATAAACATGATTATTTACCTTGATTAGTTGATTGGAGAATAAGATAATTTCCTAGCTTTAATTCCTTAGCGTTTACTTCAATTTATGCTCTTTCTGGAGCTTTTAATGGCCGGCCGAAAGTAAGTGAGGAGTTAATGAATGAGAAAATGAAAATTTATTAAGGTGGAGGAAGAGATTTATACTAAGAAATGTAGCCCCATTTCCAAGTTTATCCCTTAGGAAAATTCCTCCTTCTAAATTTAGTTAAGTCTTATTTTAGTTCATTCATTAAGACACGACCATTTGATTTATTAATCTCATCTCCCTAATTATGCACATTATTCTATTTAATTTATCCAATTAAATATCCCGAATAATGTTAATTAAAATTCAGGGGCATTACATCTGGAATAAACAAACATTCTATAATAATAAATATTTGAGACTAAATTCAAATTTCTAGATTAGGTTGTACACACTATTTCTATTCCAATTATCTATTTTATTAAATGTGTAGGCGATAATCCTACACATTTTTTATAAGCCTACGATTCATAAGATCATATTTAGGCATAGTAATTAAATAAAATTCAACGATATAATTTTCAGTGTTATAATAAATTATATAATTTCTCACTCACCTTTAAGCTTTCCAAATCTTCAAATCTGAATCCATTCCCTTACTTGACTCATTTTCCTTTCTAATCCAAAAGAATATGTACAACAAGATGTATACACCATTAGAATTACAGATTTAAGAAGAGATTTGGGTTTAAAGGAAATATGATTTATAATTATAAAAATTACATTTTTTTGCAGTATTGATTTGCCACTTCTCTTCTTCTCTTTTATTTTCTACCCTTCTTCGATTATTATAATTTTTAGAAATAGTGGAAAAGAGAAAATGGTAGAGCCTCACTACTTGGATAAGAATATACGAGAAGAGAAGTGATGGATTAGGCCTCTATTTATAGGCGCACAAATCAATCATAACCGTTAGATTAAAATAATTAAATCTGGGTCGTTCGTCAAGGTTCAAACCCTTGCTTTCTATATTGATCGATCGTCCGCTCCCCTATAAACGGGTCGATCGCTAGCGACCGACCATCCCAAAAGGGGGATTGACAGGTGGGGTCCTGCATTTAATGTTATTAATTTCCTATTTTGTTTTTAATTATTTTCACTCTCGAAAATTCAAACGCTAATAAATTTTTCCTTTGAGCTTCGATCGTGAAACTCCAAATATGAAAGTTGCTAAGAAAATCGTCATGAAGGCAATGGTGTAATTTTCGTGACCAAATACCAACATTTGCTCAAATTCCATTTTTGGAGCCTTGTTAATTATTTATTAATTATCGTTAATTTTACTGGGTGTTACATGGCTGTTCAATTTTTTTCATTGGAGAGTGCATCCTGCGAAATGTTCTTCTACTAACATTGTCCTCATTTCCAATACCTCAAAACCTAACTCCTACTCGAATCTTCATCTTATCAGTTTTTGTAACTTTACTAATAAATTTTTCCTAAAATCCTCACAACTAGACTAACTTCCATCCTCCAAAAGATTATCTCTCCTACATAAGCAGGTTTCATTAAAGGCAAACTCATAACAAACAAAATTTAGTTTTCCCGAGAGCTAGTTTCTCAAATCAATCACAAAATCTTAGGCTCCAACATTATCATTATATTAGACATGACCAAAGCCTATGATCACATAACGTGGTTTTTCATCATCAGTTTTCTTCATGCCTTTGGTTTTCCCTAACCTTTCATTAATATGGTTTAGCATTTATCGCTAATTGTTACTGCTCCATTCTTTTAACACCCCATATTTTTGGAGTGTCATAATATGAGACATTAAATAATTAAACAAAACACATTATGAGATAATAGTTACGTATAAGTTAATTAATAGAATAAAAAGTGAATGTTAAAATGAAGAATATGAGGAATTATTAGGATTTTGTTAGAAATGGATTTTTAGCCAAAGTCCATGTTGGATCTAAGCAGTATGCATGGGCTAAATTGGTAGATTTCAAAAAAAATTCCATTTTGGATTTTATTGGCCATATAAAGTCTAAACTTATTTCGATCTGATTTAGATTAATTTTTAAACAAAATCATTATTTTATTTAATTTTTAAATAAAGTTTTATTTTGATATTACATTTAAGTTATATAATATGATTACGCTTATCATATACACATGTGTGTGTACATACACGTGCAACATGTACAGTGCACATGGTTTAAAATGTCCATATACAAGTGTTGAGATTTACACCGCAATGGACATGTTAACCCTTTGTATACATATGTGATGTCTAATATATATATATATATATACATAATTTAATATGACATAAAAAATATATATAATAGTGTGTGTGTGTGTATAATCTTGTAAAATTGTTATATTTGTAAATACTAATATTAGTAATTATAAATCTAAATATGAATTCAAAACTGAAATTCAAATTTCGGATCTGGATCTAGATTTTAAAACGTTTTCTAATATCAAATTTAAATTAATAAATAATATTTTAATAAAATAAAATAAATGTATATAAATATACATAATTATTTTTCTTTATGAATATATATATATATATATATATTGTGACGACCGCCCATGACCCCTGCACTGAACCTAGAGAAAATACGCTGTAAAGTGTGCCAGGCGACCATGGACGATTGCCAGGTTAAATTAAAACAATAGAATCTATCGTATTACTCACAGCGCATGGACAAAATACAATAGAACATATACATAGCGAAGCTTCACAGAATAGAATCTCATCAATAAAACTTCATAATAGTTGAATACAAACATCTGGATAGTCAATACATCAAGCCTCACTACATAACACTCAGAGAATATACAAGCAGCGGAACATCTAGCACATATGGTAAGAAGATAATATGCAAGCCTCCAGCTCGTCTTCGACAATAGCATCGTGGGAAGCAAGAACAGCACCTGTCACCTGCTACCTAGTCTGCCCGTCCCAAAATAGACGAACAGCCCAAGGCAATAAGAGTTAAAACATAAAGCCTTGAGTCAGACAACAGTCTTAGTGAGCGGTAAATTAACTAACAACATATCAAAAGAGCATAAAGGAAAAAGGAATAGGAATACAACCCTCCCACTCCAACCTCTTTCTACAGTGATAGCCCCCAGACACACACTAAGCAGAAGCAACATAGCAGAGCATACAATTTAAAGTAAAGCAATTATCACTCGAGTCAAGGGCGATGTTTTCCAAGCACAAACCCCCAAGGCCTAAACCAAGATCAGATAAGCACCCAGAAAACACTGCTCTTGAGACCGAATGACGATACAACCAAACATCCATGACTCTGGCTATCACTGTTATCATTGCTTCGATATCACCGTTAATTGAATGACCGGCACATTCTTTCAGCCGTCCGTCAAGGGCTAATGGAAACCCCGGTTCTAGACATTACTCCCGCACGTCGTCGTGACCCGTGCCTAGGACTATCAAATCTGCCCAAGTACTTGACTACCAATCAGTAGCCTTCAGGGACTATCGAATCTGCCCAACGTACTCTTGCTTTGAGCATGCTAGAACCTTCAACAACGATGAGATCTCAGCCTTCTAGTCATCCTCCTCGACGACTATTTCCATACTAGCTCAAGCGCCTCTCGAGCAAACCATTATCCTCAAACTCGAACATTTCACCGAGTTATCAACATGCTTGGAATGATCCCGTCTGGATTAGACCAAGACTATCTCATATCATGCCTCGCTTCATCACATCCTCGCAAAGCTTCATCTCAACATCATCATCATCATCATCGAATCTATGCATATGAGCTTCATCATCCGCTACATATGCCACGAGCAGCTTTTCCAATTCAAGAGCCTTTCCCTTAGCTTTTGAATCATCTTCGACCAACTTGTCTAAATCAAATCATCAATCATCTAATTCATAGCAATCAATCAAGTCAAACATTAATCCAAGTAAACAAGCATTCAAATATGATCTAAATAGACAATTATAACAATAATGGCAATTTCGTAATTAAAGAGTCAAAAGTCCAACAAGCATGAAAACATGAGCAATGTCTCTATAATCTTGATGAATGAACTTGCATAGGTTAACATGTAGTAAAATGGATATCAAATCATCATGGACAATGGATCTATATGGATCTACACATATGATTAGGAAAATGCATGGAAATCTCTACTTTAACACCAAATCAAGCCAACGATCCGATATACTCCTTTGGATCCGTGTGAGAGATAATCACCACTCACCAAATCACCTAAACACCTCAAAAGAAACCCACTTCAAATCTGGACAGCGAAGGATCTAACTTGATCTATCACCAATCCACTTCAAACGATGAAATCTCACTTCAATGGATGTAGATCTTCAATCTAAGCTCTTGAATCTTCAATTTGATCTTCAACTTGGATGGATGGAAAGAAGTGAAGAAGTGTAGAAGTCGAGCTCTCAAAATGGTAGCACTCCGTCGCTTCGAAATCCGGATCCCAAAAAGTGAGAAAAACCCTCCTATTTATAGGCTGAAAAACCCCTTAGGTCGCTCACTCTTAGGTCGTCCACGACCTAACAAACCCTCCGACCTAACTCTATGCGACCTAACA
This sequence comes from Allium fistulosum, assembly GCA_030737815.1. NCBI lineage: Eukaryota > Viridiplantae > Streptophyta > Magnoliopsida > Asparagales > Amaryllidaceae > Allium > Allium fistulosum. The sequence continues at coordinate 1,123,943,260 of CM060904.1, read as the reverse complement.
CAACGCATGCGCGTGACCTATCACCACGCGACTTACGACCTATCGAAACTCACCTGTCTACGACTTACGACTTAACAGCTCAACTCCTAAGTCGCTCGCGACTTAACAACTCTTAGGTCGCTCACGACCTAACACTCAGGCAAAACCCAGCGACCTAACGCAGATACTTCCTCGCGACCTAACCACTCAACAGAGTTACGACCTACGACTTAACTGAGACGCGACCTAACTAACTTAGGTCGTCTACGACCTAACAAACCCGCGACCTTACTAACTTAGCCAGGATACGACCTAACTCCTTAAGTCGTCTAACGACCTAACTTTCTTAGGTCGCTAACTCGCTAACCCTCTTAGGTCGCTAACTCGCTAACCCTCTTAGGTCGCTAACATCCTATAGGTCGCTCCAAACTAACACACGACCTAAACCACTATGCGACCTAACTGCTAGGTCGTTAACTCTCTTAGGTCGCTGTCTTTCCTATAGGTCGCTCCAATACTTAGGTCGTTCACTCGACCTATCCTACCCCACGACCTAAGCTTATCACACGACCTATCTCCTATACGACCTATCCCAAACTCCTTAGGTCGCCAGTTTCTATAAGTCGCCTATTTCCTTAAGTCGTCTACGACCTAACTTCCTTCACGACCTAAGCTATCATACGACCTAACTCCAAATCCTTAGGTCGCCAGTTTCTATAAGTCGCCTATTTCCTTAAGTCGTCTACTCTTAGGTCGGTCACGACTTAGGACTTGAACAAAATTCTGCCCAAAATCTGAAACGACTTAACAACGCTAAACATTCCAGATTTTTACGAACTTTTCGATCCGTAAAAATACGGGTCGTTACATTCTCTCCCCCTTAGGAATTTCTCCCCCGAAATTCCAAACAAACAAAGCAATCAAAGACTATTCTGCATGCCTACCATCCATAGCAATCAACAAACCATGCATCCAATTCTAGCTTAGCATGCAGAATTCTAAAACTAAAACAAGTTACAATGTCGTTAGATGACACGACACCTTAGGGCCATACCTTGAAGAGTTCAGGATGAGCTGCTTTCATCCTCTCTTCCACCTCCCATGTACAGTCGTTATCATCATCACTCCATTGTATCTTGAGCAACTTAACTACCTTCCTCCTAAGCTGTTTCGTGTCGGTTCCCACAACACGAAGCGGCTTACGAGGTCTCTTATAGACTGGATCAACTTCGAAATCTTCACAGCTATCAGTAGAAACCACTGTATTCGAGTCGTGCACATACTTCCGTAGATACGATACATAAAAACATTGTGCACACCCGACATCTTCTCTGGTAACTCCAATCTATAGGCGAGCTTTCCAATTCGCTCGATGATCGGGAAGGGTCCAACAAATCTCGGAGTCAATTTTCCTTTCTTCCCGAATCGAATAACATTCTTCAGTGGAGAAACCTTCACAAAAACCATATCACCTACGTCTAATTCTAAATCCTTACGACGCTTATCGGCATAACTCTACTGACGGTCTTGGACTGCCTTCATTCGTTGCCGAATGATCTCTATGCAATCCGAAGTCTGTCGAATCATCTCTGGCCCAAGTATCAGCCTTTCTCCAGTCTCTAACCAACATGTCGGAGAGTTACACGGTCTTCCATACAATGCCTCATACGGTGCCATACCAATGCTTGACTGGTAACTGTTGTTGTATGAAAATTCCACCAAATGAAGGTGATCTTCCCATGATCCTCCGAAATCCAAAACACAAGCTCTGAGGAGATCTTCCAAAACTCGGTTGACTCTCTCGGTCTGACCATCTGTTTGAGGGTGATAAGCTGTACTCAAACACAAATCGGTTCCCAAAACTTCCTGGAAGCTCTTCCAAAATCCACTAGTGAACAATGGGTCTCGATCGCTCACTATACTCTTCGGAATACCATGGAATCAAACTATCCACTTAACATATAACTCGGCCAACTTTGATGCAGTCCTAGTCGATCGAACAGGAATGAATCTTGCACTCTTAGTCAAACGATCTACAATGACCCAAATCCCCTCATTTCCCGTTCTTGTTCTAGGTAATCCATCAATAAAATCCATCGATATTTGCTCCCACTTCCATGTAGGAAATTCTAATGGCTGAAGCAATCCACTTGGCTTCTTCTGTTCGGCTTTTATCAACTGGCAGTTCATGCACTTGGAAATAAAATTTCCAACATCCTTCTTCATACCTTCCTAGTAGTAGGTTCTCTTCATATCCCGATACATTTTATTTCCTCCTGGATGAATTGTCAGCTTCGAGTGATGACTTTCCTTCAGAACTTCACTCCTCAAGTCATCTATATCGGGAACAACTAGTCGTCCTTGCTTCCGAAGCCAACCCTCTCGATCGACCTCGAATCCTTTATCCTTTTATGGATCCAATCCAGATTCCAAATCACGGATAATCTTGACAAGCTTATCGTCTCGCTTTTGGCTCTCGCCAATCCTTTCCACAAGAGTCGGTCTTATCGATAAGTTTGCCAACATCTTAGGTTCCAATTCACATCTAGGCCTGAAGTCAAATCCAGCTAAATACTCGAGATTCTTCCATTCTGAAAACATGGCTCCCAATCCTGCATGTCTTCGACTTAATGCATCGGCCACTGCGTTACCTTTTCCCGGAGTATAAGCTATACCAAAATCATACGATGCTAAAAACTCCAGCCAATGTTGCTGCCGAAGATTCAAATCCTTTTGGGAGAAAAGATACTTCAACGACTTATGATCTGTAAACAACTCGAATCGAACTCCCAATAGATAATGTCTCCACATCTTCAGAGCAAATACAATTGCCACCAACTCCAAATCATGAGTCGGATAATTCCTTTCATGCGGCTTCAGTTGTCGACTTGCATACGCAACAACTTTATCCCTTTGCATCAGCATTGCTCCAAGTCCAGTACCACATGCGTCGTGTAAACCACCATCTCATCATTCCCACTTGGAATAGTCAAAACAGGAGCACTCGTTAATCGCTCTTTCAAGATTCCGAAAGCTTGCTCACACTTGGCATCCCAACTGAACACTTGGTTCTTCTTCGTCAATCCTGTTAACGGTGCAGCCACCTTGGAGAAGTCTTTGATAAACCGTCGATAATATCCTGCCAATCCAAGAAAACTTCTCACATCGGAGGCATTCTTAGGTCTAACCCAATCCTGGATTGCTGCCACCTTAGCGGGATCAACCGCTATTCCATTTCCAGAAATCACATGGCCTAAGAACCTCACTTCACTCTTCCAGAAGTGACACTTCGAAAACTTAGCCTTCAGCTGATGTTTCCATATGATTTCCAAAACAATTCGCAAGTGTGTCTTGTGCTCTTCTTCAGTTCTGGAATAAATCAGAATATCATCCACGAACACAAGTACAAACTTGTTCAACTGATCTCTGAACACTCTATTCATAAGATCCACAAAATATGTTGGCGCGTTAGTCAATCCAAATGGCATTACCAGCCACTCAAAGAAACCGGATGGTGTTCGAAAAGCAGTCTTCGGCACACTATCCTTAGCCACTCTCAACTGGTGAAATCCCGTTGCCAAATCCATCTGAGAAAACACCTTAGCTTCGTGAAGCTGATCGAACAAGTCATCTATCCTCGGCAATGGATACTTGTTCTTCTTAGTCACTTTATTCAGCTCACGATAATCCACACACAATCTCAATGACCCATCTGCCTTGGTTGCAAACACAACTGGTGCACCCCATTCGGACATACTACGCCGAATGAATCCTTTCTGCAAAAGATCATCAACCTGCACCTTCAACTCCTGCTGTTCCCTAGGCGCCATCCGCCTAAGAGGCATCACAACAGGTCTGGCTCCTTCAACTAGATCTATACGAAACTCAATCTCTCTATGCGGCGGTAACCCTTTGACCTCGTCAAAGACATCCTCAAATCTATTAACGATTGACAACGATGACAGTCCATCCCGTGGAACAACCAGCGAATACATGAAGCTCATGAAGACACCTTCTTCATGCTTACATCGTATCACAATCTTTCGCCCCTCCACATTCTCGACTGTGACCTCCAACCTCTCACAATCAACCTTTGCCGCATACTTCCTAAGCCAGTCCATACCCAAAATAATTCCGAACCCCGCAAAGTTCAGAACAAAACAATCACAAACAAAAGAGCAACCATGACTCGACACAATCAGACCACGTCATAACATACACAAACAAGACGAACCCCCAACTGGATTAGTCACAACCAATGGCCTATCAACAATATCCGGTTCCAAACCTAACCGGCCTACAAGTTCACTACAAACAAAAGAATGCGACGCCCCAGTATCAAACAACACTCTAACTGGAACACCACATATGGAAAGAGTACCTTGAACAACCACATTCTTTCCTTTCTCTTCTGCGGTAGGAGCTTTCGAAGACGACGGAACAGCTCCCAAAGTACAAGCTTGCACAATCTGTTTGTCCCTTCGCGGTTCTGGACAATTCCTCTTAACATGCCCCGGCTTGTCACAGTTGTGACACTTCATCGGTACCTTCGGACTCTTACAATCCCTAGAGAAATGGCCCTTCTGCTGACAATTGTAGCAGGTCACTTCGCCCTTCGGCTTCTTCTGGCCATCCTTACCCTTCTACTGCTGCTGCTTCCTCTTCTTGTTTCCACTCTGCTGTGGTCTAGACTCTTCCTTGGTCACAGCAACAACAGATCCTTCCTTAGGAAACAGATTCTCATGCCTAAGAGCTTTCTCCACAAGCTTCTCAAATGAATCGTCCAAATGATCCACCAACTGCCTCCCAAGATAACTGTCCAAGCCTGTCACAAACTTCTCGTTCTTTTGATACGGAGATTCGATATACGACCGGGCATACTTGGACAAAGCTTCAAACTCAGAAACATACTCAAGAACTGGTCTTCCACCTTGCTTGAGCTCCACAAACTTCTTGAACAGAACAGACTTCTGGGCTGTAGAGATGAACTTAGCTTCAAATCTGGCTTGGAATTGCACCCAAGTAATCTCTTCCTCCGGAGTATCAATGGTGATAGAGTTCCACCAATCAGAAGCTCTCCCTTGAAGCTGTCTTGATGCAAGTTTCCTTTTAGTTGCATCATCGATTCCCAAATCACTAAAGATCCTTCTACAAGCATCTATCCACCTCTGGACCTCAATGGTTGGTTCCGTTCCCAAGAAAACCTTTCCTCCAAGAGCAGTATAGTCCTTGCACAACTTAGCAAAATCCACCGGTTTTGGAGTTTGGACTTGAACTCCAACATCAACTGCTGTCCCCGGAACTGGTATCCTTCTCATGATCGAAGTCATCATAGCTTCGAACATGGCAGCATAATCAGCAGCCCCCTCAGTAGCACGGCCTTCCCTAGCAGCTGGTCTCCCTCTTCGACTCATCCTTAATATCTACAAAAAGGAATGGTTAATACACCTTGAGAAACAACTGCATAAGGAATTCAAACTCTACTAAGCTACTATATTATATATAGTAATCATCCATCAAAATACAATTACGTCTCTCATACGTAGTTACGTCAGCGAGCGTTGGGTAAAATCGATTAACCAAAGCTCTGATACCAAATGTGACGACCGCCCATGACCCCTGCACTGAACCTAGAGAAAATGCAATGTAAAGTGTGCCAGGCGACTATGGACGATTGCCAGGTTAAATTAAAACAACAGAATCTATCGTATTACTCACAGCGCATGGACAAAATACAATAGAACATATACATAGCGAAGCTTCACAGAATAGAATCTCATCAATAAAACTTCATAATAGTTGAATACAAACATCTGGATAGTCAATACATCAAGCCTCACTACATAACACTCAGAGAATATACAAGCAGCGGAACATCTAGTACATATGGTAAGAAGATAATATGAAAGCCTCCAGCTCGTCTTCGACAACAGCATCGTGGGAAGCAAGAACAGCACCTGTCACCTGCTACCTAGTCTGCCCGTCCCAAAATAGACGAACAGCCCAAGGCAATAAGAGTTAAAACATAAAGCCTTGAGTCAGCCAACAGTCTTAGTGAGCGGTAAATTAACTAACAACATACCAAAAGAGCATAAAGGAAAAAGGAATAGGAATACAACCCTCCCACTCCAACCTCTTTCTACAGTGATAGCCCCCAGACACACACTAAGCAGAAGCAACATAGCAGAGCATACAATTTAAAGTAAAGCAATTATAACTCGAGTCAAGGGCGATGTTTTCCAAGCACAAACCCCCAAGGCCTAAACCAAGATCAGATAAGCACCTAGAAAACACTGCTCTTGAGACCGAATGACGACACAACCAAACATCCATGACTCTGGCTATCACTGTTATTATTGCTTCAATATCACCGTTAATTGAATGACCGGCACATTCTTTCAGCCGTCCGTCAAGGGCTAACGAAAACCCCGGTTCTAGACATTACTCCCGCACGTCATCGTGACCCGTGCCTAGGACTATCGAATCTGCCCAGAGTACTTGACTACCAATCAGTAGCCTTCAGGGACTATCGAATCTGCCCAACGTACTCTTGCTTTGAGCATGCTAGAACCTTCAACAACGATGAGATCTCAGCCTTCTAGTCATCCTCCTCGACGACTATTTCCATACTAGCTCAAGCGCCTCTCGAGCAAACCATTATCCTCAAACTCGAACATTTCACCGAGTTATCAACATGCTTGGAATGATCCCGTCTGGATTAGACCAAGACTATCTCATATCATGCCTCGCTTCATCACATCCTCGCAAAGCTTCATCTCAACATCATCATCATCATCATCGAATCTATGCATATGAGCTTCATCATCCGCTACATATGCCACGAGCAGCTTTTCCAATTCAAGAGCCTTTCCCTTAGCTTTTGAATCATCTTCGACCAACTTGTCTAAATCAAATCATCAATCATCTAATTCATAGCAATCAATCAAGTCAAACATTAATCCAAGTAAACAAGCATTCAAATATGATCTAAATAGACAATTATAACAATAATGGCAATTTCGTAATTAAAGAGTCAAAAGTCCAACAAGCATGAAAACATGAGCAATGTCTCTATAATCTTGATGAATGAACTTGCATAGGTTAACATGTAGTAAAATGGATATCAAATCATCATGGACAATGGATCTATATGGATCTACACATATGATTAGGAAAATGCATGGAAATCTCTACTTTAACACCAAATCAAGCAAACAATCCGATATACTCCTTTGGATCCGTGTGAGAGATAATCACCACTCACCAAATCACCTAAACACCTCAAAAGAAACCCACTTCAGATCTGGACAGCGAAGGATCTAACTTGATCTATCACCAATCCACTTCAAACGATGAAATCTCACTTCAATGGATGTAGATCTTCAATCTAAGCTCTTGAATCTTCAATTTGATCTTCAACTTGGATGGATGGAAAGAAGTGAAGAAGTGTAGAAGTCGAGCTCTCAAAATGGTAGCACTCCGTCGCTTCGAAATCCGGATCCCAAAAAGTGAGAAAAACCCTCCTATTTATAGGCTGAAAAACCCCTTAGGTCGCTCCTCTTAGGTCGTCCACGACCTAACAAACCCTCCGACCTAACTCTATGCGACCTAACACAACGTAGGCGCGCGACCTATCACCACGCGACTTATGACCTATCGAAACTCACCTGTCTACGACTTACGACTTAACAGCTCAACTCCTAAGTCGCTCGCGACTTAACAACTCTTAGGTCGCTCACGACCTAACACTCAGGCAAAACCCAGCGACCTAACGCAGATACTTCCTCGCGACCTAACCACTCAATAGAGTTACGACCTATGACTTAACTGAGACGCGACCTAACTAACTTAGGTCGTCTACGACCTAACAAACCTGCGACCTTACTAACTTAGCCAGGATACGACCTAACTCCTTAAGTCGTCTAACGACCTAACTTTCTTAGGTCGCTAACTCGCTAACCCTCTTAGGTCGCTAACTCGCTAACCCTCTTAGGTCGCTAACATCCTATAGGTCGCTCCAAACTAACACACGACCTAAACCACTATGCGACCTAACTTCTAGGTCGTTAACTCTCTTAGGTCGCTGTCTTTCCTATAGGTCGCTCCAATACTTAGGTCGTTCACTCGACCTATCCTACCCCACGACCTAAGCTTATCACACGACCTATCTCCTATACGACCTATCCCAAACTCCTTAGGTCGCCAGTTTCTATAAGTCGCCTATTTCCTTAAGTCGTCTACGACCTAACTTCCTTCACGACCTAAGCTATCATACGACCTAACTCCAAATCCTTAGGTCGCCAGTTTCTATAAGTCGCCTATTTCCTTAAGTCGTCTACTCTTAGGTCGGTCACGACTTAGGACTTGAACAAAATTCTGCCCAAAATCTGAAATGACTTAACAACGCTAAACATTCCAGATTTTTACGAACTTTTCGATCCGTAAAAATACGGGTCGTTACATATATATATATATATTCGGCCTAAAGTATGTTTGAAAAAATTTAATTTTTTCAGATCCTTACTATTTTAAAAATATGTTTTAATGTAAATCATGTAAAATCCCGAAATTTCACTGCTTTGATTAGTGAATATTTAATTAATTATAAATATTCAATATATAGATTTTATAATGAAAATAAACTCATTTTTATTAATTAATAATGATGGTAAAATTATTTTCAAGATTTGTTTACCAAATAAATAGTCCGCAGAAAGTGCGACCGAAAACGTTTTCTGAAATTTCGAACTTTCAACACCAAGAAGTTGTTCGTCTTTGTGCACTGTATTTATATATATATAAGAGTTAATTAACTAGATAATAATACGCTTAGAAATAAATTATCTTATGTTAATTTGGATTAGTAAGTGATGTGACAAGACATAGCTTTAAAAATAATAAACATTATATATATATATATATTAAGTATTGTTACATCTTAGATTTGTAATCATTAAACATAATTATCTCTTGTCACATCTTAGTTAATTAACTATAAAACTTTTATATATGTATATATATATAGTGATGTGACTAAACAACATAATTATATATATATGTATAAGAAAGTGATGTGACTAAACATAATTATATATATAAGGGTGATATGATTAAACATAAATATATATATATATATATATATATATATATATATATATATATTATAAAAGATTTGTGATGTGACTTGACAAAGTGATTAGGTGTGTAATCTTACCTATAAATAACCCATATGTTTCTCCATTTTTCCTCCTCTTTCCATCAACTTTTTCTTCTCATTTCTAACTCAAATGGAGTTTTTCTTTTTTTGTAACCATGTGAAATTTTAATGGTTACAATATTCTAGTTGACCACTTTTTCAAATTTTTATCATAGCTATGTCGAAATCTCAATCTTTACAAAGCAATTTTTCACCAAGAATTTCAAGTCCGAAAATTACCTTTCTTCTTTTGATCATAACTTCTTCAGATCAAACTAAGAATGGGTGATTCTTTTTTAAAAATGATAGAGAGAAGAAGTTCCAATATCTTTCTCTTTGAGTGCTATCGGAAATTCCGTTGAGTAGGTAGCCCAAAAATCAGTTGCAAAATGACCTATTTTCAAGGTTTATTATTGAGAATTCGATGTTTATCCGAAGTCGCTCCACCTTACCAAAACAAGCCTCACTTCCTTTGCCCTTCAAGGTCGAGCCTACCTAGTGCATTTAGGATTCAAGACTCCATCTTGTTTCTTAGGAATGGAAGTGCTATGTCATACTCTAATTTAGCGAGAGTTTGGATAGCTTTCGGTGAGTAAATTCCTAATCTTTTGGAAAGAACTTTCCTTTATATGTTGTGTTGATCCTTAGTTATATGCATGTTATATATATGTTGGATCTTGGAATGTTTGAATGTGACGATAAGTGCAAATTTATGTTAGTGTTAGCACTTGAATGGATGTGTTATTGCAAAGTTAGTAATTGTATATATATTGGTATATGTATACAATTTGTTGTATGAATGTGATTTGTGAACATAAAGGGTTGATGATGAACTTGACTATAGTCATGATGGGTTGAAAACAAAGTTGAAACTTTGTATGTAGCCGCAACGAATTTGAGGTCGGATTTGAAATCAAATTCATTTCAAGAGTTTAAAGTTTAGATTGTGGTTAAAGTTTGTGTAATTGGTTTTACAGTGTGAAAATTTACTAATCTATGTTTCAATCATGAAATAGTATGGTTTTAGTAAAGTGGCTTTGCTTAAAGGTGGGTTAGAGCCAACTGCACTCATAGTGACAGTCGCTATGGATGCAGTTCGATATAGGTTTGAATTTCTATTTCAAATTTGTTTTATTTTGAAATTAGTTCACTAAGTTTTATAAACTTAATTAGTAATATTAAAAAGTAATTAAGCTGTAATATATTTAACTAATTAATTAGTTAATTAAAAGGTAATTAGCACCTAATTGGTAATTAAGAAGGTGATAGAGGTTAATCACCACTTAAGTTAATGGCTATTAATTGATTTATAAAGTTTTAATTAGTGATTAATGGGGTTAAGAAGTAATTAAGTGATTAATAACTATTTAATTAAGATTAATGGTTATTTATTTATTTATTTAATTTATGGGTTATTTAATTAATTAGGGTTTAACTCTTAAACAATTTGGTTTAACCTTAACCAAGTTGCATTAGGAAGTTAATTAGTACTTAATCAAGTTCATTAAGCCTAATTAGAGTTTAATTATGATTTAATCTTCTATCCGGACCCTTAAGTAACCCATAATATTAGAAGAATTAAATGACATCCCTTAGTAGAACAAAACACCATCTGCTATAGTGTAAGTGATTTGATTGTGTGGACATATGTTAAGCAGAAGAAATTCCCATTCTAATTTAAATTGATTGAATTGTTTGGACATCTATTTAGCAGGATAAATCACCATCCCGTTGTTATGTTATTTGGACTTGTATATGCCAACTGGTTATATTAACGTGTTATTTTCTGTTTGGATATGAACTGTATTTACATATATATATATATATATGGTAGCTTATGTAAATAATTGTTATGTGATTTGGAAATGGAATTGAAATTAAATGGTAACTTAAATTAGTATCATTGGGACTGCTAAGCCTCATTTGGAATTTATAAAGTATGGTTTGAATTTACTTTAATTCTTTAATCAATTTGAGGCTAAGGGTTTATAAAGGTTTTTCAAGTTATATAATTCTTATAAAGGTATTTATAAATGATAACTTGTTTATAGAAAGGGGTTTTTCTAACGAAAAGGGTTATTAAGGTGTTTTATTAATGATGTTTTATAAATGATATTTAGAAAGGATATTTTATAAAGGAGTATAGAAAGGTTAATATAAAGAGTTTTAAAAATAGGAAAAATGTTTATAAATCATTTCAAAGATTTGGAAAGAGGTTTATAAATTAACTTAAAGGTTTATAAAAGTGGGTTATAACTTTATTTTGAAAGTTATAAGTTAATTGAAATATGAGATGAGCTTTTAAAAAAGGAATTTTTTATATAGGATATGTTTTATTTGGAAGAAATGTTTGGATTTAGGAAGAAGGAAACTTTGAAAAGTTTGTAAATATACTTATACTAATAAGATAAGCATATGATTTTGTTCCAAGGCATGAAATGTAAATGTTTTGATAATATACTTATACCATAGAGATAAGCATATAAAGGTTTCCAAGTATAAAGGAAATGTAAGGGGTTTGGGAATAGTGTTTTGAAAAGATCTTTTGATCAGATTGTATAGAGTGGTTTTATTAATTAAGGAGAATTAATAAAGACTTAGTGGATCTCATATGGAAATTAAACCATGATTGGATGTTTGTTTATTTGATAGTTAAATAACCAACTATCAAAGCAGGACCCAAAATGTAACTTTGGAAATATCTAGGAGAAACACGAGAATTATATGGTACAGTTAGCTTCGAAGGTGCTATACTATATGTATAAACTCGTTTCGTTCTTCTAGGATGAATGATAAGAAAATCCATCCACAAACTATTAGGAGGTGAACTCCGCTCTTTTCATTTGTCTGTTTATTTCCTAAAAGTAACGGGGTTGAGTTTACCGAAAAATATCGAAAGTTGTTTCGAGGAGACCGGGATCGGATATGTTATCCAGAAACCACTTCGATCCAACCCAAGTATTTCGTAATGAAGACATCTTAAAGCATGGGATCGAAGACAGGGCCATTGAAGTACAAGGGCTGCCTGCTACTAATCCTGAGGGTGATTACAAAATGGATGTAGTAGAAGTACTGCCTTCTGTTTGTCCTTATTCTGGACAACTTGTATGGATGAACGTTGGCACTGCATTACTGTCGGGTGGGCAGTGTTAGCATTCAAAAAGGAACTGCTATTCAGAAAGGTAAAAAGAAGCCTCAAGCCTCATCAACCGGGAATGACTAAAACAGAGGATATGCAGTAGGGCTATGTGGGTTGCACCCATTAGGGTATATCATCACCCTTCTAAATATATACACAATCATCAATGAGTTCGTGTAAGTGGGAGCGCTCGGCTAAAGGTTGCAAAGCAACCGGGGTGATGATATATTCGGTACTATCCAGCAAGGGGTAGGCCGGTTCTGTGTTTGCAAAGGTCGTTAGGTACGACCTCGGTACATTTTTCTTGAGTTGTACTGTGGCGGGCGGTACCCAAGTAGCCTAGTCATTAGTTGGAATCCATTCTCTAATACATGCCTTACGTTTTCGATTATAGAGCCTACTATGTTGGAATGTGAGGTGCAAGTATTTCAGCTATTTTATTTATTTACTTTAAACCTAGACACTATGATAATATCACTGGATTTTGATATAAAATGTTTTGGTTATCGTAGGGTAAAAACCCATCTATTTTTAGGTGCGGTGTGGTCTTACAAGATACCCTTTGTTTGAAGGTTTCCAAATGTAGAAATCAGTTTGGATATTACTTGTTATTGAGTTTTACTCAGGCTGGTTTACCAGACTGACCCAATCGTTATTCCATGTATGCTTGGGTCAGACCAAGCATGTTTCTCCTAGGTTTAGCTGGATACTTTGGAGTTGAAGAGGAACTGGATGGTCAAAACGTACTCACATATATTTTTCTTCCGCTGTATTATAGAGTTTGTATGTTTGTCAATGTAAGGATATGTTTCTACAACTGTCCAAATTTAGGGTAAGCCTAGTGTACTCTGATATTATAAGAATAAAGATGTTTCCTTTTTGTAAAGATCATTGTTGTATCATATATTATTCGCTGCATTGTGAGATTCTATGTTGTTTAGTTTTCTTCTATCTTCTACCTCCTTCTTTCACCCTAACAAATCGGTATTTTCGGCACTTGAATGTTCGGCATGTGATACAATGGACGTATTTGTGCCAATTTTCGAGGGTCAAAAATCCGGTTCGTTACAAATCATTTTGGTATGAAAATGTTTAATAAAATATTTTTAAGAAAAAAATAAATTTCACAATCATAAGTATGATTAATGTATATTAAAATATATATACATACATATTTTGTAATATATATATATTATATTAAAGTAATATGTTATATTTTAAAATAATAATTTAAATATATTTATATATGTGGTTTTTAAAATTATATATATATATATATATCTGAAATGCTTACATGTATATGATTTAATAAAATATATATACATACACACACACACACACACATATATATATCAAAGTCAATTTTATTTTAAAAACTTTTAAATTATTACTAAAATTTGAAAACTAATTTTTTTTCTACTATATCCTTACACGCACATACGTGTGTGTGTGTGTATAATCATATGACATATATACATATTCACATCCAATGTTGACAGCATGGATGTATAGGGATTCGTGATATTGTGATTTAAGCTAAGCATTTATGATTCAATATAATTATCAACTAAATATATAAAAATAAAAATAGATTGGTTACCTTGACTATAGCCTAACAAGTACACGTTGAATGCTGAATTCGATCAACTCTGCTTGAATCTGAATTCAAATCCATCTAAAGAGAGTTACTGACTAAAAGCACTACACACCATTTTCCTGATTTTATTTTAATTCATGTTTTTTATGATTGAAACAATGGAGGAGGCGAGGAGGTATATGCGGCCATAAACAAGGGTGGTTAGAACAAAAGTGAGAGGCCTCAAAGAGGAGTTATGGCGGTTTATATAGTAGAGAGAGAGGAGCCAAAAGTGGATCCGAATCAATAAATATCTATACTAATTCAAACCCCTTTTGAGTCAAATTCAACCCTCATATTCTTATACCTATGGTTGGCTATACTACCCCTTTTATTGGCCTCCATGCCAGTTCAAGCCCAATCAGATATTATGAATTTAGATCTAATTTAAACACACATCGATACCGCATATTGATACATGTGTACATAACTTTTATATACGCACTATTTTCAATAATGATCAACAAAAACCAAATAAAATTTTATAATTAATATTTCATAAATATTAATTAATTTATAACAATTATAATTAATTAAATCAGGTGGTAGTCGGAGTATTCATCATTTCGGTTGTGTGACTCTTAGGTGTAAATTTGGTCAGCGATTAATATCGAACAATTCAAATATTAATGTTCACATATCACCTTAGCTAGTGGTGTGACATTATGGCCAAATTGATCGCTTACATAGCTTTGGTAAAAATCCAAATTTACTTAATTTAAGCATTACCCAGTAGTGACAATTATTTACACTAGTCCTCTTTGCAAAACTATATTATATTAGGACTTATGGAATTTGGTAGTGGTCAAAATTCCAATATCGTCCACATTCAACTTTATAGTCCAACTGTAACGATCTACTATTTCGAACCATTCAAATCGACAATAATCCACACATGTCAGACTTGAATCGCTCAAAACAACAGATTGTTAATTTATATATTTGGCAAAACTTAGCATATACGGTAAATAAATCAAACATGGAATCACAAACAAAGAGCTTAACAACAATAAGCAGTGGAAATAGATAAATAGTAGTTCATGAAGTTACTACAGAAACATCAGTTTCCAAAACAAATACAACAGAAATCCCAAATACATAGGAGTCTCCAATACAAAACAAATGACAAGTCTGAATAGAAATAACTGGAAATAACTGAAATAACTACAAAGCTAAATAGATAACAGATAGATTTCCAAGCAAAGCTCCAAGCTCCAAAGGTGATTCTCAAATGCTGGGATACTTAGGCTGACCCAAGTATAAAGAAAAACACAAACACTCGAGTCAGGATTAACATTCTTATGCAAGTAAATCAACTCAAGAGAAATGTCCAAGTGAAATGCAAATAACTTAAAGGATATTTGGGATTCCATCCTTTAAGGATTCGTCAAACTATATACATACATAATACAATACGATACATAGATAATGTCTACAATAAAGTAAACTATTAGAATAGCGTTAAGGCGTTACCCATATCCCCCTTAACATATTTTTATATAAATATCGTAGTCTATACAGATACTGTAAGCCCCACCAAACCAGTGGGATACTCAGGGAGCACTCCATAGGTACAATACAAACCAAACTCGTAATGGGCGCGATAAGGCATATGACAAGGCACGCGAGGCAATGCCCAGGGTAGGATACTACCATTTTGCACACCCGAACTGGTGGTAACGCATAGCAGCTACTACCGCCCACCTCAAAACACACTCCCAAATCAATTGTGTGCACACCAAAAATCAAATCACAAAAGTAATAGATATGATTTTGAAGAAATGTGCCCGATAGGGGGAGTGACCCCACTTGGCCTGGTATAGCTCCTGTTTTAGTCATATCAAGCCGACTCGAGGGAGTCAAGGCTGCATTTATACCTCATATAGACGTTCACTAAACCATCCTACTTCGTTCTGGATTCTCCACCACGTGCATAGTTATTAAAGTGGTTTTTGGTATTGGCAGAGAGTATGACAATATCCAATCTAGGTCTCTTTAACAACCAATCGCTTATTTCACACCATGGTCATTTTATAAAATCAATTTATAAATATTTAAACAAAATCTCAAATCACAAAACTAAATCAAACTTAAATATTCAACTTCAATTTTTATTTAATTTGAAATTATACACTTAATTACTTTATATAAACATTTACATAAAAATCTCAAATTCAAATTTAAATCAAATTAAATATTCAATTTCAATTTATTTAAATTTGAAATTATTCATTTAATCACCTCTAAACAAAATCAAGTCATCAAGTTATAAAGTCATATCTTTAAAATCTTAAAACCAATAAGTTTCAAAATCAATTCTTATTTAAATTCAATTCTTAACAAAATCAAATTACAAATCAATTTTAATTCATCTTTCCAACCTTAATTTATTAAAGTTATTACAAAAATCTATTTTCAAAATATTAATATAAATTTTAAATAAATATTTTAAAACATATTTTATATATATAGTTAAATTATATCTTTATTAAATTTTATTAAATTAAATCTTATTATTAAACTTTATTTTATATTAAACTTTATTTTATATATTTTTAAAAATAATAAAATTATAAGTAAAATCTTAAAGTTTACATTTTCTCAAAACTTAACTTATAAATTTAAAATTTCCAAAACAAAAAATTTTTAAAATCTAAATTTTACATATATATTAAAACAAAATCTATATACTATATTTTTAAAAAAAATCAACATTTATCAAAACACATATTTTCAAAATTCTGGAAATCATTTAAAAATAGACCAATGGTGTTCGTATATAATTTTCTAACCTATGGTCAAGTGATACAGATATTTATCATTTCAATCCGCAATAATTTAATATTACGGATATATATCATTTCAACCTGCAATCCTAGAATTTAAATCAATAAAATTGCTTGGGTTTATCATTTCAACCCATAATGATTTTCCCTAATCTAAAAGATCATTTGGTTATGTATCATTTCAACCCATAGGGATTTTCCTAACTAACAGGAAACTTGCAGAGTGAGAACAATAAAATAAATAGCATAACATATAAATTACAAGCATATATAATCATTAACAATTTAAATTTAATATATATACTAACAGGTTATGGTGTCATATGTCAATTAACATAGGTTAACAATTTTAAATATTAACATATCATATTCAACAATTAAATAACCAACAATTCAAATTAATAACATATTCAATCATCATTTCATGTGAATTAAATTTACTAAACAAATGAATGTTAATCGTGAGTGATCGCTCACCTTTTGAAGCTAGAGAACAACGGAAATGAGAAGCAACGGACACGGATACGCACGCAGATACAGACACGAAATATCAAAGAGTTGTGACAAGCACAAAGCAAATCTAAGTGATTAGATTCAAAAATCAAAATATATATAAATAAACTTATATATAAGCTTAGATTGAAGGGAACAAATATATAACTTTTTCTGCCGACAAATATATATATGCAGCATATATAAGCTTTTATATATATATATATAGACACACACGCACACACACAAAAGAGAAGCAAAGAAAGCTATGGAAGCAAGGAGAGGGTTTGTGGAGTTTGGCTAGGCAGTAAGGTGGATGGTGCGGTGCAAGGCATGGTTGGCAGCGGTGGAGTGGTGGCGCTCGGTTTCGGTGGAAGGAAGGGTTGGTCTTTGGAGGAGTGTGGGCTGGTCGGAGGTTTTGAGGGTGGAGCAGTCAGGGAAGAAGATGACACGGGCCTGCCACGGCTAGGGGAGAGGAGAGGTAGGGGTTGTGGGTTTCCATGTTGGAGTGGAGAGGCGGCACGGCATGACATTCGATGGGAGGCGTATGGTCAGGGCATGGGGTGGGGCTATTGTGGTGGGGAAAGTGGAAGGGGACGAGTGAAGGCCGGATCTGGTCGGAGCTGTTGTAATCGATTCTGGGCTGATAGTAGGCGATGTGAAATGGAGGGAGGGAAAGCGGTCAGGCGGCGAGTGGAGAGGGTAGCTGATGCTCGGGGTTTGATGGAGGGTGTGCCGATGGGTTTGGTGATTACGGTGGGAAGCTAGGGTGAGGGAAAAGGCAGAGGACAGGGGAGGAAGGCGGAAAGGATCGAGAGAGGGAGGGGAAGGAGATGATGGGTGGTCCGCGTGGGTTGGAGATGAGGATGATAGACAAATGAAGAAGCAGGCTATCACAAATATATACAAGCTTTCATATAAAATCTTTGCTTCTATTTTTTTAGAGATTCAGAACCAACAGAATAGAAAAAAAAATGAAAGGGAAGAGAATGAATGGAGGAAGGGAATTGAACAGTGAAGGAAAAGAAAATATATCTTGAACCGGTAGGAATAGTAAAAGTTAGAAATAAATTCTGGGAATATAAAAAGGCAAGTGGCTATTGGTTATCTCGGGGAACAAACGAAAGGACACATAACCCAAAAGGCCTAAATACGGAACCGAAACGGCTAATCGTTTCGCAGATTTCGCCGCGTACCGGACACCGAAATGCACAAATGAATATACTGCAGAGATCAGCACGACGAGACAAACAGAATGGTACATAGATATGAGCGATATGACCAAGCTATCAAAACTTAATTTTCTTGCCAATACTGCTGCTAAATCACCGAAAATAAGTTAAACGGGACTAGAGCAGTCCAAATTTGTCGAAACGAATTACGACGCCTCACTCGAAGAATGATTTACACTTTATTATGTAAAAATATTTAGATTTCAAAATATTTGATTTCCATCAAATTAACTGTTTAAAATTTTAAAATTTGAAATTCCACAACCAAACAAACTTTCATATTTTCCAATAAAAATTTGCCACTTGCTGTGTTAAAATAGACGTATTTCAAATATTAAATTTTCATTTCTAAAATTTTATTGTTTAATTTCAAGAAAAATTTAGTTAATTACGTTATTTAAAAATCGTTAAGATTTCCGGGTCCTTACACTCTCCCCCACTCAAAACTTTTCGTCCCCGAAAAGGAACGAGATAGGAGAATAGAAACAAACAGAAAGACAAGATAAATTCAAACGAATAGTACCTTAGACAAACAATTCAGGATTCGAGGCATGCATGGACTCCCCAGTCTCCCAGGTGCAATCTCGATCATCTATACTCTACTGTACCTTGACCAGACTGATAGATTTCCACCTAAGTTTCTTCATACCTCTATCGACAATATGAAGTGGCTTCCTTTCGATAGTGAGATTTGGCTCGACGTCCAAATTCTCTAATAAAGCAGGTTGAACAATCAAGGATGGACCATGTAGATATTTGCGAAGGTGAGATACGTGAAACACGTTGTGCACACCCGATAGCTTCTCTGGCAAATCAACTCTATAAGCCAAAGGACCAACCCTTTCCAGGATGCAAAAAGGTCCAATGAATCTAGAAGCAAGCTTCCCTCTCTGACAAAAATGAACCACATTTTTCAGTGGAGAGATCTTGAGAAAGACCTGATCACCCACTGAGAATTCCAAATCACTTCTATGTCTGGCAGCATACTTCTTCTGCCCATCCTGAGCAATCCTCATCTTCCTCCTAATCTCCTTAACCTTCTCAGATGCTTCCAGAATCATATCTGGCCCAAGAACTAAGTGATCACCGGATTCAATCCAGCAAGATGGATATTTGCAAGATCGTCCATATAGAGCGGCAAACAGAGACATCTCGATACTTGCCTGAACTCCAAAGAATGGGATTAATTGATTGAAGCTTAAGACGATTCAAAATTATCAAATAAGAGTTATACCTGATAACTGTTATTATAGGTGGATTCAACGAGATGGAGATGATCTTCCTAAGATCCTCCATAATCAAGAACATATGCATGAAGAAGATCTTCCAGAATCTGATTCATCCTTTCCGTCTGACCATCAGTCTGGGGATGGTAAGCAGTACTAATGTTCAAACGAGTACCCAAACCTTCTTGAAAAGCTTTCCAAAATTTGCTGGTAAAGAAAGGATCACGATCACAAACAATGCTAGATGGGACACCATGGAGTCGGACAATCTCCCTATACACCTCAGCTAAGCTCGAAGCAGTTTGATTCGACTTGACTGAAATAAAATGATCGGATTTGGTCAATCGATCGACAACCACCCATATACTCTCATTACCCCTTCTAGTCTTCGGTAATCCGTCAATAAAACCTGTAGAAACCTGATGCCACTTCCAAATGGGAATCTCAAGGGGTTGCAACAATCCAGCAGTCTTCTAGTGATCAGCCTTAACCTGTTGACAAGTGACACATCTGCTAACAAAAATGGAGATATCTCACTTCATACCACTCCACCAATACAACCTCTTCATATTATATAACATCTTTGTAACACCTGGATGGATAGAGAATCTGGACTGATGATTCTCCTTAAGAACCTCTTGCCTCAAACCGTCGACATTCGGAACACAAATTCGGTTATTAATCCTTAAAACTCCATTTCAACCAATCTGTGCTCCTAACTCACTCTGATTATCACCTTCCCTATTCCGAATATTCTCCTTAATGAGCTTAAGCATCTCATCTTCTTCCTGCTTGGCTGCGATACGATATAAGAGATGAAGAAGCTACAATCTGACACAACATGGCTCTCTTTCGACTTAAGGCATCAGCCACAACATTGGCTTTTCCACGAGTGTAGTTGATGTCGAGGTCATAAGATGCTAAGAACTCAAGCTATCTAACCTGCCTCTGGTTCAAATCCTTCTGGGTGAAAATATACTTAAGAGACTGATGATCTGTAAAGAGCTCAAAATTGGTTACCAAAAGGTGATGCCTCCATAACTTCAAAGCAAACACAACAACAAGCAATTCCAAATCATGAGTGGCATAGTTGGCTTCGTGGGGCTTCAACTGACGACTGGCATAAGCAATGACCTTCCCATCCTGCATCAAGACAGTACCCAAACCTTCTCGACTAGCATCGGTATAGACTGATAATCCTTCAATCCCATTAGGAACGATGAGAACAGGAGCAGAAGTAAGCTTTAGCTTCAACTCATTAAATGCTGCTTCACACTTATCACTCCAAACAACTTAGCATTCTTACGAGTCAAAGCAGTAAGAGGTGCAGCTATGCAGGCAAAATTCTCGATAAATCTCCGATAATAACCGGCAAGGCCCAAAAAGCTACGAATATCGGAAGGAGTCTTAGGTGTCTCCCAATCCTAGAAATAGAATAAAGTGGATAAGTTCAAAAGAAGATAAGATAAATAAATTTCAAAAGAGAAAAGGTGAATAAACTTACATTAATCGCGGTGACCTTAACCGGGTCAACCGAGACTCCATTTTCTAAAACAATATGGCGAAGAAATCGGACTTCATCCCTCCAGAAATGGCACTTAGAAAATTTAGCTTTCAACCGATGACTCCTAAGAGTTTGGAGAACATAGCTCAAATGTGACTCATGATCCTTCTCTGACTTAGAAAAGATGATAATATCATCAACGAAAACTAGGACAAACTTGTTAAGAACATCACGGAAAACGTGATTCATGAGATCAACGAAGAAGGTAGGAGCATTGGTTAATCCAAAGGGCATGACTAACTATTCATAGAATCCATTCTCTATTCAGAAAGATGTCTTGGGAATGCTCTCCTCGGCTACAAGAAGCTGGTCGAAACCGGTAGCAAGATCAAGCTGAGAGAATACTTTAGCTCCGTAGAGCTTATCGAACATATCATTGATACGAGGCATAGGATATCTGTTCTTAAGAGTAAGCTTGTTCAGCTCTATATAATCAATACACATCCTCAAAGATCCATCAGATTTGGTGACAAAGACCACAGCTGCACCCCATTCAAAAAAACTCTGCCTAATCAAACCCTTAGAGAACAAATCTTCAATCTGCTTCCTTAACTCGGCTTTCTCTCTAGGTGCCATTCGTCTGGATGGAAGAACAACAGGTCGGGCTCCAGGGATAAGATCAATGCAGAATTCAATTTCCCGCTTAGGAGGTAAAGAAGTGAATTCACCAAAAACATCAGGAAAATCCTTGACAATAGGGGTGGAGTCAAGGTCACTAGGCTGAGAATCCAGCGAAAAGATAAAGCTGCCTGCATAATCTTGAGGCATTCGACATCCGATTACAAGAGAATTTCCCCGATAATCTACTAAAGAAATAGTTCAGGCTTTGCAAGAATAACCACATCATATTCTTTAACCAATCACCCCCAAGTAAGATATCAAATGCATCAAAACCGAGGACATAGAAATCTCCGGTGAATCTGTGCAAATTGTAAAGGAATTTCACCCCTTTACAAATCATACTATGGTTGGAGGGACCGCCGATGGGATTAATCACACATAACGATGAAGTTGCCAATTGAGGATGTAAGATGTTCTCAATTTTTTTTACAGAGATCAACCGAAATAAAGCTATGAGATGCACCAGTGTCAAAAAGAACACGAACAAGATAGTTATGCAAAGTAAAGAGCTCTGAAGAGTACCTTGGTTATCACTGGTAGGAGGAGGAGGGGTGGAAGAGGTCATGGCAAAGACTCCAGATGTCTTGCCTCTCTGCTGAGTGGGACAATCTTTCTTAAAGTGGCCAGGCTGCAAACAAAGGTGGAAAAGGTTGTTCGTGGTAGTCTGGGCTAGAGGAATAGCGGCTTCGGTAGAAGACGAACAGCTGTTAGCATAATGACCTTTCTGGTCGCACTTGAAACAAGTGATGGAAGATAGGTCAAGAGATCGCTTCTGAGAACAAAAACCAAGACCCTGAGAATTCTGCCAATTCTTCTTCTGCTGATGGAAATTGGGCTTCCTCTTCTTCGAACTATTGGAATTACCCTGAGATGCTGAAACAACCTGCTTTCCCTTGGAATTAAGGTTCTTGAATCTGGTGGCCATATCCATAAGAGAAGTGAAGGTGCCATGAACATGACTAATTAAATGGTCATAATACTCTGGGCGAGCATTGTGGATAAACTTCTCATTCTTCTTGAGTGGGGTGTCAATCAAGCTGGGCCCAAACTTAGACAACTCATTAAACTTCCTCTTATACTCTGCGAAAGTCATATCCCCTTGCTCAAGGTCCATAAATGCCATATACAACTGAGATTTCCTGGCTTTGGGTATCCACTTAGCCACAAAAGCATCTCTGAAAAGATGGATCTAAGATAAGATAAAGTTCAAAGAGATAGATTTCAAAGAGATAGACTGAACAAAGATAACCAAGAAATAGGATAACTAAAGATCTCACCTAAACTGCTGCCAAGTGATATTCACCTCGATAGTCTGAGCAGTAACGGATTCCCACCAATCCTGAGCAGACTCCTGCTACTGCTAGGTAGCTAACTGACACATCTGAGCATCAGTGATCTCAAGTCCAGTGAAAATCCTCTCTAAACTCTTCAGCCGCTTCTGCGCCTCAATAATACTCTCTGCTCCAATGAACTTGGTACTTCCAAGCTGATAGTACTCCTTACAAAGAGTGGTGAACTTAACAGGCTGAGCTAGTGGAACAGGAGCAACAATAGGTGGTGCAGGAGCATTTCCACGACCCCTACCACGAACATTCCTACGGTTACTCATCTGAAAAAGACTAGAATGGATTTTAGAACAAAGGTAAAGTTCCAAAATTCAAAAGAAATCCAAATCGAAGAGAATCTATAACAAAGAATTCCAAGCTCAAACGAAGATGATTCTATGATTACTTCTACTCATTCTATGGTATTACTACCCTATCTATAATGAGTTATTACTCCATATGCTAAGTTTTCCCCAACCAGAGCTCTGATATTAATTGTAACGACCCGCTATTTCGAACCATTCAAATCGACAATAATCCACACATGTCAGACTTGAATCGCTCAAAACAATAGATTGTTAATTTATATATTTGGCAAAGCTTAGCATATACAGTAAATAAATCAATCACAGAATCACAGACACAGAGTTTTACTACAATAAGTAGCGGAAATAGATAAATAGTAGTTCATGAAGCTACTACAGAAACATTAGAGTCCAAAACAAATACAACATAAATCCCAAATACATTGGAGTCTCCAATACAAAGCAAATGACAAGTCTGAATAGAAATAACTAAAATAACTAAAAAGTTGAATAAATAACAGATAGATCTCCAAGCAAAACTCCAAGCTCCAAAGTTGAGTCTCAAATGTTGTGACACTCAGGCTGACCCGAGTATAAAGGAAAACAAAAACAATCGAGTCGGGATTAACATTCTTATGCAAGTAAATGAACTCAAGTGAAATGCAAATAAATTAAAGGATGTTTGGGATTCCATCCTTTAAGGATCCGTCAAACTATATACATACATAATACAATACGATACATAGATAATGTCTACAGTAAAGTAAACTATTAAAATAGTGTTAAGGCGTTACCCATATCCCCCTTAACACATTTTTATATAAATATCGTAGTCTATACAGATACTGTAAGCCCCACCAAACTAGTGGGATACTCAGGGAGCACTCCATAGGTATGATACAAACCAAACTCGTAAGGGGCGCGATAAGGCATATGACAAGGCACGCGAGGCAATGCCCAGGGTAGGATACTATCGTTTTGCACTCCCGGACTGGTGGTAACACATAACAGCTACTACCGCCCACCTCAAGACACGCTCCCAAATCAAAGGTGTGCACACCAAAAATCAAATCATAAAAGTAATAGATATGGTTTCGAAGAAATATGCCCGATAGGGGGAGCGACCCCACTTGGCGCGGTATAGCTCCTGTTTTAGTCATATCAAGCTGACTTGAGGGAGTCAAGGCTAAGTTCATAACTCATACAGACGTTCGCCAAACCATCCTACTTTGTTCTGGATTCTCCACCACATGCACAGTTGTTAAAGTGGTTTCCAGTATTGGTAGAGAGTATGACAATATCTGATCCCGGTCTCTTTAATAACTAATCGCTTATTTCACACCGTGGTCATTTTATAAAATCAATTTATAAACATTTAAATAAAATCTCAAATCACAAAACTAAATCAAACTTAAATATTCAACTTCAATTTTTATTTAATTTGAAATTATACACTTAATCACTTTTTATAAACATTTACATAAAAATCTCAAATTTAAATTTAAATCAAATTAATATTCAATTTCAATTTATTTAAATTTGAAATTATTCATTTAATCACCTCTAAACAAAATCAAGTCAATAAGTTATAAAGTCATATTTGTAAAATCTCAAAATCAATGAGTTTCAAAATCATTTCTTATTTAAATTCAATTCTTAACAAAATCAAATTACAAATCAATTTTAATTCATCTTTCCAACCTTAATTTATTAAAGTTATTACAAAAAACTATTTTCAAAATATTAATATAAATTTTAAATAAATATTTTAAAACATATTATATATATATATTTAAATTATATCTTTATTAAATTTATTAAATTAAATCTTATTATTAAATTTTATTTTATATTAAACTTTATTTTATATATTTTTAAAAATAATAAAATTATAAGTAAAATCTTAAAGTTTACATTTTCTCAAAACTTAACTTATAAATTTAAAATTTCCAAAACAAATAATTTTTAAAATCTAAATTTTACATATATATTAAAACAAAATCTATATACTATATTTTTTAAAAAAAATCAACATTTATCAAAACACATATTTTCAAAATTCTGGAAATCATTTAAAAATAGACCAATGGTGTTCGTATATAATTTTCTAACCTATGGTCAAGTGATACAGATAATTATCATTTCAATTCACAATAATTTCATATTACGGGTAAATATCATTTCAACCCACAATCCTAAAATTCAAATCAATAAAATCGCTTGGGTTTATCATTTCAACCCATAACGATTTTCATTAATCTAAAAGATTGTTCGGGTATGTATCATTTCAACCCATAGGGATTTTCCTAACTAACGGGGAAATTGCAGAGTGAAAACAATAAAATAAATAGCATAACATATCAATTACAAGCATATATAATCATTAACAATTTAAATTTAATATATATACTAATAGGTTATGGTGTCATATGTCAATTAACATACTTAACAATTTAAATATTAATATATCATATTCAACAATTAAATAACTAACAATTCAAATTAACAACATATTCAATTGTCATTTCATTTGAATTAAATTTACTAAACAAATGAATGTTAATCGTGAGTGATCGCTCACCTTTCAAGGCTAGAGAACAACAGAAAGGAGATGCAACAGACACGGATACGCACACGACACGTTAAAGAGCTGCGACAAGCACAAAAGCAAATCTAAGCGACTGGATTCAAAAATCAAAATATATATAAGTAAACTTATATATAAGCTTAGATTGAAGGAAACAAATATATATGCAACATATATAAGCTTATATATATATATATATATATATATATATATATATTTTACAATAGAGAAAAAAAGAAAGCTAGGGAAGTAAGGAGAGGGTTTGTGGAGTTCGGCTAGGCAGCAAGGTGGATGGTGTAGTGCAAGGCGTGGCTGGCAGTGGTGGAGTGGTGGTGCTCGAGTTCGGTGGAAGGAAGGGTTGGTCTTTGGAGGAGTGTGGGCTGGTCGGAGGGTTTGAGGGTGGAGCAGTCAGGGAGGAAGATGGCACGGGTTTGCTACGGCCAAGGGAGAGGAGAGGTAGGGATTGTGGGCTTCGGAGTTGGAGTGGAGAGGCGGCACGGTAGCACAGGCGATGGGAGGCGGATGGTCAGGGCATGGGGTAAGGCTGTTGCACTGGGTAAAGTGGAAGGGGATGGGTAAAGGCCGGAACTAGTCATAGCTGTTGTGGTCGATTCTTGGCTGACAGTAGGTGATGTGGAATGGAGGGAGGGAAGGCGGTCGGGCGGCGAGTGGAGAGGGCAACTGATGCTTGGGGTTTGATGGATGGTGTGCCGAAGGGTTTGGTGGCTACGGTGGGAAGCTAGGGTGAGGGAAATGGCAGAGCACAGGGGAGGAAGGTGGAAAGGATCGAGAGAGGGAGGGGAAGGAGATGATGGGTGGTCAGCGTGGGTTGGAGATGAGGATGGTCGGCAAACAAAGAAGTAGGCTATCACAAATATATACAAGCTTTAATAAAAACTTACCTCTCTGATTATTATTTTTGGAGATTCAGAACGAACATAATAGAAAAAAAATTGAAAGGGAAGAGAATGAATGGAGGAAGGGAATTGAACGGTGAAGGAAAAGAAAATATATTTTGAACTAGTAGGAATAGTAGAAGTTAGAAATAAATTCTGGGAATATAAAAAGGCAAGTGGCTATTGGTTATCTCGGGGAACAAATGAAAGGACACGAAACCCAAAAGACCCAAATACGGAACCGATACGGCTAATCGTTTCGCAGATTTTGCCGTGTACCTGACACCGAAATGCACAAATGAATATACTGCGGAGATCAGCATGACCAGATGAACAGAATGGTACATAGATATGAGCGATACGACCAAGCTATGAAAACTCGATTTTCGCTGCCAAAACTGTTGCTAAATCACCAAAAAATATGATAAACGGGGCTAGAGTAGTCCAAATTTGGCAAAACGAATTATGACGTCTTACTCGGAGAATGATTTATACTTTATTATATAAAAATATTCAAATTTCAAAATATTTAATTTCCATCAAATTAACTGATTTTAAATTTTAAATTTTGAAATTCCACAACCAAACAAACTTTCATATTTTCCAATAAAAATTTGCCACTTGCTATGTTAAAATAGACGTATTTCAAATATCAAATTTTCATTTCTAAAATTTTATTGTTTAATTTCAAGAAAAATTTAGTTAATTACATTATTTAAAAATCGTTAAAATTTCCGGATCGTTACACAAACACAAAGTCATTGGTTTAATAATAACAATTATAATTAACCAAACTGCTCTAGCCAGAGACTTTGACTTTTGGTTGACTTCAGTTGACCGTGATACTAACCTCGTATAATTAAGGAGATGAATTCTTTATTGAATAGTGTTTCACCCTCAATGCTTCCTCTCGACCCGACTGTAGTCGTTCAATGTTGTGGCATGATTTAACCATAATCAATGTAGAGTTTCCACATTGAAACCCGAAGGTATTTTCAAGTCGAGAGAATTGTGTGATATTGTTACATCGATATTTTCTGTTTAACCTTAGTTATATAAGAAGGAACTGGCCTAGCCTGCAGTGGAAGAAATGGGTGAATTTCGAAAAAACTTCCATTTTAGATCTTTATTGGGCATATATAGTCTAAATTTATTTAGAAGTTTTCTAAATTTTTCTTTTAAAATTTCTACATATTATTACAACGGTTTAAAATTAGTTTAATCTAATTTTAATTAATTGTATGTAGCACATCACATGCACCCATGTGTATAATGTAAGTCCAACACATGAAAAGTTTACAAAGTTAATGTGAACGTTGTTTGGGTGTTGAGATTTACACCTCAACGGACACATTCTCCCTCTACTTATGCCTTTATCATCCAAAACATGAAATAAATTTTAATATATATATATATGTATGTATATATACATACATAATAATTTTTTTGCATAGCAGTTTAAATGAAATAAACTTCGTTTATTCTACATGCAGTAAATCGAAAAATATTGAGATTAATTAAGGTAGTTTGAAATTTTACTACTATATCTTATACAAAAACCTATTTGAAACCATAGGTTAGATACAAATATATGCATACATAATAGATATTGAATAATTATGTAAACTCAAGTACACATGCAACCAAAATAAATTTGGAACAAGTTAAATAATATAGAAGGGGTCTATAAAAAATATGCTTCCTTTTAGGCAAAGATTTTATACTAAATTAGATGCAATTGTAAAACATGGAATAGATCATTAATTTAATGTTTCCCTTTTTTCTTTTAATTAGCAGAGTTTCTTTTAAAATGATTTAAAACATGACAATTAAATCATTATATTAAGTTGATGACAAAGATTAGTTAATGCAATTATTACCAAGTTTTATTTACATAGCAATTCATGTGTAAACATTCAAATCAAAATCTTTTGATATGAAACTGAATTATTAACAAGAAAATTCCAAAGTTAAATTTTCTTTCATTTTGTTTTTGTTTTTTTAACAACAACAAAGTCAAACAACATAGGAACATATATATTCATGATAAAATGATTTAGATCAAGATTAACCAAACTAGATGAATAAGCATATAAAACAGAGAATATAAAATTAAGAAGTTCCTGATCTAGGCTAAATAAACTGAATAAACAATCATATAGAATAGAGAAAATGAAATATTATTATTTATAAGAAAATAGCAGTGAACAAAAAAAGGTTATACGTTTTAAACTGATAGGAATATACAATTGATTCAAGTAAGGGATTTGAGATATTCAAATCAAAATTCAAATTCATGTATATAAACAGTGGGAAAAGATGAAGAATCAAGGGAATATAAACAATATAGCAGATGTGTAAATATAGAATTATATATATATATATATATATATATATATATATATATAAATTACCTTAGGATGAAGCCTGTATAAACACCTTCAATGATAGAACAATTCCTAGATTCCATTGATAACTCTCTAGACCTACAGCAATCAAGAGACACCCACCTAATTTTTATTTAATATTGCTTGATTAAGTTTTTGGAGTTTTTAAGTCTTTCCACCATTAAAATTTTAGACGTAGAAGTTTCTCTAGAAGGAAAGAGAAAAATAATGGAGGGAAAATGCGATCAAAGGAGGAAATAAATGTGTAATCAATATATGGTCTATTTCTTTCCATTAATTAAAATTACCCCTTTATTTCAATTTTAAAAAATTCCTTCCCTTCCCTACATTAGCCGCCTATCATATAGGGATGTGGGTCCAAAGATTTCCAAAATTCAATTAGAATTATTTCCATTTAAATCTAATTTAAATTTTCCATCGATATCGTACGCCAATGTGTGCGTTTATAACCTTTTACATACGCATAGTACTAAATACTAATGGAAGTCAAACAAATCAAATAAGAAATATTTTTCATCAATAATATTTCATAAAAATTAATCAGTTTAATTTATTTAAAGTCCATTTCAGTATTTATCTTGTTTAAATCGAATTTAAACATTCTACCGATATCGCATATTGTTACACACATTTATAACTTTTATATATGCGCTTTGCTAAATACAATGACATCAAATAAATTAAATAAAAATTCATAATCAATATTTCTTAAATATTAATTAATTAAATTAATTTTCGATAACTAAATCGTGTGGTTGATTTGGAATATCCATCGTTTCGGTTGTGTGGCTCAAAAATGTAAATTCGGTCAACGATTATCATATGGGGATGTGGGTCCAAAAGGTTTCCAAAATTCAATTAGAATTATTTCCATTTAAATCTAATTTAAATTTTCCATCGATATCGTATGCCAATCTATGGGTTATAACCTTTTACATATGCATATTACTAAATACTAATGGAAATCAAACAAATCAAATAACAAATATTTTTCATCAATTAATTTTTCATAAAAATTAATTAGTTTAATTTATTTAAAGTCCATTTCCGTATTTATCTTGTTTATATCGAACTTAAACATTCTACCGATATCGCATATTGTTACACACATTTATAACTTTTATATACGCGCTTTGCTAAATACTAATGACATCCAATAAATTAAATAAAAATTCATAATTAATATTTCTTAAATATTAATTAATTTAATTAATTTTCGATAACTAAATCATGTAGTTGATTCAGAATATCCATCATTTCGGTTGTGTGACTCAAAGATGTAAATTAATATTGAACAATATAAATATTAACGTTCACACGTCACATTAGTTAGTGGTGTGACATTTTGGCTAAATTTTTCGCTTACTCATCCTTTGGAAAAACTAATTTTACTTATTATAAGCGTTATCCATTAGCGAGAATTATTTATACCAATTATCTTCGTCAAAACTATATTATTTGGACTTATGGAATTTGGTAATGGTGAAAATTCCAGTATCGTCCGTATTCAATTTCATAGTCTAAACACAAAATCATTGGTTCAGTAATAACAATTATTATCAACCAAAATGCTCTGGCCAGGGACTTTGACTTTGAGTTGACTTCAGTTGGCCATGATACTAACCTCATATAACTAAGGAGACGAATTCTCTTTTGAATAGTGTTTCACTTCCAATGCTTCCACTCAATCCAACTATAGTTGTTTGATGGATGTTGTGTCACGATATAAATATAACAAAAGTGGAGCTTCCACATTGAAGATCAACTGTATTCTCAAGTCGAGAGAACTATGTAAATTAGTCACATCGATATTTTCTGTTTGACCTTAATTATATTAACCAACTGAAAACTATTGAGTGAGTCATTCCATGGTTATCCAATAACTATCAGCACTAACCCCTTGGTGTCCCCAGCAACTATGAGTAATGCACCATCCAACATTTGGAGAGTGTTACGTAGTCTAGTCTCAGTGGATATATCGATATCCAGTCTTGATGCATCTTGACTGGGAATATTTAAAATGGCATATTTATTTTCATTGTGCTAAATTACTCACGGTTACAACACTTTGTTTATATTATCACAAAACCTACAATTTATGGATTTTATATTAAATATACTTTTAGTTAAATTAATTAATATATAACACATTATATCAAGTATATAATAAAAAGAAAACCCTTTTATTTCGAACAAGATTGGTTATCGAGTTAGATATATGTAATAAATTACATAAGTGCTCTTAGGGCATACCCTTAACTCTATCAATCTCCCACTTGCACTTGAGGTCAAATATGGAATCTCATTCCTACTTCTCCAATCAATTTCATCAAAACCATTTGGGTTGGTCCCTAAGTGACCGGGTATGCTAATATGATCCATTGGAATGATTCGGAGCATGTCACTTGACTTCTAGTGAGCTTTAAGTTCTGTTTTGAACCATTTCATGACATTGTTATCAAATAATGGTGTTATGGAATTCTCAACATTTGGAATTGCCTTCAGCTTAGTTATAAATTTGTGCATTCATATTTATATACTTTGTTTTTATTGCGGTGCTATTCAAGACAATGTACTTAGCCTTTTTCATTAAATTAGCCACGATCTTTCATTTGGAACATTTCCAACTTAAAGATTCTTAACTTGAATTTATTATTGACATATTATACTCAATATCACTTATGAAAATTTGAGTCTGAACACTTCTTCATATGGAGTTTGTTGTTTCTGTAAACAATTCGCTAGTATTTCATAAATACAGAAAAAAAACTCAAACAACCATTTAGTGATATCAATTTGGATTTGATATTTGCTTTATGTATCAAACACACAAACAAATCACGATATCGTAGACAATATAACACGTATGGTAATTCCTATTGCCAATAAATGAGGAATTCTTCTTACATGTTCCGCATTAAGCTTTTAATAAGGTGTCCTTACATATCGTTTAGGACATTCTCAATATCTTTTATACTTGCTATAACAGACATTGTTTAAAAATCCAACATAGAGTATTAGAATAACTAAAGTTGATTTTAACATAAGTACATCATTAAAAAATTAGCAACGCGTTGTTTATTTATAGTTTAGAAATATCAATATACCTTTAATGCTTTTTCTTATGAACACACGCTTCCTGGGCATTTTGATTGATAATTAAACTATTTGATATTTCTATCAAAACATTTATTCAATTTTGATACTTTTCTGAATGATACTTTCATATCCATTATCGAACCGCAACTGAAAACTCATAAAATCAATATCTCTCCCTTGACTTCGAGACACTTTGGTTATTAAGTGTAAGTAGTTTACTCTAAATCATTATTTAGATTTTTCTGTTTCAACACATATGTACCAAAACATAAAGTCATACTATGCGCTAATTTTGTGAGTAAAACCTGAACCTACTTGAGCACATCAATGGTGAATCTGTTTTGGTTAATATCAACAATTGAAATTTATTGTATTACACTTATCATTGTGGCTCACTATATTCCAACTGCATTCGTCTTTCTTTTAAAGAGATATTTACGGCCAATGGATCATATCCCTTTAGGAACAACTTTCAAAAATCATATTTTGATAATGTAATTGGAATATTTTTTGGATTTGTGTTTCATACTATATCGTAGAATCAATACTCTTAATAGTTTAATTGACCGTCGAGGATTGTTTATTCTCGATACCGATAAGAAACTCGTATTTTTCTCTTCAATGTACAAGAATACTTATTAGACATTCTAATAAATTGTGTTCATTTAGGTTTGGTTAATTTCATTTCATCTCTTCAATCAGTTTCATCCTTCGATCGTATCCAAATCCATTTTATACCAATAATTTCTTAAAGGAATTCCTTCGCTACTAAATCAGTATTTCTTGAAACAACAATTATTTCTCAGTGCAACGAAATGATCATTCATAAACATTTTATGAATTACCTTATATAAAACTGGTTTTGCATTAGTTCACAATATATTTATGTTCATAACATAAATTAGTCATCAT
Source organism: Allium fistulosum (assembly GCA_030737815.1). NCBI lineage: Eukaryota > Viridiplantae > Streptophyta > Magnoliopsida > Asparagales > Amaryllidaceae > Allium > Allium fistulosum. Next base: position 1,123,909,857 of record CM060904.1, on the reverse strand, counting down.
GACTATCATTCCCAAATTTCTCTTAGGACGATTCATACAAGATCTCTTACATATAATTATTATGTGCAGTCTTTCGACTCGAAAATTATAATATTTTTGAAACTATTCGCTGTACAACGGAAAAAATAATAATAAAGTGAATTAGAAAGATGTATCCCATGTTTTTAAGAACTGTTTGAATCTTAATTCAAACAGTTCTTAAAAACTCACACAAATTTTCGTAGAAGTTCTGCCCTGGAACCTATTAACTGCTCCCCGAGTCCTATCGGGATAGGTAGGCCCTCGAAGTATACTGGATCGGTCTAAGTTCCCGCAAGGTCAAAGCGACCCAATTAATATAGGGTTAGTTGTCGCCGTAATTAAAATACTCCATCAACTCCTTAGCCTAGGAAATGCATATGTTTCTTATAAACCAGTATTATGCATAGTTTTGTAAACTATTCTTTGGATGATAATAGTTTTATTCTTGTGTATTGCTCTTAAGTACACACCTTACAGAAAGAATTTATCTCAACTTAACTCATCATTAATCATGCTTTATCCAAAAAGGTTTGATTACTCCTTATCAGTACATCATTATGTATTGTAGGGATGAGTAACCTTTGAGATTGAACCTTCATTCATTTAAGTATGCTTGGAACTCTTTCCAATATACTTACCTGTTCGACCAAATCAAATCATTTCTATTTCATATTATATTATTTGCTTCTATTTTATATTCTATGAGCTTATCATAGACTTATACATGCGTATCATGAACATATGTCCATGTCTGTGATAATTCATCGGTGAATATGATGAAGTACGTGGAACCATTTTGGTATTAAAAGCTTTACGATTGTATACATATTTGTGTAATAATCTGAAGAGTTCATTAGCTCTTATGACACTTCCACAAAATGGGTGCATAGCCCTTAATTGTTTGAGATATAATTAACAAGTATCATGTGATTCATAACCATATAATAAAAATTATTTCTCGAAACTACAACTTAGTCTATAATTCCAAAGTAATTGTAAACAATTCTAGATACTTCTGTATTTTTCCATCGCATCACTTCTGTTATGAAAACAAATATCACATTATAGTTTTATTTCATAACGAATATTCATAATATTTAGTTGAAATATAACTATGTCTATTTTTAATTGATACCAAAAAATAGACATTATTTCATAAATAATGTTCGGTATGTTTAACGAAAAATATTTTCGTAATTTGACGCAATTAATAAGTGTTATATGGCATACTCCCACTATTTTCACATTTAATAGTGTACAGAATTCGAAGGTCCATTATTCACTTAATATAGATAATTTATTTCACATATTGTAACTAGTTTACAATGAAGAGTTTTTTGATCAAATATCTTGAACTCAAAGAAAGTGTAACAACCTGTCAATCGGTATAATTCAAGCAGATAATAAACCACACATGTTCAACCCAAATTGAATGGAAAGACTGATAGTTATGAGAAAGAAAGAAGAAGGAAGAAGAGAAGAGAAGAAGAGAAAAGAAACTAAAAACAACACAGAATCTCACAATCGCAGCGGAACAATATATAATATAATATCAATGATCTTTACAAAGAGAAACTGTTATATACATACATCCATCAGAATACAACAATAAATCACAATCAACAGCCGGGACAGTTATAACAACCTATCCTCACAAATGCTAATGATTTCAACAACAAAGCAGCGAAAAATAACATATACGTGAATACAACTCTAAGATATCCAACCTATCTCCCGAGCTCTAATGCATCCACAGAAATATGTAAAAATGCTCGGTCTGACCCGAGCGTTATAATAAAATAACACCCGAGTCAGTCTGAAAAACCAGCGTGAGAAAACACACCCAACTAGATTTTAAAGTTATATAAACCGTTGAAATCAAAAGTATCTCATAAGACCACTTCGCACATAAACAAGGACGGGTTTTACCCTATGATAACCAACACATTTTCAGTTATAGAAGATCCACTTATATTATAATAATGTATGGGGGGTCAAAGTAAAATATGAATATAGCTGAAATGCTTGCATCTCATGTTTCAGTATATTTGGGCACAACTAAGTCCATACGGTGCTTATTGGAGAATGGATTCTATACAATGACTGGGCTACTAGGGAACCACCCATCACGGTGCATCTCTAGATAAAATAACACCGAGGACCTCGCTTGGATCCCCTGCCAACACAGAACCAGCCTAACCCCTAATGGATAGTACCGAATATGACCACCCCTCCATTAATGAGGCCCGAAGCATACAAATGAGAGATAATATCGACTTTAGATAGGGATGATCATACCCTACTTAGGAGCAACCCACTTAGCTTTGCTGCATCTTCCCTATTTTAGTCATTCCCAGTTGATGAGGCTTGAGGCTACGTTTTACCTTTTATATAGCTATTCCCACTTGGAATGCTAACACTACCCTCTAGTCAACATGCAATGCCATCATTCATCCAGACAAGTTCGTTCTGCGACTAAACGAAACACTTGAGAGGTCCGTCTTAAAATTCCATCATCTTCAAGGTGTCTTTACTTCAAAATGCTTTAGTTGGATCAAAGTGATTTTCGAATAACATATCCGATCCCGGTCTCTTCGAAAATTTTCCGATAATTTCTGGTAAAATCAACCCTGGTTCTTTAGGAAATAAACAGTCAAAGATAAAAGCGGAGATCACCTCCTAACCATTAGTGGACAGATTTCCATATCATTGTCCTAGGAGAACGAAACAAGATTTATACGCATAGTACAACTCATCGGAGATGATTGTGCCATATAACTCACGTGTTTCTCTTAAATATTTCCAAAATTATGCTTTGGGTCTAATTTTGATAGTCGATTATTTAACTATAGAGTAACAAACATTCAATCAGGAATTTAATCTCATAGGGGAAACCAACATTTGGTTAAGCACCAAGCAACACTAAGCCTCTTTTAATACTCTTTCATTTATTGAATTCATTTTGTAAATACTCAAATCAAAATCCTTTTACAAAGATATATATATATATACACACACACACACACACATATGTGTGTATATATATACATATATGTATGTATATATATCCACACATCCTTTTTTCAATACTTAATAAAAAAACATCCATATACTTATCTCAACGGTGCAAGTATATTCACCAAATATTGGGAAAGATTTCCTTTTTATACAATTCTAAGTCATTTATAAAAATCCATTATATATCCCGAAAACCATTTATAAAACTCCTTTTATAAATTTATAAACCCACTTCTAAACTTCTTTTATAAATATCTAAAACCATATATAAAACTCTTTTATCTTTTAACCAATTTTCCTTTACGTTTTCCAAAACATGTTATAAGATTTCCCTTATAATTCACATCTGTTTATAAAACCTTATTTATAAATCTTGAAAACATTTAAAATATAAATTCTAATCATTTACTTAAAAAACTATTATATAATAGTAAACGTTATAAATAAATAAATATTAACTTTAAAACAATTTAAAATACTAATTAATAAATTCCATACATTTTAAATAAAACAATAATAATTTATCTTCAACATTTTTATAAATACTAATAATTAATTTATAAAACTTTATGGATAATTAATTATATTTAGTTTCAAACTATATTAATAATTTTAAATAATTAACTTTTCAAAATATTAAAGTATTGATAAACCACTTTAAAACAATTTTAATATAAACAAACAACTTTTAAAACATAATTATATTTCCTTGATAAAAATTCATACTTAGCCTTCCACATAATCGTTTCCATATTTATAAAACTATATTTATAAATCTCCTTTTATTTTATAAAACTTCCTTTCATAAATCCATTTATTTATGAATTCCATTTATAACTCTATTTCCTTTATAAATCTCACTTATTCATAAATTCCATTTTAAAAAAATATCAATCACCATCCGTTTTTGACGTTGCCCACATATGGATGTTAGAATTAGCAACACGAGTTTTCCCCCCACGTGGTGTGTGAACTAGTGCAAGCAATTGTGTACAAGCGATAAGAATCTAAAGATTTTAAAGATATAAAAATTAGCTTCGAATCGTCGCCTTCGAAGACCGTCATCGCTGACCGTCTCAAAAAGCTCGCCTTGAGGTGAGTACAGTTCCAGATGCAGGAAACATATGATTTATAAAGTGACCGGCCTAAGTGTAGTCTGACATTTATACTGTTTGGCATTTGAATGTTGTTCGGCATTGAAATTGTTCGACCTAAGTTCTGTTCGGCATGTATGTGTTTGTTCGGCATTTGAATGCTGTTCGGCATTGAAATTGTTCGACCTAAGTTCTGTTCGGCATGTATGTGTTTGTTCGGCATTTGAATGTTGTTCGGCATTGAAATTGTTCGACCTAAGTTCTGTTCGGCATGTATGTGTTTGTTCGGCATTTGAATGCTGTTCGGCATTGAAATTGTTCGACCTAATTTCTGTTCGACATGCATGTGTTTGTTCGGCATTTGAATGTTGTTCGGCATTGAAATTGTTCGACCTAAGTTATTGTTCGGCATTTTAGTAAGTGTTCGGTTTTAGTTCGTTCGGCTAAGTTGTTGTTCGGCGTTCTAGCGAGTGTTCGGCCACATTCAAACGAAATACTATTTGACAGCCTCTATCGTTCGGTGATGACAACATACGTTGAACCATAGCTATGCCATCCAACACCCTTACAACCTCCAACGTTTTCCTTTTCCTTCATTTTGACTTTGGTTCGACGCGATGGAGCTAAGTACAATAGCCACATGTGCAAACACCTCGAATCCTTCCTCCTCGCCTCGCATTATCGTTCGGCAATGAGGACAACCTACTCGAAAACTTCCTACAGGACACACTTGACTCATTTGAAACTTAGTCAAGTTATACGAGGAGCGGTACCTAGATTGCAGTTAGGAGCTTAGGAAGGAATGTTCAAGTTGTAAATCTGTTCGACTAGAGAAGGTTAGAAATCTTGGAAGAATGACAGAAACGAAAAGGTAAAGGAGAAGGGACGGGAAGGACCTGGTTATATAGAGGGAGGTAGAAGTTGAAAAGGCTATACCCGGTAGAACCGGTCAATACCAGAGTGCTCGGCATCGAAATGAAGTACCATTTGGCACATGAGCATTGTCCGGCTTCGAACGTACCGTTCGGCGTCAAAACCACGTTCGTCACGCACCTCCGTCACAGGCCTCCTCAAGAAAGCATCATCAAGGAAAATTGGACCAGATTCAAAGCGCATCACGTTTGGCCACGCGATACACTTTGGGGGGCAAGTGTTTCCTGGAGATTTGACCAGGCAACTAGTGCTCGGCATCTCAGACTGTCCGGCATCCAGCAGTGTTCGGCGACGCACTTGGCATCTAGGAGTGTTCGGCGAAGTACACAGCATCCATAGTGTCCGGCATCCAGCAGTGTTCGGTGAAGTACACAGCATCCATAGTGTCCGGCATCCAGTAGTGTTCGGTGTCAACTGGCACTCGGCGACAACCAATGCTCAGCGCTAGCGTTCGGCATCATTAGAACTCGGTGATAGGAGAACTCGGCATCAAGAGCGCTCGGCATCCCAAGGTACTCGGCGTAGTACTCGGCAACAGGAGTACTCGGCATCCCAAGGTACTCGGCGTAGTACTCGGCAACAGGAGTACTCGGCATCCCAAGGTACTCGGCGTAGTACTCGGCAACAGGAGTACTCGGCATCCCATGGTGTTCGGCGTAGTACTCGACATCCAGAAGACATTCAGTATGCACAACTACTCAAGATACCGGTATCGTTCGGCCTGCATACACCGTTCGTTCAAGAGCTTGAGATGGAGGCACGTTCGGCCTCAACAGACAACCATCCTACACTTCCCACGACACCAACACACCGTTCGGCATAGAAGGAATGGTTCGGCGTAGCGGCGTTCGACAAACCTTGCTCGGCATACAGCGACCACTGTACTCGGGCTGGAGTGTTCGGCCATCAGCCCACTTGGGAAGTCCAACCCATCTTTGTCTATAAATAGGGGGGCAGGGTCACAGTGGAATGGATGCTTTTTTGGGAGAGAAAACACCGGGGAGACTCTGCCATTTTCAAGACTCATCTTCTCTACTCAACAACTTCACTCAAGCATTTGATTCACGAATTGTATTTGTAATCAACGATAAAGGAAATCAATAAAGTTGAACAAAGTGGACGTAGGCAATTACGCTGAACCACTATAAAATTGGTGTTCTTACTTTCTGCATTTAAATTAGCATTGTCTTCTCTGTTTAATTTACTTTCATCACTTATATCTCTACACAATCACTACAAGAAAAATGGTCTTTCGCAGCGTTTTAAAAACGCTGTGAAATCCTTTCGCAGCGTTATGAAGAACGCTCTCTAACGACAAGCTGTAATAGAGTCAAGACATATAACAGCGTTTTTCAAAGGCTGCAAAATCAGCAACATATTGCAGCGTTTTCGTTATTACAGCGTTTTTAAAAGGCTGCAAATCAGCAACATATTGCAGCGTTTTTGTTATTACAGCGTTTCGTAAAGGCTGCAAAATCAGCAACATATTGCAGCGTTTTTGTTATTACAGCGTTTCAATATTGGCTGTAATATGTCCTTACCCATTGCTTCTTCTTTCGTTAGACAACATTTTCAAAAACGCTGTTACAGTTTTCCACAGCGTTTATAAAAGCTTATAAATAAACATTTAACAGCTCTAAAAAACGCTGCATATGGATTTACATTTCACAGCGTTTTCCTTTTGCCTGAGATACTGCAGCGTTTTTCCGATTCCGCAGGGTTTTTAAAACGCTGTTAAATATGAAAATTACCATGCACAAACTTTTACATTTACAAACATCCCACCAGCTATAAAATTTTATATCAAGTGATAAATATAATCTTTGTATGTTATATTAAACATAATTAAAGTTGCACTAACTCCATACTCAAAATAAACAATAATCGTATACAACATTTAATACATAATGTTTGTAAGCAAATATGATAGTAACATTGTTTTACATAAATAGCATATTAAATTAAGCAAAATATGAGTTGTGAGAGTCCAAGCTAGTCCTCTTCAACAATTCACCCTCCACTAGCTAAGTCAGCCAAATTACATAAGAAGCATGCTCACTTTGGAACTGCGAAGATGTAAGAAAAAACATGTTAATAGGTCATTCTTGCAATTCAAATTCTTCATCAAACAAGCTTTCAAGACAACTGCCTATGTATGTTATCTACAACTCAATTAACCGTAACTAAATCTAGCATAAAACATCACAATAAGTTGCTGCGAAAAAACAAGGGAAGCATGCAAAGTATTATAAGGCACCCCTTTAAGAATTTACAGAAAGGAAGACCGGTACATTTTCGTATCCTTTCCATTTTCGACTGTTCATGGTCTGAGTCATTCAATATCATAAAGATACTGATAAGACAAGCATCTTCAGCAAGGAAACTAAGCATAAAATCCCCTCTTCAGCAGTGAATTGCATTGTTGAGCATAAGGTAAAATATGTAAAGAAACAAACTGAAGCTGTTGCTGGTGATAAAAGAAAATGATCAATTTGAACAACATGAAGTATGTTCAGATATGGGAAAAGAAAAACATTCTGATGCTTCAAAAGATGCAAACTCCAATGAATTAATCTTGATGTTCAATCGGCAGTTCAAAATAAAAGTGTCACTACAGAAAATATGGCAGATTGTATTATAAATCATGCAATAGCAGACAAACAGAAAGTGACAATGAAATATGTGTAACGTAGGAAAAGATATCAAGGGAAAACAAATTCATGATTCAGTCCACTTGATAGGCATATGACTTAGATCCTTGGTTTGAAATCAAATGATAGCAAACCCTATGCAATTTAGTTGCACACACGACGAATCGAAGTTAATCAAAAGAGGCAGCTTACAAAAAGAAAAAAGTTCGATGTGATATTATTCATACTACAATTTTAGAAAAGAGCAGTAGGAACAGTAGACAAATACTAATCGCACAACAAATGAAGCAGCTTTTATAATAAGAGAGCTTGAATTTGTATATAGTAAATAAACAATCCTTGAACTCAAAGCCTATAGGTTAGAGTATAACAATTCAATTTACGGTCTCTAACTAGGTTTATTGGTGATAATCTAAATCTGAAATAGGTTGTAGGCCAATAAAATAAGAAAAGGTTACGGTAAAGTATACAAACACGATACTATTGATTTTTATATTCAAAATGCATCTATAACAATTATTTAAATAGTATATGAGCAGTAATTGGACATACAATTATGGAACCATATGTACCAATGGCATCATATTGCCAATTTCTTAAGTAAGGCCTTTAATTTATGTCTTCAATGTATAAATAAATATAAAGATAATGTCTTGCTTTTTACATAAACAATAACATTCACACTCGAAAGTCATTGTATATATATATAAATGTATATGTGTATGTATGTATATCTATTTAGAAAATGTTATCATGTTTAATGAATCCTAAATCAGTAAGACTACTTTTTAAAACATATATCTCGGTTCAATTCCAAATATTTTTGGTATGGGTATGCTATATTTATATCAGTTAGTTTTTCCCTCAAAAATTTATGTAAAATAACTGTATTACTATTTTCAAAGTATGGAAAACCAATATCCAAAATCATCCATGAAACAACATAAGTTGTTTGATTCCTCAACATGGTCATATATTATGACTATTGGTTATTTAGGCTCAACAGATTCATTTTAGCCAACTGCGTCGTTCGACAGTATACTGCTTGCACAGGAACAGTCACACCCATTTTGCACTTCACTAACAGAAGAACTGAAGCATTCAACTAAGTTCCATTATTTGCAGAAGAAACATGATTCTCAGAGTCCACAGCATGCACAGCGTGCATATATCATCATGTGTACTTCGAATACACTCAACAATAATCTCTTCATTTGCAGAAAAAACCTCACCACCAACTTCATCTATTTGCACAGCATAAACAACATTATTAGCACTGGCCTCATCACCAAATAGTGCAACATTACCAAACATCCCATCTACAAAATCTGGCAAACTCCTCATATTCATATAATCATCCAACCTTAAACTACCAACATCAATACCCCTACACTTCTACAACTTCACCACCAGCCTGTCATATCACCAGCAACCCAGCCCAACAACTAGACGACCTACATCAACTTCAAGTTAAAGAGACAGTGACTACATCAAGTTCAACACCCGAACAATCAACTCCCCATTCACAACCACAGTTCACTGCAACTACAACCAAACCCCTTTCTCCAATCAGCAAACACTTGAACGACGCAGTGGTATTTGATCTATTTGATGGTTACTCAAATATCGACTGTGGGGTTTTTTCTCTAACATAAGTTTTTTCTCTAACATAAGTTATTTGGAAAGTTTTTCACAATGATAGAGATGTTTCTTCCGGTTAAAATTCTAGGTCTACGACCATTTTCTATAGTGTTATCAAACCGGGATTTTTGTTTTCTCAACGAATCCGATGGTGGTAAGAATCTCCTATGACCCATGTAGACATTTTTCCGACTATACTTAAACCATCGATGATGAGTATTGACACTGCATAATGGACAACCTTTTTTACCCTTCACACAACATCCAGCCAGATTACCATATGCAGGAAAGTCATTAATCGTCCATAGTAAAATTGCTCTCATAGTAAAAAGCGATCTACTAAATGCATCATAAGTTTGAACTCCATTAATCCATAAGTGTTGCAGATCTTCTACCAATGGTGCCAAATATATATCTATATCATTTCCTGGTTGCTTTGGACCAGGAATCAACAATGTTAATATGATATTTTCTTTTTTCATGCATAACAGTGGCGAGAGATTGTATGTCACTAGCATCACGGGCCAACAACTATATTTGGAACTCAATGTCAAAAATGGATTAAAACCATCAGTAGCAAGGCCAAGCCTTAGGTTGCGTGGATCTGCTGCAAATGATTCCCATTTCTCATCTACCACATTCCATGTTATAGAATCAATAGGATGACGCATTTTTCCATCATTACTTTTATTGTTAAAATGCCATCTTAAATCTTCTGCTATTTTTTGAGATCTAAACATTCTTCTGAATCTTGGAATGATTGGAAAATACCTCAAAACTTTAACCGGAATACCATGCATAATTTCATTTGTACGTTCGTTCCTCTTCCATCTCGAAAACCCACATTTTGGACAACTATCCAAATCTTTGTACTCTCTTCTAAAGAGACAACAATCATTCTGACAAGCATGAATTTTCTCAAAACCCATATCGAATACTTTAAGAAATTTTTTCACCTCGTAAATATTCCTAGGAAGTACGTTATCCTTTGGCAACAATAGTTGTTGCACATTTAGAAGTTTATCGAATCCATTATCGGACAACCCAGTCTCACATTTTACATTATACAAGGCAATAATGGAAGATAATTTTGTTTGATCGGTACAACCAGGATACAACGGGGTTTCGGCATCCTCCAAGTTTTTTAATAAATCATCCTCTCGTTTTTGTGCGCTATCTTCATCTTTATCATCATCGGAATATGTATGATTGATGAAATCTTCATCTTCATAATGAATGGATTTGAGTAAATCATAAGTGTCATTAGACTCGATATCTTTGCTTACAGTTATTTGTTCGCCATGATTGTACCACCTACCATCCATGTATAGCGGATCCATTCCTCTTATAATCAAATGCTCAACAACAATCTTCCCATACTGATGACTAAGATTTCGACAATCTAAGCAAGGACATAAAATCTTTTCTGGATTTCTTGAAATTCTCAATGCAGCATGCACAAACTTCCAAGCTCCTTGCTCATACTCAGTACTAGTTCTATTAATAAAATGGAATAACTATTAATTTTGACGTTAAAATATAAGATTTGACTCTCAAAATATATTTAGTATAATATAGTTACCTGTGTAGATGTACCCAATTTTTATCCATCATCAACCAATATGTGAGGAAGTAAATTTCTAAAATTTAAAGTAATAATCAGTTATTGAATGCAAGCAAAATAACATAATCGTAATTGAATGCAAACAAAATGAAAAACAACAAGGAAGACAAAGAATGTCAAACAACAAATCAATAAGTCAAGTTCAAAGCCTTGTTTCATGCAAAAAAAATTAAAACAACAAGAATGAAAACGAAAGAGTCGTGTAACCCATTTTTTAACAAGAATGCATTACCCCTCTCCTGATACTTAGCTTGCGCTATTAACAACAATTTTATCCGCTTATACAACAATATCAGAACCATATACAACATTAGCACCAAACTGTTTTCAAAAAATTTGCCATTACAACGACGTCATTTTGTAGCACCGGAGTAATGTCTATGCATTACCCCTCTCCTGATACTTGGCTTGCGCCATTAACAACAATTTTATCCACTTATACAACAATGTCAAAATCATATACAACATTAATACATTAGCACCAAACTATTTCTGAAGCATGCACCTATGAAAAGAGTCTCGAAAAAGAAACTAAAAGGGTAGACAATAACTCAATGCTCCAAATAACAAAACATAATCCAATATGATACTTTACGTGAATACTAGTTTAGCATCAATCACTCATAATCATTTAGATTGTAAGTGTTAATTGTTGGAAATCTTGTGAGAATATTTCATTCAGATTGCAAGTGTCAATTTGTTGGGAATCTTATGAGAATATTTACAAACAATTTTGCCTGGTGGATTCAATAATGAGTTTGAACTATATAATCACTCGACTAATTTATGATTCTCATAGTCATTACCCACTAAATATACATAGAACAATAGAATCAAATCATCAACTTTTACAGCCACATCAAACCCACCAACAAAATAATACAATCATTTATAAGAAAAGAAAAGAGACTGGTCTTTGAAAACAAAATTATACAAGTAGATGGTGGTGCCAAACGCATTTTAAAAGTTTTTTTCCTTTGCCTTTTATATAGGAGACTTATCTGCCGAATGAAAAGGTTAATTTACTAGCAAGCATAGTGAAAAATAAATAAATGGTAAATGGTAAATTGTTACTAACATATGAGCCTATCTAATTATTGTCATTTGTTACACAAATTTTAATATTCTACATAATAAGTAGGTTATGGGCATACACTATGAGCCATCAATCGCTTTAATTAGATGGAAACCAACTTTCAGAAATTCTTATCATTTGAACTTTTAATTACTGGTACTCTGCATTAATGGAATTGATTTGTTGATATCAACACATGGTTGTTGCCACAACCATATCGAAGACCTAACAGGAGAATGACACATACACATATATAATAAAAAAGGGTATGCACCAAGCCTGCATATATAATCTTACCGAGGTGTATATCGCTGTTCAAGAAATAGTTCAATGAGAAAAGAAATAAAAACCAGTTCCATTGATTCAATACGGGAGGCAGTAAAATGGACAGATATATAAGCATTTAATTATATTGAATGAGGGAGCCCAAATGAGGATAAACCTTTTATTTATTTGTTAATTTGTTAATACTATATTTATAACTAAATTTATAAACTTAATATGGGATATAGGCACTTTTGTTTGGCTCTGTATTTTGTGAATGCAATTTAGGCCTCGCAGATGAACACTGTGACCTATTTCACAACAAAATAAGTTTGTTTCCAGTTACATAAAGTAGTAGTATTGCATACCAATTTTTATGGAATAACAAAAATAGAATTCAAGAGAAATTTCTTTTGCTCTGGACTATACAGGCAGTTTATGTAAGAAGGGGAGTGCATGAGATAATTTTAAACCTAAAAACAACCACAGGTTCTTCAAAATTAAATTCAAGAGAAACATGACATATTATTAACAGTAATTTTGCTTTATCTGAAATAGACATTCTTTTCATATTATTCATAGTGCTTGCTTGAATTTTTTTTCCAAAATTATTATCGTCCGAAAATTTCTTTTGTAATTTAGAAGGCAACTTATATTGTTTTCCTAAATTCTTTATTTGTTGTGGAGTATTTCGTCATTATTCCCTTCTTATCCAACCTCTCTTCTATTCATTTAAAATTGGTACATACTCAAAATTTATGTGTGATACAGCATTCATTGGAAAACCTTAAACATATAAAAGAATAGGATATATTCAAATACTGATATCCATAAATGAAATTAAATATACACCTGAAAACAATTGATATAGACGTTAAAGATATAATGTATGTTTGAGGATTTGTGTATGCTTAGAAATGGATAATCTTTAAAATGGTACGTGTATCTAAAATCTTGTCCTCAATTTTCAGAACTCACTGCTTATGCTCAGCACACATGTATATCTAAAATGAAACCTGGAAGTATATGAAATGCATATATGTAAAACATACTTTGCAAATATATATAAACTGAAATACTTGTATTCATAAATCTTATTATATCTTCCAAAGTTTGTTAACTTTAAAGCCACACAGATTATTTATATTCAAAGTTTGAAGTAAGAATACTTACAAAATTATATGTGAAACTGTGTCTCAAAACCATGTATATACATCTAAAATCAATATATAACCAAGATCAAATGATATGTTGATTTAATGCCAAATAGACTTCATATCCCAAATTTAGAAAGTTGAAACTTTTACGTGTTTAAGAACTGCATATGTTCAATTGATACATATGGAAATCCACTCATACACAGAATTGCATTCTTTTGAAAACTTAATTACATGACAATTTCAAAATTCGAATGAAACATATACATGGTTTTAGATTTGACAGGGATAGTGAATGCATACATATTATTTGAGTAAAAAATGCATAAATAAACAACACTGTCAGATTAAGGTGTGAACATATGTGTGAGTAAAAAATACATATAATTCTAGCCCTGTAGCAAGCTTCTTGTTTTGAAAACTTTTAACAGAGAAAGATTGATCGAGGCTACAATATTTCACTAATGGTAGACGAAGGCCTTAAATTAGTTTTAAAATTCGGAGAAACAACATTCAGGACGTGCTAAGCCTAAAATCCTTTTGTTGCTGTGCAGCTGTTGGTTGGAACGCCGCAGTCAAACAAGTCTAATTGTCGCTTTATACATTCATTTCTCAAGTAATTTTTTCAATAAGTGATGTATCGGGGTTGTTTCCAAATTGCCCCATTTTTTATTTATGAATACCGAGGGCAAAACTACTAATGAACAGTTTCCCGATGGGTAAAAATAGATGGGTTCAGCATTGAAACCCAGTTTGAATATTTCAAGAGGACATGTTGGGGTTCTGTGAACTTAAAATCTTCTTGCTATGGAAACACGTTACTTTGTAAATGGGCAGCTAGTTCAAATTAGTCAGGTATAATTATAATTAATCTTTTTCTTACTTCACCAAGACCATAGTTCCAGCACACTAACCACCACATCAACCAGCTTCTGATCAACTACTCATCGCCAAACACCTAGTCCTACCCCTTACGAAGGCAGTCCAGTAATCAAAAAACCAAACTCCATTAACAAAAAAATCACTACATCAACAATTCATTTGAAGCGTACATCGCATTTATTTCAATTCATTTGAAGCGTACATCCATATCCACGTTAATACGAGGACCAAAGTTGAGTATTCGAATTAAGTGAATTACCTTATCGACGCCAACGACTCGAGCGATGAACTGAAGACGTGAATGATGATGAAAGGGGACGGCGCCAACGACTCGAGCGACGTACTTGCAGAGCGATGGAGCGATGGATTTGAGATTTGCAGGATTTGCAGAGTGATGTAACGACTCGAGCGATGGATTTTTGGAGCGATGGATTTGCGGAGCGATTGATTTGTCAATTTGAGATGAAGGGTTATTTGGTGGGAAGGGAAAAGAATAAAAACGTGGCCGCGAAAACACCCAATCTCCCCGCCAAAAGAAATGTGATTAGGCAGCGTTTTCTTTTTTATATTTAATTATAAATGAAACTAAATTTGAACAATTACAGCTTTTTGAATCAAAGGCTGTTACATGGAGCTGCAAAAAACCATTTTTCTTGTAGTGAATCTTTCTGAACGAGGTTAGTGACCAATTTTGGTGCTAACACTTTGGTGCTTTCACTGAGAATCAAATTCTCAGACCTCAAGGATCTGCTTTGAAGCTATCGGATTGAACAAATCCCCCAAGGAAGATCCGACTCACTGATAGGACATCCGTTTATTCTACTCAGAGTTCATACCAATAGCTCTACAATGGCAAGACCACGTACCAGGTCAGCTTCTCATAATGCGGATGCCCACGAAACTGCTAGTGTGCAATAAGCAGGACCTAGCAATCAACCAGCGATTCCGAGTGCAGGAATTGTCGCTCAAGAACAGACTCCAGTTGGCACCAGAATAGAGTTCAATGACTTGATGAGAGAACTCAGGGAAAGCAGGAGACAACTAGGAGAGCAGATGCAAGCTAACGCCAACCTAATGGCACAACTCATTCAACAGCAGCAACAGAATGCTGGGGGCAATCCTGCTCCTTACTCTTCATCTGACAGCTCAACTTCCTCTGATGAACCTCCCAGGCGCAGACGACGTAAGACTGAAGCTGCACGAGCAGAAGCTGATGTTCAGACGACTGGAGACCGTAACCAAGCAAGAGCTGGGAACTTCAGGACCGGAGTACAAATGGAGGATGGAGGTCCAGATCATCAAAACGCTAACGACGTCGGACCTCAGGACGAACGATTAGCAGGTCGCCAGGAGAGGAGGCACCAGCATGGTCAGGCACGTAGAACAGACACTAACCTTCCGCCTTCCATACAGACACCAGATCTGACAGCCATGATCAGGCAGTTGATGAAGGAAAATCAGGGGTTATCGAATGACGATTAGGGAGTGTCAAGAAGTCATACTCCGTTCACGGATGTTGCGTTGCAGGCGGCGTACCCCAGGAAGTTTAGTATGCCTACTATTCCCGCATATGAAGGAAAGACTGATCCTAGACAACATGTCATGAGGTACGAATGGATGATGGATTCAGCCAGAGCGAATGATGCCACCAAGTGTAGGTGCTTTCCGATTACTCTATCTGGGATCGCTACTATGTGGTTCACCCGACTTCCTCCGCGATCCGTATCAAATTTCGAGGAGTTGGCAAAGAAGTTTATTAAGCAGTTCAGGATACACACTACGCGCCCAAAGGACATGATGTCTCTGTCAAGTGTAATCCAAAATCCTGGGGAATCGTTGAAGGAATATTTGCAAAGATTCCACGTAGCAGCAACTGAAGTCAGTAATCCCAATGACCATGCAATTCTGATGGCTGTAATGAGAGGTGTGGATCCAGACTCTGAGTTTGGAGACTGGCTAGCAAGAAAACCTCCGGCTACATTAGAGCGTTTCTACTCTAAGGCACACCAGTTCATAAGAAGAGAGGAAGCTAGGTGGGTACGACGAGATAAGGCGCCAGGGCCTGTCCAGGAGTCAATAAAAAGCAACATTGCTGTGAAGCAGTCTGGAGATAGCTCAAGAAAGGTCCAACTCGGAGTATAAACATCTACTTAACTCCGTACTCCCAGAGTGCGAGACGAAGTATAAACATTAATCAACTCCGTACTCCCAGAGTGCGAGACGAAGTATAAACATTAATCAACTCCGTACTCCCAGAGTGCGAGACGGAGTATAAACATTAATCAACTCCGTACTCCAAGAGTGCGAGACGGAGTATAAACATTAATCAACTCCGTACTCCCAGAGTGCGAGACAGAGTATAAACATCTACTTAACTCCGTACTCCCAGAGTGCGAGACGGAGTATAAACATCTACTTAACTCCGTACTCCCAGAGTGCGAGACGGAGTATAAACATTAATCAACTCCGTACTCCCAGAGTGCGAGACGGAGTATAAACATTAATCAACCCGTACTCCCAGAGTGCGAGACGGAGTATAAACATCTACTTAACTCCGTACTCCCAGAGTACGAGACGGAGTATAAACATTAATCAACTCCGTACTCCCAGAGTGCGAGACGGAGTATAAACATTAATCAACTCCGTACTCCCAGAGTGCGAGACGGAGTATAAACATCTACTTAACTCCGTACTCCCAGAGTGCGAGACGGAGTATAAACATTAATCAACTCCGTACTCCCAGAGTGCGAGACGGAGTATAAACATTAATCAACTCCGTACTCCCAGAGTGCGAGACGGAGTATAAACATCTACTTAACTCCGTACTCCCAGAGTGCGAGACGGAGTATAAACATTAATCAACTCCGTACTCCCAGAGTGCGAGACGGAGTATAAACATTAATCAACTCCGTACTCCCAGAGTGCGAGACGGAGTATAAACATTAATCAACTCCGTACTCCCAGAGTGCGAGACGGAGTATAAACATTAATCAACTCCGTACTCCCAGAGTGCGAGACGGAGTATAAACATTAATCAACTCCGTACTCCCAGAGTGCGAGACGGAGTATAAACATTAATCAACTCCGTACTCCCAGAGTGCGAGACGGAGTATAAACATCTACTTAACTCCATACTCCCAGAGTGCGAGACGGAGTATAAACGTTAATTAACTCCGTACTCCTTGAGTGCGAGACGGAGTATAAACATTAATCAACTCCGTATTCCCGGAGTGCGAGACGGAGTATAAACATCTACTTAACTCCGTGCTCCCAGAGTGCGAGACGGAGTATAAACATACATCAACTCCATACTCATCCCCAGAACTGGGGGCAGAACCAAAGCAAAGCAAAGCATGCTAGTTGAACATTTGTCTAAAAGAAGATTGCAACGAAACGATTGAGAGACGACTGTCAAGCAATCAACTAAACGGAAATATTCAGCATGAAAGACTGCGGTTTTTCAAAGCACGTCATGTTTACACAAGACGTCCTTTGGGGGGCAAATGTTATCCCGCCTTTTGGCAAGGCCGTGACACCAAGAACTTGATTAGAAACCAGTGACAGTTCGTCTTGGAGATCGGTTACACAAAGGCTCACTATGGATGTCGATGGATTTTGTCCGAGTCTGGATCGAGCCACGATTAACAAGACATAACAATCAAAGCCAGGGAAGCCAAAGTTTCAAGACGATCTGAGTTCGTATGATCAACTTATGATCGATTCGAACAACCGACCATCCATCCATCAACCTCCACATTTGACTTGGAGACCTAAACTGCTTGGAATGAATATGGCCCGATCATCCACTCCAATCGAGTCATAGAACAAAGTTCGACAAAATACAGATACCCCTCATGAAGCTCAGTGACGCCGGGATCCGTCAAAAGTGGACGTGATTTGATCATCTACACATCAAATCCTACCCTGAACACGAAAGGTTGTTCGAAAGCCCAACTTGAAGTAGCTATGGTAGACTGCGTACTCGCTAACCATCACTGTCAATATATGGACACGACTGCACCTTGGAACATATGCAACTTACTTTGTCTACTCAACAATCTATTATCCTTATTTTCTAGAAGGAGATACGAAGAAAATTGTAAGAGATTTGGCTATCTAACCCAACATGGATGTGATTCAACCATCTGTCATATACCTCCTTCCTTGACTTGATTGGAAGAGCTATAATCACCATGCGGACGAGAATTGATCGTCCAGGGGCAAATTTCGTCCCTCATCCTGGGGGGCAGAATCTCATTCCGTGAGCAAACGTGGTTCGATTGTTCATTCGACGACATTAGCCTCGATACAGTAGATGAATACAAATTAAAGAGTGGAAATGCGACTGCTCTCAACTTAAACCTCCAAGTCCCCAGAGTGCGGACTGGAGTACTCTAAGTCCCCAGAGCGTGGACTAGAGTATAAACGATTCCAAATCTCCGAATCCCCAGAGCGCGGATCGGAGTACTCTAAGTCCCCAGAGCGCGGACTAGAGTATAAACGATTCCAAATCTCCGAATCCCAAGAGCGCAGATCGGAGTACTCTAAGTCCCCAGAGCGCGGACTAGAGTATAAACAATTCCAAATCTCCGAATCCCTAGAGCGCGGATCGGAGTACTCTAAGTCCCCAGAGCGCGGACTAGAGTATAAACAATTCCAAATCTCCGAATCCCCAGAGCGCGGATCGGAGTACTCTAAGTCCCCAGAGCGCGGACTAGAGTATAAACGATTCCAAATCTCCGAATCCCCAGAGCGCGGATCGGAGTACTCTAAGTCCCCAGAGCGCGGACTAGAGTATAAACGATTCCAAATCTCCGAATCCCCAGAGCGCGGATCGGAGTACTCTAAGTCCCCAGAGCGCGGACTAGAGTATAAACGATTCCAAATCTCCGAATCCCCGGAGCGCGGATCGGAGTACTCTAAGTCCCCAGAGCGTGGACTAGAGTATAAACAATTCCAAATCTCCGAATCCCCAGAGCGCGGATCGGAGTACTCTAAGTCCCCAGAGCGTGGACTAGAGTATAAACGATTCCAAATCTCCGAATCCCCAGAGCGCGGATCGGAGTACTCTAAGTCCCCAAAGCGCGGACTAGAGTATAAACGATTCCAAATCTCCGAATCCCCAGAGCGCGGATCGGAGTACTCTAAGTCCCCAGAGCACGGACCAGAGTATAAACGATTCCAAATCTCCGAATCCCTAGAGCGCGGAGCGGAGTACTCTAAGTCCCCAGAGCGCGGACTAGAGTATAAACGACTTCAAATCTCCGGATCCCCAGAGCGTGGATCGGAGTACTCTAAGTCCCCAGAGCGCGGACTAGAGTATAAAAGATTCCAAATCTCCGAATCCCCAGAGCGCGGAGCGGAGTACTCTAAGTCCCCAGAGCGCGGACTAGAGTATAAACGACTTCAAATCTCCGGATCCCTAGAGTGCGGAGCGGAGTACTCTAAGTTCCCAGAGCGCGGAATAGAGTATAAACGACTTCAAATCTCCGAATCCCCAGAGTGCGGAGCGGAGTACTCTAAGTCCCCAGAGTGCGGACTAGAGTATAAACGACTTCAAATCTCCGAATCCCCAGAGTGCGGAGCGGAGTACTCTAAGTCCCCAGAGCGCGGACTAGAGTCAGCGGAAGGTCCAAGTACTCGAGAGAGGTGGTACGAGAAGCACGCCATGTCTAGAAAATGTTTGAACAACACGAGAATGGACCGGGAGATAATGCAACTCATAAGAACTTGAGTTATGGCTACAATTAGTCAGCAAACTAAGGAAAGACAAGAGAATCACTCAAGCGAAAAAGAAGCTAAAAAACTTTATTCAATAAGTCCAAAATGGGGATACATGATCACTCCTACAAAATCCAGACCTCTCTATACAAACTACAAGTTGTGGAAGATAAAAACAATTACAAAACTTAAGCAGGAAACTTGTTGACAAGTGCATCGATTATTTCTTCGACTTCTTCTTCTTGTCTTCCTTTGGTGTTTCCGACGACTCCTCTCCCTCACGCTTTTTCTTGGACTTTTTGCTTGCTAGAGAAACGGAGTCAGGAGTAGGAGACGGAACATCTAGTGGTTTGGACCTGCCCGGGAGAATGATTTTCAAA
The DNA here is from genome assembly GCA_030737815.1 of Allium fistulosum. Lineage (NCBI taxonomy): Eukaryota > Viridiplantae > Streptophyta > Magnoliopsida > Asparagales > Amaryllidaceae > Allium > Allium fistulosum. The sequence continues at coordinate 1,123,889,396 of CM060904.1, read as the reverse complement.
GGTCTGTTCCGCGGGTCAGTGAGTTCCAGTATTTCAGATTCAACTTTGACTTTGACCTTTTTCTTCTCCTCGTCGGCGAGACGGTCCTTCATGCTCATCTCTGAAGTATGCTCAGAGGCGCCAGTGATTTCAATTTCATCGCTTCCTTCGGCAGGAGACGAAGTATCAAGTTTGTCATCATCTAGCGCCCCGATCACTTGAGCGTCTGGACCGGGAGTTACTCCTGCGTGAGCAACGTCGCTTGTTTTCTCTGCTTCCTCCTTGGCGTCATCGCTCCTCGGAGTTGGCTCGGCGTCAGAGCAACCTGCACGAAAACATAAGGAATGAGCATTAGAACGAATAGCCACTGCTGAAAAATGACGGGATCTTTCAACTTCTAGAGAAAGAAGAATTTCCTACCAGGTCCCGGTTGGCTATCGGTGGCGCGTGGGGTTTCACCCTCCAGGATAGGTGATAGCACATGAGCACTGAGCCCGGGGTCTTCGGGGTCATAACCAACATGCTGCTCAAATGGATCAAGTGTCGGCCGACTGGCCGATTGGGCAGCAGATTGAGCAGCAGTATGAAGAGCAGTAATATTAACCCCAGACGGGCCAGCTTCACCATCTTTCTCTTTTGGAAGGGGAGAGCCTTTGCTGTAAAGTGCCAATGCTGCGGATAAATCCGATGGCTCATTCCCCCTAAGGAACTCTTTCACCAAGGCCTCCTCATCAACCTCTTCGGAACCCGACTCGATCTTCCTGATCCTTATCAAGGTTTCCCAGGCCTCGGCTAGGGACTCAAGGTAGCCATCGCCCAAGAATGTTAAGTCATGGTGCATAAGGACGCGGGCTCCATATTCAGCAATCAACGGGTCGAACATGTTTTTGACCTCTTCCCTGCCGGCTTCCGCGGCCGCCTCGAGGCGAGAATAAATCTCCTCCGCAGCCTCTCTTTTACCCTCCTCACGGGCCTCATCCTTCATTTTCTCAACCCCAGCGAGTTCGTCATCGAGCTTTGTTTTCAGGAGTCGGGTAGCAACGATCTCATCACAGTATCGTTGTGATTCTTCTTGAGCAGCTACCTTATCCTCCTACTCCTTGGAGAGTAATTCTTTTAGCTCTTTGACTTGGGTGGCGAGTGCGTCCCTTTCTTTTTGGACAGAGTCTTTTTCTACGGCGAGGGCACCGCTGCGCTGGACTGCTTCGTCAAGCTCTTTTTTGTGAGCCGCCTCTAAACGAGTAACTGCCTCTGTAGTATCTTTTGCGCTTTGTTCAGCGGCTTCCAGCTTCGACTTATACGAAGCGAGCTCTTCGTCTTGGAGTTTGATGATTTTCTTATCGCTGTCGGCCTCCAGATTCAGACGATCAATCTCGTGTTGACGCTCAACGGATACTTCCGAGATCTTCTCCACCAAGTGCACAAACGCGTCATGTTGAACATAGACGTCGTTATTGCAGGCAATGGCACTCTGTTTCACATGCCCGGGAATATAATGAATGGCCGGGAGGAACTTCATACCATCGAAGCAAATTTTTGGAAACTTGGCCTTAAGATAGACCATCTTTTCCGCAACAGTTGGGTCCACCGCAGGAGTAGGAGGAGGAGGCTTTGAGAATTCTGCTCTTTTCCGTTGCTCTCGGACTTGCCTTGTACTCGATGAATTGGAATGTTGTTCTCGAGGAGCATCAGATTGATAACCCTTCTGTAAAGACTTCTCCCTATCCGGCTCAGTTGGAGGAGGAAGATCACGGGACTGGGAAGATTGAGAGTGTGCCTTCTTGCGGTGAGACAACTCGCGGGGGAGATTGTCCCTATCTTCATAGTCGCCTCTGTCCCTGCGTCTGCCTGAACCAGAATCTCGTCCAGAGTGATGAAATATAGAAGAGCCCTAAAGGCGATCGAGTCCGTGAGAACGCCCCATATCACCTGCAAAGAATGGAGATAACAACGAGTTAAGGGAAATTCACGAGATAGAAAAAAAGACTTGAAGTATATTATGGAATGCGCATGTGCGTGTGTGTCCTAGTGTTCCCCCCGACGGACCCGTTCGTTTATCTTTGCTAATCGGAGTGGTATCTCCTTGGGCCGGAAGTTGAACTCCTGCACTGCCTTTCACGGGTAAAGAGAATTTGAGGGCTTCAGGATCATCAAACCCGTAATTAAGTATGTCTTCGGGAATAGAAAGGTTCGATAGACCCCTCAAGGAACTTTCCAGATGCTGCGAAGAAGCCTCTTTCTCAGGCGGGGTAGGCGTAACTTTTGAAGTGCCACCAACTTTCTCCTTTTGAACTGTATATTTCAACTTCTTCTTTCCCTTCGAAGGGGAGGATGATGTCTCAATATCCTGAACTTTGATTGCTGGATTCCAAGCGGGACCCACGTTCTCGCCCTGAGTCTCAGGAGCTTCGTCTTCTTTGCGCTCACCTTCTCCGTGCGTATCGGGAGTGCGACGCGACAACGACCCAGCCTGTTTTTTTTCCCTTTACCAGACGGATGTTTGGGAATGATGACACCCTCTGGAAGGCTGATCCGACGACCAGGGGCTAGCAAGCCAAACCCCGACAGTGATTCATTTGAAATGATAGTCCGGATGTCTCGATCCTCGGCAGGAAGAGCTCTAATGGCATCGACAGCGTCAGAATATCCTCGGCCTTCCGGACGCGGGTTGATACCTGAAAGGATGAAATGAAGAGTTAGGAAAAGCATGACTCCGATAAAATTCGAATAGTGACTCAGTAGAGAGACTTACTGCCTTCAACCCATCTCCTAGCGAAACCAGAAGGGCAGCGCACATAGAACCATTCATGTTTGTACAGGGCAAATTTACTACATGCCCCTGTCAAGATCTAGCATTTGTGGTATGGCTCGAGGAACATAAAGGAAGGACTGTCTTTCCATCTCTTGAACATATAAATGTATCTGATATCACCGGCGGTTGGAGGTCTGGAGAAGACAGCCATGAAAAGTAAGTAAGTCCCATATAGAAATGCATGGCCATTCGGGTGCAGCTGCGACGGAGCTATGTCTATATACTGCAGTACATCCCGGAGAAATAAATTGAATGGAGGCACGCTGCCCATCCAACACATGAACTTGTTGCAGGTAGTGTACCCGACTGGGGGCAAATGAGGGCGATCGTGTCTCGAAGGAACTAACACGTCGGCAGAAGGAATCCCGTGAATGGAGCATATCCGTCGCAGAGCAGCTTCGTTGATCTTCGAGGCTTGTGAATCGATCGGATTGTCTAGTAAGATTGTTGCCTCCAGAACATCCGGTGCCAAGTTACGAGCAGGAGAAGTCGACGGATTGGAAGTATCAGCGGCTCCTTGCCTTGATGACGGCCCAGGCCTGTCGGATATGGTGGCAGAGCTAGATTTTCTCGACATCCCCAATAAATAACGAACCTGGCTAAGTGCTTGAGAAAACTATACTTAAAAAACGTTGAATGTTAGAATTAGCAACACGAGTTTTCCCCCCACGTGGTGTGTGAACTAGTGCAAGCAATTGTGTACAAGCGATAAGAATCTAAAGATTTTAAAGATATAAAAATTAGCTTCGAATCGTCGCCTTCGAAGACCGTCATCGCTGACCGTCTCAAAAAGCTCGCCTTGAGGTGAGTATAGTTCCAGATGCAGGAAACATATGATTTATAAAGTGACCGGCCTAAGTGTAGTCTGACATTTATACTGTTCGGCATTTGAATGTTGTTCGGCATTGAAATTGTTCGACCTAAGTTCTGTTCGGCATGTATGTGTTTGTTCGGCATTTGAATGCTGTTCGGCATTGAAATTGTTCGACCTAAGTTCTGTTCGGCATGTATGTGTTTGTTCGGCATTTGAATGTTGTTCGGCATTGAAATTGTTCGACCTAAGTTCTGTTCGGCATGTATGTGTTTGTTCGGCATTTGAATGCTGTTCGGCATTGAAATTGTTCGATCTAAGTTCTGTTCGTCATGCATGTGTTTTTTCGGCATTTGAATGTTGTTCGGCATTGAAATTGTTCGACCTAAGTTATTGTTCGGCATTTTAGTAAGTGTTCGGTTTTAGTTCGTTCGGCTAAGTTGTTGTTCGGCGTTCTAGCGAGTGTTCGGCCACATTCAGACGAAATACTATTTGACAGCCTCTATCGTTCGGTGATGACAACATACGTCGAACCATAGCTATGCCATCCAACACCCTTACAACCTCCAACGTTTTCCTTTTCCTTCATTTTTGACTTTGGTTCGACGCGATGGAGCTAAGTACAATAGCCACATGTGCAAACACCTCGAATCCTTCCTCCTCGCCTCGCATTATCGTTCGGCAATGAGGACAACCTACTCGAAAACTTCCTACAGGACACACTTGACTCATTTGAAACTTAGTCAAGTTATACGAGGAGCGGTACCTAGATTGCAGTTAGGAGCTTAGGAAGGAATGTTCAAGTTGTAAATCTGTTCGACTAGAGAAGGTTAGAAATCTTGGAAGAATGACAGAAACGAAAAGGTAAAGGAGAAGGGACGGGAAGGACCTGGTTATATAGAGGGAGGTAGAAGTTGAAAAGGCTATACCCGGTAGAACCGGTCAATACCAGAGTGCTCGGCATCGAAACGAAGTACCATTCGACACATGAGCATTGTCCGGCTTCGAACGTACCGTTCGGCGTCAAAACCACGTCCGTCACGCACCTCCGTCACAGGCCTCCTCAAGAAAGCATCATCAAGGAAAATTGGACCAGATTCAAAGCGCATCACGTTTGGCCACGCGATACACTTTGGGGGGCAAGTGTTTCCTGGAGATTTGACCAGGCAACTAGTGCTCGGCATCTCAGACTGTCCGGCATCCAGCAGTATTCGGCGACGCACTTGGCATCTAGGAGTGTTCGGCGAAGTACACAGCATCCATAGTGTCCGGCATCCAGCAGCGTTCGGCGTCAACTGGCACTCGGCGACAACCAATGCTCAGCACTAGCTTTCGGCATCATTAGAACTCGGTGATAAGAGAACTCGGCATCAAGAGCGCTCGGCATCCCAAGGTACTCGGCGTAGTACTCGGCAACAGGAGTACTCGGCATCCCAAGGTACTCGGCGTAGTACTCGGCAACAGGAGTACTCGGCATCCCAAGGTACTCGGCGTAGTACTCGGCAACAGGAGTACTCGGCATCCCAAGGTACTCGGCGTAGTACTCGGCAACAGGAGTACTCGGCATCCCATGGTGTTCGGCATAGTACTCGACATCCAAAAGACATTCAGTATGCATAACTACTCAAGATACCGGTATCGTTCGGCCTGCATACACCGTTCGTTCAAGAGCTTGAGATGGAGGCACGTTCGGCCTCAACAGACAACCATCCTACACTTCCCACGACACCAACACACCGTTCGGCATAGAAGGAATGGTTCGGCGTAGCGGCGTTCGGCAAACCTTGCTCGGCATACAGCGACCACTGTACTCGGGCTGGAGTGTTCGGCCATCAGCCCACTTGGGAAGTCCAACCCATCTTTGTCTATAAATAAAGGGGCAGGGTCACAGTGGAATGGATGCTTTTTTGGGAGAGAAAACACCGGGGAGACTCTGCCATTTTCAAGACTCATCTTCTCTACTCAACAACTTCACTCAAGCATTTGATTCACGAATTGTATTTGTAATCAACGATAAAGAAAATCAATAAAGTTGAACAAAGTAGACGTAGGCAATTACGCTGAACCACTATAAAATTGGTGTTCTTACTTTCTGCATTTAAATTAGCATTGTCTTCTCTGTTTAATTTACTTTCATCACTTATATCTCTACACAATCTTTCTGAACGAGGTTAGTGACCAATTTTGGTGCTAACAATAACTTTTGTAATAAACATGTTTTTATTTTAAATTTAACTTTTAAATATAAAATCTTTCATTTTGGTTTTCAAAACAATATTTGAAAATTAGCCCAAAGCCTAATTCAAGTTTGGCCTTTCCTATAGGGGCAACCTTCGGGTTCACTTCACATTTCAAGCCAGGCCGGTAACCAGATAGGACAGGATACTTGATTACCAAATTCCACTCATAGACATTACCTTTCTAGGCACCATGCTAAGTAGGCAAGCTTAGTTAGTTAGTTTTAACATGACTATTTAGACCGCATAGGCTATTGTGCTCTAATACTATTGAAGGAATAGGACCAGCTCGTAGTGGAAGAAATAGGTGAATTCTGATTTTTTTTTTCATTTTAGATCTTTATTGAGCCTATATAGTCTAAATTTATTTAAACTTTTCTAAATTTTTGTTTTAAAATTTCTTCATATCATTACAGCTGTTTAAAAATAGTTTAATTTAATTTTAATTAATCATATATAATGATGAGCATATCACATGCACCCATGTGTATAGTGTAAGTACAACATATGAAAAGTGTACAAAGTTAATGTGAACGTTTTTTAGGTGTTGGGATTTACACCTCAACGGACACATTCCCATTCTATATATGCCTTTATCGTCTTAAACATGGAAGTTTTTTTAATACTTATTTATTTATTTATTTACATGTATAAATTTATATATACATACATAATAAATGTTTTGCATAACAATTCAAATGAAATAAACTTCATTTATGTTACATGCAATAAATCAAAGAATATTAAGATTAATTAAGGTAGTTTGAAATTTTACTATTATATCTTATACAACGCCCCTTTTGAAACCTTAGGTTAAATATAAATACACACATATATAATATGTATTACATAATTATGTAAACTCAAGTACACATGCAACCAAAATAAATTAGGAACAAGTTAAATAATATGGAAGGGGTTTATGAAAAATAATGCTTCCTTTTAAGCAAAGATTTAATACTAAATTAGATGCAGTTGTAAAACATGGAACATATCATTAATTTAATGTTTCCTTTTTTTTATTAGCAGAGTTTATATATGAATGATTTAAAACATGACAATTAAATCATCATATTAAGTAAATGAAAAAAATTAATTAATGCAATAATTGCCAAGTTTTATTTACATAGCAATTCATGTGTAAACATTCAAATCTAAATCTTTTGATATGAAAATAGAATTAATGATAAGAAAATTCCCAAGTTCAATTTTCTTTTGTTTTTTAACTACAAAAAAGTCAGATGACATAGGCATATATAGATTCGTGACAAGAAGATCTAAATCTTTATTAAACAAACTGGATGAATAAGTATATAAAACATAGAAAATAAAATTAAGAAGGTCTAGGTCTAGGCTAAATAAACTAAATAAGCAATCATACAGAATAGAGAAAATGAAATATTATATTTATAACAAAATGACAATGAACAAAACAAAGGTTCTATGTTTCAAACTGATAGAAATATACAATTGATTCAAGCAGGGGATTTGAGGTATTCAATTCAAAATTCAAATTCACATATACGAATAGAGGGAAGAGATAAAGAATTATGAGGATACAAACAAAATAGAAGATGTGAAAATGTAGAATTATATGTATAAAATTACCTTACGATAAAGTCCATAGAGACTCCTTGAATGATAGATCAATTCCTAGATTTGATTGATCACTATCTAGATATGCAACAATCAAGAGACAAACACCCGATTTTTATTTAATATTGCTTAATTAAATTTTTGGAGTTTTGAAGTCTTTCCACCACTTAAATTGTTAACCTAGAGTTTTCTTTAGAGATTAAGAAAAAATGACAAAGAGAAAATAGGATCGAAGGAGGAAATAAATATGTAATCAACATATGGCCTATCTCTGTCCTTTAATTAAGACCGCCCCTTCAGTCCAATTTTAAAAAACTCCTTCCCTTCTCTACATCATAATCGCCTATCATATAGGGATGTGGGTCTAAAATATTTCCAAAATTCAATTAGAATTATTTCCATTTAAATCTAATTTAGATTTCTCATCGATATCGTATGCCGATGTATGCGTTTATAACGTTTTATATACACATATTATTAAATAATAATGGAAATCAAACAAATCAGCTAAGAAATATTTTTCATCAATTAATATTTTACTAATATTAGTTAGTATAATTTATTTAAAGTCCATTTCAGTATTTATCTTGTTTAAATCGAATTAAACATTCTGCCAACGTCATATATCGTTACGCGCGTTTATAACTTTTATATATGCACTTTGCTAAATACTAATGGCATCCAATAAATTAAATAAAAATTCATAATTAATATTTTTTAAATGTTAATTAATTTTCAATAGTTAAAAATTTAACCAAATCGTGTGGTTGAATAGGAATATCCATCATTTCGGTTTTGTGACTCAAAGGTGTAAATTCAGTCGGCGATTAATATTGAACAATTCAAACATTAACATCACATGTCGCCTTGGCTAGTGGTGTGAAATTTTGGCTGAATTTGCCGCTCACTCATCCTTAGGAAAAACCAATTTTACTTATTTATAAGCATTATCCATTAGTGGCAATTATTTACACCAATTTTTTTCGTCAGAACTATATCACTTTGAACTTATGGAATTTGGTAACAATCAAAATTCCAATATCATCCATATTAATTTTTTTAGTCTAAACATAAAATCCTTGGTTCAATAATAATTATTATTATTAACTGAAATGCTTTGGCTAGAGACTTTGACTTTAAGTTGACTTCAGTTGACTGTGATACTAACCTCATATAAATGAGGAGACGAATCCTTTCTTGAATGGTGTTTCACTTCCTATGCTTTCACTCGACCCAACTATGGTCATTCAATGGATGCTATGCCATGTTTTAACTGTAATCAAAGTGAAGCTTCCACATTGAAGATCAATAGTATTTTCAAGTCGAGAGAACTGCATAAATTAGTCACATCGATATTTTCTATTTGACCTTAGTGATATGAACCAACTGAAAACTACCGATTGAGTCATTCCATATTTATCACATAACTATCAGTACAGAACCCCTTGGTATCTCCAGCAGCCATGAGTAATACACTGTCCAACATTTGGAGAGTGTTATGTACTCTAGTCTCAATGGATATATCGATATCTAGCCTTGATACATCTTGACTAGGAATATTTAAAATGACAAATTTATTTTCATTGTGATAAATTACTTACATTGCAACACTTTATAGTTATTATCACAAAACATACTGTTTATGGATTTTCTATTAAATATACTTTTAATTAAATTAATTAATACAAGACACATTATATTACGTATATAATAGAAAGAAAACACCATATATTTCGAACAAGACTAGTTATCGAGTTAGATATATGTAACAAATTACATAATAGCCCCTAGGGCATACCCCTAGCTCTATCAATATAAGCCAACAGAAAACTATTGAGTGAGTCACTCCATAGTTATCCAATAACTATTAATACGTAATACTTTGGTACTCTAGTCTCAACGGATGCATCGATATTCAGCCTTGATATATCTTGACTAGGAATATTTAAAACGATGTGCTTATAATATTGTGATATATCAATTATGATTACAGCACCTTGTAATTACTATCACCAAAGACACAATTTATGGATTTTTTATTAAATATACTTAAATTAAATAATTAATTAATTATAACACATTATAACAAATATATAATAGAAAGAAAAACATATTTTATTTCAAACTAGATTTTATTACCGAGTTAAGAACATACAATAAATTCCAAAATTCACCCTAGGTCATACCCCTAACTCTATCAATCTCCCACCTGCACTTGGGGCCAATTATGGAATCTCAATCCCATCCCTTCGATCAAGTTGACAAAAACCAACCAAGCAAGACCCTTTGTGAATGGATCTACTACGATTTCCTTGGTATCTACCCTTTTTATCATGGCCTCTTTCTTCCCAATGAATTCTCTGATTAATGGAAATTTCAAAGAATGTGTCATGATTTCTTGTGTTCTTTAGACTCTTTTGCGATCTACATCGCCGTACTATTATCACAAAACAATGTCATTGGATTCTCCGTGTCGGAGATAACTCCTTGCTCACTAAAAAACTTGCGCATCCAAACCACTTATTTGGTTGCTTTGTTGAGGGCAATATACTCGACCCCCATCGTGGAATCAACTATCGTTTCATGATTGGAACTTTTCCAATCGACATTACCAACATTAATAGTAAAAACATAACCTAACACTGACTTACTATCATCGATATCACTCTGAAAACTAGAATCAATATACCCTTCATAAGGAGGTTTCCATTCCCATATATTAGGAATCGGTCCCTAGTATATCTTAAATACTTAAGTATACATTTTATAGTCATTTAATGCTTTTCTCCAGGATTAGACTGGTATCGGCTTACACATCCTAATGTGTATGCCACATCCGATCTAGTATATAGCATAATGTACATTATGAAACCGATTGCCAAAGCATACGATGTCCTCTTCATATGCTCCTTATCCTAATTAGTTTGAGGAACAATCATCTCATAAAGGACTATTCTAGATTGTGTTTGAAAAATTTCACACTTGGAATTTTCCATATTGAACCTTTTCATATGGTATCTTTGTATTGGGAAAAACCCAACAGCCTCATCAATCTATCTCTATAGATATTTATACCTAGTAATTAGGCTGCTTCTTCCAAATCCTTCATGGAGAAATTCTTTAAAAGCCAATCTTTCATTGATTGCAATAACGAAACGTCATTGCCAATCAACCAAAGATCTTCAATGTACAGGACCAAAAATATGATAGCATTTCCCTGCTCCTTTTGGTATACACATGCTTCCTCATTGTTCTAATAAAAACCAAACTATTTGATTATTTTATCAAAATAATCATTCCAACTCCTTAAAGCTTATTTAAGTCCATAAATGGACCTTAATAACTTACAAGCCTTGCCATCTTTACGTCCATTTGCTGAAATCCTTTTGCAACTATCCTTAACGAAAATAGACTTAAGCACTGCTATGGGTGAAGATGTCTCGTCAAAATCAAAAATTTAAATTTGATGAAGTCCTTTCGCAACAAGCCTTGCTTATAATCTTCACTTTTCCATCTGCATTTACCATTTTCTTAAAAATACATTCGAAGTAGATGGGTTTTATCCCTTCGGGTATGTTAGACAAAATCCACACTTTGTTTTCAAACATGGAATCCATCTTAGATTTCATTGCCCCAAGCCAAAGTACAGAGTCTTTACTTGCAGTGCATGTTGGAATGAAAAAGGAGTGTCATCATTTAAAACACAATCCTGTTGCTCGCCATCCATGAGAAAACCATAATATCTCTCTGGTGAATGAGATTTCCTACTAAACCTTCTAATAGGTTGCGTATTTTTATATACGAGTGAAATTGGCTCTCCTATTGGTTCGGTTTCCATGTTCGGCTCTCGGATCTTATCTAGTTATACAACTTTACTATTAATTTCTTTTGATAGAAATTCCTTTTTTGAAAAGATAGCATGTTGAGAAACAATAACCGTTTGTTCCTCAATGTTGTCAAATATACATCCTATAGAGTTCTTGGGATATTCTATAAGCTTACATAACAATCTTGCCTCAAGCTTATTGGGATCGACGTTCTTAAGTAGGCTGGACACCCCACGCCTTCAAATAATTAAGGTGGGGTTTATTCCTATGCCGCATTTCATATGGCATCTTAGGCACAGATTTTATAGGTAACAAGTTCAATATATGCATTGTTGTTTCAAGCGTATATACCTAATAGGACAGAGGTAACTCAGCCTTAATCATCATGGAATGACCCATATCTAACAAGGTCTAGTTCCTTTACTCCAAAATATCATTGTGTTATGGAGTATACACAGGAGTAACCTGAGAGATAATCCCATTATCTCTTAAGTACCATTGGAGCTCTTGTCCAATGTACTCACCTTCTTGATCGGATCAAAGTATTTTAATATTTGGGTTCGTCTGATTTTCAACCTTGTTTCTATATTCCATAAATTTCTCACAGACATCAGATTTATTCTTCATAAGATACACATATCCTAGTCTTGAGAAATCATCCATAAATGTTACAAAATAAGAACAATTATCTTTAGTAACTATAGGCATCGAGCCACACACATCACTATATACAAGACCCAAGAGTTCATTAACTCTTTCATTGCCTCCAGTAAAGGGGGCTTATTCATTTTACCTTTAAAACACGATTCACATGTATCAATTGATTTGGAATCAAATAATGGTAGAAAACCTTCGGATTTCAATTTGTGTATTCATATCTCACTTATATAACCTAGCCTACAATGCCAAAGGTAATCTTTGTTTATATTATCATTCGATGAATTACTCACAACAGAGACATAATTAATATTGATCACATAAATGCCATTACCTAAAATATCATCACAGACTTTTATTACCATCTAACATAATGTTCATAACATTATTAGCATAGTGAAAAATATAGCCAGTCTCAGACAGTCTAGATATAAAAATAATCCCACAAATAAAGTCTTTTATGTAGTAGCAATTATTTAATATCAAAATTAATCCAGTAGGCAAACTTAAATGAAAATCTCCAATCGTCGTTGCATTTACTAGAGATCCATCAATAACTTGAAGCCTTATATCTCCTTTTGCCACATGACGTCTGTTCCTAAGCCTTTGTAACGAATTACACGTGTGAGTTCCAGATCAAGTATCTAAAACCCAAGATATTTTATTGATTGCAAAACAAATTAGAATCATAAATATACCAATAAGAGCAGCTGAACCATTCCATTTCTTTTCTTTAACAAGCTTTAAGTACCCTGGACTATTCCATTTCCAATGACCCTTCTTGTGATAGTGATGACATTTACCCTTGTCAGCTTGAGTATTCTTCTTGTTCTACTTGTTAACCCTTTTCCACTTCTTGAACCTTTCAAAGATAACTTGTTCCCCTTACCGTGAGCACCATATTCCGATCTTTGGATGATGACTCGAACGACCTTAAAATATTGAGTAGCTCCATGAGGCTTATGTTCAAATGATTCATATTATAGTTTAATATGAATGGCTCAAACTGAGGAGAAAGAGACCCTAAGATCTGATATACTTACAGCTCATTGCCTATCGTAACGTCCAGTTGAGCAAGTCTATCAATATAGCCTTTCATCAATAGAACGTAATCATCTACCTTTTTTCCTTTTGACATTTTCACATTGAACAATTACTTCCTAAGCTCGTACCTTACGAAAAGAGACTCTTCCCCAAATAGAGCTTCGAGGCTATCAAAAATTTGATGGGCAGTCATGTTTTCGTGCAGTCTTTGCAACGGTTGGTGTAATGTAGACAACCCATAAACTTCGGCAATTCTGAGGTTTGAGACCCATTTGCTATATGCTAATCTCAATTCGGGGTCTGTACCATCAACGGGTCTAACCTTAGGAGGTTCAGTTATCAACGACCAAAGACGTTCATAAAGTTAATGTTATCTTTATTGCCCTTAACCAGTCTATGTAATTAGGTCTGGTGAGTTTGTTATTTTAAGAAAACAACTTAGGTGTAGACTTTTTCTGAAAATTTCAACTCAGTAGATTAGGACATTTTCATAGTAGATGCTCTTAGAATACTCATAAGGTTAAACATTATATTTCATTTTACTAATAAGCTCCCACTAGTCTTTTATGTTTCTCCAAACCCCAAGGTGAAACATAAAAGTCTTTCGAGTTCGCTAGGGGGTGTTAGGACTCATTTTCATGGGATTCTGACCTTGAGAAATACAAAAATCATACTCCCACAAATTGTGTGGAACGAGATTTTCGACCCTTGAAAATCAATAAAAATGCGTTCGCTGTATTGTGTGCCGAGCATTAAAGTGTTGGGAAAACTGATTATTAAGGGTAAAAGAAAAGGAAGATAGAACAGAATCTCACATGAGTGGAAGAACATATTTATTTCAATAATTTGTACAATGGAAAACTTTTAAATACATGTATCAGAGTCTATCCTAAGCTCAGCATGAATAGTTATAAATACCTGCCCTTACAAATGCTGAAAATCAACAAACTTAGCGAAAAAGTAAACTACATTCATATGTTGATGAAGATCTCTTGCTCTCCTCAGGAAACTCCAAGCGTCTTCAGCTAATCTTGAACCTACTCAAATCTGACCCGAGTATTAAAAATACCAGGATTAGTCTGGCAAACCAGCGTGAGAAACACAAATCATAAATATATATATGACAGTGTCATAGATCAATTTTGATGTCAAAAATCCTTTAAAAAGAAGAGTATCTCATAAGACCACGCTGCACATAAACACAGACGGGTTTTAATCTTATGATAATTAAAACATTTTTATCAAATCATTTCATATTATTGCTAATGACATTCTTTGAAAACCCTTTCAAATAACATATTAATACATTAATTAAATTCTAGCATACTAGGTTCTACAATCAAAATCGTAAAGGCATATATTGGAGAATGGATTTCCAACAATGACAAGGTAAGGGACTACTTTTCGTACGGTACATCTATATAGGAATGTACCACAGAATGACAGATGATCGGCCTACCTCTTTCCGATGACCAATACAATGGTCCTGGATAGTACCGAATATGACATCACCCCCGGTCGTTTTCAACCTATTTGTGGCCATGCATACACAATAAACCCAAAATATCGAGGGTAATCTAGAAAGGCGATGAACATATTCTAAAAGTTGCGAACCACATAGCCTTGCGACATACCCTATTTTAGCCATTTTTGGGTATGAGGCTAGAGGTAACGTATAATCTTTCACAAAGCAGCAAATCCCACTTTTGAATGCCATATTGCCATTTCCGACGACACACTAATTGGTTTCCACAAAAGTACAACTCCCGAGTTCATACACCTCAAGGAAGGGTGTTAAGTATAAGAGGGGTTATCTCCAACACCATCAAACAAATGTATGTCTGTAAAAACCAATGTACGTGGTCTTAGAAATGCAATGTCAGACATCCGTCCATAAAAGTTGTCCATAAATAAAACAAACCGAAGGTACTCCTACTACATCTTGTTTGTGAATCACCCCTAAGATTAGTAGTGAGCGGTCCTTGCAAATCGAAAATTTTCATAATGATGGCACTACTGCCACCAGATATATATAATATGGGAATCACCCTAGAGGTTAGTGGCAAGTAGCCATAAATTATGAAGATCTCCATCTTCAAAAATTATCATCTTCAAGTAAATTTGACTTTCGAACGCATATGTTGGTTCGAAGTGGTTTTCGGATAAATCCGATCCCAGTCTCTTCGAACCAACAATCGATAAGTGGCTCGAGGAACCAAAAATACAATCTAGCACATAAGCAGTCATTAGGCCTGTTTAATTAATCCTTTGTTAATTAAATCACTTTCCAAATATTTATCTCAAAATATTTTTATGAATATCTTTATGAAGACATATTCTCAAAACCACTTTTAATCTTTAGATATTTGGAAAAGCTTTTCCATATACTTATCTCAACGTATAAGTATATCCACAAACCATTTCATTTTCAATGCATAGAAAATAACTCTATATACTTAAATTCATAATAAGTATATTTACAAACTTTGAGGAAAGCTTTCTTTCAGACTAAGGAAAAAAACATCTCCTTCCAGACCTCTTTCGAGCAAAACGAAAGGGTCATTTGCATCTCCTTTTAAATGGGAAGAAAGACACCGGTCATTTATCCCTTTCGATCGAGTCGAAAGGTCCATTATGCCCCTAAAAGAAGTGTTTACTTTCGACAATATTATTTATGTTATAATGGAATGAATCCCTTCGAATGGGTAATATGTTTTGAAATATTAGTACCCCTTTCGAAGGTATCCATCCAGCTAATATAACAAGGTAATCATACTTCAAGTCCCTTTCGAAACGTCCCTTTCGATCAGGTCGAAAGGGAGCTTACTTTTCAAAGTAGACTCGATGTACAATATACAAGTTTTACGTTCAATATACAATGGAATAACATCTCAGACTGTATAAGTTCCATGAACTTATTGATATCGAAACATTATCATCATCTTAATTTAACATTCGATGTCATGAAACATGATGATAATATGGTTCGAATACACATTGTCAGAGTTAATCCTATTGCATTGCATAATTAAAATAGGAGTTAAGAAAATAAGTAAGCATCATGTGCAATTGGCCATTAGTCATGCTAATAGCCAAAATGATTTTTCTCATATTCAAAATCCATATCGAATGCATGCGCTTACACCTTTTGCATTTATACAACTTGAGTTACGATTGAGAGAGTTTTCCCCCCAAATTGATTTAGGGTTACAAAGATTTAATTTTCTATGAAATGAGAGAGAATTCAGAATTCCAAAATTTGGTCCCCATACTTGGACCCCTAGGTCGTGTTTATAGATGCAGGTTGACCCCCTTTTGCACCTAGTCAAAAGGATTACCTTGACAACATTTCGTTGTTGTTATAGTTTGAATGCTCTTCTACTTTACTTTTTTGAAAGAACATGATTGCTTTCGACTTCATCGAAAGGGAGTTGGTGTGCTTTCCACTTTGTGCTACTATGCTGTTGCACGTAAGAGATGAATTGGGTTTTTATATAGTTTCAAAAAAATTAGTTGGTGATGACTAGATCATTGCGAAAGGTTACTCGGCTTCATGTAGAGTCTTCTTTATGTTTTCGAAAGGTTTCAATCATTTCGAAAGGCTTATTCTTGCTGCCGAAAGGTGCCTATTGATAAATGTCTTTAAATGGAAGAATGACACTGTCGAAACCAACAATTTTGTTTTTTTGGCTCTCGCGTGTGACCCTGTTGTATAGTACCTTCGAAAGGGATTTCGAACCCTAATTAGGAATTTTCATATATATGGATTATCTGCGTCGAAAAGTCCAACTGAGGCGGAAGGGTAGCTTTGCCTTCTTTTCCACTCCTTCGAAAGCCCTTATTTCACTGACACTTGTAGGTGAATAAATTGCTTGCGACTCCATCCTAACCTCTTCGAAAGCTATCTCCATGTCTTTGAAACACTGTTTTTGGATTATAGCGAAACCCTTGTCTTGAGTTCTTGTGAGGCCAAGCACTTTCTGTGAGCCTTCTTTCATACATTTATTCTTAAGTTAATTTTATGGTTAAGATTTTGCCCCTCCCTGTATGAAAGAAGCTTTTATTCTTTAGGGCAAAAATTTAACAACTTTTTCCTTCACACCATTCCACTCTTAATGATCTCATTTCCCTGCAAAGTTCAAAGTAAATAACATTCTCTATTATTAACTTAAGACTTTATAAAAATATACTCAGTGATCTGTTTTTCATATAATTGAAGATGATGTTAGCATAATAGAGTTCCTGAACTCTAAATCCGGTAGTGACAACAATTAGCTGACCATCATATGGAGTTAATAAGTGATAAAAAATTCACAATTGTAAACGATTGGGAACCAAGAATTCTTGTCTGGCAATAATAGAAGTCCCACCATCCAACTTTTGTAGTTACCAAAGAAGTTCATAAATTGAACTCCTATTCTATTAATAGAGAACTAGGTATATAATAATTGAAGTCCAGGAGTTTTCTGCCGGGACAACAAATGTTTGGTAATAAAGGCCATGAGCTATCATTTGGAAATAATTCATTGAAAACCATGAATCCTTATTTGGGGATAAGTAATAGGCATTTAGACACCCCTATTGGAAATAATAATAATGATCCAGGGACTGAGATTCAGATGTTGATAAACATTATACGAATGTTAGTAGCAGTAAACTAATGACCCTGATTAGAGTATTAATAAGACAAACCCAAAGTTTAAATTGAAGACCAGAAGTCCATTGAGATCTCAATACCAACTGCCTTGGAACCCAGATTCAAGCATTAAGAAATGAAATCCAAAAATTGATGGTAAAAGTCTCGAAACCCAAATTCAGGTATTAGGAAGACCAAAAATCTGAAACCCAAATTCGAGCACTAATAAGTGAAGTTCAGAAGTCAATAGTAAGAGACCCGAAACCCAAATTCGGGTTTTAGTAGATGATAACCAGATTTCCATAATAATGGTCTTCGTAATAAAAGTCTAGAGCCCAGATTCGAGCATTAATGAGTGAAGTTCAAAAATTAATAGGAATAGCCCCGTGACCTAGATTCGGGTATTATGAAAACCAGAGATTAATAGTAAAAGACCCGAAATCCAGAGTCGAGTTTTAATAAGTGATGTTCCAAAATCCTCTTTTGGGTACCGGTCGGAGGCTGTAGATTCTTATTTAAGCCTTTCATTCTGCACTGCTCTTTAGGTTTTGATTCCTTTGACATGTGCCACCCTTTTGGCCTTGTATGGTGTCATTGTTTTACATTCCGCTTCTCGGGCTCAAACGTATTAGTTTGTTGTTTGATATACCGCTTCTCGGGCTCGGATGTCTTAGTCCATTGTTTGATATGCCGCTTCTCGGGCTAGGACGTCTTAGTCCGTTGTTGTCTGGTGTGCTTGGTTAACTTATCCATAAGCAGGACCCAAGGACTTACCCAACCTCCCTCGAGGAGGTGCTCCATCTAGGCCTTATAGGTGGGACTGAAGGCTTGTTCGATGCCTTGTCTAGGCCATAGTGTGGCGGGACCAAGGGCTAACTTCGTCCTCCCTTCAGGAGGCGCCTTGACCTGGCTATAGTGTAGCACAATCAAGGGCTTGTTCGGTGCCTTGGCCAGGCCATAGCGTGGTGGGACCAAGTGCTTACTCTCTCCTCCCTCCAGGAGGTGCCTTGACCTGGCCATAGCATGGCATGGTCAAGGCTTGTGATGATTTAACCTGGCTATAGCATGGTGCGGATAAAATCTTACTCTAACCTCCCTCCAGGAGGCGCTTTGACCTGGCTAACTCGGAGTGGACAAAGGCTTTGACCGTTTAAGGTAATGTCCAAGTACAAGGAGAATTCTACTCCCAACCATGTAGACTTTTCTTTAAGGAAGATGTGCTTTATTCATTCATTGTAAGAAAATATAGTCGTAAGTGTTCCGCATTCCACGTTCTAGGAACCATATTGCCGTTTGGTTGACATAACTTGTAAGCTCCAGGGGGAATTACTTTGTATACAATTAGGGGACCTTCCCAATTTGGTCCTAGCGGTCCATCCACATGGTTTCTTGTGTTTGCCATCACCCTTCGGAGTACTAAGTCTCCCTCTTGAAATGATCTTGTATTCACTTTTGAATTGTAGTAGTTTGAGATTCTTCTCTGATATTCAGCAGTTCGGATAGCTGCTTCATCCCTTAATTCATGTATTAAATCCAATGGTTCTTTTTTCAATTCCTAGTTTGGATCAAATGCATATGTGATTCTTCAATGTGAGGGTATCTCAATTTCAATTGGCAACATCGCTTCACACCCGTATGTTAGAGAATAAGGAGTATGCCCCAGTGCAGCTTTAGTGGATGTTCGATAAGCCCAGAGTAAAAATGGGAATTCTTCTACCCAATTCCCTTTGGCTTTATTCAATTGCTTTTTCAAGATAGTCTTATTTGCAGCTTCAACGGCTCCTTTATTGGATGTGCCACAGAAGAAAAACTTTTAATAATCCCATTCTTATGGCAGAACCGAGAAAACTCTTCAGTTTCAAATTGTGTTCCATTATCAAATATAAGCTTATAGGGGATCTCGAATCTGGTAATAATGTTTTTAAGGACGAATCTAAGCACTTTCCCAGAAGTGATTTTGAGGAGTGGTTCTACCTCTACCCACTTAGTAAAGTAGTCTATAATGACTACATCATACCTTGCTCCTCCTTTGGAAATTGGTAATAGCTCGATTAAGTCGATTCCCCATATATCAAAGGACTATAGACTTGAAATTGGAGTTAATTGACTTGGTGGCATCCGAGGAATTTTGGAGTAGTTCTGGCATCTTTCACATTCTTTACATACTCAATAGCTTTACTTGCCATTCGTGGCCAATAAAAACCCTGTATCATTATCTTCTTTGCCAACTTTGCCCCATTGTAATGGTCTCCACAAAATCCTTCATGCACTTCCACCAAAAATTTCATCCCATCTTCTAACTCACACATCTTAAGTAAGGTAATGCATATCCTTTTTTGTAAAGAGCTCCATCCATCATTGCGAAAGTCAGAGCTTGTCACCTGATTTTCCTTGCTTCCACTTTTTCAGATGGTAATATCCCTTTGGAAAGATACTTGACAATTAGCGACATCCAAGTGTCACTATAACAGTCATTTGTCCTTGGATGATTAGTCCTCTCATTTGGGACTTCTTTATTAATCTTCCTTTCTTCTCTTTCTTGCGCCATGGCTTGGGATCTAGTTAGAACTAACAACTATTTCCCCTGTTTGGGTATTCCCTCTTCAATACTTGGATTTTATTGGTACCCTACTGGCACGATTTGAGTTTTTGGGGCTCCTCTTGAACTAGCTAACTTTGCTAACGAATTTGCCTGAGAGTTTTCTCCCCTTGGAACTTGATGTATAGAAAAATCTTCAAATAAGGTGAGCATTTTCAATACTTTCTTTACATATAAAGATAGTTTGGCATCCTTAGTCTGATATACTTGCTTTATCTAGTTTATCATTAGTTGAGAATCACTAAAGATTTGAATTCGTGGGATTTTGAGCTCTAAGTCTAGATTCAATCCTGCCACCATTGATTCATATTCGGCTATATTATTTGTTGCGGGAAACCCTAACTTCATTGCGTAGTGTAGGCAATGCCCGTCTGATGTTATTATGACATATCCTGCTCCAGCTCCTTGCTCATTTAATGCGCCATCCACAAATAAATGTCATATGGGTTTTTGATCCTTTTCTTTCTTCGATTGTTCTTTAATGAAGTTTGTACACTCATTAATAAAGTCTGCTAATGCTTTCCCTTTAATAGCTGCCCATGGATGAAACTCAATGTCGTACTGGCTAAGGTCAATTCCCTACTTTACTAGCCTACCCGAAGTTTCAGGCTTATTGAATACTTGTTTGAGTGGAAAGTTAGTTAATACTCTGATTGGATGTGCTTGAAAATATGCTCTAAGTTTTCATGCTGTATGTATCAAGTAGTAAGCTAATTTTTCTATTACTGGGTATCGAACCTCTGCATCTTTTAATCGCCTGCTCACATAATAAATAGGAAGTTAAGTCCCACTTTCCTCTCTATTAAAAACCAAACTAACCGCATGTTCCAAAACTGCAATGTATAAGTACAAGACTTCCCCGTTCACGGGACTGATAGTATTGGTGGTCTTTCCAAATGATTTTTCAACTCTTGAAAGGCTTTCTTACAGTCTTCTCCCCATTCAAAGTTTTTCTTCTTCTTGATCACATTGAAAAAGGGAATGCACTTATCAGTTGCTTTGGAGATGAACCTGCTTAGGGTGGCTACCCTACCGTTTAAACTCATTGCATCTTTTCTAGTTTTGGGCTCAACCATGTTCTTGATAGCTTGAATCTGGTCTGGACTGGCCTTAATTCCCTGAGCGCTCATAGCCTAAAAAATTCCTAGAATGAACCCAAAAAAAGCATTTCTGGGGATTCAGTTTCATTTGGTATTTCCGTAATACTTCAAACATCTCTTTTAGGTCTTCAAGGTGACTCTTAGCTTCATAAGATTTTACTAGCATATCATCAACATAAACTTTCATATTTTGACTTATCTGTTCTTTGAACATTCTATTGACATACTTTGATAGGTAGATCCTGCATTCTTTAACCCGAAAAGCATTGCTTTGTTGCAGAAAATTCCCCAATCGATAATGAAACTTGTATGTTCTTCATCTGGTTTAAACATGGGTATCTGATTATATCCCGAGTAAGCATCCATGAGGGCTAACAATCTGTGTCCACTAGTTGCATCAACCAACTGATCTATCCGGGGTAATGGGTAACAATCTTTTGGACATGCTTTGTTCAAGTCAGTATAATCGAAGCAAGTCCTCCACTTTCCATTCGACTTCTTTACCAATACCGGGTTTGTTAGCCACTTTGGGTAGAAGACTTCCTAAATGAATCCATTTTCGAGTAGCCTTTTAACTTCCTCTTTTAGGGCATCAGACCGCACTTTACAATTTTCTATTCTTCTGGCTGACGGGGGTCACTTCTGGATTACTGTTTAGTGCAAGGCACATAATCGATGGATAAATCCCAACAATATCTGAATGAGGCCATGCAAACACGTCTCTATTGGATTTAAGAAATTGAATCAAGTCTTCCTTCAAGTTGCTTTCCAATTCCTTTCCCACTTTGAATATTTTGGTTGAATCATTTGGGTCTATACATGTCTCTTTAAGGTCTTCTATAGTTTTATCCTTTCCACTTCCCCACGACAATCAAATTCTATGATGATTTCTCCTTCTTCTAAGGAGTTAGCATCGATACTCTTTCTCTTACCTCTAAGGGAAATATACCTTTCAAACATACGTTATTAGTTTTATTATATCTTACTTTTTCTTCGAATGTTGGATGTAAAAATCCATCATCCAAAGGCTGAAAAATAGTAGAAGAATTAAAGTAATTAGAACATTCCCTCTTATATTGATCAAACATTGCAAAGTACATCTCATGGGAGCTGAATTTTCTCCGCGGATGGTGCCCAACCCCTCTTAGTTAAGAATTTTACCATTATATATTTTGGCAAGACAAAAGCGTCCACCTCATCAAGTGTGGATCAGCAAAAGAAAGCATCGTCGTATGATGATTGGTTGATGATTACGAAGAGAGTTTCAAAAGTTCGACAGCATAGCGGTACTCCCATCTGCACTAACAACTTCACTTGTCCTATTGGAGTTGATCCCTTATTGTTGAACCCAAAGATAGGTTCAAGACTGGGTTCTAGCTTGTCTTCTGGGATGCCCATTCGATCAGGCATGTTTGAAAATAACATTGACTGCGCTACCAGTGTCTACAAGAATCTTGGACACTATAGATAGTCCAATTTGAGCCATGATTATAAGGGGGTCGTTATGAGGGTGATGGATCCCTTTCTTCAGCTCCTGGGGAGTAACAACAAGATTTGGCATCGGTACATGGAGTCATGGACTTTTAAGCAGGGGCTCTTCTTGAATGGAGAACACTCCCTCTCTAGCTTCTTTAATGTATCTATTTCTGGCCCCCTTGCTAGTCCCTGCTGGATGTGCCCCCCATTGATTACATCAATCTTATTTAATGGTGGACTCAAGCTTAATGGATCTTCTTCTTGCAAGACGTTGACAGTATTACTAGGAAATTTTTGTGGACCATCACCAGTCGGTGGTGCCTTCTACTTGTCTTGGATGAATTCCTTCAAATGCACTTCATAGATTATTTTCTGAATGATTCCAGCTAACACCTGACATTCGTCAGTTTTATGACTATTTGCTTTGAGATAAGCACAATAGTCATCCCCTTTTCTCTGTTCAGGGTAATTTTTGGCCTTAAACGAAGTCGGGAAGTCAACCCTCTCCTTGGTTGTTGCATATGTATAAGACAACCGCTTGTTTAAAGCGATTGAGTTCCTTCCTAGGATTAGCTTTCTTTTTAGCATAATATAATTCATCCATTCGAATGAATTTATCAGCTTGGAAATGGAAGTCCTACAAATCCTTACACCCATAAATAAAGAGTTTCTTCCAAAATGGTGTATTCTCTATCAATCCAGAATGTACTGCAATGACCTTATCCTTGTCATTCATATCTTTGGCTTTTAGTGCTTCTGTATTGAACCTCTTGTGGTAATGACCCAGTGATTCTCCCTGTCGTTGCTTAATGTTGGCTAGAACAGTACAATTGATAGTTGGATCCTTGCATATACAGAATGGGTGGAGAATTCATAAGAAAACCGTTTCCACGAATAGATCGTCTTTTTATGATATTGTCGATACCATTTTGCGGCTTCCCCTTGAAGCGTTACTGGAAATAGTCTGCATCGAAAAACTTCGGAAGCATTATACAGATCCATCTGATTATCAAAAGCCATCAAGTGATCATCAAGGTCAGTAGTTCCGTGGTACTTTAGGGTTGGGATCTTGACATAAGATGGGATAACCGTTGACATGGTCTCATTTGTGAACGGAGCTACTCGTTCATTATCATTTGCTCGCTCATCTAAAGTCCTCTTCCCTTTAGCATTTAGCAAGTCTTTGACTGCCTTTTCTGCTACATCCTTCAAAAAAGCTTCGGTGTCATGATATCTTTTTCGGTTCGGGCTGTATTCTTTTGATGTCGAGCTTCAAGAATGCTCGAGAGATTTATCCAATATCCTTCTTTGATGATCGACCTTAATCGGATGATGCTCTTTTTTCTTTGATGATGTCAGATCTATTTTGCTCTTGCCCTCAGTGGTATAAGCCTTTAGGTTTCTTCTAGGAGAGACCACCTCATCTCCATTCGTTGGTTTTGCTATTTTGGAAGACTTTTGAGATAGTGCTGCTTTGAGAAGTTCTTTCATTCCAGCAAATTGTTGTTCCAGGTGCTTTATTTGGATTGTATTATCGTCTTGTTGAGCTGGGGGACTGGGGTTGAAGGTTTCCCTTACACAACTCCCTCCAAGTTGAAAGTTGGCGTTATGTTTTCTTCTAAAGTTGTGGTGTGTACGGCTTCTTTGACTATTCGACTAAGCCATTTATATTTTATTTTCCTACACCAAGTTAAACAATGCTGTTATCCCGCCTTTTGGCAAGGCCGTAATACCAAAGAATTAACTAGTATCCAGTAAACGGTCCGTCCCAGAGATCAGTTATACATGGGTTCACCACGGATATCAGTGAATTTTGTTCGAGTCCGGATCGAGCCTAAATTGGTAGGGCATGGCAAGCTAAGCCAAGAGAACCAACGTTTCAAATCTCAAGTCAATCCGGGTTTATATGCTCAAGTTATGAACGATGCAAGGTGGGATGGAGATTAACTACCAATCAACTCGCTCCTTCGACTCGCTTCCCAACGTTTAGTTTGAAGCCAACTTCGACTCGCTACACAGTGCCCAGGAGTGACGTCTTCGACACGCTTCGCTCAGAGGCCAATCTCGAGTCGATCAGGTTCGACTCGCTCCACATCCTTCAAAGCTGCTCTTTTCGACTCGCTCTGTTTTAAAGCCATTAAGAGTGCACACTTCGACTCGCTTCGCTCAGACAACTGGTTCGACTCCATCAACTTCGACTCCACTGCTCGAACCTCCCAGAACGTCCCATTTCGACTCGCTCGACCAATTCTGGCTTCGACTCGCTCGACCAAGTACTCGCTTCGACTCTCTCGAAGCAACATCCAGGACAGAGTAAAAATCAAGTGCCACGTCATCGATTCGAATGGAAGCGAGTTGAAATGGAAGCGAGTCAAAGGAAACAGCCCACCGAAAACCCTATTTCGTATCGATCATATCTCCCAATCTCCAAGTCCAAATGCTACGAAATTTTCACAGAAGACTACGTGCATGCTAGAGAGTGTCCACGCCAAATTTCGACTCCATTGGATGAGACCTTGAGCGAGTCGAAATCAGCTTGTGTCAATCACGGATCGGACCGAAACTTCGTGGGCTTGGGCGTACGGGCCTGGTCACGTGCCAGAGAGGGTCTTCCGAGATCTGAGCGAAATATCAGCCTCCTACACCTATAAATAGACCCCCAAAGCCAACAAAAAAGGGGTTCTTCTTCCTCTTTGAGATCTCCAACGCCCGGACTCCGCCAGATCCAGATCTGAACTCTGTCGCTGTTGCTATCAACAAGATTCACTGCTGCAAATAATAGCTAACTCTTGTAATTCATTGCATTCACTTGTAAACATCAAAGGAAGATCAATAAAACAAACTACTTCATAGTGGACGTAGGCTATACGCCGAACCACTCTAAATCCTTGTGTCTCCTTGCACTTTAATTATTCTTATTTCTGAAATTTGGAGTTTTTGTTAGATAATTCCTCTTTTTTCATTTAATTTCTTCACTTTATCTCTTCAAAGACTTCCGAAGAGTGTTGTGCCCAATTTTGGTACAAACACTTTGGTGCTTTCACTGAGAAAACCCGATTTTCTCCCACTCTTTAGATCTCCTATCTATATTGGATTGCATAAATCTAAGAAGAAGATCCAGATCTAGAACTTCGAAGCTCTTCCATTCTACTCAGATTTGCAATCAGATCTAGGAAAGGACTTCATTAATTCATTATGGTGCGCACATGTACCACCTATGCAGCCGTTGATCAAGGAGCACGGGACCGACAAAACCCCGTGCAATCACCTCCATCCCACCTCCATCCAACCAAAATGCTGCGGGACCTTCAGATCCATCAGGTCCAATCACTAGACAAGAATTCCAGACATTGCTTCAGGAGTTGACCCAAAGTCGACAGCAGCTAGCGGAGCAATTACGCGCCAACACGGAGTTGACTAACCAGCTAAATCGCCAAAGGCGAAGGAGGTCTAGAAGAGACCAAGGTTCTCACTCCTCCACAGAGAGCTCAGCCTCCTCCGATGGCCAAACTAGATCCACACGTCCACGGTTGGGTGGAAGCTACACCCAGGCCACGAGACAACAACCTGCTTCGAACCTTGGGCAACCGAGAGCTGGACCATCCGTTAGCCTCCGCACAGAACCTTCAACTCGGGGAGGAGCTGCTCCTTATCATGTTACCGGCAACATTGCTACTACCACCACTGCTGGGCGAGGAGGTGACGCTAGGAACCAAGCTGATCCTCAACATAACCGACGGGAGCAGACTCCTGAACCCTATGTCCTAGAGGATGTTGAACCAAGGAGGCGAGGCACGGACCGTCGACCGCGTCCGGTCCAGACTCGCGCTATGGAACCCGACCACACCTTGGCACAACACGCTCCGAGCATCCAAACGACAGATATACCAGCGATGATTAGCTAAATGATCCATGAAAGTCAGGGTCTATCTAATGACGACTGGGGAATCTCCCAAAGTCATACCCCTTTCACCGATGATGTTTTATATGCTGAACCACCTCGGCACTTCAGGATGACAGCTTTGCTAGTTTATGAAGGGAGTTCTAACCCCAATCAACACGTCTTGAAATACGAATGGCTGATGAATGCTGCTAGAGCTGATGACGCAGTAAAGTGCCGTAGTTTCCCCATTTCCCTGGGAGGCATCGCTACCATGTGGTTCACTCGTTTGCCACCGCGATCCATCTCTAACTTTGACCAGATGGCTACTAAGTTTGTCGAACAATTCCGTATGCATGTGGTGAGGCCGAAGGATGTTAACACTCTGTCTAGTGTTACGCAAGCTCCCGGAGAAACGCTTAGACGTTACTTGGAGCGATTCCATGCTGCGTGTGCAGAAATAAGCAATCCCAACAATAACTCTATCCCGATGGCTCTGACTAAGGGGATTGATGCTGATTCCGAGTTTGGAAGTTGGTTAGCTGGGAAACCACCTGCGTCATTGGACTGTTTCTATTCCAAGGCAGCCCAATTCCTGAGAAGGGAGGATGCGAGACAGTCTAGGAAGCAGGATGACGCAGGACCCAACATCGAAAGTATCCAGAGTAACGTCGCTGTTAAACAGTCCGGAGATAGTTCTGGAAAAGTTCAGTTGAACGACCAAAATAAACAAAATCATCAGAGGAACAATAGAAATCAGAACAAAAAACGCGATCAGGATCGTGGACCACGACGTAGAGCTTCCATGTACGAAAACTACACTCCATTGAACACGTCGTTGGTAAATGTGTACTTGCAGACCTGCAATACCATGCAGTATAAGAAGCCTGCCCCGAAACCACCAACTGAAAGACAAATCCAAACAGGAAAGTTCTGTAGATTCCATGAGAGTTATGGCCACAACACCAATGAGTGTCGTCACTTACAAGACCTCATTGAAGAACTGATACGAGAATGGAAGTTGGATCAGTATGTACGGGCGCCGCAATCCGTCGGTGCAGGCCCATCAAATCAGAATCGCGCGCCGAATCAGGAAAGACAAGAAGGACCCGCTCGTGCGGACAGGAGGTTGGTCATTAACACAATAAGCGGTGGTCCTCACCCGGCAGATCGAAGCTAGAAGGAAATGGAGTCGTATGCCAGTTCTATCAGGCATGCGGACTTCGAGTGTTGTAGTAGTTTTGATGAGGGGGCTCCGGCCAAGCAACAGAAAACGATGACGGATGACATCGTGTTCAGAATCAGAGACGCAGATAAAATCGAGGCTCCCACTATCGACCCACTAGTCATCTCTGCACAAGTAGGTCCCGCTTGGATAAAAAGGATCTTAGTTGACAGTGGAAGCTCTGTGAATATTTTGTTCAAGCGAGCTTATGATCAAATGAAGATGGAAGCCGCAGACTTGAAGCCTTGTCAGTCTCGAGTCCATGATTTCAACGGAAGTGCCACAATTCCCACTGGGATGGTGGAACTGCCAGTGGAGTTGGGAGTAGGAGAACGTCGGAGAGTACGAATGTTGCAATTCATCGTTCTGGACATAGACTCCACTTACAATGCTTTCTTGGGCCGACCGGCCCTCGCTGAATTCAGAGTAGTCATTGCCCCATGGTGTTTGACCTTGAAATTTCCCACTGATCATGGAATAGGAATCGTTCACGGAGACCAGGCTACCGCTAGAGCCAGCTATGTTGTTGAGCTATGGGAAGCACAGCGGAAGGAGAAAGGAAAGGACGTAGAGGAGTCTCTCTGCGTCCGTTTCGCCGACAATTGACAATTAAATCCCGGGCCCAGGCCCGGGCACCCCAGCCAATTCCTCAAGGACCTTGACCCGAGAGAAACTGAAGACGAAAGAGGATCTAAAGAAAGTCAAGCATCCCTAGCCGAACTGACGATTGATGTCCCAATTGACAATAACGATGATTCAAAAATAATAAAGATTGGATCTCAGCTAAGCCAGCAAACTCAAGAGGAATTGGTTGAATTTCTGCGGGCAAATCTTGACGTATTTGCTTGGACACATTCTGATATGTGTGGGATCTTGCCGGACATCGCGAGCCACACTCTGAACATTGACCCGCGGCATGTCCCGGTCAAACAAAAAAGGCGCGACA
The DNA here is from genome assembly GCA_030737815.1 of Allium fistulosum. Taxonomy (NCBI): domain Eukaryota; kingdom Viridiplantae; phylum Streptophyta; class Magnoliopsida; order Asparagales; family Amaryllidaceae; genus Allium; species Allium fistulosum. Next base: position 1,123,860,571 of record CM060904.1, on the reverse strand, counting down.
TGGATCCAGAGAGATCTGCCGCTCTTAAAGAGGAAGTAGAAAAGCTTGAAGCGAACGGATTCATCCGAGATGCGCTATATCTCGAAGGGGTGTCAAATCCCGTGCTCGTCCGAAAGCCAAATGGGAAGTGGAGAACATGTGTTGACTATTCCGATCTGAATAAAGCATGCCCCAAAGACAGTTTCCCGCTTCCTAGAATTGATCAGCTAGTGGATACGACGGCTGGACATGAACTCTTATCCTTCATGGACGCGTATTCGGGCTACAATCAGATACCGATGCATTTACCCGATCAAGAACACACCAGCTTTGTGACCAATCTGGGGCTTTACTGCTACAAGGTTATGCCGTTCGGACTCAAGAACGTCGGAGCTACTTACCAACGGTTGGTCAATCAGATGTTTGCTAATCAGATCGGGAAGACAATGGAAGTATATGTAGACGACATGCTTGTGAAGTCACGACTCTCCACCGACCATGTAAAAGACCTGGAAACTATGTTCAACATACTTCGAGAATACAAGATGAAGCTCAACCCACTGAAATGCCACTTTGGAGTTGCATCCGGAAAGTTCCTTTGGTTCATCGTTAACGCCCGGGGAATTGAAGCCAATCCCGAAAAGATTTGGGCAATCAGAAATCTTGAAACTCCTAAAACCATAAAACAAGTCCAGAGTCTCAATGGAAAGGTAGCAGCTTGAGCGGTTCATTTCAAAATCCACTGACAAGTGCATTCCCTTCTTCGATCTGATTCGAAAAAGTAAACGAAACTTTGAATGGACCACAAAGTGCGAGGGCGCTTTCCAAGCACTAGTCCAACATCTGTCTACACCACCGATACTGTCAAAGCCTATTGATCATGAGAAGCTGTTCATATATCTGGCGATATCAGAAAATGCTATCAGCGCTGCGTTAATCCGAGAGGAAGACAAGATACAGAGGCCCGTATACTATGTCAGCAAACGATTGACTGTGGCTGAAAGAAATTATCCGAAGTTGGAAAAGTTGGCTTACTACCTTGTCATTGCATCAAGAAAACTCCGACCATACTTCCAGGCACATTCCATTATTGTTTACACCGACCAGCCGTTACGACAGGTCCTCTCGCGGCCTGAGACGTCTGGAAGGTTACTCAAGTGGAACATCGAGCTGAGCCAGTTTGACCTTACTTACGCTCCGAGATGGACCGTACAAGGACAAGTCCTAGCCGATTTCATAGCTGAATTTACCATCCCAGAGGACTTACCCGAAATCAGTAAATCCCCTGAGTACGTCTGGAAACTTTATACTGACGGAGCATCAAACGACCGGTGTTCAGGCGCCGGTATTGTGCTTGAAACTCCCGAGGGTCGATCCATATGTTATGCCTTAAAGTTCGATTTCCATGCGAATAATAATGAAGCTGAATATGAAGCCCTCCTAGCCGGCTTGAAATTGGCTAGAGATTTGAGGATTATCACAGTGGAAATTTATTATGAATCACAATTGGTTGTGTGCCAAGTACGAGGAGAGTATCAAGCAAGAGATCAAAGGTTGGCTGCTTATTTAGCGCGAGTTAAGGAAGTACTAGACCATTTCGATTACTACGCCATATTTAGTATACCTCGAGAATGCAATCAAAAGGCCGATTCGTTGGCGAAATTAGCCAGCACAGGCGAAGCTCAACAAATGGGACTCGTACCCAAAGAAACGCTATCTTCCCCAAGTATCGACCGAGCAGAAATAAACCGGGTATGCGAATCCGTCCCCGAAAGGGATTCATGGATGACTCCACTCAGAAATTACAATGAGCACGGAACCCTGCCGGAGCGCAGGAGTGAAAAAAGACAAGTCCTTCGAAAGGCGTCAAGGTTTACCATCTAGAATAGACTCATGTACAGAAGGGGGTACTCAGTCCCCCTACTCCGATGTATCGCTCACGATGAAATCAAACAAGTGCTACGCGATGTGCATGAAGGAGAATGTGGCGATCACACTGGGGGGCAGACACTTGCCAATAAAATACTTCGCTACGGATATTACTGGCCTACCGTGAATCGTGACGCATTGGAATATGCGAAGAAATGTGATAGGTACCAGAAATATGCCCAAATTCCTAGAGCTCCTCCTATTGAGATAACACAAATGGTCAGCCCATGGCCATTCGCATTGTGGGGCATCGACATCATCGGTGCTCTACCTCTGGCAAAAGGTGGAGCGAAGAACGCCATGGTCGCAGTTGATTACTTTACAAAGTGGGCTGAAGCCGAAGCTCTCGCTACCATTACAACGAAGAAAGTAATCAACTTTGTGGTTCGCAACATCATCTGTCGATTCGGTCTCCCACACACCATAATTACAAACAACGGAACCCAATTCGACCACGCTGAATTCAAAGATTTCTGCAAACGATTTCACATCCAAAAGAAATTCTCCGCAGTTGCACACCCTCAAGCAAACGGACTGGTCGAAGAAGTTAATAAGGTTATAAAATCAATCTTGAAGAAACGACTGGAGAAGGTCGGGGGCAAATGGGTCGATGAACTTCCTATGGCTCTATGGGCTTACCGAACAACCCACAAGACCGCGACCGACCACACTCCGTTCTCTCTTTCCTACGGTTCAGAGGCCGTTATTCCAGTCGAGCTAGAAGTACCTTCTCATCGTGTGACATACTATGATCCAAAAACGAATGCTATATTACTTGCTGAATCTCTCGATCTACTAGATGAGAAGCGTGAGGAAGCTGACTTGAGGGCAGCTGCGCATCGAAGTCGAGTCGCCCGATTGTACAATGCCAACCGCGAACCTTCGAGTTAGGCGATCTCATCTTAAAAAGAGTCTTTCCGGTTCCTTCACATATGAAACCGACATGGGAAGGACCGTATGTTATTGAACGAAGGCTCGGAGATGGCACATTCAAGATATCGACCATCGACGGTCTTACCCTGCCAAGAGCTTGGAACAGCAAGAGCCTTCGCCGCTATTACACCTGACAGGCTGTCTTTATCCATTTAGTTTACTTTCCTTTTCTGCAATTTTTTTATGCATTTCGAAGTTAGAACTTGTAACGAGGCAACTGACTTTGCCACACTTTCTTATTTCAGCAATAAAATGCAACCTCTTCGAGCCAGAGATGTGATTTACTTGAAATACTTCATATGACCATCACTATGCATGGAGAGCTAAGTCTCCTCATACGGTGGGATTTATTCAAATAGAGAGTGGCTGCGGTGCAACCAATCACTCCCTAAGTGAAACCCGAGCTTGGGGGGCAAGCCACCACATCAAATTCAAAAAAGGGATTGGTACACGACAATCCTACCTCAACTCCAAACTCCCAGAGCGCGAGTCGGAGTATAAACATCCAACTTCGAATTCCCAGAGCGCGAACCAGAGTATAAACACTCAACTCCGAATTCCCAAAGCGTGAACCGGAGTATAAACATTCAACTCCATATTCCTGGAGTGCGAACCAGAGTATAAACACTCAACTCCGAATTCCCAAAGCGCAAACCGGAGTATAAACATTCAACTCCATATTCCCGGAGCGACTCCGAATTCCCAAAGCGCGAACCGGAGTATAAACATTCAACTCCATATTCCCGGAGTGCGAAGTGGAGTATAAACATCCAACTCCGAATTCCCAAAGCGGGAACCGGAGTATAAACATTCAACTCCACATTCCCAGAGTGCGAAGTGGAGTATAAACATCCAACTCCGAATTCCCAAAGCGCGAACCGGAGTATAAACATTCAACTCCATATTTCTGGAGTGCGAAGTGGAGTATAAACATCCAACTCCGAATTCCCAAAGCGCGAACCGGAGTATAAACATTCAACTCCATATTCCCAGAGTGCGAAGTGGAGTATAAACATCCAACTACGAATTCCCAAAGCGCGAACCGGAGTATAAACATTCAACTCCATATTCCCGGAGTGCGAAGTGGAGTATAAACATCCAACTCCAAACTCCTAGAGCACGAGTCGGAGTATAAACATCAGTCCCAAATTACCCGAGAGCAAGTCGAAGCATATATGTCAACTTCGGATTCCCAGAATGCAGAACGGAGCCTGAACACCAACTTCAAAGTTCCCAAAGCATGGATCGAGGTATAAGTGTCAACTCCAAACTCCCGGAGCGCGAGTCGGAGTACAAAAACCAATCCCAAGTCCCCAGACAGCGGGCATGTGATCGAAACTCAAGTCGGCATGACCATTCGCCAGTAAACAAATGAGGATCCCCGGAATGCGGAAATGATTATCGGCAATCAAACAAGCATGGATGCATTACTCAATCTCCACTTGACTCAGACGTCCATTCGGTGGCATAAGGCTCAGCATGTTATAAGTAAGAAGCGACCGTCGACTGACAATCTACTGCTCATCCCCAAGACTGGGGGGCAGAACTCAAGCATCAACCATTGATCGAAGCGATGCGGCGTCAGAATTTAACTCGCTTCTCAGTCACAAGCCATGACCACAACCTCCAAACTTGGCAAACTAAAACGTACCTGGGTTGGAACCTGAAACTTCACAAACGCATTTCGGACACTAAAACACTTAGACAAATACACAATGACCAAAAAAGAAAAGTTTCATCTCTATTGATTATAGAAAACGTTCGTGTACAAGTTTCCAAAAAAATTCCTACTAGCAGGGGCCGAACCCGCATCTATACACGGCTAACAAAATGCAAAAAGAAAAATCAAAATACGTCAGACGATCGTGCCTAGTCTCTCTTCTTCCTTGGCTTCCTCTTCAATGTGGACCCGCTTGAGCCATCGCCAATTTTCCTCTTCAAGCCTGTGCCTTTCGACGGTTGGTCTTCCGGCAATGGCATTATGTCGACGTCCTCCTCCGAACTCGTGTGAATGAGAATGCTTCCTACGGGCGGAGTCGGAGGAACGAGATCAATTGCAGACGGTGAAATGGGCAGGCTGGTGAGAAAGACAGAACCACCAGGAGACGTCATTACGAGTGGGGCAGGTCCCGATGCTGCCATCACACTTCCAAAGCTGCCGCCATAACCAGCTGCTGCCAGTTCAGCGTCGATCTGGGCAAACATATCCTCTTCAGTCACTGCTTGAGCCCCTCTGGGGGCATCAGCAGTCGGCATTGGAGAGCTTGCAGCAGGATTAGTTCCGCTCATAACAGATGGCAAGTCAGCACGAGGATCGCCGTGGCAGCGAAAAAGTTCATCCATCAGCTGCTCACTGAACACAATCGAACCCCCATGCATATCATCAATCGGGGCAGCTGTGCTCACAGTGGTTGTCTCGGTCACGATAGCCTCCTGCGTCTGATACAGTCCTTGAGTAGCAGGAGGTATGTGCGGTGCAACGTCAATCACTGGACAAAGAATGAAAAAATTGTTAGAACTTAAACTCGATCGAAGACTTCGACTCATGAAAGACATGTAGAATGTTAGGAGTACCTTCCTCAGTTTGGCTTGTAAGCGACAGGGCGGCTTCAGTCACTTGCACTGCACTCGGAGACATCCGCGGCTGATCTGGATTATAGGCGGGAACAGCTTGAGGGTCAGCCGCGGGCAAAGATTCGGGCTGGGTTGACACCGGAATGTCAAGACTTGGATCATGATGTCCAACCCCGGAGCCCTCTCCTATCTCCAGGTGCGGGGTGCCGAGCCTCTCCTTCTCATAAGAGATCATTGAATCATGGAGAATCTTCTTTTCGTCATTAGTTAACAGGCGATTCTCGAGCTCGAATTCATCCACAGATTCGCCCGAGTGCGCCTCTTTCTCTTCTTCGACCAGTCGGCCCCAAGCACTGTGGAGATGCGTCGAATAATCATCGAGCCAGGCCAGACCCCTATGCCTCAGCACGTTAGCATTATAAACGACGAGGAGGTCTTCGATATCGGCCTCTAGCCTGGACTCGGCCAATTTCACCCTTTCCTCGACCTCAGACTCCACTTTTTGGACTTTGGCCACCGCCGCATCCCGTTCTCCCTTGAGAAGAACAGCCTGATCGCATGCCTCCTGGGCTGCGTTGTTCGCATCATCTTTTTCTTTGACCAAGCTGGCAAATTTGGCTTTCAGATCATTAAGCTCCTTGACCACTGCATCCTGCTCGGCGATAACTTTGGTATTTCGGTGTCCCATCTCCTCGACTAGGGCAACGTGTGTCTGCCCCAACCTCTCCATCTCCGCCTTCGCTTCATCGGCCTTCTTAATGGCCTCAATCTCAGATTTCCGAGAAGACTCGGACTCAGCAGAGAGCACCTGAATAATGCGATCCCTTTTCGCAAGCTCGGTCTCCGTCTTCTCGATCTCTTTAGCCCGCTCGAAGGCCACTTTGGAAGCTTTTTCAGCAGCCTTCGCCCACTCTCGATATTGGGTATAGATGTCGTGGACAAAGTCATGCATCGTGCCTTCTACCGAAGATGGAATTCTCTTCAAGTGGGGAGGGAAAACATAACCGTCCAAGCAAATATTAGGAAAATCCTTCTTCATTTGAGCCAACTTAAGGGCCCCTTCTCCAGTGGGATCAGCGGGGACCTGCTCTATAACCATGGAAGATGTAGTCTCGACTCTCTGGAGATGAGTCTCAGATTTAGATGTGTGAGAAGAAGGCCTGTGACGAGGAGGCTCTGGTGGATGTGAAGTTTGAACGGGAGGAGGAGAGGGAAGCCTGTGAGGAGGAGAGCGTGATCTAGACCAGCGTCAGTATTCTCTATCCCTGTCACTCCCATACCTATCCTGACTAGAGTGCTCGCGGTCGCGATCCCTATCAGAAACTCTCCTGCGATAATCATAGTAACCAGAAGCCTTCCAGGCTGAACGAAGACTGTTCAGCATTGATCCTCTCCCAGACATGGTACTTGAAAATGAGAAGCGAAGAAAGAGTTAGCGACTTCCTAAGTTGGATGAAGTACAATTGTGGATCATGAAGTGTAGTGATGTGTATGCATGTGCAATCCCCCGACCAACCAGAAATGTCGGCCGCACCCATAGCAAGCGACCCGCTCGATTCAAAAGCACTATCAAGCCCTTCCATCCCGGCATCGTGAGGAGATGACACGAAATCCGAGATCAGAATATCATCAAGCCCGGCAAAAGGACTCTCCACTTGCGGGGGAGGAGCCTTTGAAATTATAATCCCCTGGGAAGGTAAAGACACGACCACAGATTTAAATCTCTTCGATGTAGGGCATTTGTAAGCAGCGGCCTTGCCTTTTCTTTTTCCTTCGGAATCCTGAACATCGGAAGGAGGCATGGCCAGGAGCTCAGTATCGGTGGGTGTTCTTTCTGGATCAACTTCTTCGGTGATCGCTACTGCAGGCGCTTTGCGCTTCACGCGTTTCACGCGTTTCTTCGAGGCCACCCTATGTATCGCATCCAGGTGTATGCTCTGTCTTCGTTCTATCAGCCCGACAGCCCTCAAATTCCTATCGGTCAAGACTAAGTCTATGTGCCTCTCTTCGCCCGGAAACGCTTGAAGAATCCGAACAAGCTCTCTGAAGTACGCACCATCGGGGTGAGAGATTACAGCTGTAAGTATGTCAGTTCTTGGAGTCGGTCACTAACATCTCAGTAAATCATGGGGGATGGCGACACTTATGTCTGTCAACCATCGCCTAGCAAATCCAGGGGGGCACCGAACATAGAACCATTCGGATTTGTAATAACTTAGCCTCCCCCAGGAACCCAGCACAATGTGACAGCTTCTGACTGCCTCCAGGAAGGTAAAAGAGGGGCTATCCCCACGGCTTTTAACGTTGAATAAATATCTGATCTCGATCGGCTTCGGCGGTCGAAAGAGGATCTCCATGAACAGGATGAAGGTGTTGTTTAACAAGGCGTACCCGTTGGGATGTAGCTGGGACGGAGCTATACCAATAAATGATAACGTCTCCCTTATATAGTCATTAAAGGGAGGAACTGTCCCCGCCGTGCAGGCATGACAGTTAAAGGCAGTAAACCCCACCGGGGGATTGTGTGGCCTGTCGGTTGGTTCGGGAAGCAGCACGTCGTCAAGTGACAAACCGTGCCTTAAGCAGATCCGGCCTAGCATGTCTTCAGAAATACCCGACGGCACGGAATCTGACGGGTTGAGTATAAACCGAGCCCTTTGACGCTCATCCGGAGCTATCTCAATAACTTCGGCTTCTATAACCGGTATCTCTATGGTCGGAGGAATAAAACTTGGATTTTCCGGCTGTTGGGAACTTGAAGGATCCATAACCAGCTAGCTTATAAAAAATCATTGTTAAACTGACAAATAACGCTTGTGCATCCCCCAGTGTAAAGTGTGTGAGCATGCAGTGCAGTGCTGTATATTATTTGGGAAGATAGACCGAATTAAGGAAAACGTGTAACGAACGAGACTTCGGAGCTCAGTCAGAAGGACCGTCATCGCTGACCTTTGCAACCATGCCATCTAGTTATTAGCTATCAGTCCGAATTAAAATGTGTTATTGTTTTTATAAGTTGCAGTTTCATCGACGAGCTTCGATAGGAAGTCAGATATGCAGTGAAACGATTAAGTCCAAGTATGCCAATTTGAAGCCCGTCGGAGGCAGTTGTTCAAGCATGTGCGTTTGAGTTATACACGATCATAAGGATGGAGTGCAAGTTCGACTCGTTCCAAGAGCCATCTCCTTCGACTCCATTCAAAAGTCATGCATTTCGACTCGGTCCAGGGCAATCAATTCGACTCGCTCCGAAGTCATGCATTTCGACTCGGTTCAAAGCAATCAATTCGACTCGCTCCGAAGTCATGCATTTCGACTCGGTTCAAAGCAATCATTTCGACTCGCTCCGAAGTCATGCATTTCGACTCGGTTCAAAGCAACCAATTCGACTCGCTCGAAGTCATGAATTTCGACTCGATCCAAAGCAGCTACTTCGACTCGGTCAAAAGCCACCATTTCGACTCGATCAGGCACAGCCCCTTCGTACCAATCAACAGACTCGAAGCGTTCGACTCAATGCGAAGCTCCACCATCGATCGACACGAAGGCCTCCACCTCATCCTCTCGAGTCCACTACTCCAGATCGACACGAAGCTATGGCCAGGAACTCTTCAATCGATCATGAATCTGATCGATTTAATATTAGAATTCGAATCTCCTCATTTACGAGATGTTTCCATTCGATGGGTTACCTCAGTTTGTTAGTTGATTCGAGTAGTTGAAGATACAAATCGATTCGAAGGCGAGGGCGTTTGTTCTTTTTGCTCGAGTTTCTGAGCGTTACGAAGGCAGGTAGAGATGAAAGGTAAAAACCAGAAAAAAGGCTAAGTATGGAGTATTTATATGGAGTCAAAAAAAAGAGGAATAACCGATTCGAATTCCAGTAGGGTCGAGCACGTGCTTCGAGTCCCTCTTCAGTGCACTGATACGGAGCTCCTTTTCGTATCGCTCCTTCGACTCCATCCTCGTGACTAGTTCGACTCCCTCATACAGCCATAAAGGACGTCACTTCGACCCGCTCAATCTGTGAATGTCTCGACTCGCTCTACTGCCTCCTGTATGTTTCGACTCGCTTCCCTGCGATTCGAACCCAAGACCGAGTCGAACGGCCAGTTCGACTCCATCAGGGAGTCTACATCGACTCGCTCCACTTCGACTCGCTCAGTTCGAGTCCGTAATCAACTCAACATACTTACTTCGCATCCACAAATCCAATGGAAACTATCTTCAATGTTTCAATCCTTCATAATTATTCAGGAGAGGATCGTTACGATGGGACATTCAAAACAACCGTCAAGCATTGTTACAATGGATTTCACATCGGTTCAGGAGAGGATCGGTACGGAATTCGGAAACAATGAACTGACGACGGCTCGAGAACGTAGGAACGTCAACGGGAATCAGATTAACATCAAACGGGTAACCACTAGCAGACTGCAAATAGCTGCAACAATACAGGGCACAACAGTCGACAGTCAACAGATTACATTATCAAGAAGAACGGTCAAAGATTACAACTCTTATTGAAAGGACGATAACTATTCAGAGTAAAGACTGCAGCACTTCAAAGCACATCATGTTTTCACAAGACGTACTTTGGGGGGCAAATGTTATCCTGCCTTTTGGCAATGCCGTAATACCAAAGAATTGACTAGTATCCAGTAAACGGTCCGTCCCAGAGATCAGTTATACATGGGTTCACCACGGATATCAGTGAATTTTGTCCGAGTCCAGATCGAGCCTAAATTGGTAGGACATGGCAAGCTAAGCCAAGAGAACCAACGTTTCAAATCTCAAGTCAATCCGGGTTCATATGCTCAAGTTATGAACGATGCAAGGTGGGATGGAGATCAACTACCAATCGACTCGCTCCTTCGACTCGCTTCCCAACGTTTAGTTTGAAGCCAACTTCGACTCGCTACATAGTGCCCAGGAGTGACGTCTTCGACTTGCTTCGCTCAGAGGCCAATCTCGGTTCGATCAGGTTCGACTCGCTCCACATCCTTCAGAGCTGCTCTTTTCGACTCGCTTTGTTTTAAAGCCATTAAGAGTGCACACTTCGACTCGCTCCGCTCAGAACTGGTTCGACTCCATCAACATCGACTCCACTACTCGAACCTCCCAGAACGTCCCATTTCGACTCGCTCGACCAATTCTGGCTTCGACTCGCTCGACCAAGTACTCGCTTCGACTCTCTTGAAGCAACATCCAGGACAGAGTAAAAATCAAGTGCCACGTCATCAAGTCGAACGGAAGCGAGTCGAAATGGAAGCGAGTCGAAGGAAACAACCCACCGAAAACTCTATTTCGTATCGATCATATCTCCCAATCTACAGGTCCAAATGCTACGAAATTCTCACAGAAGACTACGTGCATGCTAGAGAGTGTCCACGCCAAATTTCGACTCCATTGGATGAGACCTTGAGCGAGTCGAAATCAGCTCGTGTCAATCACGGATCAGACCGAAACTTCGTGGGATTGGGCGTACGGGCCTGGTCACGTGCCAGAGAGGGTCTCCCGAGATCTGAGCAAAATATCAGCCTCCTACACCTATAAATAGAACCCCAAAGCCAACAAAAAAGGGGTTCTTCTTCCTCTTTGAGATCTCCAACGCCCGGACTCCGCCAAATCCAGATCTGAACTTTGTCGCTGTTGCTATCAACAAGATTCACTGCTGCAAATAATAGCTAACTCTTGTAATTCATTGCATTCACTTGTAAACATCAAAGGAAGATCAATAAAACAAACTACTTCACAGTGGACGTAGGCTATACGCCGAACCACTCTAAATCCTTGTGTCTCCTTGCACTTTAATTATTCTTATTTCTGAAATTTGGAGTTTTTGTTAGATAATTCCTATTTTTTCATTTAATTTCTTCACTTTATCTCTTCAAAGACTTCCGAAGAGTGTTGTGCCCAATTTTGGTACAAACACTTTGGTGCTTTCACTGAGAAAACCCGATTTTTCTCCCACTCTTTGGATCTCCTATCTATATTGGATTGCATAAATCTAAGAAGAAGATCCAGATCTAGAACTTCGAAGCCCTTCCATTCTACTCAGATTTGCAATCAGATCTAGGAAAGGACTTCCTCAATTCATTATGGTGAGCACACGTACCACCTCTACAGCCATTGATCAAGGAGCACGGGACCGACAAAACCCCGTGCAATCACCTCCATCCAACCAAAATGTTGTGGGACCTTCAGATCCATCAGGTCCAATCACTAGACAAGAATTCCAGACATTGCTTCAGGAGTTGATCCAAAGTCGACAGCAGCTAGAGGAGCAACTACGCGCCAACACGGAGTTGACTAACCAGCTAAATCGCCAAAGGCGAAGGAGGTCTAGAAGACACCAAGGTTCTCACTACTCCACAGAGAGCTCCGCCTTTTCCGATGGCCAAACTAGATCCACACGTCCACGGTTGGGTGGAAGCTACACCCAGGCCACGGGACAACAACCTGCTTCGAACCTAGGGCAACCGAGAGCTGGACTATCCGTTAGCCTTCGCACAGAACCTTCAACTCGGGTAGGAGCTGCTCCTTATCATGTTACCGGCAACATTGCTACTACCACCACTGCTGGGCGAGGAGGTGACGCTAGGAACCAAGCTGATCCTCAACATAACCGATGGGAGCAGACTCCTGAACCCTATGTCCCAGAGGATGTTGAACCAAGGAGGCGAGGCACGGACCGTCGACCGCGTCCGGTCCAGACTCGCGCTGTGGAACCCGACCACACCTTGGCACAACACACTCCGAGCATCCAAACGACAGATATACCAGCGATGATTCGCCAAATGATCCGTGAAAGTCAGGGTCTATCTAATGACGACTGGGGAATCTCCCGAAGTCATACCCCTTTCACCGATGATGTTTTATATGCTGAACCACCTCGGCACTTCAGGATGCCAGCTTTGCCAGTTTATGAAGGGAGTTCTGACCCCAATCAACACGTCCTGAAATACCAATGGCTGATGAATGCTGCTAGAGCTGATGATGCAGTAAAGTGCCGTAGTTTCCCCATTTCCCTGGGAGGCATCGCTACCATGTGGTTTACTCGTTTGCCACCGCGGTCCATCTCTAACTTTGACCAGATAGCTACTAAGTTTGTCGAACAATTCTGTATGCATGTGGCGAGGCTGAAGGATGTTAACACTCTGTCTAGTGTTACGCAAGCTCCCGGAGAAACGCTAAGACGTTACTTGGAGCGATTCCATGCTGCGTGTGCAGAAATAAGCAATCCCAACAATAACTCTATCCTGATGGCTCTGACTAAGGGGATTGATGCTGATCCCGAGTTCGGAAGTTGGTTAGCTGGGAAACCACCCGCGTCATTGGACCGTTTCTATTCCAAGGCAGCCCAATTCCTGAGAAGGGAGGATGCGAGACAGTCTAGGAAGCAGGATGACGCAGGACCCAACATCGAAAGTATCCAGAGTAACGTCGCTGTTAAACAGTCCGAATATAGTTCTGGAAAAGTTCAGTTGAACGACCAAAATAAACAGAATCAGTAGAGGGACAATAGAAATCAGAACAAAAAACGCGATCAGGATCGTGGACCATGACGTAGAGCTTCCATGTACGAAAACTACACTCTATTGAACACGTCGTTGGAAAATGTGTACTTGCAGACCTGCAATACCATGCAGTATAAGAAGACTGCCCCGAAACCACCAACTGAAAGACAAATCCAAACAGGAAAGTTCAGTAGATTCCATGAGAGTTATGGCCACAACACCAATGAGTGTCGTCACTTACAAGACCTTATTGAAAAACTGATACGAAAACAGATGTTGGATCAGTATGTACGGGTCCCGCAATCCGTCGGTGCGGGCCCATCAAATCAGAATCGCGCACCGAATCAGGAAAGAAAAGAAGGACCCGCTCGTGCGTATGGGAGGTTGGTCATTAACACAATAAGCGGTGGTCCTCACCCGGCAGATCGAAGATGGAAGGAAATGGAGTCGTATGCTAGTTCGATCAGGCATGCAGACTTCGAGTGTTGCAGTAGTTTTGATGAGGGGGCTCCGGCCGAGCAACAGAAAACGATGACGGATGACATCGTGTTCAGAAGCAGAGACACAGATAAAATCGAGGCTCCCACTATCGACCCACTGGTCATCTCTGCACAAGTAGGTCCCGCTTGGATAAAAAGGATCTTAGTTGACAGTGGAAGCTCTGTGAATATTTTGTTCAAGCGAGCTTATGATCAAATGAAGATGGAAGCCGCAGACTTGAAGCCTTGTCAGTCTCGAGTCCATGGTTTCAACGGAAGTGCCACAATTCCCACTAGGATGGTGGAACTGCCAGTGGAGTTGGAGTAGGAGAACGTCGGAGAGTACGAATGTTGCAATTCATCGTTCTGGACATAGACTCCCCTTACAATGCTTTCTTGGGCCGACCGGCCCTCGCTGAATTCAGAGTAGCCATTGCACCATGGTGTTTGACCTTGAAATTTCCCACTGATCATGGAATAGGAATCGTTCACGGAGATCAGGCTACTGGTAGAGCTTGCTATGTTGATGAGCTACGGGAAGCACAGCGGAAGGAGAAAGGAAAGGACGTAGAGGAGTGTCTCTGCGTCCGTTTCGCCGACAATTGAGAATTAACGCCCAGGCCCAGGCCCGGGCACCCCAGCCAATTCCTCAAGGACCTTGACCCGAGAGAAACTGAAGACGAAAGAGGATCTAAAGAAAGTCAAGCATACCCAGCCGAACTGACGATTTATGTCCCAATTGACAATAATGATGATTCAAAAATAATAAAGATTGGATCTCAGCTAAGCCAGCAAACTCAAGAGGAATTGGTTGAATTTCTGTGGGCAAATCTTGACGTATTTGCTTGGACACATTCTGATATGTATGGGATCTCGCCGGACATCGCGAGCCACACTCTGAACATTGACCCGCGGCATGTCCCGGTCAAACAAAAAAGGCGCGACATGGATCCAGAGAGATCTGCCGCTCTTAAAGAGGAAGTAGAAAAGCTTGAAGCGAACGGATTCATCCGAGATGCGCTATATCCCGAATGGGTGTCAAATCCCGTGCTCGTCCGAAAGCCAAATGGGAAGTGGAGAACATGTGTCGACTATTCCGATCTGAATAAAGCATGCCCCAAAGACAGTTTCCCGCTTCCTAGGATTGATCAGCTAGTGGATTCGACGGTTGGACATGAACTCTTATCCTTCATGGACGCGTATTCGGGCTACAATCAGATACCGATGCATTTACCCGATCAAGAACACACCAGCTTCGTGACCAATCTGGGGCTTTACTGCTACAAGGTTATGCCGTTCGGACTCAAGAACGTCGGAGCTACTTACCAACGGTTGGTCAATCAGATGTTTGCTAATCAGATCGGGAAGACAATGGAAGTATATGTAGACGACATGCTTGTGAAGTCACGACTCTCCACCGACCATGTAAAAGACCTGGAAACTATGTTCAACATACTTCGGGAATACAAGATGAAGCTCAACCCACTGAAATGCCACTTTGGAGTTGCATCCGGAAAGTTCCTTGGGTTCATCGTTCACGCCCGGGGAATCGAAGCCAATCCCGAAAAGATTTGGGCAATCTGAAATCTTGAAACTCCTAAAACCATAAAACAAGTCTAGAGTCTCAATGGAAAGGTAGCAGCTTGAGCAGGTTCATTTCAAAATCCACTGACAAGTGCATCCCCTTCTTCGATCTGATTCAAAAAGGGAAACGAAACTTTGAATGGACCACAGAGTGCGAGGGCGCTTTCCAAGCACTAGTCCAACATCTGTCTACACCACCGATACTGTCAAAGCCAATTGATCATGAGAAGCTGTTCATATATCTGGCGATATCAGAAAATGCTATCAGCGCTGCATTAATCCTAGAGGAAGACAAGATACAGAGGCTCGTATACTATGTCAGCAAACGATTGACTGGGGATGAAAGAAATTATTCGAAGCTGGAAAAGTTGGCTTACTGCCTTGTCATTGCATCAAGAAAACTCCGACCATACTTCCAGGCACATTCCATTATTGTTTACACCGACCAGCCGTTACGACAGGTCCTCTCGCGGCCTGAGACGTCTGGAAGTTTACTCAAGTGGAACATCAAACTGAGCCAGTTTGACCTTACTTACGCTCCGAGACGGACCGTGCAAGGACAAGTCCTAGCCGATTTCATAGCTGAATTTACCATCCCAGAGGACTTGCCCGAAGCCAGTAAACCCCCGAGTACGTCTGGAAACTTTATACTGACGGAGCATCAAACGACCGGTGTTCAGGCGCCGGTATTGTGCTTGAAACTCCCGAGGGTCGATCCATATGTTATGCCTTAAAGTTCGATTTCCATGCGACTAATAATGAAGCTGAATATGAAGCCCTCCTAGCCGGCTTGAAACTTGCTAGAGATTTGAGGATTATCGCAGTGGAAATTTATTGTGATTCACAATTGGTTGTGTGCCAAGTACGAGGAGAGTATCAAGCAAGAGATCGAAGGTTTGCTGCTTATTTAGCGCGAGTTAAGGAAGTACTAGACCATTTCGATTACTACGCCATATTTAGTATACCTCGAGAATGCAATCAAAAGGCCGATTCGTTGGCGAAATTAGCCAGCACAGGCGAAGCTCAACAAATGGGACTCGTACCCGTAGAAACGCTATCTTCCCCAAGTATCGATCGAGCAGAAATAAACCGGGTATGCGAATCCGTCCCCGAAAGGGATTCATGGATGACTCCACTCAGAAATTACATTGAGCACGGAACCCTGTCGGAGCGCAGGAGTGAAAAAAGACAAGTCCTTCGAAAGGCGTCAAGGTTTACCATCCAGAATGGACTCATGTACAAAAGGGGGTACTCAGTCCCCCTACTCCGATGTATCGCTCACGATGAAATCAAACAAGTGCTACGCGATGTGCATGAAGGAGAATGTGGCGATCACACCGGGGGGCAGACACTTGCCAAGAAAATACTTCGCTACGGATATTACTGGCCTACCGTGAATCGTGATGCGTTGGAATATGCGAAGAAATGTGATAGGTGCCAGAAATATGCCCGAATTCCTAGAGCTCCTCCTACTGAGATAACACAAATGGTCAGCCTATGGCCGTTCGCAATGTGGGGCATCGACATCATCGGTGCTCTACCTCTGGCAAAAGGTGGAGCGAAGAACGCCATCGTCGCAGTTGATTACTTTACAAAGTGGGCTAAAGCCGAAGCTCTCGCTACCATTACAACGAAGAAAGTAATCAACTTTGTGGTTCGTAGCATCATCTGTCGATTCGGTCTCCCACACACCATAATTACAGACAACGAAACCCAATTCGACAGCGCTGAATTCAAAGATTTCTGCAAACGATTTCACATCCAAAAGAAATTCTCCGCAGTTGCACACCCTCAAGCAAATGGACAGGTCGAAGCTATTAATAAGGTTATAAAATCAATCCTGAAGAAACGACTGGAGAAGGTCGGGGGCAAATGGGTCGATGAACTTCCTATGGCTCTATGGGCTTACCGAACAACCCACAAGACCATAACCGGCCACACTCCGTTCTCTCTTTCCTACGGTTCGGAGGCCGTTATTCCAGTCGAGCTAGAAGTACCTTCTTATCGTGTGACATACTATGATCCAATAACAAATGCTATATTACTTGCTGAATCTCTCGATCTACTAGATGAGAAGCGTGAGGAAGCTGACTTGAGGGCAGCTACGCATCGAAGTCGAGTCGCCCGATTGTACAACGCCAAGGTCCGTCCGCGAACCTTCGAGTTAGGAGATCTCATCTTAAAAAGAGTCTATCTGGTTCCTTCACATATGAAACTGACATGGGAAGGACCGTATGTTATTGAACGAAGGCTCGAAGATGGCACATTCAAGATATCGACCATCGACGGTCTTACCCTGCCAAGAGCTTGGAACAGCGAGAGCCTTTGCCACTATTACACCTGACAGGCTGTCTTTATCCATTTAGTTTACTTTCCTTTTTTGCAATTTGTTTATGCATTTCGAAGTTAGAACTTGTAATGAAGCATTTGACTTTTCCACACTTTCTTATTTCAGCAATAAAATGCAACCTCTTCGAGCCAGAGATGTGATTTACTTGAAATACTTCATATGACCATCACTATGCATGGAGAGCTAAGTCTCATCATACGGTGGGAATTATTCAAATAGAGAGTGGCTGCGGTGCAACCAATCACTCCCTAAGTGAAACCCGAGCTCGGGGGGCAAGCCATCACATCAAAGTCAAAAAAGGGAATGGTACATGACAATCCTTCCTCAACTCCAAACTCCTAGAGCGTGAGTTGGAGTATAAACATCCAACTCCGAATTCCCAGAGCGCGAACCAGAGTATAAACACTTAACTCCGAATTCCCAAAGCGTGAACCGGGGTATAAACATTCAACTCCATATTCCCGGAGTGCGAACCGGAGTATAAACACTCAACTCCGAATTCCCAAAGCGCGAACCGGAGTATAAACATTCAACTCCATATTCTCGGAGTGCGAAGTGGAGTATAAACATCCAACTCCGATTCCCAAAGCGCGAACCGGAGTATAAACATTCAACTCCATATTCCCGGAGTGCGAAGTGGAGTATAAACATCCAACTCCGAATTCCCAAAGCGGGAACCGGAGTATAAACATTCAACTCCATATTCCCGGAGTGCGAAGAGGAGTATAATCATCCAACTCCGAATTCCCAAAGCGCGAACCGGAGTATAAACATTCAACTCCATATTCCCAGAGTGCGAAGTGGAGTATAAACATCCAACTCCAAATTCCCAAAGCGCGAACCGGAGTATAAACATTCAACTCCATATTTCCGGAGTGCGAAGTGGAGTATAAACATCCAACTCCGAATTCCCAAAGCGCGAACCGGAGTATAAACATTCAACTCCATATTCCCGTAGTGCGAAGTGGAGTATAAACATCCAACTCCGAATTCCCAAAGCGCGAACCGGAGTATAAACATTCAACTCCATATTCCCGGAGTGCGAAGTGGAGTATAAACGTCCAACTCCGAACTCCCAGAGCGCGAGTCGGAGTATAAACATCAGTCCCGAATTACCCGAGAGCAAGTCGAAGCATATATGTCAACTCCGGATTCCTAGAATGCAGAACGGAGCCTGAACACCAACTTCAAAGATCCCAAAGCATGGATCGAGGTATAAGTGTCAACTCCAAACTCCCGGAGCGCGAGTCGGAGTATAAAAACTAATCCCAAGTCCCCAGACAACGGGCATGTGATCGAAACTCAAGTCGGCATGACCATTCGCCAGTAAACAAATGAGGATCCCCGGAATGCGGAAATGATTATCGGCAATCAAACAAGCATGGATGCATTACTCAATCTCCACTTGACTCAGACGTCCATTCGATGGCACAAGGCTCAGCGTGTTATAAGTAAGAAGCGACCGTCGACTGACAATCTACTGCTCATCCCCAAGACTGGGGGGAGAACTCAAGCATCAACCATTGATCGAAGTGATGCGGCGTCAGAATTCAACTCGCTTCTCAGTCGCAAGCCATGACCACAACCTCCAAACTTGGCAAACTAAAACAAACTTGGGTTGGAACCTGAAACTTCACAAACGCATTTTGGACACTGAAACACTTAGACAAATACACAATGACCAAAAAAGAAAAGTATCATCTCTATTGATTATAGAAAACGTTCGTGTACAAGTTTCCATAAAATTCCTACTAGTAGGGGCCGAACCCGCATCTATACACGGCTAACAAAATGCAAAAAGAAAAATCAAAATACGTCAGACGATCGTGCCTAGTCTCTCTTCTTCCTTGGCTTCCTCTTCAATGTGGACCCGCTTGAGCCATCGCCAATTTTCCTCTTCAATCCTGTGCCTTTCGGCGGTTGGTCTTCCGGCAATGGCATTATGTCGACGTCCTCCTCCAAACTCGTGTGAATGAAAATGCTTCCTACGGGCGGAGTCGGAGTAACGAGATCAATTGCAGACGGTGAAATGGGCAGGCTGGTGAGAAAGACGGAACCACCAGGAGACGTCATTCCGAGTGGGGCAGGTCCCGATGCTGCCATCACACTTCCAAAGCTGCCACCATAACCAGCTACTGCCAGTTCAGCGTCGATCTGGGCAAACATATCCTCTTCAGTCATTGCTTGAGCCCCTTTGGGGGCATCAGCAGTCGGCATTGGAGAGCTTGCAACAGGATCAGTTCCGCTCATAATAGATGGCAAGTCAGCACGAGGATCGCCGTGGCAGCGAAAAAGTTCATCCATCAGCTGCTCACCGAACACGATCAAACCCCCCTGCATATCATCAATCGGGGCAGCTGTGCTCACGGTGGTTGCCTCGGTCACGATAGCCTCCTGCGTCTGATACAGTCCTTGAGTAGCAGGAGGTATGTGCGGCGCAACGTCAATCACTAGACAAAGAATGAAAAAATTGTTAGAACTTAAACTCGATCGAAGACTTCGACTCATGAAAGACATGTAGAATGTTTGGAGTACCTTCCTCAGTTTGGCTTGTAAGCGACGGGGCGGCTTCAGTCACTGGCGCTGCACTCGGAGACATCCGCGACTGATCCGGATTATAGGCAGGAATAGCTTGAGGGTCAGCCGCGGGCAAAGATTCGGGCTGGGTTGACACCGGAATGTCAAGACTTGCATCATGAGGTCCAACCCCGGAACCCTCTCCTATCTCCAGGTGCGGGGTGCCGAGCCTCTCCTTCTCATAAGAGATCATTGAATCATGGAGAATCTTCTTTTCGTCATTAGTTAACAGGCGATTCTCGAGCTCGAATTCATCCACAGATTCACCCGAGTGCGCCTCTTTCTCTTCTTCGACCAGTCGGCCCCAAGCACTGTGGAGATGCATCGAATAATCATCGAGCCAGACCAGACCCTTGTGCCTCAGCACGTTAGCATTATAAACGACGAGGAGGTCTTCGATATCGGCCTCTAGCCTGGACTCGGCCAATTTCACCCTTTCCTCGACCTCAGACTCCACTTTCTGGACTTTGGCCACCGCCGCATCCCGTTCTCCCTTGAGAAGAACAGCCTGATCGCATGCCTCCTGGGCTGCGTTGTTCGCATCATCTTTTTCTTTGACCAAGCTGGCAAATTTGGCTTCCAGATCATTAAGATCCTTGACCGCCGCATCCCGCTCGGCGATAACTTTGGTATTCCGGTGTCCCATCTCCTCCACCAGGGCAACGTGTGTCTGCCCCAACCTCTCCATCTCCGCCTTTGCTTCATCGGCCTTCTTAATGGCCTCAATCTCAGATTTCCGAGAAGACTCGGACTCAGCAGAGAGCACCTGAATAATGCGATCCCTTTTCGCAAGCTCGGTCTCCATCTTCTCGATCTCTTTAGCCTGCTCGAAGGCCACTTTGGAAGCTTTTTCAGCAGCCTTCGCCCACTCTCGATATTGGGTATAGATGTCGTGGACAAAGTCATGCATCGTGCCTTCTACCAAAGATGGAATTCTCTTCAAGTGGGGAGGGAAAACATAACCGTCCAAGCAAATATTAGGACATTTCCTTCTTCATTTGAGCCAACTTAAGGGCCCCTTCTCCAGTGGGATCAACGGGGACCTGCTCTGTAACCATGGAAGATGTAGTCTCGACTCTCTAGAGATAAGTCTCAGATCTGGAAGTGTGAGAAAAAGGCATGTAACGAGGAGGCTCCGGTGGATGTGAAGTTTGAACGGGAGGAGGAGAGGGAAGCCTGGGAGGAGGAGAGCGTGATCTAGACCGGCGTCGGTATTCTCTATCCTTGTCACGCCCATACCTATCCTGACTAGAGCGCTCACGGTCGCGATCCCTGTCAGAATCCCTCCTGTGATAATCATAGTAACCAGAAGCCTTCCGGGCTGAACGAAGACTGTTCAGCATTGATCCTCTCCCGGACATGGTACCTGAAAATGAGAAGCGAAGAAAGAGTTAGCGACTTCCTAAGTTGGACGAAGTACAGTTGTGGATCATGAAGTGTAGTGATGTGTATGCATGTGCAATCCCCCGACCAACCAGAAATGTCGGCCGCACCCATAGCAAGCGACCCGCTCGGTTCAAAAGCACTATCAAGCCCTTCCATCCCGGCATCGCGAGGAGACGACACGAAATCCGGGATCGGAATATCATCAAGCCCGGCAAAAGGACTCTCCACTTGCGGGGGAGGAGCCTCTGAAATTCTAATCCCCTGGGAAGGTAAAGACACAACCACGGATTTAAATCTCTTCGATGTAGGGCATTTGTAAGCAACGGCCTTGCCTTTTCTTTTTCCTCCGGAATCCTGAACATCGGAAGGAGGCATGGCCAGGAGCTCAGTATCGGTGGGCGTTCTTTCTGGATCAACTTCTTCGGTAATCGCAACTGCAGGCGCTTTGCGCTTCACGCATTTCACGCGTTTCTTCGAGGCAACCCTATGTATCGCATCCAGGTGTATTCTCTATCTTCATTCTATCAGCCCGACAGCCCTCAAATTCCTATTGGTCAAGACTAAGTCTATGTGCCTCTCTTCGCCCGGAAACGCTTGAAGAATCTGAACAAGCTCTTTGAAGTATGCACCATCGGGGTGAGAGATTGCGGCTGTAAGAAAGGAAAAGTATGTCAGTTCTTGGAGTCGGTCACTAACATCTCAGTAAATCATGGGGGATGGCGACACTTACGTCTGTCCAACCATCGCCTAGCAAATCCAGGGGGGCACCGAACATAGAACCATTCGGATTTGTAATAACTTAGCCTCCCCCAGGAACCCAGCACAATGTGACAGCTTCTGACTGCCTCCAGGAAGGTAAAAGAGGGGCTATCTCCACGGCTTTTAATGTTGAATAAATATCTGATCTCGATCGGCTTTGGCGGTCGAAAGAGGATCTCCATGAACAAGATGAAGGTGCTGTTTAACAAGGCGTACCCGTTGGGATGTAGCTGGGACGGAGCTATACCAAGAAATGATAACGTCTCCCTTATATAGTCATTAAAGGGAGGGAGTGTCCCCGCCGTGCAGGCATGACGGTTAAAGGCAGTAAACCCCTCCGGGGGATTGTGTGCCTGTCTGTTGGTTCGGGAAGCAGCACGTCGTAAGTGACAAACCGTGCCTTAAGCAGATCCGGACTAGCATGTCTTTAGAAATACCCGATGGCACAGAATCTGACGGGCTGAGTATAAATCGAGCCCCTTGACGCTCGTCCGGAGCTATCTCAATAACTTCGGCTTCTATAACCGGTGTCTCTATGGTCGGAGGAATAGAACTTGGATTTTCCAGCTGCTGGGAACTTGAAGGATCCATAACCAGCTAGCTTATAAAAAATCATTGTTAAACTGACAAATAACGCTAGTGCATCCCCCAGTGTAAAGTGTGTGAGCATGCTGTGCAGTGCAGTGCTGTATATTATTTGGGAAGATCGAACGGATTAAGGAAAACGTGCAACGAACAAGACTTCGGAGCTCAGCCAGAAGGACCGTCATCGCTGACCGTCGCAACCATGCCATCCAGTTATTAGCTATCAGTTCGAATTAAAATGTGTTATTGTTTTTATAAGTTGCAGTTTCATCGACGAGCTTCGATAGGAAGTCAGATATGCAGTGAAACGATTAAGTCCAAGTATGCCAATTTAAAGCTCGTCGGATGCAGTTGTTCAAGCATGTGCGTTTGAGTTATACACGATCATAAGGATGGAGTGCAAGTTCGACTCGTTCCAAGAGCCATCTCCTTCGACTCCATCCAAAAGTCATGCATTTCGACTCGGTCTAGGGCAATCAATTCAACTCGCTCTGAAGTCATGCATTTTGACTCGGTTCAAAGCAATCAATTCGACTCGCTCCGAAGTCATGCATTTCGACTCGGTTCAAAGCAATCAATTCGACTCGCTCCGAAGTCATGCATTTCGACTTGGTTCAAAGCAATCAATTCGACTCACTCCAAAGTCATTCATTTCGACTCGGTTCAAAGCAATCAATTCGACTCGCTCCGAAGTCATGCATTTCGACTCGGTTCAAAGCAACCAATTCGACTCGCTCGAAGTCATGAATTTCGACTCGATCCAAAGCAGCTACTTTGACTCGGTCGAAAGCCACCATTTCAAGTCGATCAGGCACAGCCCCTTCATACCAATCAACAGACTCGAAGCGTTCGACTTAATGCGAAGCTCCACCATCGATCGACACGAAGGCCTCCGCCTCATCCTCTCGAGTCCACTACTCCAGATCGACATGAAGCTATGGCCAGGAACTCTTCAATCGATCACGAATCTGATCGATTTAATATTAGAAATCGAATCTCCTCGTTTACGAGATGTTTCCATTCGATGGGTTACCTCAGTTTGTTAGTTGATTCGAGTAGTTGAAGATACAAATCGATTCGAAGGCGAGGGCGTTTGTTCTTTTTGCTCGAGTTTCTGAGCGTTACGAAGGCAGGTAGAGATGAAAGGTAAAAACCAGAAAAAAGGCTAAGTATGGAGTATTTATATGGAGTCAAAAACAAGAGGAATAACCGATTCGAATTCCAGTAGGGTCGAGCACGTGCTTCGAGTCCCTCTTCAGTGCACTGATACGGAGCTCCTTTTCGTATCGCTCCTTCGACTCCATCCTCGTGACTAGTTCGACTCCCTCATACAGCCATAAAGGACGTCACTTCGACCCGCTCAATCTGTGAATGTCTCGACTCGCTCTACTGCCTCCTGTATGTTTCGACTAGCTTCCCTGCGATTCGAACCCAAGACCGAGTCGAACGGCCAGTTCGACTCCATCAGGGAGTCTACATCGACTCGCTTCACTTCGACTCGCTCAGTTCGAGTCCGTAATCAACTCAACATACTTACTTCGCATCCACAAATCCAATGGAAACTATCTTCAATGTTTCAATCCTTCATAATTATTCAGGAGAGGATCGTTACGATGGGACATTCAAAACAACCGTCAAGCATTGTTACAATGGATTTCACATCGGTTCAGGAGAGGATTGGTACGGAATTCGGAAACAATGAACTGACGACGGCTCGAGAACGTACGAACGTCAACGGGAATCAGATTAACATCAAACGGGTAACCACTAGCAGATTGCAAATAGCTGCAACAATACAGGGCACAACAGTCGACAGTCAACAGATTACATTATCAAGAAGGACGGTCAAAGATTACAACTCTTATTGAAAGGACGATAACTATTCAGAGTAAAGACTGCAGCACTTCAAAGCACATCATGTTTTCACAAGACGTACTTTGGGGGGCAAATGTTATCCCGCCTTTTGGCAAGGCCGTAATACCAAAGAATTGACTAGTATCCAGTAAACGGTCCGTCCCAGAGATCAGTTATACATGGGTTCACCACGGATATCGGTGAATTTTGTCCGAGTCCAGATCGAGCCTAAATTGGTAGGACATGGCAAGCTAAGCCAAGAGAACCAAAGTTTTAAATCTCAAGTCAATCCGGGTTTATATGCTCAAGTTATGAACGATGCAAGGTGGGATGGAGATCAACTGCCAATCGACTCGCTCCTTCGACTCGCTCCTTCGACTCGCTTCCCAACATTCAGTTTGAAGCCAACTTCAACTCGCTACATAGTGCCTAGGAGTGACGTCTTCGACTCGCTTCGCTCAGAGGCCAATCTCGAGTCGATCAGGTTCGACTCGCTTCACATCCTTCAGAGCTGCTCTTTTCGACTCGCTCTGTTTTAAAGCCATTAAGAGTGCACACTTCGACTCGCTCCTCTCAGACAACTGGTTCGACTCCATCAACTTCGACTCCACTGCTCGAACCTCCCAGAACGTCCCGTTTCGACTTGCTCGACCAACTCTGGATTCGACTCGCTCGACCAAGTACTCGCTTCGACTCGCTCGAAGCAACATCCAGGACAGAGTAAAAATCAAGTGCCACGTCATCGAGTCGAATGGAAGCGAGTCGAAATGGAAGCGAGTCGAAGGAAACAGCCCACCGAAAACTCTATTTCGTATCGATCATATCTCCCAATTTACAAGTCCAAATGCTACGAAATTTTCACAGAAGACTACGTGCATGCTAAAGAGTGTCCACGCCAAATTTCGACTCCATTGGATGAGACCTTGAGCGAGTCGAAATCAGCTCGTGTCAATCACGGATCGGACCGAAACTTCGTGGGCTTGGGTGTACGGGCCTGGTCACGTGGCAGAGAGGGTCTCCAGAGATCTGAGCGAAATATCAGCCTCCTACACCTATAAATAGACCCCCAAAGCCAACAAAAAAGGGGTTCTTCTTCCTCTTTGAGATCTCCAACGCCCGGACTCCGCCAGATCCAGATCTGAACTCTGTCGCTGTTGCTATCAACAAGATTCACTACTGCAAATAATAGCTAACTCTTGTAATTCATTGCATTCACTTGTAAACATCAAAAGAAGATCAATAAAACAAACTACTTCATAGTGGACGTAGGCTATACGCTGAATCACTCTAAATCCTTGTGTCTCCTTGCACTTTAATTATTCTTATTTCTGAAATTTGGAGTTTTTGTTAGATAATTCCTCTTTTTTCATTTAATTTCTTCACTTTATTTCTTCAAAGACTTCCGAAGAGTGTTGTGCCCAATTTTGGTACAAACAAATGCATAATTAGTCTATAAGGTCCACAAGGTCGGATGTTCAAGCCCTCTATCTAGCACAAAAAATGTTAACAAGAAAACTTGTCAACATCCCAAAGCTAAGTTGTTAGCAAGAAATGTTGTTAATTCCTCAAAAGAAAGTTTTTAGAAGTGATTAATCTTTTCGAAACCCCTTTCGAAAGAGTTGATTAGGAAGGATTATCTTCGGAGGGTGGCCTTATGATATGTTAATTGTAGTCAAGAAGCCCAATCAACCCTTTAAAGTGAAGGTGAAGGAAAGAACATCTCCTCCAGACCTATTTCTAGTAAATCGAAAGGGTCATTTACATCCTTTTAAATGTGAAGAATGACACCGGTGATTTATCCCTTTCGATCATGTCGAATGGTCCATTCTGCCCCTAAAAGAAGAGTTTACTTCCGACAATATTATTTTTGCTATTATGGAATGAATCCCTTCGATTGGGTTATATGTTTTGAAATATTAGTACCCCTTTTGAAGGTATCCATCCAGCTAATATAACTAGGTATTTATACTTCAAGTTCGTTTCAAAACATCCCTTTTGATCAGGTCGAAAAAGAGTTTACTTTTTCAAAGTAGACTCGATGTACAATATACAAGTTTTATGTTCAATACAATTGAATAACATCTTGGACAATATAAGTTCCATGAACTTATTGATATTGAAACATTATCATCATCTTAATTAAAACATTTGATGTCATGAAACATGATGATAATATCGTTCAAATACACATTATTAGAGTTAATCCTATTGCATCGCATAAGTCAAATAGGAGTTAAGAAAATAAGTAAGCATCATGTGCAATTGGCCATTAGTCATGCTAATAGCTGAAATGATTTTTCTTATATTCGAAATCCATATCGAATCCATGCGCTTTCACTTTTTGCATTTATACAAATTGAGTTACAAGTTAGAGATTTTTCCCCCATATTGATTTTGGGTTACAAAGATTTGATTTGCTATGAAATGAGAGAGAGAATTCAGAATTCCAAAATTTGGTCCCCAAACTCGGACCCCTAGGGTCATATTTATAGATACAGGTTGACTGTAACGACCCTAATTTTGATTAACATTATTTAGGATATTTAATTAGATAAATTAAATGAAATAATGTAAATGGTTAAGGGAATTGGGATTTGAATATTAGAAGGTAGTCGTGCCTAATAAACAAATGAACAAACGGGAATTAAAATGAAATAAGTAAGGGTAATAGATAAGGGCAAAATAGGAATTAGTTATATTCTTATACCCTAAACCCTCATGCACTCTCATTTTACACATTTGCAAACGAAAATTAAACCAATTACGGCCGGCCACCGTTAGGAGAAAGCAAGAGGAAGATAAGCAAGAATCAAAAGGAAGAAGCTTAATCAAATTCATTCAAGAGCAAATTCAAACTCCTTAATAACAAGCTAAGGTGAATAATATCTTATATCTCATATTTCTTATTTTCGGCTCTATATCAGATCCGAGTGTGTTTTGCAAAGTATATGCCATGGTTTGAAACTTATATATATATATATATATATATGCTTGTTGATGAATTTTGTTTGTTCATATAGATTTTATGACAAGTTTCAATTTGAAAAACTTATCAAATGACATCCAAATACCTTGTGTTTTGATATAAGGTCAGAAATATTATTTTAGAGATGGGTTTCAAGTTTCATAATTTTCTAAATTATTGTGGATTTATTGTGAATTTTCTAGTGAAGAAAGTAGTTAAAGTGGGTTTAAAATTAATTACGGCTATTATATGTTACCTTTGGGTCAGAAATTTATATATGTTAGAAAACACATTAAAAGTGATTTATGAGAATTTTTCGAGAATTTTCCTAAGTATTTATTAAAGATATAAAATTATTTCAGATATGCGACTTAAATATTTTATATGTTTAGAAAAGGGAGAAAGGGTAATTTGTAAATGTTTTAATTGGTTAATTGCTGAAATTCGGTAGTACTTTTAGAAAAGATTTTGAAAAAGAATTGGCAGCCAATCATATGTTGACAAATAAAGCAAGTTAGTTGGAAAGAAATTACTTTATAAAGTTAAAAATCAGTTTTATAAGGTTTTACTACTTCACCACTTATAGTTACACCTTTCGACCTCATACTGCCGCCTCCATCTAAGTCGAAACCAATACACATGGTTAGCTTTGGTACGTAGTGGATTGGAGTTAGGCGAAAGGTATGGAGTCGAAACAGGCTTTCGAAGGGGTTGAAGTGGCTTTGGTAAACTTAGAACCATTTTGATTATAAATGAGGCTTTTGAAGGAAACATCTTTCGACTTAGTCGAATGTTTTAAAGAAAAGAGCTTTCAAAAGAGGTTGCCGCCTTTATTTTAAAGAATAAGCTTTCGAAGGGGTCAAAATCCCTGGTGTTGTTTTCTACCTTTCAAAGCAATGCCTTCGAAAGGGTCCTTTAATTTTAAACTTTAAATCTGCTTCTCCAATGCTTTCGAAGGGGTTGGTTTCGACACCATCCACTTTCTTTTATTTAGGAAAATGCTCTCGAAAGAGATGCTTTCATCCAAGTTCTTTAAGACCCTTTGATATATTTGAAAGTTAAACCTAAAGGTTTCGAAAGAAATGGTTTTAAATGGTTTCGAAACTATGTTCCATAAGATTTTACTTGAACCCAATGATTTCGAAAGGTTTATGTTATGTAAAGGAGTTTAAAGCTTTCAAAAAGTAACTAATAAAGGTTTCGAAGGGGAGATTCCCCAATGTTTTCGAAAGGTACTTTAAGTAATTGTATAGAAGGTTTCCAATGCTTTCGAAAGGCAAGTTTAAGATGTTTTAAAAAGAGGATGCCTAAGGTTTATAAAGCTTTCGAAGGGATACCTTCAATGACTTCGAAAGATTAATTTAAGGGTTTCGAAAGGTATGTTTTGACTTTTCGGTCTTGAATTCAAGGTAAAGTAGTTAATTGCTTTCGAAAAGAGGTACTTTCAAAGGTTTCAAAAGAGATTTTTTAAAGCTTTTAAACAAAAGTTTTGAATGTTTTCAGCAACAATGTTTTGTGTAAAGCATATATCATGGCAAAGAGATTTGAGTAAAGCAAAAGTATATTTTCCTTGTTTAAGCATTATTTAAAGGGGTAAATCAATTTGAAAGGTTTTCAAGGAAAATTTGATAGGTAGTTAACCCTAAGTAAATGACTTAGATATTTGAATACTAGATGGGACTGGTATAGGGTCGCGCCCTATACATTAGCTATAGCCCCTAGCTAATTTAATCCAAAATTCCAGTGTGTAGGGCTTAGTCGCAGGTAAGACTTAAATGATGTTACACACAGAGGAATATACATAAAAGGAAAATAGGTTATTGGTAAGCCCGCAAAAACATTAGGATCAGTTGACCCTGGGAGAAGTGAGTTAAGGATAGACCATCCAGAAGTGTGACTAATAGATGTTAGATTATTTATTTTGTCTGGTAGGCCCGAGTCAGCCAATGGTTAGTAATTAGCCAAACAAAACTATACTGTTCGGACAGATAGTCCATTTATTACCTGATTTATGAGCATATATGATATTGCTATTATTGTTTTAATCAGTTTGGTTGCAGGATTCTGATTTGCAAAAAGATATGTTTTAAAGGGATATTAGTGAGGGGAAACCCATTCCACTAAGTGGGGGTGGTCTCACTTAATATCAGTAAACCGAGATGTAATGATATTATTCACACCAGGCTTTATTTCCGACTTGAAGTTTATGTTTTCCTTTTAAACTCTCGGGTGCTCAAATTAATTTGAGTAGATTAAGAGTTAAGGTTCTTAAAGTTTAGTAGGTTGGATGAATAAAGCTTCCGAAAACATGTAGGAGGCAAAGCTAGCTATATAGGAGCTATTTAGTTTTATTTCCGCTGTGATGTATTAAGACTGATATGTCTATTTAGTACTCTGATCATCCAAGGGGGCATCTTTATATGTCTCTCTTGGCGTAATTTGTAATAATTATATTTGATCAAAACCAGGGAAACGTTTTGGGATTGTGTAACGGAATATAAAACATGATTTTGCAATGTAATCAGTAAAGTTGTTTTTGGAATGTGTGATTTTGTTTCATATTCATGTACTTCTGATATTATTGATATCATTAACATTATCATATTTTGTCACCGGAAGTTAATACTATGGATTACTACAGCATCTGTAGCGCTTAACATTGAGCCTCAAGATAGGGGATGTTACATTGACCCTCTTTTGCACCCATTCTTTCACTTCAGTCAAAAGGTCTTCTTTTAACTTTCTGCGCACATCCTTTTGATGCGGTCGAAAGGCCTTCTTCCTAACCTTTCTCATTCATTCTTCCGCCTTCACCCTTTCGAATTAAACCTTTCGACCTAGTCAACCTTCGCCATCGCCATAGTTTGAGTGCTCTTCTACTTTGCTTTTTAGAAAGAACTTGATTGCTTTCGACTTCATCGAAAGGGGAGTTGGTGCGCTTTCCACTTTGTGTTGCTATGTTGTTGCATGTAAGAGATCAGTTGAGATTTTATATAGTTTCGAAAGGATAGTTGGGGATGACTGGATCATTGCGAAAGGTTACTTGGCTTCATGTAGAGTCTTCTTTATGCTGTCGAAAGGTTCCAATCATTTTGGAAGGCTTATTCGTGCTGCCGAAAGGTGCCCATTGATAAATGTCTTTAAATGGAAGAATAACACTATCGAAACCAACAATTTTGAAGGTTTTGGCTCTCGTGTGTGACCCTGTTGTCCAGTACCTTCGAAAGGGGTTTCGAACCCTTACTAGACTTTTTCATATATATGGATTATCTGCGTCAAAAGGTCCAGCTGAGGTGGAAGGGTAGCTTTGCGTTCTTTTCCATTCCTTCGAAAGCCCTTATTTCACTGGACACTTGTAGGTGCATTAATTGCTTGTGACTCCATCCTAACCTCTTCGAAAGCTGTCTCAATGTCATTAAAACACTGTTTTTGGATTATGGTGAAATCCTTGTCTTGAGTTCTTGTGAGGCCACTATGAGCCTTCTTTCATGCCTTTATTCTTAAGTGAATTTTATGGTCAACACTTCTTTTTATAAAATCTCTTTATTTATAAAATCCCATTTATAGATCTATTCCTTTCTAACACTCATTTATTTATAAAATCACATTTATAAATCTATCTACAAAACATCAATTACAAATCCATATTTAATACTTATAAAACACCGTTTATAAATCTACTACTTTATTTGTAAAACGCTACTTTTATAAATCATTTATATAAACCATTTCAGATATCTTCTTTAAAACTATATTTCCTTCATAATAAAAGATGGACTTATTTATTAAGTTTTAAAACCTTTATAATACAATTCGAAACTATCTGTTTAAAAATACTTCACAAAAGAGTTAAATTAATATTCCAAAAATCATATTTTTATTTCATTTCAGTAAAGTCCTTCTTTTACTATTTTATAAATAATTATTAAAACATGTATTATTTCAAGTATCACCTTAAAGATCATTTCAATTCAAAATTGTTATTTTATGGTATTTCAAAATACTAAAAATAAGGCCAGTGCTACTATAGCACTAAATAAGTGAAATCATGTCCTTGTCATCAAATATGGCATACAATAAATCATATATCACAATATATATGAAAAGTAAAATCAACAGTGTTAGTAATTCCGTTGGATCCCTCCAACCTATCCCCCTACATCACAGCTCATATACATAGGTCAACACATACATATATATGTAAATAAAATCAATGGTGGTGAGGAATCCTGTTGGATCCCTCCAACCTGACCCCTGCATCACATATAGTATATAATTATATAATATGGATCATCCGCTACTAGGCGGGAACATATAAAAGGTCATCCGCTCCAAGGGCTAGAATAAATCCAAACCAACTGATAAAGCAGCAAATCATTGAAACAAGCAACAAATAGGCATCAATGAATTCTATTCAACTATATAACATATTGGTTAACCAAAAAGATAAGTTTAACTCACCAAAATTCCAGATGCCACCGAAGCATTCTGGTTCCGACTAAAATAGAGCAGTGTTCGATTTTAGCTTGAAATTCTACAAGCTCCAAATTTGATGAATCCAACTCGATGGTGTAGATATTATCGCTATGAGTCTAACGCAACAGACCGCATCCAAATCTGATCTCGTATGGGCAAGATACAGATATTAGATCACTTGAGATTATTTTAATTTTAATTAACTTAAATTAATTATGGTTTAACTTAATCACTTTCCCCTTTACCAAATCCAAGCCGCACGTGTTCACTACCGTAATCACATCTATCTTCTCTGATCGACATTGCAACTCTGCCTTAGCCAACATCGTATCATCACAGTCGAATACCTTGACCTTGCCGACCCATTAGCCACCAACCTCATCCCATAATTCACCACCGCCGTCGAGATAAAGCCAAAAGAAAGCGCCACCATCGAAGCCAGATCCCTGCCGCTATGCTCTACCGATCGCTGATCCACCATCATCGATGTATTTCCCTGACTACGCCGCACCACTTTGTAGTTGGATACTTCCTCTAATTCGGCTCCGATCGTCGTGGATAATCTAAGCCGTTTGATTCGACGGCTAGTGTTAGGGTTTAGAAAAAAATGAAAAAAGTAAGGGTCCTTTTATAGAAAAATTTCCAACACTATTCACATTCCAAAATTTCGAACTCTAATCAAGGTGTACCGCCTAACATTCTATACAAAATACCCCTATTCCAAACATAATGGAACTAGTATCGGGTCCAAATTCCATCATATATAGAAGTTAGCTTTTAAAATCAAATTATATTAAATTCTTGTAATTAATTCTTATACGTTTCGAGCTCGCATGACCACACAATATGTTTGATCGTCACAGAACTCATCGGCGTACAACAGTTCACTATTCCGGATCCAATGACACTGGTTTCGTCAAAATCCGAGACAGTGCCCAAGAATGCCAGTTTCGCACGTTAAATTAAAATGAATTATTACTAAAATCATTTTAATCACTTTTAATTCTAAATTAAAGTTTGTGTTAACCATTTATTATTTAAATTGAATTTAATTAAGCTTTTGAAATCCATTCATTCAAATTAAGTTTTTGATTCAATCATTTAAATAATTTCGATGTTTAAATCATTATTCCTATATTCAAATAACCCATATACTTGAAATTTAAGCTGTTTGACTTATAAAATTAATATTTCAATATTCAAAATTAATTAAATATTTCAAATTAAAATGTCTAAAATTTTGGGTCGTTACATTCTTGCATCCTTAAAAGAACTTCGTCCTCGAAGTTCCAAAGGTAGGAAAAATATCTCCAAACCTGATAACTTTTCAAAAAAAATTAGTTGAAACTTGTTATCAAATTTTCTTAAGTCTTTAAGTTTACGGAAAATTTCGACAGCGTCTCCTTTGCGTGGCTCGATCGTAAAAACTACAAACATCCACTACAGGCCCAAACCAAAAAAAGAAACAAAAAACCATGTGGCTTCCTATATCGAGGCATAAAATCATCAATCAATCAAAGTATAAATATGTACCTTTTAGTCGGGTAACCAAATTTTGCTTATGAAACCAAAAGCATCAACTAGCCTTTGCTTTCATAAACCTGCATCTCACTTACAAATAATATCCAAATATATAACCTACATTTTCTTATTTCGACAATACAAAATTTATTAAACCTATAATGTACATATATCATCTGTATGCAATATCAAATCTTATCACTCACTCGATCACACAATTTCACTTCTGAACTTGTATCGTTCACTCGACCACTCTAATGCGGACTCCGATCTGGTTTCTTGGTTAGAAATCATCGTTCTCCTTGCATAGCCATGTACAATAATAGAAAACTTTCGACTCAAATCAAAAACTCATATCTAGTGTTCGCTGTCAAGAATCGAGTGAAAAATCCTTGTTCAAACCGATGTAAATCATCTCGAAATTGTGTACTCGAAACTAGATCGAACAGCTTGGCGAATAAAATGATCTGCATACAACTTACGCATTTATTTCAATGGTTTCCAAATTTAACTAATTCTTTTACTCACATTCATTATTACTTAGTATGTTCCCTTCCATACTAAAATTATTTATTTCATAAAAGATTACTTAGGTTTATTACATCTTGTAACACAACTTATGTAATTCAATCACTTTAAAACTTAAGTTCATATTCATTTTAAATCATAATTTATTAAACCCATAGTATTTCCTTTAATAGTAAAATCATTTATGATTCATTTCATATAATCATTTCATTTAACTTTACTTAAGTTAAATTTCATTTTATAGCTCAATTTTAGATTTTCTTTTCTTAACATGCATATCTAAAAAAAATTGTTTTAACTGATTAATTCTCAAATTTATAAGTTATAAAAACTTATCTCTTATGTTTTCACAAAATACTTAACTTATTCCAACTCGGAAGTTTTCTACGGTCCAAAATCGTTGAAAATTCCATTTTATTTCAATAAATAAAAATTTCCAAATAATATCTCAAAATGAGATGCACAAACCCAACTTATCCTAAGGGATAGGATGCATGAGTCTATACAATATCATTTGAAAGAAAATTAAAGAATTAAACACCTAGTTTTTATTTTAAATCATTTTGAAATAATAATATACATAAATCCTTTATATATCAAATCTTACTTTTGGAATCTAAAAAAAATCTTTGTTCGCCAAAACAAAACTTTTATGGTGGCAATCCATCACTTAGAAACCCAAGAATGAACACCGATGATGATGTAGTCATCACTAGAATTATTTTCCAGCGACTGAAGTGAGTTCAGTGCTTTTTTATCACCTTTAAAATCCATTTTATCATATTTCTATTCAAAAATACTTCCAAAATAATAATATTATTGTTTTCTCAACTATGAAGAACAATTTTCAAAATCACTGATATTTAAATTCTCAAATCTCAGTTTAAATCCTTTTAATTATAAACAATACTTTATAATCTATATTTTATAAACATTCTTTCTTATAAAAGATCATTTCACAATTGTTTACCTTTGTTTAGATTAATCAACCCTTATTATAGCACAAACAACAAACAAAAATGATAATTATCGAATATTATCGTTCTATAACAACCAAACACCATAGATAACTATAATAATTTCTAAAAAAATATTCCTTTATATATAAAATATAATCAAGGTAAAATTATTTCATTTACCTAATTTCAAAACAATACTATGTCGAATTGCCATGTTCAAGTGTTTAGAGATCCCTATCAATAACGTTAATTACTCTTATTGACCAAAATCCATAAGACCATGAACAGATCAATCAACACAATATAAAATATTTTTATATCACTAACAAATGCACGCTTATATATAATACTCTCATACTCATTCTAGGGTGTCACTTACCCTATCTCTAATGAATTACTCATCCTAAGGTATTACTAACCCTATCTCTGATGAGATTTTACCCCTACCAGGTTCAGGCGTTTGCTCAACCTAAGCTCCGATACCAAATGTGACGATTGGGATTTTCGATCCTCGAAAATCGACATTAATATGTCCACTGTATTGCATGCCGATCATTCAAGAGTTGCAAAAACCGATTGTTAAGGGTAAAAAGAAAAGGAAGACAAAATAGAAACTTATACGAATGGAATAACATATATTATTTCAATAATTTGTACAGCGCAAAACTTTTAAATACATATATCAGAGTCTATCCTAAGCTTAACCTGGATAGTTATAAATACTTGTCCTTACAAATGCTAAAAATCAACAAATACAACGGAAAAGTAAACTAAGTTCATACGTTAATGAAGATCTCCAGCTCTAATTTGGAAACTCCTAGAGTCTTTAGCTAATCCTGAAACTACTCAGATCTAACCTGAGTATTAAAAATACCCAAATTAGTCTGGCCAACTAGCATGAGAAATGAAAATCATAAATATATATGACAGTGTCATAGATCAACTTTGATTTCAAACAAAACCTTTCAAAAGGAGTATTTCATAAGATCACGCCGCACATAAACACGAATGAGTTTTCACCCTGTGATAACTAAAATATTTTTATCAAATCATTTGATATTATTTCTAATAACATTCTTTGAAAACCCTTTCGATTAACATATTAAACATAGCCGAAATTGTTACATTAATTAAATTCAGTTACATTAATTAAATTCTATCATATAGGTTCTACAATCAAAACTGTGAAGGCATGTATTGGAGAATGGATTTCCAACAATGACAAGGTAAGGGACAATTTCTTCCGTATAGGAATCTCAAAAGGAATGTACCAAGAATCCACAGATGATCCTCTGCATCTGGAAAGACTGGCCTATCCCTTTTCGGGGACCAACACAGTGGTCCTAAATAGTATCGAATATGACATCACCTCGGTTGTTCCCGACCTATCCATGGCCACATCATACACAACAAATCTGAAATATAGAGGGTAACCTAGAAAGGAGGTGAACATCTCCTAATGGTTGCAAACCACATAGCCTTGCGGCATACCTTGTTTTAGCCATTTCCGAGTGTGAGGCCTGAGGTAATGTATTACCTTTCACAAAGCAGCAAATCCCACTTTTGAACGCCAAATTTCCATTTTCGACGAAACACTAATTAGTTTCCATAAAAGTACAACCCCCGAGTTCATACGTCTCAGGGAAGGGTGTTAAGTATAGGAGAGATTACCTTCTACACCACCAAATAGATTTACGTTTGTAAAAACCAATGTACGTGTCCTTAGAAATGCAATGTCAGACATTCGTCCATACAAGTTGTCCAGAAACAGGACAAACCAAAGGTACTCCTACTACATCCTATTTGGAAATTACCCCTAGGAATAGTAGCGAGCAGTCCTTGCAAATCGAAGATTTTTAAAACAAAGGCACTACTGCCACTATATATATATAATATGGGAATCACCCCAGAGGTTAGTGATAAGCAGACCTACATTATGAAGATCTCCATCTTCAAAAATTATCTTCTTTAAGTAAATTTAACTTTCGAACGCATACGTTGGTTCAAAGTGCACTATGAGAAAAAATGAATCAGACGACAGATATGCTCCGTTGTCTGAATGAATACCTATTTGTCATCTATTTTTGTGCCATCTCATTATACATGAGACCACAGATATGCCCCGTCGTCTGATATGCACTAACACATCAAAAGGAAAAACCCTTACGTTGTCTGATGTTATAGTATCATTTCTGGAATTTTGTATTAGACAACATATAAATATTGACTGATATGCATAACAATTACAATTATATTATATATTGAATGAAATATATGAATCACAATTTTATTTAAACAAATATTTTATTTCAAATTAAATTCACATACAAAACAACTTTCACTATACTTACACTTTCAAATACAATACAACTTTCACTATCACTCTCATATACAAATTTTTTTACTACACTCTCACATATAACTTTTTTACTAGCACTCACTCACACTCAGTCGAGTTTATTTTTGATGTTAATCTTGATTTGCTTGCTCCGGCTTGTGTCCAGCCATCTATTATACCTGTTAAATGAAAAACCAGTAAAATGGAAAAGGAAACAAACCTAAATTGCAAAAATAAAATTGAATTTGAATATTGATATTGGCACAATTTATGGTGTTTGTTTTCTCTTCATGGTTTAGACAGGGACAAATATATATATATATATATATATATATATATATATATATATATATATTTGTATATATATCTGTGTGTGTGTGCATGGACAACTTATGATATGCATGATTTATCACTATGAATATCACACGGCCGGGCATCGATTAAATCTCAAGGACTATTGCAAAGGTCAAGCCCGAAGGTTCAACATAGTGCAAATGTGCACAAGGTTAAGCCCAAGCCTCCTCGGGCTCAACTCAGGTGCACATGGAAATGCAACTTAAATCAGAAAACCAAACTAAAGGAAGCAACACAATTCAAAATGTTAACAAGAACTGAAAAATATCAGTTATTAGGCATGCACACATAATGTAAGTGATGCAAATGAACTGCAACCAAGTATCAACAGTATCAACTGCAATCAGTTCAAAAGAGATTGCCAAACCATGAAGTATTAAAAATATATGTGAGCAACACACATGTACAAAATACAAAAGATGCTAATATTTCACACATATATACATACATTTGTATGTGTGTGTATATACATGGAAGCAACAAGCAAGAAGACTGCATATAGTAGTAACAAGCACACTCAGGTGCCAAAATCAAAATGGTTCAGAAAAACAAGTTCAACTAGGCAAGAATTCAAGGTAGTGCACATAAACAAGCTCAGACAAAACAACAAGTGAAAGTTTATAATATGGTGGATCGATTATGCAAATGACAAGTATGTGACTAATTTAAACTATATTGTAACAATATTAAAGTATGTAAACAAGAATAATCACACTAGAGATTTTATACTGGTTCGGACCTCTCGTCCTACGTCCAGTCCCGAAGCTCCTCTTCGGAATTTCCTTTTACCGAATAACCCTCACTTAACCCGGAGGAACAGGTTTACAATAGCAGAGTTTCTTTGTCAACTGTGTGTTCTCTATTACATGGATTTTGACTATATAGTGCAAATGCTTCCAATATATATCTAGAGATTGTTGTCTATGAGGAACTGTATATTTGGAACAGTAGAGTACAAGTATAGATTGCTAGAGATCAAGAATATATCAGAGTATAAGAGTAGAAAGCGCAAGTAAGTCAGGTGAAGTCTTCTCTTGAATTCCTGATGTTATTTATAGTGGTAGAGAGATCCTTTGTGTAGTTGTATCTGTTAGTAAGTGCTCTAAGGTCGCTTCTAATGGTGATGAAGAGTTGCAGTGAAGAGGAGCGAACGTGTCTTTTCAATTGTGACAGTTGTACTTTGAATATACACAGCTGAGTTCAAAATCAGACGTCTGGAAAATGTTTCAGACGTCTGGCTCTCATATATTTTTTGTATATGGTTGCTTTTCAGACGTCTGAGAATATTACCAGACGTCTGATTATGTCTGATTTGCGAACCAGTGGAATCAATCAGACGTCTGGCTTGTGCACTCAGACGTCTGGATTTGTGCATGTTTCTTTTCCTGTGCCTGTATCATTCTTCTTCCGATTCTATCGACTTTTAGCCCCTTGATACTTCTTTTGAGCCTTGTTCTTGTCTCTTTGGTGATGTTACTTTATCAATTACCTATAAATATAGATATATATGCATATTCGATTTCCATTATATAGTTGTTATCTTCGAAACCATAGAATTGATTTCCTAACAATCTCCCCCTTTTTGATGATGACAACTATTCAATGTACTTATATATAGATTATAAATCTCCCCCTGAATATGTGCTTATTTTTAATGTTTTATGATTATACTTATATTTCCCCCCTTTTGGCATTATCAAAAAGAATTATAAAATTGAAGCCAATCATCAAAAAAGAAAATTTCATTAAACTTGAAGTGTGATTACAAACATAGATTTGTACAGAAATTGATATTCCAAAAACCTAAAGTCTATGATTCCCAAAATCTATGATTCCTTTGGAGAAGCTTTATTTTGATCATCTTCCTTTGGTTCTTCTTTTTCAGAAGTGATAGCCTTTGTAGGAGATGTCAAAGCTTCCTTGAGAAGTTCATCCTCAAAGAGTGTGGAATGTTTCGCGGGAGGAGAAGGTACTGGGGTTGGCCAATCATCAGAAGGTGGTGTTGGACCGCGAACCCGTTGTAGTACTTCTTTAAGAACCGACAAGACAGTGGAGAGGGATTCTTCAACTGTGGCTAGGCGTGTAGCAAATGATGTTTCGAAGTTGTCAATTGTCTTAGCCAAAAGCTTTTGATTTTGAGATAAAATTTGTTGGTTTCGAAGAGTGAGATCTCGAACACTTTCGTTTGGATTTGTATCCGTTCGAGTCTCCATAATTTCATCTTGTCCCGGATAATCAAATGGTGCGGGAGGAGGAGGAGTGGCTTCTCGATGTTGTTCCTCCTCTTGGGATGGATCAATGTGTGGTTAAGGAGGAGGCTAAACTCTTCTAGATTGACGATTGTGCATCCAATCTTCGAAGGACATGAATTCTGGAGGGATTTCGGGTAGGTGCATCAGAGATAAGAATTTGGTGGAAGCATATTTAGGCGAGATTTCTTCGAATGTCGATAGGTAGGATGGAATGTTATGTGCATGAAGAAGTCTCATAATATAAGTTGGGTAAATAATTGACGGCCTTGATCGAGTCCAAAAATGCTTTAGCTCGTCGAAGATAAATTTAGCCCAATTTACTCTTATTCCACTCAATAGAGCATATAGGGCTTTTTGCTCTAATTTGGTGATTTGCTCATGACTTCCCATTCGTGGAATAATTGTGTTAATTATCATTCGAGTTAGGAGTCAAGCTTTTGGACGTAGAAATTTGGAGGCAAATTTTGGCATTTCGTCCTCCTAAATTTGATGAGTTATACTGTTCCGTGGTTTGAAGCGCATATCTGGAATGTTGTATAAATCTTCCCCCGTGTTAGAGCATCCTAGGGTTCGACCTATTATGCCTGGAGTTAATCTAATCGTGTTCCCATACACGCTAGACCAGAGCCAGTTATCCTCATTTTCAGTGTTCCACACTGAGGTACTGTCTAAATTCGCATAGAATAAAAATATGGCTAATTGGTCTATTTGGACATCATTAGGAGTAAAAGAAATTAGGGTTTCCAACCCGGCATTTTCACATAGTTCGTCCAAATCATACATAGGAAATTTAAGGAGATTGTAGAATGGACCTATATGGAGTTTTTTCTTTTGGATGTCTTCATACCTTTTGATGGAATGCGGCGCTTTATTCATCCACCTTTCGATCTATTCATCAGAGCACACCTGAGTATTTGAAGATGAGGCTGGTTGGTCTTGTTTTCTTTTTAACATCTTGGCATTCTTAGTGCAAGGAGGCATTATGATTAGATTTGCTTAAAGATGATGCTTTGGAAAGAAAATCGTCTCTGAGAAAATCGTAGGTTATAATAATTTTTGAGATAAAAGCAAAAATGACGTTATCTTGGCGAATTTAAATGGTCGATTGGGAATCATACATCTGGATTGGAAATCAGATGTCTGGTTTGCCCTAAATTGAGTGCAGCAGATAAAATTAGACGTCTAGTTTTTGATGTAGACGTCTGGTTTGATCGAATTTGTTAAATTGAAGAGGCAGAGAGTTTTATCAGACGTCTGGGTATAAAAAATCAGACGTCTGGTTTGGTTTACTTTTGAAAAATTTCGAGGCAGAGAACTAAGGTAGACGTCTGGATCTTATTTCAGACGTCTAAAATGCTCTGATTTTTATTTGGAGATAACAGAGCGAAATTTCAGACGTCTTAAAGGTATATCAGATGTCTGAGGGGTATATCAGACGTCTGAGGGGTATATCAGACGTCTGAGGGGTATATCAGACGTCTGACATATGCACAGTGCTTAAATTTTAGACGTATATCATTGTGTCAGACGTTTGAAGACCATAGTCAGACGTCTGAAATAAACAGTGTGGCTAAAAATAGCCTAAAATTTGATGGTTTTGCTTATTTCTCGAATTTTTGTAACAAGTAATTTTATTGTTGTGAAATAAAATAACAAATAAGCATAGATACATACAAATATAATTTATTTAGAAGGTGATGGAGTTTTGCGTTCTCCTGACTTGTCATCTGTCCATGGTTTAAGTCGAGACCATATATTTCCACGTTCATGAGTTCTCGGAGAGCCAGAATATCGTCTTGGTAAAGGGTTCGAAGGGGTACGATATGAAGATGAGGGATCCAAAGAACTACAAGGCTTTGGTAGCGGTTCATGGATATCTTTCTTCTGTGATGAACAAAACTTCATTGCTACTTGCTCCAAAAAGCTTAGGCGACGTGCTGTAACTTTTTGTTCGAAATATAGTTCTCGTTGAAGATCTATCTGTTGTTTCTAATAATGATGAATTTCATCAATTTTCTCCTTTGTGTTAGGAGACAAACAGAGATCTTTTGGTCTTCTTGTTGTCGGGAGTAAAACTCGTATGATACGAGGACCACCTATTCGTTTGCTCCTGTTTTAGAGTAGGTGTAGGAAGTCGTTGGGGGTGTATCAACCGAGCTATCCGGTGTAGGCATTGAGATGGAAATATAAGAGTTATAAGAAGACATGGCTATATTTTGTTTGTTTGAGGAAAATATGAATTGTGTGTATATAATTTTTCTTGAAGTATAACTGTTTATATATACGTTAAAGATTTATTTATAGAGAAACTAACTATCTAAAAAACAAAGGGTGTATAAATTACTGATTATAATTTGTGGATAGAAAAACACTTGACTAAATATAGGCTAGATGAATCAGGAATTATTCGGTAAGAAGATCATGAAGAGAGAAAATCCCTAAATCACGTCGGAGTTTAATAAAAGTCTGTTCATTTAGTGGTTTTGTAAAGATGTCTGCTATTTGATTTTCAGTATTTACGTATTCTAATGAGATATTTCCTTTTTCAACATTGTCTCATAGAAAATGATGCCGTATATCTATATGCTTAGTTTGTGAGTGATTGAAAGGGTTTTTTGAAAAAATTATTGCACTCGTGTTATCACAATATATTGGAGATTTATTGATAATTTTGCCGAAGTCTGTAAGTGTTTGTTGCATGTATATTACTTGCGCACATGCTAGAGCTGCTGAGATATATTCGGCTTCACAAGTAGATAAAGAAACACAATTTTACTTTTTGCTAAACCATGAAACAAATGATTGTCCAATAAAGTGACAAGTTCCACTAGTACTCTTAGGATCTGTTCTACATCCTCCGAAATCTGCATCACTATATGAAACTAGTTCAAACGATGACCCTTTAGGGTAAATCAAACCATAATCTCTAGTACTAGATAGATAGCGTAAAATACACTTAACAGCTCTTAGATGAGATTCTTTTGGTTTTGCTTGAAATCGAGCACAGAGACATACACTCATCATAATATCGGGTCGACTAGCCGTCAAATAGAGTAAGGAACCAATCATGCTACGATATAATTTTTCATCAAAATCTTTTCCGTTATCATCTTTTTCTAAGTGAACAGTAGTACTCATCGGTGTTGGTTTGCTTGAAATTTTATCCATTCCAAAGCGTCGTAATAGGTCGTTACAATATTTTTCTTGATGAATAAAAATACCATTTTCAAGTTGTTTTATTTGTAAACCTAAAAAGAAATTTAATTCTCCCATGTGAGACATTTCAAATTCATTGGTCATAATATTTGAGAAATGATTACAAAGATTTTCATTAATTGAACCAAAAATAATATCATCTACGTAAATTGGCACAACTAAAATATCGTTATCTTCTCGTTTAATAAATAAAGTTGTATCGATTTTACCTATTTGGAAACCCGATGTAATTAAG
Organism: Allium fistulosum; assembly: GCA_030737815.1. Taxonomy (NCBI): domain Eukaryota; kingdom Viridiplantae; phylum Streptophyta; class Magnoliopsida; order Asparagales; family Amaryllidaceae; genus Allium; species Allium fistulosum. The sequence continues at coordinate 1,123,817,218 of CM060904.1, read as the reverse complement.
TGATTTTTAAGTCATTCGTACCAAGCTCGGGGAGCTTGTTTTAAACCATATAAAGCTTTCTGTAATTTAAAAACATGATCGGGATATTTTTCGTGCGTAAATAGTGGAGGTTGTTCAACATATACGTTTTCTTTGATAAAACCATTTAAGAAAGCACTTTTGACATCCATTTGAAACAGTTTAAAATTGTGATGATTTGCAAAAGCGAGTAATGTTCGTATGGCCTCGAGTCTTGCTACTGGTGCAAAAGTTTCATCGTAGTCGATGCCTTCTTCTTGATTATAACCTTGAGCAACTAAGCGTGCTTTATTTCTTACAATATTTCCATTCTCGTCTGCTTTGTTTTTAAATACCCATTTTGTTCCTATAACCGATTGCTCTTCAGGTCTTGGAACTAGTTCCCAAACATTATTACGTTCAAATTGATTCAATTCTTCTTGCATAGCCATTATCCAAAAGTTATCATTTGAAGCTTCTTTATAATTTTTTGGTTCAAGATTTGACACAAATGCTACATGGCTTGTTTGATTAAGTTGATTTCTAGTTACTCTAGAATTGAGATCTCCAATGATATTATCTTTTGGATGATTCTTAAGAATTCTAGGGGATAAATTTAAAGTGTTATTTTGCACATTTGTTTCATTATTAATAGAATTTGTTGAATTTGTTATTGAAATAGTCTCTTCTTCATCATTAGTATGATTGTTAAATAGATTTTCGTCGAACGAAACATGTAAACTTTCTTCAATAGTATTATTTTGTTTATTAAAAATTCTATATGCTTTACTACGATCAGAATATCCAACAAAGATACCTTCATCGGCCTTCGGGTAAAATTTTCCTAAGTTATCTTTTGTATTTAATATAAAACATTTTGAACCGAAAGTTTTAAAGTATGATACTTTAGGTTTTCTTCCAAAAAATATTTCAAAACAAGTTTGTTTAGTCATAGGACGTATGGTTACTCGATTTAATACGTAACAAGCTGTGGCAAAAGCTACTGCCCAAAAGTGTTTTGGTAAACCACTACTATTTAGTAGTGTTCGTGCACATTCTTGTAACGTACGATTTTTTCTTTCTACTACACCATTTTGTGTGCGAGGAAAAGAAAATTTATGACTTATTCCTTTCTTATTGCAAAAATTAGTAAAAAGATCGTTTTCGAATTCTCCTCCATGATCACTTCGAATATTTTTTATTTTCACGTCCATTTGTGTTCTAATTCTTTTAGCAAATATTTTAAACATTTCAAATGTATCGCTTTTATGTTTTAAAAACAAGGTCCATGTATACCTTGAAAAATCATCAACTATCACGAAAACATATTTGTTGTGATTTATAGATCGTATTTGTGTTGGACCAAATAAATCTAAATGTAATAATTCTAATGGTTGTTTTGTAGAAATATTATTTTTAGATTTAAAAGAGGCTTTCTTTAGTTTTCCAATTTGACAATCGTCACATAAATTTTCTACTTTGTAATTTATTTTAGGTAAACCTCTAACTAACTCATATTTTGCCAATTTATTAATACTTTTCAAATTGATGTGGCAAAAACGTTTATGCCATAACCATGGATCATTATGTTTGGCGGTTAAACATAAATTTGAATTTTTAGTTATATTCATGTTTAATACATAGATATTTTATCTTTAAATATAAGTTGTTTGTTATTATCTAAAATATTACATCTATCTTTTTCGAAATTTATTTGAAAGCCTTTGTCACATAATTGACTAATGCTTAGTAGATTGTGTTTTAGATTTTCTACTAATAAAACATTTGTAACAATAGGAGAGTTAGAAATACCATAATTGATGACTTCTCCAGTGCCAACGACATATCCTTTTGAATTATCTCCAAAGGTTACCGTTCCACCATTGATGTATGTTATATTTGATAACATTTTTGAATTTCCGGTCATATGCTTGGAGCATCCGCTATCTAGTATCCATTTCTCCTTATGTTTTATTTTGGGTACCTGCAAAATAAAGGATGTTTTAATTGGTACCCATATACTTTTGTTAGGGTCCTAATTGTTAGGAGAAGGTAGCCATACCCACGATGGTTTGGTACCTTTATAAATATAATTTTTATTATAGACTACATTCTCTAAGAAATTATTAATATGTTTTTTTAATCAAACAATTATTTGTCTTAGGAATCCAAATTTTCATAGTTTTGGTATTCATACTAGACAGGTAAAATTTTAGTTTTTCTATAGAAATTTTTTTTACATCATTTCCTTTTTGTTTAGAAATAATTTTAAATCCTATTCCATTTCTATTGCATGATGGTTTTGAAGTTTTGATAAGGTTTTCCAAATCTTGTTTCCCTTTATTGAATTTTGACACATTATTTGTAATTTTATCTATTTTTCTTTTAATTCTAAATTCTAAATTTTCAATATTTCTTTTCAAGTTGACTTTTTCTTTTAGTAAATCATCCTTTACTATTTTAGTGTTTTCAAAATCAAAAGCAATAGCCTTACTTTCTATCAGATTATTTTTAATTTTTTCTTGAGATAATTCTAGTTCTTCTTCTAAGATAATTTTTTCATCTTTTAACATTCCTACTTCAAGTTCTAGTCTATTTATTTTAGTTATATATTCTTTGTTCAATTTTTTGATTTGTCTAAATTTATCATCTAATTCCATGCTAAGTTCTAATAATTCGTTATAGCTAAGTTCCGGACATACCTCATCAGTTTGTGCCATAAAACACACATTAGCTTGTTCTCCATCACTATCACTTTCACTTTCAGATGATGAAGAATCCGAGTCTTCCCATGTAACTTTGAAAGCCTTCTTCTTCTTGAATTTTTCAAATTTGTTCTTCTTTTTATCATTATTGAGTTTAGGGCAATCCTACTTCATATGTCCGTATTGATCACATTCATAGCACTTAATTTGAGATAACTTTATTTTGTTGGACTTCCCTTCTTTTTGGAATTTTGTCATCTTTCTAAGTTTTTGAATCTGTTATAGTTCTTGGCAAGGACGACTATCTCTTCTTCATCTAAATCAGAGTCATCATTTTTTGTTGCTGGAAATGCTATGTTCTTCTTTTCCGAATTTAGTTCTTTTCGTGCCTACAAATTAGCTTCATATGACATTAAATTTCCTATCAACTCTTCAGTTTTGAGAGTAGAAAGATCATTAGCTTCTTCAATAGCTAATACTTTCCTTTCCCAATCTAATGTTAAAGAGCTGAGTATTCGAGAAACTAAATCAAAATCGGTAAATTTAACTCCTAATACCATAAGATCATGTTGGATAGTTTGAAATCTAGAATACATATCAACAATAGTTTCATTTTGCTTCATTTTAAATGACGAAAATTGGTTTTGCAAAATTGAAATCTTAGTTTGTTTGACCTTTGTTGTACCTTCATGTGTAATTTGTAAAGTACGCCAAATGTCAAATGCAGTAGTACATAAGATGACACGTGAAAATTCATTTTTATTTAGAGAGCAAAATAAAACGTTCATAGCTTTAGCATTGTTTGATGCTAAGGTCTTTTGTGCATCGGTCCATGTGTTCATAGCAGTAGTAGGTGGTTCATATTTATTTTAAGTGGCCGACCAAATTTCTAGACCATTAGCTTCCATAAAAATTCTCATACGTGTTGACCAATATGCATAGTTAGAAACATTAAAAAGTGGTGGTCGTGCTGTGGATTGTCCTTCTTGAAAAATAATCGCCATATCAAAATGATTCAAAAACGTGTTACTGTAATTTGATCAAACCTTGCTCTGATACCAAATGAAAGTCTATAGTATGGTGGATCGATTATGCAAATGACAAGTATGTGACTAATTTAAACTATATTGTAACAATATTAAAGTACGTAAACAAGAATAATCACACCAGAGATTTTATACTGGTTCGGACCTCCCGTCCTACGTCCAGTCCAGAAGCTCCTCTTTGGAATTTCCTTTTACCGAATAACCCTCACTTAACCCGGAGGAACAGGTTTACAATAGCACAGTTTCTTTGTCAACTGTGTGTTCTCTATTACACGGATTTTGACTATATAGTACAAATGCTTCCAATATATATCTAGAGATTGTTGTCTATGAGGAACTGTATATTTGGAACAGTAGAGTACAAGTATAGATTGCTAGAGATCAAGAATATATCAGAGTATAAGAGTAGAAAGCGCAAGTAAGTCAGGTGAAGTCTTCTCTTGAATTCCTGATGTTATTTATAGTGGTAGAGAGATCCTTTGTGTAGTTGTATCTGTTAGTAAGTGCTCTAAGGTCGCTTCTAATGGTGATGAAGAGTTGCAGTGAAGAGGAGCGAACGTGTCTTTTCAATTGTGACAGTTGTACTTTGAATATACACAGCCGAGTTCAAAATCAGACGTTTGGAAAATGTTTCAGACGTCTGGCTCTCATATATTTTTTGTATATGGTTGCTTTTCAGACGTCTGAGTATATTACCAGACGTCTGATTATGTCTGATTTGCGAACCAATGGAATCAATCAGACGTCTGGCTAGTGCACTTAGACGTCTGGATTTGTGCATGTTGCTTTTCCTGTGCCTGTATCATTCTTCTTCCGATTCTATCGACTTGTAGCCACTTGATACTTCTTTTGAGTCTTGTTCTTGTCTCTTTGGTGATGTTACTTTATCAATTACCTGTAAATATAGATATATATGCATATTCGATTTCCATTATATATTTGTTATCATCGAAACCATAGAATTGATTTCCTAACAACAAGTGCCAAGGCACACAAAATGGTTCAGAAAAAACAAGTTCAACTCAAAATGGTTTAGAAAATCAAAATGGTTCAGAAAATGCACATTCAGGTGCTAGTGCACATAGGAGAGCTCACTCATGTGTTAGCACACTCAAGGATGTATACATGTATATATGTATACATAACTTCAATAATGGAATATAAATATATATATATATATATATATATATATTTTTATATATATATGTATGTATGTACACATATGGTTCACAAATATATACAAACATATGTATGCATGTATATATTGTGCAGTGAACACAAGAAGACTGGAATATGGTGCGGCGAACACAAGTGCAACGAATATGGTGTAGTAAACTCAAAATAAAACAACCAAGTGCATGCATGTACATGTGTATTAGATCTGCTCAGATCAGTTTCAGTTTTAAGCAATAATGCATTGGAACAAGATGGATATATGTATAGTTCAAACCATAAAGTAATGCATTGGAACATTTTCATGCAACAAGTGCACATACAAGTATATGTGAGCAACAAATGCACATACAAGCATGTATATGTGAGCAACACACATATTCACATATGTATATACATGTATGTCTAGTAGTTTAAATTGATTGCCACTACGAAGGGGGGTCCAAGGGGGTGGCAAACCCCCTTGGTGGGGGTGTGGGGCAGCGCCCCGTTCGAAAACGATATATTTCGTTTACTGTTTGAATTTGAATTATCGAAAAGTGCAGTGACTAAGGTTGACACACATATATAAACATGAATTATCCGAATAGAACAAGTGCACACATATATACATACATATGTATGTGTGTATATACATCGATGTCCTATGTGATGAATTAATATACCGAAATGCATGAAATCTCAAAACAGTTTAAGCATAGTGCATGTGTATATACATAAATATAGAACCATAAACACATATTCACACAACCAAGCATGGTGCAAACATATATGTATATACATGTATACATAACTAGCAACAAGCAAGAAGACACTTCAAGCATCAACTAGTTCAACAACAACTAGCACTAATGCAACAGGCAAGCATCAACTAGTTCAACAGTGATGATTTGATACAGCGAACCATAAGCACACTGCTTCTACCACTTCAAGCATCAAATATTTCAAAAACAACAAGCACTAATGATACAACAGCAATGGAGCATCAAAAGAGATACAAACCAACAAAGTTATAAACCAACGGAGAGAAAAACACATATATGTACAAACCAATAGAGATAATACAAATCGACAGAGATAAAAACTCCAAGAAGCACACAAATCATTGCAAAGATCAAGTCAGAATCAAAACCAAGTAGTTCAAAAGAGTTAAAACTCTAGGAAGAACACAAACCAGCAATTCAAATAATAGTATATAATCGAAAATATAGGAAATTGATTACAATATATACCCATATCATCATTTGCAGAAAAAATCAAGTCGAGTTCGAGCATAAAATTGAAAAGGGGCAAAACTATACACATACCAAATCGACAGCAGTCTATGTAGAAGCAACCGAAAGCAAATCCAAGCAATCGAAACCAAATCCAAGCAAACAAAAGCAAATCCAAGCAATCGAAAGCAAATCCAAGCAACCGAAAGCAAATCCAAGTAATTGAATGCGACCACAAAATATAGGAGATCAATTCCTATATAAACCCAAATCATCACTGGCAAAAAGTGGAAGTCGAGAATGCTACAAAAAAATTAAAATGGGAAAAAATCATACCGAACAATCTACTTTTCTTTTAGCTAGGGTCGGTTGTAGATGATGGGTAGGAGAAGGCAACTGTGGCGGCGGAGTGGAGGGAGAAGATTTTTTGGGTCGCCATATTTTTTATTTTAACTAGGAATGAAATAAGAGAGGGAAATAAATGAAAAAAACGCGGCCACAAAATATCAAAGGCAATTTTGAGAGAGGGAAACAAAATATTGATAAGGATGAAAAACCAAATTTTTGATAATTTCAATCAGATAGTAAATGAAATGTTGTCTGAATGGCATTGATGAAATCTCAACAGAACAAAGATTTCACGGGCTATGACACACAATAGATGGTTTTTCCATGTGTTGTATGAAATGGTTGTAAATATTGGGATAACAGCAAATCGAGCTTATGTTGTGTGATGGCTGTTGTCTGATTCACTTTGTGGCATAGTGGTGGTTTTCGGATAAATTCGATTCCTGTCTCTCCGAACCAATAATCAACAAGTGGCCTAAGGAACCAAAAACTTGATCAAGCATACAAGAAATCACTAGGCCTATTTAGTTAATCTTTTATTAATTAAATCACTTTCCAAATATTTATCTCAAAATATTTTTATGAATATCTCTACGAAGATATATTCTCAAAACCACTTTTAATCTTTCGATATTTGGAAAAACATTTCCATATACTTATCTCAATGGTATACGTATGTTCACAAACCATTTCATTTTTAATGCATAGAAAATACCTTTATATACTTAAATCCATAATAAGTATATTTACAAACTTTGAGGAAAGCTTTATATTTTCCGAAACACACTTTATTGGGTCAAAAAGAATGTTGCGTAAAACATCGTTACGACAACCCAAAAACACCAGTACAGGGATTCAATTTATTATACTTAATATTAATTTTCGATGTCAAATTTAAACTATTTATTATTTAATAATAGAGCCGGTCAAGTTGGGGTATCATTAACTCTCATACCTTGAGTGGACGACAATCTTAACTTCAAAATGGATATATGTTACCCACTTCGAATCTTTACATCAAATATAGGATACGAATAAATCCCATATACTGTATAAAACGTCTCTTTTCGGAAATCACGTACTATAGTAACAGTGTTATAGTCTATGTTTTCCTCGTTTTCTCAAAAACATTTATTAAAACAAAAATGTTGAAATCCATGTCTTCCTATCACTTAACATATTTTAAGTCACTTTTAAAACCATTAAACTCCATTTGCAAATACCACTTTCTAAACATTCCTTTAAGAGATTAATTTACTTTTAAAACGAAATGTACCTCCCTTTTATAAAAACCATCCTCTACTTATCAAGATAAACCCTTTTATATTTATAGAACCATGTTTTATAATCTCCTTCCTATTTTATAAAACTTCTTTTTATAAAATATCTTTATTTATAAAATATCTTTATTTATAAAATATCTTTATTTATAAAATATCTTTATTTATAAAATCCCATTTATAAATCTATTTCTTTCTAAATCTCATTTATTTATAAAATCCCACTTATAAATCTATTGATAGAATATCATTTACAAATCTATTTTTAATATTTATAAAACATCGTTTATAAATATATTACTATATTTATAAAATATTACTTTTATAAATCTTTTATATGAACTATTTCAAAAATATTTATATCAAACGATTTCTATCTTCATTAAAACTGTATTTCCTTTATAAAAAAATAGACATATTTATTAAGTGTTAAAACCTTTATAATATAGTTCGAAAATCTCTATTTAAATATACTTCACAAAACAGCTAAATTAATATTCAAAAAATCATGTTTTTATTTCATTTTAGTAAACTCCTTCGTTTACTAATTTATAAATAATTATTAAAACATGTATTATTTTGAAGTATCACCTTAAAAATCATTTCAATTCAAAATCGTTATTTTTTATATTTCAAAATACAAAAAAATAAGGCCATGTGCTACTATAACACTAAATAAGTGAAATGATGTCCATGTCATCAATTATGGCATCCAACAAATCATATATCACAATATATATGAAAAGTAAAATCAACAGTGTGAGGAATCCAGTTGGATCCCTCCAACTTGTCCTCCTGCATCACGGCTCATATATATATATATATATATATATATATATATATATATATCAGCGCACACATATATATGTAAATAAAGTCAATAGTGGTGAGGAATCCTGTTGGATCCCTCCAACCTGTCTCCTGCATAACATACAGTATATAATCATATAATGTGAGTCATCGGCTACTAGGTGGGTACATTTAAAAGGTCATCTGCTCCAAGGGTGAGAATAAATCCAAACCAACCAATGAAGTAGTAAATCATCCAAATAAGCAACAAACATGCATCAATGAATTTTATTCTACTATATAACATACCGGTTAACCAAAAAGGTGAGTTTAACTCACCAAAATTCCAGTTGTCGTCGAAGCGTTCTAGTTTCGACTTAAATAGAGCAGCGTTCGATTTTAGCTTGAAATCCTACAAGCTTCAAATTTTAAAAATCCAACTCGATGACGTAAATATTATCGCTATGAGGCCAACGCAACTGATCGCGTCCAAATCCGACTTTGTATGGACAAGATATGAATATTAGATCACTTGAGATTATTTAAATTTTAATTAACTTAAATTAATTGTGGTTTAACTTAATCAGTTTCCCCTTTAGCAAATCCAGTCCGCACGTGTTCACTACCTTAATCATGACTATCTTCTCCAACCGACGTTGCAACGCCGCCTTAACCACTGTCGTATCATAGCGGTCGAACGCCTTGACCTTGTCGACACCTTAGCCACCAACCTTGTCCCCTAATTCGCCATCGCCATCGAGATAAAGCCAAAAGAAAGCGCCACCATTGAAGCCAGATCCTCGCCACCATGCTCTACTAATCGCTGATCCACCACCACCGATGTACTTCCCCGACCACGCTGCACCATTTTGTACTTGGACACTTCCTCTAATTCAGCTCCGATCGTCGTGGATAATATATGCCATTAGATTTTACGACTAGGGTTAGGATTTAGAACAAAATGAAAGAAATGAGGGTCCTTTTACAGAAAAATTTCCAACACTATTCACATCCCAAAATTTCGAAGTCCAATCGAGGCGTGCCACCTGGTGTTCTATACTAAATACAAACACAATGGAACTAGTATCAGGGCTTAATTCCATCATATACAGAAGTTGACTTTCAAAATCAAATTATATTAAATTCCTTTAATTAATTCCTACGCGTTTTGAGCTTGCACGACCAGACAATATGTCTGATCATCGCAAAACTCGCCAGCATACAACAATTCAATAATCGGATCCAATGGCACTGGTTTCGTCAAAATCCGAGAAAGTGCCTTAGAATACTAATTTCACACATTAAATTACAGTGAATTATTACTAAAACCATTTTAATCACTTTTAATGCTAAATTAAAAGTTTACACTAACTATTTATTATTTAAATTGAATTCAAGTAAGCTTTTGAAATCCATTTATTCAAACTAAATTCAAGATTCAATCATTTATTCGATGTTTAAATCATTATTCCAATAACCCTTATACTTGAAATGTAAGCTGTTTGACTTATAAAACTAATATTTCAATATTTAAAATTAATTAAAGATTTCATATTCAAATGTCTAAAATTCTGGATCATTACACAAATGATGGACAACTCCTTATCAGTTGTATCATATACAACTCATAATCCATGTTTCCTTGTCCTAATCTCATTTTGACCTTGAGGAACACCAGCAAATTGAAAGGGATTTCGTACCTACCATTTCGTGACAGCCTAAGTATAAATGTAAGTAGCTTAAGGAATATCAACAAATACGTACATATATCTTACCTCGTCTACTAATAGTACCACACATAACATCATTGGCTTGAGGAATATCAACAACCAAGGAGTATGCAAGTAATATGTTAGTATATAAACGGTAGAGGACAACTATATATTAAAGATTCATAATCTTTAATATATTAAATTGAGTGATATCACCCTATGAAATATTTTCTTATGAAATACCCTTGTGATTCAAGTGCGAGACACATCAAAAATCAAGTTATATATACTAAACGAATGTATTTATCCCTTAAGGCTATTTAAGGTTTCTTATTGTTCTACCTTTAATTATACATTCATATTACATAAGTTTTAATTACCTTTGCAATTTTAATTTACTTATGTAATATTCTTATACATAAAATTATACTAATTAGATCATATTTAATTAATTTAATTAATTAACATTTTAATTAATTTTCTTATTATTCAATTAAACGTTTTATATTGAATATGTATACTATAACATTTATAGTTATACACATATATCTTTATATATTTGTATGTATTTTATTATTTATTAATTAAATTTTAATTAATATACTTAATTAAACAATTTTAATTAGTTATTAATTTTGAAAATTTCTTATATATACATATATACTTACATCATCTTAAGCAACTCAAGATAATGTAACATATATCTTATATTATATATACATGCTTTAATTAATTAACTATATAATTAATTAATTTATTAATTTAATTAACATTAAAAATTCTAAATATATTTAATATATTTTCAAAACACTTATGAAAATTATATTATAACATTTATAATATGTTTCTTATCTAAATTTAACATTTATATTTAAATTTTATTTTAATTTCAAATCAATTTCGAAAATTAACCCATGGCCCAAATTCAAATTGGGCCTTTTCTATTATGGACAAACCTTTTGGGTTCACTTCACCTTTCGAGCCAGGCCGGTAGCCATGTATGGCTAGGTACTTGATTACCCAAACCCAACATATACACTACTTTTCTAGACACCCTATTAAATGGGTAAACTTAATTTTTTAGCCCTAACATGACTAATTTAGATGCATATGTAAGGTTATCAATGGATACCCTAAAAATCTGAAATTCGTCTGCATCCATATCCGAAAAGTGGATAAATATTCGATATAAATAAAAGCGGATATGGATGGGGATACAAAGGCATCTACTTTTGAAAATTATCCATGCAAATATTTTTTAAGACTGTAGTCTATTTTATGTGTATTTTAGAATTATGAAAGATATGTATTAATTGTTTTATCAAGAAAATAGTTTATATTATATGCATTTTATTCCTATTAACTACTAAAAACTATTTATCATCATCATATTTTTTGATTTTGTATACCTTAATAATGAATGTGAATAAAAAAATGTAACATCCCCCTGTTTGGAGGCCCAAAACTAACGATTACGGATGCTGCAGTCATCCATAGTTATTAATCCTCGGTGACCAAGTATGGCGATATTAGATACATTGAGACACAAGAATATGGAAAACTTTAAACAACGAATAAATTCCGCATTCCATTTCAAAATATTCCAAATTGATTACATGATCCCAGTTCGTAGACTACGTTTCAGACAACATATAATTTTTACAAAATACACCAAGAGCGACATATGAAGATGCCCCCTTAGATGATAAGAGTATATAGATAGACAAGAAAACAATATACCTTTACAAACAAAACACATAGCAGAAATAATAGAACTCTAATAACAAGTTAGCCTCCTACACGTCCTCGGAAGCTTTATTCGTCTAAAAGAACACCTTAACTCTCAACCTACTCAAATTCAATTGAGTGCCCAAGATTTTAAGGGGAAAACAAAAACTTTGAGTCAGACATAAAGCCTGGTATGAATAATAATTTACCATCGCAAACCATTTAGATATCTAGTGAGACCACGCCATTTAGCGGAACGGGTTTTCCTCTCACTAGTATCCTAAAACATTTATAAACCATATATTGTGCTCCTGCATCCACAATGGTTAAAACATAGTATTTCAAAACATTATGATGATACGCAAAACAAATAAATCAATTCTGGATTACCATCCTCATTCATTCTGACTATCTGTCTCAATTATAGTTTCTAGGTTACTATTAACCTGTTAAATGTAAAGGACTATCTTTCCAATTACTTAGTTTTAATGGGATCACTAAGAACCTATTAGTAACTCCAATATCTTATTTCTTATCCTAGTATTCATGGGCTAACTAGGAACCTATTGACTGACTGTCAATATCTTATTTCTTATCTTAGTTTTCATGGGCTAAGTAGAAACCTATTGACTGACCGTCAATATCTTAATCCGGATATAGTTTTCATGGGCTAACTACAAACCTACTGGTCCTTGCTAGTATCAAATCATAGTTTTCATAGGCTGACTAAGAACCTATTGGCCCCTGCCAATATCATACAGTTTTCATGGGCTTACTGTAAACCTATTGGCCTTTGCCAATATCTTTATTAAGAATTTAACATTTGTTAAGTTATATTCACTGCAGGGTCAACCTAGCTGGTTATTCTGCCCTATTCCCAGAATACAGTTATGGCTTAGTAACAATGTGAATAACATTTCCAAATTCTTTATTTATGCCATGGTTTTTCCTTAAAAATGAGAATGGGTTGTTTTTTTTAAAACCTTAAAACATCACTTTCGAAACCCCTGGATGACCTCCTTCAAAAGCATAAAAAGTCTCTTTTCAAAACTCTAAGTGTATACACTTCGAAACCAATGATACCTTTCAATGGTATCAATAAACATTCTTTAAAACATGGCTTCAAAACAATTGAAGTACCCACTCGAAAGCATTTGGTTTACTCTAAAAAATCATTTGGGTCAAAATGGTTATATACGAAAGTATCCCTTTCGAAACCAACAAAATTAATTCGGGGAAAAATTGATGGTGTCAGAGCCATCTTAGTCGAAAGAAAAGACCTTTAAAAATTAAAACTTCGAAGGGCAGGGTCGAAACCCCCTTTCGACTCCATCACCTTCGAAACCCTCACCCCTTTCGAAAGCAATTAGGAAGTGGCTAACTTTGATTAAAATAGAGATAACCTTTCAAAAGCATCACAATCAAAAGGTAGCATAGCAGCTAGGTTTCAACTAGGTCGGAACCTACCATTTCGAAAGCTCTTGTTTAAGGAAAAAGGTACCCCTTCGAAAGCTAATACTTTAACATAATATGAAAACCTTCTTCGAAAGCTAATTATAAAACCCTTTCGAAAGCATATGTTTCAACTATGTCAAAAGCTTTAAGTAAAACAAGGCAAGAATTTTAACTTATGAAAACAAAGCAGGGTTTCGACTCCGTCGAAAGCTAACCTTTCGACACCAAGGCTTCCACCCTCCTTCTGATCCACTACATACCATCTAAGTGATATCTTGTGTATTGGTTTCAACTATGGTAGTTTCGACTGTGTTGGTTTCGACTGGGATGAGGCAAAAACAAAGGAGTCAAAAGGTACTTACTATCTGAGGTGGAACACCTTTTTCTGGATTAAAGGCTGAATTGTTGCAACTTTTAGTAATTACTTTATAACAACTTGCCTATTTGTAAAACATTGATTGGCTGCCATAAAAACATTTCAAATACTTTACATTTAAAACTGCCGCATTTTATCAGATCAAAACCATAAAAATGTAACGTTTAAGCCCTTCCATATACTAAAACCAATTATTTCAGAAAAGTCTTTCTTTTAGAATAATTTATTTTCCTTAGCAAATCAATTAGGAAAAATCCCCAAAAACGAAAATTCAATTTCATCATGTAATCAAACATATTAAAATTTTAGACACAATTTCTTCCTGAAGTATTCAAAATAAATTTTTAAACCCAATTACATATGTTTTTCATCAAAAATTCATAATAAAGTTTCTATAGCTTGGAAATTTCTAAAAATTAAAACCCATCTCCAAAATCATGTTTTACTTAACATAAAAAATTTCCATGGCAATCTGAAATAATATATTCTTGGTTTTACATCAAAACCGTACAAATTCATATTTGTATGAATTAAAATAAATCAACATAATATAACTCAGGCATATCATCATCCATTTTATCACAAAAATGAATTTAAATCATAAATCCGAAACCATATAATCATAGAATAAAAATAGACATGGTATGAGATTATTATTCACCTTAAACTTGATAAGGAATTTGAGATTTGTTGTTGATTAGTCCTCTCTAGGTTTTGATCTAGATAAATTTCTTCCTTTCTTCCTTGGTAATGGTCGGCTTTGGTTTAGGTTTTAGATTTTTCATTTGTGAAAGTGGAAAAAAACGTGAATGGACAATTACAAAAAGATATAGCCGTGTATAATAAATTGGCTAATTTACTAATATGCCCATGTGTAGTTTAATTAACCAATTTAAAGCCCATTTATCTTGTTAATAAGCATGGCCCTATATATATAATTTATTCAAATCCCAATCTCTTTATCATCATTATTCTATTTAATTTATCTAATTAAATCTTCTGAATAATGTTATCAAAAATTAAGGATGTTACAAAAAATATTAGACTAAAACTTTTTATGTATGTTTCTAGATTAATCGATCGTTAGCGGATAGGATAACTATCAGATATCCATCTGTATCCGCGAATGCGAATATTCGATATTCGAAAATGGTTTTGGATGCGGTTGTGTATACTATCCGCATTTGGAAGTATTTATTGATAGACCTACGCATAGGCTATTGGGCTCCGATACTAACTTTGGATCTGGACCAGCACACAGTGGGTTAAATGGGTAAATTTAAAAAAAAATTCATTTTAGATCTTATTAGGCCTATAAAGTCTAAATTTTTTAGACATGATTAAAATTAAATTTTAAATAAACTTATTATTTTATTTTATTTATAGATAAAGTTTTATTTTGATATTAATTTATGTTATATAATATGAACATACGTATAATATACACATGTGCGTGCACGTGCAACATATACAGTATACATGCTTTAACATTCCCATACATAAGTGCTGGGATTTACACTGGAATGGACATGTTAGCCACTTTGTGTACATTTTTTTGAAAGTGTGCCCACTTGTATACATATGTGTTGTCTAATATATATATATATATATATATATATATATATATATATGTATGTATGTATGCATGCATGCATGCATGCATGTATATGTATGTATGTATATGTGTGTATATGTGTGTGTATAAGTATGTATGTATGAGCAAGGATCAATAACACCCTTTATTTAGCACCCTTTTAAAAACCTCGATATCAGCCAGAAGTTTCTATTTATGTATTTGTTCTTTCTCTCTCTTGTCATACGGACGAAATATTTATATATAAACTTGTGGCTGATATCAAGTGGTTACAAATGGTGCTATATAAAGGGTGCTATAGATCTAGCTCTTTATATATAATTTATCATGATATAAAATATATTTATAATGTATATATATAACTGTATACAAGTTATATTTGTAGATACAAATATTAATAATTATATATATAAATTAAAATTAAAATTCAATTTTAAAATTTCAGATCTAGATCTAGATTTTAAATTATTTTCTAATTTCCAATTTAAATAAATAAAATAATATTTTGATATAATAAAATAAAAATATAAAATGATGGAACAAAAATATATTTTTATTAGAAATATGTAAGTATATATAAATTAATATTTAAATTTCAAATATAAAATATCATTATATATTTAAAATATAAGTGACTAAAATTATATATATATATATATATATATATATGAATGTATGTATGTATGTATGTATACTCATATATATTTTCGGCCTAAAATTCGCCAGACTAATTTTTTTAGATCCTTACGATTTTGAAATTATGTTTTTTTAATGTAAATCATTTTCATCTGGAAATGTTTAAAAAATTATTACAAAAAATAAATTTCACAATCATAAGTATGATTAATGTATATTAAAAAAAATACACATACATATTTTGTAATATATATATTATATTAAGTAAAATGTTATATTTCAAAATAATAGTTTAAATAAATTTATATATATGGTTTTTAAAATTATATATATATTAGAAATGCTTGCATGTATATGATTTAATAATATATATACATATTATATATATATATATATATTAAAGTCGATTTTATTTTAAAAACCTTTTAAATTATTATTAAATTTTGAAAACTAATTTTTTTCTGACTGAAAACTATATTCTTATATAATATATAATCATATTACATATAAACATATTCACATCCAATGTTGACAGCATAGATATATAGGGATTTATGATATCGTGATCTAAGCTAAGCATATATGATTAGAGATAATTATCAAATAAATATATAAAATTGTAATTACATTAGTTACCTTGACTATAGCCTAATTAGTACACGTTGAACACTGAATCGATCGACTCCGCTTGAATCGGAATTCAAATCCTTCCAATGAGAGCTACCGGATTGAAAGCACTACACACCATTGTCCTTATTTTATTTGAGTTTGTGTTTTTAATGCTTGAATCAATGGAGGAGGTGAGAAAGTATATGTAGCTTGAATGGGAGAGGTTGGAGCAAAAATGAGAGAGCTCAAATGAGGAGTTAAGGCGTTTTAAATAGTAGAGAAAGAGAGGAGCTAAAACTGGATCCAGATCCATAAATATCTCTACTAATTCAAACCCCTTTTGAATCAAATTCAACCCCCTTTTTCTCATACCTATGGCCGGCCATCCTAACCCCTTTTATTTATGTATTAGAATCTAACTTAAATGTCCATCGATATTTATAACGATATGTGCGTATATAACTATTATATACGCACTATTTTCAATACCAATAAACACAAATAAAATAAAATTTTACAATTAATATTTCATAAATATTAATTAATTTAATTAATTTATAACAATTATTCAACATTACGGCTATGTGACTCTTACATGTAAATTCGGTAAGCGATTAATAGCTTACAATTCAAATATTAATGTTTACACGTCACTTTAGCTAATTGTGTGACATTATAGCCAAATTTATCGCTTACATAGCTTCAGTAAAATCCAATTTTACTTATTATAAGGGTTACCCAATAGTGATAATTATTTACACCAATTCTCTATGTCAAAACTATATCACATTAGGGCTTATGGAATCTGATAATGGTCAAAATTCCAATATCGTCCACATTCAACTTTATAGTCCAAACACAAAGTCCTTGGTTTAATAATAATAATTATTAACTAAACTACTATGGCCAGAGACTTTGACTTTGGGTAGACTTCAGTTATCCATGATACTAACCCTATATAACCGAGGAGATGAATTCTCTATTAAATAGTATTTCACTTCCAATAACTATTAGTACGTAACCCCATGGTGCCCACAACATCAATGAGTAATACGCTGCCCAACATTTGGAGAGGGTTACAAACTCTCAATAGATGCATCATCGATACATCTTGACTATGAATATTTAAAATGAAGTGTTTATAATATTATGATATATTGCTCATGATTATAACACATTGTAATTACCATCACAAAACACATCATTTATGGATTTTCTATTAAATATACTTAAATTAAATAATCAATTAATTACAAAATGTTATAACAATTATATAAAATAAAGAAAAACAGTTTTTATTTCAAATGAGATTTTATTACAGAGTTAATAATTTACAATAAATTAAAGAATTGCCCCTAGAGCATACCACTAACTCTATAAATCCAAACATTACCCCTAATTACCCCATCTCTCATTTATTTTCCCTTACTCTTACTAAAAAAAAGCATAGGCCGACTACATTTTTCATTAAGAAGAAGAAGAAAGTGTAAGTAAAAGAAAGAGATTTCATTTCCAAAAAGGAAAATAGGACATTTAATCAAGTTTTAACCAAACCTTGGTGAGTAGCACTTTCTCTAATGCATTTTCGAATTGATATAAATTATTTAGTAGAGGGAAGGGTTAATAACAAATGATAATTTAAATAATTAGTCACAAGGAAATTATTAGTAATCGTGGAACGAGCGGAACTTCATTTCTGATTTTTTTGAAAAGATAAATGTGTGTTAACTAATGATAATTATACATTCGATATGGTTTAGTGGAAAGTAATTACTTTTAACGGTAATAAAATAGTTTTCAAGTTAATCACAAAACTGCCACTTAAACATGTGATAGCTTTTGTATGCTCAACCTTCAATAGCTTCTAAGTGTCAACCTACGATAACTAGAATTTGTTAACATGCGATAGACATAATTTCTTAAACTTGCGATAGCTTATAAACTTAACATGCATTAACTATAAATTATCAACATGTGATAGCCTGTGAACTCAACATGCGATAACTATAATTTATGTATAGGTGATAGCTTGTGAACTCAACATGTGATAGCTATAATTTATTAACATGCGATAACTGTATAAGTAGGACATGTGATAGGACTATCTTAACATGAAATAGCTATGTGATGACGTCATGCAATAACTTTAGAACTTCAACATGCAATAACTAGTGACGCTAAAAAATTTCCACAAAAATAAGTGATCTTTTAGTAGCATTTCGAAAGTCATCTTCCAAAGTTCTAGTCGAGAATTTTATAGGAATGAAATTGCCATAGAGAACGACAGTTAGAATATGAAGACTTATTAAACTAATGAGGATGAAACTAATCTTAGAAAAGTTAAGTGAAGATAAGCAATAACCTTTAAAGTAAAAACGAGAAAAATGGTATAAGGCCTCCATGACATCCAAATGTCCATTCACGACAATTTACAAGACCAATGGTATTAGGCCTCCCTGAAATCCAAATGTCTATTCACGATAATATACGAGACCAATGGTATAAGGCATCATAGCATCCAAATGTCTATTCACAACAATTTACGAGAACTATGATATAAGTCCTCCTAGCATCCAAATGTTTATTCGTGACAATTTATAAGAACTATGGCAAAAGGCCTCTGTTATATGTGGATGTCTATTCATGACAACATGCAAGAATGAAAGTATCATACCTTTGTGGCAACCGAAAATGTTAAAACTCGACATTATAAGTAGTAAGAATAAGTCCTATGTGGTAATTTAAATGAACTAACTATAGAAACTAGTCAAAATATGATGTGAAAGCAAAATCTCACACTTATGTTGGAATTGATTGTTAGAATTGGGCCAGCCCACAGCAGAAGAAATGGGTGAATTTCAAAAAAATTAGCCATTTTGGATGTTTAATGGGCCAATGAAGTCTAAATGCATTTAGATCTTATCTAAATTTTCTTTTACATAAAATCAATATTTTATTTAATTTGGCAAAAAAATTTCAAAAGGGTTTGAATATTATGTAAATTTATATGAATGAGTGTATCAAATACACCTATGTGTGTAGTAGTTACTTATTAAAATAAATATGTGAAAGTAACATTAGTTTTCTTCTCTAATAGTTATGAATTAATTAAGAAAGTAAACGATATTAATTGGAGAGAGAGACATCATATTTCTCTATCTCTGATTAGATTAATAATATGTTGAATAAACATGTTAACATTTCAATTGAATGTTTTATTAGGAAAGCATTAATTCAATTTAATTTGATTAATCGCAAATGATTATGAGCACATCACATGCACCTATGTGTATAGTGTAAGTGCAACATGTAAAAGTGTACAAAGTAAATGTAAACATTGCTTAAGTGCTGGGATTTACACCACAATGGACACATTTTTCATCTATATATGTCTTTGTCGTTCTAAACATGAACGGTTTTATTTATTTATTAATAATAAATAGATACATATATATACATTGTAAAAAATTTATATACATATACAATTAATGTTTAGCATAACAGTTCAAATAAAATAGGTTTCATTTCAATTACAAGTAGTAAATCAAAGAATATTAAGATTAATGAAAATGGTTTGAAGCAGTTGTGAAAAGAATCCTTCCTTTTTAAGAAAAGATATAATTTTTAATTAGATGGAATTGCAAATCATGGAATATATCATTGATTTAATGTTTCCCTTTTTCTTTTAAAAGAAAGAGTTTATATTAGAATGATTTTAAACATGACAATTAAAACATCATATTAATTAGATGACAAAGATTAATTAATGTGATTATTACAAAGTTTCAATTACATAGCAACCCATGTTTAAATATTCAAGTGTATACTTTTTGATATGAAAAACTGAATAATGAAAAATAATAATTCAAAGTTCAATTATGTTCAATTTTTAAACAACAAAATCAAACGACATAGGCATATATATATTTGAGATAAGAAGATCTAGATATAGATTAAACAAACTTTGTAAACAATCACATAGAGTACAGAAAATAAAATTAAGAAGGTCTAGATCTAGGTTAAATTAATTAATCAAACAATCATACATGAGACAGAAAATGAGATGTTATAATTCATAACAAAATAGTAGTGAAAAAAAGAAAACATTCTATATTTTAACATGATAGAACAATCGATTCAAGCAAGGGAATGGAGATATTCAAATCAAGATTCAAATTCACAAGTATGAACAGAAGGGAAAGATAGTGATTAAGGGGATAGGAACAAATTATAAGATATGTAAATATAGAATTATGCATATATATAATTACCTTAGGATGAAGCATGTAGAAACACCTTGAATGATAGAATAATACCTAGATCCGATTGATCACTCTTTAGATCTGATAGACCTTACCCGTCATCACACCTTGATTTGTGGCTTCTCCTCATATTTCAAGCAAATCACCATCTCACTTTGCAAGAGAAGAATGAACCACATTTTTAATTTAGTTTGATGTTAATTTGTTTTGATGGTTTTTTTAGATGAAGTTTCAGCCATGAATGAATGATGGAGAAGAGGAAGAAAAGAGAACAAAAATGAAACTCACGTTCTGTTCTCTGTACTTTCAAAAATGAGGAGGTTTTGTTTTTAATAGAATTAATGGAACATTTTCATGTTCTCCTATTAAAACTTTCTCCTTTATTTCCTCTTCTTAAATTTCAATTAATCTCATTAATTGATTTCCTTCTCTTACCATTATATGTCTGATCCAAGCACATTCCACATATGCAATTTTTCTAAATAAAAGAAAACAACTTTTATGTAATTATTTTATTGTTTAAAACATGTCGATATATGAAAATATAACTTTTATATATGCATTAAAATAATTACCAACAACAATCAAAACATTAGATAAATTAACTATAATTAATATTTCATAAATATTAATTAATTTAATAAGTTTGCAACATTTTACAAACTAATTAAATTGTGTGGTTTTCGAAGAAATCACAAATGCGGTTGTGCGACTCAGAGGTGTGAATTCATTCACGATTAATATTGAACAGTTCAAATATTAATGTTCACACGTCACTTAGCAGGTGGTATGACAGTTTGTCTAAATTCATCGCTTACAGGTCTTTTCGGTAAAATCAAATTTTACTTATTATAAGCGGTACCTAATAGTGACAATTATTTACACCGATTCTCTTCGTCAAAACTATAACATATTAGAACTTACGGAATTTGATAATGGTCAAAATTCCAATATTGTCCACATTCAAGTTTATAGTCCAAACACAAAGTCCTTGGTTTAATAATAACAATTATTCTAAAATGCTCTGGCCATAGACTTTGACTTTGAGTTGACCATGATACTAAACCCATATAACCGAGGAGACGAATCCTCTCTTGAATAGTGCTTCACTTCTAATACTTCCACTCGACCCAACTATAGTCACTCGATGGAACTCCATGCCATGATTTGAATATAATCAAAGTGGAGCTTTCATATTGAAAATCACAGTATTCTCAAGTCGAGTGAACTGTGTAAATCGGTCACATTGATATTTTTTGTTTGATCTTAGTTATATTAAACGACAGAAAACTATCCAATGAGTCATTCCATAGTTATCCAATAACTATTAGTACGTAACCTCTAGGTGCCCCAAGCAGTCATGAGTAATACACTACCCAACATTTGGAGAGAATTACATACTCTAGTCTCAACGGATACATCGATATCCAGCCTCGATGCATCTTGACTAGGAACATTTAAAATGGTATATTTGTTTTATTGTGATAAATTACTCATGGTTACAACACTTTGTAACTACTATCACAAAATATGCAATTTATGGATTTTCTATTAAACATATTAATATAACCACATTATATCAAGTATATAATAGAAAGAAACCCTTTATTATGAACAAGATTGTTCAACGAGTTAGATATATGTAACAAAGTACATAATTGCCCCTAGGGCATACCCCTAACTCTATCAATCTCCCACTTGCACTTGGGGTCAATTATGGAATCTTATTCCAACTTCTCCAATCGGTTTCTCAAAACCAGTTGGGTCTGTCCCTTTGTGAACAGGTATGCTATTATGTTTCAATTATCTACTATATCAATCAACTCTCTCCGACAGTAATAAACACTTTATCACGTGGAACAATTCGAAGTATGTCTCTCGACCTCTAATGAGCTCTAAGTTCTATTACGAACCATATCACGACATTGTTATCATATAACAATGTTATGAGATTCTCAACATTTGGAATCGGCTCATTTATAAATTTGTGCACTTATAATTTTATATACATTATTTTTATTGCGGCAATATTCAAGGCGATGTATGTAGCCTTTATTCATTGAATAAGCCACGGTCTTTTATTTGGAACATTTCCAACTTAAATATTCTTAATTTTAATTTATTATAGACATACTACACTATATGACTTATGAAGTTTGAGTTCGAACACTTCTTCATAAGAAGTTTTTGTTTTTGTAAATAATTCTCTAGTATTTCATATATACATGAGAACACTTCAAATAACCATTTAGTGATATCAATTTGGATTTGATATTTGCTTTATGTATCAAATACATAAACAAATCATGATATCGTAGACAACATAACATGTATGATAATTCCTTTTGCCATTGCTAAGGAATCAATCTTATATGTTCCATGTTAAACATTTTAATAAGGTGTCCTTGCATATCATTTGGGACATTCCCAACATCTTTTATACTTACTATATAAGACATCACTTATTAATCCAATGTTGAGTTTTAAAACAAGTAAGGCTGATTTTAACACAAGTGCATCGTTAAAATCAACAACGTGTTGTTTACTTTTAGTTTAGAAATATCAAAATGTACCTGTAACGACCAGAATTTTTCGACGTTGATTTGGAATATTTAAATGGTTTTAAATATTGAATTTGAATTATAGGTTGATTTTGAATAAGGAAATTTGGTTTATATTTATAAAATAAATTCAGAATTTAAATATAGTGATTTATTGAATAATTTAATTATCGAATTTTATAATTGAATATTGGTTAAATTATTGTATCTTGAGTTTTAAGCTCGATAAAAATAATTTGAAGGATTGTAAAATTTATATTAATAATAATAAAGATAATAAAAGTTTTTAAATTGAATTTAGAAGTGATCTGTTCAATTTTAAAATAATTTGTTCGAATTGACATTTAAAAATGGCCATCCGGGACACAGTCTCGGAATTCGACGAAACTAGTTCCGTTGGGTCCGTAATATTGTATTATTATCGGATTTCAAATTTCGTAGCTTTTGGAGTAATCGTTTAGCCGTATGAGATATAAACGTGCTGAAATTTATATCGAAAATTTAATAAAATAATTGGGTTCAAAAAGCTATCTTCTCCATACGATCGAATTTGGACTCGAAACCTCTTTCATTGTGTTTGGAATAGGGGTATAACATTACAAACGCCTAGCGGCACGCCTCAATAGGAGGTCAAGATTTCACTGTATGTAATTAGAGACATTTGGAATAAAAATCTATATAAAAATCTAGTCAAAATCAAATCGTATGTAATGACCCTGAAATCGGCCTTCGAAAATCGGCATCCGTACTTCACTTGTACTCAAAATGCCGCAGATTCAAACGTCGAATCTAGCTCACCGGAGCTTATAACACCGTTAAGTATAACAACACAACGGAATAAAGAAATACAATGATATCATATACAGCTCCAATGAATACAATATCCAGAATGATATACAACAATGATATCAATATGATACAACAATATCAGAGATATGATACAATGCTACAGCGGAAATAACAACAATGGAAGAGATCACTCCAAATGATCTACAAAAGAGAATGACTCCAACAACTCCAACATCAAGCTCGAATCCCCATCACATTGCACCAAGATAAGCAAGTGCAGTCATGCATGAACTCCAAAAACTGAACTAGCTCCAGATAATCTACTAAACCTGGATATCTGAGAAAACCAACTCTAGACTGCCCGTGTGGAAAAATTGTGGGCACCCAGAGTTTAGGAAGGGAATAATAAACTCCAGGTCAGTCATGGGACTAGTATGAGCAAACAAAACAGTTGATCTTTAAAACAAACAACAAAAGAATTTTTTTAAACATTGAAACCCGTAATGCTTTTGGAAAATGAAACTACCATAAGGCCTCCCGCCACACACATAATGCAAACGCAGAATTGGAGGAGATTTCTCCTTATGATAGTCAAACATGCTTACTACGCAAAGAAAACTCTTTTGATATTATTACTAGTGCATAGTGGAAAACATTTCGAAAGTATAATATTAATCTTAGCCAGAATACAAGATTTCATCGTATGCCTACTATAGCTACCATGTTCAATAACAGGTTACCGCCACATTCCATGGCAGGTTATACAACTAAAACCATACAGGGCGCGTATTGTTTCTTTGGATTTCCAACAAATGGTCAGGCTAAGGAACTTCCTTACACCGAAATGGAAACGCCTCTAGAAAGACGCCTCGAGAACCTAACCGGATCTCTGCAAACACAAGGCCGACGCTACCTCACGCTTTAACCAAGCTATAACTAGGTAACTACCACACGAGTATGCCATTCCGGGTCGTTACCGACCTTTATCCGAGACGTCTCGATCACAAAGCAACATCACACAGTAATAAATTTACAGTGTCCACACGAGTTAAGTATTTGGGCTCCATACCATGATACCACCCTTTATCCAGAAGAAAATGGACATACCCTAGGGGCGCGACCCCTACAAACCTTGCTGCAACATTCCTGTTTCGACCATTACCGGTCTGTGAGGCTCGACAAAGTCTCGTCCACAAAGCTACGCTTTTTCACAAAGCCATGCTTTGATCACAAATGATCAACCAATGATCAGCAACACACAGCAACACTCAGCATGCCACACTACCAAATTGGGAGTATATCACTGATAACCTTCAACTACATAACCTCTGAGCTCGTACTGTTAGTCCCTGAGGAGTTGGTTTTGATGACAACAACCTTAGAATAGATTATAAAATATAAATACTAACATTACAAGTTTAGATATATATGTATATGCAGGATCTAACCATGCAGGTATCAAGAATGAAGACTGTACAGTATAGAGATTCAAGATATCGAAGATTGAAGACTCATGAGTATCAAGAATTTCAAGTTTCCCAGATAAGTTATATAGTTAGGAATATTGTTAAAACTCATAGAAAGGCACTGGCATCTTAATATCCAATTTATTCGTGGAATGGAATCCACTTCGAGCCTGTTAAAGGGATGGAACCCTAAGTAGGATGGAACCTACGAAAATCTAGTGGGACATTGTTTTGTATCCACTAATTTTAATTCAAATGATTTTACAAAATTATCTTGTTTTCAAAATGATTTCAAAACTTTCCTTTTAAAAGATTCAAAACTCTCTGTCCTGATTTTAAATAATTTTAGCCTCAAAAACATCTTTATTCTCAGAGTCAAATTACTCCTGATTTTAAACTATCTTTTCAAATAAAATATTTAACTTTTAAATATTTATACTTAGATTTAAATATAAAATTATAGTTAAATTATGTATATATTGTTCTTTATATTTACTTATGAATTTCATCTATAATCAAGTATATTTATAAAGTTTAAAATAGTTTTAATATAAGATAAAGGTTATTTTCAAAGAAAATCAAAACATCAAAAATTGCTTTGGGATGTCGACATGCCTATGGTGACCATGTCGACATGGTGACAGTTGAGTTCAAAATTCAAATTTCAAAAGAAGTGTCTATTCGCCATAACTCTTCATGAATGGTCATGGCTGTTGCTCTTCTATAAATAGGGGTCAGTTTCAACGAATTTTTAATCATATTTTTCTGGTTTTCACTCCTCTTCTTCTTCCACATTTCTTAATACAAAATCATACCATTACTCTGCCGAAATCAACATCGAATCATACTCAATTACTTCTGGTGTGATTCTCCATCATTATCTCTACAAGATCCAAGTGCTAATCTGAGTTATAGACTTTTTGTAATCAATCGAGCGAGAAAAGGTGTGATTGTAGCCTTGGAAATCAATTGAGCGAGAGAAGGTGTGATTGTAGCCTTGGAAATCAATTGGGTGAACTTGTTGCCCCGGAAATCAAGTATCTCTACCCAGAGGATTGTTATTCTGGAGGGTGTACCTCGTAGCCTTGAAACCGAGGGTTGTAATTGTTGAATTGGCTTTGAAAGGAAATCTGTACTTAGTTGTGCGGGACTGGATGTAGGGTAACTCCGAACCAGTATAAAATCCGGTGTGTTCTTTCCTTTACTGCTTTTACTTTATATTTGCATCTGTGTTTGATTCTGTGTTCATATCTGTGTCTGATTAGTGTATACATTGTTAACAAATTAAGATAAACTCAAAATGATTAACATATTTCTTAAAACACTATTCACCCCCCCTCTAGTGTTAATTCTAGCCTTAAGATCCTTAATCCGCATTTCTCACATTTGGTATCAGAGCTTTGTTTTCAAAAGTTTCATAATCTGAATTTTGAAAAGTTTTAAAATGGATACTAACACTAGTACTGCTATGTCCACCAACACTAGTTCATTTGTAGAAGGTCAGTCTACTGCCAGACCACCACTTTTTAATGGCAGTAACTATGCATATTGGGCATGTAGGATGAAAATATATTTACAATCTGTAGGATTAGAAACATGGAATATCACACAAACTGAATATTCTGAACCCACAACTAATTTTGCACAGTGGACCACTGAGCAAAAGACTGTTGCACAAAATAATTCTAAAGCAATGAATATTCTGTTTTGTTCACTTGAAAGAAATGAATTTAATAGAGTGTCAGTTTGTAAGTCTGCATATGAAATCTGGAAAACTTTGCAAGTAACTCACGAAGGAACAAGCAAAGTTAAACAGACCAAAATTTCCATGCTCACAAATCAGTTTCAGTTATTTAAAATGAATACTAATGAGTCTATTTCAGATATGTATAGTCGATTTCAAGGTATTGTGCATTCTTTAATATCTTTGGGAAAGGAATTTTCGGAAGAAGACCAAGTTAGAAAAATTTTGAATTCTCTCACTCCAGAATGGGATCAAAAGACACTTGCAATTGAAGAGGCAAATGACATCACTACTTTAAAGATAGAAGAATTGATTGGAAATCTAATGTCGTTTGAAGTTCAAATGATCGGGAGAAGAGAAAGCAAAGCATCTGAAAAGAAATCAATGGCATTCAATGCATTAACCGACGGATCAGATTCAAACAGTGATAATGATGAAGAGATATCATTTATGACCAGGAATTTTTGGAAATTTCTGAAATACAGAAAGATGAATAATCTCGAGAGAAACAACTTTAAGAATTCCGGAAATCAGACTACAGTACCAAACTTTATCAAATGTTTCAATTGCGACGAACCAGGTCATATCAAAAGAGACTGTCCGCATCCAGATAAGCAAAACTCTCCTACAAACAATGATTCTGCAAAGAAACAGAAACGTGCATTCACTGCTACTCTAGATGACTCTGACTCATCCTCCAGCGACGATGAACAGAAGAAAGATAATTCAAATCTATGCTTCACAGCAATTCTCGATTTAGTCGATACCAAAGACACGGACTCTGAAAAAGGTACACGTTTACAATACATTGGCTGAAATTGCATGCTTGAATTGATTGATTGATTGGTTGTTTTTAATTGATTGATTGATTGATTTTGAATTGATATGTTGTTTGAATTTTAAAATTTATTTTCTATTTTTTACTATATTTTATTATTTTATTATTATTTTTATTATTTTTGACACATTCTGAAATTTATTATAAGTATAATAATATTTCAGAAATATAGACATTAATAATAATATTTATTTATACATATGTATTAGATAACTTAGGAAAAATCATGTCATGAAAATTCAGAGGCATATGTCGACATGGCCCCTACCACGATATCGACATGCCTACCTGAATTTGAATTTCAAATTTTGAATTCAAATGTTTGAATTTCCCTCCACCTTTTCACTTCATATTTCTCTGAAAAGATATCTTTTGACCAGAGAATATGTCATTTGAAAGTCTATTTATTCACTATCTTTTATCATATCTTTTCACTTTCATTTTCAAATTCAAACTCTCTCTTCATATCTTCAAGCTCTCTACTCTCTACTCTAATGGCTTCTTCAAGCAACCCCTCAACCATGAGAATTTCCAGAAAAATCAAAGAGCAATTACTTAATGATCCAGAGGCAATTAAAGCATACATCAATTATGCTAATTATGCCAAAGTCCATCCCGGAAAATTTTCTATTTTTCAAGATTTTTCTTCTTATGAAATTGATTCTCTTTTTGCACACAATGGTGTTTTAAGTCTTATTGACTCGTCTCAAAATGATTTTGTTTGCTATCCTAATCTTGTCAAAATCTTCTATGCTAATTTAAACCGTGGTTTTTATATTGGAAATGAGAATGAAATTGGAGTAATGTCAAAGGCACTCAAATTGTTTTGAATTGTGACCTTTTGGGTACCATTCTCAATTGCAAAAGCACGGGAATGGATCTTTCTAGTTTTCAAATCGATGAACATGATCGTGAGACATTTCATCATATTTTTGAAGGAGATGAAAACTTTGAATTTAAGAATCGAAACTTTCGTCCTAAAGCAAGAATTGTCAATCTTCTCTTACAACATACTTTGACCCCAAGATCGGGAAATTTTAACAATCCTACTTCAAAAGTGTGCAAATCAATTTTTGATATTTTCGGAAATTATGATATCAATTGGGCGCAAGTTATTTTGGATGAACTTCGTCCTAAAAATTTTGAAATGGGAGAAAACACTTTATATCATGGAATTTACCTTACTCGGATTTTCAACTATTTTGGAGTAAATTTCAAAGGAGAAGAATTTGTTTCAAGGAAAGTTTTTAATATCTCAAATATTTCTCTCATGAAAATCACATATGTTTTTCAACCTTATGAAACCCTTACCGAAAAGGAAGAGCGTTTAGCTCATGAGGAAATGAAAGAAATGGAAGAGGAAGAAGAAGAAGAAAGGGATGAAATGGAAATAGAAGAAGAAGAAGGTGAAACATCTCTAGAAAGTATTGAATATCCATCCAACCCTTCTAACAAAACCCTTCTCAAAAACCAAAAGATAATTGTGGAGAATCAACAGATTTTAAAACGATCCGTTAGTAAGAAGTTGGATAACATGTCTTCGAAGATGAACAAGTTCATTTCAAAAGTTAGCAAGAAACTTGGACTATCTTCATCATCTTCATCTTCTAACTAGTTTTATCTTTTAGTATCTTATTGTATTTGTCTTAGTTTGTTTTTCTTTCGAATGTTCATGTAGTTCATTATGCTTAATCTTTGTATTATCATAATGAAATTGAATTTCCTTTCTGATATCTAGCTTATCTTATCTCCTGAATAAATGTTAGTATATTATAAATTTATATATATACACAATTATTCACAAAATCAAAATTGTCATAAATTTTCACTAACCCATGTCGACATTCCCTAGTAGACCATGTCGACATATACTGGTCAGAAATGACTATTGATTTTTGAATTTGAAATATGAATAACTACCAAATGTCTATTCATTTCAAACGAATTTCTACACCTATATATACCTTTTTCTTCCAGAAATCCTCACTGAAATTTATTTCTCATTATCTTATCCTTCATTTCTTTCTCTAATTCAATTATGGCCAATCCTATTCACAATCTATCTGAAAATCTTGAAGAAACACTCAATTCATTCAAGAATCTTCTCTCTTTTATTCTACGAAACCAACATCACTTAGAGTTGAGTCAAATGCAGATGATCAAGGAGCAAGAAAGGCATTTCAATGCAATTCGATGGATGATCTCCTCTCTACACAAAGATGATAATGAAATACATCCTCCTGTCTCTCTCACCAATGACAATGAGAATTGGGATGCAATTAAAGCAGACCCTATATTTGGAGAAGATGGATGGGTAGATGTTCCCCGAAACGTTTAATTGTCTTTCTTTGTTTGATTTGTTTGAATTAATTTGTTTGATTTGGTTTGATTTGATACTTTGTGTGGATTGATTTTATTTGGTTTGAAGTTTGATGTGTGAAACATATATATATACACTGAAATTAATATAGTTTTTAATTAAGTTATTATGCTCATAAGTATCATTATTTCTTAATCTATATAGTATATATTCTGTTGTATAGTTTATCAATGCAGGTATTGAAGTCCAAGAATAAGGGGGAGTAAGTTTTTGTTGATGACAAAGGGGGAGAAATTTAAAATAGGGTAGTTAGGCATAGATTAAGGGGGAGTTGTTAGTTTTAGGGGGAGTTATTAGGATAGAAGGAATATTTTATAAACAAAGGTTGTCATCATCAAAAGGGGGAGATTGTTAGTCCCTGAGGAGTTGGTTTTGATGACAACAACTTTAGAATAGATTATAAAATATAAATACTAACATTACAAGTTTAGATATATATGTATATGCAGGATCTAACCATGCAGGTATCAAGAATGAAGATTATACAGTATAGAGATTCAAGATATCGAAGATTGAAGACTCATGAGTATCAAGAATTTCATGAGTTCAAGTTTCCAAGATAAGTTATATAGTTAGGAATATTTTTAAAACTCATAGAAAGGGACTGGCATCTTAATATCCAATTTATTCGTGGAATGGAATCCACTTCGAGCCTGTTAAAGGGATGGAGCCTTAAGTAGGATGGAACCTACGAAAATCTAGTGGGACATTGTTTTGTATCCACTAATTTTAATTCAAATGATTTTACAAAATTATCTTGTTTTCAAAATGATTTCAAAACTTTCCTTTTAAAAGATTCAAAACTCTCTGTCCTGATTTTAAATAATTTTAGCCTCAAAAACATCTTTATTTTCAGAGTCAAATTACTCCTGATTTTAAACTATCTTTTCAAATAAAATATTTAACTTTTAAATATTTATACTTAGATTTAAATATAAAATTATAGTTAAATTATGTATATATTGTTCTTTATATTTACTTATGAATTTCATCTATAATCAAGTATATTTATAAAGTTTAAAATAGTTTTAATATAAGATAAAGGTTATTTTCAAAGAAAATCAAAACATCAAAAATTGCTTTGGGATGTCGACATGCCTATGGTGACCATGTCGACATGGTGACAGTTGAGTTCAAAATTCAAATTTCAAAAGAAGTGTCTATTCGCCATAACTCTTCATGAATGGTCATGGTTGTTGCTCTTCTATAAATAGGGGTCAGTTTCAACGAATTTTTAATCATATTTTTCTGGTTTTCACTCCTCATCTTCTTCCACATTTCTTAATACAAAATCATACCATTACTCTGCCGAAATCAACATCGAATCATACTCAATTACTTCTAGTGTGATTCTCCATCATTATCTCTACAAGATCCAAGTGCTAATCTGAGTTATAGACTTTTTGTAATCAATCGAGCGAGAAAAGGTGTGATTGTAGCCTTGGAAATCAATTGAGCGAGAGAAGGTGTGATTGTAGCCTTGGAAATCAATTGGGTGAACTTGTTGCCCCGGAAATCAAGTATCTCTACCCAGAGGATTGTTATTCTGGAGGGTGTACCTCGTAGCCTTGAAACCGAGGGTTGTAATTGTTGAATTGGCTTTGAAAGGAAATCCGTACTTAGTTGTGCGGGACTGGATGTAGGGTAACTCCGAACCAGTATAAAATCCGGTGTGTTCTTTCCTTTACTGCTTTTACTTTATATTTGCATCTGTGTTTGATTCTGTGTTCATATCTGTGTCTGATTAGTGCATACATTGTTAACAAATTAAGATAAACTCAAAAAGATTAACAGATTTCTTAAAACACTATTCACCCCCCTCTAGTGTTAATTCTAGCCTTAAGATCCTTAATCCGCATTTCTCACACGTACGTCTCAGAGAAGGGTGTTAAGCTAAGAGAATAAATTCTCCCCCACCAACAGAAATGTATTTGAAAGAAATCAGCTTTATATCTCAAAGTGTAATGTCAGACATACAACCATACAAGTCTGTTCCGGGTTCGAACAGAACCGAAGGCACTTCCGAAGAAGCCCTTGCAATCCGGGTATTCACAATCCCGATCGGACTTCCCATCACTTAGGGAATCTCTATACCGTAGCTACTCAGTGCAGAGACAATCGATAGGTCATCCTATCGCTCTCGCAAATACCCGGTCTACACCATCGGTCTTCAAATGCTATCCATATCGTCGTATCACTATTCGGAATGGGATATATGACACAAAGGTCCTCTCCTGGCTAAACCGAATAATGAGCGCAATTAACAATCTTATGGATACTAGGGTCTCAGTTAAATCACAGCTTAAAGCCCAAAACTTTTCATTCGAATGGTTAAAACAAATTACCATTTCCAATCTTTTAAACAAAAGATTCATTTCAACAACCTTCAATGGTTTAAACAAATTTCCATACTTTTAATCTTTTAAACAAAAAGATTCAATTCACAAAGTTCACCCCGTTCACAAAGATCCGCTCATGGATTTCAAAACAATTTCCATTTTAATTAAATAGGTTTACTCGTTAAATCTTTAAATCAAGATTTAACTTATAGCTTTCAAAACTCCTTTCCAAAGATTCATTCATAGTCTTTCAAAACCATTCCATTTCAAGTTGGATTAACTCGTCCGGTATTTGAATTAAAGACTCATTTCATAGTTTTCAAAACATTTCAATTCCATTTCAAACTTGAAACCTTTCAACACAATTTGGAAATCCTTTCTTAAAATGAAAGCTATTATTATTTGAAAACAAATAGTTTTCGTTTCCGAAAAATCCAGTTATATTTACACGAGTTAAAGCCTTTGGATTTAAATTCAAATTCCCAAATCAATACATTTAAAATGGTTTAACCCATATATAACTTGTACAACATCTTTAATCCCTAGTTTCAAATCATAGAATTCAATTTCAAACTTGAATTCAAATTTAAATCAAATTATTTAAATTGAAAACTTTACCAAGTTATTCAAAATAACTTTTATCTTTGAAAACACCTTTTCAAAGCTTTAACATTTAACCCAAATCCATTTCCAAAAATCAATTGAAATTAAAATTTCAATTTCAAAAATATTAAATTTAAATTATCTGTGACTTAACCGATTTCCACGTGAAATCCATATTTGTGTGTGTAAAAGTGTGGTCTAGGGGTTTAACACACAATAGTGCAACATCATTCAATCATCACAGATTAGAATACAGAAATATAGTTGATAAGCGGTATAACTATAACGCTTATCTTTCATTCACAGATCACAGATATATTAATTACATTCATCCCAGATAAATAAACTACAGTACAGATAACACACAAATCAGAATATATCACACAACATCACAGATCAGGGATATCAAACAATTCACCCATTCAATAAAATCCAAATATTCATATGTAAAGTCAATTTATTCATCTGATTAAATTAAATCAGATTAGTCACTAATCCTGGTTAATTAACATTAACTAATTACAATTTTATTTTAATTAGTTAACCTTTAATAATAAATTAATTAGCCTCAATTAATAAATTAATTACCATTTAATTAATTATCCTTAATTAATTATAATAATCATCATTAAACTCTTATTTTAAATAACCTTTGAGATGAATTAACATAATCATATAATTTAACTTAAACTCTTTAAGTTAATCAAAATCATTATTCAAGATAAACCGCTTATCTTTAAAATCTTATTTAAATAATCCTTGAGATTTAAACATATGAATCTAACTTAAAATAATTAAGTTAATTAAAACCATTATCCTTTAAATTACTTAATTATACCATTTAAATAACTTAAGAATTCTTTTAAAATAAAGGATTAAATTTAGAATTTGAAAACTTGTTAAATATCAAATTCAAAAACTGTTCCCAACACAAACCTGTGACTACTTCGGGTTTTAACCCGAGCCACTTGCCTATTTACTCGAGCTAATACCCGAGTCACTCGCGTTCTTTTTTTTTTCTTTTTTTAAACTTTACTTGTTCGAATTTTTAAACTGTTACTATACTTGCAAAATACCCGATGGCAAACTCGAGCTATTACCACAATTTCCCAATATCGACTTCGAGACAGACTTCATCTTCCTCAATCTCAACACAACCCAGGCACGATGATATCTTGTGCACATGCACTGATCACCAGAACACCTTCAACCAAGTCTCTGACCATCCACAAGTTGCCGACAACTTCGACAATCAACACGACCACCCAGCTCCGCCTATCTCGACCAAAATCAAAATTGAGCCAATCGATGAACACTGGAACCCAACTCGAATAACAAAACCACCTCTTTCCGGCGCCTCAGGCCACCAGAGGCCTTGAAATCGTGTCCAAAGTTTTGTCAACGTTCCACACTTCTTTTCCACTTGCCCTGATGTAGTCCGATTCGACGTTCATTACACCACTGCTCTGAGAACATGATCAACCCAAAACTGGGTTAAAACCCTAAGTTGAACTCGCACCGCAGCCTTGGTGAACTAGAATTTAAGCGAGTATTTTTCCGATAATCCTCTATCCTCCGGCCATATTTGACAACAAGCACGACCTACAATTCGCTGTCGATTACCAAAAATTGACAAAAATGTCAATCCCGTTCATCTCACATTTTCTCACGATTTAGTGAACTAAAAATCTTGAATTTTATTCTAAAAATCATAGTTTTCCAAGTCGAACCCGATGATGTAGATGAATCAATAAATTATGAGATTCGAATTTATCATGTTTATGAAATTTTTTCACCGTATATTTAAATTTCCAGATAAACTCAATTTAATTCTTCTCAAAAGTATTTTTAAGGCCTAGATCTTGATTAAACAAACAAGTTTCGTTCATATCCTAAGCCTAACATGGATTAGAGAAAAAGAATTTGATTTTTTTTAAAAACAGGTTTGAAGCCTGTAAAACTTAGAACAGAGATCCATATGTCTGTTTCCAGAGATGCACAGCCACATCCATATTCTCAAGCATACAATCACATTTCACATTCATACAACCCATATCCAAGTTATCATCATCACAGACTTAAGATAATAAGGAAGATCAAGTTTAAAAAGGGGAGTTTGCTCACCTGAGAGAAGAAGAACAGAGAACCAGTGATTTTGTTTTGAAACCAGATTTTTTTGATCTGAACTTGAGATTTCAATTTGCTATTTGATTTGCTTTGAATACTTTTAAACTCTCCCTTGATTGCTGTTTGAATTTTTTTGTTTAAGTTTTGATAACTTTTTTTACTTCAGCCTTTGGTGAACGAAAGTGAGATGGAAGATTGATATATGTATAAAAAGATAGTGAACAGGTTTGCATTTCTTGGCTGGTGCAAGATTTTTACAGTGTGATATAATTTGTGTGTACAATATACCAGAGATTTTTTCTCCTGGTGGCTGATGTACCTTGCTGTTTTCGACTGATGAATATTATATGGTGTACTAAAGATAATGGCATTAAATGCATATTTCCCTTCCTTAGTCACAGCCTATATGTTTCCTTGTTTACACAGATATATATATTTTTATTTGGTAAGTACATTCATATATATGTTTTTTTTCTAAACAAGATCTCGGCTGATATCATGTACTGATATGTTTCTATACTTATCTTATTATATTTTTATTTTATACTTTGTTTATGTTCTTACCTCTTGCCTTGCATTTCTTTAACTCGGCTGAGATGATATATAGTGGCTTGCATTTATTAACTTGTCTTTATTTCTTGAGTACATACTTAAATATATATCTTCTTGCATTCATTTTGTTTTACGAGCATATCCATGAACAGGTTATTATCTTTGTCTTACTTACACTTGCATTCCTATATGTATATATTTTATTTGTTCCCAGATCTAAATTCATTTTTTTTCTTTGATTATTATTTGAATGTGTATTTTCATATATGAGTGTATATTACTTTTCTTTTTATACTTATTAATTTGTAATATTTGTTTAACATCAACACTTATTTGAATTCTATAAATATATTTTTATAAACTCAAATTGTTATTATTAAACCATTTATTTTAGATTTAAACTCAAATTCAATATATATATATAAATTCATATTTACTCATATATGCACATATATTCACACATATATACAATATTTAACTCTAAATGATTTAACACATTTTTATTTGATTTCGGGGAAACTCGCTTCAATTTACAATTAATTTTACAATTTTAATTCAAAATTTCAATTAATTATCAATTTAAATTTATATAAAATTTGGGGTCGTTGCATCGTAGCCGCCTTCTTCAATTTGAAACGTTTACGCTACCCACTACTTTAAGTCACAATCCTATCTTTTCATTCAATCAAAAATCACGAATCTTTATATTCCCTCCTCTTCTTGAACTAGAAAATCGAAAGTCATCACACCAGAAAATCGAAAGTCATCACGAATCTTTCATCCAAACTGATTCCTATTCGGCTTTCTTTTAGCTAGGGTTAATGGTTGAGGCACGCAGTCGAGGTCGGTGGTGGAGCGCGTGCACGCTCGCATGAGTTTGTGAAGAACGAGGTGTGGTCGACGATGGAGATCGAAGATGGACGAGGGTGTTTCGCAACGATGAGTTCGGCGGTGTTCGCAAGGCCGATGCCTTCATAGTCCGGTAAGGTTTCAGCCGTGTTAGGGGAAATACAAGCAGCGATGGTCATTGGGATGTGGGGGTTTGACTGTGTTCGCGAGGGGATGGTCGAAGTTGAAGGCTAGGGTGTGGTCGCAGGCTTGATTTGGGGTCGCAACTTGATCTAGGAAGTGGCGAATCTGGGTTTAGGGTATTGGATGTGGTAATGTCTACAAGCAACGATGAGGCAGAGGCGGGACATTTCGGTGGTGATAGGGGGACTGCGAAGTGGTGGTTGCATGCAAACTGATGGCAATGTCGAGTGGATGCTGCGATGGGGAAGGGTTGGTGGCGTTCACGTGTAGAGGAGGGTGGGTTTTCTCGTTGTTGCTCGTGCGCGTGGATGGTGGGTGGTCGAGGCGACCCTGGTAGCAGCGTTTCTAGGCAGCGATGGTTTGGAGGATGCGGCATTGTTGTTGCTTAGCGTTAAGGTATATTTTTATTTAATGATGTAGATTAGTTTAGCTAATTTAATTATTAAAATCGAATGCTTATAATATGATAACAAATTTCATACGAGGTCGAAAAATCATTTAAAAACAAGTCAAAAAAAGTCGAGATTGGAATGGTTTGCAAAAAAATCAAGGTTAGAAATTCTCACTCAATTGGATTTCCAGATTTTAAATTTAAATAGTTAAACTTAATTAGTGGATGACCCTATATACCGCGATATCTCCCTCGAAGTGGGATTTGTATTATTTTATGTTGTATTAACTTCTATGGATGTAGGGAAACAGGTTGGAAGGATCCAACCAGATTCCTCAAATATGTTGTTTATTTTTCATATATAGTGATATATGAATTGTGTAGAATAATCTAGTATAGATTATTGTAGCGACTGAAATTATTGGATGTTATTGTAGCACTGGCCTGAATTTTAATATTCTAAAATACCATAAATATATTTTTAAAATTTAAGGAATTAAAGGGGATTTCCGATATAAAAATATTTATATTGAAAATTGAATGTATTTTTAAGAATAGGAATTTATAAAGAATGAATGTATATAACGGAATTTTATAAATAAGATTTGTTCTATAAATAGGTAAAACCAAGGGATTATAAAATTGATAAACGATGTTTATAAATAAAGGAATTCGATATCGGGCGATAATTGGAAATATAAATTCATAGGGTGAATTTATATTAGAATATGGAAACAGCGTTGAGAAAAATAGTAGATTCTGTTTTTGAAATGGAAATGGTTAGGAAATCGACAACGAAACGATATGTTGTGAAATCGAGAGAAAGTTATAAATTAAATTGGTTATTGAGATTTTAAAAATATATTTTAAATTTTAAGAAGTGAGTTTGTTTTAAAAGGAAAATTTTATTATTTTAAAACTATGGAATTTTAAACTAGTTGAGATTGAAATACTTCGGTTAGTAGATTTTCAAAGGTTAAGTATTTATTTAGTAAATTCTAACTTTTAAATTCATCTTTGAAAATTTATTTGTTCATCTAAAAATGAGTTATAGTTGTTATAAAAGTGTTTCCAATATCTTAAATAATAACTTAAAAATATTTTAAATAAATTACTATTCTTTAAAGAAAATAGTCGTTATATATATATAGTTTTGAAATGATTGCAAATTTATTTATAAATTCTCTCGAAATGTGTAGACGGGGTTTATTAAAGGGTGAGATTTTATAAGAGAAATCTTATAAATGGAATGTTAGGGACTTAAGAAAGTTTCTGATGTTTAGATGTGATAACTTCGGGAAGATTTTGAATTCGTTTAAAAGAGGTTATAAATGGTGAGTTGGAATTGTAAACCAGTATAATCGGTTTGGAAATCGTTAGAAGAATTTATTAAAAATTTCGAAGACTTATGATGTAGGTATGAAATATTTCCAAGTTAGATATTAAAATGATTTTTGGAAATTATACATATAAATATTTTCCTAAGTATCGAAAGGAAGGTTTTGGAAATATTTTAGTGGGAAATGATTGAATAGAAATATTTCCTAAGTGTTGTAGAAATAGAAGTTGGGAATATTTCTATGTATTGAAATTGTAAAATATCCTGTTATGGATACAAGTGTTGAAATTGTTTTCAAATATAGAATATTGAAGCGATTGAATATATATATATATATATATATATGTGTGTGTCTATATATATATATATATCTTGGTGAAGATGTTTGGAATAAATATTGTGGAGATTTATAAAATTTGGCCTAGTGACTGCTTATGGATGTTTGTTGATAGTCAAATAACCGACTATCAACATTGGCCAATTTCATGAATCGTTTCGAAGAGACCGGGATCGGATTTAATTATCCGAAAACCACTTCGATCCAGTTTGAACGTAACGAATGAATACCGTGAAGATGATGAAGACGGTGATTTGGTTTGTCTAGACTTAGGACAACTTGTATGGATAAATGTTATTAGAACATCGTCATTGGAGGACGATGAGCATTCTAAGTAAAATTGTTCTTGAAAGGTAACGCTTAGCCTTGACCTCATCAATCGGGAATGACTAAACAGGGGAGATGCAGCAAGGCTAGGTGGGTCGCACCCAAGTAGGGTATGTTACCACGTTTCTAGATGTCCTCGGAACCCTATTTATCTTAGATATAGGTATACATAAAAGAAGAAGCGCTCGATAGTAAGGGTGGGAACACCCGAGGTGATAACATATTCTGTCTATCCAGGTTAGGGGTAGGCCGGTCTTGTGTAGCAGGGGATCCCGAGGTGGTCCTCGGTACATTGTTCTAGAGGTGTACTATGATGGGCGGTACCCCAGTGGCCCAGTCATTCGTTGGAACCCATTCTCCAATACGAGCTTACGGTTTTGTTTTTAGAGCCTAGTATGCTGGAATTTAATTAATGTAACAATTTCAGCTATTTGAATAACTATTTGTATTTAGACACTATTATAATATCATCTGGATTTTGCTATAAATATTTTGGTTATCGTAAGGTAAAAACCCGTCGTGTTTATGTGTGACGCGGTCTTACGAGATACCTTTGTTTTCATAGGATTTTGATAAAAGTTAATAATTCAAATTGAGTGTGTTTTCTCATGCTAGTTTTTCAAACTGACTCGGGTGTTATTTTATTATAATGCTTGGGTCAGACCGAGTATTACAGATTCGGGATAGAATGCTATGGAGCTCAGGAGATGAGCTAGATAACAGAGATGTATCTCCGTACTTGGCTTATATTCCGCTGTGTAAGGACAAGTTATATAACTATCTAGTTTGATGTATTGATCGTTGTACTCTGATGATTGTAAATATAAAACAGTTACAGACACTTTGTACAAAAAACTGTTATTATATATTATATTTTGTTCCGCTGCGATTGTGAGATTTTGTGTCGTCGTTTAATTTTCTTCTATCTCTTTCTTCTTCTTCACCCTAAAGATTCATATTTTTTGTACAATTTGTGTAACGCCCCACTCCGAGACCCACATTAGCAAAGAGTATTACAAGGTAATATCGTCTGCTAATGCGAAGAATAGAGCTGGATAGGAGCGACCATCATAGCCTTGTCTTAACTATCTACTGAATACATCGATAAATGTAGCTTATAATTTTTTTCCATGTGGATCGACATATCCAATAAATATTTAATACAAAACTATAATGGCTATAAGATCTAACAGAACAAAATATAACAACTCAAATGTAAAACACATCACAGAACAGTAGATCATCACACACATATACACATATACCGGTACATCACAGAGTAAATAAAATGATACATGTCAAGTGGTGTAGCAACCACAATATACAGGCGAGTCAAAAGAATATACATATCAGAGTTACAAACAAAAAGGACTACACAAAAAGCTATAACAAAAGGAACTAGCAGAAAAGTCCATGCGGAAGCAGAATAGGCTAAGTCCAAATGTACCTAACCTGAAACACCTCGGTCTGACCCGAGTATAAAATACACGGGTCGGTCTAGCTAAACAAATCAGTTAGATAAGCTAAATGATAATGAACATGCAAGGTCATAAAGTACCACAAAAATCTCTAAAAGAAATAACATGATCATCTAACAAGAGATGAATCATAACAAGCCTCATATCATCGGCAACTCAACTAAACAAAGGATATAAATATCCCAAATCAAGCCAAAAAGGCAAATAACAAATACCAATGAAGGTAACACAAGTTTCCACAAGGTAATCGCTATGTATCGAGTGGTTCAAAAGACCTACTCTGAAAGGCGATACTCTAGGGAAATATAAATATCAATGAAACAAAAGATGCACGTGCTCAGTACTGTATAAACAAGGATCCACAAGCCCGAAGGCGACAAACCCAAGTATCCCTCGAGTGGTGACGAAGGACAACCTCCAAAAGCGATACTATAGGGCAACAAACCCGAAGGCACAAACCCGAAGGCAACAAACCGTAGTGGTGAAGGTCCGAAGGCCCAGTACTGGACACCACTAACTGGCAATATGTGTCAAACTCTCGGAAAGGAACCCGAAACGTGTTAACGTGTGTCCCATACCACACGTTCGCACTAAATGATTTACTAACCGTTAGTTAATTCCACATTTAAAGCAGTACAAAGTTTACCTCATAACATCGGTAAACCAGACCCAAAGGTCAAAACGATCAAACGAATAGATTAGGAATTAACTGAAAAGATAAACGCACGTGTTCATAGCACGCGTTTTATCCAATCATTTAATTCTCCTCTCTCTTCGCTCGAAGTGCAAAATTGTGTGTTTTATATAGAAATTAATTTGAAGAAAACGGGTTTTAGGAACGCTTCAAAATCGCTTTAGAAATTGCATTTGAAATTATCCTATTATGGAGTAATTAATTTAATACTTAAAACTAATATTAAATAATAATTTCAAAAGTCAATTTGCTTGAAAAACACCTTGTAATGCTTTAAAAACCCCGTGTACAAAATCTAGAGAAAAATCTCAAAGAAATCGGAAAATATCAGAAAAATGCCGGAAATTATTCCAAGTATAAAAACCGGTGAAAACACGCTGTGAACCCAAGTTCGACAGAAGGTTTGGACCTACAAACTGAGTCCAAATGACATGGAATTTAGTAGGAATGTAGTACAACATCCCTACTTCAATCTGCAAAAAGAATCATTCAAATTCGATTTGAAACGAAGAATCTGCGTCGTTTCAAAGTCGGACCAAAACAAGGTTTAAAACACTGAATTATAGCAAGCTTCGAGTACAAGTTTGACAGTAGTTTAGGAATAGTAAACCAACCCAGATTTCTATCAAATTTTACAGAAATATAAATCAACACACCTAATTCAATCTGCAAAAAGAATCGCTCAAATCTGATTTGAAACGAATGAGTTATGCTGTCTCAAACATGGACTCAGGCCATGTTTGCGACAGTTCAAAAAACAAATAAATGTGCAGGCCTAAAACCCCCCCGGACTCAACTTCCAGGCATAAAATAGAGGATCAAATGACATCATTTTTAGCTAAAAAATTGGTACCCACGTAGTAGAAAACGTCATCTCCCAAAAAAAAAAGAACGATGCAATTTGGATAAAATATGAGAAAGACATGATCTTTCAAAGTTGAACCCAGACAGTGTTTCACTGTTGAACTCTGAGCAAAAACATGGTTCAGGTCCAAGTTTGACAGTAGATTAATATAAGCTATCTCTGTCAAAATGACCTGTAATTTGATATGCATAAATTAGAGAACTTCATCTTTCAGGAAAAAAAATAATTGTGCAATTTGAGAAAGAAACGAAAGAGATATGATATCTCAAACATGGACTCAGGCCATGTTTGCAACAACTCAAAAAACAAAATGTGCACAGGATATTTGCAGGCTGTGCATTGATTTTGCAGTGACGATTTGAACACCCAAATGACCATATTATTCAACCAAAATTTGCAGAAATGAAGTTTAGCATATAAACTTGACTCAGAAAAAGATCCGGCAGCATTTCGTTGCCGGAAGTGAAAGTTATGGACAGCCAAAGTTGGCACTTGAGGCCAGAAACGAAAACAAGAACAGAAATGAACAAAAACTTGTATAACCAAAGATTATAGCTACCGATTCAATATTTTTGGGCAATAGATGTGAGATTTTAGTCTCACCTTGCTGATTTGTTTGTAAAAGCTCGGATTTTGAGCTGAAAGGAGTGAGCTTGGTGCTAGATTTGACTTCAAATACCTGTAGAATATCAAAACAAAGACATGCAAACCCAAAAGAAGAGATTACATACAAACCCAATATCACAAATTAGATTTTGTTGAAATGATTCAGTTTTGGAATAAATTACCTGTAGAAATATGCTTTAATTTGAAAGAAAGTAGCAAAATTTTGATTT
The DNA here is from genome assembly GCA_030737815.1 of Allium fistulosum. Classification (NCBI taxonomy): domain Eukaryota; kingdom Viridiplantae; phylum Streptophyta; class Magnoliopsida; order Asparagales; family Amaryllidaceae; genus Allium; species Allium fistulosum. Next base: position 1,123,773,596 of record CM060904.1, on the reverse strand, counting down.
AGTTTGGAGATTTAGCTTAAATTTGAGAAGAAGGTAAAGTTTCAATTTTTTTTCTGTTTGTTTACAGGAGATGAAGAGGAGAACGTACCGGCAGGAGAGAAACCTTTTTTTCTCTTTTCAGGTTATGTGATAATGGGCTTTGACCCAAAATAAAAGATTTAATTAGCCTAAGTAACAAATTATGACTTAATTCATAATATACACCTATGTATTAAATCAAACATCATATTTACACAAGTTTTCTTAAAAAAAAAATTATACAAACACATCTACAAGTTATATAAAATATTTTACACTTGATAAAATAATAATTTATGTTATAAAACTATTTTTTATTATTAAAAACCCTTATTTTTACAAAAATACTCAATTTACACAAATGAATGTATAAATCCTTATTTTTAACTTCAAAAAAAATTCTAAAAAATTATTTTCTTGCATAGTAAAATATAATAAATCATTTCAAACTCAATTTTATGACCAAAACTCATTTTAAACCAAATTTTCACCTTTTTATTTGAATAAATAGCCTTAAAATCAAATACTTCTTTTAAAAATTATTAAAAGAAGTAATTGGTAATAATTAATAAAATTACTGCATTTTCTCTAAATAAAAACTATTTTCCATTTATTATTAACCCCAAACAAATAAAATAAAGTTTCAAACTTTATTTTCTTATTTTATTCCAAAATTCATTGTTTATTCCAAATAAACAATTTAATTTCTCCAATTTTATTTTAATTCACACCATTAAATTATAACTACCATTATAATTTAATGTCTACAGGTAATCTCCAAAACCAGGGTTGTTACAATTTAGGTCAAACTATTATGAATTATGGTCGATTCAAGGGGTACGAATTTACGAATCTTTACAGTATCTTTTAACGTTCTTTCTTATGAACACACACTTCCTCTGCACTTTGATTGAAAATCAAACTATTTTATATTTCTATCAAATACTTATTCAATCTTCATGCTTATAAAATGATACGTTCGTATCATTTCTTGGATCATATCCAAAGACTCACAAACTCAATATCGCTCCCATTGACTTTGAGACATTTTTCGTAAATATGTGTAAACAACTTGCTCTAAATCGTTATTTAGAATTTTCTATTGCAATACATATGTACTAAAAAACTAGGACTTATCAAGCGATGATTTTATGAGTAAATCCAAATTGACTTGAACGTGTTGAATATCGAATCTATTACACTAATTTCAACAATTAAAATTTGCGATATTATTCTTATCAACATTGCTCATTTAATTCCAACTGCATTAGCCTTACTCATAAAAACATAATTGTGGTCGATGGATCATATCCATTCAATTACGACCACCAAAATCTATATTTTGATAACGTACTTGGAATTCTTTTGGATTTGCGCATCATACCATATAGAGTCAACACTATCAATGGTTTAATTAAACAATCTAGGATTATATATTTTCGACATTAATAAGAAACTCATAGTTTCTCTTAGATGTGTGAGAATACTTATTATACATTCTAATGCTGTGTGTTCGTTTAGGTTAGTTAATTTCATTTCATCTCATATAATCAGTTCTGTCTAAGGATCGTATCCAATTCTATTTCACTTCTAATAATTCCTCAAAGAAATTTATTCACAATGAAGTTGGTATATCTTGAAACAACAATTGTTTCTTAGTGCAATAGAATAAGTATTCATAAACGTTTTATGAATTTCTTTATTTATAAAATTGATTTGGTTTTAGTTTACAAAAGTTATGTTTGAAACATAAATATGTCATCCAATGACAGTCTTTTCAAAATCCTTTTGGGGAGATTCATACAAGATCCCTCATGAACAGTTATTACGTGCAATCTTTCGACTTCCACAACCTGCTAACTCCTTGGCATAAGATATGTTGGAGTTTCTTATAAACCATTATCTTGTAAAATTTTGTAAACTGTTATTCAGATGGAATAACATAAACCTTGTGTACTATCTTTAAGTACATTACCTTATAGAAAGAAACTAACTCAACTTCACTAACAATTAATCATACATTGTCCAACAAAGTTCGATTACTCCATATCGATGCATCATTATGTATCATATGGAGGAGTAATTTTGAGATTGAGTCTTTATTCATTTTAGGTACGTTCGGAACATTTTGCAATATACTCACTCATTCGATCAAATCAAATCATTTCTATCGCATGTTATTTTATTTACTTCTACTTTATATTCTATAAGTTTACCATAAACATACTACACGTGTATCAAATACACATGTCCATGTCGACGATAACTCATCGGTGAATATGAAGAAGTACGTGGAACCGTTTTGGTATTTATAGAATTACGATTGCATACATCTACATGTATTAATTCGAAGAGTTTATCAACTCTTATGATACTCCTACTAAATGGGTGCATAGCCCTTAATTGTTTGAGATATAATTAGCAAGTATCATATGATTCAAAATCATACAATAAAATTATTTCTCAAAACTATGGCTTAGCCTATAATTCCAAAACAACTATAAATAATATTAGATACTTTTGTATTTTCCAATGCATCACTTTTTAAAAAAAAATTTACCACATTATAGTTTTATTTCATAAAGAATATTCATAATATTCATATTGAAATATAGCTATATCTATTTTTTTTAGTCGATACCGAAAAATAATCATTATTTCATAAATAATGTAGGTAAGTTTTATGAAAACAATTTTTGTACTATGATGCAATTAATAAGTGCTATATGGGATGCTCCCACTATTTCCACCATAACTATAATAGCGTACTAAATTCGAAGGTCATCATTCACTTAATACAATTTGTTTATTTCAAACACTACAACTATTAACGGTGGAGAGTTCGTTGATCAAATATCTTGAGCTCAAAGAAATAAATCTCATAGAAAGGCATTTTCTATATGAAAATACATTTTGGAATAGAAATCATATTTCTTATTCCAATATTAAGTATCAATTATTATTATAATTCTCGTTTCCAATGTTTCTCTATGAAGAAGAAGTGACTATTCATTATCTTCATCTCAACTATACCTTAAACTACATCTATTACATTCGTTTTCCTTTCAAATGGTCAAACTATTCAAAATAACACCTTACTACAATATCATAACAAACTCTTTACAAAAGCGCATTCGATTATCCTTAACAATTAAGGACATCAAATATGTTCCACTTTACGTAAATCGATCAAAATGACATTTCAGCGATCGAGTTCTTAGATCTATAATCTTGTAGTTTTTTGTCTTGTGTTACATTAACACAATATAACCCCTTTTGTAATCAATCAAGTTGAATGCGTGATCTCAAAAATACTGTTATTGGCTTATTTCCAATGAACTATATTCATTGAGCTATCATACATTACGGACTGTGACCGTTCACTATATAACATTTATAAATGATAGTATATGGATCAAATATCCATAGTCTTGTATTGCTTTTAGAGTTCGAAACTCAAAGAGTGCAATACACGGTCTCAACCAAATAAGCATTTAAGTGACCATTTTACGAATGTATTAAGTAGTTGTAAAAATTAGACACTTGCATGAGTATAGAAAACATTAACATGCAATAGGCATTTAATAGTGGTATTATATTTCCATTTGTCAACTTTCAATTCAGTTCGTTTGTATATGTTACTTGATAAATATTTTATCAATCATATTAAATGCAAAAATTTATCATTGTAGATAATTATAACATTATTTAGCATATGTTCTTACAATATTAGAAAGGTTAAATGTTACCATTTCATTTTTCTAATAAGACTCCCACTAGTCTTTTGTGTTTCTCCAAACCCTAAGATGAAACATAGAAGTCTTTCAACTTCGCTAGTGGGTGTTAGGACTCGTTTGTTTGAGTATTCTGACCTTAAGTTTGCTCAACAAATCATAGCCCCACTAATAATGGATAACTCCTTATCGGTTGTATCACATACAACTCCTAACCCATTTTTCCTTGTCCTAATCTACTTTCGACCTTGAGTTTGCTCAACAAATCGAAAGAGATTATTCGCTCGTACCTACCATATCACGATGGCCTAAGTAGTATATGTACCTTGAGTTTTCTCAACAAATACATATAGTTACCTTACCTCATCTGTTCAATATATTAATAATACTACACATAACATCCACAGATTGAGTTTTCTCAACAACTAAGGAGTATGCAAGTAATTTATTAATATATATATATATATGGTAGAGGACAATATTATGTTGAAGATTCATAATCTTCAGTATATTATATTGAGTGATATCGACTTATGGAATAATGTATTTCGTATGAAATACCCCCGTGATTCAAGTGTCAGACACATCTGAAATCACAGTATACGTACATTTACATATGTATTTATTTCTTAAGTTTATTTGGGTTTCTTTAATGTTCCACCTTTAGTTTATACACTCATATTATAAAAGTTTCATTATTATATAACTTTTATATTTTAATTAACTTGTACAATAATCTTATATATAACATTTTATTAATTAAATCTTATTTAAATAATTTTAATTAATTAACTCTTTAATTAATTTTAAATTAGTATTGCAATACAACTTTTATATTGGACATATCTTCTATAACCGTTATAGTAAGACACATATATCTTATATATATGCATATTTTAAGTTAATTAACTAACCTTTAATTACTTTATTAATTTAACAATTTTAATTAAATTATATTAATTTCGAAAATTATCTTATATACATACACGTATGCTTATGTTATCTTAAACACTTTAAAATAACATAATATATATCAACATACATAATACATGCATATAAATATTAATTAATTAACCCATTTAATTAATTTATATTATTAATTTTAAATTTCGAAATTAATATTTACATAGTTTCAAACATTTTGAACTTTTCGATACATTTTCAAACATTTTGAAAATTTATGTTATATTATAACCTTTTATAATAAACATGTTTTATTTTAAATTTAACTTTTAAATTTAAAATCTTTCCTTAATTTTCAAAAATATTTTGAAAATTAGCCCAAGACCTAATTAAATTGGGCCTTTTCTGTTAGGGGTAAACTTTAGGCTTACTCCACCTTTCAGGCCAGGTTGGTAACCAGGTAGGACATGGTACTTGATTACCCAATCCCAATCCTAGACATTACCTTTCTAGACACCATACTTAGTGGGAAAGCTTAATAAGTTAGTCCTAACATGACTAATTTAGACCGCATAGGCTATTAGGCTCTGATACCATTGAAATAACTGGGCCAGCCTATAGCAGAAGAAGTGAGTGAATTTCTAAAGTTTTAGCCATTTTGGATCTTAATGGGCCTATGAAGTCTAAATGCATTTAGGTCTTATCGAGATTTTCTTTTAAATAAAATAAATATTTTATTTAATTCGACAAAAGAAATTTCAAAAGGGTTTGAATATTATATAAATTTATATGAATGAGTGTATCAAATACACCTATGTGTGTAGTAGTTACTTATTAGAATAAATATGAGAAAGTAATATTTAGTTTCCTTCTATAATAGTTATACAATTAATTAAGAAAGTAAACAATATTAATTGGAGAGAGAGTGACATCATATTTCTCTATCGCTGATTAGATTGATAATACGTTGAATAAACATTTTAATATTTCAATTGAATGTTTTATTAGGAAGCATTAATTCAATTCAATTTGATTAATGCAAATGATTATGAGCACATGACATGCGCCTATGTGTATAGTGTAAGTGCAACATATAAAAGTGTACAAAGTTAATGTAAACATTGCTTAGGTGCTGGGATTTACACCACAATGGACACATTTTCCATCTATATATGCCTTTGTCATCCTAAACATGAACGGTTTTATTTATTAATATATAAATAGATACATATACATATATATACACTATAAAAAATATATATACATATACAATTAAGGTTTAGCATAATGGTTCAAATAAAATAGATTTCATTTCAATTACAAGTAGTAAATCAAAGAATATTAAGATTAATCAAATGGTTTGAAACAGTTGTGAAAAGAAACCTTCCTTTTAAAGCAAAGATATAATTTTTAATTAGATGGACTTGCAAATCATGGAATATATCATTGATTTAATATTTCCCTTTTTCTTTTAAAAGAAAGATTTTATATTAGAATGATTTGAAACATGACAATTAAAAAATCGTATTAATTGGATGACAAAGATTAATTAATGCGCTTATTACCAAGTTTCAATTACATAGCAAATCATGTCTAAATAATCAAATGTAAACCTTTTGATATGAAAAACTGAATAATGAAAAAATATATTCAAAGTTCAATTATGTTCATTTTTTAAACAACAAAATCAAACGACATAGACATATATATATATATATATATATATTTGAGATAAGAAGATCTAGATCTAGATTAAACAAACTTTGTAAACAATCACATAGAGTAAAAAAAATAAAATTAAGAAGGTCTAGATCTAGGTTAAATTAATGAATCAAACAATCATACATGAGACAAAAAATGAGATGTTATAATTCAAAACAAAATAGCAGTGAACAAAAGAAAACATTCTATAATTTAACATGATAGAATAATCGATTCAAGCAACGGAATGGAGATATTCAAATCAAGATTCAAATTCACAAGTATGAACAGAAGGGAAAGATAGAGATTAAGGGGATAGGAACATATTATAAGATATGTAAATATAGAATTATACACATATATAATTTCCTTAGGATGAAGCATGTAGAAACACCTTGAATAATATAACAATACCTAGATCTGATTGATCACTCTCTAGATCTGATAGGCCTTGCCCTTCATCACACGTTGATTTGTGGCTTCTCCTCATATTCAAGCAAATCACTATCCCACTTTGTAAGAGAAGAATGAACCACCTTTTTAATTTAGTTTGATGTTGATTTGAATTTGAATTGATGGTTTTTTTGGATGAAGTTTCAGCCATGAATGAATGATGGAGAAGAGCAAGAAAAGAAAACAAAATGAAAGTCACGTTCTGTTCTCTGTACTTCCAAAAATAAAGACGTTTTTTAAATAGAATTAAAATAAACTTTTCCTATTCTCCTATTAAAGCTTCCTCATTTATTTCCTCTTTTTAAATTTCAATTTATCTCATTAATTGATTTCCTTCTCTTACCATTATATGGCTGACCCAAGCACATTCCAAATATGCAACTTTTCCCAATAAAAGAAAACAACTTTTATGTAATTATTTTATTGTTTAAAACATGTTTAAAATTATACCGATATCGTATTGATATATGCAAATATAACTTTTATATATGCATTAAAATAATTACCAACAACGTTCAAAACATCAAATAAATTAACAATAATTAATATTTCATAAATATTAATTAATTTAATCAGTTTGCAATATTTTACAAACTAATTAAATTGTGTGGTTTTCGAAGAAATCACAAATGCGGTTGTGCGACTCAGAGGTGTGAATTCAGTCAGCGATTAATATTGAATAATTCAAATATTAATGTTCACACGTCACTTAGCAGGTGGTATGACAGTTTGGCTTGAATCATCACTTATAGACCTTTTTGGTAAAATCAAATTTTACTTATTATAAGAGGTAACTGATAGTGACAATTATTTACACCAATTCTCTTCGTCAAAACTATATCATATTAGGACTTATGGAATTTGACGATAGTCAAAATTCCAATATCGTCCACATTCAACTTTATAGTCCAAACACAAAGTCTTTGGTTCAATAATAATAATTATTCTTAACCAAAATACTCTGACCAGAGACTTTGACTTTGAGTTGACTTGAGTTGACCATGATACTAAACCCATATAACTGAGGAGACGAATCCTCTCTTGAGTAGTGCTTCACTTCCAATACTTCCACTCGGCCCAACTATAGTCACTTGATGGAACGCCATGCCATGATTTGACTATTATCAAAGCGAAGCTTTCACATTGAAGATTCACTGTGTTCCAAAGTGAGAGAACTGTGTAAATCAGTCACATCGATATTTTATGTTTGACCTTAGTTATATTAACCATCAAAAGACTATCAAGTGAGTCATTCCATAGTTATCCAATAAATATTAGTACGTAACCCTTAGGTGCCCCAGCAGACATGAGTAATACACTGCCCAACATTTGGAGAGCGTTACATACTCTAGTCTCAACGGATACATCGATATCCAGCCTCAATGCATCTTGACTAGGAACATTTAAAATGGTATATTTATTTTATTTTGGTAAATTACTCACGGTTACAACACTTTGTAACTACTATCACAAAACATGACATTTATGGATTTTCTATTAAATATATTTCTAATTTAATTAATTAATATAACCACATTATATCAAGTATATAATAGAAAAAACACCTTTATTATGAACAAGATTGTTCGACAAGTTAAATATATGTAATAAATTACATAATTGCCTCTAGGGCATACCCCTAACTCCATCACTAATGATTCAAGTTTGATCGTGATATGGTGTTTATTACATAGTATAATGTAATTGATTTTGATTGAATTAGTGAGGGGAAAACATATTTAATGCTTTAGCGCCATGGTCACACTGTATGATTGTTGATTAGGGCAAAAAATATTACTCATACTAGACTTTATGTCTAACTCATGCTAATAAAATCATGGGTGCTCGTTCAAGCAGGCCGGGTTTATGGTTAAGATAGGTTTCATCTCAAAGATGTAAAGAAACTAATGATGAAAAAGGAGTCTTTCTTGCTAATAAAAGTTGTTTTGAAATTCCGCTATATAAATACATAATATATAACCGGTTAAGTGTTCAAGTTGCATCTTCACATATCGGGCATGATATTAGTATTTTATTATATTTACTTCTACATGGGCATGAGTTGGGTCAATAAAAATGATAGAGTTAGGGGTATGCCATAGGCGCAATCATGTAATTTATTACATATATTTAACTCTATAACCAATCTTTTTTGAAATAAAAACGTGTTTTCTTTCTATTATATACTTGATATAAGATCTTATATTAATTAATTAATTAAATTAAAAGTATATTTAATAGAAAATCCATAAATGGTATGTATTGTGATAGTAGTTACAAAGTGTTATAATCATGAGTATTTTATCACAACAAAATTAAACATACTATTTTAAATTTTTCCTTGTCAAGATGTATCGAGACTGGATATCGATACATCTATTGAGACTAAAATATATAAAGCTCTCTAAATGTTGGATAGTGAATTACACATAACCGCTGAGGGCACCAAGGGCTTATAAAATGATATTTGTTGGATAAATATGGAATAACTCACTCAATAGTTTTCTATTGGTTAATATAACTAACACTATGCCAAAAAATGCATCAGAGTATAGATATGCTTTTTTGCCTGAAAGCATATCTATCTGTCATTAATCTGGTGCTGTCTCATTGCATATTAGACCATAGATATACTCGTCATTTGATATGCGCTAACACAACAGTGAAAAAAGCCATATGTTGTTTGATGTTATAATACCATTCCCAAAATTACCTATTAGACAACATATAAATATTGAGTAATATGAATACTAATTACACTTATATGTTGTTCATAAAATGAAATAAATATTTGTCAAATGAAATAAATGAATCGCAATTTTATTTAAACAAATATTTTATTTCAATACAAGTTCAAGTAGTACACATTTGGCTTCACTATATTTACATTTTCAAATACAACACAACTTTCATCATACACTATTTCATACTCTCATATACAACATTTTTACTCTTACTCGAATTTGTTTTTGATATCTTCTTGCTCCTGCCTGTGTCCAGTCGTTTGATATACTTGTCAAATAAACAATGCAATAAAATGGAAAAAGAAACTAGCAGAAATGATAAAATAAAATTATAATTGAATATTGCCTTAGTTATTTGGGTTGTTTTTTTTCATATTTTAGACAGGGACAAAAATTAAGTGTGCATGAACAGCTTATGATATACACAATGTATCACTGTGAATATCACAAGGCCAAGCATCGATTATCTCTCAGGGACAAATGTAAAGGTCAAGCCTAAAGGCTCAACACAGTGCAAGTGTTTAAAAGGTCAAACCAAAGCAGGCTTAGGCTAAACTCAGGTGTAACACATATCAGTTTTAAAAAGCATGAACAAGGCTAAAGTGCACAAGTTCGAGCACATGGTCAACACAGTGCATATGTGCGTTAATAAATTTCAGGGACAAATGCAAAGGTCAAGCCCAAAGGCTCAACACGGTGCAAGTGTGCACAGGGTCAAGCCCAAGAAAGCTCGGATTTAACTCGAGTGCAACATGCAGTGTACATAGGTGCAGCCATGCTTCAGACTCAACTCTCGATGCCAAAATAAGACAACAAAGTGCATATGCACAAGGAATACAAGTGCACCAGCCAATACATTCAAACAAGTGAAACTAGAATGCATATCACATGTATAACTCAGAGAAACTACACAGTGCAGATGCCTGAAACAACAAGTACGTAGTGCACAAATAAATCCAGGCAAGGCAAGAACAAGTTTAGGCAGATGCACCCATGTGCATACTAACAATCAAGACCAAATCATAAATGAAGTGCACAAGCATTACAAGATGCGTGAACTAAACAATACATCATAGCAACATCTTGTCAAGTATACATCACAACAGTAAAGGACATAAGTGCACACACGTATACAACAGCAGCTCAAGGAAGTCCAAGTTCCCACAAGATAGAGCAACAAGGCAGTAAGCATACTAATATACATGTATACATATATGTATATACATGTATATAGTGAATCGTTGAATGAACTAATAAATGAATCAGTGAATGAACCAGTGAAGTAATCAGTTCAAGTGCAACGCATTGGTCCAGACAAGAAATACATAAGGATACAAGTATCAAAACAAACAAGCAGGTGCAACATCAAAAAACAATGGAGACAACAAGGACTTGCACACAGGGAAACACATGCACGACTTGAAACTAGATGCAGTAGGGTGCAAACACAGCAAGGATACAAACTATAACAACTCAAGAGATTAGTGCGCGCACATCACTCATGTAAAATGGTGATTGGAACAACATGAAAACACAAATACATGTTAACACATTACAAAAGGATAGTGCAATGATTTCGAGGAGGCCTCAAATCATTCATCCAAGGTAGTGTTTCAAAGAAGTATAATACATAGACAAAAAGGAAAACAGAAAGAAGACAGGCATGCAAAACAACTCGAGTACAGAGATAACAAGGGTAATAAAAATCCAACCGAAACAATTTTGAAATAGTCAAGACCAAAGTCAAAATCATTCAACCAAAGAAAATATATTTGAATATATATTAACATTGACAAAGTAATTAGTCATATAATAATTTGATCAGAAGTCAACCGTAGAAAGAAAGAAGTTGAAAAATTCAAAGACAAAAGTATATACGAAAATAGGGATTCAATCCCTATAAAAACCCATTTCATCATCAGCATTGAAACAAGTCGAGAACGATACAAAATCGAAATGAGCATAAATCATATCATTAATTATCATCAAAATCTCTTCGTAACGAAAGCAACTGCATCAATCTATCGCAACTATCTTTGTGCTTTTTGCTGAGATTAGGGTTCCCCCGCTTCGATTACCATCAAAATCGATAAAGGGACGCAGGTGATTTCATTATCAATCGGCGCTTCGATTAGGAAACCTTAATTCTAGAAGATAGCTCGAAACAAAAGGAAGCCGAGTTTAGGGTTCTGCCGATTTGGTTTTGAGAGTGAGAGAGTATCGGAAGAGCGAGAAATGGTTTGCAAAATAAGTAAATAAGGAGAAGAAAATGGGATAAATATGGTTTAATCGTTTGGTTCTCTAGTTTGAGAGATGTGGAAAAAATGGAATGGAAAGAAAGAGAAGAGGGAAATAATTAAGGAACACGCGACCATGAAAATATTGAGAGGGAAACCAAAATATTGATATGGAGCCAAAACTAACCTTTTGGAATATGCTATCAAACAATAGATAAATATTGTCTAAAAACAAATGTATGAGATCGTTGTTGTGTCACATGATAGATGATTTTTCCATATGTTGTGTGAAAAAGTGGGATAATAGATAATTTACCATATGTTATGTGATCACTATTGTCTGATTCACTTTGTGGCATAGTGTAAGGTCAAACAGAAAATATCGATATGACAAAATTACATAGTTGTCTTCACTTAAGAATATCGTTGATCTTCAATGTGAAAGCTCTGCTTTGATTATAGTTAAATCATGGCAAGATGTCTATCAAATAACTATAGTTGGGTCGAGTAGAAGCATTTGATGTGAAACATTATTCGAGAGAGGATTCGTCCCCTAAGTTATATGGGGTTAGTATCATAGTCAACTGAAGTCAACTCGAAGTCAAAGTATCTGACCAGAGCACTTCGATTAATAATAATTGTTATTATTGAATCAAGAACTTTGTGTTTGGACTATAGAGTTGAATGTGGACGATATTGGAATTTTAGCCATTACCAAATTTTATAAGTCCAAAGTGATATAGCTTTGAAGAAGAGAATTGGTGTAAATAATTGTCGCTACTAGATAACGCTTAATAAAGTAAAATTGGATTTTACCAGTGATAAATTCGATCACAATGCCACACCACCAACTAAGTGAAGTGTGAATGTTAATATTCGAATTGTTCAATATTAATCGCTGTCCAAATTTACACCTAAGATTCATAAAACTGAAACGTTGAATACTCCTTTTTACCATGATTTAATTAGTTTCTAATTGCTATAGTTTAATTAAAGTAATTGATATTTACAAAATATTGATTATAAAATTTTATTTTCTATGTTGAACAATATTAAACACTGTATTTATAATAGTTATAAATACAATGATCGATATACAATATCGTTGTACATTTAAATTGGACTTAAATGCATCAATTATTGTTCGGGTTTAGATTGGTCTTGAGGCCCATAAGGGGCTTGGTATAGGTGGCTATAAGGCAGCATAATAAGGTTGGCCATATGATTGTAGAGAGGGAAGGAATTTTGAATTTAAAAGAGTGTGAAATGGTAGGAGAAATAAGTGGATCTTGAAACTCATTTCACTCTCTAATCGCTCTCTCATATAATCCCTCTAACCCTTCTTCGTAAGCAGTTTTGCACCCTTCCTTCTACTACTCATATCAGGCTACCCTCCCCCTATAACAATCCCGGAAATCCAAGCACTAATTTACATCAATTTGCTTCGATTGAATCGTTAGTGGTAAGGGAATTCGGGAGCTAGCATCTTCAAGATTGGGATTGGATTCAAGGAGTCTATTTCTTTGTTTCCACGTGCGAACTTTGGGATTTGATGAAAGGTGCTTTGCTATTCTATTATTATGTACCAATGTTTGTACGTTTATTATTTCATGCGTTACCTAGTTAGAAATATCACGAATCGGTCTATTGATAAATTGTCACATATTGACGGTTGTATATATAAGTGGATTTACATACATAAAAACATATATATATATATATATATATATTTGTGTATATTTGTTTGTTGCTTGTGGCTTATAAAAAAAATTAATACAATATTATTAAATGATTTTAATGAATTAAATTTAAACACAAAAGATTACATCATATAATAAATATTTTTTAAATTATGTAAAAATTTTTATTCATACTAGAAAAGCTTTCGACATTAATTTTTTTTGTATATATATATTATATAGTTTAACTATTTACTTGATTAAAAATTGGTTAAATAAATAAAATAAATGTATACGCATTTATAAATAATATAACATTCTGTAAAATAATTATGTAATATAAAATATACATCAAGGTTTTGAAAATGAATTTTAAATTTATTTATTAATTATTTCCTTATGATAATTTATTTTAAACTATTTAATATCGAAAATAAAATTAAAACAAATTAATTTTTTTATATAGCCAAAAGCACCAGCAAAATTTATATTTATTTATAATATATATATATATATATAAGTTTCAGTTTGTTATAAATATTATAAACTATTTACAAACTAATATTTAAAATAATTTTATAATTTAATTATATATATGTATTTTAATAAATGTTTTATGTAGATAATTTACATCCAATATTTTATAATTGTCAACAATTATATATTTTTTTAGCAAAGCCAGCCAGTTTTTAAAGTGGACCGTGCACTTTTTATTACAACAAGTAATAAATACATTAGAGAACCAGGAGATAGGCCGATTGCCTAATTACTAAAATAGAACAACTAAACTAGCTTATAGAACTGGAGTTAGACAAATTTGCCTAAGCTACAAACATGGTTTTTAGAGTGGACCGACTACTATACAATTTCTAGCAACACTAGGCAGACCTAAAACAAATCACAAAACAACATTTCACCTAAATAGCAATTCCAGAGAACACCAAAGCAACAGCAGACTTTGGACGAGACCCAAAAACCAGCAAGTTGACAAATCAGCTGTAACCATCAATGATGCAATTACATAAGGGAACATGGCAAACACCCATCTCAACCCGAGAAAACAGAGCGTGAACTAACAACATAAAAGATGAAGACAAAGAAGGCCTTCAACCATTGATGCACATGATTAGCAACCAACAAACCATCAGCCAGAGATAAGAATGTACCCACCAGAGCGAACCAAATTACATTAAAAACAACTGCTCCAAAACCATGGAACAAGGAAACTGCACATGAACATAAAATACTTACAAAATGCCCAAAATATAGCATTAACAGATAGAACCAGAAAATTAGCTTCAAGGGACATAGCAAAAGCAGAGGAAACCCACTCTACAAACAACAGGGAACAAAACCATAAACAAGAGCCCAAAGCGGGAAGTTAGACAGCCGAAAATGCTCATCAAGGCACGACAAGCTACCACAAGCAAACGCACCCCGTTGTAAGAGCAATCACCAGAAGAACACGAAGCAGTAACGAATAAGAAGCAAGGAAAGCTAACAACCAAACACAAAGGCAAATCCAATAGGACACCAGAGCGAAACAGAGGCGAGAAAGCCACAGCAAAATACAGCAAAGCAGCCAAACAAACAAAAGACAGGCCAGGCGAGATCCCAAAAACCAGAAGGATGCTGAAGCTCGGATTCGCAGCTTTAAAATTCTAGCCAAAGACCTAGCATAAAAAGTTCCAGAGCTTCTGTATAATGGGACGAGAGCGAGGAAAAAAGCAAGTGACATCAAAACTGATAAAAGGAAAACATGAGCGGCCAGAAAAGAAGAATGGGTAGCAAGGCGGAACCAAGGGGGACAACCCATAGCAACAGAGAAAACTAGAGTAATGGTCAAAAGAGGAGAAAGATGTAGCGAGGAAGGTAGACATGAAAGATAATTGGACGAAGTGATAAAAGATATGAGAAGCGATGGAGCGGCGGTTGGAAAATGAAACCCTAGTCCCCATTGACAAGAGCTATACCCCATAGTATATTAATTATTATGGTTAACAATTATATGTGTACACACACAGATATATATATATATATATATATATATTTGTGTGTGTGTACACATATAATATTTTGATACACATATATGTACATACACACATATATTTAAACAATCTATTTGTACACACGAGGGCCTGACATGTCCGTTGTGATTTAAATCTCAACATATATACACCGACATGTTAAACCATGAATACATTATCCTATTGCACTTGCACGCAGGCACATATGTGTACATGATACACATATATAAAATATAATACATATTATATAAAATAAAAAATTTATCTTTAAATTTAAATAAATTATTGATTTTATTCAAAAAATTTAGAAAATTTCTAAATGAATTTAGACTACATAAGCCCATTAAAGATCCAAAAGGTATTTTTTGAAATATACCCAATTACTCTCTTGTGGGGTGGTCTAGTTTCAATAATGGTTTCATAGCCAAATAGCACATATGGTCTAAATCAACGGTATTAGGGCAAACATAATAAATTCTACTCATATAGTATGGTGCCTAGAAAAGTAGTGTCTAAGATTGAGTTTGGATAAACAGGTACTCTGCCCTACCTGGCTACCAGTCTGGCCCGAAAGGATGAGGTAAGCTCAAATCCCAATATAAAGATCCAAATTGGTTTGGTCCTTGGGCTAATTTTCAAAATATTTTTTGAAACTAATATAAATTTTTAAATTTAAAAGGTTAAATTTAAAATAAGTAATGATTTTATAAATGTTATAAAATAATTTTCAAAATTGTTTTTATTCAAAAATTAGTAAAAGTTAATTAGATTAATTAAATAGATAATTAATAAAAACGTTAATTAATTAAATTAATAACATATTGAATGGTATAGTAACATTATCTTAAAATGTTATGGTAATATATGTATATATATGTAATTTTCGAAATTAATTAAAATTTATTTAATTAAATAAATTATTTAAATGTTAATTATTAAGCAATATAATACATATATAAGATATATCCATATAACTAAAAATGCTACAATATAAATATTTAATTTAAAATGTTTAAAATGAATAATATGAAATTAATTAAAATGCTAAT
Source organism: Allium fistulosum (assembly GCA_030737815.1). Lineage (NCBI taxonomy): Eukaryota > Viridiplantae > Streptophyta > Magnoliopsida > Asparagales > Amaryllidaceae > Allium > Allium fistulosum. Next base: position 1,123,757,051 of record CM060904.1, on the reverse strand, counting down.
TAATCGAATTAATTAAATAATATTTAATTAATATACTATTACACATTAGACTATTATTTAAGTTAATTAAATTATAAAAGTTATATGATAATTAAAAATTATATAATATGAATGTGTAATCTAAAGGTGGAACATTAAAGAAACTCAATCAAACTTAAGGAATAAATATATACATATGTATATATACCGCGATTCCTGATGCGTCCGACAGTTGAATCATGAGGGTATTTCATAAGAAATATATTACTCCATAAGTCGATATCACTCAATTCAATATCTTTAAGATTATGAATCTTTAATATAAATGTTGTCCTCTACCATTCATATATTAATAAATTACTTGCATACACTCTTGTTGTTGAGCAAACTTAAGTTAGAGATGTTATGTGTAGTATTATTAATATACTGACTAGATGAATTAAGATAACTATATTTATTTTTTTGAGCAAACTCAAGTTACATATACTATACTTAGGTCGTTGCGAAATGGTAAGTACGAATGAATAATTTCTTTTGATTTGTTGAGCAAACTCAAGGCCTAAATGAGATTAGAAAAAGGAAGCATGTGTTAGGAGTTATATATAATACAACCGATAAGGGGTTATCCATCGTTTGTAGGGCTTTAACTTGTTAAGCAAATTCAAGGTTAGAGTCCTAAGGGAAATAAGTCCTAACACCCACTAGTAAACTCGAATAGGGTTAAGAGAAACATAAAAGACTAGTGGGAGCCTTATTAGAAAAATGAAATGGAAATGTTTAACATTTCTAATATTGTAAGAACATATGCTACATAAAGAAATAATAATCAACATTGATAAATATGTGCAATTAATATAATTGATAAAATGTTTATCAATTAAAATATATAAATGAACTAAATTAATATTGACAAATAGAAAAATAAAATATACTTACCAATACGTTTTTGCTTGTTGACCCATGCAAGCGTCTAATTATACAACCACTAAATACGTTCGTAACTTGGTCACCTACAGATTTACTTGCCGGAGACTATGTATTGTCTTCAATGAGTTTCGAACCCTAAAAGAAATACATGAATATGGATATTTGATCCATAATGATCACATATAAATGTTATATGGTGAACAGTCACAATTCATAATTTATGAAACCTCGATGAAATTAATTCACTGAAATAAGCAAGTAAACTATAGTGCGGGATCATATATTCAACATGATTAATTAAAATTAAGATCTTGTTCTGTTAAATGTACCACTGGACCAAAAGTGTAACGACCCTGGATTTTATATATATTTAAATTGATAACTAAATTGATTTTTGAATAAAAATTTGTGGAATTTGTCAATAAAGTGATGCGAGTTTCCCCAAAACAAAATATATTTCGTATAAATCATTTAAATTTAAGCAATTGTATATATATTGGATTTGAGTTCAAAATTCCCAAATAAATGGGTTGAAATTAACTATAAAATATATAGACATTTGACACAAATATAATAATAAATAATTTAGAATTGATGGTTTAATAAATATTTGAGGTTATAATAAAATATACTTACAAAATAATAATAATTTGAGTTTATAAAAATATATTTATAGAATTCAAATAAGTGTTGATGTTAAACAAATATTTCAAATAAATTTATAGTTGTATAACGTATCAAATGAACATATAAACTTCTAGGAATAGATATTTAAGTTAAGATAGAAGTAAATATACAATATAAACTATTGAAAAGTAAAAAATATATTAAGTAAATATGCATTGATACAAACAAAGTATAATTAAGTTTTAAAAACAATTTCTTTAAAAGTTAAATATCTATATATACATATAGGAATGCAAATGTAATATGACAAAAGAAAAAAAAAGTGATAAGCACAAGCTTGTAAAGGAAGACAAATATCAATTAATGCTTGAATCTCTAGCATATCATGTATATCATTTCTGTAACAACCCGGGATTTCATAACAGTTGATTACCGTCAAATGACGATTTAATTTGTTACGTCATTTGTTGGACAATTGCAATTGGAATTTCATTCGAGTTGAAATTCGTTTATAAAAATTGTCAAGTGTTTTTATCAGTGGTAAATTCTTTTAAAAAAATGGTTAGAAGAAATTATGGGCTGTGAAAATTTAAATTGTGGCCCATACTTGATGCCGTGATGTTTATCTACCTTTTTCCTTTGTATTCGTTCACTCGTGAAAACCGATCCCCCTTAGTCATTTTGAAACCCTAAACAAAAAAATCACGAAAAGGAAAAAGAAGAAAAATGGTGGCGGCTCTCGTTTTTTTGTTCGCTCCTCCCCCCTATTCACTGTCAAGATCCATAATCAAAGTGAGAAGTTAAGCAAAGGCAGCTTCGTTCCTCTTGGAGATAGGGCTTCGAGAATTGGAAGTTGCGGCCACGATTACTCGAGCGATGGTTTCTACTCTTCAAGCCTGCTCGAAAAAGAAGGTGAGTAGCCCTCACATCTAATTCAACTACATACTTCGATTGTGATTTTATTGGTGTTGGTTTTGAACTATTCGTTCTCCTTTGTCATCACTGTCTCGATTTTGAGTTTTTTTGGCAAGACATTGATTTCAGTTGTCTGTGGCTATTTATTTTGTTCGAAGTTGTCAGTTCGACTGAGGACGTGATTTCTATCTACCACGAATTATCGGCCTGTGACTTTAATTGTTCGATTATATTATTTTTTGCGCTTCAATCATGGTACCGTTTCGTGTTACTTTGACAGTGAACTTTGTTTGACTGGGATGTTAGATTTACACTGGAACTTGCAACATATTTATACAGTGTTTGTTTTATGGCACTGTTTGGTTTTCGTGGTCACCTCGGTTTCACCTGACTTCAGTTATTTGATTTCGTTCGGGCGAGATTGATTTTGTAGTTGTCGGCACTTTCTTGTCTTGTTCTTGATTGAAATCCTAGTACTGTCCAGTTTTACTGTGTTGTAATCTTGTTGTATCTGCAGTTTGGTTACAGGCTGTTCTTGTATTCATGAGTGCATCACTTGTTGCGCACTTCATATTTGCACTGTTTCTGTAGTGATGTAGTGCATTCGGTTGATTTTCGAGGCAGTATCATTGATATTGAATCCTCACTTTCTTTTCATTATAGAGGCCATACTTTTGTTTGCTACTATGTAGCTGCTAGTTGCCTCTAATTATGTTGATTTTGGCGTTGTTCCATGTATTTGTGCTTTAGTCTGAGTCCTGCACTGCATTTGGACTTGAGTACGCATGTCTGGCTATGATTTCATTTTCATCTTGCTTGCACTTGTATATCATCGGTTGTCACTGCCTATTTCAATTTGCATTTGGATTCGAAATTGTAACATTGACCCTGTACCACTTGGTGTTGTAGTGCACTGAGCATTCTTGTACTTGCTGTATTGCCATATCAATCCCTTTGCTTGCTTCGGCTTCATTGCATCTTCATCTACCTGTTGCGCTTGCTGTACACATTGCAGTTCCTAGTTACAGTGACTTTACGACTTCTGACTTGTTTTAGTTATGGCTCGATTTCTTGTACCTTGGGTATTTTGTCTCTTTGACCATTTACCTGTAGTTGCATTCACTTCATGCTTGCATTATCTTGGTCTGGCCCTGTTGCCTGCTGTCACTTACTTGGTGCATTGTGCTCTGTTGTTGTCTGGACATTGGCATTATTTTAGTGTTTCATCACTTAAGTCATTCGAGACTTTGGGTCTGCATACATATGCTTTGACGCTGTTTTGATTTGTTGAAGCTTTACATTTGTGTTGAGTCATGACAACCATGGCTTGACCTTTGCATTTTGTTGTTGGTTGCTGCCTTCGGTCTGCACTTGAATCTGGTTCACTCCGACCTGATCTGGTGCATGTTACATCCATGAACCCTTCACTGCATTCATTTGTGTTGGGCATTTCTTATACTTGTGGCTACCGGGTCAATACTTGCAGTCCACTGAACTGTTGCATCACTATGTTTTCCATTATTCATATAGGGGCTGCACTTGTCCTGCCCCTTGGTTCATTGTAGTTTGGTTTGGGTTTGAGCATCACTGATCTGATATACATTGGATTTGTTTTTCTCATTACACTTGAGTTGAATCCGGCTGAAATGCTCGGGTTTGACCTTGTGCTCGCGTTGTGATTTTATTTGAATGGCATTTGAGTTGGATCCGTTGACTTTTGAATTCATTGACCTTCTGAGTATTCATAGATTGTATTGGCGAGGCAGTACACGTTAGCGTGTACTGCAGCCAATCAGCTTTGTTGTTTTTAAATTGACATTTCAATTGTTTAAATTGATTTGGATTGCTGATTTGTTGTTAAACACTGTTAAGTGTTATATTGACCGTTATCCGGTTTCTTTGTTTAAAGAATCGGATAGGCGGGAATTATTGTGACTGTCGTCTATTTAAATTATTACTGCCTATATGCACTAATAAACTGGTTTGAATTAGACTGACCTGGGTATTATTTTCTTTTGAATGTAATACTCGGGTCAGACCCGAGTTATTTCAGGTTGTAGATTTTCTTCTTTGAGTTGCTGTTCAGGATATGAAGACTTTTCACATCTTCTGAAGTTGTCAAAGTCATTTTGTAGTAGTCGTGTCATTGTATAGAACGATATGTATTCATGTATATTAGTCGATAATGTACTTGTATATATAACTTCTAGAGTCGGCAGTTGTAGTTGTATCATATGTATCGTGTCAACTATATTGTAACTGACATCGGTTATATATATATGAGATTTTTGTTAATCTGTGTTCCGCATTTATATTATCTGTGTTATTGTTATATCTAATGTCCTAAACTATTATGAACTATCGTAGTTTGTTTTATACTGATAATTGGATATGTCGATGGGAGTAAATAAATAATAGATGAAAAATAAAAAAGTATATACCACTCCTACCGAGATAACCAATATTAGTGTAAGGCCAATTACGGATGGTCGCTCCTATCCAGCCTTATTCTTCGTAATAATAGACAGTATTTCTTTTAATACTCTTTGTTATTATGAGCATAGAGGTGGGGCGTTACAATTTCGGCCACCAAATAAATAAATAAACAATTTCTAGTACAGATATATATATAACACCACTATCTTAAAAACATGTACAGCCGAGTTAAAGTATGCAAAGAAATAAATGAAGACAACATTCTATTTCATACTTGTACAGCCGAAAGGAAAACAAAGATATAAACATCATGTTAAAATTTGAATTCATTTTATATCACAAAGCATGCGAACAAAGCATAAGTATATTGTACAAGGTAATAAATGCAGCCTCCTTAGTACACTACAAAAGTTATATCAGCCACAAGCAAGAAAAAAATATCCCTGCTAAAGAAATTTGTACAAACTCATTATTTTTATCACAATGTAACTCATTTTTATATACCAGCCTTTTCATCCCATTTTCGTCCATCAAGCTAAGTAAAAACTGTGTAAATATCATCTTTAAACTTAAACAAAAAGCTTCAACTTAAAAACAAATCAAACCAGAGAGCAAGGAGGCAAGTTTCTAACTTTCAAACTCAAGCCTGGTTCAACATAAGGGCAGCCCTGTTCTTCTTTTGAAAACAAAGTGAGTAACATCACAATTGAATAGTTTAAGTATATATTTTTTCTGTTGCAAGCTTCTCTGGAATTCAGTTGTGTTAAGTATATTTCGTTGTATAGCTCTGTATTATGTGTGAATACAGTAATGAACACCTCTGTGTTTTTATCTGGCTTTAGTTCCAGGTTTAAATCCTCATCAAAACTCATTTGCTCTTAATCAAAGCTTGATAAGACTTAAGTTGTGAATATAAAATGTCTGTTTAACATAGATTTAAGTTAAAAAAAATTATTTAAAAGGAAACAATTTGTATTGGGTCTGGAATACAAATTAACAGTGGAAAACTTACATAAGTTAAAACTCAATTTTTGTAAATCATGGATTCAGGCATATGAATCAAAAACAAAAACAAAAACTTGATTTTTACAACTAAAATCACTAGTTTTAATTAAGTGTTGAAGGTGTAGTTCTGGGTTGAACATAATATGAGAAACTATGATTTTCTGGTGAACTACTTGAAGGTGGAGATTGGGATTCCTCCTAGAGGTGGAGGAAGGACTGGAGATTGGTGGAAAATTGTTAAATGGATGAACAATTCGAGGAGGGGGAAGCGGTGATGGGATTTTGCGCAGAACCCTAGTTTAACTAGGCTAAGTTGTTCGATCAACTACATCTTCTACAGTGGATCGAGTTCGCTAGAACTCTGGAAGATAGAAGCTTGGTCATGTACGAAGTGGTGGTCGGTGGTGTTGGTGCTTCGGTGGTCGGAAGAGGGGATGCGAAGCGTTGATAGGTTTTGAGGTTGGGCCGAGTCGTGTTCCAGTTTTGGGTATGAATGTTAAAATTCGATTTCCAGGGGAGTTCGAATTTTCGATGGTCGGAGTTTGACGTAGGGAAGGTTGTCGACTTGCCTCGATGATCGGCAGGGGACCGGAGGCGAAGGCGGCACGGTGCACGTGCACGAGTTGATATGCTGGGTTCGTTCGTTGTTTGGGGAAGAAGCATCTTCCTTGGGGTTGACTCGAGGAGTTTTCGTGGTTGTCTCGAAGGAGACGAGGGATGAGTGTTTCTCGTGTCTTTACTCGGGAAGATCTTGGATTTGCTCGGGTTGTTTTTGTTTGAGCTGTTGAATTGGAATAAGGAAAGTGTTCCAGGCTTAAAATCAAAGAAATTGAATTTGGCAAATATTTCAAAGTAAAAAAAAACAAAGTGAAACAAGTTTTAAAGTTTAGAAGAGATGTTTTAATTGTAAATTAACTTTAAAGTCTAAGTTAAATTATTACAAGATTTATTAAATAAGGTTTAAATGAGAATTAAAGTGATTAATAAAGATAAAATGGTTTATCTTTTAGTTAATTAAGATCTTAAGTTATTAATGATTTATTAATTAATATAAGTAATTAAAGAGCAATTACTTAATTAATGATTGATTAAAGTTTAATTAAAGAATAATGAATAGTAAGGGTTTGAAATTAATTAACTAGGATTAGTAATTAATCTGATTTAAGTTAGTCAGATAATTAATTGACCTTACTTATGATGTTTGGATTTCATTGAATGCTGCATATTGGATTTATATATCTGTTATGTGATTATGATGCTATGAATTGCTTTATGCTGAACTGTGATACCTGTGATGAATATACTGCTATGTGAATATGAAAACCCTTGACCCGTAAACGACATTTGAATTTCGATGCGACATGGAGTCGAATTCCAGTTGGTTATCCGAAACCCACATCGAATTGTAATGATGAATCTTTGTGACTGATAAATTTACTTTATCTATGAATCTGTGAATGAAGATAAGCGTTATGGGTTATACCGCTTATCGATATATCTGTGATGATTGATGTTGTGCACTATTGTGTGAAACCCCTGGACTACACTTTTACACACACAAATATGGATTTCACGTGGAAGTCGGTTAAGTCACAGATGACGTAAATTTAATGTTTTTGAAATTGAAATTTTAATTTCAATTGATTTTGAAATTGGAAATTCGGGTTTAAAGTGAAAAGCTTTTGAAATGGAATTTCAAAGATAAAAGTTATTTTGAATAACTTAATCGAGTTTTGAAAATTTAAATAATTTGAATTCAAGTTTGAAATTGAATTCTATGATTTGAAACTAGGGATTAAAGATGTTGTACAAGTTATATATGGGTTAAATCATTTTAAAGGTATTGATTTGGGAATTTGAATTCAATTCAAGGATTTTAACTCGTGTAAATATAACTGGTTTTTTTTTCTGAAACGAAACTATTTGTTTTCAAATAGTAAAAGCTTTCGCATAAGTAATGAACTTCCAATTTGTGTTGAACGGTTTCAAGTTTGAAATAGAATTGAAATGTTTTGAAATTTATGAAATGAGTCTTTGATTCAAAGGCCGAACGTGTTAATCCAATTTGAAATGGAATTGTTTTGAAAGTTATAAGTTAAATCTTGATTTAAAGATTTAACGAGTTAATCAAATTGAAATGGAAATCGATTTGAAAATCTATGAATGAATCTTTGTAAACGGGGTGAACTTTGTGAATTGAATCTTTTTGTTTAAAAGATAAAAGTGTGGAAATTGTTTAAACCATTGAAGGTTTTTGAAATGAATCTTTTTGTTTAAAAGATTGGAAATGGTAATTTGTTTTAACCATTCGAATGAAAAGTTTTGGGCTTTAAGCTGTGATTTAACTGAGACCCCAGTATCCATATGATTTTTAATTGCGCTCGTTATTCGGTTTAGCCGGGAGAGGACCTTTGTGTCATATAACCCATTCCGAATAGTGATACGACGATATGGATAGCATTTGAAGACCGGTGGTGAAGATCGGGTATTTGCAAGAGCAATAGGATGACCTATCGATTTTCTCTGCATCATGGCTCTAGTATAGAGATTCACTAAGTGATGGGAAGTCCGATCGAGATTGTGAATACCCGGATTTGCAAGGGCTTCTTCGGAAGTGCCTTCGGTTCTGTTCGAACCCGGAACAGACTTGTATGGATGTGTGTCTGACATTACACTTTGAGATGTAAAGCTGGTTTCTATCAAATACATTTCTGTTGGTGGCGGAGAATTTATTCTCTTAGCTTAACACCCTTCTCTGAGACGTACGAGCTCAGAGGTTATGTAGTTGATGGTTACTAGTGATACATTCCCAATTTGGTAATGTGGCATAAGAAGTGCTGCTGATCATTTGTTGGTCAAAGCGTGCTTTGTGAAAAAGCATTGCTTTGTGAACGAGACTTCACCGAGCCTCACAACCCGGTAATGGTCGAAACAGGAATGTTGCGGCAAAGGTTTGTAGGGGTAGCGCCCCTAGGGTATGTCATTTCCTTCTGGATAAAAGGTGATATCATGGTATGGAGCCCAGATATCTTACTTATGTTGATGCTGCACAGTTATTATACTTTGTGGTTGTTGCTTTATGATCGAGACGTCTCGGATAAAGGTCGGTGACGACCGGGGGATGACATGACTCGTGTGTTAGTTACCTAGTTACAGCTTGGTTAAAGCGTGAGGTAGCGTCGGCCTTTTGTTTGCAGAGATCCGGTTAGGTTCTCGGGGCGTCTTTCCAGAGGCGTTTCTATTTCGGTAAGGAAGTTCCTTAGCCTGATCATTTGTTGGAAATCCAAAGAAACAATACGAACCCTGTACGGTTTTAGTTGTATTACCTGCTATGGAATGTGGCGGTAACCTGCTATTGAACATAGCAGCTATAGTAGGCATACGATGAAATGTTGTATGCTGGCTAAGATTGATATTATACTTTCGAAATGGTTTTCTACACTATGCACTAGTAATAATATCAAAAGAGTTTTGATTTTGCGTAGTAAGCATGTTTGACTATCATAAGGTGAAATCTCCTCCAATTCTGCGATTGCATTGTGTGTGTGGCGGGAGGCCTTATGGTAGTTTCATTTTCGAAAAGCATTTCGGATTTCAATGTTAAAAGCCATTTGTGTTTGTTAAAGATAAACTGTTTTTGTTGCTCACACCAGTCCCATGACTGACCCGGAGTTTATTGTCCCCTTCCTAAACTCTAGGTGCCCACTATTTTCCACACGGGCAGTCTAGAGTTGGGTTTTTCAGATATTCAGGTTGAGTAGATTATCTGGAGCTAGTCAGTTCTTGGACGACTGACCTTACTTTCCGCTAGCTATGGATTGGAGCATTCTATTGGAGACATTCTATCCGCTGCTGGTGTTATCTATTTTCTTTCCGCTGCTATTTCTTGTATCATATCTCTGATGTATATTGATATCATATTGTATCATTCTGTTGTATATCTATATTCTTTTTCTTTTCCACTGTGTTATTTACTTAATGTTGTTATAAGCTCCGGTGAACCAGATTCGGCGTTTGAATCTACGGCATTTTGAGTACAAGTAAAGTACGGATACCGATTTTCGAAGGCCGATTTCAGGGTCTTTACATTTGGTATCAGAGCTAAGGTTGAACTTTAGCTCAGGAGTATAACACGTTAAGTAGCTCATTAGAGATAGGGTGAAGTATCCCTAGAATGAGTGTATCCCTAAGATATCAGTCTGAATGTCTCAGTAAATTCTCTTGCTATCCATTGATAGTAAGTATGAGTGCAAGAAGGGGACGAGATAGGGGACAGGGGAGTACGACTATAGATGGTCGATACTCTATAACAACAAGGAAACAATCTTTTCTCTATCGATCTCTTTTGTTTAGCATCTTCTTCTCAATTCTTCGATAGTTTCTGGTAGATCCAGAAAGAAGATTCGATATATTTATATGGGATATAAACTCCAACTGAGCCAAAATTGTTTGTTTGGAAGAATTGTTTGCTTTGATTGCTATGGTTGATAGGTATAATTTGGTTTTTAAACTGAAAGTTTTGAAATTGTATCCATACATCTATCTATTCTTTGGGTCCGGATATATTCTACGAATGGTTAGTTATCCCTTCGAACTGACCAATGCCATTGTATATTTCGTAGATTTGGATAACTCGAGTATTTTGTTGATTTTTAAACAGATTCGTTCTTGTGTCTGTTAATGATATTCTGATTTGGAAAGCCAAATGCAGAATAGATATTCAATTTGATTTGATGAAATATTCTTCATCTATCTTTGTGTCTCCCTGGCAAATTTCGAGGATGAAATTCTTTTAAGGGGGGAAGTCTGTAACGACCCCGGATTTTATATATATTTAAATTGATAATTAAATTGAATTTTGAATAAAAATTTGTGGAATTTGTCAATAAAGTGATGCGAGTTTCCCCGAAAAAAATATATTTCGTATAAATCATTTAAATTTAAGCAATTGTATATATATTGGATTTGAGTTTAAAAATCCCAAATAAATGGGTTGAAATTAACTATAAAATATATAGACATTTGACACAAATATAATAATAAATAATTTTGAATTTAGAATTGATGGTTTAATAAATATTTGAGGTTATAATAAAATATACTTACAAAATAATAATAATTTGAGTTTATAAAAATATATTTATAGAATTCAAATAAGTGTTGATGTTAAAAAAATATTTCAAATAAATTTATAGTTGTATAACGTATCAAATGAACATATAAACTTCTAGGAATAGATATTTAAGTTAAGATAGAAGTAAATATACAATATAAACTATTGAAAAGTAAAAAATATATTAAGTAAATATGCATTGATACAAACAAAGTATAATTAAGTTTTAAAAACAATTTCTTTAAAAGTTAAATATCTATATATATATAGGAATGCAAATGTAATATGACAAAAGAAAAAAAAGGTGATAAGCACAAGCTTGTAAAGGAAGACAAATATCAATTAATGCTTGAATCTCTAGCATATCATGTATATCATTTCGGCCACCAAATAAATAAATAAACAATTTCTAGTACAGATATATATATAACACCACTATCTTAAAAACATGTACAGCCGAGTTAAAGTATGCAAAGAAATAAATGAAGACAACATTCTATTTCATACTTGTACAGACGAAAGGAAAACAAAGATATAAACATCATGTTAAAATTTGAATTCATTTTATATCACAAAGCATGTGAACAAAGCATAAGTATATTGTACAAGGTAATAAATGCAGGCTCTTAGTACACTACAAAAGTTATATCAGCCACAAGCAAGAAAAAAATATCCCTGCTAAAGAAATTTGTACAAACTCATTATTTTTAGCACACTGTAACTCATTTTTATATACCAGCCTTTTCATCCCATTTTCGTCCATCAAGCTAAGTAAAAACTGTGTAAATATCATCTTTAAACTTAAACAAAAAGCTTCAACTTAAAAACAAATCAAACCAGAGAGCAAGGAGGCAAGTTTCTAACTTTCAAACTCAAGCCCGGTTCAACATAAGGGCAGCCCGGTTCTTCTTTTGAAAACAAAGTGAGTAACATCACAATTGAATAGTTTAAGTATATATTTGTTCTGTTGCAAGCTTCTCTGGAATTCAGTTGTGTTAAGTATATTTCGTTGTATAGCTCTGTGTTATGTGTGAATACAGTAATGAACACCTCTGTGTTTTTATCTGGCTTTAGTTCCAGGTTTAAATCCTCATCAAAACTCATTTGCTCTTAATCAAAGCTTGATAAGACTTAAGTTGTGAATATAAAATGTCTGTTTAACATAGATTTAAGTTAAAAAAATTTATTTAAAAGGAAACAATTTGTATTGGGTCTGGAATACAAATTAACAGTGGAAAACTTACATAAGTTAAAACTCAATTTTTGTAAATCATGGATTCAGGCATATGAATCAAAAACAAAAACAAAAACTTGATTTTTACAACTAAAATCACTATTTTTAATTAAGTGTTGAAGGTGTAGTTCTGGGTTGAACATAATATGAGAAATTATGATTTTCTGGTGAACTACTTGAAGGTGGAGATTGGGATTCCTCCTGGAGGTGGAGGAAGGACTGGAGATTGGTGGAAAATTGTTAAATGGATGAACAATTCGAGGAGGGGGAAGCGGTGATGGGATTTTGTGCAGAACCCTAGTTTAACTAGGCTAAGTTGTTCGATCAACTACATCTTCTACAGTGGATCGAGTTCGCTGGAACTCTGGAAGATAGAAGCTTGGTCATGTACAAAGTGGTGGTCGGTGGTGTTGGTGCTTCGGTGGTCGGAAGAGGGGATGCGAAGCGTTGACAGGTTTTGAGGTTGGGCCGAGTCGTGTTCCAGTTTTGGGTACGAATGTTAAAATTCGATTTCCAGGGTAGTTCGATGTTTCGATGGTCGGAGTTTGACGTAGGGAAGGTTGTCGACTTGCCTCGATGATCGGCAGGGGACCGGAGGCGAAGGCGGCACGGTGCACGTGCATGAGTTGATATGCTGGGTTCGTTCGTTGTTTGGGGAAGAAGCATCTTCCTCGGGGTTGACTCGAGGAGTTTTCGTGGTTGTCTCGAAGCAGACGAGGGACGAGTGTTTCTCGTGTCTTTACTCGGGAAGATCTTGGATTTGCTCGGGTTGTTTTTGTTTGAGCTGTTGAATTGGAATCAGGAAAGTGTTCCAGGCTTAAAATCAAAGAAATTGAATTTGGCAAATATTTCAAAGTAAAAAAAACAAAATCAAAAACAAAGTGAAACAAGTTTTAAAGTTTAGAAGAGATGTTTTAATTGTAAATTAACTTTAAAGTCTAAGTTAAATTATTACAAGATTTATTAAATAAGGTTTAAATGAGAATTAAAGTGATTAATAAAGATAAAATGGTTTATCTTTTAGTTAATTAAGATCTTAAGTTATTAATGATTTATTAATTAATATAAGTAATTAAAGAGCAATTACTTAATTAATGATTGATTAAAGTTTAATTAAAGAATAATGAATAGTAAGGGTTTGAAATTAATTAACCAGGATTAGTAATTAATCTGATTTAAGTTAGTCAGATAATTAATTGACCTTACTTATGATGTTTGGATTTCATTGAATGCTGCATATTAGATTTATATATCTATTATGTGATTATGATGCTATGAATTGCTTTATGCTGAACTGTGATACCTGTGATGAATATACTGCTATGTGAATATGAAAACCCTTGACCCGTAAACGACATTTGAATTACGATGCGATAGGGAGTCGGATTCCAGTTGGTTTTCCGAAACCCACATAGAATTGTAATGATGAATCTTTATGACTGATAAATTTACTTTATCTATGAATCTGTGAATGAAGATAAGCGTTATGGGTTATACCGCTTATCGATATATCTGTGATGATTGATGTTGTGCACTATTGTATGAAACCCCTGGACTACACTTTTACACACACAAATATGGATTTCACGTGGAAGTCGGTTAAGTCACAGATGATGTAAATTTAATGTTTTTGAAATTGAAATTTTAATTTCAATTGATTTTGAAATTGGAAATTCGGGTTTAAAGTGAAAAGCTTTTGAAATGGAATTTCAAAGATAAAAGTTATTTTGAATAACTTAATCGAGTTTTGAAAATTTAAATAATTTGAATTCAAGTTTGAAATTGAATTCTATGATTTGAAACTAGGGATTAAAGATGTTGTACAAGTTATATATGGGTTAAATCATTTTAAAGGTATTGATTTGGGAATTTGAATTCAATTCAAGGATTTTAACTCGTGTAAATATAACTGGTTTTTTTTCTGAAACGAAACTATTTGTTTTCAAATAGTAAAAGCTTTCGCATAAGTAATGAACTTCCAATTTGTGTTGAACGGTTTCAAGTTTGAAATAGAATTGAAATGTTTTGAAATTTATGAAATGAGTCTTTGATTCAAAGGTCGAACGAGTTAATCCAATTTGAAATGGAATTGTTTTGAAAGCTATAAGTTAAATCTTGATTTAAAGATTTAACGAGTTAATCAAATTGAAATGGAAATCGATTTGAAAATCTATGAATGAATCTTTGTGAACGGGGTGAACTTTGTGAATTGAATCTTTTTGTTTAAAAGATTAAAAGTGTGGAAATTGTTTAAACCATTGAAGGTTTTTGAAATGAATCTTTTTGTTTAAAAGATTGGAAATGGTAATTTGTTTTAACCATTCGAATGAAAAGTTTTGGGTTTTTAATTGCGCTCGTTATTTGATTTAGCCGGGAGAGGACCTTTGTGTCATATAACCCATTCCGAATAGTGATACGACGATATGGATAGCATTTAAAGACCGGTGGTGAAGATCGGGTATTTGCAAGAGCGATAGGATGACCTATCGATTTTCTCTGCATCATGGCTCCGGTATAGAGATTCCCTAATTGATGGGAAGTCCGATCGAGATTGTGAATACCCGGATTTGCAAGGGCTTCTTCGAAAGTGCCTTCGGTTCTGTTCAAACCCAGTACAGACTTGTATGGATGTGTGTCTGACATTACACTTTGAGATGTAAAGTTGGTTTCTATCAAATACATTTCTGTTGGTGGCGGAGAATTTATTCTCTTAGCTTAACACCCTTCTCTGAGACGTATGAGCTTAGAGGTTATGTAGTTGATGGTTACTAGTGATACATTCCCAATTTGGTAATGTGGCATACGAAGTGCTGCTAATCATTTGTTGGTCAAAGCGTGCTTTGTGAAAAAGCGTTGCTTTGTGAACGAGACTTCGTCGAGCCTCACAACCCGGTAATGGTCGAAACAGGAATGTTGCGGCAAAAGTTTGTAGGGGTAGCGCCCCTAGGGTATGTCATTTCCTTCTGGATAAAAGGTGATATCATGGTATGGAGCCCAGATATTTTACCTATGTTGATGCTGCATAGTTATTATACTTTGTGGTTGTTGCTTTATGATCGAGACGTTTCGGATAAAGGTCGGTAACGACCGGGGGATGACATGACTCGTGTGTTAGTTACCTAGTTACAGCTTGGTTAAAGCGTGAGGTAGCGTCGGCCTTTTGTTTGCAGAGATCCGGTTAGGTTCTCGGGGCGTCTTTCCAGAGGCGTTTCTATTTCGGTAAGGAAGTTCCTTAGCCTGATCATTTGTTGGAAATCCAAAGAAACAATACGAACCCTGTACGGTTTTAGTTGTATTACCTGCTATGGAATGTGGCAGTAACCTGCTATTGAACATAGCAGCTATAGTAGGCATACGATGAAATGTTGTATGCTGGCTAAGATTGATATTATACTTTCGAAATGGTTTTCTACACTATGCACTAGTAATAATATCAAAAGAGTTTTGATTTTGCGTAGTAAGCATGTTTGACTATCATAAGGAGAAATCTCCTCCAATTCTGCGATTTCATTGTGTGTGTGGCGGGAGGCCTTATGGTAGTTTCATTTTCGAAAAGCATTTCGGATTTCAATGTTAAAAGCCTTTTGTGTTTGTTAAAGATAAACTGTTTTTGTTGTTCACACCAGTCCCATGACTGACCCGGAGTTTATTGTTCCCTTCCTAAACTCCGGGTGCCCACTATTTTCCACACGGGCAGTCTAGAGTTGGGTTTTTTAGATATTCAGGTTGAGTAGATTATCTGGAGCTAGTCAGTCCTTAGACGACTGACCTTACTTTCCGCTAGCTATGGATTGGAGCATTCTATTGGAGACATTCTATCCGTTGCTGGTGTTATCTATTTTCTTTTCGCTGTTATTTATTGTATCATATCTCTGATGTATATTGATATCATATTGTATCATTCTGTTGTATATCTATATTCTTTTTTCTTTTCCGCTGTGTTATTTACTTAATGTTGTTATAAGCTCCGGTGAACCAGATTCGGCGTTTGAATCTGCGGCATTTTGAGTACAATTAAAGTACGGATGCCGATTTTCGAAAGCCGATTTCAGGGTCTTTACAAAAAGCTACAAGATAAATCTAAGAATTCGATCACTGAAATATTAGTCTGATCAGTTTACATAAAGTGCAATATATTTGATATCCTTGAATGTTCAGGATGATCCAATGCACTTTTGTAAATAGTTTGTTATGATATTGTAATAAAGTTTCCTTGTGAATGGTTAGCCATTTGGAAAGGAAATTGAATGTATAAGAGTGATGTAACCTATGGCATAGCTGGGATGAAGAGGGTGAATGGTCACTTCTACTTCATAAAGAAACATCGAAAACGAGAATTGTAAAATAACAGTTGATACTTAACATTGAAATAAGAAATATGATATATATTCCAAAAGGATTTTCACATAGAAAATTGTTTACTATGATATTTATTTCTTTGAATTTAAGATATTTGATCTAAAATCTATCGACTGTAAACTGGTTATAGTAGATGGAATATGTAACAACCCGCACCTAAATGGGCCCAAATTTTCGACAAAATCGAAATCCATAGTCCATTGGGGTACGGATCATTATTGTTGGTAACTACACTAAACATAAGTATATCAAAGAGCTAACTATGAGCTCATAACAAAATAGTAAAATATAATAGAACATATAAACCGACTAAGGCTACTACCTTGGAATCAATATTATTCCTTGGATATCTAGTTATCTTGTCGGTGCTGAGTATGAATGAGAAGTCCTGTCCATCTACCATTCCCAACTTGTACCAATGTCTTGTCCCTCTAAGTATATCATATGGCTTGTAATGAGGAGGGGTCGGAACAACATTCTAGTGACTGGTAAATTACATACTTTATTCATAACACTAGTTTGTACCGTTTTCTTTCCATTCAAGTGTATGTCTCAAATTAATGAGTTATAGGTTTTAACCCCATATATGCGTATGACATAAATAACCTACTCCGAGGTATGAGTATATATAAGCCCGTGTCTATATATGTATGTATGTATGTATGTATGTATGCATGGATGAGCATCGCTGTATCCCCCTAAAAAGAAAACCCTCGTAACTTAATCGCTGGTCAACCAGCCCTAACTATGAAGGCTAATGACTCTTAGATACAGATTTATAATTTAAGCCAACGGTATAACTAATGCATCTGGAAAAAACTCATCTAAGGATTAACTAGCCTACCTCCAACCAAACAAATAAGCAACCAAATTTTGAGGAAATGCATAGCGCATACAAAATCTACACCAATAGGAAGTGTAATTTATACAGGCTTAACCCAAGCCTTCACTACCAACCACGCAGGATTGACGGAGTACTCCACCTATGGCCAACCCCACTCTGTAAATATTGGCACACAATGTTGGCATAGCACCATCTCTTTACGTCGTTGCCATTTAGATTTTCCTAGTACAAATCAAGGAAAATGCCCATTACGGTTACTTAGTGCCTCTATTTTTGAAATGAAGTGGACCCCATCCTAACTGGGAACTGTCGTATATAAACTCCTTAATAGGGAAGAGGCAGACTTCATTGTCTATTTAATACCTTCCATCGTGGAGTAAATTTCTTGACCACTCCAAAGGTACTCCAGCCATTTAATACCCCAACTCGAGGTGAACCACTGGTATATTTTCCCAACCTATACACGCAAGTATATCTCTCCCATGGATCCTATAGTTGAAGATGTCTCACATCAGTAGTACGTATACACAACTGCTGGTAGCCTCTTACGGAAGGAAAACTTTTGTTGCGTACCTTTACCGACCTTACATCCCAACCCATACTAAACCTAGTCATTTATAATTAACCTAAATATTAGGCTAGGCCCACTAGTTCATACTTATCGCAAACGCATTATCGAGGCCTTATAATTTCAATTGTGAAAATTAGTACGCCTCTTAAGTTCATTTGGTTATTATTCATTTACTTACATTTTATGAACTTTCCTATTTATCTTATACACTTACTATTTTCAAATTTCTATTCTCAATAATAATATTGAGTGTCCTTTATAAATGATCTTTTATATTCAAATTGGACAAATATTAATGACTTTCAATTATACATTCCAAATTTAATTAAACATGCCTACTTTACTTTCTTCATCAATTTTCCATTTAGTTTTAGCAATTAAATCTATCAAATGGGTTAATACCTATGTTTATTATATTTTTGTAACTTCCCCTTAACTTTTTAATTTATTTCGGCATTTGTATTTTAGTGTCTTATTTGTAATTAGTATGATAATCAACGTCTATTAAATTATTTATCAAGCTTATACTTTCTTTATATGTATATATTTTATTGGTAAGCAGATTATTTATAATTCAATATTTCTATTTATATATTTTCTTAGTTTCTACATTTAGGTATGAATAAACACTTATATGTAAATTCCAATTTCTACATTTTAATACATTAGAACTGTATCTTTTCCAAAGGGATATGTTGCCATTACAAATCTTCCTTAGAATACCAAAAAAGGGTTTTGTTATGTTTGTAATTATAGACAATTTAGTCTTTTCATTTTTATTGTAATAGACAGTGCAAAATACAGAGAAATCCATATTTTGCACATCTCTTTCATCTAGATGTGTGGATATTCTTTGTCATTTCGAACACATACTTTGTAACGACCCAGAATTTTGAACGAATTAAATTGAAAACATTTAATTAATTTTAAATATTTGAACGATGATTTAATTTGAATCCGAATATAACTTTGAATTTGACAATTAAATTATTAAATTTAATCGATTGAAGTTGAACAAAAATTTATATCTTCAATTTAAAGTTGAAGAAAAATATTTCGAAAGCTTTTAAAATTCGTATTGGTGATACCGAAGCTAATCGAACTGTCAGGATTGAATTTGAAACTGTTCTGTTCAGTTTTGAATTTAATTGCTCGAATCGATATTTAAAATAGTCAATTTTCAGACTGTCTCGGAATTTGACGAAACCAGTGCCATTGGGTCCGGAATATTGTATTATTACCGGATTTCAAATTTCGTGGCATTTGGAGTTGTTGTGTGTACATATGACGTTTAAACGCGTTAAAATAAAATGAGATTCGATTTAAATTTAAATTTAAATTTGTCACATCATTACTATTCGTTCCTAAAATCATGCCTAGAATCATGCCTAGTATCGTGCCAGAGAACGTGAAAACATGCCGTCTTCAATTTTTAAAGCATCTCGTCCCCATCCCTTTTCAGTTCAAAATTTTGGTTCGCTCCTCTGTAACTTGAAATCAAAACGAAAAAAATAAAAATGGCCGAAGCCTGTTTGAATTTGAGCTTCCCTCTTCCAAATCGAATACCCTAAATCTCGTTCAAACCAAAACCCCCAAATCAAAACAAGAAGGGCTGAAGCCTCGTTCAAAATCTCACAATAAAATCGCGCGAGGCAACGACGAGAGTTAGGATTTCGCGACGGTGTGGCGTGTGTACGAGGCTCGCGTAGGGGCAGCTCGGCGACTCGCGATCGAAACGCGCGAGGCGCGGCGGCGAGGATGGGTCGCCACGCGACTGATGGCGCGCGAGGTGTCAGGTAGCGGTCGCAATGTTCTCGAGCTGGTCTTTGATGGTGTCGCGTACGAGGGGTCGGAGTTGGGAATAACAAGTGAATCGTGACTGGCGGCGACTCGATGGGAAGAGGGGTTGTCGAAGTCGAGGCCGGAGACGAGTTCGTCTAAGTGATGGAATCTGCGATTGTCGTGAGGCTAGGGCATAGGGGCGGTCGCGATCGTAGGAGCAGGCGAAGGTATTCACTGTTTATATTAAAAAAAAATTTTTTTACATAGCTAGAATTTATATTTTTGAAAATCACCGAAGTGTATATCATTTTGGAAAAACTGAAAATTTGAAATCACTATATTATATACATATTTATTAAAGGAGATATGAAAGCCATTCTGTTTAATTTGATATATATATAAAAGTTGGGAAAATAAAGGGGGATTTTAAATGTTGAAAGAAATTATATATGTTCTAAAGTTACTAATTTATTTTAGCGATTAATTGGTTTAGTTAACTTAAGAATTTTTTTTTTTGGTAACTAGAAAACATCTTTTTAAAATGGAAAGTTAATTTGAAATTGAAATAATTAGTTTAAATAAATTTATTTAAAAGAAGTTTAGTTTTAAATTTAAATTGTTTAGTTAAATAAAATTATTAAGGGAGAAATTTGTTAATTTAAAACAATTGAAATGAAAATAAATTGTTCAGTCTTTTGAATATTGATAGATTGAATAAAATTGTTTATACCAGGTTAAAATCGAGAAAACAAAACTGAAATGGAAAATGGATGCAAATTAAAAGCTAAGGTGAGATTTTCTCACTCGAAGGAAATTTGAATTTACAATTATTATTGATTGATGATTGTTATTGGATTGTTGATATTAGATATTTTAGGATATATCTATTATATATAGCAGTATATACATATTGGCATATGTATATATTGGATTGATTGATTTCCCGCCTCGTATAGCGGATGAGACCCTATTGCGCCGTTAGTAAGCGGATTTATAAAAACCTATATACCGCGATAATTCCGTACTGGAGCGGAATTGGTATTGTGCTAACATCTTTGGATGCAGGGAAATAGGTTGGAGGGATCCAACTGGACCCATCACATTTATTTAATTCATTTCTATTGTGATATGAATCTGTGAATGATTATAGTGATGCTATTAATCATATTGATGCCTGGAAATTGTTGAAAGCTAAAATTTAGCTGAATGGATGTTTTGACATCATCGGATTCCAAAGATAAACGAAATTGAATTTTTGAAATTCAAGTAGAAAATTTCTAAGTGAATTGAATTTAGAAATTTAATAAATTTGAAGAAAAGAATTTAAAAGAATAAAGGTTGATTTTTATAATCTTATCGAATTTATTTCCAGAATAAAGTGAAAATGTTAAATAAATGAATTTCGTATAATAGTGATTTTAAATTGAGGAAATTAATTTAAAATCTGGATTTTTAAATAGACTGAAAGAAACAATTGAAATATATTTTCTTTGAAAGGAATTTATTTAAAAGGAGATAAGTTGGAAATCCAATTAGAAATTTAATTGGTAAGTTGAAACGATTTGGGAAATCAATGTGAAATGATTTCAATTTAAAGAATCCATTTAAAAACAGGATGTTGAGTAATTTGAGAAAAATAAGGAATTTATCTTAGTAGTGATAAATAAAATTTGAAATCAATCTGTAATTGATTTAATATTTAGAATGAATTTTTGAGAAATCAATATGGAAATTTTATTCAAACGATTGAAAATAAATTCAGAAATCAATATTGAAATTGAATTGATATTGAAGTTTTTATAAATAGAATTGAAATTTATAAAAGTTGTTTATAAACCCAAAGTCACTTATTTTGATAAGTTAAATATAGAAGTTGATAAAAGAAGGTTTATAAGTCGAAGTTGTTATTAAAAAGAGAAATAGAATTTATAAACGTTGTTTTATAAATTCAAAATAAATTGAATTTGATAAATTGAATATAGAAAGATTTTTAAAAGGGATACATTCACGATTTTGGACAGTGAATGTATTATTGGATAAAATGGATTTATTTTTGAAGAAGTGATATTAAAAATGAAGTAAACATCTTTAAAGATGTTTAAAATGTGTTAAATATCGAAATCATAGATTTCAACATTTATTGTTGAAATAGACGTTTTCGAGAAATAAGGAAATGATGGACTATAACACTGTTGTTATAGTAAATGATTTCCGAAAGGAAATGTTTTTAATGTAGTGTTGGGATTTATATATCTATCAAAATTTCGAATCCCTATACTAGTGATTTTTGAGTCGTCGTAACGATGTTTTACGTAACATTCGTTTTGACTCAAATTGATGTTGTTATAGAAAATAGATTTCCTTAAAGAATGAATATATACTTAATTTGATTTAAGTATATCGAATATTTTCAAATGTGAAAATAAATAGATTTGTGAAATACTTATTATTTAATAAGTAAGGAAATACTTTTCCAATATGAAATGAACGTTTTGAGAATTTATCTTCTTAAAGATAAATTGAAATTGAATATTGAAAACGATTTGAAAATCGAATATCAGTAGATATTCGAAAGTATAAATTCAATACGGGATTTATAAAAGAAAGCGAAGTTGTTTAAAAATAAATATTGATTTACTTTTGTAATGTGGAAATTGATTTGAAATCATTTTTCAAATGGTTAAGTGTGGAAATTTTATATCTCGTAAAGATATTTTTGAAGATGAAATAATTTGGAAAATTATTTGGAATCTGATGATGTTGCGCATCTTTATTGATAGTTAAATAACCGACTATCAATATTTACCTTTAGATAGGTATTTGTTGTGAATTGGATGAATTTGAATGCCACACTTATTTTTAAATAAGCGCTCACTATTCGGGTTAGCCGGGAAAGGACCATGGGGTCGTATAACCCATTCCGAATATGTGATACGTCGTTATGGATCGCATTTGCTATATTACAGCATGATAGGGGGTTCTCGCTTCGCAGTTTGGTGGCGAACGGGGGACTCTTACCCCTACATGTCCCTGAGAGGGATGGGTTGGTTAGGCGAAGGCCGTGACAGTCGAGAGGCTGGCCGTAAAAGTAAATGCGAGGTGCCGATGTAAGCCACGGTGGGACTGGGATGGTTGCAAAGCCTACCGGTGGCCGCTGTCTGCGTATCGTTAAAAGTGGTATCAGAGCATATGGTTAAGCGACAACCCTGCTCTGTTGGGTGTTACTCATTAGAGATAGAGTCAGTAGTACTCTAGAATGAGTTGAGTGTAATAATAAATATGAGCGCGTATTTGTTAGTGAATATAAAAAATTGTTTTATATTGTGATGATTGATTTATTGAGTGGTATATGGATTCTGGTCAATACGAGTAATTAACGATCATTGATAGGGATCTCTAAACACTTGAATAGAACAATTCGGCACAGTATTGTTTTAAAATAGGGTAAAAGAGATAATTTTACCTAAAACTATTTTTGTATAGAAAAGAAATGATTTTCTATGAACTACTATAGTATATGGTTGCATGGATGTTAGGATAGTGATAATGTTGAAATGTTATCATTATATGAAATTGGATAAGAAATTGAAATCGTAACTCCAAAATTAAGAAATGAATTCGTATACAAATGAAATTTGAGAATATAAATTATAAATGTGAATTGTAATTTAAAACAGGATTCCAGGGAAGTTTTTGGAAAAGTTTTGAAAAGAATTTGAAAATTTTTGAGATTTGGAAAGTTTAAATTCTTTTTGAATTTGAAAATGAATTTCAAAGGTTTTGAAAGGTATTTTGGAAAGATGAAAGCTCTAAACTCTTTTCGGTCGCTGGAAAATAACTTCGGTAATGACTGCAGCATCACTGATGTTCATTTTCGGGTTTCCAAAAGAGAAATTGCTGCCAAATTGTTTTAAATGGAAAGTTGTTTGAAAAAAATTGGAGTTTTGTTTTGAAGATTCAAATGGAATTTGAATTGTTTTCAAAATGGTTTTGAAAAGGTTGAAAAAACTCTGGAATTGAGTACTGAATTATGAAAATAAATGAAAATTGTGAATGAACGAATAAATTTGCAAGTGAATCAATTAAATAAAATGAGATTGAAAATTGAAATTCGTTTCAAATTTGTAAGAAATGAATTGAATTGAATAATTATAAATGAAAGATGAATAAAAGATAAAATTCATAATGGAATGTAAATAAGTTAATAACTTATAGAATATTTGAAATTTGATTGAAAATGAGATTCAAATCGAAATGAATAAATGTGTGAATAAATAAATTTGAAATTTCAAGTGCAAGAAAATGAAATTGAAAGTTAAAATTCATTTTGAATTTGAAAGTAAATAAAATGGGAATTGAACTTGATTTGTGAAAAAAAAATGAAGTGAAGTATTAAACTAAAAATTAGTAAGTGAAGCTAATTGATTATTGACCAAATGAATAAGGTCTGAACGAATTAAATTCAATGATTATAAATGAAGATAAATTAAATTCCAATAGAATTGAAAATGTGAATTATAAGTTCAAATGAATGTGAAATGAAAAATTGAACGAAATTGAATATGTAATTTCAATAGCGAATTTAAAGAGGATATAAGAAGAATATATTGAAAATTTGTAATCGAATTTGCAAAATAGTTGAATGCTGTAACTAGATATATATGGCTAGTAGGATATACAGGTATAAAGGAATTGGAATTTGATTTCGAAGATAAATTTGAATTGCTCGAAAAAGGTACGTATTTGAATTATAATATGAGTTTTTGATGATTTCTCTCTAGCCGCTTGGCTTTTTCTTTTTCTTTTTCTTTTTGAAATCTGAGAGTCCGTAGGGACGTTTTGTAGTCGTACCGTATTAGCCGCGCAAAGGAGACGCTGGCGAAATTTTTCGAAAATTTAGGGCGTTAGAAAATTTTTGAGAAATTTTGAAAGTTTAAATTTGAATTTTGAATTTAAATTTGAGTTTTGAAGTAAAGCAATGTTGTTTGAAACTTATAATTGAAGTTGGAAAACGAGTTGAATGATAACGAATCTTTTAGTAGGAAGATTTGTTTTGATAGATCGATAAAACTATTGAATTGTGAAAGATAGTAGACGAGTTAAGGACTTTTTTTTTCCTAACTTGTAATTTCGAGGACGAAATTCTTTTAAGGGGGGAAGTCTGTAACGACCCAGAATTTTGAACGAATTAAATTGAAAACATTTAATTAATTTTAAATATTTGAACGATGATTTAATTTGAATCCGAATATAACTTTGAATTTGACGATTAAATTATTAAATTTAATCGATTGAAGTTGAACAAAAATTTATATCTTCAATTTAAAGTTGAAGAAAAATATTTCGAAAGCTTTTAAAATTCGTATTGGTGATACCGAAGCTAATCGAACTGTCAGGATTGAATTTGAAACTGTTCTGTTCAGTTTTGAATTTAATTGCTCGAATCGATATTTAAAATAGTCAATTTTCAGACTGTCTCGGAATTTGACGAAACCAGTGCCATTGGGTCCGGAATATTGTATTATTACCGGATTTCAAATTTCGTGGCATTTGGAGTTGTTGTGTGTACATATGACGTTTAAACGCGTTAAAATAAAATGAGATTCGATTTAAATTTAAATTTAAATTTGTCACATCATTACTATTCGTTCCTAAAATCATGCCTAGAATCATGCCTAGTATCGTGCCAGAGAACGTGAAAACATGCCGTCTTCAATTTTTAAAGCATCTCGTCCCCATCCCTTTTCAGTTCAAAATTTTGGTTCGCTCCTCTGTAACTTGAAATCAAAACGAAAAAAATAAAAATGGCCGAAGCCTGTTTGAATTTGAGCTTCCCTCTTCCAAATCGAATACCCTAAATCTCGTTCAAACCAAAACCCCCAAATCAAAACAAGAAGGGCTGAAGCCTCGTTCAAAATCTCACAATAAAATCGCGCGAGGCAACGACGAGAGTTAGGATTTCGCGAGGGTGTGGCGTGCGTACGAGGCTCGCGTAGGGGCAGCTCGGCGACTCGCGATCGAAGCGCGCGAGGCGCGGCGGCGAGGATGGGTCGCCACGCGACTGATGGCGCGCGAGGTGTCAGGTAGCGGTCGCAATGTTCTCGAGCTGGTCTTTGATGGTGTCGCGTACGAGGGGTCGGAGTTGGGAATAACAAGTGAATCGCGACTGGCGGCGACTCGATGGGAAGAGGGGTTGTCGAAGTCGAGGCCGGAGACGAGTTCGTCTAAGTGATGGAATCTGCGATTGTCGTGAGGCTAGGGCATAGGGGCGGTCGCGATCGTAGGAGCAGGCGAAGGTATTCACTGTTTATATTAAAAAAAAAAAAATTTTTTTACATAGCTAGAATTTATATTTTTGAAAATCACCGAAGTGTATATCATTTTGGAAAAACTGAAAATTTGAAATCACTATATTATATACATATTTATTAAAGGAGATATGAAAGCCATTCTGTTTAATTTGATATATATATAAAAGTTGGGAAAATAAAGGGGGATTTTAAATGTTGAAAGAAATTATATATGTTCTAAAGTTACTAATTTATTTTAGCGATTAATTGGTTTAGTTAACTTAAGAATTTTTTTTTTGGTAACTAGAAAACATCTTTTTAAAATGGAAAGTTAATTTGAAATTGAAATAATTAGTTTAAATAAATTTATTTAAAAGAAGTTTAGTTTTAAATTTAAATTGTTTAGTTAAATAAAATTATTAAGGGAGAAATTTGTTAATTTAAAACAATTGAAATGAAAATAAATTGTTCAGTCTTTTGAATATTGATAGATTGAATAAAATTGTTTATACCAGGTTAAAATCGAGAAAACAAAACTGAAATGGAAAATGGATGCAAATTAAAAGCTAAGGTGAGATTTTCTCACTCGAAGGAAATTTGAATTTACAATTATTATTGATTGATGATTGTTATTGGATTGTTGATATTAGATATTTTAGGATATATCTATTATATATAGCAGTATATACATATTGGCATATGTATATATTGGATTGATTGATTTCCCGCCTCGTATAGCGGATGAGACCCTATTGCGCCGTTAGTAAGCGGATTTATAAAAACCTATATACCGCGATAATTCCGTACTGGAGCGGAATTGGTATTGTGCTAACATCTTTGGATGCAGGGAAACAGGTTGGAGGGATCCAACTGGACCCCTCACATTTATTTAATTCATTTCTATTGTGATATGAATCTGTGAATGATTATAGTGATGCTATTAATCATATTGATGCCTGGAAATTGTTGAAAGCTAAAATTTAGCTGAATGGATGTTTTGACATCATCGGATTCCAAAGATAAACGAAATTGAATTTTTGAAATTCAAGTAGAAAATTTCTAAGTGAATTGAATTTAGAAATTTAATAAATTTGAAGAAAAGAATTTAAAAGAATAAAGGTTGATTTTTATAATCTTATCGAATTTATTTCCAGAATAAAGTGAAAATGTTAAATAAATGAATTTCGTATAATAGTGATTTTAAATTGAGGAAATTAATTTAAAATCTGGATTTTTAAATAGACTGAAAGAAACAATTGAAATATATTTTCTTTGAAAGGAATTTATTTAAAAGGAGATAAGTTGGAAATCCAATTAGAAATTTAATTGGTAAGTTGAAACGATTTGGGAAATCAATGTGAAATGATTTCAATTTAAAGAATCCATTTAAAAACAGGATGTTGAGTAATTTGAGAAAAATAAGGAATTTATCTTAGTAGTGATAAATAAAATTTGAAATCAATCTGTAATTGATTTAATATTTAGAATGAATTTTTGAGAAATCAATATGGAAATTTTATTCAAACGATTGAAAATAAATTCAGAAATCAATATTGAAATTGAATTGATATTGAAGTTTTTATAAATAGAATTGAAATTTATAAAAGTTGTTTATAAACCCAAAGTCACTTATTTTGATAAGTTAAATATAGAAGTTGATAAAAGAAGGTTTATAAGTCGAAGTTGTTATTAAAAAGAGAAATAGAATTTATAAACGTTGTTTTATAAATTCAAAATAAATTGAATTTGATAAATTGAATATAGAAAGATTTTTAAAAGGGATACATTCACGATTTTGGACAGTGAATGTATTATTGGATAAAATGGATTTATTTTTGAAGAAGTGATATTAAAAATGAAGTAAACATCTTTAAAGATGTTTAAAATGTGTTAAATATCGAAATCATAGATTTCAACATTTATTGTTGAAATAGACGTTTTCGAGAAATAAGGAAATGATGGACTATAACACTGTTGTTATAGTAAATGATTTCCGAAAGGAAATGTTTTTAATGTAGTGTTGGGATTTATATATCTATCAAAATTTCGAATCCCTATACTAGTGATTTTTGAGTCGTCGTAACGATGTTTTACGTAACATTCGTTTTGACTCAAATTGATGTTGTTATAGAAAATAGATTTCCTTAAAGAATGAATATATACTTAATTTGATTTAAGTATATCGAATATTTTCAAATGTGAAAATAAATAGATTTGTGAAATACTTATTATTTAATAAGTAAGGAAATACTTTTCCAATATGAAATGAACGTTTTGAGAATTTATCTTCTTAAAGATAAATTGAAATTGAATATTGAAAACGATTTGAAAATCGAATATCAGTAGATATTCGAAAGTATAAATTCAATACGGGATTTATAAAAGAAAGCGAAGTTGTTTAAAAATAAATATTGATTTACTTTTGTAATGTGGAAATTGATTTGAAATCATTTTTCAAATGGTTAAGTGTGGAAATTTTATATCTCGTAAAGATATTTTTGAAGATGAAATAATTTGGAAAATTATTTGGAATCTGATGATGTTGCGCATCTTTATTGATAGTTAAATAACCGACTATCAATATTTACCTTTAGATAGGTATTTGTTGTGAATTGGATGAATTTGAATGCCACACTTATTTTTAAATAAGCGCTCACTATTCGGGTTAGCCGGGAAAGGACCATGGGGTCGTATAACCCATTCCGAATATGTGATACGTCGTTATGAATCGCATTTGAAGACCGGTGTTGAAGACCGGATATTTTTGAAAACGGAAGGATTACCGTCGAGTTACTCTACATCGACTGATCTTCGATTTAGAGGTTTTATCACCCTTAGTGACGGGAAGTCCTGACGTGATTGAAAATTATCCGGATGTGCAAGGGCTTCGTGAGAAGTGCCTTCGGTTCTGTTCGATCCCGGAACAGACTTATATGGATTGTGTGTCTGACGTTACAATTTGAGATATTGAGCTGATTTCTTTCAAATACATTTCTGTTGGTGGTGGAGAATTTATTCTCTTAGCTTAACACCCTTCTCTGAGACGTACGAGCTCAGAGGTTATGTAGTTGAAATTTATCAGCGATATATCCCAACTTGGTAACGTGGCATACTGAGTGTTGCTGTGAAATGATCAGTGTTTGATCATTTGTGATATGATCATTTGTTTGATCTTATATCTTTGTGATCATAGGTTGATCATTTTGTTTGACCCGAAGCAGGGCTTTTTATAGAAAGCGTAGCTTTGTGGACGAGACTTCGTCGAGCCTCACACCCCGGAAATGGTCGAAACATGAAGGATGCGGCAAGGTTCTAGGGAGTAGCGCCCCTTAGTGTATGTCATTCCTTCTGGATAAAGGTGGTATCATGGTATGGAGCCCAGATACTTAACCTCTGTGGTTACTGCATTATTTTTTCTATGTGGTTTGTTGGAATCGGGGATCCTCGGGAAGATCGGTGACGATCGGGGGATGGCATACGCGTGTCAGTAGTTACCTATTTTTGCAGAGGTAACCCGGCCTTGTGTTGGCAGAGATCTAACCGTAACGTTAGATTCTCGGGTCGTCTATTCCAGGGACGTACCCATCGTGGATAGGAAGTTCCTTAGCCTGACCATTTGTTGGAAATCCAAAGAAACAATACGCGACTTGTACGGTATTAGTTGTAGAACCTGCCATTTAATATGGTAGCTATAGCAAGCATACTATAATGGTACCTATGCTGGCTAAGATTTATATTATACTTTCGAAATGATTTTCTACACTATGCACTAATAATAATAATATCAAAAAGAATTTGATTTTCGCGTAGTAAGCATCTTTGACTATCATAAGAAGAAATCTCCTCCAAGTCTGCGTTTGCATTGTGTGTGTGGCGGGAGGTCTTATGGTAGTTTCATTTTCCAAAAGCATTGCGAATTGACATTAAAATTTTCCTGTTGTTTATTTTAAAGAATAACTGTTTTTACGATCTCACACTAGTCACCATGACTGACTCGGAGTTTATTGTTCCCTTCTAAACTCTGGGTGCCCACCAATTTCCACACGGGCAGCCTAGAGTTATATTATCAGGATATCCTGGATATTCTGGAGCTTTGGAAGCAAGCTGGATGACGAGACGTAGTATTTGTATCTGATATATTTATTCCGCTGTGTATTCTGTATGAGGACAAGTTTATATAACTGTCCATTGTTGTTTATTGACTCTGATGATTGATGTATGTATAAACTGATATAGTTCTTTGTTTTAAAAGACTAGTGTTTATCTATTATATATTGTTCCGCTGCGATGTGTAAGATTCTGATATTGTTTTCTGTCTGATGTTGTTCAGTTGTTCTTTCTTTCTCTTCTTCTTCTCTTTTTCTTCTATTTCTTCTTTCTAAAACCCTCACTATTGGAGTTTCCGGCGTTCGATTTCTCGGCAGTCGATAAAGTGAGTATCGATGTCGAATCTTCGAAAGTCGAAAATTTCAGGTCGTGACATACTTTTTTATATATAATTATGATATTAGATAGTTTATGAAATTTCACATGACAATAAATACACCAAATTGTACATTCTATAATTCCAATGGATTAAAATATAGAAAGTTTAAATCCTAAACCAAATTAGGACCATCCAAATAAATGGCTAGCAATTAAACCCAAATAATAGAATGTAGAAATAACTACTCAATCTTATATATCATATTTCACCAATTTTAGGGATATTTCTTCAAAATTCTAGATCTAACCATTTTCATCAATTAATTCAAATTACTGGATATGTAGGCAAGGGTTTCAAATTAGGTTCATTCATTAAACCTACAATTCCATGGTTTTCACATAGGCATAATAACGAAAATAGAATTCAACAATACAAAATTAGTATTATGTAAATGATGTAGTTTTCCACCCACCTTATGGCCGTCAAATCTCCAGATCCTAATTACATTCCTCTAATTTGATTCCTTTTCTTTTTCAATCAAAATACATATACATACCCATTAGAATTTTAGATCTGATACAATGTTTGAGTTTAAGTGGAATACATTATAATCTAAATTTATCTTTTATCCGTACAGTCGATTCACCATTTTTTCTTTTCTCTTTTATTTTCTATCCTTCTTCAACACACACACACACACACAGATATATCTATATATATATAATATCCAATATTTTTAAAATTTCTAGAATAGCGAAGATGGAGAAATGATAGAGCTTTGCTGCTCAGTTAAGAAAATATGAGAGAAAAAGTGAGGGGTTAGGTCTTTTTTAGGTACTTGAATCAATCTGGTTCGTTAGATTATTATTTATTAAATCCCAGTCGTTTAGGCCTAGGTTTATTGGTGTAGGCCCTAACCAACTAGTCGACCTATCGAAATATAGCAGTCGACTGCCAGCGGTCGACCAGATGAAACCTAGTGTCGACTGCCTAGCACCGATGATTTATTTTCCTTTTTCTTTGCTTACCTGTTAAGTATTTATTTAACGTTAATAAATAACATTACTTTGCTTAAACCTTAAAATGCTGATAATTTCTTCATTTAAGCTCTGATCGTACAACTTTAGGTATGAAAGTTGATCAAAAATTTGTCACGAACACAATGGTGCAAGTTTCATCGCCAAATTTTGATGTTTACTCAAATTCCATTTTTAAGCCTTATGAATTATCTATAAATTCTTTATAATTAATTGCTATTTATTTTACAGTGTGTTACAGAATAAATAGCCTATATTAATTAGTTGAATCGAGGTCCGTATTTTGCATGTTATTATATTAATGGCGAAAACAGTGGGAGCATGCCATATACCACCTAAAGGTGCCATCAACTTACGAAAATTGTTTTAGTAAAACATACCAAACATTATTTATGAAATAATAACTGGCTTTCGGTGTTAACAAAAATAGTTATAGTTTTATTTCAGTGTGAGTATTATGAATATTTGTTATAAAATAACCTTAGAATAATGGTATTTGTGATGCACTAGGAAAAACATAAGCATTAAAATTTATTTACAATTATTTTAAAATTATAGTCTAAACCATAGTTTGAGAAATAATTCTTTGAATACATGATTATGAATCATATAGTATTAGTGGGTTATATCTCAAACAATTAAGTGCAAAGAACCCATTCAGTGAGAGCATTATAAGAGTTGATGAACTCTATGGATTGATACGTATAGATGAATGTAATCGAAAGTCTATTAATTCCAGAATGGTTTCACGTATTTCGTTGTATTCGCTGATGAGTTATCATGTAACGACCCGTAAATTTCATGGATTTAATTTGGTTGAATTAATGAGTTGTGTAAATTTAATTTAGTAGAAAAAAAGGATAATGAAATGAACGCTAATAAAATATAAGTGGTGATTTAAAACCTATTTACTAGCAATTTGAATAAATTTTAATAAATTAAATGGGTAAGTATTATACCTGGATATAAATTTCATTTAAGGGAATTAACTAATATGTTAATGTAAAGTTAAAAAAAACATTGAAATAAATGATAATTCTATTCATACTTGTAAGAAGTTATTATAAGTTGCATGTCAAAAGGGTTGATTGAATTGGAATTTATATTTAATTTAAATGGAAATATTAAAGGCTTACAACAACGGAAAATTTAGGTAATAAAAGTTAGCATAAGGGAATGGCATTAATATAAATTAAGTTGGAACAAATTGGATGTAGAGAAATAAATGTAAGCATTTAATATATTAATTAATGTTGGTTTGATGATAACGTTACTTAGTGATTTATTATAGAGTAAAGTGTGAACGTAAAGTAATAAAAGAATAGACTTATGTTAAGTAATAATTTATGTATACACGGGATTTTAAACGGTGATTGTTAAGTAATAAACCTATATAGGCATGTAGGGAAATAGGTAACAATTTATATGTTGTTATTTTATTTAGTATGAAATAAAGGTTGGAATTCAAATCACAATTAGAGGAGAGTAGGTAGTACCTTATTCGGAAATAAATATAAGGGTAGATAACAACTATTATGAATTCCCTAATTAATTGGTTGATAAATTTATTTGAAATAACGATCATTTGAATGTGAGTAATTTCAATGTAGTTATTGATTTCAAGCGTTACTTTAATAATAAATGTGGATAGGGGTATGTTAATGCAAGGAAATAAATCGGCGTTATATATTGAAATTTTGTTAGTGTTACAATAAATAAAATTGAAATAGTTAATACAGATAAAAGTGAAACGGAAAATATGAATGCAATAGTGTGAGTCCAATATTTAATCCATCTAATTCAAATTTAAAGATTCGTTAATTTAGTAGATAGTCTCTGAATTTAAATGGATTTAAGGGAAATTTCTGAAATCGATAAATTTAGCAACTTTCAATTTACTTTCAAATTTGTTAAACTATTGTAATTGATTTAGGAATATAAAAGGTTGTTTATTTATTTGAGGTTAAATTGTGAAATTGGGTTATTTCAATTAGATGGGAATTTGATGTTAAATATTAGGTTAGTGGAGTTTTAGTTGGAAATCTAGAATAACAATATATTAGACCATTAACCAATGCCAATTTATCTACTTGGTGATAATGGAGTGAATAAAAGAATTTAAAAACCAAATAAATGGATTTCATGGGCAATTAAATTTAATTACTGGATAAATTGAAAATTTAAAACTAAATGTTGTGAATTTTGAATTTTTAACGATAAATGAATGTAGAGATTATTAAAAGATTCTAGATTTACCAAGTAATCCAAACTGATAATTTTTTTTGATAATTTAGAGTTGAAGTGGTAAATTTGATTTAATTAATATAAAAGTAGCTAAGAACTGTTATAGAAATTCCCTAATTGATTGATGAATAAATATATATGGAATAGTGATGGAATGTAAAGTTAATGGTAATTGTATAAAATCAATACAAGATAATGAATTGCATATTTTAGGTCTATAATAAAGTGTGGATGGAAATTTGATTGGTTAGATTAATTGAAGGGAATTCAAATTTAATGGGAAAGGTAAATGGATATTTGGTAATAAATTTGAACGGACTTAAATAGTGAATTTATTTAATTAAAATATATAATAAATAATGATTTATTAAAAACCAATACTCTATATATATCTATATTATTTGAGTGGAAATAATATACTCATAAATGTGGGATTGAGAGTCTTACAACAATTATTAGGAGTTATATATAATTAGTTCATTCAACTAAATTGGAAATCATTGCAATAGATGTAAATTTAATGTTACGTTAAATAAATTAAGGTCATAAATGGGAAATAACGTAAATGAATTCTTCATTAAATGATGGTTAGTGTATATAAAGAATGGAAATAAAGTTTATTTAATATATTGGGATTTAATTTACTATAAAAAGGTTGATTGCAATCAAATGAGTTAAGTGTTTAAACGGGAATCAAGCTTTATGTATTTATTTGGATTTATTGCAATTAATTTGAAATTAAACATGTAATTATTACGTTAATTTAAATTATCGTTCAGCGCGTTTGTTTATCAGATCCATCTACTCTAATTCTAACCTATCTATATAAACCCAATTATAAACCCTAGCCTCCATCTATTCTCATTTATTTGTTCGTTCATTTTTCATCAACGCCTCCTCTTCCTCAATGGGTGCAAACCCTACATCTATTTTCATTTCAAAATCAAATCAAAGTCAAAAAAATTCAAACTTCTCAGAAAATTCCTAAAAAATATATATATGATGAAACTCTTGATGTATGCATCTTAGATCTGCAGTTCGTTCTTGGATTTGAGTTTTCTGTATAGCCGAAATTGGTTCGTTGTTTTTTTTTATTGTTTTATTTATTTTTAATTTTGATTTCAAATCATTCAAACACGCATATCTTTCTCATACGAACTCCGTTTCACACGCGATTTTTTTTGTTAGAATCGTAACAAATTCCAGATCTTTTGACGCTGGTTTGGACAAATTTGGAGACCGTCGAATTTTTGGGTTTAAATCGGATCTAAATTCGATTTAAATCTCAAAGGTGAGTGTTTTAACCCACTCACAACTTCTAAGATTTCTTATGTTTGTTAAATTAAATTTTGATGTGATTTAAAATTTATCTATGATTGTTTGGGCATATATTTAATCATCATCTCAGTTAGATAGCATTTAGTTAAATTTAATTGTTATTTAATTTTTTTATTTGCATATAATTTGACAGTTAAATTTATTTATTATTGCATATAAACTGCCAGTTAAACAGTTATTAATTTTTATTGAATATAAACTATTCGTTGATGCCTGATATATTTTATATGCTTTATATTGATGTTTTGTTTAAATTGGATGATGATTGTAATAAATGGTT
Source organism: Allium fistulosum (assembly GCA_030737815.1). Taxonomy (NCBI): domain Eukaryota; kingdom Viridiplantae; phylum Streptophyta; class Magnoliopsida; order Asparagales; family Amaryllidaceae; genus Allium; species Allium fistulosum. Next base: position 1,123,721,644 of record CM060904.1, on the reverse strand, counting down.
GTTTATTGATATTTGGATGAATGGATGCTATATTTTATATTGTATAAACTGCAAGTTATTATGCATTTTCATTCCATTCGAGATTGCGGTTTGACATGATATATAACCATAAACTTTTATTTTTAGAATTACGGATTGAAATGATAAATATCTGTATCACTTGACCATAGGATAGAAAATTATATACAGGCACCATGGTCTATATATAAAATATTTTAAAGTGATTTTCTATGGGTTTTGGAAAATAAGGGTTTATATATATACTAATTTTGATATTATATAAATATTATTTTATATATGGTTAAATTCTAAAATTTAAGCTATGTATAACTTGATGATGTTTTAAGTTTGATTTACGAATATTTCAAGTTTGAGCTTTATTTAAGTGATATTGAATTTATTAAACAAATATTTCTAAACTAAATAATAGTAAATTGAATTAAGGTATATATAAGATTATCAGATTTGGTTGGGAATTTTGGAATATTTAAAGTCTTGAAATATATCAAAATTGAAATGTTTTATTGAAATTAAGGTATTATTGTTTTCAAGTATTGGTTTTCGAAATTGTTATAACTTTGAAAGTAACATGGTTTGAAAAATGAATTTATTTGAAATGGAATTTATTTAAGAATTATCTGTGAATATATTGATTGGAAACCTACTGAAATTGAAAATTTAGAATATGACTTCAAAATGGGGTTTGGATTTAAGATGATTTAAAAGAATATTTCAAGTTTATATAAATTAAAGAAAGATTAGTGATTGGAAATTGGGTTTTATTTATATAAGATATTATTGAATTGTTTTGGAAATGGAAATGATATATTATTGAATTGTTTTGGAAATGGAAATGATATATTATTGAATTGGGTTTTGAAATGGAAATAATACATTGATAATTTGGGTTTGAAATAGTAATAATATTTTGGTTTAAAGTATATACTATTTTGAAGTAAAGGATATGTTTTGAAATGGCAATAATATTTTGGTTTTTGAAGTATATACTATTTTGAAATAAAGAATATGTTTTGAAAGAGCAATGATTGTGTTTTTAAAAGTATATATATTTTTAAATGACACGGTGTTATAATAACCTTTGGTTGTTAAAGAGACTGAGATCGGATATGGACATACTCTCTGTCGATATCGAAAACCACTTTGACAACTGTGTACGCGGTGGAGTTTCCAGAATGAAGTAGGATGGTGGCGACGAATATACGTGGACCCAACTCCCGTGAGTTGGCATAAGGTGGCTAAAACAGGAGCGATCGACGGGCCAAGGAGGTAGCACCTCTGATCGGACACACTTCTTCGATACCATTCTATTACTTGTGATTGATTTGGTGGCCACCCTTGATTTGGGAGTGTTGTTCGAGGTGGGCGGTAGTGGCTGCTATGCGTCACCACCAGTCCGGATGCGTAATTGGTATGTCTAACCTGGCATTGCCTTGTGGGCCGTGTCACCTATTATATCGAGCTTTACTACGATTTGTGATTTCTCCCGTAGCCTGTGGAGTATCGAGGGTAGCCCCCATTTTTGGGAGTATGCTAATACTGGATAGACTACTGGGACTATTACGTGGTAAGGGGAATATTGGGTCACTCCTTAATGCTATTTAAAAGTATGTTTATTTTATATTAGACATTATTATAATAGCAAATATTACTACATAGTAGATAGTTTAACGGATCCTTAAGAGATGTGAATCCCGAACATTTCTTAAGTTACTGCACTCACGTTAGACACTGGATAGGAGATGTCAAATCCCGTAAACATCTCTGACGCCGTTCCACTCATATATTTATCATTGATTTAACTTACATAAGATCTTTTAGTTCTGACTCGAGTGTTTTGTCTTTTCAATTCGCTCGGGTCAGCCTGAGCATTTCAAGATTTGAAGGCCTTAATTCTGGAGGACGAAGATGAAGAATTATTATTACTATTTGTTATATATTCCACTACACCATTGTATTCCGCTGCATTAATTATCATTCTCTGGTATGTGTAACTCTGATATGTATTGTATAAGTATAATCAAATGTTTTGTAAAACAGCTTCATGAACTGTTATTTGATTATTATATTTTATCGTTCCGCTGCAAGATTCTATTTTGTTTCTTTTATTTCTCCACTTTTTCTTATTTACCCCATAACAATCCACCCTTCTGTATGGTTTAAGTTGGCACGTGTGTCTGCTTAAGCATACAAAAAGGTGGGATGTTACAGTTGGTATCAGAGCTTTGGTTTAGCGATAAACCTTAGCTTTGTGGGGTTTGACTCTTTACTAATAGGGTAGTAATACCCTATGGGAGTCGTTGAGCGTATATATATGAGAGAGCGTATTTGTTAGTGTTATAAAAATGTTTTAATATTGTGTTAATCTGTTCCGTTTTGTATTCATAAATTCTAGTTGGTGCATAGGACGCTATGACATCAATAGGGATTTCTAAACACTTAATAGGACAGACCGACATAATATTTGTTTTAATATAGGCGAATGAAATAACTTTTCCTATTATATTTTCTATATATAAAAATATTTTATAAAGATATATATTTGGTTGCTATAGATTGGGTGTTAGGTATTGAAAATATAAATAATAGTTGAAACTAAGTTGAAAATAAAATAAATGAAAACTGGAAATTTAGAGCTTAAGTTCCGGGGTTTTTGAAGATTTCTTTCAATTGATTTTGGAATATAATAATAATATTGTTAGAAGTATTTTTTGATATAAATATTTCAATAGAATTTAAAAGAAATGTTTTAAAAGAAATTCCGCAAAGAAATAAGTTGTACTCCCCTCTTTGTCGCTGGAAAATAATTTCGGTGATGGCGGCCGCATCATCGACATTCATTTTCGAGTTTCAAAGTGGGAAGACCACTGTAGTAGTTTTACTACAAGATTATTTTATTTTAAATTGTTTTAAATATAATTGGATATATAAATTATAAATATATATATTATCTATTATTTTAAAATGATTTTTGAATAAAACCCGGTATTTAATTCTTAAGTTTCCATTAATAAATAGTCCTAATTACTGAAGTGAATTGGAACGTAGGTAATGAATAAATTGAAACCTCTAAAGGAAATAAGAGATTTAAATGCTAGGTTATAAATGATATTAAATGAAAGTTGAAATTGTAACCTATGAAATAAAGGAAATAATTATTGAACATTAAAATAATTAAAGGAAATGAGAAAACTTGTAAAACTTTCAATTTCATTCTTTAAAAGCATAAATATAACTTACCAAAAAATTTATAAAAGTTGAAAATGTTTAATAAGAAAATGTATAGTAAATTGTACAAGTAAACTTATGTAATGAAATATTCAGTAAATTTCTTTTATTGATAAGAATTAAAGTATAACTGTTATGCCAAGTAACTAAAATTGAACATGAATATTATTAATAAATGAATAAATAAATCAAGTAAATGAATAAATATGCAAAGTAAATTAATATAAAAATGAATAAATGAAATTAATAAGTATTGATGTTCTAGTTGTTATGGACTTAAATGTTATATATAAATAATAATAAACTTAAGTAATAGGTTGAAGTTACCTTAGAATAAAAGATGAATACTGGAAAATGACTGTAAAACTTAAGAAATAAATTTACCTACCAAGGAATTTAGTTGAATGGATAAAAATAAATAATGAATAAAGAGGAAATCAAACAACAATATATGGAATGAAATTAATAATAATGAACTTGATCTATTGTTGAATTTATTGTTTGTTTGGCTTATGGTTGTTTGGTCAAGGATACTTTAACATTGTTTGTGTAACGACCCAGAATTTTGACCAAATTGAATTGAGAATATTTAATTAATTTTAAATATTTGAACGGTAATTTAATTTGAATCCTCGATATAAATTTGAATTTGACGATTTAATTATAAATTTTAATCTATTTAATGCTGAATAAAAATTTTGAATCTTCAGTTTAAAGCTAGAGAAAAATATTTGGAAAGCTTATAAAACTCGTGTTGATAATTCTGAAGATAACAAAAACTTCAGAATCCAATTTCGAACTGGTTTGATCAGTTTTGAAATTTATATCGTTTAACCGATAGTTAAAAATAGTCATTTTTCAAACAGTCTCGGAATTCGACGAAACCAGTTCCATTGGGTCTGTGATATTGAATTATTACTGGATTTCCAATTTCGTATTTTTCGGTGTTAATACGTGAGCACACGTTGAGTAAACGCCTTGGATTTTTATCGAGATTCGATTTAAAGTAAATTTAAAATTTATAAATTGGTCAACAACTTACCCACGTTCCACGCCTAAATTCACGCCTAATTTCACGAAGATAATCGTGCAGAAGCATGGCCGCCCTTTCTCGTTCAAACGAAATTCACGTTCCAAAAGTTCTCGTCTCGTTTTAAAATAAATGCCGAGCTCCTCTCGTTCGACATCGCGACCCACAAAATCAAATCCCTCCCATTTCTCTCTGAAATTCATCTCGAAATCAAAGACGAAGGGGGAGGCAAGGGGGCGGCGGCGCGCGAATGGGTTGTGGGTTCGTCGAGGTAAAATTGGGGGAGTCGATTCGACGATGGTATGTGGCTGTAGTAGGAGGCGACATCGAGTCGCTAGGCGTTCGCGTTGGGCTCGGCGACGCTCGCTGTAACAACCCGCATATCTATCGATTCTATATTTAAATATTTTATTTAAATATTTTATCGTTAGTCGGATGTTAGTCCGAAAAGCTACTTTTTGCATACGGTCAAATTAGGACTCGAGACCACCCCCATTGAGTTCAAAATGACGTTTGCGATCTTTTTGAGTGTAAACTTCGATATGTTTGGAGATAGTGAAATTTTCGTCACTTTTCCCGCTTGAGACTTTGGTTTGGACTGCATTAACTCAGCCCAACCCCCTCTTCTCTTCATCACTTCATCAAATACTTCAATCTTCTTCAAAAATGGTGGAGGGAAAGAGAAATTAAAACTCCCAACTCAAATTCTATTGCAAATCCGAGATTCAACATCAAATTCAAGTAGAAGATTGTGGATTCAAGCTTTGGATTGCTTCCCCTTGCTTTCAATCTTCATCTTCATCAATTTCGTGGAAAAGGTGAGATTTTTGATCTCACATCTTGCCTATAATCGTCATTGGACTGTTGGGAATGATTCCTCATCACTTTAGCATGTTTGTTGCATTTGGTTTGGATTGGATTGGCGAAAAATTCCAAATTTTAGTGATTTTGGTGAAAAAACTGCTACTAGGTCGTTCTGGCCATTTTTAGCTCGTTCGGAGTTAGGTCGTCCATCCATAGGTCGTAGGTCGCCTGCGAGTTAAGTCTTAGGTCACCTGCGAGTTAAGTCTTAGGTCGTCGCCGACCTATAAATCCCAGGCAAAAACTTAAGTCATTGCCGACCTATAACCTCCAGGCGAAGTCTTAGGTCGTTGCCGACCTATAATTTCTAGGCAAAATCTTAGGTCGTTGCCGACCTATAAATCCCAGGCAAAAACTTAGGTCGCTGCCGACCTAAAATCCCCAGGCAAAACGTTAGGTCGTTGCCGACCTATAATCTCCAGGCAATGTTAAGTCGTTCGCGAGTTAAACCTTATGTCTTAGGTCGTTGCCGACCTATAATCTCCAGGCAATGTTAAGTCGTTCGCGAGTTAAACCTTATGTCTTAGGTCGTTGCCGACCTATAATCCCCAGGCAATGTTAAGTCGGTCGCGAGTTAAACCTTAAGTCGTAGGTCGTCGCCGACCTTACACTTGGTCTTTTTAGCTCGCGATTTCCTTAGGTCGTAGCTCGTAAGTCGTAGGTCGTCGCCGACCTTACACTTGGTCTTTTTAGGTCGCGATTTTCCTTAGGTCGCAGGACTTTGTTAAGTCGTAGGTCGTCGCCGACCTTATCCTTAGCCTTGTTAGGTCGTGTGAACTCTTAGGTCGTATGACCTACTTTTCCTTAGGTCGCTGGACCAGCTTGCCTTCACTAAGTCGTACCGTGTCGGGGCGCTGCCCCCTGGACCCCCGCGACCTGACCGGGCAGGTCGAACCCCGAATTACTCTGCGTAGGCAATCTTATCTGACAAAGCATTTATCAGAATTTCTACTTTGATGGTTTTGGGATTGACTTCTTTGGACTTTACTCACGTCTTCGAACGTGAATTGATTTGTTTCTACAATCGTTTTATGACTTGTCACTTTAAAGATATATGAAGGTTTCAATACTAATAGTAAATATCAAAACTCTTTCATCAAAGCGATTTCAACACTATTTTAAATATCAAAAGTTCATTTTCTCAAACCGATTTTCAATCTACTAGTATATACAAGCCTTTACTTCACTCGAATGAGAAATCGACTTAAACGACTTAGTAAAACGAGTGGTATGAAACGCTTGCGTTCACTTCGTCGGTTAGCTCTTGGACTTGTTCGATTGAACCCTTTTTGTGACAATTTCCTAGTGAAGATTTACAGCTTGTTCGTAAATATTTAAGTTAAGCAAGTGGTTATGGGACATGAAGCTAAACTCATATATTTACTAGCTTGGTGTGATTGACACTTCCTTATGATCATGACGATCATTTTTGTGATTTAGACTAGCGATTGAGCGATGTCTCTTTGTCTACGTGGGAGACTATACCCCGATCATGTGATGTTTCGCCATCACATTTCCTATGGTCTTCGGGCCATTCCTGTGTGAAAATTTAATGGATAGCTTCCATGAGATATCATCTCGTCATGTGTTTACGCGTAGGTGAGTTTTCATGCTCCCATTCATGTGTTAGGCCTCCCCCCTTTATGTGTTTTCTGGATTTCTGATGATGATTTCTGGAATTTTGTGCTTCACCAATTTTCATGATTTTCATTGATATGATATCAGTTTTTGTGCATTGGTGAATTCATGTGTTATTGACTTGTTATGAATACAAGTTTAGGGTATGATACCCTATTTTATCTTTGAGAAGATTCTTGTGATATTGATTAATCTTTTGTTGATTATCATTTACATACTTATAGTAGTATGTCGCTATGGTTATTACATGTTCATGTCATGCCTTTTTCTGTATACCATATCATCTGATATTTATAGTTAGACTGATCCGTTTATTATTTTCTTATAAATAATACTCGGGTCAGACCGAGATGTTACAGGTGCTTCTGCTTGACTTCTCTTCAGGATACTTCTGACTTTTGGCTAACTACTTAGATTAGTAGTTTTTGGATGTACACCTTTGAGATATAGACTCTATGTTGTGTACTTATTCTTTTGTATAGCACGTGATGCTATTCTTTTGTATTATCGTGGATCTTTCCGACCACTACTCTGATGTACACTTTCATGTGATATATATATTTATTCATATCTTCTTCCGCCTTTGTGATATGGATGTCTGTGACTGATTTATGTTATGATTATTTCTATGTTTGTTTCCGAAGATTATATATAGCCACCGTGTGATAGCTTTGTGTTTGTACCGGTATGTCGGATTTCCTCCTTAAAAGATATGCATTCTATTCTATCTGACGTATCGGTGCTCGCACAAAGAAGTTACATGGATGGTCGCTCCTCCACAGCCTTATTCTCCGCGCTAATTGACAGCACTACATCGTAGTGTTCTTGGTTAGCTTGGGTATAGAGGTGGGGCGTCACACTCGCGAGCAGCTAGGGCTACGATAGGCGATTGAGCAGGCAGAGACGACAAGGCAGGCGCGTTCGCGTTGGCAAAGGGCGAAGCGCGAATCTGGGATTGGTCGCAACCTTCGGCGGCGCGTTGTCGTGGTGTGGGTGGACATTGGGGTGGTCTCGAGGTCAAGCGGCAACTGGAAGGAGTGTTCGAAGTCGATTTTTGGGATTTTCGATTCAAGGATTGCGATGGTGGAAGGGCGCGAGGCCAGTCGTTCGACAAGGCTATGGGTTCGCGATGGTGAGCGCGAGCAGACTGGAGGGCGACTCAGGCGATGGTGGCGACATTCGCAGTGAGGTATATTTCGTTCATTCCTTGCACTTTAAAAAAATTTAACCCAGTTTTATAAATATAAACAGGTAAATTTATTTATATATGTATAAATCTGGATAAAATATATAGATGTAAATTAAAGGGTATTAAAGAGTCTTAAAGTAAGAATATAGATATATATATATATATGTAGAATTTTATATGCAGAAAATTTAAATCCAATTTTTATTCTCTAAAAACAGTGAATATACCTATATATGATCTCATGAAAATAAAAATGATAATGGATATATTATAAAGGTAGTTTTAAGTTTAATAAAACTTATTTGATTTTTTTTTTTTAGTAAAGATATATGGGAAGATTTATAAATACGAAAATAGATAAGGTTTGAAATTTCAGAGATTTTTGAATATTGAAAATTTGTATAAAATGAAAATAATTGACTAAGTTAATTCCTTTTGTTTAAGTAACTTATTTAAAAAATTTATATTAGCTATTAAAAATAATTTAAAGAAAGAGAACTTAGTTTTAAAATTTTAAATTGAAGATTAGTTAAATTATTAGAGGAGAAGTTGTTAATTAAAATTATCATAACGGAAATTCGATAGTTCGATTTAATTCGAATGTTAATAAATTTATATGATTGTTATACAAGGTATAAATCAAGAAAATCAATCCGGAATGGAAATGGATGGCAAATTTAAAAGCTAAGGTGAGATCGCCTCACTCAGATTTATAATTGAATTGCAGTTATTGATTGATTTGTTTGAATATGCTATTAGATATGATAGGATATATCTATATATATAGCAGTATATACATATTGGCATATGTATATATTGGATTGATTGATTTCCCGCCTCGTATAGCGGATGAGACCCTATTGCGCCGTTAGTAAGCGGATTTATAAAAACCTATATACCGCGATAATTCCGTACTGGAGCGGAATTGGTATTGTGCTAACGTCTTTGGATGCAGGGAAACAGGTTGGAGGGATCCAACTGGATTCCTCAACTGTATTTATTTATTTACAGATGTTGATATATATTCTGTCATCATATGATGATATATGATGTTTGGTGTTGTGATGAACTAATTGATGCGTTGCATCATCGGGTTCAATTTTAAAGTTTAAAAATAAAACGATTTTTACTTTAAAAGGGATTTTGAAGTGATTTTTGGAAAGTATACGATTTATTAAAATTTGGAATTTATTTATCTTAAATAAATAAATGTTATAAATTTAAAGTTATGAAAAATTTTAAATTGTGAATTATACCTGAAAGGTGATTTTGAAATAAATAGCCAAGTGATAAATAAAATAGTTTAAGTTGGATTTCTTTTGAATTATTTAAAAATGATGTATATAAAAGATGTACAGAATTGATATTTATAAATTAAAAGTATTGGAATTTTAAAACGAGTTTCTATAAGTGTTAGAAATTTATAGAATTATAAATTGTGAAGACATGAGATTTATAGAATTATAAATTGTGAAGACATGAGATTTATAGAATTATAAATTGTGAAGATTTGAAGTTTATAGATTTATAAAGATTGAAGTTTATAGATTTATAAAGTATGAAGTTATAAAATGAATGAAGTTATAAAATAAATGAAGTTGTAGAATAAAGACTGATAAGAAATTTACTTGTAACTTGGATTGTTGCCTTTAAATGGGATATTGATCGAATTTTTAATAAAGAAGATCTATTAAATCGAAGTTGTTATAAAACAGAAATGGAATTTATAAGCGTTGTTTTATGAATTCGAAATAAATTGAATTTGATGAATTAAATAGTGAAATGTGATTAGTGAAGTATATTCACGATTTTGGACAGTGAATATATTTTTGAAGTAGAATGAATATGGTTTTGGGAAAGCAATATTACAAAAAAATGAAGTAACTGTTTTAAAAGATGTTTTAAAACGTGTTAAGTATCGAATACATAGATTTCAACATTCATTGTTGAACTAGACGTTTTCGAGAAAAATAAGGAAATGGTAGACTATAACACTGTTGTTATAGTAAATGATTTTCGAAAGGAAATATTTTTATGTAGTATTGGGATTTATATATCTATTTAAATTTCGAATCCCTATACTAGTGATTTTGAGTCGTCGTGACGATGTTTTACGCAACATTCGTTTTTGACTCAAATAGATGTTAAAATTTATGATTTCCTTAAAGAATGAAATGTATACTTAATATTGATTTAAGTATATCGAATATTTTCAAATGATGAAAATAAATGATTTGTGAAATACTTATTTTTAAATAAGTATGGAAATGCTTTTCCAATATGAAATGAACGTTTTGAGATTTTATCTTTGTAAAGATAAATTGAAATTGAACATTGAAAACGATTTGAAAATCGTATATCAGAAGATATTTTGGAAATATAAATTCACTATGGAATTTATAAAAAGAAAAGGGAATTCGTTTTAAAAATAAACATTGATTTATTTTTAAGTGTGGAAATTTTATATCTAGTAAGATATCTTTGAAGAATAAATAATTTGGAAAATTATTTGGAATCTGATGATGTTGCGCATCTTTATTGATAGTTAAATAACCGACTATCGATAATTACCTTGAGTAGGTATTTGTTGTGAATTGGATGAATTTGAATGCCACACTTATTTTTGAATTAACGCTCACTATTCGGGTTAGCCGGGAAAGGACCATGGGGTCGTATAACCCATTCCGAATATGTGATACGTCGTTATGAATCGCATTTGAAGACCGGTGTTGAAGACCGGATATTTTTGAAAACGGAAGGATTACCGTCGAGTTACTCTACACCGACTGATCCTCGGTTTAGAGGTTTTATCACCCTTAGTGACGGGAAGTCCTGACGTGATTGAAAATTATCCGGAATTGCAAGGGCTTCGTGAGAAGTGCCTTCGGTTCTGTTCGATCCCGGAACAGACTTGTATGGATTGTGTGTCTGACGTTACAATTTGAGATATAAAGCTGATTTCTTTCAAATACATTTCTGTTGGTGGTGGAGAATTTATTCTCTTAGCTTAACACCCTTCTCTGAGACGTACGAGCTCAGAGGTTATGTAGTTGAAATTTATCAGCGATATATCCCAATTTGGTAACGTGGCATACCGAGTGTTGCTGTGAAATGATCGGTGTTTGATCATTTGTGATATGATCATTTGTTTGATCTTATATCTTTGTGATCATAGGTTGATCATTTTGTTTGACCCGAAGCAGGGCTTTTTGAGAAAGCGTAGCTTTGTGGACGAGACTTCGTCGAGCCTCACACCCCGGAAATGGTCGAAACAGGACGAATGCGGCAAGGTTCTAGGGAGTAGCGCCCCTTAGTGTATGTCATTCCTTCTGGATAAAGGTGGTATCATGGTATAGAGCCCAGATACTTAACCTCTGTGGTTACTGCATTATTATTATCTATGTGGTTTGTTGCGAATCGGGGATCCTCGGGAAGATCGGTGACGATCGGGGGATGGCATACGCGTGTCAGTAGTTACCTATTTTTGCAGAGGTAACCCGGCCTTGTGTTGGCAGAGATCCGGTTAGGTTCTCGGGTCGTCTATTCCAGGGACGTACCCATCGTGGATAGGAAGTTCCTTAGCCTGACCATTTGTTGGAAATCCAAAGAAACAATACGCGACTTGTACGGTTTTAGTTGTAGAACCTGCCATTTAATATGGTAGCTATAGCAAGCATACTATAATGGTACCTATGCTGGCTAAGATTTATATTCTACTTTCGAAATGTTTTCTACACTATGCACTAATAATAATATCAAAAAGAATTTGATTTTTGCGTAGTAAGCATCTTTGACTATCATAAGAAGAAATCTCCTCCAAGTCTGCGTTTGCATTGTGTGTGTGGCGGGAGGTCTTATGGTAGTTTCATTTTCCAAAAGCATTTCGAATTGACTTTAAAATTATCCTGTTGTTTATTTTAAAGAATAACTGTTTTACGATCTCACACCAGTCACCATGACTGACTCGGAGTTTATTGTTTCCCTTCTAAACTCTGGGTGCCCACAAATTTCCACACGGGCAGTCTAGAGTTAGATTATCAGGATATTCTGGAGCTTTGGAGATGAGCTGGATGACGAGACGTAGTAATTGTATCTGATAGTATTTATTCCGCTGTGTATTCTGTATGAGGACAAGTTTATATAACTGTCCATTGTTGTATATTGACTCTGATTGATGTATGTATAAACTGATATAGTTCTTTGTTTTAAAAGACTATTGATTATCTATTATATGTTATTCCGCTGCGATGTGTAAGATTTTGTTATTGTTCTGTTTCTGTTGCTGTTCTCTTGTTCTGTTGTTGTTCTTCTTTCTTTTTCTTCTATCTTCTTCTTCTACCTTTTTTTTTTCTTAAAACCATAACTTTTCGGGTTTCCGGCACTCGATGGCTCAGCAGTCGATAAAGTGAGTATCGATGTTGAATTTTCGAAAGTCGAAAATTTTCGGGATGTTACATTTGGTATCAGAGCATATGGTTAAGCGACAACCATGCTCTGTTGGGTGTTACTCATTAGAGATAGAGTCAGCAGTACTCTAGAATGAGTTTGAGTGTAATAATAGATATGAGCGCGTATTTGTTATTGAATATGAAATTGTTTTGTATTGTGTTGACTTATCGGTTGATTGTTTACAGATTCTGGTCGGTGCAGTCTAGCTAACTGTAATCGATAGGGGTTTCTAAACTCTTAAACAAGATAAACCGACACAGTATTGTTTTAAATAGGGTAAATGAAATAATTTTACCCAAAACTATTTTTGTATATAAAAGAAATGATTTTCTGTAAATTATTATGATATGGATGCATGGTTGTTAGGGAGTGATGATGTTAATTATCATCATTGATATATATATGTGAAAAATTATATATGAAATTTAAATCAAAAATAAAGAATTAAGAAATGAATCCATATACAAATGAGAATTTGAGAATAGAAGTTATAAATGTGATTTATAATTTGAAACGGAATTCCAGAGAAGTTTTGGAAATGTTTTGAAAGGAGTTTGAAAATTTTGGAGATTCGAAAAGTTTAAATCCTTTTTGATTGGAAAATGAATTTCAAAGGTTTTGAAAAGTATTTTGAAAGAAATGAAAAGCTCTAAACTCTTTTCGGTCGCTGGAAAATAATTCCGATGATGACCATGGCATCACCGGTGTTCATTTTCGGGTTTCCAGAAGAGGAATTGCTGCCAAATTGTTTTAAATGGTAGTTGTTTGGAAAATTTGGGTTTTGTTTGGAAATTCTAGGATAATTTGATTTGTTTTCAAAAATGATTTTTTGAAAGTGTTATTAAGACTCTGGAATGCTATATAAAAATATTGATGAGAATTTTTAATGTGAATTAAGAATATAAAGAGATGAATTCATATAGGAATAAAATTGTAAATATGAATTTGTAAGTGAATAAAACTAGAATTGAATTTGATTATGGAAAATGAAGTGAAGTATTAAACTAAAGTTAGTAAGTGAAGCTAATTGATTATTGACCAAATGAATAAGATTTGAACGAATTAAATTCAATGATTATAAATGAAGATAAATTGAATTTAAATAAGATTGAAATTGTGAATTAAATTCAAATGAATGTGAAATGTAAAATTGAAAGAAAATGAATACATATAACTTCAATAATGAACTTAAAGATGGTATAAACAGTTATATTGAAAATTTTGTAATTGAATGTACGAAATGGTTTGAATATATGTAACTAGATATAATGGCTAGTAGGATATACAGGTATATGGGAATTGGAATTGAATTGCAAAGATAAATTTGAATTGCTCGACAAAAGGTACATATTTGAATTATAATATGAGTTTTTGATGATTTCTGGTCTAGCCGCTTGGCTTTTTCTTTTTCTTTTTGAAATCTGAGAGTCCGTAGGGACGTTTTGTACTAGTCCCGTATTAGCCGTGCAAAGGAGACGCTAGCGAAATTTTTCGAAAATTTAGAGTGTTAGAAAATTTTTGAGAAATTTTGAAAGTTTAAATTTGAAATTTGAATTTAAATTTGAATTTTGAAGTAAACGATATTGTTTGAAAACTATGAAAGGTTTAGAACGTTAGTTGAGATAATAACGAATCTTTAGTAGAAAGGTTTGTTTTGAAAAATTGATAAAGTTATTGAATTTGAGAAAAAGAGTAGACGAGTTAAGGACCCTTTTCCCTAACTTGTAATTTCGAGGACGAAATTCTTTTAAGGAGGGAAGTCTGTAACGACCCAGAATTTTGACCAAATTAAATTGAGAATATTTAATTAATTTTAAATATTTGAACGGTAATTTAATTTGAATCCTCGATATAAATTTGAATTTGACGATTTAATTATAAAATTTAATCTATTTAATGCTGAATAAAAATTTTGAATCTTCAGTTTAAAGCTAGAGAAAAATATTTGGAAAGCTTATAAAACTCGTGTTGATAATTCTGAAGATAACAAAAACTTCAGAATCCAATTTCGAACTGGTTTGATCAGTTTTGAAATTTATATCGTTTAACCGATAGTTAAAAATAGTCATTTTTCAAACAGTCTCGGAATTCGACGAAACCAGTTCCATTGGGTCTGTGATATTGAATTATTACTGGATTTCCAATTTCGTATTTTTCGGTGTTAATACGTGAGCACACGTTGAGTAAACGCCTTGGATTTTTATCGAGATTCGATTTAAAGTAAATTTAAAATTTATAAATTGGTCAACAACTTACCCACGTTCCACGCCTAAATTCACGCCTAATTTCACGAAGATAATCGTGCAGAAGCATGGCCGCCCTTTCTCGTTCAAACGAAATTCACGTTCCAAAAGTTCTCGTCTCGTTTTAAAATAAATGCCGAGCTCCTCTCGTTCGACATCGCGACCCACAAAATCAAATCCCTCCCATTTCTCTCTGAAATTCATCTCGAAATCAAAGACGAAGGGGGAGGCAAGGGGGCGGCGGCGCGCGAATGGGTTGTGGGTTCGTCGAGGTAAAATTGGGGGAGTCGATTCGACGATGGTATGTGGTTGCAGTAGGAGGCGACATCGAGTCGCTAGGCGTTCGCGTTGGGCTCGGCGACGCTCGCGAGCAGCTAGGGCTACGATAGGCGATTGAGCAGGCAGAGACGACAAGGCAGGCGCGTTCGCGTTGGCAAAGGGCGAAGCGCGAATCTGGGATTGGTCGCAACCTTCGGCGGCGCGTTGTCGTGGTGTGGGTGGACATTGGGGTGGTCTCGAGGTCAAGCGGCAACTGGAAGGAGTGTTCGAAGTCGATTTTTGGGATTTTCGATTCAAGGATTGCGATGGTGGAAGGGCGCGAGGCCAGTCGTTCGACAAGGCTATGGGTTCGCGATGGTGAGCGCGAGCAGACTGGAGGGCGACTCAGGCGATGGTGGCGACATTCGCAGTGAGGTATATTTCGTTCATTCCTTGCACTTTAAAAAAATTTAACCCAGTTTTATAAATATAAACAGGTAAATTTATTTATATATGTATAAATCTGGATAAAATATATAGATGTAAATTAAAGGGTATTAAAGAGTCTTAAAGTAAGAATATAGATATATATATATATATGTAGAATTTTATATGCAGAAAATTTAAATCCAATTTTTATTCTCTAAAAACAGTGAATATACCTATATATGATCTCATGAAAATAAAAATGATAATGGATATATTATAAAGGTAGTTTTAAGTTTAATAAAACTTATTTGATTTTTTTTTTTTAGTAAAGATATATGGGAAGATTTATAAATACGAAAATAGATAAGGTTTGAAATTTCAGAGATTTTTGAATATTGAAAATTTGTATAAAATGAAAATAATTGACTAAGTTAATTCCTTTTGTTTAAGTAACTTATTTAAAAAATTTATATTAGCTATTAAAAATAATTTAAAGAAAGAGAACTTAGTTTTAAAATTTTAAATTGAAGATTAGTTAAATTATTAGAGGAGAAGTTGTTAATTAAAATTATCATAACGGAAATTCGATAGTTCGATTTAATTCGAATGTTAATAAATTTATATGATTGTTATACAAGGTATAAATCAAGAAAATCAATCCGGAATGGAAATGGATGGCAAATTTAAAAGCTAAGGTGAGATCGCCTCACTCAGATTTATAATTGAATTGCAGTTATTGATTGATTTGTTTGAATATGCTATTAGATATGATAGGATATATCTATATATATAGCAGTATATACATATTGGCATATGTATATATTGGATTGATTGATTTCCCGCCTCGTATAGCGGATGAGACCCTATTGCGCCGTTAGTAAGCGGATTTATAAAAACCTATATACCGCGATAATTCCGTACTGGAGCGGAATTGGTATTGTGCTAACGTCTTTGGATGCAGGGAAACAGGTTGGAGGGATCCAACTGGATT
The DNA here is from genome assembly GCA_030737815.1 of Allium fistulosum. Taxonomy (NCBI): domain Eukaryota; kingdom Viridiplantae; phylum Streptophyta; class Magnoliopsida; order Asparagales; family Amaryllidaceae; genus Allium; species Allium fistulosum. Next base: position 1,123,705,310 of record CM060904.1, on the reverse strand, counting down.
CCTCAACTGTATTTATTTATTTACAGATGTTGATATATATTCTGTCATCATATGATGATATATGATGTTTGGTGTTGTGATGAACTAATTGAGGCGTTGCATCATCGGGTTCAATTTTAAAGTTTAAAAATAAAACGATTTTTACTTTAAAAGGGATTTTGAAGTGATTTTTGGAAAGTATACGATTTATTAAAATTTGGAATTTATTTATCTTAAATAAATAAATGTTATAAATTTAAAGTTATGAAAAATTTTAAATTGTGAATTATACCTGAAAGGTGATTTTGAAATAAATAGCCAAGTGATAAATAAAATAGTTTAAGTTGGATTTCTTTTGAATTATTTAAAAATGATGTATATAAAAGATGTACAGAATTGATATTTATAAATTAAAAGTATTGGAATTTTAAAACGAGTTTCTATAAGTGTTAGAAATTTATAGAATTATAAATTGTGAAGACATGAGATTTATAGAATTATAAATTGTGAAGACATGAGATTTATAGAATTATAAATTGTGAAGATTTGAAGTTTATAGATTTATAAAGATTGAAGTTTATAGATTTATAAAGTATGAAGTTATAAAATGAATGAAGTTATAAAATAAATGAAGTTGTAGAATAAAGACTGATAAGAAATTTACTTGTAACTTGGATTGTTGCCTTTAAATGGGATATTGATCGAATTTTTAATAAAGAAGATCTATTAAATCGAAGTTGTTATAAAACAGAAATGGAATTTATAAGCGTTGTTTTATGAATTCGAAATAAATTGAATTTGATGAATTAAATAGTGAAATGTGATTAGTGAAGTATATTCACGATTTTGGACAGTGAATATATTTTTGAAGTAGAATGAATATGGTTTTGGGAAAGCAATATTACAAAAAAATGAAGTAACTGTTTTAAAAGATGTTTTAAAACGTGTTAAGTATCGAATACATAGATTTCAACATTCATTGTTGAACTAGACGTTTTCGAGAAAAATAAGGAAATGGTAGACTATAACACTGTTGTTATAGTAAATGATTTTCGAAAGGAAATATTTTTATGTAGTATTGGGATTTATATATCTATTTAAATTTCGAATCCCTATACTAGTGATTTTGAGTCGTCGTGACGATGTTTTACGCAACATTCGTTTTTGACTCAAATAGATGTTAAAATTTATGATTTCCTTAAAGAATGAAATGTATACTTAATATTGATTTAAGTATATCGAATATTTTCAAATGATGAAAATAAATGATTTGTGAAATACTTATTTTTAAATAAGTATGGAAATGCTTTTCCAATATGAAATGAACGTTTTGAGATTTTATCTTTGTAAAGATAAATTGAAATTGAACATTGAAAACGATTTGAAAATCGTATATCAGAAGATATTTTGGAAATATAAATTCACTATGGAATTTATAAAAAGAAAAGGGAATTCGTTTTAAAAATAAACATTGATTTATTTTTAAGTGTGGAAATTTTATATCTAGTAAGATATCTTTGAAGAATAAATAATTTGGAAAATTATTTGGAATCTGATGATGTTGCGCATCTTTATTGATAGTTAAATAACCGACTATCGATAATTACCTTGAGTAGGTATTTGTTGTGAATTGGATGAATTTGAATGCCACACTTATTTTTGAATTAACGCTCACTATTCGGGTTAGCCGGGAAAGGACCATGGGGTCGTATAACCCATTCCGAATATGTGATACGTCGTTATGAATCGCATTTGAAGACCGGTGTTGAAGACCGGATATTTTTGAAAACGGAAGGATTACCGTCGAGTTACTCTACACCGACTGATCCTCGGTTTAGAGGTTTTATCACCCTTAGTGACGGGAAGTCCTAACGTGATTGAAAATTATCCGGAATTGCAAGGGCTTCGTGAGAAGTGCCTTCGGTTCTGTTCGATCCCGGAACAGACTTGTATGGATTGTGTGTCTGACGTTACAATTTGAGATATAAAGCTGATTTCTTTCAAATACATTTCTGTTGGTGGCGGAGAATTTATTCTCTTAGCTTAACACCCTTCTCTGAGACGTACGAGCTCAGAGGTTATGTAGTTGAAATTTATCAGCGATATATCCCAATTTGGTAACGTGGCATACCGAGTGTTGCTGTGAAATGATCGGTGTTTGATCATTTGTGATATGATCATTTGTTTGATCTTATATCTTTGTGATCATAGGTTGATCATTTTGTTTGACCCGAAGCAGGGCTTTTTGAGAAAGCGTAGCTTTGTGGACGAGACTTCGTCGAGCCTCACACCCCGGAAATGGTCGAAACAGGACGAATGCGGCAAGGTTCTAGGGAGTAGCGCCCCTTAGTGTATGTCATTCCTTCTGGATAAAGGTGGTATCATGGTATAGAGCCCAGATACTTAACCTCTGTGGTTACTGCATTATTATTATCTATGTGGTTTGTTGCGAATCGGGGATCCTCGGGAAGATCGGTGACGATCGGGGGATGGCATACGCGTGTCAGTAGTTACCTATTTTTGCAGAGGTAACCCGGCCTTGTGTTGGCAGAGATCCGGTTAGGTTCTCGGGTCGTCTATTCCAGGGACGTACCCATCGTGGATAGGAAGTTCCTTAGCCTGACCATTTGTTGGAAATCCAAAGAAACAATACGCGACTTGTACGGTTTTAGTTGTAGAACCTGCCATTTAATATGGTAGCTATAGCAAGCATACTATAATGGTACCTATGCTGGCTAAGATTTATATTCTACTTTCGAAATGTTTTCTACACTATGCACTAATAATAATATCAAAAAGAATTTGATTTTTGCGTAGTAAGCATCTTTGACTATCATAAGAAGAAATCTCCTCCAAGTCTGCGTTTGCATTGTGTGTGTGGCGGGAGGTCTTATGGTAGTTTCATTTTCCAAAAGCATTTCGAATTGACTTTAAAATTATCCTGTTGTTTATTTTAAAGAATAACTGTTTTACGATCTCACACCAGTCACCATGACTGACTCGGAGTTTATTGTTTCCCTTCTAAACTCTGGGTGCCCACAAATTTCCACACGGGCAGTCTAGAGTTAGATTATCAGGATATTCTGGATATTCTGGAGCTTTGGAGATGAGCTGGATGACGAGACGTAGTAATTGTATCTGATAGTATTTATTCCGCTGTGTATTCTGTATGAGGACAAGTTTATATAACTGTCCATTGTTGTATATTGACTCTGATTGATGTATGTATAAACTGATATAGTTCTTTGTTTTAAAAGACTATTGATTATCTATTATATGTTATTCCGCTGCGATGTGTAAGATTCTGTTATTGTTCTGTTTCTGTTGCTGTTCTCTTGTTCTGTTGTTGTTCTTCTTTCTTTTTCTTCTATCTTCTTCTTCTACCTTTTTTTTTTCTTAAAACCATAACTTTTCGGGTTTCCGGCACTCGATGGCTCAGCAGTCGATAAAGTGAGTATCGATGTTGAATTTTCGAAAGTCGAAAATTTTCGGGATGTTACAGTTTGGATGTAGGAATAATCTATTTAGTTTCACCTAAGACTGCTGAGTGAAGGGTACACTTAGTAGTTTATTATTCATTCTGTACAATTTAAAGTTATGAACCTGAACAACTATTTGTTTTGTTTGATATGAATGAATGATTGATTTTATGGTTGTATGCCTTGTTGCAAGTATTTGTATATTGATTGTTGTTTTTTTGATTGAATCAACCTTAAATATTTCATCTTATATAATTGTTAACCCTTTTAGATTATATAAGTAAAATGCAGTTTATGGAAGCAATTGCTACTGCTTTTGGTTCCATAAATAAGCGTAAATTGCCAACAAATAGGTACGTTTCAGATTACGGTTTATAGCGCTATTTCATATATATTTCCCCTAGTTGGGATATAATATTTTGGATAATATATGTAATATAATTGTTATATTTTGGATATTATATTTTCTCCCGAGCTCTCCGTACAAAGGAGACTCTGCCAAAAAAATTCGTAAATTTTTGGACTTAGAAAATTATTTTGAAATGCTTCTCCAAACTTTATTTATTTAAGTATAAAAAGATATAATGATTAAAATGGGTATATTTTATTTAAAGTAATAAATTTTGTAAATTATTATTTATAAAGTTAATATTTTGAATAAGATGTATTGTTTATCTAATTCTTCCTTCTCCCTTTTTTTTCCTTTTCGGGGACGAAAAGTTTTGAGTGGGGGAGAGTGTAACGACCCGTAAATTTCATGGATTTAATTTGGTTGAATTAATGAGTTGTGTAAATTTAATTTAGTAGAAAAAAAAGGATAATGAAATGAACGCTAATAAAATATAAGTGGTGATTTAAAACCTATTTACTAGCAATTTGAATAAATTTTAATAAATTAAATGGGTAAGTATTATACCTGGATATAAATTTCATTTAAGGGAATTAACTAATATGTTAATGTAAAGTTAAAAAAACATTGAAATAAATGATAATTCTATTCATACTTGTAAGCAGTTATTATAAGTTGCATGTCGAAAGGGTTGATTGAATTGGAATTTATATTTAATTTAAATGGAAATATTAAAGGCTTACAACAACGGAAAATTTAGGTAATAAAAGTTAGCATAAGGGAATGGCATTAATATAAATTAAGTTGGAACAAATTGGATGTAGAGAAATAAATGTAAGCATTTAATATATTAATTAATGTTGGTTTGATGATAACGTTACTTAGTGATTTATTATAGAGTAAAGTGTGAACGTAAAGTAATAAAAGAATAGACTTATGTTAAGTAATAATTTGTGTAAACATGGGATTTTAAACGGTGATTGTTAAGTAATAAACCTATATAGGCATGTAGGGAAATAGGTAACAATTTATATGTTGTTATTTTATTTAGTATGAAATAAATGTTGGAATTCAAATCACAATTAGAGGAGAGTAGGTAGTACCTTATTAGGAAATAAATATAAGGGTAGATAACAACTATTATGAATTCCCTAATTAATTGGTTGATAAATTTATTTGAAATAACGATCATTTGAATGTGAGTAATTTCAATGTAGTTATTGATTTCAAGCGTTACTTTAATAATAAATGTGGATAGGGGTATGTTAATGCAAGGAAATAAATCGGCGTTATATATTGAAATTTTGTTAGTGTTACAATAAGTAAAATTGAAATAGTTAATACGGATAAAAGTGAAACGGAAAATATGAATGCAATAGTGTGAGTCCAATATTTAATCCATCTAATTCAAATTTAAAGATTCGTTAATTTAATAGATAGTCTCTGAATTTAAATGGATTTAAGGGAAATTTCTGAAATCGATAAATTTAGCAACTTTCAATTTACTTTCAAATTTGTTAAACTATTGTAATTGATTTAGGAATATAAAAGGTTGTTTATTTATTTGATGTTAAATTGTGAAATTGGTTATTTCAATTAAATGGGAATTTGATGTAAAATGTTACGTTAGTGGAGTTTTAGTTGGAAATCTAGAATAACAATATATTAGACCATTAACCAATGCCAATTTATCTACTTGGTGATAATGGAGTGAATAAAAGAATTTAAAAACCAAATAAATGGATTTCATGGGAAATTTGATTGGTTAGATTAATTGAAGGGAATTCAAATTTAATGGGAAAGGTAAATGGATATTTGGTAATAAATTTGAACGGACTTAAATAGTGAATTTATTTAACTAAAATATGTAATAAATAATGATTTATTGAAAACCAATACTCTGTATATATCTATATTATTTGAGTGGAAATAATATACTTATAAATGTGGGATTGAGAGTCTTACAACAATTATTAGGAGTTATATATAATTAGTTCATTCAACTAAATTGGAAATCATTGCAATAGATGTAAATTTAATGTTACGTTAAATAAATTAAGGTCATAAATGGGAAATAACGTAAATGAATTCTTCATTAAATGATGGTTAGTGTATATAAAGAATGGAAATAAAGTTTATTTAATATATTGGGATTTAATTTACTATAAAAAGGTTGATTGCAATCAAATGAGTCAAGTGTTTAAACGGGAATCAAGCTTTATGTATTTTTTTGGATTTATTGCAATTAATTTGAAATTAAACATGTAATTATTACGTTAATTTAAATTATCGTTCAGCGTATTTGTTTATCAGATCCATCTACTCTAATTCTAACCTATCTATATAAACCCAATTATAAACCCTAGCCTCCATATATTCTCATTTATTTGTGCATTCATTTTTCATCAATGCCTCCTCTTCCTCAATGGGTGCAAACCCTACATCTATTTTCATTTCAAAATCAAATCAAAGTCAAAAAAATTCAAACTTCTCAGAAAATTCCTAAAAAATATATATATGATGAAACTCTTGATGTATGCATCTCAGATCTGCAGTTCGTTCTTGGATTTGAGTTTTCTGTATAGCCGAAATTGGTTCGTTGTTTTTTTTGTTGTTTTATTTATTTATAATTTTGATTTCAAATCATTCAAACATGAATATCTTTCTCATACGAACTCCGTTTCACACGCGATTTTTTTTGTTAGAATCGTAACAAATTCCAGATCTTTTGACGCTGGTTTGGACAAATTTGGAGACCGTCGAATTTTTGGGTTTAAATCGGATCTAAATTCGATTTAAATCTCAAAGGTGAGTGTTTTAACCTACTCACAACTTCTAAGATTTCTTATGTTTGTTAAATTAAATTTTGATGTGATTTAAAATTTATCTATGATTGTTTGGGCATATATTTAATCATCATCTCAGTTAGATAGCATTTAGTTAAATTTAATTATTATTTAATTTTTTTATTTGCATATAATTTGACAGTTAAATTTATTTATTATTGCATATAAACTGCCAGTTAAACAGTTATTAATTTTTATTGAATATAAACTATTCGTTGATGCCTGTTATATTTTATATGCTTTATATTGATGTTCTGTTTAAATTGGATGATGATTGTAATAAATGGTTGTTTATTGATATTTAGATGAATGGATGCTATATTTTATATTGTATAAACTGCAAGTTATTATGCATTTTCATTCCATTCGGGATTGCGGTTTGAAATGATATATAACCGTAAACTTTTATTTTTAGAATTACGGATTGAAATGATAAAAATCTGTATCACTTGACCATAGGATAGAAAATTATATACAGGCACCGTGGTCTATATATAAAATATTTTAAAGTGATTTTCTATGGGTTTTGGAAAATAAGGGTTTATATATATACTAATTTTGATATTATATAAATATTATTTTATATATGGTTAAATTCTAAAATTTAAGCTATGTATAACTTGATGATGTTTTAAGTTTGATTTACAAATATTTCAAGTTTGAGCTTTATTTAAGTGATATTGAATTTATTAAACAAATATTTCTAAACTAAATAATAGTAAATTGAATTAAGGTATATATAAGATTATCAGATTTGGTTGGGAATTTTGGAATATTTAAAGTCTTGAAATATATCAAAATTGAAATGTTTTATTGAAATTAAGGTATTATTGTTTTCAAAGTATTGGTTTTTGAAATTGTTATAACTTTGAAAGTAATATGGTTTGAAAAATGAATTTATTTGATATGGAATTTATTTAAGAATTATTTGTGAATATATTGATTGGAAACCTACTGAAATTGAAAATTTAGAATATGACTTCAAAATGGGGTTTGGGTTTAAGATGATTTAAAAGAATATTTCAAGTTTATATAAATTAAAGAAAGATTAGTGATTGGAAATTGGGTTTTATTTATATAAGATATTATTGAATTGTTTTGGAAATGGAAATGATATATTATTGAATTGGGTTTTGAAATGGAAATAATACATTGATAATTTGGGTTTGAAATAGTAATAATATTTTGGTTTAAAGTATATACTATTTTGAAGTAAAGGATATGTTTTGAAATGGCAATAATATTTTGGTTTTTGAAGTATATACTATTTTGAAATAAAGAATATGTTTTGAAAGAGCAATGATTGTGTTTTTAAAAGTATATATATTTTTAAATGACCACGGTGTTATAATAACGTTTGGTTGTTAAAGAGACCGGGATCGGATATGGACATACTCTCTGTCGATACCGAAAACCACTTTGACAACTGTGTACGCGGTGGAGTTTCCAGAATGAAGTAGGATGGTGGCGATGAATATACGTGGACCCAACTCCCATGAGTTGGCATAAGGTGGCTAAAACAGGAGCGATCGACGGGCCAAGGAGGTAGCACCTCTAATCGGACACACTTCTTCGATACCATTCTATTACTTGTGATTGATTTGGTGGCCACCCTTGATTTGGGAGTGTTGTTCGAGGTGGGCGGTAGTGGCTGCTATGCGTCACCACCAGTCCGGATGCGTAATTGGTATATCTACCTTAGCATTGCCTTGTGTGCCGTGTCACCTACCATATCGAGATTTACTACGATTTGTGATTTCTCCCGTAGCCTGTGGAGTATCGAGGGTAGCCCCCATTTTTGGGAGTATGCTAATACTGGATAGACTACTGGGACTATTATGTGTTAAGGGGAATATTGGGTCACTCCTTAATGCTATTTAAAAGTATGTTTATTTTATATTAGACATTATTATAATAGCGAATATTATTACATAGTAGATAGTTTAACGGATCCTTAAGAGATGTGAATCCCGAACATTTCTTAAGTTACTGCACTCACATTAGACACTGGATAGGAGATGTAAAATCCCGTAAACATCTCTGACGCCGTTCCACTAATATATTTATCATTGATTTAACTTACATAAGATCTTTTAGTTCTGACTCGAGTGTTTTGTCTTTTCAATTCGCTCGGGTCAGCCTGAGCATTTCAGGATTTGAAGGCCTTAATTCTGGAGGATGAAGACGAAGAATTATTATTACTATTTGTTATATATTCCACTACACCATTGTATTCCGCTGCATTAATTATCATTCTCTGGTATGTGTAACTCTGATATGTATTGTATAAGTATAATCAAATGTTTTGTAAAACAGCTTCATGAACTGTTATTTAATTATTATATTTTATCGTTCCGCTGCAAGATTCTATTTTGTTCCTTTTATTTCTCCACTTTTTCTTATTTACCCCATAACAATCCACCCTTCTGTATGGTTTAAGTTGGCACGTGTGTCTGCTTAAGCATACAACAAGGTGGGATGTTACATATCACAAACATGAGCATGTGTATTTGATATACATACAATATGTCTACGATAAGCTTATAGAATATAATAATGAAGTAAATCAATAACATGCAATAGAAAATTAAATTGATCCGATTTGACCGAATATGTGAGTTTATTGGAAAGATTTTCGAACGTACCTAAGAATGAATAAAGATTCAGTCTCAAAAGTCACTCCTTTCTGTGATACATAACGATGTAACGATAAGGAGTAATGGAACTTTGTTGGACAAAGTACGATTAATTGTGAGTGAAGTTGAGTTAACTTCTTTATGTAAGATCATGTACTTGAGAGTAGTACACAAAGTTCAAATTAATTTCATCTAGATAATAGTTTACAAAATCATACAAGATAAGGGTTTATAAGAAACCCTAACATATCCTAGGCCAAGGAGTTGGTGGGTTTTGAGACTCAAAAGACTGTATGTAATAATTGTTGATGACAGATCTTGTATGAATTACCCTAAAAGGAGTTTGGAAATAATTCATTAGATGATCGGTTATGTTTTGAACATAAGTACTGTAAACTAAAACCAAATCAATTTTATATAAAAAGCAATTCATAAAGTGTTTATGAATAACTATTACGTTGCACTGAGAACAACTGTTGTTTCAATAAATACCAACTTCGTAGCAAAGAAATTTTTATTAGAAATTATTTGTAGTAAAAGGGATTTGGATACAATCCAAATACAAAATTGATAATGTAGGATGAAATGAAATTAACCAAACCTAAATGAATAGAACACATTAGAATATCTAATAAATATTATTGCACACTGAGGAGAAACTATGAGTTTCTTATCAAAGTCGAGATTAGATATTCCTCAATAGTTAATAAAACCATTAAGAGTATTGACCCTACTATATGTCATGATGCGCAGATTCAAAATGTATTCCAAGTACAGTATCAAAATATAATTTTGATAATTGTACTTGAAGGGATATAATCCATCAGACGTGAATGGGTCTTTAAGAGCAAGACTAATGCAGTTGGAATATAATGAACAACATAGATAATAATTACATTGTAAATTTAAATTGTTGAAATTAGCGTAATAGATTTGTTATTCAATGTGCTTAAGTTAATTCGAAATTACTCTCAAAATTATCGCTTGGTAAGACTTTGTGTTTTGGTACATATGTGTAGAAATGGAAAAGTCTAAATAATGATTTAGAATAGACTGTTTACACATAACAACCAAAGTGTCTCGAAGTTAGTGAGAGCGATATTGAGTTTGTAGGTTTTTAGATATAATCCAAGGAATGATACGAAGGTATCTTTCTATAAGCATAGAATTAACCAAGTATTTTGACAGAAATATCAAATAGTTTGATTTTCAGTCAAAATGCAAAGGAAGCGTTTGTCCATAAGAAAGAACCATTAAAAGGTACATAAATATTTCCAGACTTTAAGTAAACAATATATTGCTACTTATTTGTGATGTACTTATGTTAAAATCTGCAATAGTTTGGTTATTTAATACTCGATATTGGATTTGTAATTATATCTTTTATATTAAGTATAAAGGATGTTGGTAATGTCCCATACGATTTCCAAAGACACCTTAATAAAATGTTTAATAAGAAACATGTAAGATAGATCCCATATGCTTTAGCAATAGGAATTATCATATATGTTGTATTGTCTACAAAATTGTAATTTGCTTACATATTTGGTACATAAAACAGATATCATATCCAATTAATATCATTAAAAGGTAGTTTTGAGTATTCTCGAGTATTTATGAAACACTGGAGAATTATTTACAGAAATAACGAACTCCGTGTGAAGAAATGTTCGGACTCAAACTACAAAAGTGATGTTGAGTATAATATGTCAATATTAAATTCATGTTCAAACCTTAATTAAGAAGCTTTAAGCTAGAACTGTTCCACACGAAACATTGTGTGTGATTCAACGAAAAGGCTAAGTACATCGCTTTGTATAGGACCATGATAAAAGCAATGTATAAATAAAAATGTATAAATTTATAACAGAGCTAGAGGTGATTCCAAAGTATTAAAAATAATGCATAATTATTATATTAGAACAATGTAATGATAAGAGCTCACTAGAAGTCAAAAAATATACTCCGGATAGTTCCATATGATAAATGTAGTTTATCAACATCAGAGAGAGTTGATTGATAAAGTATATAATTAAAAAACATAGCAGATTCATTCATGAAGGGTCTAACTCGATTAGTTCTCATTAAACTGATCGAACAGATAGGATAGAGATTCCATAATTAGCCCCAAGTGCAAGTGGGAGATTGATAGAGTTAGGGGTATACCCTGGGGGGTAATCAAGTAACTTGTTACATATATCTAACTCGATAACCAATCTTGTTCAAAATAAAAGGTGTTTTCTTTCTATTATATACTTGATATAATATGTTATATTGATTAATTTAATTAAAAGTAAATTTAATAGAAATTTCATAAATGGTAAGCTTTGTGATCGTAGTTACAGAGAGTTGTAACCATGAGTAATTTGTCATAATGAAATTAAACATAACATTTTAAATATTCCTAGTCAAGATGTATCGAGACTGGATATTGATACATCCATTGAGACTATAGTACACAACGCTCTCCAAATGTTGAGCAGTGAATTACTCATGATATATAGGGGGGCACCAAGGGGTTACGTACCGATAGTTGTTGGATAACTATGGAATGACTCGCTCGGTAGTTTTCTGTTTGTTAATATAACTAAGGTCAAATAAAAAATATCAATGTGACAAAATTACACAGTTCTCTTGCCTAAACGGTACTATTGATCCTCAATGGGGAAGCTCCACTTTAATTATAGTTAAATCATGGCACAACGTCCATCAAACTACTATAGTTGGGTCGAGTAGAAGCATTGGAAGTGAAACACAATTCAAGAGAGGATTCATCTCCTTGTTTATATGAGGTTAGTATCATGGTCAACTGAAGTCAACTTAAAGTCAAAGTCTCTAGTCGGGGCAGTTCGGTTAATAATAATTGTTATTATTGAACCAAGGACTTTGTGTTTGGATTATAAAGTTGAATATGCATGATATTGGAATTTTTACCATTACCAAATTGCATAAGTCCAAAGTGATATAGTTTTGACGAAGAGAATTGATGTAAATAATTGTCATTACCAGGTAACACTTATTAAAATAAAATTGCATTTTACCGATACCAAGTAAGCGATAAATTTGGCCATAATATCACACCACATTCTAAGTGAAGTGTGAAAGTTAATATTCGAATTGTTCGATATTAATCGCTAACAAAGTTTACATCTAAGAGTCGCACAACCGAAATGTTAAATACTTCTTTTACTATTTGATTTAATTAATTTGCAATTGTTATAAATCAAGTAATATTTAGGACATATTAATTATAAAATTTTATTTGATGTGTTGAACAATATCAGATAGTGTATTTATAATAGTTATAAATATAACGATTGATTCAGTGCGTGTTTAAATTGGATTTAAATGCAGCAATTTTTTTTGAAATGGTACTTTATATACAACATGTCACTGGGACAACATATCACATGTCAATAAACGTTCGAATCACGCTACGGAAGTTTTGAACTTGTGACCTCTCACACCAAAGTCGAATCACTTAACCACTTGGACAATGGTGCTTGTCGAATGCAGCAATTATTGTTTGAGCTTGGATTAGCCATGAGGCCCATAAGAGGCTTGGTATAGGCAATATAGGGCAGCATATTAAGGCCGGCCATATGATGATTGAGAGGGAAGGTATTTTATATTCAAAAGAGAGGGAAATAGTAAGAGAAATAAGTGGACATTGATCCTCATTTCACTTCCTAGTCTCTCTGTTATATAATCCCTCTAACCCTCACTTTCTAAATACTTTTGCACTCTTCCTTTTACTTCTCATAACAGGCCACCCACCTGTAACACCCCTAATTTTAGTTTAACATTATTCAGAAAATTTAATTGGATATATTAAACAGAATAATGTAGTGGGACGTAGGGATGAGATTTGATAATTAATAAGGTCGAGCATTAACTAATTAACTAATAAGATTTCTTTAAACTTAACATAGGAAAGAATCAATTAGAAGGGCAAATTAGGAATATATCTCTCTATTATCCCTTAAACCCTCACCCTCTCATTCATTTCTCATTTTACAATCACAAACAATCATAAACATAAGAGAGGTCAGTCATAACCAAGGTAGAGAGGACAAAATCAAAGGGGAAACCAAGGGATTCAAAAGGGAAAGCTTAGGGAAACTAAACTCCATCAAATCTCAACTCCATCATCCAATTTTAGGTGAATAATAGTTAACCATCTCTATTGCTTGTGATTTGATTTCGGTTATGGATAATTTCCAAACTGATTATGATGTTATTATCATGTTATGACTTTTGATGTCATTATTTGGATAGAATAGTGATTTATGGAATTTTTGTGAAATTATTTAGATTGGTTTTAAGGGTAAAACCCAAGTTTTTTATCTTCAATTGATTTTATTTTTTGATATGTCTTATAAAACATCATTTTGGAAATGATTTTTTAATTTTATAATTTTCCAAGTTAAAACAAATATTTTATGAATTTCCAAAGAAGGGATAGTGTTTATCTCGGGTTTTAATTATTAAAAATAATTAAATAATTATTCTGGCCTTGAAATTTTTATAGATGAAATAATATGTTAATTTTTATTTTTGATGAATTTTAGGGATTTTTCCCAAGTGATTATGAATTTCTATGAATTTATTATGCTAGAAAAGCATTTAAATTAATATTAATTGAGGGTACTAATTAATTAAGTTGATTAAAGTTTTTCTAAGTATAAAATAGATTTGCGGTATTTTTCTGAAAAAGAAATTGGTAAAGTTTGTTTTCAGCTAGTAGAACTCTGACAAGGAATAAGAGTTGGTAAAAAGAAATTGCTTTTAATAGAAATAAAATAGTTATATGATAATTACGATAATGCCACTAATATGCGGTATTCCCATGACGTCTGGGATTAACAATAAGCAGTACCACTTTATAGTTGTAAGCGATATTGGAATAAACGGCATTGACATGAAGCAATGCATGTGATATTTATACCGTAAGTATTTGAGGCATTCGGCCATGCATCCGACATTGTCTTTATGGGAATACCACATCTCTTGGGTATATGAGACATTGATTTCATAAGTTATCAATGTTGACAATTTTTGGCATTCTTAAATTAATGCCCAAGTCATTAATTTCGGTACCAATCTATTTTGCGGCAATGATGCCACTGATTTTTCTATGTATATGGCATAGTAGCCGAAGTGCCATGCTTTCGGCATTCTTAAATTAATACCGCAATTATTGTTTCGGACATAAGGTTTTGATGTTGGGGTTTATGAATGTCGGCATTCTTTGTTTAATTGTATTTAGCAATTATGCTATGCGGCATTGATGTCGCGATTCTCTATTTGATTACCAGTAAGGCCTTGTTTTATGCAAACTAAAAGTATGTTTTAGAAAGGGCGAGATAGCCTATGTTTTAAGAAATTCAACAAACTTATGATTTCAGCAGTTAGCCTTAAGATCTATAAAATCAGAATTTTGTTTTCGAATTGGATAAAGGTTCGTTATTGTTTTAACGGTATGAATGTCATAAGTCTTCTATTTTGCTACTTTAATGGTGGTAAGCCATATGCTTCATGATTTTGAATTATTCATTGGGGACACCAATGTTTTATATTTCTATATTCCATAAGTTATGAATTTGTCATTATTCATTGAGGACATCAATGTATATTATATTTGACTTGCCATTTATTTGTGATTCCAATTCACATATGTTGGGGATATCAATGTGTATTATTATGACATGCTATAAGTTTAGGTGCTTGTCAACCCAACTAGGGATACCAATAGACATAGGTTGGGCACTTGGGTGAATAAGAATAATTATGAATTAAATTGATAAATAAGGGTACATAGTCATCCTAAGAAAACTTCGCAATGTATGATGGATAGTCCACATATTGCCAGTAATGGATACTCTCTGTATGGTTGATGAAGGGTTCATAGTCATCCTAGGAAAACTATGATATGTGCGATGGATAGTCCACATAGTTTAAATGAATGAAACATGTGTGATGGATAGTCCACATAATTTTAGATAGTTATACATGGGTGTTCATATGGCAGGGAATAAATAATCCTTATATTGTACACATGTGAGATAGGCAGTCTACATAAATAGTAGATGGATAGTCATTTGAAGTTAAGACAGATAGTCAGATGAAATTAAGACAAATAGTCAGATGAAACTAAGACGGATAGTCAAATATAGTGGGATAGGTAGTCCATTGTAAATTGCATAACGGAAAATGTTTATTTATTATGTTTTAACTATTGTGGATGAAGGAGCACAGTATATGGTTAATATGTTTTGGTGAAGATACCAATGAAGGGAAAACCTGTTTCATCTAGCGGCGTGATCTCACTAGATATCTATTTTGGTTCGAGATGGTAAATTATTACTAACACCAAACTGTTTATCTGACCCAAAGTTTTTGTTTTTCCCCTTAAAATCTCAGGTGCTCATTTTAGTTGGTCGGGTGTAGGGTTTTCAGGTTTCCAGTTATTCGAATAAGCTTCGGGAGACGTGCAGGAGGCAAGCTAGCTATTACTACAGGCTTTTACTTTCCGCTGTGTTGTTTATCTACTTGAATGGATGTAATGGCAAATTGTATAATTGCAAAGTATTGGACTCTGATCAACCAAAGGGGCATCTTCATATGTCACTTTTGGAGTATTTTGTAATAATTATATTTTCTTAGAATGTGGGATCGAATGTGATTATATAATAATATGAAATCTTATTTGCAAAATGAAATATGAAATTTTATTGGTAAATTGTATTTGAAAAGTGTCATATTCATGTGCTTTTGATATTATCGTTATGATTAACATAGTTGGATTTTATCATCGGAAATTAACACTATAGATGACTGCAGCATCCGTAGCGCTTAGTTTCGGACCTCAAAATGAGGGATGCAACAAGTTGGTACTAGAGCATAGGTTTATGTAAAATTTAAAAGATTAAAAGAGTTCTGATAGCATAATCCAAATGAATCAGAGAATAAGATTGGGATATGGGATAACGCTATAGTAACCTACTTGTATTTGCTATATATAAGTATGTATTCTTCCCTCTCTCTTAGACCATTCTTCTGTATGTTATTAAGGCTCGTATGCAAATTGTGCGAAAGCAAGATATGAAAGTAGGAAACGAAAGAGTGAATCTAGGTGGAGGAAACACTACAACCAATGGAGCTACAGCTGATTTGGCTGGAGGGAATGTTGCTAATGTGGGAGGAGCTAATCCCATGGTGCCAGTTGGCAATACATATGCCAAGTTGAACCATGATTATACTAGTCTTGGAGGAAAGCCTTTCCTTGGAACTGAGAATGTTATTGAAGTGGAGAACTGGCTATTGCACTGTAAGAGATTTTTACTGATCTTGGGTTGAACGATGAGCAGAAAAGGAGATTGGCTTCTAGGCAGTTGTAAGGAGCAACACTGTACTAGTGGAACGATGTGGCCGTAGGTATACCAAATAAGGAATTGACTTAGGCTGAATTTTGTAGGAGATTTGAGGAGAGGTTCTTATCTGAAGTCGTAAAGTCAACCTTACTTAGGAAATATGCTGATTTGGTGCAAGGAGAGATGTATGTACTAGAGTATGCTACTGAGTTTTACGAGCTATCTAGATATGGATATGCTACCATTGATATTATGATTAAGAGGAGAGAAGTTTATCCAAGGTTTGAGGCCATAGATTGCTAGGGCGACTATGCCACATCTTAGGGATTCGTGTAATGTAGTGGTGGAGATGACAATCAGGAATTAAGAAATGTTTTCGACTTTTAGGAACGATAAGCAGGGGAAATCCTAGAATTATCAGAGCAAGAAAAGAAAGTTCTTCAAGGGGAAGGGATCTCAGAAGGGTGGAGCTGCTAAGAAAGGAAAAGTTGATATTATCTGTTAAAGTGTGATAAGAAGGGGAACTATGCTAATGAGTGTATATTTGGTGATGGTAAGACAATTGTGGGGAAGAAGACCGTGAAGTGTTTCAACTGCGACTAGGTAGGGCATTATAAGAATAAATGTCCAGAAACAGCCAAGGTGGAAAAAGGGAAGATCTTTGCTTTGGAGCCATCATCATCTAGGCTAACAGCAGAAGAGAAGGGAAAGGCTGTGATGGGAGGTACGGTTTTGATTCATGGCTTACCTGTTAGAGTATTATTTGATACCGGTGCATCACATTCTTCTATCTCTTGGTGTTTGGTAGATAAGTTAGATTTAGAATCATCGTACCTTGTTACTTCCTTAAAGGTCGTGAATCCAATAGGAGGGTATGCAACCCTTGGGATGAGATGTGACCATCTAGAGTTTGAGTTGTTAGATCATACCTTTTCCTGCAGTTTGTTTGTGTTTGATTTTTTGGACTTTGGGATCATTTTGGGTATGGATTGGATGAGAAATATGATGCTAGGATATTTTTCCAGGATAGGAAAATATCATTAAGACAACCTAATAATAGTGATCGAATTATATGCTTAGTTGAGAATTCGAGTTTAGATATTTGTGCTTTATTGGGTGCAACAGAGATGGAAGATGAGTTGGGTCGGGTTTTAGCTGTAAGAGAATATATAGATGTTTTTGAGCCAGTGACAGGACTACCGCCGAAACGAGCTATTGAATTTTCGAATAGATCTTGTGCCTAGAGTTGAACCTATAAGTAGACCGTCTAGCAGAATGACACCTATTGAGATGAAAGAGTTAGAGGTGTAGTTGGTGGACTTAGAAGGAAAGGATTTTATTAGACCAAGTAGTTCGTCTGGGGAGCGGTCGTAGTTTTCATGAAGAAACCAGATGGGTTGTTGAGGATGTTTATCGATTACCGTAAGCAAAATGAGAAGACGATAAAGAATAGATATCCTTTGCCAAGAATTGATGACTTATTTGATCAGTTGAGTGGAGCCAAAGTGTTTTCTCGGTTGGATTTGGCGACAAGGTTTCATCAGTTGAGGTTGGTGGAGGACAGTATTCCTATGACAGCATTTGGAACAAGATATGGTTCGTATGAGTGGTTAGTAATGCTAATTGGGTTGACTAATGCGCCTGTTTTCTTTGTGGACTTGATGAACCAGAATTTCCAAGAGCACTTGGATAGTTTTGTATTAGTGTTCGTTGATGACATTTTGATATATTCTAAGGATGAGAGAGATCATGAGATTTAATTTAGAATAGTGCTTGAGACATTGAGGCAGCATTAACTAAAAGTGAAATTTTCAAATGTCATTTTGGAAGAGAGAAGGGAAGTTTCTTGGTAATGTTGTTTCAAAAAAAAGGTTATATGTGGATCCAGTTAAGATTAAAGCTATAAATAATTGGAAGAGACTCTGGATGGTAACAGAGATAAAGAGTTTTCTTGGATTATCTAGCTGTTGTCGAAGGTTCATTAAGGATTTCTCTCAGATAGCAGCACCCCTGACTAAACTAACTAGAAAGGACGTAATGTTTATTTGGTCTAGTAAATATGAGGAAGCGTTCCAAAAGCTAAAACATTTATTGACTAATGTGCTTATGCTAGTTGTGCTAGATTATAATCAGGATTTAGTAGTGTATACAAATGCATGTGGACAGGATTAGGAACTATGTTGATGCAAAGAGGTAAAGTGACCGCTTACGCTTTTCAACAGCTCATACCATATGAAGTTAGATATCCGACTCATGATTTGGAGTTGGCAGCGGTGATCTTTATTTTGAAGGTGTGGAGATACTACCTCTTAGGAGAAAGATTCGAGTTGTTTACGAATCATAAGTCCTTGAGATATTTATTCTCTTAGAAAGAGTTGAATATGACACAACAGAGATGGCTAAAGTTTTTAGCAGCTTATGATTTTGGTATTGAGTATCCAAAAAGGAAAGGAAATAAAGTGGCAAATGCACTTAGCAGAAACATCAGAATGTGGTGTTAGCTATGTTGGCGGAATGGAAGGATTTAGAGGCACTGACTACTTGTAGTGCACAGTTAAGATCGACTACTAGTTTTAGTCAGAGTACCGCCATTGTCATGTTTGGAAGTTTGAACAGAATTGATCGAAAGGATTAGTTCTAAGCAAAGAGATGATCCAGTATTAGCTGAACGGATCAAAAGACTGGAAAGTGGATCTAAGATTGATGATTTAAAATATTTAGTCTAGACCAGAGGGGATGGTTAAGGAAGAAGGTACAGTTGTGTATTCCAGATGTTGCTGACTTAAGGAAGAAAGTTCTTAGGGAATGTCATCGATCAAAGTTTACTATTCATCCTAGAGAAACTAAGATGTATCAAGACATGAAGAGGAGTTTCTTCTGGGAAGGTATGAAAAGGGATGCAGTTTTATAGGTAAAGCAATGTTTGAATTACCAGCAGGTGAAAACCGAGCATCAGAAGTCAAGTGGTTTGCTTCAGCCTTTAGATATATTAGTTTGGAGATGGGATTCTATATCCATGGTTTTCATTGACGGGCTGCCACGGTTAAATAGAGGAAATGAGAGTATTTGGGTTATAGTGGATAGAATGACCAAGAGTGCACATTTCATTCCCGTTAAGTCGACCAGAATGTGACCTGTATTGGCTAATTTGTTTATGAAGAATGTTGTTATACTGCATGGGATTCCCAGTAGTATAGTCAGTGACAGAGATACTTTGTTTACTAGTGAGTTCTGGAAGAGTCTATAAGAAGTGTTAGGTACCAAGCTTAAGATAAGTACCACTTATTACCCATAGATAGATGGGCAAAGGGAGAGAGTCAATAAGGTACTTGAAGATTTGTTGAGAGCTTGTGCATTAGATTTTGGTGGGTCATGGGAAGACCCTTTGCACTTAGTTGAATTCTCCTATAATAATAGTTATCAGACTATTATAGGAATGACGCCTTTCGAAGCTTTGTATGGAAGGCCGTGCAAATCACTAGCGTGTTGGTTAGAGACCAGAGACAGATTGGTTCTTGGTCTAGATATCGTGAGAGAAGCAACAGAAAAGATTGAGTTGACCCGATCATGGATGAAGGAGGCTCATTCTAGGCAGAAAATTTATGTAGATAAGAGGCATAAGCATCTAGAGTTCTCAATTAGAGATCATGTTTTTATTAAGGTATCACCAATGAAGGGTGTGGTACGATTTGGAAAGTCAGGTAAACTGGCACCTAGATATGTTGGACTGTTCTCTATTACAGAGAGGATCGGAAAGCTCGTGTATCGAGTGGAGTTACTGTGTAATTTGGCAGGAGTCCATAATGTTTTTCATGTTTCTCATCTTAGAAAGTATGTGCATTATCCAAAGACTACTATTGCTCCGATTACATTCGAAGATTTAGTAGTAGAACCGGATCCGACTTTTCTGACATGACCAGTTCGTGTTGTAGCAAGAGATGAGAAGAACCTAAGGAGCATGACAGTCAGACTGGTGAAAGTCCAGTGGAGAGACAACGAGAAAGAATGTACACGGAGGATAGAGGACATGATTAGGGATACTTATCCTAAGTTGTTATGATGGTATGTAATATATTTTTCGTATAGCCTTTGTAGCTGGTAGGATATAATAGCATTGTTTGTTACAGTTTTTGCATGGTTGATGTGCTTATTATGAAGTCCTTACCAAATTTCAAGGACGAAATTATTTAAGGAGGGGAACCTATAACACCTCTAATTTTAGTTTAACATTATTCAAGAAATTTAATTGGATAGATTAAGTAGAATAATGTAGTGGGACATATGGATGTGATTTGGTAATTAATAAGGTCGAGCCTTAACTAATTAGCTAATAAGATTGTTTTAAACTTAGCATAGGAAAGAATAAACGAGAAGAGAAAAAAAGGAGTAGGTCTCTCTTTTATCCCTTAAACTCTCACCCTCTCATTCATTTCTCATTTTACAATCACAAACAATCATAAACATAAGAGAGACCGAACATAACCAAGGTAGAGAAGACGAAATCAAAAGGGAAACTAAAGGATTTGAAAGGGAAAGCTTAGGGAAACTAAACTCCATCAAATCTCAACTCCATTATCCAATTTAAGGTGAATAATAGTTAACCATCTCCATTGCTTATGTTCATTTTTGGTTATGGATAATTTTCGAAATCATTATGATGTTATTATCATGTTATGATTTTTTATGTCATTATTTGGATAGAATAATAATTTATGGAATTTTTATGAAATTATTTAGATTTGTTTTAAGGATAAAACCTAAGTTTTTAATCTCGAGTTGATTTAATTTTCTGATATGTTTATAAATTATTATTTTGGAGATAGATTTTCAATTTCATAATGTTTCAAGTTAAATTAGTATTTTATGAATATTCTAAGGAGAAAATAGTGTTTATTTCAGGTTTTAATTATTAAAAATAATTAAATAATTATTTTGGCGGGGAAATTTCTAGATAAAAGAGCATGTTAATTCTTATTTTTGGTGAAATTTGGAGATTTTTCCCAAGTTATTATGAATTCCTATGATATGTTAGAAAAGAATTTAAATTAATATTAATTAAGGGTATTAATTAATTAAGGTGATTAAGGTTTTTGGAAGTATAAAACTGATTTGCAGTAGTTTTCTGAAAAGAATTTGTAAAGTTTGTTTTCAACCAACAGAAATTTAACAAGGAATAAGAGTTGGTAAAAAGAAGTTGCTTTTATTAGAAATAAAACAGTTTGTATGATAATTATGATAATGCCACTGATAGGCGACATTCCCATGACGTCCATTATTAACAATAGCGGTATCACATTACAATTGTAAGCGCTATAGGAATAGGCGACATTGACATGAAGCAATGCATGTGATATTTATACTGTAAGTATGTGATATATTGGGTCATGCATCCGACATTGTCGTTATGGGAATATTGCATCTCGTGGGTATATGAAATATTGATGTCATGAGTTATCATTGCTGACAGTTTTTAGCATTCCTAAATTAATGTCACAAGTCATCGATTACGGTATCAATATATTTTGCCGTAATGATGCCACTTATTTTTCTATGTATGCGGCATAATAGTCGAAGTGCCATGCTTCCGGCAAACTTAAAATTAATATCGCAATTATTGTTTCCGACATAAGGTTTTGATGCCAAGGTTTATCAATGTCGGCATTCTTTGTTTAATTTTTTCCAGCAACTATGCTATGCGGCATTGATGTCGCAATTCTCTATTTCAATGCCGCTGAGGCCTTGTTATATGCAAACTAAAAGTACGTTTTAAAAAGGGTAAGATAGTCTATGTTTTAAGAAAGTTAGCAACCTTATGATTTCAGCAGTTATCCTTATGATCTATAATCAAAATTTTATTTTTGAATCTTGGATAGAGGTTCATTGTTGTTTTAATGGCATAAATGTCGTAAGTCTTCTATTTTGCTATATTAATAGCGGTAAGCCATATGCTTCAAAATTTCGACATTATTCATTGGGGACACCAATATTATATATTTTATATGCCATAAGTTTATGAATTTTCATTATTCATTGGGGACACCAATTTATATTATATTTGACTTGCCATTTATTTTATGATTCCGACATCGCATATATTGGGGATACTAATGTGTATTATTATGATATGCTATAAGTTTATGGGTTTGTCAATCTAATTAGGGATACCAATAGACATAGGTTGGGCACTTGGGTGAATAAGATCAATTATGAATTAAACTGATAAATGAAGGGTTCATAGTCATCCTAGGAAAACTATGGAATGTGTGATGGATAGTCCACATAGTGCTAGAGATGGATAGTCTCTACATGGTTAATGAAGGGTTCATAGTTATCCTAGGAATACTATGATATGTGCAATGGGTAGTCCACATAGTTTAAAATGAATGAAACACGTGTGATGGATAGTCCACATTATTTTAGATAGTAAAACCATGTGTGATGGGTAGTCAATATGGTAGGGAATAGATAATTCGTATATTGTGCACATGTGAGTTAGGTAGTCCACATAATTAAAAGACGGATAGTCATTTGAAGTTAAGACATACAATCAGATGAAATTGAGACAGACAGTCAGATGAATTGAGACATATGGTCAAATCAAATAAAGTGGGATGGGTATTCATTGTATGTTGCACGACCGCAACTGTTTATTTATTATGTTCTAACCATTGAGGATGCAGGTACACAGTATATGGTTGATATGTTTTGGTTAAGACACTGTCAAGGGAAAAACTCGTTCCGCATGGTCTCACCTGATATCTATTTTGGTTTGAGATGGTAGGTTATTATTCACATCATACTGTTTGTCTAACCCAAAGATTTTGTTTTCCCCCTTAAAATCTCAGGTGCTCATTTGAGTAGGCCAGGAGTAGGGTTTTTAGGTTTTCAATTAGACGAATAAGCTTTCAGAAACGTGTAGGAGGCAAGCTAGCTATTACTAGGAGCTTTTACTTTATGCTATGTTGTTTTATCTGCTTGAATGGATGTAATGGCAAATTGTATAATTTCCAAGTATCATACTATGATCAACCAATGGGGCATCTTCATATGTCGCTCTTGAAGTATTTTGGAATAATTATGTTTCCTCAGAACATGAGATCGAATGGGATTATGTAATGAATATGAAACCTTATTTGTGAAATGAAATATGAAAGTTTATTAGTAAATTGTGTTTAAAAAGTTTCGCATTCTTGTGCTTATGATATTATCGTTATGGTTGACATAGCCGCATCTTGTCATTGGAAATTAACACTCTGGATGACTGCAGTATTCGTAACGTTTACTTTTGGCCTCCAAATGGAAGGTGTTACACTATCCCCTATAACAACCCTAAAAATCCAAGCACTAATTTACATCGATTTGCTTCGATTCGATCATCGGTGGTAAAGCAATTCGGAAACTAGCAATTTCAGGATTGAGATTAGATTCAAGGAGCTTATTTCTTCATTTCGACGTGCGAACTTTGGACTTTGATGAAAGGTACTTTTCTGGTCCATTATTATATACCAATGTTCATATATTTACTGTTCCATGCGTTGCATGGTTAGAAATATCACGAATCGGTATATTGATAAATTGTCACATGTTTATGGTTGTGTATATTTGTAGAGATATATATATATATATATATATATATATGTAAGTATATTGATATAATTATTTTTATGTATGTTTGTTTGCTGCTTACGGCTTATAAAAAAATTTAAAATAATATTATTAAATGATTTTAATGCATTAAATTTAAACACAAAAAATTAAATCATATAATAAATATAGTTTAAATTTTGTGAAATTTTTGTTCATACCAGAAAAGCTTTCGACATTAAAATAAAAGTTTCACTTTGTGTGTGTGTGTGTCTATATATATATATATATACATATGTATGTATTAGTTTAATTATTTACTTGATTTAAAATTGATTAAATAAATAATATAAATGTATATACATTTATAAATAATGTAAAATTCTAATAAAAAATTATGTAATACAAAATTTAAATAATGGTTCTGAAAATGAATTTTTAAATTTTTTTAGATTATTTCTGTACAGTTTTTAATTTATTATATTATTTAATTTATAAATTGTTTTAAATTGAAATTAAAATTAAAAGTATTAGATTTTTATCTAGCCGAAAGCAGCTGCAAAATATATATTTATTTATAATTTATAATATATATATATATATATATATATATTAATAACTAGTTATATGCTTATATGTAATATATATTTAAATTAATTTAATATATATATATATATAATAATTTTAGTTCGGATTTCAAATTATAAATATTCTAAATTATTTTACAAACTTATATTTAAAATAATTTTATAATATAATTATATATATATATATATATATGTATGTATATGTATTTTCATAAATGCTTTATGTTAATAATTTACAACCAATATTTTATAACAATTATACAGTAATATTATATATATATATTTACAATATTTTAATATGCATATATTTATATACATACACACACATTTAGACAATCTATTTGTACATAAGAGGGGCTGACATGTCCATTGCGGTGTAAGTCTCAACATCTATACATGGACATGCCAAACCATGTACACATTATCCCGTTGCACGTGCATGAGCATACATATGTGTATATGATACACATATATAAAATGTAATACATATTATATAAAATAAAAATTTATTTATAAATTTAAATAAAATATTAATTTTATTTAAAAGAAATTTAGAAAAGTTCTAAATGAATTGAGACTACATCGGCCCATTAAAA
Organism: Allium fistulosum; assembly: GCA_030737815.1. Taxonomy (NCBI): domain Eukaryota; kingdom Viridiplantae; phylum Streptophyta; class Magnoliopsida; order Asparagales; family Amaryllidaceae; genus Allium; species Allium fistulosum. The sequence continues at coordinate 1,123,679,881 of CM060904.1, read as the reverse complement.
ATCCAAAAGGTTATTTTTTTATGAAATTTACCCAATTACTCCATTACGTGCGGACCCAGTTCGAACAAGAAATGTAATGACAATGATGTAAAGACAATTTGATATAATGAAGATTATTTAGTTGCTTTTGTTTACTTAATATTCTAAAAAAATACTAATCATGTCACTTGAAAATAATTCTGATGATGACTGCAGCATCATTGGCGTTCATTTTCAGGCCTTGGAATGAGGGAAGCTACAACTTAGTATCAGAGCTTAGGTTAGGGGCCACTTAAGTAGAGTTAGTTTTCAAATCATTGGATAGGAGATGTCAAATCCCGTAAACATCTCTGACGCCGTTCCACTAATATATTTATCATTGATTTAACTTACATAAGATCTTTTAGTTCTGACTCGAGTGTTTTGTCTTTTCAATTCGCTCGGGTCAGCCTGAGCATTTCAGGATTTGAAGGCCTTAATTCTGGAGGATGAAGACGAAGAATTATTATTACTATTTGTTATATATTCCACTACACCATTGTATTCCGCTGCATTAATTATCATTCTCTGGTATGTGTAACTCTGATATGTATTGTATAAGTATAATCAAATGTTTTGTAAAACAGCTTCATGAACTGTTATTTAATTATTATATTTTATCGTTATGCTGCAAGATTCTATTTTGTTCCTTTTATTTCTCCACTTTTTCTTATTTACCCCATAACAATCCACCCTTCTGTATGGTTTAAGTTGGCACGTGTGTCTGCTTAAGCATACAACAAGGTGGGATGTTACATATCACAAACATGAGCATGTGTATTTGATATACATACAATATGTCTACGATAAGCTTATAGAATATAATAATGAAGTAAATCAATAACATGCAATAGAAAATTAAATTGATCTGATTGGACCGAATATGTGAGTTTATTGGAAAGATTTTCGAACGTACCTAAGAATGAATAAAGATTCAGTCTCAAAAGTCACTCCTTTCTGTGATACATAACGATGTAACGATAAGGAGTAATGGAACTTTGTTGGACAAAGTACGATTAATTGTGAGTGAAGTTGAGTTAACTTCTTTATGTAAGATCATGTACTTAAGAGTAGTACACAAAGTTCAAATTAATTTCATCTAGATAATAGTTTACAAAATCATACAAGATAAGGGTTTATAAGAAACCCTAACATATCCTAGGCCAAGGAGTTGGTGGGTTTTGAGACTCAAAAGACTGTATGTAATAATTGTTGATGACAGATCTTGTATGAATTACCCTAAAAGGAGTTTGGAAATAATTCATTAGATGATCGGTTATGTTTTGAACATAAGTACTGTAAACTAAAACCAAATCAATTTTATATAAAAAGCAATTCATAAAGTGTTTATGAATAACTATTACGTTGCACTGAGAACAACTGTTGTTTCAATAAATACCAACTTCGTAGCAAAGAAATTTTTATTAGAAATTATTTGTAGTAAAAGGGATTTGGATAAAATCCAAATACAAAATTGATAATGTAGGATGAAATGAAATTAACCAAACCTAAATGAATAGAACACATTAGAATATCTAATAAATATTATTGCACACTGAGGAGAAACTATGAGTTTCTTATCAAAGTCGAGAATAGATATTCCATAATAGTTAATAAAACCATTAAGAGTATTGACCCTACTATATGTCATGATGTGCAGATTCAAAATGTATTCCAAGTACAGTATCAAAATATAATTTTGATAATTGTACTTGAAGGGATATAATCCATCAGACGTGAATGGGTCTTTAAGAGCAAGACTAATGCAGTTGGAATATAATGAATAACATAGATAATAATTACATTGTAAATTTAAATTGTTGAAATTAGCGTAATAGATTTGTTATTCAATGTGCTTAAGTTAATTCGAAATTACTCTCAAAATTATCGCTTGGTAAGACTTTGTGTTTTGGTACATATGTGTAGAAATGGAAAAGTCTAAATAATGATTTAGAATAAACTGTTTACGCATAACAACCAAAGTGTCTCGAAGTTAGTGAGAGCGATATTGAGTTTGTAGGTTTTTAGATATAATCCAAGGAATGATACGAAGGTATCTTTCTATAAGCATAGAATTAACCAAGTATTTTGACAGAAATATCAAATAGTTTGATTTTCAGTCAAAATGCAAAGGAAGCGTTTGTCCATAAGAAAGAACCATTAAAAGGTACATAAATATTTCCAGACTTTAAGTAAACAATATACTGCTAATTATTTGTGATGTACTTATGTTAAAATCTGCAATAGTTTGGTTATTTAATACTCGATATTGGATTTGTAATTATATCTTTTATATTAAGTATAAAGGATGTTGGTAATGTCCCATACGATTTCCGAAGACACCTTAATAAAATGTTTAATAAGAAACATGTAAGATAGATTCCATATGCTTTAGCAATAGGAATTATCATATATGTTGTATTGTCTACAATATTGTAATTTGCTTACATATTTGGTACATAAAACAGATATCATATCCAATTAAGATCATTAAAAGGTAGTTTTGAGTATTCTCGAGTATTTATGAAACACTGGAGAATTATTTACAGAAATAACGAACTCCGTGTGAAGAAATGTTCGGACTAAACTACAAAAGTGATGTTGAGTATAATATGTCAATATTAAATTCATGTTCAAACCTTAATTAAGAAGCTTTAAGCTGGAAATGTTCCACACGAAACATTGTGTGTGATTCAACGAAAAGGCTAAGTACATCGCTTTGTATAGGACCATGATAAAAGCAATGTATAAATAAAAATGTATAAATTTATAACAGAGCTAGAGGTGATTCCAAAGTATTAAAAATAATGCATAATTATTATATTAGAACAATGTAATGATAAGAGCTCACTAGAAGTCAAAAAATATACTCCGGATAGTTCCATATGATAAATGTAGTTTATCAACATCAGAGAGAGTTGATTGATAAAGTATATAATTAAAAAACATAGCAGATTCATTCATGAAGGGTCTAACTCGATTAGTTCTCATTAAACTGGTCGAACAGATGGGATAGAGATTCCATAATTAGCCCCAAGTGCAAGTGGGAGATTGATAGAGTTAGGGGTATACTCTGGGGGGTAATCAAGTAACTTGTTACATATATCTAACTCGATAACCAATCTTGTTCAAAATAAAAGGTGTTTTCTTTCTATTATATACTTGATATAATATGTTATATTGATTAATTTAATTAAAAGTAAATTTAATAGAAATTTCATAAATGGTAAGCTTTGTGATCGTAGTTACAGAGAGTTGTAACCATGAGTAATTTATCATAATGAAATTAAACATAACATTTTAAATATTCCTAGTCAAGATGTATCGAGACTGGATATTGATACATCCATTGAGACTAGAGTACGCAACGCTCTCCAAATGTTGAGCAGTGAATTACTCATGATATATAGGGGGGCACCAAGGGGTTACGTACCGATAGTTGTTGGATAACTATGGAATGACTCGCTCGGTAGTTTTCTGTTTGTTAATATAACTAAGGTCAAATAAAAAATATCAATGTGACAAAATTACACAGTTCTCTTGCCTAAACGGTACTATTGATCCTCAATGGGGAAGCTCCACTTTAATTATAGTTAAATCATGGCACAACGTCCATCAAACTACTATAGTTGGGTCGAGTAGAAGCATTGGAAGTGAAACACAATTCAAGAGAGGATTCGTCTCCTCGTTTATATGAGGTTAGTATCATGGTCAACTGAAGTCAACTTAAAGTCAAAGTCTCTAGTCGGGGCAGTTCGGTTAATAATAATTGTTATTATTGAACCAAGGACTTTGTGTTTGGATTATAAAGTTGAATATGCATGATATTGGAATTTTTACCATTACCAAATTCCATAAGTCCAAAGTGATATAGTTTTGACGAAGAGAATTGATGTAAATAATTGTCATTACCAGGTAACACTTATTAAAATAAAATTGCATTTTACCGATACCAAGTAAGCGATAAATTTGGCCATAATATCACACCACATTCTAAGTGAAGTGTGAAAGTTAATATTCGAATTGTTCGATATTAATCGCTAACAAAGTTTACATCTAAGAGTCGCACAACCGAAATGTTAAATACTTCTTTTACTATTTGATTTAATTAATTTGCAATTGTTATAAATCAAGTAATATTTAGGACATATTAATTATAAAATTTTATTTGATGTGTTGAACAATATCAGATAGTGTATTTATAATAGTTATAAATATAACGATTGATTCAGTGCGTGTTTAAATTGGATTTAAATGCAGCAAATTTTTTTTGAAATGGTACTTTATATACAACATGTCACTGGGACAACATATCACATGTCAATAAACGTTCGAATCACGCTACGGAAGTTTTGAACTTGTGACCTCTCACACCAAAGTCGAATCACTTAACCACTTGGACAATGGTGCTTGTCGAATGCAGCAATTATTGTTTGAGCTTGGATTAGCCATGAGGCCCATAAGAGGCTTGGTATAGGCAATATAGGGCAGCATATTAAGGCCGGCCATATGATGATTAAGAGGGAAGGTATTTTATATTCAAAAGAGAGGGAAATAGTAAGAGAAATAAGTGGACATTGATCCTCATTTCACTTCCTAGTCTCTGTTATATAATCCCTCTAACCCTCACTTTCTAAATACTTTTGCACTCTTCCTTTTACTTCTCATAACAGGCCGCCCACCTGTAACACCCCTAATTTTTGTTTAACATTATTCAGAAAATTTAATTGGATATATTAAACAGAATAATGTAGTGGGACGTAGGGATGAGATTTGATAATTAATAAGGTCGAGCATTAACTAATTAACTAATAAGATTGCTTTAAACTTAACATAGGAAAGAATCAATTAGAAGGGCAAATTAGGAATATATCTCTCTATTATCCCTTAAACCCTCACCCTCTCATTCATTTCTCATTTTACAATCACAAACAATCATAAACATAAGAGAGGTCGGTCATAACCAAGGTAGAGAGGACAAAATCAAAGGGGAAACCAAGGGATTCAAAAGGGAAAGCTTAGGGAAACTAAACTCCATCAAATCTCAACTCCATCATCCAATTTTAGGTGAATAATAGTTAACCATCTCTATTGCTTGTGATTTGATTTCGGTTATGGATAATTTCCAAACTGATTATGATGTTATTATCATGTTATGACTTTTGATGTCATTATTTGGATAGAATAGTGATTTATGGAATTTTTGTGAAATTATTTAGATTGGTTTTAAGGGTAAAACCCAAGTTTTTGATCTTCAATTGATTTTATTTTTTGATATGTCTTATAAAACATCATTTTGGAAATGATTTTTTAATTTTATAATTTTCCAAGTTAAAACAAATATTTTATGAATTTCCAAAGAAGAGATAGTGTTTATCTCGGGTTTTAATTATTAAAAATAATTAAATAATTATTCTGGCCTTGAAATTTTTATAGATGAAATAATATGTTAATTTTTATTTTTGATGAATTTTAGGGATTTTTCCCAAGTGATTATGAATTTCTATGAATTTATTATGCTAGAAAAGCATTTAAATTAATATTAATTGAGGGTACTAATTAATTAAGTTGATTAAAGTTTTTGGAAGTATAAAATAGATTTGCGGTATTTTTCTGAAAAAGAAATTGGTAAAGTTTGTTTTCAGCTAGTAGAACTCTGACAAGGAATAAGAGTTGGTAAAAAGAAATTGCTTTTGATAGAAATAAAATAGTTATATGATAATTACGATAATGCCACTAATATGCGGTATTCCCATGACGTCTGGGATTAACAATAAGCAGTATCACTTTATAGTTGTAAGCGATATTGGAATAAACGGCATTGACATGAAGCAATGCATGTGATATTTATATCGTAAGTATTTGAGGCATTGGGCCATGCATCCGACATTGTCTTTATGGGAATACCACATCTCGTGGGTATATGAGACATTGATTTCATAAGTTATCAATGTTGACAATTTTTGGCATTCTTAAATTAATGCCCAAGTCATTAATTTCGGTACCAATCTATTTTGCGGCAATGATGCCACTAATTTTTCTATGTATATGGCATAGTAGCCGAAGTGCCATGCTTTCGGCATTCTTAAATTAATACCGCAATTATTGTTTCTGACATAAGGTTTTGATGTCGGGGTTTATGAATGTCGGCATTATTTGTTTAATTGTATTTAGCAATTATGCTATGCGGCATTGATGTCGCGATTCTCTATTTGATTACCAGTAAGGCCTTGTTTTATGCAAACTAAAAGTATGTTTTAGAAAGGGCGAGATAGCCTATGTTTTAAGAAATTCAACAAACTTATGATTTCAGCAGTTAGCCTTAAGATCTATAAAATCAAAATTTTGTTTTCGAATTGGATAAAGGTTCGTTATTGTTCTAACGGTATGAATGTCATAAGTCTTCTATTTTGCTACTTTAATGGTGGTAAGCCATATGCTTCATGATTTTGAATTATTCATTGGGGACACCAATGTTTTATATTTCTATATTCCATAAGTTATGAATTTGTCATTATTCATTGAGGACATCAATGTATATTATATTTGACTTGCCATTTATTTTGTGATTCCAATTCACATATGTTGGGGATATCAATGTGTATTATTATGACATGCTATAAGTTTAGGTGCTTGTCAACCCAACTAGGGATACCAATAGACATAGGTTGGGCACTTGGGTGAATAAGAATAATTATGAATTAAATTGATAAATAAGGGTACATAGTCATCCTAAGAAAACTTCGCAATGTGTGATGGATAGTCCACATAATGCCAGTAATGGATACTCTCTGTATGGTTGATGAAGGGTTCATAGTCATCCTAGGAAAACTATGATATGTGCGATGGATAGTCCACATAGTTTAAATGAATGAAACATGTGTGATGGATAGTCCACATAATTTTAGATAGTTATACATGGGTGTTCATATGGCAGGGAATAAATAATCCTTATATTGTACACATGTGAGATAGGCAGTCTACATAAATAGTAGATGGATAGTCATTTGAAGTTAAGGCAGATAGTCAGATGAAATTAAGACAAATAGTCAGATGAAACTATGACGGATAGTCAAATATAGTGGGATAGGTAGTCCATTGTAAATTGCATAACGGAAAATGTTTATTTATTATGTTTTAACTATTGTGGATGAAGGAGCACAATATATGGTTAATATGTTTTGGTGAAGATACCAATGAAGGGAAAACCCGTTTCATCCAGCGGCGTGATCTCACTAGATATCTATTTTGGTTTGAGATGGTAAATTATTACTCACACCAAACTGTTTATCTGACCCAAAGTTTTTGTTTTTCCCCTTGAAATCTCAGGTGCTCATTTTAGTTGGTCGGGTGTAGGGTTTTCAGGTTTCCAGTTATTCGAATAAGCTTCGGGAGACGTGCAGGAGGCAAGCTAGCTATTACTATAGGCTTTTACTTTCCACTGTGTTGTTTATCTACTTGAATGGATGTAATGGAAAATTGTATAATTGCAAAGTATTGGACTCTGATCAACCAAAGGGGCATCTTCATATGTCACATTTGGAGTATTTTGTAATAATTATATTTTCTTAGAATGTGGGATCGAATGTGATTATATAATAATATGAAATCTTATTTGCAAAATGAAATATGAAATTTTATTGGTAAATTGTATTTGAAAAGTGTCATATTCATGTGCTTTTGATATTATCGTTATGATTAACATAGTTGGATTTTATCGTCGGAAATTAACACTATAGATGACTGCAGCATCCGTAGCGCTTAGTTTTGGGCCTCAAAATGAGGGATGCAACAAGTTGGTACTAGAGCATAGGTTTATGTAAAATTTAAAAGATTAAAAGAGTTCTGATAGCATAATCCAAATGAATCAGAGAATAAGATTGGGATATGGGATAACGCTATAGTAACCTACTTGTATTTGCTATATATAAGTATGTATTCTTCCCTCTCTCTTAGACCATTCTTCTGTATGTTATTAAGGCTCGTATGCAAATTGTGAGAAAGCAAGATATGGAAGTAGGAAACGAAAGAGTGAATCTAGGTGGAGGAAACACTACAACCAATGGAGCTACGGCTGATTTGGCTGGAGGGAATGTTGCTAATGTGGGAGGAGCTAATCCCATGGTGCCAGTTGGCAATACTTATGCCAAGTTGAACCATGATTATACTAGTCTTGGAGGAAAGCCTTTCCTTGGAACTGAGAATGTTATTGAAGTGGAGAACTGGCTATTGCACTGTAAGAGATTTTTACTGATCTTGGGTTGAACGATGAGCAGAAAAGGAGATTGGCTTCTAGGCAGTTGTAAGGAGCAACACTGTACTGGTGGAACGATGTGGCCGTAGGTATACCAAATAAGGAATTGACTTAGGCTGAATTTTGTAGGAGATTTGAGGAGAGGTTCTTATCTGAAGTCGTAAAGTCAACCTTACTTAGGAAATTTGCTGATTTGGTGCAAGGAGAGATGTATGTACTAGAGTATGCTACTGAGTTTTAAGAGCTATCTAGATATGGATATGCTACCATTGATATTATGATTAAGAGGAGAGAAGTTTATCCAAGGTTTGAGGCCATAGATTGCTAGGGCGACTATGCCACATCTTAGGGATTCGTGTAATGTAGTGGTGGAGATGACAATCTGGAATTAAGAAATGTTTTTGACTTTTAGGAACGATAAGCAGGGGAAATCCTAGAATTATCAGAGCAAGAAAAGAAAGTTCTTCAAGGGGAAGGGATCTCAGAAGGGTGGAGCTACTAAGAAAGGAAAAGTTGATATTATCTGTTAAAGTGTGATAAGAAGGGGAACTATGCTAATGAGTGTCTATTTGGTGATGGTAAGACAATTGTGGGGAAGAAGACCGTGAAGTGTTTCAACTACGACTAGGTAGGGCATTATAAGAATAAATGTCCAGAAACAGCCAAGGTGGAAAAAGGAAAGATCTTTTCTTTGGAGCCATCATCATCTAGGCTAACAGCAGAAGAGAAGGGAAAGGCTGTGATGGGAGGTACGGTTTTGATTCATGGCATACCTGTTAGAGTATTATTTGATACCGGTGCATCACATTCTTTTATCTCTTGGTGTTTGGTAGATAAGTTAGATTTAGAATCACCGTACCTTGTTACTTCCTTAAAGGTCGCGAATCCAATAGGAGGGTATGCAACCCTTGGGATGAGATGTGACCATCTAGAGTTTGAGTTGTTAGATCATACCTTTTCCTGCAGTTTGTTTGTGTTTGATTTTTTGGACTTTGGGATCATTTTAGGTATGGATTGGATGAGAAATATGATGCTAGGATATTTTTCCAGGATAGGAAAATATCATTAAGACAACCTAATAATAGTGATCGAATTATATGCTTAGTTGAGAATTCGAGTTTAGATATTTGTGCTTTATTGGGTGCAACAGAGATGGAAGATGAGTTGGGTCGGGTTTTAGCTGTAAGAGAATATATAGATGTTTTTGAGCCAGTGACAGGACTACCGCCGAAACGAGCTATTGAATTTTCGAATAGATCTTGTGCCTAGAGTTGAACCTATAAGTAGACCGTCTAGCAGAATGACACCTATTGAGATGAAAGAGTTAGAGGTGTAGTTGGTGGACTTAGAAGGAAAGGATTTTATTAGACCAAGTAGTTCGTCTGGGGAGCGGTCGTAGTTTTCATGAAGAAACCAGATGGGTTGTTGAGGATGTTTATCGATTACCGTAAGCAGAATGAGAAGACAATAAAGAATAGATATCCTTTGCCAAGAATTGATGACTTATTTGATCAGTTGAGTAGAGCCAAAGTGTTTTCTCGGTTGGATTTGGCGACAGGGTTTCATCAATTGAGGTTGGTGGAGGACAGTATTCCTATGACAGCATTTGGAACAAGATATGGTTCGTATGAGTGGTTAGTAATGCCAATTGGGTTGACTAATGCGCCTATTTTCTTTGTGGACTTGATGAACCAGAATTTCCAAGAGCACTTGGATAGTTTTGTCTTAGTGTTCGTTGATGACATTTTGATATATTCTAAGGATGAGAGAGATCGTGAGATTTAATTTAGAATAGTGCTTGAGACATTGAGGCAGCATTATCTAAAAGTGAAATTTTCAAATGTCATTTTGGAAGAGAGAAGGGAAGTTTCTTGGTAATGTAGTTTCAAAAAAAAGGTTATATGTGGATCCAGTTAAGATTAAAGCTGTAAATAATTGGAAGAGACTCTGGATGGTAACAGAGATAAAGAGTTTTCTTGGATTATCTAGCTGTTGTCGAAGGTTCATCAAGGATTTCTCTCAGATAGCAGCACCCCTGACTAAACTAACTAGAAAGGACGTAATGTTTATTTGGTCTAGTAAATATGAGGAAGCGTTCCAAAAGCTAAAACATTTATTGACTAATGTGCTTATGCTAGTTGTGCTAGATTATAATCAGGATTTAGTAGTGTATACAAATGCATGGAATGTGATAACCCGGATTTTTGGGCATCTGATAATTGGATAATTAAATGGTTTATTCAGTTGAACAGATTAAATTCTGGTATCTGAAAATATAATAAATTTGAATCTATAATAAATATTGAAATATAAATATCTAGGAATTCAAACCAGAAAAGAAATTAACAATAAAGCCTCAATTCTAAATCTAGTAGCAGATCAACAACTAAGTTTCAGTTTCCAGGATCAAATCAACTTTCAGTTTTTGAAATTCAAGAAGAAATTTCCAGGCTCTGTTCTCTGTTTATGCAAGAAGGTGAGTAAACTATCCCCTAAAAACAGTTTTAATCAATAAATATAGAGAATATGTGATTCTGAGTTTTGTTTTCTATTCTTCTTCTACCTCTTTCCTTTTCTTTTCCTTAACAATTCGGGATTTTCGGGTTCGAAAATTCCGGGTCGTTACATTTGGTATCAGAGCCAAACTGTTTAATTTCCCAATCTCCAAATTCATGATAGGATTAGGAACTATGTTGATGCAAAGAGGTAAAGTGACCGCTTACGCTTTTCAACAGCTCATACCATATGAAGTTAGATATCCGACTCATGATTTGGAGTTGGCAGCGGTGATCTTTATTTTGAAGGTGTGGAGATACTACCTCTTAGGAGAAAGATTCGAGTTGTTTACGAATCATAAGTCCTTGAGATATTTATTCTCTTAGAAAGAGTTGAATATGACACAACAGAGATGGCTAAAGTTTTTAGCAGCTTATGATTTTGGTATTGAGTATCCAAAAAGGAAAGGAAATAAAGTGGCAAATGCACTTAGCAGAAACATCAGAATGTGGTGTTAGCTATGTTGGCGGAATGGAAGGATTTAGAGGCACTGACTACTTGTAGTGCACAGTTAAGATCGACTACTAGTTTTAGTCAGAGTACCGCCATTGTCATGTTTGGAAGTTTGAACAGAATTGATCGAAAGGATTAGTTCTAAGCAAAGAGATGATCCAGTATTAGCTGAACGGATCAAAAGACTGGAAAGTGGATCTAAGATTGATGATTTAAAATATTTAGTCTAGACCAGAGGGGATGGTTAAGGAAGAAGGTACAGTTGTGTATTCCAGATGTTGCTGACTTAAGGAAGAAAGTTCTTAGGGAATGTCATCGATCAAAGTTTACTATTCATCCTAGAGAAACTAAGATGTATCAAGACATGAAGAGGAGTTTCTTCTGGGAAGGTATGAAAAGGGATGCAGTTTTATAGGTAAAGCAATGTTTGAATTACCAGCAGGTGAAAACCGAGCATCAGAAGTCAAGTGGTTTGCTTCAGCCTTTAGATATATTAGTTTGGAGATGGGATTCTATATCCATGGTTTTCATTGACGGGCTGCCACGGTTAAATAGAGGAAATGAGAGTATTTGGGTTATAGTGGATAGAATGACCAAGAGTGCACATTTCATTCCCGTTAAGTCGACCAGAATGTGACCTGTATTGGCTAATTTGTTTATGAAGAATGTTGTTATACTGCATGGGATTCCCAGTAGTATAGTCAGTGACAGAGATACTTTGTTTACTAGTGAGTTCTGGAAGAGTCTATAAGAAGTGTTAGGTACCAAGCTTAAGATAAGTACCACTTATTACCCATAGATAGATGGGCAAAGGGAGAGAGTCAATAAGGTACTTGAAGATTTGTTGAGAGCTTGTGCATTAGATTTTGGTGGGTCATGGGAAGACCCTTTGCACTTAGTTGAATTCTCCTATAATAATAGTTATCAGACTATTATAGGAATGACGCCTTTCGAAGCTTTGTATGGAAGGCCGTGCAAATCACTAGCGTGTTGGTTAGAGACCAGAGACAGATTGGTTCTTGGTCTAGATATCGTGAGAGAAGCAACAGAAAAGATTGAGTTGACCCGATCATGGATGAAGGAGGCTCATTCTAGGCAGAAAATTTATGTAGATAAGAGGCATAAGCATCTAGAGTTCTCAATTAGAGATCATGTTTTTATTAAGGTATCACCAATGAAGGGTGTGGTACGATTTGGAAAGTCAGGTAAACTGGCACCTAGATATGTTGGACTGTTCTCTATTACAGAGAGGATCGGAAAGCTCGTGTATCGAGTGGAGTTACTGTGTAATTTGGCAGGAGTCCATAATGTTTTTCATGTTTCTCATCTTAGAAAGTATGTGCATTATCCAAAGACTACTATTGCTCCGATTACATTCGAAGATTTAGTAGTAGAACCGGATCCGACTTTTCTGACATGACCAGTTCGTGTTGTAGCAAGAGATGAGAAGAACCTAAGGAGCATGACAGTCAGACTGGTGAAAGTCCAGTGGAGAGACAACGAGAAAGAATGTACACGGAGGATAGAGGACATGATTAGGGATACTTATCCTAAGTTGTTATGATGGTATGTAATATATTTTTCGTATAGCCTTTGTAGCTGGTAGGATATACTAGCATTGTTTGTTACAGTTTTTGCATGGTTGATGTGCTTATTATGAAGTCCTTACCAAATTTCAAGGACGAAATTCTTTAAGGAGGGGAACCTATAACACCTCTAATTTTAGTTTAACATTATTCAAGAAATTTAATTGGATAGATTAAGTAGAATAATGTAGTGGGACATATGGATGTGATTTGGTAATTAATAAGGTCGAGCCTTAACTAATTAGCTAATAAGATTGTTTTAAACTTAGCATAGGAAAGAATAAACGAGAAGAGAAAAAAAGGAGTAGGTCTCTCTTTTATCCCTTAAACTCTCACCCTCTCATTCATTTCTCATTTTACAATCACAAACAATCATAAACATAAGAGAGACCGAACATAACCAAGGTAGAGAAGACGAAATCAAAAGGGAAACCAAAGGATTCGAAAGGGAAAGCTTAGGGAAACTAAACTCCATCAAATCTCAACTCCATTATCCAATTTAAGGTGAATAATAGTTAACCATCTCCATTGCTTATGTTCATTTTTGGTTATGGATAATTTTCGAAATCATTATGATGTTATTATCATGTTATGATTTTTTATGTCATTATTTGGATAGAATAATAATTTATGGAATTTTTATGAAATTATTTAGATTTGTTTTAAGGATAAAACCTAAGTTTTTAATCTCGAGTTGATTTAATTTTCTGATATGTTTATAAATTATTATTTTGGAGATAGATTTTCAATTTCATAATGTTTCAAGTTAAATTAGTATTTTATGAATATTCTAAGGAGAAAATAGTGTTTATTTCAGGTTTTAATTATTAAAAATAATTAAATAATTATTTTGGCGGGGAAATTTCTAGATAAAAGAGCATGTTAATTCTTATTTTTGGTGAAATTTGGAGATTTTTCCCAAGTTATTATGAATTCCTATGATATGTTAGAAAAGAATTTAAATTAATATTAATTAAGGGTATTAATTAATTAAGGGTATTAATTAATTAAGGTGATTAAGGTTTTTGGAAGTATAAAACTGATTTGCAGTAGTTTTCTGAAAAGAATTTGTAAAGTTTGTTTTCAACCAACAGAAATTTAACAAGGAATAAGAGTTGGTAAAAAGAAGTTGCTTTTATTAGAAATAAAACAGTTTGTATGATAATTATGATAATGCCACTGATAGGCGACATTCCCATGACGTCCATTATTAACAATAGCGGTATCACATTACAGTTGTAAGCGCTATAGGAATAGGCGACATTGACATGAAGCAATGCATGTGATATTTATACTGTAAGTATGTGATATATTGGGTCATGCATCCGACATTGTCGTTATGGGAATATTGCATCTCGTAGGTATATGAAATATTGATGTCATGAGTTATCATTGCTGACAGTTTTTAGCATTCCTAAATTAATGTCACAAGTCATCGATTACGGTATCAATCTATTTTGCCGCAATGATGCCACTTATTTTTCTATGTATGCGGCATAATAGTCGAAGTGCCATGCTTCCGGCAAACTTAAAATTAATATCGCAATTATTGTTTCCGACATAAGGTTTTGATGCCAAGGTTTATCAATGTCGGCATTCTTTGTTTAATTTTTTCCAGCAACTATGCTATGCGGCATTGATGCCACAATTCTGTATTTCAATGCCGCTGAGGCCTTGTTATATGCAAACTAAAAGTACGTTTTAAAAAGGGTAAGATAGTCTATGTTTTAAGAAAGTTAGCAACCTTATGATTTCAGCAGTTATCCTTATGATCTATAATCAAAATTTTATTTTCGAATCTTGGATAGAGGTTCATTGTTGTTTTAATGGCATAAATGTCGTAAGTCTTCTATTTTGCTATATTAATAGCGGTAAGCCATATGCTTCAAAATTTCGACATTATTCATTGGGGACACCAATATTATATATTTTATATGCCATAAGTTTATGAATTTTCATTATTCATTGGGGACACCAATGTATATTATATTTTACTTGCCATTTATTTTATGATTCCGACATCGCATATATTGGGGATACCAATGTGTATTATTATGATATGCTATAAGTTTATGGGTTTGTCAATCTAATTAGGGATACCAATAGACATAGGTTGGGCACTTGGGTGAATAAGATCAATTATGAATTAAACTGATAAATGAAGGGTTCATAGTCATCCTAGGAAAACTATGGAATGTGTGATGGATAGTCCACATAGTGCTAGAGATGGATAGTCTCTACATGGTTAATGAAGGGTTCATAGTTATCCTAGGAATACTATGATATGTGCAATGGGTAGTCCACATAGTTTAAAATGAATGAAACACGTGTGATGGATAGTCCACGTTATTTTAGATAGTAAAACCATGTGTGATGGGTAGTCAATATGGTAGGGAATAGATAATTCGTATATTGTGCACATGTGAGTTAGGTAGTCCACATAATTAAAAGACGGATAGTCATTTGAAGTTAAGAAATACAATCAGATGAAATTGAGACAGACAGTCAGATGAATTGAGACATATGGTCAAATCAAATAAAGTGGGATGGGTATTCATTGTATGTTGCACGACCGCAACTGTTTATTTATTATGTTCTAACCATTGAGGATGCATGTACACAGTATATGGTTGATATGTTTTGAGGGAAAAACTCGTTCCGCATGGTCTCACCTGATATCTATTTTGGTTTGAGATGGTAGGTTATTATTCACATCATACTGTTTGTCTAACCCAAAGATTTTTTTTCCCCCTTAAAATCTCAGGTGCTCATTTGAGTAGGCCAGGAGTAGAGTTTTAGGTTTTCAATTAGACGAATAAGCTTTCAGAAACATGTAGGAGGCAAGCTAGCTATTACTAGGAGCTTTTACTTTCTGCTATGTTGTTTTATCTGCTTGAATGGATGTAATGGCAAATTGTATAATTTCCAAGTATCATACTATGATCAACCAATGGGGCATCTTCATATGTCGCTCTTGAAGTATTTTGGAATAATTATGTTTCCTCAGAACATGAGATCGAATGGGATTATGTAATGAATATGAAACCTTATTTGTGAAATGAAATATGAAAGTTTATTAGTAAATTGTGTTTAAAAAGTTTCGCATTCTTGTGCTTATGATATTATCGTTATGGTTGACATAGCCGCATCTTGTCATTGGAAATTAACACTCTGGATGACTGCAGTATTCGTAACGTTTACTTTTGGCCTCCAAATGGAAGGTGTTACACTATCCCCTATAACAACCCTAAAAATCCAAGCACTAATTTACATCGATTTGCTTCGATTCGATCATCGGTGGTAAAGCAATTCGGAAACTAGCAATTTCAGGATTGAGATTAGATTCAAGGAGCTTATTTCTTCATTTCGACGTGCGAACTTTGGACTTTGATGAAAGGTACTTTTCTGGTCCATTATTATATACCAATGTTCATATATTTACTGTTCCATGCGTTGCATGGTTAGAAATATCACGAATCGGTATATTGATAAATTGTCACATGTTTATGGTTGTGTATATTTGTAGATATATATATATATATATGTAAGTATATTGATATAATTATTTTTATGTATGTTTGTTTGCTGCTTACGGCTTATAAAAAAATTTAAAATAATATTATTAAATGATTTTAATGCATTAAATTTAAACACAAAAAATTAAATCATATAATAAATATAGTTTAAATTTTGTGAAATTTTTGTTCATACCAGAAAAGCTTTCGACATTAAAATAAAAGTTTCACTTTGTGTGTGTGTGTGTCTATATATATATATATATACATATGTATGTATTAGTTTAATTATTTACTTGATTTAAAATTGATTAAATAAATAATATAAATGTATATACATTTATAAATAATGTAAAATTCTAATAAAAAAATTATGTAATACAAAATTTAAATAATGGTTCTGAAAATGAATTTTTAAATTTTTTTAGATTATTTCTGTACAGTTTTTAATTTATTATATTATTTAATTTATAAATTGTTTTAAATTGAAATTAAAATTAAAAGTATTAGATTTTTATCTGGCCGAAAGCAGCAGCAAAATATATATTTATTTATAATTTATAATATATATATATATATATATATATTAATAACTAGTTATATGCTTATATGTAATATATATTTAAATTAATTTAATATATATATATATAATAATTTTAGTTCGGATTTCAAATTATAAATATTCTAAATTATTTTACAAACTTATATTTAAAATAATTTTATAATATAATTATATATATATATATATATGTATGTATATGTATTTTCATAAATGCTTTATGTTAATAATTTACAACCAATATTTTATAACAATTATACAATTATATTATATATATATATTTACAATATTTTAATATGCATATATTTATATACATACACACACATTTAGACAATCTATTTGTACATAAGAGGGGCTGACATGTCCATTGCGGTGTAAGTCTCAACATCTATACATGGACATGCAAACCATGTACACATTATCCCGTTGCACGTGCATGAGCATACATATGTGTATATGATACACATACATAAAATGTAATACATATTATATAAAATAAAAATTTATTTACAAATTTAAATAAAATATTAATTTTATTTAAAAGAAATTTAGAAAAGTTCTAAATGAATTGAGACTACATCGGCCCATTAAAAATCCAAAAGGTTATTTTTTTTATGAAATTTACCCAATTACTCCATTACGTGCGGACCCAGTTCGAACAAGAAATGTAATGACATTGATTTAAAGACAATTTGATATAATGAAGATTATTTAGTTGCTTTTGTTTACTTAATATTCTAAAAAAATACTAATCATGTCACTTGAAAATAATTCTGATGATGACTGCAGCATCATTGGCGTTCATTTTCAGGCCTTGGAATGAGGGAAGCTACAACTTAGTATCAGAGCTTAGGTTAGGGGCCACTTAAGTAGAGTTAGTTTTCAAATCATTGGAAGTAGGTTAGGGGCCACTTAAGTATTAGAGCTAGTTATCAAATCAGATAATTAGGAAACAAACACTTGGAGGAGGGTATTTTGATAACATTATATATATATATATATCTGTGGGTGTATGTATGGATATATCTTTCCCTCTACTATGGTTCTCATGCTCTCACTTTTGTTTCTTACGAGAACGTGCTTACCCAGAAAGCTAGAATGGAGGAAAGAAGCAGACAATTGTCGTATAGGATATTAGGGAAGTCACTAGTAGGAGAACCGCAAGTATGCAAACTAATGGCTAAGGAGGCGAGATAAATCATTCAGATGCCTACCTCGGCAGCTATATTATCCCTGGATCAAAAAGAAGTTCTTTGTGTCGAGAGGTCTTAGACTTGAAACAAGAAAGAATGACACGTGAAGAGTATATCCAACGTTTTAATACTTTATCAGAGTATGGTAGGGAGCATATTGAGACTCCCGCATACTGAGACTCCATCGAAGAATAATGAGAAGTTTACTGAAGGTCTAAAGAAGTAACTAAACTATAAGGTAATAGCACACTTATTTTCTCCTTTCGAGACGGTATTAGAAATGGCGAGGAGATATGACTGCTTGTACCAAGGAAGGAAGGTTGATGGTAGGCTAAAGGAGTGTCAAGCAAGGAGGTTCAACTCATATAACAATGGGGAATGAGAACCAGTAGAAGGAAGGTAAAGCTCAGGTAGGAGAAGCATAAAAGGATGTTGTGACAGTCGATTGTTGTAAATGTGGACGGAAGTGGCACAAAGTATTCGAGCGCTTAGAGCCAATTAGGATAGACAAGGCAACGTGATTTAACTACGGTAAACTGGCGAATAAGAAGCAATGTTGTCCTAATCCAAGACCCGCAAAAGTTCTTGCTTTGGAGGGACAACTACTGGACATCCAATAAGCAAAAACGTAAGGTGCGGTGCTTAGAGGTGGATTTTGATGTCCATACTTTAGTTAGAATTATTTTTATACCTGGCTACACATTCTTTCATTTTGAAAGAATTAGTGGATAAGTTGTGTAACATCCCCTATTTTGAGGCCCGAAAATGAATGCCGATAATGCTGCAATCATCACCAGAATTTTTTTCAAGCGATAAAAGTGTGTTTAGTAAGTATGTATAAAACAGTCTAAGTAAACAAAGCAACTGCAAATTTCATTACGCATAATGGCCTTAAGAGTTTTTACATTTTTAATACATCCCAATAACATGTCCATACAGGGGTCAAATACAATAGAACATAAATAAATTATCATGCTCAACATATAAAGATGCCGAAATGGACACTTAAGCAGCAGTAATCAAAATAATCAGTATTTGTAAGCAAGCCTCGTGCTTCCATCGTTGGCTTGCTTTATTTGTCTTTTCCAAAGCTTCATGCTTAAGTCCATAAATTCAACGCACTCAATACAGTACCCATAAGTTTATAGGAAAAACAAAAATGAAAACATGGGTTAGACATAAATTCTGGTGTAGATAATACATTATCTTAAACACACCATATAGTGAAACCACACCACTACAGTATAGACAAGTTTTCCCCTCACTATTCAACAAAATCAAACAACAATAAACTGCCTTATGCAAGTTATAATAAATGGAGTGTATAGTTTCAAACCATATTATTTTCCTCCAAGGTGCTTCCCATCCAGTTTCAACTTATCTTTTCGTATTGCATAGTACATTCCTACGTAGTATGGTTCTTTTATTTTATACAACAAAGTACAACCCTAATCAATCTTAGTTTCTTTATTTTATACTGCAAAGTACAACCCTAAGCAGTTTCGTATATTTTTCTTAAGTTTGAACCCAATAAGAGAGTTATATCCACTCTCGCGAAAGTGTACAACCCGCCAAACGTCCGCATCCCTTGGAAAGACGAATGCCTCTCCCTACCATCCTAAGGAAATGCATTTGAGCGAGTGCCCCACCCAGCATCAGTAGCCCTTGCAAGCATGCATTCTTTTGTAGGTTCTTACTTCTTTCTTTTATACATCTTTAGCCCCTCAAACTTTGCCTAATTATTAATTCATTGGCTTTGGTTTTATACACGCATTTCGGCGTAGTACAACCCCGCTCTTCTCGTATTGCGGTGCAATATGTTCTTTTGGTTTGCGACGTGGTACGTCTCTTTCAGTTTTATACACTCATTTCGTATATCGGCATAATATGTCTATTTTGGTTTGCGGCGTTGTACGTCTCTTCCAGTTTTATACACCTGCTTTGTATAGTACATCCCTTCTAGTTTTATACACCTATTTCGTATTGTGGAGCAGTATGTCTCTTTCGGTTTGTGACACAGTACGTCTCTCCCGGTTTTATACACCTATTTCATATTGCGGCACGGTACGTCTCTTTCAGTTTGTATCGTAGTTTGTTCTTGGATCTTTTGACTTTCGAACTTCTAAACCAATACATCACTTGGCACAATATATCCTCATGCTCGTTCGGCTTTTGGCGTGGTTCCTTTCTACACCTTTCGATTTCTGACTTTTACCAACATTTCATATTTTCGAAGCACCCTTATACATAGTATTGACTATCTTCGAAAGCAAATAGGCTCCTATAGGCAATTCACTACCTTCAGCCCTGGGTACTTATTTTATTTTCTTAACGTTAGGCTGCTACCTAAGCTCCGCAACAAACAAATTCTAAAACATCTATTACCAACCTTCAACATGTCATCATTTGTTACGTTCAAACTCCACTTTTAGTTAGTGACAATGTTCTTTATTTACCTTTTTCAGCATTTATATGAGATCTTGTCCCCTAATCATTCAACATTAATTTCAATATGTTTATGTATGTAATAAGTTTCGGTCCTTTACACATTTGCCATCGGTTTGCGTAGTTTTAATCTAGTGGTGATAAATTTGGCCAATTTTTCGATAATTTTCTTAACTCGTTTTACTCATTTCCCCATTTTAAAGCCATTTTCTGCTATTTATTAACTAGGTATTTTCCTTTCAAAATCCATGATTAATTATTTCGATGTGTGAAAATTCTCCAATTTAAAGCTCATTACCAAATTATGACTAGAGCATCATATTAAATTTTCATAGCATTTTGAAACCATTGGAGTAATGAAACATATCTTATCATCCCATGTTTAGCTATTTTTCCCTTAAAACATTCATTAAAACATCATTTATCTCATTCAAACACTGACTTATATGAACCAATACCATATCAAATCATAGCCGAAATAAAAATAATGAAAATAGTATATGAGTTTAGTATTACTCACCTAGATCTTTGAATAATATTATTTTAATCTTCTTAACTTTTAGCTTGAGTTTCCTTCTTCTTCTTCTTCTTCTTATTTTCTATTTATAGGCCACTACCATTAATGTGCTTCTCAAGCTTTTATTTTATTCCTGAGTAAATAAATAAAGAAACGAGAAAAGAGTTATGTTCAACATCCCACAATAAATTTAGATCGTGGCCCTCCAAAACTCATATACTATTTTCATTATATATGGCTGATCTCATATGGTAATTGTTAACGAATTTCTTCATCAACCCCGAAAAGTGTACGGAAAGAGGAACGTGGTTATAAGAAGGATCGAGTGTCCCTTGTAAACCTCAACGAGTATTGGCAAAAGTGTCACTTGGTTGAGAAAGGGCTTGGGTAATTAGGCTTGGCTTGTTCAAATCCATGATGACGTCATAAGCATGATCATGTTAAAGCTATATCAATCTATATATAGTAATCCAAGCAAAAAAATCAAGATTATGTGTGCTTTTGGAATTTGAAGAAAGTTATGATTAAAAATCACAAGTGCTTTGTAACTCAAAATCAAGCTATAATTCAAGTCTTCTTTATTCATATGTTATGTAATTATTGAATGAATAAGGTCCTAACTGCAAAAGCATGATCGGCACTAAAATTCCCAAATCAATCTAGGGTTACAAATTTTAAAATGTAAGAGACAGGAAAAGAATGATTCGCCTTTTCTTCATGCACCTAGGTCCGTATTTATAGGGTTGAGGGATCCAGCATGGCTGCTACGTGTACATGAGGCATGCTTGACCTTTGGCATTAACCATATTGATGGTGCATGGTGTTATACTTTAGCATCCACTTGCACAATGGTGAACTTCAGCACTTCGCATCCATCCCGCCTTGATAGCCTTTATTGATGGCGTTTGATATCAACATTGTATTGAGGATATGTGACCTCCATTGAAGGTTGATGAAGTGTGACATTACTATAGCACGACATCCATAAGTGGTGATAGTGATAAGTGGTGATATTGGCAATGATCGACATTGATAACATACGACATTGATAATAGGCGGAATCGATAGAAAATGACATTGATAACAAATGGCATTGATAACAGGCGGTATTAACAATAGGTAGCATTGATAATAAGCGACACTAATAAGAGATGGCATTGGTGATGAGTGGCATTGATAGGAGACGGCATCGATGGTGAAGCAGCATTGACGATGAGATGCGACATTTATCTGGAGCGATGTTGATTCTTCTGGAAACATGGAAGAAGTGCTTTATTGATGGAATGCGACATTAATGTGATGCGATCAATGTTATATCATATTGTTTTAACATTGATGGCTTACGGTATAAAGCTTTCCAATATTGTCATTCCCTTAATAACATGCAGCATTGTTTTCAATTTCTTTGGCACGATATCACTCCTTGAACTTTATAAGTAGTATTCGGCATCGATGGGATTCGGTATGGCTAGCTTTGTTGATAACATGTGATGTTGCCTATTATTTTTTATTGATGATGGGCGACATTGTATGCTTTCAGTATTGATTTTTCTTCATACTTTAAACATTGTTTATTGATGTAGGATTACGGTAATGATGTTATGCCGCATACCTTTGGAATTAACCTTGGTGGTAACATTTGCCCCCTAGTATGAAGGAAGCATTGACTTTTCAAGTCAATATCTTTGGTATTGGCACTTTGCTGTCGTTATCTCACCTTTTGGCAAGGCTGCGATAACATGGATATGACTAAATGGATTTCGTAATCATCAAGGGAGGAATCATGGGGAGGTGATTATCAAGTGCGGAGATAAGATATATTCAAGACTATGGACGATAGTCAGGTGGATTCGGATGGATGGCACATTGGAATTGGCTAAGTATGAAGTTAGCACTTCCTCTAGGTAGGGGATCAGATTGGATCAATGGGATGGAGTATGGAATGGATCGAATTAATATGGCTATGGATCTTTGGGATTAGCAGCACAACTCAATGATGATCACTCAATAACTCAACGAACAACACACTAACTCGAGGACAATCGGTCAGGGCTAATCCCTCTAAAGTGTGCAATTATTCTGGCACTTGGTGGGTCGGGTCGTTTAGGCCTGGAAGTTCTATATTCGGATTTTGAGCGAGATATTTCGGCGGCTTCCCCTATAAATGCAGTAGGCATGGTTCATTGCAAAGGAACTTCTTTCTAGTTCTCTTCACCTTCTACCTAGGCTATACTTTGCCACTTTTACTCTTGATTTTCATGGATTGTAACTGTGAATAGCAGTATAAATCAATAAAAGGCAAATTTTTGGAGTGGACGTAGGCTGGAGTCAGTCGAACCACTATAAATCCCCTTGTTCATTTACTTTCTTACTATTTTAATTTGATTTCTTTATATTTATTTCTCTACTGTATTCTGTTGTGATTGAAAATTGGATCATTGGTGTTTTCACATACTGTTTGGGTGTGGGTGGTCATTTTTGCCGTCAACATTTTGGTGCTTTCACTGAGAGCACTAGCATCCCCTGATTTGGAGCTTGAATTTGGATCAATGGTGAGGCTATCAGCAAGGAGACCATTGTCAAAAAGGTGTCGCTTTGGAGGAAGTCAATAGGCTTCCTTAGGAGCTGGAACTAATCAACTCTCCATCTACATCTAAAGGAACAAGATGGAGACTATGATGAATGCTATGTAGGAGTAGATGATGAAGGAGTAAGAGGAGATGATGCAGAATTTCCTTAGGCAAATTGGACAAGCTGTAGCACAAAACTAAGGGATTGGAGTAGAAGGAATCGCTGGAAATATGAATCAGGGAGTTAAAGCAGCAGGAGCTATGGAAATTCGGAACCAGGAGTAGGGAAACAAAGCTAACAGATGAGAGAATGGAGTGGAGTGGCCGAGGGCAGTCCCTAGTCAACCTAGACCAATCAGCATCGATCCCCCCTTAGGGATTAGCATCGATCGCTTAGGGCTCGAGGTCATGCTTCCAGGTCTTGCTGGATCATTTCATGGTGGGCCAGTGGATGATGTTGTGCAAGTTAGCATGGATCGGAATGCGGATGCACAGCATGAGGAGTAAGTTCCAGAATACCTCCATGGGGTCGAGGGGCAGGCTAGGAATATGGAATGGAGACTACCTATGAATGAAAATGAAAGGATGGCTGAGATGATATGTCGAATAATGAGAGGTGGATTGCCCAACAGAAACCTGGAAGGTGTTAATCAGAGTCCATTTACTCCGAATATCAGGAATGCTAGAAACCCACCGGAGTTTAAAATACCAACACTGGAGGTATATGACGGGAAGTCGGATCCTACTGTGCATATGATGAGGTATATCCAGCATATGGAAGTGCTGGGGGCATCGAAAGAGGTTATGCCAAGATGTCTTCCACTTTACTTGACGGAATTAGTTGCGCTTTGGTTCAGGCAGCTGGAAAATTGATCAATCAGGACATGGAGAAAGCTAGTGGATAAGTTCATGAAATAGTTTCGGGTTTACATTTCACAACCCAAAAATGTGATGACATCAGCGACACTAAAATAGTGGACCAGAGAGTCCCCGAGGAGCTTTTTAACACGATTCAATTGGCTTCGGTGGATCGGCCGGATCCATTAATGGTTTTAATGGTAGCGGTATCAGGAATTGCTGATGAAACAGACATCAAGATTTCACTGGTATGGGATCCACCAATAGATCTCGGGGAATTCTTCCATGAAGTGGAGAGGTTCTTGCGACAGGAGGATGCTCGAGCTGACAAATAGGAAGTAAATGTTATGCAAGGTGAAGGACCGTCTGGAGAAGGACTTAGGAAGGATAAAGGTAAACGAAAAATGGATGATGGATATGATGGATCAAGAAGTCAGTGGAAGGAACGGGATCCGAAGTTCTCTTCTAATACAGATTTGATGGAAAGCTTGGAATGGATTTACCTAGACACTAGGGGGCAACTCCCCTATCAAAAACTGGCAAGGAGGGACCCACGAAGCGGGAGCGCAGGTCTAAAAAGTATTGCTTATTCCATGAACTGGATAGACATACCACGAATGAATGTAGGCACTTGAAGGATATAGTTGAGGAAAATGTCAGGAATGGTAGTCTACCGCAGTACGTGAGGACTTGCGTATCAACGGTGGAACATGAGAGACCACCGTCCACATCAAATGGAAATGACCTTGGATCGAGGTCACAGATCATCATCTCCTGATCGGGATGGCATGGAAGAAATAAATAATAAAACTCCACACAATGAAACGGCTAAGGCACTTACGCATGTATGGGATCGAGGACGCTCCTTAGGCATGCTCTGATATAGCAATGAACCGTCGTGCCAGGAGAGGCGATATTCAGTTTTCTTTGTTTTTTGGATTTCTGGTTGAATGAACTCAAATTTAATAATTTAATTTAAATCCACATGAATGCGATGAACTGAATAGGTTTCAGTCGTCCCGACTGGAGAGACAAGGCGATAACCGCAAGGTGCGAGTCCCTTCGTCGGTGAGCGATAGGATGGATTCGTACATCATGGATTAAGCCCTTAACCAGAGAGTTGAGGCCGGAGAAAGAAAGTCGGTAGGGAATGGATCGCTTTATGTCCCTGACCGAAGAGACAGGGACTGAAGTGCAAGAAGTGAGTCGCGTCGTTGGAGTGCGAAAGGATCGACTTACTTATCACTATTCCCCCTTTGTTGGAAGTGATTGGATGGGATCCAGCAAGGGTCCAGAGAGAACATGATCGGCCTAGGAAGGCCATGACATCGCTTAATGTTCAAGAATGCTAAACCGAGATGCAGGAAGTAACGCTGCTTCATTAGAAGAGTGACGGGATGGGGTTCAACAAGAGCTCGGAGAGGATCTGATCGGTCCAGGAGGATCATGACATTGCTATATGCCCCGAAAGGGCCGGAGTGCAAGGGGTAAATTGCTTTGCCGGAGAGTGATAGGATCAGCTTACTCGTCATTATGTTTGGATTGAACTTGGAAAAGGTCCGAAGAGACCATTGATCGCTCTGGAGGGACCATGAACATGGATAACGATCTGGAGAGATCGCTAACTGGCTTACTAACGTCCAGGATTTCAAACGGTTATGGATTTGGACATTGAACCGAGCAGTCACGGATTTGGTCAATGACCTGGAGAGGTCAAGGATTTGGACGATGATCCGATAGGATCAAGGCTTTGGATGTGAAAAACGATCTGGAGAGATCGAGGATTTGGTTACTAGCTTTGAATGGATATGGATTTTGATAAGGATTTGGAATGGATTCGAAATTAACTATCAACTTGGAGCAGTTATGGATTTCACCAACGATCCAGAGAGATCGAAGATTTTGGTTTGGTAAAGGATTGGAATTTGGATTAGAAAACTCGGTTATCGCTGGATTATGGATTCTAGATTTCGGACTTATGGTAATTCAAAACACGCCTTCTTATCACAAGACATGTTTTGGGAGGCGAATGCCATCTTGACTTTAAGCAAGACTGTGATACCAAAGGTATGGCTAAATGGATTTAGTAATCATTAAGGGAGGAAGCCCAAAGAGGTGATTATCAAGTGCGGAGATTGGATATATTCAAGACTACAGACGATAGTCGAATGGATTCAGATGGATGGCACTTTGAAATTGGCTAAGTATGGAGTTGGCACTTCCCCTGGGTAGGGGATCAGATCGGATCAATGGGATGGAGTATGAATCATATCGGACTAATATAGCTATGGATCGCTCAAATTGGCAGCACAACTCAATGATGATCGCTTACTCAATGAACAACGCACCAACACAGGAAACAACTCAAGAAACATGAGGTGGACCTCAAGGGGGACCACTAGGAGTGATTGCCACCCACAGCCCGCCACGTGGTAAGGACAACCGATCAGGTCCGTTTCCTACAAAGGGGTGCGATTGTTCTAGAACTTGGTGGGTCGGGTCGTCTAGGCCTGGAGGTTCTATATCCAGATTTTGAGCGAGATATTTCGATGGCTTCCTCTATAAATACAGCAGGCATGGTTCATTGCAAAGGATCTTCTTTTTGGCTCTCTTCATCTTCTACCTAGGCTATACTGCGTCATTTTTACTCTTGATTTTCAGGGATTACAACTGTACAACAGTGTAAGTCAATAAAAGGCAAATTTTTGGAGTGGATGTAGGCTAGAGTCAACAGAACCATTATAAATTCTCTTGTTCGTTTACTTTCTTACTATTTTAATTTGATTTCTTCATATTTATTTCTTTATTGTATTCTATTTGTGATTGGATATTGGATTATTGGTGCTTTCACATACTGTTTGGGTGTTAGTGGCCATTTTTGTCGTCAACAACCGCCTATTGGTATTCTTGTTTAAATCTATCCATACATTTAAATTTGATCCAACAGCTTCTATGTGCCTTCTTCTTCCTATTAATAATCAAGATATCTCTTTGTTCCTCTTTCACTTGCGATTAATACTCAAGCAAAAGGAAAGCTCAAAATTTCAAAGTCATTAAAAATCTCGAATCCCATTCACCTGAGCTAATGTTAAGGTTCGTTCTTCAACTGTAATTACACCGATTACCTTGAATTAAGGAACTTTGTATCGAAACCGCCAATAGGGTTTATTTAGGTCTTTTTGATTTTGAATTGCCACTTAGGTCTACATATTAGATTTGGACTGTTAATCCTCATTCTTCTAGCTAAATCATTAACTGGTTATGTTTAACTTTGGATTATTATATCGCTAGGAGATTTTAATAAACTAATTTGAATTAGGAGATATTGATTTAATGCTTGTGAGCTTTTAGTTTAATGACAAAGTGAATAGGTTACTAGACCCAGAACCCGATATCGCTTTGTTTCATTGTGATACTGATGCCTTATGATATTGTTGTAACATCCGGCATTGATTAGGTTTTCTCCATGTTCATTATTTCGACAATCAATTCCAAAGCTTAGAAAATTATACGGCGCAAGACCTTCATATCGTCATACTTAATTCTGAAGGTATGCGGCATAACATTATAGTTTTCGATCGCGCTATTAATACGACATTACTTATTAATTTAATATGAGATTCAAGATATATTTAGGATAATTTTTTCACTCAAGTTCTTATTAAATAACATTTATTTCCCTATCATGATTCTAGCATTTATTTACATAATTTTACTTGGTTAGAAATTTAACTATTTTAGGAATGTCGACGTAGATTACTCTACGGTTATCGTCCTATTGTAAATATTATGGTGGATTTTAAACTTTAAACAATGTGTTACCCTCTGCTTTAGCACATAATAGCCTATTTTATTTAATGAGCATCCTGAAAAATTATCTAATATCTTTTCTGATTTGGTATAATATTTCTTGGCCGGAAAATTGAAGGCAAAAAACAGTTCAGAAAGGAACCAACAAACCCAATAAAGGCCCTGAATCTTCTCCAGCTACTAATAAAGAAGATTGTTATCCCGCCTTTTGGCAAGGCCAGGATACCAAGAAGCCGACTAAAGAACAAGGATAGCACGCCATGGATGTCACTGAATTTTGTCCGAGCCCAGAATGAGCTACAATTGATAGGACATGACAAGAAAGGCCATAGAGATCAGCACCTCAAATTTCAAGTCAATCCGGACTCGTACGCTCAAGTTATGATCGAGTCAAATTGGGGGGAAAAGCTCAGATTTCGTATCCATCACTCTGGGCGACTTCGTATCCATCACCGAAGCCTTGGTTCGAATCCATCAAGCTTCGTACCGATCAGCTCCGAATCCATCGAGGTACCCAGGTTCGACTCGACTTCCTTCGTATCCATCAAGCTCGCATCGGTGGACTTCACACATACCAGCAATTGAAGGACCTCGTATCCTTCAGCCAACGTCTGCTTCGTATCCATCACTCAGCGTCTACTTCGTATCCATCACTCGGTGCTTGCTTCGTATCCATCGGGCCAGTGCTCTTCGTATCCATCAGAGGACCTCTCTTCGAATCCATGCCTAATGGCTTGTTCGTATCCACGAGTCAATTGACCAGGGATGACGTGTCTTCCATCAAAGTGAAACGAGGCGAGATATGTGGAGTCGAAACAGTCAATGCGGCACAAAGACCGGATCGAGACGAAGCGCGCGCGCCACCTCACTTCAAGAGCACGTGCAGCCAGCGAGGCGAGCGGATGGAGTCGAAATCATGGATACGAACCAGACAGCCTATGAGGAATTCCAGTTCGTATTGACCATATCTCGTAATCCACTGATCCAAATCCCGTAAAATTTTCAGAGAAGCTTGCATGCATGCTGAGGGATGTCCACGCCAAATTCCAGCTCGATTGGAGCATTTTCTGATCGATACGAAGTCGTTTCGAATCGATCCCAGATGGAGTTGAAATTTGGTGGGACCGGGCGCGTGGACCCACTCACGTGCCAGACCAAGTCTCCCGGAGTTTGAGCGAATTCTGGGCCTCCTACACCTATAAATAGAGCCCCAGAATCAACGGAAAAAGGATCTTTTTTCTCTGAAGCGTCCAGACGCTGCCGGATTGAGAGTTGCATCATACTTTTGCTGTCAATTTCGAATTCTAAACTGTAATCCGCTGTTCATTGCTGAAAACGCTTGTAATCATTGAAAGAGAATCAATAAAATC
This sequence comes from Allium fistulosum, assembly GCA_030737815.1. Lineage (NCBI taxonomy): Eukaryota > Viridiplantae > Streptophyta > Magnoliopsida > Asparagales > Amaryllidaceae > Allium > Allium fistulosum. Next base: position 1,123,650,177 of record CM060904.1, on the reverse strand, counting down.
ATCAAAACTTCATAGTGGACGTAGGCTATACGCCGAACCACTCTAAACTGCTTGTCTGTGCACTTTACATTCCTATTTGTTGGAGTTTTTGTTAGATAATCTCTGTTTTACATTTATAATCTTCATTTTATCTCTTCAAACAACTCCCGAAGAGTGTTGTGCCCATTTTTGGTACAAACACTTTGGTGCTTTCACTGAGAAAACCAGCTTTTTCTCCTGCTCGTTGGATCTGCCGTCGATACCGGATTGCACAAATCCAAGAGGAAGATCCAGATATTCAGTCCGGAATCCTTCCATTCTATTCAGATTTGCTCAAAATCTAGGAAAGGACTCCACCACCGACAATGGTCAGCACAAGAACTGGCGCCACCGCTACAGAGCAAGAAGGCAGAGACAGGCAAAATCCAACACAGCCGCCTTCTTCCAATCAAGACAATGCCACTCATTCAGACTCAACGGGGCTAGTCACCCGACAGGAGTTTCAAGTATTGCTCCAGGAGCTGACCCAAAGCCGTCAGCAGTTGGCAGAACAGTTACGCGCCAATATCGAGCTGACCAACCAGCTAAACCGCCGGGGGCACAGAAGGTCCAGGAGAGATGATGTCTCCAGAGCGTCTACCGAAAGCTCAGCTTCATCTGATTACCACCGCCAAACTACCCGTCCTCGACTAGAGGGGAGTCGCGCTCAAGCTGCTGAATATCAACCCGCCTTAACTGTTGGGCAACTGAGGGTAGGACCGTCGACAAGTTTCCAAACTGGTCCCTCAACACGAGGAGGTACTGCCCCACAGTACACCACGGATAACCGCGCCACAACCGCCGCAGCAGAGACAAGGGTCGATACCCGAAATCAATCTGAGCCGATCAATCAACAGCGAGGACATTCTCCTGAACCTTATGTCCCAGAAGACGTTGAGCCAAGGAGGCGAGATACGGATCGTCGACAGCGCCCGATCCCTACTCGCGCCGTGGAACCCGACCACGCCTTAGCTCATCACGCTCCGAATCTGCCTGTTTCGGATATATCAACCATGATACGTCAAATGATCCGCGAGAGTCAGGGGCTCACTAATGATGAATGGGGGATTTCCCGTAGTCATACCCCTTTCACAAACGAAGTGTTACATGCCGAACCCCCTAGGCGATTCAGAATGCCGACTCTCCCGATGTATGAAGGGAATAGTGACCCCAACCAGCATATTCTGAAGTATGAATGGTCGATGAGCGCTGCGAGGGCCGACGACGCAGTGAAGTGTCGAAGTTTCCCCATCTCTCTAGGGGGAATCGCGACAATGTGGTTTACCCGCCTACCACCTAGATCAATCTCTTCGTTTGATCAATTGCCAAAAGGTTTGTGGAACAATTCCGGATGCATGTTGCCAGGCCAAAAGACGTCAACACCTTGTCCAGCGTCACTCAAGCTCCTGGAGAGACACTCAGGCGTTACCTGGAGAGGTTCCACGCAGCATGCGTCGAGATCACCAATCCCAACGATAATTCAATTTTAATGGCTCTGACCAAGGGGATTGATCCTGATTCCGAATTCGGAAACTGGCTAGCTGGAAAACCGCCCGCGTCGTTGGACCGTTTCTACTCCAAGGCCGCTCAATTCCTACGGCAAGAGGATGCAAAACAGTCTAGGAAGCAGGACGAGGCGAAACCCAGCATTGAGGGAATACAGAGCAATGTGGCTGTTAAACAGTCCGGCGAGAGTTCCGGGAAAGTTCAGCTGAATATACAAAACAAGCAAACCCAGCAGAGAGGAAACAATGGCCAGAATAAGAAGAGAGACGAAAACCGAGGTCCACGACGTAGAGCTCAGATGTTTGATAGTTATACACCGCTAAACACGTCATTGGAAAACGTATACTTACAGACTTGCAACACTGTACAGTATAAGAAGCCTGCTCCGAAGCCCTCATCGGAGAGACAGATTCAGACAGAGAAATTCTGTAGGTTCCATGAGAGCTATGGACATAATACCAATGAGTATCGGCACTTACAGGACCTCATCGAAAAGCTGATTAGAGAGAGGAAGCTAGATCAGTTTGTACGGGCGCCGCAGCCTGGCGGAGCGGGCCCCTCGAATCAAAATCGTTCACAAAATCAGGAAAGAGAGAATGAACCCGCTCGTGCGGGCGGGAGATTAGTTATCAACACAATAAGTGGTGGCCCCCATCCGGCAGACAGAAGCTGGGGGGAAATGGAGTCGTATGCCAGTTCTATCAAGCATGCGGACTTCGAGTGTTATAGTAATTGCGAGGATGGGGCCCCGGCAAAGCAACAAAAGATAATGTCCGATGATATCGTGTTCAGGAGCCGAGACGCCGATAAAGTCGAAGCCCCTACTATCGACCCACTAGTCATATCTGCCCAGGTAGGTCCTGCTTGGATGAAGAGGATCCTGGTTGACAGTGGGAGCTCTGTAAACATCTTGCTCAAACGGGCTTACGATCTAATGAAGATGGAGACCAAGGATTTGAAACCCTGTTTATCCAGAATCCATGGTTTCAACGGAAGTGCCACGATACCCATCGGATTAACTGAACTCCCAGTCGAGTTAGGCGTCGGAGAACGCCGGAGGGTCCGCATGTTACAATTTGTTGTGCTGGAGATAGATTCGCCATACAATGCGTTTCTGGGTCGGCCAGCTTTAGCCGAGTTCAAGGCGGCAATCGCCCCATGGTGTCTGACTCTGAAGTTTCCCACTGATCATGGGATTGGAGTTGTTCAAGGAGATCAGGCCTCAGGAAGGGCCTGTTATGTTGCTGAGCTGCGCGGGGCGCAACGTAAAGAGAAGGGGAAGGGCGTAGAGGAATCTCTCTGCGTCCGTTCTATCGGTAATTGACAATTGATGCCTGGGCCTCGGCCCGGGCACCACGACCAATTCCTGAAAGACCTGGACCCTAGGGACAACGAGGATAAAGACGAATCAACGGAGAGTCAAGCCTCTCCCGCCGAACTGACTGTGGACGTCCCAATCAGTGAGGATGATGATTCAAAGATGCTGAAAGTTGGGTCCCAACTAAACAAGCAGACACAGCAGGAGTTGGTCGAATTTCTTCGGGCGAATCTCGACGTCTTCGCCTGGACACACTCAGACATGTGCGGGATCTCGCCGAGCATCGCAAGTCACTCCCTGAATATAGATCCGCGACATGTCCCAGTGAAACAGAAAAGGCGCGGTATGGATCCAGAGAGATCTGCCGCCCTTAAGGAGGAAGTTGATAAACTACAATCGAATGGGTTCATTCGAGATGCCTTGTATCCAGAATGGGTGTCCAACCCTGTACTAGTTCGGAAACCAAACGGGAAGTGGAGAACCTGTGTTGATTACTCTGACCTAAACAAGGCCTGTCCAAAAGATAGCTTCCCACTTCCACGAATCGATCAGCTCGTAGATTCGACGGCCGGACATGAACTACTATCCTTTATGGACGCTTATTCCGGCTACAATCAGATACCCATGCATTTGCCTGATCAGGAACATACCAGCTTCGTGACCGACCTGGGACTCTATTGTTACAAAGTCATGCCGTTTGGTCTAAAGAACGCTGGAGCAACATACCAACGCTTAGTCAACCGAATGTTCGCTGATCAGATTGGGAAGACCATGGAGGTTTACGTGGATGACATGCTGGTGAAGTCCCGATTCTCCACCGATCACGTCAGAGATTTGGATTCAATGTTCAGCATCCTCCGGGAGTACGGAATGAAGCTCAACCCACTCAAATGTCACTTTGGCGTTGCATCCGGAAAATTCCTTGGGTTCATTGTCAACGCTCGAGGAATAGAGGCGAATCCTGAGAAGATCTGGGCTATTAGAAATTTGCAACCCCCTAAAACTATAAAGCAAGTCCAGAGTCTTAACGGGAAGGTCGCAGCATTGAGCAGGTTCATTTCAAAGTCCACCGACAAATGCATTCCTTTCTTCGACCTGATTCGGAAGGGCAAACGAAACTTTGAATGGACCGCGGAGTGTGAAGGCGCGTTCCGATCATTAGTTCAACATCTCTCCACACCCCCGATCTTGTCAAAACCGGTTGACCACGAGCAACTATATCTCTACCTAGCAGTATCAGAACATGCAATCAGTGCTGCTCTAGTCCGGGAAGAAGACAAAGTGCAAAACCCAGTCTACTATGTTAGTAAGCGACTAACAGGAGCTGAAAGAAATTATCCAAGGCTGGAGAAACTAGCTTATTGCTTGGTTATTGCCTCAAGGAAGCTCCGTCCTTACTTCCAAGCTCATCCGCTTACTGTGTACACCGACCAGCCGTTACGACAGGTCCTTACGCGGCCTGAGACGTCCGGTAGGTTACTCAAGTGGAACATTGAGCTAAGCCAATTTGATATCGCATACGCTCCGCGGAGGGCCATTCAAGGACAAGTCCTGGCTGATTTCATAGCCGAATTCACCGTTCCGGAAGACTTACCCGAAACCAGTGAATCTCCCGAATACATCTGGAAGCTGTATACTGATGGTGCGTCAAATGATCGGTGTTCGGGCGCTGGGGTTGTACTTGAGACTCCCGAGGGCCGATCCATATGTTATGCTCTTAAATTCGACTTTCGTGCAACTAATAATGAAGCCGAATATGAAGCCCTCCTGACCGGCCTAAGGCTTGCCAGAGATTTGAGAATTATCGCTGTAGAAATTTATTGCGATTCGCAGTTAGTGGTATGCCAGGTGCGAGGAGAATACCAGGCAAGAGACCGAAGACTGGCCGCTTACTTAGCACGAGTTCAGGAAATCCTAAACCAGTTTGATTATTATGCCATCTATTATGTGCCTCGGGAATGCAATCAGAAAGCCGATTCACTGGCGAAGTTAGCCAGCACGGGCGAAGCGCAGCAAATGGGACTTGTCCCCGTTGAAACTTTGGCCACTCCGAGCATCGATCAGATAGAAATGAACTCTGTATTTGAAACCGCTCCCAGTAAAGAATATTGGATGACTCCGTATCGGAATTACATTGAGAATGGGGTGCTACCCGAACCTAGAAATGAGAAGAGACAAATTCAGCGAAAAGCCTCGCGGTTCGTCATCCAAAACGGAGTCATGTACAGGAGAGGTTATTCCGTTCCTCTCCTCAGATGTATCGCCCACGAGGAAATCAAACGAGTGCTACATGACGTGCACGAAGGAGAGTGCGGCGATCATACCGGCGGGCAAGCTCTCGCTAAAAAGATACTCCGATATGGATACTACTGGCCGACAGTGAACCGAGATGCGGCAAACTATGCCCGGAAGTGCGATAAATGCCAGATACATGCCCGAATTCTGAGAGCTCCACCAACTGAAATAACCCAAATGGTCAGTCCCTGGCCATTCGCAATGTGGGGCATTGACATCATCGGCGCTTTACCTTTAGCAAAAGGCGGTGCGAAATACGCCATCGTCGCAGTTGATTACTTCACAAAGTGGGCTGAGGCCGAAGCCCTAGCAACCATTACGACAAAGAAGGTGATAAATTTCGTGGTTCGCAACATCATCTGTCGATTTGGACTCCCGCATACTATCATCACTGATAACGGAGCCCAATTCGAGAGTGCGGAATTCAAGAATTTCTGTCAACGGTTTCATATCCGCAAAAAGTTCTCGGCTGTCGCACACCCCCAAGCGAATGGGCAGGTTGAAGCTGTCAACAAAGTTATAAAATCGATCCTGAAGAAACGATTAGAGAAGGCTGGGGGCAAGTGGGTCGATGAACTCCCTATGGCATTATGGGCCTATCGAACGACCCACAAAACCGCGACCGGACACACCCCGTTTTCCCTATCTTATGGCTCAGAGGCCGTTATTCCGGTCGAGACAGAAATGCTCTCTCATCGCGTGACTTATTATGATCCAAAAACAAACGCTATACTCCTAGCCGAGTCTTTAGATCTATTGGATGAAAAACGGGAGGAGGCTGATTTGAGAGCAACCGCACATCGAAGCCGGGTCGCCCGATTGTACAACACCAGAGTTCGGCCTCGAACCTTTGAACTCGGCAACCTCGTACTCAAGAGAATCTATCCAGTTCCTTCACACATGAAACCGAACTGGGGAGGGCCGTATGTAATTACACGAAAGCTCGGAGATGGTACATTCAAGCTGTCGACTGTTGACGGTCTCGATTTACCGAGGGCTTGGAACAGCGAAAGTCTCCGCCGCTACTACATATGACAGGCTTTATTTGTTTCATTCTATTTAGCAATTTGTTTCTGCATTTCGAAATTTGAATTTTGTAATAAGGCAACTGACTTTGCCGCATTTTCTTATTTCAGCAATAAAATGCCACTTCTTCGAGCCAGAGCTGTGATTCATTACGTACGATATACAACATCACGATGCACGAAGAGCTAAATCCCATCACGCAATGGGACTTATTCAAATGGAGAGTGGCTGTGATACGACCGGCCACTCACTAGGTGAAACCCGAGCTCGGGGACAAGCCATGACACCGATATTAATAGGATTGACACACGACAATCCTACAATCAACTCCGTATTCCCAGAGTGCGAAGTGGAGTATAAACATTCAACTCCGCATTCCCAGAGTGCGATGCGGAGTATAAACAGTCGACTCCATATTCCCAGAGTTTGAAGTGGAGTACAAACATTCAACTCCGTATTCCCAGATTGCGATGCGGAGTATAAACATTCAACTCCGTATTCCCAGAGTGCGATGCGGAGTATAAACATTCAACTCCGTATTCCCAGAGTGCGAAGCGGAGTATAAACATTCAACTCCGTATTCCCAGAGTGCGATGCGGAGTATAAACATTCAACTCCGTATTCCTAGAGTGCGAAGCGGAGTATAAACACTTAACTCCATATTCCCAGAGTGCGAAGTGGAGTATAAACATTCAACTCCGCATTCCCAGAGTGCGATGCGGAGTATAAACAGTCGACTCCGCACTCCCAGAGTGCGAAGCGGAGTATAAATATTCAACTCCACATTCCCAGGGTGCGATGCAGAATACGAACGTCAGTCAACTCCATGTTCCTAAAGTACGAACAACCGCTTACGAGATGACGCATATCCCCGGAGTGTGGATGGAACGATTCATAAGAGAACGAGCGTAGTTCGACCACTCGATCCTCGCTTGGTGCCAACACAAGCTGATCATCACAACTTGACCCCGAAACTGGGGGCAGAAGCGAATGTTATTCGTTGCCCGAAACTATGCGACGCTCAGCTCCGGTGCGGTCCCCTATCACAACTCGAGTCCGAAAGTTCAATACTTAACAAGTAAAATGAGCTATTCTTGAAGCAATCAGATAATGCAAACACACTGGACCGAAGTCCGAACACTGCAATATTCAAGCATAGAAAAGAACACAAGCTGAAGCTAGAAAACAAAATTTTATTCCAATTAACTCAAAAACAATGGTTCATACATGAGTTCTTTCCAAAATGTTCCTACTAGCAGGGGCCGAACCCGCATCTAAACACGGCCTACAAAAGGGAAAAGACAGAAAAAATAACAAAAGTCCCTAACTGCCTATAAAAAGGATGTCTAATCCTTCTGCTTCCTCAGCTTCTTCTTCCTCGAGGAGCTACTGGAGCCGCTAGTACCCTTTCGCTTGGAGCTTTTCTCCTTAGGCAAGCCCCCTTCGGGGGGAGGCATAATGTCAACATCCTCGTCTGAGCTGGACTCTATAGGGATACTTCCCGAAGGAGGAGTGGGAGGAACAGACTCGACAGCTGGAGGAGGGGCTGGCACATCAGTATCAGTAAGTGTGCCCCCAGGAGACACAGTCATAAGAGGAGTAGGGCACTGTGCTGCTGCTCCGTCGTCTACTTCACCACCGTTCGCCGCGGCCGCCATCTCGGCATTAATCTCGGCCAACATCGCCGCTTCCCGCCGTGCCCTGGCCTCGCTAGGAGCCGTAGTAGTCTGGGACAAGGTGTCAGAAGTAGCCGTGAATCCACCCAAGCCAAATGGCAAGTCCGCAAAAGGATCACTTTGACGGCCAAGGAGCTCGTTTATCATCTGCTCGTCGAAAGAAAGTGAGCTCCCCTCCGTCACTCCAACTGGTGCCATTGCTGCGACGGAGGTCGCCTCAGAGATGATGGCTCCTGGTGCTTGACCTGATTCTTGGATGGTAAGAGGCGCGGCTGGTGCAACTCCTGTCACTGATCAAAGGAAAAGACATGTCATTAGCAACATTTCAACACGGGTTCTTCAGTCCAAATATACTGGAAGTTAGTTCAAAGTACCTTCCTCGGTTTGGCTCGAGGTCGTCTGAACTACTTCAGAAGGATGTTCCTTAATAGGAGATAAATGCGGTTGATCTGGGTCATACGCTGGGATAGGCTGGGAGTAGATCATCGGAGTTGGCTCAGACTGAGATGACACGACTATCTCAGAACTCGTAGCATGGTGTTCTGCACCAGAGCTCTCTCCGACTTCCTGGATCTGGGCACCAAGCCTCACCTTGTCGTGGGAAATCATGGAGTCATGGAGAACCTTCTTTTCGTCATCATTAAGGATGCGGTTCTCCAGCTCGAACTCATCAAGGGCTTCATCAGGGTGCCCAGATCTCTCCTCATCAACCAGTAGGTTCCGGGCGTTATAGAGATGTGTGGGGTAATCGTCAAGCCATGTCAAGTCTCGGTGCCGTAGCACATTGGCGTTATAAGTGACGAGTAGCTCCTCCACCTCGGCCTCGATCCTGGCCTCCGCCTGCCGTACTTTCTCATCAACCCCAGCCTCAGCCTCACGGGCTTGTTGTATAGCCACTTCCTTCTCCTTACGAAGTGTCACCGCCTGATCACAGGCCTCCTGCGCAGAGACATTAGCTGCGTCTTTTTCCTTAGCCATCTCTGAAAACTTTGACTTCAGCTCATTAAGCTCCTTGAGAGCGGCATCCCTCTCGGCAGTAATAGAAGTGTTCCTGTGACCCATGTCCTCGATGGCGGTGTAATGTTCTTGCTTCATCCTGGCCATGGCAGCGGTCACTTCATCAACTTTCTTTAAAGCCTCCATTTCAGACTTACGAGAAGACTCAGCCTCTGAGTTGAGCGCTTTTATGATTTGGTCGTTGCGACCCAGCTCCTTCTCGAGTTTCTCGATGGTGACGCCCCGCTCAAATGCCACTTTAGATGCCTTCCTCGCGGCCCGTCCCCACTCCCTATACTGGAAAAAGATGTCCGCAACATAATCGTGGATAGTGGTTTCCGCGGTTGGCGGGATTCTCTTCAGGTGCGGGGGGAAGACATACCCATCAAAACAGATGTCAGGAAATTCCTTCCTCATCTGTGCCAATTTAAGCGCTCCCTCGTTAGACGCCTCGGTCGGGACCGGCACAGTAGCCGAAGAGGTGGCTATTTCGGTCCTACGCGGAGGATCGGACCTCAAAGCTTGAGAAGGCGGCCTAGGCCGTGAAGTTTCGGGAGGATGAGTAACTGCGGCCGTAGGAGGTGCAGAGGTCCTGGGGGGAGGAGAGCGAGATCGGGATCGGCGGACATATCCCCTATCTCTGTCAGACTTCTCCTGACCAGAGTGTCCCGTGTCATAATCCCTCTCGCCCTCTCTCCTGCGTGGCTCGTGATAACGGCGCTTACGCAAACTACCAAGCACGGAACCTTTCCCAGACATCGTACCTGAAAAGAAAACCACAAAGAATCAGTAACCGTTTGCGATGTGTTGGTTACGGGTGGAAAAGTGTGTTGTGCCGTGAAGAGTGTGTGAATGTGTAACCCCCCGGACCAACCAGAAGTGTTAATCGCACTGGCGGGATCAACATCGCTAACATCGACGATATGTCGCGGTCCACCCGACCCAACATCGTGTTGCTCCGGCTCAATCTCAGGGATTGGAGGGTCAGCAGGCTCTTCCAGTTGATCTTCAGCTTGCAGGGAGGCTGCCTCCGTAATCTTAACTCCTGGCAAAGGACGTTGCAAAACCACAGACTTCCGCCTCCCAGACTTAGGCTGTTTCGAAGCCACAGCTTTGCCTTTCCTCTTAGCATCGGACTCCGGGGTTGCATCAGCAGGTCCGACCAACGGTTCTTCGTCAGTGCGAGTTTTCTCGGAGTCGGGTTCCTCGATTATCACAACCCTGGGCTTCATCCGCTTGACCTTTTTCCTGGAGATGGTCTTTAATGCACCATCGAGTCTTATGCTCTGCCTCCGACCAATCAGCCCAAGGACTCTGAGATTCCGATCTGTCAATAACAGTTCAATGTTCCTTTCTTTGCTAGGAATCTCTTGGAAGACCCGAACTATTTCTTTATAATAGCCGCCCTCAGGCCGCTGGATGATAGCTGAGAGAAAAAGAGAAGAAGACGTAAGTTTAATTTCACTCCGAAAATTGCCCTGTCAATTAATTGAAAAAGAAAAGGCAATGCTCACGTCTGAACAACCATCTTCTGGCAAACCCCGAAGGACATCGGACATAGAACCACTCCGACTTAAAATAGCTTAGCCTAGTCCACGACCCCGCGACAACTTGGCAGTTCCTTACAGACTCCAGGAACGTAAAAGATGGGCTGTCAGTCCGACTCTTGAAATTAAACAGATATCTTATGTCGGTCATACGGGGAGGGCGATGGAGGTACTCCATGAATACAATGAACAAGCTGTTGAGTGAGGCATATCCGTTTGGATGCAATTGAGACGGAGCGATGTCCAGATAAGCCAACACTTCTCTTATATAGTCGTTGAATGGAGGAAGTGTGCCGGCTGCGCACGCATGCCGGTTGAAAGCAGTATACCCCTCCGGGGGATTATGTGGCCTATCATTCGGTCCGGGCAATAATACCTCATCCAAAGATAGACCATGCCTTAAGCATATTCTCCCTAGCATGTCTTCAGAAATATTGGATGGGACGGAATCAGGCGGACTGTTAATGAAGGACGCATCGGGCAACTCGTCCGGAGCTGGGCCAATAGCTTCGGTCTCGATGACCGGAATCTCAATTCTAGGAAGGGTAGGGTTCTGAGTTTCTTGCTGCTGCGAACTTGACGATTCCATCACTAGCTAACTCACGAGAAACCATCATTAGGTGACAAAAAGCCCGTGCATTCCCCAGTGTAAAGTGCATGAATGTGTCGTGTAGTGCAAGTGTTGTGCGTGACTTGAACAAATTCTGCAGAATTAAAGAAAACACGCTAGCAACGAAATGCCGGAAGTCAGACTGGCGATGACCGTCATCGCTGACCGTCACGGCCGCGCCTTCCGGAGGCTGTCGTTCGATTTAGATTAGCGGTTCGTTATATTTTGCTGGATTACGGTTCCATCTACGAGCTTCAAAGGGCAATCAAATATGCGGTGTTGGGATCAAGTTCGGTTATGCAATGCGGAAGCTCGTAGGAATCAGGCGTGCAGTTTAATTATCAAGTCCAGATATGCAGGGTGAAGATTGTCAGAATCATGTTTTCAAACTGCTTGGAATTTCGTATCCATCAAAGGGAGAGATCGAATCGGTCCCATTAGACCTGTTCGAATCCATCCGGTTGAAGGTTCGAATCGATGCCGAGTGTCATGTTTCGAATCGATCATTGGTGATTTGGTTCGCATCGAGCACAGTAGATGTGTCTTCGTGTCGAACAATGGTGGCCCGGTTCGTATCGATAGGGAAGGCCTTGGTTTCGTATCGATCGCAATGACGAAATTCGTATCGATCCAAAGTTAGGGGCTTCCAAGTAGCCATCGACTTCCTATCAGACATTTCATGCCGATACGACCCATCGCCACCAACATCGACTCGAAATCACATCGACTCCGCTAACACGTCCCAAGAATCGATGCGAGGTCCAAAGAAGAGCCATTAATTTTGGAAATTCAAACATGGCTCTCGTAATCGATTCGAAACCATCCTTTTCATCCTTTCTTCCCCAATCTGCGAAGAACGCCATGGCCATCATGTTTTCGAGCCAGATCTGGTGTTATCAGATGCTGCAGTGAAAGATTGGCGAAGAAGAGATGGATTTATGGCAGCTTTGTTATTCAGATCTGCCATCGCTTACCTAGTTTGGAAATTCGATTCGAGAATCTGGAAGAGCGAGTTTGATCGAGTCAAGAATACGGAGTTGCTATCTATTTCTGGATCGATGCGAGAAGTAGAAGGCAGCAGTAAAGAATAGAAGGTAAAAAAGTGAGAAATGACGAAGTCCCAGATATTTATATGAAGCCTAGGACGGAACCGAGTCGATTCGACTCCCAGTCAATCTGACCGGTCGCAACCAGTTAGACGGCACATTGAAACGAAGGCTCGTTTCGAACCCACCAGACTTTATCGATTCGAAGCGCACAGGGAGGCCACATGAATACGATGGGTCGATGCAAATGCTCTATTCGAATCCATCAAGCTGTGCATTCATCGAGGCGAAATGTTCACCAGACACCATCATTTTGAAACATCCAAATTTTGAGCCATCGATTCGAAACAGAGCAGACCTGTTAATACGAGCGTCACTTTCGTATCCATCAATATCTATCGATGCGAACATCCATTTCGTATCCACCAGATATCACCAATTCGACTCAGAATTCACCGCGATTTGTGACCATCGATACGAATGATCGTTTTCGTATCCATCAAGTCAATCCACATCGATACGAAAGAAGGCTTTTCGACTTTGAGCATCGATTCATAAGAGGACCGATACGAGAGAATGGCTAAGGGGTACGACTTTCAAAATTATCCAAAGAAGACATACAACTTTTCAAAGCACGTCATGTTTTCACAAGACGTACTTTGGGGGGCAAATGTTATCCCGCCTTTTGGCAAGGCCAGGATACCAAGAAGCCGACTAAAGAACAAGGATAGCACGCCATGGATGTCACTGAATTTTGTCCGAGCCCAGAATGAGCTACAATTGATAGGACATGACAAGAAAGGCCATAGAGATCAGCACCTCAAATTTCAAGTCAATCCGGACTCGTACGCTCAAGTTATGATCGAGTCAAATTGGGGGGAAAAGCTCAGATTTCGTATCCATCACTCTGGGCGACTTCGTATCCATCACCGAAGCCTTGGTTCGAATCCATCAAGCTTCGTACCGATCAGCTCCGAATCCATCGAGGTACCCAGGTTCGACTCGACTTCCTTCGTATCCATCAAGCTCGCATCGGTGGACTTCACACATACCAGCAATTGAAGGACCTCGTATCCTTCAGCCAACGTCTGCTTCGTATCCATCACTCAGCGTCTACTTTGTATCCATCACTCGGTGCTTGCTTCGTATCCATCGGGCCAGTGCTCTTCGTATCCATCAGAGGACCTCTCTTCGAATCCATGCCTAATGGCTTGTTCGTATCCACGAGTCAATTGACCAGGGATGACGTGTCTTCCATCAAAGTGAAACGAGGCGAGATATGTGGAGTCGAAACAGTCAATGCGGCACAAAGACCGGATCGAGACGAAGCGCGCGCGCCACCTCACTTCAAGAGCACGTGCAGCCAGCGAGGCGAGCGGATGGAGTCGAAATCATGGATACGAACCAGACAGCCTATGAGGAATTCCAGTTCGTATTGACCATATCTCGTAATCCACTGATCCAAATCCCGTAAAATTTTCAGAGAAGCTTGCATGCATGCTGAGGGATGTCCACGCCAAATTCCAGCTCGATTGGAGCATTTTCTGATCGATACGAAGTCGTTTCGAATCGATCCCAGATGGAGTTGAAATTTGGTGGGACCGGGCGCGTGGACCCACTCACGTGCCAGACCAAGTCTCCCGGAGTTTGAGCGAATTCTGGGCCTCCTACGCCTATAAATAGAGCCCCAGAATCAACGGAAAAAGGATCTTTTTTCTCTGAAGCGTCCAGACGCTGCCGGATTGAGAGTTGCATCATACTTTTGCTGTCAATTTCGAATTCTAAACTGTAATCCGCTGTTCATTGCTGAAAACGCTTGTAATCATTGAAAGAGAATCAATAAAATCATCAAAACTTCATAGTGGACGTAGGCTATACGCCGAACCACTCTAAACTGCTTGTCTGTGCACTTTACATTCCTATTTGTTGGAGTTTTTGTTAGATAATCTCTGTTTTACATTTATAATCTTCATTTTATCTCTTCAAACAACTCCCGAAGAGTGTTGTGCCCATTTTTGGTACAAACAAAGATCGTATTCTTAATCCATCATACATTACCACTCAGGACGAAGTGGATTCTATTCTCAAACAATTTCGCATCACAGGTATAGAAGCTAGGCATGCTGGCCCTTCTAGTAGGAGAGACAACCCTCTATAAGGATTTTTTGCCTTTACACCAATCCATATATGGCACTCAAGGTATCTTCCTTTTCCTGACTTCCTTTTGCATTCTTAAAGCACCAAAGCATCACCCCAATCCAATTGTCTCCCAATTCATATACATATTTGACTTGCTTGTAAATCCTTACCAAGGAGGCCAACCTTCCCTCTCTAAGTGATGAAATCCTGCATACTATAGCTAGCCCTGCAAAGATAGTTGAGCAACAGGTAACCCACTATATCACATTCGTCCTCTTTTGAAAATCCTAATTATTAACAGCGTTGACAAGACGAAGGAATAGGAAAATCGGTTCTTTTACGTCAGATGCTACTCTAGAATTAGGCGAATCTTCTTCGTTATAAGTAAGTTTTTATTTCTTATTGTTTACGTTATATTTATCATTCTCTTATAATGGATGTTTCCTTTAGGTCTGGATCCTACACAATTAAGTTCCTCCGATAACGAAACTATTAAATCTCTGACTCTAGCATCCCAGAGCATGGGTGATAGACTCACACTTTTGATGGAAGTGAATCTTCATCAATACTCACTGCTTCAAGACAACTATATAATACCTAGGGAGCCTCCGAGATGAAAGGGAATGCCTAAGGGAAATAGTTACTGGTTGCCAATAACCGAAATGTTTTCCCTACTTCTTCCCCGGTTCAACTAGAGCCCATGGATAAGTTTACATTATAACTGGTACAGAATTCCCAATGTTATCATCTTATAAACTCTTTTCCTTGTTTTAAGCTCTTCTTCTCTTGTCTTTGCTTCTGAAAAGAAATTAGTTAAACCCAAGAAGAGGAAAAATAAAGATGAAGTTCCCACCTTATCTCAAGGGAGAAAACTGCTTTTATTGAGGACTCCATTGCCAAAGAAATTGATGCATTAGAAAAAGAGGCGGACGATGATACCCCTATCGATATTCCATCTCCTCCCTCAAGTAAAAGGCCCAAGCTTGTGTGTTACTTCACCCCTACTATTGTGGACGAGGATGAGCATGTGTCATCGACTCAAGTCTTGGGGCGTCGAACTTAGATAAAGCCCAGGAGTAACCAAAGGAAGCCCATACCTCCGAATCCCTTTTAAATATTTCCTTTCACACTTCTCCAATAGCCATTAGTAGTCTACGTGTTGAGCTTGGTCAGTTTCCTTCTTAAGATGATCCTCTTCCTTCAGAGGCCCAGGCCCAATCTCCTTTTGCAAGTTTTGATAATCTTATTTAATTGGTTGTTCAATCTCCTTCTATTGCTTCTATCGAGTCATCATAGCCTTCGATTTATTCCAAGGATTATCTTTCATTATTCTTAAACAACTCATATCGGTATGTATGCCATCTTGTGGGGTTATTTTTTAGCTCTGTAAACACAATTCCAACTTTGAATCGTTATGCATTTTAGGTGGAAAACATATGTTTCTCCTTCAAAAGGCTTCTCAAGGGCCTTCTAATGAAGTAGCTGAACTTAAAGGAAAAATCTCTTCGCTTAATAATAGTATAATTAATGTTGCTACAGCGTGGGATGAAGCCATTTCTAAAAGAGACAATCTCCCTTCCTCCCTTATTGAAGAAAAGAAAGCCAAAAAATTACCAAAAGAAGAAGTGAAAATTTTGAACGCTGACCTTGAGAAGGCTAAAAACTCAAAGCAGAGCTTGAGAAGGTAAATAAAGAAAAGGCCAAGCTTGCCAATGAAAATAAATCTTTAAAGCACATGCTATAAAGGAAAACTGACAACTTAGCCTACTCAAATAATATTATTAGCAATGCCAAGAAGAAAATTGTCTCTTTCCTTAATGATTATCTCTCCAAGATGACTGAGAAGTGCTACGAAGATGCCTTTTTCATGGCGTATGCTGATAGCATCCGAAGGTGCCCAGACTTAGACTTCCCTTCCTTTCCAATTGGTATAAAAAGTTCAAAAGGAATTTTAGTCTTAAGCCATGGAAGGATAAGGAGTCTCTTCAAAAATAATTTCACGTTGAGGAAAAGGTTGACACCAAAAATTTATTGACCTTTGACGATCCTCCAATTGATGAGGAAACGGAGTTTGATGGGGAAGAAGATGATGATGATAATAATGACAATGATGATGATGATAACGGTGGCAATAGTGATAGAAAGGCATGATGAGGGAGAGGGATCAGGCGATCCTAACTTAGATGCATCTACTTGTGATGTGGGCTTTTCCGAATACTCTAATCCTCAAAACACTACAAGGAAAGATTCTATTCCAAAAGATAGCGCTCCTCCCATCCATCAGCTAAAGGTGAAAATTCAGACCCCTGTCTCTCATGTTCTGGTCTCCTAGATATGGAGCTCTTTATTTAAATGCTTAAGATTATTTGTTTAGCTCTTAATTGATAAGCCTACTATTTGAGTTAAGGAAAAAGAACAAACTTTATTATGAGATTCTCTATTAAAAGGGTGTAAATAAGAAGAATCAACGAAATAGGGAACTTGAAAGGCAACTTAAGGAGTATAATGACTTATTTGACAAATACAAACATCTTTCTGGTGATATTGTGCGATTGCAGTTTTTCAAGGAAAAACAGGCTGCCCCTCGCTTGAAAAAGGGTCGTCTTTACCGGGAAAGGATTGCGAGAGAGAATACTGAACTAATGACCCTGTTTTGGATGCTAATTGATGACAGAAATGATTTAGTTGAGTTCCTCTATAAAGTTTATTGCAGGAGCCAATTTGTGGACTTTTCTTACTTAGGCAAAAACAGTGGGGGTTTTCTTAGATGCTTTCATAAAAGATATCTAGACGATCATGGAAGTGATCCTCATCCTAGGGCTTGTTAGAACTTACCTAGGGTTGCTAGTATTCCTTTCACTCCTAATACTCTTCCTCCCAAAAAGTATAATAAGAAGGTATTTATCTCTGAATTTTATAAGAGATCAAAATTGTATGAACCCGAATGATTGTACAATTGTAACATGTAATTCAAGTAGCTTATAAACTTTATCACTTTTGTTTCTCTAATTTTCACATATTATACAGATTAATGAACTCTCCAATAGTCATGTTCCTATGGAACATTTGAGTAAGTTAGAGAGAGATTTTAAGAAGAAGTCTTTAGCCATCAGAACATCTCAGTTAGCAAGGCACTACTTTCAAAGAGATCTACAAGAAGTATACACATGATTCCCTCACTTTCATTTTGATTTCCTAGGTGATGAGAAGGATAAACTACTTATGAAATTTGTACTTATCATGTCAAACTGTTGCGTGATCACACTAGTCCTTCAGTCGAAAATGGGATTATCATCGATTCCCCCTGGTTAATACCCTAAAGGGAATTAAAGCTCCTTTTGAGTCTACCCTTATCTTATTTGTGGGGTCATTTGAAAAGGACAAAACTGGTGTTTCAAAACTTTTAGAGTTGTTTAAATGTCCAAAAATGGAATTATGATGTAATTTGATTTTCCTTATTGTTTGTAAACTTAGCTATTATTAATGGAAGAGTTTATTTTTCATGTATTAATTTCCATTTTATTTATTCTAAATAGAAAAGCTAGTTAGTGCTTGCACTTGGTCCACCAGATGCTCTTTCTCGACTGAACGTTATCAAAGATAAACTAATAGTCGATATCGAAAAAAGGCAGTCTTCTCATGATGCTTTAGCTTTACGGTTTCCGGATAATTCAGAAGCGCAAGAGTGGCACATGAAATATTATCAATTAAGATCAACATTTAGAAACTATAAAGAAATGACCTTTAGCTTAGAGAATAAAATTAAAGAGAAGGACAAAGAATTTCAGGAGTTGAAAAAGATGATTGACACGGTCCTATGGTCTAGACCTTTAGTCGATATTGATATAGAAATGGTTAAATTTCATCAACGAATAAATGACCTTGAAGTGGATTTAATGAAGAGTCAAGTATCCTGCCAATCTTTGGAACTCATTGTAAGCAAAGCTGATTCTAGCCTTCCTACTCTTACTCCTGGGTGGATGACAAGATCTCAATCTTTAGTTAGCCAATAATTTTTGACTTCATTAAACCCACCTCCGGGTCTAACTAACGAAGTGATCTCCCAATGGAGTACGTAAGTCAAATTTGAATGCATGCAATTCTTTAATAATAAATGGAATGAAAAAGTTTCTCAATGCCTTAATGATTATAAAAGTCAGGTTGAAAAACTTGAGCGTGAAAAGCATACTCTTGGGCAGAAGGTTAAAGAATTAAAGAGCATGGTCAAAATCTTAAAAGGAGCCAAAAGACTCTTAAGCGTGCACTGAGGACTCAAATTGACTTAGTTAATGATGGAAACACCATTCAAAGGAAACAGAAGAAACTCAAAGGACTATTGGATGTGGTCTTCGCCACATTATCGGTTCTTCGTCGGTTGCTAGAGATCTAGATGGGATGGCACAGAGCCTTGAACCTTATTAGAGAACTGCTTGCAGGTCTTTGAATTGACCCTTTTGAAGTGTAATTTTACTTGTGATTTTTGTATTTAACATGTAAATTAGAAATAAATTCATACCTGAATGGTTGATATTCTATTCTTTTTGCCTTTGCTTGAGATTGGTAATTAATTTACCAGTTGCAATCTGGTTCTTTATAGTTACTGTTTTTAGCATAATTTGCTTTTTCATTAATATATATCTATTAGCTTATTTAGCAATGGAAATTCCCATTATTTTAAGAAGAAATCTGAATTGAGAGTCGATTTAATGAAGCCCCATGTTGGAGTAATTACAATGTCATCTGAATAAAAACCATCAGATTGTATGGAAACAACATGAGACAAAAATATCGTCTGATAATAATATGAACGGGAGACCAAGTAATCCATCTGGTATTAATTAAAGACCAAAAATCCATCTGGTGATAATTAAAGACCAGAAAATTTATCTTGTGATAATGGAAGACCAGAAAATTCATTTGGTGATAATAAAAGTCCAGAAAATCCATCTAGTAATAATATGGATAGAAGACCAAAAATTATTTGATATGTAAAGATTGCTTTATCCTTGTTTTGAAGCGTAATAGCTCATACTCACTTGTTCTTCCTCTAGAAGATTGATTGGTGGTATTATACCATCCTCCCTCTACGAGGAGCTCTAGACAGGCTGAAGGCTTAAGTTGTTATACTATCCTTCCTCTAGGAAGCGCTCTGAACAAGACAAAGGTTTAAAACGTTATACCATCCTCCCTCTAGGAGGTGCTCCGTACAGGTCGAAGACTTAAGGTGTTATACCATCCTCTCTCTAGTAGGTGCTCCAGACAAGCTGAAGGCTTAAGGTGTTATACCACCTTCCTCTAGGAGGAGCTTCAAACATGCTGAAGGCTTAAGGTGTTATATCGTCATTTCTATTGGAGGCACTTCGGACAGGCTGAAGGCTTAAGCTGTTTTACCATCCTCCCTCTAACAGGTGATGCGGATGGGCCAAAGGCTTAAGGTGTTTTGATTAGGTCTTAAAGATATTTCATTTATTGTTTGACCTTTCTTTCCATAGACATTCTTATCTAATTTTTTACTTATCTATTATGGAATGAATAAAGTTTCAAACGCTCTAATCATTTTCTTCTAAGTGGAAGGTCTTCTAGTATTTTTTATTGAATTCTTTTAGTGACCCCAACTTGACCATTTTTTGAATTATTCCTACAAAAAAGGTCATTCGTCAGTCTTATGTCCATTTAGTTTATGGTAAGCATAATAATCTCCCTTCTTATTAGGCTCAAGATGGCTCCTTGACTTATAGAAAGTGGGGAAGTTTCCACTTTTTTTTCCACGATGAAAATGTGGGAGAGGGGCTTGTTTAAGTCTACATAATTGATTTCGAAAATCTCCCTCAACCTTTCTTTTCCTCTTTCATTCCTGTTTGGCCTTTTTTGGGATGATTGAAACCAATCTTTTCCTTCTTTTCATTTTGTTGAGATCTCTTCTTAGCATGGTACATTTCGTCCATGTGGGTGAACTTATCAGCCAAGAAATAGAAGTATTGTAGATTTTTACATCCATGAACATAAAGATCTATTATCCTGCCTTTTGGCCAAGCCAGGATACCACGAATTTGGATAAAACGGATGGTTATCAGGATTGGATATTGGTTGTATTTGAAACTATGGATGATAGTTGAAAGGATTTGGATGAACAACACTCAAAAAATGGCTAAGTATGGAATTGACACTTCACTTAGGCAATGTTACCTGAAGATTTGACCAGGCAACTAGGCACTCAGCATTTACATACCGTTCGGCATTAAGAGTCGTTCGGTATTGTATATCGTTCGGCATCAGACCCTGTTCGGCATTAGAGAGCATTCGGCATACATGGACCGTTCGGCATGACAGAGTCATTCGGCACTCCATACTGCTCGGCATCCACACTTCGTTTGGCATAACGATATCGTTCGGCACCACTTCGTTCAGCATGACGATATCGTTCGGCATCACTTCATTTAGCATTAGTTCGTTCGGCACCATTGGTATCGTTCGGCATGACTTCGTTCGGCACCACTTCGTTCGGCACCACTTTGTTTGGCATGACGATATCGTTCGGCATCACTTCGTTCGGCATTAGTTCGTTCGGCATCAATGGTATCGTTCGGCATGACTCCGTTTCGGCACCACTTCGTTCGGCATAACGATATCGTTCGGCACCACTCCGTTCGGCATGACGATATCGTTCGACACCACTCCGTTCGGCATGACGATATCGTTCGGCATCACTTCGTTCGGCATCAGTTTGTTCTGCATCAATGGTTCGGCACGCAGAACTCACTCTTGCTGGGCCGAGGTATTCAGCTGCCAGGCCCACCAGGGAAGTCCAACTCATCTTTGTCTATAAATAGAGAGGCAGGGGCACACTAAAAAGGACCTTTTTTCGAGAACACTGGGGAGACTCTACCGCTTTCAAGACTCGCTCTTTTTACTTAGCAACTGTATTCGAGTAGTTGGTGAACTGATTGTATCTGTAATCAGTTATCAGGTAAAGCAATAAAATATTAACTTCAAAGTGGACGTAAGCAATTACGCCGAACCACTATAAATCTGGTGTTCTCGTCTTTGCATTCAATTTAGCATATTGTACTCTGTTTAAATTTACTTTCTTCATTTATCTCTCTACACAAACTTTCTCAACGAGGTTAGTGACCAATTTTGGTGCTAACACTTTGGTGCTTTCACTGAGAATCGAATTCTCAGACCTCAAGGATCTGCTTTGAAGCTACTGGATTGAATAAATCCCCCGAAGAAGATCCGAGTCATTCGTAGGACGTCCGTTGATTCTACTCAGGGTTTATACCAATAACTCTACAATGGCAAGACCACGTACCAGATCAGCCTCTCATAATGCGGACGCCCATGAGACTGCTAGCGTACAACAAGTAGGGCCTAGCAATCAGCAAGCAAATCTAGGTGCAGGGACTACCGCCCAGGACCAGATGCCAGTTGTCACCAGAATAGAGTTCAACGACTTGATAAGATAGCTTAGGGAAAGCAGGAGACAACTCGGAGAGCAGATGCAAGCTAACGCCAACCTCATGGCATAGCTCACTCAACAATAGCATCAGAATGATGGGGGCAATCCAGCTCCTTACTCTTCATCTGACAGCTCGACTTCGTCCGATGAACCTCCCAGGCGTAGACGCCGTAAGACTGAAACTACGCAGGCATGCAGGTGTTGCTGTCCGAACAGTTGGGGACCGTTTACATCTCGGAGACCGTGACCAAGCAGGAACTGGAAACTTAGGAGCTGGAGTGCAGGTGGAGGCTAGACGCCCGGCCCACCAAGATGTCAATGATGTCGAACCTCAAGATGCACGTTTGGGAGATCGCCAGCAGAGGAGGCATCAGCATGATCAATCCCGTAGGACAGACTCTAACCTTCCATACAAACCCCAGAACTGACAGCTATGATCAGACAGTTGATGAAAGAGAATCAAGGCTTATCAAACGACGATTGGGGAGTGTCCAGAAGTCATACTCCGTTCATAGACGTTGTTCTACAGGTGGAGTACCCCAGGAAGTTCAGCATGCCAACTATCCCAGCATATAAAGGAAAGACTGATCCCGGCAGCATGTGATGAGGTACGAATGGATGATGGATTCGGCTAGAGCGAATGATGCAACCAAGTGCAGGTGCTTTCCGATAACTCTATCGGGGATCGCTACCATGTGGTTCACCCGACTTCCTCTGCGGTCCATATCCAGTTTCGAGGAGTTGGCGAAGAAATTTATAGAACAGTTCAGAATACATACTACTCGTCCAAAGGACGTGATGTCTCTATCGAGTGTAATCCAAGCTCCTAGGGAGTCATTGAAGGAGTATTTACAAAGATTCCATGTTGCGGCTACTGAAGTCAGCAATCCCAATGATCATGCGATTCTTATGGCTGTGATGCGAGGTGTGGATCCAGATTCAGAGTTTGGAGACTGGCTGGAAGGAAAACCTCCAACTACGCTAGAACATTTTTACTCAAAGGCACATTAGTTCATAAGAAGAGAAGAAGCCAGGTGGATAAGGCGAGATAAGGCACTGGGGCCCGTTCAGGAGTCCGTGAAAAGCAACATTGCTGTGAAGCAGTCCGGAGACAACTCGGGGAATTTTAGGTCAATGTCCAGAATAAGCCCGGGCAATCTAAGGAATCCGAAGGAAGAAATCAAGTGAAGAAGAGAGAAGCGGGGAAATGGAAGCCGAGAATTCCAACCTACAACGAGTACACCCCACTGAATGCATCTCTTGAGAACATTTACCTATCAACCTCCAATACCTTTCAATACAGAAAGCCGCGCCCAAAGGAGTCAACTGAGGAGCAAAAGTGGACTGGGAAGTACTACCGCTTCCATGAAACTTATAGGCACAATACTGAAGAGTGCAGACACCTACATGATGCTATAGAAAAGTTGATTAGACAGAAAAAGTTACAGGAGTTTGTGAAGAATCCGCAAGAAAGTGGACAGGGAACGTCCAATCCCGGTTGTGCACCAGCTCCATGTCATCCCGAGGAGCCTGCTCAGACCGTGGGTAGACTAGTCATAAACACGATCATCGGCGGACCTCATCCTACGGATAAGAACTGGCAAGAGATGGAGCGGTATGCTAGTTCCCTGAGGCATGCAGACTTCGAGTGTTGTTCCAACGTAGAGGATGGGACCCCTGCTAAACAGCTGCGCATGATGACAGGCGATATAGTATTCAGGAGTAAAGATGCTGACCAAGTGGAGGCTCCTACCATCGACCCGATGGTCAAATCTACGAAAATCGGGCCGGCTTATGTGAGGAGAATTTTGATTGATTGTGGAAGTTCTGTCAATATCATCTTCAAGAAGGCTTATGATCAGATGAAGATGGAGACGAAGGATTTGAATCCATCTAAAGCTCGTATACATGGCTTTAATGGCGCAGCGACCGATGCAGTGGGATATGTTGAGTTGCCATTTGAACTGGGACAAGGTGAGCGTAGGAGGGTGCGAATCCTACCTTTCGTAGTTTTGGATGTGGATTCTCCGTACAATGTGTTTTTGGGCCGACCGGCCCTGGCTGAGTTTAGGGCAGCATTATCCCCGTGGTGTTTAACTTTAAAGTTTCCGATTGACAAAGGAGTAGGTGTTGTTCATGGCGACCAGGCGACTGGTCGTGCATGTTATGTGGCTGAGCTCCGAGAGGCCCACCGGAGGGAGAAAGGAAAGGTTGTGGACGATCCCGTCCGCATATAGCATACTGACAATTGACAAGTAATGCCCGAGCCCTGGCTCGGGCATGATTCTCGGATCTTTAGAGACATAGATCCGAGAGACGACGATGAGGAACCTAGGGAGGAGAAGGCAGCACCAGCTGAACTGACGATTGACGTTTCAGTCAGTTGAGACGATCCATCGCGAGTACTGAAGATTGGATCACAACTCAGCCCCGCAATGACTGAAGACCTTAGTGATTTCCTTCGAGCGAATCTCGATGTTTTCGCTTGGACACATTCTGACATGTGCGGGATCTCTCCCGCCATTACGAGTCCTATGTTGAACATAGACCCGAAGTGTGTCCCAGTTAAACAAAAGAGGAGAGGAATAGACCTGGAGAGGTCCGCTGCTCTCAGAGAGGAGGTGGACAAACTCAAAGCCAATGGGTTCGTCTGCGACGCCCTCTACCCTGAATGGGTATCAACCCCGTGCTGGTGAAAAAGGCGAACGGGAAATGGAGAACTTGCGTAGATTATTCCGATTTGAACAAAGCATGCCCCAAAGAACAGTTTCCCATTACCTAGGATTGATCAGTTGGTCGACTCCACTGCAGGACACGAGTTGTTGTCATTCATGGATGCGTACTCAGGATACAATCAGATCCCGATGCACATTCCGGACCAGGAACACACCAGTTTTGTCACAGACGTTGGGCTATATTGCTATGTAGTAATGCCTTTTGGATTGACAAACGCGGAAGCGACCTATCAGCGTTTGGTGAATCGAATGTTCAAAGATCAGATAGGTAGAATGATGGAAGTTTATGTGGATGACATGCTCGTGAAGTCACGACAGTCAAACGACCACATTCGAGACTTAGCAGAGATGTTCGGTATACTCAGATATTATGGGATGAAGATCAACCCTCTAAAGTGTTCCTTCGGCGTTGCGTCGGGGAAATTTTTAGGATTCATTGTTAATGCCAGGGGAATTGAGGCTAACCCGGAAAAGATTCAAGCTATTTGAGACGTATAAGTGCCCAGAACTGTAAAACAGGTACAAATCTTGAATGGAAATGTGGTTGCGCTCAGTCGATTTATATCCAGAGCCACAGACAAGTGCATTCCCTTCTTCGATATAATAAAGAAAGGAAAGAGGAATTTCGAATGGACATCCAACTGTGAGGAAGCGTTTCGAGATCTGGTGAGACATTTGGAGAGTCCTCCAGTGGTGTCGAAACCAGTAGACCACGAAATGATGTACGTATACTTGGCCGTATCCCCGCATGCTATAAGTGTGGCTTTGGTCCGCGAGGAGGACCGAGTCCAAAAGCCGGTGTATTACGTTAGTAAACGTTTAACGGGGGCAGAAAGAAATTACCCTAAAATTGAGAAATTGGCATATTGCTTGGTGATTGCATCACGTAAGCTGCGTCCGTACTTTCAAGCACACTCAGTTAGTGTCTATACCGATCAGCCCTTACGGTAGGTACTCCAACGACCAGAAACTTCTAGAAGGATGTTAAAATGGAATATCGAGTTGAGTCAGTTCGATATTACCTATCTGCCACGAAGGGCCATACAAGGGCAAGAATTAGCAGATTTCATCGCTGAGTTTACTGTATCTGACAAACCAGATGGTCATAGTGTCATCCCCCCCATTCAATGGAAATTGTACACCGATGGGGCATCAAACGACCGTTGCTCCGAAGCTGGTGTAGTTCTCATGACTCCAGAAAATCGATCGATTTGTTACGCTTTGAAGCTCAATTTCCCAGCTACGAATAATGAAGCAGAGTATGAAGCATTGATTGCTGGCTTAAAGCTCGTTGGAGAACTCGGGGTAAAATCAGTTGAAATCTTTTATGACTCGCAGCTGGTGGTGTAACAAGTGCGAGGAGACTACCAAGCAAGGGGACAAAAGCTTGCTCCATGCCTTGCTCTGGTTCAAGAACTATTGGCGAACTTCGAACATTATGACATTTTGCATGTCCCGCGTGAACAGAACAAGGAAGCCGACTCGTTGGCCAAATTCGCAAGCACCGGCGATGCGCAGAAAATGGGATTAGTTCCCGTCGAAACCTTACACGCTCCAAGCATAGATGTGATGGAAGTCGATTTTGCGTTGGAAACGGAAATCGACGAGGAGTCGTGGATGACCCCATTCAAACAATACCTGCTAAACGGGACTTTGCCCGAAAGAAGAAGCGAAAGACGACAGGTCATTCGCAAAGCTGCACGATATGTGATGCAGGGAGGAGTAATGTATCAGAGAGGGTTCTCGGTCCCTTTACTACGGTGCATTGCCCATGATGAGGCAAAGCGGGTCTTGGAGGAGGTTCATGAAGGAGAATGTGGCGACCATACTGGGGGGCAAACATTAGCAAAAAAGATCCTCCGCTACGGATACTATTGGCCAACTGTGAATCGGGATGCTGGAGATTACGCAAGAAAATGTGACAAGTGTCAAAGATATGCGAAAATCCCGAGAGCTCCACCAACGGAACTCACACAAATGGTTAGTCCCTGGCCGTTTGCAATCTGGGGAATCGACATAGTCGGTTCTTTGCCTATATCCAAGGGTGGTGCAAAATACGCGATAGTTGCGGTCGACTATTTCACAAAATGGGCCGAGGCAGAGCCTTTAGCCATAATCACCTCCAAGAAGGTCATTAATTTCGTTGTATGAAACATTATATGCCGCTTTGGCCTCCCACGAACCATCATTACGGACAATGGAACTCAGTTTGAAAGCAGAGAATTCAAAGATTTCTGTTTAAAGTACGGCGTTGAGAAAAAGTTTGCCGCCGTTGCTCATCCGAAAGCTAACGGACAAGTCGAGGCCGTGAACAAAATAATCAAGTCCATATTGAAGAAGTGTTTGGAAAAGGCTGGAGGCTAGTGGGTAGATGAACTCCCAACATCGCTATGGGCTTATAGAACTACCCACAAGTCCGCGACTGGCCACACTCCATTCGCATTGGCATACGGCTCGGAAGCTGTTATACCTGTGGAGCTTGAAGTTCCATCGCATCGAGTGACATATTATGATCCTAAGACGAATCAGGATCTCTTGTTGGAATCACTGGACTGCATCGATGAAAAACGTGAAGAAGCTGAATTAAGGGCGGTAGCATATAGGCACCGAGTCAAGCGATATTACAACGACAAAGTCCGCCCAAGAATCTTTGATGTGGGTGATCTCGTTTTGAAACGGGTTTTCCCGGTACCATCACGTATGAATCCCAACTGGGAAGGTCCGTATGTCGTTGAACGGAAGCTTGGAGAGGGAACTTTCAAGCTAGCGACCATTGATGGCGTGACACTCCCCTGAGCGTGGAACAGTGAACATTTGCGACATTATTATATTTAGCATGTTTCTTTTCTGTTTTAGGTGCAATTGTTTCCCGTATGTTTATATTCGATTGATTCTTAGTTTCCTTTTTAGCATGTAATCGGAAGATTTAGTTTGTTTTCATTAATAAAGGCTTGAAGCCATCCTTTCTATGAATTATTGATGTTTCTAAACCTTATAGTCCGGTGACAAACAACTGAAGTTGCATTATTCTACCTGACGTAAGAACTCGCATAAACGACTTGAATCTCCGAGTCCCCTGAATGCGGACCGGAGTACTCTAAGTCCCCGGAGCACGCACTAGAGTATAAACGACTCGAATCTCCGAGTCCCCTGAATGCGGACCGGAGTACTCTAAGTCCCTGGAGCGCGGACTAGAGTATAAACGACTTGAATCTCTGAGTTCCCAGAATGCGGACCGGAGTACTCTAAGTCCCCGGAGCGCGGACTAGAGTATAAACGACTTGAATCTCCGAGTCCCCAGAATGCGGACCGGAGTACTCTAAGTCCCCAGAGCGCGGACTAGAGTATAAACGACTTGAATCTCCGAGTCCCCTGAATGCGGACCGGAGTACTCTAAGTCCCTGGAGCGCGGACTAGAGTATAAACGACTTGAATCTCCGAGTCCCCTGAATGCGGACCGGAGTACTCTAAGTCCACGGAGCGTGGACTAGAGTATAAACGACTTGAATCTCCGAGTCCCCTGAATGCGGACCGGAGTACTCTAAGTCCCCGGAGCGCGGACTAGAGTATAAACGACTTGAATCTCCGAGTCCCCTGAATGCGGACCGGAGTACTCTAAGTCCCCGGAGCGCGGACTAGAGTATAAACGACTTGAATCTCCGAGTCCCCTGAATGCGGACCGGAGTACTCTAAGTCCCCGGAGCGCGGACTAGAGTATAAACGACTTGAATCTCCGAGTCCCCTGAATGCGGACCGGAGTACTCTAAGTCCCCGAAGCGCGGACTAGAGTATAAACGACTTTAATCTCCGAGTCCCCTGAATGCAGACCAGATTACTCTAAGTCCCCGGAGCGCGGATTAGAAATGTGAAACAAGAAATGTACAATTCCGAAGAATGTCCGAACAATGTAAGAATGGATTGGGAATTTATGTAACTCATAAGAACTTGAGTTTCAACCACAGTTATACGGAAAGCTAAACAGCAGAAATCGTTCAAATGGCGAAGAAACTAAACTTTATTCAATAATCCAAAATGGGGTTATACAACCACTCCTCCAAAACTTGGAGTCAAAAGTCTATCTACATAAACTACAAAAGCGAAAAAGTAAAAGTAGTGACATGACCTAAGCAAAACCTCGTTGAACGAGTATAGTGGCTACTTCTTCGACTTCTTTAGTTTCTTGTCCTCCTTTGCTTTCTCGGATGACTCCTCTCCCTCACGCTTCCTCTTGGACTTTTTGCTCGCTAAAGAAGCGGAGTCAGGAATGGGAGGAGGAACATCCAGTGGTTTGGATTTGCCGGGAAGAATGACTTTCAGATGCCTGTTCAGCGGGTCGTTAAGTTCTATTACTTGAGGCTCGACCTTGATCTCGACCTTCTTCTTCTTTTCTTCCACGAGTCGCTCCTTCATACTCACCTTCGAAGTGTGTTCTGAGGCGCCCGTGATTTCAATCTCATAACTCCCTTCAACGGGAGATGAAGTGTCAGACTTATCATCATCTAGCGCCCCGATCACTTGAGCATCAGGACCGAGAGTTACTCCCGCATGAGTAGCATTGCTTGTTTTCCCTGTCTCCTCCTTGGTGTCATCGCTCCTCGGAGTCGGTTTAGGATCAGAGCGGCCTGCATAAAAACATAAAGAACGAACATTAGAACCAATAACCGCTCACAGAAAGCGATAGATCTTTGAACTTCTAGAAGAAGAGTTTTATACCGGTCTCTTGCTGGCTTTCAGCTGCGCGCGGAGTTTCACCCTCTAGAATGGGGGATAGCACGTGAACGCCGAGACCGAGGTCTTCCGTATCATAGCCGGCGTGCTGCTCGAATAGGTCAAGTGCTCTCCGATCGGCCGATTGAGTAGAAGGAGGAGCTGTAGCCTCGATTACAGATGGACCAGCTTTGTCATCTTTCTCTTTTGATGGAGGAGAGCCTTTACCAAAGAGAGCCATAGCTGCAGACAAGTCTGATGGCTCATTGCCCCCGAGAAACTCTTTCACTAAAGCTTCCTCGTCGACCTCCTCGGTACCCGACTCCACATTTCTAATCCTTATTAAAGTCTCCCAGGCCTCGGCTAGAGATTCAAGATAGCCCTCGCCTAAGAAAGTCAAGTCCCGGTGCATGAGGACGCGGGCGCTGTATTCGGCGATCAACGGGTCAAACATACACTTGACCTCTTCTCTGCCGGCCACTGCAGCTGCTTCAAGGCGGGAGTCAATCTCCTCGGAAGCTATTCTCTTGCCCTCCTCACGGGCTTCGTCCTTCATCGTCTCAACCTTAGAAAGCTCAACATCGAGCTTTGCTTTTAAGAGCCGTGTAGCAACAATTTCGTTGCAATATCCCTGGGACTCTTCTTGAGCGGCTATTTTCTATTCTTTCTCCTTAGAGAATAGCTCTTTTAACTCTTTGACTTGCAGGGCGAGTGCATCCCTTTCTTTCTGAATAGAATCTTTTTCTAAAGCCAAGGCCCCACTGCATTGGACCGCGACATCAAGTATCTTCGTATGAGTCGTCTCTAGACGAGCGACGACCTCTGCAGTCTCCATAGCACCCTGTTCTGCAGCTTCAAGTTTGGATTTGTACGAAGCAAGCTCTTCGTCCTGACTTTTGATGATGTCTTTATCAATGATAGCTTCGAGCTTCAAGCGGTCGATTTCTTATTGACGCTCAACGGATACTTCCGAGACCTTTTCGACCAAATGAACAAACGCGTCATGTTGAACGTAGACGTCGTTGTTGCAAGCGATGGCACTCTGCTTGACATGCCCTGGAATGTGGTGAATAGCTGGGAGGAACTTCAGACCGTTAAAGCAGATTTTGGGAAATTTAGCTTTAAGATCGACTAGCTTCTCTGCTATCGTTGGGTTTGCCGCAGGAACAGGGGGAGGAGGTTTTAAAAGTTCTGTTCTCTTACGATGTTCCTGAGATTGTCGTGTGCTTGATGAACCGGAATGTTGATCTCGGGAAACATCGGGTTGAGACCCCTTCTGCGAAAATTTTTCTCTGTCTGGCTCAGTTTGAGGAGGAAGATCGCGAGAGTATGAAGACTAGGAATGTGATTTCTTTCGATAAGACGACTCTCGGGGACGGTTGTCTCGATCTCCGTAGTCGTCCCTGTCTCTGCATTTACCGGAGCCTGAATCCCGGCCAGAATGGTGAAAGATGGAAGAGCTGTGGAGACGATCAAATTCGTAGGAGCGTCCCATGTTACCTGCATAGAATGAGAATAACGACAAGTTAGAAAAGATCAGGGTGACGGTTAAGATTGAAGTGCAAAGTGAAGTGCGCGTGTCCGTGTGTGTCCTAGTGTTCCCCCCCCCCGACGGAACAGTTTCTTTACTAATCGGAGTTTTATCTCCCTAGACTTGGGCTTGAACTCCCGTACTGCCTCTAGCGGGTGAATGAAGCTTGAGGGCCTCTGTATCGTCGAAACCGTAGTTGAGTAAATCGTCAGGAATGGTAAGGTTCGACAGGCCCTTTAGAGAACTTTCTAAGTGCTCCGAGGATGTTTCTTTTTCAGTTGGCATAAGGGTAACTTTAGAAGTTCTGCCCATAGTTTTCTTCCTCAGCTTGCACGTTAGTTTCTTCTCTCTCTTCGAAGGGGAAGACGACGTTTCTATGTCATGAACTTCAACCGCCGGTCCCCGAGACGGACTAATATTCTCGCCCTGTACTTCGAGCGTCTCAGTCTCCTTAATTTCCCCCTCTTCTAGTGCATCAGGAGCATTGCGTGCTGAAGACTCCGCTTGTTTTTTCCCTTTACTAGAGCCAAGCCTTGGAATGCTGACGCCTTGAGGAAGGCTTATCCGACGGCCTTCTGCCAATAGTCCGAGCCTTGTAAGTGACTCATTTGAAATGAGAGTTCTAATGTCCCGTTCTTCGGCGGGAAGGGCTCGAATGGCTTCGACGGCATCAGAATATCCGCGGCCGTCAGGACGTGGGCTGATACCTGGAAAGATGGATAAAATTTAGAAAAGGTACGGTTTCGACTAAACATGAGTAACAGTCCAGGAAAAAGGCTTACTTCCTTCGACCCATCTACTCGCAAAGCCAGGAGGGCAACGCACATAAAACCATTCCTGTTTATACAAGGCGAACTTGGTCCACGCCCCAGTTAAGAGTTGACATTTTTTATGCGGCTTGAGAAACATGAATGATGGGCTATCCTTCCGCTTCTTGATGCAATATATGTATCTGATATCGCCCGGAGTTGGAAGCCTAGAGAAGACATTCATGAAGAGGATGCAAGTACCGTAGAGGAATGCATGGCCGTTCGGGTGCAGTTGCGATGGGGCAATGTCAATATATTGCAGCACATCTCGAAGGAACGAGTTGAACGGTGGCACACTACCGACCCAACACATGAATTTATTACACGCTGTGTATCCGACTTGGGGCAAGTGTGGACGATTGTTCCCCCGATGGAACTAGCACGTCATCAAAGGGGATTCCGTGGACAGAGCATATCCAACGGAGTGTACTTTCATTAATCTTCAAAGCATGTGAATCGACATGGTTGTTCAAGAGAATTGTTGCCTCCAGAGCATCGGGAGCTAAGTCATGTGCAGGGGAAGTTGACGGGTTTGAAGTATCTACGACTTCTCATTGGGAGGATGGCCCAGGCCTGTCAGAAATTGTGGCGGAGCTAGATTTCCTAGACATCGCTGATAAAGATTGAATCTAGCAAAGTACCTGTTCGAACTATACTTGAAAAATAATCGGCATTAGACTTAACAATACGAATATTCCGTCCGTGTGGTGTGTGAACTAGTGCGATCATTTAGGTGTAAACGCTGAGAAATTAAAAGTCGCAGAATTGATGATATAAAGTTAAGCTTTGAACTGTCGTCTTCAAAGACCGTCATCGCTGACCGTCTCCAAAAATCTACCCTATCATGTTTTTCAATTTTGGACTTGGACATTGGCACTATATGTTAAAGGCAATTATCTATTCTTATCGATTTGAATTCAGGCTTATCATTGTTGAAACTGAGGAGTCATCAGTCCGGATTAGTTCGATATGCTGGTTTGTTTAAGTCCATGTCCTTGTTCTTTGTCACATGAATAGGTGTGGGGAATGATCTGAGTTCAACAAGGGCTATGTTCAAGTTGGAATGTTTTCGACTGTCGTTGTCTATTCATCAAAGGCCATGACCGAGCGACACTTGAAACACACGGCCTAAATGTCACTCGGCATCGACCTCGTTCGGCCTAAATGCCGCTCGGCATCGACCTAGTTCGGCCTAAATGCCGCTCGGCGTCGATCTCGCTCGGCCTAAAACTTCGTTCGGCTTAAATATTGCTCGGCATCACCATCGCTCGGCCGAAGTGTCGTTCGGCCTAAGTCTATCGTTCGGCATTCTATGAGCCAGATACATCGAATCGCTTGCTACCAACCTCCCTGACTTCACTCCGGTATTTCCCCTTCATCGTTCGGCATGAACGAGTCATGCCGAGCCATGATCATACCGAGTCACTTCGCTCGGCATCTGAACCCAACCTCGACCTCACACCTTAACTCCCACACTTCAATTCACACGCCACCAGCGTTCGGACATCTCAAACCTAATCAGATCTCACCGGGCTAGCACCTTCTTCCGACTTCCACTATGTTTAATCCTAGGACATGTTTAAACTTCAAACCCAGTTTCCTAATCTACGAGACTGCCGTTACTTATAGATTAAGGGAACGTTATAACTCGAGTCTCATCCAAAGTCTCTAATCGAAGAGACTTGGGTATTCGAAGTTTCCATACCGAAAAGGAGGAAAAGGAATTTGGCGAGGTACTTGAATTGAAGTGGAGATCTGTTCGGGCTCGTTGTGGAAGGCAATCGGGACGTAACCAAGGAGACTCAGGGATTAAAGGAGTTGGAAAGGTGTAGGCGAGGGATCGGAAAGGCTCGAGTTCGTAAGTACGGTGATGAAGAAATAAGAGTAAAAGGGAGAAGGAGAAGAAGCATAAGCTTTTATAGAGGAAGGAAGATGAACATGCTTCAACCAGTAGAACCGGTCAAAAGCGCATGCCTCGTTCGGCATTTAGATATCGTTCGGCATCGGATATGTCGTTCGGCATTCAGTGGTCGTTCGGCATCGGCATGTCGTCCGGCATTCCATGCCTCAATCGGTGTTCAAGGAAAAGTACTATTGAAAAGACTATGCCAAAGCTCGAAGAAAAAGCGTATGGTTCAAAGCGCATCACGTTCGGTCACATGACACACTTTGGGGGGCAAGTGTTACCTGAAGATTTGACCAGGCAACTAGGCACTCGGCATTTACATACCGTTCGGCATTAAGAGTTGTTCGGTATTGTATATCGTTCGGCATCAGACCCTGTTCGGCATTCGAGAGCATTCGGCATACATGGACCGTTCGGCATGACAGAGTCATTCGGCACTCCATACTGCTCGGCATCCACACTTCGTTCGGCATAACGATATCGTTCGGCACCACTTCGTTCGGCATGACGATATCGTTCGGCATTAGTTCATTCGGCACCAATGGTATCGTTCGGCATGACTTCGTTCGGCACCACTTCGTTCGGCATAACGATATCGTTCGGCACCACTTCGTTTGGCATGATGATATTGTTCGGCATCACTTCGTTCGGCATTAGTTCGTTCGACATCAATGGTACCATTCGGCATGACTCCGTTTCTGCACCACTTCGTTCGGCATAACGATATCGTTCGGCAACACTCCGTTCGGCATGACGATATCGTTCGGCATCACTTCGTTCGGCATCAGTTTGTTCTGCATCAATGGTTCGGCACGCAGAACTCACTCTTTCTGGGCCGAGGTATTCAGCTGCCAGGCCCACCAGGGAAGTCCAACTCATCTTTGTCTATAAATAGAGAGGCAGGGGCACACTGAAAAGGACCTTTTTTCGAGAACACTGGGGAGCCTCTGCCGCTTTCAAGACTCGCTCTTTTTACTTAGCAACTGTATTCGAGTAGTTGGTGAACTGATTGTATCTGTAATCAGTTATCAGGTAAAGCAATAAAAGATTAACTTCAAAGTGGACGTAGGCAATTACGCCGAACCACTATAAATATGGTGTTCTCGTCTTTGCATTCAATTTAGCATATTATACTCTGTTTAAATTTACTTTCTTCATTTATCTCTCTACACAAACTTTCTCAACGAGGTTAGTGACCAATTTTGGTGCTAACACTTTGGTGCTTTCACTGAGAATCGAATTCTCAGACCTCAAGGATCTGCTTTGAAGCTACTGGATTGAATAAATCCCCCAAAAAAGATGTGAGTCATTCGTAGGACGTCCGTTGATTCTACTCAGGGTTCATACCAATAACTCTACAATGGCAAGACCACGTACCAGATCAGCCTCTCATAATGCGGACGCCCATGAGACTGCTAGCGTACAACAAGTAGGGCCTAGCAATCAGCAAGCAAATCTAGGTGCAGGGACTACCGCCCAGGACCAGATGCCATTTGTCACCAGAATAGAGTTCAACGACTTGATGAGAGAGCTTAGAGAAAGCAGGAGACAACTCGGAGAGCAAATGCAAGCTAACGCCAACCTCATGGCATAGCTCACTCAACAACAACATCAGAATGATGGGGGCAATCCAGCTCCTTACTCTTCATCTGACATCTCGACTTCGTCCGATGAACCTCCCAGGCGTAGACGCTGTAAGACTGAAACTACGCAGGCAGGTGCTGCTGTCCGAACAGTTGGGGACCGTTTACACCTCGGAGACCGTGACCAAGCAGGAACTGGAAACTTAGGAGCTGGAGTGCAGGTGGAGGCTAGACGCCCGGCCCACCAAGATGCCAATGATGTCGAACCTCAAGATGCATGTTTGGGAGATCGCCACCAGAGGAGGCATCAGCATGATCAATCCCGTAGGACAGACTCCAACCTTCCATACAAACCCCAGAACTGACAGCTATGATCAGACAGTTGATGAAAGAGAATCAAGACTTATCAAACGACGATTGGGGAGTGTCCAGAAGACATTCTTATCTAATTTTTTACTTATCTATTATGGAATGAATAAAGTTTCAGACGCTCTAATCATTTTCTTCTAAGTGGAAGGTCTTCTAGTATTTTTTATTGAATTCTTTTAGTGACCCCAACTTGACCATTTTTGAATTATTCCTACAAAAAAGGTCATTCGTCAGTCTTATGTCCATTTAGTTTATGGTAAGCATAATAATCTCCCTTCTTATTAGGCTCAAGATGGCTCCTTGACTTATAGAAAGTGGGGAAGTTTCCACTTTTTTTTCCACGACGAAAATGTGGGAGAGGGGCTTGTTTAAGTCTACATAATTGATTTCGAAAATCTCCCTCAACCTTTCTTTTCCTCTTTCATTCCTGTTTGGCCTTTTTTTGGGATGATTGAAACCAATCTTTTCCTCCTTTTCATTTTGTTGAGATCTCTTCTTAGCATGGTACATTTCGTCCATGTGGGTGAACTTATCAGCCAAGAAATAGAAGTATTGTAGATTTTTACATCCATGAACATAAAGATCTACTATCTTGCCTTTTGGCCAAGCCAGGATACCACGAATTTGGATAAAACGGATGGTTATCAGGATTGGATATTGGTTGTATTTGAAACTATGGATGATAGTTGAATGGATTTGGATGAACAACACTCAAAAAATGGCTAAGTATGGAATTGACACTTCACTTAGGCAATGTTACCTGAATATTTGACCAGGCAACTAGGCACTCGGCATTTACATACCGTTCGACATTAAGAGTCGTTCGGTATTGTATATCGTTCGGCATCAGACCCTGTTCGGCATTCGAGAGCATTCGGCATACATGGACCGTTCGGCATGACAGAGTCATTCGGCACTCCATACTGCTCGGCATCCACACTTCGTTCGGCATAACGATATCGTTCGGCACCACTTCGTTCGGCATGACGATATCGTTCGGCATCACTTCGTTCATCATTAGTTCGTTCGGCACCAATGGTATCGTTCTGCATGACTTCGTTCGGCACCACTTCGTTCGGCATAACGATATCGTTCGGCACCACTTTGTTCGGCACCACTTCGTTTGGCATGACAATATCGTTCGGCATCACTTCGTTCGGCATTAGTTCGTTCGGCATCAATGGTATCGTTCGGCATGACTCCATTTTGGCACCACTTCGTTCGGCATAACGATATCGTTCGGCACCACTCCGTTCGGCATGACGATATCGTTCGACATCACTTCGTTCGGCATCACTTCGTTCGGCATCAGTTTGTTCGGCATCAATGGTTCGGCACGTAGAACTCACTCTTCCTGGGCCAAAGTATTCAGCTACCAGGCCCACCAGGGAAGTCCAACTCATCTTTGTCTATAAATAGAGAGGCAGGGGCACAGTGAAAAGGACCTTTTTTCGAGAACACTGGGGAGACTCTGCCGCTTTCAAGACTCGCTCTTTTTACCTAGCAACTGTATTCGAGTAGTTGGTGAACGGATTGTATCTGTAATCAGTTATCAAGTAAAGCAATAAAAGATTAACTTCAAAGTGGACGTAGGCAATTATGCCGAACCACTATAAATCTGGTGTTCACGTCTTTGCATTCAATTTAGCATATTGTACTCTGTTTAAATTTACTTTCTTCATTTATCTCTCTACACAAACTTTCTCAACGAGGTTAGTGACCAATTTTGGTGCTAACAGGCAACATATCAGATTGGATCCCCAATTTCTGACCCAATCAAGGCGTGATTAGTATGAAGTGACAATGAAGGTCCTATAAGGCTACATTTCAAATTTTAAGTCGATCGGAGTTTTTATGCTCGAGTTATGGGCAAAAGAAGATGGATCGGTGTTGACGGATCGGTGGTAATTTGCTTGGAGTTGGACCCGAGAAAATTTTCCACTTGCTTGGAGTCGGATGCATGTTTGCTTAGAGATTGCATGGAAAAACGATCGGCACCGATCATTTTTAATGCTTGGAGTCGGATGCCTGTTTGCTTGGAGGTTGCTCGGAGAAAAACAATCGGCACCGATCGTTTTTTGTGCTTAGAGAAAATTTGGATTTTACCCGAGTCTAACCTTAAGCTAGAATTTTCAGCACCTGCTTCGAGTCAAAAAGGTCATTACTTCGGATCTTGCTTCAGGTCAACCCTGAAGTGGGTTTTTCGACGATCGTTTTGGCGATTTTCGACGATGATCGATTCATAACTCAAAATCTGCAACTGCATTACACAAGAAATTTTAGGAGCATGGACTAGAGGCAGGGGGACCCAACACAACAATCACACTCAAAAGGAGCAAGTGGGAACGATCGGCCATGATTGATCTTCACCACAAACAACTCAACTCAACTCCATGGAAAATGCTACATCTCACAAACGATAAGTCAGAATGATATGAAATTTAGAGAGCAAGTAGCTAACATCATAGGGGACCTAGTAGAACGATCGCACCCCTAAAGGAGTTAATATGAACAATCGGCACCAACCTTTTTTTGGTGAGCGATCGACCCCAAATTTTTTGGGTCGGGTCGTCTGGGACTGGAGGTTCTTCTGGTGAAATTTCATCCCGACCATTCGCTTCTTCACCTATAAATACAATGGACTTGGCTCATTGTAAGGGATCTTCTTCTTCTAGATCTTCTTTTTCCTCTCCTTCATCACTTCTTATCTCTTCCTCCATTAATTTTCTAAGGCTAAAAACAATTGTATTTGTAATCCAACAGTATAATAAAATGATTATTAGATTGGACGTAGGTCGGAGTTTGCTGAACCACTATAAAACTTGCGTGTTCGTTTACTTTTCTACAAACTATTCTGTGACCTGTGAATCTAAATTTTTTGTTTGGATCTAAATATTGGATATTGGTACTTTCACATACAACCGGGTGTTGGCGACCATTTTTGGTGCTAACATTTTGGTGCTTTCACTTAGAAAGCTAGTTCTTGCGGATTTGGAGTTCATATTTGGGATCAATTAGAGAGCTTGGATTTGGAGCAATGGTGAAACCATCAACAACGAGACAAGTAGCGGATATGAGCCATCATGAAGGGAGTCAGGAGGCTTCCTCAGAAGCTAGAGCTAATCAAACCTCCACCTACATCACTAAGGAGGAGATGGAAACAATGGTGAATGCTATGCAGAAGCGGATGTTGAAGGGGCAAGAGGAGATGATACAAAATCTACTTTGATAGATCGGACAGGCTGGAGCACAAAACCAAGTGAATAAAGTAGCAGGAGCTAATGGAAACTTGGATCAAGGGGTTGAGGCAGTAGGAACCACTAGAAATCAGAAGCATAACCATGGAAACGAAGCTAACAGGCAGCTGTATGGAGTGGAGCAGCCGTGGGTAGTCCCTGACCAAAATAGAATGATTGGCACTGATCCACCAGTATGGATCTGTACTGATCGATCAAGACTTCGAGGCATCCCCCTGGGTCAGGCTGGATCGATCCCAGGTGGGTTGTTGGACAATGCTAAGCAGTTTGATGTCAATCGGAATGCAAAAGTGTGTAATGAGGAGCGTATACCAAGATTCTCTCATAGACTCGGGGGCAGTTTGGAAATGATGATTGGAGATGACATTTGGAAGACAATGACATGTTTTTGGAAATGATTAGACGGGCTATGACAGAAGGATTAGTGAACAGAGATTTGGAAGACGTAAATAGAAGTCCCTTTGATCCTAATATCAGGAATGCTAGGAATCCACTAGAATTCAAACTACCAACATAGGAAGTTTATAATGGAAAGTCGGATCCAACTAAGCATATGATGAGGTATATATGGCACATAGAAGTATTGGGGGCATCAAAAGAAGTCCTGGCATGATGCTTCCCCCTGTACTTAACGGATGTAGCTGAGCAATGGTTCAGGTAGTTGGAAAGCAGTTCTATTAGCACGCGGATGGAATTGGTTGAAATATTTATGAAGTAGTTTTGGGATCACATTATGAGATCCAAGAATGTGATGACATTGACATCGGTAAAGCAGTTGGCAGGAGAATCAATTAAGAATTTCTTAACCAGGTTCAATGCGGCTGATGTTTCGTTGGATCGACCAGATCCATCGATGGTTTTGATGGCGTTAGTGTCAGCAGTTGCAGATAATTCATGTTTTAAGATATCACTGATACGAAATCCAACGATGGATCTTAAGGAATTCTACCATGAAGCAGAAAGGTTTCTACAACAAGAAGATGCAAAAGATGACAGAGAGGCAATGGAAGTAAATACGGTATGGGGTGGAGAACCGCTTGGTGAAAGCTCAGGAAAGGACAATGGTAAATGGAACAAGTACAATAGCTTCGATGGATCGAAGCTACAGAGGTGGAATTGAATGAAACCCTAGAATGGATATATCTGGATACTCGAGGACGCCTTCCGTATCGAAGGCCGGCAAGGAGGGAACCCTTCGAACGCGAATGGAGACCAGGAAAGCACTGCTTATTCCATGAGCTGGATGGGAAAAATACAAATGATTGTAGGCATTTGAAGATTATCATTGAGGAACATGTGAGGAATAGTCAGTTACAACAATATGTAAGGACTCGAGCTGCTGCGGTGGAACAGGAGCAGCTACTGTCCACCTCGAATGAAAATGACATTAGATTAAGGCATCATCATCAACTTGTCATAAATTGATCGGGATGGCATGAAATAAGTAACAAACTCCACTATTGAACAACTAAGTCACTTACACATGTACAGGACCGAGGACGGTTCTTGGGCATGCTTTGAGATGATGATAAACTATAGCGCTCGGGTTTGTAAAATTTGGGTTTTTTTCTTGTTTGCTTCAAACTCTTGATTTTCTAGTTTTATTTGAACTCTGGTTTATTGGTTGTACCGACTCTTATTTTGTATTTTGGCAAATGGAGTTAGGAGTGCTTAAATTTGGATCAATGTAATAGATAACACAGATCGTGGTTGTGGTCATATCCAAAGAGACGGGATAACAATCAAAAGGTACAGGTCTTTTCCTCGGGCAAACATGACGAAACGGGTTCGTGCATCATGGATTAAGTCCTCGACTGGGTAACGAGGTCGAAGAATAAAACCCAATAGGTCGTTAGGTATGGAGTATGTCTGGCAAGGGGTAGGTCGCTTCACTCAAACGCAATGGATTGACCTACTCAGGTCGTCGAGTACGAATTACGTTCGATAAGGTTTCAGAGAGATCAAGGTCGTCAGGTATGGATTATGCCTGGCAAGGGGTAGGTCGCTTTGCTCGAACGCGATGGATCGGCTTACTCAAGTCTTCAAGTATGGATTGTGCTCGGCAAGGATCCGGTGAGATCGAGGATTTGGATTAGGATAACAACCCGGAGAGGTCATGGATTTGGATATCAGCTTCGAACAGCAATGGATTTGGCTTTAGATGGATGCAGATTCGGATAAAACGATCCGAAGAGACCATGGATTTGAATTGGATTATGGGTTGGAAAATACGGCTATCAATGGATTATGGATTTCGGATTTTAGATTTACAGCAATGCAAAACACGCATTCCTACCGCAAGGCATGTTTTGGAGGTCAAATGTTATCTCGCCTTTTGATCAGGCTGGGATACCATGAATTTGGCTAAAACGGGTGGTTATCAGGATTAAAGATCAATTTTATTTGAAATATGGACGATAGTTGAATGGATTTGGATGAACAACGCACAAAAATGGCTAAGTATGGAATTGGCACTTCACTTAGGCAACAGATCAGATCCCCAATTTCTGACCCAATCAAGGCCCAATTAGCATAGAGTGACAAAGAAGGCCCTATAAGGCTACATTTCAAATTTCAAGTCAATCGGAGTTCGTATGCTCGAGTTATGGGATAAAGAAGATGGATCGGTGTTAACGGATCAGTGGTAATTTGCTTGGAGTCAGACCCAGGAAAATTTTCTACTTGCTTGGAGTCAAATGCATGTTTTCTTGGAGATTTCTTGGAGAAAAACGATCGGCACCGATCGTTTTTCGTGCTTGGAGTCAGATACGTGTTTGCTTGGAGGTTACTCGGAGAAAAACGATCGACGTCGATCGTTTTTCATGCTTGGAGTCAGAATCATGTTTTCTTGGAGAAAAATTGGATTTTACCCGAGTCTAACCCTGGGCCAAAATTTTCAGCACTTGGTTTAAGTCAGAAAGGTGATTACTTCGGGTCTCGCTTCAGGTTAATGCTAAAGTTGGTTTTTCGACGACCGTTTTGGGATTTTCGACGATGATCGATTCAACTCAAAATCTACAACTCCATTATACACAAAACTTTAGGAGTATGGACTAGAGGAAAGGGGCCCACCATAATGATCGCACCTCAAAAGGAGCAAGTGGGAATGATCGGTACGTATCATTCTAGAACGATCGACCATGATCGATCTTCAGCACAAACAACTCAACTCAACTCCATGGAAATGCGATATCTCACAAACGGTAAGTCAGAATGGCATGAAACTGGGAGAGCAAGTAGATAACATTATAGGGGACCTACTAGGACAATCTCACCTTTAAAGGATTTAATATGGATGATCGGCACTAATCATTTTTTGGTGAGCGGTCGACCCCAAATTTTGTGGGTTAGGTCGTCTAGGCCTGGAGGCTCTTCAAAATTTCAGCTTGATCCATGCACGTCTTCACCTATAAATACATCGAATTTGGCTCATTGCAAGGGATCTTCTTCTTCAGGATCTTCTTTTGATTCTCCTTCATCACTTCTTATCTCTTCCTCCATTAATTTTCTAAGGCAAAAACAACTGTATTTGTAGTCCTATAGTATAATAAAAAGATTATTAGAGTGGACGTAGGACAGAGTCTGCCGAACTACCATAAAATTTGCTTGTCCATTTACTTTTCTGCAACCTATTTTGTGATCTTTGAATCTATATTTTTCTGTTTGAATCTAATATTGGATATTGGTGCTTTCACATACACCCGGTTGTGGGTGACCATTTTTGGCGCTAATAAGACCTTTCCAGAATAGGGTTTTATCAATTAACTCCGAACATACTGCCATTAGTTTTTTCTCTATCGGTCACATTTCTTGTTCTCAGTGCTTTTGTTTTAAATCTCTTTAAGTATCCACCTAGCAATTCTTCTGGTTTTTTATATTAGCTAACACATTAGAATATATAGTAGGGTATTTGCACATGTAAAAATGCACGGAGAATTCCTAAGAAAATTGGTCCCAAGTGTAGACGGTATTTTCTTGATAATGCCTATACCATTTGGAAACTAGTCCATAGAAAGTTATAGGAAAGAGCCTACATCGTACAACTTCAGAAGCATTATACAAATCCATTTGACTTTAGAAAGCTAAAAGGTGATTATCTGGTTAGAGTTCCATCATACTTTAGGGAAGGAATCCTGATGTGGGACTGAATCCTAGCAGCCATTATTTTCTCTGTAAAAGGAGTTTTTTGAAAACTACTTTTATTTTTTGGGTCAAGGGTCCCTTCTTCCTTAAGGGCAAGTATATCCTTTATTATCACTTGGTTGAGCATGTGCCTTTGGTAGGTTTTGTCATTATAGTAATTCCTTTCCTAGGAATTATATTCTTTGTATGGAATCGAGCTATTTGATTGCTCATGGAACCTTCTTGTCAATTTCTCTTGATTCTCCTTTTGATGGTCTATCTAGCCCTTGGAAAATGTTTTTTGGTTCCTTATCTTGATTTTTCTCTTTTCCAATGGGTTCATAACGCTTTCATCCTGATTTTTGTATACTGAGGTTTTGAGGTTTATTTTTGGAGATTCTGCTTCATCTCCTTTTTCCATAAGCTTTGTTGTTTCGCAAGATTCCTGAGATAGAGCCTTCTTAAGGAGCTCTTGCATAACTATCAGTTATTGTGTCAAATCCTAGATTTTAGCTTCGCCGCTCGCAAGCTTTATTAAGGTCGAAGGTTGTCCAACCTTCGTATTCTCTAA
Organism: Allium fistulosum; assembly: GCA_030737815.1. Classification (NCBI taxonomy): domain Eukaryota; kingdom Viridiplantae; phylum Streptophyta; class Magnoliopsida; order Asparagales; family Amaryllidaceae; genus Allium; species Allium fistulosum. Next base: position 1,123,606,951 of record CM060904.1, on the reverse strand, counting down.
ATTGAAGCTTGGAATGATATTTTCCTTTAAAGTTGTCTGTTCTATAACTTCTTCATTTGGGACGTTATCTTTCTTGGTTGGTTCTTTCCATTTCTATTTAGTTTTGAGAAGAAGAAATGGAGAGATCGGAAGTTCGAGCCCTTCTTCTAGTGCAAAAATGTTAACGAATTTATTCTTCAACCTGAAAAGTTTAAGGAAAGAGGAATGTGGTTGTAAAAAGGATCGGGTGTCCATTGTAAACCTCAACGAATGTTGGAAAAAGCGACACTTGGTTGAGAAAGGGCTTGGGTAATTAGGCTTGGCTTGTTCAAATCCATGATGATGTCATACGCATGATCATGTCAAAGCTATATCAATCTATGTAGAGAAATCCAAGCAAAAAATAAAGATTATGAGTGCTTTTGGAGTTCGAAGCATGTTATGATTAAAAATCACAAGTGCTTTGGAACTCGAAAACAAGTCATAATTCAAATCTTCTTTATTTGTATGTTATGAATTATTGAATGTACAAGGTCCTATGTGCAAAAGTACAGTCGGCACTAAAATCCCTAAATCAACTTAGGGGTACAAAGTTTAAAATGTAAAGACAAAAAAGAATGATTCTTCCTTTCTTCAAGCCCTTAGGTCCGTATTTATAGGGTTTAAGGAATGCGGCATGGCTGCCACGTGTCTATGCAGCATGCTTAACCTCCGACATTAACCATATTGATAGCGCATGGCGCTATAGTTCAGCATCCACTTGAACAATGGTGAACTTCGACGCTTAACATCCATCCTGCCTTGATAGTCTTCATTAATGACGTTCAATATCAACATTGTATTGAGGATATGCGGCCTCCTTTGAAGGTTGTGAAGTGTCGCGTTACTATGGCATGACATCAGTAAGTGGTAACATTGATAAGTGGCGATATTGGTAATGATCAACATTGATAACATACGACATTAATAACAGGCGATATCAATAGCAAACAACATCGATAACAAGCGGCATTGATAAAAGATGGTATTGAAAATAGGCAGCATTGATGATGAGCGGAATTGATAAGAGATGGCATCGATGGTGAAGCGACATTGATGAGATGAGACATTAATATGAAGTGACATTGATTCTTCTAGCTACATGGAAGAAGTGCTTTATTGATGGAATGCGGCATTAATGTTAGGGCTGTCAACGAATACTTTCAGATACAGATAGTTCCATATCCGTATCCGTATCCGTATCAGAAATTATTTTCGAATATCGGATATCCATATCCGCTTAATTTTTGGATATCAGATATCTGTATCCGCTTAATTTTGGGACACGGATGTATATCGAATATTTATCCACTCCGCCCATAATCAATAAATTTCAAAGTATAAATGAAAAGGTTTGGATCAACATAAAATAGTTTTTGTATTAATGTTCATAAAAAACCAAGGAATAAAAAATATGATGATAAAACATTGTTTTACTATGCTTATCCAAAAATATTCAAAAATTAAACACTAAAACTGTCTGTTTTCACTAAAAATAGCAAAAAACCATATCGTAGTACCATCCAATGGTTAGGAAATAGTTGGAAAATCATATATTAATTAAACATAATTTTAATTAAATATATATATATATTTATTTATTTATTTATGTATCAGTTAATCGGATGGATATTTTTCGGATACGGATACAACAATAACCATATCCGCTTTTCGGATAACGACAATTTTTCATATTTTCGGATACAGATTCAGATGGATATCGGATTTTTTGGGTACCTATTGACAGCCCTAATTAATGTGATATGACATCAATGATATATCATGCCGTTATAACATTGATGGCTTACGATATAGAGCTTTCGAATGTTTTCATTCCCTTACTAACATGCGGCATTATTTCCAGTTTCTTTGGCACGATATCACTCATTCAATTTTATAAGCGGTATGCGACATTGATGGCATTCAGTATTGCTGGCTTTGTTGATAACCTACGACATTGCCTATTATTCTTTATTGATGAGAGGTGGCATTGTATGCTTTCGGTATTGATTTTTCTTTGTACGTTCAACATTGCTTGTTGATGCAGGATTACGATAACGATGTTATGTCGCATATCTTCAGAATTAACATTGGTAGTAACACTAATCAAGCGTACACCCAAATGCTTCCCCATATTTCTTATTTATTTTTATAACTTTACCCATTAAATTTCCCATATCAAGAATTAATTCTTTAATTAATTAATTATTTGCTATAGGGTGCTACATGCTTCCCTATTAAAGAAATTTTGCCCATAAAATTCAATCAAGGAATGGTAGTAATTGCTAGTCTATCCCATGCCCACCTTAGCATACTCACATGAGTTCCCTACCCATATGTCATAATAAGTTTAACAGTGCATACCCCAAATATATAAAATAATTAACCATATATATGTATGTATGTATGTATGTATGTATGCATATGTGTGTGTGTGGGGTAGGGGGTTTACAATAATACATAGCTAACATATGTGCTAAGCCAAAACAACCAACTATGGATAAGTCCTCTTGATATTATTCTCCGTTTTCCATGTACAATCTTCTCGATCCTCACTCCAATGGACACGTACTAGCTTCACCTTTTTATTCTAAAGCTTCGCCACATCCCATTCTACTATATGAACTAGCTTCTTCACATAGGTCATGTTCGATTCTATGGCCATGTCGTCCAAAACCCTCAGACTTATTACCGCTTTCAGATCTCTAATACAATTTCCTTAAATGTGATATATGGAACAAATTATGGATGCCTACAAAAGCTCTTGGCAGTTCTACTCGGTATGCTACTTTTTCGACCTTCTTTATAATCAGAAATTGTCCTATATATCTAGATGCAAACTTCCCAGCCTTCCCAAAATGCACCATACCTCGCATTGGTGAGACCTTTACGAACATGTGATTGCCTACTGCGAACTCCAATTATTTTCTATTTGTGTTCGCATAACTCTTTTGCCTATACTACACTGCATTCATTCTAGTCTATATTAACTCTACTTTCTTAGTAGTGTCCTCCACCACAACCGACTCTAACACGAGGCTATCTCCCATCTCCATCCAACATATGGGTGACTTACATGGTCTTCCATACAATGATATGAATGGTGTCATTCCAATATTTATATAGTAGCTATTGTTGTTTGAAAATTCTATCAAATGTAAGTAATCTTCCAATATCTTCTAAAATCTAAAACGCAAGCTCTTAGCAAGTCTTCAAGGACTCTATTGACACTCTCAGTTTGCCCATCGGTGTGCGGATGGCAATACTCGTGCGCAATTCTAAAACCAAAGCATTCTTCAAACTGCATAAAAACTCACTGGCGAATAATGGGTCTCGATCACCGATAATAGTTATTAGCACTCTATTTAGTCTCACCACAGCCTTAATATATATATATATATATATATATCTCGGTTAACTTTAGTGTCGTTCTTGTTGCCTTGAATGGAATGAAATGAGCGCACTTAGTTAGTCTATCAACTATGACCCATATACTTTCATTCCTAACTATAGACCTTGGTATCCATTAACGAAATTTGTAGACACTGAATCCTATTTCCAAACCAGAATCTCCAAAGGCTACAAGACCCACTCTGCTTTTAATGTTCCACCTTCACTTATTGGCATGTGAGACATTTCCTCACATGTTATCCCACACCCTTCTTTATTCCTTTCGAGAAGAAACTTCTCTTCATATCTCGCTACCACTTAGTACCAGCTTAGGGTGAATGGTGAATTTTGAACGATGACACTTGTACAACACTTCCTCCTAAAGGCCTCCTATTCATGGAACATACAACCTTTCATTCTTCCACAGTCTGCCTTCACCATAAACATTGTAACCTATTAGCTCAACTGCCTCGGTTTCTTACCTTAGACTTCTTACTCTTTCAGCATAGATCCGATCTTCGTTTTGCAGTTCGAAAATCTTTTCTACCAATGCAGGCCGAACTTCCATGCATGATAGCATTCTTATAATACTACATGGTGTAGGACCAAACTACACTTACATATCGACAATGTCTCAAAGATATTCCATTCTTCAATTATAGCCAAAACACAACTCTGTTACTTTCGACTTAAGGCATCAACTACCTTACTACCCTTCCCTAAGGTGTACTATATAAAATCGTAAGATGCTAAAAACTCTAACCACTTCTGATACCTCATGTTCAATTCCTTCCGAGAGAACAAATATCCCAATGACAACTTATGCTATTACTTTGCCCTTGATGTCCTACAACATCAAAACTGCTCCAAACACCGAACCTAAAGCATTTGTATTTACGGTCATATCATCATTCCCCTCGAGTATCACTAGTACGGGTGCATTCTTTAACCGAAGCTTCAACTCTTGAAATGAAGCCTTACCCTCCTTCGTCCAAACATACTTCTCGTTTTCTTGAGTCAGTTTCATCATCGACGCCACTATACTAGAGAAGTCCTTAAGGAATCCATGATAGTAGCTAGCCAAACCTAAGAAACTACTCACCTTAGTTACAGTCTTAGACCTCTTCCATCCATTTACTGCATCAACCTTTAAAGGATCTACTACCAAACCCCTTTCCAAAAGCACGTGGCCTATAAACTTTCACTTCCCTTGTCTAAAAAATGATACTTAAAAAAATTGCACCTTTAACTTATGTTAACTTAGTATCTCCAACACAAGCCTTAGGTAAACTGCGTGCTTCTCCTCTTCTTTTAAGTATACTAATATGCCATTTATAAGCACCAACATGTATCTATCAAATTGGTCTCGGAATTTTTTTTTCATCAAGTCCATAGAGAATACAGGTGCATTAGTTAGTCTGAAAGGCATTTCAATTATTCATATGAACCGTATCTTGTCCTGAACGCAGGCAATGTAACACTTTACTCCATAACCCTTAGTTGAGGAACCTCGAAGCCAATTCTAGCTTCAAGAACACCTTATCTCTATCCAAAAATATTTCTTGACAACTTTTTTGTTGATGGAGCCTCCAATGAGTAGGAGGAGGAGCTAGTTACGTATTATTTACTCTAGATAACCATTAGATTTACTGTACAACAAAGCTCGTCTTTCTGGCTACAAACAACATGACCAAATTCAATTCCTTGATTGCAAGACTAATGATGACTATCGCCATTAGTGTTTATAAAATAAGAGTTTACAGTTTTAAAGAATATGAAGAGCAGTGAGGAAGTTGCATGTGTGACTTTGGTTTCTTGTACAATCATCTCATTATTGATGAATCATTACATGTCCGGAGCTCTAATACCAATTGTAATAGCCCGCACCTCACTTAACTCAAACAAACCATGTAAGACCTTGTATATAGAATTTTAAATAAGCATGCATTCATATCTTATTGTAATTAAGCGATTTTCCATGTATGTCAATACGCCACACTTATAAATTAAATAAACATGTATGAATTATGAGAGAAGCATTAGGCATAACAATTCAATAAATGACAATGTTCACCTATTCATAATAGAAGTAAACATGGTAAAACAAGTAAATGAACAATTAAACTCTTACCGCATAACATAATATGCAAGAGATGCATTCACCATAAGTTGTTAGTCAGCAATCATTGAACAAACTTAATAACCGTATCCTAAAAATATCAAACAAAAGTTGACGTAGGCGAACAACGATAAATTCTCACTGAGAACTAAACAGGGGATTCCATGAATCTGAACAAACAAACATTTTTTTAAGCGCTGCTGCATATTGCAGCAGCTTGTTACATCACATCAGCCTCGAACGAAAGACTCGAGGATTGACTTATATTCAAAACTTGTAAGCAACTGCTTGTTATATTATGAAACTACAACATTCGAAGTATTCTTAGGGACTAAAAAGCAAGAGCTTACATATTAGCAAAATATGCAACCACTCGAGATGTTCAAGAATATAGGTTTATTCCAAATGAACCTTTAGAGTAACCAAGCATATAAATGCATGAGAAGGTCCTTCTTATAACTTGAGCACAGGTAGCTCGTACCGAAATTATTTGGCTAACTATGACCGAAGACGGCTGGATGACTTCATATATTCATTATCTGATTGATAATGTATTGCCTTCAAATTTGATTGAAGTCCAACACATCAAGTACAATTCTTCGAATTTTATTATTTTTGATGAAGTTCTTTATAGACATGGATATACAACTCCCTACTCTTCTTGTGTGACCATCACCGAAGGTTTATGTTTAATTGAGGAAGCCCATGACGGTATATATGGAGACCATTGTGGACGACATAAATTAGCTAAGAAAATGTTAAGAAAAGGCTTTTATTGGCTGATTATGAGCTGAGATGCTCTTGCATATGCTAAGAAATGTGACCGTTGTCAGAAATTTGCTAAGATACCAAGAGCTCTGCCAATGAGCTTACTCCTATGATAAGTCCATCGCCATCGATACATGGGGTATTGATCTTGTAAGCCCTCTTCTCGTTGCTAAAGAAAGGCCAAGCTTTTCCATTATGGCAATTTATTACCTTACTAAGTAGGTCGAAGTCGAACCCCTTGCAACCATTACGACTCAGAAAGTCATCAAGTTTATTAAGAAGAACTTTGTTACAATATTCGGTTTGCTATACAAGATAATTAATGGTAATGTCACTTAGTTTGAAAGCCGAGGTTTACCGAGTATTGCCAAGATCATGGCATAGTCAATAGTTTTTCTTTAGTGATACATTCGCAAGATAGTAGAACCATATATGCCGCAAACAAACTATAAAAACTTTCTTATAGAAGCGCTTGAGCAAAGAAAAAGGAAATTAGGCAAATGAGTTGCAGACGAGTTGCCTTTCATTTATAGGCTTATAAAACAAGCACGGGATCACCTACAAGGCATACCACCTTCTCTTTAGTATATAGTTACGAGGCCATACTTCCAGTCAAGCTTGGGATAGCTTCTCATTGGAGGCTATATTACATTACTCGGTAAAACAACGAACTCCAAGAGGAGTCACTGAACTTTATACCCAATCTCCAAGCCAAGCTGCTAGGAGAACATCGGAGTATGTATGAAGAATGATTTAGTATTGTAGTCAACGAGTCTGAACTATAAAGTTTTAGAAGTGAGATGTTGTACTCTGTAAGATTATATGCCGAATATGAAGGATCTAGCCAATGGACCTCCCAATCTAAATTAGGAAGCACCTCTTATTATCCATGAGGTTATTCCTCTAGGTGCATACATACTGACAAGACCGGACGATAACTTAGTTCTAAGAACCCAGAGTGTAGAGCACTTAAAACCTTACCACGTATAAGTTTTTAATATTAGTTAGCCATGACCAAGTAATGTCATGCCATTTATAAAGACTAGATGCATCTAAGTTTACTTTCAACAATTATAAGGCACCATACTGCCAATAATAGTTTTCAAATAGACAAACTTGTAAGACTCGGTTTAGAAGATCGAAGCATGTTGTCAAATATTTTCCAAAATAAAATTTGCCATAAGGTTGGTTTATATTCATATTAAACTGCTTTCAGTTTATCCCATGGTCTTCGAAAATTGCACCAAGACCTAAAATGATGTTGCTTTTGACCACTGCAGTCATAATGCTATCGTGATCTATTAAACATCGTCTTTAAATTCCAAGCCATTACATGTTGTCCGAGGTCTTTAATCATAAACAATCTTGGCTTTGGTTACAAAAAGCAAAAAGCTTATTTGGAGTATATTGGTTCTAGGAGACCGACTGCTCCCCAGGTGATCGTATATTAGCTTTACGGACTATGTAGTAAACCGATAGCTTCGACATGAAGTTCCATTGTCGTAATTCGTAAGAAGAGTCTATTACATAGTAAATAAATTATGTTTATGGTTAATTCCCTACTTTAAGTGAATCATTTATATTATAATATTTCTAAACCGAGTTAAGTATTTAATAGGTCGGAGTGATCAATCGAAGCCTCGAAAGGAATGGGAGCCAGGCCTCCTCGCATAGAGTGGCACTTTGCCTAGACCGAGTGCTATAACATGAGGGGACATCCACATAAAATCCTCAAGAGTACCGGCAAGTTGGTCTAGGAGTAACATTCAGATAGTGGCTCGGATCGGTTACCCCTAATTCTTGAAAAGCTAGAGTCAACCGCATTAAACAAGGCCCTAGTAGTAATTCATATGTCCCATATGCTACGAAATCCTCTCATTGAGGTTAGAAATGAAACTGCATTCTTTCAGACATTAATTAATTTTAAATTTATGGAAACTCGATATTGGTAAAAGAAAGGATGATAATAAATTTATAAAAAAGTATGATCTAACTCTTCTTACAAATTACACTTCGTATTCATCCATACAAAGTAAACTTTGGAGAGCATGTATTATACCATAATTTTATTTAGCTATATTCTACTTTTGGCTACATGAGTCGAGATCCAAAGGGAGGGCCCTTAGGCTTTCTCTGGAGAATGTCAGAAGTCTCAACCCTTCGTCCAAAGCCTAATACCCTACTCTGTATTTGAACTTCCATAAGTATTAAATATCAATAGATACTGTGTATGTAGCTTCGCATAGCTACCATCCATAGATCAGTCTAAAGGCTAAACACGCTCCATTTAGTGAACGTAGTTCGAAGGTTTAACATTCATGTCGAAGTATTGATATAAATTATGCTTTCCGAAAAACTTACCAACAATCCAAAAATCGAATTTCACTCTTCTAAGTATATAAAACTAATATTAAAGTACATTTTATCAAATGAACTCATTTTTTTACCATTATAGATTTTTAAAGTAGTTTCAGTATTTCTTTTAAAAAATGCAAGCTAGTTTGCATTTTCTATTAGAAAAATGCAAGATAGTTTAAGCTTTCTGTTTTTCAAAACTAAGAATGTGATTTGCATAGTTATTGGAATAGAATTTTTTTACAACGATATCAAAAATAAAGACTTGTAACTTATTTTCTTATTTTTAATTCCTGTTTCTAGTAACTTAAATAATTTTTTCCCAAAGAAATTACCATATTTGTTTATTTGAAATTTGCAGAAAATTACTGATTCTTTCAAAATTATAAAATCAAATGGTCGGTTACATATTTACCCAAAACATAAAGTTTGAAAAAATAAGGGTGCATTCGTAGACAAGAGTTTGGATGAGCGTTTAACGATGGTAAGTTTTTACTTCCGGCTTAATTGATTTACATCGAATGTAAAAAATACATCAGGGATTCCCTCCACCGTTTTACCGCTGCAAAAGGGAGAGTATTTTCCAAACTTAATATTTACGTCCAACGTAAATTAGTTAAGTCGAAGGTAAAAAATTAAGTCTGAAAAATCCCCTATATAAACCATCCTACCTAATTATTTTTAACATATTCTTATTCCTTCTTCCATACATTAATTCCAACAACATCTGGATATGATTTTGCTTATAATATTTCAAACAATGATTCAGAAAACTTGGATAATTCAACTATTAGCGATGATCTATCCAACTCCGATGATGCAGATGAATATGATGAGGATATAGTTTATATTGCAGGAATAATGGTAAATCATACCTAGTTAACTCTTACTCTACATCATAATTCTTCTTACACTTGACAAATGTAGGTTGATGTTGTTCTTAATGGTCATGAAAGCAGAAGTCAAGATCTTTTCTAAATGGAAAGTGGTACTTTCATACGCTTTTGTGACATTCTAGTTAATAGGTATGGCTTAATTTCAACTCAAAAAATAAACATTCCTGAAATGATTGGAATGTTTTATTACATGATAAGTCATAGAGCATCACAAAGATTGGTAGGTGAAAATTTTAATCGATCCATTGACACTGCTAGTTTATGTGTTTCTAAGGCTTTGCACACTGCCTTATTTTTGGCCAAAAATAATAGTAAACCTATAGATTTCAATGAGATTCCTGATAATATTAGATATGATACACGATACCATCCTTTATTACAAAATGTTGTTGGAGCGATAGATGGAACACATGTTCCTACGAGTAAAGAAAAATTACCAACGTAAATAGGCAGGAAGAAGTTTCCAACATAAAATATTCTTGTTGTTGTTAATTTTGATTTAACATTTAGTTTCGTAATATCTAGTTGGAAAGGTTATGCTCATGGTAGTAGATTGTTAAATCATGCAATTGAAGAAGTTGAAACGAAGAATGTTCCAAAATGGCGTAATGAAAATTTTAATTTTTATCATTCTATTCTACGCATGGCTGTGGAAAGAACGTTTGGTATTTGGAATAAATTCAACATTTTACGAGATATGTTGACATAAAGTTTCGCCAAACAAGCACGGTTTGTAGTTGCAAGTTGTGCTCCATAATTTCATTAGAAAATACAAGGGCACAGATCTTGATTTTGAAGAAACGGGTAATGAAGAAGTTCCACGAATTTATGCTGAAAATTGGCGGGAGCATCTTCAACAAAACTATGATGGTGCAAGTTCGTCAAATACACAACAGATTGTTGTGATAAGGGGTGAAATTAGAGATGGCTTGATTGCTACATGACGATGTTGATCTATGTATTGTTTTACTGTTGTATTTTGGCTAATTTGAAATTGAAATTGAATTTGCATTATTAATTCTGAAATATTTATTTATCTACATAATAATTAATTACTAATTAATAGTAATCAATTAATAATTAATAATTAGAATTATTATTTAACAATTACAAAATAAATAACTATTTTCAAATTACACAACATTTTTTTACATCCTACCCAACCTCTAACCAATCTCTAATAAAAAAAGTTGTCGACGAACGCTCCAACCTCCAACCTATAACCCAAGTTGTCTACGACAGCATAGTCGGGCCACTTGCTCTGAACCATAATTTCGAAGACCGAACCGTGAGTGGAGCCTTGTTGGTACAAGATCGAAGGTTCTAGTGGTTCAACCGGTTAGACCGTAAGAACTACGTTGATCATTATTTTCTATTTTTTGGTTTAAATGTAAAATTATTTCAATTAATGTTAAAATTTAACAGATTATAATTATTGTATTGACTTCAAAACTATTATTTTTGAACATTTGATAACAAATATTAAATGAAATAGTTTATAACAATTTCTTTGCGCAAAAGTGTAGATTTTCTAATTTTTAACGATAGAAAAGGCTTAGTTCAACAATGATTCATAAAATTTGCACCAATAATATAACATGGTGTCAAAAATTGATAAGATAATTTAATAGTTTGGTGGCTAAGATTGTGAAATTATTTGTTAATTAATTATCGGGAAAAAAAAATAAAGAGTGAAGCAATAGTTTTTCTTTTTTTGAATTTGAAGAACCGTGGGGATTAAATAGGTTGGTCGAAAGGGTTTTTCAAAGTTTTGAGACTAGAGACTAAAACTTGGGTTTATGCACCTCCAAGTTTATTTTATTTTCAAGACATGACGCTTCAGGTCCGGGTTTTCGAAACACTGCTCCGAACAAACAAATGGTGTCTAAATTGACGCCACGCTGAATTGGGCCTCTTTGTCCAAAAACTGCTGGATTCTCTCTGTTATCTTCAAAGTTCAATCACACCTACGCCTACCTAAATGGCCATATTACCCTTAGTGTCTCATTATATCATTCCTCGTCTCTTCCCCCACGCTAAATCCCGTATCCTCACCATGAGCGCCTCTGGATCCGAAACCTTAACGGGCTTATATCCTAAACCTATTTCCCCTCCATACCCGGAACTGTCAAAAAATGTAGAGTTGAATAGAGCAATTTCAGCTGAAATAAAATCCGCAAGTTACCAGATTCTTGACGAAAACGATGTCATATACGAGGACGCGTGGATCGTCATCGTTAATAAACCTAAAGGGGTTTATTGTGAAACCCTAATTTCTTCCCTTGCCTCACGTGCTGGTAACTTCTTTTGTCATTTTGAATATCTTTGGGGATTTAAATCACTGCTCAGAGTAGGATACTCTTTAGTGCGTGGATCACCACACATGGCAAATTAGCAAAGCAAGTGCATTTTAAGCACAGTGGTCCACCCGCTAAAGAGTAGCCTGCTCTGCATAAGTGGTCAGCCTGCTCTGTATCCTTTTTTGCGTATATTTCAGTGAATGGAAGTTACTTACTGTTACAGTTTGGTATTAGCAAAGGTTACATACTGAATTTGCTGTGATTGCTACTTTCTATGAAATTAGCGGCTTGTTTCAGTCCAGTTTATTAATTCTAATACAACGACGTAGTGGCCTTAAAAGTCTTCACTGTTCTACAAGCTATATTTTTGCATGAGAAATGCTATTCTCATCCTCCTGACATCCACGTTTATAAACTAAGAGATTTTCATATTCAGTTAACTGGTGATAATTAATGATTTAATTAAAATAAAAATTTAAAATAGTTTGTCATCTGGGTGGAATCTCATTCTCCCAGAGGAGTGCGAGTGTTACATTTCTCTTTTTTGTTTTTCTTAACTGTTTGGTTGTTGAATATAAAAGTTATATGGAAACCACTTCCCAAAATGATATTATTAATAGCCAGAAGCAATTAAGAGTTTCTTTCCAAATTAAAATTTTCCTCTCCTTATATTTTATTTTTTTGTTTAAAAAATGTTGAATCAAATTGCCACTCAGGAAATTTAGCCGATGACACAATGCTTTTTTTTAAGTCAACGAAAATTTGAATACTATCCTTGCACAAATTTCCTACCACTTAATGCTTTTTGCCTCCTATTCAATGTGGACTATGAATTCAATCATGGTTTACATAATAAAATTCTTGGGAATTATTGTCACTTCACAATATTCTGAATCATCCATGTCCGTGCTAGATTCTGACTATTCTGCATTACATTTATCAAAATCCACTGACCTCCTCTTAGTTATTTCCTTGGACAGGAATTTAATAAACATGAATGATTGGATCTTGCGGAGATGGAGCAAGCTTAGTTTTGTCATTTCTTTTGGAAATGGTTAAAATCAGGGCTCCAGAAGTTATAAGTTACAACACTCACACGTTTATACACACATTCAAAAACCCAACTAGTTAACATGGAGCACAGGTATACACGCATATTCAAACAGTAAATAATATATACAAGTTTTTAGAAAATCTAGCTTAGCTAGGTAACCCATGATACATAAATGTTTTTCTAACTCAATTACTACGTCGTGTACAAAAATCTTAGAAGAAGAGAAGGCAACTGGGAATTAGAATATAGAAGGCTTTAATAAATCATATACGCGATGATTCACAACCAAACTGACCTGACTTTTCAAAGAAGTATGCATTCATATTATTCTGTTTCACTAAATGAACCAATACTTATCCTATTGTAGGGTCTGATGCCATCCAATCCGACCTCCACATGGCCAATCGGCTAGACCGGGACACAAGCGGGCTGATGATTATAACCAAATCAAACAAAGTTGCATCAAAATTTGTGAAAGCATTCACCAATCACGAGGTCAAGAAAACATACCTTGCTCTTTGCATTGGGCACATACCTAATTGGGATAAAATCACGTTGAGCTCAGGGCATGGTAGGTCCAAATTCGGAGCTTGGCGTGTCTATTCTTCTTCTGATATTGGCCGATCACTTCCAGGTGGTTCTATGGTTAGAGATATGAAAACCTCATTTGAAGTTTTGTCCGTAAATAGGAAAGGTAAATATACAGAACCTGCAGATCTCGATACAAGTGAAATAGAAACAACTGTAGTTGAAGAGAAAGGTATTGAGAGAAATGAAGATGGTATAGATGAGATTTTAGTGAGAGCTTATCCAAAGAGTGGAAGAACACATCAAATAAGACTTCATTGTCAATACTTAGGGATACCATTGAAAGGAGATGTGAAGTATGGAGGCGTTGAAGAGTGGAAAGGTGATATATGCAATGGTCATGAACTGCATGCCGAGAGTTTACGTTTTAAACATCCAATTAGTGGTGAATATGTTGAGTTTCGTGCTCCAAATCCTTCTTGGATTGACGAAGCCTGCAGTGCAGGACATGATTTCAAAGGTTAGACAGCTAACTGCTATTTTAAATTTTGATTGAAGGTTGATTGAACAAATTTGATGGAACATGCAATGCTTCATTTATGGTTCGTCCATTTTGTAGCTTTTATACATTCACAATTTGATTAGATGTAAAATTTGATTCTTGAAGTTTGATTCAGTAGTATTTTATGAATTTTAGTTGTTTCTATATTTACACGGTTAGAGTCAATAGAGTAGAATGCCCAAAATCTAACAGGAGGAACTGAAGCTAAGATTGGCATGTACATGTAATTAACGCGGACTATGGTTTTAGACGGCAGGTTAATTTTTTTGGTGTTGACAATGTATATGGCAAGTTAAGCTGTACGTCTATATTGCTTGCAAAATTTGAATTTTGTATTTCTGTTTGGAATGAGATCCACACATAAGATACGAACAGTTTGATTGACAAAGATCTTAAATTTTGTAACAATTTGTACTTAAATGGATCCGAAATTTTGAAAGTCCATTAGGATACCGATCATTGATTTTGATAACTCGTAATAAATTTAAGTATATCACAGAGATATCTACATAAACTCACAACGAAATAGAAAAATAGAATAACATATATATGCTGATCAAGGCCACTGCCTTGGAATCAATATTATTTCTTTACTATCTGATTGCGTTGCCAGCGCCGAACATGAATGAGAAGATTTCACCATCTACAGTTTCCGTCTTGCATCAATAGCTTGTCCCCTCTAAATTTATCCTATGTGTTGTAATGAGGAGGGATCAGAACAACGTTCTGGTAATCCATAACGCTGTTAATTTCTATTTAAGTGTTATATTCATTATTCACAACTATTCTGTATGATTTTATTTACGCATACAATATGTCTATATTTGCTTTCCATCGGTGTAGAATATGTATGGGATACGCAAATACATCATTATTTAATTAGTTGTTTGTTTGTTGGAGGTGGGTTCGTTAGCCCTTAGATAAGTCTTTGAGAAGTGTTAATAATGCGGCAATTAAATTATAAAGCTGTATTCAAGGATTTTCAGTTTCTGTAGCTAGAACTGATTGACTAGCGATGATGTTACGGAGGGCTTGCTTCGGGGTTGAGGTATTAAATGATCGATGTGTATGTCTTCTCCCTATTTGCTAGGCACACTAATTCACGTTCGTCCTAAACGTATTATTGAGACTATATAATTTCCTACTATGAAAATTATACTGCATCATAGCATTTAATTCATATCTTATATGCTTATTACGTATACTCTAATTCTCTCTTACATCCCATAAATGTTAATTGTTCGTAATAAAGGTTTATTATTATTCTAATTGGACAATCACTAATAACATTTATTTATTCATTCTAATTCAACATACTATGTCTATTTCATTTTTCCATAAATGTCATATTAAATCCTTTAACCAATCCCATTAAACGTATTTATGTCCTCATTTAATTCTTGTGACTCACTATTAACTGCACATTTATTGCTCTACTAATTTTTAATCATCATTGCAAATTTTGAAGTTACTATATCTTTTCCACTTCAACCTTTCCTAGTCCTATGATTTACTACGCTACTAATAACTAGTCGTCATAATTATAACTAATACGAATATTGACGTATATTACACTATATATACTTATTTATATTTTTAATCAGTAGGCGCGGTTATACATATATGTGTGTACGTGTGTGTATTTCTATTTCTAACTCATTAATTCATACGCTTCGGAATTTTAGAACATACTTATATGTATATTATGCAAGGAACATTTATTTTCACATTTTAATATATTAGAGCCATCTTTCCAAAAAGGATTACTGTTATAACTTTCAATAAATCACCCAAAAATGAGGCTTTTGTTCCTTTTGAAATTACATGGAATTATTTCTTTTTTTAATTGAAATAGACAGTGTAAACTACGGAGAAAAACATCCATACTTTACACATACCTTTCATTTTTTGTATATTTCTTATTACTTCAAACGACACACTTTCTATACATAGTTGTGGAATTAGATAATTTATGAAAATTACATAAAAATAGATACAACTCAATTGTACCCAAAACGCTCCCAATAAATTAGAACATAGAAATTCACCTTCCAAATCAAATTAGGGCAATCCAAATCTATATTAATAATTTATAACCTAATTATCCTAAATTTGGAATAAATTTCTACTTTAATAAATTTTAGAGACTAATTTCTAATTTTCAGATTTGGGTATATATACTATTCTATTTCAATTACCTAACTTACAAAATATATATTTGAGATTGAATACGTTCTTCCTAAGCCTACAACTCCACAGATCTTGCATAGACATAATAATTAAATAAAACACAACGATATAAATTTCAATATTATGAATAAATCATATAATTTTCCATTCACCTTCCTAGCTTTTCAAATCTCCAAATCCGAATTCATCCATTTAACTTCACTCATTTTTCCTACCAAGAATATGCATAACAAGATATATACATACTGCTAGAATTATAGATCTGAGAAGAGATTTGGGGTAAGGGAATAATGATTTATAATTATGAAATTTACCCTTTTCCGCAGTATCGTTCGCTCTTTTCTTCTATTTTCTGCCCTTATTCAATTTATATACATATAATATAATATTTTATAATTAATAAAAATAGCGGAGAAGAGAAAATGACAGAGCTTGGCTGCTTTGATCAGAAAATATGAGAAGACAAGTGAGGGGTTAGACCTATATAAATAAGCGCTTGAATCAATAATATCCATTAGATTTAAAATAATAAAATTCGGGCCATTCGGCCAAGTTTCAACTCTAGTCGCCATGCTCACGACCGGTCGGCCGGTCATAGGCAGCGGTCGACCGCTAGGGTTCGACTGGTCGCGCCCATGGTGTCGATCGGTGGGGCCCAGCAATTATATAATTTATTCCTTTTTAATTCTTTTTAATTATTTTCGTTCCGAAAACTTCAAACATTAACAACTTCTTCATTTAAACTTCGATCGTAAAACTTCAAATATGAAAGTTACTCAAAAAGTCATCACGAACACAATGGTACAAGTTTCGTGGTCAAATTCTGACATTTGCGCAATTTATTTGAGTGTTAATAATTGTTTATTAATCACTGTTAATTTTAAGAGGTGTTACATCCTCCTCCCCTTAAAAGAATTTCATCCCCAAAATTACCCAAGGGTTGAATCATGTAACATAGCGCGCAACCATTCTAAACTATCAACCAATTGGTATACAACCAATTCTGCAACCAAACGTGTACAAGTGCACGGTGATCACAACATATATGATATGCATGCTGAATAATTCTAAGTCGGCCCCCCTATATGAATGCATTTTTTTTAAAAACATTTTGAAAATATGATGCAAACAACTTATATATACTAGCAGTTCTATATGTATGCAAGTTTTCAAAAACCAAAATCTTTGTTTTTGCACAACAATTTCCACACTCCTACGAATAAGAGTATGACTCAACCAATTTTGAAAATCCCATTTTTTTAACATCTACAATTTTGAAAATCCAGTTTTTCTAAATCTATACTCTTATGTCGGAAAAGGATTTCAGATGGAGAATTTTACATTTCCACCATTCTTTTGGATGCCTATTACGTTGCACCTTAGAATCTTCTCTTTTGCCTTCAAATATTTTTCAACTTTTCCGAGTACAATTTGCATAAGAAGGTTTATTTTTGGATGTTAAAACGGAATTATTCTAAACGCGAGTTTTGTTCACCATCAACAAGGTATGGAAATATAAATTTTAAAGCTAAAACATAATTTTGTCTTGTTATTTCCTATATTTTGTATACCGTCTTCCTTGTCCGACAGTAAAACTCATATTCATTAAGAGTCGACCCTACGCTAAGCATGTGGCACTAGAAAATTGAAAAAATTTCATTTTCTGTTAAAAAACCCTTTTTTCCTTCTAATCAGACTTGCAAAATAGTTTGAAAATTCGAATTCCCAAAAGCATTTAAAAACCAATTTTTTTTCAAAAGCACTTTAACAAAATTTACTAAAAGCATTTGTACCCAACTTCTTTAAAGCATTTAAACAAAAAAATTTCAAAATTATTCACACATAATTTTTTAAAACATTTGTTGCTCCATTCTTAAAAACAAATCGAGTAACATCTTGACGTAATCGAGACTCAATCAATGAGTTATTGTATATGATTAATCCTAGCATTGTGCAGTTAATCTTAGACTTGGGGAACATTTTCTTTATTTTAAAACAACAAATAACACACAAGCCTATTTATAAATTTTAGCTTTTAAGGCATAGTGATTGTGACCCATGATTTCACAACAACCTTTGCATGTCTTTCGCTCTTTAAAATTTATTTTTCCTAAAATTTTAAAGTTTTTGGGATTCGAGCATTCTTTATTTCTAGTTACTAACTCAATTTCCTACTCCAAAACTTCCGGCCTTAATTATATTCATTGCTAGTTAAGTGTTCTTATGAGATTTTCTTATTTACACTATTTTCCAATATATATATATATATATATATATATATCGATTAAAGCTCATCCAAACTATCAACACAATAATAAAATAAGAACATATCTCATATCACATTGTATGCTTTTTAATACCCGAAGGGAGACAACTAGTGATTACAACCCAAATAAACTATATAGAAAATTCCTGGAAGCTGCCCTTCAACATCATCTGGTGTTAATGATATTATGGCCCTACACTCTTTACTCAATTAAGATGGACATTTCTAGTATACCATTGAACTATAATACATGTGTCTTAACTTACCTTCTTGGCTCACAATAAATAAGATACATCCATTACTTTAACCATTACATCTGATTATGGGATAAATTGTGCATTGCCACACCACAGTAGGTAAGAACTATAAACTATGCACATTTAGAACAACTTTTCAGAAAATTGGTTTGGTGGAATAACTTTCTTATTACCTATCTTGTCTTCTTTAACCTTCAGTCAACCAACATTGGGTTTGCCATCTCATTACCTTCTTCTTCAATCATACTGCTATCTTTTTTCAATCAAATAGTCTTCACAAACTTTGGTTTTTAATTTCCTTATCCTTGATTTTTTATGCAAGTATACCTTAGGACTCGCAAAATTATACTTTGATATCATTCTCTATTCTTTTAAGGGTTCTTCTTATGGCTTTCACACATGCATGATCAACCATTTCTAGGTTTATACCAATATTTCTTATATTCAATGAAGATTCCTTGTTGCTACCCTACGAGCATTCGTAGCTATTTTATTCACAGTTCTGGCCTTTACCTCGTCTTATCAAGGTAGTCATCCCTATCTGCTTCATATCAAAAATTAGTTTGATTTTCACCACTCTTTATAAAAATAAAATTTTACAGTCAAGAAGTACTTCATCCAAAACTTTTATCTTTGAAAATATAAACTTAAAAACATTTTTATCAGAAATAGCTTGGTTTCTAAAAGGAGCAATGAAACTTTTCTCATTCTAACCAACTTTTCCTTTTCAAAGACTTTCTACAACAGAGATTTACTTCTTCAAAAGTAGGATTTTTAATTCAAAATATTTATTTGCATTCAAAAACCTAAGTGTCTTATCAAACCAAATTTTTTTCAAAAATATCTTCTATAACTTTAAACAATGAAAAGTGTAGTAGACAAGAATAACTACAATCCTATTATTTTTCTACTACTCATGCTATTTTTGCTTTCAACCTTAGCAGAGATTCTAATAGCACATGAAGGGGACTTTTAAAAGATGCGCAATCATTGCACATATTTATGGAAATTTTCCACTTCTCCTATCATATCCCTATTGTTTTTCTTCTACACTATTTCTAACTAGGTTACTAATCCTATTTTTATATAAATTCCTAACACTATTTTTAATCAAATTTCCTAATACTACTACTATTAACATTTCTCCTATCTAAGTTGCCTTCAAGTGGCTTCTCTTTACATAGTTCTTTTTCTATTTTATTGTGTTTCACATTGACTCATCGCACTGCGTTGACCTACTGCTTTAGTCATTGGGCCAACATATGTATAAATCTATTTCATCAGTTTTTCTTCGTATTTTCCTCACAAGGGAACATTCCTCCTATCTTCTTTATCGGGCATTCTTACCCTTAGATTCTCTTTACCCTATTTCAATCAAATATCATTTTAATTTATCCATCCCTTAGAAAGAATTTTTAAAAAAGGAACTTCTAAATTTACAGAAATAGAAAAACTCATCGAGCCAAACATACGCTCTCTTTTTCATTTATTTCAAAAATGAAAAACTATTTTACCAGAACCCTTTAAATTAAAACTTTTTAACATAACCAATTTTTAAATTTCACTAGAAATCTCTAAATAGCCCTTTAAAACTTCCAAATTTGTTTTTTCAAAACAATAACTTTCCAATAAATCCTTTGAAAAACTATTCAAAACGTTTAAGGAATTTTTAAAAAACATTTTGTCAAGTTCTTTCATACGGGTTGAACTTAGAAATGGACTTTAAATATCCTTTCTTTTGGACTTTCCTTCTTTTCTCATTACTCTAACCTCTTCTTCTTAAGAGTATATATTCAAAATTCGACTACCCTCTTATGATGATTAATTAACATCTTCTACGGGAACTTGCTCAATCCTCTTTCAAATCTTTACTTCCGGATGCTTGCAACATATAGATTCTTTCTTCCCATTTGTCTGGTTAAAATGTTGTCTTCAATCGACAGTTTATCGAAATCCACAATCATAAGGCAGCCCGGGCCCAACAAAAGAGTCAAGTACCATTTAGCTTTCGGGATCCTTCTATATGTAGTGCTCATGCTCTTTTTGGTCAACGCCTTGCCTCTACACTCCGTAGGGTAATTTGGGTAGGTGTATAAATTTAACTCCATTTAATTTTCCAACTCATGGTTGCCTTATCCACATTTTTAGAATATGGTCGCAACTACTCTATAGTCGGAATGTATAGAGTCTGGCTTATAATATATATATATATATAATTATATATATAATATATATATATAATTATAGATAAAATTACAAATACATTCTCTCTGCGTATCATAATTCCTCCGATCGACTAACCTAAGCTTCGATACCAAATGTAACAATTTGTACCTTAATGTGTCCGAAATTTCAACTAAATCGAAACCCAAATCCATTAGGATACCGATCGTTGGTTTTGGTAATCTGTAATAAACATAAGTATATCAGAAGCTATCTACATGAACTCACAATGGAATAGAAAAATAAAATAAAACATATATGCTAGCCAAGGAACTACCTTGGAATCAACCTTTAGTATTTGATTATCTTGCCAGCGTCGAGCATGAATGAGAAGACTTTACCATCTGTAGTTTCCATCTTGCACCAGTAGCCCATCACTCTAAATCTATCAAGTAGGTTGTAATGAGTAGTGGGTTGTAGAATATACTAGTGTATAATTTTTATTTGATGATAATAAACATATATATATATATATATATTCGTTTAAATGTATTTGTTATTGTACTATTTTATTTTTTCCACATAATTAAATAAATATTTGTTGAATAAAATAAATAACTCGAAATTCTTATTTAAACAAATATTGTATTCACACAAATATTTTATTAATAATTCAAATAGTACAAATTTGAGCTCTCACTACATTTACACATTTTCAATTACAATACAACTTTAATTACAACACAATTTTCACTTTACAGTTTTACATACATATTTCACCTCACTACATATTCACTCATCACTCGTATTTGATCTTCAACTCTGTTCCAGCCTGTATCCAGCATTTGAACCATCTGCAAAATAAACACTGACGCAGTAAAATTGAAAAAGAAATATTTTGCAGTGCACAATGAAATGTGTGTTTTGAAAATATCGTTTGCCTCAGTTATTTGGGTTGTTCGTCATCATTTTTTAATTCATCTTACGCGAACAACTTGTAACATGCACAGTGTATCACTGTACATGCCACAAGGTCGTGCACACCGATATACACTTGCTTGTTAAAATTGCAGGTACAAATGAGCACAATGTCAAACCCAAGCCAAGACTGGATTCAACTCAGGTGCAATGCAAAAATAACTCAACACATCAATGGTCAGTCATAGCAACCAAAACAACCTCAACAAAACATACCACATGACAGCATGCAACATGAAAACATCATATGGAACCAGACCAGTCTACAGTTCAGAGAACACAAAGGCACCAAACATGTACAAAGATAAGATATGGTCGGTTCAGAGGCAAATAGGTTCAAGTACTTATGTGCATACAAACACAACAGTGGTGAACACAAGAGCTGCAACCAGACAAGGATATACCAAACTTCAAATGCAAAGCAACAATAACAAAAGCAACTCAATTAGACCAGAACCAAGCAACAAAGCTTCAAACATGCTCAGGAACCACACAATGCAACCAGACTCCAACCAAACAAGTAAACATGCTCATATGTACATGGATATGCATGCATTCAGGCATGAACACACATGAAAACAAGACAATCATAATTGAGGGCAGAGACAAATGCAAGTGCAACAGCAAGGTCGAAAAGATGAAATGCATATGTACCAGATGCAAGGAACCAAACTCAAGACAAGATCAAGTGACTAGCATGCACTCATGGATCTTACCAGAAAATATGCATCATTGTTCAAACACACTACTAAAATGTGCAAGGAGAAATACATGCATATTGGATAAATCCAAGTATAAGTTCAACAAAGGAATGCGGAGTGTGCATAAGTTCTCAACTAAGCAAATAGCCAAGTACATGCATATACATGTACATCAGGTATTAGTTTCGAGCAATAGAGCAATGGATACAACAAAGAACTCAATCCAGAAACAACAAGCAAGATACAACATGAACATAGTTCATCATCATTGGACAACCGACAAACAACAAAGCACACAGAGGAAACTCAGAGATACAAACACCAACAACACAGTTCAACAAGTTAACATACACACAAGCATCCAGGTCGCAAATGTTCCAGGTAAAGGAAACAAGCATCAGCAATACCAAAGCCGAAGTCAACAAGTCATGGCCGAGATAAAAATCAACAGGGGTCAAACATATTTGAAGATATTTCAGAGAAATCGATATATTTGTACGTATATCAAAACGAAGAATGAGTCAAGCACTGAATAATCATTCGATAAAAAATCCATGTCGAGAAAAGAAATTGAAAATTTCAAACTGAAATTTCCAAACGAAAATATAGGGGTTCAATCCCTATAAATTAACCCATGTCATCATCGGCATTAATTCATTCGAGTACAACGCATAAAATCGAAAACTTAAATCAGAGAGTTCATACCAAATCAATCGAAGAATTACTCGACTCATTGAAGCGACCAAGTGCATTCAAAGCAAGGCGATCGATCGACGAAGCAATTAAAGCAAAACATCTCTTCAATCGATCAATTGGAATTGGCGCTTCGATCAGAAGGAAACCCTAATTCCTGAAGAACTAAGAAAAGGAAATCGGCCAGATTGAATAAGAGAACGAATATCTCATTCTACCATAGGCCGCACTAATTTTAGTTGGGCCATGCCTTTCTATTTAATCAAGTTTATTTTGTGGCTAAAATTGTATTTAGGGTTTCCATTTTATTTGTTTTGTATTTTCTGTTTTTTAAATTTGAAAACTCTAGTTTAAATAGGTTACGAACTACGAGGCGTAGTTCGAGAATTCGCAACTCAGTGGCGGAGTTGTGGCAGGGTTTTGAGCTTAGAGTTAGGTTAATCAAGTTAGTGGGTATCGCAAGTTTATGTGGTTTTGTAAGTGTCTGATTACTTAATTTCTAGTAGAAACCTTGGGGCAGCACGTAGGCAATTTTTTTCCGAAGCTGGGTAAAACCGTGTGTGATCTTTACTTTCTGTTTTTATTTTTATTTCCGCATTAATATTTAGGAGGCCCTATTCACCCCCCCTCTCGGTGAAAACTATCCTACAAGGGTCTGAACAACGTTCTAGTGACTAGAAAATTACATACTTTATCTTTAACACTAATTTATGCCGAGTGATTTCTAAAGTGCTATGTCCATTATTCACGGCTTTTCTGTGTAATTTCATTTATGCGTACTATATGTCTAACTTTTTTCGAGGTATAAATATATATATATATATATATATCTGTGTGTGTATATATATATATGTATATGTATTTATATATATGCCTATATACATATTGTTAGTACCTTAGGCATTGGTTTTGATGACAACAACCATATGACATTATATAAAATATAGATACTAATGTTTTTATCAAGATATATACATTATACAATGCATGATATTAGACAGATATTGATTAAGAAGACTGTACAGTATCAAGTAAAGATCCAAGAGGCTGATATAGAGATTCAAAAGTTAGAGATTGAAGACTCGTGAGTATTGAAGAACTCAAGATTACCAGATAAGTTATAGAGTCATAGAATTTCTGTTAAAACCCTTATAGCACTTCTTTGTTCTCTCTCTCTCTATTTGTTCGTTTCAAATAATTTTCAATTTCAAATATCTTAAAACTCAAAAATAGGTTTTAAAGATTATTCTTGTTTTCAAAATAATCTTTCAAAATAACCTTTAAATTATTTTTACTTTTTGATTTTATTATACCTTGAGAAATTAAGTTTTTAAAGTGTTTTAAAATATACTTTGAATATTATACTTTGTTATAATTTTAGTTTTAAAGTTTTCTAAATATTTTTAATTATATTATAATATTTGTTATAACTTTGATTTTAAATATATTCACTTGTACTTTATTATTTATATTTAAAATTCTTTATATACTTAAAATATTCTAAAATAATTTTATAAAGTTTTCTTAAGTTTTAATATGATTAAAATATGTACAAACTATGTTTGAATGATTATACAAAGTATCAAAATATTTTACAAAACTTACTATATTCAAAACAAATTTTAGGAAGAGTTTTTCAAATTTTCAAAGAGTACGTCGACATACTCTAAGCCATATGTCGACATACGGACCGTGGATTTCAAATTTTGAATTGAAATTTCTTTTCGTCATATCTCTTCACGAATGGACATGACTGTTGTTTCTCTATAATAGGGGTTAAACAACGAATTTTCTTTAATTACTTTCTTATATTTCTCTCCCCTTTTTACTCTCTTGTTTTCTAAATGAAATTATATTCAAACTCTTCTCAAATTCAATCAGAATCAAATCCAAACTCCATTGATTTGATTCTCTATTGTTTACTTATTGATCTCCCTCCACTCTTTCACTTAAATCAAGATTAAAGTGCTACTTAAGAGGTTATAGGATCATTTGTACTTAAGATCAAGAAACTGAGTCTGTAAATCTTTACTCATTGATTTGATTCTCTGTCAAATCATACTCTTATACTTTGTGGTGTGCTTGGTGTCCCTGAAATCCAAGTGGGTGTAATTGTAGCCCATGTAAATCAATTAGATGTCCTTGGTGACCCAGAAAATCAAGTGGGTGTGCTTGTGAGCCGTGTAAATCAAGTGAGTCTATCTAGAGCTCGAAAAGTCTGGAGGTTGTGTCTGGTAACATTGAAATCGAGATTGTATTTGTTTTGATATTTGAAAAGAAATCTATACAAGAAATTGTACGGGACTGGATGTATGGTAACTCTGAACCGGTATAAAATCCCAGTGTGTTCTTTCCTTTTTTCTTTTACTGCATTTATATTTATCTGTGTTTGAATATGTGTTGTTAATTGCATTTTTTAAACTATAATCTCAAAAGAATTGAAAAAAATTATAAAAATTAGAAACATTATTCACCCCCTCTCTAGTGTTAAATTAGCCTTAAGATCCATTTTCATCGAACTAACATTTAGTATTAGAGCATTGGTTTTCAAAATTTACTAAATTGAGTTTTGAAAAGTTTTAATGGCAAGAGATATCGATAATATTCTTAACACTATTTCTGAAAAGAAATCTGACATAATTAACATGGCATTGTTTCACGAATTTGCATTCATTCATTATGAAAAGTCACTTGATCTTTTGAAAAGATATAATTTGTAGGAATAGACATGTTACATGGCTTTTTATGGACAAACACCTAATGGTCAAACTCTATAAATAAAAAGGACAAATGGATACTGGATAGTGGCTGCTCAAGGCATATGACTGATAATCCGTAGATCTTGAAAGATACATTTACAGAGATGGTGAATAAGTTAATTTTGAAGACAACTCTAAAGGATATGTGATTGGCAGTAACTCTAAAACTCCTATTTCTAATGTTTTGTTAGTTAGGAATTTAAAATATAATCTATTGAGCATTACTCAATTATATGATAAGGGCTTCAAAATTAAATTTGAAAAAGTTAAATGTCATATTGAAGATAATGGGTCAAACATTATCTTTAAAGACATTAGGAAAAGAAATAGTTACATATAAAGTATGAAGGTATCAAATGATAATATGTATCTTTTGGCCGAATCAAGTGATCCTTGGATTTGGCACAAAAGTTTTGGTCATTTGAATTTCAAACACCTTTCTAAAATTGGCAAAAATGATCTAGTTACACTACAAGAAATCTAATCATTACCTACCAATATACATGGGTAGGTAAAGATAACCTTTATCTACCAATATTTAATGGTAAGATTTATTGGTAGGTAAATATTGCCAATATTATAACATTTTGGACGGGGGATTATCTACCAATAAATATGAGTAGGTAAAAAGTGTTACCTAAGCATATACTGGAGGGAAAGATTTTTGCAATCAGTGCCTTTGTTTCCCTTCTATTATTTTAACTCTTCATTAAAAATAACGATGAGTTGTGTGATGATGTATTAAAAAAACCCTATCCTAGCAATTTCGTTTTTGGAATGAATATTTTGTTTGCATATCCTAGCAATGTTCCTTATAAAATCACTTATTTATTAAGTATTAATAATTATTTTGAAATATGAAATAATTAGAAATTAATAATTAATAAACAGTAATTAAATTTTAAATAATTAATATTAAATATTAAATAATCATTTATTAACTACTTTTCATATATTTCCATTTTTTTCAGACAATTGACTATTAAAATGTAAGTATTGCAATTTTTTATAAAAAGTTTCACAATTTCATACCAGTATGTCATCATCCAAAATGGCTAAAACATACTCCCCATTTTATTAGAGAAACACAATCCATACTATCCTCTCCAGCTACAAATCTAAACGTTAATTTTAAACCAAATTTAGGCGATTTCTTTCAAGATCTCATTACTTGGCCCCTTTCTAATTTAGATAATGTTAGGTAATTTACTTTTAGTACTTATTCCAAAGACAACATCTTGATTAGGTTGTTGGGTATCTAACTATAGATGGTTGCATTATAATATGTATTTGCTGCTAATGAAATTTTTTTTCCTCCTTCTACCAATTTGTTAATTTCATATTTTTCAGAATTGGATTAGTGAATGAATCACAAAGCAGAATTGGATTAGTGAGTGAATGAATCACACAAGCCTATAAAAAGTAAATTCTTTATTTATGAATTTTGTTTAGTTGTATAAGCTTGAATCACGAAGTCATTATCAAGCTTGCATTTATTATTTATCAAAATTTTGGTAGTAATTATGGTCATTGGTTACCGGATCCAATATTTTATACCCCTAATCTATTGTTATAGCTTTTCTTTACAAAGTCCTTTCTGATGTCGCATTTAGGTTTAATTATCAAATTTACTAGCTCCATGCAGACTTTTAGATTATGCACATAAATGATATATTGGTATTTGTACAACTAATAAATATAACTTTTATACCCAATATCTTTTTTTCTCCCTAAAGATATGCAATTTTAGTCTATATATTTTCTGCAATTATCTATAGTTTCAGCAAATTCATCCCAGTGCAGTTTTAGATTCTTTCCACTTTTAAAATATGAGATTTTTGAAGAAGTTTCGATGTCCATATGAGATTATTTGGGATTAGCTTATGGTTTTTATCTCATTTTATTTCTAAATTAGTAATAACTGATTATGGCGAGACATGTAGCAGACTGATTTTGAAATATTTTTATTTACTGCTAAAATTAGAAAATAGAAGCAATTTGATTTTGTACATCTCTTATTTCAATAATCAAAAGTAATTGATTGTTCATTTTACTAAATTAATTATTTATAATTCACAGGCTTTTCAACTCATCTTTAACTACAAAAAGTTCATACACAAAACTAAAGCAGTAATGTTGTAATTTAGGTGAATAAGGTAACTTTAATTGCAACTTAGAATTCCTTTTTCTTTGTCATAGTTTATTAATTAGATTGATCTAAAGTTGTTGTATTGATACGTACATGGACGGATCTAATATATGCTTAGCTATGGCAATTTTCATATCTATATGTCTCAAATATGTATATTACCATTTTTTGATTAAATGTCTCTGAAACTAAGAATCGTGCAACATCAAGATTTATGATATTCTGCTAAATAGACTCAATTTTATGTTATTTCAAAGTTTATGTTATTTTCCAAACAAGAAAAGAGTCACAAGTCCCTGTCTTTGATGTTGTTATAGAAAAAATCCCTATAGAAATAAATATGTAAATTTGATCCCTATTTTTTGAAAAATAAAAAACGCAAGATGCCTTACTCTTTTCTGTTTCTGAAATCTTTTTCGATATTTTCAAAATTTTGAAAAGCGCAAGTTATCTTGCACTTTCTATCAGGTAAGTGCAAACTAGTTTGCGCTTTCTGATTTTGAGTTTTTTTTTGAAATTTTTGAAAAGCGCAAGGTAACTTGCGCTTTCTAGCAGGAAAGCGCAAGTTAGTTTACACTTTCTGATTTTGAAATTTTTCTAAAATTTTGAAATTTTTGAAAAACGCAAACTAATTTGCACTTTCTGATTTAGAGAAAACAAAGACCTAATTTACATACTTGTTTCTACAGGGACCTTTGTTGTAACAACATCAGAAATAGGGACCTTTCGTGCAAAGCCTCTTTTCCAAATAGGTCTGTGCTTTAAATGATATCGTTTTTCCTTAAATTTCACCAACCTATTTTTATAAGTGTTATAAATACTACATATGGTTTTTTATTCCTAGAAATGTTTGGGAATATTATATGTCTTTTTAAGTTTCGATATGTTATGCATTTCAGATCAATTTTGTATGTCCATCCCATTTAACCTCTATTTTATTCCCTTGTGGCACCCACGTCATAGTTGATTTTTAAAATGTTTTCATTTACTGCTAAAACCCACTATTATAGAAGTAAATTAAAATATTTTCTTCTTTATAATTATCTTATTGAGTTTGTCTTACATATTATTTTTCTTATAATTATCTCGTTGATTATTCATTCTCCTAAATCAATTATTTCTAATTTATAGGTTGTTTAGCTCATCTTTTGACCAAAAATGTGCTTCCATGGAAATTAGTTTATCCAACAATAAGGCTGTAAATTGCATTAAAATGATAAATTTAACTTCCCTTGCATTATTATTACCACTAATATTTAATTGTGATAGTTTTTATCCAATTAATTTAGCAATGTTGTAATATAATGGTAGATTCAATATATACATAGCTATAATTGTTGCCATCTAGCATAAATACCTATAGAAGAATAATTTTTAATTGATTGTCATACCTATAATAAATTTATGGGCATAACTTAATCGATAAAGTTATGTAATTTATTTGGTTTTCATTTATTTCCAAATATATATCCGTATCCAAATAAATAAGTATTTTAAATGAGATTTTGTTACAAAAATTTCACCAAACCTATTATTATTGATATTGTTATGTGTTTTACATTTTCATCTTTTAGTCAACTACTAATTGGTGATTCAAAGCATTAAAACGATATTGTTTATGCTTGACATACTTTTTGCTCAAATATGTGATGTTGCTTCTTAACTCACTTTCATTTAGGTTAGTCTCTTTCTTTTCTAGTCTAAATATCAATTTATATAAAAGTATACATATACTTATATCTACTGCTTGACAACATGCTTATATCATCTAATCTGGTATAAATTATTTCACATGTCTTATACTTTTGCCTAAATAAGGAAACAGTAATTTTTCACTAGTATACTGCATATTGCATATTGCTTCTAATTAAATGTTTGTTGATATTAAAAAAATATTTAACCGATGCATGGGATCAGAATCTTAGTGGAGACTGAATTAAAGATAGAAAAATGCATAAGGAACTTTTTAAGACAATTTTTCTTGCTGTTATTCAGGAAAATAAAAAATAAATCAAGTAAAAACAAGCTATACGTTCAATTTTAAGACCTAACATTCTTATAATCGTTGTACAATTGACCATTGATCGATGTCCTTACTAGTCTTTTGAGCGGAAGACTCGTTACAGAGAAGATAGAACCTGCAGTACAAAGTCAGGTAACATACAGTCAAATCATTATATTACAAACTGATATTTCATAAAACTGAAATTGATATTTACAACATATATATGTTCTTTATAGACGAACGCAGTAGACCCCCAGTAATCAAATTCCTTGACATATTCGATACAGAAGGCACAAAAGGCATGTCATAAGATACAATTGATAAAATTGGAACAATTAAAATATCAATGGAGAATGGTTCTTATGCATTAGCATCAGTATGCTGCTCAATTTGCCTTCAAGTATGACCTCTATTGCAAAATATTTTCTTGATATGTTAAGCCTGATTATTAATTGTTGATTAACGAAGTATTCAATTTTTTTTGCATGACTTTGAAATCGAAGCAAGCACGAGGAGTCTACTAATGTAAACATGTTTTTCACGTGCAGTGTATCGATGGCTGGCTTATCATGCATGCTTTATGGCCATTGTGTAAGAGAGACATCTAATTTTTTCTAGTTATTTTCTGTAAATTATATATACATGGGCATCAAATGTTTGTACATATATAAGTGCGAATTTTATGTAAACTACATATACATTTGATTAAATATCACAATGACTACAACTGCTTTGATATGGTTAATTGGGTTGTTTGATATATTAGTTTTGTAGATAATAATAATGAATGTTTTTTCTAGTTTATTTCTAATATAGAACATTTATAAATAACTGTTATTATCTTTTACCTACACATAACCATTAAATTTAACCAAAATATTGTGTAACGGACCAGTAAAATGATGCCATGTGGGCTAATAAAATAACGCCATGTGGTCCAATAATTATGTGCAACGTAGACCAATCAAATGATGCCACGTGGAAAATCAGATAATGCCATGTGGACTAATCAAATGCTGCCACATGGCCTAAGAAAAATGATGCTATATGTACTAATTAAATGATGACACGTGGACAAATTGTTGTTTGACACATGAACCAACTACAAGATGCCAAGTGGAGGCATTGATGTATGCCACGTGTATGCTACTGTGGCAACTATATCAGCAGCCACGTAAGATGACACATCATCAAACACATCAGCCGATGACTCATCATTTGATTCACAACATAGTAGGGTCCACATATTCTTTTACCTACCAGTATTAATAAGTGTAGGTAAAGACTCTTTCCCCACTAACTTTTACCTTCCAATGTCTACGAATTCAATATTGGTAGCTAAAACATATTACCCACCACTAGGCTAGTTTTACCTACACTTACAATTGGTAGGTAAAGACCTCATTTTCTTATAGTGTTAGGCGTCTTCCTAAAATAATTTTTGATGTTAATAACCTTTGACATGCGTGCCAATTAGGAAAACTTAGAAAAAGTTCTTTTAAGTCAAAAGATATGATCTCTACCTCTCAATCCCTTGAACTTCTTCATTTAGGTCTTTTCGGTCCTTCGCAAATACAATCTATAAATCATAATAGACATGTTTTTGTAATCGTAGATGAATTTTCTATGTTTACTTGGACTATTTTCCTAAAACTTAAAAGCGATGCTTTTGAATTGTTCAAGATCATTGTTAAAAGAATTCAAAATCAAATATTTATTAAAATTTAAACTATCCAAAGTGATCATGGAGGAGACTTCGAAAATGAAAATTTTTGTAACAAGAAAGGGATTGCTCATAATTTTTCTTTTTCAAAAACACCTCAACAAAATGGAGCAGTAGAACGTAAAAATAGAACGATTCAAGAGTGCGTAAAACTATGTTAAATGATAGTGATTTACCTAAAAAAATTTAAGCTAAAGTGGTTGCTACAACATGTTATATTTTAAATAGAGCTTTAATAAGACCTTTAACTCTGAAAACACCATACTTTATTTTATAATAAAAAGCCTCAAGTATCGTACTTTAGAGTTTTCAATGGTAAATGTTTTGTATTGAATACTAAAGAAAATTTAGATAAATTTTATGCTAAATCAGATAGAAGAATTTTTATTGGATATTCAAACATAAGTAAAGCTTATAGAGTTTTTAATACTGGAACTAATACTATTGAAGAAACATTACATGTTTCATTTGATGAAAAAATTAAAATTAATAATACAAGTATTGATGAAGAAAAAAATGTTCATAATACAAATGAAATTACTGATAATGAAATTATTAATAATGAAAGTGATAAAGATACTAAAAATATATATCCAAATAAGGGAACCAAAATATTAAAGGACCATCTTATAGAAAACATTCTAGGAAATATAGAATCTGTTGTTAAAACAAGAAATAAATTAAATAAAATGAGTAATATTGTTTTATTTTAACTATTGAACCTAAAAATTCAAAGAAAGCATCAACAGACGATTCATGGATTCTTGCTACGCACAAAGAATTGAATCAATTAACAAGAAATAATGTTTGGGAATTAGTCCCAAGACCCGAGGATAAATCTATAATAAGAACTAAATGGGTATACCAAAATAAAATGAATGAACAAGGAGAAGTTGTAAGAAATAAAGCTCGTTTAGTCGTTCAAAGTCACTATCAAGAACAAGGTATTGATTTTGATGAAACCTTTGCACCCGTAGCTGGATTAGAAGCAATAAGAATCTTACTCAATTTTGCAAATCATAATAATTTTAAATTATTTCAAAGAGATGTTAAAAGTGCTTTTTAAATGGTTTTATTAAAGAAGATGTTTATGTAGAACCCCCAATTCTTTGAGGATGAGAAATTCCCTAATCACGTTTATAAATTAAAGAAAACTTTATATGGTCTAAAGCATGATCCTAAAGCTTAGTATGATAGATAGTACTATTTTTATTAAAAATAATAATAACAATATTCAACTGATACAAATATATGTAGGTGATATTATTTTTGGATCAACTAACGATGAATTAAACAAAGAATTTTCAGATATAATGACTAAGGAACTTGAAATGAGTCATGGGAGAACTAAATTACTTTTTAGGATTACAAATAAAACAATTAAGTAATGATATTTTTATACTTCAAGAAAATTATGCTAAAGATTTAGTTAAGAAACTTGGCATGTCAAATACCAGTGGTAAGCCGACTCCCATGGCAACAAATGAAAAATTAAATAAGGAAGAAAATTCAAAAGATGTAGATCAAGAATTATACAGAGGAATGATTGGATCACTACTCTACATAACCGCAGTAGACCTGATATAATGCATAGTGTATGTCTCCGTGCAAGATATCAATGTCAACCTAAGGAAACTCATCTAAAATCTGTAAAAAATATATATTAAGATACGTAAACAACATATTAGATTATGGACTCTTTTATCCAAAAGAGGATTCCTTTGAATTAATTCATATAATGATGCTGGTTGCAAATCAGACCGAAAAAGTACAAGTGGAACTTGTCACTTTTTAGGACACTCTTTAGTTTTCTGGTTTAGCAAAAAGCAAAATTCTGTATATTTGTCCACAACAAAAGCAGAATATATTTCAACAATATTAGCCTGTTCATAAGTTATTTATATGCAACAAACATTAAAAGATTTTGGTTTAAACTTTACAAAATCACCAATATACTGCAGTAATACTAGTACGATTAATTTATCTAAAAATCCAGCTCATCATGCTAGAGCTAAACATATTGATATACGACATCACTTTCTAATAGAAAACGTAAACAAAAAAATAATCTCACTAGAATTTATATATACTAAAAAAATAGCTGATATATTAATAAAACCATTGAACCAAACATCATTTACTAAGCTAAGAAGAGAGTTAGGAATTTGTTCTCTATCAGAAATATAAAAATAATAACATATAAATCAGAAATTAAAAAGATAAACAAATCATCAAATTTATACTAGATATGTCGACATACCTGGATTGGATATGTCGGCATATGCAGTTAAATTCAGAATTCAAATTTCCGTCCTAAATTAAAATTTCGAACTGGAGTTATATAATCATCAAAGTTTGACTTCTTCTTCATTTTTCTATCTTTTCACTATTTTATCTTCTAAAATAAAATAATCCCATGGCCTCCTCTAATTCTAAGCATCCAAGAGAGGAAAATTCATCCTCTTTCTTCCCATCTCCCACACAAGGGCCTCTCAAGAACATCACAATAGTCAAAGTGACTAAATTGGAGGATGAAATGAAGAGTGTTCTGCAAATTCTCACTGAAATAAAAGTGGTTCAACTTGGAATCTCCAGGGAATAAGAATAACAAGGCAGAATCCTACGAAATCTGCAGAAATATCTATTGAATAATTCAACAAATCCAATAGTGATTAAAGAGGATAATTATAATCCTACAAATGCTGAAGATGAAGAGGAAGAAGAAAAGGAAGAAGAAGAGGAAGAACAAATGGACATAGATGAAGACCATTGTGTTGGAGAAGTCTGTTTCGATCGAGATGGAAATCTCGTCGAACAAAAAGGAAATTTCTACCTTCATTACCCCTTTCTCCATCCAAAATTCTCCCATAATCAAGAAGAAACCTTAGTACTTATGGTTATCAGGTTTTAGTAGGATTCGAATTTGGTTTGTTTGTGTGTTTTGGATTTGCTAATAATTGGTGTGTATAGACTTATTGATTGGATTGGATTGACTTGTGTGAATTAAATTGATTAATTAAATTTGTTTTGTGTTCACTTTACTTTAAATATATGTATTGGATTGATATGATTGATACAAGTTTTTATGTTATCACTTATCATTATTATCACTCTTATATTATTTTGTTTTCTAATTGCTCTTATATAATATATATCATTTGTTATTGCTTTTTTTATCACTTTATATACATCACATAGTACCTTGGTTAGGGCGAGATTTTTTTGTTAGATTTTTGTTGATGATAAAAGGGGAGAAATATATAAAATCTAAACATAGATTAAAGGGGAGATTTGTAGCTCAGAGGGAGTTATAACATATTTGATATACATGGTTGTCATCATCAAAAAGGGGGATATTGTTAGTACCTTAGGCATTGGTTTTGATGACAACAACCATATGGCATTATATAAAATATAGATACTAATATTTTTATCAAGATATATAGTATATAGTACAAGATATTAGATAAATATTGATTAAGAAGACTGTACATTATCAAGTAAAGATTTAAGAGGCTGATATAGAGATTCAAAAGTTAGAGATTGAAGACTTACGAGTATTGAAGAACTCAAGATTTCCCAGATAAGTTATAGAGTCGTATAGTTTTTGTTAAAACCTTGATAGCACTTCTTGATCTCTCTCTTTCTCTCTCTATTTTTTCTTTCCAAATATCTTAAAACTCAAAAATAGTTTTTAAAGAGAAATCTTATTTTCAAAATAACCTTTAAATTATTTTTACCTTTTGATTTTATTATACCTTGAGAAATTAAGTTTTTAAAGTGTTCTAAAATATACTTTAAATATTATACTTTGTTGTAATTCTAGTTTTAAAGCTTTCTAAATATATATATATATATTATAATATTTATTATAACTTTGATTTTAAATATATTCACTTATACTTTATTAGTTATATTTAAAATTCTTTATATATTTAAAATATTCTAAAAATAATTGTATAATTTTTCTTAAGTTTTAATATGATTAAAAACTATGTTTGAACGATTATGCAAAGTATCAAAATATTTTACAAAACTTACTATATTCAAAACAAATTTTAAAAAGGGTTTTTCAAAATTTCAAAGAGTATGTCGACATACTCTTACCATATGTCGACATATGGACCGTAGATTTCATAATTCAAATTTGAATTGAAGTGTCTTTTTGTCGTATCTCTTCGTGGATGAACTAACGAATTTTCTTTAACTACTTTCTTATATTTCTCTCCTCTTTTTACCCTTTTGTTTTCTAAATGAAATTCTACTCAAACTCTTCTCAAATTCAATCAGAATCAAATCCAAACTCCATTGATTTGATTCTCTATTGTTTACTCATTGATCTCTCTCTACTCCCTCACTCAAATCAAGATCAAAGTGTTATTCAAGAGTTTATATGATCATTTGTACTCAAGATCAAGAAACCGAGTCTGTAAACTCTATCAAATCACACTCTTATACTTTATGGTGTGCTTGGTATCCCTAAAATCCAAGCGAGTGTGATTGTAGCCAATGTAAATCAGTTGAGTGTGCTTGGTGACCCGGAATTTCAAATGGGTGTGCTAGTGGCCCGTGTAAATCAAGTGAGTCTACCCAGAGCTCGGAAAGCCTAGATGGTGTCTTATAGCCTTGAAATCGAGATTGTATTTGCTTCGATATTTGAAAATAAATCTGTACAAGAAATTGTAGCACTGAATGTAGGGTAACTCCAAACCAGTATAAAATCCTGGTGTGTTCTTTCCTTTTTTATTTTACTGCATTTATATTTATCTGTGTTTGAATCTCTGATTGTTAATTGCATTGTTTAGACTATAATATCAAAATAATTCAAAAAGAATTATAAAAATTAGAAAACACTATTCACTCCTCCTCTAGTGTTGAATTAACCTTAAGATCCATTTTCCATTAAACTAACACATATCTATCTAAACATTGTACTACCCAAAAAAACCCGACCACTTAATACTTCTTAAAGAGGGAAAAGACAGAGCCATCGGCTATTTAATACCTTAACCCCAAAGCGGGCCCTCTGTAACGTAATTGTTAGTCAATCGGTTGTAGCTACAGAGACCGATGACTCATAGATACGACTTTATAATTTAATTTCTGTATTACTAACGTATCTCAAAGACTTATCTAAGAGTTAACTAGTCCACCTCCAACAAACAAACAACTAATTAAATAATAAGGTCTTTGCGCATCCCATATAGATTGTATACCAGTAGGAAGCGAAATCCATCAGGGAATAACCCAAGTATTTGCTAACGATCGCTCGGAACCGCTGGTGGTCATAGCCTACATGTCAGCCCTACTACTAAATATTGGTACAACAACAATACCGACATAGCCCGCCGACCTCCCAAGGCCGAAATCCCTTTTAAACTAACCTAATGTAAGTTAAGGAAAATGCTCATTTTAGTTACTTAATACATCTTGTTAGAATTGAAGCAGACCCAATTTTCCTATTAGGTACCGTCGTAGGTTAATTAAGACTTTTTAAATACGAAGGAGGTAGACCCAACGACCATTTAATACCTTCCCTCCTGAAGTAAACCCCTTGACATCCCTAAAGTTTCTAGATCATTTAATACTTCAAATTCGAGGCGAACCCTTAGTATATTTTCTCCTGCCTATATGCAAATGTATAATCCTTCCATACAGGTCCTATGATTTTAGATGTCCCACATCAGTAGTAAGTATACACAACCACCGGTAGCCTTTAAGTGAAGGGCATACTTTTGTTGTGTAAC
This sequence comes from Allium fistulosum, assembly GCA_030737815.1. Lineage (NCBI taxonomy): Eukaryota > Viridiplantae > Streptophyta > Magnoliopsida > Asparagales > Amaryllidaceae > Allium > Allium fistulosum. Next base: position 1,123,569,330 of record CM060904.1, on the reverse strand, counting down.
TCTACTTACCTCGCATTCCAACCCTTACTAAACCTAACCAATCATCGTAGGCCTAAATATTGGGTTAGGCCCACTAATTCTTGCTCGTCTTAAACATATTATTAAGGCTATATAATTTTCTACTATGATAATTATACTGCCTCAGAGCTTTTTATTCATATCTTATATGCCTATTACATATACTTTTTAATTCTCTTTTACGTCCAATAAATTCTAATTGTTCGTAATAAAAGATCTTTAGTATTCTAATTGGATAACCACTAATGATATTTATTTATTCGTTCTAATTCAGCCTATTATGCCTATTCCATTTCCCCATAAATGCCATATTAGATCCTTTTACAGTCTCATTAAATGCATTTATGTCCCCGTTTAATTTGTGTAACTCACTATTAACTGCACTTTTATTGCCCTACTAGTTTGCGACCATCATTCCAAATTTTGGAATTACTATCTCTTTTCCACTTCAACCTCCTAGTCCTATGATTTACTATGCTACAAATAACCAGTTGTCATAATTATAACTAATACGAATATTGATGTATCTTACACTATATTGAAAGGGACGCGGAAGATGATCTTAAGGCTATTTAACACTAGAGGGGGGGTGAATAGTGTTTTAAGAATTTCTTTAAAACTTCTTTGATTTAAATTGAATTAACTAACTTAATGCAAATACACAATCACAGATCAAATCATAAAATCACAAACAAATGCAAATATAAATAAAAAGCAAGTAAAGGAAAGAACACACCAGGAATTTTATACTGGTTCGGTGTTACCCTACATCCAGTCCCGCACAACCCGTACGGCTTTCTATTCAACAATAATCTAGATTACAATCCCTCGATTCCAAGGCAACGAGGTACACCCTCCAGATTCTCAGGTCTCTGGGTAGAACCACTTGATTCACAGGACACAAGTTCACCCGATCGATTTCCAAGGACACGATCACACCTTTATAACCCCACACAAGTTTCTTTGAGTACAAATGTATCTATAACTCTGATAAGCACTGAGATTCTTTGGAGAGAGTGGCAGAGAATCAAACTAGAGATATTCTGGTTTGATTCACTTAAGATTTCGGCAAAATATGGATAGGATGATTAGAAAATAAGATAAGAAAGTAAAGAGGAGAGAAAATAAAGAAAGTAGTTTTTTGAAAACGTCCATAACAGTTTCTATTTATAGAGAATGAATGGATGTGTCCATTCGAAGAGGTTTAAATGAATATACACTTCTTTTGAAAACAACCTTTGCTGTAACGGGAAGTATGTCGACATGACAGGTAAATAGGATGTCGACATGGTCTAGTAAAAAGTGATGATTTGCTTTACTTTGAAAATGATGATTTAAAACATATGCAACTTTATTCAAATGGACTCTATGTATTTGTAGAAGGTATTTAGAAGTAGAAATACTTATGAATGTATATATGTATATATACTAAAATATATTTAAAATCAAAGTAAATAAACTAAAGTAAATATAATATTAAAATAGATTTTGAGGCTAAAATATCAAGGACAATTTTGAAATCAAAATATAACAAAATGATAAATATGATTTTAAGGCTAAAACATTTTTGGAAATGTGAACGAAGGTTTTTCTTTTGAAAAGGAATATTTGAAAATCATTTTATAAAACAAGAGATAATTTTGAAAATCATTTTGAATCAAAATTAGTGGATAACAAAATAGGGCTACTATCCGTTCCACTAGATATTTCGTGAGTTCCATCTCACTAGGGTTCCATCCCTTTAACAAGAACGAAGTGGATTCCATTCCACGAGTAAATTGGATAAAAAAGAATGATAGTGCTTTCAAGGAGTTTTAACAAATATCTAACCTAACTATATTATTTGTCTTGAACTCTTGAATATCTTGAATCTCATGAGTCTTCAATCTTGAACTCTTGATCTTTGTCTTCATCAATTTTGTTTTCTTTACTGTACAGTCTTCTTTTGTTGATACCAGCATATAGATTTCCTGCACATATATATTTTATAACACTTCTATAGTTGTTGTCATCAAAACCACTATCCTATGGACTAACATTCTCCCCCTTTTTGATGATGACAACCTTTGTTTATAAAATATTTATATTCTCCTTATAACTCCCCCTAAATCTAATAACTCCCCCTTAATATATGCCTAACTAACCTATTTTATACTTCTCCCCCTTTGTCATCAACAAAAAAAATGACACTAACTCCCCCTAAATCTATGATATTAATGATAGTGTTATCATTAATAATACTGAAACTAGATATAACAATGCACTAAACATCGTATACTTAGAATGTTATATATGAGCAATATAAGAATAAGAATAATAAGTGTAACCACAGATTATTTTATTCATTTCAATATTACTATATACATGACTATTTAAACTTATAAACACATAAATAAATAAAACAAGAAAATAAACAACTCAACGGTTGTTTTTGATGATGGGAGACTTGTGGACAGGACAATTTGGGTAATGGAAACAGAAATTTCCATGTTGTTCCACAATGTTCCCATAAGCATCAAAACAAACTTCCCCTACACATACTGCTTCATCATCAGTTTCTTTCTCCATTGGTTCTTCCTCTTCTTCTTCGTCTTCGTCTTCTTCTCCTTCTTCATTTGCTTCTATGTTAGAAGAATCTTCAATTACAATTGGATTGGCATGATTATCCATGAGGAATTTTTGAAGATTCCTCAGAATTTTCCCTTGTTTCTCTTGCTCTCTTGCCATTCTCAATTGTTGAACTTGCATTTCAGTTAACATCTGCAGCGATTCATTAACTTTCTCCTCTATTTTGATGACACGAGCGAGTATGGAGTTTTGGAAAGGGCCATGTGAAGGAGAAGGGAAAGAAACCGGTGATATTTGATTAGGATTGGATGTGGAAGCCATGGATTTGATGTTTCTAGAAAGTAGAATGAAGAAATAATGATTGGAGGGAAGAGAAACTCGGAATGGGTGAGTTAAATAACCACCCATTCAAAAATTAGAGGGAAAAAAAACGAACTGTTATTTTTACCGTTGCATGTCGACATGACGCATGAATACCATGTCGACATGGTGTTGCAAAATGCTATGGTTAAGAAAACATTCATATATACCCTATGTATACTACTATACTATATACTATATTTCAGAAAGAGAACATATACCTAATTCTCTTCTTAACTTGGTGAAGACATGTTCTCCTAAAGGTTTGGTTAAAATATCAGCTATTTGATTTTCAGAATTAACGAAATCAAGAGAATTTTTCTCTTTATTTACGTTATCTCTTAGAAAATGATGTCTAATGTCAATATGTTTAGTTCGGGCATAGAGAGTTGGGTTTTTGGACAAACTAATGGCACTAGTGTTATCACAGAAAATTGGAGATTTCGTGATAGATATACCAAAATCATTCAAGGTTTGTTGCATATACAAAACTTGAAAACAAGCTAAAGCAGCAGAAACATACTCTGCTTCAGTTGTTGATAGGGAAACAGTATTCTGCTTTTTACTGAACCAGGAAATTAAGGAATGACCTAGAAAGTGACAAGTTCCACTTGTACTCTTTCGGTCTGACTTACACCCAGCATAGTCAGCATCACAGTAGGAAACTGTGACGCCCCACCTCTATGCTCGTAATAACAAAGAGTATTAAAAGAAATACTGTCCATTATTACGAAGAATAAGGCTGGATAGGAGCGACCATCCGTGATTTGCCTTACACTAATATTGGTTATCTCGATAGGAGTGGTATATACTTTTTATTTTTCATCTATCATTTATTTACTCCCATCGACACACCCAATTATCAGTATAAAACAAACTACGATAGTTCATAATAGTTTAGGACATTAGATATAACAGTAACACAGATAATATAAATGCGGAACACAGCTAAAAACAAAAGTCTCATATATATATATATATAACTGATGTCAGTTGATACATAATTGACACAATACATATGATACAACTACAACTGTCGACTCTAGAAGTTATATATACAAGTACATTATCGACTAATATACATGAATACATATCATTCTATATAATGACACGACTACTACAAAATGACACGGACAACTTCAGAAGATGTGAAAAGTCTTCATATCCTGAACAGCAACTCAAAGAAGAAAATCTACAACCTGAAATAACTCGGGTCTGACCCGAGTATTACATTCAAAAGAAAATAATACCCAGGTCAGTCTAATTCAAACCAGTTTATTAGTGCATATAGGCAGTAATAATTTAAATAGACGACAGTCACAATAATTCCCGTCCATCCGATTCTTTAAACAAAGAAACCGGATAACGGTCAATATAACACTTAACAGTGTTTAACAAAAATCAGCAGGTTTAAATCATCAACAGAGATAAATAAACAATTTATCAAATCGACTAAATCAATTTTAAAACTGTCAAATCTGATAGGGCTGCAGTACACGCACGCGTGTACTGCCTCGCCTCTATCGCATGAGATACACAAAAGCTCAGTGAAAGTCACAATGATCACAAGGTCAAACCCCGAAGTCGGGTTCAACACAAGTGAATTTGAAAACATACTCAATTGCATTAATACAATGCAAGCCAACAAGGGCAAAACTGCATATAAAACTAAACTGCAGTCACAATGAATACGAGGGGCAAACTGCACAATACATATATGGAACATAAACCAGATATGATCAAAGAACTCAGGTTTACAATGAAACCAGATATGAAACGATTTCACAATTGCAAAGGACCATAAATGCAGACATATACCAATATCCAGTGAACATTAACAATCAGTGACAAATGCAGTACTCAAGTGAAGATATCAAAGTGATCTGCAACAATACCCGAGTAGTATGAAAAGACAATGATGTACTGCAGTTCATATGTACAACATATACAATCAAACAAGTGAATAGCTCAATGCAACATTCGATGAATATATGAAGTAACAGAAGTGAGTGCAGAGAGAACAACTTAAATCTCAAGTGAACAGTACAACTACTATGGTGGGAAATTAGGATTTACAGAGAAATCACCTAATGACAACAGTCAATGAATAGAAGTGTGCACAGGGAACACTGGTCAGGGGATCAAGTACAGTGAACCCGCATGTGTAGGGTCAACACATATACATGCACACATACAATGGTATGTATGCACGCATGTGAAACCACAAATTAATCAAGCAGCAAGAAGAAAACCAAAGTGTCATAGAATGGTTTACACACTGAAACCAAGACCAAAGCTAATTATTCAAGGAATCAACCAAACCACAGTTCAAATTACCTACTTACGAACTGGGACAGAAGCCTCAAACATGAATGTACCAATTGCAACATATAATCAAACACTCAGTGATGTCCAAATGACAAAACTCAAGCCAGGTCAAGAAAGCAAGATTATCACTGTAGGCAAGAAGTATATACAAATGATCAAGCACTGGAAATGACTAGTGCAACCCAGACTGGCAACAGGGAAGTAAAGGTCAAGAAATGCAACTGAAATGCCAAAAGGTCAGAGACAGTGCAAGTGCAGACTCAAATTAGTACACATGATCTGGTGACCAAATATATACAGGCCCAATGGAAAAGACAAAGCAACATGGACATGTCAAAAAGGGATGGGTATACAGGCGTGTGTAGTAGTGGCAATAGTGGAAGTAGTGTAAAATCATCAAATAGTTCAAGTGTCAACCCGATGTCGTGATGAACCAAACACCCAACTACAAGATGCCAAACCAGAGGTCAACGCGTGTGTAGCCTCGAAACAATGCATCAAAGACCAAAAGACAAATTCAAAGTCAAGGCAGAAGTGAACAAGAATTTCAAGTTTACCAATAGCCAATGTCAAAGGTCGAATGGTAACCAAATCGAAGCCCAAAATCATCTCGTAAGAACATCAAAACCCAAATGCCAACATCACTCGAGCACTCGAAATATCAGTATATCAGATCAATTGGTGCAGACTACAAGTGGACAACAAAATACAACAACAAGTTCAAACTGACTTGATGCAAACAGGTCAAAAGGGATATAAGCAAACAGCGTATGAGTGACATCTAGCAACAAAATGTGCTCAATGAATCCAAGCAGTGGTCAAACAATTATGGACAGTGATTAACTGCAAAGTGAAATGGAGCTCCGGAAATGCAATCAAACCAAACAATCAAGCTGCAGTCATCCCAGAGGTCTTATCAACATCGAAGCAGTTTTAAACCAAGGATTATCGAGTATAAAATTATGAAACTTTTGAAATTATCAAACGAACAGAATGGAAGTGCCACTAGAGGCAGTAAACAATATAACCCAAGTCGAACTAAACAACATCATCACTCTCAAATCAAAGAATCATCAAAGCCGAAACTCATCAAATTATACGAACCCGATAAACTCAGAGAAATCATCGACATCAACCAAAATTGAACAAATAAAGCATAGTAGAATTAGATGTGAGTGAAATAATATCACTCACCTTTATTTCTAGCACACGACAATCGATCGGCAAGTAGACCAGATCGAAGTAACGGCGAGCTCAACCAGCAGTCGCGAGCATCCCGAGAGGCTATCGATGAATGGAGCAAGAGAATCGAACCCAATCTCTACTTAAAGTCGGCACCTCGAAAAGTCATGAAAACCCTAATTCTAGCAAGAGCGAACGAAGAAAATTTTGAAGCCGCCATATTTTCTTTCGTTGTTTTGATCTAGGGTTCGAATGAAAGTCAATGCCAGGAAAGCGGGCATCTGCCTTAGATAATGCAGCTCCAAAATAAAATGGAACGTGGCCAAGATTGTCCTTAAAGCCCACCCAAATTTTAACAATTTATTAAAAGGATTTTACAACTAAAAAGAATTTCGATTCGATCAAATTTTCTAATAGAAGTTTGTTATCAATTTCAATCGTCTAGTGACGATAGTAATCTTTTACAAAAAGGATTCCGAATCGACTCAAAACTGCACTAGAAATTAAGCACTGATTAAAATTCCAGTCATAATTAACAACCCATACGATCGTCATTAGACGACAATTAATTGGTGTAAAACTCTGGGTTGTTACAGACTCCCCTCCTTATAAAAATTGCGTCCACGCAATCATAGGGAATAAATGGACAAAAGGTAACAACCAAAAGAGCAAGGCAATGACGAGTGCATAAGCAAAGCAAATGTCAGCAGGGGAAGTACTAGATATGAAATCAAAAGGTTCGACTGCTTCAGATCAAAAGAATCAACATCGTGGGAATCAGGGATCAAACTCAGACGACTAACAAAAGCAAGAACAATCGAGTTCCAGCAACTAAAAGAGAAGGAAAAACAGAGCAGAAACCCCCTACAGAGCACGAATTGAATGTGAGTAAATCAAATTACTCACCTGAATCGCTAGAGAAAAAGACGAAGCTCAAATCTCAAGAATCGCAAATATTCAATCATCAAAACGATAATTGAGTTTCTCAAATCAACAAACATTCAATTATCAAAATGATAATCAAATTTCTAATTCACAAATATTTAATTATCTAAAGCGATAATTAAATTCGAAATCAGCAAATATTTAATTATCTACAGCGATAATTAAAACAACAAATCAACAATTATTTAATTATCTCAGGCGATAATTAAATCTAAAATCAACAAATATTTAATTATCTAAAGCGATAATTAAATCTTAAAGCACAAATATTTAATTATCTAAAGCGATAATTAAATCTCAAATCAGCAATATTTAATTATCAAAAGCGATAATTAAATCTCATATCAACAAATATTTAATTATCTAAAGCGATAATTAAATTTCAAAGCAGCAAATATTTAATTATCAAAAGCGATAATTAAATCTCAAAGCAGCAAATATTTAATTATCAAAAGCGATAATTAAATCTCAAAGCAGCAAATATTTAATTATCAAAAGCGATAATTAAATCTCAAAGCAGCAAATATTTAATTATCAAAAGCGATAATTAAATCTCAAAGCAGCAAATATTTAATTATCAAAAGCGATAATTAAATCTCAAAGCAGCAAATATTTAATTATCAAAAGCGATAATTAAATCTCAAAGCAGCAAATATTTAATTATCAAAAGCGATAATTAAATCTCAAAGCAACAATTATTTAATTATCTAAAGCAATAATTAAAAGCAACAAATATCTGATTATCAAAAACGATAATCAGAACTCATATCAACAAATATCCGATTATCAAAAACGATAACCAGAACTCATATCAACAAATATCTAATTATCACAAGCGATAATTAGGAACAACAAATATCCGATTATCAAAAACGATAATCAGAACTCATATCAACAAATATCCGATTATCAAAATGATAACCAGAACTCATATCAACAATTATCTAATTATCACAAGCGATAATTAGGAACAACAAATATCCGATTATCAAAAACGATAATCAGAACTCATATCAACAAATATCCAATTACCTGCAGATAATTGGAAGCAACAAATATCTAGAAATCAATTAAGAAGACTAGAAAATCAACATAAAAGCTTGGATCGATCCCATCAGATGGCGAGTTTTTAATTCGCCGCACGTGCATCAACAAATGGCCGAAGCCTACCAAGTACTCAACATAATTTTGGCGCCCATCAGATTGACCCGGAGGTCCGCAGAGTGACCCGAAGGTCTAGTACTGGTATTTGACCCGAAGGTCCATCATATGACCCGAAGGTCCATCATATGACCCGAAGGTCCATCATAGTGGCTCGAAAGCACACGAAAGCATCAAATATTTCAATTAACGAGTCCGGAATTAACCGAAATAGCAAACGCACATGTCCCATACCACGTGTTTTACCAAATCGTTTGATTCTCTTCATCGTTTCCTTGAAAGTGTAAAATTCATCAAAATCATCAAAACAACAGATATTCAATTAACGAGTCCGGAATTAACCGAAATAGTAAAAGTGTGGTTCCATACTCCGCACTTTTGCTAAATCGTTTAAATCTCTTCATCGTTTCCTTGAAAGTGCAAAATTGTGTATTTTGTAAAAATACATTTCACATTCTCAAACGGACAAGTCCGGAATTAAGCGAATCAGTAAAAGAAAGGGGTCATAGTCCTCGATTTTGCTGAAACGTTTAAATCGCTTCCTCATTCTTTTGAAATCGCAAACTGTAAAATTTTTGAAAACAATTTTATTTATTTTGTTTTTTACAGGTATGTGAACAACAAATGAAATTCATATCAATTTCGTATTTTGATTCTTAAATCAAAAAGATTACCAGTTGTACTCAGCGAAGACAGTTTCCGCTGCGCACTCTGATAAACAGAACACAATTCAATCAAATCAACAAAACACAGTTTCACTTTTATTTTTAAATAAAGTTATTTAAAAATTTCATCCAAATTTCAAAACTTTAGTTTTGACTCAAAGTACAAATAAAACACCGACCAATAGTTGTAACATATGTTCCTTCCGAGTTAAGTTTTATATTATGTCCATAAACCCCAAGCTCTGATACCAACTGTGACGCCCCACCTCTATGCTCGTAATAACAAAGAGTATTAAAAGAAATACTGTCCATTATTACGAAGAATAAGGCTGGATAGGAGCGACCATCCGTGATTTGCCTTACACTAATATTGGTTATCTCGATAGGAGTGGTATATACTTTTTATTTTTCATCTATCATTTATTTACTCCCATCGACACACCCAATTATCAGTATAAAACAAACTACGATAGTTCATAATAGTTTAGGACATTAGATATAACAGTAACACAGATAATATAAATGCGGAACACAGCTAAAAACAAAAGTCTCATATATATATATAACTGATGTCAGTTGATACATAATTGACACAATACATATGATACAACTACAACTGTCGACTCTAGAAGTTATATATACAAGTACATTATCGACTAATATACATGAATACATATCATTCTATATAATGACACGACTACTACAAAATGACACGGACAACTTCAGAAGATGTGAAAAGTCTTCATATCCTGAACAGCAACTCAAAGAAGAAAATCTACAACCTGAAATAACTCGGGTCTGACCCGAGTATTACATTCAAAAGAAAATAATACCCAGGTCAGTCTAATTCAAACCAGTTTATTAGTGCATATAGGCAGTAATAATTTAAATAGACGACAGTCACAATAATTCCCGTCCATCCGATTCTTTAAACAAAGAAACCGGATAACGGTCAATATAACACTTAACAGTGTTTAACAAAAATCAGCAGGTTTAAATCATCAACAGAGATAAATAAACAATTTATCAAATCGACTAAATCAATTTTAAAACTGTCAAATCTGATAGGGCTGCAGTACACGCACGCGTGTACTGCCTCGCCTCTATCGCATGAGATACACAAAAGCTCAGTGAAAGTCACAATGATCACAAGGTCAAACCCCGAAGTCGGGTTCAACACAAGTGAATTTGAAAACATACTCAATTGCATTAATACAATGCAAGCCAACAAGGGCAAAACTGCATATAAAACTAAACTGCAGTCACAATGAATACGAGGGGCAAACTGCACAATACATATATGGAACATAAACCAGATATGATCAAAGAACTCAGGTTTACAATGAAACCAGATATGAAACGATTTCACAATTGCAAAGGACCATAAATGCAGACATATACCAATATCCAGTGAACATTAACAATCAGTGACAAATGCAGTACTCAAGTGAAGATATCAAAGTGATCTGCAACAATACCCGAGTAGTATGAAAAGACAATGATGTACTGCAGTTCATATGTACAACATATACAATCAAACAAGTGAATAGCTCAATGCAACATTCGATGAATATATGAAGTAACAGAAGTGAGTGCAGAGAGAACAACTTAAATCTCAAGTGAACAGTACAACTACTATGGTGGGAAATTAGGATTTACAGAGAAATCACCTAATGACAACAGTCAATGAATAGAAGTGTGCACAGGGAACACTGGTCAGGGGATCAAGTACAGTGAACCCGCATGTGTAGGGTCAACACATATACATGCACACATACAATGGTATGTATGCACGCATGTGAAACCACAAATTAATCAAGCAGCAAGAAGAAAACCAAAGTGTCATAGAATGGTTTACACACTGAAACCAAGACCAAAGCTAATTATTCAAGGAATCAACCAAACCACAGTTCAAATTACCTACTTACGAACTGGGACAGAAGCCTCAAACATGAATGTACCAATTGCAACATATAATCAAACACTCAGTGATGTCCAAATGACAAAACTCAAGCCAGGTCAAGAAAGCAAGATTATCACTGTAGGCAAGAAGTATATACAAATGATCAAGCACTGGAAATGACTAGTGCAACCCAGACTGGCAACAGGGAAGTAAAGGTCAAGAAATGCAACTGAAATGCCAAAAGGTCAGAGACAGTGCAAGTGCAGACTCAAATTAGTACACATGATCTGGTGACCAAATATATACAGGCCCAATGGAAAAGACAAAGCAACATGGACATGTCAAAAAGGGATGGGTATACAGGCGTGTGTAGTAGTAGTGGCAATAGTGGAAGTAGTGTAAAATCATCAAATAGTTCAAGTGTCAACCCGATGTCGTGATGAACCAAACACCCAACTACAAGATGCCAAACCAGAGGTCAACGCGTGTGTAGCCTCGAAACAATGCATCAAAGACCAAAAGACAAATTCAAAGTCAAGGCAGAAGTGAACAAGAATTTCAAGTTTACCAATAGCCAATGTCAAAGGTCGAATGGTAACCAAATCGAAGCCCAAAATCATCTCGTAAGAACATCAAAACCCAAATGCCAACATCACTCGAGCACTCGAAATATCAGTATATCAGATCAATTGGTGCAGACTACAAGTGGACAACAAAATACAACAACAAGTTCAAACTGACTTGATGCAAACAGGTCAAAAGGGATATAAGCAAACAGCGTATGAGTGACATCTAGCAACAAAATGTGCTCAATGAATCCAAGCAGTGGTCAAACAATTATGGACAGTGATTAACTGCAAAGTGAAATGGAGCTCCGGAAATGCAATCAAACCAAACAATCAAGCTGCAGTCATCCCAGAGGTCTTATCAACATCGAAGCAGTTTTAAACCAAGGATTATCGAGTATAAAATTATGAAACTTTTGAAATTATCAAACGAACAGAATGGAAGTGCCACTAGAGGCAGTAAACAATATAACCCAAGTCGAACTAAACAACATCATCACTCTCAAATCAAAGAATCATCAAAGCCGAAACTCATCAAATTATACGAACCCGATAAACTCAGAGAAATCATCGACATCAACCAAAATTGAACAAATAAAGCATAGTAGAATTAGATGTGAGTGAAATAATATCACTCACCTTTATTTCTAGCACACGACAATCGATCGGCAAGTAGACCAGATCGAAGTAACGGCGAGCTCAACCAGCAGTCGCGAGCATCCCGAGAGGCTATCGATGAATGGAGCAAGAGAATCGAACCCAATCTCTACTTAAAGTCGGCACCTCGAAAAGTCATGAAAACCCTAATTCTAGCAAGAGCGAACGAAGAAAATTTTGAAGCCGCCATATTTTCTTTCGTTGTTTTGATCTAGGGTTCGAATGAAAGTCAATGCCAGGAAAGCGGGCATCTGCCTTAGATAATGCAGCTCCAAAATAAAATGGAACGTGGCCAAGATTGTCCTTAAAGCCCACCCAAATTTTAACAATTTATTAAAAGGATTTTACAACTAAAAAGAATTTCGATTCGATCAAATTTTCTAATAGAAGTTTGTTATCAATTTCAATCGTCTAGTGACGATAGTAATCTTTTACAAAAAGGATTCCGAATCGACTCAAAACTGCACTAGAAATTAAGCACTGATTAAAATTCCAGTCATAATTAACAACCCATACGATCGTCATTAGACGACAATTAATTGGTGTAAAACTCTGGGTTGTTACAGACTCCCCTCCTTATAAAAATTGCGTCCACGCAATCATAGGGAATAAATGGACAAAAGGTAACAACCAAAAGAGCAAGGCAATGACGAGTGCATAAGCAAAGCAAATGTCAGCAGGGGAAGTACTAGATATGAAATCAAAAGGTTCGACTGCTTCAGATCAAAAGAATCAACATCGTGGGAATCAGGGATCAAACTCAGACGACTAACAAAAGCAAGAACAATCGAGTTCCAGCAACTAAAAGAGAAGGAAAAACAGAGCAGAAACCCCCTACAGAGCACGAATTGAATGTGAGTAAATCAAATTACTCACCTGAATCGCTAGAGAAAAAGACGAAGCTCAAATCTCAAGAATCGCAAATATTCAATCATCAAAACGATAATTGAGTTTCTCAAATCAACAAACATTCAATTATCAAAATGATAATCAAATTTCTAATTCACAAATATTTAATTATCTAAAGCGATAATTAAATTCGAAATCAGCAAATATTTAATTATCTACAGCGATAATTAAAACAACAAATCAACAATTATTTAATTATCTCAGGCGATAATTAAATCTAAAATCAACAAATATTTAATTATCTAAAGCGATAATTAAATCTTAAAGCACAAATATTTAATTATCTAAAGCGATAATTAAATCTCAAATCAGCAATATTTAATTATCAAAAGCGATAATTAAATCTCATATCAACAAATATTTAATTATCTAAAGCGATAATTAAATTTCAAAGCAGCAAATATTTAATTATCAAAAGCGATAATTAAATCTCAAAGCAGCAAATATTTAATTATCAAAAGCGATAATTAAATCTCAAAGCAGCAAATATTTAATTATCAAAAGCGATAATTAAATCTCAAAGCAGCAAATATTTAATTATCAAAAGCGATAATTAAATCTCAAAGCAGCAAATATTTAATTATCAAAAGCGATAATTAAATCTCAAAGCAGCAAATATTTAATTATCAAAAGCGATAATTAAATCTCAAAGCAGCAAATATTTAATTATCAAAAGCGATAATTAAATCTCAAAGCAACAATTATTTAATTATCTAAAGCAATAATTAAAAGCAACAAATATCTGATTATCAAAAACGATAATCAGAACTCATATCAACAAATATCCGATTATCAAAAACGATAACCAGAACTCATATCAACAAATATCTAATTATCACAAGCGATAATTAGGAACAACAAATATCCGATTATCAAAAACGATAATCAGAACTCATATCAACAAATATCCGATTATCAAAATGATAACCAGAACTCATATCAACAATTATCTAATTATCACAAGCGATAATTAGGAACAACAAATATCCGATTATCAAAAACGATAATCAGAACTCATATCAACAAATATCCAATTACCTGCAGATAATTGGAAGCAACAAATATCTAGAAATCAATTAAGAAGACTAGAAAATCAACATAAAAGCTTGGATCGATCCCATCAGATGGCGAGTTTTTAATTCGCCGCACGTGCATCAACAAATGGCCGAAGCCTACCAAGTACTCAACATAATTTTGGCGCCCATCAGATTGACCCGGAGGTCCGCAGAGTGACCCGAAGGTCTAGTACTGGTATTTGACCCGAAGGTCCATCATATGACCCGAAGGTCCATCATATGACCCGAAGGTCCATCATAGTGGCTCGAAAGCACACGAAAGCATCAAATATTTCAATTAACGAGTCCGGAATTAACCGAAATAGCAAACGCACATGTCCCATACCACGTGTTTTACCAAATCGTTTGATTCTCTTCATCGTTTCCTTGAAAGTGTAAAATTCATCAAAATCATCAAAACAACAGATATTCAATTAACGAGTCCGGAATTAACCGAAATAGTAAAAGTGTGGTTCCATACTCCGCACTTTTGCTAAATCGTTTAAATCTCTTCATCGTTTCCTTGAAAGTGCAAAATTGTGTATTTTGTAAAAATACATTTCACATTCTCAAACGGACAAGTCCGGAATTAAGCGAATCAGTAAAAGAAAGGGGTCATAGTCCTCGATTTTGCTGAAACGTTTAAATCGCTTCCTCATTCTTTTGAAATCGCAAACTGTAAAATTTTTGAAAACAATTTTATTTATTTTGTAAAAATAACAATTCGCATTCTCAACTGGACAAGTCCGGAGTTAAGCGAAACAGTAAAAGAAAGGGGTCATAATCCTCGATTTTGCTGAATCGTTTAAGTCGCTTTCTCATTCTTTTGAAAACGCAAACTATTAAAAATTTATAAAACAATTTTCATTTTAAAACGATTTTTCCAATCACGTGATTAAAGCAGCAAATCAGTAACAATTTCGATAAGGAAATTGTGCTTCTAAAAATACCGTAAAACGGTTACACATCAGTATTGCGGAATAACCGCTTGAAAATCCACCTTTAAAATTTTGGCTGTTGCTGAAGTCAAAGCGACAGAAATTTTAAAACATCAAATACCTCATCAAAGGATTCACATCAAAATGTGACATCAGTGAATTTTCATTTATTAAAATTGTCAACAAAACACCGTGCCTCAAAAATTCAGCATTGGTGTAATAAGTCCGTTATAAAAATAACGACAACAAAATACGTATCATAACCAAGCATCGGTTCAACGTAAAATAAATGCAATAACGTGCAATTCAAATTTTTGCACGTACTACAAAATGAACAAAAAAATCATTCAAATGTATCTTCAATGAAGATAATTCAAAACAGCAAAAATCTAATCACTAGATGATTAGTACAAAAGAAAGCCAGCGGAAATTTCAACAAAATCACATATCTGCAATTTCTTCGAATCCTCAATTCGGATTCGAAATTCTCAAAGAAACAAAATAATTACAGGTATATGAACAACAAATGAAATTCATATCAATTTCGTATTTTGATTCTTAAATCAAAAAGATTACCAGTTGTACTCAGCGAAGACAGTTTCCGCTGCGCACTCTGATAAACAGAACACAATTCAATCAAATCAACAAAACACAGTTTCACTTTTATTTTTAAATAAAGTTATTTAAAAATTTCATCCAAATTTCAAAACTTTAGTTTTGACTCAAAGTACAAATAAAACACCGACCAATAGTTGTAACATATGTTCCTTCCGAGTTAAGTTTTATATTATGTCCATAAACCCCAAGCTCTGATACCAACTGTGACGCCCCACCTCTATGCTCGTAATAACAAAGAGTATTAAAAGAAATACTGTCCATTATTACGAAGAATAAGGCTGGATAGGAGCGACCATCCGTGATTTGCCTTACACTAATATTGGTTATCTCGATAGGAGTGGTATATACTTTTTATTTTTCATCTATCATTTATTTACTCCCATCGACACACCCAATTATCAGTATAAAACAAACTACGATAGTTCATAATAGTTTAGGACATTAGATATAACAGTAACACAGATAATATAAATGCGGAACACAGCTAAAAACAAAAGTCTCATATATATATATATAACTGATGTCAGTTGATACATAATTGACACAATACATATGATACAACTACAACTGTCGACTCTAGAAGTTATATATACAAGTACATTATCGACTAATATACATGAATACATATCATTCTATATAATGACACGACTACTACAAAATGACACGGACAACTTCAGAAGATGTGAAAAGTCTTCATATCCTGAACAGCAACTCAAAGAAGAAAATCTACAACCTGAAATAACTCGGGTCTGACCCGAGTATTACATTCAAAAGAAATAATACCCAGGTCAGTCTAATTCAAACCAGTTTATTAGTGCATATAGGCAGTAATAATTTAAATAGACGACAGTCACAATAATTCCCGTCCATCCGATTCTTTAAACAAAGAAACCGGATAACGGTCAATATAACACTTAACAGTGTTTAACAAAAATCAGCAGGTTTAAATCATCAACAGAGATAAATAAACAATTTATCAAATCGACTAAATCAATTTTAAAACTGTCAAATCTGATAGGGCTGCAGTACACGCACGCGTGTACTGCCTCGCCTCTATCGCATGAGATACACAAAAGCTCAGTGAAAGTCACAATGATCACAAGGTCAAACCCCGAAGTCGGGTTCAACACAAGTGAATTTGAAAACATACTCAATTGCATTAATACAATGCAAGCCAACAAGGGCAAAACTGCATATAAAACTAAACTGCAGTCACAATGAATACGAGGGGCAAACTGCACAATACATATATGGAACATAAACCAGATATGATCAAAGAACTCAGGTTTACAATGAAACCAGATATGAAACGATTTCACAATTGCAAAGGACCATAAATGCAGACATATACCAATATCCAGTGAACATTAACAATCAGTGACAAATGCAGTACTCAAGTGAAGATATCAAAGTGATCTGCAACAATACCCGAGTAGTATGAAAAGACAATGATGTACTGCAGTTCATATGTACAACATATACAATCAAACAAGTGAATAGCTCAATGCAACATTCGATGAATATATGAAGTAACAGAAGTGAGTGCAGAGAGAACAACTTAAATCTCAAGTGAACAGTACAACTACTATGGTGGGAAATTAGGATTTACAGAGAAATCACCTAATGACAACAGTCAATGAATAGAAGTGTGCACAGGGAACACTGGTCAGGGGATCAAGTACAGTGAACCCGCATGTGTAGGGTCAACACATATACATGCACACATACAATGGTATGTATGCACGCATGTGAAACCACAAATTAATCAAGCAGCAAGAAGAAAACCAAAGTGTCATAGAATGGTTTACACACTGAAACCAAGACCAAAGCTAATTATTCAAGGAATCAACCAAACCACAGTTCAAATTACCTACTTACGAACTGGGACAGAAGCCTCAAACATGAATGTACCAATTGCAACATATAATCAAACACTCAGTGATGTCCAAATGACAAAACTCAAGCCAGGTCAAGAAAGCAAGATTATCACTGTAGGCAAGAAGTATATACAAATGATCAAGCACTGGAAATGACTAGTGCAACCCAGACTGGCAACAGGGAAGTAAAGGTCAAGAAATGCAACTGAAATGCCAAAAGGTCAGAGACAGTGCAAGTGCAGACTCAAATTAGTACACATGATCTGGTGACCAAATATATACAGGCCCAATGGAAAAGACAAAGCAACATGGACATGTCAAAAAGGGATGGGTATACAGGCGTGTGTAGTAGTAGTGGCAATAGTGGAAGTAGTGTAAAATCATCAAATAGTTCAAGTGTCAACCCGATGTCGTGATGAACCAAACACCCAACTACAAGATGCCAAACCAGAGGTCAACGCGTGTGTAGCCTCGAAACAATGCATCAAAGACCAAAAGACAAATTCAAAGTCAAGGCAGAAGTGAACAAGAATTTCAAGTTTACCAATAGCCAATGTCAAAGGTCGAATGGTAACCAAATCGAAGCCCAAAATCATCTCGTAAGAACATCAAAACCCAAATGCCAACATCACTCGAGCACTCGAAATATCAGTATATCAGATCAATTGGTGCAGACTACAAGTGGACAACAAAATACAACAACAAGTTCAAACTGACTTGATGCAAACAGGTCAAAAGGGATATAAGCAAACAGCGTATGAGTGACATCTAGCAACAAAATGTGCTCAATGAATCCAAGCAGTGGTCAAACAATTATGGACAGTGATTAACTGCAAAGTGAAATGGAGCTCCGGAAATGCAATCAAACCAAACAATCAAGCTGCGGTCATCCCAGAGGTCTTATCAACATCGAAGCAGTTTTAAACCAAGGATTATCGAGTATAAAATTATGAAACTTTTGAAATTATCAAACGAACAGAATGGAAGTGCCACTAGAGGCAGTAAACAATATAACCCAAGTCGAACTAAACAACATCATCACTCTCAAATCAAAGAATCATCAAAGCCGAAACTCATCAAATTATACGAACCCGATAAACTCAGAGAAATCATCGACATCAACCAAAATTGAACAAATAAAGCATAGTAGAATTAGATGTGAGTGAAATAATATCACTCACCTTTATTTCTAGCACACGACAATCGATCGGCAAGTAGACCAGATCGAAGTAACGGCGAGCTCAACCAGCAGTCGCGAGCATCCCGAGAGGCTATCGATGAATGGAGCAAGAGAATCGAACCCAATCTCTACTTAAAGTCGGCACCTCGAAAAGTCATGAAAACCCTAATTCTAGCAAGAGCGAACGAAGAAAATTTTGAAGCCGCCATATTTTCTTTCGTTGTTTTGATCTAGGGTTCGAATGAAAGTCAATGCCAGGAAAGCGGGCATCTGCCTTAGATAATGCAGCTCCAAAATAAAATGGAACGTGGCCAAGATTGTCCTTAAAGCCCACCCAAATTTTAACAATTTATTAAAAGGATTTTACAACTAAAAAGAATTTCGATTCGATCAAATTTTCTAATAGAAGTTTGTTATCAATTTCAATCGTCTAGTGACGATAGTAATCTTTTACAAAAAGGATTCCGAATCGACTCAAAACTGCACTAGAAATTAAGCACTGATTAAAATTCCAGTCATAATTAACAACCCATACGATCGTCATTAGACGACAATTAATTGGTGTAAAACTCTGGGTTGTTACAGAAACTAATTCAAATGAATCATTCTTAGGGTAGAACAATCCATAATCAAAGGTGTGTTTAACATATCGAATGATACGTTTTACAGCTTTTAGATGAGTTTCCTTGGGTTGAGATTGATATCTTGCACAGAGACAGACACTGTTCATGATATCTGGTCTACTAGCAGTTATATAGAGAAGTGATCCAATCATTCCTCTATACAAGGTTTGATCTATGTCTTTGGATAGATCATCCTTACTTAACGCTATATTGGTTGCCATGGGAGTTGGTTTTCCACTCACATTGGTCAAGCCAAACTTACTAACTAACTCTCTCGCATACTTCTCTTGACTGATAAAGATACCATTATCTAATTGTTTGATTTGTAATCCTGGGAAAAAGTTAAGTTCACCCATATGACTCATCTCAAACTCTTTTGTCATAATGTCAGAAAATTCTTTGTTCATGTCAGAATTGGTTGATCCAAAAATAATATCATCTACGTACACTTGTACAAGTTGAATATCATTTTTGTTTCTTTTAATAAAAAGTGTGTTATCTACTTTACCTATTTCACAATTAGATTGCAAAAGATAAGACCTAAGTCTATCATACCAAGCTCTAGGAGCTTGTTTTAGACCATACAGGGCTTTCTTTAATTTAAAAACATGATTTGGAAATTTTGTATCTTCAAAGAGTGGAGGTTGTTCAACATAAACTTCCTCTTTTACAAAACCATTTAGAAAGGCACTCTTGACATCCATTTGAAAAAGTTTGAAATTATTGAAATTAGCGAAAGCAAGCAGAATTCTAATAGCTTCTAATCTTGCTACGGGTGCAAAGGTTTCGTCATAATCTATACCTTCTTCTTGACAATAACCTTATGCAACGAGTCGAGCCTTATTTCTAACGACCTCACCTAATTCATTTAATTTATTTTTATATACCCATTTAGTGCCTATAATGGATTTATCCTCAGGTCTAGGAACAAGTTCCCAAACATCATTTCTGGTGAATTGATTCAATTCTTCTTGCATAGCAAGAATCCATGAATCATCAGTTGATGCTTCCTTTGGATTTTTAGGTTCTATTGAGGATATAAAAGCAACATGACTCATACTGTTTAATTGATTCCTAGTTTTAACAACAGATTGCATATCTCCTAGAATATTTTCTACAGGGTGATCTTTTAAAAGCCTAATCTTTTTATTTGGATGAAAAGTTTCATTTGTAGCATCTACAGATTCATGATTAGAAATAACTAAGTCATCCCCATCATTAGTCTGATCAACTTCTTTGAAATTTTCATCAAAGGAAACATGTAAAGTTTCTTCAATAGTGTTTGTTCTTAGATTAAAAACTCTATAAGCTTTACTCATGTTAGAATATCCGATAAAGATTCCTTTGTCGGATTTAGGATCAAACTTATCTAAATTATCTTTTGTATTTAAGATAAAACATTTACTTCCAAAAATTCTGAAATAAGATACCTTAGGTTTCTTATTGAAAAGAAGTTCATAAGGTGTTTTATTGGTTAGAGGTCTAATTAAAATCCTATTCAAAATATAACAGGCTGTTGCAACTGCTTCAGCCCAAAAATGTTTTGGTAATTTACTATCAGAAAGTAGAGTTCTAGCACACTCTTGAATCGTCCTATTCTTACGCTCAACTACTCCGTTTTGTTGTGGAGTTCTTGGAAACGAAAAATTGTGAGTAATTCCCTTCTGATTACAGAATTCCTCAAACTTCTCATTTTCAAATTCACCACCGTGATCACTACGAATAGTGATGATCTTGGAAGAAAGTTGGTTTTGAACTCTTTTTGAAAAACTTTTAAAATAATCAAAAGTATCACTTTTATGTTTCAGAAAGATTGTCCATGTATATCTGGAATAATCATCCACAATTACAAAGACATATTTACTATGGTTGATTGATTGAATCTGAGATGGACCAAATAAATCTAGGTGAAGTAACTCAAGAGGTTTTGAAGTAGAGATCATATCTTTAAGTTTAAAGGAACTTTTTCTAAGTTTTCCTAATTGACATGCATCACATATACTATCTACTTTAAATTGCATCTTAGGGAGGCCTCTTACTAGATCAAGTTTGGATAGTCTAGATAAGAGTTTAAAATTCAAATGTCCAAATCTCTTATGCCAAGTCCAAGGGTCACTTGTATTGGCCAAAAGACATAGATTATCATTTGAAATTTTCATACTAAGAATATAGATATTCTTTTTCCTAACTCCCTCAAAGATAATATTAGATTTATTATCTTCGATGTGACACTTGTCTTTTTCAAATTTAATCCTATATCCTTTATCACATAACTGACTAATACTAAGTAGATTATGTTGTAGATTTTTAACTAACAAAACATTTGAAATAATAGGAGTTTCAGAATTACCTACATTGCCGATGCCAACCACATAACCTTTTGAATTATCCCCAAAATTAACCAATCCTCCATCCTTGTAAATAATGTCACTGAGTATCTCTGGATTTCCTGTCATATGTCTTGAACATCCACTATCAAGTATCCACTTGTTTTTCCTTATTTGCACAGCTTGTCCATTGTGAATAGATTCATTTGTCGCCATGAAGCAAGATTCCTGCACAGTGAGCAACTTTTGTAGACTACCTGATTCTATATAACTATCATGCATCATTTTATGAGACCACAATGATTTGATCATTAAAGAAATATTTTTAGGAAACATTTCAAACTTAGCCATGAACTTTTCAAAAATCAGATTATGAATACTTTGAAAAACTTGCTCCGATACCAAATGAAAGGGACGCGGAAGATGATCTTAAGGCTATTTAACACTAGAGGGGGGGGGGGTGAATAGTGTTTTAAGAATTTCTTTAAAACTTCTTTGATTTAAATTAAATTAACTAACTTAATGCAAATACACAATCACAGATCAAATCACAGAATCACAAACAAATGCAAATATAAATAAAAAGCAAGTAAAGGAAAGAACACACTAGGAATTTTATACTGGTTCGGTGTTACCCTACATCCAGTCCCGCACAACCCGTACGACTTTCTATTCAACAATAATCTAGATTACAATCCCTCGATTCCAAGGCAACAAGGTACACCCTCCAGATTCTCAGGTCTTTGGGTAGAACCACTTGATTCACAGGACACAAGTTCACCCGATCGATTTCCAAGGACACGATCACACCTTTATAACTCCACACAAGTTTCTTTGAGTACAAATGTATCTATAACTCTGATAAGCACTGAGATTCTTTGGAGAGAGTGGCAGAGAATCAAACTAGAGATATTCTGGTTTGATTCACTTAAGATTTCGGCAAAATATGGATAGGATGATTAGAAAATAAGATAAGAGAGTAAAGAGGAGAGAAAATAAAGAAAGTAGTTTTTTGAAAACGTCCATAACAGTCTCTATTTATAGAGAATGAATGGATGTGTCCATTCGAAGAGGTTTAAATGAATATACACTTCTTTTGAAAACAACCTTTGCTGTAACGGGAAGTATGTCGACATGACAGGTAAATAGGATGTCGACATGGTCTAGTAAAAAGTGATGATTTGCTTTACTTTGAAAATGATGATTTAAAACATATGCAACTTTATTCAAATGGACTCTATGTATTTGTAGAAGGTATTTAGAAGTAGAAACACTTATGAATGTATATATGTATATATACTAAAATATATTTAAAATCAAAGTAAATAAACTAAAGTAAATATAATATTAAAATAGATTTTGAGGCTAAAATATCAAGGACAATTTTGAAATCAAAATATAACAAAATGATAAATATGATTTTAAGGCTAAAACATTTTTGGAAATGTGAACGAAGGTTTTTCTTTTGAAAAGGAATATTTGAAAATCATTTTATAAAACAAGAGATAATTTTGAAAATCATTTTGAATCAAAATTAGTGGATAACAAAATAGGGCTACTATCCGTTCCACTAGATATTTCGTGAGTTCCATCTCACTAGGGTTCCATCCCTTTAACAAGAACGAAGTGGATTCCATTCCACGAGTAAATTGGATAAAAAGAATGATAGTGCTTTCAAGGAGTTTTAACAAATATCTAACCTAACTATATTATTTGTCTTGAACTCTTGAATATCTTGAATCTCATGAGTCTTCAATCTTGAACTCTTGATCTTTGTCTTCATCAATTTTGTTTTCTTTACTGTACAGTCTTCTTTTGTTGATACCTGCATATAGATTTCCTGCACATATATATTTTATAACACTTCTATAGTTGTTGTCATCAAAACCACTATCCTATGGACTAACATATATATATATAATCGGTAGGCAAGGTTATACATATATGTGCGTGTATTCTTATTTCTAACTCATTAATTCCTACGCTTAGGAAAGCCAAAACATACTTATATGTACATTCTGTAAGGAACATTTATTTTCACATTTTAATATATTAGAGCTATCCTTTCCAAAAAGAATTACAGTTATAACTTTCCATAAATTACCCAAAAATGAGACTTTTGCTCCGTTTGAAATTACAAGAAATTATCTTTTTTCTTTTATTAAAATAGACAGTGCAAACTACGGAGAAAAATATCCACACTTTGCACGTCTTTTATTTTTGGTATACTCCATTTACTTCAAATGACGCACTTTTTATACATAGTTATGAAAGTAGATAATTTATCGAAATTACACGGAAATAAATACTGCTAGATTGTACCCAAAACGCTCACAACAAATTAAAACATAGAAATTCACATTCCAAATCAAATTAGGGCAATCCAAATATATACTAACAATTTACAACTCAATTATCCTAAATCTAGAATCAATTTCTACTTTAACAAATTTTAGGGACTGATTTCTAATTTCTAGATTTGGGTATATATACCATTCTATTCTAGTTACCTAACTTATAGAATATATAGGCGAGATTAAATACGTTCTTCCTATGCCTACAACTCCATTGATCTTGCAGATGCGTAATATTAAATAAAACTCAACGATATAAATTTCAATATTATGTATAAATCGTATAATTTTCCACTCACCTTTCTAGCTTTCCAAATCTTCAAATCCGAATTCATCCTTTAACTCGACTCCTTTTCCTTTTCAATAAAAGATTATGTATAACAAGATATATATACATACTATTATAATTATATATCTAAAAAGAGATTTGGAGTTAAGGGAAATATAGATTTATAACTTTTTTTTCTAAGTTATTAAGAAAATAAGATTAGCATTGGAGTAAAAATAACTCTAAAACTTTAATGGCGACCGCTTCTTTTTCTTGCTTTCAAAATTCATTGTCCTCGATTCAATCGAACTCAATTCTTCCCTCAACCTTTCCTTATCGTGATTCTATACTTAATCGATCATATGCGCAAGTGGTAAAAGATCGTCTGCCTTTAAATTGTTCTCAATATCCACCGTATCGTTCTTCGAGCAAGAACTGGATCGATTCAAGGAAAATAAAGGACTTTTGCTTCGGATATGGTGAGTATAACCATTTTGCTTATCAATTCGTGACCCTATTAGGTACTTTTCTTGTGGTAAATTTGGTCACAAGAGGAATGTCTGTTCGTCCAAATCTAGCATCTCCGTTTCAACTCCATCGCTGGTTGACCATGGCTTTCAGTTTGTGCTAAAGTGTATGTTGTCAAAGGGGATTTTATTGGATCATCTATGGAAAAAGAGAGACGAAGGAATTAAGTATTTAGAGGACTTGTTTTTCCATTTTGACATTATTAATTCACCGAATATTGGTAAGGGTTACAGAGAAAGATTTGGTGATCCAGAGGAGTATTTTGGTAAATCCAAATTTTCTTCCAATAATTCTGATATAAAAGATGAGAAATTTGTTGGTTTGAACAAGGTTGATATTGATTTTCTTGATACTACCATGAAAGAAGGGATTTAAGGATTCGGTCCTATTATGTATGACCCTACCGTCTCTCGTTGTAATAAGGATTCTCACTCGTCAATGGCTAAAGTTTTGATTAATTGATCTGACTTTGTCATGGAAGATACTGGAAAGGATTATGAGCCGAATGATTTATACAAGGGATTTATTCAAATAAATAGCAAAAGAGCTAAATCTATTCTTACGAATTTGACAATTTTGAGTTACCTACTGCTAACAAGTTCGAGTGTCTTGCTTCGTTGACAATCCCTAATTTAGTTCTGTAAGGTCTGGAGTTGATAATGGAATGGAAGGTCTTTCTTTGTCTGATAGATCTGTTGCAAAACAACTGAGGTTAGTAGGTGACCGTAATGTTTTCTCTAATGATAATAATGGTGTTAGTTTAGATGACAGTTATCCCTTGAGAGATGTTATGATGGATTATGACATTTTTTGACCAGAAAGTTATGTCGGATGATAGTAGAGTTTCTGATATTCGAATAGATTTTGGTGTAGGGTGTTTTGAATTCAAGGACTGATGAGGTAAATTGTATTAAAATGTGGTCAAAAGTATTGGGTGTTGATATACTGTATGTTGTTGAACTTAATGATTAGAAAGTTTTGTTGGATGATAGTAATCTGGTTGGAGTGTTAGTGGATAAGCTTGGAGATCCTCTTGATGTTGGTAGTATTGATTATTCTGGAGATGTGTTTAATATAGAGCTTGGTGATTTTTGTGATTGAACTGTGTCATTTGACCTGCCTATTGATGAAGTTAATGGATCAGAGATAGAGGCTCGTGTATATTTGGACAAGTTGTTGGAAGTTTCGAATGAAGTGAGTTCGATCATGTCTGTTGTTGACATGGTTGATATGCACGCTGATGTCAATGTGCATGGTGCACAGAAATTGATTTTTCCTGATGACAAGAATACTTCAAGCCCAATTCCATATGCTATTTTTTTTTTGAAGTGAATAGAGTTTTAGATGAAGTGATTGGAGTCCCTCTGAATGTTGATTTTAGTGCTTATACTGGTGATGATTCTTGTGGCAAGAATGGTGATTCTGATTATTCTTCTTTTGTGCGTATTTTTGGTGTTGATAATTTGGAGGAGGAGACTACAGATTGTGTGGTAGAGAAAGGTTTTGATGGTTTGGGTTCATCTGACTTGGTGGGGGCATTCTGTTAAAAGTTATTCATTATATATGCAAGCGAGTGCGGGTTTTAATGTAGTTTCGGATGAAGCTGTTGATGCTTTGGTTATGAACAAAGTGAACAGTGATTTGGATTTTAATATGTTGGGGTACTCTGGTCTACTTGCTAATGTTCGTTATAGTGAGATCGGCAGCAATTCCGCTTCTTGTTCTACTACATTGAGGAGAGGTAGACGAAGGAAGTATGTGGCAGCTAACAGATCTATTCGACGTAGTGCCAGGATTCGTTGTAGCCATTCTCAGTCTACGGGTAAGTTACCCGATTCGAGTACCGTGAGCGGTGCTACAAATTCAGGCTCAGGTACGCACTCTGATTTGGGTAGTAGGTATTCATCATATGCTTTAGGTAGTTTGTCTTCTTTTGAGTTTTTTCAGTTAGCTAGTGATACCGCTTTCATTTATTCTGATGTTGAGGTAGATCTTGAGTTTATTAGAAGTAAGGAATTTGATAGGGCTAGATCTGTTGGTATATGAGGATTATTAGTTGGAACATTAGAGGATTGCACGATTTAAATAAGTGTGACAAGGTTAGAGCTTTCTTTAAAGACTATTCCATTGACATTGCTCTCCTACAGGAAACCAAAATTGAATGTCCCGATATTCGTTTTTATAGAAGATTTAGATGGTTATCATTTTAGGAAATGGTCTTATTTACCTTCTGTAGGCGCTTCTGGGGGTTTACTGATTGGGTGGTGGGATAACTATTTTAAATTGCTCCAATGAATTTCCAAGCAACACTTTTTGCATATTATTCTCATTAATCTTGTTGATAATTCTTTTTTAAATATTTCTAATGTTTATGGGCCTAACTCAAAAATAGTTCATCGGATATTATGGAATGAATGTCTAGAGTTCAGATCTTTAGCTCCAGGTTCTTGGATTTTGGGGGGTGATTTAAACATTACGCATTTTATAGGAGAGCGTTCGCCACGAGAGGGTGATTTCTCTGCTATGGAGGAATTTGACCAATTTATTATTAATTCTAATTTGATTGAGATCCCTCTTTCTAATAGAGAATTTACTTGGAGTAATTCTAGGAAAACCCCATCAATGGCTCTTCTCGATGGGTTTTTCATTAGTGATGAAATTGAAGATAAATTTCCTATTTGTAGGGTTTCTGGTTTGCCTTACACTTATTTCAATCATTGTCCTATTATTCTCACTTGCGAACAACATGGGGTTATTAATAGATCTTTCAAATTCGAAAAAATGTGGTTATTAGAATCCAATTTTTCGAATTTAATTAAAAATAAGTGGATTTCTATGAGTTATTATAATATTAGAAATAAGGATAATTCTGCTAAAAATTTTGTTTTAAAACTTAGGGATCTTAGGATTTTTCTTAAAAATTGGAACAAAAATGTTTTTGGTAGTATAAAAATTAAAAAAGAAAATCTTCTTTCTGAGATGCTTAAATTAAACAAGATAGAAGAATCTAGACAACTAAATTTAGGTGAGCGTAATGTTCTCGCTAATCTAAAAGAAGAATTCAATTCTATTTTAGAAAAGGAGGAGGTTATGTGGAAACAGAGATCCAGAATCTAGTGGATAAATGAAGGTGACAATAATACCAAATTTTTTTGCAATATGGCTAACGGTAGAAAACAAAGTAATACGATTAATTCCTTTACTGTAAATAATGAAGAATTAATTGACCAAAAAGACCTTAATAAGGCTTTTACAGACTATTATAGAGACATTTTTGGTAATAAAAACAAATATAGAATTAATGTTAGATGGAATGATCTTTATCCGTCTAATTCTAATGTAGATCTTTCTGAGTTAGATAATCCTTTTACTGAAGAGGAAATTTGGAAAGCTATTAATAACATGCCGGGTGGTAAATCCTCGGGTCCGGATGGGTTCCCAATTTTCTTTTATAAAACATTTTGGGATGTTTTAAAATTAGATTTAATTAGCATGTTTAACGAATTCTATAATGGAAATTTGCAATTAGGAAGATTTAATTTTTCAAATGTTATTTTATTACACAAAAAAGTAGGTGCTAATAACTTAAAAGATTTTAGACCTATTTCATTAATTAACTGTTCCGTTAAAATTATTTCAAAAGTTTTAGCTAATAGACTTAGTATAAGAATGAACGACCTAATTGACTGTTCACAATCTGCTTTCATTAAGGGGAGAAATAACATCGACTGTGTGGTTGTTGTTCAAGAATACATTAATCACCGTTGTAAGAATAATATTAACCATGCAATTTAAAATTGGACTTCGCAAAAGATTTTGATTCAGTAGATTGGGATTTTCTAGTAGTATATTTCATGCTAGAGGTTTTAGTCATAGATGGATTTGCTGGATCATGAATTTACTTAGAACCGGTAACTCTAGTATTATGGTTAATGGTATTTTAGGTAATAAAATTCAATCTAAGCGAGGTTTAAGGCAAGGGGATCCTATGTCGCCTCTTTTGTTTAACTTAGCTGCAGATGTTTTCGCTAAGATAATTAAAAAAGCGGTTGATAATGGATCTCTGGGAATGTACGTAACGATATATCGCGTAAAGGTATATCTGTCCTTCAATTCGTAGATGATACTTGCTTTTTTCTTCCCACTTACCTAGACACATTATTATTCTTAAGTTTATTTTATATAGTTTTGAACTACTATCTGGTTTAAAAATTAATTTTGACAAAAGTTCAGTTTTAGTTTTAAATGATTTTGAAAATGTTGAAAATTTAGTTGCTAATACACTTAATTGTAAAATTATGAATTTTCCTTTTGATTATCTTGGTTTTTTGATTAGACCTACTAAACTTAAACATGATGATTGGTTTATAATCATAGATAAAATCAAAAATAGGATTTCTAATTGGAACGAGAGATTTTTATCGAGAGCGGGTAGATTAGTTCTAATAAACCCTGTCTTATCAGCTCTTCCGATCTATTGGATGTCTATGCATCTTTTTCCAGATTGGATGATCGATAAGTTGACAAAATTAGAAGGGACTTCTTATGGAGTGGGAAAAACTCAAACAGAAGTATTAAATGTTTAGTAAATTGGGAAACTGTTTGTAAGTCCAGAAAGGATGGTGGTTTAGGAGTCATTAATTTGCGTAATATGAATTTGTCGTTGTTAGGTAAATGGTTATGGAAGTTTAAGGATATTAATGAAAATCCTACTTGGAAATAAATCATTTATAAATATTACTATAATGGTAGTAGTAATTTATATCAAATTACTCCAACAGTCATACGTAAATTTTCTGATTTTTGGAAATCTATTTTAAAATGCCAAGAGATTTTTAACTTAGGGACTAATACAATAGTTCATTCTGGTAACTCTACTTCTTTTTGGCATGATCGTTGGATTTCCGTTATCCCTCTTAGAATATATTTTAAGGAGCTTTATGAAATCTGTAATTTTAAGGATGCTTTAATTATAGAAGTTTTTCTCCCGAAAATGACCCTCTTTGGAATTTTAGTTTTAATAGAATTTTAGCAGGTTCAACTCTTAGGCAGCTTGCTTTGCTTTATGCTAGATTAAACCTACATAATATTGATAATGATAAAGATAGTATTAGTTGGGAATGGGATAAGAGTAAGAAATATACTTCTAATTCTTTTTATAGATTTATTAACTTTTCGGGTGTAACAAATAACTCTTTTAAATTTATTTGAAAATCAAATGCTCCACCTAAATCTAAAATTCACATGTGGTTAATTATACATGGAAAACTAAATACTATAGAATTTTTAAAAAGAAAAAATATGCATATTGATAATAAATGTTATTTCTATAATCTGCATTTTGAAGATATTAAACATGTATACTATGATTGTATGGATACATATTTCATTTTAAATAATACTCTTAAAATCTTTAATTTTAATCTAATTACTAAAATTTATGATTGTGAATATTATTGGAATAGTTTTAGATTTAAGTTCAAAAAGAAAAATAGATTTTTACTTGACACTTTATTCACTATTATTTGTTAGTATATTTGGTTTGAAAGAAATCAGAGAATTTTTAAAAAAATTATAGTCATTCTAATAAATTGATTTTTATAATTTCTTTATTTTGTTTTAATTGGATATCTAATCCTAAATATAAATTAGCTAAAAATAATCTATTTAAAGAATATCTTAATAAGGTTAATGATAATATTAAACTATTTAAAAATAAAAATAATATTTTTGACATTAATAATTATAGTATTAATATTTTTTCAAAATCAAATGATGATTTCACTATGAATCATAATATCCTTTTGATCAAAGGGCCATAAGGATATTTAAAATTGTAGTTATTGATTTAGTTCTTGTTTGTTTTAGTTTATAGATCTTTAAGTTCATTGATCATGGATTCCTTTTAGTCTTTTTTCTAATCTTTACTCTATTCTATCCTAATAGCTTAACTTTTGTTCCTTTTCTTCTATATCTTTTAAACATATATATGTATATAAATTACATTTATATACATATATGTGTTTCATTCTAACTTGTTTCTTTAGTTCACTGTCAGATACGGGTTTAAGCTAGATATAGTAGTGGTTTCTTGCAGGTACACAGGATGGCGGATTGCAGGATTGCTGATTGCAGAGAGGGGTTCTTCTGAGTACATCTCCATATTCATTATGGCGTTCTGTCTTCATGAGAGTTCTCTTTTCAACTATGCACTCCTACCAGTTTTATCGAGTCTTCAGAGTGGAGTTTCCAGTCCAGATCATTCGCAGTTCCTTTTCAGATCATTCGTATTTCCATTCCTTTCGAGTCAGCAGCATGGAGTTGTCTTCTCAAACAGAGCTGGCTTCCTGTTTCTTTGGCTATGTGATTTTTCATAGTTTTTCAGGTACTTCTAACACCTTAATATCAGACGGTGGCCATGTCAGAGCTCGATATTAGGGTGTAATGGGCAGTGGCCATGCCGGAGCTCATTTTAGGGGTACCTAAGTTTTTCATTTGCTATTTGTACTTAGATTAGCTACCTGCCAGGCATGTTGGCAGCACCTTGTCATGTGATATATATATATATATATATATATATATATATATTCACATGTGTGCTCTCCTCTATTTTAGAAGATCACATATTTTTCTCAAAACAAAATTTGTTTTTCCGTAGTATCGACTCGTCCTTCTGTTCTTCTCTTTTATTTTCTGTCCTTCTCCTATATATATATAATATTTTATAATTAATAGAAATAGCGGAGAAGGGAAAATGGCAGAGCTTCGCTATTTTGATCAGAAAATATAAGAAGAGTGAGAGGTTCGGTTTGTATTTATAGGCGCTCGAACCAATCGTATCCGTTAGATTAAACATAATAAAATCATGTCCGATTGGCTAAGGTTTAACCCTAGCCACCACGCCTACGACCGATTCATCGGTCATAGCCAGCGGTCGGCCGCTAAGGATCGACCAGTCGTGTCCGTGGTGTCGACTGGTGAGGTCCACACAATTATATAATTTATTCTTTTTAATCCTTTTTAATTATTTCTTTCTAAAAACTTCAAACGATGATAACTTCTTTGTTTTAACTTCGATCGCAAAACTCCAAATATGAAAACTGCTTTGAAAATCACCATAAACACAATGGTGCAAGTTTCGTAGCCAAATTCCAACATTTGCTCAGATTCTATTTTTGAACCTTAATAATTATTTATTAATTACCGTTAATTTTAGTGTTATAGATTTCTACTTTAGATTTCAAATAATAATATGGGAAATACAATGCATAAGATGTTTCAGGAGCTGATTTATCACTTTTGTTAGGATAAACCTATTAACAATTTTTATTTTTCCATCCTGTTTGGACTTCAAAATATACATTTCATGTCGCTTTGTAAATTAGAAAAATTAGTGAAAAGAGAATTCCTATTCTTTATCATCTAAATTTTGATATTCAACTATGTAACTTTATTGAAAAGTTTTAACACATTGAAAAATGAGAAATTCACTTGATGAATTAAATTAAGATTTTGAGACAATATCTTCCACACCGGTAGCTAGGATTCTTTTAGTAATGATCATTGTACCGATTTTATCAACAAATAAAATAAAATGCATTATCATCATCCATATCGTTAATGATAATTAACCGACATACTGTTAATTTAATGATCAGCAATGATAGACTTATTGATGGATGAATGTGCCATTCTCAAAGCCACAACTTCTACGACCGCCACCCAAAATAGCAAGAAAGCGAACTAATCCGATGGCTATAATTCAGGAAATGACCAGGCTTTGAAATTGGGAAGTGAGGCAAGGCGGTGTAAGGGAAAATCCAATGGTGAAGAACGGTGGAGGGTGGTTTCAGCCCAGATCCAAAAGAGGAATGGTAGGTTGGATAAAGTTACTACCTAGATTTTCTATAGCATTGGTTTCTCAACCTGCCACATAGAATAATGTGGTTATAGGCAACAAACAAGGAAGATCAGACGAATTATAACCACCTTACATAGACAATGATGGTGAGTTTGCCATTTTGATTTCTACAGCTATTAATTAAAACAAAGAGAGATGGGCAAATTCATTTTTTCTATATGTTGGGGGAAGAGGTTTATCCTCAATTTAAGGCTTACATTAGTAGAGTTTAGAAGCCAAAAGCAGAATTTGAAGTTTGTTCCAAGGAAAATGGTTTTTATTGATTAAGTTAGAAGATAAAAAGGATGTGATAATTGATGAAGGTCCATAGCTGATGGATATAAAGCCACTGATTGTGAAGAAATGAGAACCAAATCTAACATTGGATAAGGAATTGTTACCGACTATTCGAGCATGGATAAGGGATTTCATAATTACGTTGTGGGATGGAAAAAACATCAACAGGTTGGCTAGTCTTATTGAGAATCTAGGCTTTTGTTTGGCATGGTTCTTATTGAGATGCCATGCCAATTGAGGCTTGTAAGAAAAATTATTTGTAAGCTAAAATGAAAGTGGAGTTTATGTACAGGAAGTGCTGTGAGATATGCAGGTGTTATGTTCATGTTAAAAAGGAATGCTTTGTGATTTCAAAACATTGAGTGTATGAGTACTGATCATCTCTCGAAGCAGTGCAATAAGGTATGGAAGGAGAAACCGACATGTGCAATGTGAATGGTGTGAGTTTAGGAAATGGTAATAAAGAGTTAAAAAATATGAGTAGGCGGAGTAGTTCAGCTAAAATAGATGAGCTGAACATGGAGGAGGATATGTCTTTGAGGGAAACAAAAGCGTAACACGAATATTAGGAAGAATACTACACAATTGAGATATAGAACGAAAATGTAGAAGAGGATATAACCTAACACAAGGTAATATCGCAAGCAATAACAAGGAAACCAATGCAAATATGGAGAAACACGTAAAGATAGCATAGATCGGTAAATGTAAGAAAAATGAGGAAGTTCAAAGTAAGCGTCCTTCAACAATGCTGCTAAAAATGGGTCTAGTGACATAGACAATGTTGAGGTGGTTTTTGGTGGTAGTGATAATGCTACAACCATGAGGGAAATTGCAATATATGTTTAGAAATCGGGAGCATCAAAGACTACTTGTCATTAAATTCAACAAAGCCTAGTACAAAATAGACAAGATGAAGCGTCAAAAAAGTGAAAACACACATACTAGTATTACATCTGATCACCCAATAAATACATTGACCTTGGATGATAACTCTGATACTATGCAGAATCTGGATGTCGGAGGGGTCACTGAGGCTGCTACATACTAATAAT
Organism: Allium fistulosum; assembly: GCA_030737815.1. NCBI lineage: Eukaryota > Viridiplantae > Streptophyta > Magnoliopsida > Asparagales > Amaryllidaceae > Allium > Allium fistulosum. The sequence goes on along the minus strand of CM060904.1, from coordinate 1,123,535,048 downwards.
TTGGAGCCCATGAATTTTGCTGCAAAACTCAACCGTAGTCGACAAACACCCGTAGATGTACCGTTAGAGGTTAATCCAAGCGAAATGATTAAATCTAATCTCAGAAGGAAATCTTGAATCAACGATAAGGCAGATAAACAAGGGAAAAAGGGTTCTAAAGCCAGTGTAAATAATGATGCTACTGCTTCCATTATGACATTAAGAAACACACAAAGATCTAACTAAATGTCCATAAATTGGAATGCGAGGAGACAAAATAGCCATAACAGGTATTTAGATGTATGAAATTGCATTTAAAAGAATAAAATTGAATGTTTAGCTTTTCTACAGACCAAAATACATGTGATCATACTCATGGGTAAGAGAGTTTATAATGTGGATAAAAACAATAAGTGCAAGATCACAGTCTTATTTGATCAAAATGTTTATAGTGGGTATGTGTTATTTCCAAGCGATCAACAAGTTATATTGGCATTAAGCAATAAAGGGGAGATAAATTTGTGTGCACGCCCGTTTATGCTCATAATCTGAAATATGAAAGTGTGGAGTTGTGGAATAACATTTATTTTGAATCAACATTAAATGATATGCCATAGACTATATAATGAAACAAACCAGACAAGAGTTCTATTACAAACACAAGTAGCAATCCGAGTCCTCAGCCTTATCTGATAACAGATCAATGATACAGAATTGTCAAAGCTACATCACAAAGATAACAAGCCTGTTTGGGCCTTGACATTTTAGCCCATTTCTTTTTATATAAAGACACTGTGTTGTATTACTTCTCTTATACACAAAAAGTATCATTCAATAAAACTGAAATTTATATTTCTCTATTTTGGTATCAGAGCTGTAATAGCCTAACGGAAAATTCAAAAACCAAATCAAGAATTTTTTAAATTTGGCTCCCCTCAGGGAAATATCATCATTGGGGAGGTATACCTTCTTCTTGATCAAGGGAAATCCATCCAATCAGTTCCATATTCCTTCTGTGCCTTCCTAAAGAAAAGATCAGATATCCATCTTCATTTCTTTTCTTTGGTTGCACAATTTTCACTACTATTCATGCATATTACTGTTTCATTGTGAAACAGTAATATACACCTATCATAGCAGATCCCTCTTTTTCTCCTCTTTCATATTCTGTTTGTTGGCTGCTAATTTCAAGATTAGCCTCGCCACTTGTCCTGATCATCATCCCATCTCCAAGAAACCGGCATTTCAAGATTCTTGAATCACCATGGCACTTGAAGAGGAAGATATGACATCAGGTACCTCTGAAAATCCATCAAGGGAACACCGGAGTTCAGATCTGGTCCTGATCAAGCCAAAAAGTCAAGTCATTACTACTCCATTGGATGAAGATAACTATATTCTGTGGAAATATCAAATTGAAATTGCACTGAAAGGGTATGACTTACATGACTATGTCATGGGCACCAAGATCATCCCACCAGTCATGATTACTGAAAAGGAAGGAAAAACTGTGAGTAACCCTGAATACAAACTGTACCAAAAGCAAGATAATCTACTGTCATCATGGCTGTTATCTTCAATCAGCCAAAGTTTATTATCACAAATCGTAGGATGTAATAGTTCCCACGAAATATGGTCAGCAATTCAACATATTTTTAGTTCTCAATCTGCAGCAAGAGTTATGCATTACAGAAGGGAGCTACATAATGCAAGAAAGAATGATATGCCTATGAGAGAATATCTTGCAAAGATCAAGAACTTGTGTGACAAATTAAAAGGTGTTGGACACCATGTGTCCACCAGTGAACAAATTCTTGTGATAACCAATGGATTAGATCAAGATTATGAATCTTTAGTAACCTATATAGCAACACAACCAACTCTGCCAGACTTAGATTACATTCATACAGCCCTCCTTGCTCATGAAGGATGGATTGATCAAAGAAAGTCTATGCAAGAAGATTTTAATGTCAATTATGCAGCAACATCAAAGAACAAAAATCACTACAAGAAATTTTGTTATCTATTGCAGGAAGAATTATTATAAGATAGCGTTCTGATGCTACTTGCTATTGGTACTATTATCAAAATGAAAATGAAGTAAGAATAGCGTGTATCCGCGCCGTAAATAACTAAGTATGCAATTTTACAAGCGGGAACGCAAAATATTTTATCGGTCGCTTCTTTTACAATTAAAACTGATGCTCTTCATCCCCATTTTTCTTATCAAATAAAAAAAACCCTAAAATTATTCATCTCTACACTAATCGTCCAACTTTCGCCTTTGCCATTTTTCTCCTTGGATTGCCTCAAGGCCCTGAGTCATGTGTAAACTAACATGGTTGCATGACATCACTTGTTTTATTTCCCTTTTTAAATTTGATTTGAATAACCGAAAAACCTTATCTCGCTCTTCAATTTGATACTTCAGTTCTCGTCGCCAGTTATGGGAAACCCTAGCTTCCACCATAGTTGCAGTCTCCATTAAGGTAAGACTTTCTTCTCTACTCATATTTGTAAAATTCGAATCGATTTTAAGTCAAAGAAGCAATTGTCTATTTGATTCTTCACTGGATTATTCCCCACTAAAAGTAATGAATTTGTAAAAACTAAGTCTCTGATTTACCATTGTGGAGACCCATTTTATGATAGTCTGAAAACTATATGTATTAGTATTCTAAGTTGATTTTCTACATGTACTATCTTCCCATGCACTTTATCAGTTTTGAAATCCTCAAATTGAATATATTTCTACTCATTATTGAAGTATTTGCCACTAATACCTCTTTACCCTATATTGTATTGTTGGACAGTTTTATAATGGTCTACATGCTTATTGTGTATATCTATGAGGTTAGTATGGAAGTTATAAGAAAAATAGGCATAGATAGTTTACTCAAATTGGACAGCATCATAATAGATAGTGCACTGAAAGAGATAAACTATGTTTGTTCTGTTGTGTGTTTTGTTGTCTTACGCAATGTTTTGATTATTCAACATTTTTGTCAGTGATTGTTTATTATGTCACTTCTATTTATGATATGATGTTTTTAAAATCTTTATTACTAAAATGAAGCCTAAATATACTTTATTTATCTTCTTTCAAGAAATGTAGATTTGGTATATGGAGGAGGCAGTGTTGGATTGACGGGCTTAGTCTTTCAAGCTGTTTTTGATGGTGGAAGGCATGTCATTGGGTAAGTACTTCTCTTTTTTCGTCATTTTTATTTTCAGCAATTTGAATCTGCAAGATGACATACATTCATTTAGTATCAGTGTAGTTTGCAATTTAGCAGAGCAAATTTTAATATACTCTCAGATGATGTATAGAATTATGTACAGATTATGTATTCTCAATGATTGACCATATGCATGTACATATAATGGACATAGTGTGGAACCATATAATTATAAGATTTAATATAAATAAAATCCAAAACTTTATTTGCTGACTTATAGGCCATGTACAACAATGGCAGCATCATCAGTTTCTGAAGTTGCAATTGGTATCCAAGTACAAGGCATCTGATTTATATTTGTAATAACACTCGATATAATTCTTTTATATGAAACTAGACGAGACACAGCAAGTTCTTGAAATATGAACTGCAATATTTGCTACACATAATAGTATTTCAATTTTTTTGTATACTCTATAGAGCTATCCTAGCTTTAATCTTAGTCTAAACACACTATAGGGGATGGTCCAAATATATTCATGTTTGGTCATCATTTTGCAATTAATCTTCTTACTTCTGAGGTTTCCATTAGCACAATCACTCAAATAGATAAATGTTTGATACATATATTTGGTTTAACTGTGTCACTTTGCTGTAGTTTTATATATGCTCGTAGTACTTGTGCCTGTACAAGGTTGTGCTACAGTTAATTTATTTACACATACCACATACCACGTTGTTTAGATGATATTTGCAGGATGACAAAGGAATTTACTGCCATGGTGTTGATGAGTTTAATATTGAGACTCAACAGGTTGCACAACCGATATCAAATTCATCATCGTTCATCCCTTCTCTATAGCATTTACAATTTTAACTTGTCAATAATATGTATTATATATCAGGTTGCTAGGTTCATATCAAAGGTAACTCTGATTGCATCAAGGGGAGTTGGGCATATCTATCTCTCAACTAAAAATTTAACCATACCTTAAATAATTAATTTGTAGTATGCAATATGTGATTGACTTTATTCTCTCTTTTTTAGTACCGGAAATAATAGAATGGTGGACATGATACCATCATCTTGGATGGTGCAGAATAAGGAAGTGGATGCTCTTGTGATTGGAAAGCAAAAGGACATATGCTATAGGTATTCTTATTATTATCTTCTCTCAAATTACCATATATATTTTCTACTACGTTTTGCTTAAGCACATACAAGTATGGCAGCATATTTTTATAACTATGTTTCTTCTTCAAAAGTTTTATTGAATGCTTTAATTAAATAATTTACTTGTTGTATATCATTAAAAACTTTAAAACGAAAGTTTGTACTTAAAGAAATAAACAAGTAAAGGAGATGTCTTGCTTATAATGCCCGTGCACAAAACTCTATATTATGCGTTTTGTACTTTGATATACATATGCAAATAGTGAGCATTTGCAGTTATCATTTTATGCTGGCACTGCTTTCTTATCTACCTCACTAGCAATTATCATTTCAAAAATGAACGTTAGAAGGATAAATGAAATTAAGGTCTGCTTAACATAGGAACATAGAATCACCACAAAATTATGCTCATGTACCTGATTTCTAAGCTAGTACTGTCCCGCATTAACTGCCTCGCCATATTCATTGCCTCGCTTATTAATCTATTCAGATCGTTTCATTAAATCATCCACCTACCTTTTATTGGTTCATTAGCAGAAGGATACGACACCTAGGTATATTTTGCGACCTACCTTTTTTGGGTACTTAAACCAACTTTTATGAATGTTTTGTTAATTTCATAATATTTTATGGTGATTTGTAAATTACCGATATATGTAATGAACTTCAACATGTTCCAAATATGTATAACTGATAATTCAATGCAGCAAGCCCTTTCTTAGTGAAGTTTCTTTATCTCATCATCTCAATCAATATATACATATATACATATACGTATACACACACACATACACACACACGCTCACACGTACACACATACATACATACACACATATATACATATATATGCGCACGCGTGCATGTTAACTTTGCTGGAGAAAAAGCTGAAAACTTTGAAAATTTCCAGTATTTTTTAGGTACATCCTTCTATCCAGTCCCTTTACGATTCTCTCTTAGTAATTTCCAGTTATACTAAGGCGTTCACTGCTGCGGTGGATGATCCGAAAGGTACAAAATTTCCAGTTATACTAAGGCGTTCTCTTAGTAATTGTGTATATGTTATGTACAAAATTCTTGAAACTAAAAATGACAACTAAATCGTTAAGAGCAATACAAATACAAACCCATCACACTCAGAAACTTTAGAGGAGACATTCTTTCTAATACTTCATGCGTTGAAAAGGAATTTCACTTCAAAATTTTAAAAGAAGATTAGCCTGTGAGTATTTGTTAGAAATTTCGGCAATAATTTAAATTGTTTATAGCAAATGAAGCCATCCCGCGGTTTCAGAAATGTTAACACACTGGTGCATTCAATGATTTTGCTGAAAGAGGAGGAAGCAGGAAGAAGAAAGTTAATATTTCATTCCTGCTTTCAATACATTTCAGCCTGTCGTATATAAACAGTGCATACAACAGTCTATGTACAAGATTAGTCAGGTGGCAATTCAATAAAAGCAAAACAGAACTACAAAATAAACTTGCACGCTATTTATTCATTTGTAGGACAATTTTTTCGCTTTTGTCCCAACGTTGTTGAAAATTTTGGATTCTGATTATTTTGTTGCTTTTGTAAGCAAATCAAAACGAGTGCAGTTGGATTTTCTTTTTTCCCGTGCACTGCATTACAGAGAAATAGCCAGCTACCCCTTAACATTGATTAATAAAGTTTATATTTTAAACAATGTTGTTTAGTACTTAAACATTTCTACATTTGTGACTAACATACACACGTATCTGCTTCTTTTTGACAGGTGTTGTATGATGCTTTTCAAGTTGCTACATGATGTCGCTCTTTCTCCTTCAAGTTGGTCATTTTGTGTATGTATCATTTTGGTTAGCTACATGATGTCGCACTTTTGTTTTTAGTATGAATCATTTTGATTAGCTACAATTGTATGTATTGTTATTTTTTGTTACAAATATTTATGTTTAATACTTCGTGTATGAAATATTATGGATATATATATATATATACATATATATATTGTGGTTTGGCTTATGACTCTATTTAATTACGTACATTAGAATGTCATAAGTGTGGTTTTTTGAATTGTTATAATATATTAGTTGAAATAAGCTTGTTAGAATTGAAAATTGTAAGCTTGAATTTATATGGCAATAAAAAAATGCAGTGGAATTTTTTTTATAGCATTTTAACTATGCTATGAAAAAAGAAATTGTTACAGCTTTTAAATCTTTTATAGCGTTTTAACTAGGCTGTGAAAAGAAATTTTTTATAATTTTTATAGCGTTTCCATGCGTCATAAAATATTTTCTATAGCAAGCTTCAAACGCTATAGAAAAGTAGTTGTACCGATACGCCATGTCTAAGATGGCAACAAAAACGCTGTTAAAAGTTCATTTTCCATTGCAATTTTGAAACGCTATTATATCTCTCAGACTTATTACAACATGTTGATATATGGCGTTTATAGAAACGTTGTAAAAAGCTTTTATAGCGGTTTTTAAACGCCAAAAAAGGCCTTTTTGTTGTAGTGAATCAAAAAGGTGTATCCAATCAATCTAAGCAAGACAGTCACAATCAGAGAGGAGGATACACTCAAAGAGGCAGAGGCAGGGGGAGAAACAGTTATAACAACAGAGTTAAATGTCAAATTTGTGAAAAGTTTGGACATATGGCAAACAAGTGTTATTTCAGGTATAAGGAAGACACTAATAATGGCCAATCATCTCATGTCAACAAGCAAGTCAGTGCAAATATGGCTCAAACTCAATCTAGGAATAATGGAGACAATGTCACTGATGACACAGCAAAAGCAAATGATTACAGTATGGATGAATGGTTTCCAGATTCTAGTGCTACAAACCACATCACAAACAATTTGCAGAATTTAAACTTGGGCAGCAAGGAATACACATGTAACCAATCTGTTCTCATAGGAAATGGTGAAGCTACAAACATAACACATGTTGGTACTGGCTGTATAAAAGGTACAAGGCTACTCTACTTAAATAAATTATTAAGAGTGTCAAGTATCAAGAAAAATCTCATTAGTGTTTCACAATTTGCCAGTGAAAATAAGGTGTATTTTGAGTTTCACCCAAAATACTGTCTAGTTAGAGACTCATTAAATAAAAATATATTATTACAGGGTAAACTGGACAATGGGCTATACAAGTTCAGCAATATGGCAAATAATGATGTTGCTAATGAGACAATATGGTCTAATAGTGTTAGTGCAAGATGTGATAGTGATGTAAAAACATTTTATAAGTGGCATTGCAAACTTGGCCACCCCAGTTATAATGTTGTCAAACAAATTCTAATGCAAAATAATATTTCTGTTCCAAACATGTCTGATTTACACTTATGTGATCACTGTCAAATGGGAAAAATGCATAAATTACCTTTTACTATTTCTGAAACCATATATGAAAGTCCCCTTGAGTTAATTGCTGCAGATCTGTGGGGCCCAGCACCACTCAATTCAATGCAAGGATACAGGTATTATCTATCACTTGTATGTGCACACACCAGACACACTTGGTTATATTTCCTCAAGTCAAAATCAGATACTAGTAATGCTGTTACACACTTCATTACTCACATTGAAAAACAAATTAAAAAAAGTGTTAAAAAATTTCAAACTGATGGTGGGGGAGAATTTAAACCATTAAAAGATTTCTTTAGCCAAAAAGGAATACTTCATAGAGTTACTTGCCCCCACACATCTAAGCAGAATGGTTTAGTAGAAAGAAAACACAGGCACATTGTGGAAACTGGTTTAACACTTTTGTCACAAGCATCACTACCGATGAAATACTGGAGTGAAGCTTTTGCCACTGCAGTATATCTTATTAATAGGATGCCAACAAAGGTGTTAAATAATGTTTGTCCATATGAGAAACTTTATGGAGTTAGACCAAAATATGATCATTTGAAAACCTTTGGGTGTTTGTGTTTTCCTTACACTAGACCATACAACAAGCACAAATTAAGCCTTAGATCTAGTCCATGCACCTTTTTGGGATATGCACATAATCAGAAAGGGTATAAGTGCATGGACAGTAAAGGCAAAATTTATATTTCAAGACATGTAGTTTTTAATGAACATGTTTTTCCATTTGCAGATAAGGGAAAGCAAGACAAGGAATCCAATAATGAGAAAACACATGTTATTCATATTCCAGAACTGTCTCAACATGCTAAAAGAGATAGTCAGCATATGCAAAAGCATGATGATAAAGCTGAACCCACAACAAGTTCTACATCAGAATACAGTTCAGATCATGTCAATGAAACCACCAGCTATCTACCAATTAACTCAAATGATGAACAGTGTACTAGTCAAGACAATAATCAGAGTAGTAGTGCATCCAACAATAGTCAGGAAGATAACACTATAGCAGGCAATGATGAGCAGTTGGAAAAGACTCATGAACAACATACAGAAATAAGACATCCCATGATCACAAGGTCTAAAAGCGGGATTTTCAAACCTAAGACATACACAGCTCAAGTAAATGAAGTGGAACCATTCTCATACGATCAGGCCATCAAGCATGAAAAATGGAAAAAGGCTATGGATGAAGAATTCAATGCTTTGGTCAGAAATAAAACATGGACTCTTGTCAAACCTCCAAGACACAAAAATATTGTTGGGTGTAGATGGAGTTACAAAATCAAAAGGGGTGCTGATGGCAACATAACAAAAAATAAAGCCAGATTAGTTGCAAAAGGATATTCCCAACAATATGGTTTTGATTTCACTGAAACCTTCTCCCCAGTAATCAAACCCACAACCATAAGAATCATGCTGACTCTAGCACTCCATAAAAACTGGAGAATAAAGAAACTAGATGTACATAATGCTTTTTTGAATGGTGAGTTATGTGAGGAGGTCTATATGCAACAGCCAGAAAGGTATAAATCAAATGCAGACCGAGGTCTTGTATGCAAGCTACATAAGGCCATATATGGACTAAAACAAGCATCCAGAGCATGGCATGAGAAATTGAAGAATACCCTTACACAATTAGGTTTTAGTGCCACAAAATCTGATAACTCACTCTACTTAAGGAAAAGAAAGCATGTGAGTATATATTAGTATACGTGGATGATATAATAATCACAAGAGATGATCAACAAGAAATCAATCAAGTCATAAAACTACTTGACAGGCACTTTGCCATCAAAGACATGGGAGAATTAAAAAATTTCCTAGGAATAAACATTCAAAGGATATCTGACAATGAAATTATCTTATCACAAAAACAGTACATCAGTGATATTCTAGTAAGAGCCAACATGGATAAAGCTAAGCCTCTACCAACCCCAATGACAAATCACAAGCAGTTATCTAAAGACAAAGGTGAACCTATTGACAACATTAAACAGTATCGAAGTATTGTTGGGGCACTTCAGTATGCAACAATCACTCGACCTGACATATGTTTTAGTGTAAACAAGGTATGCCAATACATGCAAAATCCATTAAGTGAGCATTGGTGTGCTGTAAAACACATTCTCAGATATCTCAAAGGAACATTAACATATGGGTTGCACTTAAAGACTGGAAAAGATATAAATATACGTGCTTACAGTGATTCCGACTGGGCCAATGATATCGATGACAGAAAATCCATTTCTGGGTTCTGCATTTATCTAGGGCAAAATCCGATCTCCTAGTGTACAAAGAAGCAGTCCACCATCTCCAGAAGCAGCACTGAAGCTGAATACAGATGCATCGCTAGTACTGTCGCCGAAATAATTTGGATCGAAACCCTAATTGGAGAATTAGGGTTCGAATTAACTCAGAAACCCACAATTTGGTGCGACAACCTCAGCGTCATATCATTATCCATGAATCCAGTCCAACATGCTCGCACGAAGCACATGGAGATTGATCTCCACTTCGTTCGAGAAAGAACAGGAAGTGGCAAGCTCGCCATTCATCACGTTCCATCCTTTCATCAAAGAGCAGACTTCTTAACAAAGGCTTTATCAGCGAAAAACTTTAATCGATTTCGAGATGAACTCAAAATTTTCTCGACCGACATGAAGATTGATGAGGAAATGAAACCCTAGTTTCATTTGAGGCGGCGTATAATGAAACAAACCAGACAAGAGTTCTATTACAAACACAAGTAGCAATCCGAGTCCTCAGCCTTATCTGATAACAACCGTAGATCAAGATCAATGGTACAGAATTGTCAAAGCTACATCACAAAGATAACAAGCTTGTTTGGGCCTTGACATTTTAGCCCATTTCTTTTTATATAAATACACTTTGTTGTATTACTTCTCTTGTACACAAAAAGTATCATTCAATAAAACTGAAATTTATATTTCTCTATTTGACTAAATGATATGTTGTAGACTATTGGCTTGGTGACTTCACGTGTTGGATTAGCAGAGGAAAAAATAGGAGGAAATAGAATACTTGATCAGAAGTTATGTGAATATACAAATTACATGCATGTTGTTTTCCTAGCTAAAATTAATACACTATCTGAAAATAGTCAGTGGTTTGAACCACAAAGGAGTATCATTACAAAGATCAATGTGGTTCTTTATACTATCGAATGTTCGCAACTCTTCTACAAAAAACAAATGGAATTCTTTTACATGCTTCTTCTAACGATCATTCTTCAATTCTCATAATGTTAAGCAACCTCACATGACAAAGTGGAGGGAATTACTCTTTATAGTTCATTAGTGGTGCATAAAAATAAAAGCTTAATTAAGAAGTGGATGGAAAATAATAATAATAACATGAAACCGCTGAAGGGAACAAAGGAAAAAGTGCAACTTTAAAGCACCAGCTGTTACAAGAACAAAGGAATGAAAAGAATGCAACGACTTTATAGGTGTGATACCCGTATTTTGGTGCTACCCAAAAGATTTGTCTTTAGAAAGAGAAATTGAAATGCTGCTCAAAATTTTAGGAGAATTGCTCAAAAATATATCTGAAACTCTGTGTGAATAAGTGATGAAAAATCATACAAATAAACAATATGAAAAAAGCACTCAGAACGGATCTAAAGAAAATAAAGTAAACAAAGCAAGATCGGAAGCAAGCTTCGGGTCCACTTTAGCTAAATCCTATAGCATATTCCGAGGTAGCGCTCATAGAGAACTCCGTTCGAAGTAATGAGCATTCATTTTTGAGTACTCCAAGCTTTGAGCGGGACCCGTAGCAAGCTTTGCCCCCCAGCCAAACCTACTTCTGGTTAGGGCTCAAAGCTCGAATGCTTTAGTTGGAGCACTCTTGCTTGAGCACTCTAAAATAGAGCTCGACGCTGAAGCTCCAATTTTTGAGCATGTCGATCCGTAAGAGAGTCGACTTCTGTAAAAAAGAAACGGGACCGATCCAAAAGAATGGGATCCCCATTTGAAGGGAAAAGAGGTTAAAACAAGTGCAAAATGCTTGAAAAAAAGATTGCTCAGGAAGTCACTAAGGAAATTTTAATATATGGATTTAACTATAAATAAGAGCTCAAAATGAAGAATTGGACAAGTAGTTTTCCCTCAACAAAAATGCACCAAAACATTGTAGATTTCTTCATCCATTTTTTTTTACTCTATTGATAAAGTTAAATTATAACTCAAAATAAAAATTGTAAAAATAGAAGATAGAAGATGATGACGAATGAAGATAAAGAGCATGCAAGTCAACATTGGAACTAATCTCTATACAAATCATGTGCGCCCTCCTCCCCCCGGGTTTTTTACCTTTTCCTTCTCTCATCTTCTTTATTTTATTATTTATTTTTCATTTTGAGATGTGCATTATTTGTTAACTTTGCATTTTTCTTGAATATTTAACAAACGTAAGCCCTAGCCTCTTCTCAACCCACTACTATGTTGAATCCTGATATGAGACTGCTGAAATGAGAGCTACAATTGAGACATTGATTGGGGAGAAGGTTGAACAACTGAATCTACTATGAATGAATGAGTCCAATCATTCTAAATGCTTCAAGCGAACTAATCAACCATACTCTAGGCAAATAATTAAATTCGGGCATTTAAAATAATCAAGGCGTTCAAATCAATCTAGATGGTCCAAATCTTGGCCTCGTCCAAGATAACTTAGGGAATTTGAAGTAACAACAAATGTGGTCAAGACCAAAGTCAACACATTCAAGTTCCTTCCTCTTGACCAACTTATTGAGAGGCCAACGTGGCAAAAGAAATAGGCGGTATAAGCAGGCTTAAACTCTGTAGTACAAGACAATCCAATCTAAGTTGAAGTCGTTTCTCCCATGGAACTGCTCGATCCCCAACCAAGAAAGATCTACTCCTCTTTATCATCATGATAGAAACTACATAGATAACCATAGATAGTCCAGGGAAATATCAGAAAGTTGATATGAAAGGCAAACAATTGACTTACATTAGAAGAAGATGAGACGATTCTTCTGATTCAGAAGAAGAGCCTAAAAATCCATTAACATCTTATATATACACTTATAACCCACATGCCTTTTGAGTTCAAGATGGTGCAAATGGAACCATACGATGGGACAATCGATCCCCTCAATCATTTGCTTAGATCAACACATATGGAAGTAGTTCATGCACCAAATGCAATGAAGTGTAGATGCGTTCTTTGAGTGTAGCGATAACAACACTAAATGTTCCTAAAATATGTTATTTTTTATTTTCCTTAAAATAAGAAAAATTGTATCGAACTTTATGCATTACTGCTTATATAATTTAATCGTTTTTCCATTGGGATATTTTGTGATATGCTCTATAAATATCTACACGGACCATGACATCATATCCCTTACAGATGTCTATCACCTTGGGTGGGGGGTGGATGGGACATAGAGCCAAAAAAGGTAATCGTTCTAGTCTTGAGCAAACGTCTCGACAAGGGGTTGCATTTAAAAAATAATAATTATTTCACAATTAAACATGGTTGCTCTAATCTTGTGCATGTGACTCGACAAACAATAACGTCAATCATTCTAGTCTTGAGCATACATCTCAACAAGTGGTTCATAGTAGGAACCTATAATTGTTCTAGTCTTGAGCGTATGTTACAACAAACAGCTATTCTTAGAAGTACAACTTCAGCCCCTTCAGAAAACATGGTCGTTCTAGTCTTGAGCATGCAACTTGACAAGTGACCACGTCATAATAACCTCAATTATTTTGGTCTTGAGCAAACATCTTGGCAAGCGGTTCATAATGGGAATCCGTAATCGTTTTAGTCTTGAGCGGTCGTCTTAACAAACGATTACCCTAGAAAGTTCAACTTTGATCCTTGTTTAACTTTGACTACTAGTGAGCGAATACCCAACATTAGGTTTTGATTCCATTTGGCATTAATTTGAACACCAATTAATGTGGATTTAACATTGGAGACTTGGAAGAGTGTTGTGTATGGCCATCATATACACAAAGAAGAAGCCAGGAGTTCAAGAATTTTGTTCTATCACTGTAGCATGTTTCACACTATGCATCGGTGATTAAGGAAGTCTAAGAGTCCAAGACTCTATTGTAAAAGTCCGCTTTTAACATAATAAAGAGCATCATTTGATTTTCTTACACATCTACGAGACTACTTTACATTCCAAGCATGCTCTTGAGCATAACCACTATCATTTGACATCATTTGATTTTCTTACAAACGTAAAGGTTGCTCTAAATCTCAAAGTATGCTCTAAGCAATATAATGTTGAAGATGACATCATTTTGATTTCCTTACATGTGTACAAAATTATTTTACATCTAAAGCATGTTTTGAGTACAATCTCAGTAACATCCACCATGGCTAACACATGTTCGAGATTACTTCACGTCTTAAGCATGCTTTGGATACGGTTACCATCCTTTTAGCCCGGCCACATATACATTATAACTATAATTTAATCCAAGAACCAAAGACTTTACTTTTTGAACTCAACACTAATACTATCAATATTAAAGAAAACTCGAAGGCATAAAATTCTGATCGAAGTGCCATTGGCAATCAAGGACGTGTGACATTTGTGTCCTAAACAGTTTCATTTTATTGACATAAAACAAATTGAGTACAAATATTATACCCATATTTTGGCAATATTTAGAAGGCTTGTGTTCAGAAAAAGAAACCGAAATGCATCTTAGAAGTTAAGAAATTTTTGAAAATATATTTAGAACCCTATTTGGATGAATGACAAAAAATCAAACAAATAAACAAGGCGGAAAAGAACTTAAAACAGGTCGGAAAAAATAAAGTGTTAAAAGTAAAAGCCAAAGCAAGCTTCTGGTTCACTTAAGTTAAACCCCAGAGCATGCTCTAGGGTAGTGCTCTCCTCAAAACAAGGGGTGCTCATGTTGAATGCTCCAAGCTTCAAGTGGGACCTAAAGCAAGCTTTGTGTCCTCTCGAGCCAAACCCCGTAGAATGTTCCGCGGTAGCGCTTAAAGCTCGAGTCCAAGCATAAACGTTCCCACTAGTACGCTCTTGCTTGAGCGCTTCAAGCCAGTGCTCGAACTTGGAGCAAGCTCCGTGGCAACAAGCTTAAAATTAACACTCCAATTTTTGGCATTCTAATCCAAAAAAAATCCGGCTCGGATTGAAGGGACAATGACCATTTCAAAAGAAAGAGAGTTTCAGTCAAAGGAAGATTGAGTTGAACCAAAAGCAAAGCATTTGATAGAAGTAGGATTTTGAGGAAGCTTACTAGGAAGTTCTCACATCTGGATTCAACTATAAATAAGAGCTTAGATTGAAGAATTGGACAAATAATTTCTCCTCAACAAAAATACTAAAATTTTGCAGCTTTCTTCACTCTATTTTTTTCCACTCCTCCATTAATAAAGGTACCTTTTAACTCAAAATAAAAGTTATGAAGATGGAAGAGAGAAGATGATGATGAATGATGATAAAGATGACGTAGGTCACCGTTAGATCGAACCTTTATAAATTTTGGTCTTTTATTTTATTTTTTATTATGTCATTTTCCCTCTCTTATCTTCTCTATTTTCTTTTCTGTTTTTGAGATCTAGATGAGTTGATAATCCTATGCTTCTGTTGAATATTTAATGTACACAAATCTATTTCAAAAATCACTAAACCTGATTGAAGTCGCTATATTAAAAATCATTGGGTGTTTGTGCTAGAAATGACACAAACAACAAGAAAGCACAAGAGTTGCAAAATGTTCATCATATTCAAGTAGTGGGTGCTAAAAAAGCATTTTATGATCAGTTGAATATTAGTGATTCAAATACCAATTATTTTAATGTTAATGTCTAGTAAAAGTTCAAATAATAGTCATTATCTTTTAGATGAACGTTTTCCATTGGCAAATGCTAAAGTGTTTTAAGTGAACACGTAGTGGACTATTACATGAACTTATGCATTGCACATGTTAATCAACAAGAATTTCTCAACTTTTTTTGCAAAGGTATGGTTAATTCAGTGGGTAAATGTTACTCGAATGATGACTATGCAGGAAATAAAGAATGTAATTTTTATGTAAGCAAAGCTTTAACATTAAGGTCATATGAATTCAACTCAAAGTTCTGTAATTTGAGTTGGCATCAACTTAATAAACAAATACATGTGATGAGGGAAAAATAAATATGGAGCTCAATCATACTTTTATATCACCCATTCCAAAAGTGTGAAACTCCACATATAAATGTATACAGACCAATTTCTTATTGTAATACCTTTTATAAAGTCATTGCGTACATGTGTTATGTTATAGGATGAAACTTTTATTGGAGTAACGAATTTTAAAAAATTAATTTGTAGTTGTTCCAATGAGAAACATTGATGAAGGCTGATGTTGGCACATGGGCATATTGGAGGTTTCAACATAAAGGATAGTAATAGAAGGTTACTAACACTAATCAATACCATATAATGTAGTTAATATATCATTATTTATATATATGACATGATGAGATGCACGAGTTTTATATAAAATGGATTAAGTTAAGCAAAGTAAAGTTATGATTGAATCTTCTTCATTTCCAAAAAATACAATGGTAGAGCATATAGTTTCTTTATATGTAAGGTTTGAGACGAGGAAATTCTCATTGACCTGATTTAATTTGATTATGGAATAGATTTTTATACTGGTTAGTTTGAAATTCTTAGAACATGAATAAAATAATAACCATAGGAGTCATTGTCTAATGAATTAGATCAAGTTTTTAACAATTGGAGAAGATATATGGATGCATTCATACCGATTACTGTATTATCACTAAGGAGGGGTGTAAGGCCCATTAGTAAAATGCACTTATTTAAAGACGACGAGTTTGTTGGAAAAGGTCAGTTTGGAAGTGGGTAAATTGGTTGATTTCAAAAATTTTCCTTCAGTGGATCTTTGTTAGGCTTATATAAACTATTTAATTTTGTATTAAATCAAATTTAATACAGCTTTATTTTGTTTTCAAATGTAACAATTGCTCACATAGATGTATATAACATATTCATCAATATATGTATAGCATAAGACGATACATATAAAATATAAAGATATAATAACACATGTGTATAAAGTGTGTACACACACTGTTATTGAGATTTATAACTAATGTATACATACATTTAGTATACTAAAATATATATGCATATGTTGTAGTTTACATACACACGCGTTTCGTATATATACATATAAATATATACATATGTGTTTATATATATATATGCATATGGTTTTGTATGCATATACAATATCATATGTGTTCTTATGTATATATATGTATCATTATTATTTTAGCCACATACATTGAATACGACTCATAATTTAAATTTTCCATTTTATATTATATATGCGTATAAATATACACACATATTTAAATAGATATTTTATTTATTTAAGTAAACAATAAAAATTATATTTTATGATATATATATATATATATGTGTGTGTGTATATTTTATAAAAAGGCCAAGAATCTCATAAGTAAACATATGCACACAAACATACATACATACATATTATAAATTGAGTATTACTATATATTTACATATTCAAAACTTTACATTATACTATAAAATATATGCAAGGTTTAGTTAATTTATATATATGTACAATTTTGATTGTATTCAGTTAAAGCCATAAATGAAAATTTTCAATATTATAAATAATTCATAAGAGTGTGTTTATTGAAAATGGGTTCTTTATTAAGATGAAAAGAACGCTAAGGGTTCTGCCTCTTTAAAAAACCTTGCTAGAGTAGCAAGGAAAAGGAGAACGATAACCCTTATACATTTTCTATACACCACAAACCATACAATACCAATGAAACAAAAAAGTATCACACCCCCAATACAAAACTTCAAGCACCCGACCCTGCCCAATAACAAACAACAAACACTCTACAACATCCGTCTCCATTTTATCCTAGGTTAAAATTCCAGCTCCTTGCGAATTCCATGTCATCTCGAACCAAATCCCCAGATTTCCTATAAATTTGCGCTTGGATATCAATGGCGATGAGCTTGTCTCTTTGATTGGCCGTTAGACACCTATGTTCCAAAATACGCCTGTTCCGCTCCATCCAGATGCGGTGAACCACTTTGGAAAGCACCGTGTAAGCAAGATCCCGTCGAATGCCTTTCCGTGTGAATCCTTCTGCTATAGTATGGATCTACTTGTAGAGCTCTAGTTCAAGCACTGAAGGAAGTTGAAGTTGATTTCTCGCTCTGTTCCACAAATAATTACTAAAACCGCATTTGAAAAATAAATGTGAATGATTCTCTTCTTCATTGCATAATGCACACCCCGCTGTGTCTAGTAGTCCCCATGATGGTAAACGATCTTTGGTAGGTAATCTTGTCATGCATGCTTTGTAGGATGTGTAATTGATATTCTTAGAAGTAGTGTGATGCCAAATTAGTTTACCCCATTGAACTATAGGTGAAACATCTCCGATTCTGATCCATACAGACTTAAAATGAAATGATGTAAAATCAATAATTCTCCAATAATCTATTCTTTGATTTGAATCCATTGCTATATGATTAATAATGTTTGCCAACTCCCTTGTAGAGGAATAATGATATAGGTAAAAAGTCGTCCCTTCTAATGTACAACCTAATGTTTTATTAGCTACTGGACATAGGTCAACTCTGTTCCATCCCAGAAGGTCGACCATTAACCTATATTTTGGTGAGCGGTTGAACCATAGTGAGGTTTTCTCCCCTATTGTAATAACTCTTTGCATCAATTTAATGGCTAAATCTCTAGCTCTTAGTAAATGCTTCAAAGTACATGAAAAGTTATTGTTTTCAGGCATAACCCAGAAATGATGGTTATTTATATATTTTTTATGCATCCAAGCACTCCACATGCACTGTTTACTTAGTAATGTCCACACTAACTTTAACAAAGCTATATGACGTAAATCCTTAAGCAGTCTTAGACCAATGTCACCTTCAATTTTCGGCCTACATAATAAATTCCAAGCAATCTTATGTGGTCGACCTGCCCAAAAGAATTCTGAACACATTTTCTGTATTTTAGTCAACACTAAATTTGGTAACTAATATATAAGTAGCCAATAAAGAACAGTTGGGGTGATGGTACTCTGAATAAGTTCGGCCCTTCCAGCTATAGACAATAAATCACTATCCCATCCCTCAATATTATGAGACACTTAATTCAACAAAGATAAACATTGGGAGGCATGTATATATTCATGAGATAATGGGACACCCAAATATTGAACATGCAAATTATTTGCTTATATTCCCATGATGGCCTGTATTCGGTCTTTGATGTATACATCTCGGCTGAAATAAATTTTAGGTTTAACTTGGTATATATGTAATCCCATTGTACTTGCTAGTTGGCCAAAGATGCTAGTCATAACCATTGCACTAGAAATAGTAGCTTTCGAAATAATCATAACATCTTCTCCATATAATAGATGGATAATTACGGGTAGAATCAAGGTAATAGGCTATAAGTGGTCACTTAAGAATGCATCCTCCATCATTAAGGAAACAAATTCCATGGCTACACAAAATAGATAAGGCGATAAGGGGTCACCTTGGTGTATGCCTCTATTAGAAGTGATAAACTGTTGGGGAAAATCCCTTCAAATGATCAGTCTAAAGGGATAAAAAAACTCAACATAGCGGAAAACGACTGGATCGTGATTGTAGTGAGACGATACAAGCAGAGATAACACCAGAACAGACATTCACAGATCTATGCAATGCAGAAAAATAAATAACACCAATATTTATATTGGTTCCACTACCGCGAGGCAGTGTACGTCCACTTGGGAGAGGATATTTTATTAATCACTGAAAGATTAGAGTTACAAGATTGATTCACTTGTAGAGGCTATAATAAGAAGAATTAACAATACAGACAAAATTCTGCAAAGTTTCAGCTCTCTAAGATGGCTCTGAAATTGGCTGAAATTAGCTCTCAATTTCGGCTGCCATTGTTGTCCAGAAGCTCCCTTATTTATAGAGTGAAGATATGAGGAGGGGTAGCTCCTATACAGCAGCCCTGGGGTTTGGTTCGGCATATCTGGTTCGCCAAAATTTGGTTCGGCATAGGTTGGTTCAGCATCAGGCGCTTCAACATCTGGACCGGCAACTTCAATAGTCTGGACCGGCATTCCCAAATACCGAACGATATATTTCTTTCAGCATCACTTCTCCTTCACCAAATCACCGAACCAAATTTCTCGTCCGGCAAAACCATTTCACCGAACGAAATACCACCGAACGAGACAACTTTCTTCTCTTCACCGAAGTCACTCACACTGGACGAACTCCACCGGACCAAATCTTTGGTCCGACATCTCCTCCACCAAACCAAAAATTTTGGTTCAGTCCCTTCTCTATCACTACCGCTCCAATTAGAGCGACATCAGCTACCAACGGACGAGATTTCTCGTTCGGTCTTCCACTCCACCGAGCGACTTTTGCTTCTGTGACTTCAAGCGATGAATTAGGTATCAACTTCCAACAATCTCCACCTTGATACCAAATTCCATACAAGCCTTCCAACTCCATCTACAACTTTATGCTCTAGGCAATGGATACTTACCCAATGAGCTTCGGCAATGGCATCACCCATTACACTCTGTCAACGAACTCCGGCAAGGCCACCTCCCGCCAACAAAGTGTTCGAAGTACCCAGTCCGTGTAGAAAATTAGCAACATGCAATGACTTGGTAAACATGTCTGCTATATTCTCCTTTGTATGAACTTTCTAAAGACGAACTAGCTTCTCTTCACTCATTGAGACAAGGAACGACTCTCTCACCTCAATATGCTTCGTTCTCGAGCTGAAAGCCAGATTTTCAGCTAAGTGAATTGCACTCTGACTATCACAGTACACATCCACTCCTTCATATACGAAGCCCAAATCACACAACAATCGCCTTAAATAAAGCGCTTCCTTAGCTACTTCAACCGCAGCTATGAGCTCTGCCTCTGTAGTAGACAAAGCCACAATTGTCTGCAACCTCGCTCTCCAACTGATCGTTGTCGCACCAATGGTGAACACATATCCGGAGGTTGACTTCCTTCGATCTCTATCACCGGCATAGTTGGAATCACAAAATCCAACCAAGCTGAAATCTCTTCCTCTGCCGCCAAAGACAAGTCCATGGTTTGGAGTTCCTATAAGGTATCTGAAGATACACTTCACTGCTTCCCAATGCATCTTTCCTGGATTCGCCATGAATCTACTCACCAATCCAACCGCTTGTGTAATGTCAGGCCTAGTGCAGACCATGGCATACATCAAGCTGCCAACTGCACTTTCATTTGGGGCATTCATCATATAAGCCTTGTCCTTTTCAAGATCGGAGAGCCTTTACTAGAAAGCTGTATGTGCAAAGGCATGGGTGTGCTGATTGCCCTTGCCCCTTCCATGCTAAACTGAGCAAGCACCTTTCGAATGTACTCCTTTTGAGTGAGGCACAAAAGTCCTAGCTTTCTATCTTTTTGGATTTCCATACCCAAAATTTTCTTTGCTTCTCCAAGATCATTCATTTCGAATTCCGCTTTAAGCTTTCACTTTAAACTATCGATTTCAGCCTTATCCTTGGAAGCAATCAACATATCATCCACATACAAGAGTAGGTCTACCCATCTACCATTATTTAAATGCTTAAAGCACACACAAGTGTCTTTGATGCTACAATCAAAACCAAGTGAAAACATAAAAGAGTCAAACCTCTTGTACCATTGTTTAGGTGACTGCTTAAGTCCATATAAAGACTTATTCAATTTGCAAACCCAATTTTCTTTCCCATCTACAACAAATCCTTCTGGCTGTTTCATGTAGATGGTCTCATCCAAGTCTCCGTGCAAGAAAGCGATTTTCACGTCCAGTTGCTTCAGCTCCAAATCATGAGTGGCGACGATAGCGAGCAAAATACGGATGGACATATGCCTCACTAGTGGAGAGAATATCTCATCATAATCCAATCCCTTTCTTTGTGAAAACCCTTTAGCAACTAGTCTAGCCTTGTATCTCCCATCATCCTTCACCTTGAATACCCACTTGCAACCTATGGCTCGTCTTCCTTGAGGAGGTGGTACCAAATCCCAAGTCTTGTTCTCCTTCAACGACTCTAGCTCCTCTTTTATAGCGCACATCCACTTCGAACTGTCACATGACTTCAAGCTTCATCAAGGTCAAGCGGCTCCTCAAGAACCACATGTAGAGCATAGTCAAACTGATAACCAAGGCTAAGGTTCGCAAATTTCCAATCACCATACCTATCGGGTGGCATAATAGTCCTACGACGGACCCGGGTAGGTACTGCTTCGCCTAAACTCCTTTCAGCTCCACCTAGAACTGAACTTCCTCTAGATTCATGCACATCACTAGCACTACTAGAAGGTACCTATGGACTATCCTGTGATGTTTCATCAACTGCGTTTTCCTCAACATCATCAACAACAACTCTACTATTTGGCTGGAACACAGAAACTTCTTCCATCTCCTTAGGCCTATCAGGATCTTCTGATGGGGTAGGTAGCTTCTCCTTCGGATTGAACATAGCAGACTCATCAAAAGTAACATGTCTGGAATGAACAATCTTCCGATCAACAGGATTCCAAATTCGATACCCTTTGATACCATCGGTGTATCCCATTAGTATGCCCTTGTATGCTCTAGCCTCCAACTTATCATCACCTGTATGGTGAACGTACACAGGACAACCAAAAATTCAGAAGTAACTAAGATACACTGCTTTACCTCTCCACTTTTCCTCTGGAATCTTCCCATCTATGGTTGAGCACGGAATTCGATTTTTGATATGCGCCGTAGTTGATAATGCCTTTGCCCAAAAGCCTCTAGACAAGCCCGCCGTCAATCTCAAGCAACGATCCTTCTCCAATAGAGTCATGTTCATCCTTTCTACAACCCCATTAGATTGCGGATCTCCGAGTGTAATGAAATATCTCTGAATGCCATGCTATCTACAAAAATCGAGGAACTCCCTAGAGACAAATTCACCGCCATTATCAGATCTCAGCACCTTCAACCTAGAACCAGATTGGTTCTCAACAAGCGCTTTCCAGTCTTTGAACTTCTCAAAAGTTTTTGATTTGGCCTTCATCACATACACCCATACTTTTCGAGAAAATTCGTCAATGAAAGAGATAAAATACTTTGCTCCTCCAAGAGAAGGAGTAGCAATCGGTCCCCGAACATCTATATGCACGTACTCAAGTACTCGCCATGATCTATGGAGTCCAACTCCAAAAGATACTTTAGTTTGCTTGGCCAACACACATTCCTGGCAGAATCCATCTTGTCGAAGTTTTCTCCTTTGATCATCTTCCATCTCCGAAGCAACTGTAAGCTCTTCTCTGAAATATGACCCAACCTGAGATGCCAAAGCTTTATGGCATCCAAAGCATGAGAACTATCTACTCCAACACATGACTCTCCAAGAACTGTCTACTTCAACACACGACTCCAAGAACTGCAGTTCCTTTCAGCATGTACAGATTTCGGAACACATCTCCTTTCATAAGAACTAGTGCACCTCTCGAAACCTTCAGACCATCCTTCTCGATAGTTACCTTGCATCCCAAAGATGTCAATTGTCCTAAAGAAATTAAGGACTTCCGAAGACCTGAAACATATCGGACACATGTCAAAGTGCGTATCACTCCGTCAAACATCCTGATCCTCACTGTACCTTCACCCATTGCTCTACAGCTAGCATCATTACCCATAAGAATAGAGCATCCCTCTCGTCCAATGAAAGAACTAAAGTAATCCTTATTAGGCGTTATATGGAAAGATGCCTCCGAGTCCAGCACCCAATGGTCTGAGACATCCGATACTGCTGCAGACAACACATCGTCAGATACAGACTTCTCCACCGCAAATGATGAAGATCCATCTTCTTCCTTCTTCTTCAAATCTGGACAATCCTTTTTCTAATGACCAGGTTTCTTGTAGATAAAGCACTTCCCGTCCTTAGACTTTCCTCTCTTGTTATTACCGGGCTTCCTAGACTTGGAACGCCTTCTAGAGTGCCAATTATTTTCTTCTCTACCTCTTTCAACAAACAAGCCGTGACTACTACTTCCACCTCTACTTCCTTCACTTATCTCCTTCATCTGATCTCTCAGGCCCTCAGATAGAAGGCCCGACTTCACATCTTCCATTGTCAATGTGTCTCTAGCGAAGATAAAGCTGTTAGCGAAACCTATGTATCGCTCTGGAAGAGAACACAAAAGAATCATTGCCATTTTCTCCTCATCCATCTTCAAATCAACAGTCTTCATCTTCATCACGAGATCATCAAAGAAATTAAGATGTTCCTTCACTGAAGTACCCTCTCTCATCCGCATGGTGAAAAATGTCTTCAGCAATATCAGACGGTTAGTCAAAGATTTCTTCAAGTAGAGATTTTCTTGCTTGGTCCAAATGCCCCGAGCAGTGGTCTCACTGCTAATCTCTGAGATGACATTTTCTCCCATAGCTAGCTGTAAAGTAGTAAACGCCCATTTCTCTATCTTCTTCCTTTCCGCGACTGAGATGTCAGCCGTTAACTCCTCAGGGGCAAACACTACTGGATGGACTTCATTCCTCGTTAGAACAACCTTCATCCTCCATTACCACTTCTCGAAGTCTTTATCCCTATTGCATTTCTCGATTGCCAACTGTGATCCTAACGCGATATACATCCCTCTAGTATAGGGTCTTGTAACAACTGGAGTCGCTTCATCTCCTGCCATAGCGTCTAACACTCCTCAATCAACCTTGCAGCTCTGATACCAGACTGTTGGGGAAAATCCCTTCAGATGATCAGTCTAAGGGAAAAAATCTAACGCAGCGTAAAACGACTGGATCGTGATTGTAGTGAGACGATACAAATAGAGATAACACCAGAACAAACAATCACAGATCTATGCAATGCAGAAAAATAAATAACACCAGTATTTATATTGGTTCCACTACCGTGAAGTAGTGTACGTCCACTTGGGGAGAGGAGATTTTATTAATTACTGAAAGATTAGAGTTACAAGATTGATTCACTTTTGGAGGCTATACATAAGAAGAATTAACAATACAGACAAAATTCTACAGAGTTTCAGCTCTCTAGGATGGCTCTGAAATTTGCTGAAATTAGCTCTCAATTTCGACTGCCATTGTTGTCCAGAAGCTCCCCTATTTATAGAGTGAAGATATGAGGAGTGGTAGCTGCTATATAGTAGCCCTAGGGTTTGGTTCGGTACATCTGGTTCGGCAAAATTTGATTCGACATAGGTTGGTTCGGCATCAGGCACTTCAACATCTAGACCGGCAACTTCAATAATCTGGACCGGCATTCCCAAATACCGAACGATATATTTCATTCGTCATCACTTCTCCTTCACCAAATCACCGAACCAAATTTCTCGTCTGGCAAAACCATTCCACCGAACGAAATACCACCGAACGAGGCAACTTTCTTCTCTTCACCGAAGTCACTCACACCGGACGAACTCCACCGGACCAAATCTTTGGTCCGGCATCTCCTCCATCGAACCAAAAAATTTGATTCGGTCCCTTTTCTATCACTACCGCTCCAACTGGAGCGACGACAGCTACCACTGGACGAGATTTCTTGTCCGGTTTTTCACTCCACCAAGCAACTTTTGATTCTACGACTTCAAGCGATGAATTAGGTATCAACTTCCAACATAAACCCCTGTGGTACTCCATCAACCAATATGGAAAAAGTAGCAGTACTTGTACATTCATAGATGAGATTCACCAAAGAGGAGGGAAATCCCATACAATATAACATGTAACACACGAATTCCCTATTCATCGTATCTTAGGCCTTTTGAATATCGATTTTAATACACATCTTACCTCCTCCTCTTTTATTGAAATCACGTACCAATTCATGAGCAAGTAGTATATTTTCACCAATAGCTCTATTTGTCACAAACGTGGACTAGTTTTTTGCAATAAGAAAAGGCAGAAAATGCTTAATTCTTATCTTATATAACACATTTGCACAAGAAATAGGGCGATACTCAGCAATTAACCATGGTTTATCTTTTTTTGGAGTCAGGGTTATAAAATTGTGATTCATGCTAAGAGCGAGCTTTCCAGTTTGGAAGACTATTGTAACAACAGCAAACCGTTTCACATGCAAATCATCCCAATGAAGTTTATAGAATTTGGAAGTAAAGTCGTTAGGGCCTGGACTCTTGGAATCTTCAATGGAGAAAACAACCTCTTTCAATTCTGAGAGAGAAATTGGGGAAGATAAGTAATTTTTACCCTCATCATTAATTATTTTCCTTAGTTGCACTGGTGGAAAACAACTATCAATCTGACCATTGAACATATTATTATAGAATTCTATAGCCTGGTCTATAATTTGCTTCTGATCATATATGAATTGCCCATCTGAATTTAACAAAGCCTGTATTTTGCCTTTATGTCGTCTCATGGACATTTCAGCGTAAAAAAAATTTCGACTTTGTGTCCCCATTTTACAACCATGCCACTTTACTCTGTTATTTATTAAACTCATGCGGGATTTTAATATTTTCTTTAAGTTGAATGTGCACTTGGAGAAGCCTGTTGTACCAGTCCATATTCTATGGGTTTTGAACCAACTGATAAAAAACTCTGTTGTATTCATCTTCTAGTTGTTGCACAAGATTAAGCTTGAGTCTATATTTATTCCAAACTTTAAGTTTTGATTTGGTTGCATGCAAAATGTTTATGAACTTGTAAATGTCAGTACCCCAAGTTGTGGCTTCGAGTCCTTCATTAGTACGGTCGGCATATCCTTCCTCAGTATACCATGAGTTAACATATCTAAAGGGACTTCCTTTTATTTGCCTCTTTTGAGTACTGAGTTGCAGAAGTATTGGAGTATGGTCACTGAATTGTTTGGCAATGCAACAGTAACCAAATCTGAAAATTAGGTCAGTAGTTCACAATTGACCAGCACCTTGTCAATGCTAGTGGCCATCCCCTTTCTTCTCCAAGTATACTTGCATCCCTGCAACGCAGTTTCAACAAGACCACACTATAACATGCAATTTTTAAAAGTGTTACTATAGGAAAAAGGAATTGGCAAACCCCCCTTTTGTCCTTTGGGGTTGAAGCATTATTAAAGTCTCCCACAACAATTCATGGTAATTCTATAGTAGAAGAATCCATAGATAGGTGCTCGTTGAAGAAATTACTAGCATATACAAAAGTGATTATAATCTGGAACCCCCCTCTGTTAAATAGATTTGTTGTAATATATTGATCACTTTTGTATATAATCTCTGTACTCCAAGCAGCAATATCAATCAGGAATAATATCCTACCCTTACTTCCTTGATCATTATTATTATGACATTCCCAATGCGGCGGCAACTGGGAGTGAAACCTATGAATAGCTGCAGTGTCAAAGTTTATTCTCCACCAAACTCAAAATAGGGAGTTTATGGACGTTCAGGAGTTTGAATACGTGATGCATTTTATCATCCTATTAATTCCCCTGATATTCCAAGACATTAAATTCATTTAACAATTTAGAGCTCCAAGTAAGTCTTTTAGGAGGAGCTATAGTTTTGGGGGTGCTTCTATGAAACTTCGAAGTAGGATTTGCCGTCACCATGTGGGATACATTCTTTTTCACTTCAGGTTTTGCATTCAAATGTATTCGAAGTAGAAACTACTGCAGAACTTGGTTTAGCTTGAAAGTCTTGCTTTTGTTTACCTTTACTCTGAGTAATATTTGGTGTTTGAGTAGGAACAAATTGTGTAGTCGAAGTGTCATATGTATGTTTAGCCTCCGAGTTGTTAGAACCTTCATGTAAATTGTTAGCAACCGTACCCTGATCTATATTCGAAGCATTTTTTGGGTTTCCAAGTTGCTTTAACTTTCCATGAACAGTACCCCATAGTGTGACCATATAACTTGCATATTAAGCATGGATTTGGCTTATGTTCATACTCAACCCGAATAAATTATCTCTGATCATTGGATCTTGCAACTTGAATGCTGTCAGGAAATGTGAAATTGGAATCTACTTCAACCAAAACTCAAGCAAGATTAAATCTGATCTCCTTACACGTTGTACTGTCCATTCGAATTGGCTTACCAAGCGCACTAGCTACTCTACTTATCCTTTCCTTACTCCAATAAGCCAGATTCATATCAATTAATCGAACCCATATAGGAGTAGTTGTAAAATATTCCCATGTAGATTTTATATCATCTATCCTTTTCTTCATAATTATGATCTTTGGGTTATAAGTATATGGCCCACCTTTTACTATTGCATCAAAATCTACCGTGGATGATAATCTGATCAAGGTAAAACCATTCGGTTTGTAATACACTACAAACCCAGGTACAGGATTCAAGACTTTTCGCATAAATTGTTTAAACTGCTCATACAGGAGTCTTCTTCCAATTATATAAGCGACCAGAGTTGTAGACCATCTCCCTGCATCCTCTTGAATTACATCACCAGGCATAAAGACAAGAAGTTGATCATTTTAGCCTTAGGAGCAATAAATTGAAGATCAGATGATGAATCTAAATCGTAAAAAGTACCATAGTTTTTTACCGCATCAGCCCAGGTTTTGTGGGGAGGGATTGGTGGAGGTGGTGCGGTGAAGGAGGGTGTTGGATCAGGGGGCTTTGGTGGAGGATCTATGTTTGGTAACTGCCTCGTGATGAGATTTTTCCTTTTTCGCCATGAATGTGTTGTGATTAATTTTGTTGTTTTATAGAAGTTTGTGTATATGTATGTATCTCTGTGTGTGTGTATGGGTTTAAGGATTTCCTTTATATAGAACTCTAAACTAATACGCAACTGTATAAATAATACTTTGAACAATAGTATATTGAATCTATAAATAGATCTATTTATATTTAGTAAAAGTTTCCTTTTATATACATGTTCCATATACAGTCAAACTTGTGTTATATTATACGTATAATCAGATTTCCTTTTATGTAAACTCTAAACATTCAATTGCAAATAAATAATAATAATTATCAGATCTATTTATATTTAACACAAGCTCATATTAATATATGTTATATGTGTATTAAGAGTTGAAATAAACATGGCAATAGGTTAGGTAATTTGTATCAGAGACCAACAAAATTACCTTTTGAATTTTCCTACTCCTCACATCTTGATGTAGCATCTTCTTCTTATAAATTTTTAATTCCAACAACTAGTGTTTGCAAACCTCTAGTTGAATCACCTTAATGGAGGGTCATAATATCTGGGTTAAAGTTTTAGTACAAGGCTTGGGATTTTCACTAAACTAGAATAAGGAGGGAAGGCTAAATTTACATAGAGAAGTTGGGAAAAATAATAATCAAACATTTGATATTCTCTTCTTCCTTTTACCATTTCTCTGATAAGTATCCTTTCGTATACCCATATATAAAGGCCTCTCCTTTCTCTCTCTAGAAATTTCAGCCCCCATAATCAATTCAATGTTAATATCCGTTTTGTAAATTAAATAAACGTGTATATAACAATTATATAGATACATATTTAAGTAATTTCCTAGTGCCACAAATATTCTCTAAAGTCTACCAAACTTACTATAATCACTCACTATATTAATTAATCTGATTAATTTATAATACTTTATAAAAAAACTAAATCAGGTTTTATTTCAAAGTTTACCTAGATTCGGTTATGCAACTCACATGTGTAAGTTTGGTTAACAATTAATATCAAACACTTCGAATATTAAGATCACATGTTACCTTAGCTAGTTTTGTGAGTTATGATCAAATTTATCACTTACAGATTTTCAAGGTAAAATTGTATTTTAAGCAACACCCTTAAGCACCAATACTATATGTACATTCTTTTCGTCATCGCTATATCACTTTGGATATCTGGAGCTAGGTTATAGTCAAACCTCCAAAATTATCCATATATAATTATACAGTCCAGACCTAAGTTCAATAATAACATTTATTATTAATTGATATACTCCAGTCAGAGATTTTGACTTTGAGTTGACTATAGCTGACCGTGATACTAACCCCTTACATGAGAGGAGACTAATTCTTTATTGAATAGTGTTTCACTTCAAACGCTTCAATTCAAACTTAACTATAGTTAGATCATGAACACTATACCATGATTTAACTGTAATCAAACAAGAGTCATGTTTAAGTTTCATTGTATTCCCAAGTCTAAAGATTGTTGTAAATCATCAAACTGAGATTTCCCATTTGACCTAGTTATAATTAACCAATAAGAAACTCTTGATTAAGTCATTATGTAGTTATCCAATAACTAAAAGTACGTAACTCTTAAGTGCCACAACAGTCATGAGTAACACACTGCCTAACATTTGATATCATGACGTATTCTGGTATTGATGTATCGATATCCTTTCCTTGAAATATTTCGACTACGAATATTTAATACAAAATGTTATCTTATTATGATTCAATACTATATTATTATAATTCAATGCTCACGATTGAAGCTCTTTGAAATTACAATCATTTAATATTCTATTTAAGGATTGTCTACTTGTTTGTATATTTAATAATTATTTATTAATTTATATCATAACAATATATATATATATATAACATAAAATAAATGCAAAAACATACTTTATTTTGAACAAGATTGTTATACATAGTCATCTTACATAACAAATTATATAATTGACCCTAAGGCATACCACTAACTTTATTAATCTACCACTTGCATTTTGGACCAATTACGGATTTGCAATCCCATCTCTTTGATTGATCGGCTCGGGATTGATCGAGAGAGTCCCTTAGTGAATGAATCTGATATATTGTCTTTAGTATCTACTCTATCATTCAATGGTTCTCTATCATTGATAAACTGTTTCATCATGTAGAAGTTTAGAGTATGTGTCTTAATTTCTTATGAGCTCTAGGTTTCTTTGCAATCTGTATCGCTACATTGTTATCATAATATAATGTCATAGGATTCTCAACACTTGAAATCGCTCTTATTCTAGTTATAAATTGTGTATCCATACTAATTCTTTCCCTTCTTCATTTACGGCGATGTACTTAACCTCCATGGTTGAATCAGCTATTACATCTTACTTGTAACTTTTTCAACTTATCGCCTCGCCATTTAATGTGAACACGTATCCTAACATTGATTTGGTGTCATCGATATCACTCTGAAAGCTTGAATCTGTATACCCCTTCATAAGTAGTTCGTTATTCCCATTTGTCAAGAGCAAGTCTTTAATATTTGGCAACTACTTGAGAATTCACTTCATTGTTGTCCAATGCTTTTCTCTCGGATTTGACTGATATTGACTTACATTTCCTAAAGAAATTGTGATATCTAGCCTTGCACATGACATTGCGTACATTGTGAATTTGATAACTAATGCATACAAAATCCATTTCAA
Source organism: Allium fistulosum (assembly GCA_030737815.1). Taxonomy (NCBI): domain Eukaryota; kingdom Viridiplantae; phylum Streptophyta; class Magnoliopsida; order Asparagales; family Amaryllidaceae; genus Allium; species Allium fistulosum. The sequence goes on along the minus strand of CM060904.1, from coordinate 1,123,503,889 downwards.
ATGCTTTTTCTCCTTATCTGTATGTTGAGAGTCCTTCTTAGAAAGGACCGATTGCGTTAGAACATTTCCACACTTGGAAATTTCCATACTAAACCATTTTGTATGATGTATATGTACAAGGATTGAGACAATACCATCAATCACTTGGATCTATCTCTATGTAACAACCCATCCAGGAACATGCCTAAACTTTGGATCGAGAAAAGGTCCATCGAAACTTAGATCCATTCTAAGGTAAGTTGTTGGTATTAAAAAGAAATAACATTACAGAGCCATAATTAAACTTTCAGAACTCACAGCGGATGGAACAAAATATAATAGTAAAATGTACCCATTTATTTCAAATTCATAACAATGTCAAAATATAAGATACCATCAAACCGTAACATAATCCATTACAACAACAGTCTGAAAACATGGGTACATATGAAAGCAAATAAAAATGGTAAATACTACCGCAAGTCCCACCACCTCCGTCTCCAAGCGTCACCTTTTCCATCAATGTCTTTAACTTGTGTTGTAATGAGGAGAGAGCTAGAACAACAATGTCTAGTGAATAAAACCTCGAGTTTTACCTTTTTAGCACTTGGGCGGTTTATCTCAAAATAAGAATATTTCTACGAAAATAAACCAATAAACCATTTAATACTTCTTTATAAGGAAAGGAGGTGGGTCCAACCACTTAATATTTTCTAAACAGGTTTTTGGAATTCCATATCCCAATCATACGCCATAAACAGCTAATAATGTAAAAAACGGTACCCAAGCCACTTAATACATTTTATTGGAAAATAGGCAGACTCTGGTCATTTAATACCTTAATTAAGGTAGTCCCCATCATTTAATACTTATTTCCAAGGCGTTCTCCAAAATGTTACTATCTAGCTGACATCATATGAAATCGTTTAGACCACCTAATACTTCCTTGTGGAAAATAAGACTCTGGTCATTTAATACCTTAATTAAGGCAGACCCCATCATTTAATACCTATTTCCAATAGCGGACCCCTCATTGAGATACTGCCTAATGTAACCTCTTGACCATTTAATACCTCATCCGGGGAAAAGAGGTGAGCCCTCAAACAACCACTTAATACCTCAAGATCCCAAAGCAGGCCCTTCGTCTTATGGTCCATACTTATAATGACGTCTCACATTAATCCGACTAGAATTTATTTGAAAAATCAAATAAGAGATATATATTTTAGTATATAAAATTCCCCTCAAACATGACTTTTCCCCACCTCAACTTATTTCCCTCTTTCACTTTTCATTCCTTCTTACACCAATAAATGAAAAAGCTTCCCCTCCTTCAAAAATTAATTTTGAGAGCTTCGGTTAACGATAAATCATGAGACCGGATCTGTTGTGATTGTGGTAAGGAGAGCTTCAAAATGGTGTAGTGGAAATTGAGTGCGGTCATGGTTCATCGAGCGTCATTCTTCATCGACCTGAGCTAGGGAAGACGATGTAGAAGCTAGAGGCCATGGTTGAGGAATTGGGGTACGCCATCATAAAATTGGTTTGAAGGGGAGAAGTTTGGCATAGATCGGTCGAACTCTGATCGAGCATAGCAAATCACATTGATGGCTAAGGCGAAGGCACGACATAAGGTCTGTTTCACTTTGGGAGGTGCGGACTTCACGTGGTTGTCGCCATTGAGTTCGTTGTCGCCCATGATATGATCGATGGTAGTCGTGCGTAGTTTGGTGGACCGAAGCATAAATTGTCGTGGAAGTGATGCACGTCATTGGTGGGTTTTACCGCGTGTGTATGCATAGGCAAGTAGAAGAAGGATGTGGGGGGAAAAGGTAATTAGTTGAGTAATTAAGTGATTTAATTAACTTAAATAATCTCATTTGTATTTAATTCATTTCTCGTGCATACAAGTTCCAATCGAGAAGTTTCCTTCGCCGTTGCACTCGTAGTGAGATTATCTGAGTCATCGCATGGACTTGGACTAGATTCTAACATTTGAGAATTTATGGTTCAGGTAAGCGCAATTATTAGTCAGAATTTATATCTCAGTATAAATCCTCATAGTTTCATAAAATGAAATTATTATCCAGTAGAGTTAGAAAATATATATGAAATTATTTCCCTATTTGATTGGATTTGTTTGAGTAAATATCCAAAATAATTGATTAAAATTCCCTATATTTATACCATGTTCTATTCGTATTGAATGGAGCTAGATAGCGATGATGTTAATTTATAGCATGATTGTTAGCACCAAAATTGGTCACTAACCTCGTTGAGAAAGATTGTGAAGAGATATAAATGATGAAGATAAATTAAACAAAGAAGAATATGCTAATTCAAATGCAGAAAGTAAGAACACCGGATTTATAGTGGTTCAGCGTAATTGCCTACGTCCACTTTGAGGTTAAACTTTATTGATCTTCTTAATGATTGATTATAAATACAATTCGTAGATCAAATGCTTGAATGGATTTGCTAAGTAAAGAAGATGAGTCTGAAAAATGGCAGAGTCTCCCCAGTGTTCCCGAAAAAAGGTCCTTTTTCACTGTGCCCCTGCCCCTCTATTTATAGACAAAGATGGGTTGGACTTCCCAGGTGGGCTCGGCAGCCGAACATCTTGGCCCAAATAGAGTGGTCGCCGTATGCCGAATCAAATAGGCCGATCACTTGGATGCCGAACCACCCTCTCTATGCCGAACGATACGCTTGCTGCGTGGGAAGAGTAGAACGAATATCAGTTGAAGCCGAACGTGCCTCTGGCCGAACGAAGCTCTTAACCGAACGTTGTCTCTGGCCGAACGATGGCACTGGCCGAACGATGGCTTTAGCCGAACAATGCTTCTGGCCGAACAATGTCTCTAGTCGAACGATGTTTCTTGGCTGAACGAGAGCTTTGGCCGGACGTTGCCTTTAGCCGAGTAGTACCTTTGGCCGAACGATGGTTCTGGCCGAACGATGGCTTGTGACGAACAATACAGCCATGCCGAGCAGTTGTACATGCCGAACGTCTTCCAATGCCGAGCTCTTACAGACGCCGAGTGCTACTGAATGCCGAGTACTCCTGGACGCCGAGTGCTACTGAATGCCGAGTACTCCTGGATGCCGAGTACTACTGGATGCCGAGTACTTGCCAATGCCGAGTACTCATGGATGCCGAGTACTACTGGATGTCGAGTACTTGCCAATGCCGAGTACTCAGTTGCCTGGTCAAATCTCCAGGAAACACTTGCCCCCCAAAGTGTATTACGTGACTGAACGTGATGCGCTTTGAATTACGTATCCTCCATGTTTTGTTTCAAATCCTTGATTAAGTCCTAATGGAGATGCCTTCTTGAGAATATCAGTGGTTGTGGTGTGTGCCTAATGTGGTATACATGCCGGACGATACGTTCGAAGCCGAACGTTCCTCATGTTCCGAGTGACACTACATTTCGAAGCCGAACGCTACGGCTTTGACCGGTTCCACCGGATATAGCCTTTTCGACTTCTACTTTCCCCTATAAAACCAGGCATCCTCCCCCTTTTCTCCTTTTACACTTTTATTTCTGTCACTTCCTAAAGACTTGCAATCCTCGCCAGTCAATCACACTTAAAGCCTAATCAATCCTTCCTAAGCTTCGATCTTCGAACTAGGTATTGTCCCTTCTATGATTAAATAGTTTCAATACGAGACTTAGGTTTGCGCGTAGCCGAGAGAGTCATGTGGAAAACTGGATATCTTTACGGTTGTATGATGTGTGGCGAGTAGGAATGGCTCGCACATTGGAGTTGTCGAACAATGCATGGTAGTTAGGCCTAGCTCCTTCGTGCTGAACGAGAGTGAAAGAAAAGAAAGATGGGGTGTCGAACGGCATAATCTTCGCCGAGCGACCTGTTCTTGTTGTTCGGTGTAGATGGAGAAGGAGAAGAGTGGAACTGTAATCAAGGGTGGAGTGCCGAACGTTCAAGCTTGGCATAACCCTGGTTCGGTGTATCTTATCATATGCCGAATAGTGAAATTAGTGGGGATGCCGAACGATCACGAATGCCGAACAATATTTCAGCCGAACAATACTCGGGGCTAACAAACTTAAACGCTGAACCATGTCAAGGCCGATCACACTTAAATGCCGAACCATATCAAGGCCGAACAATACAAATGCTGAATCAGACTTAAGCTGAGCAGACATAAATGCCGAACTACACTTAGGCTGAACGATTCAAATGCCGAACCAAACCTAGGCCGAACAATACAAATGCCGACCAATTGTAAATTCCGAACAGCATAAATGCCGACCCATTCTAAGGCCGATCAATACAAATCCTGAACTACACTTAACAAATCAGGGACAAGGACCCGGGCGTGCTAGCATATGAGACTGACCTGGATCATTAACTCCCTGGTTTTTACAGACATAAATCTGAACTTAGATTAACACACGTTTTCTGAACCTGGAACTGTAATCACCACAAGGCGGGCTTTTTGAGACGGTCAGCGATGACGGTCTTCGAAGGCGACGATTCAAAACTCGTTTTCGTATCTTTGTAATCTCTAGATTCTCATTGCTTATACACGATTGCTTGCACTAGTTTACACACCACGTGGGGGGAATATTCGTATTGTTAATTCTAACATTCAACGTTTTTCAAGTATAGTTTTCACAGGCACTTAGACAGATTCATTATTTATTAGGGATGTCTAAAAAGTCTAGCTCTACCACTATATCCGATAGCCCTAGGCCGTCATCAAGGCAAGAAGTCGCTGATACTTCAAATCCGTCGACTTCCCCTGCCCATAACTTAGCTCCTGATGCCCTGGAGGCAACAATTCTCTTAGACAATCCGATCGACTCACAGGCTTTGAAGATTAATGAAGTCGCACTTCGGCAAATATGCTCCATCCATGGGATTCCTTTCGCCGATGTGTTAGTCCCGTCGCGACACGATCGTCCTCACCTGCCCACAGTCGGATATACCACCTGCAACAAGTTCATGTGCTGGACCATTCAATTTATTTCTTCGGGACATGTTGCAGTACATAGACATTGCCCCGTCGCAGCTGCATCCAAATGGTCACGCATTTATATACGGGACCTACCTACTCTTCATGGCCGTCTTCTCTAGGCCTCCAACTTCTGGCGACATCCGATACATTTATATGATCAAGAAGCGGAAAGATAGCCCCTCCTTCATGTTCCTCGAGCCGTACCACAAATGCCAGATCTTAACCGGGGCATGTAGCAAATTCGCCCTGTACAAACAAGAATGGTTCTACGTGCGTTGCCCTCCTGGTTTCGCGAGGAGATGGGTCGAAGGCAGTAAGTCTCTTCCTTGAGTCATCCTTCGCGCTCGATCAGAGCTATACTTTTTCTAACTGCTTGTTCCATATTTTCAGGTATTAACCCGCGTCCTGAGGGCCGAGGATATTCTTAGGCCGTCGAGGCCATTAGGGCTCTTCCCGTCGAGGATCGGGACATCCGAACCATCATTTCAAATGAATCACTGTCAAGGTTCGGCTTGCTAGCCCCAGGTCGCCGGATTAGCCTTTCGGAGGGCGTTTCCATTCCCAAGCCAGCATCCGGTAAAGGAAAAAAACAAGCTGGATCGTCGTCACGCCATACTCCCGATGCGCACGAATAGGGTGAGCACAAGGAGGATGAAGCTCCTGAGACTCAAGGCGAGAATGTGGGTCCCGCTTGGAATCCGGCGGTCGAAGTACACGACATTGAAACGTCATCCTCCCCTTCGAAGGGAAAGAAGAAGTTGAAATACAAGATACGGAAGGAGAAAGTTGGCGGAACTTCAAAAGTTACGCTCATCCCGCCAGAGAAAGAGGCTTCCTCACAGCATATGGAAAGTTCTCTAAGGGGTCTGTCGAATCTTTCCATCCCCGACGATATACTTAATTATGGTTTTGACGATCCTGAAGCCCTCAAGTTTTCTTCGCCCGCTAGAGGCAATGCAGGAGTTCAACTCCCAGCCCAGGGAGACAATACTCCGATCAGTAAAGATAAAAGAACCGGTCCGTAGGGGGGAACACTAGGACACACACGCACATACGCATTCCATCATACACTTTAAGTTTTTTTCTTATTTCCCAGATTTTTCTTAACTCGTTGTTATCTTTATTCTTTGTAGGTGACATGGGGCGCTCCCACGGACTCGATCGCCTTCACGGCTCTTCCATATTTCATCATCCCGCATGGGATTCAGGTTCGGGCAGATGCAGGGACAGAGATGATTACGAAGATCGAGACAACCGTCCCCGCGATTCGTCTTATCGTAAGAAGGCATATTCCCAATCTTCACAATCCCGTGATCCTCTTCCTCCAACTGAGCCGGATAGAGAGAAGCCTTCACAGAAGAGGTCCCAACCCGATGTTTCCCGAGAACAACACTTCGTTTCGTCGAGTACAAGGCAAACTCGGGAGCATCGAAAAAGAGCGGAACTTTCAAAGCCTCCTCCCCCTACTCCCGCGGTTGACCCAACTGTAGCAGAGAAGATGGTCGATCTTAAGGCCAAATTCCCAAAAATTTGTTTTGATGGTCTGAAATTCCTTCCAGCTATTCATCATATCCCTGGGCACGTGAAGCAGAGCGCCATTGCCTGTAACAACGACGTCTATGTTCAACATGACGCGTTTGTACACTTGGTTGAAAAGATCTCGGAGGTGTCTGTTGAGCGACAATATGAAATTGATCGTCTGAAACTGGAGGCTGGCTGTGACAAGAACATAATCAAGCATTAAGACGAAGAGCTCGCTTCGTATAAGTCGAAGCTTGAAGCCGCTGAGAAAAGTGCAAAAGATACCGCTGAGGCAGTCACTCGTTTAGAGATGGCCCACAAGAAGGAACTCGATGAAGCAGTCCAGCGCAGCGGTGCCCTTGCCTTAGAAAAAGATTCTATCCAAAAAGAAAGGGACGCGCTTGCCATACAAGTCAAAGAGTTAAAAGAATTACTCTCCAAGGAGAAAGAGGATAAAGTAGCTGCTCAAGAAGAGTCACAACGATATTGTGATGAAATCGTTGCTACTCGGCTCTTGAAAATGAAGCTCGATGACGAACTTGCTGGGGTTGAAAAAATGAAAGACGAAGCCCGTGAGGAGGGCAAAAGAAAAGCTACGGAGGAGATTGACTCTCGCCTTGAGGCTGCCGCAGAGGCCGGCAGGGAAGAGGTCAAGTGCATGTTTGACCCGTTGATTGCTGAGTATGGCGCCCGTGTCCTTATGCATCGCGACTTGACATTCTTGGGCGAGGGCTATCTCGAATCCCTAGCTGAGGCCTGGGAAACTTTAGTGAAGATTAGGAAAATCGAGTCGGGCTCTGAAGAAGTCGATGAGGATGCCCTGGTGAAGGAGTTTCTCAGAGGGAACGAGCCAGCGGATTTATCCGCAGCTTTGGCGCTTTATAGCAAAGGCTCTCCCCTTCCAAAAGAGAAAAGTGATGAAGCTGGCCCATCTGGGGCTAAGACTACGGCTCCTCATATTGCTGCTCCTACCACTGCTCAACCGGCCGGTCGGTCGATACTTGACCCATTCAAGCAACATGCCGGCTACGATCCTGAAGATCCCGGGCTCGGCGTTCATGTGCTATCTCCTATTCTGGAGGGTGAAACTCTACGCGCAACTGATAGCCACCCAGAACCCGGTAGGAAACTCTTCTTTTTTAGAAGTTAAAAGATCTGTCACTTTCCAGCAGTGGTTATTCATTCTAATATTCATTCTTTATGTTTTCATGCAGGCTGCTCTGACCCCGAGCCAACTCCGAGGAGCGATGACGCCAAGGAAGAGGCAGAGAAAACAAGCGATGTTTCTCATGCGGGAGTAACTCCCGGCCCTGACGCTCAAGTGATCGGGGCGCTAGAAGATGATAAGCTTGACACCTCATCTCCCGCCGAAGGGAGTGATGAAATCGAAATCACTGGCGCCTCTGACCATACCTCGAAGATAAGCATGAAAGAGCATCTCGCCGAAGAGGAGAAGAAAAAAGCCGAGATCAAAGTTGAGCCTGAAATACTGGAACTCACCGACCCGCGGAACAGACCTTTGAGGATCATTCTCCCGGGCAGGTCCAAACCACTGGATGTTCCTTCTCCTACTCCTGACTCCGCTTCTTTAGCAAGCAAGAAATCCAAGAAGAAGCGTGAGGGAGAGGAGTCATCGGAAAAAACAAAAGAAGACAAGAAGAAGAAACCGAAGAAATAATCGCTATACTCGTTCAACGAGTTTTTTGCTTAAGCCCTGTAACTACTTTTATCTTTTGTCTCCGTAGTTTGTATAGATAGGTTCTTGACTCCAAGTTTTGGAGGGATAACCGTGTAACCTCATTTTGGACTATTAAATAAAGTTCAGTTCCTTAGTCGTTTGAACGATTCTTTTACTTTTTTAGCTTTCTGAATAACTGCGGTCAAAACTCAAGCACTTATGAGTTGTATATTTCCTAGTCCATTCTCGCGTTGTTCGAACATTCTTCGGAGTGGCATACTTCTTGTTCTACATTTCTTGAGTACTTAGAATTTTTTCTAAATTCGCGTTCCAGGGACTTATAGTAAGTTGACCCGTATTCAGGGGATTCGGAGATTGAGATTGTTAATACTCTAATCCGCGCTCTGGGGACTTAGAGTACTCCAGTTCACACTCTGGGGACTCGGAGATTGAGATTGTTTATACCCTAGTCCGCGCTCTGAGGACTTAGAGTACTTCGGTCCGCACTCTGGGGACTCGGAGATTGAAATCGTTTATACTCTAGTCCGCGCTCCGGGGACTTAGAGTACTCCAGTCCGCACTCTAGGGACTCGGAGATTGAAATCGTTTATACTCTAGTCCGCGCTCTGGGGACTTAGAGTACTCCGGTCCGCACTCTGGGGACTCGGAGATTGAAATCGTTTATACTCTAGTCCATGCTCTGGGGACTTAGAGTACTCCGGTCCGCACTCTAGGAACTCGGAGATTGAAATCGTTTATACTCTAGTCCGCGGCCTGGGGACTTAGAGTACTCCGGTCCGCACTCTGGGGACTCGGAGATTGAAATCGTTTATACTCTAGTCCACGCTCCGGGGACTTAGAGTACTCCGGTCCGCACTCTGGGGACCCGGAGATTGAAATCGTTTATACTCTGGTCCGCGCTCTAGGGACTTAGAGTACTCCGGTCCGCACTCTGGGGACTCGGAGATTGAAATCGTTTATACTCTAGTCCGCGTTCTGGGGACTTAGAGTACTCTGGTCCGCACTCTGGGGACTCGGAGATTGAAATCGTTTATACTCTAGTCCGCGTTCTGGGGACTTAGAGTACTCCGGTCCGCACTCTGGGGACTCGGAGATTGAAATCGTTTATACTCCAGTCCGCGCTCCGGGGACTTAGAGTACTCCGGTCCGCACTTTGGGGACTCGGAGATTGAAATCGTTTATACTCTAGTCCGCGTTCTGGGGACTTAGAGTACTCCGGTCCGCACTCTAGGGACTCGGAGATTGAAATCGTTTATACTCTAGTCCGCGCTCCGGGGACTTAGAGTACTCCGGTCCGCACTCTAGGGACTCGGAGATTGAAATTGTTTATACGAGTTTGCACATCATACAGAGTAATGTAGCTCTAGTAATTCATCACCTGATTATGAGATATAGAAACGTTAGTAATTCATGAAAAATACGGCTTCAAGCCTTTATTAATGAAAAACAACTAAACTGCCTGATTACATGGCTGAAAGGAAACTAAGTTACGACTGAACGAAAACATACAGGAAATAACTGTGCCTAAAACAGGGAAGAAACATGCTAAATGTAATAGTGTCGCAAATGTTCACTGTTCCATGCTCGGGGGAGTGTCATGCCATCAACGGTCGCTAGCTTGAATGTTCCTTCTCCAAGCTTCCGTTCAATGACATATGGACCCTCCCAGTTGGGATTCATACGTAATGGTATCGGGAAAACTCGTTTCAAAACGAGATCACCCACATCAAAAATCCTTGGACGGACTCTGCCGTCGTAGTAACGTTTGACTCGGTGCCTATGCGCTATCGCCCTTAATTCGGCCTCTTCACGTTTTTCATCGATGCAGTCCAGCGATTCCAACAAGAGGTCCTGATTCGTCTTGGGATCATAGTATGTCACTCGGTGCGATGGAACTTCAAGTTCCACAGGTATAACGGCTTCCGAGCCGTATGCCAAGGCGAATGGAGTGTGGCCGGTCGCGGACTTGTGGGTAGTTCTATAAGCCCATAATGCTGTTGGGAGTTCATCTACCCACTTGCCTCCGACCTTCTCCAAACGCTTCTTTAGTATGGACTTGATTATTTTGTTAACGGCCTCGACTTGTCCGTTAGCTTTTGGGTGTGCAACGGCGGTGAACTTCTTCTCGATGCCATACTTTAAACAGAACTCTTTGAACTCTCTGCTTTCAAATTGCATCCTGTTGTCCGTAATGATGGTGCGAGGGAGGCCAAAGCGGCATATAATGTTTCGTACAACGAAGTTAATGACCTTCTTAGAGGTGATTGTGGCCAAAGGTCCTGCCTTAGCCCATTTTGTGAAATAGTCGACTGCAACTATCGCGTATTTCGCACCACCTTTGGATATAGGAAAAGAGCCGATTATGTCGATTCCCCAGATTGCAAATGGCCAGGGACTAACAATTTGTGTGAGTTCTGTTGATGGAGTCCTCGGGATTTTCGCATATTTTTGACACTTGTCACATTTTCTTGCGTAGTCTGCAACGTCCCGATTTACGGTCGGCCAGTAATATCCATAGTGGAGGATCTTTTTTGCTAGCGTTTGCCCCCCAGTATGGTCACCGCATTCTCCTTCGTGTACCTCCTTCAAGACCCGTTTTGTCTCATCATGTGCGTTGCATCGTAATAAGGGGACCGAGAACCCCTTTCGATACATTAGTCCATCCTGCATCACATATCGCGCGGCCTTTCGAATTACCTGTCTTCTTTCGCTCCTTTTTTCTGGTAAAACCCCGGTTGTTAGGTATAGTTTGAACGGGGTTATCCACGATTCCCTCTCGATTCATGTTTCCAACACATAATCAACTTTCATTGCGTCTATGCTTAGGGCACGTAAGGCCTCAACGGGAAACAATCCCATTTGCTGAGCATCGCCAGTGCTTGCGAATTTCGCCAATGAGTCGGCTTCTTTGTTCTGTTCACACGGGACATGCGAAATGTCATAACGCTCAAGGTTTGACAGCAGTTCTTGAACCAGAACAAGGTACGGAGCAAGCTTCTGTCCCTTTGCTTGATAATCTCCTCGCACTTGGTAGACCACCAACTGTGAGTCACAAAAGATTTCAACTGATTTTACCCCGAGTTCTCCAATGAGTTTTAAGCCAGCAATCAGTGCTTCATATTCTGCTTCGTTATTTGTAGCCTGGAAATCGAGCTTCAGAGCGTAACAAACCGAGCGATTTTCCGGAGTTACAAGAACTACGCCAGAGCAACGGTCGTTTGATGCCCCATCGGTGTACAATTTCCATCGAACAGGGGGAATGATATCGTGATTATCTGGTTCGTCGGGTACAGTAAACTCAGCGATGAAATCTGCTAATGCTTGCCCTTGTATGGCTCTTCGTGGTAAGTAGGCGATATTGAACTGGCTCAACTCGATGTTCCATTTTAACAATCTTTCAGAAGTTTCTGGTCGTTGGAGTACCTGCCGTAGGGGCTGATCGGTATAAACACTGATTGTGTGTGCTTGAAAGTATGGGCGCAGCTTACGTGATGCAATCACCAAGCAATAGGACAATTTCTCGATTTTAGGGTAATTTCTTTCTGCCCCCGTTAAACGCTTGCTAACGTAATAAACCGGCTTTTGGATTCGGTCCTCCTCGCGAACCAAAGCTGCACTTATAGCATGTGGGGATACGGCCAAGTACACGTACATCATCTCATGGTCTACTGGTTTTGACAGCACTGGTGGACTCTCCAGATGCCTTATCAGATCCCGGAATTCTTCCTCACAATCAGATGTCCACTCAAAATTCCTCTTCCCTTTCTTTATTATATCAAAGAAAGGGATGCACTTGTCCGTGGCCCTAGATATGAATCTACTCAACGCAGCTACTTTTCCATTCAAGCTCTGTACCTATTTTATAGTCCTGGGCACTTGCACATCTCGAATAGCTTGAATCTTTTCTGGGTTAGCTTCAATTCCCCTAGCATTGACGATGAATCCAAAAAACTTCCTCGACGCAACGCCGAAGGAACACTTCAGAGGGTTGATCTTCATCCCATAATATCTGAGTATGTCGAACATCTCAGCCAGGTCTCGAATGTGGTCGTTTGACTGTCATGACTTCACGAGCGTGTCATCCACATAGACTTCCATCGTTCTACCAAGCTGGTCTTTGAACATTCGATTCACTAAACGCTGATAAGTCGCTCCTGCGTTTTTCAATCCGAAGGGCATTACTACATAGCAATATAGCCCGACATCTGTGACGAAGCTGGTGTGTTCTTGGTGTGGAATATGCATCGGGATTTGATTGTAACCCGAGTATGCATCCATGAATGATAATAGCTCGTGTCCTGCAGTGGAGTCGACCAACTGATCAATCCTAGGCAACGGGAAACTGTCCTTGGGGCACGCTTTGTTCAAGTCGGAATAATCTACGCAAGTTCTCCATTTCCCATTCGCCTTTTTTACCAGCACGGGATTCGATACCCATTCAGGGTAGAGGGCGTCGCAGACGAACCCATTGGCTTTGAGTTTGTCCACTTCCTCTCTGAAAGCAACTGACCTCTCTGGGTCCATTCCTATCCTCTTTTGTTTAACTGGGACGTATTTCGAGTCTATGTTCAACATATGACTCGTAATGGCGGGAGAAATCCCGCACATATCAGAATGCACCGAGGCGAAAACATCAAGATTTGCTCGGAGGAAATCACTAAGGTCTTCAGTCATTGCGGGGCCGAGTTGTGATCCGATCTTCAACACTCGCGATGGGTCGTCTCGGCTGACTGAAATGTCAATTGTTAATTCAGCCGGCGCTGCCTTTTCTTCCCTGGGTTTCTCATCGTCATCTCTCGGATCTATGTCTCTGAAGATCCGAGAATTATGCCCGAGCCAGGGCTCGGGCACTACTTGTCAATTATTATTATTAAGGATGCGGACAGGAATGTCCGCAACCTTCCCTTTCTCCTTCCGATGGGCCTCTCTGAGCTCTGCTACATAACATGTACGACCGGTCGCCTGGTCGCCATGAACAACTCCTACCCCTTTGTCAGTTGGGAATTTCAAAGTTAAGCACCACGGGGCCAATGCCGCCCTAAACTCAGCCAGGGCCGATCGGCCCAAGAAAACATTATACGGAGAATCCACATCCAAAACTACGAAGGGTAGGATCCGCACCCTCCGACGTTCGCCTTGTCCCAGTTCAACTGGTAACTCAACATACCCCACTGCATCGGTTGCTGCGCCATTAAAGCCGTGTATACGAGCTTTGGACGGTTTCAAGTCCTTTATTTCCATTTTCATTTGGTCATAAGCCTTCTTGAAGATGATGTTGACAGAACTTCCACAATCAATCAAAATTCTTTTCACATATGCCGGCCCGATCGTTGCAGATATGACCATCGGGTCGATGGTTGGAGCCTCCACTTGGTCAGCATCTCTGTTTCTGAACACTATATCGTCTGTCATTACGCGTTGCTGCTTAGCAGGAGTCCCATCCTCTGTGTTCGAACAACATTCGAAATCCGCATGCTTCAGGGCACTAGCATACCGCTCCATCTCCTGCCAATTCTTATCCGCGGGGTGAGGTTCGCCGATGATCGTGTTTATGACTAGTATGCCCACAGTCCGGGCAGGTTCATCGGGATGACGCGGAGCTAGAGCACGACCTGGGTTGGATGTTCCCTGTCCTCCTTCCTGAGGATCCTTCACAAATTCCTGCAACTTCTTCTGCCTGATCAACTTCTATATGGCATCGTGTAGGTGTCTGCACTCTTCCGTATTGTGCCCGTAGGTCTCTTGGAAGTGGCAGTATTTTCCAGTCTGTTTCTGTTCCTCGGTTGACTCTTTTGGATGTGGCTTTCTGTACTGAAAAGTATTGCAGGTTGATAGGTAAATGTTCTCAAGAGACGCATTCAGTGGGGTATACTCGTTGTAGTTTGGAATTCTCGGTTTCCACTTCCCCGCTTCTCTCTTCTTCCCTTGATTTCTTCCTCCGGACTCCTTAGGCTGCCCAGGCTTGTTCTGGACATTGACTTGGACCTTTCCCGAATTGTCTCCAGACTGCTTCACAGCAATGTTGCTTTTCATGGACTCTTGGACAGGTCCTGGTGCCTTATCTCGCCTTACCCACCTAGCTTCCTCTCTTCTTATGAATTGGTGTGCCTTTGAGTAGAAACGCTCTAGCGTAGTCGGAGGTTTTCCTGCACACCAGTCCCCAAATTCAGAATCCAGATCCACACCTCTCATTACAGCCATTAGAATTGCATGATCATTGGGATTACTGACTTCAGTTGTCGCAACATGGAATCTTTGTAAATATTCCTTCAATGACTCCCCAGGATTTTGGATTACACTTGACAGAGACATTACGTCCTTTGGACGAGTAGTGTGTATCCTGAACTGCTCAATAAACTTCTTTGCCAACTCCTCGAAATTGGATACGGACCGCGGAGGAAGTCGGGTGAACCACATAGTAGCGATCCCAGATAGAGTAATTGGACAGCATCTACACTTGGTTGCATCATTTGCTCTAGCTGAATCCATCATCCACTCGTACCTCATGACATGCTGTTTAGGGTCAGTCTTTCCCTCATACGCAGGGATAGTTGGCATACTAAACTTTCTGGGGTACGCCACCTGCAGCACAATATCTATGAACGGAGTATGACTTCTTGATACTCCCCAATCGTCATTCGATAAGCCCTGATTTTCTTTCATCAATTGCCTGACCATGGCTGTCAGATCTGGTGTTTGTATGGAAGGTGGAAGGTTAGAGTCTGTTCTATGTGACTGTCCATGCTGATGCCTCCTCTCCTGGCGATCTGCCAAACGTGCATCTTGAGGTTCGACATCGTTAGCGTTTTGATGGTCTAGGTCTCCAGCCTCCACCCGCACTCCGGTTCCGAAGTTTCCAGCTCTGGCTTGGTCACGGTCTCCAACTGTTTGAACAGCAGCACCTGCCCGCGCAGCTTCAGTCTTACGGCGTCTACGCCTGGGAGGTTCATCAGAGGAAGTTGAGCTGTCGGATGAGGAATAAGGAGCGGGATTGCCCCCAGCATTCTGTTGCTGCTGTTGAGTGAGTTGTGCCATCAGGTTGGCGTTAGCTTGCATCTGCTCTCTTAGTTGTCTCCTGCTTTCCCTAAGTTCTCTTATCAAGTCATTGAACTCTATCCTGGTGACAACTGGCATTTGGTCCTGGGCGGTAGTCCCTACGCCTGGATTCGCTTGCTGATTGCTAGGTCCTGCTTGTTGCACGCTAGCAGTCTCATGGGCGTCCGCATTATGGGAAGCTGACCTGGTACGTGGTCTTGCCATGTTAGAGTTGTCGGTATGAACTCTGAGTAGAATCAACGGACGTTGTATCAATGAGTCGGATCTTCCTTGGGGGATTTGTTCAATCCAGTAGCTTCAAAGCAGATCCTTGAGGTTTGAGAATTCAATTCTCAGTGAAAGCACCAAAGTGTTAGCACCAAAATTGGTCACTAACCTCGTTGAGAAAGATTGTGAAGAGATATAAATGATGAAGATAAATTAAACAAAGAAGAATATGCTAATTCAAATGCAGAAAGTAAGAACACCGGATTTATAGTGGTTCAGCGTAATTGCCTATGTCCACTTTGAGGTTAAACTTTATTGATCTTCTTAATGATTGATTACAAATACAATTCGTAGATCAAATGCTTGAATGGAGTTGCTAAGTAAAGAAGATGAGTCTGAAAAATGGCAGAGTCTCCCCAGTGTTCCCGAAAAAAGGTCCTTTTTCACTGTGCCCCTGCCCCTCTATTTATAGACAAAGATGGGTTGGACTTCCCAGGTGGGCTCGGCAGCCGAACATCTTGGCCCAAATAGAGTGGTCGCCGTATGCCGAACCAAACAGGCCGATCACTTGGATGCCGAACCACCCTCTCTATGCCGAACGATACGCTTGCTGTTTGGGAAGAGTAGAACAAATATCAGTTGAAGCCGAACGTGCCTCTGGTCGAACGAAGCTCTTAACCGAACATTGTTTGTGACGACCGCCCATGACCCCTGCACCGAATCTAGAGAAAGTGCGCTGTAAAGTGTGCCAGGCAACCATGGACGGTTGTCAAGGTAAACTAAAACCATAGAATCTATCGTATTACTCACAGCGCATGGACAAAATACAATAGAACATATGTATAGTGAAGCTTTACAGAACAAAATGCCATCATATAAAACTCCATAATAGTTGAATACAAACATCCAAATAGTCAATACATCAAGCCTCACTACATAACACTCAGAGAATACAAACAGCGGAACATGCAGTACATATAATAAGAAGATAATATGCAACCCTCCAGCTCGTCTTCGATATCAGCAATCGTGAGAAGAGAACAGCACCTGTCACCTGCTACCTAGTCTGCCCGTCCCAAAATGGACGAACAACCCAAGGCAATAAGAATTAAAACATAAAGCCTTGAGTCAGACAACAGTCTTAGTGAGCAGTAAATTAACTAACAACATACCAAAAGAGCATAAAGGAAAAGGAATAGGAATACAACCCTCCCACTCCAACCTCTTTCTACAGTGATAGCCCCCAGACACACACTAAGCAGAAGCAAACATAATAGAGCATACAATGTACAGTAAAGAAATTATCACTCGAGTCAAGGGCGATGTTTTCCAAGCACAACCCCCAAGGCCTAAACCAAGATCAGATAAGCACCCAGAAAACACTGCTCTTGAGACCGAATGACGATACAACCAAACATCCATGACTCTGGCTATCACTATTATCATTGCTTCGATATCACCGTTAATTGAATGACCGGCACATTCTTTCAGCCGTCCGTCAAGGGCTAATGGAAACCCTGGTTCTAGACATAACTCCCGCACGTCGTCGCAGCCCGTGCCTAGGACTATCGAATCTGCCCAGAGTACTCGACCATCAACAGTTGGCCGTTGGGACTATCGAATCTGCCCAAACGTACTCTTGCTTAGAGCATGCTAGAACCTTCAACAACGATGCTATCCAAGCCTCCTAGTCATCCTCCTTGACGACTATTTCCATACTAGCTCAAGCGCCTCTCAAGCATCCATTACTCTTAACTCGAATCATATCACCGAGTTACCAACGTGCTTGGAATGATCCCGTCTGGATTAGACCAAGACTTTCTCATATCATACTTCGCTTCATCACATCCTCGCAAAGTCTCATCTCAACATTATCATCTATGCATAAGAGCTTCATCATCCCGCTACATATGCCACGAGCAGCTTTCTCAATTCAAGAGCCTTTCCCCTAGCTTTTGAATCATCTTCGATCTAAATCAAATCGTCAATCATCTAATTCATAGCAATCAACCAAGTCAAACATTAATCCAAACAATCAAACATTCAAATAAGATCTAAATAGACAATTATCACAATAATGGCAATTTCGTAAATAAAGTGTTGAAAGTCTAACAAGCATGAAATCATGAGAATTATCTCTACAATCTTGATGAATGAACTTGCATAGGTTAACACTTAGTAGAATGGATGTCAAATCATCATGAACGATGGATCTACATGGATCTACACTTAGGATGAAGAAAATGCATGAAAATCGCTATTTTAACACCAAATCGAGCCAACAATCCGATATACTCCTTTGGATCCGTGTGAGAGATAATCACCACTCACCGAATCACCTAAACAACTCCAAATCAACACGCTTCAGATCTGGACAGCGAAGGATCAAGCTTGATCTATCATGAATCCGCTTCAAACGAAGAAATCTCTCTTGAAAAGATGAAGATCTTCAATCTAAGCTCTTGAATCTTCAATCTTGATCTTCGATTTGGATGAAAGGAAGCACTAGATTAGATTGGAGAAAAGAAGTGAAGAAGTGTAAAAGTCGAGCTCTCAAAATGGCAGCACTTCGTCGCTTCAAAATCCGGATCCCAAAAAGTGAGAACAACCCCTCCTATTTATAGCTGAAAATTCCCTTAAGTCGCTCGGAGTTAGGTCGTCCACGACCTATGACCTAAAACCTACCGACCTAAAGACTTACCAACCTACGACTTAACAAAACCCCCAGCCTCTACAACCTAACCTAACGCGCAGCTGCGACCTAGCGCTTAAGCACATCTTCGACCTAACTGCTAAGCCTTACGCGACCTAACAAATAACTGGGTTACGACTTAACAGCTAACTCCTAGGTCGCTTGCGACTTAAAACATAGGCTACGACTCAACTACTAAGTCGTCTACGACTTAAAACATATCAATACTTAAGTCGCTCGCGACTTAACAACTACTAAGTCGCTCACGACCTATCACTCAGGCAGAAACCCAGCGACCTAACACCTTAAGTCTTCACGTGACCTAAAACATGTTACGACTTACGACTTAACTCGTACGACTTAACTCCCATAGGTCGTCTAACGACTTAACTACTAAGTCGTCAACTAGCTTATCTCTTAGGTCGGTCAACCTCTTAAGTCGCTCACTCTACTAGGTCGGTCAGTTCTTAGGTCGCTAACTCGGAACCACTAGGTCGCTCACTCCACTAGGTCGGTCAGTACCATAAGTCGGTAACTACTGGGTCTCTCCTCTCCTAAGTCGTATACGACTTACGACCTATACTAAGTCGGTCAACTTTCCTTAAACCGCCTACGACCTATCACTAACTCGGTCACGACTTTAGATCGCTCCAATACCCTACGACCTAAGCCACCACGACTTAATTCCTATACGACTTAAACTTCCAAACGCTCTCTTAAGTCGTTCAATCCATAAGTTGGTTACGACTTATTTCTTAGGTCGTTCACGACCTAGAACTTAGAAAAATCATGCCCAAAATCTGAAATGACTTAAAATGCTAAATTTTCCAGATTTTGACGAACTTTTCGATCCGTAAAAATACGGGTCGTTATATTCTCTCCCCCTTAGGAATTTCGCCCCCGAAATTCCAAGCAATCAAAGAATATTCTGTACGCCTACCATCCATAACAATCAACAAACCATGCATCCAATCCTACCTTAGCGTACAGAATTCTAAAACTAGAACAAGTTACAATATCGCGAGATGACACGACACCTTAGGGCCATACCTTGAAGAGTTCAGGATGAGCTGCCTTCATCCTCTCTTCCACCTCCCACGTACAGTCGTTATCATCATCACTCCATTGTATCTTGAGCAACTTAACTACCTTCCTCCAAAGCTGTTTCGTGTCGGTTTCAACAACACGAAGCGGCTTACGAGGTCTTCTATCGACTGGATCAACTTTGAAATCTTCACAGCTATCAGCAGAAACCACCGTATTCGAGTCGTGCACATACTTCCGTAGATATGATACGTGAAAAACATTGTGCACACCCGACATCTTCCCCGGTAACTCCAATCTATAGGCGAGCTTTCCAATTCGCCCGATAATCGGGAATGGTCCAACAAATCTCGGAGTCAATTTTCCTTTCTTCCCGAATCGAATAACATTCTTCAGTGGAGAAATCTTCACAAAAACCATATCACCAACGTCGAATTCCAAATCCTTACGACGTTTATCGGCATAACTCTTCTGACGATCTTGGGCTGCCTTCATTCGTTGCCGGATGATCTCTATGCATTCCGCAGTCTGTCGAATCATCTCTGGCCCAAGCATAAGCTTTTCTCCGGTCTCTAACCAACATGTCGGAGAGTTACACGGTCTCCCATACAATGCCTCATATGGTGCCATACCAATGCTTGACTGGTAACTGTTGTTGTATGCAAACTCCACCAAATGAAGGTGATCTTCCCATGATCCTCCGAAATCCAAAACACAAGCTCTAAGAAGATCTTCCAAAACTCGGTTGACTCTCTCAGTCTGACCATCTGTTTGAGGGTGATAAGCTGTACTCAAACACAACTTGGTTCCCAAAACTTCCTGGAAGCTCTTCCAAAATCCACTAGTGAACAATGGATCTCGATCGCTCACTATACTCTTTGGAATACCATGGAATCGAACTATCCACTTAACATACAACTCAGCCAACTTTGATGCAGTCCTAGTCGATCGAACCGGAATGAATCTCGCACTCTTAGTCAAACGATCTACAATGACCCAAATACCTTCGTTTCCCGTTCTTGTTCTAGGTAGTCCATCAATAAAATCCATCGACACTTGCTCCCACTTCCATGTAGGAACTTCTAATGGCTGAAGCAATCCACTTGGCTTCTTCTGTTCGGCTTTTACCAACTGGCAGTTCATGCACTTGGAAATAAAATTTCCAACATCCTTCTTCAAACCTTCCCAGTAGTAGGTTCTCTTCATATCCCGATACATCTTATTTCCACCTGGATGAATTGTCAACTTCGAGTGATGACTTTCCTTCAGAACTTCACTCCTCAATTCATCTATATCGGGAACAACCAGTCGTCCTTGCTTCCGAAGCCAACCCTCTCGATCGACCTCGAATCCTTTATCCTTTTCTGGTTCTAATCCAGATTCCAAATCACGGATAATCTTGACAAGCTTATCATCTCGCTTTTGGCTCTCGCCAATCTTTTCCATAAGAGAAGGTCTTATCGATAAGTTTGCCAACATCTCAGGTTCCAATTCGCATCTAGGTCTGAAGTCAAATCCAGCTAAATACTCGAGATTCTTCGATTCTGAAAACATGGCTCCCAATCCTGCATGTCTTCGACTTAACGCATCTGCCACTGCGTTACCTTTTCCCAGAGTATAAGCTATACCAAAATCATATGATGCTAAAATCTCTAGCCAACGTTGCTGCCGAAGATTCAAATCCTTTTGGGAGAAAAGATACTTCAACGACTTATGATCTGTAAACAATTCGAATCGAACTCCCAACAGATAATGTCTCCACATCTTCAGAGCAAATACAATCGCCGCTAACTCCAAATCATGAGTCGGGTAATTCCTTTCATGCGGCTTCAGTTGTCGACTTGCATACGCAACAACTTTATCCCTCTGCATCAGCACTGCTCCAAGTCCAGTACCACATGCGTCGGTGTAAACCACCATCTCATCATTCCCACTAGGAATAGTCAAAACAGGAGCACTCGTCAATCGCTCTTTCAGGATTCCAAAAGCTTGCTCACACTTAGCATCCCATCTGAACACTTGGTTCTTTTTCGTCAATCCTGTTAACGGTGCAGCTATCTTGGAGAAGTCTTTGATAAATCGTCGATAATATCCTGCTAATCCAAGAAAACTTCTCACATCAGATGCATTCTTTGGTCTAACCCAATCCTGGATTGCTGCCACCTTAGCGGGATCAACCGCTATTCCTCTTCCAGAAATAACATGGCCTAAGAACCTCACTTCACTCTTCCAGAAGTGACACTTCGAAAACTTAGCCTTCAGCTGATGTTTCCGCAAGATTTCCAAAACAATACGCAAGTGCGTCTTGTGCTCTTCTTCCGTTCTGGAATAAATCATAATATCATCCACGAACACAAGTACGAAATTGTTCAACTGATCTCTGAACACTCTATTCATAAGATCCACAAAATATGCTGGCGCGTTAGTCAATCCAAACGGCATTACCAGCCACTCAAAGAAACCGGATGGTGTCCTAAAAGCAGTCTTCGGCACACTATCCTTAGCCACTCTCAACTGGTGAAATCCCGTTGCCAAATCCATTTGAGAAAACACCTTAGCTTCGTGAAGCTGATCAAACAAGTCATCTATTCTCGGCAATGGATACTTGTTCTTCTTAGTCACCTTATTCAGCTCACGATAATCCACACACAACCTTAGCGATCCATCCGCTTTGGTTACAAACACAACTGGTGCACCCCATTCGGACACGCTACGCCGAATGAATCCTTTCTGTAAAAGGTCATCAACTTGCACCCTCAACTCTTGCTGTTCCCTAGGCGCCATCCGCCTAAGAGGCATCACAACAGGTCTGGCTCCTTCAACTAGATCTATACTAAACTCGATCTCTCTATGCGGCGGCAACCCTTTGACTTCGTCAAAGACATCCTCGAATCCATTAGCGATCGGCACTGATGACAGTCCATCCCGTGGAACAACTAGCGAATACATGAAGCTCATGAAGACGCCTTCTTCATGCTTACATCGTATCACAATCTTTCGCCTCTCCACATTCTCGACTGTCACTTCCAACCTTTCACAATCAACCTTAGTCGCATACTTCCTAAGCCAGTCCATACCCAAAATAATTCCGAACCCCGCAAAGTTCAGAACAAAACAATCACAAACAAAAGAGCAACCATGACTCGACACAATCAGACCACGGCATAACATACACAAACAAGACGAACCCCCAACCGGATTAGTCACCACCAATGGCCTATCAACAATATCCGGTTCCAAACCCAACCGGCCTACAAGTTCACTACAAACAAACGAATGCGACGCTCCAGTATCAAACAACACTCTAACTGGAACACCACATAAGAAAAGAGTACCTTGAACCACCACACTCTTTCCCTTCTCTTCAGCGGTAGGAGCTTTCGAAGACGACTGAACAGCTCCCAAAGCATAAGCTTGCACAATCTGCTTGTCCCTCCTCGGTTCTGGACAATTCTTCCTGAAATGCCCCGGCTTGTCACAGTTGTGACACTTCATCGGTGCCTTCGGATTCTTACAATCCCTCGAGAAATGGCCCTTCTGCTGACAATTGTAGCAAGTCACCTCGCCTTTCGGCTTTTTCTGGCCATCCTTACCCTTTTGCTGCTGCTGCTTCCTCTTCTTGTTTCCACCCTGCTGGGGTTTAGACTCTTCCCTGGTCATAGCAACAACAGACCCTTCCTTAGGAAACAGACTCTCATGCCTAAGAGCTTTCTCCACAAGCTTCTCAAATGAATCGTCCAAATGATCCACCAATTGCCTCCCAAGATAACTGTCCAAGCCTGTCACAAACTTCTCATTCTTCTGATAAGCAGATTCTATATATGACCGGGCATACTTGGACAAAGCTTCAAACTCAGAAACATACTCAAGAACTGATCTTCCACCTTGCTTGAGCTCCACAAACTTCTTGAACAGAACAGACTTCTGAGCTGTAGAAATGAACTTAGCTTCAAATCTGACTTGGAATTGCTCCCAAGTAATCTCTTCCTCCGCAGTATTGATGGTAATAGAGTTCCACCAATCAGAGGCTCTCCCTTGAAGCTGCCTTGATGCTAACTTCCTCTTAGTTGCATCATCAATTCCCAAATCACCAAAGATCCTTCTACAAGCATCTATCCATCTCTGGACTTCGATAGTTGATTCTGTTCCCAAGAAAACCTTCCCTCCAAGAGCAGTATAATCCTTGCACAACTTAGAAAAATCCACTGGTTTCGGAGTTTGGACTTGAACTCCAACATCTACTGCTGCCCCCGGAACGGGTATCATTCTCATGATCGAAGTCATCATAGCTTCGAACATAGCTACATAATCAGCAGTCCCCTCAGTAGCACGGCCTTCCCTAGCAGCTGGTCTCCCTCTTCGACTCATTCTCAATATCTATAAAAAAAAAAGAATGATTAGAACGTCTAGAGAAACAACTGCATAAAGGACTTAAACTCTACTAAGCTACTATATTATATATATAGTAATCATCCATCAAAATACAATTACGTCTCTCATACGTAGTTATGTCAGCGAGCGTTGGGTAAAATCGATTAGCCAAAGCTCTGATACCAAATGTGACGACCGCCCATGACCCCTGCATCGAATCTAGAGAAAGTGCGCTGTAAAGTGTGCCAGGCAACCATGGACAGTTGTCGAGGTAAACTAAAACCATAGAATCTATCGTATTACTCACAGCGCATGGACAAAATACAATAGAACATATGTATAGTGAAGCTTTACAGAACAAAATGCCATCATATAAAACTTCATAATAGTTGAATACAAACATCCAAATAGTCAATACATCAAGCCTCACTACATAACACTCAGAGAATACAAACAGCGGAACATCCAGTACATATAATAAGAAGATAATATGCAACCCTCCAGCTCGTCTTCGATATCAGCAATCGTGAGAAGAGAACAACACCTGTCACCTGCTACCTAGTCTGCCCGTCCCAAAATGGACGAACAGCCCAAGGCAATAAGAATTAAAACATAAAGCCTTGAGTCAGACAACAGTCTTAGTGAGCAGTAAATTAACTAACAACATACCAAAAGAGCATAAAGGAAAAGGAATAGGAATACAACCCTCCCACTCCAACCTCTTTCTACAGTGATAGCCCCCAGACACACACTAAGCAGAAGCAAACATAACAGAGCATACAATGTACAGTAAAGAAATTATCACTCGAGTCAAGGGTGATGTTTTCCAAGCACAACCCCCAAGGCCTAAACCAAGATCAGATAAGCACCCAGAAAACACTGCTCTTGAGACCGAATGACGATACAACCAAACATCCATGACTCTGGCTATCACTGTTATCATTGCTTCGATATCACCATTAATTGAATGACCGGCACATTCTTTCAGCCGTCCGTCAAGGGCTAATGGAAACCCTGGTTCTAGACATAACTCCCGCACGTCGTCGCAGCCCGTGCCTAGGACTATCGAATCTGCCCAGAGTACTCGACCATCAACAGTTGGCCATTGGGACTATCGAATCTGCCCAAACGTACTCTTGCTTAGAGCATGCTAGAACCTTCAACAACGATGATATCCAAGCCTCCTAGTCATCCTCCTTGACGACTATTTCCATACTAGCTCAAGCGCCTCTCAAGCATCCATTACTCTTAACTCGAATCATATCACCGAGTTACAAACGTGCTTGGAATGATCCCGTCTGGATTAGACCAAGACTTTCTCATATCATACTTTGCTTCATCACATCCTCGCAAAGTCTCATCTCAACATTATCATCTATGCATAAGAGCTTCATCATCCCGCTACATATGCCACGAGTAGCTTTCTCAATTCAAGAGCCTTTCCCCTAGCTTTTGAATCATCTTCGATCTAAATCAAATCGTCAATCATCTAATTCATAGCAATCAACCAAGTCAAACATTAATCCAAACAATCAAACATTCAAATAAGATCTAAATAGACAATTATCACAATAATGACAATTTCGTAAATAAAGTGTTGAAAGTCTAACAAGCATGAAATC
The DNA here is from genome assembly GCA_030737815.1 of Allium fistulosum. Taxonomy (NCBI): domain Eukaryota; kingdom Viridiplantae; phylum Streptophyta; class Magnoliopsida; order Asparagales; family Amaryllidaceae; genus Allium; species Allium fistulosum. Next base: position 1,123,478,711 of record CM060904.1, on the reverse strand, counting down.
ATGAGAATTATCTCTACAATCTTTATGAATGAACTTGCATAGGTTAACACTTAGTAGAATGGATGTCAAATCATCATGAACGATGGATCTACATGGATCTACACTTAGGATGAAGAAAATGCATGAAAATCGCTATTTTAACACCAAATCGAGCCAACAATCCGATATACTCCTTTGGATCCGTGTGAGAGATAATCACCACTCACCGAATCACCTAAACAACTCCAAATCAACACGCTTCAGATCTGGACAGCGAAGGATCAAGCTTGATCTATCACGAATCCGCTTCAAACGAAGAAATCTCTCTTGAAAAGATGAAGATCTTCAATCTAAGCTCTTGAATCTTCAATCTTGATCTTCGATTTGGATGAAAGGAAGCACTAGATTAGAGTGGAGAAAAGAAGTGAAGAAGTGTAGAAGTCGAGCTCTCAAAATGGCAGCACTTCGTCGCTTCAAAATCCGGATCCCAAAAAGTGAGAACAACCCCTCCTATTTATAGCTGAAAATTCCCTTAAGTCGCTTGGAGTTAGGTCGTCCATGACCTACGACCTAAAACCTACCGACCTAAAGACTTACCAACCTACGACTTAACAAAACCCCCAGCCTCTACGACCTAACCTAACGCGCAGCTGCGACCTAGCGCTTAAGCACATCTTCGACCTAACTGCTAAGCCTTACGCGACCTAACAAATAACTGGGTTACGACTTAACAGCTAACTCCTAGGTCGCTTGAGAGATTACTAGGTTGAATAATTGCTCCGGTAAAGGTCGAAGTCTGATTTGTGAAGTTTTCACGTGTTTGTGTACACGGCTGTGCCTATGCGTGCATAAGTAAGTGCATTGACATATGTATGAGCATCACATGAAGTAAGGGGTTAATTGAGTTCATTTTGGCATGTTAGAGAAGGTCGGGTCATTATATTCGCCTGTAGGACTCTATACGTGCAAAGAGTGGATTTTGGTATCGAAATTGGTTTTCAAATACTTAAGAAACCACTTCCAAAACGTCAACCAATCAACTCCAAATAAGGTCCAATGGGACAGAGGCATGCTAGGAGTGATAGGAGACTCATTGAGGGAAGCGTCGAGAGGAACAGGGATCGAATCGGCGAATGGAGGCCGACCTTGTTCCCTAGCCTGGGCTCAATGCCCAGAAGTACATAGGCTCAGTCGTTTGAGGTAGACATTTAGTCGACTGGCCTTGTGTATAAAACAATCTCGAAGCAGAAAGCTAAAACAAAAGGCTGGGGGTAGTGGTGTCAGTCGACTGCCCTTAGTTGACTGAGATGAAACTTCAGTCGAATGAAGGTATACTGACTTAGGAAATGAGCCTAGGTTAGAGGTGCTATTCGATCGGGGTTTTCCCTAGTTTTGGGTGCGAGCTTCTGTCAGGCTTCAGCTTGACTTCGAGAAGGATCTAGACTACTCTGGGAAGTGGAAGGCATGACGAAGTTCAGGATGATGATCGAGCACAAGATCGGTATGATGATTGGTCACATGATCACGTTCGACGAGCATGTACGATCAAGCGGAGCGATCCGCATCCCTTGACTTTGGCTTTAGGTAAATATGGTTTGATAAACAATATCGGTTTTATCATTAAGATCATATACCGTATTGGCCTTATACTAGTGGTCATACATGTACTGGTCCTTCAATGGTGACCATACACGTGTAAATTCAGAAATCTCGAAGATCGACATATTGCCCTGCTTTAGATCATTGAATCTCCTAAACAACACCTGCTTCTGAGCAGCTAGGACAACTTCTCCTTGAACTTAGCCTTGAACTGGTCCTAAGTGAACAGATCATTAGGTGTAGCAATAGTGATGGAATTCCACTAGTTCATGGTCCGCCCTTGAAGCTATCTTGAGGCCAGCTTCCTTTTCATGGCATCATCTACTTCCATGTCACCAAAGATATGCTCGCAAACATCCAACCAATCCTGCACTTTCGATAGCTGACTCCATTCCAAGAAATGGTCTACCTCCCAAGGTGGAATAATCTTTGCATAGCTTGGCAAATTCAGCCATCGATCTTTGTAACAAATCGCGTATTTAACGACAGGATACTTAAATAAGTAATTTGAATATTGAATCGTTATTGAATTGAAGGTCCGTAATATGAATTTTTTCATATAGTAGAATTAGGACTCAAAACCACTTTCATTGAGTAAGGATCGATGTTGCGAATCAAAATGAGTATAAATATCGCTATATTTGAAATCGGGTGATCCAATGGTTAAATCGACATCGAGATGCGTGAAATTACCATCCCGAAGGTTTCGCATAACAACAAAATTTATACCATCGAGAATGGAAAAATATAATGATATGTACCGACGAATTTTGTGCTACATGTTCTTATGGGCTTGAAGTGTATAGGGATTTATCTGATAAATCAAATAAGAGATATATATTTTAGTATATAAAATCCCCCCCCCACACATGACTTCTACACACCTCACTTTTATTTCCCTCATTCACTTTTCATTCCTCCTTACGCCGGTAAATGAAAAAGATTCCCCTCATTTAAAAATTAAATTTGAGAGCTTCGGTCAACGATAAATAATGAGACCGAATCCATTGTGATTTTGATGAGGAGAGCTTCAAAATAATGCAGTGGACGTTAAGTGCGGTCATGGTTGGTCGAGCGTCGTTCTTCATCGACCTATGTTGGGGAAGATGACGGAGGAGCTAGAGGCTATGGTTGAGGAATTGGGGCAAGCCATTATGAAATTGGTTCAAAGGGGAGAAGTTTGACATAGGACGATGGAGCTCTGATCGAGCCTAGCAAATCACATTGACGGCTAGGGCTTGGGCACGACATCAGGTCTGTTTCTCCTTGGGGAGTGCGGACTTCACGTGGTTGTGGCCATTGAGTTCGTTGTCACCCATTAGATGATTATGGTAGTCGTGCGTGGTTTAGTGGATCGAAGCTTGAGTTGTAGTGAAAGTGATGCATGACATTAGTGGGTTTTACTGCGCATGTATGCATAGGAAAGTAGAAGAAGGATTTTAGGAAAAAGGTAATTAGTTGAGTAATTAAATGATTTAGTTAGCTTAAATAATCTCGTTTCAAATTTAATTCATATCTCTTGCATACAAGGTCCAATCAAGATGTTGTCTTCGCCATTGCACTCGTAGTGTGATTATCTGCGACATTGCATGGACTTGGGCTAGATTCTGACATTTGAAAATTTATGGGTCATGTGAGCGCAATTATAACTCTGAATTTATATCTCGGTATAAATCCCCATAGCTTCATATATTGAAATTATTACTCAGTAGAGTTAGAAAATATATATGAAATTATTTCCCTATTTGATTGGATTTGTTTGAGTAAATATCTAAAATAATTGATTAAAATCTTGTATATTTATACTATGTTCTATTAGTATTGAATAGAGCTAGATAGAGATGATGTTAATTTATAGTATGATTATAAATAATTTAGACTCTAAATCATCGTTATGTTAGTGATGAAAATATTATTATATATTTTATTACCAATCGAAGATAAGAGTATGACTTTTAAAATGGTTTAAAGGGCTTAAAAATGATTTATAAGCTAGTTTTATATTTATAAAATAACAAAATGATTTTATAAAATAATAGAAAGAGATTTGACTTTTATTTAAATGAGTTGGTAAATAAAAGTTGGATGTGATTGTTAAACGATTGCATTGTTTATTTTAATATGTGTATACATGTATGGAAATATCCATCCAGATATATCATCATGCCATGACCAATCTCATATAGCCATAGCAATCACCGGGTGCGCTAAGTTGCTTTAGAGAGTACTGGATCAAATAATTGCTACGGTAAAGTTCGAACTCTGATTTGCGAAGTTTTCATGTGTTTGTGTACATGGTCGTGCCTTTGCATAAGTAAGTGCATTGACACATGTATGGTCATAACATGAAGTGAGGGGTCAATTGAGTTCATTTTGGCATGTAACGACCCGTATTTTTGATAATTAAAATATTAGATTTAATGAGATTTTGGAAATTTAATATTGTCAGAAATTAAAATTTATGATTCATTAATGGAAAATAATAATTAATTAGAATATAATTTAATATTGTTGATTGAATAAAATTGACAATTGTTTAATGTTATTTCCATTAATGGTAATAATTGTAGGTTAATAAGAAATAAATTAAATGTTATTAAAAAGAGAAATAATATGTATTTAATTGAATTAGGTTTTAGTATAGAATGTGAAATCAATTATTTGTACGTAATTTTTATAATCCTGGTTTGTAAACAGTAAGTTAATAATATGAATTATTAATGTATAAAAATTGATTTATTATCATCTAACTTATTAAATTAGTTGAAATTAATTTGGAAATTAATAAAATTAATGTAATGGAAATATTGCAATTATTATGGTAAAAGATGTTAACTGTAGAGTTGAGTGAAATAAAATGGAAACTTATGTTAATAAATGAATCATAAGGAATTGATGATTAAATAATAAGAGTGTAAATCAAAATAAAAGAATTTATTGGAATTTAAAATATATTAAACTAGGGTTTTATTACAGCTGTAATTTAATGCTGAAATTAATATAATATTTAAATCTTGAATTTAACATGGAAAATTTTATTTTAAAAGACTATCAATTCCTGTGTAATCAAGAATGATGAAAATTGTTAACTTTAATTTAGAATTTAAAGTGATTAAATTGATTTTAAAATAATAATTTATTTAATTAACGTGAAAACTAGTCTTTTTGAGCACTGTCTCAGATTTCGATGAAACCAGTTTCATCAGATCCGTAATAGTGAATTGTTATAGGATTTCAAGTTTCGTAGCGATCAGACTTATCGTTTGATCGTGCGAGCTCGAAATGCGTAGAAATTAATTAAAGGAATTTAAATGAATATAAATTGATTTTAAAAGCTAACTTCTATATATGATAGAATTAGGATTTGAAACTAGTTTCATTGAGTTTAAAAATATTGAAAACCTATATTTCGATATATTGGATGACCTACTTTCGTGTCGGGAACGAAACGGGCTTTTCGGGCCTTTGTTATCGCTTCGACCTATTCGATTTGTTCCATCCATTCTTATCCATCTCTATCTATATAAATAGATATTTTCTTAAACCCTAGCAGCTTCTATTTTGATTTTTGTACATACAAATTTCTATCTTCTGTTCTTTCTCAAATGGCTGTCATCTCAAACCCTAAATTACAATCCCAAATCAAATCGAAAATTCAAACTTCTCAAACCCTATCGAATTATATATCATCGCGAAGCTCTCGACAAACATAATCAACTTCTGCAATTCATTTTTCGATTGGAGGCTCTGTTTGTCTAGAAATCGACGATCTTTCTCAACCGTCCATTGTTAGGGTTTCACGATCAACAGTGGATCGTCGACCAACCGATGATCGGAGATTGCTGCGAGGTAGAGGATGATTAGCAGCGTTCATCCATGTGGGTCATTCGCGTCAAAGGTCGCCAGAATTGCCAGATCTTGGCCACTAGAGGTGGCGGCGGCTAGCGCCTCGGGCAACGCCATAGGCGTGCGCGTGGGCCAGGGAGGTGCGGCCGGTGATGTGATGTCCGATGATGGTGGTCGATCGTGTTGCAGTGACGTATGGAAGCGGCGTTTGGTGATGAAGTGTGGCGGCTGTCGTGTAGCATGCGTTTTCTGATCATGTTCGAGCTTAGGGTTAGAGAAGGTACGGTTTTACCTTTTTGCCCTCTATTATTTTCAATTTAAAATTTTAAAAAATTCAAACTTCTAACCCATATAACTTTTGCATACAAACTCGGATTTGGACGTGATTTCTTCCATTGGGATCATATCGAAATTTCGGACAACATGGAACTTGTTTGGTTGAATTCTGAGGCTGTTGGAATTTGGGCATTCTTTTGGATTTTAAAAATCAAAGGTGAGTGTTTAAACCACTCACAAAATACTAAAATATTTTGATGTTCGTTAAATATAAATCATGCAGTGATTTAAATTTATCGATTGTTGTTTGATGGTTTAAAATTGACATTTATATTGAATTGCATCGATAGTGTAATTTAATTTGACAGTTAAATTGGAATTGAAATTGAAACTGACATTTAAATTGAAATTGGAATTTAATTTGCTAGTTAAACACCCAAGAATTTATAACTAGTAATCTGTTATGATATGTGATTGTTTTGGACGTTGATTGTGATGGATTCCTAATGATTGATATGTTAGATGTTTGGATGTTTGTTTATGCTGATTTATTCCTATTATTTACCCTGGATGTTACGGGCATCAAATAAATCTGAAATTAAATAAACTAAGAAATAGGTTGAAATGATATATACCCATGACACCTGATTTGGATTGAAATGATATATATCCATCCCTGAAATTAAAATTAACTGATCACTAGGCCATAGGATAGAAAATTATATACGGATACCGTTGGTCGATTTTAAATTATTTTCTAAAATTGTAAAGTATGTTTTGATTTAATAAATTTGATTTTTAAAATTTAAATTTAAAGATTTTATTTAAAAATTATATTTTAGTTAATATAAGTTTTAAAAATCTAAATTTTAAGATTTTAACTTATAATTTTATTTAGTTTTAAAATATATTATTTAAATATTGTAATATAATAGAAACACTTTAAAATTTAATTTAATAAAATATTCAATATTTTTAAAATATTTATTTAAAATTAAATTTAAGATAATAAATATAGACTTTTATAATAACTTTAATAGATAAAAGATTTTGTAAAAGATTTTAGAATTTTGTAGAAGGTTTTGTAAGGAATTTATAACAGTTTTGTAAGAGATTTTATAATGTATTTTAAAAAATGATTTTTATAAAAGATTTTTATAAAGGATTTTCATAATGGTTTTATAAAGGAGTTTATAAGGGTTTTAAAGGATTTTATAAAGGGTTTTATAAAAGAACTTGTATAAAGGGATTTAGAAGCGTTTTAAAGGAATTTGCGTGGAGGTTTATGAAAAGGGGAAGAGTTGTAAACTATTTTAGAATTTATAAATAGCTTTATAAACGGTTCTAAAGCATATAATGTAGTTTATAAATGGTTTAAGAGAGATTTATAAATTATTTTTGAAATTGATTGAAAGAAATCTTCCTCGGTATTTATGAATATATTTATACTTTGGGAATAAGTATATGGATATCTTGATATGAAGGAATAAACTGTTTTTTGATTTATTATTAAAAATGTTTTATAAAATGACCACGGTGTGAAATAAGCATTTGGTTATTAAAGAGACCGGGGTTGAATATTGTCATACTCTCTGCTAATTTCGAAACCACTTTAACAACTGTGCACGTGGTGGAGAATCCAAAACGAAGTAAGATGGTTTGGCGAACGCTATTGGTATGAGGTAAGAAGGCAGCCCTGACCTTCGGATCAGCTTGATATGACTAAAACAAGAGCTATACTGGGCGAAGTGGGGTCGCTTCCCCGATCAAACATGCTTCTTCGATACCATATCTGTTACTTTGTGATTGATTGGTGGCCAGCCTCGATTTGATTATGGGAGTGTTTCTCGAGGTGGGCGGTAGTAGCTGCTATGCGTTACCACCAATCCGAGAGTGCAAAACGGTAGAATCCTACCCTGGGCATTGCCTCGCGTGCCTTGTCATATGCCTTATCGAGACCACTACGATTTTGGTTTGTGTCGTACCTATGGAGTGCTCCCTGATAGCCCACCAGTTTACGGTGGAGTTTGCAGTACTGTATAGACTACGATGCTTATATAAAATGTGTTAAGAGGGATATGGGTAACGCCTTAATACTATTTTCAATATTATACTTTACTGATAGACACTACATATATAGCATATACTACTACATATAGATAGTTTGACGGACCCTTAAGAGATGGAAAAATCCCATAACATCTCTTAAGTTATTGTACTCACGTTATACACCGGATAGGAGATGAAAACCCTGTAACATCTCTGACGCCATTACACTCATTTTCCATGTGATATTGATTTGACTTATGTTAGCACCAAAATGGGTCACTAACACCCTTGAATAGAATTGTGTAGAGAGATTAATGAAGAAAGTAAATTAAAACAGAGAAGAAACGCAGTTGAATGCAAAAAGAACAACAAAAATGAGAACACCAGATTTATAGTGGTTCAGTGTAATTTCCTACATCCACTTTGAATATAATCTTTATTACTTTTCCAATCACTTGAGTACAGATACAATCCGTAAACACACAGCTTGAATGCAAGTTTGAACAGAAAAGTAGCGGGTACAGAAAATGGCAGAGTATCCTTCGAGTTCTCCCAAAAAAAGGTCCCATTAACTGTACCTTGCCGCTCTATTAATAGACAAAGACAAGCTAGGTCCCCTATGCAGGCCTATGACCAAGATACTTCAGCCCACAGTAGGCATCTCGTGCTCACCGATCCATGTATACCAACCCCCTATGACCGATCCAGTAGCCACCGAGCCACTCTGACCGAACCAGTGGTTCCTTGTGGATGACTTGAAGCAAACTCTCAAGCAACTCGGAGCAATTATGGGTGTGACTCGAAGTGAAACAGTATCGATATCGCCCTGTGGTAGTCTTGCTACTCCTCATGCTGTTTCGCCAAACCACTGCAACCGAGCCCAAATTGTTGACCCACATGTACCGACCCATACATGTCGTTCAACCAAATCCGAACCACAATGGCCGGACCGCATATGGATGTCGACCCACATATTTCAATTCTCCTGAGGCCGCTCCCATCTACACCGAACCATCTAGGGCCGATCTACCTGATATAATCCCTCCAAGGCCGAACCATTCAGGCCAGCCTATCACGACCGAACCAGTTTGACCGACCCACGTATGACCCTATTCCAACAAGGCCGATCCCATCACTACCGATCCATATATATCTTGTCCCAATACCGAGCCACTCAAATAGGTCGAACCATACATTTATGCCGAACCATGTATATATGCTGAACCACCTAGATTGCGTCAATCCCTTATATCTCCAATCTCTTCTTGGCTCGAGTCTTGTCTAGGTTCAATCAGAGCCTCTGCAACTATCACCTTGTAGTCGGGACAAGTAGTCGGGTAACACTTGCCCCCCAAAGTGCGTTGTGTGAATCAATGTGACGTGCTTTGAATCAATGGTTAGTCCTTGCTTTCAAAAGCTAGCTCATTCAGAATGATAATTGATTGTCGTTTCTCATTGGCCTTCGAGGGAGCCTCGTGTCGTCTGATCGTACTAGTTCAGTTTCAAAGACATCCTTGAAATTCTGTTTTAACTTTTCAAAAGCTAAAGATTTGCAACCTTTCGAAGGCTGAATCGCAGTGAGTTTTCTAAACCCAAGCTTTTCCACTTATCCGGTAGTATCCGTTTCCTTTTAAGATTACCATCCTCAATCATCATTATATGTGTATACATTCTCATATATACATTTTATTTAATTATTTATATTCTTATCATTTTATCACCATTTATATAAATTTCGATCTATTATTATTGTTATTCCTTTCTCTCTCTATTTTTGTTTTTTTAAAACAAAGGGTGGATCGGCACACCGATACTGAGCCACATGGTCGGCTCACCTGGCAACGAACGACACTTTTCTTTACCGACCCACCAAAACACGTTGACCGGTTCCATAGGATGATGCATGTTTGTCTCCCCGTCTCCATATATAAACTCACGCCTTCCTTCTCTTCCTCCCACTTCTTATCTTATTTCTCTTCTTCTCCAACACTGCTCTAAACCCAAAATCCTCCCCTCCACCGAACTGCCTCTCCACTTTGATTCATTATCTCCCACACGTGCAACCCTATCCTCCTCAACCTCAAGTCTCAAGAATCATTTGCCTCATCCTCAAATTATCATATAGGTGAGGTTCTATGTATTACTTTAAATTCCTAGACCATATCTTCTAGAAACCGAACTAGGGGCCGAGTATCGTAGGAACACGGCTCAGCATGGTGAGCATGAGAGGAGAGGAGCGTAGTGAGAAAAGGTATGGGCGAGGAAAATGGAACGTTTTTGGTATGGGCAGGCATCGATTTGGGAGGAGCGGTTATATATGGCTTTAGGAAGCGAGGTCGACGATGTGAAGGAGAAGGCAGTTGGTTTTTTTTGCATTAGAGGGGAGGTCGTTCGGTAGGCCGCCCAGGAAAGTTTAGGTCGTTGCTGAGAGAGAGAGAGAGAGAGTGGGTCGGCATCTTGTGAGGTGGTGTAGGTCGGTAGGAGTCTAGAAAAGGAGTGGGTTGGTAAGGGTCTATAAGAGTAGTGGGTCGGTATGAGTCTAAGTGAGGCCGGGTCGGTAGTTAGAGAGAGAGATAGAGAGTAAGTGGGTCGGCTTGTCAAGGTCGGCATTGGCAATCAAGATTGATTTAACTTGAACACAACATATACTAGGACAACTTATTTCCATGCCCAAGCATAACATAATGGATAATGACAAGGACCAAAGCACATAAGCCCAAGGACTCAATTCGAATTTACAACTTCATATTTCAAGTAATTCTGAACACAAATCTAACTCAACAAAAACAAATAACATCCTTCAATATATGATGCCAATGTCCAATTCCGAGACCCCTACTACCGAACATAGGACAAGTTGTCGGAGACGGTCAGCGATGACGGTCTCCGAATATGATAGTATAAAATTCAATCATGCATCACTGGTCTTTAGATCTTTAATTCCTTTATACTCATGCTTGAATGGTTGCACTAGTCTACACACAACACGGGGGGGATATCTTGTTGTTATATCTGATATTTATTATCTTTTAAGTATAGTTTAAACAGGTATCTATTCACACCAATCGCTCTTTGAAGATGTCCAAAAAATCAAGCTCCGCTATTGTTTCTGACAAGCCCGAGCCAAGTTCTCGGCAGGAGGCAGTGGGGACTCTGAACCCATCGTCGGCCTCCACACCTGGTATTCCAGATCCACCTGTCGCGGTTATAGGCCCGGCTCTCGATGTTGTAGATGGAGATGTTATTCTGGATAACCTCGTTGATTCACAAGCCTAAAAAATCAACGAAGCCGCTCTTAGTCGGTTGTGCTCAATCCATGGAATCCCCTTTGATGATGTTTTGGTTTCGTCGGGACAAGATCGGCCTCACCTGCCCCCAGCCGGATATACTACGTGCAACAAATTTATGTGCTGGGTCGAAAGTGTGCCACCTTTCAATCCATTCATTCGTGAAGCGTTGCAGTATATTGGGATTGCTCCAGCACAGCTACACCCTAATAGCTACGCATTTGTTCATGGTACCTGCGTCCTTTTTATGAGCACCTTATTCAAACCCCCAACTCCCGAGGATATCCGTTATATTTACCGCTTCAAGAGACGTACCGACAGTCCATCTTACATATTCCTTGAGCCACACCTCAAATGTCAAGTCCTGATGGGTGCGTGGATTAAATTTTCTCAGTATAAACAAGAGTGGTTCTACGTATGCTGTCCTCCCGGTTTCGCGAGAAGATGGCTAGAAGGGAGTAAGTCTCATTTTTATCCCAGTCTTTGCCTTAAGGCTTGAAGTGCATATCTTTTGAACTTTTTTCAACTCTTATAGGTTTCCGCCCATGACCCAAAGGCGCCGAGTATTCTGAGGCCGTCGAGGCCATTCGAGCTATTCCCGTGGGGGACCGGGACATTAAATCTATGATTACCAACGAATAGCTCTCGAAGTTGGATCGACATATCCAATAGATATTTAATACAAAACTATAATGGCTATAAGATCTAACAGGAAAAAATATAACAACTTAAATGTAAAACACATCATGGAACAATAGATAGTTAAGACAAGGCTATAGATGGTCGCTCCTATCCAGCTCTATTCTCCGTATTAGCAGACGGTATTACCTTGTAATACTATTTGCTAATGTGGGTCTCGGAGTGGGGCATTACAGCTTGGTACTGGAAGAGGGCCGCCGGACTAGCCTTCCAATTGGAGACACTATAGCAAGAAAGACGACGGAAACGGGTAAAGAACAAGCCGGACCCTCGGTGCCCTTTGCCGCAGGGGCCCTTAATACTACCGAGGAAGGCGAGATTAAAGAAACTGAGGTGCCAGCGGCGACTGACGAGAATATAAGTTTCGGCCAAGCGCCAGTAGCTGATGCACCCGGCACCGACGAACCATTGCCTCCTTCAAAAAAGAAAAAGAGTCTAGCTTACAAGATGAAATAGAAAAAGGTTGGCAGAACTTCAAAGGTCACGATAACTCCGATTGAGAAAAAGTCGTCTTCCCAAAACTTAGAAGGCTCATTAAAGGGTCTATCTGACTTGACCATTACTAATGATATACTAAATTACGGTTTCAATAACCCCGAGGCTATGGGATTTAATTCGCCCGTGAGAAGCGACAAAGGCGCTCAGACTCATCATCAGGGAGAGAAAACTCCAATGAGTAAAGCGAAAAATACTGGTCCATCGGGGGGTTGCACTAGGACACACACAAACACTTACACTCCACCATGCACTTGAATTTCACTCATCGTGTGATTTCTACTAACTCGTACACATTTGGTTTTATGTGCAGGTGATATGGGGCATACACATGGCATTGACCGCCTTCGCGGATCCTCCATCTTCTACCATTCTAGTCGAGATTCAAGATCAGGTAAAATGACGAGACAAGGACGACAGTGGTGATAGAGATTATCGTCCCAAAGAGTCGTCGTCTTCCAGAAGGAGAACTTATAACCATTCTTCATATCCAAACGATCCTTCCCCTCACTCGGAGCATAGTAGGGAGAAGTCTGCTCAGAAGGGATCCCAGTCCGAAGTTCCTCACGACTAATATTCTAGCACGTCGAGTACTAAGCAATCCCATGAACCTTATAAGAAATCTATGACTCCGGTTAGGCAGACCCATCTAGCCTCCGCACACGATCCGTCAACAGCGGAAAAATTAGCTGAGCTCAAGGCTACATTCCCGAAGATATGTTTCGATGGATTGAAATTTCTCCCCGCGATTCATCATATCCCTGGACATGTTAAACAGGCGCCATTACTTGCAACAACAATGTTTATTTCAGCACGATGCGTTCATACACTTGGTAGAAAAAGTTTCAGAGTTTTCCATTGAACGCCAACATGAGATTGATCGCCTCAAACTCGAAGCCATTCATGACAAAGACATCACTAAGGGTCAGGATGAGGAACTATCCTCATACAAATCTCAGCTCGAAACTACCCAGAAAAATGCTACAGTTAGTCGCTTGGAGGCCACTCACAAGAAAGAACTTAATGAGGCAGTCCAACGCAGTGGCGCTCTAGCTTTGGAGAAAGACTTTATCCAAAAAGAAAAGGACATTCTCGATCAACGGTTCAAAGAACTAGAGGAATTGCTCTCTAAAGAGAGAAAAGAGAAAATTGTAGCACGGGAAGAGACACAAAGATACTGCGACGAAATCATTGAAACACGGCTTCTAAAGACAAAACTTGATGAAGAGCTATCCAAGGTTCAAGCACTAAAAGAAGCAGCTCGTGAAGAGGGCAAGAAGATAGCGCTCACAGAGGCCAACTCTCAACTCGAGGCAGCTACCGAAGCCGGTAGAGAAGAAATCAAATGTTTATTCGACCCGCTCATCGCCGAGTACAATGCACGAGTCCTCATGCATCGTGACCTATCTTTCTTAGGCGATGGTTATCTTGAATCACTGGCCGAAGCATGGGATACTTTGATAAAAATTAAGAGAGTGGAGCTAGGCGTCGAAGAGGTTGATGAAGAGGCTCTCACGAGGGAAGTGCTCCGAGGAAATGAGCCTTCAGACTTATCCGTGGCAAGAGCCCTCTTTGGCAGAGACTCCCTGTCATTGAAGGGTAAAGATGATAATACTATCCTATCCGACACTGAGTCTCCAGTTCCTCCTCCCATTCAATTGACCGATAGTTCGTCACTTGGGCCTCCCTAGCAGCACGTCGGCTATGACCCGGAGAAGCCCGAACTTGGCGTTTACATTTTATCTCCAATCCCCGAGGGTGATACTCCGAGGACCACTGAAAGTCAGTTGAAAGCTGGTATGTATCTTCACCTTCTGGAGTTTAGGAATTCATCGCTTTTGGCGAGTGATGAATGTGCTCTAACATTTGTTTTTCATGAACTCATATAGGTCATTCTAAACCCGAACCGATTCCAAGGAGCGATGTCGCCACGGAGCGGGAAGAGAAAAAGGCTAAGGTACCTCACACTGGAGATAACCCTGGTCCCGATGCTCAAGTGATCGGGGCGCTAGATGAGGATAAACTTGAAGATCCCTCACTTGTAGATGAACACGACGAGCTCGAAATCATAGGTGCTTCCGAGCATACTTCCAAGCTCAGCATGAAAGAGCAAATCGAGGAGGAGGACAAAAAGGAAACCAAAGTTAAGATAGAATCTCAGGTGGTGGAACTCGACGATCCCCTAAATAGGCCCTTGTAGGTCATTCTCCCTGATGGGACGACACCTTTGGAAATTCCTCCTCCTTCCTCGAGTACTTCGTCGCTGGGAAGCAAAGGGTCCAAAAAAAGACGCTTGGATGAGGAAACTTCGGAGAAGCCAAAAGAGGAAAGAAAACAAAAGAAGTAACCGTTGGCTCGCTACATTTTGCTCAACTTAAGTAACGTAGTACCATGCAGTTGTTTTCCTCCCCTTCTTTTTTTGTAGATAGATTTTGGCTCCGGACTTCGGAGAAGTTGTAATGAAACTTCTTTTTTGATCAGCAAATAAAAAATTTCTTCTTTGTATTTTCAGATTTTCATTGCTTAGCTTATAATTTAATATATGATTGAAATCCACAGTCTTGTGGGTCATGCGAACTCCAGTCCATTTTCACAAGACTTGGAGACTTTTGAATCGTTTATACTCTAATATGCACTATGGGGACTTTGAGTACTCTAATCCGGGCTCTGGGGACTTAGAGATTTTCTTTGGATCGTTTATACTCTAGTCCGCATCCCGGGGACTCAGAGTACTCTAGTCCGCGCTCCGGGGACTTAGAGATTTTCTAAATCATTTATACTTTGGTCCGCACTCCGGGGACTCGGAGTACTCTAGTCCGCGCTCCGGGGACTTAGAGATTTTTTGAATCGTTTATACTCTAGTCTGCACTCCGAGGACTCGGAGTACTCTAGTTCGCGCTCAAGGGGACTTAGAGATTTTTTGAATTGTTTATACTCTAGTTCGCACTCCGGGGACTCCGAGTACTCTAGTCCGCGCTCCGGGGACTTAGAGATTTTTTTGAATCATTTATTGATCGACTTTTAATTTTGTGTGTGCGTTCATACTCCAGATAGATTAATGCAATTTTACTTTGCCATGGAGTTAGAATACAGGGAACATCAATAGTTCATAGAAAAATAGCTTCAAGCCTTTATTGATTGTAAAAAATAGGGACAAACTGAATTGTCTTATTACATGTCGAAAACAGGGAACAACAAGAGAAACACATACTGGAAACAATCGCTACTAAAATGCAAAAGAAATAGACTAAGTATAATAACGGCGCAAATGTTCACTATTCCATGCTCTGGGGAGTGTCACGCCATCAACAGTCGCTAGCTTGAAGGTTCCTTCTCCAAGCTTCCATTCGATGACTTAGGGACCTTCCCATGTGGGATTCATATGCGACGGGACCGGAAAAACTCGCTTTAAAACTAGGTCACCCACATCGAAAGTTCTCGGTCGAACTTTTTCATTATAATATCGGGCGACTCGGTGCCGATATGCAGCCGCCCTTAAGCTTCTTCACATTTCTCGTCGACAAAGTCCAACAACTCCAGTAAATGATCTTGATTCGTTCTACGATCATAATGAGTCACCCAGTGAGAGGGAACTTCAAGTTCCACGGGTATACCAGATTCAGTGCCGAATGCCAAGGCGAATGGAGTATGGCTAGTCGCAGACTCGTGGGTGGTTCTGTAGGCCCAGAGTGCTGTTGGAAGCTCAATCCACCCACTTGCCTCTAGCCTTCTCCAAACGTTTCTTCAAGATGGACTTGATTATCTTATTTACGCTTCAACTTGCCCAGTTGCTTTAAGGTGAGCGACTACTGCAAACCTTTTCTCAATGCAATATTTTTGGTAGAACTCTTTGAATTCTTTACTCTCAAATTGAGTTCCGTTGTCAGTAATGATAGTCCGTTGGAGACCGAAGCGGCATATAATGTTTCGCACAACAAAGTTAACAACCTTTTGGTGGTGATCGTAGCAAGTGGCTCTGCTTCTTCCCACTTGGTGAAGTAATCGACCGCGACGATTGCGTATTTCGCACTACTTTTGGATATTGGAAAGGAACCGATTATATCGATCCCATATATTGCAAATGACCATGGACTAACCATTTGTGTGAGCTCTGTCGGTGGTGCCCTAGGGATCTTTGCATACTTTTGACATCTGTCGCATCTTCTTACATAGTCCGCGGCATCCCGATTCACGGTCGGCCAATAGTATCCATATCGGAGGATCTTTTTGGCTAACGTTTGCCCCTCAGTATGGTCGCTACATTCTCCTTCATGGACTTCTCTTAAGACACGCTTTATCTTGTTGTGAGCGACACACCTAAGCAAGGAGATGGCTTCTCTTAAGACCCGTTTTATCTCATTGTGAGCGACACACCTAAGAAAGGAGATGGAGAATCCCTTCCGATACATTACTCCATCTTGCATTATATACCGTGAGGCCTTGCGAACGACTTGTTATCTCTCGTTCTTTCTCTCGGTCAAGGTTCCACGTAGCAGGTATTCTTTAAACGGGGCCATCCACGACTCCCTTTCAGTTTCCATCCCTAACACAAGATCTACTTCCATCTCGTTTATACTTGGGGCGTGTAAGGTTTCGACGGGAACCAAGCCCATCTGTTGTGCATCACCAGTACTTGCAAATTTTGCCAAGGAGTCTGCTTCCCCATTTTGTTCACACGGAATGTGCAAAATATCGTAGTATTCGAGGTCCGCCGACAATTCTTGAACCCTGGCGAGGTATGGGGCAAGCCTTTGCCCCTTTGCCTGATAGTCCCTCCGTACCTGGTACACCACCAATTGTGAGTCACAAAAGATTTCAATCGATTTCACTCCAAGTTCTTTGGTGAGCTTCAAGCCCGCAATCAATGCTTCATACTCAGCTTCGTTGTTCGTAGCAGGCAAATCAAGTTTCAAAGCATAATAAATTGACCGGTTCTCAGGAGTTACAAGAATAACACCAGCCCTAGAACAACGGTCGTTGGATGCTCCATCGGTATATAACTTCCATTGAACGACGGGAACTACATCACTACCACTTGACTCGTCTGATATGGTGAACTCTACAATGAAATCTACTAGCGCTTGCCCTTGGATCGCCCTCCGTGGCAGGTAAGTGATATCAAACTGACTCGGCTCAATGTTCCATTTGAGTAGCCTTCTAGAAGTCTTCGGTCGTTGGAGCACCTGCCACAGAAGTTTATCGGTATAAATACTGACCGGATATGCTTGTAAATACGGGCAGAGCTTGCGTGATGCGATCACCAAGCACTAGGCTAGCTTCTTAATCTTAGGATAATTTCTCTTTGCCCCCGTTAAGCGCTTACTAACATAGTACACTGGCTTTTGGATTCGGTCATCTTCATGAATCAAAGCTACACTGATGGCATGCTGAGATACAACCAAGTAAACATATAACTCCTCATGATCTACAGGCTTTGACCGAACCGGGGGCCTCTCCAAGTGTCTCACCAGAGCTCAGAACGCGTCCTCATAATTCGGCGTCCATTCAAAATTTCTTTTCCCTTTCCTTATCACATCAAAGAAATGAATACACTTGTCGGTTGCTCTGGATATAAATTGACTCAACACGGCAACTTTTCCATTCAGGCTTTGCACTTGTTTTATAGTTCTGGGTGCCTGTATGTCCCGAATAGCTTGAATCTTTCTTGGGTTAGCTTCGATTCCCCATGCGTTGACAATGAAACCCAAAAACTTCCCCGACACAACGCCAAAGGAACATTTCAGTGGATTGATTTTCATTCCGTAAAATTTGAGTATATCAAACATCTTTGCTAAGTCTCGAATGTGGTCGCTTGACTGTTGTGACTTCATGAGCATATCATCCACATGGACTTCCATCGTTTTACCAATCTGGTCTTTAAACATTCGATTCACTAAACGCTGATAAGTT
Organism: Allium fistulosum; assembly: GCA_030737815.1. Classification (NCBI taxonomy): domain Eukaryota; kingdom Viridiplantae; phylum Streptophyta; class Magnoliopsida; order Asparagales; family Amaryllidaceae; genus Allium; species Allium fistulosum. The sequence goes on along the minus strand of CM060904.1, from coordinate 1,123,460,571 downwards.
GCCCCTGCGTTCTTCAACCCAAAAGGCATTACTACATAACAATACAATCCAACGTCCATGACAAAACTAGTATGCTCCTGATCCGGAATGTGCATCAGGATCTGATTATACCTTGAATACGCATCTATAAATGACAACAATTCGTGTCCTACTGTTGAGTCGACCAGCTGATCAATTCTGGGCAAAGGAAAACTATCCTTAGGGCACGCCTTGTTCAGGTCCGAGTAATCAACACAGGTCCTCCACTTCCCGTTTGCCTTCCTCACCAGTACAGGATTTGATACCCATTCAGGATAGAGGGCGTCACGGACGAACCCATTGGCCTTAAGTTTATCCACCTCCTCTCCAAGAGCAGCGGACCTCTCCGGGTCCATGACTCTCCTCTTTTGCTTCATTGGCACATACTTCGGGTCAATGTTCAACATATGACTTGCGATGGAGGGAGAAATCCCACACATATCAGAATGGGTCCAAGCGAAAACATCTAGATTTGCTCAGAGGAAATCAGTAAGATCCTCTATCATCGAGGGGTTGAGCTGTGATCCAATTTTAAGCACCCGTGATGGGTCACCATGGCTGACTGGAATGTCAATCGTCAGTTCAGCCAGTGCCGCCTTGGCCTCCTTGGGTTTTTCATCGTCATCTCTCGGATCTATATATTTATGGATCCGACTGTGTTGCCCAAGCCAAGGCTCACGCATTAATTGTCAATTTTCAGCAACATGGATGCGGACAGGGTTGTCCACAACCTTTCCTTTCTCTCTTCGCTGGGCCTCTCTCAACTCAGCCACATAGCAAGCACGACCAGTCGCTTGATCGCCATGCACTACACCAACTCCTCTGTCCGTTGGAAATTTCGAGGTCAAACACCATGGGGCCAAAGCTGCCCTAAACTCTGCCAGGGCCGGTCGGCCCAGAAAAACATTATACGGGGAATCAACATCCAAACCAATGAACGGTAGGATCAGTACCCTCCTACGTTCACCTTCTCCTAGTTCAACTAGCAATTCAACAAAACCTATCGCATCAGTACCTGCACCATTAAAGCCATGAATGCGGGCTTTATACGGTTTCAGATCCTTCGCCTCCATCTTCATTTGGTCATACGCCTTTTTGAAGATAATGTTAACAGAACTCCCACAATCAATTAGTATCCTTCTCACTAGCGTCGGTCCAATCGTAGCTGAGATAACCATCGGGTCAATGGTAGGTGCTCCACCTGATCGACGTCCCTGCTTCTGAACACTATATCATCGGTCATCATTCGCTGCTGCTTCGTTGGAGTCCCATCTTCCATGTTCGAGCAGCATTCGAAACCTGCATGCTTCAGGGAGCTAGCATAGCATTCCAATTCCTGCCAACTCTTATCTACCGGATGAGGTCCATCGATTATCGTGTTTATGACCAGCCTTCCTCCTGTCCGAGTGGGATCCTCAGGTCGATGTGAAGCTTGCCCGTGATTGGGGTTGGATGTCCCATGTCTGCCTTCTTGCGGATTTTTAACAAACTGCTGTAACTTCTTCTGGTGAATCGGCTTTTCTATAGCATCATGGAGGTGTCTACACTCTTCTGCCCATAGGTCTCATGAAACCGACAATACTTTCCAGTCTACTTTTGTTCCTCAGTGGATTCCTTTGGGCGCGGCTTTTGATATTGGAATGTATTACAAGTTGATAGATAAATATTCTCCAAAGATGTATCAGAGGAGTATATTCGCTATAGGTCGGGATTCTTGGTTTCCACTTTCCTGCTTCCCTCTTTCATCCAGAATTTCCTCCTCCGGATCCTTTAGACTGCTCCGGCTTATTTTGAACATTGACTTGGACCTTGCTAGAGTTTTCGCCAGATTGCTTTACTGCAATGTTGCTCTGCACCGCTTCCTTGCTGGGCCCTAGCGCACTGTTTCATCTTGACCACCTGGCCTCTTCCCTTCTCATGAATTGGTTCGCCTTTGAATAGAAGCGTTCCAGGGTAGTCGGTGGTTTTCCTGCCAGCCAGTCGCTAAACTTCGAGTCCGGATCTACTCCTCGCATCACGGCCATAAGGATAGCATAGTCATTCGGATTGCTAACTTCGGTAGCAGCAACATGAAATCTTTGCAAATAGTCCTTCAACGACTCTCCCGGAGCCTGGATCATACTGGACAATGATATTACGTCCTTTGGGCGAGTGGCATGGATCCTAAACTGCTCCACAAATTTCACCGCTAACTCATCAAACCTAGAGATCGATCGCGAGGGAAGTCTGGTGAACCACATGTTAGCGATTCCGGATATGGCTATTGGGAAGCATCTGAATTTGGTCGCATCATTTGCCCTAGCTGAGTCCATCATCCACTCGTATCTCATTATGTGTTGTCGGGATCGGTATTCCCCTCATAAGCTAGAATAGTAGGCATGCTGAAATTCCGGGGGTACTCAGCTTGTAGGATGGTATTTGTAAACGGCGTATGGCTCCTAGATATGCCCCAGTCATCGTTGGTTAAGCCCTAATTCTCCCTCATCAATTGCCTAACCATAGCTGATAAATCCGAAGTCTGGATGGAAGGTGGCAAGTCGGTATCCGTCCTGCGCGATCGTTCTGGCCGGTGCCTCCTCGGTAGGCGATCATCTATGTGCACATCCCAAGGACCCGCTTCACTACGACCCTGGAGAGGCGGAGGACCGGCTCCCAAGCGTGCTCCAGATCCTAAGTTTCCCCCTCCAGGTTGGGAGCGACTCCCCAGGTGCATATGAGGAGCCATGGTTCCAGGTAGGGAATCTGGACCATTTCTGTTGGTTTGCTCTTGGCGAGACGTCACCAATTGCTTTGTTGCACCGGTTTGTGTCGTTTCGATCCTACGACACCTATGCCTGGGGTGTTCATCTGACGAAGCGGAGCTATCGGATGATAAGTAAGAAGCAGGGCTTCCTCCAACGTTCTGATGCTGCTGTTGAGTGATCTGGGTCATCAGGTTGGCGTTCGTTTGAATCTGCTCACTAAGATATCTCTTACTTTCCACGAGCTCCCTTATCAGCTCATTGAACTATGCCCCGATGACAGCTTCTGGTTGGTTTGGGATGGTGGCGAGCTCTACACTTGCATTAGCTTGCTGATTGCTGGGTCCCACTTTCTAGATGCTGGCGGTCTCGTTAACATCCACGTTGTGGGAGGCGGATCTGGTACGTGGTCTTGCCATCTTAGAGTTATCCGTAAGAACTCTGAGTAGAATCTATGAACTCTTGAGAATAAACTCGGATCTCCTTCGGGGGATTTCCTCAATCCAGTAGCGACAAAGTAGATCCTAATAGCCTGAGAATGCACATTCTCAGTGAAAGCACCAAAATGTTAGCACCAAAATGGGTCACTAACATCCTTGAATAGAATTGTGTAGAGAGATTAATGAAGAAAGTAAATTAAAATAGAGAAGAAACACATTTGAATGCAAAAGGAACAACAAAAACGAGAACACCAGATTTATAGTGGTTCAGCGTAATTGCCTACGTCCACTTTGAATATAATCTTTATTACTTTTCCAATCACTTGAGTACAGATACAATCCCTAAACACAGAACTTGAATGCAAGTTTTGACAGAAAAGAAGCGGGTATAGAAAATGGCAGAGTATCCCTCGAGTTCTCCTAAAAAAAGGTCTCATTAATTGTACCCCTGCCACTCTATTTATAGACAAAGACAGGCTAGGTCCCCTATGCAGGCCCATGACCAAGATACTTCGGCCCACAGTAGGCATCTCATGTTCACCGATCCATGTATACCGACCCCTATGACCAATCCAATAGCCACCGAGCCACTCTGACTGAACCAGTGGTTCCTTGTGGATGACTTGAAGCAAACTCGCAAGCAACTCGGACCATGGATGTAACTCGAAGTGAAACAGTACCGATATCGCCCTGTGGTAGTCTTGCTACTCCTTATGCTGTTTCGTCGAATCACTGTAACCGAGCCCAAATTGTCAACCCACATGTACCGACCCATACATGTCATTCAACTAAAGCCAAATCACAATGGCCAGACCGCATCTGGATGCCAGCCCACATATATCAATTCTCCCGAGGCCGCTCCCATCTACACCAAACCATCTAGGGCCGATCTACTTGATATAATCCCTTCGAGGCTGAACCATTCAGGCCAGCCTATCACGACCGAACCAGTTTGACCGACCCACGTATGACCCTGTTCCAATAAGGCCGATCCCATTACTACCGATCCATATATATCTTGTCCCAATACCGAGCCACTCAAATAGGCCGAACCATACATTTATGCCAAACCATGTATATATGCTGAACCACCTAGATTGTGTCAATCCCTTATATCTCCAATCTCTTCTTGGCTTGAGTCTTGTCTAGATTCAATCATAGCCTCTACAACTATCACCTTGTAGCCAGGCCAAGTAGCCGGGTAACAACTTACATGAGAATATTTTAGTTCTGATCCGAGTGTTTTGTCTTTTCATTATGCTCAGGTTAGCCTGAGCATTTCAGCGTTTGAAGACATTATTTCTGGAGGACGAAGATGGAGTTTGTTATATTATATTATTTGTATTATTCAGCTGCATCATTATTGGTATGTTGTTGTTGTACTCTGATTATGTTGAAAAAAAAATTGTGTAATTAAATATATATATAGTAAAACAGCTTCATAAACTGTTTATTTGATTATTATATTTTGTCGTTCCGCTGTGAGATTCTATGTTTATTTTCCTTCCTTTCTCTTATTTTTGTTATTAAACCCCATTAACAATCCTTTCTTTTGAATGGTTTGAGTTAGACATGTGTGGTTTATTGTCGATTTAAACCATCCAAAAAGGTGAGTCGTTAGAGTTGGTATCAGAGCTTTGGTTTAGATATACCTTAGCATGTTGGGGTTAAACTCATTAGAGATAGGGTTAGTAATACCCTAGAATGGGCCTGAGTGTATATATATGAGAGATCATATTTGTTAGTGCTATAAAATGTTTTTGTATTGTGTCAATTGGTTCTGTATATTATTTATAAATTCAGGTCGGAACATGGGACGCCATGGCATCGATAAGGATTTCTAAACACTTAATAGGGCAGACCGACACAATATTATTTTTAAAAACAGGTAAATGAAATAATTTTACCTTGTATTAAATTTTTTATCAATAAATATATATATATATATATAATTTTTCCATAAATTGATATTATTATTTTTGGTGTTTTGTTTGTTAGGAAATGATAATGTTTGACTATTATCATTTGTTGTTTGGTTAGTCAAAGTTCTTAAAACTATTGACTATTATATGTTATAAGAAGTGTAATTTTATAAATATGGTATTAATTAAGATTTACAAATAAATGAATTTAATTAAAAATTTGAGAATTTAAATTCCGGTGTATTGAATTTGGTTTTCAAAGATTTGAGAAAAATAATATTAGTATTATTTCGAAGTATTTGCAAACAGAAATGTCTTCAAAATGTTTTCAAAATGCACTTGGAAGAAATGTTTTCAAAGAATTTTTGAAAGGAAACAAGTTCTGTACTCCCCTCTTCTGTCGTTGGAAAATAATTTCGGTGATGATCGCGACATCATCAACGTTCATTTTCGATTTTCAAAGTGGGAAGACCATTGTAGTAGCTTTGCTACACATTTGTTTTGATAAAAAAATATTAATTCTAAATTTTCTAAGTATGATTTGGTATACAAAGAATATAAGTATATTTTATTTCAAGATGATTTGAAAGGAAACCCGGTATTTAGTTCTTAAGTTTCTATAAGTTAGGGACTTCAATCATTGTAATGAAATCACATACATACACGTATATGATATATACTTATTTTCAGGAGGAAAGAAATGGCGACTGTTTGAAATCTCGAATGGCGATTGTTTGCATCGTCTTCGACCTCTGATCTTCTGTGCCTTCTGCTTTTTCCTTCTGTTATTTTCGTCTGCGTCGTCTCTCTCTTATGCCTAAGTAGAAGATAACTCTGTCCGCCTCCTCCGTTCCAGATCTTGATGGTAGGTCTTCTCTTTCGAATGGCGTGACTGATGCTTCAGTGGCCCCATTTGATGTCATAGCTTGCTTCTCCGCTTAGAAAATTGTTTGTGATCCTGTCACGTCAGTAGCTGCATATGGCAACCCGCTATCGAACCTTCTGAATGTTTTAAACTCCCCGCATCGTGCTTGTTCTGAAACGCCTATCAGTCCCTTGTTTCTTGGTTCAAATCCGTTAGCTCAGTTATAATCAAATGAAGGTAATACATCTTGGTCTCAAACTACGGTTGAGTTGAATTTTTGTTCCATATTGGGTGATGCCGAAATTGGGCAAACCGAACTTGATCTTGCACCTGCGGTTGATGGTGATGTGGTTCGCGATGAGCGTGTGTCTGTGGATGAAGCTGTTGAGTACAAAAATGCTAAAATTGGGTTATCACGTGGTTGCACTCTAGGTGCTTGTAGCAATGCCGATAACAACATTCCCAATGCCCATCATTCTCTTTGTGGTCCAATGTCGGATGCAACGCTCGCTGGTCCTTTGGATCCTCCTACGCCTAGGCCTACTCCAAAGTGGTCATCATTGTTTTCCAAATTGCCAAATAATGCAGGTAAGCATTCTCTTCGTCGCTTTGATATAGTTGAGATTGAGGGTGTTATGATCCCACCGAAGGAAGTGATTGAGGCCAGTGTGGTTTTTTGGAAAGAGCACTTGGTGGGTTTTTTTCTCGACTCCAATCCTCCCTATCATTTAGTTAAGGCGAGGTGCAACCAGGTGTGGAAGCCTAAGAGGGTTTGAGTGTACACTTTGATAATGAAATGTTCTATTTAAATTCTCGCGTAATGATGAAAGATAGCGCATTCTGGAAGCCGACCCAATTCTTATAGATGGGAAACCATTCATTATCACTACATGGAGTCCTTCTATGGATCAGGCGAAAGACCAAGTTTATCTATTCCTGTCTAGGCCCACTTTTCTCACTTTCCATCTGTTCTTCAGCCTCTTATTAGGATTGACTGGCTAGCTGGTCTAGTTGGTAAGGTGATATGTTATCATGCAAACACTATGGCCAGAAAGAAATTAGTCTATGCCAAAGCTCTGATCGAGATTACTCCTGCCAAACCTTTACCTTCAGTTTTAAAAGTCAGACTTGATGAGAGCCAGTTTGCTGAGGTCAGAGTTTGCTACAGTTGGAAACCTGAGATATGCACGTCCTGTCAGTCTTTTGGGCATCTTTCGGATGCATGTTCTAGATCGGCAATTGTAGGATTTGTTCCACAAGCTGACCGGATTCCTCTACCTCATCCTCCTTTCCGAAAGTGGGTCCCGAAGGTTGCTCATGTAGCTCCCTTTGTTGATGCTCCTATAGCTCCTATTGTTGATCGTCCTATTGTTGTAGTTTGTGTAGCTCCATCTGTTAGTTTACCACCACCGGCCATGGATGTGGTTCCTTCTGCTACAACGTCTGATGCAATATCCTGGAATTCTGACGAACATGCTTGGGTTCACAATCCTTCTGATATGAGATATTCGCCTGAGACTGACACCTTTTATGCTTTTATCAGTGATATTAGGGGCGAGAATCATTTTCTTATCTACCATATTGAGGGAGAGAGTTTGTGCCTTACTAGGGTTGGCGAGATTGGTGAGGAGAACAAAAGTATTTATGATGTCACATGGGATAGGAAATTTAAATACTCTCCTGATTCAGAAGGATATAATCCTCGTTTGGCTACTCTCTTCTCAGGTTTTTCCTATGTTATTGGTCCATCGTCGGATGTTGGTCATGGTTGTTCTTCCTCTTCTGAGGGAGCATAGTCATGTTGTTATAGTAGTTTAGGCACTTTTATCTAGCTCCCGTGCTTTTTATCTTTGTCGTTTGGGCATTTTTTCCCTTTAGTTGTTATGTGCATGTGCATAACACCTGTTTTTCTGTTATTTATACAGTGGCATGGCCCACTATAAAGCCGGCTAGATTTGCTAAAATTATTGTAATGAAATGAAATTTTGACTATTTTGATAGTTGGAAACTTCTAAAATGAGAAATAAGAAATTAGGAGCTAAGTATTTAATGAAACTATAAAGAAATTAGAGATTTGTCACTTATAAATTAAAGGGTAAAGAAATTAAGAAGATGTAAACTATTGAAGATTTATGTTAACTAAAATGAATAAGATAAATTTGTATAACACTCAATTGCATTCTAAAAAAACATATATAAATCTTACCAGAAATGTTTAAAAAGTTGAAATGTTAATATGAATATGTAATAGAATATTATGTTAGTTCTTGAGATGATGGTTTTGATGACAATAACCTTAGGACTTGTTATAAAATATAAATACTAACATTATGGTCTAGATATATATGTATACGCATAATATAAACATGCAGGTATCAAGAATGAAGACTGTATAGTATAGAGATACAAGACCGATGAATTTAAAGATCGAAGATATCAAGATTGAAGACTCATGAGTATCAAGAAATCAAGTTATCAAGAGTTCAAGATTTCAAACAGTACAAGTTAATGTAGTTGGTCTAGAATTATGTTAAAACTTCTTGAAAGCACTTACATCTTTATTCGAAATTTATTCGTGGAATGGAATCCACTTCGAGCCTGTTAAAGGGATGGAACCCTAGTGGGATGGAACCCACGACAATATCTAGTGGAACATATAGTGGTCCTATTTTGATATCCACTAATTTTATAAAAATGTTTTTCAAAAATATATCTCTTGTTTTTGAAAATGTTTTCAAAACTTTCTTTTCAAAATGACATCTCTCTTGAATGAAATATTTTAGCCTCAAAACTATTTTTATCATTTTTAATATTTTGATTTCAAAATTGTCCTTGTTTTTAAACCATCTCTTGTTTTAAATATTTAGCTTTAAAATATTTATATACTCAGATTTTAAATCACTTTATAGATTAAGATTATATATATTAAAAATTATTTTCTAAACTCTTTTATATGTTTAAACTATATTCAAAAATATTTACAAAGTTTAGAAATTGTTTTGACAAATTATAGAAACCAATTTTAATAAGAAAATCAAAACATCAATTTTGCCTTGAGCATGTCGACATACCTCGATCCCCCATGTCGACATGGTGTTCGTTATTTTCAAATTTCAATTTTCAAAAGAAGTGTCTATTCGTCGTATCCTTTCACGAATAGATATGACTGTTTGCTCTACTATAAATACCAGTAAGTTCTAAACGAACTTTTACCAGATTTTCATTTATTTTCTCTCCTCTTCATCTTCCACATTTATTCTAAAGAATCCTAAAGTATACTCTGCCGAAATACCAAGTGAATCAAACTCGATTATCTCTTGTTTGATTCTCTGCAACTCTCTCCATAAGATCTCAGTGCTATTCAGAGTTATAGAATCTTTTGTAAATCAAACTGTTGAGTAAAAGGTGCGGTTGAGCCTTGAAATCAATTGGGTGTGATTGTAGCCCCGGAAATCAATTAGGTGATCTTGTAGCCTGGTTAATCAAGAGAGTTGCCCTGAACTCGAATACAGGAGGGTGTACCTCGTAGCCTTGAAACCGAGGGTGTAATATGGCAGATTATTTTGAAAAGAAATCCGTACGATTGTATGGGAGTGGATGTAGGGTAACTCCGAACCAGTATAAAATCCTGGTGCGTTCTTTCCTTTACTGCTTTTATTTAGAATTTTCATTTGTGTCTAATTCTGTGATTATATCTGTGTTTGTGAATTGCATTTGTTGGTGTTTAAATTGAATAAAATTCAAAAAGGTTTAAAAAATCCATAAAACACTATTCACCCCTCCTCTAGTGTTATTCCAGCCTTAAGATCCGTAATCCGCATTTCTCATATATTATACAAATGAAAGCTTAATAACAAAAGTGCTTCAAATGAACATATATTTATAAATGAAAATTTAAGATGTACAAGAAATGTTATAAACATAAGTTGATGTTTTGAAATGCTTAATAATTAAACTGAATAGTAAAAAGTGAATGCTATTTCAGTAAATGATTATAAACTTAAAGAATGTTGAAATGATTCAGAAATAGATTTAATATTCAATAATAGTATATATGAAGAAATAAATGTGAATTAAATTTAGATGAACTTGAATAATGGTTCATTAATGACTATTAATCAGGTTATATATATAAATAATAAATGTGAATTAAAATGCAAGATACTTATATAATACTTTAAGAATTGATTTATTGATGTTCTAAATAATTGAATGAGAAATAATTTAAGTATGTAAATAAAGGTAAATTAATAAAGGATGAAATTGTATGAATGAATGAAAAGTGAATAATGTGAAAAGAAACCAATAGAATAAACTTAAATAATATTTAAATTCTTTGTTGTTTGGCTTATGCAAAGTTTAGGAAAGGATGCTTCAAATTATGTAAGGTTGTATGAATAATCTATTAAGTAGTTATCTAAGGCTGTTGAGCGTATGGTACACTTGATAGTTTATTTATCACCTTTGTACGATGAAAAGTTTCTAAACCTGAACAAACCATTAGTTTTGGTTGCTATGGATGTATGATTGATTCCTTTGTTGCATATAATGGTTGTGCTGTTTTGTTTGCATATGTTTATTATTTGTGTTGTATTGCTTTTGTTATTGATGGTAACAACTAAAATATTAAACTTTTACATAATTTGAATTCTTTTGGATTATGTAAGTGAAATACAGGTGTATGGAAGAAATAGCAGTTGATTTTGATTTCATAAATAAAGTTTCTTTGCCCGACAAATATGTACGTTTTAGGATTATGGGTTTTGGAACGATATTTTATTATTTTTCCCATGGTTTGGGAAGTTTTATTATTGGAATATGATATATATATATATATGTATATGTATATATATTGTGATTATTGATATTACTATTTTCCGGACCTATCCGCACAAAGGAGACTCTATCGAAATTTTTCGAAAATTTAGGACTTAGAAATTTTTGTGAAAATTGAGTTATTTTCAAAATTTTGTTAAACTTAAATATAGAAGTTAATTATTTATAAATTGATTTTTTTGAATAAAATATACTATATTTCTTGATTCTTTCTTGTTCCTTTTCGGGGATGAAAAGTTTTGAGTTGGAGGGGGAGGGGATTGTAACGACCCATATTTTTGATAATTATAATATTAGATTTAATGAGATTTTGGAAATTTAATATTGTCAGAAATTAAAATTTATGATTTATTAATGGGGAAAACAATAATTAAAATATAATTTAATATTGTTGATTGAATAAAATTGATAACTGTTTAATGTTATTTCAATTTATAGTAATAATTGTAGGTTAATAAGAAATAAATTAAATGTTATTAAAAAGAGAAATAATATGTATTTAATTGAATTAGGTTTTAGTATAGAATGTGAAATCAATTATTTGTACGTAATTTTTATAATCCTGGTTTGTAAACAATAAGTTGAAAATATGAATTATTAATGTATAACAATTGATTTATTATCATCTAACTTATTAAATCAGTTGAAATTAATTTGGAAATTAATAAAATTAATGTAATGAAAATATTGCAATTATTATGGTAAAAGATGTTAACTTTCGAGTTGAGTGAAACAAAATGGAAACTTATGTTAATAAATGAATTATATAAGGAATTGATGATTAAATAATAAGAGTGTAAATCAAAATAAAAGAATTTATTGGAATTTAAAATATATTAAACTAGGGTTTTATTACAGTTGTAATTTAACGCTGAAATTAATATAATATTTAAATCTTGAATTTAACATGGAAAATTTAATTTTAAAAGATTATAAATTCTTGTATAATCAAGAATGATGAAAATTGTTAACTTTTAATTTAGAATTTAAAGTGATTAAATTGATTTTAAAATAATAATTTATTTAACTAATGTGAAAATTAGTCTTTTTAAGCACTGTCTCGAATTTTGATGAAGCCAGTTTCATCGGTTCTATAATAGTGAATTATTATAGGATTTCAAGTTTCGTAACGATCAGACTTATTGTTTGATCGTGCAAGCTCGAAACGCGTAGAAATCAATTAAAGGAATTTAAATGAATATAGATTGATTTTAAAAGCTAATTTATATATATGATAGAATTAGGGTTTGAAACTAGTTTAATTGAGTTTAAAAATATTGAAAATCTATATTTCGATATACTGGATGACCTACTTTCGTTTTGGGAATGAAACGGGCTTTTTGGGCCTTTGTTATCACTTCGACGTATTCAATCTGTTCCATCCATTCTTATCCATCTCTGTCTATATAAATAGATACTACCTGAAACCCTAGCAGGTTCTATTCTGATTTCAGTACGTACAAATTTCTGTCTCCTATTCCTTCTCAAATGGTTGTCATCTCAAACCCTAAATTACAATCCCAAATCAAATCGAAAATTCAAACTCCTCAAACCCTATCGAATTATATATCATCGCGAAGTTCTCGACGAACATAATCTACTTTTGCAATTCGTTTTTCGATTGGAGGCTCCATTGATCCAGATATCGGCGATCTTTCTCAACCGTCTGTTGTTAGAGTTTCACGATCAACAGTGGATCGTCGACCAACCGATGATCGGAGGTTGCTGCGAGGTAGAGGATGATTAGCAACGTTCATCCATGTGGGTCGTTCGTGTCAAAAGTCGCCAGAATCGCCAGATCTTGGCCGCTAGAGGCGGCGGCGGCTAGCGCCTCGGGCGACGCCATAGGCGTGCGCGTGGGCCAGGGAGATGCGGTCGGTGATGTGATGTCCGAGGTGGTGGTCGATCGTGTTGCAGTGATGTATGGAAGCGGCGTTTGGTGATGAAGTGTGGCGGCTGTCGTGTAGCGTGCATTTTCTGATCATGTTCGAGCTTTAGGTTAGAGAAGGTACAGTTTTACCTTTTTGCCCTCTATTATTTTCAATTTAAAATATTAAAAAATTCAAACTTCTAACTCATGTAACTTTTGCATACGAACTCGGATTTGGACGCGGTTTCTTCCGTTGGGATCGTATCGAAATTTCGGAAAACATGGAACAGATTTAGTTGAATTTTAAGACTGTTGGAATTTGGGCATTATTTTGGATTTTAATTCGACTAAAAATCAAAGGTGAGTGTTCAAACCACTTATGAAATACTTAAATATTTTGATGTTCAGTAAATTGAAATCATGTAGTGATTTAAATTTATTGATTATTGTTTGATTGTTTAAAGTTGACATTTATATTGAATTGCATCAATAGTGTAATGTAATTTGACAGTTAAATTGGAATTGAAATTGAAATTGAGATTTAAATTGAAATTGGAATTTAATTTGCTAGTAAAACACCCGAGAATTTATAACTAGTAATCTGTTATGATATGTGACTGTTTTGGATGTTGATTATGATGGATGCCTAATAATTAATATGTTAGATGTTTGGATGTTTGTCTATGCTGATCTATTCCTGTTATTCACCCTGGATGTTATTGGCATCAAATAAATCTGAAATTAAATAAACTAAGAAATAGGTTGAAATGATATATACCTATGACACCTGATTTGGATTGAAATGATATATATCCATCCCTGAAATTAAAATTAAAATTAAAGTTAGCTGATCACTTGGGCATAGGATAGAAAATTATATACGGACAACATTGGTCGATTCTTAATTATTTTCTAAAATTGTAAAGTATGTTTCGATTTAATAAATTTGATTTTTAAAATTTAAATTTAAAGATTTTATTTAAAATTTATATTTTAGTTAATATAAGTTTTAAAAATCTAAATTTTAAGATATTAACTTATAATTTTATTTAGTTTTAAAATATATAATTTAAATAATGTAATATAATAAAAACACTTTAAAATTTTAATTCAATAAAATATTCAATATAGTTTTAAAAGATTTATTTAAAAATTTAATTTAAGATAATAAATATAGACTTTATAATTACTTTAATAGATAAAAGATTTTTGTAAAAGATTTTAGAATTTTGTAAAAGGTTTTGTAAGGAATTTATAAAAATTTTGTAAGAGATTTTATAATGTATTTTATAAAAGGATTTTTATAAAAGATTTTTATAAAGGATTTTTATAATGGTTTTATAAAGGAGTTTATGAGGGTTTTAAAGGATTTTATAAAGGATTTTATAAAAGAACTTGTATAAAGGGGTTTAGAAGCAGTTTAAAGGAATTTGCATAGAGGTTTATGAAAAGGGGAAGAGTTGTAAACTGTTTTGGAATTTATAAATAGCTTTATAAATGGTTCTAAAGCATATAATATAGTTTATAAATGGTTTAAGAGAGATTTATAAATTATTTTCGAAATTGATTGAAAGAAATCTTCCTCGGTATTTATGAATATATTTATACTTTTGGAATAAGTATATGGATATCTTGATATGAAGGTATAAACTGTTTTCTGGATTTATTATTAACAATGTTTTATAAAATGACTATGGTGTGAAATAAGTGTTTTGTTGTTAAAGAGACCGGGGCCAGATATTGTTATACTCTCTGCCAATTCTGAAACCACTTTAACAACTATGCATGTGGTGGAGAATCCAGAACGAAGTAGGATGGTTTGGCGAACGCTACTAGTATGACGTAAGAACGCAGCCCTGACCGAACATGCTTTTAATACCATATCTGTTACTTTGTGATTGATTGGTGGCCACCCTCGATTTGATTATGGGAGTGTGTCTCGAGGTGGGCGGTAGTAGCTGCTATGCATTACCACCAGTCCGGGAGTGCAAAACGGTAGAATCCTACCATGGGCATTGCCTTGCGTGCCTTGTCATATGCCATATCGAGCCTACTACGATTTTGGTTTGTGTCGTACCTATGGAGTGCTCCAGGATAGCCCACCAGTTTACCGTGGAGTTTACAGTACTGTATAGACTACGGTGCTTATATAAAATGTGTTAACGGGGATATGGGTAATGCCTTAATGCTATTTTCAATATTATACTTTACTGATAAACACTGCATAGTACATATATAGTGTATACTACTACATATAGATAGTCTGATGGATCCTTAAGAGATGGAAAAATCCCATAATACCTCTTAAGTTATTGTACTCACTTTATATACCAGATAGGAGATGAAAACCCCGTAACATCTATGACGCCATTACACTTATTTTCCATGTGATATTGATTTGACTTACATGAGAATATTTTAGTTCTGATCTGAGTGTTTTGTCTTTTCATTATGCTCGGGTCAGCCTGAGCATTTCAGTGTTTGAAAACATTATTTTTGGAGGATGAAGACAGAGTTTGTTATATTATATTATTCGTATTATTCCACTGCATCATTATTGGTATGTTGTTGTTGTACTCTGATTATGTTGAAAAAAATTGTGTAATTAAAAATATATTGTAAAACAGCTTCATGAACTGTTTATTTGATTATTATATTTTGTCATTCTGCTGTGAGATTCAATGTTTGTTTTCCTTCCTTTCTCTTATTTTTCTTATTAAACCCCATTGACAATCCTCCCTTCTGAATGGTTAGAGTTAAACATATGTGGTTTATTGTCAATTTATACCATCCAAAAATGTGGGTCGTCACATGGCACGTTAGAGAAGATCGGGTCATTATATTCGCCTATGGAACTCTATACGTCCAAAGAATGGATTTTGGTGTCGAAATTGGTTTTAAAATACTTAAGAAACCACTTCCAAATCGTCTACCAATCAACTCCAAATTAGGTCCAATGGGATAGAGGCATGCTAGGAGTGCTAGGAGACTCATCGAGGGAAGCATCGGGAGGAACGGGGTTCGAATCAGCGAATAGAGGCCGACCTTGTTCCCTTGCATGGGCTCAATGCCCAGAAGTACACAGGCTTAGTCGATTGAGGTGGACATTTAGTCGACTAGCCTTGTGTATAAAACAATCTCGAAGCAGAAAGTTAAAACAAAAGGCTAGGGGTATTGGTGTCAGTCGACTGCCTTTAGTCGACTGAGATAAACCTTCAGTCGACTGAAGGTATACTGACTTCGGCAATGAGCCTAAGTCAGGTGCTATTCGATTGGGGCTTTCCCTCGATTTTGGGTGCGAGCTTTCGTGAGGCTTCGACTTGACTTCGAGAAGGATCTAGACTACTCTGGGAAGTGGATGGCACGATGAAGTTCAGGATGACGATCGAACATAGGATCGGTACGTTGATTGGTCATATGATCTTGTTCGACGAGCATGTACGATCAAGCGGGGCGACCCACATCCCTTGGCTTTGGCTTTTGGTGAATTTGGTTTGATGAACGGTACCGGTCTTATGATTGAGACCATACATCGTATTGGCCTTATATTAGTGGTCATACATGTATTGGTCCTTCAATGGTGACCATACACATTGAAATTCAGAAATCTCGAAGATAGACATATTTCCCTGCTTTAGATCAGCGAATCTCCTGAAAATACCGGCTTTTGAGCAGCCAAGACAAACTTCTTCTTGAACTTAGCTTTGAACTAGTCCTAAGTGAATAGATCGTCGAGTGTAGCAACAGCAATAGAATTCCATTAGTTCATGGCCCGCCCTTGAAGTTGTCTAGAGGCCTGCTTCCTTTTCATGGCATCATCTACTTCCATGTCACCAAAGATATGCTCGCAAATGTCCAACCAATCCCGCACTTCGATAGCCGACTCCATTCGATGAAATGGTCTGCCTCCCAAGGTGGAATAATCTTTGCATAGCTTGGCAAAGTCAGCCCTCGGTGCCTGTAACAACCCACGTATTTAATGACGGGATACTTAAATAAGTAATTTAAATATTGAATCGTTATTGAATTGAAGGTCCAAAATATGAATTTTTGCTTACGGTCGAATTAGGGCTCGACCACTTTCATTGAGTCTGGATCGATGTTGCAAATCAAAATTACTATAAATATCGCTATATTTGAAATCAGGTGATCCAATGGCTAAATCGACATCGAGATGTTGAAATTACCATCCCGGAGCAATGTTTTAGGTAGCAATGAAATTTATACCTTCGAGACTGGAAAAATAAGATGATATGTGCGGACGAGTATTGTGCTGCATGATCGTATGGGCTCGAAGCATATAGGGATTTATTTGATAAATCAAATAATTAAGAGATATATATTTTAGTATATAAATTCCCCCCACACATGACTTTTCCACACCTCACTTTTATTTCCCTCTTTCACTTTTCATTCCTCTTTACACCAGTAAATGAAAATGCTTCCCCTCCTTCAAATATTAATTTTGAGAGCTTCGGTCAACGATAAATTATGAGATCGAATCCATTGTGATTGTGGTGAGAAGAGTTCCGAAATGGTATAGTGGATGTTGAGAATGATCATGGTTGGTTGAGCGTTGTTCTTCATCAACCTTGGTTGGGGAAGAAGATGGAGGAGCTAGAAGCCACGGTTGAGGATTTGGGGTATGCCATCATGAAATTGGTTCGAAGGGGAGAAGTTTGGCATAGGTCGGTGGAGCTCTGATCGAGCCTAGCAAATCACATTGATGGCTAGGGCTAGGGCACAACATCTAGTCTATTTCTAATTGGGAGGTGCATAATTCACGTGCTTGTCGCCATTGAGTTCGTTGTCGCCTATAAGATGATCGACGGTAGTCGTGCGTGGTTTAGTGGATCGAAGCTTGAGTTGTCATGGAAGTGGTGCACAGCATTGGTAGGTTTAACTGCGCGTGTATGCATAGGCAAGTAGAAGAAAGATTTGGGGAAAAAGGTAATTAGTTGAGTAATTAAGTGATTTAATTTACTTAAATAATCTTGTTTTGTATTTAATTCGTATCTGTTGCATACGAGGTCCAATTGTGACATTGTCTTCGTCGTTACAATTGTAGTGAGATTATCTACGACATTGCATGGACTTGTGCTGGATTCTAACAATTGAGAATTTATGGTTTAGGTGAGCGCAATTATAACTTTGAATTTATATCTCAGTAAAAATCCCCATAGTTTCATATATTGAAATTATTACCTAGTAGAGTTATAAAATATATACGGAATTATTTTCTTATTTGATTGGATTTGTTTGAGTAAATATCCAGAATAATTGATTAAAATCACTTATATTTATACTATATTCTATTCGTATTGAATAGATCTAGATAGCGATGATGTCAATTTATAGCATGATTATAAATAATTTAGACTGTAAATCGTCGTCATATTAGTGATAGAAATATTATATATTTTATTACTAATCACAGATAAGAGTATGAATTTTAAAATGTTTAAAGGGCTTAAAAATGATTTATAAGCTAGTTTTATATTTTATAAAATAATAGAAAGAGGCTTGACTTTTATTTAGACGAATTAGTAAATAAAAGTAGGATTTGATTGTTAAACGATTGCATTGTTTATTCAAATATGAGTATGCATGTATGGAAATATCCGTACAGGTATATCATCATGCTATGAACAATTTCATGTAGCTATAGCAACCATTGGGTGCGCTAAGTTGCTTGAGAGAGTACCGGGTCAAATAATCGCTCCAGTAAAGGTCGAAGTGTGATTTGTGAAGTTTTCACGTGTTTGTGTACATGGTTGTGCCTATAAGTGCATTAACATATGTATGAACATCATGCAAAGTGAGTGGTCAATTGACTTCGTTTTGGCATGTTAGAGAAGGTCGGGTCGTTATATTTTCCCGTAGAACTCTATACGTGCAAAGAGTGGATTTTGGTTTTGAAATTGGTTTTTGAATACTTAAGAAACCACTTCCAAAACATCAACAAATCAACTCCAAATTAGGTCTAATGGGACAGAGGCATGCTAGGAGTGCTAGGAGACTTATCGGGGGAAGTGTCAGGAGGAATAGGGCTCGATTCAGGAAGTTGAGGCTGACCTTGTTCTCTAGCCTGGGCTCAATGCCTAGAAGTACACAAGCTCAATCAACTGAGGTGAACATTTAGTCAACTGGCCTTATGTATAAAACAATCTCAAAGTAGAAAGCTAAAATAGAAGGCTCATGGTATTTGTGTTAGTCGACTGCCCTTGGTCGACTAAGATGAACCTTCAGTAGAATGAAGGTATACTAACTTGGGCAATGAGCCTAGGTTAGGTACTATTCGATTGGGGTTTTCCCCGGTTTTGGGTGTGAGCTTCCATGAGGCTTCGGTTTGACTTTGGGAAGGATCTAGACTACTCTGGGAAGTGGAAGGCACGATGAAGTTCGGGATGGCGATCGAGAGAGCGTACTTGTATTTTTCTAGTAGTAGGGGTTATCAATCTAGTAGTAGGAGATATGTTGAGAGAGTGTGCTTGTATTTTTCTACTATATAAAGCTGCATACACCACTTGTTCTTTGTACTTTGATTTATTTCTACATCTAGTTACTAGGGTACCTTCTTTCCGGCTATCCTTATGAGCGAACAAAGTGACTACAGATAGGTAGTATGGGATGCCTGATTTGTCCAGAGTCTATTTGACTATTACACGGGTGTTCCACCACCCGTGAACACTCAAGTATCTTCAGTATGTGATGAAGGTGGTGTAGCCCTAGGGGCACCTGTATTTCTAGCTCCACTAGTCTTTAACTTCCCAAAGTTATGCCAAGATTTCTTTAGCCCTGGCAGAAAGCCATTTTCGAGTTTCCAGGCTGTGCAGCGACACTTGTTAAAACTTGTGTTTATGATATGGCTCTCGCTAATATGATTTATGGGAAATTATCTTGTAGAGAATTATTTTCTAGTATATTAAAAGGGAGGTTTTTGCTTAGATGGATATAATAGTAAAGTGAGCTAACGAGCAAGTCGTGCCTTGGATTGATTCCGAGCATTGCCTAGAGTTTCAGTTTATTTTTAAGACCGAGAGGGGCATGAGATTTGAGTGTTTCATCCATTAGAAGTAGGACAACTTATCAGTGAAGTAGTATGTTAACCAATTCCATGTTTTGTATTTGAGGATTGAGATGGTAAGTACTCCATTGGTGTGGGCAAAGGAGTTTGCCTTGGATCTTAAAGCATTAGTTGGTGACTCATCGCTTAGTCCTATCCTTGTTAAGGGCCACTCTAGAAAGTCTCGTTAGGGTGGTTCTCCTTCGTGAGAGCACCCGTGAGGTACCATTGGAGATAGCGAGAGTGGAAAGAAAACTAAATCTCCAATTAAAGCGCAAAAACCATGATACAAGAAAAGATCGAGCATATGAGAAGAAGGAAGCTGGCTTAGTATGTCACTCCCATGGCATATAGGGACATTTCGCCATGAGATATCATCTAGCTCAAGAGAAGCGCAAGTGCTTCAATTGCGATTGGCTTGATCACTTGAAGAAAGATTTTTCTACATTTTCGATAGATGGGTAAGTGATGATGACTTATGCCTTATGAGCATTACTGTGTTCTAGCATGCCTACTACTCAAGTGAAATGGAAAGAGCTTATGTAGTGGGGTATGCTTTATATTTGGGGCAGTCACTTCTGTTCCTTCTAATACTTAAGCGGTATATCTATCTATTACTAGTTACTTGTTGGATAGGCTAAAATTGACACCCGCCATAGTAGGTGGATTCTTCTATAATGCTAATTTTGTATAAATAACCTTAGAGTTAAACTGAGGTAAAACGACCGAGCGTACTACCATTTAAAATTAATGCAAGAGCATCTAGATTGAGTGGGTTCAGTCAGTGATGACTTGGATTCGATATCTAGGTCGAGTTCGAAAGTTGTCCATTTATGTGAAAAGATGGCCCGGGTGACTTATACATTTTGCATAGATTCATTCATATTGGAATTGTTTGTCCTTATATTAGTAAACCTTGGGTGATGGGATTAATCCCATGCATCAAATTGATTATTCTTTTGAAGATTGATCCATTCACGTAAGAGTTCCCAATCACTAGTTTGAGCAAAGAGTTTCTAGGCAATTTGCACCGGTTAAGCAAGGGTTTTTCACTCGACTCTTAAAGGCGAGCACATTAGTTGGATTCCTGAGGTGATTGAGAAATTTTCCGCTAGTCATGCGAGGAAATTTCAGTGGTTTAACCAAGGAACCAAATCGAAGTTCGCATAAAAGGATGGCCGACCCTAGTTCAATAAAGAAATCGTGTGAGCGAACAAAGGATTAGATGGTGATCTTTTATTATTTTGGATGATCTTTATTCATTATAAAGTTATTTATAGTATAGTATAGTTTGGAATGCTTGTGATAGCTCGGGAAAAGACTTCTCGACTAGTTTTGTGGCGATTCAGATAATCTTCTAAGTAGCGATATGATACTCACCTAGACGAGTGTTATAGTATACTTAGTATATTATCCTTATCAACATTATGCGGTTGAGATGAGTTTGAACCCGAATGAACCCAGGTATTTATAGAACGTTGTTAAATAATGATTTAATTAGCAGAATTTTCCCTTTTAGAAAACAAGTTCTATTCAGAAGGGAAGGAAAGAGTAAGACTTATTTCGTTGGATTTATTCGAGATTTTCAAGACTCGATGATCCTGCCTATCATGTAAGTTCTCCTTTTCATAGTAGGAGGTGTAATAGCCTTTTGTGTATTGTACTCATAAAATGAGTTACACCACTTAAGCATTTTGTCCATTTTGGATGTCCGACGAACTCATTGGAGTTTATAATTTTCCATGCACGTTTCAAATTTTATTAGTTACCGTGCATGTCAGTATAGACTCTTTGGTACGTTTCATTGTTTTGTATACTTGTTTATTGTTGCTTGCTATTATTTGATTGTTGCTTATTTTTGCTTGCCATTGTATGCTGTTGTTTATTGTTGATTGATTTTGATTTTTGCTGATTTATTGTTGTTGCTTATTTGTATGATAGGTAATTTATATGCTATTTATTGTTGCTTATTGATTGTTTATCATTGCTCATTATCGATTCTTGGTTATTGTGTATCGTTGCTTATTGTTGCTTGCTGTTGTTTGATTATTGTTTGTTACTAATTTTTATTGCTAGTTGTTGCATGCCTTATATGTTTGGTAGTATATTTGTAAATTGTTGTTGTTTGTTGCTACTCGTTGTGTCTTTGGTTGCTTGTATCTTAATTTAAAATTTTCTATTAAAGTAGGTTCGGAAAGAGATAGCCATAACTATCTGGAATAGATCATTCTATCCAAGGCTATTATAAAGGTCGAGATAGGATCAATATGAGTCAATTGCATTTTAATGCGACTCAAAATCGATAGTATATTTAGATACTAACTTATTTGTGCTTACTCTCCAATTGATAGTCATGTATGGTTGTGATAATATCGGTTACTACCCTAAACTATACATGTTTAAACTTTATGATTCTTACATTAGAAATGCAAATTACATGGTTCGATATGGCATGTTTATGTGCGATGATTGCTATATGTGATTTAGCAAGCTTAAATCCATGGTTGATGCTGCAATTGTGTTTGATCATTTTTGTTGAGTACTTAATTAGGTACATGGAAGCAACTATGCATTATTAGGATGCTTACTGGCATATATTGGCACCTAAATAGCATATGCTTGCTATTAAAAGAGGTACGTAAGATCTGTAGTGCAGACTTGGGTATATATGCTTGTATGCCGTTAGAAATGAGATTCCTCGGATATGAGATGTACATATATCTATGTTGTTTTGGGATTTTTTCGGATCAGGCCGCACAAAGGAGGCGCTATCGAATTTTTTCAAACCAAGAGGGGCTTTGAAATCCTATGAGTTAGAAGACATTTCCTTACTTCAAGCATTTTGAGGACGAAATCCTTTTAAAGAGGGGAGAGTGTAACAATTTGCGTATTTAACGATGAGATATTTAAATAAGTAACTTAAATATTAAATCGTTATTGAATTAAGGCCTAAAATATGAATTTTTGCATATGATCAAATTAGGACTTGAGACCACCTGCGTTGAGTATGGATCGATGTTGCAAATCAAAATGAGTATAAATATCGCTATATTTCAAATCGGGCGATCCGATGACCAAAAGGATATTGAGATGTGTGAAATTACCATCCCCAAGCGCTGTCTTGGGTAGCAATGAAATTTATACCATCAGGACCAGAAAAACAAGGTAATATGTGCCGATGAGTTTCGTTGGTACACTGAGGTTTTGACTCAATTGATCTTGGGCATGAGTCTACCATGTCTTAATCCATCAATAATGATGGGTATCAATGTGTATACTTTGGTTGCTTCCCTTTGCTAGGTTGCATTAGTTGGTTAAATTAGTTATTGTGTAGTTTAGAATAGATTTGAATTTAATTATCATTTCCCTATTTTAGTGTACTCTTACAGATCAGCCATAATATATTGGCTTCCTATCACCCTGAGATGGGTTTATTTTACTTGTTAATGGACAGTCCGAATTACCTCTAAGCCATATTGGCGGAGAAGACCGGTTGTACCAATAGCTTTCTATTTAATTTGTATATAGTTTTGATATACAATATTTTGAGTTAGTTCCCCTCATACTAGGAATTATGTCTAACCCGCATTTTGTCTTTGTCTGTCTATGTCATGGCAACTCTTGGGTACCCAATTAAGGAGTTTGGGAGTCAGGTGCTTTTGGGGATATGCTTTTAGGACAGTTGGAGCAAGCTATGGAGGCGATGTCGATATTTTGGATATACTTGATGTTATTGTAGTGCATCACAGATATGTACTATATTTGAGACAGTTTGTATCAGATACTGTATTCAGAACTCCGCATGTATGGAGTTGATGCATTTTGATTGATCTGTATTGATATATATTTATCAGTTACTTCCATTAGTGCAATCTCTCATATATTGTTTATTCGGTTATGTTCATGTATATTCAGTATATTATATGTTACTAGTGTGAACCCGTGCTTCGCACACGGTGTTGATTTATAATTTTTTTCAATTATCGATCATCGTTCTTTTTTTTTTGAAATTATTATTGTGATGAAATAAGTTGAATATTGCATTTGATTATTTTTCTGGAATACCATTCTAAATTTTAATTTTTTTAAGATGTCAATATTTAAATTGGTTGAAAATTTTGTCATTTTAAGTTTAAAATTTCCATAACAGAAATGGGTGTTTTAAGATAAACTGTTTCAACATCTACAATCTCATTGTCATGTCCAAGCACTAAGAGCAAAATTACTCAAAAAGGAAGAAAATTACCTGCTTATTTTTAGGTCAATCTCCTTTATCATGCTCAATGCTATACTTTTTTCTAAGATTAGTTGGTAATGTTCATCACAATTGCTACTCGTAACAATGAAGATATACACGTGAGAGCAAAAATGCAACTATTAAGAACAAAATAGTCCCATCTTACTATTGTATGTCCAATGCATTATAAAGATGATGCTAACTCTAATTATATATTCAGTAAAAATAAACTAACAACATGACCATGTATCAAATTAACTTTTTTTCAATATTTACATCTTTCTCTATACTTACACTCATGAAACTTGACCATATTCATTTGTATTTCTTTTCTTGTACATAAGCAACTTAAACAATACGAACAATCAATGTAAAAGAAATCTATTAACATGATGCTCCAGTCCTTGCTCCATGGACGATGACTATCCCTATCATCTTCCTGCAAAAAAAAAATAAGCAACTATAATCAAGTTAAACAGAAAAGAAACGTGGAACTCCAAAAGAACCATGAAGCTGTTACAGCTATAGCATGATAATATCCTATATGAACTGAAATAGATGAAAGTGACACAAAAATGTACTCGGAGTATATAATGTTATTCGTAAGATAGAATGAGCATATGAAAAAATGATCATATTAGATGGCTTGAAATTAGTTGATCCCCATAAAAGTAGTTAAAATTAGTTGCAAACTCATAGCCAGAACACTTTCCATTATGAAGATCATAATGTATGAAATTGTTGCTCTATTACTTCATGACTACCAATCGTCCATAATTCGGAGCAAGAAAATCATAAAACATGTAGGGATAAAGTATGAAGCCATGGTTATTTAACATTTTAAAAGAATCCCCCATAAATCCAATGCTTTGAATTTTAAATACTGTATGAGTTACTAAATTAAAACATTGCTTAGATCTGATGCTTCATTAATCAATATAAATTGTAGAAAATAATTTAGAATAAATGTGAGATCGATGCTATAAAGTAAGCTAAATATTTCATGTAGAGAAAACTCATGCAAAAAAAGAAGGGGTATGGAGGCAAATAAAAATAATGTTTTTGTTATATAATTTTAAAACTTATATTAGTGATTGCATTGTTAAAAGTTTTAGTTTTTAAATTTGAGTATGTCGACAGATTATATATTTTATTCCACTTCAGAGTAGTATTTTCCTTTAAAGCATACATAGAAAAATAATTGTTGTTAAGACATAAATTTTCATCTGGACTACAATGTTATGTTTAATAGAAAAATTGATGAAATTATGTTACATAAATCGGTGCTTTTTATGTAATAGTTAACATTTCAAATGCAAGTGAAAAGTTATATTCCTTTATGTTTTCTAAGTGATCTTCAGATCATCTGGGATGGCTTCTAAGATTATATAACGGTCTTTCAAAATGTAAAAGAATTACATCAAAAACAACATCATTTATATTTTTGGTATGTTACAAATTGGTTCATAAATTCATCTAAAATACAAACACATAGGCTATGAGATAGGAATATAAGTTAAAACTTGTAAACTATTCTATATGTGCAAATGAAGGTACAGACTGTGCAAATATAGCTTTAACCTTTTCCTTTAGCTGTTATCTCTGCTCCAATATTGATTTGTTAATATCAAGGCTGAACATATATCGAGTGTTTGCGTATAATAAATAGCCATCCTAAGAGTTTGATTTTAACTTCCATTATATATGTCAACCTAGAAAAATTTGCTAACCATAAATTGCTAACGTCTCTGATAGTCTTCTTATCTTCTAATTAATCAGAACTTCATCACCTATTATATGCAAGCATATAATCTCAGAATCTTATTGTAAGCACCAAAATATAACCTGTAGATTATGATTATGATTCAGTTAAGTTTGTGTAGTTACCTTTAGAGAACTTCATCATGGCTTCCTGTTTTTGCACCAGCACGTTGGTCGTAGCCTATAAAAATAGAAAACATGGATCGATATTATGAGAGAAAATTTTCCTTTAGTTTGATTGTTTGATAATATTATAGAAAAATATAACTTTTCCAGGTGGAAGAGGAAAAATAATTGAAACCCTAATGCTTCTCATTTTATTCTCAATTTGTAAAAAAAATTATTACTTTATTATGTTTTGACAACTCTAATACTCTTTAGTAATAACCAAGCTTCTTCAGTATTGACAGTATTCTCTGAGAAAATGATGAGCCAAAATTTATGATTTTTTTTAGTTCATTTAACTCCTTTTAGATTTCATTGTATATTAAACGTATCTAGTTTCATGAATGAACAATCAGTATGATACTTTGGTTGTTCGACCAAAATTAAAGGATGTTGAAAAACGAATGGAAAAATGAATAGAATAAGTCATTTTAAGTGAAGTATTTTTATGTGGGTTGAATTGTGGAAATGATCTTAACTTGAGATGAACTCATTAATAGAGGCCAGAAATAAATTGAAAGAATGAGCATGGCAGCATATTTGTATCATGCATAAAATTTCAATATAACAGACTTAGTATTCAATTGAATAGGAGGGGTTTGTGGTAGCAGTTACAGCCCAATAGCAAGAGTGGTTTTACTCATGAAAGAAGTATAAGCTAATTGGTAATTGATTAAACATATCTGAATAATATCTATTTCAATTAACAAACTGTTAGAGAATTTGTGAGTGGACACAAAAAGGACTATTGAAGTGCATTTTGTTTGGGAAAAGAAAAAATGAAATCAAAGTGGTATACGCTACCGTGCAGAGGAAATGCATGGTGAACCTTTCATTCTTCTTATGTGAGCCAAAACTGAATATTCCTGAAATCATGAATCCATGATCAAAAACTGCAATGCGCAGAAATATTATTCTAGGTGCATAGGTTGCTACTGTATATAATATATTGTCAAATTATATTTGTCAACATGGTCAAAATATATATGGGCCCGTTTACAACTAAGTACATATGGTACAATATATAAATACAACCATTTCAGCAAAACATAGAAAATATACATAGTTAAGGATAGTAATATATATTTTCTTCAATCCTAGTTAAGAAATATTCTGTCCAACAGTTCAATAGTTGTTACTATATATAAATCCAAGTTATGTGTGTGTATTGTGCCGAACAGTCAAAATATTTAAAGAGATGCTAAAGAAAATAGTACTTTGGTGTAAGGAAATAGTATTTTTATCATTTTGATATGCACAATATTATTGCACTACGTACAGAGCGCAATAAAAGCTACTACAGTAAGCTTCCCTAAGCTAGTAGTAAATACAAACAGTGCAAAACAATTGTAACCTGACCCGTGGACAAATGTTGTCAGTACATGACGCAAAACAGTATGAACCCAGTCCAACAATATATTTTCAAAAATTAGTGTTTGCTGGTTTTACTGACCGAAGACAACTAAAAACAGCATAGCATTTGGTTAAATTTCAGATGGAAGCTGATCGTTGACTTTATTTCGTCAATCTTCCCAACATTTGTCCAAATTAGCAAGAGTGACATGGAAAAATGAAAAAGGTGTCAATGATCAGTAGTGAACAATCTTCCAAGTACTGCTATATAAACAATATGTATGGAATAATAGAATAAGAACTTGAACGCAAACCCAAAGTAAGTAGTGGAATAGTTAATTGTATACCTTTGTAATAGCAGTATACATGTCCAGTTGTTGACATCGAATGTGGTTAAACATCTTCTACGACTCCATGGTTAAGCTTACTACATTGAAAGAAGATAGGAGGTTAAAAAAATTGGAAACAGATTATATTTAAGTTATTTTTTAAATTTAAGAAAGAGGAAGCAGTTTTTAAGGTATGCATATAAGTAAATTTATAAAGAAAAAACCAAGGCAGGCACGCAACAGTAAGATAGAATTTAAACAATATCAGTGCGTAAACATAGGCTGTTGAAAAATTAATTGTCAAGAAAAATACGGTGATATAGTTTCAGGGAAAAGTAATAATCTTTTAATCCATGAAAAAGCAATCAATATTACTAATCATTTACCTTATTTAAGTCTGTATAATTATAACAGCATCCCTAAACCCAATTTTTAAAAGTAAAAAATGTTAAAAATATAAGTAGAATATAATAAATGGACAGTCTTTAAAAAAGCAAATCCATGACCTTGTTATCTAACATGTCATCAATAAGTAATAGACTCCATGATTACTATATTCGTCGATAGCTGTTGTGTACATGAAACAATTGATATGTCTCCAAAAAGAAATGCCTCATTTCAGAGTTTTGAAAATGTGTTTATTGTAGTTAAAAAAGTTAATTTCATTGTTAACCAAAATAATTTAAGCTCTAACCAACACACCTTGCATTACAGTCTGGATAACCAACTGTAAACAGAAATACAGGTAAAATCAAAATACACCATATGAAAATCAAATTGTAGTTTGGCAATTTAAAGTAATTGCTTCCACATTAAATCAAAAGTACCTTTTAAAAGTTTATTGTTTCTATGTACTCAAACGAAGTTTTTTTGTTTTGTTTTGTTTTTGGAACATAAAGAAAAAGTAACTTGTTATTAGGTATTAAACTGACTGTAAATTTCCCAAGTTTCAAAAATCTATAGGAATTATTGTTTACTTTGAACGCACTGATTGTATGAATGAGAATATGAAAGCAATGTATGGTAGGGATTGTGTTTTACAGATATATCTCCAAATGACATGGGAAAAATAACTCATTTGTTTAAAGCATTAATGCTTACTTCATTAATAGCAAAAATATATTGCTAAGAAAGGAGTTTTAGTCAAGTTCATCAAATTTTGAATAAAATAAATAATATAAGGAAGCAGAATCCTTTGAAAACATATGAATATGAAATACAACAACTGCAAATTACAAAAAATACAACAGTTGATAATATTTAATACAAACATGCTTGAAATACCAAAAACCCTGAAAAAGGATTTTTTTTCTATTCTCTAACAGTGCAAATTAAATTAAATTAGGTAAACTACAATCCAAATTTTTAAAAATATTGTCAAACATACTGTGAGCAATAACAGGAGCAGAATTATAAAATAAATTATTCTGCTGGTCAGTTACACATATTTGACAATTCTGTGAAATTTAAACCATATTTCATATATAGTTTTATCTCACATAAAATTCAATAACATATAAAAACACATTGCATTTGAAACATGGAACTGAATGAAGTTTGATTATTATTTTCGGATTTTTGTGATGAGTAGAATAACCACCAGCAAAATTAGGCATAGAGCATAGTTTTTGTTTAGTTGCTAACAAAACAGACTCAACATGAAATAAAAAAAAAGTATTGACATGCCTAGCAATAGACATATGCAGAAAATTGTTGAATGCAACTGTTTTAATTACAAATAAAACTAACATGTTGCAAAATACAACAGTTTATATAATAGCCTTGACTTATATAAAAATCAGTAGCATCAGGCACATCTAGTAGAAAAAAATTATAATGTGTTTATAATGGAACACTAGAATGAAAATATTGATGCCTAGCTTATATTTTCAGTAGCATCAGTCAGAAATTTTTTTCCCAGAATCACCAAAAATGTTGAAATGTTACCAAACAGCAACCACATAACAAAAAATAGAAAAAAGCGAAATTGATACCATTAACTGCACACAAAACTGTTCGGATGTGGCACACGGGATTTTATTTGAGCCAAGGCAGAATAGAAAAGATAATTGTAGAAATTTGTCACTCCCTATAAATATGTCGATGTCAAATTTACAACATATAAATTATAAAAAATCTTGTTTTTAGTATATTAATTGTCCAACACAAATTTTAGCTTAGCGTAAATATATCTTTTAGATAACAAAGAAATCTAGTTCCAAATGTTTGTCACATTTCAGATTGGTTATTATATATAGTACAATAAACTGTAAAATTAATAAACTGTAAAATTACATGTTGTATGCTTGAAAGACCTCTAAATTAGGTAATATTAGGAGCAAATATTATAAAATTCTAGGTTTCAGAATTCAAGGCCGAACTATTTAGAACGAAAACAGCTACTTGAAAGCTACAGTAATAGAAGTTGAAATATCAAAACCTACAAATTTAACGGTATTAAAAGGCAATTTTTATATAGTTTGAAGTGCATTTTTTTAGTTTGGGAAAAAATTAAAAAAAGCTTCGAAATTTAGCTAAAATGAAATTTCAAAGCTTTCAAAAGCAATAAACTACATTCAAAACAACCAAAACCATAAAGTCCAAAATTACATCATTTATGTTAAAAAAAATTCGAGCCAAGTAAAACATTAAACAAACAGAAAGCAGAAGCGAGTAAACCAAGGCAGACTCCAAATTAATCAGATCTGAAGTAATGCAGGTCGAAGAACAATGATTCAATAATTTCAAATACCGTATTATTAAAAAATGATTCCACAATTCAAATACCATATTTTTAAACTACAAAACAAATAGATCTACAAAATCAGTTGTGAATAAATTATCCCTCACACAACATGGAACAGAAAGCAGCAGTGAATAAATTAGGTCATAGAAAATGTCAAAGAATGAACGCAAAGGGGATTACCTGGAACTAAGGGCGATGAGTGAATTAATCAGACTTGATGCAAGTCAGCAAATTATTGATGGAAATAGATAGGGGATGCAAATAATTGAGAAATTTGAAGCGTGATATGCAGAAGGGTGTAGAAATTACCTATGCTTGGAGGACGATGCGCGGTGGAAGATTATAAGGGAAGAAGTATTTTACAGGCGATGCATATACAATATGAAGGAGAGTGGCGGTTTTTGAGTTGCGCGACTTTCCATTGTCACAGCCGTTGCCATTATATTGCAAGATTAGGTCTTAGGGAAGAGGAAAACGGAATTAATGTACAGGTGCAAACAACAATCGGCAAGCGTAGGTGGGTAATTAGGGTCTTGTGATGATTAGGGTTAGGAGAGAAGGAGAAGAGAAGAAGGCGAATTTTGTTTTTCTCAGATAAAATGAATGGGGAGGGTAAGAAGCGGATGGGTAGGTACCAACGTAACAAAGTAAAATAAGCGACTGTTCATTGCATAAAAAAATGGAGTTGGCTGCCCTTGAAACCAAGCTAATAATATAATAGTATACATATAAATTCGAAGACTCTTGTGTTGCCAAAATTAAATGGGGGCTTGTGTGCTCTTAAAATTGAACTCACTAATAATATAATAGTATAGATCATTTCGATGTGAGATTCTATCGATATGCTTTAGTATAATGTTTGTGTTAAATTTTCTTTCCCAACAATTTGTCTTTTGTGGTATTCGAAAGTCAGACGTTTTCATTTGGTGCTGATTTCATGATATTACGAAGGATGGGTTGTTACAGTGCCTGCAACTAAGCACCACCACTAAGCAACATTTGGAGTAGCTGCTTCGGCATTTTGCAGCATGCTCTCTATCATTGCATCAAACATCGCTAGCAAATCATGGTTAGTATCCCCCGGGCCCACTCCTTCCTCACTCTGGAGATGGAGTTCCTTATAATATTTCTTTTTTGCGGCTCATTCTTGATCCGTAACAAGAATGATCAGTCTCTCAAAAAGAAAACCGTGTTAATGTTAGTGTCAATGTTACTCGTGTGCATGCGACTTATATACTATATACTATTATATAGTTTTGAAAACCAAAATATATAACAAGTATGCACTCTCTTGTGTATATATATACTCTCACTCCAGTCTAAGGTGATAACTCCTCCCCTATCTCTACTGGGCCATGGTATTAACTCGGGTTAATCGTGTAACCTAAGCTCTGATACCAAATATGCATTGCTGTAGTAGCCAGCCAATGTAGGACAATTATCAAAGGCAAAACAAAAGGAAAGCAACTCACAAAACTTATCGTATATCTCACAGTGCATGAAATAAATTATAATATACATCACAGATATAAAACATGGGAGACAGTAATAACTAAGAGAACCAAATATTAATGTATAGATCCACATAATTATACAACAAATAATAAAGTTTATACAAAACGGGAATAAACTCAAATAACTTTCTCATAGCAATAGTACTAAGTAGACACTATCAAGGCTCCCCGGTATTGCATAATGGAATAAGCATAGAAATCCATATATATATATAATATGAGATAGCTCCATCTAGCTCATCCTTTGCACATCAACTACATCGCACCCAGACCTACTATCTAGTCTACTCATTTAAGAATACCCTAGATAATAAGAAGCAAAGCATAAAACCTCATGTTAGACAATAGTCTGATTTAAGTGGTAAATGAATCTCAAAATACTAAACAAGTCGATCTAGTGAGGAACAAGGGTATATGAACCACACCTGATATATCCCTGCAACCAAAAGAGTTAGCACATAACGAACATAATATACTACCATATGAATATCATAAAGATATACTGCAAACGAAGTATGATGAAGGGTGTTCTGGTATCCCTATCCCCAATACCTAAATCCAATGACATCCCTAGAGTGATAGACTACGGAAAAAACAATCAAAGCAACAATAGCATCCATCAAACAATCCTTACTATCACTCAATGTTCTCTAGATATATAATAACTCGTATGACATTTCCCATGCCAGGGACTAATGGAAATCCTGGTTTTCAGTGTACTCGTCTTTAGCTCGAAGCTGATACTAGACCCAAATCCACCGGTCCAGGGTATAAGGATCTAAACAACCAACCCAAGGTAGCCAAATAAAGTACCCATGAGTGTCCCCTCAATACACCTGCTTTTAAGTATATTAGAAAAGTCTCTGAGTATCAACGATCCTTTAGCACGCATATCCAAGCGCTTTCCTTTCTCCACTTAGCTTCCATTATTTTGAAGGAACCATTCCACGTTCCTCCAATCCACAGTAGAACCATTCAATATTCTATCCATGGGTCACCCTACCTAGAACCCACCCTTTGTGGATAACTATACTTATGACTCCTTTAAACATCGAGCCTCCATCATCGAAACCTAACTCCATTCACCGTTGAGTTTCCATCACCGAAGCCCCGATTTCTTTGTGCTACAGCAAAGCTACCAAACTTTAAGAAAACAAACAAACATCTTCAGCATAACCTACAGAGCCTCCATTTCCCCTCCAAAAAGTTTCACACTGATCCCAACAAACTAAACCTCTCGGTACCGACTAAACCTCTCGGTACCGACTAAACCTCTCGATACCTAGTGGTGTACTTAGCCAAATTTTGGCTTAGTTTCTTCCTTGTCTTCCAGAACTTCATCTTCTATGTGCTTCGACTCCGACTACTTACCATAAAAGCTCTCACATCAACCCCAAGCCCTAAATGCTAACTCTAGAAGCTCTCGGTATTTACTCTAGAAGCTCTCGGTAATGGTCCAATACTTAGCCAAATTATTACATTTGGCCTTCAGTCATCTCTCTTATCCCCGGTCTGAAATACCTTCTTCCACCAAGACATTTCTCCACCAATCAAAAGCTCTCAGCATCGGTCAAGCCTCTTGGTATCGACTCCTGTACTTAGCTCTAATTTTGATCCGACTTGAATCCTGAGCCCCCATGCTCCAAAGCCCTTCTTCCAAGTTTCATCCAATTCCGTCCATCTTTGCTTTCAATTTGCCAATTCGACCATTCCTTTCCTAACTACCTAAAAGCACTAGCAAACTACATCAAAGCACAGCACACAAGCACGAAATATCACACATATACATCCACTCATACTGTGAGGAATGCGGATTACGGATCTTGAAATGACCCTCCTCTTTCTACCTTAATTTCATAAGGATTTTTTTTACTTCATCAAAGGGAATTTAAATCAAATAGAAATCAAAATGCCATACAAGCTATTGACATAGCCACTTATTTCTTTTCTAAGTAGGCAAATTAGGCAAAATCAGCAGTTCAGACGTCTAAATTCTTATGACAGGCGTCTAAACTTAATCCCAGACGTCTAACTAATTATGACAGACGGCTCAGAGATCTAAAATTGAAACAGAGAGAAAAAGACATTTTGAACTAAACTCAGACATCTAAATTTTTGTGACAGACGTCTACCTTTAACCTCAGACGTCTAAATTATTATGACTGACGTCTAAGTTTAATCTCAGACGTCTAAATTATTATAACTGACGTCTAAATTTGATCTCTATGTACATGCATATGCACATTCAATTTATATGTGTCTGGATGTCCACCTACATTCATTTGCACTTTTAAGTTTGATTTAAACTTCCTTTGAACTATCAGAGTCATTTTTTTTTCTTTCAAACAATTCAACCAGGATTCAAAACTTATTACCAATATAAATATATCAGTGCATCCCTAGTAATATACACATACATATGAGGATGTACGTGTTTCTCTTGTTTGAATTCAGAGTATATATATTTTTGTTAAACAAGAGTATCCTGCTTGATTTGGATTCTAGCAGTTCTGACTAAAGTTAATTACTATATACTTTTGAATATTTGTAACAAGTCAGTAAATCCTATGCATATCTAATTTATATGAACTTAAAAATATCCACAAGAATAGTTCCAGGTTTTTATAGCTAAACTCAGATTTTTAACCTTCAAACTTAAGGTTTTAAGTAACTTGAAATTAACTAATACAGTATATGTACATATACATATCCATTTCTCAAATACATGCATATATCATTTACAGATTTTCACCACAATACTCAAATATATATTTTCTTGCAAAAATTCAACCAAGTCTTTAGATTAATCCCAAACTTAGTACATCACTAGATTCATTTAGAACAACCAATAAATCCAAACTTTTAAGACCATTACATAACAACCAAAACAGAACTATAAAAACTCCCCAGATTACATGCAAATATTTCATTCTAAGTTCTTATTCAATTCTAATTTAGCATGCTTATATAATCACTTTCATTAGCCACAGCAGCTTCCTATTTAGATCCAGCATTCCCTGAAAGAACATTAGAGGCTGCCCCATTTTAGATGAGACACCCCAGATGCCATAAGCAAACAAGGGTCAGATACAAGATCTGGTATGAGCAATATCAAAGACTCCATGATATTAAGTAAATGAGTGAGACATAAATATTTTGTACAAGTGGGCATATCTTCTTTGAACAATTTGCCTGACTTGTTTATGATATACTTGTGCATATATGATCAGTATTTAAGACTAATCATGTACACACATTCAACCATGCAAACATATATTTCAAATAGAAATACTCAGGAACTATCATAGCTCCAGTCCAACCATCTTAGGAATAACTCAAGTTCCTACTTCATCAATTTAAGGTTGCATTTACCAAATTAATTCCTAGCCTCATCTGCCATAAAGGAATCACGGGGACACATTGCAATAAAATAATTCACAATATTGCACAAAGATCTCAGGGCTTAAACAAACCATGTGCCAACTTGCATACTTCAAATATGATAAGCATTCCAGCAGTCTTCTTGGCTCACAATCCTTAGTTTATTTACTAAGTGTTCATGTTTAATCCTATCGTGAGATAGCTAGGTGACTAAATCCCAGTATACATGAAACATTACATAGAGTTTACAAGCATAACTCAAGAACAATCTCACATTCACGTCCAGGGAAAATCATATTTTCAAGTATTTTGGCTTAAAGAAAATACAAGAATATTTACAACTGGGAATAAAGACTAGGCATGTGGGTTATTATTGTTTCATAAGCAACCATGTTTGAACTAAATTCAAGATCTAGCTTAAACAAGATTTCTGGCTCATGGATTTTCTATTTGATCAAGGGTTCAGCACTTTTGGATATTTCCATTGCAACCTTGAATCTTTCAATTGAGCCTCAGCACTTACACAAGTGTAATGCAACTCATATACATTTTGGTTTCTATGTTTTCCATGCCATATCTAAACTAGTTACAAGTATTCTCTATTTACTTTCATGATTTCATACTTTTACCTTTTTGGGTGTAACCAAACAGAGCAAAACACTCAAACATCAGAGCAATCAAAACATCCAGAAACACCCATTAAAACATCCATTGAAGCATCCATTAAAACCATAGTAATGGAATAAAAAACATGTAGAAAAATAACATAAGTCTGGCTGCCTCATAACAGGACTTAATGCCATGGGTTTAGTGAGATTACTCACTTGAATATTTCTTCTTATAAATCCAGAAAATCCCTGAGTGTATTTTCTCTTCCTTTAAAATGTTTTCTTCTTTTCCTATTATAAGTAGCTCAGGTAAAACAATTTCTTTGGCCATAACTACTTATTTATAAACATATTTTTACTAGGGTTTTTCTCAAGACAAAATTCCATTTCTGTCCTGGCTAGCATCATGCATTGTGTGTTTGCATTTTCTCATTTTTATCCCTAATTACCCCCGGTCATATTACCAATTAAAGGCTGCATTTTCTTTTCTTTACTTTTTCAGAAAATGGCCACTCACCTAGTCATGTTAAAAGTGTGACTACCCTATTTTATATTTTAATTATTCCTGAGAATCCCCTTTGCTATTTTTGCCTACACAAGCATATTGACTTGTATTACATTTCATGTCATTTTAATGTTATAGTTTCACTTGCTTATATATATATATATACTTTTCAGTACTTAAAAATGTATATTTGTATACATATCTTATCTAGGCTTATTTAATTCCTCTTTAATTTCTGAAACATATGCACCTATACGTATATAGGTTTTCAAATCCTTATAACATATATATGTATAATTTTTTTTTTCTGGGTTTTAAATAAAATCTGTTTACTGATTTTAAAATAAAACTTACTTTTCTTATTTTCTGGGATGATCCATATAATTCTAGAAATCAAATATCCATATCACAAAATCATGTTTGTAATGCTTTTTAATCCTTGTTTTAAATTCAAGAAATCTGGAGTTCTTCCTTGTGCCATATCAGTGTGTACGTGCACACATGCACACATACTTGCACACAATTAATTCCATATATTCTTATACAAATAAATTCAGATATTTTCAAAATTCAACTAAAATAAGATTCCATGAATTTCTGGGGCATTACAATCACCCTACCTTTTTTAGGAATTGTGTCCTCACAATTTTTCTCATTTTGACTTTAAACATTTCTAGATTTTATAAAATCTATCAAACATAGCATAAGCAAACAATTCAGCCAAAACAACCATACATATTAAACTTTTTAGGGATTTAGATTTTTACCTTCCACTGCAAAAAGCTTAGGGTAATCCATCTTTATCTTATCCTCTAACTCCCATGTACAATCATTAGGGTCTAGGCTCCATTGAACCTTTACCAATTTCAAAGTTTTGCTCCTCAACTTCTTTTCCTCTTTAGCTAAAATCCCCACTGGTTCTTTCTCATAGACCAAGTCAGGATTTATTTGAACTTGAGTTGGTTTCTCTAGAATTTCCTCTTTATCATGCACCCATCTCCTAAGTTGTGATACATGAAATACATTGTGCATTGCACTCATCTCTTCAGGTAGCTCCAACTTATATGCTAATGAACCTATTTTTTCCAAAATCTTGTAAGGTCCAACATATCTTGGGGTAAGTTTTCCTTGCTTGCCAAACCTCAACACCTTCTTCATAGGTGAAACTTTGATGAAAACATAATCACCAACTTCATATTCTACCTGCTTCCTCCTCATATCTGCAAACTTCTTTTGCCTATCTTGAGCTGCTGCCATTCTTCTCCTCACCAATTCAATTTTCTCTGTAGTCTCTTTAACATACTCAGGCCCTAAGACAGCCTTTTCTCCTGCTTCAACCCAACATATTGGTGACAAACATGGTTTGCCATACAAGGCTTCAAATGGTGCCATACCTATGGTGCTTTGATAACTATTGTTATATGTAAATTCAGCCAAATGGAGGTGATCTTCCCAATTACCTCCAAAGTCCAATGCACATGCCCTCAACAAATCCTCCAAAACTTTATTTATCACTTCAGTTTGACCATCTGATTGGGGGTGGTATGCAGTACTCAAGCATAACTCACTTCCCATGGCTTCTTGAAAGCTCTTCCAAAATCTGGATGTAAAGATTGTGTCCCTATCACTCACTATAGTCTTAGGGATTCCATGCAATCTTACTATTTCTCTCATGAATATTTGAGCTAGTTTAGGTGCATTTCTTTCTGCCTTCACTGGTATAAAGTGTGCCACTTTAGTCAATCTATCAACTACTACCCAAATGCTTGTGTTTCCTCTTTTTGACCTAGGCAGACCATCTATGAAATCCATAGATATATCTTCCCACTTCCACTGTGGTATACTTAGAGGTTGTAATAGGCCTGAGGGTCTTTGGGTTTCTGCTTTGACTTGTTGGCAAGTCATACACTTTGCAACATGTTTGGCCACATCAGTTTTCATCCCTCTCCACCAATAATCCCTCTTCAAATTTTGGTACATCTTGGTGCTGCCTAGGTGTATAGAATATTTGCTCCTATGATATTCATTAAGTATCTCTTCCTTCAATTCTATATCCTTTGGAACACATATTCTACGTTTATTCCTTAAGTAACCATTCTTATCAATGTGGTAGTTTGCTACTTCTTCTCCTTTTTATATTAAAGTCTTCTTTTCTAATAAATCTGGATCTCCCCCTTGCATTTTTCCCACTTTCAAAATTAAATCTGATTGCAAAGTTATCAAACTTAATTTTCCTTTACTCCCTTCTTCAATCATCTCCATGTTTACCTCACTGTTTTCCTCAATTTCCAAATCAGTAAGTAGAGATAAATTTCTAAACTCTTCTATCATTAGCATGGCTACTTTTGCATGCTGCCTGCTCAAAGCATCTGCAACCTTATTAGCTTTTCCTGGAGTATAAAGTATGTCTAAATCATATGCTGCTAGAAACTCAACCCATCTATGTTGCCTCATATTCAAATCTTTTTGTGAAAAGAGATATTTCAATGCCTTATGGTCTGTGTACAAAATAAACTTAGCACCTAGAAGATAATGTCTCCAGAGCTTTAGTGCATATACTACTGCTGCCAACTCAAGATCATGGGTTGCATACTTGGATTCATGTGGCTTCAATTGTCTTGATGCATAGGCTATAACTTGATCTTGCTGCATCAATACAGCTCCTAGCCCAAAACCACTTGCATCAGTATACACAATCAAATCCTCATTTCCTTCTGGTACTTTCAACACTGGTGCATTGACTAAGGCCTCCTTGATTCTACTAAAGGCTTGTTCACATTTCTCAATCCATATAAAGGGTTGGTTCTTTCTAGTTAGGTTGGTAAGAGGTGATGACATCTTAGAAAAATCTTTTATAAACCTCCTATAATACCCTGCCATTCCCATAAATGACCTAACTTCTCCCACTGTGCTTGGCCTTTTCCATGCTTGGATTGCCACAATTTTATTGGGATTTACAGAAATGCCTTTGGCAGATATAACATGCCCAAGGAAATGCACTTCTTCTTTCCAAAATGCACACTTAGAAAATTTTGCTTTTAAATCTTTTTCTCTTAATCTAGACAAAACAAGGTGTAAGTGATTTTCATGTTCCTCTACTGTTTTAGAATAGATCAAAATATCATCAATAAAAATCAAAACAAACTTGTCTAAATAATCCCTGAATATCCTATTCATCAAGTCTACAAAGTATGATGGAGCATTTGTCAAGCCAAATGGCATAATAAGAAACTCATATAAACCATACCTAGTGTTAAAGGCTGTGTACTTAACACTTGAGTCCTCAACCTTCATCTGATGGAATCCAGATGCCAAGTCTAACCTAGAAAATATTTTTGCTCCACTAAGTTGATCAAAAAGATCATCAATTCTAGGTAAGGGGTACTTGTTTTTGATAGTGACTTTGTTTAGCTCCCTGTAATCTATGCACATTCTTAAAGTACCATCATGTTTCCTTACAAACACTACTGGAGCACCCCAGCATGAATTACTTGGTCTTATAAATCCTTTGCTTTCCAACTCTTCTAACTGTTTCTTCAATTCCTTCAACTCACTTGGCCCCATCCTAGTGGGTTTCTTAATAATTGGACTTGCTTCTGGTATCAGATTAATCTGAAATTCCACTGGTCTGTGGTGTGGAACACCCTTAACTTCTCCAAACACATATAAGTATTTGTTAATTATGGGGATTTCTTCAATAGAAGGCTCACTGGAATCCTTACTTAAGTCAATCAAGTGATATAATTTTCTTTCCTTGGCTATTTCACACAAAATTGTGATTCTTTGACCTCTAGAATTTTGTAATGATATGGTGGATGAGTCTAAATTAATTATTGCTTTGTATTGTCTTAACCAGTCTACACCCAATATAACACCCATATTTGGGTAATTTAAAACATATAAATTGGAAATAAAAACATTTCCTCCTATGTTTAATTCCACATCCACACACATCATGTTTAAAACACTAGAACTTCCCAATGGGCTTTGCACTAACAAAGGAGTTTTAACCAGTATGCAATTTAATTTAAACAATGCAACTAACTCATGGGAAATCAGAGAATGTGTTGCCCCTGTATCATACACTACTGATATGGGTAGGGTACAAATAAATAAAGTACCTTCCACTTGACCATGGTTTTCTGCATTAGCCTCTACTGTGGATTTTCTTCTGCTTTCCAAACTTGCTAGCTTCTCTTGCTGTTTATACTCAGGGCAGTTTCTCTTGATATGTCCCTCCTTACCACATAGGTAGCATTTGAAAGCTCCTCCCTTCAATTCTGGGCACCTTGGTTTGATATGTCCCTCTTTTCCACAATGATGACATGTTATTTTTCTCTTTGTATCAGTGGTCTTAGTATCATTGGTTTTCTTGCCTTTTGTCTCCTCCTTCTTTTTGTCATAGGGATGATACCTTCCCCTATTTTTCTTATTGTTGTTATTCTTAAAATTCTTATACTTCTCCCTTTCCTTGTCATGTTGCTCAAATTTTAAGGCCAGATCAATGATTTGATCAAAAGTTTTATCTGCATATGGCAACATAGCCCTACTAAGCCCTGGGTTTAAACCCTTAATATACCTATCATTCTTTGATGCCTCATCAGCCACAAGCATAGCTCCATACTTAGACAAGTCCTCAAACCTATGAGTATATTCAGTCACATTAAAAGTTCCCTGCCTAAGTCTGATGAATTCTTCAAGCAATAGAGTTTTGGCTGATGCTGGAACAAATCTAGCTTCCAACATCTCCTTAAATTGATTCCAAGTGATCTCATTTTCATTTCTTCCAGCTATGATCACCTCCCACCAGCTTAAAGCTACCCCTTTCAGTTGTCTTGAAGCTACTTGCCTCTTCCTTTGATCATCCAATTGCATGTCATTGAAAACTCTGTCCAGTGTTCTCAACCATGCTTGAATTTCCATCACATTCTCAGTTCCTTCAAAACTCCTGCCTCCCAAATTGGAATAAGTCTTCAGTAGTTTTGAAAGTTCTTCATGTGGGTTCTCAGGCCTATGCCCAATTCCATCCCTTAAAGCCCTCATAAAGTCTTGCATATCAAGCATTTGTGGTGCACTTGATCCTGCATGGTGATGAGATCCTCTCCTACCATGGTCTGCTAACTAAGTTCTGGGCAAATGGTATTAGTATATTATGAGTACTTCTATAATTACTATTTTCTTATCTAAATTATTTCATCCAAAACAAATAGACAAAATACATTTCTATAATACTTAGCAATCAATGCAACCAAGTGCTCTGATACCAACTGAAATGACCCTCCTCTTTCTACCTTAATTTCATAAGGATTTTTTTTTTACTTCATTAAAGGGAATTTAAATCAAATAGAAATAAAAATGCCATACAAGCTATTGACATAGCCACTTATTTCTTTTCTAAGTAGGCAAATTAGGAAAAATCAGCAGTTCAGACGTCTAAATTCTTATGACAGGCGTCTAAACTTAATCCCAGATGTCTAACTAATTATGACAGACGGCTCAGAGATCTAAAATTGAAACAGAGAGAAAAAGACATTTTGAACTAAACTCAGACATCTAAATTTTTGTGAAAGACGTCTACCTTTAACCTCAGACGTCTAAATTATTATGACTGACGTCTAAGTTTAATCTCAGACGTCTAAATTATTATAACTGACGTCTAAATTTGATCTCTATGTACATGCATATGCACATTCAATTTATATGTGTCTGGATGTCCACCTACATTCATTTGCACTTTTAAGTTTGATTTAAACTTCCTTTGAACTATCAAAGTCATTTTTTTTCTTTCAAACAATTCAACCAGGATTCAAAACTTATTACCAATATAAATATATCAGTGCATCCCTAGTAATATACACATACATATGAGGATGTACGTGTTTCTCTTGTTTG
Organism: Allium fistulosum; assembly: GCA_030737815.1. Classification (NCBI taxonomy): domain Eukaryota; kingdom Viridiplantae; phylum Streptophyta; class Magnoliopsida; order Asparagales; family Amaryllidaceae; genus Allium; species Allium fistulosum. The sequence goes on along the minus strand of CM060904.1, from coordinate 1,123,418,322 downwards.
AATTCAGAGTATATATATTTTTGTTAAACAAGAGTATCCTGCTTGATTTGGATTCTAGCAGTTCTGACTAAAGTTAATTACTATATACTTTTGAATATTTGTAACAAGTCAGTAAATCCTATGCATATCTAATTTATATGAACTTAAAAATATCCACAAGAATAGTTCCAGGTTTTTATAGCTAAACTCAGATTTTTAACCTTCAAACTTAAGGTTTTAAGTAACTTGAAATTAACTAATACAATATATGTACATATACATATCCATTTCTCAAATACAGGCATATATCATTTACAGATTTTCACCACAATACTCAAATATATATTTTCTTGCAAAAATTCAACCAAGTCTTTAGATTAATCCCAAACTTAGTACATCACTAGATTCATTTAGAACAACCAATAAATCCAAACTTTTAAGACCATTACATAACAACCAAAACAGAACTATAATAACTCCCCAGATTACATGCAAATATTTCATTCTAAGTTCTTATTCAATTCTAATTTAGCATGCTTATATAATCACTTTCATTAGCCACAGCAGCTTCCTATTTAGATCCAGCATTCCCTGAAAGAACATTAGAGGCTACCCCATTTTAGATGAGACACCCCAGATGCCATAAGCAAACAAGGGTCAGATACAAGATCTGGTATGAGCAATATCAAAGACTCCATGATATTAAGTAAATGAGTGAGACATAAATATTTTGTACAAGTGGGCATATCTTCTTTGAACAATTTGCCTGACTTGTTTATGATATACTTGTGCATATATGATCAGTATTTAAGACTAATCATGTACACACATTCAACCATGCAAACATATATTTCAAATAGAAATACTCAGGAACTATCATAGCTCCAGTCCAACCATCTTAGGAATAACTCAAGTTCCTACTCCATCAATTTAAGGTTGCATTTACCAAATTAATTCCTAGCCTCATCTGCCATAAAGGAATCACGGGGACACATTGCAATAAAATAATTCACAATATTGCACAAAGATCTCAGGGCTTAAACAAACCATGTGCCAACTTGCATACTTCAAATATGACAAGCATTCCAGCAGTCTTCTTGGCTCACAATCCTTAGTTTATTTACTAAGTGTTCATGTTTAATCCTATCGTGAGATAGCTAGGTGACTAAATCCCAGTATACATGAAACATTACATAGAGTTTACAAGCATAACTCAAGAACAATCTCACATTCACGTCCAGGGAAAATCATATTTTCAAGTATTTTGGCTTAAAGAAAATACAAGAATATTTACAACTGGGAATAAAGACTAGGCATGTGGGTTATTATTGTTTCATAAGCAACCATGTTTGAACTAAATTCAAGATCTAGCTTAAACAAGATTTCTGGCTCATGGATTTTCTATTTGATCAAGGGTTCAGCACTTTTGGATATTTCCATTGCAACCTTGAATCTTTCAATTGAGCCTCAGCACTTACACAAGTGTAATGCAACTCATATACATTTTGGTTTCTATGTTTTCCATGCCATATCTAAACCAGTTACAAGTATTCTCTATTTACTTTCATGATTTCATACTTTTACCTTTCTGGGTGTAACCAAACAGAGCAAAACACTCAAACATCAGAGCAATCAAAACATCCAGAAACACCCATTAAAACATCCATTGAAGCATCCATTAAAACCATAGTAATGGAATCAAAAACATGTAGAAAAATAACATAAGTCTGGATGCCTCATAACAGGACTTAATGCCATGGGTTTAGTGAGATTACTCACTTGAATATTTCTTCTTATAAATCCAGAAAATCCCTGAGTGTATTTTCTCTTCCTTTAAAATGTTTTCTTCTTTTCCTATTATAAGTAGCTTGGGTAAAACAATTTCTCTGGCCATAACTACTTATTTATAAACATATTTTTACTAGGGTTTTTCTCAAGACAAAATTCCATTTCTGTCCTGGCTAGCATCATGCATTGTGTGTTTGCATTTTCTCATTTTTATCCCTAATTACCCCCGGTCATATTACCAATTAAAGGCTGCATTTTCTTTTCTTTACTTTTTCAGAAAATGGCCACTCACCTAGTCATGTTAAAAGTGTGACTACCCTATTTTATATTTTAATTATTCCTGAGAATCCCCTTTGCTATTTTTTCCTACACAAGCATATTGACTTGTATTACATTTCATGTCATTTTAATGTTATAGTTTCACTTGCTTATATATATATATACTTTTCAGTACTTAAAAATGTATATTTGTATACATATCTTATCTAGGCTTATTTAATTCCTCTTTAATTTCAGAAACATATGCACCTATACATATACAGGTTTTCAAATCCTTATAACATATATATGTATAATTTTTTTTTTCTGGGTTTTAAATAAAATCTGTTTACTGATTTTAAAATAAAACTTACTTTTCTTATTTTCTGGGATAATCCATATAATTCCAGAAATCAAATATCCATATCACAAAATCATGTTTGTAATGCTTTTTAATCCTTGTTTTAAATTCAAGAAATCTGGAGTTCTTCCTTGTGCCATATCAGTGTGTACGTGCACACATGCACACATACTTGCACACAATTAATTCCATATATTCTTATACAAATAAATTCAGATATTTTCAAAATTCAACTAAAATAAGATTCCATGAATTTCTGGGGCATTACAGATCTTAAGGCTAGGAATAACACTAGAGGGGGGTGAATAGTGTTTTTAAGAAATTACTAAATCCTTTTGATTTATTGTTGATTTGTACACAAATGTATGCAATATTCAGACACAGATATAATCACAGATGCAGAAATAAAGTAAATGCAGTAAAGGAAAGAACACACCGGATTTTATACTGGTTCGGGGTTATCCAATCCCGCACAACTAAGTACGGATTTCCTTTCAAAAGCAATTCAACAATTACAACCCTCGGTTTCAAGGCCACCAGGTACACCCTCTAGAATCACAATCCTCTGGGTAGAGATACTTGATTTCCGGGGCAACAAGTTCACCCAATTGATTTCCAAGGCTGTAATCACACCTTTTCTCGCTTGATTGATTTCCAAGGCTACAATCACACCTTTTCTCGCTAGATAGATTACAAAGAAGCCTATAACTCTGAATAGCACTTAGATCTTGTTGAGATAGTGATAGAGAATCAAACCAGAGATAATCTAGTTAGATTCAATGTTGATTTCGGCAGAGTGATGATAGGATTTTGATTAAGAAAATGTGGAAGAAGAAGAGAAGTGAAAAACCAGAAAAACTGATTAAAAATTCGTTGAAACTAACCCCTATTTATAGAAGAACAACAGTCATGTCCATTCATGTAAGATTATGACGAATAGACACTTCTTTTGAAATTTAAATTTTGAACTCAACTGTCACCATGTCGACATGGTCACCATAGGCATGTCGACATCCCAAAGCAATTTTTGATAGTTTGATTTTCTTTGAAAATAACCTTTATCTTATATTAAAACTATTTTAAACTTTATAAATATACTTGACTATAGATAAAATATATAGATAAATATAGAGAACACTATATATATAATTTTACTATAATTTTATATTTAAATCTAAGTATAAATATATTATATTAAAAGATAGTTTAAAACAGACGAAGTTTAAAAACAAGAATATTTAAGGCTAAAACATCTTTTTGAAAAATCATTTGAAAAGATAATTTTTAAGGCTAAAACATTTTTAAAAACATTCCGAAGTTGTTTTGAAAAACCATTTTGAAGTAGTTTTGCAAGCTTCTTCCTGCAGAGTATCTCATCATGTCAGGACTCGAGAACTTGTACAAAACTAGGATGTTCGTGGGTTTGTAAGCCACTTGTCGTAGGTTTGTAAGCTACTTTTCGTGGATTTGTAAGCCACTAAAAAAGGTAGAAATGGGTTCCATCCCAAAAGAAAAATGGAGTGAAGATTTCAGTGCTATTGTGAAGTTTTAACATAATTCTAGACTCAATACTTATCTTGAAATCTTGTACTCTTGATAATCTTGATACTCATGAGTCTTCAATCTTGATATCTTGAATCTCTTTACTGTACAGTCTTCATTCTTTGTACATGCATGGTTAAATCCTACATATACATATATATATATATACTATAATGTTAGTATTTATATTTTATAATCTTATTCTAAGGTTGTTGTCATCAAAACCATCATCTCATGGACTAACACATACATGCAATCCATAAGAGCATGATAATCATGCAAATCCTAATCAAAATCTAACTTTTACACTAGCATATGAATATGTACAAAAAGGGTTCAAAACCATTTAAAAATCAATCAGATTTCGGCCATAAACATATATTTAAATATGATTGAGGTTGGCTTAAAATCATGTTAAAAACATCATTTATAACTATATAAACATGCATAGTAGAGTAAGAGGTCAAGAACCACTCACCAAATATCTAAAATACCAATTTCACCCCTAGATCTAAGGTGGACAATAATGGAGAGAAATAAAAATCATCCAAAATGATAATCTCTAGTTTCTCTATACTAATTACTCCTCTAATTATGATTTAGACTAAGATTTGTAAGTAAAAAGGGTAGGCTTTTTGATGAAATTATGGCCACTGAAGGTTTAGAGCTATTTGGAAAAGATGAAAATGACTTATATTAGTTCCTACAGCCTTTGCTTAGCGAAATTTTCGAGGTGGGTTAGTGGACCTAAGCATGGGCTTAGTTAATTACCCACTATTGTAGGTCTGTAGTAGCCAAAATTTAAAACAGCTATAACATTCAAACGGTAAGTCATTTTTCTATTATGACCACTCTACGAAATGGGAAACCATCATCCTAAAGCAATGGAAATGGTTTGAGACCGTATTTCGACTCCTATCAAAAATTATAGTACAAATAATATTTTCAAGGTCAAAATTATCACATAGAAATTCGGCAAAAATCATAGATGTGAAAAATGTTCCTAGGAGTGCTTTTCTAAAATTTTAGAGTCATATAACCTCATATAAATAAATTAAAAATATTTTACGATAATCCGATATGTAAAATACGGGTTGTTATAGGTAGTTTGTTGTTTTAGAATAAAAGAAAGGTTTCCCCAAAATCTAAGATTAATTGCACAATACTAGGGTCAATCATATACATTAGCTCATTGACAGAGTCTCGATTATGTTAAGTCATGGCCTGATTTGTTTTAAGAATGGAGCGGCAAATGTTTAGAAAAATTGTGTTTTCAAATGCTTTTGAAATTTTTATTGTTTAAGTGCTTTTGAGAAGTTGAGTTCAAATGTTTTTGAAAAAAAAAAATTCAAGTGCAATTGGAAAAAAATGGTGTTTATATGCTTTTGGGAATTTGAATTTTCAAACTATTTGCAAGTTTGATTGGAAGAAGAAAAGAATTCTGATGGAAAATGAAAAAATTTCAATTTTCAAGTGCCACATGCTTAACGTAGGGCGGGTCAACGTTTTAGATAATATGAATTTTTACTATGTGACAAGGGTGACATTATAACATAGATAATAACAAGGAAAGATGCAGTTTTGGCGTTGGAATTTCTAATTCCACATCTTGTTGATAGTGAAATGAAATTTGCGTTTAGGATAATTATGCTTTAACATCCGAAAATAAACCTTCTTATGCAAGTTGTACTTGGAAAAATTGGAAAATTTTGGAGGCATTAGAGAAGGTTCTGAGGTACAACGGAATAGGTATCCTAAAAAGGTGGTACTTAAAAATTTTCCATCTAAATTCCTTTTTCGGCATAGAAGTATGGATCCAAAATAACTGGATTTTCAAAAAATTTGGATGTTAAAAATTGTATGCTAGGTTTTGAATGGTGGGGATTGGATGCAAACTTGGTTAAACCACACTTCCACTCGCAGAAGTGTGGAAATTTTTGTGTGAAAAATGATTTTTGAAAACTTGCATACATATAAACTGCCGGTATAATTAGGTTGTTTGCATCATATTTTCAAAATGTTTTAAAAAGAATGCATTCATATAGGAGGAGTCGATTTAGAATCATTCTGCATGCATGTCTTATATGTTGTGATACACCATGCACTTATAAATGTTTGGTTGCAAAATTGGTCGTATACTAATTGGTTGAATAATTTAGATTGGTTACATGTTATGTTACATGATTCAACCCTTGGGGAATTTCGAGGATGAAATTCTTTTAAGGGGGAGAATGTAACACCCTTTAATACTAAGGATAATTAATAAATAATTAACAAGGCTCCAAAAATGGAATTTGAGCAAATGATGAATTTGACCATAAAACTTGCACTATTGTGTTCATGGCAATTTTCTGAGCAACTTTCATATTTGGAGTTTCGCGATTAGAGCTCAAACGAAAAGGTTATTAGCGTTTAAAGTTTCCAAAACAAAAATAATTAAAAACAAAAAAAGAAAATAAAATATAATCAATGCAAGACCCCACGGTCGATCCCTTTCTTGGTTTGGTCGACTACTTATGGGGGATGGTCGACCGGTTTGGGGTGGCGGCTAATGAACCTTGGTCCGACTGCATGTATTTAATTATTTTAACCTAATGGTTACGATTGATTTGAGCGCCTATAAATACATGTCTAACCGCTCACTTTTCTACTCATATTTTCTAATCAAAGCAATGAAGCTCTTATATTTTCACTTCTCCTCTATTTCTATAAGTTATAAAAAATTATATATATATATATGGGCTAGGATGCGCAGCCCCCCTTATTTAACACCATCACCTAGCCCCCTGATATCAGCCACAAATTTATATTTAAACAATCCACATTTCTCTCTCATGTCACATGGATGGATTATTTAAAAATAAATATGTGGTTGATATTGTGGGGCTCATGATGGTGCTAAATAAGGGGGGCTGTAGATCCTAGCTCTATAAACACACACAAATTTTTTTTGGCGAAGGGCAGAAAATAGAAGGGAAGAAGCGAATCAACATTGCGGAAGAAAAATGTAAGATTTTATAATTATAAATCTATACTCCCCTTAACAGAAAATCTCTTATAAGATATGTAATTCTAATAGTATGTATATACCTTCTTATACATATACTTTTTAGAATAGAATGGAAAATGAGTCAAGTAAAGGAATAGATTTAGATTTGGAAGATTTCGAAAGCTAGAAAGGTGAGTGTAAAATTATATATTTTATTTATAACATTGAAATTTATAATCGTTTAATTTTATTTAATTATTATGTCTTTATAAGATCTGATGATTTGTAGGCTTAAAACAAACATATGGAATTATCGCCTACATATTCTATGAAATAGGCAACTGGAATAGGAATAATACATACAACCTACTGTAGAAATTTGAAATCAATCCCAAATAATTATATTGAAAAATGTTTGCAAAATTTGTAGAGTTTATCCCAGATCTTTAATTGGGTTGTAAATTTGGTTGCCCTAGTTGACTTGGAATGCGAATTTCTATGTTTTAAATTTATTAGAAATGAGGTATAATTAAATTGTATCTATTTCCATGTAATTTCAATAAATTTTCTAATTCCATAAATGTATTAAAGTGCGTTATTTGAATTAATAAGGAATATACCAAAAAGGAAAGAGATGTGTAAAGTGTGGATATTATTCTCCATAGTTTACACTATCTATTTCAATAAAAGAAAAGAGGTAATTCCTTGTGATTTCAAACGGAGCAAAAGCTTCATTTTTGGGTAATTTATGGAACATTATAACGGTAATCCTTTTTGCAAGGATAGCTTTTATAACTTAAACGTGGAATGAAATATTCTAGTTTAGTAATTAATAATTAGAAATAGGAATATATATATATATATATATATGTATGTATGTATACACATATAACTGCGCTTGTTGATTACAAATAAAAATATATACATAGTATAATTTATGACGATATTCATATTAGTTATTAATAATGTAATATTTATCGGAGTAGAAGGTTGAAAAGAAAGAATAATAATTCCAAAATTTATGGACAATAACTACAAATTTAATGGACAATAAATTTATAGTTAAATGGGAGTTAAAGGAATTAAATGAGGACTGATTAGAGAATTTAATATGGCATTTATAAAAAAACCGAATAGGCATAATATGTGGATTTTGAAATGGGTAGATAAATATCATTTGTGATTGTCCAATTTAGATATTAATGACCAATTATTATGGACAATTGACATTTATTAGACATAAGAAGGAAACTAGGAAACCAAAGCCTTAGTGTATAAAATATAAATAATTATGTAGTGAAAAAATAAGTATTAATACTATTAAACATATGTAGAATGCAATATAATTTTCATTGTAGGAAATTATATAGCTTTATACGTTTAGATCAAATGTGAATTAGTGGGCCTAGCCCAACACTTAGGCTTTGGGCATTTGTTTTGGTTTAGTGGGCTAGGATGCGAGGTCAGTAAGTTACAGAACAGAAGTACTCTACCCTTCACTTAGAGGCTACCAGCAGTTGTGAATACTTACTACTGATGTGAGACATCTCCAATCATAGGACCCATGGGAAAGGGATATGCATTGTGGATAGGTAGGGGAAAATATACTGAGGGTTTGCCTTGGATTTGAAGTATTAAATGTCCTAATACTTTTAAGGAAATGAGGTCTACTTCACTTCCAATGAGAGGTATTAACTAACCGAAATGGCATTTTCCTTGACTTACTTAGGTTGGTTTAAACGAGATGACAGCTGTGGAAACTCGAAGGGCTATGTCAATATTATATACTGATATTTAGTAGTAGGTCTAGCATATAGGCTATGACCATCAGCAGTCCCGAGCGAGCGGTAGCAAAGACATGAGTTATGCCCTAACGGATTTTGCTTTCTATTAGTGTAGAATCCATATGGGAGGTACACAGACATCAAAGTAGATGGTTAGATGAAATTTTATTTATCGAAGGTGGGCTAGTTAACCCTTAGATGAGTCTTTGAGATGCATTTGTAGAACAACAATTGAATTATAAATTATAAAGCCGTATATATAGGTCATCAGTCTTTGTAGCTAAGACCGATTGACTTGCTTTTACGTTGTAGAGGGCCTGCTTCGGGACTGTGGTATTAAATAGACGTTGGGTCTGCCTCCTCCCTATTTAAGAAGTATTAAGTGGCTGGGGTTTTTGGGTAGTCAAACGGTTAGAAATATATGCAGATAGGCATATACATATATAATTATACCTTAGAGGAGGTTAGGCATATCGTACGCATATATTGGACTTAATAAATTAGCCATAAGGAGTGGACATAACACTTAAATGGAAATCAACCAGCATAAATTTATAGTATGGGAAAATTATGTAATTTTCCAATCACTAAAACATTGTTCTGACCCCCACTCCTCATTACAGCCCACATGATAGATTTAAAAGTACATGTTACTTAAGCAAGACGAGAACGGTAGACGGAGAAGTCTTCCTGTTCATGCTCAGCGCTGACAAGGCACTAGACATCCAAGGGATAATATTGATTCCAATATAGTAGCCTTATTCGGTACGTGTGTTATATTATATATTTTTCAATTCCGCTGTAATTTTATATTAATCGCTCTATGATATGCTTGTGTTTATTACGAGTTATCAAAACCAACGATCTATATCCTAGTGAACTTGAGTTTCGATTTAGTCGAAATTCATGCCCATTAAGGTGCAGGTTGTTACAAATAACTATTATTGTAAGTCAACTCATATATATGTTTTGAAACGTGTTCGTTGCAAGAGGTATAACATTTATGTGAAAAGTACTAAATCTCAACGTCGAAGTGCGGTTACATCCGTGGAAGCTTGTCAAAGTTTTATTTTATGGTTACATTGTGAGGTATTGCATCTTTTTTCACATGTTTGTAAGTGGATCATACACTTTCCTGACCCTGCTTTTCACTTATTATGTTATTTTAGTTCGTGAATACCAACGATGTTGATTCAACTCTTTGGCTGCTGGTGAACAGGCCGAAGTTCAAGGTGCGTAGTTAGATAAAGTACCAAGTGAACATGTTCACATTTTCTCTGTAAAGTTATGAAGAGGGGATGGTAACACAAGACAATGGTATATGTATGAGATCAATTACAAAATTTAAAGCGAGTGGGAAGGATAAAAATTATAAGGAAGAAAAAACAATGTATTATTGAATTATTCAACAGATAATTGAGTTGGATTACATTAACCTCAAACAAATAGTTTTTGTTATGATTGGGTAAAGGACAAAGACAAGGTCAATAGTTGCAAGACATATCATGTTTCAAACTTGATCACATTTAACTTAGGGAAATTAAAGACCAAAGATAGTGTGAATGATGAGCTATTTATTCTTGCATCGAAAGTGAGTCAAGTACTATTCTTGTAACAACCCGAAATTCCACCGCTTTGATTGAAAATATTTAATTAATTTTAAATATTCAACTAATAGATTTTATAACTCAATTAACCCTCTTTTAATTAATGAAGAATGATAGTAAATTAGTTTTAATTTTTTTTTACAAAAATAGGTGGCTCGATGAAAATTGAAAACATGACCGAAAATCGCTTTTCGGATTTTTAACTTTTTATCGAACGATAAGTTGTAAAGGGTTTTATACCTTTGTATACACTTTAAAACAACATTTAAACGTTTAGGTTAAGTTAAGAAATTTATTTTTTGAAATGTAATGATAAATGAATATAATAATAATTAATAAATATTAAGTATATTTAAATTTGAAATTTAAGTGATGGGTTTGATCGCTCGAGTATAAAATTAGAGAAAGTATTAACCCAAAAAATGGATTAACACCCTGGATTGAGTGTGAAAGCACCAACCTTGTCTATCAAGGAAAATGAAATAGGAAAAGCAATAGCAAATCGTAGAAAAGTAAAGAGACATGAGATTTTTATAGTGGTTCAGCTGTTAACGAAGCCTACGTCCACTTTATAACTTTTATTGATCAACTGCTGTTACAAGAGAATTTGAATTACAATATCATTCCCCTTCTACACTCTAGATTAAGCCACCATTGTTAGAAACAAAAGGAGGATCTCAATTGTCTCTTAATGGCTGTTGTGTGGGAGAAGAGGAGTGAAGAAAGAATAGCAGAGCATCAGCAGAGATCAAGTTCGGAACCCTTTTTGTTGAAGGTATGATGGTATTTATAAGATTTATAGAGCTCTTGGATTGGAACCATTGCACCAGAAGCCTATAATTGTCCATATGAAGAAGCATGAAAAGTTTGGAGTGATTCCAAGCTGATCGGATCGGTACCGATCCAATGAGTTGTGCAATTTTTGCACAACTTCTTTCTGGTTGGCTTTCCTACTTGCTTATGAGGCTCTCCATGTAATTTCATAGCTTGTTGACTTGTTTTGATAATGGTTCACTCATGGGTTTGACTGAACTTTAATTTGAACCTGATAAGTATTTACTTCTTGAACTTGGATGCTTGGATTGTTACCAAGCTTGTTAGATAGGCTTAGTAGAGGGCAGAAACATAACCCAAGTGGTTTGGAGGAACCTCAAGTCAAACTTTTGGATCGGATCGGTATCGATCTAAAGTGTCGGCGTATTTTTGGGTTAAACACTCAAGGTTCCTCTGTCTAGTACTTTTAGGCCTTCCGGTCAAGTCTCGAGTCGTTCTGGCTTAATCTGAATGTTCTAACTCCTTTTGAATTCTACAGGGTTAAAAACCCGGTTAACATTTGCCCCCCCCCCCCAGAGTATGCCTTTATTGGAAACATGGTATGCTCTGGAAGTAACTTCCATTGAGTCTCTACTTTAAGGAGTTTCACTCATCGTAACTGGTCGCCTTGAAGAACTACCTATGACGCACTGGAAAACTGTTAAGTCCTTAGTGAGAATCTCCATTATTCATAATTGCAGGGTGATCTTGATTTGATAATTTCCAGAATGAATACAAATGTCGAGTAGGTCGCATGGGGAAGATTTGAGATTATTCGGAGAAGTAATTTTGGATCAGTACCGATCCGATTGGATCAGATCGGTACTGATCTAAGTATTTATAACTTTTTTGCAACCTTCTTTCCTTCTTTTTACTCGAGCCGACAACCCCTTCAATTCGTATCATTTCTACACGATCCAACTTCTTGCCTTCTAGTCGATCCGATCTCGTCTATAACCTAGCCTGCCAATCCGGTCAATTCATAAACTCGAGAGCCGTCGCCATCGATCCTTGCTTCCAACGCCATCAGCCGTCGCCCTTAGAAGCCGCCGCCACCATTCAACTATCGTGATTTCCTCTAATTCGAGGTGTCATTGGTCCATCAATACCCTAGTTTGGGTTGTCTTGCATCAGAGATCAGGTCATTTTTCTCCATTTAGAAGGTTGGTGATTTGGATTTTGGTGCATTATTAGTGATTGGTGATGAAGTCGTATTGGTTATGGATACAGTAGAAGATTCGAACTGATTGTGACTTGCTGGAAGAAGATAGTAAATCGAGCCTTAAGTTCTTCCTGGAACGAAGCTAGGGTTTTTCCTCGGAGCTCGACATTTTTTGCTATCTTCATCCACATAGTTAGAATTAACTTGTACCGAGTTTCACATTCGATCTCAGCACGATGCCCTGGGGACTAATTTTGGTTTTTATGGGAGGTGATAATTGCTTAGAGTAGCATCTGTATGCAACTCAGGCCGCTATCACTTTCCAAAGAACTGAAATCGACTTATGTTGAGAAACCTCTCCTGATTCGGACTCATCGATCTATAGTTGCTCACTTTGGATTGGTCCTGTTGTTGCACGGTCAGTGTACCTGGAATAGGAAGAGCTTTCCGTGTCGCTTTAGACAACAGATCCACTATCAATTGTTGATCGGTAACGGGTAAGTATAAAAGAAAAGAAATTAACGGGTGATATGGATCGCTCTTTCTGGTGTGAGTGTGCCATCTACACGGAATGGTTTGTTCACAGCGCTCAGGACGCCGGACCCCTTCTTACTTAGATTACACATCACAAACACCCACAGTTAATACTTGGAATCTGATCAGTGGTTGGTACATATCTATTATCTATCAAATTTCAAGTATCAACTATGCTAGGGTCTATAGTTTAGATATTTGGTGCACTTGACTGTTTTGAACACAATCTTTCTTATATAGAATAATGCACAAATATTCTTGGCGCAAGTCAATTGAGGGAAGCTCACATATTTCTAAAGCGGAGTCTTCGTCAATCCCATCAGGGTCTGCTGCTTCCATAACTTCGGATTAATATAGTCGTCTGATTCCAGTTGGCCTTGTCGTCGTGCACTCCTCCTAACTTTAGAGTCTTGCTTGATCCTCTAAAGAAAGCTCCTTCTATTCTTACACATCGGATGTTGCAAAGCATCTACTCGCAATATGGTATCCAAGAGGATGACATGCTTCTGCCGTCGAGAGGGGAATTTGCTCGTAGGCCCCTTTCGAGATATGTGGCTTGTCTTCGCTATATGTGTATGTATGGTGCAGTGCCCCCATTCAATCATTTCTTAATGACAACACTTCAGAATATGGGGTTGGCCCCGTTTCCAAATTCTTCCAAATGGGTACGCTAAGCTGAAGTGCTTATGTGTTATGTTTATATGGGCGCTTAATCGTGCCTCGAGCTTTGCCGAGTTGCGGTATCTCTTATTATTCAAAAAAAGAGGCTAACCCGTCACTCGTTTATATTATGGTGCAACATAGTCGGAAACTCATACTTGATCTTCCCAGCAAGTTTCCCTCATTCAAGAATCAATTATTCTTCGCTAAATGTCCAGAGCGATTCACCCATCTATGGACGATGGGGGTAAATTTTTTTCACCATGCTTGGAACTTCCTTTAATCGCTGTAAGTTTTCTGATTGATCGTATATTCCTTATAGTTCTTCCGAAGATTAACAAGGATCCGGCACTTGGCACTGTTCTTAGCGCCCTGAAAGCGGTCGATGCTCAGGAGCGCACAACCAGATTCTTGCTCACAGACGAAAATCTCCTCCGATATGGACTCTTACACTCTAGGAGGTCTGTTGGATTTATTAGCGCTCCTTCCCTCTCCAGAGCCCAGACCCGCTCTATTTCCTCTTCCTATGATTCTGGTGAAGATGATGATGAGGAGGAGGAGGAAGAAGAAAGTGACCCATCCGATGGGTCAGAGAAGACTGCTGAAGAGATCCACGTTCAAGTTGGTGTCGATAGTCCGCTCAAAATTCCATCGATCCCGGAGGAGAAAGAAGAAGAGTTTGTTCAACGGGCAGGCAAGGCTCCGTTGATTGAAGGGAAGGAGGAAGGAGAGTTTAGCAAGGGGCACCCTCTAAAATCAGAAGAAATAGATTAGGATACTGACACTAAAGAGGGCGATGTCCATTTAGGCGTCGAGGCCTCGAAATCGAGCCCCGAACATACTCCCTCGCCTCCTTTAAAAGAACATACTGAAGAGGCTTCTCCCAAGGATGAACACGTTCCCAGCCCTTTTCCATAAGGTGTCGTATTGACTTGGGAGATACGAGCAACATTTTTGTAAATATGGGTGATTTGATGGATGACTTCACCTCGAAAGGGTTGCCTTCCCAGCTTACTCAAATCATCCTTACAGGAATCGATACCCTGGCATAGTCGGTGACCGATCTGGTTTGTGTATTCTGTTGGGGTCATTACACTATAGCACACACTTTACTAGGATCACACACTTTACATTATTATTATTTTCTAGATAATTTTAGTCTGTCAAATGCCCTTTTCCTAAAGCCATTTTACATCATTTGCTGCAGGAATCATGTCTCGTGGCTTATACATTGATCTTGATCGAGTACTAGAGTCTCAACGTTAATAGAGACATTATTCTAGGTATCAAGCTTCCCGGGATACCGATGAGGAAAGGAAGAAGAGGAAGGATAGGAGCGGAAGTGTATCGCCGTGTTGAGAAAGATCAAGGCTGCGATAGAGGAAGTGGCCATGAGAAAAGGAGGAGCCCGGTTGAGCGGGAAGATTCATCAAAGAAGCTGAAAGAAAACCAAGGGCAGGAACCCGCTTCACATCTTCCTGCTTCTACTGGAATAACTATTTCTGCTTCTGGTTCATGACCTCCTCCACTCATGCTACTATGATCGCCTCTCTCCCAGTTTCTAGGCGTGCTTCTTACATTCTCCTCGCTGGTCCCTCGCACCTGCAGCTTGCATTCCCCAACTTTTTCTTAAGGGGGGTTGTTTTCTATAAGCCTAATTTGAAATCGGTTCGTGCATAGTCTTATTCACCCCATCTCCATGCGATTCAGAGCGGTTTGGAGCAAGCCGAGGGGTGGGAAAATTATGCATGTAGCTTTCCACTGTTAATCGAAACAATTACCAAGAAATTCTCTCATTCGAGTCTGAAAAGGATGAGTATGAGAAGTAGCTTGCGGATCGTGGCGCAAAGATTGAGAGGCTGAAGAAGAAGAGGAATGATGCCCTCTAGGGAGAAAGTAAAAGTGCTTCATTGTTTAAGGAGCTGAAGTAGTCCACCGACCGAGCCGCACTCATATTCAAAGATGAAATAAAAAAATTCCACACCGACGAGGTGGCTTTAAAAGAAAAACTGAGGATAAGTGAGGTGATGGTTGAGATGGAGAATAAAACCATCGCCAAACAGGCCAAAGAAATTGCCTCTCTTCATTCACAAATTTTGACTTTGGATGCCGAGAAAAGTCAGCTGACAGCAGAGAGGGCTAGCATGGAAGCCAGCTTCCCTGAGCTTTAAGATACCTTCGCAAAGAAGATGGAAGGCTTGGATGCTACTATTTAGGCTTTTATGTTAATTCCATGCTACATTAGGGGAGCATCAATTATTTATGTCCACTGTTCCCTCGCATGCTTGTTATTGTTTGGGAAGAGGATCAAGCCCGATTTCAAGATATGGGCAGCTGTTACACCGAAGAAGATTTGGTTTAGGCATACCTGAACGAAGAATCCCGCCAAGCTTTAGTGGAAGGCCAGAAAATCTTGAGACTGGAGAGGGAACGAGAAGCCACTGCGGCCACTGCTAAGGCTGTTACCGAGTGTTTTCCTTCAGGCCCGGGTGAGCCATCTTCGCATCTCTGTATTGATGAGGGGATCGTTTCTACCTCTCCCGTAATCGTACAGCCAGCAAAGGAGGGTGATGGGGAAGGCTTCGAAGTTGTGATGCACAAACAGACCCCCACAGCAGGTAATTTTCTTGTATCTCACATGCTTGAAGACTTCCAACTTACGCCTGGTGAAATTGCCGAAATAACCGCCCTTTATTCTGATACTATAGATTAACTCTATCTTCCAACTGAGTCACCTCCTTGTCACAATGATGGATCTGCTACCATTCTAATCGCATCAATTGTCGTCTCTACATCCGGCTTGCAGCGCTGTTCGCAATCCGAGCAAATTACAGTGCTGCATGGTTTGGATGACCCCTCTGTATCTCAAGAGGAAGGCTTGGCAGCTACTGATACATGGGAGCAGGCAGGTCAGGCTAGTCAACCAGACAAAGCAGAGGCCTAGCAGCCGATGACCGAGCAACAGATGATAGTGGTGAAGAAAGAGAAGGTTGAAGAACAAAAGCGGACATCAAAGAGTCCTCACAGACCTTGCAAGCATAAAGGCAAAGGATGGTTTGCCAGTGGCCATGTTTCAGAAAGCGAGATTGCCTCGGGAGGGAACAAACCCAAGAAGTTGCCGATCAGAGGTGAGAAAGGCGACCGAGGAAGGGGCGAGAAGAAGTCTTGATTCTTCTTTTGCTCCTTTTGTTTTTAGATTACTTTTTGTACAAGTGCAGAGTCTATAGTCAGCATTTTTGCTTGTTGTTGCCATAGTGGTGTCTGTTTTTTCTATTCTTGGCCGGTATTGTGCGGGCATGGTCCACGCTATTTGTTGTTGTACAACAAAAACATTATAAGTAATAAAACAACTGAAATTTTGATTGTAGCTTCATTTTGTCTACTCATTATGTTTCATGCACTCATACCACTTCTTATTCATCACTATTTTGTTTAGTCTCGTAATTACTGCCAAATTCCTTTTTTGGAGAAACGGGCCCGTAGAATAGTTTTCCTTTCAACTAAATGTTGATATGTGTGTGCCCCCTACTTCACAGGGGTTATTTTCACTGAACGCTTGACAAATGACCGGTTGATCCCAGCGATTCCTCGGATGTTTGTAACCGAATCTACTTTGTGGTTCCAATCTTCGAGAAATTATGACTTGAGCGTCTTGACTCCAGAGATCTTGTTTGTCAATATTTGAAATTCTTTGCTGACAACGTCAATTACTTTTGATAGTGAAAGTGGATCCTTGTTAGTCCTATAATAGACAAGTTTCCCGTTGTTGTCGGGACAATGCCGATACTTACAATATCTTAATGGTTTGCTGATGGTGCCAGAGCAACATTAAGTAGTGCTTGCGTGGAATATGCTGCTTCTAAGAGTGTGCGGCTTACGACATGCATGGCTTTTTGAGAGTGCGTAGCTTATGAAATGCGCGGCTTATGGGATAGATCTGACCCCTCGATCCAGAACGGTTTGGAACTTCTCGATGTTGCCAATCTTCAAGTAACGTGAGGAGTTCATGCTTTGAGAGCATGGTTCCATGGCTCAAGAAGTGATGCGCGACTTATGGGAGTGCGTGGCTTAAGTAATTATATTTTATTGGGCATGATTCCACAACCCAAGAAGCGGTGCGCGGCTTACGAAATGCACAGCTTTGATTTGGGCCGGAGCCACACCGGTTCTTAGAAGGCAGGGATCGATTTCCGTTGATCCAGCAGTTTGAGTCAATTTGCTTCCGTCGACTCACGGGTAGATAGGGCATACTTGAGCATGGTTCCACTATCTCAAGCAGCGATTGGATGGTTTTGAGTCGATTTGACCCCATCGACTCAGTAGGTTACTTTTGTGAACATAGTTTTATTGGTTCAGAAAGAAAAGAAATTTTATTAATAAAAGTTGGGCAAGTTCTGCCTATTTACAATGACTCCGGTATTCTGGGATGGCTTATTTGTGGGAAATAGGAAATACATAAGATAGTCTTATATAAAGTAACGATGTAGCGATTCACGGTTCTAAGCTCGAGGAATTTGGGTCCCATTGATGGTTATTAGCTTGAATGTCCCATCCTCTAGCTTCCAGCTGATAACATAAGGCCCTTCCCAGTTTGGTCTGAATGTTCCTGGTACAGGGTAGACCCATTTGAGGACAAGGTCTCGTACTTCGAAAGTACGGTTATGGACTTTGGAATTCAGATATCATGCGACGCTTTTCTGGTGAGCGACAGTCCTTAACTCGGCTTCTTCCCTTTTCTCATTGACCATATCGAGCGACTCGAGTAGGAGCTACTTGTTTTGCCTTTGGTTGAAGTTTTTCCTTCGGTGAGAGGGTACTTCTAGCTCGACTGGGATCGTTACTTCTGAACCACATGCTAGAGTGAACGGGGAGTGCCCGGTTGTGGGTTTGTGTGTTGTCACGTAAGCCCATAGTGCGAGTGGAAGTTCATCAACCCAATTTCCTTTAGCTTTATTAGCCGCTTTTTGATGGTGGACTTGATGATCTTGCTCGCTGCCTCCACTTGCCCGTTTGCCTGCGGATGTGCAATAGTGGAAAAGATTTTCACGATTCGGAAACATTTGCAAAAGTCTTTGAACTCAGCGCTTTCAAATTGAGTCCCGTTACCCATGATGATTTTTTGTGGCACTCTGAACCTGAAAATAATGTTTTTAGGGACAAAATTAATAACTCTCTTTGTGGTAATAGTGGCTAGCGGTTCCACTTCAGGCCATTTCGTGAAATAGTCAACAGAAACTATAGCATATTTCGCTCCTCCTTTGGCTATTGATAATACACCAATCAGATCGATTCCCCAGATCGCGAATAGCCACGGGCTGACTATCTGTGTCAGCTCTATCGAAGGAGTTCTTTTTGATCTTGCCAAATCTTTGGCATTGGTCATACCATTTGGCATAATCTGCTGCATCACGGTTTACTGTTGGTCAAAAATACCCATATCGGAGAACTTTCTTTGTGAGGGTTCGCCCCCCAGTGTGATCTTCGCAGTCACCTTCATGAACTTCCCTGAGGATACCTTGGGCTTCGTCGTTGGTCACACACCTGAGCAAGGGGGTAGAGAATCCCCTTCGGTAGAGCATCCCATCCTGTACTACAAACCGCAGCGCTTTCCGATGGAGCTTTTTTTCTTTGATTCTTGTCTGTAGGGAGTGTTCCTTTAAGCAGGTAGCCCTTGATCGGTGTCATCCACGTTTCCGGTTCTTTGGTTATTTCAAAAATCCAATCTATATCCATCTCGCTTATATTTGGAGTGGTCAGAGTTTCAACTAGGACTAGCCCCAAGGACCGAGCTTCTCCGAAACTGGCCAGTTTGGCTAGATAGTCTGTCTTCGTGTTTTGTTCCCTTGGGATATGAGTTATGGTGTAATGTTTGATGTCGTTCAACAACTCATGCACTTTAGATAGATACGGGGCGAGGATCTCTTCCTGAGCTTGGTATTCGCCTTTCACCTGCCGGACGACTAGCTGAGAGTCATTGTAGATGTGTATGGATTTTATCCCGAGTTCCTTTATAACTTTCAGCTTGGCTATCAGTACTTCGTATTTTGCTTCGTTATTTGTTATGGGAAATTCCAAGAGTAAGGCATAACAAATAGATGTACTTCGGGAGTTTCGAGAACTACTCTTGCCCCCGAGCAGATGTTGTTAGATGCACCATCGACGGACAACTTCCAACATGTTTCCACTTCCGGATCTATTTCTTCTTTGTTATCTCATATCGTAAACTCGGCAATGAAGTCTGCCAGCACCTGCCCGTTGATCAGCCTTTGAGGATTCCGATGGTAATTAATTTCATATTGACTCAATTCGATGTTCCATTTAGTAAGCTATCCAGAGGTCACGGGGAGGTACAACACTTGCTTCAGGGGTTGATCTGTTAGTACTTTGATTGGGTGTGCCTGGAAGTATGGTCGTAACTTTCTGGATGCGATCAGGAGGCAATATGCTAGTTTTTCCAGTTTCAGATAGTTCTTCTTGGCTCCAGTGAATCGTGTACTGATGTAATATACGGGTCGCTGGATCTTAGCTTCTTCTCGTACGAGTTCAACACTTAATGCATGGTGTAAGACTACTAAGTAGATAACCAAGTCTTCTCCGTCTACTTTCTTGGACATGATTAGCGGGGTTTCCATATGTCACAACAGCTCTTCGAACACAGTTTAACAAGCTTGATTCCATTCTAAGTTCTTCTTTTCCTTTTATAGCGCGTTAAAGAACGGTATAAATTTGTTGGTTGCTTTTGAGATGAACTGGTTAGTACTGCAACTTTTCCATTCAAGCTTTGTAACTCCTTCTTGTTCCTCGGGGCCTCGACTTCCCGTAAACCGGTAATTTGTTCGGGATTTGCTTCGATGCCTCCAGTGCTTACAATAAATCCCAATAACTTTCCAAAGGGTACCCTGAAGTGACATTTAAGTGGATTGAATTTCATTCCGTATTAGCGGAATATTTCAAACATTTCGACTGGGTTGTCCAAGTGATTTGCAGCTATGCACGATTTAACCAACATATCGTCTACATAAACTTCCATAGTCTTCCCGATCTACCATTTGAACATGGCGTTCAACAGTCGTTGGTAGGTTACCCCAGCATTCTTCAAGCCGAATGGCATTACTTTGTAGTAGTATAATCCCATACCAGTAATGAAACTGGTATTTTCCTGGTCAGGTTCATGCATCATGATCTGGTTGTACCCCAAGTAAGCATCCATAAATGATAGTAGCTCATGTCCAGCTGTCTCGTCCACAAGTTGGTCGATTCTAGGCAGAGGAAAGCTGTTTTTGGGCAAGCTTTGTTTAGGTCCGAATAGTCGATACAGGTTCGTCATTTTCCATTGGACATCTTGACTAATACCGGGTTGGATACACATTCAGGCTATGTTGCATCGCGGATAAAACCATTCACCATCAGCTTATCCACTTCTTCTCTCAGCGCTTTGGACCGTTGGAGTCCTAGGCTATATCTCTTCTGCTTCACCGGTGTATACTTGTGATCAAGTTTAAGTGTGTGGCATGCGATCTACTGTAAAAAATTTCACATATTAGGATTTTTCCAAGCGAATAGATCTAGGTTGGCATGAAGAATTTGATGAGTTCCAGTCGTAGCTTGTTTCCAAGATGTGACCTAATTTTCAGGACCCGCGTTGGGTCATCCATACCGACTGGGACAGACACCATCAATTCTGCCAGTTCTGCCCGTTCCTCACCTGAACTCTTCTTTTAGGGTACAGAGCCTTATCGAATTAGCTATGGTCCCCAAGCTAGGGGTGGCACTGTAGTTTCTATTTAGTAGGTTCACGAATGTGGAGAGTTCTCCCCACATTCTTCCCCTTTTCTTTTCTTCTAGATTCACGTAGTTCTGTGATGTAGCATTATCTAGCGGCACTTTGGTC
Organism: Allium fistulosum; assembly: GCA_030737815.1. Classification (NCBI taxonomy): domain Eukaryota; kingdom Viridiplantae; phylum Streptophyta; class Magnoliopsida; order Asparagales; family Amaryllidaceae; genus Allium; species Allium fistulosum. The sequence goes on along the minus strand of CM060904.1, from coordinate 1,123,396,954 downwards.
TCCTTTGATCACCCCAACTCCATTTTCTGTCGAAAATTTCATGGTTAGACACTAATAAGCTAAAGCAATCCAGAAATCTACCAAAATAGTGAATCATTGGATCTTCGTTCACCGATGAATCGATTGTTCCGATAGGTTGCTTAGGTTCACCGGTGAATCCCTAGATCTTCATTCGACAAACGGATACGTCTTTCATACTGATCTTCATTTGGTCAAATGTGTGTTTGAAAATGATATTCTCTGAACTGCCACTATCCACCAATACTTGTCGGACCGCGGCTGGTCCGATTCCTACTGTAATGACCATGGGGTCAAGGGTCGGAGCTTCTATTCCTTCAGTGTCTCGATTCCGAAACACTATGTCATCGTTTAGTGTCCTTTGCTGCTTGGTAGGAGTCCCATCTTCGATCACAAAGCATAAATATTTTGAAGCGTGCCTTAGTGAGCTCGCATATCGCTCCATTTCTCCCCAACTCTTATGCACGGGATGAGGTCCTCCAGATATTGTTTCGATAATAAGACTTTGGTCGATTCGTCTGGATCCTTCTTCACTGGTTACAACTTGGTTTCCCTGATCTCTAGGAGCTTGGAGTGATGCAGGCTGGTCAGGACTTTCTGGCTTCCTCACATACTACTGAAGCTTGTTTTCCCATATCAATTCTTCAACCAGGTTCTGACACTCATTTGTTTTGTGACAATGAGTTTCATAGAAACGGTGGTACTTTCCAAAGAGTTTGTTGTTCAGTCACTTCCTTTTTAGTCGGCTTCTTGTACTCTTCTGTACCTTGTGTCGCAAGGTAGATGTTCTCTGGAGTATCATTGAGCGGGGTGTAGTCTTCAAGCCTCAAGCCTTTAATTCGCTTGCTACTTCCATTTCACGTGCTGGAATTTTGATTCTTCCTTTTCTGATTCCCATCCTTCCCCGCTTTTCCTACAACGATCCCAGAGGCACTTGCGTCTTGGTTTGCTGTCATATCATTATGCCCAACGTTGGTTAGTTGTAGGTTAGCAGGCTTTCCTTCTAGCTCCTCTGCTTCTTCCAATCTAAAGTACTAGCTCGCCTTTCGATTAAAGTCCTTTCTAGTGGTAGGGTGCTTTATTTTGATCCATTTTTCGAATTCAGTGTCGGGATGGATGGCGCGGGCCAGAGCCATGAAGACCATATCTTCGTTTGGGTTATTTATTTCTATGACAATGGTGTTAAACTGACTCATGAAGGATTTCAAAGATTCATTCGTCCATGGAATAGGCCCAATAAGGACATCACGTCTTTTGGTTGCGCCCTGTGAAGCGTAAACTGATTAAGGAACCCTGCTGCAGATTCACCGAAAGTGAAGATGGATTTAGGTGGGAGCCCGATGAACCACATGGAAGTGATTCCCTCCAGAAAGAACGGAAAACAACTACACCGGACAGCATTTGAATCATTCGCTCCATCCAAGTACCAACTGTACTTGTACAAGTGCGGTTTTGGGTCCCTAGTTCTGTCATAGGACAAAATAGTTGGCATAGCGAACTTTTTAGGATATTTTTTCATTCAGAATGTCGTCGGTGAAGGGAGTCCTCCTTGAAGCGGATCCCTATTCATCATCTCTTCTATTCTTACATTCGTCCATTAGGCGCTTGATCATGTCCGCGATATACGCCTTAGATGTCCGGTAATATGTAGGTTGGCTATCAGTAAATGTACCAAGTGTTTGATTTTACAAACGGTCTTGATAAGTGGGCTGAAGCCTAGACACTTCTGTCTTCGGGAGAGCCACTCCCTCGGAGTTCCGTTGGCTTGCAGTTGGTCATACATGGGCAGTTTGGACCTCTCTGTCGGTATTGAGTACGTTAGTATTCTCTTTCAACTCGTCATCATCAAGTTGTTCTCCATCTTCAGGGTTAGTTACAATGTGAATAAATATATGAAGAAGCAATCAATACAACAAAGTAGTACTCTCAAAGTATTTATTTATGCGATGGTATTTTCTTTAAAAAGAGAATAGGTTATTTGTATTGAAACCTTAAAACATCATTTTCGAAACCACAGGATGACCTTCATCGAAAGCATAGAAAACCTCTTTTCAAAACTCTAAGTATATACCATTCGAAACTCTATAAATCAATCATTTTGAAACCAAATCATACCTTTCGATCGTATCAAAACATTGCAAAATAGTCTTTATAAATATAGCTTCGAAACCAATGAAAGTACCCCTATCGAAAACATCTCTTGGGTCAAAGTGGTTACATACGAAAGTATCTCTTTTGAAACCTTTAATAAAATAATTTTGGGGAAAAATTGATGGTGTCCGAACCATCTATTTGAAAGCTCAAAACCTTAGAGTAAAACTTTGAAGGATAGCATCGAAACCCCCTTTCGACACCATTTACACTACTACAAAACAGACCATTTGCATCGCCTCATTTGAATCGGTTTAAGTAAAAACTGATGCAAATAAAACTATTTGCATCAGTTCTGTCTTAATAACCGATGCAATTGGTACGTGAAAAGCAATAGGTAACAAAAAATCAAATTTGCATCAGTTGTCACCAACAACTGATGCAAATAGTTTTAGTCGCATCGGTTTTAAAGTCAACCGAGCCCAACAAACAAACTAGTTTTTACAAAATAACATTTATCAAACGTAGAAACAAATCACTTTACTCAACCCAGATATTATCTAACCCTAAATTCATTTCCACATCCTCGTGAATTTTCAAATCAGGATTAAAATTTAAAGTTCCAAATTAAAATTCACAATTAAAATCGAATTCGAAGAATGAAGTTGCAGATTGATTTCGATTATCGAGCGAAGGATGTTTGAGGTTGGAGGAGTTCGTCGAGAGGTTTGGGTTTCGATTTGCTCGCGGCGGCTGAAGTCGATGTTGAGGGTGCTACGGTTTTGCTTTAATGGTTGATTGATGCGGTGAGAATGTGTTCGTTGAAGTCGTAGGTTGAAGGAGTGTCAGGTGAAGTAATACAGTTTCTTTTTCTTTGGTGTGAATGTGGATGAGTAAGCTCAGTTGTGTACTTGATGATGACAGAGAGTAAGCTCGGTTGTAGTTGACTGGAGAGTTTTGACTGGAAGGGGTACTGGTATTTTACTGTTGCGGTGATGGCAGAGAGGATGCTTGTGATGACAGGGTGATGATGTTGTTGTGGTTAGGGGACAAGTGGTAGAGTGAAACAAGGTAATGTTTTGAACTGTTTTATAGTGAATGGTGATGTTTCAAGGCAAGAAGTGGTTAAGTGTGTTGAGTTGCTGTGATGCTTGGGTTGTGAATTCGTCGACAATTGTTGTCAGCTAGATAACAGTCTCAACTTATGGTCGTAATTTGTTTTAATATGTACTAACTCCCCCTCTAACATTAATATTGCTCTCTAATGTCAAGTTTCCTTTCACAGGAGCATTTATCTTTAACTCTCTACCAAAGCAACAAAGATTTATCTGCTCAGCTAGACGATGTTACGACCAAGCATATTATAAAAAAACTATTATTGAAAGCGACATATGTTTTACTTACAGATGTCATTTGCCTTCGTTTCCTGTCTTGATTGGACCCAAACAAGATGAAGGTAAAAAAGTTGTTTGCACTTTACATAGATCACTCTACTCCAAAAACTTGTAAAGAATTATAAAGGTTGATTCTGCAATCATACTACTGCTAAACAATGTCAGAAAAGCAAACTGTCAGGTATGTTGTGTTGATGACCATGAATTTAAATGAGTATTAGATTAGCAGCTCATCATAAGTACCCTTTACCTGTTCACCGCTATTTTTTTTAACATACTACACTACTGCTATATTATAAGCAAGTAAGCAACGGCACTTAAACAAAATTTACCAAATCAATCTGAAGTAAAAAAAATTTCAAATTTAAAACTTTGAATTTAAATTATTGTCAGTGCTGAAGTTAACTAATGCTATAAGCTACTTTTATACAGAGTAAAATATGCGTTATACTCGCAGCAATCATGAAAATTAAAAGTTCTCCATGAATCTATCTTTCATGCGCATTTTGTAAATCCATGATTCGCTTGAATGGAAAAAATATTTCTGCTCCAACTACCAGGTATCTTATGACCCATTCTTAATTTGTGTGATCTAACCGCTATTTTGTACAAAATAAAATTAAACTTCTATGTTGGATATAAATTCAAATTAACCTATCTATTAAATTATTGTGTAATATTGTTGTAGTGTCCTCAACAATCTAGAAGACAGATTGTGTATATTATGTGATGAGGTATATGTATGATATAGTAAAAAACCACGATCAAATGTTATTAAAAAAGAAAAAATTTCAAAACTTAAAGTCAAAAATATTCCCACTTTTTGTCCAATAGATGAAGCAAAGTGAAGATTTAGTGAATGATCTTAATTATGATGAAATCAAAGATGTTAGATTACTTTTTATTTCTTAAAGTCTATTTTTTTCTTCATATTAACCTTAGATTTGTTGTTTAGATTTTTTTTTATTTTTTTTATATTTTTATATTAGAATGAATTGATTGATCATGTGACTAACACAAATTTGAATGATATAAAGTTTGATGATATTGTAACTAAATTTTTTAATGTAAGCTATTGAATTGTAAAGTTTTATCATTCAACGTTTATGCTATTGTTTCCTTTATATTTATTTCGTTTTTTTAGTTGTTGGATGGAGGATCCCAATTACAGTAAAATTGAGAATGCACTTTTCTTTTCGAATAGAAAGTACTTAGTGAAATTATAGAAGAAAATGATCAATCAAAAGTTTCAAAAGACATGCAAGTAGATTTGACAAAGCAATTTTTGACCGATCAAGTATATATTTATTTAAAATTTCATCATCTTAAATAAGGTTGGAAAAATAAATTTATTATTCGATTTTTGATTTTTCTGCGTATGATATATAATTTTTGTTGTGTTATGAAAAAAGTTGAATTTGGTTTGGAAAATAGAAGAGATAAGTGTTGCGTTTTGAAATATTTGGGTATCTGTTTACTGTTGTTAAGAAGCAGATAACCAATTTATGTATGGTGGCCTTTAGTTTTGGAAGTCAAAAGCATTTTTCTAGACGTCAATAGTAACACAAAGCAGAAACATGATTATTGGGTAGTTGAGTAACATGCTTTGAGTTAAAGCATGCAGTTGAATAACATGCTTTGAGTTAAAACATTCGTTTTATGCTTAATGCTAGTGTCAGAGTGTGGGATGGCAGCATTTTGGCGTTAATTTCTAGTATCAAAATGGAGGGCATTATAATTGTTTCATCTGCTTGGATTTCAGTAAAATAGTTATAGTTACACTGGCTTAGATATGTATAGATATAACTCAGAATTTCTCAAACAGTTAAAAGTGAAATTATCTACAAAAGTAACAAAGTTATGTACATATGGTTCATACAAATAATAATAATAATAACAAAGCACATAAGAAAAACCGTGCAAGTTTGTATAATATTTTTGTACTATAACTATCTTCCAATGTACTATAACTATCTTCTATATAACAAAGTTATGATTATTTTCCAATGTACTATAACTATCTTCTAATATATGGTGATGCTTTTTTTGTATCAAAAAACCATGCTTGGCAAAAAGATGATTCAAAGGTTGAAAATCCATTTTAATTCAGATAGCAGAAAATAATCAAAGCAGTAAATTGAAGATGAATTTCGTCATTCATCGGTATACATATTGGGCAAACTTGAATTTAACTTGAAAATTCTTGGCTTCTGCTCCAGGTTTAATGTTGATTGGTCCATAGCAACGTGTTCGCTAGGATTGGCTTCTGTAAAATATTAGAAACCTCCCAAATATAATTCATTGTATATGTTCTTTATTATGAAAGATATCTTGATTAAATTTATAGGTAGTGCGTTTGAAGCTATTTGTATGTATAAGAAAGGTCTTCATGTCATAAAAGACTCAAAGTATGCAGTGTTAGATGATGATGTTTTAGAGAAAATGAAGATTGATTTGGCATAGTTGCTCAATGTTAAAGGAAAGTATGCATCTGTTAAATTATATTTAAAGAGATGCCTTTGTCAAATTACTCACATATATGTTCAAAATGCTAAATTTGACACGCCATTCTTGCTTTTGGGAAGTTAGAGAACTATTAGAACAATTCTTGTTGATCGTAGAAAAAAAGGAAAGGCATTGGACATCCTAGTACAGCGGTGCACCTTGTATATGTCGCTGCTTCACATTCACGCTCAAATAATTTGTGGAAGGAGAACGGTTGTTGAGGGCAAGTTTGGAAATTATGATGGAGAATGTTATGCCTCATGATCAGTCAGTTACTGTGCCCATGCTGCACCTCTCTGTTGTACTCTTTCATATGGGAAGATATTCTGAACCTGAAGCTCTTGCTTTAGCGGTAGTACCGATGTTGCACCTTGGCTTTGGAGGCAGTGCCGATAAGTTTATGCACTTCGAAGAGTGCAGGTACAATTAGGCTCAGTTAAAGGATCACATATTTCAAAGTTAAAGTTACATGGTGATAGAAATCATACATTGATTTTGTGGCTTTGAACAGGTATGTGGATATCTTTTTCGCCATGATGCACTGAATATATTTAGTCTTCAGTGTTTTATTTACTTTGGATATCTTTATATACGTTTCATCTTATCATAATACATTTCATTGACCAACAAATTTCATATACTTTAATTTCATTTACTTTTAGTCCCTCATTTCAATTTGGGACTAAGCTTAACTGAAATTGTACAACCATTTGAGTATGGCATATAATTTTATTTGCAAAAAGAGGGTGTAGACAACAACTTAACAAAAGTGTGCTGCATATATCATCCAACCATTATTCATATTTAAATTCGATTAACTTCCAATTTTAGTTGATAACTTGAAAACGGCTCCAAAAAAGTTATATTTTTTCCAAATTTATGATGAAAAATATATTAAAGTGCATTAGTTAATGTTCTAGTCATGATTTGGCAAAGCTGCTTTTTTGAAGCTTTTGGTCCTCCAATATTAAATTTCATTACCATCGTTGTATGAAAGATATCCTAAGTTTGACAGTGGGAGCTGTTGGTTATGGATAGTGGTATGCTGTGGTGGTAGTTGGGGCGATGAAGATTGATCACGCGGTGTTGAAGTGAAGATGGTAATGGCAAGAATGTAGCAAATTGAAGTAGATGACAGTGGATGGTTTGCAGTAATGTAGTAATGAAGTAGTTGTTGTATGTGGAGGGTTAATGAATGATGAATAGTGAATAAAATGTGCAATTGGTTGTGAAGTTTGAGCAAGTGAATGCAGTATATGGTGGATGTTGTAGTAGGGAGTGGATGTGAAGTTTAGTGGTGTGGAATTGTGATCAGGTGGAGGCAGTTTGGAGATGTAGTTGATGACAGTTATGGATGTATGTTGTGCATGTTTCAAGGCAGTGATGTTTGTGTACAGGTTGATGGTGCAGTAAGGTAGGGTTGTGAGGAGGATGTATATTTGATGACAGTGGCTATGATAGTATTTATGTATATTTGATGATAGTGGATGTAAGGTATGGAAGATGGTCTGGTGTTGACAGAGGAGGGGGTTTGAGTATGTAAGCAAGATGGCAGTGTTATAGTCCGTAGTAGTGGTTGTAGAAGTGTAGGGGTAGCAGTGAAGTATGAAATGATGATAATGGCAAATCTGAGGAGGAGCAGCAGTGTAAGGCAGTGTTAAGCGGAGGATGAAGGTTTGTGCATTTGAAGACCATCTTCTGCTTAATTTATCCACGGTCAACGATACATTCTCTTCTCTGTATATATGTATTTTTGTGTGTCTACATATAACACGCTGCATTTATTTTTTACTACTGACTGTCTGATTATGTACTGTGGAATTTATTTATGTTTTTCATTCTTTTGTTGAATTATTAAATCTGATTATGTATTTGCCATCAAAATTTATTTTGAATGATTATAATATTGCATGCAATAATTATTTGTTATAATCAATAATATATATATAGTCTATTTGAGTACTGTAATAATGGTTTCTGAGACTGGCTTTTTTGCATTAGGTATAAATGGCTGATGTAATAGAGGGATTAGTTTGCATCAGTTGTTATAAAAAACCGATGTAATAGAGGGATTAGTTTGCATCGGTTTTTAACAACAACCTATGCAACAAGTTTCTTTGTTGCATCGGTTTTCATTACAACCGATGCAACATGGGGGCTGTGTCCAAGCTACCAATCATGATATTTTGCATCAGTTGTTAGTAACAACCGATACAAAAAGGACCATTTTGCATCGGTTTCAAAACTGATGCAAAAGTGTTAAGCCTGTTGCATCGGTTGCATATGCATCGGTTGTTGAACTGATGCAAAAGGAGGGTAAACAACTGATGCAAATGGCCTGATTTGTAGTAGTGTTACTTCGAAACCCTTGAACCCCTTTGAAAGCATTTAGGAAGTGACTTAGCTTAAGTTTATAACAAAGAGAACTCTTCAAAAGCATTGCTGGCTACAATACATCCGAAAGGTAAAAGAATAGCGGCTGGGTTTCGACCAGGTCGGAACCACATCTTTCGAAAGCATTATATAAAAACAAAGGAGTCCATTCGAAAGCTCCTACTTAAAACATGATATGACAACCAACTTAGAAAGCTATTTAGAATAACCCCTTTCGAAAACATAGGTTTCAACTACGTCAAAATCTTTAGGTAAAACAAAGCAGGCACTTAACATTTGAAAACAGAACTAAGGTTTCGACTCCATTGGAAGCATTGCTTTCGACACCATAGCTTCCGCCTTTCCTCCAATCCACTATGTACCATCTAAGTGATACCTTGTGTATTGGTTTCGACGAGGTGTGTTTCGGCTGGGTTGGTTTCGACTGAGTTGGAACGGAAGCATTGGAGTCGAAAGGTACTACTAAAGGAGGCGGAACCCTCTTTTCTGATTAAAGGCTGAAATCATGCTCATTTTTAGTAATTGCTTTAACTAACCTGCCTATGTGTAATCTTTTAATTGGTTGCCTTAAAACTTTTCAAATACTTTACAAAATAACTACCGCCTTTATCAAATCTAAATCAAAGGAAAAATTAACGTTTAAGCCCTTCCATTAAGCAAAACCAATATTGCAAATAAGTTCTTCTTTTTAGAATAATTTATTTTCCATAGCAAATCAATTAGGAAAATTTCCAAAAAATCACAGAAATTCAGTTTCATCATGTTATCTGACATATTAAAATTTTAGACCCAATTTCTTCTTGAAATAATCGAAATAAATTTTAAACCCAAATATATCATATTTTCCTTTAAAACTCATAATAAATTTTCCATAGCTTGGAAAATTATGAAAATTGAAACCCATCTCTAAAATCATGTTTTACCTAACATATAATTTTTCCATAGCATTCTAAATTCAACAACGATTGGTTTTTCCCTAAAACCATGCAAATTCATATGTAAATGAATTGGTTTAAATCAAACATATAATAATTCAAACATATCATCATCCAAAACATCATAAAGCGAATTAATCTTAAATCCGAAAACATATGATTATAAAAAAAATAGAGATGGAATGAATTATTATTCACCTTGGATATGATAAGGAACTTGAGATTTGTAGAAGATTGGTTCCCCTAGCTTTGATCCTTAACTTTTCTTTAATTTTTCTTCCTCTTTCCCTTGTTAATGGCCGGCTTCTCTTAGGGTTTGATTTGCGTTTTTAGGGTTTTTTAGAATGAACGTGAAAAATGTGAAAAGGAAACGTGAATGGGTATAGCTGTGAATAAAAAGGTGCGACAATTTACTAATATGCCCATGTTTTTAATTAATAACATATAAGCCATTCTAAGCCCATTTAATTAATTACTTAAGCTCGGCCTTCTTATAGTTTTATTCAAATCTCAATCCCATTATCATTATTATTCTATTTAATTTATCTAGTTAAATCTTCTGAATAATGTTATCAAAAATTAAGTATGTTACGGACTCCTCCCCTTAAAGAATTCCGTCCTCGAAATTCAATACGGACTAAATACTAAATATAGCAATCATCTGTAACAACTCCTAACAACTATACTAGCCTACCTGACTAGCGACTATCTATATGAATCTAACATAGACATACCCTCAAAGCAGATCAGGATAAGTATCTCTAATCCTGTCTTTTGTCTCCCAAGTATAGTCCTTCTCGTTGTCGCTTCACTGAACTTTTATCAACTTGACTGTCTTGTTCCTTAATCTTTTCTCATCCCTCGCTACAACCCGAACTGGTTGTCTAACAAAGGTCAAATTAGGCTCTACTATCAAGTCTTCCAACGCTATCAGAGGAATAGTAGTCTCTGGATCATGCACATACTTGCGAAGATGAGACACATGGAATACATTATGGACACCTGCCATACTGCCCGACAACTCTACTATGTATGCGAGCTTTCCCATCCTCTCTATAATTTGGAATGGTCCAACATATCTCAGGGCTAACTCCCTGACTTTCCAAATCGTACCACACCCTTCATCGGTGACACCTTAATAAAAACCTTATCTCCAACTAAGAACTCTAGGTCTTTACGCCTTTTATCTCCGTAACTCTTCTGTCTGGATTGAGCTTCCTTCATCCTTTCTCGGATTAACTCGATCTTCTCTGACGCCTCCCTAACCAAATCTGGCCTTCCATACAAAGTTTCAAAAGGCGCCATTCCTATACTAGTTTGGTAACTATTATTATAGGAAAACTCAACCAAACGTAGGTGATCCTCCCAAGATCTTCCAAAGTCCAATACACAAGCTCTCAACAAATCCTCGAGTACAAGTGAACAAGGCATCTTTGTCACTCCTATACTACTGGGAACTCCATGTAGTCTAACTATGTCTTTCATGAATAACTTAGCTAAAACAGGTGTCGTCCTAGTTGTGTTTACCAGAATGAAATGGGCACTCTTAGTCAACCTGTCCACTATAACCCATATACTTTCATTTCCTCTATTTGACCTTGGCAAACCATCTATAAAATCCATGGATATCGAATCCCATTTTCAAACTGGAATCTCAAAAGGTTGAAGCAATCCACTCGGCTTTTGATGTTCAGCTTTCACTTGTTGATAGTTTGCACACTGCCTAACCCACAAGCTAACATCCCTTTTCGTATCCTGATACATCTTAGTTCCTCCAGGATGAATCGTAAACTTGGACCGATGACATTCTCCCAGAACTTCCTTCCTCCAGTCCTCCACATTCGGAACACACAATCATCCTTTCTTTCTCAACCATCCTCTTTGGTCAAGACTAAATCCCTTTAGATCATCGATCTCTGTTTCAACTTCAAGTCTCCTAATCCTCTTGGCTAATACTGGATCCTCTTTTTGCGTAGAAACAATCCTTCAAATCAACACTAGTTGAACTTCTAAACAGGACAACATGGCGGTGCTCTGACTAGAACTAGCAATCGATCTTAACTGCACACCACAACTGGCCAAAGCTTCTAAATCCTTCCACTCCTCCAACATAGCTAATACCACATTCTGATGTCTTCGGCTAAAAGCATCTGCTACCTTATTACCTTCTCCTAGTGTATACTCTATACCAAAATCATAAGCAGCCAAAAACTCCAGCCACCTCTGTTGTCTCATATTCAACTCTTTCTGAGAGAATAAGTATCTAAAAGACATATGATCGGTATAAAGCTCAAACCTCTCCCCTAAGAGATAATGTCCCTAAATCTTCAATGCAAAGATCGTCGTAGCCAACTCCAAATCATGTCTAGGATACCTCACTTCATGCGATCTAAGCTGTCTGGATACATAGGCAATAACTTTACCCTTTTGCATCAATACTGCTCCCAATCCAGTCCTGCATGTATCAGTATACACCACCAACCCCTGGTTTTCATCTGGAACTACTAAAACTGGTGCATTGGTCAACAAATGCTTTAACTTAAGGAATGATTCCTCACATTTGTCGGACCATATAAACTTTACCTCCTTCCTGGTTAACTTAGTCAAAGGTGCTGCTATTCGCGAGAAATCCTTAATGAATCTCCGGTAGTAGCGAACAAGTCTAAGAAAACTTCTAATCTCAGTCACCATCTCTGGTCTTTTCCAATTATTCACAGCTTCGATCTTATTTGGATCGACTGACAAGCCTTTCTCTAAAACCACATGACCAAGAAACTTAACCTCTTTCTTCCAAAATTGACACTTGGTAAACTTTGCCTTTAGCTGATTCTCTCTCAACTCTCTTTCATCCTTAGAGTGTACTAAAATGTCATCTATAAACACCAGCACAAACCTATCCAAGTAGACTCAGAAGACTCAGTTCATCAAATCCACAATGAAAGCAGGTGCATTTGTCAATCCAAATGTATCACTACCCACTCATACGAACCATACCTAGTTCGAAATGCTGTCAAAGGAATACTGTCCTCTGCCACTCTTAACTGATGGAAACCTGTCGCCAAATCCAACTGGGAAAACAATCTGGCTCCACTCAATTGATCGAACAGATCGTCTATTCTTGGCAAAGGATACTTATTCTTAATTGTCCTTTCGTTCAACTTACGATAGTTGATACACATCCTCAACGACCCATCTGGTTTCTTCACGAACACTGCGACCGCTCCCCAAAGCGAACTGCTTGGCCTAATAAAATTCCTTCCTTCAAGATCCGCTAGCTGCATCTTCAATTCCTTCATCTCTATAGGTGTCATCTTGTTAGGTGGTCTACTAACAGGTTCAACTCCGGGCACAAGATCTATACGAAACTCAACTGCTCATTTCGATGGTAGTGCTGTGACTAGCTCAAAGACATCTGCAAACTCTCTTGCTACTCGAACCTGACTTAACTCATCTCCTATCTCCATAGCATTAAGTAAAGTACCAGCACTCCGGTCAGAATTCTCCACCGAGAGTATTACTCGGTTATGGGTATCAGGATGTCTCAGTGATATCTCCCTATCCTGGCAAAATATTCTAGCCTCGTACCTACCCAACCAATCCATACCCAAGATGATTTCAAAATTTATGAAATCGAAAACATACGGGCTGCATGCAAACTTATGACTTAATAAATCAAGTTCTAACTGGTCACATCTCAACCCTAGAGTTGCATACCCTCTTATTAGATTCGCAACCCTTAAGGAAGTAACAAGGTAGGTGAGTTCTAAGCATAATCTATCAACCAAACACTGAGATATAAATGAATTCGATGCACCGGTATCAAAAAGTATTCTAACTGGTATACTCTGAATTAAAAACGTACCTTCCATCATAGTCTTTCCTTTATCAGCTGCAGTAGGCCTAGCTAGTCCAATAGCAAAAAATTTCCTTTGTCCTCCCCAACTTGCTCTGAACACTGATTCTTGTAATGCCCAACTTGATCACAGTTGAAACACTTCACATTCTTCTTATTTGTAGCCTTCTTCCTATTACCTGACCGACACTAATTTGCATAATGACCCTTCTTGTCACACTTAAAGCAAACTAACTCAGCCTTCGCCTTCTTGGAAGTATCTCCCTTCTGAGCTCCCTTCTTTTTAAAGAACTTTCTCTTCTTCCCTTGAGAACCCTGAATTTCTACTGGCTTCTCTCTAACACAACTAGCAAGCATCTCCTCATGGCGAATGGCCATCTCCACCACTAAATTACTAGGATCACGAAGATGTGGTAGGGTAGCCCTAGCAATCTCGGGCCTCAGTCCCCTAATGAACTTCTCGTTCCTTCTGATGACGGTGTCTATAGTATTATGTTCAAAATGGGACAACTCCTCAAACTTAGTGGCATACTCGATGACCGACATCTCTCCCTGCTCCAGATCCATAAACTTCCTCATCGGCTCTGACTTAGCAAACATAGACACAAACTTTTTCTCAAATCTCCTTCTAAACTAAGCCTAAGTCAACTGTTCTTCCGAAACTCCGGCAGTAACACTATTCCACCAGTGAAGCACTGACCCTTGCAACTGTCAGAGGCTAACCTTCTCTTTTGGGCATCATCTAAACCCAAATCAGCAAATATACGCTCGCAATGCAACAACCAATTCTCAACCTTAATAGCATTCTATGTCCCCGTGAATGGCTTCCCACCAAGACTAGTGTAGTCCCTGCTCAACATAGCATAATTATTCCCACTTGGAGCTACAGGATTAGCTCCTCCAACATTTCCAGCAATTCCAGCAGCAGCTCCTGCTTGCATCATATTGATGAAGAACTGATACATCGCCCCCATATCTACTAATGGATTTCTAGCACCCACACTGGCATCAGCATTTTGGTTATTAGCATTAGCCGATTGACCAAGGTTCTTCGTAGTGGTGGGTCGAGCATTTCCATTAGTTATGGTGCTTCCTCCACCAAGATTTCCTCTTCCATTTCCTGCTTCCATATCTTCTTTCTCGTAAATCTGCATATGAACCTTAGTAAGATATAGAAGAACTGTCTAAGAGAGTGGGAAATACATACTTATATATATAACTATATATCAAATGCAAGTACGTTACTATAACGTTAACCCAAACCCCAATCTTATTGTCTGATTCATTGGATTATGTTTGAAAATCCTTTTAGGTTTAAGCTTCTTTTAAAGTTTCATAAAGATATGCTCTGATACCAGCTTGTAACATCCTCCTACTTGGAAGCCCAAAACTAACGGCTACGGATGCTACAGTCATCCATAGTCATTAATCCTCGGGAACCACATATGGCAATGTTAGATACATTGATACAGATAAACACATGAATATGGAAAAATTTCAAACAACAAACAAAGTCCACATTTCATTTCAAAATATTTCAAATTCATTACATAATCCCAAAGTGCAGACCACGTTCAGACAAAATATATTTATTACAAAGTATGCCAAGAGCGACATATGAAGATGCCCCCTAAAATGATCAGAATATATAATATGGTAATAAAACAAGTTTTCCTTTACAACCAAACACATTGGAAATAAAAGAGCTCTAAGTAGCTAACACGCATCCTGCACGTCACCAGAAGCTTTATTCATCTAAAAGAACACTATGAAAACTCTAAACCTCAAACTACTCAAAAATCAATTGAGTACCCGAGAGTTTAAGGGGAAAAAACTTCAACTCGGACATAAAGCCTGGTATGAATAATAATCTACCATCTCAAAACATTTAGATATCTAATGAGACCACGTCGCTTAGCGGAACGGGTTTTCCCCTCACTGGTATCTTCAAACCTTTATAAAACCATATGCCGTGCTCCTGCATCCACAATGGTTAAAACAATCCAAAATAATATGATGATATGCAAACAAGCAAGTTAACTCTGGATTACCCATCCCCATTCATTCTGACTATCTGTCTCAATTATAGTTTCTAGGATTACTATTAACCTATTAGTTTTCATGGGCTTACTAATAACCGGTTAAACGTTAATGGACTACCTATCTGATTTCATAGTTTTCATGGGATCACTATGAACCTATTGGTAACTCCAATATCTTCTCTCTTATCCTAGTTTTCATGGGCTGACTAGAAACTTATTGACTAACTGTCAATATCTTATCCAGATATAGTTTTCATGGGCTAACTATAAACCTATTGGCCCCTTCCAATATCAAATCATAGTTTTCATGGGCCGACTATGAACCTATTGGCCCTGCCAATATCTTTTTCTTTACACAGTTTTCACGGACTTACTATGAACCTATTGGCCCCTGCCAATATCTTTAATTAAGATTTTAACATTTCTTAAGTTATATTCACTACTGGGTCAACCTAGTTGGTTATTTTGCCCTTCCCCAAAGTACCATTATGGGTTAGTTACAATGTGAAAAAATATATGAAGAAGAAATCAATACAAAAAAGTAGTACTCTCAAAGTCTGTAACAACCCGGGATTTGCATTACCAATTAATAAATAAAAGTTAGGATTTTATTTATTTTAATGAAGCATAAAAGGATTTGGAATAACAAAATTTATTTGAAAAAGGCTATTTTAATTAAATGGGAAATATGGGATTTTAAAATGAGGATAAAATTTTATTTTTGGAAAGTTAAATATTTTAGGAGAGGATTTAAAATGGGTTTGAATAAGAAAAGTGAGTTTTATAAACATATATGAACACTTAGAAAATTTTTGAAAACATGGAAATAACTCTCTTCATATTGGGTTATTAAACCTTACCCAATAACCCACCCTAAACTTCCTCTATAAATTATCTCAAACTCTCCTAACCTCATTCATCAAAACCCTAATCAAAACCCTAACCATTTCCTAAAGCTTTCATAACAAAAATGGCCTCCATCTTCATCTCCTTCTAGTTTTAGCTTATGCAAGTCATTCTATGAAAAGGTAATGCAAATACCCACCTCAAATCCATATTTTATATCTTAATAATTTCTGAAATTTGATTAGTAACACATGTTTTATGTGTTTTTTTGATCTTATAGCCTCCTAATCACCTTTTGCTAATTTGGGTTGATGCTATAATAGTATTTGTTGCTTTCAAGAGAGGTATATTGCTAAAAACCTCTTCTAGCATGTGTTTAATCATCTTTTGATTTCAATAATCATTTAGTAACACATGTTTTCTTATGTAACATGTGAATCATAGCTCTTTGATCATCTTTGCTTTCATTTTGGGGTTGCACATAAGGTATTTGTAATATATGCTAGCTGAAATTATAATTAGTTTATTTCTGTTAGTAAATTAGGCATATCATTCATCTTAAGTCGGAATTAAGATTTTCTTGAAGTTCTGGGAAGCTTATTCTGTAGGCTATAACTTTTATGTTTTGAGCTTTACCTAATTTTGTGGTTTGAATGGTCGAAATCACGTATGTTTGTCGCTGACCTGACAACAAACACAGGGTTGATAAAATAAAACCATGAAATTGATTTGGCCATAAGTTACTCGTTTCTTATCCAAATCTAATAATTTGGGATGTTCTGGAAAGCTTAGATTTAGGGCTAAAACTTTCATGTTTTGAGTTTCATGAAATTTCGAAGTTAATTGGGTCAAAACTGTGCATTCTTACTACTGTCCCGAGAGCACATTGACAGTGATATAGAATTTAAATCTGAAAATTGTTTTAGTCATAGAATTTTCATCTCTAGTCGGAATTTGACGATCTTGGTCATTCCGGAAAGCTTAGAAACTAAGATACAACTTTCATTTTATTCATTTTGCTAGAATTTGAAGTTTACTATGCCAAAATTGTGGTTTTTCATCTCTGGCCAGTTAGTGCATAGCTATAGGCCTTAGTCTCTTTTCTCCCGTTGTTTTCAGCGTAGAACCCCGACTTTGCGACGCCATCCCGGGCTCGTCCTTTGTCGGATTTGATCTTTTTTGGTCTCGTTAAAATGATGAGATCGAGATCTTTAACCATGCAAAGTTTGGTTTAGATCTGGGTGTATTAGATACTTCGTTTCTATTGCCGAAGTAGCACCCAGAAACTGTTTTACAATAGTGATCATTTTCAGTTATCGTCGGACCAACTTTGAAACATTGTCGTTTCTTCATTTCAAGTCGAAACCGAACGATTCTTGTTGCATATCCAAGTAGGAGTACTTTACTACGCTCCTGCAAATTTTCATCAAGATCTGAGTTCATGTGACCCTTCGACCATGTCGTCGAAGTGGGACCTTTACACTGTTTTGACACAGTAAAGTTTTATGATTTTTGTCCGACTTTGAGACGACGCCGTTTCTTCATTTCAAGTTGGAATTTCCCGATTCTTTTTGCAGTTTGGAGCAGGGATATTGGACTATATTCTTACCTATTTTCATGCCATTCGGATTCAGTTTGCTGGTCCGAATAATTTTTCGAACTTGGGTTCGCGTCATTTTTGGACTATTTTCCAACACTTAGAATATTTTCGGTGATTTTCTGGTTTTATTGATTTCTTTGAGATTTGTCTCTAGATTTCGTACACGGGTTTTATGAATTATTTTCAAAGGATTTTTCACTCCTAAATGGCTTTCGAAATTATTATATAATATGATTTTTAATTATCAAATTAATTACTCTATAATAGGAGAGTTTTCAAAAGCCGTTTTAAAGTGATTTCAAAATCAATTATAAATCCGTTTCGCACCATTATTTTCTATAATAAAAATCTCACACTCACTTTTTAGCACGTCGAGCGAAGTGGAAAGGTGCTTAAACGGTTAGGAAATCTCCGGCCTATGGAACCGTGTGTATTTTCTTTCCGGTTAATCCCCGACCTATTCGATTGATCGTTTTGACCTTTGGGTCTAGTTTACCGATGATACGAGGTGGACTTTTTATTGTTTGGAGTGTGAGCTTGCTATTGGTTAGGAAACCGTTTAGTGCGAACGTGGGGTATGGGACTCATTGTTAACACTTTACGGGTTCCTCTCCAAGAAGTTAGTGACACATTAGCCTCTGGGCGGCCAGTACTGGACCTCTGGGTCACCACGCCTCTGGGCAACCGTCTCTGGACACCTGCTCTATGGAGCAGTTTATTTTTCGGCATGCGCCTCTGGGCCTTATCCTTCTGGGAAGGATCTTGCCGTCTCGCGCGTTCCGCATCTGTGCAAGTGATCGATCACAACTCTACAGTACTTGGCAACAACGACTCTGGTCGGTGCACGTGCAATATTGGTATTATTTGATGATTTTTATATCCATTCGAGTACCGCCATTCGGTGTTGGTTCTATGGAACCATACGATGTAAGTGCGATTGCCTTGTGGATTCACAGTGTCTTTGGACACTACTTTTCAATGTTTGATTTCATTGACTTTTCAGTATATCCCCATTGCTCTTTGGAGCATCGATCTTTGCTTGGGCATTGATTACAGACTCTGGTCACTCTTGGGATTATTGCCTATGGGCATCTTTTTATAGCTTTGGCTACGCCGATGATATGAGGCGATTTTATTTATTCTACACTTTGGTGTTGATTTCTCTTTGGAGATTTTTATTGTTTATTGATGATTAGGGATCGTCATTATATTCATGTGGTTCATAATATACTTCTCTTTGGATAAGTACTGTTTTATTTATGTACCGCATTATTCTATATCTCAGTTATTACTGATTGTTTAGCTAGCCTGACCCGAGTGTTTTCACTCGGGTCAGACCGAGTTGTTTCAGGTTAGGTCTCTGGACTTAGCTTCTGTGCTTCCGCTTGGACATTATCTGCTATGCTGATAGATAGCGCTTTTATTTGTCCACTATTCCGCTACTCTGTTATTATTCAGACTTTGATATGTACATATTTTTGACTCACATGTGTGAGCAGTGGCTTTGTACCCACTTATAGTATTTGGATCTGTATTGATGATGTATTGTTCTGGGATTTTACATCTGTTATGTGATTCTGTTCTGTGATGTTTTATCATTTATTATTGTGCTTTGTCCTGATAGATCTTTAGCCATTTGTAATTTCATTATAAGTATTTACCGAATATGTCGAACCACCCGATTGAGAAAAATTTAAATAGATTCCACCTTTCGACGTATTCGGTAGATAGTTATAGCTTGATTACAAATGGTCGCTTCCACTATACTCTATTCTCCGCTTTAACAGACAGTATTACTCCCGTAATACTCTTTGTTACAGTGGGTCTCAGAGTGGGGCGTTACAGCTTGGTATCAGAGCCTGGTTTCAGGAATAAGCATAATAAACACAGAACAGATACACTTAGTACAATACATTTTAAATTAGATCCGAATCAAATCAAATCCCTTCCTTATGGTTATTGATAGATAAGTTAGGAATATGTATAGGAATCCGTTATATTCCGTAGTATTCCTTAATTAATTATCTATCATTGAATCATGTCTAACTCTAATTCCCGTTACGACATGTTTGACCAATTAAGCGGTGCGAAGGTCTTCTTTCAACTCGACCTCGCCACCGGATTCCATCAGCTACGAGTCGTAGAAGACAACATTCCTCTTACAGCATTTCGCACTCGTTATGGTTCTTTTGAGTGGTTGGTCATGCCGTTCGGCTTGACGAACGCTCCGGCTTTCTTCGTCGATCTCATGAATCGAGTATTCCGGAAATACATCGATAGATTCGTTCTGGTTTTCATCGACGATATTCTTGTTTATTCTAGATCCGAGGCAGAGCATGCTCGTCATCTGCGGATCGTCTTGGATACTCTTCGTCAGCATCAGCTTATGGCCAAGCTCTCCAAGTGCCATTTTTGGGAGAGCAAGGTCAAGTTCTTGGGCCATATTGTATCATCTGAGGGTATTTCTGTCGATCCTGCCAAGATCGAAGCTATTCAGAATTAGAAGCAGCCCGAGAACGTTCATGATATTCGCAGCTTCCTTGGGCTTGCGGGTTATTACTGTCGGTTTATCAAGGATTTCTCTCGAGTTGCACTTCCCCTCACGACTCTGACTCGTAAGGGGGTTCGTTTTATTTGGTCTGATAAGTGTGAAGCTTCCTTTCAGCGACTGAAGGAACTTCTCACTCATGCTCCTATCCTTGTAGTTCCTGAGAGTAACCAGGATCTTGTTGTTTACACCGACGCTTGTGGTAGCGGCCTCGGTGCTATGCTTATGTAGAAAGATCGGGTAGTTGCTTACGCTTCTAGGCAGCTACGTCTGAATGAGGTTCGCTATCCTACTCATGATCTTGAGTTAGCAGCTATCGTCTTTGCCTTGAAGACGTGGCGTCATTAACTATTGGGCGAACATTTCATTCTCTACACCGATCACAAGTCGCTGAAGTATTCATTCAGTCAGAAGGATCTCAATATGAGGCAGCAGCGATGGCTCGAGTTTCTCGCCTCATATAACTTAGATTTTCAGTATACCCCTGGCAAGGGGAATCGTGTTGTAGATGCGCTCAGTCGCAAACACTCGGCAGTTGTTTCTATGATGATTACCGAGTGGGTTATTCTTGAGACTCTTTCTATGTGTGATATTTGAAATCGAGCTCCGTCTTCTGATTCTCAGATCTTGTTATTCAGCTTGGAAGCTCGACCTATTCTATTGGATCGCATTGCCCATGCTCAGCGGCAGGATCCAGATTTGTTGCGATACATTCATCTCCTTGAGTCGGGATCCAGTGATGAGACATTGTTGGATTATTCTATTGATTCTCATCGGTGTCTTCGCAGGAAGAACCGTATTTTGATACCATCTGATTTATCACTTAGGCATGACATTCTGGACGAGTGTCATCGCACTAAGTACACCATCCATCCCAGGTCGAGTAAGATGTATGCCGACATGTGTTGCCTATTTTTTTGGGAGGGCATGAAGAGTGATGTTGCAAGTTATGTAAGCCGTTGCATGACTTGTCAACAGATCAAAGCTGAGCATCAGCGTCCATCTGGTCTTCTTCAACTGCTAGAGATTCCATTGTGGAAATGGGATCAGATATCCATGGATTTTATTGACGGTCTGCCTCGATCGAGGTCAGGCCATACTTCTATTTGGGTCATCGTCGATCGCTTGACCAAATCAGCTCATTTCATTCCTATTAAGTCCACTCGGACTGCTCCTCAGCTTGCCAAGTTATATGTGAAGGAAGTCGTTCGACTTCATGGCATTCCTAGCTCTATCGTCTGTGATCGAGACACTATCTCTACTAGTCACTTCTGGAAGTGCCTACAGTCAGCTTTGGGCTCAAAGCTGAATCTCTCGACTGCTTATCATCCTCAGACCGACGGTCAGACGGAGAGGGTGAATCGTGTTTTAGAGGATCTTTTGCGCTGTTGTATTCTGGATTTCGGAGGTAGTTGGGAGGATCACTTACCGCTTGTAAAGTTCTCCTACAACAACAGCCTTCAGTCTAGTATCGGCATGGCACCTTTCGAGGCTCTTTACGAAAGGCAATGTCGCTCTCCTACTTGTTGGTTAGAATCTGGTGAGAAGCACCTTCTTGGTCCAGATTCAGTTCGGGAATCTTCTGAGAAGATTATTCTTATCCGTCAGAGAATGAAAGAGGCACAGGACCGCTAGAAATCCTACGCGGACAACCGTAGGAAGCCTCTTGAGTTCTCCATTGGTGATCATGTCTTTATTCGGATATCTCTCATGAAGGGGGTTGTGCGTTTCAGCTCTACAAGGAAGTTGACTCCTCGCTATGTCGGACCATTTCCTATTACGGAACGCATCGGCCCCGTTGCTTATCGTGTGGCTCTACCTGCTCATTTCTCTGGAATACATGATGTGTTCCATGTTTCTCAGCTTCGCAAGTGTGTGCACGACCCTGATTCTATTATCGAGCCTCATATCGTGCCCGATCTGGAGATCTCACTCGATTTATCTTTGGAGCAGCAACCTCTTCGTGTGCTTGATTCGGAGGTTAGACGCCTTCGCAACAAAGAGGTTCCACTCGTGAAGATTCAATGGTCACCGAATCCTAAGGACTGCACTTGGGAGACCAGAGAATCTATCGAGCGCTCTTATCCTGGCTTTCTCCCATCTTCTTCTGCGGGTGAGAATTCTCTCTTTGATCTCTATCACTTCTTTTGTGGATTTGACGTTATAGACGACATCTATCTTAAGGAATTTCGGGGACGCAATTTTCTTAAGGGGGGAGTCTATAACAACCCGGGATTTGCATTACCAATTAATAAATAAAAGTTAGGATTTTATTTATTTTAATGAAGCATAAAAGGATTTGGAATAACAAAATTTATTTGAAAAAGGCTATTTTAATTAAATGGGAAATATGGGATTTTAAAATGAGGATAAAATTTTATTTTTGGAAAGTTAAATATTTTAGGAGAGGATTTAAAATGGGTTTGAATAAGAAAAGTGAGTTTTATAAACATATATGAACACTTAGAAATTTTTTGAAAACATGGAAATAACTCTCTTCATATTGGGTTATTAAACCTTACCCAATAACCCACCCTAAACTTCCTCTATAAATTATCTCAAACTCTCCTAACCTCATTCATCAAAAACCTAATCAAAACCCTAACCATTTCCTAAAGCTTTCATAACCAAAATGGCCTCCATCTTCATCTCCTTCTAGTTTTAGCTTATGCAAGTCATTCTATGAAAAGGTAATGCAAATACCCACCTCAAATCCATATTTTATATCTTCATAATTTCTGAAATTTGATTAGTAACACATGTTTTATGTGTTTTTTTGATCTTATAGCCTCCTAATCACCTTTTGCTAATTTGGGTTGATGCTATAATAGTATTTGTTGCTTTCAAGAGAGGTATATTGCTAAAAACCTCTTCTAGCATGTGTTTAATCATCTTTTGATTTCAATAATCATTTAGTAACACATGTTTTCTTATGTAACATGTGAATCATAGCTCTTTGATCATCTTTGCTTTCATTTTGGGGTTGCACATAAGGTATTTGTAATATATGCTAGCTGAAATTATAATTAGTTTATTGCTGTTAGTAAATTAGGCATATCTCAATCATCTTAAGTCGGAATTATGATTTTCTTGAAGTTCTGGAAAGCTTATTCTGTAGGCTATAACTTTTATGTTTTGAGCTTTGCCTAATTTTGTGGTTTGAATGGTCGAAATCACGTATGTTTGTCGCTGACCTGACAACAACACAGGGTTGATAAAATAAAACCATGAAATTGATTTGGCCATAAGTTACTCGTTTCTTATCCAAATCTAATAATTTTGGATGTTCTGGAAAGCTTAGATTTAGGGCTAAAACTTTCATGTTTTGAGTTTCATGAAATTTCGAAGTTAATTGGGTCAAAACTGTGCATTCTTACTACTGTCCCGAGAGCACATTGACAGTGATATAGAATTTAAATTTGAGAATTATTTTAGTCATAGAATTTTCATCTCTGGTCGGAATTTGACGATCTTGGTCATTCCGGAAAGCTTAGAAACTAAGCTACAACTTTCATTTTATTCATTTTGCCAGAATTTGAAGTTTACTATGCCAAAATTGTGGTTTTTCATCTCTGGCCAGTTAGTGCATAGCTATAGGCCTTAGTCTCTTTTCTCCCGTTGTTTTCAGCGTAGAACCCCGACTTTGCGACACCATTCCGGGCTCGTCCTTTGTCGGATTTTATTGTTTTTGGTCTCGTTAAAATGATGAGATCGAGATATTTAACCATGCAAAGTTTGGTTTAGATCTGGGTGTATTAGATACTTCGTTTCTATTGCCGAAGTAGCATCCAGAAACTGTTTTACAATAGTGATCATTTTCAGTTATCGTCGAACCAACTTTGAAACATTGTCGTTTCTTCGTTTCAAGTCGAAACCGAACGATTCTTATTGCATATCCAAGTAGGAGTACTTTACTACGCTCCTGCAAATTTTCATCTAGATCTGAGTTCATGTGACCCTTCGACCATGTCGTCGAAGTGGGACCTTTACACTGTTTTGACACAGTAAAGTTTTATGATTTTTGTCCGACTTTGAGACGACGCCGTTTCTTCGTTTCAAGTCGTAATTTCCCGATTCCTTTTGCAGTTTGGAGCAGGGATGTTGAACTATATTCTTACCAATTTTCATGCCATACGGATTCAGTTTGCTGGTCCGAATAATTTTTCGAACTTGGGTTCGCGTCATTTTTGGACTATTTTCCAACACTTAGAATATTTTCAGTGATTTTCTGGTTTTATTGATTTCTTTGAGATTTGTCTCTAGATTTCGTACACGGGTTTTATGAATTATTTTCAAAGGATTTTTCACTCCTAAATGGCTTTCGAAATTATTATATAATATTATTTTTAATTATCAAATTAATTACTCCATAATAGGAGAGTTTTCAAATGCCGTTTTAAAGTGATTTCAAAATCAATTATAAATCCGTTTCGCACCATTATTTTCTATAATAAAAATCTCACGCTCACTTTTTAGCACGTCGAGCGAAGTGGAAAGGTGCTTAAACGGTTAGGAAATCTCCGGCCTATGGAACCGTGTGTATTTTCTTTCCGGTTAATCCCCGACCTATTCGATTGATCGTTTTGACATTTGGGTCTAGTTTACCGATGATACGAGGTGGACTTTTTATTGTTTGGAGTGTGAGCTTGCTATTGGTTAGGAAACCGTTTAGTGCGAACGTGGGGTATGGGACTCATTGTTAACACTTTACGGGTTCCTCTCCAAGAAGTTAGTGGCACATTAGCCTCTGGGCGGCCAGTACTGGACCTCTGGGTCACCACGCCTCTGGGCAACCGTCTCTGGACACCTGCTCTATGGAGCAGTTTATTTTTCGGCATGCGCCTCTGGGCCTTATCCTTCTGGGAAGGATCTTGCCGTCTCGCGCGTTTCGCATCTGTGCGAGTGATCGATCACAACTCTACAGTACTTGGCAACAACGACTCTGGTCGGTGCACGTGCAATATTTGTATTATTTGATGATTTTTATATCCATTCGAGTACCGCCATTCGGTGTTGGTTCTATGAAACCATACGATGTAAGTGCGATTGCCTTGTGGATTCACAGTGTCTTTGGACACTGCTTTTCAGTGTTTGATTTCATTGACTTTTCAGTATATCCCCATTGCTCTTTGGAGCATCGATCTTTGCTTGGGCATTGATTACAGACTCTGGTCACTCTTGGGATTATTGCCTATGGGCATCTTTTTATAGCTTTGGCTACGCCGATGATATGAGGCGATTTTATTTATTCTACACTTTGGTGTTGATTTCTCTTTGGAGATTTTTATTGTTTATTGATGATTAGGGATCGTCATTATATTCATGTGGTTCATAATATACTTCTCTTTGGATAAGTACTGTTTTATTTATGTACCACATTATTCTATATCTCAGTTATTACTAATTGTTTAGCTAGCCTGACCCGAGTGTTTTCACTCGGGTCAGACAGAGTTGTTTCAGGTTAGGTCTCTGGACTTAGCTTCTGTGCTTCCGCTTGGACATTATCTGCTATGCTGATAGATAGCGCTTTTATTTGTCCACTATTCCGCTACTCTGTTATTATTCAGACTTTGATATGTACATATTTTTGACTCACATGTGTGAGCAGTGGCTTTGTACCCACTTATAGTATTTGGATCTGTATTGATGATGTATTGTTCTGGGATTTTACATCTGTTATGTGATTCTGTTCTGTGATGTTTTATCATTTATTATTGTGCTTTGTCCTGATAGATCTTTAGCCATTTGTAATTTCATTATAAGTATTTACCTAATATGTCGAACCACCCGATTGAGAAAAATTTAAATAGATTCCACCTTTCGACGTATTCGGTAGATAGTTATAGCTTGATTACAAATAGTCGCTTCCACTATACTCTATTCTCCGCTTTAACAGACAGTATTACTCCCGTAATACTCTTTGTTACAGTGGGTCTCAGAGTGGGGCGTTACAAAGCCTTTATTTATGCCATGGTATTTCCTTTAAAACGAGAATGGGTTATTTGTTTTGAAACTATAAAACATCACTTTCGAAACCACTGGATGACCTCCATTGAAAGCATAGAAAACCACTTTTCGAAACTCAAGTATATACCTTTAGAAGCTCTATAAATCAATCCTTTCGAAACCAAATAATACCTTTCGATCGTATCAAAACATTGCTAAATAGTCTTTAGAAATATAGCTTCGAAACCAATGAAAGTACCCCTTTCGAAAACATTGGGTTTTACTCTTTAAAATCATCTCTTGGGTCAAAGTGGTTACACATGAAAGTATCTCTTTTGAAACCTTTAATAAAATAATTTTGGGGAAAAATTGATGGTGTCGAAACCATCTATTCGAAAGCTCAAAACCTTAGAGTAAAACTTTGAAGGATAGCATCGAAACCCCCCTTTGACACCATTTCCTTCAAAACCCTTGAACCCCTTTGAAAGCATTTAGGAAGTGACTTAGCTTAAGTTTAGAACCAAGAGAACCCTTTGAAAGCATTGATGACTGCAATACATCCAAAAGGTAAAAGAATAGCGGCTGGGTTTCGACCAGGTCGGAACCACTTCTTTCTAAAGCATTATATAAAAACAAAGGAACCCATTCTAAAGCTCTTACTTAAAACATGATATGGCAACCTACTTAGAAAGCTATTTAGAAAAACCCCTTTCGAAAACATAGGTTTTGACTACGTCAAAATCTTTAAGTAAAACAAAGTAGGCACTTAATATTTGAAAACAGAACTAAGGTTTCGGCCCCATCGGAAGCATTGCTTTCGACACCATACCTTTCGCCTTTCCTCCAATCCACTACATAATATCTAAGCGAAACCTTGTGTATTGATTTCGACTAGGTGGGTTTCAGCTGGGTTGGTTTCGACTGATTTAGAGCGGAAGCATTGGAGTTGAAAGGTACTACTAAAGGAGGCGGAACCCTCTTTTTTGATTAAAGGCTAAAATCATGCTTATTTTTAGTAATTGCTTTAACTAACCTGCCTATGTGTAATCTTTTAATTGGTTGGCTTAAAACTTTTCAAATACTTTACAAAATTATTTCCGCATTTATCAGATCTAAATCAAAGGATAAATTAACGTTTAAGCCCTTCCATTAAGCTAAACCAATATTGCAAATAAGTCCTTCTTTTTAAAATAATTTACTTTCCATAGCAAATCAATTATGAAAAATCCCCAAAAATCAGAGAAATTTAATTTCATCATATCATCTGACATATTAAAATTTTAGACCCAATTTATTCCTAAAATAATCGAAATAAATTTTAAACCCAAATATATCATATTTTCCTTTAGAAATTCATAATAAATTTTCCATAGCTTGGAAAATTATGAAAATTGAAACTCATTCCTAAAATCATGTTTTACTTAACATATAATTTTTCTATTGCATTCTAAATTGAATAACAATCGGTTTTACCCTAAAACCGTGCAAATTCATATGTAAATGAATTGGTTTAAATCAAACATAAAATAATTCAAACATATCATCATCCAAAACATCATAAAAGCGAATTTAATCTTAAATCTGAAAACATATGATTATAAAAACAAAGTAGAGATGGAATGAATTATTATTCACCTTGGATATGATAAGGAATTTGAGATTTGTAGAAGATTGATTCCCCTAGCTTTGATCCTTGGCTTTTCTTTATTTTTTCTTCCTCTTTTCCCTTGTTAATAGCCGGCTTCTCTTAGGGTTTGATTTGCAGTTTTAGGCTTTTTTTAGAATGAAGGTGAAAGATGAGAAAATGAAACGTGAATGGGTATAGCCGTGAATAAAAAGGTGCGGCTATTTACTAATATACCCATGTTTTTAATTAATAACATATAAGCCATTCTAAGCCCATTTAATTAGTTACTTAAGCTCGGACTTCTTATAGTTTTATTCAAATCTCAATCCCCTTATCATCATTATTCTATTTAATTTCTCTAATTAAATCTTCTGAATAATGTTATCAAATATTAGGGATGTTACATCCTTTTGCTACTATTTAAGCCAGAAACGGAAGAGTTTTCTTGCTCTGTGGCAACCGCGGGCTCTTGCACGGTTCTGGGAGTAGGAAGTGATTGCAAGGTCAGAGGGCATTCAATTTTTCCATAAATGCTTTTTGTTTGTTCTCCATCTTTTGACTGATTTCATCAACCATCTTGTTTAACTCGCCTCTAGTGACAACTTCATGCAAGATAGAAGATCCCGACACCTGATCTCCTATGTTGGCATCGTTGACTTCAACTTGTTGAGGATTGGCTTCCTCTCCAGCTATTACAGCTCCTATGGATCTTTTGGAAGTAGTTCTCTTTCTTCCTAGTGCCATTGATTCTCAACAGCTAATTTTCTAAGAAAAGATTGGGGATCTAACTTCTGAAAGCACCCAAATGTTAACCCAAAAAATGGATCAACACCTTGGATTGAGTGTGAAAGGACCAGCCATGTTTATCAAGGCAAATGAAATAAGAAAAGCGATAGTAAATTGTAGAAAAAGTAAAGAGACAAGAGATTTTTATAGTGGTTCGGCTGTCAACGAAGCCTATGTCTAATTTATAGATTTTATTAATCAACTGTTGTTACAAGAGAATTTGAATTACAATATAATTCCCCATCTTCACGTTAGATTAAGCCACCATTGTTAGAAACAAAAGGAGGATCTCAGATTCTCAATTGTCTCTTAAAGGTTGTTGTGTGAGAGAAGAGGAGTGAAGAAAGAATAGCAGAGCTTCAGCAGAGATCAAGTTCAGGAACCCTTTTTTATTGAAGGTAGGATGGTATTTATAGGATTTAGAGAGTACTTGGATCAGAACCATTGCACCAAAAGCCTGTAGTTGTCTATCGAAAGAAGCATGAAAAGTTTGGAGTGATTCCAAGCTAACTTTTTGGATCGATACCGATCAAATTGGATCGGATCAGTACTGATCCAAAGAGTTATGTAATTTTTGAACAACTTCTTTCCGGTTGGCTTTCCTGCTTGCTTATAAGGCTCTCCATATAATTTCATAGCGTTGACTTGTTTTGATGATGGTTCACTCATGGGTTTGACTGAACTTTAGTTTGAATCCGATAAGTTTTTACTTCTCAAACTTGGATGCTTGGATTGTTACCAAACTTGGTAGATAGGCTTACCGGAGTGGTAGAAACCTAACGCAAGTGGTTTGGAGGAACATCAAGTCAAACTTTTAAATAGGTATCGATCCAATTGGATCAGATTGGTACCGATCCAAAGTGTTTGCGTATTTTTTGTTCAAAATCTTAGGATTCCTTTGTTTCGTACTTTTAGGCTGTTATCCCGCCTTTTGGCAAGGCCGTGACACCAAGGACTTAACTGGAAATCGAGGACAGTCCGTCCCGAAGATCGGTTATATGCAGGTTCACTATGGATGTCGATAAATTTTGTCCAAGTCCGGATCGAGCTACAATTGACACGGCAGGACGTGCGAAGCTATGAAAGACAATGTTCAAATTTTCAAGTCAATCGGAGTTTGTATGCTCAAGTTGCGATCGATACAAACAGAACAGTTGCGATCGATACGAACAGAGCAGTTGCGGTCGATACGAACAGTGAAACGAACAGAGCAGTTGCGATCGATACGAACAGAGCGATGCGAAGCAGATCAATGCGAATTCAGCAGCCTTTAATAAATTCAAACTTGCATCGATCATAACTCAAAATCTAGAAGTCCAAATGCTACGTAATTTTCATAGAAGCTTGCGTACATCCTCAGCAACACTCACGATCGATCTCGACTCGATTGGACCAAATTACGATCGATACGAAATTCATTCGTATCGATCACAGATCGAGCACACACCGCATGGGATCGATTGCGTAGGCCCACCCGCGTGCCAGAAGAGGTCTTCCCAGATCTGAGCAAGATATTTGAAACCTACGCATATAAATAACAGCCCAGAACCTACAGAAAAGGGATCCTTTTGCTCTTTGACGTCCAGACGCTGCCGAAACATTATTGCACTCAAAAATCACTATTGTACTCGAGATTTACTGTTGTAATCCGCTGTAACCAGCAAGCAAAAGTTAATAAAAGTCAACCATTTCATAGTGGACGTAGGCAATACGCCGAACTACTCTTAATCTCTGTGTTCTTTTGCTGTTTTTTGATTATTGTCTGGAGTGTTTGTTAGATAATCCTCTTTTTACATTTACTTTCTTCATTTTATCTCTTCAAACAATTCCGAAGAGTGTTGTGCCCAATTTTGGTACAAACACTTTGGTGCTTTCACTGAGAAAACCCAACTTTTCTCCTGCTCTGTGGATCTACTACCGTCGTTGGATTGCAAAAATCTAAGGAGGAGATCCAGACCTATCGTCAAGTGGTTCCTTCTATTCTATTTAGATTGCTCCACATCTAAGAGGAACTACACTCATCAAGATTTTCGTATCCATATTTTCGTATCCAGAAAATATGAAGATTTTCGTATCCATGTTTTCGCACCCAGAAAATATGTCAACATTCGTACCGATCGAACTTTGTATCGATCAGTTTTCGTATCGATTGAATTTCGTATCGGTCAGTTTTCGTATCGATCAAACTTCGTATCTATCACTTTCATGTCAATCAACATTCGTATCGATCGACTTTCGTATCGATCGCTTTTCGCATCGATCACTTTTCATATGGATGAACATTCGTATCGATCGACTTTCGTATCAATCACTATTCGTATCTTTCACTTTTCATATCGATCAACATTCGTTCGATCGACTTTCGTATCGATCCCTATTCGTATCAATCACTATTCGAATCGATCAATATTCGTATCGATCACTTTTCGCATCGATCACTTCTCATATCGATCACTTTTCGTATCGATCACTTTTCGTATCGATCACTATTCGTATCGACCACTTTTCGTATCGATCGATTTTCGTATCGATCAACTTCGTATCGATCCAGCCACGTGCATTTCGTACCGATACTCAAAGACACTTCGTATCGATCCAGCCGCGTGCATTTCGTATCGATCCTCAGATACCACTTCGTATCGATCCAGCCGTGTGCATTTCGTATTGATACTCGAATACACTTTGTATCGATCCAGCTGCATCCAATTCGTATCGATCATCAGATACAACTTCGTATCGATCATCAGATACAACTTCGTATCGATCTAGCTGTGTGCCTTTCGTATCGATCCAAGTGTCCACTTTTCGGATCGTTCAATTTCACCTACATTTGTATCGTTCAAACGTTGCTGAGAACGATACGAAATTTCAAAAAAAAAAATATTTTCGGGTACGACCCAAATTGCCGTCAAAATATCGAACCCTAGCCGCAGCGCAGAGCATCCGCATAGTGAATTCAATAACCAATTTAATGAAGGAACATTCCATCCGTGCTTCTGATTGTTCCATGACTGAACAAGACATAGGGGATTACAACAACGAATGTTGAATTGCAATCAAGGAATGGGTAAAGGAATACTACTCAATCGGTGCTCCCAGAGGCTGGAGAACCTAACTAATACGCCAAGGATTAGAGTTGGTTAATATATCATGCTTCTAAGGTGGACTGCAACTTCCCCCAATTGACCAGTTTTTAAACTCCTGAATTGACAACTACATTGTGATGGCTAATATGATGACTGCCCTACACTGTCTGCTCTACCAACTCAAAGCATAGCTGGTCACCACTGACCCATCTTCAAATGCCTGCATCTTAGCCATACCATGTCCATATGACTAGAAGCATGGCATACAACCTTAAGAGGACTTCCTTACTACCTTATATGGGCTTCCTACCTGGGTGAAAATTAGAAATAATCACCAATCTATGAGCCCATCTTAACCAACTCACCATCCAATCGGCATTACCAACCACTCGAAAGTTGGGCAATCGTGCATACATCATTCACCAGTGTTACAAGACCCCGTAGCCATAAAATGGACCTGATCATAATGTCGATTGGAGAATCTTTCCCAGTCAAGACCTATTCATTGAAACCACCCTACATGCAGAATTTCCAGTGAAAATTCAACATGTTGACTATGTCAGTGTACTATGGAAGTACAACCCCCGACACTATCTTATGAAGTGGGAATGACGTGTGGATTTTGCCAACGGTGATGAATGCCATCAAATGCAGATGTCTTCCCTCATTCCTCAGAGAAGACCGTCAATCACGGTTAGACATACCAGGTCTATTTCTCATATCGCTAACAGGAATAAAGAAGCTGACCGCCAATGAACCGATCAAAGTCCACAGCCAGTTGCTCCCAACACTCATAAATGAAATCATCACAAGAGCTTATTCCCAGACTTTGACAAGAGAACTAGTGGATAGCCACCAATAACTACACCAACATATCCAGGCCAATATTGAGTTGATGAACCATATGAAGGATCAACATGGAGAGATAAGGAGGGAACTTACTCCATACTCTAGATCGGAAAACTCCCCTTCTTTAGATAGCTACCATGGATGCCAACGCCATAAGGCTGCTCCGGAAAGGATAGCTCTGACAATATGTCCAAGCCCCATAAAACGAAGGACCGGGAACACCCGACCCCTATCGATCAGGAACTTTGATCAAATTGAACTATTTGCGTTAGACTTCCAACTGTGAAGAGTTGGACCGAAGTACAATAGCGAGCATACGACGCTGCTTCACTTATCCATGAGATTTAATACGATCTCTTTTGAATTATTTCTATTTCAATTTCGTTTATGTTGCGAAATATGACCGACTTGAATTAAACTACTTGCAAATGATGCAGGTAACCGAGTACTTGAGGTTGGGTGCAAAAAAACCTCCGTGGAATATGATCAAATCATTGAGGTAACATCATGACGAGCATGATTCAACCACTCATCGGCTACTATATGCCCCGACTGGGGGCAAGGCATCAAAGCAGAAGAGACCGACAAGGTTAGGACTCTAGTACAAGGTGGATGCAACCGACCATCCACTCATCCGCCTATGCAATTTAATTGGAGATCTAGGAAAGACTTGGAGTGATATGTCCCAACAATGTACTCTCCATCTCGTACTTGAAGCTCGCCAAAATACTTATACTTCTTCTAATGCCCAGTAAAATTGGAATCACACCAAGAATGGATGTGACATGACCGTCTATGCATCCAATCCTACATTAGAACTTGGGGTAATTTGAAAACATATGTTTAAAGTGGATATGATTTGACCATTCACGCTCTAGCTTGCGTCTGTGATTCGGCGAAACAATCATGCCTTAAACTGACTTCATCAAGGGCCAACCCTCAATTTATAGTCATCAACAACTGACTGCCTACTCGCTAACCAACATGAGCCATCATTTCAACTCTCTTCCTTAGATCGATCGGAAAAACGCAAAGTATAAAGTGGACGTGACTCAACCGTCTGCTCTCCAATTTTTGCACCTGACTTAAGGGAAAATACACAGCTCAAAGTGGATGTAATTCGACCATCCTCTCCTCTGCTCAAGCTCAAAGCTTGTTAGAACACTAATCTTACTCCTTAGGCTTGGCAGAAGGGGAATCCAAATGAACATGGATGTGATTCAACCGTCCATCAACTACATCTCATCCTTCGTTGTGGGGCAGATAAGTGGAAGTTAATCGGGATCCCACCGATCACTCGCTAAGTGAAAACCCGAGCTCAGGGACCATCTATCACACTGAAGCCAAAAGGGATTGATACACGACAATCCTCTAACTAACTCCGGCTCCCAAAGTGCAAGTTGGAGCATAAACTTACGGACGTGGGCTCGAGGAGGGTGGATCCGTCCACCTAATGACGTTGCCCATGTTCAACCTAAACGCGAGGAGGATGCATCTGTCCATCTAACGACCTCGCCCTTCATATTTGCAAGCTTGAGGAGGGTGGATCCATCCATCTAACGACCTCGCTTGCCTACTCAGGGTGGATGCAATACGACCATCCATGTACCTGATCAACTTCTTGTTCCCATAGTGTGAATGAAATCATAATACCTAAACAGATGTGGCTGACCATTTGTCGGCCAACTCCAGATTCCCAAAGTGCGAACTGGAGTATAAACATTAACTAACTCTGGTCCCGAGAGCGCGGACTGGAGTATAAACACCAAATGGGTGTGATTGACCACCCATCAACTAACTCCAGATTCCTCGTGTGCGAACCGGAGTATAAACATCAACAAACTCCAGATTCCCAGAGTGCAAACTGGAGTATAAACATCAACTAACTCCAGATTCCCAGAGTGCGAACTGGAGTATAAACATCAACAAACTCCAGATTCCCAGAGTGCGAACTGGAGTATAAAAATCAACTAACTCCAGATCCCTAAAGTGCGAACTAGAGTATAAACATCAGCTAACTCTGGTCCCGAGAGCACGGACTAGAGTATAAATACCAAATGGGTTTGACTGACAACCCATCAACCAACTCCAGTCCTCAAAGCATGGTTTGGAATATAAATACCAAATTGGATGCGATTCGACTGTCTATCTATCGGCTCTGGTTCCTCAGCAAGTTCTGTAGTACAAAAAGCAGATGTGGTTCGACCGTCTGCTTTCCAATC
This sequence comes from Allium fistulosum, assembly GCA_030737815.1. Lineage (NCBI taxonomy): Eukaryota > Viridiplantae > Streptophyta > Magnoliopsida > Asparagales > Amaryllidaceae > Allium > Allium fistulosum. The sequence goes on along the minus strand of CM060904.1, from coordinate 1,123,362,212 downwards.
TTCCCCTGACATGGGGGCACACTTAACACACAAAATTGGATGCGATCCGACCATCCAGCACTAAGCGGGCATGACACAACCGTCCATGCATCAACTCTTGTCCTCAACATAGGACCCATAACATAAATTTATAGGGATGCACTCTAACCCTACAAGACAAAATTTCTTCCTTGATTCGACAAGGAGATGCAGATTCGCAAAATGGACCTAGCTGGATGTCCTATTCTAAATTGATATTACTACCATCCAACCGCAAATGAACGTGGCATGACCGTTCATCTGCTAACTCTCGCCTGTGATCTAACGGATTGTGCATGCAACATGGACGGGTGTGACCCAACCACCCACCAACCAATTATTTCCTACAATTTAGTAGGAGAAATATCAAATTAAAGTTGTCATAGTGTGACTGACCACACTTCGACTTTCGCCATTGACTAGTGCCAGAGGAATTAATCGAGGAAAATGCGGTCCGACCATTATCTGCTAAAACTCTTAGTCCCCAAGGTGTGACTAATGGCCCTTCAACTTACTATAATCCTCAAGTTGTGGCTACAAGCATAGATAAACGAATGAATGTGACTCGACCATTCATTCACCAACTCCGACCTAAACTCGACATGAGGAGTATAAACTCACTACAGGTGCAATTAGACCATCCATGAACTAACTCTGTTAACCTAGGACTGGGGGAAGAAATACAAATCACTGAAAGAAGAGAAAGGTGTCTCGCTACATCTCCAGCTTAGCGTCCTTTACAACTTAAGGCAACGACTACAAGGAGACCCTAATGCTAACCAATCAGAATGATGCCCGAAGTTCTGGGTAACCAATTATATCATACCGCCGAATTGACGGGCAATATCGATCTGCACCTTTCATATCACACCATTGGATCGATAGGAAATGAGCTCCGAGCATTCTACATCATTCCGTTGAATCGACGGTCAATATCAATCCTCTTCGACTACAAATCGATGTGACCCGAACGTCCATCAAATACCTTTGGCCAACAGCGCATGGATAGAAGGATAAACCACGAATGAGTGTGACTTGACCATTCATCCTCCATCGCCTTCCTTTGATCCTTCAGGAAGAGCATGAGACCAAATGAGCATAACATGACTGCATTTGAGCTGACTTTATTCCTAGATCTAATGGGAGAACATAAATCAAAATGGACTTAGTTGATCCCCCAACTCCAAAAGAATGCAATGCGACCACTCATTCTTTGACTCTTACCACGATTCGACTAAACGAGCAATTCACAACAAGTGCAGCCTAAATGTCCGCGCACCAATTCTTACCCTCGATTCGACAAGGGAAGCATCAATTCTGCATTGGATCTGAATGGACGATTCACTCTTCAGTTTTTTGCCAAGAGTATGGCGACATAAGTAGCAAAGTGAATGGCATTGATCGTCCAATACCCAACTCATGTCCGAATGTCAGCAAAGCAACAATGTATTCTGCCTAGAGGAAAGAACTAAAACATAATGCAAGATAGGCACGACTCAGCCTTCCATCGGTTAGCTCGATCCCATGGTTCAACGGGATAGAATGCGAAATTGAAGCGGACATTATCTACCTTGCCACTTATCGAGATATTCCCCAGATTTGGGGGCACGCGCGAGAAATAAGATGAATGTAATTTGATCGTTCATCAAACAACTCTAGCTCTTACAGCTTGGACTACAGTATAAACACAGCAGAAGCTAGGCTCGATCATTCGCACAATACGTCCATCAACCCAAGACTGGGGGGCATGAGTCTGATCATCCAAGAGCTGGATACGACTACTAAATCCTATAGCTCGTGCCTAGTATTTATAACAACTTGAAGTTACAACCGAGAGGATGCTTAGAGATAGAATCATTAGATCGACGCCCGGACTTATGGGCAACTGATCATCATTCTGACCCTTCCAATGAGCAATGGATCGTGGGTACATTGAATAGAGAGCGCATTGCTCGGAAACACAAGTAGATTCAAACTCATAGCTAGAGCCAGCTATGCTGTAGCACGCGATACAAGGCTAAGTTCTACTAATCCTTTGATCCAACGCCCCTATAAGCCTGATCTTTTACCATTGCAAATAAACATATAAAGTGCCTACAACCCATCACGAGTACTAAAGATTAGATCACGACTCAACACAATGATGACGAAAGAGTAAACTGCGTTGCTCCGGCTGAATCTTGATGTGTTTGCTTGGACTCAACCTCATATATACATATGGACTCTCACTAGCTATTGAGAACCCTGCGTTAAATGTCGACCTGAGGCATGTCTCGGTGAACAAAAACGATACGACGTGGATCCGGAGAGATCAACTGCACTTAAAGAGGAGGTGAATTTACTCAAAACCGATGGGTTCCTCTACCCAAAATGAGTATCCAATCCTTTACTTATAAGAAAAACGAATGGAGAGTGGCGGATGAACGCCGACTACTCAGATTTGTACAAGGCATGACAAAGCACAACCTTCCACTGCCAAGGATCAACCAACTGGTGGACTCGACCATCGAACATGAATTTCTCACTTCCATGGACACAAGACTCCAGATACAATCAGATACTGAAGCATGTCCCAGACCAGGAATACAACAGTTTCGTTACTAAACTGGGCCTATACTGCTATGTTGCAACCCCCGAATTCAAACTTGAGAACGCTTATGCTACTTACCAAAGGACGATTAACAGATCATTCAAAAATCAGATTGGTCGATCGATGAAAGTAGATGTGGTCAATATGCTCGTGAGATCACGACGATCAAATGACCACATCGATGACTTGGCAGAGATATTCAGTGCTCTCCAAAAAATGCAGATGAAACTCGATCCTTTGAAATGCTCTTTCACCATTACATCAGAAAGATTATTTGTTTTCATCATCAATTCTCGTGGAATCAAGGCTAATTTCCAAAAAAATCCGACAATTAGAGACACCCATGTCCCGAAGACAACCAAGCAGGTACGGAGCCCAAGTCGGAAGATTACCGTCCTAAGTTGATTCAACTCTAGGACCATCTACAAGTGAATTCTCTTCTTCAACCTGACCAAGAGAGGAAAGAGAACTTTTGAATGAACTAACAACTGCATTGATGCAATTCCATCTCTGATAGATCACTTAAAGAGACCTTCCATTTTACCCAAACCTTTGGATCGTGAAGATTTATACATCAATTGGGCCGTGTTAACACACGCCGTAAGCATCGCAATGCTATGTGAAGAGAAACGAATCCAAAGACCAGTATATGATGAAGGCTGGCTATTGACAAGCTCACCCCATTAATGTCTATATCGACCAGCCGTTATGATAGGTCCTATAGAAACCTTAAATGTTTGGAAGGTTACTCAATTAGAATATCAAGCTAAGCCAATTTGATATCACTTATCTCCCTCGGAGAGCTCTCCATGGTTAAACATTAGCATACTTCATATCTGAATTCACTACATCAGACGATTATCCGAAGAACAGTGGAGAACCGTCCAACCAATGAAGAACATAAATAGATGGAATTTCCGATAATCGGCTTTTTAACGTCGAAGTTGCGTTAATGACTACTGAGGAACAATCGATCTGCTACGCCCTCAAACTCAACTTCCCTGCAACAAATAACAAAGCTAAGTATGAAGCCTTGGCGCTCAAACTTGCAAGAAAACTAGGAGTGGAAACTTTACATGTCTTATGTGATTACTGGTTAGTAGTATGCCAAGTCAGGGAAGATTATCTGACTAGGGGGCAACGTCTTGCTCCTTATCTCAGCTGGGTCCAAGAGCTATTAGCCGACTTCGAGTATTACACCATTACACACATCCTCGGACAACAAAATGAAAAAGCCGAGTCATTGGCCAAGCTAGCCAGTTCCGAGGATGCAAGACATATAGACTTTATCCTAGTTGAAATACTTATTATTCCAAGCATTGACAGATGAAGATCGACTAGATCCTAGAGACGGAGCCAAAAAGGGAGTCACGGATGACTCCTATCACAGATTATCTACAACAAGGCATCCCTCTTGAATAGAGGAATGAGAAATGGCATATCCTTCGCGAAGTTGACCCATAAGTTAACACTTGTACATTTTGTGTCCATCAGTGACCAGCCATCAACTTCGTATCCATCGATGTGAAGCCCATAGATACGAAAGTCACTACATGATCAAATTTAAGCCACTCAACTCCATCGATACGAAGCATACATTCCAATATCTCAAATCGATCCAGGAAAGGATCGATATGAAGGAAGGAATTAAAACAACCAGCGAACGTTGTTACAACTCGAACTTCACATCGATCCAAGAGAGGATCGATATGAAACTCGATACAAAAAAAATTGACAATGACCCGTGAACGTCCAAACATTGACGGGAGTCAGGCTAACATACATGCATGTATGATGGAATAACATTCAATTTTCAAAATTCACAGGAGTTGAATGCTCACCTGATGACAATTACAATTGTGAACAACAAATCGCTAGCACTCGACACTCAGTAACAACAATACACTGCATAATCATTGGTAGTCAAAAAATAAGCATTTATATTACTGGAAATCAATCGAAGGTTACATCTTTTGACGAAAAGATAGCAACTACTCAGCGAATCAGATAGAACTTCTTCAGAATGAAGGATGCAGCTTTTCAAAGCACGTCATGTTCACACAAGATGTACTTTGGGGGGCAAATGTTATCCCGCCTTTTGGTAAGGCCGTCACACTAAGGACTTAACTGGAAACCGAGGATAGTCCGTCCCGAAGATCGGTTATACGCAGGTTCACTATGGATGTCGATAAATTTTGTCCGAGTTCGGATCGAGCTACAATTAACACGGCACGACGTGCGAAGCTATGAAAGAAAACATTCAAAATTTCAAGTCAATCAGAGTTTGTATACTCAAGTTGCGATCGATACGAACAGAACAATTACGATCGATACGAATAGAGCAAAGGCGATCGATACGAACATAACAGTTGCGACCGATATGAACAGAGCAGTTGCGATTGATACGAACAGAGCAGTTGCGATCGATACGAACAGTGCAGTTGCGATCGATACGAACAGATCAGTTGCGATCGATACGAACAGAGCACTTGCAATCGATACGAACAGAGCACTTGCGATCGATACGAACAGAGCAGTTGCGATCGATACGAACAGAACAGTTGCGATCGATATGAATAGAGCGATGTGAAGCAGATCGATGTGAATTCAGCAGCCTTTAATAAATTCAAACTTGCATCGATCATAACTCAAAATCTACAAGTCCAAATGCTACGAAATTTACACAGAAGCTTGCGTACATCCTCAACAACACTCACAATCGATCTTGACTCGATTGGACCAAATTATGATCGATACGAAATTCGTTCGTATCAATCACAGATTGAGCACACACCGCATGGGATTGATTGCGTGGGCCCACCCACGTGCCATAAGAGGTCTTCCCAGATCTGAGTGAGATATTTGCAACCTATGCCTATAAATAGCAGCCCAGAACCTATAGAAAAGGGATCTTTTTGCTCTTTGTTGTACTCGAGATTTACTATTGTAATCCGCTGTAACCAGCAAGAAAAAGTTAATAAAAGTCAACCATTTCATAGTGGACGTAGGCAATACGCTGAACCACTCTAAATCTCTATGTTCTTTTGCTGTTTTTCTGATTATTGTTTGGAGTGTTTGTTAGATAATCCTCTTTTTATATTTACTTTCTTCATTTTATCTCTTCAAACACTTCCGAAGAGTGTTGTACCCAATTTTGGTACAAACACTTTAGTGCTTTCACTGAGAAAACCCAGCTTTTCTCTTGCTTTGTGGATCTACTACCGTCGTTGGATTGCAAAAATCTAAGGAGGAGATCCAGACCTATCGTCAAGTGGTTCCTTCTATTCTATTCACGTAGTGGAGATTGGATTTCCATAAATGACTAGGCTACCGAGGTACCGCCATTACAATACACCTTTAGATAAAATATACCGAGGTCAACAAGAACTTCTTGCACCCCTGCTACATAGAGCTGACTGCCCCTTTAACATGGCATACCGGATTACATCATCCCTCGGGCACCAAGCCTGCAAATAGATGCACCAGGCCATGGCCCCACTTTCGTGTGCATGCCAAAATAGTATATACTGACTCTAGATCGAGGAATGATGCTCCTAATGGTAACAAACCACATAGCTCTGTCGCATATCCTCTGTTTTAGTCATTACCGGGTTGTGTGGCTTGTGAGGTCATGCTTTACCTTTTCCTCTCTTAGCAATTCCCACTTGGAATGCTAACACTACCATCTAGGCAGCACTACAGTGTCAGCATTCATCCATACAAGTTGTCCAGGATATGAACAAACTGAAGGCACTACTTCTACTACATTCATTTTGGAATGACCCTCAGTATTAGTAGGAAGCAGCTCTTGCACTTCAAACAGCTCCGTCTTCGATTCCATCATCTTCAAGATCTCTTAAATACGATGCTTGAGTTGGATCGAAGTGGGTTTTGGATAATTTATACTTATCTGATCCCGGTCTCTTAGAACCAAAATTCGCTAGTTTCCAGTAAAATCAACTCCGGTTCTTTTGGAAATATACAAACAATACATAGGAGCGGGGATCACCCTCTAACCGTTTAAGTGGAAGGATCTCCCTATCATTTATCCTAAGTGAACATAACGAGATTTATATGCACTGTACAGCATCATCGAAGATGGCTGTGCCATATAACCCATGTGTTTCTCCTAGATATTTCCGAAGTTATATTTTGGCCAAGATTTGATAATCAGTTATTAAACAATCAAACAATCAAACAAACATAGATTTAATTCCATGTGGGATTCACTATGCATCTATCAATTAATCTTTCCATAAGTCAAATCACTTTTCAAATCTTTGATTTAAAATACCTTTACAAAGAATATTTCCAAAGACCCTTCATACTCTTTTAAATACTTGGAAAAACATTCATATACTTATCTCACTGGTATAAGTATATTAATAACCATTATAGTTTCAATACTTAGAAAATACCCATATACTTATCTCAATGGTTAATTATATTAACAAAACTTAAGGAAGATTTTCTCTTTTCCAAACCATATTTAAATGGGCCAAAAATGATGTTATTTAAAGACATTTCTTACTGAAAACTGAACCACTATCCTTCGGTGTTAAGTATGGAAAGAATGTTTCCATACCAACATAAATTAAGAAGGATAAATAGTCAAAATAAATCTCAATCTTTTATAAAATTCCCTTTTTGTAAGCCCATTTCATATTTATAAATACTTTTTTTAAGTCTCCAAATTAATTTATAAAACTTCTTTATAAGGTCTAAAATGATTTATAAACTCCTTTACAAAATATCATTTGTAAACCTTTTTTTAATAAATCCCTTTTTACTAAGTATAATCCTTTTTATAAAACAATTCATTATTTATAAACATCCTTATTAAAAAAATAACTTTAACATATTTATTAAAATAATTAAATAACTTACTTTAAAACCTCATTTAAAAGCACTTAACCTCAAATGGTTAAACAACTGAAGTTATTTTAGATCCTTAACTTTACAAATTTGGAAAGAGACTTAACAACTACAAGAGTACTAAATCAAGTTGCCATTTTCTTAAATTTGACTTTTCAAGTTACATAATAGGTATTTACATAAGCCAACACATATGTAAATAAAATCAATTAGCAATCAGCAACTAAAAAATCACTTATCCAATATAAATTAACTGGCATACAATTCGATGTCCAAATCAATATATTAGCAGAACGAAAATTTATTCTACTAAACAGATGTCAAAGTATAGTATAACTTATCCATATTTGTTTGGCTACTTAATTGCTTAGACAAAAGAGAATCCCTTGTGTTTAGACTTTTCTTTTCTAAAGAAAGTTATCCTTTAAACAAACCGATTTTTTAGAAATAAGTGATTAAGAATTTAAACCTCCTTTAAAATAATTAACAAGAAGTTAAACCCTTTATTAAATCATAATTAAATCTTAATTAAAATCTAAGCTTAACTTAATTACTAATTAATAAAAAATTAAACATTTAACTAAAAATTTATTTATAATTAAAACCGTTAATTGATAACTAAAAATAATTAAGCACTTACTTAATAATAATTAATTAATAATTAATCCTTTACTTAATTAAATATTAATTAAAAATTAATCCTATTCTTAGCAAATAATCAATTATAATTTAATCTTACTTAGTTAATGATTAATTAAAATAAATCCTACTTTAAAAGTTAACCAATTAATAACCAATCTTTACTTAATTAGAATTATTATATCTTACTTAATACTTAATTAATCATTAATTACCCAAAGCTTAATTAATTAAAAATTACTTAATAAACACTTAGTTACTTCCTCAATACTTATTATTAAGTTTAGAAAATATTTCTAAAGTATACTTAAGTGTAAACTCTAATTTGCAAAAAGTTGAACTTTTACCAAAACTGCATCCATAGCGACTATCAGTATGCATACCATAACTCGAATATTATTTATAAGTTTCTCTTTGAAATATTTATCACTTGGAAAGCTTACTTACCCTTTTAAAACATAAAGTAAGTATCTTATAAAACTAAACAAATATTAAATCTTGAAATGATTTTGTATTTAAAACTAATAACCATAGTTCTTTTTTAGACAAGTAAAGGTGCTAGCTTACTTATCATATCACTACATATTCATGTCCATAGTATGCATAATCATATCACAAACACATCATAAGTAAAGGCCTAATCTTTCCAACATTCACATCACTTTTAGACGTCACTTTTAAGCTAGGCAAATCCACATACAAGCACATATATATCCACATCCAACCCACATACTAGTCAATACATAAGCAATTCTACATCAAAATACTAGTCATAAGATAAATATATTATTTTTTTCTAAAAATAAAGAGTTTTTCTCAACAAATCTATGAAAGCAAACCAAACTATCACTAGAACTTAAAATGAGCCTAGACCTTGGATTTCGTTTTGTAAAAACTTGATATTTACCCTTGGACATTAGAAAATGGCTCAGCCTATGGGTAAGTAGGGCATGGCGTAGTGTGATAAAGGGGTGTGTGGGCTTGTTTTAGGTAGTTGAGAGTGTAAGAAGAAGAAAGGACTGAATTTAAGTATTTTTAAGGATTAAAAGGAAGAAAGGAGTGATTTTTTTAAAATTTAAAATATGTGGAAGCCATTTAAAAATTTAGAAAGTTTAGAGAAGGAGATGTAAAATTTTAAAAGTAGAAAAATGAAATGGTGAGGGAGAGAGATAAAATTTGAATTAGTTTTATATAAATTTAAATTATAAAATTACAAAAATGCCCTCCATTAACTTTTGAATACATCACCTCCATTTTTCCCTTCCTTGTTCCACACGCAAGGGATCAAGGTGCATCCCTTATCCAACATGTTAAACCCTTTAGTGTACCATGATGTTGCAGTTGAATGCGACATTTCATAATTTGATTTTTAAAATTTAATTCTTATGTAAAATGGTCATATCTTAATCTTACTTAAGTAAGCATATATTTTTACTTCTTCAATGTCACTAATCCATACTTATAATATTGTAAATGTATATTTGTAGACCAAGGTATTCACAACATTTCAAATAACTTTTAGATGATGAAAATTTTAATTTTTGGAAAAAGCTTTCCGGTCACATTTTCTATTTTCCTTCGAACTAATTATTTTTGTAAACAAAATTTTATAAAAACTTTTCCATCACTAGTTATTAACTAAAGGGGTATTTTTTATTACTAAAATTTATTTATTAGTTATTTAAAAATATTTTAAATATCCATATTTAAAGTGATTAAATTTCGAGTTGTTACATTTTCCCCCCCTTAAAAGAATTTCGACCCCTAAATTTCATCATATGAGTACCCACAATTTATTCATAAGTCCGCATGATGTTCATAGATCATCCAGATGCAAAATCAGCTTTGATCTCTACTCAAATACATTACCTCTCTTCCGAACTAGCATCGCCCACCCGATTTCCTAGCGCGGACTTCGATCAGGCTTCTTGATTAGAAACCTCTGTTCTCCTTATCCATACACTATGATAAAAAAACTTTAATTCCCTGTCATGAACCCTCACTAAGTATTTGTCATCAAGAATCGAGTGATAGATCATTATTTGGAATGGTGTGAAACACCTTAAAGTCATGTACTCGAATCTTGGATCGAAAAACAATATGAAAAAGAGAAATGATCTACGTTCAACTTACATAATTATTTTAATGGTTTTCACCGATACCAATTCTATTTCTACTAAAATTATTTATGAAAATACTTCATCAAACAGAACTTAAGTTCAACTTGTACAATACCCTTGTACATCCTGAGAGTATATACCACTATTTGGTTCAAACTTTTTCCATTTTGAATTTATTAAGTAAACTCAAAATCCAAATACCTGGTTTTATTCCAAAATTCCTTTTGAAATGATTCTATATATTTAACCAAAGAAAATGCATACATATAGCTCGAGTAACCCCAAAATGATTCTAAGGAACTAGGTGCTATCAAATAGTATAATATATTCCTTAACCTGGAAGGGTAATACTTAAGAGAAGTGCTTATGTAACGACCCGGAATTTCACTGCTTCGATTTGTGAATATTTAATTAATTTTAAATATTCAAATAATAGATTTTTTAATTAAAATAAATTTCTTTTAAATAATAACTAGTGATGGTGAATTGGTTTTCAAATTTTGTTCACAAAAATATTTAGTTCGAAGAAAAATCGGAAATGCGGCCGAAATTCATTTTTCGGATTTTCAACTTTTCAACAGTTAAAAGTTATCGAAAAAGTTGTGAAATCTAATGTAAATTTATATATACACATTTTTAATAAATTAGTATTATAGATATGTATATATACTTAAGTATATACGTAATTAGATATGGCTTGTTATGTAAGGTTTAAATATACTTAAATTTTAAAATGAAAAGATATTGAAACATTCAAGTACATGGGCATCTAATTCATGTTGGATAAATGGATGAAGGGGAGACATTGTTGCTTACATGAGCAACATGAATGGGGACAATAGTGATGAGCTGGCAACCATTGAGTAGCGGGCATGTACTGATGGCCCGTAATTTACTAAATGCATTTTATATAAGAAATTTCATTATTTCTCTTTCTCATTTTCTTCATTTCCATTCTTATTTTTAAAACTCCATCTTCTTTATGAGCTCATCCATGGCTTCTTTGTAAACTTTTTCTAATAAAAACTCTTTCTTTTCTACTTAAACACCTGTTTAAACACTCCTCATTCCACTTCTACACCACCTTCTTGCCAAAACAAGTCCAAAGAGCTCTCAATCACCTAAGGCTAAGCCTTATACTCTTCATGGTCAAACTACCTTGGCCCTTAAGGCCTTCAAAAAACCATTTTCGTTATAGACAAAGCAAAGATCTAGGATCGGTTCAAAAGTTAGTGAAATTCTAGGTTATTTGGATATCTTTTTGATGAGTAAAGCTAGCTAATTTATCTAGAGTTTTAACTTTAAATATTGCTTGTTTTGATGGATAAATATGATACTTGTTAGAATGAAATGGATGTTGATTTGTATGTGTAATATGTGCTTGAATGTGAAGTGTATAGATTTGGAAATGACAGTTTAAGTAAGTGGGTTAGTATAGTTTGAAAGTTAGATTCTTTACTGGTTATATGTTGTGATGGCATATACTTATATTATGATCCTGTGTATGTTGTTTTATGCTAAGAAAGTTAGCATATAGACTTGTATAAGCAATAAAGAGATCCTTTGCTTTTGAATTTTTTTACTTAAGTGTTTATTAAAAGGGCTTATAAAGTTTTTTAAAATACTTACATTTTAGTTTCAAAACTTTTTCTAAAGTTACAAAGTGGTTTTAAGTAAAAGAGTAAAGTCTTAAAGCTAGTCGATTCATAAAAACAAGTTTTGAAAATTACGGATCATGTAGCGATAGTCACCATGGATGTAGTTCATAAAACGAAATCCTTTTACAAATTTAAAATGTTTTTACTTAAGGATATTTTTGAAAAGTGGTTTCAAAATTATTATAAGTATTTAAAAGTAATTATTATTTATTTAATTATTTATTTAATGATCATTTAATTAATCAATCAAGAAAGGTAATTAGTACTTAATTATTAGTTAATAAAGGAAATTTTATACTTGATTATAAATTAAGTAAGTTAATTAAAATTAGTTACTTAATTAAAGACGAATTATTAATTAATGATTTATCTAAGGATTAATTTTTATTTAATTATTAATTATGGGTTAATTATTATTTAAGAAAGGGTGTAAATATTTATTAAATACTAATTAAGTTAAGATTTAATTAGGAAAGATTTAATTTATTATTTAACTATTAATTTAAAAGTTAATTTTGATTTATTTATTTATTTAAGATTTAGTTATTATTTAGTTATTTACTTAAAGGTTTAATCTATTATTTAATTATTAACTAAAGATTAACTAAAGATTAATTATTTATTTAAAGGTAAAGTATGGTTTTATTATTTATTTAAAGGTTAATTTGGGATTTAATTATTTATTTAAAGGTTAAATTATTTTTTAAATAAATAGATTAAATTTTATTTTATTATAAAACAAAGGTTTTAAATTTTTAAACCACGTTATTTCTGAAGATCGATTTGTTTTTAAAGTAACTCCCTTTTCAAGAATGCTTTTAAATCTAATGGATTTCTTTGTCGATTGCCTTTAAGTAACCTCAAATGATTATGAAACCTAGAGATATCTGTTTAGCACAATAAAACAACGTTTTTCTAATTAAATTGTATTTGACATATTTTGGCAGAATAATCACAGTGTTTCCATAATTCACTAAGTAGATTATATCGACATCTATTTAAGCAGAATAAAAACCAAGTACTATCATTATGTTAACTTGTACATTTACTCATATGTTGATTGATTGTTGTTGGTTGATTTCCTATACATATCAGCTTGTTATGTAAATACCCATATTTAACTTGGAAAGTTAAACTAAATTAAATGAGAATCATTGTGGTTACTCAGCCTCTTTCTAATTTTGTGAAGTCAATCATTTTAAATATAATTTTATTAATAGTTTAAAGTGAATTGTTATATTATTTAAAAGGTTTGGAAGTAATTTAAACTTCTTAAATAGTTATTTAAAGTCATTATTTTGCTAATGCAGATTAAAGATAAATTTAATAAAGGATGTTTTGAATAATAACTTGTTTATTTAAAATTATTTTAAATAATTGCTTTGATGTCCAAGGAACTTTATTGATTAAAGTTTATTAAAGAAATTTTGTTTAAAATAAGGAAAGTTTACAAAAGGATTTTATAAATTAAAAAGAGATCTCGAAATTTTGAAAGAAGAATTATAAATAATTCTGGATATTTGTAAAAGAGTTTTATAAATGGATTTGGAATTTTAGTAAAAGAGATTTTCATAATTAACAGAGATTCATTAAAAGGATTTGTTAAAGAAATTTTTAAATGAATCTGAGATTGGATTTGCTTTAACTGGCCTTCTTAATTTTGGTGGTATGGACATTCGTTCCGCACTTAACACCGAAGGAATAATATTTGAGGTTATCCTTATCTCTTGTTTAAATAACTTTTATTGCGATCCTTTTAATATGGTTTTGAAGTAACAAATCGTTCACAATGTTTATTAAGTATACTTATGCCAGTAAGAAAAGTATATAAATATTTTGATAAATATTTTGGAAAGAAATTTAATAAATGATAGATTTGTTTTGAGGCTTAGTGGTTGCTATGGGTAATTAGATCTTTGAATTATTGTTGTTTGTTCATTTGATAGTTAAATAACTGACTATCAAATCTTCGCCAGTTTTGACTTAGGAAGTAAATGAGCGCTTCGCGTGTTCATACGGTTTGAGTTTCCTTGGGAGAACTCATTTGGTTAAACGTCTCTAGCTTTAAAGGATATATTAGAGATTCCTTTGGGAATTGTAACACCCCTAATTTTAAATAACATTATTCAGGAGATTTAATTAGGTAAATTAAATAGAATAATGTAAAGATTAGAGTGATAAGGGGATTGAGATTTGGAAATTAAATAGAGGTCGTGCTTAATTAAATAAAATTAAAAGAATGAGTTTTGGAAATGGTTTCATAAGTTAACTAATAAGAGAATAAGGCAAGGGCATTATGGGAAATAGCCATCCACCATAACCCTTAACCCGTAAACCCTTATTCCCATTTTTTCATTCCATATGTTCATAATTCAAAAACATAAGAAAAGGGGAGCTCAAAGCCGGCCATATCCTAGGGCAACGGAGATTAAAAATTTGCTAAAGCTTTGGATTCAAGCAATGGAGGATTAATCAAGATCAAATCTCAAGTTCCTTATCCAAAGCAGGGTGAATAATAATCAAAACCATCTCATTTTTGTTTTCATGAACATTTGATTTCGGGTTTTGTATTTAAATCCATTTTGATGATTTTAACGATGACATGCTTGGGTTATAAGCCATGTTCGTTTTAAACATGAATGTTTGATAAATGTTTGATTCGATTTTAAGGTTAAAATCGTATATATTGGATTTCAAATGCCATGAGGATTTAATATGTTATGTAAAACATTATTTTGGAGATGGGTTTAAATTTTCATAATTATCCAAGCTATGGATAACTTATTATGAATTTTTGAAAGAAGAAATAAATAATATGGTTTAAACATTTATTTTTGGCAATTATATAAAGGATTTTGGGTTTGAAATTTTTATATGTTAGATAACATATTAAAAGTGAATTATGATGATTTTCGTGGATTTTTCCTAAGTGATTTACCATAGAAATTAAATTAATTAAGTTGGAGGACTTAAATGTCTTAATTGTTTTGTTAAAGGGAAGGGCTTCTTTGTTAATTATTTTTAATTAATTCTGGATGAATTCAGCAGTCTTTTAGAAAAGATTTTGGTAAAGTTTATGGCAACCAATTATATTTTTACAAATAGGCAAGTTAGTTGAAAAGAATTTACTTAAAAAGGCAACAAAATAGTTTTGTACAGATTTACTGCTTCACCGCTTCTGTTTGCTACCTTTCGACCCCATACCTCCGCTCCCAACCAAGTCGAAACAATACACATGGTATCAATGCTTTGGTACGTAATAGATTGGAGAAAGGCGGAAGGTATAACGTCGAAAGCATGCTTTCGAAGGGGTCGGGGCCATTTTACATAGCTTTCAAAGGTCTTTGTTTTTTTTTTGAAAGAGATGTCGCTTGCTTTGTTTTACAAGATGCTTTCGAAAGGTTGAGTACTTTTATATAGCTTCCGAAGGGGTTGCCGCCTTTTTGTTTTAAAGGGTAGCTTCGAATGAGTTGCCGCATATTATGTTTTGAAATGGAGCTTTCGAAAGGGTAGTTTTGAACCTAGTCAAAACCTTGCTGCCGTCTTCATACCTTTCGAATAGGTTGAAAGTTTTCAATGAGTTTGAAAGGCAAGCTTTGTTATATAAATATAACAAGCCGCTTCCCAATGCTTTCAAAAGGGCTGCAGTAGCCATTTAAACTAAAGGTTTCGAAGGAAATGTCTTCGAAAGGTGTTTCGAAGTTATCCTTCCAATTGCTTTACTTAAAAGATTAAAACTTTCGAAAGGATAGTTTTGAAACCATCAGTTTTCACTAAACTCTTTTACTTGAAGGTTAATGGTTTCGAAAGGGGAACTTACGCTTATGTTCACTTTGACCCAAAAGTTATATTTAAGATTAAACCCAATGGTTTCGAAAGAGGTAGTTTTAAATGGTTTAGAAGCTATGCTTCTATAAGTTGGAAAGATATGCTTTAATACTTTCGAAAGGAATGTTTTTATGGTTTCGAAACGAAGGTTTTGATGCTTTCAAAAGAGATATTTTAATTGTTTCGAAAGGCATATGTTTAAGTGTTTTGAAAAGAAAATTTGAATGCTTTCGAAAGATATATTCTAATGGTTTCAAAAGTAAAGGTCTAAGGTTTCGAAAGCCTAAGTTTTCGAAACAAAGAACCCAATCTCATTTTTAAAGGAAAACCCATGGCACTATAAAAGAGCTTCGAAATGTTTCTAATTTTGGAGTTTTTGAAGAAGCTTTCCTTGATAAAAGTAATGGGTTAAAGGTATCAACCATGTTTCATACGGAAATGATTTCAAGGATATTAAACCATAAATATTGCTATTGTTATGTTATTGTATGTGCTTCTTCTATAAACATATTCATTGTTTAATGGACCCATAACTGTATTTTGGGGAGTAAGGGTAGAATAACCAGCTAGGTTAACCTAGTAGTGAATATAAATTGAGTTAACTCCTGAATGAGTAGAGTTGCATCTAGGAGGTCAGGTAGACCAGAATATAGGATGCCCAAAGACTGATCAAGAAGTTGTCAGTTTAGACAGGTTCATAGTAAACCCATGAAAACTATGTTTGGAGAGAGTTATTGGCAGGGGCCAATAGGTTCGTAGTGATCCCATGAAAACTATATCCGGTTAAAGTTATTGACAGAGATCAATAGGTTCATAGTCAACCCATGAAAACTATGATATAAGAGAAGTTATTGGAGATACCAATAGGTTCAAAGAGAACCCATGAAATACTGAAGTTATTGGCAAGGGCCAATAGGTTCTCAATGATCCCATAAAAACTATGAAACTAGACAGATAGTCCATAAGCCTTGAACAGGTTATTAGTCAACCCATGAAAACTAATAGGTTAATAGTGACCATAGAAATTATAACTGAGACAGATAGTCAAATGAAAAGGGGATTGGAAATCCATGATATTTTGCTTGTTTGCATATCATCATGATATTTTAAATTTCTATGTTTTTAACCATTGTGGATGCAGAAGCACGATATATGGTTATTATAAATTATGGACAAGATGTGAGGGGAAAACCTGTGCCGCTAAGCGGCGCGGTCTCACTAGATATCTAAATGGTTCGAGATGGTGGGTTATTATTAACACTAGGCTTTTGTCTGACTCAAAGTTTATGTTTTCCACTTAGACTCTCGGGTGCTCAATTGATTTTGAGTAGTTTGAGAGTTGAGGTTTTCATGTTCTCCTTTAGACGAATAAACTTCCGGTGATGTGCAGGAGGCAAGCTGGTTATTAGGAGTTCCTTTCTATTTGATTCTATTGTGTATTGGTTGTAAAGGCAAAGTTGTTTAATTGCCTATGTTTAGACTCTAATCATCCAAAGGGGCATCTTCATATGTTGCTCTTAGCGTATTTTGTAATAATTATATTTTCTCTAAATGTAGTTCTCGAATTTGGGATTATGTAATGAATTTGAAATATGATTGAAATGGAATGAGAAATTGGTTTAGCGGTTTTAATTTTTTTTCATATCCATGTGTTTCTGTTATATCAATATATTTAATATTACCGCATTTGGTCACCGAGAATTAATATCTATAGATGATTGTAGCATCCATAGCCATTAGTTTTGGGCCTATAAGTGGGGGATGTTACAGGAATCTAGTATAGTCCACTTACTTCCAAAAGAATCGAGAATGAGTCGGCCAGAAATTATCTATTGTTGGTTCGAAGAGACCAGGATCAGATCTGTTCGCAAAGTTTCTTTAACACGATAGGGGGTTCTCGCTTTGTGAACTGAGCCAAAGATTAGACTCTTACCCCTACACGTCCCTGAAATCAAGGGGTTTGTTTGCTTCGTGCTTATAGTAGAGAGGCTAGCCGTAAAATCAGATCGAGGTTACCATCGTGTAGGCACCACCCGCTTAGTGGATCTTTACAGTTGGTATCAGAGCTTAGGTTGAGCAAACACCTAGGTCTTGGTGGGGGTAAACTCCTTATAAATAAGGTTAGTAATGCCCTAGAATGAGTAACTCATTAGAGATGAGATTAGTAATACCCTAGATGAGTTTGAGTGTATTATATATGTATGATCGTGTATTTGTTAGTGTATAAAAATGTTTTATATTGTGTTGTTTGATCTATTGAGTGGTTTAAGAATTATGGTCGATGCGTCTGGCCAACGCTATCGATGGAGATTACAAAATACTTGAATGAGACCAACCGACACAATATTGTTTTAAAAGTGGTAGTTGAAATAATTTTACCGAGGAATATATTTTCTATATAGAAAGGAATAATTTTCAAAAAATTTATATAGTTGTCTATGAAGTGTTGTTGTTAAGAGTTGATGATGATATGCAATTATTATCATCTAGGATTTGATTAGTAATGGTCGCTCAGTCTTGAGCATTGGCTATGGATTATAGATTCATTTGCAATCCTTCCTTTTAAACCATAGGTTGGGTAGATAGAATTTGTGGGAACATTAAGCAAACACCTTATGAATTAAGTTTCATAGCTTGACTATAAGGCGTTTGATAATATGTTGGGTTAAAATTAGATTTAAATAAAAGATGTTTATTATAAAGAAATATTTCAGATGATTTTATAAAAGGTTAATTTTATAAATCGGGATTATAAAATATATTTTGAAAATAAGATGGATTTTCGGAGGATTTAAATCCCGATGGCTTTGATAAAGTTTTCAAACGATTCTAATAGTAATTTTACTTAAAAATATTTTAAGGTATAAATATTATGAAAAGGAATTTAGGAGTAAGATTTTTCTTTGATAGTTCAAGGAATGAGTCTCAATCTGTTTTGTGATGATTAGAATAATCTTCTAAGTGACAATCAAATGTTTGCTCCGGCAGATGTGATATGAACTTAGTAAATTATTCTCTTTGTCATTGTATGATCGAAATGAGTTCGAATCCAAATGAATCCAAAGCAAGTAGGTGATGTATATTTTGTTAAAAACTATTTAGCTAGAAAGATATACATAGTATTTTTCAAAAAAAAGGGATTTGAAAAGAAGAAGTAGTTTTATAATTAATTAGTTCGAGTGACTCGAAAGTGCCTAAAAATGGGCAGGAGACGTGTTCGGATGGTAAACACTTCTCTTGAGTATTACCCTTCTTTGTAAAGGGATAGATGATACTATTTGGTAGTACCTAGTTCCTTAATATCATTTTGGAGTTATTCAGGCTATATGTATATATTCTAGGGGTTAAAAATAAAGTACCATTTCAGAAAGTTTTTGAAATAAAACCAGGTATTTGGCTCCTAAGTTTTCAAAATAATAAAATATTGTTGTTAAAGAGTAGATTAACAAATGAAGTTTAATAAACTTTGTTTTATTAAAATGTGTCTTTTGATTTTAATATCTAGGAAGTAAAATATTATTTGATGTTATTGGGCCAGCTAATAAACGTCTTTACCTTGGAGGTGTCTAACGAAAAGTAGACTCTGGGACGGAGTTTGGATACCAGCATCCTACTCTTCTTAGCTACTTACTAGACCGAATGGGTAAAAAAGTTGTGTTGGTCGACTCAGTTTTAAGACCCATTTCGAAATCTACATCTGAATAGTTAAAAATGTATAGGATTTTAAAATCTGATGTTTTGTATATACTCTTAGCATGTAGAGAGTATTATACAAGTTAATAAATTAAAATGATTTTATGAAAGGGTTTCATAAATAAAGTCGTATCATTTTAAATTGTTTGAATCTAAGCTGAAATTTTTATGAAATGTGTTCATGAATATTTTTAGGAAGGTGAAAGAGTAGTTGGGTTGTAAGAACGTTTAGATGAGTATGTAGGTTGTACGTAGATCATTTCCCTTTCTCATATAGTTTTAGATCCAAGATTCGAGTACACGACTTGAGGTGTCCCACGCCGTTCCGAATATGAATTTATCACTCGAATTTTCATGGAAAACACTTGGTGAGGGTTTTTAATATGGAATCAAAAAAATTCTATCATAGTATATGGCTATGAAAGGAGAACAGAGGTTTCTAGTTAAGAAGCCTGATCAGAGTCCGCACTAGGGAGTCGGGTAAGCGATACTAGTTCGAAAATAAAAGCTATGTATTCAAGTGAGTGATCAAATTAGATTTTACATAAGAATGATCAACGTACATCATACAGACTAATGAGTAGTATTAAGTGTGTCTGGTTAGGGCTAGGGTAAAATTTCGGGGTCGAAATTCTTTTAAGGGGGAAAGTGTAATGACTCGGAATTTCACCGCTTTGATTTGTGAATATTTAATTAATTTTAAATATTCAAATAATAGGTTTTTGTAATTAAAATAAATCTCTTTTAAATAATAACTAGTGATGGTGAATTGGTTTTTAAATTTTGTTACAAAAATATTTAGTTTGAAGAAATATCGGACATGTGGCTAGAATTCGTTTTCCGAATATTCGCCTTTTCGTCGGTTAAAAGTTGTTGAAAATGTTGTGAACTCTAATGTAAATTTATACATACACGTTTTTAAGTAAAGTTAGGATTATAGATATGTATATATACTTAAGTATATACATAATTAGATGTGACTTGTCAAGTAAGGTTTAAATATACTTAAATTTTAAAAATGAAAATATACCTTTTGAAACATTCAAGTACATGGGCATTTAATTCATGTTGACTAAATGGATGAAGGGGGGGGACATTGTTGCTTGCGTGAGTAACATGGATGGGGACAATGGTGATGAGGTGGCAACAACTGAGTGGAGGGCACATACTAAAGGGTGTTTTAGTAAGTTATTAAATGCATTTTATATAAAAGAGATTTCATAATATCTCTTTATCATTTTCTTCATTTCCATTCTTATTTTTAAAACTCCATCTTCTTCATGAACTCATCCATGGATTCTTTGTAAACGTTCTCTAATAAAAAAATCTTTCTTTTCTACTTAAAAACTTGTTTAAACACTCCTCCTTCCACTTTTACACCACCTCCTTGCCAAAACAAGTCCAAAGAGTCCTCAATCACCCAAGGCCAAGCCTTGTTCTCTTCATGGCCAAACCACCTTGGCCCTTAAGGCCTTCAAAAATCCATTTTTGCTAAATACAAAGCAAAGATCTTGGCTCGATTCAAAAGTTAATGAAATTCTAGGTTATTTGGATAGTTTTTTTGTGATTAAAGCTAGCTAATTTATCTAAAGTATTAACTTTAAATATTGCTTATTTTGATGGATAAATATGATACTTGTTGGAATGAAATGGATGTTTATTTGTATGTGTAATATGCGCTTGGAAGTGAAGTGTATAGACTTGAGAAATGAAAGTTAAAGCAAGTTAGTTAGTAAAGTTTAAAAGTTGGATTCTTTACTATTTATATGTTGTGATGGCATATAATTATATTATGATCGTGTGTGTATGTTTTTTTATGCTAAGAAAGTTAGCATATGGACTTGTATAAGCGATAAAGAGATCCCTTGCTTTTGAAAATTTGTTTTACTTAAGTGTTTATTAAAAAAGGTTTATAGATTTTTAAAAAAACTTCAAAATTTTAGTTTCAAAAAAATTTCTAAAGGTAGAAAGTGGGTTTAAGTAAAAGAGTAATGTTTTAAAGCTACTTCATTCATAAGCAAGTTTCGAAAATTACGGGTCATATAACGATAGTCGCTATGGATGCAGTTCGTAAAACGAACTCTTTTTGCAAATTTAAAATGTTTTTACTTAAGGATATTTTTGAAAAGTGTTTTCAAAACTTATTATAAGTATTTAAAAGTAATTATTATTTATTTAATCATTTATTTAATGATCATTTAATTAATTAAGAAGGTAATTAGTACTTAATCATTAGTTAATAAAGAAAATTTTGTACTTAATCATAAATTAAGTAAGTTAATTAATGAAAGATTAATTATTAATTAATGATTTGTATAAGGATTAATTTTTATTTAATTATTAATTAAGGGTTAATTATTATTTAATGATTATTTAAGAAATTGTCTAAATATTTATTAAATACCAATTAAGTTAAGATTTAATTAGGACTTAATTAAGATTTAAATTATTATTAAATGAAGGTTTAATTTATTATTTAAATATTAATTTAAAAGTTTATTTTGATTTAATTATTTATTTAAGAGTTAATTATTATTTGATTATTTACTTAAAGGTTTAATATATTATTTAATTATTAATTAAAGATTAATTATGGTTTAATTATTTATTTAAAGGTCAATTTGGGATTTAATTAGTTATTTAAAAGTTAAATTATTATTTAAATAAAGAGATTAAATGTTATTCAATTATTAAATAAAGGTTTTAAAGTTTAAACCACTTTATTTCTAAAGATCGATTTGTTTTTAAAGCAATTCTCTTTTAAAGAATGTTTTTTAATCAGAGGGATTTCTTTGTCGATTACCTTTAAGTAACCTCAAATGATTATGAAATCCAGAGACATCTGTTTGGCAGAATAAAACACCGTTCTGCTAATTAAATTATATTTGACATGTGTTGGCAGAATAAATCACAGTTCTGCCATAATTCACCAAGTAGATTATGATGACACCTATTTAAGCAGATTAAAAACCCAGTTCTGCTATTATGGTAATTTGGACATTTATCTATATGTTGATTGATTATTATTGGCTAATTCCCTTTACATACCTACTTGTTATGTAAATACCCATGTTATAACTTGGAAAGTGAAACTGAATTAAATGAGAACCATTGTGGTTACTAAGCCTCTTCTGATTTTGTGAAGTTAATCATTTTAAATATATTTTTAATAATGGTTTAAAGTTAATTTTTATATTATTTAAAAGGTTTTGAAGTAATTTAGACTTCTTAAATGATTGTTTAAAGTTATTATTTTGCTAATGCAGTTTAAAGATAAATTTAATAAAGGATGTTTTGAATAATAACTTGTTTATTCAAAAGATGTTTTAAATAATTGCTTTGTTTATCGAAGGAACTTTATTGACTAAGGTTTATTAAAGAAGTTTTGTTTAAAATAAGGAAAGTTTATAAAGGATTTTATAAATTGAAAAGAGATCTTGAAATTTGGAAAGAAGTTTATGAAAATCTATAGGATCTTTATAAATAATGCAACTTATATGTATATATGTGTATATATTATATGATAAGCAGTGAATAATAATTGAATTAAGATAAATAATAGAAACGATCACACCAGATATTTTATACTGGTTCGAACCTCCCATCCTACGTCCAGTCCCGAAGCTCCCCTTCGGTATTTCCTTTAACAAACTGACCTTCGCTTCTCCTAGAGGAATAGGCTAATACAAAAGTATATCTTTGACAATTTTGTGTTCCAAATAACATGGTTTTTGACCGATAGTACAATTCTTTCTATAATCTCCTTTGAGTATGTGAACGAGAATGCTTTGAGTTGTAGGAAGTGGTTTAACCAAATTATATTTTGGTTATAATAGATTGAGAGTATGTAAGCAAAGTATGCACAAGAGAGTGGTAAGAAATCAAGAGAGAAAATATTCAATTAATTCAAGTTAGTTTTTTTATATCTCAATCATGGTAGTATTTATATATTCAAAAGGATGCAGATGAAGATTTGTTACTATTAGATAAGTTCTATTCATTTTAATGGCTGCAAACTTTCTATGAAGGGTAATTTCTTTTTGTTCAACAGAAGTGACTTTTCAGAAATTTGCAGTTTTTCAAATGACAGACGTTTGTGGTAAAACCTTAAAACATCTGTGACTTCAGAAATTAATTACCCGAGGAATGTCACAAACGTCTGTGGTTTTACCTCAGACGTCTATGGCTTCAAAATTTTATTTTCCCGAGTATTTCCTCAGACGTCTATGGTTTTACCTCAGACGTTTATTAGTAGTAAAAACATTTTTTCATATAAATTTTAGTGTATATGAAATCACGTATGATCATGTATGCATATATACTCAAGGAGATCTTAACAATATTTTATCTAAGACTCTTTTACAGTAGAATACCTTAACTAAATATAGTATGGTTGATAGATCGTTGTTTGTCTTCGAGTCTCAATATCTTCGAGCATGATGTCTTCTTGTAGTATATACCTATAGTCTTAAAATGTGTGTGTGTGTCTATATATATGATTGTATAGTTGTTGTCATTCAAAACATAAATTGGAGGTTCTGATAGTTTTATAAATGATTTTAGATATTTGTAAAAGAGTTTTATAAATGGATTTGGAAATTTAGTAAAAGTGATTTTCATAGATGAAAGAGATTTATTAAAAGGATTTATTAAAGAAATTTATTAAAGAATTTGAGATTGGATTTCCTTTAACCAACCTTCTTAATTTTGGTGGTATGGACATTCGTTCCACATTTAACATCGAAGGAATAGTGTTTGAGGTTATCCTTATCCCCAATTTAAATAACTTTTATTGTGATCCTTTTAATATGATTTTAAAGTAAGAAATCTTTCACACTGTTTTATGAATACACTTATGCCAGTAAGATAAGTGTATGAATATTTTGATAAATATTTTGGAAAGAGATTTTATAAATGATATATTTGTTTTGAGTCTTAGTGGTTGCTATGGGAAATCTATGAATTGTTGTTGTTTGTTCATTCAATATTTAAATAACCGACTATCAAACCTAGGCCAGTTTTGACTTAGGAAGTAAATAAGAGCTTCGCATGTTCATATGGTTTTAGTTCCCTCGGGAGAACTCATTCGGTGAAACGTCTCTAGCTTTAAGGGATATATTAGAGATCCCTTTGGGACTCTAGTATAGTCCGTTTACTTCCAAAAGAACTAGAAATGAGTCAACTAGAAATTATTAATTATGGGTTTAAAGAGATCAGGATCAAATATATTATCTGAAAGCCACTTCGAACTAACCTTTGTATTCGAGTGGAAGGTATCTTGAAGATGTTTGAAGATGGAGTTCTTTGAAGTGCAATGGCTACATACTACTAATCCTAAGGGTGGTTTCAAAATGGATGTAGTAGAGGTAGTGCCTTTTGTTTTGTTCAGACCTAGAACGAACTTGAATGGATTAATGCTGGCATTGCATTTCTGCCTAGAGGGCAGTGTTAGCATTCTAAGATGGTATGCTAAGAGAGATGGTAAATCGTTGCCTCAAGCCTCACAACCGGGGAATGGCTAAAATAGGGGATGGCGTAAGGCTATGTGGTCGCGCCCATTAGGGTATGGTCATCCATTATCTAGATTGTGAATATCTATTTTATGTATGCTTCGGGACCCATTCGGTTGTTTGTTCGCAACGTAAGGATGATCATATTCGAAACTATTCAATCAGGGATAGGCCAGTCTTGCTTGTAGAGGGTCCCGGCGAGGCCCTCCGGTACATTTTCTACAGGTGTACCTTTTGGAAGGTAGTCCCTTACCTTGCCATTTGTTGGAATCCATTTTTCATATACGAGCCTTTGGTTTTCGATTGTATACCTATTATTGTTGTGATGTACTCGCATCACTGCTACTTGATTATTGGTATTTTAAACCCACAAACATTATTATAATTAAAATGGTTTGGTTATCATAAGGGAAAAACCCATCCGTATTTATATGCGGTGTGGTCTTACGAGATACATTTTATTTTGAAAGGTTTTTCAAATATAGAAACCAATATGATTTGATTGAGCTTTCTCACGCTGGTTTACCATACTGATCCAGGCGTTATTTTCTTATAATGCTCGGGTCAGCCCGAGCATATTTTCCAGATTTAGCTAGATGCATTAGAGCTTTTAGGTGATGAGCTGGATTTTCCAAGATGCGTTCACGTATCTTATATTCTTCCTCTATATTCAGTTTTGTTCTTGTCTGTATTTATCAGCAATTGTAAGGACAGACTGTTATAACTGTCCATGCTAATAATAGGATAGTGTACTCTGATGTTGTAAATATATTAAGATGATTTCTTTTTGTAAAGATTTTGTGTATATTATATATTGCTCGTCACGATATGAGATTCTATTCTGTCTTCTTCTTTCTTCACCTCAAATGACCTATCTTTCAGACACTTAAATGATCAGCACACGAATACTAAGGATGTATTAAGTGTCGTCTTTAGGTGTAAGAAAGGCGGATCGTTACAGCTTACCATTCGAACAGATCTCTTTTACATTTTTAGTTATTTTTGGACCATTCGAACTAATTAACATAAAAATATTTCTTCTATTTCAAACTACCCTTTTTAAACAATACTTTACTAATTTCCAACAAATAGTTTTACAAAATAAATCAATAGGCAACTTGCTTTTGATTAGTTTGGATTTAAACTTGTTTCGATTGTATAATGATAAAAAGGATAATTTACTAAGTGCATTACAACATTCGGCTAAGCAAACATCCGATCATCACTTAGAAGATTATTCAGATTATCACAAAAAAAATTGGGACTTATTTTCCGAACCAATCCAAAGAAAATACTCCTTACTTAAAATTTCCCTTTCTGAAATATTTATACTTAAAAATATCATCAAGTAAAATATTACTACCTTTTAAAAAAAAATTATTAAATTCAAATTTTGATCCAACAATAACATCGAACGCCTTATAGTCAAGTTGTGAATTCACAAAGTGTTCGTTTCAATATTTCATCTAATTTCTATTTTTAAAAGGAAGATTGCTTATAAAATCCCTAACAATAGTCAATGCTCAAACTGGACGAGCATGACTAAACAAACCCTAAATTAAAATAATTGGATATTATCATTTCCTAACAAACAAGCACCTCAAAAATAACTATCCTATTTTTGAAAATCATTCCTGTATATAAAAAATATATTCCCAAATAAAATTATTTCATCTACCCATTTAAAACAATATCGTGTTGGATGGCCTTGTTCAAGTGTTTAGGAATCCCTATCGATGACATGGGCTAGATGCATCGACCAGAATTCATACCCGCTCAACCGATCAAACGACATAATATAAAACATTTTATATCACTAATAAATACGCGCTCTTATATATATATATATACACACTCAAACTCATTCTAGGCTGTTACTAACCTTATCTCTAATGAGATTACCCCACCAAAGCCAAGGTTCTCGCTTAACCTTCAGCTCTGGTACCAGTTGTAATGACCCACCTTTTCGACCATCAAAAGTCGACACTAAAACATCCATGGTATTCATGTGCCGAGCATCCAAGTTTCGGAAAGACATATTGTTGGGAAAAAAAGAAAAAAAGAAGGAAGACCGAATCTCACAATAACATGACGAGTAATATATAATACTAAACATGTCTTTACAAAAAGGAAGAGACTTTAATATAAATACATAAATCAGAGTACAACGTTAACCCATCATCAGCTTGGACAGTTATAACAATCTATCCTTACAATCTCTGATAAATACAACAAGAACAAACATCGAAAGATAAAATAAAATATGAAATGCATCTTGGAGGCATCCAACTCATCTCCTTAATGCTCCAAAGTGTCTAGCTAAATTAGAAAAATATGCTCTGGCTGACCCTAGCATTATAGGAAAACAAAGCCAGGTCAGTCTGGTAAAATCAACGTGAGAAATACAATCAAATTGATTATTTAATATTGTAAAAACTTTTTTAAATAAAGGTATCTCATAAGACCATGCCGCACATAAACACGGACGGGTTTTTACCCCACGATAAGCAAATCATTTTATAGAAAATATAATGATATTATCATAGTGTGTAGGGGGAAAATAAATATACAAAATAGCTGAATACTTGCGTCTCACATTTCAACATAGTTGGGCATAACTAAGTCCGTAAAGGCACATAGTGGAGATTGGATTTTTGGGTAGTTGGGCACAACTAAGCAGAGTTATGTGGTTCGCTACCATTATGAGCATCATTCTTCGATCTAGATCGAGATTTTTGGATTTGGTATTTGTGCGCGAGGTGATCGGAGGGCAATGTTTGGAGCCTCGGTGCCCGAGGGATGATGTAATCCGGTATGCCATAGTAAAGGGGGAAGCTGGTTCTGTGTTGGCAGAGGTGCAAGGTTTGTATCCTCGGGTACATTTTTTCTAGAGGTATATTGTATGGAAGGTAGTCCCTTACCTTGTCATGTTTGAATCTATTTTCCAGTATATGCCTTACAGTTTTAGTTATAGAACTAGCACTGTCGGATATTATTATGGGTAACCATTCCAGATATGTTATATATTTATTTTAAACCCTAGACATTGTTGTAGTATCACTGGATTTTATAATAAAAATGGTTTGGTTATCGTAAGGTAAAAACTCGTCCGTCTTTACATGCGGCGTGGTTTTACGAGATACCTTTATTTTTGAAAGGTTTTTATAACATTAAGTAATCCAAATGATTTCAGATTTCTCATGCTGTTTTTACCAAACTGATCAGGGTATTATTTTCTTATAATACTTGGGTCAGACCCGAGTAGATTTTCAGATTTAGCTAGATGCTTTAGAGCTTCAGGAAACGAGCTGGATGCCTTTAAGTCGTATTCCTGTACTTTATCTTCTGTTGTTTTCTTATTTTGTTCTTATCAGTAATTGTAAGGGCAAGTTGTTATAAATGTCCAGCCTGATGATAAGTTAGTACTCTGAGGTTGTATGTATATTAAAGGTTTTCTTTGGTAAAGGTCATTAGCGTATTATATATTTCTTATCACGTTGTGAGATTTTGTTCTGCCTTTTCTTTCCTTTCACTCCAACAGTCTGTATTTTCAGCACTTGGATGCTCGGTATGTGAATACTGTGAATGTATTAGTGTCAACTTTTGAGGGTCGAAAAGATAGGCATTACAGCTCTACTCAAAAGATTTAAAAAATAATGAATGGTTTGTGGTTTTGCATATACAAAATATTGATTGTAATTTTGGATGACATTGAGTTTTCTACTGTCCATCAATCAGCTTTTAAAGACAATAAAAATTTAGAAGACCTTAACAAATGCATATGTTAATATAAGATGTATTTCCTAATTAAATTGGATTGAATTTCAAGTGTGGCTGAGTTTAAAATTTCATTGCTTTACTGCAGAATCATCGTCCGTCTGAATACATTTTTTTCACTTTGATCAACCACTTTTTCGGATAATCATTTAATTAAATAAAAAATTTCAGATTTCACATCTACCACTCTTCTTCCTATGCAATTTTTCAACCACTTAACAAATTCATATTTAATCTAGTTTTATTTTTCAACAACAAAAAAAATTAATTTTTTCAACAATTTTAAACTACGACAAAAAATAAGTAAATTAACATTCCGTTGATAATTCAAAATGTTAGTATTTTAGTTTATACAGAGTATTGAATGTGTATATTCTATTCTCATTTCATACACAAACATTCTGTCAATGATTCAAAAATTTAGCATTTAAGGGCTCTTCGTTTCCTTTGAACTTGAATTTTCACAAAGATAAAATAATAATATGTACTGCCTGCTTTCTTTTTTTCATGTTAATAGTAGATTACTTGGTAAAATAATATGCATTGTAGTAGCTATAGAAGAATGTAAGCAACATGTATAAAGCATGAT
The DNA here is from genome assembly GCA_030737815.1 of Allium fistulosum. Taxonomy (NCBI): domain Eukaryota; kingdom Viridiplantae; phylum Streptophyta; class Magnoliopsida; order Asparagales; family Amaryllidaceae; genus Allium; species Allium fistulosum. The sequence goes on along the minus strand of CM060904.1, from coordinate 1,123,332,915 downwards.
TTGACGACTAATCCGCATTAAACTTGAAAAAGGTACAAGACAGAATTATGTTATTGATGCCATCCATTTTAGGATCCATCTCAAATTCTGGGTCGATGTAGAGAATTACCTACATTACCTACTAATAATAGTAAGAGGAAAATTGAATGCATATCTTTAAAGAAAAAGGAAAATTTGTTAAAATTAATAGAACATCTCATGGCAAGATTCTTATAGGCATGTCAATTTACTCACCAGGAAGTAGTTTTTGCACCTCGAAGCATAAGCATTTTATTTTGTTGAAATAAACAGCTGCCTGGACAAGAAGGTATAAGATGTTTTCCTTTATACATTGTGTAGAAATTGCTAATGTAGCATGGATGCTTAATGAATTCAATTGATTGACTTCTGTTTTCTCATTAACTGATGTTATAACAGATATTATAACTAATTATTCTGACAGATACACATCAATGATTAACTTAAGTTTTCTTCTGTTAAATTTGGACGATTGAAATCTATTTCAAATCTATTAGGGAGAAGATATTAATTGATTCCCGTAATCTATCAAATATGGGAAACAAATTGGAAAGAGAATCAATTAACATCATAATAGATATTAATTGATTTAAGGAATCAATCAGATAAAGATATATGTAGAAACAAACACAAATATGCTAGATTTTTGTTGAAATCAAATCAAGCGAATCCAAAAACATTTCATCTTTATCTTTAAGGCAATCTTCATTCTTGCTCTCATAAATATGAAGACTTTTTCTCATCTTTTATCATCACAAGAAAACAAGAGAGTTCTCCATAAAATATCTTCAATAAGATCCCTATTTCTGTATCTATTGTAGGGTGAGAAATTTATATTGACTTATTTGTTTTCTTCTCATATTCTACTCCCCCTTGAAGTGAAGAAGTAATAAAGGTTGTTGGGTCCGAGGACGTAGGCATAGCCGAACCTCGTTATATCTGCGTGTTCTTTCCTTTTCTGTCTTCTATCAATAATTTATGCTCTTTGATTTTTTTTGTTTATTCTCTTTGTTGGATTGGAATTGTTGAGATTGTCGACAGACTAGATCATTGGGTGTTCTACTTATGCTGCCCAAAACTCTGATTTTTCACTATAGTTTGGTATCAGAGCTTGTTGTTCTGTTTAAAGACTATTTCGGCTATGTCTAATTCTACAAAGAATAGAAGATAAAGATGGAAGCGGTACAGAAAGAGAGGACTTTTAAAGTTGTCTCAGATCCATACAAATTGAAGAAATTAGCACCTGAAGAGATTGAGGAATAGGAAGAGGATGCTCTTACTACCATCCAACTTAGCCTTTCTGATGAAATACTTAGAGAATTTTTCTCATGTGAAAACTGCTAAGGAATTATGGGATGCTCTTCAGAAAAAGTTCTACGACAAGTCTCTCACCAACCGCATCATCCTACAACAACTTTACTCGTTCAAGATGAAGCCTGGAACCGATGTATTAGCTCACGTGGATGCCCTAAACACACTTGTTATGAATCTTCGAGCAGCTGAAGTAAAAATTGAGGATGAAGCGCAAGCTGTCATTCTTTTATGTTCTTTGCCTGCGGAGTATAACACTTTTGTTAACTCTATGATCTATGGGCACTCTTCTATTTGCTTGGAGGATGCGAAGTGCATAAGGAGATGTTGAGGGGAAAGTTAGCAAACATGAGCATGGAGAATGATTCCGAAGGCTTTATTGCGCAAAGGGGAAGAAGTAAGAGTAGACCCAAATACGTTGGATATAGAGCCAAGTCAAGATCTCAATCAAGGGGAGCTCCGAAGGGAGTTTGTTATTATTGTAGAAGACCTGGACATTATATTGCAGGTTGCCCCAAGTTGGAGAATAAAAATAAAGCCGTTACCCAAAAGGCTTCAGCTACTACAGCGGAAACATCAGATTCAGAGAGTGATCTTGGCATTTTTATAGCTTCTACCTCTTCTATAAAGAGTACCATGTAGATTATTGACTCTGGAGCATCCTATCATATGACACCTGATAGACACTCTTTTTCCACTTATCGTCAGTTTGATGGAGGAGAGGTTCTCATGGGAAATAATGCTACTTGTCGCATGTTTGGTATTGGAATGGTGAAGATTAGGATGTTTGATGGTGTTGTTCGTACTTTGTGTGATGTCAGGCATGTACCTGATTTGAGGCATAGTTTGATCTCCGTTGGAGCATTGTGCAACCTTGGCTTGAAGTGTGTAATAGAAAATGATTCATTGAAAATTACAAATGGCTCATTGATAGTGATGAAACGGGTAAAAGTTGGAAATCTATATTTGTTAAAGGGTACCACTATTGTTGCTGAGTCTTCTTCAGTTGTTTATTCTGTTGATTCAGATTCTACCAAATTGTGGCATTTTCGTATAAGACACATTGGAGAGCGCAGTTTGGAAGTATTGAGAAAGCGAGGTTCGATTGATGGTATTCATCATTCAAAACTTGGATTTTGTGAAGGATGCGTACTTGGAAAGCAGATGAAGGTTTCTTTTGGCATTGCAGAGCAAAAGTCTAAAGATGTTTTAGAGTATGTTCACACTGATGTTTGGGGTCCTGCACCATGCCTATCTTTTGGAGGAGCTAGGTATTTTGTTTCATTTGTTGATGATTTTTCTAGAAAGGTAAGGGTTTACTTTATGAAGTCCAAGGATGAAACTTTTAATAGGTTTCAAAGTTGAAAATATCTTGTTGAGAAGCAGTCTGGATAGAAAGTAAAGATTCTTCGTTCAGATAATGGTGGTGAATTCACTTCTCAATAATTCACCAAATTTTGTGAGTCCAAGGGAATCAAAAGGCACTACACGGCGACCCTCGGTCAAATGGAGTTATAGAGAGGATGAATCAGACTTTGTTAGAAAGAACTCGTTGCTTACGTCTGACTGCTAGATTAAAGAAGAGATTTTGGACAGAAGCATTATCTACGGCGGTTTTCCTCATCAACCATACACCTTTCACCGCCATAGATATAAAGATTCCTGAAGAAGTATGGAAGGGAGAGCATGTTTCATATTCCTTTCTCAAAGAGTTTGGTTGTCCAGCTTATGTGCATGAGAGCAAAGGGAAGTTAGATCCAAGATCGCGCAAGTGTATTTTTCTTGACTATAGGAGAGGAGTTAGGGGTTATAGGTTATGGTGTCCTACTACCCAGAAGATTGTTACTAGCGGGCGTGTTACATTTGACTAAAAGGATATGTTGGAGGTGAAGCCTTCTTCTTCACTTAATAATGATGTTGACAGGACAAATTCAAAGTACCAGACATAAAGTAGATCATCAGACTTCTACACAAGTAAAAATGGTGTTTCCGATGACACCGTGGTTGATGAGGAGAGGACAGAGGATCAATCTCAAGATGGAGCTCAAATTCAAACTCGACCAATCATAGAGAGGAAAAGACCTAGATGGCTTGATGATTTTGTGGGATTAAGTATTGAAGACATTGACTTCGATTACATGGCAGCATGCGCATTAAGCATATTTCATGATGAGCCCAGTGACTATCGAGATGCCATTAGTTCGGTTGATAGTTCCAGTTGGTTAGTAGCTATGGAGGAGAAAATTGAGTCTTTGCACAAAGATCACACTTGGGATTTAGTGCCACATCTTCCGGCAATAGAGCAATTGGATGTAGATAGATCTATAAGGTGAAAGACGGTGGAAATGGTGACTTGAGGTATAAGGCGATATTAGTGGCGAAGGGTTATGTTTAGAGGAAAGGTGTGGAGTTTCATGATATTTTTTCTCCAGTTGTTAGACACACTTCCATTCGCATTCTTTTGGCATTGGTTGCCCACTTCGACATGGAGTTGGAACAATTAGATGTCAAGACGGTATTCTTGCATGATGACCTCGAGGTCCTCTCTTCAAAAATCCGCATCTCCCAAATCATTTCCTTTTAGGCAAAATCACCAACAACAAAGTTGCTCGTATCTGTATCTAGTTTTTTTTTAAATTGGTCGCTTGAGTTTTCATTGAGCGACGACTAAGATACCATCAATTTACTGTAAGCGGGAGAATTTTTTTCATAACTTCAAAAATCAAATTCTCTCTATCCGTTGAGAATTAAACGACGCCGCTAGTGTCATTATGCTCGTATGGAGGAGAGAAATTTTTAGTGGCGTTTGGGCAAAGTTTTGTGATGATGATCGTCGGGGGTTGCGAACTAGGGTTCGGTTTTTCTTCGGATTTGGTCATCGATTCGCGATTTGAAGCTCGCCGTTGTGTTCGTGGAGGAGAGGGGCTCGAGCGATGTTTTTTTGTGGGTTTCGGTGACTATTAATGTCGCGCATTTTTGGGGGATACTAGAGCAGCGATCGGATTTTGGTGCAGCGATCAAGGGGCGGAGCTATGGGGTCCACCATGTCGAGGCAGGAAAGTCGAGCGTGTTGAAGGGTGTAGACGTGGTGATGGGTGGCTGGAACTACTGCGCACGTGCACGTGCACCTTGTGCACGATGGGTTCCTCTGTTCGAAATGAAATAGCGAGAGCAGGGGTGTGGGGAAGGAGGTCCTGTGCTTGTTGGACGCGGGTTGGTCAGTTCTTGTTGGGCCGAGCCCATTTAGCAGCTAGATGAGAAAATATATTTATAGTTTTGTTTTGATTATATATATAAACATGTTAACTTTGAAAAATTCATATCTCGTTCATATGAAACCCGTTTAATCCGCGGATTTTTACGTTGGGTTCGTATGAACGAGTACAACATTGTGGTGTGACTTATTGATAGCTTTGGACAAGTATAAATTAATGATATATGAAAACGGACAGGATTTAAATCACGTTATTTTAAATAATAGCGTCGTTAAATTTATACACCTTAAATATTGATGTTTATTTGGCCAAATAAATTACTGTCGAGTTAAATTGGATTGAATATGTTAATTGGACCCTGTTAGCGGAATAAAACACCATTCCACTAATTAAATTAATTTGGCAATTAATTAGCAGAATAAATCCCCGCTATGTTATTTTATAGTTTTGGACATTCGATTATATATCGTAAATAATATGCCACTTTGAATTAGTGATATATTGACTAATGATGATTAACTTATTTAGTTATTGTTTATTGAAATAAATTTCTGATATTTCATCTAATAGTTTAAATACCGCTATAGCGATTTTCACTATACCGTGGTTTATTGGATTTCATTCCCAAAACCCTATCGTATGAACTTGAGCGTGTGTTTCCGCTAAAAAGGATATTGAAAATTTATTAATCATTTTGATTAATAATAATGTAAATTAATTAATCTTTTAAATTATTTAAGTTGATATTAATTATCCAATTTAATAACTAATGATTAAAATTGGTTTATCTTAAGAATTAATTAATCATTTTTGCTAATGATGTTTTATACTTAATTAATCGTTTTAACTAATGATTATTTGAGTTTAATTAATTATTTTAATTAAGGATAATGGTTTTTAATTAATTTATTTAACTTAATTTATTTAACTTAATTAATTATTTGAATTAATGAAGATGGAATTAAATTAATTATTTCAATTTATGATAATTGAAATTAATAATAATCTTAATTAATGATATTTAAAAATAATTAATCATTTGAATAACGATATTTGAATTTAATTAATCATTTTAATTAATGATTGTTTTTAAATTTAATTAATTGTTTTAACTGATGATTTTTAGAATTAGTTAAATCAATTTAATTAATGATGTTTTATAATTTAATAAACCATTTTAACAATAATGTTTTAATTAATTGTTTTAGCTTATGAAGTTTGAATTTAATTAATCCAATTAATTTATGATTATTTGAACTTAATTAATTGTTTTTGTAACATCCCGCCTTTTTGTATGCTTAAGCAAACACACGTGCCAACTTAAACCATACAAAAGGGTGGATTTTTATGGGGTAAATAAGAAAAAAATGGAGAAATAAAAGAAACAAAATAGAACCTTGCAGCGGAACGATAAAATATAATAATCAAATAACAGTTCATGAAGCTGTTTTACAAAACATTTGATTATACTTATACAATACATATCAGAGTTACACATACCATAGAATGATAATTATGCAGCGGAATACAATGGTGTAGTGGAATATATAACGAATAGTAATAATAAAATCTTCGTCTTCGTCCTTCAGAAATAGGGCCTTCAAATCCTGAAATGCTCAGGCTGACCCGAGCGAATTGAAAAGACAAAACACTCGAGTCAGAACAAAAAGATCTTATGTAAGTTAAATCAATGATAAATATATGAGTGGAACGGCGTCAGAGATGTTTACGGGATTTGACATCTCCTATCCAGTGTCTAACGTGAGTGCAGTAACTTAAGAGATGCTCGGGATTCACATCCCCTAAGGATCCGTTAAACTATTTACTATGTAGTAATATTCGCTATTATAATAATGTTTAATATAAAATAAACATACTTTTTAATAGCGTCAAGGGGTTACCCATATAGCCCTTAACACGTAATAGTCCCAGTAGTCTATCTAGTATTAGCATACTCCCAAAATGGGGGCTACCCTAGATACTCCACAGGCTACGGGAGAAATCACAAATCGTAGTAAAGCTCGATATGGTAGGTGACACGGCATAACTAGGTAATGCCAGGGTAGATATACCAATTACGCATCCGGACTAGTGGTGACGCATAGCAGCCACTACCGCCCACCTCGAACAACACTCCCAAATCAAGGGTGGCCACCAAATCAATCACAAGTAATAGAATGGTATCGAAGAAGTGTGTCCGATCAGAGGTGCTACCTCCTTGGCCCGTCAATCGCTCCTGTTTTAGCCACCTTATGCCAACTCACGGGAGTTGGGTCCACGTATATACCTTAGGATCGTCGCCACCATCCTACTTCATTCTGGAAACTCCACCGCGTACACAGTTGTCAAAGTGGTTTTCGGTATCGACAGAGAGTATGTCCATAACTGATCCCGGTCTCTTTAACAACCAAACATTATTATAACACTGTGGTCATTTAAAAATATATATACTTTTAAAACACAATCATTGCCCTTTCAAAACATATTCTTTATTTCAAATAGTATATACTTCAAAACCCAAAATGTTATTGCCATTTCAAACCATATCCTTTACTTTAAAATAGTATATACTTAAAACCAAAATATTTTTGCCATTTCAAAACATATCCTTTACTTCAAAATAGTATATACTTTAAACCAAAATATAATTACTATTTCAAACCCAAATTATCAATGTATTATTTCCATTTCAAAACCCAATTCAATAATATATCATTTCCATTTCCAAAACAATTCAATAATATCTTATATAAATAAAACCCAATTTCCAATCACTAATCTTTCTTTAATTTATATAAACTTGAAATATTCTTTTAAATCATCTTAAACCCAAACCCCATTTTGAAGTCATATTCTAAATTTTCAATTTCAGTAGGTTTCCAATCAATATATTCACAGATAATTCTTAAATAAATTCCATTTCAAATAAATTCATTTTTCAAACCATATTACTTTCAAAGTTATAACAATTTCAAAAACCAATACTTTGAAAACAATAATACCTTAATTTCAATAAAACATTTCAATTTTGATATATTTCAAGACTTTAAATATTCCAAAATTCCTAACCAAATCTGATAATCTTATATATACCTTAATTCAATTTACTATTATTTAGTTTAGAAATATTTATTTAATAAATTCAATATCACTTAAATAAAGCTCAAACTTGAAATATTCGTAAATCAAACTTAAAACATCATCAAGTTATACATAGCTTAAATTTTAGAATTTAACCATATATAAAATAATATTTATATAATATCAAAATTAGTATATATATAAACCCTTATTTTCTAAAACCCATAGAAAATCACTTTGAAATATTTTATATATAGACCACGGTGCCTGTATATAATTTTTTATCCTATGGTCAAGTGATACAGATATTTATCATTTCAATCCGTAATTTTAAAAATAAAAGTTTACGGTTATATATCATTTCAAACCGCAATCCCGAATGGAATGAAAATGCATAATAACTTGTAGTTTATACAATATAAAATATAGCATCCATTCATCCAAATATCAATAAACAACCATTTATTTCAATCATCATCCAATTTAAACAAAACATCAATATAAAGCATATAAAATATAACAGGCATCAACGAATAGTTTATATTCAATAAAAATTAATAACTGTTTAACTGGCAGTTTATATGCAATAATAAATAAATTTAACTGTCAAATTATATGCAATAATAAAATTAAATAATAATTTAATTTAAATAAATGCTATCTAACTGAGATGATGATTAAATATATGCCCAAACAATAATAGATAAATTTTTAATCACATCAAAATTTAATTTAACAAACATAAGAAATCTTAAAAGTAGTGAGTGGGTTAAAACACTCACCTTTTGAATTTAAATTGAATTCAAATCCAATTAAAATTCAAAATTTTGACAGTCTCCAAATTCGTCCAAACTTGCGTCAAAGTGTCTGGAATTCAGATATGATCCTAATGCAAAAATCCGCATTTGAATTGGAGTTCGTATGAGGAAGATATGCGTGTTTGAATGATTTGAAATCAAAATTAAAAATAAATAAATAAATAAATAAACAACGAACCAATTTCGGCTATCCAAAAACTCAAATCCAAGAATGAACTGCAGATCTGAGATGCATACACCAAGATCTTCGATATAAAAAATTTCTAAATTTTTCTGAGGAGTTTGAATTTTCAGCTTTGGATTTGATTTGGGATTGGATCTGGAAATATAGAATTTTGTCTGCCATTGAGGAAGAGGAGGAATAGAATGAATTTATGTATAGACAAATGAGAATTAGGGAGGCTAGGGTTTATAGCAGGATATTTATAGAGAAAGTTGATGTTTCTATAAATTTCCGTTCACACTTTTGTTATTTTATATTACAATCATTAAAATTTCTTATCTACATTGATTGTATAAATTTTCCATTAATTGCATATTACTTCCGGTTACTATATCATTTAATTCGTTAAATTATCACTAATTATTTCCAATTATTTTGCTACTTAATTTCTCTTGATTTCAAATTGATTTCCACATTTTATTTAATTCAATATTACACCGGATGAAATCAACATTCGATTCAAAATCTATTACACTAATATTCTTAGATTTCCTTTAAATCTCTATTAACATAATATTTAGCTGTTAGATTTCAGTTATTTTCAATTTAACCTATTATTGTACACTAATTCCCAAATTCATCAAATTCCAACTAAGGTAGTAATTAATCTCATTAATATCCATTAAAGTACAACTAATTTCAATTTGATTCCCCTATTAATTATCAACCCAAATAAACAGGTAACTTATAATGAATTCATTGACCCATTAATTAGGTAATATCCAATAATTGTTATCAAACCTTAATTACACATAGGACACTATTCACAAACAAAAATCACAATTCTTGTATAGTATTGATTTTATTCAAATTGTTACGTATTACTTTCTTAGTTAAAAACTTTTGAATTAATTCCCCAATTCCCAATTTATATTAACGTAACATTTCCTTTAGATTCATTGCAATTATCTCCAAATTCAATTGAATGATTAAATATATGCATAACTCATAAAATTTGTGTGGTCACAACTCTTAAACACTTTTTATAAGTTGATTATTTCCACTCCAACAATCATCGGTTATTATATATTTTTTTTTTGAGATCATGGGGAACCTTAAGATCATGGTATTCATTGATACTCACTTAAGTAAACCCCACGCCGTGTGTCTACCCCGCTTTTATTTAGTCGTCGCACTATATTAAATTTATTACCCAATATACATTTACTCTATTCCAACAAATTGGAATTCCACTCAATTACTATAAACAATCATTGTATTTATTACCTTGAAATAAGTTTAGATGTAAATTAAAAGTTATAAATCTATAACTTAGTTACCTTTTTGTCTTATATTCCATTACACTATATACTCCTATTTATCTTACTTTGTATTAAAGGCTATGTTTTCAAAATGTGAAATATTGTTAATTACCCACATAACTTTAGGTTTTAAAACCAATCTATAAATTTACCTTAATTCCCATCAATCCTAACTTTACCATCTTTTTCAATTAATAGGGTGTGCACTAATTTAGTCATTGCGTTAATTCTTATTAATATACATTAAGGTTCCTTTACACTAATTGATTTCCAACGAAATAAACAGGTAAACTTACAATACACTAAGGTTTATTATTTCAAACAAATTATCATAGTTGCCTACATAATATTTACTTTACTATTATACACAAACGCTACTATTTTCATATGTCAAATCTTTATGCAATGGCCATATTATAATTATATTTCTTATAACATTTATAACTTAAATGTTTGCCTTTGGTTTTCTTACAATATCAAATGTTACCATTTATTTTCCAATACTAATTCCATTCATCAACATTCTCACTTGTTTCTTATATTACACTTAAAACCAAATATGCCAATTTACACTATTTCAATTAATGGCAATATAATTTAAATTATTAATTTTAATTACAATTGCTACATCTAATTTCTAACATTGTATCACATTTGTTTTTATTATATTCCGTTTATAGCTAAGTCATAATATTTGAATTTCAATTAAATTGTAACGTTCATTCAAGTTAGTTAAATATTAACTTTGCATTAACACGTTTCCTTAATTTACAATCAACTACCGTTTCCAAGGTTTTATTACATTGAACAATTTAATACTTTCCTTTACTTTGCATATACAATTACATCTGGTAAAATCCTTTCACTACTTTCATTCATTCAAATTTCAATTTCTTGCAATAACTCATTTATTATAAATTTGCATACCAAAAATTTTAGGTTCCAATAAATAGGATTTATTCAATTCAACCTTTTTGAATTAGGTCTATTCTAATAAATAAAATATTTCATAGGTTAATTCTTAATGTTTACTTCATTACAAATTATAACAATTATATTTCTTTGTATATTTAATTTCAAAATCTTATCTATATGACAAATTTAATTAACGAAATTCACGGGTCGTTACACTCTCCCCCACTCAAAACTTTTCGTCCCCGAAAAGGAAAAGAAGGGAAAAGAAGAATTAAGAAATCAATATATCATACTAAATTATTAAATTTATAAACAAATAGGTTTTTACAAAATTAATTAATAAAATGTACCAATTTATAACCATTAAATCTTTTTATACTCAAATTAATAAAGTTTGGAAAACATTTTTCAAAATATTTTCTAAGTCCAAAATTTACGGAAAATTTTGGTATAGTCTCCTTTGTACGGAGAGGCTCGGGAAAAAATATAATATAAATATAACAATATATAACATATAATTTCCAAAATAATATATATCCCAGCACGGGAAAATGATATAATAGCGCTATAAAACGTAACCCGAAAACGTACCTATTTGTCGGGCAATAACGCTCAAATTATGAAACCAAAAGCAGTAGCAATTGCTTCCATAACCTATATTTCACTTATATAATCCAAAAGAGTTAATAATTATATAAAATGAAATATTTAGCGTTGTTTCAATCAATAACAATCAATACGACAACAATCACCTGCAACAAGGCATACAACCATCACATAGAATCAACACAAAACAATCATTCATTTATATCAAACAAAACAAACAGTTGTTTGGGTTCAACCTTCAAATTGTACCGAATGAAAAATAACTACTAAGTGTACCCTTCACTCAACAGTCTTAGGCGAACTAAATAGATTATTCGTTCATCCAAACAATATTAAAGTATCCTTGCCCAAATAACCATAAACCAAACAAACAACAGATCCAAACAATAAACTAAGTTTATTCTTGTCAATTTCATTTCATACTATTGTTGTTTGACTTCTTCTTTTCTTTTTCTTTTTTTCTTTTTTTATTTGCAGTATTCATCTTCCTGCTTATTTTATTAATAAATAGCTTCAATCATTTACTTACGTTTATTATCTTTCATTTATACTACTTAATTTCATTTAGTAGTCTTTTCAATTACACTAAAGATTACAGTATTACAACATCAAATTCTTATTTATTAAGGGATATCATTAATTACTTTCATTACTTCCAATTTATTACTTGTATAATATCTATTTCATTTCTTATTAACATTTCAACTTTTAATATTTGGTAAGTTATAAATATGGTTTTTAAGAATGTAATTGAAAGTTATACAAGTTTCCTCAATTCTCTTAATTAATTTAATGTTCAATAATTATATCCTTTATTTCATAGGTTAAAATTTCAAATTTCATTTAATACCATTTATAACCTATCATTCAATCTCTTATTTCCTTTAGAGGTTTCACTTTATCAATTACCTACGTTCCAATTCACTACACAGATTGAAACTATTAATTAACAGAAACTTAAGAATTAAATACCAGGTTTTAATTAAAATCATTTTAAAATAACCGATAAACATATGCTTGCAATTTATATATCCAATTATAGTTAAAACAATTTAAAATATATATATAGTTTTTTTTCAAAATAAATCTTGTAGTAAAACTACTACAGTGGCCTTTCCCATTTGAAACTCGAAAATGAATGTCGATGATGCGGCCGCCATCATCGAAATTATTTTCCAGCGATAGAGAGGGAAATACAGAACTTATTTTTCCAAAATCTTTCTTACAACAATTCTTCCAATCATATTGAAATATTTATAGAAAATACTTATAAACAATATTATTATATTCCAAAATTATTCGAAAGAAATTTCCAAAAGCCCGGAACTTAAGTTCTAAATTTCCAAATTTTCACTTATTTTATCTTAAATCTTATTTCAACTATTATTTATAAATTTCATTACCTAACAACCAATCTATTTCAACCAATATATACCTTTATAAAATATTTTACTTTATATACAGAAAATATAATAGGCAAAATTATTTCATTCACCTATATTAAAAACAAATATTATGTCGGTTTGTCCTATTAAGTGTTTAGAAATCCCTATTGATGTCATAGCGTCCCATGCACCAACTAGAATTTATAAATACAAAACGGAACAGATTAACACAATATTAAAACATTTTTATAACACTAACAAATACGCTCTCTCATATATATACGCTCAACGGCTCCCATAGGGTATTACTACCCTATTAATAAAGGATCAGACCCCACAAAGCTAAGGTTTATCGCTAAACCAAAGCTCTGATACCAACTATAACATCCCGCCTTTTTGTATGCTTAAGCAGACACACGTGCCAACTTAAACCATACAAAAGGGTGGATTTTTATGGGGTAAATAAGAAAAAAATGGAGAAATAAAAGAAACAAAATAGAATCTTGCAGCGGAACGATAAAATATAATAATCAAATAACAGTTCATGAAGCTGTTTTACAAAACATTTGATTATACTTATACAATACATATCAGAGTTACACATACCAGAGAATGATAATTATGCAGCGGAATACAATGGTGTAGTGGAATATATAACGAATAGTAATAATAAAATCTTCGTCTTCGTCCTTCAGAAATAGGGCCTTGAAATCCTGAAATGCTCAGGCTGACCCGAGCGAATTGAAAAGACAAAACACTCGAGTCAGAACTAAAAGATCTTATGTAAGTTAAATCAATGATAAATATATGAGTGGAACGGCGTCAGAGATGATTACGGGATTTGACATCTCCTATCCAGTGTCTAACGTGAGTGCATTAACTTAAGAGATGCTCGGGATTCACATCCCCTAAGGATCCGTTAAACTATTTACTATGTAGTAATATTCGCTATTATAATAATGTCTAATATAAAATAAACATACTTTTTAATAGCGTCAAGGGGTTACCCATATAGCCCTTAACATGTAATAGTCCCAGTAGTCTATCCAGTATTAGCATACTCCCAAAATGGGGGCTACCCTAGATACTCCACAGGCTATGGGAGAAATCACAAATCGTAGTAAAGCTCAATATGGTAGGTGACACGGCACAACTAGGCAATGCCAGGGTAGATATACCAATTACGCATCCGGACTAGTGGTGACGCATAGCAGCCACTACCGCCCACCTCGAACAACACTCCCAAATCAAGGGTGGCCACCAAATCAATCACAAGTAATAGAATGGTATCGAAGAAGTGTGTCCGATCAGAGGTGCTACCTCCTTGGTCCGTCAATCGCTCCTGTTTTAGCCACCTTATGCCAACTCACGGGAGTTGGGTCCACGTATATACCTTAGGATCGTCGCCACCATCCTACTTCATTCTGGAAACTCCACCGCGTACATAGTTGTCAAAAAGGGTTTTCGGTATCGACAGAGAGTATGTCCATAACCGATCCCGGTCTCTTTAACAACCAAACGTTATTATAACACCGTGGTCATTTAAAAATATATATACTTTTAAAACACAATCATTGCCCTTTCAAAACATATTCTTTATTTCAAATAGTATATACTTCAAAACCCAAAATGTTATTGCCATTTCAAACCATATCCTTTACTTCAAAATAGTATATACTTAAAACCAAAATATTTTTGCCATTTCAAAACATATCCTTTACTTCAAAATAGTATATACTTTAAACCAAAATATAATTACTATTTCAAACCCAAATTATCAATGTATTATTTCCATTTCAAAACCCAATTCAATAATATATCATTTCCATTTCCAAAACAATTCAATAATATCTTATATAAATAAAACTCAATTTCCAATCACTAATCTTTCTTTAATTTATATAAACTTGAAATATTCTTTTAAATCATCTTAAACCCAAACCCCATTTTGAAGTCATATTCTAAATTTTCAATTTCAGTAGGTTTCCAATCAATATATTCACAGATAATTCTTAAATAAATTCCATTTCAAATAAATTCATTTTTCAAACCATATTACTTTCAAAGTTATAACAATTTCAAAAACCAATACTTTGAAAACAATAATACCTTAATTTCAATAAAACATTTCAATTTTGATATATTTCAAGACTTTAAATATTCCAAAATTCCTAACCAAATCTGATAATCTTATATATACCTTAATTCAATTTACTATTATTTAGTTTAGAAATATTTATTTAATAAATTCAATATCACTTAAATAAAGCTCAAACTTGAAATATTCGTAAATCAAACTTAAAACATCATCAAGTTATACATAGCTTAAATTTTAGAATTTAACCATATATAAAATAATATTTATATAATATCAAAATTAGTATATATATAAACCCTTATTTTTCAAAACCCATAGAAAATCACTTTGAAATATTTTATATATAGACCACGGTGCCTGTATATAATTTTTTATCCTATGGTCAAGTGATACAGATATTTATCATTTCAATCCGTAATTTTAAAAATAAAAGTTTACGGTTATATATCATTTCAAACCGCAATCCCGAATGGAATGAAAATGCATAATAACTTGTAGTTTATACAATATAAAATATAGCATCCATTCATCCAAATATCAATAAACAACCATTTATTACAATCATCATCTAATTTAAATAAAACATCAATATAAAGCACATAAAATATAACAGGCATCAACGAATAGTTTATATTCAATAAAAATTAATAACTGTTTAACTGGCAGTTTATATGCAATAATAAATAAATTTAACTGTAAAATTATATGCAATAATAAAATTAAATAACAATCTAATTTAAATAAATGCTATCTAACTGAGATGATGATTAAATATATGCCCAAACAATCATAGATAAATTTTAAATCACATCAAAATTTAATTTAACAAACATAAGAAATCTTAGAAGTTGTGAGTGGGTTAAAACACTCACCTTTTGAATTTAAATTGAATTCAAATCCAATTAAAATTCAAAATTTTGATAGTCTCCAAATTCATCCAAACTAGCGTCAAAGTGTCCGGAATTCAGATACGATCCTAACGCAAAAACCCGCGTGTGAATTGGAGTTCGTATGAGGAAGATATGTGTGTTTGAATGATTTGAAATCAAAATTAAAAATAAATAAATAAATAAAAACAACGAACCAATTTCGGCTATCTAGAAACTCAGATCCAAGAACGAACTGCAGATCTGAGATGCATACACCAAGATCTTCGATATAAAAAATTTCTAAATTTTTCTAAGGAGTCTGAATTTTCAGCTTTGGATTTGATTTGGGATTGGATCTGGAAATATAGAATTTTGTCTGCCATTGAGGAAGAGGAGGAATATAATGAATTTATGTATAGACAAATGAGAATTAGGGAGGCTAGGGTTTATAGTAGGATATTTATAGAGAAGTTGACGTTTCTATAAATTTCTGTTTACACTTTTGTTATTTTATATTACAATCATTAAAATTTCTTATCTACATTGATTGTATAAATTTTCCATTAATTGCATATTACTTCTGGTTACTATATCATTTAATTCGTTAAATTATCACTAATTATTTCCAATTATTGTGCTACTTAATTTCTCTTGATTTCAAATTGATTTCCACATTTTATTTAATTCAATATTACACCGATGAAATCAACATTCGATTCAAAATCTATTATACTAATATTCTTAGATTTCCTTTAAATCTCTATTAACATAATATTTAGCTGTTAGATTTCAGTTATTTTCAATTTAACCTATTATTGTACACTAATTCCCAAATTCATCAAATTCCAACTAAGGTAGTAATTAATCTCATTAATATCCATTAAAGTACAACTAATTTCAATTTGATTCCCCTATTAATTATCAACCCAAATAAACAGGTAACTTATAATGAATTCATTGACCCATTAATTAGGTAATATCCAATAATTGTTATCAAACCTTAATTACACATAGGAATTCACTATTCACAAACAAAAATCACAATTCTTGTATAGTATTGATTTTATTCAAATTGTTACGTATTACTTTCTTAGTTAAAAACTTTTGAATTGATTCCCTAATTCCCAATTTATATTAACGTAACATTTCCTTTAGATTCATTGCAATGATCTCCAAATTCAATTGAATGAATTAAATATATGCATAACTCATAAAATTTTTGTGGTCACAACTCTTAATCACTTTTTATAAGTTGATTATTTCCACTCCAACAATCATCAGTTATTATATATATATATATATATATATATATTAATTAATTCAACATTTAAGATCGTTTTCCTATATTAAATTTATTACCCAGTATACATTTACTCTATTCCAACAAATTGGAATTCCACTCAATTACTATAAACAATCATTGCATTTATTACCTTGAAATAAGTTTAGATGTAAATTAAAAGTTGATAAATCTATAACTTAGTTACCTTTTTGTCTTATATTCCATTACACATACTCATATTTATCTTACTTTGTATTAAAGGCTATGTTTTCAAAATGTGAAATATTGTTAATTACCCACATAACTTTAGGTTTTAAAACCAATCTATAAATTTACCTTAATTCCCATCAATCCTAACTTTACCATCTTTTTCAATTAATAGGGTGTGCACTAATTTAGTCATTGCGTTAATTCTTATTAATATACATTAAGGTTCCTTTACTCTAATTGATTTCCAACGAAATAAACAGGTAACCTTACAATACACTAAGGTTTATTATTTCCAACAAATTATCATAGTTGCCTACATAATATTTACTTTACTATTATACACAAACGGTACTATTTTCATATGTCAAATCTTTATGCAATGGCCATATTATAATTATATTTATTATAACATTTATAACTTAAATGTTTGCCTTTGGTTTTCTTACAATATCAAATGTTACCATTTATTTTCCAATACTAATTCCATTCATCAACATTCTCACTTGTTTCTTATATTACACTTAAAACCAAATATGCCAATTTACACTATTTCAATTAATGGCAATATAATTTAAATTATTAATTTTAATTACAATTGCTACATCTAATTTCTAACATTGTATCACATTTGTTTTTATTATATTCCGTTTATAGCTAAGTCATAATATTTGAATTTCAATTAAATTGTAACGTTCATTCAAGTTAGTTAAATATTAACTTTGCATTAACACGTTTCCTTAATTTACAATCAACTACCATTTCCAAGGTTTTATTACATTGAACAATTTAATACTTTCCTTTACTTTGCATATACAATTACATCCGGGTAAAATCCTTTCACTACTTTCATTCATTCAAATTTCAATTTCTTGCAATAACTCATTTATTATAAATTTGCATACCAAAAATTTTAGGTTCCAATAAATAGGATTTATTTAATTCAACCTTTTTGAATTAGGTCTATTCTAATAAATAAAATATTTCATAGGTTAATTCTTAACATTTACTTCATTACAAATTATAACAATTATATTTCTTTGTAGATTTAATTTCAAAATCTTATTTATATGACAAATTTAATTAACGAAATTCACGAGTCGTTACAGTTTTGATTAATGGAATTTAATATTACTTATCATTTTAATTAATGATGTTTGAGATTTATTATTCATTTAATTTATAATTATTTGAATTTAGTAAATCTTTTTAATTAATGATATTTAAAGTCAATTAATTAATTTAATAAAGGTGATTAAAGTAAATTAACTAATATAATAAAAAATTGCTTTAATAAACTGATTTAAAGTTATTAAACTTATTTAAGGAAGATTTTAAAGTTAATTTACTAATGTTATAAAAGTGTTTGGAAATAATTATCTATTTTATTATAGATAAGGAATTGTTTATTTAAAGGGATTTTAAATGAAATTAATTATCTTTCGGGATAATTAATATTATTTTTAAAGTTATAAAAAGGAATTGGAACTCGATTATTTGGATGTAAAGTTGGATAATCTTCTAGGTGCTCGGTCTGATGTTGGTTTAGGCCTTCGGGGTCGCGTACTTGGAAAAAATTATTCTCTTAACATTTTAATAATCTGGAACTAATTCTAAAAGTGTTTTACCAATACGGAAATCAAGCCAACAGTTCGGTTCATTTTTAAAAGAAAAGGGTTGATTCGTTTATGGAAATAAATTATTTCGTAAAATGAATCACTTATATGGAAACGATTTACTTGTATAATTAGCACTAAACATCGAAGAAGTAAACCTGTCACTATTTCAAAGGTTAAGAGTGATCGTTGGACATGACTTTTAGGTAACACCACCTCGACTTGTCTGGTATTACTGTTAACCAAGAAAAAGTACAAGTTTGAATTCAATGAGTGGTGATTAGGTTATTTTCACATCTCATCTAGTTTGGATTCGGTTGTGCACTTAGATGTGGAAATATTCGGATACTCGGTAAGGTCTGGCGGGGCCCGGCTTGGTATTGTTCGAGAAGTGTCACAGAGTAAATGAGCTTCTCGGAAGTATATTACTAGAGTTATACTTCAAGGGGGATGCATGATGTGCATGTAAATGTGTATATTTTTACCACCATATTTAATCTATTTAAATTAAATAAATGATCATATCGGGTATTTTAACTTGTTTAAAGCAAAATTCAAATTATTTCAAATCGCCACATATTCATCTTCATTCAAGGGAAAAATGGTCATTTTTGTGCATTTATTAAATTGTAAAAATTTACTTGGAATTTTCTATGTTGTTTTGTAGGAAATTTAGTGAATTGTACAAGTGGTTTCATGATATATGCATGCACAAGAGTGAAGAGAACAAATGAAGATGGAAATAATTCAAAGTGAAGATCATGGAGGACCCCACCTACCCACATACCTTCATGTACAAATGAGAGGCTAATGCACATGCTAATAGAGTTTAAAGCTTCATACACATCTAAATGAGGATTATTTGAAGCTAATGATTACTTGGCCTCCACACTTCCTAAGAGGGTATTTTGGGCATTCCCCAAAAATATGAATTATGGTTTAACACATGTATAAAGACCCCTTATGTTTCATGTAACCCCTCTTCCCTTAGTCTCTCTTAGTTAGTTTTAGATCAAATAAAAGAAAGCTCACTTCTCTTTTCCATGGCTACTTAGCCATTTTTATTTTCATGTAACTTCCATTTTTTTATGCAATGTTAATTAGTGCTCTCTTTCTTTTACATGCTTCTTTTGTTTATTTACTTTCATGTTAGTAGTGTAGATTTTTTTTCATGCAAGTAGAATAGTTTTTTTTTCTTTCATTTTTCTCTCTTTTTCCTCTTGTTAGTTTCATGTTGTTTTCTACATTTGTTGATTTGATAACAAATATGAGAGCTTAATCCCTGCAATTTAGGGGTAATGAAGCTCTCTAATATGTAGATGCAACATTTTGATGTTTATGCTCTCTTTTTGTGCTTTAATGGAAACACTTGAAGTGGTTTAATAATGTTGTTTAGCTTTGAATTTGATAGTCTATATTGTTCATAACAAATAGGCTATGCTTAAACAAACATAACACAAATTGCTTCTTCATCTAAATATGATTATGGCAAAGAAGTGAATGTTGAAATTGAAATTTGATAGCCTATATTTCTAAACAATAGTTAATAGGCTATGCTTAAAATAGATTTTTATTTCAACTTTGTTGTCATATTTCATAAGAGTTAAATGTGTATTAGTGGTTGTGTTATAGTTTGATGGTTTATATTGGGCTAATTAATAACACAAATATACCATACTTATGATAAGCACATCAACTAATTACACTAATGACAAGAAAAAAGAGATCATAACTTCATTTTGTTGATTTATGTGATCTAGAGAGAGGATTTATCTCTAAATTGTCCTCAAACTCTCATATTTTTATCAATTTTCTTTTGCTTGTTTTTCTCATTTTTTTTAGCTAATCACTCTCAACTTTGGTTTAATTTGATTGAATAGAAATTTAAAACCATCAATTCCTTATGGATCGACCCGTACTCGCCACGTACTTCAATAGTACGTCGTGCGCTTGCGGTTATATTTTAATTTGAAATTTTTTGATAGTTTTCTAACTCGATAGAAATTCCGTCGATTAACAATGCACCTTCCTTGTCATTTGTTGGAAAATTTCCTTTCCTTATTTTATTCGTATCCTTGAATCTGTTTTAGCTTGAAATTGACACGAGTAGAGCCAACTCCTCATCACGAAATTTAAGTCTTTATTTAGCCCATTCTATCGAGTTTGGACTGTTATCTTATTTAGTCCATTCTATCAAGTTGGACTATTTTCCTTGTTCTATCCATTCCGTCCAGTTTGGATTTTACTCGGTTTATTTCCATTCTTTCAAGTCCGGTTTAATATTATTTATACTTAATCATTTTTGGATTTGTTTCTTGATATTTATTTCTGCCCTTGCCTGGATGGATTTTATTCTTGTGAGGTAAAAACCCATTCCGCGTTAGCGGCGTGGTCTCACATAATTTTTATATATGTTCCCCATTATTCGAGTAATCTCACGTTGGTTTTACCAGACTGACCTGGGCGTGGTTTTCCTATAATGCTCGGGTCAGACTGAGCATATTTCCAGGTTTAGATGGATATTTTGGAGCTTTTAAGGGGAGGAGCTGGAGGCCCAATTCACGTAGATGATTATATTTCCGTTGCTTACATTGTTGTATATTATTCAGCAGTTGTGAAGACAGGTTGTTATAACTGTCTGTGCTGAATAGGTTAGTATACTCTGATTGATGTCTGTATATACTAATATTACGGATTTGTTTTGTGTAAAGGATTGTTATATATTATAGATTATTCATTCCGCTGTGAGGTTATGTGTTGTTCGGTTCTTCTTGTCTTCTTTCTTTTCCCTAACTATCCACTTTCCCTTTCAATTTGGGTTGGACATTTGTGGTTTATTGTCAGCTTAATTTGTATGGAAAAGTGGGTCGTTACAGGCATACCCCTAACTCTATCAATCTCCCACTTACACTTGGGGTCAAATATGGAATCTCATTCCTACTTTTCCAATCGATTTCATCAAAACCAATTGGGTTGGTCCCTTAATGAACGGGTATGCTATTATGTTTCAATTTTCTACTCTGTCAATCAACTTTCTTCGATGCAGATAAACTACCTTTATCATATGGAATGATTCAGAACATGTCACTTGACTTCTAGTGAGCTTTAAGTTCTATTTTGAAACATTTCGTGACATTGTTATCAGATAATGGTGTTATGGAATTCTCAACATTTGGAATTACTTTCAGCTCAGTTATAAATTTGTGCATTTATATTTATATACTTTGCTTTTATTGCGATGCTATACAAGACGATGTATTTATCCTTTTTCATTAAATTGGCCACAATCATTCATTTGGAACATTTGCAACTTAAAGATTCTTAACTTGAATTTATTATTGACATATTATACTCAATACAGAAGAAAACCTCAAACAACCATTTAGTGACATCAATTTGGATTTGATATTTGCTTCATGTATCAAATACACAGCAAATCACGATATCATAGATAACATAACACGTATGGTAATTCCTATTGCCAATACATAAGGAATCCTTCTTACATGTTCGGTATTAAACATTTTAATAAGGTGTCCTTGCATATCATTTAGGATATTCCCAATATCTTTTATACTTACTACAACAAACATCATTTACAAATCCAACGTAGAGTATTAAAATAACTGAGGTTGATTTTAACATAAGTACATCGTTAAAAAATCAGCAATATGTTGTTTATCTATAGTTTAGAAATATCAATATACCTTTTAACGCTTTTTCTTGTGAACACACGCTTTCTTGGCATTTTGATTGATAATTAAACTATTTGATATTTCTATCAAAACACTTGTTCAATTTTGATACTTTCCTGAATGATACTTTCATATACATTCTCGAATCGTATCCGAAAACTCATAAACTCAATATCTCTCCCCTTGACTTCGAGACACTTTGGTTATTATGTGTAAATAGTTTACTCTGAATCATTATTTGGTTTTTTCTCTTTCAACACATATGCACCAAAACATAAAGTCATACAATGCGATAATTTTGTGAGTAAAATCCGAACCTACTTGAGCACATCGAACGGTGAATTTGTTTCGTTAATTTCAACAATTGAAATTTATTGTATTATACTTATCATTGTGGCTGACTATATTCCAACCGCATTCGTCTTTCTTTTAAAGACACATTTACGACCAATGGATCATATCCGTTTGGGCACAACTTTCAAAAATCATATTTTGATAATGTACTTAGAATCTATTTTGGATTTGTGCTTCATACTGTATCATAGAGTCAATACTCTTAATAGTTTAATTGACCGTCGAGGATTGTTTATTCTCAATATTGATAAGAAACTCGTAGTTTTCACTTCAATGTACAAGAATACTTATTAGACTTTCTAATGTGTTGTGTTCATTTAGGTTTGATTAATTTTGTTTCATCTCTTACAATTAGTTTCATCCTTGGATCATATCCGAATCCATTTTATACCAATAATTTCTTAAAGAAATTCCTTCGCTACGAAGTCAATATTTCTTGAAACAACAATTGTTTCGCAGTGCAACGAAATGAGCATTCATAAACATTTTATGAGTTACCTTATATAAAACTGGTTTTGCATTAGCTCACAATATATTTATGTTCTAACATAAATTAGTCCTCATGACCATCATTCCCAAATTTCTCTTAGGTTGATTCATACAAGATCTCTTACATATAATTATCATATGCAGTTTTTCGACTCGCGCAACCCATCAACTCCTTAGCTTAGGAAATGTAGATGTTTCTTATAAACCAGTATTATGTATAGTTTTGCAAACTATTATTTGGAAGATATTTGTTTAAACCTTGTGTATTGCTCTTAAGTACACACCTTACAGAAATAATTTATCTCAACTTCACTCATCATTAATCGTGCTTTATCCAACAAAGTTCGATTACTCCTTATCAATACGTCATTATGTATTGTAGGGATGAGTAAACTTTTGATGTGCATGTAAATGTGCATATTTTTACCACCATATTTAATCTATTTAAATTAAATAAATGATCATATCGGGTATTTTAACTTGTTTAAACCAAATTCATATTATTTTCAAATCGTCACATATTCATCTTCATCCAAGGGCAAAATGGTCATTTTTGGGCATATATTAATTTGAGAAAATTTAATTAGAAATTTCTATATTATTTTATAGGAATTTGGCTTCATATAGAAGTGTTTCATGAAGATATATGCATGCACAAAGAAGATACAAAGGAAAGGAGATGGATATAATTCAAAGTGATGATCATGGAGGACCCTACCTACCCACCTATCTTAATGTACAAATTAGAGGCTAATGCACATGATTATGGAATTAATGGCTTCATGTACACTTAAATGATGATTAGTAGAAGCTAATGATTACTTGGCCTCCATACTTTCTCAAGGGCAATTTGGGCATTCCCCAAAAATATAAATTAGGGTTTAACACTTGTATAAATATCTTATATCTTCATGTAACCTCCTCTCCCTCTCAGTTAGTTTTTAGCTTAGAAAATAAATCAAAGCTCTCTTTCTTTTCATGGCTACTTAACCATTTCTTCTCTTATGTAATTCCTTTTTTTTCTTTATGCAATTTAATACATGTTCTTTTTCTTTTCTTGTTATTTCCTTTCATGTTGTAGTGTAGATTTGTTTATTTATGCAAGTAGTGTAGATTTTCTTTTATGCAATTAGATTAGTTCTCTTTTTCATTAGCTTTCATTTTCCTTTCCTTTTGCTTTCATGTTGCTAGCTACATTTGTTAATCAAATGACAAATATGAGAGGCTAAACCTCTTCAATTTAGGGGTAATGAAGCTCTCTAATTATGTAGCTTCAACTATTCGTTAATTCATGCTCTCTTTTTGTGCTTAATGATGATGATAGAAATGGTTTACTAGTTGTTTTTGCTTTGAATTTGATAGCCTGTATTGTTGACACCAAATAGGCTATGCTTAAACAATCACTAACACTAATTATATCTTCATCGAAATATGATTACGGCAAAAGAAAGTGATTTGAAATTAAATTTGATGGTCTATATTTCTAATCAATAGTTAATAGGCCATACTTAAAGTAGATTTCATTTTCATTTTCATTGTCAAGTTTCATGAAAGTTAGTAAGTGGTTTAAGGGGTGTGTTATAGTTTGATGGCTTATGTTGGCTAATCAATAGCACAAATATGCCATGCTTATGATAATCACATTAATTAAAGCACTAATGACCATAAAAGAGAGATCATGATTTCATATGTGTTGAACTACATGATCTAGAGAGTGGATTTATTCTCTAAATTGTCATTTAACTCTTATATTTGCATCTCTTTTCTTTTAGTTAGTTAGCTAATTTTCTAATTCTCTAGCTTAACTTTCATTCCAAATTGGTATAATTTGATTGAATAGCATTTTTAAAATCATCAATTCCCTGCGGATCGACCCGTATTCGCCACGTACAACAAATGTACGTTGTGCACTTGCGGTTATATTTTATTTCTAAATTCGTTCGACGGTTTTCTAAACCGATCAGAAATCCGTCATCGAACAAGTTTTTGGCGTCGTTGCCGGGGAATTGTTTTTGATTTTAATTTTCTATTCTTCGGATTATTTTTGTGTGATTTTATTGTGTGTTAGTTTCGTGTGTTTGTTTGCATCAAAAAAAAATTGTGCGTGATTGTTGTTCTCTTTTCGTTTTCAATTTATTGTGTGCTTGTTATTCTCTTTTCGTTTTTGGCATTCGCATTTGCATTTCTATAGAAAAAAGATATATATATATATATATATATATATATATATATATATACATATACAATTCAAAAACAAATTTTTTTATTATTGCATTGCATTTACATTTTTGTTTACAAGTACATCATTTTCTTTTCTTTTCTTTATTTTTTACCAGACCGGACAATCTTCTTTCTGTTTCTCTGATCCTCTGTGCATCTGCCTCTCATATACCACTGTATATACAAACCAACTTAACCCATTCATCTCCTTGTACCTATACTTCACCACACCACAACAATCATCTACATACAATCTACCTTCCTCCTATCAACTGCATTTCAACCAGATCCCTTCCATCAAAAATCTTGTTTCTAAACTCAGTGCGCTATTACATTTCAATATCACCTCACTGACCTTGGCCAAATCTTGCAATCACTTCTACGAATCACTTCTGGCCACAACAGCTACACAACAGTCATTGGCCACTCACCACATTCATTACAACTCTATTCACACCTCTTTACAAAACTGCTACAACCCTTCAAACCACCCCCAAACCTCCTTTCTTACTACCTGTGCACACCCAGTGCATATCACTCCTATGCACTACATTTCACACAGCAAACCCATACTTCACATTTCAATTACCCAGCCCACTTCATCAACAAACAATCAACATCACCACCATATTGCCTCCCCATAACAATAGCATACAACCCTCTGCCTTCCATACTTTCTTTCACAATAAACTTCCTTCTCACATACAACTTCAACAACATCTCTAAATTGCTGTCTGTTTTTTCCACTGTTACTTCTGTTGTTCTCAAACAGTTCTACCTTACTGTCAACTTCTTAGTCGACCAGTCACTCCCCTTAATTCAACTTGCCTCAAAATCACCAAACTTGCAACTACAATCCACGAACTCCTCACTGCCCCTCAATCCACCCAGCAACTACAACATTAGTACAACAAATAACATCAATGCAACTTTGAATCTCCACTGCATAGCACCAGAAAAAAACTGACAACCACACAACTGCAAAATCTCCTCTCAAAAACCTCCCCCTACAGCCAAAACTACCCCTTGCCACCTGAAGACAACTTCAAAACTGTTGCTACATTAGCCTGCAAACCACTTCCTCACTGTGAACTCCACTTCAACTAAATACTGTCATCTTACCAACCACTGTCTTGTTTCTATCCACCTTCTACAACTCACTGTTGCCACACAACCATACTGGGACAACCAAGCATCCCAATCAAATTTACATATACAAGCTGTTACACACTCCCATTTCTGTCCTTGACCTCCTCTGAAAACTACACTGCACTGCTAACCACAACTTCTACAACACTGCCAACCATCTTAGCACCATTATCTCCCTGATCACCATTCGACAACCAATGCAGCCACATTATCACCTTCATTCACTTCATCACCTCCATTCAAGCCTCAACATTTGACTTCATTCCATTCATAAACAAAAAAAAGAGAAGAAAAGAAAAGAAAAACTATCACTTCTCCTATCTACGCCAACAGACTTCACAAACAAACGATCGCGATCTCTACATTGACCGCCCCTTCACCACTACCTCTGTCAAAACAACTATCACATCAATCTGTCACCCTTATCCAGCAACTCCCCTGCTTACTTCACAAAAAAATCGCCTCTGCCGATACATCATTCACGATCTACAACTCCTCCAATACAACCCCTTCCATCATCTACTTCAACTAACATCCAAGTAACAACAGCAGCCACCACCTTCACCTAACCACACCACGGCTCTGCATACATCTCACTGCTCACCGAATAAATCAACCGCCTCACCCATTTTCTGTCATCATCGAAAATACACCACACTTACTACCGAACAAACAACCAACGTCGAACTCGTCATCACAAACCACCAATCAACTGCAGCCACTCCACTGAACAACTCGCCTTCCGCAAACCCATTCGCACTCAAGAATCGCCTCACCAAACCGCTTTTGGATTTCCAATTTAGTTTTGAATGTGTGAATTCACGAATTCGAGAAGTATAGATCATGTTTGATTTTTATTTCTGAGAATCGTAATTCTCCGATTGATATCGAGTTTGCGTTTGGATTTATTTCCCTTTGAGTATTAGATTGTTAATACGGAGAAGTTAATTTTAACTTTCGTTTAGTTTGGGCCGGGCCCGTGTTTTTTTTTTCTAATTTTTTTTTGTATTAAAGCTTTTTTTTCTTTTCTTTTTTTAGTTTCTCTCAAAAAAAAAGGGGTTGGCCTTAGGGATGGCAATGGGGCGGGTCTAGGGTCCAAACCCGGTCGACCCGCCCCTGTTTTGGCCCGTCAAGACCCGCCCCATTGGGTCATTGGGGCGGGTAGACCCGTGACCCGTTGTAACAACCCGCATATCTATCGATTTTATATTTAAATATTTTATCGTTAGTCGGATGTTAGTCCGAAAAGCTACTTTTTGCATACGGTCAAATTAGGACTCGAGACCACCCCCATTGAGTTCAAAATGACGTTTGCGATCTTTTTGAGTGTAAACTTCGATATGTTTGGAGATAGTGAAATTTTCGTCACTTTTCCCACTTGTGACTTTGGTTGGGACTGCACCTTCTTAACTCAGCCCAACCCCCCTCTTCTCTTCATCACTTCATCAAACACTTCAAGCTTCTTCAAAAATGGTGGGGGGAAAGAGAAATTAAAATTCCAAGCTCAAGATCTTTAGTAAATTCAACATCAAACTCCGAATTCAAGGTGAAGAACATAGATTCAAGCTAGGGGTTGATTCTTGCTTCGTTCTTAAGCTCTCCAACATCAATTTCGTGGAAAAGGTGAGATTTTTGATCTCACATCTTGCCTATGATTGTCATTGGACTGTTGGGAATGATTCCCTATCACTTTTACATGCACATTGGCATTTGGTTTGGGTTGGATTGGCAAAAAGCTCCACTTTTTAGCGTTTTTGGTGAATTTCCAGCCTTAAGTCGTTCTGCCTAAGTTAGGTCGTCCAGGCTGCTAGCTCGCGCGTTGAAAAGTCACCATTATCTTAAGTCCTAGGTCGTTGCCGACCTATAACCCCCAGGCGAAATGTAAGGTCTTCGCTCTTAAGTCTTAGGTCGTTGCCGACCTAAAATCCCCAGGCAAAACGTTAGGTCGTTGCCGACCTATAATTTCCAGGCAAAACGTTAGGTCGTTGCCGACCTAAAATTCCAAGGCAAACCACTAAGTCGCTCGAATTTTGTTAAGTTTTAGGTCGTTGCCGACCTAAAATTCCCAGGCAAAACGTTAGGTCGTTGCCGACCTATAATTTCCAAGCAAAACGTTAGGTCGTTGCCGACCTATAATCCCCCAGGCAAACTTTAGGTCGCTCGCACTGGCTTATCTCGTAGGTCGTAGCTCGTAAGTCGCTCGACCCTGCTAAGTCTTTAAGTCGGTCGAGTTAGATCGGTCAGTATGTCTCGTAAGTCGTCTCCGACTTACCTTCCAGTTAAGTCGTTCGACCCTCTGGGTCGTTCGAGTTAGGTCGTTGGACCATTTATCTTAGGTCGCTCGTCTACTAAGTCGGCCCAGTTTACCTCGTAGGTCGTCTCCGACCTAAGCCCCACTAAGTCGCAAATTGTTAAGTCGGCTGTCCTTAGGTCGCTCGATCCCACTAAGTCGTAGGTCGCCTCCGACCTTACCTTTAGGTCGTATGACCTACTTTTCCTTAGGTCGCTTGAACAGCTTGGCTTCACTGAGTCGTACCGTGACGGGGCGCTGCCCCGCACCCCGCCGTGGGCGCTGCCCCCTGGACCCCCGCGACCTGACCGGGCAGGTCGAACCCCGTATTACTCTGCGTAGGCAATCTCTTCTGAAAAACATTTATCAGAATTTCTACTTTGATGGTTTTGGGATTGACTTCTTTGGACTTTACTCACGTCTTCGAACGTGAATTGATTTGTTCTACAATCGTTTTATGACTTGTCACTTTAAAGATATATGAAGGTTTCAATACTAATAGTAAATATCAAAACTCTTTCATCAAAGCGATTTCAACACTATTTTAAATATCTAAAGTTCGTTTTCTCAAACCGATTTTCAATCTACTAGTATATACAAGCCTTTACTTCACTCGAATGAGAAATCGACTTAAACGACTTAGTAAAACGAGTGGTATGAAACGCTTGCGTTCACTTCGTCGGTTAGCTCTTGGACTTGTTCGATTGAACCCTTTTCGTGACAATTTCCTAGTGAAGATTTACAGCTTGTTCGTAAATATTTAAGTTAAGCAAGTGGTTATGGGACATGAAGCTAAACTCATATATTTACTAGCTTGGTGTGATTGACACTTCTCGCTGATCATGATGATCATTTTATGATTTAGACTAGCAATTATGCGATGTCTCTTTGTTTGCAAGGTAAGACTAGACCGCAGTAGTGTGATTCCGACTCACACACATCTCTTTGTCCGCAAGGTTAGTCTAGGCCGCAGTAGTGTGATTCCGACTCACACATATCTTTTTGTTTGCGAGGTTAGGCTAGACACCACTTGTGTGATTCCATTCACACATACCTTTTTGCTTTTTGGTTAGCCTAGGCCTCAATCAGTGTGATTCCGACTCACACATATGGGGTAGCTCCCCATGGTCTTCGGACCATCATGTGATAGGCCTCTTTCTCTTTTTATGATTTCTGGATTTCTTGTTTGATTTCTGGATTTTTATGTCATTGACTTGTTATGAGTACAAGTTTAGGGTATGATGCCCTCTTTGGATCTTTGAGAAGATTCTCGTGATATTGATCATTTCTCATCGGTTAATCTCCTGTTGATCATCATTTTCATACTTATAGTAGTATGTCTGTATGGATATTCTATGTTTATGCCATATCTTTTATTCTATATCATGTCATCTGATATTTATAGTTAGACTGATCCGTTTATTATTTTCTTAAATAATACTCGGGTCAGACCGAGATGTTACAGGTGCTTCTGCTTGACTTCCTTCCGGGATTTGCTACTCTGACTTTTGGCTGACTATTTAGTTTAGCAGTTTTTGTTGTATACACTTGAGATATGGACTCATAGTTGTATTCTTTTTGTATAGCACAGGTTGCTATTCTTTTGTATTATTGTGGAACTTTTTGACCACTACTCTGATGTACACTTTCATGTGTTAGTTATATATTCATATCTTCTTCCGCCTTTGTGATATGGATGTCTGTGACTGCTTTGTGTTATGTTTATTTCTATGTTTGTTTCCGAAGATTATTTTATAGCCACCGTGTGATAATCAATTACATGGATGGTCGCTCCTCAACAGCCTTATTCTCCGTGCTAGTTGACAGCACTACATCGTAGTGTCCTTGGCTAGTGTGGGTATTGAGGTGGGGCGTCACACCCGTTCTTGAGTACTCCGGGTCTAGGGTCGGGTTGGGGCTTGGCCGACCCGCACTACTAACATTTCATGAAACCACTTTATTATTATAATGATTTATTAATCTTTTTAGTTATAAGTGATTCTAGCATGGATATTAAAATGTTCCAATCAATATCTATAGAAAAAATTAGAGTATTAAGTTGCGTCATTGATAATTATACAATAACATATGTATATATTTTCTGAATTGTTATTGTAGACATCATTTTTATTAACTTCCCATAGACACATTGTTATTTGTATTTCATATATTATTTAGTGATAACGAGTATAAACAAATAAATATATGTACGTTGCTAAATAATTTTCAATCAACACATAGAGACTCATCGGGTCTTGGGGCGGGTCGGGTCTACCCTGACCCGCACGGGTCCCGGGTACGGGGCAAAATTCCAGACCCGCACCGGGTCTACGGGGGCGGGTCTGGGGCAAGGTCTAAAAAATCCGGGGCGGGTATGGGGCACTAAAAACCCGCCCCAACCCGCCCCATTGCCATTCCTAGTTGGCCTGAGTAAATTTGAATAATTTTGGGCCGAGTTTGTTTGGTTTAGTGAATTTCATTTGTGAATTAATTTTGTTTAGTTTGTTTTTTTTAGCTCAAGCTTAATTTAAAAAAAAACAAAACAAAAGGAAATTTTGTTTTTTTTTGTTTGCCTTTGTTTGTTTTGTTTTGTTTGAATTTGATTTAAGTTCCATAAAAAAAACTTGTATATATCTTGTTTCTAATTTTAGGTTGCCAAAGCAGATTGGAAGAGTTTCTTGCTTTGCTCCGCTGCCAAAAAATAACTGCTTGCTTACTTATATTTTTTTTATTTGCCTTGCATTGTATATATCTATTGTTTTTATTTGCTGTGCATTGTAGTTTGCTTGCATTTAAAAAATAATTCAAAAACAAAAACAAAAATTCATTCGTAGTTGCATTGTTAATACACGTTTAATTTCTGCTTTCATTTCATCATAGAATTTGATTAATAATAACGGTTAGAAATCAATAACACTTAATTGTATATTGACAAGTTGTCTTCTTTGAACAATTTAATTTCTTGGTGTCTAGGCTACGGTAGAGAAATAACCATTTATAAATATTACGGTGATTCGTAAATATTATAGTGGTTGTTCCTCTAAAGGTACTTAAACCTTCGGTTGCATTGCTACGGTGATTCGTGGTGCATCGATAACTCATACCCGTTACTTGGCTGAGAACTATCTTGTTTATCTAAGACAATGTGTAATTATACAATTTTGGGTTAACTTAGGATAAATCATTTGTAATTAACCCTTGCATTCATTTAGTTGCATTAGTTCATGCATATTTTAAAAAAAATTCAAAATCCAAAACTAAAAAAATTGTAAATATTCCTTTTCCTTTGAAATTTTTAAATCCTTTTTCGTTGAAATTTCAAAAATCCAAAAAAAAATTAAAAATCAAAATCCAAAAAAATTATAAAACCTTTTCAAAAACAAAGAAAAAATTTGAAAAACCAAAAAACAAAACAAAAATCAATTTCCATTTTGAAAAATAAATTCTATCTGTAAATATTTTTCCTTTATAAAAAAAACAAAACATTCTTGAAAATGTCCGAGTTTCCCCACTCACCTGAATTTTACAATAGTTGTGAAAATCAATATAATCCATATGACTTCACTCCAAATTCGTATGGATATTTTAACGACAACTATTCTTTAAAATATTCGAATTTTGAACAACAAAGTTTTCAAAACGATGACCAACCCTCGAATCTCGAAAAGAGCATTTCATCTCTACTTGAAATCTTTACACAACAAAATCAAATGATAAATGAGTTGTGTAATTCATATTTGTACGATAACTCGAATCAAAGTTTTCAAAATAATCAAAATTTGAATTCACTTCAAAATTCAAACGATTTCGAATATAACCCATGCCAATTCAATTTTGAACTCCAAAATGAATTTCAAAATCAAAACGAAAATGTGATCCACTTTTCAAATAATTTTGGCAATGGGAATAATCTTAACCATGTTAGAGTTGAAAATCTTTGCTCTCGACAATTTCAAAGTGAAAACCCTCATGTTATTAACTATAAATTGGATTTTGTTGAACAAATGAACGAAATTTACGATGATCACACGGATTCATTATTTGAAACTTATATGAAACAATGTGAAAAACAAAATCAAATTCCAAAGTGTGACGAGTTAAGTAATAATCCAACTTTTACCAAAATTAACGATTTTCAAATAACAACTTTTGAAATTGAAAATGAAAATCTTAATGAAGTTGTTGAAAATAGGATAATTGAATTGGATTTCAATTCTTTTGAGGGTGTGGAACCAAATTTAAAATTAGATCTTCCTTTTCTCGATTTCGAAAATTTGAATACAACAACTTTGGATTTTGAACTTGAGACACGCAATGAAGTTGTTGATAATCCAACAAAGGAAGACGAATTTAATGAACATAATTTCTTTGGACTTTTTGGAAACGAGTTGTCAAATTCTGATGGGGAAGAATTACACCACCATTTTGATTTTGAAATCAATAATTTTGAAGAAGTTTTCAATGATAAATTTGAATTTCAATTTGGTGATAATAAAATTGAATTTCAATCAATTATTCTATCAACCCCGAAAATTATCGAAAATAAAACAACTCGTATGATTTTTAATAAAACGACATTCGTTTTTCAAATCAACGTTCAACTTTGAAATCTTGTACGATTTGGTTTTTCGTGCTTACGCTGTGTCTCGCATATTTGACGAGGCAAATGAATCGGTTTTTGGAAGACCGTTTCACTTACGCTTTAACGATATACTTTCTGATCTCGTGTAAATACCGTTCACCTTCATGTAAATATAGGTCATCTTTTTATTTTTGTTTTATTTTTCTCCTTTCACTTGGGTTGACTATGGGGACACAGTCAAAATCAAGTGTGGGGGGGGGAGACTCATCTTCACTTTTAATTTTTCATGGTTTATTTTTGCTTTTTCTTTTAAAAACTAAAAAAAATATTTAAAAAAAATCCCGAAAACAAATTTTATTTTGATTTATTTTTAAAGAAACACTGTAGGATAAATATATGGTTTCGGTTAACTAAATTGAAATTTTTGAAAATTTATTTGTCTTAACAAAAATAAAAATGAAGTTTGATTACAAATAACAATGGTTTAACTAGTATATAGGAAGATTCATACGTGTTAATTTTGAAATACATCCTAATTGAAAATCTTTGTTTTAAAAATTGGTTGATTTAAAGTAAAGATATAACATTTTTTTTGTCTTCTAAGTTAAATAGTGCTAAGATGATAGTGAAAAACTCTCTCTTTTAAAAAAAACAAAAAAAATATATTTCTTGTATAATTTTTTAATAAACACCTAGAGTCATGTGTTCACACTTGTGTGTTCACTCGCCATGCTCTGTGCCCTTCTCATGTAAGCCCGAAAGGCAGTGCATGATCGGTATATCCGACCTCAGTTTATCCGAGTTAGGTGTATGTATATACAAACTATTTTTAATAACGC
Source organism: Allium fistulosum (assembly GCA_030737815.1). Taxonomy (NCBI): domain Eukaryota; kingdom Viridiplantae; phylum Streptophyta; class Magnoliopsida; order Asparagales; family Amaryllidaceae; genus Allium; species Allium fistulosum. Next base: position 1,123,298,391 of record CM060904.1, on the reverse strand, counting down.
CTATAGTCGATAAGTGTTCTCACTTGCATGTTCATTCGCCACGCTCTGTATTCCCCTCACATCAGTCCGCAAGGGAGTGCACAGGTAATATATCTGGCATCAGTTTACCTGAGTTAGGCATATGTAAATATTGTTAATATCAATAAATTTTCAAATAAAAAAATTGGAGAGAGTAAGCAATTGAAATCCTAGCACTATTTTAACTTATTTGATTTGACTTGTTATTGAAAAGAAATGAATATACCACTTTGATAAACTTTGATAATCAACTAAGGATCTATTTCATGGTTACACTGTGTTATCAACTGAAACAACGAGTTAAACTATTGTCTATTTGTTATGATAACTTGATTTTTGTTGAAAATTTTGACGAGTATATGACTTAAATTTTCAAGATAATAACCAAACCTATATTTAACTTATTTGTGTCAATTTAAAAGTAAATCCTTCATTCGTAAATATTTTCAAAAAAACTTGCATTCACATCTTTGTAAATAAATCTTGCATTTTCTAAATATTTTCATCCTGCATTTGGATTTTGTGGGTAGTATCCGTTGAAAACCCTCACGAGACAACACTCGTCCTACTGGGGAACCCAGAGGATTAACGGCTTGTTGCATACGCTCAATGCAATCGTGCTCCCTACGAAAACGGATTTATCTTAGTTTTTATTTCTTTATTTGAGGACGAATAAAAACATAAGTGTGGGGGTATTTGATGTGCACGTAAATGTGCATATTTTTACCATCATATTTAATCTATTTAAATTAAATAAACGATCATATCAGGTATTTTAACTTGTTTAAACCAAAATTCATATTATTTGCAAATCGTCACATATTCATCTTCATCCAAGGGCAAAATGGTAATTTTTGTGCATATATTAATTTGAGAAAATTTAATTAGAAATTTCTATATTATTTTATAGGAATTTGGCTTCATATACAAGTGGTTTCATGAAGATATATGCATGCACAAAGAAGATACAAAGGAATGGAGAGAGAAATAATTCAAAGTGATGATCATGGAGGACCCCACCTACCCACCTACCTTAATGTACAAATTAGAGGCTAATGCACATGCTTATGGAATTAAAGGCAACATGTACACTTAAATAATGATTAGTAGAAGCTAATGATTACTTGGCATCCACATTTTCTCAAGGGCAACTTGGGCATTCCCCAAAAATATGAATTAGGGTTTAACACTTGTATAAATACCTCATATCTTCATGTAACCTCCTCTCCCTCTTAGTTAGTTTTTAGCTTAGAAAATAAATCAAAGCTCTCTTTCTTTTCATGTCTACTTAGCCATTTCTTCTCTTATGTAATTCCTTTTTTTCTTTATGCAATTTAATACATGTTCTTTTTCTTTTCTTGTTATTTCCTTTCATGTTGTAGTGTAGATTTGTTTATTTATGCAAGTAGTGTAGATTTTCTTTTATGCAATTAGATTAATTCTCTTTTTCATTAGCTTTCATTTTCCTTTCCTTTTGCTTTCATGTTGCTAGCTATATTTGTTAATCAAATGACAAAGATGATAGGCTAAACCCCTTCAATTTAGGTGTAATGAAGCTCTCTAATTATGTAGCTTCAACTATTTGTTAATTCATGCTCTCTTTTTGTGCTTAATGATGATGATAGAAATGGTTTACTAGTTGTTTTTGCTTTGAATTTGATAGCCTATATTGTTGACACCAAATAGGCTATGCTTAAACAATCACTAATACTAATTGCCTCTTCATCAAAATATGATTATAGCAAAAGAAAGTGATTTGAAATTAAAATTTGATGGTCTATATTTCTAATCAATAGTTAATAGGCCATACTTAAAATAGATTTCATTGTCAAGTTTCATGAAAGTTGGTAAGTGGTTTAAGGGGTGTGTTATAGTTTGATGGCTTATGTTTGCTAATCAATAGCACAAATATGCCATGCTTATGATAATCACATCAATTAAAGCAATAATGACCATAAAAGAGAGATCATGATTTCATATGTGTTGAACTACATGATCTAGAGAGTGGATTTATTCTCTAAATTGTCATTTAACTCTTATATTTGCATCTCTTTTCTTTTAGTTAGTTAGCTAATTTTCTAATTCTCTAGCTTAACTTTCATTCCAAATTGGTATAATTTGATTGAATAGCATTTTTAAAATCATCAATTCCCTGCGGATCGACCCGTATTCGCCACGTACTACAAGTGTACGACGTGCGCTTGTGGTTATATTTTATTTCTAAATTCGTTCGACGGTTTTCTAAATCGATAGGAAATCCGTCGTCAAACACCTTTGAGATTGAACCTTTATTCATTTAGGTATGCTTGGAACTCTTTCCAATATACTTACCTGTTCGACCAAATCAAATCATTTTTGTTGCATATTATATTATTTGCTTCTATTTTATATTCTATGAGCTTATCATAGACTTATACATGCATATCATGTACATATGTCCATGTCAGTGATAATTCATCGGTGAATATGATGAAGTACGTGGAATCGTTTTGGTATTAAAAGATTTACGATCGTATACATTTATGTGTACTAATCTGAAGAGTTCATTAGCTCTTATGACGCTTCCATAAAATGGGTGCATAGCCCTTATTGTTTGAGATATAATTAACAAGTATCATATGATTCATAACCATATAATAAAAATTATTTCTCGAAACTAGAATTTGGTCTATAATTCCAAAGTAATTGTAAACAATTCTAGATACTTCTGTTTTTTTTCCATCGCATCACTTTTGTTATGAAACCAAACACCGTATTATAGTTTTACGAAAAATAGTTTTGTAATTTGACGCAATCAATAAGTGTTATGTGGCATGCTCCAACTATTTTCGCCTTCACTATAATAGTGTACTGAATTCAAAGGTCCATTATTGACTTATTATAAATAATTTGTTTCACATACTGTAACTAGTTTATAATGAAGAGTTCTTTGATCAATTATCTTGAATTTAAAGAAAGTGTAATAACCCACCAATCCATACAGTTCAAGCTAACAATAAACCACACATGTCCAACCCAAATTGAACGGAAAGACTGATAGTTATGGGAAAGAAAAAAGAACGAAGAAGAGAAGAGAAGAAGAGAAGAGAAAGGAAACTAAAAACAACATAGAATCTCACAATCGCAGTGGAACAATATATACATAATATCAATGATCTTTACAAAGAGAAACTGTTATACATACATCCATCAGAGTACAACAACAAATCACAATCAATAGCCTGGACAGTTATAATAACCTGTCCTCACAAATGCTGATAATTTCAACAACAAAGAAGTAGAAAATAAACATATACATGAATACGACTTGAAGATCTCGAACCCGTCTCCTAAGCTCCAATGCATCCACATAAATATGTAAATATGTTCGGTCTGACCCGAGCATTATAATAAAATAACACCCGAGTCAGTCTAGAAAACCAGCGTGAGAAAACACACCCAACTGGATTTTAAAGTTATAAAAACCTTTGAAATCAAAAGTATCTCGTAGGACCAAGCCGCACATAAACACAGATGGGTTTTACCTTACGATAACCAAAACATCTTCAGTCATAGAAAATCCATTTATATTATAATAATGCCTAGGGGTCAAAGTAAAATATGAATATAGCTGAAATGCTTGCATCTTCAACATAGTTGGGCACAAAAAAGTCCATACAGCGCTTATTGGAGAATGGATTCCATACAATGACTGGGTTACTGGGGTACCGCCCGTCATGGTGCATCTCCAGATAAAATAACACCGAGGTCCTCGCCTGGATCCCCTGCCAACACAGAACCGGCCTACCCCTTATTGGATAGTTCCGAATATGATCACTCCTCCATTAATGGGTCTCGAAGCATACAAATAAGAGATAATATCGACTCTAGATAGGGATGATCATACCCTATTTAGGAGAGACCCAGTTAGCTTTGCTGCATCTCCCCTGTTTTAGTCATTCCCGGTTAATGTGGCTTGAGGCTACGTTTTACCTTTTATATAGCACTTCCCACTTGGAATGTTAACACTGCCCTCCAGGCAACAATGCAATACCAGCATTCATCCATACCAGTTCGTTCTGGGACTGAACGAAACACTTGAGAGCTCTCTTCAAATTCCATCACCTTCAAGATGTCTTCACTTCAAAATGCTTGAGTTGGATCGAAGTGGTTTTCAGATAACATATCCGATCACGGTCTCTTCGAAACAACATTCGATAATTTCTGGTAAACTCAACCCCCGTTCTTTAGGAAATAAACAGTCAATGATAAGAGCAGAGGTCACCTCCTAACCGTTAGTGGACAGATTTCCTTATTATTGTCCTAGGAGAACAAAATGAGATTTATACACACAGTACAACATCATCGTAGTTGATTATGCCATAAAACTCACGTGTTTCTCCAAGATATATCCAAAGTTACGTTTTAGGTCCAATTTCGGTAGTCGATTACTCAACGGTGTAAGTATATTCACCAAACATTGGGGAAGATTACCTTTTATACAATTCTAATCATTTATAAAAATCCATTATATATCCACAAAACCATTTATATAACTCCTTTTATAAATCTATAAACCCACTTCTAAAATTCTTTTATAAATATCTAAAACCATTTATAAAACTCTACCAATTTTCCTTTACGTTTTCCACAACATGCTATAAGATTCATCTTATAATCCACATCTGTTTATAAAACCCTATTTATAAATCTCAAAAACATTTAAAATATAAATTCTAATCATTTACTTAAAAACACTATTATATAATAGTAAAAATTATAAATATATAAATATTAACTCTAAAACATTTTAAAATAATAATTAATAAATTCCAAACATCTTAAATAAAACAATAATAATTTATCTTCAACATTTTTATAAATACTAATAATTAATTTCTTAAACTTTATTGATAATTAATTGTATTTAATTTCAAACTATATTAATAATTTTAAATAGTTAACTTTTTAAAATATTAAAATATTGATAAACCACTTTAAAACAATATTAATATAAATAAACAACTTTTAAAACATAATTGTATTTCGTTGATAAAAATCCATACTTAACCTTCCACATAATCGTTTCCACATTTATAAAACTATATATATAAATCTCCTTTTCTTTTATAAAACTTCCTTTCATAAATTCCTTTATTTTTGAATTCCATTTATAACTCTATTTCCTTTATAAATCCCAATTATTCATCCATTTTTGACGTTGCCCCCATATGGATAAATTCCTTGTATAAATTCCTTTCTATTTATAAAATATAGTTTAACATTCCCAAATTTACCCTCACCTTCAATTTCCAATATAGAATCAACTATTTTCTAACAACATTCCACATCTTATAATAAATCCACCATTTGATTTATTTTTCCAATCTATTAATTTATAATAGTTTAATTTATTTATAAACACCGTTTATAAATCCAAACTTTTACTAACAAAATATGATTTTACAAATCTTCACTTCCTTTGTAAAATATCACTTTTGTAAATTATCATATTTATAAATTTCACATTTATAAACTAACTATAATATATGTAGCTATATATATATATCACTTTATATAAAATGGTTAATAAATATTTATCTCGAAATATTTCTATTTTCTTTTTAAAACCATATGCCTTTATTTTAAATGACTGACTTATTTTCTCAGATTTAAAAAAAAATCTTTATTCACAATTCAAAAGTCTCTATTTAAAATATTTTCTGAAACTATTAATTTATAATATTTCAAAATCATACTTTTTATTTTAAAATAAATCACTTCTTCAAATAATTCAAGAATAATTATTTAAAACATATATAATTTCCAAAATCACTTTGAAATCCCCTTTTAAACCAATCACTATTTTATTGTATTTTAAAATACCAAAATATAAGGCCCGGTGCTACTAAAGCACTAAATAAGCAAAATCGTATCCATGTCATCAATAATAGCATCCGACATATCATATATCAATTTATATGAAAATAAATCAACAGTGTGAGGAATCCTGTGGATCCCTCCAACATGTCCCCATGCATCACATACAATATATAAAATTAATATAAATCAACTTCTTCGAGGCGGGATCATATATAAAGAGTCATTCGCTCTTACACGGGAACGTAATAGGGTCTCATCCATTCCAGGTGCGGGAATATATCCATACCAACTAATAAATATGGTAAATCATCCAAACAATCATTTAATGATTTTTATTAACTATATACCATACTAGCTTAACCAAAAAGGTGAGTTTAACTCACATTGATATTAGTTGTTGCCGAGGAATCCTGGTTTGGAACTAAACGTTCGATTTTAGCCCAAATTTCAACTTTCTCCGAATTTACCCAAACCAGGTCCATTGCGAAGCTTTCGTAGTTACGAGTGCAACGCAAAAATCAGCACCTCAATTGGACCTTGTATGAGAGAGTTATTCAATTTCTAAGTTATCAATATTTAAATTTATAATTAATAAATTAATTACATAATTTATTGAAATTACAACTATACCCTTCTTCCTCAAATTTGAAATGCCGCCTCCAATAACTCCCTCCCTCATTGCCGACCACTCCTCCGTGTCGCTTACCCACGTCTTTGCACGAAATCGCTTGAGACCTTCACCGAACCTCTCCTCGTCACGAGCTCCACCACGTTGACCCATCCATTCCATCTCCGATCGCCCCTCCCAAATCATGACACCCACAACACTATATCCTACAGCCAAAGTTGCGGCCGCAAAAACATTTACCGAACCCCACCAGAATATCGCCACTGTCTCGCCTTACTTCTCTAAGCTTCAATATACCCTCCAATTGAACCAATATCTCACCAAATCCAAGAATTTGTTAACCCTAGTTTGTAATATACCCAAAAGCTTCACTGTTAAACTTCGTAAGTTGAAGACATAGCCCTCAATTTTCACATGAATACGAAGATCTCAGTTTTATGAATTCAAGAATTTAAATTTTAAAATCTATTATCAAAATTTGAATTGATTATTTTTCTTCTTTCTTGGGTGAAAACAGATTTGAACAGAGTGAGGAAGAAGTATTTAAAAAAAAGGGATAAGGTGGGTATGGCATGAACAGTGGAGAGTGTGGGATAGGTATGGCAATTTAAAGAATATATATATATATTATTAATTTTTTAATATTCAAAAATATCCACTCGACGCACTCAAAAATCTCGAACTCCAAACGAGGCGTGTCGCCTGACGTTCTACATATTATACCCCTATTTCGAACTCAATGGAACTAGTCTCGAGACCTAATTCGATCATATGCAGGAGATAGCTTTTCAAACCCAATTATTATATAAATTTTCTGAAATAAATTTCTATGCGTTTCAATCTCGCACGCCCAAACAACACGTCCGATCATCACGAAATTCGAAGGCATATAATAATACATTATTACGGATCTTATGAAACTAGTTTCATCAAAATCCGAGACAATGCCCCGGAAGGCTAATTTACACATTATTTAAAATAGGTTATTTTCAAAATCAGTTTAATCACTTTTAATTCAAATTTAAAAGTTTACTATCTCCATTCTTATTCAAATAGAATTTTAATTCAACTTTCAAACTCATTTTTATTCACATTAAGTTCAGGATTAAATTATTTAAACATTCCAAATATTTAATTCAACAATTCAATTACCCAGTAAATCGTTATATTTGAAATTCAAGTTATTCAACTTGTAAATTCAACTTTTCAATATTTAAAATCAACTAAATATCCCAAATATAAACGACTAAAATTTTGGGTCGTTACAAAAATAAATCTCATAGAAAACAATTTTCTATACGAAAATACATTTTGGACTAGAAATCATATTTCTTATTCCAATGTTAAATCATTATTATTACAATTATCATCTACGATGTTTCTTTATGAAGCAGAAGTGACCATTTACTTCCTTTATCCCAACTACATCTTAAATCACATGTGCTCTTGTACATTTGATTTTTTTCTAAATGGTTCGAATATCCTTACTACAACATCATAACGAACTCTTTACAAAAGCGTACTCGATCATCCTTAACATTTAAGGACATCATATATGATGCGCTTTTCTTAAACCGATCAAAATGATATTTAAGCAATCAAGTTCTTAGATTTATCTTGTAGTTTTGGTCTGGTGTTACATTTAACACAACGCGATTTTTAATGTAACCAATCAAATTGAATACTCGATCTTGTAGTATAGTTTATTTGTTTGCTTTGAATGAACTAACTTCATCGAACTATTGTACATTGCAAACTATGACCATTCACCATATAACACTTATATGTGATAGTATATGGATCAAATATCCATAGTCTTGTATTGTTTTTGAGTTCGAAACTCGTAGAATGCAATACATGGTTTCGACCAAATAAACGTGTGAGTGACCAAATTACAAACGTATTAAGTAGTTGTAATATTAGGTACTTGTATGAGTGTAGAAAACATTAACATGAAAGAAGTATTTAATAGTAAGTGTGTGTGTATTGTCAATCTTCAGTTCATTTCAATTTGTATATTTTAATTGATAAACGTATAGTCAATCATACTAAATGCACAAATTTATCAATGTAGATTATTATAACATTATTTAGCATATATTCTTACAGTATTAGAAAGGTTAAAAGTTATCATTTTATTTTTCTAATAAGGCTCCCACTAGTCTTTTGTGTTTCTCCAAACCCTAAGACTAAACGTTGAAGTCTTTTGACTTCACTAGTGGGTGTTAGGACTCGTATGTCTTGGGATTTTGACTTTGAGTTTGCTCAATAACTCATAGCCTCACAAACGATAGATAACTCCTTATCGGTTGTATCACATACAACTCCTAACCCATCAATCTTTGCCCTAATCTCATTTAGACCTTGAGTTTGCTCAATAAATCGAAAGAGATTATTCAATCATATTGATCATATGCGATTGCATAAGTATAGTATATGTACCTTGAGTTTACTCAACAAATACACATAGTTATCTTACCTCGTCTAATTAATATATTAATAATACTACACATAACATCCCTAGTTTGAGTTTGCTTAACAACTAAGGAGTATGCAAGTAATTTATTAATATATATGGTAGAGGACAATATCATATTGAAAATTCACAATCTTCAGTATATTATATTAAGTGATATTAACTTATGGAATAATGTATTTCTAATGAAATACCCTTGTTATTCAAGTGTTGGACATATCGAAAATTATGGTATACATACATTTACGTATATATTTATTTCTTAAGTCTGTTTAGGTTTCTTTAATGTTCCACCTTTAGTTTATACATTCATATCATTTATTTTATTTTATATAACTTTTATATTTCATATTACTTATATAATAGTCGTATGTATAATATTATATTAATTAAATCTTATTAATTAATTAACTCTTTAATTAATTTTAGTTTAGTATCCCAATACAACTTTTATATTGGACATGTCTACTATAACCTTTATAGTATATACTATAACCCTTATAGTATTACCTATATATCATACACACACACATACTATAACCTTTATAGTATAATACATATATCTCATATATGTGTATTTTTATTTAATTAATTAACCTTGAATTGATTTGTTTAATTGATTAACCTTTAATTAATTAACCTTTAATTGATTATTTAATTAAACAAATTTAATTAAATTATATTAATTTTAAATTTTATTTTATATACATACATGTGTACTTATATTATCTTAAACACCTTTAAAAAATATCAATATATATAGTACATGTATTTAAGTATTAATTAGTTGACCTGTTTAATTAATTCATTTTATTAATCTTATTAATAAAATTTAAATTTTGTAATTAGTATTTAAATATTTTCAACCATTTTGAAAATATCATTATTATTTCAAACATTTTGAAAACTTATATTGTATTATAACTTTTGTAATAAACATGTTTTTATTTTAAATTTAACTTTTAAATTTAAAATCTTTCATTTTGGTTTTCAAAACAATATTTGAAAATTAGCTCAAAGCCTAATTCAAGTTCGGCCGTTCCTAGTAGGGGCAACCTTCGGGTTCATTTCACATTTCAAGCCAGGCCGGTAACCAGATAGGACAGGGCACTTGATTACCTAATTACAATCCTAGACATTACCTTCTAGACACCATACTAAGTGGGCAAGCTTAATTAGTTAGCCATAATATGACTATTTAGACCGCATAGGCTATTGGGCTTTAATACTATTGAAGGAACTGGGCCAGCTCGTAGCGGAAGAAATGGGTGAATTTTGAATTTTTTTTATATTTTAGATCTTTATTAGGCCAATATAGTCTAAATTTATTTAAAATTTTCTAAAATTTTCTTTTAAAATTTCATCATATCATTACAGCTGTTTAAAAGTAGTTTAATTTAATCTTAATTAATCGTATATAATGATGAGCACATCACATGCATCTATGTGTATAGTGTAAGTACAACATATGAAAAGTGTACAAAGTTAATGTGAACATTGTTTAGGTGTTGGGATTTACACCTCAACGGACATATTCCCTTTCTATATATGCTTTTGTCACCATAAACATGAAAGTTTTTTTTAATATTTATTCATTTATTTACATGTATAAATTTATATATACATACACAATAAATGTTTTGCATAACAGTTCAAATGAAATAAACTTCATTTATGTTACATGTAGTAAATCAAAGAATATTAAGATTAATTAAGGTAGTTTGAAATTTTATTATTATATCTTATACAAAACCCCTTTTGAAACCTTAGGTTAAATATAAATCACACACACATATAATAGATTTTACATAATTATGTAAACTCAAGTACACATGCAACGAAAATAAATTTGGAACAAGTTAAATAATATAGAAAGGGTTTATGAAATATAATGCTTCCTTTTAATCAAAGAATTAATACTAAATTAGATGAGTTGTAAAACATGGAACTGATCATTAATTTAATGTTTCCTTTTTTCTTTTAATTGGCAGAGTTTATATAAGGATGATTTAAAACATGACAATTAAATCATCATATTAAGTAGATGAAAAGGATTAATTAATGCAATAATTTCCAAGTTTTATTTACATAGAAATTCATGTGTAAACATTCAAATCTAAATCTTTTGATATGAAAACAGAATTATTAACAAGAAAATTCCCAAGTTCAATTTTCATTTGTTTTTTTAACAACAAAAAAGTCAGACGACATAGGGGTATATAGATTTGTGACAAGAAGATCTAAATCTTAATTAAACAAACTGGATGAATAAGCATATAAAACATAGAAAATATAATTAAGGTCCAAGTCTAGGCTAAATAAACTAAGTTAGTAATCATACAAAATAGAGAAAATACAATATTATTTTTCATAACAAAATAGCAATAAACAAAACAAAGGTTCTATGTTTCAAACTGATAGGAATATACAATTGATTCAAGTAGGGAATTTGAGATATTCAATTCAAAATTCAAATTCACATATATGAACAGAGGGAAGAGATAGAGAATTAAGAGGATATAAACAAAATAGAAGATGTGTAAATGTAGAATTATATGTATAAAATTACCTTAGGATGATGTCCATAGAGACATCTTGAATGATAGACCAATTCCTAGATTCGATTGATCACTCTCTAGATATGCAACAATCAAGAGACAAACACCCAATTTTTATTTAATATTGCTTAATTAAAGTTTGGGGTTTTGAAGTCTTTCCACCCCTTAAATTTTTAGCCTAGAATTTCTCTAGAGATAAAGAAAAAATGACGGAGAGAAAATTGGAGTAAAGGAGGAAATAAATATGTAATCAACATATGGCCTATCTCCCTCCTTTAATTAAGATCGCCCCTTCATTTCAATTTTAAAAAACTCCCTCCCTTCTCCACATCATAACCGCATATCATATAGAGATGTGGGTCCAAAAGATTTCCAAATTTCAATTAAATTATTTCCATTTAAATCTAATTTAAATTTTCCATCGATATCGTATGCCGATGTATGCGTTTATAACCTTTTATATACACATATTATTAAATACTAATGGAAATCGAACAAATCAACTAAGAAATATTTTTAATCGATTAATATTTAACAAATATTAATTAGTTTAATTTATTTAAAGTCCCTTTCAGTATTTATCTTGTTTAAATCAAATTAAACATTTTGCCAATGTCATATATCGTTACGTGTGTTTATAATTTTTATATATGCACTTTACTAAATACTAATGGTATCCAATAAATTAAATGAAAATTCATAATTAATATTTCTTAAATATTAATTAATTTTCAATAGTTCAAAATTTAACTAAATCATGTGGTTGATTAGGAATATCCATCATTTCGATTTTGTGACTCAAAGGTGTAAATTTAGTCGACGATTAATATTGAACAATTCAAACATTAACGTTCACACGTCACTTTAGCTAGTGGTGTGACATTTTGGCTGAATTTACCGCTCAGCCATCCTTTGGAAAAACCAATTTACTTATTTATAAGCATTACCCATTAGTGGCAATTATTTACACCAATTTTCTTCGTCAAAACTATATCACTTTGGACTTATGGAATTTGGTAACGGTCAAAATTCCAATATCATCTATATTCAATTTTTTAGTCCAAACCCAAAATCCTTGGTTCAATAATAATAATTATTATTAACCAAAATGCTCTGGCTAGAGACTTTGACTTTGAGGTTACTTCAGTTGACTATGATACTAACCTCGTATAAATGAGGAGACAGATCCTCTCTTGAATAGTGTTTCACTTCTTATGCTTTCACTCGACCCAACTATAGTCGTTCAATGGATGTCGTGCCACGATTTAACTATAATCAAAGTGAAGCTTCCATGTTGAAGATCAATAGTATTCTCAAGTCGAGAGAACTGCATTAATTAGTTACATCGATATTTTCTATTTGACCTTAGTTATATTAACCAACTGAAAACTGCTGATCGAGTCATTCCATAGTTATCCAATAACAATCAGTACGGAACCCCTTGGTGTCTCCAACAGCCATGAGTAATACACTGCCCAACATTTGCATAGCGTTATGTACTCTAGTCTCATTGGATAAATCGATATCCAGTCTCGATACATCTTGACTAGGAATATTTAAAATGGTAAATTTATTTTCATTGTGATAAATACCTTACGGTTACAACACTTAATAGTTATTATCACAAAACATACTGTTTACATATTTTCTATCATATATACTTTTAATTAAATTAATTAATACAGAACACATTATATTACATATATAATAGAAAGAAAACACCATTTATTTCAAACAAGACTGGTTATCGAGTTAGATATATTTAACAAATTACATAATTGTCCCTAGGGCATACCCCTAGCTCTATCAATATAAGCCAACAGAAAACTATCGAGTGAGTCATTCCATAGTTATCCAATAACTATCAATGCGTAAACCTTTGGTACTCTAGTCTCAATGGATGAATCGATATCCACTCTTGATATATCTTGACTAGGAATATTTAAAACGACGTGCTTATAATATTGTGATATTTCAATTATGATTACACCACCTTGTAATTACTATCACAAAAGACACAATTTATGGATTTTTTATTAAATATACTTAAATTAAATAATTAATTAATTATAACACATTATAATAAGTATATAACAGAAAGAGAAACACATTTTATTTCGAACTAGATTTTATTACAAAGTTAAGAACTTACAATAAATTACAAAATTCACCCTAGGTCATACCTCTAACTCTATCAATGTAACGACCCTGAATTTTTGACATTTAAAATGATAATATTTAATTGAGTTTAAATATTCGAATGATAGTTTAATTTGAATTTCAAATATCAGAGTTTGTTTGGTAATTAAATTAATGAATTTAATTGTTCAAATTTGAGGAATTTTTTTTGAATTTGGAGTTTTAAGCTGATTAAAAATAATCTGAAGGCTTAGGAAATTTATATTGATAATTCTGAAGGTAATAGGACTTTCAGAATTGGATTTGAAACCGTTTTGTTCAGTTTTGAAATTATCGTTTAAATCGATATTTGAAATTAGCGTTCCGGTGCACAGTCTCGGAATTTGATGAAACCAGTTTCATTTGATCCGAAATATTGTATTATTATCGGATTTCAATTTTCGTAGTGATTGGAGTTGTTGTGTGAGCACGATAAGCAAACGCGCTGAAACTAAATCGAAAATTTAATATTATAACTGGTCCAAAAGGCTATCTTCTCCATACGATCAAATTTGGACTCGAAACCTTTTCCATTGTGTTCGGAATAGGCGTATAACATTACGAATGCCTAGCGGCATGCCTCGATAGGAGGTCAAGATTTTGAGTTGCATTTTCAAGACGGTTTGAATTTGAATTTAAATTAAATCTTTATATTAGTCAACCATCGGCTGATATTATTTCACATCGATACTTTTTCCTTTCCATTCAAAATACTGTAGCCTGTTAACTTCAGCATGCAAACATCTACTCTTGCCCCCTTCTGTTTCTCTATCACGCGAGCAGTTCAAAAGAATATCATTTCGTTCAAAATCAAATCTATAATGGCCGAAGAAAATGTCTTCCCTTCCACCTCTCTTCGTTCAAAATGCAATCGAGAAAAAAAAACATATGTATAGAAATCGCGAGTTCTCTTTTAATTCCCCTCTGTTCAAACACTTTTGAAATCGCGGCCAAGCAAATCGAATTCACCCTCTCCAATTAATCTTCGTTCAAATCAAAATAAAATGGCGGCTCCATTCTTCTCCACGACAATTCGTCGATCAATGTTTGCTAGGGTTTCGATTATGGGAAGCGTGGGCTTCGATTCGAGCAAGGGACGGTGGAGTTGGGTTCGAGGCATCAAGGCGCCTCAGTGGATCGAGTGAGGGGCAGCGCGGTGGAGTGTTTCGTGGTGGCGCGCGCGATGGGATCGCGTCATTCGCGATGTACTCTAGCAAAGAGGAAGGCGCGGAGCTGGGTTGCCTGCGTGTGAGAAGGCATCGATAGGTGCGTCGTTGTGGGTTCGCGAGTGGGTCGCGAGCAGATCAAGTGGTCGCGACGTCGTATCTATCGGGGCAGCGAGGTATCGTTTCGATTTAATCTGATAATATGTGTATATATATAAGCACTTTACTGAGAAGAAAATTTTCTATCTTTGTATATAGATTAGGAATATATGTATAAACATCAATTTCTGTTTGAGGTTAGAATATACATACAGAGAAAGTTTACTGTGAAAAATGTTCATGCAAACAGGAAAATAAATATACATTTTTAAACTTACTTGTTTATTTGAAAATTTATTTTCAAGGTGATTATATTGTTAAATTAAAATTGGTAGTTAACTAAATGGTAATAATTTACATAGTTTGAACAGTAAATATTTATGGGATTAAATTTAAGTAATTAGTTAATTAAATTAAGATGAGAAATTAGTGGTTCGATTTATTCGAATATTAAAAAAATGAATCCAATGTTTATTCAAGGTCTTAAATCGAGAAAACAAACTGGAATGGAAATGGACTGCGAATTAAAAAGCTAAGGTGAGATCTTCTCACTCAAATGAAAGTGGAATTTTCAGTTATTGATTGCTATTGGATGTGATACTATATATAGTAGTATATAGCAATATATATATATATTGGCATATGTATATATTGGTGATTGATTTTCCCGCATTATATAGCGGATGAGACCCTATTGCGCCGCATAATAGCGGATGATATTTTTATAAATCCCATATACCACGATATTCCACCTCGAAGTGGAATTGGTATTGTGCTAACATCTGTGGATGCATGGAAACAGGTTGGAGGGATCCAACTGGATTCCTTAAATTGTTTAAATATTATTTCATATGTGAATGATGTGATTTATTGATAATCTGTGGATGATTTATTGATAATTGAAATTGTTGAAGGCTAAAAATTTAGCCGAATGTATTTTTGGTATCGTTGGATACCAGAAATGAATATAAATTGGATTTTGAAATTTTAAGTGGAAAACTTTAAGTGAATTTATTTTCAAGAATTGAATTTATTTGAAAGAAGGAATTTTTAAAGTATTAAAATTGATTTTCGAAATCTTACCGAATAAATTTCAAAATATGGGAAAAGATATTAATAAATGAGTTTTGAATAAAAAGTTGAAGAATTCATTTAAAAATGGAATTTTAAATAGTTTTGGAAAGAATAAAGGAATTTATAAAAAAGGGGATAAATCTCTAGAAATTAATTTGATAAATGATGGGGTATTTGAAAAATAAATCTTTGGGAAATCGATATGAGAACTTATTTGGTGTTGAATTAAAATGGACTTTTGTGTTGAAATAAATTCGGAAATCGATTTGTAATTGATTTAGTGTTGAAGTAAATTTTGAAATTAATTTGGAATTTGATTTTGGGGTTAAACGTACATATTTGAAAATGTAAATTCAAGTGGAATTTATAAAGGAAAGGGAAATTTGTTTTAAAAATAAACACTGATTTATTTTTAAAGTGTAAAAGTAAATTTACGGATTTGGAACGTAAATTTAAAATAAATCGATAAGGATTTATTAAATTTGTTTAAATGGACCAATTTGAAGTGAAAGTGTATTTTCACTATAAAGCCGAGTAGGTTTCCAAAGTACCTTTTAAAAATATAAATTAAAGGTTCTTAAGTTGGGTTTTAAAAGATATATTTGGAAATATATTCCGTGTAAGGAAATTGAATTGAAATTTATTTTCAAAAGTTGAAAGGTGAAATGTGATTTGAAATTAGTTTTCAAATGTTAAAGTGCGGGAAAATACATATATCTTGTGAAGATATTTTAAAAATAAATAATTTGGGAAAATTATTTAAATCTGATGATTGTTGTGAATATTGTTGATAGTTAAATCACCGACTATCAATATTGCCTTTGAAATGACACTTGAATTTGTTTTTAAAAACAAATGTTTATTATTCGGGTTAGCCGGGAAAAGACCGTTGTGTCAGATAACCCATTCCGAATAATGATACGACGATATGGATCGTATTGAAGAACGGTGTGAAGATCGGGTATTTTCGAAAATGAAAGGACAACCTGTCGAATGTCTCTGCACCGAGTTGCTCCGGTATAGAGATTTATATCACTCCTTTTGTGATGGGAAGTTCGATCGGGATTGTGAATACCCGGATTGCAAGGGCTTCTTTGGAAGTGCCTTCGGTTCTGTTCGAACCCGGAACAGACTTGTATGGTTACATGTCTGACATTACATTTTGAGATATAAAGCTGATTTCTTTCAAATACATTTCTATTGGTGGCGGAGAATTTATTCTCTTAGCTTAACACCCTTCTCCGAGACGTACGAGCTCAGAGGTTATGTAGTTGAAGGTTATTAGCGATATATTCCCAATTTGGTAATGTGGCATGCTGAGGGCTACTGTGTGGTGATCATTTATTGATCATTTGTGATCAAAGCGTGGCTTTGTGAAAAAGCGTAGCTTTGTGGATGAGACTTCGTCAGACCTCACTCCCCGGAAATGGTCGAAACAGGAATATGCGGCAAGGTTATGAGGGTCGCACCCTTTAGGGTATGTCATTTCCTTCTGGAAAAGGGTGGTATCAAGTATGGAGCCTTGGTATTTAACTTATGTGGATACTCCGATCTCATTTATTGTGTGATTGTGTGTTTATCGAGGCGCCTCGGATAAAGGTCCCAAAGGACCGGGGTGTGACATATTCGTGAGTTACCTGTTACAGGGGTAACCCGGCCTTGTGTTGGCAGAGAGCAGTTGTCTCTCGGGACGTCCAGCCAGAGGCGATCCCATATGGCGGAAGGAAGTTCCTTAGCCTGACCATTTGTTGGAAATCCAAAGAAACAATACGAACCTTGTACGGTTTTAGTCGTATTACCTGCTATGGAATGTGGCGGTAACCTGCTATTGAACATAGTAGCTATAGTAGGCATACAATAATGGTTGTATGCTGGCTAAGATTGATATTATACTTTCGAAATGTTTTCCACACTAGACATTAGAAATAATAATCCAATGATTTGCGTAGTAAGCATCTTTGACTATCATAAGAAGAAATCTCCTCCAATTCTGCATTTGCATTGTGTGTGTGGCGGGAGGTCTTATGGTAGTTTCATTTTCCAAAAGCATTGCGAACTAATTTTATTTCCTTTGTGAAAATAACTGTTTTACAATCTCACACCAGTCACCATGACTGACTCGGAGTTTATTGTTTCCTTTCTAAACTCTGGGTGCCCATAATTTTCCACACGGGCAGCCTAGAGTTATGTTATCAGGATATTTTGGATATTCTGGAGCTTTGGAAGCAAGCTGGATGGCGAGACGTACTCCCGTACTTGTTTATTTATTTCCACTGTGTATTCTGTATGAGGACAAGTTTATATAACTGTCCATTGTGGTATTGAGTTGTATATTGACTCTGATTGATGTGTGTATAAATTGATATAGTTCTTTGTTTTAAAGGACTAGTGATTATCTATTGTATATTGTTTCGCTGCGAATGTGAGATTCTAATATTGTCTCTGTTTCTGTGTTTCTGTTCTTTCTTTTCTTCTGTCTTCTTCTACCTCTTATTTTAACCCTAATGGTTCGGTTTTCCGGCATTCGATTGTGCGGCATTTGATACAGTGGACGTATTAATGTCGACTTTCGAGCGTCGAAAAAATCATATCGTTACATGTGGTATCAGAGCTATTGGTTAAGCGATAACCCTGGCTCTGTTGGGTGTTACTCATTAGAGATAGAGTCAATAGTACTCTAGAATGAGTGTGAGTGTAATAATAGATATGAGCGCGTATTTGTTAGTGAATATAAAATTTGTTTTGTATTGTGTTGACTTATCGGTTGATTGTTTATAGATTCTGGTCGGCGCAGTCTGGCCAACTGTAATCGATAGGGGTTTCTAAACTCTTAAACAAGATGAACTGACATAGTATTGTTTCAAAATAGGGTAAATGAAATAATTTTACCCAAAACTATTTTTGGTATAGAAAAGAAATGATTTTCTACGAATTATTATAGTATATGGATGCTTGGTTGTTAGAAAAAGATAATATTGAATTATTATCATTGTTATATGGAAATTGAATAAGAAATTAAAATAACAACCAAAGATTTGGAGATAAATTCATTAACAAATGAAATTTATAAATATGAATTGAAAGTATAAGGAAATAAATTCATATACGAATGGGATTTGTGAATATAAATTGTAAATGTGATTTATAATTGGAGATAGAATTCCAGGAAGATATTTGAAATAAAATTCATTAATGGAATGAAATTGGTAATGTGAATGTATAAATGATTTTTATAAATTAAAATGAAATGTGAGTAATTGTTTAAAAAGACTTTGGAATTTCATTAAAATGTTCTGGAATATAAATAATAAGTTGATGACTTATAAAATATTTGAAATTTGATTGGAATAAGGTTCAAATTGAAAATGAATGAAATTGTGAATAAACAAATGAGGTTACATTTGTAAATAAATGAATTGGAAATTGGAAATGGAATGAGATTTGATTTGAATCAAGTTGAATAAAAACCCAAACTTGGAAAATAAAATAAATGGATTGAATTTAGTAAACTAACTTCGTAATGTATGAATTCACGAAATAATGAATTGGAAGTTGAATTGGTTAGATTAAAGTTGAGTTGTGAGCTAAAATTAAAAATGGTTTGAATTTGCATATAAATTCAAGTAAGTAGAAATAAATTTAAATTTTGTCTTGTTATTGATAAAGTGAATTTAGGACGAATTGAATATGGAAATTTGAAATTTAAAATGAATAAGTGAATGTACTAATTGAATTAAATTAGTGAATGGAATAGATTTGATAAATAAAAATCAAATCAAGAATTGAAATTGGAAATTGTTTACAAGGAAATGAACTTGAGTTTAGAAGTGAAATAGCTTAAGTAAATATTGAATAAATGCTCGACTTAAGAAAAAAAAATTGTGAAATGGTTTCAAATGAAACTGATATGAATTGAGGTAGAATTAATTTAAATGAATATGAGTTGTTTGGACATAAAAATGAATTGAATGAATGGAAGTGAATAGTAAATCACTTGAATTGAATAGAAATGATGTGTGATATAGTTGTAAGAAATTTAATTTGTATTGAAACCATATAAATTGCTTATAGAATTTATTTTGAATGTATTGCTTAAGAAATCTATGTGTTTACTATTGAGAATAAGTAAAATGTTAATAGATTTCATATATTTGTCACTTACGTGTTTAAACTAAGTAAGTGCAGGGTTTTGGAAGCCGTTTAGCTGCATTTTGGTTGCGTTAATAAGCTAATAAATAACTGCTTTGCTTAAAATGCTAAAAAGGTACGCCTACGCAATACAAAATAGGAAATATGAACTGTTTTTCTGCTTTTCCGACCGAGTAGGTCGATGTGTATATATTTATATCTTTTGTCAAATTGAAAAAGCTCCTCCGTACAAAGGAGACTCCGCCAAAATTTTCCGAAAATTTTGGGAGTTAGAATTTTTTTGAAATGTTTGGAAATTTTTCACTAACGACAAATGATTTCAAAATTGAAATTGAAATAAGGAAAGTAAGACGCAATCTTCGAAGTAGAAGATGAATCGAATTCAAGTAAAATTCGAAATGAAAATCTGAATGAATTTTTTTTTGGAAATAAAAGTATTGAGATTTGAAATGAATTCATATAGAATTGAAATTGTAAATTGAATTCAAATGGGATTGAAATGCAAAGTTGAAAGGAAATGAATATATAACTTTGTTAGCGAAGTCAAAATAAATATAAGAAATATGTAAATGCTTATGTTGAACTTAAGAAATGGATAATGGGATTCTTAGGTAAAATGGGTATTTGGAAATCCAATAAGTGAATTTGGCCATTGTTGTTAAGTAAAATATACAAGGATTATAAAGGCTATAGGAAAATGGAATTGGATTTTTATTTCGAAGGTAAATTTGAATTTCTCAACAAAAGGTATGTATTTGAATTTCAGTATGAAATTTGATGAGCTTCTGATTTTGCCACTTGGCATTTTGTTTTCTATTGGGATTTGAGAGTCCGTAGGGACATTTTGTAGTAGTACCGAGCTAGCCGCGCAAAGGAGAAGCTGGCGAAATTTTTCGAAAATTTAAAGAGTTGGAAATTTTTTTGAGAAATTTTGGATAATTTACAATTTGAATTTAAATTTAAATTTGAATTGTGAAGTAAAATAAAGTTGTTTGAAAACTATGAAAGTGTTTGGAAAGTTAACTGAAGTGATAACGAATCTTTAATAAAAAGGTTTGTTTTGAAATTTGATAAAACTGTTTGGTTTTGGAAAAATAGTTAACGGGGATTGGATCATTCTTCTTAACTTGTAATTTCAGGACGAAATTATTTTAAGGGGGGAAGATTGCAACGACCTGAATTTTTGACATTTAAAATGAGAATATTTAATTGATTTTAAATATTCGAATGATAGTTTAATTTGAATTTCAAATATCAGAGTTTGTTTGGTAATTAAATTAATGAATTTAATTGTTCAAATTTGAGGAAAAAATTTTAAATTTGGAGTTTTAAGCTGATTAAAAATAATTTGAAGGCTTAGGAAATTTATATTGATAATTCTGAAGGTAATAGGACTTTCGGAATTGGATTTGAAACCATTTTGTTCAGTTTTGAAATTATCGTTTAAATCGATATTTGAAATTAGCGTTCCGGTGCACAGTCTCGGAATTTGACGAAACCAGTTTCATTGGATCCGAAATATTGTATTATTGTCGGATTTCAATTTTCGTAGTGATTGGAGTTGTTGTGTGAGCGTACGATAAGCAAACGCGCTGAAATTAAATCAAAAATTTAATATTATAACTGGTCCAAAAAGCTATCTTTTCCATACGATCAAATTTGGACTCGAAACCTTTTCCATTGTGTTCGGAATAGGCGTATAACATTACGAACGCCTAGCGGCACGCCTCGATAGGAGGTCAAGATTTTGAGTTGCATTTTCAAGACGGTTTGAATTTGAATTAAATCTTTATATTAGTCAACCATCGGCTGATATTATTTCACATCGATACTTTTTCCTTTCCATTCAAAATACCGTAGCCTGTTAACTTCAGCACACAAACGTCTACTCTTGTCCCCTTCTGTTTCTCTATCACGCGAGCAGTTCAAAAGAATATCATTTCGTTCAAAATCAAATCTATAATGGCCGAAGAAAATGTCTTCCCTTCCACCTCTCTTCATTCAAAATGCATTCGAGAAAAAAAAACATATGTATAGAAATCGCGAGTTCTCTTTTAATTCCCCTCTGTTCAAACACTTTTGAAATCGCGGCCAAGCAAATCGAATTCACCCTCTCCAATTAATCTTCGTTCAAATCAAAATAAAATGGCGGCTCCATTCTTCTCCACGACAATTCGTCGATCAATGTTTGCTAGGGTTTCGATTATGGGAAGCGTGGGCTTCGATTCGAGCAAGGGACGGTGGAGTTGGGTTCGAGGCATCAAGGCGCCTCAGTGGATCGAGTGAGGGGCAGCGCGGTGGAGTGTTTCGTGGTGGCGCGCGCGATGGGATCGCGTCATTCGCGATGTACTCTAGCAAAGGGGAAGGCGCGGAGCTGGGTCGCCTGCGTGTGAGAAGGCATCGATAGGTGCGTCGTTGTGGGTTCGCGAGTGGGTCGCGAGCAGATCAAGTGGTCGCGACGTCGTATCTATCGGGGCAGCGAGGTATCGTTTCGATTTAATCTGATAATGTGTATATATATAAGCACTTTACTGAGAAGAAAATTTTCTATCTTGATATATAGATTAGGAATATATGTAATATGTATAAACATCAATTTCTGTTTGAGGTTAGAATATACATACAGAGAAAGTTTATTGTGAAAAATGTTCATGCAAACAGGAAAATAAATATACATTTTTAAATTTACTTGTTTATTTGAAAATTTATTTTCAAGGTGATTATATTGTTAAATTAAAATTGGTAGTTAACTAAATGGTAATAATTTACATAGTTTGAACAGTAAATATTTATGGGATTAAATTTAAGTAATTAGTTAATTAAATTAAGATGAGAAATTAGTGGTTCGATTTATTCGAATATTAAAAAAATGAATCCAATGTTTATTCAAGGTCTTAAATCGAGAAAACAAACTGGAATGGAAATGGACTGCGAATTAAAAAGCTAAGGTGAGATCTTCTCACTCAAATGAAAGTGGAATTTTCAGTTATTGATTGCTATTGGATGTGATACTATATATAGTAGTATATAACAATATATATATATATATTGGCATATGTATATATTTGTGATTGATTTTCCCGCATTATATAGCGGATGAGACCCTATTGCGCCGCATAATAGCGGATGATATTTTTATAAATCCCATATACCGCGATATTCCACCTCAAAGTGGAATTGGTATTGTGCTAACATCTGTGGATGCAGAGAAACAGGTTGGAGGGATCCAACTTGATTCCTCAAATTGTTTGAATATTATTTCATATGTGAATGATGTGATTTATTGATAATCTGTGGATGATTTATTGATAATTGAAATTGTTGAAGGCTAAAAATTTAGCCGAATGTATTTTTGGTATCGTTGGATACCAGAAATGAATATAAATTGGATTTTGAAATTTTAAGTGGAAAACTTTAAGTGAATTTATTTTTAAGAATTGAATTTATTTGAAAGAAGGAATTTTTAAAGTATTAAAATTGATTTTCGAAATCTTACCGAATAAATTTCAAAATATGGAAAAAGATATAAATAAATGAGTTTTGAATAAAAATTTGAAGAATTCATTTAAAAATGGAATTTTAAATAGTTTTGGAAAGAATAAAGGAATTTATAATAAGGGGATAAATCTCTAGAAATTAATTTGATAAATGATTGGGTATTTGAAAAATAAATCTTTGGAAAATCGATATGAGAACTTATTTGGTGTTGAATTAAAATGGACTTTTGTGTTGAAATAAATTCGAAAACCGATTTGTAATTGATTTAGTGTTGAAGTAAATTTTGAAATGAAGTTGGAATTTGATTTTGGGGTTAAAAGTAAATATTTGAAAATCTAAATTCAAGTGGAATTTATAAAGGGAAGGGAAATTTGTTTTAAAAATAAACACTGATTTATTTTTAAAGTGTAAAAGTAAATTTACGGATTTGGAACGTAAATTTAAAATAAATCGATAAGGATTTATTAAATTGGTTTAAATGGACCAATTTGAAGTGAAAGTGTATTTTCACTATAAAGCCGAGTAGGTTTCCAAAGTACCTTTTAATATAAATTAAAGGTTCTTAAGTTGGGTTTTAAAAGATATATTTGGAAATATATTCCGTATAAGGAAATTGAATTGAAATTTATTTTCAAAAGTTGAAAGGTGAAATGTGATTTGAAATTAGTTTTCAAATGTTAAAGTGCGGGAAAATATATATATCTTGTGAAGTTATTTTAAAAATAAATAATTTGGGAAAATTATTTAAATCTGATGATTGTTGTGAATATTGTTGATAGTTAAATCACCGACTATCAATATTGCCTTTGAAATGGCACTTGAATTTGTTTTTAAAAACAAACGCTTATTATTCGGGTTAGCCGGGAAAAGACCGTTGTGTCAGATAACCCATTCCGAATAATGATACGACGATATGGATCGTATTGAAGACCAGTGTGAAGACCGGGTATTTTCGAAAATGAAAGGACAACCTGTCGAATGTCTCTCCACCGAGTTGCTCCGGTTTAGAGATTTATATCACTCCTTTTGTGATGGGAAGTCCGATCGGGATTGTGAATACCCGGATTGCAAGGGCTTCTTTGGAAGTGCCTTCGGTTCTGTTCGAACCCAGAACAGACCTGTATGGTTACATGTCTGACATTACATTTTGAGATATAAAGCTGATTTCTTTCAAATACATTTCTGTTGGTGGCGGAGAATTTATTCTCTTAGCTTAACACCCTTCTCTGAGACGTACGAGCTCAGAGGTTATGTAGTTGAAGGTTATCAGCGATATATTCCCAATTTGGTAATGTGGCATGCTGAGTGCTGCTGTGTGGTGATCATTTATTGATCATTTGTGATCAAAGCGTGGCTTTATGAAAAAGCGTAGCTTTGTGGACGAGACTTCGTCAGACCTCACTCCCCGGAAATGGTCGAAACAGGAATATGCGGTAAGGTTACGAGGGTCGCGCCCTTTAGGGTATGTCATTTCCTTCTGGAAAAGGGTGGTATCAGGTATGGAGCCCTAGTATTTAACCTATATGGATACTCCGATCTCATTTATTGTGTGATTGTGTGTTTATCGAGGCGCCTCGGATAAAGGTCCCAAAGGACCGGGGTATGACATATTCGTGAGTTACCTGTTACAGGGGTAACCCGGCCTTGTGTTGGCAGAGAGCAGTTGTCTCTCGGGACATCCAGCCAGAGGCGATCCCATGTGGCGGAAGGAAGTTCCTTAGCCTGACCATTTGTTGGAAATCCAAGGAAACAATACGAACCTTGTACGGTTTTAGTCGTATTACCTGCTATGGAATGTGGCGGTAACCTGCTATTGAACATAGTAGCTATAGTAGGCATACAATAATGGTTGTATGCTGGCTAAGATTGATATTATACTTTCGAAATGTTTTCCACACTAGACATTAATAATAATAATCCAATGATTTGCATAGTAAGCATCTTTGACTATCATAAGAAGAAATCTCCTCCAATTCTGCGTTTGCATTGTGTGTGTGGCTGGAGGTCTTATGGTAGTTTCATTTTCCAAAATCATTGCGAACTAATTTTATTTCCTTTGTGAAAATAACTGTTTTACGATCTCACACCAGTCACCATGACTGACTCGGAGTTTATTGTTTCCTTTCTAAACTCTGGGTGCCCATAATTTTCCACACGGGCAGCCTAGAGTTATGTTATCAGGATATTTTGGATATTCTGGAGCTTTGGAAGCAAGCTGGATGGTGAGACGTACTCCCGTACTTGTTTATTTATTTCCGCTGTGTATTCTGTATGAGCACAAGTTTATATAACTATCCATTGTGGTATTGAGTTGTATATTGACTCTGATTGATGTGTGTATAAACTGATATAGTTCTTTGTTTTAAAAGACTAGTGATTATCTATTGTATATTGTTCCGCTGTGAATGTGAGATTCTGATATTGTCTCTGTTTCTGTGTTTCTGTTCTTTCTTTTCTTCTGTCTTCTTCTACCTCTTCTTTTAACCCTAATGGTTCGGTTTTCCGGCATTCGATTGCGCGGCATTTGATTCAGTGGACGTATTAATGTCGACTTTCGAGCGTCGAAAAAATCGTATCGTTATAATCAATCTCCCACCTGCACATGAGGCCAATTATGGAATCTCAATCCCATTCCTTCGATCAAGTTGATTAGAACCGACCGAGCAAGTTCCTTTGTGAATGGATCTACTACGATTTCCTTGGTATCTACCCTTTGTATCACGACCTCTCTCTTCTCAATGAATTATCTGATTAATAGAACTTTCGAAGAATGTGTCATGATTTCTTGTGTGCTTTAGACTCTTTTGCGATCTACGTTGCCGCACTATTGTCACAAAACAATGCCATTGGATTCTCCGCGTCGGAGATAACTCCTTGATCACTAAAAAACTTGCACATCCATACCACTTATTTGGCTGCTTTATTAAGGGCCATATACTCGGCCTCCATCGTGGAATCAACTATCGTTTCATGTTTGGAACTTTTCCAACCGATAGTACCACCATTAATAGTAAAAACATAACCTAACACTGACTTACTGTTGTTGATATCACTCTAAAAGCTAGAGTCAGTATACCCCTTCATAAGGAGGTTTCCATTCCTATATATTAGGAATCAATCCCTGGTATTTCTTAAATACTTAAGTATACATTTTACAGTCGTCTAATGCTTTTCTCTAAGATTAGACTGGTATCGGCTTACGCATCCTAATGCGTATGCCACATCCGATCTAATATATAGCATAACGTACATTATGAAACTGATTGCCGAAG
Organism: Allium fistulosum; assembly: GCA_030737815.1. Taxonomy (NCBI): domain Eukaryota; kingdom Viridiplantae; phylum Streptophyta; class Magnoliopsida; order Asparagales; family Amaryllidaceae; genus Allium; species Allium fistulosum. The sequence goes on along the minus strand of CM060904.1, from coordinate 1,123,271,413 downwards.
CATACGATATCCTCTTTATATGCTCCTTATCCTTATCAGTTTGAGGAACATCCATATTATAAAGGACTATTCTAGATCGTGTTTGAAAAATTCCACGCTTGGAATTTTCCATATTGAACCTTTTCATTATGGTATCTTTGTATTAGGACAAACCCAACAGCCTCTTTAATCTATCTCTATAGATCTTTATACCTAGTAATTAGGCTGCTTCTCCCAAATCCTTCATGGGGAAGTTCTTTAAAAGTCAAGCTTTCATTGATTTCAATAACGAAACGTCATTGCCAATCAACTGAAGATCTTCAATGTACAGGACCAAAAATATGATAGCATTTCCATGTTCCTTTCGGTATACACATGCTTCCTCATTGTTCTGATAAAAAACCAAACTATTTGATTATATTATCAAAATAATTATTCCAACTCCTTGAAGCTTATTTAAGTCCATAAATGGACCTTAACAACTTGCAAGCCATGCCCTCACTCCCACTAACCTCGAAACCCTCGAGCTACGACATATAGACTGTCTCTTCTAAATCACCATTTAGAAATGCCATCTTCACGTCCATTTACTGAAATCCTTTTGCAACCATCCTTATCCAAATGGACTTAAGCACTGCTACAGGTGAATATGTCTCGTCAAAATCAAAACTTTAAATTTGATGAAGTCCTTTCGCAACAAACCTTGCTTTATAAATATTCACTTTCCCATCTGTATTATCATTTTCTTAAAAATACATTTGAAGCCGATGGGTTTTATCCCTTTGGGTATGTCAAACAAAATCCACAATTTGTTTTCAAACATGGAATCCATCTTATATTTCATAGCCCCAAGCCAAAGTACAGAGCCTTTACTTGCAGTGGATGTTGGAATGACAGAGGAGTGTCATTATATAAGACACAACCCTCTTTCTTGCCATCCATGAGAAAACCATAATATCTCTCTGGTAAATGAGATTCCCTACTAGACCTTCTAATAGGTTGCGTATTTTCATATACGAGTGAAATTGGCTCTCCCATTGGTTTGGTTTCCATGTTCGACTCTCGGATCTCATCTAGTTCTACAACTTTACTATTAATTTCCTTTGACAGAAATTCCTTTTCTAAAAGTTAGCATTTTGAGAAACAATAACCGTTTGTTCCTCAATGTTGTCAAATATACATCATATAGAGTTCTTGGGATATCCTATAAGCATACATAGACCGATCTTGCCTCAAGCTTATTGGGATCGACATTCTTAAGTTGGCTGGACAACCCCACACCTTCAAATAATTAAGGTGGGATTTCTTCCTGTGCCACATTTCATACGGCATCTTATGCACAGATTTTGTAGGTAACAAGTTCAACATATGCGTTGTTATTTCAAGCGCATATACCTAATAGAACAGAGGTAACTCAGCCTTACTCATCGTGGAATGACCCATATCTAAACAAGGTCTAGTTCCTTCACTCCAAAATATCATTGTGTTGTGGAGTATGCATAGGAGTAATGTTACCTGGTTACTTTGCCCGGCTACAAGATGATAATTATAGAGGTTTTGATTGAATCGAGACCAGACTCAAGCCAGTGAGAGGTTGGAGATATATGAAGCTGATTCAATTTGAGTGGTTCGGCCTGTGTGCATGGCTCAGCCGAGGAAGGGAGGACATGTGTCGTTCGGTCTTGTAAGATGGCGTGTGTCGCTCGGCTGAAGAAAGGTGGTGGTAGGAACTCAACGCATATCGCTCGGTCAGGAATGGGAAAATGAGATGGCTCGGTCTAGGTGGTTAACAGATGTCGCTCGGTCTGAATTGTTCGACATGCCTCGTTCGGTTGAGGTAGCTCAGCATTTCTCGTTCGGTCTTAGAAAGTTTTGTTTAGAGTGGCTCGGCCAGTTTGGGGAGACAAAGTGGTTCGAATTGGATGGTCCAACAAACATCGTTCGGCCTAGACGAGCTAGCATGCATCATTGAGGCTATTGCCATTCGGTCAGGAGTGGTTCGGCACGAGTGATTCGGTGTATCTGCTTCGGTGCAAGGTGAGGGAGATAGCCCACTCTTGAAGTCAACGGCGAAGTGAGGAGTTCGACATTGTTTTGCTTCGAGACTCACTACAAGTTGTCCTGGTCCTGTGAAAGCTTGTTTCGAATCATTTGCTAGACGACCACCGGTCAACTGCACTAGTTCAACATTTCTGGACCGGTTGAGAGTAGTTCGGCACGCCTGGACCGGCCAACATAAGATTACTATATTTGGGCCGAGTCATCTTGGTCATGGGCCCTGCGCAAGGATAACCAGCCTATTTTTGTCTATAAATAGAGGGACAGGGGTGCAGTGAAAAGGGACCTTTTTTCGAGAACTCCAGGGACACTCTGCCATTTTTCGTACTCACTTCCTTTAGTTCAAACTTGTATATGAGTTGTTTGTTTACGGATTGAATCTGTATTCAAGTCTTTGAGAAAAGCAATAAATATTACACTAACAGTGGACGTAGGCAGTTACGCCGAACCACTATAATTCTGGTGTTCTTGTTTCTGTAGTTACTTTTGCATATATTCCTCTGTTTTAATTTACTATCTTCATTAATCTCTCTACAAAAATCTATCTTGGGTGTTAGTGACCAATTCTGGTGCTAACATTTTGGTGCTTTCACTAAGATTTGAACTCAGGCTGTTAGGATCAACTTTGTCGCTACTGGATTGAAGAAATCCCTCGAAGAAGATCCAGATTCACTCTCAAAAGTCCATAGACACTACTCAGAGTTCTCACAGATAACTCTAAGATGGGAAGACCACGTACCAAATCAGCCTCCCACAACGCGGATGTCAACGAGACCGCCAGCGTCCAACAAGTGGGACTCAACAATCAACAAGCTAATCCAGGTGCAGGGACTGCCACCGTCCTAAACCAAGCAGAAGTTGTCACCAGGACAGAGTTCAACGAGCTGATGAGAGAACTTGTGGAAAGCAGGAGACAACTTAACGACCAAATTCAAGCTAAAGCCAATCTCATGACCCAGATTGCTCGGCAACAACATCAGAATGCTGGAGGAAGCCCCGCTTCCTACTCATCATCTGACAGCTTCGCTTCGTCAGATGAGCATCACAGGCGTAGACGCCGTAGGATTGAAGCGGTACAAACAGCTGCAGCAGAACAATCCAACAGAAATGCTCCAGGCTCTCTACCCGGAACCGCGGCCCCTCACTTGCTCCGGGAAAATCGCATTCAAGCTGGAGTGGGAAACTTAAGATCAGGAGCACAGGTGGAATCTGGTGCACCACCACGCCAGGGTCGTAGCGAAGCGGGTCTCCAAGACGTGCATTTGGGAGATCACTTACCAAGGAGGCACGGGCCAGAACGGTCATGTAGGACGGAGTCCAACTTGCCACCTCCCATCCAGACCCCGGATTTATCAGCTATGGTCAGACACCTGATGAGAGAAAATCAGGGCTTATCTAACGACGATTGGGGTACAGCTAGGAGTCATACTCCGTTCACAGATGCTATCCTACAAGCTGAGTACCTCCGGAAGTTCAGCATGCCGACTATTCCAGCCGATGAGGGAAAGACTGATCCCCGACAGCATGTAATGAGATACGAGTGGATGATGGACTCGGCTAGGGCAAATGATGTGACTAAATGTAGATGTTTCCCAATAACCTTATCCGGGATCGCCACCATGTGTTTCACTAGACTTCCTCCGCGATCGATCTCCATGTTTGATGAGTTAGCAGCGAAATTTGTGGAATAGTTCAGAATTCATACCACTCGCCCAAAGGACGTGATGTCTTTATCTAGTGTGATCCAGGCTCCAAGGGAGTCATTAAAGGAGTATTTGCAGAGATTTCACGTTGCCGCTACCGAAGTTAGCAACCCAAATGACCATGCTATTCTCATGGCCGTGATGCGAGGAGTAGATCTAGACTGGGAGTTTGGAGATTGGCTTGCAGGAAAACCTCTGGCTACCTCGGAGCATTTTTATTCAAAGGCGCACCAATTCATAAGAAGGGAGGAAGCTAGGTGGACGAGGCGAGGCAGTGCACCAGGGCCTGGTAAGGAGACAGTGCAAAGCAATATTGCAGTAAAACAATCTGGCGACAACTCTGGAAAGGTCCAGGTCAATGTTCAAAATAAGCCCGAGCAGTCTAAAGGATCTGGAGGAGGAAGTTCCGATAAGAAAAGGGAGGCAGGAAAGTGGAAACCAAGGATCCCAACATACAACGAATACACTCCTCTGAACGCATCTCTGTGGAATATTTATTTGTCAACTTGTAATACATTCCAATATCGAAACCCGCTCCCAAAGGAATCCACTAAGGAACAAAAATAGACCGGGAAGTACTGTTGGTTCCACGAGACCTACGGGCACAACACTAAGGAATGTAGACACCTCCATGATGCTATAGAAAAATTGATCTGGCAAAAGAAGTTACATCAATTTGTTAAGAATCCGCAGGAAGGCGGATAGGGGACATCCGACCCCAATCGCGGGCAGGCTCCACATCGACTTGAGAAACCCGCTCGAACCGTAGGTAGACTGATCATAAACACGATAGTTGGTGGGCCTCACCCAGCAGATAAGAATTGGCAAGAAATGGAGCATTATGCTAGTTCCCTAAAGCATGCAGATTTTGAATGTTGTTCAAACACAGAAGATGGGACCCTAGCGAAATAGTAGCGAATGATGACGGATGATATTGTATTCAGGAGCAGAGATGCCGATAAGGTGGAGGTACCTACCGTTGACCTGATGGTCATCTCGGCAATGATTAGGCCGGCGTTTGTGAGAAGGATATTGATTGATTGTGGGAGTTCTGTGAATATTATCTTCAAAAAGGTGTACGACCAAATGAAGATGGAGGTGAAGGATCTAAAACCATCTAAAGCCCGCATTCATGGTTTTAATGGTGCAGCTACTGATGCGATAGGTTTTGTTAAATTACCAGTTGAGTTAGGAGAAGGTGAACGTAGGAGGGTACGGATCCTACCATTCATTGTGTTGGATGTTGATTCCCCGTATAATGTTTTTCTGGGCCGACCGGTCCTAGCGGAGTTTCGGACAGCTTGGTCCCGTGGTGTTTGACTTTGAAGTTTCCGACGGATAGAGGAATTGGGGGTAGTGCATGGCGATCAAGCGACTAGTCGTGCATGTTATGTGGTTAAGCTGAGAGAGGCTCAGCGAAGAGAGAAGGGAAAGGTTGTAGAAAACTTTGTCTGCATCCAGGTTGCACAAAATTGACAAGTAGTGCCCAAGCCTTGGCTCGGGCAGCAGGGTTGGATCTACAGAGACATAGATCCGAGAGACGATGATGAAGAACATAAGGAGTCTAAAGCCACACTGGCTGAACTGACGATTGACATTTCGGTCAGCCATGATGACCCGTCACGGGTGCTTAAGATTGGATCACAACTCACTCCCTCGATTACTGAGGATCTAACTAATTTCCTCCGGGCGAACCTGGATGTTTTCGCTTGGACCCACTCTGATATGTGCTGGATTTCTCCCACCATCGCAAGTCATATGTTAAACATTGACCCAAAATATGTACCAGTAAAAATGAAAAGGAGAGGTATGGACCCGGAGAGGTCTACCGCTCTCAGAGAGGAGGTGGACAAACTCAAAGCCAATGGGTTCGTCTGCGACGCCCTCTACCCTGAATGGGTTTCTAACCCCGTACTAGTAAGAAAACCGAATGGGAAATGGAGAACTTGTGTTGATTACTTAGACCTGAACAAGGCGTGCCCTAAGGATAGTTTCCCTTTACCCAGAATTGACCGGCTGGTCGACTCAATAGCATGACACGAATTATTGTCATTCATGGATGCATATTCGGGATACAATCAAATCCCGATGCACGTCCCAGATCAGGAACACACTAATTTTGTCACGGACGTTGGACTGTATTATTATGTGGTGATGCCATTTGGGTTAAAGAACGCAGGAGCGACTTATCAGCGCTTGGTAAATCGAATGTTTAAAGACCAAATTGGTAGAACAATGGAAGTCTATGTGGATGACATGCTCGTGAAGTCACAACAGTCAAACAACCATATACGAGACTTAGCGGAGATGTTAGATATACTTAGATACTACGGAATGAAAATCTATCCACTGAAGTGTTCCTTTGGTGTAGCGTTGGGAAAGTTTTTGGGTTTTATTGTCAATGCACAGGGAATTGAAGCTAACCCAGAAAAGATTCAGGCTATTCGGGACATACAAGCGCCTAGAACTATAAAGCAATTACAAAGCCTGAATAGAAAAGTCGCCGCGTTGAGTCGATTCATATCTAGAGCGACCGACAGGTGTATTCCCTTCTTCGATGTGATAAAGAAAGGGAGGAGAAATTTTGAATGGACTCCCGATTGTGAGGATGCGTTTCGAGCTCTGGTAGGACACTTGGAAAGTCACCCGGTTCTGTCAAAGCTTGTAGACCATGAAGTGTTATATGTATACTTTGCTGTGTCTCAACATGCCATCAGTACGGCCTTGGTTCGCGAGGAGGACCGAATTCAAAGGCCGGTATACTATGTCAGTAAACGTTTAACGGGGAAGAAAGAAATTATCCCAAGATTGAGAAGCTAGCTTACTGCTTGATGATTGCATCACGCAAGCTCCATCCGTATTTTCAGGCACACCCGATCAGTGTTTATACTGATCAACCTTTGCGATAGGTGCTCTAATGACCAGAAACCTCTAGGAGGTTACTCAAGTGGAACATTGAGTTAAGTCAATTCGATATCACTTACCTGCCACGGAGGGCTATCCAAGGGCAAGCGCTTGCAAACTTTATCGCAGAATTCACCATATCAAATGAGCCAAGTGGTGTTGATGCCATTCCCTCCATTCGATGGAAACTATACACGGTTGGTGCATCCAACGACCGTTGTTCTAGGGCTGGTGTTATTCTAGTAACTCCCGAAAACCGATCCATTTGTTATACTTTGAAGCTCGATTTCCCAGCTACAAATAACAAAGCCGAATATGAAGCATTGATTGCTGGCTTAAAACTTACCAGGGAACTCGGAGTGAAATTGATTGAAATCTTTTATGACTCACAATTGGTGGTATATCAAGTACGAGGAGACTACCAAGCAAAGGGGCAGCGACTTGCCACATACCTTGCTCGGGTTCAAGAACTGTTGGCAGACCTTGAATATTATGATATCTCGCATATCCCACGTGAACAAAATGAAGAAGCCGATTCATTAGCAAAATTCGCAAGTACTGGTGATGCACAGTAGATGGGTTTGGTTCCCGTCGAAATCTTACATGCCCCGAGTATAAACGAGATGGAAGTAGATTCTGTGTTAGAAATAGAAATTGAGAGGGAGTCGTGGATAACCCCGTTCAAGCAATACCTGCTACATGGGACTTTGCCCGAGAGAAAGAACGAATGACGACAAGTCGTTCGCAAAGCTTCGCGGTATATAATGCAGGATGGAATAATGTATCGGAAAGGATTCTCGGTTCCTTTACTTCGGTGCATCGCCCACGATGAGATAAAGCGGGTCTTGAAAGAAGTTCATGAAGGAGAATGTAGCGACCATACTGGGGGGCATACGCTAGGCAAAAAGATCCTCCGCTATGGATACTATTGGCCAACCATGAATCGAGACGCCGCAGAATATGTGAGAAGATGCGACAAATGTCAAAAGTATGCGAAGATCCTGAGAGCTCCGCCGACAGAACTCACGCAAATGGTTAGTCCCTGGCCATTTGCAATATGGGGGATAGATATAATCAGCTCCTTGCCGATCTCCAAAGGTGGTCAAAAATACTCAATTGTTGCGGTCGACTACTTTACTAAATGGGTGAGGCAGAGCCCTTAGCTACGATCACCACCAGAAAGGTCATTAATTTCGTTGTGCGAAACATCATATGCCATTTTGGCCTACCACGAACCATCATTACGGACAACGGAACTCAATTTGAGAGTAGGGAGTTCAAGGATGTCAAAAATATTGCATTGAGAAAAGATTTGCGGCAGTCACTCACCCTAAAGCCAATGGACAAGTTGAAGTCATAAATAAAATAATCAAGTCCATATTGAAAAAGAATTTGGAGAAGGCCAGAGGCAAGTGGGTGGATGAGCTTCCAACGGCGCTCTAGGCTTACAGAACCACCCACTATTCCATGACTGGTCATACTCCATTTACTTTGGCATACGGCGCTGAAGCTGTTATACCCGTGGAACTTGAAGTTCCCTCTCATCGGGTGACTCATTATGATCCTAAGATGAATCAGGGTCTCTTACTGGAATCGCTGGACTTTGTCGATGAAAAGCGTGAAGAGGCTGATTTGAGGGTGGCTTCATATAGGCACCGAGTCGCTCGATATTATAATGAAAAGTTCGACCGAGAATCTTTGATGTGGGTTATCTCGTTTTGAAGCGAGTATTTCCGATCCCATCACATATGAATCCCACATGGGAAGGTCCATACGTCATCGAATGGAAGCTTGGAAAAGGAACCTTCAAGCTAGCGACTATCGATGGCGTGACACTCCCCAGAGCATGGAATAGCGAGCATTTGCGTCATTATTACACTTAGCCTTTTTATTTTGCACTTTAGTAGCGATTGTTTCCAGTATATGTTTCTTTCGTTATTCTTTGTTTTCGGCAAGTAATAAGACAACTCAGTTGGTTCCTATTTGTTATGATCAATAAAGGCTTGAAGCCGTTTTCCTATGAACTGTTGATGTTCTGTGTGTTATAATTCCATGGCAAAAAAAATTAAATTACATCATTCTGTCCAGCGTATAAACGCACACACAAAATAAAAGTCAATCGATAGAATAAAAATCTCTAAGTCCCCGGAACGCGGACTAGAGTACTCTGAGTCCCCGAAGTGCGGACTAGAGTATAAACGATTCAAAAATCTCTAAGTCCCCGGAGTGCAGATTAGAGCACTTTGAGTCCCCGAAGTGCAGACTAGAGTACAACGGCTTAAAAATCTCTAAGTCCCCGGAGCGCGGACTAGAGTACTCTGAGTCCCCGGAGTGCGGACTAGAGTATAAACGATTCAAAAATCTCTAAGTCCTCGGAGTGCATGTTAGAGTACTCTAAGTCCCCAGAGTGCGGACTAGAGTATAAACGACTTAAAAATCTCTAAGTCCCCAGAGCGCGGACTAGTGTACTCTGAGTCCCTGGAGTGTGCATTAGAGTATAAACGATTCAAAAATCTCTAAGTCCCCGGAGCACGGATTAGAGTACTCCGAGTCCCCGGAGTGCGGACTAGAGTATAAACGACTTAAAAATCTCTAAGTCCCCTGAGCGCAGACTAGAGTACTCCGAGTCCTCGGAGTGCTTACTAGAGTATAAACGACTTAAAATTTTCTAAGTCCCCGGAGCGTGGACTAGAGTACTCTGAGTCCCCGGAGTGCGGACTAGAGTATAAACGATTCAAAAATCTCTCAGTCCCAGGAGCGCGGATTAGAGTACTCTGAGTCCTCGGAGTGCGGACTAGAGTATAAACGACTTAAAAATCTCTAAGTCCCCGGAACGCGGACTAGAGTACTCTTAGTCCCCGAAGTGCGGACTAGAGTATAAACGACTTAAAAATCTCTAAGTCCCCGGAGCGCGGGTTGGAGTACTCTGAGTCCCCGGAGTGCGGACAAGAGTATAAACGACTTAAAAATCTCTAAATCCCTGGAGCGCGAACTAGAGTACTCTGAGTCCCTGGAGTGCGGACTAACATACAAACGATTCATAAAATCTTTAAGTCCCCGAAGCGTGGACTACAGTATAAGAAATTCGGAAATCTCCAAGCCATGTGGAAGAGAACAGGTACTTACATGGCCTATAAGACTTTGAATGTCAAGTACTAGTTGAATGATAAGCTGAATAGCAAAAATCATCGAAAAACAAAGAAACAAAATTTTATTTATTTACTAATCAAAGATTCAGTTCCATTACTCGGAGCAAAAAGTCTATTCACAACGACTATAAAAATAAATAGAAATGACTACATGACTTAGGCGGAGCGAGGTATGACGAGAAGATAATTACTTCTTTGACTTCTTCTCTTTCTTCGGTTTCTCCGAAGGATCCTCAGCCAAGCGTTTCTTCTTGGACCCTCTGTTTCCTAGCGAGGCGGTATTCGGGGCAGGAGGAGGGACATCTAGAGGTGTGTTCCCCCCAGGGAGGATTATCCTCAAGGGACTATTTAATGGATTATCGAGTTCCATCACCTGAGGCTCAATCTTAATTTCTACTTTCCTTTTCTCCTCCTTCGCGATTCGTTCCCCCATGCTAGGTTTTGAAGTAGGTTCGGAAGAGCCTGTGATTTCAACCTCGTCATGTTCGTCCACAGGCGAGAGATCGTCGGTCTTGTCCTCATCGAGCACTCCGATTACTTGGGCATCGGGTCTGGGAGTACCTCCAGTGTGAAGCTCTTCCACTACTTTTTCTTCCTTCTTTGTGGCGACATCGCTCCATAGAGTTTGTTCAAGATCAGAATGACCTACATGGAGTAAAAAAGGATAAGTGTTAGAATACATCTATTGTTTATCAAAAACGACGGTCCTTTCAACCCCGAAAAGAAAAATTGCATACCGGTTTTCGGTTGACTCTCAGCTATTTTAGGAGTCTCGCCCTCTGGAATAGGGGAAAGAACGTGAACATCAAGCTCGGGTTTCTCTGGGTCATAGCCGACATGCTTCTCGAAAGAATCGAGTGATGAGCAACTAGCCTGTTGGGCGATAGAAGGAACTGGAGACTCAGTCCTGGATGGGCCAGCAGCGTCGTCCTTCCCTTTCGATGAGGAGGAATCCTTTCCGTAGAGGGCTTTGGCCGCAGATAAGTCGGAAGGCTCGTTTCCTCGAAGCACTTCATTCACAAGAGAATCCTCATGATCTCTTAGGTGCTAAGCTCCACTGGCTTAATTTTTATTAGAGTATCCCATGCTTCGGCTAACGATTCGAGGTAACCCTTGCCCAGAAATGACAGATCTCGATGCATGAGAACTCGAGCGTTGTATTCAGCAATAAGCGGATCAAATATGCATTTAATTTCTTCTCTCCCGGCTTCAGAAGCTGCCTCAAGGCGAGAATCAATTTCTTTCAATGCCATTCTTTTGCCCTCTTCACGGGCTGCAACCTTTAACGCTTCGGCTTTAGAAAGTTCCTCGTCGAGCTTCATTTTTAAGAGTCGTGTTGTGACGATTTTCTTGCAATATCATTGCGGCTCTTCCTGTGCAGCGGTTTTCTCTTCTTTTTCTTTAAGCAGCGGCTCCTTCAGTTCTTTAACTCATCGAGCGAGGACATCCTTTTCTTTCTAGATGGAGTCTTTTTCTAAGGCTAGAGCACCGCTACGTTGAACTGTCTCATCGATTTCCTTTTTGTGAGTGGCTTCCAAACGGCTGACTGCCGTAGCTGTATCTTTGGCATTTTGCTGAGCGGCCTCAAGTTGAGCTTTATACAAGGAAAGCTCTTTGTCCTGGACTTTAATAATATCTTTATCATGAATGGCTTCAAGTTTCAGGCGATCGATTTAATGCTGACGTTCCATAGAAACTTCTGAAATTTTTTCTGCCAAATGAACAAATGCATCGTGTTGGACATAGACATCGTTATTGTAGGCGATGGTGCTTTGTTTGACATGCCCTGGAATTGGGTGAGTCAGGAAGAAATTTCAGTCCGTCAAAGCATATCTTCGGAAATGTGGCTTTAAGCTTGGCTAATCTTTCGACAATCGACGGATGATGTGCAGAAGTTGGAGGAGTATGCCTGGCCGAGGCCACAGACTTTTTATGAGGCTCACGAGATTGCTTTGTGTTGGACGAGCCAGAGTGTTGGTCGCGAGGAGCTTCAGATTGAGATCCCTTCTGAGTGAATTTTTCCTTACTGTGCTCTGAGTGAGGGGGAGGGTCGTTGGAGTATGAAGAATGGCTATATGTTTTTCTTCACGAAGACGATGAGTCTCTGGGACGGTAGTCCCTATCACCGCTGTCATCTCTTTCTCGGCGTCTACCTGACCCCGAATCCCGACTGGAGTGGTGGAAGATAGAGGACCCGCGTAGGCGGTCAAATCTGTGAGTGCGCCCCATATCACCTGCACAGAAATCAAGTGAGGGCAAGTTAGCGAGAATAATATGATGGCTAAAATTTAAGTGCAGGGTGAAGTGTCAGTGTTCGTGTGTGTCCTAGTTTTTCCCCCCGACGTACTAGTTTCTTTTGCTTTAGTTATTGGATTCTTTTCTCCCTGATGATGAATTTGATCGCCTCTCGCGGGCGAATTAGGTCCCATATCCCCTGGGTCATTGGAACCATAATTCAGTAGGTCATCAGGGATGGTCAGGTCTGAAAGACCTTTCATTGACCCTCTAGTAGTTGGGGAGATGACTTTTTCTCAACCGGAGTGATTGTAACTTTAAAAGTTCCGCCTACTGTTTTCTTTTTCAATTTATAGGCTAAGCTTTTTTGCCTCTTCAAAGGGGGAAGCGATTTGGCGATGACAGGCGTGTCCGTTATTGGTGCAATATCAGAGCCTAAGTTCTCATCGGTCGTTTTTGGCACCTCGGCCTCCTTTATTTCACCTTCCTCGGATATGTCGGGGGTTCCTTCTGTAGGGGGCATCGAAGGCCCAACTTGCCCTTTGCCTTTCTCCATGGTGGATCCGGTTATAGCGGCGCCAGTTGGGAGACTAGTTTGACGACCTTTCGCCAACAATCCAAACTTTGAAAGCGATTCATTGGAAATAACGGACTTGATCTCCCGGTCTTCCACGGGAATAGCTCGGATGGCCTCGACGGCCTCAGAATACCCATTACCTTTGAGACGTGGGCTGATACCTGTAAAAGTCGAAAGAAGTTTAGAAAGAATGCACTTCGTGCCATAGACAAATATTGGTCCGGAAATGGAACTTACTCCCTTCCAGCCATCTTCTCGCAAAGCCATGGGGGAAGCGTACATAAAACCATTCCTGCTTATATTGAGAGAATTTACTCCATCCCCCCATCAAGATCTGACACTTGGAGTGTGGCTCAAGGAATATGAAGGATGGACTGTCAGACCGTCTTTTGAAGTGATAAATGTAGCGAATATCACTGGGAGTGGAGAGCCTGAATAAGATGCTCATGAAGAGAATACAAGTGCCATAGATGAACGCGTGAATATTGGGATGTAGCTGTGCCGGGGCGATCCTGATATACTGTAACACTTCACGGAGAAAGGATTTGAAAGGTGTCACGCTACCAACCCAGCACATGAATTTATTGCACGCTGTATATCCAGCTGGTGGCAGGTGAGGCCGATCTTGCCCCAAAGGAACTAAAACGTCGTCGAAAGGGAGTCCTTTGAATTTTACACAACCGGCGAAGAGCGGTTTCGCCGATTTTTGAAGCTTGTGAATCAATAGGATTATCCAGGATGACTGCTTCGTCTATAACGTCTGGAGCCGGGCCAATAGCTGCAGCTGATGGATCCGGAATACCCTGCGTAGGAGTTATCGGTGGACTCGAAGTTCCTACTACCTCCTGTTGAGAACTTGCCCCAGGCTTGTCTAAAACTGTGGCATAGCTCGATCTTTTGGACATCTTCAACGAGCGTCGGATGTGGGTAGATATTTGTTTGAATTATACTTGAAAGACAATCGATATCGGATATAATGATGATAATACATCCCCCCGTGTTATGTGTGAACTAGTGCTATGACTTAAATGTGAGTGCCAGAAAAGTTAAAATTTTTAAACACAAGTATGATGTGATAGAGTTTTGAGTGGTTGTCCTCGGAGACCGTCATCGCTGACCGTCTCCTGCAAGTGTCGGCATCATAGAGTGTGAAGACTATTTGTCTGCATTTTATGGGTTGAGTTTGCATTGAATATTATCCAAGTTGTGGGGTAGTAAGTTTAAATTGAATCCCCAGGCTATTATGCTTTGTTACTAGTCATTGTCCGTTATTTAGTGCTTGGTTGTGGAGGTGAATTGTACACATGAATGTTATGTTTGAATTAGAATAGTCTTGGTTATAAATGTCGATCCACTGTCCTATAGGATGACCAAACCATCCAATCCTCCCTCTCTTCCTTAACTACTGAACCAACTTCCTTAACTATACCGAACCTCTGTCCCTAACAACCGAACGGCCTCACTCAGACTTCGATCGACCCACTACCCTAAACTCGTGCCAATTCAGGGCGACTCACTAGATGCCAGGCCGCACTCACTACATTCGTTCTCCTCACTCACTCCCTAACCACCTAACGACCCAATGAGTCTGTACCGATCCACCTTCCTAATTTCCTACCATCCCATGCTCTCCCTTAAGGCCAAACGACCCCCTTGGTCGAGATACCGACCTGCTCTTCAGGATTCTGACCGACCAACACTCGCTCTTGAATTACCAAACCCCTCTTCTCCTTATATTTCTTCACCAAGCGACAACCTCCATCCTCCTCCAAAGTCCCGACATCCAAGTTAAGAGACGACGACTACTCCCCCTAGGCGATTGATACCAACATCCATCAAAGTCAGACCGAAGCCCTAACCTAGAGTCCACTCTTATTCCTAATCCACCTCTTTCCCTCCTCTAAAATCATCTTCTATCTATTCTTATAACAAAAGAAGAGAGGGGACTATCCACCCGAGCATTGAAACTCTATATGACTCCGTGTTTGGAAAGAAATTCATACCTAAGGAGAGAGCTCGAGGTATGCGGTGGCTTCAAGGTGTTGTGCTGAGGATTCGTTCGTGTTAGTGACCAATTAGAGTCACAAGATAGGCAATCTGGGTTCGATGGAAGTCTAAGTAGCGAGTAAAGCTCGGGGAGGAGTGAACTGATGACTTTGGGAAAGTAGAGTAGAAGTGAGAAGAAGGAGAAGAAGTGAAGGCCGGAACTTATATATGGGAGAGGGGAGGTGAACAGGCTATCTCCTGTAGACCTGGTCGTTATACTTTGGGAAGTTGGTTATTAGACATGCGCACCACAGCTCAAGTAAACCGACCATGTGGGTCGGCCTCCGTATGCCGACCTGCCCCTTGTCCTTAAAAAAAGAGAGGAAGAAAACAAAATGAAATCAAAAATGTACAAGGTTCTAGGAAGGTCCGCCATGTTTCAACCGTCGTGAGATCGTATACGTTCGGTTATTGAAACCAGGAACTGATTACTGATTCAAAGCGTGTCGTGTTGCTTCACACGACACACTTTGGGGGGCAAATGTTACTCGGTTACTTGGCCCGGCTACAAGATGATAATTATAGAGGTTTTGATTGAATCGAGACCAGACTCAAGCCAGTGGGAGGTTGGAGATATATGAAATTGATTCAATTTGAGTGGTTCGGCCTATGTGCATGGTTCGGCCGAGGAAGGAAGGATGTGTGTCGTTCGGTCTTATGAGATGGCGTGTGTCACTCGGCTGAAGAAAGGTGGTGGTAGGAACTCAACACATATCGCTCGGTCAGGAATGGGAAAAGGAGATGGCTCGGTCTAGGTAGTTAGCAGATGCCGCTCGGTCTGAATTGTTCAACATTCCTCATTCGGTTGAGGTAACTCGGCATTTCTCATTCGGTCTTAGAAAGTTTTGTCCAGAGTGGCTTGGCCAGTTTGGGGAGACAAAGTGGTTCGAATTGGATGGTCCAGCAAATATCGTTAGGCCTAGACGAGCTAGCAGGCATCATTCGGTCGTGGTTGGGAGGCTATTGTTGTTCGATCAGGAGTGGTTCGACACGAGTGATTCGGTGTATCTGGTTCGGTGCAAAGTGAGGGAGATAGCCCATTCTTGAAGTCAACGGTGAAGTAAGGAGTTCGGCATTGTTCTACTTCGAGACTCACCGCAAGTTGTCCCGGTCCTGTGAAAGCTTGTTCTGAATCATTTGCTAGACGACCACCGGTCAACTGCACTGGTTTGGCATTTCTCCACCAGCCGAGAGTCGTTCGGCACGCCAGGACCGACCAACCTGAGATTACCATATTTGGGCCGAGTCATCTTGGTCATGGGCCCTGCGCAAGGATAACCAGCCTATTTTCGTCTATAAATAGAGGGGAAGGGTGCAGTGAAAAGGGACCTTTTTTTGAGAACTCCAGGGACACTCTGCCATTTTTCGTACTCACTTCTTTCAGTTCAAACTTGTATACGAGTTGTTTGTTTACGGATTGAATCTGTATTCAAGTCTTTGAGAAAAGCAATAAAGATTACACTAACAATGGACGTAGGCAGTTACGCCGAACCACTATAATTCTGGTGTTCTTGTTTCTGCAGTTACTTTTGCATATATTCCTCTATTTTAATTTACTATCTTCATTAATCTCTCTACACAAATCTATTCTTGGGTGTTAGTGACCAATTCTGGAGTTCTTGTCCAATGTGCTCACCTCCTTGATCAGGTTGAAGTATTTTAATCTTTCGGTTCGTTTGATTTTCAACCTTGTTTCTATATTCAATAAATTTCTCACAGACATCAGGTTTGTTCTTCATAAAATACACATATCCTAATCTTGAGAAATCATCCATAAATGTTACAAAATAAGAACAATTATCTTTAGTAACTATAGGCATCGAGCCATACACATCACTATGTATAAGACCCAAGAGTTCATTAACTCTTTCATTGCTCCCAGTAAAGGGGTGCTTAGTCATTTTACCTTTGAAACGACTCACATGTATCAATTGATTTGGAATCAAATAATGGTAGAAAACCTTCGGATTTCAATTTCTGTATTCATTTCCCATTTATATGACCTAGCCTATAATGCCAAAGGTAATTTATATATATATTATCATTCGATGAATTACTCACAACAGAGACATAATTAATATTGATCGCATAAATGCCATTACCTAAAATATCATCACAAACTTTTATTACCATCTAACATAATGTTCATAACATTATTAGCATATTGAAAAATATAGCCAGTCTCAGACAGTCTAGATATAGAAATAATCCCACAAATAAAGTCTTTTATGTAATAGAAATTATTCAATATCAAAATTAATCCAGTAGGCAAACTGAAATGAAAATCTCCAACCGTTATTGCATTTACTAGAGATCCATCAAAAACTTGAAGCCTCATATCTCCTTTTGCCACATGACGTATGTTCCTTAGCCTTTGTAACGAATTACACGTGTGAGTTCCAGATCTAGTATCTAAAACCTAAGATAGTTTATTGATTGAAAAACAAATTGGAATCGTAAATATACTTATAAGAGCTGTAGAACCATTCCATTTCTTCTCTTTAACAATTTTTAAGTACTCCGGACAATTCCATTTCCAATGTCCCTTCTTGTGATAGTGATGACAATCACCCTTGTCAGCTTGAGCAGTCTTCTTGTTCTTCTTGTTAACCCTTTTCCACTTCTTGAAACTTTGGAAGCAAACTTGGTCCCCTTAACCGTGAGCACCATATTCTGATCTTTGGATGATGACTCGACCAACCTTAAAATATTGAGTAGCTCCATGAGGCTTATGTTCAAATGATTCGTATTATAGTTTAATATGAATGGCTCAAACTGAGGAGTAGGAGATCCTAAGATCTGATATACTTACAGCTCATTGCCTATCGTAACATCCAGCTGAGCAAGTCTATCGATATAGCCTTTCATCAATAGAACATAATTGTCTACCTTTTTTCCTTTCAAAATTTTCACATTGAATAGTTTCTTCCTAAGCTCGTACCTTACGAAACGAGACTTTTCCCCAAACAGAGCTTCGAGGCTATCAAAAATTTGATGGGCGATCATGTTTCGTGTAGTCTCTACAACGGTTTGTCTAATGGAGACAACACGTAAACTTAGGCGGTTCTGAGGTCTGAGACTCATTTGCTATAGGCTAATCTCAGTTCGGGGTCCATATCATCAACGGGTCTAACCTTAGGAGGTTCGGTTATCAACGACCAAAGACGTTCATAAGTTAATGTTATCTTCATTGCCCTTCACCGGTCTAAGTAGTTAGGTCCATTGAGTTTGTTGTTTTAAGAAAATATCTTAGGTGTAGACTTTTTTCTGCAAATTTCAACTCAGTAGATTCAGACATTTTCATAGTATATGCTCTTAGAATACTAGTAAGGTTATACATTATATTTCATATTACTAATAAGTTCCCATTAGTCTTTTATGTTTGTCCAAACCCCAAGATGAAGCATAGAAGTCTTTCAACTTCACTAGTGGGTGTTAGGACTCGTTTTCCGTGGGATTCTGACCTTGAGAATATCAAAAAATCATACTCCCATAAATTGTGAGGAACAGGATTTTTGACCATCGAAAATCAACACTAATGCGTCCATTTATTGTGTGCCGAGCATTAAAGTGTCGGAAAAACCAATTGTTAAGGGTAAAAAGAAAAGGAAGGCAGAACAAAATCTCACACGAGTGGAAGAATAAATATTATTTCAATAATCTATACAGTGAAATTTTTTAAAATACATATATAAGAGTCTATCTTAAGCTCCTCCCTGAACAGTTATAAATACCTACCCTTACAAATGCTGAAAATCAACAAACATAGCGGAAAAGTAAACTACATTCATACGTTGATGAAGATCTCCAGCTCTCCTCTAAAAACTCCAAGCATCTTCGGCTAATCCTGAAACTACTCGGATCTGACCCAAGTATTAAAAATACCCGGATCAGTCTGGCAAGCCAGCATGAGAAACGCAAATCATAAATATATATATGACAGTGTCAAAGATCAACTTGAAGTCAAACAAAACCTTTGAAAAGAAGAGTATCTCATAAGACCACACCGCACATAAACACGGATGAGTTTTTACCTTATGATAACTAAAACATTTTTATCAAATCATTTGATATTATTTCTAAGGACATTCTTTGAAAACCCTTTCAAATAACATATTAATCATAGTCGAAATTGTTACATTAATTAAATTCTAGCATACTAGTTCTACAATCAAAACCGTAAAGGCACGTATTAGAGAATGGATTTCCAACAATGACAAGGTAAGGGACTACCTTCCATACAGTACATCTCTATAGGAATGTACCGAGGACCCATAGATGATCCTCTGCATCTGAAAAGACCTACCTACCCCTTTCTGGTGACCAATACAATGGTCCTGGATAGTACCGAATATGACATCACCCCGGTCGTTCCCGACCTATCCATGGCCATGCATACACAACAAACCCGAAATATAAAGGGTAATCTAGAAAGGTGATGAACATATCCTAATGGTTGCGAACCACATAGCCTTGTGGCATACCCTATTTTAGCCATTTTCAGGTATGAGGCCAGAGGTAACGTATAACTTTTCACAAAGCAGCAAATCCCGCTTTTGAATGCCACATTGCCATTTCTTACGACACACTAATTGGTCTTCACAAAAGTATAACTCTCGAGTTCATACGCCTCAGGGAAGGGTGTTAAGTATAAGAGGGGTTATCTCCAACACCACTAACTAGATGTATGTTGGTAAAAACCAATGTACGTGGTCTTAGAAATGCAATGTCAGACGTCCGCCCATACAAGTTGTCTAGGAACATGACAAACCAAAGGTACTCCTACTACATCTTGTTTGGGAATCACCCCTAAGATTAGTAGCAAGCAGTCCTTGCAAATCGAAGATTTTCACAAAGATGGCACTACTGCCACTAAATATATATAATATGGGAATCACCCCAGAGGTTAGTGGCAAGCAGCCCTAAATTATGAAGATCTCCATCTTCAAAAATTATCATCTTCAATTAAATTTCACTTTCGAACGCATACGTTGGTTCGAAGTGGTTTTCGAATAAATCCGACCCCGGTCACTCCGAACCAATAATCGATAAGAGGCTCGAGTAACCAAAAATACAATCTAGCACACAAGTAGTCACTTAGCCTGTTTAATTAATCATTTATTAATTAAACCACTTTCCAAATATATATCTTAAAATATTTTTATGAATATCTTTACGAAGGCATATTATCAAAACCACTTTTAATCTTTTGATATTTGGAAAAGCATTTCCATATACTTATCTCAACGATATAAGTATATTCACAAACCATTTCAGTTTCAATGCATAGAAAATAACTCTTTATACTTAAATCCATAATAAGTATATTTACAAGCTTTGAGTAAAGCTTCATATTTTCCCAAACACACTTTATTGGGACAAAATGAATGTTGCGTAAAACATCGTTACAACAACCCAAAAACACCAGTATAGGGATTCAATTTATTATACTTATAATTTTCGATGTCAAATTTAAACCATTTATTAGTTAAGAATGGATCCGATCAAGTTCGGGTATCTTTACAGCTCAGACCTTGAATGGACGACATTCTAAACTTCGAAATAGATATAATTACCCACCTTGAATCTTTACATCAAATATAGGATATGAACAAATCCTGCATACTATATAAAACATCTTCTTTGGGAAATCACTTACTATAACAACATTGTTATAGTCCATGTCTTTCTCGCTTTCTCGAAAACATTTATTACAACAAAAATGTTGAAATCCATGACTTCCTATCACTTAACACATTTTAAATCACTTTTAAAAGCATTAAACTCCATTTGCAAATATCACTTTCAAAACATTCCATTAAGAGATTATTTTACTTTTAAAACAAAAAGTATCTCCCTTATATAAACCACCCTCTACTTATCAAGATAAATTCTTTTATATTTATAAAACCATGTTTTATAATCTCTTTCCTATTTTATAAAACTTCTTTTTATATAATCTCTTTATTTATAAAATCCCATTTATAAATCTATTCCTTTCTAAAAGTCACTTATTTATAAAATCCCATTTATAAATCTATTTACAAAATATCAATTACAAATCTAATTTTAATATTTATAAAACACCATTTATAAATCTATTACTTTATTTATCAAATATTACTTTTATAAATCTTTTATATAAACCATTTAAGAAATATTTGTTTCAAACTATTTCTATCTTCTTTATAACTGTATTTCCTTTATAATAAAAGATGGACTTATTTATTAAGTTTTAAAACCTTTATAATATAGTTCAAAGATCTCTATTTAAAAATACTTCACAAAATAGTTCAATTAATATTCAAAAAATCATGTTTTTATTTCATTTCAGTAAATTTATTCTTTTACTATTTTATAAATAATTATTAAAACATGTATAAAATAATTATTAAAACATGTATTCTTTTTAAGTATTACCTTAAAAATAATTTCATTTCAAAATCATTATTTTATTGTATTTCAAAATACTAAAAATAAGGTCCAGTGCTACTATAGTACTAAATAAGTGAAATCAAGTCCTTGTCATCAAATATGGCATCCAACAAATCATATATCACAATATATATGAAAATTAAAATCAATAGTGTGAGTAATCCCATTGGATCCCTTAGACCTATCCCCCTACATCACAACTCATATACATATATCAACACATACATACATATGTAAATAAAATCAATGGTGGTTAGGAATACTATTAGATCCCTCTAACCCGACATCACATACAGTATATAATTATATAATATCGGTCATCAGCTACTAGGTGGGGTACATATAAAAGGTCATCCGCTTCATGGGCGGGAATAAATCTAAACCAACTGACAAAGCAGTAAATTATCAAAAACAAGCAACAAATAGGCATCAATGAATTCGATTTAACTATATAACATACTGGTTAATCAAAAAGGTGAGTTTAACTCACCAAAATTCCAGATGTCGCCGAAGCGTTCTGGTTCCGACTAAAATAGAGCAGCGTTTGATTTTAGCTTGAAATTATAAGAGCTCCAAATTTGATGAATCCAACTCGACGACGTAGATAATATCGCTATGAGTCCAACGCAACTGACCGCGTCCAAATTCGACCTCGTATGGACAAGATACGAATATTAGATCACTTGAGATTATTTTAATTTTAATTAACTTAAATTAATTATGGGTTAACTTAATCACTTTCCCCTTTACCCAATCCAGGTCGCACGTGTTCACTACCTTAATCGCGCCTATCTTCTCCGATCGACATTGCAATGCCGTCTTAGCCACCGCCGTATCATCGCAGTCGAACGCCATGACCATGCCGACCATTAGCCACCGACCCCATCCCCTAATTCGCCACCGCCGTTGAGATAAAGCCAAAAGAAAGAACCACCGTTGAAGCCAGATCCCCGCCGCCACGCTCTACCAATCGTCGATCCACCACCATCGATGAACTTCCATGACCACGCCGCACCTCTTTGTAGTTTGACACTTCCTCTAATTCGGCTTCGATCGTCGTGGATAATCTAGGCCGTTTAGTTCGACGGCTAGTGGTAAGGTTTAGAAAAAAATGAAAGAAGTAAGGGTCCTTTTATAGAAAAATTTCCAACACTATCCACGTCCCGAAATTTCGAACTCCGATCAAGGTGTGTCGCCTAACGTTATATACTAAATACCCATATTCCGAACATAATGGAACTAGTATCGGGGACTAATTCCATCATATACAGAAGTTAGATTTTAAAATCAAATAATATTATATTAAATTCCTATAATTAATTCCTACACATTTCGAGCTCGCACGACCACACGTCCGATCGTCATGAAGCTCGTCGGCATACAACAATTCACAATTCCAGATCCAATGGCACTGGTTCTGTCGAAACCCAAGACAGTACCCCAGAATGCTAATTTCACACGTTAAATTAAAATGAATTTTTATTAATATCATTTTAATCACTTTTAATTCTAAATTAAAAGTTTACACTAACATTTATTATTTAAATTGAATTTAAATAATCTTTTGAAATCCATTTATTCAAATTAAGTTCAGGATTCAATCATTTAAATAATTTCGATGTTTAAATATTCCAATATTCAAACAACCCTTATACTTGAAATTTAAGCTGTTTGACTTATAAAACTAATATTTCAATATTTTAAATTAATTAAATATTTCAAATTCAAATGTCTAAAATTTTAGGTCGTTGCATTCTTCCCCCCTTAAAAGAACTTTGTCCCCGATATTCCAAAGGTTGGAAAAATGTCTCCAAACCTGTTAACTTTTCAAAAACAATTAGTTGAAACTTGTTATCAAATTTTCTAAGTCTTCAAATTTATGGAAAATTTCGGCAGCGTCTCCTTTGCACGGCTCGATCGGAAAAACAACAAACTACCACTATAGGCCCAAACCAACAAAAGAAATCAAAAACCAAGCGGCTTCCAATATTTGGGGCATAAAACAATCAATCAATCAAAATAGAAATATGTAACTTTTAGTCGGGTAACCAAATTTTGCTTATGAAACCAAAAGCATCACCAAAAGCATCAACTAGCCTTTGCTTCCATAAACCTGCATCTCACTTACAAATAATATCCAAATATATAACCTGCATTTTCTTATTTCAATAATATAAAATTTATTAAAGCTATGATGTACATATATCATCCGTATGCAATATCAAGTCTAATCGCTCGCTCGGTCACACAATTTCACTTTTGAACTAGTATCGTTCATCGACCACTCTAGTGCGAATTCCGATCTAGTTCCTTGATTAGAAACCATCATTCTCCTTGCATAGCCATATACTATGATAGAGAACTTCGGACTCAAATCAAAAATCCATATCCAGTGTTCACCATCAAGAATCGAGTGAAAAATCCTTGTTCAAACCGATGTAAATCATCTCGAAATTGTGTACTCAAAACTAGATCAAACAGTTATGCGAATAAAATGATCTACATACAACTTACGTATTTATTTCAATGGTTTCCAAATTTAACCAATTCTTTTACTCACATTCATCATTACTTAGTATGTTCCCTTCAATAATGAAATTATTTGTGAACTATTTCACAAAACATTACTTAGGTTTATTACACTAACACAACTTATGTAATTCAATCACTTTAAAACTTAAGTTCATATTCATTTTAAATCAGAATTTATTAAAACCATAGTATTTCCTTTAATAGTAAAATTATTTATGATTCATTTCATATAATTATTTCATTTAACTTTACTTAAGTTAAATTTCATTTTATAGCTCAATTTCAAATTTTCTTTTCTTAACATGCATATCTAAAAAAATTGTTTTAACCGATTAATTCTCAAATTTATAAGTTATAAAAACTTATCTCTTATGTTTTCACAAAATATTTAATTTATTCCAACTCGGAAGTTTTCGACTATTCAAAATCGTCGAAAATTCCATCTTATTTCAATAAATAAAAAATTTCCAAATAACATCTCAAAATGAATGCACAAACCCAACTTATCCTAAGGGATAGGACGCACGAATCTATATGATATCACTTTACTGAAAATTCAAGAATTAAACACCTGGTTTTTATTTCAAATCATTTTGAAATAATAATATACATAACTCCTTTATATATCAAATAATACTTTTGGAATCTAAAACAATCTTTGTTTGCCAAAACAAAACTTTTATGGTGGTAATCCGTCACTTAGAAACCCGAAATTAATATCGATGACGCTGCAGTTATCACCAGAATTATTTTCCAGCGATTGAAGTGAGTTCAGTGCTTTTATATCCTTTAAAATCCATTTTATCATATTTCTATTCAAAAATACTTCCAAAATAATATTATTATTATTTTCTCAACTTTGAAGAACAATTTTCATTATCACCGATATTTAAATTCTCAAATTCTCAGTTTAAATCCTTTTAATTATAAACAATACTTTATAATCTATATTTTATAAACACTCTTCCTTATAAAAGGTCATTTTACAATTGTTTATTTTTGTTTAGATTATAATAATAATCAATCTTTATTAAAGCACAAACAACAAATGATAATAATCAAATATTATCATTCAGCAACAACCAAACGCTACATATAACTATAATAATTTCTAAAAAATTATTCCTTTATATATAAAATATAATGAAGGTAAAATTATTTCATTTACCTAATTTCAAAACTATACTATGTCGAATTGCCATGTTCAAGTATTTAGAAATCCCTATCAATAACGTTAATTACTCGTATTGATCGAAATCCATAAGCCACTCAACAGATCAATCAACCCAATGTAAAACATTTTTATATCACTAGCAAATACGCGCTTATATATAATACTCTCAAACTCTTTCTAGGATGCCACTTACCCTATTTCTAATGAGTTACTCATCCTAGGGTATTATTAACCATATCTTTGATGAGACTTTACCCCTACTAGGCTCAGGTGTTTGCTCAACCTAAGCTCTGATACAAAATGTGACAACCGGGATTTTTGATCCTCGAAAATCGACATTAATACGTCCACTGTATTGCGTGTCGAGCATTCAAGTGTCGAAAAAAACGATTTTTAAGGGTAAAAAGAAAATGAAGACAAAACAGAATCTTACACGAATGGAATAACATATATTATTTCAATAATCTGTACAGCGAGAAACTTTTAAATACATATATCAGAGTCCATCCTAAGCTTAGCCTAGACAGTTATAAATGCCTGCCCTTAAAAATGTTGAAAATCAACAAACACAGCGGAAAAGTAAACTACGTCCATATGTTAATGAAAATCTCTAGTTCTCCTTTGGAAACTCCTAAAGTCTTCAGCTAATCCTGAAACTGCTCAGATCTGACCCAAGTATTAAAAATACCCGGATCAGTCTGGCAAACCAGCGTGAGAAACACAAATCATAAATATATATGACAGTGTCATAGATCAATGACAAGGTTCTACAATCAAAGTCGTAAAGGAGTGTATTGGAGAATGGATTTCCAACAATGACCGGTAAGGGACAACCTTTCGTACATAACATCTTAAGAGAAATGTACCGAGGACCTACAAATGATCCTATGCATCTGACAAGACCGGCCTACCCTATTTCGAGGACCAAAACAATGGTACTGGATAGTACTGAATATGACATCACTTCGGTCATTCCCGACCTATCCGTGGCCACATCATATACAACAAACTCGAAATATAGAGGGTTCTCTAGAAAGGAGATGAACATCTCCTAATGGTTGCAAACCGCATAGCCTTGTGGCATACCCTGATTTAGCCATTTTCGAGTGTGAGGCCTGAGGTAATGTATTACCGTTCACAAAGCAGAAAATTCCACTTTTGAATGCAAGATTGCCATTTCCGATGACACACTAGTTTCCATAAAAGTACAATCCACGAGTTCATACGCCTTGGGGAAGGGTGTTAAGTATAGGAGAGGTTACCTCCTACACTACCAAATAGATTTATGTTTGTAAAAACCAATGTACGTGGTCTTAAAAATGCAATGTCAGACATTCATCCACAAAAGTTGTCCAGGAACAGGACAAACCGAAGGTACTCCTATACATCCTGTTTGGGAATCACCCTTAGGATTAGTAGCGAGTAGTCCTTGCAAATCGAAGATTTTTATAACGAAGGTACTACTGCCACTAAATATATATAATATGGGAATCACCCCAGAGGTTAGTGACAAGCAGACCTAATATTTATCTCATACGTTGGTTTGAAGTGGTTTTTATATAAATTCGATTCCGGTCTCTTCAAACCAACAATCGATAAGTGGCCTGAGGAATCAAAAATACAATCTAGCATACAAGTAGTCACTAGGCCTGTTTAATTAATCTTTTATTAATTAAATCACTTTCCAAATATTTATATCAAAATATTTTTATGAATATCTCTACGAAGATATATTCTCAAAACCACTTTTAATCTTTTGATATTTGGAAAAACATTTCCATATTCTTATCTCAACGGTATAAGTATATTCACAAAACCATTGCATTTTCAACACTTAGAAAATACCTCTATATACTTAAATCTGTAATAAGTATATTTACAAACTTTGAGGAAAGCTTCATATTTTCCAAAACACACTTTATTGGGTTAAAATGAATGTTGCGTAAAACATCGTTACGACAACCCAAAAATACCAGTATGTGGATTCGATTTATTATACTTATTATTTTTCGATGTCAAACTTAAACTATTTATTAGTTAACAATGGAGCCAATCAAGTTGGGGTATCATTAACTCTTAGACCTTGTATGGACGACATTCTTAACTTCAAAATAGATATAAGTTACCCACCTCGAATCTTTACATCAAATATAGGATACGAGTAAACCCGTATACTATATAAAACGTCTCCTTTCGGAAATCACTTACTATAATGAAAATGTTATAGTCTATGTTTTCTTCGCTTTCTCGAAAACATTTATTACAATAAAAATGTTGAAATCCATGTCTTCTTACCACTTAACACATTTTAAATCACTTTTAAAACTTTAACCTCCATTTGCGAATACCACTTTCAAAACATTCCTTTAAGAGATTATTTTACTTTTAAAACGAAATGTATCACCCTTTATAAAAACCATCCTCTACTTATCAAGATAAACCGTTTTATATTTATAAAACCATGTTTTACAATCTCATTCCTATTTTATAAAACTTCTTTTTATAAAATCTCTTTATTTATAAAATCCCATTTATAAATTTATTCCTTTCTAAATCTCATTTGTTTATAAATTCCCACTTATAAATCTATTTACAAAATATCAATTACAAATCCATTTTTAATATTTATAAAACACCGTTTATAAATATATTACTTTATTTATAAAATATCACTTCTATAAATCTTTTATATAAACCATTTCAGAAATATTTATTTCAAACTATTTCTATCTTCTTTAAAACTATATTTCTTTTATAATAAAAGATGGACTTATTTATTAAGTTTTAAAACCTTTATAATATAGTTCGAAAATCTCTATTTAAAAATACTTCACAAAATAGTTAAATTAATATTCTAAAAATCATGTTTTTATTTCATTTTAGTAAACTCCTTTTACTAATTTATAAATAATTATTAAAACATGTATTACTTTAAGTATCACCTTAAAAATCATTTCAATTCAAAATTGTTATTTTATCATATTTCAAAATACTAAAAATAAGGCCCAATTCTACTATAGCACTAAAATAAGTGAAATCATGTCCACGCCACCAATTATGGCATCCAACAAATCATATATCACAATATATACGAAAAGTAAAATCAACGGTGTGAGGAATCCCATTGGATCCCTTCCCCCTACATCACAGCTCATATATATATATATCAACACACACATATATATATGTAAATAAAATCAACAATGGTGAGGAATCCTGTTGGATCCCTCCAACCTGTCCCTCTGCATAACATACAGTATATAATCAAATAATATGAGTCATCGGCTACTAGGCGGGTACATATAAAAGGTCATCCACTCCAAAGGGGGGAATAAATCCAAACCAACTAATAAAGAAGCAAATCATCCAAACAAGAAACAAATATGCATCAATGAATTTTATTCTACTATATAACATACTAGTTAACCAAAAAGGTGAGTTTTACTGACCAAAATTCTAGTTGTCGTCGAAGTATTCTGGTTCCGACTTAAATAGAGTAGCGTTCGATTTTAGTTTGAAATTCTGCAAGCTTCGAATTTGACGAATCCAACTCGATGATGTAGATATTATCAATATAAGGCCAACTTAACTGATCACGTCCAAATCCGACTTCGTATGGACAAGATACGAATATTAGTTCACTTGAGATTATTTAAATTTTAATTAACTTAAATTAATTGTGGTTTAACTTAATCACTTTCCCCTTTAGCAAATCTAGGCCGCACATGTTCACTACCTTAATCATGACTATCTTCTCCGATCGACGTTGCAACGCCGCCTTAACCACCACCGTATCATGTCGATCAAACGCCTTGACCTCGCCGACCCCTTAGCCACCAACCTCATCCCCTAATTCGCCGCCGCCGTCGAGATAAAGCTAAAAGAAAGTGCCACAGTTGAAGCCAAATCACCGCCACCATGCTCTATCGATCGCCGATCCACCACCACCGATGTACTTCCCTGACCACGCTGCACCATTTTGTAGTTGGACATTTCCTCTAATTCAGCTCCGATCACCGTGGATAATCTAGGCCATTAGATTTTACGGCTAGGTTTAGGATTTAGAACAAAATGAAAGAAGTGAGGGCCCTTTTACAGAAAAATTTCCAACACTATTCACGTCCCGAAATTCCGAACTCCAATCGAGGTGAGCTCGCACGACCACGCAGTACGTCTGATTATCGCGAAACTTTCCGGCATACAACAATTCGATAATCGGATCGAATGGCACTAGTTTCTTCAAAATCCGAGATAGTGCCCTAGAATGTTAATTTCACATGTTAAATTAAAATGAACTATTACTAAAACCATTTTAATCACTTTTAATGCTAAATTAAAAGTTTACACTAACCATTTATTATTTAATTGAATTTAAATAAGCTTTTGAAATCCATTTATTCAAATTAAATCTAAGATTCAATCATTTAAATAATTTCGATGTTTAAATCACTATTCCAATATTCAAATAACTCTTATACTTGAAATGTAAGCTGCTTGACTTATAAAACTAATATTTCAATATTCAAATTAATTAAATATTTCAAATTCAAATGTCTAAAATGTTGGATCGTTACACAAATGATGGACAACTCCTTATCAGTTGTATGATATACAACTCCTAATCCATGTTTCCTTGTCCTAGTCTCATTTCGACCTTTATGAATACCAGCAAATCAAAAGAGATTTCGTACCTATCATTTTGCGACAGCCTAAGTATAAATGTAAGTAGCTTAAGGAATATCAACAAATACGTACATATATCTTACCTCAATTATTAATAGCACTACACATAACATCATTAGCTTGAGGAATATTAACAACCAAGGAGTATGCAAGTAATCTGCTAGTATATACAGGGTACATGATAAATATATATTAAAGATTCATAATCTTTAATATATTAAATTGAGTGACATCACCTTATGAAATAATATATTTCTTATGAAATACCCTTGTGATTCAAGTGTCAGACACATCAGAAATCAAGTTATATGTACTAAACGAATGTATTATCCCTTATGGCTATTTAAGGTTTCTTATTGTTCCACCTTTAATTATACATTCATATTACATAAGTTTTAGTTACCTTTATAATTTTAATTTACTTATATAATATTCTTATACATAAAATTATATTAATTAAATCATATTTAATTAATTAACATTTTAATTAATTTTCATATTATTCATTAAACATTTTATATTGAATATGTATACTATAACATTTATAGCTATACACATATATCTTTATATATATGTATGTATTTTATTATTTATTAATTAAATTTTAATTAATATGCTTAATTAAACAATTTTAATTAGTTATTAATTTTGAAAATTTCTTATATATACATATATACTTACACCATCTTAAGCAATTCAGGATAATGTAACATATATTTTATATTATATACGCTTTAATTAATTAACTATATAATTAATTTATTTATTAACCAAATTAACATTAAAAAATTCTAAATATATTTAATATATTTTCAAAGCACTTATGAAAATTATATTATAACATTTATAATATGTTTCTTATCTAAGTTTAACTTTCATATTAAAATTTTATTTTAATTTCAAATCAATTTTGAAAATTAACCCAGGGCCCAAATTCAAATTAGGCTTTTCTATTATGGACAACTCTTTTGGGCTCACTTCACCTTTCGAGCCAGGCTGGTAGCCATGTACGGCTAGGTACTTGATTACCCAAACCCAGCCTAAACACTACTTTTCTAGACACCCTATTAAATGGGTAAACTTAATTTTTTAGCCCTAACATGACTAATTTAGACGCATATGTAAGGCTCTCAATGGATACCCCAAAAATCCGAAATCCGTCCACATCCGTATTCGAAAAGCGGATAAATATCTGATATCTATAAAAGCGGATATGGGTGCGGATATATAGGCATCTGCTTTCGAAAATTATCCATTCGGATTTTTTTTAAAAATTGTAGTCTTTTTTATGTATTCTAGAATTATGAAAGATATGTATTAATTGTATTATCAAGAAAATAGTTCATATTATATACATTTTATTCCTATTAAGTACTAAAGACTATTTATCATCATCATATTTTTTGATTTTGTATACTTTAATAATGAATGTGAACGAAAAAAATATTAGACCAAAACTTTTTATGTATGTTTCTAGATTAATTGATCGTTAGTGGATAGGATAATTATTAGAAATCCATCTGTATCCGCGAACACGAATATCCGATATTCGAAAATGGTTTCGGATGCGGTTGTGGATACTATCCACATCTGGAAGTGTTTATTGATAGGCCTACGCATAGGCTATTGGGCTATAATACCAACGTTGTATCCAGGCCACCACACAGCGGGTTAAATGGGTAAATTTAAAAAAATTATCAGTTTAGATCTTATTGGGCCTATAAAGTCTAAATTTATTTAGATACAATTAAAATTAAATTTTAAATAAAATCATTATTTTATTTTATTTATATATAAAGTTTTATTTTGATATTAATTTATGTTATATAATATGAACATGCATATAATATACACATGTGCATGTGCGTGCACGTGCAACTTATAGTATACATGCTTTAACATTCCCATACATAAGTGCTGGGATTTACACTGGAATGGACATGTTAGCAGCCCCTTTGTGTACATTTTTTTGAAAGTGTGCCCATTTGTATACATATGTGATGTCTAATATGTATGTATGTATGTATGTATATATGTGTGTGTATATGTATGTGCAAAGACCAATAACACCCTTTATTTAGCACCATTTTATAGCCCTCGATAACAGCCTGAAGTTTCTATTTAAGTATTCGTTCTTTCTCTCTCTTGTCACACAGACGAAATATTTATATATAAACTTGTAGCTGATATTAGGTGGCTACAAATTGTGCTAAATAAAGGGTGTTATAGATCTAGCTCTCTCTCTATATATAATTTATTATGATATAAAATATATTTATTATGATATAAAATATATTTATAATGTATATATATAAACTGGAAACTATTTATATTTGTAAATACGAATTTACTAATTATATATTTAAATTTAAATTAAATTTTAAAATTTTAGATCTAGATCTAGATTTTAAAATATTTTCTAATTTCCAATTTAAAACGATAAATAATATTGTGATATAATAAAATAAAAATATAAAATATATGGAATTAAATTATATAATTTATTGTAAATATGTAAGTATATATATAAATTAATATTTAAATTTCAAATATAAAATATCATTATATATTTAAAATATAAGTGACTAAAATTATATATATGTATGTATGAATGTATGTATGTATATTCATATATATTTTCGGCCTAAAATAAGACAAACTAATTTTTTTTAGATCCATACGATTTTAAAAATATGTTTTCGAATGTAAAGCGTTTTCATATGGAAATGTTTAAAAAAATATTAAAAAAATAAATTTCACTATCATAAGTATGATTAATGTATATTAAAAAATATACACACATATATATCAGAAATGCTTGCATGTATATGATTTAATAAAATATATATACATATTATATATATATATATTAAAGTTAATTTTATTTTAAAAAACCTTTTAACTTATTATTAAATTTTGAAAACTAATTTTTTTCTTACTGAAAGCTATATTCTTATATAATATATATAATCATATTACATATATACATATTCACATCAACTGTTGACAACATAGATATATAGGGATTTGTGATATCGTGATCTAAGCTAAACATATATGATTAGAGATAATTATCAAATAAATATATAAAATTGCAAATACATTAGTTACCTTGACTATAGCCTAATTATTACACGTTGAACACTTAATCGATTGACTCCGCTTGAATTTGAATTCAAATCTTTCCAATAAGAGCTACCAGATTGATAGCACTACATACCATTGTCCTGATTTTATTTTGAATTTATGTTTTTAATGCTTGAATTAATGGAGAAGTGAGAGGGTATATGCAGCCAGAAATGAGAGAGGTTAGAGCAAAAGTGAGAGAGCTCAAATGAAGAGTTAAAGCGTTTTAAATAGTAGAGAAAGAGAGGAGCTAAAAGTGGATCCAGATCCACAAATATCTCTAGTAATTCAAACCTCTTTTGAATCAAATTCAAACCCTTTTTTCTCATACCTATGGCCGACCATCCTTACCCCTTTTATTTATGCATTAGAATCTAATTTATATGCACACCGATATTGTATAATGATACGTGTGTATATAACTATTATATACGCACTATTTTCAATACTGATAAACACAAATCAAATCAAATTTCACGATTAATATTTCATAAATATTAATTAATTTATAACAATTATTCAACATTTCGACTGTGTGTCTCTTACGTGTAAATTCGGTAAGCGATTAATATCTAACAATTTAAATATTAATGTTTACACGTCTCATTAGCTAATTATGTGACATTATAGCTAAAATTTATCACTTACATTGCTTCGGTAAATTCCAATTTTACTTATTATAAGGGTTACCAAGTAGTGATAATTATTTACACCAATTCTCTATGTCAAAACTATATCACATTAGGGCTTATCGAATATGATAATGGTCAAAATTCCAATATCGTCCACATTCAACTTTATAGTCCAAACACAATGTCCTTGGTTCAATAATAATAATAATAATAATTAGTTGAACTACTATGACCACAGACTTTGACTTTGGGTAGACTTCAATTATCCATGATACTAACCCTGTATAACCGAGGAGATGAATTCTCTATTGAATAGTATTTCACTTCCAATAACTATCAGTATGTAACCCCACGGTGCCCACAACATCCATAAGTAATACACTTCCCAACATTTGAAGAGCGTTATGAGCTCTCAATGGATGCATCATCGATACATCTTAACTATGAATATTTAAAACGATTTGTTTATAATATTATGATGTATTGCTCATGATTATAACACATTGTAATTACCATCACAAAACACATCATTTATGGATTTTCTATTAAATATACTTAAATTAAATAATCAATTAATTATAAAATGTTATAACAATTATATAAAATAAAGAAAAATAGTTTTTTTCAAATGAGAT
The DNA here is from genome assembly GCA_030737815.1 of Allium fistulosum. NCBI lineage: Eukaryota > Viridiplantae > Streptophyta > Magnoliopsida > Asparagales > Amaryllidaceae > Allium > Allium fistulosum. The sequence continues at coordinate 1,123,237,545 of CM060904.1, read as the reverse complement.
TTTATTACAAAGTTAATAATTTACAATAAATTATAGAATTGCCCCTAGGGCATACCACTAACTCTATAAATCCAAACATTACCCTTAATTACCCCCATCTTCTCATTTATTTTCCCTTACTCTTACTAGAAAAAGCATAGACCGACCACATTTTTCATTAAGAAGAAGAAGAAAATGAAAGTAAAAGAAAGAGATTTCATCTCTAAGAAGAAAAATAGTACATTTAGTCAAGTTTTAACCAAACCTTGGTGAGTAGCACTTTCTCTAATACCTCCAAACCAATTTGGATTTATATTATTTTGTGTTGTTTATGATTTTAATGATAATGAAATAGTTTTAAGAATGAAATAATGATTTCATTCATGTTTGGGAAATAATGGAAATATTTTTAATATGTTTTAGGGTAAAACTTAGATCAAATCACTCTAATTCATTTGAAATTTTAAAATAATGTTAAGATATTAATTTTGAGATATGGTTATGATTTCATGATTTTTTTTATATTAATTGGTTTTTTTATGAATTTTCTAAATTGGAAAATGCTTAATTTCGAGTTTTAATTACTTAAAATATGAAAAAATAATTATTTTAACATGAAGTTTGTATTTAAGGTAAAGGCTAAATAATTGGATTTTTCATGAATTTTAGGGAATTTTCCCATGCATTTTCAAATTGGTATAAATTATTAGTAGAGGAAAGGGTTAATAACAAATGATAATTTAATTAATTACTCACAAGGAAATAATTAGTAATCGTGGAACAAGAGGAACTTCATTTCTGATTTTTATGAAAAGGTAAATGTAAAGATTTATGTTAACCATTGATAATTAAACATTTGATATGGTTTAGTGGAAAGTAATTACTTTTAATGGTAATAAAACAGTTTTTAAGTTAATCACAAAACTACCACTTAAACATGTGATAGCTTCTGAATGCTCAACCTTTGATAGCTTCTAAGTGTCAACCTGCGATAGCTAGAATTTGTTAACATGTGATAGACATAATTTGTTAAACTTGCAATAGCCTGTTAACTTGACATGCGATAACTATATATTATCAGCATGCGATAGCCTATGAACTCAATATGCGATAGCTATAATTTATATACATGTGATAGCTTATGAACTCAACATGCGATAGCTATAATTTATCGATGTGCAATAACTGTATAAGTTGGACATGTGATAGCACTATGTTAACGTGAAATAGCTACGTGATGACATCATGCAATAGCTTTAGAACTTCAACATGTGATAACTAGTGATGCTAAAAAATTTCCACGTAAAATAAATGATCTTTTAGTAACATTTCGAAAGTCATCTTCCGACGTTCTAGAGGAATGAAATTTCCATAGTGAATGATAAGTTAGAATATGAAGACCTATTAAACTAAGAGGATGAAACTAATCTTAGAAAGGTTAAGTGAAGATAAGCAATAACCTTTAAAGAAAAAAACAAGAACAATTGTATAAGGCCTCCATGGCATCCAAATGTCTATTCATGACAATATACGAGACCAATGGTATTAGGCCTCCCTAGCATCCAAATGTCTATTCATGATAATATACGAGACCAATGGTATAAGGCCTCCTAGCATCCAAATGTCTATTCATGAAAATTTATGAAAACTATGATATAAGTCCTCCTAGCATCCAAATGTCTATTCATGACAATTTATAAGAACTATGGCATAAGGCCTCAATGATATGTGGATGTCTATCAATGATAACATGCAAGAATGAAAGTATCATACCCATCTCATTTTTCCAGTCCCGATGGTATAAATTTCATTGCTGCCTGAGACATCGCTCCGGGATGGTAATTTCACGCATCTCGATGTCGATTTGGCCATTGGATCACCCGATTTCAAATATAGCGATATTTATACTCATTTTGATTCGTAACATCGATTCGGACTCAATGAAAGTGGTCTCGTGTCCTAATTCGACCCTACATAAAAATTCATATTTTGGACCTTCAATTCAATAACGATTCAATATTTAAATTACTTTTTAGGTATCCCATCGTTAAATACGTGGGTTGTTACAAGCACCGAGGGCTGACTTTGCCAAGCTATGCAAAGATTATTCCACTTTGGGTGGCAGGCCATTTCTTGGAATGGAGTCGTATATTAAAGTGCAGGATTGGTTGGACATCTGAGAGCTTATCTCTGGTTACATGGAAGATATGATGCCATGAAAAGGAAGTTGGCCTCTAGACAGCTCCAAGGGCGGGCTATGATCTAGTGGAAATCCATTGTCGTTGCTATACTCGACATTCTGTTCACTTCGGACCAGTTCAAGACTAAGTTCGAGGAGAAGTTTGTCCTGGTTGTTCAGAAGTCGATGTAGTTCAGGATATTCGCTAATCTAAAGCAGGGAAATATGTCTATCTTCGAGATTTCTGAATTTACATGTTTTTGTTCACCATTGAAGGACCAATACATGTATGACCACTAGTATAAGGCCAATATAGTGTATGGTCTCAATCATAAGACCGATACTGTTCATCAAACCATATTTACCCAAAGCCAAAGCCAAGGGATGCAGATCGCTATGCTTGATCGTACACGCTCGTCGAACGTGATCGTGTGACCAATCATCGTACCGGTCCTATGCTCGATCGTCATCCTGAACTTCATCATGCCTTCCACTTCCCAGAGTAGTCTAGATCCTTCTCGAAGTCAAACCGAAGCCTCATGGAAGCTCGCACCCAAAACCGGGGAAAACTCCGATCAAATAGCACCCGACCTAGGCTCATTGCCCAAGTCAGTATACCTTCATTCGACTGAAGGTTCATCTCAATCGACTAAGGGTAGTCGACTAAAAACAATACCCTCAGCCTTTTGCTTTAGCTTTCTGCTTCAAGATTGTTTTATACACAAGGCCAGTCGATTAAATGTTCACCTCAGTCAACTGAACCTATGTAATTCTGGGCATTGAGCCCAGGCTAGGGAACAAGGTCGGCCTCCATTATCCAGGCGAATATAATGATCCAACCTTCTTTAACGTGCCAAAACAAACTCAATTAACCCCTCACTTCACGTGATGCTCATACATGTTTCAATGCACTTACTTATTCACGCATAGGCACAGCCGTGTACACAGACACATGAAAAGTTCACAAATCAGACTTCGACCTTTAACGGAGCAACTATTCAACCCGGTACTCTCTCAAGCAATTTAGCGCACCCGGTGGTTTCTATGGCTATATGAGACTGGTCATAGCATGATGATATATCTATATGGATATTTCCATACATGTATACTGATATTTAAATAAACAATGCAATCGTTTAACAATCAAATCCAACTTTTATTTACTAACTTATTTAAATAAAAGTTAAACCTCTTTCTATTATTTTATAAAATCATTTCGTTATTTAATAAAAATATAAAACTAGCTTATAAATCATTTTTAAGCCCTTTAAACCATTTTAAAAGTCATACTCTTATCTTTGATTGGTAATAAAAATATATAATAATATTTCCATCACTAATATAATGATGATTTATAGTCAAAAATATTTATAACCGTGCTATAAATTAACATTATTTCTATCTAGCTCTATTCAATACGAATAGAACATAGTATAAATATAGGGGATTTTAATCAATTATTTTGGATATTTACTCAAACATATCCAATCAAATGGGGAAATAATTTCATATGCATTTTCTAACTCTACTGCTAATAATTTCAAATATGAAACTATGGGGATTTATATTGAGAAGTAAATTCAGAGTTATAATTCCGCTCACCTAAACCATAAATTCTCAAATGTCAGAATCTAGTCCAAGTCCATGCAATGTCATAGATAATCTCACTACAAGTGCAATGGCGAAGACAACATCTTAATTGGACCTCGTATGCAAGAGAATCGAATTAAATACGAAACGAGATTATTTAAGTTAATTAAATCACTTAATTACTCAACTAATTAACTTTTCCCCCAATTCTTTCTTCTACTTGCCTATGCATATGCTCACAGTAAAACCCACCAACACTATGCATCACTTCCACGACAACTCAAGCTTCGGTCCACTAAACCACGCACGACTATCATCGATCATCTCCTAGGCGACAAAAAACTCAATGGAGACAACCATGTGAAGTCCGCACCCCCAATGCATAACAGACCCGATGTCATTTCCTAGCCCTAGCCATCAACGTATTTTGCTAGGCTCGATAAGAGCTCCACCAACCTATGCCAAACTTCTCCCCTTCAAACCAATTTCATAATGGCGTACCCTAATTCCTCAACCATGGCCTCTAGCTCCTCCGTCGTCTTCCCCAACCCATGTCGATGAAGAATGATGTTCGACCAACCATGACCGCTGTAATCTGGCGTTTTGACCCGGCTATATCTGAATAGATTGGATAAGTTAGATTCGACTACCATCAAGGCCAGTAAGCCCAGAGCGATGATTGTGGGGTCCAAAAATCAAGCATAAATGATAATATGAAGCTGTGATCGAACGAAATTGAGAGATATGCAATGCAAAATATTCAAAGTATGGAATATAGTTTAATATAGAAAAAGGATCGCTATATATAATCACTCTCAATCATAGGGATCGGTCTACTTCAGCCAAACAAGCGCAAATCAGTAGAAAACAATCGATTTCTCAAGATTCAGAAGTCCAATGCATATGAAACTTTGGGAACAAGACGTAAGGACCCTAGGGAGCCTACCCTAGGGATCGCACCTCAAAAGGACTAAGAAAGTGGGATCAGCCATCTTCCCTCTATAGGGATCAGTCAAAATCAGGTAACAACAAACTTTTCAGCAATGATCGAGCAATAACTCAAATTCTACTAATCTAGTTGGCATGAAACTTGGAGGCTAAGCATATTACGACATGGAGAAGCTCCCATAGAAATCGGACCCTTAGATTCCTCCAAAATAGGGATCGTCCTCGATCCCTATTCCTTGGGATTTGGGCCATGCGATCCCTCATATAAGTCCATTTGGCTTTGGAGATCCTTTTGCCGAATTTTCAATGAGATATTTCGCCATCATCCTCTACATATACAAGCTTAATTGTTCATTCTAAGAATCTTTACATGGCTAGTATCTTTGTACTCTATTGTAACTAAGGATTTTAATATGATCCCTGTTGTACTCAATTTAAAAAGTAATTAATAAAGTTATCTATTCAAAGTGGACGTAGGCAAACAACGCTGAACCACTATAAATTATTGTGTCTTTGCTATTTGCTTAATTATGATTGCCTTATTTCCATATTCTCTTTATTTACATTTACTATTCTTCATTTATTTCTCTACAAAATCTCTATTGGGTGTTTATGCCAATTTTTGGTGCAAACATTTTGGTGCTTTCACTGAGAACAAAGATTCTTAACTCTATTTGGATCCCTTTTCTGCTATTGCATTGCATAAATCCCTGTAAGAGATCTTGAATTATCTTCAAGTAGTTTATCCATTCTATTTAGATGTGCAAAAGTCTAAGGAAAACTATCAACAATCGTTAGGACAAACTATCAGTAAGAAGGCAAGAGTAATCTACCCGTAGATGTTAATGCTACCAATCTAGTTGATGTCCAGAATCCGGCTGATTCCATCACAGGAGCTGATTTCTAGAATCTGATGAGAGAGCTAGTGGATAACCCCCGACAGTTGAACCAGCAGATTCAAGCCAATATCGATTTAGTGAATCAACTCAGAGATCAACAACGTGGGAAAACTAGGAGAGCGAGCCAACTCCTTATTCTATATCAGAGAGTTCTAGTTCATTAGATGACTATCATAGACCTAGGCGCCCCAGAACTGACGGATATCACGCAAAGCATCCGGACATCTACAGGAAATCCAACCTAGGTTGCCAGGACCGATCGAGCCCGATCCCTCCCCCAGAGGAGGAAGCATGCCTTTTCGTGTTGGAGCACAAGTTGGAGCCACTACGATTGATTCAGATGTCGGAGTTTAGGTGAATGCAGACCAGTTACTTCCCCGAAATGACGATGAAGTGAACGCACGTGATATACATCGAGAGGATGCTGAGCCAAGAAGGCATGGAACGGCTCGTAGACATCGATCGGGCCATTCCCGTGAGGTTAAGCATGACTACCGCTTGGCTCCAACTATCCAAACACCCAACAAGTTGGCTATGGTTAAACAGCTAGTAAGGTAGAGCCAGGGCTTTACCAATGATGATTGGGGGATCTCAAGAATCCACAACCCGTTCACCGAAAATATCCTACATGCGAAGTATCCAGGGAAAAACTAACCCCAAGCAATACATCGGCTGATGGATTCTGCACGAGTTAATGATGCCACAAAATGCATATGTTTTCCTATTGCTCTCTCCAGCATAGTAACGATGTGGTTTACGAGATTACCCCCATGGTCACTTTAGATTTGACGATTTGGCAAAAAAATTTGTGAAGTAATTCTGCATGCAAGCAACTTGTCCCAAAGAAGTAATGTCCCTATCCAGTGTGACCCAGGCTCTGGGAGAATCACTGAAAGATTATTTGGAGAGATTTCATACGATCGTCATTGAAGTCTGTAATCCAAATGACTATTCAATATTGATGGCGGTAACAAGAGGAATTGACCTAGAATCTGACTTCGACGATTAGTTAGCTGGCAATCCACCTGCAATGTTAGAGAGCTTCTATGCAAAAGCAGCTCAATATTTAAGGAAAGAGGAAGCTAGATGCTCTAGGAAGAAGAATGTTGTGGGACCGAGTGGAGAGGGAGTGTAAAGTAACATTGCAGTGAAATGGTTTAAGGAGAATTCCAGAAAAGTTCAAGTTTCCAAAAGAAACCGAATCGGCAAAAGAACGGTGGTGATCGAAACCGTGAACAAAAGAGGGATTCTGAAAGAGGAAAGCCTAGGATTCCAATGTATGATACCTACACACCACTGAATACATCTCTAGAGAACATCTACTCATTTACATTTTATACCATGCAGTATAGAAAGCCACCTCCGAAAGAATCGACGGAGAAGCAGAAACAAACTGGAAAATATTGCCAGTTCCACGAATGCTATGGTCATAACACGAATGAATGTACGCATCTCCAGGGTGTTCTTGATAAACTGATTCGGGAAAGAAAATTATAGTAGTTTGTTAAAGCCCCACAAGATGGCGGGTATGGGACATTCGACTCCAACCGAGGACAAGCGCCGCATAGGGCGGAGGAGCTTGCACGGACTGGCGGAAGATTAGTGATCAATACAATAGTCGGAGGACCGCATCCAGGTGATAAGAGCTGACACAAGATGGAGCGCTATGCTAGCGTAATCAGACATATGAATTTTTTTAGTGTTTTTCGAGTACAGAAGATGGGGCTTCGGTAAAGCACCAGCATATAATCATCAACGACAGTATTCAGAAATAGAGATGCAGACAAGGTAAAGGCACCGATGATCGACCCAATTGTCATTCGGCTGTGATCGGCCCTACCTTTGTGAGGAGGTTCTAAGTTGACTGTGGAAGTTCCGTAAATATAATTTTCAAAAAGGCTTATGATCAGATGAGGATGGAAGCCAAAGACTTGAAACTTCTAACGCCCGCATTCACGGTTTTAACGATGCTGCGATTGAAGCTGTCGGTTAAGCCGAATTGCCCGTGGAGTTAGGAGAAGGTGACCGTAGGAGAGTGCGGATGTTGCCATTTTTTGTCTTGAATGTTGACTCTCAATATAATGCTTTTCTAGATCGACCAGCCCTAGCTGAATTCCGGCCAGCTCTTGCCTCATGGTGTTTGACTTTGAAGTTCCCAATTGATAACAGTGTTGTAGTTTTGCATCATGATTAGGCGACCGGACGTACCTGCTATGTAGCTAAATTGAGAGACGCTCAGCAGAAGGAGAAATGTAAGGGTGTAGATAAGTCTCCCTGCATCCAAGCCACTGAAGATTGAAAACCAGTGCCTGGGCCTGGTTCCGGTGCCATGGTTGGTTCTATAAAGACGTAGATCCGAGGGATGATGAGGAGGAGCCCAAAGAGACCAAGATTTCACTGACTAAGCTGACAATTGACATCATGGTCAGCCACAATGACCCGTCATGGGTCTTAAAGATCCGATCATAGCTCATCCCCCCGATGATGAAAGAACTTTCTGGTTTTCTCTGAGTGAATCTTGACGTGTTCACTTGGACTAACTCTGACATGTATGGGATTTCAACTGCCATTACGAGCCGTGCATTAAATATTGAGCCAATGCATGTCCTGGTGAAACAGAAAAGGTGTGGGATGGATCCAGAGAGATCTGCTATTCTTAAAGTGGAGGTAGATAGGAACAAAAGCAATGGGTTTATTCACGACGCCCTCTACCCTAAATGGGTATCTAGTCTTGTACTTGTGAGAAAAGTGAATGGAAAGTGGTGGACATGCGTTGATTACTCGGACTTAAACAAGACGTGTCCAAAAGACAATTTTCCCCTTTCAAGGATCGACCAGCTGGTAGACTCAACCGCATAACACGAGTTGCTATCTTTCATGGATGTGTACTCTGGATATAACCAAATCTTGATGCATATTCCCGATCAAGAGCATACAGCTTCATTACCGACATTGGATTGTATTGCTACGTGGTAATGCCATTTGGATTGAAGAATGCTGGAGCAAATTATCAACGCTTGCTCAACCGAATGTTTAGAGATCAAATTGGAAAGACGATGGAGGTATATGTGGATGATATGCTTGTGAAGTCATGACAATCAAATGACCACATTAGAGACCTAGCAGAGATGTTCGATATCCTCCGATATTATAAAATGAAGATCAATCTTCTGAAATGTTCTTTTGGCGTTGCATCAGGAAAGTTCTTGGGTTTCATCGTCAATGCTCGCGGAATCGAAGCTAATCCCAAGAAGATTCGAGCAATTCACAACAGCTAGGTGCAAAGACCATCAAACAAGTACAGAGCCTAAATAGGAAGGTTGCTGCCCTAAGTTGATTTATTTCCAAAGCCATCGATAAATGCATTCCTTTCTTTGACTTGATTAGAAGAGGGAAAAGGAATTTTGAATAGACACAAGACTGTGAAGATGCATTCCATGCTTTGGTGAACCACTTAGAGAGACCTCCCATCTGTCAAAGCCGGTGGATCATGAAGACTTGTATATCTACTTAACCATGTCGGTACACGCTATAAGTGTCGCACTGCTTCGCAAGGAGAATCAAATCCAGAGATCGGTCTATTATGTTAGTAAGCGATTAACAGGAGCTGAAAGGAACTATCCAAAGAGAAAAATTGGCATACTGCTTATTGATTGCTTCATGTATGCTCCGTCCCTATTTTCAAGCTCATTCCATCAATATTTACACCGATCAGTCGTTACGACAGATCCTGCAGCAACCTGAGACGTCTACTCAAGTGGAACATCGAACCGAGTCAATTCGACATCACTTATCTCCCTCAGAGAGCCATCCAGGAACAGGCACCAGTGGACTTTATAGTAGAATTCACTGCGTAGGATGATCTCCTGGAGAGTGGTAGAGCACCTACCATTCGGTGGAGAATGTATACGGATGGAGCATCCAATGATCGTTGTTATGGAGCCGGAATTTTGCTAATAACCTCGAAAGATCGATCAATTTGTTATTCTTTGAAGCTTGACTTCCCTGAAATGAACAAAAAAGCTGAGTATGAAGATCTAATTGCTAGACTCAAACTTTCCAGAGAACTAGGAATAAAATCTCTTGAAATTTTTTGTGATTCCCAGTTGTTGGTATACCAAGTTAGGGGAGATTACCAGGCTAAAGGACAACGAATCACCCCATACCTTATCCAAGTCCAAAAGCTATTGACTGGCTTTGAGTATTGTGACATCACGCACATTCCTCGAGATCAAAACAAAGAGGTCGACTCATTGGCAAGTTTGCTAGAACTGGGGATGCGCAACAAATGGGCTTGGTTCTCATCGAAGTACTAGATGCTTCGAGCATAAACCAAATGGAAATCAACTGGGTACTAGATGACGGAGCCTGAGAAGGAGTCGTGGATGACTCCGATTAAAGACTATTTGCTACAGGAAGTCCTTCCTGAATGAAGGAATGAAAGGCGACGAGTTCTCCGCAAAGCTTCATGGTATATCATTCAGGAAGGAGTCATGTATGGAAAGGGTTTTTCCATTTCCCTGCTTCGGTGTATCGCTCATGATGAAATAAAATGAGTCCTAAAGGAGGTTCATGAAGGAGAATGTGGTGATCACACCGGGGGGCAAACCCTGGTAAAGAAAATACTCCGTTATGGGTATTATTGGCCGACTGTCAACCGAGATGTTATTGATTACACTAAGCAATGCGACAAGTGTCAGATGATGCAAAAGTTTTGAGAGCTCCACCGATGGAAATCGAACAAGTGGTCAGTCCATGGCCGTTTTCTATATGGGGGATAGATATTATTAGTTCCTTACTAATCTCAAAAGGTGGTGAGAAGTATGCCATCGTGGCAGTTGATTACTTCACCAAATGGGTCGAAGCGAAACCTTTAGCCATGATCACTACAAATAAAGTAATCAACTGCATTGTTTGGAAAATCATTCGTTGTTTTGGCCTTCCACGAACCATTGTAACTGATAATGGGACTCAATTCGACGGCGCTGAATTCAAAGATTTATGTTGTTGACATCATATTGAAAAGAGATTTGCAGCAGTTGCTCAACCTCAAGCAAATGGACAAGTTGAAGCTGTGAACAAAATCATAAAGTCCATTCTAAAGAAACGTTTCGAAAAGGCTAGAGGCAAATGGGTAGATGAACTTCCAACAGCATTATGGGCTTGCAGAACCATCCAGAAGTCCGTGGTTGGCCATACTTCATTCGCCCTTACTTATGGATCCGAAGTCATCATTCTTATTGAACTCGAATTCCTTCTCATCGAGTGACCTACTATGACCCTAGAACAAATCAAGATCTCCTCTTAGAACCTCTAGACTTTGTAGATGAGAAGCGCGAAGAAGTTGATTTGAGGAAAACAGCACATCGACACCGGGTCACCCGATACTACAATACTAAAGTCTGACCTAGAAACTTCGAAATCGGCGATCTCGTCTTGAAACAGGTTTTTCCTGTCCTATTACACATGAATCCTACTTGGGAAGGACTGTATGGCATTGAACAAAGGCTTGGAGAGGAAACTTTCAGGCTAGTGACAGTTGATGGCATCACACTCCCAAGGGCGTGGAATAGCGAGCATTTACGATGCTATTTCACTTAGTTTATTCTTTTTCATTCAGTTGTATTTAATTTTCAAATTTTCTTTAGCATTTGATATTCCAGATATGTAATAAGATAAATTATGTCATTTTGTTCCATTTAGAAAATAAAGTTTGAAATTTCCTTCATATCTGTGACTGTTGTAGCATTACATATTAGTTACAATACCCGACTAACTAATATTGACATGTCCGAGCAGGTTCCCAGAATTTGGAGCTAGCTGATTACATAAGTTCACGATTGAACTAAACAAAATGAACAAGGTCCGACCATTTATTCGATGCTTCTCACTCACAACCCGATGGGTGGAGTACCTAATGAGAAATGGATATGATTTGACCATCCAATAATTAAATTAATCCCACTGAGCGATGGGACATACATGAATCAAAAGCGATCGTGATACGACTGATCGATCACTTAGTTAAACACCGAATTTGGGAGCAAATCAATCAATTAAGGAAAGTACAGTCCGACTATTTTCTGAAATAACTCTAAGTCCCCAGAGTGCGGACTTGAGTATAACCATGAATTGGATGCGATCCGATCACCCGCCAACTAACTCTTATCCCCAAAGTGTGGATATGAGTATAAACAAATGGATGAGTGCAGTTCAACCACTCGCTACTCCATAAATTCTGACCTGAAACCTACAGGAGGAGTACAAACTCACTAAGGATGGAGTTCGACCATCCATTATCTAACTCTGCTAACCTGAGACTGGGTGCAGGAGTATAATCACTCAAACCATTGAATCCGACGGTGTAAGACTCGGGCTCGAGCCCAGTGTTTAGTACAACTTGAGGCCATGACCACATGGAGGCCTTAAGTAAAAATTAACAGACGATTATTCGAATTAACGAGCAACGAATTACAAGTACATTGAATGGAAATGTGATAGCTCAACTTCTTAAGCAAGTTCATGTAAGAGTTCAACAGAAATTAATGAATTTTTATTTATGCATTGAACTTGAAAATCGTAATACAAGTTTATCCAAAAGCGGGAGGCGTACTCGCACAATCACAACCAATAAAAAGAAAAGCAGCTATATAAGCTATATACAAACTAAGCCAAAGTAACAGCTACTTCTTTTGCCCCTTCTCTCTTTTGGATTTATTGGGAATGGTACCACCTGAGCCTATGCCTGTCCTTTTCTTCAATCCTTTACCACCCTTGGTAGGAGAGCTTTGAGAGGTTGGAGGTAGTTCTCCGGGAACCGACCCGCCGGGTGCAATGACTTCAGTGGGACGAGATTTGGATCATCGATGTCCACATCAGCAGGTTCAAATTTGTCTTTTTTCTTTAATGAATCCTCTCTCCAAATGTGCTCCTTCAAGCTGAGCTCATCAGTGTGTTCGAAGGCACTAGCGATCACAATGTCATCTGATTCATTTGGCAGTGGCTAGTCATCGGTTTTTTCGTCATCAAGTGCTCCAATAACTTGAGCATCGACCTAGAATGTCGGTAGACACCGGAATTTCGGTGAATGTCGGTTGTTTCTCCACAACAACACCGCTTCCTGAAGTTTGACTGGGACCCGGAAGACCGGCAGATTTGTGGGAATAATAAAATAAGCCCATAACTATTGGGCATGAGGAACGAAACCTCTCGAATAATGGAAAGTTGAGCGAGATACCTGTGTCCGGCTGACTTTCAGTTGTCGCCGAAGTGCTCAGCACCTTTGATTGAGAACCAGGTCTGTTCTGATCACAGCTCGGATCATGTTTCGGGCCAAGTGAAATTGATGCTCCGGCTGTTTGAAGTGAAGGGGGACCTATGGGATCAGACTATGAAGCTTCAGGGATGTTTTTCCCTTTACTGGAGGGTGCTAAAATATCAAAGTATCAGAGCCTTGTAGCGGCGAGATCTCTAAAGGTTCATTCCCATGGAGGATCTCCCGTACTAGTTTCTTCTCATCCAGATTAGCTTCGCCAAGAGTTTTCTTCTTCATTTCAATGATATATTCCCAAGCCTCAGCAAGCGATTTAAGGTAGCCCTCTCTAAGAATACTCAAGTCGTGATGGATTAGGACCTTAGCATTGTATTCGATAATCAAAGGATCGAACATGTCCTCAATCTCATTTAGGCCAGCCTCTATAGCATCCTCTAACTAGGCCTTGATCTATTCTCTAACTTCATTACAGCCAGCTTCTTTTGCTTCTTCCTTGAGGACTTCAATTTGAGCGAGTTGCTCGTCAAGTTTAATTTTCAGCTCCGATCTTGGACGGCCTCTTCACAATATATTTGAGACTCCTCTTAAGCTTCGAGTTTTTCTTCCTTCTCTTTCTTAAGGAGTTCGATTTCCTCAACGTGGCAGGCTAGAGTGTTTTTCTCGTTTTGCAGTGCGTCCTTCTCCATAGCAAGCACACCACTGCGATTGAGGGCAGTGTCCAGCTCCTTTTTGTGAGCCGTTTCCAAATGACTAACCACCTCATATGTTTCTTTAGCACTCTTCTCTACCGTAGATCTCATCATCTTAGTGTTTAATTATGTCTTTATCATGGTTCACCTCCAACTTAAGGCGATCGATTTCATGTTGCCTCTTAATAGACACCTCAGAGATTTTCTCGGTTAAATGTTGGAATGCTTCGTGCAACACAAAAACATCATTGACACATGCAAGTGAACTCACTTTAGCACTCCCTAGAATTGTATGGATGGAAGGAAGAAACTTTAGCCCATCAAAGCATATTTTTGGAAAATTGACCTTAAGTTCAACAATTTTTTCTGTTGTAGTGGCCTTGGGAGCTGCAGTAGCCAAAGCTGGATCGGAAGTAGCAATTGGGTGTTTTCTCGACCTACAATCAAGAGGCCGCTGAGAACCAGATGAACCTGAATAATGCTCAGGCGACATAGCAGCCTGGGGAGCATGGGAAGAGGTCCGATCAATGCTATATACGGGAAGATTAGGCTGAAACTCCTGATGAGACAATTGAGATTGAGACTTGTGTTTAGACCCTTGAACGATGACTTCTTTCCCAATATCACCTCTTTATCGACGCATGCCCAAGTCTGGACTACGACTAGATCCATACCGCGTTGGGGAGCCCCTACAGCGATTAAAGGCACGAGAATAAGATATAACACCTACAAATCAAACAAGAGTGTATAAGTCACCATCAAATAAAAGATAGACGAAAATCGTGCAGTGCAGTGCGCATGATTGTGAGTGTCCTAGTATCCCCCCGACGGGCAAGATACTGCGACCTTGCTCATGGGAGTGATTTCCCCTTTTCTAGTGGGAGGGATGTCATCATAGATTCTGGTGGGAGAATTAAGCCCTCCAACACTAATGTAGGGAAAGTCGTAGGTTATGACATCATCAGGGATCGGGAGACTCGAGAACCCTTCCATCGAACTTTCTAAATGTTGAAAGGAAGACTCTTCTTCAACAGAGGTAATGATGAACTCGGGCTATTCAGCGGTTTTCCTCCTATGGAGTTTATAAGTGAGATTTTTTCCTCTCCTTGTTAGCATATGAGATTGTGTGCTTTATGATGGTTCGACCATAGGCGCATTGCCCGGACCTACATCAACATCGCTAGGCTTGTTGGCTTCATCACCTTTGATTTCACCCTCTTCGACATTGTCCTGAGCCCCTTCGACTGAGGGCACGATAGGGATATTAGTGATCCTTCTTGTTCTGTAACATTCCTTGGTGGTGCAACACTTCCTGGAAGTCCGATGATGCTCTTCTAATATCCCAAAAGTAGATAACCATTCATCGGTTACAAGGGATATGATGTTCTTGTCCTTAACTAGGGTGGTGCGAATTGTAGCAACCGCCCTTGAATAACTATCACCTTCAGGCCGTGGATGGACACTTGTAAATTTTCAAAGTATTTGTTAGTTCAGGATACGGCTCGGGCTAAAGAATTTGAGAATAAAGTGAAGACAACACTTACGTGCTTCCAACCATCGCCTCGCGAAGCCAGGCGGACAATGAACATAGAACCGTTCGTGTTTAAAGACACTGAGCTTGTCCTAAGCACTACTCAGAACTTGACAGTTGGGCGAAGGCTCAAGGGAAATATAAGAAAAGCTCCCCATCCATCGTTTGAAATTGTAGATAAATCTGATGTCTTCAAGAGATGGCGGGCGGACTGGAACATCCATAAATAGCAGGAAAATGCCATGAAGAAAAGCATAGCTGTTCAGATGCAGCTGAGAAGGAGCTATTCCTAGATAATTAGCATCTCTTGGATAAAGGAAATAAAAGGTGGTACACATCCGGCCCAACATATAAATTTGCTGCATGTTTTATACCCTTCCAGGGGAAAATGAGCCATGTAATTCACTGAAGGGACTAGAACATCTCCAAATGGAATCCCATGTTTAGAGTATAGTCGACGGAGAGCGGCCTCACCAATTCTTGAGGCCTGGGAATCCATCGAGTTATCCAGAAATAAGCACCCTCTATAGTGTTAGGGGCAAGGTTTATCTCTTCCACCAGAAGGACGGGAACATCAAAGAAAAGGTCGACCAACGAACCGGAAATTTCCGGTGGCTCAGTTTGATGTTAAGGGGAAACTCAACCTGATACAGTCGCAGAACTTGACTCGGCTCCGGGATTGCTATGCTATGAAGGTTGTCCAGAAGGCATTGCGGCTAAACGCACTAAACGTTTGGAGCCCATATCAACTAAACTCGTTAGATAATCAATATTAGAAAATTTTACATGTCCTCCCGTGCTAAGTGTAAACTAGTGTGGTGCAGTGTTGTGCAGTGCAGAGATAAATAGTTCAAACGTAAGTGACAAGACTTTGGATTTTGACCAGAGTCCGTCATTGCTGACCATCTCAACTGGCGTTTAGATTAATCGGTTATGTAAGCTTTGGATCGACCATCGACATATCGAAGTGTGAAGTCCATTATTGAAGTCCATATGTTAAGTTATAATTCAAGTTCAAGTCCCAACAGTTTAGTTGTTCAATTTAAAATTCAAAGTTGGATAAGCAAGTCTTATCGTTCGTTATCATCATATGTTCAAGGTCGTTAAGATAGGATTCATTCTGATTGTTCGTGCAAGTGAATATGGATTGGTTTTCAAGTTCAATTCAAAAGTTTAGAGTCGGCTAAGTCCCATAGCCGATCTCATTATCTTAATACAACCGATCCCACTTACAAAGCTTATGACCGATTCCTCTTCCCACACACCACCATCGATCCCTTTACTTAGCCATTCCCACGCTTCCCTTAAATATTTGTTTTGATCCCTTCAAGCAATAACATCACCGATCCCTTCATCCCATCTATGAAACGATCCCTATACATCGGTACACAATCGATCCCTCATCCACCAATATAATCGATCCCTCATCCACCAATATAATCGATCCCTTCTCTCTCAAACTTTACCGACCCCTCCTCAAACTTCCATACCTGATCCCAATGACATGCATCTGCACTGACCCCTATACTTAGCCGTTTTCACACTTCCCTCAAACATTTACTCCGATCCCTCAAGCAACACGCAAGACTGATCCCTCTCCTTCACCTATGTCCTCCAATTGATCCCATGCTTAATCCATATGTCTCATCTTCCTCAAACGATAGTCAATCCCTTCATCACTGAACATATCGACCATCTCCTCTCCATCTAACTATAAAATTGCAACTCTATACACATCAAACCCTAACCCATCCACTAACATGATCAAATCCATGGGCCTCGTCACAAAATTGGGACAAGCGAATTATAATTAAAAAACCTACTTATGTGTGTAAATGGTGATGGTAATACACGAATCGGGGTAGGATCTTTGGGTTAATTTGATTACACAAAGTTAGTTTCACATTTTTTAGCTCAAAACAATTTCAAACTCTTTGGGTTAATTTGATTGAGTAGAATTTAAAATTAATTCATTTCCCTGCAGATCGACCCGTACTCGCATACGTACTACAATTGTATGTCGTGCGCTTGCGATTATTTTAACAGCGATTTTATAACCGATAGGAAATCCGCCGTTATCAAACAAGTTTTTGGCACTGTTGCCGGGGAAATTCGCAATTTCATTTTGATTTTATTCTTCGAATTATTTTTATTTTATTTTATTGTATGTTAATTTTGTGTGTTAAATTGCATTTTAAAAAAATATTTTCCTTTGTGTGTTTGTTGTGTGATTGTTGCTTTCATTTATTTGTATGCCTTTTGTTTTTCTATTTGCATTTGCACTCTCTATATAAAAAAACATACACAATTTCAAAACAAAAATATTTTATTATATTTGCATAACATTTACATTTTCTATTTTGATTTTACAACTTTCTTTTTACAAAACCGTGCATATCACAAAAAAAAATTGTGCACAAAAAACTGAAACTGCCATCATCCAATATACATTCTCCTTGCTGCCACCAACCAACTTTGTAACAACCCGCATATTTTAAAGTTTTGAATATTTAAATATTTTATTTAAATATAGAATCATTAATCGGATTAAGGTCCGAAAAGCTACTTTTTGAAAACAGTCGAATTGGGACTCGAGACCACTTCCATTGAGTCCAAAACGGCGTTTGTGACTTTTTTAAGTATAAACATCGATATATTTGGAGTAAGTTGAATTTTGCTATTTTCTATTGGGCTTTGGGTTTGGGTTTCAGCCCCTTTAACCCAACTGAATACCCTATGCTCCACTCAAGCTCCTTCATTAATTCTCATTCTCCTTATATTCTCTAGCTAAAGCAAAAATGGTGGTGGAGATGGGAAATTAAAATCCTAAATTCAGAAATTTTCTAAACCTAACTTTGGAAATGTTCTTCTTTTGAGCTTAGATTCAAGCTCCTTGAGTTGAGATTGAAGAGTGGTTGATTCTCCTTTGTTTTCAAGCTTCTTCTTCCTTGTTTTGTGTAAAAGGTGAGATCTTTATCTCACATCTTTGTCTATAACTTTCTTTGATTGTTAGATATGAGTTCCTAACATCTTTACATGTTCATTTTTCGGAATTTTTTAGAATGTCCATTTTCGTGGAATTGGTATCGATTTCTTTGGATTTGATTCACGTCTTCGAACGTGGATTTTGGTGATTGATTTTTTCTACAATCATTTCTGTGATTTTTCACTTTAAAATATAAAGGTTTTCTATACTAGTAGTAAATATTCAAACTCTTTTACAAAGATGATTTCAACTCTATTTTAAATATAAAGCTTGTTTTCAAAACCGTTTTCCAATCTATTAGTATACACAAACCTTTACCTCATTCGTATGAGAAAATATAATTAAACGGCTTAACAAAACAAGTGGTATGAAACGCTTGCATTTACTTCGTCGGTTAATTTTTGGACTTGTTCGATTGAAAATCTTGTGACAATTTTCGAGTGGAAATCTACAATTTGTTCGTAAACATTTAAGTTAAGCTAGTGGTTATGGGACAAGAAGCTAAACTCGTATATTTACTAGCTTAGTGTAATTCACAATTTTTGTTGATCGATGATGATCATTTTGTGATTTAGACTAGCGATGTGCGATGTCTATTTGTCTGCGAGGGAGACTAAACTCTGTTTCTGTGGAACTTCGGTTCAATTTGGCGGGGTAGCGACCCGTGGTCTTCGGACCGTTTGTGGAGCTTCGGCTCAATTTTTATGGTTAGCGACCATGGAATAGCGTTCCATTTGTGATACACGTGTTGGTGAGTTTTCATGCTCCCGTTTGTGATAGGCCTCCCCCCTTTGTGATTTCTGGATTTCTATTTGATGATTTCTAGAATTTGTGTGTTTCACATCTTTATGTGATTGGCAATTATATGTTTGTCAATATTTGTGGTATGGTGAATAAAATAAAGAATATGACATTCTTTTCGGTACTTTGAGATTCTTGAGATATTGTATGATTTTTGTTGTTGTTTTATATCGTATTTGTTCTAGTACGACATTATTGTTATCATACATTCTTAGTATATCTCCGCTTACATCTCATTCCTTTATCTGATATTTATAGCTAGACTGATCCGTTTATTATTTTCTTATTAAATAATACTCGGGTCAGACCGAGATATTACAGGTGCTTCTGCTTGACTCCTTATCTGGAATCATCTTCTGACTTTTGTCTAACTACAATACATTTGTAGTTTTTGTTGTTCTACATTCGAGATATAGACTCTATGATGTATACATATTCTTTTGTCTAGCACTTGTATCTATTCTTTTGTGATATTGTGGATCTTATTTGACCACTACTCTGATGTAAACCTTTTTGGTGTTATATATTCATATCTGTTTCCGCCTTTGTGATATGAACGTCTGTGACTGATTCATGTTATGTTTATTTCTATATTTGTTTCCGAGGTCCACATAGCCACTGTGTAGTAGCTTTGAGTTTGTATCGGTATGTCGGATTCCCTCTTGAAATGAAATGCATGTTATATTTTCTGACATATCGGTGCTCGCACAAGGCAATTGCACAGATGGTCGCTCCTCAACAGCCTTATTCTTCGTGCTAGTCGACGGCATTACATCGTAGTGTCCTTGGCTAGCGTGAGCATAGAGGTGGGGCGTCACAGTATGGCATCAGAGCCAAACTTCGGAATAATGTAGAATAATCTAGCAAGGATCATTGTCCTAAGTCTTCCTTATGAATCGTGCCATAGGATTTAATTTGAGTCATTGAACCCGTTCTATCCTATTTCTTTTTATGATGCCTTGTTTTATCAATCAAGTTTGTTTGATATTCATTCTGAGATTAATCTTTTTCTCTTTTCTTTCTTTCTTAAAGAAGAGAAATGGTTAGACCTGGCCGTCCCAGCGCCGGTCAATCTAGTGCAACTCCCCAGGATGGAGTATTTATGTCTGCTCAGCAACTTCTAGACCTTGTGAGAAATTCTCAAGCTGTCGGACCTATTCCTAAGCCCTCACATCCTAAATCTGGGTTTGCACGCTTGTGCAGTGATTACACCAATTTGGGTGGAAAGCCATTCAAAGATTCCGAGAGCATTATAGAAGTCCAGGCTTGGCTTCGAACATGCGACCGTATCTTTTCTCGCATGAATCTTATTGATCTTCATTGAGTCCAAGTGGCTTCTAGTATGCTCCAAGAAAGAGCATTAGACTGGTATGAGCTTCTGATCTCCAAAATTATTGAAGCAGACCTTACTTGGGAGCAATTCCGAGAAAGGTTCGAGGTGAAATTCGTGCCGGAAGCTAAAAAAGTATCTTTGGCCCGACGCTTCATAGACCTTGTTCAAGGTGAATCTTCTGTGACGGACTACGTCGCTTCTTTCGAATCTCTCTCAAAATATGGGGTCGAGTATATTAATACCCCATTGAAGAAAAACCTAGAGATTTGTTTATGGCTTGAACAAGAACCGCAAAAAGCCATTACTTCTGAAATTGGAAGTTTCTTTTGATCAGCTTGTTGATATTGCTCTTCGTCTCGAAGTGGCTGATAAAGATAGTGATGTTGAGGTCAAACCAAACACAACAAGAAGAGACCTTTTAAATTCAAATCTAATTCCAACAAGAAGGGAAAGCAAGCAACACCGGTAGCAAATACTCCTAACACTTGTCGTGGAGAATGTTACAATTGTGGTTCTAAGGACCATTATGCAAATAAGTGCCCGAAGCCTATTTTCTGCCGCTATTGCAAGAGTTCGGGTCACACTATATCTTTGTGTCCCAAACTTCAGGGAAAGAAGGAGGGCAAGCTAAACGTTGTACAAGCCTCTGCTAACACTTCTCGTGGTCAAGGTATTTCTCATTCTATCCTTGATGGCATCATTATATTTCGTGATCTTCCTATTAGAGTTCTTTTTGATACGGGTACATCTCACTCTTTTATATCAAAAGAACTTGTTTATGCTTTGTCTTTGGATGTTATTGGCTTGATGACTTCTTTGAGAATTGCGAATCCGGTTGGTGGATCCGCAACACTCAGTTTACTTTATAAAGATGTCAAAATTATTTTATGTGATTACTCTTTCCATGCTGATTTGCATGTTATGCGTTACCTTGGTTTCAGAATGATTTTGGGAATGTATTGGCTTAACCGTTATGAAGCCCATATCCTATGTCCTGAGCGGACTATATATCTTCGGCATCCTCAATCTGTTAAGCCAATTTCTCTCGTTCTGAAAGATCCAGATTCCAATTCAAAAGCATCCTTGTATTCTCTAAATCCTTATAATGACGATAACGATGATGAGGAGGATGTCATTTCTCTCATTCACATTGTTCGTGAATTTCCCGACATTTTTGAGCCCGTTCTAGGATTACCACCTAAGCGAGCAATTGAGTTTCGAATTAATCTAGTCCCTGAAGCTCTACCTATTACTCGTCCTCCTTATCATATGTCCAATAAAGAAAATGAGGAGATGCGCAAACAATTATCCGAATTGGAAGCAAAGCAATTTATTCAATCTAGTTCCTCTCCATGGGGAGCTTCAGCTATTTTTGTGAAGAAATCTGATGGTACACTTAGGCTTTGCATTGACTACCGCAAGCTTAATGATCTCACCATCAAGAATAAATACCCCTTGCCTCGGATTAATGATTTATTCGATCAGCTTAGTGGTGCTAAAGTCTTTTCACAGTTAGACTTAGCAACCGGTTTTCATCAGCTCCGTATTGCAGAGGATATCATTCCTTTGACATCGTTCCGTACTCGTTATGGATCTTATGAATGGCTTGTTATGCCATTTGGCTTGACGAATGCTCCAGCCTATTTCGTCGACCTTATGAATCGAGTTTTCAAAGACT
Source organism: Allium fistulosum (assembly GCA_030737815.1). Taxonomy (NCBI): domain Eukaryota; kingdom Viridiplantae; phylum Streptophyta; class Magnoliopsida; order Asparagales; family Amaryllidaceae; genus Allium; species Allium fistulosum. The sequence goes on along the minus strand of CM060904.1, from coordinate 1,123,215,659 downwards.
TCCTCGATCGATTTGTTCTCATCTTTATAGATGATATTCTTATTTATTCTAAAACCGAGGAAGAACATGAAAAACATCTTCGGATTGTATTGGAAACTCTTAGGAGCAACCAATTAAAAGAAAATTTTTCTAAATGCCACTTTTGGCAATCTCGTGTGAAATTTTTGGGACATATTATTTCTGAATCCGAAATTTTTGTGGATCCTTCAAAGATTGAAACGATTCGAAATTGGAAGAGACCGAAGAGTGTGACGGAAATTCATAGATTTCTCGGATTGGTGGGCTATTACCGTCAGTTCATAAAAGACTTTTCTAAGATTTCCGTACCTCTTACTAGTTTGACAAAGAAGGGAGTTAAATACATTTGGTCGGACAAATGTGAAGCTTCATTTCAAAAAAATTAAAAGAACTCCTTTCCGATGCTCCTATTCTTGTGATTCCCGATGGGAACCAAGATTTTATTGTTTATACCGATGCTAGTCGTGTTGGTTTGGGTGCCGTTCTCATGCAGTAGGAACGTGTTATCGCTTATGCTTCTAGACAACTAAAGCCTGCTGAGACTAGATATGCCACACATGATTTAGAGCTCGTGGCTATTGTTTTCGCCCTTAGAATTTGGCATCATTATCTTTTGGGAGAGAAATTTGTTCTCTACATCGATCATAAATCTTTGAAGTATTTATTTTCTCAAAAGGAACTTAATTTGCGTCAACAACGTTGACTCGAGTTCCTTGCATCTTATGATCTTGATATTCTTTATACTCCCGGAAAGGGAAATCTTGTTGCCGATGCCCTTAGTCGAAAGCAACAAGCGGTTTTTTCTTTGATGATATTTGAGTGGAATGATCTCGCGACTTTACCCGCTTGTGAGATTCGAGATCGAGAAGCCGATTTATGCTCATCTCTTGTTTTATGTAGCCTTGAGGCTCATCCTTCTCTTTTAGACCGCATTCTTGAAGCTCAAAAGAAAAATCCAGAATTGATTCTTCTTAGCCAAAGTTGTAGGGACAAAATTAATATTGAAGGTTTGAAAGACTTTGATATTGATGCTCGTGGCGGTATTCAGAAATTTGGTAGACTTATCGTACCAAATATTATTGATCTTCGTAAAGATATTTTAGAAGATTCTCATCGTTCTAAATTTTCCATTCATCCCGGTAGTAGTAAAATGTACGCAGATATGAAGCGACTTTATTATTGGGAGGGAATGAAATCCGATATTGCTGACTTTATTAAGCGTTGCATGACTTGCCAACTCGTAAAGGCCGAGCATCAAAGGCCCGGTGAGTTATTGCAACCTTTGGAAATTCCAATATGGAAGTGGGATCAAATTTCCATGGATTTTGTTGACGGTCTTCCCCGTTCTCGTTCAGGCCATGATAGCCTACGGGTGATAGTAGATAGACTTACAAAATCCGCACATTTTATTCCCGTTCGGTCCAATCGGACCGTACCTATTTTGGCTAAACTTTTTGTCAGAGAAATTGTTAAATTGCATGGAGTCCCTACTTCTATTGTTAGTGATCATGATCCATTGTTTACTAGTGGATTTTGGAAAGGTCTTCAAAAAGCTTTGGGAACAAAGCTTAATTTTAGCACCGCTTATCACCCTCAGTCCGATGGACAAACCGAGCGTGTGAATCAAACTCTCGAAGATCTTCTTCGTGCATGTGTTCTAGATTTTGGTGGAAGTTGGGAAGGTCATATTTCTCTTGTTGAATTTTCCTATAATAATAGCTTCCAATCTAGTATTGGTATGGCACCCGAGGCACTATACAGAAGGCCATGCCGATCTCCTTCGTGTTGGCTTGAAGCTGGTTTTAGGTCCAGATTTTATTCGTGATGCCACAGAAAAGATCGACCTTATTCGACATAGGATGAAAGAAGCTCAAAGTCGACAAAAATCCTATGTCGATAACCGAAGAAGGAAATTAGAATTTTCTGTGGGAGAATTTGTGTTTATTCGTATTTCACCGATGAAAGGTGTTGTGCGTTTTAGTCGATCGGGAAAATTAGCACCTCGATATATTGGGCCGTTTCCCATCACCGAACGCATTGGTTTTGTGGCTTATCGTCTTTTATTACCGGCTCAATTTTCTGCTATTCACGACGTATTCCACGTCTCTTAGCTTCGGAAATGCCTTCGAGATTCCGATTCTATTCTTGAGCCCGGTGTTATTGAAGAAATTGAAGTTTCGCCTAATTTGACTTATGAACAACATCCCGTCTGTATTATTGCTTCGTAGGTTAAACGCCTTCGAAATAAAGATGTTCCTCTTGTGAAAGTTCAATGGTCCTCAAATCCTAAGGATTGCTCTTGGGAATCCAGAGAATTCATCGAGCGAACACATCCGGACTTGCTCTCTCGTGTTCCTTAAGGTGAACTTTTTATTTCAAATTTCTTCTTTTTGTGTCAATATGCTTTTATAGTTGTTACTTCTTATTTATTTCTTAAAGATTGCATGGACGCAATTTCTTTAAGGAGGGGAGTCTGTAACAACCCGCATATTTTAAAGTTTTGAATATTTAAATATTTTATTTAAATATAGAATCATTAATCGGATTAAGGTCCGAAAAGCTACTTTTTGAAAACAGTCGAATTGGGACTCGAGACCACTTCCATTGAGTCCAAAATGGCATTTGCGACTTTTTTAAGTATAAACATCGATATATTTGGAGTAAGTTGAATTTTTCTATTTTCTATTGAGCTTTGGGTTTGGGTTTCAGCCCTTTTAACCCAACTGAATACCCTATGCTCCACTCAAGCTCCTTCATTAATTATCATTCTCCTTATATTCTCTAGCTAAAGCAAAAATGGTGGTGGAGATGGGAAATTAAAATCCTAAACCCTAGTTTCTTTAGCAAATCCAAGTTTTAGCTCCAAATTCATAGGGAAACTATTGGTATGTATCTCCATCTTTTTCTCCAACTCAATCCCTCTTTAATTCAGAAATTTCCTAAACCTAACTTTGGAAATGTTCTTCTTTTGAGCTTAGATTCAAGCTCCTTGAGTTGAGATTGAAGAGTGGTTGATTCTCCTTTGTTTTCAAGCTTCTTCTTCCTTGTTTTTGTGTAAAAGGTGAGATCTTTATCTTACATCTTTGTCTATAACTATCTTTGATTGTTAGGTATGGATTCCTAACATCTTTACATGTTCATTTGATTTTGGTTTGGATTGATTTGGTGAACATTTCAATTTTTGGTGTTTGAAGTCTAAAACTCTAAAAATCTTAGCTTTGATGTTTGATCATGCTTTTGGTGGTGAATCGGAAAGCCTATAGGGCTGGGTTGTCGATTGGCCAAAGCCCCTTAAGTCCATTGCTCGTCCAATCGTGAATTGGAAGAGTTTGCACTTCATTTGAATAAGCTGAAAAACAGCCCCTGTGCCAGTCGGTCGACTGACCACCTGTAGTCAGTCGACTGACTGTAGGAATCAGACCAACCTGGGTCTGTCTGCAGAGAACAGAAGTTTCTGTTTTCTGCAGTCGGTCGACTGACCCTCTGCAGTCAGTCGACTGACTGCAGGAAATGAAACATTCTAGTTTCTGCAGTCAGTCGACAGACCCTCTGCAGTCAGTCGACTGACCTGCTTCATTTTGCCTATTTTGCCTAATTAGCTTGAGAATCCAACTTTTATCGATTCGTGACTATCCGATTTATTGTTATCATTTATTATCTTCTCTGATGACTTCTTTTTCAGAATTTTTGAGAATGTCCATTTTCATGGAATTGGTATCGATTTCTTTGGATTTGATTCACGTCTTCGAACGTGGATTTTGGTGATTGATTGTTTCTACAATCATTTCTGTGATTTGTCACTTTAAATTATAAAGGTTTTCTATACTAGTAGTAAATATTCAAACTCTTTTACAAAGATGATTTCAACTCTATTTTAAATATAAAGCTTGTTTTCAAAACCGTTTTCCAATCTATTAGCATACACAAACCTTTACCTCATTCGTATGAGAAAATATAATTAAACGGCTTAGCAAAACAAGTGGTATGAAACGCTTACGTTTACTTCGTCGGTTAATTTTTGGACTTGTTCGATTGAAAATCTTGTGACAATTTTCGAGTGGAAATCTACAATTTGTTCGTAAATATTTAAGTTAAGCTAGTGGTTATGGGACATGAAGCTAAACTCATATATTTACTAGCTTAGTGTAATTCACAATTTTTGTTGATCGATGATGATCATTTTGTGATTTAGACTAGCGATGTGCGATGTCTATTTGTCTGCGAGGGAGACTAAACTCCGTTTCTGTGGAACTTCGGTTCAATTTGGCGGGGTAGCGACCCGTGGTCTTCGAAATGTTTGTGGAGCTTCGGCTCAATTTTTATGGTTAGCGACCATGGAATAGCGTTCCATTTGTGATACACGTGTTGGTAAGTTTTCATGCTCCCGTTTGTGATAGGCCTCCCCCTTTGTGATTTCTGGATTTCTATTTGATGATTTCTAGAATTTGTGTGTTTCACCTCTTTATGTGATTGGCAATTATATGTTTGTCAATATTTGTGGTATGGTGAATAAAATAAAGAATATGACATTCTTATTGGTACTTTGAGATTCTTGAGATATTGTATGATTTTTGTTGTTGTTTTATATCGTATTTGTTCTAGTACGACATTATTGTTATCATACATTCTTAGTATATCTCCGCTTACATCTCATTCCTTTATCTGATATTTATAGCTAGACTGATCCATTTATTATTTTCTTATTAAATAATACTCGGGTCAGACCGAGATATTACAGGTGCTTCTGCTTGACTCCTTATCTGGGATCATCTTCTGACTTTTGTCTAACTACAATACATTTGTAGTTTTTGTTGTTCTACATTCGAGATATAGACTCTATGATGTATACATATTCTTTTGTCTAGCACTTGTATCTATTCTTTTGTGATATTATGGATCTTATTTGACCACTACTCTGATGTACACCATTTTGGTGTTATATATATTCATATCTGTTTCCGCCTTTGTGATATGAACGTCTGTGACTGATTTATGTTATGTTTATTTCTATATTTGTTTCCGTGGTCCACTTAGCCACTGCGTAGTAGCTTTGAGTTTGTATCGGTATGTCGGATTCCCTCTTGAAATGAAATGCATGTTATATTTTCTGACATATCGGTGCTCGCACAAGGCAATTGCATAGATGGTCGCTCCTCAACAGCCTTATTCTTCGTGCTAGTCGACGGCATTACATCGTAGTGTTCTTGGCTAGTGTGAGCATAGAGGTGGGGCGTCACAAACTTACTGCTTTCAACCACTGCCACTGTTAAACCTTGCTGCAATTCCTTCATCAAACCAACTGTCATCATCCTTACTGCCTACCCCCATCAAAAACTTCACTGCACTTCATACCGTAAAACCACATACACCCACCTTCGACCAAACCACTGCTTTCCATCCCGTTGTCAACTGCATCTACGTATTCCTCTACAACTGCCAACATCTACCTGAACAACTTCATCACCCCTCCATCAACTACACTCCTGCACATCAATCAACTCCATCCCCACTGCAAACTGCTGCACCCCACAACATTACTCTGGCCACCCCATCATCAAATTGCAACATACTTCAACTGTCATCATTTGAACCATAACACCACTGTCATCACTTAAACTTTACCATCACTTACTCCCCTACTTCTTCCATCAGTCAATTACCTTCATTACAGCCATCTTCTCACACTTCAAACTGCATTCAAACAACTGCCATCAACTCTTCATTAACTACATTCACTTCTGTGCATATACCCTACTGTCATCAAATACCCAGTGCACATCAGTGCACACTTCAACCAGAGCAACATTACTTCGTTTCAACCACCTACCTTCACCAAAACCAACATCACTATACGAACTGCACCAACATCACCCTTGCCTCGGACCATACTTGCCTGACCATAACATAACTTCTTCAAACCACAACACCTTCTTCAGTTCAAACAACAATCACCACCTTCTTCAATAACGCAACAACTTCCTTCTCTTCAAACAACACTACGACAACTATAAAACACTGAACTCTCAACCATACATACATCACCTACCTAACTGCAACGGACATACATACTTCTGTGCATTTCATTCATCCGTGTCACACTGCCACACTACAACATTCACATACAACTTCCACTCTACAAGCCTTTCTCCAACCATCATTATCCTATAACATACTGCACCCTGCTACCATCCTTCGTCTTCTCCACCAACCATCCCAAATCAACCACACTTACAACAGACAGAGCCGCAACCACCACCTCAGCTTCGGTACCTTCAACACCAACCATAGACACTCCCCTCTACTATCTCCTATCAACCATACATCATCACCAACTACTGAACCTCCAACAACTACCTCTGTCATTCACTTATCTAGCACTATCTCCTGAACCGTGAATCACCAGTTCCACCACATACCATCATCATCACAGTTTCCTTCAACATCAGCTTGCACGCAACCTAAACACCTCCATGTAACTCCTCCGACCTTTCCAATCTCCGACCTTCAAAACACCTCATTTTACGTTAAAGCTCTGCCAAACCAACCCGAAAATCAAAACCAAACAACCACCACCACTAAAATGCACTTCGCCAACAATCGTATCACCAACTCGCTCCCTATAGTTTCAATCTTTGCAACCACCAAACGCAAACCCGAATTTCTAAATTAACCGGCTTTTAATTCATGATTTTGAATTCACGATTTGATTTTTTTTAGTTTGCCTCTTTCTTTTCCTTCATTGCGTTTTTTTACAGAGAGAAGGGGAGAGTAATTTGTGTAATAAGGTTTGTGTTTGGGCTTATGGGTTAAGCTTGCATTTTTTAAGTGTAACTTCATTTTAAAATTTCTTTTGTTTTATTTTTTTTACATAAAAAAAATAAAAATAAAATAAAAGAACAAAAAGTTATTTTGGTTTTGTTTGTTTTAGTTTATGGTGGTTTAGTGAATTTGTTTTAGATTCATTTGTTTTAGTTCTTAATAAAAAAAAGTTGTTTTATTTTAATTTGTTTTAGTTTCTTCCTCGATATATATACCAAAAAAATTATTACTTCCATTTGGCTTGGTAATTCGAGCATTAGTTTAATTGTTTTTATTTAAATTTTAAACAAGTTCTTTCTACTTTTACAAAAAAAAATTATTATCATTTTCATTGCTTTCATTTGTGTTTGTTTTTGTTCTCATTTACAGGTTGCAAAAGCAGAAGGAGACAAATTGCCCTGCTCTGCTTGCTTACTTATAAAAAAATTGCCGCTTTAAAATAAATGCCAATAATTCTCCATGCTCTGGTATCGTGCTCTTATCACTTGTTTTTATTTTTATTGCATTGTTGGTTGCTTGCATTTAGAAGAAAAAAAATTTCAAAAAAAAAATTCATTCGTAGTTGCATTGTTAATACACGTTTAATTTCTGTTTTGCATTCATATAATCTTATTTTCTTTTCTAGGGCTAACACCCAAATCCACATAAGGTGGGGGATTTCATCACCCCTTCCTTGGCCCACAAATTGTATTTCATCGTAGAATTTGCTAATAATAACGATTAGACATCAGACTTAAGGGTGTCACGAGCTCACCTAGGGCTTAATTGTATCTTAACAAGTTGTCTTCTTTCAACAATTTATATTCTTGGTGTCTAGGCTACGGTAGAGCAATAATCATATATAATTATTACGTTGATTCATAAATATTATAGTGATTGTTTATCTGAAGGTACTTAAACATTCGGCTGCATTGCTACGGTGATTCATGGTGCACCGATAACTCCTATCTGTTACCTGGCTAAGAACTATTTTGTTGGATTAAGACAAAGTGTGATTATACAATTTTGGGTTAAGAGCTACTAAGGACCGAAAATTTGTAAATAAGTCCTTGCATTCATTTAGTTGCATTAGTTCATGCATATTTAAAATAAAAACAACAAAATCCAAAACTAAAAAAATTGTACATTTTACTTAACTTAGTCCTTTTTTAAAAAAAATCCGAAAAAAAAATCTTTTAAATCTTTTCCTTTGAAAAAAAAGAAAAAAAATTTCAAACAAAATAAAAAATCCCAAAAAAATAAGAATTTAACTTAAGTTTTTTTTTCTTAAAACAAAATTCCAAAAAAAAATTCTTTTCGAAAACAAAAACTAAAACTAAAAAAAAAGAGCAAAAGCATATAAAAAAATATGAAAAATCAAAAATCTAAAAAAATGAAACAAATATCAAATCTCTCTTTTGAAAAATAAATCCTTTTTGGTAAATATTTGGTTTTTCTAAAAAAAGTATAAAAAAACAATTTTTCACTTCATTTTCCAAACCTTGTTTCATTCTCTTAACTCGATTCTCACTTCTTTCTCTACTTGACTTTTTCTTGTGCATGAGTACTTGGACTCTTGACATAACAACAAATACCTGGACTCGTGACATAACAACAAATCATTTAACTTGAACCAACGATCCTCCAGCAATGGCAAACGAAAACGCCCCGCGAACTCTCATGGATAAAATCTTTCCTGATAGAGTTTCTATTCCAACCTATATCATACTACCGCCCCAATGGGTAACCATATCGAAATTCAATCCAATCATATTGCCATGCTTCCAAAATTTGGCAATTTTGAACACGATGACCCATACATTTTCTTAATGAAATTCGAACAAGTTTGTGCAACCATTAAACTTCAACAACTTTATGATGATGGAATCAAACTTCGATTAATTCCATTTGCTCTTACTAATTATTCTGAAAAAGGGTTGTATAGCTTACCATCTAACTCAATCAAAACTTGGGAAGAATTTGTTAAAGTTTTCTTAAAAATGTTCTACCCCATAGAAAAAATGACTAAAATCCGTAACGAAATTGTCAATTTTCATCAATTCAGGGGTGAACCATTTGGAAAATATTTTGAAAGATTTAAAGAGCTTTTGATAAAATGTCCACACCATAATTTCGAGAAATGGACCCTTTGCCAAATCTTATACGATGAACTTGAAAATAGCTCATGAACCATACTTGAATCGATGTGCCAGGGCAATTTTCTTGCCCAACATCATGACAATGCTTGGCAATTTCTTCAAAACCTAGCCGAAAAATCATCCCAATGGGAACGTTCTAATGAAAAATCTATTTACTCACGATCAGGCGCACACTCGATAGGATCATCTTTGGCTTTGGAAGCTAAGATCGATGCAATGATTAATAAATTCGACAGCATTTTCTCATCCAACCAAATGAACCAAGCTTCCCAACCCATGTGTTATAAGTGTAACGATACGAATCACATAGCCGATCAGTGCCTTAATTCGATCGAACAACGCAATGCTTTCAATAAGGTTAAGAATGACCCATTTTCTCCAACGTACAATCCTAGTTGGAGAAATCATCCGAACTATGCTTGGAACCAAAATAATTCCAACACGAATTTGGTTCATCCATATTTTCAAGCATTTCCAAATAATGCTTCGAATCCTTCCTTTCAACCCAATCATTTTCAACAAAATTTTGTGGGTCCGTCTCAAAATCAACCGCAACAATCTTTTGCTCCCTAAGACAATAAATGATTAAGTTCACTTGAGAAAAGTCTTGAAACTTTGGCTAAAGCAACCACTTAAAGCCTCCAATCAAACAGCAATTTACAAAATTTGTTAACTTCGTACATTCAGAATACAAGTCAATCAATTGCTAAACTTGAAATGCAAATGAGTCAATTAGCCACGTCTGTAAGTGAACGAGAACGAGGCACATTCCCAAGTTAGCCAGTTCCGACTCACAAAAATCAAAACACCAATTCGAATCAAGCCCATGTTGTTCAAGATAGCAACGTAACCCAAATGAATGCTATCACGACTTTACGTTCCGGTAAACAAATCGATAATCAATTCATTAATCCAAATGATTTACTGGAAGTTCCTCTTGACACTTATAAAACAACAAACGAATCTGAGCAAAACATTGAATCAAATGCCAATCCAAATTCTTCTTCTACTTAAGTAGACCCACCTACTGAGTATCGTGTTCCATTCCACATCGTCTTTGACCCAAGAAACAATCTAATCAAATGGAAAAGATGTTGGAAATTTTTAAACAAGTCAAAGTCAACATCCAGCTTCTTGATATCGTTTAGCAAGTCCCAACTTACGCTAAGTTTCTCAAGGACTCATGTACCCGAAAACAACACACTCATGTACCCAAGAAAGTTTTCTTAGCCGCCGGACTTAGCGAAGTCTTGTCTTAATCAATTCCCGTCAAATACAAAGATCCTGGATGTCCGACGATCTCGTGCATGATAGGAGACAAAACGATTAACAAGTGCTTGCTCCATTTGGGTGAAAGTGTCAATTTGATTCCTTGTTTAGTTTACCAGCAACTTGGCTTAGGTGAATTAAAACCGACGAAAGTAACTCTTCAATTAGCCGATCGTTCGCTAAAGAAACCCATGGGAAAAATCGAAGACGTACTCATCCGAATCGGTCAATTCATATTCCCTGTCAATTTCATTATTTTAGAGACTCAACCTGTGAATAATCCAATGAGTCAAATTCCATTGATTTTAGGCCGACCTTTCTTGGCTACTTCGAATGCTCTAATAAATTTTCGAAATGGTTCGATGAAAATTTCTTTTGGAAACATGACTTTGGATCTTAACATTTTCAATCTTGAAAATCAACCGAACGAACCACATGACCAAACGCTGGAAGTTAGCTTCATTCAAGAAAATTTTGATAACGAAATAGTTGACCTTAACAACGAACGAGAGACCGAATACGAACAACTGTTTCAAGACGAGCCTAACAAAATTGAAATTTTGCTTCCGTTTGAACCCCTTACGTTAAATCAGAACTTCATCCAAAGTCTTTCTCTTGATCAAGAAGCTTCTCTTTTTTCAATTCTATCGAAAAACATAGAAGCAATTGGATGGTCAATCACCGATATGAAGGGAATTAGTCCCACTCTCATTTAATATCGTATCCATTTAGTTGACGATGCCAAGCCTATTCATGACGCGCAACGAAGGCTTAACCCAAAAATGAAGGATGTGGTTTGTAATGAAATTCTTAAACTTCTCGATAACATAATCATATACCCAACCTCTAATAGTTTGTGGGTTAGCCTAATTCACGTCGTGCCAAAAAAGTCTGGACTTACCATTATCAAGAATGACTCTAACAAACTCATTCCAACTCGTACTCAAACGGGTTGGCGTGTTTGCATTGATTATCGAAAACTAATATTGCAACATGTAAAGATTACTTCCCTCTTCCTTTTATCGACCAAATGCTTGAATGTTTAGCCGGTCATGAATTATATTGCTTTCTTGATGGTTATTCCGGCTATAACCAAATTCTGATCGCTCTCGAAGATCAAGAGAAAATAACTTTCACATGTCCCTTTGGCACTTTTGCGTATCGACGTATGCCATTTGGCCTTTACAACGCTCCTGCTACGTTTCAAAGATGCATGGTCAGCATCTTTTCCGATATGATCGAACATTTTCTTGAAGTGTTTATGAACAGTTTTTCTATCTTTGGAAACTCTTTTTCCGAGTGCTTACACCGTCTTCAGTTGGTTTTGAATTGATGCAAGGACAAACACTTAACATTAAATTGGGAAAAATGCCATTTCATGGTCAAACACGGCATTGTCCTTGGGCATGTCATTTCAAACAAAGGCATTGAGGTAGATAAAGCGAAAGTTGACGTAATTGCAAATCTACCCATTTCCAAATCTATCAAAGACATTCATTCATTTCTTGGACACGCTGGTTTTATCGACGCTTTGTGAAAGACTTCAGTAAAATTGCTCGATCTCTTACGACCCTTTTTGGAAAAGACGTTTCATTTGACTTCAATTTTGATCGTGTTTCTGCTTTCAAACGTCTCAAAAATGAACTCATCTCTACTCCCATCATTTGCTCACCCAATTAGGATCTTCCCTTCGAAATAACGTGTGATGCTTCTAACTTTGCAGTTGGTGTTGTCTCAGGACAACGCATCAGCAAAATTCTTCATGTTATCTAATATGTTAGTATGACTCTAAACGATGCTCAACTCAATTACACGACTACTGCAAAAGATCTTCTAGCAGTAGTCTTTGCGCTCAAAAAATTCCGACCTTATTTGATCGGCTCACACATTACAGTTTACACTGACCATTCTGCTCTTAAGTACCTTTTCGCTAGAAAGGATGCTAAGTCTCGTTTGATTAGTTAGATCCTTTTACTCTAAGAATTCAACCTTACGATCAAAGACAAAAAAGGATCTGACAATGTCATAGCCAATCACATGTCTCATCTTCCAAACGCACCATCTTCTTTTTCGATCAACGAGAACTTTTACGATAAACAACTCCTTTCTGTTCTGTCGATCCATGGTAAGCCGACATAGTGAACTATCTAGTCACTAAGGAAACTCCTTCATTTTGGTCGAAACAAGATAAATATAAATTTCTTTCCCAAGTCAAATACTTCTATTTGGATGATCCATCACTACACCAAAACAGTCATTTGGCAACACTTTTTTTTTCATTTGGCGACACTTATATGGGTTGCATTTTAGTCTCGCTAATAAGTGTCGCTATCCAATATAAGTGTTACTGAAAATAAAATTTACACTTTTAGATACGGCGACACTTATTTTCGTTGTAAGCCTTGGTTTAATTGGAGTTAATTGAAATATACTAGGGCAAAATTGTAATTGAATAACATATCACGCTTAACCCTAGCCATGCTTATCCCTGGCCGCATTTTCCCCAAATCGTTTCCACTCTTGACGTTCATTCTCCAATTCTCCAATTCGCATTTTCCCCAAATCGTTTCCACTGTTAAGTGCTGTATCTGTAAAATGAAGTGCTGCGGGGTTGGCTTGTATTGTTCAGGTTTCTGGAACATGTCTGCTCACAATTGGTCCTCGTTTTGGTGGTGCAATTGATGCTGCTACATGATAGTTCAAGGATGCCCATGATAGGGTAAGTTTACTTTCTATCATTTGTTGAATAACTAGGTTTTATAATATAGGGCATTCCCCAAACAGTATTATATGATGTAAAAACATGCACAGAATCTTCTAACTTGACTGGTTGAAGAATTAGAGAGCCTTAGCATGACCAAAAAAGATTTCGATCACATAACAATTGACAAGGGAACAACTGTCGAACTAGTTGACATAGGATATGCCAATTAGGTATCATTAGAAGGATCCATTTGTTTGCATGTGGAGAAGTGGTTATTGAAGTTTGCTGAGAATGAATAGCTGATTCGGGGGTGTTTTGACTTGGACATGTAGCGATCAAGTTTGGTAAAGCATTTGGACTTCTTATCACTGTTATTTGAATGTCTCCCTCCAAAGAAAAGGAAACTGGAGCATTTAGGTGTTGATGATTTCCTTGTCAGTACCACTTCGCAACATAAGAAGGTAGCCCGAGACATTAATTTGATGAAAACCCCCAAATACTAAGCCAATATTTGATAAGGGATGGTTATTTGAAAAGGTACGTACATAAAACTAAGCCAATAACATATAAATTTAGCACAATATAGAAAATTGAATTGAGGTAGGATTTCCTTCACTTAGAAACTGTGCATGCAAATAGGACCCATGGTATAAGATGAGAATAGACAACACCTGTTTCACTATAATGCGCTCCATTCTTCTACTATCCGGTTTTCTAATTTAATTTCCAACGTATTGTTCTCTTTTCCCTACTTCGTATCATTTAAATGCAATATTAGAAATGTGACATTTGAGATTGAAGTTTTGTCATTGGCTGATACCAGCTATTAAGAATATCTGAGTGTTATATGTGATCCTATGAAATTAAATCATTCAATTTATGTTGTTCAACAACCATTGCCAGAACCGAATGTACCATTTATGATTTACAAGTTCTATGTATCTCTTTTTGTTTCTACTATATGGCAATCGACAAATTTTTATTAATATTTACACTTGCCTTGATTATGATTTTTCAGAATCGTCAAAACTTCTCTCTGCTTTCATAATCGACAAATTTTTATTAATATTTACACTTACCAAATCATTCGACGTTCCATTCTGGATTGTGAAATCAAAAGTGTTCTTTCGTTTTGTCATGACCAAGCTTGTGGTGGTCACTTCGGTCCGAAGAAAACTGCGGAAAAGGTGCTTCAATGTGATTTTTACTAGCCCACCCTTTTCAAAGACTCATTCGAATTTTATAAAACTTACGATCGTTGCCAAATGTTAGGAAGTATCTCTCGACGAAATATGATGCCTTTGAACGTTTGGGGTATTGATTTTATGGGACCGTTTCCCAATTCTTTCGGAGATTTGTACATTCTTCTTGCTATTGATTATGTCTCCATATGGGTTGACTCCATTCCTTGTAAAACAAATGACCATAAGTTGTTGTGAAATCCATAAAAGAAAAAATCTTTTCGAGGTTTGGAACACCTCGTACAATAATAAGTGATAATGGAACCCACTTCTGTAATCGTTCATTTGAAACTCTAATGAAGAAATACTTGATAACCCACAAGTTATCCACTCCGTATCATCCTCAAACTTGTAATCAAGTTGAAGTTTCAAATCGCCAAATTAAACAAATCTTGGAGAAAACTGTGAATAAAAATAAAAAAGATTGGTCTCAAAAATTAACAAATGTGCTTCGGGCTTACCGTACTGCGTATAAAACCAATCTTAGAATGTCTCCTTTTAGGCTTGTATATGGTAAAGCGTGTCATTTGCCCGTTGAACTCAAACATAAAGCGTTATGGGCAGTGAAGAACTTAAACGTTGATCTTAAAAAGCTGGCGAAAACAGAAAATTGCAAATCAACGAATTAGAAGAGATTAGGAATGACGCGTATGAAAACAAAAAAATTACAAAGAAAGAACAAAAGTTTTTCATGACAAGTCAATCCTAAGGAAAACATTTTTGCCAAATCAGAAAGTTCTTTTGTATGACTCTAGAGTTCACTTATTCCTTGGGAAATTAAAATCAAGATGGACCGGACCATTTGTGGTTCGAACTGTTTTTCCACACGGTGTAATAGAAATACAAAACCTCAAGGATGGAACAATTTTCAAAGTCAATGGTTATTGTTTAAAGCCTTACTTGGAATTGCCAAGTGATTGAGAGGAGGAGCTCATGATTCTTCATGAGCCATACTATGTCTAGTAAGAAATGTTAACTCCTTTTGTAAATATGTACATATATTTTCCCTTTACACTGATTATGTCATGCATTGACTGTGGGGACACGGTCAAAATTAAGTGTGGAGGGGAGTCTCATGTTCATTTTTGACTTTTCATGGTTTACTTTTTGCATTTTCTTTCCAAAACTCAACACTTAGAAAAAAAACAAAAAAATCCCAAAACAAATTTTCTTTTTAGCATATTGATTTACTTTTGAAGAAACGCTATAGGATAAGTATATGTTTTTGGTTAGTAAATTGAAATTTTTGAAAATTTATTTGTCTCAATAAAAATAAAAATAAAGTTTAATTACAAGTAACTATGATTTAACTGTATATAGGAAGGTTCATGGGTGATAATGAAGTATATCCTAATTGTAATCTTTATTTAAAAGAGTGGTTTATTTAACGTAAAGGCGACAACATTTTCAATCTTCTAAGTTAAGTGGTGCTAAGATGATTTTACGAAACTCTCTCTTCATAAAAAAAAGAAAAAAAAAGCTAAAATTAAAAAACACCTAGAGTCAGGTATTCACACGCAAGTGTGTACACTCGCTATACTCTGTACCCTCCTTACATAAGCCCGAAAGGTAGTGCATGATCGGTATATCTGGTCTCAGTTTATCTGAGTTAGGTGTATGTAAATAAATTTTTAATAAGAATAACCACCTAGAGTCATGTGTTCATACGCAAGTGTCTACACTCGCCATGCTCTGTACCCTTCTTACATAAGTCCGAAAGACATTGCATGATCGGTATATTTGGCCTCGGTTTATCTGGGTTAGGTGTGTAAAAATAATAATGTTAATATTTCAAAAATAGAGAGAGCAAGCATTCGAAATCTAAGCACTATTTTCACTTAGTTGATTCGCCTTGTTATTCAAAAGAAATAAAAATACCACTTTGAAAAACTTTGATAATCAACTAAGGATCCATTTCATAGTTGCATTATATTATCAACCGAAATAAATAGCCAAACTAGAGTCTAATTATGATGATAACTAAATTTTTGTTGGAAGTTTTGACGAGTAAAAGGACTTAGATTTCGTGATAATGACCAGAACATATATCTAACTTATTTGTGTCAATTTAAAAGTAAATTCTTCATTTGTAAATATTTTCATAAACTTGCATTCATATTTTTGTAAATAAATCTTGCATTTAGGAGTTTTTCATGATTCATTTGGATTTTGTAGGTAGTATCCGCTGAAAACCCTCATGAGGCAACACTTGTCCTACTAGGGACACCTAGAGGTTTAATGGCTTGTTGCATACGCTCAATGCAACCGTGCTCCTTATGAAAGTGGATTTGTCTTAGTTTTTCTTTATTCGAGGATGAATAAAAAGATAAGTGTGGGGGTATTTGATGTGCATGTAAAAATGCATATTTTTACTCACACACTTAATCTCATTTTAGTAAAATAAATATCATAATTGGATGTTTTTACATGTTTAAAACCAAATTTCAAAAACGTTTTCAAGTCATTATCAATGCATTTACATGGGGGCAAAACGGTAATTTTCATGTGTGAATTAATTTAGAAAATATTACTAGCATATTTTAATTTGTTTTGTAGGAATTTGGATTCAACATGGAAGTGGCCTCATGGAAATATGCATAAACAAGAGTTGGAAGCCAAAGAAATGAAGAAATAAAAGAATTCATGTAATCATGGAGGACCCCACCTACCCACTAACTCATGAACCATAATTCAGAGCTAATGCACATGTTAGTGGGGATTAAAGGCACATGCACATTTAATGGAGGATTAATTTCATGCTAATGATAACTTGGAGGCCACACTACCTCAAGGGCATTTTAGGGAGTTTCCTAAAATTGGATTAGGGTTTTAGTCATGTATAAATAACCCTCTTATGTTCATGTAATGGAGTTTTATCTTCTTATCATATTATGCAAGTTGTAGCCACAAAATTAATGAGAAATAAAATGGCTTCCTAAGCCTCTTCTTCTTTGTTCTTTACATGCTTTTATTTTATTTTATGCTCATTTTTATTTACATGCTCTCTTTCCTTTTATGTTAGTAGATTATATTTCCATTCATGCACTTAGTTTAGTTTTATTTTTATACAAGTAGGTAGTTCCTTTTATTTTAATTAGCTTGCACTTTCTTTTTTTGTTCTATGTTGAAATTTACATGTGTTGAAATGATAACACAAATAAGAACCTAAACCCCTTCAATTTAGGGGTAATGAATCTCTCTAAAATTATGTAGATTCAACATATTTTGTTATTTATGATCTCTTCTTGGTGCTTAATGAAGAGTTGGATTATGATGTAAGTTTATTAGGGAATTTGATAGCCTATGTTGTGTTTTAGTCACAAACGGGCTATGCTTAATTCAACATAAACACAATTTACATCATCTTACTAATTGATTTTGATAATGAAATTAAAGTAGAATCAAAAATTTGATGATCTATGTTACTAAACAAAATAGTAAATAGATCATGCTTAAAATAGCTTTTGTTTTGATTTCATGTTCATTTTCATTACAATTAATAAGTGGTTTTAGCTGTTGTATTAAAGTTTGATGGTTTAAGTTGTGTTAATTAATAACACAAATATACCATACTTATGATAATTACATTACTAATTCTACTTAGATTAAAATGAGAGATCATAGATTGATTTTGTGTTGATTTTATGTGAGAGTATGAGAGTGGATCTGCCTCTAAATTGTCTCTTAATCTCGTATTTTTATTCACTTTTGTTTTAGTTAGTTTTACATTTTTTAGCTTAAAACAATTTCAAACTCTTTGCGTTAATTGATTGAGTAGAATTTAAAATTAATTCATTTCCTTGCGGATCGATCCGTACTCGCATACATACTACAATTGTACATCGTACGCTTGCAGTTATTTTAACGATTATATTTTTAAGAGCGATTTTCTAACCGATAGGAAATCCGTCGTTATCAAACAATGTTCGACACAAGATGTACTTTGGGGGGCAAGTGTTATCCGGCATTTTGACCCGGCTATATCCGAACTGATTGGACAAGTCAGGCTCGACTGTCATTAAGGCCAGTAAGCCCAGGGCGATGATTGGGGGGTCCGAAAATCAAGTACAGATGATAATATGAAGCCATGATCAAACGAAATTGAGAGATATGCAATGTAAAATATTCGAAGTATGGAATATAGTTTAATATAGAAAAGGGATTGGTTATAATCACTCTCAATCATAGGGACCGGTCTACTTCACCCAAACAAGCGCAACTCAATGGAAAATAATCGATATCTCAAGATCCAGAAGTCTAATGCATATGAAACTTTGGAAACAAGATGTAGGGACCCTAGAGAGCCTACCCTAAGGATTACACCTCAAAAGGACTAACCAAGAGGGGTCGGCCCTCTTTCCTCCAAAGGGATCAGCCAGAATCAGGTAACAACGCACTTTACAGCATGATCAAGCAATAACTCAAGTTCTTCTAATCCAATTGGCATGAAATTTGGAGGCTAATCAAATTACAACTTGGAGAAGCTCCCATTAGGATCACACTCCCAAATTACTTCAAAATAGGGATCGACCTCGATCCCTATTTCTTAGGATTTAGGCCATGCGATCCTGTTAAAACTTGCCTTCTTCAATTTTAATGCGACAACTATATATTTCAAACTATATATTATGATGTCAAATATTCTTGCAGGAGTCTACAAAGAGAAGCAATTAATATATCATCAACAAACAAAGCTCAAGCTCTCAAGTATATTGCTTATTATTTTCGGATTAGATATTATTGTACAATCTCGGATATGATGATAAAAACACACACACGCAAATATACTTTTGAAAATCATGTTTCAAAAATGAAAAATATCTTTAACTATTTAAAGATATAAAAGTATTTTCAAAAATTATAAATATCTCAAAGTTCAAAATTACTAAAATAAGAAAGAGGAACAAATCAGTACAAGTTCAGACGACTGAACTTTTATTTGACAAACGTGTGAGGATAAAGTACAGCCGTCTGAACTCTCTGAAGAAATACTTTCTATTTCCCTATGAAACAGACGTCTACATAATTTAATACAGACGTCTGTCATCATCGACAGACATCTGAATTAATTGACAGACGTTTGAAATCACTGAATTTTGTTCTTCTTGACTTTTTGATATTTTAAACTTATTCAGCCATCTGAATATTTTTCCTCGGACATCTGAACTTGACGAACTGAAGCATCTCTTCATGAAATATCAAATTCTGAAGAGTTGTCTTCTTCACCAAGAGTTACACTCTTTCTAATGGTTGCAACTATTGAATTAAAACTATTCAATACTATAAATAGAGATGAAAATTCACTATTTGATTCACCAATTCTTTCTATCTATTCTTGCTTTATATTGTTATAATCTCAAGTGATTTTCAAATCTCTACTTCCTACAATTGAACATTCAAATCATCATATCAAGAAGATTATAGGAAGGGTGTACTATATTGACTATATTTGTGTTACTCAAGAACACACAAGTCAAGAAACAATTTATAAATTGTATTTGAAGTCCTATTCGGTTGCTTAGGCGGAAAAGTCCTGTTCGGTTGCTCAGGCGGTGTAATACATGTTCCTCCGGGTTAAGTGAGGGTTGTTAGAGAAATTCCAGAAGGAGTCTGGGATTGGATGTAGAACGGGAAGTTCGAACCAGTATAAAAATCCCTGGTGTCATTTTTATTACTGCTATTTATTATTATTTATAATTCCGCACTTGCTAGACTAGTTTAACTATATTATCGATCCATATACACTTTCATTTGGTATTAGAGCAAGGTCATCACATAACTATAACACGGTTATCTGATATTTAAAATAATATGGAAAATAACACTAGCAATAGCTTCACTGAGGGACAAGCCACTACACGACCACCATTGTTTAACGGATTAAATTATAGTTATTGGTCAACTAGAATGAGAATTTTTATGCAAGCTAGTGGATTTGAAACCTGGAATATCATTCAAACTGAATATACTATTCCTACTACAGAGTATGCTGCATGGTCTAATACACAAAAACTAGATGCTACTGCAAACGCAAAAGCAATGAATATGTTATTTTGCGCTTTAGACAAAAATGAATTCAATCGAGTTAGTATTTGTAAAACTGGATATGAAATTTGGAATACACTTAAGGTTACACACGAAGGAACGAATAAAGTAAAACAAAGCAAGATTTCTATGCTTAAAAACCAATTTCAAAATTTTAGAATGAAGCAAGGAGAAAGTATTAGTGAAATGTACTCTAGATTCCAGGATATCTATCATTCACTATTAGCTTTAGAAGTTACTTTTACTCAACCTGATATTGTTTCAAAAATCCTTAACTCTTTAACTGATGAATGGGAACGAAAAGTCTTAGCTATCGAGGAAGCTAATGATATTTCAACCATAAAAACAGAAGAGTTAATAGAAAATCTAATGTCCTATGAAGTAAATTTACATGCAAGATGAGCACAAGCACAGGACAAGAAAACTATCGCTTTTCAAGCAGAAAAAGAAGACTCTGAATCAGAAGACGATATGGCATTTATAGCTAAGAATTTCAAAAAGTTTTTGAAATTCAAAAGGAGCAATAAATTTGGAAATAACAAGGGTTTCAATAAGCCATCAAGCTCATCTCTTGAATGCTACGAATGTCACAAGAAGGGACACATAAAGAAAGATTGTCCTGATCGGAAGAAAGAATATAATTTCAAAAAGGACAAATATAAAAAGAAGCAAGATTTCTCAGTTACATGGGATGATACTGAATCTTCTTCGTCAGACAGTGATAGTGACAGTGATTCAGAACAAGCCAACGTTTGTTTTATGGCAACAAATGATGATGTAAGTGATCTAACTTTTGACGATTTAATAGAAATAAACTCTGAATTGTTAGATAAACTTAGAACCCTGAAGAGTAAATATAAAGATGCTTTAGGAAAATTAAATAGAACTGAAATAGAAACTAACATGTTAAAAGATGAAAAGAAAATATTAGAGGAAGAGTTAGTAAAATCTCAAGAATCTTATGTTAATATAACATCTCAATTCACTGATTTAAGTAGTGAAATGGAAAGACAGCAATATGAGAATGTTAAATTAGCAAAAGAGAATTATGATTTAAACTCTAATATTAAAACACTTGATATAGAAGTATCACATCTTAAAACAAAACTGGAAAATATTTCTAAAAATGTTTCTAAATTTAACAGTGGAAGAGAGAGTCTCTCTAAAAATAATTGAGAATTCTCAAACCTGTTCAAATAAAAAGGGGTTAGGATATAAAAAACCGATACAAAAGCATTCTAAGAATAATGGTTCATTATATACTAATTTTAAGAAAAAGGAATCTATATTTGCTCAAAAATCTTCTTCAAAAGTTGTTCATCCAAAATCAATTATGATTTGGGTTCCAAAAACTAATAATAATTTGATTAGGAATAACTACATTAAATCTTTCATTATGTCTGTACATAAGAATGAAAATTTTATTTTTAAAGGGAACTCTAAACCCAACTGGGTTTGGCTTCCTAAGATTTAACCCTTAGGACCCTAACGGAGGAAGTGGGTACCAACAGAATTTCAATATTTTTTGCAGGTACCAATTAAGAAAAGAGGAAAATGGATTCTAGACAGTGGTTGCTCAAAACACATGACAGGCGACAAAAATATGTTAACAAACATTATCTACTCAGATGGAGGATTTGTCACTTTTGGAGATAATTCCAAAGGTTATGTCACCGGCAAAGGCGATGTGAGCAATGACGGTACATCTAATTTACCTTTTATTACAAATGTTTTATTAGTTAAAAATTTAAAACACAACTTACTAAGTATTAGTCAATTATGTGATAAAGGTTTTAACATAGCATTTTCTGAAAATAAATGCAATATTTTTTATCAAAACAAAAATCTTATTTTCGAAGGAGTTAGAGATCGTAATATTTATATTCTGAATATGAAAATCAATCATAACACAAATATGTGTTTAATAGCCAAAGAAAATGATCCTTGGCTATGGCACAAGAGATTTTGTCACATTAATTTCAAAACTATTAATAAATTATCCAAAAATGATTTAGTAAAAGGTTTGTCTAAAATGAATTTTAAGATAAATAGCATTTGTGATGCTTGTCAACTAGGAAAATTAACTAAATCTTCATTTAAATCTAAGAAAATCATCTCTACATTACAACCTGTTGAGTTTCTACATCTAGATTTATTTGGACCAACTCAGATTCAATCTATTAATCACAATAGATATGTTTTTGTAATAGTTGATGATTTCTCAAGATATACGTGGACTTTATTTATGAAAAACAAAAGTGATACATTTGAAAATTTCAAAATCTTTGCTAAACAAATTTAGAATATTAAAAATATAAAAATTAAAAACATTAGAAGTGATCATGGAGGTGAATTTGAAAATGAAATGTTTGAGAAATTTTGTAATAAGAAAGGAATATTTCATAACTTTTCATTTCCAAGAACTCCTCAACAAAATGGAGTTGTAGAACGTAAAAATAGAACACTTCAAGAATGTGCTAGAACTCTATTGAATGGAACCACTCTTCCAAAACAATTCTGGGCAGAAGCCGTCGCTATTGCTTGTTATGTCCTAAATCGTGTCTCTATTCGACCTTTAACTAAACACACTCCATATGAACTTCTCAACGGTAGAAAACCTAATATATCTTACTTTAAAGTTTTTGGTTCGAAATGTTTTGCTTTAAATACGAAAGATCAACTAGGAAAATTTGATCCGAAATCGAATGAAAGTATCTTCATCGGATATTCAGAACGAAGCAAAGCATATATAATCTATAATAAAAGAACTCGAACTATTAAAGAAACATTTCATGTATCATTTAATGAAAATTTCAAAATTAACACAAATGATGATGAAGATATTATAATTAATTCTAATTCCAATATTAACAACAATATACCTGAAAATACTTCTTCTGAAACTCAAATTGAAACAGAACTAAAATCTCCACCGAGAATTTTAAAAGATCATCCAATTCAAACTATAATAGGACAAATTGATGAAAAAGTTAAAACACGTAATCAACTAAATCAAATGGGTCATATAGCTTTTCTTTCTAACATAGAACCTAAAAATATTAAAGAAGCCTCAACTGATGATTATTGGATTATTGCTATGCAAGAAGAACTAAACCAATTCGAAAGAAATGACGTTTGGAATTTAGTTCCAAGGCCTAATGATCAATCAGTTATTGGTACTAAATGGGTTTTTAAAAATAAAGCTGATGAGAATGGAAATATCACTAGAAATAAAGCTAGATTAGTTGCATAAGGTTATAATCAGAAAGATGGAATTGACTATGAAGAAACGTTTGCTCCTGTCGCTAGATTAGAAGCAATACGAATCTTATTAGCCTATGCTTGCTTTCATGATTTTAAACTATATCAAATGGATGTTAAAAGTGCATTTTTAAATGGATTTATTAAAGAAAACGTTTATGTTGAACAACCTCCCTTGTTCATACACGAACAATTTCCAGATCATGTGGGAGCGTCAACCTCAGTGGTCGCCAATTAAACCATTTGACGATAACAATCAAATCGAATTATACAATGAAAAGTCTCTGAAATCTCCAAAAACTCCGAAGACTTCAAAATAAAGTATATATATATATATCTATATATATATGAGATTTATGATTGTTCAGTTTGTTTTTATATGTATGTACTTTAAAAATTATATATATATGGTTATTCTTACATATTGAATCATAAAACATAACTTAAAAAGGTTGAAATACAAAAAATCAGCCTAACAGACGTCTGATAGTTTTTAACAGACGTCTGTATACCTATTTTTAATATACACTTCAGACACACAGACGTCTGGAGACAATATTTCAGACGTCTGACTTTAGTACAAAAAGTTTCAAATTCTCTGGTCCTAGATGAACCGTCTGAAAATTATGTCACAGACATCTGTACTCGAATATAGACGTCTGCAACAAAAATTTAGCCATCTGATTTGAGTTCATAAAGTCTATAATTCTCTGGTTCTTATTGAGCCGTCTGAACATTATGACACAGATATCTGTCCTCAAAAATAGACGTCTAAAATAAAATGTTCAAACGTCTGAATTTAGTTCAATATGTTATTTATTCTCTGTTTCAAATTGAGACCTCTGAGCCATCTGAACAAAATACTTCAGACGTCTGTCATCATATTTAGCCGTCTATTATAAATTTGAGAAGTCTGACTCTATTGATTTTTTCAACTGTTTTTACTCTCTACAGGACATCAGACTTGTGTATTTTTTTTAGACGTCCGAAACCCTATTGAAATTAAAAACCTCTAAATCAAAAATAACCGCCCCCTCTTCTAACGCGGTTATTCACTTCTTCAATTCCCAAATTCAAATCAAAAACCCTAGCTCTCTCTCAACAATGGCGCCTAAATCCAAATCAAAAGGGAAAAAGGGAGAATCTTCTCAACCATCTTCTCATGTTCTTCCTACTGATGAACAAATCGAAGCATGCCTTTATCACGAACCCAGGAGTATGGCTCGCTACAAATATCTCTCATCTCTGTCTTCTTTTCATGGTATATTCCACGACCTTGATCACTTTCCTACATATAGAATCAAACTGTTTACTGATAGGTCTAACATCACCAGTCTCATTGACTATAAAGACAATCAAGTCAATATTTGCAGGCTTAGTGTTCTATTATTTCTAGCCAATGTCAATAATCCCCAAATTAGGCTACATAGAGAAAAAGGAACGCTATGGACAAGCGTATTTGGAAATATTCTGAAAATAACTCCCGATGACATTGCACGAATTTTGAAATGTACCAACGACGGGATAGAATTATAAGATTTTAAGTTAGAAGGTGATGATCTTAAACAAATAGAATATCATCTTTTCGAACCCGGACAGTCTAAAGATAGGTCGAATCATCTTCGTCCACGACCTAGATTGTTACTACGAATGCTAATTAAAACAATTTTTCCCCGACAAGGAAGCCACGAAATAATTTACGATCATGAAGATAAAGCGCTTCAAGCAATCTTTGGAGATCAAAAGATTAATTGGGCTCAATATTTTTATGATGAGTTTCGTACTTATCATGATTCTAAAAAGAGATCACTTATCTATGCTCCTTACATTACCCGGATACTCGCTGATTTGTCTATTCAAAGTCCGGCTATTGAGTTTGAAAAGATTAAAGTGTCCAATACTCGATTTTTTAGCCTTATGGGATTACCGGAATCCCCTCCGGTATATCTAACCTACCCTGATTATAAAGCATAACAACTAGCACTCCAAAAACAAAAAGGAAAAACTAAAATGGATACCTCTGGTCCCGATGGAGAAGAACCAAATATTGGAGATGAGGGAGATAATGGAGATGAAGAAGAAGATGAAATTGAGGATGACGAAGCCACAGAGCAAACTTTTATCCAAAGTTCAATTCAAGAAAACTCCGATATTTAACAAATTTCTGGAAATTTAAGAAGCTATACCAAAAGTGAGAAGCTCAAATCCGATATCATCATTTCTAAAAATCAAAAGAAGCTTTCTCATCGAATTGCCCAATGCTTTTCATCCATAAACTCTAGATTCGATAATCTCGATACCAAAGTAGAAGAAAATTCAAGAGAGATGAAGAATGTTAAGATTATTCTTCGATGTATGTGGAAGAACTCTTATGGATCTTCTCCTCCTCCCTCTCTAACTTGGGGAGATGGCTAAAGAAGATCATCTTTCTTTGGTTTGTTTTGGTCTAAATTCCCTTCTATCTTAAATGTCTGTATGGTTAAAATCTTTCAACACTTCTGTACTATGTTAAAAACATATATTGTGTACTTTGTTCTTTTTAATCTACTATGTTATTTTGTTGTGCAAACTTCTAGTCGTATGTACATATGTACATATGATCATTATGCAATATGTTCTCTCTGTTAATTATATGCATGTACCACTGGTATGTACTAAGTTAATATGTACTACTGTTATACACAAAATTCAAAACAAATTTCCAAATTTTTGTCACTGTTAAAAAAAATGATTCAAAAACATTACTGAACATATATGTGTGTCACTGTTCTTTATGTTGTACACCCCCTACATATTTCTTTTTGTTAATGAAAAAGGGGGAGAAATATTAATCATTCTGCTATATAAACTGGTCATGATGACAGGGGGAGCAAAAGGTATGGTTTATACTAACCATTGAATTATATAGTTGTCATCATCAAAAAGGGGGAGAATGTTGGAACCTGCCTTCTTCGATTTTAATGTGACAACTATATATTTCAAACTATATATTATGATGTCAAATATTCTTGCAGGAGTCTACAAAGAGAAGCAATTAATATATCATCAACAAACAAAGCTCAAGCTCTCAAGTATATTGCTTATTATTTTCGGATTAGATATTATTGTACAATCTCGGATATGATGATAACAACACACACACACAAATATACTTTTGAAAATCATGTTTCAAAAATGAAAAATATCTTTAACTATTTAAAGATATAAAAGTATTTTCAAAAATTATAAATATCTCAAAGTTCAGAATTACTAAAATAAGAAAGAGGAACAAATCAGTACACGTTCAGACGACTGAACTTTTATCTGACAGACGTCTGAGGATAAAGTACGGTCGTCTGAACTCTCTGAAGAAATACTTTCTATTTCCTTATGAAATAGACGTCTACATAATTTAATACAGACGTCTGTCATCATCGACAGACGTCTGAAATCACTGAATTTTGTTCTTCTTGACTTTTTGATATTTTAAACTTATTCATCCATCTGAATATTTTTCCTCAGACATCTGAACTTGACGAACTGAAGCATCTCTTCATGAAATATCAAATTCTGAAGAGTTGTCTTCTTCACCAAGAGTTACACTCTTTCTAATGGTTGCAACTATTGAATTAAAACTATTCAATAGTATAAATAGAGATGAAAATTCACTATTTGATTCACCAATTCTTTCTATCTATTCTTGCTTTATATTGTTATAATCTCAAGTGATTTTCAAATCTCTACTTCCTATAATTGAACATTCAAATCATCATATCAAGAAGATTATAGGAAGGGTGTACTATATTGACTATATTCGTGTTACTCAAGAACACACAAGTCAAGAAACAATTTATAAATTGTATTTGAAGTCCTATTCGGTTGCTTAGGCGGAAAAGTCATGTTCGGTTGCTCAGGCGGTGTAATACCTGTTCCTCCGGGTTAAGTGAGGGTTGTTAGAGAAATTCCAGAAGGAGTCTGGGACTGGACGTAGAACGGGAAGTTCGAACCAGTATAAAAATCCCTGGTGTCATTTTTATTACTGCTATTTACTATTATTTATAATTCCGCACTTGCTAGACTAGTTTAACTATATTGTCGATCCATATACACTTTCAGATCCTTCCTGTGGGTCCGTATGGTTTTGGAGATCCTTCTGCCGAATTTTCGGGAGATATTTTTCCATCTTCCACTATAAATACAAGCTTGATTGTTCATTCTAAGGATCTTTACACGGCTGTTTGCTTTATACTCTATTATCGCTAAGGATTTTCATCCGTTCCTAACTATACTCAGTTTACAAAGTGATTAATTAAGCTATCTATTCAAAGTGGACGTGGCAAACAACGCTGAACCACTATAAATTGTTGTGTCTTCGATATTTGCTTAATTCTGATTGCTTTATTGCCATATTCTCTCTATTTACATTTACCATTCTTCATTTATTTCTATATAAAATCTCTATTGGGTGTTTGTGCCAATAATTGTTGCAAACACCGCACTCAATGTCCACTATACCATTTTGATACTTTCCTCACCATAATCACAATGGATCTAGTCTCATAATTTATCATTGACTAAAGCTCTCAAAATTAATTTTTGAGGAGGAGAAGCTTTTTCATTTATTGGTGTAAGGAGGAATGAAAAGTGAATGATGGAAATAAAAGAGAGGTGAGGAAAAGTCATGTGTGGGGGGAATTTTGTATACCAGAATATATATCTCTTATTTAATTTTTCAAATAAATCCCCCACATGCTTCGAGCCCATACAATCAAGCAGCATAAAACTCAATTGTACATATCACCTCATTTTTCCAGTCTTGATGGTATAAATTTCGTTGCTACCTGATACAGCGCTCCAGGGTGGCAATTTCATGCATCTCGATGTCGATTTGGCCGTCCGATCACCCAATTTCAAATATAGCAATATTTATACTTATTTTGATTCGCGACGTCGATCCAGACTCAAAAAAATTGGTCTCGTGTCCTAATTCAAATATATGCAAAAATTCATATTTTGGACCTTCAATTCAAAAACGATTCAATATTTAAATTACTTATTTAAGCATCCCACCATTAAATACCCAGGTTATTACAGGCGCTTTGAGGGCTAACTTTGCCAAGCTATGCAAAGATTACTCCATCTTGTGTGGCAGGCCATTTCTTGGAATGAAGTCAGCTATCGAAGTGTAGGATTGGTTGGACATCTGCAAACGTATCTTTGGTGACATGGAAGTAGATGATGCCATGAAATGGAAGCCGGCCTTTGGAAAGCTTCAAAGGCGGGCCAAGAACTAGTGGAATTCGATTACTATTGCTACACCCGACAATCAGTTCACTTAGGACTAGTTCAAGGCTAAGTTCGAGGAGAAGTTTGTCCTAGTTGCTCAGAAGTTGATGTTATTCAGGAGATTCACTGATCTAAAGGAGGGAAATATGTTTATCTTCGATTATATTACCGAGTTCGACGATTTGTTAAAGTATGGAATGTCTTTCATCGACACTCCATTAAGGAAGAACAAGAAATTTCTTATGGGTTTGGACGACTATCTGAGGGAGAAATTTGTGAGTCATATCGGTGAGCCATTTGAGAGACATGACGAGAAAGCTTTCACCAGGAGAGCTTTACCCCAAATCCAAATCGGCCATTGTCATTAAAGAAGAGCCAATACTGCAGCAAGGTGGCGAAGGCAAGAAGAAATGGAATAGAAAGAAGAAGCGGTTTCAGGGAAAGAATGCTTAGAAGAAGGCTAAAAGGTAACCCTGTCTGTTATGGTTATGGAGACATGGGTCATCTGATCAGAGACTGCAAAGTTGATGAGAAGGAGAAGTGTTACAACTACGGCATATGTAGAAAAGTTTTCTAGAACCAATACAGTAGAAGTAGGTTTATTAAGGCATATGCTTT
This sequence comes from Allium fistulosum, assembly GCA_030737815.1. NCBI lineage: Eukaryota > Viridiplantae > Streptophyta > Magnoliopsida > Asparagales > Amaryllidaceae > Allium > Allium fistulosum. Next base: position 1,123,186,281 of record CM060904.1, on the reverse strand, counting down.
GGATGATGTTCCAACTTTGTCGAGTGCTCCCTTGGCGAAAGAGAAGGGGAAGATGTTGTTGTTCAAGGTATGCTTACCTTTTATGATGTTCCCATATGTGTTTTATTTGATACTAGGGCTTCACATTCCTTCCTAACTAGTGGCCTAGTAGATGGATTGGGATTGAAACCGACCCTTGATTGTGATGAACCCTATTAGACGCTCCACCAACCTATGCATGGTTTATCGTGATTTGGCCTTATTGAGTCATGGATGCTATTTTGTTATTGATTACTTTGTTTTGAATTTCAGTGGGTTTAGGATTACCTTGGGGATGGACTAGCTAAGGATGGGTGGTAGTGGAAAGCTATTGATGATGATCAAGGCTGTGGAGAGGCGGACAATAGTGATTGGCTTCCTGTCGGAGGATGGTTTTATGGTTAGCTTTCTAGTTTGCTCGAGATTCCTAAGATAGGTTGTCATTTGTGCCTATCGTTAGAGAGTACCAGGATGTGTTTGAGTAGTTGACCATACATCGAGAGATTGAGTTTCATATAGAGTTAGCGAAGGATGCCATACCGATAGTCATGCCTTTGAGGAGGTGGCTAGATTACCACCGCACCGAGAGATTGAATTTCATATATACTTAGAGAAGGATGTCGGTTTCATATGGCACCTAGAGAGCAAAAGGAGTTGGAGATGAAAGTACATGGCCTGTTAAAGAGAGGATTCATTTGTTGGAGTATATTTGAGTGGGGTACACCTACAGTATTTCCACTAAGGCGGATGGCTCTATGACGTTATGCGTAGATTATTGTGAGCTGAATAAGGTGATTGTTAACCTAAAAAATGTATCAACACCCCAGTTTGAGTGAAAGCACCAGCCTTTTTTATCAAGGAAAATAAAATAGAAAAAGCAATAGTAAATAGCAGAAAAGGTAAAGAGACAAGAGATTTTTTATCGTGGTTTGGCTGCTAAAGAAGCCTGCGTCCACTTTATAGATTCTTTTTTTGATTAACTTCTATTACAAAGGAGTTTAGATTACAATATAATTCTCCTTTCCTAGATTAGATCAAGCCACCATTGTTAGAGACAAAAGGAGGATCTCAATTGTCCCTTCATGGCTGTTGTGTGGGAGAAGAAGAGTGAAGAAATAATGGCAGAGCTTTAACAGAGATCAGATCCCCTCTACTATTACAAATAGGATGGTATTTATAGGGGTTAGAAAGTATTTAGGCCAAAGCCACGTTACCAAAAGCCTGTAGTCATCATGCAAAGGTCGCTTAAGAAGTTTGGAGGCGTTTGGAGCTAGCTTTTCGGATCTGTACGATCCAAAAAGTTGTGCAATTTTTGAGTCTTCTCAATTTGGTTGTCTTCCGATCCTATAATTGAGTGCCTTGTCTGAATATCAAATCGTTAGGAGTTAGTTTTATCATTCATCTTCATAGATCATCCAATCCATCTCTTCATAGAAGATCCATCCATAACTCACTCAATACTTAACTAAATGATATGAAACTTCATACATGCAATGTAAATGAGTAAGAGAGCCTCCAAATCGGATTTCATGAGGATCCGAGCTAAGTATTTGGATCGGCGATGATCTAATTGAGTCGGATCGGCGGTGAACCAAACCCATATCTTATTTTTGAATCTTCTTTTGGGTCGTAGGAGATCCAGCAATAACTCACTCAATACTTAACCAAATGATATGAAATTCATAAATGCAATATACATGAGTAGCAGAGCTTCCGAATATGATCTCATGAGGTGGGGCCCATCCTAGGTGGGTCGGACATGATCTGTCAAACTAGCTCAATTTGGAGGAGATCCACCCATAACTCGCCCAATACTTATCGAAATCAGATGAAACTTTGCAGGTAGCTTCTACAAGATGTGTGGGACCTATGCTATGGATCGTAGGTGGTAATGCCCAGTCTAACTAGATCGGACAATCCGATGAGTTTGAATCGGTGCCGATCCAAATTGGCGTGACTTCATTTTAGTTGTGAGCCTTATTTTATGTCTTTTAAGTTTCTCCTCCAAATTTCAAGTCAATCCGAGTCCGTATGAGTTCTATAGGTTCATTTTAAGTTGCTCCGGTCCAAAAGCGGGTAGGTATTTGAATGAGTCTTCACTTCTTGAACTAGGTTGCTTGGAATGTTACCAAACTTGATAGGTGAGCTTAGTAGAGGCGTAGGAGTGTAATGCAAGTGGTTAGAAGGAACCGCGAGCCAACATTTCGGATCGGTACCGATCCAATTGGATCGGATCGGTATCGATCCGAAGAGTTAGCGTAATTCTGGGCCAAACTTCTTGTGTTTCTTTGTCTTGTACTTTTAGGCTTTGGGGTCAAGTTTCGAGTCGTTGTAACTTAATTAGAATTTTCTAACTCCTTTTGAATTCTGTTGGGTTAAAAACCCAGTTAGCACTTGCCCCCCAAAGTACGCCTTTTGAATGAAAGGTGTGCTTTGCTCCAGAACAAGTTCCGGTAATGAGTCTTCGATTGTTGAGCTTTCCAGCGGCTTTTAGCCTTGGCGAACCATCCAATTCCTTTGGATTCTTTCGTCAATCACAAGTCGTTCCAAACCTATTATAGCCTAAGACTTTAGACACTACCTAACTGTAATCCATAACTCACAATTATTCTGGTTTCATTCGGAGTTATTACATCACATGTTTCTAATTACATTACACATCTCTAATCGTCCCGTGTTCATCCGGGATTTACATCATTACCACTAAGATTTAATTCAGAGTTATAATATCACATATTAAAATCACATTATATATCGAAATCATATCACATCATATATCAAAATCATCTTGTGTCTATCCAAGATTTATCCATTTTATTCTATTTATAAGGCATTCAAATCCTTTTCGCAAAATCAAATCTATTTTAAGGTTCGATCTCTCCAGACCGTTTAAGTTTAATGGGCGATCTCTCCGGATCATTTGATGTTTAGTTTAGGGGACGATCTCTCCGGATCATTTGTTTGTTCAGTTCAGGGGATAACTCTCTGAATCATTTGCTTATTAAGTTAAGGGAGATTAAGTAAGCCCATCCGCTCACTCTCCGGTGAGGGGACTTACTTCTTGCACTCTGGTTCGGTCTCTCTAGTCGGGACTCTATAGTGTTCGATGTTCAGGGGGATGATCTCTTCGGATCATTTGCTTATTAAGTTAAGGGAGATTAAGTAAGCCCATCCACACACTCTCCGATGAGGGTACTTACTTCTTGCACTCTGGTCTCGTCTCTCTGGTCGGGACCCTATGGCGTTCAATATCGTACAAGTCCTCCACTCGCTCTCCGGCAAAGGGACTTGCACCTTGCACTCCAGTCCCATCTCTCCGGTCGAGAACCTATGGCATTCAAAATCAATCATCACGTTAAATATGGATTTTACAAAATTCAAATTTTAAATCAAAGCAAACAAGCAGAAATTAAATTAGCAAAAATCCTGAATGTTTACCCCAGACATCCGACTCAGAGCATGGCAAAGGACCAATCAAGGTTTTGTGCACGTCCAAGCGGTCTGAGATTATTATCCTAAGCAGTCATCCCAGATATCCGACTCAGAGCGCGACTAGGTACCAATCTAGGTTTAGCACACGTCTAAGCGGTCTAGGGTTATTATTATTTTTACCGCTAATATACGAAAAGAAAAGTGCAAAAAGAAACCAAAGCAAAGAGTAGCAGCCAGATCTAACTTCCCATCCATCCCGGTTATGGGATTATCTGTCTTGGACTAGATCCCTGGGCATTCCTTAAGCATCTGCTACGGGTGGTGGCTGCTCCGGATGTGCTATCGCAACTCTGTTCCTCACGTATTGCGACAGTTGATTGTTCTGAACCAGTTCTTCTATCAGATCATGAAGGTGTCGGCACTCATTTTTTCCATGTCTGCCCAACTCATGGAAGATGCAAAACTTTCTATATCCTTTCTCTCGATCAGTGAGCTCTCTTCTCGGAGGTTTCCGATAGGGAATTTTCCCCCTAGTATCTAGGTATATCCTTTCCAGGATTTCAGTCTGCTCAGAGTAGGAACAGAATTTGAGCTCCCTCCTTTGTCGTTTCAGTTCCCTAGAATCATCATCAGCTTCTTTTTTCCCTTTGTCTTTTTCAGATCCTGCTCTAGAGGATCCCTTGCCATCCACAGCATAAATTTCGGCGTCTTCAGCTTCATATTCAGCGTCGGCATCCTCCTGATGTAAATATCTCTCAGCTGCATATAAAAACTTAGCAAGATCCATTGGTGGATCCCTCTTAAGTGCAGCCTTGAAGTCGGTCTTGCTAACGACTCCAGACATTGCCGCCATCAAAATCACTAATGGGTCCGGCCTATAAACCGCTGCTGCTATTGCATTGAATCTTGTTAAATAACTTCTCAAGGTCTCCCAGGGCCTTTGTTTCATATTTGCCAATGTCATCACATTCTTCGGTTGTGAGATGTGACCTTGGAATTGTCTTAAAAATCTACCCACTAACTCAGTCCATGCACTAATGGATCATTCTCCAGCTGTTTAAACCACATCGCCGCAAAACCCGTCAAGTATAATGGGAAGCACCGCCCCACTACTTCCTCAGAAGCACCCAACACCTCCATATGTCGGATATATCTCATCAGATGAATCATTGGATTGGTCTTTCCATTGTACATTTCCAATGCGGGAAGCTTGAAATCGGGAGGATTTCTCGCATTCCGAATATTTGCAGTAAATGGGTTTCTATTCATATCTTCGAAACCCTGATCTGTGGGTCCTCCTCTAACCAACCTTTTTACTAATCCAGCAATTCGATTTTCACCATCCAATGAAGGTCTTCGTCCGAAAGTGATGTTTTGTCCCTCGCCTTGGTAAGGTAAATCCGACGCATACTCCATTGGTTTCACACTAGTGTTCTACTCTACTCTCCTAGTCTCATTCTGTCCTCCGCTCCTCTGGGGTAGCCCTAGCATATATTCCTCTGCCGCTTGCACTGTAGTATTCGGACTAGCTCCTATACCACCAGTTCCTGGAGTTTCAACAGTCACTCCATTACTGACCCTTTCGATGCCAGCTCCAATATTGATCCCATCATCGGCGTTGATTTCCATGTTGACTGTCGTGTTGCCCGCAAGTATCGGTTGCTCTGGGCCTTGAGGTAATGTTCCATCTCATTCTAATCCAACTCTAACAGCTCCTTTATTGTTTCCTAGGGTCTGAATTCCTGCAGCTCCTGCAGTTCCTTGTAATCCCATCCTTTGGAAGAATCGCTCCATCATTTCTTGTTGCCTAGCCAAGATTCTATCCTGCATCTCCTTCATCAGCCTTTCCATTTATTCTCTAGCTATATAGTTGGATTGGTGATAATTTGAGAATACTTCCTAACTGCCCTCGGGGTCTGGTTGACTCGCTCCAGTTTTAGATCTAGTGTTAGGCCTCTTCATTTTCCCCAAATCTCATATTCAAGCTTCAAGTTTCCAGATCTTCCTTTATTCTCAGTGAAAGCACCAAAATGTTAACCCAAAAAATGGATCAACATCCTGGTTTGAGTGTGAAAGCACCAGCTATGTTTATCAAGACAAATAAAATAGAAAAAGCAATAGTAAATAGCAGAAAAGGTAAAGAGACAATATTTTTATAATGGTTTGGCTGTTAATAAAGCCTACGTCCACTTTATAGATTCTTTTATTGATTAACTACTATTACAAAGGAGTTTAGATTACAATATAATTCTCTTTTCCTAGATTAGATCAAGCCACTATTATTAGAAACAAAAGGAGGATCTCAATTGTCCCTTCATGGTTGTTGTGAGGGAGAAGAAGAGTGAAGAAATAATGGCAGAGCTTTAGAAGAGATCAGATCCCCTATACTGCTATAGATAGGATAGTATTTATAGAGGTTAGAGAGCATTTGGGTCAGAGCCAATTTACCAAAAGCCTGTAGTGATCATGTAGAGGTCGCTCAAGAAGTTTGGGGTGTTTGGAGCTAACTTTTCAGATCGGTACTGATCTGATTGGATCGGATAGGTGCCTATCCAAAATGTTGTGCAATTTTTTAGTCTTCTCAATTTTGGTTGTCTTCCTATCTCATAATTGTGTGCCTTGTCCGAATATCAAGTCGTTTGGAATTAGTTTGATCATCCATTTTCATAGATCATCCAATCCATCCCTTCATTGAAGATCCATTCATAACTCACTCAATACTTAACCAAATAGTACAAAACTTCATACATGCAATATACATGAGTAGGAGAGCCTCCAAATCGGATCTCATTAGGATCCGAGCTAAGTATTTGACTCGGCGATGATCCAGTTGAGTCGGATCGACGATGTTCCAAACCTTAGCATATTTTTTAATCTTCTTATGGGTCGTAGGAGATCCAGCCATAACTCACTCAATACTTAACCAAATGATAAGAAACTTTGTACATGCAATGTACATGAGTAGGAGAGCCTACAAATTAGATCTCATAAGGTGGGGCCCATCCTAGGTGGGTCGGACCTGATCCCCCAAACTTGCTCAATTTGGAGGAGATCCATCCATAACTTGCTCAATACTTATCGGAATCAGATGAAACTTTGCAAGTAGCTTCTACCGGATGTGTGGGACCTAAACTATAGATCATAGGTGGTGGGCCCAACCTGAATGGATCGGACGTTCCGATGAGTTTGGATCGGTGCCGATCGAAATTGGCTTGTCCAAATGACTTCATTTTCGGTGTGAGCCTTTTTATACGCCTTCTTAGCATCTCCTCTCAATTTCAAGACAATCCAAGTCAGTATGAGTTCTGTAGGTCCATTTTAAGTTGCTCCAGTCCAAAAGCGGGTAGGTATTTGAATGAGTCTTCACTTCTTGAACTAGGTTTCTTGGAATGTTACCAAACTTGATAGGTGAGCTTAGTAGAGACGTAGGAATGTAATGCAAGTAGTTAGAAGGAACCATGAGCCAACATTTCGGATCGGTACCGATCCAATTGGATCGGATCGATATCGATCCGAAGAGTTAGTGTAATTCTGGGCCAAACTTCTTATGTTTCTTTGTCTTATACTTTTGGGCCTTCAGGTCAAGTTTCACTCGTTCTGACTTAATTAGATTGTTCTAACTACTTTTTAATTCTGTTGGCTTAAAAACCCAGTTAACAGTGATAAAGAAGAACAAGTATTCACTTTTACGTATTGATGACTTATTCGATTAGCTCCATGGTGCGAAGGTGTTCACCCAATTAGATTTGGCGATAGATTTTACCATTGAGAGCAGCGAAGGAGAGTTTGTTGATCACTGCATTTCGTACACCGTCTGCTTTCCATGAGTTGTTGGTTATTCCATTCGGGCTAACCAATAATCCGGCATACTTTTTTGATCTCATAAACTGCGTCTTCAGGGATTAGGTAAACAAGTTTGTATTTATGTTCATGGATGATATTCTAATATATTCTTGGATAGAGGAGGAACACACACTTGAGGATTGTGCTTGAGGTCTTAAGGGGGCACAAGTTGAAAGCAAAGTTTTTGAAATGTCACTTTTGGTGAAGGAAAGTGAGATTCTTGAGTCATGTCATCTCTGAGCAGGGAATCACAGTAGATCCTGCCAAGGTGGTAGCGGTTCAGGATTGGAGTCATCCCTAGAATGCTATGGATATAACGATTTTCCTAGGATTGGTGGGATATTATAGACATTTATGAAGAACTTCTCGAAGGTTATAGCACCGTTGACCAGTTGACCAATTTGACGAAGAAAAATTAGGCTTTTGTTTGGGACACGAAGTATGACCATACATTTGTGAGTTTGAAGGAGAGGTATACGAGTGCACTGGTATTGATCATCCTAAGCGGGAATGAGGAGTTGATAATATACATAAACGCATGTGGTACTGGATTAGGTGCGGTTTTGATGTAGAAGGGAAAAGTTGTTGCTTACGCTAGCCGACAGCTGAAGCCGCACGAGAGGAAGTACCTATCTCATGATTTGGAGTTGAAGGCGACAGTGTTTGCTTTGAAGATTTGAATGCACTACTTATTAGGAGAAAGGTATGAGTTGTTCACAGACCCACAAATCCTTAAAGTTCCTTCTCCTAGAAGGATCTCAACCTTCATCAGCATCGATGGTCTGAATTCTTGGCCTTCCACGACTTTGGCATTTTCTATATGCCTGGTAAGGGAAATGCGGTTATCAATGCATTAAGTAGAAGACATGCCAGTTTGGAAGCGATGTTCATGGAGTGGAAGCAGTTGGAGTATTTTGTTGGTTATGACTTCAAATATCATTGCAAATTAAGGCCAGCGATGTTGGCAAGTTTGAAAATCAGACCTACTTTGGTTGAGCGGATCGGTATTAGTTAGAGGCGAGATGCTAGACTAGCAAAGTTCATGGAAAAAATAGAAGGAGGAGTAGAGTTTGAAGATATGAAATAGTATGGAGTTTACCGAGAAGGTTGGTCCGTAAGGATAGGAGACTGTTTGTCCCCGAAGTTGATGGATTGCGAGATGAGGTGCTACGAGAGTGCCATCATTTTAGGTTGACTATATATCACGGTGGCATTAAGATGTACCATGGTATAAAGCAGACCTATTATTGGGAGGGGATGAAGAAGGATGTAGGGACATTCATCTCGAAATGTATGAACTGTTAGTTAGTAAATGCAGAGCAGAGAAAGCCAAGTGGATTACTACAAACGATTGAGGTTCCCAAGTAAAAACAGGAGCAAGTATCGATGGACTTTATTGATGAACTGCCAAGGACTTGAATAGGGTATAATAGCATTTGAGTCATATTCAATCGATTGACCAAGAGTGCTAGATTTATACCCATCAACTCAAGTAGAATGGCAACCAAACTAGCCGAGTTGTATGTGAAATGGGTTGTACGATTTCATGGTGTGCCGAAGAGCATTGTGAGCAACCGAGACTCGTTGTTCACTAGTAGGTTTTGAAGAGCTTACAAGAGGCGTTAGGGACTGAGCTGCATCTCAGTACAGCTTATCACCCACAAACAGATGGACAGACTGAGAGGATGAACTGTATATTGGAAGATCTCTTGTGGGCTTGCATACTCGATTTCGAAGGCTCGTGGACGATCACTTGCATATGTTGGAATACACATATAACAATAGCTGTCAATCTAGTATCAGTATGACACCATATGAAGCATTGTATAGCCGACCGTGTAACACTCCTTCCTGTTGGTGGGAAGCGGGTGAGAAACTAATACTTGGACCAAAAATTATTAGAGAAACCTTAGAAAAGATTAAGATCATTTGACAATGAATGAAAGCTGCTCAGGATAGGCAGAAGAGCTACGCTGATAGAACGTAGGGATTTAGAGTTCTCCATCAGCGATATGGTGTTTGTTAGGATTTCTCCTTTGAAGAATGTCATTCGATTCGTTAGTAAGGGGAAGTTGGCACCGAGATTCATAGGTCCCTTTTTGATAATAGAGATGATTGGGAACCTACCCTATAAGGTCGACTTACTTTAGTAGATGGTGGGTGTGCACAATGTCTTCCATGTTTTTCATCTATGGAAGTTTGTGCACGACTCAGGCGTGATGATTGCACCAGATCAACTTGATGATATCGAGATTGAACTTGAAGCTTTGAGACCTTATGGGTCGGTTCGTATTGTCGGACACGATATAAAATAGCTTAGGAGGAAGATGGTGGAGTTAGGGAAGTTCAATGGGTCGAAAGTGAAGGTAATTATACGTGGGAAATCAAGGAGAGCATAAGGACCGCACATCCGGAACTCTTTATATGGTAATGCCTATTGTTTATTATATTTACTTTCATACTTGAAATCATATAGAGTAGTTTAGTATCATGCATGCTAGGATAGACTTACCTACACTATTGGTTGCATGACAGCTTGTTTGATATATACAATAGATGCATATGATTCGGGGTAACTATGTTTGACTTATTTGGGGATTTCGAGGGTGAAACTCCCAAAAGGAGAGAGTGTAGCGACCCGTATTTTACATATCGAAGGATCATAAAGTATTTTTATTTTATTCCTTTGAGGTCATATGACTCTAAAATTTTGGAAAATAACTCTTATGGACATTTTCCATATCAATGATTTTTGCCGAATTTCTATTTTACCATTTTGACCCTAAAAATATTTTTTGGACTATAACTTTCGATAGAAGCCAAATTAGGGTCCTAAACCACTTCCATTGCTTCAGGATGATGGTTTTACATTTCGTAGAGTGGTTATAATAGAAAAACGGACTTACCATTTGAAAGTTATAGATGTTTTAAGTATTGGCTGCTATTGGTATGCATTAATGGGCATTTAAATAAGCCCGTGCTTATGACCAGTAACCCACCTTAAATATTATGCTAAGGGTAGGCTGTAGGAACTGATCTAAGTCATTTTCATCTTCCCCAAAATAGCTCTAAACCTCAATAAGCCCTAATTTCATCAAAAAGCCTACCTTTTTCCTTACTAATCTTAGCCTAAATTATAATTAGAGGGCTAACTAGCATAGAGAAACTTGAGATTATCATTTTGACTGATTTGCATTCGTCTCCTTTTATGTCCACCTCGGATATAAGGGGAGAAATTGATATTTTAGGTATTTGGTAAGGGGTTCTTGACCTCTTACTTTACTATGCATGTTTATATAGTTAAAAATGATGTTTATAACAAAATTTTGACCCTAAATTGTTTTCTAACTTTAATCACATTTTAACATATATTCATGGCTGAAATTTGATTGATTTTTAAATGGTTTTGCAACCTCTTTTGTTCATATTCATATTCTAGTGTAAAAGTTAGATTTTGATTGGATTTGCTTAATTATCATGCTCTTATGGATGTCATGTATGAATGGATGCATATGTGTGATATTTCATGTTTATGTATTGTGCATTGATGTGGTTTGCTAGTGCTGTTAAGTAATTAGGAAAGGAGTAATCGAATTGGCAAAACGAAGGCAAACATGGACGGAATTGGATGAAACCTGAAGGAGGGGCTCTGGAGCATGGGGGAGCTCAAGATCCAAGTTGCATCAAAATTGGAGCTGAGTACAGAAGTAGATACCGAGAGGTTTAATCGGTATCGAGAGCTTTTGGTTGGTGGAAAAATGTCTCGGTGGCAGAAGATACTTCAAATCGGGGATAAGAGAGATGAGTGAAGGCTAAATGCAAGAATTTGGCTAAGAATTGTTCCAATACCTAGAGCTTATGAAGTCAGTATCAAGAGATTCTGGAGTTAGCATTTAGAGATTGGAGTTGATGCCAAGAGCTTTTGTGAGAAGTAGTCGAAGTCCAAGCACTTAGAAGATGGAGCTCTAGAAGAGAAGGAAGAAACTTAGCCAAAATTTGGCTAACTACACCACTCGGTACCGAAAGGTTTGGTCGGTACCGAACCTCTCGGTACCGAGGGGTCTAGTTTGTTGGGATCAGGGTGAAACTTCCTAGAGGAAAAGTGGAGACTTTGCAGGTCATGCTGAAGATGTTTGTTTGTTTGCTTGGAGTTTCGTAGCATTGTAGTAGTACGATGATAGCTTCGAGACTTCGGTGATGGTAACTCGATGGTGAATGGAGTTAGGTTTCGATGATGACGGCTTGATGTTGAAAGGAGTCGTAAGGGTAGTTGTCCACAAAGGGCGGCTCCTAGGATGGTTGACCCATGGATAAAATGTCAAATGGTTCTATCGTGGATTAGAGGAACGTGGAATTGTTCCTTGAGAATAATGAATGCTGGGTGGAGCAAAAAAAGGGTTGGGTACATGTGCTAAGGGAACGTTGATACTCGGAGTGTTTTCTGATGTACTCGAAAGTAGGGATATTGTGGGGACGCTCATGGCTAATTTGTTTGGCTACCCCGGGTCGGTTGTTTGGATCCGTATACTCTAGACCAGTGGATTTGGGTCTAGTATCACTTTCAAGCTAAAGACGAGTACACTGAAAACCAGGATTTCCATTAGTCTGTGGCATGGGAAAGGCGATATGAGTTATCATATATCTAGAGCACATTGAGTGATAGTGAGGGTTGTTTGATGGATGCTATGGTTACTTTGATTGTTTTCTTTCGTAGTCTATCACTCGATGGATGTCACTAGAGATAGGTATTGGGAATACAGATACCTAGACACATATCATTATACTTCATTTGCAGTATACCTTTATGATATTCGTAGAGTAGCATATTATGTTCGTTGTGTGCTTACTCTTTGGTTGCAGGGACATGTCAGGTATGGTTCGTATGCCCTTGTTTCTTACTATATCGACTTGTATAACATTTTGAGATTCATTTACCGCTCACGCCAGACTGTTGTCTAACCCGAGGTTTTATGCTTTGCTGTAGCTGTGCAAAAGGCGAGCTGGATGGAGCTATCTCATACTATATATATGGATTTCTATTCTTATTCCACCGTGCAACACTATAGAGCCTTGACAGTATCTGCTCATTACAGTTGCTTGAGACAGTTATTTGAGTTTATTCCCATTTTGTATAAACTCTATTACTCTATTGTATAACACTGTTGATCTGTACTCTGATATTTGGTTCACTTAGTTATTAATGCCTTTCTTGTTTTATATCTGTGATGTATATTATATTTTATTCCATGCGCTGTGAGATATACAGCAGATTCGTTGAGTTATTTTCTTTTCTTTTAATCCTTGATCGACCTACATCGTCAGCCACTACAGCCGCGCACTATTTAGATATATTGGTTGTTGGTGGTGTAAGGCAGTCATCACAGTACCTATAAGGGTAAATGTAAATTTTAACTTTTAAGGCATAGGGATAGTGACCCATGATTTTGCAACAACCTTTCCATGTGCTCCGCTCGCTAAATTTTTATTTTTTTCCCAAAATCGTAAGTTTTTAGAATTTAAGTATTTTTAATTTCTAGTTGCTAACTTAATTTCCTAATTTATTTTATAAACTTCCATTCTTATTTACATTTTATCGCTAGTTAAGTGTCCTTATGAGATCTCCTTATTTACATTGTTTCTCAATTTACACACACACACACAGATATATATATATATAGTTGTCTAATCTCATCCATAAAACCAACACAGTGACAAAAACATGAACATATCTCGTATTATATTGTATGTTTCCAATAACCTGAGACAACTGGCGATTACAACCCAAAAACCTTAAGAGAAATTTTATGCTAGAAGCTGTCATTCGTCATCAGCTGTTGTTCATGATGTTGCGACTCTAACACTCCTTACTAAGTTAAGACAAACGTTTCTAGTATGCTATTAAATTATGACTTAACTTACCTCTTTGACTTCTAATAAATAAGGTATATCCATTACTTTAATCATTCCAACCAATTATGGGATAAATTGTGCATTCCTCATTGCAAAGGGTAAAATATAAGCTATGCATATTTAGAATAACTCTTCAGAAAATTAGCTTGGTGGAATAATTTACCTACCACCTTTCTCGCCTTCTCTAACCTTGAGTCAACCAACTTCCTTTATGTGGGTTTGCCATCTTATTACTCTCTTCTTCAACCATACTACTATCTTCCCTTGATCACAATCTCTTGACAGTATCCTCAAACTTTGGTCTTTACTTTCTCTATATCCTGATCCTTCATGCGAGTAAACCCTAGGACTCACAAAAATGTACTTTGGTACTAGTCCTCGTTCCTTTGAGGTTCTTCTCCTGGATTTCACACATCTCTAATGAAACATTCCAATATTGCTTATATTCAATGGGGATTCCTTGTTGATACCCTACGAGCATCCATAGCTAGTTTATTCATAGCCTAAAGTATTACTCCGTCTTTTCTAGGCAGTCATCCCTATCTACTCCACATTAAAATTTGGTTTCGGTTTCATCATTCTTTATAAAACTAAAACTTCACAATCATGAAGTGCCTAATCCAAAACTTCTATCTTTAAAAATATAAACTTAGAAACATTTTTATCAAATTCAAAAATTTCTCGGTTTCCAAAAGGAGCCATGAAAATTTTTCCTTTCTCAAAGGCTTTCTACAACAAAGATTTAGTTCTCTTAAAAGCAGGATTTTTTCAAACTTAAAACAATTATCACGTTTGAAAACCCAATTGTCATACCAAACCATTTTTTTCAAAAAACATCTTCTATGACTTTTAAACAATGAAAAGTGGTATTGACAAGGATAACTTCCATCATATTATTTTCTTACTACTCATGTTATTTCCGCTTCCAACTTTGATGGATATTATAACATATGAAGGGAACCTCTAAATGTACATGCAATTAATGCATTTATCTAAGATTTTATCTAAAATATATGTGCAATTGCTACATATCTGTGGAATTTATCCATGCTTCTTTTCCTATTCCTATTGATTCTCTCATATACTATTTTTAACTAGACAACTAATCTTATTTTATATAAATTCCTAATGTTATTTCTATCTAAATTTCTAATGCTGTTATTAAAATTTCTCCTACCTATATTTTCCTTCAACTGGCTTTCACTTCTTAATAATATATTCCTCCAAGTCTGGTTATCGGACATTCTTACCCTTCTATTCTCAATACCATATTTTATTCAAGTACTAGTTCCATTTATCCAGCCTTTAGAAAGAATTTTAAAAGGGAACTTCCAAATTTATTAAAATAGGAAAAATCATTGAGCCATACCTATGCTTTACTTTTCATTTATTTCAAAAATGAAAAATCCCTTTATCAAAAATCATTAAACCAAAACATTTTGACTCAAACAATTTTAAACTAAGAATTTCAATTTTTACTTACTTTTTCAAAACTACAACTTCTCAATAAATACTTTGAAAACCCTATTCGAAACGTTTCAAGGAATTTCCAAAAATATTTTTTCAAATCCTTTCACATAGGGTTGGACATAGAAATGGACTTTAATTGTCCTTTCTTCTGGACTTCCTTCTTCCTACTCCTTAACTCTTCTATGTCAAAAATCCAGCAATCTTCTAGTGGTGATTAACGTACACCTTCTTATCGGAACCTTTTCCATTTCTATTATACCTTAATTCCAAATGCTTGCAACATATAGTTTCCGAATTTCCATTTGTCCGGATGAATGGTGCATCTTCAATCGATAATCCATCAAAATCCATAATCATAAGGTAGCCTAGACCTTGCAAAGGAGTCAAGTGTCATCCAGCTTTCAGAGTCCTTCTATATGTTGTGCTCATGCTCTTCTTGGTCAACTCTTTTGATACGGCCTATACTCCGTGGGGTAATTGGGGTAGGTGTATAATTTTACTCTAATTATTAGCCCAACTCATAGTTGCCTCATCAATACTTTTGGAATATGGTCGCAACTACTTCTATAGTCGGAATTTATAGAGTTTGATGTATAATATATATATATATATATATATATATCTGTGTGTGTGTGTGTAAATTCAAATACGTTCTCTCAACGTATCATAATTCCTATGATCGACTAACCAAAGCTCCAATATCAAATGTAACAACTCGCACCTTAATGGGCATAAATTTTGACTAAATCGAAACTCAAGTCCATTAAGGTACAGATCGTTAGTTCTGGTAACCTGTAATAAATATAAGCATATCAGAGAGTAATCAATATAAACTTACAATGGAATTGAAAGATATATAATATAATATATGTACTGACTAAGGCCACTACCTTGGAATCAAAATTATTCCTTGGATGTCTAGTGCCTTGTCAGCGCCAAGCAGGAATAAGAAGACTTCTCTATCTACCATTCTCGTCTTGCTCCAGTAGCATGTCCTTTTAAATCTATCATGTGGGTTGTAATTGGGAGGGGGGTCAGAACAACGTTCTGGTATTGGAAAATTAAAAACTTTCACTAATTTATGTCGATTGATTTCCAATTAAGTGTTATGTCTATTACTTATGGCTAATTTGTTAAGCCATATGTACACGCACGATATGCTTAACCTCCTCCGAGGTATAACTATATATGTATATGCCTATCTGCACATATTTCTAACTATTTCACTACCCAAAAACTCCAACCACTTAATACTTATTAAATAAGAAGGAGGCAGATCTAAAGACCATTTAATACCTCGGTCCCTGAAGCGAGCCCTCCGCAACATAAACGCTAGTCAATGGCCCTAGCTACAAAGAGCGATGACCCTATATACGGCTTTATAATTTAATTCTCATTCTACTATCGCATATCAAAGACTCATCTAAGGATTAACTTGCCCACCTTCGATAAACAAATTTTCGTTTAACCATCTATTTTGAGATATGAGTGCCTCCCATGCGGAGTCTACACTAGTAGGAAGCGAAATCCATTAGGGCATAACCCATGTCTTTGCTATCGCTCATTTGGGACCGCTGATAGTAGTAGCCTATATGCCAGACTTTCTACTAAATACCGATGCAAAATATTGACATAACCCATTGACCTTCCACAGCTGACATCCCATTTAGAATAACTTAAGTAAGTCAAGGAAAATGCCCATTTCAGTTACTTAATACCTCTTATCAGAAGTGAAGCGGACTTTGTTTCCTTAAAAGTACTAGGCCATTCAATACTTTAAATCCGAGGTGAACCCTCGATATATTTTCCCCCACATGTTTGTAAAGCATATCCCTTACCCATGGGTCCTATGGTCACTATGCCATAGATGGCCTTCTGCAACAGATTTGCAAGGTGTTGCCAACTAAAATGTTGCGATAGCTATAAAATTTTGGTCCTGCTGCAACGTTGTATTTTTGGTGTTACCTTAGCCATAAAAATGTGTTGCTCTAGCTAAACAAGTGTAACACGATGCAACATTTTGATATAGTGTTGCTATAGATATATTCTAATTAAAAATATTAAAAAAAATTACACTTCAGCGATCCACACCATTAGCTAAAACAAAATCTCAACCATTCATCCACTATCATCTACGCTTCCTCTGATTCCCTCTAACATTTTCATTCACGCGCTTCTTTTTCATTTCTTTCTCCTCCAAATCGCGCAGAATCAAAAAATTAGGGCTTCTCCCCCAATTCCAATTCTCATAATCGGATGCTGGCAATATCGAACGCACCTTCATTTCTTAGTCGTGTTTGATAATGGATGGCACAAAACCGATTCAATCTTTAGTGCCTATTTATGTTAATTATTTTGAGGTATGTTATGGCATCTGGAATTATGGTTTTATTTTTTATTTATGCGATGGTGCCGATTAGGGATCTGCAAAAATCATTCAAATTATAAAATTGTATCCTATTGTTTAAGAGTTTAAGGCAAATCCACTCCTATTTCCATATCTACAGCCGATTCAAGGCAAGTGGTTCTCCCAGATATCTTACATTCGACGCTCAAGGGGTAGGGCACAATTGGAGTGCTGTAAATCCTAGAATTGAACGCGAATAGATTTGGGCAAAATATGATGTTTTTACCGTCCTACAAAAATGACACTGCTTCCCTCTTTAAGCCAACTGTTATGAACTTTGGAGCTCTGTTCACATTCAATTCGACAATTGGGAGAGTGGTTGGGCAAGCGATTAAGCTTACGGTTGAAGATATAAATGGAAATCCTAATATTCTTTGCCTGATAGTCACTAATTTGAGGTGTGGTTGTAGCGACAGATCTTCGCTTTCATTTGTATCGTAACCAAACAAGGTGCTTAATGTAATTTTTTTATTTCAATCTGAATCTTCTCTTTGCATCAGTTGAGTTGAACCAGTCATCCATTCGTTTAAGAACAAATTAAACATATTACGCCTACACAACAGGAACTTCATTGTGCAAGATCTGCATTTGAGGAATCGTAGTTCAGTCTGGTGTGTGTCTGTTATGCATTCTTATGTTGTATTTTAGTTAATTGAATTCATACGTTTGAATTGAGCAGTTAACTGTGTTTATAGATCCCAGCTCTACCAAATATTGAGGCAAAGAAATGGTATGAATTTTTGGAAACTGTAAGTGCAACAATGGATGCACATCTTCGCTATTTTAAACAAGTAAGTTGCTTTATTTCCTCTTTCTTGTATTCATTTATCTTATATTTCATTTAACAAACATTCAGTTAAAATAAGGACTTCAATTTTTGCATAGGGATATGAGTTACTACATCAGATGGAACCATATATTAACCAGGTTTGCAATCCAGATGTTACCTATTAATATATTTTACAGCTCATGATTTCTAGGGACTGCAATTATTATTCCATTTGTTACAGTCTTGAAGTGTTAAAGAACATGCATTTAGCATAAATAAGTCAATGTCACTTTTTACGTATGTATGTGAATGCCATTGAGTACCAAATCCTTAAACAATGTAGCACTCCAATTTTAACCATGAGTTTCATTATTAGTGTTGCTACTAATTAGAAAAGCTACTATATAATACTTATTAGCCATGCATGATAGGTATTTACACAATACTAAACAAATTTAGTATAATAACCACTTGACTGACCTCATATCATGGCAAGTTAAATAAAAAAGAATGGAGCAATATTTTGATGAAATTATTTGATTTTCTACATTTAAAAGTGGGTATACATAGTGATTTTGTATCTTGTTATATATATCTTGTTAAGTAATATGCAAGTGCAACATTAGTGATTTTGTATCTATGCAGGACTATCTACGTTGATGAACAGTTTATGATGCTTTGTATCTGATATCATGGACAGTTTATGATGGTATCTTTCAATAAATATACTTCCAAGATTTGTCTAATTTAGCTGATATTTTCTTCACTTTTTTTATGCTCGTAGGTGAACCTGACCCTAAAATAAAAATAACATGCCGTCAAATATCACAATTTATTCCTCAACTATCAGCAAAGTAGTCTGCCCATTTCAGCGTTTACCTACACAGTGAGAAAATTACTTACTGAACTATTCTTGTTACAACAGTGTCACTATTTGTGGATTTACTTACAATTATTTGCTTGATGATTATTACAGCTAGTCAATTCAGAAAAGACTGCTGCAGATGTTACACTTCTATTCACTTGGGCTGTAAGTACATATAAATTTTGAATCACCTGATGTTGCTAAGGCATAAGTGTGCTTGATTTTATATATTCAACATTAATGCGGAATTCAGTTGGTGGGAACTCTGGGTTTAATGATATACCAATTTATAATAAATGAGAATCGCTAGTGTGTAGGTTAATGTTTGGGTTCAGATATGTATATGTATTATAGAGGGTCAAGTTTATACATTAGTTTTAGGCAAATAAGTCCTAAAAGCATATGTCTGTACATGAACTAGGTTTAAGTATAGCATATGCATGAAACTTTCGAAGCGCTAGCCAGAATTATAAGCGTAGTTCTTTTAAGCATGAGAAATTTTGGCAAACAGTGAAGTCTGCCTACATGAGTGGTTTCAGATATTAAAAAGCATTTGAGTATGTACTCAATTTTGAACCTAACAATTTCTAGTATATAAGATAGGTCCTTGAGAGAGAATATGGGCAAAGTTCTGGGTAAGTTATGTAATGAAGTGGAATTAGGAAACTCAATTCAGTATACCTTTAGTAGAAACAAAAATTCGCTCATATTTTTACCTTTGCTGTGTGATTTATGTAATTTGTCTTGGATAAGTCATCTAATAAAATTTTGGCAGATTTATACATTGAACCTTGTGCAACCACACAACTATATGTCCTCTGGTGTACGGATGGCTGGACAGATATGGAAGTAGTTGAATATTCAGTGTATGAGTCAGTATGTGTCTGTAAATGAAACTGTATATGTAATGAGTGAACTGAGTGATGTAGTGAGGAATATTCAGACACTAGAAGTGGTGAAATGTGTATTAACTACTTACTTATGAATATAAAACTGTATTTACCCAAATTGCAAACAGAAAGAAGTAATCAGAGAACAAGTAATAAAGTAAAATTCAGTAATGTAAATAACACCCGGATTTTTATACTGGTTTGGATTAACCAATCCTACATCCAGTCCTGCACTCTATCGTGAAAAATTCCACTATAATCGCTTGCTTTCCACGGGTGGCAAGAACACCTTTACAATCTTGGTTTCACGGGCTACAAGACACACCCTCTTGATTTTACAGGCTACAAGAACACCTTCTCCTTATCACCAACAACAAACTATGGCAAGTAGTCGTATCTTCAATACAGATTCTTGCAGATTCGGTATAATGATCCTATAGACCTCCAATGGCAATATATCTTTGAATTCTTTGAGGAATAGGATGAAATCAGAGAGAGAATGATGTGAAATCAAGTACAACTCTCTGATATTGTGTGGTGTGCAAATCGGTGAAGAATTGGAGTGAAATAGTATCGATTTGCAAGGAGATTTGAAGAGTATGCAATGGATTTCTTTTGCAAATGTTTGGAGAAGAAGGAGTAAGAGAAAATGAGAATTCTTGATGTTAAAATTCGTTTTCAGAGGCCTTTATATAGTGGTTGAAGAGACGTGTCTTTTGGTGAAGAGGTGGAGGGAAATGTCTCTTCATTTAAAATTTGAAATTCTTAAAAACGGCTAGCATGTCGACAACCCCCTACCCCCCATATCGACATGGGTGTGTTGCAAAATGAACAGCAACACTAATAAGTGTTGCAAATTTTCAGCATTTCAAATTACCTTATATTTGTGGATTTTTGTGATTCGGTTAAGGTCAATGGTTGATGATATTCAAGTATAATTGTCATGAGATCTTTAACAAGATATTCTAAGGTTCAACCAACTCCTCATCACTTCAAACACCTTTATCCTTCAGAATTCTTCTCTAATTTGGTTTTGTTCTTCAATTGCTCTGATTAACCTTCTTCTATAATTCATTTGCTTCCATTGTATTCTTGATTATCTCTGTAAATGTCTCCATAATATATCTGATATGACTGCATAACTCAGAGATACGTTAGTAGTAATATTTATGTGGTTGTTATCATCAAAATCAATACCTAGGGTATTAACAGTCTCCCCTTTTTTTGATGATGGCAACCATATATATATTTTAGAGATAAAATATAATATTTTTATATTTGACTCCCCCTAACTCTATGCACTCCCCCTATCATTTTGCCTAGTATATTTATACCTTTTCTCCCCCTTTGTCATCAATAAAAAGGGTAAAAAAGAGTCGCTTAAATCACTGCTAGACAATATGTAGAGTTTGTATATAGAGATAAATGCATATAAATAAAACACTTGAGGGGAAACCAAATCAATTCAAAACATGAAATAAACTTATCAAATAATAAGATGAGTTTTAGAGTTACCGACTTTGTCGATGCCAATAACAAATTCTTTTCATATTTATCAAAAGTTCAATAGAATTCTTGTCATATGCTTTGACCATCCGCTATCTGGTATATATTGTTTGGTACCTGAAAAAAATTATAAAGTATGCACACTGGTACCCTTTTTATTTTTGGGGTCCATGAGGTTAAGTTTTGGAATGCCAAACCCATGAAGAGTTTGAATGTCCTTTCAAAATATAATCATTAGATGAATGAACCTTATTAAGAAAATTATCAATATAATTTTCTTTTTCAATATCAACCATCCTTTTTGGAACCCATAAATTAATGAACCTATTTGGAGGTTTTAACTTTAATTTCCTAGGTTTTGGTTTGAACTTGGTAGCCTTAACAAACTTAGTGCTTTGAGTACTATTTTTCTTTGATTTAGCCTTAGGGGTGTATCCAAGTCCATGTTTATTCCTAGTGTGTTTAGATGTAGATAATAATTTTTCTAGATTATCCTTCCCTTTGTTAAATTTATCAATATCATTTTTTATTTTGTCAAAATCCTTATTATGGTTAAGAATAACATTGTCCAGAGATGTTATTTTGTCATTCAGATCAGTGATCTATGACTTCATTGAAAGATTTTCTGATTTTAAGGATTCATTTTCACTTTTTAGTTTTTCAAAACTTCCAAGTGTCAAATCCTTTTCATCATTATACCCATTAAGTCTTTCAATTTCATCTTTTAGACATTGTTTTTCTTCAGTTAACCTTTCATTAAATATTTTTAATCTATCTATCTCTGCCAAACTATTGTTGTACTCTTTCCTAAGTATTTTATATCCCTGATACATATCATTCAAAACATTAGTAATTTCTTTATTAAAATTCCATACCTGGTCATCCTTTTCCATGAAGCACATGTTGGCATTTTCTGCTTCTAAATCACTATCACTTGATGATGTATCTAAATCATCCCATTTTGCATTGAATGCATGTTTCCTCTCCTTATTGAAAGTGTTTGAAAAGTACTTTGATTGCTTCAGGTTGGGGCAGTCTCTTTTCAAATGATCGGGTTTATCACATTCGAAACACTTAACAACATTTCCATTTCTAGAATTATTGTTGTTAGTTTTTCGAAGTTTGTTTGTTATCCAATACTTCAAGAATTTCTTGAACTTCTTGGTTATAAACTCGATATCATCATCAACAGCATCATCATCTGGTTCATCGTTGTCGATCATAGCATTGAGTGTTAGTGATTTCTTCTCATTTGCATGATTCTCTTTTTTAATCTGCAACTTTACTTCATAGGACATTAGGTTACCAATTAAATCTTCTATTTTCATAGTACTAATATCATTGGCTTCTTTGATTGCCAGAGTCTTCTGATCCCATTCACTAGGAAGTGAATTCAAGATCTTTCTGACTTGGTCTTCTTCAGTAATTTTCTTTTCTAATGATATTAAGGCATGTACTATATCTTGAAACCTAGAATACATATCGGAAATAGACTTATTTGATTTCATCTGAAAGAGTTGAAACTGGTTAGTTAGCATAGATATCTTTGTTTGTTTTACTTTACTGGTGCCTTCATGTGCGACTTGCAGTGTTCTCCAAATTTCATATGCAGAATTACAAATAGACACTCAATTAAATTCATTTCTATCTAAGGAGCAAAATAAAATGTTCATGGCCTTAGAGTTATTAAGTTCTTGTGTCTTTTGGTCTAGTGTCCATTTTGAATATTCAGTTTGAGGCTCTATGTACTCTATTTGGGTAATGTTCCAAATATCCAAACCATTAGACTGCAAATAACGTTTCATCCTACAAGCCCAATATGCATAACTACTGCCATCAAATAGAGGGGGTCTAGTGGTAGATTGCCCTTCTACAAAAGTGTTTAAAAATGTGTTACTAGTGTCATTAACCATTTATACTTTTCAAAAACCAAATTATGAATTTTTGAAAACCAATGCTCTGATACCAAATGTTAGAAACAGGAGTGTCTACAACACAATGTTGGATCTTAAGGCTATTCAGACACTAGAAGTGGTGAAATGTGTATTAACTACTTACTTATGAATATAAAACTGTATTTACCCAAATTGCAAACAGAAAGAAGTAATCAAAGAACAAGTAAGTAATAAAGTAAAATGCAGTAATGTAAATAACACCCGGATTTTTATACTGGTTTGGATTAACCAATCCTACATCCAGTCCTGCACTCTATCGTGCAGAATTCCACTATAATCGCTTGCTTTCCACGGGTGGCAAGAACACCTTTACAATCTTGGTTTCACGGGCTACAAGACACACCCTCTTGATTTTACAGGCTACAAGAACACCTTCTCCTTATCACCAACAACAAACTATGGCAAGTAGTCGTATCTTCAATACAGATTCTTGCAGATTCGGTACAATGATCCTATAGACCTCCAATGGCAATATATCTTTGAATTCTTTGAGGAATAGGATGAAATCAGAGAGAGAATGATGTGAATTCAAGTACAACTCTCTGATATTGTGTGGTGTGCAAATTGGTGAAGAATTGGAGTGAAATAGTATCGATTTGCAAGGAGATTTGAAGAGTATGCAATGGATTTCTTTTGCAAATGTTTGGAGAAGAAGGAGTAAGAGAAAATGAGAATTCTTGATGTTAAAATTCGTTTTCAGAGGCCTTTATATAGTGGTTGAAGAGACGTGTCTTTTGGTGAAAAGGTGGAACCGCTAGCATGTCGACAACCCCCTACCCTCCATGTCGACATGGGTGTGTTGCAAAATGAACAGCAACACTAATAAGTGTTGCAAATTTTCAACATTTCAAATTACCTTATATTTGTGGATTTTTGTGATTCGGTTGAGGTCAATGGTTGATGATCTTCAAGTATAATTGTCATGAGATCTTTAACAAGATATTCTAAGGTTCAACCAACTCCTCATCACTTCAAACACCTTTATCCTTCAGCATTCTTCTCTAATTTGGTTTTGTTCTTCAATTGCTCTGATTAACCTTCTTCTATAATTCATTTGCTTCCATTGTATTCTTGATTATCTCTGTAAATGTCTCCATAATATATCTGATATGACTGCATAACTCAGAGATACGTTAGTAGTAATATTTATGTGGTTGTTGTCATCAAAATCAATACCTAGGGTATTAACACGAAAAGCCTTTGGGCATGGTGACGAAAGCAACTAATGGAATGGCGAAGTTGTAATTCGAAACAAAACTGGTTTTATGCCTTTCAAAGTAATTCGTTTTCACCTAACTTGCCTAATTTGTCAAAATATGATTGGTTGCCAATTCTTTATCAAAATTCTTTTCTAAAAAGGCTACTGAATTCAACAACTAACAATTGAAATTATTTTAACAAATAAGCACTTCCCTTTAACAAAACAAATAAAACATTTAGGTCCTCTAACTTAAATAATTTATTGATCATAGTGAAATACATAGGAAAAATCCCCAAAAATCACAATAATTCATTTTGAATATGTTTTCTAGCACATATAAATTTCAAACCCAAAAACATTATTTAATTGCCTTAAATAATTTAAATCTGAAATACTCTATTTTCTATCTTAGAAAATCCATAATAAATTCATAATTACTTGGAAAATTATGAAACTTAAAACCCACTTCTAAATAATTTTTTTGACCATATATCAAAAAGCAAATCATTTGGATGTCATTTAATAAGTTTTGTAATCTAAACTAAACATATTGTAAATCAATATCAAACAATACAAATCATCAATAAGCATACATATCCATTTAAACAAATACAACATGGCATATAGCTTACAAAAATAATTCGGATCTAACTTGAAACCGAAATCAATATCAAAAGTGAGATGTAAGTTAATTATTCACCTTAGCTTTATGTTAAGAAGGTTGAGATTTGCCCTTAGATTGATTTGCTTAAGCTTTCTACTTGAATCCTAGCTTTTCTTCTCCTGGAATCCCCTTAATGGTGGCCGGCCGAGTTCTTTTAAGGTTTTTAGTTTTGTTTGCGAAAGTAAAAATGAATGAGGAATGAAGAATAGAAGGGTTTAGGGTATAAGAACAAAGGTTATTCCTATTTTACCCTTACCATATTCCTCCTACTTACTTACTTCCAATTTTCTTTTGCTTATACATTCATTTAGGCACGGTTCCTTCTTAATTAACAAATCTCAATCTCTTAACAATCTACATTATTTTATTTTATTTACCCATTTAAATATTCTAAATAACGTTAGTCAAAATTAGGGTTGTTACAGGATAAGAATGTTGAAGGAATACCAGAAGTAATTATTGCATTATGACGTGGTAATCATGTAACTTCATATTTGTTAGTTCGGAAGGATTGATGCTCACATTGTTATGGAAGTTTGAAGAGAATTTGCTAGAAACTTTTAGGTTTTTCAAAACGGTGCAAAACCGTATCTTTTCTTCTCTGTTTGAAGTAAAATTTTCCTTCGATATGGTTATTTTATTTGTTTCAGGGTCTTCCATCACCCACAATTTTTGTTTTATACCCATGGTTTTCAAATCCTTGGGTGCATTGACATCATCCTTTGACTTTTCTTTATGATCCATAATTATGCTGATGAGATGCTTCATGACGTTCTTTTCTATATGCGTAACATCAACATTATGTCGGACCAAATTGCTTTCCAATATGGAAAATCAAAGAAGAGGAACCTCTTATACCATGCATGAACATTGTCAAGCTCCTCTTCATCGACTTTCTTTTTACATTTTCGACCGATTTTTGGTTTTTTTAACCAACTTTCATCTTGATATTCGCTACCTTCTCTTCAACTTGATAACCAGTCAATGGCCATGAAGGACTGTGATGTTCTTGTATGTTATTGAAGTTTCCCTTATCATCTTGAAACTTGTGTTTCGAAGGAAGAAATCTTCGATGTCCCATGTAACACATCTTCTTAGTCTTAGGAAGATAATAAGAACAAGTGTCTTCCCCATAAATAAGACATGCAAAATAGTCATGAGTTGTGCACCCTGATAAAGTCCAGAGTGCAAGGTGATCGTGAATTACCTACAACACCCTAGCTCTCATTGTGAACTCGGATTTATTAAATGAATCAAATTTGATAATTCATTCCCATAACTACTTTAACTCCTCTATCAACTGTTGTAGATGAACATCAATATCCTTCCATGATTGGTTTGGTTTAGAAATCAACAGTGTCAACATTGAGAACTCCCTTTTCATGCATATGGATGGAGGAAGATTATATGGTACTGCAATTACTGGCCAACAATTGTATAGTTAGAGAAGCATGTGGATTGAAACCATCTATTGTTATTTCAAGCGTAACATTTTGTGGCTCGACAACAAACGTTTGATCAAAAGAATTAACAGCTTGTCATTGAGAAGTGTCACATGGATGATGCATTATATTTGGACCAGACTTGGCCTGACCATGCCAAGTCATCACATTTGCTATCCATGGTATAATATACAGTCACCTCAATCTAGAAATTAAACAGAAATGTCTCAACGTCTTTTGAGGTACTTTGGTGGCTCTTTTCTCTTCGTTGAATGTTGTCTTATATCTTGGTTCATTGCAAATAGTACAAGAAACTTTATTTGCATCATCTTTCCAGTATAAAGTGCAGTCATTAATGCATGCATCATAAGTTTTGTAATTTATCCCAACTAGTTTAATCGTCTTCCTCATGTCGGAGTACTTTGTATTTAGTGTGTTACCTTCAGGGAATAACTCCTTTATAAATTCGAGGAAGGCAGTCACACAAACTGTCTAAAAAGCCTTATAGGTTTTTAAACTATTCAGTTTCACAGTGGCATACAATTTTGTTATCCCTTTTGGATATGAAGGATAAAATGGCTCTTTTGCACCATCAAAAAATGATTTATACTTTTGCTTTGATTAGTCTTCCAATTAACATCAATGTTAGATGATTTCCTAATATTATCGAGCAATAGACTTTTAGGTTGAAAATGATGAAATCTATCGGCATCATTGATCAAATATTAGGATGTTCTGACTCATCGGTATTTATGGCATGACCAACTGATTGTTTATGCTTGTCCGTCAACTCTTCCGCATGAAAATGTCATACGGGATATGTTTGGACAATTCCCCATCTAAGCAATTGATAATAAATGTCATCTAATTTATTCTTTATTTTCATATTTTTTGCATTGTGTGCAAGGACAAGAATAGATTTTCTTATTACCACCATTTTCTACAATGAATTGAATGAACTTCTGCACTCCTTCTACATATCGTGTAGTTCTTCGATCAGACACTTTCATCCACTATTTGTCGATACTAGCAGATGTATTGCTCTGTTATATCATATATCATCAATTATTTTTCTACCAGCCCATTATGTTATACAATCACATACACTAACACAAGTCAAACTAGTTTGATGTATAGTTCACTTGTAATTTTTATCTAAGGATAATACAAACCTTTTAACACTACATGCACTCGACTTGCGGTATACGAAATAAAAGGTCCAAGAAACCGATTAATTTGAAATGGTGAATATACATGAAACAAAAAATTCATTTATATCACATTTATTTAATACACTATAATGTGCCTTACAATTCATTAACTATAATGTAATTTTAAACATTCTTGCATTCAATTACCCCACGTACACTATTAACGCCTTATTATTTATATCCAACCAATTATATCGTTGTTTATTTTGAAACTTAATAACAAAAAACTCTAGTGTGTGACAGTGTAATCAGTTGAGAGAAAGAGTTAATAATGGTATGGGCACATTCATTTCACGACTAAAAGTGTGTGCGTGGAAATATGTAGCAATGAACCAAGCAAAATACAATAGAACTTTTTGAAAAGGGCAAGTTAACTTGCACTTTTTATCAAGAAATTGCAAGCTAGTTTCCGCTTTCTGATTTTAAAAAATAGAGACCTAATTTACATATTCATTGATACAAGGACTTTTCTTATAACAACATCAGAAATAGGGACATAGTGTGCAAAGCTTCATTTTGATTTGCTATTTTTTTCACTATCATTCCATCTATTGTACAAGTAAACATAGATGTTAAACATGTGTTATTTTGTACATATAATTTGTATATTATCGTAGTACCATTCATAGTTTTATTAATATTTGTCATGATTTTTTCTTTAATGGCCCAACTTGGTGAACTCTTCCTTGGACAACCATGTTTCCTTTTAGCGTTTTCCAAAATTTCTTTATGGTAGAATCTGTATATTAATATCGAGAGCAAAATTATATTTATGGGATTATGAGATTCTGCCGATTATGAGATCCCGATATTGCAATGGTTCCCAATATTCGATATAGCGGACTGCTTTACACAAAACAAACATGAGACTATTATGAGATTCTATTCTATAAAAATAAAAATCAAATCGACCCCGCTTGCAATATTTGATAGCCGATTCTAAGATTTTGTTGACCTACGAGCGAGAGGGGGGGTCGGAACGAGCGAGAGAGAGGGAGTGGAGAAGGAGCAAAATTAGGGCATGGAATGTTGTTTTGGAAAAGTAATCTGAGCATGTATTATTTGGGAACGAGGGCGTAGTGTAATTTGGGGTTAGTGTATGCAAGGGGTCAAGAAAAATAGAGAAACTTTGCAATAGTTTTGAGCCATCGCAAATTTGCAACGGCTCGTAGCCATCCGCAACAGTTTTGCAATGACTCTGAACCATTGCAATATTGCAAACGCTCAAGACCGTTGCAAATTTTTCGTATGGAAGCGTTGCTAATTTTCTTGCATGTCGAGTAAAAAGCTGTTTGTCGATAAAACTATTTTTGATCGTATTATCGATATTTCTTCGAGTTGTTTATATTTGTGAACATATTTTTAAAAAAAAGTTTATCTTCCTTAGTTATTAAATTAGAAGGGTTATGTAACGGCTGCGGATTTTCGCGTTCGAAAATCGACATCCATACTTTACATCGTACTCGAATGCCGTAGATTCGAGCGTTCAAATCCGAGTCGCCGGAGCTTATAACACAGTTAAGTAAACAACACAGCGTAATAAATGAATAATACATTGATATACAATATCTGATACAACAGAGTGATACAATGAATATCAATATACATTAGAGATATGATACAAGAAATAACAGCGGAAAAGAAAATAGATAACACCAGCAGCAGATAGAATATCTCCAATAGAATACTCCAATCCATAGCTAGCGGAAAGCAAGGTCAGTCGTCCAAGGACTGACTAGCTCTAGAAAATCTACTAAATCTGAATATCTGAAAAACCCAACTCTAGACTGCTCGTGTAGAAAATTATGAGCACCCAGAGTTTAGGAAAGGAATAATAAACTCCGAGTCAGTCGTGGGACTGGTGTGAGCAACAAAAACAGTTTATCTTTAAACAACAACAACAATAAAGCAAGTATAAAATATCCGCAATGCTTTTGGAAAATGAAACTACCATAAGGCCTCACGCGCACACACACAATGCAAACGCAGAATCGGAGGAGATTTCTCCTTATGATAGTCAAAGATGCTTACTACGCAAATCATTGGATTATTATTATTAGTGCATAGTGAAGAAAACATTTCGAAAATATAATATTAATCTTATCCAACATACGACCAGTATCGTATGCCTACTATAGCTACCATCTAAACAGTGGGGCGCCACCATAAGTAGATGGCAGGTTCTACAACTAAAACCGTACAAGGTTCGTATTGTTTCTTTGGATTTTCCAACAAATGGTCAGGCTAAGGAACTTCCTTCCGCCGCATGGGATCGCCTCTGGCTGGACGTCCCGAGAGACAAACTGCTCTCTGCTAACAAGGCCGGGTTACCCCTATAACAGGTAACTCACGAATATGCCACCTCCCGGTCCTTTGAGACCTTTATCCGAGCGCTCGGTAACCAACATCACACATAATAAATAAAGTGTGTCCACATGAGTAAGTATCAGGGCTCCATAGCATAATACCACCCTTTTCCAGAAGAAAATGACATACCCTAAAGGGCGCAACCCTCATAACCTTGCCGCAACATTCCTGTTTCGACCATTTCCGGGTTGTGAGGCCCTGACGAAGTCTCGTCCACAAAGCTACGCTTTGTCACAAAGCCATGCTTTGGGTCAACAGATGATCAACCTATGATCACAAAGATAAATGATCACACAAATGATCATATCACAAATGATCAAACACTGATCATCACACAGCAACACTCAGCATGCCATGTCACATCCTGAAATTTTCGACTTTCGAAAATTCGACATCGATACTCACTTTATCGACTGCCGAGAAATCGAACGCAGGAAACTCCAATAGTGAGGGTTTTAGAAAGAAGAAGTAGAAGAAAAAGAGAAGAAGAAGAACCGAACAACATCAGAACAGAAAACAATATCAGAATCTTACACATCGCAGCGGAACAATATATAATAGATAAACACTAGTCTTTAAACAAAGAACTATATCATTTTATTCATACATCAGTCAGAGTCAATATACAACTCAATACAATACATCACATCAATGGACGGTTATATAACTTGTCCTCATACAGAATATACAGCGGAATAAATACTATCAGATACAATTACTACGTCTCGTCATCCAGCTTATCTCCAAAGCTCCAGAATATCCAGAATATCCTGATAATCTAACTCTAGACTGCCCGTGTGGAAATTGGTGGGCACCCAGAGTTTAGAAGGGAAACAATAAACTCCGAGTCAGTCATGGTGACTGGTGTGAGATCGTAAAACAGTTATTCTTTAAAATAAACAACAGGATAATTTTAAAGTCAATTCGAAATGCTTTTGGAAAATGAAACTACCATAAGACCTCCCGCCACACACACAATGCAAACGCAGACTTGGAGGAGATTTCTTCTTATGATAGTCAAAGATGCTTACTACGCAAAAATCAAATTCTTTTTGATATTATTATTAGTGCATAGTGTAGAAAACATTTCGAAAGTAGAATATTAATCTTAGCCAGCATAGGTACCATTATAGTATGCTTGCTATAGCTGCCATATTAGATGCCAGGTTCTACAACTAAAACCGTACAAGTCTCGTATTGTTTCTTTGGATTTCCAACAAATGGTCAGGCTAAGGAACTTCCTATCCACGATGGGTACGTCCCTGGAATAGACGACCCGAGAACCTAACCGGATCTCTGCCAACACAAGGCCGGGTTACCTCTGCAAAAATAGGTAACTACTGACACGCGTATGCCATCCCCCGATCGTCACCGATCTTCCCGAGGATCCCCGATTCGCAACAAACCACATAGTAAAAATAATGCAGTAACCACAGAGGTTAAGTATCTGGGCTCCATACCATGATACCACCTTTATCCAGAAGGAATGACATACACTAAGGGGCGCTACTCCCTAGAACCTTGCTGCATTCTTCCTGTTTCGACCATTTCCGGGGTGTGAGGCTCGACGAAGTCTCGTCCACAAAGCTACGCTTTCTACAAAAAGCCCTGCTTCGGGTCAAACAAAAATGATCAACCTATGATCACAAAGATATAAAATCAAACAAATGATCATATCACAAATGATCAAACACCGATCATTTCACAGCAACACTCAGTATGCCACGTTACCAAATTGGGATATATCGCTGATAAATTTCAACTACATAACCTCTGAGCTCGTACGTCTCAGAGAAGGGTGTTAAGCTAAGAGAATAAATTCTCCGCCACCAACAGAAATGTATTTGAAAGAAATCAGCTTTATATCTCAAATTGTAACGTCAGACACACAATCCATACAAGTCTGTTCCGGGATCGAACAGAACCGAAGGCACTTCTCACGAAGCCCTTGCATTTCCGGATAATTTTCAATCACGTCAGGACTTCCCGTCACTAAGGGTGATAAAACCTCTAAATCGAAGATCAGTCGATGTAGAGTAACTCGACGGTAATCCTTCCGTTTTCAAAAATATCCGGTCTTCAACACCGGTCTTCAAATGCGATTCATAACGACGTATCACATATTCGGAATGGGTTATACGACCCCATGGTCCTTTCCCGGCTAACCCGAATAGTGAGCGATTATTCAAAAATAAGTGTGGCATTCAAATTCATCCAATTCACAACAAATACCTACTCAAGGTAATTATTGATAGTCGGTTATTTAACTATCAATAAAAGATGCGCAACATCATCAGATTCCAAATAATTTTCCAAATTATTTAATCTTCCGAAAATATCTTTACTAGATATAAAATTTCCACACTTCCAAAAATAAATCAACATTTATTTTTAAACATTTTCCCTTTCTTTTATAAATTCCATAGTGAATTTATATTTCAAAATATCTTCTGATATACGATTTTCAAATCGTTTTCAATATTCAATTTCATTTTATCTTTACAAAGATAAATTCTCAAAACGTTCATTTCATATTAGAAAAGCATTTCCATACTTATTTAAAAATAAGTATTTCACAAATCATTTGTTTTCAACATTTGAAAGTATTCGATATACTTAAAACAATTTAAGTATATAGTTCATTCTTTAAGGAAATCATAAATTTTAACATCTATTGGAGTCAAAACGAATGTTGCGTAAAACATCGTTACGACGACTCGAAATCACTAGTATAGGGATTCGAAATTAAGATAGATATATAAATCCCAATACTATATAAAACATTTCCTTCCGAAAATCATTTACTATAACAACAGTGTTATAGTCCACCATTTCCTTAAGTTTCTCGAAAACGTCTATTTCAACAATAAATGTTGAAATCTATGGTTTCGATTCATAACACATTTTAAAACACCTTTAAAATGTTTAACTTCATTTTTAAAATATTACTTCTTCAAAAATGAATCCATTTTACTTAACAATATATTCACTGTCCAAAATCGTGAATAAAATTTACTTAACCCCATTTCAATCATTTCTACACATTTTTTTCAATAAAAATTCGCTATTCAAAATCGTGAATATATCTTCTTAAATAATCTTCTATATTAGATTTATCACATTCAATCAATTTCGAATTTATAAACACGGTTATAAATTCTATTTCTATTTATAAAAACTTCAGTTTATAAATCTTCTTTATTTACCAATTCAATTCACAATTCAATTTATATACCACAACCCATATTATAAGTTAAATACTTATAATTTCATTTATTCCACAAAAATCATTTTCCATTTATAAGTTCACAAATTATAAATTTCATTTATTTATAAATTCTTAAAAATTCATTGTAACACTTATAAAAACTCGTTTTATAATACCAACATTTTTAATTTATAAAGTGTCAACCTTGTAAACCTTTTAAATAAACCGTTTATAATATTTTTAAAAATCTCAACTTAAACCATTTTATAAATCAATCAACTGTTTATTCCAAAAATCACTTTTCGGTTAGATTTCACAAAGGTCTTGACTTTTATAACTTTAAAATTTGAACGTTTATTTATTTAAAATAAATTACTTCAAAAATTTAATAAAACGTATAATTTCAAAGATCACTTAAAAAGTCCTTTTTAAATTAAAAGTCGTTATTTTTAAAACTTGAATCCGATGATGCTACAGCATCAAACAATCAATCACAACAATCAAATATCATATATCATCATATGATAACAGAATATCTCACAATATCTGTAAATAAATAAATACAGTTGAGGAATCCAGTTGGATCCCTCCAACCTGTTTCCCTGCATCTAAAGATGTTAGCACAATACCAATTCCGCTCCAGTACGGAATTATCGCGGTATATAGGTTTTTATAAATCCGCTTACTAACGGCGCAATAGGGTCTCATCCGCTATACGAGGCGGGAAATCAATCAATCCAATATATACATATGCCAATATGTATATATTGCTATATATAGATATATCCTATAATATCTAATATCACATCCAAACAAATCAAACAAATCAATAACTGCAATTCAAAATTAAATCTGAGTGAGAAGATCTCACCTTAGCTTTTATTTGCAATCCGTTTCCATTTCAGTTTTGTTTTCTCGATTCTAACCTGGTATAAACAATTTATACACATTTATTAATATTCGAAACAATTAATTAACCAATTTCCGTTCTTAATTGTTTAATTCTGATAGTTCCGTTCTAAACCAATTTCTCTTATTCAAATTTTATTTAACCTTGTATAACAATTGTATGATTTAAATAAATATTTGAACGGAATCGAATAGTAAATTTCTATTTAATAGATTTATTAAATCTTAAACTGATAATTAAATTTCTTAAACCCATTTCCCATCCAGTTTGTTCTTTTTCTCTTTTTAAATCAATCCGATTTAATTTAAATTTATCTTTATTACTTTCATTTACTATATATATTTAAAGTCAAATCAAATCTGTATATATATATATATAAATTTTGTAGATAAACTAAAACTACCTTATTGTAATATTTCTTTTTCCTTTTGAAACTCATGTACACTTAAAAAAAAAAATCTATGTACATTTTAAAATAAATCTATACAGATTCCAAAATAAGTTTTATGTATATACATATATACTTGACAGCATTGTAATTCTATTTTTACAAAATTCTATAACATTTACAAATCATTTTGCAACCTAAATAAATTAAATCAAATCGAAAATTTCTCCAAAAATAAAAACTAAATACCTTACTGCCGATTCCCCTCGACTCCACTCAAATGCTGGTAACTCGTATTCGAATCCAGACTACCAACGACGAACGCGAGAAACCCACTGTAAAAATCATACTGCTTCCTCTCGAGATCGCCTCACCATCGCCGACCTCCCCTCCAGACTTGAGCCTTCCACCAGCGACCCAAAATCAACCTCGAACTCGCAATTTACGTTGAACCCGAGTTCCAGCAAAAACCAATCTCCGCTCGCGTCTCACAATCGCCGCCACCAACCACCACGCCCTCCTCCTGCTGCCTCGAAACGCATCACAACCCACGAACACACGCGCATCCCCAAATTCTCGCCATCGCTCCTTCGAACGATACCCCGCGACTTTGACTCGCCTCCCTAGCGCGCGTGCGCACGCCTTCACTTCGCGACCTCGGCCCACCATGCCAGCTACCTCACAATATCGCCTCGCGACTCGCAAATTAATTAGCAGTGGCAGAAAAGAGACTGTAGCAGGACTTCAAATCGGCAGTAGAAAAAAATCGCGTAGGAGCAAGGATGAGTCGTGATGACTGATGGAATAGCTGGGTATACAGCGATGATTAAAATGAAGGCGTTGATTTTCTTTTGTTTCTTCGATTCGAAGAGGGGGGTTCGGTTAAAGAACTGCGACCATTATTGTTTGCTTCGATATATTTTTTTTCTTCTTCTTCTATTTGAATCTGAAAGAGAGGGGAAGAGGGGTACGAAGGTATGGGGGGTAAGGTCGTGAACGTGGTGAGGTTAACCAATAAAAATAAAATAAAATTTCTTTTTATAATTTGTACTCGTTTTAAAATCTGAATGTGTTTTTACTTCGTACGCTCACAGATTAACTCCAAAAAATACGAAATTGGAAATCCGACAATAATACAATATTACGGACCCAATGGAATCGGTTTCGTCGAATTCCGAGACTGTGTGAAAATCGACTATTTTTAAATATCGATTCGAACGATTTAAATTCAAACTGAACGAAACACTTTGAAATACAATTCCGAAGTTTCTATTATCTCCAGTATTACCATTACGAATTTTAAAAGTTTTCGAAATATTTTTCTTCAGCTTAAAACTGAAGATTCAAATTTTTTGTTCAACTTCAATCGATTAAATTTTATAATTTAATCGTCAAATTAAATTTATATCGAGGATTCAAATTAAATTATCATTCAAATATTTAAAATTAATTAAATATTTTCAATTTAATTCGTTCAAAATTCTGGGTCGTTACAAACTTCCCTCCTTAAAAGAATTTCGTCCTCGAAATTACAAGTTAGGAAAAATGGTCCTTAACTCGTCTACTATCTTTCAACATCTAATAGTTTTATCAATTTATCACAACAAATCTTCTACTAAAGATTCGTTATTTCTTCAACTAGTTTTTCAACTTCAATTACAGGTTTCAAACAACATTGTTTACTTCTCAATTCAAATTCGAGTTTAAATTCAAATTTAAACTTCCAAATTTTCTCAAAAATTTTCTAACG
The DNA here is from genome assembly GCA_030737815.1 of Allium fistulosum. Classification (NCBI taxonomy): domain Eukaryota; kingdom Viridiplantae; phylum Streptophyta; class Magnoliopsida; order Asparagales; family Amaryllidaceae; genus Allium; species Allium fistulosum. The sequence continues at coordinate 1,123,150,075 of CM060904.1, read as the reverse complement.
CCCTAAATTTTCGAAAAATTTCGCCAGCGTCTCCTTTGCGCGGCTAATACGGCACGACTACAAAACGTCCCTACGGACTCTCAGATTTCAAAAAGAAAAAGAAAAAGCCAAGCGGCTAGAGAGAAATCATCAAAAACTCATATTAAAACTCAAATACATACCTTTTTCGAGCAATTCAAATTTATCTTCGAAATCAAATTCCAATTCCTTTATACCTGTATATCCTACTAGCCATAATATCTAGTTACAGCATTCAAACTATTCTGCAAATTTAATTACAAAATTTTCAATGTAAACTGCATATACATTTTTAGCTTACTTCACTGTTGAAGTTACATATTCATATCCATTCAAATTTACATTTCAAATTCATTGAATTCACTTTACCATTTTAATTCAAATTTGGATTCTATTTATCTCCTGAATATTGAATTTTATCGATTAGCTTTCATTTACAACTGCTTATTTCAAATTAGTTTCAATTACTAATTCATTTCTAATTCTAATCCACTTACAAATTCAAATCTGTTTTCAATCTTCAGTTTCAATTCCAGTCTTATTCACTTTTGTTCATTCCCAAAATTTATTACAATTTACTATTTTGGTTTATAACCACTTATATTAAACTGGATTTCCAATTCGAATTTTAATTCATCTTTCAATTTACTTTATTCAATTCAATTCATTTGCTTACGAATTCGAAATGAATTTTAACATTCAATTTTATTTTCTCGCATTTGCCATTGCAAATTTATTTATTTGTTCACAAATTCTTTCATTTCAATTTGAACTTTCGTTTCAATCAGATTCCCAATATTCCATAAGTTATCAACTTATTAACATTTCGTAAGTATTTTTAAATAGGATTCCAGAGTCGTTTCCACTTTTTCAAAACCATTTGAAAACAATTCAAATTCCATTTGAATTTCCAAACAAAAACCCAAATTTTCAAACAACTCCTATTTAAAACAATTTGACAGCAATTTCTCTTTTGGAAACCCGAAAATGAACACCGGTGATGTCGCGATCATCATCGAAGTTATTTTCCAGCGACCGAAAAGAGTTTAGAGCTTTCATCTCTACAAAATACTTTTCAAAACCTTCGAAATTCATTTTCAACTCCAAAAATGATTTAACTTTCCAAATCTCCAAAATTTTCAAGTTCCTTTCAAAACATTTCCAAATACTTCTCTGGAATCCCGTTTTAAATTACAATTCACATTTATAATTTACATTCTTAAATTTTCATTCGTATGTGAATTCATCTCTTTATCTTCCAAATCACATTTATAAATTTCATTCGTTAAATGGATTTATTTCCAAATCTTTGGTTATTATTTTAATTTCTCATTCCATTTCATATAACAATGATAATAATTCAATGTTATTATTTTATAACAACCAAACATCCATATACTATGATAATTCATAGAAAATGATTTCTTTTCTATACAAAAATAGTTTTGGGTAAAATCATTTCATTTACCCTATTTAAAACAATACTGTGTCGGTTTACCTTGTTTAAGAGTTTAGAAACCCCTATCGATTACAGTTAGCTAGACTGCACCGACCAGAATCCATAAACAATCAACCGATAAGTCAACACAATACAAAACAATTTCATATTCAATAACAAATACGCGCTCATATCTATTATTACACTCAAACTCATTCTAGAGTACTACTGACTCTATCTCTAATGAGTAACACCCGACAGAGCAGGGTTGTCGCTTAACCATATGCTCTGATACCACTTTGTCACATCCTGAAATTTTCGACTTTCGAAAATTCGACATCGATACTCACTTTATCGACTGCCGAGAAATCGAATGCAGGAAACTCCAATAGTGAGGGTTTTAGAAAGAAGAAGTAGAAGAAAAAGAGAAGAAGAAGAACCGAACAACATCAGAACAGAAAACAATATCAGAATCTTACACATCGCAGCGGAACAATATATAATAGATAAACACTAGTCTTTAAACAAAGAACTATATCATTTTATTCATACATCAGTCAGAGTCAATATACAACTCAATACAATACATCACATCAATGGACGGTTATATAACTTGTCCTCATACAGAATATACAGCGGAATAAATACTATCAGATACAATTACTACGTCTCGTCATCCAGCTTATCTCCAAAGCTCCAGAATATCCAGAATATCCTGATAATCTAACTCTAGACTGCCCGTGTGGAAATTGGTGGGCACCCAGAGTTTAGAAGGGAAACAATAAACTCCGAGTCAGTCATGGTGACTGGTGTGAGATCGTAAAACAGTTATTCTTTAAAATAAACAACAGGATAATTTTAAAGTCAATTCGAAATGCTTTTGGAAAATGAAACTACCATAAGACCTCCCGCCACACACACAATGCAAACGCAGACTTGGAGGAGATTTCTTCTTATGATAGTCAAAGATGCTTACTACGCAAAAATCAAATTCTTTTTGATATTATTATTAGTGCATAGTGTAGAAAACATTTCGAAAGTAGAATATTAATCTTAGCCAGCATAGGTACCATTATAGTATGCTTGCTATAGCTGCCATATTAGATGCCAGGTTCTACAACTAAAACCGTACAAGTCTCGTATTGTTTCTTTGGATTTCCAACAAATGGTCAGGCTAAGGAACTTCCTATCCACGATGGGTACGTCCCTGGAATAGACGACCCGAGAACCTAACCGGATCTCTGCCAACACAAGGCCGGGTTACCTCTGCAAAAATAGGTAACTACTGACACGCGTATGCCATCCCCCGATCGTCACCGATCTTCCCGAGGATCCCCGATTCGCAACAAACCACATAGTAAAAATAATGCAGTAACCACAGAGGTTAAGTATCTGGGCTCCATACCATGATACCACCTTTATCCAGAAGGAATGACATACACTAAGGGGCGCTACTCCCTAGAACCTTGCTGCATTCTTCCTGTTTCGACCATTTCCGGGGTGTGAGGCTCGACGAAGTCTCGTCCACAAAGCTATGCTTTCTACAAAAAGCCCTGCTTCGGGTCAAACAAAAATGATCAACCTATGATCACAAAGATATAAAATCAAACAAATGATCATATCACAAATGATCAAACACCGATCATTTCACAGCAACACTCAGTATGCCACGTTACCAAATTGGGATATATCGCTGATAAATTTCAACTACATAACCTCTGAGCTCGTACGTCTCAGAGAAGGGTGTTAAGCTAAGAGAATAAATTCTCCGCCACCAACAGAAATGTATTTGAAAGAAATCAGCTTTATATCTCAAATTGTAACGTCAGACACACAATCCATACAAGTCTGTTCCGGGATCGAACAGAACCGAAGGCACTTCTCACGAAGCCCTTGCATTTCCGGATAATTTTCAATCACGTCAGGACTTCCCGTCACTAAGGGTGATAAAACCTCTAAATCGAAGATCAGTCGATGTAGAGTAACTCGACGGTAATCCTTCCGTTTTCAAAAATATCCGGTCTTCAACACCGGTCTTCAAATGCGATTCATAACGACGTATCACATATTCGGAATGGGTTATACGACCCCATGGTCCTTTCCCGGCTAACCCGAATAGTGAGCGATTATTCAAAAATAAGTGTGGCATTCAAATTCATCCAATTCACAACAAATACCTACTCAAGGTAATTATTGATAGTCGGTTATTTAACTATCAATAAAAGATGCGCAACATCATCAGATTCCAAATAATTTTCCAAATTATTTAATCTTCCGAAAATATCTTTACTAGATATAAAATTTCCACACTTCCAAAAATAAATCAACATTTATTTTTAAACATTTTCCCTTTCTTTTATAAATTCCATAGTGAATTTATATTTCAAAATATCTTCTGATATACGATTTTCAAATCGTTTTCAATATTCAATTTCATTTTATCTTTACAAAGATAAATTCTCAAAACGTTCATTTCATATTAGAAAAGCATTTCCATACTTATTTAAAAATAAGTATTTCACAAATCATTTGTTTTCAACATTTGAAAGTATTCGATATACTTAAAACAATTTAAGTATATAGTTCATTCTTTAAGGAAATCATAAATTTTAACATCTATTGGAGTCAAAACGAATGTTGCGTAAAACATCGTTACGACGACTCGAAATCACTAGTATAGGGATTCGAAATTAAGATAGATATATAAATCCCAATACTATATAAAACATTTCCTTCCGAAAATCATTTACTATAACAACAGTGTTATAGTCCACCATTTCCTTAAGTTTCTCGAAAACGTCTATTTCAACAATAAATGTTGAAATCTATGGTTTCGATTCATAACACATTTTAAAACACCTTTAAAATGTTTAACTTCATTTTTAAAATATTACTTCTTCAAAAATGAATCCATTTTACTTAACAATATATTCACTGTCCAAAATCGTGAATAAAATTTACTTAACCCCATTTCAATCATTTCTACACATTTTTTTCAATAAAAATTCGCTATTCAAAATCGTGAATATATCTTCTTAAATAATCTTCTATATTAGATTTATCACATTCAATCAATTTCGAATTTATAAACACGGTTATAAATTCTATTTCTATTTATAAAAACTTCAGTTTATAAATCTTCTTTATTTACCAATTCAATTCACAATTCAATTTATATACCACAACCCATATTATAAGTTAAATACTTATAATTTCATTTATTCCACAAAAATCATTTTCCATTTATAAGTTCACAAATTATAAATTTCATTTATTTATAAATTCTTAAAAATTCATTGTAACACTTATAAAAACTCGTTTTATAATACCAACATTTTTAATTTATAAAGTGTCAACCTTGTAAACCTTTTAAATAAACCGTTTATAATATTTTTAAAAATCTCAACTTAAACCATTTTATAAATCAATCAACTGTTTATTCCAAAAATCACTTTTCGGTTAGATTTCACAAAGGTCTTGACTTTTATAACTTTAAAATTTGAACGTTTATTTATTTAAAATAAATTACTTCAAAAATTTAATAAAACGTATAATTTCAAAGATCACTTAAAAAGTCCTTTTTAAATTAAAAGTCGTTATTTTTAAAACTTGAATCCGATGATGCTACAGCATCAAACAATCAATCACAACAATCAAATATCATATATCATCATATGATAACAGAATATCTCACAATATCTGTAAATAAATAAATACAGTTGAGGAATCCAGTTGGATCCCTCCAACCTGTTTCCCTGCATCCAAAGATGTTAGCACAATACCAATTCCGCTCCAGTACGGAATTATCGCGGTATATAGGTTTTTATAAATCCGCTTACTAACGGCGCAATAGGGTCTCATCCGCTATACGAGGCGGGAAATCAATCAATCCAATATATACATATGCCAATATGTATATATTGCTATATATAGATATATCCTATAATATCTAATATCACATCCAAACAAATCAAACAAATCAATAACTGCAATTCAAAATTAAATCTGAGTGAGAAGATCTCACCTTAGCTTTTATTTGCAATCCGTTTCCATTTCAGTTTTGTTTTCTCGATTCTAACCTGGTATAAACAATTTATACACATTTATTAATATTCGAAACAATTAATTAACCAATTTCCGTTCTTAATTGTTTAATTCTGATAGTTCCGTTCTAAACCAATTTCTCTTATTCAAATTTTATTTAACCTTGTATAACAATTGTATGATTTAAATAAATATTTGAACGGAATCGAATAGTAAATTTCTATTTAATAGATTTATTAAATCTTAAACTGATAATTAAATTTCTTAAACCCATTTCCCATCCAGTTTGTTCTTTTTCTCTTTTTAAATCAATCCGATTTAATTTAAATTTATCTTTATTACTTTCATTTACTATATATATTTAAAGTCAAATCAAATCTGTATATATATATATATAAATTTTGTAGATAAACTAAAACTACCTTATTGTAATATTTCTTTTTCCTTTTGAAACTCATGTACACTTAAAAAAAAAATCTATGTACATTTTAAAATAAATCTATACAGATTCCAAAATAAGTTTTATGTATATACATATATACTTGACAGCATTGTAATTCTATTTTTACAAAATTCTATAACATTTACAAATCATTTTGCAACCTAAATAAATTAAATCAAATCGAAAATTTCTCCAAAAATAAAAACTAAATACCTTACTGCCGATTCCCCTCGACTCCACTCAAATGCTGGTAACTCGTATTCGAATCCAGACTACCAACGACGAACGCGAGAAACCCACTGTAAAAATCATACTGCTTCCTCTCGAGATCGCCTCACCATCGCCGACCTCCCCTCCAGACTTGAGCCTTCCACCAGCGACCCAAAATCAACCTCGAACTCGCAATTTACGTTGAACCCGAGTTCCAGCAAAAACCAATCTCCGCTCGCGTCTCACAATCGCCGCCACCAACCACCACGCCCTCCTCCTGCTGCCTCGAAACGCATCACAACCCACGAACACACGCGCATCCCCAAATTCTCGCCATCGCTCCTTCGAACGATACCCCGCGACTTTGACTCGCCTCCCTAGCGCGCGTGCGCACGCCTTCACTTCGCGACCTCGGCCCGCCATGCCAGCTACCTCACAATATCGCCTCGCGACTCGCAAATTAATTAGCAGTGGCAGAAAAGAGACTGTAGCAGGACTTCAAATCGGCAGTAGAAAAAAATCGCGTAGGAGCAAGGATGAGTCGTGATGACTGATGGAATAGCTGGGTATACAGCGATGATTAAAATGAAGGCGTTGATTTTCTTTTGTTTCTTCGATTCGAAGAGGGGGGTTCGGTTAAAGAACTGCGACCATTATTGTTTGCTTCGATATTTTTTTTTTCTTCTTCTATTTGAATCTGAAAGAGAGGGGAAGAGGGGTACGAAGGTATGGGGGGTAAGGTCGTGAACGTGGTGAGGTTAACCAATAAAAATAAAATAAAATTTCTTTTTATAATTTGTACTCGTTTTAAAATCTGAATGTGTTTTTACTTCGTACGCTCACAGATTAACTCCAAAAAATACGAAATTGGAAATCCGACAATAATACAATATTACGGACCCAATGGAATCGGTTTCGTCGAATTCCGAGACTGTGTGAAAATCGACTATTTTTAAATATCGATTCGAACGATTTAAATTCAAACTGAACGAAACACTTTGAAATACAATTCCGAAGTTTCTATTATCTCCAGTATTACCATTACGAATTTTAAAAGCTTTCGAAATATTTTTCTTCAGCTTAAAACTGAAGATTCAAATTTTTTGTTCAACTTCAATCGATTAAATTTTATAATTTAATCGTCAAATTAAATTTATATCGAGGATTCAAATTAAATTATCATTCAAATATTTAAAATTAATTAAATATTTTCAATTTAATTCGTTCAAAATTCTGGGTCGTTACATGCCACATTACCAAATTGGGAATATATCGCTGATAACCTTCAACTACATAACCTCTGAGCTCGTACGTCTTAGAGAAGGGTGTTAAGCTAAGAGAATAAATTCTCCGCCACCAACAGAAATGTATTTGAAAGAAATCTGCTTTATATCTCAAAGTGTAATGTCAGACATACAATCCATACAAGTCTGTTCCGGGTTCGAACAGAACCGAAGGCACTTCTCACAAAGCCCTTGCAAATCCGGATAATTTCCAATCACGTCCGGACTTCCCATCACTAAGGGTGATAAAACCTCTATACCGGAGATCAGCCGATGTAGAGCAACTCGACGGTAATCCTTCCGTTTTCAAAAATATCCGATCTTCAACACCGGTCATCAAATGCTATCCATTACGACGTATCACATATTCGAAATGGGTTATACGACCCAAAGGTCCTTTCCCGGCTAACCCGAATAGTGAGTGAAATTTTTTAAAATATATGGATATTGGGATTTCAATTAAGTCACAACTTATTACCCAAAACCTTTATTTTAAATGGTTAAAACAAATTACCATTTCCAATCTTTTAAACAAAAAGATTCAATTCACAAAGTTAACCCCATTCCCAAAGATTCATTCATATATTTCAAAACAATTTCTATTTCAATTGAATTTAACTCGTTAAATCTTTAAGTCAAAGATTTAACTTATAGTTTTCAAAACAATTTCATTTCGGATGGTTTAAGCAAAACATCATTTTAAATCTGTTAAAAATAAACAGATCTAATCCATAGCTTTCAAAAAGAATTCATTCATAACTTGGAAAACCATTTTTCAATTCAATCTTGAAATTCCTTCAATTAAACTGGAATTTCATTCCATATATGAAAGCTTTTATCATTTGAAAACAACCAGTTTCATTTCAGAAAATCTGATGCATTTATACGAGTTGAAATCCTTGGGTTAAATTAAATTCTCAAAATTATACTTTTAAAATGGTTTAAATTCATATAACTTGTACCGCATCTTAAATCCCTAGTTTCGAATCATAGGATTCAATTTCAAACTTAAATTCAAATTTAAATCAAATTATTTAAATTTTCAAAACTCGATTAAGTTATCAAAATAACTTTTATCTTTGAAATTCCATTTCAAAAGCTTTTCACTTTAAACCGAAATTTCTAATTTCAATTTCAAAAACATCAAATTTAAATTATTTGTGACTTAACCGATTTCCACGTGAAACCCATATTTGTGTGTGTATGGTGTAGTCCAGGGGTTTACACACAATAGTGCAACATCAATCATCACAGATATATCGATAAGCGGTATAATCGATAACGCTTATCTTCATTCACAGATTCATAGATAAAATAAATTTATCGGTCACAAAGATTCACTATTACAATTCGATGTGGTTTTCGGATAACCAACTGGAATCCGACTCCCTGTCGCATCGAAATTCAAGTGCCGTTTTACGGGCCAAGGGTTTCATATTCACATAGTAATATATCACAGAAATAGAAATCACAGCTCAGCACAAAGTAATTCACATCACGAAGCATCACAATCACAAACAGGGATATCAAACTGCTCAAAATATTTCAATAATAATCAATCATCTAACGATTTGATGAATTAATAGTGTGATTATAATCAATCTATCACATAATTAAATAAATATATATTTTCCTTTAATTAATGATTAATTTTCCTTAATTTAAATTAATTCATCCTTAAGGATTAATTAATTAATTAAATCTTAATCGCCTTCATAGATTAATTATTTCTTAATTAATTACCCTAATAAATTAACCACATTAACTAGTTGTTTCTTTAAAGTAATTAACCCTTGATTACTTGATTAATCAATCTTTGATCATTAATAAATTATCCATTCTTAGCTACTTTTTTATTAATAAATATATTTTTATATTTAATCATTCATTAATTTCTTGATAAATCAAACTTGAATTATTAATTAATTCTATATCAATTACTTATTAAAAAAATCAACTCTTTAAATCATTTTCTTCAAGTAGTTAATTTTATTAATTTATTGATTTATCTTAAATTAATTACAACAATAAATCATTCTTTAATTTATCAAAACCTTGCTAAATTTTAAAGACAAACCCTTTATTAATTACAACATTAAAACTTATTTTAATGGACCTTTAAATAAATTTAATCATTATCCCATGAACTCATGAAAACTTTTATTAAGGAAACAATTCAACTTGATTGATTTAAACATTAAAACTTGATTTATTTTAAATTTCCCAAAACTGCTGTTACAAACACCCGAGCAACTCATGCCTTGACTCGATTGACACTTCGAGTTACCTACCCAAATCACTCGAGTCATCCCTGCAACACACGTACTTCTTCTCTTCTTCCCCGAATACACTTCCTTACGCATCTCAAATTTGGAACAAAACTTTGCCACTTAACTCGAGCTCGACCCCGTGTTTTCCACCCACAAACTCGAGAACGCAGCCGAGTACCCAGTTTCATCTTCCCACTGACACGCATTCCAGACCGTGCACGTGCACGAACGTTCTGCCTCGCTCCGTCCATCTTTTCCGTTGCCACCAAGTCGCTACTGGCCTACTTCATCGATCTCGACCACAAAAACTCCAACTCAAACTCCAAATCGAATTCGAGGTGATCAACCCACCTGGAACCCAAAAACTGGAACCATCATCAAAACCCTGTCAACGCTTCGTTCTCGAAGCTCCGACCGCCTGAGCTCGCGAAACTTCGGCCTGACACTCCTTGACACCTCCTTCACTACCTACTCGAACCGCGTCGAACTCGATCGTACGTCGACGATGGACGAATCGAATTTCTCAGCCACGCCAAATTTAGGTTTAGAAATTTCAAAACTCCACCGCTGCCATCACCATGGTCGAGACCACCTCCGACCATTTTTCCTATGACCCATACTCCATTGGCCACCTCCAGGCCCAACCTCATCGCAAACTTCGATGCCGATCTTCGACAATCGACAAGAATGTTGATTCCGATCAACATAGAATATCACAACCATTACTTAAATAAAAATCGTGATAATCACATTAAAATTCATCATTCGTGAATACAAATCATATTCTATAATTTCCAATTTAAATTAGTATAATTGATTCTACCCATGTTTTGGATTACCCCTGTAAATTTTAAATTTTCTAGATGAATACTTAACATAAATTTTTGAAACTATTTTTAAAATTTCCAATACACTGCTATAATCATTCTTTATTCAAAGACCAAAACCTAAATTTGATTGTATTAGGTGATATGACATTTTGTTTGTGTGAACTTGAGACTGCATATTTCAGAGCAGACTTAATTTATTTACACATATGTTTACAGGCATATCACAGACATCTCACATATATATACATGCATTCTTATCCATATATTAAGCAACACGATCATTCATCACATGCATATTAATAAAAGAATAGTTTGCTCACCTGAATATGGATAAAGCAGAGAAGCAGAGGTTTGAGGAGGTTAAAACTGAATTGTTTTGAAAGCTTGTTTTACTGGAACCTTGAATTGCTTAGATTTCCATTGAAACTGAAATGCTTGAAAAACTGGAAACTTGCTTAGTTCATTCAGATTTTTACTTAGCTTCAAATGGACGAAATGAGGTGAGAGCTTGATGTATAAAAAAAATGAGTACTGGTGATAATATTCTATACAAAGCAGGACAAAGATATTTACTTTGGTTTGGTTGGAGGCTGATATGATATTGTAGGGTACTAAGGCTTCACGCATTAATGATCTTGTACAAAATATATTTTTTATCTATATGCTAATATCTTCCTTTCCAAGCTATTCACATACATTTGTTTACTTTCTTGTTTCTAGGTTGATGAGTTTGTTTATACAACAGTTATGGGCTGAGATGTTTGTATTAAATGTTGAAAGTATGTTGCATTTATTCCCTTAGTCCTTTGCTTTCGGCTGAGATGACGTTGTTATGTACAATATGATAAAATATTATTTCTATGTTCTTCTTTTTTTTTATAAAGCATGCCTACATACCTAGGTCTGTCAATGGGCAGAGTTCGGTCCGGGTATTATAAAATCCGAACCCGAGTCCAACTACAATAATTAAAACCCGAGCGCGGCCCGAACCCGCAGGGTATTTCAACCCAATATCCGAGCCCGGCCCGTCGGGCTTTTTAAGCCCGCTGTGTAATAACTATATACCTAACTCAGAATATTTATGTTAAAACCATATTTTAAAACTGCAACTTTGGTAAAATTTGTATACAAACAATGTTAACATATAAATTGGACGGTGATGTAGTCAAGCTCATAACAAAAGTATGCAAAAACATCTACATTTAAACAAACAAAATGGTAAATAAATAACATACGCAGTCATGTTTTGATACGACGAAAAACTAATAGTCGAGTCGGGCCAACCGGGTCGGGTTTTGATAAAACCGTACCCGACCCGGATCGGGCCTGAGTCGGGCTTGGGTAGTAAAAGGCAAAACCCGTACCCGCATAAATAGGGCGGATTCGGGCCGGGTCCGGGCCGAAGCCCGTACCATTGACAGGCCTATGCATACCTACTTTACATACATTTCTTTTGTGTACTTATGTATTTGTTTATTCACTTACTCCCCATTTGCCTGGGTATGCTTTTAAAACTTTAAACTTCATTTGCTTTGCCTTTAAAAACTTTAGTTCTGTGATGTTTTTAACTTGCTTGATTTAATTTACAGGCTCTTGTAGTTATTTTGTTAATTGAAAGAGTTTGGTTTTTCTTATTTTACTTTGTTAAAAGAAAAGTTGTTTTAGTTATTAACATTCTATAACTATGTGATTCTATTACAAAATTAGTTTTAGTTCTATTTAAAAGTTTTAACTAAAAAGATTAAATTTGTTCATATATGCTCAAATACATATATATTTAATATTTTTAAATTTAAATGATTATACAAAATATATTTGGCTATCGGGGAAACTTGCATTACTTTATTATTAATTTTACAATTTTTTATCCAAAAATTCATTTAATTATTAATTTAAATTAAATAAAAATCTGGGGTCGTTACAGGTTACCAAGGTTATAAAATCACATTAATCATAATAAATCTGAGATTTCAATATTTAAATAATTCTGATATTTAAATACGAAGTGTTCGACATTTCGGACGTTATTTGAATGTATGTTATGCCACACCTCCTGATTGCTTCTACCACCCTTCGAGTAGTTGGAAAAATTCATAGGATCCTTGCCTTTGCTATCGAATTTACCTTCCTCTTTTCTATTTGGCTGAGCATTGATGCAAGATCCATTGGAGTTGTAATATTGTCGTCGGAGTCATCTCCATTTTTGAGAAGTAACCTAAGTAAAACCATCGACGTCAGAATTTGAGGGATTACGGTTGAAAGTATCATCATTGAAGGAGGAGGGCGAGGGGCATGGAGGCTAGGGTATTTCGCATTCAAATTTTTTGGTTACTTTAATATTTTAAAAACAAATACATATGTGAATCCCATAATTTTTTTTTGAAATGGTATTTAGATACAGCATGTCACTGGGACAACATAACACAAATCACATGTCAATATATGTTCGAATCACGCTACGCAAGTTTCGAACTTATGACCTCTCGCATCAAAGTCGAATCACTTAACCACTGGGATAATGGTGCTTGTTTGTGGACCTCATATTTATCAATAAAAATTCATTTTTTTGAAGTATGTGTTTGTTTCAAGCCAAAAAAAATATGTTACTAATTTTATAACGAGGAAATCGATCCAAAGAAAAAACTTAAAACAAATTTTAGTCTAAAAAGCACAACTTTTAAATTTTAGTCTGAAAGACAACAGAATGATATATTTATATAGCATCACATATATTTTATACTCAATTTTTAACAGAATCGGGTAGAAGTAGACGTCGATGGTGTATGATATCCACTGTCGATGCAACTACAAACATCAACTTTAACTGGAAAACTTAAAAAGACTTAAGAGGTGTTTGGTTTAAAAACGAATTTTGTGTTTTCAGTTTTCAATAATTATCTCAAATATGAGAAGAATGGATGGACGGCGGAAGAGATGAAAGAGAGACAGATGAGAGGACGAAGGGGATAGAGGGACGACAGAAGAATGGATTGTTTCACGTGCTTATGTTATTTTCCAAAACGCAGAAAATAAAAAAATTTGTTTTATATTTTGTATGTTAATTTCGTTCTCTAAATTGGTCGTTTTCGACAAATATAAATACGTCGTTTGCGTTTTTGTACGGATGAAAACCCAGAACTAAAAATAACAAATCAAACACTACCCTCGAAGAGTTATTTTCCAAACTTTTCGGTTTTGGTAATATTACCATTGTAATTACTACCTATCAGGCTTGATCATTTCGTGTCATAATTTAAATATTGGCAGAGTAATACAAACAAATGCGATTGATATATGTTCATTTATTGCATGAATTCAATCATTACATACTACCTGTTAAGTGTTAACAATTAGAATTGCACAAATTGGAACAATAACGTTGTCCAATTACTTAGATTATCTAAACAATAGTTTGACACTTGAAACTATAAATTTCAAAAGTTTACATCATTGAGCTATTATGTCTTTATTAATAGTTGCCTTGAAAGCACAATCTTTTGGTTTGGTCCGACCGCGTAGTTTCAAGATTGCATGTATTTCTTTAGTAATAGTTGTAATATATTTACTGCTCTCGCACTCTTTTGTTGTCAGTATGAAATACAAAAAATGTGTACATATATTATTAAAATTTAACATCACTTAAAAATAGTGACAATCAAGCTATTTTTACAAATTCAAAATTTCCTCTAAGTGTGTTTACCAAGTTTTAATATCACTTAAAAAATAGGTTCTAACAAATAAAATACTTTACAAATTCGTTTTTTATTAATTAATAATATAAATAAAATTTTAAACTAATAAAAAATTAAATATTTCAACTTAGAAATAAAAATTCAAATTAACTACTTTTTGATTCAACACAAAAATATAACAAAATATTGGTGGAAAACATTTTCTTTTGAAAGTATTAAACAAATACAATTTGTAGAAAAACAATTATGACGTCTTCATCACGCACGAAGCGTCTGCCGTAACGCTCGTGTCTACAATCCACTTGTTTATTACTAAACGAATGAGCAGTGAGCCACTTCAACTACGGTTTCAAAAATAAAGGTACCACAATACTGCATGCGTTTTTGTACGTATTGTGTGCCTATGCACTAAACTATAGGGTATGATTATTACCGTCAATGAAATATATATAACATAATGAGATAGTTAACAGGAACATCGAACAACATATGCCAAATTTGAAATTAAAATGGTAAAATGCAATGCCACGGGATATCGGAATAAAAAATATGTATGACTCCACATATATTTGCTGTCTGATATTTTTACATATGTTGCAGGATAAACAATTAACTACATGAGCATGCGTACCTCAAACAGTCAAGTGACACTAATTTTGCAACTTCAGGTCAATTATGCTTCAGGCTGCAGAACTCAATTGTCCAATATTCATTTCAGCAAACTCAAAGCTAAGCTATATACTTGATTTTGCAACTTTATACTTTTCCACTTTTTTTTCTGAGCCAAATTTTATACCACATAACTTGATGTGTATTGTTATATTATTCATATCACCAAATTTATATGAATATAACATTATATATAGAAATATAACTACATGAATATAACATTATATAGGTCTAATGCGATATGAATATATCATTTTGTTATTTTTAAAACTAAACTTTAAAACATGTGTCCTTCAAACTAAGATTGATTTTAGATTTAGAATAATTCTCTTTTTTATAATTTCATTTTATAATCGATTGTGCACAAAAATCTATCAGAATATGAAGTCAATGAATGTTTTATGTATCTTTGCATTGAATATTATCAGTCTTTTATTAAAATGGTTGAATGGATTTTGAATTTGAATTTTTATCCATTTCGTACATCTCATTTTTATCTTTATTTCTGCACTACTGATGATTTTGAATTTATTCCGGCTTAATATTAGGTGATGTTATGGCAGTGAATTGCTTGGCTTTATACCACAGCAAGTAAGTGCAATTATTTCTCATTTGATTGTTCGTGTCGTTTATTTTTTCATTCTTTACCATTATAGACAAAGATGTTTCTTAACCGAGTGTAATTCAAGTTCCTATTTTAGACTGATTTATATTTATGAGCTACAAGTTTTTGACATTTCTTTCCAAATTGCTAACTCTTCCATATCTACATATATAATTTATCATAAATACAATCTGGCTATATTCATGAACTAAAATAATGCCATAATTATGTTTTTTTGTACTTATTTTTTATTTAATTTTTGCATTATGAATAATTTATATTCAAGACATGATTTCTAGTTTTATAATTTCTGAATACATTATATATAAGATGACATTGTTTATTAAAGGAGTAACTGTAAAGTAAGCAAGTTAATTAGGAATAAATTAATCTGTTAACAGTCAAATCTAATATTTAGCATAACAAAACTATTTCCTTTTCCTTTCAATCGTGGTAAGAATGTCAGACAAACTTTTCAAAAATTATGCTTCATTGCGATAATATGAGGAAATGGAAGATAGCTATTACTGATTTGTCTCAAAATTTCATAATGGTGACTGTATAGTTTTTCATCGAGCTGATTATAAGACTCATCAATTCAAAAGTTAGGGAATATCATTTTTATAAATTAAGTTCCCTTAATTTATTACAGTAATAATTTGATTACTGCACCTCATATTATGAGATAAGTGAGATAGAGTATTTATTTGCACTTGATAATTAAAATTTTGCTGAAAATATCAGAAGGAGGATTCGGAGATAGCCCGTTATTTTTATTTGGTCTTTAGGAAACCAAAACTGAGTGCCACATTTGGTTTTACAATTTGCTTCAGTTGGTGGAATCATGTTGATCCCTGCTGCAATGAAATATACATTTTTATGCCATGTGTATATGTAAAATGTACGCATACTATTTGTATTTAATATGTTATTTTTTGTTCATTTTTTGGGTGCATTTGGTTAGTCTGATGACTGATGATTGGTTGTCCGTTAGAACCCATAGTGTGTTTTTACAAATTTTATGCAGTGCCTGTTTAGTAATTCTACATTATTATATTTTAAAAGATCTAAATTTTGACATATATTCGTATGATTAATAGAAATTTGCATTGGATTCCAAATAATTTTTTTATAAATTATCTCACTGTATTGAAAAAACAAGATGAAATTCACGAAGATATTTGAAGAATTTTACCAATATTAACGTGAGCTGTTAGAATATACGTTCATAATTCATAACCATCATAATACAAATCGAAACTATCGCTTTTAAATTTGAAAACAAGTGAAGTAAAAAAATTTCAAACATCAAGGACGTAGAAAAATAATTTCTAAAACAAAAGGATACAAAACAAATAAGTTTTGAAAAGAGGGATTTGTGCTTGATTTTCATTTTTTTTTTCAATTCTATGCTCTTTGGGCTCATAAATCGCTATTCAAATATTACAACTTGATATCAACATTTAACATTCAGATATGTATACATGTAAACTTAGCAAGTAAACTAAGTTGAGAACCGCAAAATCAATAGCTTCTTGAAAATTGAATATGCCCATTTTTATTTCATCATACGCTTGATTTTCATATTATTTTTAACAAAAACTCTTTTTCTCATGACATATAATTTTTCTTCAAATTTCTATGTGCAACTTGTTTTACACAACTCAGAATTTACGTTTGTGCCACATGTAAGGTCCTGAACTATAAATGCTATGTGTGTATTGAAGTCCATAAAATTCGAAGGACCTAGGTCACCACCACTGTATAGGTAACCAAGAACCACATTTGGTTATGCGTTGAATAAACGTGAACATATAAGCTTTTGAAGATTACGTTCAATCATATTGGAATTAAATCTCTCAGCAGATACTTTCACATATGTCATATCCGCATATGCATCGAAAATCATTTTCGAATATATGCATCCACAGATGCTAATGAATATCGAATGATTATTATATCTATTAACGATAAATAAATAAATAAAAACAAATCGAAATTTTGGTTTATCATAAATCTTTTTTACAATCCCATTGATATCAAATCCGCAAATATAATAATAACACATAATATTGAACCGTCAATATATATTAAATTGATATAACCATTAACTACTGAACATATATGTTTTATTGTGCTACTAGTAATACATAAAATAATATTTTTTGAACATGGTTCGTTCAACTTGCACAAGGGTTATAACGATACAAAGTTATTAAGGATTGAACTATCTAATCTACACGTGAACACCGTATATCCAACCAACTGCGTTATCTTTGTGGAACCATAAAATAAACTATAATGCTGTCAAAAACTAATGGATATTGATGGAACCGCTCGTGAAGGTGTTTAGCTTGGATCACGTTACAGTTTCAAAATTAAACAAATAGCCGCCTAAAATTTCCAAAATTTCCTTCCTTTTATGCCACTTCGGTCCCCTGTCAAAAAGTAGAGCAAATTCGTGTCTTGCTTTGAAATCCCTTTTTGAGGCCTTCAAATATTTGAATACAGAATAAAACGGCGATCTCGGAAATGGAAGATCCCTATTCTATCATAGACGAAGAAGCCGGAGATATTCCCGAGGATCAAGTAGCCATCCTCGAAAGCGCCCCCTTTCTCAATTCATCTCCTGACCGCTGCGTCAATACCGATCCCGTTATGCCAACTCCGATGTCTCCTGCTGACGAACCCATCATGATCTGCTCCCTTCCGCAAACTTCTGAAGCGAATCAAGCAACCACTGCAGAAAACTCCGCGAATCTGGAGAAGAAGAGGAGTTTCAGTGACATGATGGAATCGCTCGGTATTTTCGTGGACTCAGCCAAAAAATCTATGAAGCACGTGGATGAGATCGATATTTTAGAGGTTTTCAGGAGGAAAGGAGTTCGGATTGATCCGCCTAGCTGGCATAGGCCTGGTGGTTATAGTGATAAGGTAAACTGTTGACATTTTGTTAGTATTTGCGATTTTACTGGATAGTTACTAATTTTGAATTTTAAATGTTAGACCGAAGATTTGGATCATGGTAATAGCAGGCAAAATGTTTGTTGAAATGTTAAGCCGTAATGTTTGCTGCTCATAACGAAAGATAACATTTCTTTGTACTTGACAATTAGAATACATTATATGATTTTGTCTATGCTGAAGGTTGCAGAAATGTGTAGCCTTTTGTATTTGTTTGAATCGAATTCCAATCCTGTTTCATTAGCTACAAATAGTTAAAAATTTAAACTATTCCTTCCTTACTAGTTATAAGTATGTGATTGGATGGATTTTACTTCAAAGCTCTTGACTACATACTTGTTCTTTAGTATGCTGCTAGTGAAGCAACTAGTTTCTTCTGTGAATAGATTGTACAGATGATGGATAAATAAATGTTTTAAGATGAATATGATATATATATATATTATTGAAATTATGTTATTTTGTGATTCTGTTGATGTTCGTTTTGTTCAATCAGTACACTGTAAATCAGAGACTTCTCAGCATTCAAGCACTATAGTAAACACTATGTCTTTTATTAAAATGGTTAATGGGTACAAGATTAACGGGATATAATATTGTTTTATACTGTCCATTTCGTGCATCTCATTTTATCTTTATTTCTGCACTACTGATGATTTTGAATTTATTCCTGCTTAATATTAGGTGAGGTTATGGCAGTGAATTGTTTGGCTTTATTTTGTATTGCATAGGCGTACCTTTATTAGCATTTTAAGCAAAGCGGCTTATTTATTAGCATTTGCGCGACAAAAACTAGCCAAACGGCTTCCGAAAACCTGCACTTACTCAGTTTAAACACGTAAGTGACAAATATAGGAACTCTATTTACATTTGATTTATTTTCAATAGCAAACACATAGTTTTCATAAGCAATGCACCTTTTCATTCTTTACCATTATAGACAAAGATGTTTCTTCACCGAATGTAATTTCTTTTGCCAAGTTCTTATTTTAGACTGATTTATATTTATGAACTACAAATTTTTGACATTTCTTTCTAAATTGCTAACTCTTCTATATCTACATAGATAAATTGTCGTAAATACAATCTGGCTATATTCATGAACTAAAATAATGTCATACTTATGTTTTTTATTTAATTTTTGCATTATGAATAATTTATATTCAAGACGTGATTTCTAGTTTTATAATTTCTGAATACATTATATATAAGATGACATTGTTTATTAAAGGAGTAACTGTAAAGTAAGCAAGTTAATTAGGAATAAATTAATCTGTTAACAGTCAAATCTAATATTTAGCATAACAAAACTATTTCCTTTTCCTTTCAATCGTGGTAAGAATGTCAGGCAAACTTTTCAAAAATTATGTTTCATTGCGATAATATGAGGAAATGGAAGATAGCTATTACTGATTTGTCTCAAAATTTCATAATGGTGACTGTATAGTTTTTCAACTCCTTGATCGAGCTGATTATAAGACTCATCAATTCAAAAGTTAGGGAATATCATCATTTTTATAAATTAAATTCCCCTAATTTGTTACAGGAATAATTTGATTACTGCACCTCATATTATGAGATAAGTGAGATAGAGTATTTATTTGCACTTGATAATTAAATTCTGCTGAAAATATCATAAGAAATTCTGCTGAAAATATCATAAGGATGATTCGGAGATGGCCCGTTATTTTTATTTGGTCTTTAGGAAACCAAAACTGAGTGCCGCATTTGGTTTTACAATTTGCTTCAGCTGGTGGAATCATGTTGTGCTGCAATGAAATATACATTTTTATTTGTAAAATGTACGCACACTATTTGTATTTAATATGTTATTTTTTGGGTGCATTTGGTTGGTCTGATGACTGATGATTGGTTGTACGTTAGAACCCATAGTGTGTTTTTACAAATTTTATGCAGTGCCTGTTTAGTAATTCTAAGTTATTATATTTTAAAAGATGGAAATTTTGACATACATCTGTATGATTAATAGAAATTAGCGTTGGATTTCAAATAATTTTCTTTTATAAATTACCTTACCGTTTTGAAAAAACATGATGAAATTCACAGGGATATTTGAAGAATTTTACCAATCTTAACATGTGCTGTTATGATATACGTTTATAATTCATAACCACCGTAATACAAATCGAAATTGACGCTTTTAAATTTGGAAACGAACAAAGTAAAAAATTTCAAACATTAATGACGTAGAAAAATAATTTCTAAAAGAAAAGAATGCAAACCAAATAATTTTTGAAAAGAGGGATTTGCTCTTAATTTCCTTTTTTTTTCCTTTCCTTTCTATGCTCTTTGGACTCAACAAAGCGCTATTCAAATATTACAACATATATCAACATTCAGATATGTATATGTATAAACTTAGCAAGTAAACTAAGTTGAGAACCGCAAAATCAATAGCTTCTTGAAAACTGAATCGTTTTTATTTCATCATAAGCTTGATTTTCATATTATTTTTAACAAAAACTCTTTCTCTCATGACATGTAATTTTTCTTCAATTTTCTATGTGCAACTTGTTTTACACAACTCAGAATTCACGTTTGTGCCACATGTAAGGTCCTAAACTATAAATGCTATGTGTGGATTGAAGCCCTTAAAATTCCAAGGACCTAGGTCACCACCACTGTATGGGTGACCAAGAACCACATTTGGTTCTGCGTTGAATAAACGTGAACACGTAAGCCTTTGAAGATTACGTTCAATCGTGTTGGAATTAAGTCTCTCAACAGATACTTTCACATAATGTCATATCCGCATACGTATCCGAAATCATTTTCGGATATATGCATCTACAGATACTAATGAATATCGAATAATTATTATATCTATTAACACATAATATTGAACCGTCAATATATTTTAAATGCATATAACCATAAACTACTAACCATATATATTTTATTGTGCTACCCGTAATACTTAAAATAATTTTTTGTTTTGAACATGATTCAACTTCCATAAGGGTCATAACGATACGAAGTTATTAAGGATTGAACTATCTAATCTACACACGTGAACGCCGTATATCCAACCAACTGTGTTATCTTTGTGGAACCATAAAATAAACTATAACGTTGTCAAAAACTAATGGATATTGATGCAACCGCTCGTGAAGTTGTTTAGCTTGGATCACGTTACAGTTTCAAAATTAAACAAAAAGCCACCTAAAATTTCCTTCCTTTTATGCCACTTCGGTCCCCCGTCAAAAAGTAGAGCAAATTCGTGTCTTAATTTGAAATCCCTTTTTGAGGCCTTGAAATATTTGAATACAGAATAAAACGGCGATCTTGGAAATGGAAGATCCCTATTCTATCATAGACGAAGAAGCCTGAGATATTCCCGAGGATCAAGTAGCCATCCTCGAAAGCGCCCCCTTTCTCAATTCATCTCCTGACCGCTGCGTCAATACTGATCCCGTTGTGCCAACTCCGATGTCTCCTGCTGACGAATTCAATCACTACCCTCAAAGAGTTATTTTCCAAACTTTTCGGTTTTGGTAATATTACCGTTGTAATTACTACCCATCATGCATTTTCCTAGCAATTAGGCTTGATCATTTCGTGTCATAATTTAAATATTGGCAGAGTAATACAAACAAATGCGATTGATGTATGTTCATTTATTGCATGAATTCAATCATTACATACTACCTGTTAAGTGTTAACAATTAGAATTGCACAAATTGGAACAATAACGTTGTCCAATTACTTAAATCTAAACAATAGTTTGAGACTTGAAACTATAAATTTCAAAAGTTTACATCATTGAGCTATTATGTCTTAGCCTTGAAAGCACAATCTTTTGGTTTGGTCCAACCGCGTAGTTCCAAGATTGCTCTTTATATGTATTTCTTTAGTAATAGTTGTAATATATTTACTGTTCTCACACTTTTTGTTGTCAGTATGAAATACAAAAAATGTGTACATATATTATTAAAATTTAACATCACTTAAAAATAGTGACAATTAAACTATTTTTACAAATTCAAAATTTCCTCTACGTGTGTTTACCAAGTCTTAATATTACTTAAAAAATAGATTCTAACAAATAAACTACTTTACAAATTCGTTTTTTATTAATTAATAATATAAATAAAATTTTAAACTAATAAAAAATTAAATATTTCAACTTAAAAATAAAAATTCAAATTAACTGCGTTTGATTCAACACAAAAATATAACAAAATATTGATGGAAAACATTTTCTTTTGAAAGTATTAAACAAATACAATTTGTAAAAAAACAATTAAGACGTCTTCATCACGCACGAAGCGTCTGGCGTAACGCTCGTGTCTACAATCCACTTGTTTATTACCAAACGAATGAGCAGTGAGCCACTTCAACTACGGTTTCAAAAATAAAGGTACCACACTACTGCATGCGTTTTTGTACGTATTGTGTGCCTATGCACTAAACTATAGGGTATGATTATTACCGTCAATGAAATATATATAACATAATGAGATAGTTAACAGGAACATCGAACAATATATGCCAAATTTGAAATTAAAATGGTAAAATGCAATGCCACGGGATATCGGAATAAAAAATATGTATGACTCCACATATATTTGCTGTCTGATATTTTTACATATATATGTTGCAGGATAAACAATTAACTACATGAGTAAGCGTACCTCAAACAGTCAAGTGTCACTAATTTTGCAACTTCAGGTCATTTATGCTTCAGGCTGCAGAACTCAATTGTCCAATATTCATTTCAGCAAACTCAAAGCTAATAAGCTATATACTTGATTTTGCAACTTTCTACTTTTCCACTTTTTTTTTGGAGCCAAATTTTATACCACATAACTTGATGTGTAGTATCTTGTTATATTATTCATATCACCAATTTTATATGAATATAACATTATATAGGAATATAACTACAGGAATATAACATTATATAGGTCTAATGCGATATGAATATATCATTTTGTTATTTTTAAGACTAAACTTTAAAATATGTGTCCTTCAAACTAAAATTGATTTTAGATTTAGAATAATTCCCTTTTTTATAATTTCATTTTATAATCGATTGTGCACAAAAATCTATCAGAATATGAAGTCAATGAATGTTTTATGTATCTTTGCATTGAATATTATCAGTCTTTTATCAAACCGACCGTAGGGAGGTTTGCCTACTTCTACCAGGCAAAATCAATTTTCCTGAAGCAAAAAAAACATTCTCCCTGTTTTGTTATTTTTTTCCCATCGTTTCCTTCTTCCCCGTATTTTCTCTCGTTCTTTTTCCCCATTTCCTTCTCCCCGAATTTGACAATTTAACCTCCGTTCTTTTCGGTTAATCCTCTCTTCCACATACTCGCTCAACAATTAGCTTAGAAAAAAACGGAATACAAAAAGCAATAAATACCCATTCTAATCGATTAAGGGAGGTAAAAATCTGATGGCTCTACGTGCGACATTCGTGGTCTTGTAGATAGTGTTTAGAGGCGGTATATCCGATGACGGTGGCAGTTTATATGGTAGCGGATGGTTGCGTGGTGAGGAAACTCGAGTAGGGGAGTTAGGGTTTCGAAACTAGAGAGGCAAGAATTTGGAGAAGTGCAGGTTTGTTATTTCCTTGTTACTTTGGTTTGTTTTGAAGTAAATTATAAGATAAATATTCGTGAGAGGATGAAATCCCTTTGCTTATCATCACAAGTTTCAAGAACTTTCTGCACAACATAATTAGCAAATTGATCTTTCATCATAGCCTACAAACACAAATGGAAACAAAAAGAATCATTAGTCCAAGAGTTGCACATAAAATCTTCTCAACATGACGCCATGATTTTTGGTTCAGATATTAGAATAGAGAAGATCAGAAAGATATTAACTTCATTCCCTACCATAGCAAATAGTATTTCACTATTTTGTTATGTAGAAAATAGTTTACAATCCCCACCATATCAATAGTTCACATTAACTGCTAATATGTCTTTTGCTAATAGTTACGCAGAACTTCAGTTAGATAGCTGAGCCAATGATTGCAGAATTATAAAGTAGATAATAGATGCATATACTTAGGAACAGAAATTACATAATGATGTGTTCAGGTAAATAAATAAATAAATAACCTGAAGGGGTTCATTTTCATCAGTAGTCCCAAGCATCTCATTTACTAAAATCTGACGCTCAGCTGGACCACCAAAAATTAAACACTTCTCCACAACATTTGAGGCAAACTTCTGCCGACTCATTTGAACTATTTGCCCAGCTAATTTCTTGATTATAGCAGATCTCTCATGGGGCTTTCCATGCTCTATCACATGCTGTTAGAACACTAGCATTTTCATATAATGTTCTCAGTTCCTAGTAATTAATCTCCAGTGGTGACTAGTGATATTTTGGATGTTGGGGCACAAAAAGACATTTATTATATTTTTATTTTACAAGCAGTTTTCTGTAAAACATCCATGTTAATTCTATGCAAAATAAACGAGCATGGTTTTTCGAAAAACGTCAGTCACTTGTTATTTGTGTGGATTGTCCACATTCGTGGAAGAATATATTTCTTATTTCCCCTATAGGAAATTGAGGTACAACAATGTACTATTGGACTGACTTTTTGTTTTGTTAACGTCGAAGGGGAAACATAACTTTTGAGTTATAATTCATTACCATTGAAAACACTCATATATGATAAAATCCAAGCCCATGTTTACTGTGTTTTTCTGAAATAATTTTTGTTTAATGTTTTGGCAGATAATATTTTAGTATTAGTTTTTTTTTCAGTACTAAACTTTTTGTGGTATTGAAAAACCTTAGTACCATGGTGGTTTGTGATTCTGTATGAAACTTTGAGCGAAGGTATGATTGGCTGAATTTGATTACGGTCCATATGTTTAAGAGATCTTCTACCTCCAAAATCTTGTGTTTCCATATTCCTAATCACCCTCTGTCATACATTTAATTAATGAAACAAACAATATGACTGAATTGAGAGGATGAATTGTGGACATGGGATACAATGAATTGGTGTTAGGGGATCTCAGTGCTGCAAGTTCCATATACATATATGTAGGTGAGAACTTTTTGCCTCATAATATTTGGTAGCTTTCTCAACTGTAAAAGCATCTTTTGCTCTAATGTTTGACAAGTGAGCTAACTAAGTTTATATTAAATAATAATTGTGTTATACTTGTATGTGGTTTAAGTTATAAAATTGGAAAGTAGTATAATTACAAGTTTGCTAAATTATAAACATCGTAGAGTACATAGATATACATTTGTACTGTTAACTGACATATCATATGATAGACGACAAATTAGCACTCTAACTTCATTGTTTGCTTAACCGAGTTAAAGTACTTATTTTATTTAAATACTCACTACCTTTTACCATGTTCAGGCATATATGACAAATAATATGTATCATATTGATTTAAATAAATCACCTTCAATGATCAATGATGAGGAACCATTTGAAGATCGTGACGATAATAAGCATGTGGTATTAACGTCAATCTTTGATACGGTAATCATTTTCATATAAAATAATGGATAAAGATATATTTTTTTCTAATGGTAATTCTACTATGATCAATCGTGCTAACTAATTTATTTCACATATTCAGAAAAATGGGATGCAAAATATATCTCCTATTGATTTGAATGCACTGCCATTGTGTAGTAATGACAAGCAACTATATGAAGATCGTGTTGATCATGAACAAATGGTATCAACATCGTAGTCAAACTTCCGTACGGTAAATTTCTCTACAATGTTATTTAATTTGTCTGTATGTCAAATTTATGTTTTATTTTTTATATTTACGATACAAGATTATTCGACGGTCAGATGAATAAGTTTCTAATGATATTTGCACTAACATGTTTAGAATCTGGTTGAAGCAATATGTAAAGAACATCCAAGATCATCAGTATTAGCTGCACAATTTGAAGAAACTTCAAAAAAGACACAAACTAACGATAAAGGTGACTCGTTTACCATAATGTACAATTGTATAATATATTAGTACAAATTATTTTTTATCACTTTTATTATAAGTTTTTGTGATGTTTTTAAATTTATGACGAAGAATATTATTTATCTTCACCTCTGCAGTTGATATGCACTGTATTGATCTGAATGCATCACCTTCGCTTGACAGTGAGGAGCAGTCAATATCAGGTTATGTCGATAATATGCAAGCAGTGTCAACGACAAACGTAAAGGTGAACTTCCATATTATAATTTATTCCACATTTACCGTTATTTTAATTTTAATGTTTAATTTTTACAGTAATCAAACATATTAATATAGTATAAATATTTAATGACAATTTGCTAGTTTATGTCCCATATTACCCTTTTCCTTACTTTTTAAATTGCTCTATACTTGCATAGATGTCACATGATGTACTACGTCAGCCTATCCTCTTAGAAGATCCATTATCGTTATCTGATGCTTTGAATAGAGATTTTGTTCCTTTTGATGTATCCAACAAGGTTGATTTATTCACCCCTTCCGGTTCAATTTCACACAATGTTTTGAAAGAGCCGGTTGATGCAATTTGTCCTTTAGTCTTATCATGCACCTTACAAAGGTATAAAATGCTACATTTACTTATAACATGCAAATAAAAGATTACTACTCTTACTATTTTTGACTTATTTTTTAATTGGATGTATATTTTTATACTAGAGACTCGCCTATATTTCGTCAATATGAAAAAATGATGGCTAAATATAATGAAAATCGGTCATCCAACCAACGAGCTAGACGTTTGAGAGAAACTGATCAACAAAAACAACGTAGAAGAGCAATTGATGCAGCAAGATATAAACAAAAGGGAACTCATGTCAAATCCTCAAACATCAACACTACAATGCTAATATCTTCAGTTACAAATGCTCACAAATTTATAAGCTCATGCCAAAATATTAATTGGGCAAGTTGTCAAACTTGTTCTCGATTTTTTCCGGATTTAATTGTTACATCAAGTACATGCTCTTATTGTCGTACTGATAAACCACAGCATGACCTTCCCTACAAGTTTAGTTCTCAAAATCTAATGGAACCCGGTCCTGTTCCACATTAATTATCCTGCCTTACTAACTTGGAGCGAATCCTCATTGCGCGCATTCATCCAGTTATGTCAGTTTATCGTTTTAAAGGACAACAATATAAATATAGTGGAAATATTATTAATTTCCCTCAGGATATCAATGCAATAACACGTTCTCTCCCTTTCACATCAAATGAATTATCGGCAGTATTAGTTGTCAATAGAAGTGGAACGAATGAAAGTCAAGAGTTTCGCGTAAGACGTGAACATGTAAGAAAGGCACTACTTTGGCTTAAATCTAATAATATATTTTATTCCGATGTGCACATTAATGAAGTATCTCTCCATGAGTTACCAGAGGACGGTGTACCTTTAAATCTTCCTCATATTCAAGATAATTCGCAAACTCAAATTCACAACGACGATTTTCATGGACCTCCAGAATATGAAAGCGAAATAACTCACATCGGTGAATTTGAGATATCAGGTGCAGCCACGGCTGCAGTACAACCGAACCACCAAGCCTATCTATTATCCTTTTTGGAAAATAAAGAAATAAATGAAACAGTTGTTCAGATGCCTATTTCTTCTGTTGCTATGGATGAGTTTAATACTCCTGGATATATCTCGATGGCATTTCCAACATTATTTCCTTTAGGTAATGCTAATTTACGACAAGCACGACCACGGAAAATTAGACCCTTAGAATATTTTCAATTTTTAATGAAATATCATGATCAAAGGTTTGCAAAAGATTCTAGATTTAGATATTTTGCGTACAATTCAATTAGTAGGTGGCGTGCGTTAGATATTGGTAGCATATACGTACAAAAAAACCCGGATGATGGGAATTTATCTATAAATGATATCCGTGAAATGTTAAAATCGGGAGATAAGCAGTTATCCCAACGCATTTCTTACTATGCAAAAGGCAATCGTGGAAGCCGTTCTTACTGGTCTGCAAGATTAAAAGAGCTTACAGCTATGGTCAAACAGTTAGGTGCGCCAACTATATTTTTCACATTAAGTTCAGCAGATTTGCAATGGCCAGAAATTTACAAACTTCTTGATCAAACAAATGAATTGCAAAAATTAAGCTACAGTGAACAAATAAAAAGAAAGGCACAGTTACTAAATGAAAATCCACTTGTTGCTGCATGGTTTTTCCAAGCAAGGGTTAAAACTTTTGTACTAGATTTTTGACACTAGAATTTTCTGTTAAGGGCTATTGGTATCGTTTTGAATGGCAAAATCGTGGAAGTGGACATATCCATGGCTTTTTGTGGTTACATGATGCACCAGATGTATCTTCTGTTATCGAAAATTCATATGAAAATTCTACAATTATTGAATATTTTGATCGTTTTGTTTGTACAATAAACCAAAATATGAGTGGACCTTCACGGGAACAAGAGCATCCATGTTCACAAGTTATTCCACCCGATGCAAATTTGGATACGGACGACGACGATTATGGAAATCTAGTTACTTGGGTCATGCGTCATTCAAGGTGTGGAAACTACTGTTTGCAAGTACATAGAACAACCAAACAATTGACATGTCGCTTTAAATATCCTTTTGACGTGCTTCCACAATCTAAAATTGTAGAAGATCCTCCAAATAGTAAAATCTTTCGATTTATTTCAAAACGTAATGATCATCTAATCTGCTCACATAATAGAAAAGTACTTCAGGTTTGGCGTGCTAATATTGATTGGTCTCCCGTGTTATCTGTGCATGCTGTGGTAAATTATATTGGAAAATATGCAGCAAAATTTGAACCAGTTTCAAAGAGCTTTACAGACACATTCAGAACAATAGTTGAAAATAGCCATCGACCTTGTCAAACGTCAACTTCCGCCATCAAGAAACTACTTCTCAAGAGTGTATCCGAACGAGACATTTCTGCACAAGAGGTATGTCATCTTCTCATGTCTTACCCTCTAGTAAGTTCATCTAGAACAATAGTGCAACTTAACGTAACTGAAAAAAATATGTTATCAACAATAATTCGACGTCGAAATACAACAATAGATGAAGATACCGTTGATTCAGACCCAAATTTTATTACAAGGTATATGGATCGACCAAGCGAACTTGAAAACCATTCACTACTTGATATGACAAAAAACTTCAGTTACTATAATAAAGGGTGGCATAAGTTTCGAAAAGAGGCAATTGTACGAATAGTACCGGATCTAAGTAGCAATATTCCTCCATTCGGTGAAAAGTGGGAATTTTATTGCGAACAACAGGTAATGCACCTTATCTGTTTTCTATTAGATAAAATTTTACAAATATTAATGATAAACTTTGATAATTAAAAACTACATTGATTTTTATTATATTTAAAATATGAAATCATACTTAAACTTGTTTTTTAATATGAATACAGGTACTACTACGTCATCACTATAGAAATCTTAATTAAGCAAAAGGAAACTTCGATGCTTGGTCTGATAGATATGTTAATTTAGGTTTGATTCAACATCAATCACTCCCAGATGCTATAGAAGATGATTTCGAAGATGATAGTATAAACAATGATGTAGAAGAAAAGCAAAAGGAAGAATGGATGATAGCAGCTACGATGGGTCCAATGTTTGTTTCAGGAGAGGAAATAGAAATGGGCTTTAGAGAATTCAATACTTTGCATAATTGGAATGAAGCACTTCAGAGATACCCTAATATAGATATTGAACGTAATTTTATCCATACCAATTTACGTTCAATTATGGAACATGAAAGTGAGATCATAAACAGTTCAAATGTTGTTCCTTTTGAGAGCTTGTCTACAGAACAGAGGATTGCACATAATGTGATATTTAAAGCAATATCTAAAGGTAAATCAATTCGAATGATTATTTGCGGTGGTGCTGGTACAGGAAAATCAACGCTTGTAAATGCCATTGTTCGAACAATTGTTACTCATTTTGGAACCAGCAAAGCAGTTCGCATTATGGCTCCAACAGGAGTGGCTGCATTTAATATTGGTGGTAGCACAATTAATCATGAACTTCAAATATCCACGGAAAGAAAATCAACATACAAAGAACTATCATCAGAGCAATGTCATCGTATGCAAGATGAATTTAAAAATACAAAGTTGATTATAATAGATGAATATAGTATGCTTGGTAGAACAATGATGGGAAATATTGATTTACGGTGTTGTGATATTTATTCAATAAATGACTTATTCGGTAGCATTTCGATTGTCTTAGTTGGTAATATGCGACAACTACCTCCTGTTTGTGATAGTTCGTTATACTTGAAAGGTGGTAATCTCTTACAACAGCGTGGTGGACTTGCATATCTGAGTTTTGATAAGTGTGTAAGACCATCATATATATTCCATCAAGTTGGAGATGAGCAAGCACCTTTAAGAGGAGCTTTAGAAAGACTGAGTAGAGGTGCATCTAATTTAGACGATTGGAATCTTTTCAAAACCAGAGATTGGTCAATTTTATCGAACAAAGAGAAGGAAACCTTTAAGAATGCTCTTTGTCTTTTTCCAACAAGAATTGCTGCTAACGAACATAACAAAAACCGTTTGATTCAACTTGGAAAACCTATTGCACGCATTCCTTCTTTCAATAACTGTGAAGCAGCATCTAATGCTTCGGTTGATGATGCAAAAGGTTTAGAACGATGTATTTATCTTTCTGTAGGTGCTCGAGTGATGTTACGATCTAATCTTTCAGTGCAAAATGGATTGGTTAATGGTGCAATGGGTACTGTTATGGATATTGTATATTCACAGTCATCAAGTTCTCCTAACGATCTACCGCTAGCGGTCATAGTCGATTTTGATAAATACCGTGGTACTCCATTTCGTGAGGGAACAAATATTATTCCATTAACTCCGCAAACAATAAATTGGAAAACTTCTTATGGTACAACTTGTATGAGAACACAATTACATTTAGCTCTATGTTGGGCAATAACAATACATAAAAGTCAAGGAATGACTCTTGATCAAGCAATCATTAATATTGGCGATCGAGAAAGTCTTGGTTTAACGTTTGTTGCATTATCAAGAACTAGAAAATTAAAGGATCTTGCTTTCAATCCTATGTTTACTTTTGAAAGACTTGCACAGATTGGAAGATCCAAAGGCCTGCCATCTAGATTATTAGAGGAAGAACGTTTGAATGCAATGTCTGTTGAATAAATGGTAAGTAAAAACAACTATTATCATCACAATTTTTTGTACTGCTCAATATCATGGTATAACTTGCATTTTTTCAAAGTGGAAATTAGTTTGTGGTTTTCAATTTATTTATATGAATTAAATCATTTACTGTTTTCTCCATTGTCATTTTTTGTAGATTTTCGCGGCACAACTCTAATATTTCAGAATCAAAGTATGTTTTCCAATTTTTTTATTTTAAAATATGGAGTAATATAGATTTAGTTAAGTTAAACAGAGACTAAACTCCATATTCGTGTAATACATATGTATCATTTGGTAGTCTTTTCATTAATGTGCAAGTTTGCAAATACAAAACTGTTTTACCTCCACTTTTGATACGCTTATTGGATAATAAATTCACATTTGATCTCAAATTTTGTTCAAAAATGTAATATTCTACATGCAATTAAAAATAATTTGTTATATAAAGTTGTCAATATACGTATTTTTTGAATATTTTTTTTCTAATTTTTTAGGAATGATGTCTTGTTTGGTTGTAGAAACTGAAGTATCTTTCCATTTGAAGGATGGAAAAGTGTCACAACTTGAGCATGTTTTCATCCGAGGTAGCAAAGTCAGGTCAGTTTGATGTATATAAATCTCTCATTACTTGCAGCATATATTGTTTCATAGTGTTACATTGTGTGAACGATTTGATTTTGCTAGTTACATTGCAGCATATATTGATCTCTCATTACACTTGTGTTACTAGTTACATAAATAAACAAAGGCCATAGGACAATTGGTTTTGCTACGCAACAACTGTGCTCTTGATTTCCCAATCCCATAACATGTCATATTCCTCTTCTGGAAAATAAGCCTTTTAATAAAGGAACTAGATCGATTTGACCAAGAAGAATAATTAATTGGTTAGGTTGTGCACCACGGGCTGCTAATTGCTTTGTTCGGGCATTCAATTTAAAACGCTGATTTTCGTGATTAAGCTTGTAAATGATTGCAAAAAGTCTATTGTTTAGTCTACATTAATGCGGGAAGAGAATAAGCATGATCTTACATTGTTTGATTAGAATTGGATTAATATAACATAATTTATTATTTCAAAATTTGAAGGCTTTAATATATATGTATGTATATGCATATGTATATATATAACAATGTCCTTACATATTGACATAGCACACAATTTGTCTTTTTTATATTTCTATCAGGCTATTAGTTTCTATATTGACATAGCGCATAATTGTCCAATTGTAAATTGTTTATGATTCTTGTATGAGATGCTTTGTTAACGACAATATTTTCTATTTGGATTTTCCATTCACTCTCTTGACCAATTAACTTGTTAATTACATATTAATGTAACTATATATGGCTGGGATATGATATGGAAAAGTGTTGTTCTTTGATATGTAACAGTTCAAGTTGGAAACGAGTGCCAAACTAGAGCAGCCTAGCATACAGTTGAGATGGGATATCATAATTTGAACTCAATTATCCTTTATTTTTCCAGAACAAAAGAATCACTGCTATTACAATTTACTGAAAATTTCAGTTTGTACTATTTATCCATGAAGCGAACAAATTTGAAAACATTGAGGATAGGTTTTTCTCCGCTAGAACCATGAATGAAATAAGCATTTCCAAATACATACGCTTCTTGGAATAGTAGATGCATAAGTTTCTAATATATTTATGTTTATTTGCTCACTTAATAGAGGAATGGTGATGCCTTGGATTTGAAGCCACCTGCTACTGATATTGCTACCATCAAGGTATCCAATATATGTATGATAAAATTTTAGTGACTTTGATTTTTGTTTCTAACTGTATGTTATTTTTGACAGTCGGCGATGGAGAAATTGAATCTACCACTTAAAACAACATGTTAGTTTAGAATCAAATACTATGTACATAATCGATCGACTATGTATAAGAATAATGCATGAACATAGAGTTCTTTTTTTCTTTTTCTTTTTTTCTTTTGAATTTGGAGGAGAGAATTGAAATAGCTAATGACTGAAAATGCAACACTTCTCTTGAAATTTATACAGCTAGCTTGTTTCAATGATCAATCCCCATAAAATTTAGATATAAGAATGGCTATATAAATAGTTAAGTATACATGCAACTTAAGAAATATATAAGTAGCAATTGCATGTCCAATTTTAAAAATGCAAGATTGGTTCATTGAGACTTGTCGGTTGATTTACTTAACTATAAGCCTATGCTGTTTTTAACGCTACAAGTTTACAATGCATTTATCAGGAATTTACAAGGTTACAATGCTGTCTTGAAAATGAGTTTTCTCCAACAGTTTTATTTATTTATTTATTTAATTTGTATGTTGTTTAAGTCAAATAATATTTTCTTAACTGCTTAAACAGGTTTCTAATTATTTCCTCTGTATCCCACATTCTGCTTATATATTTCATCATTTAAATTTCACGCAAAGGAAATGTTTAATTACCTTCAATAAATGCTTTTGAGTGCTAGCAATGAGAAGGTACAAATTGCTAATTTAGGCATTTGAATTCATTTCCATTTGTGTTACATTTCTAATCTAAATAAAATTCTTCTCAGTTTTCAGGAAACCTGCACTTAATGGACTGCATAGGCAACTGCAGTGACAAGAAAACATTAAAGAAGTGGTTTTTCATCGACGAAAGAGTTGGATAGTTGTTCATTAGAACCCCTAGTTATTACTTAAATTGAAATTTAAGTTCGCTATTGAATTTCCTTGAATTTATATTCTCCTTTAATCAAACTGAACTCTATGGATTTTAAACCAAATCGCAACTCTCCTGTTTTAACTGATTCTGTCCCAGCAAATAAGTCTAGATTAACATTTATATTTTGAAAAAAGAAAGTCGCAGCATAATTAGAGGTAAACTATAAATGACAAAATCAAAAGATCAATGCAAAAAAAGTGTGAACTGTTACCTCATTAACAATGAAATGAAAAATGCATACCTTATCTTCTTGACCGCGTATTCCACCTTCCAAATTTTCGATTCCGTTTTCATCGGTTTCGTTTAAATTTCCAGTGTTCTTCTCCCCATAATTTTATCCTAATGACCTCGTATTCTCCCTGTGAAACTTTCCACTCCGTTTTCTCCGTACAATTTCATCCATCCATCTCCTATTTAATTCGCCCTAAACCAAATAAAACCCTAATCCAGTGCCCGATATAGATTGACACGCTCCTCTACTCGAACGCTACTCCTCTCGAGTCTCCTCTGGTTGTTCGACTATGCCTTTCGTCTCGCTCCTCCTCTTTATTTTACCGCAGCTACATCACCCACTCCTCTTCTCGAACGCTACTCCTCTCGAGTCTCCCCTGGTTATTCGATTGCGCCTCTCGTCTCGCTCCAGGTAACTCCTTTCTTTTCTAATTATTTTCTAATTTCTTCATAGAGCTCGAGAGTCATGGATTTGGTTTTTTGTGAAGAAGGAATAAGAGTTTGGTTTGTGTTTGGCTTATAAGAATGGAAAAGGATAATATGTCTTTATAAATATATAATATTACAGCAGAGATAAAAATATCATAACCCAGCGTTCAAAGCTGCTATGCTAGAGTGACTCATAATTTGTTAATAATATTTTACAACTACATGGATATATAAACAAGTTGTGTCTGGCTTAGTATGATGTCAAAATTATAAATAGTGCATAAATAGTGTAGTCATAAATAAAACTGCAGATGTCAACCAGTATTAAAAGAAATAGATAGACGTCAACCAGTATTAAAACGGTGTAGTAGCCAACCGATTTATGTGTTACTTATACTACGAAGAATAGAATAAAGCAACTAGTTAGTGCTTTAGTTTGTTCATTAATTACACAACACACATTTCTATTCAATTGTTGTATTCTTCCTCTAAATATATATAAAGAAATTTAAATTATTTCAAACACTTAATAATTTTATTATTTTATATACTTAAGCTGTCATTGTTGCATTATCATTTATATAATCTTGTTGAGCTCACTTTGTTTAAATTTGTATGATGTCTATTTTCTAATATTTTACTACTCAATGTTAGCAGTATTAGTCAAATGGATTTGGGTACAAATGTTCTTCCTCTTGCACTACTGAATCCATACCATCATAATTGGATCATCAAGGTTCGAGTGACAAATAAAGGCAATTTGAGATCTTATAAAAATATTAAAGGAGAAGGTTGCGTGTTTAGTAAAGAACTAACCGATGAAGATGTAAGTTTTTTTACTCTTAATGCTTTCAATAATATTTTCTCTACTTGTGCTTTAATTAAGTTATTGTTATAATAATTTTTCTCTTCAAATTCACAGGGTACACAAATTTAAGCTACAATGTTTAATAAAGCTGCAGACAAGTACTATCATATATTTCAATGTGGAAAAGTTTATTATATTTCTAAAGGAACAGTTAAGCCTGCGAATAAAGAATTTAGTACTATAAAAAACGAGTACGAGATTATTATAAATGAGTACTCATTAGTCGAATGCATGGATGTTGCGAACTCTAGTATACCCGATATCGTATACAACTTTGTAAAGATTGACCAACTTCAAAAATATATTGCAGGAAAGGAAGTTGTAGGTAATGCATCCATATTATTAATTATTTATAAATCATTGTATGATTGCTTAACATTAGTATATTCTAGATGTTATCGGCCTAGTTCAAAGTGTCTCATCAATCAAAGGAATTCGAAGAAAAATCAACAATGAGAATATTCCAAAACGTGATATAACCATTGCAGACGATTCGTAAGTACACATATTAAACCATTAATTTTGTTTTCCGAACATATTTATGCTTAGATTTAAATTACAGAAGTAAAACTGTTAATGTGACTTTATGGGGAGAACTTGCTATGAAAGTCGGTGCTGAGCTGGTACAAATGGTTGATGAATGTCCTACAGTAGCTATTAAATATGCCAGAGTTGGTGATTTTCAAGGTAAAAATTATTTTGTTTTTTTAGTACTTGCCAAGTCATCATTTTTTAATATTATTTAATCTTACTGCAGGTTTATCTTTATCCACATTGAGTAAAAGCAATTTATATATAAATCCAAACATACCAGAAGCTAAAAAGCTTAGAAGTTGGTACAATTGTGAAGGCAAAAACACAATAATCTCATCTACCACTTATGATAGAGTTATGATTTCTCATATAATAAATGATCCAACATTGGGTCATGACAAGGTTTGTCCATATCGTTTCGAACTATATTGCACATTAATAATTTCATATTAACTGTTTATTTTTATTCCATTCATAGTCTGCATTCTTCATCGTGTTTGCTTACATTACTTATATTAAGAGTCAGAAATTATGGTATCAAGCCTGTAAGAGTTGCAAAAAATGTAACTGAATCTGCAGGATCGGGCTATTGGTGTGAAGCATGCCAACAGAATGAAAGCTCTTGTATTTTGAGGTAAAAATTTAAGAGCTAATTATTATTATTATTATTATTTGAAATGGTACGATATATACAATATATTTATCAATGGGATAATATATCAAAAGTTAACAAATGTTCGAATAACGCTACGCAAATTTCAAACTTGTGACCCATGGCACCAAAGTTTAGTTAATTATTTATAGTAATCAGTAATATATGTAATAATATGTTCATTTAATGCAGATATATTATGGTAATGAAAATTAATGATCCAACCGCTGAAGCTTGGATTATTGCTTTTAATGAACCAGCAGAGGAAATCATAGGTTGCAGTGCTGATGACCTTTATAAGATTAAGAATGATGAAGGTGAAGATATATACGAACAAAAACTAAAGGAGTTGTTATGGATCCCTCGTCTTTTCAGAGTTGGTGTTACCCAAATAGAGTACATGAATGAAAAAAAACAAAAAATCAATGTTATGTCTCAATCACTTATTGATTATGTGGCGGAATCAAGTTTCTTGTTAGAAGAAATATCAACAATGGCAGAATCCAAAGTTTAGTTTTTTTTTGTTTCAGTAATTTTAGTTTATTTCTTGTTTTTTCTTCAGCAGTGTTAGTTTTTCATATAATAAAGTTATTTTTAGGTAATTTATTTAAACATTGTAGTTCAATAATATGATATTTATTTATTAAATCAATTTTAACATTAGTAGTCTTTTTTAATTAGGTAATGAAAAATTTGATGATGTATATTGCAGTGACATTTTTTTGATTTTTTTTAACAAATATGATGATGTATATTGATATAATAGAATTTACACAGTTTCAATTATTTTTATTTTTTAAAAAAAGCGATTAATTTTGTATCAGATTAATAATAAAAAAAATTAAACAAAAACATTTTTCTTTGATATCAAATACCACAACGGTCGGTTTACCCACCGTTGTGCGGTTATACTAGTTAAAATGGTTGAATAGATTTTGAATTTGAATTTTTATCCATTTCGTACATCTCATTGTTATCTTATTTCTGCACTACTGATGATTTTGAATTTATTCCGGCTTAATATTAGGTGATGTTATGGCAGTGAATTGCTTGGCTTTATACCACAACAAGTAAGTGCAATTATTTCTCATTTGATTGTTCGTGTCGTTTATTTTTTCATTCTTTACCATTATAGACAAAGATGTTTCTTAACCGAGTGTAATTCAAGTTCCTATTTTAGACTGATTTATATTTATGAGCTACAAGTTTTTAACATTTCTTTCCAAATTGCTAACTCTTCCATATCTACATATATAATTTATCATAAATACAATCTGGCTATATTCATGAACTAAAATAATGCCATAATTATGTTTTTTTACTTATTTTTTATTTAATTTTTGCATTATGAATAATTTATAATCAAGACATGATTTCTAGTTTTATAATTTCTGAATACATTATATATAAGATGACATTGTTTATTAAAGGAGTAACTGTAAAGTAAGCAAGTTAATTAGGAATAAATTAATCTGTTAACAGTCAAATCTAATATTTAGCATAACAAAACTATTTTCTTTTCCTTTCAATCGTGGTAAGAATGTCAGGCAAACTTTTCAAAAATTATATTTTCTTTTAAAAAGTTAGGGAATATCATTTTTATAAATTAAGTTCCCTTAATTTATTACAGTAATAATTTGATTACTGCACCTCATATTATAAGATAAGTGAGATAGAGTATTTATTTGCACTTGATAATTAAATTTTGCTGAAAATATCATAAGGAGGATTTAGAGATAGCCCATTATTTTTATTTGGTCTTTAGGAAACCAAAACTGAGTGCCACATTTGGTTTTACAATTTGCTTCAGTTGGTGGAATCATGTTGATCACTGCTGCAATGAAATATACATTTTTATGCCATGTGTATATGTAAAATGTACGCATACTATTTGTATTTAATATGTTATTTTTTGTTCATTTTTTGGGTGCATTTGGTTAGTCTGATGACTGATGATTGGTTGTACGTTAGAACCCATAGTGTGTTTTTACAAATTTTATGCAGTGCCGGTTTAGTAATTCTACATTATTATAGTTTAAAAGATCTAAATTTTGACATATATTCGTGTGATTAATAGAAATTAGCATTGGATTCCAAATAATTTTTTTATAAATTATCTCACTGTTTTGAAAAAACAAGATGGAATTCACGGAGATATTTGAAGAATTTTACCAATCTTAACGTGAGCTGTTAGGATATACGTTCATAATTCATAACCATCGTAATACAAATCGAAACTATCGCTTTTAAATTTGGAAACGAGTGAAGTAAAAAAATTTCAAACATCAAGGACGTAGAAAAATAATTTCTAAAACAAAAGGATA
This sequence comes from Allium fistulosum, assembly GCA_030737815.1. Lineage (NCBI taxonomy): Eukaryota > Viridiplantae > Streptophyta > Magnoliopsida > Asparagales > Amaryllidaceae > Allium > Allium fistulosum. The sequence continues at coordinate 1,123,110,655 of CM060904.1, read as the reverse complement.
CAAAACAAATAAGTTTTGAAAAGAGGGATTTGTGCTTGATTTTCATTTTTTTTCAATTCTATGCTCTTTGGGCTCATAAATCGCTATTCAAATATTACAACTTGATATCAACATTTAACATTGAGATATGTATACATGTAAACTTAGCAAGTAAACGAAGTTGAGAACCGCAAAATCAATAGCTTCTTGAAAATTGAATATGCCCATTTTTATTTCATCATACCCTTGATTTTCATATTATTTTTAACAAAAACTCTTTTTCTCTTGACATATAATTTTTCTTCAAATTTCAATGTGCAACTTGTTTTACACAACTCAGAATTCACGTTTGTGCCACATGTAAAGGTCCTAAACTATAAATGCTATGTGTGTATTGAAGCCCATAAAATTCGAAGGACCTAGGTCACCACCACTGTATATGTGACCAAGAACCACATTTGGTTCTGCGTTGAATAAACGTGAACACATAAGCTTTTGAAGATTACATTCAATCGTGTTGGAATTAAGTATCTGCAGATACTTTCACATACGGAGAATGTCATATTCATATATGTATCCGAAATCATTTTCGGATATATGCATCCAGAGATACTAATGAATATCGAATAATTATTATATATATTAACAATCAATAAATAAATAAACACAAATAGAAAATTTGGTTTATCATAAATCTTTTTTGCATTCTCATTGATATCAAATCCGCAAATATAATAATAACACATAATATTGCTTTTGTGCCACTTCGGTCCCCTGTCAAAAAGTAGAGCAAATTCGTGTCTTGCTTTGAAATCCCTTTTTGAGGCCTTAAAATATTTGAATACAGAATAAAACAGCGATCTCAGAAATGGAAGATCCCTATTCTATCATAGACGAAGAAGCCGGAGATATTCCCGAGGATCAAGTAGCCATCCTCGAAAGCACCCCCTTTCTCAATTCATCTCCTGACCGCTGCGTCAATACCGATCCCGTTATGCCAACTCCGATGTCTCCTGCTGACGAACCCATCACGATCTGCTCCCTTCCGCAAACTTCTGATGCGAATCAAGCAACCACTGCAGAAAACTCCACGAATCTGGATTAGAAGAGGAGTTTCAATAACATGATGGAATCGCTCGGTATTTTCGTGGACTTAGCCAAAAATTCTATGAAGCACGTGGATGAGATCGATATTTTAGAGGTTTTCAGGAGGAAAGGAGTTCGGATTGATCCGCCTAGCTGGCATAGGCCTGGTGGTTACAGTGATAAGGTATGTTGACATTTTGTTCGTATTTGCGATTTTACTGGATAGTTACTAATTTTGTATTTTAAATGTTAGACTGAAGATTTGGATCATGGTAATAGCAGGCAAAATGTTTGTTGAAATGTTAAGCCGTAATGTTTGCTTCTTATAACGAAAGACAACAATTTCTTTGTATTTGACAATTAGAATACGTTATATGATTTTGTCTATGCTGAAGGTTGCAGAAATGTGGAGCTTTTTGTATTTGTTTGAATCGAATTCCAATCCTGTTTCATTAGCTACAAATATTCAAAAATTTAAACTATTCCTTCCTTACTAGTTATAAGTATGTGATTGGATGGATTTTACTTCAAAGCTCTTGGCTACATACTTGTTCTTTAGTATGCTACTAGCGAAGCAACTAGTTTCTTCTGTGAATAGATTGTACAGATGATGGATAAATAAATGTTTAAGATGAATATGATATGTATTATTGAAATTATGTTATTTTGTGATTCCGTTGACGTTCGTTTTGTTCAATCAGTACACTGTAAATCAAAGACTTCTCAGCATTCAAGCACTATAGTTAACACTACCATTTTTTAGTACACTGTAAATCAAAGACTTCTCAGCATTCAAGCACTATAGTTAACACTACGTTTTTTTCCAACGTGGTTAATTAGAGTCTATGGGATTTGATCTCATCGACTTTACGCATACATACCACTATTTCACAAGGGACATCATAGTCTACGTATTCTTGAAAGTAAGATGTTAAATTCACCGAATTACAATTTCTCAAGCAACACAATTTTGGATATCATAGAGACAAAACTCTATGTTGATTTACAGAGCTTGTAGCCCAGGTGATAGCTAATAGCAACTCATACTTCCCTGTAAGAACCATTTCAATGGGGGTCCAATGGGGAATGTTTTGGATGAATTCAACCAGTTATAGCAATCTCGAGTTTCTTTGGCAACTGGGGTGTTAGTTGCATTTTTGCGTATTAAATGTTGGATAAGTTAGACTGCATTCAACATGTCGGATAAGTATATATTCAACAGTAAATAATACCATTGCCAATTTGTGTACCATTTGAAATTCTAGACAAGTACAATTATATTATGTAATATCGTTGCATTTATTTTGTTTTTATTCTTCTATTTATGTGTGTATATACATATATGCATGTGTATATGTACGCACCATAATTTACGTCTACTTATGCACATAAAAGTTGTTACACTCTACTTAGTAATTCGAATTTATTCAAAACAAAATTATAGTGTCAAAAATGCAGAAAGGAAAACAAAGTGCAAACTCATCTTATCATATCTTTCTACCCTATCAAAATAATTCTAATTACAACGATAAATATCCTCGTATGCAATGATCGTAACACTATCAACAACATTATTCATCTCAACAATATTCTTAACATGCTTCGTAATATTATTTTAAGTAAAGTTCTCAACCATGTCCTTAACAACATTCTCAGCAACGCACTACGAATATCTGTCAAGATCAATCGATTCAGCAAAATCAAAATTTTAATCCTTACCACCGTCTAGGAATTGCATAATCACTCCAAGTTAACTGCAACCACACACAAAACATAAGTAGGTTGGTCAATTTGACTCCATAGATGATGGTCATAGTCAGCTTTAATTTAATTTCGGGGAATACCAAGAAGATGATAATGCGGTCATGTAATTGACACATGAGCTTTGACAAGTTGACATATGAAACCGAGTGTTACTGGAAAGCTTCATAAGTTGACACTTTTTGAAGAATGTTTCAACACATTAGCGAAAAGTCAATAAATGACTTTTTATGTGTCAACACAAAAAGTTCCATGTGTCGACACATCAACCATGTGCCAATACATAAACATCTATGTGTCAACCCATAATATGATAATCGCAAGATTTTAAGTTTCTTCTCCGGTCAAACCATTGCAACTTTTAATGAAAGAAACTAAATCTTTTTAAGGATAATCACAACTTTTGAATACACTGTTCCAACCTATCTACGGGCACTGATTTCTAATCATTTGTAGATAATATTTGCACTATAGTTCTTTCTACTCTACAAGCATTCAAAGTGAATTACCCACACATTTGCTCTCATTTTCTTTAAAATCATATGCACGTCATTGGGAATTATTTTTATGATCTTAAGATATTCTTATACCTTTTCACTTCACATTCTACTCACTTGATAGATTTGTAAAATTTTGTACTTCATTTGAAAATGCTATATACTAATATAAGACTGTTAAAATTCTTTGATATTTGTAGTTGGAGTTGTTGGCTTTTGATAAACGTTGGCATTGAAGTTTCGTTCGGTGCATGTATCAGACATAGTTGTTTTAAACTTGTTCTTCAGGGTGAAGAGAGGGTTGCTTTTTGTTGGTGAAATCCGAACGGTAGATTGGGGATTGGATATAGGACAAGTGGTCTGAACCAAAATAATTTATTATGTGATTTACTATACTTCACAACTATTACACTTTTTGTAACAACCCATATTTTAGGGTATATGATATGATGCAAATAAATAATTATATTTAATTGTTTTAATAAATTTATTGATTTGATAAGATTACTCATGAAAGGGTTTAATTAACTAAGTATATATGGACACTTAGAAAGTTACTTGAATCTGATAATTAAGTAACTATAATAAAGTAATGGAAGCATTTGGGGTTTAATATGGGTATGGATTGACCTAAGCCCGTGTAGGACTCCTAAACACTCCATTTTTTTTGTTCATACTCATACTTTAGAAAATTAAGGAAAAAACTCTTTCATAGCAGAAAATTAAGCGAAGATAAAAAGAATCAACAATTTCAAAACAAAAGGCTCTTATTTTCAAGGAGGGAAGAAGATTAAACATACTTTCAAAGTTTAGTTGAGTAATGTTAACCCTAAATTCCAAGTTCATCTTATGCGAGCTTGATTTTGATGTTATGCCTTGTTTTAATGGTTTCAAATGCATAGACATGATTACTAGCATATTGTGAATGGATATATGTGTTTCCATGAAAGTTAGTAAACTAATTTGGTCATAACTTGAACATATGAGCTCAAATCATGACAATTTTGGATATAAAGTATAAGAAGTGATTTTGAAGATGAGTTTTAAATTTGAGAATTTCCTCATGCTTCTATGAATCACTATGAACTTTTTAAGAGTAAATGATTAAATTGAGATTTTAATTAATTAAAATATTAAACTAATTATTTTGATTTGAATTTCGATACGTGATAAATAATGAAGAATTAGTAATTTTCCCATATTTATGAACTTTTCCAAAGAACTTTGAAATTAATATGAATTATTAAAGTGTCTAGAAAATGAGAGAAAGTAGGTAAAATAGCTTAATTAATTGGTAAATAATTAAGTGATTAATATATGAAAACTCTTTGAAATATGTTATAGAAATCAGTAAAAGCAATGATTTTATCAATTGTAACAAGTAGCAAGGCAGGAAAAAGGATATTACCTAGTTAAGTGATTAAAAAGTTTTCAAATAATTATGGATTTGTAATATGTATTTCCAATAGATTTTTTTGAAGTATATTTTCGCTACTATCTCTTTAATTTCCATATATTCATTAGCTATGTTTCCGAAAGCCATGATTCAATTAGCAAAAAAGTATGTTTCCTTTAAGTTGAAGTACATGTTTTTGTTTAAGTAAGCATGTTTTTGTTGAGAAAAAGCGCATGTTTTCGGTAGCAAAAACGGATGGTTTCATTAGGAAAGTGCACATTTTCATTAACATATAGTTGTGTTTCCTTTAGCATATAAAAAGCATACTTATGTTAGTTAAATGTTAAACATTCGTTATCTCAATGTTACGTTTTCATTTGCTTAAATGTGTGCCTTCAGTAGCATTTCTAAGGCGTGTTTTTCATTAGTCCATTGGCGTACTTTCATTAGCATTATAAGTATGCATTCATTAATGTTTCGACTTTCGAAGCAAGTTCCAGTGGCTTTGGACTTAAGCAATTTATCACATTAAGGCATGAAGTGTTGGACTACAAAATGCTATCTTTATAACTTAAAATGTAACTACTTCTATAAAGAAGGCAAAGTTGATATAGTTAAACTATGAGTTAGAAATAATGATTAGGATATGTCATTTAGTCTAATTATTAGATAAAGAGGATTACTTAAAGAATTGAAGAGATAGCTTGACCTAAATGTAAGCGTCTAATAATGTTGTATAAAAAACAATTGTATATAAGAAAATAATGTGTGCCCAACATTTAGGGGAAATAACCCATGAATGACTAGAATTGCATCTGGAAGATCGGAGTAGGTCTAAGTAAGGCATGTAACTTGAATTATATGAAACCGCACAATAAGGGTTTAGGATCGAGAGAGGCAAGTATGTGGAGTATGAAAATCAATGCTTTGTGTGATGGTTACAAACATATATTTGCATTTAATACCATTTATTGAGTATGATCTAGATATTGATTATACACTGATGCAAAGTATAAATTGTATGCTAAAACAGATTCTTCTTTAACTAAATGAAAAGAGACTTTTTTACAAGGATTTTTTTAAATACAATAAAACTTTTAAAAAAAATTCTTTAATTACGTTAAAAAAATTAACAATATGAAAAAAAAATACTTTCTTCATCATTGTAGACAAAAAAATTCATTTCAATAAACCATCATTTTTTTACTGAGAGAACATTTATAGCAATACAAAGCTTATATTTCTATTGTACATCAAGTAAAACAATTCAAAATCAACTTTTGAATTACAAAAAAGAAATTTAGCACAAATATCACTCCTCTAGCATATCTCTTATTTGGGCTTATATAAATACATCCTTTTATTGAACATTTTTATACATCAAACAATTTCTTCTTTACATCATATATAAGCTCATCCATCAAATCAAGAAAAGAGATAATCACATTCATTGCCAAAGAGAATCAAAGAACAATCTTTTTTCAACAATTGATCATTTTCAGGTTTCACCCCTCAATGTCATTCCAACAAATAAACAACAACAGTATTCAAACGAATCAAATAAAAAATATTTAATTAACAGGCTTATTGATTAATAATTCTATAGAGTTCCAAATAATGAAGTAATTAAAAAGCAATTTAATCTGAAGTGAGGGGAAAGATGTAAAAAGCAGTTCATGAGTGGGGGAGAGGAGATCACTTATAATCATAAAATACTTGAGTTAAAGATTATAACACAATATGTGGGTGAGATTCAACAATCGGAAACCTTGATTTTATTTTATTTTCATACACTTTGGATAGGCGAGGGAAGTGTAACGACCCCGAATTTCGAACGAATTAAATTGGAAATATTTAATTTATTTTAAATATTTGAACGACAATTTAATTTGAATCCCGAGGATAACTTTGAATTTGGCGATTAAATTACAAAATTTAATCGATTGGAAGTTGAATAAAAATTTGAATCTTCAAATTTAGGCCGATTAAAAATATTTCAAACGCTTGTGAAATTAATATTGATAACACTGAAGATAACAGCAGCTTCAGAATTTAAATTTAAACTGTTTTGTTCAGTTTTGAAATTTATATCGTTTAACCGATATTTAAAAATAGTCAATTTTCAAACAGTCTCGGAATTCGACGAAACCGGTGCCGTTGGGTCCGTAATATCGAATTATTATCGGATTCCAAATTTCGTATTTTTCGGAGTTCGTATGTGAGAATACGACACGAAAACGCAGTGAAGTTTTTATCGAGATTCAAATTTAAATTTTATAGTTTAAAAAATTTGTAAATATCAGCTACTTCTCTTCCCTCTAATCACGCCTGAGATCACGTAATAGACCGTGCGAACCATACCTCGTCAATTTTTAAATACCCTCGTTCCTTATTCTATGCCGAGCATCTCGTTTCCCCTCCTCTTCCGTTTAAATCAAAGGAAAAAGAAAATGGCCAAAGCCAATTCAAACAAAGAAAAAAACGCGGCTGGCTCGAAAATCATGGTCGCCTCGTCTCAGTCATTCGATCGAGCTCGAGTGCTCGATGCTGGTCAGGGCTCAAACCAAGTGACGGCTAGGGTTTCGCGATTTTAGGGTATCGCGAATCAAGTTAGGCGACGGCGGCGACTTCGACTTCGAATTTGGGGTTGGGCGAAGCTACGGCAATGGGTCGCGATGAGGAGACAGCAGACGTCGCGTTCATCTGGGGTTGGGCGAACTCGAGGCAGTGGCGAGCAGTTTCGCGAGAGGAGGCGCGACTGGAATCGCGTGGGCACGAGCGCGACACTTGTGAAGCTGAGTATTGCAGTGGCTATGGGGGAAACAGCGCGTTCGAGTAAGGGGTCGATGGTGTTCGAGCGTTCTGTTACAGGTGATAACTGTTGTCAGTAAGTTATTAGCAGTGCTGTTTTTAATTTAGCAGTTTAATTTAATGTTAAGTAAAACTTTAATTTGATTTGTGTTTTTTTTATGTTAAAAAGAAAATAATTTACAGTAAGGAAAATTGTTTAAAACTAAATTCATTAGTTGAATTAAAAATTTAGTTTCAAATGGAAAATATTTATTTAAAAGGAGGTTTGTTAGAAAATTTATTTACTAGAAACTGTTTAGAAAAATGAAAAGATAAATACAAATGTTTTGACCTATTAATCTTTTAGCAAATATAGATGTATATGTGAACTTTATAAATGGTTCATTTAATTTTTGTCAGTAAAAATAATTAATAAAGGAAACTTAGTTTTAAACCTTAAATTGAAAATTAATAAAATTATTAAAAGAAAAGTTAGTTTATTAAACAATCAAAAATGAGGATTAGTTATTCGGGTTAATTCGATAATAAATAACTTGGGTAAAAATTTGTTTATACAAGGTCGAAATCTCGAAGAAATGATTGGAATGGAAATTGAGTTGCAAATAAAAGCTAAGGTGAGATTTTTCTCACTCGATCGAAAAGTGGAATTTTCAGTTATTGCTTGATTGTCTGTTTTGATTGTTGGTATTAGATATAATAGGATATATCTATATATATAGCAGTATATACATATTGGCATATGTATATATTGGATTGATGATTTCCCGCCTCGTATAGCGGATGAGACCCTATTGCGCCGTTAGTAAGCGGATTTATAAAAAAACCTATATACCGCGATAATTCCGTACTGGAGCGGAATTGGTATTGTGCTAACATCTTTGGATGCAGGGAAACAGGTTGGAGGGATCCAACTGGACCCCTCACATTGATTGAATTTATTTCTATCGTGATATGAATCTGTGAATGATTATAGTGATGCTATACATCATATTGATATCTGGAAATTGTTTGAAAGCTAAAATTTAGCTGAATGGATGTTTTGACATCATTGGATTCCAAAAATAAACGAAATTGAATTTTTGAAATCAAAGTAGAAATTTCTAAGTGAATCAATTTTTGAAATTGAATATATTTTGGAAAAAAAAAATTTTAAAGTATAAAAAGTTAATTTTTATAATCTTATCGAATTTATTTCCAGAATAAAGTGAAAATGTTAAATAAATGAATTTCGTATAATAGTGATTTTAAATTGAGGAAATTAATTTAAAATCTGGATTTCTAAATAGATTGAAAGAAACGATTGAAATTTATTTTCTTAAAAAGGAATTTATTTAAAAGAAGATAAGATGGAAATCCAATTAGAAATTTAATTGGTAAATTGAAATAAGTTGTGAAATCAATATAAAGATGATTTCAATTTGAAGAATCCATTTTATAATCGAATATTGAATAATTTAAGAAAAATAAGGAATTCACTTAGTAGTGATAAATAAAATTAGAAGTCAATATTGAAATTGATTCGGTATTGAAGTTTTTATAAATAGAATTAAAAATTTATAAAAGTTGTTTATAAATCCGAAATCACGTATTCTGATAAGTAAAATATAGAAGTTGATAAAAAGAAGATGTATAAGTCGAGTTGTTACTAAAATAGGAATAGAATTTATAAACGTGTTTATAAATTCAAAATCAGTTGAATTTGAGAAACTAAATATAGAAGATTTTTAAAGAAGGTATATTCGCGATTTTGGATAGCGAATTTTTATTGAGATAAAAAAATGTGTAGAAATGATTGAAATTGGGTTAAGTGAATTATATTCACGATTTTGGACAGTGGATATATTATTAGATAAAAAATGGATTTATTTTTGGAAAAGTGATATTAAAAAAAATGAAGTTAAACATTTTAAGGATGTTTTAAAATGTATTATGAATCGAAAGCATAGATTTCAACACTTGTTGTTGAAATAGACGTTTTCGAGAAATTTAAGGAAATGGTGGACTATAACACTGTTGTTATAGTAAATGATTTCCGAAAGGAAATGTTTTGATGTAGTATTGGGATTTATATATATCTATTTAAATTTCGAATCCCTATACTAGTGATTTTGAGTCGTCGTAACGATGTTTTACGTAACATTCGTTTTGACTCAAATAGATGTTGTTAAAAAGAATGATTTCCTTAAAGAATGAATATGTACTTAATATTGATTTAAGTATATTGAATATTTTCAAATGTTGAAAATAAAAGATTTGTGAAACACTTATTATTTAATAAGTATGGAATGTTTTCCAAAATGAAATGAAACGTTTTGAGATTTTATCTTCTTAAAGATAAATTGAAATTGAATATTGAAAATCGATTTGAAAATCGTATATCAGAAGATATTTTGAAATATAAATTCAATATGGAATTTATAAAGAAATGGGAATTCGTTTTAAAAAAATAAACGTTGATTTATTTTTGAAGTGTGGAAAATTATATATCTAGTAAGATATTTTTGAAGAATAAATAATTTGGGAAAATTATTTGGAATCTGATGATGTTGCGCATCTTTATTGATAGTTAAATAACCGACTATCAATAATTACCTTTAGATAGGTATTTGTTGTGATTGGATGAATTTGAATGCCACACTTAATTTTGAATAAGCGCTCACTATTCGGGTTAGCCGGGAAAGGACCATGGGGTCGTATAACCCATTCCGAATATGTGATACGTCGTTATGAATTGCATTCGAAGACCGGTGTTGAAGACCGGATATTTTTGAAAACGGAAGGATTACCGTCGAGTTACTCTACATCGACTGATCTTCGATTTAGAGGTTTTATCACCCTTAGTGACGGGAAGTCCTGACGTGATTGAAAATTATCCGGATATGCAAGGGCTTCGTGAGAAGTGCCTTCGGTTCTGTTCGATCCCGGAACAGACTTGTATGGATTGTGTGTCTGACGTTACAATTTGAGATATAAAGCTGATTTCTTTCAAATACATTTCTGTTGGTGGCGGAGAATTTATTCTCTTAGCTTAACACCCTTCTCTGAGACGTACGAGCTCAGAGGTTATGTAGTTGAAATTTATCAGCGATATATCCCAATTTGGTAACGTGGCATACTGAGTGTTGCTGTGAAATGATCAGTGTTTGATCATTTGCGATATGATCATTTGTTTGATCTTATATCTTTGTGGTCATAGGTTGATCATTTTGTTTGACCCGAAGCAGGGCTTTTTGAGAAAGCGTAGCTTTGTGGACGAGACTTCATCGAGCCTCACACCCCGGAAATGGTCGAAACAGGAAGGATGCAGCAAGGTTCTAGGGAGTAGCGCCCCTTAGTGTATGTCATTCCTTCTGGATAAAGGTGGTATCATGGTATGGAGCCCAGATACTTAACCTCTGTGGTTACTGCATTATTATTATCTATGTGGTTTGTTGGAAATCGGGGATCCTCGGGAAGATCGGTGACGATCGGGGGATGGCATACGCGTGTCAGTAGTTACCTATTTTTGCAGAGGTAACCCGGCCTTGTGTTGGCAGAGATCTAACCGTAACGTTAGGTTCTCGGGTCGTCTATTCCAGGGACGTACCCATCGTGGATAGGAAGTTCCTTAGCCTGGCCATTTGTTGGAAATCCAAAGAAACAATACGATCTTGTACGGTTTTAGTTGTAGAACCTATCATTCACTTATGGTGGTCACCACTGTTTGGATGGTAGCTATAGTAGGCATAAGTGCGGAATGCCTATGCTGGCTAAGATTAATATTATACTTTCGAAATGTTTTCTACACTATGCACTAATAATAATATCAAAAAAAATGATTTGATTTTGCGTATCAAGCATCTTTGACTATCATAAGAAGAAATCTCCTCCAAGTCTGCGTTTGCATTGTGTGTGTGGTGGGAGGTCTTATGGTAGTCCCATTTTCCAAAAAGCATTTCGAATTGACTTTAAAATTTTCCTGTTGTTTATTTTAAAGAATAACTGTTTTACGATCTCACACCAGTCACCATGACTGACTCGGAGTTTATTGTTTCCCTTCTAAACTCTGGGTGCCCACAAATTTCCACACGGGCAGTCTAGAGTTAGATTATCAGGATATTCTGGATATTCTGGAGCTTTGGAGATAAGCTGGAGGACGAGACGTAGTATTTGTATCTGATAGTATTTATTCCGCTGTGTATTCTGTATAAGGACAAGTTATATAACTGTCCATTGTTGTATATTGACTCTGATGATATGATGTGATGTAATGTAATAACAGATAAAATTCTTTTGTTTTTAAATGATATTCATTTATCTATTATATATTGTTCCGCTGCGATATGTGAGATTCTGATATTGTTCTGTTTCTGTTGCTGTTCCGTTGTTCTGTTGTTCTCCTTCTTTCTTTTTCTTCTATCTTCTTCTTCTACCTATTTCTTCTTTCTAAAACCCTCACTATTGGAGTTTCCGGCGTTCGATTTCTCGGCAGTCGATAAAGTGAGTATCGATGTCGAATTTTCGAAAGTCGAAAATTTAAGGATGTGACAGGAAGAGTGGAACAAACGTTATGGAGTAAAATAGTTTAGGAATTTATTTTCTATTTGTGTTTAACTCCGAGTAAAAAATGTTGGGAAGATATAAACTTAGGATTTAATTTCAAAAATTGTAAAATAAAAGGAATGCAAAGGGACAAGTTTTAGCTTTTAATAGTATATTATAAATATAATAATATGTATAATAGTTACATGAGTAAGGGGTATAGAACCACACAACTATGTCGATTATTTTTTCCCAACTTAGATGTCAAACAATGAAGAATAAATCGTTCCTTTCATATTTGGATTTGATTTGATGATTTTTTTAATCCCTAATTGCTTCTCTACATCTCTAGTGCATAGTCTATCAAATTTTCCTTCAAATCTTTTGCTTTTAGATTATTTGCTTAAGAATATTTTAATGGAGGAATATAGAATGTTTTTTAGAAGAATAAAATGTTTTGACAGTTGTGAAAACATAATTTTGTCTATTAACACTGAAATGAGTAATTAGAGCTTGACGACCTTTTAGATGAAAATAATTTAGTTGTGTCTACTTCAAACCGAAATGGTATTTGGTCATTTCTCCAAATGGTTGATTTAAATCCTATTATGACCATAAATTGAACGCGTATTTGATCTTGTGTTGTAAAATTTCAAAATGGGGTTGATTTAGGCATTTATTAGAAGAAGAAAAAAGAAGAGGGAAGAGTTTTAGTCCCACATACTAAATGAATGGATGCGACGTAGAGAATGGACGCGGTTGTTGGAAGCTTTTGTTGATGAATAAATGCATCTCTTCGTTGCCTATATGTAGCGAAGGCCGAATTCACTTTTTCAACATCAGTTTTTTTGTTTCTTTTCTTCACTTCTGATCTCCACTAATTGCATCATCTACCTCCAAATGTTAGAGCGTCCTTGGTTGGATCAAGATCGTACAAACTTTGAACCAGATTACAATGGTAGAAGGCTTATTGAATTCTGAAAGTATATAATTCGATAAACTATTTGTACCTAGTAGATTGAATTATTGTCTAAAAAACCTATTATATAGATCCTGGATGTTCTAAATATAGTGTTCGCTTCACTATCATGCTTGAACCAACAAAGAAATCCAATAATTTTCAGATAGTAATTTTAACTATGGAAGCTTCGAGCAATATGCCAATATCAATGCCCTATAAGTCATGAATCAACACCATACTCATTTGGAGCAATTTGTTGGGGATAATTTCACTCGTTGGCAAGACACATGAAATTCCTTATGATCATCATTAAGTTATTCTATATTCTGGAAAATGGCTTGAAGGTAATACCCGAAGAAGCTCCCACTGATGATGAGGCACTCAAGATGAAACGTGCAAAATGCAAAGAGGATGACTTTCTATGTAGATGACACATCTTGAATGCACTTTCAACTTCTTCCTACAAGGTACATCAAAGCCTAGAAATAGCAAAAGCACTCTAGACTGCATTAGTATATAAATATTATTTATCAAAGGCAAATAACAAGAAATTTGTATATGCAATTTTTTGAATTTCAAAATGACTAGTAATAAGTTTATTATTGGACAAGTTAGTAAAATGTCGTATATAATAAATCAAGTTAAAGATGCCAAGATTGATCTCCCTAAATCCTTTATAATGGGACCAATAATTTCTAAACTCCCTCGTTCTTAGAATGGTCATAAGAAAAAATTGAATCATGTAGAAATGGCTTATGATATACAGAATTTACAGCATCATCTTCAAATAAAAGGGAACTCTTGTAAACAGGAATTAAATGAAAGTTCACAAATTAAGATTCATTCTAAGGCAAGTAATGTTGAAATAACAAATATGTTAAATCCTAAGAATAAGGCATAGTTTAAGAAGAAATGCCATCCCAAGAAGGATAAAAAGAAGGGTGCATGTTATTTTTGTAACAAGCCTAACCACTATGCTCATGACTGCCGTATACAAAAGAAATGACTAAAGGTGAATATACTTAAAGACACACTTGTGGCTGTAGTGCAAGAAGAAAACTCCATTACCGGCATGGACAATGATTGGTGGCTTGATATTGGAGCAACCATTCACTATGAAAAGACTGTAGGTTTTGAAAGACCTATGAAGAAGTTAGCCGAGAAGGACATGAAGTTACTGGAGCAAATTGATAGAGTTAGGGGTATGCCTTAGGGCCAATTTTGTAATTTGTTGTAAATTATTAATAAAATCTCATTCAAAACAAAAGGTGTTTTTCTTTCTATTATATAATTGTCATATTTTGATATGTTGTTCAATTATACAATTTAAGTATATTAAATAGAAAATCCATAAATGGTATGTTATCTGATAGTAATTACAATGTATTACAATCATGAATTTATCACAATAAAAATAACATATCATTTTAAATATTCCTATCAAGATGTTTCAAGATGGAATATCGACATCCATTGAAACAGGAGTATGTAACGCTTTCCAAATGTTGGACAGTGTATTACTTATGGCTACTGGAGGCACCAAGGGCTACGTTGATAGTTATTGGATAACCATGAAATGACTCACTTGAGAGTTATCTGTTGGTTAATATAACTAAGGTCAAACATAGAATTTGGAAGTGATGATATTACATAGTTCTCTCGACTTGAGAATGTTGTTGAACTTCAATGTGGACATTCCACTTTGATTTTGTTAAATCATGGTATAACATCCATCTAATGATTATAGTTGGGTCTGAATTGAAGTATTAGAAGTGAAACACTATTTAATAGAGAATTCATCTCCTTGGTTATATGAGGTTAGTATCATGATTGTTTGCACAAAAAATGGACAAACACCTCAAAGTTGTATGATTTAGTAGATCTTATATTATTCTTAGTAATTTGAGCGATTTATGCAAATACGTAAAAAACAGGGGCTAAACTGTAAAAAGACACGCATATTTATAGTGGTTCAGCCAGAATGTGCCTACGTCCACTTTATATGTTATTTCTCTTCTTTTTTTTATGATTACAAGTACAAAGCTTTGATACAAGTAAAAGAAAGTTGTTTGAAGAGTTCCTTCCGTGCTTGAGCTCTCAAACTTGTCCCCATTGTTGTACCCCTGCCCCTCTATTTATAGAGTGAGGTTGGGAGCAGGGGTCTTGGATGTATATAGCTGCGGGTGGGCCTGGGCTGACGTGATCTGGCCTGGCACGTCTTGGTCCGGTAGCGTTTGGTCCGGTGGTAGGAGGTTGGTTCGGCATTGTCTGAAGGAGGTTGGTTCGGCAGCCTTGAAGAAGGTTGGTTCGGCGGTCTCGAAAGAGGGTTGGTTCGGCAGTCTTGAATAGGGTTGGTTCGGCAGTCTCGAATATGGTTGGTCCGGTTATGGAGGTAGGAAGGTTGGTCCGGTTATGGAGTCTGCCGAATGGACATGTCGGGATGAGAATGCCGGATGGGCATTGTGGGATGCGAATGCCGGATGGGTTTCTATTAGGCATGGATACCGAATGAATTCCTGCCGAATGGGCCCTGGAGAACGTCAATGCCGAATGATTTTAGGTAAGCCTGGGTGGATGCATCTGGCTTTTTGGTCTCGAGGTCTTCTGGGTAAGAACACGCCCAACATTTGCCCCCCAAAGCGGGGCATATTCTCGAATATGGCGTGCTTTGTTTAATACTTTCATTTGGCCCTTGGATACCGAACCAGATGGTCCGGTCGTGTCCTTTTGTCTATAAGTAGGGACCGTATGCCTTGGCTATTTCTTACCTGCCGTACTAAACACTTGTCTTTGCCGGATCAGACTCTTACTCTCGCCGAATCAAAACGTGGTAGCCGAATCAAATCTGGTAGCCGAATCAAATCTGGTAGCCGAATCAAATCTGGTAGCCGAATCAAATCTGGTAGCCGAATCAAATATTTTTGCCGGATCAGGTGAGTGAATATTCTGCCGAATGAGTTTTCTTCAGTTTTACCGAATGGAATATGACGAACGAAGCTTGGCTCAGCAGAGTGCCGAATGAACCTTTTACTCGAATACCGAACGAAACTCCGGTATCGGGAGTACCGAATGAATTGTGTTGGATGGATTTTACATAGACTCGCTTGTTTATATCCCCCGTTTTAACAATATGTTTTTTCGATGTTGCAGATAAATGTCTCGAAAGGCAGAAACTCGATCAGACAAAAAGAAATCCGGGGGCGAAGGAGGTTCCTCTGCCGTGCCCCCAGCTCAACCGAATCCCGAACGTCACGGACCAACCCCGAGATCATTAGTGGACGGGTACGGCCCTCAGGAAATTCTGAACTCCCCGCCCGACTGTTTTCCTAGTTCCCTCAAGGAGGAGCATCTAGATGCCATCTCTCGTTCTTTTGGAATTGATAGGGCGCGAATGCTGTTGCCAGGGAGAGATGTTATGCCATTCGACCCCCCTGAGGGGTACTTTGCTTACAGCAGATACCACTGCATGTGTGGTGCCATTCCGCCTCTTAATGCTTGGGTAGTCAGCTTCCTTACATATCTCAAGGTGGCCCCATTCCAGCTTCAACCCAACTCCTATGCTATCCTGGTGAGCCTCTTCGTCATTTTCCAAAGAAGTATGGTCGTGCTCCTTCCAACCGGGAGATCCGGTACTTGTATAATTTGAGGGGCTATAAGAAGGGGTCCCCATACATTAGCTTGGAGTCAGCCGTGACCTTCAAACCGGTCTTGGATCTGTACTCTAAATTCAGCATGTTCAAGAAAGAGTGGTTCTTTGTTAGGGACGACTCCGTTTCAATCCGGCGCTTTACTTCTGGATGTAAGTTGATGCTTTTACTTATAATTTCTATTCCGATTGCGATGCTTCTTCTCATACTTTCTCATTTTTGCTAGCGACAGGTGGTTTTCCGATTGTGGAGACTGACCGCCTGGTTCAGACGGCGGCTGAGATAGAAGCCATTCTTGGGAAATATAGATCATCTGCCTTCTTGATCAGAAATGCGATTCTTCTGGAACATAACTTAATCCTTCCGCAGCAGTCAGTAGTTAAGCTGAGGGAAACAGCGGAGGAGAGGGCGGCTGCTCAGACCAAGGAAGGTGTTACGGTAGAGAGTAGCAAGCGGAAACCTTTCACTAAACCTCCAGCTGTCGGAGGTAAGAAACTCAAGAATTCGGACGGTCCCTCCCCCAGCAATTATCCACTTACCCGGGAGGAGGAAGACATAGAGGAGGAAAGAGGCGAGGGTGGAGATGGTCGGGATGGTGACAAAGGTGGCGATGGCATCGGGGCCCTACTTCCTGGGCAAGCGGGCGAGATTCAGGAGTGGACGGATGATGCGTTCCACCAGGCTTTTGAGGGGCTGGATGAAGATCCGGCTTTGGTAGAGAAAACCGGGAGGGCGGACAAAGCCGGGACTGGTGCAAGTGAGTCTTCTCCGACCATTCCAGCCAAGGTGGCTCCGACGACTCAAGGTGAACTCTTGACTCCTGCATTCTTCATTAATGATAGGGACTTAGGAATATTTTATGACCCGCTCCCGTCCTGGAATGAAATCCAGGACTTATTGCAGTATCCCACTCCTCCCCAGGGTTTGTACAACCACAGCTGTGTTTCTTTTCCTTTTTTAACTTGTAATTTACCGTGTTTCTCGAATCATATAGTGATGTAAGTTTGTGACACTTGTTCTTTATATCAGGAGCAGGCAGGACGTCCAAAGCCTCAGACCTTCGACACTGGCTTGAGCAATATAAGCTTTCCAAAACTTCTGCTAAGCCGAAGCCCTCGACCCAACGCTCCGGGGATGTAGTCGGCTACCGTCCTCTTCTTGGGGTCATCGAAGAAGGTATTCAGCAGAGGAAGAGGAGTCATCCTTTATCCGAACCTTTGCCTGGTCCTCAGCTTCCGGCTCAGCCTCTTCATGATATCACTGAGGAGGGTAGCGAGTTTGCACCTTCTCCGCACCCGTCTGGAAACCCTTCTGTTATTCACATCGACCGTCCCGACTTGGCTCGTAATCCATTTGCGGGTCATCCTGATCTGGATCCAAGCTCTCATGATATTATTTTTGACGAAGTCACTAGTGAACACCTTCTCCCCTGCAACCCCATGGTACGAGTACTTGATGAAGCCAAGTCCTTAGATCTCGATTTGCTCACTACTCGTATAGTCACTATGGGAGACGAGGCCAAGGCTAATATTGATCGGGTGGCGGAGGAGACCAAGAAGTTGATGGGGCATCATGCCCGGCTAGTTAAGGCCGGAGAGGAGATTGGGAGCGCCAATATCCGACTTCGATTGGTGGTTTCGGATCAGGCCAAACAGCTTGCGGATCAGGCTATTCAGATTTCTCAGCATGAGGCTGCTACTGGACGATTAAGGAAAAACATGGAAGAGGCCAGTCGGGCCGAATTGCGGAAAATGGAAGCTACTTGCAAAGAGCGGATTGACATGGCTATTGCCACGGTGGACGAGGTTCGGAAAGCGGATCTCGAGCAGGTGGAGGAATTGTCCGAGAAACTTGAGGCTGCAGAGCTTGCTCAAGCTAAGTTGAGGGAAGAGATGGAGGTGATGCGGAGGTCCCTTCAGGCTGATTGCTCGAGATACAGATTGGAGAGAGATGCTGCCGTCGAAAGGTTGTCGGTTTCCGAGGCCCGGATGAGGGAGTTTGAGGAGAATGAGGGAATGATGGATGACATGCTCCAGGACATGTATTTCCGAACTTGGAAGCAGGGCAATCTTTCTTGGATGGATGATTATCCCAGGGTCATGGCTAAGATCTATCTTCGGGCTTTGGAAGAGGCCAAGGCCGATGCGGATAAAGATGGTGGCGTGGCCTTCAGCATGGATGCGGTCACTGCCCAGTTTGCCAAGGGGGAGAAGGTGGCAGTGAAGGAGGGTATGCGGTTGCTCGTTGCTGAGGAGGCAGGGGTGCAAGTGGATGATGACGACCAGAGTGGCCAGTAAGCTTATGCTGGTAAGTTTTCCTTTTCAGCTTCCCGATTAACTTGGTTGCTTATTACTAATGAATCCTTTTTATGACCGGACAGGTGGGCAACAGAGCAAGGACAAGACTCCGACGCAACCGGCTCCCTGATTAGACCTGGAAAATTCTTTTTGTAGGCTTGGTATGGTTGTATACGTTAGTCTTAAGACAGTAGAGTAACTTATAAGTTGTAATTCTTGTTACTTGTAACAATCAACATTATTCTTGACGTGTAATTTTTTAACTTAAGCTGATTTTGTCGTTTCTTGAATACTTGTTGCTATTTCGACATATCGTATGAGAAATGTAGCTATGTATATTCTTGTAATTAAATTGTGTTTGATGTTAGACTCTGGTTCTAAACCATAATTTTATGACTTGCAATATTAGCGTGTGGTGTGAACAAATTATAGTCATGTATTTGTACATAAAAGAAGGAAATACCGCCTTTCATGTTTTAATCGTAGATGGCAGTCTTGAATATCTTGTAGGACTGAGCATGGAATGTAGTTGAATGTCCTGCCACTGTGAGTCCCTACACCCATTGGCGAGTATCTCCTACTCTGTATCATGTACTTTAGGGATTGTTATAGGGGATAGGAAAAAAGCTTTTTAAGTAAAATTGAAATACGTAAAAAAGGTAAAACTTCCAATCACGGAAGGCCTTCGATGTGCTTAAGTTCGTGGCAAACGGGTTTTGTAGTCACTTTCCCTAGCCGTGGGTCTTGGAGACATTCGTCACCCATCTTACGCCTCCGCGGGGAGTTAATTCTTTTTTACCACAGCCGCACTTAAGACACATCGGAGCCGAGATCGCGCACAGTAACTACCCGGGCCATTATGGCCCGCAATCGTGGGTATTATTCGATTTACTGTGGCCGGCTAGCGTGGGTGCCGATCGTCAACTGTGAACTGCCCCTGGCTGGCCACACCTTATGTTGGGGCTTATAGTCGGTTCACAGTTGCCGGCGAGCCTAACGCCGTAATGAGCTGCCTCGGCTATAGTCGGCCTTCTCGGTGGCTTATAATCGGCTCATTATAGTTGGCTTTCAGGGCCGTCGCGAGCAATGAGTTAACCCGCAGCAGAGGGATGCTGGAGCAAAAGTGTCTCATTGGCGAGGGCATAGATTCGCATAGTACCTGTTGGGTCTTGTCCAGGTGAAGTTGCGTTGTGGAGTGCTTTGAATAGAAATGCTATATACTCAGGATTTTGTTCAACAGAAAAGGATAAAGTTAACAAGCAGCCAAGATACAAAGGAACAAGTTAAAAAAGAGACAGGGTTTTTTTAAAGTGGTTCGGCACGAAAATGCCTACGTCCACTGATTCTCTTTGTTAATTCACTTCATATGGGCAATACAAGTTAAGAAAAGTATCGACGGAGGTGTTGGATGTTCCATGCCCTCTGGAACACCTCTCCGTCCACTGTTGACAAAATATAGGCTCCGTTGTGGAGATCTTTATGAATTACATATGGTCCATCCCAGATTGGGTCTAATGCTCCGGGGCGAGGGAAGATTCGCTTGAGGACAAGATCCCCTTCCTGTAAGGTACGATGCTTGACTTTGGAGTTGTATTGTGTTGCCACTTTTTGCTTGTGGGCTGCTGTTTTGAGGACTGCATCGTTTCTTCTCTCCTCGATTAGATCCAAAGACATGTGAAGGAGTTCTTCGTTCTCTTCTGGGTTATAGTGGATCCGACGGTGGGAAGGCACAATAGTTTCAACTGGGAGCATAGCCTCCGATCCGTACGCCAAAGAGAAAGGAGTGTGCCCTGTCGATGTTCTGAAAGATGTGCGATAGGCCCATAGTGCCGTAGGAAGTTCATCCACCCAAGCGCCCTTTGATTTTTCGAGCTTCTTTTTTATTAGAGTTTTCAGAATTTTGTTGACTGCTTCGACTTGTCCGTTTGCCTGGGGATATGCTACGGATGAGAAGCTTTTATGAATTCGGTGTTCTTGGCACCAGTTGGCGAATTCCTCGCTGTCAAATTGAAGTCCATTGTCTGATATGATTTTGAGAGGGACTCCATACCTGCACAGAACATTTTTGATCAAGAAGTTAATAACTTTTGCTGAAGATACTTTATTCAGAGGTTCTGCTTCCACCCGTTTGGTGAAATAATCAACTGCCACTATAGCATATTTGGCCCCGCCTCGGCCCATCGGTAGCTCGCCGATTAAGTCAATCCCCCATATTGCGAAGGGCCAAGGGCTGGTCATTTGAGTAATCTCAGTTGTTGGTAGCCGTGGAATCTTAGCAAATTTTTGGCATCTGTCACATCTTTTGACGAAATCTGAGGCGTCCTTGCTTAGGGTGGGCCAGAAATATCCGTATCGAAGTATCTTTTTTGCTAATGTTTGCCCCCCGGTGTGATCTCCACAGCTCCCCTGATGGATGTTGGATAAGATTTCCTTGGCTTCCCTTCCGGCGACACACCTTAATAATGGGTTAGAGAAACCGCGCCGATAGAGGATGTCTTCTTGTATTGTATAGCGAGACGCTTTCCTCAAGACTTTCTTGACTTCATTACGCCCGTTGGGTAGTGTGCCACTTTGTAGGTAGTCTCGGATGGGAGTCATCCAAGTTGCTTCTTCGGCTGCGGCTATCAGATTCACTTGCTCAAAACTTGGGACCGTTTGCTTTGAGATGGTTACTGCCCCGAAGTTGGCGATGTCTCTCATACTCGCTTGCTTTGCCAATTCGTCGGCCTCTTGGTTCTCCTCCCGAGGGATGTGTTTGACTAAGTACTGATCCAATCGGCTGAGAAGCAACTTGGTCTTCTTTAGATATGCTATGAGTCGTTCCTCTCGAGCTTGGAATTCTCCTAGTATTTGATTAACAATAAGTTGAGAATCGCTGTGAAGACACAAAGAATTGGCTCCGATTTCTATGGCGATTTCTAGTCCAGCTATCACTGCTTCATATTCTGCATCGTTGTTGGTGGCAGCGAACTCCAACCTTATAGCATAGTGCAGTTTATTTCCCCTGGGAGTGATTATTACCACACCTGCCCCCGAGCCTTGTTCGTTAGATGCACCGTCCACAAAGAGATTCCACTTGATATCTTCTGTTATTTCCAGTTGCTCCTTATCCTCGTTGGTAGTGAACTCTGCAATGAAATCAGCCATGGCTTGCCCCTTGATGGCGGTACGAGGGTGATAGGTGATATCATATTGACTCAGCTCAATACACCATTTAAGTAGTCGCCCGGAAGTGTCGGGACGATGGAGTACCTGCCTCAGTGGTTGATCGGTCAGAACTTTGATGGAATGGGATTGGAAGTAGTGACGCAGTTTTCGTGAGGTGATTAGTAAACAGTATGCTAACTTTTCAAGTTTAGGATATCTGACTTCTGCCCCAGTAAACCTTTTACTGACGAAGTAAACTGGTCGTTGCGTGCGGTTGTCTTCCCTTACCAAGGCAGCGCTTAAAGCGTGAGATGACACAGCAAGGTATAGGTATAATTCTTCGCCTTCGCTTGGGGTCGAGAGTACCGGTGGTTTCTGGAGGTGTTCGATTAGGTTAAGGAAAGCGGTTAAGCATTCTTCCGTCCATTCGAACTTTCCTTTATCTTTCTTTAGAGCTTCGAAAAAGGGGACGCACTTGTCCGTTGCTTTGGAGATGAATCGGCTTAGGGCGGCCACTTTTCCATTTAGGCTTTGCATTTCCTTTCGGGTGGAAGGTATCTTGATGTCCCTTAATGCTCGGACTTGTTCAGGGTTTGCTTCAATCCCTCGGGCATGGACGATGAACCCTAAGAATTTTCCCGATGACACTCCGAAGGAGCACTTTAGTGGATTCAACTTCATTCCATATTGTCGAAGTACCTGGAACATTTCGCCTAGGTGGCTTACGTGATCTTTGGCTTTCCGTGATTTCACCAGCATGTCGTCTACATATACTTCCATAGTTTGTCCTATTAGCCCTGCAAACATCTTGTTGACGAGGCACTGGTAGGTGGCTCCTGCATTTTTAAGTCCGAAGGGCATCACTTTGTAGCAGTATAAACCCCGGTCGGTGATGAAACTAGTGTGGTCTTGGTCGGGAGCATGCATAGGAATTTGGTTATATCCTGAGTATGCATCCATAAAAGATAGGAGTTCGTGCCCGACTGTGCTGTCTACAAGTTGGTCGATTCTGGGAAGCGGGAAGCAATCCTTTGGGCAGGCGTCGTTTAGGTTGGAGAAGTCAATGCAGGTCCGCCACTTCCCATTAGCCTTCTTTACTAGTACCGGGTTGGCGATCCATTCTGGGTAAACAGCTTCTCGTATGAAGTCATTGGCAAGTAGATTCTTTACTTCTTCATTGAGGGCTGCTGATCGCTCTGCCCCCATACTTCTCTTTTTTTGTTTTACAGGCGCCTTGGTAGGATCAATGTTTAATACGTGGCATGCTATGTCGGGGGAGATTCCGGTCATGTCAGCGTGTGACCAAGCGAATACATCCAAGTTGTGGCGGAGAAAATCAATGAGTAGTTCCTTCAATTCAGCTTTCAGCTGGGACCCAATTTTCAGTAGCCTACTTGAGTCGTGCTTGTCTACAGATATAAACTCCATAGCTTCTGCAGGCTCGGCGGTGGCCTCCTCCTCTTTGTCCCTAGGGTCTAATTCATTGAAAGGGTCGTTGGTGTATCGAAGAGGAGGGGCTTTCTTTAGTTGCTATGCTTCAAGGCTTTTTGTGCAGAGGGCAATCTCTACACCTTTCCCTTTATCTTTCCTGTGGTTGTTGCGAAGTTCGGTTACATAGCAGTCTCGTGCAATATCCTGGTCTCCTTCCACTTCCCCTACCCCATTGTCTGTTGGAAATTTCATTTTCAGGCACCATGGGGCTAGGACAATCTGGAAGTCAGATAAGGCTGGTCTTCCTAAGAAGGCGTTGTAGGCCGAATGGTTTTCTATCAGCACAAACGTCTGTTTCCTTACAACGGAGCGGGGATGGCTTCCAATCTCAACAAAGAGGTCCAGCTGCCCGAGGGGCATCTTCGCATCTCCAGTGAAACCGTGTAGTGGTTTATCGCAGGGAGATACATCCTTCATTGATAGCTTCATTTTGTCGAATGCGTGTTTGAATAGGATATTTACAGAGCTTCCAGTGTCTACCAGGATTCGGTAAACTTCGGCGGGACCGAGTCGGGCAGAGATAACCATGGGATCCATGTGAGGGTACTGTCTTCCTTCTAGGTCGCGTTTACTGAATATGATGTCATCGCTTTCTTTCCGCTTTGGGTGGCGCTCTTCTATAACCGTATTGACACAGTCTTTATTGTCTCTAAGCGACTTCCCATATCTTTCCATCTCTCTCCAACTTCTGTCTGCGATGTGCGGACCTCCTGAGATGGTATGGACCACTATCTTCTCTTGACTAGAGCTGCTAGCGTTGCGGTTTCCTCTGTCGGTCCCTGGTGAGGGTAGCCTTGGGTTTTCATTGGCAGGGGCTGGAGTCCTGTCTTGACTTTTTACATAACGTTCCAGTTTCTTCCTTCTGATGTGTTCCTCAATCAGATCTCGGAGATGATGGCATTCGTTGGTATCATGTCCGTGAGATTCGTGGAAGCGGCAGAATT
This sequence comes from Allium fistulosum, assembly GCA_030737815.1. Lineage (NCBI taxonomy): Eukaryota > Viridiplantae > Streptophyta > Magnoliopsida > Asparagales > Amaryllidaceae > Allium > Allium fistulosum. Next base: position 1,123,086,117 of record CM060904.1, on the reverse strand, counting down.
TTCCAGACTTCTGTGCATTATCTGATTCTTTCTTGTATGGTGGGCGTTTGTACCTAACTTCGCCTTGGGTGGCAAGGAAGATATTTTCGACGTTCTCGTTCAAAGGGGTGTAAGTGTCGAATCTTGGTCCTGGCCGATATAGGCGCTTTTCTACCTTCTTGCCCCCAGCATTGTCTCTGGAATCATTTCTTCGAACGTCTCTTGCCACGGCAGGGGCATTGCCCTGGGTCGTCCTATTTTGCTGTCCGGATGGCCCCTCAACGGCAGCATCCTCAAGCCTCATGTATTTTCCGGCTTCATGGAAGAAATCGTGTAAAGTAGCTGGTTTTTCTTTTGTCAATCTTCTAGCAAATTTAGTGTCCGGATGCACACCACTGCAGAGGGCCATTAGGATAAGCTTCTCATCGGCATCTTGAACTGCGGCTGCTGCGGCGTTGAATCTGGTTAGGTATTGCTGCAGCTTTTCTCCAGGTTTCTGTTTGACGCTGGATAAGGAATAAGCGTCCTTAGGTTGCTCCACATGAATGCGGAACTGGCTGATAAATTTTTCTTTCAACATTTCCCACGAGCTGACGGATCCTTGGGGTAGATGACAGAACCATGAGGTGGCAAGATCTGCTAAGAAGAGCGGAAAGCATTTGCACAGTACTCCCTCTGTTGCTCCACTCATGAGCATATGCTGCGTGTACCTCTGTAAGTGTACAACGGGATCAGAGGTTCCTTTGTAGGGTTCCATTGTTGGCATCTTCCATTCTCGGGGGGTGATCGCAATTTCGATATTGCGGGCGAAAGGGCTGGTTACCCTAGCGCCTATCCCTCGATCTCTTTGCTCCCGTTGGACACACTCTCTGAATAAGCGTGCCATCCTTTCATCAGAACTTGGAGCAGATAGAAATGAGTTTGGTTCTGTTCTGTGGGATTGATTCCGTCCAGACGACCTGTAGGGATGGTATCGTCTATCATTCCTCATATTTTCCAGTGGTTGCCGTTGATCTTCTGGGAGCATGCTTGGGTCAGCTACAGTTGGCCCTTGCCTTGATCTTCCCCTGTTGGGTTCTGATCTAAGCACTTCCTCGGGTCCAACTTCGGGCTGAACTCTGGCTCGGCCCCGTTCACTGGTGTTTCTGTGGTTAGGCAGCATGACAGGCTCAGCTACAGTTGACCTTCGCCCGGTACCTTCCCCGTTGGGTTCGGTACCAAACGTTTCCTCAGGCCTAACTTCGGGCTGTGCTCGGTCTCGGCTCCTACCACGGCTACTTCTGCCGTTAGCTCCTTCGAAGAAGGAAGATCTTTGTTGTCTCTGAGATCCTCCAGACTGGGACTCGCCCCATGATTCAGTGTTGCGGTTGGATTCTTCAGCGTCCCTCAAGCGTGACATGAGATGGTCCACCAAGGCTTCCTACTGGGACGTGAAGCGGTTAGTTACTTCAACAACAACTCTGTCCAAATCTGCCCTAGTAATTGCTGCAGGCTGTTCTGTGGCAGGAGTGGTTGGGTTAGCCTGTCCTTCATTTGTTACCGTCGCTGGAGGAGGACGATTTACTTGATTCGTGACAGCTGGATCTGGGAGACTGCTGGATGCGATGTTTTTTCCTTTGTTAACATCTTTTCTCTGTTTGGGAGGCATGTTTTCCAAGTGGCGGACGATGCTGTTAGGAAAACTTGTTAAGTAGATGAAGCTGAAGCTTCGAGCTTCTAGCTCTCAATGAAAGCACCAAAAATGTTTGCACAAAAAATGGACAAACACCTCAAAGTTGTATGATTTAGTAGATCTTATATTATTCTTAGTAATTTGAGCGATTTATGCAAATACGTAAAAAACAGGGGCTAAACTGTAAAAAGACACGCAGATTTATAGTGGTTCAACCAAAATGTGCCTACGTCCACTTTATATGTTATTTCTCTTCTTTTTTTTATGATTACAAGTACAAAGCTTTGATACAAGTAAAAGAAAGTTGTTTGAAGAGTTCCTTCCGTGCTTGAGCTCTCAAACTTGTCCCCATTGTTGTACCCCTGCCCCTCTATTTATAGAGTGAGGTTGGGAGCAGGGGTCTTGGATGTATATAGCTGCTGGTGGGCCTGGGCTGACGTGATCTGGCCTGGCACGTCTTGGTCCGGTAGCGTTTGGTCCGGTGGTAGGAGGTTGGTTCGACATTGTCTGAAGGAGGTTGGTTCGGCAGCCTTGAAGAAGGTTGGTTCGGCGGTCTCGAAAGAGGGTTGGTTCGGCAGTCTTGAATAGGGTTGGTTCGGCAGTCTCGAATATGGTTGGTCCGGTTATGGAGGTAGGAAGGTTGGTCCGGTTATGGAGTCTGCCGAATGGACATGTCGGGATGAGAATGCCGGATAGGCATTGTGGGATGCGAATGCCGGATGGGTTTCTATTAGGCATGGATACCGAATGAATTCCTGCCGAATGGGCCCTGGAGAACGTCAATGCCGAATGATTTTAGGTAAGCCTGGGTGGATGCATCTGGCTTTTTGGTCTCGAGGTCTTCTGGGTAAGAACACGCCCAACAATGATCAACTATAGTTGACTCAAATCAATGTCTCTGGGTAGAGCAGTTCGGTTAATAATAATTGTTATTATTGAACTAAGAACTTCGTATTTTGATTATACGAATTGAACATGGATGATATGGGAATTTTGACCCTAACTAAATTGCATAAGCCCTAACATGATATAGTTTTGATGAAGAGAAGTGATGTAAATAATCATTACTGTCGAGTATTGCTTAAAATAGCAAAATTGGATTTTACATAAAAATGTGTAAATGATGAATTCGGCCAAAGCATCACACCACTAGCTAAGGTGATATGCGAATGTTAATATTTGAATTGTTCGATATTATTGACTGAATTTACACCTTTGAGTCGCATAACAGCAATGTTGAATACTCTGAAATACCACATGATTTAATTAAATTATAATTGTTATTAATTAATTAATATTTATGAAGTATTAATTATAATATAGTATTTGATTTATTTGAGTTAGTATTTAATAACGTGCGTATTTAAAAGTTATATATGTAAGTATCGATATAAACAATACTAATAAACATTATAGTTGTATTCAAAATGAATAAATATTGATTGGATATGGAAATAAAAATTGGTCCATTAAATCCATGTATCGGTCGGTCATACATATGGGGAGGGGAGGTGATATTTGTTTGAAATATATAGTTTTGAATTGGCATAAAGAAGAGGTAAACTAGCAGATCTGGATCTTCTACTTTTACTCCTTCTTGTTGCCTATTTAAAGCATACATCCCCTCTCGTTTTCAGTTTATGCCAAGCCTCCATTCTACCCCACTTCTAGCTGCAAGTTCAAGGGCATCTCCTCCTTGATTTCCAAATTAAAATTCAAGTCAAATAAGTCTATTCCTGGTTAGTGGTATTCATTTCTAGTCGGCTGCACTTTCTGGAGGAGTATAGATTGGATCGAGAAGGAGTCATTCAATATTCAAGGTGCTAATTCTAAGCTTCATATTCTGATAAATTTTATACTATTTTTTCTTATACATATATAAACATGCACACACATTTATATCTATATGCATGTGTAGATTAGATCTCTATATTATAATGAATTTATATATATTTGTTGTTTGATTTATATACACGCATTTAATTGGAATCATACAAATTCGTGTAATATACATATAAATTTTCAACCATTTAAATAAATTAAAAAATTCAAAAGTTAAAATGGTTTTAAATCAGTTTTAAATTAAAATTTGAATTTTGTAATTAGTATACATATGCATAATACATACAAATAAATCTAATCCATATTCATATATAAATATATGTATATATTTAAAACAAATTTTTTCAAGATTCTATACTTATTAGTAAATATGATATATAAATAACAGTTATTAAATACATTTCAATCCATTTTAAGTTATTATGTATTTAATAATAATAAAATTTTAAATATAAATCAACATGGATTTATAATATACATAGAATGCGAAACAAACCTATACGGATTTGTTTAATAATAATAAAATTTAAATCACAAATCCCATATTGATTTGCCTTTTAAAAAACATTTTTTATATAAATTATTTCCACCGAAATAATTAAATAAAATAATATTTTGAAAATATGGAAAAATTTTCGTATGGATTCGTTTAATAGTAATAAAATTTAACAAATCCCATTTCGGTCGAAATAATTAAGTAAAATAAATTTTTAAACATACGTGTTATGAGAAAAATTTCCATAGTCTCAAAATAGACTCAAACGAATGAACTAGATTAAAGAACAATAACGTAATGAATCCATAGACTTGTAAGAACTCGAGAACAACAAAAGGAAGAAGTAGAAGAAAATTAGGCGAAAAAGAACAAAGCAACACAACTCGGTACAGAGTTGATTCAACTCGATATCGACTTGATTTTGAGACTTGACCTAGCAACTTTTAAAATTGGAAGCTCAAGCTATGGAGGAAAACTTTCATGGGAGATGAAGTAAGGACACATCATGGAATAATACTTGGATGGTGCATAAAAAACAAGTCGGTATTGACTTGATTCAAGTTGGTACCGTGTTGTTTTAAATTGTGGAGACTTGGCCATTTTGACCCGATCTTCATGCCTACAATATCTGATCTGATGGCTTATTATTTCTGATGTCGGCGTCCTACTATGATAGAGGCGTTCATCTATAAATACCTGGGGCCTACAACTAGAATGAGGACTTGTGGATCTTTCTCTTTTTCTCTTAGAAACTCTAGCAAATCTGAGATCTACTAAGCTATGGTCAGATTTTGATTATAATTGTTGTATTCTAGAGAGAAAACATCAAGGATTAAAGGGATGTGGACCGGAGTATTTGCCGAACCACTATAAAAATTGCATGTTTGTTCTAGTTTCTATCGTTTTCTTACTTGTTACACTTAGATCTAATTGATTCTGGTGTTTGTGTTAATTTTTAGCTCAACGCATTTGATGCTTCATTGAGAATTGAATTCAAGATCTAAGATTAAAAGGAGATAAAGAGGCCTACTACAAGAGCTATTGCAGGACTGTAACGACTTGCCTTTTCAACCCCCGAATGTCGACACTAATACATCCACGGTATTCACATGTCAAGCATACAAGTGCTAGAAAGATGAATTATTAGGGTAAAATAAAAAAAGAAATAAAATAAGAAAGAAAAGAACACGATATCAGAATCTCACATGTGGAACGATAATATATAATATCTCAAAAGGTCTTTACCAAAAAGAAAACCTTTATATACTTACATCAATCAGTGAAAACTAACCTATCATCATCGTGGACAGTTATAACATCCTATCCTTACAGATGCTGATTGATACAAATCAAGTAATGCAGCGGAAAATAAATATGGTAAGAAATCATCCAGCTCCTCTCCAACAGCTCCAATGAACCACAGGTAAATCTGGAAACATACTCGATCCGACTTGAGCATTAAGAAAATAACACCCGGATCAATCTAGTAAACCAGCGTGAGAAACTTAAATCATATAGATTTATTATATCTTAAAACTCTTCAAAATAAGGATATCTCGTAAGACCATGCCGTTAATAAACATGGATGGTTTTTTACCTTACGATAACAAAACCATTTCTACTATAAAATCCAGTGATAATACAATAATGTCTAAGGTGTGAAATATAAATAATCACATAGCTGCGATGCAAGTGAGTGCATATCACAACAATAATAGGTATACAATCATAGCCACTGTGGCATGTTCGTTAATTATGTAGGATTCCATGGAGGTACTCTCAGTAACACAAGAACGGTCCTCCTGCACAAGGATCAGAGATATCCTTTCGAGCATCGTATATATAGATAGATGAAATACACTATAGGAAAACATAGCTGGTCTACGCCCGAACACGTGGCATCGGGTCACATCACTCCCGCATGCATATCCGTAAGTAATACTAGAATGGAGTGCTTGAACCCTTTAAGTTAGCTAAATCCCATATGATATGTCTCCTATCTCTGGTTTCTGTCATTACTGATGGTGAAGCCACGTTCAACATCTCAGCACACAAGCCATAACTTGAACAAATCTCGACACATGTGTCCCTAACTCAAACAGATCTTGGAACCACACATGGATTTTCATATCTCAACAGATCTCGAAATCACACATAGATTCCGCAATGAATCTCGGAATTACACATAGATTCCCATACCTCAATAGATCTTGGAATCATACATGGACTCACACATCCTAAATAGATCACGAACAACTACATATGTTCGAGCATCCCAACAGATCTTGAATCTCCATATAGATTCTAGCATCATGAACCAATCACAAACCTCTTCCAAAGCATAGAGCACATATATGGTGTTGGAGAGGTTATGGTTTCAAGTAATCTCATATAATTACACTCCCCTGTTTATCGAGTGCTCCAAATCCAATCAATCAATGTCCCGGTAATCACAACCTTGGTTCTGTGGGAAATTAACAAACAATACATAAGATCAAAACCATCTCCTAACCGTTTAAGCAGATGGATTTCCTTATCATTTATCCTAGAAGAGCAAAACAAGCTTATACGTATTGTATAGTATCACCGAAGATAACTGTACCATATAATTCTCGTGTTTCTTTATGATATTTTCAGAGTATATTTGGTCAAATCAAATAACACTGGGAATAATCACATATGGGAAACAAATCCCCGTATAATGTCCATAAACAAGTAACACACAAAGCATGATCGAAACAAACAAGCACGATCAAGTCATATAAACGACTTAACCCCTTTTTAATTAATTTTCCTTTATTAATTAAAAATCCCTTTTATTAGTAAAACCCATTTTTACTCAATAACCCTTTATAAATGAAACTCTATTTGTTAATTAAACTCCACTATTTAATTATAACATTTCTGCTCGTTTCAGCACATTTCAATACTTTTCGAAAGTATTCTTATACTTATCTCAACCGTATAAGTATGTTCACAAACCAATTTCAAAAGGCTTAAGACAAATGTTACTCAAACACTGTCACTACAAACCCAAAACCATTTCACTTATGATTTTCTTTAAAATATCATTTTCAAAGATCCATTTACATTCATAAGTATAACCAAAACGGGTTAAAGGCGAATGTTATTAACACATTGCCACAACAAACCCAAAACCAGTTCATACTCATTATTATCTTTAAAACTCCATTTGAAGATCCAATTACTTATCAAGAATATAATTGATGGGTTAAAACAGATGTTGCACAAACATCGATATTATAAACCCAAAATCACTTTTATAATTGCCATTTACTTTAAAATATCCATTTTTAAAACTCTAAGTACATCTCCATTTATTAAACAAAGTTATATACCTTTTTAATCAACTTTACAAAATAATCCATTATAACATAAGTGTTATAATCTAAAAACTACTTTTAAATCCCTTTACAAAATATTAAACTTCCTTTTTAAAACTTCTAAACATATTAAAATACCTTTAAAAAGATATATATAGACACACACAAACTAATTTATTTGTAAAACTAAGATATTTAATAAAATATTATAAACCATTTGTAAAAAATTATAATATAAAATCCTTTTATTTATTAAATAATTCTTTAACAATTTCTAAATCATATATGTACTAAAAACTATACTTTTAAGAAACTTATACTATATTTTTAAAACCTTAGTTTAAAACACCACTTTAAAACTGGTTTTATAATTTAAAACCATCACTTATAAATAAATAAATAATTTTCGAAAATATATTTCAACCTTGTTATTTTTCGATAATAAGCACATTAATAGTACTTATTAACAATTCGAAGAAGCCTTGGGATGTCTTCCAAAGTTAACTTTAAAATCGCCGAACACAACGATTTCAAAGTGCATCCATCACGACCTTTTCGCTTCTAACCTTTTCCATTTCCAATTTACCACAAATGTCCAAACCAATCCATTTATGTCAAACACACAAAATGACTGTAGAACAAACCAATGTATATGTATATATATGTATGTATATATATATATACATTTCCACAATTTATCCAATTTAAAATATGTCAAATATCAAGGATTACAAAGCACGTTTATAACGACTATATCTTTTCTAACGTTTATAATGCACTATCACTTTTCACAAAGCAATATCAAACATGTAAATAAGTAGTATGGGTCAAAATACATGTTATATATGATCGACAGAGAGATTATACTCAATAATAATGTTCTCACTTATTTTACTAAACAAGGCGGGGTCCAAAAGTAATAGCTTGCATTGTTTGTTATACAGTTTATTTTTCTAATACAACACAAATTATATACACAATAATATTCAATCAACTGGTGAGTAAAACTCACCCAAGTTCCATTCAATGCTTACGCGTTTCTGAATAGTCTAAAATTGAATGCCGTTCGATTTTGAGTAAAATCCCATAAGCTCCAAACTCATTGAAATCAACCCAAGTCGGAGAATTCCGATATGAGCGCAACGGCGAAAACGGTGCCTCAATTAGACCTTGTATTCAAAAGTTATGAGCTATATAAGAATTTGAATTTAAACTTTAATAAATTAATTAATACACTAATTATCACTTACCACTAATCCCCTTCAACTCATCATCTCCCACAAACCCAGCCGTATAACTATGCACCACATATTCATGTACACACAACCCAAAACTACCCACTTCCCTCTTTGATTCCTCGACCAAAACTCAATGATATCGCATGCCGCCTCGCCAACCATTCCCTCTCCACGTGCTTGAAATGTCAACATATAAATTTCCCAACCTGATCACCTATTCCCATTTTCGACCTGCTGCTGCCATTCACTACCCAAAACCTCTCAACATCTCGACCACCCGAAGCTCCTCCCATTGCCACAATTATTCATCTCTTCGTGCCACAAACTCAACCACGGCATCACCTCAACCTCCTACCAATCCCTTCATTTTCGACCTATAGCCCACTGAAGGACAAACCAAGGTCGGACTTCACCTCCCAACGCTGGAGCCTTGGTTGTTTGTGCTGCCAGGTACCTATCGCCGTGGGGAGTTCAACGGTACACTCCATCTCACCCATCACCTTCTCCATCATCGATTAACACCAACCCTAGCTCACTACCTACAAAATCGAACATCCCCAAACTCGATCGAACCCAACTTTGAATATACCTAAATGAAGCCCTCGACCGCCTAAGTTCAACGAATCCAAAATCATATGGTTTCGTGAACTATAGCCCGCTATTTAATAAATGGAAGAAGGAATGGAGTGGCGGTAGGAAAATTTAAAAAGAAAGAGAAAGAAGGAAGTTGGATTTAGGTTTAAGAGTTGATGTGTATTTATAGGAAAATAATAATAATATTTTATTTTATTATATTTTACGTTGTACGTTTCAAGCCCGCATGATCACACAGCACATCTGATCGCCATTAAACTCGTCGGCATACATCAATACATTATTCCGGATCCAATGGCATTGCTTTCGTCATAACCTGAGATAGTGCCCTGAAATGATAATTTCACACGTTAATTAAAAAACTTATTTTTAAAATAATTTAATCACTTTTAATACTGAATTAAAAGCTTACTATTATCATTATTATTTAAGCAGAATTTATAAATAAGATTTCAAAATCATTTTTATTCACTTTAAATCCAAGATTTAAACACTTAAATAATTCCAATATATAATTATAAATCGTTCAAAAATCTGGATCGTTACATTCTTCCTCCCTTAAAAGAATTTCGTCCTCGAAATTACAACACAAGCAACAAAGCAACCATCATATATCAATACCTAATGGTATTACAATCACTGGCAACCATAGAAACAATCACATAACAATACTATATATTTCTACAATCACTAGCAACCAAAACTCATGGTTCACCCAGGTTTAGAAACCATCTCATCGTATAAGGGTGACAAGCAATCCGCTAAGCGTTACCTTACGCTCAACAGCCTCAGGTATTACTCAACCGACTACTCATGCTACTAAAAAAATTCGAAGAGTCATTCCCCAAACTCTCCACCAGCCAACAGACATAGCATATAAATACACTAAAGCTTGTACAATATACATATATCATCCGTACGCAATATCGAATCTGATCGCTAGCTCGATCACATAAATTTCACTTCCGAACTAGTATATCTCACTTGACCTCTCTAGTGCGGACTCTAATCTAGTTCCTTGATTAGAAACCTCCGTTCTCCTCATATAGCCATATACTATGATAGAAAACTTCAAGATAATGTCAAAAATCCGTATCAAGTGTTCACCGTCAAGTGAAAAATCCTATCCCGGACCGGTATGAATCACCTGAAATCCATGTACTCGAATCTTAGATCAAGACTGGTATGTGAATAAAATGATCTATGTACAACTTACATACTCTATTCAATTGATTTCTTAATTACACCAGATACTTTCCATTTTTAATTCACATTCAATATCACTTAGTATTCTTCGGTTTAATACTAGAATTATTTATGAATCATTTCATAAAATTAACTTCAAGTTATTAAACATTCTATAAATTAAGTTCATATCTGTATAATACTCCACTACATCCTCAGAGTATATACAAAAACATCCAGTTCAATTTACTTAACATGGATATTCAATCAATTTAAAACCTGTTTAAATTCCACTATCTTTCCAAATCAAGCGTTATATAAAACTTAACCTTTAAAAATCTTAGCTTCAAATTTCTTATACAAATTCTGAAGTTTTGACTTTCCAAAATCGTCAAAATTTCCATTCCATTTTAACAATTGAAAATTACCGATTAATGGATTGAACAAGATGCACAACCAAACTTATCTTAATGCATAGGATACATGTATGTATACTATAACTTAACCGAAAACCTGAGAATTAAACACCCGATTTCATTTCAAATCATTTTGAAATATATATACTTATAACTTTTGTATACCAAATAAAACTTTCGGGATTTAAATCAAAATCAGTTTTACCAAAACACTCTGTAGCAAATTGCTACTATAGCATCTCCCACTTTGAAACTCGAAAGTAAACGCCGATGATGCTGCAGGCATCACTGGAATCATTTTCCAGCGACAGAAGTGAGTTATGTACATCCAAACCATGCCATTTTGGACTTAACCAAAATCATTTCCAAAATGGTAACAAATGCTTCATAAATATTACTAAGTACCATGATATCAATTTCATAAACTGATTTCCCAAAGATTTACTTTCAAATAATATTAGTATTATTTTTTCAAAATCTTAGAAAACCAATTTCTAAAACACCGGGATTTAATTACTCAAATTCTCAGTTTAAATCCTTTTCATATATAAATCATATTTATAAACCATAGTTATATCAGTCGCTTTCTTATATAAAACTATTTCCCAAATATTTATTCCAAATATTTTTCTTTCTCAAAGTCTATAATAAACAACTTTTACTAAACTCAAATTTTAACCCAACAATATCACCGAATGCCTTATAGTCAAACCATGAAACTCAATTCACAAGATGTTCATCTCAATGTTCCCACAAATTTTTATCTACCCAACCCATGCAATGAAAAGGTAAAACTGCTCATAAACTGGTCGAACGCAACAACAAATGATAATAATAGAATATTATCATTTCCTAACAAACAAACACATCATAAATAACTATATTGATTTATGAAAATTATTCTTTTATATATAAAATATATCCTTGGTCAAATTATTTCATTTACCAATTTAGAAAACAATACTTTGTCTATTTGCCCTGTCCAAGTGTTTAAAGACCCATGTCAATAACGCTAGCAACATGCATTGATAAGAATCCATAAGCCACTCTAAAAACCAATCAACACAATACAAAATATTTTCATAAAAATAAAATATATGTATTCTTGTATATATACATTCAACTCATAATAAGGCATTTCGTTACCCAATCTCATAATGAATTGTACCAACCATAGCCAAGGTTCGCTTAACATTCAACTCTGATACCAAAGACCGTCTTTATGACTCTCGAATGTTGACACTAATACATCCACGATATTCACGTGCTGAGTGCCCAAGTGCCGGAAAGATGAATTGTTAGAGTAAAATAAAAAGAAATAATATCTCAAAATAAAAAGAAATAGAACAAGAAAGAAGAGAATTGTAACGACCCGTAAATTTTAACTGTTTTAAATATCGTAATTAGTTGAAATTTTGCGAAATTTTAAACGATAAAATTTTGAAATATAAATTTGATATTTGGAATGCGTCTAGTTAAACATAGCAATTGGTAAATTTTCGTCCGAAAATATGAAAGTTTATTTCGTGCGTAAATTTACTTCAATTTAATCGGTTAAAAAGCGATGAAAATAAAATGTTTTCAAAACCCAAATATTTTTACATAGAAAAATTCTAAACCATCTCCTGAGCAAGACGTCATTTTTCATTTTTCCAAATTCGGACTTCTTTAGCTCCGTCGATCTTATTTTTCTGCGTTTTTGCTGCATTTTCCGCTAGTAGAAAAATTCGAATTTAAAAAAAAATTTCAATCGTACCACTGATATCCGTATGCCGTTTTCATCGTCTCGTCGTGCTGATCTTAACGGTATATTTATTTCCGTATTTTGAAGTCTGATACGTAACAGAATCCACTAAAACGATTTCATATTGGTACAGGTCTAAAAATCTTTTGGCTTTGGATGTAAATATTCATTCCTTACCTGTTCAAAACAACGACAGGCCGTTTTATATTCCCCAGAGAATTCAATGCCGACTATTTCTATTTCCTAGCGTTCAAATACATTATTAGCTGTAGCTTGGTACTTCATCATTTCCAAGCACGTAAAGACTTCCCCTCTCCCCATGAAGACATCTTTCCTTCATTTATTCTTCTCCCTGTTTTTATTTTGCTGTAGCCATTCTTATGCCAAAAAAAAAACAAAGCTTGCCGATTGAATGCACCTCCGCCCTCCTCGTGCACCAGCCCCACGAAGCCGAGCATCACCACTGACTCCCGCCACCTGCCGTTCCTATTTTCCGAGCCTCCGCTCCGTCCTCCCTCCTCCGCTCGATGGTGCGACAGCGTGCCGACCCCACTTGCCTTCCTTTTAAAATCGCGCAGCTGCCGGCGTCCATCGCCAACAAACCCCACTTCTTCCTCGGCTTTTCATCACCTACACTGCCCGCCTCTGTCTTAACCATAGCCATGCGATCGCCAGCCTAAAGTCGAGACACCTATCTCCACCTTCGCATCCTTGGCCGAAATCAATGACATCAACCTCTTTGTTTTCAATGTAAGTTGTATACGTGTAAACTCTATTTGTAAGTATTATATGTATTGATTTTGCTGAATATATATAAATGTGTAGGTAAAGTTTCGGCCGAAAAAAAATAAAATAAATAAAAATATATAGACACTATGTTATGATATATGTTATTTATATATTATTTGTATAAATATTAAGTTTATATAAATTTTACAGTGCATATATTTTAGAATAACAGTCATATATATATTGGTACATAATACAATGTTTGTATATATTTTAAGTTATATGGCTACTGTTATAGTATGTAAGTATACGTATGTTTGTTTAAAACTTTATATTGTGTTAACCTACAGTTATACGAGATAGGTTTGTTATTATATATATATAATAGTTTGCTTATATTTCGTTTGGCATAAAAAGTTAGAGTATTAAGTCTGCATCTATATTTACTTCACGCGGTCTGCACATATATATTTCAAGTTGAATTTTATATGTTATAATATAGTAGAGCCTGCAGTGTTAGATTTTTATATAAATATTGCGTTGTGAATATTTTAAGTATTGTTTGGTATTATAAGATACTGTGTATATATATAATTTGTACAGATATAACTTGTTAGGTAATATATTTGTATACATTTTATACACATAAGTTGCATGTAGCCAGTTGGTTTCTCTTTTTGTGTTTTAACTTATGTGTACATTTTTGAACGCATATTGTAATATACTGGCTGTATGTCCAAGTTTTACAGTTTTATATATTATTAGCTATATAATATATATATATATATATATTTTATAACAATGAATATGTTTTCAGTCTATATATCAAACTGATTTGTTATTCTCATCGATCCCTTGTTATCAGCTCTGATCGTCGAGTTTGAGCCAACCTAGCTTTGCTTTGAATTTCGTGCCGATTTTGCTTTGCTTGGATGCGAAATTCAATTTCAGTGTCTGTATCAGTGTGCGTATCCGTGTCACCTTCTGTAATTTCTCTAGCCTCGAAAGGTGAGCAATCACTCACGATTAATGTTCTTTTATTTATTAAATTTGATTTCAATTGAAATGACAAATTGAAATATGCTGCTATTAGTTATTTACACTGTTATATATGCTATTACCTGTATCTGTTCACCCATGACATCTGACACCACTATCTGTAATTATTTATGCGATGATAATACTGTTTGATTGATAATTGATTGATTGATTGTTGTTTAAATTGGATGTTAAATTGTAATGTATAAAGTGATAAATATTATGCAATTGAAATTGATGTAGGATAGTTAGCGATTTGAAATTGATATATATGTTGAATTTAATCAGACGAACTTGTATAATATGACCCCTTTAAATGTTTAAATTAATTGACACGTCGAAAATAGTTAATTACCCTTGAACCATTTGATTTATGTTGTATTAATTTATGTAGTGGAAAATTGAATAATTGATGTCAAGTGTAGAATTGCATAGAATAATAAGTGTAATAAATCTTTAATCTACATGAAATGATAGTGTAGATTCTAGAAATAGTTATATTAATTCGCACAAACAACAATGCGAATTAATACGATTATTTCGGGATTATTTGAATTAATTATTGGATTGTTATTGATCGTTGTTATTGTTTGTTTATTTACTTTGACACCATCCCAGTTATCACACTGCAAGTTCTCTTTGCTATGCTTTGATTTTTGAATTGAATTGGAATCGGGTTGAAATGATAAATACCCAATTGAACTTGACTTAGGATAGAGAAATAAATAAAACCTGATTGGTCAATAATTTGATTTAAAAATAAAATAAAGATTTTATTTGAATGAATAATATGGTTTTGAATTTAATTAATAATTAAGTATGAAATTATTTAATAATTGAGTTTTGGAATTTATTAATAATTATGTTTTGAAATTAGTTAATAATTAAGTTTTGAAATTATTTAATAATTAAAAAAGATTGAATTATTTAATAATTAAATAAAATTGAATTCTTTATTAAGTGAATTTGAACTTCTTGAATAAGTGAAATTAAGTTTCTTTATTAATTGAGCTTTGAAATTGTAACTAAGTAAATAAATAAGTGAAATTGAACTTCTTGAATAAGTGAAATCAAGTTTCTTTATAAATTGAGTTTGAGATTTGTAATTAAGTAAATAAATAAGTGAAATTGAATTTCTTTAACAAGAAATAGAATGTGATTTATCGAAATTAATGTAAGACTTTTAATTGAAAGAATTGATTTGATGAATTTAATTTAATTCAAATTTATAAGTTTTGATACAATGAAGTTTAGCTTAAGTAATTGATTTAGTGAATTGGAAAATTAATAGAAATTGTTTGAATGATAATTTACTTGACGAATATTGAATGAAATCGATAAATGAAGTTAAATTGATTTGAATGTTAAATTAAATTAATTTAAATGATTTCTGAATGAAACTTATATACGAACTTGAAAATATTTGAATTGTTTTAAATAGAAATTGAAATTGAATTATAAGATTTTGAAATTATGAATGTGGAAGTTTTGAAACATAAATTATGGAAATTGATTTAGAAAGAGAAATGAAATGTTGATTTACAAACTTTAATGGATATTGTAATTGATTTGGTTTTGAAATAAATAAACGACCAATCGGTGTAATAATTACGAAAGTTATTAAAGAGACCGGAATTGTGACGACCGCCCATGACCCCTGCACTTAAACCTAAAAATAGTGCGCTGTAAAGTGTGTCAGGCAGCCATGGACGGTTGCCAAGGTAAGTTAAAACAGCAGAATCTATCGTATTACTCACAGCGCATGGATAAAATACAATAGGGAATATATATAGTGAAGCTTCTCAGAATAGAATCTCATCAATAAAACTTCATAATAGTTGAATACAACATCTGAATAGTCAATACATCAAGCCTCACTACATATCACTCAGAGAATTATACAAAGCAGCGGAACATCCAGTACATATAGTAAGAAAATAATATGCAAGCCTCCAGCTCGTCTTCGTCATCAACCTCGTGGAAACTAAGAACAACACCTGTCACCTGCTACCTAGTCTGCCCGTCCCAAAATGGACGAACAGCCCAAGGCAATAAGAGTTAAAAACATAAAGCCTTGAGTCAGACAACAGTCTTAGTGAGCGGTAAATTAACTAACAACATACCAAAAGAGCACAAAGGAAAAAGGAATAGGAATCCAACCCTTCCACTCCACCTCTTTCTACAGTGATAGCCCCAGACACACACAATAAGCAGAAGTAAACATAGCAAAGCAGACATTTAAATAAAGCAATTATCACTCGAGTCAAGGGCGATGTTTTCCAAGTACAAACCCCCAAGGCCTAAACCAAGATCAGATAAGCACCCAGAAAACATTGCTCTTGAGACCGAATGACGATACAACCAAACATCCATGACTCTGGCTATCACTGTTATCATTGCTTCGATACCACCGTTAATTGAATGACCGGCACATTCTTTCAGCCGTCCGTCAAGGGCTAATGGAAACCCCGGTTCTAGACATAACTCCGCACGTCGTCGTGACCCGTGCCTAGGACTATCGAATCTGCCCAGAGTACTCGACTACCAATCAGTAGTCTTTTGGGACTATCGAATCTGCCCAGCATACTCTTGCTTTGATTATGCTAGAACCTTCAACAACGATGAAATCTTAGCCTTCTAGTCATACTCCTCGACAACTATTTCCATACTAGCTCAAGCGCCTCTCGAGCCAACCATTATCCTCAAACTCGAACCATTTCACCGAGTTGTCAACATGCTTGGAATGATCTCGTCTGGATTAAACCAAGGCTATCTCATACCATGCCTCGCTTTATCTCATCATAGCAAAGCCTCATCTCAACAACATCATCATCAAATCTATCCATATGAGCTTCATCATCCGCTACATATGCCACGAGCAGCTTTTCCAATTCAAGAGCCTTTCCCTTAGCTTTTGAATCATCTTCGACCATCTTGTCTAAATCAAATCATCAATCAACTAATACATAATAATCAATCAAGTCAATCATTAATCCAAGTAATCAAACATTCAAACATGACCTAAATAACAACTATAACAATAATGGAAATTTCGTAAATAATGAGTCCAAATCTAACAAGTATGAAAACATGAGCAATATCTCTACAACTTGATGAATGAACTTGCATAGGTTAACATGTAGTAAAATGGATGTCAAATCATCATGAACAATGGATCTATCTTTAAGTTTACGGAAATGCATGGGAATCACTACTTTAACACAAAATCAAGCCAACGATCCGATATACTCCTTTGGATCCGTGTGAGAGATAATCACCACTCACCAAATCACCTAAACACCTCAAAAGCAACACACTTCAGATCTGGACAGCGAAGGATCTAACTTGATCTATCAAAATTCCGCTTCAAACGATGAAATCTCTCTTCGATGGATGTAGATCTTCAATCTAAGCTCTTGGATCTTCGATTTGGATGGAAGGAAGAAAAGAAGTGAAGAAGTGTAGAACTCGAGCTCTCAAAATGGCAGCACTTCGTCGCTTCGAAATCCGGATCCCCAAAAAGTGAGGTAGAACCCGCCTATTTATAGGCAGATTTCTCTTAGGTCGTTCGCTCTTAGGTCGTCCACGACCTATCGAGACCCCACGACCTACGACCTAACAACCCAAGCCTATGCGCATTCACGACCTACCAGTTCTGCGCGACCTACAGATACGCGACCTAACATATACGCGCGACCTAACAGATGTGCGCGCGCGACCTAGCGACCTAAAAAATGTCATGACCTAACTGGACACGGCCTAACGACCTAACACTAAGCCAAAACCCAGCGACTTAACGTACGCGCGACCTAACACTCATCCAAGGTCGCGACCTAACTAAACTCAGGGTCTCACGACCTAACACCTAAATCGTCTGGACGACCTAACTACTCCACTACAACTTAGGTCGCTCATGACCTAACTACACTAACTCGCTAACTCCTATATTGCTAACTCTTAGGTCGTCCACTATCTTAAGTCGCTAACTTCCTTAGGTCGCTAACTCCTATAGGTTGGTAACCCTTGGGTCGTTCACTCTCTTAGGTCGCTCCAACCTCTTAAGTCGCTCATCCGACCTAACCTATCCCACGACCTAAGCCACCACACGACTCATCTCCTATATGACCTATCCCAAAATCCTTAGGTCGCCAACTTCCTTAAGTCGCTCCACTTCCTTAGGTCGTCTACTCCGACCTAACTTCTATACGACCTAACAACTATACGACCTAAGACTTAGACTCTGGACGACTTATCAACAATGCGACCTAATGACAACTGTTTTACGATGTTTCGATCCGTAAAAATACGGCTCGTTACATTCTCTCCCCCTTAGGAATTTCGCCCCCGAAATTCCAAACAACAAAGCAATCAAAGACTATTCTGCCTGCCTACCATCCATAGCAATCAACAAACCATGCATCCAATTCTAGCTTAGCATGCAGAATTCTAAAACTAGAACAAGTTAAAATATCGTGAGATGACACGACAGCTTATGGCCATACCTTGAAGAGTTCAGGATGAGCTGCCTTCATCCTCTCTTCCACCTCCCATGTACAGTCGTTAACATCATCACTCCATTGTATCTTGAGCAACCTAACTACCCTCCTCCTAAGCTATTTCGTGTCAGTTCCCACAACACGAAGCGGCTTACGAGGTCTTCTATCGACTGGATCAACCTCAAAATCTTCACAGCTATCAGCCGAAACCACTATATTCGAGTCGTGCACATACTTCCGTAGATATGATACCTGAAAAATATTGTGCACCTTGACATCTTTTTTGGTAACTCCAATCTGTAGGCGAGCTTTCCAATTCGCTCGATGATCGGGAATGGTCCAACAAATCTCGGAGTTAATTTTCCTTTCTTCCCGAATCGAATAACATTCTTCAGTAGAGAAATCTTCACAAAAACCATATCACCTACGTCAAATTTCAAATCCTTACGACGCTTATAGGCATAACTTTTCTGACGGTCTTGGGCTGCCTTCATTCGTTGCTGAATGATCTCTATGCAATCTGAAGTCTGTCTTATCATTTCTGGCCCAAGTATCAGCTTTTCTCCTGTTTCTAACCAACATGTCGGAGAGTTACACGGTCTTCCATACAATGCCTCATATGGTGCCATACCAATGCTTGACTGGTAAATGTTATTATACGAAAATTCCACCAAATGAAGGTGATCTTCCGATGATCCTCCGAAATCTAAAACACATGCTCTAAGGAGATCTTCCAAAACTCGGTTGACTCTCTCGGTCTGACCATCTGTTTGGGGATGATAAGCTGTACTCAAACACAACTCAGTTCCCAAAACTTCCTGAAAGCTCTTCCAAAATCCACTAGTGAACAATGGGTCTCGATCGCTCACTATACTCTTCGGAATACCATGGAATCAAACTATCCACTTAACATACAGCTTAGCCAATTTCGATGCAGTCCTAGTTGATCGAACAGGAATGAATCTTGCACTCTTAGTCAAACGATCTACGATGACCCAAATCCCCTCATTTCCCGTTCTTGTTCTAGGTAGTCCATCGATAAAGTCCATCGATACTTGCTCCCACTTCCATGTAGGAACTTCTAATGGCTGAAGCAATCCACTTGGCTTCTTCTGCTCGGCTTTTACTAACTGACGGTTCATGCACTTGGAAATAAAATTTCCAACATCCTTCTTCATGCCTTCCCAGTAATAGGTTCTCTTCATATCCCGATACATCTTATTTCCACCTGGATGAATTGTCAGTTTCGAGTGATGACTTTCCTTCAGAATTTCATCCCTCAATTCATCTATATCGGGAACAACTAGTCGTCCTTGCTTCCGAAGCCAACCCTCTCGATCGACCTCGAATCCTTTGTCCTTTTCTGGGTTCAATCCAGATTCCAAATCATGGATAATCTTGACAAGCTTATCGTATTTCTTTTGGCTCTCGCCTATCCTTTCCACAAGAGTCGGTCTTATCGATAAGTTTGCCAACATCTCAGGTTCCAATTCACATCTGGGCCTGAGTCAAATCCAGCTAAATACTCGAGACTCTTCCATTCTGAAAACATGGCTCCCAGTCCTGCATGTCTTCGACTTAACGCATCTGCCACTGCATTACCCTTTCCCGGAATATAGGCTATACAAAAATCATATGATGCCAAAAAATCTAGCCATCGTTGCTGCCGAAGATTCAAATCCTTTTGGGAGAAAAGATACTTCAATGACTTATGATCTGTAGACAGCTCGAATCGAACTCCTAGTAGATAATGTCTCCACATCTTCAGAGCAAAAACAATTGCCGCTAATTCCAAATCATGAGTTGGATAATTCCTTTCATGCGGCTTCAGTTATCGACTTGCATACGCAACAACTTTACCCTTCTGCATCAGCACTGCTCCAAGTCCAGTACCACATGCGTCGGTGTAAACCACCATCTCATCATTTCCACTTGGAATAGTCAAAACAGGAGCACTTGTCAATCGCTCTTTCAGGATTCCGAAAGCTTGCTCACACTTAGCATCCCATCTGAATACTTGATTCTTCTTCGTCAATCCTGTTAATGTTGCAGCCACCTTGGAAAAGTCTTTGATAAATCGACGATAGTATCCTGCTAATCCAAGAAAACTTCTCACATCAGATGCATTCTTAGGTCTAACCCAATCCTGGATTGCTGCCACCTTAGCGGGATCAATCGCTATTCCATTTCCAGAGAATATGGCCTAAGAACCTCACTTCACACTTCCAGAAGTGATATTTCGAAAACTTAGCCTTCAGCTGATGTTTCCGTAAGATTTCCAAAACAATACGCAAATGTGTCTTGTGCTCTTCTTCAGTTCTGGAATAAATCAAAATATCATCCACGAACACTAGTACGAACTTGTTCAACTGATCTCTGAAAACTCTATTCATAAGATCCACAAAATATGCTGGCGCATTGGTCAATCCAAACGGCATTACCAGCCACTCAAAGAAACCGGATGGTGTCCTGAAAGCAGTCTTCGGCACACTATCCTTAGCCACTCTTAACTGGTGAAATCCCGTTGCCAAATCCATTTGAGAAAACACCTTAGCTTCGTGAAGCTGATCAAACAAGTCAACTATTCTCGGCAATGGATACTTGTTCTTCTTAGTCACTTTATTCAGCTCACAATAATCCACACACAACCTCAACGATCCATCCGCTTTGGTACAAACACAACTGGTGCACCCCATTCGGACACACTACGCCGAATGAATCCTTTATGTAAAAGATCATCAACCTGCACCTTCAACTCCTGCTGTTCCCTAGGCGCCATCCGCCTAAGAGGCATCACAACAGGTCTGGCTCCTTCAACTAGATCGATACGAAACTCAATCTCTCTATGCGGCGGTAACCCTTTGACCTCATCAAAGACATCCTCAAATCCATTAGCGATTGGCACCGATGACAGTCCATCCCATGGAACAACCAGCGAATACATGAAGCTCATGAAGACGCCTTCCTCATGCTTACATCGTATCACAACCTTTCGCCCCTCCACATTCTCGACTGTCACCTCCAGCCTTTCGCAATCAACCTTTGCCGCATACTTCCTAAGCCAGTCTATACCCAAAATAATTCTGAACCCGCAAAGTTCAGAACAAAACAATCACAAACAAAAGAGCAATCATGACTCGATACAATCAGACCACGGCATAACATACACAAACAAGACGAACCCCCAATTGGATTAGTCACAACCAATGGCCTATCAACAATATCTGGTTCTAAACCCAACCGGCCTACAAGTTCATTACAAACAAAAGAATGCGACGCCCCAGTATCGAATAACACTCTAACTGTAACACCACATATGGAAAGAGTACCTTGAACCACCACACTCTTTCCTTTCTCTTCAGCAGTAGGAGCTTTCGAAGATGATGGAACAGCCCCCAAAGCATAAGCTTGCACAATCTGCTTGTCCTTTCGTGGTTCTGGACAATTCCTCTTAACATGCCCCAGCTTGTCACAGTTGTGGCACTTCACCGGCACCTTCGGATTCTTACAATCCCTGGAGAAATGGCCCTTCCGCTGACAATTGTAGCAGGTCACTTCTCCCTTCAGCTTCTTCTGACCATCCTTACCCTTTTGCTGCTGCTGCTTCCTCTTCTTGTTTCCACCCTGCTGTGGTTTACACTCTTCCTTGGTCACAGCAACAACAGATCTTTCTTTAGGAAACAGATTCTCGTGCCTGAGAGATTTCTCCACAAGCTTCTCAAATGAATCATCCAGATGATCCACCAACTGCCTTCCCAGATAATTGTCCAAGCCTGTCACAAACTTCTTATTCTTCTGATAAGGAGATGCAATATACGACCGGGCATACTTGGACAAAGCTTCAAACTCAGAAACATACTCAAGAACTGGTCTTCCACCTTGCTTGAGCTCCACGAACTTCTTGAACAAAACAGACTTCTGAGCTGTAGAAATGAACTTAGCTTCAAACCTGGTTTGGAATTGCTCCCAAGTAATCTCTTCCTCCGAAGTATCAATGGTGATAGAGTTCCACCAATCAGAAGCTCTCCCTTGAAGCTGTCTTGATGCAAGCTTCCTTTTAGTTGCATCCTCGATTCCCAAATCACCAAAGGTCCTTCTACAAGCATCTATCCATCTCTGAACTTCGATGGTTGACTTTGTCCCCAAGAAAACCTTTCCTCCAAGAGCAGTATAGTCTTTACACAGCTTCGCAAAATCTACCGGTCTTGGAGCTTGAACTTGAACTCCAACATCAACTGCTGACCCCGGAACTGGAATCCTTCTCATGATCGAAGTCATCATAGCTTCGAACATAGCTGCATAATCAGCAGCCCCCTCAGCAGCACGGCCTTCCCTAGCAGCTGGTCTCCCTCTTCGACTCATTCTTAATATCTATAAAAGAAATGGTCAGAACATCTTGAGAAACAACTGCAAAAGGGACTCAAACTCTTCTAAGCTACTATATTATATATAGTAATCATCCATTAAAATACAATTACGTCTCTCATACGTAGTTACGTCAGCGAGCGTTGGGTAAAATCGATTAACCAATGCTCTGATACCAAATGTGACGACCGCCCATGACCCCTGCACTTAAACCTAGAAATAGTGCGCTATAAAGTGTGCCAAGCAGCCATGGATGGTTGCCAAGGTAAGTTAAAACAGTAGAATCTATCGTATTACTCACAGCGCATGGATAAAATACAATAGGGAATATATATAGTGAAGCTTCTCAGAATAGAATCTCATCAATAAAACTTCATAATAGTTGAATACAACATCTGAATAGTCAATACATCAAGCCTCACTACATATCACTCAGAGAATTATACAAAGCAGCGGAACATCCAGTACATATAGTAAGAAAATAATATGCAAGCCTCCAGCTCGTCTTCGTCATCAACCTCGTGGAAACTAAGAACAGCACCTGTCACCTTCTACCTAGTCTGCCCGTCCCAAAATGGACGAACAGCCCAAGGCAATAAGAGTTAAAAACATAAAGCCTTGAGTCAGACAACAGTCTTAGTGAGCGGTAAATTAACTAACAACATACCAAAAGAGCACAAAGGAAAAAGGAATAGGAATCCAACCCTCCCACTCCACCTCTTTCTACAGTGATAGCCCCCAGACACACACACTAAGCAGAAGTAAACATAGCAAAGCAGACATTTAAATAAAGCAATTATCACTCGAGTCAAGGGCAATGTTTTCCAAGTACAAACCCCCAAGGCCTAAACCAAGATCAGATAAGCACCCAGAAAACATTGCTCTTGAGACCGAATGACGATACAACCAAACATCCATGACTCTGGCTATCACTGTTATCATTGCTTCGATACCACCGTTAATTGAATGACCGGCACATTCTTTCAGCCGTCCGTCAAGGGCTAATGGAAACCCCGGTTCTAGACATAACTCCGCACGTCGTCGTGACCCGTGCCTAGGACTATCGAATCTGCCTAGAGTACTTGACTACCAATCAGTAGTCTTTTGGGACTATCGAATATGCCCAGCGTACTCTTGCTTTGAACATGCTAGAACCTTCAACAACGATGAAATCTTAGCCTTCTAGTCATACTCCTCGACAACTATTTCCATACTAGCTCAAGCGCCTCTTGAGCCAACCATTATCCTCAAACTCGAACCATTTCACCGAGTTGTCAACATGCTTGGAATGATCCTGTCTGGATTAAACCAAGGCTATCTCATACTATGCCTCGCTTTATCTCATCATAGCAAAGCCTCATCTCAACATCATCATCATCAAATCTATCCATATGAGCTTCATCATCCGCTACATATGCCACGAGCAGCTTTTCCAATTCAAGAGCCTTTCCCTTAGCTTTTGAATCATCTTCGACCATCTTGTCTAAATCAAATCATCAATCAACTAATACATAATAATCAATCAAGTCAATCATTAATCCAAGTAATCAAACATTCAAACATGACCTAAATAACAATTATAACAATAATGGCAATTTCGTAAATAATGAGTCCAAATCTAACAAGTATGAAAACATGAGCAATATCTCTACAACTTGATGAATGAACTTGCATAGGTTAACATGTAGTAAAATGGATGTCAAATCATCATGAACAATGGATCTATCTTTAAGTTTACGGAAATGCATGGGAATCACTACTTTAACACAAAGTCAAGCCAACGATCCGATATACTCCTTTGGATCCGTGTGAGAGATAATCACCACTCACCAAATCACCTAAACACCTCAAAAGCAACACACTTCAGATCTGGACAGCGAAGGATCTAACTTGATCTATCAAAATTCCGCTTCAAACGATGAAATCTCTCTTCGATGGATGTAGATCTTCAATCTAAGCTCTTGGATTTTCGATTTGGATGGAAGGAAGCACAAGATTAAAGTGGAGAAAAGAAGTGAAGAAGTGTAGAACTCGAGCTCTCAAAATGGCAGCACTTCGTCGCTTCAAAATCCGGATCCCCAAAAAGTAAGGTAGAACCCGCCTATTTATAGGCAGATTTCTCTTAGGTCGTTCGCTCTTAGGTCGTCCACGACCTATCGAGACCTCACGACCTATGACCTAACAACCCAAGCCTATGCGCATTCACGACCTACCAGTTCTGCGCGACCTACAGATACGCGACCTAACATATACGCGCGACCTAACAGATGTGCGCGCGCGACCTAGCGACCTAAAAAATGTCACGACCTAACTGGACACGGCCTAACGACCTAACACTAAGCCAAAACCCAGCAACTTAACGTACGCGCGACCTAACACTCATCCAAGGTCGCGACCTAACTAAACTCAGGGTCTCACGACCTAACACCTAAGTCGTCTGGACGACCTAACTACTCTACTACAACTTAGGTCGCTCATGACCTAACTACACTAACTCGCTAACTCCTATATTGCTAACTCTTAGGTCGTCCACTATCTTAAGTCGCCAACTTCCTTAGGTCGCTAACTCCTATAGGTTGCTAACCCTTGGGTCGTTCACTCTCCTAGGTAGCTCCAACCTCTTAAGTCGCTCATCCAACCTAACCTATCCCACGACCTAAGCCACCACACGACTCATCTCCTATACGACCTATCCCAAAATCCTTAGGTCACCAACTTCCTTAAGTCGCTCCACTTCCTTAGGTCGTCTACTCCGACCTAACTTCTATACGACCTAACTACTATACGACCTAACTACTATACGACCTAAGACTTAGACTCTGGACGACTTATCAACAATGCGACCTAATGACAACTGTTTTACGATGTTTCGATCCGTAAAAATACGGGTCGTTATAGAAATCGGTTAGGGACATACTCACTGTCTAAACCGAAAACCACTTTAATAAGTATACACGGAGTGTGATCCAGAATGAAGTGGTTGGAATGGTGTACGTGATGACTGAAGAAAGAGAACGATAATGGATAGCCTTGACACTTGTGTCAAATTCGAAATGACTAAAACAGGAGCCGTGCCGGGCCAAATGGGGGTTTGCTACCTCGAGCGAACAAACTTCTTTGAAACTACTCATTACTTGTTGTCGATTGGTGCACCCTTGATTTTGGGAGTGTTGTTTCGCGGTGTTGCGATCGCTGCGGCGATGCGTTTTCACCAGTCCGGATCAGGCAAACGGTAGTTTCACTACCTTGGGTATTGCCTCATGTGCCTTGTCATACTTGTATCCCTTTATACGCGACCACTACGATTTGTTTTGTGTTATACCTATGGAGTACTCTCTGATATCCCACTAGTTTACGGTCGAGTTTACAATGCTGTATAGACTATAACGCTTATATAAAATGTGTTAAGGGGAATAATGGTAACGCCTTAACACTATTTTTATACCTTATATTACTAATAGGCATTATCTATTTACCGTACACTACTACATAGTAGATAGTTTAACGGATCCTTAAAGGATGGTTATTCCAAACATCCTTTGAGTTACTTATATTTCAGTTGCTATTTCACTTGAGTTGGATTTATTGATATGAGAATGTTAATCCTGACTCGAGTGTTTTGTGTTTTGCTTTACGCTCGGGTCAGACTGAGTGTACCAGTATTCGAGACTCACCTTTGGAGTTGGAGCTTTGCTTGAAGATCCAGCCATCTATTCTGCTTTCAGTATTCGATGATTCCAGTGATGTATTCTGATTTGTATCTGATGTATCGTGTTACTCTTCCGTTATATCTGGTTTAACTCTGATGTAACTCATATATTTATATAGTAGCTTCATGAACTACTATCTCTTTTATTTCCGCTGCATATTATTACTCTGTGTCTATGATTCTGTGATTATTTATTTACTGTATATGTTCAGTTTTTGCCAAATTTAAATTAACAACGTGGTATTTTGAATTATTCAAGTCCGACATGTGCGGATGCGAATGGTCCAAAATAGCGGGTCGTTACACTTGGTATCAGAGCTTTGGTAGCTCTAGGCAAAACTTAGCATATAGGGTAAATGTATTTATAGAATCACTTTCGTTCGAGTTGAATCTCTTCCTTTTGACTCGATTCCTTTGAATTTGGAACGTCCCATCGGTTCCGAATTTCATTCGTGTCCCTTACTATTCGTATTCTCCTGAATTCTGGAGTATCACATAACCCCACTTCGAATAATCTTTATAATGAGTTGGCGGTCCCGCCAATCTCAAATTGATTTGTAAAGGGGTAAAACTCTTTTACGATAGCATCGATTCATCGGAGATTTATATATCCTCGGTCTAGATGCTGACATCTTTGGTTATGCCGAATTCTATCTCTTGAGATCAATGTCGATTTTCCTTGGAATTCTATATTGATCTTATTCTTGAAGTCACGGTTGACCCGGTTAAGGTTGTCCACGTTTTATATGAATTTATCAATCTTCCTACTTTGTTATTAATCATCATATCTTTGTTTCGAACTTATCTTCGAATCAAATTTCTCTTTGATTTGAGTCCATCAAAATTTGAAACCCTATCCTTATTTTGAAAATTCATTCCTGTATCGTCAAGCAAAGAAATGTAAATGTAAACTAATATATAAATGTTTTAATATATGCTGTGTTGTTTGAGTTGTTGATGTTGATTTGGGTTTTCGATCGATTCGTCTGATCAACGTTATCGATAGGATTTCCAAAACACTTGAGCAGAACAAACTGACACAATGACATTTTCAAAATTTGATAAATGAAATAGATTTTGTATGATTATATTATATATTATATAAATATATAAGTAAAATTTTCTGGAAAAAAAAATTAATTAATTGGTTGTTTGAAATGATAATATTTGATTATCATTTATTGTTCTAAATGAACTTATAGACATGGTATCAATTGATTTGGAATTTAAATAAATTTAAATCAAGAATTTGAGAATTTAATTTCCGATGATTCCAAACTCTGATTTTAAAATTTTAAATGTATATTATTTGAAGTATTTTCGAATATCAATGATTTTCAAAGAATTTTAATGTTTAAATCAGTACTCTTCTCTTTGTCGCTGGAAAATAATTTCGGTAATGGCGGCCGCATCATCGACATTCATTTTCGAGTTTCGAAGAGAAGAGACCATCCAGTAGCTTTGCTACACTTTGTTTGGAAATTTAATTTGATTTGAATTTCTGTGGTATGACTTGATTTATTATATATATAAAGATTTAATTTTGGTCTGATATATACTATATATTTATCTCAAAACTATTTGAAGAAAATCGGAGATTTAAATTCTTAAGTTTATGATTTAATGATGATTTCAATTATAAACTGAAGTCAAATTTTTTGGATAAGTGTTTAAACTTGAAATAACTGAATTTGAAAATTTTATTTGTATAGTACTAAATTGCATTTCAAAATAACTTACCTAAATTATTCAAAAGTTAAAATGTAATTGGATAATATACAATATAAAATAATTTTATAAATAAAAGTTGAGTGTTTATAATAAATGTTATGCACTTAGATTTTAATTATAAAAAAATGCAAATAAAGATGATAGAACTATAAGTTAATTGAATGTGATAAATAAAGTAAATTTTGTTCTGAAAGAATTAACAAATTGAATTGAATTAGCTTAATGAAATACCTTGAATTGAAAAAATTTTGATTTAAAAATGAAATTTATATGATTAGAATTAACAAGTTGAACTAACAAATTTAAATCGAATGACTATTTATTGCTTTAATATAAATGGATTTACTAAATTGAAGAAAATAAATTAATTTAAATAGAAATTTATATGGTTTAAATTAATTTATATGGTTTAAATATATGTAATAAGATATATTAAGTGAAATAAACTTAATAATAATTTGGAATAAAGAAGAATTAAATTGTTGAATAAATATGATTTTATTAAATGACTATTCTAATTTATGATTTTAGAAATTTCTTAATTAAACATATTTGGATAATAAGATAATAAATTTAGAAATAATTAAGATTGATTTCACTTAAGTAAAATCAAATGGATTAAATCAAATTATTGAATATTAATTCATTTAAGTTGAAAATTTATATGGCTTTAAATTAGTTGTTTATTTTGTTTTCAAAACCATTTTTCTTTCTCGTTGGTTCTATTCTCCTACCTCCTTCCTTTTCGGGGACGAAAAGTTTTGAGTGGAGGAGAGTGTAACGACCCGTAAATTTTAACTGTTTTAAATATCGTAATTAGTTGAAATTTTGCGAAATTTTAAACGATAAAATTTTGAAATATAAATTTGATATTTGGAATGCGTCTAGTTAAACATAGCAACAGGTAAATTTTCGTCCGAAAATATGAAAGTTTATTTCGCGTGTAAATTTACTTCAATTTAATCAGTTAAAAAGCGATGAAAATAAAATGTTTTCGAAACCCAAATATTTTTACATAGAAAAATTCTAAAACATCTCCTAAGCAAGACGTCATTTTTCGTTTTTCCAAATTCGGACTTCTTTAGCTCCGTCGATCTTATTTTTCTGCGTTTTTGCTGCATTTTCCGCTAGTAGAAAAATTCGAATTTTTTAAAAAAATTCAATCGTACCACTGATATCCGTATGCCGTTTTCATCGTCTCGTCGTGCTAATCTCAACGGTATATTTATTTCCGTATTTTGAAGTCCGATACGTAACAGAATCCACTAAAATGATTTCATATTGGTACAGGTCTAAAAATCTTTTGGCTTTGGATGTAAATATTCATTCCTTACATGTTCAAAACAACGACAGGCCGTTTTATATTCCCTAGATAATTCAATGCTGACTATTGCTATATCCTAGCGTTCAAATACATTATTAGCTGTAGCTTGGTACTTAATCATTTCCAAGCACGTAAAGACTTCCCCTCTCCCCATGAAGACATCTTTCCTTCATTTATTCTTCTCCCTGTTTTCATTTTGCTGTAGCCATTCTTGTGCCAAAAAAAAAGAAAAAAAAGAAAAAAACAAAGCTTGCCGATTGAATGCACCTCCACCCTCCTCGTGCACCAGCCCCACGAAGCCGAGCATCACCACTGACTCTCGCCATCCGCCACCTGCCGTTCCTATTTGCCGAGCCTCCGCTCCGTCCTCCCTCCTCTACTCGCTGGTGCGACAGCGTGCCGACCCCACTTGCCTTCCTTTTAAAATCGCGCAGCTGCCGGCGTCCATCGCCAACAAACCCCACTTCTTCCTCGGCTTTTCATCACCTACACTGCCCGCCTCTGTCTTAACCATAGCCATGCGATCGCCAGCCTAAAGTCGAGACACCTATCTCCACCTTCGCATCCTTGGCCGAAATCAACGACATCAGCCTCTTTGTTTTCAATGTAAGTTGTATACGTGTAAACTCTATTTGTAAGTATTATATGTATTGATTTTGCTGAATATATATAAATGTATAGGTAAAGTTTCGGCCGAAAAATAAATAAATAAATAAATAAATAAAAATATGTAGACACTATGTTATGATATATGTTATTTATATATTATTTGTATAAATATTAAGTTTATATAAATTTTACAGTGCATATATTTTGGAATAACAGTCATGTATATATTGGTACACAATACAATGTTTGTATATATTTTAAGTTATATGGCCACTGTTATAGTATGTAAGTATACGTATGTTTGTTTAAAACTTTATATTGTGTTAATCTATAGTTATACGAGATAGGTTTGTTATTTTATATATATATATATATAATAGTTCGCTTATATTTCGTTTGGCATAAAAAGTTAGAGTATTAAGTCTGCATCTATATTTACTTCACGCGGTCTGCACATATATATTTCAAGTTGAATTTTATATGTTATAATATATTAGAGCCTGCAGTGTTAGATTTTTATATAAATATTGCGTTGTGAATATTTTAAGTATTGTTTGATATTATAAGATACTGTGTATATATATCATTTGTACAGATATAACTTGTTAGGTAATATATTTGTATACATTTTATACACATAAGTTGCATGTAGCCTGTTGGTTTCTCTTTTTGTGTTTTAACTTATGTGTACATTTTTGAACGCATATTGTAATATACTGGCTGTATGTCCAAGTTTTATAGTTTTATATATTATTAGCTATATAATAATATATATATATATATATATTTATAACAATGAATATGTTTTCAGTCTATATATCAAACTGATTTGTTATTCTCATCGATCCCTGTTATCAGCTCTGATCGTCGAGTTTGAGCCAACCTAGCTTTGCTTTGAATTTCGTGCCGATTTTGCTTTGCTTGGATGCGAAATTCAATTTCAGTGTCCGTATCAGTGTGCGTATCCGTGTCACCTTCTGTAATTTCTCTAGCCTCGAAATGTGAGCAATCACTCACGATTAATGTTCTTTTATTTGTTAAATTTGATTTCAATTGAAATGACAAATTGAAATATGCTGCTATTAGTTATTTACACTGTTATATATGTTATTACATGTATTTGTTCACCCATGACATCTGACACCACTATCTGTAATTATTTATGTGATGATAATACAGTTTGATTGATAATTGATTGATTGATTGTTGTTTAAATTGGATGTTAACTTGTAATGTATAAATTGATAAATATTATGCAATTGAAATTGATGTAGGATAGTTAGCGATTTGAAATTGATATATATGTTGAATTTAATCAGACGAACTTGTAATATGACCCCTTTAAATGTTTAAATTAATTGACACGTCGAAAATAGTTAATTACCCTTGAACCATTTGAATTTATGTTGTATTAATTTATGTAGTAGAAAATTGAATAATTGATCTCAAGTGTAGAATTGCATAGAATAATAAGTGTAATAAATCTTTAATCTACATGAAATGATAGTGTAGATTCTAGAAATAGTTATATTAATTCGCACAAACAACAATGCGAATTAATACGATTATTTCGGGATTATTTGAATTAATTATTGGATTGTTATTGATCGTTGTTATTGTTTGTTTATTTACTTTGACATCATCCCAGTTATCACACTGCAAGTTCCCTTTGCTATGCTTTGATTTTTGAATTGAATTGGAGTCGGGTTGAAATGATAAATACCCAATTGAACTTGACTTAGGATAGAGAAATAAATAAAACCCGATTGGTCAATAATTTGATTTAAAAATAAAATAAAGATTTATTTGAATAAATAATATGGTTTTGAATTTAATTAATAATTAAGTATGAAATTATTTAATAATTGAGTTTTGGAATTTATTAATAATTATGTTTTGAAATTAGTTAATAATTAAGTTTTGAAATTATTTAATAATTAAAAAAGATTGAATTATTTAATAATTCAATAAAATTGAATTATTTAATAATTCAATAAAATTGAATTCTTTATTAAGTGAATTTGAACTTCTTGAATAAGTGAAATTAAGTTTCTTTATTAATTGAGCTTTGAAATTGTAACTAAGTAAATAAATAAGTGAAATTGAACTTCTTGAATAAGTGAAATCAAGTTTCTTTATAAATTGAGTTTGAGATTTGTAATTAAGTAAATAAATAAGTGAAATTGAATTTCTTTAACAAGAAATAGAATGTGATTTATCGAAATTAATGTAAGACTTGTAATTGAAAGAATTGATTTGATGAATTTAATTTAATTCAAATTTGTAAGTTTTGATACAATGAAGTTGAACTTAAGTAATTGATTTAGTGAATTGGAAATTTAATAGAAATTGTTTGAATGATAATTTACTTGACGAATATTGAATGAAATCGATAAATGAAGTTAAATTGATTTGAATTTTAAATTAAATTAATTTAAATGATTTCTGAATGAAACTTATATACGAACTTGAAAATATTTGAATTGTTTTAAATAGAAATTGAAATTGAATTATACGATTTTGAAATTATGAATGTGGAAGTTTTGAAATGTAAATTATGGAAATTGATTTAGAAAGAGAGATGAAATGTTGATTTACAAATTTTAATGGAAATTGTAATTGATTTGGTTTTGAAATAAATAAACGACCAATCGGTGTAATAATTACGAAAGTTATTAAAGGGACCGGAATCGGTTAGGGACATACTCACTGTCTAAACTGAAAACCACTTTAATAAGTATACGCGGAGTGTGATCCAGAATTAAGTGGTTGGAATGGTGTACGTGATGACTGAAGAAAGAGAACGATAATGGATAGCCTTGACACTTATGTCAAATTGGAAATGACTAAAACAGGAGCTGTGCCGGGCCAAATGGGGGTTAGTTACCTCGAGCGAACACACTTCTTCGAAACTACTCATTACTTGTTGTCGATTGGTGCACCCTTGATTTTGGGAGTGTTGTTTCGCGGTGTTGCGATCGCTGCGGCGATGCGTTTTCACCAGTCCGTATCAGGCAAACGGTAGTTTCACTACCTTGGGTATTGCCTCATGTGCCTTGTCATACTTGTATCCCTTTATACGCGACCACTACGATTTTTTTTATGTTATACCTATGGAGTACTCCCTGATATCCCACTAGTTTACGGTGGAGTTTACAGTGCTGTATAGACTATAACGCTTATATAAAATGTGTTAAGGGGAATAATGGTAACGCCTTAACACTATTTTGATACCTTATATTACTGATAGGCATTATCTATTTACCGTACACTACTACATAGTAGATAGTTTAACGGATCCTTAAAGGATGGTTATTCCAAACATCCTTTGAGTTACTTGTATTTCAGTTGCTATTTCACTTGAGTTGGATTTATTGATATGAGAATGTTAATCCTGACTCGAGTGTTTTGTGTTTTGCTTTACGCTCGGGTCAGACTGAGTGTACCAGTATTCGAGACTCACCTTTGGAGTTGGAGCTTTGCTTGAAGATCCAACCATCTATTCTGATTTCAGTATTCGATGATTCCAATGATGTATTCTGATTTGTATCTGATGTATCGTGTTACTCTTCCGTTGTATCTGGTTTAACTCTGATGTAACTCATATATTTATATAGTAGCTTCATGAACTACTATCTCTTTTATTTCCGCTGCATATTATTACTCTGTGTCTGTGATTCTGTGATTATTTATTTACTGTATATGTTCAGTTTTTGCCAAATTTAAATTAACAACGCGGTATTTTGAATTATTCAAGTCCAACATGTGCGGATGCGAATGGTCCAAAATAGCGGGTCGTTACAAGAATACAATATCAGAATCTCGGATGCGGAAAAATAATATATAATATCTCAAAAGGACTTTACCAAAAAGAAAATCTTTATATGCTTACGTCAATCAGTGAAAACTAACCTATCACCAGCCTGGACAGTTATAATATCATGTCCTCACAAATGCAGATAGATACAAATCAAGTAATATAGCGAAAAATAAATACGGTAAGGAATCATCCAACTCCTCTCCAAGAGCTGCAATGAACCATAGGTAAATCTGGAAACATACTCGAGCAGATTGATGCACAAAGAAAATAACACCTCGGTCGGTCTGGTAAACCAGCATGAGAAATTTAAATCACATAGATTTATTATATCTTAAAACCCTTCAAAATAAGGGTATCTCGTAAGTCCACGCCGTCAATTAACACGGACGGCTTTTTACCTTATGATAACCAAACCATTTCTATTATAAAATCTAGTTATAATACAATAATGTCTATGGTTTGAAATATAAATAATCACATAGCTACGATGCAGATGAGTATACATCACAACAATAATAGGTATACAATCACAACTGCTAAGGCACATTCGCTATTTCTGTAGGATTCCAAGGAGGTGCTCTCAGTAACCTAAGGACGGTCCACCTTCACAAGGATTAGAGATATCTTTCTGAGCATTGTATATCTCTAGATAAAATATACTATAGGAAAAACATAGTTGGTCCACACCCGAACACGTGGCACCGGGTCATATCACTCTCGCTTGCATATTCGTAAGTAACACAAGGATGGAGTGCCTACACCCTTTAAGTTAGATAAACCTCATAGGCTATGTCTCCTATCTCTAGTTTCTATCATTGCCGATGGTGAAGTCTCGTGTATTATCTCAGCACGTGAGCCACACCTCGACAGATCTCGAGACATGAGTCCCTAACTCGAATAGATCTCGGTGCCACACATGGATTCCCATATCTCAACAGATCTCGGAATCACACATGGATTCCTCAATGGATCTCGGAACCACACAAGGATTCCCATACCTCAACAGGTCATGGAATCACGCTAGATTCCCAGATCCTGAATAGATCACGAACAACTACATGCGTACGAGCATCCAAATAGATCTCGAATCTCCACATAGATTCCAGCATGATGAAGCAATCACGAACCTCTCCCAAAGCATATAACGCTTATATGGTTTTAGAGTGGTTATGGCTTCAAGTCATCTCATATAAGTACACTCCCTCGCTTATTGGGTGGTCTAAAACCAATCGATCGATTTCCCAGTAATCTCAATCCCGATTTTGTTGGAAATAAACAGGCAATACATAAGATCGGAGATCACCTCCTAACCATTTAAGTAGATGGATTTCCTTATCATTTGTCCTAGAAGAGCAAAATGAGTTTATACATATTGTATAGTATCAACGAAGATAATTGTACCATATAATTCTAGATATTTCCAAAGTATTTTTGGTCAAATCAAATAACACTGAGAATAATCACATACGGGAAACTAAGCCCTGTATACTGTCCATAAACAAGTAGCACATAAAGCACTATTGAAGCAAACAAGCATGGTCAAGTCATATAAACGACTTCTAATCCCCTTTTTAATTAATTTTCCTTTATTAATTAAAAATCTCTTTTATTAGTAAAACTCATTTTTACTCAATAACCCTTTATAAATGAAACTCCATTTGTTAATTAAACTCTATTATTTAATTAAAACATCTCTATTCATTTCAATACTTTTCGAAAGTATTCATATACTTATCTCGACCTTATATATAATCCCAAATCAATTCCAAAGGGCATAAGACAAATGTTACTCAAACACTGTGACTATAAACCCATGGCCATTTCACTTATGATTATCTTTAAAACATTCTTTTCAAAGATCCATTTACATTCATAAGTATAACCAAAATGGGTTAAAGGCGAATGTTACTAATATATTTCCATAACAAACTCAAAACCAATTCATACTCGTCATTATCTTTAAAATTCAATTTTTAAAGATCTAAGTATTTTCCAAACTTATTTAACAATATTTTAAAAACTTCAAAAATATTATGCTAGGGTTTAAAAACAAATGTTACTAAAACATTGTTTACAATAAACCCCAAAACACTTTACTATCCCATAATCTTCAAAACTCCATTAAAAATCCAATCACTTTTCAAAAGTGTATTTAAATGGGTTAAAACTGATGTTGCACAAAAATGGATACTATAAGCCCAAAATTTCATTTACTTGCCATTGACTTTAAAATATTCATTTTTAAAACTCTAAGTACATCTCCATTTATTAAACAAGGTTATATACCTTTTAATCAATTTTACAATATAATCCATTATAACATAAATGATATAATCTAAAAACTCCTTTAAATCCCTTTATAGAATATTAAACTTCCTTTTCAAAACTTCTGAACATATTAAAATACCTTTAAAAAGATATATATATATAGACACACACATACACATACATATACTAAATTAATTTGTAAAACTAAGATATTTAACAAAATACTATAAACCATTTGTAAAATATTATAATATAAATCCTTTTATTTACTAAATAAATCTTTAACAATTTCTAAAATCATATATATACTAAAAATATACTATTCAAATACTTATACTATGTTTTTAAGACCTTAGTTTAAAACACTACTTTAAAACTGGTTTTATAATTTAAAACCATCACTTTATATATCCATAAATGATTTTCAAAAATATATTTAAACCTTGTTATTTTCTGATATTAAGCACGCTAAGAGTACTTACTAATAATACGAAGAAGCCCTAGGATGTCTTTCAAAGTTAACTATAAAATCACCGAACACAGGGATTTCAAAGTGCATCCATCGCGACCTTTTCGCTTAAAACCTTTTCCATTCTAATTTATCACAAATGTCCAAACCAATCCATTTATGTCAAACACACCAAAACATGTGTAGAACAACCCAATAAATATGTACATACATACATATACATATACATATATATCCACAATTTACCATAATTTATCCAATTTAACATATGTAAAATATCAGGGATTTCACAGCACATTTACAATGGCTATATCATTTCTAACATTTATAATGCACTATCACTTTTCACAAAGCAATATCAAATATGTAAACAAGTAGTCTAGGCCACGATACATGTTATAGACGATCAACAGAGAGATTATACTTAAGAATAACGTTCTCACTTATTTTATAAAACAAGGCAAGGTCCAATGGTAACAACTTGCATTGTTCGTTATACAGTTTACATTTTCAATACAACAACAATTATATATACAATAATATTTAATCAACTGGTGAGTTAAACTCACCCTAGTTCCAGCCAACACTTACATGTTTCTGAATAGTCCAAAACTAAATGTCGTTCGCTTTTGACTAAAATTCCCACAAGCTCCAAACTAGACGAAATCAACCCAAGTTGCGGAGAATCCCAATACGAGTGCAACGACGAAAACAACGCCTCGATTGGACCTCGTATGCAAAAGTGACGAGCTATATAAGGATTTGAATTTAAACTTTATTTAAATAAATTAATTAATACATTAATTATCACTTACCACTAATCCCCTTCACTCATCATCTCCCTCAAACCTAGTGGCCATATCACTGTGCACCACATATCCATGTACACACAACCCAAAATTGCCCACTTCCCTCTCTAATTCCTCCACCACAACTCAATGATATCGCATGTCGTCCTCGCCAACCATTCCTTCTCTGCTTGCTCGACCTGCTGCTGCCATTCACTGCCCAAAATTGCTCAACGCCTTGGGCACTCGAATCTCCTTCCGTTGCCACCATCATTCATCTCTTCCGGCCATGGACTCAACCACAGCATCACCTCAACCTCCGACCAACCCCTTCATTTTCCGACCTATAGCCCATTATAGGACAAACCAAGGTCGGACTTCACCTCCCAACGCCAAAGCCTTGGTTGTTGGTGCTGGCAGGTGCCCATCGTCGAAGGGAGTTCAACGATGCACTCCATCTCACCCATCACCTCCCTCATCACCGATCAACGCCAACCCTAGCTCACTGCCTACAAAATCGGCCATCCCCAAACTCGATTAAACCCTACTTTTAACATACCAAAATGAAGCCCTCGACCACCTGAGTTCAACGAATCCAAAATCATATTGTTTCGTGAACTATAGCCCGCAATTTAATTGATAGAAGATGGAATGGAGTGGCGACAACCAAATTTAAAAAGAAAGAGAAAGTGGGAAGTTGGATTTATCTTTAAGAGTTGATGTGTTTTTATAGGAAAATAATAATATATTATTCTTTTATATTTTATATTGCGCATTTCGAGCCTGCATGATCACACAGTACGTCCAATCCTCACAAAACTCGTTGGCGTACAATAATACATTATTCCGGATCCAATGGCATTATTTTCG
The DNA here is from genome assembly GCA_030737815.1 of Allium fistulosum. Taxonomy (NCBI): domain Eukaryota; kingdom Viridiplantae; phylum Streptophyta; class Magnoliopsida; order Asparagales; family Amaryllidaceae; genus Allium; species Allium fistulosum. The sequence goes on along the minus strand of CM060904.1, from coordinate 1,123,047,391 downwards.
TCAAAATACAAGACAGTGCCGCGGAATGATAATTTCACATGTTAATTTAAACAAGTTATTTTTAAAACAATTTAATCACTTTTAATTCTGAATTAAAAGCTTATTATTATCATTATTATTTAAGCAGAATTCAAATAAGCTTTCGAAATCATTTTTATTTGCTTTAAATCCAAATATTTAAATAATTCCAATATTTAATTATATACCGTTCAAAAATTCGAGTCGTTACATGGACCATGCCGACCGAAACAAGGGGCAGCCTGGAGGTGTCTTAAGTTCAAATGCATCTTCTATTTATATTACTAGAGAGGAGATGTAAGCGTTGATGATAGAGATGCATGTAAGATTGATGGCTTGGCAAGAGGAGATGCTTGATGGATTTTTTTAAATGATTTGAGAATTCTGATACTTCTTATCAATGTTATCGATAGGGATTCATAAATTCTCATATTAGGCAGTTTGACATGGTATTTTGGAAATGTTATAAGAAATATTTTACTTAAAATTATGCTCTGTTTTATGAAGTAATATATTATTTTAGAAAAGGAAAATATTATATGTCTAGATTTTAATATTTTTGAACAAGTATGTAGCCATTGGATATTAGTGCGAAGTTGAAATCACTGGCGAAGCAATGTTGATATTATCCTAGGTAGCCAATATTGCAACCAATTGGTGAAACAAATCACTAAAATCAATGGTATGGCAACGTGGTATATTTTGATATCAAATTAATTTATGGACTACTATATGTATGCTTACACACACACATAAAGATATGTTTATTAGGTTTGAACCAAAAGAAATTTTTAGTGAAGTGAATATTTGGGGATATATATATATATATAAAAGAATTTATGTTATGTTCTATGGTTTAGCATGGAATTTTTTTTATTAGAAATCATTTTAAAGTCTAAAATTTTATTTTAAATGGTATTATGTGAGTGATTGAAGGAAGACATTTGTAAATTATATTATAACTTGAAAAGTGATTTTGAAGATTTTGAATGTATGCATTCATGCATGTATGTATAAGAGTAGGTATTCTTGTGTTATGTTTTTCAGTGCATTCTGAATTCTTCCCTTATGTGAATGTGCACTTTTCTATTAAGCTTGTGTGTTGCTGTCCTTGGTATGCTTGACTTTGAGCTTGCCTGTGTGTGCAGGTGCTTCCTTCATGTGTGTGTGCCTGTGTGCATGACTTGGATGTGTTGTTGCATCTCTGAGTTCTGAACATTTCCATGTGTGTGCTTGCCTTTGTGTGCTGCTGCCTTAGCTTTGTTTGAGTGTGTTGCCGCTTGTGCTTGCATGTGTGTTTTGTTTTGCTTTTTTTTTACATGCGTTGGCACTTTGAGCTTGCCTTTGTGTACTTCCACTTGCTCCTGCACTTTAAAACTGAACATGTTTTTACTTCTTTTTGTGCCCTTGCAATTGCTCCTTCACATTAACCCTAAACTAATTTCTGGTTTGAATATAATGTTGTGTTCAAATAGGCATATATTTCAAACAGTTTGTCCGAATTAGATTATTTTGCACTTTTTGGAAAGCTAAGAACTTAAGGAACAAATTTTAATGTTTTCTAAGATAATAATGCTAATTACTGAAGCAGACCTGCATATATATTGAAAAAATGTAAAGACCCACTTTTTCGTACAATTTAAGCAGTCAACGAACCACACATGACCAACTCAAACTGAATGGAAATATGGATCATTAGGGGTGAAGAAAAAGAAGAATAGAAGAAAATAGAAACAACAACACATAGAATCTCACAAATCGCAGCGGAACAATATATAATAGATAATATCATATCTTTATACAAAATGAACTATAACTGTTATTTATACATATCATCATCAGAGTACAACAATCAACAAAACAATACCGGACAGTTATAATAACTTGTCCCCACCAGTGCTGACTATATAGCCTGAAACATACAGTGGAATATAATCAAATACGTGGAATACGTCTCTGTCATCCAGCTCATCTCCCAAGCTCCATAGCATCCTTACCTTAATCTGTAATACTCGGTTTGACCTGAGTATTATAATAAAATAACACCCGAGTCAGTCTGGAAAACTAATGTGAGAAAACACACTCAATTTGAATTATTACTATTTTCAAAATCCTTTGAAAAACAAAGGTATCTCGTAAGACCACGCCACACATAAATACGACAGGTTTTTAACTTACGATAACCAAAACATTTTATATCAAAATCATCTGATATATAATAGTGTTTATAGAAAGTAAATTAGAAAATAGCTGAAATGCTTGTATCTCACGTTTTAGCATAGTTGGGCACAATCAAAACGTACGGAGCTTACTGGAGAATGGATTCCATACAACAATTGGGCTACTGGGGTACTGCCCGTCATAGTACACCTCTAGAAGAATGTACCGAGGACCTCGCCTAGATCCCCTGCCAACACAAGACCGGCCTACCCCTAATTCCAATCCCGGTCTCTTCGAAACGATCAACGAAATTTGGCCAATATTTGATAGTCGGTTATTTAACTATCAATATAACATCCATAAGCAGTCATTAGGCCCATATTATAACTTTCCAAAATTTATTTTCAAAATATATTTATAAGATTTATATATTCAAATATCTTCCAAATTTTCAAGTGACAACTCAAGTACTTATATCCATATCAGGATATTTCAAACCATCTTTTATTTCAACAGTTAGAAAAGTATTTAAAAATACATTTTTCTAAACCCCTTACTTCTCAACACTTAGGAAAGTTCCATTTATTTCTCTTTTCTCAAAATCCTTCACAATTTATATTGTAAATTCCTTAACTCGTTTATAAAGAATTATTTAAGTTCCGGGATTCCTTAATTAATTTCCTTCGAAATTTCCAAAGTCAAAACACTTGTCTATAATTCCAAATATTTATTTCTAACTTCTTTTATGAATCCTAATTCATTTTTCGAAGTTCACTTTTATTTAAATACTTCAGAAATTTTCCTTACATTTCCCCAAATTCCATGTTGAGAATTTCTCTTATAAACCCCATCTACTAAATAAACCCCATTTCCAAACCTCGAAAAGATTTATAAATAAATTTAAATCATTACAAAACTCTCTCTCTATATATATAATAAGTTTTTAAAGAATAATAAATTTATTTTTAAAACATGTTCAAGTAATTATTTAAAATATCAAAACTCTTTTTATAAACACCAATAACTCATTTTTAGATAAACCAATCAATTTTCAAAGCTGGTTTTAAAAATTAGGATTTATTAAAATAAATATTAAGTATTCGAAAAAAATTCACTTTTCAATGTATTTCAATTCTACTAGTTCAAAATTACATAGTTTGATAAATAAAACTTCCCTTTTAAAAACAAACTTAACTTCTTAATAATGCAAATATATTTTCAAAATCTCAATAACCAATTCAAATTATAAATTCCTCTCGATTCACCACACATCGATTTCATTCCGACCTCCTAACCATTTCCACTTCCAAAAATAGAATCCATTATTTTCCTCAACCCGATTTCCATATCCTAATATAAATTCCCCCTATGAATTTATATTCCCAAATTATCATCTGATATTGTTTTCCTTTATTTATAATCACCATTTATAAATTTATAACTCCTTTGAGTCTCACATTTTATAAAACTAATCTCATTTATAAAATTCCATTTTTTAAATCCATTTCTTTATAAATTCCATTTATTTTTCAAATCTCTTTTTAATATTGATTTCAACGGCTTCCATATTTTTTAGGATATCATTTAAAAAAAATCCATTGTTTAAAATCTTCTATATGAATTATTTTAAAATCTCTATTTAAAATATATTTTTCCTGAATTGTTAAGTACGCTCAAAAATCAATTATTGTTTTATCCAAATCAATCTCTTTAAATAATCCAAATTCCGATATAAATATTTCCATATTAAAAGACTCCTTTTAATTTCTTAAAAATTCAAAATAATATTAATGGTATTTAAAATACCAAAATTAAGGCCAGTGCTACTATTGCATCCAATAATTCAAATCACAACAATAATCTATAACATATTATTCTAATACATCATATATTATTATATATGAAATTAAAATTAACATTTTTGAGGAATCCAGTTGGATCCCTCCAACTTGTTTCCATGCATCCACATATGTTAGATAACATAAAAATACCAATCCCACTTCGAGGGGGATATCGCGGTAATATAGGGTCATCCGCTATTATGCGGTGCGCATTGGGTCTCATCCGCTCCAATGGCGAGAATATATCCAACTACTAATATATACTACTATATATATATATATAACATTAAATTGATAATAATTATTAAATTCAACCAAGCATCCAATAATTTATTTAAACTATTATAAATTAAATCCAACAATTCAGAATGAGTGAGATTTACTCACCTTGATTTAATTTTGCCGAATATATGGATTTTAAAATTTTCTAAAATCCCAGCTGACTCCGAAAAATTCCAAATCAATTCTATTTCACCGATCTCGCGGCTACGAATCCAACGTGATCGATTTTGTGATTTTTGGAACTGTTCTTTCTAGTGCAACTTCGAGATGCATAGTCGTGCCTTAACCTCCAACCCTCGCCTACTTCACGACCACGCGACCAATAATCGCCACTGCCTCAGAACTTGCACACTTGTCTCCACGGCTCCTCGTTTTCCCACCGCAGCCACCACTGTTCCAATCAATACAAGCTGCCGCTACAACCTGCAGACACAGTCACCACCTGACCTCGCCGCGCCCGCTGTCATCGCCTGCAACACTCTGCCTACTATCCCCTGAAGCCGCGACCTGGGCAAAACAAGCGCGACCCCCGATAGTCGCACATGCTAAAAGATGATCGGAGTTGATGAAAAATTAGAGGGAAGCACGCCTTGCTTCGAGCAACTCACTACTACCACATCGTAGGCTCTCATCGCCTGTGCTCCCTCAAATTCGAAGCCCTAGTTCAACTTCCTCTTCGTTCGAGTTGCTCTTCACAGACGAGCTTCCCACACGAACAATGCCGCTACCAAATCAAAGATCTGATTTTATATATATTTTTATTCATTAATTAGAAATCATGGTTTCGATTTTTTTTCTCTTTTTGAACTTGAACTGAAAAGGAAAGAAAGACAGATGCGTATAAATTGGTAAGGCTGCTTCGAACGGAAAAAGAAGGAGGAAGTAATAACGCGATTCATCTTCGATAGATATTCTTTTTTTTTAATGAATGAACTCGAGATTTTGATTTTGAAAGAAAGGAAGAAGACGCGTTCGTTTCAAATTGAAGGAGAAGGTGGCTTCGTAGAGAGGTTAGGTCGGCTATAGCAGGTTATAGGGTGGCTCGTATGTGACTTGGGTGGCTGTGATTTAACATTTATATTTTTATATTCAAAAATATCTCGTATTATATACAAGGAAATCTCGAAATCCTATTGAGGCTTGCCGCCTGGCGTTCATAATGTCATGCCTCTATTTCAAATGCAATGGAACAAGTTTCGAAGCCTAATTTGACCATATGTGGAAGATAGCTTTTAAATCGACTATTTAAATTAAATTCAATTAAATATATTCTAGGCGTTTTCAAATCGTACGACCAAATGGTTACTCCAAACACTACAAAATTTGAAATCCGATAATAATACATTATTATGGATCCAAAGGAACTGGTTTCGTCGAATTCCGAGACTGTGCCCCAGATCGCTATTTTAACGTGTCGATTAAATTGACGATTTCAAAAATTGACAAAATTCCAATTTTAAAAACTTACTAACTCAATTCTAATTCAAATAGAATTTACATTAACATTGGAAATCTTTTCGATTCAAATTCAACTCCAATTTCAATTATTTGCCATTTCCGTATTACGATAAATCGCTATATTTGAAATTTAAATTCATTCTATAATTTCAACCAAATCTTCATATTCAAAACCCAATTTATATTCCAAATTCAATATTTAAAACCATTTAAATATTAAAAGTTAAACGACGAAAAATCCGGGTCGTTACAAAAAACCTATTATGCTTATCTTTAGAAAATCTTCCATAACTTGAGTTGTAATCCATATTTTTACAATTCAAAAGTTGTTTTTTGAATTGTTTTGGAAAGTGAACACCTATACAACAATTCCTTCTTAGAGACCATCACTTGACTTATTTGTTTTGACCTTTAAAATTTAAATAGAAAGTGGTTTAAATAAGATATTGATGTTGCTTTTACTTTTAATGAATGCTTACTTTTTATAACTCTTTATATGTGAATAACATTCGAACTTAAGATTGAGAATAGGTATTTATAAAGCAAACTTGGATTGGTCGGTGATGTTAGTTCGCTTTTGCTTACATAAGATTAAGGTAACTTGCTTAAAATGCTAAATAAAGGTACGTTTTTACGATATATCGACATATATGTGATATTATATTTGTTAGCAGATTTCTTCGCTAATATAATATGCAAGGCAGACTAAAGCAGGTTGGAATAAGGGTTTAAGTGGACTTATACAGTCTTAAGAGAATATGCAACCAAGTTCAAGTTAAAGTCTATAGATAAGTCATAAGTCACATGCATGTCTATAATTCAATAATAGTTGAGTATACACATGAGAGAAGTATGCTATGCAAAGTTAATCATTCAAGTCATTATGTGTAAAAGTTCAAGAGTTACAATTGGCTCTAAAATCCCCAAATCAATTTAAGGTTTACAACTTGAAAAGGTAAGAAATAAGGAAAGAATGATTCGCCCTTATCTAGGTGTCGATGTTGACCTATTTATAAGGATGTCAATCATGCGGTATGATTGACACATGGCATGGCTTAAATCCAAGGGCTCTGATGGCACCATCATAATGAAATCTCGACATCTCATTGTTGAGATTCGATATCACTTGTTTATATAAGTTCAAAAATCTAGTCTTCCTTATAGAAACTCCACTAATTTTATATCTTTAGAGCTTTGGCTTCTTTTGTTGTTCGTAAAAGCTTGGTAACACTCTTTGCAAAAACTCGGTATCATTGGTTGAAGCCTAACAATATTGTCTTATTTACAGAGATTCGATGGCCTTCTCTTGTAGTTAGATGTTCGACATCCTATAGGGTGCGGCATCTTTTGCTACATCTTGGCCAACCTTGTTATCTTTGGGCCTAATAGCCTTTATCCCATAGACATTTATCATTAGGGTTGATAACAGTTGTCATAGCAGAATCTTGTCATTCCTAGATACTTGATATCCTCCTTTATTCTTTGTTGGAGCTTGATAACTGTTTGGATGCTCGACGTCCCAACTATTGTAAAGGTTAGACATCTTCCTCTGCTTTAGATATTAGACGGCACTTATGATTGTAGAGGCTCGTTACCCCTTAGGGACTCAGCACTTTTCACTGCTTGTTAATTGCTTAGAGCTCGACATCTTTAAAGGTTCGATACCTCTTCTATGCATGTTAACTACTTGAGCATTCAGCATGATGTAGAGGCTGGACAACCCTTTGCTATTAGATATTCGACACCTTTTTGTGATTTCTTGATGCTCATTATCCTTTGTTAAATATTGAATACTTAATGACTTTACTTTCTTTAGGCTCGACATCCCTTGTCAATCCTAAACTCGACATGTTCTCTTTAGACGCTCGATATATATATTTGCAGTAACATTTACCCCCCTTGTGTGGAAGAAATATATTATACTTTAGTATAATTCCACTTTTTACATTACCGCCTATTGGTATCTTGATGCTTTCAATATCGCTCGTTCATTTGAATAGGAATCAACGCTCCTTGCTATTTCTCTCTTCTTCTATAAATACTTGCCTTTCCTTCTCCCAAAAGCTTTACCTGAAACATTAAACTCAAATTGCGGTTATAATAATTTTCCTTTCTTCAATCTCGTAACTTCTAAAAATGTAGATTTTGATTCCTTCCGTATTCAGTAAATTCAAGGTGTGTTTAATATTTTGATCGATTTAAGGATGAAAATGGGGTTTTTGATTTGAAAACTAAAATTTTATCGGGTACTTATGAATTGCTTGGGTTTGATTGGCAATTTTAATTCAAATACTCCCATGATTTGGGAACTTTCGTGTTTGAATCCAAATGATGTTTGCAATTTTGCCTCCCTAATGACTAACTAAAGCTGCATGATAAACAGAGTTATGATAACTATCATAGACATGAAAACTTCCATGAAATTCGACAATTAATTGGTGTTTTGATAAGACTCGATACTTGCTTAGAGACTCGGTAATTATTAAAGACTAGATACCCTACTAGAGATTCGCAACTAGCTATAGGCTTGCCATCTACTTAAAAATTCGACAACTAGTTAGTGACTCGATAAATGGTTTATGAACTTGGCAACTACTTAGAGAATTGTTAATCGGTTACAAACTCGACATCCATTTATAGAGTTGTTAACTAACTTCAAATTCGACAATTATTTATATGTTCGATATCAAGTCATGAACTCGATGACTAATTGAAGAATCTCTAACTAGTTCCGAACTCACTAACTTTTTATCAATTTGATACCTAGTTGTAAACTCGATAACTAGTTACAAGTTCATCATCATTTTGTGAACTCAATAACTAGTTAAGGAATGTCCATGAACTCACTAAATATTTGTAAGTTTGACATCTGGTTATGAACTCGATAACAAGTTATTAGTTTGATATCATTATGAACTTGATTGCCATTTAAAGAATTGTCAACTAGTTACGAACTTGATAACTAGTTATGAGTTTGACATTTAGTTGTCCATTTTTCCATAATGTTTTCTAAACTATTTTGAACTTTTATAAAGTATATGACTCTTCCCTGACTTTTGCATTATATTTTCTGACAGATAAATGGCTGGCAATAAAGATTCTAAAGCCTCTTCTTCTTAAGCGTGCTTGAAATCTCCTGCTTCAGAGAAAGGAGGCTATAAACTCATTTATTCTTTTATAACTTCTCAAAATGAAAAGAAACTATCCTTCAATAGTTTGACATTATCAACATGGAAGTTCGGGTGGCTGGCCCATCTAGAAGGATAAATAGTTCTCTGGAAGGATTTCTTGCTTTCACTTCAATCCATATTTGGCATTTAGACTACCTCCCTTTCCAGAATTCCTTGTCAATTCTTGGACGACCTAGAAATTTCTCTGATACAATTTCCTCCTAACTACCAGCAAGTACCCTATATCGCCTTCTTCCTCATCCAAAGAGCTTGATCACTAATTTGATTAATAGGGCTCAGGACTGGGAAAACCGATTCTTTTATAATAAGAGCCATACCCTAAAATCAATGGGTCCTTCTCTATTCCTTGTAAGACTTGTTGCATTTTTCTCTATAATTTATATTGTATCATGTTAATAGGGCTAAGGACTGGGAAAACCGATTCTTTTATAATAAGAGCCATACCCTAAAATCAATGGGTCCTTCTCTATTCCTTGTAAGACTTGTTGCATTTTTCTCTATTATTTATATTGTATCATGTTGTTCTCTTATAATAATTATTCTCTTTCAAAACCTGCTTCTAAGGGGACTAATTCTTCTATCGCTAGTGCAATCAGTGCTCCGAGCTTGGCCTCTTAGATGATTGGGAATAGCTTAAACTCTTGACCGAAGCTAAACTTCGAAAGTATTTTTTGGTTCTGGAGAATCACAAAGTGCTCGAGAAACCTCCAATGGTGAAGAAGCATGCACATGGAAACCAAGCTCTGGTTATTGGCAATCAAAATGCCTTTTCTCCATGTTCTCCCATACAGCATGACTCTTCTAGTAACCTCCTATCATGGTTTTACATGACTTCTTTTACCATCGTCTAATGATTCTTTCTTCGACTTAGGTTTTACTCTTATCATCCCAAGCTAAAGTTCCTACCTCCTCCTATGCCGTAACTACTAAAGTTGCCCCCATTTCCAACTCTTTCGTCGATGCCCTTAAGGCTATTGAGAGTCACAAAAAGAAGAAGAATTATTAAAATCTGTCTAGTGTTTCAATTCTTCCTCTGGTAAAAAGCCAAACTTGGAGAAGATCAATCTCTTGCTGCTATTGTTGAGGAATCAAATGTAGCTACAATTGCAATTAACCACACTCTTTTGAATGCTTATTGAAGATAGGGACACTTTGGTGGAATTCCGCTATAAAATCTATACTAGGAATCTTTTTACTGACTTTTCCTTTCTAGAAAAGGAAAGCAGGGGTTTACTTAGGCATCTTAATAGTAGGTATTTAAATGATCATATGATCGATCCTCATCTTAGGAAATGCTGGAATCTTCCTAAGATTGCGATCATTCCACTTTACCCCAACACTCTTCCTACTGAGAAGGTCAAGTTCAACAAAGAGAAATTCATTTCTGAATTTTTCAAAGGATCCATATTATATGACCTAAGTGATTTCTTGGTTGTATTATATAATTCGGATAATTTTAAAAATTCTAGCATTCTTATTTCTTTGCAGCTTAGTTTGTTTTTCTTAAAGTACACAAGTTAAGGAAATATTATGCACTCCTATTTCAAGAGAACTCTTAAGTAAATTTGCGAGCTAAAAATGGATTTTAAGGAGAAAACGTGAATTCTCAAAACCGCTCGATTAGCAAAATACTGCTTTCTTAGGGACCTTCAAGAAGTTTACACACAACTCCCCCACTTTTATTTTGTCTTCTTAGGTGATGAAAAGACAATTTACTTAAAGAAATATGGTCTAACTATGCTAAATTGTCATGCGGAGAAGCTAGCCCCTTAGCCGAGAGATGAGATTATCATTGACTTCCTCTAGTTAGTACTTCTCACGGATTTAATGTTCCCTTTTGACTCCACTTCCCAATGCATATAGGTTCGCTAAAAAAAGCTAAGACTATTACTTCCAAAAGTATGCATTGGATGTATGAAACTTAAGTTATTGATGTAATTTGAACTTGCTCATGCTTGTAATACTTCATTGTTGTTAATGAAAGAACATATTTTTCCCAAGTGTTGATTTTTCTTTTTATTACTCATTACTAGGAAAAACAATCGACGCTTGCATCCAGCGGACCTGAATCTCTTCTATCTACTAGATAAACTCAAAACTAGGCTAATGTTAGATATTGGAAGCGCTCTTCAAATTAAGCCTTGGTCATACCATTTTCGGACAACCCGAAAGCTTGCAAATGGTATATTCCAAGTTAAGGTCAATATTAAGTAGTATGAACGAAATGACCTCGAGTTTAGAGGATAAAATCAAAGAGAAAGACATGAAGATTAAAGAACTGAAAGAGAGCAAAGATACAGTTAGTTGATTCGGACCCCCAGCCCGAAGGATTGATGTTGATACAGAAATAGCTCGACTGTATCAGAAAATTGAGAACTTTGAAGTTGATTTGTTAAAAAGCCAGGTGTCATGCTAATCTCTAGGACTTGTTGCAAGTGGAGGCAAATCCAGTCTTCCCACTCCTACTCTCACAAGGAAAACTAGGTCCAAAACCTCAGTTGGTAAAAAGAAGTTTTTACCTTGGAGAACCTGCCTCCGGGTTTGGATGATGGAGAAATTGTCAGATGGTGTCGAGATATAAATATTGATGCACCCACTTTCAAAAAGGAAAGTGGGACGAACAAGTTTCAACATATCTCAACAATTATCAAAGTCAGGTTGAGGAATTAGGATGTGAAAATGTGCACTTGAATAGAAAGTTAAAGATTTACAAGGGGTTAATAAAATGTTCAAACATGCATTAAGGATTCAAATGGCTCTATCGATGGCATGAATATTATCTGGAAGAAGGAGAGGAAACTTAAACAACTACTAGATGTGGCAATTCATCACATTACCGAGCCTTCCTCAGCTATTGTAGTTTTGAAGGGTCAAGTGCAGGACCTTGAGTCTCAATTGAAAATAATTGAGGTAATGTCACTTGAGAACTCCCGATTGGATACACTTGTAGATTATTTTCTTGAAATAATAGTTGCTTTTGGCTTAAAAGTAGATTATTCTTTCTTGGGTCTAGAAATGAACCAAAGGTTGTGCGAAGCAGCGGAGACAAGGTACAAACGTTATCAACACCTCTTTTTTTATATGGGTGTGCTGATCATCTCAAGAACATTGAAGTCCCTCCATTTTTGCTTAGAGATGCCCTTGCTTCAAGTGAAACTCATCTATGTCTTTTTGAGATTGTGGAGAAGGGGAAAGAAAAAGTATACCAACATCATTCGCTTCCTCTACCTCCTCCACTAGAAGACTTGAATAGCTCTTCTTGATATTTGTAGCTTTTTGTACATAAAATGGTAAATAACTTTTGTGCCTGAAGAATTGATATTTTGAATAGAACTTGCATTTTCTTCCTTATTCTTGTCTTGTATTTCAATTCGTTGAGCTATTTGAGGTTTGTGGTTCACTTTAGAGCTTTAATTTGATTCAATATGATTTGTGATCTTTGATTAAGCTTAGATTTGTTGCTCCCCTTATATGAAAGAAGCTTTTTACACTTTAGTGTTAAAACCCAAATATCTTCTTACCTTTCCAGCACTCACGTCCCTTTAAACCCCCTTTTCTATTGCAAAATATAAAGTAAATAGTGCCGACTTCCATAATTTCAAGAAATTATTTCTTTCTCAAACTGATCATCTTGTTTTGTAAACGACGAAAAAAAATTTGAAAAATTTTCCTGGTTGAAATTTGAAATTTTGAAAGCTTTGAAAATCACTTTTGGAATGATTATTGAATCAACAGAATAAGCTGTTCAAAAATGCGTATCGATTTGCCTTCTTATCTTTCTAGGCCAAATGAATTCAGAGATGAATCTTTATTGCTTAAATATTATTTTTCTTGTCTAGTTTTTCAGAGTAAGCTTCTTTCGCTCAGCTTGGGTTCCTTGGATGATTGTTTGATGGTTTTCCATTGTCATATGAAATTATATGAGCATGAAAAGTTGCCTGACCTTTCCTTTGAAGGTTGCTTTAACTTTGCATTGGAGTAAGATTAATGGTGTTTGATTGCTCTTCCTCTAGAAGATTGCTTTGGCCCATCTCTAAGATGGAATTAGATTCGTCTGACTTATTTCTTTTGCCACTTCTATACCTTTTAGTTAAGGATTTAGACTCTAATTGATTTCTTTTGCTCCTTCTTACCTTTTAGGTAAGGATTTAGGTTGGTCGGTGTGTTTTGTTAGCCATCCTAGGAAAAATCAAAGTCTTACCCGTCCTCCCTCTAGGAGGTGCTTCGGTTAGGCCTTATATGTGGAACCGAAGCCTGGTCGGTGCATTGGCCAGACCATCTTAGGCGAGACCAAAGGATTACTCTGTCCTCCCTTTAGGAGGTACTCCGGGCAAGCCATGTAGCCAGGAATGAAAGCTTGCGGTGCTTTAGCCATCCCTTATTGGCGGAACTAGAGGCTTACTCCGACCTCCCTTTAGGAGTTGCTTTGACTGGGCTCTTGTGGTAGGATCAAAGGCTTTTATTTTATTTTGTAAATCCTTTTCATGAAGCATTTCTCTTTATTAAGCACTTGATCTCTAAAGATACATTGGTCTTTTACTCAAATCTTGTTAACAAACTCTTGGACTTCTTCTTTTCCCAAGAAATTCTCTATCATCCCTTTTAGGGCTCAACATTGATTGATTTCATGTCCATTCGTTTGGTGATTTGGCAATAAGAGCCCTTAAGATTTCATTCATTTCCTTGTCGCTTCTTCTTTGAAGGCCAATAGTCCAATCTCTCTTTCATTAGGAGATAGATGTTTTTATAAGAGGTGGGAAAGGAACAGGCTCTAGTAGATCGAGAATTCCTAGGGGATTGTGTCTTTGGTCTCCATTTGGCTTTTTTGTAACACTGAATTATTTCTAGCGGCAACTTTTTTCTTTAAAAATTCTCGAGTTCTGATTGGTATGGGAGTGCGCTCGATTACTCCCTTCCACTTTTGGGTAAACTCATCAAAATCCTCTATTATTTCATTTTTGAAAATAGTTCCTTTAGCTTGGAGTTGTATAGTTTTTCTAATTTCCGAGAATGGGTCATTCCTTTTCTTGTTCTCTTTTCCTAGAATGGGACAATAACCAAAGATCAGGGTAGATCCCATATGGAATGGATTTATGCTCCAATTATCCGGGTCATAAGAGATTAGTCACCTCTTTTTTGCTAGAGTTTTTAGTGCCAAGTTTCTCAACTTCAATACTTGTTCCTCATGGAATTGAAGGTTATGAGTGACTTGATAAGCTGAATTGGTAAAGTGGGGCTTGGAGGATCCATTTTTAAAGATAGTCATTATGCAGTTTAATAGGATATGCAGGATACGTAAAGTCTTCAATAGTAATATGGTTGATATGGAAACTCCCCTGTAAGAATATGTTAGATATGGAAAGTCCTGTATAGGGATATGCGGAGAATTGGAGGTTCTAGCCCTCCTTCTAGCGTCAAAAAGTTAGCAAATTTCTTTGCTAACCTAAAATGCAAGGCAGATTAAAGCTGGTTGGAACAAGGGCATAGCTGGCCTTATACAAACTCAGGAGAATATGCAAGTCCAAGTCTATAGGAAGTTATAAGTCATATGCATGCCTATAGTTTAATAATAGTCGAGTATACACATTCGAGAGTAGTATGCTATGCAAAGTTGATTGTTCAAGTCCTTATATGTAAAAGTTCAATAGTTACAATTGGCTCTAAAAATCCTCAAATCAATTTAGGGTTTACAACTTGAAAACATAAGAAATAAGGAAAGAATGACCCCTCTCTAGGTGTCAATGGGGGCCTATTTATAGGAATGTCAATCATGCGGGATGATTGACATGTGGCATGGCTTTGAATCCAAGGGCTTTGATGGCACCATTTTGATGAAATTAGCATACCATTGTTGAGATTCGATATCACTTGTTTATATAAGTTTGACAATCCAATCTTCCTTGCATAAACTCGACAATTTTTATATCTTTATAACTTTGACATATTGTTATTCATAAAAGCTTTGTAACACCCTTTGTAGAAACTCGGTATCATTAGTAGAAGCTCGACAATAATATCTTACAAAGATTTGGCGACCTTCTCTTGTATTTAGATGTTCGACATCCTCTAGGGATGTGGCATCTTTTGCTACATCTTAGCAAACCTCGTTAGCTTTGCTCTTAATAGCCTTTATGCTATAGACATTCGATATATCTTGGTCCATCTTTGACATCCTCACTATCATTAGGCTCGATAATAGTTGCTATAGCAGAATCTCGTCATCCCTAGATACGCGATATCCTCCTTTATTCTTTGTTGGGGCTTTCTAACTATTTGGATGCTCGACATCCAAACTGTTGTAAAGGTTAGACATCTTCCTCTACTTTAGATATTTGATAGCTCTTATGGTTATAGAGGCTCGTTACCCCTTAGGGACTCTGCACTTTTTCACTACTTGCTAATTTCATAGAGTTCGACATCCTTAGAGGTTCGACACCTCTTCTATGCCTGTTAACTACTTGAACATTCAGCATCTTTTGATGTAGAGGCTCGACAGCCCTTTGCTATTAGATATTCAACACCTTCTTGTGTTTACTTGAAGCTCCCTGTCCTTTGTTAAATATTGAATGCTTGATGACTTTACTTTCTTCAGGCTCAACATCCATTGCCAATCCCAAGCTCGACATGTTCTCTTTAGATGCACAATATACATATTTGTAGTAACAATATTGGTTTCCCATGTTTCGGGATCCCCCATTGATTGTGATGTATATTTATTGTGATATATTGTATTTTAATTTCTTGAAATGCTCTCCGTACAAAGGAGACTCTGTCGAAATTTTCCAAAAGATCAAGCAATTAGAAAATTTTCACAAATTTTTCATCGTATAAGAAAATAGAAAGTGAATTGTATCTATTTAAATTGTAGCATACAATAAGAGAAATTAGAGAAAGAGCCACATAGAGGTTTATGTTAAGTTCAAATTTTTAGAAGTTTGTAGAATATGAAGAAAATTCAGGGTTTAACTTATGTTTGACCTCTCCTAATAAGAAACCGCGAGGACGCAATTTTTATAAGAGGAGTCTGTAACAACCCTGGTTTTTACGCTGTAATAATAAATAAATTTAATTAAAATATGAATTTGAGTTTTTAATAGCTATTATTTTGTTTTAATAAATTGAATTACATTAATAAGTTCTTTTCAGAAAATATATTAAACTAAAATAAAATGTTTTAATAACTAAAATATACTTTTAAAGTGCTAATAATCTTTGTTTAATTGAAATAGTTGAAAGATAAATTTGCTTAACGTAACATAGTGAATAATTAAATAAAAATAAACAAATATTGAATTGAAGAAATTGTGTTGGTATTAGAATTTAATTTGTCCAAAGAAGTATAAATCAATTTAAATTAGAGAAATAAATACAAATTGATGAAAGGAATTATTTAAAAGAAAAAATATGTAAAAAATAAATAAAAGGAACTATATCCTCCTTAGTTCTAGAAATGTCCCTATATTTCTCCATTCAAGCATAGTGCGTTCTCTTCTTATTCATCAAACCAGTTTTCCCTTTGTTTTTCCCCAAGCCTCAATTCATGAATTGTATTATCGACATCAGAAGTAGCACCATGCAAGCTGTTTGTCGATATCGACAACAAGGTAGGTGATCAAGTCGATGCCGCAACGGTGACACGTTAGCAGGCAGTTGCAATGGCAGCTGGTGTTGACGGGGTGGAGAACGTGATGCACCGATGACGAATGGCATTCAGGTTTTGCTAGTGGTCTAGTGACAAAGTAAGGATAAGGGTGGCGGATGATGGATGGGTGTGCGATGTGTTGTTGGCAACAGTGAAGGCAGCGACTTATTCTGCATACATGATTCAGTGAAGAAGACAGTAAAATCTTTGCTTTGAATTTTTGGTGAGTTTTCGACAGTCGCGACTATTTCTATATCCCATTATTTATATAATTATATCAATTATTGCTCAAATTTTTTGAATGAATTGCTTGATATATTAGTGGGATGAATCCGGTTGATATGGATGTTATTGATTGAAATAGCATGACATACCCTTGTACGGTTGATCGTTTGCTTGGTTGAACAATTTGCAGATGAAACTCTGTATGTTTGCGAATAGAACTATATATGTAATTATATGTTGATGTGTGTATTTTATAGATGACCGGAGTTCGATAGAACTCATCTCGGGTCACATGGTATATTTACATTGTTGATTGGTTGATAAATATTCTTTATGTAAATTTACTCCATAATTTATACATTTAGATATTTATTTACTTTCTTGTTCTAAAAAGATATTTGAAATGTTTTAAATAATTATTTAAGGATTTTGAAATTTTATTAAAAAGTATTTTATAGATATTTTACTAAATTTTATTCAATTTAGCTATTTTCATATTTACAAATATATTTTTAATTATAAATATAGATATAGTTTTCTTTTGGTTATATACCCTTTTTAAAATCAATATTCTAATATATATTGTAAGTTTGGAATTGGTTTAAAGGAAAAATAATATATATAGCTAGTTTATAAAATATACTATGAAAATAATAATATTACTTTAAAGGGATTTTTATTATAAAGGTTATTTTAATATTTCTGAAAGTGCTTTCAAACATTAGAAAAATATAGAACTCTTTTTATGAAATAATTAAATGATTTTGGATATGTTTTGAATAAATAAAAATCTCTTCCTATAAGATGAGAATTTCAAATTTGATATATTTTAAAAGAAAATGTTTTATTTCGAATTAGTTTGAGTATAAAGTGAAAATATTGAATTATATTCTATGGTTTGAACTAAATATATTTTGTTTTGAAGTATATATATTTATTTAAAAATACTAACTAATTATGGAAATTGTGGAAATTCTATTATAAAGGATATTTTTCTATAAGTGATCTAAACATTTTAAAATATACAAGTAAGATTTAGAAGTAAATTTTGAATTTACATCTTTATTTTAGTATTAAATAAATATAGTGAATGTATATTTCAATATATAAAATATATTTTAAAGTTTTATATTGTTTTAAGAATATAAAATTGAATTAATAAGTTTTATTACATATTTATCGTATTTGGATGTTTTGATTGTTTTCATTGTGTAATGAGAAATTTGGATAAATGGAGTTATAATACCGTCTAGTATGGGACTTACGATAATTTTTCTTCGGCTATTCATTGGACTCATTATATATAATATTATGGAGTTCGAGTGTAGTTTATGTGTAGTGAATAAATGATTAAGTATCACGCAGTGGTATGGGACGCTATTGTGATATTTGTTTGGTTATTCATTATAAGTAAATGGCACTCATGTGATGGGAATAGTATGATAAGATTGTACTTACATGAGGTGATGCTCATAGGTGTGAGCAAGGTAGGTGCCCTTATATTTATTGATATCGTGCGCCACTATCATGATGTACTCATAGGTTATTGGCGGGAGGACCAAATGGCTAGAATCCACCCTCGTAACCTAATCTTGGGGTCGCGTTCTAGATCTGTGATACCTTTATTGGATATTATATTTGATGTGCATCATGGGATTTGAGTTAGGTGACCCCTAGGGTAGGTTCCATAAAGCCCCTTGTGTCGCATAGGCCAGTAGTCCGTTACAAATAGAGGCAAAGAAGGGTCGTGAATGAGGCTAGATGTAGTCGAGCCACTGGTGGATATATATCACGATGTCCATCGAGGAAATGAATATTGTAGTAGCAGATCTGGTTAGGTGACCCTAGGCTCCTGGGGCGGGCATACGGCCATCATTCTCCCTTCTAGCTCTAATGGAGTGATAGATTGGCATATACTATTGGTACACCTCACCTAAGTATAGATGTAGATTAGGCGACTATTTGAACCAAAAATGGCAAAAACACCCACTAGAAAATAGAAGAGAATAAAAAGTGAAGAAAATAAATTAGAACAAATAAGAAATGAACACATCGGATTTATAGTGGTTCGGCAAACTCCGATCTACGTCCACTTAATGATTTTACTGCTTATATTCTAACTTGGAGGCAGAAGTTCTTAGGAGTCGGTACAACTCCGGCACTTAGATTTTCAGAATTACAAGAATATAAAGTAGAGTAGAACTAGAGCCAAAAGATCCTGAAAAATGAAACCTACCCCTCTATTTATAGAGGTAGGGGGCCTACTCGCACAAAAGATCTCCAGGCCATTCTCCTTGCTATATACTAGTTCTCCACGAAAATAGAGTGTTATATCATCACTTTTATATGGGTCGGTATGATTCCAAGGTTAGGGGTCGATATCGATCCCTAAAATGGCCAAACTGGTAGTCTTGAACTTTTCGCTTCAACTCGTCTTGGGATTAGCTTTGTGATTCCATAGTTGTTTGCATCAATAGTAGCTTGTTTTGGAGTCCAAATAACGGAGTTGTACAAGAACAAAGTTGTTGATTCAGGAGTTTGTGGAGATTGAGAATCAACAGAATAACACTGGAAATCGGCCTATAACGTCGAATAGGGCTTATAGGCAGAAGATGGACTCCAAAGGAGGAGTGTATATGGGTCAGTACCGACTCATAGTTAAGGGTCGGTACCGACCCCACACTTGTAATCTTTGGGCCTTTGTTATTTTGTGGTGGTTTTGTGTTTGAGTTGCGATCCTGGTTGTACTTAAGTTTTTGGCTTCATGGTCACCTCTCTGGGTTTCTTGCCTCGATTACTTCGACGTATGGTTCGTCAAGTTCGTCCATGTACTGCCTGGTCAAAAGGCCAGATAACACTTGCTCCCCAAAGCACATCTTGCGAATGGAAGGTGTGATTTATTCAAGAACAAAGGTGATGTCAATCTTCGATAGTTGAGCTCTCTGCCTACTTCAGTCTTGGTAAATTGTCCAGTTCCTTTAGATTCTCTTATCAATTATGGGTCATTCTAGACCTGTCATGGCCTAAGACTCTAGACTCTGCCTAAGTATTATCTATACATTATCACAATTTTGATTTCATTCGGAGTTATTTCATCTAGATTTATCTGTTTCATTTTAAATTTAAGGTGTTTAAATCCTTTTGTCAAAATCAATAGATGTTTTAAGGTTTGATCTCTCTGTATCGTTCCATATTCACTTTAAGGGACAATTTCTCCGAATCGTTAGCCAAATCCATGGCTATTCAGGGTCGTTACTTAAATCCGTTATCTCACCAAATTGTTAATTAAAGTAATGGTCGTTCAAGGCCGATAATCAAATTTACAGTCTCTTCGAACTGTTAATTAACTCCATAGTCATTCGGGGTCAATAATCAAATCCGGGGTCTCTCCGGACCCTTGCCAAGCCAATCCGCTCACTCTCTGATGAGAGGACTAGATGACAAGCAAGCCCGTCTAGTTGCTCTCCAGTAAAGTGACCTACTTCCAGCACTCCGATCCTGACTTTCCAGTTCGGACTTAACGCAATAAAAGTTCATGGTCTCTCCTTACTCTTGCTGAGCCTAATCTGTTTGCTCTTCGGTGAGGGGACTGAACAACAAGCAAACCCATCCACTCACGCTCTGGTGATGGGACATGCTTCTTGCTCTCTGATCCTATCATTCGGGACTTTAAAGCGATTAATATCGGTCATTATGTTAAATGTGGATTTCAATAATCAAATTCAAATATAAAAAAAACATAAAATCTAAAATCAAGGTAACTACCTCACCGGGCATTGTAGCCTAGCATCTAGCTAAGAGTGTGCCTAGGGACCGTTCGGGATCCCATACATGAATAAATATCCAGACTACATTATCGCATGGCTTATTGAAAAGGGGAAATAGAGTGCGAGAACCAGAACTGATTCCCTGCCATCCCGATCACGGGATGACTATCCTTGACCTTGATCCAGGGCCATTTCCATTCGCTATGGTTGATACTGCTCTTGTCCCATCACTGCAGTTCGATTCCTTGTATATTGCTATAATCGGCTACCTCTGACCTATTCCTCAATCAGATCCCGCGGGTGCTTGTAATCATTTGTATTATGCCCATCCAGCTCATGGAATAGGCACTATTTTCTAGATGCCCTTTCGTTCTTCATGGGCTCTATTCTCATCGACTTCTGATAGGGTATCAATCCTCTAGTATCAAAATAAATTCGCTCCAGGGTTTCATTTAAGTCTGCGTAAGAAGTGAATTTCAATTCTCTCCTTTGTCGCTTTGATCTGTCAAAGCGATCATCCATCTTTAGCTTTCCTTTATCCTTGCTAGATCCTGCTCCGGGCGATCTTCCGCCATCCAGAGCATGAACCTCTTCCTCATCGGCCTCAGCATCTTCCTACCATCGAAACCTTTCGACCTTACGATAAATTTCTACAAGATCCCATCGGGGGATCCCGCTCTAGTGCAGTTTGGAAATTCATCTTAACAGCTATTCCGAAAACTACTGCCATCAAAACCATTGAAGGTTCTAGCTTATCGATCGCGGCAGCCACCGCATTGAATCTTGTGAGAAAACTTTTGAGGCTCTCTCCATCCCTCTGTTTCATACTTTCAAGTGTCATCACATTCTTAGGTCATGAAATATGGACCCGGAAATGCTTCACAAATTTATTCACTAACTTGGCCCACGCGCTAATGGAACTGCTCTCCAGCTATCTAAACCATTGTGCTGCCAAACCTGTCAAATATAAAGGGAAACACCACCAATTATCTCTTCAAACACACCCAACACTTCCATGTGCCGGTCGTACCTCTTCAAATGAACTGTTGGATCCGTCATTCCGTCATACATTTCCAACATTGATAACATAAAATCAGGCGGATTCCTAGCGTATCAAATATTCGGAGCGAATGGAATCATGTTCACATCTTCTATGTTTTGATTAGGCATTCCATCGCTCATAACTCGCCTCATCATTTCAGCAAGTCTATCATTGTCATTCACAGGAATTCTAAGGTTAACATTCCCAGCCCGCCCTCCAACTCTGCGAGGGAATTCCGGTACATACTCCTCCAACTATGCTTTTTGTATTCTAATCTGCATTCAAATGCTCCGCTTCAACCCCAAACTTTATGTCATTCCTCCAAAGGCCAGGACAACCCATGTCCCCGAGCCCTTGGGGATCAGTACCAACCCCTAGGGATGGGTCGGTACCGACCTGTATGTTAGGGTCGGGGTTTGCTATGGGTCGTTCTACTCCATCTCCAACTACCTGCGCTCTGGCTTCTGATCTTTGATTCTGATTTGCTGCAACTCCCGATGTTCATGTTTGTCCCATCCTTTTGAAGAAACTTTCCATCATCTCTCCCTGGGAAGCCATCATCCTTTCCAGCAATCTGTTCATCATGGTTTCCATCTCATCACTGGTTAGGTAGATTGATGGGTGGTTTGCTCCTAAAGACACCTCTTGGCTACCCCTGGTTGATTTCCTCTAACAATAGTCCTTTTAGTTGACTGTCAAGCCATTTAGAATCTTCTCAAGTCTTGAATCAGCGAGTTCTAGTGTTCTCACAGTGAAAGCACCAAAATGTTTGAACCAAAAATGGCACAAACACCTAATAAAAAGTAGAAGAGAATAAAAAGTAAAGAAAATAAATTAAAACAAATAAGGAATGAACATACAGAGATTTATATTGGTTCGGATAACTCTAGGCTACGTCCACTTAATGATTTTATTGCTTATATTCTAACTTGGAGGTAGAAGTTCTTAGGGGTCGATATAACTCCGACACTTAGATTTTCAAAATTAGAAGGATATAGAGTAGAGTAGAAGTAGAGTAGAAGTAGAGCCAAAAGATCCTAAAAAATGAGCCATACGCCTCTATTTATAAAGGTAGGGTCCTAAAATCTCCCACAAAAGATCTCCAGGCCATTATCCTTGCTATAGACCGATTCTCCATGAAAATAGGGTACCATATCATCACTTTTGTATGGGTCGGTACGACTCCAAGGTAAGGGCTCGGTATTGATCCCTAAAATGGCCAAACTGGTCATCTTGAACTCTTCGCTTCGGCTCATCTTGTGGTTAGCTTCACGATTACATAGTTATTTTCATCAATAGTAGCTTGTTTTGGAGTAAATGACATAGTTATAGAGGAACAAAGTTGCTAATTCAGGAGTTCATGGAGGTTGATAAGGAATTGCATGGAATCAATCGAATAACACTGGAAATAGGCTTTTAACATCGAATAGGGCTTATAGGTAGAAGATGGACTCCTAAAGGGGATTGTACATGGGTCGGTACCGACCCATAGTTAAGGGTCGGTACTGACCCCACACTTGTTTGCTTCGGGCCTTTGTCATCCAGTGGTGGCTTTATGTTTGAGTTATGATCTTGGTTATACTTGAGTTTTTGGCTTCATGGTCACCTCTCCGGGCTTCTTGCCTCGATGGCTTCGAAATCTAGTTTCTTAGGTTTATCAGTATACTGCCTGGTCAAAGGCGGAATAACACTTGCCGCCAAAGCATGCCTTGTGAGTGGAAGGTGTGCTTTGTTCAAGAATAAATGTGATAGCAATCTTCGATGGTTGAGCTCTCTGGCTACTTCAATCTAGGTAGATCATCCAATTCCTTCAGATTCTCTTGTCAATTATGGGTCATTCCTGACCTATCATAGCCTAAGACTCTAGACTCTGCCAAAGTGTTGTCTATACATCATCACAATTCCGATTTAATTGGGAGTTATTACATCACATATCAAAATTGTCCCTTGTTCATCCAAGATTTATCTATTTCGTTTTAATTTCAAGGCGTTCAAATTCTTTTCTCGAAATCAATATATGTTTTATGGTTTGATCTCTCGTGCCATTTCATATTCAGTTTAGAGGATGATTTCTACAAATCGTTAGTCAAATCCATGGTCGTTTAAGGCAGTAAGTTAAATCTGCGATCTTCCCGAATCGTTAATTGAAATCATGACTGCTCGAGGCCGATAATAAAATCCATAGTCTCTTCGGATAGTTAATCAACTCCATGGTCGTTCGGGACCGATAATCAAATCTATGGTCTCTCTGGACCCTAACTAAACCCAAGCTCGCTCTTCGACGAGGGACTTGATGACAAGCAAGCCCTCCAGTCACTCTTCGGAAAAGTGACATGCTTCCTGCACTTCGGTCCTGATTTTCCTGTCGGGACTTAAGTCGATCAAAGTCCATGGTCTCTCCAAACCCTTGTTGTGTCTAATCCGCTCGCTCTTCGGTAAGGGGACTCAATGACAAGAAAGCCCCGTCCGCTTATGCTCTACTGAGGAGGCTTTCTTCTTGCACTCCAGTCCCATCATTCAGGACTTTAAAGCGATTAATATTAGTCATCACATGCAATGTGGATTTGAATAATCAAATTTAAATATCAAAAACAACATAAAATCTAAAATCAAGGTAACTGCCTCGCCGAGCATTATAGCCTAGCATCCAACTCAGAGCGTGCTAGCCTAAAATTGATTCAGCATCCAGTCGGGCATTATGGCCTAAAATCAAGTAATCTACAGTACCTATCCACCGGGCCAGCCCAAAAGGTGTAGTAAGCCCAACTGTTACCCCAAGTATAAAGGCCAGAATTAGTTTTGGGTTTTGAGATAATTATCAAAATCTTTTTAAATTATAAATAATATTTTAAATTTAAAAGTTTAAATTTTAAAATATAAATGAAACATTTATAAATTCTATTAAACATTTCTCAAAAGGCCAAAAGGAGTGTTGGCTTATATGTGGGAACAAGGGATCGGCACGTGTCTTCGAGGTCATACAAAATAGGAAGGGATCGGCTAAGAAATTACCGATCCCTATAAGCATGTGCATAATAGAAAACGAGAGAGAGAGAGGGATCAGCTAGAAATATGCCGATCCCTATAAATATTAAAAGAACCAAGAGGGATCGGTTAAACATATGCCAATCCCTACAAATGCTTTAAAAAAAGGAAAAAAGGAGGGATCGGTTATGAGCACGTTTGCAAACAAACATAAGCATGGACATTATTCAAAGCACGTATGTTCAAAATACAATGAAATTGAATCTTACTTAATGAAAATTGGCGACGACCCGTGAGCATACAAATGCGCCCAGGAGCCAAAGACAAGAACGTGTATCTGAACATGCACTTGTATAGTTTAAAAGTTCAAATTTTGAAATCGATAGAAATTGAAATCAAACCTAAAACCTTCATGTTCGAGGCTGGACCAGATAACTAAAGCTTATTATTCTTGAGGAATTGGACTTATATATCGACTGACGGCATATAACCCTGGATTTATACTATTGGAGATCGACCAGGCATCATGACGAACAAAGAGGGATACAACACTTTGGGAAATTAATTCGATAACGACTATTAAGAAAACTGGATGGATTTTCTTTTTGACAATTCTAACTTTCTTCGATTCAAAGCACGTCATGTTCATCAGAAGACGTACTTGTGGGGTAAGTGTTATCTAGCATTTTAACTCAACTATATTGAACTAATTGCACATGTTAGATTCGACTGCCATTAAGGCCGATGACTCCAGAGTGATGATTGTAGGGCCCAAAAGTCAAGTAAAAATGATAACATGAAGTCAAGGTTGAATGGACTTGATAGATATGTAAGGCAGAAGGTTTGAAGTATGAAATATGGTTCAACATATAGGAGGGATCGATATAAATTGACTTCCATAATAGGCATCGGTATGTTTTAGAGAATAAAGGGCATTTCAATGAAAAACAATCAATATCTCAAGATCTACAAATCCAGTGCATATGAAATTTTATGAGCAAGATATGGAGAACCTACGGAACCCACCTTAGGGATCTGTTAACCCAAAAAATGGATCAACACCCTGAATTAAGTGTGAAAGCACCAACCGTGTTTACCAAGGCAAATAAAATAGAATCAGGGAATAATAACTTGTAGATAAAGTAAAGAGAAAAGAGATTTTTATAGTGGTTCATCTATTAACGAAGCCTACGTCCACTTTATAACTTTTGTTATGGACTGACTACAATTACAAGTTGAATCCGATTACAATTTGATTGGATCTTGTAAGTTAGATCAAGTCACCAGTCTTAGAATTCACTGGGGAATCATAGTGAACCCTTTGGATGACTGTTGTGTGGGAGGAGAAGAGTAAAGAATAGTTTCTTTAGAGTTCATCAACTAGTCCAGATGATCCCTTTTATGTTGCAGATGGGTGAGTATTTATAGGGATTGGAGAGTTATCAGAACAAGCCACTTTACCAGAAGCCCACATTTGATGGTATGAAGACGCTCAAGAAATTCCATAGCAAGCCGAGCCAATTTGATGGATCGCTAGCGATCCATAGGGCATGGATAGCTAGCGATCCATGTCGCTAGAATATTTTTTGGTCATTTCACATGGATCATGCTTCTTGCCTTATGTAGATGCTCTCCATTTAATTTCATGACTAGATGCCTTGTTTTGATGATGATTCATGTACTGGTTGCATCGAATTATTGCTGGAATCGGATGAATGGCCACTTCTCGATCTAGCTTGCTTGGAACATCCTGAAACTTATCAGGCTTGCCTTGGATAGATAATGCTTCATGATGCAAGAAAAATGGACGACCCATAAGCAATATTTATGGATCTCTAGTGATCCATGGGTGATGGATCGCTAGCGATCCATATCCTTAGGCTATTCTTTGCTTTTTTTTCTCTTGAGTCCCTCTTGGTACCTTCTTTTGATCATTCTTGATTCTTGAGTTGTTTTGACTTGATGCAGATGTCCTAACTTCCATTGAATTCTATTGGGTTAAAATCACGGATAACAGGATCGCACCTCGAAAAGATATCGTTGGAGGGATCAACACTCTTCCCTTGGTAGGGATCGGTAGGAATCAGCAAGCAATCCATGTTGAAGCAAAGATCAAGCAATAACTCAAGTTCTACTGATCCAATTGGCATGAAATTTAGAGGCTAAGCATATTTTAGCATGAAGAAGCTACCTTAGGGATTGCACCCCAAAGCTCGACCAAAGTAGGGATCGGTACCGATCCCTTTTCTGTGGAAATTGGGCCATGCGATCCCTTTTGTGGGTCCATATGGCTCTAAAGGTCCTTCTACCAAATTTTCAGGGACATATTTGGCCATCTTCGTCTATAAATACAGGCTTGGTTGTTCATTTTAGGGATTTTACATTGCTGATTGCTTTATATTCTTTTGTAACTAATAATTTTCATCTGATCCCTATTGTACTCAGATTATAAGTGATTAATAAGGCAATCTATTCAAAGTGGACGTAGGCAAACAACGTCGAACCACTATAAATCGTTATGTGCATGTCATTCTTTCAATTTACTACTTTTTATTTGTTATTATCCTCTATTTTCAATTTATATTCTTCATTTATTTCTCTTCAAAACTTCTATTGGGTGTTTTTGCTAACTTTTGGTGCAAACACGTATTTGTTGATATTTCTCAAGCTATGTGAATTTATACTTAGGCCGTGGTGAAATAATAGGTAGAGTGAATAATCTCTTTCAATTTATTGAAATTCCTCAAGATCGAAATGAGATTAGGACAATAACCATGGGTTAGGAGATGTCAAATGAGTTTATAATTCTTGTTTCTTCTAATTCATTAAACTCTTTTGAATGGTTCAACCATTTGGGAAGAAAAGCGAATGCACGAGAGTGGATGTAATTTAAGGCATGGTTGGGATGGAGAGAGTGACTGGTCACTTCTACTTCATGAAGAAACATTGAAAATGAGAATTGTATAAAATATTAAAAGATATTTAATATGGAATGAGAAATTTGATTTCTATTCCAAATGTATATTATTTTTTGAGGAAAATGAACGATTCTCTATAGGAGGAGAGCACTTATGTAATTTTATTTTACACTTTTAAAAAGAGCTGCCAGCAAACCCAAAAGGCAGCAAAAGAAACCCCCTTATAGATAAGAAAAGGAAAAACCCTTCTTAAAACATCAGGCCGATAGAAGTACACATAATCATGCATGAGTCTAGAGTAAACTATAAAATAAAGTGCTAACAAAGCTGGGAAAGTCACTAACAGTGTTAAGCAAATAAACCTAACATGTCAATGGAAGCTAAGTAGAATGGCTTAGATTCGGATATGTGGCTCGGATCACCATAACCTAATAAAGAAAACTAAATGAATGGAACACATCTTCCAATCTTTATGATGGGACAAGTGAGAGTGGCATATCCAAGCCATCCACTATCCTTATTCTATAAGCATAGCTGACTGGTCTTCATTAACTACTAGATCTAGATAACTGAATGGAAACATGAGTCTAGCACGTATATATGTATACAATCAACAGATTATATATGTATATGCATTGTAAAGGAAGACTAAAGAGTGAAGTAAAACTAAATTAGTTGTCAATCAAGAGTAGGTTATTGTTAAGGTTATCTGCATTGAATGTATCAATTAGATCATTTCCTAATGTAGTCTTTTGTCTCTTGTTGTTATGAATAGTTTTGTCCTTTAAGATATCAATGTGACTTTTTATCTTTTAAAGGAAATTCTTTAAAAAAATCACTTTTGGCTAGTTTGTAACTATAGTTTGCAATCCAGTTGTAAACGAACTATGTAATAGCACAAATCAGCTTGTCGTACGGGGTGATAACATTGTTAAACATTCTCTGGTTTCTTTCAAACCAAATATACCAACAAATGATACTGAAGATGGAATAAAATAAAATCCTATAATATTTGGCCCATTGGAATCTAAGGTTATTCTAGTAGTAGTTGTAGTTAAAATCAGCATTGGTTATGATAGTCAAAAATGTTAAGAGTGTGCACCAGAATAGCATAAGTTAGGGGACAGTAATAATATAAGTGTGTTACAGTTTCCAAGTTTATATCGCAATAAACATGTTTTTGATTTACGATTAAATTCTTATTCTTTAGGAACTTGATCGTATTTAATCCTTATGAAGGATTAACTACATGTGTAGCTTTACTTCGGGAGGAGTGTTAACTTTCCAAACTAATTTGAAAGTGTTTGGTCTAGCCCTTGAGAAATTTAGAAACTTGTACACCGAGTTGAGAAGTAACTTTTGCTTTTGCCCCAACGCCAAATTTTAGTAAATCTCTTATGATCTAAAGATATAATATTCTAACTTAGTATAGAGCAAGGTTGTAAAAATTATTAGGCGGACACTATGTGATAAGTGGGCTAAGGATTAATTGTTTAGGCGAGGATTAATCGAAGGTTCACTTGAGTTATGTGTTTGTGATAATTCATATCTTATAGTTAAAAATTAAGTATTAATGGATCAAAATCAGAAATTTTTGAGTTTCGATAGGATTAAAAGCAGCCAAGGCTGCACAACCATATAAAATTAGCAAGTGGATGATATACGAGGTATCAAGCCTTAAATAATGCCTAACCAATGCATGAATACTTATTTTGACTCTTAGATGAGGAAGTAAGACTTCCCTAGGCTGGCCTATGCGTATGGGTAGGCGGTCATCCTTGCTTAGTGCCTAAGAGAGGCCTAGACAGAGGCCTAGAAGGATTTTTACAATAGAGGTAACAAGTAATACAAATTGAGTTAAGGTAATTCCTTTAAGGGAACGATTAAAAGTAAAGCTCTATGGAAATTGATTAAGATGATAGAACTTTGAAATTAAGGCATTTTTGAAATTAAAAATATCAAATTAACTCGCATTCAACTCCTAGGGGAATGGAAGAAATTCAACTTTCAAGCCAAAAACATGTGTTGTTTTCTAAATAAACAATATTATCGATCCCTAGGTAAAAAATATTAGCATTTTTCACGATGAATTTCCAAAAGCGAAACATGTTGCTGGAATTCAAAGTTATGTGGTCAAGTTTGTAGGTTCTATCATAAAATTGATTCGAGATCATTTCTTTCCAAATAAGGTTTTTATTCATGTTATTAAATTTCCATATTCATTTTCCTAATAAAGACACATTAAGATTGCATAGGTTTATGACTCCTAATACCCCTTCTTTGGATTTGCAAACCATTTCCTAATCAACCAGATAGTTGATACTATTATGGTAATTATCCCCTTCCCGTAGGAAATCTCTTCTAATTTTATCTATTTTGTCAAAAACCCAATTTGAAAAATGGTAAAAGGACATCTAATATATTTATAGAGTCTATAAGATAGAGTTAGTTAGAATG
This sequence comes from Allium fistulosum, assembly GCA_030737815.1. Lineage (NCBI taxonomy): Eukaryota > Viridiplantae > Streptophyta > Magnoliopsida > Asparagales > Amaryllidaceae > Allium > Allium fistulosum. The sequence continues at coordinate 1,123,017,405 of CM060904.1, read as the reverse complement.
ATTCTTCCTGCTCTAGATTAAAATCTACAGTTCCAGCTAGCTAGTAAACTATTAATTTTCCAATTATTATTTTCCATTCATCATTTTTAGCATAGCAGGTCTTATCAAAAACCCTAGGTAATTTCAAGTTTTTACCATTGAGGGTGTTTGCAACAAGATTTTCAATGTTATCAATATCATTTAAGACTAAAACAACACCCTTTTCAAAGTTAATTTTAAGCCTCGAGAGCATTTCAAAATTGCACAAAATAAATTTGAAAGCAATGATGTAGCAAGGAAAATGGGAGTTAAAAAGCATGGTGTCATTTGCAAATTGCAGGATTGAGAAACCTGACCAGCGATCTTGTTACCAACATTATTAAGAATCCCATTTTCAATGGATAGCTTTATAATCTTAGTGAACACATTCGATGGTAAGTTGAACGGCAAAGGCAACTAAGGATTGCCTTGTCTAAGCCTATGCTTAGATTGTATTTTATTTCCAGAAATACAATTGACCATTATACCAGGGCTCCCTGTTTTTAGCAAGACCCAACCTACCCATCCAATGCTAAAAATCCTAGCCAGTAATAAATCTTTAGGAAACAACCAGTCAATAAATTCAAAAGCTTTGGTAAAATTAAGATTTAGAAGGGCACAATTGATATTATTTTTACAGCAATAATTTATAAATTCTTGAAGTACAACAACCCCATCTGTGATGTTTCTACCCTTAATGAAAGCTAATTGAGTTGTGTTGATTAAGTTATTCATTTTAGTGCTTAACCTATTGGCTAATACCTTCAAATAATTTTAATTGAACATTTATTAACAAGGTGGGCCTGAAGTTATTGAGCTCTAACGCACCCTCTTTCTTGTGGGGGAGGATCACCTTGGTGAAGTTAAATCTTTCCACTTGTAAATCATAATTATAAAACTCATTGAACATTTTAATTAAGTCGTATTTTAGAATGTGCCAAAAACTTAGTAAAACAACATAGGAAATCCATCTAAGCTAGGTGATTTGTTACTGGGCATATCATTAATAGCTTTAAAGATCTCTTCCTTTGATAAAGGACAATGCAGTTTGTCTAAAATAATCCTAACATTTTCAGGATATAAATCGTTCCACCTACCATTAACTACTTAACCCTTGCTTGTACTAAAAATTACTTTGTAGTAGTTGGTGAAGGCGTTAATAAGTTCATTTTGGTCAAAAGTTTCCACAGTATTAACGTGTAGGGAGTTTATGATGTTGCTACAACCATTAGCTAACTTGTCATCTTGGACCATCCATTGGACCCTAGACCTTGTTTCCACTAATTTCGTCTTGAGTGGTAACTTTATTTAACTATTCTTATAGATTTTAAAGAACATTTCACTCAAACGAGTTTATAATTCTTGTTTCTTCTAATTCATTAAACTCTTTTGAATGGTTCGACCATTTGGGAAGAAAAGCGAATGCACGAGAGTGGATGTAATTTATGGCATGGTTGGGATGGAGAGAGTGAATAGTCACTTCTACTTCATGAAGAAACATTGAAAATGAGAATTTATAAAATACTAAAAGATATTTAATATGGAATGAGAAATTTGATTTTTATTCCAAATGTATATTATTTTTTTAGGAAATGAGTGATTCTCTATAGGAGGAGAGCACTCATGTAATTTCATTTTACACTTTTAAAAAGAGCTGCCAACAAACCCAATAGGCAGCAAAAGAAACCCCCTTACAGATAAGAAAAGGAAAAACCCTTCTTAAAACATCAGGCCGATAGAAGTACCCATAATCATGCATGAATCTAGAGTAAACTATAAAATAAAATGCTAACAAAGCTAGGAAAGTCACTAACAGTGTCAAGCAAATAAACCTAATGTGTCAATGGAAGCTAAGTAGAATGGCTTAGATTCGGATATGTGGCTCGGATAACCATAACCTAATAAAGAAAACTAAATGAATGGAACACGTCTTCCAATCTTTATGATGGGACAAGTGAGAGTGGCACATCCAAGCCATCCACTATCCTTATTCTATAAGCATAGCTGACTGGTCTTCATTAACTACTAGATCTGGATAACTCAATGGAAACATGAGTCTAGCACGTATATATGTATACAATCAAAAGATTATATATGTACATGCATTGTAAAGGAAGACTAAAGAGTAAAGTAAAACTAAATTAGTTGTCAATCAAGAGTAGGTTATTGTTAAGGTTAATGGCAAAGCACCCTTTCAGTGGGAGCGACATAAGATTTAGTGAACTCTTCTGATTGATACATCTAGATGTGTGCAATCGTAAGTTTAATCGTACCAAAATTGTTCTGCTTACCTTATAAAAATTTGCCAATGAATTGTCATAGAAATGTACATGTGTGTTTGATACACCAATTGTATGTTTACAATAAGTTCATAGAATATGAAATGTAAGTAAGTAATGGAACATGCAAAAGGAAATAAAATGATTCGATTTGATTGAATAAGTGAGTATGATGGAAAAGGTTCCAGATGTATCGATAAGGAGTAGTAAGACTCTATTGAACAAAGTACGATTGATAATGAGAGGTCATGTACTTAAGAGTATTACATAATGTTAAAATTAATTTCATCTAAAGTATAATTTACAATATTGTACAAGATAAGAGTTTATAGGAAACCCTACATATCTCAGGTCAAATAGTTGACAGGCTGTATGAATCGATAGACTACACGTAATAATAATGCATAAGAATCTTTTGTGGACCATTCTAGAGGATTTTGAGACCACTCAAAATTGATTGACCATTTTATGTTTTGAACATAAATTTTGTAAATTAAAACCAAATCAGTTTTATATATAAAGCAATTCATACAATGTTTATAAATACCTATTATTTTGCACTGAAACAGTTATCGTTTCAAGAAAAACCAACTTTGTGGTAAGGAAATTTCATTTAAAAGTTGTTGGTAGTAAAACGGATTTGGGTATGGTTTAAAGATAAACTAATATCATGGGATGAAATGAAATTTACCAAACCTAAACGGACACAACACATTAGAATGTCTAACGAGTTTCCTCGTAGGTTAAAGAGAAACTATGAGTTTCTTATCAATGTCGAGAATTGTTTTTCCTCGATTGTCAATAAAACCATTTAATATTATTGACTTTGCCATATGATATGATGCGTAAAGCCTAAATAGATTCCAAGTTTAGTATCAAAATATGATTTTGATAGTTGTACCAAAAGAAATACGATCCATCGACCGTCACTGTGTTTTCAAGAAGAAGACCAATGCAGTTGGAATATAGTGAGAAATATTGATAAGAATAACATTGTAAATTTCAATTGTTAAAATTAGCGCAATAGACTCATCATTTGACATGCTTAAGTTAATTCAGATTTTACTCGCAAAACTATCGTCTAGTATGATTTATGAGTTTTGGTACATATGTGATGAAACAAAAAATTCTAAATAATGATTTAGAATAGCCTATTTGCATATAACAACCAAAGTATCATGAAGTCGGTTGAAGCGATACTAAGTTTGAAGGGTTTTGGTTATGATCCAATAATTGGTACAAAAGTGTCATTCGACAAGCATTAGAGTTGAAGAATTATTTTGATAGAAATATCAATTAGTTTGATTTTCGGTCAGCACACAAAGGAATAAAGGTACTTAATTTTAAAAGTAGACAACAAATTTATGATTATTAATGATGTACCCTAGTTAAAATCATTATAGTTTGGTTGTTTAATACTCGACATTGGATTTATAAATAATATCTTTTAGAATCTATATTAAAGAATGTTGGAATTATCCTAAATGATATACACACACCATTTAAAATGTTTAATAAGGAGCATGTAAGATGGGTTCCTTATGCACTAACAAGAAGAATTAACATACATATTGTATTCTCTATAATATCACATTTTGCTTATGTATTTGATACAAAAAGTGAATATCAAATCTGAATCAAGGTCACTAAATGGTAGTTTAGAGTATTCTCGAATATTTATGAAATACTAGATAACTGTTTATAGAAATAACAAACTTCTTTTGAAGGGGTACTTGAACTCAAACTTCATAAGTGATATTGAGTATGGTATGACAATCTTAAGGTCACAATCTCTATTTTGTTTTATAACCATATGTTTTTGGATTTAAGGGTAAATTCGTTTTTATGATGATTTGGATGATGATATGCTTGAATTGCAATTTGTTTGATTTAAACAAGAATGTTTAAATAAGAATATATGAGATTTTAGGATAAAACCGATTGATATTGATGTTTAAATGCCATGGAAAAATTTTATGTTATGTAAAACATGATTTTGGAGTTAGGTTTTAATTTTGATAATTTTCTAAGCTATTGAAAGATTACTGTTATCCCGCTTTTTGGTCAAAGCCAGGATATCAACAAAAGGATGGATATCAGGATTGGAGATCAATTGGAAACAAGCCTATGATGGATACCGTCAAAATTGGACCAAGCTCCAATCATGGTGGGATCGATCGGGAATGATAAACAAGGCTCGGTGAGGCTACACTTCAAATTTCAGGTCAATCGGAATTCATATGCTCGAGTTATGGTTGGATCAATATTCATGAAAAATTGACTCGTATCGATACAATTCGTATCAATCAGGCAACTTCAGGAAGGATACAGGTTGATGGATGTGGATTGTTGTTTTTGTATCGATCGATCAAGATAGACACGGTTGTTTACTTCGGATCGATACATTCGTATCGATAAAGGCGTATCGATTAGATGGATCATAGCGCAAGACTCGGGGTTATCTGATGGATACGAGATGATGGATATGAAATCATTAACCTACACTTGCAAACTCAAACTTGGATCGATCATATCTCACAATCTACACGTTGGAACATCATGAAATTTGGAGAGCAAGGACTTTGCATTGTCATCTTTCACCATAATCGATCTCAGCTGATTCTAACGTGGTGATTATCGACATGAAGGACTTATTGATCGATCCCGAAGAATGGAGGTGGGCCCCACCGATCTACATACAGGCCCACATGGATCAAGAGACTTCTCTGCCTAATTTTCAGCAAGATCTTTGCAGATCTCCACCTATAAATACAGAGAGCATGGCTTAAGAAAAGGGATCTTCTTCTCTCTGCTCTCCGTTATCTTCAAGCTTGGCTAAACTCTGTTATTTTAGCTATTAAATAGTACTCCATTGTAACTGTAATCACAGTATAAAAGGAATAAAAGGATCAATTCAAAGTGGACGAAGGTCGGAGATAGCCGAACCACTATAAATCTAATGTCTTTTCTTGCTTTCTTTCATTTTACATTTGCTATTTCTTCATTTTTACTCTCTACAATATCTGGATCTGTGATCTGTGACTGGATATTGAGGATTTGTGTGTAAACACTAGTGCTTTCATTACATTCGAGGTTTGTGACCATTTTTGGCGCAAACAATTACTATGAATTTTCAAAGGAAAATATGGTTAACTGGGTTTACAAATTTATTTCAAAAATTATCTTGAGAATTTGGGTCTGAAATTTTGATATGTTAAATAACATGATTAAAATGAATTTCTGGAATTTTTGACAATTTTCCTAAGTAATTTGCTATGCAAATTTGATTATTTTAGAAGGACTTATTTGCAATATTGGTTATGCTTAATAGAAGGGCTTATTTGCTAACTTAACCATAGTTTAGATCTGAAATTAGCGTCAGTTATTTTAGTAAAGAATTTGAAAAGTTAAGGCAACCAATCATAAGTTTACATGTGGCAGGTTAGTTAGAAAGTGTTTGCTTTAATTAGTATTAAATCAGGTTTACCCATCAAAGTTGGTTCCGCCTTCTTTAGAAGTACCTTTCGACTCAGAGCTTCCGTGTGACGACCCGCAAATCCATACCCTTTGAATCGACAACAATCCACACATGTCCGCCCCAAGAAGCACAGACCGACGGAAAGTCAAGAGAAAGAAAAGAAGAGAGAAGAAGAGAAGAGAAGAAAGAGAGAAGATAGAACAAAACAGAACAATACAGAATCTCACATCGCAGCAGAAAACATATAATATCATATCAATGATCTTTACAAAACGGAAACTGTATATACATACATCAATCAGAGTCAACAATCAATCAGAGTCAACAATCAATCAATAGTTATCAGCCTAGACAGTTATAATAACCTGTCCTCACAATTACCGACAATATACAACAACTAAGCACAGCGGATAATCAAGCAAAACATGTACGTGTATATGAAATGAAGATCTCCAGCTCTCTTGTTGAAGCTCCAAAGCACCAATCTAAACCTGTAAATGTACTCGGTCTGACCCGAGCATTGAAAGGGAAGAACGCCCGGATCAGTCTGGTAAACCAGCGCGAGAAACACACTTAATTGAATTTATTAGATTACAAAAACTTTTCCTTTATCAAAACAAAAGTATCTTGTAAGACACGCCCACACATAAACATGGACATGTTTTTACCTTACGATAACTAAAACATTTCATATCAAATCCTCTTATATTATACTAGTGTCTAGTATATACAAATAATATTAATCATAGTCGAAATGGTTACCCATATAACATTTCGAGGCTATTCATTACGCCTTTACAAACAATATCGCAGCTTGTAGTGGAGTTTGGATTTCCATACAAATGACTAGGTGAAGGAACTACCTTCCGACAGTACATCTCTAGAGGAATGTACCGAGGACCACACATGGATACCTCTACCAACACAAGACCGCACACCTCTATAACTAGATGGTACCGAATATATCATCCTCCAGTCGTTACCGACCTTTACCGAGGGCCCTCTAGCATACAAACCACAATAATCAGATACACGACATCATAGCGTGTAAAGATATATCTTGAAGAGGATGATCATACCCTGATGGGAGCGACCCACTTAGCCTTGCTGCATCTAACCCTGTTTTGGTCATTTTTGGTTGATGAGACCTGAGGTAACGATTACCTTTCACAATCACAATCAAATCACTTTGAATGCCACACGGCCATTTCCGTTGACTGCTAATTTCCTTCCACAAAAATACAACCCTTGAGCTCATACGTCTCAGGGAGGGTGTTAAGCTAAGAGAAGTTGCCTTCTCCGCCACCACGGATGTACGTTTGTAAAAACCAATGTACGTAATCTGTAGAAATGCAATGTCAGACAAATATCTATACAAGTTGTCCAGGAACAGGACAAACCAAAGGTACTTTCCTACCACATCCTGTCGAGAAATCCCTAGGATTAGTAGCGAATAGTCCTCGCATTGGATATTTCATAATGAAGAGACTTCTGCTACTAGATGTATATTGGGATTTTAACCCCAAACGATCAACAAGCAGTCCCCCACTATGAAACTCCGAAAATATCAATATCATCACAAGCAACCTGCACAATCGTTGCATATACATTGGTCCGAAGTGGTTTTCAGATAAATCTTATCCCGGTCTCTTCGGACCAACAACGCAAAAGCGTTTCTCAACCTCATACAGAAACTAAGTCTCATAGACTTATCACGTCTCCAACTTTCAACTTGCTATCCTTCGGGCCAAGAAGGAAGCTCGATAGATTGGAGTAATACTACGCACTATACAAAACCACATCCTCAACACAAACGATAATCAAGCCTACACATAAGGCAACGTACTAAGTGTACGACTAAATAGTTCCCACATCAAGTTGAGGAACTAAAATATGGCCAAATTTGATAGTCGGTTATTTAACTATCAAAACAAACAAACAAATATTTAGCACTATATACAATCACTAGGCCCTTTAATTAATCTTTTATCAAATTAATCAATTTCCAAATATTCACTTCAAATTATCTTTAAAAAGATATAATCTCAAAAATCATTTCAACATTGGAAAACATTTCCATATACTTATTTAATAATAAGTAATTCACAAATCTATTATTTTCAACACTTGGAAAATATTCCATATACTTAAAACGCGATTAAGTATATATTTCATTCTCTAAGGAAAAGATTCTTTTAAACACATTTATTTGGGTCAAAACGAATGTTGCATAAAACATCGTTACGACAACCCAAAATCATCAGTATAGGGATTCGAAAACAAGATAGATATATAAATCCCAAATACTATACAAAATATTTTCTTTCGAAATCATTTACTATAACAAGAGTGTTATAGTCCATCATTTCCTTACTTCTCGAAAACGTCTATTTCAACAATAGATGTTGAAATCTATGGTTTCGATAATTAACGCATTTTAAAACATATTTAAAACATTTTACTTCAATTACAAAATCACTTCCCAAAACATTTATTTAATTTTAAAATATTATTCACTGTCCAAAATCGTGAATATAGACCACTTATCAAATCCAATATTTCTATACATTTAATTAAGGATAATCCACTGTCCAAAATCGTGGATATACTTCTCTAACCAAAATCAATACTATTTCATATTAAATTTAAAAGGATAATTCACTGTCCAAAATCGTGAATATAATCCCTTTAAATAAACTTCTATATTTAACTTATCAAAATCAATTGACTTCAGATTTATAGAACAATGTTTATAATTCCATTTATATATTATAAAAACTTCAAGTTATAAAATCCCTTATTTAACCAATTCTATATATATATATATATATCTTTTATAGCCAAAATCCAAATTATAAGTAAATTACTTATAATTCTATTTATTCACAAATTCATTCATTTTATAACTTGACAAAACCACAAATCTTATTTACTTAAAAAACCCATTTATAACTCCAATTTAACACTTATAAAAACTCCATTATAGTTCCATTATTCTGATTTATAAAAATATCGATTTTATAAATCTTATATATAAACCATTTATAATTATTCAAAAAATCCCAATTTAAACTATTTTACAAATTAATCAACTTCATACTTCAAAAATCACATTTCGATTATATTTCACAAATATCATAATTTTTTATAACATAAAAATTATAACTTTTATTTATTTAAAATAAATCCTTTTACCTAACAATTCAAAGTTCAATAAAACGTATATTTTCAAAATCACTTGAAAATCCTTTTTAATTTGAAATCACCACTTTAACATTTTAAAATTACCAAAATAGGCCCAATGCTGCAATAGCACTAAATACATCAATCACGGCATCCAAACATCATATATCACATGATAACAGAATATATCACAATATCTGTAAATAAACCAATACTGGTGAGGAATCCAGTTGGATCCCTCCAACCTATCACCTATAACAAATATACAAATGAGAATATGTGTGCAATGTCCGCTTCGAGGCAGACGCGTGTACAAAGGGTCATCCGCTCATACACGGGAACGTATAGGGTCATCTGCTCCAATAGGCAGGTATATATATCCAAATACCAATCAATATATCATATATCATCCAAACAATCATCAATCATCATAAAATAAATTATTTCTCACTTATATAAAAATATCAGTGAGTCAGAAAGAGTGAGTTGTACTCACATTGCTTGTAGTTGTCGTGTTAGCGATTTATTCCGATTAAAATTAAACAAGCATTTAATTTCAACCAAAATTTTCACTAGCTCAAATAAATCCTAATCCAGCTCCATAATGTAGTGCTCGTTAATACGGACCCAACGCAATTCATTTCGTGCGAAACGGACCTCGTATAACAAAGATACGATGTTTTAAAGTTTATACGAATTTTAATATAAATAAATTTACAACTTTTATATTATTATTTTTCAAACCCTTGCATCATAGCCGTTGATTCTCTTCCCACCAGATCTGGTCGCTCCTTCCTTTTCTTCCCCATCAGTTTTCACGTACACGAACAACCCATGGCCGCCACTATTTTACCAATTTTCGCCCCCTCCACGTTCATCTGCACTTCGATCAGGAACCACCGTGGCGTAGCCCCAACTCCTCCTCACGTTCGACCAAAGGCCGCACGACCTCGGTCGTGGAAATGCATGGGAAAATGCATGTGAACATGTGACGTTCAACCACGATTTGCCGTCGATCCACGCCTCTATTCCCCATCTCCACCGTTGGATCGAGAGATCTCGGTATGCTCGACGTTTTTATAGTTGGAAGTTTTTCGTAATTGCTTACGGATTGGAAGAAATCGAAAGGAGAAGAAATGAAAATTTCGACCATTGATTATTAGGGCCAGCGGCTGCTATAACCCTAGCTAGGGTTTTGATGCAAATGAGAAAATAGGGGGCCTTATATAGAAAATTTATCGACACTATTCATCCGGAAAATTTCCGAACTCGAAACGTGCCACCTGGGGTTTATAATGTTTTACCCCTATTCCGAACGCAATGCAATATATATCGGGAGCCAATTCGATCATATATGGAAGATAGGTTTTCGAATCGACTATTTAAATTTAAAATTCACTTAAACAGATTTCTACGCGTTTTAGCTTGCCCTAGGCAAACCGTAAATCCGACTGACACGAAATTTGAAATCTTACAATAATATAACATTACGGATCCGATGAAACTAGTTTCATCGAAATCCAAGACTATATGAAAAATGACCATTTTCACTCGTCAATTAAATATTAAAATATTCAATTTCTGTAAATTAACTTTTAATTCAATTTTAAAAGTTCTCTAACATCATTCTAATTCAAATAGAATTTAATTCAACTTTATAAATCATTTTTAATTCACATTAAATCCAATTTCCAATTATTTCAGCAATTTCAAATATTAAATTAACAATTTAATTATCCAATTAAATCACTATATTCGAAATATAAGTTATTCGGCTTATAAAATTAATTTGTGAATATTTAAAATTAATTAAATATCTAAATTTCAAATGACAGAAATTCTGGGTTGTTACATTCCGCTTTCAATCAAGTCGAAACCCACTAAGCCGAAACCAATACACAAGGTATCACTTAGATGGTACGCAGTGGATTGAAGAAAGGTAGAAGGCATGGTGTCGAAGGCATTGATTTTGATGGGGTCGATATCTTTGTTTGTTTTAAAAAGAGAAGCGCCTGCATTTGTTTTATTAAAGCCTTCAAAGGAGTCGAAGAATATGTTTTCGAAAGAGGTTTTCTAATAGCTTTCGAAGGGGTTGTCACTTTATGTTTTAAAAGTAAGAGCTTTCAAATGAGTACTTTTAGTTATAAAATAATGCTTTCGAAAGAAGGGATTCCGACCTGGTCGAAGCCCTGCAGCCGTTCTTTTGCCTTTCGAGTGTATTAAAGTCATCAATGCCTTCAAAAGGTTGTTCTTGTTTTAAAGATGTTTTAAGCCACTTTCTAAATGCTTTCGAAAGGGTTCAAGGGTTTTGAAGGCAATGGCTTCGGAAGGGGGTTTCGATGTTATCCTTCATTGTTTTGTTTAAATGATTTGAAGCTTTCGAAAGGGATGGGGCCGACGCCATCAAGTTTTCCCCAATATTTTTATATTATAAAGGAGGGTTTCGAAAGAGATACTTTTGTTTATATTCACTTTGACCCAAATAATATTTTAAGTATGAACCTAATGGTTTCGAAAGGGGGACTTTCAATGGTTTCGGAAGGGATACTTCCAAAGGTTTCGAAAGGGGTACTTTCAATTGTTTCGCAGCTATGCTTCTAAAAGATAATAAGTAATACTGTATTACATTCGAAAGGTTTCGAAAGAGTGGTTTTAAAGTGTTTCGAAACGCAGGGGCCTAATGTTTTGAAAAGAGATTTATATGCTTTCGAAGGAGGTTATCCAATGAGGTCGAAAGCAGGGTTTTGAAGGTTTCGACTGCCTTAGTTTTCAAAACAAGTAACCCACTCTCTTTTTTAAGGAAAACCATGGCATAAATAAATAAAGAGTTTTGAAAAGGAGTTTTTGAAGAAGTTTTCTTTGATTAAAAAGGGTTAAAGGGTTAACTAGGTTATTGTGTTTGCTTCTTCATATTTGTATATATTCACATTGTAATGGACCCAAAACTGTATTTTGGGGAAGGGCAGAATAACCAGCTAGGTTGACCCAGTAGTGGATATAAATCAAGTTAACTCCTGAATGAGTAGAATTGCATCCAGGAGGTTAGGAAGACCAAAATATAGGATGCTAAAATGTTAAAGGAAGATATTGGCAGGGGCCAACAGGTTCTCAATAAGCCCATGAAAACTGAGTTTTGGAAAAAATATTGGCAGGGGCCAATAGGTTCATAGTAAGCCCATGAAAACTATAATTTGATATTGGCAGGGGCCAATAGGTTTATAGTGAACCCATGAAAACAATACCTAGGTGAAGATATGGACGGATGTCAATAGGTTCCTAGTCCGCCCATAAAAACTAGGATAAGAAGAGAAGATATTGGAGTTACCAATAGGTTCCTAGTCAGCCCATGAAAACTAGGATAAGAGTAAAGGTATTGGAGTTACTAATAGGCTCATAGTGATCCCATGAAAACTATGCAATTGGACAGGGAGTCCTTAAATATTTTACCGGTTATTAGTTAGCACATGAAAACTATTAGGTTAATAGTAATCCTAGAAACTATAATTGAGACAGATAGTCAAAATGAATGGGGATGGGTAATCCTGAATTGATTCATGTATGTTGCATATCATCATATCATATTGTTTTGAATTGTTTTAACCATTGTGGATGCAGGAGCACAGTATATGGTTTTATAAAAGTTTTAAGATACTAGTGAGGGGAAAACCCATTCCGGTAAGCGGCGTGGTCTCACTAGATATCAAAATGGTTTGAGATGGTAGATTATTATTCATACCAGGCTTTATGTCTGACTCAGAGTTTATATTTTCCCCTTAAACTCTCAGGTACTCAATTGATTTTGAGTAGTTTGAGAGTTCAAATTGTCTGATACCTCATTTGATGAATAAGCTTTCGAAGATGTGTAGGAGGCATGATATCTATCTAGAGTTCTCTTTTATTTTGATTCTGCTGTGTTGTTTGTAATGGCAAAGTTGTTAAATTGCCTGTATATGCTCTGATCATCCAAGAGGGCATCTTCATATGTCGCTCTTGGCGTATGTTGTAATAAATATATTTTATTTGAATGTGGCAAACGATTGTGGGATTATGTAATGAATTGGAATTGTTTTGAAATGGAATGTGATCCTGTTTGATGTTTTAAATTTTTTTCATATTCATGTATTTCTATGTATCAATGAATCTAACATTACCGTATTTGGTCGTCGAAGATTAATAACTATGTATGACTACAACATTCGTAGCCGTTAGTTTTGGGCCTCCAAGTAGGGGAACGTTACAAGTTGGGATTAGAGCATAGGTTTATGAAAACTTTAAAGAAAGTTAAACCTGAAAGTTTTTTTGAAACATAATCCAATGAATCTGAAATATGATTGGGGTTTGAGATAACGCTATAGTAACATACTTGTATTTGATATATATATATATAAGTACGTATTTCTCTCTCTCTTAGACTGTTCTTCTGTATCTTACTAAGGCTCTTATGCAGATTTACGAGAAAGAAGATATGGAAGCAGGAAATGGAAGAGGAAATCTCGGTGGAGGAAGCATCACAACCAACGAAAATGCTCGACTTAATACCAGGAGGAACCAAGGTCGATAGGCTAATACTAACCAAAATGCTAGTGCCAATGTGGGTCCTGGAAATCCACCAGTAGATATAGGGGCGATGTATCAGTTCTTCACCAATATGATGCAAGCAAAAGTTGCTGGAAATGTTGGAGGAGCTAATCATGTGGCTCCAGTTGGGAATAACTATGCTAAGTTGAGCAGATATTACACCAGTCTTGGTGGGTAGTCGTTTATGGGAACATAGGATGCCATAGAAGTAGAGAATTGGTTGTTGCATTGTGAGGGCATCGTTACTGATCTGGGTTTTGATGATGAGCAGAAGAGAAGGTTGGCCTCTAGATAGTTGCAGGGGTCAGCACTTCATTGGTGGAATAGTGTTACTGCCGAGTTCTAGAGGAAGAGTTGACATGGGCTGAAATCAGAAGGAGATTTGAACAGAGATTTTTATCTGAGGTTGCTAAGTCAGCATTGATGAGAAAGTTTATGGATCTAGTTCAGGGAGAGATGTCGGTTATCGAGTATGCCATTAGGTTTGATGAGCTGTCTCGATAAGGGTATGCTATTATTGACACTGACATCAGAAGGAATGAGAGGTTCATTCGGGGTTTGAGACTTAGCTTGCTAGGGCAAACATGTCGCATATTCGTGATCCTTTTAGTGTGGATGAGGAGATGGCAATTTGCCATGAAGAAATGCTTTTTGTTTGTGCTAGAGAGAAGCTAGTTGAAACCCAGGGTTCTCAGGGAAAGAAGAGGAAGTTCTTTAAGAAGAAGGGAGCCTAGAAGGGAGATAGTGCCAAGAAGGCAAAGGCTAATTTAATTTGCTACAAGTGTGACAAGAAGGGTCATTATGCTAATGAGTTCCGGTCAGGCAAGTGGAAGAAGGCTGCAGATAAAAAGTACGTGAAGTGCTTTAACTGTGACCAAGTTGGGCATTATAAGAACTAGTGTCCAGAGCCGGTCAGGGCGGAAAAGGGAAAGGTCTTTGCTGTTGGATCATTTGCTAGGCCAACAACAGCTGAAAAGGGAAAGTCTGTGATGGAAGGTACGTTTTTGATTCAAAGTATACCGGTTAGGATACTATTTGATACCGGTGCATCACATTCATTTATGTCCATGTGTTTGGTTGATAGATTATGCTTAGAACTCACATACCTTGTTACTTCCTTAAGAGTTGCGAATCCAATAGGAGGTATGCAACTCTGGAAATGAGATGTAACCAGTTAGAACTTGATTTGTTAAGTCATAAGTTTGCATGCAGTCTTTATGTTTTCGATTTCGTAGATTTTGGAATTATTTTGGGTATGGATTGGTTGAGGAGGTATGAGGCTAGGATATTTTGCCAGGATGGGGAGATATCACTAGGACACCCAAATAGTCATAACCGAGTTATATTCTCAGTGAAGAATTCTGATCGGAGTAGTTGTGCTTTGTTAAGTGCAATGGAAGTGGGAGAAGAATTAAGTCAGGTTCGAGTTGCAAGATCTTTTGTAGATATTTTTGAGCCGGTCACAAGACTACCACTGAATCGAGCTATTGAGTTTCGGATAGATCTCGTGCCAGGAGCTGAACCTGTAAGTAGACCACCTAGCAGGATGAGACCTACTGAGATGAAGGAATTGAAGGTGCAGCTAGGGGATCTACAAGGAAGGAATTTTATTAGACCAAGCAGTTCGCCTAGGGGGGCGTCCGCAGTATTCGTGAAGAAACTAGATAGGTCGTTGAGGATGTGTATCAACTATCGTAAGCTGAACGAGAGGACGATAAAGAATAAGTATCCTTTACTGAGAATTGATGATCTATTTGGTCAGTTCTGTGGAGCCAGAGTGTTTTCCCAATTGGATTTGGCAACAGGTTTCCATCAATTAAGGGTGGCAGAGGATAATATTCCTTTGACAGCATTTTGAACTAGGTATGGTTCGTATGAGTGGTTAGTAATGCCATTCGGGTTAACGAATGCACCTAATTTCTTTGTAGATCTAATGAACCGAGTCTTCCGAGAGTATTTGAATAGATTTGTGTTGGTGTTTATAGATGACATTTTGGTATACTCTAAGGATGAGAAAGAGCATGAAGATCATCTTAGAGTTGTGCTTGAGATGCTGAGGCAGCATTAGCTAAAGGTGAAGTTTTCCAAGTGTTATTTTTGGAAGAAAGAGGTTAAGTTTTTCGGTCATGTGGTTTCAGAGAAGGGTTTGTCAGTCGATCCAGATAAGATCAAAGCTGTTAATAATTGGAAGAGACTAGAGACGATGACTGAGATTAGAAGTTTTTTTGGACTTGCTGGCTATCACCGGAGTTTCATCAAGGATTTCTCACGGATAGTAGTGCCTTTGACTAAGCTAACTAGAAAGGAGGTGAAGTTTGTCTGGTCTGACAAATGTGAGGAAGCATTCCTTAAGTTAAAGCATTTGTTGACCAATGCACCCGTGTTGTAGTTCCAGACGGAAACCAAGGGTTGGTGGTGTAGACTGATGCATGAGGAACTGGATTGGGAGCTGTGTTGATGTAGAAGGGTAAAGTGATTGCCTACGCTTCACAACAGCTTAGGCCGCATGAAGTGTGATATCCTACTCATGATTTGGAATTGGCTGCGGTGATCTTCGCATTGAAGATTTGGAGGCATTATCTCTTAGGGTAGAGATTTGAGCTATACACAGTCATAAGTCTTTAAGATGCTTATTCTCTCAGAAGGAGTTGAATATGAGACAACAGAAGTGGTTGGATTTTTTGACTGCTTATGATTTTGGTATAGAGTATACACCAAGAAAAGGTAATAAAGTAGCGGATGTTCCTAGTAGAAGACATCATAATATGGTGTTAGCTATGTTGGAAAAATGGAAGGATTTAGAAGCTTTGACTACCTGTAGTACGTAGTTAAGATCGACTGCTAGTTCTAATCAAAGTACTGCCATGTTGTCCTGTTTAGAAGTTTGACCAGTGTTGATTAAGAGAATTGCTTCTAAGCGGAATGAGGATCCATTATTAGCCGAGAAGATTAGAAGGCTTGAGGTTGGAACTGAGATGATGATTTGAAAGATCTTTGTCTTGACCAGAGAGGTTGGTAGAGAAAGAAGGGGCGATTATGTGTTCCAGATGTTGAGAACTTGAGGAAATAATTTCTTGGGGAATGTCATCGATCCAAGTTTACGATTCATCCTGGAGGGACCAAGATGTATCAAGATATGAAGAGGAGCTTCTATTGGGAAGGTATGAAGAGGGATCTTGGCTTATGGGTTAGGCGGTGTGCGAACTGTCAACAAGTGAAAGTCGAACATCAGAAGCCGAGTGGGTTACTTCATCCTCTAGAGATTCCAGTTTGGAAATGTGATTCAATATCCATGGATTTTATATACGGGTTTCCAAGGTCAAATAGACGAAATGAAAGTATATGGGTCATAGTGGACAGGTTGACCAAGAGTGCCCATTTCATTCTAGTCAAGTCAACCAGGACGACACCTGTTTTTGCGAAGTCGTTCATGAAGAACATAGTTAGACTACATGGGATTCCTAGTAGCATAGTCAGTGACAGAGATGCTTTGTTTACTAGTGAATTCTGGAAGAGTCTATAGGAGGTGTTAGGTACTAAGCTTAAGATGAGTACTGCATATCACCCACAGACGGATGGGCAGACAGATAGAGTCAATAAGTTACTTGAGGATTTGTTGAGAGCATGTGTATTGGACTTTGGTGGATCTTGGGAAGATCACCTACATTTGGTTGAGTTATCTGATAATAATAGTTATCAGACTAACAAAGGAATATCGCATTTTGAAGCTTTATATGGAAGGCCATGCAAATCGCCAGCATGTTGGTTGAAGACTGGAGACAGATTGGTCTTAGGTCCAGATTTGGTTAGGGAGGCGTCAAAGAAGATTGAGTTGATCCAAGGAAGGATGAAGGAAGCTCAATCCAGACAGAAAAGTTACGTAGATAAGAGGCGTAAAGACCTAGAGTTCTCAATTGGAGACAGGGTTTTCCTTAAGGTATCACCGATGAAGGGTGTGGTACGGTTCGGGAAAATAGGGAAACTGGCATCGAGATATGTAGGTCCATTTCAGATTATAGAGAGGATTGGAGAACTCACATACAGAGTAGAGTTGCCGAGCAGTATGGCATGTGTCTGTAATGTATTTCATGTGTCTCATCTTCGTAAGTATGTGCATGATCCAGAGACAACTATTCCTCCAACAGGGTTGAAAAATTTAGTAGTAGAACCTAATTTGAGTTTTTTTAGACAACCAGTTCGCATTGTAGCGAGAGATGAGAAAAGATTGAGAAATAAGACAGTCAAGTTGGTGAAAGTTCAGTGGAGCGAAAATGAGAAGGACTGTACTTGGGAGAAAGAGGACAGGATTCGAGATACTTATCCTGATCTACTTTAAGGGTATGTTTGTATTAGATTTATATAGATAATTCCTAGTCAGGTAGAATAGTATGGTTGTTAGGAGTCGTTATAGATGATTGCTATGTTTAGTATTTAGTCCTTACTGAATTTCGAGGACGAATTTCTTTAAGGAGGGGAGCCTTTAACACCCCTAATTTTTGACAACATTATTCAGGAGATTTAATTAGATAAATTAAATAGAATAATGTAAATGTTAAGTGATAAGGGGATTGAGATTTGAATAAACCTAATTAAGGCCGTGTTCAATTAACTAATTAAATGGGCTAAAGAACATTTTTTAAGTTAATTAATCTACATAAGGGTATAATAAGAATTAGCCGCACATAGCCCCTTACCCTTATATATTCTCGTTCCTTATCATTTCATTTCCCATTCACGTTATTTTGAAAACGCCAAACAAAAACGTAAAGAGGAGTCAGCCATCAACAAGAAGATTTCAATCAAAAGCTAGGGTTTCAAGCTTAGGGCGATATAATCTCAATCCAATCTCCTTATCTTAATCTAGGTGAATAATAATTCATTCCATCTCTATTTTGTTTTATAATCATATGTTTTTAGATTTAAGGGTAAATTCGTTTTTATGATGATTTGGATGCTAATATGCTTGAATTGCAATTTGTTTGATTTAAATAAGAATGTTTAAATAAGAATATATGCGGTTTTAGGATAAAACCGATTGATATTGATGTTTAAATGCCATGGAAAAAATTTATGTTATGTAAAACATGATTTTGGAGTTGGTTTTAATTTTGATAATTTTCCAAGCTATGGAAAGATTACTATGAATTTTCAAAGGAAAATATGGTTAATTGGGTTTATAAATTTATTTCGGAAATTATCTTGAGAATTTGGGTCTGAAATTTTGATATGTTAGATAACATGATTAAAGTGAATTTATGGAATTTTTGGGATTTTTCCTAAGTAATTTGCTATGCAAATTAAATTATTTTAGAATAAGGACTTATTTGCAATATTGGTTTTGCTTAATGGAAGGGCTTATTTGCTAACTCAACCAGGGTTTAGATCTGAAATTAGTGACAGTTATTTTAGTAAAGAATTTGAAAAGTTAAGGCAACCAATCATAAGTTTACATGTGGCAGGTTAGTTAGAAAGTGTTTGCTTTAATTAGTATTAATTCAGGTTTACCTAGGAAAGTTGGTTCCGCCTTCTTTAGAAGTACATTTCGACTCAGAGCTTCCGCCTTCAATCAAGTCCAAACCCACTAAGCCGAAACCAATACACAAGGTATCACTTAGATGGTACGCAGTGGATTGAAGAAAGGCGGAAGGCATGGTGTCGAAAGCATTGCTTCCAATGGGGTCGATACTTTTGTTTATTTTATAAAGAGAAGCGCTTGCCTTTGTTTTATTAAAGCCTTCGAAGGAGTCGAAGCATATGTTTCGAAAGAGGTTTTCTAATAGCTTTCGAAAGGGTTGCCACTTTATGTTTTAAAAGTAAGAGCTTTCGAATGAGTACTTTTAGTTATAAAATAATGCTTTCGAAAGAAGGGTTCCGACCTGGTCGAAGCCCTGCTACCATTCTTTTGCCTTTCGAGTGTATTGAAATCATCAATGCCTTCGAAAGGCAGTGCTTGTTTTAAAGATGTTTTAAGCCACTTTCTAAATGCTTTCGAAAGGGTCCAAGGGTTTTAAAGGCAATGGCTTCGGAAGGGGGTTTCGATGCTATCCTTCGGTGTTTTGTTTAAATGATTTGAAGCTTTCGAAAGGGATGGTGCCAACGCCATCAAGTTTTCCCTAATATTTTTATATGATAAAGGAGGGTTTTGAAAGAGATACTTTCATTTATATTCACTTTGACCCAAGTAATAATTTAAGTATAAACCCAATGGTTTCGAAAGGGGGAGTTTCAATTGTTTCGGAATGGGTGCTTCCAAAGGTTTCGAAGCTATGCTCCTAAAAGGTAATAAGTAACACTTTATTACGTTCAAAAGGTTTTGAAAGAGAAGTTTTAAAGTGTTTTGAAAGGCAAGGCTCTAATGTTTTGAAAATAGATCTATATGCTTTTGAAGGAGGTTATCCAGTGAGGTTAAAAGCAAGGTTTTAAAGGTTTCGACGGTCTTAGTTTTCAAAACTAGTAACCCAATCTAATTTTTAAGGAAAACTGTGGCATAAATAAATAAATTTTTTTGAACAGGAGATTTTTAAGAAGTTTTCTTTGAATAAAAAGGGTTAAAGGGATTAACCAAGTTATTGTGTTTGCTTCTTCATATATGTATATATACATATTGTAATAAACCCATAACTGTATTTTAGGGATGGGCATAATAACCAGCTAGGTTGACCCAGTAGTGGATATAAATTAAGTTAACTCCTGATTGAGTAAAATTTCATCCAGGAGGTCAAAAAGACCAGAATATAGGATGCTAAAAAGTTAAAGGAAGATATTGGCAGGGGCCAACAGGTTCTCAGTAAGCCCATGAAAACTGAGTATTTGAAAAGGTATTGGTAGGGGCCAATAGGTTCATAGTAAGCCCATGAAAACTATGATTTGATATTGGCAGGGGCCAATAGTTTTATAGTGAACCCATGAAAACTATATCCGGATTAAGATGGATGTCAATAGGTTCCTAGTCAGCCCATGAAAACTAGGATAAGAAGAGAAGATATTGGAGTTACCAATAGGTTCCTAGTCAACCCATGAAAACTAGGATAAGAGTAAAGGTATTGGAGTTACCAATAGGTTCATGGTGATCCTATGAAAACTATGCAACTGGATAGGGAGTCCTTAAACATTTTACCGGTTATTAGTTAGCCCATGAAAACTGTTAGGTATATAGTAATCCTAGAAACTATAATTGAGACAGATAGTCAAAATGAATGGGATGGGTAATCCAGAATAGATTCATGTATGTTGCATATCATCATATCATATTGTTTTGAATTGTTTTAACCATTGTGGATGCAGGAGCACAGTATATGGTTTTATAAAGGTTTTAAGATACTAGTGAGGGGAAAACCCGTTCCGCTAAGCGGCGTGGTCTCACTAGATATCTAAATGGTTTGAGATGGTAGATTATTATTCATACCAGGCTTTATGTCTGACTCGAAGTTTATGATTTCCCCTTAAACTCTCGGGTACTCAATTGATTTTGAGTAGTTTGAAAGATTAGGTTTTCAGGTACCTCATTTGACACATAAGCTTCCAAAGACGTGCAGGAGGCATGAAAACTATTTAGAGTTCTCTTTTATTTTGATTCCGTTATGTTGTTTGTAATGGCAAAGTTGTTAAATTGCCTTTATATGCTCTGATCATCCAAGAAGGCATCTTCATATGTCACTCTTGGCGTATGTTGTAATAAATATATTTTCTTTGAATGTGGCAAACGATTGTGGGATTATGTAATGAATTGGAATTGTTTTGAAATGGAATGTTATCTTGTTTGATGTTTTAAAATTTTTCCATATTCATGTGTTTATGTGTATTAATGAATCTAACATTACCGTATTTGGTCGTCGAGAATTAATAACTATGAATGACTGCAGCATCTGTTGCAGTTAGTTTTGAGCCTCCAAGTAGGGGAATGTTACAGATATATTATGTGATAGTAATTATAATATACCGTAATCATGAGAAATTTATCATAATAAAATAACATATTATTTTAAATATTCTTAGTCAAGATATTTCAAGATGGAATATCGATACATCACTTGAAATTAGAGTACGTAACGCTCTCTAAATGTTGGATGGTGCATTACTTATGGTTATTACCGGTACCAAGGGGTTACGTGTTGATTGGATAATTACGAAATGACTCACTCGGGAGTTTTCAGTTGGTAATACGACTAAAGTCAAATAGAGAATCTCAAAGTTACGATATCACACCAATCTCTCCACTTGAGAATACTGTTGAACTTCATTGTGAACACTCCACTTTGCTTGTAGTCAAATCGTGGCATGACGTCCATCGAACGAATATAGTTGGATTTGAGTTGTAGAACTGGAAGTGAAACACTATCCAAAAGAGAATTTGTCTCATCGGTTATATAAGGTTAGTATCACGGTCAACTATAGTCAACTCAAAGTCAAAGTTTCTGGCCAGAGTAGTTCAATTAATAATAATTATTATTATCGAACCAAGGACTTTGTGTTTGGACTATACAAGTTAAATGTAGATGATATTGGAGTTTTGACGAAAATCAAATTCCATAAGTCCTAATGTGGATGATATTCGAGGTTTACCAGGTATCACTTAAAATAGTGAAATTGGATTTTACCAAAAAAATGTGTAAACGATAAATTCGGCCAAATGGTCATACCACTAGCCAAGGTTACGTGTGAATGTTGATATTCGAATTGTTCCATATTAATTATTGTCTGAATTTACACCTTTAAGTCGCACAGCCGCAATGTTGAATACTACAAAATACCACATGATTAAATCATAATTATTATAAAGTAACTAATAATTTTTAAATAATAATTATTAAATTTTATCTGATTTATTTGAATTAGTGTTTAATAAAGTGCATATATAAGGTTATATATGTACTTATCGATACACGATATTGATAAGCATTTAGATTGGATTTAAAATGAATAAATATTGATTAGATTTGGACATAACAATAGGTCCATTAAGCCCATGTATAGGTCGGCGATATATGTAGGGAGAAGGTGATATTCATTTGAAATATATGGTTTTGAACTGCCAAAAAGAAGAGGTAAACTAGCAAATCCAGATCTCCTTCTTTTACTCCTTCCATTTGCCTATTAAAACCATTTATCCCCTCTTATTTTCGGTTACACTAAGCCTCCATTCTACCCCACCTCTGGCTGCAAGTTCAAGGACATCTCCTCCTTCCCTCCAAATTAAAATTCGATTCAAATAAATGTATTTCTGGTTAGTGGTGTTCTCTTCTAATCACATGCACTTTCTGGAGGATTATAGATTGAATCTAGAAGGAGTTCATTCAACATTTAAGGTGTTAATCCTAGGCTTCATATTCTGGTAAAATCTATACTATTTTAACACACACACACACAGATATATATATATATATATATTAATTTATATCTGTATGCAAGTGCATATTAGATCTCTATATTATAATGAATATATATATAGTCTGATTTATGTACATATACACATACATTTAATTGAATTAAAAATCATACAAATTCAAGTAATATACACAAAAAATTTCGACCATTTAAAATTTAAAAAATCCAAAAGTTAAAATGTTTCTAAATCAATTTTAAAATTAAAATTTGAATTTTGTAATTATTTTACATATGTATAATGCATACAGATTAATTTATTAATCAATAATCATAAATAAATGCATGTATATTAAAAAACAATATTTTTATGAATATGTATTTATAAGTAAATCTGAAATATAAAAAATAATTTATAAATATAAAGATTTGGCAGGGGTTCCCAACTCCTCGACAGAAGGAGAGGGTTCAAGCCCTAGCAACTACACTTTAGTAGCTTGTAATTTGCAGAGGCATGTAATAATCCCTTAAAATGAGTTGAAAATCTCAGGATCGAAAAGTGCATTTGCGAGGGCCCGGCTAAAATGGGGAGTCGGTTGGGATGGGCCTACTGAATTCCTTATCTCTACTCTCCGAAGTAGGGCAATTTATAAAGATTTATAAATATATGTCAAACCATTTAAACTATGTATTATGTATTTACTAATAATAAAATTATAATAAAATTTTAAACATAAATCCATACAGATTTATATTTAAAAAAAATCATATGGATTTGTTTAATAATAATTATACCAATATTTAATCTACAAATCTGCATGGATTTGTCTTTAAAAAATCATTTTCCATATAAAATATGTTTGACACAATAATTAAAAAATGACCTTTTGAACACATGTAATATATGCTTGCTAGTTAAAACACTATAAATAGATTTTAAAATTAAATTTAAAATATTTATAAAAGAAATTACATACATATATATGTATAACGTATTAACTTTTGAAATTTGAATTTAGACTTAAAATAGATTTTCCTCTTAGATCTAGATCTATCTTTGAATTTAAATTTATCTTAGATATTTTAGATATTAATTTAAACCATTTTGGAAATGATCAACGTTTTTAAATAAACTAAATTAATATATAAAAATATTATACACACACACACATGTATATAAATAATAACTTAATTATTAACAGCAAATACATATATAAAATGATAAATGTATCTATTACAGTGTAAATTCCAACACTTATATATAAGCACATTAAACCATCTACACATATATATGTTGCACATGCACTATACATGTATATGTGTTTTTGATACACATATACATTACATATATAACATAAACGGACTCAAATATTTATATAAAATAATTGATTAAAATAAAGATTTTATATAAAATTATTTAGATTGGATCTAAAATAATTTAGACTTCATAGACCCAATAAGATCTAAAATGTAATCATTTTTGAAATCCATCAATTTAACCCGCTGCATGCTGGCCTAGTTACATCACAAATAATACTAAAAGCAAAATAATTGAAAAAGGCACTATAGAACTCCCATTCACTCCAGGAAAGGTTCTTACTTTGGTCAATGTGTTTCATGTACCAAACATATGTAAGAATATGGTGTTTAGATACCTTCTGAATAAAGGAGGATTCTAGATAGTGTACAAATCTGACTAGTTAGTGTTACCAAAGAACGGTAGGTTCATTGGACTAGGATTCTCTTATAATGACATGATAAATTTGAACATAATAAAGAGTAATTCTATTTATATTATTCATTTTTTGGACTTGAGGCATGTTAGATTAGGTCATGTTAATTATGGTTTTGTTAAGAATATGGATATGTTAAGATTAATTTCCGATTGCAATTTTGGTTCAGTCTCTAAATGTGAAGTCTGTGTCCAAGAAAAAATAAATAGGAAATCATTTAAGTCTATAGAAAGGAAAACTAATCTACTTGAATTAATATATATTAATTTTGGTGGTTTAAAGGGTCATACAACTTATGGTGGTAATAAATGTTATGTTAATTTTTTTTATGATTATTCAAGATATGCATGTGTTTATCTAATGAGGACCAAAGACGAAGTTTTGGTAAGTTTAAAATATATAATGATGAAGTGGAAATGTATTAGGACTTGAAATTAAAGTGTTGCATTCCGGTCATGGTGGTGAATGCTTTTTAAATGATTTCCATTATTTTGTATTGTAACGACCCGAAATTTCGAATACTTCATATTTAAATATTTGAATCTTGGATTAAATAATATTAAAACGATTTGTAAGCTTGTTAACCCCCTTTTAAATCATAACTAATTATGGTAAACTTGTTTTGGAAAAATGTTTAAAAAACTATATATTCTTGAAGAAAAATCGATAATGCGACCGAAAATTGGTTTATCGGTAAACAGCTTTTCGATCGATATAAGTTGTTTGAACTCTTATGCACTTGACTAATGATCAAATGAACACATTAGCAACTAATTAACACACTGCTTCATTAAGCTTGGAAAGTTCTAGAATATTCTAATGGATAAGAGATATTATTATGGTGAGGATATAATGGTAATTAGCATAAATGAGGAGTGGTATAAAGATGCATGTGAGAAGGAGGCTCCTTTGTGACTTTCCATGGAAGGTAGAAGGTGGTAATGACCCCTTAGACAAGCCTATATAAGAGAGGGCATACCCTTAGTATCATTCACCAATTCACAAAAACAAATCCGAGCTTTTCCAATGCCTTCTCTTCTTCTTCCTCTCTTATGTTCTAAAATGAAAAGGTTGCAAATCAACTCCAAATCACTTCAGAATTTGCCACAAGGCTTAGTATTGTTTGCGCCAAAAATGTTCACAAACACCCAGTTGTATGTGAAAGCATCAATTTCCAAAAAAATCTAAATAGAAAGGTAAGCACGCAGATAACAGAATAAATAGCAGAAAAATAAAGGAACGCATGAGTTTTATAGTGGTTCGGCTATCTCCGACCTACGTCCACTCCAATGATCTTTTATTTATACTATTTAATTATAGTTACAAATTGTTTGCAACTAAATTAGTCATAAACACCCAGGAATAGATTTTTGTAGAGAAGTAAGTGATGAGATATTAAATTAAACTAAGGAAATGATTAAGCTAATAATAGATAAAAAGCAATAATCAGAAATACAGAGATTTATAATGGTTCGGCGTTGTATGCCTACGTCCACTTTGAGGATTATCTTTATTGATCACTTATAAATCTGATTACAGCAGTAGGAAATAGAAAACACTTGATTACAATAGAGCCTAGAGTAACAAGCAGCGTAAACATCTTGAAAATGAACCAAAAGGCTTGTATTTATAGGGAGAGATGATGAGATATTTCACTAAGATCTCGGCAGAAGGCTCTCTAGGTCCACAGGGGCCTACCATAACGATCGGTGGCCTTAATTTGACAATTTGGAACAATCGGCTAAAGTTTCACCGATCGATATTCTTGCTTCCAACTCACGTGCGATAGTTTTTGGGGGTCTCACATGCCTCTTGAACTTGCCTCTAAAATATGAAGTCAATCCGAGTTGTAGATTATGAGATATGGATCAACCTTTGCTACACTTGAAATGTTCACCGATCGTTATGAAGGATCGACAAAGAACGATCGACCAAAAACGATCGGCTATCTTCATATTTCAAGATCTTGATGCGCGATCATTTTTGTAGGCTCCACTCCTCAAAATACCGAGGCTTTGAAAGTTTCAAGTGAATTGGCCTTGTGGATTTGAGATATCGATCCATCTCCACTGATTTGAGTTGTTTTATGGATCATTCCCAATTGATCCATATAAATCCTTGCTTTGTCCGTAACTCGAGCATAAGAACTTTGATCGACTCCAAATTTGAAATGTAACTTCGCAGGGCAATGCCAGTCACTTCATGCTGATTGAACCATGATTCAGACCCGGCCCGAATCTCCTCGACCATTGTCCATAGTATTGTATAATTGATTCCTAAGGTTGATAACCATCCGTTCTTAGCCAAGTCGATGATATCCCGGTCTTGACAAAATGCGAGATAACATTTGCCCCTAAAAGTATGTCTTATTTCGAACATGAAGTGCTTTGAATCGTCGCAAGCTAGAATCGTCGGAAAGAAATCCATCCGGTTCAATGAATAGTCGTTGTCCTTCCATTAAGTTGTTTTCTTGTCGAGGGTCGCATTTTCCTTATTCGCCGTGATGATTGATCGATTTCCAATAGTATAAATGCGGGATCATAACTTGTTAGCGATCATCATGCTTTGTTTCTGGCAATTTCTAAGCTTCAGCGACTTGGTTTTAATTTTTCTCTGGTCGATCTCAGGTGATCATTGAATTTTTTTTTATTTCAAAAAATTAGCTTTCGAAATGTATAGTAGCGCGTATACGTGTTCGTACCTGACTCCCGATCATGGTTACACGTTCATGGGTCGTTGTCAAGTTTTGAAATTTTTATAAACAATCTCTACCGATCGTTATTCTTATTTACATATATACCTTAACAAATATTCACCACCGATCGCTGTTTCCCCCGTCCACACACACACACATATATATATTAAAATGATCATTTTCTTCATAGGAAGAATTTTTGGATCGTTCCTAGTAACGGAACGATCGGCATAACAACCTTCCCTTAAAACGATCGACATCTAGCCTGCATGTAGAATGATCGACATAAGATCATTATCTCGGAATGATTGGCATACATCCTACCTATATAAGCACCTACACTTAGCCATTTTTCCTTCATCCTTCATTTCGTATCGTTTCCAATTGAGAATAACGTTCCAATTCCCCCCTTGACCGATCAAAGAAACGATCCACTTTCCCAAAAACTAAACCACATCTCTTCAAATTAATCACCATTCAACTGCTCCTCCAGATCTTACCTCGCTTCGATTTCGAATACACTTCCCTTTCCGGATTCCAACCTAGGTAATTTGATTCAAACTTGCTTTATGAGTCAAGAACGAGACTTTGGGTTTCATTAATTTTGTGATGTTCGATCCGTTCCATAGAGTGAATAGTAGTTGGAGGAGATGGAAGCTTCAACTGATCATTTCTGCAGAAGATGGAGTAGCTGTCTTGATGTAGGATGATCGTTCTTGAACGATCAGATAAAGCAATGGAGCGAACGGTCGATTTAAAAGGGGGTGAAGTGGAAAGAACGATCGATGGGATGGTTGAGATGAACGATCGGTTGGAGATTGGAGACGACGAATATTAGAGGAGATTGTGGCGTTAATCGATCGGTCATTGAGAAGGATGAAGCAGTGGAGTTGGGGAAGTTGTTCGATCGACCCATCACGATCGTTTTTGGACGATCGGCAAAACTTTAGGACATCGAGGCTTGAGTGTTTAACGATCCTCTACAAATGATCGGCAATGTTTCGGAGTTAGAGGCTTTTGAGGTGGATAGGGCAAAGTGGGACGATCGGTTAATGGCATGGAGAAAACGATCGACATTGAAGGCCAAGGAGGATGATCGGTGGATACGGCTAACTGTGAACGATCAGTGGATGTGGTCGAAGGAACGATTGGTGGTAGTGTCTTTATGAACGATCGACCTTGTTTGAGGAACGATCGGTTGTTAGCAAATGAACTTTAAAAAATGGAACTTAAATAAGTGAACTTGAAATAAATGATGCTTGCATACTTAAACGGACATTTGAACTTGCATATGGCTTGCATACGATTTGAACTGCATATTCGGTAACAGATGACCTTAGAACTATGACACGAACCAATACCTTTGACAATTCTCTTAAAGCTCATCAGTGACTTAGAAAAAAATCAAAGTTTCGCTTGCTGATGATCGATCGTGAAACTCAAACTGCATTGTTTCCCGATGACACGGAGAAACGGTTGAGACGGTCAGGAATGACGGTCTCTCCGGTTGAACCTTGAAGTCTAGTCGTCTTTTCCGTCTTTGGTTTTGCACAACTTATTACTGTATTGTATAGCAGTTTACCACACCACACTAGCACTCACTATACACTGGGAATGTACACTTTACTTTATCTAACCATGATTTTTACCGAGTTTAATAGTTATGGGTTCTAAACGTTCTGGACGTCTTGTAGCTATGCCAGCTGGATTATCTTCCAACTGGGTAACCCTGACGTAGAATCAAGTTCTGCAACTGAATCTAATACTCCATCCTCTAGTCATCATTCGGAACAACCGGAAATCTTGGGCCCTTAATTTGACTTTTCTGATGTTGTTCCCATCCTTACACTAGATGTTATCGATCCTACTCCCGACACTTGGAGGATGCAGTTATTTTAGAGAACCCTACCGATTTGGTAGCCTCTAAAGTTAAGGAAGATGCTCTTCGCTGAATCTCCGTAAGGCACGAAATTCCTTACGATGATGTGTTGCTTCCATCGCGAGATGACAGGGCTCACAGACCTCAGAAGGGTATACGGCGTGCAACAAGTTCATGTGTTGGGACGGATGCATCCCGCTATTAAATTCATATATTCAGAAAATTCTTTATTATTTAAGGATAGCTCCAGTGTAGCTCCATCCAAATGGCTACGCTCTTCTCAACTGTACATATATGGTATTTGTGGAGTTCCTTCACCGTCCTCCAACCATTAATGACATCCGACTCATATTCACTTTCAAGCGACGGATAGGGAGTCTTTCGTTTACATTTCTTGAGTCGGCGAAGAGGTGCCAGATTCTAACTAGTGCATGGAACAAATTAAGCACCTTTAAAAGTGAGTGGTTCTTCGTTCGTTCTCCACCCGGTTTCGCTCGACAATGGCTGGAAAGACATAAGCGCTATCCACTATTTTTATATTAGCACGAAAAAATGATATTCAAGTTGTATTCCTGACTACATTCCTCCTTTACAGGTATCGTCACATGGCCTAGCGGCAATATTTATGAAGAGGCGGTCAGAACTCTGAAAATTGCACCTCCTAAGGACAGGAACTTCGAATATCTGCTTATGGGCCTCAGCATGGGGCTAACCAAAGTTTCCCAAACTGCAGGGACAAGACCATGGGCTGCAGTTAGTCAAAGGGACAATCGAGCCGATCCTTTGGTGCCCCGGGTCACGAGTGCTCAGGAATTCACTGGTATTGATGTCAAAGGACATAGAGGCTGTTAGAACCTCCAGTTTATGTTTCAATGATAACAACTATACAATCATATATATATATATATATACACACACACTTTATCAAGATTACATGTATATGCTACAAGAAGACACCATGCTCGAAGATATTGAGATTCAAAGAGAAACGAAGATCTATCGACCATACTACAGTTAGTAAGGTTATTCTATTATAAAAGAGTCTTAGATAAAATATTATTAAGGTCTCCTAGAGTATATATGCATACACGAGCACACACTATTTCATATGCATCGAAATTAAGTTGGAAAACTGATTTTACTACTCACATACATCTGAGATAAAACCAAAGACGTCTGTGATAATTCTTGGGTAAATATTTTTTGAAATCACAGACGTTTGAGGTATTACCACAAACGTATGTCATATGAAAAACTACAAATTTTGAAAAGACACTTTTGTTTGAGACAAAAAGAAATCACCCTTCATCGAAAGGTTGCGGCCATTAA
The DNA here is from genome assembly GCA_030737815.1 of Allium fistulosum. NCBI lineage: Eukaryota > Viridiplantae > Streptophyta > Magnoliopsida > Asparagales > Amaryllidaceae > Allium > Allium fistulosum. The sequence continues at coordinate 1,122,986,912 of CM060904.1, read as the reverse complement.
AATGAATAGATCTTCTCAAATAGTAACAACTCTTCATCTGCACCCTTTTGAATCTATAAATACTACTTTGATTGAGATGTAGAGATTAACTAACTTGAATTAATTGAGTCTTTTCTCTCTTGAATTCTTAACACTTTCTTGCATATACATTGCTCACATACTCAATCTATTATAACCAAAATATAATTTTGGTTAAACCACTTCCTACAACTAGAAGCATTCACCTTCACATACTCAAAGGAGATCATAGGAAGATTTGTAATATCAGTCAAAAACCGTGTTATTTGGAACACAAGATTGTCAGAGATATACTTTTGTATTAGCCTATTCCTCTAGGCGAAGCGAGGGTCAGTTGGTTAAAGGAAATACCGAAGGGGAGCTTCAGGACTGGACGTAAGACGGGAGGTCCAAACCAGTATAAAATATCTGGTGTGATCGTTTCTATTATTTATCTTACATTCAATTATTATACAATGCTTATCATAGTTAGTAGTATACACACATATATATAAGTTGCATTATTTATAAAGATCCTATAGACTTTCAGAGGTGATGTGCTCGATCACAACGGTGATAAATCCGGTCTTGGGGTTGATGTTGGGTCCTTGCAGGCCTCACAACCCTCGGTTAATGATAGGAGAAAGAAGAAAACATTTGTACATAAATTTCCAAAAAGTTGTCTTTCTGATCAATCCAAGTCGACGATGACTCCTAAGATTGTTCAAGATGAATCATCTTCCCAACCGTTAAAGCATTCAAGTTTACCACTTGATTCTTTAGCTGGTCTACTAATTCCATATGATCTTAACGCTTTTCGTTTTACTGATGTGAGCATCGAGGGGTCGGAATCTCCCACTAGAATTGGCACTGAGGTTCCTACTTCTGAAGGAGAAGTTACACCAACGAGCAAGGCTCCTGCACCTGGTTTGTCGGGGGGTTACACAAGGACACATGCATACACTTGCACCCCTCAATGTTGCATTATGCTTGACTTGTGCTTTTTAATGCTTAAAGTTGATTAATTTATGTTTTCCTTTGCAGAAACGATGGTAAAGAAGAGGAACATGTTTGATTCCCTCCAGGATATACACCACCAATCCTCTGGTTCATGCTTTGGCTCTTACCATGGTAGTCGAGAGTATTACGATTCCAGTTATTGCCTTGCCCAGGATCGAGGTCATCAACACAGAAGTGATAGGGATAAGCCACCCCAAGACAAACATCGATCAAGATCGAGATCCCCTCCTTCAAAGGGTCCCGAGAAGTCAACTGATCGCAAGAACCAACCTATCAATCACTTTCGAGGTCCTCCTCATGTTCTTGTGTCTACACAGCCTTTTGTTTCCTCTCATTCTCAACGGCCAAGCAATTTTCATCGCCATAGTGAACATGTTGCTGCCTACAGGCTCGGCAAGGAAAATACTGAAGTTGAAGAAGCTACTGAAGATCCTACGATCAATCCAACTACTCATATGGCACAGCTTCGTGAAGAATTTCCAAACTTATGTTTTGAAGGGTTCTATTTTCCTCCCAACTTGAAGAGGGTTCTAGACCATGTTCAGAAAATGACTATCGACTGTGTCACTGACATCCACATGCAGTACCGCGAATGGATGAAGGCAACAGAGAAAATGTCAAAAGTCTCCTTCGAACGTGCGGCGAAGATTGAAAAGCTAAAATGCCAGGAAGCTCAAGATAAAAGAATCATTGACACTTTGACAAACGAGCTAGAGGCCTCTAGAACCTCCTTAGCAGAAGCTGAAGGAAAAGCTAATGCTATTGTGAAATCCATGGAGGAGATGAAATCCAGTCATCTTGATATGGTTCAAATATTGCATCATCGAAATCAAGATATAGCGCTTGAGCGAAATACAACTCGAATTAATGAATCCATAGCCTTGAAAGAGATAGTGGATCTCAAGGCTAAGCTCGAATATGCAAATAAGGAAAAAGATGATGCCTAAAAGTTCGTTCAAGATGCTTGTGATGAGCTAGTAAATGTCAGACTTGAGAGAGACACGACTGTTGCAAGGGCCAAAAATGTCGATGCACTTATTCAGCATGAAGCATAAGCTACCAAGAACAAGGTTAAGGAGGAGAATGAGCTTGACCCACTTCTCATTCTTTACAACGCTAACGTTCTCAAGCACAGAAATTTGAAATGGCTTGGTGACAATTATCCCTACCAGCTCTGGCGTACGTGGGAATTTCTCATTGCAGAAGAAAAGAAACTTCTTAATTCGGAGGACATCGATCTATCTAGGCTTGAAAGTGAAATGCAATTAAGCGACGAACCCAAAACATTACATGATATTCAGCTTTCAGTCCAGAAAGAATCTGTTGCTGCTTCTTCACAAGAAGTGGGTGAAGGATCCGGGTTGGCACTACCCGATATTACAACCGAATTGGCCACAGCACCCCAGGTCATCCCTATCTCCACAACAGTCTCTTCAACCATTCCCAGGTATGATCCAGACAAGTCACAACTTTCTCCAATTCCCAAACGCAATTCTGAGGATGTTTCGGCTCAACCTGGGAGCCATAAGGAGGAAGGTATTCCGTCGACATTTCCCATCTTTCATATAGTTGGGGTGTTATCAATTGATATTTATAATCTTTTCGCCTATATTTTCTCAGCTTTGAATCTATCAGGTGTCTCTCCTCTTCCCTCATAAGATCCTCAGTTGGAGTCATAAGCGGCCGCGACAGAATCCATTAAAGTTACAACTTCAGTCGCTGCTCAAGGTGCTCAAGAAGAAGCATTTGTTATTGATGATCAATTCATGGAGGCATTATTCAAGGATGGAAGCGACCCACACCATGAAATTCCCTTTGATGAAGATGTTGCAATCATGGGTTCTTCCGACCCCACTAGTGAGCTCAGCATGAAAGTGTGTGTTGAGAGGGAAGAACTATTGAAAAAGGAGGTAAAAGTAGAGCCTGTTGATTCGGGCTTTAATGAACCGATTCATGTCCCGCTGTAGATGATCCCTCATGACGGGACAATTCCCCAAGATGATATCCCCTTCGCTTCTGGTGCCGAGAGTGCCTCTATCCCTCCTACTTCTAAAGATGATACCGCCTTGATTCATACAACTAAAGATACTTCTTCGAAGAGAAAACGAGGTAGAAAAGGGTCGAAGAGAGGGTCGAGTGGTAGTTCGGAAGGAGCCACTCCAAAGAAGCATAGGAAAGATAGGAAATCTAAGAAATAATCTTTTGGTTGGAGTGATATGTAAATAGCATATATGGCTACTTTTTCTTTTCATCAGTCGTGTTTGTATGGGTACGACCCCCACTCCCATTTCTCATTTTGAATCAACTTGTATTGTGTGCAAAAAGTTTGGTGTTAATAAGAATTCTTTTATTTTTTGTGTATAATTCTTGTATACACTTGTTTCAATGATTGACCTATCACGTTTTTCATTTTATGTATTTGTGATTCGTCGTTCGTCTGGTCAGATATCGATCTGATTTATCCATCCCAGGGCCTCCTTGAGGTCGTGGCCTTGAGTCGTATCAAGCACCAGGCTCAAGCCTTAATGTTACGCTTGTCGAACTCGGCGGTTTGAGTAACTGTACTCTTGTCCCCAGTCCCGGGTTAGTGGAGTTAGGTATTAGATGGTTGAACTCCATTTTTAGCAAGCTTACACTCCTTATGTCGACTTCAGTCCAGAGGTTATGGAATAGTGAGTGGTCGAACCGCACTCGTTTATTTATTTATACTCATTCCGCACTCCAGGGATAAGAGTTATTTCGCAGGGGAAAGATTCACACCTGATTCGTGTTTATACTCCAATTCGCACTTTAGGGACTTAGAGTTTTTTCGTGGGTGGATGATTCACACCCAATTTATGTTTATATTCCAATCCGCACTCTAGGGACATAGAGTTATTTCGAGGGTGGACGATTCACACCCGATTTATGTTTATACTCCAATCGACACTATGGGGACTTAGAGTTATTTTGCGGGTGGACGATTCACACCAGATTTATGTTTATACTCCAATCCACACTCTAAGGACTTAGAGTTATTTCGCGGCTGGACGATTCACACCCGAATTATGTTATACTCCAATCTACACTCTGGGGACTTAGAGTTATTTCACGGGTGGACGATTCACACCCAATTTATGTTTATACTTTAATCCGCACTTTGGGAAAGAGTTATTTCATAGGTGGACGATTCACACCCGATTTAAGTTTATACTCCAATCCGCACTCTGGTGACTTAGAGTTATTTCAGCGAGCAGTCGAATCATATTCTCCATAATTGATTGATTTCCCCCAGAAGTCAGGGGTTTAATTTAGCGAGCGATCTGTCATGTCACGATCGCTCTTATTTTATTTCAACCTCGTCACGTAACTGATAAACAATGCTACAACAAACATAAATACAAAGGAGTCCAAGGATTTATTTGCTAAATGGAAAAGAATGACGTAATATGTGTTATTACATATCTAGAAAATCAAATGCTGAAGCAAATTCTGAAAGTAAATGCAACTGAAATGAAAAAGAAATAAACTAAGTGAAATAGCATCGTAAATACTCGCTATTCCACCCCCTTGGAAGTGTGATGCCATCAACGGTCGCTAGCTTGAAATTTCCCTCTCCAAGCCTTTGTTCAATGACATATAGTCCTTCCCAGATTGGATTCATGTGCGATGTGGTAGAAAAAACCCGTTTCAGAATGAGATCGCCAATTTCAAAGGTTCTAGGTCAGACTTTAATGTTGTAGTACCGGGCGATTCGGTGTCGATGCGCAGCTGCCCTCAGATCGATTTCTTTATGCTTCTCATCTATAAAGTCAAGAGATTCCAAAAGGAACCATGCCACGTCTTTTTTTCTTCACCAGGACGTACCTCGGGTCGATATTCATGGCATGGCTCGCAATGGCAGGTGAGATTCCACACATGTCAAAATGAGTCCAAGCGAATGCATCAAGATTCATTCTGAGAAATCTAACAAGTTCTTTCATCATCGGGGGGTTGAGTTGTGATCCAATCTTTAGGACTCGTGGTGGGTTGTCACGGTTGACTGTGATATTAATTGTCAACTCAACCAGTTCAGCCTTGGTCTCTTTGGGCTTCTCTTCATCATCACTCGAATCTATATCTCTATAGAACCGACTGTGGCACCCCAGCCAAGGCTCAGGCGCTAGTTTTCAATCTTCGGTAGCTTGGATGCGGACAGTCTTTTCCACACCCTTACCTTTTTCTTTGCGCTGAGCATCTCTCAACTCAGCTACATAACAGGCATGTCCAGTCGCCTGATCGCCATGAACAACTCCAACACCATTATCTATCAGAAACTTCAAAGTCAAACACCATGGGGCAAGAGCTGCCAAGAATTCAGCTAGGGCTGATCGACCTAGAAAAACATTGTATGGAGAGTCAACATCCAAAACAACAAATGATAAGATCCGCACTCTCCTTCGTTCACCTTCTCCAACTCTACAGGTAATTCCATATAACTAACAACTTCGGTTGCAATGCCATTAAAACTGTGTAAACGAGCTTTAGGCGGTTTTAAATCTTTGGCTTCCATCCTCATCTGATCATAAGCCTTTTTAAAGATTATATTTACTGAACTTCCACAATCAATCAATATCCTTCTCACCAAAGCAGGGACAATCATGGTCAAAATGACCATTGGGTCGATCATCGGAGCCTCTATCTTATCTACATCTATATTCCTAAACACTATATTATCCGCCATTGTACGTTGCTGTTTTGACGGAGCTTCATCTTTCGTATTTGAACAGCATTCAAAATCCACATGCCTAATCGCAATAGCATAGCGCTCCATTTCCTGCCAACTCTTATCTGCTGGGGCGGGTCCTCCGACTATCGTATTTTTCACCAGTCTTCCACCAGTCCACGCAGGCTCCTCAGACCTACGCGGCGCTTGTCCTCGGTTAGGGTCAGATGTCCTCTGCCCGCCATCCTGCAGGAATTTCACAAACTATTGTAATTTCCTTTCCCGAATGAGTTTTTCTATAACATCCTGGAAATGCCTGCATTCATTCGTATTGTGCCCATAGCACTCGTGAATCCGACGGTATTTCTCAGTCTGTTTTTGCTTCTCTATTGATTCTTTTGAAGGTGGCTTCTTATACTAAATGGTATTGCAAGTAGACAGATAGATATTTTCCAAAGGTGTATTCAATGGCATGTAATTATTATACATTGGAATCCTACGCTTTAATCTTCCAGAATCCCTCTTTCGTTCTCGGTTCCTATCTCCGCCTCTCTTTTGCTGGTTTGGTTTATTCTGGACATTCACTTGGACTTTCCAGAACTATCATCAGACTGTTTTATTGCGATGTTACTTTACACTCCCTCTCCACTTGGTCCTGCAACATTCTTTTTTTGGAGGACTTGGCTTCCTCCTTTCTCAAGTACTATGCCGCCTTTGCGTAAAAGCGCTCCAATGTTGCGGGCGGCTTACCGACTAACCAATCGCCAAAATCAGACTTTGGATCAATAAATTACGTCACGGCCATGAGTATCACATGGTCATTCGGATTACTGACCTCCGTAGTAGCTGTGTGAAATTTCTCCAAATAATCTTTCAACGACTTTCCTGGAGCTTGAATTAGGCTGGAAAGGGACATCACATCTTTAGGACGAGTCGCATGCATTCGAAACTGCTCTACAAACTTGGTTGCCAAATCATCGAATCTTGGAATTGATCGTGGGGGTAGTCTTGTGAACTACATCATTGTTATTCCAGAGAGAGTAATGGGAAAGCATCTGCATTTGTTTTCATCATCTGCTCATGCAGAATCCATCAGCCATTCATATCTCATGATATGTTGCATGGGGTCGGTTTTTCCCTTGTAAGCAGGCATTGATAGCATGTTGAACCTCCTCGAGTATTCCACATGTAGAACATTATCAGTGAACGGGGTATGGCTTCTCGAGATTCCCTAATCATCGTTAGTCAAGCCCTAGCTCTCTCTCATGAACTGTCTGACTATTACCGATAGGTCCGTTGTTTGGATGGTTGGTTCCAAGTGGTGTTCATGCTCCACCTCACGTGAATGGTCTAGTCGGTGTCTACGGGCCGTTTCATGCCTTCTTGGTTCACAATCTTCCCGATGCACATCTTGTACATTCATTTCATCATCATTCTGGGTAAGAACCTAGTCAGCATCCAATTAGACTCCATCATCCAAACCAATCCTAGCAGCTCCGATTTGAATCCCAGCGTGCACAAGTAAGTATCCTTCTCTAGCAAAGGGATCAGCACTGATCATTCCTGGCAGACCATGATGGTCTGCCTGTTCACACCCTGAAGTTTCTGCATGATATCCATCAATTCTACGATGCCTATGTCTATGATACCCGTCGAACTAGAGCCCTCCGATGCCGAGTAAGGGGTGGGATCCCTCCTAGCTTTCCCCCGTGGATGCTGGTTGATTTGGTTCATAAAGTTGATATTGGTCTGAATTTGTTGATTTACCTGTCGACGGCTCTTCATCATCTCTCTCATTAAACTATGAAATTCAGCTCTTGTAATAGCATCAGTGGGATTCTGAAGTTCAATCGGATCAGCATTCACATTTGTTGGTTGATTGCTTGGGTCTCCTTGCTGAATGTTGGTATTCACGTTTCCTTCCATGTTTTGAGAAGTAGATCTAGTATGTCTCACCATTATCGATAGCCTTGCTTAGATTTCTACTAATTTGAGTAGTACGAAGAATTTTCTAAAGATTACTGCATATCTCCTTTGGGGGATTTATCCAATCCAGTAGCAACAAAGAGATCCTAATAAACTGAGAATCAAGGTTCTCAGTGAAGGCACCAAATTTTTTGCAACTAAGTCGGTCACAAACACCCAGGAATAGATTTTTGTAGAGAAGTAAGTGATGAGATATTAAATTAAACTGAGGAAATGATTAAGGTAATAATAGATAAAAAGCATTAATCAGAAAAACATAGATTTATAGTGGTTTGGCATTGTATGCCTACGTCCACTTTGAGGATTATCTTTATTGATCACTTATAAATCTGATTGCAGCAGTAAGAAATAGCAAACACTTGATTACAATAGAGCCTAGAGTAACAAGCAGCGTAAAGATCCTGAAAATGAACCAAGAGGCCTGTATTTACAGGTAGAGATGATGAGATATTTTGCTAAGATCTCGGGAGAAGGCTTTTTAGGTCCATAGGGGCCCACCATAACGATCGGTGGCCTTAACTTGATAATTTGGAACGATCGGCTAAAGTTTCACCGATCGATATTCTTGCTTCCAATTCATGTGCGATATTTTTTGGAGGGTCCCACATGCCTCTTGAACTTGCCTCTAAAATATGAAGTCAATCTGAGTTGTAGATTACGAGATATGGATCAACCTTTTCTACACTTGGAATGTTCATCGATCGTTATAAAGGATCGAAAAATAACGACCGTCCAAAAACAATCGGCTATCTTCATATCTCAAGGTCTTGATGCATGATCGTTTTTTAGGCTCCACTCTTCAAAATACCAAGGCTTTGAAAATTTCAAGTGAATGGGCCTTGTGGATTTCAAGATATTGATCGATCTCCGCTGATTTGAGCTGTTTTATAGATCGTTCCTAATCGATCCATATAAATCCTTGCTTTGTCCGTAACTCGAGCATAAGAACTCCGATCGACTCCAAATTTGAAATGTAACTTCACATGGCTATGTCAGTCACTTCATGCTGATCACACCACGATTGGGACCCGGTCCAAATTTGCTCGACCATTGTCCATAGTATTGTATATAATCGATTCCCAAGGTTGATAACCATCCATTCTTAGCCAAGTCGATGATATCACGGCCTTGCCAAAAGACGGGATAATACAAATTGTTTTGCCTTTGAAAAATAATGGAGGAAGAGATAGGAAGTGATAAAGGAGAGCCAAAAGAAAAACCCTTTGCAATGAACCAAGTCCGATGTATTTATAGGTGAAGACGTGCATGGATCAGGCTGAAATTTCGACAGAAGAACCTCTAGGCCCATACGACCCGACCCGCAAAATTTGTGATCGGACACCAAAAAATAATTTAGTCTGATCATTCCATACTAACTCCAATCGGGCTGCAATCGTTTTTATCTGGTCCCCCATGCCTCTAGTCCATGCTCCTAAAGTTTCCCGCCATTCCGACTTACCATTGTGAGATATCGAGCGATCTTCGCTGTTTTGACTAGAAATTGGATCAAAGGAGGTCATTCCATGCTTCATCCTTTTGGGCTACAATTGATCGCATGGGTTCCCCATAATGTTAGCTACTTGCTCTCCAAATTTTGTGCAATTCTGACATACCATTTGCGAGATATCGCATTTTTTGCGAAACTATGGATCGTTCTAGCTGATTTGTACTATCGTTCCAATAACGGTCGACCACTTTTTCCATGATTTGGGAGTTTTGAGCTGCGATCAATAGTGGGGGTCCATGATGTATGATACTTGCTCTCCAAATTTAGTGCAATTTCAACTTACAGTTTGTGAGGTATAGTATTTTCCATGAAACTATGGATCGCTGATTTGTACGATCGTTCCAATAACGATTGGCCTCTTTTTCCAAGATTTGGAAGTTTTGTCATGTGATCAGTTTTATGGGCTCCACTCTTAAATATATTGATGCTCTGAAAGTTTCAAGTGCATTGGCATTGTAGATTTTTGGATATCGATCGATCTTCATCGATTTACGCTGTTTTATTGATCGTTCCCGATCGATCCATATAAATTCTTCCTTTGCTCATAATCGAGCATACGAACTCTGATTGACTTGAAATTTGAAATGTGGCCTTAGGGGCCTTCCTTGTCATGTCATATTGATTGCACCTTGATTGGGACCCGGTCCGTATCCGCCCAACTATTGTCCATAGTTCCAAATATCATTGATTTTCGAGCCAGATAACCATCTCTCCGGGCTTTCTTCCTTGATGATCACAGAAGCCATTTAGCCAACTTTTATGATATATTGCCTGGTCAAAAGGTGGTATAACATTTGCCCTCCAAAACCTTCCTTGTGGTAGGAATGCGTGTTTTGAGTTGCCTTAAGTCCAATGTTTGAAACCTGTTGATGACCTATGAACAAATCGGTGATCTTGCCTGATCGTTAGTTACGGCCGTTCGGGACCGTTAGTTAAATTCATAACCATTCCAGGCTGATGAAGATCACACAGGATCGAGTGTCTGTTTGAGGCGAAATGCAATAATTCAAGATTGAGTGCCAGTTCGAGGCAAAATGCGATCATTCGAGATCGAGTGCCAATTCTAGGAGTAATGTGATCGTTCGAGATCGAGTGCCCGTTCGAGGAAAAATGTGATCTTTCGAGATCGAGTGCCGTTCGAGGTGAAATGTGATCATTCGAGATCAAGTGCCATTTGAGGCGAAATGTGATAATTTGAGATCGATTGCCGTTCGGAGTGAAATGTGATCATTCAAGATCGAGTGCTGTTTGGGGCAAAATGTGATCGTTCGAGATCTAGTGCCGTTCGAGGCGAAATGCAATCATTTGAGACCGATTGCCGTTCGAGGCAAAATGTGATCGTTCGAGATCGAGTGCCGTTTCGGGGCGAAATACTTGTTTTTCACATTCAAGTGAGTTCCAGAATCATTTGTTTTGGCGGTTTATCACCATTTCAAAGCATGCCTAGGGACCGTCCTCGATCTCATACATGTGTAAGTGAATTATCCATTTTAATGTACAGTTTATTAGTTATTTAGTTCATGCCATCCCATTCAAGAGATGACGACCTGTGCCCTTAAGCTGGGCTCGCTCCGATTTTTGGTGGATGATGGTTGTTCCTATTCTATTACCGCTATCCATTTCCTTACAAAACCATCCAAATCCATGCCTCTAGTTCCATAGGGAGTAGTACCGATCCATGTGAATAGATGCATGCTTATCCATCTTCCTCGGTCGGGGCTTGCCCCTAGTTTGTTCCAATCCATATCAAGCCAGCTAGTTTCCGCTCCAAGTCCTGATTCTGGTTTTCCTCAGCTCCTGCTGCTCCAACTTTGTGATCCATAATTTTAGCATTTCCTACTACTCCATTTCCTTAGTTTTGCGCTGCAGCTTGTCCAATCTATTGGAGTAGATTTTGCATCATCTCCTACTGTCCCTTTAGCATCCTCTCATACATAACATTCATCATTGTTTCCATTTCATCTCTGGTGATGTAGATAGATATCTGGTTTGCTCCAGCTCCAGAAGAAGCCCCCTGAATCCCTCCATGATGGCTCATATCTGCTAATGATCTCTTTGTTGATTGCTTGGACAATTTTTTATAGATCCAAATATCCAAGCTTCCAAATGCAAGATCCTAACTCCCAAATCCGCGGGTGCAAGTCCTTATAAGTGAAAGCACCAAAATGTTTGCACCAAAAATGGTCACAAACACCAAATTTTATGTGAAACCACCAATTTCCAAAAACAATATCCAAATAGAAAGATAAGCACACAGATCACAGAATAAATAGCAGAAAAAGTAAAGGAACACACGAGTTTTATAGTGGTTCGGCTATCTCCGACCTACGTCCACTCCAATGATCTTTTATTTATACTATTTGATTACAGTTACAAATGTTTTTGCCTTCAAAATATAATGGAGGAAAAGATAGGAGGTGATGAAGGAGAACCAAAAGAAAAACCCTTTGTAATGAGTCAAGTCCGTTGTATTTATAGGTGAAGACGTGTATGGATCAGGCTGAAATTTCGGTAGAAGAATCTCCAGGCGATTACGACCCGACCCGCAAAATTTGGAATCAATCGGACACCAAAAAATAAGTTAGGCCAATCATTCCATACTGACTCCAATGGGGCTGCAATCATTTTTATGGGGTCCCCATTCCTTTAGTCCATACTCCCAAAGTTTCGCGCCATTCCGAATTACCGTTTGTGAGATATCAATCGATATTTGTTGTTTAACTAGAAATTGGATCATAGGAGATCATTCCATGCTTCATCCTTTTGAGCTGCGATTGATCATGTTGGTTCCCTATGATGTTAGCTACTTGCTTGCTAAATTTCATGCAATTCTGACGTACCGTTTGTGAGATATCGCATTTTTTGTGAAACCATGGATTGTTCAGGCTGATTTGTGCGATCATTCCAATAACGATAGGCCTCCGATCGGCCTCTTTTTCCAAGATTTGGGAGTTTGAGATATGATCGACATGGGGTGTTCCATGATATAAGATACTTTCTCTCTAAATTTCGTGCAGTTCCAATGTACCTTTTGTGAGATATCACATTTTCTGTGAAACTATGGATCGTCTGGCTGATTTGTACAATCGTTCCGATAACAATCAGCTTCTTTTTCCAAGGTTTGAGAGTTTTGTTATGCAATCATTTTTGTGGGATCCACTCTTCAATATATTGATGCTCTTAAAGTTTCAAGTGCATTGGCTTTGTAGATTTTGAGATATTGATCGATCTTCGTCGATTTGCGCTGTTTTATGGATCGTTCCCGATCGATCCATATAAATTTTTCCTTTGCCCATAACACGAGCATACGAACTTTGATTGACTTGAAATTTGAAATGTGGCCTCATGGGACCTTCCTTTTCACTTCATATTGATTGCACCTTGATTGGGTCTCGATCCGAATCTGTCCAACTATTGTCCATAGTTCCAAATATCATCGATTTCCGAGCCTGATAACCGTCTCTCCGAGCTTCCTGCCTTGATGATCACAGAAGCCATTTTGCCAACTTTTATGATATACTGCCTGGTCAAAAGGCGGTATAAGAATTATAATATTAGAAAACCTTCCACCATGCCAAAAGTTGAAGAAGCAAAGCCTAAATCCTCATAATCCATAAAGGCCGTGAGCAATATGGGTGTTTGGAGGGAGGAAGCAAGTTCTAAAGGCAAGGAAAGGAGGAAGCAAAAGTGTTGTAAGGAAGGGGTTAGGCTTGGTTAGCTTGGACTTGGATGTTTTAGAGGTTAAAAGGAGTTAACGCCTCACGTTGAAAGTATAACACATACATATGCTGTATTGATAGTGTTTATGTTGTTTGAATTATTGTTAACTTATTTTAAAACATTGGTTTGGATTCTTACTTTAAAAGTAATGACATATGTGATCCATGTATATGGACTTGAACAAACTTGTAATGGACTTGAATGGACTTGTATGACATATGACTAGACCTTGAACAAAGCACATAGGTTATAGATGAACTTTGGTTTAGATCGGACTCAGATTTGGAAGTGCAGTTATAGCGATAGTCGCTATAGATGTAGTTGTAAATTGCCTTGTTTTTTGTGTTTGCAATGGAGCTTGTAAAGATATCCTTAGGGTTTTTTTGCCATATTTATAATTTTTTATGTGTATTTTAATTGCTATTAAAAGCTTGAAGGGTAAAAAGTTAAGTAAAAATCTCGAAAAGTGGCTAAAACATCAATAGTGCAAAACTACGGCATTTAGACTTTATTTTTGGACTTAGAAGGTTTGAAAAAATATTTAGATTAAATTATTTTGTTTCATTCTTTTTACAAGGGCTTAATAACTCTTATTAGAGCATTATAAAAGTGGTTTGAGATCTTTATGAATTTTTGAGAATTAATTGTGAATTTTTAAAGTAGAGATATTTTGTTAAAAACATGTCGTTTTCAAGTTCTAAGGAAAATTGTAAAGTTGTTATTTTAAATTAATATTTTGGATAAATATTTCAAAACCTATTATAATTATTTTCAAGTATTATAAAAGTATATACAAATGTTTTTGAAAAGGGGTTAGAATTGCTTAGTGGCCAAATGGTCGATTGTTTAATTACTTATTTGAAAGTAATTAACTATGCTTAACACTAAAAGTCAACGAAGTAAGGCTTATCTATCTGTGAGAGTTAAGATTGATGTCGAGTAGGGATGGAGCAATAAAACTCTAACCTACTGGGTTTTCTTATGATTTATTGAAATATGTGAGAGTTAAGATTGATGTCGAAAACGTGCTAATCGAGTTGATTTCTTATGATTTATTGAAATCATTAACACTGTACTTAACACTAAAAGCCGACAAGGTAGACCTATCTATTTGTGAGATTCAAGAATGAAGTGTCTAGGTAAGGCTTTAATGCAACCAGTGCTCTAACTTACCTAGCTTCACCCTTGAATAAGGAATAGTTAAGTTGGAATGTCAGAAATGAGTTAAGCATACGAATCATGATTCCTATAAGCAATCATCCTTAGAACTTGATAGTTAACTAGTCAAATGCCGAACTTGACCAATTATGAATTTAGATCTTTAAAACAAAGGTTTGTAAAGATAGAAACAAGTATAAGAATGGTTTTGGGTTTGTTGTGACAATGTGTTAATAACATTTGTGTTTAACTCTTTTTCATTGTACTTAGGGATGTAAATAGGTCTTTAGAATGATTTAAAGATAAACATAAGAAAAATGGTCTTGGGTTTGTAGTGACAATGTTTAAGTAACATTAGTTTTATACCTTTTGAATGGATTTGCGAGAGTATGTAGATCCTTAAAATGGATATTTTGAAGAAATTATTAGTGTAGAATCTTTTGGAAAAAGATAGAAGTTTATTAGATAAAAGAAGTTTACTAATAAAGGAGTTTTTAATTAACAAAAGGATTAATTAAATAACATGGATTAGGAGTTTCTTAAGTAGCTTAACCAAACTTTGTGTTACTTGATTGTACTTTTTGTGACTTGAGTATTCTGTATATTCATTTGTTTATGGAAAGTATACTAGACTTGGTTTCCATTTACAAACAAACATCTCGTACCAAATAGTCGAATTATCGACTATCGAAATTGTCCAAATATAACTTTGGGAATATGTAGAAGAAACACTAATGTTATATGGTATAGTTATCTTTGGAAATGCTATATTATACGTATAAACTCGTCTTACTCTTTAATGACAAATAATAAGGAAATTCTAAATGGCTAGGAAGTGATCTCTACTCTTATGTATTGTCTGTTTATTTCCGAAAGAGCCGGAGTTGAGTTTACCAAAAATTCATCTGTTGGTTTTGGACAGTTCGGTAAGTGGGAAGCGTGTACTTATATGAGCTGACTCGAACCCGAGACCACTTCTAAAAAAATATACGCGATCTATGTTTTGAAAGCGATTGTGAAGTGGAAGTTTATAGAGTTGAACTATCTACCCTAAGGTAAGTTCAAGGGAGAGGTCGGCAGTAACATTTCAGACGATGTTATCATGTCAGGTTGTCTATCTTGAGGAGTATTCCAAAAGGGTGGATAACATTAGCATTCGTTAGAAGACTTATGCGGGGAACCTATGTGGAGGTTCGAGGTTTGTTCGAGATGCTTGAATCCATATAGTGATTCATGTTGTTCGAGATGATGGAATCCAATTAGGGATTCGTGTTATGTTCGAGTGATAAAGACTTGTGTGAGAGATACCGAACGTAGCCTCGACATTGGGAAAATTACAGAAAATGGGGGAAGGGGCATGGCCATGGGGTTTAGCTGACCTCTAGGGTATATCAACTCCAGATCTAGAGATGCTTATCGATCGTTGCTAGCGGGAGTTGATATGATCTGGGTCACACACCAAGAGTGATCCAGTTATTTTTACCTTAGGGTATATCCCATATAAAGATATACGTTGGTCGGAAGGTTATTTCTGATCCTTGTCATGGAGTTCGAATGCAGTCAGACGGAGGAGATCTCTATGGAAAATCTATTACGCAAGCGCACCTTAGTGGTATTGATTGTATACCTATTACTATTGTGGCGATCACACGAAAACTATTTGATATGATTTATATGCTACACTCTAGACATTATCTATCCTATCAATATATGTTAAACTTAATGAAAGGTTGATTTCTTTGAGGAAAAAACCGTTTTGGGAATCCATACACTCTCAATAGTTAATGTTACATGTCACTCGTATTTCTTGAGTTTCTCACATTAGTTTACCAGAATAATCAAGGTGTTATTTTCTTATAATGTTTGGGTCAAACTCATGTATGTTTCCAGATTTAGCCATGGATGCTTTGGAGCTTCTGAAGGTGAGCTGGATGATTTCCTACTGTAGTATTTATTTCCGCTGCATTACTATTGTATCATCAGCATTTGTGAGGATAGAATTTTATAACTGTCCAGGCTGATTACTGTAACTCTGAAAAACTTTGTAACTTAGAATGACAGTTTATACCATCTTTGATATTATATATGATCATTCCGCTGTGAGATTCTAATTTTGTATTCCTTCTTCCTTGTTCTTTTTCATTTAGTTTCACCATAACAATTCATCTTTCCGGCACTTAAGTGTTCGGCACACGAATATCGTGGATGTATTAGTATCAACATTTGAGAGTCGAAAAGGTGAGTCGTTACAACTGGTATCGAAGCCTAGTTAAGCGAGAACCTTGGCTTTAGTTAGATATGACTCATTAAGAGATGAGGTAATGGAGTGTCCTAGCATGAGTTGAGTGTATTATACATATGAGATTGTATTTGTCAGTGCTATAAAAATGTTTTATATTGTGTTATTGGTCTGTTGAGTGGTTTAGGAATTCTGATTGGTACATGGGATGTTATGGTATCGATAGAGATTTCTAAATACTTGAACAGAGTAAACCGACACAGTATTGTTTTCCAAATTAATAAATGAAATAATTTTACCTAGCACTATATTTTAGATATAGAAGGAAAAAATTACAAAGGAAAATTGATATAGTTATTTTTGATGTGTTTGTTTATTCAGAAATGATATTATTCAATTATTATCATTTATTGTTTGATTAGTTATGCTCGGCTAGTTTATGAGCATTTACTATAGTTCGCTGATTTATAAGAAATTTACCTTTTAATAACATGGGTTGGGTAGATAGAAATTTATGGGAATACTAAATATGAACACCTTGTGAATTAAGTTTCACGGTTTGATTATAAGGCGTTTGATGATAATGTTGGGTTAAAACATAATTTTAATAAGAGTTGTTTATTATAATCTAACAAAGATATACATTTGTAAAATGATTTAGATAAAGAAACTTTACATAAACATGGTTTATAAACGAAAAGGGTTTAAATGGAGAATTTGAGGATTTAAATCCTGGTATCTATGGAAAAAAATTCAAGATTTTGTAGAAAATAATAGTAGTATTGTTCAAGAATAAATATTTAGGAAATTGGTTTATGAAATTGAGATCATGGTACTTAATAACATTTACAAAGTATTTGGTACCATTTTGAAATTATTTTGGTTAAGTCCGAAAGGCATGAATTAGATGTACTGAACTCACTCCCGTCGCTTGGAAATATGTTTGGTGATGACTTCAACATCATTGGCATTCATTTTCCGGTTTCTAAATGTACGATGCTACAAAGTTGTTTTGGCAAAACAAATTTTGGTTTAATCCCAAAGTATGATTTGATATTCAAAAGTTATATGTATATATTATTTCAAAACGATTTGAAATGAAAACCGGTGTTTAGTTCTAAAGTTTTCTTGTTAAGTTATTTCATGGACACATGTAGCTTATACATTAGGAAAGTATGGGCATTATGATATGATATGTTGTTTGGCAGTTTTCATTTGTTAAAATGAAATGGGATTTTCGGCGATTTTAGATAGTTGGGAACTTCCAAATAGTTATAGAACTTGTGGTTAAGTGTACTGGAAGATATAAAGTTGAGTTTATATACACTTGAATTGATAAGTGTTGGCGTCAAAATTGGCTACCAACGCCCAGTTATGTGAAAGCACCAATATCTAGTCACATATCTCAGATAGTATCTAATGTAGAGAATATAATATGAAGAACAAACAAACTAAAAATGAAAGCAGGTAAAAAGAGACAAGATTTATAGTGGTTCGGCTAACTCCGGCCTACATCCACTCTAGAATAATCCTTTTTATTATACTGTAGTATTTTTACAGTTACAATCTGAAATCCAAGAATAAAATTGGCAGAATGTATTCTAGGTTGGAGATAAAGAGAAGCAGAAAGAAGATCCTTTTTCTAATGCCATGCATGCTGTATTTATAAGGAAGACGTGCACGGATCAGGCTAAAATTTCGGCAGAAGAACCTCCAGGCCATGACGAGGCCTCACAAGAATTTTTAGGCCCATTGGGGCCCACAATAGGGATCGGCCTTGATCCCTATTTTGGTGTCCAAATGGGGTGCGATCCCTTCAGGGAGTTCTCTATGATGCTAGCTACTTGCCCTCCAAATTTCATGCCATTCCGAGTTACAGTTTGTGAGATATCGCATTTTCTGTAAAGTGGTATTGCATGTATTCTGATTTCAACCGATCCCTCCAAAGTATCCCATTTGATGTGTGATCCCTATGGGGTGTTCTGCATATTGTAGTAAGCTTGTGCTCCAAGTTTCATGTCAATTGGATATGTAGATGTTGAGATATTGATCGATCTTTTCTATAAAGTTGGGTTTAGCCGATCCCTAAGAGGGAAGAGGGCCGTCACTACAAACCTCTCCAAATTCCATGCAATCCCTAGGCTAGACTCCCTAGTGTCCTATCTTCCTATCTCCAAAGTTTCACTTCAATCCGCCTTGTGGTTGTTGAGTTATAGAGCGATCATTGTTGAGTTGTGTTATGTGCATCCTGTTTAATCCGATCCCTCTTCTAGGGGAAGTATTTGTCCATACTTAGCTATTTTTTGAGTACTGTCCATCAGAATCCATTCGACTATAGTCCATAGTTTCAAATATAATCGATCTGCAATCCCGGTAACCATCTCTCCATGCTTCTGCCTTGATGATCATAAAGCCTGTTGGGTTAAATCCGCCTATGTAATATTCTTCCAAAAGGTGGGTTAACACATAAAAAGTTAAAACAAGTTAAACTTGTTAAACATATTTGATACAAATGTTTTTGTATACTCTTAGGATGTAATAGAGTATTATATGAGTATGGAACTTAAGTTATAAAATGTTTATAAACTTGAAGTTAGGTTTTTATGAAGTGATTCATAAATGATTTATTATTGAAGAGATCTACTAGGGTAAGGAAAGTGATATAGGATATTAGTATGGTTAAGAAACCAATAAGATGAATACGTAAGTTATACATAGACCATTTTATTCGTATGACTGTTCTTGATCCAGTATTCGAGTACATGTTTTCGAGTGATTTACATCGATCCAAACAAGGAATTTTTCACTCTATTCTTAATGACAAACACTTGATACAGATTCTTGACTGATCCCGAAGTGTCCTATCATATTATATGGAAATATAAGAAGAACGGGGGTTTCTAATCAAGGAACCTGATCGAAGTCCGCACTAAAGAGGTCGCGTGGACTAGTTTAGAATTGGAAATTTACATCATCGAGCAAGTGATCAGATCGAATGTTGCGTACGAATGTTCCATGTGCATTTTACGCGCTTTAGTAATCGTTTAAGTGATGAATCTTCGATCTGTTATGAGGTAGCATGAATAATCATTTAAGTAATAACCTAAGGCTATTGAGCGTAAAGTACGCTTGGTAGGTTGTTTATCATCCTTGTGCGATTTGATTATTTTTGAACCTGAGAAAACCATGAGCTTTGTTTACTGATGATTGTGATACTATTAAGTATTGAGGTGTGATTGTTCTTTGGTTTCTCGTGTTGGAATTTTGATAATGAAATATTGTAAGTAGGGGAGAATATATTGACCCGGAATTTTAGACACTTCGTATTTAAATATCTGAATTATTTAAATATTTGAATCTAGAATTAAGTGTTATTAAAATGATTTAATAAGCATTTTAACCCCTTTTAAATCATAACTAATGATGGTAAACTTGTTTTGGAAAAATATACACAAAAATATATTGAAGAAAAATTGATACTGTGGCCAAAAATCGATTTACCGGTAAACAGCTTTTCTATCGATATAAGTTGTTCGAACTCTTATGCACTTGAATAATGACCAAAAGAACACATTAGCAACTAATTAACATGCACACCTCTTCATTGGGCTTGCAAGGTTCTAAAATTTTCTAATGGATAAGAGATATTATCATGGTGAGGGTATAATGGTAATTAGCATAAAGGAGAAGTGACATAAAGATGCATGTGAGAAGAAGGCTCCTTTGTGACCTTCCATGGAAGGTAGAAAGCGGTAATGACCACTTAGACAAGACTATATAAGAGAGGACATACCCTTAGTATCATTCACAAATTCACAAAAACAAACCTAAGCTTTTATAATGGCTTCTCCTTTTCTTCCTCTCTTGTGTTCTAAAATGAAAATGTTGCAAATAACCTCCAAATCACTTCAAACTTTGCCACGAGGCTTATT
This sequence comes from Allium fistulosum, assembly GCA_030737815.1. Lineage (NCBI taxonomy): Eukaryota > Viridiplantae > Streptophyta > Magnoliopsida > Asparagales > Amaryllidaceae > Allium > Allium fistulosum. The sequence continues at coordinate 1,122,966,669 of CM060904.1, read as the reverse complement.
ATAATATTAGAAAACCTTCCACCATGCCAAAAAGTTGAAGAAGCAAAGCCAAACCCCTATTATCCATGAAGTCCGTGAGCTATAGGGGTGTTTAGAGGGAGGAAGCAAGTGCTAAAGGCAAGGAAAGAAGGAAGCAAATTTGTTGCAAGGAAGGGCTTAGGATTGATTATCTTGGGCTTAGTTGTTTGAGAGGTTAAAGGTGAGTTAACACCTCACTTTGAATGAAAATATAACACAAACATATGTTGTGTTGATTATGTTTATGTTGTTTGAATTGTTGTTAACTAATGTTAAAACATTAGTTTGGATTCTTGCTTTAAAAGTAAATGACATATGTGATCTATGTATATGGACTTGAACAAACTTGGAATGGACTTGAATGGACCTTTATGACATATGACTAGACCTTGAACAAAGTAAAAAGGTTATAGATGAACTTTGATTTACATCGGACTCGAATTTGAAAGTGCACTTATAGCAATAGTCGTTATAGATGCAGTTGTGAATTGCCTTGTTTTTGGCAATTGCTATGAACTTTATAAAGAGATCATTAGGAGTTTCTCACCATATTTATAATGTTTTATATGTATGTTTACTTCTATTAAAAGCTTGAATAGTAAAAAGTTAAGTAACATCTCGAAAAGTGGCTAAAACGTCGCTAGTGCAAAACTGTCCCATTTAGACTTGATTTTTGGACTTAAAAGGTTTGAAAAGATATTTAGATTTAATTATTTTGTTTCATTCTTTTTGCAGGATTTAGTAACTCTTACTAGATTATTTTATTAGTGGTTTGAGATCTTTGTGAAATTTTAAGAATTAATAGTGAATTTTTAAAGACGAGATATTTTGATAAAAACATGTCGTTTTCAAGTTCTAAGGAAAATTGTAGAGCTGTTATTTTCAAGTAATATTTTGGATAAATGTTTTAAAACCTATTATAAGTATTTTGAAGTATTTTAAAAGTATATACAAATGTTTTTGAAATGGGTTTAATTGTTTAGTGGTTAAATGATTAATTGTTTAATTACTTGTTTGAAAAGTAATTAACTATGCTTAACACTAAAAGTCAATGAAGTAAGGCTTTTCCATTTGTGAGAGTTAAGATTGATGTCAAGTAGGGATGGGTCAATAGAGCTCTAACCTACCAGGCTTCCCTCTTGACTGAGGAATAGTAAGTCAGAAAATGTCGAAAACATGTTAATCGAGTTGATTTCTTATTGTTTATTGAAATCATTAATATTATACTTAAAATTAAAAGCCGATGAGATAGACTTACCTATTTGTGAGATTCAAGAATGAAGTGTCTAGGCAAGGCTTTGATGCAACTGGTGCTCTACTTACCTAGCTTCACTCTAGAATGAGGAATAGTTAAATTGGAATGTCGAAAACGAGTTAAGCATACAAATCGTGATTTCTATAAGCAATCGTCCTTAGAACTTGATGGTTCACTAGTCAAATGCTGAAATTGGCCGATTATGAACTTAGATCTTTAAAAGAAATGTTTATAATGATAGAAAAAGGTATAAGAATGGTTTTGGATTTGTTGTGACAATGTGTTAATAACATTCATCTTTAACCCTTTTTTTATTATACTTAGGGCTGTAAATAGATCTTTAAAAGAATGATTTAAAGATAAGCATAAGCAAAATGGTCTTGGGTTTGTAGTGACAATGTTTGAGTAACATTAGTCTTAAACCTTTTAAATGGATTTGCGAGAGTACTTAGATCCTTAAAATGGATATTTTGAAGAAATTATAAGTATGGAATCTTTTAGAAAAAGGTAGAAGTTTATTGGATAAATGAAGTTTACCACTAAAGGAGTTTTTAATTAATAAAAGGACTAATTAAATAAAAAGGATCAGGGGTTGCTTAAGTAGCTTAACCAAATTTTATATGGCTTGATCATACTTTGTGTGACTTGGTAGTGTTTCGTATGTTCATTTATTTATGGAAAGTATACTAGACTTGGTTTCCATTTACAAACAAACATCTTGTACTAGATAGTCAAGTAGTCGACTATCGAAATTGTCCAGATATAACTTTGGGAATATCTAGAAGAAACACCAGTGCTATATGATACAGTTATCTCTTTACAAATTATGATTTAAAAGAAAACCTAAATTATCTAGACTTAAAGTTTGTGGTTGTTTGGATTATGTTAGAAAAACAAATCCTAAAAGATTAAAACTAGGAAATGGAGCATTTAATTGTGTTTTTATTGGGTATTCACCTAATAGTATAACTTATATATTCATAATACTTGACACTTTTGAAGTAAAAGAATTTATAAATGTAGAATATTTTGAATACAAGTATATATCTCAAAATCAAATTATTGAAGATCCTTTGATATCATCTGGTCAAGAACATATAGAAACCAACGATAATAATGATGAAGATTATATTTCTTCTCAAAACAAGATGAAAACTCGATACCTAAAGAAAATATTGAACATAGGATAAATGAATAAGAAATAAAAAGTACTATGGTCCTAACTTTATTACATATCTAGTAAAAGGAAGTAAGGATGAAATCCTTGATATAACTAGATACATAATGAATGTTGATGATGATCCTGATCTTATTCTGATGCAGTGAGCTCCAGAGATGCTATTTTATGAAAGGAGACTATCAATAATGTAATGAATTCAATTTGGGCAAACCAAACTTGGATTTTGACATATTTACCTCTTGGTGCTAAACCAATATGATTTAAATGAATATTTAAGAAAAAGTTGAATACAAATGGATCCATTGATAAATATGAAGCAAGATTAGTTGTTGAGGGCTATTGGCAAAGATATGGAGTAGATTATTTTGATACATATGCTCCCATTTCTCACACCTCTTCGATTTGTTGTTTAATTTCACTTGCATCCATTCATAAACTGGTAACTCTATGCATGGTGCTTTTCTAAATAGTGATTTAGAAGAAGAAATATATATGGAACAACCAGAAGGTTTCATACATCAGGGACAAGAAAAGAAAGTTTGTAAATTGGTAAAATCACTTTACGGTTTGAAACAGGTACCCATGCAATGGAACAGGAAATTTGATAAAGTAGCAGTCTCAAATAACTTCATTGTTAATGCATTTATAGCAAATGGGATAAAAATTGTTATGTTATAATGTGTTATAAGCCGATGACATGCTAATATTTGGCTCTGATGTATCTTGTGTGAAAGAAACAAAAAGGTTTCCATCCTCTAATTTTGATATGAAATATATTGGAGAGGATGACGTAATCTTATAGATCAAAATCATAAGGAAAGAGGAAGAATGGGTACTAACCCAATCTCACTACATCAAGAAGTTTCTCAAGAGTACGATCATTACAATAACAAACTAGCTCCATCTCAATTAGATCCTTAGTATTAAATTAGTGAAAAATACTGAAAAAACTATTTCTCAACTTGAATATTCTGGTATTATTGGGAACCTTGTGTATGTTATGCATTACACTAGACCAGACATAGGATATGCTACAAGCGTATTATGTCGATTGACGTGCAATATAAGGTATGAACATTGGAAAGATATTTCTATAGTTCTAGCTTATTTTAAAGGAACCATAGACTATGGTTATATTATAAAGGATATGATGTTGTATTATGAGGATATGGTGATGTAACCTGGAAAATTGTAGAACCCAAATTCAAGTTTATGACTTGATGGATCTTTACATTAGGAGGTGATGTTGTGTCTTGGGTTCTAAGAAGCTGACTTTTATTTATGATTCAACAATATTGTCAGAATTAATTACATTAGTGGATGCATGTAAGGAGGCAAAATGACAAAGGAATATTCTAATAGAAATTCCTCTATGGAAAAAGTCATTTCCTACAGTCATAATTAATTTAGATAATCAAGCTTCGATTTATAATGTTTCTAACAACATATAATGAGAAGTCTATACATGTGAGTCCTAAACATCAGAAGATATGATAATTACTCAAAAGAGGAGTAATCATAGTCTATTATCTAGAAACGAAAAAAAAACTTGGCTGACCCACTGACTAAGAGTCTTCTAAAGGCAATGGTTTCTATAAAGTCAAAAGAGATGGGACTAAGGTCCGTGAATGAAGATTGATCATCCTTAACAGAAATCCAATCTATGTTTAAAAAGGGATAAAAAAGGGTTAAAATAATTTCTCGAAAATTAGTGTTGGATTCCGCATGAATCAGGATGTCTGAAGATCCTTGATAAGTCTAGATATATAACCAGGTGTATCGCAAAAACACCCTTAAGGGACTTATCTGTATGAGTATAGAAATCGGGCCATTTCCTTCAGAAGTAAGACCGCTTTCTAAAGTAGACTCATGAAGTCAGGACTAAAAGCACATTGTAACAACCTGATGTTGAGGAGTAATTAGTTAATAATAATAATGGTGATTTAATTAATGAAGATGGAATTTTAAATATTAAAAAAAATGATTTGGATTTATTTGGTAAATATTGGAATTTGGGTGATAAAATGCTAATGGTTAAAATAAAACTGTTTTGGGAAGAATTAAAGAGCTTTTAAAGTGATGTATTTTGAAAGTTAATTAAATTGAAGATTTTGAATTATTAATAAAATGTGGAAATAATTATTTAATTGATAATGATAATAGTTTTGAATTTAAAATGGTTTGAATGTGATAAAAGTAATTTAATAACTTTATAAAGTTTAATATTAATTAATAAAGAGATTAGAGACATATTTTAAGGGAAAATATAGATATAATTTTTGTTTTATTTATAAAAGGAGTTTGTGAATTTATTTATTAAATGGGCCTAAAAGTGAAATTACAGAAATAATTACATAATTGGATTAAATTATGGAAAATAATTAGTGCAAATTTTTACAAAGACAGTAAAACACTTAGGAAAGGTAAAGATGGGCTTTATTTTGAGTGATGAGCCAATTTGTCTTGAATGAAAATTTGATTTGTAAGTAGAAATAAAAGAAAAGAACTAGAGAATGTTTTGTTTTGTAAGTTACATGAAGCCCAAACAATAACAAGCCCAAACCCAACATTACTTTGTCTAGATTTTTCCTAGGCTAAAATTTTCCATCATCTTCATGTAAATTCCTCACGTTAGCTTCACCCCCTCATTCTTTTTCAAACTCTCTTGTTGAGGAAACAAAAATAACTTTAAAACCCTCTTCCTTTCTAAAATCAAAATAAAATCATATAAAATCAGATAAATTCCCAAATTAATATATATGCCTCTCAACACTCGACTACATCTTAGCTAAGAAGATATCAGCATTTGTTTAAGTTGGGGCAAAATAAATTTTCTTGAAAGAGGAGAAACTTTTAATATGATGGAGCAAAGGAAGAATATGAAGCACTATATTGGTTTTGGAACTTTGCTATGGCCAAGGTGAGTGATTTATCACTTACACATATATGCCTTAATATTTAATTCTTGTTTATCATGCTATAATATATGGACATTATAGTATTTGATAAATGTGGTTATGGCATTGAATTCCAATACAATTTGAGTAAGTACATTATTGTTCTTCATTTTGTAATATATGGTTTCATGTGTATAAATTGATTGTGTGAGAATAACCTATAGTTGGAGTATAAGTAAATAGAAGTGAAAAAACACTAACAAAGAGAAACAACTTGTGTAATCAAAGATAAAAATTCTTAAAAGTCATTTTTCTCTAAATTCTGGTAATTCGATCTATTAAGAATAAAATTCAGTCGACTAAACTAGTTTAAAATCCAAACCCGAGGCATGTATCCAAAATTCAGTAGACTAAAATAAAATTCAATATACTAAAACCTAATTCAGTCGACTGAGAAAAATATTCAGTCGATTGAACTAGTACAAATTTCAACCTCGAGAGCAACACCTAATTTGGTTGGTTCCTTTTATAGTTTTAGTCGACTAAGTTCAATTGACCGAGGGGATCATTCAGTCGACTGAACCTACACGTTTTGATTTTTTGAGTTTAATATTTATGATTTCTTATATTTTTAATTTTATTTCTATTGAGTTAAAAAGCATGATTATTTGTGTTTGTTTAATATTACATATTATTATTAAAAGTTCTCTGAAATATATTTATAATGTTTGGAAATTGTTTAGTATATTGTAGCTTTTATTTTAGAAATTTATTTTTATTTAATATATATATTCAATTGAAATTAGATCGTCTTTATGAATATATTATGAAATGATTTTTTGATGTTATTAAATAAATTTAATATCATAATTAATAACTTGGAAAATATATATAATTAGAAATACTTGAATTATATATTAGTGGATTAAAATGTAACATAATTACTTAAGTGATTTAATTTATTAGAAAGTAGATTTTGTTTAAAGAAAATTTGATAATGACTTTAATTATGTATGGTTTCTAAAGTGATTTGGATGTTTATATTAAATATAAATATGTTGATTTGTAAATGAATTTTTATGTTTAAATCTTATTTTGAAACAATATAAATAAAGTAAGGTATTAGTTAGTAATTAAGAGTAATAGTTGTTTATTCTTAATAAATGCTTAAATATTATTCTATTACGCTTTTGTAATTCATGTTCCCTCTACATTGATATATTTATTATGAATGATTCACCGTTGATATTGATTTGAGTTCTATTTTTAAGGTGATACGATGATGACATCTTTTCATTGATGTATGAGATTTTATTCTATGTGACGAGAAATCTGAATAAATGAATAAGTAATACCATTTGGGATAGGGCATTAAGTAATACATTTTTGGTTATTCTTTGGACTGGTTATATAGAATATTAAAGGATCGAATGTTATATGTGAGCACTGAATAAATGGACTAGTAACACAGTGGTTTGGGATGCCGTTGTGGTGTTTCTTCGGTTATTCTTTTGCTCGTGGATGACACTCAATATGAGGGTATGTTGGATGAGATACTCACGGCGTTGAGTACCTTATAGCCTGTGTTGGCTTATATATAGATTCGTGTGTCGGCCATTGTGTATGTTATATATCTATCAACTTATGTACGGCTTTTTTTCTATTTTGGCAGTGAACCAGATTGGCGAGTATCCACCTTGGCAGCCTGGTCATAGGGTCGTGCCCCAGATCTATGACACCATTGTTGTATATTATATTTGATGCGCATCGTAGTAGTAGTAAATGGGTAGTTTTCCATAGCCTCTCGTGTCGCTTAGGCTAGCAGTCTGTTGCCGTTAAGGGAAATGCAAGGCCGTGACCGAGGCTATGCGTAGACGAGCCTTTGGTGGATGGGGCATGATGTACAGTAAGGTAATTGAAGACTATAGGAACAGATCTATCTACTCGGTAGGAGGCTAGTAGACCCTGGGTTCTTTGAGCAGGCATGCAACCATCAGTCTCCTTTTTGGTTTTGTTGTGGAAGATAGACATATATGAGATGAGGTTATACCTGAGACTGTGTTCAGAGTATGGTCAACCCCATATCCTTTTTAGGTAGACGGCCTATACTATTCAGGTTGACAGCCTTTTCTTTTCAAACAGATGGCTTGCTTGTTATTGGTTTTCATTTGGTCATTGCCATGGTAGTTCAAACCTTTTATTAATTTATGGGATTTGATGATGATGTTTTATAATGTGAGACTGAGAGATATATTTGGGCATTATAGTGTTTTTACGCGACTATAATTGAGGACGTCTCGTTATTAATGATTTCTAGATTTTGATGATTATTTCTAGATATGGATGATTCACCCATCGGATACGATTTTCTAGTTTCTACTGGTTTGATTTCTATGGGAGATGACACTTTTTTGTATGAATTTCTAGTGGATGTAGTTTTGGAGAACTTTTGCGACTGTTATACTAACACTATTATATTTGTTATATATTATCACTGTATGTAATATTACATCTATCCTTGTAGAACTAGTCTGACCTGTGTGTTATTTATAATACTCGGGTCAGTTTGAGACATTTCAAGTTCAAGAACAAGATGACCATTATATGGATGTTGGGCATAGATAGAGGATAGGATATCAGTAAGTTATTGTATACTATTGAGATGTATTTGGATTCATGTATTGGATGTTTTGATGGCAGTGTATATTTTATGTATAATGGATTTATGTATACTTTCCTACTATGTATTATTGCTGCGTCAACTCTGTGTTCTCTCTTTTATTTATTATATTATGCATTGTTCTATCCTTGAGGAAAACATGTTTATTTCTTTGTGTCGATACCGTGTACATAAAGGTGAGTTATTTATTCGATGTTTAAATACGTACCAATGTTAGCCCAATGGAATATTAACATTTGTGTCCTATATCACCTTATTCTTCATATTACTCGATAGTATTACTTAGTAATACTCTTGAGTAGTATGGGTATAGAGATGGGGGTATTATACACATGACCATTGAAATGCTAGGCATACGGAACACTCTACGTACGAAAATCAATACATGTGACTATTCTGGTTTTATCATAAGGAACTTGGTTCAAGACTAGTACACCAGTGACCCCGACATGATTTTGAAGGGTTTACACTAAGTAAAAGTTCGAATCCAAAAGATACACCTCATTTAGATATCAGTTTCCACGATGATGAAAATTCTTAATCTTTAACTACTTCGGCTTGATCCTACTTGGGTATGTAAGCAGTGTTGGATGCGGGCTAACATGCAGCAGGATAAATGGGTAAATTTCAAAAAAAAAATCCATTTTGGATCTTATTGGGCCTATGAAGTCTAAATTTGTTTAGATCTATTCTAAATTTATTTTAAATAATATAAATGTTTTATTTAAGTCGTAAATAAAGTTTTATTTTAACGTTATATTTATACTATATAAGATAACATGCGTACAGTATACATATGTTTGTGTGCATACACGTGCAACATAAACAGTGTACATGGGTTAGCATGTCCATGTACAAGTGCTGGGATATACACCGCAATAGCATATTAGCCACTCCATATACATATGTGTTATCGAATATATATATATATATATATATATATATATATATATATATATCTATGTGTGTGTATGTATATGTATATCTTTGTGTGTGTGTATAGTTTTATACAATATAAAATAATATTTGTAACATGAAAATGTTTATATATGTAATCGAGATCATAATATAAAGTAATTGTAAATATTAATATAAGTAACTTTGAATTTAAATTCAAATTTAATATTAAAATTTTAAATTTCAGATCTAAATCAATATAATAAAATATCTAGAGATATCAAATTCAACTTAATACATTAATTTTAAATATATTATGTATATTCTAAAAATATTTTTTTTAAATTGCATATACATATATTCTTATATATATTAAACTAATATTTCAAAAATATATGTAAAATATAAATATATATATATTTCAATGAGAATTAATGATTAAGTAAATAAATATATATTTTAAGATATATTCGGCCTTAATAATATTAATCTAAATAATATTTTTATTATTATTGAAATGGTTAAGGTTTAAAAGTAGATTTTTTAATTAAAGATTTCCATCCAAAAATCTTAATAAAAACTTAAATTTTTTTACGAAAACTATTCTAAAACATATGCATAATTTATATTAAATATTTGTTTGTATATTCTATAATATATATATATATACATTATATAAAATTAGGTATAATATTAAAAAAATTATATACATATAATATGTACAAATTTAATTATATATATATATGTATGTATATATTATTTTTGAAAACTTTATATATTAACAAAATATAAGTATATCTTTTATGTAATTATGTTTGTATTTTAAAATCTACTTTTTTTGAAAAATCATTTAAAAATATTATTTATATTCGAATTTTTTTAATATTATAGCCATGCACAATATGTTCATATATATATATATATGTTTGTACCAAAATTGGGCACAACACTCTTTGGATGTAATTGAAGAGATTAGAATGAAGAAATTAAATGGAAAACGAGGCTAATTTAACAATCACACCAATAAAAGTATGCAGAAATAGAAAGAGACAAGACTTTATAGTGGTTCGGCGTTGTAGCCTACATCCACTTTGAATAGTTTGCTGTTTATTGATGATTCTCAACTGATACAATAGTACAAATCACTAGCACTCAAGTTACAATGGAGTTTCAACAGCGTAACGGCGTAAGAGAGCCAAAAGTCCTTTTTCAGTAGGCGTATGGGTCCTATTTATAGGAGTAGTTTTGGAAATATCTGCCCCAAAACTCGAAATACCTCTTCTCACACGTGGGTGGGCCCACCAGATCGATCAGGGGTTGTTTGGGATCGATCCCTGGTCGATCTATGTGCACTTCGTATCGATCAAGGATTGACCCAATGGAGCTGCGATCGATCATGGTGGTTCTTCGGTGAATAAGCAAGCTTCTGTAAAAATTTCGTGGCATTTGGGCTTGTAGTTTTTGAGTTATGATCGATCCAAGATTGGATTTCCAGTTTTGCTGCGGGCTTCGTATCGATGCTTGCGTATTGATTGATTTCGTATTGATGATGTGGAGCGAAAATTCTATGTAGATCCATTTTTCACACCAAAAGACTGTTTCCTTTGGTTTGACTGTACCCTTTGTATCCATCCCACGCATATCCCTTCGTATCGATGTTATGCCCTTGCCTTCGTATTGATGCTTGGCTCTGGTCTTCGTATCGATCAAATGAGCGATCGATACGAAACATACAGCTGATGGATGGATGAAGTAGATGGATACGAACCAGGTGGATACGAATTCGATGGATACGAAGTAGGTGGGCACGAACCGGATGGATACGAAGTCTATGGATGGATGTGAGGTAGATGGATACTAAGCTGATGAATATGAAGTTGATGGATACGAAGTGAACATGTTTCATGTGAACCTTGATCGATCCATAACTTGAGCATACTAACTCCGATTGACCTGAAATTTGGAATGTTGCCTTTCATAGCTTTTTTTGTCGTACCATGCTAATTGTAGCTCGATCCAGACTCGGACCAAGTTTGCCTTTATCCATCGTGGACCTGTAGATAATTGATCTCCAGGGCAGATTACCTTTAGTTTCTAGTCAAGTCCTTGGTGTCACGACCTTGCCAAAAGGTAGGATAACATTTCCCCCCTAAAGTACGTCCTGTGTGAACATGACGTGCTTTGAAAAGCTACAATCTTTATTCTAAAAAAAGTTCTATCTGATTTGTTGAGCAGTTGTCGCCTTTTCACCAAGAGATGTAACCTTTGACTAATTTCTAGTAATATAAATGTTGAATTGTAGACTACCAATGATCATGCAGTTTTATGTTGTAACTGAAGGTCGAGTGCTAGCAATTTATTGTTCACTATCCTAGTTGTCACCAAGTAAGCATTCAATTCCTGTTAACTTTTGAAAATCAAGCGTTCGTTTGGCATAAATGTACGTATGTTAACCTGACTCATGTTCATGTTTTCACATTCACGGGTCATTGTCAAGTCCCTTTGTTCTTGTTTGGATCGAGTTTTGTATCGATCCTCTCTTGGATCGATGTGAAATTCGAGTTGTAACAACGATTGGTAGTCATTTGGATTAACTCCATCGTATCGATCCTCTCCTAGACCGATCTGGGATGTGTGAATGTAGGTTTCATATCGATGGCTATGGATACGGAATAGATGGAGTACGACGCGCTGTATATCGATCGATACAACACATGGGTTCTTGAATTGATGGATGCGAGAGTGGGGTTTCGTATCGATGGATATTGATGGATATGAAATTGGACCTCCGTATCGACGGATGTTGATTGATTCTCACGGTTTAGTAACTTGGATACGAAATGTCCCTCCTTTGGATACGAACCCATATAAATAATTTTTGGACTTAGAAAATTTTCACTTGCATCTGCTACCATTTTCACTTCGTATTGATCCGAAGAAAGGAAAAAAGAACCAAAACTTCATCTTCCAAAACAGCTAAATTTTAATCCTTTAACCCAATTCCTCCAATCTAGGTAACTGACCAGTAAATTCACGTTCTAGTGACGAGCATCGAGATTCATGCCACTCCGCTCATGGTGATGGCCATCTTCGGCGCCGTTGGTGTCGGAGCATGAGTAGGGCAAAGTTGGGGAAGTAATTAATGGCGTGTTGGAGGCTTGAGGAAGAAGGAGAGCCGTCGATGGAGTCACTGACTTCAAGTCATTGTCAAAACACGTATCGATGAAGGATGATGGGAAGCCGCCTCCATGATCAATGGAGGAAATGCAGGAGTTCGTATCGATAAAGATTTGATGGTTACAAAGCCGATCGGTTCGTATCGATACGAAGCCGATCGGTTCGTATCGATACGAAGAGTATCGATATGCAGTTGATCGATACGAAATGTATCGATACGCACAGGCCTTCGGTCAAAGTTTTGGATCAATACGAACTCATGTTTCAGGGGAACGATCCAATTCGAACCATGATGGATATGAAACCAATTGTCTTTGGCATACTCAAACACTTAACTCTGACGAGCTTTAGCCTTGCATACTTGGACTTGATTGAAAAACTGCATACATGACCACCCTTCAAAGCTCGTCGATGGAACTATAATTTGACAAACATAACAAACTATAACATGGATCGTTCTCCGAAGTCAGGATGGCACGGTTGAGACAGTCAGTGATGATGATCACTCTGGTTGAATCTTGAAGTCTTGTCACTTTACCATCTTTTAAACTTGTAGAAATTTAAAGTTTTATGCAACACTTCACTACACAACACGATCACTCACTTTACACCGGGGGGAACATGAGTTTCTTGCCATCTAATAATGGTTTTTACTGAGTTCAATAGCTATGGATCCCGGAAGCTCCAAGCAGCAGGGAGTTCATAGTCCTCCACTTCCCAGAATCGAAATGCCAGACATCGCGGTAGATGTAGTAAGTCATGCTCCGAATGAACTACCGGATGCAGCGTTGGTTTTGAATTCGGAGGACTCAGTCCGTTCCAAGATCTCTAAAGATATGCTAGGCAAAATTTGTCTCAGGCATGGTCTATCTTTGGCAGAAGTTCTACTACTGGCCAGAACATTGCCACCATTTAACCAATTCATTTGGGACGTGTTATACTTCTTGAGGATCGCGCCTTCTCAATTGCACCCCAATGGATATGCGCTTCTCAATAGCTTATGTATCATATTTATAGAGCATCTCCTTCGTCCCCGACCGTCGAAGAGATTAGATACTTATTCAATGTCAAGAGTCGTGGGGATAACCCGTCGTTTACTTTTCTAGAAGTGGTCAGGAACTACCAAGTCGTGGCAGGTGCTTGGAGTAAGTTGAGCTACTTCAAGACAGAATGATTCTTTGTGAGATGCCCACCAAGGTTTGCTAGGCGATGGTTGGTCAGACATAAGTGCTTTAAATTCTTCGTCAATTAACTGGGTAATACAAATTGATGTTGAACTCATTACTTCATTTCTTTTACAGCTTCCATTCCACGGCTCGAAGGAGCTCAGTTCAAGGAGATAGTCAGAATGCTTCAAGCGGTGCCCATCGAACTTAGAGAAATAGATGAAGTTCTTAGTGATGACAACTTGATCGTCGTGGGGCTCATAGAGAGAGGTCAAAGCATTGGGCTAATAGGAGTTCCCAAGGTGGCTCCGGTAAGGCAAGGAGGAAGAAGAGCTCCTATCATGCCCCCAGTTGGGGGTGCTTAGAGTGTACCTAGAATTACAATCACCGAATTAGGCGATGATGAGAGTACGACAACTAGGCACGAGCCCGTGATTGTGCCTCCACAGGGCCTTCGATTATTAGAATAAAAAAGAAAGGGCAAAACTCTCACCCACAAAGCCAAGAGGCATAAGACTGTTGTAATAACTCAGCCCATGGCAACTTCAATAGTTCCGTAGACCTCTTCTCCACAAACAGAAGGTTCATTGAGAGGATTTTCGGATATTCCTATTCCAGATGACATATCTTCGTTCCAGGATCTTGGATTAGAGGGTCTCCCTTCCCCTATCGCAAATTGGTGCAGGCCTAACTTCTTTAGACATAGGGAGCCAACTCCTATGAGTAAGGCTACCACAATCGGTCGGTTGGGGGGTTCGCACATGCATACACACACTTCCTGGCACTACACAACTTCTAAGCACATGTTTTCTAATCTCTAGAGATGACTAATTCTTCTTTTCTTTTCATTTTTCAGATACGATGGTGAAACAGGGGTCTATGCTCAGCAATCTTCGCTCTTCATGTCATTCTAGCTCATACTCTGAAGCACATAGATGGGAAAGTGATAGAGACTACGGTCGCGGCTATCACTCTAGCCAAGAGCACAAGCGTGATAGGGAGAAGGAAAGGTCACATCAAATTAGGCACCACTCTCGGTCGCGATCTCCACCATCTAACGGACCCTGAAAACCATCCGGCTCTGGCAAGCAATCTTCTAAAACTGAACACCAAATAGTGCCACCTCACACTTCGAAATCCGGCGATCAACGCCGTAGAACTGAAATGGAAGCTCCCATCGTCACCGAACAAACTGCTATAGAGCCCACAGGAAAGGGAGCCATCCGAATTGCCAAGTTAAAAAATATTTCCTAGATATTTGTTTCGATAGCTTCCACTTCCCTCCAAACTTGAAAAGAATCCCCAAAGACATAGAAAAATGGTACAAGATTACGTGCACGATGCATACAACCAGTACAGGGAATGGATTAAGACGGCTGAGAGGTGTCGGCGGTATCTTTCAAGCGGGCTAAAATGATTGAAAAATTGGAGAGCAACCTTTCTCAAAAGGCAGAATAATAACGGCGCTTACCAATGAGCTTGAATCTTCAAGGAAAACTAAGGTGGAGGCTGAACAAAAAGCAAAAGAGGCTAGGAAGTCCATGGAAAACATGAGGAAGACTCAAATGGACTTAGTGTAGGAGATGGGTCACCATAACACCATCATTACTCAGGAAAGGGACTCTGCACGAAAAGAGGTTGAGGAGCTAAGAGCGAAGCTAACCGAGGCTATCAAGGAAAAAGACGAGGCCAACAAAGCCGCCCAGGAGGCATGTGAACAAGCAGTGAGACTTATGGAGGAGAGGGATGCAGCGAACTTGAAGGCCGATGAAGCAAATGCTAGGATTAATAGGGAAATTAAAGCGGTTGAGGCGAGGATGGAGAGTAAATTTGAAGGTCTCCTAGTCACATACAACATCGATGTCTTAAGAAACTGCAACTTAAACTGCCTCGGCGAAGATTATCCTTTCCAACTATACAAGGCCTGGAGTCGCTTAGTAGAGAACGAAAAGGTGATCCGCAATGCTGCAACTATCGATGAGTTCGAACTTGAAGCTCAAGTGCTAGTCGGAGATGAGCCTAAAGTCCTCCACGATATAATCATTTCTCTTAAGAAAGAAAAGTTAGCCGCCACGCATCCGGAAGCTGGGGAAGGATCCGGGATCGAACATCATGAAGTAAGTTGTGAAATGCCTTCAGCATCTCAAACTGACCCTACTTCCTCTGTTGATCTTCCGGTCGTCCCGGAGTATGATCCTGATAGGCCACATATCTCTTCGATCACCGAGCGCAGCTCGGAAGGCCCATCTGCCCAACCTGGGAGCCAACTTGAGGAAGGTATTCTGGACACTTCTCGTATTCCTCAAACTGCAGGAGCACTATCAGATGATATTACTAATATATTCTCTTATCTTCATTCAGTCTTAGATTCTACACCGGTTGACCCTCCTATAACTCAAGAAATTCATCACGAGTAGGAGGCGCTTACAACAAAGGCTACAATTGCGATGATTACCACTTCTGTAGGGGATATGCACAATAACAGCTGCATGCTTGATGAACAATTGATGGAAGCACTCTTCAGCCATCAAAGTGATCCAAGTATCGAAGTGCCCTTCAATATTGATGAAGACGTGATCATCACAGGCTCCTCCTGCCCGACCAGTAGCATTCCAATGGGTATACGTGCGGACCGGGCTGAGCAGATAATGGAGGAAATCAAAGTTGAGATGGAGCAAGGCGAGTAGGCTCATAGTGCTGGTGGAGGCATGACAGGTCCCGATCCGGTCCATATACTTGTTGTTTCTCCGGGTGGCACCGTCATCGATACCAGTGCGCCTCATTCTTCTAGCATTGAGGGTGCCACCATTCCTCCAGTTCCACCCACAGAGGATATTCCGGTCCCTATGAGTTCCGAGGAGGAGACTGCTTCAATTCCCCAGGCCGGAGACAAGCTAGTTGGATCAGGCCAGGGAGGTAAGGGTTCAAAGAGGGAGAGGGTTCTGAGCGGTAGCTCTAGCGGGTCTACGCCGAAGAAAAGCAAGAATGATAGAAAACCGAAGGCGTAGACTTGCACTTTTGCTTCCTCTCTTTTTGGTAGACAACTAGAATAGGCTTTTATTTTGTTTTCTGTAGGCCATGTATAAATGCGGGTTTGGCTCCTGCTTATAGGAATTCTTTGAACAGATTTTATACTTACTTTTTCAAAGAATAGTGGAAATAAAATTTCCTTTTGTTTTCCAACACAACTCTGTGTTCATTTTCTTAAGTATTTCAGCACACGTGTTTGCATTCAATGTACTTGTGAGGCTTTAGTTTCTGAGTCAAACTTGAGTCTGGTCGCTATGTCCTGAAGTCACAGCTTCGGGTCATAATCAAACGTCGAGTCGAGTCCCAACGTTGCGCTGTCTCGGTCAACGGCTAGTACTTGAGTCATGCCCCCAGTCCTGGGGAGAATTGATGTGGTCAGCCGGCAGTCATTTTCCGCCTTCACTAACTTTAATTTAACTTAGTCGGAACAAAGTTAAAGGGAGATGAGGTTGAGTGGTCAGGTCACACTCGCTCATTTGCTGGTATTGACATCCACACTTTGGGGATTGAACTTGTATGTCGGCGGTCGGTCACGCCTGCATAATGCTTGGAATTATATTCATACTCCGGGGACACAAGTTAATTTACGGGCGGTTAGTCACACCCATTTAATGCTTAGAATTATATCCACACTCCGGGGACATAAGTTAGTCTACGGGCGGTCGGTCACACCCGTTCAGTATTTATACTCCTGTCCGTGCTCTCGGGACCAGAGTTGATTGATGATAGGGCTGCTAATTTTGTACGAGTGTCTGATGTCCGTTCATGTCCGTAACCGAAATACATCCATCCGGGTCCGTTCGATTTTCATTTAGGACACGAGCTAGGACAACAAAATTTGTACGAGCAAAAATATTGTCCGATTCGAGTTCGTTCGAATTCATCCGAATTTCTTATAATTCAGTATATCTTATGGAAATTCTATTAAACAACATAAAATTTGATGTAAATAGCAATGTCCATCCATGTCCGTTCGAGTCCGTATCCGAAAAATGTATGTACGAGTCCGTCCGATTTCATTTAGGACACGAGCTAGGACAACAAAATTTGTATGAACATAAATCTCGACTGGTCCATGTCCAGTCCGATTTTATTTAGGACATAAACTGAACACACCTCCATACGATCCGATCCGACCGATTTACACCCCTAATTGATGGGTGGTCAGTCACACCCATTTGTGTTTATACTCCAGTTCGCACTCTGGTAATTTGGAGTTGGTCGGTAGACGGTCGATCACATCTGTTTAAGTGTTAGGATCTTGTTTGCACTCTAGGAACAAGGAGTTGATTAAGGTTGTGGATGGTCGGATCACATCCACCTTGATTTGGCAAGCAAAGTCGTAGACGGACGGATACATCCTCTTCAAGCTTGGAAAAGTGGAGGCGAGGTCGTGGATGAACGGATCCATCCTCCTCGAGCCTAGATTTTAGAGTTATACTCCAACTCGCACTCTCGGAGCTGGAGTTCGTTAGAGGATCGTCATATTTCGATCTCTCTTTGCTTTATCGTTGCTTGCCCCCGAGCTCGGGGTTTCACTTAGCGAGTGACCGATCGAATCGCGATCACTCCCTATTTGAATGAGTCCCACCATAGGATGGGACTTAGCTCTTCGTACATCGTGACGGTCGCACGATGCATTTCAAGAATTGCCACTCTGGCTTGATGAGTCTGCATTTTATTGTTGAAATAAGAAAGTATGGCAAAGTCAGTTGCCTTATAACAAGTTCAAATTCAAAAAATGCATAAACAAATTTCAAAGGAAAAGCAGACTAAATGAATAAAAACCAATTATGTGTAATAGCGGTGGAGACTCTCGCTGTTCCATGCTCTCGGTAAAGTGAGACCGTCAACAGTTGATAGCTTGAATGTGTCGTCTCTAAGTCTTCGCTCGATGACATACGGTCCTTCCCATGTTAGTTTCATATGTGAAGGGACCGGATAAATTCGCTTAAGTACGAGATAACCAACTTCAAAGGTTCTGGGTCGAACCTTAGCGTTGTATAATTGGGTGACTCGACTGCGGTGTGTGACTGCCCTCAAATCAGCCTCTTCACGCTTCTCATCTAGTAAATCCATAGATTCCGCAAATAGTATGGTATTCGTTTTTGGATCGTAATAGGTCACACGGTGAGAAGGTACTTCTAATTATACTAGAATAACGGCTTCAGAGCCGTAGGAAAGTGAAACGGAGTGTGTTCGGTCGCGGACTTGTGGGTAGTTCGATATGCCTAGAGGGCCATGGGAAGTTCATCCACGCATTTGCCTCCAGCCTTCTCCAGTCGTTTCTTTAGAATGGAATTGATAACTTTGTTGACAACTTTGACTTGCCCATTCGCTTGAGGGTGAGCAACTGCTGAGAACTTCTTCTGGATGCGGTAGCGTCGACAGAAATCTTTGAACTCGACACTATCGAATTGGGTCTCGTTATCAGTTACAATGGTGTGTGGGAGGCCAAAGCAACAGATGATGTTGCGCATCAACAAATTTGATTACTTTCTTCATCGTGATAGTGGCAAGGGCTCAGCTTCCGCCCATTTAGTAAAGTAGTCAACTGCAATGATGGCGTACTTCGCACCACCCTTGGCTAAAGGTAGAGACCCTATTATACCAATGCCTCATGTGGAAAATGACCATGGACTGACCATCTGAGTGATTTCGGTAGGTGGGGCCCTTGGAATCCTGGCATGCTTCTGGCACTTATCGCATTTCTTAGCGTAATATGATGCGTCTCGATTCACGGTTGGCCAGTAATATCCAAATCTGAGTATTTTCTTTGCAAGGGCTTGCCTCCCAGTGTGATCGCCACACTCTCCTTCTTGCACATCATGCAACAATCATTTGATCTCATCGTGGGCGATACACCAGAGTAAAGCCTCAATAGGTAACTCTACTATCCCAGCTGGTATGGTTGTGCTTCCGTTAAAACCATGAATACGAGACTGACACGGTTTTTGATATTTTGCATCCATCCTCATTTGGTCGTAAGCGCGCTTGAAAAGAATGTTCACAGAGCTTTCGCTGCCAACCAAGATCCTCTTCATCCAAACAGGACCTATTTGGGCTGAGATGACCAACAGATCAATAGTGGGGGCCTCGACTCTGTCAGCATCACGGTTCCTGAAAATGATGTCGTCTGTCATCGTCCTTTGTTGTTTTGCCTGGGATCCGTCATCAACATTACTACATCATTCCAAGTCCACATGCCTAATCGAACTGGCATATGACTCCATTTCCTTCCAGCTCCGATCAGCCGGATGAGGACCACCACTCACAATATTACTAACCTCCCGCCAGTATGCGCGGGTTCTTCAGGTCTAGCTTGGCCTTGACCTTGATTTGGATTAGATGGGTCTGTGCCTCCATCCTACGGAGCCCGAACAAACTGCTCTAACTTTCTTTCTCTGATCAACCTCTCGATGATATATTGCAAATGATGACACTCATTAGTGTTATGGTCGTAACAATCGTGGAATCTATGGAACTTCCCGGTTTGAATTTGTTTCTCAGATGATGGTTTTGGAGCTGGCTTCTTATACTGTCCGGTATTACAAGTCTGAAGGTAAACATTTTCCAACGATGTGTTTAAGGGGGTGTATCGGCCAAACGCAGGAGCTCTGTGTCTCGGCCCGCGATGTGGGTCTCTCTTCTTCCCCTGACCTTCGTTACCCTTTTGTTGACCTTGCTTGTTCTGTATGTTCAACTGTACTTTACCAGAATTCTCACCAGTCAGCTTTACTTCAACATTGCTCTAAATGCCTTCACCACTAGGCCTAGCAACGTCATGCTTCCTAGATCGTCTAGCGTCTTCTATCCTCAAAAACTGAGCTGCCTTAGCATGGAAACGATCCAACGAAGCGAGGGGTTTCCCAGCCAACCAATCACAAAATTCGGAATCAGGATCGATCCCTTTAGTCAATGCCATCAGAATAGAGTTTTCATTGGGGTTGCTAACCTCAGCACAAGCAGCATGGAACCTTTCCAAATAACGCCTAATAGTTTCTCTTGGAGCTTGAGTAACATTGGACAAGGTATTGACATCCTTCGGTCTCGTAGCATGCATACAGAACTGTCCAACAAACTTAGTAGCCAACTGATCGAAACATGAAATAGATCTGGGTGGTAAATGAGTGAACAACATAGTTGCAATGCCTCCTAAGGAGATTGGGAAACTTCGACACTTAACCGCATCGTCAGCTCGAGCGGCGTTCATGAGCCGCTCATATTTCAGGATATGTTGGTTAGGATTCGAATTTCCTTCGTACACCGGCAAGGTCGGCATCCTGAATTGATGGGGTGATTCTGCATAAAGAATATCATCGGTGAATGGAGTGGACTCCTAGAGATCCCCAAATCATCGTTTGCGAGGCCTTGACTTTCTCTGATCATCTGGCGTATCATGGTTGGAATGTCAGGCATCTGGATGTTCGGGGCCAAGGCATGGTCGGGTTCCATGTTACGGGGATGGTTCGGTCGCTGTCTACAATCCGTTCCACGCCTCCTTGGCTCTCGGTCTTCATGGAAGTGAGGATCCTGAGCATGAATGTAGTGATGAGGGGCTGGATCCTGTTGGTTCTGGATCTCGGCTTCCAGATCTATGGTAGCAGCAGCTGCATGGTCATGAGTGATGTGATGAGGAAGTGCTCTTCCTTGTGAGGAGGGTCCAACTTGATGCCCTATGGAAGGACCAATCCCGGCTTGTCCGAGATTCACAACATGTTGATGTCTGGAGGCTTCTGCATGGGTTCCATCCAGCCGACGACGTGTAGATCTGTGATTGAAGTCAGATGAAGTCGAGCTTTCGGTGGAGGAATAAGAAACATGATCCCTTCTAGATCTCCTTCGCCTTTCTTGTTTAGCTAGTTTGCAAGCTCCGTATTGGCACGGATCTACTGAGTGAGCTCCTGACGGTTATGAGTTAGCTCTTGCATAAGGGTATGGAACTCTTCTCTAGTCACAGGACCAAGTGGATCTGGAGCTCCAGCTGATGTCTGGCCTGTTGTGGTCAGCTGTATGGGACTTTGCCTATCCCTTCCTTCCGGATTAGCAGCATTTGAAGCAGTTCTAGTAGTACGCACCATCTTTAAAGGTAGCTCTTCCTAGATCTGGAGTAATCTGAATAGAATGGAAGGAACTACTGGATGACAGATCTGGATCTCCTCCTTAGATTTTAGCAATCCAACAACTACAGGGGATCCACGGAGCAGGAGAAAAACATGGTTTTCTTAGTGAAAGCACCAAAGTTTTGTACCAAATTGGGCACAACACTCTTTAGATGTAATTGAAGAGATTAGAATGAAGAAATTAAATGGAAAAATAGGCTGATCTAACAATCACACCAATAAAAGTATGCATAAATAGAAAGAGACAAGAGTTTATGGTGGTTCGGCGTTGTAGCCTACATCCACTTTGAATAGTTTGTTGTTTATTGATGATTCTCAACTGATTACAATAGTACAAATCACTAGCACTCAAGTTACAATGGAGTTTTAGCAGAGTAACAGCGTAAGAGAGCCAAAAGTCCTTTTTAGTAGGCGTAGGGGATCTATTTATAGGAGTAGTTCTGGAAATATCTGCCCTAAAACTCAGAATACCTCTTCTCACACGTGGGTGGGCCCACCAGATCGATCAGGGGTTGTTTGGGATCGATCCATGTGCACTTCGTATCCATCAAGGATTGACCCAATGGAGCTGTGATCGATCATGATGGTTCTTTAGTGAATAAGCAAGCTTCTGTGAAAATTTCATGGCATTTGGACTTGTAGTTTTTGAGTTATGATCGATCCAAGATTGGATTTCTAGTTTTTCTAAGGGCTTCGTATCGATGCTTGCGTATCAATGACGTGGAGCGAGAATTCTGTGAATATCCATGTTTCACGCCTAAAGACTGTTTCCTTTGGTTTGACTATGCCCTTCGTATCCATCCCACACATTTTCCTTCGTATCGATGTTATGCCCTTGCCTTCGTATCGATGCTTGGTCCTGGTCTTCAAATCGATCAAATGATCGATCGATACGAAACATACAGCTAATGGATGGATGAAGTAGATGGATACGAACTGGGTGGATACAAATTAGATGGATACGAAGTAGATGGATACGAAGTAGATGGGTACGAACCAGATGGATACGAAGTATATGGATGAATGTGAGGTGGATGGATACGAAGCTGATGGATATGAAGTGAAAATGTTTCATGTGAACCTTGATCGATCCATAACTTGAGCATACGAACTCCGATTGACCTGAAATTTGGAATGTTGCCTTTCATAGCTTTGTTTATTGTACCATGCTAATTATATCTCGATCCGGACTCGGACCAAGTTTGCATGTATCCATCATGGACCTGTAGATAACTGATCTTCGGGGAAGATTACCTTTAGTTTCTAGTCAAGTCCTTGGTGTCATGGCCTTTCCAAAAGGCGGGATAATAATATATATACGTATACATACATACATATATATACACACTATTTTAATAATACATACACATATATTTTCAACTAATGTAGATAGCATGTAACGACTCGGAATTTCGAACACTTCATATTTAAATATCTAAATTATTTAAGCTTGTTAACTTTTAAATCATAACTAATGATGGTAAACTTGTTTTAGAAAAATGTTTACAAAAATAGTTACTTTGAAGAAACATCGATAATATGACCGAAAATCATTTATCGATAAACAGCTTTTTGCTCTTCAGAAGTTGTTCAAACTTTTTACATACACTTAAACACTTAGGAAAGCATTAATAAGAAATAAAAATATTTTCCACCAAGCCACTTCTAGGAAGTTAAGAAAATGGTAGAAACTGATTAGTACTAATCCACTTATATCTCCACTAATCTCTTTCTAATCAAAGCAAATCAAGTCCAAACTTCAACAAACATTGTCTATAGACCTAAATCATCATAGGAAGAATGATTATCAAATTGAAAGTGGAAGAAAGGAGGCACAAGGAGGACTTCTAGCATGGGCCGTGAGCACTGTAGGAGGGATGAAGGTGGCCAAGCATTTTTGGTAGAAAATGTTAGATCTTTAAGCTTATGGAGATGGTAGGAAGTGGTTTTTGTGATTTTATGTGCTTGCACATGTGTTTAGCTTGGATTTGGGTGAGTTATCTCACTATCTTTTATGTATATATTATGCGTGTGTGTGTATTTGCGTATGTGTGAAAATATAATGCTAAAGTGACATTAACTAATTTAGGTTATAAACTTTGGACCCTCTTTCTTTTGAAAGCAAATGACAACTCTATATTGTATAACATCACTCCTATTACCTTCTATAACTTGTGGCGTGACCTTGACTTGATGTTTAAATGTTTGGTTGGATTGTGTGTTGAATTGAATTACGTTTGGAAGTGTTTGAAGCGAGAATACTCGCTATAAGTGCACTTCAATATCCCTTAACTTTAACTTGTGTAAATGGAAGATTTATGATTTTAACTTAGGATAATTTGAGTTGGCTGTTCTCTACACATACTTTGCTATATGGGACAATAAAAAATGGATTGGAAAGTTATAGAAATTGTGAAACCAAAGTATGAAAGTTAGAAGCGAAAAGGTCGCTATGTATGCACTTTGAAAATGGCTTGTGTTCGACGATTTTCAAAGTTAACTTTGGCAAACATCCTAGGGGCTTCATTACATTTTTGGTAATTACTATAAGTTTACTTATTACTGGAAAAATATGGAAGTTTAAATCACTCATTAACTTGCGAAACAAAGTTGCAAATTGTTATAGCTAAAAGAAGGTCCTTAGTGGTTTCTTTAAGAATTTAAAATACTTATATGGACTTTAAAATACCTATTTTTGGGAATACTTATATGGACTTTCCAAAATAAAATACTTATGTGGACTTTAAAATAGTTATTACTGTATGTGCACGTTAAAATACCTATTTTTGGGAATTTTTGTAACTAAATTGAAAATATCCTTAGTGGTTTCTGTACATTTTAATAAGTATTATATGGGTATGTATTACTAGAGAAGAATTGGAGTTTAAAGGGTTTTGGAACTGGTCAAAGAAAATGGCTTAATTTGGAGTAAATATGTCGGTAAACGAACATTTTAGTATATACCTTGTTTTGTGGAATTTTTATAAATAAATTGGGAATAATTCTTAGGGGTTTATTACCATGGTTTTTAAGTACCCTAGTGGTAGTACTTGCTTTAAAAATTTCAAGTATTAAATCATTTATTAAAGTGGTTAAAACTGGTTGCAAAGATTATGCTTTTCTATGTTGTTCTTTATCACGGGTTTTTAGAAGCATTTATAAATATTGTAGTAAGTTGCTTATGGTTTTAAATGTCTAGAAATAATATCTAGAATTCATATTTTTCCCTAATCTTTTTGGGGATGTTTCTAACATATTTTTATTACTCTAAAATTGGTTTGAAGTTCAAACATATTTTTAATAATTACTTCTGAATTTTTAAAGTAAAGAGTTTATAATATAAGACAAGTTTTTATTTATTTTCATCAAATTATAAATTAGTTATTTTCAAGTAATACTTTACAGAGATATTTAAAACCTATTTACATATTTTTTAAAGTATTTTTATATGTAAGTTTCAAAAAAGTAATCAACCATGCTTAACACCAAAAGCCAACGAAGTAGACTTATCTATTTGTAAGTGTTAAGATTGATGTTCGAGTAAGGATAGAAGCAATAGTGCTCTAACCTAATGGCTTCACTCTTGGTTGAGGAATAGTTAATTCAGAAATGTTGGAAATGTGTTGTCATGTTATTTGTTTACTAGTTTATGAAAGCCGTTAATACTATACTTAACAAAAAACCGACAATGTAAACTTATATATCTATGTGAGTTAAGAATGAAGTATCTAGATAAGGCTTTGATATGCAACCAATGCTCTAATTTACCTAGCTTCACTCTTGACCGAGGGATGGTATAAGTTGGAATGTCGAAAACATGTTAAGTATATGAACCTTGGTTTCCATAAAATATCGTCTTTAGAACAAAATAATTGACTTGTCAATACCAAACTTAACCAAATATTAAAATGGGGTTTTTAGGCTCAAGGAAAAAGTTGAAGAAAAATTTAGTTTTAAGGACAAGAAGTTTGCTTTTTAGGCTAAAGGACACTTTCTAGTGTGAATCACAAAATGACAGTTGTAACTATCATTTTCTGTTTACACTAGAAAGTGTCCTTCAGACTAAAAAACAAACTTGTTGTCTTCAAGACTATTTTTTTTTGCAACTTCTTCCCTGTGCCTATTTCCCTGTATTAAAATATATCTTTAAAAGATTGGTTTTAAAGATAATATGAGTATGGAATGGTTTTGGGTTTGTTGTGACAATGTGTTAATAACATTCATCTTCAACCCTTTTTATTATACTTACGAATGTAAACAGATCTTTAAAAGAACATTTTAAATATAAGTATAAGTGAAATGGTTTTGGGTTTGTACTGACAATGTTTAAGTAACATTAGTCTTAAACCTTTTTGAATGGATTTTTGAAAGTACTTAAATCCTTAAAATGGATAATTTGAAGGAAATTATAAGTATGGATCTTTTGGAAAAGGATAGAATAAGTGGATGTTTAAAGTAAGAAGCCTTATTATGATTTGTGAACATACTTATACCATTTGAGATAAGTATATGAATACTTTTGAAAGAATTGAAAGGGTACAAATGAATAGTAGTGATGATTCAATGATGTTTTATTAGATAAAATGAGTTTTACTAATAAAAGGGGTTTTAATCAATAAATGGTATTGATTAAATAAAAAAGGGGATTAGAAGTAGCTTATGTGACTTAATCGTGTTTTGTGTGACTTGATCGTGCTTTATGTGTTTATTTGTTTATGGAAAGTATTTAGTGTTAGACTTAGCATTAAAAGCTGACAAAGTAGGCTTGTCTATCTATGAGAGATGTTCGAGTAGGGTTTAGAAGTAATAGTGCTCTAACCTACTAGCTTCACTCTTGACCGATGGATAGTGTGAGACGAAAAGTTCGAAAACATGATAAGTATACAAGATTTGGTTTCCATATGTAATCGTCTATTTGAACTTAATAGTCGTTTAGTCAACTATCGAACTTGACCAAAAATTCATTGAATTAATTTTGAAGAGACTGGGATTGATAAGTGTTTTACTTATCGAATACCACTTCAAAACTAATATACTGGTTCTATGTTTGGAAGTGATTATGAAGTGGAATGTTATAGAGTTGAACTGTCTATCCTAAGGTTATGTCCAAGGGGGAGGTTAGCATTAGCATTCATTGGAGGGCTTATGCTGGAATCTATATGGAGATTCAAGATCTGTTCGAGATACTTGAATCCACGTAGAGATTTGTGACCTGTTCGAGATGTTGGAATCCATTTTGATATTCGTGTTCTGTTCGGGTGATGAAGACTCATGTGAGAAATGTCAAAGGTGACCTCGATATCGGAAATGACAAAAAATAGAGTAAGAGTACAACCTAGGGTTTAGCTAACCCACAATAAGGTATATAAACTCCAGATCTAAAGTATGCTTATCGATGTTGTGCGCGAGAGTTGATAATACTTGGTTCCACATAGTTCATACCGGTATTAGTGCGTACTCAAGTTGTTTTTACATTAATGGTATATTTTATTTAGAGATATACGATGCTCGAAGGTACTTTTTGACCCTTATTAGGAGGCCGACCTCAGTTTATCTAGGGATGTCTCTAATGGAAAATCCATATGCGAACGTGCCTTAGTTGTTTTGATTGTACCCTCAATATTGTTGTGGTGTGATTAATGTAAGCATCGTAGCTATTTTCTGATTTATATTCTTTACCCTTGACATTATCTAATTATATCACCTTATTTACTTATTAGATAAGTGGTTCTTTTGAGGGGATAACCCATTACTGCATTCTATGTTGTCTCAAAAGTATTGTTAAATGTTGATCGCATATTTCTTGAATTTCTCATATTAGACTTATGTCTGACATGCGTTTTTGTTTCCTAAAATTCCTCATATTATTTTTCGAGTAGTCTGAGAAAGGCAGGTTTTAGTTGGATATTCTTAGAGTTCGAGGAGACGAGCTGGATGTTTCAATTACCATAACATTCTTATTTCAACTACATTACTATTATGTATATATATATCAGCATTTGTGAGGACAGGCTATTATAACTATCCAGGCTGATGATAGTATTTAGAATTAAAATTCTGAAACACCGTGTATCTTAGAGTGATAGTTTTGTCTTGTTTTTTGATATTACGTGTTATCATTTCGCTATGAGATTCTAATACTGTGTTCCTTCTTTTTTGTTCTATTTTCTTTTCTTTTTATTTTACCCCAACGAATTGTCTTTTCAACACATAGGTGCTCGACACGTGAATACCGTAGATGTATTAGTGTCAACATTTAGGGGTCGAAAAGAGAGATCGTTACAACTGGAATCAGAGCTAGAGGTTAAGCGAGAACCTTGGCTTTGGTTGGGTATGACTCATTAAGAGATATGGTAATGGAATGCCCTAGCATGAGTTGAGTATATTATACATATGAGAGTGAATTTGTAATTGTTGTAAGCATATACCTTAAAGGTAATTACAACTGCGAAAATTAAAGATCTTATATAAGGTAACTTATATAAGTATGGATTATTAAAGTATAGTTTAATTAATACAAGGATTAATGATGTTCATTCGTTACCCCTCATTAATAAGTTTAGCCATGCTCGTCCGGTTTATAAGCATTGCTATTCTTTGTAGAATGATTTGACATGCTCGACCAGTTTATGAGCATTATTATCATTTATAGAATTATTAGCATAATATTGCTCAACCAGTTTACGAGCATTTTTACCATTTGTTGATTGATTAGTTATGCTTTACCATTTTATAAGCATTGACAATTGTTTGTTGATTGTTGATTTGTGCTCCACCATTTTATGAGCAGTTTTACCTTTCTACTTCATGGGTTAGGTAGAAAGTAATTGTGGGTGCATTGAAATGAACAACTTATGAATTTAGTTTCATAGTTTAACTACAAGGCATTTGGTGATTATGTTGGATTAATAGTTATCTTTATTAAAAGATGTTTATTTCAATCGAAAGTAAAGATTAGATATTTTGGAAATAAACATTTAGGAAAAGATATTATATAAGAAAGTGATTTTATATAAGTATGGTTTATAAAATATGATTTATAAACAAGGAGGATTTAACTAATATTTTAAGAATTTAAATCCCGGTGTCTTTGAAAATGTTTTTCAAGATTCTAAGAAAATAATTATAGTATTATTAAAAAGTAAACATTTGGGAATAGGCTTATGAAATTGAAATCATAGTACTTAGTAATATTTACAATGTATTTGATAATGGTTTGGAAATGATTTCGGTTGATTTTGAAAGGCATGATTTGGATGTACTGAGGGATGCTACAGAGTTGCTTTAGTGAAACAAATTTTGGTTTAATCCTGAATATATGATTTGATATACAAAAGATATATGTATATATATTTATTTGATTTGATTTGAAATAAAAACCCGGTGTTTAGTTCTAAAGTTTTCTTTAAATGAGATAATATAGAGTAATTTAATAAAGGTTTTGAAATAAAATTTCTATATGGTAAGTTTTATAAGTATGCTATATTAGGGGTCCAAGTGGTAGTGGCATATCCAAGAATAAAGGCGGGAGCTTTTCACGTTTTCCCTTTTTGGTAAAGTGTGTTCAATAAATAAGTGAAACTTTGTTAAGTTATTTTATGGGCACATGTATCTATGCATTAGGACAGTATCATATGTGCATTATATTATGATATGTAGTTTGGTAGTTTTCATTTGTTAAAATGAAATGGGATTTTCAGCGATTTTGGACGGCTAGAAACTTTTGAATCATTATAAAATTTGAAGCTAAGTGTTTTTGGTGAAACTATAAAAGTTGAGTTTTTTTAACTCTTGAAAGGAGAAGGTAGTAAGTGAAAACAAAATTTAAATGGTTAAACATACATGTTAAGTAATATAAATCTAATGTTTTGTATATACTCTTAGCAAGTAATGGAGTATTATACAAGTATGAAGTTAAGTTATAAAATGTTTATAAACTTGAAGTTATGTTTCTATGAAATGGTTCATATATGGTTTTAGTATTGGATTGAATATACTATTTGGCTAAATGAAAGCGATTTAAATGATATTGTTGTAGTTTAGAAATCAATGAGATGAATACGTAAGTTGTACATAGATCGTTTTATTCACAGGATTCTTCTTAATCTAGTATTTGAGTACATGGTTTCGAGGTGGTGTACATCGGTCTGAACAAGGATTTTTCACTCGATTCTTGACAGCGAACATTTGATACGGATTCTTAAAATGATCCCAAGGTTTTCCATCATAATATATGGCTATATAAGGAGAATGGAAATTTCTAATCAAGGAACCAGATCGGAGTGCGCACTGGAGAGGGAAAATGATCTATACTAGTTTGGAAGTGAAATCTATGCGATCGAGCAAGTGATTGATTCTAATATTGCGTACAAATGGTCCATTTACATTGTACGGGCTTTAGTATGTACTATGTTTTGTTGGCTTGTGGAGAGTTTAGGTGATGACACTTCGATTTGTTATGAGGTAGCATGAATAATCGACCAAGTAATGACATGAGGCTGTTGAGCGTAAGGTACGTTTAGTAAGTTATTTATCGTTCAAGAGCGATAAAAGGATTTTTGAACTTGAGCAAACTGTGAGCTCTAATTGCAAATAATTTTGAATAGTGCTAAATATTGCTTCGTGATTGTTTCCATTTGTTGCTCGTATCGTAATTTCGAGGCCGAAATATTCTAAATGTGGGAGAATGTAACGACTAGGAATTTTGGACACTTCGTATTTAAATATCCGAATTATTTAAATATTTGAATCTTGGATTAAATGTTATTAAATTGATTTAGTAACCTTGTTAACCCCTTTTTAAATCATAACTAATGATGGTAAACTTGTTTTAGAACAATGCTTACAAAAATAGTTACTTGGAAGAAATATCGATAATGTGACCGAAAATCGTTTCATCGATAAACAGCTTTTTATTCATCAGATGTTGTTCGACCTTTTTTACATACACCTAAACACTTAGGAAATCATTAATAAGAAATAAATATTTTGTACCAAGCCACTTTTAGGAAGTTAAGAAAATGGTAGAAATTAATTAGTATTAATCCACTTCTATCTCCACGAATCTTTTTCTAATCAAAGCAAATCAATTCCAAACTTCGACAAACATTGGTTATAGGCTTAAATCATCATAGGAAGAATGATTTTCAAATTGAAAGTGGAAGAAAGGAGGCACAAGGGGGACTTCTAGCATGGGCCGTGAGCACTGTAGGAGGGATGAAGGTGGCCAAGCACTTTTTGGTGGAAAATGTTAGATCTTTAAGCTTATGGAGATGGTAGGAAGTGGTTTTTGTGATTTTATGTGCTTGTGCGTGTGTTTGACTTGGATATGGGTGATTTATCTCACTATCTTGTATGTATATTTTTTGTGTGTCTGTGTGTGTGCAAATATAAAGCTAAAGTGATATTAACTAATTAAAGTTATAAACTTTGGACCCTCTTGCTTTTGAAAGAAATGACAGCTTTATATTTTATAACATCACTCCTACTACCTTCTATAACATGTGGCATGGTCTTGAATTAATGTTTAAATGTTTGGTTGGATTGTGTGTTGAATTGAATTATGTTTGAAAGTGTTTGAAGCGAGAATAGTCGCTATAAGTGCACTTCAATATCCCTTAATTTAACTTGTGTAAATAGAAGATTTATGATCTTAACTTAAGATAATTTGCTTCGGTTGTTCTCTACACATATTTAGGTGTATGAGACAGTAAAGAAATGGTTTGGAAAGTTATAGAAATTGTGAAACCAAATTGTTAAAGAAGCAAAAAGGTCGCTATGGATACACATTGAAAATGCCTTATGTTCGGCGGTTTTCAAAGTTAACTTTGAGAGACATCCTAGGGGCTTCTTTGCATTTTTGATAATTACTATAAGTGTATTTATTACTAGAATAATATGGAAGTTTAAATCATTCATTAACTTGTGAGGCAAAGTTGCAAATTGTTATAGCTAGAAGAAGGTCGCTGTATGGGCACTTTTAAATACTTTGCTTTTGGGAAATTTTGTAATTAAATTGAAAAACATCCTTAATGGTTTTTTTTTGCATTTTTGACAAGTATTATAAGTGCACTTATTGTTGGAAAATAACTAGAGTTTAAAAGGTTTTGGAATTGGTTAAATAAAATGGCTAAATTTGGAGTAAAAATGTCGCTAAACGAACATTTTATTAAATACCTTATTTTGAGGAATTTTTATAAATAAATTAGGAACTATTCTTAGGTATTCCTTACCACGAATTTTAAGTACCTTAAGGGTAGTACGTAATGTAAAAATTTCAAGTCTTAAATAATTAATTAAAGTGGTTAAAACTGGTCACAAAGATTGTGCTTTTCTATGTTGTTTTTTATCAAGGGTTTTTAACAACATTTATAAATGATCTAGTAGGTTGCATATAGTTTTAAGGGTTTAAAATTGATATTTAAATTTGGTATTTTCCCTAATCTTTTCGGGGATGTTTTCTAACGTATTTTGCTGTATTCTAAAGTTGGTTTGAAGTTTAAATATATTTTTAATAATTACTTATGAATTTTTAAAGTAAAGAAAATTATAATATAAGACATGTTTTTATTTATTTTTAAGTAGTATTTTACATAGATATTTTATAAGTCTTTTTAAAGTATGTATATATATAAGGTTCAAAAATATAATTAACCATTCTTAACACTAAAAATCGATGAAGTAGGCTTATCTTTTATGAGTATTAAGACTGATATTCGAGTAGGGACAAAAGCAATAATGCTTTAACCTACCAGCTTCACTCTTGGTCGAGGAATAGTTACGTCCGAAATATTGGAAACGTGTTAAGCATATTGTTTGTTAACTCGTTTATGAAAGTCATTAATACTATAGTTAACACTAAAAGCCGACGAGGCATACCTATCTATCTATGAGAGTTAAGAATGAAGTGTCTAGGCAAGGCTTTGATATACAACTGGTGCTCTAACTTACCTCGCTTCACTCTTGATGGAAGGATAGTATAAGTTGGAATGTCGGAAACGTGTTAAGTATACGAACCATGATTTCCGTAAAAGATCGTCTTTAAAACTGGATAGTTGACTTGTCAATACCGAACTTAACCAAATATTAACTTAGATCTTTAAAATAATATTTTTAAAGATAACATGAGTTAAGAATGCGGGTTATTGTAGAAAGACAAAAAAGAGAAATAGAGAGAACATTAGATAATAACTTATTTTTTGGTCATACATGTGCTACTATCACAGCTAAATAAAGCCTCCCACCAGATTCATGCATTGTAATAAGGCAAAATTTTATCTTGATCTTTTCGTAAACACGATGAAATTTAACACTAAAACAAAAGTTGTTAAAATTTGCTTATCCCAGGTATATTATCTTTCAAGTTCATCTTTAAAAAGATCATGATGCAGACTTTTGTATCAAAACCTTGTGTACTACACGATAAAACTTAGTTCAATTTTTTTTCGAATGACATAGTTTGACATGTTGTACACATGCCAAATAAAGAATGTGACAGTTAGGGATGGCTCTATACAACATAATTTATGTATATAAATAATGAAAGTTTGAGAATCCGTAGGAACCTTGGGTCTTAGACCATCACCTAGGTAATCTATGCCCAAGGTCGCGCTTGTTGGCCGTATGAAAACTTGATATAGTCTTTTTGAATCAAAGTATTGCTTGTTTATCGAAAAAACTATGATACAGACTTCATCATCGAAATTAAATATAGAGTACATCAAATTTTGGCATGTGTACTACATGGTAAAACTTAGTAATTTTTTTTATATAAATGACATAGTTTGGCATGTTGTACACGTGCCAAATAAAGAAGGCACTGTTGGGGACGGTTCTGTACAGTTTGAGACACTATTCTAATTTTTTTTAATGTAACGATATAAGGGAGAAGAAAGGAGGAAAAAATTTCAAATTTGTTAAAGTGCTCAAGACCAAACTTGAACATGAGGCTCAATGCAGATATTATATGCCTTTACCATCGAGCCACATTTAATTTAAAAAATTTATTGAATAACATAACTTACACATACAAATAAATGGTTAAGGAACTCATGCTCAAGTGGTTAAAGTATGATGCTTTAGATAGATGTTCTAGAGGTAATGAGTTCGAGCCTCCGAAACACCAAAAAGAATGCAGTGCTTCAATAAAGTATCATTCATGTTATAAAAAAAAAGTAGTTTGAGACTTCCTAAAAATCAAATGTCCTAGGCACCACTTAGATGAGCATGCCCAAGATCGGACCTAGTAACTGTATCAAAACTTAATATAGATTTCCCATATCAAAGTATTGCTCTGTATCGAATATTATGATATAGACTTCTTGAATAGTTTAGTGATCCTTTTGGGTATAACATGAGCTATAAATGTTCCGGGGTACTCGTACTTGTTGCTCAATTGGTTTGGGTGCATCACTACCAATACCCATGATATACTATGATTCGAAATTTTGTTAATATAGAGTAAGTACTCGTGCATTTGGGATGCATGTGCAACAGAAATAATCATCTCATTTTTTCTTTTAAAAAAGCTGTTGGTAAAAAGAGAATGGTAAAATTGATAGCAGCATAATTTCGATGTTTTTGGAGTTGAAACAAGAGAACCGTAGAACCTCAGTCTAAAACACTCGTTTAATATGAATATTTTTGTAATTTCAAAAGATTCAAAAATAAGTATTCATTTTCAACGATTAATAAAAAAAAAAGCAGCTAACTTTTTCGGCAATTGAACGAACAAATATTCCAAATATAATTTCCGAAACAAAACAGCAGTACAATTACAGAAAAATATCCTGAAAATAGTCTTTCATCACATGTCACAGCTCATCCAATCATATTCCACCAGCTGTCATTTTTCGCTGGAAACCCAATTTAACGTGTTCATGGAATCAATATTGTCATTATTTTCATCCTTCCCACAAATTTTCTATCAGGTTTTCAAATTCAATCTGATCCGAATATCCTAAAATCCCGTCGGTTCTACATAACTGAAAGATCCGATGTTTCTTGTTGATTGGTTCTATGGTGTTCTTGCTTCTTTAGGTTTGTGGCAAAAAGAGGCGAAAATTTTGTTTTTAGGGCTTGATAATGCTGGAAAGACTACGCTGCTTCATATGCTTAAAGACGAGGTATATTTTGGTCTATTCGATAATCCTTATTTTGTATTATTTGGATTGATGTGGTTTGATTTCGTTTGGATCTAGTTTTTAATCACTTTAGATCTGTATACGCTGTCACTCAATTCGTTAGAAATTTTGACCTTCTGTTTTTGAATTTGGTTACTGGATTAAGTATTGTGGTAGATCTCTTTATTGTTGCAATATATGCTTGTAATTATTATTGAATTTTACTATGCATGCATGTTCAGAGATTGGTTCAACATCAGCCTACACAATATCCGACATCTGAGGAACTGAGTATTGGAAAAATTAAGTTCAAAGCTTTTGATCTCGGAGGACACCAGATTGCCCGGCGTGTTTGGAAAGATTACTATGCTAAGGTAATGATTTAGTGTTATCTATGCTTATTATGTTCAGCTTATGTATGCTAGATATTTATATGAACATCTTGACCATTTAAAAATAATAATCCACTTATTGGCTCAAACCAACTTTTTCAGAAACAAGAAACTTCAAATCTTGGATTTTGATCTGAAAACAAGTTAATTTTAGCTATCAAAATATTTTTTTTTCAGATGGACCCATGGAAATAAACTTAAATAATAGCTTAGAAGTACAAAGAAAACTGTTAGTGTCAAACTCTTACATGGAGAAGTGCATTAGCAGTCCAAAATTAGTTTAAACAGTTTAAAGAAGTTGTTGGCTAACGTGTTTGTACAAACATGTGTGTCTACACACATTTGTACACACATACACATCCATACATATACAGTCACATATTTACACACACATGTGTGCGTTTAGGTATGTGTTTATATGTATATGCGCACACAGACATACATATGCACACAGAGACATATAATTCAAATACTTCACTATGGTGAAGCTTTTGTACAGTACCCAAATCATCGTTAGTAATAGTATTAATTTTTATAACAATTAAATCATTTTTATCCGGAGAATTTTTTTAACAGTTGATTTCATAATGTGGATTATCTTCCATAATATCTTAATAAATTTTTAAACAGCTAGCCCTTTCAAAACCACAAGTGAGTATGAGTGATCTAAAATATTTCTTTTAACAGTTGATTTCAAGTGTAAACTTAAAATGGTTAGAAGTTCCACAATGACCTGAAATGCTGTTTATATGATTCACTTTATAAGAATAATTTACATACAAAACCCCACTCAATTTGATTTTTTTTATTGGATATTTCCACTATTGAAGGGTGGGCTCCCTAACAATGAGCAGCTTAGTGTTAGAGATCCATAAAAAGTTATTCATATGGGACGTTTCACCGATTTTGTGAACCAATTCTTGTTGATGACATCTAGTTCACAAGCTATACAAAAATGAATAACAAAACATTTTTGCTTCCCATAATTGTGTATGCCTTGATTTTGTATTCACTATTAACATGGTTGTCTAAATGAATCTTTAGTGTCCTCACTGACCATTTTCTAATATTAAAGTGGCATTGAGCCATGGTAGTATGCCAGCCTCACTCAGTGACCTTTTTCCCTATCCTGTTAGTCTATTTGTTATAATTTAACCTTCGTGCTCCATTATTGTATTTTTTAATCTGTATGTTGGCTCTCCCAGTCACCGGTATACTTGCTTTTTAGATGCCTTTTTTCGATTCTCAATTTAGTTCCGCCTATAATTTTTATTCCGAGATATACATGGGACTTATTACTGCTCAATTATTTTCTCAAATGGATGGGTTAGATTGGATTGTAAAGTTGCATAATCCTTTCAAAGCACTTTTCTTTGAACTCTCACGTTCCATTCAGTGAATCACGTTGTCTTTTGTTTATGAGTGGTCCGTCTCCACTCTGTGATGACAGATTTGTTATGGCTAAAAAGATTTTGTATGACATTTATACATTTTATGATAATTACTTATGGTCAGCATTTCTGTCCGATCGTGATATTTTTATTGTTTTTTAGATGCATTTATCCTTGTAATTTAACATATTATTAATTCACTATTTAGTTGTGCATAGATAACTTCAATCATTGTTACCAGAAAGTTTAACATCTCACAATTTGAATTCCATTTTGGTTTGACTCAGCAATTCCGACCCAGATTTCAACTGATGATTGCAGTTGAGAAAAACATTTCAAACGATGTTGAAATAAAAAGATATTCATAGGATATTGTTATATGTAGTAACGATTTTTCTATGTTTAGATATAATTATAAAAGTATTCCTCAAGTTAAAATTTCTATGTACGTTATTACATTTTCATATTGCGCAAAACACTTTTCCAATTACCCTCGTGCCTTGTTGTTCCATCATCTATCAGCTTTGGATAATGATTTGGAAACATAAATATGTATTACTATTTACAAACACTACACCAGTTTTGTCAAGATATATTTGTAATCTGTAAATGCTTAAATGCTTAAATGTAACAGATGATTTGTTTATGTAGGGGCCTGGTATTATGAATGTTCATGTGTTTTAACCATGTATATTCAGATTTTCAATATTAATAATTGTGAGTGCGCTAGAACAGTAGAAATCTGTTATGTCCATCCTTTGCAAAAATATCAAACAAGTCAAGACAAAATTAACCTTCTCTGCTTTTCTTCGTGAGGTGCAAGGTGAATATTTCAAAGGGAAGTGTTGTCAAATACCCTTCTAAAGTTTCAAAATACAGTTCTATCCATCTCAGAAACAAATTTTACAATACATCCATATAATTATTTTTTGTGAAAATTTGCAAAATAAGGCAAATATTTTGCAAAACAAATATTTGTACTAAAAACCACAAATATTTGCAAGTTTTGATGCAAATGTTTGTAGGTTGTGGTGCAATTATTTGCAGTTTTATGTTTGCACTGAAAACTGTGAATACACTTAAAATAATCACATGCGTGTTTCCTGAAACTTGTTTCTGGGAGGAGGAGGAGGTGGAAGTGGAATAAGTTCCAAAATAAGGTTGCATCAAGAATTTCCAGTATTTTAAAACTAAGTCAAAATTGAAAGAACCACAAGATACACACATAATTTAGTTAAGGATATTACCAATGCAACATTTCTCCTTCACTAGCAGCTGATGCAAAAATGATAACCTGACAAGAGAACATGGGTAAATATAGGCCTGTAAAGTAAACGGTCGGATACGGATTTGGATAGTGTCATATCTGTATCCGTATCTGAAATCATTTTCGGATATCGGATACCTGTATCCGTAGATGTAGACGGATATCGGATATTCTTCGATCAGTTCACAACTAATAACTTTAAACAAATAAATAGAAAATTTTAATTCGTTATAAATCTATTTCGGTACTAAAAATATAAAAAATAATAGACATGCTAAGAAAAATAATTTTAAACAACAAATATTGATTTTTACACATTAAATTTTTTACCTAGATAAAATAGTAAATGACAATCGTTTTATGTAATAAAATACCCAAAAAACTATAATCTTTATAAAAACTGGATGGATAATTATCGGATGCGGATGTGGTCATATCCACATCTGTATCCTTTTTTTTCGGATATCGGATAATTTTTCAAGTTTCGGATACGGATACAGATGGATTTTGGATTTTTCGAGTATTCATTGACAACCCTAGGTAAATATCTAGATTTTTCCACTATGGTTAATTTATAATTCTATAAAAGTAGTTTATTATTGTCTCATACAAACTATGCTTGCTACTAATACCCTTATACATTGAAAAGGTGGTATTGTTCCCTTAGACAGTGTTAGATAATTGATATTGTAAATAGCAGTACCTTATCTACAGATTTATTTGAATCTACAATTTGGGTCTGTTGTTTCCTAAATGAAATAAAAATAAAGCTTGCGTAGCGTGATTCGAACATTTATTGACACATGATTTGTGATTTGTTGTTCCAGTGACATGTTGTATCTAAGTACCATTTCAAAAAATCAAAAAAAAAAAAACGAGCAAGTTAAAGTTTTGGTTCAGTAGCGTATAATCTTAAGCACCGTATAAATTATTGCTTTGAAAATGGAATCTAAATGCATCCACAAACTTAAATGTTAACCCATATAGATTGAACTATTTATCATACAAGGGTATAAATAATTGATAATGTATATAGATTAAAATAGCTACCATACATGGATATAAATAATTAAGTTGTGAGCTTTTTTGAATTTATGATTCCCTATTTGTATCCGAATTTGATTTGAAATCTACTTTACAATTTGAATCCCGTTTTGGAACCTTGACTGAAAATGCGGAAATACCCCATGCCTTCTTTACATGTTATTTACTTAGGATTCATGTTTCCCTTCAAAACAAGTGTGTATTACGATGCTTTAACAAAATTTGTTATGAGTTGCCCCATGCTAAGTAATGGTAACATCCTCAGATGCTTACTTCAACCATGCAGCTGATTGGTGAATAAATAACCCACCTTTATGATTTCTAATTGTTTCAATTGCACTCTTGTCATTCATGCCGTTATATTTTTGCAGCATATGACCTTGTCTAATTTTGTATACTTGGGTGTAGGTTGATGCAGTTGTGTACTTAGTCGATGCGTTTGACAAGGAAAGATTTGCCGAGTCAAAGAAAGAGCTCGATGCACTTCTGTCAGACGAATCACTGGCAACCGTCCCGTTCCTCATTCTGGGGAACAAAATCGATATTCCATATGCTGCATCAGAAGAGGAACTCCGATACCACCTCGGACTCAGCAATTTCACTACTGGAAAGGGCAAAGTCAACCTGTCTGATTCCAACGTGCGCCCTCTTGAGGTTTTCATGTGCAGCATCGTTCGGAAAATGGGCTATGGAGATGGGTTCAAATGGGTGTCACAGTATATTAAGTGAGATTTTCCCTTTTATTTATATATGTTTGGATATATAACGATGAAGAACTTTGTATATTGCTGCTGGCTTTTGTAATCTTAAAGAACAAGAAAATTTCCTGGCTTTCCTTTTTATATTCTTCTGGGATAAGTGAAAACTTTTGCATGTTTCTGCTATTTTCAATATATTTACTATAATAATTTGCTTGAATTTTCATGTGCTTGTTCTCTGTCCATAGGCTCAAATTCCACACGAAGCATTTGGAACACGTAAAATGTAGTATTGTAAGCAAGGCAAGGCTGTATACGGTCTTATGACTGTTTTACTTGATTCAGAAAGTTACTGCTATCTTATTCAACCATTGACAATTTTCAAAATTCCAAGCCAAAATTGTGCTCGTTCATTTTCTGGTTGCGGTCGCACTGATAACATAGAGAAATGTAACCACCCTTGAGTTGGGTTATAAGCGTGAATTGTATTTGCACCGTCATATAAAGTAGTGCTCAATAATTCTTCCTTGAGTACGGAAGATAAACTCAAAAGAACAATTAATTCTTTTTCACATGTATCACCATATTAGTGGGGTTAATAGTGGGTTGGATCATCATATTAGGAGGTTAACCTACTGATTGGTATGTTAACAACTATATAACATGATATAGTTGTGGTCAACCCTGATCTCTTTGAAAACCCTGATCTCTTTGAAAATTCGATTCATTAGTGCAAAAGAAAAATGCGTACTCAAAAATTTCTAATACCAACAATCAATTCCAGCAAAACAGGTAGTAGTTTATATTGTTAATAGTCCATAATGCTCATACATGTTGGTGTTATGGTTAATCGGTAGTTTATTATGATATTAATTACAATAATACAAGTTAAATGTATTAATATTATCTGAGTGATCTGTTTTGAATAAATCATCACTCTTGTTGTCAATATATATATATATATTAATATTGTTAGAATTTCAAAACATCAATGGTGTCTAAATAGTCTAAGTTAACTACTCCACTAAATGTTATTTAGCTATCATTTAATTTTTTGTAACTGAACCGTACTAAAAGCAATCCCAATATAAAAATGGCATTCATTTTGAATATAAGTCAACAAATACATATAGATATTTGGAGAAAACGAAAGAAAAAGAGAGAATCATTCAACTTTAACAAAACCTGATAATGTAACAATCCCCCTCCAAAATCCTTGTGAAGCATATA
This sequence comes from Allium fistulosum, assembly GCA_030737815.1. Classification (NCBI taxonomy): domain Eukaryota; kingdom Viridiplantae; phylum Streptophyta; class Magnoliopsida; order Asparagales; family Amaryllidaceae; genus Allium; species Allium fistulosum. Next base: position 1,122,926,103 of record CM060904.1, on the reverse strand, counting down.
AATAAATCTAGAGTTTCTATATTTTATGCGGTATTATAAAATTCAGATAAATATTCATTAGTCTTCCTCGTAAATTTCTTCTTCATTTAATCTTTGTAACAACTCTGAACTTTGATACTATTGTTTATCGTTATCTATCTATTTATTTATTTATTGACGTTGGACCCATCAATTAATCAGGCAAATTAATTCGGTGTTGACATTAGGTTATAGAGTGTCAATGATTAAGCATGTGTTAACACTTAGCCAATTTAGAGATAAATGAGTTAGGGGGTCTTTTGGACATGTGTGTGATGACTTGGAATCCAAACCCACTAAAAACCCCTACATATAAATATTATTTCCCTCTCTCTTTCTTCATTCACAACCTTCATTTATTTCTGTCCTAAATTAGCCATCCACTTTCTTCTTCCAAAGTCTAATTCCCAAATTAACTAATTGAGTTAGTAAATCATGGATTTTAGCAGCCAATTAAGAGAATTAGTGGAACATACAACCTAAGAGACATCATTGACAATAGAAGTAGGTGGAGGCAATGACAATGACAAACGTGAATTTAGCCATGAGTATATTTAATAGATTGGAGGTGGTTTGACTATAGTAGGAGGTATTTGCTTCTAATTAATCAGTAACTCTCTATTCCCTTGCTCCTTTATTTATCATATATATGATTTTTGAATGATAATGAGTTTAATTTGGATCATAATTTGATTCAAGGACAAATAATATTGTTACATATTATATGAGTAGTTTAGTTCCCTATGATAATATAAAAGTAGCTAGATTACCCTTAAACCCTTACCATGTGATAAATTCCGCCTTAGGAATTAGCTGGAGGTGATTTAGGATGAAATTAAGCAAGATTTGATTTTATGCGATTTGGTATATTTTAATTTAGTTTGATCCATTTTGAATATGATATATTGTGTTTGGTAGAACATTCGTATGAGCAATTAATTAGAATTATTTGAATATTTGTCATGATTTATTTTGATCCATACGAGGTGGATAGTAGTGCATTTAAGTGTATATAAGTTATGTTTTTACGATGTGCGTTCTGATCCTTTTTGGTAGCTTGAGAATAGAAAACTTGGGCTATAGCGATCGACAATAGAAATAAGCTACTTAGTATCGAAGGCTGCTTCGAGAGTGGTCAATAGGTGAGTGGTGATTCATAGGTGACGAGGTAGCACTCATATTTTCATTTCTTGGAGACGCCATGGCGTTAAGGAGTGTGGAGCTCGGGTAATGGTCACCCGAAGTTGAAGTTGACGATCCTTGGCGCTTGCTCGGCTATATACCGATCTGAGGAGATGAGAAGTATTTAGAGTTACACTTCTTGGAAAGGTTGTGGCACCAAGTAATGAGATACCCATATGGATGCTGCTCAGCCTCGGCGTGAACTTGAACTATTCACTTGCATATTGGGATATGTCGCTCGGTTTTAGGATCATATATCAAGTAAAGGGAAATGAAGGCGGTCAATTTAGGCAGTGCTCAAGGGGAAATAACTTAACACATGACCAATGGATATGTGTATTTTGATTGAGGGATGCTTGAGGAGGTTAATCGACATTGATAGACAATCACATGATAAAGATGACTAGCTCAATGGTGATGCAATCAAAGGAGTTAAGCTCGATGCTTGGGGGAAGGGAATAAGTACGCAATTATTGTAACAACTCTGCTTTCTACGTCATATATAAATAAATTTAATTAAAATAAGATTGTTCGAATTTGATAACTAATAATTTGAAAATAAATTATAGTTATTTAAATTATATTTAAAAAACAATTTAGATTTAATAAATTAAATTAATAAATTCTTTTCAGATGATAATTTATTGTAATATAATAAATTGTTTTGATTGAATATGAAATATTTTTATAAGTGTAAATTAACTTAAAGTAAATTGAAATTTAATTGCAATTAAATTAAAAGAAGTTATGAAAAGAAAAATTAATTGAACTAAAGTAAATTAGAATTAGACCCAAATGAATATGGCCCAAGCCCATTTCTAATTCTTTCATTCTCTCTTTTTCTAGAAATCTCCTTAGCCACTACATTTGGCAAGCCCAAAGCCTAGTGAACTAGCTTATGCCCTAATCACAAAATCGATCGCAAGAAAAAAATAATCAAAATCGCGCTCGAGGTGCACAATATTGGGCATGATGACATCGATGAGCAAAGGTTAGCAGGCGACTAGGGTTGCGTGCGATTTCTAGGCGAGGGGAGGATGACGCGATTTGAGGTCGTGAGTGCATGCATTTTTGGTAGCAGCGACAGAAGTCGTGATTGCTGGCATTGCGATTGGAGCAGGTGGCGTAAAGGGTACCGCGACGAGATGAGGAGTGTTGACGATGATGATGGTGAAGGTGCGTGCTTTTGGTTGTCGACGGTTAATAACGTAGAGGTGGAAGAAGAGCCTGGCTTGGGTGATGGCCAGTTATTCCTAACAGTGAAGAGCAAGATTTGAAGGCGAGGCTTTGCTGTCTCGAAGCTCAGAGACCTAACTTAAGTGCTGGAGTCTTCGATGGCAGTCGGGATAATAGCATGCTGAAGCTAAAGGGTTAAGGTGTGTTTCAGAACTCGTATTTATATCTACTTCCCTGCACATTATAAATAAATTTATCCCAATAATTGATTGAATTGTATGGTTGATTAAATTGTGATTATTGATTGGATTGTTTGGTTGAAATATTTGGTTGGGATGTTGGATTGATTAGTATAGTATTGGATATGATTTGGGTTTAATAGTGAGATTTTGTGTATGTTGGATTGTCCAAAGTGCAAAGGGAATGCCGTCCAAATGCATTTTGCTATGTATATTGTTTTATATGTGTATGTACACTATACGGATGACTAGAATTCGATGTAATTCTGTTCGGGCCAAAGATAAAAAATTATATTGATGAGTTTGGAGAATTTAACTCCATAATTTATATTTTAAGTGCTTTATTGATTTTCTCATTTAAAAATATTTTGGAGAGTTTTGGAAAATAATTTGTGGAGCTTTAAAATTAAATTGAAGTATATTTATAAATAAATAAAAGTGGTTGGAAAATAAAAATAGAGAATTTTTGATATAATGGAATGTATGGAATTTTATAAGTATAACTAAGAGGTTTTAATAATATTTTCCAAAAAAGGAAATTCTTTTGTAATGTGTATATTTAATAAAATGGATCTAGGAAATATTTTTGAAATGGTGTTTTGAGTTTATAAACTTATTTTGAAGATAAGCCAAATTGTGAAATATTTTAAAGGATTTTAAAGGTAATTTCAAAAGGGGATTTTGATTATAAAAATCTATTTTTAAGAGTTTTGAAAAGTGACTTCCCTTTTTATATATTTATTGATTATGATTAGTTTATTTAATGATTTTGTTTTTGAAAATAAATTTATTTGTAAAGTGGATGTTTAATAAATAGGATTTAAGAGATATTTTCGAAAATGAATTTTTTGAGTACATAGTGAAAGTTTTGTGTTATAAATTTTGGTTTGAAATGGAAAAGAACTATTTTTGGGGTTTATAATTTATTTTAAAGTATTATTTTGGTTATAGGAAATTTTGAATTAGTTTCTTTAATTATTTTGATTTGTAAAGTGATTTTTGGAGTTTTGGAATATATATATATATACATACATACATACACACACACATAAATATATATATATATATACATACATATACATATATATATAAGGATTTGGAAATGAAATTTAGCAATTAAATAAACAAAGTGAATATATTATTTAATATACATTAGGTATTTATTTTTAAGTATTTATTTTTGTTACGAATGATTCATTTTTTGTTGGTCGTTTTATTTATTGATTAGAATAATTTATTTTATATTAATTTTCCGATCATTCTTCTCTTGTATATTGAATTGGATTATATGAGTGATTCACCGTTGATGTTGAGTTGTTTAATGATTTGGAATGATATGGGGATGACATCATGTTGTTTGATTTTGTGATGATTTCTATTCCATGTGATGAGAAATCTGAATAAACAACGTTATAATACCATTTGGGATGGGGCATTTAATAATATTTCTTCGATTATTCTTTGGACTTGTTATACACAATGTCGAAGGAGGGAGTGTGACGTGTGAGCACTGAATAAATGGACTAGTAACATGCGGTGGTATGGGATGCCGTTGTGTTATTTATTCGGTTATCCTTTGCTCGTTAATGACATTTATACGAGGATTTATTATGTATCATGCTGTGTGTCGGCACGAGTATATAACTTTGTTTCAGCTATTATATTATATATATTTAGTATTTGTCTATTCACTGGCCGACTTTCTTTATAATGCGGTAGTTGAACCAGATTGGCTAGTACCCATCCTAGTGGCCTGATCGCGGCGGTCGCAACCCGGATCTATAACACCCATAGCCATGTGTCAGCGATGTTCTAGCCATGTATCATCAATTGTATAGCCTTGTGTCATCTAGGCCATCAGTCTGTTACCATTTGGGGGCACATGTAGGATCGTGATCAATGCATAGCGTAGTCATGCAGGATGTCAGTGACTTGCAATGATATGAGTCACGATGTCCGTCGAGGTAACCAAGATTGTAGGAGCCGTGTTAGTGGAATATGTGTGTCGTGTTCGCCAATCACGTATGTAGTCTCCTGGAGCAGGTGTGTCTGTCAGTTTCCTGTCTGATTATGGTGTGTGTGATATAGACATATACTTATATATATGCGAGATGATGAGTTACGTTTACACCTGCGACTATGTCCAGAGTAAGATCAATCCCCGTATCCTTCTTTGGTGTGTGTCGCATATTATCCCTTTTTGGCATGTGTCGCAAACTACTATTCAATGACATGTGTTGTCCATTTATCATTTGTGTTACCTATTTATCTTTCTCAGACGTGTGTCACTGATTTTTCTTTACAAGCCTGTGTTGCCCATTTATAGCTTTCTCTAGCATGTGTCGCCATTACTATGTTTTGCTTATAGATAATTATTTATATTGATAGAGGATATTTTGTTATTGAGATTGAGTGATATATCTTGGCTAAGCTATGTAGCCTGATTATACATGGTGATATCTCTTTTATAAATGACTTCTGGATATGGATGATTCAACCATTTGATGTTATTTGATGATTTTTGATTTGATGAATTTTATATGGTGATGGCATCTTTATGCTGGGTTTTGTGATGTTATATACGAATAAGATATTTAGGCCTGTTTAAGATAACATTATTATATTTACACCCAGCACATACTATGTTCTATATGTTTATTGACCTTGGATTTAGGTATAGTCTGACCCGTTGACAGTGAGACGGCTTGTCTTTTGGGCATAGAGGAGACTAGATATTTTGTATTGCAGATTAACATGCTGTATTGATTGTCTCTTGTGAGTATATCGTTGTGATGTGTATTGGACATATACTGTATATTAGATATTATATAGTATCGCTGCAATTGACTCTGTAATCTATGATGTTATTGTATATTGCGTATTGTTCCATCCTGGAGGCACATGTGTTTATTGCTTTGTGTCGATACTATGTACATATAGGTGAGTTATTTATTCGATATTTTAATACGTACCATTGTTAGCCCAATGGAATATTCACGTGTGTATCCCATATCACCTTATTCTCCATATATCCGATAGTACTACTTTGTAGTACTCTTGGATACTATGGGTATATAGGTGGGGTTGTTTCAATTATCGGTATATAGCTATGTGGAGGCAAGCAGTTAAGCTTAATGCTTAATGAGTCACTCGGTTAGCCAGGGAAATCATGCATACTTGCTTGTTTAAGATTGGCTTTTTTATGTGTTTGCATAAGTCTTTTGATGTGCTTTCATTTATGTTATATTACATGGTTTGTGATTATTGGATTAGGTGCATCGGCCAACGGAGTAAAATGAGAAAATTTCAAAAAAGACCCTTTTTTAATTCATCATGCACTAGGTCTTTTATGGTGTTAGCATGAATAATGTAGATACGTTAAATCGTATTTAATGTTAGTTGTTTGGATTGGATTTGAATTTGATATGTATACTTTGTGAAAATTAATTTTATAGTAGCTATTTATATTTATGTAATTTTAATTTATAAAATTTGTTGTTATTAGTAATTTTGTCATTATTATAAAATTAAATGAATATTATTTTAATATGATACTTAACAAAATAATTTAACTTACAAATAATTATTATGACTCATCTAAATTCAAATATCAAATGTTTAAATATAACAAATAATATCTTTATATCTAGGAGAAGGATCAGCAGCTCCCTCTACTCAACCTCAACCAAGCCCACTAATTTCAGCCACTCATTGCGATTTAAATAATTGTATAATGTGACAAAACGAGAAAATATTATTATTTAAATCAGAATGAGTGACTGAAATTAGGGGGCTAGGTTGGGGGCTGAACAGAGGGGGCTGCTAATCCTTTTCCTTATATATATAATTAATAATATTAGTATTCTAATGTTTTAATTACTATATTAGATGTAAGAAAATTATGCAGTTGTTTTGTTGATGACTTTGAGTTTGTAACATGTTGTTAATTATTGACCATATGTTACCACTGAACTCACATTTGGAGAACAAGTGTTCGCATAATATCATTCTACTACTCATAACACAAGACTACAAAAACATCATTCAAGAATCGAAGTTCAAACATGAAGCATGCACAGGAAAAATATAAATTTATGAGAGATTCAGACTTATCTAGTTACAAGCTTAATCGCAGTCTGAAAACCACGGAGCAATTAGATCTTGAGCTTCGATTTTCCTCATAGAGTGTTCGGTCTCGATTAGAAAGAAGTAGATTTCAACAAGCAAATTTTCAGATCTAATGCTTCCATTTTCATTTCTCTAACTTTATCTAAAGAGGCGGTAGGAATTTTTGGGAAGTGGACAAGTTCATTGAACTTTGTATGGAATAGAGCGGAGGTTGCATTAGATGAAGAGATGCATTTATTGAAGTGCATATATTTTTATCTGCTAAAAGCATTATTCCCCTTTTCTCTTTTGTTTTGTACTCTATAGGTATGTGTTGCTATTGTGTAATGTATGGGTGAGTTTTGGGTGTGTAGTCGGGTCTGTTTTCACATGTTTGATTGTAGCAATATACATTGTATTGTTTTTTTATATGTTAATAAGTACAATTTTCAAAAAAAATTATGCAGTTAGATAGATCAATATGTCCAGAACTACAATACAAATTCAAAGAAGCAATTGCAGATAAAACAGAGCTTTTATATAGTGGAAATTATGTTGAAGGGCTTTTATTTTCAGGGTAATAAGTTTTAAGGACGACACTTCTAAATAATTAGTTTTAAGGACAATTTACAGGATAATGATAAATTCATTTATCTTTTTAAGTTATACAGGAAAATGATAAATCTTTTTATCATTATTTCTGTATAACTGAAAATGATAAATTCTTTTATCTTTTTCCTGTAAAATGTCCTTAAAACTAATTTTTTAGAAATAGTGTCCTTAAAACTTATTACCTGCACAAATAAGCCCTTGAAGTGAAAATCTCCTTTTATATATATATATATGAGTTATTCGGTTGTAAGCTATAGCGGTATATGCGCAAATAATTAAACTATATGATTAAATTTAAGGCTGTCATTGGATACCCGAAAAATCCGAAATCCATCCTCATCCGTATCCGAAAAGCGGTTAAATACCCGATATCCGGAAAAATGGATGTAGATGCGGATACGAGGGCATCCGCATCCAAAAAATATCCATCCGATTTTTATCAAGATTATAGTTTATCTTATGTGTATTTTAGCACAATGAAAGAAAAGTATTTTTTTTATTAAGTTAATAGTTTATATAATGTGCGTTAAATGCATATTAACTGCTCAAAACTAGTTATTATCATCAAATTTGTTGATTTTGCATACTTTTAAAATCAATCAAATTGAAAAAGGATTACAGTTAAACTAAAAATTTCTATTTGTGTTTCTTGATTTGTCGATCATTATCAGATATGATAGTTATCTGATATTCATCCATATCCACCGATGTAGATATCTGATATCCAAAAATGATTTCGGATGTGCACGCTAATATGGCGCTATCCACATCTGAAATATCCGTTTACATGCCTAGTTAAATTTACATTTGAAATCTTAAAGGGCTTTAAAATAAATCTCTACCAGAAACCTAGCGCAGCCGACATCCTTACTTTCTTTGAGTTTCCCAGCCAACTAGAGACAATTGTGGCCCATGCCAATGTTCCACCATGCTCCTCTTGATGAGAACTATCGCTTGGTGCCCTCAGCATTGACTCCGAAGCCTACTTTCAGAAACCCTAATTTGGCCTGTTATCATCGATGTCGTCGTGGGCGATGATAGGACTTGCATGCCTTTCCTCCTTCCTCATGTTGAAACTTTGGACATCTACTGAAGGCTCTTCAGGAAGGAAATTGGTTCGCCATAGAGTGTGAACATAGAGAAAAAGGTGGCTGAATAGAGAATAACGAAGGTGGAGAAGATGCAAAGTGAACTGATCAACTTTTGACTAAATTTTTCGAACAGTCTACTTGTCTATCGAAGAAAATAACACTTGTTTGCCTATTTTGATGAAATTGACGATAGAGGTAGGTGTAAGGGTAATTATGTAATTTATTATATAACTCAACTCTTATATACAAATGTTGCTCGAAATAAAATATGATTTTGGTTTTGTTTTATTTTGTATTTGTTGTTATATCATAATATAAGTAATGATCTGGATACATTAAACATATATAAATAAGAAGTGGAAATTAGGGATGCATCTCTCTTTCTAAAACTTGTTTGTTTTACATCTTTCCCTTCTGGGATACTTTGCAAATCTCTCAGCATTTTCTCCATGTCTACGCCTGATGCGTTTCTCACAAACCCCAAGAGGAGGCTAAAAAAGGGGGATAAGTGATTGGCACAAAGTTTCTTAGGAAAATAAATGTATAGGAATAGATAGGCAAGATAACTCGCATCCTGAGTACCATTGATGGAAGCAAGGAGAGGCATCCCAGTGAAAAAATATTCTTTCTTGAACAAGCTATACTTCGAGTACAAGTCCTCTAAATTTTTAAATTTGCGCCTCGCATCAAGCTAGGTGAAAGGGGAGCCTTCTACCTTGCTTTTAATCAAATATAGGAACCTGATCTACCGATGGGTAGGAGGAACCTGAAAATCCCTCATAAAGATGGCATAAAGGCTAGTCAGGATGGCATAACCCTTAGGGTGCAACAGGAAAGGAGCGATTTTTAGGTACATAAGAAAACCCATGATCCACTAAGGAAGAGGTAGTTGGGCCCCAACCGTGCAGTGATACATCAAATAGGCCATATATCCTTTTAGTGGAGCTTGAGCCTATTGTTCGAAAGTAGGCAAGAGTATGTCATCCCGAGGAAGTCTTTGGGTAGCCGTAATAATATCCAGCTGCTTAGCAAATAAAGTGGAAGCAACAGATTTAAAGAGATCCACCAGCAACTATGACGGTCCATATCCATGTACCGAAGAGCAAGCAGAGCAAGACTGGCTAGTTCGATGCCTCGATGGCATAGGATCTGGAGGAGTAGAAGAAGATGGAGCCTAATCTCCAGAAGAACTCAACGAGCAAGTCTTGCGATGGCTCGACATACCTTAGTGATACAACAACTGTCTCACATACTATCGCAGAGTGTGTGTGCACAAGTGCAATATGAAATACAACAGATTATTAGATAATGTCGGCTTAGAACTCCTAGCAAGAATAAATTAACAATTGAATAATATGGCATAATCTGCCGCCCTGCTAATTTGCATAAGGTATTGGTTCGACAATCAAGTAGTAGGCAACAAGTGATAATAAAAGCATATCAAAGTTTGGCATTCGGTAAAACCGAGAGACTACCAGCCAACTGTCTAACCAATTCCCATCATAACCTTGAAATACAATATAAAATGCTAGGGAAAATTCCATGCGCATAGCCTAAGTGTGCTACACATTCCTTATGAAGTCGCCCTTGTTCGGTCCCTATTTTCTCAGCAATTAACAGCCACCGAGCAAACAATCTGGCCAAGCTCCAACTAGAAACCCTAACTTCTTTTCAGTCAAGAACACTTTAGATTTATGATTAATGGCCCCTTATCAATTTAAAAGTTCTGTCTCAACCCTTAAAGTTAGCAAGGACCGAACAACTGGAAATCTTAACCCGTTAAAACTATACCGAACCAATATGAATCATAGCAAGCAGATTAAAACAACCTTACGATTAGATTACTAATAGAAGACATACTATAGTAGATTGCAAATGGAGATGGCGATTATAACAACCTGAAAGTGCTTGAAATAGAATTGACATGGCAGTAGCTCCGGGAGACAAACATGCACCAGAAAGTAAGGGGGATGAAAAATGAAAAGAAATGTTCGGTTGAAGGAAGACCCAACTAATATATAGGCAAGATGATCTGTTCGGTACCAGGCAGATATAATCGGATAAGAAACGTTGTTTGGCAAACCTTCACCGAATCAAGAATCCCAAATGATGGAACACCGAGCCCTTCTCTAGCACAGGGCAAAGTATGTCGTACCAGAGCGAGTTCAGATCTAGATGTGTGTGAGTACTAGTGGGTTACGTAGTTAAGTAAGGCGCTCAAGGAAGGCACCAAATAAAGCTCACTTCGTATTCTACGAAGCGAGCTTTGGAGGGCAAGTGTTATAGGCATTTTAACCCAAGGAATGATGGAGGCAAGTTAACCAAGCTAATGTAGGAACTACATGAATGTGAGTGCATGCCATAAGGATCACAACTCGCCCGAACAACCATGAAATAAGGGACAAAAGAGCCTTAGGATCATTTAAAGGAAGCTATGCAAGCAAAGATGGACATACGACTCCTTAATGTTTCCTGGTAGATAAAGGAACCAGACAAGATCCTTTGTCTGGTGGTTTTGAAATCGGACAAAAAATCTTGTCTGGTAGAGAGCTACCGGACAAGAATTCTTGTCCAGTGGTTTAGACACTAGACAAGAATTCTTATCCAATGCAAGGTACTACTAAAAAGGATATTTTGTTTGGTGGTGTATACACTAGATAAGATATCTTGTCTGGTATAGAATCAATGCCGAGCAAGGAGGGTTGGGCTATGCCATACCAAGTAGATGCATCGATGAACTTGGCCAGTAAGACGTCTACACTAAACTAGAAACCATCGAACATGACCATTTCAGCCAAACCAAACAAGACATTTAAGGAATGAAACCTAGATATATAAGGAAATTCTGGATTGTATTTTCTATATATGGAAATAATCGAACCGAACGGGTCATATAGGGAAACTGCCTGATTTACCAGGATGACCTCCTTGCCTCCTCATTCTTATTAATATCCAAGCTTCTAGCAGCCACGGGGATAACTTTTTGGAGCCACCAGACTCTGCTGAACAGAGATAGGCAAAATGAACCTAAGGACTTCAATATATACTAATAAACCATTACATTTTGCATCTAAACCCTTGTAAAAGCTAAAATATGATAAAAGAGATAAAAAAGAATAGTGGACGTAGGCCATTATTGCTGAACCACTATAAACCTATGTGTACTTTACTTTCTTATTATTTTCTTTCTATTTTCTTCACTACTATAAATTCGATAAGAGGTGTTTGTCCACTTTTCATGCAAATACCGATGGTTTTGAAGCCAGTGGGAGTGAGGGTAAGGCTTCAAGTTTATAAGGTCCATTTATGGACTTAAATAAGCTACAAAAAGTTGGAATAAGTGTTTTGATAAAATAATCAAATGGTTTGGTTTTTATTAGAACACAGAGGAAGCACGTGTATACCAAAAGGAATGGAGAAATGATATTGTATTCTTAGTGTTATACGTTGATGATTTTCTATTGATTAGTAATGCCATTTCGTTATTACAATCTATGAAAGCTAGGCTTTCCAAGAAAATCTCCATGAAGAATTTGGGAGAGGAAGCCCATACTTGGTATATAGATCTCTAAAGATAGATCTAAGAGGCTGTTGGGATTGTTACAAACCCTGTACATAAACATTATATTGAAAAGGTTATGGATAATACCAAGCATGGAAATGTTAGGGTGCAATTTGGAATCGTCATTTTTAAGAAGTATGCTCCTTAAACCGGTGAAGAGAAAAAGCATATAAAGAGGATACTGCATGCTTCGGTAATCAGTTTATAATGTACACTATATATGTTATGTACTAGACCAGTTGTGGCATATGCATTAGGATGTGTAAGCCGATACTAGTCTAAACATGGAGAAAAGCGTTGGACGATTGGTAAGTGCATACTGAAGTATTTGAGAAACACTAGGGACTTATTCATGATATATGAGAATATAGACCTCCTTATGAAGGGGTATACCAACTCTTGCTTTCAAAGTGATATCGATGATAGTAAGTCAGTTTATGTCTTTACTATTAACAGTGGGGTCGTAAATTGGAAAAGTTCCAAATAGGAAACAGTAGCTGATTCCACGATTGAGGCCAAATACATCGCCCTAAATGAAGTAGCTAAAGAAGAGGTCTGGATGCATAAGTTTTTAAGTGAGTTAGAATTGACTCCTGACACCGAGAATCCAATGGCATTCTTTTATGACTATAATACGGCGATGCGGATCACAAAGAAACCTAGATTACATAAGAAATTATAACATATTCTTCAAAAGTTCCACCGAATTAGAGAATTTATTGAGAAGAAAAAGGTCATGATATAAAGGGTAGATACCAAGGACAACATAACAGATCCATTCACGAAGCGACTAGCTTGATCTGTTCTCATCAGGCTGATCGAAGAGATGGGATTGAGATTCCATAACTGGCTTAAAGTGTTAGTGGGAGATTGATAGAGTTAAGGATATATCATAGGGGATATTCTGTAATTTATTATAAATTATTAGCTCTGGAATAAAATCTCGTTCGAAATAAAAGGTGTTTTTCTTTCTATTATATACTTGTTATAATGTGTTAAAATTAATTGATTATTTAATTTAAGTATATTTAACGAAAAATCCATAAATTATGTGTTTTGTGATAGGTATTACAAAATGTTGAAATCATGAGCAATATATCACAATATAATAAACATATCATTTTAAATATTCATAGTCAAGATGCGTCGAGACTAGATGTCAATGCATCCATTGGGACTAGATGTCAATGCATCCATTGCGACTAGAGTACAAAACGCTTTCTAAATGTTGGGCACTGTATTACTCATGACTGCTAGGGGCACTAAGGGGTTACATGTCGATAGTTATTGGATAACTATAAAATGACTCATTCGATAGTTTCTGTTGGTTAATATAACTAAGGTCAAACGGAAAATATCGATGTGATAATATTTCACAATTCTCTCAACCTGAGAATACCGTTGTAATAACCCATAATTTTGGAATTAATTTGATTAATTAAATAAAGGGCTAAAATAAGTTAAATAAGAAGGAAGAAGGGTAATGAGTTGATGAAAAAGAGTACATGGCCGAAGCCCAAACTATTATGGGACAATAAGCATTACTCTTTTTCATTCATTTGTTTCTTTCGACTAAAAAAATACAAAATGAAAGCTTGGGAGGAACCTTAATGGCAGTGGCTTAAAGAGAGCAAATAAAGTGAAGATAAGAAAAACGTAAGCTAAATGGGAGATTTAAAAGACTAAAGTAAGATATTTCAAAGATCAAGATAAGTAATACAAAAACCATTTTTATCGTACAAAAATATATGGATTCGGTAAGATCTCATAAACTATTATATATGATGGAGTTTCTTATGGATTTTCATTAACATGTAAATTGTCTAATAAATATTTTAGGAAAGATAGGTAAACATGAGATGTTTAGTTGTATTTCCCTACCTTAATGTTTTCAAAATGTAATGAAAGTTTTATGCGATGTTTTAACCATGATTTTAGAAATGTGTTTTTAATTTAAGAGATTTCTTATGCCAACAAATATTTATTATGATTTATTGAAGGAAAATACCAAGAAAATAAATAAGGAAAATACTTTCAAATAAAAAAAAGGATAGGGTATATTAGAAAAAGTGTTCACGAGTCATCTGGGAATTTTATTAAGGTTTTCTATAAGGAAAATAAGCTAATATGTGATAGGTTCTGCGCTTGGTTGAAGAGGGAACTGTAGGGACGCACATAATATAAAATAAAATGGCTAACAAGCGTTAGATAAATAGGGAACATAATCCAAATAAAATGCTGAAAAGAAATATAAAGGACACTGCAAATAATAGAAATTGAAATTGTAACGTATTATATAGCGACACGTGTAAAGACATTATCAAATATGTTAAATTTTGTCTACTACGAAGTTGAGGCAGTGACCTAGCGTTTTATAAAAGAACTACGCATATGAGGAAGATGTAGTGATTTGCTAAAGGGATCCAGGGACTTTTAAGGGAAAGTAGAACTACGTTGTAATTTGTAGTGGACAAACTGCGTCGTAGTTATATAAAATAGAAGAAACCGAACTATACTGAAACATGCAAAAGTGATACCGTGCCGCAATTTAGAAATTTTCGCTTAATAAGTAAAAATTGAATTATGCACTCAGGTTAGGGCAGGGGTATACCATGCCAAGGGAGGGTGTGAATGATACCGAATAAAAGACAATTAGGTGGGACATAGGGGAAGACCAGGGCTAGTAAGGGAAAGAACTTTTGTGCTAAGGGATAGAGTTGGAAGGCTTATTGACGCCAAGTGTAGATGCTCACTTGAATGCACACCTATACAAGATAAGGAGGGGCATTCAACTTCCAGGGACTACAGTGGGGTATTACAAGCAGTTCCAAATTAAACAAATGTTTACGGACTGCATGTGGGTTTCTTTATAGTAAACTGTGGTGAGGTTGTTCCAAGCAGTTTAAAATTAAGTAAAAAACATGGCGACCGTGGTGGGGATATTCCAAGAAGTTTAAAATGAAACAAGTACAAGGAGACTACGGTGGGGCTATTCTAGGCATTTTAAATTTAAATAAATTAAAAGGATACCGTGGGTGGCGGTTGTAGGAAGTATCAGATTTAAGATAAAGCCATAAGAGAGTTTTAGATGGGACTAAACCGAGGGCGTAGTAGCAGATGAGAATAACAGATTATAGAATAATCTAAAAGTGGTAGCTAAGTGTAGACCGCGCCAGAGGTGCAGTAGTAGACGAGAACCACATAAGAATGTATAAGGTGCATTAGTAAATAAGAACTAGTTGCGTAGTATCTATGATTGTTTCACTTATGATGTTTTGGGTAGTGAGGGACATTCCATGAGTATGGCTTGGTCTCACTATGTGTTTGTTTTGGGTAAGTATTATTCAAATAAGAGTTTATGTCTGACCTATGTTTTTATTATTGTTTTCTCTACAAACTCATGGATACTTGTTTGAGTAGGCCGAGTTTATGGGATTAGGAAGGTTAATAATAAGAGCCATAGTACGCAAATTGAAGACGAAGCAGGAAGCTTTGTTAGTAAATAAAGATGTTGTTTCCACTGTTTGAAGGAGTTCGGGCGGCATTTTCATATGTTGACCTGACTCTTTACTATGTTATTTTCTATTTTTATTTGACCCCTGCATGGGGAAAACTTTAGGAATTAGTGTTGTAAAAAATTATATGTAATGAATAATAAGTATATTTTTATGAAATGAAAATATTTAGTTGCTTCATCTACTTTGTATGTATTTGAATATACTGAACACACTTTTGTCCCTGGAAGATAATTCTAGCGATGACTACAACATCATCGACGTTATCTTCGAGTCTCTAAGTGGGGGACGGTATAGTTTGGTATCATAGCATAGGTTAAGGGATACTTAAGTAAAACATAGCTAGAAAAATAGGAGTTTATTTAGAATAAAATAAACACCCAGGGGAGGGGATGCGCTAATATATATATATATAATACTTGTTTGTTGATATATATATATATATGAAGATATATCTGCCCTTCTATAGTTGTTTAATTTCCTTTCTTTCCATTTCTAATGAAGACTTGCTTTAAAGAAGAAGCAAGATGGATTTAAGGAGTGGGCAAATTATGATAGGAGGGGAAATTGTAAGAAGGGAGGCTAAAAGTAAGCAAACCAATGGAGATAGTAGGGGAGAAGTTCCCAGAGCAGTAGAGAAGGAAGCTGCATAACTAGCAAACGAGGAAGGCATGGATATGAATGCCCTGTTTGGACAGTTCATGGCTTAGATGATGAGGGAAGCCACACCAGAGGCTATTGCCAAGGCCTAACACAGTGAGAGAGGACTTCCTAAAGATGAACAATGACTATAGGGTTTGGGAGGGAAGGCTCTTATGGGGAAGGAGCTTGCAGTTGAAGTACTAAAGTGGCTTAGGATTTGCGAGCGCATATTTGGAGACATAGGCTTGAATGATGCGTAGAAGAGAAGGCTGGCATCAAGGCAGCTGCAAGAAGACGCGCTGGACTGGTGGAAGGCAGTAATAGCTGAGATCCCAGAAGGGGAGATTACCTAGGAGTAGTTTAAAGGTAGGTTTGAGGCTTAGTTCATATCGGAGTCTTAGCAGAGTGTGCTAATGAGGGAGTTCATTGGTCTGAAGTAGAGTGACCATATAGTAGAGGGGTATATTCATAAGTTTAACTCGTTGGCTAAGTATGGCAGGAAAACCATAAATACTCCAATTAAGAAGAACGAGAAGTTTATCAGGGGTTTGATGCAAGGCCTTAATCAAAAGGTGATGGCTTATTTAGCACCTCCTTTTGAGTTTATCATTGACATGGCTAGAAGGTATGATGGGATGTACCTAAAGCAAAGAAGAGTGGATACAAGGCCCAAAGCAGAGCAAAGAAGTTTATCCTATATACGAAAGGCAAGAAGGGAGCGCCCAAGGAGAAAGGTAGAGAGGTTGCTATTGCAAAAGTGGTATGCTACAACTGTGGACTGAAAGGGCATTATGCTTTGAAATGCCCTATGCCTAAGAATGAAGTGCTACAAGTGCGATAGGATGGGACATTTAAAGAAGGATTGTCCAGAGTTTAAAGCACAGTTTTATGCTTTGAAGGGACCAAGGGAAGGACCATCTACCGAGGAAAGAGGAAAGGGAAAAGTCTTAGAAGTTATGGCTTTGATTTCTAGTTTTTCAGTTGGAGTGCTGTTTTATACTAATGCTACACGCTCATTTATAGTTAAAGTTTGGTTGATGGACTTTGGTTAGAAGTTACCTATTTAGTCACTTCCATACATGTAGCAAATCTGATAGTTGGGTATGTCACTCTCGAGTTGAGGTGCACTGACCTAGATACTGAGTTAGGTGGATGTAAGTTTTCTTGTGATCCCTACATGTTTGACTTCATAGGCTTCGAAGTTATTTTAGAGATGGATTGGCTAGAGAAGTATAGCGCGAGAGTGCACTGTACCGAAAGGATAACCACTTTAAGTTATCTGGGCCGTAGCGATAAAGTGTATGTGGTCTTGGAGGAAGTGGAGCAGGGCATAGAGGCATTTTGTTTGCTTTAGTTTTGGAAGAAAAATACATTGGAATGGTAGTAGTAAAGGAGTTTCTAGATGTGTTCAAACCGGTTTCGGGGTTGCCACTCCTGAGAGCGGTAGAGTTTCGTATAGGCTTGCTACCAGGGACAAAACCAATTGATCAATCTCCTAGTAGAATGCCTCTGAAGGAGATGGAGGAGTTAAAGAAGCAGTTGGTAAAGTTAGAAGGTAAGAGTTTTATAAAGCCATGCAGTTCACCTTGGGGAGCAGTGGCGGTATTTGTGAAGAAGTCCGATGGGTCATTAGGACTATGTATAGGCTATCGGAAGCTGAATGAAAAGAGGGTGAAGAATATGCACCTTTGCTAAGAATTGATGACCCTTTTGACCAGTTGAGTGGAGCTAAGGTGTTTTCATAGGGTTCATCAGTTGAGAGTTGCGGAGGAAAGCATTCCTTTGACTGCATTCAAAACAAGGTACGGTTCATATGAGTGGCTAGAAATGCCGTTTGGACTAACTAATGCACCTGCGTTCTTTGTGGACTTGTGTAACACCCTTAATTCTTTAAATAACATTATTCAGGAGGTTTAATTAGAAAAACCAAAAAGAATAATGTAAAGATTTAAGTGGTTAAGAGATTGAGATTTGTGAAAGCATAAGGTAGTTGTGCCTTAATGAGTAAACACATGAAATAAGAAAGAAGTAATAAGATAAGGACAAAATAGGAATAGGCCGTATTCTTATACGCTAAACCCTTAACCTATTTTCATTTACCACGTTCACAAACTAAAAAATAATACCGAGCTTGGCCGGCCACCATTAGAAGAAATCAAGAGGAAGATTAAACAAGACTTCAAGAAGGAAGCTTAATCAAATTAGTTCTAAAGCAAATCTCAACCTCTTTAACACAAGCTAAAGGTAAATAATAGATTACATCTAATTTTTTTGATTTTCGGTTTCTAGTTGAGACCCAAACTTATTTTGCAAATGATTTGCCATGTTTTGATTGTTTAAAGGAATATATATGCTTGTTGATGATTTAGGCTATTTCATATAGATTTTATGATAAAAATGATTTAGAAAACCTATTAAATGACATCCAAATGACTTGCGTTTTTGATAAGGTCAGAAATATTATTTTAGAGATGGGTTTCAAGTTTTATAATTTTCTGAATTATTGTTGATTTATTATGAATTTTCTAATGAAGAAAATGGTTAAATTGGATTTAAATTAATTTCGGCTATTATATGTTAGCTTTAGGTCAAAAATTTAAATATGTTATAAAAAATATTAAAAGTGATTTATGAGAATTTTTGGAGAATTTTTCCTAAGTGTTTTATTAAGGATATAAAATTATTTAAGGTATGAGACTTAAATGTTTTATATTTTTATAAAAGGAGAAGGGGAAATTTGCTAAATGTTTTAAATTATCAAATACTGAATTCGGCAGCACTTTTAGAAAATATTTTGGAAAAGAAATTGGCAACCAATTATATGATGAAAAATAAGCAAGTTAGTTGGAAAGATATTACTTTATAAAGTAAAGAAAATCAGTTTTTGTTAAGGTTTGCTATTTCTCCACTCTCCGCAACTACCTTTCGACCTCATACTATGCCTCCATCATCGCCGAAACCAATACACATAGTATCAATGCCTTGGTATGTAGTAGATTGGAGATAGGCAAAAGATATAGGGTCGAAATGTGCTTTCGAAGGGATCGAGACCTTGTTTTTCTTTCGAAAGAGATGCCACTTGCTTTGATTTCAAAAGAATGGTTTCAAAAGGGTTTTAATATGGCTTTCGATAGAGGTTACTGCCTTTTGTTTTAAACAAGCTTTCGACAGGGTGAAACACTCGTTGCCACATTCTACCTTTCGACCCAGTTGAGGCCGCTTTTACCTTTAAATATTGGTTTCGAAAGGGTGCTTTCGATTTTTAATAAGAAGCCGCTTCTCCACGCTTTGAAGGGGATGGTTTCGAATACTTTCTTTTACTTAGGAATTTGCTTTCGAAAGAGTGCTTTTGAACTAGTTCTTTTAAGACCCTTTATTCTATTGAAAGATAAACCCGAAGGTTTCGAAAGGAATGTTCTAAATGGTTTCGAAGCTATGTTCCACAAGCTTTTACTTGAACCCAATGCTTTCGAAAGGCTTGTTTTAAGTAAAGGACCTTATTGATTTCAAAAGGTATATAATAAAGGTTTCGAATGGGAGGTTCCCTTAATGGTTTCGAATGGTACTTAAAGTATTTTAAATGGAAGGTTTCCAAATGCTTTCGAAAGGCAAGTTTAAAGAATTTTGAAAAGAGGATGTTTAAGGTTTATAAAGGTTTCGAAGGGATGCCTTCAATGATTTAGAAAGGTTGTTATAAAGGTTTTGAAAGGTACGTTTTGGCCTTTCGGTCTAGTGTTTCAAGGTATAGTAGTTAATATATTTTGAAAGGGGTAGTTTCAATGGATTCGAATGGGTTGTTTAAAGTTTTTAAGCAAAGGTTTCGAATGGTTTACCTTGGCTTTATGGCCTAAAACTTTTAAGTTGAAAGGGATTTCTAACTTATTTTGGAGGGATAGATAACCCTCAATATATTTCATCAACATTGTTTTGAGTAAAGTATATATAATATGACAAAGAGATTTGAGTAAAGCAAAGAGTATATTTTCCTTGTTTAAGTATGATTTAAAAGGTTAAATCAATTTGCAAGAAATGTTTTCAAGAAAAATTTGATGGGGTAGTTGACCCTAAGTAAATGACTCAGATATTAGGATACCAGATGGGACTGGTATAGGGTCGCACCCTATACTTTAGCTAGTAGCCCCTAGCTAATAATAGTCCAAAATTCCAGTGTGTAGGGCTTTGTCACGGGTAAGGCTAAAATGATG
Source organism: Allium fistulosum (assembly GCA_030737815.1). Taxonomy (NCBI): domain Eukaryota; kingdom Viridiplantae; phylum Streptophyta; class Magnoliopsida; order Asparagales; family Amaryllidaceae; genus Allium; species Allium fistulosum. The sequence goes on along the minus strand of CM060904.1, from coordinate 1,122,905,754 downwards.
TTACATACAGAAAGGAATATACAGAGTAAAGATAGGTTATTGGTTAGGCCGCAAAACCATTAAGATCAGTTGACCCTGGGAGAAGTAAGTTAAGGACAGACAGTCCAAAAGTGTGTCTAACAGAAGTTAGATTATTTATTATGTCTGGTAGGCCCGAGTCAGCCAAAGGTTAGTAGTTAGCCAAACAAAACTATATTGTTCGGACAGATAGTCCATTTATTACCTGATTTATATGCATATATGATATCGCTATGATTGCTTTAATCAGTTTGATTGCAGGATTTTGATTTGCAAAGGATATGTTTAGAAAAAGGGACATTGGTGAGGGGAAACCTGTTCCGCTAAGCGGCGTGGTCTCACTTAATATCAAATAACCGAGATTTATAGTATTATTCACACCAAGCTTTATGTCTAACTCAAAGTTTTTGTTTTTCCCTTAAACTCTCTGGTGCTCAAAATTGATTTGAGTAGATTGAGAGTAAGGTTTTTCAGGTTTAGTAGGTTGGACAAATAAGCTTCCAAAGACATGGAGGAGGCAAAGCTAGCTATATAGAAGCTTTTTATTTTTATTTCCGCTATGATGTATTAAGACTGATATGTCTATTTAGTTCTCTGATCATCCAAGGAGGCATCTTTGTATGTCACTCTTAGCGTAATTTGTAATAATTATATTTGATCAAAACTTGGGAATCGTTTGGGATTATGTAATGGAATATGAAACATGGTTTTGCAATGTAATCGGTAAAGTTGTTTTTTGAATCTGTGATTTTATTTCATATTCATGTGCTTCTGATATTATGGATACCATTAACATTACCGTATTTGTCACCGGAAGTTAATACTATGGATGACTGCAGCATCTGTAGCGCTTAGCTTCGGGCCTCAAGATAGGGGATGTTACAACTTGAGGAATAGAATTTTCCAAGATAAGCAGATAAATATGCGTTGGTGTTTATAGATGGCATCTTAGTGTACTATAAGGACGATGAGGAACACGCAGTTCACCTAAAGCTTGTGCTAGAGACATTGAGATTGCATACGTTAAAGGTGAAGCTTTCTAGGTGTCATTTTTGGAGAAGGGAAGTGAATTTCCCAAGCCATGTGATTTCATAAGAAGGGCTCTCTTCAAAGATCATTGTAGTAAATAGGTTGAAGAGACCAAAGACTGTGATAGAGGTGCGGAGTTTATAAGGATTGACTGGCTGCTATCAGAGATTCATTAAGGATTTCTCTCGTAAAGCTGCACTAATGGTGTGACTGACCTAGAAGAGTGAGAAGTTCACTTGGACGTAGGAGTGTGAGAAGGCATCCCAAGAATTGAAGTAATGTTTGACGAACGCCCCTACGTTAGCAATACCTAAAGGGAATGATGGTAGGACCATATATACAAATGCTTCAGGTTTGGAGTTAGGAGCAGTATTGAAGTAGAAGGGTAGGGTAATTGCATATGTATATAGGCAAGTGTGACCCCAAGAAGTTCGATATCCAATACATGATTTGGAATTAGCGGCGGTTGTCTTTGCATTGAAGATTTGGAAACATTATCTCTTAGGGGAGAGATTTGAGTTATTTACTGATCACAAGTCATTGAGATATTTGTTCTCTCAGAAGAAGCTGAATATGAGGTAGCAGAGGTGGTTAGAGTTTCTAGCACTTTATTATTTTAGGATAGAGTATACCCTAGGGAAAGAAAATAAAGTAGCTGATGCCTTAAGTTGAAAACAGCAAAGTTGTGTTTCGGCAATGATGGAAGAATGGACCGCTCTAGAAACGTTGTTTGTGTGCGATGTGGATTATCGGTCCAGTGCAGGGTCAAGCAGTGCATCTGTGATACTATCATTCTTTGAAGTTAGGCCTACGTTGGTAGGAAGGATTGCTGAACTACAAAGGGGAGACTAGTTCTGCATCGACACAATAAGGAACTTGGACTCAGGAATCAAGGTAGTAGAGCTGAAGGGGTTCAGTGTTGATAAGGAAGGTAGTCTATAGAAGAATGGAGGGTTGTATGTTCCAAAAGCAAAAGGACTGTAGATTGAATTATTGGACGAATGTCATTATTCAAAGTTTACCATATACCCTGGAGGTACCATGATATATCGAGATATGAAGAGAAGTTTCTTCTGGGAAGGGATGAAGAAAGATGTGGGAGAGTATGTGAGGAGATGTCTTACATGCCAACAGGTGAAGGCAAAACATCAAAAGCCTAGTGGGTTCTTGCAGCCTTTGGAAATTCCCGTTTGGAAATGGGATTCCGTATTTATGGATTTCGTAGATGGGTTGCCAAGGTCAAGGGTAGAGAATGAAAGCATATGGTTCATAGTTGATACACTAACTAAGTGTGCCCACTTCATTCTAGTGAAGGCCAAGAGAAGCACGCCGAATTTAGCGGATATATATATAAAGGTAGTAGTGAGTGTGCATAGGGTGCCTAGCACTATTGTTAGTGACCGAGGTTTGTTGTTCGCCAGTGAGTTCTGGCGTAGCTTGCAGAAGATGATGGGCATAGAGTTATGCATGAGTATTGCATGCCATCCACAGACAGATAGGCAGATTGAGAGGGTCAAAAAAGTTTTGGAAAACTTGCTGAGAGTCGACATTTTAGACTTTGGTGGATCTTGGGAGGACTATCTACATTGGTAGAGTTTACCTACAACAACAGCTACCATTTCAGCATTGGGATGGCCCCATTTGAGGCATTGTATGGAAGACCGTGTAAATCACATGCATGTTGGTTGGAGGCGGAGGATGGGTTGGTGTTAGGACCAGATATGGTTAACGATGCTATTGAGAAAGTTGAACTCGTTAGTGCCTCAGATATTGATTTTGATGATAACAATCTTGGTAACAAATATACATTCATATAAAATATGGATACTAATGATTTTGCCAAGTTATATAGTATATAATGCAGGTTTTGATCTGGATCCACTATTTTCTCTTGCCATTTCAAATCCTTTTGAATCAAATTCAACCACCTTTTTGAACCCCTCTCTCTGCAATTTAAATAGCATTAACTCCTTATTTTGCTTCTCTCTCTTTTAGCTCGTACTAGTATGTCCTCTGGTCAAAATTTGCAGCCACCATCCTCTATTAATTCAAGTTTAAAAAAACACAATCAAATCAAATTCAATAACTGTGCGTAGTTCCTTCAGCCTGGTAGCTCTCTCTAGAAAGATTTGAATCCACATTCAAGAAGAGTCGTTCGATTCAACATTCAACATGCACTAATTAGGCTATAGTCAAGGTAACAATTCTATTTATGATTTTATATACTTATTTGATAATTATCTTGAATTATATATGCCTAATTTAGATCATAATATCCCCCATCCTTCTATATGTGTGTTGTCAACATAGAATGTGTGTGTGTATTTGTGTGTGTGTGGGTGATCAAATTCAACAATGGTGCGTAGTGCTTTCAGTCTCGTAGCTCTCTCTAGAAAGATTTGAATTAAGATTCATCGAAGTCGATTGATTCAGTATTTAACGTGTATTAATTAGGTGATGGTCAAGGTAACTATTCTATTTATGATTTTAAATATCTATCTGACAATTATCTTGAATTATATATGCTTAGTTTAGATTATAAAATCACGAATCCTTATACATGTGTGTTGCCAACATAGAACGTGTGTATATATATATCTGTGTGTGTGTGTGTGTTGTAATTTAAATTATCTATGTATGTATGGATAGATCACGATGAGAAAAGAATTTTTTTTTAAAAATCGAATTTAAATAATTCTTTTAAAAGGATTTCAAAACAAAATTTGATTTTAATGTGTGTATGTATATTACATAATTTTTTTTATTAAATCATGTGCATAATAATATACGAAATAAAAAATGTATATATAGTAATTTAGAAAACCACGTATATGTGTGTGTGTATATATATATATATATTTAAATATAATGTATTAATTTAGTTTAAAAAATATATATTATAATACATATAAATATACGTTTAATAAACACAAAATTTAAATGTTGTGAAGTAAAACTTTCGAAAGATTTTTATTTTAAACAATTTCCATATGAAAATTCTTTTCATAAAAAGAAAATTTAGACAAATTTTAATACCGTATGTTATAATGAAAAAGTAATTTTATTTTGGCCAAAAGTTTATATATAAACATATATGTATTATTTATTAATATTTCACACACACACACACATACATACATATATACACACATCATCCTTTTGTACATATTTGATTTTTAAACATTAATTTTAATATATAAACATATATTTATATTATACATTTTTTTGTTTAATAAAATACAAATATATATTATTTTCGTATGTACAATTTAATATAAAAATAGTTTCAAATTTGACATTTTATAATCTAGATCTAGATCTGAAATATGAAATTTAATTTAAATTTGAAATTATTTGTACTTGTATTTACAAATATTACTATTTTATAATGTTTTTTGTATTTGTATTTATACAAATATTTTTATTATTACAAATATAATTTTTTTCATTAAGCTTATATATATGACAACACATATGTATATGGAAGGGCTAATATGTTCGTTGCGGTATAAATTCCAGAATTTATATACGGGCATGTTAAACTATGTATACTATATATGTAGCACGTGTACGTACACACACATGTGTAAATGATACGCATGTTCATATTATATAACACAAATATAATATCAAAATAATTCTTTTTACAAATTAAATAAAGTATGATTTTATTTATAATTAATATAGATCAGATCTAAACAACATTAGACTTCATAGGCCTAATAAGATCAAAATGGCTAAAAAAATTGAAATGTACCCATTTAACCCGCTGCGTGCTAGTCCAGATCCAACAGAAACATCCACTTAGATTAGTTGACGTAATGCTCTCCATATAATGGATGATGAATCATTTATGACTATTGTGGACACTAAGGGTTATGTACTTATGGTTGTTTGGAATAATCATATAATGACTCAATGAGAGTCTTTTATAGATTCATATAATTAAGTCAAAATAAAAAATCTCATGCAATAATGTGAAGTGTGGAAGCCGCTATGGATCGAGTAATATGAATTGTTCTATTAAATTAAAACTTGTATAACAATAGCTTAAAGTAAAAATGCCCTAAAGTAAAGTGCACCAGAGATTTTTATACTAGTTTAGACTTCCCATCCTACGTCCACTCCCAGACAGGAAGTAACTGATCACTTAAATAATACTTCTTGAATGTTCAAGTGATCAGTATTGCTAAAGAAAAACCTTTGAGTGTAAGAATATATTTCAAGAGATTATGGGAAAAAAGAAAATTTAAATTGATGATTTGATTCTTGAATCAAGGTGCTATATATACTGATTGAAGTGTTGTATGCATTCATGAGAAGTAGACATTGTTAGAAATAGGTGCAACTCTTCATGGAAGGAAACGCCCTTTCGTTTAAGGAAGAAAGCTCTTTAGAAATTCATGAAATATGATAGTTACAGGCAACCAATCGACTGGTAACGTACTTGTTAGTCGACTAGTTAAAGTAAAAAAATTGAGTTTCTCAAACAGATTGAAACTTTTGCCTCTTTTTAGTTGAATAAAACTATGGAACCAATCGACTGTTTTAGCCATCAGTCGACTTTTTCTATAGTTTTAGTCAACTGGTTATGTTGGCTATCAAAAATTAAAATGTACACTTATATTAGTCGAGTAAACAAGCTTAACGACTTGACTGATATTGTATTAGTCAACTGGTTATGTGGTTTTAGTCAACTTGTTCCGTGTAATTCTATTTCTTAAAAATAGAAATGCAGTTTTTGTGTGTATACCACTTTGAAGATATTTTAACAGTCATATACTTCTAAACACAAAACACTATGACTAATGTAACTTTGTTTGTCGTCTTCGTCTTGTCTTCATTATTGTATCTCTTCATTAGTCGATATATTTTCCTACAAGGTTGAGTATATACAGAAATATTTCTTGTGTAGAGTATCAAAGTATCAAACTATCAGGTTCTAACATTCTCCCGCATTTGATGATGATAACTATACAAGTTATAAAAAAATATATTATAAAATAGTTCTCCCCCTTGCTATAAACCCCTTATCGATATGACTATATAGTTTTCGCCCCTTTTGTCATCAACAAAAAGGAAATATATATTAATAGGAGTAACTATGAGTTAACATCACAAGAATTAAATGAAACAAGATCTTAAATAAAAGTACATTACAAGTTCCATAAATTTGAAACATTCATAGCACGAATTGTTTTTAACATAACACAACTAAAAACATTGATAAGAACCAAGTATTAAATTATACTACTAAAGCATAAAGTTCAAAGCAACAAACTGAAATATTGCATATAAAATAAATCTTTCACCTATTCTTTACCATTTCTATGTGCTCTCTTTCAACATTCTCTTCTTCTTCTTCATCTGTATCCCAATGATAAGAAGCTTCCTTAGTTGGTGTTCCTTTCAAAGGAGGAGGAGTAGAACTTGAAGTTGAGGGCATTGTACAGCTAATTTTCTTCCAAATTTTGTCTAAGAAGCCCATCATTTTCTCAACTTTTGATTCAACTCTTATTATACAAACATTCAACTTTCTTTGATTTTAGGAGATGATAGTGAAGGAGTTTCCCATAGATGATTCTATAGGTATTTCAATGATTTCTTTATCTCTTTTGGATTCACATGAAGCTTCACGAATACTTGGCGGAGATGAGTAAGCAGTAGGTGGTGCATCGGAGGATGACGCTTGGTGTTGTAACCATTCAGCAAAGGTCATGTGTCTTTCATTTCTTATTCGAACCTTCATTAATTTTAAAGTTTTCGTCTCCAATATTTTCACACTAATAAACTCACGTCAAGTATATTAATACAAATATGGTAGAAGGTTCTTGTTATGTAAGGAGCATAATGAATGGTTTTTTCCTTTTCGGCTGTGAAAGCAACAAATCTCATCCATGATAAATTTTGTCCAATCGATATGCTTGTTGGCATACATCCCATATAAAGCATGATAATTATTTTTATATACCTCATCATAACTCCCGGTTAGAGGTATGATGGAGTGAATAAGAATTCTATGGATGATCTTTGCTTTAAGCCTTAGTGATACACCTTTCAAATTTCTGTGATCATCACTCAGAAAATTGTGACTTACTTCATCCCTAACATAGTCTTTATAATCAATTTCATTTAAATCCTCTCCTTTAAATGGATAATTTAAAATTTGGGCAAGTCTAGGTAGTTGAATAACAATTTTTTTCACCGGAAATTAAACTCCACATAATATCTTCGGTTGAGTGAGGTTTATGGAAGTCAAAATTGAGGTTAGTGTAAAAGAGTTTCACCATTAAGGGAATAATTTTCATATTTTTTGCGTTGAAGTCAATTAAACTTAAAATACTATGATTTTGTGTGAGCTTGTGGATAGTATACGCAGACAATTCCTCCGACTTGGCAAAGGATCTTCAAAAATCCGGAGATTCTTTATCCTTTATACCTTTTTATGGCAATACCATTGTGAAGCCACTTCTAGATTAGGCTTTCAGTTGGCTCATTTGTTGAAGAAGAAGGTCAATCTTTTCTCTTGGTGCCATTGCTTTTGATTTTGTTTTTGGAAGACGATTTAAAGTTTTCATTGTGTTTTTAGGAGGTAGGGTTTTGAGAATTTTGATTTGGTGAAGATGAAAGAGGGTGTTGGAGTAATAAAGGGCTGAAAAAGTGTTGGTTGAGAAGTGAATATGTACTCGCACCAAAAGTTGAGCTAGTTTAACCAATTTTCATATGTTGTTTTTCAAAAAATATCCATGCAGAAAATCAGTCGATTGAAAGTGGGGTGGCAGTCGACTGATGGAGTCTCAAAAGACTGAGTTCCAAAACAGAGAGGAAATAGTATAAAATTAGGTTCTTTCAGTCGACTAAAAATTGATAACTAATCGATTGATGAGGGTATCGGTCGACTGATTATAAATTTTTAGTCGACTGATTTTGTCAAATAATAATAAAATTATTTTATATGCAACATTCAATTGGCAGTATTAATTTAGTTGACTGGTAGTATTAATTTTTGTTGACTGGTACCAATAAATTTTTACCCATTTATAAATTTGATATTTTTGAATTATTTTAGGACGGTTCGTTGTTATAGCCTTGAGCTAGCAGACTGATTTTTTGATCCATCTACTTTCTTAAGAATTTAAATAATGACTTTCTTTATCGTAGAAGTTTTCATATAATCAATGTTTATTCATTTTATTTAAATCGTCATAGAGACATGATACATACAAATACAATATAAATATCCATAAAAAAATTGATACGATAATGACATATCATTTTTTGAAAGGATCAGATTCTTCTTCGGATGGCTCCGGTTCCCACGAGTTTACTGGCTTGGACTCATATATTTTTATTGGAGTTTTTGTAAGTCTAGGGGAGCTTTTATAAACATAATTCTTTGTTGGTGATTAACACAGAATGCCAGTAGAGATCTCTTAATAAAATTAAGATCTCTGTCTACGTTGTTCCCAGCATATTTCTTTTTAAAGTCCGAGCATTTCTTGTTAACAATGGTTACGGTCATCAACGCGATAGTCATCGGTAGTTGTTAATACGCCATTAAATTTAATCGACTGTTTCACCTTCTTTCCTCTAGGGGAAATAGCCGGTGTGGTTGGTTAATGATGTAGTAATCTTTAGTGAAGATGAACTATTATTTGAAGGAGATGTGAATTTGACGAAGATGAAGATGTGCTCTTTGATGGGCCATTATAAACTTTGAATAAATTTTGGTTGAAAACTATTTATTTCTTCTGTTTTCAAATGTCAAGGCTGTAGGTTTATATATATGTCTAGGTAAAAAATAGAATTGTATGTATATGGTTGAAATTCCTTTAACGAGATGTTTTGCATTCCATTTATAGATTTAAAGTAAAAGCTGAATTCTACTATCGAAAAATAGATAATTATATTCATTCCATATATTTATATACAAAAAATAAACTATTTCTAATCAATTTATTTTAGTAAATTTACTTATATATATATATATAATTATTTCTTATAATGAACAAATTCCAAGCTCTCTACACAGTTTAATAAATGTATTATCATTTAATGGTTTTGTAAAGATATCAGCGATTTGATTTTCGAAAGTTACAAATTCTAGTGAAATAATTTCCTTTTCGAAAGTTACGAGAATGATTTATTGGGTTTTTAGATAAGTTTATAGCACTTGTGTTATCACAAAATATTGAAGATTTTTGTAAAAATATTCCAAAATCTTGAAGTGTTTGTTGCATATATATTACTTGATCTTATGCCAAAGCAGTAGATATATATTCCGCTTCACACGTCGAAAATGAAACACAATTTTGTTTCTTACTAAATCATGACACTAGAGATTTTCCAATGAAATAACAAGTACCACTCGTTCTGTTTCTATCTATCTGACATCCTTCGAAGTCTGCATCACTATACGATATACTAACTCGAAAGGACATACTTTTGGGTAAAAGAGTCTTTAGTTTCTAGTGTTGGTTAAGTAGTGCAAAATTCGTTTTACTACTCGCTAGTGTGATTCTTTGGGAATTGCTTAAAAACGTGTACACACACAAACACTCATCATACTATTGGGACGACTTGCGGTTAGATATACAATGAGCTGATCATACTTCTATAAAAAATTTATCTATGTTCTTACCGTTTTCATCTTTATCTAGATGTACTGTGGTACTCATTGGTGTCAATTTACTAGAAATATTTTCTGTACCAAACCATTAAGTAGATTGTTACAATATTTTTCTTAATTTACGAAAATTCCATTTTTTAATTGTTTGATTTGTAAGCCAAGAAAATATGAAAGTTCTCCCATATGAGACATCAGAATTCACTTTTTATCATATTTTCAAATTCATTATATAGTTTTTCATTTGTAGAACCGAATATAATATCGTCAACATATACTTGTATCATTAAAATATCTTTATCTTTTCATTTAATAAAAAACTTTTGATCTTCGTTTCCTATTTCGGTATCCTAATGTTATAAGATAGCTTTTTGATCATTCATACTAAGCACAAAGTGCTTGTTTTAAACCATAAAGAACTTTCTTTAACTTATATACATGATCAAGAAATTTTTCATATATAAATAAAGGAGGCTGTTGTACAAATACATTCTCTTGTATAAAGTCATTTAACAACACACTTTTAATGTCCATTTGATATAATTTAAAGTTATGGTGACAAAGGAAAGCTAAAAGAATACGTATTGCTTCTAATCTAGCTACATGAGCAATTGTTTCTTTATAATCTATACCTTCTTCTTGATTATATCCCCGTGCAATAACCCTAGCTTTATTTCTAGTTATATCTCCTTTTTCATCAACTTTATTTTTGTAAACCCATTTCGTTCACCAATCCCCAGACATAATTACGTTCGAATCGATTTAATTCTTCTTGCATTGCAAGAATCCAATTATTACGTTCGAATCGATTTAATCCTTCTTGCATTGCAAGAGTCCAAAAATCGTCTTCGATGCTTCTTTATAATTTTTAGGTTCAATATTTTATATAAAAGCTACGTGACCCATTTGATTTAACCGACTTCTAGTTTTAACGTTAGTATTTACTTCACTAATTATATTTCCTACATGATGATCCTTTAATAAACGTGGAGGAGATTTAAGATCATTTTGAGTTTTTTAGGAGAATTATCTAATGTTGGTGAATTATTAATAAAGATTTCTTCTTCACCATCCTTGCTATTTCTAAAGTTTTCATCAAAAGATACATGTAAAGTTTCTTCTATTATTTTTGATCATTTGTTAAAAATTCTATATGTTTTACTTCGTTCCAAACATCTAATAAATATACCTTCATCGGATTTCAGATCGAACTTTCCTAATTGATCTTTTGTATTTAAGATAAAACATTTTGAACTGAAAATTATAAAATAGTAAATATTAGGTGTTCTATGAATAAGTAGTTCATATGGTGTGTGTTTTATTAGAGGTCTTGTAGTTACACGGTTTAGAACAGAACATGCAGTAGACACAGCTTCTGTCCAAAAGTTTTTTGGTAATTGGCTACAACTTAGTAAAGTTCTAGCACATTCTTGTAGCATTCTATCTTTCCTTTATACAATGCCATTTTATTGTGGGTTCTAGGAAAGGAGAAATTGTGGCTAATACCCTTTTTAATACAAAATTATTAAATAGTTCGTTTTAAATTCGTCACCTTGATCACTTTTAATATTTTTAGTTTTAAACGCTTTATATTTTGTGTTCCTTTTGTAAAGATTTTTGAAAGTTTCAAAAGTGTCGCCTTTTGTTTTAAAAATAATGTCCAATTGTATGTAGAGAAATCATCTACTATAAAAAACATATTTGTTATGATTTATAGATTGTACTTGTGTCGAACCAAAAAGATCCAAATTAAGTAGCTTTAAAGGTTGTAATGTAGATATTACTTTCTTAGATTTTTGTTAATTTTCTTAATTGACAAGTGTCGCATAAATTATTAATTTTAAAATTCATTTTTGGCAACCCTTTTACTAAATCAATTTTAGATAGCTTATTTATGGATTTAAAGTTGATGTGACAAAATCTTTTGTGCCAAACCTAAGGATCATTGTCTTTAGCCATTAAACACATATTAGTATTATGATTTATTTTCATATTTAAAACATAAATATTTCATTTTTTAATTCCTTCAAAAATTAAAATTTTATTTTAGTCCAAAATATCACATTTATCCTTTTTAATGGAAATACTAAAACTTAGTCACAAAGTTGACTAATGCTAAGTAAATTGTGTTTTAAGTTCCTAACTAATAAAGCATTTGTAAAGGAGGTGAATTAGATATACCGTCGTTGCTTACATTGCATTTTACAGTGATGTATCCTTTGGAGTTATTTCCAAAAGTGATGGTTCCTCCATCTGAGTAGATAATGTCTGATACCATTTCTTTGTTTCCCGTCATGTGCTTAGAGCAACCACTATTGAGCATCCATTTGCCTCTTATTTTATCAGGTACCTACAAAAATTATTAATTTTAATTGGTGCCCACTTCCTACATTAGGATCCTAAGAGTTAGATCTTAGGAAACCATACCCAAGGGGGTTTGATGTTCCCTTTAAAAATAAAATAAGGATTTTTATGTACACTAGATATAAATGTTTCTATATGCTTATTTCAAATAAGATGATTGTTAGTTTTTGAAACCCATATATTAATGTTTTTTTATTTTTAGTAATAGGTTTTGATTGACTAACTTTTCTTTCCTTCCCGAAATTATTATATAGTGAACTATGTTGTTTAGAACTAGAGTTTAACTTGTTCGAGTTTCTAAATCCTAGAAGATTTTTATTACTGGAAAATTGAGAGTTATTTATAATTTTAGATAAACTCTCACTACCTTTATAAAAATTTAAAACATTCGTATCATAAATTTTCAAAACTATTTCTAAGCTCTTTTATTTCCATACTAAGTAAATCAATATTAGAACTTAAATTGCAATTTTCTTTTGCTAATTTAACATTCTCATTTTCATAAACATCTACTTCACTATTTAAGATAGTGTTTCAAGACGTTAAATTATCAAAAGATTCTTGTGATTTAGCTAGTTCTTCTTTTAAAATTGTATTTTCATCTTTTAATAGGTCTACTTCTAATTCTGTCGTATTTAATTTTCCTAAGGTTTCTTTATACATTCTTTTAGGATCTTTATTTTACATAATTATTATTTATTAATTTCAACCAGATCATCAAAAGAAATATCACTCACATCATCGTTCGAGGCCATGAAGCAAACATTTGCTTGTTCCAAATCGCTTTCACTTTCTGAAGATGGAGATGAGTCTGAATCATCCCATGTAACTTGAAAAGATTGCTTCTTCTTTTTGAATAAACTTTTTTTTTGTTCTTGAAGCCATTTTTCTTTTTCTTTTTTGAGATTCGAACAGTCCTTCTTTATGTGGCTAAATTGTCGTATTTGTAGCATTTGAGCGATGAAGATGATGTGTTGTTATTGTTATTATTACCAAACTTCCTATTCTTCTTCATCTTCAGGAATTTCTTGAAATTTTTGGCTAGAAGTGCAAAACCATCATCATCAAATTCTTCATCTTCTACTTGAAATGCTATTATTTCCCTTTCTTGAGATTGATCTCATTTTTCCTGCAAATTCACTTCGTATGACATGAGATTTCCTATTAACTCTTCAGGTTTCATGATAGAAAGATCATTAGCTTCTTCGATAGCTTAGACTTTTTGTTCCCACTCATCCGTTAAAGAGTTAACGATTTTTGAAACAATATCAAAATCTTTAAATGTCTTTCCTAGTTATAAGAGAGTGTTGAATGTCTTGAAAATGTGAATACATATCACTAATATTTTCATTTTGCTTCATTCTAAAATTTTGAAATTGGTTTTTCAACGTTGAAATTTTACATTGTTTAACTTTTTTTGTTCTCTCATGAGTTACTTTCAAAGTGCATCAAATTTCATATGCAAATGTACACACACTATCAAATTTCATATGCAGATGTACACACACTAACTCTATTGAATTCCTTTTTGTCCAAAGAGCAGAATAGCATATTCATAGCTTTAGCGTTACTGGTGGCATCTAGTTGTTGGGATTTCCACCATTGTGCATAATCAGTGGTAGAAAAGTGTATTCCTATTGTGTTATATTCCAAGTGTCATACCCATTAGCTTGCATATATATTCTCATCCTAGTTGACCAATAAGTATAGTTTAATTCATTAAATAGTGGTTCGTGCAATAGATTGTCCTACGATAAAAATAGAAGTAGTGTTTTCCATATTACTTGAATAATATTCTGTAAACTTTGTTACGATTGGATGAATGTCTAGCTCTGATACCAAATGGAAGTTGATGTAGATCGAGTAATATGAATTGTTCTACTAAATTAAAATTTGTATAACAATAGCTTAAATTAAAACGCTCTAAAGTAAAGTGCATCAGAGATTTTTATACTGGTTTGGACTTCTTATCCTACATCCACACCCGAACTGCTGTTGGATTTAAACAATAACCCTCACTTAACCTGGAGGAATGGGCATGTTAAAAAACTGCCTGAGCTGCCAAATAGGACTTCGTGCCTGAAAATCTCCGATAGGTCTTCAAATAGAAAAGTAGTAAAATATTGACTTCGTGTGTTCTAAATAACACAAATGAGTCGATAGAGTACACCATTCCTCTAATCTTCTTTGTAAATGGTATATCGTGTATATATATGGAAGAATGGAAGTAACTGATCCCTTAAATAATATTTCTTGAATGTTCAAGTAATCAGTATTGCAAAAGAAAAACCTTTGAATGCAACAATAGATTTCAAGAGATTATGAGAGAAAAGAAAATGTAAATTGATGATTTGATTCTTGAATCAAGGTGCTATATATAATGATTGAAGAGTTGTATGTGTTCATGAGAAGAAGCTACTATCAGAAATAGGTGCAACTCTATATGGAAGGAAATGCCCTTTTGTTTGAGGAAGAAAGCTCTTTAGAAATTCAAAAAATATGACAGTTATAAATAACCAGTCAACTGGTAATATACCAATTAGTCGATTTGTTAAAGTAGAAAATTTGAGTTTTTCAAACAGAAAGAAACTAGTTCATTTTTGCCTTTTTAGCCGATTAAAACTATGAAACCAATCTGCTGTTTGAATCATCAGTCGACTGTTTCTATAGTTTTAGTCGACTGGTTATGTTGGCTTTCAAAAATTAAAATGTACACATATATCAGTCGAATAAACATGCTTGACCAGTCGACTGATGTTGTATTAGTCGACTGGTTATATGGTTTTAGTCGACTTATTCTGTGTAGTTCTGTTTTTAAAAGATAGAAATGCAACTTTGATGGTTTTGGTATGTGTGTGTATACTATCGTGAAGAGATTTTAACAATCATATACTTCTAAACGCAAAACACTATGACTAATGTAACTTTGTTTGTCATCTTCATCTTGTCTTCGTTGTTGTATCTCTTGATTGGTCGATATATTTTCTTGCAAGGTTGAGTATATAGAAATATTTCTTGTGTAGTTGTCACTATCAAAATATCAAACTATAAGGTTCTATCAAAGTGGTCTTCGGACTTTAGATTACCATTGATTTTAATGTATAAATTGTACTTTTATTATGGTCAATCACATGACATCACAATTATGTTATGATAATAGTTGGATACACATTGAACTACTTGAATAGAAACAATACTCAAGAAAAGATTTGTCTTCTTCATTGTAGACTATTAGTATCATCGTAATTAGTAAACAACTTAAAGTCAAAATCTTTAACTAGAGTAAATTAGTTAATCGATAATGCTATCGTATTGAACCAAGCGATTTAAAGTGAAACTATACAATTAACTATAGATATTATTAGATTTTTCGACCACTGACCAAACTCTAGATATCTTAGTAATATGGGGATGATGAAATGAAAACATGCACAAAACATTACTTAGGGTGTAGCATAATGGATATTAGGAATTGGATTTCAACTAAATGATCTATAAACAACTGAACTCGTGCTTGATAATGTACTTTAGCAATGTTCATACAAGGTTTAATATTTAAATTGTATAAAATTTTGTGAGGACCGAGTTCTAGGGAGTCAATACCATAGTGTTGCTGACTATTTTCCAAATTCAACTTGTTTAAATTAATTTGTAAATGTTATAAATTAATTGAAAAAATTAATACAAAAATTATATTATTTTTTATGGCTTTTAATTATTTATTTAGGGTTTTAGAGTCAATTAAAATCGGTGCCAATATAGAACCCAACTATAGATCATGTTTAAGAATAAGTGAAACTGGTGCCAATATGGGTCTATTTATCAAAAATTCCATCCCTATGTGGGACATTTCTTGGTATTGATAGGAAATAAACTATCACGGGAAAGTAATTTTCTTTGATGAATCTACTAAAAGGCTTGAGTGATTTGAATATGAAAAAGTATTGGTTAAGTTGAGCCTTCAAAACTTTTCCCGATTCAAATCCCGATTTAGATCTCAGAAGATAGAGATGTTTTTGTTAATGTTGAGTATATGTGGAAACCGAAGATTTGTGTGCAATGAAAGGTTTTTGGTCACAACATAGCTAACTATATTTGCTTGCGAAATACTAGTCGTGACCACTTTTAAAATATCCAATATTCAAATTAGCATAAGGAAGAAAAGGTGAAAAATGAGCAATCCAATCATTGGACGCTTGATAAAAAACATCACCGAATATCCATGAGAAAGACCAATAATGGGCTGCTATAGCCTAAGCTCCGAAATAAACGTGTGGAGAAATTAAATAACTTATCCACTTGCCAACCGTCAACATAGGCCACATGTCCCACTATTAAATCTAATCCTACCAAGGAAAATACAATCACTACCCTAATTATTATCCCTGTACCCTCATTTAATAACATAACGTCATCCCATATAACTAACTCTACCATGCAACTAATCATATCTCTCTTATCTCCCCTTCCCATACCCCCATGCATAATTTTGAACAGTTTAACCAATTCAATATTTTGCAAGATTCAACTCTCTAGATGGAAGCCTTAGTTTAAGGAACATGAATTAAATGAAGGCAATTTAGATAGCAACACAACACCTATTGGAATCACTTCAATTCACACCATTCCCTCTTCTAGCAATATCAAATAGCAACTTATTCTAGAATGTCATGGAATAGATCAACCAATGCATAACAAACTTCCCAATTTTCATCTAGAGTGTATTCTTATAATTGACATGTACTTTGACACCATGTCATCATCTGTCCTCCCAATGAATGCAACACCAGTACATCAATCCCAGAGCCTTATTCAAACACCCATATAAGTAACTAATGATGATAGAATCCAACAAAGCAAAACAAAAATCAAACAACCCAAATCCAACTGAACCTCTCAGGAAGCTCCCCAAATAGGCACCAAGGAACATAACCTTTAATTTTCACTCACATTGAGACTTAAACCAGCAAACTCTCTCCACCTCCAAATTAACAACGTAGAATCTTTTACCCACCCGAGGATTCATCTAGGAAGCCAAGATCCCTAACTAAATGGCAAGCACAAAGTATCCCCAAGAATCACTAGAAGTAGATCTAAAGATCAAGATAAAGGTCTTCTTTTCCCAAGAGAGGCCACTGTTCCAGCCTCCTTCCCCATTTGATCGTAGCAACTGCTACCAGAGAGTGGCTCCATCTTACATCATGCAAAATTCCTTATCATCTGCTACTACCTCAAATGCTCATCATGATTGACAACATAGCAGCATGGAACGTGAGAGGAGGCAATGATATCTCCAATCCATGTGAAATAAAGAGAGTAACTCAAGACCTTAACCACCACATGATTGCAATATTAGAAAATAAATTCAATCTCAATACCTATCACCAAGCTCGTCAAATCATACAGCCTATATGGAATATCCTTCATAACTGTAACATCCCCTATTTTGAGGTCCGAAGCTAAACGCTACAGATGCTGCAGTCATCTATAGTATTAACTTCTGATGACAAAATACGGTAATGTTAATGGTACCATGATACCAGAAGCACATGAATATGAAATAAAATCAACACAGATTCCAAAAATAGCTTTTCGGATTTCATTTCAAATCAATATTTCATATTCAATTATATAATCCCAAAACGATTCCCAAGTTTTGGTCAAATATAATTATTATAAAATACGCCAAGAGTGACATATGAAGATGCCCCCTTGGATGATCAGAGTACTAGATAGATAGACATATCAGCCATAAATACATCACAGCGGAAATAATACTAAATAACTCCTATATAGCTAGCTTTGCTTCCTACACGCCTTCGGAAGCTTATTCGTCCAACCTACTAAACCTAAAAAGTCCTTAACTCTCAATCTACTCAAATTAAATTTTGAGCACCCGAGTGTTTAAAGGAAAAACATAAACTTCGAGTCAAACATAAAGCCTGGTGTGAATAATTCTATTACATCTCAGTTTACTGATATTAAGTGAGACTATGCCGCTTAGCGGAACGGGTTTCCCCTCACAAATATCCTTTTAAAATCATATCTTTTGCAAATCAAAATCCTACAATCAAACTGATCATAGCAACAATAGCAATAACATATATGCATATAAAGTAGGTAATCAAATGACAATCTGTCCGGACAATATAGTTTTATCTAGCTAACTATTAACCTCAAGCTGACTCGTCCTACTACACATAATAAATATTCTAACTTCTGTTAGATACAATACTGGACTATCTGCCCTTAACTTACTTCTCCAAGGGTCAACTGATCCTAATAGATTTGCGGGTTTACTAATAACCTACCTCTACTCTGTGTATTTCTTTCTGTGTGTAACATCATTTTAGTCTTACCTATGACAAAGCCTTACACACTGGAAATTTGGACTGATATTAGCTAGGGGCTACAAGCTAAAATATAGGGCGCGACCACACACCAGTCCCATCTAGTTTTCTAATATCCGAGTCATATACTTAGGGTGAACTACACGATTCAAATTTCATTTCCTTGAAAACAATCTTTACCCTTGAAATCATATCTTTATAAAACAAGGATATGATACTCCTTGCTTTACTCAAAATACTTATGCCATGATATATGCTTTACAAAACAATGTTGATGAAAACATAAAATCAATAGGGTTGTCTATTCCTTTGAATTAAGATAAAGCCCTTTTTAAATCAAAGAACATTAGGCTTTAAAACCAAAACAATACCTTCGAAACCATTGTTTAAAACCTTAAACAATCCCTTTTGAAACCATAGAAAGGAATCCTTTCGAAATCATTGAAAGCCTCCCTTTCGAAATCATTGCTTAAAACCTTAGACATCCTCTTTCGAAACCATTAAACATATCTTTTGAAAGCATTGGAAACATTCCTTTAGAAACACTTAAAAACATACCGTTCGAAACACTGAAATCTTACCTTTCGAAGTCATTGAAAACATACATTTCGAAGTCATTGAAAACATACCTTTCTAAGGCATTGAAAATATATCTTTCGAAGGCATTGAATACATACCTTTCGAAGGCATGAGGTTCAAGTAAGAAGTTATGGAAGCATAGCTTTGAAACCAATTAAAAGTATTTCTTTCGAAATCATTGGGTTCAACATTTAATATAACTATAGGGTCAAAGAGAACAAAAGCGAAAGCATCACTTTCGAAAGCATTGATCTCAAGTAAAAGAATTGGGGAAGAGAGCAACTTCAAAACTACTTTTCGAAACCATTACTTTCGAAACTGTTAGTAAAAGCGGCTAAGACACCCCTTTCGACGACATTGGGAAGGCAGCTTCAATATTAAGAAGACGAAAGCCTTCCTTTCGAATATATTGTTTTATGGTTATAAAGAAAAGCGGCTTCTAACTAATGCGAAAGGTATAAATGCGACAGCTAGGGTATCGAAGGGGTTCAAAAGCGGCAACCCATTCGAAAGCTTCTTTTAATAACAAAGGCAAGTAAATGGATTCGAAACAAATAAAAGTAGTTTCAAACCTTTCAAAAGCATACTTTCGACACCGTCCTTTCCTTACACCTTTCTCCAATACACTACGTACCAATTGCTTGATACCATGTGCATTGGTTTCGAATGGGTGCGAAAGGGTTATTGGGTATGGTGATGGAAGCAAGTAATGGAAGGGCGAAGTTGTAATTCGAAACAGAACTGATTTTATGTTTTTAAAGTAATTCTTTTTCACCTAACTTGCATAATTTGCCAAAATATGATTGGTTGTCAGTTCTTTACCAAAATTCTTTTCAAAAAGGCTGCCGAATTCAGCATTTAACAATTGAAATATTTTAAGCAAATAAGCCCTTCTCCTTAATAAAACATTTAAAACATTTATGTCCTCTAACTTAAATAATTTAATAACCATAGTAAAAAACTTGGGAAAATCCCAAAAAATCATAATAATTCACTTTAAATATGTTTTCTAACATATACAAATTTCAGACCCGAAAATATTATTTAACTGCCTTAAATAATTTAAACCCAAAATTACCTATTTTATCTCATAGAAAATTCATAATAAATCCACAATAACTTAGAAGATTATGAAACTTGAAACCCACTTCTAAAATAATGTGTTTGACCATATATAAAAAATGCAACTCATTTAGACGTCGTATTATAGGTTTTCTAATCTGAACATATCATAAAATCTGTATTAAACCATATAAATCATCGACAAACATATATATTCATTTTAACAAACATAACATGACATATTATTTGCAAACATAGTTTGGATCTAACTTGAAACCAAAATCATTATCAAAAGTCAGATGTAAACTAATTATTCTCCTTGGATTTGTGTTAAGAAGGTTGAGATTTTCCTTTAGATTGATTTATTCAAGCTTTCTACTTGAATTCTAGCTTATCTTCCCTTTAGATCTTCTTAATGGTGGCTGACCGAGTTCCTTCAGGTTTTTAGTTTTGTTTGTGATAGTTAGAACGAATATGGAATAAAGAATGGAAGGGCTTAGGGTATTGGAATAAAGGTTTTCTGCATTTTACCCTTACCATATCCCTCCTACTTACTTATTTTTAGTTCTCTTTTGGTAATACATTCATTAAGGCATGCTACTTCTTAATTAACAAATCTCAATCTCTTAACTATCTACATTATTTTATTTTATTTATCCAATTAAATATTCTAAATAATGTTAGTCAAAATTAGGGTCATTACAGATTCCCCTCCTTAAAGAATTTCGTCCTTGAAATTACGATAAGATACTCACAATAATCAAACATAAGGATAAAACATACCACCAAACATGTCAGGATAAGTATCTCTAATCTTGCTCTTGGTTTCCCAAGTACAGTCTCTCTCGTCATCATTCCACTAGACTTTGACTAATCTGGCTGTCTTGTTCCTTAGTCTCTTCTCATATCTCGCAACTATACGAACTGTTTGTCTAACTATAGTCATATCTGGTTCCACTACTAGATCCTTTAACACAGTCGGTGTAATAGTAGTCTTCGGATCTCGAATACACTTCCTTAGATGAGAAATATGGAAAACATTGTGGACTCTTGCCAAACTATTTGGTAACTCTACTCTATACGCGAGTTTCCCGATCCTTTCTATAATAGGAAATGGTCCAATGAATCTTGGTGCCAATTTTCCTGATTTTCCAAATCTGATCACACCTTTCATCGGTGACACTTTTACGAAAATACGATCTCCTAATGTGAAATCTAAGCCCTTCCGTCTCTTATCAGCATAACTCTTCTGCCTAGACTGAGCTTCCTTATTCTAGCCCGAGTTAACTCAATCTTTTCTACAGCTTCTTTAACCAAATCCGGACCAAGAATTAATCTATCCCCGGTCTATAACCAACAAACGGGAGAATTGCATGGCCTTCCATACAAAGCTTCAAACGGTGCCATCCTATACTAGTCTGATAACTGTTGTTATACGAAACTCTACTATGTGTAGATGGTCTTCCCATGATCCTCCGAAATCTAGCACACAAGCTCTTAACAAATCCTCTAAGACTTTGTTAACTCTCTCCGTTTGACTATCTGTCTACGAATGGTAAATGGTACTCATATTGAGCTTGGTACATAAAGTCTCCTGTAGACTCTTCCAGAACTCACTAGTGAATAAGAAATCTCTATGACTTACTATACTACTAGTAATTCCACGCGGTCTAACTATATTCTTCATGAGTAACATAGCAAAATCTGGTGCTATCCTAGTCGACTTAATGGGTATAAAGTGCGCACTCTTAGTCAACCTGTCCACTAAAACCCAGATCTCTCATTTCTCTATTCGACCTTGGCCACCCATCTATGAAATCCATTGAAATAGAATCCCATTTCCAGACTGGAATATCCAAAGGCTGAAGTAATCCACTCGGTTTTTGATGCTTGGCCTTTACCTATTGACAGGTCAAACACTGCCTCACCCATAAACCTACATCTCTCTTCATACCTTTCCAGAAGAAACTTCTTTTCATATCCTGATACATCTTAGTCCCTTCGGATGAATAGTGAACTTCGAATGATGACATTCTCTAAGGACCTCCTTCCATAGGTTTTCTAAATTCGTGACACACAATTGTTCCTTCTTTCTCAACCACCCTCTCAACCTCGATTCCGACGTCAAGACTTCTAAACTTCTCAGCTAACACTAGGTCATCTTTCTACTTAGATGTAATCCTTTCAATCATCATCGATTGGACTTCTAAACATGATAACATGGCGGTTTCTCGACTAGAACTAGCCTCAGATCTCCATTGTACTCTGCAGGTAGTCAATGCTTCTAAATCTTTCCAATCAGCTATCATTGCCAATACTGCATTCTGATGTTTTTGCTAAGTGCATCTGCAACCTTATTTCCTTTTCTCGGTGTGTACTCAATACCAAAGTCGTATGTGGCTATAAACTCTAACCGTCTCTGCTGTCTCATATTCAACTCCTTATGGGAGTAAATATCTTAGTGACTTATGATCTGTATACAACTTGAATCTTTCTCCAAAAGGTAATGTCTCCACACCTTCAATGTGAAAATTACCACTACCAATTCCAAATCATGAGTTGGATATCTAACTTCATGCGGTCTGAGCTGTCGAGAAGCATAGGCAATCACTTTACTCCTCTGCATTAGCACAACACCTAATCATGTTCCACATGCGTCCGTGTAAACCACTAAATCTTGATTCCCCTTGGAACAACTAACACAGGCACATTAGTCAATAAATATTTCAATTTCTGATTTGCCTCCACACACTTATCAGTCCAAATAAACTTCACATCTTTTCGAGTTAGCTTAGTCATCGGTGCGGCTATTCGCGAGAAATCCTTAATGAATCTCCGGTATTAGCCAACTAACTCAAGAAAACTCTTTATCTCAGTCATTGTCTCGGGTCTCTTCCAATTATTCATTGCCTCGATCTTAGCCGGATCTACTGACAACCCTTTCTCTGTGACTACATGACCAAGAAACTTCACTTCCTTTTTCCAAAAGTGACACTTCAAAAACTTTACCTTCAACTGATGCTACCTCAGTGTCTCAAGCACTATCCTAGGATGAACCTCATGATCTCTTTCATCCTGTGAATATATCAATATGTCGTCTATAAATACCAATACAAATCTATTCAGATTCTCCCGGAAGATTCTATTCATCAAGTCCACGAAGAATGCTGGCGCATTAGTTAGTCCGAACGACATCACTAACCATTCATACGATTCATATATGGTCCTAAACGTTGTCAAAGGAATACTATCCTTTGCCACTCTAAGTTGATGGAAACCTGTTGACAAATCCAACTGAGAAAATACTTTGGCTCCACTCAACTGGTCGAACAAATCATCAATCCTAGGTAACGGGTATCGGTTCTTTATCAACTTCTCATTCAGCCTATGATAATCGATACACAACCTCAACGATACGTCCGATTTTTTAAAAAATACTATGGCCGCTTCCCAAGGCGAACTACTTGGTCTGATAAAATTCTTACCTTCTAAATCCACCAACCATACCTTTAGCTCCTTCATCTTGGTAGGTGTCATTCTACTTGGCGGTCTACTCACAGGTTCAGATCCTGGTACTAAATCTATCTGAAACTCAATGGCTTGTCTCGGCGGTAGTCCTATCAAGGGCTCAAAGACATCTATGAATTCTCTAACAACGGAGACTTGATTCAACTCGTCTTCTTCGTCCATAACACCCAAGAAGCATTAATTTCAAAACTAGGGTTTTCAATGGAGTATATAATCCGATCACTACAATTAGGGTGTCTAGGTGATATTTTTCTATCATAGCAAAATATCCTGGCATCGTACTTACTTAACCAATCCATACCCAAAATAATTCCAAAACCTATAAAATCAAACACATGCAAACTGTAAGCGAATATATTACCTAACAATTTAAAATCTAATTGGTCACATCTTATCACAAGCGTTGTGTACCCTCCTATAGGATTCGCAACCCTTATGGATGTAACTAGGTATAAACGTTCTAGGCTAAGCTTATATACCAAATAATGAGATATAAAAGAATGCGATGCACCAGTATCTAATAGAACTCTAACTGACACACCATGAATCAAAAGTGTACCTCCTAACACAGCTTTTCATTTCTCCTCTGCTTTTGGCCTTGAGGTAGCTGGTTCCAATGCAAACACTTTGCCCTTTCCATCCTTGGTCATTTCTTTGCACTGGTTCTTATAATGTCCAATCTAATCATAGTGAAGCATTTCACTCCTTTCTTGTCAGCAACCTTCTTTGCTTTTCCCGTCCTACACTCATGAGCAAAATGTTCCTTCTTGTCGCACTTGTAGTAAACTACATCGGCCTTCCCTTTCTTGGCTGCTCCTCCTTTCCGAGCTCCTTTCTTATGATAAAACTTTCTCTTTTGGTTCTGCCCACCTTGAGTTTCCACTGCTTTGTTACCATTAAAGAAAGCGAGCATCTCCTCATTCCTCAAAGCCATCTCAACAACTACATCGCACAGATCCCTAATATGTGGTAAAGTTGCTTTAGCTACTCGGGTCTCAATCCGTGGATGAACTTCTCATTCCTTTTGATAACCGTATAAACCGTAACATATCCGTATCTAGATAAAATCTGGTAGTATACTCAATCATTGTCATGTTTCCCTGCACCAACTCAGCAAATTTCCTAAGCAGAGTTGACTTGCCGATCTCCGACATGAATCTTTCCTCAAACCTCCTTTTAAATTCCACCCAAGTCATAGCTTCTTCAGCTACTCCTATAGTAACACTGTTCCACCAGTACAGTGCTGCTCCTTACAACTGTCTTGATGCCAATCTCCTTTTCTGCTCATTGTTAAGTCCTAAATCAACAAAGATCATTTCGCAATGAAGCAACCAATTCTCCACTTCAATTGCATCCTCAGTGCCGATAAATGGCTTTCCTCCAAGTCTAGCATAGTCTATGCTCAATACTGCATAGTTATTGACCACCGGAGCTCCCTGATTTCCTTCCCCAACATTTCCTCCAACTAAGCCAACAACAACTTCAGCTTGCATCGTGTTGACGAAGAACTGATACATAGCTCCCATATCAACTTGCGGCGCTCCAACACCCACATTAGCAGCTCGTGCCCGACCTGGATTTCTTCTAGTGTTTGATCTGGCATTTCCATTGGTTGTGGTGTTTCCTCTACCAAGTTTAACTCTTTCATTCCTAGCATCCATATCTTACTTCCTTAAAATTTACATTCGAGACTTTGTAAGATACAGAAGAATAGCCTAAGAGGGATGGGAGAATAGAGATAAAGCGTATACTTATATATAGCAAATACAAGTACGTTACTATAACGTTATCCCATACCCCAACCTTTTCTCTAATTCCTCAGGATTATGTTTTTAAAAATCATTTTAAATTTTAAAATTCTTTTAAGTATTCATAAAACTATGCTCTAATACCAAGTTTTAACATCCCCTATTTTGAGGCCTGAAGCAAAGCGCTACAAATGTTGTAGTCATCTATAGTATTAACTTTTGGTGACAAAATACGGTAATGTTAATGGTATCCATAATATCAGAAGCACATGAATATAAAATAAAATCAACACAGATTTCAAAAATAGCTTTTCTGATTATATTTGAAATCAATATTTCATATTCAATTATATAATCCCAAAACGATTCCCAGGTTTTGATTAAATATTATTATTACAAAATACGCCAAGAGCGACATATGAAGATGCCCCATTGGATGATCAGAGTACTAGATAGATAGACATATCTCATAAATACATCACAGCAGAAGTAAGACTAAATAACTCCTACATAGCTAGGTTTGCTTTCTACACGTCTTTGGAAGCTTACAATCTACTAAACCATAAACTTCGAGTCATACATAAAGCATGATGTGAATAATTCTATTACATCTCAGTTTACTGATATTAAGTGAGACCATGCTGCTTAGTAGAATGGGTTTCCCATCACTAATATCCTTTTAAAATCATATCTTTTGCAAATCAAAATCCTACAATCAAACTGATCATAACAACAATAGTAATAACATATATGCATATAAATCAGGTAATCAAAGGACTCTCTGTCCGAACAATATAGTTTTATCAGACTGACTATTAACCTTTGGCTGACTCGGGCCTACCAGACATAATAAATATTTTAACTTTTGTTAGATACAATACTGGACGATCTATCTTTAACTTCCTTCTCCAAGGGTAAAATGATCCTAATGGTTTTGCGGGCTCACTAATAACCTACCTCTACTCTACGTATTCCTTTTTGTGTGTAACATCATTTTAGTCTTACCTGTGATAAAACCCTACACATTGGACTTTGGACTTATATTAGCTAGGGGCTACTAGCTAAAGTATAGGGCGTGACTCCGCACCAGTCCCTTCTGGTCTTCTAATATCCGAGTCATATAATTAAGGTTAACTACCCTATTCAAATTTTATTTCCTTGAAAACAATCTTTACAAATGATTTAACCTTGAAATCATATCTTTATAAAACAAGGAAATCATACTCTTTGCTTTACTCAAAATACTTATGCCATGATATATGCTTTACAAAACAATGTTGATGAAAACATAAAATCAATAGGGTTATCTATCTCTTTGAAATAAGTTAATGCCCTTTTTAACTCAGAGAACATTAGGCTTTAAAGCCAAAACAATACCTTTGAAACCATTGTTTAAAACCTTAAACAATTCCTTTTGAAACCATAAAAAACATTCCTTTCAAAATCATTGAAAGCATTCCTTTCGAAATCATTGCTTAAACCTTAGACATCCTCTTTTGAAACCATTAAACATATCTTTCGAAAGCATCAGCAACATGCCTTTAGAAACACTTAAAAACATACCTTTCGAAACAATGAAATCATACCTTTCGAAGGCATTGAAAACATACCTTTCGAAGGCATTGGAAACATACCTTTCGAAGGCATTGGGTTCAAGTAAGAAGTTATGAAAGCATAGCTTTGAAACAAATTAAAAGTATTTATTTCGAAATCATTGGGTTCAACATTTAATATAACTATAGGGTCAAAGAGAAAAAAAGCAAAAACATCACTTTCGAAAGCATTGATCTAAAGTAAAAGAATTGGGGAAGAGAGAAACTTTGAAACTACCCTTTCGAAACCATTGCTTTCGAAACTATTAGTAAAAGCGGCTAAGAGACCCCTTTCGAAAGCTTTGGGAAGGCGGCTTCAATATTAAGAAGACGAAAGCCTTTCTTTCAAATATATTGTTTTAAGGTTATAAAGAAAGCGACTTCACACTAATGCAAAAGGTATAAATGCGGCAGCTAGGGTATCGAAGGGGTTCAAAAGCGGCAATCCTTTCATAAGCTTCTTTTAAAAACAAAGGCAAGTCAATGGATTCGAAAGCTAATAAAAGTAGCTTCAACCCTTTCAAAAGCATATGTTCGACACCGTCCTTTCCTTGCGTCTTTCTACAATACACTACATACCAATTGCTTGATACCATGTGCATTCGTTTCGAATGGGTGTGAAAGGGTTACCAGGTATGGTGACGAAAGTAAGCAATGGAAGTGGTGAAGTTGTAATTCGAAACAAAACTAATTTTATGTTTTTTAAAGTAATTCCTTTTCACCTAACTTGCATAATTTTCCAAAATATGATTGGTTGCCTATTCTTTACCAAAATTCTTTTCAAAAAGGCTGCCTTATTCAACACTTAATAATTGAAACATTTTAAGCAAATAAGCCCTTTTCCTTAATAAAACATTTAAAACATTCAAGCCCTCTAACTTAAATAATTTAATAACCATAGTAAAACACTTGGAAAAAATCTCTAAAAATCACAATAATTCACTTTAAATATGTTTTCTAACATATATAAATTTCAGTCCCGAAAATATTATTTAATTGCCTTAAATAATTTAAACCCAAAATTAACTATTTTCTCTCATAGAAAATTCATAATAAATCCACAATCACTTAGAAAATTATAAAACTTGAAACCCACTTGTAAAATAATATTTTTGACCATATATCAAAAACGCAACTCATTTGGTTGTCATTTATAGGTTTTCTAATCTAATCATATCATAAAATCTATACTAAACCATATAAATCATCAACTAGCATATATATCCATTTTAATAAGCATAACATGGCATATTATTTGCCAACATAGTTTGGATCTAATTTGAAACCAAAATCATTATCAAAAGTGAGATGTAAACTAATTATTCACCTGGGATTTGTGTTAAGAATGTTAAGGTTTTCCTTTAGATTGATTTCTTCAAGCTTTCTACTTGAATCCTAGCTTATTTTCCCTTTAGATCTTCTTAATGGCAACCGGTCGAGTTCCTTTAGGGTTTTAGTTTTATTTGTGATTGTTAAAATGAATGAGGAATGAAGAATGGAAAGGCTTAGGGTATTGGAATAAAGGCTATCCCTATTTTACCCTTACCATATTCCTCCTACTTACTTATTTTTAGTTCTCTTTTGCAAATACATTCATTAAGGCATAATTACTTCTTAATTAACAAATCTCAATCTCTTAACTATCTACATTATTTTATTTGTCCAATTAAATATTCTAAATAATGCTAGTCAAAATTAGGGTCACTACAATAATCTTCATGAAGCTCCTTTCGAAAGAATTCTCATTAAGTGGAACCCTAGAAAATTTAAAATCTTCTTATATATATTACCAATCAACTATGTCACATCATAGTACACTACAGACCTCCAACATTGAATTTCTATGTAACTTTGTATATGGCCTCAACATTGTTGTAGGCAGACAACCTCTCCTTAACTCACTCCCTAATCTAAACCCTCTAAATAAACATTGGATTGCCCTTGGTGATTGGAACTACATGCTTGAAACAAGTGAATGATTAGGTGGTAATATATTTTCCCACAAAGAACTCCTCCCACTTAATGAAGCAACACATAACTCAAATCTTTTTGAATGCAAGTCTAAAGAAATGTCCTTTACCTAGAATAATAAGTCCAGAACTGGTGTTAGAACATTTTCAAACTAGATAGAGCAAACAGCAAGCTTTTTCAGCCTGGCCAAACATCATATATGATGTCCTTCCTTCAACTTATCAGACCACTCTCCTTTAATCCTAAATTTTGGACCTCTTGATCAGAAACCTTCTACTCCCTTTGGATTTTTCAACGCATGGTGCAACTGCCCTGAATTGCTTGATGTTGTTTCCAAAGCCTGGACCACCAATTTTCATGGTAACCCCATGTTTAAACTCCAATCCAAACTCAAGTACATTAAGTCCCTTCTTAAATCCTGGAGTAAGGAAATATTTGGCAAATGCTTCAAGATTTCCTCTAAACTTCAAATTCAACTAGAAAAGGTACAATCCGACCTTATACAAAGCCCTACTGATATTGCTATTTCTATGTAGGAGCATATTCTATCAGACAAGTTAACTAATGCATATAAAATTGAGGCAAACATGCTCAAGCAAAAATGTAAAGACAAATGGGATGAAAAAGGTGATAAGAACTCTTCTTTCTACCATAATTATCTGAAACACAGAACTAAAGCCAGTCAAATACCTTCCATACTTGATGATAACAACATGTTACATGAAGGACACGATGATGCTTGTGAGGCTTTTGTTAAGAATTTTACCAACTTACTTGGTAGTAAAGAATCATAGGAAATCAATCCCGACTGTATTAAATCCTGCCCTTTCCATCCTTGTCAGAAGCACAAACCAATACGCTACAGGAAAACATATTTGATAAAGAAATAAAGAAGGCACTATTTGCTATTCCCAAATCCAGTACATAAGGATCTGATGGTTTCAACTCGCAGTTCTTCATAGTTTGCTGGGATATAGTTAAGAAGGATTTCCTTAAGGTAGCCCACAATTTCTTCAACAATAATAGAATGCTCAATGGAATTAATTCCACAACCATTTTCTTAATCCCTAAAGTAAAGAACCCGACCACTGTCAATCAATTTAGACCAATTAGCTCTTGCAGTACTATTTTCAAATCCATCTCCAAAATCCTTGATCATGGGCTTAAACAAGTGCTCCCAGGTTTGATCTTCTTTAATCAAAGGCTTTTCTCAATGAGAAGCATCATAGATAACATCTTAATGTCTCATGAATTGCCAAGAGGGTACGAGATTATCCATTTAAGCCCTAGTTGTTGCATGAATAACGACCTAAAGAAGGCATATGACTCCACAAAATGGCATTCATCTTCAATACCTTAGTTAGAATGGGATTTCCCCTAAACACATTAAGTGGATTGAAGTCTGCCTCACTATTGCTAAATATTCAATGCAAGCCAGTGGAAAAACTAAAGGCAACTTTCAAGGAACCCAAAGCCTTCGTTAAGGTGATCCCTTGAGTTCCTACCTGTTCCTTTTAATAATGGAGATGCTCACTATCTTGCTTAAGGATAGGTTCTCTAAAAAGGAAATTGATTATCACCCCAAATGTCGTGACCCTCCTATCACTTCACCATGCTTTGTTAACGATCTTTTGATCTTCTACAAGCCAAACAAAAAGTTGTTTGGAAGTATATTCTGCACACTACATGACTTTAGCATGCTTATTGGCCTTGTTATGAATCCAAAAAAGTCCTTTATTATTATATCTAGCCTAGACATCTCGTATCAAACCGAGTTAGCAGTAAATATGGCATTATGCTTCAGCAGCTAGGTGTAGTATATTTGGGTCTCCTTTAACCTCTGCTAGAATCCAAATACATCATTGTCTATAGTTGTCTGAAAAAATAACTAGCAAACTTTCTCTTTGGAAAAATAATTTTTTATCCCAGGCTAACATGTTTAATGACTTTTATAATGACAAATTACAATTGGGTAGATTTAATTTTGCAAATGTTATTTTATTACACAAAAATGTAGGTGCTAATAATCTAAAAGATTTTAGGCCTATCCTTTAATCAACTGTTCAGTTAAAATTTTCTCAAAAGTCTTAGCTAATAGACTTAGTTCTAAAATGAATGATCTAATAGATTGTTCACAATCTGCTTTCATTAAAGGGAGAAATATCACCGATGGTGTTGCAGTCATTCAAGAATACATTAATCAGTGCTGTAAGAACAATATTACTTGTGCCATTTTAAAATTAGACTTTCCAAAAGCCTTTGATTCAGTAGATTGGGATTTTCTAGTTGATATTTTTCATGCTAGAGGTTTTAGTTCTAGATGGATAAGCTGGATCATGAATTTACTTAAAACTGGCAACTCTATTATTATGGCTAATGGTATTTTGGGAAATAAAATTCAATCTAAGAGAGGACTAAGGCAAGGGGATCCTTTATCCCCTCTTTTGTTTAACTTAGTCGCAGATGTCTTTTCTAAGATAATTAAAAAAGCGGTAGATAATGGATCTCTGGGTTATATAAGTAATGATATATCGCGTAATGGTATATCAGTCCTTCAATTTGCAGATGGTACTTTGCTTTTTTCTTCTTATCTTCCTCGTCACATTATCACTCTTAAGTTTATTTTATATAGTTTTGAACTTTTATCAGGTTTAAAATTAAATTTTGATAAAAGTTCGGTCTTAATTTTAAATGATTTTGATAAAGTTGAAAATTTAGTTGCCAAACCGCTAAATTGTAAAACTATGAGTTTTCCATTTGATTATCTTGGTTTTGTGATTAGGCCTACTAAGTTAAAACATGATGATTGGTTTATTATTATAGATAAAAATAAACATAGGATTTCTAATTGGAATGGTAGACTTTTATCTAGAGCAGGTAGAGTTGTTTTGATTAATTCTGTGTTATCAGCTCTTCCGATCTATTGGATGTCAATGCACCTTTTCCCTGATTGGGTGATTGATAAAATAGATAAAATTCGAAGAGATTTTTTATGGAATGGTGATCACTCTAATAGGTGCATTAAAAGTTTAGTAAATTGGGATACAGTTTGTAAATCCAAAAAGGATGGAGGTTTAGGAGTTATTAATTTGCGTAATATGAATTTATCCCTTCTAGATAAATGGTTATGGAAGTTTAAAGATATTAATGATAATGCCACTTGGAAAGAAATTATTTCTAAATATTATTATAATGGTAGTAATAATCTTTACCAAATTAGCCCATCGGTTTCTTGTAAACTTTCTTATTTTTGGAAATCCATTTTAAAATGTAATGAGATTTTTAATTTAGTCATTAATATTATAGTTCACTCTGGTAATAATACCTCCTTTTGGCATGATAGTTGGATTTCCGCCATTCCTCTTAAGATTGAGTTTAGAGAGTTATATGATATTTGTAACTTTAAATATGCATTTTTTTAGAAGTTTTTTCTTCTGAAAATGAACCTCCTTGGATTTTTAGTTTTAGCAGAATTCTAGAAGGTTCTACTCTTAGGCAGTTTAATTTGCTCATCGCTAGATTAAATCTCTATAATATTGATAATGATATTGATTTTATTAGTTGGGAATGGGATAAAAGTAAGAAATTTTCTTCTAATTCTTTCTATAGATTTATTAATTTTTCGGGTGTAACTTATAATTATTTTAAATTTATTTGGAAATCAAATGCTCCTCCTAAATCTAAAATCCATATGTGGCTAATTATGCATGGAAAATTAAATACTATAGAATACTTAAAAAGAAAAAATATTCATATTGATAATAATTGTTATTTTTGTAATAGACATTTGGAGCATATTAAGCATATTTACTTTGACTGTATGGATACTCATTTTATTCTTATGCACACCCTTAATATATTTTTTGACTTTAATATTAATTGTAGAATTTCTGATTGTTTTTTCTATTGGAACACTTTTAGATTTAAGTTTAATAAGGATAATCGATATTTGCTTGATACTTTATTCTCTATATCCTATTGGTACATTTGGTTTGAAAGAAATCAACATGTTTTTAATAATAATAAAAACCATCTCAATAAATTGATTTATTTAATTTCGTCCTTTTGCTTTAATTGGATCTCTAATCCTAAATATAAACTAGCCAAAAACTATCTTTTTAAGGAATATCTTAACAAAGTTAGTAATAATATCAATACTTTTAAACAACACAATAATAT
The DNA here is from genome assembly GCA_030737815.1 of Allium fistulosum. Taxonomy (NCBI): domain Eukaryota; kingdom Viridiplantae; phylum Streptophyta; class Magnoliopsida; order Asparagales; family Amaryllidaceae; genus Allium; species Allium fistulosum. The sequence continues at coordinate 1,122,872,708 of CM060904.1, read as the reverse complement.
TTTTTAGTCTAACAATAATAGTATTAGTTTCTTTTCAAATTTAAATGGCGATCCCTCGGTGCTTCACGACTTGCTTTTAATTGATGGTCTACAAAGGTAGTTATAGAATCGTCTTAATTTTTGAATTTGTTGTCTTTTATTTTTGATTTCACTTTGTTTATTTTCTTCAGTCTGGACCATATTTCCATTTCACTTTAAATCTGTTTGTTTGTTTTTGTTCTAGATTATATTTCTTTATTATATCTTATTATGTTTTATTTACACATATATGTATATAAATTCTACTTATATACATATATGAGTTTTATTCTAACTATTGTCTTAGTTTTGTCTCAGGTTTGGGTTAGATAGGATGTTTGTGTCTATATTCATGTGTGCAGGTCAGCTTTCTCCAGATTTGTTGATTGAGGATGGAGATACTTCCAGCTTTATCAGAGTTCTCATAGTGGTTTTTCCTTACTGGATCATCAGCTGAGGCAGCTTCATAGATTTTTCTTTTGACTGAGCTGGCTTCCAGTACCTTTGACCTCTTAGAGTGGCTTCTGACGATATTCAGCATTTCTAGGTATCTCTAACACCTTACTATCAAGCGGTGGCCATGCCAGAGCTCGATTTTGGGGGTGTAATGGGCGGTGGCTTTGCCGAAGCTCATTTTAGGGGTACCTATCAGACATGTTTCCTTTATTTTGTTTTTGTCACCTGCTAGGCATGTTGGCAGCACCTTGTTATGTTTTATATATAGTATCATGTGTGCTCTCCTCTTTTACTAGAGGATCACACATTTTTCTCAAATTTTTTTTTATCACAGGCTACCATGCTAACAAAAGTAAAGTCTATTACCTTTTCCATGCAAGTGTACTACTCTAGAATATTTATTCTTCCTAAAAAATTAATGAAAATGATTGACAAGACCTGTAGCTACTTCCTATAGTTTGGAAATCTTCACTTTTGAAAACCATACATATTACTACAAATTTAAACATATTATGCATCTAGCTATCTCAACTAGCTTGACCTATTCTTTTTGGAATGCACCCTAGGTCGAAAGGGGAATAGTGCTAAGTGAAAAGCTAAATTACAATGAAAGAATTCAGAGTGGCATTCCTCTACAAGTTATAAATTGTAATTACTTTTACAATGGTTAAAACTCCTTACCTCATTCTAACAATCCTAGAATTAGAGTTATTTGGAGACAAATTCAGTCAGCTTAACCTTTAGATGCAGATTCTGACATAACTCTTTGGGGATCTCCTCCCACCAAGCACACTTTAGCCTAGTTTACAAACTATCCATACAAGATAGCTTCCAAAGTTATGATCCATGGCATAGTAGAGTTTGAGACACCTTAGGGAATCAAAGGCAAAAAATTTCTTTGGAGAGTGCTTGAGAATGCAATTCTCACCCAGGACAAGCTATGTCATATGGGTGTGTTGAACACACGATTATGTAGCCTTTGTAAAGCAATAAATGAAATAAATCCACACTTGTACTCACGATGTCGATATGTGCATGAAATCTGGAAAAGAGCACTTGATGTTGGAGGGTATCATCAACCGAGTACAAACAGTTTGCAAGAGTGGTGCACTATCTTCTTAGCAACAAGATGGAAGAATGGGAGTTCGAGAGTGCTGTTATAAGTCTTAAAAGCTATCCTTCCTGAGGTATGGAAGGAAAAAAATGCTAGGATGTTTGAAGGCAAGTCTAGAAATGCTAATGAAATCACCCATGCATGTTTATAGAAAATAAGGAGGAAGGTAATCTCATGGAGTGACAACCTTTTGTGTAGCGTAGATGATAGATTAGTCCTAGATAGTTGGCTTGGTTTTTTTATAGTCTAAGCATTTTATTGTACACGTTTCTTTATTTTAATAGAAAGGGGTAAGGTCCCTCTCTAAAACCCTACTTAAATTGAAAATAATAATAATATATAACTGTTACATGTTAATTTAAAAAATACACGAGCTGAAATAAATAAGTAAATAAATAATATATGATGTTAATTAGGCTCAAAATCATGAGATAAATTCCGAAAGGGGAGGCCAATGATACATGGTAAGGATAACGATTGAATGTGTCTCTTTAACCTAGATAAGTTCTAGATTTAAAAATGAGGAAAAGGTGGATATTTGTGATATTTAGTGGCTATAAATAGCCTCATCTTCTCTCATTCTACACATATAGTGGGACACCCTGCACCTCTAGGCACCCCGAAAATGGAACATGATTAGAAGCATGGGTGTCGGGTGAAATAAAAATCCATAACATAGCATAGAGACTAAGGCAACAACATAAAATGATTAAAATATAGCGGAAGAAATCTTTCACTAATTATAAATTAATGGCAAAACAGCTTCATTAAAAACAACATTATCCCAAATTTATTTCTGAAACCAAAAGTACCAAGTAGTCTCCACTAAAACATAAAACATAACAAAGTTCACAGTTTAGGTCCCCATATATAGAGTAAAGTATGGAAAAGAGAAACGAAGTACATGAAACAAAAGAAACAAAAGCTGAAGATAACAACTGCTCCAATGACCCTCCAAGCTAGAAAGAACTGCAACCTAGACCTGCCCTCCTGTGATTTGGGGAAAATAGGAAAACTAAGAATGAGTCAGACATAAAGTATGGTGAATGAGAAATAAGATGAAGCAGAAAGAATAAAACAGTTTAATTCCAGGTCTTCCCCGGATATCGCAGAGGGTGAATAATATAATGCAGTAGACGTTTCTTAGATATAATTCCTAAGAAGCCAAAGTCCATGGTCACTCTAGGGAAGTCAACATTGCAGTAATACTAAACGTCAATCGGCCTGTCGGACCTGCTGTCCTTACCTATCCACGTGCTACAACGTGAAAGTCATGCTCTTCACCCGTGCACTGTGACTAAATGCCTCTTACGTTTGACCGGCGTCGACTCAAACAACCTCGCAGGACCCCGAAGTTGCGCTCAGGCTCTGCCAAACTGGACACCTATCCTCCTGTCTCCTCGGTCACCAACGTGGACTAGCCCCTATCCAAAGTGTCGGTCCTCCGAAAGAGCGCCCGCAGCTGAGTCGGCTGCGCAAAATCCTCCAACGATCTTCCTAAAGAAGCCTACGTCGGAGCACACTTGTCCTGTTCCGTCCGCGTCGATCTGCCTGAAGAAGCCTACGATTGCGGATGCTATCTATCCTACGTACTAGCAACCTATGAAAGGTAACAAATATCCTTGCGAACCTACTTGCCCGCTCCTATTACGTGCAGCCAAAACTATATTTTGGTCTTAACTACATGAAACACCTATCCAGACCTTTACAAGTTCTGCCTTCCAAATCGCTTCCACATTAATTAATTTTACCGTTACAGTTTACATATTGCTTATTTCCATTAATTTGTTGTAGGACATTTTTACATCCGATTTGGTTATTTCACAATTTCCCATTTTCTTACATAAACGATGTTTCAACTTCACGTCTGTTTAGTCTATATTGTTTGTCTGTAATTTTTATACCATTATGTTACAAATTTACACTAGCCTTTAGGGTCCATTTAATTTACATTTTTTTCCACCCTAATTTACGTTCTCCTTTTAGAGATTTAATCTGTACAAAATTTTTATGTAATAGCCACAAACCATTTAATTACACCAAATTCCACTTTTACATTTTTAGGCCACATATGAAACAAACAATTATGCCAATTAGACTTCCCAATTTTGTTCCAAAACAATATTCAAAATTATGTAATTATATCAATAAAAACCACAATTTTATTCAAGTAACATATTCTGAATTTATTCAACTAACATGTTCTACCATTAGAAATTGAATAACAATTCTAATTCAATTTAATTAAACCAATCTTATTTACGCCATGAAATGTGAATAACAATTTGTTTGTTCCAAATTTCAACCCAAACATGAATTAGAATTGAGAAGTGGTAGAAGGAGAAGATACAATAATTTACATAAATTTCAATCTTATTTATGCCATAAAACATGAATAAACAATTTATATGTCCCATATTTTAAACCAAACATGAATCAGATTTGAGAAGTGAAAGAAAAAGAAGAAGTTGCACTAATTTACATCTATTCTCAATTAATAACAGAAATTAATTCATATTAACGTGCCAGAAAAGAACTGAAATTGAACTACTTTATTTTTATATTTCATATTAATTCCCACTCACCTGGCACTTGAGCTTGTATAAATTTGAAAAAGCTTTTCTTTAATCTTTCTCCCTCTGATTCTTCTAAATTCCCCAAATTGCTTGAATATATATAGATAATTTAATTTGGTAGTGATTTGCTTATTTAGTAGAGAAAAGGAGGAAGAATAGTACACACTAATTTTACTGTAGAATTATGGCGACAGCTGAATAAGAAATTTGGTTTAGGTTAGATGGTTTATTTATAGATTGTTTGTGTGAATATAATCCATTAGATTATTTTAGATTAAATATGCTTCTTTCATACACTTAATGATTATCCATTCTAGCCCATACATATCATTTAAGCAATAAAATTTAGCCATCTCATCCTATTACATCACTGGAGCGAATGGGAAGCCGCTACATGTCAGAAACAACGCTGAAATACGTAGGAAAATCGCTAGAAATGAACCAGCTAAAAAAAACATCGCTCCAGATTTTGGGCGACAACGAGACTTGATCCCTGGTCACAAAGGAAGTCAACATGCACCTATACCACTGTACCAAATGCACTTTTAATTTCTTTTAATTATATTTCTCGTAAAATATCGGGTGTTACATATAGAAAAATAAAACCATAGCCCCCGCTAAAACTAATTAGAGCCTATAGCCAAGATTTGCACACTAGGCTAGGAGGAAGAAGGCTTCAAAAGGAAAAATTAGCAACATGACTTGTCAATGATTGAAGTAACCTTCAATTCAGACATAAATTACATAGTTAAGTATAAATATATCTCCTTATATTTTGGCTATAACTTAAAAAATTCGAATTGAGATGCATGTGTGTATATATAAATAAACACATTTATAAATATTAAATTTTAATATGTACATGTAAATAAAAAACTACTTTCAGCCAACATATATTTTTGTAATATTTATACATACGTGCATACATACATACGTGCATATGTATATATGTATGTATGAATGTATGTATGTATTTATGCATATATAGTATAATATTTATATATATATAAATATTTATCAATAAAGGTTAAAACTGAAATAAAATTATTATTATTTTATGTGAAAAAAATTATTTTTGGGTTTAAAACATACATACACACACACACACACACACACACACATATATATATATTCAAAAGTTAAAATATTAATGAGTTTTAAAAATTAAAATTTAAGTGTCATGATTTTTATGCAATAATATATCTCTGGTTTTTGAACCCGATTCATTAATGCCAACAAGTGTCAGTCTTAGGAATCGAACTCATGATCTTTAATCTCATAGTCTAAACTACCAATAATCTAAGCCAACCTTGTTGGCAAAGTTTGTCCATTTCTTTGAAGATGGCTCATTAGTGCCAACAGCATCAATCTCGACGATTGAACTCGTGACCTTTAACTCATAGTCCAAACTACTAATCAACTGAGCCTAACCCAGTTGTAATAATAATATATACCTTTAATATATTGAATTCAACCAAAAAACCAATTTTTTATTATTATCCACGAACCATGTATAGAAAAATATAGTTACAAATTTAGAAGTCTAAGAGTCTTCTCTTTAAATTATTAATAATAATAATAATGATACTCTTTTAAAACATGGTCGTAGGCATTTAGAAAAAATAACCTTTAAAGGTTGCACGCCCATTAAAAAAATACGACCAAAACTAAAACTATGTGTGCATCTATATACATATGTATATAGATTAATACACATACACATATATCTAGAAATGTGTACAAATATATTAAGAAGATATTATATTATTTATACCCATCATATACCCCTTTTATAATGTTATCATAAATCTCAATGATCATAAATACCCTATTCTCTTTAATCCATGATTAGTTATTCATATCATGAATATAAATTTAAAATAAAACTAATAATATTCAAAATTAAAGTTAAATTAATTAAAAGATAAAATTTCACTATAGTAGATTTTAATAAACAAAAATATTAGAACTAAAATTAAAACTGAACTAGTTTAAGATATTAAACTCCCCATTTATCAAATATACACTACATATGATTTAGTGCAGATGAATATTCATATAAAGACAAAATGAAGATCAATGCAAAAACAATAGAAGGATTTTTTTTAATGAAATTTCCCATATTCTACTGCCAATACACCTGATCCAATAATTGATATATACATCATATTGTTTAAAAAATAGTAACTTACTAAAGAACGCTAGTTGATAACTCACTGAACCAACATCATCACCTCTTAAAGAATTTCTTATCCAGTACGATTAATAATGTGTAAAGCCATTTAATAAAGTTCAACTCAATGGTGGAGTATTCTGTTTATCTAAATGTACGCTCCATAGGTCTATTTGTTGCATCAAATGCTATAAAAATACCTCCTTAATATATTTCCAAAGGCCGGATTTTATTACTAATTAGTTCCATCAAATAAATTAAATAATAAACCATTTACCTATTATCAATATGGAAAGTCCTATAATTATCAAGCAATATTAATAACTTCGGCAGCCATGCAATTATCCAACATTTGAACCGAGCAACTCCTAAGTGAAACTGGATTTCAAGACAACGACGAAATGGATCAAGAATTTGAGGGGATGCTTGGGATGAAGGAATGAAGAAGCACGGGAAGTTTGGGGTGATTTGGAAGAGTTCAATTATGGTCAGTACCGACCATAATTATGGTCGGCACCGAGATGATTTCAATAAGGGGACCCACTTTTGAGTTTGGAAACTTGAGACATAGACAAGTATGAGGAAGTAAACATTTTGTTGATGAGCAAACATGCTCGGTACCGACCATATTGTGGTTGGTATCGATATGACTTTTATGCATAGTTTGACTCGTTCTTCCTTCCTTCTCACATTAATCTGAGCTCTTACCAGGTCTTCCATGATCTAGCGACTATAGCGGATGATTTCTACTATAAATATGGGAGTTAGAGCAACATGGAAAGAACATTTTGCTCTAACTCATCACTTTCTTCTTCACACTTCAACCCTTTACAATGAACTGCTATCAAACCCAAATTTGCACTGTTTTCTAGGCTTGAATCATTGTAGATCATTTGTACTAGAGATAAATCTCAAAGCAAAAAAATTAAAGTGGACATAAGTAGTGATTTAAGCCCAAACTAGTATAAAACTCGTGTGTTCTTGCTATTCTATTTCATTTTTGATTGATTTACTCTCGTTTGTAATCGATTTGGAGGTGTTGTGTCACTTTTTGATCCAATATTTTTTGTGCTTTCACTAAAGGTAAGATCTAGCTTACAATTTTGGATTTCAAGTATCCAAAAGTTAGATCTAGAAGTTTATTGCTGTAGACCTAAAGTTACTTGGATTTGAAGCAGAATCTAGATCAGATCTATAGGATATGGCCCGCCCCTATGAAGACTTCTACGAGTTCCGAAGATGTTGCTAGAGAAGATGAAGCTTCTCAACACAATGAAGAAACCACTCAGTTAACACATGCTTTGTTAGGACCTTCTTCCCTACAGGAGATGGTGACCAATGTTGAACTTGATAAGATAATGGCTAAGATGAATCGGAAAATGCTTGATAGCTAGAATGCCATCTTTAAAAAGATAGAGAAAAGCTTTGCTTTGCTTTCCTAGTAGTTACAAAGGCATAAGAAGAGCCATAGAGATTCGTCGTCTTCAAGTTCCAAGGAAGAAAGTTCATCTTCATTAGATCAGAACAAGAGAGAAGGCAAGCAAAATATAAGGAGAAAGGATGCTGGAGCAACAAAGAAGCAAAGTAGAGGAGATGGAGCAGTTTTGGCCATGGCCACAATGGTCGGTACCAACCACAATCAACTTGGTACCAACCATGTTGAAGGTGGGGGCAGTCAAAAATCACATGAATCAATGAATTTATTTGAAAGTGATGATGATTTGCAGGGTACCGGTAAAGACATCAGGCAAAATGAGAATGTTCATACAAATGCCACAAAACTAGTAAGGCATCATAGAGGACCTAAACGAGTGGCTCTCCTAGAGATAGGAGAACCTAGACGTCATGCGATGAATCGAGAGAGTTTCAGGGCTATCCTTGATGATCGTCGTCCAACCATCCAAGCCAGCGAAGAGTTTATAGCAGATATGATTAAAAGATAACTGAATGAAAATCAGCACAAGAGTAATGATGAATGGGGTTCGATGCCTAGTAGGACTCCATTCACCGATAATATATTAGAGGAGAAATATCCTAATTTCTTTTGATGCCAATGATGTCATCTTATAATGAAACGACGAATCCAAGACAGCGTCTACTAAAGTATAAATAGCACATAGATGGTGCCCGTGCTATTGATGTGGTGAGGTGCAGGTGCTTCCCCATATTCTTAGACAGGGTAGCTACGACGTGGTTTACTCGAATCATGTCGAGGTCCATATCTTCTTTTGACTAGTTAGCAAAGAAGTTCATGGAGCAGTTCAGACTCCATACTGCTCTACAAAAGGATGTGATGGATTTTTCAAATTTCCATTAGAGTTTTGGAGAGTCTCTGAAGGATTTCTTAAAATGATTCAATACTGCAGTAACTGAAGTTAGTAATCTGAAGGAGGATATTGTTTTGATGGCATTGATTCAGGAAGTTCACACTGATTAGACTTTGGCAGATGGCTTAAAAGAAAGCAGCCATCTACTATGGAGGATATTTACCGAAAGACATCCCAGTTTCTATGCTTGGAAGAGGCAGACCCGACAGTATGACTGATTGGTGTTAGGCTATCGAGTGAGGTAGTTCAAAGCAATGTTGCTATCAAGCAAACCAGTGAAAGCGCTAAAAATGTTACTATAAACGTTGGAAATAATAATCTGAAGAGGATAACCAAGGCATTGATGGGAGGAAATAGAACGCCAAGAAGTGAACAAAGTACATGAGAGTGGAAGATTACACTCCCTCGAATGATTCGATCGAAAACATCTACCTTGCTACACATGGTATGGAGAATTATAAGAAGCCTCCTTAAAGGGAGGCAATTGAAGTTGAATGACACTCAAGGAAGTATTGTTGCTTCTATGAGACTCGTGGGCATAATACCAATAAGTGTTAAGTGTAGTCTTCAAAGGGATGTGATCGAAGACTTGATTCGAAAAAAGAAACTATAATATTATGCGAGGAATCTACAAGTTGGCGGACAAGTGAATGATAGACCCCAAGGGCAGAATGCCCAAAGGGATTAGCCTGGGTCCGATGGAGAGGGACCGAGGCAACTTGAAAATAGATAATATATTTGGAGGACCGCATCCAGTAGAGAAAAGCTGGAATGAGATGGAGAGGTATGGTAGTTCGCTGAAGCATGTGACTCAAGAGACTTGTTTCGCCATCGGAGATGAAACTCTGGCAAAACAACATAAAATAATAAATGATGATATTATTTTCCAAAACAAAGATACCGATGGGATCGAAGCGCCGATGCTTGATCCCATGATAATAACATGCATTGTTGGGCCGACAATGATGCACCTAGTTTTGATTAACTGTGGAAGCTCGGTTAATATTCTATTCAAGAAAACCTTTGACCAGATGAAGATTAGTCCGAGGGATCTGAAATCATGTAAATCCGGTATCCAAGGATTTACTAAATGGGCAAAAGAGCTCATTGGTTACACCGATTTGTCCGTAGAATTGAACAAAGGGGACGGCATGATAGTGTGGGTTCAAACTTTTATGGTGGTTGATGTATTTTCAACCTATAATGCTTTCTGGGATGACCGGCCCTTGCTAATTTCAAAATACCACCTGCTTTGTGGAGTTTGACAATGAAGTTCCCACTAAGAACAGAGTTAGAGTTATTCAAGGCGACCAGAGCACTGGTCGAGAATGCTATGTTGCTGAGCTTAGAAAGGCAAAGCAATGTGAGAATGGAAAGGATGCAAAGAAGATTCCCTACATCAAGATTGCTGACGCATAACAACTACCGCCCAAGCCTTGGCTCAGATTCCATATACTACTACAAAATGATCATATTACAGCTCTTCTTTTGCAACCTTTGCACAACAAAAGTTGTAATAAATGTTTTTTGCAACTTTTTCCTTGAAAGTTGGACGATTTTTTTTTGTTTAACAAGTGTAATAGACTTCTTTAACAACTTTTTTCTTAACCATTGTAAAACATTAGTTTATAATAATTTTTATTTATAGTTGTCTTACTCATAGGTTGTAAGTGATTGCATATCCACTTTCGACGAAACGTTGTGAACAATAAACCAAAATTTTGAGTGGACGGAAAGATTTCTACTCGAAGATTTTATTGTTTGTGCTTGCAAATCAAATGAAATATTTCATCCATCGGGTGAGAAAATAAGTAATTTCTATTTTAATTACTAAATAGCCGTTACAATATGCAGTTAGGGACGAGCAATCTTTGGTTAACCCAAATAAACCAACCAAACCAATTCATTTCGGTTAGTTTGGTTTGATTTTGAAAGTAGATTGGTTTATAATCGACCCGTAAAAAGATTTAATTTGGTTATCGGTTTAACCAAATTAACCGAACTTTTATTATATTTTAAAAATTACTAATGTTATAATGATTTTTTTTAGATTAGTTTAGTGATCAAATAAATTTTATTTATGATATATGTGTCAAATTAACTATTAGAAATCATAAGAATGCGAAATAAGAATACTTTAATAACATATTTAGGTTTTATTTCAAATTACAATGAATATTCCAAAAATTAAATGTGAATCGTTTTAAGTTCGGTTAAATCGGATAACCAACCGAACAAACCAAACTTAATTTGGTTGGTTGGTTTGGTTTTAGTTCGGTTTAACAATTTTTATTATTGGATAAACTAAACCAATCAAACGCTCACCCCTACATGCAGCTAATATTTTAGTACGCGGCTAATATTTCACTAAGCGCCTATACATCTTTCATAATTTTCATTACCCTTTCCCCAAAAGTTTCATTCACCGCCCTAACATAAAAATTTCACTACCCACCTTTAGCCCACTTCAGTATGGTGTTGGCCATAACCGTTCCCAAATTTACCTCATCAACCCTTCTCGTTTTCTCCCATTCAATAAGAGCAGTGCAAAATGAACCACGCCTGGAACTTCATTTTACCCATTTTGTTCATTTGGCAGTATGAGCTAGATGCGGTTTTACAGTCATTCGGCAGTATGAGCTCATTCGGCAGTATGAGATCGATGTCGTTTCATAGTCAATCGACAGTATACTGCCGATTGAAAAATTCTAGGTAAAATGGAGTCCCAAGCGTGATCCATTTATCACTGCTCTTCAATAATGCAGACAGAAATGAACACACACCCAAACCCTAAATCGCTCCATCTGCTTCGTGCCATTCCTTAGCAAGCCAAACCATCATGCTTCATCATCGTAGTCGCACCCCAACATCACAGCCTCCATAAAAATCATTGCCGCGCCTCGCCACCCCCAATGATCTTCGCTACCGGGCCTTGCCACCCATAACGATCCTTACCGCCTTGCCTATCATCGCCTCTAAAACTCGACAAACTTTCTTGTTGTCTTATTGTGGAATTTAGCTACAATATTGTACTTTAAGCCATGGAAACATGTTTCCCCAAATCATATGCGTTGTATTTTTTTGGTTGCTTTACTGTAAGTCTAATGAACATACCTTTGTGTTACTTTAGGCCAATGTATTCTATGTTTTTATTTTTTTTCTTTTGAAAATCAGTTCAACTATCACCAATATGAATGCAATTATTTAAAAAAAAAATCCACACCTTTTTGTTACTTTTTATCATCAATTTGCTATTGAACTGCCTATGCCTTGTTGTTTGATGAGGTTATCATGGGCTCTTGTTCATTTTTGTCAACCCAAAGATGTACACAGAGGAAGTACTGCTTGATAGTGATGCATTTTGATCCATAGCGGTTATTTTTATATATTTTTTGTATGCAATGATAGAGATTTCAATTTAGCCTAATCAATTCAAGAGAGACTAAAACCACAAACAAACGAAGATTAGCGGAAGCGTACCGGAGTCCATTGATTCAATTGTATATGGGTTTGCAATCTTCCAGAAAAGCAGTTTATCCTTAATGTCGATGTTTTTCTTCTGATGGGGAAGAAGAAAATAAAGAACGTACTGTTTTATGGGGACCACAACCGTTTAAATAACGGACAAAAATTAGTTATTTCTTATTTACAATTTATCCCCTCATTAAATTGTAAATACCGCTTAATGTTTTATACCTTAATTTTAATAGCATTATATACTTTAACATATGTGCCCATAATATAATTTTAATCCAACAATCTCCCACTTGGGCAACATATGTTTCCTTATAAATGTACAACCTTATGAGCTCAAAATTTGCTATAAAATAAAGGTAATCTTTAACAATCTTGTCCATTAACCATATTTATATAGGATCACAGTGGTCTTTGTCACATTAATCATGACTAAACCCATCAGTGATCACACACATATATATAGTTAAATGACATAGATCAATATGTTTTCAATTGGTCCTCCTTAATCTTAAGTGAGGTCAGAATCAAAATAGTAAACAGAGTAAATGAATTGAATACTTTACTTCTGATCAGAAAGTTAAACACATAAATGTCTTAAAGCAAATATATAGCATATATAATACAAACTCCCACTAAACCATAACATCCTCAAGCAATACAACACCCATATGAGCAATGTGCTCATGAAAGACCTTGGGTGGTAAACCTTTTGTGAGCGGATCCGCTATCATGAAGTTTGTTCTAATATGCTCTATAGATATATGTCCACTCTGCACTCTTTCTTTCACAACTTAGTATTTTATGTCAATATGCTTTGACTTAGTTGAGCTTCTATTATTGTTAGAATATAGCACTGCTGACTTATTATCACAATATAACTTCAGTGGTCTTTCTACATTCTTCAAAATGCGCAGCCCAGTGACAAAGTTGTGTAGCCATATTCCATGATTTGATGCCTCATAACATGCTACAAATTCTGCTTCCATAGTGGAAGCAGTAACAAGTGTTTGCTTAACACTTTTCCAGGATATAGCTCCTCCAGCCAACAGATAAATATAGCCTGATGTAGACTTTCTGCTATCTTGGCATCCAGCAAAATCAGAATCAGAATACCCTACGACCTCTAAATGATCTGATCTTCTATAAGTGAGCATGTAATATTTTGTTCTCTGAAGATACCTCATAACCCTCTTGGCTGCTTTCCAATGGTCTATACCAGGGTTGCTTAAGTATCTGCCTAACATTCCAACAATGTATGCAATATCTGGACGTGTACATACTTGAGCATACATTAGACTCCCAACAGCTGAAGCATAGGGAATCTTTTGCATTTCTTGAATTTCAAGATTGCTTTTAGGGCACTGACTAAGACTGAATTTATCTCCTTTAGCAACAGGGGTATCTCCTGGTCTACAATCTTGCATGCCAAACCTTTTAAGTACTTTGTCAATATAGCTCTTTTGTGATAACCCAAGAATACCCCGAGAACGATCTCGAAGTATTTGGATACCTAATACAAAAGAGGCATCACCAAGATCTTTCATCTCAAAATGTTTTGATAGAAATTTCTTGGTTTCGTGCAATAAACCTATATCATTAGTGGCAAGCAAAATGTCATCGACATATAGAACCAGGAATATATGTTTACTCCCACTGAACTTGTGATACACACAATCATCAACAATATTTGCATCAAAATCGAACGAGATGATTACTCGATGGAATTTGTGGTACCATTGACGAGAAGCTTGCTTAAGTCCATAGATGGATTTTGTTAATTTGCAAACCATATTCTTTGGATCTCCCGACACAAAGTTTTCTGGTTGTACCATATAAATTGTCTCATCAATGTCTTCATTGAGAAACGCCGTCTAAACATCCATCTGATGTAACTCAAGATCGAAATGAGCAACAAGTGCCATAACTGTTCTAAAAGAGTCTTTCGATGAAACTGGAGAGAAAGTCTCTATAAAATCGATACCTGCCTTTTGAGTATAGCCTTTTGCTACAAGACGTGCCTTATACCTCTCCACATTACCCTTTGCATCCCTCTTGGTTTTAAATATCCATTTACAACCAATTGGTTTTGCACCTTCTGGTAATGGGACAAGTTCCCAAACTTTATTGTCTTGCATAGACTTATACTCTTCATTCATGGCATCTATCCATTTTTGAGAGTTAGAACATTTCATGGCATGGTGAAAGTTGATTGGATCATCTTCCATCATTCCATTGTCATTCTCTTGTTCTTGGAGAAATACAATATAATCATCTGAAATAGCATTTCTCCTTTCTCTCATGGACCTCCTTAATGGCACTGGTTCTTGAGGTTGTTGAGTTTGTTCTTTTGGAACAATAGCTTCATTTTGAATAAGGGGTTGTATAACATTGTCTTGTTGAGGTTCCGGATTCACTTCTTGATCAATGATAGGTGTAGGCAACTGTATAACATTGTCAAAAGTAATAGGAACTGAGTTTGAATCCAATTCCTCCTCAAAAGAAATGTTTTTAACTTTATTTCTCCCCCCAAACTCAATATCCTCAAAGAATACTGCATTTCCCGTCTCAAAAATATTCTTAGCAATGGGATCATAAAACTTATAGCCCCTAGAACGCTCAGAATAGCCAATAAAGTAGCTGCTCACTGTTTTGGAATCCAGCTTCTTTTCATGTGGCCTTTAAGGCCTTGCCTCAGCTGGACATCCCCAAATATGAAAGTGCTTTAGACTAGGCTTTCGACCCGTCCAAAGCTCATAAGGTGTTTTTGTAGCCGCTTTAGTTGGTAATCTATTGAGAATATAAGCTGCTGTCTTTAATGCTTCTCCCCAAAGAGACTCGGGTAAGGTGGAATGAGCAATCATACTCCTTACCATATCCTTAAGAGTTCGGTTTCGTCTTTCAGAAACACCATTCATGCTAGGTGATCCTGGCATGGTGTACTGTGGGACAATACCGCATTCCTCTAGGAATCTAGCAAACGGTCCTGGACATTGTTCACCTGAGCCATCATATCGACCATAGTACTCACCACCATGATCAGATCTGACACTTTTAATTCTTTTGTTGAGTTGATTTTCAACTTCAACTTTATAAGCTTTGAACACATCCAAGGATTGCGACTTTTCATGAATGAGATATAGGTACCCATAGCGTGAGTAATCGTCTATGAATGACATGAAATATTGTTGACCATTCCAAGATGCCGTAGGGAAAGGTCCACAAATATCTGTATGAATTAATTCTAAGACGTCTGAATATCTATTGGCACCCAATCTTTTACTTTTGGTCTGTTTTCCCTTGATACAATCTACACAAACATCAAAATTTGTGAAGTCAAGAGATTCTAAAATGCCATTAGACACTAAGCTCTCAACTCTACCTTTTGAGATATGACCTAAGCGCTTATGCCACAAGGATGCTGAATTTTCCTTATTTAATTTACGTTTAGTACCACGTGAATCTACATGCAAAGTTTCATTATAAGATGCAACTGTTTCCAATAAATAAAGATTGTCATAAGCATTTAAATAACCAGTTCCAACAATAATTGAATTCAAAGACAAAGTAAACTGATTGTTTCCAAATGAACAACAATATCCAAATTTGTCCAACACAGAAACTGAAACCAAATTCCGTCTAAATGACGGTACAACAAAAGTGTCTTTTAAATCCAAATAAAAACCAGTTTCTAACAACAATCTAAAATGTCCAATTGCTTCTACTTCTACCGACTATCCATCGCCCACAAAGATATGTCTTTCACCATCACTTGACTTTTGTAGCTCAGGCAACCCTGCATAGAAACACTTATGTGAGTAGTAGCACCAGACTAAAGTAACAAATGTACCTTTCTTTGCACGCCATGCGTGATATTTGGTACATTCTTTCTTCATATGTCCAGGCTTGTGACAAAAGAAACAGCCATCCTTTTCCTTTTGTTGTTTCTTTTGATCTGAATCCTTAATAGCTTCATTGTTAAATTTCCTTTTCTTACCCTTACCTTTAGAGGTGCTTGCCAAATGAGCACTCTCAGTCTTATCTTGCTTCAATCTTTCTTCCTCTTGCACACAATATGAAATGAGCTCATTAAGAGTCCACTTCTACTTTTGACAGTTGTAACTGACCTTAAATTGACTGAATTGTGGAGGAAGTGAGATAAGCACTAAATGCACAAGCAAGTCATCCGAAAGCTCAAGCTTTAGTGCCTTCAATTTTGAAGCAATGTGAGACATTTCCATAATGTACTCCCTTATGTTTTCCTTGCCTTTGAACCTCATGGAAATAAGTTTCTGCAAAAGAGTACTTGTTTCCGCCTTATCGCTTTTGGCAAAGCGTTTCTCAATTTCAGCAAGGAAATCTGTGGCATCGGTAATCTCTTCGGATACCGCAACCCTAAAAGCCTCAAGTATGCCCCGTTTAATGATCATAAGACTCATGCGATTTGAACGGTCCCATTTCTCAAAAATTCTCCTTTCCTCGGAGGTACTAGCATTTGTAAGAGAAGCAGGCCGATCCATCCTTAATGCAAAGTCCAGATCCATGCAACCAAGAACAATTAATATGTTCTCCTTCCAGTCCTTAAAGTTATTACCATTAAGGACCGGTACTGAATTAAGGTTAGCAGATACAGTAGCAAGAGCTGAAAAGAGAACGGTATAATTATGTAAATAACATGCTCATTTAAGAATTCATATAAAACAAGAAATTCAAATAATGGTTAATCCCATTTCAAGATACCAAACACATCATTAATATCAAGTCTTTGGACAGTAATATTAACTGTAAGCGGTACTCTTGTTGTAGCAATCAAACGTCGACAGTAAATTATGTCAAACAATACGCAATCTTTGGACTGACACATTGCTTACATAAAACACCTTATAATCGTCGCACATTTATCACCACAAGTATGTATGAAATTCTGCCAAATACTAATTAACCTTTGGGTTCGTTAATAAACGCATGAGTTACATACACACGGTTATTTTGATATTTAAACTAGATTAATCTACACGAAAGTGATCGCTTTAGCGATGTTTTGTTTCAATTAAACTAGTTAAAATATTAAATATCCTTAAGAAAATCTGAAACCATATTTGAATATAAATTTCATTTTTTTATTGTCTTTACATATTCTCAGTATGAAAATATGATGCCAGCATTAAATATATATGTTGCCGCTGGTGCATAACAGCAAAACATAATAATGGCTAAAGACTTCATGAAATTGTATGCATTCTAATATTAAAGCAAGTACAATTTTCACTTTCAATATTATCAATTTCAATCCTAATAAAACAAGATAAGCTATCATGTGAACGCCCATGCAAAAGTCTTGTGTACTACAAAAGTTTTGTGTACTGATAACATTGTCAGGTATTAAATGTCACCACAAAGGAACATGACGTTTAAGCAAGAAAGAGGACAGCCACCCACATGAATATCAAACGCCAATTTACTGTTTGCAGAGGTAAAGAATTGTAAAACTATGGTCAACAATTCAACAACCTAACAATGCTTTATTATTTTATTTGGTCTGCAAGGGGGAGGCTTTCTAAAATGAAAGTCTGAAACCAAACGATGACAGGTATTCACATAATCCAAAAGTATTTTTTCTGATTGTTATGCAATAGCAATGCATACTCTCAAATATTTCCAAAATAAAAATAAAATAAACAGACCCAAAAAGAAAAACGTCCTGCAATGAAAACATGCACATGGACCCATGCGTTGAAAAATCATTCCAATGACAGCACCTAATACTTTGAAATTCTAGTGTAGGGATACCAGGCACATGAAAAATAAAAAAAATAGGACCGAATTCTTGGGTAACCCGCTACAGGAGAGACGAATGAATGAAATCAGAACCATTTTCTATAAAATTATTCTGAACTGAGAACAAATATGCGTGTGTGGGAATCCATCCAAAACATTATTTTCATGAAATATCTGTGTTCGGAAGATCATAACAATACTACAGTCTCAAGAATCAATTTAGGGTTGCTCTGATACCAATTGATAGAGATTTCAATTTAGCCCTAATCAATTCAAGAGAGACTAAAACCACAAACAAACGAAGATTAGCGGAAGCGTACCGGAGTCCATTGATTCAATTGTATATGGGTTTGCAATCTTCCAGAAAAGCAGTTTATCCTTAATGTCGATGTTTTTATTCTGATGGGGAAGAAGAAAATAAAGAACGTACTGTTTTCTGGGGACCACAACCGTTTAAATAACAGACAAAAATTAGTTATTTCTTATTACAATTTAGCCCCTCATTAAATTGTAAATACCGCTTAATGTTTTATACCTTAATTTTAATAGCATTATACACTTTAACATATGTGCCCATAATATAATTTTAATCCAACATGCAAAATCATCTAATGCAACTGCACATGATGATTTATGGAAATCAATTTGCAATGGTTATAATGGATAATTCAAGTAGTCCCTTGCAGATAGAGAGAAACTTTACCTTTTGGATGTTGGACATTATAGAAGTGGAAATTATCCAAGGAGCAGACAGCTTTTGTAAAATTGTTTAGATGTATTATCACATTATAACTTTCAATTTTATTTTATTTTATGTGGCAAGAATTTTGACTCAGCTAAACCAAATCCATAACTCCATAAGCCTTGATTTATTTGGGTGTAACATAAGTTTTTTCCAAATATAAGCCGGGTATGTAACATATATCTCAGCTATTTTTAAGTATGTTCATCCGATTGTAGAACTTCTAGCTTTCATCAGTTGTGTAAATAAGGTAATGTTTATTGTAGCATCTAAACATCGATGAAAATCATATATATTTAATGATAGTGAGGATATTTGATATTTATGTATATTGTTATCCCGCCTTTTGGCAAGGCCGTGACACCAAAAAGTTGACCGGAAAACTAAAGATAGTTCGTCTCAAAGACTGGCTAGACATTGCTTCACCATGGATATCGATGAATTTTGTCCAAAGCTCGAATCAAGCTACAATTGATAGGACACGGCAAGCAAAGTCATGGGAGCCAGCGTTTCAAATTTCAGGATAATCAGAGTTCGTATGAATGAGATATGATCGATACAAGTTAGAAAAAACATGCTGGTTCGTATCCACCAGGTTCGAATCGATGGCGTTCGCATCGATCAATCACCACTACTTCGCATCCATCGGTGCACCCTACTTCGAACCGATCGGTTTCGTATCCATCCCCAAGCACTACCTCGCATCGATCGACCTCGCATCCAACATCAGTGGCAAGTCACTGTTTCGTGTCCACAAAACTTGCCCTGTTCGTATCCATTCGACTCGTCTCGATCCAGTTCGTATCGATCAATGATTCGTATCCATCGATTCAAACTGGGTCGTGGCACTTGATGCGAACAAGGCGAAATTCGTGGATACGAAGCGGTCAACTCGGAGCAAAGGGTGGATCGATGCGAGATATGCGCGCCACGTCGTCTCAAAGACACGTGCATCCATCGATTCGAAGGCATGGAGTCGAAGTGATCGAGTCGAAACGAACAGCCAACCCGGAAACCCTTACTCGTATCGATCATATCTCCCAATCTACAAATCCAAATGCTATGAAATGTTCACAGTAGCTTCCATACAAGGTAAAGAATGTTCCTGCCAAGTTTCAGCTCGATTGGACTAATCCTTGATGGATACGAAATCACTTCGTATCGATCGCAGATCGAGTCGAAACTTGGTGGGACCGGTCGCGTGGGCCCACTCACGTGCCAGAAAAAGTCTCCTGAAGTTTGGGCGAGATCTGGGCCTCCTACACCTATAAATAGCCCCCTAAAGCCTACAGAAAAGGGATCTTTTGGCGATTGAACGTCCAGACTCTGCCGGATTCAATTCTACACCTAATCATTGCTGTTGTATTCAAGTTTCAGATCTATAATCCATTGTAACCTGCTGTAATCAATTGAGATCATCAAGTGAATCAATAAAGTCATCATCTTCAGAGTGGACGTAGGCACGATCGCCGAACCACTATAAATCCTGTGTTGTTTACTGCTTTCATCTGAATTTTCTGAGTGTTCTTCATATCTGTTTTTCTACATATTTGATATCTGAGATCTATGATTGCGAACTGGTGCTTTCAACTATAATTGGGTGTTTGTGACCAATTTTGGCGCAAACATATATATCCATTCTAATGTTGACGTTGAAATCTATTCATAATGGTTTTTCTAATGTCTTCATGATTTGAATGTTATATATATCAGATAGCACTAAATTTTAGGCAGCCCATCCCTCTAAAAAACGGGGTTGAGGATAAAATTACAAGAGGTGTATTTTTGTGCTCTTATGGTTAACGCTAAATATTGTCATGTTTTCTTCCCATATTTAAATTACCGTTCCATTATCTTCTTTGATTTATGCAGATAGCTCTATTGGCATTGGAATAATAGCAACATGTTTTGGGCTTTTGGTCGGCTGCATTGCTGCTCTTACATTTAAATTTTGATCTCCAAGAATTGGTTGATCACTATTGGCATGGAGGTTGTCGAGATTGATGGGTCTACTAGAATGGTATGATAATTTTGCTTATTTTATATTATTTTTGATCAGTTTTGTTTAAAAACCGTAAAATATCTAACACCTGTTTATGTTTAGTAATGTTCTGATGTTGATTCGCGAAATTGATTCATAGAAATTGAACTTGTTCAATATTTTCATATGAATCTAAAACTTGCTTCAAAAGTGAAGGCTTCAAAGAAGAAGAAAAAGGACACTGATCTTACATATGATATTCTAGGTTGGGTATTTCTTGCAGTAGGTGTTTGTGCATGGGTTGGCATAGCCAAGTCTAATGTTCCTCCCAATCTAGTAGGTAAGTTGATTTTTATTTATTTTTATGATAGATTTGACTATGTCTAGCTCAACGTTTACTTATATTTTTTAGTTTTGATTACCACTTCTCCTGACAAGACTGGGTGAAACTTGAAAGGCCACGCTTCGCCCATCCTAACATTAATAACAACCATTTTTAATTAATTTGTTCATGTGTCATAAGGTTAATTGGATGGATTTTATTTGCTCAGAATTGATAGAGAAATATTTTAATGAGTATATTTACGTAGATGGAATTATTATATTCACAGGCGACAAATGACCTGCCATAATTAGCTCAAATATGAAATATTTTTAACCTCTTTTTGTCTAGGCAAATTCTATTCTATTTTTCTAAATAAATCTATTACTAAATTACCCTTTTTCTCTATTGTTTTTGTCTTATAACCCATAAAATTAAAACATTAAATTAATGATATTAAGTTTTAAATTTTAAAGAGGGAAGATGATGAAAAGAAAATAAGGGCAATTTTATCAAAAAGATGGTGTTTGTAAAGTAAATTATGGTGTATAATAGTTTACTATATTTTTCGATGTATGTTTTGAGATTATTGGTGTATGAATAGAATTAGCATTTTTTCTATTTTTTCTTTGCTTTTGTTAATATATGCTTACGATATAATTTACTAATTTATGTTACAACTAATTATGGTTGTTTAATAGATGGTTTATGAAAAAAGTATCACTATGCACTTTCAAATAGCAATGCTAACTTATCTTACGGTCACAAAAAATGATTTATCGATCAATCATTACTTGTGTACTCCCATTTTCGCGTGAGTTTGCTTTTTTCTATGGAGAAACCAAACTCAAATGGAATATTAATTGCTTATATTCCTTTTCCCATTGCATCGAAATATTCTAGCTTTGCTATTGGTGTATGATTCAATTGGTTTAGCAATGTAGTAATGATGGTATGATAACAATGTACATACCATGTGTTAACAATACTTGCAAAGTATCTGCATCCAATATTTTGATACAGAAATTTGATACATGGAATAAAAGTTTAGTTAAAAAATTTCCATTTTCTTGCATCTTGCAGGTTCGCTATTACAAGAAGATGATCTTGTATGTTACTGCTTGCTTAATTGTATCATGAGAAGTATAAAACATCCGTTTTTCACTATGTTTGGCAAATTATGGCTTTAACTCACTGTCTCATGGTACGTGGTTTTTTCTCCATGTAAAACTTTTATATTACCGTTTAGTTTTCATTATATAATATGTATATACTTTGTTGATTAAGGAAGCTTGAGAATTTTAATGTTAAATTTGAGCAACTCTCTCACTTATCAAGAATTTTGAAAATGAATAGTTTATTAGCTCCAAAATAAGGATAATGAAAGCAATGTAGGGAGCATGTAAAGGGATTATAACTTAGATGTTATAGAATTAGAGTAGCATGGTCAATTACTTAAGCATTAATTAGTTAATTAAATATATATGTAGGACAACTATATATGCTTTTTGGATTTGAAAATTAAGGTAGTGCTTGGTTTAAAAACGAATTTTGGGTTTTCTGTTTTTAAATATGTTTTTCAAATACGAGCGGAGTGAAGTGATGACAGAGGTGATGGAAGAAAAATAAAGGGACGATGGAGGGGATGAAAGGACGATGAAATGATTGATTGTTTCTTGTACTTCTATTATTTTTCAAAACAAACACAGCCTAAATTTTAAGACTAGAACCACCGGATGTTTAGTTTAGTTTAGTTTAGTGGTACATTTCTTTAACCTAGTTTCCTTTTGTTTTCACACTATGGGCAATTCACAATGGGCATAGATGGAGGAATGACCATCAAAAAGCATGAGGTCCGAGACTTTAATTATGAGCTTTATCATGTCATTTTTATACTAAGATGATAGCATTGATTACTTTTGTATTAAACTTGTAATATTTTAAACACACTACTATTGATGTTATGCATTTACTTTTAAGTGTTGATAACTTGGTTATAATTTAATAATGTGGATATTTTATGTTATTTTTAACAAATATGAATGATTTTGGTTGTTATTTTTATAATATTTGTTTCAATTGTAAAATAATACTAAATCTACAGGTGCATGTTGCATTAGTGCCTAAATTTTTTTATTTTGCATTTTTTAACAATTGAAAAAACAATAGTAAATGACTTTTACAATGGAAAATATTAGTTTTAAAAGGCCCATTATAACAGCCAAAAACAGTTTTAAAAAAGACTTTATTACAACGGGTGCATGTGACAGCCAAAAATAGTTATAAAAAGCTCTAACTTGTTACAACTTCGCATATTGTGACTTTCGACTACCGTTGTTATAGACCTCTATTACAACGGTTATTGCAAGTTGTGAAATGGGTATGTAGTGACAGTCAGTTCTAAAAACCTATAGATCTCCAAAAATAGCCAAAGGGTGCAAGGGCGATATAGAGTCGACGATGAACATTCCGATCGATGATGATGATCCCACTCGAGTTCTCAAGGTCGGATCTCAACTCGGCATAGAGACAAAAAAGGAGTTGGTTGGGTTTATCCAAGCAAACCTAGATATATTTGCTTGGATGCATTTCGATATGTGTGGGCTTTCACCGTAGATAGCGTGTCGTACATTGAATATGGACCTAAGATGCCTTCCTGTGAAGCAGAAGAGACGCAGCCAGGGTCCGAATGATCCGCTGCACTAAAAGAAGAAGTGAATAAGCTGAAGGCAAATGGCTTCATTTGCGATGCACTATACCTTAAATGGGCATTGAATCCTATATTGGTCAAGAAGCTGAATGGAAAGTGGTAGACATGCATTGACTACTCGGACTTGAATAAAGCATGCTCGAAAGACAACTTTCCATTATCGAAGATTGACCAACTTATGGATTCTACCACCAGACATAATCTGTCATCCTTTATGGATGCATACTTTGACTACAACCAAACAGTAATGCATATTCCAGATAAGGAGTATATAGTTTCATCATTGGTTTGTGTCTGCACATTTATTGAGTAATGTCGTTCGGTTTGAAGAGCGCTGGAGAAACTTACCAACGATTGGTAATAAGATGTTCAAAGGTCAAATCAGCTAGACTTTGGAAGTCTATGAGGACGATATGCTTATGAAGTCACTATAATTGATGCATCACATGGATGACCTTTCAAAGATGTTCGATGTGCTCCGAAAGTATGGAATGAAGCTTAATCCATTGAAGTGCTCTTTTAGAGTCGCATTTGCAACTATTTGGGTTTCATTGTAAATTCAAAGGGCTTTGAAGCTAACCCAGAGCAGATCAAGGCATTTAAAGAGGTTACTGCCCCAAAGATGAGGAGGGAGATGAAGAGCTTAAATGGGATGGTCACCACACCGAGTCGATTTATTTCGAAGGCGATAGATAAATATATACAAATCTTTAAATCCATTAAGAAGGAAAAATAAAAGTTTACCCGAATAAAGGAATGCCAGGTTAATTTCCATAATTTATTAGAGCATATGAAAACACCACAGATTTTATCGAAACCTTTGGAAGGAGAAGATCTTTTCATTTACCTAGCAATACTGCTCATGAACTGAGTGCATCCTTTTATGTAAGAAGTCTAAAATCCAATGGCCCGTGTATTATATAAACAAGCGGTTTACTAGAGAAGAAAAGAATTATCCGAAGCTAGAGAAGTTGGCTTACTTCTTGTTGATTGCTTCAAGGAAGTTGTGACTGTACTTTCAGGCTCACCCAATCAAAGTACTGACTAGTTAGCTGTTAAGGAAAGTATTACATCGACCTAAGACATTAGGGAGATTGCTAAAATGAAATATCAAGCCGAGTTAATATGATATATCCCACCATCCTAGGAAGGCGATACGAGGACAGGCATTGGTTAACTTCATTGCTGAGTTCATCGTTCGAGATGGAGAAGTGGACAAAGATGTGGCCCAAATGTCCCAATGGAAATTATATATAGATGGATCTTTCGATGAATGTAGTTCTAGGGTAGGAGTGATTCTTGTGACCTTGAAAGGATGAAATATTTGCTATGCTATGAAGTTAGAGTTCTCGACTACAAACAACAAAGCTTAGTATAAAGCATTGATTATGGGTCTCAAGATAGCAAGAGAACTGGGAGTCAAGACACTGCATATATTCAGCGACTCTCGGTTGGTGGTCTGTCAAGTTTAAGAAAGAATTCCAGGCTAAGGGGCGAGACTTTCCTCTTATGTGATGAAAGTTCTAGAACTACTAAATGACATTGAGCATTATACGATAATGCACATTCCTAAGGAAGAGAATATGAAAGCTGATTCATTGGCCAAACTACCCAGCTCTAGTATGAGTGGCTTGAGGGACTCATTCCAGTAGAGCTTTCATCGGCTCTAGGCATAGACTAGAACGATGTTGATCAGATCTTGGAGGCCGAGGAAGAAAAGGAGTCATGGATGATTCCAATAAAAGAGTATTTGCTGAAGAGAACACTCTCAACTAGAAGGGGTGAATGATGATAAATCCTACGTAAAGTACCACGATTTATTATACAAAGAGTGGTATATAGGATAGTATTCTTGACCCCCTGCTGTAGTGTAAAGATGAAGCTAAGAGGATCCATTCGAATGTACACGAAGGATGCTATAGTGTAGAGGAAGACATTGGCGAAGAAGATACTTATCTACAAATGCTTTTGGCCAATGATTAACAAAGACATGGTGGATTACACCAGATGATGTAGTATATGCCAAAGATTTGCAGACGTACCGAGAGCCTCATGTACAAAGCTTATGAAAATGGTTAGCCCGCAGCCGTTTATAGCTTGGGGAGTTGATATAATCAGTTTGCTACTGTAACATCCCGTATCTGGAGGCCTAAAGCTAAGTGCTACAGATACTGTAGTCATCCATAGTATTAACTTCTTGTGACAAAATACGATAATGATAATGGTATCTATAATATCAGACGCACCTCAATATGAATAAAATCACAGATTTCCAAAAAAAAAACATTTTACTAATTATATTTCAAAACAAATTCATATCCAAGTTACATAATCCCATATCATTTTCCTAGTAAAGATTAATTATAATCATTACAAAAATACGCCAAGAGCGACATATGACAATGCCCTCTTGATTGATCAAAGCAATATAGTCATATTTGACTTAATACACAACGGAAATAAACAAAATAATATGCAATTCCTAGTTAGCTATCCGTTGGCCCCTGCTCATCTTCGGAAGCTTTATTCGCCAAAAGACTAAAACCTGAAAACCTCAACCCTCTGCCTACTCAAATCAATTTTGAGCACCCGAGAGTTTAAGGGGAAATAAAAACTTCGAGTCAGACATAAAGCCTAGTGTGAATAATTCTGTTACATCTCGGTTTACTGATATTAAGTGAGACCACGCCGCTTAGCGGAACGGGTTTCCCCTCACTAACATCCTCTTTAAAACATATATTTTGTAAATCCTTTCCCGCAACCAAACTAGTTAATCAAACTGATTATATCAAAATAGCAATATCCTTTATGCTAGTAAATGAACTATTTGTCCATAAAACAAGTAATAAGTGAACTATCTGTCCACAACATAATAGCAAGGTCCGTTATTGTAACGACTCGTAAATTCGAACAAATTTAAAAATATTAATTATAATATTTGAATAGAATATGGTTAGAAATAAAGAATTTTCAATTATTACTGTAAAATAACAATAACAATAATAATAAAAAAAAATTGTTAGAATATAAAACATGATCTTAGATAAAATTATAAAACAACTAATCTTTATTGAAATGGAAGGTGGTAAAGCGTATTAGAATATAATTTAATAATATTGATTGAATGTAATTGACAACTGTATTAATGCAATTTCAATCAACTGTAACAATAAATGTTACTAAAGAATGGGATAAACAATATTCTAAATATGTTAGCATACAATAAGAACTCAATTATTTGGTAAGTAGATTTATACTCCTTGTGTAAACAATAAATTAATAGATATGAATTACTAAGTTGTAACAATTGATTTATTCCTTATCCCATTGATTAATCTGCTTTGGAATTTATTTTGTAATCAACAGAATTAAATGTAATTGAAATCTTTCAAATAAAAGGAAAGAGAACATTAACTGTAACTAATGGACGTAATAATAGAAACATATGTTTGAATTAAATTAAAATAGAAAGTTGAGGAAATGAAAAGGAAACATATGTTTTAATTAAAAGAGAAATTTGATGTAATATAAAGAACATGTAAATCGAAATAAAAGGATAAAACTTTGTTTGAATTATTTAATGAAAATAAAATGATTAGTGTGTAACCAACATTCAATTGGAAATTTAATATTGAATTAATTGGAATTAAATCTTTTAATTAAGGTAAGAGTAATAGATAGTAATTGATTCAGCCAAGAATAAACAACATATGTTGAATTGAATAAAATGAACATTTGAATGAAGACAAACCAATGTTAATAAAATGAATGTTCAATTCAGTCAATTTAAAAACATATTATTATTTGAATTTAAATAAAATTTAAAGGTTAAAATTAAAGAATTTTTTTTGGAATATTGAGTAATATATTTTTCCAAATTCAATGAAATAGAAAATTTTCTAAAATTTTAAATTTTGGTCAAACTTAGTCAAAATTTGACCTTTGGTGGAAAAAATTTAATTTGAATTTTAAAATTTTGTTCTTCTTTTATGATACTAAACTGAATTCTAATCTCCTCTCCACTTTTCGTTTCGTCAAAATCAAATTCCTGTTGCTTTAAAAATATGAAATACTGTGAAAAATTGACATGAATTTGCAGTGTTTAGTTGTGTTTTATTTGGCTAAGTCCTATTGGGTTTGTTTAGTCTAATGGGCCTTGGCTAACCAAGAGTCTCTAACCACACCAAGAGTCTTGTGACTTTTCCTTTGCCTACGACCTTTTGTTTCTTATCTGACTAAACAAGTACGTACAGAATTATTTCTCCTGAGAAACTTTCTCTTCACTTTTCCTTCTTTCTCTCCAAATCTACAGAGAACTCTAGATCCAAACTCCAAAATTTCTCAAATCCTAATACTCCTTTCCTCCTCTCTTTTAAATCC
This sequence comes from Allium fistulosum, assembly GCA_030737815.1. Taxonomy (NCBI): domain Eukaryota; kingdom Viridiplantae; phylum Streptophyta; class Magnoliopsida; order Asparagales; family Amaryllidaceae; genus Allium; species Allium fistulosum. The sequence goes on along the minus strand of CM060904.1, from coordinate 1,122,844,657 downwards.
TTCCATCCTCCTCTTATAGCCACCGCCCTCCACCACCATCCAAGGCCATCTCCTCCCCTCCTCATCTCTACCACCATCCAAGGCCATCTCCTTCCCTCCTCATCTCCACCACCATCCACCAAGCATAGGCCGAACCCCCTTTAGCTCCTCTTCTTCTCTTTTATAAAAAAATCAAATCAAAAGAGAAATATGTATTCATATATATATATATATATATTGTAATCCATCAATTCAAGTTTGCTTTTCTTTAGAATTCGTGGTTCAAATTCATAGCTTTGTGTTATCAATTTTCCTAACCTCGAATGTGAGTCATTCACTCATGATTTAAAATCTTATGATGAGTGAAATGAATAGCAATTGATATGTTATTGGAATGTTGCAATAGTTTAGATTCTGCATAGTTTGTATATGATTTGATATGATCTATGTTCACTTATGTTCACCTATGATTTTTACATGATATTGTTATTTATATTATGTTGTTTGTTTATAAAAATAGATGTGATGATATGGTTATTGGTATGCTTCATGATGTTAATATGAAATTGCTATATTGAAAGAAAAAAAGAAATGTTAAATTGATTTAAAAGTTGTCACCCATGTTATGAAAAATGTCGCTAATATGATATGTGAAATTTATGTGTGAAATTAAAAAAAAGAAAAAGAAAAAGAAAAGAAAAAGAAAGAATAAAATTTATATGCATATGTGTTATGTTGGAAATCACCTAAATTACTATGTTAAAAATGGTTGCATATTGGGTAATGTTATGGTAGGAATCTTATGTCACCTCCCATGTTAAATATGCATATATGCTATATTATGTAGTTTTTATGTAATTATGTGTTATGGTATGTAATTGGTTATGTAAGTAATATGTTATGTTATGTGATTCATTATGTAAGTTATGTGCCATCTTATGTAATTTGTTATGTATGAATATGTGTTATGTTATTTATTTCATGTAAATCATGCTGCAAGTTCCCTTAGCTTTAGAAAATCACTATGGGTTGAAATGATACATACCCAAATGATCTTTTAGATTAAGGAAAATCGTTATGGGTTGAAATGATAAACCCAAGCGATTTATTGATTTTGAAAATTTGGTATTGCGGGTTGAAATGATATATATCCGTAAATTTTAAATTATTGCGGATTAAAATGATAAATATCCATATCACTTGACCCTAGGATAGAAAACTATATACGGACACCGTTGGTCTATTTTTAAAGTGATTTCTGAAATTTTGGAAAGATGTGTTTGGAAGAAAAAAGGAAAATGATTTTTAAATTTAATATAAATATATTATTTTAAAACATATATGTAAAATTTAGATTTTAAAATTATATGTTTTAAGAATTCTAAATTTATAAGTTAATTTTTAAAATGTAAATTTTAAGGTTTTACTTATAACTTTATTTACTTTTTTTTTCATAATTTAAGATTTAATTTCATAAAATTTAATAAAAATAAAATATATTATGTTTAAAATATTTAAATTAATGTATTTATTTTAATATATAACCTATTTTAATATATAAACTATTTCTAAAATATAAACTATTTCAACCTATAACCTATTTTAATATAAAAACTATTTCTAATATATAAACTATTTCAATCTATAACCTATTTTTAAAATATAAACTATTTTAATGTATAACTATTCCAATATATTAACTACTTTCAATATTCAAAATGTTTAAAGTTGGAACTGTTATGATTTAGATTTAATTTATTTAAAATGCAAATATTTTGATATGATGGTTTAACCTATTTTGTGGTTATGATTTTGAAAATGAATATGATTTCAGAAGTGAATATGATTTCGAAAGTGACATGATTTTTAAGTGAATATGATTTCGAAAGTGATAATTTTGAAGTGAATATGATATTTTGATATAAATTATGAATTGGTTTTGGAAATGTAAAAGAACCAACGGGTGTGAAATAAGCGTTTGGTTGTTAAAGGGACCGGGATCGGATATTGTCATACTCTCTGCCAATACCGAAAACCACTTTAACAACTGTGCACGTGGTGAAGAATCCAGAATGAAGTAGGATGGTTTGGCAAACACTACTGGAATGAAGTAAGAGAACAATGATGGATAGCCTTGATCTTCGAGTCATAATTAAAATGACTAAAACAGGAGCCATGCCGGGCCAAGTGGGGTCGCTCCCCCTATCGGGCACATTTCTTCGATACCATATTATTACTTTGTGATTGATTTGGTGGCCACCCTTTGATTTGATTTGGGAGTGTGTCTCGAGGTGGGCGGTAATAGCTGCTATGTGTTACCACTAGTTCGGATCCGTAAAACGGTAGTATCCTACCCTGGGCATTGCCTCGCGTGCCTTGTCATATTTATCCTGATCGCGCCCACTACGAGTTTGGTTTGTGTCGTACACTATGGAGTGCCCTCTGATAGCCCTCCAGTTTACAGAGGAATTACGGTACTGTATAGACTACGACATTTATATAAAAATGTGTTAAGGGGGATATGAGTAACGCCTTAATGCTATTTTAATATTTTACTTTACTGTAGACATTATTTATGTAGCGTATTGTATTATGTATGTAGATAGTTCCACGGGTCCTTAAAGGATGGAAATCCCAAACATTCTTTAAGTTAGTGCATTTTATTTGGACATTTCACTTGAGTTGATTTACTTGCTTAAGATTATTAATCCTGACTCGAGTGTTTTGTGTTTTGCTTTATGCTCAGGTCAGCCTGAGTATTACAACATTTGAGACTCACCTTTTGAAGCTTGGAGCTTGGCTTGGAGATTTATCTTGTCTATTCAGCTTTCCAGTTATTCTGTTATTTAAGTCATTTAGTTATTTCTATTCAGACTTGTTATTTGCTTATGTATTAGAGATTTCTGTGTATTTGGACTTCTATTGTCTTTTGTCTTGGACTCTGTTGTTTTTGTAGTAGCTTCATAAACTACTATTTATCTATTCCGCTGCGTATTGTTGTATTACTCTGTGTCTGTGATTTTGTGATTGATTTATTTACTGTATATGCTAAGTTTTGCCAAATATAAATAACAATCTGTTATTTTGAGCAATTCAAGTCTGACATGTGTGGTTTATTGTTGATTCGAATGGTTCAAAATAGCGGGTCATTATAGTTATGCTACAAATGGACTATCTATCCATACAACTAGGCTGACTGCCCGCAGACTGGACTAACTGTCCGAATCAAAATGGACTAACTGTCTAAATTATTTTCTTAGGGTTAACTACCCTATATCTTTTTCCTTGAAAACCTTTTCAAAATGATTTAACCTTTTAAGTCATACTTATACAAGGAAAATATATTCTTAGTTTTACGCTAAGCTATTTTGCTATGATATATATACTTTACTCAAAATAGTGTTGATGAGATTTAATAAGGATTAACTATCCTTCCAAAACAAGTTAAAACCCTTTTTAACTTGAAAATACTTAGGCTACATTGTCTATTTATTACATTCGAAACCTTTGTTTAAAACATTTAAACAACCCTTTCGAAACCATTGAATATTGCCTTTCGAAAACATTGGAAAAACCTTTCTTTTCTCTAAATGCTTCAAAATACCAGACATCCTCCTTTAAAACCTTTTAAATATTTCCCTTCAAAAACATAAGAAAACCCCATCCTTTCAATCCTTTCGAAACCATGGGGAACCACCCCTTTCGAAACCATCCATTAAAACCTTTCGAAACAGTCAAAACTCAATTCTTTCGAAATCGCTTTGGATTCAATTTAAAACATGGTGAAACCTTTCAAAACCATTCAAAAATTTACCCCTTCGAAACCTTTGGAAAACGTCTCGATCGAAACCATTTGGATTATGCCTTCAAGTAGAGCAAAAGGATTAGAAACCCATTAAAATCGAAAGCATCTATTTTAAAACCTTTTAAAACTATCTCTTTCGAAACCATTTGGGTTTTACTTCAATTATAGAAAAAGGGTCTTAAAAATATTTAAGTTGAAAGCATCTGCTTCGAAACTATTTCCTAAGTAAAGAAGTGATGGTGTCGAAACCATCCCTTCGAAAACATTGGAGATGTGGCCAAGTTTTCAGAAAACAAAACAACCATTTCGACACCATCTGGGTCGAAAGGTAAAAAGGCGGCATCAAAGGTTTCGGCTTAGTCGAAAGAAACTATTTCAAAACAAAGGCGCAACCCAATCGAAACCATTTCCTTTAAATCATTTGACCGGTCGAAAGCTACTTTGTCGAAAGCCATTTAGTCAAAAGCAAGCAGGCGTATTTCTTTAATTTAAAAGTAAAGGACTGCCTCAACCCCTTCAGAACCCTTGGTTTCGACTACCTACCTTCTGCCTTCATCCAATTCACTTCGTACTAGTTCTCTGATACCATGTGCATTGGTTTCGACTGTTTCAGAAGCGAAGATGAGGAGGCGGAACTTGGTGCCGATGGTGTCGAAACAGTGAAAAACATGTAGCAAATAGTTCTTTCCATCTAACCTGCCTTACGTGTCTATTTGTGATTGGTTGCCTCTTTCTTTACCAATAAAAAGTACTGCACTTTTTCAAAAGTGCTGCCGACTTTTCAGATTTAACAATTTAAATTATTTTACAAAAATCCCCTTCTCCTCTTTAAATTATATAAAACATTTATGTCCCGTACCTTAAATAATTTTATATAACCATTAAATCACTTAGGAAAAATCTACAAAAATTTCAGAATTTTTTTTAATATGTTTTCCAACATATAAAAAATTTCAGATCCAAATCTTTTATTATTTAACCAAAAATAATTATTAACCCAAATTAACATTTTTTCACTAGAAAATTCCTATAAATTCCACATAATTTTAGAAAATTTCGAAAATTAAAACCCATCTCTAAATATTATTTATGATCTTCATAAAAATTCTCAAGGCATTTGGATGTCATTTTATAGGGTTTTCACCTCAAAACATATCATAAAATCAATATGAATATACATAAACCATCAACATGTATATATAATCATTCCATCATTCAAAATCATGGCAAATCAATGCAAAATATTCGGCAATCATCTAAAAACCAAAAATACAATAAAAAATGAGATGTAAATATTATTCACCTTAGCTTTGGAGATTAAAGAGATTGAGATATGAATAGATTTGATTTGAATTAGCTTCTTCCTAGCTTTTCTTCCTCTTTTCCTTGTTAATGGTTGTCGACCCCTTATTTTAAAAATTTGAGAATGAAATGAACGTGTATAATTTACACAGCCATGGGTTATAGATATAGGAACGGTCTCTTTCCTATTTTACCCCTCCTCCTATTTCATTTTAACTCTTCTTTAGTTTATATGTTACATGGCACGGTTACCCCTTAATTAAAATCAAATATCAATCCTACAATCAACACGTTATTTTATTTAATTTAGCTAATTAAATATTCTAAATAATGTTACCAGAAATCTGGGGTGTTACAGACTCCCCTCCTTAAAGAATTTCGTCCTCGAAATTATGATAAGGTACACTAGGGCTGCACAAAGTATGGGTTGGGTCGGGTCAGACCAAATATTTCATCCGACCCACATAGGTATTGGTTTAAGGTAGCTCAACCCGTATCCGATCCTATATGAGGTTGGATATGGGTTGGGTCGAAATATGGATTGGGTCGGGTTTAGTAGGGTTGGGTTGGGTTGCATGAATCTAATAAAAAACGAGAATATAAGGGAATATTTTCAGAAAATAACATTAAAATATTCAACATAATATATTAGATTTTAGCTAGCATAACACACTTAAACTAACTAATTCATTATAACATATATTTTATTAAAATTTCATTGTAAAACACATCATATGAAATTAATTCACTACATAGTAGAACAAGTGTTTCATTTTAAAATACATTAAAATGCCCTTTGGAATATCTTTGCCAAATTCTATCTTGTTTGGGTTGACATAAAATATGCTTTTTCGTATATTTACTGTAGAATACATAAACATTATTCTAGGATTAGACTATTCTAATTTTAAATGTATTGATATTAAATTAGGTTTTTAATATAGGGTTGGGTTGGGTTAAAGTAGGGTTGGGTTGAACAAAATAACACACCCGACCCATATATAGTATGGGTTACAAATTGTAACCCATATCCGACCCGAACTAGGATGGGTTGGGTTGGGTTTATGTGGGTTGGGTCGGGTTGGTGGGTTGGGTCGGGTTGGATATGGGTTGTGTGCAGCCCTAAGGTACACAATAAATCAAACAAGAAGGTAATGCATACCATCAAACAAGTCAGGATAAGTATCTCTAATCCTATTTTCAATCTTCCAAGTACAGTCCCTGTCATCGTCGCTCCACTGGACTTTGACTACTCTGACCGTTTTGGTTCTATGCCTCTTCTCATCTCTCACAACAATACGAATAGGCTTCCTTACTATGGTCAAATCCGGTCCTACCACTAAATCATCTAGCATAGTCGGTGCAATAGTAGTCTCTGGGTCTCTAACACACCTTCTGAGATGAGAAACATGGAAAACATCGTGGACTCCTGCTAAAATGCTCGGTAACTCAACCTTATATGCGAGTCTCCTGATCCTCTCAACAATAGGAAATGGTCCAACAAATCTCGGTGCCAACTTCCCCGATTTCCCAAATCTAATCACACCCTTCATCGGTGACACTTTGACGAAAACCCGGTCTCCAACTGAGAACTCTAAATCTTTCCGTCTCTTATTTGCATAATTCTTCTGCCTAGATGAGCCTCCTTCCTTCTAGCCCAAATGAGCTCAATCTTTTCTGCAGCTTCTCTGACTAAATCTGGACCAAGAGCCAACATATCCTCAGTCTCTAGCCAACGTATGGGAGATTTCCATGTCCTTCATACAAAGCTTCAAACGGTGTCATCCCAATACTAGTCTGATAAATGTTATCATACAAAAACTCGACTAAATGTAGATGGTCTTCCCATGATCCCATGAAATCTAGAACACAAGCTCTTAACAAATCTTCCAAGATCTTGTTAACTCTTTCCCTTTGTCCATCTGTCTACGGATGGTAAGCGGTACTCATCTTGAGTTTGGTTCCCAAAACTTCCTGCAAACTCTTACAGAACTCGCTAGTGAACAAAGGATCTCTATCATTAACTATGCTACTAGGAATTCCATGCAGTCTAACCACATTCTTCATAAACAACTTTGCCAAAACAGGTGTCGTTCTGGTTGACCTAACTGGAATGAAATGGGCACTCTTGGTCAATCTGTCCACTATGACCCATATACTATCATTTCCCTTGTTCGACCTTGGCAACCCGTCAATAAAATCCATGGAGATAGAATCCCACTTCCATATTTGAATATCCAATGGCTGAAGAAACCCCCTTGGTTTTTGGTGTTCTGCCTTACCCTATTGGCAAATCATGCACTGCTTTACACACAACCCAATATCCCACTTCATACCTTCTCAGAAGAAACTCCTCTTCATATCCTTATACATCTTAGTACCTCCTGGGTGAATAGAGAACTTCGAATGATGGAATTCCTCTAAGACTTCTTTTCTTATGTGTCCTACACTCGAAACACATAATCTTCCTTTCTTTCTCAACCTCCCATTCTGGTCAAGACTGAAATCTTTCAAGTCATCGCTCTCGGTTTCAACTTTTAGCTTCCTGATCTGTTCAGCTAATACTGGATCCTCTTCCTGCTTAGAAGCAATCCTCTCGATCATCACTGGTCGAACTTCCAAACAAGATAACACTACGGTTTCTCCGTTAGACCCAACCTCAGATCTCCACTACACTTTGCAATCTACTAATGCTTCTAAATCCTTCCACTCAGCAATCATTGCCAATACTGCATTCTGATGTTTCCTGCTAAGTGCATCTGCAACTTTGTTGCATTTCCCTAGTGTGTACTCAATTCCAAAATCATAAGCAGCGATAAACTCTAACCACCTCTGCTGTCTCATGTTCAACTCCTTCTGAGAGAACAAATATTTCAACGACTTATGATCTGTATATAACTCAAACATTTTTCCCAAAAGGTAATGTCTCCACTCCACACCTTCAATGCAAAAATCACTACGGCCAATTCTAAATCATGCATCAGATATCTGACCTCATGCGGTCTAAGCTGTCTAGAAGCGTAGGCAATCACTTTGCCCCTCTCCATCAGCACAGCTCATAATCCTATTCCACACGCATCAGTACCACCAAATCATGATTCCCTTCTGGAACAACTAACACAGGCGCATGGGTCAATAAGTGTTTCAAACTCTGGAATGCCTTCTCACACTTATCGGTCCACACAAACTTTACATCCTTTCTCGTCAGCTTGGTCATCGGTGCCGCTATCCAGGAAAAATCCTTAATGAACCTCCGATAATAACCAGCCAACCCAAGGAAACTCTTTATCTCCATCGCTGTCTCGGGTCTCTTCCAGCTATTCACTGCTTCAATCTTAGTCGAATCGACTGACAACCCTTCCTCTGAGACTACATGACCAAGAAAATTCACTTCTTTCTTCCAGAAATGACACTTCGAGAACTTCGCCTTCAACTGATGCTATCTCAGCATCTCAAGCACCACTCTAAGACGAACTTCATGCTCTCTTTCATCCTTAGAGTATATCAAGATATCATTTATGAAAATCAATATGAACCTATCCAAGTGCTCTTGAAAAACCCGGTTCATCAAATCCATAAAGAAAGCTGGCGCATTGGTCAGTCCGAACGGCATAACTAACCATTCGTACGACCCATATCTAGTCCTAAACGCCGTTAAAGGTATACCATCCTCTGCTACTCTGAGCTGATGGAAACCTGTCGCCAAATCCAACTGCAAGAATACCTTGGCTCCACTCAACTGGTCGAACAAATCGTCAATCCTCAGCAATGGATATCAATTCTTTATCGTCCTCTCATTCAACTTACGCTAATCGGTATATAGCCTCAACGATCCATCCAGCTTCTTAGCAAACACCACGGCTACTCCCTATGGCGAAATACTCGGCCCGATAAAATTCTTGCCTTCTAATTCCACCAACTGCACCTTCAACTCCCTCATCTCTGTAGGGGTCATCCAGCTTGGCGGCCTACTCACTAGTTCTGCTCCCGAAACCAAATCTATCTGAAACTCAATGGCTCGTTTCGGTGGCAATCCAACTACAGGCTCAAAAACATCTGTGAATTATCTAACCATGAAAACTCGACTCGACTCTTCATCCAATTCCATAGCACCCAACAAAGCATACATCTCACCGCAAGAACCCTCTACGGCATAAACTATCTGATCGCTATAATCTGGGCATCTAAGCAATATTTTTCTATCCTGGCAAAATATCCTAGCATCGTACTTACTTAACCAATCCATCCCAAGAATAATCCCGAACCCCATAAAATCAAACACATGCAAACTGCAAACAAAAGTATGACCTAACAGGTCAAACTCTAATTGGTCACATCTCAACCCTAGAGTTGCATACCGTCTTATTGGATTTGCAACCCGTAAGGAAGTAACTAAATATGTGGGTTCTAGGTTAAGCTTATCTATCAAACATCTAGATATAAAAGAATGTGATGCACCAGTATGAAATAGAATGCTAACAGACATACCATGAATCTGAAGCGTACCTCCCAAAACTGCTTTTCCTTTCTCCTGGGATGTTGGCTTAGAAGCAGCAGGTTCCAGTGCATACACCTTGCCCTTTCCATCCTTTGCGGGCTCCTTGCACTGGCTCTTATAATGGCCAATATGGTCATAGTTGAAGCACCTGACATTCTTCTTTCCAGCTACCTCCTTAGCTTTCCCAGCATGACACTCATTAGCAAAGTTCCCCTTCTTATCGCACTTGAACAGACAATCTCAAACTTCCCCTTTTTAGTTGCTCCACCCTTTTGAGCACCTTTCTTAGGAAAGAACTTCCTCTTCTGATTCTGCCCAACATGGACTTCTTTAGCCTTGCTCTTCTCTAGAGAATCAAGAATCTCCTCATGCCTTAAGGCCATCTCCACTACAAAGTCAAAAGGATCTCTAATATGAGGTAATGTGGCCCTAGCTAACTCAGGCTTCAACCCCCTGAGAAAATTCACATACCTCTTCATGACTATATCCACTGAAGCATACCCATATCGGGCCAACTCCTCGAACTTTCTAACATACTCCAGAACTGACATCTACCCCTGCTCTAACTCAGCAAACTTCTTGATCAGAGCTAACTGTGCCATTGTAGACATAAACCTCTCCTGGAACCTTCCCTTGAAATCTGCCCATGACAAAGTTTCCTCGTCCATACCAGCTGTCACACTGTTCCACTAAAACAATGTGGCTCCCTGATGCTGTCTGGATGCCAACCTCCTCTTCTGCTCATCATTGAGCCCTAAGTCTGCCAAGATTCTCTCACAGTGCAACAACCAATTTTCCACTTCTATAGCATCCTCTGTCCCCAGAAAAGGCTTCCCTCCAAGCTTAGCGTAATCTCCGCTCAGCTTAGCATAATGGTTAACTACCGAAACTTCCGGAACTCCTTCCCTTGCAACATCTCCTCCTACCATTCCGGCTGCAACTCCAGCTTGCATCATATTCAAAAAAAACTGATACATAGCTCCCATGTCCACTTGCGAGACTTCAGCACCTACATTCTCTGCTTGTGCCTGACCTTGGGTTCTCCTTGTACTAGGTTTGGCATTTCCTTCGATACCCTCCCCTCCTGGGTTAACTCTTCCTCTTCTACCTTCCATATCTGTATTCAAACCTTATGAGATACAGAAAAATAACCTAACAAGGATAGGAGACTAAAGATAACGCATATACTTATATATAGCAAATACAAGTACGTTACTATAGCGTTATCCCATACCCCAATCTTACTCTAATTCCTTAGGATTATGTTTTAAAAACCATTTTTTAGTTTAAAGTTCTTCATAAACCATGCTCTAATACCAAGTTGTAACATTCTGTATCGGGAGGCCAAAAGCTAGGTGCTATAGATGCTGCAGTCATCCATAGTACTAACTTCTGGTGATAAAATATGGTAATGATAATGGTATCCATAATATCAGACGCACCTGAATATGAATAAAATCACAGATTTCCAAAAAACAACATTTTGCTGATTATATTTCAAAACTGATTCATATCCAAGTTACATAATCCCATATTGTTTCCCAGGTAAAGATTAATTATAATCATTACAAAAATACGCCAAGAGCGATATATGACGATGTCCCTTGGTTGATTAAAGCAATATAGTCATATCTGACTTAATACACAACGAAAATAAACAAAACAATCCGCAATTCCTAATTAGCTATCCGTCAACCACCTACTCGTCTTCGGAAGCTTTATTCGCCAAAAGACTAAAACCTAAAAACCTCAACCCCTCAGCCTACTCAAATCAATTTTGAGCACCCGTGAGTTTAAGGGGAAATAAAAACTTCGATTTACATCTCGGTTTACTGACGTTCAGTGAGACCACACCGCTTAGCGAAATGGGTTTCCCCTCACTAACATCCTCTTTAAAATATATATTTTGCAAATCCTTTCCTGCAACCAAACTGGTTAATCAAACTGATTATATAAAAATAGCAATATACTTTATGCTACTAAATGAACTATCTATCCATAAAACAAGTGATAAGTGAACTATCTGTCCACAACATAATAGCAAGGTCTGTTATGCTACAAATGGACCATCTGTCCATACAACTGGGCCGACTGCCCGCAAACTGGACTAACTGTCTGAATCAAAATGGACTAACTGTCTGAATTATTTTCTTAGGGTTAACTACCCTATATCTTTTTCCTTGAAAACCTTTTCAAACGATTTAACCTTTTAAATCATACTTATACAAGGAAAATATATTCTTAGCTTTACTTTAAGATATTTTGCCATGATATATATACTTTACTCAAAATAGCGTTGATGAGATTTAATAAGGATTAACTATCCTTCCAAAACAAGTTAAAAGCCTTTTTAACATGAAAATACTTAGGCTACATTGCCTATTTATTACATTCAAAACATTTGTTTAAAACCGTTAAACAACCCTTTCGAAACCATTGAATATTGCCTTTCGAAAACATTGGAAAAACCTTTCCTTTCTTTTGTCCGAAAGCTTCAAAATATCAGACATCCTCCTTTAAAACCTTTTAAATATTGCCCTTCAAAAACATAGGAAAAAGCCTTCCTTTCAATCCTTTCGAAACCCTGAGGAACCTCCCCTTTCGAAACCATTCATTAAAACCTTCAAAACAGTCAAAACTCAATCCTTTCGAAAGCACTTTGGGTTTAATTTAAAACATGAGGAAACTTTTCAAAACCATTCAAAAATTTACCACTTCGAAACCTTTGAAAACTTCTCGGTCGAAACCATTTGGATTCTGCCTTCAGGTAGAGCAAAAGGATCAGAACCCATTAAATTCGAAAGCATCTATTTCGAAACCGTTTAAAACTATCTCTTTCGAAACCATTTGGGTTTTACTTCAATTATAGAAAAAGGGTCATAAAAACATTTTAAGTCGAAAGCATCTGCTTCGAAACCATCTCCTAAGTAAAGAAGTGATGGTGTCGAAACCATCCCTTCGAAAGCATTGGAGAGGTGGCCAAGTTTTTAGAAAACAAAACAACCCTTTCGAAACCATCTGGGTCGAAAGGTAAAAAGGCGGCAACATAAGGTTTCAACTTAGTCGAAAGCAATTATTTAAAAACAGAGGCATAACCCAATCGAAACCATTTTCTTTAAATCATTTGACCTTTCGAAAGTTACTTTGTCGAAAGAAAGCAGGCGTATTTCTTTAATTTAAAAACAAAGGACTGCCTTAACCCCTTCGGAACCCTTGGTTTCGACTCCCTACCTTTCGCCTTCATCCAATTCACTACGTACCAGTTCTTTGATACCATGTGCATTGGTTTCGACTGTGTCAGAAGCGAATATGAGGAGGCAGAACCTGGTGCCGACGGTGTCGAAACAGTGAAAAACATGTAGAAAATTGTTCTTTCCACCTAACATGCCTCACGTGTCTATTTGTGATTGGTTGCCTCTTTCTTTATCAATAAAAAGTACTGTCGACTTTTCAAATTTAACAATTTAAATTATTTGATAAAAACCCACTTCTCCTCTTTAAATTATATAAAACATTTAGTCCCATACCTTAAACAATTTTATATAACCATTAAAACACTTAGGAAAAATCTACAAAATTCAAAGAAATCCCTTTTAATTTGTTTTCCAACATATAAAAAATTTCAGACCCAAATCTTTTATTATTTAACCGAAAATAATTATTAACCCAAATTAACATTTTTTTACTAGAAAATTCATATAAATTCCATATAATTTCAGAAAATTCTGAAAATTGAAACCCATCTCTAAAATATTATTGATGATCCTCATAAAAAATTTCAAGGCATTTGAATATCATTTTATAGAGTTTTCACCTCAAAACATATCATAAAGTCAATATGAATATACATAAATCATCAACATATATATATAATCATTCCATCATTCAAAATCATGGCAAATCAATGCAAATTATTCGGCAATCATCTAAAAACCGAAAATACAATCAAAAATGAGATGTAAACATTATTCACCTTAGCTTTAGAGATTAAAGGGTTTGAGATATGAATAGTTCTGATTTGAATTAGCTTCTTCCTGGTTTTTCTTCCTCTTTTCCTTGTTAATAGTGACCGGCCCCTTATTTTAAAAATTTGAGAATGAAATGAACGTGTATAATTAAACGGCCATGGGTTATAGATTTAAGAATGGTCTCTTTCCTATTTTACCCCTCCTTCTATTTCATTTTAACTCTTCTTTAGTTCATATGTTACATGGCACGACTACCCCTAATTAAAATCAAATCTCAATCCCCTAATCAGCACATTATTTTATTTAATTTAGCTAATTAAATATTCTAAATAATGTTACCGAAAATATGAGGTGTTACAGCTACCGATGTCGAAGGGTGGATCAAAGTATACTATTGCAGCCATGGATTACTTCACAATATGGGTTAAAGTGGAACCGCTAGTCACAATCACTATGAAGAAAGTGATAAACTTTGTGGTGAAGAATATCATATGCTGATTTGGAGTTCCATAGAAGACCATCATGGATATGAAACTCAATTCGAGAGTGCTGAGTTCAAAGACATCTATCACAGGTACCGAATTGAGAAGAGCTTTTTGGCAGTAGCACACCCATAAGCAAATAGACATGTGGAGACAGCGAACAGGATCATCAAATACATCTCAAAGAGATAATTGACGAAAGCCAAGGGCATGTGGGTTACTACTAGCATTATGGGCTTATAGGATGACCTACAAGTTCATGACTGGGCATACTTCATTTGCTTTAGCCTACAAGGTTGAGGACATGATTCTGAAATGACCCTCTCTATTTAGACCTTAATTTGTAAGGATTTTTATTTTATTTTTATATATATATATATATATATGAGATATACATATACATATTTCTGAAGCCTAGAGTCATTTTTTTTTCAAACAACATATATCCAGGATCAAAACAATTAACCAATATAAATATATCAGTACATTCACAAAGACATGCACATACATGTGAAGATGTATATGCCTCTCTTGTTTCAATCAGAGTTCTGGAAAACAAGAGGATATTTGATTGATTAAGTTTAATCAATCCACACATAGTTCAGTACAAATCTATACAATAGTTCCTAGAAACCAGATAATTGTGTTATGGTTATCTATAAATTAATGGTGTAGTGTTTGTGCTCTGGAAAATGATATAAGCTTCTATCATTATCTATGTTTGATTTTCTTATAAATTCTGTTCATAGTACTATCTCTTTTCTGAAATGTTTTGAAGTGTGAAATCAAATTGCAAAGGCTTAATTCTTTGATGACATGGTGTTAAGCTAAATGAAATGCTAACCTGAGTGAGTTCACATATCTATGGGTACCCAGAAGAACATGGTTCAAGCAGACTCTTTGTTCTAGTAGAACTCATAGGGTCTAGAAGAATACATTTTTGCTCAAAGCCTTAATGAATGGACTTCAGATTCATGTTAAAAATACAGAGGTAACTGGTGTGTTAATATCTGTACAAAACATGTTTAAATATTCACATATATGCAACTTTTATGGACCTTGCTTTCAACTCCTATATTACAGACCCTTCCCTTATTTAAAAATAAGACATAAAACATTTGTATAAAACAAGTTGAATTATGGAAACATTGCAGTCATATAAAAACATTCTCCCTATGCTTATTATCTTTTGTATACATATGCCATGGTAGAAAAAACATTTTTTTGAGTAGAACGGATGTGTAGCGTGGAGCTACACAGCCGATTAGTGATAAATACTAAATATTAATATTACGATCAACATGCCTGATCGTTAGCCAGAAAGAGTGTTTTAATATACATCAACAGCAGCAGCAAAAAAGAGTAATAGGAACCGTAACAACCCTAGACCAATATATACATAGTAACCAGTCAGAAATAGATAGAGATGAAGAGATACTGTCACGGCTGGAATTCATGACCATAAGGATGATAGTCGACCGGAGCGGCGGAAGATGCGCTGCCTACCGACTCAGCTGGTGGAGATTCGGGAGACGGAAGACGGAGCCGGAGAGGAGCCGAGAAGCTAGAGCCTGACCAAAAAGCAAAGATATTAATAATCCTATTGCATATAAGCACTCTCGAACTAGCGGGTTTGTTGAAGACACAGGCATTTCTTTCCTTCCATATAACCCAACAGAAAATTGCAAGTAAAGAATCCAGAAGAGAATCCGGAGCGTTGTACTGCCAATGCTCGAAGAAATTAGATATGAAGGGGATGTAACCAAGTAGATGAGCACAAGAAGAGACCCAAACGAAATGAGCAAAGTCGCAATCGAAGAACAAATGATTAATGGATTCGGCTTCCAAGCTGCATAGAGCATAGGCCTGATCAGATAGGATATTGAGACGAAAGAGACGGTCTTTGGTGTTAATGCGACCATGTATCAAACACCATTGAAAGAAGAGGATTCGAGGAGGGAGGTGGCATTTCCAAATGCGAGCGAAAGAGAAAAGTCTGCCAGGGTGGTTCAAGAAGGAATAGCATTGGGACACTGAGAAGCCTTTAGAGGGGGATAAAGACCATGAGAATTGATTTGGGGTGGAGGGAGACAGGTTAACGGAAAGAAGCAGATTGGAGGCGGCAAGGAATTCGCGGATCAGGTTATCACCAAAAAGGGAAGCGGGACAAATCGAAGGGGGACCGATGGAAACTGCGTCAGCTACTGTGAGATACTGAAGTGGTGCGGCGGAAAAAAGAGTAGGGAAACAGCGGTATAGGGAAGAGTGGTGAAACCAGGAGTCTTGCCAGAAGAGACAATTAGAACCATCGCCTAGAACCACTTGAAAGAGCGGCTTGATACAGGTCAGAGAAGAAAGTACGCCAGACCAGAAGGGGGAGGGCTTGGAGAGAGGAGCGCGATGAAGGACATGGAATGGGTTATTTTGATAGTGAACAGAGAGGATCCAATCTTTCCAAATGAAGTGACCAGGTGAAAGAAGACGCCATAACCATTTGGCCAAGAGAGCAAGGTTGAAAGTTCGAAGGTTGACAATACCAAGGCCACCATGATCATGGTGTAAACAGGCAATCCTCCAGTTGACAAGGCATTTGGCTTTTCCCCCGTTCCAGAGGAAGGATCTTCTAGTGGAATCGATTCTCTTGGAAACCCAAGCTGGTAGTTTGTGGAATGAGAGCCAGTAAGTGGGTAGGGAAGAAAGCACCGATTTGATAAGTACCAGTCTGCCTGCGGCCGAAAGAGCATCAGCTTTCCAGCCCGAAAGTCTGGCATCAATCTTAGAAACTTGAGGAACCCAATCGGCACGATGGAGTTTGGTGGGGCGTAAGGGGATACCAAGGTAGGAGATAGGGAAGTGGGCAATATTGCAATTGAGGATAGAAGAGATGGAGGGTGCAAGATTATCAGCGAAGCCAAGCATAATGATGGAGCTTTTGTGAAAATTGATGGAAAGGCCAGAAATGAGTTCGAAGGTGTAAAGAAGGACCTTGAGACAGTGGATATGATCAGGCGAGGGTGAGGCAAAGAGAATAGTATCATTAGCGAATTGGAGGTTGGAAACCATCAAATTAGAATTGGGAGGGCCAATACCGGCTA
Organism: Allium fistulosum; assembly: GCA_030737815.1. Classification (NCBI taxonomy): domain Eukaryota; kingdom Viridiplantae; phylum Streptophyta; class Magnoliopsida; order Asparagales; family Amaryllidaceae; genus Allium; species Allium fistulosum. The sequence continues at coordinate 1,122,827,528 of CM060904.1, read as the reverse complement.
AGCAATTGTTCGAGATGGCCAGCTTAGCCATGCGATTAAAGACATCCGCTACTAGCACAAATAAGAGCGGCGAGAGAGGGTCTCCTTGTTTGAGACCACGGGCAGATTTGATAAGGCCATCAGATGAGCCGTTGATCTGAATGGAAGAGACACTGGAGGTCAGAATACATGATATCCATTTGCACCATTTCATAGGGAAGCCTCTGTGAGGTAGAAGCTCGAGAATGAAGTTCCAATTGACTGAATCGAAAGCCTTAGAGAAGTCGAGTTTAAGGAGGACACCTGGTATGTTGTTGGAATGGCAATAGGAGATGACTTCCTGTGTAGCCGCCACACAGTCTAAAATGTTGCGATCCTGGATGAATGCGGATTGCTCCGGCCCTATCAACAGATTCATGAGAAGCTGAAGGCGGTTGGCGAGGACTTTGGTGATGAGCTTGAAGGTGGTGTTGAGGAGACTAATGGGGCGGAAGGCTGCTAGGGAATTGGCTCCTGCAGATTTCGGGAGGAGGACGATGTTAGCGTAGTTGAGCCGAGATATGGATGCAGGGTTGGAATAAAATTCCGAGCACAAGTCAAGTATATCAGTCCTGATAAATTCCCAAAAGTGTTTGAAGAAAAAAGGGCCAAAGCCGTCTGGACCCGGCGCTTTATTATCATCCATATTTTTGAGGGCGGACAGGATCTCCTCTTTAGTGAAAGGAGCATCAATTGGGATGGCGGGGGGATTAGGATAGAGAAGGTTCCAATCTATGGGGGGAGGGTGATGGTTTGCCAAGGACAGAGCGGTAGTATTGAGTGAACAGGTGCAGAATTTCAGAATGATCAGAGAAAGGCGAATCGTTGTGGATAATTTCAGGGATGAACAGGGATCTGCGGCGGCCATTCGCTAACCTGTGGAAGTAAGCCATATTTTTGTCACCATCTGCTAACCACCTGGCTTTAGAGCGCTATTTCCAACCAATCTCCTCTTGTTTCATTAGTCTTTCGAGTTCAGCTTCTAGATTTCTAAGTTTGAGAATCTCGGAGTCATCGAGAGGGTGCGACTCCTCGAGAATATTTAGTTTAAGGATTTCCTCTTGCGTAGAGGAGATACGGTTTTTGAGCGAGCTCCAAATGGATTTGGCCCAAGGTTTAAGAAGTCTTCTCAACGATCTAAGCTTGCCCACAACCCGACCCGAAGTAGAATTGGACCTAATGGGCTGGGCCCATGCGAATTTAATAAAATCTTCGAAAGATGGTTCAAGTATCCAGAGTCTTTCAAATCTGAATGGTCGAGCTTGATTAGAAAGAGAGCCCGATTCTAGAACGAGGGGACAATGGTCCGAGAGGACAGTTGCAAGGCCTAGACAGGTAGATAGAGGGTGGATATCGTCCCATGCAGAGTTGAAGAGAAAACGATCTAGCTTGGCCAAGGTGGGAATCTGACGCCTATTAGACCAGGTAAAGAGGCGGTTGCTGATAGGCGGTTCGATCAAGGAGCAGGAGCTGATAAAAGCATTGAAGGCATCTGAGTCGGCCGAGAAATTACCCGAGTTCCTCTCAATAGAGTATCTTGTTGTATTGAAATCTCCACCAAGCACCCATGGACCATATATGTGTGTTGCGAAATTCCTGCAGCTACTCCAGAGATTTGCTCGGTCTTGAGTAGATTGGGGGCCATAGATGTTTGAAAAGAAGAATGTAGTGTTGGATTGCAGATGTCTAAGAGCTACATGCAAAACGAAAGGCTGATGAATGATTTGACCAAGAGACCATACAGATTCATCCCACATGGTGATAAGACCCCCCTTGGAGCCAATAGCGTTTGAGTGAGCCCACCCAGAAAGCTGTGGGCCACCAATTTGACGAATAAGTGTGGGAGATGGATCAGAAAGTTTGGATTCTTGAAGCAGGAGGATATCTATGTGTAGAGGGGACAAAGACAGGTAAACAGAATGCCTTTTAGGGGGGTCCCCTAGCCCTCGAATATTCCAGGAGACGAATTTCATTGGGAAAGGGAGAGACGCTCTTGTTCTAGGGCTTGCATGGCAGAATAATGCTCATCTAGAATATTAACACCCATGCAACGTGCTAATTTCTTATTTAATCTACTATTGGCAGAAGAGAAAACTACAGGCTTATAAAAGCTACCTGTAGCTCCAAGCAAGGAGGCTGCTCGGGCGGTCCTCGAGCTTCTTCTGACTACCAATGGGGAGAGACCTTGTGAGGCGGGGAGGACCGGAGCCCTAGGAGGGGGAGAGGCTGGAAGATTATCGGGAGCTGGAGCTGGGGCAGGAATCGGGGCTTGAAGGAAATAGGGCACAGAGAGGTCAAAGGTCAAGTATGGGATCCCACCGCGGTGGAGCTGGATTAGTGTTCTGGGCCATCATGGGGTTAACATCCTCTAAAAGGTTCCGAGGAGGGGAAAACGAGGAAGATTCTAGGATCATAGCATTAAAGCGCTCATCGGAATCCAGATCGTTTGGATCCAGCGGGCCTTCAAAACATCTGAACTCCTTCTCAATATCTATACCTAGGGGATATGTCTCTGGTCTAAATCTAGGATGTGAATGATTCCAACGAGAAACCGTGATGAGGTAGTCCGCATTATTGAGACGGACCTTGTAAGAGGAGGAAGTAGCTATACCCACCATAAATTGCATCTTGACATAGATCTGACGGCGATCGAGCTCTGACCATTCGCATCTATCGAATTCGGTGAATCGCCCTATTGGGTATAGAGCAGCCTGAACGGCATCCTGGTTGTTTCTAAGTAGTTCTGGGAAGCCCTTGATGGTTGCCCAGCTGGGCGGTTCTAACTCAATGGAGGGCGGCGGCCGTAGTCTGGCCAAGCCTCAAGGTAAATCGACCCTCCAGCTTTTGTGAGGATCTTGGAGTTGAGAACAACGGTTTTCAAATACTCGGTGGGGCAACAGATTAAGAACCGATTGTTGTCTAGAATCCAGATCGCCCAATCCCTATGATTAAAGGAGGAGATCAGGACCGCTTCGAGAGTCTCCACAGTCCAGATGCCATCTATAATGGTTGCGGTGATATAGAGTGAGAAGTCTGCCATGTGAAAATTAAATGTAGAAGGGGAGGGCTGGAAAGGAGAAGAAGGTGATTTGGTTTGAAGAAGAGGGAGGGATTTGGAATGATTGGGTGGGTTGGATAAAGTGGGGTTAAGAACGGGGTCAGCTGGCTGATTTGATAGTACCACACATGTGTGTTTAGTAGTGGAAGCACCTGAAGCAAGTTTTGGGGTTCGAGGATTTCGCACAGGGAAATGATTACTAAGAGAAGGTGAAAAGTTTTTTGAGGGACCCGATGCAGAAGGTTTATAGGGACAATGCGCATAATGATGACCATAGTAGCCACAACGGAAACATAGCCTAGGGTCCCTACAAGAGGACGCCACGTGGCCTAATCCCGCGCATTTGAAACATCTTTTTTTCGATTTCAATAAATTGATGGTTTGGCGGTAGGATTCAAAAAACGGAATTGGACGCCGACGGTTGAAGTTTGGAGGGGACGGGAGAAGTGGCTGGAGAGTTGAAGGAGGAGTGGAACGAGGAGTTGAAGCAACCTGCGCGAAGGATCTCCCGTTGACGAACTGGGCCTGAGGAGAGCGGCTTGAAGAGGGAAAAGGGGGAGCAGGGTCTCAGCGATGGGTGGGACAAGCCTTGGAATGGGATAGGGGGCCGGAGGAAGGCGAGGGTTGAGGATGGGGGAGATCATGCAAATATTTGGGAGGGACGAAAGAGATACCAGCGAAAGAAAGAGAGGGCGAAAACGAAGAGGAGGAGGAAGGATGGGACGCCATTATTTTAACATATAGAAAGTAAATAAATGAATGCCATGGTAGAAAAATAAAACCATTTAATTTTTCTGAGAATCAACTATCCAGATTTTCCAAAACTTAAATCATTTCTAAAGACTCAAGATTGACTAATACATTTATAAAATGTAATCATTCAATTTTAACATGGTGTTCTTGCTAAATCCACTTACAAGATTTTGATTAACTTCTTTAATATATCCGATATTAACTAGATTTATAGATTCCAGATACAAGTCAATCTCTTAATAAAATACTTAACAAAATATCCATCCCATATTCAACACTTAATACAAGTAGCAATTTAAATCATCAATACATGTAGATTTCATCATTTAGGCTCTTATCTAACTAAGTTTAGCATGCTATAATCTTCTTCTCAAAGCCTTGCTCCTACTCCTACTTAGTTGCTGCAATCCCTGAAAATGCATTTGAAGCTGCCCCATATTAAATGGGACACCCCATATGCCAATAGCACACTAGGGCAGACACATGTCTGGTATGAGAAAATCCACTAAAACAATTTGCAAAATCAAGTTAAAGTTAAAACATGGATATATGTATATAACTCTGCCTTTAGAAAACAAGTAATTCATGTGTGCATGTTCTGTGTCAGTGTGCAGGTGCACACTTTAATCTGTCTTTCCAGGAACCTCAAGAAAAACATGGTACATTCATACATTCATATAATTCAATCATGAATCAAATAAACATCTATACAACAAGGAAATCACCCAAAATGAATTAAATCATTTATTCACAATCCAGATTTCATTCCAGGAAAACTCTAGTTCCTCTTTATATCAAATTCTCTTATCTTGATATATTTATCTATCTTGGTCTCATCTGCAATTAATTGAATCAATGGACACACTGTAATGAACTAATTCACTCCATTACACAAAGATCTCAGGACTTAAACAAGCCATGTGTCAACTTGTATTACTCAAGAAAACAAGTCATTCCTGTAGTGTTCTTGACCTCCATTTCTTATTCAGGTTTAGGTTAATAATAACTCTTTTTATTTTTCATGACTAAACCATTCAGTGATCCATTTCACTAACTAAAACATTCATATCATGGTATCTCCTATTATTCATAACAAAACAGAGACAAACTGGCAAACATCCATTGGTGACTAAATAAATAAGATTCTGTATGTATATATATATTCTGGTATTTTAAAAGGGGTATAGGCAATAACATTGGCTTATGGCTTTTGAGACAGTTTTTCCTTTTGCAAACATTTGTGCTTGAGTTAAACTCAGACTGACCAAGTTTCACTGAATCACAAAATTTTGTTTGCTATGTATATGAACATTGATATCTATTTTCACTGAATCGGGAGCATCAGCACATAGGCAACTCTATTGCACCCCTAATTCCTTTTTGTCTCAAGCCTCAGCACTTATACATGAGTATATTGCAGCTCAACATTGTTTGCATCTTTCTGGGTTGAGCCAAAACCAATACTACTTGCCTATTTTCAACATTTTATTTTCTGGGTATTTGTTTATGTTCCTAAACATTAACATATCAGAGATCTGGGTTTATAAAACCCATATGTATACTAATAATACTTAAAGCTTTCATATAATAAAATAAGTAGAACAACCAAAGAGAATCAAAACATTTTCAGTTCTAAAATCACAAATAAGCAATCACATATGAAAATACACTTTCAAGAAAATTACTTATAACTGGCTGCCTACATTAGGACTTATTGCCTTAGATTTTGAGTGAGTTTTCTCACCTAGCTCTCTTCCACTTCCTAGTTGACTGGTAAGCCTCTGCCTTCAAATCTTTTCTTCACTTGTATTATATTTATATAATATCTATATATTTTTCTCAAGAGCTATCCGGGAAGAAGAAGGTTTCTCCTCTCACTGCCTATTTATGCAGGGTTTCTCTTAGGGTTTAAGGCACTAGCTAAAGACATTTTTGCCCATCAGAAATTATGCCATTTGCATTTAGTTTTTAAACCCAAAATCTCACCCTCCCTGGCTTGAGTTTGTGGAAAGAAAAGTGGCTATATTCTTTTTGGTTAATTTCAGAAATTTGCTTTTCCATAAAATACTTTTTCCTTTGTCTACAATCATGCTAAAAGTGTGACTTGATTTGTTATTTATCAAATACTCTTCCTAATTCTGCCTATACCAAGCATTTCCTTGTTTTATCTTATTTTTCCTATTTTTAGCTTTCATGTAAATGGTATGTACTTCCTTCATTTATTTATAAGAGGACTACTCCTTTTTATATCCTCATTCTTTTTCTTTCTGCCTATATACTAAAATATGTTTGTATATTTTATTTTACTGATTTGAACTCTAGTATCTTATTAACATATCTATATATATGTATATAAGTCTTACTGAAATAATTAGTACACACATATTTATATATATTTATACATCATTCTGTACTGACACACACATGCACATGTACACTCAAAAATATTCAGTAGCATCCATATATGTATATTTACTTATGCATGTAGCTTTTAAGGATTTAATCTATATATATATATATATTTCCATACACATCAATATGTATTTATTCTTAGAGTTCAGGAATTTAGCTTTAGTTCATGTGCATTCCTGTGCACACGTGTACACACATACTGATACACTATCAAGCTATATCAATTCCCCTTCAAAATTTATTTAAAAATTATTTTAAACTTATTTATGTTTTTCAGAATAAATTCCTAAAATCTTGGGTCATTACATACACCCCTCCTTTTAGAAATTGTGTCCCACAATTTTCCTAAGCTTAAAATAAATTTTAAACTTAATTCAGAGAACAAGTACATTCTCAACCAAATAGATTTTTAGTTCTATAATAACTAAAAATATATGCATCTAAAAAAAAGGAAAAAAATCAAAAATCAGAATTACCTTTAATCTGAAAATAGCTTAGGATAATTCATCCTAACTTTGTCCTCTAATTCCCATGTGCAATCACTAGGATCAAGACTCCACTGTACCTTCACAAGTTTCAGAGATTTATTCCTCAACTTCTTCACATCTTTTGCCAAAATTCCCATTGGATCCTTTTCATAAATCAAATTAGAATTTATCTGCACTTGGGTTGGGGTCTCAAGAATTTCTGCCTTGTCATGGACCCATCTTCTCAATTGTGATACATGAAAAACATCATGCATCCCTTGCATGTTTTCTGGTAATTCCAACTTGTATGCCAAGGAACCAATTCTTTCTAGAATTTTGTATGGCCCAATATATCTTGGGGTTAACTTGCCTTGTTTCCCAAATCTCAGTACATTTTTCATAGGTGATATTTTGACGAAAACAAAATTTCCTACTTCATATTCCACTTGCTTCCTTTTCATGTCTGCAAATTTCTTTTGCCTATCTTGAGCTGCTGCCATTCTTCTTCTTACTAACTCAATTTTCTCTTTAGTTTCTTGTATGTACTCAGGCCCTAAAATAACTCTTTCCCCTGCTTCTACCCAACATACAGGTGACAAGCATGGCTTGCCATATAAGGCTTCAAATGGAGCCATTCCTATGGTGCTTTGATAGCTGTTATTGTATGTAAATTCAGCTAAATGGAGATAGTCTTCCTAGTTGCCTCCAAAATCCAGTGCACATGCCCTTAACAAGTCCTCTAGAACCTTGTTCACCACCTCAGTCTGCCCATCTGATTGTGGATGGTAGGCAGTGCTTAAGCACAATTCACTTCCCATGGCTTCTTGAAAACTTCTCCAGAATCTTGAGGTGAAGATGGTATCCCTATCACTCACAATAGTTTTGGGAATGCCATGCAATCTTACCACTTCTTTCACAAACACTTGTGCTAACTTTGGAGCATTCCTTTCTGATTTAACTGGGATGAAATGTGCCACTTTAGTTAGTCTATCAACTATTACCCATATGCTTGTGTTTCCTCTTTTTGATCTAGGCAGTCCATCTATAAAATCCATAGATATATCTTCCCACTTCCACTGTGGTATGCTAAGAGGTTGCAATAACCCTGATGGCTTCTGTGTTTCAGCCTTGACTTGTTGGCAAGTCATACATTTTGCAATGTATTTGGCCACATCTGATTTCATTCCCTTCCACCAGAAATCTCTTTTTAAGTTTTGATACATCTTTGTACTGCCTAGGTGTATGGAGTATTTACTTCTATGATATTCATTCAATATTTCCTCCTTCAACTCCATGTTTTCTGGCACACATATCCTATTCTGGTTTCTTAAATAACCATTTTTGTCAATATGGTGATTTATCACTTCCTCCCCTTTTGATATGAGAACTTTCTTCTCCAATAAGTCTGTGTCTTGTTCTTGCATTTTTCTACCTTCAAAATTAAATCTGATTGAAGTGTCATCAAGCTTAACTTCCCTCTATTTTCCTATGCACCATGCACATGTACATCCATGTGCACACAGTCTTTCTCCCCAATTTCTAATTCAGCAAGCAAAGACAAATCTTTAAATTCTTCTATCATTATCATGGCTAACTTAGCATGTTGTCTACTTAGAGCATCAGCAACTTTGTTTGCTTTACCTGGTGTATAGAGTATGTCCAAGTCATAAGCAGCCAAGAACTCCACCCATCTATGTTGCCTCATGTTTAAATCTTTTTGTGAAAATAAATACTTTAAAGACTTGTGGTCAGTGTAAAGTTCAAACTTAGTGCCTAACAAATAATGTCTCCAAAGTTTTAAAGCATAGATCACAGCTGCTAACTCAAGATCATGTGTAGCATACCTTACTTCATGGGGTTTAAGTTGTCTGGATGCATATGCAATGACTTGGCCTTGTTGCATCAACACTGCACCCAAGCCAAATCCACTAGCATCAGTATATACAACTAATTCTTCATTTCCCTGGGGTACTTTCAGGATTGGAGCATTCACCAATGCCTCCTTCAACTGTTCAAAAGATTTCTCACACTTCTCTAACCAAACAAAAGCTTGGTTCTTCCTGGTTAAGTTAGTAAGTGGTGTAGAAATTTTTGAAAAGTCTTTTATAAATCTCCTATAATATCCTGCCATCCCCATAAATGATCTCACTTCACTCACTGTGCTAGGCCTCTTCCATGCTTGAATAGCCACTACTTTATTGGGGTTTACAGAAATCCCTTTGGCAGAAATGACATGGCCAAGGAAATGTACTTCCTCTTTCCAAAATACACATTTTGAAAATTTTGCCTTTAAATCTTTTTCCCTTAATCTAGACAAAACCAGGTGCAAATGATTTTTATGTTCTTCCACTGTTTTGGAATAAATTAAAATGTCATCTATAAAAATCAGCACAAACTTGTCTAAATATTCTCTAAAAGTTCTATTCATTAAATCCACAAAGTATGATGGTGCATTAGTCAAACCAAATGGCATAACCAGAAATTCATACAACCCATACCTAGTGTTAAAGGCAGTGTACTTAACACTTAACTCCTCCACCTTCATTTGATGAAAACCAGATGCTAAATCTAGTCTAGAGAATACTCTTGCCCCTGCTAATTGATCAAAAAGATCATCTATTCTTGGTAATGGTTATTTATTTTTAATAGTTATTTTGTTTAATTCTCTATAATCTATACAGAGTCTTAAGGAACCATCTTGTTTCTTAACAAATACCACTGGTGCTCCCCAGCAAGAATTACTTGGTCTTATAAAACCCTTTTCTTCCAATTCTTCTATAACTGTTTCTTTAATTCTTTTAGTTCATTTGGCCCCATTCTAGTTGGCTTTTTAATCACTGGGCTTGCTCATGGAACTAGATTGATCTGAAACTCTACTGGTCTATGGTGTGGAACACCCTTAACCTCCCCAAACACATCCAAATATTCATTGACTATGGGAATTTCTTCAATGGTTAGTTCACTGAAATCTTTTTCTGAGTCAACTAAATGATATAGTTTTCCTTCCTTAGCTACTTCACATAAAACTGTGATTCTCTGACCTCTAGAATTTTGCAATGATATGGTGGATGAGTCTAAATTAATTATGGCTTTAAATGGCCTTAACTAGTCTACCCCCAATATAACACCTATATTTGGGTAATTCAAAACATATAAATTGGAAATAAAAATATTTCCTCCTATGTTTAATTCCACATCCACACAAATCATATTTAAAACACTAGAACTCCCCAGTGGACTTTGTATATGCAATGGGGTTTCAACCAATATGCAATTCAGTTTTAGCATTTTAACTAGTTCATAAGAAATCAAAGAGTGAGTTGCCCCAGTATCATATACTACTGCTATGGGTATGGTACAAATAAGTAATGTACCTTCCACTTGGCTATGGTTTTCAGTATTACTCTCCACTGTGGCTTTGCCTTTTCCTTCCAAATTTACCAATTTTCCTTGCTGTTTATACTCAGGACAATTCCTCTTCATATGCCCCTCTTTCCCACATAGATAGCACTTGAAAGCTCCTCCTTTCAATTTTGGACACCTAGGCTTGATATGCCCTTCCTTTCCACACTGATGGCACACAATTTTCTTCTTGGTTTCCTTAGCTTTGAAATCTCCAGTGCCTTTGTTACTGGCCTCTTCCTTCTTCTTATCATAAGGGTGATACCTCCCCTTACCCTTCTTGGTGTTATTGTTCTTAACATTTCTGAACTTCTCCCTCTCCTTGTCATGCTGCTCTAACCTCAAAGCCAAGTTTATTACTTGATCAAATGTCCTATAAGCATAAGGTAACATGGCTCTGCTAAGCCCTAGGTTCAAACCTTTAATGTACCTATCATTCTTGGATGCTTCATCTGCCACAAGCATTGCTTCATATGTGGAAAGCCCCTCAAACTTTTGAGTGTATTCAGTGACACTCAAAGTTCCTTGCCTAAGTCTAATAAATTCTTCTAGTAAGGTGATCTTAGCTGATGCTGGCACGAATCTTGCTTCCAACATCTCCTTAAATTGATTCCAAGTGATTTCATTCTCACCTCTCCCTGTAATGATTACTTCCCACCAGCTTAAAGCTGCTCCTTTCAGTTGTCTTGAAGCCACTTGCCTCTTCCTTTGATCATCAAGCTGCATGTCATTGAAAATCCTATCCAATGTTCTCAACCATGCTTGAATTTCCATGATACTTTCTGTCCCTTCAAAGCTTTTGCCTCCTAAATGAGTATAAGTCTTGAGTAATTTGGAGAGCTCTTCATAGGGATTTTCTTGCCTTTGTCCTGCCCCATCCCTAAATGCGCTCACCAAATCTTGCAGATTGACCATTGGTGGTGCATTGGAGGATCCAGCTCCCTGATTTGGTGGTTTTCCTGCCATAGTTTGCTAATAATAATTTACATAGCTGGTTAGTTTTTTTTAACCCAAACTTGATCATCCAGTGATCAATCCTTATAAAATATTTTACCTATACTTTGTTTCTTAAGTTTTTTAATTTCATAGAAAGATTTGATTTTTAATTTTTCAACTATGTTTTAGTAACATAGCTCTGATACCAAATGAAATGACCCTCTCTATTTAGACCTTAATTTGTAAGGATTTATTTATTTATTTTATATATATATATATATGAGATATACATATACATATTTTTGAAGCCTAGAGTCATTTTTTTCAAACAACATATATCCAGGATCAAAACAATTAACCAATATAAATATATCAGTACATTCACAAAGACATGCACATACATGTGAAGATGTATATGCCTCTCTTGTTTCAATCAGAGTTCTGGAAAACAAGAGGATATTTGATTGATTAAGTTTAATCAATCCACACATAGTTCAGTACAAATCTATACAATAATTCCTAGAAACCAGATAATTGTGTTATGGTTATCTATAAATTAATGGTGTAGTGTTTGTGCTCTGGAAAATGATATAAGCTTCTATCATTATCTATGTTTGATTTTCTTATAAAGTCTGTTCAGAGTACTAACTCTTTTCTGAAATGTTTTGAAGTGTGAAATCATATTGCAAAGGCTTAATTCTTTGATGACATGGTGTTAAGCTAAATGAAATGCTAACCTGAGTGAGTTCACATATCTATGGGTACCCAGAAGAACATGGTTCAACCAGACTCTTTGTTCTGGTAGAACTCATAGGGTCTAGAAGAATACATTTTTGCTCAAAGCCTTAATGAATGGACTTCAGATTCATGTTAAAAATACAAAGGTATCTGGTGTGTTAATATCTGTACAAAACATGTTTAAATATTCACATATATGCAACTTTTATGGACCTTGCTTTCAACTCCTATATTACAGACCCTTCCCTTATTTAAAAATAAGGCATAAAACATTTATATAAAACAAGTTGAATTATGGAAACATTGCAGTCATATAAAAACATTCTCCCTATGCTTATTATCTTTTGTATACATATGTCATGGTAGAAAAATAAAACCATTTAATTTTTCTGAGAATCAACTATCCAGATTTTCCAAAACTTAAATCATTTCTAAAGACTCAAGATTGACTAATACATTTATAAAATGTAATCATTCAATTTTAACATGGTGTTCTTGCTAAATCCACTTACAAGATTTTGATTAACTTCTTTAATATATCCGATATTAACTAGATTTATAGATTCCAGATACAAGTTAATCTCTTAATAAAATACTTAACAAAATATCCATCCCATATTCAACACTTAATACAAGTAGCAATTTAAATTATCAATACATGCAGATTTCATCATTTAGGCTCTTATCTAAAAAAGTTTAGCATGCTATAATCTTCTTCTCAAAGCCTTGCTCCTACTCCTACTTAGTTGCTGCAATCCCTGAAAATGCATTTGAAGCTGCCCCATATTAAATGGGACACCCCATATGCCAATAGCACACTAGGGTCAGACGCATGTCTGGTATGAGAAAATGCACTAAAACAATTTGCAAATCAAGTTAAAGTTAAAACATGGATATATGTATATAACTCTGCCTTTAGAAAACAAGTAATTCATGTGTGCATGTTCTGTGTCAGTGTGCAGGTGCACACTTTAATCTGTCTTTCCAGGAACCTCAAGAAAAACATGGTACATTCATACATTCATATAATTCAATCATGAATCAAATAAACATCTATACAACAAGGAAATCACCCAAAATGAATTAAATCATTTATTCACAATCCAGATTTCATTCCAGGAAAACTCTAGTTCCTCTTTATATCAAATTCTCTTATCTTGATATATTTATCTATCTTGGTCTCATCTGCAATTAATTGAATCAATGGACACACTGTAATGAACTAATTCACTCCATTACACAAAGATCTCAGGACTTAAACAAGCCATGTGTCAACTTGTATTACTCAAGAAAACAAGTCATTCCTGTAGTGTTCTTGACCTCCATTTCTTATTCAGGTTTAGGTTAATAATAACTCTTTTTATTTTTCATGACTAAACCATTCAGTGATCCATTTCACTAACTAAAACATTCATATCATGGTATCTCCTATTATTCATAACAAAACAGAGACAAACTGGCAAACATCCATTGGTGACTAAATAAATAAGATTCTGTATGTATATATATATTCTGGTATTTTAAAAGGGGTATAGGCAATAACATTGGCTTATGGCTTTTGAGACAGTTTTTCCTTTTGCAAACATTTGTGCTTGAGTTAAACTCAGACTGACCAAGTTTCACTGAATCACAAAATTTTGTTTGCTATGTATATGAACATTGATATCTATTTTCACTGAATCGGGAGCATCAGCACATAGGCAACTCTATTGCACCCCTAATTCCTTTTTGTCTCAACCCTCAGCACTTATACATGAGTATATTGCAGCTCAACATTGTTTGCATCTTTCTGGGTTGAGCCAAAACCAATACTACTTGCCTATTTTCAACATTTTATTTTCTGGGTATTTGTTTATGTTCCTAAACATTAACATATCAGTGATCTGGGTTTATAAAACCCACATGTATACTAATAATACTTAAAGCTTTCATATAATAAAATAAGTAGAACAACCAAAGAGAATCAAAACATTTTCAGTTCTAAAATCACAGATAAGCAATCACATATGAAAATACACTTTCAAGAAAATTACTTTTAACTGGCTGCCTACATTAGGACTTATTGCCTTAGATTTTGAGTGAGTTTTCTCACCTAGCTCTCTTCCACTTCCTAGTTGACTGGTAAGCCTCTGCCTTCAAATCTTTTCTTCACTTGTATTATATTTATATAATATCTATATATTTTCTCAAGGGCTATCCGGGAAGAAGAAGGTTTCTCCTCTCACTGCCTATTTATGTAGGGTTTCTCTTAGGGTTTAAGGCACTAGCTAAAGACATTTTTTCCCATCAGAAATTATGCCATTTGCATTTAGTTTTTAAACCCAAAATCTCACCCTCCCCGGCTTGAGTTTGTGGAAAGAAAAGTGGTTATATTCTTTTTGGTTAATTTCAAAAATTTGCTTTTCCAGAAAATACTTTTTCCTTTGTCTACAATCATGCTAAAAGTGTGACTTGATTTGTTATTTATCAAATACTCTTCCTAATTCTGCCTATACCAAGAATTTCCCTATTTTATCTTATTTTTCCTATTTTTAGCTTTCATGTAAATGGTATGTACTTCCTTCATTTATTTATAAGAGGACTACTCCTTTTTATATCCTCATTCCTTTTCTTTCTGCCTATATACTAAAATATGTTTGTATATTTTATTTTACTGATTTGAACTATAGTATCTTATTAACATATCTATATATATATATGTATATAAGTCTTACTGAAATAATTAGTACACACATATGTATATATATTTATACATCATTCTGTACTGACACACACATGCATATGTACACTCAAAAATATTCAGTAGCATCCATATATGTATATTTACTAATGCATATAGCTTTTAAGGATTTAATCTATATATATATATATTTCCATACACATAAATATGTATTTATTCTTAGAGTTCAGGAATTTGGTTTACTTCATGTGCATTTCCTGTGCACACATGTACACACATACTGATACACTATCAAGCTATATCAATTCCCCTTCAAAATTTATTTAAAATTTATTTTAAACTTATTTATATTTTTCAGAATAAATTCCTAAAATCTTGGGTCATTACAGATTCTTACTGAACTGGATGTCCTTTCTTATGGAAGAAATCATCATGATCCTAAAATGAACTAGGAATTCATGCCTGAGTCCCTTAATGTGGTCGGTGAAAATTGATAAAAGGCTAAACCGAGGGTTGCTGCTCATTAAAAGAGAGTAGTGAGGCACTTTAACGCCAAGGTCAGAAACTATACATTAGGATAAACGACCTCGTTTTGAAATGGGCCTTTCTTGGTATGGGGTTACATGGTTCGGTTAGGAAAATCTTTATGCGATTGAACAGAAGCTTGGAGATAGAAATTTCAAGCTATCGATTGTTGATGGGATCCCAATTCTGAGGGCATGGAATAGCAAGCATCTACGATGATATTTCCATTAGACACATTTATTTTTGCAAAAAAATGCCTTAATTGATGAGATAAGATGTAATAAGGTAGACTTTGCCATCATTTCATTTATAAGTAAAATTGGCTTTTAGAAATAATGTCACCATAGTCTTAAAGTCTAACTTTAAGCCCTATGATCAACGGTAAAATCAGTACAAGGAAACCTGCTTTTGGTTGCATTTATTGGTAGCATTTCAAAGCAAGTGAAACTATATTTGATTTTCAATTATATTTTATTAAGCTTCAATGCTACCAAAAAAAATTCAGCTTACCCACCCGTCTTTTATTTCGCTGCGCCACTACCCTTATACACAAAAATTACGTTCTGAAAATCATATCCACTTATTAAACATAATTCCTCTATCTCCCCTACCCTAAATCATTTCCTCCTTCTTCATGTTACCCTAAATCGATCAACCACGACACCGCCACATGATGAAGTCGCCGTCGCCGCCTCCTAAAGTTGAAGTGTGGCCAGAATCTAGAACCATCGTAGAGGAGTTATCACCGAGATATAGGGAATGAGTTCACTACCACTATGGAGGAGTTTGTGCTGCTGTCATCAAATTTTAGATGCCATCGCCTAATATCGAGTGCCTCTACTGCTTGAGAGATTTTTATCACCTAGGGAACCATAGATGTTTGAGAGATTGTCATTACCTGCCGAAACCTGGAATGCACGTCATCTGGGGAGTCGCTGGAGGTGCGTCATTGTTACCGTGCTTGCCTGGAACTCATGCTATTTGAATAAAGCCACTGCCTATCGCCTTGGATGCTCTCATCGAATTGGAAGGGTTTGCATTGGGTTTGAGGTAGGTATGTATAATACATTATATGTCTTGAGTGGAAAGTCGAGACTACTAGCATTCATATATATATGATTGGGAATTACAATTATTCTTGCTTAATTTCATATTAATTTGTTAACTTTGCAGTATGGGATTGGATCTTGCAAAAGGTATAACACAATTACAGTGGAAAACAACAATTCAAATTGTCTACATAGCATCGTTTCAAGCAATAAAAGTCCAGCTTCATAGCAACCTTTCATACCAACAGACTGGATGTGTTATTTACAGGGATTTCTAGGTGTAGATTTGTAGCATACATCAGCTAGATGGAGAAGCGTAAGTCATATGCTTTCATTTTTCAATTTATAGAGCAGAAATTAGGAATAGGATATTAGATCAATGCAATTCATATTTTGTATCATGTTTAGCTTTATTGGAAAATTTGATATTGTCTTGTTTATTTCATCCAGCGTATTTTCCTTTCAGAAGCTATTTGTTAAATAATCATAAGCTTAGTTGAAAAGAGTTTGGAGTGTAGGCTGATTGTTTACATATATTTATTCCAACGGTTCTCAAAGTGGCCCGCTCGTGAATTTGAGCATGAATCTAATTGATGATAAAAAAACGGAAATACATAAAAGCTTTTATGGAACAATTCTAGTAAATAATGTTATAATTTAGTTGATTTTGGTTCTCGGTTTTGCAGATGCTATTCCATGATTTGCTATTCACTTATGCATGTTTATTGGTAAAGCCTTGCAATTTATATAAGAAAGAATAGCTTTGTTCTTTTTATATCTGGATCTTATACATTCTTAATATTTTTCATGGTTGCCCATTTGTGTCATCATTTCCTTGGTGTGAAATTATCAGAAATCTAATGTTTTCTATTGCTTTCTCACATCGTTAGATCTATTCTCTTGGTTACTTGCAAAAGATTTGGATGTTTTGGGGTGAAGGAGAATCAAACATTGTAATGATAGTATGGGTCAATCAACCCCATTGATAGAGAATGGAAGCCGAGACAAGGTCAATTTTATACAGTATTCTTTCAAAATAAAATTACTGCATCATGTTGAATTTATATGTACAAAACTAGGTAAAGAACTTGTGAAATTCTTGACAACTAAAGTTGGGGTATCAAGAAGGCATTGTAGCAGGCAAGAAAGCATCTACCTTGTTAGAGGCGTAATTAGGTAATCTTTTTTTCAATTCTTCGCATTCAAACTTCATGAATACTTAATACTGTATTCTTGTAACTGTATTGACCATGAAGCTTTTATTTTTTATATATAGTCCTTATGGACATATCAGACATCTAGTTGTATACATCAAAATTATTTTTAAAAAAGTGAACATTGTTATGGAGCTGGTCTATTGACTAAAAGATTATTGAGCTGATTTGCGACTTACATTTTTCCTTTTTAATTTTTTTAAAAGTATGTTTTACTCTTTAGCTAAGCTGACTGCAAACTCCTTGAGAAATGTTTTATGTTTGAGCTTTTCTTTTCAAAATAGCACCACAAGTATTACAATATATTGGCATGTATGTACTTATAATGATTGCAGAACATATGTCTCACAGTGTCAAAACTAAGAACAACCTGTATAAATATATTTTCTTCCATTAACCTTATTTTTTGGTTTCTTTAGTTGTCACTTCATTTTCGCATTTGGGTTATAATGTGTTTTGACTTTTATGCCTCATTTGCTAACATGAATTAGGTACAGTTTTACTTCATGTTTGCAACCAAATTGGTCATAAACACCCAAGAACAGATTTAAGTAGTGAAATAAATGAAAAACCAAATGAAAATAGAGGAATATATCAAAATAACAGGAAAACCACAGCAGAAAGTAGGAACAACAAGATTTATAGTGGTTCGGCGTTGATTGCCTACGTTCACTTTGAATATTCTCTTTATTGCTTTTCAATTAACTAGATTACAATTAGAAACAACAAGAAATAGCAAGAGACAAGAGAATAATTGAATGAGTTGATTACAATAATAGTGTTGTCTAACCAGCAGCGTAAAGATCCTCAGAATGACTCCCTAGTCCTGTATTTATAGGTGAAGGCGACCACCAATATGACTGGAACTTCGGCAACAGGACCTTCTCATCCATATGGGTCCACCATAGGGATCGCTAGGTCCAACTCTCAATGGAGAGGGATCGGTACCAATCCCTCCATCTGTTGAGTTTGGGGTAGCGACCCCTATGGTAGCTTTCTCATGCTCCAATATGATGGTGTCTCAAATATCAGAATGTTTGGATGTGTGGAGCTCTTGCTTTTGCTCAATTCTTGGTTTAATTCCATGCTAGTCTGGAGAATGCCGATCCTTTCATAGGGTGACATGCCGAACCCTCTAGCTTTATAGGTGTATACCGATCCATCTTGCTTAAAGTGTTATGCCGATCCATACTCATTCGTACATAATCCTTAGCTTACATCATAACATGTCGATCCCTTTAGCGCCAAAGAAATATGCCGAACCCTTCAAATCCTGAATGCTATGCCGATCCATCTAGCATCATCAAACTATGTTGAACTAAGTACTCCAACCTATACCGACCACTTTACATCTTCATCTAAGTTGACTATCTAGCCAAGTAACCATGCTGACCCCTCGCGCTTCACCTAGCTATGCTGATCCCTCAAGTGTTTCATCCTTGTTAATTTCCACCTTTCTGACATCCTGAGGTATCTGTCTACCAACTTTGTTCAATCCAGGCATTGTATAACTGGCCGGACTCTATATTTGGGTCTTGTAGTCGTTGCTTCATGGTCGTCCTTTTTAACAACAGTCGGGTCTGTCTTGCGTGACCAGCCTAATATAGCCAGTTTAGGGTACCGCGTAACACTTGCCCCTCAAAGCACATCTTGTGAATGTATCGAAAAAAGACTGAGTTACCGGAACGGAATCCATCCAACTTCCTGATTGACGTCTACTTCTTCATCGACTTTCAATAATACAAGTCTGATGTCATATACTGTTAGCATATACAAATTTAGTTATGTAGGACTCATAGGCTTTCTTCTATCTGATTCGATCTTGAACTTGAGTGTTTCATGCTTGATTGTGATTTCAATTGATTTTAAGAAGTCGAATTTTTGAAGTGTTCCCATGCATATCCACACATACGTTTCTGTTGTTGGCTCCTGGACATGTTAGAACGTTCATAGGTCATTGCCAATTTTTATAATAACCTGTATACTTGCGTTTGCAGTCGAACCTTCACGACCGTTTGTCATTTTTCAATCGTCCATCATTTCTCTCCTTTCATTTTTTATTCCATTCCTTTTCTTTCTTTTCTTTTTTTTTTAAATTCTTGTGGAGTGATCGGCATCCGACATGCCGATTCCTTAGTGGGTTCACATGGATAGGGATCTGCGAATCCTAATGCCGATCCCTCTTCAATTCCTTGGCCAAGTCACCTGAGATAACCGTCCTTCTTGCTTATTGGCTCATACATATAAGTATGCCTCTTTCCCTTCCTTCCTATCACTTTTCTGCCCTTTAACATTTACTTCATCATTTTCACTGCCTTTCATTTCCAAGCTTCCACTCTACCGAACCCATAACATAACGAAACCCTTCTTTACAAACATAATTCCTCCAACTTTAAGTCCTAAATTCAAACACGAACTCAAGCTATTTCCTCACAGTCACTCTTCCTCAATCTCCGATTCCAAAACTCGAACGCTCACCCCCCTATTTAACTTGATATATATTGGTACAACTCTTCTTTACTTGTGTTATTGGGTTGTAAATCTCAAGCTTGGATGAGTTTAATGTCTTTTAGGTGTATTACTTAGTGGGTTCTGTTGAGTCATGTGGGAGAGGAGGAGAAGATGAAGGATCAGGAGAAGGAGAAAGTAGAAGGAGAGGGAAGGAGGAAGGTACGGTTGGTGTCCTCGAAGGGATGGAGGAAAGTCAAGGCTTTAGGATTGGAAAGGGGATAGTGTAACAGGGATCAGTATTGGATTAATTAGAATGGGATAATTTAGGTGAGGGACCAGTGAGGAGGTTACATTGGATGAGGGGTCGGCATGGGTAGGTTTAGGAATTGATGTGGTATTTCTAGCATAGGGATCGGTAATGAGATTGCTGGGCGAGTGATCGGTAGGTAATATTTGCGGAGAGGGATCGGTAGGTGACCTTGAGTTAATGGATTGGTATCGATAACTAAGGTGTAGGGATCAGTATTGAGGCTGGGGTAAGGGATCGGCATATGGCAAAGGGATCGGTATTGACTATAACAACTAATCCAACCTAAGTCACACAAATGCTCAATTGCATATTGACTTACCCGAACATAAGATGACTAAGAACAACGCGACTTGCATATTTGGACTGTCTGACTTAAACTTAAACGAACAACCTTATGGACTTTTCAACATGGACTAAATAAAAAAACCAGCAAAAAAACTTAAACAATAGACTTTGTATTTCACAACGTCGATAACGTATCCTAAAGCTTTCGTTGCTGATCAACTTTCTTATCGACTGAAATAGTCAGCGATGATGGTTTCTCTGGACAGAACTCCAAGTCTTGTCATTTTATTCTTGCTTTTCTAATTTCAAACTGTTTATGCTAATTTCACGCTGCACTGCACTTTTTCACACACGACATGACGGGAACTGGTTATTATTTCTAATGTTGATTGTCTACTGAGTATAGTTGACATAGATCTTGAACACACGAAGCACCCAGTCAACATGTCTTCTGAATCAGTGGTGAGACACATTGATTCCGAAGAAATATGAAGTTCTGCCACCATATCTAATGGCCTTCTTCGAGTCACCGCGCAGAACAACCGGAGGCATCTAATCCTCAGGTTGATCTTTTCTCCGATATGTCAATTCTACCAACAGAAACCATCAACCTGGCTCCCGATGCCGTTGAGGGTGCCATCATTCTAGATAACCCTATCAATTTACAGGCTTCTAGAATCGATAAAGCCGCTCTTCGTCGATTGTACCCCATTCACGGGATCCTATTCGAGATGTTTTGGTTCCAACGTGGAAAGATAGACCCCAATTTCCCCCAACCGGGTATACTGCTTGCAACAAGTTTATGTGCTGGGCTGGATGTGTGCCACCTTTTAACTCCTTTATCCGAGAGATGCTGAGGTACCTTGGGACCACCCCTACTCAGTTGCATCCTAACAGCTACGCCTTTATTCATGGGACTTTCCTTTTATTTATAAACGTCCTATTCTGCTCGTCGACTCCCGAGGATATCAGATTTATCTATAATTTAAAACGATGATCAGGGAGTCCTTCTTATGTCTTCCTTGAGCCTTCGCCGAACTGCCAAGTCTTGACGGGCGCATGGAACGAACTTTCCTTATTCAAGCATGAGTGGTTTTACATGCGATGTCCTCTTGGCTTCGCAAGGAGATGGTTAGAAGGACGTAAGTGTTACTTTTGCTTTTCTCTTAAATTCGATGACTCAAGTCATAACTTCTCCCTTGAAAGTAGTAACATCTGAATCTCTTCCGGGTGTTCGCCCACGTCGCGAAGGTGCCAAGTTTTCTAGGGCTGTGGCCACCATCCGAGCCACTCCCGTTGAGGACCGGGATATTAAACTCCTTGTTACCGACAAGCTTCTATCTTTATTCGGGCTATTGGAGGACGGCCATAGAATCGGGCTGCCCGAAAGCCAAGCAATTCCGAAGGTTGTTACTGCGCAAAGAGAGAAAGAACCAACCCCACCGTGCCCCCTGCCGAGGGAACTCAAGAATGTATCGAAAAGGGGGAGATCAAAGATTCTCAAGCTGATAGACCGGGAGATAAAACTACAGGCCTTGGAAAAGCATCGGTGGTTGAACCCGCAGGTCGGTCAATCGCAGACACCTCCGAAGAGGAAGAAAAAGTTGGTGTACCGGCTACGTAAAAGTAAGGATGGGTCAAATCCGGAGTTCGTCATTACTCCACTTGAAAAGGAGTCATCTTCTCAGTACATGGAATGCTCATTAAAAGGATTCCCGATCTTCAAATTCCAGATGATATAATGACTTACGACTTTCCCAATATCAACATCGAAGGACTCAACTCCCCAACTAGAAGTAGTGAAGGCGTCGATGTAACACCCCTAATTTCTGATAACATTATTCTATAGATTTAATTAGATAAATTAAATAGAATAATGATGATAAGGGGATTGAGATTTGAATAAAACTATAAGAAGGTTGTGCTTTATTTACCCTAAATGGGCTTAAAATGGCTTTTAAATTATTAATTAAAAATATAGGCATATTAGTAAATAGCCACACCATTATTAATCATGGCTATATATTTCACGTTCTTGCCCATTCACGTACACTTTTCATTTCAAAAACGCAAATAAAAAACCTAAGAATAGAGTCGGCCATTATCAAGGAAAAAGAGGAAGAAAAATTAAATCAAAGCTAAGGATCAATCTTCTACAAATCGCAAATTCCTTATCATATCTAAGGTGAATAATAATTCATTCCATCTCTATTTTGTTTTTGTAATCATATGTTTTCGGATTTAAGATTAAATTCGTTTTTATGATGTTTTGGATGATGATATGCTTGAATTATTATATGTTTGATTTAAACCAATTCATTTACATATGAATTTGCACGGTTTTAAGGAAAAACTGATTGCTATTAAATTTAGAATGCTATGGAAAAATTATATGTTAGGTAAAACATCATTTTAGAGATGGGTTTCAATTTTCATAATTTTCCAAGCTATGGAAAATTTATTAGGATTTTCTAAAGGAAAATATGATATATTCAGGTTTAAAATTTATTTCGATTATTTCAGGAAGAAATGGGTCTGAAATTTTAATATGTTAGACAACATGATGAAATTGAATTTCTGTGATTTTTGAGGATTTTTCCTAATTGATTTTCTATGGAAAATAAATTATTTTGAAAAGACTTATTTGCAATATGGGTTTTGCTTAATGGAAGGGCTTAAACGTTAATTTTTCCTTTGATTTAGATCTAATATATATGGCACTTATTTTGTAATTATTTGAAAAGTTTTAAGGCAGCCAATTAAAAGATTACACATAGGCAGGTTAGTTAAAGCAATTACTAAAATTGAGCATGATTTCAGTTTTTAATAAGAAAAGAGTGTTCTGCCTCCTTTAGTAGTACCTTTCGACTCCAAAGCTTCCGCTCCAACTCAGTCGAAGCCAACCCAACCAAAACCCACCTAGTCGAAACCAATACACAAGGTATCACTTAGATGGTATGCAGTGGATTGGAGAGAAGGCGGAAACTATGGTATCGAAAGCAATGCTTCCAATGGGGTCGAAACCTTAGTTCTGTTTTCAAATGTTAAGTGTCTGCTTTGTTTTACCTAAAGATTTTGATGTAATAGAAACCTATGTTTTCGAAAGGGGTTTTTCTAAATAGCTTTCTAAGTAGGATGCCATATCATGTTTTAAGTAGGAGCTTTCGATTGGGTTCCTTTGTTTTTGTATAATGCTTTCGAAAG
This sequence comes from Allium fistulosum, assembly GCA_030737815.1. Taxonomy (NCBI): domain Eukaryota; kingdom Viridiplantae; phylum Streptophyta; class Magnoliopsida; order Asparagales; family Amaryllidaceae; genus Allium; species Allium fistulosum. The sequence continues at coordinate 1,122,804,026 of CM060904.1, read as the reverse complement.
AAGTGGTTCCGACCTGATCGAAACCCAACCGCTATTCTTTTACCTTCCGGATGTATTGTAGCCATCTAAGCTTCGAAGGGTTCTCTTTGTTCTAAACTTAAGCTAAGTCACTTCCTAAATGCTTTCGAAGGGGTTCAAGGGTTTCAAAGGCAATGGGGTCGAAGGGGGTTCGATGCTATCCTTCAAAGTTTTACTCCAAGGTTTTGAGCTTTCGAATAGATAGTTCCGACACCATCAATTTTTCCCCAAGAATATTTTATTAAAGATTTTGAAAGAGATACTTTTGTGTGTAACCACTTTGACCTAAAAGATGTTTTCAAAGAGTAAAACCCAATGTTTTCGAAAGGGGTACTTTCATTGGTTTTGAAGCTATATTTCTAAAGATTATTTAGCAATGTTTTAACACATTCGAAAGGTATGATTTGGTTTTGAAAGGATTGATTTATGGAGCTTCGAAAGGTATATACTCAGAGTTTTGAAAAGAGGATTTCTATGTTTTTAAAGGAATACCATGGCATAAATAAAGATTTTTGAGAGTATTACTTCGTTGTATTGATTGCTTCTTCATATATTTATTCATATTTTAATTAACCCATACTGGTACTTTGGGGAAGGGCAGAATAACTAGCTAGGTTGACCTAGTAATGAATATAACTTAAGAAATGTTAAAATCTTAATTAAAGATATTAGCAGGGGCCAATAGGTTCACAGTAATCCCTTGAAAACTGTGTAAAGGGAAATATATTGACAGAGGCCAATAGGTTCATAGTCAGCCCATGAAAACTTGATTTGATATTGTCAAAGGCCAGTAGGTTTATAGTTAGCCTATGAAAACTATATCCAATGACAGTTAGTCAATAGGTTCCTAGTCAGCCTATTAAAACTAAAATAAAATAAAAGATATTGGAGTTACCAATAGGTTCTTAGTGATCCCATGAAAACTATGAAATCGGACGGGTAGTCCATAAACATTTTATCGGTTATTAGTGAGCTCATGAAAACTAATAAGTTAGTAGTAATCCTAGAAACTATTTGAGACAGATAGTCAGAATGAATAGGGATGGGTAATCCATAATTAACTTACTATATCTTCATATTATTTTGAATTGTTTTAACCATTGTGGATGCAAGAGCACAATATATGGTTTTATAAAGGTTTTAAGATACTAGTGAGGGGAAAACCCATTCCGCTAAGGGGTGTGGTCACACTAGATGTCTAAAAGAATTGGGATGGTGAATTATTATTCATACCGGGCTTTATGTTTGACTCGAAATTTTTGCTTTCCCTTTAAACTCTCGAGTACTCAATTGATTTTGAGTAGTTTGAGGTTTAGGGTTTTCGGGTGTTCTTTTAGACGAATAAAGCTTCCGGTGATGTGCATGAGGCATGTTAGCTACTTAGAGTTCTTTTATTTCTGATGTGTTTTGTTGTAAAGGCAAACTTGTTTTATTTCATATTATATACTCAGATCGTCCAAGGGGGCAGCTTCATATGTCGCTTTTGGCGTATTTTGTAATAAGTATATTTTGTCTGAACGTGGTTTGCGCTCTGGGATTATGTAATGAATTTGAAATATTTTGAAATGGAATGTGGACTTTGTTTGCTGTTTTAAATTTTTTCCATATTCATGTGTTTCTGTGTATCAATGTATCTAACATTGCCGTATTTGGTTGTCGAGGATTAAAAACTATGGATGACTGCAGCATCCATAGCCGTTAGTTTTGGGCCTCCCAGTAGGGGGATGTTACAGTCCAACCTTCCAACATAGGGGAGAGCACTCCGATGAGTAAATCCACTGTTACCGGTCCGTCGGGGGGAACACTAGGACACACACTAACACTTGCACTCCACTACACTTTTATTAATCCTTCATGTGACAACTTTTAATATGCTCTTATTTGGTTCTTTACAGGTGCAATGTCTTAGTCTCGCGCCTTCGACCATCTCTGGGGTTCTTCAACTTTTTAACGGTCAAGCCGAGACTCCGAGTCCGGGTGATGTAGAGAGAAAGATGATGAACGAGATAAAGATTATTATTCAAGAGAATCCTCTTCCTCATCTAAACAGAAGTCTCAATCCCATGCTTCTCGCCATGATGAACACTCTAATCTCCCTGCCCATAATAGAGAAAAATCTTCGTATCGCGGCCCTCACACCGCCGCGCCCCACGAGCAACATTCTGGCTCTTCTAGTTCAAGGCAATCATGTGAGGGTCATTCCGACAAGCATCCACTTGCCACTTCTGATCCACTTCCGCCGGTTGCCGCTTCCAACCCGACTACAGTAGAAAAGTTAGCTGAACTTAAAGCTATTTTTCCGAAGATCTACTTTGATGGTCTCAAATTCCTCCTCTCCGTATATGTTATCCTCGGACATGCTAAAGGGAGCTCACTAGCGTGTATGAACGATGTATTCATCCAGCATGAATCATTCATCCATCTAGCTGAGAAGGTTTCTGAAGTCTCCATGATAAATGTATCATCAAGCATCCAAACGCTGATTTGATTGAATACAAGACCCAACCCACATAGGCCAAAAAAGTGCAAAGGACACGGCAGAGGTGGTAAGTCGCTTGGAGACTTCCTATAAAAAAGAACTTGACACGGCGCTACAACGCAGCGGCACACTTTCTTTGGAAAAGAACTCCTTGCAAAAGGAGAAAGATGCCATGGCTCGCCGCATCGAAGAGCTCAAAGAATTGTTAAAAAAGGATAGGATGGAAAAAATCGAGGCGCAAGAGGAGTCGCAGAGATACTGCAAGGAAATCGTCGAGGCAAGGAGTGTAAGAACAAAGCTCGATGAACAATTCGCCAAGATTGAAGCTTTGAAGGAAGAAGCCCGGGAGGAGGGCAGAAAAGAAGTGCTTAAGCAAGCCAACTCCTGGGTGGAGGCTGCAATCGAGACCAGGAGGAATGAGATTAAGGACCAATTCGATCCACTAATTGTCGAATATAACACGAAGGTCCTTCTCCACTGCAACTTAAGCTTTCTTGGTGAGGGATATCTTAAATCAATCGCCGAAGCCTAAGAGCTCATCATCAAGAAAAAGTAGAAAGAGTTGGGAGAAGCGAAATTCAATGAAGAGGAACTTGCAAGACAAGTGCTTCGAGGTAACGAGCCATTTGATCTAGCCACAGCCAAACTTCAATTCTTTAAGGCTACTGCACCGACTGAAGAAGGAGGGGATATCGTTGAGTCTGTTGGAACTAATCCTAAAGGTTCCTCTCCTATCGAAGTAGTCGAACCATCATCTTCTCACGATATGGAGCAAACCCTTGGTTATGATCCGGACAGGCCTAGCTTTGGACCATATATGCTATCTTCCATTCCCGAAGGAAGTAATCGATTGACTACAGAAAGCCAACTGGACGCTGGTATTGTACTAAACCGCTTTGAATCGGGAGAAGTTTCTATTCACGATGTGCAACGTCTTTGAACTAATGCTTATGCTTTGAAATCTTTGCAGGTCTTCTAGGCCCTGATCAGACTCCTAGGAGCGGTGCCGCCATGGAATAGTAGGAAAAGATGGCCAAAATCCCGGCCGCTGCTAATATCCCAGGGCCCGATGCTCAAGTCATCGACGCGCTGGATGAAGATAACCCCAAAGATTCGCCCCATGCTGATGAATTAGAAGATGTAGTGATCATAGGTGCTTCGGGGCACACTACTGAAACTAGCATGAAGTAGCAGATCGAGGAGGATGAGAAATTAAAGCGTAAAGTGAAAGGCAAGCCCGTCGAGGTGGAAACTGGAGATCTTGATCTTGTACCACTACAAGTTATCCCACCAGGCGAGACAATTCCAGGCGAAATCCCTCCTTCTTCTTTAAGCATTCCAACCAAGGGAGGCAAAGGGTCCCGGAAGAGAAGCTTGACCAACTCTGTTCCTAAAAAATCAAAGAGGGAGAGAAGGTCTAAGAAGTAGTCAATACTTCATATCGTTGTACATAGTTTTAGTAGTTATTTCTTTCCTCAGTCATGGATGTTCGGATACGAATCTCGTTCTTGTTTTTGTTTTTTGAAATAACTTGTACTGGGATTTTGGGACTTGTGAATAAAAGATTTTTCTTTTGATTAATCGTCGTGTGAACCATTACTTTGGTAGTTGAATAATTACTATCCATATTAATGTACTTGAAATACATTAATTGTAAATTCCATTAACTATTCACCGTCTCCATCTCAAGGCCCCTCTACGGTCGTTGCCTCAAGTCGTAAAAAATGTTAAGTCGCAGCTGTAGTGAGATGTCGTATTTAGTCTTCAGTAGTTTGTACTTATCCCATCGATTTTAGGTTAGAGTTGGTAAGACAGTGAACAGTCGGAATCCGTTTATCTATCGGTTGGGGTTTACATGTCAGTCCGTGCTCTGGGGACTTAGAGTTATTATGTGAGCGGTCGGTTCACGCTCGATTTATTTATACTTCGTTCTGCACTCTCGGGACCTAAAATTTTCTCGTGGGCAGTCGGTATTCGCCCGAACTATTTATACTCCAGTCCGCACTCTGAGGGAGTTTTCTCATAGGCAGTCAGTATCCACTCGTATTTTTTATACTCTAGTCCGCACCTTGGGGACTTAGATTTTTCTCGTGGGCAGTCGGTATCCGACCAGATTGTTTATACCCTAGTCCGCACTATAGGGGCTTAGAGTTTTCTCGTGGGCAGTTGGTATCCGCCTAGAATTTTTATACTCTAGTCCGCAATCTGGGGACTTAGATTTTTCTTATGGGCAGTCGGTATCCGCCCGGATCGTTTATACTCCAGTCCACACTCTAGGGACTTAGAGTTTTCTCTTGGGTAGTCGGTTTCCGACGGGATTATTTATACTCCAATCCGCACTCTGAGGACTTAGAGTTTTCTCGTGGGCAGTCGGTATCCGCCCGGATTGTTTATACTCCAGTCCGCACTTTGGAGACTTAGAGTTTTGTCATCGGCAGTCGGTATCCACCCAAATTGTTTATATTTTTACTTCTCTTGGTCGCCTCAATTTCGTTACGGTCCTACAGTCCGGGAAGGGAGTTTTTTAGTCTTCGGATTGTCAACGATCTTTGTTCCTTATCATGTGTCCCGTGCTTTGGTTTATCAATGGGAGTTGTTAGTCGAGCAAATTTACATAGCTCATCTTGTTCAGTCCCATCGGGGATTGTTACGATCGATCGATTTTGAACTGCGTGAGCCTGTTCACACATCACACATATCTATATCAATCAGTTTCATTGTGTACTTAGCATAAAATGCAATGATAGTCATTTATGCAAAGGAAGTTCAAGATTTTATTCATCAAATGAGAAGGAACAGACAAATCTATCTTATTACATATTCAAAACATCAAATACTAAAGCAAACGTCAAAAGTAACTAGTACAGAAATACAAAAGAAATGTTCTAAGTGAAATAGTGTCGTAAATGCTCCATATTTCATGCTCTTGGAAGTGTCGTGCCATCAACAGTTGCTTGCTTGAAAGTTCCTTCTCCAAACCTCTGTTCAATGACATACGGTCCTTCCCATGTTGGATTCATGTGCGATAGGACCAGAAAAACCCATTTCAGGATGAGATCACCAACTTCAAAGGTTCTCAATCGTTCTTTTGCATTGTAATACCGGACGACTGGATGTCGATGCACAGCTGCTCTCAAGTCAGCTTTCTCGCACTTCTCGTCGATAAAGTCCAAAGATTCCAAGAGGAGATCTTTGTTTGTTCTGGGGTCGTAGTAAGTCACTCGATGAGAAGGGACTCCGAGTTCTACTGGAATAACGCTTCGGTCCCGTAAGCATAGGTTAATGGAGTATGGCCAGTTGCAGACTTGCGAGTGGTTATGTAGGCCCAAAATGCCATACGAAGTTCATCCACCCACTTGCCTCTAGCTTTCTCCAAATGCTTTTTCAGAATAGACTAGATAATTTTGTTTACAGCTTCAACCTGTCCATTCGCCTGAGGGTGAGCGACCGCCGCAAGCCTTTTTGTAATACGATATCTACGACAAAATTCTTTAAATTTAGCACTATCAAACTGAGTCCCATTGTTACTCCAAAAATTCACCTTTTGACCAAGTCGAGACCTCTTTGAGCAAAGAGTTAGAGAGAAGAGCTGTAGCCAAACCTTTCGAAGGAGTCGAAGGGATGCTTCCATCAAAGTTTAGAAGCCTCAAAACCTTTCAAAGGTGTCGGAAGGTCCCTTCTATCAATATTCAGACGGTTTCAACCTTTCGAAGAAGATGAAAGAGTCAAAAGCACCCTTTCGCCTTCATATACAACCTTTCGACTAGATGAAGACCTTTCGATTGAGTCAAAGCAACACCTTTCGAAGACAAGGGGAACAACTACTTGCATATGCGCCAAACCTTTCAACACCAAAGGTTTCGCCTTTGTTTGAACTACACGAAAGTAAAGCATCGACCAGAACAACCCCTTCAGAAGCTATAATAAGCAAAGCATCCAGAAGTTTCCGACAAAGTCGAAACCTCCCCTTTCTGATCAGTAATCGAAACCTAAACCAGGCAATAGCTTTAGACTTCCAATCCAGTCAAAACCTATCTAAGAGAACTTAACTCAGGGTATATCAATCGGGTTGAAAGGAAGGCTTTCGAAGGAGATATCATAACTACCCAACTGGAGCGTAAGGTCACTTTGCCTATAATCCAACCCTTTCGACACAGTCGAAAGGCTTGCTTGAGGAAATATCATTAAGTAATGCCTAATTGAAAGGCAGTTAAAGGATTTACACCTTATTTCTTACACTACTTGTATAAAGGATTATTCACTTTCCTTAGCATCATTTTGGGGTGTTGACAAGAAATCTTGTTAACACCCATTATCTGTTATGATAGTTCGTAGGAGACCGAAGCGACACATGATGTTTCGAAGAACATAGTTGATAACTTTCTTGGTCGTGTTCGTGGCTAGCGGTTCTGCTTCGGTCCATTTTTGAAGTAATCAACTGCGACAATAGCGTACTTCGCACCGCCTTTAGAGATTGGCAAAGTGCCGATGATGTTAATACCCCCACATAGCGAATGGCCATGGACTGAACATTTGCCTGATCTCTGTTGGTGGAGCGCTTGAGAGTTTTGCATATATTTGGCACTTGTCGCATCGTCTCACATAATCAGCAGCGTCCCGGTTTACAGTTGGCCAGTAATATCCGTAGCGGAGTATCTTCTTTGTCAGAGTTTTCCCCTCAATGTGATCGCTGCATTCTCCCTCATGAACTTCTTTCAGAACATGCTTTATCTCGTCATGAGTGACACACCGGAGTAAGGGAACTTAAAACCCTTTTCTATACATAGTTCCTTCTTGCATAATATACCGCGAAGCTTTACGAAGGACTTGTCGCTTTTCATTTCTCCTTTCAGGCAAGATTCCATGCAACAGGTGATCTTTAGAGGAGTTATCCACGATTCCCTCTTGGGCTCCGTTTCCAATACTCGATCAACTTCCATCATATTTATGCTTGGGGTATGTAATGTCTTGACTAGAACCAAGCCCATCTGTTGCGCGTCACTAGTACTAGCAAACTTTGCCAATGAATCGGCTTCTCTGTTCTGCTCAAGTGGGATATGTGAAATGTCATCCTATTCGATATCCGCTAACAACTCCTAAACTCGGGTAAGGTACGAGGCAGGCAAGCCGCTGTCCCTTAGCCTGATAGTCTCCTCTGACTTGATACACCACTAATTGCGAGTCGTAAAAAAATTCAAGGGACTTTACTCTGATCTCTCTAGCAAGTTTAAGTTCGACAATCAACGCTTCATACTCGGCCTCGTTGTTTTATAGTAGGAAAGTCGAGCTTCAAAGCATAGAAAATTGACCGGTTCTCAGAGGTTACAAGTACAATCCCAGCTCTAGAACAGTGATCATTAGATGCTCCATTAGTGTACAACTTCCATCGCATAGTAGGGATTCCACTACTTTTTGGAAGCTCGTCATGGACGGTAAATTTCGCTATAAAGTCTGCCAACACTTGTCCCTGGATAGCTCTTCATGGCAAATATGTAATGTCGAACTGGCTGAGCTCGATGTTCCATTTAAGCAACCTCCTAGACGTCTTAGGTAGTTGTAGGACCTGTAATGGCTGGTCGGTGTAAATGTTGATCGGATGTGCCTAGAAATACAAGCAAAGTTTCCGTGATGTGATTAGCAAGCAGTATGCCAATTTCTCTACCTTCGGATAGTTCCTTTCGGCACCTGTTAATCATTTACTGACGTAATACACCAGTCTTTGAATCCGGTTCTCCTCATGAATCAAGGCGGCACTTATAACATGTAATGATACATCTAAGTAAATGTACAACTCCTCGTGATCTACCAGCTTTGACAAGACTAGGGGTCTCTCCAAATGATTTACTAGAGCTAAAAATGCATCTTTACAATCCTGCGTCCATTCAAAATTTCTCTTTCCCTTCCTGATCAAATCAAAGAAAGAAACGCATTTGTCAGTTGCCCTGGAAATAAAAATCGACTTAACGCGGCAAGCTTCCCATTCAAACTTTGCACTTGTTTAATAGTTCTGGGTGCTTAGATATCTCGGATAGCCTGAATATTTTTTGGTTTACTTCAATTCCACGAGCATTGACAATAAAGCCCAAGACTTTCCTGACACAACACCGAATGGGCATTTCAAAGGATTGATCTTCATGTTATAAAATAAGAGGATGTCAAACATCTCTGCCAAGTCTCGAATGTGGTCGTTTTATCATCATGACTTCACGAACAAATCATCCACACAGACTTCCATTATCCCCCTAATTTGATCTTTGAACATCCGGTTAACTAAGTGTTGGTAGGTTGCTCCAGCGTTCTTCAACCCAAATGGCATCACACGTAACAGTATAATCCAACATCCATCACAAAGCTAGTGTGTTCCTGATCAGGGACATGCGTCGGGATTTGGTTGTACCCCCAGTACGCGTCCATAAAGGATAACAATTCATGCCCTACAGTTGAATCAACTAGCTGATCAATTCATGGAAGGGGAAAACTATCTTTAGGACACGCCTTGTTCAAGTCAGAATAGTCGATGCACGTTCTCCACTTCCCGTTTGCCTTCTTCGCCAGCACGGGATTAGATATCTATTCAAGGTAGAGGCGTCGCAAATAAACCCATTGACTTTCAGTTTATCCACCTCTTCTTTAAGGGCGACAGATCTCTTCGGATCCAAGCCTCACCTTTTTTGTTTTATCGGTACATACTTCGGGTCAACGTTCAATGCGTGGCTCGTGATGGAAAAAGAGATCCCACACATGTAAAAACGAGTCCAAGAAAATACATGCAGATTCACTAGGTGAAAATCGGCAAGTTCTCTCATCATCGTGGGACTGAGGTGCGATCTAATCTTTAAGACCCTGATTGGTCGTCGTGGCTGACTGTTATATCAATCGTCAGTTCAGTCGGCGCCGCCTTGGTCTCCTTAGGATCCTCTTCATCATCCCTTAGATCTATATCTCTATAGAACCAACTGTGTCGCCCAAGCCTAGGGTTAGGCGCTACTTGTCAATCTTCAATAACTTGGATGCAGACAGATTTGTCCACACCTTTTCCTTTATCCTTACATTGAGCTTCTCTCAACTCAGCCACATAACAGGTGAGTCCAGTCACCTGATCACCATGCACCACTCCTACTCCATTATCGGTCAAAAATTTCAAAGTCAAACACCATGGGGCAAGAGCTGCCTGAAATTCAGCCAGGGCCGGTCGGCCCAGAAAAACATTGTACGGTGAGTCAACATCCAACATAATGAATGGTAGGATCCGCACTCTCCTATATTCACCTTCCCCCAATTCCCCTGGCAACTCCACATAACCAACTGCCTCAGTCACCACACTATTGAAATCATGTATGCGAGCCTCAGTTGGTTTCAAATCTTTAGCCTTCATTCTCATTTTATCAGAAGCCTTCTTGAAAATAATGTTTACCGAACTTCCACAATCAATCAAAATTCTTCTCACTAGAGTAGGATCAATCATGATAGAAATGACCACCGGCTAATTGTAGGAGCTCTACTCTATCCGCATTCCTGCTCCTGAACACTATATCATCAGTCATCGTACGTTGTTGCATGGCCGAAGTTCCGTCCTCCGTATTTGAACAATGCTCAAAATCCACATGCCTCACCGCACTGGCGTAGCGCTCCATTTCCTTCCAACTTCTATCTGCAGGATGTGGTCCTCCAACTATTGTGTTTATCACAAATCTTCCTCCGGTTCGTGCGGGCTCCTCGGCCCCACGTGGAACTTGTGCTCGATTGGGGTCGGACGTCCCCTGTCCGCCATCCAACGGAGCTTTCACAAACTGGTGCAGCTTCTTTTCTCGAATCAACATCTCGATAGCATCCTGGAGATGCCTGCACTCGTTCATATTATGCCTATAACACTCATGAAATCGGCAATATTTTCTAGTCTGCTTCTGTGCCTCTGTTGACTCTTTTGGACACGGCTTCTTGTATATTACAAGTAGATAAGTATATATTCTCCAGGGATGCATTTAGAGGCATGTAATTGTCATACATAGGAATCATAGGCTTTGGTCTTCTAGGCTCCCTCTTTTGGTCTCGATTTCCTTCACCACTTCTCTTCTGTTGATTCGACTTGTTTTGAACATTGACCTGAACCTTCCCAGAACTCTCATCTGATTGCTTTATTGCAATGTTGCTTTGTACCGTTTCTCCTCTCGGTCCCATGGCATTGCTTTTTCTAGAGGACCTGGCTTCTTCCTTCCTCATAAAATGAGCTGCCTTTGAATAGAAGCGTTCCAGCATGGCCGGCGGTTTTCCAGCTAGGCAATCACCAAATTCGGATTTTGGGTCAACCCCTCTCATCATAGCCATAAGTATTGCATGGTCATTGGGTTACTAACTTCAGTGGCAGCAACATGAAACCTTTGCAAGTAGTCCTTCAATGATTCCCCCGAAGCCTGAATCACACTGAACAGTGATATCACGTCTTTAGGGCGAGTAGCGTGGATCCGAAACTGCTCCATGAACTTTGTTGTCAATTCATTAAACCTTGAGATCGATCGTGGGGGTAATCTTGTAAACCAAATTGTTGCGATCCTAGAGAGAGTTATAGAGAAGCATCTACATTTGGTTGCGTCATTTGCTCTTGCTGAGTTCATCAACCATTCGTATCTCATGATGTGCTGCCTGGGGTCGGTTTTTCCCTTATAGGCAGCCATCGTAGGCATATTGAACCATCTCGGATACTCCGTATGTAAAACATTGTCAGTACATGGGGTATGACTCCTTGAAATTCCCTAATCATCATTTGTCAAGCCTTGGTTTTACCTCACTAGTTGTCTAACCATCGCTGATAATTCCGGTGTCTGGATAGGTGGTGCCAAGTGGTGGTCACGCTCCACCTTGCATGAATGTTTCGGTCGATGTTTACGGGCCATTTTACGCCTCCTTAGCCTATCATCCTCCTGACATACGCCATAAGCATTCATCTTGTCGTCGTTCCGGAGAGGTAGTTGGGCAGCGTTCAAACGTACTCCAGCATCCAAACTCCCATTACTAGCTAAAGCACGACTCCCCAAATGCATCTGGGGAACACCCCCTATGGTAGAGGGATCGACACCGATCCCTAGGGAGGGATCGGCACCGATCCATCTTGGCAGACCATGTTGGTCTGCCAAGTGATGCTCCGATGTTCCAGCTTGCTCTCCTTTAACCCTGTGACGTCTACGCCTATGATGCTCATCTTCTGATGAGGCTAAACTCTCTGATGTCGAGTAAGAAGAAAGATCCCTTCTGGCACTCTGATGCTGCTGTTGAGCAATCTGGTTCATTGGATTAGCATTAGTCTGGATTTGCTCGTTCAACTGCCTACGACTCTCCATCAGCTCCCTCATCAAGTTGTTGAATTCAGCACTAGTTATGGAATCAACGGAGTTCTGGACTTCAGCAGGCTCCACATTGACATTAGCAGGCTGGTTACTTGAAGCTCCTTGTTGGATGCTAGTAGTTTCATTTGCATCAATGTTCCGGGAAGTTGATCTGGTATGCCTCACCATTCGGGATTTCTTTGCTTAGATTCTGGTAAATCTGAGTAGTATCTGCAAGCTTCTAAAGATGAATCGGGATCTCCTTCGGGGGATTTCCTATATCCAGTAGCAGCAAAGGGAATCCGAACTGTAACATCCCGCTTTTGGAAGCTCAAAACTAACTGCTACGGATGTTGTAGTCATCCATAGGTATTATTTCTGAGTGACCGAAATCGTAATCTTGAAACTATTGGCAATACAGAAACACAAGAGTATGAAAAATTTTAAACTTCAACAAAACATAATTTCTCATTTTCTTATGAATTTCAATTTAAGATTTAATTACATAATCCCCAACGTTAACCACGTTCGGATCACATATACATGTACAAAATATGATAAGGGCGACATATGAAGATGTCCCCTTATGATGATCAGAGAACTAATAAATATGAACTTTACAGTTCTTAGTACATCATAGCGGAATACACAAAATAGCTCCTATATAGCTAATACTGCCTCCTACACGTCTCCGGAAGCTTATTCGTCCAAAAACCTGAAAGTCTCCCACTCTCAGACTACTCAAAATAATTTTTGAGTACTCGAGAGTTTGTGGAGAAACACAAACTTCGAGTCAGACAATAAGTCTGGTATGAATACCCATATCATCTCTTATCATAAATAGATAGCTAGTGAGACCACGCCGCTTAGCAGAACGAGTTTTCCCCTCACTTGTATCTAGAACGAAACATGCAAATCATTTACTATGCCCCTGTACCCAAAATGATTAGTCTTAACATAATATGAAATAAAGCCATAAATCATATGTATTGGACATCCCATCCATCCATTTATTAGATATCCCATCTAAAAGCAATTTATTAGATTTTCCATCTAAAATCAATTTATTAGAGTTCCCCTCTAAAATCTTTAAAATGACTACCCGTCGTGATTTAATAGGACTGTCCGTCCCAAATCCCTTTAAAATAAATGCAGATTATCCATCGTACATTGTTTTATAAAAGATGGTGTGGGCTATCCACCGCACACTCCATAGTTTTCCTAGGATGACTATGAACCCTTGGGTGCCAAATCTCGAGGCTAACCACCTTCTGGAAAAACGTTCTTTTCTTTTAGAAATTTGATGTGGGCTATCTACCGCACATTCCATGGTTTTCCTAGGTTAACCAAGAACCCAACACTTGGCCAATAAAAATATCATGATCCCCATGATTATTTATAAAAAGTCATGATCCCCATGATTAATTATTTTCCCTAGGTATACCACCTGTTTAACCTATTCCCATTGGTAGCCCCAATTAGGTTAAATTAAATAAAAACACATTGATAGCCCCAATGTATATTTTCAAAAGCATATTTATGTTTGTAACCCCAAACTATGTATTAAAAACATTAAACCCACCCCGGTGTCATCAAGGTTTTATAACATTAAATTTAAATAAGGATCCTCCTTATATATTCAAACAAAAATAAGTATTTTATGCTGTAACCCTTCGAAGTAGCCCCTTCGAATTAGCAAAACTTTACTCAAGAAAAATGGCTGAAAACAGCCCTTTAAAACCCTTCGAATGAAGTCCCATTCGAAAGCAATTAAACATACAAGGTTAGGCCCTTCGGAAACCTTTTGAAATCAAACCTTTCAAAATCAAAACCTTTCGCAATCATTAAAGATAACCCCTTCAAAACCTTTCAAAATCAAACCTTTCAAAGTCAAACCCTTCGAAATCACAACCTTTCAAAATCATTGAAGATAACCCCTTCAAAACCTTTCGAAATCGAACCTTTCGAAGTCAAACCTTTCGAAATCAAAACCTTTCGCAATCACTGAAGATAACCCCTTAAAAACCTTTCGCAATCAAACCTTTCGAAGTCAAACCTTTCAAACTCAAAACCTTTCAAAATCAAAACCTTTCGAAATCAAAACCTTTCGCAATCATTGAAGATAACCCCTTTTAAACCTTTCGCAATCAAACCTTTTGAAGTCAAACCTTTCGAAATCAAAACCTTTCGAAATCATACCTTTCGAAATCCAAACCTTTCGAAATCAAACCTTTCGAAGTCAAACCTTTCGAAATCAAAATCTTTCGAAATCAAAACCTTTCACAATCATTTTAAAATAGTACTCTTGAAGGTTTAAGCTTTTAAAAATTCCCTTCGAAACCCCTTCTTCAATATATTAAAGTTTAATCTCTTATAAAATGTTAGAGTCAAAGGATCCCCCTTCAACTAATTCGAAAGCAATTATATTTCTATCCGAAAGCAAAGGAAGCAGCCTCCCTATCCCTACGCCCCTCTTCCCTTCGACCCTGTGCCTACCTTTCGACTTTGGGCGAATGTAACCGTTTACCTTCCGTTTTAGACAAAAGGTACCTTTCAACTTCATCGAAAGGGTAAAAGCGGACTTGTTGGAGTCGAAGGCAGAACTGAGCCCACTGAAGTGATGCTTTTATCTTGCTTGTCTAATATTGATTGGCCGAGGAACCTTTTTATGTACTTCCAAATAGTAAAAAGTATACAAAAGTCAACATTTTTCTTAAAACACTGTACTTCTTCCCCAAATATTTCCGAAGGCAATTTCCTTCCAAATTTAAGTAATTTTGGAAGCAAATTTTTAGTTTAACCCTTAGGCTTAAATAATTTAATTACCTTAGTAAATCACTAAGGAAAAATTCCCAAAAATCACCAAAAATCAGATAAAACATATATTTCAACATATTAAAATTTCAAAGCATATGAAGATCAATATAATTCAGAATTTAACCAAACCCAAAATAAAACATGTTAATTAAACCATTAACGTTTAAAAACACCTATGCCTTATCCAAACAAAGGTTTAAATGGTTATATCCTAACCAAAATCACAAACATGAATCGGGTATAACCCATAACCGATCCAAACATAGAAAAATGAGATGATAAACATGATTATTCGCCTTGATTAGTTGATTGGAGAATGAGATACTTTCCTAGCTTTAATTCCTTAGCTTATTCTTCAATTAAACTCTTCCTAGAGCTTTTTAATGGCCGGCCGAAATATGTAGGAGTTAAGAATGAGAAAGTGGAACTTTATTCAGGTGGATGAAGAGATATATACAAAGAAATGTAGCATCATTTCCAAGTTTACCCCTTAGGAAATTCCCCTTTCTTAATTTAGTTAAGTCTTATTTTAGATCATTCATTAAGACACGTCCATTGGATTTATTAATCTCATCTCCCTACTATTCACATTATTCTATTTAAATTATCTAATTAAATAACCCAGTAATGTTAATTAAAATCCAGGGGCATTATAGACTTCCCCCCGTGAACCAAAACCATAGATCGACTGTTATGTACGGCCATCCCCAAAATCATCAATGCACACTATGAAATGGATATGGGCTTGAAGGTCACTTCAATATGAATGCAATGAATCTGTTTTCGTCTGTGTATATCATCTCATTTTTCCGGTCCCGATGGTATAAATTTCGACATTATTTGAGACAACGCTCCAGAATGATAATTTCTCACCTTTTGAGATCGTTTTGGCCATCGGATCGTCCAATCTTGAAATATAGCGATCGTTATACAAATTTTAATTCGCAACGTCGATACAAACTCAGGAAGTGGCCTCGAGTCCTGATTCGATCGTATGTGAAAAATCATATTTTTGGGATCGTCAATTAATTAACAATTCAATATTTAAATCAATTATTTAAATATTCTATCACTAAAAATACGAATCGTTACATTCTCCCATCCTTAAAATGATTTCGTTCTCGAAATCCCAAGGACAAAGCAACATAACCCAATACCCTCACATAAGCAACGATACAAGAGGAATCATTACTTATCAACTTAGAACAACAATCACTGAAAGCGGTCACAACAAAGGAAATAGACTCAGAATCAGCTGTAGCCATCATCCTCCTTCCTAAGTACAACCACTATCAAATCCAAAATCAATGCAACTAAACTAAACATCTAAGTTACCTACTTATTTCAAAAGAAACGGACAATGGAAAACAAAAGTGCTAACTCATTAATAAAAAGGCAAATCAACTAAATATCATCCATTACCAACTCTCTCAACTATCATCAATGCCTAATATCCTATAGATTGACTTTTCTCTCAATTTTGGCTTATGTCTCAAAAAATTTCGGCAGCACCTCCTTTATGCGGCTAGGTATGGGAAAAATCCTGATACAACATAGAAATATATACATCTCATATCTGAGACATCTCATTTCCGAGGACAACCAAACATATATCACCGAATCTACACTACATATGTTACATACCTCTTTTATAGCAAGAGCATACCATTTAGATGCGAATAGAAGCAGGTAAGCATCCAAATAGCCAACACTTGCGTCCATGTACCTGAATATGTACTCAACAAAGAGGATTAAGCACAATAGTAACATCATAATGTAAATAAGCCTACTAAATCGTATATATAGTAATCATCTCAAATAAATGTGCTATATCAAATCGTAACTATCCCACATGCCTAACAACTATATAAGCATAAGTAATCATATCAAATGCCAACAATCGAACATCAAACAAGCATTTATAAGATCAAACAAACAAAGGGTAACATCCATGCCTATCCTAGCATGCAGGTACTAAACGATCTAGTATAATACATCAAACATGATATCTAATATGAAAGCTGGCGAAAAATAAAAATCACCCCTAATGAAGAGCTCCAACAAGCGGTCCTCATGCTCTCATTGATCTCTCATGTGCAATCGCCTTCGTTTTCACTCCATAGAACCTTTACGACTCTATTGCCTTCCTCCTAACCTATTTCGTATCACATCTATCGGTACGAATATGCCTACAAGGTCCTAAAGTTCCTGGTTCAATCTTAATATCATATAATCGATTCGGTGCCAATTTCCCAAATGCCTATTGTAAGTTCTTCCAAAACCTACAATCGAACAACGGGTTTTGGCCGCTTACATAGCTCTTGGCATACAATGGAATCACACTATCCATCCCACATATAACATGAAAAATTTGAATGCTGTTATACTAAACTTAAGGATTACAAATCTAGCATTTTTTGTTTACCAATCGACAATGACTCAAATGCTATCACACTATCCTCAGTCATCGGCAATCCATTGATGTAGTCTATAAATATATATTCCCACTACTCAAGAACAAGTAACCTCTCATTCCTATGGAACTAACAATCTCGATCAGGTTCACACTTCATCACCTCTATAGAAGCTACTCATTCTTCTAAATTAGCTACGATCTCCACTAGTCTAGCTTCACGTCTCTGACTAGTACCGATCCGGTAAATCAATGTAGGTCTGATGGTCAAACTAGCCATCACATTTTTCCATAGCTCATCGAGTTCTGAAGTCATAACCAATGACAAACTCGAGCAATGTCCACTGTAGGAATAAATCCCCTAAACAGGTATGTCTTCTACTTAAAGCATCAACAACTACATTCCCCTTACGAACGTATAGGAAATATCAAATCCATAGGAGGCTAAGAACTCTAACCATCGCTACTGGCAAAGGTCAAGATCCTTCTCGGAGAAGAAATATTCCAGTGAGATGGAATAACTAAACAACCCGAACCCCGCTCCTAATAGATAGTACCTCCAAATCCACGCCGCCTCCACCTTCGAATCAAGAGTTGGATACTTCCTCTCGAGCGGTTTCAGTTATCAACTAACATGTGACAACCTTAACTTTCGGTATAAATACCACACCCAGTCAAGTACCATAGCCATATGCGTACTATTGCCTCATTTCCGTTCGAAATGTGTAACATTAATGCACCCATCAGCCTCTCAGTCAGACTCACTAACGCGTGTCCACACCTCGTGTCTAAGATGAAAATCTGATCCTCTCCCATCAAATAGGTTAATGATACTACTTTCTTGGGTCTATTCAAATTTCGAATTGCCGTAACTGTAGGATCTACAGTAATGTCCTACTTTGAAACAACATGACCCAAACATCTCATTTCTCTCCATTAGAAGTGATACTCCAAAATCTCATCATCAATCGGTTTCTTCTCAACACCTATAATAAAATCACCAATCATGCCTTATGCTCTTTTTTCGTCCATGAGTAGACGAAAGTATCATCAACGAGCACCAGCTCAACTCACTCAAGTGACCCTTAAAAACATGGTCCATGAGATCAACCAGGTATGCCGACACATTGGTTAGCCCAAATGGCATAACCAACCAATCAAAAATCAAAGTATCATAAGAAACATTATAATCGGCACAGTTTCTCAAAATACTCTCAACTGGTGAAACCTGATCGCAAGGTTTAGCTAAGAGAACATCCTTGTGCTATAGAGCTGATCGACAACAAGTAATCAACAAATTGGAACGGATACTTGTTTGTTATCCCATTCAACTCATGACAACCAACAAGCAACCTCAAAAAGTGATTCGCTCTACTGGTGAACACTGTAGGTGCACCCTACCTAAATATACTCTCATGAATGAACCATCATCTCAATAGGTTATCCGCTTGCACCTTTAGTCTCCTATGCTATTTAGGCATCATATGTCTTAAAGGCATAACTACTGGCCTAACTCCTCTAGCCGGATCGATATGGAACTCAATCCTCATATGGTGGTAATCCGATCACCTTATTGAATATGTCCGGACACTCTCGCTACAAGCACAAGTAACAACTCATCATGTGGAATGTCGAGCGAATATAGGAAGCACCATAACCCCATCCTCTATAGGCAGCCAATCACCACCGTTCGCTCCTCCACAACCCTAATCATCACCAGTAGCCTCTCATAGTCTGCCACTATTATGTATCCCCTTTCATCCAGTCCATTCCTAAACTATCATACCAAACCCAATCAAACCTCCTCAAAACAATCCATAGCAAACAAACAACAAACAAACATACATGACTCAATAAGACAAGGTCCTAACAAACCATTTATAGGCTAGATGAGCTCCTATATAGGTCTGTCTAAATCAAAGGGCCGGTTAACCATATCGAGTCTCAATCCCAATATCTCCATGAAATCTAGATATGAAGGAATATGAAAGCCCGACGTCAAATAAAACACATATGTAAATGCTACAAGTGAAAGGAATATCTCAAGTTGTAATGCCATTTCCCTTCTCTTATGTCGACGGAGCACTTGACGAAATTGGAATGACAATCAATGCATATACTACCACGGTTTATCCTTACTTAGCTGGTTTGGGACAACCATTCCAGGCTCTCTCATCATAAAGCCTTCTCGAGCATATTCTTGAAGCCCTTGTCAATATGACCAATCAATCACTTCCTATGATGATCACTCAATCCAATGTTAAACTTTCCATTCTTTCTAGGTGGGGTGTCAATGGAAAATAGACCATACTTCGATAGTACATCGAATTCGGCCACATACTCTGACACAGACACATCGCCATACTTCAAATCGGCGAACTTCCTAACCAACACCAACTTTAGAAAAGTCAAGATAAATCTTCTTTGAAGTGAACTATGAACTAATCCCAAGTAAATCGATCCTCGGGAATCAAAGCTATAGAAACACTCCATTAGTTCATTGTTCTTCCCTAGAATTATCTAGAGGTTAACTTATACCTTATGACATCATCTAAATCTAAGTCATCGAAGATCCTCTAGCAAGTAACCATCCAATCTTGCATTTCAATAGCCGACTCCATTCCAAGGAATGGTCTGCCTCCTAAACTCCCGTAGTCTATATACATCTCGGCAAAGCTGAATCTATCCATTTGCACTAGAGCACCATAATCATTTAGAGCAACTTGGACATCCCAGGAAATTATTCACACCATCTCTGCAAACATATCCTATCAATCAGGGTTAGTGACCCTAATCCTGCCCACTCCTTGACATTGAAGATGGAATCAATAGCAGTATTCCTCATCTGCCAGATCATTCCTATCTTATAATAAGGATGATCAGCCTCTCATAAAGAAAACTACATCACTAGTGCTCATGTGTGCAACACAACTTATATACTATATATACCACAATGCAGTTCAAAATATATAACAAATATGCACTCTCCCATATATAAATATACTCTCAATCCAGTCTAAGGTGACAACTCCTACCCTATTTCTACTGGATTACGGTATCAACTCATGTTAATCACGTAACCTAAGCTCTGATACCAAATGTGACGACTGCCCTATACCACCGATGCTCATGTAACCAAATAGCACACTACTGGAGCACTCAGCCGATGCAAAATGGTTGTCAATGGAAAAAAATAAAATAAAAAGAGGAATAGAAAAGAAGAGAAGAGAAAGAAATAAACATCACCCAATTACATACCTATTGTATATCTCACAGCACATCAGATAAAATATAATAGTCATCACAGATATAAAATAGTCGAGACAGTAATAAATACATGAACCATAAAATCAGAGCACACAGGCTCATACAGTTATACAAAACAATAATAGAGTTAATACAATTGATAAACAAACTCAACTGATAAACTGTCTCTAATAATAGTAGTCAGCATTGTCAATGCTCCACAGTGTCACACAATGAAATAAATAATAATAAACTCAAATATAAATATGGGAAAGCATCACCATCTGCTAGTCCATCTACATAACTCCAAGTGCTGTTTACACCTGCTATCTAGTCTACTCAATTCAGAGTACTTAAGATAATAAGAAGCGAAGCATAAAACCTCGAGTCAGACAGCAGTCTAGTGTGAGCGATAAACAATCTCAAAATACTATAAAAGCCAGTATAGTATATGAAACAAAGGTTATGGGGAATCATACCTGACTTGTCCCTACATCCATAGAGTTAGCACATAAAAATCGATATATGCCAATCTGCTACCAAAGCCACATAAGTGTACTACAATCGACGTACAATGTCTAGTGTCTAGGTATATAGTCGAAAATACCTACATCGTGTGACACCCTACAGTGACAACGAACCATGGTAAACATAGCACCCATCAAACAATCCTCACATCACTCGTGTGTGTTGGATATATGATAACTCGTATGGCACAATCGCAAACTAGGGACTGAATCGAAATTCCGACTTCATTGGTGCTCAAATCCATTCCACTCCAAAGGCTACGAACCAAGCTTATACTCGTAAAAGCCGGGTAATCTACAATCGCAAGATCCAGGCACAATCATAAATCCAGGTGGTAGCTACCCACACACCCCTTCTTTATTAGCGCACTAGAAATGTAAGGACCCGTAATCTTAACGATCGAATTTTTAAATAGTTTATTTAATATTTAATCATTAATTAAATGAAGGACCAAAAATGTGATTTTTCGCATACGACCGTATTAGGACTCGAGACCACTTCCGTTAAGTTCAGATTGACGTTGCGAATTAAAATGAGTATAAGGATCGATATATTTCGAGATTAGACGATTTGGTGGTTGAAACGATTTCGAGATACGCTAAATTAGCCTTCTGGGGTGTAGTCTCAGATAGAGATGTGGTTAGGGCATTGGATCCAAAAAATGAGGTGATTTTCACAGAGGAGTTCCGTGACAATCAGACGCATCGTGTAATCGTACGGACTCGAAACGTACGACCATATATTTAGGGATTTAAATAAATGGAATATTATAATATTATTATTAAAACCCCAAATTAGATCTTCCTTCATTTCTTAAATTCACTTATCTATTCATGGCTGAAGAACAAATCATAGCCAAACCCATTAATCCACATTCAAAAATTAATTTCTCTACATCCGCTTGACGATAAAATACGAGGTAGGATCCATTGAGATTGTATGGATGAGAGCTATGCGATGACCATAGCAGAATTTTGGATCGATCTCGTTGGCTCAGATCGACCATATAGCCGTGAAATAGGGTTAGATCTTGTCAGATCTTATGGCGACGATGGGTGGATCGGAGATTGACGTTGTGATTCTTGTGCGATAGGGAGTAGATGGCCTTGATTTTGGGATGAATGGCGAAGGGATCAGAGGTGCAACCTTTACCTTGTCGCGATCAGGTCGAGAGAAGGTCGAGGCAGATGCGTTTTGATCGAAGCAAGTGGGCGTGGTGAAGCTAGGTGAAGATTGAAGAGATTTTGAAGCGGGATTCATCGACAAAGACGGATCTTGATTTCGTCGACTATAGGCCGAGAAATCGAGGAAGAGGTGAAGTGGATATGCATGGCTATGTTCATGTGCATGGGTATAGGAGATAGGAGGAGTAGAAGGATTAAAATAATCATGGTAATTAGTATTTGGTTTGATTAATTAATTATCTCGTTAATCTCAATTCTTATTTCGATCATATCTTTTGCATACGAGGTCCGTTTTGGATGCGGGTTCTTGGATTGCACTTGTGATGGCGAGATCTACACTATGGCGCTTGTTTGGATATATTTAGATGAGGTATGTGATATTATCTCTCGCTGTTCTATGATTGGTTGTTTAGTATTATATTGACGCTAAGGAATGATTTTTGATTTTAAAACGTGACATTATTATTATTATACAGTAGCTATATTTTTATAAAAGAATATATATAATTATTTTAAAATAATTTATAAAGAATATCATGGATTTTCCATCGTCGTGCCATAGTTAGTAAATTATTAGGTTAGATCTATTATTGATGTTATTTCCCATATTAATGGATATGGATGGATTGTTTATGTTGTATGTATGTAGTTTTGAATGGATGTATGGTTGTTTGGATGTATGTTTGATTGTTTGGGTTGTTTTTTATTTGGTTGTTCTGGTTGAAAACAACGATTATCGATGATTTAATTTTAGGTAGCATCTTGTACGTTGGAGTTCCGCACACGTGGAAATCTGATGAATGAGATGATCTATAAAAGAGGGTTTGGGATACATGCCGATGGATCTAGGTTTCAGAGTAGACGCTAGACGTTTCCGTTTGGTCTGTACTTAACTGTTTAGTTAAGTACAAGACCAAGGTGGATGGTATTGACCATAGTAGAGTGCTCAATGTCCATCACTATTGTTGATTGGTGATTTGGTAGATATGTGGCTAGGAGTTAATGAGATATCATGGTGCGTGATGTGATGGTTTGTTCATGCGACCAGTTTAGAGATTGGATGTTATTAACCTACGATGAGTGATATTGATAGTGAGGCGTTGATGTGGTGCTTCGACCTGGTGATTTTGATGGTGAGGCAGGGATGTGGTGCTTTGACTTAGTAAACTGATATTGTGGATAGTGACTCGATGATGTATGGAGTAGGCTCCAGGATGATAGTATCAGGACTGTATGGATCATGCTAAACCTCGGATTTCGGATGGCATGATAGTAGGGTTCTTCGACCAAGAGCTCAGGCGGAGAGCAGGATTGAGGATGGAAACTCAGGTTGGAATGAGGCTATGGATAATGGACTGGGTTGAGTGTTAGGGCTCGTGCCCAGAAACTATTGTGAGCCATTAGGGTTTGAATCCGTATCGAATGAGTAGGGCTCGATGGATGTGTTTGTGCCTAGGGATTGTTGATGACTCGAAGTGTTTTCTATTATGCCCCGAGTAGGGGCACTTTATGCAGGTGATTCCCGAGGGCTGGTAGCGATGGTCGTGTACCCTGGACCGCCCCAATGGGGTCTAGTGTTAGACGGTATGGAGGTACTATAGGAGACAACCACGACCTGAATGTACAAGGGAACACAATAGAGAACCATGATTTCCACTAGTCCATGACAGTTGCAGAGGGTCATATGAGTCTTCGTATATCCGGCACATTGAGTGATAGTTAGTATTATTTGATGGATGTAATGTTTGTTATGGTTGCTGATTAGTCACCTCTCACCTTAGGGAGTCACACTAGGTAGGTATTGTGGTAGGGATACTTAGATGCACTGACTTGACTTGTTGTAGAGTAGCTATGGATGGAGATACCTAGATATCTGAAGTTTAATTAGTATGGAGTAGGGAATATAGGTGACCTAGGTACCCTCACAGATAATGAGTATGGTATATCCTTTTTACGATGTTATAGAGTAGCATATTACTTATGTTTATGTGCTGACTCTGTGGTTTCAGGGATAGGCCGGGTATGGTTTATATACCCTCTGTTCCGTATATTATCGAGTTTTATAGTATTTTTGAGATTCGATATCGCTCACACCAGACTATTTTTTGACTCGAGATTTTATGCTTTGCTTCTTATTATCTCGGGTACCCTTAAATGAGTAGATTGAGAGCAGGTGGATGATTATGGAGTTCTACAGGTGGAGCGACTGGAGGTGATGGTTATCTATACTTATATCTGCATTTGTTATTATTATTTCCACTGTGTGACACTGTGGAGCCTTGATGGTGTTGATTTGCTATTACAAGACGATGTACCAGTTGAGTTTACTTTCCCATTATATAAACTCTATTATGGTGTTATATAACTTTGTGGATCTTTATTTAGATGATTATTTCACATTGTTATTGCTATCTCTATTGTTTTGTACCTGTATTGATTATTAAATTTACTCTGATGCGATGTGAGATATGCAATAGGTAATTTGGTTAGTTGATGCTTCCTTTTCTTCTTTTTCCATTCTTTTCTCTTGCATTTCTTCATCTTATTTCATTTTCTTTTCTTTAACTATCATTCTGCACCGTAGGTGTAGGGCGGTCGTTGCATTCAGTATCAGAGCAAAGGTTACCCGATTAATCTTAATTGATACCGTGATCCGGTAGCTATAGGGTAGGATTTGTTGCCTTTGACTAGATCTAGAGAGTGTATACGTATATATGAGAGAATTTGTATTTTTTATATATTTTGGTTTTCAAAACTTTATTGTAGTATATATAGTATATGAGTTGGGTGCACACATGAGCACTATTGATCCGATTTTCTTTATGAGAGACGGATCATCCTTATTATAGAATAGGAATGATCTAACATGAAAGAAAACCTACTATTAACTCCGCCTTTAGAGTTGATTATTGGAAAGGATCAGGGCTGCTATCCCTAATTGATAGGATATGTTCATAGAGTTGGTGCAGATCATTTCCTGGATGCCCAGTTTGTTCTGTATGGCTATGTTGCTCAAGTACCAGTGGTTAGTGTCGACTTTCCCAAGCTATATATGGACTAGGATGGTCTAGTAGGCAAATGGAGTCGGCTATTGGGAGGCAAGTTTAGTTGGTTGCTTGCAGAAGGATCTTCGATGACTTGGAGTAAGATGATGCATGAGGTAGAAGTTAGCCTCTGGATGACTCCAAGAATGGATGATGAACTAGCGGAGTATTTTTGTAGCTCTGATTCTGGAGGACTGATTTTCTTGGGACTAATTCGTAGTTCGCTTCGAAGAAGATTTGTCTCGACTTTTTTGAAGTCGGGGTGGTTAGAGAGTTCACCAATTTGAAGCACGGCGATATGTCTATGTTGGAGTATGTGGTCGGACTAGATATGATATCGAGGTACCGTCTATTCCCATTGATATTCTGTATAGAAAGGATTGAAATTTATCAATTGGTAGAGAGATCATCTTGGGGTCCGATTGATTCGTCATATTGTCGAGGGCTTCGAGACGATGATCGAGAAGTACTCAATATTAAAGAGTTATCCCATACCATTTGTGTAGGGATAGATCGGGAAGCATGTGTATTAATCACCATTTCAGTTTCGTCGATTGCTCCATCGATGAAAGAGAAGGGAAATGGCATCACCGTTTGAGATATGCTTTCCGCATATGGTGGTTCCATACGTGTTTTATTTGACATCGAGGTTTCATTCCTTTATATCTAAGATCCGATGGAGATATTGGAATAGAGACTCAAGATAATTACCGATCTTTAATCGTGACAGACCTAGTTAGGGGCTGAGCCAGCCTATACGTGGTTTGTTGGGACCTTGCCCTATCGAGTCATGGTTGTTTATTTTTTTAGACATTGATTATTTGGGGTTTAGTTGGATTGGTATTGTAGTTTAAGAATGGACTGGCTGAAGGGGATACAGAATAGTGGTGGATTGAGAGCGGCCATTGATGACGATCATGGTTGTGGAGGAGCGAATGGTAGTGATTGGCTGCCAGTAGAGGAGCCTTATATATTCGCTCGATATTCCATATGATAGGATGTCATCTGTGCTTGTAGCTGAAGAGTGTCTAGACATACTCGAGGAGGTGACCAGATTACCACCATATAGAGATAGAGTTCCATATCGATCTGGTCAGAGGAGTTGGACTAGTAGATATGCCTTTAAGGCATAGGGTGTCCAAAGAGCTTAGGAGATTAGAGGTGCGAGCGGATGACCTGTTTAGGTGATGGTTCATCCATTGGTGTATATTTTGGGTAGGATGCACCTGTTGTGTTCATCAGTAGGACGGATGGCTCTTTGGAGTTGTTTGTTGGTTGTTGTTGAGCTGGATGAGATAAGGAACATGTTCGTACACCCATTTGTTGATGACTTGTTCGATCAGCTGTATAGCATGAGTATGTTCTCTTAGTTGGACCCTGAGCTGAGGTTGCACCAACTGAGAGTAATTTGGGGGAGTGTGTCGATTATGGTGTTTCACACACTACCTTGATTTTAGGTTGGTTATGCCGTTCGGGCTAACCAATGTCGACATATGTTGTGGATCTCATGGATCATGATTAGAGTGGTCACTTAAGTAGGTTTTGCTTGTGTTCGTTGATGATACTTTCATCTACCCATGGACGAAAGAGGATCATAAGACACGATTAGTGATGAGATTTTAATGGTATCACTCCTAAAGGAGGGGAGTGAGATGCTTAGGTCATGTTGTTTCTGAGTAGGACATCACTAGAGATCCTTTAGCTGCGGCTGTCCGGAATCTAGATAGACCCAAGATAGCAGTATCGTTGACCTATTGTATTGGAGAAGATCAGACTTTGTTTGAGACGTGGGACGTAGACACGCGTTAGTGAGTCTGACCGAGAGGTTGACGAGTACATTGATGGTACTCATTCCAAGCGGGAATAAAGAGACGATAGTATGCACTTGCCTGTAGTACTTAACTAGGTATGGTAGTGATGTTGAGAGGTAATATCCAACTCTTGGTTCGAAGTTGGAGGCGATAGATTCGTATTGGAGATATGGAGGCACCATCTGTTAGGAGAGGAGTTCGAGCTGTTCAGTGATTCCACGTATTGTAGTATCTCTTCTCTGAGAGGATCTCGACCTTCGTCTGCAACAATGGTTGGATTTCTTAGCCTCTAATGGTTTTGACACTTACTAGACATTTGAAGGGAAATGTGGTGGTTGGTATTCGAGTGGGAGACGTACCAGTTTGGGAGCGATATTCCTAGAGTGGGTGTTGCCTGAGCTTATCACTGGTTATGACTCCAGTACTCGATGAGATTTGGCCAGGTGTGATGGCTAGTTTAATCGTCAGACCTACTTTGTTTTAGCTGATTGGTACTAGTCAAAGGCATTAAGATTGACTAGTGGAGATCATGACTAAATTAGAAGAGTAAGTAGTGTCTGATGAGATGATGCAGTGCGGACCCGATGGAGACCGTCGGTTCCATAGAGATTATTTGCTCTCGAGTAGTGAGAAAAATGTTTTGGGGCTGCATCATAGGATTGTCGATGACCAAGGACAGAGAGATAGCATTTGAGTCATAGTTGATTGTTCGGTAGATGATGCTAGATTTGTATTTCTTAAGTCCAGTAGTATGACATTCGTTTTTGTTTTCTCGTTTGAGGGGTGGTTGGTGTAATTCTATCGTGTGCCAAGAGCATTATAAGTGGCCCAGACTCGTTGTTCGATAATGGGTTTCAGGAGAACATACAAGAGGCGTTTGGATATTTGGCACTAAATGGATCAGACGATATTGAGACTGAACCATAGACGTAGAGAACTCATAAGCCTATTCGTACCGAAAGATGTGATAGGAATCAAGTTAGGAGGATGTCGAAGGAGTAGTAGGGTTCAATAGAATGAAAGTGAAGGCAATAAGGTAAGGTAGACTATGGGGAGCATAAGGACCGTTAGTTCAGAACTCTTTAGACAGTAGGATTTTTTTTATCATCAGCTTTCATTATGGATATCATATTGGATGTTGATTTGATTGTTAGCATTTGAGATGATAGTTTATGTTGTATGGTTGTTATACATGTGGGATAGTTATTATTTAGTATAACATTCTTGTTTGATGATTGCTATTGATGATCTAGTATAGTTAAAGATATGAGTTGTATACATATATTTGTTGTAGTAGAGTTTTTTGGACTTAATCATCCAAAGGAGGTTATGCCGAATTTTTTTGGAATCTGACAGATTTTTGATGGCCGATGGGTTAGGAGATGTTCTCTTTGCTTTGTGATTTCGAGGACGAAATTCTTTAAGGAGGGGAGAATGTAACGACTCATATTTTTAACGATTGGATATTTAAATAGTTTATTTAAATATTTAATCATTAATTAAATAAAGGTTCGAAAATGTGATTTTCTTGCATATGACTGAATCAGGACTTGAGACCATTTCCGTTGAGTACGGATTGACGTTGCGAATTGGAATGAGTATAAGAATTGCTATATTTTGAGATCGGACAATTTGATGGCCGAAAAAATATTGAAATACACAAAATTAGCCTTCGGGGTTACAGTCTTAGATGGACACGTGGTTAGGGCGGTTGGATTCGAAAAAATGAGGTGATGTACGTAGATGAGTTTTGTGGCAATCAGACACGTCGTGTGATCGTATGGACTTAAAACATACGGCCATTTATTTAGGAATTTAAATAAATGGAATATTATAATTTAAATCCTAAATTGGATCTCCCTCCATTTCTCAAATTCACTTTACTATTCACGGCTGAAGAACAAATCATGGCCAAACCCATCAGTCCATATTCAAAAATTAATTTCTCCACATCCGCTTGAGGATAAAATACGAGGTAGGATTCGTTGAGATCGTATGGACAAGAGCTATGCAATGACCGTGGTGGAATTTTGGATCGACGTCATTGCTTGGGATCGACCATATAGCCGTGAATTAGAGTTCAATCTTGTTGGATCCTGGAGCGACGATGGGTGGATTGGAGATTGCTGTTGTGATTCTCGTGCGATGGGGAGTAGATGGCTTTGATTTTAGGATGAAGGACGAAGGGATGGGAGGCGTGACCTTTGCCTTGTTGCGATCAGGTCGAGAGCAGGCCAAGGCAGACGCATTTTGATCGAGGCAAGTGGGCATGGCGAAGCTAGGTGCAGATCGAAGAGATTTTGAAGCGGAATTCGTCGGCGAATACAGATCTTGATTTCGTCAACTATAGGCCGAGAAATCGAGCATGAATATGTTCATGTACACATATACAGGTGATAGGAGGAGAAGAAGGATTAAATTAATCACGGTAATTAGTATTTGGTTTGATTAATTAATTATCTCGTTAATCTCGATTCTTATTCCGATTATATCTTTTGCATACGAGGTCCGTTTTGGATGCGATTTCTTGCGTTGCACTCGTGAAGGCGAGATCTACACTATGGCGCTAGTTTGGACTGATTTGGATGTGATATTATCTCTCACTATAATTTATTGTTTGTTTAGTATTATATTGACACTCGGGAATGATTTTTGATTTTAAAACGTGATATTATTATTATACAGCAGCTATATTTTTATAAAAGGATATATAATTATTTTAGAATGTTTTATAAATAATATCGCTTATTTTTTTTATCATCGTGCCATAATTAGTGAATTATTAGATTAGATCTATTATTGATATTATTTCCCACATTAATAGATATGGATGGATTGTTTATGTTGTATGTATGTTATTTTTGATGGGTATATGGTTGTTTGGATGAATGGATGTTTGGATGTATTATAACACCCCTAATTTAAATAAAATTATTCATGAGATTTAACTAGATAAATTAAATAGAATAATGTAGAGATTAGAGTGATAAGGGAATTGAGATTTGAAAACCAATTAAGGTCGTGCCTTAACTAAATGAATTTATAAGAATGGTTCACAAGTTAAATACTTAAGAAAAATAAGGCAAGGGTAATATGGGGAATAGCCGAACCCCAAAACCCCTAAAACCCTTACAACCATTCCATTCTCATTCATACTTCCATATAAACAAAAACATAAACAAAAGGAGATCAAGGCCGACCATAACCTTAGGAGAAAAGGAGATCAAAATCAATTGGAAGCTAAGATTCAAGCAAGGAAGAATTAAGCAAGAACAAATCTCAAGTTCCTTATCCAAACAAGGTGAATAATAATCTAAACCATCTCATATATGTTTTATTAAACATTTTAAATTTCAGGTTTAAGGTTTGAAACCGTTTGGATGGGTTGAATGATGCCATGTTTTGATTATATGCCATGTTTTGATTTAAACAAGGATTTTTATGTAAAGGTATAATTCGATTTTAAGGTAAAAATCATAAAAAATGAGTTCAAATGCCATGATGGTTGAATATGATATGTAAAATGTTATTTTGGAGATGGGTTTAAATTTTCATAATATTCCAAGCTATGGATAATTTATTATGAATTTTGAATGGAAGAAATAGTTATTTTGGGTTTAAATTGCTTAAGGCAATAATGTAATATTTTCGGGTCTGAAAATTTATGTATGATAGAAAACATGTTAAAGGTCAATTATTCTGATTTTTAGGGATTTTTCCTAAGTGATTTAATGGAAATTAAATTAGTTAAGTTTGGGGACTTAAACATATTAATTGCTTTATTAAGGAGATTATTTGCTAAAGCATTTTTAATTATTATTTGATGAATTCGGCAGTCTTTTTGGAAATGTATTTTGATAAAGGATTGGCAACCAATCATATTTTGATAAATTAGGTAAGTTAGGTGAAAAGGAATTTCTTGTAATGGTTTAAACTCAGTTTTGTTTCAAATTACTACCTTGCCACTTCCTTTTGCTCGCTTCTGAAACCATGCCCAGTAGGCCTTTCGAACCCATTCGAAACCAATTCACAGGGTATCAAGTAATTGGTATGCAGTGTATTGGAGAAAGGCAGAAGGGATGGGCTCGAAGGCTTGCTTTAGAAGTGGTTGAGGCCACTTTTAAATAGCTTTCGAATGAATTCCTGCGTGCCTTTGTTTTAAAAGAAGCTCTCGAATGAGTCGTTGCTTATTTTGTTTTAAAAAGAAGCTTTTGATAAGGAAGCCACTTTTGAACCTACTTGAAACCTAGCTGCCGCTTTCATGCCTTTCGAATTAGTTAAAGGTTGCTTTCTTTATAACTTTGAGTCAATGATTTCGAAAGGGGAGCTTTCGTCCTTGAAAAATTCGAAGTCGCCTTCTCATGCTTTCGAAAGGGCTATTTTTAGCTGAAAACGGTGTACGCTTGTGCACACTAATTATGGATCGTGTAATATGGACTAACAATATATGCGGAATGTTATTTACAATTGCTATACAAGTAAATATTCAATAAACTAACTATATAGCAATTCACATATATAGAATAGTAAATGCAGTAAACTGTAAAAATCACACCAGGGATTTTTATACTGGTTCGGACCTCCCATCCTACGTCCAGTCCCAGACTTCTATCTGGATTTTCACTACCAACTACCTCGCTTCACCCGGAGGAACAGGTTTACAACACCCGAATAGCCGAACGGGATTTCGTGCCTCTTACAACACCGAGGACTTCAACAAAAACAAATACAATTGTCGTTGACAACTTGTGCTCTTGATAACACGGATTTGTCACTTATAGTACACCCTTCCTATAATCTTATCCTCAAAATATGTGAATGATGTTTGTGAAGATTGAAGGAAGTATATTACTTATTGAATCAAAAGATATGAAATAATTTCAAGGATTCAATAAGCAATTGAAATATTTGAGAGCTTTTAGAATGCAAGAGTATTTAGAAAGTAAGATCAGAAATTAGAGCATGAATCTATGTAGAATCAATGATTTAGACGTGTTTATATAGAGAATAAATGGTTGTAACTCTTTGTGAAGAGTAGCCATTAATAGATATGATCATTGATGAAAGGTAAGAGATGCAACCATTGGAGAAAGAAGTGTCTTTTGGGAAAGGTTGCTCTCTGTTTAAAAACGGTCGACAGATCAAAAATGGTCGGTAGACAGGATTTCAAATATATAGACGTTATGTGCATGTGTGTACGTTCATTGTGCATTTTACACAGAAACGGTCGACCGCCTGGTTTATTACCGGTCGACCGGTCCTTGTAAAATTGCACAATGAATGTGCAATGCCATTCAAACGTATATATATCGATTATATTGAGGTGCATGATTATTTGGGGATAGATTTTAACAATTTTAACACTATTACAACATCAAATAATCAACCTATAATCTAGAGTACCATATGTAGCTCTTTTGTGCCTCTTTATAGCCATGATGTCTTCGTTTTGTCGATCGCCTTTATTTCTTTGTCAGAAATCAAAACTTCATAGAATCTGTGACTCAACATTCTCCCCCTTTTTGATTGATGACAACATATATCTGAAGTTCTGAATCTCCCCCTGAATATGTGATCTCCCCCTGAGATTTTGTCTGTATTCTTTATATAAATATATATATATTCCTGCAAATAATTGTTAGCACTTTCTCCCCCTTTGTCATCGACAAAAAGGAGTAATAGATAATGGAATAATATTGGAATGTATCAACCAGAATATCCACTTTCCTCTTTTCTTAAGTGGGACCTGCAAAAAATATAATTAATACCATGGTACCCACTTTTTATGGAGTCCTAAGAGTTAGATCTTAGGAATCCAAACCCATACGGGTCCGGTATCCCCTTTATATATATAATTAGTATTAAAATGCACAGTATTCATGAAATTCTGAATATATTTGTTCCTAATCAAATTGTTATTTATTTTAGGAACCCATATTTTGATAGTCTTGACATTTTTCTTCTGAAATTTTACAATTGGTTTTGGTTTGGAATATAATAAACTAAGATTTTTCTTAGCTTCAGTCTTTTGTATTTGCTTCTTCCTTTCATTACCAAGATGTTTCTTGGTTTCTTGTTTCTTATATCCCAAACCTTGTTTATTTGAAATAGATTATGAACTTTCAATGATTTTTGTCAAATTTTCTCGACCTTTGTTAAAGTTAGAAACATTTTGAGTAATGTTATCTAACTTAGTTTGTAAACTAGCTTTTTCTAGGTCTAGAATTTTGACTTTAGCCTTAAGCTCATGATTTTCAGTAGTGAGAGCATTATTTTTCTCTTTTTGAGCTTCTATTTCTTGACTCAAAAGAGATAGTTGAGAGTCAACATTAGATGATGATTCTTGAATTTTTTCAAGTTCTTCTTCTAATATTTTCTTCTCATCTTTTAACATATCTCGTTCAAACTCTGCTCTACTTAAATCTGCTTTGACTACTTTTAATTGACGTTTTATGTCTTTATATTTGACTATTAATTCAGCATTAATATCAAGTAATTCATCAAATGTAGGAATTTGTACCTCATCTTCTGTTGCCATAAAACAAACATTAGCTTGTTCATTCTCTGAATCACTTTCTGATGAAGATGAGTCTGAATCATCCCATGTTACTGAGAAGGCTCGTTTCTTTGACTTGTCCTTCTTATATTTGAATTTGTCATTTTCTGACTTCTTCTTTTGTTTTGGACAATCCTTCTGCATGTGCCCCTTCTTGTGACAGTTGAAACATTCTATAGCGGATGCAGATGGTTTATTTGATCCAGGTTTCCTTTTGTTGTAACGACTGGCTTTTTGATATTTTAGGAATTTTTTGAATCCTTTTGCAATGAATGCCAGATCTTCATTTTCAGAATCTGATTCATTTTCATCTTTCTCAGCGTGAAATGCTACATTTTTCTTTTCTTCTTTCTGTTCTTTTCTAGCCTGCAAATTTGCTTCATAGGACATTAGATTTCCTATCAATTCATCTGGCTTCATGACGGAAAGGTCATTAGCTTCTTCAATTGCTAATACTTTTCCTTCCCATTCACTAGTCAGAGAATGTAGGATTGTTGAAACAACATCAAAATCTGAATATTTTTGTCCTAATCCGATAAGTGCGTGATGAATAGTTTGAAACCTTGAATACATATCATTGATTGTCTCATTCGGTTTCATTTTGAAATTTTGAAACTGACTTTTCAGCATGGCTATTTTGGCTTGTTTAACCTTGTTAGTACCTTCATGAGTGGTTTTCAGCATTTGCCAAATTTGATATGCAGTAGTGCAGATACTAACACGGTTATATTCATTTTGGTCTAATGCACAAAACAACATATTTATTGCCTTTGCATTTACGGCTGCTGCCGTTTTCTCAGTCGTTGTCCATTCTAAATATTCAGTTGTTGGATTCACTATTTCTTTTTGGGTAGCATTCCAAGCATCATAGCTATTTGATTGCATAAAAAATGACATACATGTTGCCCAATAGCTATAGTTGAGACCATTAAAGAATGGAGGTCTTTGTGTTGATTGACCTTCCGTGTAAGTGTTAGTGCTAGTGCTTGCATTATTTGCCATATTACAAGAATATATCAAATAACGGTGTTACGGTTATATGATGACCGTGCTCTGATACCAAATGAAAACGGTGTACGCTTGTGCACACTAATTATGAATCGTGTAATATGGACTAACAATATATGAGGAATGTTATTTACAATTGCTATACAAGTAAATATTCAATAAACTAACTATATAGAAATTCACAGATATAGAATAGTAAATGCAGTAAACTATAAAAATCACACCAGGGATTTTTATACTGGTTCGGACCTCCCGTCCTACGTCCAGTCCCAGGCTTCTATCTGGATTTTCACTACCAACTACCTCGCTTCACCCGGAGGAACAGGTTTACAACACCCGAACAGCCGAACGGGATTTCGTGCCTCTTACAACACCGAGGACTTCAACAAAAACAAATAAAATTGCCGTTGACAACTTGTGCTCCTGATAACACGGATTTGTCACTTGTAGTACACCCTTCCTATAATCTTATCCTCAAAATATGTGAATGATGTTTGTGAAGATTGAAGGAAGTATATTACTTATTGAATCAAAAAATATGAAATAATTTCAAGGATTCAATAAGCAATTGAAATATTTGAGAGCTTTTAGAATGCAAGAGTATTTAGAAAGTAAGATCAGAAATTAGAGCATGAATCTATGTAGAATCAATAATTTAGACATGTTTATATAGAGAATAAATGGTTGTAACTCTTTGTGAAGAGTAGCCATTAATAGATATGATCATTGATGAAAGGTAAGAGATGCAACCATTGGAGAAAGAAGTGTCTTTTGGGAAAGGTTGCTCTCTGTTTAAAAACGGTCGATAGGTCAAAAATGGCCGGTAGACAGGATTTCAAATATATAGACATTATGTGCATGTGTGTACCTTCATTGTGCATTTTACACAGAAACGGTCGACCGCCTGGTTTATTACCGGTCGACCGGTCCTTGTAAAATTGCACAATGAATGTGCAATGCCATTCAAACGTATATATATATCGATTATATTGAGGTGCATGATTATTTGAGGATAGATTTTAACAATTTTAACACTATTACAACATCAAATAATCAACCTATAATCTAGAGTACCATATGTAGCTCTTTTGTGCCTCTTTATAGCCATGATGTCTTCGTTTTGTCGATCGCCTTTATTTCTTTGTCAGAAATCAAAACTTCATAGAATCTGTGACTCAACATTAGCTACTTTTAACTAGGGTTTTAGAGGCAATGGTTTCAAAAGGAAGGTTTTGAAACCATCATCTTCCCTAGATACTTTACTTAAAATCAATGCTTTAGAAAGGGGTAATTTCACTTCTGTTCTTCTTGACCCAATAGTTATATTAAGTGTTAATCCCAATGGTTAAAAGGAACACTTTTAAATGGTTTCTATGATGCTTTCGAAGGGTATGCCTTAAGTCTTTCGAAGGATATATTTTAGGCATTTCAAAGGGTATGTTTTAAGTATTTCAAAAAATAAGCTTTATGTGTTTCGAAAGGTGAGATTTAAGCAGTGTTTTAAATCTCGGATTTTGGCCAATATCTCGGGAAAATATCTCGGCTATCTCGGGCGATATTTAAAACACTTATAACTAAATAGGCTGCCAAATCTCGGATTTTGGCTGATATCTCGGATTTTTCATCTCGGCCATCTCGGGGAGATTTAAAAGCCTGGATTTAAGTATTTCGAAACAGATGTTTTAAGTGTTTTGAAAGGAAGGTTTGAATACTTTCGAAATGTATGTTTTTAATGATTTTGAAAGAAAAGGCGTAAGGTTTTGAAAGCCTTGGTTTCCACACAAGAAACCCAATCTCAATTTTAAAAGTAAATCCATGGCAATATGAAAGAGCTTCAAAATGGCATTTATTGGAGTTTTTGAAGAACCTTTCCTTGCTAAAGATAGTGGGTTAAGGGTATTAACCATATTTCATTAGAAAGATGATTACAAAGAAGTTAAATCATGGATTCTTATATTGATTAGTTATCATGTATGCTTTTGTAAACATGTCCACTTAATAATTAACATATAACTACATTTTAGGGTGTTAAGGGACAGAATAACTAGTTAGGTTGACCCAGTAGTGAATATACATAGAGTTAACTCCTGTGTGAGTAGAGTTGCATTTAGGAGGTCAGGCAGACCAGAATATAGAATGCCCAAAGACTGATCAAAGGTCTATTGTTTAGACAGGTTCTTAGTAAGCCCATGAAAACTATGTATGAAAATAGTTATTGGCAGGGGCCAATAGGTTCTTAGTGATCCCATGAAAACTATGTTCGGATTAAGTTGTTGAAAGAGGTCAATAGGTTCATAGTGATCCCATGAAACTATGACATGAGAGAAGTTATCAGAGAACCCAATAGGTTCATAGTAAGCCCTTGAAAACTATGAGTGGAGAAAGTTATTGGTAGATACCAATAAGTTCGTAGAGATCCTATGAAAACTATGATTGGATGATAGTATTGGTAGAAACCAAAAGGTTCATAATGACCCCATGAAAACTATTAAATTGGATAGAAATTCCAAAGAATTAACAGATTATTAGTCAGCCTATGAAACTAATTGGTTAATAGTGACCCTACAAACTATATCTTGAGACAGATAGTCAGATAAATGAGGATGATAAAGTCAGAACATATTGCATGTTTGCATATCATCATAATACATTTTATTATGTTATGTTTTAACCATTGTGGATGCAGGTGCATAGTATATGGTTATTATAAATTGGGTTAAGATACTAGTGAGGGGAAAACCCATTCTGCTAAGCGATATAGTCTCACTAGATATCTATATGGTTCGAGATGGTAGGTTATTATTCATACCAGACTTTTTGTCAGACTCGAAGTTTATATTTTTCCCTTAAACTCTTGAGTGCTCAATTGATTTTGAGTAGTTTGAGAGTTAAGGTTTTCAGGTTCTCCTTTAGAGGAGTAAGCTTCCGGAGACGTGCAGGAGGGAAGCTAGCGATTAAGAGTTCTTTCTGTTTGAATCTGCTGAGTTTTGGATGTAATAGCAAAGTTGTTTATTTTCCTACATTTAGACGTTGATCAACCAAAGGGGCATTTATATGTTGCTCTTGGCGTATTTTGTAATAATTATATTTCTCTGAATGTGGTTTACGAATTGAGATTATGAATGAATTTGAAATATGATTTAAAGTGGAATGAGATATTTGTTTTATGATTTTATAATTTTTCATATCTAGGTGTTACTGTTATATCAACATATCTAACATTACTGCATTTGGTCACCGAGAATTAATAACTATGGATGACTGCAACATCCGTAGCAGTTAGTTTTGGGCCTCTAAGTGGGGGATGTTACAAGTTAGTATCAAAGAGTAGGTTTATGTAAATTTAAAAAGAAATTTAAACCTAAAAGATTTTCAAAACATAATCCAATGAATCAGAAAATGAGACCGTGGTTGGGTTAACGCTATAGTAATGTACTTGTATTTGTTACATATATATCTATAAGTACGTACTCTCCTTTCTCTTAGACCATTCATCGGTATCTTACTAAGGCTTGTATGTAGATTTATGAGGAAGGAAGATATGGGGGCAGGAAACAGAAGAGGAAATCTAGGTCGAGGAAGCACCACAACTAACGAAAATGCTCGACCCAACACCAGGAGAAACTCGGATCGATAGGCAAATGCTAATCCAAATGCAAATACCAACGTAGGTGCTGGAACCCCGCCAGTAGATATGGGGATGATGTATCGGTTCTTTGTCAATCTGATGCAAGCTGGAGCAACTGCAGGAATAGCCGGAGGAAATGCTGTGAATGTTGGAGGAGCTAATCCTGTGGCCCCATTTGGCAATAACTATGCTAAGTTGAGCAGGGATTATACTAGTCTTGGTGGGAAGCTGTTTTTGGGAACAAAGGATGTTGTCGAAGCGGAAAACTAGTTATTGCATTGTGAAAGGATCTTCGCTGACTTGGGATTAAACAATGAGCAGAAGAGGAGACTTGCCTCTAGACAGTTGTAAAGAGCAACACTTCATTGGTGGAATACTGTTACCGTGGGAGTTCCCGAGGAAGAGTTGACTTGGACAGAGTTTTGAAGGAGATTTGAGCAGAGGTTTTTGCTTGAAATTGCCAATTCGATAACGTAGAGAAAGTTCGTGGACTTAGTGCAAGGTGAAATATCCATAATTGAGTATGATGGGTTGTCCAGATATGAATATGCTACCATTGACACCGTCATTAAAAGCAATGAGAAATTTATTCGAGAGTTAAGACCCGAGATTGCTATAGCGTCTGTGCCACATCTCCGTGATCTAAGTACAGTTGTAGTGGAGATGGCAATCTAGAATGAAGAGATGCTTTCTACTTATGGGAAGGAGAAGCAGGTTGAAATCCAGGGTGTTCGGGGCAAGAAGAGGAAATCCATTAAGAAGAAAGGAACCCAAAAGGGAGGAGCTGCCAAGAAGGTGAATCTAGTTTGCTTTAAGTGTGATAGGAAGGGACATTATGCTTATGAATGTCGAACTGGAAAAGGGAAGAAGGTTGCAAATAAGAAGGGAATGAAGTGCTTCAATTGTGACCAAATCGGGCATTACAAGAATCAGTGTCCAAAACCGGTTAGAGAAGACAAGGGAAAAGTTTTTGCCTTGGAACTATATTCTTCCAAACCAACAACAGACGAGAAGGGGAAATCCGTGATGGAAGGTATGCTTTTGATTCATAGTATACCAGTTAGGGTACTATTAGATACCGGTGCATCGCATTCATTTATATCTCATTGTTTGGTAGATAAATTATGTTTAGAACCCTCATACCTTGTTACTTCCTTAAGGGTTGCGAATCCAATAGGAGGGTATGCAACTCTAGGGATGATATGTGACCAGTTAGAACTTAAATTGTTAGGTCATAAGTTCGCATGCAGTTTGTATGTTTTCAATTTCATAGGCTTCGGGATCATTTTGGGTATGGATTGGTTAGATAAATATGATGCTAGAATATTTTGCCAAGATAGGGAAATATCGCTAAGACACCATAATAGTCATATGCGAATTATATACTCGATGGAGAAATTATACTCAAATGCTTGTGCGTTGCTGAATGCAATGGAAGTAGGAGAAGAGTTGAATCAGGTTTTGGTAGCAAGAGAGTTTGCAGATGTATTTGAGCCAGTCACAGGATTACCACCGAAGTGAACTATTGAGTTTCAGATAGATCTTGTGGCAGGAGGAGGACCTGTAAGTAGACCACCTAGCAGGATGACACCTACCGAGATGAAGGAATTGAAGGTGCAGCTAATGGATTTAGAAAGAAAGAATTTTATTAGACCAAGCAATTCGCCTTGGGGAGCGGCCGCGGTGTCGTGAAGAATCTGGATGGGTCATTAAGGATGTGCATCGACTATCGTAAGTTGAACGAGAAGACAGTCGAGAATAGGTATCCTTTCCCGAGAATCGATGATTTATTTGATTAGTTGAGTGGAACCAGAATATTTTCCCAATTGGATTTGGTGACATGTTTCCATCAGTTAAGGATGGCAACGGACAATATTACATTGACGGCGTTTCGGACTAGGTATGGTTCATACGAATGGTTAGTAATTCTATTTGGGTTAACGAATGCGCCGGCTTTCTTCATGGATTTGATGAACTGAGTTTTCTAAGAGCACTTGGATAGGTTCGTATTAGTATTCATAGATTACATTTAATATACTCTAAGGATGAAAGAGAGCATGAAGTTCATCTTAGAATAGTGCTTGAGACGCTGAGGCAGTATCAATTGAAAGAAAAGTTTTCAAAGTGTCATTTCTAGAAGAAAGAAGTTGGGTTTCTTGGTCACGTGGTTTCAGAGAAGGGTTTGTCAGTTGATCCAGATAAGATCGAGGCTGTTAACAACTAGAAGAGACCAGAGACGGTGACTGAGATCAGAAGTTTTCTTGGACTCGCTGACTATTACTGGTGATTCATTAAGGATTTCTCGCGGATAGCAGCACCTTTAACTAAGCTAACCAGGAAGGACGTAAAGTTTATTTGGTCTAACAAATGTGAGGAAGCATTCCTTAAGTTAAAGCATTTGTTGACCAATGCACCTATATTAGTAGTTCCCGATGGAAATCAAGGGTTAGTAGTGTATATAGATGCATGTGGAACCGGGTTAGGAGCTGTGTTGATGCAGAAAGGTAAAGTTATTACCTACGTTTCATGACAGCTTAGACCACATGAAGTGATATATCCCACTCATGATCTAGAGTTGGCAGCAGTGTTTTTCGCACTGAAAGTATGAAGACATTATCCCTTAGGAGAGATATTTGAGTTATACATAGATCATAAGTCCTTAAGGTATCTATTCTCTCAAAAGGAGTTGAATATGAGACAACAGAGGGGGCTGGAGTTTTTAGCCGCTTATGATTTTGGTATAGAATATACACTTGGAAAAGGTAATAAAGTAGCGGATGCACTTAGCAGAAAACATTAGAATGTGGTGTTAGCTATGTTAATGGAATAGAAGGATCTAGAGGTTTTGGCTACTTGTAGTGTGCAGTTAAGATCGACTGCTAGTTCTAGTCAGAGCACTGCCACGTTGTCCTGCTTGGAAGTTCGACCAGTTTTGATCAAAAGGATTGCTTCTAAGCAGAAAAAGACCTATTGTTAGCCGAGAAGGTTAGAAGGTTTGAGGTTGGATCGAAGATTGATGATCTAAAAGATTTTAAACTTGACCAGTGGGGATGGTTGAGAAAGAAGGGACGGTTGTGTGTTCCAAATGTTAAGGACTTAAGGAGAGAAGTTCTTAGCATCATCGATCCAAATTTATGATTCATCCTGGGGGAACCAAGATGTATTAGGACATGAACATGTGTTTCTACTACAAATGTATAAAGAGGGATGTTGGCTTATCGGTAAAGCAGTGTGTGAACTGTCAACAAGTGAAGGTCGAACATCAAAAGCCGAGTAGGTTGCTTCAACCTTTGGAGATACCAGTTTGGAAATGGGTTTCGATATCCATGGATTTTATAGACGGGTTGCCTAGGACAAATCGAGGAAATGAAAGTATATGGGTCATAGTGGATAGGTTGACCAAGGGTGCCCATTTCGTTCCAGTTAAGTCAACCAGGACGGCACATGTTGTAGCTAAATTGTTTATGAAGAACTTAGTTAAATTGCATGGAATTCCTAGTAGTATAGTAAGTAATAGAGATACTTCATTTACTAGCAAATTCTGGAAGAGTCTATAGGACGTGTTAGGTACCAAGCTCGAGATGAGTATTGTGTATAACCCTTAGACAAAAGGGCAAACAGAGAGAGTCAA
Source organism: Allium fistulosum (assembly GCA_030737815.1). Lineage (NCBI taxonomy): Eukaryota > Viridiplantae > Streptophyta > Magnoliopsida > Asparagales > Amaryllidaceae > Allium > Allium fistulosum. Next base: position 1,122,762,343 of record CM060904.1, on the reverse strand, counting down.
CAAGGCACTCGAGGATTTGTTAAGAGCTTGTGTGCTAGATTTTGGTGGATATTGGGAAGATCGCCTACACTTAGTTGAGTTTTCCTATAATAATAGTTATCAGACTAGTATAGGAATGACGCCTTTCGAATATTTGTGTGGGAGGCCATGCATGTCACCAGCATGTTGGTTGGAAACTAGAGATCGATTAGTCTTAGGTCCAGATCTGGTAAGAGAGGCAATATAGAAGACTGAGTTGATCCGAGGTAGGATGAAGGAAGCTCAGTCTAGAAAAAAGAGTTATGTAGATAAGAGTGTAAGGATCTGGAGTTCTTAGTTGGAGATAGGGTTTTCATTAAAGTATCACCAATGAAGGGTGTGGTATGATTCGAAAAGTCAGGAAACTGGCACTGACATATGTATTTTGTAATAATTATATTCCTCTGAATGTGGTTTATGAATTGGGATTATGTAATGAATTTGAAATATGATTTGAAGTGGAATGAGAAATTTTTTTTATGATTTCAAAAATTTTCATATTCAGGTGTTTATGTTATATCAATGTATCTAACATTACCGCATTTGGTAACTGAGAATTAATAACTATGGATGACTGCGACATCTGTAGCAGTTAGTTTTGGACCACCAAATGGGGGATGTTACATGTATGTTTGATTGTTTGGCTTGTTTGTTATTTGGCTATTTTGGTTGAAAACACCAATTAGCGGTGATTTGATTTTTGGTAGCATGTTGTAAGTTGGAGTTCCGCACATGCAGAAATCTAATAAACGAGATGAGCTGTAGAAGAGGGTTTGGGATACGTGCCAATATATCTGGGTTTTAGAGTGGATGCTGGACGTTTCCAAACCATTTGGTTAAGTATAAGACCAAGGTGGATGGTATTGACCATAGTAGAGTGGTCATGTCCATCACTATTGTTGATTGGGGATTTGGCTGATATATGGCTTGGACGTTGATGAGATATCATGGAGTGCGACGTGATGATTTGTTCGTTCGACCTGTTTAGAGATTGGATGTTATTAACCTATGACGATTGATATTGATGGTGAGGCAGTGATGTGGTACTTAGACCTGGTGATTTTGATGGTGAGGCAGGGATGTGGTGCTTCGACCTGGTAAACTGATTTCACGGATAGTGACTCAATAATGAAAGGAGTAGGCTCCAGGATGATAGTATTCGGACTGTATGGATCGTGTTGGACCTTAGGCTTAGGATGGCATGACAGTAGGGTTCATCGATCGAGAGCTCGAGTGGAGAGCAGGATTAAGGATGGCAGCTCATATTTGAGTGAAGCTGTGGATAGTGGAATGGGTTGAGTGTTAGGGCTCGCGCCCAAAAACTGTAGTGAACCAGTAGGGTTTGAATCTTTATTGAGTGAGTAAGGCTCGATGGATGTGTTGTGTCTTGGGATCGTTGATGACTTGGAGTGTTTTCTGTTGTGCCCAAAGCAGGGGTACTATATGCGGGTGATACCCGAAGGCTGATAGCGATGGTCGTGTACCCTGGACCGCCCCGAGGGGTCTAGTATCAGACGGTACGGAGCAAATGTAGGAGACAACCGTGCGAGGTTTCGGATCTGAAAGTATGAGGGAACATAACAAAGAACCGAGATTTCCACTAGTCCTTGACAGTTGCAGAGAGTCATACGAGTCATCACATATCTGGCACATTGGGTGACAGTTAGTATTATTTGGTGGATGTTGTGTTTGTTATGGTTGCTCACTTGTCACCTGTCACCATAAGGATGTCACACTAGGTAGGTATTGTGGTAGGGATGCCTAGATACCCTTACTTGACTTAGTGTGGGGTAGGTATGGATGGAGATAGCTAGATACTTAAAGTTTACTTAGTATGGAGTAGGGATTATAGGTGGAGATAACTTGGCACCCTGACATATACTGAGTATGGTATACCCTTTTTACGATGTTATATAGTAGCATATTACTTGTGTTTATGTGCTGACTCTATGGTCAAAGGGACATGTCAAGTATGGTTTATATACTCTCTGTTCCATCTATTATCGAGTTTTATAGTATTTTGAGATTTGATATCGCTCACACCAGACTGTTGTCTAACTCGAGGTTTTATGTTTGCTTCTTATTATCTCGGGCACTCTTAATGAGTAGATTAAGAGCAGGTGGATGATTATGAAGTTCTACAGGTGAACCGACAGGAGGTGACGGTTATCTATACTTATTTGTGCATTTGTTATTATATTTCCGCTGTATGACACTGTGGAGCCTTGAAGGTGTTGATTTTCTATTATGAGACAGTGTACCAGCTGAGTTTACTTTTCCATTGTATAAACTCTATTACGGTGTTGTATAACTTTGTGGATCTTTATTCAGATGATTATTTCACATTGTCGTTACTGTCTCTATTGTTTTATACATGTATTGATTATTATATTTACTCAGATGCGATGTTTCGTTTTCCATTCTTTTTTCTTCTATTTCTTCATCTTATTTCTTTTTCTTTCCTTTGACTACCTCTCTGCACCGTTGGTGTAGGGTGGTCATTACAAGAAACCTTTGAGTTATCAACGATCCCTTTGCACGCGTGTCCAAAAAGGAACCCAATCATTATTTCATCATGGCTATCTCCACAGTAGGACACAATCACAAATCCCACTCGCAAGCCCCCATCGTTAAGCTTGCCCTTGTGAATCACCATCATGACTTCTATCGTAAGTCGTCATCTTCGAATCGCCTTTAGCCACCCATCGCAAGTCGTGGAGCCATTGTACTAAGTCTCGAAGTCATTATGTCGAAGCACCAATTCATCGCTTCACCATCAAAATCGATCGTCGTAGAGCAATAACATCAAGACCAACAGTCGACCGCACAAACAAATCAACACATCACACTCCTCGAAGCCTCCTGACCATCTATGCCAAATTTTCCATCATCAATAGTGGTAGATATCGACCACTCCAAAGTAGTCGATAACGACAACTTCGGGCGTGTACTTAACCAAAAGTGGTTAAATACAAACCAAATGAAAACATTCGGCATCCATCCAGAAATCCAAAGCATATCCCAAGTCCCATTTTCATCTCTAGATCAATCAGCGTGCGTGAAACTTTATGCATGAAATTCTACCCTGTGGGATGTTTTCTAATAATGTATCGCCTTCGAACAACGTTTTCAACCAAAACAAGCAAACAAACATACATACCACCAACAAGCATACTAAATTCTATAATAGCCTACATATATCTATGGTAACACAATACAATCCATCCAAAGCAACCAATATGGCATAAATATCGGTAACAGCCTAAATCTATCATATCAGCAAAATAGTGTGTCAATGGGAAAAATGAGATATTTAATTTGAAACCATTTTAAAACACTTTTAATTCTTTTGATAAAACAAGATCCAAGTTTTAACATTTTAGAAATCACATTTTGAAGTTAGAAAACATTTCAAAATGTCATTTCAATACTATACTAACAATCATAGAATGGTGAGAGCCAATATCACTCATCTTAACCAAATCTGACCAATCTATCGCCAAGTCGTAGAGCTTTCCATCTCGACCGCGACGTAAGAAACCACGTCCAAAACGGACCTCGTATGCAAAAGATATGCATTTTATAATATAATGGATTAAATAAACAATTAAATTACTTAATTAATCACCAAATTCCCTAATTACCTTGCTAATCCTTTCTTCCCCAATCCAATGTGCACCCTTACATGTCCATGCACATGAAACCCATTGCCAAAAACTTCCCCAATTGATTTCTTGCTCCATAGTCAGCGAAATGGTGCGCCGTCTTTGCCAACTAGTCCGTCTACGCGCCCTCTTCGCAACGCATACCATGAAGCCAAGCTCGGCCCTCCCATTCTAAATACGACCCACTCCATGTCCATGTCACAGCCAAATGCATAACCTACTAAGGTGAACCACCCTCACAAAAATTGGTGGAAAGGCGCACATCGGGAAGAGAAGAACAATATTGCCCTCCATTTCACCTCTCGTTGCTTCTACCTCCCTTGAAAACCCTAGATCGACTGTTATGTTCGGTCATCCCCAAAATTATCACTGCACACTATGAAATAGATAAGGGCTTGAAGCCCTCTTTAATATGAATGCCATGAAACTGGCTTGTAATTTTTCGTGGCCCAAATCATCGGATTTTGATTTTTGAAAATAAATAAGGGATGTTGCCTTTTCTGTTAGTTCACTGTAATGGAACAGTGAATTGCGAGTGAGAGGAATGAGGGTTTTAATTGGTTAAGGGGATTATTATATTAATATTATTATTTGAATTCTCAAATAAACGGTCATATGTTTTAAGCTCGCATGATCAAACGATGCGTCTGATCGTAACAAAACTCGTATGCGTACATCATCTGATTTTTCTAGTCCTGATGGTATAAATTTCATCGCTATCTGAGACAGCACTTCGAGATGATAATTTCGCGCTTTTCGAAACCGTTTCGGCCATTAGATCATCCAATCTCCAAATATAGCGATCCTTGTACTCACTTTAATTCAGAACGTCGATACAAAATCAATAGAAGTGGTATCGAGTCTTGATTCACTCATATGTGAAAATTCATATTTTTTGGACAGTCAATTAATTAATAATTCAATATTTAAATCAATTATTTAAATATTCTATCGTTAGAAATACGGGTCGTTATAGTGATACATCCAGTCGAAGACAGGTAAAATGAGCCAAAGAAATATAGTTCTGTCTAGCCAAGAAAGAAATATATTGGCAGTGATAAACAGAGCTAAATAATGAAATAATACTGGGCAATTGCAAAATTTATTTATATGTTAAAAGTTACATTAAATTATGGCATTGCACAAACACAAGTATATATAATGTAAATGTAATTGAATTGCAGTTGATTATATTATTTATGCAAGCAGTTATATAGGTGTTTATGCCAAAAGTTATGTAGAGAATTAAATTAATAAAGTAGATTGAAAATGTGGAAAAAACAGAACACACAACAATTGTAGTGGTTTGGCTAATTATTGCCTAAGTACACTTAAACTTTATTGATGATTCTATTGAGATTCTTACAAGGTCATTCTTACGGATCGGTGGTGATCCCTGGAATTATAACAAACGATACTAAAACTCGTTAAACAGCACGAAAGGTCCCCATAACTATGCTCCTATCCCTATATTATAGCTACAGGTCGATGAAAATCACTCGCCCATGTTCTTGCCCATGTTCCTCATGTTCTAGAGTGGCTGAATGAAGAGGTCATGGTCATGACACAAACATTCAGGGATTAGTACCGATACATTCTTAGTGATCGATATCGATCCATGTACTTATCTCTTGGATCTTCTCTTAACTTCTGTGGATGTTTGTGTTACTCGTGCCTTTATCTTCGCTACTTCACTTGCATTGCTAAAGGCTTGGATCTGAGTGAATTTCTTGGTTCGAGGATAGAGCGATAGTGTTTGACTTATGCATTGGTCGTGGTGGTTGATATGGAGTTGCAACCCATCTCACATAGCATGAGCTCGTTAGAAAACACCTTAGCTCGACATGGCATGAGGCAAATAGCAATATGGAGGAACTTTTAGCGATCGATACCAAATTCTGATCAAGGATCGGTACCTATCCATGACATGTTGTTCCTTGGACTTTGAATTTGTTATCCATTGGTATGAGCGGTGTAGGCCTTTGTATGGATGTTTTTGGTTAGTTTTAGGCTTCATTCTTTGGTTTTGTTTGGCCACTGGACTTGGCGGTTGTTGCTACGGATTCCTGCTGCATAATTTCTCTGTTCAACCGAACTGACGCCTCCGAATATGGTTTGGTCACAAGGCTAGATAGCATTTTCCCTCTAAAATATATCTTATTTTAAAAAGATGTACTTTGAAACAAGACAAATCGAAGGCTTTGCATTGTTGGTTTCTCGCTCTGTTTCAAAATGACATCGTCTTTCCCTTTAAACTATTTTAGTAAAGCGTAGCATTTTTGTCAATCGTTGCACTGTTTTGTTTGGTCTAGGCCTGCAAGTTCCTTGTAGTATAAAAGCTGCGGCGTGCTCTTCAGGTTCGCTATTCCAAACTCGGAAAGCTTTCAACAATTTCCTTTTTGGAATCTACAGGTTCGAATTCATTCCCTTAGAGCTCCAATAGTCTAGTTCCATGTATACATATGCACGCATATTCGAGTTTGTCATTCCATCATCGTTTTCATTTTCCTCTCTTTATTATATATATATATATATATTATTTTTTGGGGTCCAGTACCGATCCTTTCCTTCGAAAACTTAGGAAATTTTCTTACCTAAGTTTCTGGGTCAAGTGTTATATAGGCATCGAACCCATACTTCATCACTTACTTCATTTCTACCTTTGAGATGTTGATCTTGAACTCGCCATTACTAACCTTGCTTCCACCAAAATTCTAGAACCCAAGATGTCGCCTCAAATCATCGTCGCCCTATAGGTCCCCCATCATCATTGCTAAACATACTGACATAAAATCTCATTCACACATAGCGAACCATAAGCTTAGCTCGAACCTCGGAATTTGAATAAGAATCAAACTCGGACCTCTTCGAATCGAATCAGGTAGATGGCGACATTGCTCTGCCTAGATCACCAACGAATGACCATTGTTCGCCTTTGAAAATGCTTCTAGGACATTATCCATAACCTTGTACGATTCAGTACTAATCTCATACTTGGAGTTTTTTTACCGCAAAGAAGACTTGGGCTACGGGGTGTTAAACTTGTGATACTTTCATCTTTTCTCAAGCTTTTCCTTGACTTGTGAAACCTCTTGATTCTCCAATATAAAAATAACACGAGTCAAAGAATAGATCCATATGTCAACAAGTCTCTGAGGCGATTTTGGTTGAATGATGGTTGGCAATGGTGCTCTATCGGGATGGTTTTTGATAACGGTCACTTTGGATGTAGATTGATTTGACTTGCATGACGTTAGATGCACACATTGCATAATTCTGAATGTTTGCACTACACAACACCTTTAACTGTACACCACTGCACACACCTTTTAACTGTACACTACTGCCTCCCATCGATGTACGAGATTCGATCGATCAACACACGTTGATATCCGTCGGGATGGGTACATTGACTTTACATGGTTTTTTTCCAACATGAATATTATAGCTTTTAGTGTGCCTAATATCACATATGTTTGAAGCTTTGCTAGTTATGGATCATAGATGTTTCAAGCATTTATCCACTATGGCTGCAGGTCCTTCGGCACTAGCATATGCCAAGTCTGATATAGAATCTTGCTCTACCACACTTCCCACATCAAGACATAGTCCTGCACAATCTGGACCTTAATCAACTAGCCGTCACGTAAACAGACTCTTTAGATGATTCCTTTTGCACTAGTCGAGGGGCCTACAGTTGGGGCTGCTCCTGATGTAGAAATGGGCGATGCCATTATTTTAGATGATCCTTATGTGATGACCCTGAAATCGGCCTTCGAAAATCGGCACCCGTACTTCACTTGTACTCAAAATGCCGTAGATTCAAATGCCGAATCTGGTTCACCGGAGCTTATAACACCATTAAGTATAACAACACAGCGGAAAAAGAATATATCAATTACGTAACATTGATACCATGACAGATACAAAATCTGATGCAATATGATACAATAGAATAATACAACAGATATCAATATACATCAGAGATATGATACAAGAAATAGCAGCGGAAAGAAAATAGATAACACCAGCAGTGGATAGAATATCTCCAATAGAATGCTCCAATCCACAGCTAGCGGAAAGTAAGGTCAGTCGTCCAAGGACTGACTAGCTCCAGATAATCTACTCAACCTGAATATCTGAAAAAAAACCCAACACTAGACTGCCCGTGTGGAAAATGGTGGGCACCCAGAGTTTAGGAAGGGAACAATAAACTCCGAGTCAGTCATGGGACTGGTGTGAGCAACAAAAACAGTTTATCTTTAAACAAACACAAAAGGCTTTTAACATTGAAACCCGCAATGCATTTCGAAAATGAAACTACCATAAGGCCTCCCGCCACACACACAATGCAATCGCAGAATTGGAGGAGATTTCTCCTTATGATAGTCAAACATGCTTACTACGCAAAGGAAAAACTCTTTTGATATTATTATCATTAGTGCATAGTGTCGAAAACATTTCGAAAGTATAATATCAATCTTAGCCAGCATACAACTATTGTTGTATGCCTACTATAGCTACTACGTTCAATAGCAGGTTACCGCCACATTCCATAGCAGGTAATACAACTAAAACCGTACCGGGTTCGTATTGTTTCTTTGGATTTCCAACAAATGATCAGGCAAAGGAACTTCCTTATCGAAATGGAAATGCCTCTGGAAAGACGCCCCGGATCCTAACCGGATCTCTGCAAACAAAAGGCCGACGCTACCTCACGCTCTAACCGAGCTGTAACTAGGTAACTAACACACGAGTCATGTCATCCCCCGGTCGTCACCGACCTTTATCCGAGCGCTCGATAACCAACATCACACATCATAAATAAAGTGTATCCACATGAGTAAGTATCTGGGCTCCATACCATGATACCACTCTTTTATCCAGAAGGAAATGACATACCCTAGGGGCGCTACCCCTACAAACCTTTGTCGCAACATTCCTGTTTCGACCATTACCGAGTTGTGAGGCTCGACGAAGTCTCGTCCACAAAGCTACGCTTTTTCACAAAGCCACGCTTTTCCACAAAGCAATGCTTTTTCACAAAGCACGCTTTGACCAACAAATGATCATCAGCACTTCGTATGCCACATTACCAAATTGGGAATGTATCACTAGTAACCATCAACTACATAACCTCTGAGCTCGTACGTCTCGGAGAAGGGTGTTAAGCTAAGAGAATAAATTCTCCGCCACCAACAGAAATGTATTTGATAGAAACCAGCTTTACATCTCAAAGTGTAATGTCAGACACACATCCATACAAGTCTGTTCCGGGTTCGAACAGAACCGAAGGCACTTCCAAAGAAGCCCTTGCAAATCCGGATAATATCTAATCACGTCCGGACTTCCCATCACAAAGGATGATAAAATCTCTATACTGGGGACCAGTCGGTGCAGAGACATTCGACGAGTTGTCCTTTCATTTTCGAAAATATCCGGTCTTCACCATCGGTCTTCAAATGCTATCCATATACGTCGTATCACTATTCGGAATGGGTTATATGACACAAAGGTCCTTCCCCGGCTAAACCGAATAACGAGCGCAATTAAAAATCATATGGATACTGGGGTCTCAGTTAAATCACAGCTTAAAGCCCAAAACTTTTCATTCGAATGGTTAAAACAAATTACCATTTCCAAATCTTTAAACAAAAAGATTCATTTCAAAAACCTTCAATGGTTTAAACAATTTCCACACTTTTAATCTTTTAAACAAACAGATTCAATTCACGAAGTTCACCCCGTTCACAAAGATTCATTCATAGATTTCAAAACAATTTCCATTTTAATTGGATTAACTCGTTAAATCTTTAAATCAAGATTTAACTTATAGCTTTCAAAATTCGTTTCCAAAGATTCATTCATAGTCTTTCAAAACAATTCCATTTCAAGTTAGATTAACTCATCCGGTCTTTGAATCAAAGACTCATTTCATAGTTTTCAAAACTTTTCAATTCCATTTCAAACTTGAAATTCTTTTAACACAAATTGGAAGTTCATTACTTATGTGAAAACTTTTACTATTTGAAACAAATAGTTCGTTTCAGAAAAATCCAGTTATATTTACATGGGTTAAAACCCTTGAATTAAATTCAAATTCCCAAATCAATACCTTTAAAATGGTTTAACCCATATATAACTTGTACAACATCTTTAATCCTTAGTTTCAAATCATAGGATTCAATTTCAAACTTGAATTCAAATTTAAATCAAATTATTTAAATTTTCAAAACTCGATTAAGTTATTCAAAATAACTTTTATCTTTGAAATTCCATTTCAAAAGCTTTTCACTTTAAACCCAAAATTCCAATTTCAAAATCAATTGAAATTAAAATTTCAATTTCAAAAACATCAAATTTACACCATCTGTGACTTAACCAATTTCCACGTGAAATCCATATTTGTGTGTGTATGGTGTAGTCCAGGGGTTTTACACAATAGTGCACAACATCAATCATCACAGATATATCGATAAGCGGTATAATCGATAACGCTTATCTTCATTCACAGATTCATAGATAAAGTAAATTTATCAGTCACAAAGATTCATCATTACAATTCGATGTGGGTTTCGGATAACCAACTGGAATACGACTCCCTGTCGCATCGAAATTCAAGTGCCGTTTTACGGGTCAAGGGGTTGCATATTCATATAACAATATATCACAGAAATAGAAATTTCAGATCACAACATAAATCAGGGTATATCACAAAGCATCACATATCAGGGATATCAAACAATTCAACATTCCATAGAATCCAATATCGATAAGTAAGGTAAGTTAATTGTCTGATTAATTCAAATCAGATTAATTTCTATGAATTACTAATCCTGGTTAATTACAAATCATTTTGATTAATTATTCTTTAATCATTTATTAATTAACCATTAATAATAAATTTACTAACCTTTAATTATTATTGTTTAATATAATTACATAAAGCAATTATTTCTTAATTATATTAAGATCTCAATAAATTAAAGAATAAACATCTTATCTTAATTCAACTACTTTAATTATCATTTAAACCTTGTTTAAAAATCTTTGTAATTAATTATTATTAACTACTTCACTTGAACCCTTAAGTTAAATTAATGATTTAAACACTTCATCTTTTAAAATCATTTACTTAATTACAACACCAAGTTTATTCAAAATAAACTTTCAAACAAAGGTTATGTATTTATTTAAAATACTTTTAACTTAATTTGCTATAAAACTTCATTTCCTATTAAATTTCAAAACCTGGTTACTGGTTTCTTTAAAAAAAACTGGAAGCCTTACAACAAACCCAAGCCAAAAAGAAATTTACGCGAGCCAAGCACCCAGCAACTTGAAATCTCCTTTCACTTCGAGACCATCACGAGAAAACTCGAGCCAGACCCGAACAATATTTGCTTCGAGTAAAACCCAAGAAAAACGAATGAATAACCCAACTCCAATTCAAACCAAAACGCCCAGATTCAAAACAACGTGCTCGTGCACGTGCACAACACCGCCAATCGCTGGCGAACTCCCCTCCGGCCTCTGACAGGTCGACATCCACCCCGACAACCTCACGCAAGCATCAGATCCTTCATCCAACAACTCGAAGTCAAATTCGAGTTCAAACCAAACCTGGAACACTCAAACACATCGCGACCCCATTCCTGTCAACGTCTCACTCTCGGAGCTCCGACCATCTGACGTCACACGACTCCGGCCACGTGTTCCCTGACCATCGACGCTCCCCTCCCCTGAATCTCGTACCACTCGATCACCTAGAGAGGTCGTGGTGGCTTCACAAATCTCGGCGACCCTAAAACCAATTCGAACCCTAAAGTTGCTTCGTTCCAAAAATCCTCGCAACAGAAAAAAATTTAAACAATTTTCCTAACATCATTGAGTTCCAAATTAGCTTCAAGCGAAATTACAACATCCAAATTTCATTTGATTTCTAGAAATTGATTAAAACGTGTTTTTGGTTCAACTCCAGGCTGTTCATAGTGTACTTAACTAAAAATTTCCATTTTTGTTTTATAAATCCTATTTTCGAATGTAGTTTCAAGTTACAAGATCGAATCAATAATTTTTAACATTCGAAAACTTGCATATATTTAAGATATGCTCTGTAAACCAAAATATACAGAGTCAATCTACCACTGTCTTACTTAAACAAAATTTTAGATCATAGCCTATGCTTAAACAACTTGTTTGTTATGATACTTTAGGCCTAACAAGAGTTGGATGATAATACTTTGAATCTAGATAAAATATTTAACTCTGTAACTTCAACAGAGAAAACAATATATATTACTGAACAAACACAGAAGCTATATTTAAAACCAAAGCATATACAAACAATATTATCACTTAATTTTGTAATGCTTTAAAATGTATGTTTACTCACAAGAATCAAGAAAACAAAACAAGTTAAGCTTCTAAAAACAAGGAGTTGCTCACATTGTTTTCGAGAGAAGAAGAACAGAGTTGATGAAGAACCAGACTTGAACATTTGCAAGTTGAAATCTTTCTTTTCCTTTTGTTGATCTCTGATTTGTATAAATTAAATAGTTGTTTTAAGTTATATTTTGTTTGAGTTTTGATGATGGTATACTTTAGTTTTTACTTCTTTTTCACAGCTCAGAATAATCGAGACTGAGGTGAGAAAGTTGATAGATGTATATGAAGTCACAGGGTAGATATGTTTATTTGTTTAAGCTGAGATGGTTGTACAAGTGATTATATTTTTCTTGTACTATAGCCAGTGATATTTCTTGTTTGTAGGCTGAGAGGTAATCGTTTGGTGGCTGATATATTATGTATTGTGTACTAGTGATATAGCATTAAATGCTTGTCTCCTTTGCAAACACTCTTATATACTTTTGTTTCTTCATTTTGCAGGTGTACAGGTTGAGGTATCAGCAAGTACTCTTTGCTTAGCATTTTATATTTCTTTTTTTTTCTTTGTTGACTAAACCCATGCTTTTCTTTGCACATTTATTTCGGCTGAAGATGATGTTAGGGTGTATTAAAGATTTCTTGCATTAAATGCACATGCTTTTGTACATAGATGTTTGTTCTTTTATACTTCTTCTTGCCTGCATACTTTGTTTATATTTGTATTTCTTACTTCTTGTTGATTATACAACAGTTTATGGCTGCAATGACATACATTATTGTAGGCTAGAAATATCTTGCATTTTATTTGTTTTGGCCCTATTACTTTGAAATCTAGTGAAGTTCTATTTTTATGATGTTGTCAAAATGTTAGCTACTTTATATTTATATTTTTTATAATTTATCTTCTATGTTTTATTTCAATTCCTAACTCCATTATTTATTTCTAAATTTAATACAAATTGTTTTTACATTATTTATAATCTCAAATTTCTTCATATATGCTCAAATACATATATATTCACATATATACAAATTTTCAAATCCTAATGACTTTATATATTTTTCGAGTTGAATCGGGGAAACTCGCTTCCATTTAAAATTTATTTTAAAATTTTTATTCAAAAATGTATTTAATTATCAATTTAAATTTAATTAATTCAGGGTCGTTACAGACTTCCCCCCTTAAAAGAATTTCGTCCTTGAAATTGCTAAGGAGACACAAAGATAGATGAAGAACATTCCATCAAATCAAACTGAATATTTATTCTGCATTTGGCTTACCAAATCAGAATATCAATAACAGATACAAGAACGAATCTGTTTGACACTTCACAAGATACTCGGGTTATCCAGATCTACGAAATATGCAGTGGCATCGGTTAGTCCGAAAGGATAACTAACCATTCGTAGAACATATCGGAACCCAAAGAAATAGATAGATATATGGATACAATTTCAAAACTTTTAGTTTAGAACGAGAGTATGCCTATCAGCCATAGCAAACAATTCATCCAAACAACAATTTTGGCCTATTAGGAGTTTATGTCCCATATTAATATATCGAATTTCTTCCTGGATCAACCAGAAATTATCAAAGAATTGAGAAGAAATGTTGAACAAAAGAGATTGATAGAGAAAAGATTATTTCCTCATTTTTACAGAGTAATGACCATTTATAGTCGTATTCCCCTATCCCCTATCTCATCCTCTTCTTTCACTCATACTCACTATCAGTGGATAGCAAGAGAATTTATTGAGGCATTCGAACGGATATCTGAGAATACTCATTCTAGAGTTTACTTCACCCTATCTCTAATGAGCTACTTAACATGTTATACTCCTGAGCTAAAGTTCAACCTTAGCTCTGATACCAAATGTGATGACCCTGAAACCGACCTTCGAAAATCGGCACCCGTACTTCACTTGTACTCAAAATGCCGTAGATTCAAATGCCGAATCTGGTTCACCGAAGCTTATAACACCATTAAGTATAATAACACAGCGGAAAAAGAATATATCAATTACGTAACATTGATACCATGACAGATACAAAATCTGATACAATATGATACAACAGAATGATATAATAGATATCAATATACATCAGAGATATGATACAAGAAATAGCAGCGGAAAGAAAATAGATAACACCAGTAGTGGATAGAATATCTCCAATAGAATGCTCCAATCCATAGCTAGCGGAAAGCAAGGTCAGTCGTCTAAGGACTGACTAGCTCCAGATAATCTACTCAACCTGAATATCTGAAAAAAACCCAACTCTAGACTGCCCGTGTGGAAAATGGTGGGCACCCAGAGTTTAGGAAGGGAACAACAAACTCCGGGTCAGTCATGGGACTGGTGTGAGCAACAAAAACAGTTTATCTTTAAACAAACACAAAAGGCTTTTAACATTGAAACCCGCAATGCTTTTCGAAAATGAAACTACCATAAGGCCTCCCGTCACACACACAATGAAATCGCAGAATTGGAGAAGATTTCTCCTTATGATAGTCAAACATGCTTACTACGCAAAGGAAAAACTCTTTTGATATTATTATCATTAGTTCATAGTGTCGAAAACATTTCGAAAGTATAATATCAATCTTATCCAGCATACAACTATTGTTGTATGCCTACTATAGCTACTACGTTCAATAGCAGGTTACCGCCACATTCCATAGCAGGTAATACAACTAAAACCATACAGGGTTCGTATTGTTTCTTTGGATTTCCAACAAATGATCAGGCAAAGGAACTTCATTACCGAAATGGAAACGCCTCTGGAAAGACGCCCCGGATCCTAACCGGATCTCTGCAAACAAAAGGCCGACGCTACCTCACGCTCTAACCGAGCTGTAACTAGGTAACTAACACACGAGTCATGTCATCCCCCGGTCGTCACCGACCTTTATCCGAGCGCTCGATAACCAACATCACACATCATAAATAAAGTGTATCCACATGAGTAAGTATCTGGGCTCCATACCATGATACCACTCTTTTATCCAGAAGGAAATGACATACCCTAGGGGCGCTACCCCTACAAACCTTTGTCGCAACATTCCTGTTTCGACCATTACCGGGTTGTGAGGCTCGACGAAGTCTCGTCCACAAAGCTACGCTTTTTCACAAAGCCACTCTTTTCCACAAAGCAACGCTTTTTCACAAAGCACGCTTTGACCAACAAATGATCATCAGCACTTCGTATGCCACATTACCAAATTGGGAATGTATCACTAGTAACCATCAACTACATAACCTCTGAGCTCGTACGTCTCGGAGAAGGGTGTTAAGCTAAGAGAATAAATTCTCCGCCACCAACAGAAATGTATTTGATAGAAACCAGCTTTACATCTCAAAGTGTAATGTCAGACACACATCCATACAAGTCTGTTCCGGGTTCGAACAGAACCGAAGGCACTTCCAAAGAAGCCCTTGCAAATCCGGATAATATCTAATCACGTCCGGACTTCCCATCACAAAGGATGATAAAATCTCTATACCGGGGACCAGTCGGTGCAGAGACATTCGACGAGTTGTCCTTTCATTTTCGAAAATATCCGGTCTTCACCACCGGTCTTCAAATGCTATCCATATACGTCGTATCACTATTTGGAATGGGTTATATGACACAAAGGTCCTTCCCCGGCTAAACCGAATAACGAGCGCAATTAAAAATCATATGGATACTGGGGTCTCAGTTAAATCACAGCTTAAAGCCCAAAACTTTTCATTCGAATGGTTAAAACAAATTACCATTTCCAAATCTTTAAACAAAAAGATTCATTTCAAAAACCTTCAATGGTTTAAACAATTTCCACACTTTTAATCTTTTAAACAAACAGATTCAATTCACGAAGTTCACCCCGTTCACAAAGATTCATTCATAGATTTCAAAACAATTTCCATTTTAATTGGATTAACTCGTTAAATCTTTAAATCAAGATTTAACTTATAGCTTTCAAAACTCGTTTCCAAAGATTCATTCATAGTCTTTCAAAACAATTCCATTTCAAGTTAGATTAACTCATCCGGTCTTTGAATCAAAGACTCATTTCATAGTTTTCAAAACTTTTCAATTCCATTTCAAACTTGAAATTCTTTTAACACAAATTGGAAGTTCATTACTTATGTGAAAACTTTTACTATTTGAAACAAATAGTTCGTTTTAGAAAAATCCAGTTATATTTACACGGGTTAAAACCCTTGAATTAAATTCAAATTCCCAAATCAATACCTTTAAAATGGTTTAACCCATATATAACTTGTACAACATCTTTAATCCTTAGTTTCAAATCATAGGATTCAATTTCAAACTTGAATTCAAATTTAAATCAAATTATTTAAATTTTCAAAACTCGATTAAGTTATTCAAAATAACTTTTATCTTTGAAATTCCATTTCAAAAGCTTTTCACTTTAAACCCAAAATTCCAATTTCAAAATCAATTGAAATTAAAATTTCAATTTCAAAAACATCAAATTTACACCATCTGTGACTTAACTGATTTCCACGTGAAATCCATATTTGTGTGTGTATGGTGTAGTCCAGGGGTTTTACACAATAGTGCACAACATCAATCATCACAGATATATCGATAAGCGGTATAATCGATAACGCTTATCTTCATTCACAGATTCATAGATAAAGTAAATTTATCAGTCACAAAGATTCATCATTACAATTCGATGTGGGTTTCGGATAACCAACTAGAATCCGACTCCCTGTCGCATCGAAATTCAAGTGCCGTTTTACGGGTCAAGGGGTTGCATATTCATACAACAATATATCACAGAAATAGAAATTTCAGATCACAACATAAATCAGGGTATATCACAAAGCATCACATATCAGGGATATCAAACAATTCAACATTCCATAGAATCCAATATCGATAAGTAAGGTAAGTTAATTGTCTGATTAATTCAAATCAGATTAATTTCTATGAATTACTAATCCTGGTTAATTACAAATCATTTTGATTAATTATTCTTTAATCATTTATTAATTAAAAATTAATAATAAATTTACTAACCTTTAATTATTATTGTTTAATGTAATTACATAAAGCAATTATTTCTTAATTATATTAAGATCTCAATAAATTAAAGAATAAACATCTTATCTTAATTCAACTACTTTAATTATCATTTAAACCTTGTTTAAAAATCTTTGTAATTAATTATTATTAACTACTTCACTTGAACCCTTAAGTTAAATTAATGATTTAAACACTTCATCTTTTAAAATCATTTACTTAATTACAACACCAAGTTTATTCAAAATAAACTTTCAAACAAAGGTTATGTATTTATTTAAAATACTTTTAACTTAATTTGCTATAAAACTTCATTTCCTATTAAATTTCAAAACCTGGTTACTGGTTTCTTTAAAAAAAAACTGGAAGCCTTACAACAAACCCGAGCCAAAAAGAAATTTACGCAAGCCAAACACCCAGCAACTCGAAATCTCCTTCCACTTCGAGACCATCACGAGAAAACTCGAGCCAGACCCGAACAATATTTACTTCGAGTAAAACCCGAGAAAAACGCATGAATAACCCAACTCCAATTCAAAACAAAACGCCCAGATTCAAAACAACATGCTCGTGCACGTGCACAACACCGCCGATCGCTGGCGAACTCCCCTCCGGCCTTTGACAAGTCGACATCCACCCCGACAACCTCACGCAAGCATCAGATCCTTCATCCAACAACTCGAAGTCAAATTCGAGTTCAAACCAAACCTGGAACACTCAAACACATCGCGACCCCATCCCTGTCAACGTCTCACTCTCGGAGCTCCGACCATCTGACGTCACGCGGCTCCGGCCACGTGTTCCCTGACCATCGACGCTCCCCTCCCCTGAATCTCGTACCACTCGATCACCTAGAGAGGTCGTGGTGGCTTCACAAATCTCAGCGACTCTAAAACCAATTCGAACCCTAAAGTTGCTTCGTTCCAAAAATCCTCGCAATAGAAATTTTTTTAAACAATTTTCCTAACATCATTGAGTTCCAAATTAGCTTCAAGCGAAATTACAACATCCAAATTTCATTTGATTTCTAGAAATTGATTAAAACGTGTTTTTGGTTCAACTCCAGGCTGTTCATAGTGTACTTAACTAAAAATTTCCATTTTTGTTTTATAAATCCTATTTTCGAATGTAGTTTCAAGTTACAAGATCGAATCAATAATTTTTAACATTCGAAAACTTGCATATATTTAAGATATGCTCTGTAAACCAAAATATACAGAGTCAATCTACCACTGTCTTACTTAAACAAAATTTTAGATCATAGCCTATGCTTAAACAACTTGTTTGTTATGATACTTTAGGCCTAACAAGAGTTGGATGATAATACTTTGAATCTAGATAAAATATTTAACTCTGTAACTTCAACAGAGAAAACAATATATATTACTGAACAAACACAGAAGCTATATTTAAAACCAAAGCATATACAACAATATTATCACTTAATTTTGTAATGCTTTAAAATGTATGTTTACTCACAAGCATCAAGAAAACAAAACAAGTTAAGCTTCTAAAAACAAGGAGTCGCTCACATTGTTTTCGAGAGAAGAAGAACAGAGTTGATGAAGAACCAGACTTGAACATTTGCAAGTTGAAATCTTTCTTTTCCTTTTGTTGATCTCTGATTTGTATAAATTAAATAGTTGTTTTAAGTTATATTTTGTTTGAGTTTTGATGATGGTATACTTTAGTTTTTACTTCTTTTTCAAAGCTCAGAATAATCGAGACTGAGGTGAGAAAGTTGATAGATGTATATGAAGTCACAGGGTAGATATGTTTATTTGTTTAAGCTGAGATGGTTGTACAAGTGATTATATTTTTCTTGTACTATAGCCAGTGATATTTCTTGTTTGTAGGCTGAGAGGTAATCGTTTGGTGGCTGATATATTATGTATTGTGTACTAGTGATATAGCATTAAATGCTTGTCTCCTTTGCAAACACTCTTATATACTTTTGTTTCTTCATTTTGTAGGTGTACAGGTTGAGGTATCAGCAAGTACTCTTTGCTTAGCATTTTATATTTCTTTTTTCTTTCTTTGTTGACTAAACCCATGCTTTTCTTTGCACATTTATTTCGGCTGAAGATGATGTTAGGGTGTATTAAAGATTTCTTGCATTAAATGCACATGCTTTTGTACATAGATGTTTGTTCTTTTATACTTCTTCTTGCCTGCATACTTTGTTTATATTTGTATTTCTTACTTCTTGTTGATTATACAACAGTTTATGGCTGCAATGACATACATTATTGTAGGCTAGAAATATCTTGCATTTTATTTGTTTTGGCCCTATTACTTTGAAATCTAGTGAAGTTCTATTTTTATGATGTTGTCAAAATGTTAGCTACTTTATATTTTTATTTTTTATAATTTATCTTCTATGTTTTATTTCAATTCCTAACTCCATTATTTATTTCTAAATTTAATACAAATTGTTTTTACATTATTTATAAATCTCAAATTTCTTCATTTATGCTCAAATACATATATATTCACATATATACAAATTTTCAAATCCTAATGACTTTATATATTTTTCGAGTTGAATCGGGGAAACTCGCTTCCATTTAAAATTTATTTTAAATTTTTTATTCAAAAATGTATTTAATTATCAATTTAAATTTAATTAAAATTCGGGGTCGTTACACCTTAGGATTCCCCAACATCAAAATTTGATAAGACATCTCTCTAAAAAATATGCGAGGCATGGTATCCCTTACAAGGACATGTTAGTTCCATTACAACATTAACCAGCACATCTCCCATCGTTATTATATACGGCCTGTAACCGATATATGTGTATGGCTGGTTGTGTCCCGCCATTTAGCAACTTTGTCCGCTCAAATTTATAGTTCATGAAATTAGCCCTGGCCTAAATACATCCTAATAGCTATACTTTCTTGAATAGCATTTATATTCTTTTCACCTGCCATCTGAATTGCGAGTCCAACACTTGGGAGATCCACTATTTTTATAGCTTGAAACACCAGAAAGGATCCCCTTTGCTTACATATATAGACCTTTCTAGGTTTGTCGGATAGTTATGGGCCTTTGGAACAAATTGAGCTATTTCAAGGATGAATTTTTCTTCATCGTTGTGTGCCTGGCTTTGCACAGAGATGTTTTTCTAGACGTAAATCTTACCCTTATCCTTTTTTGTGTAGACAATATAGCATAAGCTACTCATACGATTATTCCTTGCTTTTACAGTTAGCTCGAGAAGGCCTAACGATGTAGTTTTAGTGAGCACTCTTGCATTTCTCCACCAAGTCCCACTCGAGGAAAGAGATATGAAGGCACTTCTCACTGATGATAATTTGAGAGCTTATAATATTTTGGAAGAGGCTGTAGTGTTGGCCACGTTCTCGATGCTGGTAATGAAGATGATGACGGTTCTTCATCTGAGAATGACAATGAAAATAAAGAAGTTCCCCTAGTCCTAAGTCCTTTTGTGGAGACTGGAGAAGTACATAAGCATGCTGGGGAAGGAAGAAGTGGTGGAGGAGATAATAACGACGCCGATATTGGTCGTGAGTCCTCTAGTGATGAAGGCGGTAGTGACCAAGTATTTCTTCTAAAGCAGCGACCCAAAATAAAGATCGTCCCATTGCAAACTCCCACTCAGCCTCCATCGGCCATTGTAATAGATGAGATCGATGTTTCGGCTTTTAAAGACATTTATGTGAACCTTGGTCCTATTCTAGATGAGTTTGGTTCTTATGGCCTGGGCAACATTAGCATCGGGGATTTTGGATCCTTTATCCGTCTACTAGACGAAGTGCCCACCACTTGTGCAGGGGAGATCACCCCATTAGCAAATTCTAAGTTCATGGTTTGTAGGGGGACACTAGGACATACACACATGCGACACTACACCTTAATTTTTTCCACACCAGATTCCTGTATCATTGGATCTAACTCATTCGTGTTTTATTTCAGAATCAATGTAGCGGAGCGGTAAGTGTGGCACATTTAAGAGCTAAGGGATCGTGCACAGGAGACACGGATCGTATAATCGTCCTCATAGCTCCTCTTACGACTCTGATCCAGGAAGGCATTCGGGCCGAGACTACCAGAGTCGGGATAAAAGCCGTACATCTTGTGAGTTTTCTCTATGATACAACATGGATAAACATTCTTCAAAAGCCGATCGTACACCATCTGTTGATGTATCACGTGCTCCTGTCTCTGCCTCATTATCAATACAGCCGATGGCATCCACTCATGCGCTACGATGCTCCGAGAAGAAATTAGGGCCGATTAATTCTGTTATTGCTCGTTCGAGGCCTGATAAGAAATTAGTTCAAATAGAAAATAATGTTGCTTCCAATCCCTATATGGACTCTTTGCAGCATAAATTTCCAAAAATCTTTCTTAATGACATCATGTTTGTACTCGATCTGAAGGACATTCCTCTACATATCTGAACTAATACCGTGGCTTATGTCGATGATGTATATGACTAGTATTTTAAATGGAGATGGTTAACTGAAGTTATGTATGAAGAT
The DNA here is from genome assembly GCA_030737815.1 of Allium fistulosum. Lineage (NCBI taxonomy): Eukaryota > Viridiplantae > Streptophyta > Magnoliopsida > Asparagales > Amaryllidaceae > Allium > Allium fistulosum. The sequence goes on along the minus strand of CM060904.1, from coordinate 1,122,740,726 downwards.
TCTTACAAGAGAAAAGTGGAGCTCCTTAGGATAAAACTTGAGGAAGATCAAGGTAAATTCATTATTGCCAACCTCAATGAGGTGGTCAAGAAGCTCAATGCCTTGTTAGCTGAGTCTATGAAAGAACTAGGTGACGTAAGCAAGTCGGTCGAGGAAGAGCGCCAAAATCAGGAAAAACAAATTGAGGCCACTCACCACAAGAGTCATAATCCATTGCTAGACAAAGAGCAGATAACTAAAGAAATCGAGAAGCTAAAGATATGCCTAGAGAGAGAGAAGAAATAGAAAATGATGCTGTTGTTGAGGCCCAGGGCTACTGTGAGGACAATGCAGAAGCCTGGGCAAAAGATGTTGCAAAGCAAGTTAAAGCGGCAAAGAAGTAGATTAAGGATGAATTCAAGCCAGTAATCATCCATTATAATGCGAATGTAATTAAGTTTAAAAGCTTGAAATGGCTTGAGAAAGGATATGCCGAGGCATTGGCCCTAGTATGGGAGAAAATTGCGAACAAAAAGCGAGAGCTCCGATGGGGCTAAGGTCGATGTAGAAAAGTTAAAGTTCGACCTTCTAGATGTAAAGGACCTGGAAGCACTTAGAATTGGTGAACATATATTGCACCCCAAATCTACTATTAGGGGTCAAAAAGACCATGATGAGAGCTTCAGATCCACTCCCCATGACTTAACAATGAACATTATTCCTGGGGCTTCAGCTGCTTTAGCACTTCCGTTAGATGCTGGATACAATCCCGATGAGCCTCAGCTTCATAAATCAACTATTTTGTTCTGGTGGCACTCCAACCCATATTAAGCTCATGCCCCCTGGAGGTATATCACTGGCTTCGCCCATGTTTGAGAAGGCTCATATGATATCGATTGTTGTCGATAATCTCTGCTTTTATGTTTCTTAAGTTTCAGGTCAACTTCCTATTATTTCTCTGCCTTAGGGAGGCTCACTACTAGGCAGGAAAGCTTCGACAACCAAGCCCATTATTTTTTCTAAGTCTTAAACAAATCCAAAAGTTCTAGTTGGTCAGACTCCCGGTTCAAGCCCCGAGATGATTCATGCCTTGGAGGAAGAGATGACTGACCTCCATGAGGCATAGGAAGAGGAGGATGCCACTATAACTAGAACTTTTGATCCTTCCTTGAGGCCCACTATGGATGAGATGCTCCGAACTCAAATCTTGATATCCAAGGAGATCAAAAAAGAAAATGATGTTGTTATACCTCCTTCCATATCGATATCATTGCCCGGTCAACCTATCTATATGCCTCTTGAAACTTTGGCGAGCAATCTTCCGAAGGGTCATAGAGGTAAAGATAGAAGTAGGAGGAAGTTTAGTAAATTTGGAATGCCCTCTTCCGAGGACAAAATGAAGGAGCTATAGAGGAGGAAAATGACTTAGTTGCACCCTTTCTTGTTTTTGTCATCTTTTGTTTTGTTTGAATAGCTGTGTAGATAGGCTAAAGTTGTGCGAGTACGGCCCTCACGCTTTGTTTAAGCAGTATGTTAATAAAGTTAGACTCGTTTTCTTCCAAGCCTTATGTAGATTTATCTGAGTCTTGATAAATGCATTTATCGTTCTTGCTTATGTATATGTGACTCATTTCTCTATAACCATCAAGCTAACTTAATGACATATCTTGTTGTATCTTTGGTTGAATTTCGTCCGACCAATAATAATGATCAAAATTACATTATTCCTATGATCGAGAAATAGCGATATGGATACCCATCTCCAAGTGCTTCCTTCCATTCATGCCAATCTCTGGGCATTGACTGGGTTGGATTTCCTGGAATGATGGTTTGCACATTCATTTCGTGGATATTTTAATCCAACCACGCTTGGCTCCGGGCATTTGATCGAAATTGTTCACCTGGAGTGGTGATTTGAACGTCTGATTCTAATTGTTTGTGTATGATCTCACCTAACTCCGAGCGTCGACCTTTTGCCTTACCATTCTCCGGGCAAGGTATCGATGCTTAGCCAAACTCCAGGCATAAGTCGTTAGGGCGAACTATCCCGTTCCACCCTTGGGTATTATACTCTTGCCCCCAATCTTAGGGTGGAGAAGTTGATCGGTATCTATCTCCGGATACCTGGGATGGCCTTATTTTGTGATTTCAATCATGGATCATATAAGTTTAGGATGGTGCCTATCTCCGGGCATCTGAATACCTGCATTGTTAACATGCGGACATGTGTAATATTTCTATTGTTCACAGCACATAATCAAGCTAACAAAAACGTGTATTCATCAATTCTAAAAGCCAAATTTCTTTATATTCAGAAAAGATGATAGATTATGTCCATTTACATCAAAGCTAATTAAATATATACAAAGTCTAACTCAAGTGAAATAGCATTGCAAATGTTAATTATTTCACATCCGTGGGAGTGCAATCTCGTCAACAGTCGCCAGCTTGAATGTTCCATCTCCAAGCTTATGTCCAATCACATATAGACCAACCCAGCTTAGGCTTATATTCACAGGACCGGGGAAGATTCTTTTGAGGATAAGGTCATTGATCTCGAAAGTACGATTCTTGACCTTGGTGTTATAACGTCAGGTTACTCGTTTCCGATGAGCAATCGCTTGCAAGTCAGCTTCCTCACGCTTCTCATCAACCATGTCGAGTGACTCCTACAAGAGCCTCTCATTCATTCTGGGATCATAAAGGATTATCTGATGAGAAGGTACTTCCAATTTGATTGGAATCATAGCCTCCGATCCATAAGCTAAAGTGAATGAAGTATGGTTGGTCATGGACTTATGGGTTGTTCTGTAAGTCCAAAGTGCTATTGGTAATTCATCGACCCACTTGCCCTTGGCCTTCTCCAATCGCTTCTTCAGAATGGACTTGATTTTCTTATTCACAACTTCCACCTGTCCATTCTCCTGTGGGTGAGCTACCGCCGTAAACCTTTTCTCGATGCAATGACAGTTGCAAAAAGTTTTAAACTCGGCATTATCGAATTGGGTCTCGTTGTTAGAAATAATCATTCTCGGGATTCCAAAATGACAAATTGTATTATTAACCACATAGTTGATCACCTTTTTCATGGTGATCGTGGCAGAGGTTCCGCTTCTACCCATTTCGTGAAATAATCAACAAAAACGATGGCGTACTTTGCACCACCTTTAAACTTCAGCAATACATCACCATCAGTGGGGCTTTAGGAATCTTTGCAAACCTCTACCATCTATCACACTCCTGGTTTAATCAACTACGTCCCAATTGACTGTTGGCCAGACTTAAACACCCTCACCTCTATACCTATATTATCCAAGAGTATTACTGAATAATATTGTCAGATAATACGGAGAATAAAATGATATGGGGTACAACGTGAATATTCCCTTAGGCTAACACTGTTTCGTAATTAAACATCAAATAAATAACTCAGCTATACTTACATAGTATCGGCACAAAGCGATAAGCACATGTTCCGTGAAGATAGAACAATGCACAATATACAGTATATGAACAGAGAACACAGAGTCAGAATCCAAATGATAATATATAATACATAAATATACATGGCATATCTAATATACAACACCAGAATATATACATACATAAAGTTATATAATACTTAGCTAATATACAATAATACAGTATCCTAATCTCCACTATACCCAGAACACAAGCTGGTCTCACTGTCCTTGAACCTGAAATGTCTCGGACTGGCCCGAGTATTATGTAAATAACACACGGGTCAGACTATATCTAAATCAAGGGTTAATATACATAGGTAACCCAATGTATGACGGTTATATACTACATAATATCCACAATATTAATAAATATGTAGTAATGTGTGCACTCTGTGTGTATTATATGTATATATAATTAAAATATCTTAGAAAATTCCTAATGCATCATATAACATCAAGTATCACAAAACCATGCATAAAGATGTCATTACCCATATATAGAAGCACATCAAATCAAAAATCTTAGAATCAACATCGAATGGGTGAATCATCCATATCTAGGAATCATCATCAGAGTCCATAAATCATCAAGTATATTCCTCAATCTAAAATAACCAAATACTATCATCAAAACAATGTATAAATAGACCATCTGACTGTAAAATATAGGGCACTTACCCATCAATTAGATATACTAAATGATATGAGAATCCACCATGCTATGGGAACATATCTAGATATAATCTCACCTCCTCATATATGAATAAATCAGAATAAATCATGATGGGAGAATGACTGTGCGATAGACACGAAGTCCCAAGTAGACTCATATATACATCAATATGCGGGTCACCTAACCCTGGGTTGTCTAACCCATAAATATGTATTTAAGTAAGGCATATTGATAGAATATGCAAATCTACCACACCATTAAAATCGAAAGGGAGACTAATGACCATCTAGTTGCTCCAGGAGCAAAGGGTCACCTAACTAGATCTGCCCCTAAATCTTAAGTACCTCGATGGACATTGTGACACATATCCACCAATGGCTCGTCAACGCATAGCCTCTTAGTCATGACCCTGCGTTGCCCCAATAGGTAACAGATTGCTGGCCTATACGACATAAAAAGGGACATATGGAACCTATCCTATGGCTCACCTAACCCAAATAGATGTGTGGCGCCTATATAATGGGTTACCTAACTCAAATCATTTGATGCGCATCAAGTAAAATTTCCCACAACGGTGTTGCAGATCTGGGGCGCAATTCCAAGATCAAGCCGTTGGGTTGGATTCTAGCCATCTGGTCTTCTCCAACGCTAATAAAAGGAGTACATCATGATAGTGGCACACAATATCAATAAATATAAGGGCATCTACCCTGCTCGCACCTACGAGCATCACCTTACGCAAGTACAGTCTCACAATACTATACCCATCACATGAGTGTCATCTACTTACAATGAATAATCAAATAAATATCACAACAACGTCCCATACCACTGCGTGATACTCAAACATTTATTCATTACTCAAAAACTACACTCAAGCTCCATATTATTCTATATAATGAGTCCAATGAATAACTAAAGAAATATTACCGAAAGTCCATACCAGACGGTATTATAACTTCGTTTATTTAGATTTTGCATCACACAGAATGAAATATCACAAAATCAAACAGAAGGATGCCATCACCATTTGAAATCACATCAAAGCAATTAATCAAATTATATAATGATGAATCATTCATAACATCGAAATGAATATAAGAAAAATGAGAAATCAGAAACATAGAGTTTATGTAGAAAATCATATTTGATTTAGAAATGAAATAATAATAATGTTCAACAAGATCTTTCTTTGAACAAATCAAGCATTTAAATATATATAAAGTGCACTTGTATAATTCGTTAGTAATCATATTATTAGTGAAATGCAATTTACCTAAATATTAATCAGAAGATATTTAATATTTTTCATAATTTTAATATCTTTTATATAATTAATTAAAACCAAATATAAAATTTTCTTTTCAATAAATAACTACTTCTAAGTAAAACCTTTGTTCCATCATTTTTTATATTGTATAAAAATAATAATTCTATTAAAACATTTATATATTAAACAATTTTACCTCGTATATACATATTAATAAAAACAAAAATTTAAACATTATAATTTACTTTCAAATCCTTATACATATACATATAAAACATAAGAAATTACTTTACCAATCAAATGCAACTTGTAGTTCTACTTTGAAATAAAATTATACACTTCCAAAATAAACCATATTCGTTTCAAACCATAGAAAACAATTTGCAATCTTCACTTTTTACTCAAATTGCGCGGTAATAAAACAATTTTCCTTTAACTTATACCATACTAAAAATTCTCATATTATAAACAAAGATTTTTATTTATTCAAAGCATATTAAAAATTATTTAATTATTTTATAAAAGGATTTCTATATTTCCTAAGGTTTGAAAGCTCTTTTAGAAATTTTTAAATAACCTTTATAATAAAATCACTTAAGACAATATTATTGTTTTCATAATATTTTTATAAAATAGCAAATATATTTATTTTTCCTATGAACCAATTCAAAACTTTTAATATATTATAATATTAATTTATAAAAGTTTTATAATCCAAAGAAAACTACATTTATATTTATAATTAAAAATATATTTGCAATTTGTAATTAGCTAGATTAAGTATTCTTTAGCATAATATTCATAAAATACTTTTAATAAGATTTTAAAACCCTTAAATAATATTTCAAAGCTTTTCAAACATCTTTTAAACCAAGAAATATATATATATATATATATATATAATTATGGAGTAAATTACTCTACAAACGTGTCAACAAGCATCACTATAAAATATATCGCATGATCCGAGCCGAGTTCCATTGAACTTCAATCATCAATAAATTCACACAATGACATACGAAAATATTTAGTACAATTTGCAAATGGATGGAGTTTCGTTTGTAAATCAACACTTCCAACTAACACAATCAATCATTATCACAACATCATCCAATTCCAAATCAATATACCAAACAAACAATTAAAGATGCAATTTAATTACTATTTAAGTTAAATATGTAAAATAAGGAAGGGAAATATATATAATTGTGAGTTTAGAAACTCATTGAAATCCAAACAAGATCCAACACCACTTCGGCCTATTTAGTCATCTCGAGTTTATTGCCTTCAACCACCGTAGCCAACGAGTTTACACTTCCGCGCTAGTCTCAACATGCCAACACCTACATAATAATCCTCAACCTCAGTCACCCTCCAGCGCATTCTCGAAGCTCGCTCCTCCCTTCAGTTGCCCTTGCAACATCTACTGCATTGGCGTGACCCACTCCATAACCAGTTGTCGCTAAGTAGCAACCACCATCCTCCTTCACCACTGCCAATAATCTTGTACACATGGGCCAGATTATGGTTTCCACCTCCCTTAGTCGATGATGTTCACTTGCTTCCAATCGCCAATCGTGCCACGCGAATTTTTTACCTTTTTATTATTTTTAGTGTGTGCAACTTTGATTTCTTGCTTGGGGCTTAAAATTCAAATCGATTTGGAGTGGTTCAACTTGTATTTGAAGGGAGGTAACAAAATATTCTAGAATAAGACAGATAAAGTTAAATTTAAATAGGCTTGGCCTTAATTGCTTTCGCCCAATTATAATTCAATTTAAGCTATAATTCAAACTAATTTTTACTACCATTTCCATTCAAACTTAAATTAAATTCTTGATATTTATTTGTAATTATATTACAATCCAATTCAGACTAATTTACACTTCATTATATTTTATATTCAATTAAAATAATTTTATTCGATTTTCATATATTATTCAAAAAGAGTTTATTAATTTAATTCAATTTGAAAAAATAAAATCTTCTATTAAATAGAATTTATTAACTAAAAATTTATTTTCAAAATACAAATCATTACAAACCGAATTCAAACGCTTTTATTTTATTAAAATTATTCATTTATATGGCTTAGAAAGCAGAGTTGTTATACCAGAAGTATCCGTAGCGAAGAATTCTCTTTACCAAGGTCTACCCCTATATGGTCAACACAAGCCTCTTCATGGACGTCCGATAGTACTCTTTTTGCTTTATCACCAGCGACACATCGTAGTAGAGCGACAAAGAATCCTTTTGTGTACATGACTCCTTCGTGAATAACAAATCGTGAAGCTTTACGGGGGAGTTTTCATCGTTTATTCCTTCTTTCGAGGAGGATTCCATTCAGCAGGTAATCCTTGATTGGAGTCATCCATGACTCCTCTTCACATTTAGCCTCAAAGATCTATTCAACATCCATCTAGTCGATGCTCGGAGCTGATAACACTTCCACTGGGACCAAGCTCATAAGTTACGCATCCTCCAAACTAGCCAGTTTGGCTAGTGAATCAACTTTCACGTTTTCCTCTCTGCGAATATGCATTATCCCGTAATACTCAATGTCGTTTAGGAACTCCAGGGCCTTGGCTAGATAGGGAGCTAACCTTGCCCCTTTCGCTTAAAACCCATTTCTCACCTGGCATACCACCAATTGGGAATTGTAGAAAATGTGCATAGTTTTGACTTCCAACTCTTTCACAATATTGAGTCCCGCGATTAATGCTTCATATTTGTCTTCATTATTTTTTTAAAAGAGGTAAGCAAAGTTCAGGTCGAAGGCCTATGACCTCAATGGGTAAACAAAAATTGGTAAACAAAACAATACACCCGCTATAAAACAAACAAAAACACAACCGCAAAAAAACATTTGTAACCCTAACCGCATTCTATCCACACAAAAATGAAACAAAATAAAACCCTAAGTGAATTAGGGCTTTGGAGAATTGGGGCGATTTGATATAAATCTCAAATATTGACGAGAATCCTTCATTTGAGAGGGCAATCCAAGCTTCCTCTAGTTGTGAGCAGCTTCAGGTTGATCTAAAACAAAGTATCTCGCTTAGAAAAGTAGCACGATCCAACTTTAACTTGAATATAAGCTTTCATGGCAGTTTCCAAGTCGAATCAAAGTGATTATCTTCTTATTTGTTGAGAAAGTTACCCAATAGCTTATGCTCATTAATACTCGACATAAGATGATTTTGGTACTGACTGCTGTCATTACTGACTTGAACAGATAAGTGATGATTTATGTTCTTAAGTTTGTTTCTGCTAAGATTATCTCTTAATCTTTGATTGTTGATGCCTAGTTGCATAAAATTTCCATGATGAAGGAGATGAGTTACTTCAGGTGTGAAGCTGCTAAAATGGCACTTCCTGCTCAAATAGGATAAATAAAGAGGTAGATTGGCCCTCATATTTGTGTTACTAATTAGATTATAGTTATTTAATGCATGTTTGCTTCCCTTCCAGATGTCACTTGAGCATGGTATTTGCCGCCTTCAGTAATATTGCACTCGAGATTGTTAGCATCCCGATCTCTTGATTTTGTCCACAGTTAAGTACTTCGTACTGATAACTGCACTCTCCTTGGCTCCAGATAGATAAGTGGTACACTTTGTTATTGAGGCTACTTCAGTAATAATTACCATTTGAATTTGGATAATATCTAATATCCTCTGAACTTCTATCTCAGGAATAGAGTGATTTGCGGTTGGATGTGCTTCGTTAGAGTGGTAGATTCCATGATTATGAGGTGAGACTATAGATTTACCTTTGTTTCTGCTATCCTATACTGATTTGGCATTAACATTGTTTTTATTACAGATATAGCTCTGGGATTGGCCACGTCTTAGCTCAACCCTGCTTTCCTCTATGCCAGATCTAGATGTTCTACTATGGGAAATATCATAATTATATTTCCTGCATTGTAAGTATGATTCCAGTTGTTCCTTATAGTTATTTGGTTCATATAGTACTTGCGCCCGATTGCTTTCATATGATTGTAATTTGCTTGATTTTTGAAATATGATTTTACTATCTAGTTCTATATTTTTTAAAAGTTGCAAACTACTTTTTTCTTTATTACTGTGAAGCCTTGCATTTCTTTCTTTCCAAATATGATAGATAGAAGTTGAGAGATATATACTTGTCGAATCGAATTTTTTGGTTTTGTGCTTGAATACTGCTTCTTATATTTTGAATTATCCGATTTTGGCTGAAATTGAGCATTCTTTTTGCAATGGACCAGATGTGCATAAATTATGCACATTCGAAAAATAAATGATCATTGCTTTCTGGTTTTCCTTTAAAGAGCAAGCATGTGACTTCTCCTTTTGAATCCAATTTTTCACATCTAAATCTAGTAAACAATCTGTCCAAAATTGCGAAGTAGGCACGGGCTTCCTTTTTGGGCAATTTTTCTTATTCCAAATTACAGAATACTAATCCACCTCTATTTAAACTCCCTTTATGTTTTCCTATGTGCTTTTGAATGAGAATTTTCCCTTTGAGCTTAATTTCCGTTGCTAATTATCTTTGAAATACCGGGGTTGATTGCTATGTTTTCTATTGTTGCTTTGAATATTGATGCTACTTGCTTTTAAAATGATTTTGAATTATACAATATACCTTAGCATTCACATCACCAAATTGATATACATTAATCCAACCTAATAAGTTCACTAGAGATTTTCCATGTAACTAAGGATCAAACCAAAAATTAGTTAGTCTCCTATCTTTAAACTATCTTTGAAGATACCTAATTCTTATTTCTCTGGAATTTAAAATATTTTCCAAGAAAAAGAGTAATGATTTTCCACTGGCATAGTTCGAATTTTTTTGTTTTTGAGATATTTTCCTTTCATCCAGTTGGTCCATAAAGATTTTCCTTCTAGAAATTTCCAGAATAGTTTGAGATTGCATGTAGCACTTAAGTCACTAAAATTTCTCAATCCCATACCTCCTGATTTTTTTCATTTGCATATAGTTTTCCAATTGACTTTGTGAAATTTTCCCTTTAATATAAAGTTTGCACATATTTTCTCTATTTTTGAATGGCTTTTGCTGGGATATTGTGAGTTTGCAGCCAATACATGATAATAACAGTGATGACTGTATGAGTTAGTTCTAATCTACCGGCTAATGAGAGCAGTTTGCTAGACCATCCCTCTAATCTGCTTTGTATCAAATCCAGTAGTCTGGCAAAGTCCCTATCATTTATTTGATTCATACTAAGTGGCATACCTAAATACTTGACTGGCAATTCTCCCTCTCGAAACTTTAAAATATTCAGAATTTTCGACTTCTTTGTACATATTTTGCTGAAATAAACTTTACTCTTCCACTCATTTATTTGCAGACTTGCATTCTCATTCATTTTTCCAAATATCTTCATCAATTGTTTGTACTTTCTTCATCTACATTTAAAAACAATAATAAGTCATCAACATATAGTAAAAGAGTAATACCGGGTTTAGTTCTGTTAATAACTTTTAAGTTCCTTTGATTTGTTCTAAGTCCATTTGAATCGAAGAAAACTCCATAGCAATTATAAACAAGTAAGGTGAAAGGGAGTTACTTTTCCTTATACCCCTATTGCTATGAATAAAACGAGTTGGAGAACCATTAATTAGAATAGGATAAGTGAAATTATTAATACACTCTTCTATTAAGGCAAAAAATTTTCGATTAAAACCTAGTTGTTTCATTATACGTATGATAAACTGTCTGTTTACTTCATCAAAAGCCTTATGCAAATCTACTTTAACACACATTTTATTTTTACTTCCTTGATTAAAATTTCTTATCACTTCATGAGCTAATAAGGTATTCTTTGAAATTAGTCTTTTAGGAATAAATGCAGATTGATTTTCTGCAATAATATATTTCAAAAATACTTTTAAACTATTATAGGGAACTATTGTTATAATTTTGTACATAAAATTACAACAAGAAATTGGTTTATAGTCTTCAAGATTGTTAGGAGCTTTAACTTTTGGAACTAAAGTAAGAAAAGCATGATTAATACTTTTCAAAATTTCCCCATTGACCATAAACTCATTTATTGCTTCAAACAATTGGTTTTTAATATCCTCCCAATGAACTTTACAAAATTTTGCTCCAAATCCATCTAAGTTCGGACCTTTATCATTGGTAGCATTAAAAATGATTTTCTTTATCTCTTCCATGCTAATAGAAGCTAACAAAAATTCCTGATTATTAGGATGCAATAAAAATCTAGCTTCAATATTCAGGAAGCTCATTAGATAATTATCAGCGTTATATATGGTGGTATAATAATTAATAGCTTCAAATTTAATTCTAAAAGCATCATTTTTTTATTACCATTGGCGCTAAATAATTTTCCAATGTTATTTTGGTGCTTAGACATTTTTGCATAAAAGAATTTGCTAGCCTCGTCACCATAAGTTAGCCAGTCTTCTTTAGCTTTCCGCCTCATGTTCATGGTTTGTACATGGAGAGCATTAACCAGTTTATTCTGAGTTTGAAAAAATTGATTTACATGAGATTTGTCTAAGCTATCATTATCTATAAAATTCTGCAAACTCTCACAATCCTCTTTTATTTTAATGATATCATTTTTTTGGATATTCCTATTCTGATTTTTCAAACAAATTTTAGCTTGTTGTGATATCTTACTGAATTTGTACCGGGCTATGCCTTTTACAAAAACAGTAAAACAATTTTTAACTACTTCTTTATATGTGTTTTCAGCAGTCCATCCATTCAAAAATCTGAATGTAGCATTTATTTTGTGTGAATAACTTTTTACAAAAGAGATTTGTATAGGAATATGATCGCTAGTTGCTTGAGGAAGAGTATCACAATTAAAAGTAGGAAAAATATTTATGAATCCCGATTTAATAAAATTCTGTCAAGTTTACAGTGAATATTTCTAAAAATACCATATTTCCATGTAAATTTATTACCAAACACAATTGGCTCAGTTAAACCAGTCCCTAGAAGATTTATTAACCTTCTCCAATTCTTTATAAGGAATAGGAATTCCCCATCTTTTTTTATAAGCATGCATGACAGTATTAAAATCCCCTAATAAAATCCAAGGAGTTTTATTTTACTATTTAATAATTCATGGTGATTCGTAAGCATAACTCTTTCAAATTTACTATTGGAGGCATAAATAAAAGTGACTTCTATAAGTAACCCCCCTCTATTAATACAGATACAATGAATGTATTGTAAGTCAACAAAGTATTGTTTAATTTGCCAAATATTTGGATCCCATAGAACCAAAATTCTACCTTTACCTCCCATTTTATTATAATCTATTAAACCCCATTTATTTAATGCTCTAACAGCGTATCCATAAAAAAATTATCTTCCAATTTATGCTCCAAGATTCCTATTATACTGGGCTTAGGAGTATTCAATAAGCTAGTTAAATCTAGAATCCTTTCAGGATAATTTAATCACTTTATATTGCAAGCTATTATTGAAGTTGCCATAAAATAAAACGGATATTTTTAAAGGATATTATAAAGTATATTTATCAATCCTTTACAGCCTTTCTTCCTCTTTTCTTGTTTGTTGTTTTTTCTTAGGCTTTAATCTGCTCCTTCCATTTAGGATTTCTCAAGATGTGTTTGCTTCTAAATTCTTCCTCTTCTTCACTGCCCCCATCATTAGTAGAGATTATTTCACTTATATGCTTTGTTCCATATTTTTACTTTTTACTTTTATTTTAAGGGGATATAGATTATGTTAACATCCTATTCATGGTATCAATTGAGAATGGAGAGGATGCTTCAGCAATGATTTTTTGAGCGATTGTGCTCTCCTCACTGACCAACAGATCCCCATTGCTGCTTTGGTCAACTACAGTGCCCAATACTTTCAGTGTTGGTGCTGCCTCATTTGGGAATGTAGATGATACTGCAGCAACACTCTATTTTGATGTATAAACTTAAGTTATATTTTTGGGGGGAGACCCAATGACATGTATGCTATAATCCCCATTGGTTTTCTTCTTAATCTTTGCTGCTTGTAGAGCCTATGGACTACTGTAAGAGTTCTCTCTGAGCTGCCCCATAGGTTCTTGCAAGTTATCAGTGGCCTCTTCTGAGACTACTGCAGACTTAGTAGTTGCTGTTGACTCTATAATTGTTGTTTCATTATTTTATAAGACATTAGCTATCAGAGTTTTCTCGACTTCCATTAGAGTTTCTGCACTTTTTTCAACTGAGTTAACTTCATAATTTGCATTGATTTTAAAACCAATTTCCTTTTCTGCAACATTAAGTTTTCCAATACTGATAGTACTTTCAATGCTTTCATTACAAACTTCTTTTGTCGAAAGTATATTTGTCTCGAAAGGCTCTATAGTGCCTGCATCACATGCACTATTTTCTTTACTAGTTTCATCAATAGAGTGCATTTCTTTTTCCTTACTAATTTCATCAACAGAGTGCATTTCTATTTCGGTTGAAGCCTTTTCTTTTCAAAATTTTACGAAGTTGTAGTTTTCCTGATTATGCCTAAAGCATATACATGTATTGCATCATGGGGGAATCCATTCGTATTCAATTCTTTGCATTAGATTTTCCCCATCATGCACAGTTATATCGACTTCATCTAGTAGATCGGCATCATCTTTAATTTCAACAAGAACTCTTACATAGCTAAATCGGGTTTCCTTATACATTTCTTCCTCTAGTTTCATTGAAATGCCAACTGCACTTGCAATTGCACCGAATGCTTCTCTATCACATAGTCTCAGGTTCAGATCAGGGAGCTTGATCCATATGGGTAGAGTCTATAACAAACCTTTATCAGGATTCACTTTCTTTGTTCATATTTATGGAATTATAAGTTTTCCAAAGAGAAAGTAAGGGCCACCATTAAGGGCTTTAACACAGTCATCATGCAAAGTTTATAAAGAAAAACCCATTACTTCTTGTAGAAATTTCGAAATTACCTAATTGGTTCCATGTATTGCTTACATATGCTTTGAAATGATGATATGAGGGGCGTTCGCCAAAGACATATGCGACAGTAGAACTTTCCAATTTAATTTCCATCCTCCGACTGACCTCCTCTTTCATAGCTATGACCTTTTTACCATTTAGAGTAATAGGGGCGACAAAGTCAAGATTAGATAAGTTCGAATTGATACCATCATTCTTTAACATATCGGCCCATATGAATGGTATTTTAGCCTTGACCTGAGCCTGAACCAATCTCTCTAATCTTGAAGCGGGAAACTTGGCATTACCAGATCTTGGTTTGGGAAAGGTCTTTCCCGCTTTTGCCGCTACATTCTAATAACCAGGTCTTGGATTGTAGTTTTTCTTGAATCAAAATGGTTAGGCTCTTGGCTTGAAAAAGTCTTTAGCTTGTTGATGGTTTCTCCAATGATTCACTACCTAGAAACCAACTTTATCGATTATTGGCCTATTAGCCCCAATGTTTGGTTGTGATGGGGGATGGAGATTGGGAGGAGGATAGCGATTATAAGGATTTTTCCCTAAAATCGGATTAGCAGCCATTAGAGAGAGTCAGTAACTGTTATTTGACTTCGTTATTCATTATGGGAAAATCAAGTTTCAGTGCACAGCAGATTGAGCGCTCCTCAGGGGTTACCAAGACAACTCCTGCCCTAAAGCAACGTTCATTGGATGCCCCGTCGATATACATTTTCCACTTAGCACTTCATTCCATACTACCCTCTGCATTATCATCCGAGTTGTGCATTCAGCAATGAAGCCCGCTAAAGCCTAGCCTTGAATTACCCTCTAGGGATAATAAGTTATGTTGTACTGGCTTTGTTCAATGTTCCAGTTTAATAGCCTCCCAGAAGCCTCAGGTTGCTGCAGAAACTACCTTAGGGGCTGATCGGTCAGTACCTTAATCGAGTGAGCTTGGAAATACGAACGGAGCTTTCTCAAAGTGATCAACAGACAATAAGCTAGCTTCTCCGGTTTTTGGTAGTTCTTCTCTACTCCTGTTAATCGTTTGTTGATGTAATATATTGGCTTTTGGACTCTTCACGCACGAGTGCTGCACTCAGTGCATGAATTGATATTGCCAAATAGAAGAATAAATCCTCTCCCTCCAAAGGCTTCTATAAAATAGGTGGCCTTTGCAAGTGGTCGACTAAAACCAGTTTGAACTCCTGGGTCTATGCGAAATTTCTTTTCCCTATTTTGAGGACCTCAAAGAACAGTATGCATTTGTCTGCAGCTTTCAAAATGAACCGGCTTAACGCGGCTATTTTCCCATTCAAGCTCTGCACCTCCATTATTGTCTTTAGGGTTTCCACATTCCTTGAAGCCTCAATTTTCTCTAGATTGGCCTCAATTCCTCTCGAGTTTATAATGAACCCAAGAATTATCCCGACGCGACCCTGAACGAGCATTTAAGAAGATTGAGCTTCATTTCATATTTCTAGAGCACACCGAATATCTCTGCCAAATCCTCCACATGTTCATCGATCGCCACAACTTCACAAGCATATCGTCTACGTACACTTCCATTGGACACCCAATTTTCCTTCGAACATGGAATTGACCAGTCTTTGGTATGTTGCCCCAGCATTCTTTAGACCGAATGGCATGACGTGATAGCAATATAATCCTAGGTCTGTTATGAAACTGGTATGCTCCTGATCCGAGATGTGCATTGAAATTTGGTTATAACCTAAATAAAAATCCATGAACGATAGCAGCTCATGTCTAGGAATCAAATCCACTAGCTGATCGATCTTTGGTAGCGGAAAACTATCATGTGGGTGCCTTATTAAGGTCTGAATAGTCAATGCATGTCCTCCACTATCTACTAGCCTTTTTGACTAGGACTGGATTTGATACCCATTCTAGGTACATAGCGTCACGGATGAAGCCATTGTTTTTCAGCTTGTCCACTTCCTCTTTCAGCATAACAGATCAGTTCGGACCTAGGCTATGACACTTTTGCTTCACAAGTACACATCGAGGGTTCACATTCAATGTATGGCATGCTATATCTGATGATATTCTACACATGTCAGAATGCGTCTAGGAGAAAACATCTAGATTTGCCTGGAATAAACCCGTCATCTCCTTCATCATTCTCATGTTGAGTTGAGATCCAATCTTTAGGACCAGAGTAGGATCGCCCCGACTGTCCTAGTCGTTGTCGGCAGGAGCCTCTCTCATACCTCTGGCTCTTTCCTTGGATCCATAGCTTTATGAAATCTACTATGCCGACCGAGCTAGGGCTTAGGCGGTGGTTGCTATGCGTCAAATGATTTGACATAGATTTAGTGTTCTGTACGTCCTTTTCCTTCTCATGTCACTTCACCTCCTTTAGCTTTGCGATGTAGCACTCTCGTATGACTCCTTGAACGACCCCAACCCCATTTTTGGTAGGAAATTCATCATTATGAACCATGAGGAATGGCCACTAGAAAGCTAGCTAGGGTCAGGCCTAAGAAAGCGTTGTAAGTAGAAAAAATGTGCAACACCACAAAGGTCACAACCCGCACTCTCTTACATTCACCTTCACCTAGAACCACTAGTAAATCCACATAATCCACAGGCTCTATTGCTTCCCATCAAATCCCTAAATCCAAGATTTATACGGCATCATATCTACCACCCATTAACATTTGATCGTAGGCTTTCTTAAACAATATATTCACCGAACTACCACAGTCGACTAGAACCTTTCTCACTCTCACCAGCCCAATCAAGACGATATACCAAGGGATCCAGTATGGGTGCTTCGACCCCTTCTACATCCCTATTCCTAAACACAATATCATTTGTCATTGTTTTGAGATGTTTTGTCGGAGCTCCATCTTCGAGGGTAAAACAGCTCTCATTCATGGCATGCTTCAAAGAGCTTGCATACCTCTCCATCTGAATCCAGCTTTTCTCAGCTAGATGTATTCGACCAGAAATTGTGTAAATAACCAGTCTTTTTCAAGCCACCTAGGCTTGTCTTCACTAGGCCTAGCTTGGCCTCATTGGAAAGATTGTCCCAGTGGATTAGCGCTTCCTTGCACGCAATCCTATGGGGCTTTAACAAACTGCTACAATTTCTTTTTTCCGATTAATCTTCAATTACATCATGCAAGTGCCTGCACTTATTCATGTTATGACCATGAGTCTCATGAAAAAGGAGTTCTTACCAAATATCTTTTGCTTCCCTATCGACTCCCTTGGAGGCGGTTTCTTGTAATGCTCGGTACCTTGGTGGTAAGGTAAATATCCTCGATTAAGTTATTTAGCGATGTATAATCATTATACTTCGAAAATCTCGGGTGCTTCTTTGAACCCCACTTCCTATCTCCACCTCCTTAGTTATCCTCTTTCTGACTACTGCCCTTGCTTTCAACATTCAAATCTATATTGCCGGAACTCCCTCCAGTTTGCTTCACAATGACATTACGTTGTACTAGTTCAACTGAATGTCCACCACCACCTATTCTGGCGGATGTACTTTCCTCTTCCAAGCGCAAGAACTAATTCTCCTTCCTATAGAAAAAATCCATCATTTGTGGGGGTTTCATCTTCAACCACCTTCCAAAATCAGTATTAGTTTATACCTCCCTGATCAAAGCCATTAGCATAATATCCTCTTTCGCAATGCTTACCTCCATCACCGTCGTATTGAATCTACACAAGAAATCTTTCAATGACTCTCCCACTCCCTGTAAGAGGTAGACAATGACGTCACATCCTTCGAGCGAGTTGTATGCAAGTAAAACTACTCAATAAACTTTCTTGCTAGCTGATCTAAAGATGATATGGATCTCGGCAAAAGCCAAGTGAACCACATCGTTGCTACACCCTCAAGAAAAATTGGAATACATCGACACCTAACGGAAACTAGTTGCATTACTATAAACAATGATTTCAGAGATATGAAAGCATGTCGACAATAAGGATGCTAAAAAAGAGGCAAGAAAATATACAAGAGGAGAAAGATGATATCGAAAGCATGAATACAACATGTCGAAGTCCATAATGTCGGAGATTAAAAACGATCATACGACAAAATAATGATGCATCTCGGGGCACCTTGGAAGGATCCCAAAAGCTTATATCTAATGATAATGCCATATCCCATTGATTCTACACTTCACCAATGCAATAAAAGATGTCGTATCCCATCAAAATTTGGAATGGAAGCATATCACAAATCACCAACAAGCGTCATTTGTTATAAATGTCGTACATTATTAATGCTTCATCTTATCAATGTCGCGCCTTATCAGTATCGCCTCTCATCAATGTCGCACCTCATCAATAAGGAAAGGTGGATGTCATAAGGTATCAATGAAAAGCCAATGCCGCATGTCGATAAGCTGAAAAGGGGATTAAATAGCTGTAGGATAACTCTGATATCGTAGATCGACAACGATATGGAAGGATTGTCGCATATTAAACAATATGAGGAAATATCGTAAATCATCGGCCAACACAAGGATACAGCAAATCATCAATACTTAAAGGAATGTCGTAATCCATTGAAGCAAATAATGAAGCCGAATGTCAAGCATCTCGGAGGTGACACGTGGCAGCCATACCCCCCATCTTCACCCTTATAAATACAGATCAAGGGCATTCAAAAGGGGGCGATTCATTCTTTTCTCTCTCTCTCTCTCTTACATTTTTAAAGTTTGTAACCCTAATCCAATTTGGGATTTTTAGTGCCAATTGTAATTTTACAACCTTTTTGCAAAAAAGGGCTTGTACAATTGCAATCGCATAGCATATTCAATAAAGAGACTTGATTTGTGGCTCATGTGGAACTTATGTTGAACTCTGTCTCATATGACATGATATACAACATAATTAAATCATGTGACATGGTATTGGATGATTCTCATATGAGCGATATGAACTTCACCATCCTTTCTATGATTCGGGTCATTGCCTTACATATGACAAGTTGATCTCGCATAGTTTAAGCAGACTTACATGAGGTCAACAAAGCCTATCACTAACCAAGACTCTACTTACTTGCGTACTTTAGGGTTAACAAGAAATCTTGTTAACATTTTGGCACTAGAATGAGGGCCTGAACCTCAATCTTCGCTTAACTAACAAGTGGAACCACCCTTGACCTACATATATAGGGCTTAAAGGATCTATTTCTACCAAGCATACTCCATTAACAAACCATTCCAAACCTCATCTAACCTCACTTGGATAATGATTATCTTGGATCAAGGATCTTCCAACACTCGAGTAGCTAGACCAACCTACCAAATCACCAGTGATCCTCGACTTCATGAGGAGCAAGTGTTAAGGTTTGTAGCACTATAATCATGGAAAATTAGAGAAGGTAAGTAGCTCGATACACTTTTACGGGCTACAATCACACCCAATTGATTTACAATCCATAATCACACCGTTTCCAATCACACTTTGATAGAGAGAGACTCGATACACTTCAATCTTTGATTACAACTATAACTCTGAATAGCACTGAGATCGTTGAGAGAGAGTGGAAGAGAATCAAACTAGAGACAATTGAGTTTGATTCACATAAGATTTTGGTAGAATTTTGTTAAAGCATTTAAAATATAAGAGAATATTTGAGTGGAGAAGAAGGAGTGAAGAAATGAAGAAAAACTAACTTAAAATTCGTTGAAAACAACTGGTATGTAGGAGAACAATAGTCATGTCCATTCGGGAAAGGTTATGACGAATAGACACTTCTTTTGAAAATTTGAAATCTACGGCTACCATGTCGACATAGGGGGTATAGGGATGTCGACATGCCTATGTTATTTTTGAAAATTGATTTTGCTTTAAAATGATTTCTATTCTAAAACTTGTCAAAACAATTTCTAAACTTTGTAAATCATTTTGAATATAGTTTAAACTTATAAAAGAGTTTTAGAAAGTAATCTTAAAATATATAATCAATAACATAAAAGTAATATTAAAAACTAAGTATAGACTTCTTTAAAATATTTTTTTAGATTTAAAGCTAAAATATTAAAATCAAGAGATAGTTTTAAAAAACAAGAGATGATTTTGAGATCAAAATATTAAAGGATGATAAGAATAGTTTTTGAATTAAGGCTAAAATATTTAAATTGATAGAGATGACTTTAAAAAGATAGTTTTTGGAAAAATAGTTAAAATAAATTATTTTGAATATTTTGTGGATTCCATTCCACTAGAGAAGGTCATGGGTTCCATCCCACTAAAGAGGTCGTGGGTTCCATTCCACTATTAAAGCAAGAAGGTGGATTCTATTCCACAATTAAAATCCGAATAAAGATTTTAGTGCTATTATGAAGTTTTAACATAAATCTAGACTCTATTACTTATCTTGATATCTTGAACTCTTGAACTCTTGATACTCATGAGTCTTCAGTCTTGATTTCTTCAATCTTGAATTCGTCAGTCTTGAATCTCTATACTGTACAGTCTTCATTCTCAGTACATGCATATATATACCCTGCATATACATATATATCTAGACAAAGATATTAGTATTTATATTTTATAACAAGTCCTAAGGTTGTTGTCATCAAAACCATCATCTCAGGAACTAACGATCTCCCCCTTTTTGATGATGACAACCTTTGTTTATAAAATCTACTCCAACAAATTTTGATTCTACTCCGACTCCCCTTATTCCAACAACTCCCCCTTAATCTACTAACTGCCCCTTAATCTAAACCTATCTAACCTATTTTATAATTCTCCCCCTTTGTCATCAACAAAAACTAATCCTAAACTACATAACTCCTCCTAAATCTTATACTATAGCACCGTATATGATAATAACATAGTATAGTAGAATATAAATGAGACAGATAATAATATGAGTAAAATATAGTAAGGTAAATGTGAGAGATATGAAAATTTTAAACATAATCAATCAATATATACATCATGTTCTTATCAAACCACACCATGTTCAATCATATATTACACACCATATTCAAATCAATCCAAACCATACTAATCTAAACCAAATCAAATCAAACCAAACAATTCAAACCAAATCAAAATAAATCAAACCACATATGTCAAATCAAACATTTCTTGGAACTTGAACCCATCCTTTTTCACCGAAGATAGGATCTGCCTTTATAGCATCCCATTCTTCGTTATCTTTGTTCAGAGTTCCTTCTGGATTCGCTTCAAGTTCTTCTTTCTTGAGGGCAAAGATCATCCATCGAATGGCATCAAAGTGCCTTTCTTGTTCCTTTATCATCTGCATTTGGCTTAATTTTAAGTGTCGTTGATTGCGAAAGATAAAAGTAAGTATGTTCTTGAAGGAATTGAGAGTTTCTTCAAGATTCTCACTTAGATTATGAATAGGAGAGGCCATTTTTTTATAAAATATGAAGAAATTCAATGGAAAATATAGAGAATTTAAAGTATGCATTTTTCTGGAAGAAACAAATATTTAAAGAGTTAGAAAGTCGTTTGAAATGAAAAGACGCAAGGTAGTTATGTCAATTTCAATTCCAAAACAAAAAACAGTTTCTGGCCGTTACATGTCGACATGAGAGGTAGGGTGATGTCGACATGTCCCTGTTAATTTTGGCAATTTGCTTTGTTTCTTTATATTATGTACAAGTCTATATATATAAACTTATAGTCTTATATAATATAATAACAAGCATTACAGAGATATTTTAGCGCTAATAAACAGAAATAAAGAATTTTCATTGATAATTTTAGTTAACATTACATAAACGATACATAACATTAACTAAAGAGAGATACAAACAAATACAACATAAAATGAAACTAGTATTAATTAGAGGATGATGAAGATGATGATAATCCAAGCTTGCGACTCACTTTCCCAAAAAACTTGTTCATTTTGGTGGAAATCTTGTCCAACTTTTTACTAACGGATCTTTTGAGAATCCATTGGTTTTCCACGATAATCTTTTGGTTCTTGAGAAGCGTTTTGTTGGATGGATTGGTAGGAGCGATAGAGTATTCAATGCTTTCCAATGAAGTCTCTTCCTCCTCCTTTCCTTCTTCTTCAATTTCCATCTCATCCCCTTCTTCCTCTTCTTCTTCTTCTTCCCTCTCTTCATGAGCCAATCTCTCATCCTTTTCGACAAGTGTTTCATATGGTTGAAACACAAGCGGAATTCTCATGAGAGAGATGTTAGCATGGTTAAACACTTTTCTAGAAATGAACTCCTCTCTCTTATAATCAACACCAAAGTAGTTGAAAATCCGAGTGAGGTAAATTCCATGATATAAAGTGTTTGTACCTAATGTAAAAAATTTGGGACGAAGTTCATCCAAAATCACTTGTGCCCAACTAATGTCATAGTGCCCAAAAATAGCAAGAAGATCCTTACAAACTTTTAAGGTCGAGTGATTGAAATTTCCCGATCTTGGGGTTATGGTATGTTGCAAAAGAAGGTTTACAATTCTAGCTTTAGGATGGAAATTTCATTTATAAACTCAAAGTTATCATCCCCTTCAAAAATGTGATGAAATGTCTCACTATTATGTTCATCAATTTTAAAATCCGAAAGATCCATTCCCATACTCTTACAACCAATAATGTTACCCAAAATCTCACTATTTAAAACAATACATGTTCCTTTAAAGCTACTCCACACTTTCCCTTCATTTCCTTCATAAAAACCATGATTCAAATTTGATAAAACATTTTGACAAGATTCGGATAACAAACAAAATCATTTTGAGAATCATCAATTAAGCTAAGAATTTGATTCTCTTCGAAAAGAACATTGATCTCATATGAAGGAAAATCACTAAAGATAGAAAATTTTCCCATATGGACCTTTCCAAAGTTTACATAGCTAATGTAAGCTCTGATAGCTTCCGGATCATTGTAGAGGAACTCTTTGGTGGCCTTGGACAGTCTCTGGTGGATGGAGTGCTTGAGGAATGCATTTCTGAAGAAAGTAGAGAGCATGAGAGTTTGAAAGAGAGTTTGAATTTTGAAATGAAAGTGAAAAGATAGGATAAAGTTAAGGAGATAAATAGATATCTAAGAGCCATGTTCTCTGGTTAAGAGATAACTTTTCAGAGCTTTGGAATTAGTGAAAAGGTGGAGGGAAATTCAAAGTTTTGAATTCAATTTTAACTTCAAATTTCCGGCGGGGATGTCGACATGGGGGGTACGGTCATGTCGACATAAGTTCCCTAAATCATGTGACTTATTTTTCCTACTTTATTTAATATCTATATCTATATATCCTATAATCTAATTTATATTTTATCTGAAATAATATTAAATATAATAACACTTTAATATTAAAATAATATTATTTTGAAAATCAAAATTTTAAATTCAAACAACAAGTAATTTCAAAACATGCAAACAACCAAACATTCAAACAAGCAATTTCAATCAATATAATTTAAATGCGTACCTATTTTTAGATCCATATTTCCGAGATCGTCACACTCGTGAATAGCTGTAAAGCACATGTTTGAATTTTCCATCTCTTGATCTTCATTACTAGAGGATGAGTCTGAATCGTCTAGTATAGTAGTATATGCTCTCTTTCTTTTATTTGACGAATCATTACTTGGAGAAAATTTATGTTTATACGGATGCGACAATCTCTTTTTAAGTGGCCTGGCTCATCACAATTGTAGCATCTGACATTGTTTTGAGTCTCATTACTATTTCCAGAATTATTGTGATCATTTCTCTTGTAATTGTTCATCTTTCTGTATTTCAAAAACTTTCTAAAATTCCTTGTCATCAAGGCTATTTCTTCATCGTCATCACTATTTGAGTCTGAACCATCTGTTATTGCATTGAACGCTATTGACTTCTTTTCTGAGGCCTTGCTTTCTCTTCTCCCTTACATTTGTACTTCAAACGACATCAAATTCCTAATCAATTCTTCAATTTCCAGAGTACTAATATCATTAGCCTCTTCAATTGATAGAGTTTTCTGATCCTATTCCGGAGTGAGTGAATTTAGAATTTTTCTAACTTGATCTTCTTCGAAAAAGTTCTTTCTTAATGCAATTAGTGAGTGCACAATATCTTGAACCTACTATACATATCTGAAATGGACTCATTTGGATTCATCTTGAATAATTGAAACTGATTGGTCAAGATAGATATTTTGGTCTGTTTAACTCTGCTTGTTCCTTCATCAGTAACTTGCAAAGTTTTCCAAATCTCATATGCAGACTTACAAACAGACACTCTATTAAACTCATTCCTATCAAGTGAACATAATAGAATATTCATGGCTTTGGAATTGTTTTGTGCAACAGTCTTTTGCTCAGTAGTCCACTGTGCAAAATCAGTTGTGGGTTCAATGTACTCAGTTTGTGTGATATTCCAAGTGTTTAATCCTATTGATTGTAAATAGATATTCATCCTACATGCCCAATATGCATAGTTACTGCCATTAAAAAGTGGTGGTCTGGCAGTAGACTAACCCTCTACAAATGAACTAGTGATAGTGTTTACATTACCAGTGCTGGCAGCCATTTGAAAACTTTTCAAAATCAGATTATGAAAACTTTGAAAACCAATGCTCTGATACCAAATGTTGGAAATGCAGATTACGGATCTTAAGGCTGGATTAACACTAGAGGGGGAGGTGGTGAATAGTGTTTAATGGATTTTATGGAATTTTTGAAATCTTTTCTAATTAGACACAGAACCAGACACAGATGCAAATAGTAAATAAAAGCAGTAAAGGAAAGAACACACCGGAATTTTATACTGGTTCGGAGTTACCCTACATCCAGTCCCACACAATTTCTTGTGCATATTTCTTTTCAAATATAATATCGATATTACAACCTCGATTTCAAGGCCATGAGATATATCCTCCTATCTCCGAGTCTAAGGCAAACTCTCTTGATTTAACCAGGCTACAAGATCACCTAATTGATTTACGGGCTACAATCACACCCAATTGATTTACGGGCCACAATCACACCATTTCCAATCACACTTTGATAGAGAGAGACTCGATACACTTCGATCTTTGATTCCAAATGATCCTATAACTCTGAATAGCACTGAGATCTTTGAGAGGGAGTAGCAGAGAATCAAACTAGAGATGATCGAGTTTGATTCACTTAGGATTTCGGCAGAATTTTGTTAAAGCACTTGAAATATAAGAGAATATTTGAGTGGAGAAGGAGTGAAGAAATGAAGAAATACTAACTTAAAATTCATTGAAAATAACTGGTATATATAGGAGAACAACGGTCATGTCCATTCGTGAAAGGTTATGACGAACAGACACTTCTTTTGAAAATTTGAAATCTACGGCTACCATGTCGACATGAGGGGTATAGGGATGTCGACATGCCTATGTTATTTTTGAAAATTGATTTTGCTTTAAAATGATTTCTATTCTAAAACTTGTCAAAACAATTTCTAAACTTTGTAAACCATTTTGAATATAGTTTAAACTTATAAAAGAGTTTTAGAAAGTTATCTTAAAATATATAATCAATAATATTCAAGTAATATTAAAAACTAAGTATAGACTTCTTTAAAATATATTTTTTAGATTTAAAGCTAAAATATTAAAATCAAGAGATAGTTTAAAAAAACAAGAGATGATTTTGAGATCAAAATATTAAAAGATGATAAGAATAGTTTTTGAAATAAGGTTAAAATATTTAAATCGATAGAGATGACTTTTAAAAAGACAGTTTTTGGAAAAATAAATAAATTATTTTGAATATTTCATGGATTCCATTCAACTAGAGAAGGTCATGGGTTCCATCTCACTAAAGAGGTCATGGGTTCCATCCCACTATTAAAGCAAGAAGGTGGATTCCATTCCACAATTAAAATCCGAATAAAGATTTTGGTGCTATTATGAAGTTTTAACATAAATCAAGACTCTATTACTATCTTGATATCTTGAACTGTTGATACTCATGAGTCTTCAGTCTTGATTTCTTCAATCTTGAATTCGTCAGTCTTGAATCTCTATAATGTACAGTCGTCATTCTAGTACCTGCATATATATACCCTGCATATACATATATATCTAGGCAAAGATATTAGAATTAAAATTTTATAACAAGTCCTAAGGTTGTTGTCATCAAAACCATCATCTCAGGAACTAACATGAACTACTATAGACATCCATCGTAAGTCATTGAGTGACATCATGTATCCTATAACCCTTCTCCGATAATTCCATCAATACGACTCATATTCCCTTACTCTGCGTCTCGAATATAGCTATGCATTATCGAAGCCATCACTTCCCATCATCGAATCATCATCGTCGAACCATGGAGTCATCGGGTGGAAGCGTCATGCTTCACCGCCGAAACCACTCATCGAAGATCAATATCATCAAAATCGAACGTTGAAAGAACCATCACATCGTACTCCTCCAAGCATCTCCATCGTCTATGTCAAATCAGCCATATTGGCTATTATTTAAACCAAAATGGCGCAAACACTCTAAATTAATAGAAGAGAATAAAATGTAAAGAAATATAAATGAAAACAAGGAAATAAAGAGACACGACCTCTTATAGTGGTTCGACAAAGCTTGGCCTACTTCCACTTTAATATTTTATTGCTGATTTCTGACTTGGAAGCAGAAGTTCATAGGAGTCGGTACAACTCCAACACTTAGAAATTCAAAGTTACAAGAATATAAGAAATAATGGAACCAGAGCCCAAAAGATCCCAAAAAACGAGCCCTACCTTCCTATTTATAGAGGTAGGGTGCCTAAAATCTCCCATGTAATATCTCTTAGCCGTTATGCCTGAAACTGACTTGTTTCTCTAAAAAGATAGGTGTCAGCTCAACAATACCTAGGACTCGGTACTGAAATCTGGGTGGGAGTCGATATCAATCCCCAAGTTTGATGATTCTTGAGTCTTCACCTCCTTAGCTTGGATCGTCTTGTGGTTTTCTTCACGAATCCATAGTTGCTTGCATTAATCTTAGCAAGTTTCTGAGTCCAAATGATGAAGTAGTGGGGGAACAAAACTACAGATTCAGGAGTTCATGGAGATTGATAGAGAACAGCATTGATTCAACAAACCAACTTTGAAACTACACTCTCGGCATTGAGATAAGATTGTAGGAAGAAAATAGGGTCCACCCAAGTTATATTTGGAAGTCGGTATCGATCCCCAGCGGGAGTCGGTACCGATCCCCAACTCGGGGGATCCCATTACCTTGTTACCTTGGGTAATTTTGGCTTTGACTTCATGGTTTTATCTATGCTTGGTTTCTAGACTTCTGGGCTATCTCTTCGGCCTTTGCACCGTGATAACTCCAAGTTCTATCTATCCAGTTGTTCAGATTCTGCCTAATCAAAAGGCAGGATAACACTTGCCCCCCAAAGTACACCTCGTTTCCAGTGGGATGTGCTTTGAATCGAGACAATTTTGGATTTCCCTAAAGGATTGCACTCCGTGCTTTGAATGTTCGCCAATCGATTCTGTGAATTGTCATATCCATAATAATCTGTTGCACGTTTCGCTAACATCCGGGACTATAAATCTGGAACGTGATCCCGTGGTTTGTTATTCCAAGTTTGATGATTTTAGACTAATCCCATTCATGAGTTCCCTAGGTATAAGTCTAACTTTATTTTAACTTTAGTCGTCAAGCATTGGGTGTATATACACACATGGCTTAAGCATGTGCATAAGCAATCACATACATACGCATAAACCATACGTATGCTTATACATGTCTTTTGTACTTTTTTTTGGCATTTAGGACTCGGTACCGGCCCTTGATTTGGGAGTTGATACCCACTCCTTACTTGGAATATTTTCCAAGTCTTTGGCTCTGAGAATCTCTGGCTCGAGACATTATAAAACCCGTTTCTTCTTTTTCACTCCCTCACTTGTTCACTTGCCATTGACTTGAGATCTTGCCTTCCACCATTAAAACCTTTGAATCCAACACCAATTTTCGCCTTTGCCTAGACTAAAACCTGCCACCACTTATCTTTACCATTGCCTAACATCGCCCACAACGCTTGCTCATCGCCTCAATCAGATTCGCCTTTACCAACCTGAACTCCATCTCGAGATTTTTCTTTCATTTGAACCAATCCATAACCTTAATTCCACGTTGAACAAAGCTAGGTAGGATGATGGTGACTGGTCGCATGTGAATGAACATGGAGTTAGGCGTGAACATGGAATGAACTTGTGGTTATGGTTTTTGAGGTCGGTAGGGATGAAGGAGAAATGTGAGATTTTCCTAACTATGGGAGTCTCGGGGATTGGTACCGATCCCCATACTCGGGCAAATTTTTGCCCATTTCAACCGAACTTTGCCTTTGAGTTCCATGTTGAATCTACTTTTCATCTCGAACATTTCCAAGGCATGGCTGATAATATTAAGCTAACCAGGATGGTCAGCGATGACTTTCACGTCAAGAAACATCTAGACTTTAAAATGAACTGCTAAAATAAACAGTTAAATAATAACCAAAATCCGAACTGCACCACATTGCACTAGAATCCACTTTAGCACAGGGGGTAAATTTTATAGTTAATCTTCTAATGTCAATTATCTGTCGAGCTTTTTATAGAAATGGACCAAAGACGTTCCAAATATCTGGCTACTCAGGCTACAAGTACTTCACCTTCAAGATATACCGAATCTGACGTAGAATCAAGCTCAGCTACAACCTCTTAGGCTCAGCAAACTCCTATTCAACAAGAGCAGCAACCAGAAATTCCACACGTTGATCAAAAAGATCTAGAGAATCCCAAAAATGCCCGAAAATCTGGTGGAACCAGTAGAGGGGCCTCAAATAGATGCAGCACCCAATACTCTTGAAGATGCTGTAATATTGAATAACCCAGCTGATTCTATTCCTTCCAATATCAATGAGGGATCTCTTCGAAGGATATGCAGTAAGCATGGCATTCGATTTAACGACGTCTTGGTACCATCTCGCAACCAAAGAGCTCACGATCCTCTAGAAGGGTACATAGTTTGCAACAGATACATGTGCCTAGTGGGTTGCATCCCTCCATTCAATCAATTTATTCGTTGAGTCCTGAACTTCATGAGACTGTCTCCCATACAACAGCATCCAAACAGCTATGCTTTTCTTCTAAGCACTTATCTAGTTTTCTCTGAGCATTTGAACCGAGTGCCTAGTGATGAAGAAATCCGATACATTTTAAAAGTCACAAGGAAACCCTATCTCTTTGAGGGACTGGTAGGCTCGAAAAAAGCTGAGTTATTTCAAGGACGAATGGTTCTATGTGCACGGCTCACTCGGATTCGCTCACAGATGGATATTCGAACGTAAGTTTTATTTCAAAAGTCATCTATGCATTTGCCTTATAATCTGCATGCTTAATTTATCTTTTACTGTTGTACAAATGTTCCGACGAGACCCAGCAGTGGATCACTTTTGGATACCATTAGCACTCTTATGGAAATCCCAATTGAGGATAGGTGTATAAGAACTTTATTGACAGACGAGAATCTTCTCACTCATGGCTTATTAGAGGAAGGTCGTAGTATCGACATAGTTCCAGTTGTCGACATTAAGAGGATGATGATGATGATAGCAGTCCGCTTGTAGGAGGCAAAATCGATCCTGGGTTGCCCCCAGCTCCAACTCTTGGGGCCAAAGCAATAGAAAACATGGAACTAGAACATGAAGGGGTCAAAGAAGGAGAAATTATTGGAGAAGGTGGTTTGGCTGGCCACGGTAACATTGAAGTGGGCCACGGATCCCAGACCAGACAACCCAGAGATGACCCACCGCCTGCTCCTAAAAAGAAATTAATCATGAGAATCTTGAACTGGTGCAGGGGAGGTTACTCCCATGAGTAAAGCTCCAATACATGGTCCGTCGGGGGGACACTAGGACACACACACATGGACACTCGCACTTGGTTCGTGTCCTTACCCGTTTGATCTAACTCATCCCTATTTTCTTTACAAGTTCGATGGATAAGAGAAAGCATTCATTCTGATCCCTAGAAGAGAAAGCGTATCATGTTCAACTCCCCCTCCCGGTCGAGCGTGTACCATCAGGGGAGTGGTTGAGTCTATGATTCAAGCTACCGCTCCAGCTGTAATAGAGATGACCGAGAAGGAGTAGTTACAACAAGGACCTTTCTTCTCATGACTCCACTCTAAGTGTCGGCCCAGATCCAGATCACCTCCTTCTAGAGGTCCGGACAGGTAGCCTGACCGCCGTGATGATATTCCACCGACTAACTCTTCTCGAGCACCACCGCCTGCCTTTGTCCCTTTACAATCCACGACATTATCTCACTCCAGTCGATTTTTTGAGCTTAAATATCATAGGAGTGGTTCCATCAGAGGCCAGGCAAAGAAAGCATTGTGCTCTGGCCATTACAGAGGAGCAGCAGGTAGATACTATGGGGTGGATGGTCGAGATCAAGAATGAATTCCCCAACATTTGCTTCGATGGAGTTATGTTCTTTCCAAACTTAAAGAGAATTCCTACTAAAAGGACCATTAATTGCATGATCGATGTCCATAACCAATACAAAAATGGGTGAAGCTGGCTGAAAAGATTTCAAAAGTCTCAAGAGACAAGCTACAAGAGATAGATAAAAAGAAATTCATCGAGGTTGAGAATAAAAATCATACCCGTTCTCGACATTAAGCTCGAGATTTCGAGAAAATCTCAAGCCGAAGTGTAGAAGAAGGTCGAGGAGGCCATTAAAGCACTCAAAGCAGAGAGATCTAGGCATTTAACCGAAATCAAGCAAGCGCATCATTGGAACCACGAGCTTGAAATGGAAAGGGATTCTACCAAGAGGAACACAGCTGAATTAAAAATCAAGCTTGAGTGTGAGAGCAAGGAAAAAGGTGAGGCGCAGAAAATTGCTCAGGATGCATGCCACGAGCTATTCGCCATTAGGATAGAGAGGGACAATGAACTTGAAAAGGTCAGAGATGTTGATGCTCTTGTCAAGAGAGAAGTTGAAGTTGCAACAAAACAGGCTAAGGAACGGGTAGAAGAGGAGACGATGAATAAGTTTGAGCCACTGATCACCCAGTACAACACTAATGTGCTCAAATTTCGAAATCTAGAGTAGTTTAAGGAAGATTACCCTTTGATGCTTGCCTATGGCTAGGAACGGGTTATCGAGGAAGAGAAAGAATTTCTTAATAGTGATAATATTGATATGGAGCAATTGGAAAAAGATATTTTGAAGGGAGATGAGCCCAAGATCCTCCATGAAAACCAACATCTTATTCATTTGGAACTTGATGCCACCATTCAAAAAGAATTAGGCAAAGGTTCTGTCTCTGTGCATCATGATGCTTTAGCTGGTCGAACTTCTAGGACTCAGGCTGCTCCTTATTCCATCATTGGTTCCTCTACCAACGCTGGTTATAACCCAGAGATGCCACAGCTCTAAAAATCCATTTCTCTCTCCTTATTCTTGAGGGAACTCCCGGCGGCACTCCAGCTCACGTGGAAGTTGAAACTGAAGAAGATATCTTGTTGACTTCTCCTGTTTTCCAAAGAGTTGACGTGTCACCAGTCAACATCACTAATCTCTCTCTGTATTTCTTTAGCTATAGGTCTGCATACAATTGCTCTGCTTCCTTCCAAGGACTCTCAATTAGAGCATCAAATATCGATGATGAAATCCTTAACCGTCACGACTTCGACATCAATTCCCAGCATCTCGGCTAAAGAGATCTTGAGTCTTGATGAGCGCATGCTGGACACTCTGTTGGAAGAAGGAAATGATGAAAATCAGGGGACTCAAATTGATGAGGATGTTATTATTACTGGGTCTGTCAATCCCTATCGGGTCCCTCCATGCATGAGCTTGAATAAAAACTTGGGGTAGATATTTTCCTTGCCAGTCAAATCATGCAGAAGCAAATGGAAGTTTTCCCTCCTCCATTGTCGATCGCATTGCCTGGGCAAACCATTTTCACTCCAGTTTACATTCCTTTGCCTGAGAGTGATCAAAGTACGTCGATAGTGTTTTAACAAAGCATTTCGGCCTCAATTTCTCCGCCCGGAAGCGCCCAGGGTGCGCCTACTGGATCCTCACAAAGCACTCCCTCCAAAGGCCAAAGCGGTAGAGGAGGAGGCAAAAAAAGGCAAGGAGAGAGCTCGAGTGAAGTCTCTCATGGTTCTAAGAAGAAAAGGAAGTCAAAAAAATAGTTGTTAGTTTGTTTTTTCGTATATAGTCTCCTTTTGTTTGTTGGCCAACCTTGTATAGGTTTGGCCGCCGTTGCTACTTCTTTGCTTTTAGTGTGAACCACTGGTACTTAGCTTTCCTGCTTTGACGTCAATAATAAAGACCTTTTGTTTTGTAAAAATCTTTGCTCAAGATTGTCTAAGTACTTAAGAAATACGCTTTCCATTCGATATACTTGCGATTTATCTCTTTTAGTGATCATTTTCGGATCAGGTCCTTAACTCATTTTGTAATTAGCCGACTCGAATCGTTCTAGTGAATGTAAAGCAATCTTTGGGATAAATCGCTTTAAAATGTGGCTTGAATATCCTTTTCCAAGATAATAAGTCCCAACCGCACCAAATTTTAGGATAATAAGTTAACTTCTTAGAATCGTAATCCGACATCCTCATCTAGGATGTTAGCATTTGAGGACTCCTAACTCTGGTATTGACCGAAGGCTTACAAATTGGATCCCGCTTTACTCCGAGCGTGGACCTTCTGTTTTGCCAACTCCGGGCTAGAGGTTAAGGATCATACGTACTCATCATGCCCGTTTCCGTTTATACCCCTGCCCCCAATCCGGGATGAAAGTTGAGTGAGCGATCAGTCATACCATGCTCTTTTTGAATTATACTCCTACATTGTATCCAAGGGTAAGAGTTGGCATATGGATGATTGTGTCATATCTGGTTCTAAGTTGTGCTTTTGTCCCTAATCCGAAGGCAAGAACCAGTTTGCGAATGAACCTGTTTCATCCAGCTTAAGTTTATACTCTGGCTCCTACTTCGGGAACGAGAGATAGGGTACGGAGGTTCGTATCACATCCGGTTTACATTTATACTCCATCTCTCAATCCGAAGGCAAGAGTTGGGATGCAGATAGTCATATCATGTCCGGCTTATGTTTATACTCCGGCTCGTATTCCGGGAGCGAGAGTTGGTGTAACGCCCCGCCCCGAAACCCACATTAGTAAAGAGAATTATCAAGTAATTCCGTCTACTAATGCGGAGAATAGGGTTGGTTAAGGGCGACCGAATAGTAATGCATTAGCTAATGACTAAGTACGTCGAAATCTTACCAATTTTGTTTTCGAATTCCATATAGTTGACATACTCAGTGATTCACTAATACGATACTATACGGCTAACGGATCTATTCAGAACAAAGCACAATAATATCATAACATGTCACAGAAACAGCAGTCACAGATAATATATATATACTGATACAAAACCAAACATCTGATGTAATACCGTTCACCACATAATATAATACAACATCATCCCATAAAAGAATATATACATGAAGTGGTAAATAAAAGATCCATCAAAAGTGGAGATATCCAAGTCCATAGTCATGAGCCCACAAAAGATAGCAAAACGGATCCAAGCATAAAGGATAGTCATCCAACCTAACCTGCAACTCAGTCTAACCCGATTGATAAACACACGGGTCAGGCAACTGAATCTTATCGTTAGAAAGGAAATACGATAAGGTATAAGGGAAACATACATCAAGGGATCAATAATTGATAAGAATGACTAAGGTTGATATCAAGGATTGTCTATCTCTAAGAAGTTATAATTCTACACTTAATTGGGTTAATACTAGGGGATTCATGCATATAAAGAAAACATCCAAATATGATTCATGAATAAATAAACTTGTCAAAGTGGTAAATGAAACCCAAGTATAAAACCATAAAATTGAAATCACCAAAATCCTCAAGAACTCATATTTCGCCTTATTCATCTCTATAAGGCTAAGTAAACACATCAAAATATGGTGAAATCAAAATTCTCTTAACTCATAAAATAAACCTCAGATTGGCCAATAATTACATGCTAAAGCATGTTGCACGTGCCCAAGTTCTCAGACTAGTGCTAGTAATATAGTTAGGTACCCAACAGAGATCTCAGAGGCGACCGAGGTCACCTTTTCCGGATTTCTCAGATTCTCAGATGACCCGAAGGTCATAGCACTAGTAATTCTAGAATGTATCGCTAACTTTCGGAGAGGAATCTGTAAAGTGTTAACCTGTGTCTCATACCACACGTTCGCACTAGACAGTTTACTAACCGTTAGTCAAATCCACATTAAAATAGAAACTCAGATGTTCCCAAAAGTCATATACCTTGCCTCATATCATCGGCATATGGTATAAAATACTAAGCTCAAACTATTCGCAAATCAAGTGAAAAAAACAAATCATCAAAAAACTCATCAACCAAAGCAAATACAACACACAAGACTACATGCAAGTGCTCAAGACAGTGATTTTGCATCAGCTATTTCGATCCTTTAATCACGGAATTTCAGAAAGTGATATAAATGAAAGTTGTCACATTCTTTCTGCAGTTTCCAAAACTTTAAAAATTATAGGATTTGGATAAAAAACGCAAAAGTTATGCACAAAATACTAGTTCAGGTTTGCACAAAACACTGAGTACACTACGACAACAGGACAGCGAGTTTGTAAGAGGTTTTTCAACATTTTATTCAAAGAATTTCAGAAAGTGATACAAATAAAAGTTGTCACACTCTTTCCGCAGTTTCCTAAAATTTAAAAATTTTGATATTCCGATCAGTAACGAAGAAGTTATGATCGAAATACTACCAAGAAAGAAATTATTTGCGCTGCCTGTCAACACAGGGCAGCGATGAAAATGACAATTTTCCACTATGTAGACTTCTAAATCAGTCAAAACCGAAAACATGAAAGTTGTGGAATATTTCACAAGGATTACAGAATATCCAAGAATACGAAATTCCGATAAAAAAACCAAAAGTTATGGCAAAAACACTAATCAGCCACTAGAATATTCTGGGCTTAATGCCTTTCGGATTTTCATCTTTGACAGCAACTAAGAAGGTCCAAACTGACTCAAAACCGAATGAAATTTAACATGAACAAACTATAATCAGTTCTCTACAATCTGAAAATAGAGTGGCATCAATCCGACACCGAACGAGCCAGATATGAGCAAAACAAGACAGGGCATTTTCAGCATCAATCAATATAGAACAGAGGTAAAATTCAACATATTTAACCAAATATTTCAAGCGAGAGATTATTTGCTGCTGAAATTTGTTCACTTACAGTTGCTATAAGCCTTAGCTTACCTATTAGCAGCAAAAAGAAGAAGATGATAGCCTTATGCCTTGATTATGCTTTAGGAACCTGAAAAAAGGAAAATACATAGACATGCAAAGAGAAACTGAAATTAAGGACAATACAAGTTCTCAAAACTAGAAATTGATGAAATTATCTTTGGTTTTGGATTGATTACCTGAAATAATTTGCTTCAGATTGTTTTACTTTTGCATAGAAATTGAAGAATTTTAATATTTGGATTCTAGGTTTTAAGAAGAAAGAGGGGTTTTTTTTTTCACCTTCTTTTTGTTTACTGTAAACTGAAGCATACGTTCAGTTTGAGAAGGAGATGATTTTCTCCTTAATTAAATGGTGAGTGGGCTTTAAATCCAAAACCCAATTGTATATGTGTTAATACTTAAACTAAATCAACTAAGTTATTCATGTTTTTACACTTTATTTCACATTTTTTTAGCCAAAACAACTTACATTTCCATAGTTTCAACTTTATAAAAATCACAAAACTTATTTTATGTTTAACAAAATGTTTTCACAACATATAAAAGATATTTTAGCCATCAAACCTATTTTCCATCATTAAAACTCTTATTTTTTTTACTCAAAACTCAATTTACACTATAATTTATATAAAATATATTTTAGCAACCAAAATCTACACAAAAATCGTTTTCTTGTCAAATTAAATATAACAAACCTTATTAACATCATTCTTACATCCAAATCTTAATTTAAACAAAATTCCACCTTTTTAATTATAATATTTTGTTAAAATTAACAAAAATCAACATTTGGCAATAACTTGCAAAATCATTGCAATTTATCAAATTAAAACCATATAATATTCATTTTTCCTCCAAACTAACATAATAAAGCTTTTTAAAACTTTAGTTTCATCATTTTACACTTATTTCAACAAATTAATGTTGATTAAATTATTTTATCTAATTTAATTAATTCAATAAAAGTCCAAATCATCATATTTTCAATATTCACCATTTATAACCAGCATTATCAACTTTTACTCTATTTTATTCCTTCCAATTTTATTGTTTACCAAAAATAAACAATTTTAAATCTCCAATTTATTGTTTTTTTTATTTTCCAATATTAAATTATAACCACCGTTATAATTTAATATTAAAGGTAATCATCAAAATCAGGGTTGTTACAGTTGGGATGCAAGTAGTTATGTCGTGTCTGGCTTATGTTTATACTCTTGCCTCTAATCCAAAGGTAAGAGTTAGCGGATTTCAATATCTGAACATCAAAAAAAGGACTTTATGGGCCCAATCATGGGCCGTAGAAGTTTGGCTGATACCTATCTCTGGGTACTCGCACACTTGCATTAATCATATGCATATTCATTTGAGTTGGTCAAGTCGCAACTCTTAAGAAAAGGAGAGACAGATATCCTGGCTTGAAGGGCCGTTTTATTTGACTAAAGAGGGAAAGTGACAAAATTCTGTCTTATATTACACGGCTCTAGCCAGTTATTTACAAATTTTGTCTCTAGGTGAAAATAGCATTGTAGATGCATGCTATTCCACGCCCTTGGGATTGAAATCTCATCCACAGTTGCCAGTTTGAAAGTGTCGTCTCCAAGCTTTTCCTCTATTGCGTACAAACCTTCCCAAACCAGGCCCAAGTTATTAGGGCTAGGAAGATTCATTTGGGGATCAAATTATCGATTTCAAAGGTTCAGCTCCAAACTTTGTGTTGTAATATCGTGCGATTTGGTGTCTGTGCGCAACTGCTCTCAACTCAGCTTTGGCCCGCTTCTCATCGATTATATCAAGAGATTCCACTTGGAGTTGCTTGTTCATTCGTGGATCGTAGTGGGTGACCCAATGAGAAGGTACTTCCAGTTTGATTGGGTTCATAGCCTCTGATTCGTATGCTAAGGCAAAAAGAGATTGGTTAGTCGCTGTCTTGTGAGTGATTTGATAAGCCTAAAGTGCTAACGGGAGTTCATCGACCCACTTGCCTTTGGCCTTCTCCAATCTTTTCTTAAGAATGGACTTGATAATCTTGTTTACAACTGTATCATATCCATTCGCCTAAGGATGTGCTACCTCTACAAATCTCTTCTATAAGTGGTGTCGGTGGCAGAAATCCTTAAACGCCGTGCTATCGGATTGGGTCCCATTATCGGTAACGATTGCTTGTGGAATTCCAAAGCGACAGGTGATATTCCAAACAACCAAGTTGATTACTATCTTCATGGTAATCATGGCCAAAGGCTCCGCCTCAGCCCATTCAGTAAGGCAATCAACCGCCACGATGGCGTACTTTGCGCTACCTTTAGATATCGGCAATACCTTGACAGTATCAATTCCCCAAACTGCAAATGGCCAAGGATTGATCATTTGGGTAATTTCTGTCGGTGGGGCCTTTGGAATTTTAGTAAATCTCTA
The DNA here is from genome assembly GCA_030737815.1 of Allium fistulosum. NCBI lineage: Eukaryota > Viridiplantae > Streptophyta > Magnoliopsida > Asparagales > Amaryllidaceae > Allium > Allium fistulosum. The sequence continues at coordinate 1,122,702,685 of CM060904.1, read as the reverse complement.
GCACTTGTCACACTTTCGGGTATAATCAGCTGCGTCTCGATTGACAATTGGCCAGAAATATCCGCAACGAAGGATTTTATTCGCTAGGCTCTGCCCTCCAGTATGGTGGCCACACGCCCCTTTATGAACTTCTCTCAGAATTCGTTTGACCTTGTCGTGAGTGACACACCAAAGCATGATGATAGAGAGACCCTTCCTGTATAGTAATCCTTCTTTCATGATTTATCTCGAAGCTAGGCAAAAGATTTTTCATCGTTCAATCCTTCTCTCCAGAAGGATTCCTCTTTGCAGATAATCCCAAATCGGAGTCATCCATGACTCCCATTCAGGCCCAGTCTCCAAGATCCAATTGACATCCATCTATTCGATGCTCGGAACTAAAAGTACTTCCACCGGAACCAGGCACATGAGTTGCGCATCTTTGGAACTAGCCAACTGAGCAAGTGAGTCGGCTTTCTCATTTTCCTCTCTGGGAATATGAGCAATCGTGTAATATTCAAAGTCGTCAAGCAGCTCAAGGACTCGATTTAAATAGGGAGCTGGCCTTGCTCCTTTTGTCTGGTACTCTTTCCAGACTGGGCTTACCACCAGCTGGGACTCACAAAAAATGTGTAAAGTCTTTATTCCCAGCTCCTTGGCAATCTTAAGTCTCGCAATCAAGGCCTCGTATTCAGCTTCAATGTTTGTTGTCGGAAATCAAGTTTCAAGGTGTAACTGATTAGGTGTTCTTCGGGAGTGACAAACATGACTCCAACACCAGAACATCAACCATTAGATGCACCATCCATATACATCTTTCATCTAACTTCCTTTTCTCCACTACTCTCCGGAGGATCATGTTGTGCAGTCAATTCAACTACGAAATTTGCCAAAGTCTAACTTGGATTGCTCTCCGAGGGTGATAGGTGATATCATGTTGGCTCAATTCAATGTTCCATTTTAACAGCCTACCAAAAATCTCAAGTCGTTGCAAGACTTGTCGTAAGGATGGTCGGTAAGGACATTAACCGGATGAGCCTAGAAACAGAAGCAGAGCTTTCTCGAAGCAACCAACAGACAATATACGAGCTTCTCTAGTCTGGGTATTTCTTTCCCCTCCTATAAACTGCTTGCTAATGTAATAGATTGGTCACTGGATGCGAGATTCATCACCTATAAGTGCGGCGCTTAGAGCATGCACCGACACCGCCAGATATAAGAACAAATCCTCATCACCAACCAGTTTTAAGAGAATGGGAGGTCTCTCCAAGTGATCTACCAGAGCCTGGAATGTGTCTTTGTAGTCTTGATTCCACTCAAAATTTATCTTCCCCTTCTTTATCACCTCGAAGAAAGGGATGCTTTTGTTGGTTGCCCTGGAAATGAATCGACTCAGGGCGGCAACCATCTTGTTTAAACTTTGAACCTCCTTGATCATCTTTGGGGCTTCGATCTCTCTCAAAGCCTTAATTTTTTCTGGATTGGCTTCAATTCCATGAGAGTTGATGATGAAACCCAAGAATTTCCCTGACGCAATACCAAAAGAGCATTTCAAGGGATTGAGCTTCATCTTGTATTGTCAGAGGCTACCAAACATTTCTGCTAGATCATTAATGTGATTTCTCTAAAATCGTCACTTTACAAGCATGTCGTTGACTTAGACCTCCATCAAGTGCCCAATTAGGTCTTTAAGCATCCGGTTCACGAGTCTCTGGTAAGTCGGTCCTGCGTTCTTTAGTCCGGAGGGTATGACTAGATAGTAATAGAGTCTGAGGTCGGTGATGAAACTGGTATGTTCCTGATATGGGACGTGCATCGGGATTTGATTGTATTTGGAGTAAGCGTCCATGAACGAAAGTAACTCGCGTCTAGAAGTTGAGTCCACCAACTGATCTATTCTTAGAAGTGGGAAGCTGTCCTTCGGGCATGCTTTATTCAAGTCCAAATAGTCGATGCATGTCCTCCGCTTCCTATTTGCTTTCTGCATGAAAACAGGATTTGATACCCAATCTAGGTATAACGCATCGCAGATGAAGTTGTTATCCTTGAGCTTATCCACTTCTTCTTTAAGTGTAATGGATCTCTCTGGACCCAGGCTACGGAATTTCTGTTTCACGGGAACACATTTAGGATTCATGTTAAATGCATGGCTACCCATCCCGACTGAGATCCCACACATATCCGAGTGTGTCCAAGCAAACACATCGGGATTGCCTGGAGAAAACCAACCGACTCCCTCATCACACCAACACCAAGCTGAGAGCTGACCTTTCAGGACTTTACTTGGGTCATCCCTATTGACCAGAACAGTAATTGTCACTCAACAGGAGGTGCTCGTCCACCCTCTGGCTCTTTTCGTCGGTCCATGTCATCGTAGAGCAGATTAGTTTGCCCGAGTCAGGGTTCAGGCAGTAGTTAAGATGCGTCCAATGCCTTTATGCAGAGAACCCCCTCTAGGCTCTTTCCTTCCTCCTTATGCCTTGCTTCCTTTAGTTCAGCGACATAGCACTCACGGCTAGCCGCTTGATCTACGTGCATGACCTTTACTCCATTGTCAGCAAGGAATTTCATAGTTAAACACCATGAAGCGATGGCCGCTCTAAATTTAGCTAGGGACGGGCGGCCCAAGAATGCGTTATAAGGAGAATGAATATCTGTTGGTTCGGTATTTTGGCATACAAGGAAGATAAAATGTAAGGAAAAGAAAAGTCAACTGGGATGCCGAACCAGGTGTTTGGTTCGGCATCCCCAAAAAATGCCGGACCGGATATCTAGTCCGGCACAACATTGAGATGCCAGATCAAATATCTGGTCCAGCATAACACTGAATTACTGGACCAGACAACTGGTCCGACACAGCACCTCAATACCAGCCTAAGCATTTGGTCCGGTGCTTGGAGCAGCCGAACCAAATGTTTGAACCAGAAAGACGGCGCGCCGACCTCAGGACAGAAGCGACTCCAAGAGCTCCACATCCCTCATCGCCGAACCAAAACCAGAAGAATTCCATGCCGAACCAAATAAGCCCTCATCATGCCAAACCAAGCTTGGGAGGTTATATCTCCACCTGCACCCTTCACAACATCACTCTATAAATACCAGAGCTCCGCAACAACAATGGGGAGGGAATTTTGGAGAAAAGAGGGAAAACTCTGCTGAGACTTAACAATCCCAGTTACTCTACGTTTTTCTTTTACTCTTTCTGACCAAACTTGTATCTGTAATCAAATCAAAGGAGCATAATAAGATGGACAGTGGATGTAGGCACGTTCTGGCCGAACCACTAAAAATTTCATGTGACTTATTTCCATTAACCGCTTTCCAATTATGAGTTTATGAACTGTTCTATGACAATAAAACTATCTGTCAACGGATTGGAACATTAAAAACTCCATATCAACCAACTTAAATGTGAATTAGACAAATTAGAACTTAGAGGTGTTTGCCTAATTTATGTGCAAACATTTTTGGTGCTTTCATTGAGAATGGTGTGGAGAGCCGAACTCTTCTGTCCTTCCAAGCCTTAACTCAGCATCAAAACATGGCTCCCTCTAGGCGAAACACCAATAAGGGTGAGAGCGCGGGCCGCGGCCACTGCCAGTACACTTAATCCCATCCAACAAGAATAAGAAAACCCAACTACCCACTCTCAACCTCTCGGCTCAACTGTCACCCGAGAAGACTTAGATAGGGTTGTGAATGAGATGACTGACCGCTTCGCTGCCCAACAAAAATTTTTAGTGGACCAACTCATGACATGCATGGGAGGCATGGAGGAATCCACTCACAACACTGAATCTCGAGGTGAGTCTCAATCTGAAGAGTCGCGTAGATGGAACAAATCCCCTACAAGTGAAGAATTCAATCAAGAAGATACAAGAACTCGAAACTAAGCCAGGACTCAACCCGAAGCCGGTCCTGAAAGAGCATCAAGAGCTGGGCCCAATCAAGGGGGCACTAGGCAAGGACCGACTGTAGCTGACACTGTCATGCTTCGAGCCAACCATCGCCAATCCAGCCTCAACCAAAGTTCCAGACGCCATCAGTATCAAAGGGAACCAGGGCTAACCAGAATCCATGGAGAAGATAACATGCCTCTTCAAGGAATATCTTAGGCACGAACAACTCGAAAGAGGGATAGGGGCAAGGGTGTCCAGCCCCTTCACTAAGGATATAGAAGCGACAGCCACTCCTTGAGAATGGAAGATGCCCACCATGGACACATCCGACCCAATCATCCACTTGTAGTAATACACCCAGCACATGCTCATGAATGGAGCAATAGAGGGTGTGCTATGTAAATGTTTTTCGTCGTTCCTGTCAGACTTAGCAACCACACGGTTTTGTCGCCTACCTCATGGCTCTATTAGCTCTTGGGAAATGTTGAAGGAAAAATTCATAAGTTAATTCCGAATCCATGTGGAACAGCCCAAGGATGCCTATTCCCTGTCAGACATAAAACAAAACGTAGGAGAACCGCTGCAGAAATATCTTATCCATTTTAACGCAGCCGCGGCAGCAGTGCATAACGACGATGAAAGGCTTACACCGATGGCGCTGTGCAGAGGCGTCCACCCGGATTCAAAGCTCGCGAGAAGATTGGCGAAGGAAAAGCCTCTAACTCTTTAGGATTTCTTTCATGAAGGTGGAAAGTACATGAGATTGGAGGATGTGGCGGCCCATCGACATAGCAAGCAACCCACAAAGGCTTCTAGCGTCCAAGGAAACATGGGTGCCCCACTTCGAGGGGAGGAGGATAAACAGAACAACGAAGGAAAAAATGGCCACCGAGGCAACTCTGGAACTGAAAAAGGCAATAAGCGACGATACAAACCTGGACCAAGATTCGATTCATACACTCCTCTGAACGACACAGTGGAGAACATTTACATGGCTACTCAACACGAGTTTAAATACAAATGCCCTCCGTATGAAAAAGAGTCAGAAGTCGTAATTAAAACAGGAAAATATTATTGCTTCCATGAGTCTCATGGGCATAACACCGAAGAATGCCAGCATTTGCGAGATCTTATTGAGGAATACATCCGAAAAAAGAAACTAGAGCGATACGTGTAGACGAAACTCTCCCACTCCGATCCACGAAGGATCTGGGCAACCCCTGCAAGGGAACAACAAGGAAGGAGCAGGTACGAGTCGCTCCAACTAAGAAAGGATAATTATCCACACCTTATCTGGAGGCCCGCATATAGCCGACTGAAGTTGGGCTGAAATAGAGAGGTATGGGAAATCCTTACAAGGCAGGGAAGGATATGTTCTTTCCATAACTAAAGGACGCATCACAAAACGGAGAGAAAGAGTTGACATAACCTTCAACGACGAAGATTTGGTTGGAAAATAGTATCCACACACCGATCCCATGGTTACCTCCGCCTGGATCGGCCCGGTGGAGGTGTTTTGCATTTTGGTCGATATAGGAAGCTCGGTGAATATTTTTTCAAACATGCATTCAATAAAATAAAGTTATCAATGAAAGATGTATCTCTATGCCATAAGCCCTCGCACGGGTTCACCGAGGAAGCCACGATGCCACTTGGACAGCTAGACTTGTTCGTTGAGCTAGGAAGTCACCCCCGATCAGTTGTCCAAAAGCAAACATTCATGCCGGTAAACGGACACTCTATCTACAACGCTTTCTTGGTAAGGCCCGCATTGTCAGAATTCCAGATAGTCTTGGCACCATGGTGCTTGAAGATGAAATTCCCAACTGATAACGGAATAGGAGAAGTAGAAGGTGACCAAGACGCAGCTAGCGATTGCTACGTGACTGAACTTCGCCAAAACAAGAAGAAGGAAAAAGGAAAAGGCGTGGGTGATGAGAAGTAGGTGATGTATGCTTCAGGTTATATGGCAGGAGAAGTGAATGAAGAACTATGTTATTATCAGTAGTGGTTATGTGGAACCGGTGATGGGTGATCAGTTCTCTGGTTGGTTGTTGATGAGGATGTACTAGTTTGGGCATGTTCACAACTGATGTGCACTGTACAGAAGCAGGGGGATGATGGGTATTGGGTGAAGTTCCGAAAACTTGTTCGGACGGAGGTTATGACTGTGAGTATGTTTTTATTATTTTTATTTTCGAGAGTTTGGGTATGATGTTGAAGTTGTATCAGTGACTGGAAGGAGAGGCAGTTTGCAAGGTTGAGGAGTTGTAGCAGAGGTAAAGTGTGAAGGAGGAGAAGTTGTGATGAGAGTAGGTTGATTGGTGAAGGGACTGATGAAGTATGCAAAATGTAACAAAATGTGAAGAAATGTGTGAACAGAGAATTAACAGTTTTCACAATTGAAATTAACAGTATTCAATTTAAATAGGGCCACAATTGAAATGAACACTGAACAATTGAAATGTGAAGAACAGTGAACAGTTTTCACAATTGAAATGCACTGAGAATTAGAATTGCACTTGTAAACAGAGAATGCACACTTGTAACTGAGAACAGTGAATGGTTTTCAAATGCACACTTGAAATGAACAGTAAATGAGATAAATAAATGCCAATACAATGAAAACAAAAGGAAAACAAGCACACAAACATCAAACAACAAACACATAACTTTTTTTTTCTTAGAAATTAACACACAAAACACACAATAAAATCAAACAAAAATAATCCGAAGAATAGAAAAATAAAGTCAAAGCAAATTCCCCAGTAACGGCGCCAAAAACTTGTTCGTCGACGAAATTCTATCGGTTTAGAAAACTCTCGAACGAATTTAAATTAAAATTTACCGCAAGCGCACGGCGTACACTTGTAGTACGTGGCGAATACGGGTCGATCCACAGGGAATTGTTAGATTTTAAAAATCTATTCAATCAAATTAAACCAAAGTCGATGGATTGTTAACTAACTAAAAGAAAGTAAAAAAAACTAAAACTAAGGAGAATAAAAATATGAGATTAAAGAGGAATTTAGAGGAAAATCCCCTATCTTGATCACATAAATCAACATAATGAAATTATGATCTCTTTTTGGTCATTTTTGCGTCTAGTTTATGCATTTATCATAAGCATGGCCTAATTATGTTATTAATTAACACACTTAAACCATCAAACTTTAATGCACCCTCTAACCCACTTACTAACTTCAATGAAAATGATATGAAATTAAAAGTAGAATCTATTTTAAGCATGGATTATTAACTATTGAATTAGAAACATAAACCATCAAATTTTGATTCTAAATCCACTTCCATTACCATGATCATTTAGATGAAAAGGTAATTAGTGATTCATATGACTAATAATAGCCTATTTGTTTTGAACAACATAAGCTATCAAACTCAATATTAAACACAAAATCACACAAACATCTAACTTTCCATTTTGCACAAAAGAGACATAAACGAGAAATTATGTTGCATCTACATGATTCAAGAGAGCTTCATTACCCCTAAATTGAAGGGATTAGCCTCTCATTTGTGTTATCATATCAACACAAGTAGAAAGCAACATGAAATAAACAAAACCAAAAAGAAGAGGAAAATGAAAGCTAATGGAAAAGAGAACTAATCTAATTGCATAAAATAAAATCTACACTTTTAGCATGAAAAAAAGAGAGCATGTAAGTAAGATAAAACACTAATTAACATTGCATGAAAAAAGGAAAAGTACATGAAATAAAAATGGCTAAGTAGCCATGAAAAGAGAAAGAGAGCTTGTCTTTTTATTTTGAGCCTAAACTAAACTAAAGAGAGACTAAGAGGAGAGGAAGGTTACATGAGACATAAGGGGATTTTATACATGTGTTAAACCCTAATTCATATTTTTGGGGAATGCCCAAAATACCCTCTTAGGAAGTATGGAGGCCAAGTAATCATTAGCTTCAAATAATCCTCATTTAAGTGTACATGAAGCCATTAATTCCATAAGCATGTGCATTAGCCTCAAATTTGTAAATTAAGGTAGGTGGGTAGGTGGGGTCCTCCATTATCATGCCCTTGAATTATTTCCATCTTCATTTCTTTATCTTCACTCTTGTGCATGCATACATCTTCATGAAACCACTTGTATATGAAGCCAAATTCCTATAAAATAATATAGAAATTTCTAATTAAATTTTCTCAAATTAATATGTGCACAAAAATGACCATTTTGCCCTTGGATGAAGATGAATATGTGACGATTTGAAAATAATATGAATTTTGGTTTAAACAAGTTAAAATGCCCGATATGATCATTTATTTAATTTAAATAGATTAAATATGGTGGTAAAAATATGCACATTTACGTGCACATCAAATACCCCCACACTTATTTTTTTATTCGTCCTCGAATAAAGGAAAACTAAGATAAATCTGTTTTCGTAGGGAGCACGATTGCATTGAGCGTATGCAACAAGCCGTTAAACCTCTGGGTGTCCCCAGTAGGACGAGTGTTGTCTCATAAGGGTTTTCAGCGGATACTACCCACAAAATCCAAATGCAGGATGAAAATATTTACAAAATGCAAGATTTATTTACAAAGAGATGAATGCGAATTTTTGAAAATGTTTACGAATGAAGGATTTACTTTTAAATTAACACAAATAAGTTAAATATAGGTTTGGTCATTATCTTGAAATTTAAGTCATTTACTCGTCAAAATTTCCAACAAAAATTAAGTTATCATAACAAATAGACAATATTTTAACTCGTTTCAGTTGATAACAAAGTGTAACCATGAAATAGGTCCTTAGTTGATTATCAAAGTTTATTAAAGTGGTATTTCATTTCATTTCAATAACAAATCAAATCAAATAAGTTAAAATAGTGCTTGGATTTCATTTGCTTACTCTCTCCATTTTTAAATTTTTTTATTGATATTTACAATTTTACATATGCCTAACTCGGATAAACTGAGGCCAGATATACCGATTGTGCACTGCCTTTCGGGCTTACGTTAAAATGGTACAGAGCATGGCGAGTGAACGCACGAGTGTGAACACATGACTCTAGGTGTTTAAAAAAAATATACATATATACAAGAAATATTTTTTTGTTATTGTGTTGTTGTTGTTGTTTTTTTTATTGTTTTTTTTGAAAGAGAGAGTTTCGCAAAATTATCTTAGCACTATTTAACTCAGAAGACAAAAAAAAATGTTATATCTTTACTTTAAATCAACCACTTTTTAAAACAAAGATTTTCAATTAGGATATATTTCATAATTAACACGTATGAATCTTCCTATATACTAGTTAAACCATTGTTATTTGTAATCAAACTTCATTTTTATTATTGTTAAGACAAATAAATTTTCAAAAATTTCAATTTAATTAACCAAAACCATGTATTTATCCTATAGTGTTTCTTTTTAAAAATAAATCAAAAATGCTTAAAAAAAATTGTTTTTTTTCGTTTTTGAGATTTTTTTTAAATTTTGGAAAGAAAAATTAAAAATAAACCATGAAAAATTAAAAAATGATGATTAGTCTCCTCCCACACTTGATTTTGACTGTGTCCCCAAAGTCAACCCAAGTGGAAGGAGAAAAATAAAACTAAAAATAAAAACATGACCTTTATTTAAATGAAAATTAACGGTATTTACACGAGATCAGAAAGTATATCGTCAAAAAGTAAATGAAACGGTCTTCCAAAGACCGATTCATTTGCCTCGTCAAGTATACAAGACACAACTTAAGCTCGAAAAACCAAATCGTAAAAGATTTTGAAGTTGAACGTTGATTTGGAAAAATGAATGTTGTTTTATTAAAAATCGTACGAGTCGTTTTATTTTCAATGATTTTTGGGGTTGATAAAACGATTGATTGAAGTTCAAGTTTATTTTCACCAAATTGAAATTCAAGCTGTTCATTGAAAAATTCTTCAGAATTATTGATTTCAAAATAAAATTGGTGATTTAAATCTTCCCCGTTAGAGTTTAACGACTCGTTTTCAAAAAGTCCATAAAACTCGTGTTCGTTAAATTCGACTTCCTTTGTTGGATTCTCAACAACTTCATCGCATATATCCATTTCAAAATCCAAAGTTGTTGTATTCAAATTTTCAGAAAAAGGAAGATCGAAATTTAAATCGAGTTTCTTACCCTCAAAAGAATTGAAATCCAACTCAATTACCGTGTTTTCAATAACTTCATTAAGATTGTTATTTTCAATTTCAAAAGTTGTTATTTGAAAATCGTCAATTGTGGTAAAAGATGGATTATTACTTAACTCGTCACACGTTGGGATTTGGTTTTGTTGTTTACGTTGCTTCATATAAGTTTCAAACAGCGAATCCATGTGATCATCATAAATTTCGTTCATTTGTTCAACAAAATCCAATTTATAATTATTAGCTTGAGGATTTTCGATTTGGATTTGTTGAGAACAAAAAATTTCACTTGCATCATAGTAGAGATTATTCCCATTGCCAAAATTATTTGAAAAGTCAATCACATTTTCGTTTTGATTTTGAAATTCATTTTGGAGTTCAAAATTGAATTGGCATGGGTTATACTCGAAATCGTTTGAATTTGAAGTGAATTCAAATTTTGATTATTTTGAAAACTTTGATTTGAATCATTGCCCAAATATGAATTACACAAATCATTTGTCATTTGATTTTGTTGTGTAGAGATTTCAAGTAAAGACAAAATGCTCTTTTCAAGATCTGAGGGTTGTTCGTTATTTTGAAAACTTTGTGGTGCAAAATCCGAATCGTTTGAACAATAGTTGTTGTTAAAATATCCATACGAATTTGGTGTGAAATTATATGGATTATATTGATTTTCACGACTATCGTAGAATTCATGTAAGTAGGGAAACTCGGACATTTTCAAGAATGTTTTTTTTGTAAAGGAAAAATATTTACAAATAAAATTTATTTTTCAAAAAGGAAATTGATTTTTGTTTTGTTTTTTGGTTTTTCAATTTTTTTTGTTTTTGAGAAGGTTTTAAATTTTTTTCGGATTTTGGTTTTTTCTAATTTTTTTTGGATTTTTTTAAAATTTCAAAGAAAAAGGATTTAAAAATTTCAAAGGAAAAGGAATATATACAATTTTTTTTAGTTTTGGATTTTGATTTTTTGTTTAAATATGCATGAACTAATGCAACTAAATGAATGCAAGGTTTAATTACAAATGATTTATCCTAAGTTAACCCAAAATTGTATAATTACAAATTGTCTTAAATCAACAAGATAGTTCTCAGCCAGGTAACGGGCAGGAGTTATCGGTGCACCACGAATCACCGTAGCAATGTAGCCGAAGGTTTAACTACCTTCAGAGGAACAACCACTATAATATTTACGAATCACTGTAATATTTATAAATGGTTATTACTCTGCTGTAGCCTAGACACCAAGAAATTAAATTGTTCAAAGAAGACAACTTTTCAATATACAATTAAAAGTTATCGATGTCTAATCGTTATTATTAATCAAAATCTACGATGAAATGCAAAGCAAAAAATAAACGTGTATTAACAATGCAACTACGAATGTACTTTTTTTTTGTTTTTTAATTTTTGAATTTTTTTAAATATACATATGCAAATGCAAGCAATCAACAATGCAACTAAAATAAAAATAAGAGATATATACAATGCAAGGCAAATAAAAACAATAGATATATCAAGCAAGCAGTTTTTTTTCTTTTTATAAAGCAAAGCGAAGCAATTATTTTTGGGCAACAGTTGAGTGAAGCAAGCAACTTTTCCAATCTGCTTTGGCAACCTGAAATTTAAAACAAGATATATACAATTTTTTTTGAAAAGGAAACTTAAAAGTGAGGTTTACTTAAATAAATAAATAAATTTGTTTTGAAAAAAAATAAATTAAAACAAACCAAATTAAAGCAAAGTAAACAAATCTAAAAATTCAATTTTTTTTAATATCAAAACATAACTAAAAACAAATTAAGCAACTCCTTTTTTTTGATGGTGTTAAAAAAAATTAAAATAAAATATTCACTCAACACTACACCTCCCCATTCCTTATAACCCGGCCCAATATGCAAAATCACTTCACAAAACTTATTAGAGAAAATTCACAACTTTACTCAAACCAGCTTTCTTCATTCGATTCAAGAGCAAATTCCTATATTAAACAAAACGAATGTCTGTACCGAATCAAATTCGCAACTTCACAATACAAATTTCTTCAATAGATTCGTGGGTTGTTGATGATGATTGTGGAATTCTGGGAATTGGGATGCGATGGAGGTTGAGTCGAAGCCGCGAATTGGTTTGTTCGGAAAGTGGTTCGAGGAGGAGATGATGGCGACTCACGGCTGCTCGATTGGATTGAGGAGTGCGACTTGGTCAATTGAGTTGCTGCTCTGGTTAGTGGTGCTCGCGTTCGAGTGTAAGTCGTGTTGTAGGGTTTTTCTGTTCGTGATTCGAAGCTGGGTTTGGAAGGCGATTCTAGGTGTTTGCAGTTGTATTCGAATTGCAGTGGAGTTTGGTATGGTTTGTGAAGTGATGCTTTAGTCGTTTTGTGATGGTGGAGACTGGAAGTGGATTGTATAGCAGATAGTGGAGGGAAACGCAAGGATGATTGGTGATATGGAGTGATGTGCACATCAGTTGAGAATGTAGACAGGGGAGGGTTTCAACAATTAATGAAGTGTGGCTTCAGTTGACTGTTAGTAGTTGTTCGGGTCAGTTGTGTTTTTTTAATAGCAGTGTATTCAGGCCGTGATATACGAGGGATGGTTCGCCGATGTTGTCAGTGGAGGATCTTGCTTGCTGTTGGTCCAAGAAATATGTAGGTGGGAGATTGGTGTTTGAAGTGGTGATTAGAAGTGGAATTGTTTGAGCACTGTGGTGGATGTAACTTGATGTATTGAAATTTTGGTGTTGAGTAGTATGAAGTGCTTTGTTGTCGAGACAGGGGTTAGACAGTGGTAGTTTGTATATGGGGCGATGGTTGTTGATCAGGTGTTTGTAGGAGAGGAAGTGAGTGTGTCTGTGGGGAGCAAGGTGATCAGTGTGCACAGTTTTGGATTGGCAGATTTGAGTGAGCTTGGGTTGGTTTCAACAAGTAAGTATGAAATAGTGAAAAGCAGGTGGAAGATGGAAGTGTAGAGAAGTTTGTTGTCTCTGTCGAGTTGTTGAAGGCAGGTAGGCAGCGGTATCAGAGTGGTATAGTAGTGGTATAGGAATGGATGCGGTGATATGGTGATACAGTGTGTGGTAAAGCAATAGACAGTAGTTTTCAATGATGATGAGAAGTAGGTGATGTATGCTTCAGGTTATATGGCAGGAGAAGTGAATGAAGAACTATGTTATTGTCAGTAGTGGTTATGTGGAACCAGTGATGGGTGATCAGTTCTCTGGTTGGTTGTTGATGAGGATGTACTAGTTTGGGCATGTGCACAACTGATGTGCACTGTACAGAAGCAGGGGGATGATGAGTATTGGGTGAAGTTCCGAAAACTTGTTCGGACGGAGGTTGTGACTGTGAGTATGTTTTTTTTATTTTTATTTTCGAGAGTTTGGGTATGATGTTGAAGTTGTATGGGTGACTGGCAGGAGAGGCAGTTTGCAAGGTTGAGGAGTTGTAGCAGAGGTAAAGTGTGAAGGAGGAGAAGTTGTGATGAGAGTAGGTTGATAGGTGAAGGGACTGATGAAGTATGCAAAATGTAACAAAATGTGAAGAAATGTGTGAACAGAGAATTAACAGTTTTCACAATTGAAATTAACAGTATTCAATTTAAATAGGACCACAATTGAAATGAACACTAAATAATTGAAATGTGAAGAACAGTGAACAGTTTTCACAATTGAAATGCACTGAGAATTAGAATTGCACTTATAAACAGAGAATGCACACTTGTAACTGAGAATAGTGAATGGTTTTCAAATGCACGCTTGAAATGAACAGTAAATGAGATAAAAAAATGCCAATATAATGAAAACAAAAGGAAAACAAGCACACAAACATCAAACAACAAACACATAACTTTTTTTTCCGTAGAAATTAACACACAAAACACACAATAAAATCAAACAAAAATAATTTGAAGAATAGAAAAATAAAGTCAAAGCAAATTCCCCGGCAACGGCCCCAAAAACTTGTTCGTCGACGGAAAATTCTATCGGTTTAGAAAACCATTGAACGAATTTAAATTAAAGTTTACCGCAAGCGCATGGCGTACACTTGTAGTACGTGGCGAATACGGGTCGATCCGCAGGGAATTGTTAGATTTTAAAAATCTATTCAATCAAATTAAACCAAAGTCGATGGATTGTTAACTAACTAAAAGAAAGTAAAAACAAACTAAAACCAAGGAGAATAAAAATATGAGATTAAAGAGCAATTTAGAGGAAAATCCCCTCTCTTGATCACATAAATCAACATAATGAAATTATGATCTCTTTTTGGTCATTTGTGCGTCTAGTTTATGCATTTATCATAAGCATGGCCTAATTGTGTTATTAATTAACACACTTAAACCATCAAACTTTAATGCACCCTCTAACCCACTTACTAACTTCAATGAAAATGATATGAAATTAAAAGTAGAATCTATTTTAAGCATGGATTATTAACTATTGAATTAGAAACATAAACCATCAAATTTTGATTCTAAATCCACTTCCATTACCATGATCATATGTATATGAAAAGGTAATTACTGATTCATATGACTAAGCACAGCCTATTTGTTTTGAACAACATAAGCTATCAAACTCAATATTATACACAAAATCACACAAACATCTAACTTTCCATTTAACACAAAAGAGACATAAATGAGAAATTATGTTGCATCTACATGATTCAAGAGAGCTTCATTACACCTAAATTGAAGGGACCGGCCTCTCATTTGTTTTATCATATCAACATAGGTAGAAAGCAACATGAAATAAACAAAAACAAAAAGAAGAGGAAAATGAAAGCTAATGGAAAAGAGAACCAATCTAATTGCATAAAATAAAATCTACACTATTAGCATGAAAGAAAGAGAGCATGTAAGTAAGATAAAACACTAATTAACATTGCATAAAAAAAGGAAAAGTACATGAAATAAAAATGGCTAAGTAGCCATGAAAAGAGAAAGAGAGCTTGTCTTTTTATTTTGAGCCTAAACTAAACTAAAGACAGACTAAGAGGAGAGGAAGGTTACATGAAACATAAGGGGATTTTATACATGTGTTGAACCCTAATTAATATTTTTGGGGAATGCCCAAAATACCCTCTTAGGAAGTGTGGAGGCCAAGTAATCATTAGCTTCAAATAATCCTCATTTAAGTGTACATGAAGCCATTAATTCCATAAGCATGTGAATTAGCCTCAAATATATACATAAAGGTAGGTGGGTAGGTGGGGTCCTCCATTATCATGCCTTTGAATTATTTCCATCTTCATTTCTTTATCTTCACTCTTGTGCATGCATACATCTTCATGAAACCACTTGTATATGAAGCCAAATTCCTATAAAATAATATAGAAATTTCTAATTAAATTTTCTCAAATTAATATATGCACAAAAATGACCATTTTGCCCTTGGATGGAGATGAATATGTGACGATTTGAAAATAATATGAATTTTGGTTTAAACAAGTTAAAATGCCCGATATGATCATTTATTTAATTTAAATAGATTAAATATGGTGGTAAAAATATGCACATTTACGTGCATATCACGCTGCAAGAGGGAGACTTGGTACTCAAGCGGGTCTTCCCACGACCAGGAGCACTATATCCGATTTGGGAGGGGCCGTTTGTTGTTCATAAGGATCTTCATAATGGAGCTTACATCTTATCAATGGTAGATGGAGAAGTGTTTGGGAAAGCATGGAATCTCCAACGTCTCCGCCGTTATTTCTCTTGAACTGTAAAGAAGCATGTATTAACTGAAACAATAAAAGAAAGATAGTGGATGTAGGCATATTTCGGCCAAACCACTATAAAAATTTGGTGTCTCGCATTACTGGTCTTATTTAAACATTCTTTCATTTAATTGTTTATCTAATGACTATTCCTACTACGAGCAATTGCAGGCGCTCACTAGTAGTGGTGGATATAAGATAGCAACGATAAGAGGCATGAAACAAGCCTTAGCAATTCACTACTGACGATCGGCACCCGCAAGCCGGCAATGATGAATCGACTATAAGCAATGGATTAGGCATGATTTATAGCCTAGGCAATTCATCATTGGCATTCGGCTCGCCGGCAACTGCGAACCGATTATAAACCCCATGATCAAGGCATGGCTGCAGCTAAGGGTAGTTTGCAGTTGACGATTGGCATTACGCACGCCGGCAATGATAAATCGAATAATACTCACGACACAAGCAATAGCCTGAGTAATATCGTTTTCGATCGGCCATGAACATAACAATGCATTTAAGGTTTTCTACATCTCAGAACACTATAACGATTAACTAAGTCATAAGAAGTTCACAAGCAGACAAGGTAGACAATAAAAATCACGCGTCACAAAAGTCATTCCAGATTAAACATGCAAAAGATAAAAGTCGAACATTACCACATTAAAATCTGTATGTACAAAAAATTTCATTTACATATATATATATATATATATATATATATATATATGCAGGACAACCATACATCCTCCAAAAAGGCGTACGAAAAGAGAAAGGAAAATTTCCTAGACTAAGAAGGAGGGACACCCTTGCCACTCGGCTCACTCCCTCCGGCCATGTCCTTCGAAGGCTTGGGTCGCTCGAAAGACTCGCCCTCCTATTGCAGCATGTCCTGAAGACATCCCTTCACGATGCAAGTAGGAAAAATCATAAGTTTTATAGTCTGGGGTAAGTAATCACGAAGCAGAAGTAAAATAACGAGATACCTGTGGTAAGGTTGCGTGGGTCACCAAGCCCCTCGAGATCCAAACCATCTTCATCGTCCTCATCCTCCGCCAGCAGTTCGTATCCCTTGGCGATGGCTTTGGTCTCTTCCACCGTGAACTGATGTTTCACCATACTGACATCATACACGGCACCTTCCTCCTGCGCAACCGCAGCCTTTGTCTCCTCAATCAACCGAGCATGGATTCCTGCCATCACCTGGGGATAGTCGTCCATCATTGAAGGTTCCCTTATTTCCAGAACATGTAATAAGTGTCCTTCAGCATCTAGTTAACCGTTTCACAAAAGTCGCTGGACTTGTCGACTTTGGTTTGGAGGGACACCACCTTATTCATGTACTGTTCCTTTTCCTTCCTCAACCGGGCCTGCTACGCCTTCAACATATCGATCTCAGCCTTGTACAAGTTCTTTTCCTTCCGCCACTCACCCTGAAACTTCTTCATCTCAACCAAGACTTCCTGCAATTTCTTCACCTTACCCTTGAGAGAGCGGATCCGCTCCAAATCCTTCTGCCAAGCTTCATCCACTGAACTGATAGCCTCATCGATCTGTGCCTTGCGTAAGTCAGCAGCCTCTCTCGTCGCTTCTTCCTTGCCCTCTTTATCTCAGCTGCATGAGACGCTTCAACCCCTCCAACTTCACATCCTTCTCCCTAAGCGCTTTATGAAGATCCTCCACCCCCAAGCGTAACCGTAGATTAGCGCTCCCCACTTCCTCACTGGCCTTAGCTAGGTGGGACTTATAATCGACAATTTTTCTAGTCTCATCAGTAATCTGGACCATTCTCGTTGTCAAGTTGGCAAAGTCAAGAGTTTTTGCCTCATCCAAGATTCGGACCAAGGGATTTTGAGGCAGAAGGAACTCGATATCAAAGTCTGCTGGATGATGACCCGCGTAGCCGGGGTTAATATTAGGGTGACCCTCGAAGGGATTCCTCACTGGCGGTTGAAAATCTAAGAAGTAGGTATCGACAATTTCTTCTCCTAAATCGTCAGGCACTTCGTGCACTTCAGGATCAGTTGGATTTTGGCGATGGCGACGAGAATAAGTTTGAGAACCAGGGTAAGCAGCATCTTTATTCGGAGACCTTGCGCATTTCTGGGACGTTTCGTCGCTCCCTCCTCTGTCCAAGCCTGATGGAGTTTCCTCGACATTACCTTGCGTAGTTTTTTCCTTTTGAGAGACTATCTTAGAAGTAGCGAAAACCCCTTTCATCCGTTTGAACTGTTCAAGTAACCGAGACATTTCATTCCTCTTCGGATTTCTTCTTTTCCCTGCAAAGCAAATAGCAACTTTAGAGCAAAGAAACGGAGAAAACATAAACACAAAACTTGCAAGACACTAGGACACTACGAGCTACTACAAACCCTTAAGGGAGACTGGATCATGTGGCCGGGACGGGGTCTCACTTAAGTAGGGAATACACTAGGACAGGACTCCACTCGGAGGAAGAAGAACACACGGCGACCGGGCTTCATTGGATTGAGGAGCAAGTGGAGACTGGGACTCGTCAAAAAACAAAAAGTTCTCAAGAAGTAACCCAAAATCCATACAAAAATCAAAAGTACTTGGGGAAAGCTCGAACGCCTCGCTAATTCCTTTTCCGCTTTGCATCGGAAGAAATGGAATTCCACCCAAGTCACCCATAGCTACATTCTCTTGAGGGGGGTTGGCGACAAGAATTGGCCCTACGGCCGGCTTAGATTGATCTAACTACTCAGGCCACTCCCGTATAGCCTCGACAGTCTTCAGGGAAGTCGCGCCCAAGCCTTCACTACTAATAATCTCCACATCTTGAGAAGCATGAGCCTCCAATTCTGTTGCCTCAGAATCTCCCTCTGACCCTTCCTCCTCCTCACTGTCTCCCTCCAAGCGAGAACCTTCCTCGTCGTCACGAGGATGAACTATGCTCTTCTTACGCCTCAACTTCTTTGGGACTCCGACCCCGTCACCTTCTTCCTCCGGATCCTTGCTTGTGTCCGCATCTCACCCTTCTCCTTCGGTTCCCATTGCTTTCTTAGCTGAGCTTGACCTGATCTGGAACACGGATTGACCAGGGCCGATTAAGTTGTAAACGCGAAGGGCTGTGTCACGGAGTAAGAACGAGGCTTCCCTCTCAGCCTCCGGGATAGCTAATATTTCCTTGACCATCTGTTTTAACCCCTCAGCCTCTACCGCCTTCACGTAGCCTGAAAAATACGAAGCATTAACGAACCAAGTTGACAGAAAACTTAGAAAAAATATAACGGAGACTTACACCCGAAAGTGAAAGCATGTTGAGGAACGACATCATCACGCACAAAGAAGTACTCCTTCTTGAACATGCTAAACTTCGAGTATAAATCGATAACTGGCTTGAATTTATGGGCCGACTCTAAGCTAATTAAGGGGCTCCCCTTTCGATAAGTCCTCACATTATACAAGTATCTGATCTCTCTGTGGGTAGGGGGTCTCCGATAGCACTTCACGAATATCAGATATAGGTATGTCAGGATGGCATAGAAGTTCGGTTGAAGCTGCAGGGGAGCGACTTTCAGGTAAACCACAAAACCGATGATCCAATTAGTGAGCGGAGGAATTGCACTGCACATGCAGTGATACTCACTATATGCCATGTATCCACCTAGAGGAGAGCAGGCCCTGTCATTCGGTCCAGGTAGTATCATGTCCCGACGAACAATCCCGAACGTCGTAGCTATGGAGTTAGGCTTTTCTATTGTCTACATGCTAGGGTAACACTTAGAAGGCCTTACCAGCGTCTGGTTGGGAGCGTAGCCCTCCACCAAAGAATATGCCGAGCTGCGTTGTCTTGGAAGATTGGCAGGGACATCAAAAGAAGAAGCACTAGCCCTGGCAGGCTGTGATGACGCAAGTTTAGATCGAAGCTCACGACCAGACGACATTTTCCTGCACA
Source organism: Allium fistulosum (assembly GCA_030737815.1). Taxonomy (NCBI): domain Eukaryota; kingdom Viridiplantae; phylum Streptophyta; class Magnoliopsida; order Asparagales; family Amaryllidaceae; genus Allium; species Allium fistulosum. The sequence continues at coordinate 1,122,683,013 of CM060904.1, read as the reverse complement.
AGGAAGTAAAAAGCAGGAATAAGTTCAACATCCTGGAAAATATGCAATTGGAAATGGAAATCTAAATGCTCGTTTAAAGCCTTCTATCGTCTAGTCCGGTTAAAACCATACTCCAAACCTAACCCTACGAAACTCAAACTACCATTTCGAGGATGTCCCCCCTTTGGTTCGGCATACCCCTGATCACTGTGCTCGAACTAATCTGGTCCAGTGTTACCCTATGCCGAAAACCGAGCGGCATCACAATGCCAAACCAACCCCACCAAATGCTAATTATGATGGCCCGAAACTCGCCCTCCTGCAGTCAAACCACTCACACAACCACACCACATAGAAACACGTATCATACCCTAGCCGAGTTAGGTAATGTTAGCTTGTAACACAAATGAGGGCTATGAAGTGCTTGTGAGATTGAAGGCCAAGTCAAGATTGGAGAAGATCCCAAGTAATAATTGCACAAATATGCATATGTCATGCATCTAACACACTCCAATTAGTGCCCTTTGACAGAACCAAACACCTCATGTTATTTGCCTAATCGGAGTGTGACAATAATTGGAGCAACCATTACTTGCATCTTAGTATGATTATTACTCAAAAAAAAAACTTTTCTTCGCAACCTGGGTACATGCTTCCCCATAGCTCCTACTTAAACTAGAATTCTTATCCACTCTTGATCTAGTCTTCCACATCACACATCCAATGGACCAGCAAGTTGTACGATAATTTGGTGCCATGGCCTAGCATTCCATCAGGAATCACCACCACGCCTTCACCAAGCATGATTTTCTTCTTCACCGAATTGCTCTAAAATCCCCTCGCTCACTCCCTTTCCTCAATTCGAAGCCAAAACAATTCACGCTCATACTAAACACCCCTAAAAATCTAAACCCTAAAACCTTAGGACAGAGATCGAATTTAGAGAGCCTTACCTCAAGTAATGAAGATGCGGAAGTATTTGGAGTTCGGATGATAAAAACTAACTCAAGTCGGATCTCAATCGATTGAAAGTAGGTTGAAGAAATTTAGTGAAGAAAATAGAAGAAGGAAAATATGAAGAGGGGAGTTGTATTTAAAAAGCAAGGAAAAGGAAGTCGAATGGTCAGCAGGAAGTGCCGAATCAAACAAAGCATGTCGTGTGGAACACAATGTACTTTGTATGAGAAATGCGGATTAAGGATCTTAAGGCTAGAATTAACACTAGAGGGGGGGTGAATAGTGTTTTAAGAAATCTGTTAATCTTTTTGAGTTTATCTTAATTTGTTAACAATGTATGCACTAATCAGACACAAATACGAACAAAGAATCAAACACAGATGCAAATATAAAGTAAAAGCAGTAAAGGAAAGAACACACCGGATTTTATACTGGTTCAGAGTTACCCTACATCCAGTCCCACACAACTAAGTACGGATTTCCTTTCAAAACCAATTCAATAATTACAACCCTCGGTTTCAAGGCTACGAGGTACACCCTCCAGAATAGCAATCCTCTAGGTAGAGATACTTGATTTCTGGGGCAACAAGTTCACCCAATTGATTTCCAAGGCTACAACCACACCTTCTCTCGCTCAATTGATTTCCAAGGCTACAATCACACCTTTTCTCGCTCGATTGATTACAAAAAGTCTATAACTCAGATTATCACTTGGATCTTGTAGAGAAAGTGATGGAGAATCACACTAGAAGTAATCGAGTATGATTTGATGTTGATTTCGGCAGAGTAATGGTATAAATTTGTATTAAGAAATGTGGAAGAAGAAGAGGAGTGAAAACCAGAAAAAAGTGATTAAAAATTCGTTGAAACTGACCCCTATTTATAGAAGAACAACAGCCATGACCATTCATGAAGAGTTATGGCGAATAGACACTTCTTTTGAAATTTGAATTTTGAAACCAAATGACACTATGTCGACATGGGGTACTTGGGCATGTCGACATCCCAAAGAGATTTTTGGTGTTTTGATTTTCTTTGAAAATAACCTCTATCTTATATTAAAATTATTTTAAACTTTATAAATATACTTAACTATAGTTAAAATACATAAGTAAATATAAAGACTAATATATACATATTATTTAACTATAATTTAAATCAAAGTATAAATAATTTAAAAGTTAAATATATTATTTGAAAAGATAGTTTAAAATCAGGAGTAATTTTGACTTTGAAATTAAAGATGTTTTTGAGGCTAAAATTATTAAAATCAAGATAGAGAGTTTTGAATCTTTTAAAAGGAAAGTTTTGAAATCATTTTGAAAACAAGATAATTTTGTAAAATCATTTGAATTAAAATTAGTGGATACAAAACAATGTCCCACTAGATTTTCGTAGGTTCCATCCTACTTAGGGTTCCATCCCTTTAACGGGCTCGAAGTGGATTCCATTCCACGAATAAATTGGATATTAAGATGTCAGTGCCTTTCTATGAGTTTTAACAATATTCCTAACTATATAACTTATCTTGGAAACTTGAATCTTGAAATTCTTGATACTCATGAGTCTTCTATCTCTATATCTTGAATCTCTATACTGTACAGTCTTCATTCTTGATACCTACATGGTTAGATCCTGCATATACATATATATCTAAACTTGTAACGTTAGTATTTATATTTTATAATCTATTCTAAGGTTGTTGTCATCAAAACCAACTCCTCAGGGACTAACAATCTCCCCCTTTTTGATGATGACAACCTTTGTTTATAAAATATTCCTTCTATCCTAATAACTCCTCCTAAAACTAACAACTCCCCCTTAATCTATGCCTAACTACCCTGTTTTATATTTCTCCCCCTTTGTCATCAATAAAAAACCATATAACTCTATATAACTCTATATAACTCCCCCTGAAACTAAGACTACATTACTTGTGATTATAATGATAGTGTTATCATACATAATCAATACTTAACTAAAATATAATCCTAAACTATTAACTATCCTAACTAAGAATTCACAACAATATTAACATATATAAGAACACGAGTTTATTTATTACGAGTATGGTTGTATTTACATTTGCGATTGAAAGACATAAAAACACAAATAACAACGGAAAGAAAGAGAAGAAACTAATGTGTGTTTCTGATCATAGGAGATTTATGAATTGAACAGTTTGGATAGTGGAAACAGAAATTTCCACGTTGTTCAACAAGATTGCCATTTTTTTCGAAACACACTTCTCCAACGCATACTACTTGGTCATGATCCTCCTCGTGTGCTTCTTCCATTGGTTCTTCTTCTTCTTCGTCGCTGATCTCATGTTCTTGATTGAGTGAAGAGTCTTCATCGATCAAGATAGGGTTGGCATTATTATCCATTAGGAATTTTTAGATAAATTTATTGCACTAGTATTATCACAATAAATTGGCGATTTTGAGATATTTAATCCAAAATCTCTTAAGGTTTGTGGCATATATTACTTGAGAACAAGCCAAAGCAGCAGAAATATACTCTGCTTCAGTTGTTGATAAAGAAACTGTATTTTGCTTTTTACTAAACCAGGAAACCAGAGAATGTCCCAAAAAGTGACAAGTTCCACTTGTACTTTTTCGGTCTAATTTACATCCAGCATAGTCAGCATCACAGTATGATATTAAATCAAATGAATCATTTTTAGGATAAAATAAGCCATAATCAGAGGTGTGTTTAATATATCTTATGATACGTTTTACAGCTTTTAAGTGAGTTTCTTTAGGATGAGATTGATATCTTGCACAAGGACATACACTATGCATGATATCAGGTCTACTAGCAGTGATATAGAGCAATGATCTGATCATTCCTCTATACAACTTTTGATCTACATCTTTCGAGAGATCTTCTTTACTTAGATATTCATTGGTTGCCATGGGAGTAGGTTTTCCACTTGCAGTAGTCAAACCAAATTTATTAACTAGTTCTTTAGCATATTTTTCTTGACTAATAAAAATACCATTATCTAACTGTTTTATTTGTAATCCTAAAAAGAAGTTTAATTCACCCATATGACTCATCTCAAACTCTTTTGTCATTATTTCAGAAAATTCTTTATTCATTTCAAAATTAGTTGATCCAAAAATGATATCATCTACGTAAACTTGTACTAGTTGAATATCATTTTTATTTCTTTTAATAAAAAGAGTATTATCTATTTTACCAATTTCAAGATTTGATTGTAATAAATAAGATCTTAGTCTATCATACCAGGCTCTAGGAGCTTGTTTTAGACCATATAAAGCTTTCTTAAGTTTGTACACATGGTTTGGAAAATTTTCATCTTCAAAAAGTGGTGGTTGTTCAACATATACTTCTTCTTTTACAGAACCATTTAAAAAAGCACTTTTAACATCCATTTGAAATAACTTGAAATTATTATGATTTGCGAAAGCAAGTAGAATCCTAATGGCTTCTAATCTTGCTACAGGAGCAAAGGTTTCGTCACAATCTATACCTTCTACTTAACAATAACCTTGGGCGACTAATCATGCTTTATTTCTAACGACCTCACCTTGTTCATTCATTTTATTTTTATAAACCCATTTAGTTCCAATTATAGTTTTATCTTCAGGTCTAGGAACAAGTTCCCAAACTTCATTTCTAGTGAATTGATTTAATTCTTCTTGCATAGCCAAAATCCATGAATCATCAGTTGATGCTTCTTTAGGATTTTTGGGTTCAATAGTTGATATATATGCTACATTACTCATTTTACTTAGTTGATTTCTAGTTGTAACAATAGATTTCATACCTCCTATTATATTTTCAATAGGATGATCTTTTAAAAGTTTAATCCTTTTATTAGGATGATTAATTTCATTATTAATTTCGGTTGATTCCTGATTTTGAGTAATTAAATCTTCTTCATCATTTGTAATTTCAAAATCTTTTAAATTTCCATCAAACAAAACATGCATTGTTTCTTCGATGGTGTTAGATTTTAAATTAAAAACTCTATAAGCTTTACTTCTATTAGAATATCCGATAAAGATTCCTTTGTCGGATTTAGGATCAAATTTATCCAAATTATCTTTTGTATTTAAAATAAAGCATTTACTTCCAAAAATTATGAAGTATGATACCTTAGGTTTCTTTCCATGAAGAAGTTCATAAGGTGTCTTATCAGTTAAAGGTCTAATTAAAATTCTATTCAAAATATAACAGGCGGTAGCAATAGCTTGTGCCCAAAAGTGTTTTGGTAAATTACTATTTGAAAGCATAGTTCTCGCACACTCTTGTATCGTTCTATTTTTACGTTCAACTACTCTGTTTTGTTGTGGAGTTCTTAGAAATGAGAAATTGTGAGTTATTCCCTTCTTATTGCAGAATTCCTCAAACTTTTCATTTTCAAATTCACCACCGTGATCACTACGAATAGTTATAATTTTTAAAGATAATTGATTTTGAATCCTTTTTGTAAAGTTCTTAAAACATTCAAAAGTATCACTTTTATGTTTCAAAAATATTGTCCATGTAAATCTAGAATAATCATTTATAATTACAAAAACATATTTACTATGATTTATTGACTGAATTTGAGATGGGCCAAATAAATCAAGATGAAGTAACTCAAGGGGTTTTGAAGTTGAAATCATATCTTTTAATTTAAAGGAACTTTTTCTAAGCTTTCCTAATTGACATGCATCACATAAACTATCTACTTTAAAATTCACTTTAGGGAGACCTCTTACTAGATCATGTTTTGACAATCTAGATAAGAGTTTGAAATTAAAATGTCCAAATCTCATATGCCAAATCCAAGGGTCACTTGTATTTGCAAGAAGACATAGGTTATCATTTGAAACTTTCATACTAAGAATATAAATATTCTTTTTCCTAGTTCCCTCAAATATTATGGTTGAGTTATTATCTTCAATATGACAATTATCTTTTTCAAATTTAATTTTATATCCTTTATCACATAGTTGACTTATACTTAGCAGATTGTGTTTCAGATTCTTAAGTAGCAAAACATTAGTAATAATAGGAGTTTCAGAGTTACCGACATTGCCGATGCCAACCACGTATCCTTTCGAGTTGTCTCCAAAGTTAACCATTCCTCCGTCTTTGTATATAATATTATTCAGCATATCCGGATTACCAGTCATGTGTCTAGAGCATCCACTATCAAGTATCCACTTATTCCTTTTGATCTGCACAGATTGTCTATTGTGGATTGTTTCCTTAATGCCCATAAAGCATCTTTCCTGCATATTATAAAATTTGGGTAGACAACTAGAATTTGAATAACATTCATATGCAGACTCATGGAACAATGATGATTTAAACAATTCTAAACTAGTTTTAACAGATTTTTCAAAAATAGCCATTTTAAAACAAAAATAGCCATTTTAAAACATTTCAAAATTCAGATTATGAAACTTTTGAAAACAAAGCTCTGATACCAAATGTGAGAAATGCGGATTAAGGATCTTAAGGCTAGAATTAACACTAGAGGGGGGGTGAATAGTGTTTTAAGAAATCTGTTAATCTTTTTGAGTTTATCTTAATTTGTTAACAATGTATGCACTAATCAGACAAAAATATGAACACAGAATCAAACACAGATGCAAATATAAAGTAAAAGCAGTAAAGGAAAGAACACACCGGATTTTATACTGGTTCGGAGTTACCCTACATCCAGTCCCGCACAACTAAGTACGGATTTCCTTTCAAAACTAATTCAACAATTACAACCCTCAGTTTCAAGGCTACGAGGTACACCCTCCAGAATAACAATCCTCTAGGTAGAGATACTTGATTTCCGAGGCAACAAGTTCACCCAGTTGATTTCCAAGGCTACAATCACACTTTCTCTCGCTCAATTGATTTCCAAGGCTACAGTCACACCTTTTCTCGCTCGATTGATTACAAAAAGTCTATAACTCAGATTAGCACTTGGATCTTGTAGAGAAAGTGATGGAGAATCACACTAGAAGTAATCGAGTATGATTCGATGTTGATTTCGGTAGAGTAATGGTATAAATTTGTATTAAGAAATGTGGAAGAAGAAGAGGAGTGAAAACCAGAAAAAAGTGATTAAAAATTCATTGAAACTGACCCCTATTTATAGAAGAACAACAGCCATGACCATTCATGAAGAGTTATGGCGAATAGACACTTCTTTTGAAATTTGAATTTTGAAACCAACTGACACTATGTCGACATGGGGTACTTGGGCATGTCGACATCCCAAAGAGATTTTTGGTGTTTTGATTTTCTTTGAAAATAACCTCTATCTTATATTAAAATTATTTTAAACTTTATAAATATACTTAACTATAGTTAAAATACATAAGTAAATATAAAGACTAATATATACATATTATTTAACTATAATTTAAATCAAAGTATAAATAATTTAAAAGTTAAATATATTATTTGAAACGATAGTTTAAAATCAGGAGTAATTTTGACTTTGAAATTAAAGATGTTTTTGAGGCTAAAATTATTAAAATCAGGATAGAGAGTTTTGAATCTTTTAAAAGGAAAGTTTTGAAATCATTTTGAAAACAAGATAATTTTGTAAAATCATTTGAATTAAAATTAGTGGATACAAAACAATGTCCCACTAGATTTTCGTAGGTTCCATCCTACTTAGGGTTCCATCCCTTTAACGGGCTCGAAGTGGATTCCATTCCACGAATAAATTGGATATTAAGATGGCAGTGCCTTTCTATGAGTTTTAACAATATTCCTAACTATATAACTTTTCTTGGAAACTTGAACTCTTGAAATTCTTGATACTCATGAGTCTTCTATCTCTATATCTTGAATCTCTTTACTGTACAGTCTTCATTCTTGATACCTGCATGGTTAGATCCTGCATATACATATATATCTAAACTTATAATGTTAGTATTTATATTTTATAATCTATTCTAAGGTTGTTGTCATCAAAACCATCTCCTCAGGGACTAACACTTTGGGGGGCATGTGTTGGCTCGGTATTTTGGCATGCAAGGAAGACAAAAGGTAAGAAAAAGAAAAGGCAATTGGGATGCCGAACCAGGTGTTTGGTTCGGCATCCCCAAAAAATGCCGGACCAGATATCTGGTCCGGCACGACAATGAGATGCCAGACCAGATAACTGGTCTGGCACGACACGACACTGAGATGCCGGACCAGATATCTGGTTCGGCACGTCATTGAGATACCGGACCAGATATATGGTCCGGCTTAACACTGAATTACCGGACTAGACATCTCGTCCGGCACAACACCTCAACACCAGCCCAAGCATTTGGTCCAGTGCTTGGAGCAGTTGAACCAAATGTTTGAACTGGCAAGACGGCGCGCCGACCTCAGGATAGAAGCGACTCCAAGAGCTCCACATCCCTCATCGCCGAACCAAAACAAGAAGAATTCCATGCCGAACCAGATAAGCCCTCATCATGCTGAACCAAGCTTGGGAGGTTATATCTACACCTGCACCCTTCACAACATCACTCTATAAATACTAGAACTTCGCAACAATAATGGGGAAGGAATTTTGGAGAAAAGAGGGAAAACTCTGCTGAGACTTAACAATCCCAATTACTCTAAGTTTTTCTTTTACTCTTTCTGACCAAACTTGTATCTGTAATCAAATCAAAGGAGCATAATAAGATGGACAGTGGATGTAGGCACGTTCTGGCCGAACCACTATAAAATTTCATGTGACTTATTTCCATTAACTGCTTTCCAATTATGAGTTTATGAACTGTTCTGTGACTATAAAACTATCTGTTAACAGATTGGAACATTAAAAACTCCATATCAACCAACTTAAACGTGACTTAGACAAATTCGAACTTAGAGGTGTTTGCCCAATTTTTGTACAAACAATATCCAATACTAAAAACGGCATAACCCACACTCGCATACGGTCTCCCTCGCCAAGTTACACTGGTAACTTGACACATCCAATGGCTTCAGTGGCCATCCCATTGAACCCCTGTATACGAGATCTACAAGGTTCAAATCTCTCTTCCAACTTCATTGGATTGTAAGCTTTTTTGAATAGAATATTGACTGAACTCCCACAGTCAACAAGCACATTTTGTACAATAGTAGGACTAACCATGGCTGAGATCACGAGTGGGTCAATCCTCGGAGCCTTGACTCCATCAGCATCCCTGTTTCGGAAAACAATGTCATCTGTCATAGTACGATTTTTTTTACTGGAGCTCCATCATCAACAGTATAGCAACTTTCGTTCTCAGTATACTTTAGGGCTCCAATATATCTATCCATTTTTGCAAAGCTCTTATCGGTAGGATGTGGCCCACCGTTGATTATGTTTATCACTAATCGTTTTTCTGGCTGCCTGAATGCATCAGCACTAGGCTTAGCTTGCCTCACTGGGAAGATGGCCCAGGGGCGCTAGAATTTCCTTGTCCGCCATCCTACGGGGCTTTCACATGTTGCTGCAATTTCTTTTTCCTTATTATTTCTTAATCATGTCACGCAAGTGCCGGCACTCATTAGTATTGTGACCATGAGTCTCATGTAATCTACAGAACTTGCCCAACTACCTCTCCTTCTCAGTTGACTCCCTAGGGGCCGGCTTCCTATACGGTTCAGTATTCTAAGTAGCCGAATGAATGTTCTCTATCGAGTTGTTCAATTCAGTGTAATTGTCATACTTTGGACCTCTTAAACGACTCCTATTATCTAGCTTTCCCTTCTTTGCCCCATCGTTATTTTCCCCCCTTTTTTTTGATTGCCAAATTTCACATCAACATTTCCACAGCTTCCTCCAGATTACTTTACAGCAATATTACTCTTAATCGGCTCAATTCAACTTGCAGCGTCAGTTCTTCATGGACGCTTACGCATGTCCTCCCGACGTAAATACTCATTAGCTTTCCTATAGAAAGCTTCCATTGTCGATGGTTGCTTCCGTTCTATCCAATCCATAAAATCCGAGTCGGGATGAACTCCTCTATAAAGCACCATCAACACTATATCTTCCTTTGGATCCGTTATTTCCATTACAACCATGTGGAACCGATTTAAAAAATCCTACAACGACTCTCCTTTAGCTTGATATACATTAGACAATGACATCACGTGTTTTGAACGTGAGGTATGCAAACGGGATTGCTCCATGAATTTCCATGACAATTTAGAAAAAAATGACATGGACCTCAGCGGAAGTCAAATGAACCACATCGTAGCCACCCCTTCTAAGAAAATTGGAAGCAACTGCACTTCACAGCATCCGAAGCCCTGGCTGAATCCATATGCCATTCATATCTCAATAAGTATTACCTATGATCTGTCGTTCCTCCGTACAACGACATCGTTGGCATGTTGAATCTCTGGGGTATCTCGCATGAAGGATGTCCTCTATGAACGGGTTTCGACTAGCATAAATTCCCCAATCATCATTAGTTTTGGATCAATTTTCACTAACCAACCTCCTAGTATCCTCCAGATAATCCATGTTGATAGGTTCGACTGAACAGTGGTAATTGGGTCATGCCCCGAGTGTTCGGCCCGGCGAACGCTCTTGGGGAGGTGCTCGATTCCTAGGCTCACCAAACTCCGTGGGTTCCATTCGTCTAGTAGTCCCTTCTGTTTGATTCTCATATGCAGCATCGTCAGTAGTAGCATCGGTTTCCAAGTTCTGGTCTCCAGCAACATGTCCAGGGATTGCGTGTACACTCCCTCCAGGGAGATGGGTTCTGAGCCCACCATATTGGGAGTCAGTATTGAGTCCCAGGTGGGTATCGATACCGAGTCCTGATTGTGGGGCTGGGGCCCGCCTTCCTTCTTTCTAAGATGTACCAACGGCATATGAAGCCATTTTCTTCCTTCTGTCCTGCGGTCTTTGCTCGGGTGAAGAAGAACTCTCTGACTCTGAGCTTGAATCCCTTCTACTCCATCTGCGGCTGTTTTGAGTCAACCCTTTCAGTAGCCTCAAGCTATATTGCATCGTATTGTTCGTCTACTGTTGGCTAGCTTGGGACCTATCTTCCATCTGCTTCATCATCCTATCCATCTCCACTCTTATCACAGCATCATTTGGAGCCTGGACCTCGGGTTGAGTTGGTTGGAAAACTCCATCTCGTTGTTGAGGATTTTGATTCTCAGTTTCCGCTGTAGCTTTGGAATTGGTCGAATGATCTCTTCTTGATAGGACCATGGCAGAAAGCTTTTGGTAGACCGTTACATAATCTGAGTTGTAGAATTAAAAGGTAGAGAAATTGGATCTATCTCTTGGATATAGGAAATCCAATAGTAGATAATGGATCCAAATGGCTTGAGAATATGTTTTTCTCAGTGAATGCACCAAAATGTTTTAACCAAAAATGGAACAAACACCCAGAAGTAATAGAAGAGAATAAAATGTGAAGAAATATAAATGAAAATGAGGAAATAACGAGACACGATCTTTTATAGTGGTTCGACAAAGCTTGGCCAACTCCACTTTAATATTTCATTATTGATTTCTGACTTAGAGGCGGAAGTTTTTGGGACTCAGTACAACTCCAACACTTAGAATTTCAAAGTTACAAGAATATAAGAAATAATGGAACCAGAGCCTAGAAGATTCCTGAAAATGAGCCCTACCTTCCTATTTATAGAGGTAAGGCAAATCTTGCATGTAATATATCTTAGCCGTTATATACAAAATTGACTTGTTCTCCCAAAAAGATAGGTGTCATCTAAACAATAGCTGGGACTCGATACCGATCATTAGGTGGGAGTCGGTACCGATCCCCAAGTTTTAACTATTCCTGAGTCTTTAAATCCTTAGCTTGGATCATCTTGTGGTAGGCTTTGCGAATCCATAGTTTTTGCACCAATCTTAGCTTGTTTTTAAGTTGAAATGATGGAGTCGTGGGAGAACGAAGCTGTAGATTCAAGAGTTTATGGAGATCGATAGAGAATTGCACCGATTCAACAAACTAACTTTGAAAATAGACTCTTGCCATTGGGATAAGCCTGTAGGCAGAAAATAGGTTCCACCCAAGTTGTATTTGTTAGTCGATACCGATCCCCAGCGGGAATCGGTACCGATTTCCCAAGTTGGTGGATCCCATTACCTTGTTGTCTTGGGTAATTTTGGCTTTGACTTCGTGGCTCTGTTTGTGCTTGGTTTCTGGACTCCTAGGCTATCTCTCCAGACTTTCTACCTTGTTAACTCCAAGTTCTATCTGTCCAGTTTGTTTGGATTCTTCCTAGTCAAAAGGCAGGATAACAGCCATCATAAATAGTGGTAGATACCGAACACTCCCAAGTAGTCGATAACGACCACTTTGGTCGTGTACTAAACCAAAAATGGTTAAATACAAGCCAAATAAAACGTCCAACATTTTCCTTGAAGTCTGAAACGTATCTCCAAGTCCACCGTGATACATCTTCAGATCAGCCGGCATGCACGATACTCTATGCACAAAATCATATCCTATGGGATACTTCCTACTCCTATATCTCCTTCGAATAGCATTTTCAACCAACTAACGATCAAGCAGACATGCAACCAACAAGCATAGAAATGTTTGTAGTAGCCTACATATATCTATATTAGGACAATACAATACATCCAAGTAACCAATGTAGGACTAGTATCAAAATAGCCTAAATCTACCAGTATCATCAAAATAGTGCGTCAAATGGGAAAAATGTGATATTTAATTTAAAACCATTTTAAAATACTTTAATTCTTTTTATAAAATAAGATATAGGTTTAAATATTTTAGAAATCTCATTTTAAAGTTAGAAAACATTTCAAAATGTCATTTTAATACTTTACTAACAATCATAGTCAAGTGAGAGACAATATCACTCACCTCAACCAAATCAGACCAAACCATCGCCAAGTCGTAGAGCTCTCCATCATGAGCACAACGCAAGAAATGGCATCTACAACGGAACTCGTATGCAAAAGATACACAATATATAAGATACCGGATTTTTTAAAACGATTAATTAATCTAACTATCAATTAAATTAAACTAGTTACCTTGCTAACCTATCTCCCCCAAATCAAACAATTGCCTGTACATGTCATGCACCATGAAACCCACTCCTCCATACCTTCTCTCCTCTCTAGCTAGATGAAAATTCAATGAAATCACGAACCGATTTTGCCGACGAGTCATGCTATGCAAGCTTGTCGCAATGGACCCAAAATGAATGGGCTCAGCCTATGGGCAAGACACACGACATAACGGAATCGTTGCTCACAATGCGCGAACGTATTTTGCTCCTCTTGACTTGATCCAACAAGTTTTGGCATGAAGGTGTCATTCGTGAAGAGAGAAAAAATGGCACCGTTCGTTTTGGATATCGTCGCATCGAACTAAAACCCTAGGCATGGCCAAAAACATCGATCTCCATTAAACAGAACCGATCAAAATTCCACCATGGTCATCGCAAAGATCTCCTCGATATGAATTTAATCAAACTAGTTTTGTATTTTTTCGTTGAGCGGATTGGTGGAAATTAATTTTTCAATGGAGAAATAAAGAGAGGCGGCCATGGTTTTATCTCAAATGAATGGAATGGTAACCCGAGGATAAGGAGAAGGGTTTGGGTCTGTTTTAAATAATATTATATTCACTTTATTTTAAATTCTCAAATAAAATGGTCGTGCGCTTTGAGCTCGCACGATCAAACGTTGCGTCCGATCGTCACGAATCTCGTATGTGTGCATCACCTTATTTTTCCGGCCCCGGTGGTATAAATTTCGCCGCTATTTGAGATAGATCTTAGGATGATAATTTTATGCTTTTCAAGACTGTTCCGGCCATCAGATCGTCCGATCTCCAAATATAACAATCCTTATACTCATTTAAATTTGCAGCGTAGATCCAAACTCAACGGAAGTGGTCTCGAGTCCTAATTTGACCATATGTGAAAAATCATATATTTTGGACCGTTAATTAATTAATGTTTCAATATTTAAATATCCAATCATTAAAATATGGGTCATTTCATTCTCCTCTCTTTAAAAGGATTTCATCCTCGAAATCTGAAGGACGAAGCAACACAGCCCAATACCCGCATATAAGCAACGATACAAGAAAAATCGTCACTTATCAACTCTCGACAACAATCACTAAAAGCGATCACAACAAAGGGAATAGACTCAAAATCAGCTAGAGCCATCATCCTCATCTCTAAGCACAATCATTACCAAATCTGAAATCAATGTGGCTAAACCAAACGTCTAAATTACGCACTTATTTTCAAAGAAACGGATAATGGAAAACAAAAGTGCCAACTCACTAATCGAAAGCTAGTCAACTAAACGTCCTACATTACCAAATCTTTCATCTATCGGCAACGTCTAATATCATATACATTGACTTTTATCTCAATTTTGGCTTATGTCACGTAAAATTTCACAACACCTCCTTTACACAACTAGGTCTGTGAAAAATCCGATACAACATAGAAATATATACATCTCATATTTGAGGCATCTCGTCTCTTAGGCATATTGTTTCCAAGGACAACCAAACATATATCACCAAATCTACACCAAAGATGTCACATACCTTATATCAAGAGCATTTTATTTAGATGCAAATATAAGCGAGTAAGCATCCAGATAGCCAACACCTGCTTCCATGTATCTGATCAAGTACTCAACAAAGAGGATTAAACACACTAGCAACATCATGATTTACATAAGTATACTAGATCATATATGTGGCAATCATCTCAAATAAACATGCTATATAAAACCATAACTATCTCGCATGCCTAATAACCATATTAGCATAAGTAATCGTATCAAATACCAACAATCAGACATCACTAGGCATATACAAGATCAAACATCAAAAAGTAATATTCATGCCTATCCTAGCATGTAGGATACTAAAACAGCTAGTATAAAACATCAAATATGATATCCAATATGAAAGTTTATGAAAAATACAAATCTCATCAGTTGAAGAGCTCTGGACGGGCAGTCCTCATGCTCTCCTCAGTCTCTCATGTGAAATCGCCTTCGCTTCTGCTTAGTTAAACCTTTACCACTCCATCGCCATCCTTCTAACATGTTTTGTATCACGTCTATCGGTACGAATAGGCCTACAAGGTCTCGAAGTTACTGGTTTAGTCTTTATAACATCAACTCAATTTGGTGCCAAATTTCCCATGCCTCTTGTAAGTTCTCCCAAAACCCACTAGTGAACAACGGGTTTTGGCCACCTACAATGCTACACTATCCATTCCTTTTCCATCCGGGAATCTAAAGCGGTTGTAGTAACCACTAAGCTTCTTATGTTCAACATTTACTAGCTGACAATTCATTTATCTCAAAATGAATGTCTGATGTCCTTCTTTATCCCTTTCCAATAAAACATCTACCTCGTATCATGGTGCATTTTATTGTCATCGGGATGTATAGTCAATCTTGAATGAGAACACTCTTATGGTGTCTCATCCCTCAACCCATCGACATCGGGGACAAACAATATCTCATTCAAACGGAATCGACCGTCTCGGTCGAGTTCATACTGCATCACCTCTATAGACATTACTTGTTCCTCTAACTTACCATGATTTCCGCTAGTCTAACTTCACGCCTCTGACTAGTATCGATCTGCTAAAACCAAGTAGATCTAATAGTCAAACTGGCCAATATCATTGGCACTAGCTCCCATCGAGTTTTGGAGTCATAACAAATGATAAACTCGAGCAATGCCCACTCTAGGAATAGCGCACCTAAACTGGTACGTCTCCACTCAAAATATCAAAGACCACATTTCCATTACGAATGTCTAGAAAATGTCAAAGTCATAGGAGGCCAAGAATTTTAACCATTGCTACCATTGAAGGTTGGGATCCTTCTCGAAGAAGAGATGCTCCAATGATACAGGATCACTGAACAACTTGAATCCCTCTCCTAATAAAAAGGGCCTCCAAATTCCTAAAGCAAACTCGACCGCCGTCGACTCCAAATCAATAGTCGGATACTTCCTCTCAGGTGGTTTTGGTTGTCGACTAACGTATGTGATAAACTTAACTATTGGCATCAATACCGTAATTAGTTAAGCATCATAGGCGTGTGTACTATCGACTCCTCTTTCCCACTGGGAATGAGTAATATAGATGCACTTGTCAACCCCTCTGTCAGACTCACTAATGTGTGTTTGCACCTCACGTCTCTAATAAATGTCTGATTCTTCTCATAAGTCGGTTGCTAGTCTCGCTACTTTTGAGAAGTCTTTGGTAAAACGTATATAACCTCTCACCAATCCAGGGAAACTTATTGTCATCTGTCGATGTTTTCTCAACACCTCTAACACAATCATCAATCATGTCTTGTGCTCCTCTTTCTTCCATGGGTAGAAGAAAGTACCATCAACGAACACAAGCACAGAATCACTCAAATGATCTCTCGAAACACGATCCATAAGATCAATAAAGTATGCTGATACATTGGTTATCCCAAACAGCATAACCAACCAATCAAAATAAAAGTAGTGTACAAAACACTGGGTTTGGCACACTCTCTCTAAATACTCTCAACAGATGAAACTCCATCGTACGATCCAACTGAGAGAACACCTTCGTGCTATAGAGCTGATCAAACAAGCCATTAATAAGTAGGAATTGATACCTATCTATCATCTCAATCAACTCACGATAATCAATATACAGCCTCAAAGAGCCATCCACCCTAGTGGCGAACACTATAGGTGCATCCACTCAAATATGCTCCTACGAATGAACAGTCGCATCAATACGTCATCCGCTTGCACCTTTAGTCTCCTCTGCTCTTTGGGCTTCATCCGCTTGAAAGGCATAAATACTGGTCAAATACCTCTAACTAGATCGATATGGAACTCAATATCTATATAGTGGTAATCTGGTCACCTCATTGAATGTGTTCGAAAAGTCTCTAGCTATAGGCACGGATGACAACTCATCGTATGGGATATTGAGTAATATAGAAAGGTAACCATCACGTCATCATTAAATGGGTAGCCAAACACTACCTTCTGCTCATCATCAGTCCCTATCGTCAACAACGGCCTCTCGCAATCCACCACTATTCCGTACCCCTCTAACCATTCAATTCCCATATTATAATACTGAACATAATTAAACCTTGAAACAAATTAAAAAAAATAGACAAACATCCATGACTTGCTAAGACAAAGTTTCAATAAACCATGTATAAGCTAAGTATAGACACACCATGTGGTAACATTCTGCATTTTGAGGTCTGAAACTAAGCGTTGCGGATGCTGCAGTCATCCATACTACTAATTTCCGATGACAAAATATGGGATGTTACACATGTATAGTTCAGCCGAGCCCTTAACAAGGTTCGTCATAATTTAAAGGTCGGTCAACTATTTCGGGTCCTAATTCCAACCCATCTACAAACCACTATATATAAAGGAATGTGAAACCTCGACGTAAAATATGTATGGAATTGCCATAAGTGGAAAGCATACTCTAAATAGTAATGCCCTTTCCCTTCTCTTTCGTCGATTGAGCAATCGTTGAAATCGAAACGAAATTCAATGCATATGCTTCCACTACCTACCCATACTCAACTAATTCTGGACAACCTTCTACACTTGGTATAGGCTCTCACATCATAAAGCCTTCCTGATCAACTTCTAGAAGCCCTTGTCAATATGACCAATCAATCGCTTCCCAAGATAATATCTCAACCCAATGATAAACTTGCATTCTACCAGAGGAGTATTAATGGAAGATAGACCATACTTTGATAGCACATCAAATTCGGTCACATACTCTGACACAAACATATCGTCTTACTTCAAGTTGGTGAACTTCCTAAATAACACCAACTTTTGAAAGTCAAGATAAATTTCTCTCCGATGCAAACTATGAACTAATCTCATGTAAATTGATACTTGGGAATCGAAGCTATAAGAGCACTCCACCAATTCATTGTTTGTCCCCGGAGTTATCTAGAGGTTAACTTCTACCTTATTGCATCATATAACTCCAAGTCATGGAAAGATCCTTTCACAAATATCATCCCGTCTCACACCTCAATAGTTAACTCCGTTCGAAGGAATGGTCTGCCTCTTTGACTCATGCGGCCTTTATACAGCTTGACAAAGTCGACTCTAGGCATTTGCACTTGAGCACCATAATCATTTGGAGCAATTTGGGCATTTTTGAAAATGATTCTCACCATCTAAGTGAACATAATCTGTAACTCGGGGTAAGTGATCTTCGATCCTGCCCACTTCTAAACTCAGGAGATGGAGCCAATAATAGCGTTTCTCGTATGCCAGATCACTCTTATTCTATAATAAGAATGACTGGTCTCTCATAGAGAAAAACTGCACCAATAGTACTCGTGTGTGAAGTACAGTTTATATACTATATATACTAATATATAGTTTTGAAAACCAAAATAAATAACAAATACGCACTCTCTTGTATATAAGTATACTCTCGATCCAGTCTAGAGTGAGAACTCCTACCCTATCTCTACTAAATCATGGCATCAACTCAGGTTAATCATGTAACCTAAGCTCTAATATCAAATGTAACGGCCGCCCTAAACCGTTGATGCTCATATAAATGAATAGTGCACTGCTAGAACATCTGGCCGATGTAGGACGATTGCCAAAGGAAGGAAAAAGAAACAAAAAGGGGAAATAGAAAAGAGGAGAATGGAATAGAAGAAAAGAAGAAGAAATAAAATATCACACAATCACATACTATGTCGTATATTCACAACGCGTTAGATAAATATAATAGCAAACATCTCAGATATATAACAGGCGAGACAGTAATAACTATATAAACCACAGAATCAGAGTACACAAGCTTGTACAGTTATACAAAACAATAATAGAGTTTATACAACTAAATAAACTCAATTGATAATTTGTCTGTAATAATAGTAAGTCAACACTATCAAGGTTCCACAGTGTCACATTGAGGAATAAATAATAATAACTTAAAATATAAATATGAGAAAGCATCACTATCTGCTAGTCCATCTACACAACACTAAGTGCTATTTACACCTGCTATCTAATCTACTCATTTAACGGCACCTGAGATAATAAGAAGTAAAACATAAAACCTCGAGTTAAACAATAGTCTAGCGTTAGCAATAAATAATCTCAAAACACTATAAAAGTCTGTATAGTATATGGAAAAAGGTATAGAATCATACCAAACATGTCCCTGCATCCACAAAGTTAGCACATAACACATGATATATGCTACTCTATATTACAATCGTCATGGATGGACTATACATAAAAGTACTAAGGGTGTCTAGATATCGGCATTGGTAATATCTACATCGTGTGACATCCTTAAGGTGATAAACAATCAAGCAAACGTAGCATCCATCATCCATCCTCACATCCGCTCACTCAATGCATTGGATATAAGATACTCATATCACCGCATCAACAGGTCGAGGACTACTCAACATCCTGGTTTCTCAGTACTCGAATCCATGCCACTCAGTAAGTCAGGAACTAGACTGCAGTTATCATAGACAGCCCAAGGTACTAAGTTCGAAACATCATGTGATCCGGGGAACCCATCATAGACCCAAATGAGCATCCTCGCATACATATACTTTACGAGTATACATCGAAACCTATGAATATCAATGACCCATTTGCACACGTCATCCAAAGAAAAGCTCGTCTCAGAACTGTCCTTATAACTCTCATTCGAAGACGTCGCGGTTGGAAACTACTCCAGACATTCATCATAAGTCATAGAGTGTCATCATGTGTCCTATAACCCTCCTCCGACAGTTCCATCAATACGACTCATAGTCCACTACTCTATGTCTCGAAGTATAGCTATCCATCATCGAAGCCATCACTTCCCATCATGGAATCATCATCGTCGAACCATGGAGTCATCGCATCGAAGCATCATATATTAGCTTCACCACCAAAACTACTCATCGAAGAGCCATATCAACAAAATCGAATGTCGAATGAACCATCACATCGTGATTCACAAAGCATCCCCATTGTCAATGTCAAAATCCGCCAAATTGACCATCATCAATAGTGGTAGATACCAACCACTTCAGAGTAGTTGATAATGACCACTTTGGTCGTGTACTTAACCAAAAATGGTTAAATACAAACCAAATAAAACATTCGGCATTTTCCTTAAAGTTCGAAGCGTATCTCCAAGTCCACCAAGCTTTGTCTTCAGATTTGTCAATGTGCACGATATTCTATGCATGAAATCATATCCTATGGGATATTTCCAAATCCTATATCGCCTTCAAACAGCGTATTCAACCAACTAACAATCAAGTAGACATGCAACCAACAAGCATAGAAATGTCTATAGTAGCTTACATATATCCGTAATAACACAATATAATACATCCAAGCAACCAATGTGGAATTAATCTCAAAATAGCCAAAATCTATCAATATCATCAAAATAGTGTGTCAAATGGGAAAAATGTAATAATATAGAACCATTTTAAAACACTTTTAATTCTTTTTACAAAATAAGATATATGTTTAACTATTTTAGAAATCCCATTTTAAAGTTAGAAAACATTTCAAAACGTCGTTTTAATAATATACTAACAATTATAGTATGGTGAGAGACAATATCACTCACATCAATTAAATGTGACCAAACCATTGCCAAGTCATAGAGCTCTCCATCATGAGCACAACGCAAGAAACGACGTCCAAAACAGACCTTGTATGCAAAAGATACGCAATATATAAGGTAACAGATTTTTTTTAAATGATTAATTAATTTAACTATCCATTAAATTAAACTAATTACATTGTTAACCTATCTTCCCCAAATCAAACAATTGCCCATACATGTCGTGCACCATGAAACCCACTTCTCCATACATTCTCTCCGCTCTAACTCAAGAATATTCAATGAAATAACGAACCGATTTCGCCGACGAGTCACACCACGCAAGCTCATAGCCGTGGACCCGAAATGAATGAGCTCGACCTTCGAACATGACGCCCAACCTGATGGAATCGCTGCTCACAACGAGTGAACCGTTTTGATCCTCTCGACCAGATCCAACAAGTTTTGGCACGAAGATTTTTTTTGCGAAGAGAAAAACAATGGCGTCGTTCATTTTGGATATCGTCGCCTCATTCTCTGGTAAACTAAAACCTTAGACGCGACCAAAAATGTCAATCTCCGCAAAACACAACCGATCAAAATGCAGCCACGGTCGTTAAAAAGATCTATTTGATACAGATTTTATGAAATTGGTTTCGTATTTTTTCGCCGAGCGAATTGGTGGAAATTAATTTTTGAATGGAGAAACGAAGAAGTGGCTATGGTTTTATCTCAAATGAATGGAACAGTAACCAGAGAATAGGGAGAAGGGTTTGGGACTGTTCTAAATAATATTATATTCATTTTATTTTAAATTCATAAAAAATGGTAGCGCGTTTTGAGCTCGCACGATCAAAGGATCGTCTGATCACCATAAAACTCGTATGTATACATCATCTTATTTTTCCGATCCTGATGGTATAAATTTCGTTGCTATCCGAGACAGCGCTCCGGGATGATAATTTTGCTCTTTTCAAGACTATTTCGTCCATCGGGTCATCCGATCTCCTAATATAGCAATCTTTATACTCATTTAAATTTGCAACGTCGATCTGAATCAATGAAAGTGATCTCAAGTCCTGATTCGATCGCATGCGAAAAATCATATTTTTGGGACTGTCAATTAATTAATGATTTGATATTTAAATAAATTATTTAAATATCCAATCATTAGAATATTGGACACTACAATCTCCTCTTCTTAAAAGGATTTCATCCTCGAAATCCCAAGGACAAAGCAACATAGCCCAATACCCTCATATAAGCAACGATACAAGAAAAATCAATACTTAAAGGAATGCTAATGTAGTCGAATGTCAAGATCTCATAGGTGACCATGGCAGCCATACCACCCATCTTCACCCTTATAAATACGGACCCAAAGACATTCAAAAGGGGGAGATTCATTCTTCTTTTCTCTCTCTTACATTCTTAAAGTTTGTAACACTAAATCAATTTGGGATTTTCAGTGCCAATTAAATTTTACGACCTTTTGTAAATAAGGGCTTGTACAATTGCAATCGCATAGCATATTCAATAAAGAGACTTGATTTGTAGCTTATGTTAAACTTATGTTGAACTCTCCTATATGCGACATGATTTATGACATGATTAACTCATGCAACATGGTATTGGATGATTCCCGTATGAGCGATATGAACTTGACCATCCTTTCTATCGTTCGAATCATTGCCTTACACGTGACAATTTGATCTCACATAATTCTATGGACTAACATGAGGTCAACAAAGCCTATCACTAACCAAGACTCCACTTACTTGCATACTTTTGGGGTTAACAAGAAATCTTGTTAACAAGTTGTCTAGCCATGTCCATATGCCACTCGTACTTCAACATTTGTTGCCTTGGATCCGTCGTTCCACCATAGGACAACATCGTCGATAATGTGAACCTTCAAGATATTCCTTACGTAAAATCTCCTCAGTGAATGGGTTTCTACTAGGAGAAGAGCCTCATTCATCGTTACGTCTGTATTGTGTTTCATTTACTAGCTTTTTCATCATCTCCACCAAAGATTCTGATTCCATCGGATCTGTTGAACAACGGTAGCTTGGGCTGGCCTGAGTGTTTGGTCCAACAAACGGTCTCAGTTAGCTCCACGATACCCTAGAGTTTCCTAACTTTGGGAAAACCGTTCGTACAACAGTTCCGTTATTTCGGTTTCTAAGTGGTGGATAGACAACGGTCGCCCCAACTCCAGCATTCTGGCCATCAGCAACATGACCAGCATTGCAACCAACATCGTCATCTAAGACATCAATACCTTCATTAACCAAATTAAGCACAGAGGGTTCATTACCGATCCTTGGGTTCGGTTCAGTATCAATCCACAAACCTCTACTTCAAGCAGGATCAAATCTTTCTTTCGAACTGCCAGTCTCCTTTCCCTTCATCTTTTATTTTCCTTCCCTATTCTTTCCATCTAACGACAAAAAACTATACTCCTCTAAATCGGAGGGTGTCAGCTCCCTCTTACTCCTTCTGCGACTCTGGGTCAATTGTTCAGCAAATCAAGGCTCTCCTTCATCTACCTATTTATCTCATCCTGACATTCTTACAGTTTATCATTCATCTCTTACATCATCCAGTCCATCTCAACCCTTGTTATCATATTCGATGGGTTTTGGTTTTAACTGTGCAACTTCTTCAATTTGATGAGATCCGATGTTCTCAGTATCGTTAGCAAGCTTGGAAGTAGGGGATTTCTCTTTTAATGGAGCCATAACTCAACCTAATCCTTCGATAGGTTCTACTAGAATCTAAATAGTCACAGATTGCAACAATAGCACTAATGGATCTACTTCATGGATTTAGGTTATCCAAAAGTAGAAAATAGATCCTAATAAACCAAGATCAACATTCTTAGTGAAAGCACCAAAATGTTTATGCCAAACGTTGGCACAAACACTCAGATATGAGAAATAAAGAATTATATGAAGAATGTAAATTAAAAACGTGGAAAAAAATAGACCACACAGTAATTATAGTAGCTCGGCTAATTGTTGCCTACGTCCACTTAAACTCTGTTGATGATTCTAATAAGATTCTTACAAGCCAATTCTTACAGATCGGTGATGATCCCTGAAATTACAAGAAATGATACTAAAACTCGTTAAACAGCAAAAAAAAGCTCCCTAAAACTATGCTCCCATCCCTATATTTTAGCTGCAGGTCGACGAAAATCACTCGCCCACATTCTTTTCCACGTTCCCTACCTTCTAGAGTGGTTTACTAAAGAGGTCATGATCATGCCATGAACATTCAAGGATCGATGCCGATCTATGCTTAGAGATCAGTGTCGATCCATGTACTTTTCTCTTGTATTCACTTAACTCTTGTGGATGTTTGAGTTACTCGTTCCTTCATCTTCATTGCTTCACTTGCATTGCTAAAGGCTTGAATCTGAGTGAATTTCTTAGTTCGAAGATAGAGCGATAGTGTTTGACTTATGCATTAGCTGTCATGGTCGATACAGACTTATGACTCATCTCACATAGCATGAGCTTGTTAGCAAACTCCTTAGCTCGACATGGCATGAGGCGAATAGCAATATGAAGGAACTTTTAGGGATTGGTACCGAATCCTGATCAGGGATCAGTACCGATCCATGACTACATGTGCCTTGGATTTTGAAGTTCTTAGTCATTGGTAGGAGGTGTATAGGTTTTTTTTTATGTTCATAGTTATTTTTTGATTTCATTCTTTAGTTTAGTTTGGCATATGGACTTGGCAGTTGTCGCTATGGATTCTTGTTGGATAATTTCTCTGCTTGACTGACCTGATGCGCCCGAATATGGCCTGGTCATAAGGCTGGATAATAATAGGCAAGTGGAAGAAGAGATGCAGTAATGTACATACGAAAAGATTGAATAGAAAATAGTCTTTTATTTACATGTCTTTTGTATAAAGTGCTACAGGGGCTCTCCCATACAATAACGGCCTATATACAGAAAATGCTAGAAAATAAAAATATATAGGAAGAGCGAAAAGGAAATGTCTTCTAAAAACTGGGACGACTCCTATAACCCTCTCCCACACTTGCTGCTCCAGATAGCTATCTTTGCACGGTGTTTCGTCGTGATAGTCTTTGCTCCCCCTTTCTCCTCCTTCTTCTTCACGGAGCTTTCCTTGGAGGGAGAAACTTCTTCCTCGGTATTCCAAAAGACAGGAACTTCAATTTTTCTAAAGGTGGGATTGGAGTTCTTCGAGGTGCTGGCACCACGGCCTCGAGGAGGTTTGATTTTTTGAGGGGGGTCTTTTGGAGTAAGAGTTGACTTTCCAAAGCCCTCCCGTGTTTCTCAATCCCAGGCCCTTGTTTGATCTTGATCTTGCGAAGTCATGCTTCAACCTCTCTACTATTTTGATGGAATCATCCAGTCCTTCGTACTCATGATAGTTGCCTCTTCCTCTTGAGATGGACCAATGTCCTCCAACCCTTCTAGCACCCTTATCTTTTTCGAGTTTGTGCCAGGGCCAGAGCTGGTGGGAGGAGTTGGACCGAGCAACACTGTTCTAGCGAAGGTAGACTTGGTTGTAATGGCACATGGGCTAAGATTGAGTAGAAGGTAGCAGAGGAGGCAATAATGGATGACCTGTGATTTGACACATAGAATGGTATATAATAGTGACATCCTCGGGCGAGAACTAAAGTTTCTCGAAGACTGGAGGGACAATAGATGTACCTAGGTTGGATAGAATGTCCTTGACTAAGGATTTAACAACATCTTCCTCTTCAATAGAAGATCTATTAAGTAGCTGAAGGAGTAAAGTATGGAATGTTAGCACTTGATGTAGCAGATATAAGGGTCTCGATAAGGGCATCCTAAGAGGTGGCCACCAAGGAAGTGACGATATCTATTTCATGCCCTTTTGAGGTAGGAGTGGATGTTTCTGCCTGACCCGATATGCTAGATCAGCGGGAGCCTCAACAGCTACCTTCCCTGCAGTTGCATCTTATGTTACCAAGATAGATTTCCCCTTTTTAAGGGATATAAGATCCTCTTCATCCAGAAAAAATGACTTAAAATAGTCTTCATCGATGCCTTGGCTATATCGGCCAACCCTTTTCAAAATTTCTTCCCAAGCATCGGCTGATGTTATCGGGTAGCTCTCTCCAAGCCATTTAAGATTTTTCACTTTGATCACATTGGTAAATAATTGAAAGAGAGTGGCTTCCATTTCTTCATTAATATGAGTGGATTTTGCTTTGAGCTCTGAAATTTCTTCCCCAACGCTGACGAGCTCGACTTGGACATTGGACTCCGTCTCAGCTTTCACATTGGCCTTAAGACCTGATACATAAATATAATGTGTTCTATTTGTACTGCGTAGAGTTAAATGGAGTTGGTATTAATTTATAACATAGTTATAAATTAATTAAAATCAAATTTATTGTTATATTAGTGATATAAATATTTTTATATATCTTACTACTAATCAGAATTTAAAAGTATGACCTTTAAAATAAGTTGTCAGGCTAAAATAATTGTGTAGGCAGGTTAAAGTTATATTAAAATGACTTTGAAGTTTATCTAGCCTTGGTATTAGTTTATTGTGCTATTTAATAATTAACTAACCAATGAATTTTTATAAAGGTGATTTGAAAAGTTAGAAATTATAGAAGGAGTGTTGTATTATTTGATAGGGTTTAATTAAGGTTATAAAATGATTTATTAACTTTTGACCTTAAGAAATGGTTTATGACATATGTGTACACACACACATATTATATACATGGATATTTTGAGGCATTTTTGATAGCTAAACTTAATTTTAATAGAAGAATTAAATGATATTAAGGTATAGTAGGATTGATAGACGAGAGTATTATTTTATAAAATAAGTTTGAGACTTCTATAAAATAATACGAAGAAGATATAATTGTTAGATTTGTGACTTATGTCAGATGCAATTTTGTTGAATTGTTTATATGATTGTATGCGTGAATTGTTATTGATATTAAGATGATAGATTTGTTACTTTGACTCTGTATTACCTTTGTGTATGTAAATGTGCACAATATATGTATATTAGTTCCACATAGTTGGACTGGTTATATATACTTGCATATATTTTATGTGATTTATATATGTCTAATAAATATAGTTTTGGTATCATGTTTAACTTAGGGCTACCTATTGGTGAAAGGAATCCATTGTAGTATTGAGGTGCATGACCTGCAGACATGGTTCCGGAGCAGGGGCGGAGAGAGATTCAGACGCCAATCAAAAGTAGGTTATATATTGTTGCATTGTACGGAAGGGTGCTGCGACCGAACCTACATGACAACTTCTTTTGAGGTGTCAGTTTTGAGGGATTCCATAAGTTAGTTGTGGCTCTCGATAGGTCTCTTTGGTAGCTAATGGCAATTTGGTATGATTTATCGATACGCAATTTAAGCGTATGCATAGTTCGGTACACTCGATTTAGGGTTACCGAATAATGGACAAAATATAGGCTAATTCTATTCCAACACAAAATTTTGCTTTGTAGCCCTCCATTTTGTTTTTTTTTTTGCATACCCCTTAGTTTAATTAGTAGCCCCCCCTATTTTCCGATACTACCCCTTCCACTTTGCGTACGCAGTTTTCCCCCTTTCTTTTACTCGCGATTCTCCCTGTTCAATTTCCTTCAAGTCGCGACTCCTCCTCAGCAGCTAAGCAAAGGTACGATACTCCTCCTCCTCATCCTCAAATTTCGATTTTGTGTTCGAATGCGAGTTTGGGTTTGAATGCGATTTGGGTTTGTACAGAAAGTTGAATTGAAATGCGAAATATTTTTTTTGCTGTATACAGCTTACCACGCAGGGCAAATGCGTGGTAAAAATTCGTACCACGCAGGGCAAATGCGTGGTAAAAATGCGTACCACGCAGGGCCAAAGCGTGGTTATATAACCAACCTCGCAAATAATATGTGTGATTACTACCTCATCCTAGTACGATTCATGTGGGAATTAATAGCAATCCCCTCTATTTCGCAACAGCGACTCTGGGAAAGAAAATATTAAAAAAAATTGATATAAATATGATTTCTTGACAAACCTGCTGTGATTGTGATATAGTAACATCATTCTCTTCAAAATCCATCAATTTTTTATTTGAAAATCAAACTTTTTCAAAGAAATTTGTAAATTAGGGTTTTTGGCACTGTTCTAACCCAACTTACGTACTGTTATTAACAGTGGAGAAAGAAGAAAATTTCTTAAGGGTAATTTAGTCATAATAATTTTAATTATTTGAGGGGGGGCTACTAAGCAATAAATTGGGTTGGAATAGAATTTGCCTAAAATATATTATACATATGCACAAATAAGGGATTCAAGTGATTTATATATCTTATTATAGATGCATTGTTTAGGAGATTTATAAATATTGGTTTAGTATCCCTGACTTGGGGCAATCGTGTAGTGCGAGGCATTTCAAGAACGAATCACAATCTACACATGGATGATAATACTCTGGTGTTGTGTATACATGTGGGAAGGGTGTATGTGGGTAGTTTGAATCTGTATTGTTTATCCATAGACAATTGAATGATACCGGTTTTGGAAAAAATTCCATTATACTATTAAGACACATGATCTCCAGATGTAGTTCCGAAGCAAGGGCGGAGAGATATTGGGACGTCAACCTAGACTAGGTCATATGTTGTTGGGTTGTATGAATGGGTGCTACGACAGGACCTATAGACCAACTTCTTTTAAGGTATTGGTTTTCAAGGAAGTCCACAAGTTAGTAGTGGCTCTCGATAAGCCT
This sequence comes from Allium fistulosum, assembly GCA_030737815.1. Taxonomy (NCBI): domain Eukaryota; kingdom Viridiplantae; phylum Streptophyta; class Magnoliopsida; order Asparagales; family Amaryllidaceae; genus Allium; species Allium fistulosum. Next base: position 1,122,654,712 of record CM060904.1, on the reverse strand, counting down.
CATTGGTAGCTAATGACAATTCGGCACAAGTATTAGTTATAGTTATTCGTATTTCAGTTTTGCGTATGGGGATGCTATGTTAGTAGCACTGTTATATCGTTGTATTTTTTAATTTCAGATGCTTCAATAGGGGTTGAGAGATCTATGTCATCTTTGCTTATGAAGTGTATTATTATCCCTACATTCGTTTTTCCATATTCAGTAGCATGACTTGTTATATTAGGTACTGTTTTAATTAGAAAAATGCTATTATGTATCATCTTGACTTGTTGGTGTATGGATAAAGCAGGATAAAGTATGATTAGTAGTACCCATTGATCCTTGCTCACGTTTATTAGATGATATAGGTTGCATTATATATAGTACTTAGTGATAGTTCTCCTCACACCAGGCTTTATGTCTGACCCGTGATTTGTCTTTGTCTGCTTATGTTATGACAACTCTTAGGTACTCGATTGAGTAGTTCGAGAGTCGGGTGCTTTTAGAGATAGGCTTACAGGACAGTTGGAGCATTCTAGAGGCATGAAGTCGATATATTGGATATGTATACTTGTTGGTGATGTAGTACATGGAAGACAAACTATTTTGTATATGAGACTTATGATATCAGATACCATATTCATAACTTCATATGAAAGTAGTTAATGTATTCTGACTTTCTGTATTGATATTTATTTATTAGTTGCTTCTGCCCGTGCATTATCTTGCATATTGTTTACCATATTTTTTTCATGTATATTCAGTATATTATATGTTATCTTCCCATTGTGAGATTGTATCGATATGACTTGGTATGATGTCTTGTTTTAATTTTTACCCCAATGGACTGTCTTTTGTTGTATTCAGGCATCAGACGTTGTCATTCGATGTTGATTAAGGGTAATATGAAGGGCGGGTCGTCACACTATTGGTTATAAGAGTCAAGTTATACAGTTGAATAAATAATTTCCCATAGGGTGCACTCTTAACTCTATACTAATTGGTTTAAATAATTTAGGAGATCTGCAAAGTGGGCATGATTAGGTGAAATATTGATTATCAAATTAACATTTAAGATGAAATGATCAAGCATAGTGAAATTGTTATCATGTACTTGCTATAGTTAAGGATGCGTGCTAGGGGAAATTACGTATTTGATTATATAACTTAACTCATATAGCGAATCTTGTTCAAAATAAAGTAAGATTTTGGTTTTATTTTATGATGTATATAATCTTATATTAAAATACAATTAAGTTTTTAAATACATTTAATATATACAAGTAGAAAATCCTTTGGAAACTTTTTTAATCATTGTAGTTATGAATGTGTTCATAAATATGCATATTGAATTATATAAGTTAATTATTTATCCTTAAATGTGCCTAAACAAGATATATGTATAATGAGATATTAACTTACCCATGACCACTAGGAACGCCAAAGGGTTACGTACGTGTGATTATTTGAAACAATTTACGAACAACTCACGAATAGCCTTCTATAGGTTAAAAGTCAAATAGAATATCTTGAGTAATGATGTGCAATATTGTTTGACTTAAGAATACCATTAATCTTAAGTGTCTATTATACTTTGATTATGATTAATCAAGGAATAATAATGATCATGTTAAGGCCATTGTTGGCTATAAGTTGAATCATTTGTTGTGGAACACTATTCTAAAGAGAAACCATCTCCTTCAAATAGACAGTTAGTATTACTATAATTAGTAATCAACATAAAGTCAAAGTCTTTTGGTAAAGCAAATTGATTAATCAATCATTGTTATCAGATTTAACCATAGATTTTAGTATTGGACTACATAATTAAATATAGATATCATTAGAGTTTTGGCCATTGATTGGGCTCTATATATTTAAGTGATATAGTGACAATGAGGAGAAATCATGCACAATAATCGCTGCATTTGAGGGTGTCGCCTTAAAAGATAAGAAATTGGATTTCACTTAGATAATATATATGGAACAGAACTCATGTCCACTACCGTGCTTCAATAAAATTCATACATGCCTTAATATATAAAAAAATTAAATACTATGGAGGGTTGACTTCACATCTTGAAGTCACACAACCGCGACTCTTGGTTTCCGACCGAAAATAATTTAATGAAATAAATTATAAAGTTATAAATTATTATTATGGAGAAATTAATATACTAGCTAACTTAATTAATTAATTAATTTTTATAACTATTAGAGAGCATAAAATTAATTAACAAAATATGTAATTATTATATATTTATTTATTTAATTAATTTTGAACCAATATAATGATTTAAATATAATAAGTAGTATGTATATATTATTTTGGTAACCAAAATATTTAAAATTATTTTAAATTAAGGTGGACCAAGTGTGGGTGTGAACTAAATAAATTTGTTTAATCAATTAAATGAGATAAGATCTCATTTATAATGGGTCATAACATTAATAGTTGATTTAGGTAATATATTTTACGTAGCTTATTAATGCTATAAATATAACTGGAGGATTCATTCAAATACACATTAAAAAATATCACTGTTCGAAATAAATTGTATCTTAATGGTGGACTTTGCGACCCCATCGTTAAGTTAGGGAAATGTTCTTTCCAAGGCGAAGTTGACTTTTGAAGTTGTATCCAACCGATAGGATTATTGAGAATAATTGCCAAATTATTTTTGATTGAATTTGATTTTAAAATTGTTTTGCATAAATTTGTTTTTAGATTTTTTTGTGTATATATATAATATTACTATTTAATGTGTGTGCATGGTAGTGCACCAAGCACACTACCATCGTCGACTAGAGCACTCTTGACCGACATGACCAAACTTGACTTCAATGGAGTTCTTCAATGGTCATGATGCGACACGCTGCTTCATAATGGATGCGACAATGTAATGCTGGTATCAAAATCACCTGAAAGTTAGGGCTTATGCAATATGACATTAGTAGTGGTAATTTTGGTACCGGGCGGTTGCTCTCGACAAGGGGGGTTTGGTGGCAACGGTGGCGAATCTAAGCATGTTCGGCATAGAGATAATCACTTGAATTTCACAATTGAGCCGACAAGGGTTTTGAGGAAGTAATGTAAAATTATTATAAACCCCCTATTTTATTATAGTTTACATTTTATCCCTAATATTTCAAACATAAATAACTCTCACATACGAACTCCTTTTTATACACAACTTGTGTTGATGAGTTCATAATTAAATTTTGAATACATTGACATTATCTGAAAGAAAATTACATACTTGAATGTAATATAGACCTTATAATATTAATATTATTATCTAATTTTTAAGTATCAGTACCATTAATCAAAATTAGTATATTAATATGATACATGTGGTTTGAATATATGATATTTGAATTAAGAAGAATCATAATTGTTTAAATTTGTTATATCAATTATGAAATATTAAATTTGAACAAGTGTAATCTGAATTTATAATAAAACTATTTTATTAATTATTATTATTTAGATATTTTATATTCAAAATTATGTGTGTATATATATCATTATATGTTAAAATTATTTTATTATTAAATTACAAATGAGTAAATGAAATTAAAATTGATAATAATTTATCTTGTTAAATATTTTGAATAAATAATAACATTTGTAATCAAATTAATGTTGATAATGTAATGATAATAATATAACTTAATATTCAAATCAGATTCATCCAATAAAAATATTAGTTATGATTTAATGTTAACAACATTATCGGGAATAACACTATTAAAGATCTATTACATAATGAATTAAAAAGGATTTTATAGAATTTTCATATTTTACCCTATTGCCTGATGCATCTGATCGAACAATCGTATTAGAGCTTGCATTGTGTTATTAAGAATAATTGACCAATACATAGAGCAAACCGTTGAAAAGTCCAATTAGATGAGTATCTAAAAAAGGATGTTTAACTAAGGAGAAGGTTACTCGAATTAAGAAACTTTCTTGCAAATGGAAAACCTCTCCACTCCTCACCCTTATCTTACTCATCGAAGTGGTCTGTTTCAAGTGTGTTCCCTTAGTGTTAGTCCCAAATGTATTGTGCCTTGGGTTAATTCAAATAAGCATATTTAAATATAAATATAAATGATTTGAATTTAAGATTGTTTTAAATTAATGTCCATGTTTATAAAGGTTATAGATAAATGTAAAATTGTTTTAAATTTTTACTCATAAAAGTTATAAATAAATAAATTTACAACTATTTTAAATTAAAACTTAAATTTATAACTGTAGGATATGCTAGTATATGATTTTTTTTTGAAATTGGGTAAATTAATTATACGGTGGGCTTTGCGGCCCAAATCAGCATATTACAGACTCGAGAGATAATATACAGTAAGAAACCTACTCCGACAATCAAGTCCAGACAAACATACACTCGCAACTAAAAAACTTCCATTTTTAGGGTTATGGCGGCTCCCAATTCTCTAATTGAACTCGTTCGTTCAATTCCTTCATCATCAACATCTCCATTAGTTGTTCTTCTTGTTCCGTTGCCATGGTAAGAGCTTTCTTTGGTATCCTCCCAATTATTAAACTTATATCGATCTCTATTTATCTGTTTCGTGAGAGTTAATACATCATGTTGTTTATTTTCTAAAGCCCGACAGTTCCTCTCCCTCCAGATGTGCCACAGGGAAGCTGTGAGTCCAATTTTGCCAGTCTCCTTCATCAGCTTCATGAGATTACTCCCTCCATGCAGGTAATTAACCTCTTCTGTTAAGTTTTGGACATTGTTAATACGTAGACATCTCAGTTTTTGAATGCTCCAAACTCTTTTGGAATATTCACATTCAAAGAATAAATATTCATGCGTTTCATCTGAAATATGACAAAGATTACAAATTTTGTCGTTTAAAACTCCCCATTTATGTAATCTATCCTTTGTTGGTAATTTTCCGAGGATAGCCTTGTAAAAAGTATGCGCCATTTTAGGGCTATTCGATCTGCTCCACACTACTGTAGAACAATTGACCACAGGATGTTTGTTCCTTGATTCTTCCCATACTTCTCTGAAGCTAAAATTACTATTAGAGTTCCTCTTCCAAGTCCATACATCCTCCAGTTTGTCTCTGTAAATGACTTTACCTCGAATCTCTTCTTTATAGTTTAAAGTTAGTAAGTTGTTGTATTGCCATTCTCCATTGTATATTATGTCAGCCACTTTAAAATTTGGAGCTTCGTAAGTTGAGAAAGTATCCATCCTACCCTGTCAATATAACTTTTAGAATTTAGCCATGGGTCTCTCCAGAGGTCAGTGTTTCTACCATTTGCAATATCCCTGTCTAGGTGCTTCTGCAGCTCATCCCTTAACTTTAAAATATTTTTCCAAATAACAGAGGCATTGTTGTCAATTTTTATAGTCCAAAAATTGTCTTTAAGATATCTAGACCTCATCCATGTAGCCCATAAATTATTTGAAGTTAGAACATTCCAAGCTAATTTCAAACCATATACTTTTTTCAGTTCAAAAAGATTCTTCAGTCCTACTCCTCCTTCCTCCTTTTTCCTACATAAGTCAGAGTACTTGACTTTATGCATCCCTCCTCTCCATATAAAGTCTGCACAGACTGAATTTATTTTTGTGATCGAGCAATCTGGGATTTGAAAAGATTGTAACCAAAATCTGACTTTAGAAGTGATAACTGTGTGCACCAATTCTACTCTCCCTGCAAAGGATAGTAGCTTTGATCTCCATCCTTGTAATTTGTCTCTTATGTCATCCACCAACTTACCACACTCAACATCTATGATAGTGTTATTAGAGAGAGGAACTCCTAATATTTAACTGGAAGTTGTCCCTCCGAGAATCCCAATCTTTCTAACATAACATGCTTATTTGGGCAGAACTTATTGAAATAACACTTAGTTTTAGATTCATTCAGTCTAAGCCCAGCAAGATGCTCTAGATCTGTAAATATATCTTTAATTTTATCAATTGCTTTCAGGTTGCCTTTTACCACCACTAGCAGATCATCTGCATATAATAAATGTGTGATTCTTGGGAGGTTATTGTAAATTGGATGTATGTATTCATGGAAACATGCCAATTCCATTTGCAGAGTGAACCACTCCATAGCTACTGCAAATAGGTATGGGGATAGGGGGTCACCTTGTCTAATTCCCCGATTGCTCCAAATATATCCTTTAGGGATTCCATTTATCATGATTGAGTAAGTAGGGGTGTCTAGAGAATATTTTATCAGTTTTAAAAGCTTCATTGGAACCCCCATAGATTCAAGCATATGAATTATAAATCCTCTGTTCACCTTGTCATAGGCTTTTTGCAAATCCACTTTAAGGCACAATTTATCAGCTCCCTGTTTATTAAAATTCCTGATTAGTTCATGAGCCATCAGAGAATTTTCTGATATGAGCCTGCCTTTTATAAATGCACTTTGACATTGGGAGATTAGATCTGGGAGGACTTTATTCAATCTCTCACAAATAATTTTACTCAGAATTTTATAACTAATGTTGCAACAGGAAATTGGTCTGTAGTCTTCAACTCTTTCTGGATTCTTTGTTTTTGGGATGAGGGAGACGAAAGTGTGATTGATTTCTTGTATGAATTCACCAGTTTCAAGTGCCTCATTGTAAGCTTTTAACATGAAATCTTTTGGGTGTATCCAATACATTTTGAAGAAGGCTTCCCCCATTCCATCAGGCCCCGGGGAGGAATCGCTGTGGATGGAGTAGACAGCTTTCCTCAATTCCTTTTCCAGGATTGGAGCAGTCAACATGTTGGCCCCCTCAGCAGAGACTTTCTTTCTGCAGTTGATATGAGGTAACTGATTGTTATAATCTCCATTGTAAAGGTTTGAGAAATATGAAATGGCTTGCTCTTCTATGTCCTTGATATGCCTGGAAGCATTGCCTTGCTCATTTAAAACATTATATAGATTATTATGATGTTGTCTTAAAGACATTTTAGTATAAAAAAACTTATTGCATTCATCTCCTTGTTGTAGCCATTTCTCTTTAGTTTTTTGCTTCAGCTCCACTGCCTGCTTGTGTAGTTCTTCTTTTAGTTGTTTCTGAAGTAAGTAAAATTCTGCAATTAGACCTTCATGTAGAGGGTCATCATCCAGTCTATGTTGTATGCTTTCTAAATGATGTTGGATTTCTGTGATTTTGTTAGTGGTTTTTGGTCTGCACTTGTTCCAGTCTTTTATTTTGTTTTCATGATTTTGATGAGCATTACAAGTCGAAACATATGATTGCCTGGAGGAATACTTATTGTGTTAAAGTTCACTACATCATCAAATCCTTCTATCAAAGGCCAATGATTTGCATATTGGAAAGGTTTTCCTTTATGCATTTCTTCATCTTCAATGAATTGTAACAAGAGGGGACAATGATCGCTTGTGGAGCAAGGTAAAACAGTTACTCTAAAATTTGGAATTTTGTTGAATAGCTCTGAATTTCCGAGTACTCTGTCTAATCTTGATGTAATTTTCTTTGACTCACCACTTTTCCATGTGAATTTCAGCCCAGAGTGTTGTGCTTCAGCCAGTCCACTGGATAGAACAGAGTTATTGAATTCGGCTACCTATGCCACCCTTAATGTAAGCCCCCCCTTTTTTCTCATTAATTTTTAAAATAGCATTAAAGTCTCTAGTGACTATCCAAGGAATATTAATATTTTTAGAGTTATCAGTTATTTGTTTCCATAACTCTATTCTTTCAGATGCTAGGTTTTTCGCATACACGAATGTTAAGACAATCTCCATCCCTCCAATGTTGTGAAATTTTATGGTCTTTTGTTGGTCACTCATCTTAATAATGTTGCCATTCTAGTAATTACTCTCCCATCAAACTATAATTCTGCCTTTAGCTTGTGTTGTTGAGAAAGTCCACTGATTTCTAAAATGGTTTCTAATCATCTCTATGTTTTTATAATTCAACTTATTTTCCAAAAGAGTTAAAATAGTAGGCTTATATTTAGCCTTAATAGTGTGGAGGTCTAAAATACGAGTGTCATTATTTAGACCTCTCACATTCCAACATATGATAGACATTTAGGATGTTTTGGTAGATGTATATGATTTTTTTATGATAATAAACATATATATATATATATATATATATTTGTTTAAATGTATTTGTTGTTGTACTATTTTATTTTTCGCATAATTAAATAACTATTTGTTGAATAAAATAAATAACTCAGAATTCATATTTAAACAAATATTTTATTACAAATTCGAATAGTACAAATTTGAGCTCTCACTACATATATACATTTTCAGTTACATTACAATCTCAATTACATCATAATTTTCAATTTACATATTACATCCCACTACATATTCACTCAACACTCATATTTTTTTCTTCAACTCTGTTCTAGCCTGAATCCAGCATCTGAGCTATTTGTAAAATAAACACTAACGCAGTAAAATTGAAAAAGAAATATTTTGCAGTTCAAAATGAAGTGTGTGTTTTTGAAAATATTATTTGCCTCGGTTATTTGGGTTATTCGTCATCATTTTTATTTTGAATTCATCTTACGTGAACAACTTGTAACATGCACAATGTATCACTGTACATGTCACAAGGCCGTGCACACCGATATACACTTGTTTGTTAAAACTGCATGGATAGGTGAGCACAAGGTCAAACCCAAGAAAATGTTGGAATTAACTCAGGTGCAATAAAAAAACAAAAATATAATGATCAAGTACAAGTTTCAATGGTCAGTCAACATGATCTTAAACGAAACAAAGACTCAAATGTATCAAGACTTCATAACCAAACCAGACCAAGAGTTCAGAAATGAAGCAGTGGAACAGTACTGGTGCAAAGAAACATGAAGCAATACAAAGACTTCAATGAAGATCATATGCAACAAGACCACACAGCAGCCATGCCAAAATAGATATAGTCACACAACAAAATGGTTGAGTTACAGAATCCAACCAAACAAATACAAATGCATTCAGACTTCAATGAGACAAACTCAAATGTGCGCATGAAACAGTCTACAGCATGATCAACACACCAGAGGTGATACACAAGTTCAAATGACACATGGAACCAGACTCGAGTGAACCAAGTGCATCAAATCAGAGCAATACATATTAACAAAGTGAGGAGACAACAACTCCAACCATAACAAAGACTAGTGTGGACAACAACAAAGTGAAGACTTACATCAAAACACACACAAGACCAGCTCAGAGAATGTGGAAATAGACTCAAATGCAACAACAAGTTCATATGCAACCATGTACAAGTCAACAGAGTTCAAGTCTCAACCAATACAACAATGTCAGAACCCAGACTATACTCCATGATGCAACAAACAAGACTTCAAATCCAAATGTACATGAATACATATGAAACATGAAGACTCAACACAAAAGTGATATCCGACCAGTCTGCATTTAACTTCATAATGCACAAGAACAATGAAGATCAATGAAGCATGCAACTGCACCAAATATAGCAAATGGATGTACACATGAAGTTCAGAGCAAACAAAGTACAATCATCACAAATGACTCGACAATACAAGCAACTGAACATGGAAGGGATGCAACCTAGACCAGACCACATAACAGCTAAACAAGACTCAAATGCAACATAGATCAGGACTTCAAAAGCAACAATACATCACAAAGTGGAGAACCAGACCAAAAATAGAGATGACACAGCAAGCCTAGACCAACATGAACACAGGAACAAGTTCACATCAAACCAAGTGGATAGGCACAATAATTATACACATATATACATACATATATACGTATGTATATACATGTTTGTATGTGCACAGTTACTAATAGTAGCAACAAGAACAAGGAAGCAAAGCGCAAAGAAAATTAAGTTGCAGTAGTAAAAAGAGGAACAAATTCGAATGTAGTCAAGGTCACATTCAAATGCAGATTGTAAGCAAACTCCAGTGAAGTGTTAATTGCCAGCGAAGAAAATTCATGAAGTCGAAGTCAAGTTTTATCTCAAAAGTCACAAATTCAAATTACCAAAGTCTTAGGAGAGAAAAAAAGAACAAAACCGACACAAGAAATTCAAATCCATCAACTATTGAACAAGTCAGTGCAATCACCATCGTTTAAGCAATTATCTAATGGTCAAGCAAAATCATGAAATATTCAAACTCAGAAATATACGAATGTAATTTTAGGGATTCAATACCTATAAATACCCAATAATCATCATAGGCATAAATTCATTCGAGTTTGAGACAAAAATTCAGAGCATACTTTTAAATCGAAAACAAATTTGTAACTCGAATCAAAGTGGAGAATTAAAAGGGGCAAAATTCACGTACCAACTTAGAGCACAAATTGACCACGACTGAATTGGAGCAGCCGCATATCAATCAAAGCCAGGAGTCGATTGACGAAGCAAAGCAAATCAAGTTCCATAATTCAATCGATCAATAACAATCGGCGTCTTCAATTTTACCAAAAACCCTAGCTTTTGAAAAGGAATAAAGGAACGAAGAAGATCGGCCGAAGTATACAGAAGAAAGGGAGACACACTTCATTTTAATTATTAGTGGGTCGGTGTTATTTATTTTATTTTGGGCTTAATTGATATATAGGGTTTTGTTTAGTCTTTGTTTTTAGTTTTTATTTGTAATTCCTTTTTAAACCGTGTAACTTTCTAGTCGTGTGACTACGTTACGAACTACGGTGGTGTAGTTGGAGAATTCACAACTCAGTGGCTGGGTTGTGGCAGGGTTTTGAGCATAGAGTTAGCTTAGTAATTAGCCGGTGTCGCAAGTTTACGTGTGTAAGCGTCTGACTACTTAATTTCTAGTAGAAACCTTAGGGGCAGCACACAGGCAGGATTTTGCCGAAGCTGGGTAAATTTGTGTGTGATCTCGTCTGCATTATTATCTATGATTGTTTTTATTTCCACATTAATTTTTATTATTATTAGTATCACTCTATTCATCCCCCTCTAGGGTGAAAACGATCCTACAATAACAATTATGAATAAATTTAAAATTATTTTAAATTTATATTCACTAAGGTTATAAATAAATGAATTAGAATTATTTTTTGAAAGTTTGATTGGGCTAAACCTAACCCATATATTAATTGTAAAAATAGTTATATGTAAAGGAAACCTATATAAAAACCAAAAGAAATACTAAGGATATTAGTCCTAAAGTGGCCACAAAAACTTGGTCGACTTGCATTTTCCTAGTGTTATTGAACACTCTTTCATTTCTCTTTATCCAGACTGCACTTAATATTCATTTAAGCATTCTCAAAAGTGTCTTTGTTCTTGGCAATTTTCATCTAGTTGCTCAGTATATGTTGAACCATTTAGATTTACAATACCTAGGCCTGTCATAGTTTCCATTTGCTAACAACCTTGCCCAAATGCAATAAATATGTAGGCATTGGAAAAAATACATGTGTTTGTTTCTATCCCATTATTTCACAACAAGTAGTTGTCTTCATCAATGATTCCTCTTAGCTCTAATTTATCCTAGGTATGCAGGGCATTCGCCGTCACTTTCCATAGGAAGAAATTATCTGTGTCGGGCTTCCTATGTTCCATAGTCTAGCAGAGCATTGAAAGGCTTCTTTATCATGCAACAAGGTCTTGTATACCAATAAGGTCAAATGGGTTTTATATGCATTGGTGCAGAGAACTAGAGCTTCAAAGGAACATAATGGATTTGCTGATAGTTCATTCTAGATTTTTCCTTACATGTAAAGAGCTATAGTAATATAGAGTAATAATATTATTGTTGATACAATTAGAGGCCATTGCTGAAGATGGAGTACCAGTCAAATATTTAAGGTTTTCTCCAATTATGTTGCTCAAAATGAGGCCAGGTCTTGCCTATGGTGCGTTTTGAAAGGAGAGATATGGTTTTTGTAACAACCCAGAATTTTATCACTTTGGTTTTTAAAAATATTTAACTGATTTTAATATTCAATTTGTGATTTTAATATAAAAGAAATAAATAAATCAATTTGGGAACAAAAAAATAATTTGACTTCAAATAAGAAATTTTTATTTGAATTATAGAATTTTTTTTAAAATATTTAATTTGGAAAAAATTTAGATTTGTCGGTTGACTTATTTTACGTCGAACGTCAGTGTTTTCAAAATTTAACAGAATTCAATAACCAGTTTGTTTTATTTTGTTTGGAGATTGCGTTATAGTGTTGTACACAATTGTATTTTGTTTCATGTCGTTCGCGACTCGTACGCGCACGTTGTCTTCTGTTGTGGACACCCGTATACAAAATGTAATACACACAGCAATCTACCCATATATACAAATACATGTGCACTGATACACACACTTGGCATACTTCTCCTTATTGCTTGCCTTACTTTTGCTATCCCTTCCCATACAGTGCTTAATTCTAGCCAAGATTGGTGCCATGATTTTTGGCATAAATTCATGGATCTTGTTCTCAACTTTCTTTCCTATATGTACGAAGCTCAAACCATTTTCTTTGTTTCGGTTCTTCCTGACACTGCTTAGCTTCTCCTGACAATCTCAAAAAAAAATGAAAATAACACCTCATTCAACATTCAAAAATCAATTCATTTCAAACCATTGAATTTTAACCCGAGTGACCAAAACAAAAGTTGTCCGTATAAGATCCAGTTATTTTTAAAAACTGACCGTGCTCAGTTTCGTCAAGTAAGGATCAAGTTATCTTCGATTTACAAAAAGGTGCATATTTGGTTCATAGACTTCAAAAATCAATTTCTCGTTATTCGTAAAGAATTATTTGTCGCCGCTAGTGCCATCGTGATCGTATGGCGGCGTAGTATTTTTGGTGAAGTTCGACAGCATTCTGTGATGACGATCGACGATGGTCAACGACTAGGGTTGCGTTTAATCGGAAATTTAAGCTTCGATATGCAAAACAGAAGGTGGTGTTATGTTTGTAGAGGAAAGGCGCTCAGTAGGTGAAATTTTGGTGGGAATTGGAGCCAAAGTCTGTCGCAACTTTTGGGGATATCTGATGCGTTTTGTTCTTCGGGTTTCGGTCGAGTTTGTAGGGAAGGGGGCGGAGGCATGGCAGTGGGTGCAGAGGAATGAGCTCAGCAAGAGGATTTCGGTGTGGTCTTGGACCAGCGATCAATGAAACAAATTGTTGCGCAAGGTGCACGACCGTGCACGTTAATGGTGGATGGAGGAAAATTGAAGAAGATGGAGGGAGAAGGAGCACTATTAGAAACGGTGCAGGTTGGAGTTTATGTGGGCTCGGCCCATGTGAAGCTCGGTGAGCAAATATTTTAAGGTTCTTAATATATTTATAATTTAAATATTAAAACTTGAAAAAATTTATATCTCATTCATTTTGAATCTGATTGATACACGGATTTTTGCGTTAGTTCGTATTGATGAGCACAACGTTGTGGTGTAACTTATTTATAGCTTTGGACAAGTATAATTTTATAACATATGCAAACGGACAAGATATAAATTACATTTTTTTAAATTAACAATGTCGTTTAAATTTATATACCTTAATTATTGATATTTATTTGGCCAAATAAAATACTATTGAGTTAAATTGGATTGAGTATGGTAATTGGACATTTGTTTAGCGGGATAAAACACCGTTCCGCCAATTAAATTAATTTGACATCTGTTTAGCAGAATAAGTTACCGTTCTGCTATTATTAACTGGACAGTTTAAATTTGGACATTTACTTAGCCGAAATAAATCGCATTCTGATATTACCTTACTATAGACACTTTTATGCCTTATAGTTGATTGATATTGTTTAAGTTTTATATTAACACTTGCTTGTTAATTATGGATTTAATTTACATATCTGATGTTATGTAAATACCTGGATTATAACTCGGATAGTTAATGGAATAAATGGTGACTTGATTAAGTACCATTGGAGTTGCTAAGCCTCTTTCTAAATTCTTTTTTTCTAAAAAAAATGTGTGATCCTCTAGAATAGAGGAGAGCACACATGTAAATATGGATATATAATAGAAGACAAGGTGCTGCCAACATGTCTGGCAGGTAGCTAATCAAAGTACAAAAAACAAAGAAAATAACTCAAGTACCCCTAGAATGAGCTCTGGTAAGGCCACCGCCCATTACACCCCAATATCGAGCTCCGGAAAGGCCACTGCCCGGTATTGAGGTGTTAGAAGTACCTAAAAAACTATGGAGCATCTCAGAGCCAAAGATACTAGAAGCCAGCTCCATTTGAGAAGGAAAAGCCACGCTGTAGACTCGGAAGAAACGGAATTGCGAATGATCTAGAATGGAAAGCACCACTTTGTAGACTCGATAGAACTGGAGGGAGCGTCTCGCTGAAAAGTGAATCATCCAGAAAGTAGAATGCCACAATGAAGATGTAGAAGAATTGAGAAGGACTCCTCACTGCAAACAGCAATCCTGCCATCAGCAATCCTGTGAACTTACAAAAAGAATCTAACACCTTTCTGGCCCAAACCTGTATCTGTAAAAGGAACTAAAGAAAATTATAAGAATAATACATATATATCTATATAAATGAAATTTATATACACATATATATATATATATATATTAGTAAAGTAAAAGTAAAGATACAAAAGCTAAGATAATAGGACATAATACAATAAAAATTAGAAAAAAGACTAAAAAGAAACCATTATCAAAAGAAGTTAAAGATCTACAAACAAAAACAAAAACAAAAACTAAAACAAATTAAAACTTATCCTTATGGTCCTTTGATCAAAAGGATATTATGATAAACCGTGAATTCATCATTTAAGTTCGAAAAAATGATAATACTACAATTATTAATGTCAAAAATATAGTTTTTATGTTTAAATAACTTAATATTATTACTAACCTTATTAAGATATTCTTTAAAATGATTATTTTTAGCTAACTTATATTTAGGATTTGAGATCCAGTTAAAACAAAATGAAGAAATTATAAAATCAATTTATTAAAATGACTATTATTATTATTAAAAATTCTCTGATTTCTCTCAAACCAAATATACCAACAAATTATAATGATAAAGTGTCAAGTAAAATTCTATTTTCCATTTTAAACTTAAATCTAAAATTATTCCAATAGTAATCACAACCTGAAATTTTAGTTGTAAGACTAAAGTTAAAGATTTTAGAGTATTAATCAGAATGTAGTAAGTATCCATGCAATCATAGTATACATGTTTAATATCTGCAAAACGCAAATTACAAAAATAACATTTCTTATCAATTTTCATATTTTTTTCTTTTTAAAAATTCTATAGCATTTAGTTTTCCATGCATGATTAACCACATATGAATTTTAGATTTAGGAGGAGCATTTGTTTTTCAAATAAATTTAAAAGTGTTATTAGCTACAATCGAGAAGTTAAGAAACCTATAAAAAGAATTAGAAGTATATTTCTTACTCTTATCCCATTCCCAGCTAATATTATCATTTACATTATCAAGATTATAAAGATTCAATCTAGCATAAAGCAAAGAAAGTTGCCTAAGAGTAGTACCTACTAAAATTCTACTGAAACTAAAATTCCAAGGGGGTCATTTTCGGGAGAAAAAACATCTATAATTAAAGCATTCTTAAAGTTACAAATTTCGTAAATCTCTTTAAATTCTATCCAAAGAGGGATAACAGAACTCCAACGGTCATGCCAAAAAGAAGTACTATGTCTTGAATGAACTATTGTATTAGTACCTTGGTTAAAAATCTCATGACATTTTAAAATTGATTTCTAAAAATTAGATAATTTACATATAACTATAGGAGTAATTTGACGTAAATTATTACTACCATTATAGTAATATTTAGAAATGATTTCTTTCCAAATAGGATTATCATTAACATCCTTAAATTTCCATAACCATTTACCTAACAAAGACAAATTCATGTTACGAAAATTAATGACTCCTAAACCGGTTTCCCAATTCACTAAACATTTAATACTACTGTTAGAGTTTTCCCCACTCCATAAGAAGTCCCTTCTTATTTTATCAATTTTGTTAATCACCCATTCTGGAAAAAGATGCATAGACATCGCATCTAATAGATCGAGAGAGCTGATAAAATAGAGTTTATAAGAACTAATCTACCCGCTCTCGATAAAAACTCCCGTTCCAATTAGAAATCCTATTTTTAATTTATCAATGATAATAAACCAATCATCATGTTTGAGTTTAGCTGGTCTAATAAAAAACCAAGGTAATCAAATGGAAAATTCATAGTTTTACAATTAAGCGTATTAGCAACTAAATTTTCAACCTTTTCAAAATCATTTAAAACTAAAACCGAATTTTTATCAAAATTTATTTTTAAACTTGATAGAATTCAAAACTATATAAAATAAATTTAAGGGTAATAACATGATTAGGAAAATGAGAGGTAAACAGCAAGGTATCATCTGCAAATTGAAGGACAGATAGACCATTTCATGAGATTTCACTACCAACAATCCCAAAGATCCATTATCAACCGCTTTTTTAATTATCTTAGCGAAAACATCTGCGACTAAGTTAAACAAAAGAGGAAATAAAGGATCACCTTGCCTTAAACCTCGTTTAGTTTGAATTTTATTACCTAAAATAACATTAACCATTATACTTGAGTTGCCAGTTTTTAGTAAAGTCATGATCCAGCTAATCCATCTATGACTGAAACCTCTAGCATGTAACATATCAACTAGAAAAATCCTAATCCACCGAATTAAAAGCTTTCACAAAGTCCAGTTTTAAAATTGCACAAGCAATATTATTCTTACAACAGTGATTAATGTATTCTTAAACAACATGCACCCCATCAGTGATATTTCTCCCCTTAATTAAAGCAGTTTGTGAACAATCAATCAATTAGATCATTCATTCTTTTATTAAGTCTATTAGCTAAAACTTTTGAAATAATTTCAACGGAACAATTAATTTAGGAAATAGGTCTAAAATCTTTTAAACTATTAGCACCGACTTTTTTGTGCAATAAAATAACATTTGCAAAATTAAATCTTTCTAATTGCAATTTTCCATTATAGAAATCGTTAAACATGCTAATTAAATCGAATTTAAAACATCTCAAAAAAATTTGTAAATGAAAATAGGGAACCCATTAGGACCCAGGGATTTATCACCAGGCATGTCATTAATAGCTTTCAAAATTTCCTCTTCAGAAAAAGGATTATCAAACTCAAAAAGGTCAATGTTAGAATCGGAAGGATAAAGATCATTCCATCCAGCATTAATTCTATGCTTATTTTTATTACCGAAAATATCTCTATAATAGTCGATAAAAGCCTTATTAAGATCTCTTTGATCGACCAATTCCTCGTTATTCACAAAAATAGAATTAATCGTATTGCTACATTTTCTACCATTAGCCATATTATGAAAGTTTTTGGTATTACTATCACCTTCATTAATCCAATAAATTCTAGATCTATGTTTCCACATAACCTCCTCTTTTTCTAAAATTGAATTAAGCTCTTCTTTTAGATTAGCAAGAACATTATGCTCACCTAGATTTAGTTGTCTAGTTTCTTCTATCTTGTTTATTTTAAGCATTTCGGAAAGAATGTTTTCTTTTTTAACTTTAATACTACCAAAAACATTCTTACTCTAATTTTTAAGAAAGTTCCGAAAATCCCTAAGTTTTAAAAAAAAATTTGCAGAATTATCTATATTTCTAATATTATAAAAGTTCATTGAAATCCATTTATTTTTAATTAAATTCGAAAAATTGGATTATAATAACCACATTTTTTCGAATTTAAGAGATCTATTAATAACTCTATGATGATCACACGTAAGAATGATAGGACAATGATCAGAATAAGTGTAAGGCAAACCAGAAACTCTACAAATAGTAAATTTATCCTCTATTTCATTACTAACGAAAAACCCATCAAGAAGAGCCATAGATGGGGACTCTCTAGTATTACTCTAAGTAAATTCTTTATTAGAAAGAGGAATTTCAATCAAATTAGAATTAATAATAAATTGATCAAATTCCTCCATTGCAAAGAAATCACCTTCCCGTGGTGAACGCTCCTAGAAAACGCGTAACATTGAAATCACCCCCCAAAATCCAAGAACCAGGAGCTAAAGATCTAAATTCTAGACATTCATTCCATAGAATCTGACGACCCATTTTTGTGTTTGGCCCACAAACATTAGAAATATTTAAAATAGAATTATCACTAAGGTTAATGAGAATAATATGCAGAGAGTGTTGCTTGGAAATACATTGGAGCAATTTAAATGAATTATCCCGCCACCTAATAAGTAAACCCCCAAAAGCACCAACAGAAGGTAAATAAGCTCATTTCCTAAAATGATAACCACCTAATCTTCTATAAAAACAAATATCAGGACATTCGATTTTAGTTTCCTATAACAGTGCAATGTCAATAGAATAGTCTTTTAAAAAAGCTCTTATTTTATCATACTTATTTAAATCATGCAATCCTCTGATATTCTAACTAATAATCCTCATAAACCAAAAGATCCGGCCCTATCAAATTCCCTACTTCTAATATATGCTAAATCTACCTCAACATCAGAAAAAACAAAAGCGGTATCTCTAGCTAACTAAAAAACTCAGAAGAACAAACTACCTAAAGCATATGATGAATACGTACTTCCCAAATCGAAAATCATACCTGAGCCTGAATTCGTAGCATCACACGTGGCACTCGAATCAGGTAACTCACCCATAGACTGAGACTGGCTACCACGGATCCTGGCACTACGTCGTACAACAACCACAGACTTCCTACGCCTACCTCTCCTTGATAATGTAGAAAAAGATACTGATTTGCTACCAAAATCACTAGAATCTACATTTGTTTTGAATGATGAACACCGAGTCACTGAATTCTCCAACTCTCCGTCCACATTGTCAACAACAACGTTACATACTACTAAATTAGAATCTGCAACCAATATATCTCTCTCAAACTCAATATGAGTCCCCACCTCCTCAGTAAAATGATCGCTTGAACCCTTCAAATCTTGACGAATGACAACAGTATCAGTAATATCATCATTTTCGAATCAAAGTTATTTAAGGAATAATCATTATGTATTAATAAGATTTAAAAGATGTTAATTATTTATTAATAATGATTTTTAAAAGGTAATTAATAATTATCTAAATCATGATTTAAAGTTAATCGTTTTATTAATATGATTTTTTAAAATTATTAAGAATATTTAATTGTTGTTTTAAAGTTATTTAATTATTTATTTAAAATGTTTTAAATTATATTTTAAATTATTAATTAAAGTTATTTAATTTTAGTGGTTTAAGTTATTTAATTATATTTAAAGGTTAACTAATTATCATATTAACATTATTTAGAAATTAACAAATTACTTTATTTATATTGTTTTAAAGTTCAATCAATAATTATATTAATAATGTTTTGAGGTTAATTAACTATTTATTTTATGAATATTGATTGAAGTTAAATTATTCATACAATAATACCATTTAAAGTTAATTAATATAATATTAATGTTATCCTAAAAGTATTTTGAATTAGGTTAAAAGATAATTAAACAAAGAATGCTAGATAATGACTTGGTTATTAAAGGTATTTTGATAATTTAATATTATCGAAGGAACTTTATTGGTTTAAGTTTATTTACAAAAGGGGTTTCATAAATGGGAAAAGATCTTGAAGTTTGGAAATCGGTTTTGTAAATAATTTAGATATTCATAATGGTTGCAAAAAGGGTTATAAATGGTTTTGATATTTATAAAAGAATTTTATAAACAGACCTGGAGATTTATGAAGTGTTTATAAATGGATTTGGAATTGAAAAGGAGCTTCCATAAATAAAGAGGTTTAGTAAAAGGGTTTAATTTGGAAATCTATAAAGAAGTTATACAAAATGATTTGGAGCTTGGGTAAAGGAAATATTATGTACCAAATGCGGTAATGTTAGATACATTGATATAACAGAAACACATGGATATGAAAAAAATTAAAATCATAAAACAAATTTATCATTCCACTTCAAATCATATTTCAAATTCATTACATAGTCCCAATTTCGTAAACCATGTTCAGAGAAATATAATTATTAAAAAATACGCCAAGAGCGACATATGAAGATGCCCCTTTGGATGATCAGAGTCTAAACAAGGCAATTAAACAACTTTTCCAATACAACCAAAACACGACAAAATCAAACATAAAAGAATTCTAATAGCTAGCTTGCCTCCTGCACGTCTCCAGAAGCTTATTCGTATAAGGAGAACCTGAAAACCATAAATCTCAAACTACTCAAAATCAATTGATCACCCGAGAGTTTAAGGGGAAAACATAAACTTCGAGTCAAACAAAAAGCCTGGTGTGAATAATAACCTACCATCTCTAACTATATAGATATCTAGTGAGATCATGCCGCTTAGCGGAATGGGTTTTCCCCTCTTTAGCATCTTAACCAAAATCTATATAACTATATACTGTGCACCTGCATTAACAATGGTTAAAACATAACATAATATAATATATCATGATGATATGCATACATGCAATATATTCTGGATTTTCCATCCTCACTCATCTGACTATCTGTCTCAAGTTATATTTTCTAGGGTCACTATTAACCTAATAGTTTTCATAGGCTGACTAATAGCCTGTTCAAAGCTTACGGACTATCTGTCCGGTTTCATAGTTTTCATGGGATCACTAAGAACCTATTGGTATCTACCAATAACTTCATCCAATCATAGTTTTCATGGGCTCACTATGAACCTATTGGGTTCTCCAATAACTTCTCTCATGTCATAGTTTTCATGGGTTGACTATGAACCTATTAATCTCTGTCAATAACTTAATCCGATATAGTTTTCACGGGATCACTAAGAACCTATTAGCCTCTGCCAATAACTTTCTCCATGCATAGTTTTCATGGGTTTACTATAAACTTGTCTAAACTAAAAACACTTTGATCAGTCTTTGGGCACCCTACATTCTTGTCTACCCGACCTCCTGGATGCAACTCTACACATACAGGAGTTAGCTCAATATATATATATATATATATATATATATATATATTCACTGCTGGGTTAACCTAGCTAGTTATTCTGCCCTTAACACCCTAAAATACAGTTATGGGTTAATTATAAAGTGAATATGTTTATAGAAGAAGCACACACGATAACTAATCATAACATGTAATACAACTGTAACGATTCGAATTTTTCGCGTTCGAAAATCGACATCCTTACTTTACATCGTACTCGAATGTCGTAGATTCGACCATTCAAATCCGAGTCGCCGGAGGTTATAACACCATTAAGTATAACAACACAGCGGAAGAAAAAAAAACAATGATATCATATACAACTCCAATGAATACAATATCCAGAATGATATACAACAATGATATCAATATGATACAACAATATCAGAGATATGATACAAGAAATAGCAGCGGAAAGAAAATAGATAACACCAGCAGTGGATAGAATATCTCCAATAGAATGCTTCAATCCATAGCTAGCGGAAAGCAAGGTCAGTCGTCCAAGGACTGACTAGCTCCAGATAATCTACTCAACCCGAATATCTGAAAAACCCAACTCTAGACTGCCCGTGTGGAAAATAGTGGGCACCCAGAGTTTAGGAAGGGAACAATAAACTCCAGATCAGTCATGAGACTGGTGTGAGCAACAAAAACAGTTTATCTTTAAAACAAGCAACAAAGGCTTTTAAACATTGAAATCCGCAATGCTTTTCGAAAATGAAACTACCATAAGGCCTCCCGCCACACACACAATGCAATCGCAGAATTGGAGGAGATTTCTCCTTATGATAGTCAAACACGCTTACTACACAAAATCAAAACTCTTTTGATATTATTACTAGTGCATAGTGTAGAAAAAAACATTTCGAAAATATAATATAAATCTTAGCCAGCATACAACCATTATTGTATGCATACTATAGCTACTACGTTCAATAGCAGGTTACCGCCACATCCCATAGCAGGTAATACAAATAAAACCGTACAGGGTTCGTATTGTTTCTTTGGATTTCCAACAAATGGTCAGGCAAAGGAACTTCCTTACACCGAAATAGAAACGCCTCTGGAAAGACGCCCCGAGAACCTAACCGGATCTCTGCAAACACAAGGCCGACGCTACATCACGCTGTACAGCTGTAACTAGGTAACTAACACACTGACGCTACCTCACGCCACTACTTCAGATCTCGTTCATCTCGCCCGAGATCTCGCTCGAGATCTCATTTTCGAACTTGAACGAGACGAGATTTAGCGAAACGAGACATTAAATTTTGTTTATATATTACTTCACACTCATCTCGTCCAAGGTAGTGAAATTTGAGGTAAGATGTTAATATAAGATCTCATACGAAGTTAAGTTTTTTCATTTATATCTTTTTTACTTTTTATGCGAGTCCATAAGAAATTACACTCTAATGGCTTTTTGCTTACACTCTAATTCTTCTTTTTACCGTTTAACGAGTGAGCAAAAAAGTTATTATTTATTTATTTTTTACTTTAATATTCAGATGAGCAGGAAATCATTCAGTTAATAACAAATTGATCGTGTTATCACTCTGATCTAAAATGTAAAATTAATATTATCATTTTATATAGATTATGTATGTTAAAAAAATTATATATATATAACAATTATTACACTAATCTTAAAAATATCAAATTTAGACTTATGTTACTCCGAGATAGTCCCGATATTGACTTTAGAATCCGAGATGTCAATTCGAGATATACATCCGATATACACTCATCTCACCCGAGATCTCGTCCGATACGGGATATTGTGTGTAAAATTCCCGAGACAAAACGTGACCGAAATCCGAGATTTAAAACCTTGCCTCACGCTGTACAGCTGTAACTAGGTAACTAACACACGAGTCATGTCATCCCCCGGTCGTCACCGACCTTTATCCGAGACGTCTCGATCATAAAGCAACAACCACAAAGTATAATAAATTTGCAGCATCCACATAGGTAAAATATCTGGGCTCCATACCATGATATCACCTTTTATCCAGAAGGAAATGACATACCCTAGGGGCGCTACCCCTACAAACCTTTGTCGCAACATTCCTGTTTCGACCATTACCGGGTTGTGAGGCTCGACGAAGTCTCGTCCACAAAGCTACGCTTTTTCACAAAGCAACGCTTTTTCACAAAGCACGCTTTGACCAACAAATGATCATCAGCACTTCGTATGCCACATTACCAAATTGGGAATGTATCACTAGTAACCATCAACTACATAACCTCTGAGCTTGTACGTCTCAGAGAAAGGTGTTAAGCTAAGAGAATAAATTCTCCGCCACCAACAGAAATGTATTTCATAGAAACCAGCTTTACATCTCAAAGTGTAACGTCAGACACACATCCATACAAGTCTGTTCCGGGTTCGAACAGAACCAAAGGCACTTTCGAAGAAGCCCTTGCAAATCCGGGTATTCACAATCCCGATCGGACTTCCCATCACTTAGGGAATCTCTATACCGGAGCCATGATGCAGAGAAAATCGATAGGTCATCCTATCGCTCTCGCAAATACCCGGTCTTCACCACCGGTCTTCAAATGCTATCCATATCGTCGTATCATTTATTCGGAATGGGTTATATGACACAAAGGTCCTCTCCCGGTTAAACCGAATAACGAGCGCAATTAAAAATCATATAGATACTGGGGTCTCAGTTAAATCACAGCTTAAAGCCCAAAACTTTTCATTCAAATGGTTAAAACAAATTACCATTTCCAATCTTTTAAATAAAAAGATTCATTTCAAAAACCTTCAATGGTTTAAACAATTTCCACACTTTTAATCTTTTAAACAAAAAGATTCAGTTCACAAAGTTTACCCCTTTCACAAAGATCCATTCATGGATTTCCAAATCGATTTCCATTTCAATTGGATTAACTCGTTAAATCCTTAAATCAAGATTTAACTTATAGCTTTTAAAATTCGTTTCCAAAGATTCATTATAGCCTTTCAAAACAATTCCAATTCAAGTTGGATTTACTCGTCCGGTCTTTGAATTAAAGACTCATTTCATAGTTTTCAAAACATTTCAATTCTATTTCAAACTTGAAACCGTTCAACACAAATTGGAAGTTCATTACTTATGCGAAAGCTTTTACTATTTGAAAACAAATAGTTTCATTTCATAAAAATCCAGTTATATTTACACGAGTTAAAACCCTTGAATAAAAATCCAAATTTCCAAATCAATATCTTTAAAATGGTTTAACCCATATATAACTTGTACAACATTTTTAATCCCTAGTTTCAAATCATAGAATTCAATTTCAAACTTGAATTCAAATTTAAATCAAATTATTTAAATTTTCAAAACTCGATCAAGTTATTCAAAATAACTTTTATATTTGAAATCCCAATTCAAAAGCTTTTCACTTTAAACCCAAATTTCCAATTGCAAAATCAATTGAAATTAAAATTTCAATTTCAAAAACATCAAATTTTAAATTATCTGTGACTTAACCGATTTCCACGTGAAATCCATATTTGTGTGTGTAAAGGTGTAGTCCAGGGTTTTCACACACAATAGTGCAACAACATACAATCATCACAGATCAGGATATAGAAATATAGTTGATAAGCGGTATTAACTATCACGCTTATCGTTCATTCACAGATCACAGATATATATCACGGGTAAGTAAACTACAGACCACAACATAAATCAGGATGTTCACAAAGCATCATATATCAGGGATATCAAACAATCAAATCATCCAATAGAATCCAAACATTCATAAGTAAGGTCAGTTAATTGTCTGATTAATTCAAATCAGATTAATTTCTTAGGAATTTCTAATCCTGGTTAATTAATATTAATAATTTACAAATCATTTTGATTAATTACTCTTTAATCATTTATTAATTAACCATTAATAATAAATTGATTAACCGTTAATTATTATTCATCAACCTTTAATTATTAAATAATTACCCTTTAATTATTTAATTCACCATTTAATTAATTATCTTTAATTAATAACTTTAATTAATTATTCCTCAATTAATTATCATTCCTTAATCACCTTCATTAATTAATCAACCCTTAATTAATAAATTATTCTTAATAAATCACATTAATTAATTAGCCCTTAAATAAATTTTTGTTTAATCACTTGAGTACTCAACCTTTAATCATTAATTAATGATCCTTAATTCACAAATTTATTACATTGATTTAATCCTTAGATTATCCTGAGTAATCATCACTTAATTATATTTCTAGATTAAGTTTTTTTTAAATAACTTAAGCAATCAAGTTAAACAAATTTTATAACTTTCTTAAATCGAATGTTAAATAAAACATTTTTTTAGAAGAAATTTATTTAAGAAAAATGTTTAAGCTAGATTTATTTAAAAATTTAAAACTAGCTTCTATTTAAACTTAAAAACTATTTAAATATTTGCTTCGGGTTCAGCCCGGCTCTTACCCGAATAGTACCCCCACTAAAACCCGAGGAAAGCACGATAATTACTCGAGCCTACTACGTTTTCTTCCCGAGATGAAACCCGAGAGCATCCTTATGTTTACTCGAGTAAACACCCGCGTACACTCTCTTCCTTCTACTTTTTCCTTTCTTCTTTTCCCAATTCAACATCACCAGATACTGATGATGTCGCGTGCACGTGCACCACTCCATGGTGATGCTCCGACCACCGAGACTGCCTTCGATAGGTCGACAGTGACCTATACCCTCATTTCCGATCATCAAAACGATGAAAAATCATCAAAGCAAAATTTGAGCCTTCGAGCTCGATACTGGAACCAGAATACAACCTGGAAGTGGCCTCGTTCTCACCACCACAACCACCGGAACACGTGAAACTCCGGTTGCGATCTTTTCATCCTCCCCTCAACCATTTCCCAAAGCCGTGTGCGACTCGCTGCACGATCGAAGCCTCCCCGATCGAATTTTTCGACCACAGCTCCCACTAGATTTAGAGATTAAATCTCTTCGCCAATGATGCCTCGATGATCTAACACCCTCCTCACCATTTTTGCTGAACACCCTGGTCCTTCCTCCATCTTCAAAACAAGGTCCCGACCACTCTCGATCTTGAGATCACCGAAAACACTCAAAGCAAAGATTTTTAGATAAACCCAAATTCCTATCCAATCTTTATTCTAAAAATCTAAATCTTTGTTTTAAAAATCATGATTAAGTGTAAGCATTCGATCTGCGTATCTGAATTCATGTTTTAAGGAGTTCGAATTTTGACAAAAATCAAAGCTTGCTCAGTTCTTTGATTCCCAGAGGCAAACCAATGAAGTTTAACATAAATAAAATTGTTTAAAAGCTAGTTCGTGATCAAACATACATTTTTTTGTTTTGGTCCTGAGTCCAAACATTAAGGAAATCAAGTAGAAATGAATTTTGGAAGTAAGGCATGAGCTTGAAAATTTAACAGAGGTAAATTTTTTTACAGGTTATCAATAAGCATATATCAATTTTCACCATACACAGAGCAGTGCACAAATGAATATTCACACAATCATACTTTTAAATATAAATATGCAACCATACTTCACAATACAATATTGATCATAGCAATAACATTCAAACTAATTTATACTTTAAATTTTTAAAAATGGAGTTACTCATAAGCATCAAGAAATCAAAACAGGATAAGCTTCTAAAAATAGGAGTTTGCTCCCCTTGATGGGAAGAAAGGAGAACAGAGCTTCTATGAACAGGCTTGAAAATTTGCAAAGTTGAAATCTTCACTTGATTCTCTGGTTTTCATAAATTCGTATTGATGTTTTAATTGAAGTTTTTGTTAAAGTTTGAATGGTGCTTATTTTCAGATTTTTCTTAGCTTAGGATGGAATGAGCTAGAATGAATAAGTTGATGGATATAAAAAGAAATAAAGATTACAGGCTATATTTGTATAGATGATCTAATATTGTTTGTACAATATTAGAGATTTTTATTTGCTTATGGAGGCTGATATGTTGCATGCATCTATATTGTATGCTAAGATGTCTTTGCATTAATTGAGTTGTACAAAGTGATATAAATGCTTGTACCACATCAGAGACTTTTCATTTGTTTTGGAGGCTAAAACATTTCTCACTATTTCGGCTGAGATGAATTGATGTTGTGGTGGCTTATAATAATTGTTTTTTTCATTTTGTTTACATACCAATATTTATTTTTATTGTTAGGTTTGACTATGCAGATCTATTTGTTGATGAGATATGGTTTTGGCCTAGCAACAATTGCTTTGTCTGGTTTACTTGCTTAATTCTTGAATATGTTAGTTTTTCTTTTCATATTATACACTAGAATACATTTTACTGTCTTCCTTTGCAAGATATCTAGATATATTTTATCTACTCATTACATACTTATCTTGATATGTTTTGTTTATACTTGAGTGTATACTTATTTTTTTTTCTTGTTGCTTTACAATATAAATAAAGTTCTATTGTTAATATGTTGTTAGAATTTGCTAATGTGTTTAATTTATATTTCATAGTTTATTATATATGCATTTGTATTTGAATGTATTTACTTTATGTTTTATATCATATATATATATATATATTCATTTTTAAAACCATTTATTTAAGACTTAAATTCAAATCAAATATATACATATATATTCAAATTTACTCATATAAGTCCATATACATATATATTCACATATATATACAATATTTAAATTTTAAATGATTTAACATAGAATTTATTCGAGGCGACGGGGAAACTCGCATCACTTGAATCAATTTATTTTACAAATTTTATTCAAAATTACAATTAATTATTAATTTAAATATATAGAAAATTTGGGGTCGTTACAGACTTCCCCCCTTAAAAGAATTTCGTCCTCGAAATTTGCCAGGGAGACACACGGATAGATGAAGAATGTTTCATCAAATCAAACTGAACATCTATTCTGCATTTGGCTTACCAAATCAGAATATCAACAATAGATACGAGAATGAATCTATTTAATAATCAACAAAATACTCGGGTTATCCAAATCTACGAAATATACAGTGGCATCGGTTAGTCCGAAGGGATAACTAACCATTCGTAGTATATATTGGAACCCAAAGAATAGATAGATATAAGGATACGATTTCAAAACTTTTAGTTTAGAAACTAAAGTATACCTATCAACCATTACAACCAAAGCAACCAATTCATCCAAATAAACAATTATGGCCTATTTGGAGTTTATGTCCCATATTTATATATCGAATCCCTTCCTGGATCCACCAGAAATTATCGAAGAATTGAGAAAAGATGTTGAACAAAAGAGATAGATAGAGAAAAGATTGCTTCCTCGTTGTTACAGGGTATTTACCATTTATAGTCGTATTCTCCTGTCCCCTATCTCATCGACTTCTTGCACTCACACTCACTATCAGTGGATAGTAAGAGAATTTACTGAGGCATATAGACAGATATCTTAGAGATTACTCATTCTAGGGTATATTTCACCCTATCTCTAATGAGCTACTTAATGTGTTATACTCCTGAGCTAAAGTTCAACCTTAGCTCTGATACCAAATGTAACGATTCGGATTTTTCGCGTTCTAAAATCGACATCCTTACTTTACATCGTACTCGAATGTCGTAGATTCGATCGTTCAAATCCGAGTCGTCGGAGCTTATAACACCATTAAGTATAACAACACAGCGGAAGAAAAAAAAACAATGATATCATATACAACTCCAATGGATACAATATCCAGAATGATATACAACAATGATATCAATATGATACAACAATATCAGAGATATGATACAAGAAATAGCAGCGGAAAGAAAATAGATAACACCAGGAGTGGATAGAATATCTCTAATAGAATGCTTCAATCCATAGCTAGCGGAAAGCAAGGTCAGACGTCCAAGGACTGACTAGCTCCAGATAATCTACTCAACCTGAATATCTGAAAAACCCAACTCCAGACTGCCCGTGTGGAAAATAGTGGGCACCCAGAGTTTAGGAAGGGAACAATAAACTCCAGATCAGTCATGTGACTGGTGTGAGCAACAAAAACAGTTTATCTTTAAAACAAGCAACAAAGGCTTTTAAACATTGAAATCCGCAATGCTTTTCGAAAATGAAACTACCATAAGGCCTCCCGCCACACACACAATGCAATCGCAGAATTGGAGGAGATTTCTCCTTATGATAGTCAAACATGCTTACTACGCAAAATCAAAACACTTTTGATATTATTACTAGTGCATAGTGTAGAAAAAAACATTTCGAAAATATAATATAAATCTTAGCCAGCATACAACCATTATTGTATGCCTACTATAGCTACTACGTTCAATAGCAGGTTACCGCCACATCCCATAGCAGGTAATACAACTAAAACCGTATAGGGTTCATATTGTTTCTTTGGATTTCCAACAAATGGTCAGGCAAAGGAACTTCCTTACACCGAAATAGAAACGCCTCTTGAAAGACGCCCCGAGAACCTAACCGGATCTCTGCAAATACAAGGCCGACGCTACCTCACGCTGTACAGCTGTAACTAGGAAACTAACACACTAACGCTACCTCACGATGTACAGCTGTAACTAGGTAACTAACACACGAGTCATGTCATCCCCCGGTCGTCACCGACCTTTATCCGAGACGTCTCGATCATAAAGCAACAACCACAAAGTATAATAAATTTGCAGCATCCACATAGGTAAAATATCTGGGCTCCATACCATGATATCACCTTTTATCCAGAAGGAAATGACATACCCTAGGGGCGCTACCCCTACAAACCTTTGTCGCAACATTCCTGTTTCGACCATTACCGGGTTGTGAGGCTCGACGAAGTCTCGTCCACAAAGCTACGCTTTTTCACAAAGCAACGCTTTTTCACAAAGCAACGCTTTTTCACAAAACAACGCTTTTTCACAAAGCACGCTTTGACCAACAAATGATCATCAGCACTTCGTATGCCACATTACCAAATTGGGAATGTATCACTAGTAACCATCAACTACATAACCTCTGAGCTCGTACGTCTCAGAGAAGGGTGTTAAGCTAAGAGAATAAATTCTCCGCCACCAACAGAAATGTATTTGATAGAAACCAGCTTTACATCTCAAAGTGTAACGTCAGACACACATCCATACAAGTCTGTTCCGGGTTCGAACAGAACCGAAGGCACTTCCGAAGAAGCCCTTGAAAATCCGGGTATTCACAATCCCGATCGGACTTCCCATCACTTAGGGAATCTCTATACCGGAGCCATGATGCAGAGAAAATCGATAGGTCATCCTATCGCTCTCGCAAATACCCGGTCTTCACCACCGGTCTTCAAATGCTATCCATATCGTCGTATCATTTATTCAGAATGGGTTATATGACACAAAGGTCCTCTCCCGGTTAAACCGAATAACGAGCA
The DNA here is from genome assembly GCA_030737815.1 of Allium fistulosum. NCBI lineage: Eukaryota > Viridiplantae > Streptophyta > Magnoliopsida > Asparagales > Amaryllidaceae > Allium > Allium fistulosum. The sequence continues at coordinate 1,122,624,317 of CM060904.1, read as the reverse complement.
CAATTAAAAATCATATGGATACTGGGGTCTCAGTTAAATCACAGCTTAAAGCCCAAAACTTTTCATTCGAATGGTTAAAACAAATTACCATTTCCAATCTTTTAAATAAAAAGATTCATTTCAAAAACCTTCAATGGTTTAAACAATTTCCACACTTTTAATCTTTTAAACAAAAAGATTCAATTCACAAAGTTTACCCCGTTCACAAAGATCCATTCATGGATTTCCAAATCGATTTCCATTTCAATTGGATTAACTCGTTAAATCCTTAAATCAAGATTTAACTTATAGCTTTTAAAATTCGTTTCCAAAGATTCATTTATAGCCTTTCAAAACAATTCCAATTCAAGTTGGATTTACTCGTCCGGTCTTTGAATTAAAGACTCATTTCATAGTTTTCAAAACATTTCAATTCTATTTCAAACTTGAAACCGTTCAACACAAATTGGAAGTTCATTACTTATGCGAAAGCTTTTACTATTTGAAAACAAATAGTTTCATTTCATAAAAATCCAGTTATATTTACACGAGTTAAAACCCTTGAATAAAAATCCAAATTTCCAAATCAATATCTTTAAAATGGTTTAACCCATATATAACTTGTACAACATTTTTAATCCCTATTTCAAATCATAGAATTCAATTTCAAACTTGAATTCAAATTGAAATCAAATTATTTAAATTTTCAAAACTCGATCAAGTTATTCAAAATAACTTTTATATTTGAAATCCCATTTCAAAAGCTTTTCACTTTAAACCCAAATTTCCAATTTCAAAATCAATTGAAATTAAAATTTCAATTTCAAAAACATCAAATTTTAAATTATCTGTGACTTAACCGATTTCCACGTGAAATCCATATTTGTGTGTGTAAAGGTGTAGTCCAAGGTTTTCACACACAATAGTGCAACATCATACAATCATCACAGATCAGGATATAGAAATATAGTTGATAAGCGGTATAAACTATGACGTTTATCGTTCATTCACAGATCACAGATATAAATCACAGGTAAGTAAACTACAGATCCCAACATAAATCAGGATGTATCACAAAGCATCATATATCAGGGATATCAAACAATCAAATCATCCAATAGAATCCAAACTTTCATAAGTAAGGTCAGTTAATTGTCTGATTAATTCAAATCAGATTAATTTCTTAGGAATTTCTAATCCTGGTTAATTAATATTAATAATTTACAAATCATTTTGATTAATTACTCTTTAATCATTTATTAATTAACCATTAATAATAAATTGATTAACCTTTAATTATTATTAATCAACCTTTAATTATTAAATAATTATCCTTTAATTATTTAATTCACCATTTAATTAATTATCTTTAATTAATAACTTTAATTAATTATTCCTCAATTAATTATCATTCCTTAATCACCTTCATTAATTAATCAACCCTTAATTAATAAATTATTCTTAATAAATCACATTAATTAATTAGCCCTTAAATAAATTTTTGTTTAATCACTTGAGTACTCAACCTTTAATCATTAATTAATAATCCTTAATTCACAAATTTATTACATTGATTTAATCCTTAGATTATCCTGAGTAATCATCACTTAATTATATTTCTAGATTAAGTTTTTTTTAAATAACTTAAGCATTCAAGTTAAACAAATTTTATAACTTTCTTAAATCGAATGTTAAATAAAACATTTTTTTTAGAAGAAATTTATTTAAGAAAAATGTTTAAGCTAGATTTATTTAAAAATTTAAAACTAGCTTCTATTTAAACTTAAAAACTGTTTAAATATTTGCTTCAGGTTCAGCCCGGCTCTTACCCGAATAGTACCCCCACTAAAACCCGAGGAAAGCACGATAATTACTCGAGCCTTCTACGTTTTCTTCCCGAGGTGAAACCCGAATCCTTATGTTTACTCGAGTAAACACCCGCGTACACTCTCTTCCTTCTACCTTTTCCTTTCTTTTCCCAATTCAACATCCCCAGATACTGATGATGTCGCGTTGACGTGCACCACTCCATGGTGATGCTCCGACCATCGAGACTGCCTTCGATAGGTCGACAGTGACCTATACCCTCAATTCCGATCATCAAAACGATGAAAATTCATCAAAGCAAAATTTGAGCCTTCGAGCTCGATACTGGAACCAGAATACAACCTGGAAGTGGCCTCGTTCTCGCCACCACAACCACCGGAACACGTGAAACTCCGGTCGCGATCTTGTCATCCTCCCCTCAACCATTTCCCAAAGCCGTGTGCGACTTGCTGCACGATCGAAGCCTCCCCGATCGAATTTTTCGACCACAGCTCCCACTAGGTTTAGAGATTAAATCTCTTCGCCAATGATGCCTCGATGATCTGACACCCTCCTCACCATTTTTGCCGAACACCCCGGTCCTTCCTCCATCTTCAAAACAAGGTCCCGACCACTCTCGATCTTGAGATCACCGGAAACACTCAAAGCAAAGATTTTCAGATAAACCCAAATTCCTCTCCAATCTTTATTCTAAAAATCTAAATCTTTGTTTTAAAAATCATGATTAAGTGTAAGCATTCGGTTTGCGTATCTGAATTCATGTTTTAAGGAGTTCGAATTTTGACAAAAATCAAAGCTTGCTCAGTTCTTTGATTCCCAGAGGCAAACCAATGTAGTTTAACTTAAATAAATTTGTTTAAAAGCTAGTTCGTAATCAAACATACATTTTTTTGTTTTGGTCCTGAATCCAAACATTAAGGAAATCAAGTAGAAATGATTTTTGGAAGTAAGGCATGAGCTTGAAAATTTAACAGAGGTAAATTTTTTTACAGGTTATCAATAAGCAGATATCAATTTTCACCATACACAGAGCAGTGCAAAAATGAATATTCACACAAACATACTTTTAAAAATAAATATGCAACCATACTTCACAATACAATATTGATCATAGCAATAACATTCAAAGTAATTTATACTTTAAAATTTTAAAAGTGGAGTTACTCACAAGCATCAAGAAATCAAAACAGGGTAAGCTTCTAAAAAATAGGAGATTGCTCACCTTGATGGGAAGAAAGGAGAATCGAGCTTCTATGAACAGGCTTGAAAATTTGCAAAGTTGAAATCTTCACTTGACTCTCTGGTTTTCATGAATTTGTATTGATGTTTTAATTGAAGTTTTTATTAAAGTTTGAATGGTGCTTATTTTCAGATTTTTCTTAGCTTAGGATGGAACGAGCTAGAATGAATATGTTGATGGATATAAAAAGAAATGAAGATTACAGGCTATATTTGTACGGATGATCTAATATTGTTTGTACAATATCAGAGATTTTTATTTGCTTATGGAGGCTGATATGCTGCATGCATCTATATTGTATGCTAAGATGTTTTTGCATTAATTGAGTTGTACAAAGTGATATAAATGCTTGTACCACATCAGAGACTTTTCATTTGTTTTGGAGGCTAAAACATTTCTCACTATTTCGGCTGAGATGAATTGATGTTGTGGTGGCTTATAATAATTGTTGTTTTTCATTTTGTTTACATACCAATATTTATTTTTATTGTCAGGTTTGACTATGCAGATCTGTTTGTTGATGAGATATGGTTTTGGCCTAGCATCAATTGCTTTGTCTGGTTTACTTGCTTCATTCTTGAATATGTTAGTTTTTCTTTTCATATTATACACTAGAATACATTTTGCTGTCTTCCTTTGCAAGATTTCTAGATATATTTTATCTACTCATTACATACTTATCTTGATATGTTTTGTTTATACTTGAGTGTATACTTATTTTTATTTTATTTTATTTTCTTGTTGCTTTACAATATAAATAAAGTTCTATTGTTAATATGTTTTTAGAATTTGCTAATGTGTTTAATTTATATTTCATAGTTTATTATATATACATTTGTATTTGAATGTATTTACTTTATGTTTTATATCATATATATATTTTTTCATTTTTAAAACCATTTATTTAAGACTTAAATTCAAATCAAATATATACATATATATTCAAATTTACTCATATAAGTCTGTATACATATATATTCACATATATATACAATATTTAAATTTTAAATGATTTAACATAGAATTTATTCGAGGCGACGGGGAAACTCGCATCACTTGAATCAATTTATTTTACAATTTTTATTCAAAATTACAATTAATTATTAATTTAAATATATAGAAAATTTGGGGTCGTTACAGACTTCCCCCTTAAAAGAATTTCGTCTTCGAAATTTGCCAGGGAGACACACGGATAGATGAAGAATGTTTCATCAAATCAAACTGAACATCTATTCTGCATTTGGCTTACTAAATCAGAATATCAACAATAGATACGAGAACGAATCTATTTAACAAAAAAAAATACTCGGGTTATCTAGATCTACGAAATATACAGTGGCATTGGTTAGTCCGAAGGGATAACTAACCATTCGTAGTATATATTGGAACCCAAAGAATATATAGATATATGGATACGATTTCAAAACTTTTAGTTTTGAAACTAAAGTATACCTATCAACCATTGCAACCAAAGCAACCATTTCATCCAAACAAACAATTATGGCCTATTTGGAGTTTATGTCCCATATTTATATATCGAATCCCTTCCTGGATCCACCAAAAATTATCGAAGAATTGAGAAAAGATGTTGAACAAAAGAGATAGATAGAGAAAAGATTGCTTCCTCGTTGTTACAGGGTATTTACCATTTATAGTCGTATTCTCCTGTCCATTATCTCATCCACTTCTTGCACTCGCACTCACTATCAGTGGATAGTAAGAGAATTTACTGAGGTACACAGACAGATATCTTAGAGATTACTCATTCTAGGGTATATTTCACCCTATCTCTAATGAGCTACTTAATGTGTTATACTCCTGAGCTAAAGTTCAACCTTAGCTCTGATACCAAATGTAACGATTCGGATTTTTAGCGTTCGAAAATCGACATCCTTACTTTACATCATACTCGAATGCCGTAGATTCGACCATTCAAATCCGAGTCGCCGGAGCTTATAACACCATTAAGTATAACAACACAGCGGAAGAAAAAAAACAATGATATCATATACAACTCCAATGAATACAATATCCAGAATGATATACAACAATGATATCAATATGATACAACAATATCAAAGATATGATACAAGAAATAGCAGCGGAAAGAAAATAGATAACACCAGCAGTGGATAGAATATCTCCAATAGAATGCTTCAATCCATAGCTAGCGGAAAGCAAGGTCGGTCGTCCAAGGACTGACTAGCTCCAGATAATCTATTCAACCTGAATATCTGAAAAACCCAACTCTAGACTGCCCGTGTGGAAAATAGTGGGCACCCAGAGTTTAGGAAGGGAACAATAAACTCCAGATCAGTCATGGGACTGGTGTGAGCAACAAAAACAGTTTATCTTTAAAACAAGCAACAAAGGCTTTTAAACATTGAAATCCGCAATGCTTTTCGAAAATGAAACTACCATAAGGCCTCCCGCCACACACACAACGCAATCGCAGAATTGGAGGAGATTTCTCCTTATGATAGTCAAACATGCTTACTACGCTAAATCAAAACTCTTTTGATATTATTACTAGTGCATAGTGTAGAAAAAAACATTTCAAAAATATAATATAAATCTTAGCCAGCATACAACCATTATTATATGCCTACTATAGCTACTACGTTCAATAGCAGGTTACTGCCACATCCCATAGCAGGTAATACAACTAAAACCGTACAGGGTTCGTATTGTTTCTTTGGATTTCCAACAAATGGTCAGGCAAAGGAACTTCCTTACACCGAAATAGAAACGTCTCTGGAAAGACGCCCCAAGAACCTAACCGGATCTCTGCAAACACAAGGCCGACGCTACCTCACGTTGTACAGCTGTAACTAGGTAACTAACACACTAACGCTGCCTCACGCTGTACAGCTGTAACTAGGTAACTAACACACGAGTCATGTCATCCCCCGGTCGTCACCGACCTTTATCCGAGACGTCTTGATCATAAAGCAACAACCACAAAGTATAATAAATTTGCAGCATCCACATAGGTAAAATATCTGGGCTCCATACCATGATATCAACTTTTATCCAGAAGGAAATGACATACCCTAGGGGCGCTACCCCTACAAACCTTTGTCGCAACATTCCTGTTTCGACCATTACCGGGTTGTGAGGCTCGACGAAGTCTCGTCCACAAAACTATGCTTTTTCACAAAGCAACGCTTTTTCACAAAGCACACTTTGACCAACAAATGATCATCAGCACTTCGTATGCCACATTACCAAATTGGGAATGTATCACTAGTAACCATCAACTACATAATCTCTGAGCTCGTACGTCTCAGAGAAGGGTGTTAAGCTAAGAGAATAAATTCTCCGCCACCAACAGAAATGTATTTGATAGAAACCAGCTTTACATCTCAAAGTGTAACGTCAGACACACATCCACACAAGTCTGTTCCGGGTTCGAACAGAACCGAAGGCATTTCCGAAGAAGCCCTTGCAAATCCGAGTATTCACAATCCCGATCGGACTTCCCATCACTTAGGGAATCTCTATACCGGAGCCATGATGCAGAGAAAATCGATAGGTCATCCTATCGCTCTCGCAAATACCCGGTCTTCACCACCGGTCTTCAAATGCTATCCATATCGTCGTATCATTTATTCGGAATGGGTTATATGACACAAAGGTCCTCTCCCGGTTAAACCGAATAACGAGCGCAATTAAAAATCATATGGATACTGGGGTCTCAGTTAAATCACAGCTTAAAGCCCAAAACTTTTCATTCGAATGGTTAAAACAAATTACCATTTCCAATCTTTTAAATAAAAAGGTTCATTTCAAAAACCTTCAATGGTTTAAACAATTTCCACACTTTTAATCTTTTAAACAAAAAGATTCAATTCACAAAGTTTACCCGTTCACAAAGATCCATTCATGGATTTCAAATCGATTTCCATTTCAATTGGATTAACTCGTTAAATCCTTAAATCAAGATTTAACTTATAGCTTTTAAAATTCATTTCCAAAGATTCATTTATAGCCTTTCAAAACAATTCCAATTCAAGTTGGATTTACTCGTCCGGTCTTTGAATTAAAGACTCATTTCATAGTTTTCAAAACATTTTAATTCTATTTCAAACTTGAAACCGTTCAACACAAATTGGAAGTTCATTACTTATGCGAAAGCTTTTACTATTTGAAAACAAATAGTTTCATTTCATAAAAATCCAGTTATATTTACACGAGTTAAAACCCTTGAATAAAAATCCAAATTTCCAAATCAATATCTTTAAAATGGTTTAACCCATATATAACTTGTACAACATTTTTAATCCCTAGTTTCAAATCATAGAATTCAATTTCAAACTTGAATTCAAATTTAATTCAAATTATTTAAATTTTCAAAACTCGATCAAGTTATTCAAAATAACTTTTATATTTGAAATCCCATTTCAAAAGCTTTTCACTTTAAACCCAAATTTCCAATTTCAAAATCAATTGAAATTAAAATTTCAATTTCAAAAACATCAAATTTTAAATTATCTGTGACTTAACCGATTTCCACGTGAAATCCATATTTGTGTGTGTAAAGGTGTAGTCCAGGGTTTTTACACACAATAATGCAACATCATACAATCATCACAGATCAGGATACAGAAATATAGTTGATAAGCGGTATTAACTATCACGCTTATCGTTCATTCACAGATCACAAATATATATCACAGGTAAGTAAACTACAGATCACAACATAAATCAAGATGTATCACAAAGCATCATATATCAGGGATATCAAACAATCAAATCATCCAATAGAATCCAAACTTTCATAAGTAAGGTCAGTTAATTGTCTGATTAATTCAAATCAGATTAATTTCTTAGGAATTTCTAATCCTGGTTAATTAATATTAATAATTTACAAATCATTTTGATTAATTACTCTTTAATCATTTATTAATTAACCATTAATAATAAATTGATTAACCTTTAATTATTATTAATCAACCTTTAATTATTAAATAATTATCCTTTAATTATTTAATTCACCATTTAATTAATTATCTTTAATTAATAACTTTAATTAATTATTCCTCAATTAATTATCATTTCTTAATCACCTTCATTAATTAATCAACCCTTAATTAATAAATTATTCTTAATAAATCACATTAATTAATTAGCCCTTAAATAAATTTTTGTTTAATCGCTTGAGTACTCAACCTTTAATCATTAATTAATAATCCTTAATTCACAAATTTATTACATTGATTTAATCCTTAGATTATCCTGAGTAATCATCACTTAATTATATTTCTAGATTAAGTTTTTTTTAAATAACTTAAGCATTCAAGTTAAACAAATTTTATAACTTTCTTAAATCGAATGTTAAATAAAACATTTTTTTAGAAGAAATTTATTTAAGAAAAATGTTTAAGCTAGATTTATTTAAAAATTTAAAACTAGCTTCTATTTAAACTTAAAAATTGTTTAAATATTTGCTTCGGGTTCAGCCCGGCTTTTACCCGAATAGTACCCCTACTAAAACCCGAGGAAAGCACGATAATTACTCGAGCCTACTACGTTTTCTTCCCGAGATGAAAACCGAGAGCATCCTTATGTTTACTCGAGTAAACACCCGCGTACACTCTCTTCCTTCTACTTTTTCCTTTCTTCTTTTCCCAATTCAACATCACCAGATACTGATGATGTCACGTGCACATGCACCACTCCATGGTGATGCTCCGACCACCGAGACTGCCTTCGATAGGTCGACAGTGACCTATACCCTCAATTTCGATCATCAAAACGATGAAAAATCATCAAAGCAAAATTTGAGCCTTCGATCTTGATACTGGAACCAGAATACAACCTGGAAGTGGCCTCGTTCTCGCCACCACAACCACCGGAACACATGAAACTCCGGTCGCGATCTTGTCATCCTCCCCTCAACCATTTCCCAAAGCCGTGTGCGACTCGCTGCACGATTGAAGCCTCCCCGATCGAATTTTTCGACCACCGCTCCCACTAGGTTTAGAGATTAAATCTCTTCGCCAATGATGCCTCGATGATCTGACACCCTCCTCACCATTTTTGCCGAACACCCCGGTCCTTCCTCCATCTTCAAAACAAGGTCCCGACCACTCTCGATCTTGAGATCACCGGAAACACTCAAGGCAAAGATTTTCAGATAAACCCAAATTCCTCTCCAATCTTTATTCTAAAAATCTAAATCTTTGTTTTAAAAATCATGATTAAGTGTAAGCATTTGGTCTGCGTATCTGAATTCATATTTTAAGGAGTTCGAATTTTGACAAAAATCAAAGCTTGCTCAGTTCTTTGATTCCCAGAGGCAAACCAATGTAGTTTAACTTAAATAAATTTGTTTAAAAGCTAGTTCGTGATCAAACATACATTTTTTTGTTTTGGCCCTGAGTCCAAACATTAAGGAAATCAAGTAGAAATGATTTTTGGAAGTAAGGCATGAGCTTGAAAATTTAACAGAGGTAATTTTTTTTACAGGTTATCAATAAGCAGATATCAATTTTCACCATACACAGAGCAGTGCACAAATGAATATTCACACAAACATACTTTTAAATATAAATATGCAACCATACTTCACAATACAATATTGATCATAGCAATAACATTCAAACTAATTTATACTTTAAATTTTTAAAAGTGGAGTTACTCACAAGCATCAAGAAATCAAAACAGGGTAAGCTTCTAAAAAATAGGAGATTGCTCACCTTGATGGGAAGATAGGAGAACCGAGCTTCTATGAACAGGCTTGAAAATTTGCAAAGTTGAAATCTTCACTTGATTCTCTGGTTTTCATAAATTCGTATTGATGTTTTAATTGAAGTTTTTGTTAAAGTTTGAATGGTGCTTATTTTCAGATTTTTCTTAGCTTAGGATGGAACGAGCTAGAATGAATAAGTTGATGGATATAAAAAGAAATGAAGATTACAGGCTATATTTGTACAGATGATCTAATATTGTTTGTACAAAATCAAAGATTTTTATTTGCTTATGGAGGCTGATATGCTGCATGCATCTATATTGTATGCTAAGATGTCTTTGCATTAATTGAGTTGTACAAAGTGATATAAATGCTTGTACCACATCAGAGACTTTTCATTTGTTTTGGAGGCTAAAACATTTCTCACTATTTCGGCTGAGATGAATTGATGTTGTGGTGGCTTATAATAATTGTTGTTTTTCATTTTGTTTACATACCAATATTTATTTTTATTGTCAGGTTTGACTATGCAGATCTGTTTGTTGATGAGATATGGTTTTGGCCTAGCATCAATTGCTTTTTCTGGTTTACTTGCTTCATTCTTGAATATGTTAGTTTTTCTTTTCATATTATACACTAGAATACATTTTGCTGTCTTCCTTTGCAAGATATCTAGATATATTTTATCTACTCATTACATACTTATCTTGATATGTTTTGTTTATACTTGAGTGTATACTTTTTTTTTCTTGTTGCTTTACAATATAAATAAAGTTCTATTGTTAATATGTTGTTAGAATTTGCTAATGTGTTTAATTTATATTTCATAGTTTATTATATATACATTTGTATTTGAATGTATTTACTTTATGTTTTATATCATATATATATATATTCATTTTAAAAACCATTTATTGAAGACTTAAATTCAAATCAAATATATACATATATATTCAAATTTACTCATATAAGTCCGTATACATATATATTCACATATATATACAGTATTTAAATTTTAAATGATTTAACATAGAATTTATTCGAGGGGACGGGGAAACTCGCATCACTTGAATCAATTTATTTTACAATTTTTATTCAAAATTACAATTAATTATTAATTTAAATTTATAGAAAAATTTGGGTCGTTACAACAACCATCCATGGTTTAATACCCTTGTAATCATTTTCAAATGAACATGGTTAATACATTTAACCTATTATCTTTAGCAAGGAAAGCTTCTTCAAAAACTCCAAAGTTAGATGTCATTTAAAACTATTTTATATTGCTATGGGTTTTTCTTTAAAAAGGAGATTGGGTTCCTTTTGTTGAAAACTAAGTCTTTCGAAGCCTTGGACCTTCTCCTTCAAAACCATTAAAATATATCCTTCGAAGTATTCAAACCTTCTTTTCAAAACAATTAAATATATACATTTTGAAACACTTAAAACATCTCTTTCGAAAGCATCAAAACCTTCCTTTCGAAACCATTAAAACATTCCTTTTGAAAGTATTAAAGCCTATCTTTCTAAACCTTTTTAGTCCAAGTAGGATTTATAAAAGCACAGCTTCGAAACCATTTAAAAGCATCTCTTTCAAAATCTTTGGGTTTAACCTTAAATATAACTTCGGGGTCAAAGTGAACATAGGCGAAAGTAACCCTTTCGAAAACCTTAATCTCCAAGTAGAAGAATTTAGGGATATAGATGGCTTTGAAACCACTCTTTCAAAAGCAATAATCTTTAAGTGAAATAATAGGGAGAAGGATAACTTCGAAACATCCTTTCAAAATCATTGCCTTCGAAACCTTTAATATAAGTGACTATAGGAACCCTTTCGAAAGCATTGGGATAAGGCTTCTATATTAATAAAACAAAATCTTCTCTTTCGAAACCATTGAGCTATAAAGAAAAGCAGCCTTTAACCCATTTGAAAGGTATGAAGACGGCAGCAAGGTTTCGACTAGGTTCAAAAGCAACTACCCTTTAGAGAAGACCACAAAACATGGAGACCTTATAGAGAAGAAAACAAATCAAATCTCCGGTTTTTTGTGACCACTCCGATTTGATATATGCTTTCTTCTCCAATTTGGTAGATGCTTTCTTCTACAATTTGGTAAATACTTTCTTCTCCACCTTCAAGTAATTGCTCGCCGTTGAGCTTGAGCATAGCTTCATATGTTCCCCTCTTCAAACAAAGTTATGTTTGTTGCAGCTCGAGTCTTTGATGTGAGAGATGAATGAATCTATTGTAAGATTCAGATTCTCCTTGATGTTTGCCTAGGTAACAAGCATCGATTCGATGGGGCTAAGCTGACAAGAGACTAATAACTACGCATAAGTTCATAAAGCTAATTGTTTATGATCTTCTAGAAAAATATGCCTTTCTTCCCATACTGGGGCATAGTTATGCTGTTAAACAGCTGGTCAAAACTCTCACAAAATCATATTTAAAAAGAAAAATGATGCAGTTTCTACAAAACCGACATAGGGTTGCTAAAAACAATTCCCACTCTTCTTACTACTGCATTGGTTGGTTTAGATGTAATTCTTTTCATTTCATTCAGTTATTCTACAGCACTGACGGTTCATTTGATCACTCTGATGTTTCATCTTCGTATAATCTAGGAGAATCAATCAAAAAGACCTCTGAGACAGTCCAAATTGATAAATTCTGGAAAGAAGTGTACTCTTCAATGAGTTTGGAAAGAGAAGATTCTCCAACTGACACCTCTCTATATAATTATGAAGTAATGGACTTATTGGATCGACAGGGGTAAGTATGTAAAGATAATGGATGATATAAAAAGTATAAGAATAGTAAGTCAATAGATTCACTATTTGATTTTCAGTGTTATATCGAAGGTCTCACTATGTCTTTTTCTATTTCCATTATATATAACCAATACAGGCCACTTATGAGAATGCTCACACACAATTGTTTGGGTGAGGAACTCCAACCAGCTCGAGATTTTTTGAAGGAGACGTAGTGTGGGTTAGAAGAAGATGAAGTAAAAGCATTATACGGTGACCATATCGAAGCTATCATAGTTTATGTGTTTGCTAACTTGTTTTCAAAACAGATTTTTGAAGGGGAACCTAAAGTGAAGGTTGCGTCGTTGATTCAACATCTGGATGATGCAATACGAAGCCAATTTCACCTTGGTCCATCAAGAAAAAAGACAATTGGTCGTAATTTGATTCGTTTTCTTGTTGATCGAAATTTTAACACCATAGTTAGCGTTACTATGAAGTTTCTCTTTAAAAACTTAATACGCTGCAACTCAATCGAAAGCTACTTTTAAAACAAAGGTAAGCCACAATCCCTTCAAAAGCTATATAAAAGTACTTCAACCCTTTAGAAAGCTTCCTGGAAAACAAAGTAAGTGGCATCTCTTTCGAAAGCAAAACAAAGGCAAGTGGGTTGATTTGAAAGCTATTAAAAATGGTTGCAACCCCTTTGAAAGCAAGCTTTCGACACCATCGCCTTTCTCCAATATACTACATAGCAACTATTTGATATCATGTGTATTGGTTTCGAATGAGTTCGAAAGGCAATCTGGGATGATTTCGGAAGCAAGCATATGGAAGTGGCAAGCTTGTACTTCAAAGCAAAACTGATATCTATACCATTAAAAGAAATTCCTTTATACCCAACTTGCCTTATTTGTCAAAATGTGATTGATTGCCAAACCCTTTACCAAAATTATTTCTATAAAGGCCGCCGAATTCATCCATTAATAATTAAAAATATTTTAGTAAAGAAGCCCTTCCCCTTAAAATAATAATTAAGACATCTAAGTCTTCAAACATAATTAATTTAATTTCAATAGTAAATCACTTAGAAAAAATCCCAAAAAATCATATGAATTCACTTTTAATATATTTTCTAACATATATAAATTTCAGACCCAAAATATTTTATATAATTACCGAAATTAATTTTAAACCTAAATTATCTATTTCTTTGATTCAAAATTCATAATAAATAATCCATAGCTTGGATAATTATGAAAATTTAAACCCATCTCAAAATAATGTTTTACACAGCACCTTCAGTCCTCATGGCATTTGAAACCCATTTTAACATGATTTTAGCCTTAAAATCAAATCAAACCTTTTTCAAACATACATGTTGAAATCAAATATGGCATATAATCAAAGCATATCATCATTCGAATCATCCAAACGTTTTTAAACTTTAAACCCAAAATCAAAATATTCATTAGGACATAAATGAGATGGTTTTGATTACTATTCACCTTATTTTGGATAAGAAACTTGAGATTTGATCTTGCTTAATTCTTCCTTGCTTAAATCCTTAGCTTTTAGTTTATTTTTGTCCTCTTTCCACCTAGGGTTACGGCCGGCCTTGCTCTCTTTTGTTTTTGTTTCTATGAAAGTATGAAAATGAGAATGAGTTAAGGGTTTAGGGGATATGGGGTTATATACGTCTATTCCCATAATACCCTTGCCTTATTCTCTTGTGTAGTTAACTTATAAAACCATTTCATAAATCCATTCTTTTGATTTTATATAATTAAGCATGGCACAGCCTCTATTTAGTTTTCAAATCTCAATCACCCTTATCATTCTTGTCTTTACATTATTCAAGTTAATTTGTCTAATTAAATCTCCTGAATAATGTTATTTAAAATTAGGGGTGTTACAGGCTGCCCTCCTAAAAGAATTTCGTCCTCGAAATTTAGTAAGGACTAAATATAAAACATAGCAGTCATTAGTAACATCTTCTAACAACCATACTAGCCTACCTGGCTAGCAACATCCTATAAGATGAATATGGAACATACTCTTAGCAGATCAGGATAAGAATCTGTAATCCTGTCTTCCGTTTCCCAAGTACAGTCCTTCTCGTTGTCGCTCTACTGAACTTTCACCAACTTGACTGTCTTATTTCTTAACTTCTTCTCATCTCTCGCTATAAAATGAACTAGTTATCTAACAAAAGTCAAATTTTGTTCTACTGTTAAATCTTCCAACGCAGTCGGAGGAATAGTAGTCTCTGGATCATGCACATACTTACGAAGATGAGACAAATGAAACACATTATGGACACTTGCCAAACTGCTCAGCAACTCTACTCTGTAGGCAAGCTTTACGATCCTCTCTATAACTGGGAATAGACCAACATATTTCGGTGCTAGTTTCCTCGACTTTCCAAATTGTACCACACCCTTCATCGGTGATACTTTAGTGAAAACTCTATCTCCAACTGAGAACTCTAGATCCTTAGGCCTCTTATCTGCGCAACTCTTCTGTCTAGACTGAGCTTCCTTCATACTTTCTCGGATCAACTCAGTCTTCTCTGTTGTGTAACATCACCCTACTTGGAGGCCCAAAACTAATGGCTATGGATGTTGCAGTCATCCATAGTTATTAATCCTCGATGACCAAATACGGCGGTGTTAGATTCATTGATACACAGAAACAAATGAATATGGAAAAAATTTAAAACTTCAAATAAGATCACGTTTCATTTCAAATCATTTCCAATTCATTACATAATCCCATAATCGTAAACCACGTTCAGAGAAATATATTTATTACAACATACGCCAAGAGCGACATATGAAGATGCCGCCTTGGATGATCAGAGTATATACAGGCAATATAACAACTTTTTCGTTACAAATAACACAGCGGAATCAAAATAAAAGAGAACTCTAAATAGTTATCATGCCTCTTGCATGTATCTAAAAGCTTATTCATCTAAATAGGTACCTGAAAACCTCAACTCTCAAACTACTCAAAATCAATTGAGTACTCGAGAGTTTAAAGGGAAAACATAAACTTTGAGTCAGACATAAAGCCTGGTATGAATAATAATCTACCATCTCAAATCATTTAGATATCTAATGAGACCACGCCGCTTAGAGGAATGATTTTTCCCCTCACAAGTATCTTAAAACCTTTATAAAACCATATATTGTGCTCCTGCATCCACAATGGTTAAAACATAGTCATTTCAAAATATTATGATGATATGCATACAAGTTAAAACATTCTGGATTTCCCATCCTCTGTTTAATGAACTCCCTGTCATATTTATAGTTTATAGAGTCACTATTAACCTATTAGTTTTCATGGGCTTTCTAATAACTTTTATATAATATATGGAATCCCTATCTTATTTCATAGTTTTCATGGGTGCACTATGAACCTATTGGCCCCTACCAATTAACTTAATTTATTCATGGGTTCCCTTGAACCTATTGGTGACTCCAATAACTTCTCTCTTATCCTAGTTTTCATGGGTTGGCGAGGAACCTATTGACAACTGTCAACAAATTTAATCCGGATATAGTTTTCATGGGTGCACTACAAACCAATTGGCCCCTGCAAAGCACTCTTTATAACATAGTTTTCATGGGATCACTATGAACCTATTGGTAACTCTAATAACTTCCTAATCATAGTTTTCATGGGTGCACTATGAACCTGTCTCCCTGATAACTTCCATATTTAAGGCATCCTATATTCTGGTATCCCTGACCTCTTGGATGCAATTCTACTCATCCAGGAGTTTAATCAACTTATAGTCACTACTGGATCAGCCTAGTTGGTTCTTCTACCCTTTTTCCCCAAAATGCAGTTATGGCTCTGTTATAATGTGAATATATATATATATATATATATATATATATATATATATTTGAAGAAGCAAACATAATGACATTACAACCACTCCTGTGGGTTTTATATCCCTGAAATCATTTGCATAAAAACATGGTTAAATCCTTTAACCTAACATTTTCAAGGAAAGCCTCTTCTTAAAACCATTACAAAACTCCTTTAATTTAGGCATGGGTTTTTTCTTTAGAAATTGAGTTTGGGTTATTTGTTTTGAAAACAAAGCCTTCGAAACCTTGCTTTCGACTTCACTGGATACCCTCCTTCGAAAGCATAAAAATATATTCTCAAAACATTAGGCCCCTGCCTTTCGAACACTTTAAAACCTTCTTTCGAAACCTTTCGAATGTATTAAAGCATTAGAAATTAATCATTTAGAAGCATAGCTTCGAAACCAATTGAAAGTCCCCATTTCGAAACCATTGGAAGTATCCCTTCTGAAATCTTTGAAAGTCCCCCTTTCGAAACCATTGGAAGTAACCCTTCCGAAACCAATGAAAGTCCCCCTTTCGGAACCATTGAAGTAACTCTTCCGTAACCATTGAAAGTCCCCCTTTCGAAACCATTGGGTTTATACTTAAAAATATTATTTAGGTCAAAGTGAATATAGACGAATGTATCTCTTTCGAAACCATCCTTTATCACATAAAAATATTGGGGAAAACATGATGGCGTCAGCACCATCTCTTTCGAAAGCTTTAAATCATTTAAACAAAACATTGAAGGGTAGCGTCGAAATCCATTTCGAAGCCATTGCCTTCTAAACCTTGGACCCTTTCGAAAGCATTTAGGATATGACTTAAAACATATTTAAAAACAAACACTACCTTTCGAAATCATTGATGTCTTCAATACCATCGAAAGGCTAAAGAACGGCAGCAGGGCTTCGACTAGGTCGTAACCCCTTTTTTCAAAAGCATTATTTCATAAGTAAAGGAACCCATTCGAAAGCAAACATATGGCAACCCCTTCGAAAGCTTTAAAAACCTCTTTTGAAAACATATGCTTCAACTCCTTCAAAGGCTTAAATAAGACAATGGCAGGCGCTACTCTTTTTTAAACAAACCAAGGTATCGACCCCTTCGGAAGCCATGCTTTCGACACCTAGCCTTCCGCCTTTCTCCAACCCATTGCGTACCATCTTTGTGAGACCTTGTGTATTGGTTTCAGCTTAGTAGGTTTCGATTGGGTTGAAGGCGGAAGCTTAGAGTCGAAGGGTGCTTCTAAAGAAGGCGAAACCAACTTTTGTGGGTAAACCTGTTTTAATACTAATTAAAGCAAACCCTTTTCTAACTAACCTGCCACGTGTAAATAGAAGATTGGTTGCCTTAACTTTTCAAATTTTTTACTAAAATAACTGCCGCTAATTTCAGATCTTAACCATGGTTAAGTTAATCAAATAAGCCCTTCCATTAAGCAAAACCAATATTCCAAAGAAGTCCCTCTTCTAAAATAATTTAATTTGCATAGCAAATCACTTTGGAAAAATCCCCAAAAATTCCAAAAATTCACTTTAATCATGTTATTTAACATATCAAAATTTAAGACCCAAATTCTCAATATATTTTTCGAAATAAATTTATAAACCCAAATAACCATATTTTCCTTCGAAAATTCATAACAATCTTTCCATAACTTGGAAAACTCCAAAATCATGTCTAACATAACATAAAATTTTTCCATGGCATTTAAACATCAACATAAAGCGATTTCTCCCTAAAACCGTGTATATTCTCATTTAAACAATCTTGTTTAAATTAAACAAATTAATATTCAAGCGTATAATCACCCAATTCACCATAAAATCGATTTTACCTTTAAATCCAAAAACATATGATTACACAACAAAATAGAGATGGAATTATTATTCACCTTGATTTAGATAAGGAGATTGGATTGAGATTGATTTCCCCTAAGCTTGAGTCTCTAGCTTTTGATTTAATTCCTCTTCTCTTAATGGCCGGCTCCTTTTTAAGTTTTTGGTTTGCGTTTTCAAAACGACGTGAATGGGAAATAAAAATAGGAACGAAAATATATAGGGGTTAAGGGTTATGTGCGGCAAATACCCAATATACGTTATGTAGATTAATTAGCTTATAACCCATTCTTAAGCCCATTTAGTTATTTAATTGAGCTCAGTCTTAATTATATTTATTCAAATCTCAACTCTCTTATCACTTAACATTTACATTATTCTATTTAATTTATTTAATTAAATCTCCTAAATAATGTTATAAAAAATTAGGGGTGTTACAGGCTCCCCTCCTTAAAGAATTTCGTCTTCGAAATTCAGTAAGGACTAAATACTAAACATAGCAATCATCTCTAACGTTTCCTACAACCATACTAGTCTACATGACTAGGAATTATCTATATAAATCTAATATAGACATACCCTTATAGCAGATCGGGATAAGTATCTCGAATCATGTCCTTTGTCTCCCAAGTACAGTCCTTTTCGTTGTCGCTCCACTGAACTTTCACCAACTTGACTATCTTGTTCCTTAATCTTTTCTCATCTCTCACAACAACCCCAACTAGTTGTCTAACAAAAGTCAAATTAGGCTCTACTACTAGATCTTCCAACCCCGTCGGAGGAATAGTAGTCTCTGGATCATGCACATACTTTCGAAGATGAGACACATGAAATACATTATGGGCACCTGCAATACTGCTTGGCAACTCTACTCTGTATGCGAGCTTTCCAATCCTTTCTATAATCAAGAATGGACCAACATATCTCAGTGTCATTTTCCCTGACTTCCCGAACCGTACCACACCCTTCATCGGTGATACCTTAACAAAAACCCTGTCTCCAACTGAGAACTCTAGGTCCTTATGCCTTTTATCTACGTAACTCTTCTACCTGGATTGAGCTTCCTTCATCCATTCTCGGATCAACTCAATCTTCTCTTACGCCTCCGTAACCAAATCTGGACCTAAAACCAATCTGTCTCCAGCCTCCAACCAACATATTAGTGATTTGCATGGCCTTCCATACAAAGCTTCAAAAGGCGCCATTCCTATACTAGTTTGATAACTATTATTATAGGAAAACTCAACCAAATGTAGGTGATCCTCCCAAGATCCAACAAAGTCCAACACACAAGCTCTCAACAAATCCTCGAGTACCTTATTGACTCTCTCTGTCTGCCCATCCGTCTGAGGGTGATATGCAGTACTCATCCTAAGCTTAGTGCCTAACACATCCTGTAGACTCTTCCAGAATTCGCTAGTGAATAAAGCATCTCTATCACTGACTATGCTACTAGGAACTCCATGTAGTCTAACTATGTTCTTCATGAACAGCTTCACCAAAACAGGTCCCGTCCTGGTTAACTTAATGGAATGAGATGGGCACTCTTGGTCAACCTTTCCACTACGACCCATATACTTTCATTTCCTCTATTTGACCTTGGCAACCCGTCTATAAAATTCATATATATCGAATCTCGTTTCCAAACTGGAATCTCTAGAGACTGAAGCAACCCACTTAGCTTCTGATGTTCGGCTTTCACTTGTTGACAATTTGTACACTGCCTAACCCACAAGCCAACATCCATCTTCATGGCTTCCCAATAGAAGCGCCTCTTCATATCTTGATACATCTTGGTCCCTCCAGGATGAATTGTAAACTTGGATTGATGACATTCCCCAAGAACTTATTTCGTCAAGTTCTCAACATGTGAAACACATAATCGCCCCTTCTTTCTCAACCATCCTCTCTGGTCAAGACAAAAATCTTTCAAATCATCGATCTTGGTTCCAACCTCAAGCTTTCTGATCTTCTCAACTAATAACGGATCCTCCTTCTGCTTAGAAGTGATTCTCTCGATCAACACCGGTCGAACTTCTAAATAGGACAACATGGCAGTACTCTGACTAGAACTAGCAGCCAATCTTAACTGCACACCACAACTGGCCAAAGCTTCTAGATCCTTCCATTCTGCCGGCATAGCCAACGCCACATTTTGGTGTCCTCTGCTAAGAGCATTCGCTACTTTATTACCTTTCCCTGGTATATACTCTATACCAAAATAATAAGCAGCCAAAAACTCTAACCACCTATGTTGTCTCATATTCAACTCCTTCTGAAAGAATAAATATCTTAAAGACTTATGATCAGTATACAACTCAAATCTCTTCCCTAAGAGATAATTCCTCAAAATCTTCAAGGAAAGAATCACCGCAGTCAACTCTAAGTCATGAGTAGGATATCTTACTTCGTGCGGTCTAAGCTACCTAGATGCATAGGCAATAACTTTACCCTTCTGCATCAACACAGCTCTCAATCCAGTCCCACATGCATTAGTATACACCACCAACCCTTGGTTTCCGTCTAGAACTACTAACACTGGTGCATTGGTCAACAAATGCTTTAACTTAAGGAAGCCTTCCTCGCATTTGTCGGACCAAACAAACTTCACGTCTTTCTTGGTCAACTTAGTCAAAGGTGCTGTTATCCGCGAGAAATCCTTAATGAATATCCGGTAATAACCAGCAAGTCTAAGAAAACTCCTGAACTCGGTTACTGTCTCTAGTCTCTTCCAATTACTGACAGTAATGTGCACGTAAATGTGCATATATATATACATCCATATTTTATCTCTTTTTATTTAAATAAATATCATATTTGGGCATTTTAACATGTTTAAAACCAAAATTCAATTAATTTCTAATCATCGTATATTCACCTTCATTCAGGGGCAAAACGGTTATTTTTGTGCATGTGTAAATTTGAGAATTTTTACTTGGACATTTTTGATGATTTTTATAGGAATTTGGAGGCATATGGAAGATGCTTATATGAAGATACATGCATGCACAAATGAATACAAAGGAAAGAGGAGGGAAATAATTCAAAGTGAAGATCATGGAGGACCCCACCTACCCACCTACCTTAATGTACAAATTAGAGGCTAATGCACATGCTTATGGAATTAATGGCTTCATGTACACTTAAATGATGATTAGTAGAAGCTAATGATTACTTGGCCTCCGCACTTTCTCAAGGGTATTTTGGGCTTTCCCAAAAAATATGAATTAGGGTTTCATACATGTATAAAGACCCCTTATGTTTCATGTAACCCTCTTCTTAGTCTCTCTTAGTTTAGTTTAGGCCCACAAATAAACAAGCTCTTCTCTTTCTCTTTTCATGGCTACTTAGCCATTTTTATCTTCATGTAATTTTTCTTTTTTATGCAATTTAATATATGATCTTTTCCCTTTCTTGTTTATTTCCTTTCATGTTGTAGTGTAGATTTACTTTCATGCAAGTAGAATAGTTCTAATTCTTTCATTGTTGGGCATGTTTTCACCGAACCAAAGAGGGGAGGTCACCACCGAATCATAATAAGGAAGTCCTCGCCGAACCAGAGTAAAGCAGGCATCGCCAAGCCAAGACAGCCGAACCAACTCCACCCATCCACTACCGGACCAACCCACCACCGAACCATTTATTGCCGAATCAAGGCCATCCTCTCACCACCGAACCACTCGCCACCGGACCAATCATCGCCCCACCTACTACCGGTCCAATCCACTTCTCCATCCACTACCGAACCAACATCGCCAGGCCAGATCACGTCAGCCCAGGCCCATCAACAGCTATATACTTCCAAGACCCCTACCCCAGCCTCACTCTATAAATAGAGGGGTAGGGGTACAACAAGGGGGGACAAGTTTGAGAGCTCAAGCACGGATAGAACTTTCAAACAATTTTCATATACTTGTATCAAAGCTTTGTACTTGTAATCTGAACAGTAAAGGAGAATAACATATAAATGGACGTAGGCACATTCTGGCCGAACCACTATATATCTGTGTGTCTTTTACAGTTTAGTCCCTGCTTTTCATATATTTGCATAAATCACCCAGATCACTAAAAACAACATAAAATCAACTAAATCATAAGACTTGGAGGTGTTTGCCCATTTTTTGTGCAAACATTTTTGGTGCTTTCATTGAGAGGGGCTGAACCCCGGACTTCAGCTTCTCCCACTTAACTTTATTCCTAACAGCATCGCTCATTGCTTGGAAGACATGCCTCCCAAGCAGAAGAAAGATGTTAACAAAGGAAAAAACATCGCAACCAACAGTATTCCAGATCCAGTGGTCACAGATAAAATAAGTCGTCCCATTACAGCAGCAGTACCAAATGAAGGTCAGGCAAATCCGACAACCCCTGCCACAGAACAGCCGGCAACAATTACTAGAGCAGATCTAGACAGGGTTGTGGCTGAAGTGACTAACCGCTTCACATCCCAGTAGGAAGCCTTGGTAGACCAACTCATGTCACGCTTAAGGGATGCTGAAGAGTGCAACCGCAACATTGAATCATGGGGTGAGTCCCAGTCTGGGGGATCTCAGAGACAACAAAGATCTTCCTTCTTCGAAGGAGCTGACGACAGAAGCGGCCATGGTAGGAGCCGAGACCGAGCTTAGCCCGAAGTTGGACCTGAGGAAACGCTTGGAACCGAACCCAATGGGAGAGGTACCGGGCGGAGGTCAACTGTAGCCGAGCCTATCGTACTGCCTAACCACGGAAACACCAATGAACGGGGCCGAGCTAGAGTCAAGCCCGAAGTCGGACCCGAGGAAGTGCTTAGATCAGAACCCGGCAGGGGAAGATCAAGGCAAGGGCGAACTGTAGCTGACCCTAGCATGCTCACAGAAGACCAAAGACAGCCACTGGAAAATATTAGGAATGATAGACGATACCATCCCTACAGGTCATCTGGACGGAATCAATCCCACAGAGTAGAACCCAACTCATTTCTATCTGCTCCAAATTCTGATTAAAGGATGGCACGCTTGTTCAGAGAGTGTGTCCAACGGGATCAAAGAGATCGAGGGATAGGCGCTAGGGTAACCAGCCCTTTTGCCCGCAATATCGAAATTGTCATCAACTCCCAAGAATGGAAAATGCCTACAATGGAACCTTACAAAGGAACCTCTGACCCCGTTGTACACTTACAAAGATACACACAACATATGCTCATGAGTGGAGCAACAGAAGGAGTGCTGTGCAAATGCTTTCCGCTATTCTTAGCAGATCTAGCTACCTCGTGGTTCTGCCATCTACCCCAAGGATCCATCAGCTCATGGGAGATGTTGAAAGAAAAGTTCATCAGCCAGTTCTGCATTCATGTGGAGCAACCCAAGGACGCT
Source organism: Allium fistulosum (assembly GCA_030737815.1). Taxonomy (NCBI): domain Eukaryota; kingdom Viridiplantae; phylum Streptophyta; class Magnoliopsida; order Asparagales; family Amaryllidaceae; genus Allium; species Allium fistulosum. The sequence continues at coordinate 1,122,600,759 of CM060904.1, read as the reverse complement.
TATTCCTTATCCAGTATCAAATAGAAACCTGGAGAGAAGGTACAACAATATTTAACCTGATTCAATGCCGCAGCAGCCGCAGTCCAAGATGCCGATGAGAAGCTTATCTTAATGGCCCTCTGTAGTGGTATGCATCCGGATACTAAATTTTCCAGAAGATTGACAAAAGAAAAACCAGCTACTTTACCCGATTTCTTCCATGAAGCTGGGAAATATATGAGACTTGAAGACGCTGTCACTGGGAGGCAGACAGGGCAACAAAATAAGGCAGCTCACGGCAACACGCCCGCAGTAGCAAAGGACGTTCGAAGAAATGATTCTAGAGACAACGCTGGGGGCAAGAAGGGAGAAAAGCGTCTATATCGGCCAGGACCGAGATTTGACGCTTACACCCCGTTGAATGAAACGATCGAAAACATCTTCCTGGCTACTCAAGACGAAGTTAAATACAAACGCCCCCCGCACAAGAAGGAATCAGATAACGCAATTAAGTTTGGAAAATTCTGCCGCTTCCACGAATCCCATGGGCATGATACCAACGAATGCCATCATCTCCAGGACTTGATTGAAGAACACATCAGAAGAAGAAGACTAGAACGCTATGTAAAAGGCCAGAACAGGACTCTAGTTCCTGCCAATGAGAACCCAAGGCTACCCTCCCAAGAAATAGGCAGAGGAAATCGCAACACCAGCGGCTCCAGTCAAGAGAAGATAGTGGTCCATACCATCTCGGGAGGGCCACACATCACCGACGGAAGCTGGGCAGAGATGGAAAGGTACGGAAAGTCACTTAGAAACAATGAAGAATGCGTCAATTCTATTATAGAAGAACGCCACCTGAAGCGGATAGAGAATGGTGACATCACATTCAGTAGGCGTGACCTGGAGGGAAGGCAGTATCCTCACACGGATCCCATGGTTATCTCTGCCCGGCTCGGTCTAGCCGAGGTTTTCCGAATTCTAGTAGACACTGGAAGCTCAGTGAATATCCTATTCAAGCATGCCTTTGACAAAATAAAGCTGTCATTAAAGGATGTTCTTCCCTGCAATAAACCACTACACGGTTTCACAGGAAATGCGAAGATGCCCCTCGGGCGACTGGACCTCTTTGTTGAAATTGGAAGTCATCCCCGCTCCATTGTGCGGAAACAGACATTTGTGCTGATAGAAAACCACTCGGCCTACAACGCCTTCTTAGGAAGGCCAGCCTTGTCTGACTTCCAAATTGTCGTGGCCCCATGGTGCCTAAAGATGAAATTTCCAACGGACAATGGAGTAGGGGAAGTAGAGGGAGACCAGGACATTGCTCGAGATTGCTATGTAACTGAACTTCGCAACAACCACAGGAAGGATAAAGGGAAGAGTGTAGAGATTGCCCTCTACACAAAAAGTTTGGAAGCCTAGCAACTAAAGAAAGCCCCTCCTCTCCGATATACCAGCGACCCTTTCAATGAATTAGACCCCAGGGACAAAGAGGAGGAGGCCACCGCCGAGCCTGCAGAGGCAATGGAATTTGTATCTGTAGACAGACATGACTCGAGTAGACTACTGAAAGTCGGGTCCCAACTAAAAGCAGAGTTGAAGGAACAACTCATTGATTTTCTCTGCCACAACTTGGATGTATTTGCATGGTCACACGTTGACATGACCGGAATCTCCCCTGACATAGCATGCCACGTACTAAACATTGATCCTACCAAGGCGCCAGTAAAACAGAAAAAGAGAAGTATGGGGGCAGAACGATCAGCAACCCTCGATGAAGAAGTAAAGAACCTACTTGCCAATGACTTCATACGAGAAGCCATCTACCCAGAGTGGATCGCCAACCCGGTGCTGGTAAAGAAGGCTAATGGGAGTGGCGAACATGCATTGACTTCTCCAAATTAAATGACGCCTTACTTCCCACTTCCCCGAATCGATCAGCTTGTGGACAGCACAGCCGGGCACGAACTCTTATCTTTTATGGATGCATACTCAGGATATAACCAAATTCCTATGCATGCTCCCGATCAAGACCACACTAGTTTCATCACTGACCGGGGATTGTACTACTACAAGGTAATGCCTTTCGGACTTAAAAACGCAGGAGCCACCTATCAGCGCCTCGTCAATAAGATGTTTGCGGGGCTAATAGGACAAACTATGGAAGTTTATGTGGATGACATGCTGATAAAGTCAAGGGAAGCTGACGATCACGTAAGCCACCTGGATGAAATGTTTCAAGTACTTCGCCAATATGGAATGAAGCTAAATCCTCTAAAGTGCTCCTTCGGAGTATCATCAGGAAAGTTTCTAGGATTCATCGTCCATGCCAGAGGAATTGAAGCAAACCCTGAACAAGTCCGAGCTCTGAAAGATATCAGGATACCTTCTACTCGGAAGGAAATGCAAAGCCTAAATGGGAAGGTGGCCGCCCTGAGCAGATTCATCTCTAAAGCGACCGACAAATGCATCCCCTTCTTTGAAGCTCTAAAAAAAGAGAATGGAAAATTCGAATGGACTGACGAATGCTTAACGGCTTTCCTTAACTTAATCGAACACCTCCAGAGACCACCAGTACTCTCAACTCCGAACAAAGGCGAAGAGCTATACCTATACCTTGCTGTGTCATCTCATGCTCTAAGCGCCGCATTGGTGAGAGAAGACAAACGCACGCAACGGCCAGTATACTTTGTAAGCAAGAGGTTTACAGGGGCGGAAGCCAGATATCCTAAACTTGAGAAACTAGCGTACTGTTTACTAATCACATCACGGAAACTGCATCACTATTTCCAGTCCCATTCCATCAGAGTTCTGACCGATCAACCACTAAGGCAGGTACTCCATCGTCCCGACACTTCTGGGCGACTACTTAAATGGTCATTGAACTAAGTCAATATGATATCACCTACCATCCTCGCACCGCCATCATGGGACAAGCCATGGTCGATTTCATTGCCGAATTCACTACCAACGAAGGTAAGGAGCAATCGGAAATAGCAGAAGACATCAAGTGGAATCTCTTTGTGGATGGTGCATCAAACGAACAAGGCTCGGGGGCAGGGGTGGTAATAATCACCCCTAGGGGAAATAAGCTACACTATGCTATAAGGTTGGAATTCGCTGCCACCAACAACGATGCAGAGTATGAAGCAGTGATAGCTAGATTAGAACTTGCCTTAGAAATCGGAGCCAATTCTTTGTGTCTTCATAACGATTCTCAATTTATTGTAAATTAAATACTAGGAGAATTCCAGGCTCGAGAAGAACGACTCATAGCATATTTAAAGAAGACCAAGTTGCTTCTCAATCGATTGGATCACTATTTAATCAAACACATCCCTCGAGAAGAGAACCAAGAGGCCGACGAATTGGCGAAGCAAGCTAGCATGAGAGACGGTGCTATTTTCGGAGCAGTAGCCATCTCAAAGCAACTGACCCTAAGTTTTGAGCAAGTGAATCTGATAGCTGCAACCGAAGAAGAAACTTGGATGACTCCCATCCGAGACTACTTACAAAGTGGCACACTGCCCAACGGGCGTAACGAAGTCAAGAAAATCTTGAGGAAAGCTTCCCGCTACACAATACAAGAGGGCACCCTCTATCGGTGCGGCTTCTCTAACCCCTTATTAAGGTGTGTTGCTGGAAGGGAAGCTAAGGAAATCTTATCCAACATCCATCAAGGAAGCTGCGGAGATCACACTGGAGGGCAGACTTTGGCAAAAAAGATACTCCGATATGGATATTTCTGGCCCACCTTAAGCAAGCACGCCTTAGATTTCGTCAGAAAATGTGACAGATGTCAGAAGTTCGCTAAGATTCCGCGGTGACCAACAACTGAGATTACTCAAATGACCAGCCCTTGGCCCTTTCCAGTATATGGAATTGACTTGATTGGCGAACTGCCAATGGGCCAAGGCGGGGCCAAATATGCTATAGTGGCAGTCGACTATTTCACCAAATGGGTGGAAGTAGAACCCCTAAATAAAGTATCTTCAGCAAAAGTTATTAACTTCTTGATCAAAAATGTTCTGTGTAGGTACGGAGTCCCATTCAAAATCATATCGGACAATGGACTTCAGTTTGACAGCGAGGAGTTCGCCAACTGGTGCCAAGAGCACGGAATTCACAAAAGCTTCTCATCCGTAGCTTATCCCCAGGCAAACGGACAAGTCGAAGCCGTCAACAAAATTCTCAAAACTCTAATCAAAAAGAAACTCGAAAAGTCAAAAGGCGCTTGGGTGGATGAACTCCCTACGGCACTGTGGGCCTATCGCACATCTTTCAGAACATCAACGAGGCATACTCCTTTCTCTTTGGCATATGGATCGGAGGCTATGCTCCCAGTTGAAACTATAGTGCCTTCCCACCGTAGGAACTATAACCCAGAAGAGAACGAAGAGCTCCTCCACATGTCTTTGGATCTAATTGAGGAAAGAAGAAATGATGCAGCCCTCAAAGCAGCAGCTCACAAGCAAAAAGTGGCAACGCAATACAACTCCAAAGTCAAGCATCGTAGCTTACAAAAAGGAGATCTTGTCCTCAAGCGAATCTTCCCGCACCCCGGAGCGCTAGATCCAATCTGGGACGGACCATATGTAATTCATAAAGATCTCCACAATGGAGCTTATATTTTGTTAACAGTAGACAGGGAGGTGTTCCAGAGGGCATGGAACATCCAACACCTTCATCGATACTTTTCTTAACTTGTACTGCCCATATGAAGTGAATTAACAAAGAGAATCAGTGGACGTAGGCATTTTCGTGCCGAACCACTTTAAAAAACTTGTCTCTTTTTAACTTGTTCCTTTATATCTTGGCTGCTTGTTAACTTTATCCTTTTCTATTGAACAAAATCCTATGTAATGACATTCCCATTCAAGACATCACGACGCAACCTCACCTGGACAAGACCTAACAGGTACTATGCGAATCTATGCCCTCGCCAATGAGAAAATTTTGCTCCAGCATCCCTCTGCTGTGAGTTAACTCATTGCTCGCAATCGGCCCTTAAAACCAACTGCAATGAACCGATTATAAGCCACCGAGAAGGCCGACTATAGCCGAGGCAGCTCATTACGGCGTTTGGCTCGCCGGCAACCGTGAGCCTACTTTAAGCCCCAACATAAGGTGTGGCCAGCCAGGGGTAGTTCACGGTTGACGATCGGCACCCACGCTAGCCGGCCACGGTAAATCGAATAATACCCACGATTACGGGCCATAATGGCCCGGGTAATTACTGTGCGCGATCTCTGCTCCGAATGTCTTAAATACGGCTGTGGTAAAAAGATAAACTCCCCGCAGAGGCGTAAGACGGGTGACAAATGTCTCCAAGACCCACAGCTAGGGAAAGTGACTACAAAACCCGTTTGCCACGAACTTAAGCACATCGAAGGCCTTCCGTGATTGGAAGTTTTACTGCTTCTCATATTTCTATTTTATTTAAAAACTGTCCTCCTATCCTCTATAACAATCCCTAAAGTACAGGACATAAGATAGGAGACGCTCACTAAGAACTCACAATTGGATGACGAGTCAATCAACTGCATTCCATACTCAGTCATATAAGACATTCAAAGCAACCGTCTACAACTAAAACATGAAGGGCGGTACTTTCTTCTTTTGTGTATAAATACGTAGCTATAATTTTTGCGCACATCACATTAAACATTGCAAGAAAGATATCCAGGTCAAGTTAAGGAGTCGGCTGCACCGGAGCTTCACCCTTGTCCTGCTGGCCCTTCGAAATATCCTTAACCGTGGAGTGGGAACTTTTAGCATGTTGACCAGAGATATTTAGTGCTCCAGAGGTCTCGCCTGTCCGATCAAGAAAAGAATTCATTAATAATAAGCAACCAAGTTACGGAAAGCTAAAAGGGAAGACTTACTAGCATCTGCTCCTTGATCATCATCCTCTAATTGCACACCTACCTCTTCAGCAGTAAGCAGGCGCATACCCTCCTTCACCGCCGCTTTCTCCTCCTTGGAGAATTGAGCCGTAACCACATCCATTCTGAAGGCCACGCCGCCCTCCTTATCTGCTTCGGCCTTAGCCTCCTCCAGGGCCCTAAGATAAATCCTAGCAATGACTCGGGGATAATCATCCATCCAAGATAAGTTGCCCTGTCTCCAAGTGCGAAAGTACATATCCTGAAGCATCTCATCCATTATCCCCTCATTCTCTTCAAACTCCCTTATTCGGCCCTCAGAAGCCAACAGCTGTGCAGTAGCAGCATCCCTCTCCGATTGGTACCGCGAGCGGTCGGCTTGGAGGGATTTCCTCATCGCCTCCATCTCATCCTTTAGCTTGTTTTGAGCCAGCTCTGCAGCTTCAAGCCTCCCGGATAACTCCTCTACCCGCTCGAGATCCGCTTTCCGAACCTCATCCACCGTTGCAATAGCCATATCGATCCGTTCCTTGCAGGCGGCCGCCATTTTCCGCAACTCTGCCCTGCTGACCTCTTCCATAGTCTTCTTTAATTGCCTAGATGCAGCCTCATGCTGAGAAATCTGGATGGCTTGATCAGCAAGTTGTTTAGCCTGGTCAGAAACCATTAACCGCAGTCGAATATTGGCGCTCCCGATTTCCTCCCCAGCCTTGACCAGTCGGGCATGATGCCCCATCAGCTTCTTGGTTTCCTCGGCGACCCGGTCGATGTTCGCCTTAGCTTCATCCCCTAGAGTTACAACCCGAGTGGTAAGCAAATCAAGGTCCAGGGACTTAGCCTCATCAAGCACCCGTACCATAGGATTGCAAGAGAGAAGGTGTTCACCAGTAGCCTCGTCGAAGAAGATATCATGAGAGGCCGGGTCCAGATCTGGATGACCTGCAAACGGATTACGAGCCAAGCCAGGGTGATCTATCAGGGTAACGGTAGGATTTTCAGACGGATGCGGAGAAGGTATGAACTTAGTATCCCCCTCCGTGATATCGTGAAGAGGCTGGAGTGGGGGCTGAAGACCAGGTGAAGGTTCGAACAAGGAGCGGCTCCTCTTCTTCTTCTGAATACCCTCTTCAATGACCCTAAGAAGAGGACGGTAGCCGACTACATCCCCGGAGCAGTTGGTCGGAGGCTTCGGTTTAGTAGAAGCTTTGAGGAACTTATATTGTTCGAGGCGGTGCCGAACATCCGAGGTCTTGGCCGCTTTGCCCGCTCCTGGAATGAAAACCAAGTGTCACAAGCATGCATTGAACCGTAATTCAAGAAATATATCAAGTTAAGAAGAGTAAAAAAAATTCACCTTAAATCGCAGAAGTTGCCTCAGCTGAAGCACTCCTGGAAGATAAATCGGCGCCAGTCCTGGCCTTTCCAGCTTTCTTGGGCTTCTCCGCCAAAGCCGGTCCTTCCTCCAACCCTTCGAAGGCTTGGCAGAGAGCGTCATCTGTCCACTCTTGAATCACGCCTGCTTGCCCAGGAGGTAAAGCCCCGGTGCAATCACCGCTCTGTCCTTCGCCACCATCATCGCCGTGACGATCATCATCACCTTCTCTACCACTTCCACTCTCCACCTCACCTCCTTCATCCTCGCCTATTTCCTCCTCCACATTTTCCTCCTCCGGAACATCTGGACATGTGCTGGGAGAGGGTCCATCGGACTTCTTGAGTTTCTTTCCCCTGGCGACTGGATGTATCGAGAAGGGTCTCCTTTTGCTGCTCTTCGCCGTAGCCCCTCCTTTAGCTTTGGCAGCCCTCTCCTCCGCCGTGTCTCTCTGCTTGACCATGGACTGCTGTGGTAGAATCAGGTTGTGCCCCAGAAGTGTAGCGGTCCTGATCAAGTAAGAAGCCAACCTATCCCTTCCCGAAATGGCTTCAATTTCCGCAGCCATCTGAACCAGGCGATCGTTCTCCACGACCGCAAAGCCACCTGTCGCTAGAAAGAAATAAAAACACATAAGAAGAAGCATTGCAGTCAGAACAAAAATTATAAATGAGATTCAACTTACAGCCAGAAGTGAAGCGGCGGAAAGAAACAGAGTCATCTCTGACAAAAAACCATTCCTTCTTGAACATGCTGAACTTCGAGTATAAATCCAGGACTGGCTTGAAGGACATGGCCGACTCCAAGCTAATATACGGAGACCCCTTCTTGTAGCCTCTTAAATTGTACAGATATCGGATTTCCCGGTTGGAGGGAGGACGCCCGTATCTCCTCTGGAAGATAACAAACAGGCTCACCAAGATGGCGTAGGAGTTAGGCTGAAGCTGGAAAGGAGCCACCTTCAGGTATGTGATGAAGCTGGCTATCCAAGCATTAAGAGGTGGGATGGCACCACACATGCAATGATACATGCTATAAGCAAAATAGCCTTCAGGGGGGTTATACGGCATCACTCCTTCCCCCGACAACAACATATGCGCTCTGTCGATCCCAAAAGAGCGAGAAATAACATCAAGCTTCTCGTCTTTGAGGGAGCTAGGGGAGCAATCAGGAGGTGAGTTCAGAAGCTCTTGAGGACCGTACCCGTCCACTAGCGATCTCGGGGTGGGTCCACGTCGTTCTGGATTTGACTGGACTGGGGGCACGACGGGGGACTCTCTTCTGTCCGTAGATTTCATCTTGTCGGAACGGGTTTCTACTTTATGAGACATTATCTGCAACACGAGAAAGCACATTGTTAGAACGAGGGATGTAGAGATATAAACAAGCAAGTGTATGTTGTCTACAGTTTCACTTATAATTCGGCACTCAAGCCCATTCGATAGTTAGAGGCACGAAGATTCATTCAGCACTCGAACTCTATGGGTTCGTTCGGTAGTTCGAAACATGAAAGTCATTCGGCAATCACCTGATTCGGTTGTCAAGTGTGATTCGGCAGAAAAATATGATTCGGCTATCTCACTTGGTAGGGAATAACGAGAGCATAATGCCCATACTTATAGGCAAACGTAAATGACCGAACCAACTGGGTCAGCACACAGGACCGAATGAAAATGTCCAAGCTGAAACAAAGCGAGACATATGACTGGCATATGCCCCACTTTGGGGGGCAAATGTTGGGCATGTTTTCACCGAACCAAAGAGGGGAGGTCACCACCGAATCAGAATAAGGAAGTCCTCGCCGAACCAGAGTAAAGCAGGCATCGCCAAGCCAAGATAGCCGAACCAACTCCACCCATCCACTACCGGACCAACCCACCACCGAACCATTCATTGCCGAATCAAGGCCATCCTCTCACCACCGAACCACTCGCCACCGGACCAATCATCGTCCCACATACTACCGGTCCAATCCACTTCTCCATCCACTACCGAACCAACATCGCCAGGCCAGATCACGTCAGCCCAGGCCCATCAACAGCTATATACTTCCAAGACCCCTACCCCCAGCCTCACTCTATAAATAGAGGGGTAGGGGTACAACAAGGGGGGACAAGTTTGAGAGCTCAAGCACGGATAGAACTTTCAAATAATTTTCATATACTTGTATCAAAGCTTTGTACTTGTAATCTGAACAGTAAAGGAGAATAACATATAAAGTGGATGTAGGCACATTCTGGCCGAACCACTATAAATATGTGTGTCTTTTACAGTTTAGTCCCTGCTTTTCATATATTTGCATAAATCACCCAAATCACTAAAAACAACATAAAATCAACTAAAGCATACGACTTGGAGGTGTTTGCCCATTTTTTGTGCAAACATTCATGTTGCTAGATACATTTGTTAATCCAATGACAAATATGAGAGGCTAAACCCCTTCAATTTAGGGGTAATGAAGCTCTCTAATTATGTAGCTTCAACTATTTGTTAATTCATGCTCTCTTTTTGTGCTTAATGAAGAATGATTGAAGTGGTTTAATTGTTGTTTTTGCTTTGAATTTGATAGCCTATATTGTTGACACCAAATAGGCTATGCTTAAACAATCACTAACACTAATTGCCTCTTCATCAAAATATGATTATGGCAAAAGAAAGTGATTTGAAATTAAAATTTGATGGTCTATATTTCTAATCAATAGTTAATAGGCCATACTTAAAATAGATTTCATTTTCATTTTCATTGTCAAATTTCATGAAAGTTAGTAAGGGGTTTAAGGGGTGTGTTATAGTTTGATGGCTTATGTCTGCTAATCAATAGCACAAATATACCATACTTATGATAAGCACATCAATTAAAGCACTAATGACCATAAAAGAGAGATTATGATTTTATATGTGTTGAACTACATGATCTAGAGAGTGGATTTATTCTCTAAATTGTCATTTAACCCTTATATTTGCATCTCTTTTCTTTTAGTTAGTTAGCTAATTTTCTAATTCTCTAGCTTAACTTTCACTCGACTTTGGTTTAATTTGATTGAATAGATTTTTAAAATCATCAATTCCCTATGGATCGACCCGTATTTACCACGTACTACAAGTGTACGCCGTGCGCTTGCGGTTATATTTTAATTTAAATTCATTCGATGCTTTTCTAAACCGATAGAAATTTCGTCGACGAACAAGTTTTTGGCGCCGTTGCCGGGGAATTGTTTTGATTTTGATTTTCTATTCTTCGGATTATTTTTGTGTGTTTTCATTTTGTGTGTGTATTGCATTTTAAAAAAAATTGTGTGTGTTTGTGAGATTTTGTTTTTCAATTGTGTGTGCGCTTGTTGTTGTTCATTTTCTCTTGCATTTGCATTTCTAAAAAAAACATTCACATTCTCCGAAATAAAAACAAAAATATTTTATTTCCCTTTCAATTTGCATTTCATTTTTCTTACAATTTACATTGCATTTACAATTTAAAAAAATCTATTAAATTACTGTTCTCTGTTCACTACAGTGCATCTTAGTGCACATTCACATCCTCTGCAGTTTTATCACCTTACATACTTCAATCTTGCTCTGACCATCTTTGTGCACATCCTTGTTTCAATACAACACCCTGACCATCAGTGCCAACTGCCAACTCCCCACACTTCTCAACCTTCTCAACATCATAGCAGCAACACAGGGCCACCATCAAACCTTGCATTACCCACCCTCCTCTGACCAAAACAACTTCTTCCACATCAACTCTTTTCTGCCCCAACAGTTCTGCCTACTGCTAAACTCATACCCACTGCACTATGAACACTCACTGACATACTTCACTACGATATCAACTGCTATGTCCAATTTCCATTCAACCATATACAACAGCAATTAACATAGAACTATCAATCCATATCACAAACAAACAATGCACATACCACCAAATTCCAACAACCATTCCTGACCCATCTCCTTCTTCCACTCCATTGACAGCCGGAACCACACACTCCAAACAAAACAGCCCCGAACTCCACCAACTTCTTGCCAGTGTACATTTCTCCTCACCTCCCCAAGACTTCATTGCTGCAAGACAACCAAAACACTACAACCACCTCCAACTTGCAAACATTCCACATCCACACTTGCAAACATTCCTCTTGACAGCAGCAGTTTTCACTGCTGACCACTACTGCAAAACTGAAACCATCATCATCATAACTTCTTGCCACATCAGGTTAACAACAACACTTCAACAAATCTCTGTTTCAAACCATCACACGGAGCTCGCCTAATCAAACATCCCCTCTGCAACACTCTCCATCTCACCACTGCAGTCGCCATCAAACTACAAACTCGCAGCTGACTCAAAATATTCACAATTCAATTTCAATACAAACAGGCACACTTCCACACCTTTGCCTACAACACTCGAACCCCCCTTCTACCATCAGCATATATACTTCTGTCAACAACCACCACTACTCGACAGTCAGACTCCATTTCATTCATTTCATCAAACACAAACAATAACAACCACCATTCCATTACTTCTCCACACTCGTTTGTGACCATTCACTTCTTCCACCAGCAACTACCCGTCTTTCTCCCCTTTACTGCATTGTTGTCACACTGCAGCAGCATCACGTTACATCCACACTTTCCTCCTCAACGAACAACTTCAAATGAACCACAACATTCTACAACCCATACCATATCACCTACCTGAACAGTAAACCGCCCAAACTCTTCTGCCAAAACAACCATCTGACTATATTGTTGTCATCGTTCACCATCTCTACTTGCTGTTACCACCTAAACACTGCTGGCATACCTGCTCCACTACTGTATACAAGCTTCACCAGAGAAACCCATCACTGCAAATTCCAGCCTCATCACCATTTACTATCATCCACCTTCTACAATCACACTACTTCCTTTTCCATTCCCTAACATACCATTTCCCTAAACTACACTGCTGTCCAAACCTCCCCACCATATCACACTATATCCTTCCACTGTCTTGTCAAAAAAATTGCAACAGCAGCTTCACCACACTACTACCCAATTTTCGATTTCACCTTCCACTTCCAGCAGCGACTTCAACCTCACAACCAATAATTGACTGCAACCATCACCTAACCAGACCAATTCGACCGCCCTCACAACCAATAATTGACTGCAATTACCACAACCCAATACTTGACCGCAACCAACCTCTTCAACCACGGTTATCCTCCCCAAATCCAAGAACCACTCGCCTGAAGCTTCAATCGGAATCCTCTCCATCACCAACTACCGCAACCACGAACCTACGTCGAAAAAAGGGGAAGCTTTTGATTTGAGAAAGTGAACTCGATTTGAGGGAAATTTGGAATTTAAAAGTTTTTTATTTGTTCTGGGCAAGACTGATTCGTGGAAGTTGATTGCTCGTGATAATTGATTGAGCAAGTGTGGTTTGTTTATTTATTTTAGTTGGGAGTTCTTTAAAAAAAATGGGGGGTATTTATTTCGGTTTTACTTGTTTGTTTTAAAAGTCCTTTTTTTTCATCTTCTTTCAATTTTTTTAAGTAAAACTTCACTATTAAGTTCCTTTTCAAAAAAAAACAAAGAGTCTCTCCCTAAAAAAAGGCTTTTTTTTTGTTTCGTTTGTTTTATTTCTTAATAAGAAAAACAAGTTGTTTCGTTCTTAAATTTGTTTTTGTTTTTCCTTGCCAAAAAAAACATATTTTACAATTTCAAAAAAAAAGGGTTGTTTTGAATTTATTTTCATTAAGTTTGTTCTAGTTTTTCATTTTTCTTTGATATATATATATATATATATAATAAATTTGTATATATTGTGTTTTTATTTTCAGGTTGCAGAAGCAGATAAGGAAGAATAAGGGGATTGCGCTGCTAAGCTTGGCAAAAAAAACTACTTGCTCACCCCTTATCTATTGTTTTATTGCTTTGCATTATTGATTGCTTGCATTTAAAAAAAATCAAAAAGTTTCAAAAACCAAAAACAAAAATTCATTCGTAGTCGCATTGTTAATACATGTTTAATTTCAGTTTTGCATCTCATTTTTTATTAATAATAATGTTTAGTCATCGATAACACTAAATTGTGTATTTACAAGTTGTCTTCTTTGAACCATTTAATTTCTTGGTGTCTAGGCTACGGCAGAGTAATAACCATTTATAAAGATTATGGTGATTCGTAAATATTATAGTGGTTGTTCCTCTAAAGGTACTTAAACCTTCGGTTACATTGCTACGGTGATACATGGTGCACCGATAAATCCTGTCCGTTACCTGGCTGAGAACTATCTTGTTGAACTAAGACAATGTGTAATTATAAAATTTTGGGTTAACTTAGGATAAATCATTTGTAATTAACCCTTGCATTCATTTAGTTGCATTAGTTCATGCATATTTAAAAAAAATCAAAATCCAAAACTAAAAAAATTGTAAATATTCCATTTCCTTTGAAATTTTTAAATCCTTTTTCTTTGAAATTTCAAAAATCCAAAAAAAAATTAGAAAACCTAAATCTAAAAAAAATTATAAAACCTTTTCAAAAACAAAGAAAAAAATTGAAAAACCAAAAAAACAAAACAAAAATCAATTTTCCATTTTGAAAAATAAATTTTATCTGTAAATATTTTTTCTTTATACAAAAAAAAACAAAAACAAAAACATTCTTGAAAATGTCTGAGTTTCCCCACTCACTTGAATTTTACAATAGTTATGAAAATTAATATAATCCATATGGTTTCACTCCAAACTCGTATGGATATTTTAACGACAACTATTCTTTAAACAATTCAAATTTTGAACAACAAAGTTTTCAAAACAATGACCAACCCTCGAATCTCAAAAATAGCATTGAAATGATTTCATCTTTACTCGAACTCTCTACACAACAAAATCGATAGATAAATGAATTGTGTCATTTATATTTGTGCAATGATTCAAGACCAAGTTTTCAAAGTGATCAAAACTAGAATTCAATTCAAAATTCAAACGATTTTGATTATAACCCATGCCAATTCAATTTCGAACTCCAAAATGAATTTCAAACTCAAAATGGAAATGGAAACAACTTTTCAAACGAATTTGGCAACGGGAATAATCTTAACGATGTTACGATTGAAAATCTTTGTTCTCAACAATTTCAAAGTGAAAATCCTCATGCTAATAACTATAAATTGGATTTTGTTGAGCAAATGAACGAAATTTACGATGATCACACGGATTCGTTGTTTGAAACATATATGAAACAACGTGAAAAACAAAATCAAATTCCAACATATGACGAATCAAACCGTAATCCATCTTTTACCAAAATTGACGATTTCCAAATAACAACTTTTGAAACTGAAAATGACGACCTTAATGAAGTTGTTGAAAAATTAGTAATCGAATTGGATTTCAATTCTTTTGAGGGTGTGGAACCAAATTTAAAATTCGATCTTCCTTTTCTCGATTTCGAAAATTTGAATACAACAACTTTGGACTTTGAACTTGAGACACGAAATGAAGTTGTTGATAATCCAACAAAGGAAAACGAATTTAACGAACACGATTTCTTGGGACTTTTCGAAAATGAGTTGTTCAATTCTGAAGGGGAAGATTTAAATCACCATTTTGATTTTGAAATCAATGATTCAGAAGAAGTTTTCAATGATAGGCTTGAATTTCAAATTAGTGAAAATAAACTTGAACTTCAATCAATTGTTTTATCAACCCTGAAAATCATCGAAAATAAAACAACTCATACGATTTTCAATAAAACGACATTCGTTTTTCCAAATCAATGTTCAACTTCGAAATATTTTATGATTTGGTTTTCTGCGCTTAAGCTGTGTCTCGCATACTTGACGAGACAAATGAATTGGTCTTCGGAAGACCGTTTCATTTACTTTTTGACGGCATACTTTTTCATCACTTGTAAATAATCATCCTTTCATGTAAATATAGGATTTTTATTTTTATTTTTCTTCTTTCTCCTTCCACTTGGGTTGACTGTGGGGACACAGTCAAAATCAAGTGTGGGGGGAGACTCATCTTCACTTTTAATTTTTCATGATTTATTTTTGCTTTTTCTTTTAAAAACTCAAAAAACAAACCCAAAAACAATTTTTTTAAGCATTTTGATTTATTTTAAAGAAACACTATAAGATAAATATATGGTTTTGGTTTATTAAATTGAAATATTTGAAAATTTATTCGTCTTAACAAAAATAAAAATGAAGGTTGATTACAAATAATAATGGTTTAACTAGTATATAGGAAGATTCATACGTGATAATTATGAAATATATCCTAATTGAAAATCTTTGTTTTAAAAAGTGGTTGATTTAAAGTAAAGGATATAACATTTTTTGTCTTCTAAGTTAAATGATGCTAAGATGATTTTGCGAAACTCTCTCCCTAAAAACAAAAACAAAAACAAAAACACAAAAAAAAAATTAAATTTGTATATATGTATATATTTTCTTAATAAACACCTAGAGTCATGTGTTCACACTCGTGTGTTCACTCACCATGCTCTGTACCCTTCTCACGTAAGCCCGAAAGGCAGTGCATGATTGGTATATCTGGCCTCAGTTTATCTGAGTTAGGTGTGTATATAAAAATTATTTTACTAATAACGCCTACAGTCAATAATTGTTCACACTTGTGTGTTCACTCGCCACGCTCTGTATTCCCCCCACACCAGTCCGCAAGGAAGTGCATGGGTAATATATCTGGCCTCGGTTTATCTGAGTTAGGCATATGTAAATATTTTTAATATCAATAAATTTTTCAAAAGAAAAAAAATGGAGAGAGTAAGCAAATGAAATCCAAACACTATTTTAACTTATTTGATTTGACTTGTTATTGAAAAGTAATGAAAATACCACTTTGATAAACTTTGATAATCAACTAAGGATCCATTTCATAGTTACACTTTGTTATCAACCGAAACAATGAGTTAAACTATAGTCTATTTGTTATGATAACTTAATTTCTGTTGGAAATTTTGACGAGTAAAATGACTTAAATTTTCAAGATAATAACCAAAACCTATATTTAACTTATTTGTGTCAATTTAAAAATAAATCCTTCATTTGTAAATATTTTCAAAAGCTCGCATTCATCTCCTTATAAATAAATCTTGCATTGTGTAAATATTTTTATTCTGCATTTGGATTTTGTGGGTAGTATCCGCTTAAAACCCTCACGAGACAACACTCGTCCTACTAGGGACACCCAGAGGTTTAACGGCTTGTTGCATACGCTCAATGCAATCGTGTTTCCTACGAAAATGGATTTATCTTAGTTTTCCTTTATTCGAGGACGAATAAAAAGATAAGTGTGGGGGTATTTGATGTGCACGTAAATGTGCATATATATACATCCATATTTTCTCTCTTTTTATTTAAATAAATATCATATTTGGGCATTTTAACATGTTTAAAACCAAAATTCAATTAATTTCAAATCATCATATATTCACCTTCATTCAGGAGAAAAACGGTTATTTTTGTGCATGTGTAAATTTGAGAATTTTTACTTGGACATTTTTGATGATTTTTATAGGAATTTGGATGCATATGGAAGAGGCTTATATGAAGATACATGCATGCACAAATGAATACAAAGGAAAGAGGAGGGAAATAATTCAAAGTGAAGATCATGGAGGACCCCACCTACCCACCTACCTTAATGTACAAATTAGAGGCTAATGCACATGCTTATGGAATTAATGGCTTCATGTACACTTAAATGATGATTAGTAGAAGCTAATGATTACTTGGCCTCCACACTTTCTCAAGGATATTTTGGTCATTCCCCAAAAATATGAATTAGGGTTTCATACATGTATAAAGACCCCTTATGTTTCATGTAACCCTCTTCTTAGTCTCTCTTAGTTTAGTTTAGGCTCACAAATAAACAAGCTCTTCTCTTTCTCTTTTCATGGCTACTTAGCCATTTTTATCTTCATGTAATTTTTCTTTTTTATGCAATTTAATATATGATCTTTTCCCTTTCTTGTTTATTTCCTTTCATGTTGTAGTGTAGATTTACTTTCATGCAAGTAGAATAGTTCTAATTCTTGTTAATTAGCTCTCCTTTTCATTTTGCTCTCTTTTTCCTTTCTTTTTACTTTCATGTTGCTAGCTACATTTGTTAATCCAATGACAAATATGAGAGGCTAAACCCCTTCAATTTAGGGGTAATGAAGCTCTCTAATTATGTAGCTTCAACTATTTGTTAATTCATGCTCTCTTTTTGTGCTTAATGAAGAATGATTGAAGTGGTTTAATTGTTGTTTTTGCTTTGAATTTGATAGCCTATATTGTTGACACCAAATAGGCTATGCTTAAACAATCACTAACACTAATTGCCTCTTCATCAAAATATGATTATGGAAAAATAAAGTGATTTGAAATTAAAATTTGATGGTCTATATTTCTAATCAATAGTTAATAGGCCATACTTAAAATAGATTTCATTTTCATTGTCAAATTTCATGAAAGTTAGTAAGTGGTTTAAGGGGTGTGTTATAGTTTGATGGCTTATGTTGGCTAATCAATAGCACAAATATGCCATACTTATGATAAGCACATCAATTAAAGCACTAATGACCATAAAAGAGAGATTATGATTTTATATGTGTTGAACTACATGATCTAGATAGTGGATTTATTCTCTAAATTGTCATTTAACTCTTATATTTGCATCTCTTTTCTTTTAGTTAGTTAGCTAATTTTCTAATTCTCTAGCTTCACTTTCACTCGACTTTGGTTTAATTTCATTGAATAGATTTTTAAAATCATCAATTCCCTGCGGATCGACCAGTATTCGCCACGTACTACAAGTGTATGCCGTGCGCTTGCGGTTATATTTTAATTTAAATTCGTTCGACGGTTTTCTAAACCGATAGAAATTTCATCGACGAACAAACAGCTTCGATCTTAACTGGATCGACTGACAAGCCCTCCTCTTAAACCAAATGACCAAGAAATTTAACCTCTTTCTTCCAAAAATGACACTTAGAAAACTTCGCCTTCAACTGATTCTGCCTCAGCGTCTCAAGCACCAATTTAAGATGATCTTCATGCTCTCTTTCATCCTTAGTGTATACCAAAATGTCATCTATAAACACCAACACTAATCTATCCAAATACTCTTGGAAGACTCGGTTCATCAAATCCATAAAGAAAGTAGGTGCATTTGTTAACCCGAATGGCATTACTAACCACTCATACGAACCGTACCTTGTCTGAAATGCTGTCAAAGGAATGCTGTCCTCTGCCACTCTTAACTGATGGAACCATGTCGCTAAATCCAACTGGCAAAACACTCTAGCTCCACTCAACTGATCAAATAGATCATCAGTTCTCGGCAAAGGATACTTATTCTTTATCGTCCTTTCGTTCAACTTACGATAGTCGATGCACATCCTTAACGACCCATCGGGTTTCTTTACGAACACCGCGGCCGCTCCCTAAGGCAAACTGCTTGGTCTAATAAAATTCCTTCCTTCTAGATCCACTAGCTGCACCTTTAATTCCTTCATCTCTGTCGGTGTCATCCTGCTAGGTGGTCTACTCACAGGTTCAGCTCCTGGCATAAAATCTATTTGAAACTCAATGGCTCGTTTTGGTGGTAGTCCTATGACTGGCTCAAAGACATTTGCAAACTCTCTTGCTATTGGATCCTGACTTAGATCTTCTCCCATTTCCATTGCACTTAACAAAGCAAAACTACTCCGGTCATAATTCTCTACTGAGAATATAATTCGGTTGTGACTATCAGGGTGTCTTAGTGATATCTCTCCATCCTGGCAAAAAATCCTAGCCTCGTCGTACCTTCTCAACTAATCCATACCCAAAATGATTCTGAAATCTACAAAATCGAAAACATACAGACTACATGCAAACATATGACCTAATAAGTCAAATTCTAACTAGTCACATCTCATCCCAGAGCTGCATACCCTCCTATTGGATTTGCAACCCTTAAGGAAGTAACAAGGTATGTGGGTTCTGAGCATAACCTATCAACCAAATACTATGATATAAATGAATGTGATGCACCGGTATCAATAGTATCCTAACCGGTATACTCTGAATCAAAAACATACCTTCCATCACAGTCTTTCCTTTATCAGCTGCACTTGGCTTAGCAGATGATCCAACAACAAAAACTTTCCCCTTGTCCGCCATGACTGGATAGGGACACTGGTTCTTATAATGCCTAACTTGGTCACAATTGAAGCACTTCACGTTCTTCTTTTCTGTAGTATTCTTACCCTTGCTTGTTCGGCACTCATGAGCATAATGACCCTTCTTGTCATACTTGTAGCACACTAGATCAGCCTTTGCCTTCTTGGCCGCATCCCCTTTCTGGGCTACCTTCTTCTTAAAGAATTTCTTCTTTCCCTAAGGACACTAGGATTCAACCGACTTCTCTCTAGCACAACCAGCCAGATTCTCTTCATGGCGAATGGCCATCTCCACCACCACATTAGAAGGATCAAGAATATGGGTCATGGTCATTCTAGTAAGCTCAGGTCTCAGTCCTCGAATGAAACTCTCATTCCTTTTGATGTCAACGTCTATAGTGGTATATCCATATTGAGACAGCTCATCAAACGTAGCAGCTTACTCTATTACTGACATCTCTCCCTGAACTAGATCCATGAACTTCCCCATCAATGCCGACTTAGCAACCTCAGATAGAAATCTTTGCTCAAACCTCCTTCTGAAATCAGCCATGTCAATTCTTCCTTCGAAACTCCGACAGTCACACTATTCCACTAGTGAAGCGCTGCCCCCTTGCGACTGGCTAGAGACCAGCCTCCTCTTTTGCCCATCATTCAATCCTAGATCATTAAAAATCCTCTCACAGTGCAATAGCCAATTCTCAACTTCAATAGCATCCTCCGTTCAAGCAAACGGCTTTCCAACTAGACTGGTGTAGTCTCTGCTCAACTTAGCATAGTTATTCTCAATTGGAGCCACAGGATTAGCTCCTCCAACATTACCAACAACCCCAGCTTGCAAAAGATTGGACAACAACTGATACACCATCCTGGTATTAGGTCGATCATTTCCATTAGGTGTGGTGATTCCTCCACCGAGATTTCCTCTTCCGTTTTCGACTTCCATATCTTCTTTTTCATAAATTTGCATACGATCCTTAGTAAGATACAGAATAACGGTCTAAGAGAGAGGGGATTACTTATATATATCTATATGTCAAACAAAAGTACGTTACTAAAACGTTAACCCAAACTCCGATCTTCTTTTCAAATTCATTGGATTATGTTTGAATATCTTTTAGGTTTAAATTTCTTTTAGAGTTTCATAAATCTATGCTTTGATACCAACTTGTAACATCTCCCTACTTGGAGGCCCAAAAATAAAGGCTACAGATGCTGCAGTTATCCATAGTTATTAATCCCCGGCCGCCAAATACAGCGGTGTTAGATTCATTGATACACAGAAACACATGAATATTGAAAAAAATTTAAAACTTCAAATAAGATCACATTTCATTTCAAATCATTTTCAATTCATTACATAATCCCATAATCGTAAACCACGTTCAGAGAAATATATTTATTACAACATACGCCAAGAGCGACATATGAAGATGCCGCCTTGGATGATCAGAGTATATATAGGCAATATAACAACTTTGCCGTTACAAATAACATAGCAAAATCAAAATAAAATAGAACTCTAAATAGTTATCATGCCTCTTGCATGTATCCGAAAGCTTATTCGTCTAAAGAGGTACCTGAAAACCTCAACTCTCAAACTACTCAAAATCAATTGAGTACTCGAGAGTTTAAGGGAAAAACATAAACTTCGAGTCAGACATAAAGCCTGGTATGAATAATAATCTACCATCTCAAATCATTTAGATATCTAGTGAGACCACGCCGCTTAGCAGAATGGGTTTTCCCCTCACTAGTATCTTAAAACCATTATAAAACCATATACTGTACTCATGCATCCACAATGGTTAAAACATAGTCATTTCAAAATATTATGATGATATGCATACAACTTAAAACATTCTTGATTTTTCGTCCTCTGTTTAATTAACTCCCAGTCATATTTATAGTTTCTAGGGTCACTATTAACCTATTATTTTTCATGCGCTTTCTAATAACTTTTAGATAATATATGTAATCCTTGTCCTATTTCATAGTTTCCATGGGTGCACTATGAACCTATTGGCCCCTGCCAATTAACTTAATTTATTCATGGGTTCCCCTGAACCTATTGGTGACTCCAATAACTTCTCTCTTATCCTAGTTTTCATGGGTTGACTAGGAACCTATTGAAAATTATCAATAACTTAATCCGGATATAGTTTTCAAGGGTGCACTACAAACAAATTGGCCCTTGCAAACCACTCTTTATAACATAGTTTTCATGGGAACACTATGAACCTATTGGTAACTCCAATAACTTCCTGATCATAGGTTTCATGGGTGCACTATGAACCTGTCTCCCAGACAGCTTCCATATTTTAGGCATCCTATATTCTGGTCTCACTAACCTCTTGGATGCAATTCTACTCATCCAGTAGTTTAATCAATTTATAGTTACTACTGGGTCAACCTAGCTGGTTCTTCTGCCCTTTTTCCCCAAAATGCAGTTATGGCTCTGTTATAATGTGAATATTTATATTTATATTTGAAGAAGCAAACATAATAACAGTTCAATACCACTCTCGTGGGTTTTATATCCTTGAAATCATTTTCATAAAAACATGGTTAAACCCTTTAACCTAACATTTTCAAGGAAAACCTCTTCTTAAAGCCATTACAAAACTCCTTAAATTTAGCCATGGGTTTTTCCTTTAGAAACTGAGTTTGGGTTATTTGTTTTGAAAACAAAGCCTTCGAAACCTTGCTTTCAACTTCACTGGATACCCTCCTTCGAAAGCATAAAAATATATTTTCAAAACATTAGGCCCCTGCCTTTCGAACACTTTAACACCTTCTTTCAAAACCTTTCGAATGTATTAAAGCATTAGCATTTAATCATTTAGAAGCATAGCTTCGAACCCAACTGAAAGTCCCCCTTTCAAAACCATTGGAAGTATCCCTTCCGAAATCTTTGAAAGTCCCCCTTCGAAACCATTGGAAGTAACCCTTTCGAAACCAATGAAAGTTCCTCTTTCAAAACCATTGGAAGTAACTCTTCCCAAACCATTAAAAGTCCCTCTTTCAAAACCATCGGGTTTATACTTAAAAATATTATTTGGCTCAAAGTGAATATAGACGAAAGTATCTCTTTCGAAACCATCCTTTATCATATAAAAATATTGGGGAGAACATGATGGTGTCAGCACCATCTCTTTCGAAAGCTTTAAATCATTTAAACAATACATTGAAGGGTAGTGTCGAAACCCTTTTCGAAGCCATTGCCTTCTAAACCCTTGAACCCTTTCGAAAGCATTTAGGAAGTGACTTAAAACATCTTTAAAAACAAACATTGCCTTTCAAAATCATTTATGTCTTCAATATTATTGAATGGCTAAAGAACGACAGTAGGCTTCGACTAGGTCGGAACCCCTTCTTTCAAAAGCATTATTTCATAAGTAAAGGAATCCATTCGAAAGAAAACATATGGCAACCCCTTCGAAAGCTTTAAAAACCTCTTTCAAAAACATATGCTTCGACTCCTTCGATGGCTTAAATAAAACAATGGCAGGCGCTTCTCTTTTAAAAACAAACCATGGTATTGACCCATTCAGAAGCCATGCTTTTAACGCCTAGCCTTCCACCTTTCTCCAATCCACTGCATACCAACTTTGTGATACCTTGTGTATTGGTTTCGGCTTTAGGTTTTGAATGGGTTGAAGAAGGAAGCTTAGAGTCGAAGGTTACTTCTAAAGAAGGTGAAACCAACTTCTTTGGGTAAACCTGTTTTAATGCTAATTAAAGCAAACCCTTTTCTAACTAACCTGCCACGTGTAAAGAGAAGATTGGTTGCCTTAACTTTTCAAATTCTTTACTAAAATAACGACCGCTAATTTCATAACTAAACCATGGTTAAGTTAATCGAATAAGCCCTTCCATTAAGCAAAACCAATATTGCAAAGAAGTCCCTCTTCTAAAATAATTTAATTTGCATAGTAAATCACTTTGGAAAAATCCCTAAGAATTCCATAAATTCACTTTAATCATGTTATTTAACAAAACTTCAGACCCATATTCTCAATATATTTTCCGAAATAAATTTATAAACCCAAATAACCATATTTTCCTTTGAAAATTCATAACAATCTTTCCATGGCTTGGAAAATTATCAAAACTAATCATGTTTTACATGACATAAATTTTTTCCCAAACATCAACATAAAGCGGTTTCTCCCTAAAACCATGTATATTCTCATTTAAACAATCTTGTTTAAATTAAGCAAATTAATATTCAAGCATATCATCATCCAATTCACCATAAAAACGAATTTACCCTTAAATCTGAAATCATATGGTTACAAAAAATATAAAGATGGAATTAATACTCACCTTGATTTAGATAAGGAGATTGGATTGAGATTGATTTCCCTTAAGCTTGAATCTCTAGCTTTTGATTTAATTCCTCTTCTCCTAATGGCCGGCTCCTATTTAAGTTTTTGGTTTATTGTTGTACTCTGATGGATTATCAGCATTTGTGAGGAAAGGTTATTATAACTATCCATGCTGATGATTAGTGATTTGTTGTTGTACTCTGATGGATGTATGTATATTACAGTTTCTCTTTTGTAAAGATCATTGATATTTTATGTTGTTCCGTTGCAATTGTGAGATTCTATGTTGTTTAGTTTCTTCTTGTCTTATTTCTTTCCCCTAACAATCTATCTTTCTGACACTTAGTTGTTCGGTAGGTGAATACCATGGATGTATTAGTGTCGACTTCTGGGGTTCGAAAAGTGGGTCATTACAATGTGGTATCATAGCGCAAGGTTAAGCGAGAACCTTGGCTTTGGTGGGGTAGACTCATTAAGTGATAAGGTAATGGAATGCCTTATATGAGTTTGAGGGTATTATATATATAAGCACGTATTTGTTAGTGTATAAAAATGATTTATATTGGGTTGTTTGATCTGTTGAGTGGCTTAAGAATTCTGGTCGATGCGTCTGGCCGATGTTATCGATAGGGATTTCCTAAACACTTGAACAAGACCAAACTGACACAATTTTGATTTAGAAATTGGTAAATGAAATAATTTTACCTAGGTATATATATATTATATATATATATAAAAGAATAGTTTTTCAAAAATTTAATATGGTTATTCTTGGTTGTGCTTGGGTGTTAGAAATGATAATATTCCATTATTATCATCTAGGATTTGATCGGTTATGTTTGACTCTGAGCATTGACTATTATCTTATAATCTATTTAGAATCTTCCTTCTGAAACCTGGGTTAGGTAGATAGGAAATTTGGGAACATTGAAACAAATGTCTTGTGAATTAAGTTTCACAATTTGAATATAAGGCGTTTATTGACAGTGCTGGGTTTGAAATTTTGATTTGAATAAAAGATTTTTATTTTTAGTAAATTTTAGTATTTTAAAATAAATAGTTACAAATGATATTTATATAAATTTGAGTTATAAAAATTAGGTTTTAATAAATCATGTTTTATTAAAAGGGAAGTTAGAATATTTTCGAAAAAAATATTTGAGAAAGGATTTCCTTTAAAAGGACTAAATTTTATAAAATCAATTTATAAAATGTGTTATACAAATAAAAAGAATTTAACTTAAAAAATTGAGGACTAAAATCCTGGTGCTTTTGGAAAAAAACGATTTTCAATGTTTGTGGGAAGTCATAATAATATTATTTGAAGATACTTTTATAAATAGAATAATCTAAAAAGGGAATTATTTTTAAGTAAATATGTACTTTATTATTTCAAATGATTTTGGAAATATTAGAAATAGTTTATTTAAAATGTGTTTTAAAGCATAAAGACTTTGAAAGAAATTTTTATAGGAAATGTGTTTTCTTTGATTTGGTTTGGGAAAGGGGTCCCGATTTGTTTTGTGGTGATCAAATAATCTTCTAAGTGACGATCGGATGTTCGCCTAGGCAAAGGATATAGTATACTTACTAAATTATTCCCTTTGTCGTTATACAATTGGGACGTGTTCGAATCTGGAAAAATCCAAAGCAAATTGGAATTTAATATTTCATTAAGATTATTATTTAGAAATATATAGAATATAGTTTCAAAAATGGATTATGAAAAGAGGATAGGGTTTTTTTTAGCTAGTTCGATTGGCTTGAAAATAACATAGAATGGAAAAGAGATGTGTTCGGATGGTAAACACTTCTCTTGAGTATTACCCTTCTCGATAAGAGAATGTATAATACTGTTTAGTATACCCAGTTCCTTTGCATCATTTTGGAGTTACTCGGGCTATGTAAATATATATATATATATATTTGCTAGAGTTTAAATATATAGTTCATTTTGAAAAGTTTTGAAATAAAACCCGGGTATTTGGATCTTGAGTATACTTATGAAAATAAATGCAAAATGGAATAGTAAATCAAATAAGGGTATATACCCTTAGGATGTAGAGGAGTACTATACAAGTTGAACCTAAGTTAGTGAGATGTTCTCATAAATAGTTTTAGTGGAAATAGAATTGGCATTAGGAAGATCAAATTAAATAAGTGTGTAAGGTGGACGTAGATTATTTCTCTTCCATATAGTTTTCATCTGAGGTTCGAGTACATAGCTTTTGAGGTGTTTTACACTATTCTGAATAAGGATCTATTACTAGATTTTTGATGGTGGGCACTTGATGAGGGTTTTTGGTATGGGACCAATGTTGTCTATCATAGTACATGACTATGTAAGGAGAATAGAGGTTCCTAACCAAGCCTGATCAAAGTCCGCACTAAAAAATCTGGTGAACGATACTAGTTTGGAAGCAAAGTTATGTATTCGAGTAGACTTCTAATCAGATTTTGTTATGAATGATTTATGAACATCGTGTGGGCTTATGAATAGTTTTGGGTATCCTTAGAGTGAAATTCTTTTAAGGGGGAAGAGTGTAACGACCCGGAATTATATCACTTTGATTTTTGAAAATATTTAATTGATTTTAATATTTAATTTGTGATTTTAATATAAAAGAAATAAATAATCGATTTGGGAGTAAAAAAATAATTTGATTTCAAATAACGAATTTTTATTTGAATTTATAGAATTTTTCTAAGATTTTTAATTCGAAATATATTTAAATTTATCGGTTGAAGTATTATACGTCGACGTCAGTGCTTTCAAATTTTAACAGAATTCAATAACCAGTGTGTAACATCCCTAATTTTTGATAACATTATTCAGAAAATTTAATTAGATAGATTAAATAGAATAATGATGATAAGGAGATTGAGATTTGAATAAATTATATATATGGGCTGTGCTTATTAATAAGATAAATGGGCTTTAAACTGGTTTATTGGTTAATTCCTTATCATATCCAAGGTGAATAATAATCTCATACCTATCTACTTTTATTATATGAGTGTATGGTTTTGGATTTATGATTTAAATTCATTTTTGTGATAAAATGGAAGATGATATGCTTGTGTTATATTATGATGATTTATTTTGATTCATACACATACAATTTGTACGATTTTAATGAAAAACCGAGAATCTATGATTTTAGATTACCATGGAAAAAATTTATGTTAAGTAAAACATGATTTTGGAGATGGGTGTTAATTTTCAGAATTTTCCAAGCTATGGAAATTTTATTATGAATTTTTATTGAAAAATATGATATAATTGGGTTTAAAATTTATTTCGAGAATTTCAGAAAGAAATTAGGTCTAAAATTTTAATATGTTTTATTACATGATGAAACTGAATTTCATCGATTTTTGAGGATTTTTCATAATTGATTTACTAGGGAAAATAAATTATTTAAAAGAAGGAGTTTTCTAAAATTATTGGTTATAGTATATGGAAGGGCTAAAACATTGCATTTTTAATGATTTTAATCTGGTATAAATTTGGCGGTTTTAAAGGAAAAGTATTTGAATTTTTTTATGACAACCAATCAATAGTTTATAAATAGGCAAGTTGTGAGAAAGTAATTACTAAAGGTTGCTATAATTCAGCCTTTAAAACAGAAAAGGGTGTTCCGCCTCTAGTAGTAAGGACCTTTCGACTCCATTGGTTCCGCCTTACCCCAGTCGAAACCAACATAGTCGAAACCTATGTAATCGAAACCAATGCACAAGATATCACTTAGATGGTATGTGGTGGATTGGAAGGAAGGCAGAAGCATTGTTGTCGAAAGGGTAGCTTCCGATGGGGTCGAAACCTTGCTATGTTTTCATAAGTTAAAATCCTTGCCTTGTTTTACCTAAAGCTTTCGACACAGTCAAAACATAAGCTTTCGAAAAGATTTTTATAACTAGCTTTCGAAGGAGGTTGTCATGTTGTGTTAAAGTATTTGCTTTTGAAGGAGTGCCTTTTTCCTTTAAATAATTGCTTTCGAAAGGGTAGGTTCCGACCTAGTCAAAACCTAGCCACTGCTCTACCTCTCGACTATATTGACCAGTAATGCTTTCGAAAGGTCATCCTTATTTTTACCTTAAACTAAACCATTTCCTAATTGCTTTCGAAAGGGTTGAGGGTTTCGAAGGTGATGGGGTCGAAAGGAGTTTCGACTCTGTCCTTTAAAGTTTTTGTTTTAAAGGTTTTGTTTTCGACTAGATGGTTCTGACACCATCAATCTTTCCCCAAAGTAATTTTTGTTGGTTTTGAAGGAGAAACTTTCGTATATAACCATTTTGACCCAAATATTGTTTTAAAAAAGTAAACCCAATGCTTTTGAAAGGGGTACTTTCATTTGTTTCGAAGCTCTATATTTTAAAAAGATGATTTGATACCATCGAAAGGTATAGTAGGTTTCGAAAGAGAATGTTTACTAAGGGCTTCGAAAGGTATGTATGTAATGTTTTGAAAAGAAGTCTTTGCTTTCGAAGGAGGCTATCCAGAGGTTTCGAAAGAAATGTTTTTATGGTTTCAAAACATAAACCCAATCTCAATTTAAAGTAATAACCATGGCATAAATAAAGATTTTGAAATGTTATTCACGTTGTTATTAACCCATAGCTGTATTTTGGGGAAAGGGCAGAATAACCAATTAGTTGACCCAGTAGTGAATATAACTTAATAGATGTCAAAATTTTAATTAAAGATATTGGCAAGGGTTAATAGGTTTACAGTAAGCCCATGAAAACTGTATGATTTTGGCAGGGGCCAATAGGTTCATAGTCAGCCCATGAAAACTATGATTTGAAACTAGCAGGGGCCAGTAGGTTCATAGTCAGCCTATGAAAACTATGATTTGATACTGGCAGGGGCCAGTAGGTTTGTAGTTAGCCCATGAAAACTATATCCAAATTAATATATTGGCAGTTAGCCAATAGGTTCCTAGTTAGCCCATGAAAACTAGGATAAGAAATAAGATATTGGAGTTACCAATAGGTTCTTAGTGATCCCATGGAAACTAAGAATTTGGACAGATAATCCTTAACATTTAACAGGTTA
Source organism: Allium fistulosum (assembly GCA_030737815.1). Classification (NCBI taxonomy): domain Eukaryota; kingdom Viridiplantae; phylum Streptophyta; class Magnoliopsida; order Asparagales; family Amaryllidaceae; genus Allium; species Allium fistulosum. The sequence continues at coordinate 1,122,571,949 of CM060904.1, read as the reverse complement.
ATAGTAATCCTAGAAACTGTAATTGAGACAGATAGTTAGAATGAATGGGGATGGGTAATCTAGAATTGGTTTATTTGTTTTGCATATCATCAGAATGTTTTGAAATACTATGTTTTAACCATTGTGGATGCAGGAGTACAGTATATGGTTTTATAAATGTTTTAGGATACCAGTGAGGGGAAAACCCATTCCGCTAAGCGGCGTGGTCTCACTAGATATCTAAATGGTTTGAGATGGTAAATTATTATTCATACCAGGATTTGTGTCTGACTCAAAGTTTTTGTTTTCCCCTTAAACTCTTGGGTACTCAATTGATTTTGAGTAGGTTGAGAGTTAAGGTTTCCAGTTTTTCTTTTAGACGAATAAAGCTTCCGAGGACGTGCTGGAGTCAAACTTGTTATTATAGTTCTTTTATTTTCGCTGTGTGTTTTGTTTGTAAAGGCAAATTGTTTTCTTGCCTATCTATATACTCTGATCTACCAAAGGGGCATCTTTATATGTCACTCTTGGCGTATTTTCAATAATTATATGTTATCTAAACGTGGTCTGCGAATTGGGATTATGTAATAAATTTGGACTATTTTGAAATGGAATTTGGAATTTGTTTTGTTGTTTAATTTTTTTTTTCATATTCTTGTGTTTATGCGTGTCAATGTATCTAATATCGCCATGTTTAGTCACCGAGGATTAATAACTATGGATGGTTTAAGCATCCATAGCCGTTAGTTTTGGGCCTCCAAATAGGGGGATATTACACGGCGTGTTTTATTTTTGTTTGGAGATCGCATTATAGTGTTGTATACAATCGTATTTTGTTTTATGTCATTCGGGACTCGTACACATACGTTGTCTTGTGTTACGGACACCATATACAAAATCTAATACATACAGCAATCTACCCATATATACAAATACATCTGTACTAATACACAAACTTGGCTATACTTCTCCTTATTGTCTGCCTTACTTTTGCCATCCTTGCCCATAAATTGCTTGATTCTAGCCAAGATTGGTGCCATGATTTTTGGCAAAAATTCATGGATCCTGTTCTCAACTTGCTTTCCTATATGCATGAATTTCAACCCACTTTCTTTGTTTTTGGTTCTTCTTGACATTGCTTAGCTTCTCTTGACATTCTCGAAAAAAAATTGAAAAAAACACCCTCATTCAACATTCAAAATTCAATTCATTTCAAACCGTAGAATTTTAACCCAAGTGACCAAAACAAAAGTTGTTTGTATAAGACCCAGTTATTTTTAGAAACTGATCGTGCTCGGTTTCGTCGACTAACGATCGAGTTATCTTCGATTTATAGAAAGGGGAACATTTTGTTCATAGACTTCAAAAATCAATTTCCCATTATCCAAAAAGAATTAGATGTCGCCGCTAGTGCCGTCGTGATCATATAGCGACGTAGTATTTTTGGTGTAAGTTCGGCAACATTCTGTGATGACGATCGACGATGGTCGGCGACTAGGGTTGCGTTTAATCGGAGATTTAGGCTTCGGTGCGTGAAACGGAAGGTGGCATTGTGTTTGTAGAGGAGAGGCACTCGGTCGGTGAAATTTTGGTGTGAATCGGAGCCAAAGTTTGTCGCAACTTTTGGGGGTACCTGACGCATTTTGTTCTTCAAGTTTCAGTCGGGTTTTTGGGGAAAGGGGCTGAGGCCGAGGCGGTGAGTGCAGAGGAACAAGCTCGGTAAGAGGATTCCATATGTGGTCTTAGATCAACGATCGATGAAGCGGATTGCTATGCAAGGTGCACAATTGTGCATGTTAATGGTGGATGAAGGAAAATTAAAGAAAAGGGAGGGAGAAGGAGCACTATTGGAAATGGTGCGGGTTGGAGTTTAAGTGGGCTCGGCATATGTGAAGCTTGGTGTGGAAACATTTTAAGTTGCTTAATATATTTATAATTTAAATATTAAAATTTAAAAAAATTCATATCTCACTCATATTGAATCCGATTGATACATGGATTTTTGAATTGGTTCGTATTGACGAGCACAACGTTGTGGTGTAAATTATTTATAGCTTTAGACAAGTATAAATATATGACATATGCAAACGAACATGATTCAAATTATGCTATTTTAATTAACAACGTCGTTTAACTTTATATACCTTAATTATTAATGTTTATTTGGCCAAATAAAATACTTCTGAGTTAATTTGGATTGAATATGGTAATTGGACATTTGTTTAGCAGGACAAATCACCGTTCCGCTAATTAAATTAATTTGACATCCGTGTAGCAAAATAAGTTATCGTTCTCCTATTATTAACTGGATAGTTTAAATTTAGACATTTACTTAGCTGAAATAAATCGCATTATGATATTACATTAGTATAGACACTTTTGTGCCTTCCAGTTGATTGATATTGGTTAAGTGTTATATTAACAATTGCTTGTTAATTATGGATTTAATTTACATATCCGATGTTATGTAAATACCTGGATTATAACTCGGATAGTTAATGGAATAATTGGTGACTTGATTAAGTACCATTGTAGTTGCTAAGCCTCTTTCTAAATTTGAGAGCTAATTTTTGAATCAAAGCTATTTTAAGAATAATTATTATATATTAATAAGATTTAAAAGATATTTATTATTTATTAATAATGTTTTTTAAAGGTAATTAATAATTATTTAATCATGATTTAAAGTTAATCGTTTTATTAATATGATTCTTTTAAAATTATAAAGAATATTTAATTATTGTTTTAAAGTTATTTAATTATTTATTTAAAATGTTTTAAATTATATTTTAAATTATTAATTAAAGTTATTTAATTTTAGTGGTTTAAGTTATTTAATTATATTTAAAGGTTAATTAATTATCATATTAACATTATTTAGAAATTAATAAATTACTTCATTTATATTGTTTTAAAGTTCAATTAATAATTATATTAATAATGTTTTGAGGTAACTATTTACTTTATTAATATTGATTGAAGTTAAATTATTAGTATAATAATACCATTTAAAGTTAATTTAATATAATATTAATGTTATCCTAAAAGTATTTTGAATGAGGTTAAAAGATAACTAAACAAAGAATGTTAAATAATGACTTGGTTATTAAAGGTATTTTAATAATTTATTGTTATCGAAGGAACTTTATTGGTTTAAGTTTATTTATAAAAGGGTTTCATAAATGGGAAAAGATCTTGGAGTTTGGAAATGGGTTTTGTAAATAATTTGAATATTTATAAATGATTGCAAAAAGGGCTATAAATGGTTTTGATATTTATAAAAGAATTTTATAAACAGACTTGGAGATTTATGAAGTGTTTATAAATGGATTTGGAATTGAAAATGAACTTCCATAAATAAAGAGGTTTAGTAAAAGGTTTAATTTGGAAATCTATAAAGAAGTTATACAAAATGATTTAGAGCTTGGATAAAGGAAATATTTTGTACGAAAGAGATTTAATAAAAGGAATAACATTTTGTTTAATGCTTTTGATATGATTTGGAAATGAGAAATCTTTCACGAATGTTTGTGAATATGCTTATGTCAATAAGTTCAGTATACGAACATTTTTGATAAACACCTTTGGAAAGAGATTTGAATAAATGATAGAATTGTATGAGGCTTAATTATCGCTATGGGTAATTAAATCCCTGAAGCTGAATGTGTATTATTGACAATTAAATAACCGACTACCAAATTTGGACCAAAATGTAACTTTGGAGATAACTAGGAGAAACACATGGGTTCTTGTTTCGTTCTCATAGGACAATGATAAAAAAATACATCTATTAACGATAAGGAGGTGATCTCCACTCTTATTTTCGACTGTTTATTTCCTAAAGAACCGGGTTTGAGTTTACCGGAAACTCGAATGTTGTTTCAAAGAGACTGAGATCGGATATGTTATCCAAAAACCACTTCGATCCAACTCAAGCATTTCGAAGTGAAGACATCTTGAAGATGATGGAATTGAAGACGGAGCACTTTGAAGTGCAAGGTCTGCTTGCTACTAATCCTAAGGGTGATTCCTAAAATGGATATAGTAGAAGTGGTGCCTTCAATTTCATTCAGTCCCAGAACAAACTTGTATGGACGTTGGCATTGCATTGTTGCTTGGAGAGCAGTGTTAGAATTCCAAGTGGGAAGTGCTATATAAAAGGTAAAATGTAGCCTCTAGCATCATCAATCAGGAATGACTAAAACATGGGAGATGCAGCAGGGCTAAGTGGGTCGCTCTCAAGTAGGGTATGATCATCCCTATCTAGGGTCAATATTATCTCTCATTTATATGCTTCGGGGCCCATTAATGGAAGGGTAATCATATTTGGTTCTATCCAGTAAAGGGCAGGCCGGTTCTGTGTTGGCAAGGGATCCTGGCAAGGTCCTCGGTGTTATTTTATCTAGAGGTGCACCATGATGGACGACACCCCAGTAGCTCAGTCATTATATGGAATCCATTCTTCAATAAGCACCATACGGACTTAGTTGTGTTCAACTATGCTGAAACGTGAGATGCAAGCATTTCAGCTATATTCATATTTTACTTTGACTCCTACACGTTATTATAATATTAATGAATTTACTATACAAATTCTAATTATTGTAAGGTAAAATCCCATCTGTGTTTATATGCGACGTGGTCTCACGAGATACCTTATTTTCAAAAGATTTTAGTAAACATTAAAATTCAATTGTTGTGTGTTTTCTCACGCTGATTTTCCAAACTGACTCGAGTGTTATTTTATTATAATGCTCGGGTCAGATCCTGCATATTTACAGATTTAGATTTGGATGCTTTGGAGCTTTAGTAGACGAGCTGGAGGACTTCAGGTCATATTCACGTAAATGTTATTTTTTGCTGCATCGGTTGTGTAAATTATCAGCATTTGTGAGGACAGGTTATTATAATCGTCTAGGCTGATGATTAGTGATTTGTTATTGTACTCTGATGGATGTATGTATATTACAGTTTCTCTTTTGTAAAGATCATTGATATTATATGTTGTTCTGCTATGATTGTGAGATTCTGTGTTGTTTAGTTTCTTCTTGTCTTCTTTCATTCCTCTAACAATTTATCTTTCCAGCACTCGGTTGTTTGGCACATGAATACCGTGGATGTATTAGTGTCGACTTCTGGGGTTCGAAAAGTGGGTACAGTTTTTTTTTGCGCATTACACATTATTATTGTAACTCCCATAATTTTATTGCACATAAAGTAAATATTTAATTAATATGGGATAACTAAATGAGAAGTTGTAAATGTGGAATTTTCTATATTAATTAAGTTAAGTGGCCTTAATAAATATAACTAAAGAAAATGGTTAAGGAAATAAGATTAACACAATTATACTAAGGACAAAAATTGAAGAGAATTCTACACTCGCCCTTCTCCCACATTCATTTTCATTTTCATTCACAAAAACAAAGAATAGAAACCAAGGTCGGGCACTATCATTAAGAAAGAAGAAAAAGGAAAACTAATTCAAATAAGGAAAATTCCATCATTTCAACATGGATTAAAAGCTAAATGATATCACCATCCCATTTGTGTTAGTTCCTGAGATGATGGTTTTGATGACAACAACATTAGTACTTGTTATAAAATATAAATACTAATATTCTTGTCAAGATATATATGTATATGCAGAGTATATATATGCAGTTACTGAGAATGAAGACTGTGCAGTATAAAGATTCAAGACTGAGTATAGAGATTCAAGATTGAAGAAATCAAGACTGAAGACTCATAAGTATCAAGAGTATCAAGAGTTCAAGAGTTCAAGATATCAAGATAATTAATAGAGTCTAGATTTATGTTATAACTTCATAATAACACTTAAATCTTTATTCGGATTTTAATTGTGGAATGGAATCCACCTTCTCACTTTAATGGTGGGATGGAACCCATGACCTCTTTAGTGGGATGGAACCCACGATCTTCTTTAGTGGAATGAAATCCACGAAATTTTCAAAATGATTTATTTTTTCAAAACTATCTTTTTAAAGTCATCTCTATCAATTTAAATATTTTAGCCTTAGTTTAAAAACTATTTTTAATCATATTAATTTCAAAATCATCTCTTGTTTTTTAAACTATCTCTTGATATTAATATTTTAGCTTTAATATATTTTAAAGAAATCTATCTTAGTTTTTTATATTACTTTTATATTATAGATTATATATTTTAAGATTACTTTCTAAAACTCTTTTATAAGTTTAAACTATATTCAAAATGGTTTACAAAGATTATAAATTGTTTTAACAAGTTTTAGAATAGAAATCATTTTAAAGCAAAATTAATTTTCAAAATTCATATAGGCATGTCGACATCCCTCATCCCCCCATGTCGACATGGTGACCGTAGAATTAAAATTTCAAATTTTCAAAAGAAGTGTCTATTTGTCATAACCTTTCACGAATGGACATGACTGTTGTTCTCCTATATGTACCGGTTGTTTTCAATTAATTTTAAGTTGGTTTTCTTTATTTCTTCACTCCTTCTTCTCCACTCAAAAATTCTCTTATATTTCAAATGCTTTAACAAAACTTTGCCGAAATTCTAAGTGAATCAAACTCGATTGTCTCTAGTTTGATTCTCTACCACTCTCTCTCAAGGATCTCAGTGCTATTAAGAGCTATAGGATCATTTGTAATCAAAGATCGAAAGATCGAAGTGTATCGAGTCTCTCTCTATCAAAGTTTGATCGGAAACGGTGTAATTGTGGCCTGTAAATCAATTGGGTGTGATTGTAGCCCGTAAATCAATTAGGTGATCTTGTAGCCTGGTTAAATCAGGGGAGTTTGCCCTGGACTTGGAGATGGGAGGGTGTATCTCATAGCCTTGAAATCGAGGTTGTAATATCGACATTATATTTGAAAAGAAATCTGCACAAGAAATTGTGTGGGACTGGATGTAGGGTAACTCCGAACCAGTATAAAATTTTGGTGTGTTCTTTCCATTACTGATTTTATTTACTATTTGCATCTGTGTCTGATTCTGTGATTGTCTCTGTGTTTGTGAAATTGCATATGTATGTGTTTAATTTGAAAAGATTTCAAAAATTCCGTAAAATCAATTAAACACTATTCACCACCCTCTAGTGTTAATCCAACCTTAAGATCTGTAATTAACATTTCCTACATTTGGTATCAAAGCATTGGTTTTCAAAGTTTTCATAATCCAATTTTTGAAAAGTTTTCTAATGGCTGCCAACACTGGTAATGTCAACACTATCACTAGTTCATTTGTAGAGGGTCAGTCTACTGCCAGACCACCACTTTTTAATGGCAGTAACTATGCATATTGGGCATGTAGGATGAAAATCTATTTGCAATCACTAGGATTAGACACTTGGAATATCACACAAACTGAGTACATTGAACCCACAACCAATTTTGCACAGTGGACTGCTGAGCAAAAGACTGCTGCACAAAACAATTACTAAGCCATGAATATTCTATTCTATTCACTTGATAGGAATGTGTTTAATAGAGTGTCTGTCTGTAAGTCTGCATATGAGATCTGGAAAACTTTGCAAGTTACTCATGAAGGAACAAGCAAAGTTAAACAGACCAAAATATCCATTTTGACCAATCAATTTCAATTATTCAAGACGAATCCAAATGAGTCCATTTCAGACATGTACAGTAGGTTTCAAGACATTGTGCACTCATTAATTGCATTAGGAAAGAACTTTTCCAAAGAAGATCAAGTTAGAAAAGTTCTGAATTCACTCACTCCGGAATGGGATCAGAAGGCTCAAGCAATTGAAGAGGCTAATGATATTAGTACTCTAAAAATTGAAGAATTAATTAGGAATTTGACATCGTTTGAAGTACAAATGCAAGGGAGAAGAGAAAGCAAAGCCTCAGAAAAGAAGTCAATAGCATTCAATGCAATAACAGATGGTTCAAACTCAATCAGTGACGATGATGAAGAAATAGCCTTGATGACAAGGAATTTTAGAGAGTTTCTGAAATACAGAAAAGATGAACAACTACAAGAGAAATGATCATAAGAATTCTGGAAATAATAATGAGACTCATAACAACGTCAAATGCAACAATTATGATGAGCCAGGCCACTTAAAAAGAGATTGTCCGCATCCGAATAAGCAGAAATTTCCCCCAAGTAATGATTCGTCGAAGAAAAGAAAGAGGGCATATACTGCTACACTAGACGATTTAGACTCATCCTCTAGTGATGAAGATCAAGAGACAGAAATTTCAAACATATTCTTTACAGCTATTCACGAATTTGATGATCTCGGAAATATGGATCTAAAAATAGGTACGCATTTAAATTATATTGATTGAAATTGCTTGTTTGAATGTTTTGAAATTGCTTGTTGTTTGAATTTAAAAAAGTTATTTTCAAAATAATATTATTTTAATAATATTTTAATATTAAAATATTAATATTAAAGTGTTATTATATTTAATATTATTTCAGATAAAATATAAATTAGATTTTAGGATATATAGATATTAAATAAAATAGGAAAAATAAGTCATATGAATTAAAGGACCCATATCGACATGACCCTACCCCCCATGTCGACATCTCTACCAGAATTTTGAAATTCAAATTTGTACTCAAAACTTTGAATTTCCCTCCACCTTTTCACCAACTCCAAAGCTCTGAAAAGGTGTCTCTTGACCAGAGAACGTGACTCTTAGATATCTATTTATCTCCTTAACTTTATCCTATCTTTTCACTTTCATTTCAAAATTCAAACTCCTTTTCAAACTCTCAAGCTCTCTACTCTCTTCAAAAATGGCTTCCTCAAGCACTCCCTTCACCATAAGGTTGTCCAAGGCCATCGAAGAGTTCCTCTACAATGGTCCGGAAGCTATCAAAGCTTACATAAGCTATGTAAACTTTGGAAAAGTCCATATGGGAAAATTTGTATCTTTTGTGATTTTCCTTCATATGAACTCAATATTCTTTTCGAAGAGAATCAAATTCTTAGTTTAATTGATGACTCTCAAAATGATTTTTTTTGTTATCCTAATCTTGTTAAAATGTTTTATGCAAATTTGAATCGTGGTTTTTATGAAGGAAATGAAGGGAAAGTGTGGAGTAGCGTTAAAGGAACATGTATTGTTTTAAATATTGAATTTTGGGTAACATTCTTGGTTGTAAGTTTACGGGAATGGATCTTTCGGATTTTAAAATTGATGAACATGATCATGAGACATTTCATCACAATTTTGAAGAAGATGATAACTTTGAGTTTATAAACCGAAATTTCCGTCCTAAAGCAAGAATTGTAAACCTTCTTTTGCAACATACCATAACTCCAAGATCGGAAAATTTCAATCACCCGACCTTAAAAGTTTGTAAGACTCTTTTTGCTATTTTAGGACATTATGACATTAATTGGGTGCAAGTAATTTTGGATGAACTTTGTCTCAAAAATTTTACTTTAGGAGAAAACACTTTATATCATGGGATTTATCTTACTCGGATTTTTAACTATTTTGGTGTTGATTATAAGAGAGAGGAGTTCGTTTCTAGAAAAGTGCTTAACCATGCTAATATCTCTCTCATGAAAATTCCGCTTGTGTTTCAACCATATGAAACACTTGTCGAAAAGGATGAAAGGTTGGCTCATAAAGAGATGGAAGAAGAGGAGGAGGAGGAGGAAGAAGGGGAGGAGATGGAAATTGAAGAAGAAGGAGAGGAGGAGGAAGAAACTTCATTGGAAAGCACTGAATACCCTATCACTCCTAACAATCTATCCAATAAAACACTTCTCAAAAACCAAAAGATTATCGTGGAAAACCAACGGATTCTCAAAAGATCCGTTAGTAAAAAGTTGGACAAAATTTCCACCAAAATGAACAAGTTCTTTGGGAAAGTGAGTCGCAAGCTTGGATTATCATCATCTTCATCATCCTCTAACTAATACTAGTTTCATTTCATGTTGTATTAGTTTGTATCTCTCTTTAGTTAATGTTATGTATCGTTTATGTAATGTTAACTAAATTTATCAATGAAAATCCTTTATTTTCTGTTTATTAGCTCTAAAATATCTCTGGAATGCTTGTTATTATATTATATAAGTTTATATATATAGACTTGTACATAATATAAAGAAACAAAGAAAATTGCCAAAATAAACAGGGGCATGTCGACATCCCCCTACCTCCCATATCGACATGTAACAGTCAGAAAATTGTTTTTATTTTGAAATTGAAATTAGCATAACTATCTTGTGTCTTTTCATTTAAAATGACTTTCTAACTCTTTAAATACTTGTTTCTTCTAGAAAAATGCGTACTTTAAATTCTCTTTATTTTCTATTGAATTTCTTCATATTTTATCAAAAAACAGCCTCTCCTATTCATAATCTAAGTGAGAATCTTGAAGAAACTCTCAATTCCTTCCAAGAACATACTTACTTTTATCCTTCGCAATCAACGTCACTTAGAATTAAGCCAAATGAAGATGATAAAAGAACAAGAAAGGCATTTCGATACCTTTCGGTGGATGATCTCAGCCCTCAACAAAGAAGAACTTGAAGCAAATCTAAAAGGAACTCTGAACAAAGATAATGAAGAATGGAATGCTATAAAAGCATATCCTATCTTTGGTGAAGAAGGATGGGTTCAAGTTCCAAGAAATGTTTGATTTAACATATGTGGTTTGATTTACTTTGATTTGGTTTGATTTGATTTGGTTTGATTTGATTTAAAATGGTTTGGATTGATTTGGTTTGGTTTGATTTAGTATGGTTTGGATTGATTTGAATATTGTGTGGTGTGGTTTGATAAAAACATGATGTATATAATAATTGATTGTGTTTAAAATTTTCATATCTCTCGCATTTACCTTACTATATTTTACTCATATTACTATCTGTCTCATTTACATTCTATTATACTATGTTAGTATACGATGCTATAGTATAAGATTTAGGGGGAGTTATGTAGTTTATGATTAGTTTTTGTTGATGACAAATGGGGAGAATTATAAAATAGCTTAGATAGGCTTAGATTAAAGGGGAGTGTAACGACCTTACATTTTTAACGGTTTTTAATAACGTAAATAACTGAATTTTACTTGAAAATTTAACGATTAAATTTAGAAATGAAAATTTGTTATTTGGTATGCGTCTATTTAAACATAGCAAATGGCAGATTTTCATCGGAAAATATGGAAGTTAATTCTATTGTGCAGTTTTCAATTTCAACTTAAAATCAGTTAATTTGATGAAATTAAAATGTTTCTGAAATCTGAATATTTTTATATAGTAAAAATGTAAATCATTTTCTGAGTGAGACGTCGTATTCCGTTTTGTCAAATTTGGACTTCTCTAGCCCCGTTTATCTTATTTCAGCATTTAACAGCATTTTCGGTACCGAATATCGACTTCTGATAGGATGATCGTATCACCGATATCTCTATACCATTCTGTTTGTTTCGTCGTGCTGATCTCGCAGTATATTCATTTGTGTATTTCGGAGTCCGGTACGCGGTGAAATCCGTGAAAACGGTTAACCGTATCGGTACCCATTTTTGAGCTTTTGATATTCTGTGTCCATTCAAATTTCAAACTGCTAAAATAAGCAGCCACTAACATTTATTTGTTTTAGTTTTGCCTTTCACTATTCCCTATATCCAATATATTATTCCCTGGTTCGTGACATTTCCAATTCTCTACCAATTCATTTGTTCTGTGCTCTTCTGAAAGAAAAAAAAGAGAAAGAAAATAAATATAATATATAAGAAATTTTATGCGTTGTATCCTTTTTTCATGGTTCGTCCTGCTCGAGAAACTTTGCTCGTCTCCAGCTCTATCTTTTCACCGCTCGCCGTCCACACTCACTTCACCGAGCTTGAACCACTAAACCCTACAGTACGCGACTCTCTCATAACCAGAACCTTCATCCACCAAGCGCCCATATATCCCCTCCGACCAATCGTCCCCGACCTGAGCTGACCCGCTCCTCCTTTTTCCCTTCACAACTAGGCCACCTACCCACTATCGCTCCACCAGAACGTCGCCTCACAACAAGCATCACCGCCCCTTACCTTTGCCACGCGAGCCCAGTGACCAACCTCCCTCTTCCATTCGTACCTAAGTCTTCACCATCCTTTTCCCTACAGTCTGCGCCTTCCACTCACCCGCCATCCTCCGCAACTCCGCCACCTTCCATAGATTCGAGCATGCAGCAGACTCACCTCCGCCAGAAACTCCAGCTCGCCACTATACACTCCTCCACTGACAGTCGCATACCCACCACCCTCAAACTCGCCCATCACCCGCTCTAACCCATCACCTCCCCTCCACCTATCACCTCCTTGCAGTGCCATGAGCAACCTGCGGGTTTACTAGTTTGTTATATATGTAGTATATATGAGTTATGTTATATATATAAAAATTGTTTATATTATGGGTTCTATGGTTTTATATTTTTCCTTATTTACAGTTTATATATATAGTTATATTTTATTCATGTCTTCATATATTATCCTGCGCATGTATAGGTTTGGCTATATTATATGTTTAGTTATAGCTTTGCATATATGTTTTATATTTGAATATGTTTACATATATGTTCATTTATATATAAGTCGTATAATAAATATAAGTTCTGTTGGTTTATGCATATATATTTGTTTTAGTGATATATAATATGTTGATTTGAGTATATATATGTTTCTATAAGTTTATAAAGGATCTGTTGAGTATACATATGTATATATTACAATAAAGTAAGTCATATTGATCTTACAATAGATATTGTTTTTTTAATATAATATATATGTTAGTCTATATATAAGTTTATATCAGTTTACGTGAGTTTGGTCTACGAAGATATATAAAGATATTTTATGTGTTTAAATTTAATTTTGATTTGAAAATATGTATAGAGAATTTATTTTTAATATATGTTTTTAAAATTGATTAAGAGAAATTTTTTATAAAATATATTTTGCTCAGTTTATATTAAGCAAATTTTGATTTGTCTCCCGTCAATTCCAAACTTCCAGCTTTGCTGATCATCAAAATTCGAGTTCATCGTACTTTACTTTGGAACTAGTTGCTCAGATTCGCAGCTCGGTTCATTATCCAATTTCTCTAGCCTCGAAAGGTGAGCAATCACTCACGATTAACATTCTTCTATTTAGTAGATTCAACCCACATGAAATGGCGATTGAGATACGTTGTTAAATCTTGAATTGTTAGTTATTTAATTGTTAAATCGGTTATGCTATTATCTACAATTATTCACCTATGAAATATGACACCTTACCTATTGTATATATTATATTTTAATTTGTTATTAATGATATATGCCTGTTATTGATATGTTATATTATTTGTTCTCACTCTGCAAGTTCCCTGTTAGTTTAAAATTCCCTATGGGTTGAAATGATACATACCCGAACGATATTATAGATTAAGGGAAAATCGTTATGGGTTAAAATGATAAACCCAAGCGATTTTCATTTATTTTGAAATTTTGGGATTGCGGGTTGAAATGATATAAACCCGTAAATATATAAATTGCGGATTGAAACGATAAATATCTATATCGCTTGACCATAGGATAGAAAATTATATACGGACACCGTTGGTCTATTTTGAAAAATGATTTCTAGAGTTTGAAAGAGAATGGATGGATTTGATTAAATATTGATTTTTTAAATTATAATATAAAAAATTTATTTTAATATATGTGTAAAATTTAGATTTTTAAATTATGTTTTAGAAACTTTAAATTTATAAGTTAGTTTTGAAAATAAAATTTTTAAGATTTTACTATTTTAAAATATATAAAAATAGATTTAATATAAAATAAATTTAATAATAAGATTTAATTTAATAAATTTAATTTAATTTGTATATAATATGTTTAGGTATTTATTTAAAATTATATCTTAAAAATAGATTTTTTTAATAACTATAATAAATTAAGGTTGGGAAGATAAATTAAAATTGATTTGAAATTTGTATTTGTTTAAGAATTTTACTTAAATAAAAATTGACTTGAAAATTATTGAATTTAAGATTTTGAAAGATATGATTTATAACTTGATTTGATAAAAAGTGATTAAATGAATATTCTCGATTTTAAATAAAAATTGAGGCTGAATATTTAATATTGATTTAAATTGATAAATTGAGATTTTATTTAACTGTTATTAAAATGATTAAGTGAATATTTGCAATTCGAATAAAATTAAAATTGAATGTTGAAATATAAATGAAACCTATATTGAAAATGGTTGAATATTTAAACTTTGAATCTTATTGGAATTGAAGTGATAGTTCAAAACCTGGATTTGAATCGATATAAATTGAAATGGTCTATTGAGAATTTGAATTGTTAACCTTTTTAATTGAAATTGTTGAACTGGGATTGATTAAATTGAATTTTGGAATTTAAGATGATTTGAATCGATTTGCGAAATTGGAGGAAACTAATTTTATTATATAAAGTATTTTAATATATATAAACTATTTTATTTTATAACAAATTTAATTTATATACTATTTTCAACATCTAAACTATTTAGGTGGAAACTGTTATGATTACGGAAGTGTTTATGATTTCAAAGTGCTATGATTTCAAAAGTGCTATGATTTCAAAAGTGTTATGATTTCGAAAGTGTTATAATTTTGAAAGTGCTACGATTCTGGAAATGCATATATTTAAAGTGAATAATGATATTGAATTGACATGGTTTTGAAATGAATACGATATTTTGATATGAAGTATGAACTATTTGAAATGAAATGACCACGGTGTGAAATAAGCATTTGGTTGTTAAAGAGACTGGGATCGGATATTGTCATACTCCCTGCCAATATCGAAAACCACTTTAACAACTGTGTACGTGGTGGAGATTCCAGAAATGAAGTAGGATGGTTTGGCAAACAATTCTGTGTGAGGTATTTACATGACCCTGTCTCCCGAGAGTAAGCTGAGATGTGACTAAAACAGGAGCCACGCCGGGCCAAGTGAGGTCATTCCTCCGATCGGACACATTTCTTCGATACCATATTATGACTTTGTGATGATTTGGTGGCCATCCCTTGATTTTGATTTGGGAGTGTGTTCCGAGGTGGGCGGTAGTAGTTGCTATGCGTTAACACCAGTCCGGATCCGCAATTGGTATATCTACCCTGGCATTGCCTCGAGTGCCGTGTTCACATGCCCTATCTCGCCTTCTACGAGTTTGGTTTGTACTATACCTATGGAGTGCCCTTTGATAGCCCTCCAGTTTACGGAGGAATTACAGTACTGCATAGACTATGAGAATATATAAAAATGTGTTAAGGGGGATATTTTAATAGTTTACTTTACTATAGACATTATTATAATAGCGTATATTACTACATAGTAAATAGTTCCACGGATCCTCAAAGGATGGAAATCCCAAACATCCTTTAAGTTACTTGTATTTAGTTGACATTTCACTTGAGTTGAATTTATTAATATAAGAATGTTAATCCTGACTCGAGTGTTTTGTATTTTGCCTTATGCTCGGGTCAGACTGAGTGTCACAGCATTTAAGACTCACCTTTAGAGATTGGAGTTTTGTTTGAAGATCTATCCATCCAGCTTTCAGTTATTTCAGATTATTCCAGTCATTTATGTTCAAACTCGTCAGTTTCTTATGTATTTGAGATTCTGTTGTATTTTGTTTCAGACTCTGATGTTATATAATAGCTTCATAAACTACTATTTATCTATTTCGCTGCTTATTGTTGTAATACTCCGTGTCTGTGATTCTGTGATTGATTTATTTACTATATATGCTGAGTTTTTCCAAATATATAAATTAACAATCTGTTGTTTCGAGCAATTCAAGTCCGACATATGCGGATGCGAATGGTTCGAAATACCGGGTCGTTACAGGGAGTTAGTAGATTAAGGGGGAGTTGTTGGAATAAGGGGGGGTCGGAGTAGAATCGAAGTTTGTAGAGAAGATTTTATAAAAAAAGGTTGTCATCATCAAAAAGGGGGAGATTGTTAGTTCTTGAGATGATGGTTTTGATGACAACAACCTTAGGACTTGTTATAAAATATAAATACTAATATTCTTGTCTAGATATATATGTATATGCAGGGTATATTTATGCAGTTACTGAGAATGAAGACTGTACAGTAAAAAGATTCAAGGCTGAGTATAGAGATTCAAGATTAAAGAAATCAAGACTGAAGACTCATGAGTATCAAGAGTTCAAGATTTCAAGACATCAAAATAAGTAATAAAGTCTAGATTTATGTTAAAACATCATAGTAGCACTAAAATCTTTATTCGGATTTTAATTGTGGAATGGAATCCACCTTCTTGCTTTAATAGTGGGATGGAACCCACGATCTTCTCTAGTGGAATGGAATCCATGAAATTTTCAAAATGATTTATTTTTTCAAAACTATCTTTTTAAAGTCATCTCTATCAATTTAAATATTTTAGCCTTAATTCAAAAACTATTTTTAATCATATTAATTTCAAAATCATCTCTTGTTTTCTTAAACTATCTCTTGATTTTAATATTTTAGCTTTAATATATTTTAAAGAAATCTATACTTAGTTTTTAATATTACTTTTATATTATAGATTATATATTTTAAGATTACTTTCTAAAATTCTTTTATAAGTTTAAACTATATTCAAAATGGTTTATGTTTGCACAAAAAATGGGCAAACACCTCCAAGTCGTATGATTTAGTTGATTTTATGTTGTTTTTAGTGATCTGGGTTATTTATGCAAATATATGAAAAGCAGGGACTAAACTGTAAATGACACACAGATTTATAGTGGTTCGGCCAGAATGTGCCTACGTCCACTTTATATGTTGTTCTCCTTTACTGTTCAGATTACAAGTACAAAGCTTTGATACAAGTATATGAAAGTTGTTTGAAAGTTCTATCCGTGCTTTAGCTCTCAAACTTGTCCGTCATTGTTGTATCCCTACCCCTCTATTTATAGAGTGAGGTTGGGGGTAAGGGTCTTGGAAGTATATAGCTGTTGATGGGCCTGGGCTGACGTGATCTGGCCTGGCGATGTTGGTTCGGTAGTGGATGGAGAAGTGGATTGGACCGGTAGTAGGTGGGGCGATGATTGGTCCGGTGGCGAGTGGTTCGGTGGTGAGAGGATGGCCTTGATTCGGCAATGAATGGTTCGGTAGTGGGTTGGTCCGGTAGTGGATGGTCCGGTAGTGGATGATCCGGTAGTGGGTGGTTCGGCTAGGCCTTGGAGGTGTGTTGGCTCGGCACGTAGTGGAGCAAGGGTTGGTTCGGCTAGGAGTTGGTCTTGGGATGGTCCGGTAGTGGATGGGTGGAGTTGGTTCGGCTGTCTTGGCTTGGCGATGCCTGCTTTACTCTGGTTCAGCAAGGACTTTCTTATTCTGATTCGGTGGTAACCTCCCCTCTTTGGTTCGGTGAAAACATGCCCAACATTTGCCCCCTAAAGTGGGGCATATGCCAGTCATATGTCTCGCTTTGTTTCAGCTTGGACATTTTCATTCGGTCCTGTGTGCCGACCCAGTTGGTTCGGTCATTTACGTTTGCCTATAAGTATGGGCATTATGCTCTCGTTATTCCCTACCAAGTGAGATAGCCGAATCAGATTTTTCTGCCGAATCAATCATATTGCCGAATCACACTTGACTACCGAATCAGGTGATTGCCGAATGACTTTCATGTTTCGAACTACCGAACGAACCCGTGGAGTTCGAGTGTCGAATGAAGTACTTGCCTTGTTATACCGAATGAGTTTATGCGTTGAATTATAAGTGAAACTCTAGACAGCATACACTTGCTTGTTTATATCTCTACATCCCTCGTTCTAACAATGTGCTTTCTCGTGTTGCAGATAATGTCTCATAAAGTAGAAACTCGTTCTGACAAGAAGAAGTCCAAGGACCGAGGAGAGTCCTCCATAGTGCCCCCAGTTCAGGCAGCACCAGAACGACAGGGACCAACCCCGAGATCGCTAGTAGATGGGTACGGTCCTCAAGAGCTCCTGAACTCACCGCCCGATTGCTTTCCTAGCTCCCTTAAAGATGAGCAGCTTGATGTTATTTCTCGCTCTTTTGGGATCGATAGAGCGCATATGTTGTTGCCGGGGAAAGGAGTGATGCCGTATAACCCCCCTGAAGGGTATTTTGCTTATGGTAGGCATCACTGCATGTGTGGTGCCATCCCACCTATCAATGCTTGGATAGTCAGCTTCATCACATACTTGAAGGTGGCTCCTTTCCAGCTTCAGCCCAACTCCTATGCCATCTTGGTGAGCCTATTCGTTATATTCTAGAGGAGATACGGGCGTCCTCCTTCCAACCGGGAAATCCAGTACTTGTACAACTTGAGAGGCTATAAGAAGGGGTCTCCATATATTAGCTTAGAGTCGGCTGTGTCCTTCAAGCCAGTCCTGGATTTATATTCGAAATTCAGCATGTTCAAGAAGGAATAGTTCTTTGTCAAGGATGACTCCGTTTCTTTCCGCCGCTTCACCTCTGGCTATAAGTTGAAACTCATTTATAATTTTTGTTCTGATCGCAATACTCCTTACGTGCTTTATTTCTTGCTAGCGACAGGTGGCTTTGCGGTTGTAGAGAACGAACGTCTGGTTCGGATGGTTGAGGAAATAGAAGCCATTCCGGAAAGGGAGAGGGCGGCTTCTTATTTGATCAGGAACGCTACTCTTCTGGGGCACAACCTAATCCTGCCACGCCAGTCTGTGGTCAAGCAAAGAGAAACAGCTGAGGAGAGGGCTGCCAAAGCTAAAGGAGGGGCTACGGCGAAGAGAAGTAAGAGGAAACCCTTCTCAAAGCATCCAATTGCTAGGGGGAAGAAACTTAAGAAGTCCGATGGACCCTCCCCCAGCACATGTCCAGACGTCCCGGAGGAGGAAGATGTGGAGGAGGATAGAGGCGAGGATGAAGGAGGTGAGGCGGAGAGTGGAAGTGGTGGAGAAGGTGATGGTGATGGTCATAGCGATGATGGTGGCGACGGACCGAGCGGTGGTGGTACTGGGGCTTTGTCTTCTAAGCAAGTAGGTGTGATCCAGGAGTGGACAGATGATGATCTCCGTCTAGCTTTTGAGGGGTCGGAGGAAGGATCGGTTTTAGTGGAGAGGCCTAAGAAAGCTGACAAGGCCGAGATCGGTGCTGATTCTTCTAAGAGCGCTTCAGCTAAGGCAATTCTTGCGATTCAAGGTGAATTTTCTGCCGACTCCATTTATGATAAGGATTTAGAAATATTTTACGGCCCGCTCCCGTCCTGGAATCAGATTCAGGACTTATTACAGTATCCCACGCCTCCCCAGGGTTTGTATAACAAATGCGTCTTTTTTTTCTTCTTTTTTTACTTGATTTATTTCTTAAATTATAGCTCAATGTATGCTCGTAACACTTGGCTTTTATTACAGGAGCGGGTAAAGTGGCCAAGGTGTCAAATGTTCGGCATCGTCTTGAACAGTACAAACTCCTCAAGGCTTCTACTAAACCAAAGCCTCCGACTAACCGTTCTGGAGATGTAGTCGGCTACCGTCCCCTTCTTGGAGTTATTGAAGAGGATATTCAAAGGAAGAAGAGGAGTCGCTCCTTGTTTGAATCTTCACCTGGTCCTCTGCCCCCGACTCAGCCTCTTCAGGATGTCATGGAGGAGAATACTGAGCTTATTCCTTCCCCGCACCCATCTGAAAATCCTACTGTTACCCCGATAAATCACCCTGGTTTGGCTCGTAATCCGCTCGCGGGTCATCCGGATCTGGATCCTGGTTCTCACGATATTTCCTTCGATGAGGTTACTGGTGAGCACCTTCTTCCTCGTAATCCTATGGTAAGGGTGCTTGATGAGGCTAAGTCCCTGGACCTTGATTTACTTACCACTCGGGTCGCAACTTTGGGGGACGAAGCTAAGGCAAAAATCGACCGGGTTGCTGAGGAAGCCGATGGGGCATCATGCCCGACTAGCCAAGGCCGGAGAAGAAATCGGGAGTGCTAATATTCAACTACGGTTAATAGTTTCTGACCAGGCCAAGCAGCTCGCTGATCAGGCCATCCAGATCTCCCAGCATGAGGCCGTCTCCAGGCGACTAAAGAAAACCATGGAAGAGGCTAGCAGAGCAGAGCTACGGAAAATGGAAGCTACCTGTAAGGAACGGATTGACATGGTGATTGCAACGGTGGATGAGGTTCGGAAAGCGGATCTCGAGCAGATACAGGAGTTGTCCGGGAAACTTGAAGCCGCAAAACTTACTCAAAGCGGGCTGAAGGAGGAGATGGATGTGATGAGGAAAACCTTCCAGGCTGACTGCACGCGATACCGATCGGAGAGGGATGATACCATTGCAAAGTTGTTGGCTTCTGAGGACCGAGTAAGGGAGTTTGAGGAGAACGAGGGGATAATGGATGAGATGCTTCAGGATATGTACTTTCGCACTTGGAAACAGGGAAACCTATCTTGGATGGATGATTATCTCCGAGTCATGGCCAGGATTTATCTCCGGGCTCTGGAGGAGGCTAGGTCCGATGCAGATAAGGAGGGTGGCGTGGCCTTTAGAATGGATGTGGTTACGAATCAATTCACCAAGGAGGAGAAGGTGGCGGTGAAAGAAGGTATGCGGCTGCTTGCTGCTGAGGAGGTTGGTGTGTAGTTGGAGGATGATGATCAAGGAGCAGATGCTGGTAAGTCTCCCCTTTGTAGCTTTTCGTAACTTGGTTGCTTATTATTAATGAATTCTTTCCTTGATCGGACAGGCGGGACCTCTGGAGCACCAAATATCTCTGGTCAACATGCTGAAAGTTCCCACTCCGTGGCTAAGGAGATTTCGGAGGGCCAGCAGGACAAGGGTGAAGCTCCGATGCAGCCGACTCCTTAACTTGACCTGGATATCTTTTTGTTTACTTGACATTGCTGTCTACGTTAGTCTCAAAGCAGTGACGTAACTTTTAGGTTGTAATTATGTTACTTGTAATAAACGACTTTATTCTTGGCGTGTAATTTTTAACTTAAGCTGATTCTGTCGTGTTTGAATGCTTTCGTTATTTTTGATGTGTTGCATAAGAAGTATAGCTATGCATATGCCTGTGATTCTATCAAGTTTGATGTCAAGTTCTTGCTTAAAACGTAATTTCATATCTTGCAATGTTAATGTGATGTGTGAATAAATTATAGCTACGTATTTATACACGGAGAAGGAAGTACCGCCCTTCGTGTTTTAGTTGTAGATGGCAGCACTGAATGTCTTGTGTGACCGAGTATGGAATGCAGCCGAGTGTCCAGTTGTGAGCTCCTATTCCCATTAGCGAGTGTCTCCTATTCTGTGTCCTGTACTTTAGGGATCGTTATAGAGGATAGGAGGAAAGTTCTTTAAATAAAATTGACATATGAGAAACAGTAAAACTTCCAATCATGGAAGGCCTTCGATGTGCTTAAGTTCGTGGCAAACGGGTTTTGTAGTCACTTTCCCTAGCTGTGGGTCTTGGAGACATTTGTCACCCATCTTACGCCTCTGCGGGGAGTTTATCTTTTTTACCACAGCCGTACTTAAGACACTCGGAGCCGAGATCGTGCACAGTAATTACCCAGGCCATTATGGCCCGTAATCGTGGGTATTATTCGATTTACCGTGGCCGGCTAGCGTGGGTGCCGATCGTCAACCGTGAACTACCCCTGGCTGGCCACACCTTATGTTGGGGCTTAAAGTAGGCTCACGGTTGCCGGCGAGCTGAACGCCGTAATGAGCTGCCTCGGCTATAGTCGGCCTTCTCGGTGGCTTATAATCGGCTCATTACAGTTGGCTTTAAGGGCCGATCGCGAGCAATGAGTTAACTCGCAGCAGAGGGATGCTGGAGCAAAAGTGTCTCATTGGCGAGGGCATAGATTCGCATAGTACTTGTTAGGTCTTGTCCAGGTGAGGTTGCGCCGTGATGTGTCTTGAATGGGAATGTCATTACACAGGATTTTGTTCAACAGAAAAGGATAAAGTTAACATGCAGCCAAGATATAAAGGAACAAGTTAAAAAGAGACAAGTTTTTTAAAGTGGTTCGGCACGAAAATGCCTACGTCCACTGATTCTCTTTGTTAATTCACTTCATATGGGCAGTACAAGTTAAGAAAAGTATCGACGAAGGTGTTGGATGTTCCATGCCCTCTGGAACACCTCCCCATCCACTGTTGACAAAATATAAGCTCCATTGTGGAGATCTTTATGAATTACATATGGTCCGTCCTAGATTGGATCTAGCGCTCCGGGGCGCGGGAAGATTCGCTTGAGGACAAGATCTCCTTTTTGTAAGCTACGATGCTTGACTTTGGAGTTGTATTGCGTTGCCACTTTTTGCTTGTGAGCTGCTGCTTTGAGGGCTGCATCATTTCTTCTTTCCTCAATTAGATCCAAAGACATGTGGAGGAGCTCTTTGTTCTCTTCTGGGTTATAGTGGATCCTACGGTGGGAAGGCACTATAGTTTCAACTGGGAGCATAGCCTCCGATCTGTATGCCAAAGAGAAAGGAGTATGCCCCGTTGATGTTCTGAAAGATGTGTGATAGGCCCACAGTGCCGTAGGGAGTTCATCCACCCAAGCGCCTTTTGACTTTTCGAGTTTCTTTTTTATTAGAGTTTTGAGAATTTTGTTGACGGCTTCGACTTGTCCGTTTGCCGGGGGATAAGCTATGGATGAGAAGCTTTTGTGAATTCCATGCTCTTGGCACCAGTTGGCGAACTCCTCGCTGTCAAACTGAAGTCCATTGTCCGATATGATTTTGAATGGGACTCCGTACCTGCACAGAACATTTTTGATCAAGAAGTTAATAACTTTTGCTGAAGATACTTTATTTAGGGGTTCTGCTTCCACCCATTTGGTGAAATAGTCGACTGCCACTATAGCATATTTGGCCCCGCCTTGGCCCATTGGCAGTTCGCCAATCAAGTCAATTCCCCATACTGCAAAGGGCAAAGGGCTGGTCATTTGAGTAATCTCAGTTGTTGGTAACCGTGGAATCTTAGCAAACTTCTGACATCTGTCATATTTTCTGATGAAATCTAAGGCGTCC
This sequence comes from Allium fistulosum, assembly GCA_030737815.1. Lineage (NCBI taxonomy): Eukaryota > Viridiplantae > Streptophyta > Magnoliopsida > Asparagales > Amaryllidaceae > Allium > Allium fistulosum. Next base: position 1,122,548,935 of record CM060904.1, on the reverse strand, counting down.
TTGCTTAAGGTGGGCCAGAAATATCCATATCGGAGTATCTTTTTTGCCAAAGTCTGCCTTCCAGTGTGATCTCCGTAGCTTCCTTGATGGATGTTGGATAAGATTTCCTTGGCTTCCCTTCCAGCGACACACCTTAATAAGGGGTTAGAGAAGCCGCGCCGATAGAGGGTGCCCTCTTGTATTGTGTAGCGGGAAGCTTTCCTCAAGATTTTCTTGACTTCGTTATGCCCGTTGGGCAGTGTGCCACTTTGTAAGTAGTCTCAGATGGGAGTCATCCAAGTTGCTTCTTCGGTTGCAGCTATCAGATTCACTTGCTCAAAACTTGGGGTCAGTTGCTTTGAGATGGCTACTGCTCCGGAAATAGCGCCGTCTCTCATGCTAGCTTGGTTCACCAATTCGTTGGCCTCTTGGTTCTCTTCCCGGGGGATGTGTTTGATTAAATAGTGATCCAATCGATTGAGAAGTAACTTAGTCTTCTTTAAATATGCTATGAGTCGGTCTTCTCGAGCCTGGAATTCTCCTAGTATTTGATTTACAATAAGTTGAGAATCGCTATGAAGACACAAAGAATTGGCTCCGATTTCTAAGGCAAGTTCTAATCCAGCTATCACTGCTTCATACTATGCATCGTTGTTGGTAGCAGCGAATTCCAACCTTATAGCATAGTGTAGCATATTTCCCCTGGGAGTGATTATTACCACACCTGCCCTCGAGCCTTGTTCGTTTGACGCACCATCCACAAAGAGATTCCACTTGATGTCTTCTGCTATTTCCGATTGCTCCTTACCTTCGTTGGTAGTGAATTCGGCAATGAATTCGGCCATGGCTTGTCCCTTGATGGCGGTGCGAGGATGGTAGGTGATATCATATTGACTTAGTTCAATGCACCATTTAAGTAGTCGCCCAGAAGTGTCGGGACGATGGAGTACCTGCCTTAGTGGTTGATCGGTCAGAACTCTGATGGAATGGGACTGGAAATAGTGACGCAGTTTCCGTGATGTGATTTAGTAAACAGTACGCTAGTTTCTCAAGTTTAGGATATCTGGCTTCCGCCCCTGTAAACCTCTTGCTTACAAAGTATACTGGTCGCTACGTGCGTTTGTCTTCTCTCACTAATGCGGCGCTTAGAGCATGAGATGACACAGCAAGGTATAGGTATAGCTCTTCGCCTTTGTTCGGAGTTGAGAGTACCGGTGGTCTCTGGAGTTGTTTGATTAAGTTAAGGAAAGCTATTAAGCATTCGTCAGTCCATTCGAATTTTCCTTTCTCTTTCTTTAGAGCTTCGAAGAAGGGGATGCATTTGTCGGTCGCTTTAGAGATGAATCAGCTCAGGGCGGCCACCTTCCCAATTAGGCTTTGCATTTCCTTTCGGGTAGAAGGTATCCTGATATCTTTCAGAGCTCGGACTTGTTCGGGGTTTGCTTCAATTCCTCTGGCATGGACAATGAATCCTAGAAACTTTCCTGATGATACTCCGAAGGAGCACTTTAGAGGATTCAGCTTCATTCCATATTAGCGAAGTACTTGAAACATTTCATCCAGGTGGCTTACGTGATCGTCGGCTTCCCTTGACTTTATCAGCATGTCATCCACATAAACTTCCATAGTTTGTTCTATTAGCCCCGCAAACATCTTGTTGACGAGGCGCTGATAGGTGGCTCCTGCGTTTTTAAGTCCGAAAGGCATTACCTTGTAGCAGTACAATCCCCGGTCAGTGATGAAACCAGTGTGGTCTTGATCGGGAGCATGCATAGGAATTTGGTTATATCCTGAGTATGCGTCCATAAAAGATAAGAGTTCGTGCCCGGTTGTGCTGTCCACAAGCTGATCGATTCGTGGAAGTGGGAAGCAATCCTTCGGGCAGGCGTCATTTAAGTTGGAGAAGTCAATGCATGTTCTCCACTTCCCATTAGCCTTCTTTACCAGCACCGGGTTGGCGATCCACTCTGGGTAGATGGCTTCTCGTATGAAGTCATTGGCAAGTAGGTTCTTTACTTCTTCATCGAGGGCTGCTGATCGTTCTGCCCCCATACTTCTCTTTTTCTGTTTTACTGGCGCCTTGGTAGGATCAATGTTTAGTACGTGGCATGCTATGTCGGGGAGATTCCGGTCATGTCAGCGTGTGACCATGCAAATACATCCAAGTTGTGGCGGAGAAAATCAATGAGTTGTTCCTTCAACTCTGCTTTTAGTTGGGACCCGACTTTCAATAGCCTACTCGAGTCATGTCAGTCTACAGATACAAATTCCATAGCCTCTGTAGGCTCGGCGGTGGCCTCCTCCTCTTTGTCCCTGGGGTCTAATTCATTGAAAGGGTCGCTAGTATATCGAAGAGGAGGGGCTTTCTTTAGTTGCTATGCTTCCAAACTTTTTGTGTAGAGGGCAATCTCTACACTCTTCCTTTTATCCTTCCTGTGGTTGTTGCGAAGTTCAGTTACATAGCAATCTCGAGCAATGTCCTGGTCTCCCTCTACTTCCCCTACTCCATTGTCCGTTGGAAATTTCATCTTCAGGCACCATGGGGCCAGGACAATTTAGAAGTCAGACAAGGCTGGCCTTCCTAAGAAGGCGTTGTAGGCCGAGTGGTTTTCTATCAGCACAAATATCTGTTTCCGCACAACGGAGCGGGGATGACTTCCAATTTCAACAAAGAGGTCCAGTCACCCGAGGGGCATCTTCGCATTTCCTGTGAAACCGTGTAGTGGTTTATTGCAGGGAAGAACATCCTTTAATGACAGCTTCATTTTGTCAAAGGCATGCTTGAATAGGATATTCACTGAGCTTCCAGTGTCTACTAGAATTCGGAAAACCTCGGCTGGACCGAGCCGGGTAGAGATAACCATGGGATCCGTGTGAGGGTATTGCCTTCCCTCCAGGTCACGCCTACTGAATGTGATGTCACCATTCTCTATCCGCTTCGGGTGGCGTTCTTCTATAATAGAATCGATGCATTCTTCATTGTTTCTAAGTGACTTTCCGTACCTTTCCATCTCTGCCCAGCTTCCGTCGGCGATGTGTGGCCCTCCCGAGATGGTATGGACCACTATCTTCTCTTGACTGGAACCGCTGGCGTTGCGATTTCCTCTGCCTATTTCTGGGGAGGGTAGCCTTGGGTCCTCATTGTCAGGAACTGGAGTCCTGTTCTGGCCTTTTACATAGTGTTCTAGTCTTCTTCTTCTGATGTGTTCTTCAATCAAGTCCCGGAGATGATGGCATTCGTTGGTATCATGCCCATGGGATTCGTGGAAGCGGTAGAATTTTCCAGACTTAATTGCGTTATCTGATTCCTTCTTGTGCGGGGGGCGTTTGTATTTAACTTCGTCTTGAGTGGCCAGGAAGATGTTTTTGATCGTTTCATTCAACGGGGTGTAAGCGTCAAATCTCGGTCCTGGCCGATATAGATGCTTTTCTCCCTTCTTGCCCCCAGCGTTGTCTCTAGTATCATTTCTTCGAACGTCCTTTGCTACAGCGGGCGTGTTGCCATGAGCTGCCTTATTTTGTTGCCCTATCTGCATCTCAGTGGCAGGGTCTTCAAGTCTCATATATTTCCCAGCTTCATGGAAGAAATCGGGTAAAGTAGCTAGTTTTTCTTTTATTAATCTTCTAGCAAATTTAGTATCCGGATGCACACCACTACAAAGGGCCATTAAGATAAGCTTCTCATCGGCATCTTGGACTGCGGCCGCTGCGGCATTGAATCAGGTTAGATATTGCTGCACTTTCTCTCCAGGTTTCTGTTTGATACTGGATAAGGAATAAGCGTCCTTGGGTTGTTCCACATGAATGCAGAACTGGCTGATAAACTTTTCTTTCAACATCTCCCATGAGCTGATGGATCCTTGGGGTAGATGGCAGAACTAGGAGGTAGCTAGATCTGCTAAGAATAGTGGAAAGAATTTGCACAGTACTCCTTCTGTTGCCCCGCTCATGAGCATATGCTGTGTGTATCTCTGTAAGTGTACAACTGGGTCAGAGGTTCCCTTTTAAGGTTCCATTGTAGGCATTTTCCATTCTCGGGGGGTGATGGCAATTTCGATATTGCGGGCGAAAGGGCTGGTTACCCTAGCACCTATCCCTCGATCTCTTTGATCCCGTTGGACACACTCTCTGAACAAGCGTGCCATCATTTCATCATAATTTGGAGCAGATAGAAATGAGTTTGGTTCTGCTCTGTGGGATTGATTCTGTCCAGATGACCTGTAGGGATGGTATCATCTATCATTCCTAATATTTTCCAGTGGCTATCTTTGGTCTTCTGGGAGCATGCTAGGGTCAGCTATAGTTGGCCCTTGCCTTGATCTTCCCCTGCTGGGTTCTATTCTAAGCACTTCCTCGGGTCCACCTTTGGGCTGGACTCTAGCTCGGCCCCTTTCATTAGTGTTTCCGTGGTTAGGCAGCATGACAGGCTCAGCTATAGTTGACCTCTGCCCGGTACCTCCCCCGTTGGGTTCGGTTCCAAGCGTTTCCTCAGGTCCAACTTCGGGCTGAGCTCGGTCTCGGCTCCTACCATGGCCGCTTCTGTTGTTGGCTTCTCTGAAGAAGGAAGATCTTTATCTCCTCTGAGATCCTCCAGACTGGGACTCACCCCATGATTCAGTGTTGCGGTTGGACTCTTCAGCATCCCTTAAGCGTGACATGAGTTGGTTCACCAAGGCTTCCTGTTGGGATGTGAAGTGGTTAGTCACTTCAGCCACAACCCTAACTAGATCTGCCCTAGTAATTGCTGCCGGCTGTTCCGTGGCAGGGGTTGTCGGATTTGCCTGACCTTCATTTGGTACTGCTGTTGGAATGGGACGATTTACTTGATCTGTGACCACTGGATCTGGAACACTGCTGGTTGCAATGTTTTTTCCTTTGTTAACATCTTTCTTCTGCTTGGGAGGCATGTCTTCCAAGCAATGAGCGATGTTGTTAGGAAGAAGGTTAAGTGGGAGAAACTGAAGTCCTGAGTTCAGTTCTCAATGAAAGCACCAAAAATGTTTGCACAAAAAATGGGAAAACACCTCCAAGTCGTATGATTTAGTTGATTTTATATTTTTTTTAGTGATCTGGGTGATTTATGCAAATATATGAAAAGCAGGGACTAAACTGTAAAAGACACACAGATTTATAGTGGTTCGGCCAGAATGTGCCTACGTCCACTTTATATGTTATTCTCCTTTACCGTTCAGATTACAAGTACAAAGCTTTGATACAAGTATATGAAAGTTATTTGAAAGTTCTATCCGTGCTTTAGCTCTCAAACTTGTCCGCCATTGTTGTACCCCTACCCCTCTATTTATAGAGTGAGGCTAGGGGTAGGGGTCTTGGAAGTATATAGCTGTTGATGGGCCTGGGCTGACGTGATCTGGCCTGGCGATGTTGGTTCGGTAGTGGATGGAGAAGTGGAATGGATCGGTAGTAGGTGGGGCGATGATTGGTCCGGTGGCGAGTGGTTCGGTGGTGAGAGGATGGCCTTGATTCGGCAATGAATGGTTCGGTGGTGGGTTGGTCCGGTAGTGGATGATCCGGTAGTGGATGATCCGGTAGTGGGTGGTTCGGCTAGGCCTTGGAGGTGTGTTGGCTCGGCAGGTAGTGGAGCAAGGGTTGGTTCGGCTAGGAGTTGGTCTTGGGATGGTCCGGTAGTGGATGGGTGGAGTTGGTTCGGCTATCTTGGCTTGGCGATGCCTGCATTACTCTGGTTCGGCGAGGACTTCCTTATTTTGATTCGGTGGTGACCTCCCCTCTTTGGTTCGGTGAAAACATGCCCAACAGTTTACAAAGATTAGAAATTGCTTTGACAAGTTTTAGAATAGAAATCATTTTAAAGAAAAATTAATTTTCAAATTCACATAGGCATGTCGACATCCCTCATCCCCTCATGTCGACATGGTGACCGTAGAATTCAAATTTCAAATTTTCCAAGCAAGTGTCTATTCATCATAACCTTTCGTGAATGGACATGACTGTTGTTTTCCTATATATACCAGTTGTTTTCAATGAATTTTAAGTTAGTTTTCTTCATTTCTTCACTCCTTCTCCATTAGAATATTATCTTATATTTCAAATGCTTTAACAAAACTCTATCGAAATTCTAAGTCAATCAAACTCGATTGTCTTTAGTTTGATTCTCTGCCACTCTCTCTCAAAAGATCTCAGTGCTATTTAGAGTTATACGATCATTTGTAATCAAAGATCGAAAGATCGAAGTGTATCGAGGCTCTCTCTATCAAAGTGTGATTGGAAACGGTGTGATTGTGGCCTGTAAATCAATTGGGTGTGATTGTAGCCCGTAAATCAATTAGGTGATCTTGTAGCCTGGTTAAATCAAGAGAGTTTGCCCTGGACTCGTAGACAGGAGGGTGTATCTCGTGGCCCTGAAATCTAGGTTGTAATATCGACGTTATATTTGAAAAGAAATCTGCACAAGAAATTGTATGGGACTGGATGTAGGGTAACTCCGAACCATTATAAAATTCCGTTGTGTTCTTTCCTTTACTGCTTTTATTTACTATTTGCATCTGTGTCTGATTCTGTGATTGTCTCTGTGTTTTTGAAATTGCATCGTATGTGTTTAATTTGAAAAGATTTCAAAAATTCTATAAAATCAATTAAACACAATTCACCCTCCCTCTAGTGTTAATCCAGCCTTAAGATCCGTAATCTGCATTTCCTACAATTTTTTTGATGTATGTTGATTTGGGTCCAAGTGTAAATCAAAATATTATTGAATATTTATCATGCATGTTGAATGTATAATCATGTATATGATTGAATGGTCCTTATTTAGGAATTTTAGAAATTTTCCTAAAGGGTTTTTATGTGAATAAACCAAGTTTTAATCTCCAAATGAGCTAAAATTTTGATATGATGTTTGAAATATTATTTTTAAGATGGATTTTAAATTTCATAAATTTTGGAATTTATATAAATTTATTTGAATTTTCTATAGAAGAAAATGGTTAATTTTGGAATTTAATTATTTAAAGTACGACGCATAATTATTTTTGTACGAAACTTTAATATGATGTTAAGGAAGGAAATAAGCTTTTAGGAATTTTTGTGGATTTTCCCAAGTGTTTATAATTTAAAATAAATTTTTATATGCCAATTGGACTTATTTGCAAAATATGATAATAATATAAATTTGAAGAAAATTTTATTTTTAGGAAAATGAAGGTAAATTTTCCACTTTTATTTCTGAAAGAATTCTGAAAAGACGAATATTAGCTGATGAGATTTTGACAAATAATAATGGGTTTGGCGAAAAGTTTATGCTTTTAAAGAAAAAAATTTGGTTTTGGAAAATATCACACAAATGCCACTATAAGCCAATGAAAACCCTCATTTTTATGCATGACAGCTATTATCCATGATAGCTTTATTTAAATTAGCCTTTGAAAGCTTTTGTTTAACACAGGAAAGCTATTTTCCATGATAGCTATGATTTAAAGCTTTGTTTAACCCATGATAGCTATGTTTTATCGACCTTTGAATGTTTTGCTTTTACTCACGAAAGATCTATTTCAATTATTCCACGAAGGCTATATTTATTATTACTCACTAGGGCTATGTTTTTAATAAATCAAAAAGACTATGTTTTCGCAAATGAAAGCTATGATTTTAATATGGCATGATGGCCTCTATTTTTAACATGCGATGGCTTAGGAATTTATAAGGCGTGATATCCTACATTTTTTCCCATGATGGCTTTTCTTAATTAAGACACGATGACTATGTTTTATAGGAAAGGGCATGAATGCTTTATTTTATAAAATAGCACGAAGGCTATAATTTTGAGCCCCGAAGGCCAAATTTTCACAAGGCACGATGCACTTGTTTTGCAAGAAAGGATAGCTATATTTTATAACATGGAAAGGATTGTAATGACCCGCCGTTTCGACTATTGAAAGTCGGCACCAAATACATCCATGTTATTCAAATCTCGAATATCCAATCGTCGAAAAGGCAGATTGTTAGGGTAAAAAAATAAAAAGAACAAATAGGGGAAATATAATCTCATGGTGGAAACGACAACATATAATATAATAAAGACAGTATAACTATCACTCCAAGATATAAGGTGCATCAATGTTAAAATCAAACCCCATCAGCTGGAAAGTTATAAATTTCTGACCTTACAATTGCTGATAGGTATATATAATAATACAATGGAAAATAATATACTAAGGCAGGTGAACATCCAGCTCTACTCCATGAGCTTAATGTCCCACCAATGACAACGTAGAAAAATACTCGGTCTGACCAGAGCATTATAATAAAATAACACGAGGATCAGTCTGGAAAACCAATGTGAGAAAACTTAAGAAATATGGTGACATATAATAATTCTGTGAGACAATGCCACTAAGTACGGAATGGGTTTTACCTCACAAGAACAATATCCATAAATGAAAGAATGGAAACAAGTCGGAACAAAGTCGGTATTGAAAGAGTGGAAACAAACAATTAAACATCGGAAAGAGCTCTAGGCACTTCTCGATGCAATTAAGAAAACAATTTGAAGATTTGAATCAAATAAGGAAAAGAAAATTTTCCAATAATGACTAGGAGGGTGCGCCCCCCTTACCGAAAGTATACCTCTGGACAATATACTTGAGAGGGTCATTTTCTCTATGACTCTCTTAGAAATGTCAAGCCAGACACCGCCAACCTTACTGAGAATCCGAGTATTTCACATCTCCATGCGCATACCACCGGATCCAATCTAGAGTAGATGTGAAAATACCCTAGGGATAAACCCCACATAGCTTGATGTCCACTCACTTATGGTTTTAGTCATTTCCAGCAAAGGTTACCAACGCTTAAATGAGCAACAAATCGTCTTAAATTGACAAAACTCAAAGTAGATAGTAGAATCGATAGTCAATAAATCAACTATCAGGAATAACAAAACGATCCTATATGGAAAGTAAAATCTCATATAATGTTTGACTCACACTTGTACTTGATTTTCACATTACAAACTTTTGTAAAACAGTTTAAAAACGTTCTTTAAAAATATTCTTTTTAAAGAGCTAATTATATTTCTGTGGCGTATTGAAAGAAGGGTCAAAAACAAATGTCATTAAAATATCATTTACTATAATACCAAAACAATTTACACTTAGCCTTATTTTTAAACATTCCTTTTTAAAATATTTTATTATTTATAAATTATCATCTATAACTTTAAAATAACATTTATTATCCCAAAAGATAAGAAATCAATTTAAAAGGCTTTTATAAATTTAAAACAATGTAAATCATTCGGAAGATAATTGATATAACTCTTTTATAATAATTCAATTTAAAATCCTTTTTATAAATTTTAAAACAACGTTAATTATCCCGAAGGAAAATAAATTAAATTTATAATTTTTTTATAAATTTAACATAACATTAATTATCCCGAAGAAAAATAAATCGAATTTATAATCTTTTTAATAAATTTAACATAAAATTAATTATCCCAAAAGATAATTAATCAAATTTATAAACTTTTTATAAATTTTAAAACAACATTAATTGTCTTGAAAATCAAATTTAAAATATATTTTATAAATCAAACCAACATTAATTATCCAAAAGATATTAATTAAATTTATAACTCCTTTTATTAATTTTAAACAACACTTATCCTTTTTTTCAAAATTCTCAAAAATACTTTGAAATATGGTTTAAACAACTTTCAAAGTGCAAAAACGCGACCAAACATTTGTTTTGTAAAGATACAAGCACACATTCAACATATAAAGAATTAAGGAGATGATATTTCATAAGTGATGGTACAACGATAATTGCTGTAACAACACTTACACAAATCAAATAGTATGTCACAAATATTTTAACCAAACATCAATATAAGCAACATAAGAATATGAGTAAGATGCTTATAATAATAAATTAATAATGGCGAGAAACCCCTTAAGGTCTCTCTACAAAAGTCCCTTTCAAAACAATGGTTATTTATGCAATCCGCTTTTCAAGCAGGAATTCAAATCCAAATAACAATCAAACAATAATAACAAACATATTTTTATCAACAATTAGCAATCATTATCTAACATATTGTTTATTAATTAACCCTTATATTAATTAACTTCAAAAATAATCTTTTTACTTTGCAAGCATAGAACAGTAATTTATTCTGCTTGGTAGATGTCCAGAATAATCTATTCAATTTAATTATAGCAAAACAGTGATTTATTTTAGTATATCATAAACAAAGTATAACTAATTTAACTATGTTAAACATTACTAAATTAAATTACTATAACTTCATTGTTAATTTATACTTCATTAAAACTATGAACTATACTCCAAGCATTCAACAATAATATATAACAACACATATATGCTATAGTTTATTTAGAGGTGAGTAAACCCACCAAAATTCCAGTTGACGCTTCAGCGTGCCGGTTTGATCTAAAATCGAATGACGTTTGATTTTAGCTCAAAATTCAGCTAGCTCCAAATTCGATGAATCCAACTCCAATGCATAGATAATATCGATACGAGTCCGTTGCAAAAGACTACGTCCAAATTTGACCTCGTATGAGCAAGATATCGATTTTATAAGATTTTGCATTAAAAAATATAATTGAATGTATTAATTACATTACTTAGATTAATTACCCATTTATACCCTTTTCTTCCCCAAATAAGAAAACATGCATACGCACGTACACAAGCACACAAACACCCAATGTAAATACCTTCTTTCTCCTCCTCTCTTCCTCGTTCTTCAAGGAAATCAAAATTTGCCTTCGCCATCGCCCATCTCTTCGCATCCTCTCCACAATGATGTTAACCATGTAAAGCTCGGATGCCCCAACCTCAATGCGACCTATAGAAGCTGTATGCGACAAACAAAAATCGCGTTTTGCATCTTGGGGTCGCGGTTGTTGAAAATCCAAGGGAAGGTGCTCCTCGATAAGAGAAACACAACTATACCCTCCGTTTCGCAAATCGATGCCTAGATCTCCCTCCACCTCAAAACCTAGTCACGGCTACCCATATCGAACCCAGCCAAACTTGATCGCACCCAATTCCAAGCATATATATTTTTAGATCTAGCTACTACGATCTCAAAGAACCTTGCTTTATATTTTTTTCGTTGACTATACAAATTGATTTTGAATTTTTAAGTTGCGGCTTTAAATTGTTTTTTTACAGAAGATTGAAAAATAGATGAGAGAGAAGAGGAAAAATGAAAAGGATAGGTGGAAAAGTCTTACGTTGAGTTTAGTTTATAATTGGATTCCTGGTACGCCGCTACACAAAATTTTGTTCGCGTAGGAGCCGTGAATGACAAAAAAATACGTGCACTGGTTATCTTATTTTGTAAAATTTCAAAAATATCATCGTTTGCCGTAAAATACGTCAAATAACAATTTTAATATTTTTCAAATTAAAATTTATTGAAAATCCTATAAATTCAATTAAAATTACTACAATAAAAATCAAGTCGTTTTATTAACAATTTATTTTTTTGTTATTAATTCGAACTATTTATTATTGCAAATAAATTTACAAAATGAGTTCACTATTATTATGTATTAATAAAAAGGAGTTAAATAAAGCTATTAAATCCATTTAATTAATATTTAATTCACAATTCAAATATTTAGATAATCCCTATGTTTGAATATAAGTTATTTATATTTTTAAAAACATTTAAATATTTATAACTAACTAAATATTAAAAATTAAAATGATAATTTCTGGGATCTTATATTCTCCCTCTTAAAAGAGTTTCATCCCCAAAATTCTCAAACGAAGAAAATGTCTATTGACCCTTAAGGTTTAAAATATTTATTAATTAAAATGAGTTACCAGGCTTATAAAGTCCCTTATGTTAAAGAAAATTTCAACAGCACCTCTTTTGTGCGGCTAGATCTACAACTCGCCATAACTGGCCCAAATCAACAAAGAAAACAAAAGCCAAGTAGTCTCTCATATCTAGAGCATAAAATCATCAATTCATCACCAATATCTAAATCTACTATGCACCACTTTTGCATTTGACTTTTATTTTTACAAGCAACTTACTATCTCAATGCGAATGCAGGTGCGCAAGAAATCAAATAGTAATCTCTTGCTTCCCTATACCTATTTTATACTTACATAATTCCGAAGCGAATCATGCTGACAAAAGAGAAATACATAGCAACATAAATAATATAACAACCATATGTAATAAGGCAATATGATGCAACTAATAATAAGGATACAATTCCACATATCAAAAATTGACATGATATAAATCTACATGCAACCAAAAGCAATATAACAACCATATGCAATGAAAATACAGAGAATACTCTGTAATAAAATACTATGCATCCAATCTTTTCAAAGAATAAATCTGGAATTAAATACCCGAATTTTTATATTCAAAATATATTCTCAAATTCCTCCAAAGAGAAATAAATCAAAACCAAAATCAATTATGACAAGGAGGGGGCTCCTCCTACCATAGTGCAACGACCCAAAATCTAATCGCCGTTTAAATGAATATTTAATTATATTTTTAAATATTAAATAAATGAATTTTTATTAACAAGTAAACTTATTTTTGATAATAACTAATGATGATAAAATCATTTTCAAATTTTGTTTACCAATATATATAGTTTAGAAAAAAAGAAATTATTTTCCGAAATCTTGGTTTTTCATTGGTTAAAAGCTATTTAAAATGTCATAGCACTATTGTAAACACATATATATACATTACAAACTATTTTAACATGATGAATACATATATATATATATATGCATGTACATATTTTCTCACTTAAATATATAAACATATAAGACAAAAGGATATTTTATTAATAAAAAGTGTATATATATTATCGTATAGAAATATTTTTATTTAACACAAAGTACATGGAGCATGGAATGAATAGTGCATGATGGAGGGTGGGGGTACATGGTGAGGACGGAAATGGTGGAGGAGTTAGAGATGCATGCATGTATACATATTTAATTATAACCACTTTACATTTTAAAATATTTTCCTAAGCTAATAAATACCCCTTACCTCTCATATTTCTCATTTTACAATCTCCATCTCCACTTTAAAATTTTCCTAAGAGCTTGAGAATACATCCACAGCATCTCTTCATATTTTCTAATTTGAGAAAAAACACTTCTTTTCCACTTAAAAACACTTCTACACATATTACAACACCTCCTCTTCCAAAATACAAGCACCATCATCTACTAGCCTATACGACCAAGCCCAAACTCTATATGGTCGAGCCCAAACTCCACTAGGCCGAGCCCAATCTTGGTGCTTAGCCACTCAACGATTCCATTTTTGCAAGTTAAGACCAAATTCTAGCTCATATTTAAGTTTTAGCGAAAGTTCGCCTTGAGTTAATAAAGTTTCGGTGAGTAAAACTCTTATTTTTAGAAAAAAAACAACTTGTTTTTAATGAATAATATGTTGTAAAAATATAGTGTTTGTTGTATTGAAATATCATGTTGTTTTAATGGCATATGGTTACAAGTTCGTGATTAAACTTGTATTTGAGATTTGGATGTTAAATGATATGTTTGGATATGGGTATGTGAACGGTTGGCTTATGATATGATGGTAGTGTGTTTATGAAACAAAACCAAGTGTATGTGATGTAAATGTTGTGAAGTTGGCACATTTAAGTGTCACAAAGGAATTGAGATTGGATTTGAAAATAAAACTTGTTTTTAGTCTTGAATTTAATAAATGTTTTTTTTCAAGTTTTCACCTTTTGTTTAAGTTTTCAAAACTCTCCCATTTTTGTTTCAAAACATGTAGTAACTAGAGTTAAAGTGAGGTTTTTACTTAGAAATCAATTCTAGTAAACTGCGCTTATAGCGATAATCGCTATGAATGCAGTTCGGAAAATTTGACGATTTCAACTTTTAAAATGTTTTCTTTCGAATTGTTTTTGGAAAATCATTTCAAACCAATTTAGTAAGTCATAGGTTAAGTTCATTGTTTAAAAATTTATGTATTTAATTTATTAATCAGGCTAATTATTAATTAATTAATTAATTAAGTAATCAGGTTAAGTAATTATAGTTTAAGAAATTATTAACCAAGTTAAGTTTTATAATTAAGGAAGTTTTAAGTAATGATTAATTAAGGTAAAAGAAAATAAATTTTTGTTTAATCAAGTTTATTTATGTTAATTAATTATTTAATTAGAGTTAATTATTTAATTAATTATTATTTAATTAAAGGTCAATTATCCACTTAATTAGGGTTTAATTCTTAAATGAATGTTATTTAATTAAAGTTTAATTATAAATAAATTTTTAATTAATTAAGGTTCAAATTATGATTTTTGATTTAATTAAGATTAATTAAATTTTAATTAAGTTTTAAACTTATGATTTAAGTAACGTTTATTTATTTTAATGTTTCTTTCAAAACTCTATCGGTTATTTATTTTTAACCAACTTTCTTATTAAAGTAAATTGTTTTAAAACCAAAGGATCTCTTATCCATGCTACTAAATAGCCAAATGAATTAAAGTAATTGAAATAAAACATTGGCATGTTTTATTGAAAGTAACTCAACTTGTACTTATCATAAATACCGCACTTTGGGAACGTGATGAATACGGGGGGTTAATTTCGATAAGCGAGCCATGATAATCTAAGCATGTGGAACGTATGTTCATATGTAAACCTTACACCCTAATAGTGGAATGGTCCACTATAAACAACTTGACCTTTTAAATTATCGAACGTTGGTTTGGAGAGACCGGGATCAGAAAGTAGTTGTTATCCGAAAACCACTTCGAACCAGCGTAAGCGTTTGGAATGGAAATAGTGAAAGCAAGGTCCAAGATGAAGACTTTGAAGTGCAAGGACTATTTGCTACTAACCCTAAGGATGATTCCAAAATGGGTGTAGTGGAAGTAGTTCCTTCGGTTCATTCATCTCCTGAATGACTTGTATGGATGAATGCTGACATTGTGTCAACATCTGAAAGGCAATGTTAGCATTCCAAGAGGGAAGTGCTATATGTAAAAAAGTAAAGACGTAGCCTCTGGCCTCATCAATTGGAAATGACTAAATTAGGGGATATGCAGCAAGGCTAAGTGGGTCACTCCCATTAGGGTAAGGTCACTCCTATCTAGAGCCCCTACTATCAACTCATGTATGCTTCAGTATCGTTGCTAATCCCAACCGAGGGGTGGTCTTATTCGGTAATATCCAGCAAGGGGTAGGCCGGCCTTGTGTTGGCAGGGGATCCCGGTTAGGTCCTCGGTGTTATTTTATCTAGAGATGCAACGTGATGGGCGGTACCCCAGTAGCCCAGTCATTGTATGGAATCCATTCTCCAATAAGTGCCGTACGGACTTAGTTGTGCCCAACCATGTTGAAATGTGAGATGCAAGCATTTCAGCTATATTCATATTTTACTTTGACCCTTATACATTATTATAATATCAATGGATTTTCTATAGAAACGGTTTGGTTATCGTAAGGTAAAAACCCGTATGTGTTTATGTGCGGCGTGGTCTTAAGAAACACCTTTGATTTTCAAAGTGTTTATAAAAATAAAAATTAAGTTGTACTGAGTTTACTCACACCATACCCATGTCTAACCCGGAGTTTTATTTTCTTTTCCTAAAACTCTTGGGTACTCAAATTTGTATGGGTAGTCAAGTGATCTAGGTTTCTCAAGAAAGCATTTTGAAGGAGCTAGAGCAGGTGGCTTCACTGTTAGCTAATTATTTCTATTTACATTGTGTTTTTATGTATGATCCATGTATTTTATATGGGCAGGTAGTTATAACTGCCCAGTTGAAGGTTGTAATGTAATGACCCCGATGTATTATTATTATGGAAATGACTATGTAATATCTTATCTATTATATGTTGTTCTGATTCGTGGTGAGATTCTGTGATTGCTTCTTCTTATCTTTCTTTTTATTCTACCCTTAATGACTCGTCTTTTGGAGTAAGAAAGGTGGTTTGTTACACGAAGCATGGTATAACTCTAGAATTAAAACAACACGAAGCATCTAGTGGTATTCCGGTTCCTCTTAAAACAATAACTAGAGTAAATAAATATACATGGCGAGTCTTCCAGATCATAAAACCCCCAATCACCCAACTTTGGTCATAATAAATTTTTTTTGAAAACTCACTTCTTAAAAACTCCTTTCAAATATCCTAAAATAATAATACTTTACCAAAGTTTTATAAAATAATAATATTATTATTTTTTTCACAAATTCTTTCGAAATTGCTTCTTCAGAAGCACGGGAATTTAAGTCCTAATAGACAACAACTTTATAAACCGTAGTCTATAAAATCACACAATCAATCAAATCAAATTCCATAAATGAATAAAAGAACACTAAACATTATTTAAAATGTTAAATGACTAACAAACAAGATCTAGAATATTTTTTAGGTTCACAACTGTCTCGATTATTCAAGGATATATATAATTTCCTAAGCATATCGTTATGCTCATCGGCTATCGGTTATTGTTTAGAAGATTATCTAAGCCCGCTCAAACAAAATTGAAAGTCACTCCTTAACTTCCCTAAGCCATATAATAGTATACAAATATACTTAAGGTTGTAAGACGTACATAAATCATCTGTATGCAATATCTAATTCGACCACTTGCTTGGGTACATAACCTTTACTTCCGAACTAATATCACCTCCCTTGTGCATACTCTGATCAAGTTCCTTGATTAGAAACCTCTTTTCTCCTTATATAGCCATATTTTGTGATAGAAAACCTCAGTATCATATCAAGAATCTGAATGAAGTGTTCGTTGACAAGAATCAACTGAGAAATCCTTTTTCGGACTAGCATGAATCAACCTCGAAGTTATGTATTCAAGTCATAGATCAAGAACCGTGTGAATAAAATGATCTAAGTACAACTTACGTACCTAATTTATTGGTTTCTTAACTACACCAATCTCTTTATAAACCACTTTCAATTTTTTTATATAGTATTTCATTCAATAGTAAAATAACTTGTGAATTGCTTCATAAATTTTCACTTAAGCTTATAAACATTTTATAAAGAAATTTTCACTTAGGCACATTTTATAAAGACACATCCTTATAAAACATTAGATTAAAAAATTACTCCACTTTATTTACTTATATAACATTCTTCTACATCCTAAGAGTATATACAAAATATCAATTTTTATTTTATTTACTTATTATTTATGTTTATTTTTTCAAAATTCCAATGGAGGCCCAAATGAAATATGGGTCTTAAAACTGAGTCGACTACTTTGACCCCTTTACCTATCTGGTTCGATAAGTAGATAAAAAGAGTAGGTTGCTGGACTAAATCTAATTCCCTTAAGGGAAACTTAGAAACTAAATGCCCAGTTTTTCTATATTTCAAAACCGCTTTTGAAATACTACATATATTTCTATATGTATAAAATAATTTTACCAATTTTATTCATTAACACTCACTTTAGGTTCATCTGGACTCGAATTCGTTTTGATCGTACAATGTTAAGGAGAATAATTTACTAAGTGCACTACAACGTTTGCCTAAGCAACATTCGACCGTCACTTAGAAGATTATTCAGATTACTATAAAACTAATCGAGATGTTTTCCTCGAACTATCCAAAGAAAATATATTCCACTTAAAAATTGTCTTTGAAAAATTTAGACTAATAAATACTTCCAAGTAATATTACCATTACTTTTCTCAAAATCTTTTTGAAGTCATTTCAAGCAATACTGAGATCTAAATTTTCAAAAACTCTTTTTACTTATAAAACACCATTTATAAATCATATAAACCATCTTATATTATAATAATTTTCCTTTATTATAATAAAATTTTCATAATTATTTATTCTGTAAATGTCTTATATTCGAGTTTAGATTATATTAAATAATTTTTTACTGAAAGTTTACTTTTAATTCAACATTATGAAAAATGACTTTTAACTTAACATTTTCTTTGAACACCTTATAGTCAAATAGTGAAACTTAATTCACAAGGGGTTCATTATAATACACTCACAATTATCAAAACAATAAATGCTCATAAACTGATCGAGCATAAATCAACAATCAACAAACAATAGTCAATACTCCTAAACTATCCGAGCATGAAAAATCAAACAATGATGATAATAAAGAGATATTACCATTAACAAACAAACAAACCTTGAATAACTATATAGATTTGAAAATTATTCCTTTACATATATAAATATATAATCCTACGTAAAATATTTCATTTACCAAATTTTCAAAAATCGATATCATGTATGTTTGCCTTGTTCAAGTGTTTAGAAATCCCTATCGATACTGTGGCATCCTACGTCTCGACCAGAATTCATAAACAACACGGTTGACCAAGTAACACAATACGTTTTTATAACAATAACAAGTACGCTCTCGTATATATAATACTCTCACTCATTTTAGGGTGTCACATACCCTATCTCAAATGGGTCATACCCTAACAAAGCCAAGGTTCTCATTAACCTTCTGCTCTGATACCAAATGTAACAACCCACCTTTCGACCATCGAAAGTCAGCACTATATACATCCACGGTATTCAAATGCCAAACATCCAATCGCTAGAAATATAGATTGTTAGGGTAAAAAATCAAAAGAATAAACATGGAAAACAAAATCTCATAGCGGAAACGACAGCATATAATATAATAAAGACGGTATAAACTGTCAATCCAAGATACAAGGTACATCAGAGTTAAAAACGAACCTCATTAGTTGGACAATTATAAACTTCTGACCTTACAATTTTTTGATAGGTATATATAATAATACAACGGAAAATAAAATATTACGGCAGGTGAACATCCAGCTCTACTCCATGAGCTCCATATACCACCAATGATAACCTGGAAAAATACTCGATCTGACCTGAGCATTATAATAAAATAACACCCGGATTAGTCTAGAAACAAATGTGAGAAAACTCAAGAAATATGGTAAACATATAATGATTCTATGAGACCACGCCGCTAAATATGGAACGGGTTTTACCTCACAAGAACAACATCTATAGATGAAAGAATGGAAAAAAGTCGGAATAAATTCAAACTTAAAAGAATGGAAATAAATAATTAAGCATTGAGAAGAGCTCCAAGCACTTCTCCATGCAATTAAGAAAATGATTCAAAGAATTGTATCAAATAAGGAAAAGGGATTTTTCCAACAATGACTAGGAGGATGCGCCCCCTCACCGTACTTGAGAGGGTCATTTTTCTATGACTCTCTCAAAAATGTACAAGCCAGACCCCACTAACCTTACCGAGAATCCGTGTATTTCACACATCTTCCTATGCATACCACCAAATCCAATCAAGAGTAGATGTGAAAATACCCTAATGGGAGCAACCCCACATAGCTTGACGTTCACTCACTTTTTGGGTTTAGTCATTTCTGATATAAGATATCAACGCTCAAACAAATCATCTTAAATTGACAAAACACAAAGAAGATAACATAATCGATAGTTGATAAATCAACTATCGAGAATAAGTGATCGTATATGGAAAGTAAAACCTTATATACCGTTTGAATCACACTCATGCCTGATTTTCACATCATAAACATTTGTAAAACACTTTAATAAACTCTTTAAAAATATTCTTTTTAAAGAGCTAATTATATTTTAGCGTATTAAAAAAAGGATCAACAACGGATGTCATTAAAACATCGTCCCAAAACAATTTACACTTAGCTTTATTTTTAAGTGTTCCTTTTTAAAAGATTTTCTTATTTATAAATTATCATTTCTAACTTAAAATAACATTTATTATCCTAGAAGATAAGAAATCAATTTAAAATGCTTTTATAAATTTAAAATAATGTTAATCATCCCGAAAGATAATTGATATAACTCTTTTGTAATAATCCAATTAAAAATCCTTTATAAAAAAATTAAAACAACATTAATTATCCCGAAGGAAAATAAATCAAATTTATAATCTTGTTTTTTTATACATTTAACATAAGATTAATTATCCTGAAGGAAAATAAACCAAATTTATAATCTTTTTTCTTTATAAATTTAACATAAATTTATTTATCCTGAAACAAAATTAATCAAATTTATAATATTTTTACAGATTTTAAAGCATCAGTAATTATCCCAAAAGATAACTAATCAAATATAAAAACTATTTTATAAATTTAAACCAACATTAATTATCCTGAAAGGTAATTAATCAAATTGATAACTCCTTATATAAATTTTAAACAACGCTTATCCTTTATTTCAAAATTCTAAAAAATACTTGGAAATATGATTTAAACAACTTTCAAAAGGTAGAAACATGACCAAACATTTGTTTTGTAAAGATACAAGCACACGTTCCATACACAAGGGTTTATGGAGATGATATTTCATAAGTAACTTTACAGCGACAATCACTATAACGACACTTACACAAATCAAACAATATGTCACAAATATTTCAACCAAGCATCAATATAATCAACATAAGAATATAAGTAAGATGCATATAACAATAAATTATAAAAAACCCTTAGGGTCTCTTTACACAAGTCCCCTGTATAACAATGGTTATTTAGGCAATCTGCTTTTTAAGCGGGTATTCAAATCCAAACAAACAATCAAACTATAATAACAAACATATTATTATCAACAATTAGCAGTCATTAGCTAACATATCTTTTATTAATTAATCCATATATTAATTAACTTAAAAAATAATCTTTTTACTTTGCAAGCATAACGGTGATTTATTCTGCTCGATAGATGTACAAAATGATAGATTCAATTTAATTATAGCAGAACGTTATGTTATTTTGCTAACTACATACCACAAACAAAATATAACTAATTTACCTATGTTGAACATAATTAAATTAAATTAAATTACTATAATTTCATTATTAATTTATACTTCATTAAAACTATTAACTATCCTCCAAGCATTCAACAATAATCTATAGCAACACATATATCATATAGTTTATTTAGAGATGAGTAAACTCATCAAAATTCCAGTTGACGCTTCCGCGTATCGGTTTGATCTAAATTCGAATGACGTTTGATTTTTGCTCAAAATTCAACTAGCTCCAAATTTGACGAATCCAACTCCAATGCATAGATAATATCGATACGAGTCTGATGCAAAAGACTACGTCCAAATCCGACCTCGTATGAGCAAGATATCGATTTTATAAGATTTTGCATTTAAAAAATATAGTTAAATATATTAATTACATTACTTAAATTAATTACCCAATAAAACCACTTTCTACCCCAAATAAGTGCATAGGCATGTACACGAGCACACAATTCCAAGCATATAGATTTGTGGATCTAACTACTACGATCTCAAAGAACCTTTCTTTATATTTTTTCGTTGACTATATGAATTAATTATGAATTTTGAAGTGGTGGCTTTGAATTTATTTCTTTATAGGAGATTGAAAAATAGATGAGAGAGAAGAGGAAAAATGAAAAGGATCAGTTGAAAAGTCTTGTGTTGAGTTTAGTTTGTAATTGGATTTCCGATATGTCGCCACGTAGAATTTCGTTCGGATAGGAGACGCGAACGACGAAACAAAAATATGATCATACACAAAAATGAAACATGATCTCAAAACAATAATAATATACACTGGTTATCTTATTCGGTCAAATTTCAAAAATACCATGGTTTCCGTAAAATACGTTAAACTACAATTTAAATATTTTCCAAATTAAAAATTATGGGAAAATCCTATAAATTCAATTAAAAATACTACAATAAAAATCAAGTCATTTTATTAACAAATTGTAATGACCCTACCATTATACCCATATTACTAAAGAATTTTATAAATAACATCGTCTAATAATACGGAGAATGCAGCTTCTTAAGGGCGACCAAATGTGAATATATCTTTAAACAAACACTAACACGTCAAACTTACTAGTTTTTACTGAATATCTGGAATTAAAATTTTGGCATGCACAGTCTCATTCTAAAGTAATAAACACATTGGTTTCTCAAAATCCGAATAATATACCATAGGAAATAATAATCACAGCACATCGGAATAATATACATCATATACAATACATGATGTGAGTCTACAAAATATACAACTAGGCTCATATAATACACATCCAAAATAAGTCACTATCCCAAATAATAGATCTTATAATACAACATGTAAATATCCTACAGAAGATAAACCGAAATGTCAAAATGTTTATCATCTGCTAGCACACCTACGCAATAGCCTAGGCGCCCTGAAGTCTAAAAAATCTCGACCTGACCTGAGTATTATAAAATAATATACAGGTCAGACTATCTCTAAATATCCAAAAAGGTGAGAACAAGATATAACATATAAGTATATGGCATAATAAATTTACATTAGTCACTGAAATGATTTAACTCGGAATTTATCTTAAAGCACAAGAATATTTAAATCGTGAAACATTGAATAATCATAAATCCCATAACAATCCAAACCAATCACCTTGATCGTCCACACGAATCACAATGATTGTCCATGCAATATAAAATAAAAATCTGGTATCATTCGTACCGACCTCATACCAAGGATCGTCCATGTGAAAACAAAATCCTAACTAATCATAAAGGTTTTCCGTACGGATCAAAATGATCATAGAAAACATAGTAGAAAAGCCAATATAGACATAACTCATACCGAACATAAAGATCATAAAGAAGTCCTTGAATATATCTCTTAAGGATCTATCAACCCCATGCCGAACATCTAAAGAGAATACAATCTAAAGTGCCAAATACAATGTAACGACTCAGAATTTTACCGCCTTGATTTGCAAATATTTAGTAAATTTTAAACATTCAAATAATAGGCTTTATAATTAAAATATATCTCTTTTAAATAATAACAAAGATGGTAAAATAGATTTCCAATTTTTTTTACAAAAATAATTAGAATGGATAAAAATAGAAAATGTGACCAAAACCCATTTTTCGAAATTTCGACTTTTCGACACTGAAAACTTGTCGAAAAACGTTGTGCACATTATGTTTAACATGCACACACTTATATAATTAGGGTTTTGTATAAATATACATGCATATACATGTATGTATATGAATACTTAAAATATATATACATATACATACATGATTTGACTTAAAATGCATAAAGGTACACATATACATATAAAATAACCTAAGTAAACCATAGGATAAGCACCACCATCAGCTAAAACACCCAGAAAAAATACTTGAAAGTATGGTGGAAGGGGGTACTAGGGGAGAACGTGTATCATGGGGATGGTGGGAGGTATGGCAAGCATGATTTCATGGAAAGTTTATATTATTTTAATGCTTAAGTGATTTTACTAACATAGTCTTCTCAAATTTCTATAAATACCTCCATACATATCCATTCTTCACTTTACATTTTCTTACTCAAGTTCATTTCTATTTCTTTCTATTTTCATTAATGAACATCCATGACCACATTTCTAAAGTTTTAAAATTTAAAACATAGCCTTGTTCCACTTTAAAACTACCTACATCCATCTACATACACTACTCCACAAAAAGCAAGCTCCATCTCACTGTAAACATCCAAGGCTAAGGCTAATACCAGCCCAAACTGAGCCCACTTCAAGCCCTCCAAGCCCACACAAGTTCAAAATTCCAAGCTAGGTTCAAGATCTAGGTATGGTGCAAGTTCGGTGGGGATTTAGCGAAGTTTTGGTGAGAAAAGTACCTCCTTTTAATCCCATTTTTAACTTGAATTTGGATGTGTAATTAGTAGTTAATAACGATATCTATTTGTTGTGTTAATGATGTTGAATGGTTATGCAAAGTATGGTTGCAAATGGTATTGATTTGGATGTGAATTAGTGTGTGTGTATGTGATGTTAGTTAGTATTTGAATGTGGAAGTTAGTTAGTTAAATAGCAAGTTAGCTTGGAAAAGTTAGTGAGTACAAACTTACTTATGTTTGTGATTGTAGTTATAATGAGGTTGTAATGTTGGATAAGAGTTTCAATGTATGTAGATCAAGTTAAGAAAGTTAGCGCTTACTAACTTAAGCGACTCATAAAAATCCACTTTTCGAAAAGCTTTGAATTTGATTTTAATTTTAAATATTTTCAAAGTGTTTTGGTTTCAAAAAAATTAACTATATGTTTTCAAAGTGATAGGAGCCCAAAGCTTTAAATTTTGAAAGATAGAAAACCAAATTTTCAAGTTTTGAAATTACAGGTCGTATAGCGATAACACTATACTCCAGTTCGGAAATTTTAACTATTTTCGTAATCCAAACTTGTTTTCACTTAAGAATCTTTTAGAAAATGGTTTCTAACTTTAATTAAGTGATTAGGAAGTAATTATTTAATTATTTATTTATTTAATGATTATTTAATTAATTAAGTAAGGTAATTAGCACTTAATCACTAATTAATAAAGGATGTTTATACTTAAGTGTTAATCAACTAAGTTAAACATAATTAGTTAATTAATTAAAGTTAATTATTATTTAATTATTAGTTAAGTATTAATTAATTATTATTTAATTATTTATTTAAGATAATTAGTAATTGATTATTATTTTAAAAAGGGGCTTTATTAATTAATCTTTGATTAAAGTTAAGTTATGTTTTAATAAAGGCTTATTTAAGGTTTAATTACTTAAATAAAAGTTTGATTACAATTTAATAAAGGTTTGATTCTAATTAACAAGGGTTTTAATTTAATTTTAATTATTTGAGTTTAAATAATTGTTTTGCTTTAAACTGTTTCTTTTTCAAGTAAAAGAGGTTTCTATGTCGCTTACCCTTAAGTAGCCTCATATGATTAGGAAAAATAAATAACATCTATTAGCCGAACAAACACCATTCTACTATTACAATTAGCTTGGACATTTGCTTATGTTGATTGATTGTTATGTGTTGGTCTCTTACACACCTTTTGTTGTGTAATCCCTTGTTAAACTAGATAAGTAAAACCAAATTAAAAGAACTATTGTGGTCACTAAGCCTTCATTGATTTTGTAGACATAACTATTTCATTCCCTTTTTGAAACGGTTCAAAGTTATATCTTTTTGACAAGATATTTAAAAGATGATTTGGCAAATGGTTTTTAGTATTCCAAAAAGAAGTTTTATAAAGAGCTTTACAATGAATTTGGAAATTTAGAAAGTATTTTGAAATGGATTTGAATTTCAAGTTAAAGAGATTTCATGAATGAAATAGATTTGATTAAAAAGGATTTGTCGAAAGAAATATTAAAAGAATTTGAGATCTAGGTTTCCCTAAACTAACCATTTAAAAATGATGGTATGGAACATCCAGTGTGGAAATAGTGTTTAGGGTTGTCTTTACCTCCAATTTAAACAACATTTGTTTAATCCTGTTTAACATGATTTGGAAGTAAGAAGTTATTCGCAAATGTTTTGTGAATATACTTATGTTAGAGAGATAAGTATATGAATGTTTTAGACAAATGTTTTAAAAATAGAGTTTTATTAAAGTAAAGATCTGTTTTGAGGATTAGTGTTTGATATAGATAAATAAATCTCAAATGGAATTGGTTGTTGTTTGTTTATTTGATAGTTAAATAACCGATTATCAAATCAGGACCTGTTTTGACTCAGAGGCATGTCATGTATATTCGAGTTCCCCAGCGAGGACTCGATTTCTTAGTGCATACTTCTAAAAGAACCGAAATTGAGTTAGCCAAAAATTATCGCTTAGTTTTGGAGACACCAGTTCCCCGATTTATCCAAACCACTCCAAACTAATATTGTTCGTAAATCATATTGAAGTATGTTGTGGAGTTATACTATTCTTCTTAATGGTGATTCCAAAATGGAAGATAGTAATGTGGAATGTTTGTTCGATCCTGGAACAACTTGTATGGATGAATGCTGGCATTGCATCTCTACCTGGAGGGTAGTGTTAGCACTCCTAGATGGTTTGCTAGTATGAAAGAAGGTAAAGCGTAGACCTAAGCCTCACAACCAGGAAAATGGCAAAAACAGGGTATGCAGCAGAGTTGTGTGGTCAGCTATCGTTAGGAGCCACCATCCATTTTAGATTGTCCATATTTGAGTTGTTTTACATGCAAACACCATGGTAGTATAAGGCCTATGTGTTAAAAAGGGATGGGTAATCCGGTTCGCCATGTTAAAGGGGCAGTCGGCTCTATGTAGCAGGGTATAAGAAGTTCTTGTAAGACTCCAGGTGCATTTCCTAGGGTGTACCATCGGAAGGTAGTCCCCTACCTTGCCATAGTGTGGAATCCAATCTTCAATACATGCCTATACAGTTTTAGATGTACCTTACTATGTTGAAATATGAGATGCAAGCATTTTAGTTATATTCATATTTTATTTAAAACCATAGACATTATTATAATATCACTGGATTTTATATACAAATGTTTTAGTTATCATAAGGTAAAAACCCATTAGTGTTTATATGTGGTGTTGTCTTAAGAGATGCCTTTGATTTAAAGCATTTTATAAAGTTAAAGACTTATGATTTTCTCACACCAGACCCATGTCTGACCCGGAGTTTATTTTCTTTTCCTAAATTCTTGGATGCTCAAATTTGAATGGGAGGCCAAGTAATTCAGGTTTTTCCGCAGATTCATTTTGAAGGAGCTAGGAGTAGGTGCGTGGTTTCAACGATAGCTAGTTATTACTTTGTTTTCCGCCGTATTATATGTATGTTGTATCAGTTAGGTAGGGACAAACTATTATAACTGTCCTAGGATAGAATTTGTATTAGTATGACTCTGATGTAACATTTTTGAAATGACTTTGTACTATATTATGTTGAGTAATATATATTGTTCCTTTGCATTGTGAGATTCTGTGTTATTTAGTTTCTTCTCTTCTATCTTTTCTTCCTTTCAACCCTAATGATCAGTTTTCTGGCACTTGAATGCTCGGCACACAATCATTGGACGTATTAGTGCCGATTTTTTAGGGTCGAAAACCTGGTTCGTTACATTGGTATCAGATCATAGGTTGAGCAAACACCAAGGCTTTGGTGAGGTAAACTCATTATAGATAGGGTCAGTAGTGCACTAGAATGAGTCTGAGTGTAATATATATGAGTGCGTATTTGTTAACGAATAAAAATGTTTTATATTATGTTGTTTGACCTATTGAGTGGCTTACAAATTCTAGTCAATGCGCTTGATCAACGTTATCGGTAGGGATTTCCTAAACACTTGAACAAGTTCAACAAACATAATATTGTTTTAAATTTGGTAAATAAAATAATTTAACCTAGGAATATATTTTCTATATATAAAAAGGGATGATTTTCAAAATCTATGTAGTTATCTATGAGGAGAGTAGGTTAGGAGTTAATAATATTTAAATTATTAGCATTTAGGGTTTAATTATTCATGCTCATCCATTTTTGAGCATTGACTATTGTCGGATTTAATAGTAGATTTCCTTTTTCCATTATGGATTGGATAGATAGAATTTATAGGAACATTGAATCAAACACTTTATGAATTAAGTTTACAATTTGACTATAAGGCGTTTGATGATATGTAGGGTTAAAAATTAATTTTTATAAAGGTGTTTATTAAAAGAAAACATTCAGATAGTTTTATAAGATGAATTAAGAGAGATAATTAACAAATCAAAAATATTAAATGTGTTTTAAAAACGAAAAGGGTTTTGAGAATGTTAAATCCCGTTGGCTTTGATAAATTCCAAATGATTTCGAAAAATTGCAGCAATCTTTCTTAAAGATATTTTAAGATATAGATATTTTAAAACAAAGTTTGAGAGTAAGGTTTTCTTTGGACGGTTAGGGAATAAGTCTTGATATGTTTTGTGATGATCAGAATAATCTTCTAAGTGACAATCGAATGTTTGCTTAGGCATATAGGATAGTGCATTTGGTAAACTATTCTCTTTGCTATTGTACAAATCGAAAAAAGTTCAAATCCGAATGAATCCAAAGCAAGTGGAAGATTTTATCAAAAACTATTTGTCTATAAATCGTATTGTTTTGAGAAGAAATTTGGAAAAAGAAGAAATATTTTTTATTAACTAGTTCGATGTCTCGGAAATGACTAAAAATGGGTAAGAGATGTGTTCAGATAGCAAACACTTCTCTTGAGTATTGACCTTCTTAGCAAAGGGGTATATGATACTATTTGGTAGCACGTAGTTCCTTTACATCGTTTTGAAGTTACTCGAGCTATATGTATGTTTTCAAAAGGTTTTTGAAATAAAACCTGGGTATTGTGTTCTTGGATCCTTTAAAAGGAAGAGTTTTCAAAATAAAATGATATTTTGATTAAAAAGGTGAATCAATAAATGAAGGTTTAATTAGGCTAAATTTAATAAGGAGGTTTAATAAACTTTGTTTATTTAAACTGTGTCTTTTGATTTTAACATCTAGGATGTGAAGAATTATGTAATTTTATTAGGCCAGCTAATAGACACTTTTACCTGCCTAAGAAAAAGTAGAATCTAGGATGGAGTTTGGATACCTGCATCCTACTCTTCCTAGCTACTTATCAGACCTATTAGGATAAAGAGGTTGATTTGCTCGACTTAGTTTCAAGACCCAAATTATTTTTGGCCTACATCTAATAGTTAAAAGTAACTAGAATTGAAAATCAAATGTTTGAATATAATCTTAGGATGTAGAAGAGTATTATATAAGTTAATAAATTTAAAATTTGATTCTTATGAAGCATGGTGGGAGGGTAGAAAGTAGTTAGATGGTAAGAATCTTTAGATCAGTATGTAGGTTGTACATAAATTATTTCTCCTTTTCGCATAATTCTCGATCCAAGATTCGAGTGTATGACGTGTTCACACCCATTCTGAATTAGGATTTATCACTCGATTTTTGTCGGCGAGCATTGATGAGGGTTCTTATGTGGAACCAAAAGTTTTCTATCATAGCTTATGACTATGCAAGGAGAACATAGGTTTCTAATCAAGAAGCCTGATCAAAGTCGGTACTAGGAAACCGGGTGAGCGGTACTAGTTCGGAAGTGAAGTTATGTGTTTGAGTGAGTGATCAAATTAGATTTTACATAGGAATGGTCTATGTACATCATATGGACTGTTGAATAGTTTAAGTGTTTCTGGGAATTAGGGTTGTGGTACAATTTCAAGGACAAAATTCTTTTAAGGGGGAAGAGTGTAACGACCTGGAATTTTACCGCCTTGATTTGGGAATATTTAATAAATTTTAATTATTCAAATAATAGTTTTTATAATTAAAATATAACTCTTTTAAATAATAACAAATGATGGTAAAGTAGATTTTCAATTTTGTTTACAAAAATAATTATTTCAAATAAAAATAGAAAATGTGATCGAAAACCGTTTTCCGAAATTTCGACTTTTCGACACTGAAAAGTTATTGAGAAACATTGTGCACATTTTGTTTAACATGCACACATTTACATAATTAGGATTTAGTATAAATACACATGCATATACATGTATACATAGGAATACTTAGTATATGTATACATGTACATACATGATTTGACTTAAAATGCATAAAGATACACTTATACATATAAAATAACCTAAGTAAATCCTAGGATAAGCACCACCATCACCTAAAACACCTAGGACAAGTACTTGCAAGTATGGTGGAAGGTAGTTGGGATGGTGGGAGGTATGGCAAGCATGATTTCATGGAAAGTTTATATTATTTTAATGCTTATGTGATTTTAATAGCATACCCTTCTCAAATTTCTATAAACACCTCCATACATATCCATTCTTCACTTTACATTTTATTACTCAAGTTCATTTCCATTTCTTCCTATTTTCATTCATGAACATCCACGGCTACATTTCTAAGGTTTTAAAATTTAAAACATAGCCTTGTTCCACTTTAAAACTACCTACATCCAACTACATACACTACGCTACACAAAGCAAGCTCCATCTCCCCAAAACATCCAAGGCCGAGCCCAATACCAGCCCAGGACGAGCCCACTTAAAGCCCACACAAGTTCAAAATTCCAAGCTAAGTTCAAGAACTAGGGTCTAGTGCAAGTTTGGTGAGGATTTAGCGAAGTTTTTGTGAGAAAGTTCCTCCTTTTAATCTTATTTTTAACTTGAATTTGGATGTGTAATTAGTATTTAACAACGATGTATTTGGTATGTTAATGATGTTGAATGGTTATGCAAAGTATGGTTGGAAATAGTAATGATTTGGATGTGAATTAGTGTGTATATGTGATGTTAGTTAATATTTGAAATGTAGAAGTTAGTTAGTTAAATTGCAAGTTATCTTGGAAAAGTTAGTAAACATAAACATACTTATGTTTGTGATTGTATTTATAATGAGGTTGTAATGTTAGATAGTAATGTTGGATAAGAGTATGAATGTATGTAGATCAAGTTAAGAAAGTTAGCACTTACTAACTTAAGTGACGCATAAAAATCCACTTTTCGAAAAGCTTTGAATTTGATTTTAATTTTAAATATTTTATAAAGGTATTAATCCTTGTTTTGGTTTCAAAAACTTAACTATATGTTTTCAAAGCGATAGGAGTCCAAAAGTTTAAGTTTTGAAAGTTAGAAAACCAAATTTTCAAGTTTTGAAATTACGGGTCGTATAGCGATAATCGTTATACGCGTAGTTCGGAAATTTTAACTATATTCATAATCCAAACTTGTTTTCACTTAAGAATCTTTTAGAAAATGGTTTTTAACTTTAATTCAGTGATTAGGAAGTAATTATTTAATTATTAAATTAATTAATTATTTAATGATTATTTAATTAGTTAATTAATTCAGTAGGGTAATTAGCACTTAATCAAAATTAACAAAGGATGTTTATACTTAAGTGTTAATCAATTAAGTTAAACATAATTAGTTACTTAATTAAAGTTAATTATTATTTAAATTTTAACTAAGGATTAATTAATTATTAATTAATTATTTATTTAAGATAATTAGTATTTAATTATTATTTTAGAAAGTGGTTTTATTAGTTAATCTTTGATTAAAGTTAAGTTGTGTTTTAATAAAGGTTTATTTAAGGTTTAATTACTTATATAAAAGTTTAATTACAATTTAATAAAGGTTTGATTCTAATTAACATCGGTTTTAATTTATTTTAAATTATTTGAGTTTAAATAATCGATTTAGCTTTAAATTGTTTCTTTTCAAGTAAAAGGGATTTCTATATGGCTTACCCTTATGTTACCCCATATGATTAGGAAAACTAAATGAAATCTATTAGCAAAACAAACATCATCCTGCATTATAATTAGCTTGGACATGTACTTATGTTGATTGATTGTTATGCGTTGATCCCGTACATACATGTTGCTGTGTAATACCCATGTTAAACTGGATAAGTAAAACCGAATTAAAAGAACTATTATGGTCATAACGCGCCGTTTGATTTTGTAAATATAAATATTTCATTCTTTTCTTGAAACGATTTCAAAGTTATTTCTTTTTGAACAAGATATTTAAATAATGATTTGGAAAATGGTTTACTAAAGATGTGTTTAACTAATGGGAATGGTTTTTAATGTAATAAAAAGAAGTTTTATAAACAGTTTTATAATGAATTTGGAAATTTAGAAAGTATTTTGAAATGGATGTGGATTTCAAGTAAAAGAGATTTCATGAATGAAATAGATTTGGTTAAAAAGGGGAATATAAAAAGAATTTGAGATCAAAGTTTCTCTAAACTGACCTTTTAAAAATGGTGGTATGGAACATCCGTTCCACACTTAACACCAAGGGAATAGTGTTTTAGGGTTG
The DNA here is from genome assembly GCA_030737815.1 of Allium fistulosum. Classification (NCBI taxonomy): domain Eukaryota; kingdom Viridiplantae; phylum Streptophyta; class Magnoliopsida; order Asparagales; family Amaryllidaceae; genus Allium; species Allium fistulosum. Next base: position 1,122,517,198 of record CM060904.1, on the reverse strand, counting down.
TACTTACCTCCAATTTAAAAAACATTTGTTTAATTCTTTTTAACATGATTTGGAAGTTAGAAGTTATTTGCAAATGTTTTGCGAATATACTTATGTCAAAGAGGTAAGTATATGAATGTTTTAGACAAATGTTTTGAAAAGATATTTAATAAAATAAAGATTTTTTAAAGGCATAGTGGTTCCTATGGATAAATAAATCTCAAATGGAATTAGTTGTTGTTTGTTTATTTGATGATTAAATAACCGACTATCAAACATGGACTTGTTTTGACTCAGGAGGTATGTCAGGTATATTGAGTTCCCCGACGAGGACTCGATTGTTTAGTGCATACTTGCAAAGGGAACCAGAATTGTGTTAGTCAGAAATTATCGCTTAGTTTTGGAGACACTTGTTCCTAGATTTATCTGAACCACTCCAAACAAATATCGTTCGTAAATCATATAGAAGTATGCTGTGGGGTTATACTATTCTTCCTGAGGGTGATTCCAAAGTGGAAGACAGTAATGTGGAATGTTTGTTCGATCCTGGAATAACTTGCATGGACGAATGCTGGCATTGCATCTATGCCTAGAGGGCAGTGTTAGCATTCCTAGATGGTTTTCTAGTATGAAAGAAGGTAAAGCGTAGCCTTAAGCCTCACAACCAGGAAATTTGCAAAAACAGGGTATGCAACAGAATTATGTGGTCCGCTAACATTAGGAGCTGACATCCCATTCTAGATTGTCCATATTCGAGTTGTTTTACGTGCTAACACCATGGTAATATAAGGCCTCGATGTTTGAAAGGGATTGGGTAATCTGGTTCGCCATGTTAAAGGGGCAGCGGCTCTGTGTAGTAGGGGTACAAGAAGTTCTTGTCGGACTCCAGGTGCATTTTCTAGGGGTGTACCATCGAAAGGTAGTCCCTTATCTTGCCATAGTATGGAATCCATTCTCCGATACGTGCCTTTAGGGTTTTAGAAGTACCCAACTATGTTGAAATGTGAGACGCAAGCATTTCAGCTATATTTATATTTTATTTGAAACCATAGACATTATTATAATATCACTGGATTTTATATACAAATGTTTTTTTTATTGTAAGGTAAAAACCCATCCATGTTTATGTGCGGCGTGGTCTTACGAGATGCATTTGATTTAAAGATTTTTATAAAGTTAAAGACTTATGCTTTTTTCACACAACACCCATGTCTGACCCAGAGTTTATTTTCTTTTCCTAAACTCTTGGGTGCTCAAATTTGAATGGGCAACTAAGTAGTTTAGATTTTTTTTCGCAGATTCATTTTAGAGGAGCTTGGAGCAAGTGGCTTCATCGATAGTTAGTTATTACATTGTTTTGCACGGTATTATATGTATGTTGTATCAGTTAGCTATGGACAGACTGTTATAACTGTCCTAGTGTAGAATTTGTATTAGTATGGCTTTGATGTAACATTTTTGAAATGACTTTGTAATATATTATGTTGAGTAATATATATTGTTCTGTTGCTTTATGATATTCTGTGTTGTTTAGTTTCTTTTCTTCTATCTTTTATTTCTTTCAACCCTAATGATCGATTTTCCGACATTTGAATGCTTGGCACACAATATATTGGACGTATTAGTGTCTATTTTCGAGGGTCGAAAACCCAGTTCGTTACATAATCACTTTAGTAATCACTAGAACTTAACCAAAATGTCCTATACCGCTTTCTGAAATTCAAATATTTACTAGAAGCTAGTAAGTTTCACTTATTACGGATATAACATAAAACCTAAATTATAGTCACTTAAGGATCCATCGGCACCATGTCGAACACAAAAAGAGAATACAAAAGCAATCACAAGAATTTAACCAAGGCATCCCATACTACCAGTTGGAATTCAAGTACTCGCTAATGGGCTAGTAAGTACTTCTCAAACATTTTATTCAATGAGTTTTACAATATTCGATGAAGCGTTACTCGAGAGCATTTAAACCGTAACACTGAGTCGATTATTAGCGCTCCTCATACTATAGAACTAAGGTTCTCAAAATATTTATCTTATAAGAATTATAGTTTAGAAATCCAACAGTATAATTTTTCATATCGGAAATTATTTCTAAATTATTTGTTTATCATTAGATAAAATAATTCATATATTCAATTTGATCTCAATATATATGTGTGTGTGTGTGTGTGTGGTTGTCTCAAATTCCATAAATTTACATTATTCCTAAACCATATTCCAAAGACCATATATATTTAAGCAGCCATTCATTTTATAAACTATATTTATTACTCTTCCAAAACCCTTTTGATATATAACCATTTCACTTGGAAATAAATTAGGTTTATATTTCTGAAACTACATTTCCAAATCAATAACCATTTATACAAGTAATACTTAATATATATATATATATATAACTATTTGTTAAAATCATTTATAAAAGAAACTAGATTAATTTAGAGACAAATTTGATTTTTGTAAACTTAAATAAACTCTTCTTTATATAATTATTTATATATATATATATATATATAATAGATAGACATAAGTTTCTAAAATTCCAAACCTTTGAATCAAAGTGATTCAAAATTCGTAGAGCACGAGAGAATTCACTGCAATAAAATATTAGGTCATGACAAGGTTATAGCCATAATTTGGTCCATATTGTTCTAACTTCATATCATCTCAAAATCTAATATGAATTAGCCAATCAATGGAAATGGATGCCACAAGGACCACAAACAAACATCAAAGCACTAGAAAACAACAACAACAATAACAATAATAACAAATAAGGCAATGGATGAAACAAGAAACAGCGATCCAAAGGGGTTTTACTTGTGTTGAATCAGCTCAAGGCATTCGCCACCGGTGCACCGGTGGTGCCCCACCGATCCATCGGTGGTTATGTAGCCTGGAGTTATTTTAGCTCCAGGTTGCCCTCTGGTTGGTCCCCGAAGGTGGCATCTTGGTCTAGTGTTCCATGCAGTTGATTTGGAGTGTATATGCAACCATCTCAAGTGATCAAAGACATCATAGCATCAATTAAAACATCATATTTACTAATTATATATAACCATAACTTTCAGCAAGCAGGAAAATAAAATTGAGGTTGAAAACATCACAAGAAATGAAATTAAATCAATCATAGGTTCATCCAAATCAACAAACAGCAACATGCATTCTATTTAGAGATATGAGTGTGAGGTAAACTCACATATATAACTTCAATTAATGATTAAAACCAGGATTCTCTTAGGCTAGTTTCTCTTGATAACTACCTTCGTTTGATTTCTCCAAGAATAAGCTAAAAGTCCTATGATTTGCAACTTGAATTGGGGATTATTCGGGATAGGGTTTTAAGAATAGGATAAAGTTGATTATCAGATTTTTGGCTGAAGAATGAGAATGAGAATGCAACGTATAGAACTTGTTTCTCATTCCTTATTACTACTACTTAGGCCAAAAGGGTAAGATATGGACCCAATAAGAGAAGTGTTATTATTTCTTTTGTTTTTACTTATTATAAAACACTATTTTCTCCTTAAACAATATTTTATTTCTCCTATTTTGATTTCTCAAGTTTACCAAAACCAATCAACAAGCTAAAAAAATTCCCATTTCTATTAGTATTGAAATATCTTATAAAATTAAATATAACTTTTGAAAATAAAAGTTATTCCCATTATTTTTTAGTATGAAAATAAACTATAAATTCTTATTTTAAACAATAAATCTCCATATTAACATTTTATCCTAAATGCCAAATTTAAATAATTGATTTTAATCATATTTTAAATTTAAATTGGATCCTCTTTAAGAAATAAAACTCATTTCTTAAAATAAATCAAATCAACAATTTCATAATTAAATATCAAAAACCACATTTAGAATTAATTATTCATAATTAAATTTGATTAATTAGGTAATTAATAATAGGGTTGTTAAATAAATTTACAAAATGAGTTCGCTATTATATTTACTAATAAAAAGAAGTTAAATAAAGCTATTAAATCCATTTAACAAATAATTAGTACACAATTCACATATTTAAATAATCCCTATATTTAAAAATAAGTTATTTATATTTTTGAAAACCAAATATTTGAATATATAAAATTAATTAAGTATTCGAAACTAAAACAATAAAATTCTAGGATGTTACAAGGATTTTAACTCTATATCGGGCAAATCTTTACTTAAACAAAAAGGATGATTTTGTTAAGTATTTATAAAAGTTTTAAAAGGAAAGAAAGGATATTTTGCCTATATTTAAAAAGTTATATGCAGAAGAAACATTATTTTAGAAAAGTAGTTTGTGTATAAATTGGCTATCATATTGAACATATATATAATTGATTGTTGATATAGTATATGTTCATTTGGTTTGTTGATTAGTTATTATTGCATATGCTGAATTGTTGACATACTAACATATTTGATGGATGGTATCACCCAATATTTTAAACTTGGGAATTTGGGAACTGTTGACTAGTTAGGGTTGTTCCATTAGTAGGTATGGTCGGATTTAAACTCTTGAGTGAGTAGATTTGCATCCAGCAGATCGGGAAGATTAAATTGTGTTAGAATGCCTTGAACCAATCACTAGACTAGTCCCTTTGAATATCTTTTGAAAACCAAATTTTAAGTGGAGACTAGGGTAGGGTCGCACCCTATCCTTTAACCGTTAGGCCCGATTGGTCAGATCTGTGATTACAGCCCATTGGGCTTTGTCGATATTACAGCTAAAGTTCGTGGAGTTAAGCATCCAAAAGAACTCGTAGCAGTTGGCTCACCTATTTTTCCTCTATCTCTTTTAGGAGACCGTTATTCTTTTCTTCCACCGTTTTTAGGAGATCGTTGTTATCTTCTCCTACCAATCTAAGAAGACCATTGATATATCTTCTGACTGTACTTAAGACCATTGATTTATCTGGTAAATCTTAGCATGAGTCAGCCGATTGTTTTTTATTTTTCCTAAAAAACTAATATAGGCTCATAGTGACCTTGGGAAACTATGCCGATGAATGAACCATATGTGGGATTGGGTAGTTTTGGGCAAGTATAACCCTTAACCTTTTGAATGACTAACTACTCATTTTAACCTCATGCATGCCTGATATGATAATGATGTTATGATTATGTGCTAATCATTTTAGATGTAGGATATGTTATGATTAACATATTGTTTGATAGAGTATTAGTGAGGGGAAACCCGTTCCGCTTAGTAGTGTGGTCTCACTAAGTATCCATATTTTGGTTCGAGATGGAATAACATTATTCACACCTTGTCTGACCCGAAGTTTTTGATTTCCCCCTGAACTCTCGGGCACTCAATTTGAAATTGGGTAGGCTAAGAGTAAGGTATTTCAGGTTTGACGAATAAGCTTTTAAAGACGTGTAGGAGGCAGGTTACTATAGTAGATTATATTTCCATTGTGAAATAGTTTAACTGCTTTGATTTCATTAAATGTATGTAATGACAGGGACTGTAACCATCTAAGTAGTTCAGACTTTGATCATCTTAGGGTGTATCATCATATGTTTCTCTTGGAACAATACTGTAGTTATTATATTTTATGTGAATGATGTACTCATGGGTTAATGGAAATTGAATTATAATGAATTTTGCAAATTTATGAATGAAAATCTTTGTTAAAATTTGTAAGTTCTAGTCCTCTTGGTGTTAATGATTTAATAACTAATCTTATTTTGTCACTACGAAATAATGCTAAGGATGATTACAGCATGAATAGTGCCTATTTTCGAGCTTCAAAATAAAGAATGTTATAACTTGGGTATCAAAGCATGGGAATACATAAAACTTAATACAATTTTGAAAGAACATAACCCAAAGGAACATAGAAAGAAAAATTAGGGTATAGGATAGTGATATTATAACGTACTTATTATTTGTTATATATACACACACACAGAGACATATATATAAGTATGTATATCTATCTATACTCTCCCATCTACCTTAAACTATTCTTCTATATCTTGTGCAGACTTATATGCAGATTATGAGAAATGGATACTAGAAAGTGGAAACTAAACTTGGGAGGTGAAAGCACCACAACCAATGGAAATGTTCGGGCCAATGCTAGGAATGCTAACTGAACCACTTATGCAAATGCAAATGCTAATGCTAATGCTAATATAGGTGCTGGAACTGCACCAGTTGATATAGGGACTATGTATCAGTTCTTTGTCAGTGTGATGCGAGCTGGAGCAGCAACTAGATTGATTGGAGGTGATGTTGGTAATGTGAGAGTTGATGTACCAGAAGTGGTTGCCCCTAATAACTATGTCGCGTTAAGCAAAGGTTATACTTGCTTGGAAGGAAAGCCATTATTGGGAATGGAGAATGCAATTAAAGTAGAGGATTGGCTTCTTCAATGTGAAGGTATTTTCGTTGATCCAGGGTTTAACGATGATCATAAAAGGAGAATGGCATCAAGGCAGTTGCAAAGAGCTGCTTTATACTGGTGGAATAGTGTATCATGGGAGTCCTAGAGGAGGAGCTTACTTGCACTAGCTTTAGAGAGAGGTTTGAAGAGAAGTTTCTATCTGAAGCAGCTAAGTCGATTTTTTTCAAGAAGTTCTTGGAGTTAGAGTAGGGTAATATGACTGTTTGGAGTATATTTGTAGTTTGATGAGCTGTCAAGACATGGACAAGCTATCATAGATACCTAGCTTAAGAAGAACGAGAAGTGCATAAGAGGGATGAAGTCAGAGATCGCTAGGGCAACAATGCCACATCTTAGAGATATGTTAATATTATTATAGATACGGCTATAAGGAATGAAGATTTACTTGCATCTCTAGGGAAGAACGAGTCTATGGAGACTATGGGTTTCCAAGACAAGAAAATGAAGTTCTTTAGCAAGAAGGGAGCTTAGAAGAAAAGGGTTTCGAAAAAAGGAAAAGCTGAAATGACTTGCTATAAATGTGATAAAAAGGGGCATTTTACAAATGAGTGTCATTTTGGTGAAAGCATGAAAGTTTTTGATAAGAAGAACCTGTGGTGCTATAACTGCAATAAGATGGGGCATTTCAAGAACGAGTGTCCTAAATCGGCTAAAGCTAAGAAGGGAAAGGATTTCGCTTTAGAATCTATGGCTTCTGGACCGACAATAGAGGAGAAAGGAAAAGCTGTGTTGGGAGGTGCACTTTTTATTCATAGGATTCATGTTAGTGTGCTATACGATACTGGAGCATCACATTCTTTTGTCTCTAGATGTCTGATAGATAAGTTAAACCTTGAACCAACATACGTTATTACCTCGCTAAGGATTGCAAATCCAATAGGAAGCAATGCAACTCTTGGAATGAGATGTGACCATGTAGAGTTTAAATTGTTAGGTCATTTTTTGCCTGCAATTTGTATGTGTTTGATTTTTTGGGTTTTGGGATAATCATGGGTATGGATTGGTTGAGTCGATATGACGTTAGGATATTTTTTTGAGATCTAGCAATAACTTAAAGCATCCTAATTGTCGTGATTGAATTATATACTCATTAGAAGAATCGAGTTTCGACATTTATACAATGTTGGGTGCAATGGAAGGTATAAAGGATGAAGTCAATTGGGTTTTTGTAAGTGAGTATGCTGATGTTTTTGAGTCTGTTACGGAACTACCATTGAAACATGCCATAAAGTTTTGAATAGATCTCGTACTTAGAGCTGAATGCATAAATAAAATACCTAGTAGAATAACACCTACTGAGATGAAGGAGTTAAAGGTGCAGCTAGTGGCTTAGGAGGGAAGAATTTTGTTAGACCAAGCAGTTTGGCTTGGGGAGCTGAAATGTTGTTTGTGAAGAAATTAAATGGGTCATTAAGGATGTGTATTGATTATAGAAAGCTAAATGAGAAAACCATAAAGAATAGGTATCCTTTGCCTTGGATTAATGATTTATTTGATCAATTGAGTGGAGATAGGGTAATTTTACAGCTGGACAAAGCAACTAGTTTCCATCAATTGAGAGTGGCAGAGGATGGTATACTATTAACGGCATTTCGAACAAGATATGGTTTGTATGAGTGGTTAGTCATGCCCTTTGGACTAACCAACACGCCTCTTTCTTTGCAGACTTAATGAATTTGATCTTTCTAGAGCATTTTGATAAATTTGTGTTGGTTTTTATTGACAACATTTTGATATCTTCAAAGAGTGAACAAGACCATGAAGTTCATCTCATGATAGTGTTAGCTACGTTAAGGCAACATCAGCTAAAAGTGAAGTTTTCAAAACGTCATTTCTGGAAAAGAGAAGTGAAGTTACTTTGAGATGTAGTGTCAGAGAATGGATTGTCTATACATCCATCGAAGATTGAAGCAGTGAGTAATTGTAAAAGACCCGAGATTGTTCCTGAGATTAGAAGTTTCTTGGGGTTAGCTGCTCACATCATAGATTTATTAAAGATTTCTCTTATATAGCAACACCGATGACTAAACTAACAAGAAAAGTTCTAAAGTATGTTTGGACCGATAAATGTGAAGAAGCATTTCAGAAGCTAAAGCATTATTGGCCAATATGCCATGTTAGTTTTTCTAGATGGGAATTAAGATTTGATGGTGTATACTGATGCATGTGGATCGGGCTTAGGAGCTATGCTGATGCAGAGAGGCAGAGCTATTGCCTTTCCTTCTTGAAAACTTTGATACTGCATGAAATAAGATATCCTACTCATGATTAGAGTTGATGGCGGTGATTTTTGCATCGATGGTGTGGAGACATTATTTGTCGGGAGAATGATTCAAATTACTTACGGATCATAAGTCCTTAAAGTGTTCATTCTCTCAGAAGGAGTTAAATATGAGGCAGCAAAGATGGCTAGAGTTTTTAGCAGCATATGACATTGGGATAGAGTATATGCTAGGTATAGAAAATAAAGTGACGGACGCACTAGTAGAATACATTAAAGTGTGGTGTTAGTGATGTTATCTAAATGGAGCAATTTAGAGGCATTGGCTTCGTGTGGAGTTTGGTTGAGGTCGATGGCCAATTCTAGTCCGAGTACCACAATGATTTTTTTCTAGAAGTTCGACTGATATTGGTCGAAAGAATTGCAGTAATGCAAAAGGATGATCCAATATTAGCCGATCGGATAAAGATACTCGAGGTCGGTAATGAGATTGATTATTTATTGATGATTTGAAAGATTTTGTACTTGACCAAATAGGCTAGTTGAGAAAGAAGGGATAGTTGTGTGTTCCAAATGTAGATAATCCGAGAAAGCAAATTCTTAGAGAATGTCATTGATTAAAGTTTACCATCCATCCCGACGATATGAAAATGTATCAAGATATGAAGAGTGGTTTGTTCTGGGAAGGTTGTAAAGAGATATAGGCTTATGGGTGAAGCAATGTATGGTTTTCCAATAATAAAACCCGAGCATCAGAAGTCAAGTGGATTACTTCAACCTTTGGAAGTGCCACCGTGAAAATGGGATTCTATCACTATGGATTTTATTGATGGGTTGCAAGTTAAAATAGGGTAAACGAAAGCATTTGGGTCATGATTGATAGACTGACTAAGAATGAACACTTTATCCCTATTAATTCGACAAGAACGGCACCTAGTTTGGTAAAGTTGTTCAGGAAAAATGTAGTGAGACTTCATGGAATACCGACTAGAATTATAAGTGATTGAGATCCTTTATTTACCAGTGATTTCTAGAAGAGCTTGTAGAATGAATTAGCTACCAAGCTAAAGATGAGTACCGCTTACCATCCCCAGACTGGTGGGCGGATGGAAAGGGTCAATAAGGTACTCGAAGATTTATTAAGAGCATGTGTATTGGACTTTGGAGGGTCATGGGAAGACCATTACATGTAGTCGAGTTTTACTAATAATAGTTATCAGACTAGTATAAGAATGGAACCTTTTGAAGTACTCTACAGAAGGTCGTGCAAATCACCTGGATGTTGGTTGGAGATAGGTGATCGACCGATACTTGGTATATATTTGGTAAAAGAAGCAATTGAAAAGATTGTGTTAATCCGAGTAAGGATGAAGGAAGCTCAATCAAGGCAGAAAGGTTACATAGACAAGAGGCATAAGGACTTGGACTTCTCAATCGGAGATTCTATTTTTGTGAAAGTATCACCGATGGTGTTGTATGATTTTGGAAGATAGAAAAATTGGCACCTAGATATGTTGGTAATTTCCTATCATTTAGAGAATCAGGAACCTCGCATATAATATTGGGTTACCTAGCAATTTGGTAGGAGTCCGTAATGTTTTTCATATATCTCATCTAAGGAAGTATGTGTATGATCAAGATACAACTATCGAGCCAACGGTTTTGGAAGATTTAGTAGTTGATATTGATATGACTATCGTTTGGCAACTTATTCCTTTAGTTGATAGTGATACAAAGAATTTAAGGAATAAGACAATCAAGTTAGTGAAGGTCAAGTGGAGTATTGATAAACGAGACTGTACATGGGAGACAAAAGATAGGATTAGGGAGGTGTATCCCAATTTATTTTAACTATATGATCTATATTGTTGTATAGACTTTTGACTAGTAGATATGACTAGATTTGTTGTTTTTATGTGTTTGTGACACATATTTGTATGATTGATGTGCTTGTTGTTGTTTCCTTATCGCAATTTCGAGGACGAAATTATTTAAGGAGGGGAGCCTGTAACACCCCTAATTTTACTGCATATAAATTAAATATTTAATTATTAAGGGATAATTAAATGTGAAGTTGTAAATATGGAATTTTCAATGTTAATTAACTTAAGTAGCCTTAATAAATATAAATAAAGGAAATGGTCAAGGTCACAAGGTTTAACAAGCATAAGTATAAAAAGGGAAAAAGAAAAAGAGCAAATTATACTGCACTCTCCCTTCCCCTACATTCATTTTCATTCTCAAAAACAAAGAATAGAAACTAAGGTCGACCACTATTATTAAGGAAGAAGAAGAAGGAAACTAAAGAGAAGCTAAATAAGGCAAATTCCATCATTTCAATAAGGATTAGAAGGTGAGTAATATTATCATCTCATTTGTTTAATGTATGTAGATTCAGGTCTAAGTGTAATTCCGAATTTTATTGAATATTTATCATGCATGTTGAATGTATAATCATATATATGATTGAATGGTCATTATTTAGTAATTTTAGAAATTTTCCTAAAGAGTTTTTATATGGAAAAACCAAGTTTTATATCTCCAAATAAGCTAAATTTTTGATATGATGTTCGAAACATTATGAGTTTTAAATTTCATAATTTTTTGAATTTATATAAATTTATTTTGAATTTTCTATGGAATAAAATGGTTACTGGAATTTAATTATTTAAAATATGTAGAGTAATTAATTTCATCCAAAAATTTAATATGAAGTTAAGGAAGTAAATATTGATTTATGGGAATTTTTGTGAATTTTCCCCAAGTGCTTATAATTAAATATAAATTGTTTGTGCCAATTATACTTGTTTGCAAAATATGATAATAATATAAATTTAAGGAAAATTTTGTTTTTTGGGATATGAAAGTAAATATTCCACTTTGAATTCTAAAACAATTCTGAAAAGGTGAACACTGGCCAATGAGATTTTGAAAAATAATAATGGCTTTGGTGAAAAGTTTATGATTTTAAATGAAAATTTTCGATTTTGGAAAATATTACACAAATGCCATCATAAGCCAACTAAAGCCCTCATTTTTATGCACGAGAGCTATTGTCCATGACAGCTTTAATTTAATTAGCCCTTGAAAGCTTTTGTTTAACACACGAAAACTATTGTCCACGATGGCTATGATTAAAACTTTGTTTTACCCACGATAGCTAAGTTTTATTGGCCTTTGAATGTTTTGCTTTTACCCACAAAAGCTCTATTTCAATTAGTCCACGAAGGCTACATTTTTGATTACTCACAGTGGCTATGTTTTTAATAAGTCGTGAAGACTATGTTTTCCTCAATGAAAGCTACAATTATAATACGGCATGATGGCCTCTATTTTTAACATGCGATGGCTAAGGAATTTATAAGGCATGATAGCCTACATATTTTCCCACAATGGCTTTCCTTGGTCAACACACGATGACGATGTTTTATAGAAAATGGCATGAAAGCTTTAGCTTATAAAAGGGCATGAAGGCTATAACTTTAAGGCCTAAAGGTCAAATTTTCACAAGGCACGATAGCACTTGTTTTGAAAGAAGTGATAGCTATATTTTATAAAATGGAAATGATTTTAACTCTTTATTGGGGAAACCTTTACTTGAACAAAAAGGATGATTTTGTTAAGTATTTATATAAGTTTCTAAAGGAAAGAAAGGATATTTTACCTATAATTAAAAAGTTATATGTAGAAGAAGTTATTACTTTGGAAATGTAACTTGTGTATAAATTGGCTATCATATTTAACATATATTTAATTGATTATTGATATGATATATGTTCATTTAGTTTGGTTATCCGTTATTATTGCATATGATGAATTGTTGGCATGCTCACATATTTGACGAACGTTAACATTTCGATCATGGGAATTTGGGAACTGATGACCAGTTAGGGCTGTTCTATTAGTGGGTATAGTCAGAATTAAACTCCTGAGTGAGTAGAATTGCATCTTGAAGACCGGAAAGATCAAATTGTGTAAGAATGCCTTGGACTGATCATTTGACTCAACTCTTTGAATATCTTTTGAAAACCAGATTTTGGATGGAGACTGGGGTAGGGTCGCACCCTATCTTGGAACTGTTAGCCTCCGGTTGGTCAGGTCCACTGTTCCAGTATGTAGGGATTTACCGATATTATGGCTAAAATTTACGGAGTTACGCATCCTAAGGAACTCATAGTAGTTAGCTCACCTATGTTTTCTTCTGCCATTTTTAGAAGACCGTTATTCTTTTCTTATTCCATTTTTAGGAGATCGTCGTTATCTTCTCCTACTTATCTTAGGAGACCGTTAATATTTCTTCTAACTATACTAGAAGGCCATTAAATAATCTAGTAAATCTTGGCCCGAGTCAGCTAATAGGTTTTTAATTGGCGTGAGAAAACTAATATAGGTTCATAGTGTTCTTGGGTCGATGAATGAACCACATATGGGATTGGGTAGTTTTGGGAATGTGTAACTCTTAACCTTTTGATTGACGGACTGTTCATTTTAACCAATGCATGCATGATATGATAATGATGTTACGATTATGTGCTAATCATTTTGGATGCAGGATATGTTATGATTGACATATTATTTGATAGAGTATAAGTGAGGGGAAACCCATTTCGCTCAATAGTGTGGCCTCACAAGGAACCTATATTTTGGTTCGAGATGGAATAATATTATTCACATCATATTTTTTGTCCAACCCGAAGTTTTTGATTTCTCACTAAACTCTCAGGTACTCAATTTGAAATTGGTTTGGCCGAGAGTAGGGTATTTCAGGTTTGATGAATAAGCTTCTAGAGATGTGCAGGAGGCAAACTACAATATAGAAGATTATATTTCCACTGTGCAGCTGTTTTACTTCTCTTGATTTTGGTAAATGTATGTAATGATAGGCACTGTAACCATATACGTAGTTCAGACTCTGATCATCCAAAGGGGCATCATGATATATCGCTCTTGGAACTATATTGTAATTATTATATTTTATCTGAACAATGTACTTGTAGGGTTATGGAAACTGAATTGTAATGAATTTGCAAATTTATGAATAAAAATGCTTTATTAAAATTTGTAAGTTCTAGTGCTCTTTATGTTAATGATTCAACAGTGGTGATTTTGTCATTAGGAAATAATGCGAGGATGACTACAACATCAATGGTATCTGTTTCCGAGCCTCAAAATGTGGGATGTTACAACCATAGTAGAAAATTACTTGTGAGATTTAAGATACTTCTCCAGCTTTGGCTAGCTATTAACGGAATGTCCATCGTCTAGAAATATTAGGATTTAATCAAATTAAGTCTACCATAAGTTACCCAATGGTTGCTACTAGGGGTCGGAAGCTTGTTTATATAGGAAGAGGTTGCTGATTTATTCCAAAGTTTTAAATAAGTTATTCCCAGGCCTCTCATGCTTTTTGGCTTCTGAATTTTGTGATAGACTATAGGAATCAGTTTTTTTAGAGAATGAGTCATAATGCCAAAGAAACTTGTTTAGAGCACTTGCAATCATTTTGTTGAGATTTATATGTAGGATGTAATGCCTCATCCAGTAAGTAGTCATTACAGTAGTAATTGATTGCACAATGACAAGCCTACCTGATTGTGATGTCATACTATTTGGCTAGGACTGTAACTTCTGTGTTATCTTTTCATACAGGAGTAGATATTTAGTAGTAGAGATTCTCAAGGAAATTAAAGGCATGCCTAGATAGAAAGTATTTTGTGGCATAATAGTGAGCATAGAAAAATTAGTTAGATCTATCTTTTGAAAGTCTTGTAACCTTGTAATCAAAATATGTACTTTTTTAAATTTATATGCGGACCAGTAGGCTTGTAAAGGTTTGTAAGGTAATCAAAATCGTGTGAATATTTTCTTGTCATTTTTGTGAAGATCACTAAGTCTTTAACAAATAGCAAATGTGTGATATGTAGGGTCTTGCAGTTTGGATGGAGTTGAAGTTTTTTGCTACAAACCTCCTACAAAATGAGACTGTTAAGAAGCTCCATGGTAATTATGAAAAGGTATGCTAAAATAGAATCTCCTTGCCTAATTCCTTTAGTGGCTTTAAAGAAACCTTAAAGGCTACGATTTCTTGTAATTGAAAAGTGAAGGGAAATTATGCATGTGAAGATCAAGGCAAGGAAAGGTTTTGGGAAGTTCAGAGCTCTAAGCAATAGTGTTAAAAGCATTCCTTTTGTCAAGTTTAAGCATACATCATAGTGAGTGTAACGACTTTCAAATTTGAACTATTTTAAATTAAGTATTATTTGAATTTAAGTTAAATTTTGAATTTTGAATTTAAATAAAGAATTTGAAATGTTGAGTAGTATATTTTTCCAAATTCAATATAAAGGAAATTTTTATGAAATTTCAATTTTTGGTCAAATTTAGTCAAAATTTGAATTTGAGTAGAAAATTAAAATTTTGAAATTTTGAAATTTATTCTTTTTTTATGATACTAGACTGAATTCTAATCTCCACTCCACTTTTCGTTTCATTAAAATCCGACTTTTGTAGCTTTAAATCTGCAATTTACAGTGTAAAAACGCGCGAATGCGGAGGTTGTATTTGTGTGTATTTTACCTGTATTTTTATTTTGGGTTTTGGGTTGTGTTTATTGGGCTTGGGTTTATTGGGCTAGAATCTAGAGAGGCATCTAAATGACTACGTTTTGGAGAAACATCTATTGGAAAATAATATACGTACTTTTCCATTTCTAACTTCTCGTTCTCTTCCTCCTCCTCATTTCTGCTTCAGAGAATTTTTTTTCACTAAACCACTCCTCCATCTCCCATTTCCTTCACCTCCTTCTCTACCCTAACCTCTCCCTAGCTTTCTCCTTCCCCTCTCCTCTCTCTCCTCTCCTTCCTCTCCCTTGCCACCGTCCTTCCTCTTGCCATCACCCACCTCCACAGGCCGCACCACACCCACCACCCTCGGCCACCCACCTCCATACGCCGCACCATACCCACATCAACACGCGCCACACCCACGCACGTCGAGCCACCCCATCCACACGCTGGCCACCCAACCCACACACGGCCACACACCCATACACGGCCTCCACACCTACACATGCACCCCACCTCCACACGCTGACCACCCTACACCCTCGGCCATGCCAATCCCCTCCTCTCTTTTATTTAAAAATAATATTTTTCTTTCAAAATATTCGAGCTTATGTGAAGACCCAAATTATTGAGATAAGAATAATTTTAATAAAATCAGTGAAAGGAGAATTTTCAAGGAAAAATATAGTTTGAAAATAAATATTGAGAATGAGTTAAATATATAATGAAGGGGATAGTTGTTTTCAGTAAAATAATAATGAGAAGAAAATAACTAAGTATGAGTAAGTCTTATATTCATATGTATATATATATATATATATATATTGAATATAAATAGTCAGAAAGGAATAAAATAATAAAAGTAGACTTTTATAGTAATTAAAAATAAATAATAAGAAGGAAATGGTATTTCAGAGAGAAGGAATGAGGAAATGTGACTGAGTGTATATATGGATTATACATTACCATATGTTATATTTTTACAACCAGGAAAAATATAAAGTAATAAGGAAAACACTATGGTAATTAAATATATGAATACATTTTATATATCAAGAGAAAACAAATAGCTTGAAACATTAACAAGGAATTAATTGATAAAAGGATATACATGTATACATTACAAATTAGTCTTAAGAAAATAAATAAAGTAAGAAAGTCACATGAAAATAAGGTGTGTGTATGAAACATGCAAATAGCATGCAAACCAAAAAAAAACTAAAGCAACTAAAAATACCCGAAATGGAAATCAAAAGGAAAATGGCATTTCTAGCCATAACATCATATGCAGAATTCTCTCATTTGTGTGGGGATAAGATGGGTTTTTCACTCTACTAAAACCCTAAACAATGTTTTAAAAATTAAAGGGGGTAGCAGCAGTCTCATTTCAAAAAACAGTAAATATTGAGAAAAGAAAGAAGAGCAAACCAAAGCCATTTTCAAGTTAACGTGTTCTCGGGGAAAAGAGGAAGGAAGGTGAGTGATTAATCAATCTTATGAGGTTTAAGGCATTAAGACCCAAGTTAAGGGCAGCCATATCATTTTATAAAAACCACATCATGTTTGTGCTTGATCTATTTTTCTGAATAAATGAATGCTGAGAATGGTTGGTGTTTTGATAAATCTTTGGTTGATGCTTTGATTTGTTTTGATTGATTGTTTGATAAGAAAAATACCTTGATCACTGATATGGATCCAGTACC
The DNA here is from genome assembly GCA_030737815.1 of Allium fistulosum. Lineage (NCBI taxonomy): Eukaryota > Viridiplantae > Streptophyta > Magnoliopsida > Asparagales > Amaryllidaceae > Allium > Allium fistulosum. The sequence goes on along the minus strand of CM060904.1, from coordinate 1,122,500,304 downwards.
TTATAAAATCAGTTTATAAATATGTTTAGTAAGATAAATACATTTTATTGAGAAGTAGGGTATTACTGGGAAATAAACTAAGCAGTGTGAATAAAGGAGATTCATGCTTATGTCTAGATTGTTTTAAAAATGAGATGAACAATGCAATAAATTATTTATGTGCTGATTTGTTCAGATCTTAAGCTAAAATGTTTTATGGGTTTTTCTCAAAAACCTTACCCTATGTTCACAGTAGAATTGAGTATAAGGATTTTATATGATTTCACTAGATTTGTTTAACTGATCATGATATTACTGAATATAGGACACATGCAAGTGTTAAAACATATTTTGATTAAAATAACTGGAAAATGAGATATGGTATTCTTTTTATGAATGTTTAGTATGGTTGGCTGAAATCCCTGAGTGAGTTTAACTCTCTTTGATTTATGAAAAAGAAGAAAAGAATATAAAAGCATTTCAAGAGTTAATAAATTTTTCTAAAAGAAAATGAGAATGGTCACTAGATTATAAATCTAATCTAGGAGTAGAGCCTTGATCTATTCATCATAAGGGGGATGATGGGTATGTGCATGACTTGTTTAAGTCCTGTAGGCCTCTGTGCAGGGGTTAACAGAATTGAGTCCCGCAATGCACACATGGTGTTCAATGGCAAAGAGTTAAGACCAAATTAAATTGATAAATTGAGATTGTGAGTTGAGCTATGGTATTAAAATGAGTTAATCCATAGGAGTATGTATACATGTGTACTGAATTGAATGGATGAATGGATGCTTGTGTGCATGAGTGTTGGTAGGGGCTTATATATATACCCAGTTTACATTATAAATCCAAATAAGCATCAAGTATATGAATTCTCTGCACAATAATTAGAAAATGACAAGTTATTATAATTTGATTTCACTCATACCAGAATTTATTTCTGACCCTATTTGTTGTCTTTGCAAACTATGGGGTGTCTCATTATCATTGAGGCAGTTCCAGGTATTGCTGCAGGGAAAGAGGCATAGTAGCTCTGCTTTCATGGGTGTTTGAAGAGCTTGCTGTTTTAAAAATACTTTAAAGAAGTAGAATTGTTGAAGGAATCACAAGGAATGATGGAAATCAGAACTGCTGAAGGAATCACAAGGAATGATGGAAATCAGAAAAGGAGGAATCAAAATTCCAATAAGAGAATTGGAAACAATAAATGCCTTAAAGGATTCAGGCCTGAAGATTACACCCCTCTCAACGATACTCCGGAAAACATCTATCTCGCAATAATAATTATGTGTGTCCAGCATTCCTAATGCTTTGTTTCCTTGTAATGAATATGTAAGACTTATGCATTCATATGTGCTTGTGAGTGGTTGATCAAAGTAATATGCTCTGGAATTAAATCCAGTAAGCTATGATGAATGAGAAGTATGCCATATAATCTGATATATGGACATATTCTCCTTGCTATTATTGATTAAGTTTCAGATAGGATTATGGGTTGTTTTTGAATGAATGTTAGTCAAAGTAATGAGTTGATGGGTTTAAATTTGGTCTTGGCTAGCCAGCAAGATTTTTACATGTCTTGTAACTAATACAAGTTCATGTGTAAGCTTGAAATCACTGAAGCAAACAAGACCATAGTACAAGTTAATTTGAATTGCAACTAAACCTTGTATTAGTAGTTAAGTTGTGTTAAAAGAGAATGTACAAGAGTTACAGTAGATGAGTTTGAGCTTGACCATGGCTAACCAGAAGGGCCTATACATGGCTTGTAATTGATACAAGTGCATGCATATGTCTGAAGCCATATGCTTCAAATTTCTAAAGCAAGTAAATCCATAGTGTAATGCTAATTTGAAAAGAAATCAAGTCATAAGTTGAATCTAGAATAAGACTAAGAATATGATGTTATAGAACCTAGAAATCATAGGTAGCTAAGGTTTTAGGATTTGAATTTTGATAAAATCTAGAAATGACATCAAACATATGATTGAAGTAGCAAGTTTAGTAAAAGAAGCAGATCAAAAGATTCAATGCATCAAGTAAGAAAATAGAGTAATTTGGTTAAGTATTTAGAAATCCAGAACGTTACTTTTGCTCACTTATCATTCAGAATATGCAAAGATCTTTCAAAACCAAGTTCAATATGTTTTCCAGTTTTATTAGCAAAGTTTGTATGATTTCTAAATCAGCACACAACCCTATCACTTACATGATCATTACATGTTTTATAAACCTGAATATATGCATTTTGATTGAACTGAATTGTTTGTGCATGTTTGGTGCATGTTTGTGTATAAACCATGAATCTGGGCTAGATAAACCCTTGAATCATTAATCAAATTATGTTTTGACATCTTCTATCATTTCTAAATAACATGTATGAATTACTGAAACCCCAGAATCAAACCCATGGGATATTAGACCACAAATCAAATAATTTGGTTTAATGAAAACTCTGGAAAACAATACAAATGAAAATATGAGGAACTAATACTTTATTTTTGTATTAGTCAATCTTGAGTCATTATAAAAGAAGATAAAATCTGAATTATGCATTGGTCAATCTTGAGTCTCATTAAGGTGATAATATTTGTATTTAGTATTAGTCAATCTTGAGTCAGTGAAGATATATAAGTGTAAAAACAAGCTATGTGACACAAGACATTTCAACTATGAAAAATATTGTGTGAATTAAAATTCTTTGCTACTTTAAACACTCTGATTTGCAAAGAAACATTTATATATCCTCATATATATAATTGATAGGAATTGATTTAAATACTGATATATTTATATTAGTAAAATTCAGGATCTTGGGTAATTAATTAAAAGAAATAAAAGGAGCATGAAGAGAGGTGATCCCTTAGTAAAAAAAATTCCTAACTAAAATTCACTAAAAATTACAGGTGAAGAAAAGTGGGTCACTTCAGCTTAGTACGTGTCTGTTCGTCGTGCTTGTTCGTGCCTTGTTTCGTAGTCGTGGTCGTCTCTTTCATTAGCCATGAAAGGTGAGCAATCACTCACGACTTATATACTTATTATTAAGTGAATTAATATCACTTGAATTGTCATTGAAATGAAAATCTTGATTTTTGTTATGTTATGTGATATAATATGTGACTAATGTTATGTTTATTATATATGTTGTTATCACACTACAAGTTCCCTTAGTTGTTGTTAGGAAAATAACTATGGGTTGAAATGATACATACCCGAACGATCTTATAGATTAGGGAAAACCGTTATGGGTTGAAATGATAAACCCGAGCGATTTTATAGATTTTGAATTTTACTTGGGATTGCGGGTTGAAATGATATATATCCAGAAATTTAAATTATTGCGGGTTGAAATGATATATATCCGTATCACTTGACCATAGGGTAGAAAATTATATACGAACACCATGGTCGATTTTTAAATTATTTTCTAAAATTATAAAGTATGTTTAATTTAATAAATTTGATTTTTAAATTTAATTTAATGATTTTATTTAAAAAACTTAGACCCACAATTACATTGATTTTCTAAAATTTAATTTAATGATTTTCTAAAATTAAATTTAATGATTTTTAAATTTTATTTAATGATTTTCTTAAATTACATTGTTGGAAAACACGCAATTTTGAAAAATGAAATTAACATAGAAAATAGAAAACAAGTTTATTTGATTTTTCGTGTTTTGAGGCATGACAAAAGGACGGAAAACAATTCATCCCCTCCATTTCCCGTCGATCCTCGTAATGACTAAGAATTGTAAAAGGATTTCCCTTATTTTCTTGTATTTTGTATTATATGTTGAAAACGCAAAACGCAAAACTAAAAACAAAACCAATCAGGCCCTTATATTTGGAAAATAAATTATTTTATATGTTTAAAAGTTTAAATTATAAGTTAATATATGGATTTAAAAGGAAATTTTAAGATTTTAACTTATAATTTTATTTAGTTTTAAATATACAATATAAATAATTTAAAATTTTAATTTAATAAAATATTTAATATAGTTTTAAAATATATATTTTAAATTTAATTTAATATAATAAATAAAGTTTTATTTAATATAATAAATATAGTCTAATTTAATATAATAAATATAGATTTTCATATAGAAACTTTAATAAATAAAATTTAAGAAGTTTTTTTTAGCAAAGTTAGCCGGCTTTATAGTGGGCCGTGCCACTATATATAAAGAGAATAACAGGTGTTCTGCACATGCACAGAGCAACTATGACTGTTTTTATAGTGGGCAGACCACTTGATACAGAAAAAATAAAAAGAACTGGAGCTAGACAGAGAGTCTAGACTACACGGAAGGACCAGAACCCCCCTTGTCGTTACTGATATCAGCATCAGTACCAGGTCCTATGACATGCTGAATAGTAGAAAAGGACGTAGCCAATAATGGATCAAAAGATTTCGAGAGTGCAGAGTAAAGATAAATCCTGTCCCAAGTAGGATCTAAGAGTTGCCACCAATTGCAAGCACCATCAATACCAGAGGACGAAAGAGAAAGACTATCGCCCTCAACATGATAAATAAGCCGCCTAGACACATCAGCGCCACCAAGAAACATGTGATAACTGCGAGACCGCGGGTCATACCTCATCTCCGTGGCCGGGTGAACCCAAGCACCCTCATCCGGTTCCCAGTAAATGATCTCATCAACAGAATCACTATCTACTGCTTCAGAAACTAAGTCCACAGTGGGAGAAACAGGAATCTCATTATCAGCAATAGGAGTAATCTTGGGGACCCATTTCAATTCCGACCGGAGGAGGGGGACTTTGGGAGCAGGAGGAAGAGAAGCAGACGTAGAGCACTTATCCTCAGAATGTCCAAAAGACTGACAAATAGGGCATATTTCGGGTTTCCAAGTGTAATTGACTCCTATCTCCATCTCATGACCATCTTTAATTCTTACTTTCAAAGACGACGGAAGCGGATTCAGAGGGGTAATTTCAATCAATGCTCTAGCATAAAGTAAATTCTTGCGAGCGACAGTATTAGCATCAAAACATTTGAAATCACCAATAAGGCTCGCAAGCCAATTCAGACCTAGAAGGGGTTGAAGGACAGACGAGATATTAGTGAACGTGGCCCAAACTGGAATAGAGAGAACCTGTTCACGAGCTTTGTCACTACTAATACTCCAAGGAGTCACTATAAATGGTTTACCTTCAATAATTAGAGGGCTCATCTCAAGGGCAATAAGCTTGTCTTCGATGTTCCCAAATTTAAAATAGAAAAAGGAGTTAATAACTTGAACATGAAGAGAGCCTCTCATTTTCCATGCGCGCCGACAACTCTCACGAACAATGGATTTAAAGGATTTAAGAAGTTAAGTAGAGAATAATTTGTAATTAAATCTGATTTAAAGGATTTAAATTTAAATAAGATTTTATTTAAGTTTAAAGGATGTGATTTTGGAATGTAATAAATTGATTTAATATGAATTGTAAAATAAATGTTTTAAAACTAAAATATTATTGAAGTTAAATATTTTAGTATTGATTTAAATTATAGTTTAAGATTTATTATTTAAATGTTTATAAAATGACCATGGTGTGAAATAAGCGTTTGGTTGTTAAAGAGACCGGGGTCGGATATTGTCATTCTCTCTCCCAATTCCGAAACCACTTTAACAACTATGTACGTAGTGGAGAATCCAGAACGAAGTAGTATGGTTTGGTGAATGCTACTGGTATGAGGTAAGAAACGAAGCCCTGACCTTCGGTCAGATTGATATGACTAAAACAGGAGCTATCTCGGGCCAAGTGAGGTCGCTCTTCCTATTGGACACGCTTCTTCGAAACCATATCTTTTTCTTTGTGATTGATTGGTGCGCACCTTTGATTATGGGAGTGTTGTCTCGAGGAGGGTGGTAGTAGCTGCTATGTGTTACCACAAATCTGAGCGTGCAAAACGGTAAAATCCTACCCTAGGCATTGCCTCGCATGCCTTGTCATATGCCTTATCGAGTCCACTACGATTTTGGTTTGTGTCGGACATATGGAGTGCTCCCTGATAGCCCACCAGGTTCGGTGGAGTTTACAGTAATGTATAGACTTCGATGCCGAAAAAAATGTGTTAAGGGGGATATGGGTAATGCCTTAACGCTATTTTCAATATTTTACTTTACTGATAGACATTACATATAATAGCGTATCTTACTACATATAGATAGTTTAACGAATCCTTATAGGATAAGTGATCCCAAGCATCCTTTGAGTTATTGATGCATTATATTGTACAGTTCACTTGAGTTGATTTACTTATATAAGTATGTTAGTCCTAACTCGAGTCTTTTGTTTTACTTTATGCTTGGGTCAGCCTGAGTATCACAGCCATGGATTCACCTTTTGGAGCTAGAGATCTGCTGGAGATTTAGCTATCTGTCTATTATTTCCTATTTCAATTATTTCCCTTTCAGTCATTTGCTTATGTATTAGTGGACCTATGTATTTTGATTTCCAGTTGTATTTGCTTTCAGACTCTGATATTATGTATTTGCTTTGAGACTATGTATTTAGTAGCTTCATGAACTACTATGTTTTATATATTATGCTGCGAGATATTCTGCTATTCTGTGTCTGTGACTCTGTGATTGATTTTATTTACCCCAATTTAATTAACAATCTATTATTTTGAACAATTCAAGTCTGACATGTGTGGTTTTATTGTCGATTTGAATGGTTCGAAATAGCGGGCCATTACAGTTTGTATCAGAGCTTTGGTTTTTGGCAAACCTTATCCTATGGGGTAAAAACTCATTAGAGGGGTAGCAATACCCTAAAATGAGTAGAATCGGTCTCAGAATCATTCTTGAGAGAGAGCATATTTTGAAAAGTAGAAAATGGTTTTAAACGGTTTTTAAAAGATTTTTGGATATAAAAATTTGTTTTAAAAATTTAATCCTTTTCCTAGAATTTCCTTCCTTTCAAATCCATCTTGTTAGTTAGAATTCTTTGACTATGAATATCTTTAAGTCTAAATCTTTACCCTTGTCCTAAAAATTCATTCTTGAATTTCCAGGATGAATCGTAGGAATGCCAGAGGTAGGGGTCGAGGAATTGCCCTAGCACAAGAATCCGTTGCACCAGTTAGATTCACCACTCTCTATAAGGAGTTCACTTAGCTTGGTGGTACCAAGTTTACTGGAGCAGAGAGCGTCATTGAGGCTCAGCGGTGGCTGAGGAGTTTAGAGAGGATTTTCATAGGTCTTGAGATCACCAACGCTTAGAAGCGTCAGTTAGCCGCTTGGCAGTTGCATGATGCAGCCCAGGATTGGTGGTAGTCTGTTACAGCCCACACTATTGAGACAAATATCACTTGGGAGCAGTTTAGGTATAAATTTTGAGCTGAATTCAAGTTTGGTTAAGTTATCTCTTAGGAATCTATCTTACGTCTTGAATACCATATTTCAGGGATGCTTTTGTAGCTAAGTGGATGCCCGAAGCCAGGAAGTCTCAGTTATGTAGGGAATTTATGGATCTTAAGTAGGGGAGTATGACATTTTTTGAGTATGAGAGGAAGTTTAACGAACTGTCCAAGTTTGGTCCTAGCTTGATTGAAACACCGCTTAAGAAGAATGAGAAGTTTATAGCTAGAGCTTGCTCGGAGTGTTATGATTGTTTGATTTCTCATGTGCACAACCCTTTTACTGGATTGATGGATATGGCTATTAGATACGAGAACCCCACTTCTTAGGAAGCAACTATTGTTCGTGCACCTCCATCTCAGCCTTCTTCCAGCAGCTCCAAGAAGAGGAGGTTCAACTTCCAGCATGTTTGCGCCAAAATTGGTCACAACCCCCAGAAGTAGTGAAAGCACCAATGTATATACACAGATTCACAATATTCCAACACAGATCTCAGATCCAGATTAAGTAGAGAATAAAGATGAAGAAACAGTAAAGTTTAAATGGAAGAAAGCAGGAAAGAACACAATGTTTATAGTGGTTCGCAATCCGGCCTACGTCCACTTTGAATCAATCCTTTTTATTCCCTTTGTACTGTAGTTACAATTACAAGCCTTTAGTATCAATCACAAAAATGGCAAAGCTTCAGCGTTAGAGAAGGAGAAGGCCCCCTTTTAGTTGCCATAGCACTCCTATTTATAGGTGTAGATCCAAAAATATCCGCCACAAAACCTAGAATACCTTTTCTCCTGCGTAGGTGGGCCCGTTACATCGATCTATAGCGATTTTGGATCAATGCGTGTTCAATTTGTATCGATCTAAAAGTGGTCCAATTGAGCTGAGATCGATCATAAAGGTTCTCGAGTGCATCAACAAGTTCCTCTCAAAATTTCATAGCATTTGGACTTGTAGATTGTGAGTTATGATCGATGCAAGTTTTTGTTCACAAGTTGGTTGTCGCATTCGTATCGATCTAAAGCTCCACATTCTCCTCTCTTCGTATCGATATAGTTCGCATCGATGACGTGTCTCAAAGATCCAGGAAAGATCCGCCTTTCATGCCGTCGACCGAGTCATCGACTTAAATATAGTCTCATTCTTATTGATCCTGGGACGCTTACTTCGTATCGATGATTCAATAGTTTTTTTTCGTATCGATTGAAAAAGGATAACATTCGTACGATCCATTATGCGTTCTTCGTATCGATCAATGGCCGATCGATACGAAATATGTGAATGGGTGGATCGATACGAAGTGCATAGAATGATCGATACGAAGTGATAATTTCCCATGGATACGAATTAGCTGGTGATGATGGATGCAATGTGTGGCGAGTATGGATCGATACGAAGTGGGGCGTGCTTGATGGATTTGAAGTAGTGCATGTTTGGTGGATACGAACGAGGCCTGCGAGTTGATGATGGATACGAAGTGAAGTAAACATGATGGATACGAGTAAGGACAATATTTAATTTGCATCGATCATATCTTGAGCATACGAACTCTAATTGACTTGAAATTTGAAACGTAGCCTTTCCTAGCCTTGTCATCATTAAATCGATTCTGTTTTGATTGGAGGTCGGTCAAATTTTGGCGATATCGATTATAGCCTTGTTTCCAATCGATCTCTAATACTGATTTCCATCCTTTTTAGCCTATTTGTTGATATCTCGGCCTAGACCAAAAGGCGGGATAACATTTGTCCCCCAAAACATGCCTTGTGGTAAGAAGGCGTGTTTTGAATAGCTCTGAATCCAACATCCAAAGTCCATAATCCATTCATAGCCATACCATCCGATCCACAATCCAACCTATTACCAAGTCATCCTATCCAAGTGCCATAGTCATATTTAAGTCCGCGACTGCTCCGAGTTGATATCTGATTCCTAATCCAATAACCAAACCCTGAGCCAATTCCATAGCCATCTGAACCCGTCAACCGAGTTTTAATCCATTCATATCCAATAACCAACAATCAAATCCATGACCTCTCCGGGCCGATATCCTGTTCCGACCTCGACTCTCTGATCAAGGGCTTTTATGTTCTCCGACCTCGGCTCTCCGGCCAAGGACTTTTTAATATTTTCCGGACTCGGCACTCCGGCCAAAGACTTTTTATATTCTCCGGCCTCGACTCTCCGGCCAGGGCTTTTTATATTCTCCGATCTAGGACTTTTTATATTCTCCAGCCTCGGCTCTCCAGCCAAGGACTTTTATATTATGTTCGAGTCCATCCCATCGCTCTCCAGCGAAGGGACTCATAATTCGCGATAACTGCCCCATCTCTCCGGTCGAGACCGTAATCGCGTGACCTGTGTTATTTATTATAGTAATCCAAATCCAGCCATTACAAAGTCCAATTTACAAAATAAAAGTCCATATACCTAAGAAAAAATCAAATAAAAATTCGTACAACCAGGGGAAGAACCAAAATTTGCAAAAAACAGAAAGAAAACAAGATTTCATAAACCCGAGTATTACGGTTTGTCATCATCTCAAAGCATGCCTAGAGACTGTCCTCGATCCCGTACATGTGTAATTGACATAACCATATTACTTCAAGGTCTATTACTTATTCCATGCCATAAATCCACTTAGTTGATAACAAGCTGATGACGCCTAGATATAGTGCCATCTTTGTTTAAGGTGGGTGACGGCTGCTCTTGTCCTACTGCCACGGCTCGATTCCTCACATGCGGCTGCAAATGACTATTCCTTACATGATCCTCAATGATATCCTTCAAATGTCTACAGTCGTTCGTGTTGTGCCCATCCAGTTCATGGAATAGGCAATGCTTTCCCGTTGCTCGCTCATATTCAGAGGGTTCCCTTTTTGTCGGCCTTCGATACTGGAGACGCCCTCGAGTATCCAAGTAAATCCTCACCAGAGTTTCAGTCAAATCAGTGTAAGAAGAGAACTTTGATTCCCTTCATTGTCTTTTTGATGTGTTGCTGTTGTCATTCATTTTCCTCTCGTCCCTATCATCTTTGTTTGGATCCTCCCTAGGTGGACCTCCACCTTTTACCGCATAAACTTCAGCCTCCCTTCCTTCTCTCTCAGCCTTTGCATCCTCCTGCCACAGAAACCTTTCCACTTTGTGATAAAACTTACCGAGATCCATCGGTGGATCCCGTTCCAGTGATATCTTAAAATCTGAGTCATCCGCAATTCCTGAGACTGCTGCCATCAAAACCATCGACGGATCGAGTCGATCCACCGAAGCCACTGCTGCATTGAATCTGGTTAAGAAATCCCTAAGTGATTCTCCCTTCCGTTGCGTCATCGATGTCAAAGTCATCACATTCTTGGGTCTCATGATGTGGACCCAAAATTGACTCATAAACTTCTCAATCAACTCTGTCCAAGTGCCAATTGAACCGCTTTCCAGTTGTCTGAACCATAGTGCTGCTACATCTATCAAATACAAAGGGAAGCACCGAGCCATGACTTCCTCTGATGCCCCCAGTACCTCCATGTGCCTCATATACCTAGTCAAGTGAACAGTAGGATATGTTCTCCTATCATACATCTCCAGCGTTGGTAGTCTAAAATCTGGTGGGTTCCTAACTTGCCTGATCGTAGGAGCAAAGGGACTCCTATTCACATCCTCCGAGTCTCTATTCACCAATCCTCCTCTCATAGCCCATCTGATCATGTCCGCTAACCTGTCGCTGTTGCCAAGCTGTAGTCTTTGCTCGTTGCCTCCAATCTGCCCCCCGAGTTCACGAGGGATTCCTGGATTCTGCTCTCCTGGACGAGCATCCATTCCTCTATCAACGCCGTGTTGCACAACTCCACCTGGAACTCTGCCCGAGATTGGATCAACATGCTCCGGGTGAGTGCCCCCTAGTTCTAGTGTTGCTCCAAATGGTCCGGCTCTATTCTGAATTCTGGTTGCTTCGTGCTCTCGATCCCTATCTCCAGCATCTCCTGCAGTTGCGTTCCCTTGATTCTGCACTCCAACTTGTCGAAGTAGGCTCTGCATCATCTCCTCTTGTCTCTTCAGCATTGTTTCCATCTCATCTTTGGTGAAGAAGATCGAGGCCTGATTCGCTCCCGAGGAAGCCTCTTGACTCCCCTCCTGATGACTCCTTTCTGGTAATATCTTTCTAGTTGATTGACTAACCATGGTTTCTTTTAGATCCGATCCTTTAGCTTTTCAAATCTGAACTCCAAATCTGATGTAGCGGGCGTTGGTCGTTCTCAGTGAAAGCACCAAAGTGTTAGCGCCAAAATTGGTCATAAACCCCAAAAGTAGTGAAAGCACCAGTGTATATACACAGATTCACATCCAACACAGATCTCAGATCCAGATAAAGTAGAGAATAAAGACGAAGAAACAGTAAAGTTTAAATGGAAGAAAGCAGGAAAGAACATAAGGTTTATAGTGGTTCGGCAATCCGGCATGCGTCCACTTTGAACCAATCCTTTTTATTCCCTTTGTACTGTAGTTACAATTACAAGCCTTTAGTATCAATCACAAAAATGGCAAACCATCAGCGTTAGAGAAGGAGAAGCCCCCATTTTAGTTGCCATAGCACTCCTATTTATAGGTGTAGATCTGAAAATATCCGCCACAAAACCTAAAATACCTTTTCTCCTGCGTAGGTGGGCCCGTTACATCGATCTATAGCGATTTTGGATCGATGGGAGTTCAATTCGTATCGATCCAAAAGTGGTCCAATCGAGCTGAGATCGATCATAGAGGTTCTCGAGTGCATCAGGAAGCTCCTCTCAAAATTTCATAGCATTTGGACTTGTAGATTGTGAGTTATGATCGCAAGTTTGTGTTCACAAGTTGGTTGTCGCATTCGTATCGATCTAAAGCTCCACATTCTCCTCTCATCGTATCGATATAGTTCGCATCGATGACGTGTCTCGAAGATCCAGGAAAGATCCGCCTTTCGTGCCATTCGACCGAGTCATCCACTTAAACATAGTCTCGTTCGTATCGACCCAATGTATTCCACTCTTCATATCGATCCTGGGACGCTTACTTCGTATCGATGATTCAATAGTTTTTTTCGTATCGATTGAAAAATGATAACATTCGTACGATCCATTATGCGTTCTTCGTATCGATCAATGACCGATCGATACGAAATATGTGAATGGGTGGATCGATACGAAGTGCATGGAATGATCGATACGAAGTGATAATTTCCTATGGATACGAATTAGCTGGTGATGATGGATGCAAAGTGGGGCGAGTATGGATCGATACGAAGTGGGGCGTGCTTGATGTATTCAAAGTAGTGCATGTTTGGTGGATACGAACAAGGCCTGCGAGTTGATGATGGATACGAAGTGAAGCAAACATGATGGATACGAATAAGGACAATATTTAATTTGCATCGATCATATCTTGAGCATACAAACTCTGATTGACTTGAAATTTGAAGCGTAGCCTTTCCTAGCCTTGTTCATCATTCCCAATCGATTCCGTCTTAATTGGGGGTCGGTCAAATTTTGGCGATATCGGTTATAGCCTTGTTTCCAATCGATCTCTAATACCGATTTCCATCCTTTTTAGCCTATTTGTTGATATCCCGACCTTGACCAAAAAGCGGGATAACACAGCAGCAGAAGAAGAATTGGCAGAAACTCAGGGTTTAGGATCTTCTTCTCAGAGGCGGCCTGTTGATTTATCTTCTATTACTTGCTTCAAGTGTGATCAGAAGGGACACTATGCCAACAGTTGTCCTAGTTCAGTCGGAGCTTCTATCCCACCAGTTCAGATGACTAGGCGTGATCTATGCCATATTTGCTTACAGTCAGGCCACTACAAGGACTGTCCCACTTAGTAGAAGGGCAAGGCATTTGGAATCTTCACAGTCACCTCTTCCACCTTTACCGGTGATGATACTAAGGGTACGCTTCAGGGTACCTTTACTTTGCATTTTTCATCCTATTCGTGTTTTATTTGACACCGGTGCATCTCATAGTTTCATCTTTGTTGACCTCTGTAACAAGTTTGAGCATATTCTTTCACCCAAATATGCAACTGAATCCTTATGTGTATCTACTCCCATTGGTGGTCCGGCGAACCTTAGTAGGATTTGTAAAAGGGTGAATCTCTTTTACAACAACCATCGTTTTTCTGGTGATTTCTATGTTCTTGGTTTTGATGCTTTCGACATTTTGCTTGGAGGTGATTGGCTGAAGAAATTTGAAGCTGTTATCTCTTACAAAGCCTGAACTATTTCTTTAGTTGATGATAAGGGTAATCCTTTGGTGATCGGATGTCGTATGCCTTAGGATTATGTTGGTAGTTTTACCTTTTCACTTGATTCTCATCCCACTCCTGTTGTCAAACTTTTTCCTGATGTATTTGGTGAAGTCACTTCTCTTCCTCCTAGGTGGGAAATTGAGTTCCGCATCGAGCTAATTCCTGGAGCCCGGCCAGTAGTTCTTCCACCTAGAAGGATGGAACCCAAGGAGAAAGTCGAGTTGAGGAAGCAGATTGAAGACTTATATTCCAAGGGTTTGATTAGGCATAGTCATTCAGAATGGGAGCAGGTGTGGTCTTTGTCACCAAGTATGATGGTTCTTTGAGGATGTGTGTTGATTATAGGGAGCTGAATAAGCTCACTCTGAAGAAAAGATATCCTATGCCCCGTATCAATGACATGTTCGATCAGCTCCATGGAAATAAAGTTTTCTCTCAGCTTGATCTTGCCACCAGTTTCCACCATCTTAGATTGGCTGAGGAAAGCATTCCTAAAACCCCTTTTCCAACAGAGAATGGTTTCTATGAATGATTAGTTATGCCCTTTGGCTTAACTAATGCCCCAGCTTTCTTCGTCGACCTTATGAATCGTGTCTTTCGTGATGTTCTTAACAAGTTCATTCTTGTCTTCATCGATGATATTCTTGTCTTTTCTAAGTCAGAGACTGAGCATGAATCACATTTAAGTTTTGTCCTTGACACCCTTAGGAGTCATTGAAAGCTAAATTCTCAAAATGCCATTTTTGGAAAGATGAAGTCCAATTCCTTGGGCATATTGTTTCTGAAAATGGAGTTTCGGTTGATCCAGTTAAGATTGCTACAATCAATGTAAGTCTATCTTCTTTCTTTTTTTGTAACTTAATTATCTTATCTTTCTTTGTAATTCAAATTCCCTGTTCTATTTTAGGATTGGGAAAAACCAAAGACTCCTTCTGATATTCGTAGCTTTTTGGGCCTAGCTGGTAATTATTGGGGATTTATTGAGAATTTTGCTTGGATTGCTGCACCTCTTACTGCTTTGACTCGTAAGAATGCCAAGTTTATTTGGAATGATAGGTGTGAAGCTGCATTCAATGAGTTACAGAGCAAGCTAACTTCCACACCAGTTCTTACCATTCCGAATGGAAGTGAAGGATTAACGGTTTCCACGGATGCTAGTCGAGAAGGTTTGGGAGCTGTTTTGATGCAGAATGGGAAGGTTATTGCTTATGCTAGTCATTAGTTGAAGACCCATGAAGCCAATTATGCAGCTTATGATTTGGAATTGCTTGCCATAGTATTTTCTTTAAAGTTATGGAGACATCATCTTTTGGGAACTAAGTTTGAGCTCTTTACGAATCACCAGTCGTTGAAGTATATTTTCACCCTGAAAGATTTGAACTAGAGGTAAGTTAGATGACTTGAGTTTCTAGCTTCTTATAACCTCGACATCAACTATACTCTAGGGAAGGCTAATGTAGTAGCCGATGCCTTGAGTCGAAAGAAGGCGATGTTATGTCAGCTTGTTGTTTCTTCCACCCTTATGGATCGTAGTGTTGCTAAGCAAGATGAAGATGAGATGCTAAGGCTTATTAAGGATAATGTTCGTAATAGGGAAGGTGGTAACCAAAATGGAATGGAAGCACAGATTGATAATAAAGGAATTTTGAGGATTAATAATCGAATTTGTGCTTCGAATGTCGATGGATTGAGGCAAGAGTTACTTCGGGAAAATCATCAGTCCAGACTTTCTATTCATCTCGATGTGACGAAGATGTACCAGAATATGAAGAAGCTGTATTGGGGGAGTGGTATGAAGTGGGATATCTCTCTTCATGTTGGTAGATGTGCAACTTGCCAACAGGTTAAGGCTGATCACCGGAAGACCGCTGGATTATTGCAACCCCTTGAGATTCCCAATTGGAAGTGGGAACATGTTTCTATGGATTTTATTGATGGATTATCGAGGACTAGGAAGGGTAATGAGAGTATATGGGTGGTTGTTAATAGACTGACCAAGTCAGCTCATTTCATTCCAGTCAAGTCGAACCGCACTGCTTCGAGTTTAGCTGAGATTTATATGAGAGAGATTGTTCGACTTCATGGTGTTCCGACCAGTATAGTTTGTGATAGAGATCCCATCTTTACCAGTAACTTTTGGAGGGCATTTCACGAAGATTTATGTACTCAGTCGAATCTTAACACAGCTTACCATCCGCAGACCGACGGTCGGACGGAAAGAGTAAATCAGATTCTGGAAGATCTTCTTCGTGCATGTGTTCTTGATTATGAAGGATCTTGGGAAGATCATCTCCATGTTGTTGAATTCACTTATAATAATAGCTATCAGATATAATCTTAATTTTAAATTAAGGTTACCATAAGTGTAAATCAATTTAATCTCATCCTTTGAATTCAGGCTAGTATCAAGATGTCCCCATTCGCTGCTCTTTATGGACGATCTTGTAATTCTCCATCTTGCTGGATTGAATCTGGTAATCGTTTGGTTCTTGGTCCTGATATGATTTTGGATGCTTCTGAGAAGGTTAAGGAGATTCAGAGGAAGATGAGGATTTCTTAGGATAGGCAAAAGAAGTATGCTGATAGGCGAAGGAGGAATTTGGAATTTGCAGTGGGTGATCTGGTTTTTCTAAAGATCTTGCCATTGAAGAATGTGATTCGCTTTGGACGGAAAGGAAAGCTAACTCCTAGATTCATTGGTCTTTTCTGTATATTAGAGAGAGTTGGTCCTTTAGCTTATCGTATGGATTTGCCAGAGAAGCTATCTGGAGTGCATAATGTGTTTCATGTTTCGCATCTTTACAAGTATCTTCATGATCCTTCTTTGATTGTTTAGCCCGCTTTACTTGAGAATTTGGATGTTGAGCCGAATCTTACTGTCGAGAGGAAGCCACTTCATATTGTTGATAGAGGTATGAAGCACTTGAGGAGGAAGTCAGTCAACCTGGTCAAGGTGCAGTGGAGTACTGATGATCGAGATTGTGCCTAGGAGACGGAGGAGGGCATGCGTGTTTCGAATCCGGGGTTGTTCGTTCCAGGTACTATTCGTTGAATCTATCTTATCTTCCTTTTGTTTCTATTCTCGTGTCTCGTTCCTTTTTGGGGACGAAAAGTTTTGTGTGGGGGAGAGTGTAACGACTCTCAAATTTGAACTATTTTAAATTAAGTATTAATTGAATTTAAGTTAAATTTTGAATTTTGAATTTAAATAAAGAATTTCAAAAGTTGAGTAATATATTTTTCCAAATTCAATAAAAAGGAAAATTTTGTGAAATTTCAATTTTTGGTCAGATTTAATCAAAATTTGAATTTGAGTTGAAAATCTAAATTTTGAAATTTTAAAATTTATTCTTTCTTTATGATACTAGACTAAATTCTAATCTCCACTCCACTTTTCATTTCGTTAAAATCCGAATTCTGTAGCTTTTAATCTGCAATTTACAGTGTAAAAATGTGCGAATACGGACGTTGTATTTGTGTGTATTTTACCTGTATTTTTATTTTGGGTTTTGGATTGTGTTTGTTGGGCTTGGGTTTATTGGGCTAGAATCTGAAGAGGCATCGAATGGCTACATTCTGGAGAGACATCTGTTAGAAAATAATATACATACTTTTCCATTTATGACTTCTCATTCTCTTCCTCCTTCTCATTTCTACTTCAAAGAAATTTTTTACAGTAAACCATTCCTTTTCCATCTCCTATTTCCTCCACCTCCTTCTCTACCCTAACATCTCCCTATCTTTCTCCTTTCTCTCTCCTCTCTCTCTCCTCTCCTTCCTTCCCATTGTCGATGTCCTTCCCCTTTCCATCACCTACCTTCACACACCACACCAACCACCCTCGGCCACTCACCTCCACACGCCGCACCACACCCACATCCACACATGCTACTCCCATACACGCCGAGCTACCCCATCCACACACCGCCCACCCAACCCACACATGGTCACCCACCCACACACGGCCTCCACACCCATACATGCACCCCACCTCCACACGCCGAGCCACCCAAACCTCCTACCCGAGCCACCCTACACCCTAGGCTGAAATGATATATACCTAGAAATTTAAATTATTGCGGGTTGAAATGATATATATCTGTATCACTTGACAATAGGATAGAAAATTATATACGAACACCTTGATTAGTTTTTAAATTATTTTCTAAAATTATAAAGTATGTTTGATTTAATAAATTTGATTTTTAAATTAATTTAATGATTTCATTTAAAAAACTTATATTTGGAAAATAAATTATTTTATATGTTTAAAAGTTTAAATTATAAGTTAATATGTGGATTTAAAAGGAAATTTTAAGATTTTAACTTATAATTTTATTTAGTTTTAAATATATAATATAAATAATTTAAAATTTTAATTTAATAAAATATTTAATATAGTTCTAAAATATATATTTTAAATTTAATTTAATACAATAAATATAGTTTTATTTAATATAATAAATATAGTCTAATTTAATATAATAAATATAGATTTTTATATAATATTTTAATAAATAAAATTTAAGAAGTTAAGTAGAGAATAATTTATAATTAAATCTGATTTAAAGGATTTAAATTTAAATAAGATTTTATTTAAGTTTAAAGGATGTGATTTTGGAATGTAATAAATTGATTTAATATGAATTTTAAAATAAATGTTTTAAAATTAGAATATAATTAAAGTTAAATATTTTAGTATTGATATAAATTATAATTTAAGATTTATTATTTAAATGTTTATAAAATGACTGCGGTGTGAAATAAGCGTTTGGTTGTTAAAGAGACCAAGGTCGGATGTTGTTATACTCTCTGCCAATTTCGAAACCACTTTAACTGTGTACGTGGTGGAAAATCCAGAACGAAGTACGATGCTTTGGCGAACGCTACTGGTATAAGGTAAGAAACGCAGTCCCGACCTTCGTGTCAGCTTGATATGACTAAAACAGGAGCTATCCCAGGCCAAGTGAGGTCGCTCCTCCTATCAGACACGCTTCTGCGAAACCATATCTTTTTCTTTGTAATTGATTAGTGCGCACCTTTGATTATGGGAGTGTTGTCTCGAGGTGGGCGGTAGTAGTTGCTATGCGTTACCACTAGTCCGGGCGTGTAAAATGGCAGAATCCTGCCCTGGGCATTGCCTCGCGTGCCTTGTCATATGCCTTATCGAGCCCACAATGATTTTGGTTTGTGTCGTACCTATGGAGTGCTCCCTGATAGCCCACTAGGTTCGGTGGAGTTTATAGTACTGTATAGACTACGATGCCTATAAAAATGTGTTAAGGGTGATATGAGTAACGCCTTGACGCTATTTTCAATATTTTACTTTACTGATAGATATTACATATAATAGCGTATCTTACTACATATAGATAGTTTAATGGATCCTTAAAGGATAGGTGATCCCAAGCATCCTTTGAGTTACTTTTGAGAAAAATGTGTGATCCTCTAGAAAAGAGGAGAGCACACATGTAAATATGTATATATCACATAAGCCAAGGTGCTGCCAACATGCCTGGCAGGTAGCTAATCATAGTACAAAAACAAAGAAAATAACTCAAGTACCCCTAGAATGAGCTCTGGCAAGGCCACCGCTCATTACACCCCAATATCGAACTCCGGCAAGGCCAGGCCCGATATTGAGGTGTTAGAAGTACCTAAAAAACAATGGAGCATCTCAACGCCAATGATACTAGAAGCCAGCTCCATCTAAGAAGGAAGCGCCACGCTGTAGACTCGGAAGAAATGGCAATGTGAGAGATCTGAGATGGAAAGCTCCTCTCTATGGACTCAGTAGAACTGGAGAGAGTGCCTCGCTAAAAACTGGATCATCCAGAAAGTAAAACGCCATACTGAAGATGAAGAAGAACTCCTCACAGCAAACTGCAATCCTGCCATCAGCAATCTTGTGTACCTGCAAAAAGAATCTAACACCACTTCTGGCCAAAACCTGTATCTGTGAAAGGAACTAAAAAATCATAAGAATAATACACATATATGTATATAAATGAAATTTATATACATATATATGTATTACTAAAATAAAGTAAAGATACAAAAGTTAATATAATAGGACAGAATACAAAAACAAAAAATAGAAAAATAGATAATAATAAAAAGAATCCATGATCAAAAGAAGTTAAAGATCTAAAAACTATAACCAAAACAAACTAAAACTAAAATTAAAATTAAAACAAAAACAAATTAAAACTTATTCTTATGGACCTCTGGTCAAAAGGATATTACGATAAACAGTGAAATCATCGTTTGAGTTTAAAAAAATGTTAATACTACAATTATTAATGCCAAAAATATTGTTTTTATGTTTAAATAACTTAATATTGTTACTAACCTTATTAAGATATTCTTTAAAATGATTATTTTTAGCTAATTTATATTTAGGATTTGAGATCTAATTAAAACAAAATGAAGAAATTATAAAAATCAATTTACTAAAATGACTATTATTATTATTAAAAATTCTCTAATTTCTCTCAAATCAAATATACCAACAAATTATAATGAATAAAGTGTCATGTAAAAATCAATTTTCCATATTAAACTTAAATCTAAAATTAGTCCAATAGTAATCACAATCTGAAATTCTAGTTGTAAGGCTAAAGTTAAAAATTTTGAGAGTATTATTTAGAATGTTGTAAGTATCTATGCAATCATAGTATACATGTTTAATAACTTCAAAATGCAGAATACAAAAATAACATTTATTACCAATTTGTATATTTTTTCTTTTTAAAAATTCTATAGTATTCAGTTTTCCATGCATGATTAACCATATATGAATTTTAAATTTAGGAGGAGCATTTGTTTTCCAAATAAATTTAAAAGAGTTATTAGCTACACCAGAGAAGTTAACAAATCTATAAAAAGAATTAGAAGTATATTTCTTACTCTTACCCCATTCCCAACTAATATTATCATTTTCATTATCAATATTTTACATATTTAATCGAGCATAAAGCAAAGAAAGCTGCCTAAGAGGAGAACCTACTAAAATTCTATTAAAACTAAAACTTCTATAATTAAAGCATACTTAAAATTACAAATTTCATAAAGCTCTTTAAATTCTATCCTAAGAGGGATAATAGAAATCCAACGATCATGCTAAAAAGAAGTACTATTACTTGAATGAACTATTGTATTAGTGCCTAGGTTAAAAATCTCATGACATTTTAAAATTGATTTCCAAAAATTAGACAGTTTACATATAACTGTAGGAGTAATTTGATGTAAATTATTACTACCATTATAGTAATATTTAGAAATGATTTCTTTCCAAATAGGATTATCATTAATATCCTTAAACTTCCATAACCATTTACCTAACAAAGACAAATTCATGTTACGCAAATTAATAACTCCTAAACCACCTTCCTTTTTAGATTTACAAACAGTTTCCCAATTCACTAAACATTTAATACTACTGTTAGAGGTTTCTCCACTCCATAAGAAGTCTCTTCTTATTTTATCAATTTTATCGACCACCCAATCGAGAAATAGATGTATATACATCCAATAGATTGGGAGAGCTGATAAAACAGAGCTTATAAGAACTAACCTACCCACTCTCGATAAAAATCTCCCGTTCCAATTAGAAATCCTATTTTTAATTTTATCGACGATGATAAACCAATCATCATGTTTAAGTTTAGTTTGTCTAATCAAAAACCAAGATACGTTTTGAGTTACTGATGCATTTTATTTTTATAGTTCACTTGAGTTTATTTACTTATATAAGTATGTTAGTCCTGACTCAAGTGTTTTGTTTTACTTTATGCTCGGGTCAGCCTGAGTATCACAGCCTTGGATTCACCTTTTGGAGCTAGAGATCTGCTAGAGATTTAGCTATCTATCTATTATTTCTTATTTCAGTTAGTTTCCTTTCAGTCATTTGCTTATGTATTAGTAGACTTATGTATTTGGATTTCCAGTTGTATTTGCTTTCAGACTCGGATATTATGTATTTGCTTTGAGACTATGTATTTAGTAGCTTCATGAACTACTATGTTTTATTTATTCTGCTGCGAGATATTCTGCTATTCTATGTCTATGATTCTGTGATTGATTTTATTTACCCCAATTTAATTAAAAATCTGTTGTTTTGAACAATTCAAGTCTGACATCTTAAGGTTAAGGGATCGACCTCTTCCCCTATTTTGGAAAGGTTATTTAATTTCAGTTGTTGTTCATTTAATTCCCTAATTACTCTTAACGTTAACTGTTAACTTTAACATTTACTTAACCCCCAAGTCTAATCACAATTAATCTCAAACTTGGGAAATATTTATTTTATTTGAATTTGAATTCTATTTAAATTATTTTAAATCTATAAACTTCAAATGCCCATAACTTCTTCGTTTGAGCTCTATATTCAACATATTATATATGGAAATTGATTAGAATTTCGCCATGAATGCAATGGCATAACTTTCGTAGTCAAATTCCAATTTTTGCAAAATTTCCATTTTTATCCTACCATAATGAATTGAATTTCTCTTAATTTACTTATTTAATCAGGGTTGATTTTATGGGGTGTTTCACGAGGACTGTGCCAAAGTTTACCTCAACAATTGCAATTGTGTTGTAATATCGATTAAAATGTTAATTTATAATATGTATATATAAATATAAGATTTAATATTATATTATAAATGTTATAGTTAAATAAGAGAACCTTATCTAATGTATATAAAATTAAGTAACATGATTTTAAAAGTTAAAATTGAAATTAAACCTATCAGAGTTGTAAGGAATAAATATATTTATAAATTGTGTATACATTTAAAATGCTAATTGATGTCATTAAATATTGTGAATACTCATTGTTCCCTAAGACAATAGTACTCATCATTATTATTTTGAGATTATGAATCTTAAATATTATTTCCTCTACCATTTATAATATAAATAGGGTATTTTAGATACTTATGGTTATTGAGCACCCTCAAGGCATAAAATATTTAAAAGATGTTTGTATTGTCCCTAGATTGGTAAGAACGTTTTGTAACTTTGTTGAGAACCCTCAACGGTTATAATGCTTCCTTAGGAAATCATGGAATGATGGGTTATGAGTATCCAATGTACTTGATGATTTATTAAGCACTCTTAAGGTCATGAAGATGATTAGGAGAAAAGAATGTATGATTAGAAGTTATATATGAGATATGACTAGTAACGTGTTTTTTTACCATTTATGGGGAATGCAGTTTGCTGAGCACCCTCAAGGCTGTAGTATCATGATAGATGGATCATAACACTCATTAGAGGAGCTCATTTACTTTTGGGTTTGAAAGAATTGTAAAATCAAGTAGGAGCCTTATTAGAAAAATACAATAATCCATTCTAATAAGTGTAAGAACATATGTAATATTATAATAATCCACTTTAGTAAATTTGCATAAATAATGTAACTGGTAAAATTGTTTATTGATTAAAATATATTAAACGAACTAATTTTACATTTAGAAAGAAATGTAATTATTTACCTATCAATAAATTAATCTATTGGCGTTGTCACTTCAAAGCCCATGCAAAAGCCAAGTGACGCCGTCATAAAAACTTTTAACCCTTGGTAAATAAGTATCAATTTGCTTGAGACGATGTATTATCATCATTGAGCTTTGAACTCAAAAAAGTAAAAGGGTATGGGTATTCGATCATATTCAATCACATACAAAAGTTATATGGTGAACAAGTCGTGTTCCATAAGATATGGATTTTTGATTAATTTATTTCATTCAAAGTTAGCGAATAAAGCATAGTGCGAGATCATATGCTCAATAAGATTAAATATAATGAGGAACTTGTTGCGTTGGAAACAACAAATGACAAAGGACTGCAGATAGACCTAGGAATTGAATGATTAAAATATCAGTTTTAATTTGTTTACTTAAATGTAACTTATTTGACATCCTTACTACGTTAAGGTTGAATGAATGCATTGAAAGTATGCTATGGATCGTGTAATATGGAAATACGATAGAGTATACTGATGATAGTTATATAGTAAATAATGTGAAATATAAATGCAGTAAAATAAAAGATAACACCAGAGATTTACTGGTTCGGAGCACCGTCCTACGTCCAGTCCCAGACTCCTTCTGGAATTTCACTATTAATCCTCACTTAACCCAGAGGAACAGGTATATACAACCATTGAGCAGCCGAACAAGGACCTGAGCAGTGGAACAGGATTTCACCTCAGCAGTTGAAGAGGACTTCATACGCCTGAGTAGCAGAACAATTGTTCAACAAATACAAAAGATTATTTTGACTTTGTGTGTTCTAATAACATGGATTTGTCGCTTGTAGTACACCCTTCCTATAATCTTCTCCTCGAGTATAAATATATATATATATATGAAGTTTATGAAGAGTAGAAAGGTATAATATTGCTTTATTGTAGAATAATTGAAAGTATTATAGCAAATAGATTCCAGAGAGATAGATTAGAAAGATAAGAAAATTCGGTTGTAATTCAGTTAGTTGGAATCAAGTTGAAGTATGCATTTATAAAGGTTAGAAAGCAGCGATTGTTGATGAAGAGTTTCGATTGAAGTGTTGTGTCCAAATCTTTTCGTAGAGGTTCGTAACTCTTCACAAATAGTCGTGTCTTTTCAAAAAGTAGCTGTTGTAGAAATTTAGTCAACTGAGCTTCTGGGTCAGTCGACTGAATATTCAAATGAATTTTTAAATATATATTTGTATATCTGTGCACCTGTGCATGTTGCACAGAGATTTCTGGGTCAGTCGACTGAACCTCTGGGTCAGTCGACTGACCTGGTAAAATCTGTGCAATATGCACAGTTTACACAGGTATAATAATATATATAACTTTTAAACACTTTTATAAATTTTATATGCTTATATATGTATAAACATTTGGGAATGAGATGATTAAATATATAAGCTAATTATATATGTAAGCGAGGAGAGATTTTAACAAAGTTAACCTAAGACTCAAAATCAAACTAATAAAATTGATGCACCCATTTTGAAGTCTTGTCTCCTTGTAGTATATACTCTCTTTTTGTCGTAGCAGTCGTCAAATCTGTATGTCGTAGTGATAGCTTTGTGTCATGAATCAAAACCAAGTCTCAACATTCTCCCCCTTTTTGATTAATGACAACCTGTAAATAGATATAGATTTTGACTGTATATATATAATATAAATACTTACTCCCCATGAATCTTTGATGCTTTATATCCTACATTCTTAATGTTAGTAATAATATTTCTCCCCCTTTGTCATCGACAAAAAGGAATAAGAAAGTAAAGGTATGAAGCAAAGATAGATATTATGAAAGAAACGATTATTCATACATTAAAATACCATTAACAAGAGTTTGGAAATAATATGAATAGAGTGGCTATTTAATAAAAGCCATACGAAATAAAGACTAATGTTTTTATAAAATAAAATAACAACTTACTTCATCCTATGCTTACCCCTTAATCTGTGCTTGCATTGTTTATTCCTGCAAATAGTGTTAGAGCAATATCTTTCTCCCCCTTTGTTATCGACGAAAAGGAGAGTTTATATAATAACAAATATTATATTCCACATAAGTGTTAACAATATAGAACAAAATAACTACTACTTATAATGTAAGGTATCAGAAAACAATGAACATTTAAAGCATGTGATACCCAAGGTTCTTATAATTTCCTAATTTTTTGGAAACCATACCCATTTGGATGTGGTTGAACCTTTATAAATATAATTTTCATTATTATGAACATCTTCTATAAATGAACTAATATACTTTTTCCTTATTAACTTGTTATTAGTTTTAGGTACCCATATATTTATAGTTTTAGAAACTAGTCTTTTTGAAGATGTGGGTGTTTTATCATAGTTAACTTTATTTAAATTATTAGATTGTGAATTCTTGACTTTCTTCTTATATCCTAAACCATTTTTATTGTTAACAGGTTGTGAATTCTCAATAAGTCTAGATAAATTTTCTCTTCCTTTATTAAAATTTGAAACGTTTTTAGTGATTCCTTCTAGTTTGGTCTTTAGACTTGAATTTTCTAGTTCAACCATTTTAATATTAGTTTTTAAAACATGATTTTCAGAAACAAGACCATCATTCTTTTCTTTTTGAGTTTCAATTTTTTGACTCAATAATATAAGTTGAGAATTAACATTTGAAAGTGATTCTTGAGTTTTCTCAAGTTCTTCTTCCAATATTTTCTTCTCATCTTTTAGCATATCGCTTTCAAATTCTGCCTTGTTCTTATTTTCAACTGCCTCTTTATATTTTCTTTTGAGATTTTTTAAAGTGTCTAATAATTCTGAGTTTATTTCTATCATATCATCAAAAGTAAAATCACTAACCTCATTATCTTTGGCCATAAAGCATAAATTGGCTTGTTCATTATCGATGTTACTCTCGCTTTCTGATGAGGAAGATGAGTCTGAATCATCCCATGTAACTAAGAAGGCTTTCCTTCTGAACTTGTCCTTCCTTTTATTGCGATATTCTTTCTTTTGATCCAGACAATCCTTCTTTATATGCCCCTTTTTGTGACAGTTAAAGCACTCCAATACTGGAGAAGGCAGTGGTTTATTGTTGTTTGAGCTTCTCTTGCCATTATGTCTATTTCCTTTTCTATATTTCAAGAATTTCTTGAAATTTTTGGCAATAAAGGCTAGGTCGTCTTTGTCTGAATATTATTCTTCTTGTTCTGCATGGAATGCTATATTCTTTTTATCTTGAGCTTGAACTTGTTTAGCCTGCAAATTCACTTCATAGGACATTAGATTTCCTATTAACTCTTCCGGAGTTATTTGGGAAATATCGTTTGCTTCTTCAATTACAAGAACTAATCTTTCCCATTCATCCGTTAAAGAGTTAAGAATTTTGGATACAATATCAAAGTCTGAATATTTTTCTCCTGGTCCTACTAATGAATGGTAGATATCCTGAAATCTTGAAAACATATCATTTATAGATTCATTTTCATTCATTCTAAAGTTTTGAAACTGACTTTTGAGCATGGATATTTTGCTTTGTTTGACCTTGTTGGTTCCTTCGTGTGTAACTTTGAGTGTACGCCATATTTCATATGCAGTATTACACATGCTAACATGGTTAAACTCATTTTTATCTAAGGCACAAAACAACATATTCATGGATTTTGCATTAGCTGTGGCATCTAGTTTCTGTGTATTTGACCAAGTAGAATACTCCTCAGTAGGAATAGTGTATTCTTTCTGAGTAATATTCCATTAATCAAAACCATTTGCTTGCATATATATTCTCATTCGTGTGGCCCAATAGTTATAATTCATGCCATTAAATAGTGGTGGACGTGCAGTGGATTGTCCTTCAATGAAGCTAGTGTTAATGCTAGTGCTAGTGCTAGTATTAGTGTCCATATTATTAGATTATCAGATAACTGTGTTATGGTTATATGATGACCTTGCTCTGATACCAAATTAAAGTATGCTATGGATCGTGTAATATGGAAATACGATAGAGTATACTGATGATAGTTATATAGTAAATAATGCGAAATATAAATGCAGTAAAATAAAAGATAACACCAGAGATTTGCTGGTTCGGAGCACCGTCCCAGACTCCTTCTGGAATTTCACTATTAACCCTCACTTAACCCGGAGGAACAGGTATATACAACCCTTGAGCAGCCGAACAAGGACCTGAGCAGCGGAACAGGCTTTCGCCTCAGCAGCTGAAGAGGACTTCATACGCCTGAGTAGTAGAACAGGACTTCAACAAATACAAAAGATTGTTTTGACTTTGTGTGTTCTAATAATACGGATTTGTCACTTGTAGTACACCCTTCCTATAATCTTCTCCTCGAGTATAAATATATATATTTGAAGTTTATGAAGAATAGAAAGGTATAATATTGCTTTATTGCAGAATAATTGAAAGTATTATAGCAAATAGATTCCAGAGAGATAGATTAGAAAGATAAGAAAATTCGATTGTAATTCAGTTAGTTGGAATCAAGTTGAAGTATGCATTTATAAAGGTTAGAAAGCAGCGACTGTTGATGAAGAGTTTCGATTGAAGTGTTGCGTCCAAATCTTTTTGTCGAGGTTCGTAACTCTTCACAAATAGTCGTGTCTTTTCAAAAAGTAGCTGTTGTAGAAATTCAGTCAACTGAGCTTTTGGGTCAGTCGATTGAATATTCAAACGAATTTTTAAATATATATTTGTATATCTGTGCACCTGTGCATGTTGCATTGAGATTTCTAGGTCAGTCGACTGAACCTCTGGGTCAGTCGACTGACCTGGTAAAATCTGTGCAATATGCACAGTTTACACAGGTATAATAATATATATAACTTTTAAACACTTTTATAAATTTTATATGCTTATATATGTATAAACATTTGGGAATGAGATGATTAAATATATAAGATAATTATATATGTAAGCGAGGAGAGATTTTAACAAAGTTAACCTAAGACTCAAAATCAAACTAATAAAATTGATGCACCCATTTTGAAGTCTTGTCTCCTTGTAGTATATACTCTCTTTTTGTCGTGGCAGTCATCAAATCTGTATGTCGTAGTGATAGCTTTGTGTCATGAATCAAAGCCAAGTCTCAACATGCATTTTTGTAAAGAAATT
The DNA here is from genome assembly GCA_030737815.1 of Allium fistulosum. Classification (NCBI taxonomy): domain Eukaryota; kingdom Viridiplantae; phylum Streptophyta; class Magnoliopsida; order Asparagales; family Amaryllidaceae; genus Allium; species Allium fistulosum. Next base: position 1,122,472,043 of record CM060904.1, on the reverse strand, counting down.
TATTGCAGTCATGTAGTAAATATTTGCTCTTTTTAAGGGTTTAGCCATTTAAAAGAGAAACCAAAAGCATGAGAGAGGAAGTAATATTGGCATAGTGGAGTTGAAAAGAGGGAAAATGATCACAACTGCTTCATGAAGAAATATAGGAAAATAAATTGTATAAAATATTTGTAGGCATATAAAATAGAACAAGAAATACAATTTTATTTCGATTGTGTTTTTTTTACTCGAAAATCGTCTCTATAAGATCTATTTCCTTGAGTTCTAGATAATTGATATGAAACTATCGACTATAAATTAGTTACAGTGGAAGAAATAAATAACCCATAGTAAGTGACTGAATGAAGCTCCATAATTTTGAATGTTGTTATTATAACAACATAAATAGTAGGAGGATACCGTATGCAAACGGCTAATGACACACCAAGTTTGAAAAATTACTTTCATGTTATGACGGCCCACCTTTTTAACACTTGGGAACGATACTTAAAACATTCCCGGTGTTCGCGTGTCGTTGTCCAGGCATCAGAAAGATGAATCGTCGTCGGGTAAAATAAAGAACAGAATATAAAACCTCACAACAAAATTGCTAAATAAAACATGACAACCAATAGTATATCAGGATACTCCTTAATAGGGAGTTCTCGAAGTTACACAAAAGTACTACAAATTAGCTTAGGTAGTTACAACATCCCGCCTTTACATATGTTGAAACAAAATACATACACAAATTAAAAAATACAGCGGAATAGATAACTAAGAAGATGAGAGCCTACTGATCGGATGTCGTCTTCAAAAGAGGCCAATAAAGACCTACTACTCTCAGACAACTCAAATAAAATGAGCACCCCAGAGTTTAGGAAAAAAAACAACTCGGGTCAGACGATATGTCTAGTATGAGTGAAATTTTAAACAATAGGTGTGAAATTAAACACAAACATGCGAGACCACGCCACTGGACACGGAACGGGTTTACTCCCACATAAATCAATATCCAAACGTAAAGAATTGATAAATAATAAAATACCACGAAGAATGGTTTACTCTTCCCGATGCAAATAAGGGAATAAATTCGAAGGTTCGAATCAAATAAGAAAAGGAAAATCTCTAACAAATGACTAGGAGGGTGCACCCCCTTGAAGTATACCTCTACTAATATACTTCTGAGAAGCTCATTTACTTTGTGACACTACACGAAAACCTCCAAGTCGGACCTCGCCAAACCATACCAAGTATCCAAATACTTCACATCTAATAGCGCTACCGAATCCAATCTAGATGAGATGTGAAAGTATCATGATGGGAGCAACCCCACATAGCTTGGCCCCCTCTCGTGCTTTGGTTTTAGTCATTTCCAACAAAGGGTATCAAAGCTTAAAGGGGCAACACATCGTCTTAGAATGATAATAAAGAAGCTAAAGTAACCGATAGCCGAGAAACCGACTATCGAGGATATAAAATGATCATATATGGAAATTAAGTCTTGTATACTTACCATCACTCATCGAATTCAAACTTGTACTATTTCTTGGTTAACATTGGTATCAGACAAGTCAAGGTAGTGTTACCTCAAAGTCATGTCTCACGATTATTCTTAACTTTTAAAATAGCGATAAGTCTACTTCTTCGATGTTTAGTGCTAATTATACAAATAAATCATTTCCGTACAAGTGAATCGTTTTACGAAAATTAATTCACTTCCATAAAAAAATTCAAACTTTTTTCTTTTAAAAACCTGAATTCGTACTTGGCTTCACATTACAAGTATTAGCTTTAGAACACATTGTTAAAAGAATTTACTAGCTTTGAAATATCATAATAAAAAGGATTTAACAACTTAAAACATCCTTATTATATTGATTAATTATCTTTAAAACTTTGTCAACTAAGTTAATTAATTAACTTCAATAACCTTTAATTTTAAAGGGTAAATTATCTTTTAAAAATATCATTAAATTAAATTAATTAATTTAATTAATTAATAAGTAATTGAATATACTATTTAAAAAGTGATTAATTAATTTAAACTTTATTTAAGGAAAGATTTATTTAAGGTTAAACGGATTTATTATCTTTTAAAAGCATTAATTAAAAAGATTAATTAATTTTAAAAAATCGTTAGTAAATTGATTATTTAACTTTAATCCATCATTATTAAAAGATTAATTAACATTAAACATCATTAGGTAAAATGATAAATTAATTTCAAAACATCATTAACTAAGTAATTAGTTAATTTAAACACATCGTTAATAAGTTAATTAGTCAACTTTAATTCTTATTAATTAAATAATTAATTAAATTAAATAATTATTATTAAAATATTAATTATTTTTGAAAATATCATTAATCAAAAACTTACTTAACTTGTAAAATAATTTCAAGCACAATAATGAAACCAAACGGTTTCGATAAAAGGTGATTTTTCGAAAGTGTCGATATAGCGATTATCGCTATACAGGCGGTTCGTAATTCAAGCTTATGTCATTTGCAATACAACCACACATCACATAGCAAGAGTATGAGCATATATACATGATGATTTACAATAATACAACATATATCAAGCATTTATTAACGAAGGCATAAATCTCACTAATAAATTTCATATGTCTTATGATTCGCTTACTAACTTTTCAATGCGACTAACTTTCAAACAACAAACCAATCCAATAACCAAACTATTATTTCATCAATACAACAAGTATTCAATAGCTATAACATGAAAACAAATATAGTTTGAAAACATTTGGTTTGAAGGTGGAAGCTTTACACACCAAAGTGCACTAAATCTATGCTAAACTTCCACCGAACTTGAATATGATCCTAACACATCGTCTAGTCTTGAAAATATGGACTTTTGCGCTTGAGGAGGGTCAATTTAGGTTCGGCCTAGGCCTATTGGGCTCAGCCTAGGTGGTTCAACGAGGATGTGGGGTTTTGTTTTGGTGGAGGGGTGTTTGTATATGAATATATGGAGTTTTGTGAACTAAGGAAGAGATTTAAAGTGAAAGGAGGTGATTTTTCTCAAACTAAGAATGAAGAAGAGAAGCCATGGGTGAACATGGAGAGAGCTTCTTTGGAAAATGAGAAATGAGATTACAAAGTGAGAAATGAAGTTAGGGTGGAGGTATTTATGGACATGAAAATCGGTGAAATTACTAACTTACCCTTGCCTTATTTCCACCAATCACAAAGCTCCATCTCATCCCCTCCCCCTCTCAAGCTCATGGCCAAGGTGGGCCCACACTATTCTTGATCATGAGATGCTCCATAATGTGTACAAGGGTAAGGTGATGAGTATGGTGATACATGAGAATTTATTCCATATTTTATTCTTTCTTTTATTTAAACATAATTTGTCTTATCATGTTTATATTTAAATTAATCATGGTTTATTACTATTAATACTTTAATTAACTTACCATATGACATGTGTGCATGTGTACATGAGTGATACAAAATGTGCACAATACATTTTCGACGACTTTCCAATGCCGAAAAGTCGAAATTTCGGAAAACGTTTTTCAGTCACATTTACTATTTTTATTTGAACTAATTATTTTGGTAAAAAAAATTTTAAAATGATTTTAATATCATTAATTAATGTTTAAAATATGTTTATTTGGTTATTAACATCCATTATTTAAATATTTAAAAATGATTTAAATATTCAAATACAAAGCGATTAATTTACGGGTCGTTACACTCTCCTCCCAATAGAATTTCGTCCCCAAAATTGCTACACAAAAAGACACTCCAAAAGGTATATGTTATACCAAGAAATTCATATAACAATGCACAGAAACTATGCCATAAAAGAACATTCAAAATGCATTCAAACAACGAACAACTAACCTGACAATACATTAGGGTAAGTTTCTCTAATATGATTCTCGGTCTCCCAAGTACAATCGCGGGGATCATCACTCCAATGAACCTTCACAAGCTTCACCACCTTATTTCTCAATCTCCTTCATCTTGATCTACAATATGAACTGGGTGTCGGGTTACTATCAAATTCAGTTCTATCTCTAAGTCTTCCTGAATAGATGTCTCTACAATTAGCAACGGATCATGAACATGCTTTCTCATATGAGATACATGGAAGACATTATGAATTTCATACAATCCTTCAGGAAAATCTACTCTATAGGCCAAAGAACCAATTCTTTCAAGGATTTTAAATGGTCCAATAAATCTAGGTGCCAGCTTTCTAGTTTTCCTTAACCTTACAACTCCTTTAATCGGGGAAACTTTCATAAATACCAAATCCCTGATCACAAACTTAAGTCCCTTCTCCTTTGATTAGCATAGCTTTTCTACTAATCCTAGGCATCTTTCATCCTTTTCTTGATCATATCCACCTTTTTTGATGCTTCTCGAATTATCTCTGGTCCAAGAACTAATCGATCTCCAGTCTTCACCCAACATGAAGGTGATTTACATGGCCATCTATACAAAGCTTCATAGAGTGTCATGCCAATTCTAGCATGGAACTATTGTTATAAGAGAACTCTACCAAATGTAGAAGATCTTCCCCAGAATCTCCAAAATCCAAAATGCATGCTTTCAAGAGGTCCTCCAAAATCTGGTTCACCTTTTCGGTTTGTTCGTCTGTTTACGGGTGATAGGATGTTCTCCAATTCAACTCTGTCTCTAAAGTGACTTGCAATGCTCCTCAAAATCGATTGGTGAAGATGGGATCTCGATCGCTGACTATACTTACTGGAATTCCATGCAGTCGAACAATCCCCTCAAATAAATCCCTGCCAAAGAAACTGTAGTTCTAGTTGACTTCACCGAAATAAAGTGGGCGCTCTTTGTTAATCGATCGACAATTACCCAAATGCTTTCATTACCTCTTCTTATTCTGGGCAACCCATCGATAAAGTCCATGGATACTTGCTCCCACTTTCAATTCGGTATCTCCAATGGTTGGAGTAACCCAGCAGTCTTCTGTTGGTCACTCTTGACCTGTTGACAAATTGTACACCGGCTCACGAAGATTGAAATGTCTCCCTTCATCCCTTTCCACCAAAAGGTCTTCTTTATATTTTTAAACATTTTAGTTACTCCTGGGTGGATAGATAACCTTGACAAATGGCACGCTCCCGGTACATCTTTTCTAATTCCATTAGCATCTGGCACACAAATCCATCCATTCATTCTTAAAATGACTCGAGAGTCAATCTTAAAACTAGAAACAATTCCATCTTCAACATCCTTCTTAAGCCGAGATAGAATAGGTTCTTCTTGGAAATATGCAATCTCTCCATTAGTGCTGGCTTAACATCCAAATTCGCAATCGTCGCTCCAATCCTGCTCAACGCATCTACAACGGCGTTTGCTTTCCCTGGGGTATAAAGAATCTCTAAGTCATAACACGCGCAAAATTATAGCCATCTTTGTTGCCTCAAGTTCAAGTCCTTTTGGGTAAAAAGATACTTTAATGACTTGTGATCTGTATATAACTCAAACTTTGCACCCAAAAGATAGTGCCTCCGCACCTTCAATGCGAAAACAACTATCAACAGCTCCAAATCGTTCGTAGCATAATTCTTCTCATGAGGTTTCATCTGTCGACTCGCATACGCTATTAGTTTACCATTTTGCATCAAAACTGCTCCCAACCCAGTCCTACAAGCATCCGTGTAAACTGTTAATCCTTCACTCCCATCTGGAATAGTCAAGACAGGAGGGCAAGTCAATTTCTCCTTTAACTCATTGAATGCTTGATCGCACTTGGGCGTCCACACAAACTTAGCATCTTTCTTCGTCAATTTGGTTAGATGAGAAGCAATCTCCGAGAAATCTTTAAAAAACCTTCCATAGAAACAGCCAATCCTAAGAAACTTCCGACCTCAGTCGCATTTTCGAGTTTCTTCCAATCTTAAACTAGAACTACTTTAGCTGGGTCTATTGAAATGCCTTCTCCCGAAACTACGTGCCCTAGAAATCTAACTTTGGATTTCCAGAAATGGAACTTAGAAAACCTTTCCTTTAAAATATGACTTCTTAAAGTACTTAAAACAACTTTAATATGGTAATTATACTCTCACTCCGTTTTAAAATAAATGAGAATGTCGTCAATGAAGACGAGAGAAAACTAGTTAAGCAAATCTCGAAGCACTTTATTCATCGAATCCACGACATAAGTGGATGCATTAGTCAATCCGAACGGTACGACTAACCACTCGTAAAAACTGTCAGGGGTTCGAAAAGCTATTAAGGTTATACCCTCCTTTTCTACCCTTAATTGGTGAAAACCAGTGGTAAGATCCAACTGAGAAAATATCCGAGCATCGTGAAGCTGGTCAAGCATGTCGTCAATCCTAAGAAAAGGATAATTATTCTTGATAGTCCTCTTATTTAATTTTATGTAATCTACACATAATCTAAGAGAACCATCAGCCTTAGTAACGAACACTATTGGCGATCCCCAACTTGATGTGCTACGTCTAATCAAACCCTTCTGCAATAAATCAAACGTCTACTTCTCTAACTCTCTTCTTTCCATTGGCGCCAACCTTTGGGGAGGTTGAACAATCGGCTTGCTTTCTGGAATCGAATCAATGCGGAACTTTATTTCCTGGTAAGTACGCAAACCTTGCACTTCTTCAAAAATATCCTTGAAGTCCCGAACAATTGGTATATTCCTTATTTCCTCATTGGGTACTTAGAAAGAATAAAGGAAACTGCTCATTAATTCGTTTGGCCTTCCACAATTTATTTCTACCCCAGTATTTCTAGCATCACTAACTATAATTATACTTCGATCACAATTTACGATTACTCTAAACTTAGATAGCCAATCCATCCCTAACAATACCCCAAACCCATGAACCCGAGAACAAACAAGCCAGAAAAGAAAGGCCGATCTCAATAATAAATAGGCATATTCAAACATATGGTGTCAAGATTGGTCGAACCCCCAATTGGGTTCAACACACAAAGAGAATTATTGAGAATAACATATTTAAGATTTAACGGTTCATTAGGTCATATGAGATAAAACTATGGGATGCACCTGTATCAAATAACACTCTAACAGGAATACAAAAAATGGATAATGTACCTTGCAATACCTACTTTCCTTTTGGGTCCGTAGAAGTAGATGGTATTTCCTTAATAGTAGAAACTTGTCCCTATGATCCTTTCTTTGGAAAAGGGAATCAATTCTTCGTAAGTCCATGCTTGTTGAAATTGTAGTAGAGTGGTCCACTAAGTGGGCTCAGACACTGATTTACAAAGTGTCCCATTTTGTTGCACTTATAACAAAGGATCTTGATCAAGTCTAACTACGTGTTCTGTGTTGGAGCTCCACCTCCAGGCTTCTTTCCCGACCACTTCTTCTTCCCTTTGCGCTTGAAAAACGGCTTACTAGCAACTGGTATCACTGATAAAGGTTGGCACAACTCCTTTCTGAAATCCTTGCCCAATATCAAGAGCCTCAAATCTCAAAGCCATACTAATCAGATTGGTAAAGGTACCATTGAGATGGTTGGTCATTTCCCGAGGGAATTCTGGTCGAATTCCTTTTACTAACATTTCATTCTTTTTAAGTGGTGTATGAATCAATCCTGGTCCAAAGCGAGACAATGCATTGAACCTATGCTCATACTATGCCACTGTTATCTCACCTTGTTTTAAATACATGAAACTTATGAATAACTGAGTCCTTCCTACCTCTAGGATAAACTGAGCTTCAAAATCCTCCTTAAACTGTTCCTAAGATAAATATTCTTCTCGTGTATTCATGGTGACTGAATCCCACCAATCCATTGCTGCTTTTTGAAGCTAATGCGATGCCAACAATCTCTTTCTAGCATCTCCTAAGTGAAAATCCCCAAATATCCTTTTACAACAGCGAAGCCATGTCTGAACTCCTAAAATATCATCAGTTCCATAGAAAGGCTTACCGCGTAAAACAGTGTAATTCTTGCACAAGGTCACAAAGTTCTAAGGCGGCTGAACTTACATCACTTCTTCTATTATCGGTTGCAACAAAGGATATAAAACTAGACTTCCAGGGGAGAAAAGGAAATGCTCTCTCAAGATTAACTCATTCTAGGGCTCTACTCACCTTATCTCTTATGAGTTGTATCCTAATCAGGCTAAGGTATTCACTCAACTAGTGCTCTGATACCAACTGTGCCGACCCACCTTTTTGAACCCTGGGAACGACACTTAACACATCCTTAGTGTTCATGTATCGTTGCTAAAGCATCGGAAAGATGAATCATCGTGGAGTAAAATAAAGAACAGAATAGAAAACCTCACAACGAAGCTGCTAAATAAAACATAATAGTCAATAGTACATCAGGTTATTCTTAATAGGGAGTTATCAGAGTTACATAAAAGTACTACAAATCAGCTTAGGCAGTTATATCATCCTGCCTTTACGTATGCTGAAACAAAATACATACACAAACTAGATAATACAGCGGAATAGATAACTAAGAAGATGAAAGCCTCCTTCTTGGATATCGTCTTCAAAAGAGGCCAACAAAGACTTGCTATTCTTGGACTACTCAAACAAAATGAGTACCCGAGATTTTAGGGAAAACAAACAACACAAGTCAGATGATATGTCTGGTATGAGTATTACTTTAAACAATAGTGTGAAATTCAACACAAACATGTGAGACCACACCGCTAAACACGGAATGGGTTTACTCCCACATAAATCAACATCCAAACGTAAAAAATGGATAAATAATAAAACACCACGATGAGTGGTTGACTCTTCCCGATGCAAATAAGGGAACAAATTTGAAGGTTTGAATCAAATAAGAAAAGGAAAATCTCCAACAAATGACTAGGAGGGTGCACCACCCTTGAAGTATACCTCTAGTAATATACTTCTAAGAAGCTCATTTGCTCTATGACACTTCTCGGAAACCTCCAAGCCGAACCCCTCCAAACCTTACTGAGTATCCGAATATTTCATATCTAATGGCACTACCGAATCCAATCTAGATGAGATATGAAAGTATCCTGATGGGAGCAACCCCATATAGCTTGGACCCTTCTCGCGCTTTGGTTATAGTCATTTCCAACAAAGGATACTGAAGCTCAATGGAGCAACACATCATCTTAGAATGACAATAATAAAGAAGCTGAAGTAACTGATAGTCGAGAAACCAACTATCGTGGATATAAAACGATCGTATATGGAAATTAATCCTTGTATACTTACCACCACTCATCGAATTCAAACTTCTACGGTTTCTTGGTTAACATTAGTACCGGACAAGTCAAGGTAGTGTTACCTCAAAGTCATGTCTCGCGATTATTCTTAACTTTTGAAATAGCGGCAAGTCTACCTCTTCGATGTTTAGTGCTAATTATACAAATAAATCGTTTCCATACAAGTGAATCATTTTACAAAAATTAATTCATTTCCATAAATAATTCAAACTTTTTTCTTTTAAAAACCCGTATTCATACTTGGCTTCACATTACAAGTATTAGCTTTAAAACACTATGTTAAAAGAGTTTACTAACTTTGAAATATTATTATAAAAAGAATTTAACAACTTAAAACATCCTTATTATACTGATTAATTAACTTTAGAACTTTGTCAACTAAGTTAATTAATTAACTTCGGTAACCTTTAATTCTAAAGGGTAAATCACCTTTTAAAAATATCATTAAATTAAATTAATTAAAAATATTTAAATATAATTAATTTTATTAATTAATAAGCAATTTAATATCATTATTTTAAAGTGATTAATTAATTTAAACTTTATTTAAGGAATGATTTATTTAAGGTTAAACAGATTTATTATCTTTTAAAAGTTATTAATTAAAAATATTAATTAATTTAAAAACATCATTAGTAAATTGATTATTTAACTATAATTAATCATTATTAAAAGACTAATTAAAATTAAACATCATTAACTAAGTGATTAGTTAATTTTAAACACATCGTTAATAAGTTAATTGGTCAACTTTAATTCTTATTAATTAAATAATTAATTAAATTAAATAATCATTATTAAAATAATTAATTATTTTTGAAAATATCATTAATAAAAACTTGCTTAACTTGTAAAATAATTCTAAGCATGATAATGAAACCAAACGGTTTCGATAAAATGTGATTTTTCGAAAGTGCCATATAGCGATTATCGCTATACGGGCAGTTCGGAATTCAAGCTTATGTCATTTGCAATACAACCACACATCACATAGCAAGAGTATGAGCATATATACATGCTGGTTTACAACAATACAACATATATCAAGCATTTATTAACAAAGGCATAAAACTAACTAATAAAATTTCATGTCTTATGATTCGCTTATTAACTTTTCAAAGCAACTAACTTTCAAGCAACAAACCAATCCAAGAACCAAACTATTATTTCACCAATACAAAAACCATTCAATAGCTATATCATGAACAAAAATATAGTTTGAATACATTTGGTTTGAAGGTGGAAGCTTTACTCACCAAAGTGCACTAAATCTATGTTAAACTTCCACCGAACTTGAATACGATCCTAACACATCGTCTAGTCTTGAAAATATGGATTTTTGTGCTTTAGGGGGGTCAATTTAGGTTCGACCTAGGGCCTATGGGGCTCGGCCTAGGTGGTTCAACGGGGATGTGGGGTTTTGTTTTGGTAGAGGGGTATTTGTATGTGAATATATAGAGTCTTGTGATCTAAAGAAGAGATTTAAAGTGCATGTCTATGCATGTGTACATGAGTGATACAAAATGTGCACAACGTTTTCGACGACTTTTCGATGCAAAAATGTCGAAATTTCGAAAAACGTTTTTCAGTCACATTTTCTATTTTTATTTGAACTAATTATTTTGGTAAACAAATTTGAAAATGATTTTAATATCTTTAATTAATGTTTAAAATATGTTTATTTGGTAATTAAAATCCATTATTTAAATATTTAAAAATGATTTAAATATTAAAATATAAAGCCATTAATTTACGGGTTGTTACACATGTATACCATACATTACTTATGAAATAATGACCATTTGCAATTTTGAACAAAAATAAATGCATTATTGTTTTAATATGAATATTATAAATATTTGTTATAAAGTAAATCTTTTTTTGTATTTCAATAATGGTGTTTTTTCATAAAAATAATTATGACTAGCTATGGAAACTAGAAGCATATGAAATATTTAATAATCATTTTGAAGTCGTAGACTAAGCCATGTCTTTGAGAAATTTGTTTAACCATATGATTGTGAATCATATAAACTTATGGGTTGTATCTCAAAGGATTTATGGAAAAGAACCCATTCGATGGGAGCGTTAAAAGATTTAATGAACTTTTCAAATTGATAGATATTGATGTATGCAGTCCAAGGTCTCAAAATATCGAAAGTGGATCCCCTTATTTTGTTAAATCGATAATGGATTTTCTTAGATACGAGCATGTTTATTTGACATAGAAGTTGGATATCTTTGGTAAGTTTATAGAATAAAAAATATGTTTAAATAAGACATGATGAAGAATAAAACAATTTGATTTGATTGAATAGTTAAGCATCTTCGATAAGAGTTCCAAAAGTGCTGAAAAGAGAATACAATTCACTTTTTAAGTCGCTCCTTCTTATGCTATATAATGATGTATCGGAAAGGAGTAACTGCAACAACCCAGTTTTTAGGGATAATTAATAGAAGTTAATAATAGTAATTTAATTGATTAAAATGGATTTTTAAATATTAAATAAGAATAATTTCGAATTTATTTGGAAATATCATAATTTAAAGATAAAATAATTGGTGATGAAATTAAATGGTTTTGAGAATAATTATTTGTTAAAAGATTGTGAAATAAATTAATTAGGAAATTTTTTGGCCTTAAAAGGTAAATATCAAATATTTAAATTTGAATAAATCAAAATGTGGGAATAAATACTAGAAATTTTTTATAATATTGAGAAAAATATCTAAGTGTTATGAATATAATTTTGTTTAGAATTTTATTATAATTTGTTTTAAATAGAAAAAAGTTTATAAAAAGTAATGAAATAATAAAATTAAATATATTTTTCACCCAAGCTTAAACTAATGTTTTACAATATCTTTATCTCCAGACTTTTCTTTTCTCTAGATACTTCGCCTTCGTCTATAAATAAAACCCTTTGCGTTTACTTTCTTGGCTTTAGAAAATAAAAAATATGATCATACTTTACCACTATAAAAATTAAAATAAAACCATAATAAACCCTATAAATTTCCGAATTTGGACATGAGCATCTCGACATCGATATACACTTATGCATGGAAAAGATTTGGGTTTGGTTGATGCGTTGGGTTCCTAGAGTGTGCGAACAACAAGGAGGAAGAACATTAACTTTAGGTGAGTGAACACACTCACAACTTTCGGTCTATATCATCTATTTCTTTGTGTATGGTGTATTTGGATTATGGTTTGAATGAATATATTTGGATATGAATTGTATTTTTAACGACCTGTATTTTATATATCAGAGGATCGTAAAATATTACTTTTAATTCGTATGTGGTCATATGACTCTTTGACTTGAGGAAATGCCTATTAGAGACATTTCCTGTCTTTATTTTTTTTCGGACGATTTTACCATTAGGAGGCTTGTATCATCTATAAATTTTGATCAGAGCTGAATTAGTGTTCGAGACCAATTCCATTGAAAAGATATTATGGTTTCTCTTTTCGTAGACTGGTCGTAATAGCGATTTGGAGCTTCTGGCTAGGAGATATAGTTGTTTAAAGATTTGGCTTTGGTCGGTGCTAAGCGTGTTTGGAGCTTGGAGAGGAGTTGCCTTGGTTCGGCATGCTCTGTTCGGAGTACCTTTGGGGGGTGCTTGGGGTGTTGCCTATAAATAGGAGTTCCACCCTTTCACATATCACTTTTTTCTACCACCTCTTATTCCAACCCAACCTCGATTATTTTTCTCTTCGCCCAACTTCTTCCATTTCTCATCCAAACCATAGATAAGCAAGGGGATTCATCAGGGAGCTTCAAATCTACATCTTTGAGAAGGAAATCAGATCTTAGCTGGGATTTTCGGATTTGCCTTGGTTTACGTGCAAATCTCCATCTTTAGGTGTTTGGTGAGTGATTTATCATCTCTGCATTCCTATATATGTGCCTTTAGGTTTTGATATGTTTTAAACTCATTTAAAGTCAAATTAACATTTTGAAGCTATTTTCTAAGTCGAACTTAAAATAAGGTGAATTTTAATATATTTAAAGTACTTTAATCACATCTCTTAGAGTATAGTTTCCTTTGTATGTGATAGGCTATCTTGTGGGTGTATAATATAATGAATTGCTATGGTTTGGTGTGTGTTTGGATGTTTGAATGTGATTGCGTTCTTATGCATGTTGTATTTGTCTGAATGCTTGTATAGTTGAAATGCTCATTAGAGCGACTTAGAGTTAGGGACCATGAAACCGGTTTTTGACAGATCAACTCGAGATTTTCAAGAATTGTATCGTTGCATATGGGATGCACAAGGGTCAAAGAATGGGGCATGGCGGTGAAATCGATACAAAGCTTGAACTCGGTAGAGCTATAGGAAATTGGTTCGGCGTAAGTTGGTTGGGCCTAGGCTTGCTTCGGTGGGGTGGATGGAGCGGTAGCCGATCATGGAGTTCGGCTGGTGGTAGGGCTGGGCTTGATGACCGAATAGGATTGACTATTCGATGGGATGGATGGTTCGGTGGTGATGGGTGTTCGGTGATCGGACCGGTATAGCGGTATGGTGGTGATGTGTGTTCAGTAGTCGGGTATGAATCTGTTCGGTGGAAGGGTGGTTCAGTGGCCAGTCGAGGTGGTCTATTCGATGGTAAGGTGGAGTGGCGACTGAACACAAAACTCGGTTTGGTAGTGGAAGCTGGACCTTGGAAGGTGGTTGGTAGAGCTTGTCTTGGCTCTCATCTAGCTTGGATCGGTCGTAGGATGGATCAGCAGGGGTGGAGCATAGAGTTTGGATATGAACTTCGGATATGGCGGTAGAGCTTAGGGTCATTGATGAGTTGATGAGGGGTAAGGGTGAATGATTCCAGGACTACTCGGGATGACCTTGGACTTCATGCAGGGACTAGTGAACCAATGGCATGGTGCTACGAGATCGATGAGGTGATAACTTTGGGACTTAGTACGATGATTCTATGACTTGCGATGGGTGTATATAGGCATTCCGAAGATGACAACTTAAATGTGGGAGTCGTGGCGACGACCCACAAGGGCAAGTCTAACAATAGGGACTTGCAAGTGGGATTTGTGATGGTGTTCTACCGTGGAGATAGCTGGGATGGAATAGCGATTGAGTTCCATTTTAGGGACACGTGTAAAAGGGTCATTGATAACTCGGAGGCTTCTAGTATTGTAACGACCCGATATTTTGGACCATTCGCGTCCATTATAAGTGTATAGGTAGACACTCATGCCGCAGTTGAATTGCTCAAAATACCGTGTTGTTAATTTAAATTTGGCAAAACTGAACATATACAGTAAATAGATATAATCACAGGTCACAGACACAGAGTAATAAATGCAGCGGAAATAAAAGAGATAGTAGTTCATGAAGCTACTATATGAATATATAAAAATACATCAGATACAAATCAGAATACATCACTGGAATCATCGAATACTGAAAGCAGAATAGATGGCTGGATCTTCAAGCAAAGCTCCAACTCCAAAGGTGAGTCTCGAATACTGGTACACTCAGTCTGACCCGAGCGTAAAGCAAAAACACAAGACACTCGAGTCAGGATTAACATTCTTATATTAATAAATCCAACTCAAGTGAAATAGCAATTGAAATACAAGTAACTCAAAGGATGTTTGGAATAACCATCCTTTAAGGATCCGTTAAACTATCTACTAGGTAGTAATGTACGCTAAGTAGATAATGTCTATCAGTAATATAAAGATATCAAAGTAGAGTTAAGCAGGGCCCATACACCTCTTAACCTGTTTATTCCCAAAAGCATATACAAGACCGTAGTTTCCCCAAAACCGGAAGTCACCAGAGGGCAATCCATATACTAAAGGTACAAATCAAAATCGTAGTGGTCGCGAATAGGATAATCAGTATGACAAGGTACATGAGGCGATACCAACTAGGATACTAGTAGTTGCCTGATCCGGACTGATGTTGGGCATAGCAGCTACTACCCCAACACCGCGAAACAACACTCCCAAATCGAGGGGTGCACCCAAATCGAATCACAAAAGTAATAGATATGGTATCGAAGAAGTGTGCCCGCTAGAGATGGCGATCCTCAATGGCCCGGCGCGGCTCCTGTTTTAGTCATGTCAGGGGTCATCCAAAATCGTTCTCTTTCTTCAGTCAACACGTTCACCAAAACCATCCACTTCGTTCTGGATCAACACTCCGCGTATAATTATTAAAGTGGTTTCGGTTCAGATAGAGAGTATATCCATTACCGATCCCGGTCTCTTTAATAACTTTCGTAATTATTACACCGATTGGTCGTTTATATATTTCAAAACCAAATCAATTTCAATTTCAAATAGAATTCGTAAATCAACATTTCATTTGTCTTTCGAAAACCAATTTCCATACTTTACATTTCAAACTTTCAAATTATCATTTCAAAATCTTATAATTCAAATTCAATTTCTATTTAAACAATCCAAATATTAACTCAAGTTCGAATATAAGTTTCATTTCGAAAACATTTAAATTAATTTAATTTAACATTTAAATCAATTTAAATTCATTTATCAATTTAACTCAATATCGTTCAATTAATTTATCATTCAAAACAATTTCTATTAAATTTCCAAATCATTAAATCAATTTCTTAAATTCAACTTCATTAAATCAAAACTTACAAATTTAATTAAATTAAATTCATCAAATCAAATTCTTTATATTTCAAGTCTTACGTTAATTCCAAAATATCACATTTTCATTTCTTGTTAAAGAAATTCCATTTCACTTATTTACTTACTTAAATAATTTTCCAAAACTTAATTAATAAAGAAACTCAATTTCAGTTATTACGAAGTAAAATTCACTTATTCAAAAATTCAATTTCTCTTATTAAAGAATCCAAATCAATTTAATCATTAAATAATTCAATCTTATTTAATTATTAAATAATTCAAAACTTAATTATTAAATAATTTCAAAGTTTAATAATTTCAAACTTAATTATTAAATCATTTCAAACTTAATTCAATCATTTCTCAAATCAAACAACATTCTTTCATTGATTACATTGTTAATCTTTTGTTTCAGATTATTAAATATTACCATTTTCCTTCCATCAAAAATTCAAATTTCAACTTCATTTCAAAACCATATTCTTTATTCAAATAAAATCTTCGTTTATTTTCAAATCAAATTATTGACCAATCGGGTTTTTTTATTTAATTTTCTATCCTAAGTCAAAGTTCAATTTGGGTATTTATCATTTCAACCTGATTCCAATTCAATTCAAAATCAAAACATATCAAAGGGAACTTGCAGTGTGATAACTGGGATGGTGTCAAAGTAAATAAACAAGCAACAACAACCAATATCATTCCAATAATCAATTCAAATAATCCTGAAATAACCGTATTAATTCGCATTGTTATTTGTACGAATTAATATAATTATTTCTGGAATCTACACTATCATTTCATGTAGATTAAAGATTATTACATTACGGTTTTCACTTGTCATCTATTACGATTACATACATCATCAGTTTAAACAACATACAATTCAATGGTTCAAGGTATAGTTAACACTATTCTACGTGTCAATTTATTTAACATTTAAAGGGGTCATACTATACAAATGTCAGTTAATCAAATTTAACATTTAATTATCCTATATCAAGTTCAATTTCATATTGTTTATCATTTTAACATCAACAATTTAGCATCCAATTTAAACATCAACAATCAATCAATTATCAGCCAAACTGTATTATCATCGCATAAATAATTAACAGATAATGGTGTCAGATGTCACAGGTGAACTGATACAGGTAATAGCATATATAACAGTGTAATTAACTAACAATTGCATATTTCAATTGTCGTTTCAATTGAAATCAAATCTAATAAATAAAAGAACGTTAATCGTGAGTGAGTTCTCACCTTTCGAGGCTAGAGAGAGATGAACTAGAACGGAGTCGAGTTACAAATCCAAGCACGAATTTCAAAGCAAAGCAGGATTGGCACGAATTCGACTGATAGCTGATAATTCGAATAGACGAAATAAATCAGAACTGGGTCGACAAAGATAATTGGCATAAGAAACATATATAGAATCAGATTTCAACTAAAATATATATTCATTTCAAATCATTGTTTTTAAACTAAACTCAAATATTTTCAGTCAAACATATAGTATATAACTAATGTAAAATGACCTATATACAAACTGTCGTGAAATATACCATACTGTAAAGTTTGCAGAAATCAGAACATATTTCATATATAAATACTCTTATTAAAATGCATGATATTCCGGTATTATATCCTAAGGTCAAATGTTTAATTTAAAACACCTTAAAACTAAAACCTTTATATGACATGAATATCTCTTTATGTAATATATACATGTTATAACCAACTCGCCCACTGCAACATAAATATGTACGAAAGCATGAAATTTCATAAACACATATTGATATATAACAAATCATACGTATAGAAAATATACAACTAACAAGGTAAATATAAAGCATAGTAACAAAAGAAAAGCACAGTTCTGGAAACGGAAAAAAAAAAGAAAACCATATAAATAAAATAACCTATATATAAGCTTACACACTGTAACATTAATTATACAGCAACACTTTATTTATATACAGAAAAGAAAAACTTATATATTAAAACAAAAGATCACAAAACCTTTAAAAACTTGTACATACAAAAACAGTGGGGTTATTTATGTACAAACAGTTGTAAATTTATATATAAAAACCCAGATATATCATAGATATATGTAAACTATCATAAAGACAGCATTATACCAATATATGTTTAAACTGATATAAAACTAACCTATAGACATATATATTTTATACATATTATATACTACTAACATATGTAATATAAATGAAATCTGGAAGTCAAGTATCATGAAATTCAAAATCTTTAAGGATACGTTAAATGGGTTGTACTAGGTACTTTCAACTTATGTAACATGCCTGTACCCTTGAATTTGTAAAACCATACTTTTGTATAAATTTTTCTATGCAAGTTGAAATGTATTTCCTGTACAAGTTAATTAAAATTTACACATCACTCGTACCTGCCAGGTAGAGAAAAAAAAAATGAAATGCATTGTATAATTAAATATATATACATTGTAATATCTACACATACACACAACCCTGTAAATACATACATATATACTTATACCTATATATATATATAACCCCAAAAATATATATGCACTAACCCAAACTGCTGCACGAGAGCGGAGAGGTGCGAGGGGACGTGAGCGGTGACGTACACTGGGAAGCTGCCGAGGAAATCACATGGATAGGTGGGGAAAGGCCGTGTGGGGTGTTGCGTACTAGTGGTCAGGGAAGGAGGGTGGAGTGGTCGCCGAAGTTCGCACGACTGACCGGAGGTAGGGAAGATCTTCGACTGGGCTATGGGCTGTTGGGAAGATGCGGGCCTGGGGCGTGGGCAGTGGAGGCTGCGATGTGGATGGCGAGGTGATTGGTCTGTTGGACGCGGGTAGGGCGGAAGTGTGGTTGGTCAGTGAAACTCGGGTGTTCGGGTCGTGGAGGACGGGTTTGGGTCGAAGCACGGTTATGGCTGTCAGCGCTTAAGTGATGGCGTAGTCGGAGAGTTTGGAGAGACAAAAATGTAAACGTGGGCTGTTGGTTTTGGTGGAGTGGGCAATGGCATGAAAGAAGGGAATGTTAGGTGAGGAGTGAAAGAATGGGAAAGAGAAGTGAGAAGCACAGGCAAGTGGACGCAAGTGGAGAAAATGGAAAGATATGAGGCCAGGCAAAAATGAAAGAGTGAAAGCAAAACGTGGACAGCACACAAAATGAATTATTTCTCTAGGGAAGAAGCATGAATCTAAAACGAATAGGTAGGGGAATGGACCGAGATAAACGCATGAGTAGTAATGAATTGTAATATAGGAAACCGTGAAAGCAGCACAAGAATTCAGGCCAATTATTAAAGATAATGACTGTAGAAATTCGAACGTTGGGAATTTGAATGGACATAGGAAGGTTAAACGATACCGATGCGTTGGACCGTTACGCAGTTTCCACTGCGTACCGAACTTCATAACACAAGATTGAATATACCGCAGAGATCTGCACGACGAGACGATCAAAACGGTATATAGAAATCAGTGGTACGATCATCCGATAAAAATCGATATTGGTACCAGAATACTGTTATTTTGCAGAAAATAAGAACGACGGAGCCAAAGATGTCCAAATTTGGAAAAATGACAAACTGACATCTTGCTCAGAAGATGGTTTAGAATTTTTCTATGTAAAGATATTTAGGTTTCGGAAACATTTTATTTTCATTTATTTATAACTGATTAAATTGAAGTGAATTTACGCGCGAAATAAACTTTCGTATTTTCGGACGAAAATTTACCAGTTGCTATGTTTAACTAGACGTATTCCAAATATTAAATTTTTATTTCAAAATTTTATCGTTTAAAATTTCACGAAATTTTCAACTAATTGCGTTATTAAAACGGTTAAAATTTACGGGTCGTTACAAGTATGCTCATAAAGAAGGGGTATGTGGGGACGCCCACCTGGATCACGATTGCCTCCGGATCTTGCGATAGTGATTACTTTGGGCTTTGCGATTGTGAGCCTAGTTACTAGCCTTTTAGAGTAGCACGGATTCGAACACCAATGAAGCCGGGATTATAATTGGATCCCTGATTTACAATTGTTCCATACGAGTTATCATGTATTTAACGCACATGAGTGGCGGTGATGACAGTTTGATGGATGTTATGGTTGTCATGGTTGTTGTACACTAGGGTGTCGCCCGATGTAGGTATTTTCGATTATATACCTAGACATTGGACATTGTACTTTGATTGTAGTACATTTATATGACTTTGATAGTGGATTAGCATATAATTGGTATGCTAACTCTTTGGATGCAGAGACAGGTCAGGTATGGTTCTATATATCTCATGTCCATATTTACTGTATATGATTTTTTATATGGTATTTTTGAGATGATATGTCACCCACACCAGACTATTGTCTGACTTGAGGTTTTATGCTTTGCTTCTTATTCCCTTGGGTACTCTTAAATGAGTATATTAGGGATAACAGGTCTGGATAGCGCATGGAGCTATACAGAGTACGAGCAGGAGGCTACACTTTCATATATCTATATGTGGAGCTTACTATCACTTATATTCGATGTGCAATACTATGGAGCTATGTCAGTACTTGTATTATTATATACAGTTTTAGAGTATATTTTAGTGTTATGGGATGTATAAACTCTATATATCAGTTTTTGTATAGTCTGTGAACCTGATGCACTCTGTTCTTATTTATGGTTCATTTGATCATATCACTATCTAGCCTGTTTTACATCTATGTTGTTATATTATATTTTATCTACGCGATATGCGATATTCTACAGATTTCGTGTTGGATTTTATTTCTTTTAATCCTTGGCTACCATTCTGCATCGGCTAGGTGGCCCCGTAGCGCTCTTTCCGGGTCTAGGGTACAGAAGGTGTAGGACAGTCGTCACATTTAGCATCAGAGCTTACGTTGCGTAGACGAACTAAATTCATACCTGGATCCATTAGTGATAAGGAAGTAGCTATCGCCTTAGAATGGATCTAACGATATATGAGAGAGCGTACTTATTATGTTTTGGTTTGCAAAACTATATACTAGTATATATATATAGTATATAAGTCGCTTTACATTCTTAGACACCACTTATTCCTTTTAGAGAGACTGATCATTCTTCTTTCGGCTTATAAGAATGAGCCAGCTAATGAGGAATGTTGGTAGGAATTCCAGCTCTATAATTAAGGAGGGGGTGGGATCGGGGGCTATTAACCTGGACTTGTAGAACATTTTCACTGAGATGGTGCGTAACATGGTTCAGAATGACCAAGTTGCTCCTACTATGGCTGTAGGCGGTGGTGTTCCACTACAGGCGTCGAGGGCCGACTTTGCCAAACCGAGCAAAGATTTTTTTACTTCGGGTAACGGACCATTTCTTGAAACAAAATCAGCCATCGAGGTGCAAGGTTGGTTGGACACCTACGAACGCATCTTTGAGGGTATGGAGTTAGAGGTCACGATGAAGAGGAAGTTGGCCTCTAGACAGCTTCAGGGAAGAGCTATGGGAAGATGGAACGCCATCAAGGTTGCTACTCCCGAGGATCAGATTTTTGGGAGCAGTTCAAGGCAATATTTAAAGAGAAGTATGTACCGACCACTCAGAAGTCGATGCTCTTTCGGAAGTTTGCTGACATGAGACAGAGAGATATGTCTATGTTAGAGTATGTGGCCAAGTTTAACATGCTGTCGATGTATGTCTTATCTTTTATTGATACTCCATTCAAGAAGAATGAGAAGTTTGTCATGGGCTTGGATGATTATCTTGGGGAGAAGCTTGTGAGTTATATCGATGGGACCTTCGAGAGGTTGGTGGAGAAGGCTCTTCGACATGAGAGTCTGTATTCTAAGCCTAAGTCAGTCGTTGCTCCTAAGGATGAGCCAAAACCACAAGCTAGCAGGAGAGACAAGAGAACTGGGACAACAAGAAGAAGAAGAAGGAGTTTCATAAGAAGGGCAAGTGGGAGCCTACTTGCTATAATTGTGGAGAGAAGAGCCATCCTGTCAGAGACTGCAAGGTAGAGGCCAAGAAGTGCTACAACTGCAAAAAGCCGAGGAATATCAAGAAGGATTGTCCAGAACTGCCGAGAAATAAGAAGGTTGTGTATGCTTATGCTTTAAATGCTATTCCATCTTTGTCGAGGACCCCAACAGCGAAGGAGAAGGGGAAGATTGTTGTCACGTGGGGTATGCTTTCTATTTCTGATACTCCTATACATGTTTTATTTGATACCGAGGCTTCACATTCCTTCATATCTAGTGAGTTGGTAGATAGTTGATTGACATTTGATTGTCATGAACCCCATTGGAGGATCGACTAGCCTTTGCATGGTTTGTCAAAACTTGACATTATCGAGTTATGGATGTCTGTTTGCTTGTGATTGTTTTGTTTTGATTTTTGTGGGGTTTGGAATTATCTGGGGATGAACTGGCTATAGACGTACGAAGTAGTTGTGGATTGTGAGGGGCCGTTGGTGACAATAGGGATGGATGATGTGCGTAGGTTGGAGATGGGATGTCTGCCTAATGATGAGGTGATGGCTAGCTTTCTATATTCCCTTGGGATCCCGCATGATGAGTTGTCAACTGTACCTATAGAAAGAGAGTATTCGGACATATTCGAGGAGGTGACCAGATTACCACCACACAGGGAGATAGAGTTCTGTACATATTTAGTAAAGGATGTCAGGACAGTAGTTATGCCTTTGAGGCATATGGACATATGGCACCCAGAGAGCAGAAGGAGCTGGAGGTGCAAGTGAATGACCTTTTGAGGCGAGGGTTTATTCATAGAAGCATATCTAAGTGGGGCGCACTTGTAGTATTCGCCACTAAGGAGGATGGCTTTCTGAGGTTGTGTGTAGATTATCGTGAGCTGAATAAGGTGATAAAGAAGAACAAGTATCCACTCACACGTATAGATGACTTGTTCGATCAACTCCATGGTGCAAAGATGTTCTCTCGGTTGGAACTTGCGATGGGGTTTCATCAACTGAGAGTGGCAAAGGAGAGTGTGTCAATTACAACATTTTGTACGCCTTACGGATTCAATGAGTGGTTGGTTATGCCGTTCGGGCTAACCAATGCACCGACATACTTTTCTGATCTTATGAACCGAGTTTTCAAGGATCAACTGAATAAGTTTGTACTTGTGTTCACAGATGATATCCTTGTTCATTTGATGATGGAGGAAGAACATAGGGAGCACTTGCAGATTGTGCTTGAGGTGTTGAGAAGACGTCGATTGAAGGCGAGGTTTTAGAAGTGTCACTTCTGGAGGAGGGAAGTGTGATTTTTAGGTCATGTAATTTCTGAGCAGGTCATTGCTGTAGATCCTACGAAGGTGGCAGCAGTGCAGGATTAAGATCTACACAAGACCGCTATGGACGTGAGAAGTTTCCTTGGGCTGGCTGGAAACTATAGACGTTTTATCCAGGACTTCTCTAAGGTAGCGGCGTCGTTAAACAATTTGACGAAGAAGAATCAAACTTTTAATTGGGATGCGAGATGTGAGCATGCATTCGTGAGTCTAAAGGGGAGGTTGACAAGCACACCAATGTTAGTCATTTCGAGCGTGAATGAGGAGTTGATAGTGTACATAGACACATCTGGTACTGGACTTGGTGCGGTATTGATGCAGAAGGGAAAGGTTGTCGCCTATGCTAGTTGACAGTTGAAACCGCACAAGAGGAAGTATCTGACTTATGATTTGGAGTTGGTGGCGATAATATTCGCTTTGAAGGGATAAAGGCATTATTTGTTTGGGGAGAGGTTCGAGTTGTATACTCACCGCAAGTCGTTGAAGTATCTATTCTCCCAGAAGGATCTTAACCTTCGCCAACAGCGATGATTAGAGTTCCTAGACTTCTATGAGCTTGGCATCTTCAATAAACTTGGTAAGGGGAATGCAGTCATTGGTGCTTTAAGTAGGAGATAAGCTAGCTTAGGAGCAACATTCCTAGAGTGGAAGCAATTCGAGTTTATCATTGGTTATGATTTATAGACCTTGATGTGAGCTAGAGCCAAAAGAATTGGCTAGTCTGATGATCAGATCTACCTTGAATGAGCAAATCGGCCCTATTTAGAGTCGAGAATCTAGACTAGCAGAGATAGAGGAAGGAGTAGAGTCTGAGGAGATGAAGAAATACGGGCTCGCCATGATGGCTAGCTCCGTAAGGATGGGAGATTGTTTGTTCCTAACGTCGAGGGGTTGAGGGATAAGGTACTCCAAGAGTGCCATCATTTGAGGCTGACTATACATCCGATGGCAATAAAATGTATCGCGATATAAAGAATACATTTTATTGGGAAGGGATGAAGAAAGACATTGGGACATTCATCTCGAAGTGCATGAACTGTCAGTTAGTAAAGGCAGAGCAGAAGAAGCCGAATGGGTTGTTGCAACCGCTCGAGATTCCCGAGTGGAAGTGGGAGCAAGTTTCGATGGATTTCATCGATGGATTGCCGAGGACTAGAGGAGGGTACGATAGTAATTGAGTCATAGTCGGCAGATTAACAAAAAGCGCCCGATTCATACTTGTCAAGTCAAATAGAACGGCATCCAAATTGGTTGAGTTATATGTGAAGTGGGTCATGTGATTGCATGGTGTGTCGAAGAGCATTGTGAGCAACTAAGACCCTTTGTTCACTAGCTGGTTTTGGAAGAGCTTACAAGAGGCTTTGGGGATACAACCGCATCTCAGTACAGCTTATCACCCACAATTAGATGGGTAGACCGAGAGGGTGAATCGTAATCTGGAAGACCTCTTGCGAGCTTGCATTCTCAATTTTGGCGGCTCGTGGGACGATTATTTGCATTTAGTAGAGTTTGCATACAACAACAGTTATCAGTCTAGCATCGTTATGGCACCACTTGAGGCAATATATGGTCGACCGTGCAACGCCCCTTCTTGTTGGTTGGAAGCGGGTGAAAAACTAGTACTCGGGTCGGAGATGATTAGGGAGACTTCGAAGAAGATCAAGATCATTTGGCAACGGATGAAGGCTGCTCAGGATAGGCAGAAGAGCTACGATGATAGAAGGAGATGTGATTTAGAGTTCTCTGTCTACGATATGGTGTTCATCAAGATCTCTCCATTGAGGAGTGTTATTTAATTCGGTACTAAGGAGAAGTTGGTACCGAGATTCGTTGGTCCTTTTCCAGTACTTGAGAGGATAAGGAATCTAACATATAAAGTCAACTTGTCCCAGTAGATGATGGGAGTACATAATGTGTTCCATGTATCTCACTTGTGGAAGTTTATGTATGACTCAGGCGTAATAGTTCAACCGGATCATTTTGATGATATCAAAAGCAGAAGCATCAAGACCTAGTAAGCCTATTCATATCGTCAGACGGGATATGAAATAGCTTAGGAGGATGATGGTAGAGTTAGTAAAGGTCAGTGGGGTGAGAGCGAAGGCGATTGTACATAGGAGACCGAGGAGAGCATGAGGACCATTTATCCGGAGCTCTTTACTTGGTGAGACTTCTGTTTATCACATTTACTTTCACTTTCGATATCATATAGGGTAGTTTAGTATCCTGCATGCTAGGGTAGGCGTAGATATCATTTGTTGTTTTTATGTGCATGTTTGATGTTTAATATGGTTGCTCATGGATGATAGGTATGTGGGGTAGTTATGTTTGATTTTTCCTTGTTTGTATTGGGATTTTGAGGGCGAAATTCCTAAGGGGGAGAGCGTAACAGTCCGTATTCTACATATTGGAGGATTGTAAAATATTATTTTTAATCATATGTGGTCGTATGACTCTATGACTATAGGAAATGCCTATTAGAGACATTTCATGTCTTTATATTTTTCCGGACGACTTTATCCCTAGGAGGCTTGTATCATCCATAATTTTGATTTGAGTCGAATTAGTATTCGAGACCACTTCCATTGTAAAGATATGATGGTTTCTCTTTTCGTAGAATGGTCATAATAGCGATTTGGAGCTTTTGGCTAGGAGATATAACTGTTTGAAGATTTTGCTGCGGTCGGTGCTAGGCGTATTTGGAGCTCGGAGAGGAGCTGCCTTGGTTCTGAATGCTCTGTTCGGCATGCCTCTAGGGAGGGGGTGCTTGGGTTTTTGCCTATAAAATAGGCGTGCCACCCTCTCACGAATCACTTTTTTCTACCATCTCTTATTCCAACTCAACCTCTATTATTTCTCTGTTTACTTAACTTCTTCCATTTCTCATCCAAACCATTGATAAGCAAGGGGATTCATCAAGGAGCTTCAAAAATACATCTTTGAGAATGAAATCAGATCTTAGTTGGGATTTTTGGATTTTCCACGGTTTGCGTGCAAATCTTCATCTTTGGATGTTTAGTGAGTGATTTATCATCTCTCACTTTCCTATACATGTTCCTATAGGTTTTGATATGTTTGAAACTCATTTTTAAAGTCAAACTAACGTTTTAAAGCTGTTTCTAAGTCAAACCTAAAATAAGACAAATTTTGTGGTATTTAAAGTACTTTAATCATAATGCTTAGAGTATAGTTGCCTTTGTATGTGATAGGCTATCTTGTGGGTGTATTATATAATAAATTGCTATAGTTTTGATGTGTGTTTGGATGTTTGAATGTGATTAGTGTTCTTATGCATTTTGTGTTTGTCTGAATGCTTTTATGGTTGAAACGCTCATCGGAGCAGCTTAGAGGTAGGGACTGTGAAACCAAGTTTTGACGGATTAACTCGAGATTTTTGAGAGTTGTATCATTGCTTATGGGATGCACATGGGTCGAAGAATGAGGCATAGCAATGAAATTGATACAAAACTTGGACTCGGCAAAGCTATAAGAAATCAATTTGGCGTAAATTGGATTGGCCTAGGCTTGGTTTGGTGGGGTGAATGGAATTGTAGCCGATCAAGGAGTTTGGTTCGGTGGTATGGCTAGGCTTGATGACTGAATAGGATTCGCTGTTCAGTGGGATGAATGGTTCGACCGGACCGATATGGTAGTTTAGTGGTGATGGGTGTTCGGTGACCGGACTGATATGGCGATTCGCTGGTGATGGGTATTCGGTAGTTGGGTAGGGGAAACTGGTAGGTGGAAGGGCGGTTCGATGCCCGGTCGAGGTGGTATGTTCGGTGGTAAGGCGAAGTGACTACCGAACACAAAACTCGATTCAGTAGTGGAAGCTGGACAGTGGAAAGTGGCTTGGCTAGGCGTTTCTTGGTTTTCATCTAGTTTGGATCAGTCGTAGGATGGATCGGTAGGGGTGGAGCATGGAGTTTGGCTATGAACTTCGAACATGGCGGTAGAGTTTAGGGTCTTTGATGAGTTGATGAAGGGTAAGGGTGGATGACTCTGGGACGACTCGGGATGATCTTGGACTTCGTGCTACAACTAGTGAAGCAATGGCATAGTGCTACGAGGTTGATGACTTCGGGACTTAGTATGATGACTCTAGGGCTTGCGATGGGTGTCTTGAGGCATTCCGAAGATGATGAGTTAACGATGGCAGTCGTGGCACGATCCACAAAGGCAAGTCTAACGATAGGGACTTACGAGTGGGATTTGCGATGGTATCCTATTATGGAGATTGCCAGGATGGAATAGCGATTGAGTTCCATCTTGGGGATGTGTGCAAAGAGGTCATTGATAACTCGTAGGCTTCTAGTGTGCTCGTAAAGAAGGGGTATGTGGGGACACCCACCTGGATCACAATTGCGTTTGGATCTTACGATGGTAAATTGCCCTGGACTTTGCGATTGTAGGCCTGGTTCCTCGCCTTTCGGAGTGGTGTGGATTCGAGCACCAATGAAGCTGAGATTAAGATTGTTGGAACTGGGCCAGCCCGCAGCTAAAGAAATGGGTGAATTTCAAAAAAATTAGCCCTAGATTTATTTAGAACTTTTCTAAATTTGATTTAAATAAAATTATGTATTTTATTTAAATTTACAAATAATAGTTTGAGATTTGTTTAATTTTGGTTTTTGTAACAACCCGGGGTTTTGTTGATTAATTTATCTTCGTCATTAGACGATTAAATCGTTGTTAATCGCTATTGCAGTTTAAATTCTACACTTTCAAGGAAACGATGAAGAGAATTAAACAATTTAGTAAAACTCGTGGTTATGGGACATGTGCGTTTACTATTTTGGTTAATTCCGGACTCGTTAATTGAAATATTTGATTCTTTCATGTGCTTTCGAGCCACTATGTTGGACCTTCGGGTCATATGTTGGACCTTCGGGTCATTTGTTGGGCGCCAAAATTATGTTGAGTACTTGGTAGGCTTCGGCCATATGTTGTTGCACGTGCGGCGAATTAAAAACTCGCCATCTGATGGGATCGATCCAAGCTTTTATGTTGATTTTCTAGTCTTCTTAATTGATTTCTAGATATTTGTTGCTTCCAATTATCTGCAGGTAATTGGATATTTGTTGATATGAGTTCTGATTATCGTTTTTGATAATCAGATATTTGTTGTTTCTAATTATCGCTTGTGATAATTAGATATTTGTTGATATGAGTTCTGATTATCGTTTTTGATAATCAGATATTTGTTGTTTCTAATTATCGCTTGTGATAATTAGATATTTGTTGATATGAGTTCTGATTATCGTTTTTGATAATCAGATATTTGTTGTTTCTAATTATCGCTTGTGATAATTAGATATTTGTTGATATGAGTTCTGATTATCGTTTTTGATAATCAGATATTTGTTGTTTCTAATTATCGCTTGTGATAATTAGATATTTGTTGATATGAGTTCTGATTATCGTTTTTGATAATCAGATATTTGTTGTTTCTAATTATCGCTTGTGATAATTAGATATTTGTTGATATGAGTTCTGATTATCGTTTTTGATAATCAGATATTTGTTGTTTCTAATTATCGCTTGTGATAATTAGATATTTGTTGATATGAGTTCTGATTATCGTTTTTGATAATCAGATATTTGTTGTTTCTAATTATCGCTTGTGATAATTAGATATTTGTTGATATGAGTTCTGATTATCGTTTTTGATCATCAGATATTTGTTGTTTCTAATTATCGCTTGTGATAATTAGATATTTGTTGATATGAGTTCTGATTATCGTTTTTGATAATCAGATATTTGTTGTTTCTAATTATCGCTTGTGATAATTAGATATTTGTTGATATGAGTTCTGATTATCGTTTTTGATAATCAGATATTTGTTGTTTCTAATTATCGCTTGTGATAATTAGATATTTGTTGATATGAGTTCTGATTATCGTTTTTGATAATCAGATATTTGTTGTTTCTAATTATCGCTTGTGATAATTAGATATTTGTTGATATGAGTTCTGATTATCGTTTTTGATAATCAGATATTTGTTGTTTCTAATTATCGCTTGTGATAATTAGATATTTGTTGATATGAGTTCTGATTATCGTTTTTGATAATCAGATATTTGTTGTTTCTAATTATCGCTTGTGATAATTAGATATTTGTTGATATGAGTTCTGATTATCGTTTTTGATAATAAGATATTTGTTGTTTCTAATTATCGCTTGTGATAATTAGATATTTATTGATATGAGTTCTGATTATCGTTTTTGATAATCAGATAATTGTTGTTTCGAATTATCACTTTAGATAATTCAATATTTGCTGATTGGGATTTAATTATCGCTTTAGATAATTAAATATTTGTCGAATTTAGATTTAATTATCGCCTGAGATAATTAAATAATTGTTGATTTGTTGATTTAATTATCGCTTTAGATAATTAAATATTTGTCGAATTTAGATTTAATTATCGCCTGAGATAATTAAATAATTGTTGATTTGTTGATTTAATTATCGCTTTAGATAATTAAATATTTGTTTCTTTGAGATTTAATTATCGCTTTAGATAATTAAATATTTGCTGATTTCGAATTTAATTATCGCTTTAGATAATTAAATATTTGTCGAATTTAAAATTAATTATCGCTTTAGATAATTAAATAATTGTTGATTTTAAATTTAATTATCGCTTGGGATGATTAAATATTGTTGATTTGAGAAATTTGATTATCGCTTTTGATAATCGAATATTTGTTGAATTTGAAATTTGATTATCGTTTGTGATAATCGAATATTTGTTGATTTGAGAAATTTGATTATCGTTTTTGATGATTGAATATTTGCGATTTTTGAGATTTGAGCTTCGTCTTTTTCTCTGGCGATTCAGGTGAGTAATTTGATTTACTCACATTCAATTCGTGCTCTGTATGGGATTTCTGCTCTGTTTTTCCTTCTCTTTTAGTTGCTGGAACTCGTTTGTTCTTGCTTTTGTTAGTCGTCTGATTTTGATCCCTGATTCCCACGATGTTGATTCTTTTGATTTGAAGCAGTCGAACCTTTTGATTTCTTATCTAATACTTCCCCGCTGACACTTGCTTTGCTTGTACATTCGACATTGCCATGCTCTTTTGGTTGTTACCTTTTATCCATTTATTCCCTATGATTGCGTGGACGCAATTTCTTTGATAATTGTGTTCTCCATTCTTATTTTTCTAGCATAACTAGTTTAGGTTATAAGAAAATTGTTATAGACAATCTTGATTAGGAAAATTGCGGGGACGCAATCTTTATAAGGAGGGGAGTCTGTAACAACCCGGGGTTTTGTTGATTAATTTATCTTCGTCATTAGACGATTAAATCGTTGTTAATCGCTATTGCAGTTTAAATCGATTTGAGATTCTTTTGAAAGTTTGTAAAGGAGATATGCAGACTTTAAAAAAAAAATTAATATGGTTGCCCATATTTCTTTAGTTGCTTTGCTGGGTTAATTACCAATAGGAATGTCGTTCCCTTATACAAATAAATCGACCCGCCCCCTTTTCATTCATTTTTCGCTTTAACCCTAAACCTAAATCGAAGAAAAGAAAAAAATGGCGACGTTTGCGAATTAGGGCTTCGGCTTCGCTCGTCTTCATCTAGGGCTTCGTCTCCCGTTCTCCTTCGCTCGCGACCTCGTCGAACAAAGGTGAGTAACCCTATTTACTCACATCTAGTTCAAACCATTTGTGGTAGGGTTTAAATTCCCTAATTGCGTTCGTCTGATAATTATTTAAATTCGTTGATGATTTATTTCGTCACTCGATTTCGATTCCTGTTGTTTTCGGCATTGTCATGAATTCTGTTTCTGCTTCAAGTTGTTTATTCCCTGACTTTGGTTTATGAGAATGTTGTCTTCGATTTTGATGATTCACCGTCCAGTATTAAGCTCGGCAGTCGATTGTTCGTTGTGATTTTTTCCTTGACTTCGATTATGATTTGTGAAATCAACTCCATGAATCTCAATTTCATTGCGTTGATATTATACTACAGTGACTTCACTTGGTTTAAACTACGTCTGGGTTGATTTTGGATCCGTGAAATTTTGGATACATGAATTTTTGTTGGCTTCGTCCATCGCCTTTGCTTCGACATTGAAATTGTTTATTGTGACTGTGGCATGCTTGATATTTTCTTTGTCGGCATCGACTTAGTTTTGATCACAGTATTGCTTTTCGAATCTGTAAATATTGTGATACTTACTTCGGCTTAACTTTGATTTTGAGCTTTTGTCTAGTCTGAATTTGTTGTGTACATTAGCTCGTTGACGACTCGAGTAATTGGGTTACATATTTGATGACATTGTCTACGTTGCTGTGTCCCCTGTGTATACCTCTGCTCCACTTCCACTGTAGTGTATCGGCAGGGTGTACTTCTTTGTTTTGTAGCTGTCTGCCTGGTCCTTGCATTTTCTTTGTGTAATCTTGTAGTTCCCTGTATCAAGTTTTGAACATGGCCATTGCCTTGTGAGGCCCTCCAGTCGAGTCTCATAATTGCACTAACCAGTTTTTATAGTTGCATATATGTTGTACCATTTGTATATTGGTTTATTTGTTAAGCCCTTGTCCACTGTTGCCTATCTATACCTGTCCTTCCTGTCCCCCTTCAGTTCATATGCATATGTGTGTGTGTATATATATATATATATATATATATATATATGCTCTGTGCTTCGTGTGTACTTGCATCTGTCGTGATGTCTCATTGTGTCTGATCATTCATTGTATATGCATTCTGTCATTAGTGCCAACTACACTAGAGTCACTGTTATTTTGTTCATGCTAGCCGAGTGTTTGTTGCACTGTTTCCTTGATTTCTGGCTTGTTGTACTTACTACAAGCCTGTGCATGTTACTGTTGCGTTGCTGCATATATATCTTTATGCATTTCCGTATGTTGCATGGTCTCTCCTTGTTGTGATTTGAGTTTTACTGCCTTCATGTCTGTAGCATGATCACTGATTCATGTCTGGGCTTCTTGTAGGCTGATATGTGCATACTGGAGTCTGGGCAGATGAATAATTCGAGTTGCTTCTTTACTTTGAAATTTCAGTTTGGTCACTCGGTCGAGGCTTGATTTTGTATCTTGACCATTTCATTTGAATTATTCATTTGAGTTGAACCCAAATGCTCGGGTTTGACCTCGTGCTCGATCGGGAGTTTTCATTGTACATTCGTGTTTCGTTCCTTCTTCTTTGAGTTCGTGCCGGTGGTTAGGGTTCATTTATATTGACCTTTGCAGTTTCTACGCACTGTAGTGGCGAGGCAGTGCACGCGTGCGTGCACTGCAGCCACCCAAACTCGACAGTTTTGAATTGATTTTCCTTTTGCTTCTGATGCGTTGATATTTTATACCGTATTGGCGAGGCCGTACACGCGTGCGTGTACGGCAGCCAATCGAACTCTGATGGTTTTAAAGTGACAATTTCAATTGTTTAAATTGGTTTAGTCGATTTGATAAATTGTTTATTTATCCCTGTTGATGATTTAAACCTGCTGATTTTTGTTAAACACTGTTAAGTGTTATATTGACCGTTATCCGGTTTCTTTGTTTAAAGAATCGGATAGACGGGAATTATTGTGACTGTCGTCTATTTAAATTATTACTGCCTATATGCACTAATAAACTGGTTTGAATTAGACTGACCTGGGTATTATTTTCTTTTGAATGTAATACTCGGGTCAGACCCGAGTTATTTCAGGTTGTAGATTTTCTTCTTTGAGTTGCTGTTCAGGATATGAAGACTTTTCACATCTTCTGAAGTTGTCCGTGTCATTTTGTAGTAGACGTGTCATTATATAGAACGATATGTATTCATGTATATTAGTTGATAATGTACTTGTATATATAACTTCTAGAGTCGACAGTTGTAGTTGTATCATATGTATTGAGTCAACTATGTATTAACTGACATCAGTTATATATATATGAGACTTTTGTTTTTATCTGTGTTCCGCATTTATATTATCTGTGTTATTGTTATATCTAATGTCCTAAACTATTATGAACTATCGTAGTTTGTTTTATACTGATAATTGGATATGTCGATGGGAGTAAATAAATAATAGATGAAAAATAAAAAGTATATACCACTCCTACCGAGATAACCAATATTAGTGTAAGGCCAATTACGGATGGTCGCTCCTATCCAGCCTTATTCTTCGTAATAATAGACAGTATTTCTTTTAATACTCTTTGTTATTATGAGCATAGAGGTGGGGCGCCACAGTTGGTATCAGAGCTTGGGGTTTATGGACATAATATAAAACTTAACTCGGATGGAACATATGTTACAACTATTGGTCGACGTTTTAATTGTGTTTGAGTCAAAACTAAAGTTTTGAAATTTGGATGAAATTTTTAAATATCTTTATTTAAAAATAATAGTGAAATTGTGTTCTGATGATTTGATTGATTTGTGTTCTGTTTATCAGAGTGCGCAGCGGAAACAGTGAAACTGTCTTCGCTGAGTACAACTGATAATCTTTTTGATTTAAAAATCAAAATACGAAATTGATATGAATTTCATTTGTTGTTTACATAGCTGTAATTATTTTGTTTCTTTGAGAATTTCGAATCCGAATTGAGGATTCGAAGAAATTGCAGATATGTGACTTTGTTGAAATTTCCACTGGCTTTCTTTTGTACTAAACATCTAGTGATTAGATTTTTGCTGTTTTGAATTATCTTCATTGAAGATACATTTGAATGATTTCTTTGTTAATTTTGTAGTACGTGCAGAAATTTGAATTGCACGTTAGTGCATTTATTTTACGTTGAACCGATGCTTGGTTAGGATACGTATTTTGTTGCCGTTATTTTTATAACGGACTTTTTACACCAATGTTGAATTTTTGAGGCACGGTGTTTTGTTGACAATTTTAATAAATGAAAATTCACTGATGTCACACTTTGATGTGAATCCTTTGATGAGATATTTGATGTTTTAAAATTTCTGTCGCTTTGACTTCAGTAACAGCCAAATTTTTTTAAAGTCTGCATATCTCCTTTACAAACTTTCAAAAGAATCTCAAATCGATTTAAACTGCAATAGCGATTAACAACGATTTAATCGTCTAATGACGAAGATAAATTAATCAACAAAACCCCGGGTTGTTACAGTTTTGCTTATATATATGTATCATATACATATATATATATACATGTGTGCATGTGTAACATAGTAATCCGTGCAGGGTATAACATGCCCGTATATAGATGTTGGGATTTGCATCGCAACAGACACATTAGCTCATTTTGTATGTACTTATGTTGTCAAATATGTGCGTAAATATATATCTATGAATTTCATGTGATTATGTTGCAAAATTATATATATCTATTTTATGTATGCATAAAATTTACTTTTATCATTAAAATATTGTAGAAAATATATATTTATTTATATGACAATATATTGAACCATAAATAAAAATAAATATATAAGGAAAAAAATAAAAGAATTAAAAATTTATATCATTTAGAATTACCAATTAGAAAATATACAAGATCTGGAATTCCAAAGATTTTATTATTTAATATACATATATATTTAATATATTAAATAAAAGAGATTTAGCCATAATAAATTATCATAAAATAACCATATGATAAAATTATAAATTTTATAATTTTAGAAAATCTAGAAACACATTTTTGGCCTCATGAAAAATTTCTGAAATTTTCTCAATTAAAATAATATTTTAAATATATAATTTATTGTAGACCCGAAATAAAATTAGTTATTAAAATTATAAAATTAAGTTATAAAAATCTGAAACTTTTTCTAAGGTTTCTATAACATATTTTGGGTCTTAAGAAAAATTGCCAGAATTTTGCAAAAAAATGATATTTTTATTCAATTAATTATTTTCAGGTCCGAAATAAAATTAATTTTTTAAATTATTGTTTTAAGTTCAAAAAAACTAAAAAAATTTCTAAAGGCTTCTGACATGAAGGATGAATTTTTGAAAATATTAAACTAAGGTTAAGAAAAGTTTATTATTATATATGAATTTATTGGTTCAGATAATCATTAAATATTAAAATTAATAAAATGTATAAATATAAAAAAATAATTTCAGCACTTATAATTCATAATAAACACAAACAAACATTTGCGAATATTCATATCTATATATACAACATATAATAAAACATATCTCTTAATTCAAATTGTATGTGAAATTTAACACAAAAGATTAACATATAAGATTTACACATATGATCAATATGTATAAACATAAATAATTTCAAACTTAAAATTAATTTTAACGTTTAATTTCATATCTGAAACATAATCAAGGAATAGATCTTTAATTATTATACACATATCCAATCTCCATTGTGACAACATAAATACATACAAAAATCTCACCTAACTAACAAAACAACAATCTAATTATACACATATGTTCATATGATTACAAATTATGAAAGCACAATAATATGATAAAAATAAAATCAAAGTTACCCAAATTAGATGCCCTAAAGTCCACCTGGAATAATCAATTCCCTTCTTTTGAAATGTTTTGATTCTTCAGATTGGTGATCTGGAATCTACGATCAATAAATATCAAATAGCTTTTAGTTTTGATTTGAATTTGATATGAGAATTTTAGAATTGAATTAGAGGAGGGTTTCAACCATGAAAGAGGAAAGAGGGTGGTGGCTCAAAAATGAACAGAAAGATTTCTTAAAAGATTAGGGTTTTGAGACCGTTTATTTATATGGTAAGATAAGAGAGCAAACCACTAGATCTTAACGACATATCTCCAAACCCTAACCATTTGTTCAAGCCACCTCTAATCTTAGCCACAACCAACGCCTATAACTTCATAATTTCATGGGTTGTTAGCACATTTAACCCAAATTAAATATGTATAATCATATTTAACTCAATTTCTTATCGATATCTTATATCGACCAATATATTTACAACTATTATAAATATATGCAATAAATTTATTTCTCATATCATATTCAAATTTCATAATTAATATTTTACAAATATTAATTAATTTGATTAATTTATAACAATTATAAATCAATTAATTAATTTGATTAATTTATAACAATTCATAATTATTTCGGTTGTGTGGCTCTTGGGTGTAAATCGGTCAACGATCAACATTGAACTATTCGAATGTCAATGTTCACACATCACTTAGTGGGTGGTGTGACATTATGGCCAAATTTATCGCTTACTAAACTTTGGTAAAATCCAATTTCACTTTTTTAAGTGTTACCCTTTTGTGGCAATTATTTACACCAATTTTCTTTGGACTTATTGAATTTGGTTATGGTCAAAATTCCAATATCATCCATATTCAACTCTATAATCCAAACACAAAGACCTTGGTTCAATAATAACAATTATTATTAACCGAACCACTCTGGCTAGATATTTTGACTTTTTGTTGACTTAAGTTGACCGTGATACTAACCTCATATAACTGAGGAGACGAATCCTCTCTTGAATAGTGTTCCACTTCCAATACTTCCACTCGACCTAACTATAGTCACTTGATGGACGTCATGCCATAATTTGACTACAATTAAAACGGAGCTTCCACATTGAAGATCTACAGTATTCTCAAGTCAAAAGAACTGTGTAAATTAATCACATCGATATTTTCTATTTGACCTTAGTTATATTAACCAACAGAAAACTTTTGAGTGAGTCGTTCCATAGTTATCCAATAACCATTAGTACGTAACCTCTAGGTGCCCCCAGCAATCATGAGTAATACAATGCCCAACATTTGGAGAGCGTTACATACTCTAGTCTCAACGATACACCGATATCCAGTCTCGATGCATCTTGACTAGGAACATTTAAAATGGTATATTTGTTTTATTGTGATAAATTACTCACGGTTATAACACTTTGTAACTACTATCACAAAATATGTCATTTATGGATTTTCTATTAAATATACTTTTAATTAAATTAATTAATTAATATAATCACATTATATCAAGTATATAATAGAAAGAAACACCTTTATTATGAATAAGATTTTTCAACGAGTTAGATATATGTAACAAATTACATAATTGCCCCTAGGGCATACCCCTAACACTATCAAAGATTGGTCCCTGGTTTACAATTGTGCCATACGAGTTATCATTTATCTAACGCATATGAGTGGTGGTGAGGACTGTTTGATGGATGTTATGGTTGCCATGGTTATTGTTACACTAAGGTATCACCCAATGTAGGTATTTTCGATTATATACCTAAACATTGGACATTGTACTTCGATTGTAGTACATTTATATGACTTTGATAGTAGATTAGCATATATTGATTATTATGTGCTAACTCTTTGGATGTAGTGTAATATCCCATATCTGGAGGCCAAAAGCTAAGCGCTACAGATGCTGCAGTCATCTATAGTATTAACTTCTGGTGATAAAATACGGATGGTATAATATCAAAAGCACTTGAATATGAACAAAATCGTAGATTTCAAAAAAAACATCTTACTGATTACATTTTAAAACAATAATTCATATCCAAGTTACATAATTCCTTAACGTTTCCTAGGCAATGATCAAATATATCAAATACAAAATATGCCAAGAGAGACATATAACGATGCCCTCTTGGTTGACCAGAGTCAATATAGTCGTATTTGACTTAATACACACAGCATAAATAAACAGAATAAATTGTAACTCCTAATTAGCTATCCGTCAACCACCTGCTCGTCTCCGGAAGCTTTATTTGCCAAATTTACTAAAACCTGAAAGCATCAACGCTTATCCTACTAAAATCAATTTTGAGCACCCGAGAGTTTAAGGGGAAACGGAAACTTCGAGTCAGACATAAAGACTAGTGTGAATAATACTATACATCTCGGTTAGTTAATGTTAAGTGAGACTACGCCGCTTAGCAGAACGGGTTTCCTCTCACTAACATCCTTTTAAAACATATCTTCTACAAACCTTTTCATGCAACCAAAAATGGTTAAAATCTGTAAAGCATCATTATGTAAACATACATATCAGGTAATAAATGAACTATCTGCTCGAACATTATAGTTTTTTTTGGCTAACTATTAACCTTTGGATTACTCGGGCCTACAAGACAATATAAACCAAATTTATCTAACATCTGTTGGACACTCTTCTTCTGGACGGTCTGTCCTTAACTATATGTTAAATACTTCTCTTCTGGAGGATCTGTCCCTAACTTATCTTCTCCCAAAGTCACCTGATCCTAATGGTTTTGTGGACTCACCAATAACATATCTGTGTACAAACATATATTCCTTCTATGTGTAATCATAATTTTAGTCTTACATCTGACAAAGCCCTACACACTGGAATTTTAGACAAAATTAGTTGGGGCTAATAGCTAATGTATAGGGCACGACCCTATACCGGTCTCATATGGTATTCTAATATCCGAGTCATTTTACTTAGGGGAAATCCTCCTTTAGATTTTCCTTGAAAACCTTTTTAAAATGATTTAAAATCTTTAAATCAAACTTACACAAGGAAAATACATATACTTTATGCTTTACTCAAATTCAACTTGCCATGTTATATATACTTTACCCAAATCTTAGTTGATGAAAACAAATAAACCTTTGAAAGTATCCCTTTCTAATCTATTAAAAGTACTCCTTTCGAAACCAAGTAAAACCCTTTATTTAACCTAAGCCGAAAGGCCAAAACCTTCCTTTCGAAACTATTCTCAAAACCCTTACGAAACTATTGAAAAACCTTCCCTTTGAAAGCTTTAAAACATTAGACATCCTTCTTTAAAACCTTTAAACCATGCTGTCTAAAACATTGGAAAAACCTTTCCTTTCAACCCTTTCGAAACAATCAGAAAACCTTCCCTTTCGACTCCTTCGAAACCATTGGGGAACCACCCCTTCGAAACCTTTCTTTAAGAACTTTCGAAAGCATCAAACCTTTGTAAACACAAACTTTTCGAAAGCACTTGGTTTCAATTTAAAACATGTCGAAACCTTTCGAAACCATTCAAAAATTTACTCCTTTGAAACCTTTGAAAACCGTTTCGGTCGAAACCATTTGGATTATGCCTTCAAGAAGAGCAAAAGGATCAGAAGCCCATTAAAGTCGAAATCATTCCTTTCAAAATCATTCCTAAGTCAAGAAGTGATGATGTCGAAACCATCCCTTCGAAAGCATTAGAGAAGTGGTCGAGTTTTAAAAAGCAAAGCAAAGCAACTCTTTCGAAACCAATCTGGGTTAAAAGGTAGAAAGAGGCAGTCAAGGGTTTTGACCTAGTCGAAAGCATTTATTTAAAAACAAAGGCACAACCCAATCGAAACCATTTCTTTAAAACCATTTGACCTGGTTGAAAACCAACCAAATCGAAAGCTATTCAGTCGAAAGCAAGCAAGCACATTTTCATTTAAAAGCAAAGTATCGCTTCAACCCCTTCGGAACCCCTGGTTTCGACCCTATACCTTCCGCCTATATCCAATTCACTACGTACCAGTTACCTAATACCATGTGCATTGGTTTCGATGGAGTCGGAGCGAAGGTAAGGAGGTGAAAGCCTGGTGCCGAAAGGATCGAAACAGTAAAAAACCATGTAGATTTGTATTTTTTAAACTATTTCTTTGTACCTAACCTGCCTTGTTTTTCAAATTGTGATTGCTTGCAAGTTTCTCTTTTCTTAAAGTACTGCCAATTTCTAGAAATAACAATTTTGAATTATTTACAAAATACCCCTTCACCTTTTTATAAATATATAAAACATTTAAGTCCCATACCTTAAATAATTTTTTATATCCATTAAAACATTTAGGAAAATTCTACAAAAATTCCAGAAAATCACTTTTAATATGTTTTCTAACATATATAAATTTCAGACCCTACGCCACTATAATTTGGCCGTAATTAACTTTTAACCCAAAATAACATTTTCTTCACTAGAAAATTCATATAAAATCCATATAAATTCTAAAAATTCTAAAAATTGAAACACATCTCTAAAATATCATTTCTGATCTATATAAAAATTGCAATTCATTTGGATGTCATTTAATAGGGTTTCCATATCAAACATGTCATAAAATTCATATGAACAATCATAAATCATCAACAAGTATATGTAATCATTCCATCATTCAAAAACATGGCAAATCATTGCAAATAGGTTCGGATTTCATCTTAAAACCGAAAACATAAGAAATAAGAGATGTAATCATTATTCACCTTAGCTTTAGAGATTAAGGAGCTTGAGATTTGAATGGATTTGATTTGATTTAGCTTCTTTCTTAGCTTTTCTTAATCTTCTTCCTCTTTTTCTTGTTAATGGTGGCCGGCCTCAAGTTATAAAAAATTTGATGAATGAAAAATGAACGTGTATAGGATACACGGCCAAAGGTTCAGAGTATAAGACTGGCCTCTTTCCTATTTTACCCCTCTTCTATTTCATTTTAACTTTTCTTTTAATTCATTGTTTAAATGGCACCCCTTAATTAAATCAAATCTCAATCCCCTAATCATCACATTATTTTATTTTATTTATCTAATTAAATATTCTAAATAATGTTACCAAAATATGGGGTGTTACAGTCTCCCCTTCTTAAAGAATTTCATCCTCGAAATTACGATAAGGTACACAACACATCAATTAAAGAGGTAAAACATACCATCAAACAAATCAGGATAAGCATCTCACATCCTGCTTTTAGTCTCCTAAGTACAATCTCTCTCATCGTCACTTCATTAGACTTTCACTAATCTGACTGTCTTGTTTCTAAGCCTCTTCTCATCTCTCGCAACAATACGAATTGGCTTTCTAACTATGGTCAAATCTGCTACTAAATCATCTAACACAGTCAGTGCTATAGTAGTCTCCGGGTCTCTAACACACTTTCTAAGGTGAGAAACATGAAAAACATCATGGACTCCTGCCAAACTGCTCGGTAACTCTACTCTATACGTGAGTTTCCTGATCCTCTCAACAATACGAAAAGGTCCCATGAATCTCGGTGCCAGCTTTCCTGATCTTCCGAATCTGATCACACCCTTCATCGATGACACCATGATGAAAACCTGATCTCCAACTGAGAACTCTAAATCTTTCCATCTTTTATTTGCATAACTCTTCTGCCTAGTCTGAGCCTCGTTCATTCTAGCTCGAATGACCTCAATCTTTTCTGCACTTTCTCTAACCAAATCTAGACCAAGAACCAACCTATCCCCGGTCTCTAACCAACGTACGAGAGATTTGCATGGCCTTCCATACAAAGCTTCAAATGGTTCCATCCCAATACTAGTCTTATAACTGTTTTTATACGAAAACTCGACTAAATGCAAATGGTCTTTCCATGATCCCCCGAAATCTAGAACACAAGCTCTCAACAAATCTTCCAAGACTTTGTTAACTCTTTCCGTTTGCCTATCTGTCTGTGGATGGTAAGCGGTACTCATCTTGAGCTTGGTTCCCAAAACTTCCTATAGACTCTTCCAGAACTCGCTAGTGAATAAGGAATCTCTATCACTAACTATACTACTAGGAATTTCGTGCAGTCTAACTACATTCTTCATAAATAACTTCGCCAAAAAAAGGTGCCGTCCTAGTTGATTTAATTGGAATGAAATGTGCACTCTTGGTCGGTCTATCCACTATGACCTATATCCTTTCATTTCCTCTACTAGATCTTGGCAACCCATCAACAAAATCCATAGAAATAGAATCCCATTTACAAACCGGAATATCTAATGGCTGAAGCAATCCACTTGGCTTCTTGTGTTCGGTCTTTGCCTGTTGGCAATTCAAGCACTGCTAATACCCATAAGCCAATATCCCGCTTCATATCTTCCTAGAAGAAACTTCTCTTCATATCCTGATACATCTTAGTTCCTCCCGGATGAATAGTGAATTTCAAACGATGGCATTCCTTTGAAACTTCTTTCCTTATGTTTCCTACACTCGGAACATATAATCTCCTTTTCTTTCTCAACCACCCATTCTGATCAAGACTGAAATCCTTTAAGTCATCGCTCTCGGTTCCATCTCTTAACTTCCTGATCCATTCAGCTAACACTGGATCCTTCCCCTGTTTAGAAGCAATCCTTTCGATCATCACTGGTCGAACTTCCAAACAAGATAATATAACAGTCTCTCCACTAGACCCAGCCTCGGATCTCCACTGCACTCTGCAAGCTTACAATGCTTCTAAATCTTCCACTTAGCAATCATCGCTAACACTGCATTCTGATGCTTCCTGCTAAGTGCATCTGCAACTTTGTTGCCTTTTCCTGGTGTCTACTAATTCCAAAATCATAAGCAGCAATAAACTCTAACCACCTTTGTTATCTCATGTTCAGCTCCTTCTGAGAGAACAAATACTTCAGCGACTTATGTTCTATATATAACTCAAACCTCTCTCCCAAAAGGTAAGGTTTCCACACCTTCAATACAAAAATCACTGCAGCCAATTCCAAATCATGCGTCGAATATTTGACCTCATGCGGTCTAAGCTATCTAGAAGCATAGGCAATCACCTTACCTCTCTACATCAGAACAGCTCCTAATCCTGTTCCACACGCATCAGTATAAACCACCAAATCCTGATTTCCTTTCAGAACAACCAACACAGGTGCATGGGTCAATAAGTGTTTCAAACTCTTGAATGCTTCCTCGCACTTATCGGTCCACACAAACTTCACATCCTTTCTTATTAGCTTGGTCATCGGTGCTGCTATCCACGAGAAATTCTTAATGAATCTCCGATAATAAACAGCTAATCCAAGGAAACTCTTTATCTCGGTCACTATCTCGGGTCTCTTCCAACTATTCATTGCTTCAATCCAAGTTAGATCTACTGATAACCCTTTCTATTAGACTACATGACCAAGAAACTTCACTTCCTTCTTCCAGAAATGACACTTCGAAAACTTTGCCTTTAGCTGATGCTACCTCAGCGTCTCAAGCACCACTCTAAGATGAACTTCATGCTCCTTATTATCCTTAGAGTATATCATGATATCATCAATGAAAATCAACACAAACCTATCCAAGTACTCTCGGAAAACTCGGTTTATCAAATCCACAAAGAATGGCAGCACATTAGTCAATCCGAACGGCATAACTAACCATTCGTACGATCCATATCTAATCCTAAATGCCGTCAAAGGTATACTACCCTTTTCTACTCTAAGCTGATGAAAACCTGTCACCAAATGCAACTAGGAAAATACCTTGGCTCCACTTAACTGATCGAACAAATCGTCAATCCATGGCAATGGATATCGATTCTTTATCATCTTCTCATTCAGCTTACGATAATCGGTACATGGCCTTAGCGATCCATCCGACTTCTTAGCAAACACTATGGCTGCTCCCCAAGGTGAACTACTCGGTCTGATAAAACTATTGCCTTCCAAATCCACTAACTACACCTTCAACTCCCTCATCTCTGTAGGGGTAATCCTGCTTGGCGGCCTACTCACGGATTCTGCTCCCAGAACCAAATCTATCTGAAACTCAATGGCTCATTTCGGTGGCAATCCAACCACAGCTCAAAAACATCCGCAAATTCACTAACCACGAAAACTCGATTTAGCTCATCTTCCAACTCCATAACACCCAACAAAGCATTCACCTCACTGCTAAGGCTTCCTACGGTATAAACAATCTTGTCACTACAATTAGGGTGCCTAAGTGATATTTTCCTATCATGGAAAAATATCCTAGCATCATACCCACATAACCAATCCATACAAAGAATAATTCCAAACCCCACAAAATCAAACACATGCAAACAACAAACTAAAGTATGACCTAACAAGTCAAACTCTAATTGGTCACATCTCAACTCTAGAGTTGCATACCCTCTTATTGGATTCATAACCCGTAAGGAAGTAACTAAATATGTGGGTTTTAGGTTAAGCTTATCTATCAAACATCTAGATATAAAAGAATGCGATGCACCAGTATCAAATAGAACGCTAACAGACATACCATGAATCTGAAGTATACCTACCAAAACTGCCTTTCCCTTCTCTTGAGTTGTTGGATTCGAAGTAGCAGGCTCCAATGCATACACCATGCCCTTTCCATCCTTAGTGGGCTCTTTGCATTGATTCTTATAGTGGCCTATCTGATCACAGTTCAAGCACCTGATGTTCTTCTTCCCGATCACTTCTTTCGTCTTCCTAGTATGACACTTATTGGCGAAATGACCCTTCTTGTCACACTTGAAACAAACAACCTTAGATTTTCCTTTCTTAGCTGCTCCACCCTTCTAAACACCCTTCTTGTGGAAGAACTTCCTCTTTTGGCCTAGCCCAACCTAGACCTCCTTCTTCTTCTCCAAACAAGCAAGCATCTCTACATGTCTTAACACCATCTTCACTGCCACATCACAGGGATCTCTGATATGCGATAAGGTAGCCCTAGCCAACTCAGGCTTCAATCCCCTGATGAACTTCTCATTCCTCTTCATCACTGTATCAACAGTGTCATAACCATATCTAGCCAATTCTTCAAACCTACTAGCATACTCCAAAACAGTCATCTTTCCTTGTTCTAACTCAGCAAACTTTCTGATCAAAACAGACTGCGCCATCACCAACATGAACCTCTCTTGGAACCTTCTCCTAAACTCAGCCAATGTCATCTCCTCTTTATCCACACCAGTCACGCTATTCCACCAAATTAAGGCTGCCCCCTGAAGCTGTCTTGAAGCAAACCTCCTCTTGTGCTCATCATT
This sequence comes from Allium fistulosum, assembly GCA_030737815.1. Lineage (NCBI taxonomy): Eukaryota > Viridiplantae > Streptophyta > Magnoliopsida > Asparagales > Amaryllidaceae > Allium > Allium fistulosum. Next base: position 1,122,427,178 of record CM060904.1, on the reverse strand, counting down.
GAGCCCCAAGTCAGTAAAAAACTTTTCATAGTGCAACAACCAGTTTTCCATCTCGATAGTATCCTCGGTTGCAATAAATGGATTCCCTCCAAGCTTAGTATAATCTCCACTCAACTTTGGATGATCGTTAACTACCGAAACTTTCGAAACTCCTGCTCCTGCAGCATTTCCTCCTACCACTCCAGTTGCAATTCCATCTTGCATCATATTAACGATTAACCGATACATAGCCCACATATCTACTTGCGGGGCTCCGCACCTACAATCTCTGCTTATGCTTGACCTTGGGTCCTCCTCGTATCAGGTCTAGCATTCCCATTGGTACCCTCCCCTCTCAGGTTAACTCTTCCTCTTCTACCATCCATATCTGTATTCAAACCTCATAAGATATAAAAGAATAACCTAACAAAGATAGGAAACTAGAGATAAAGAATATACTTATATATAGCAAATACAAGTATGTTACTATAGCGTTATCCCATACCCCAATCTTACTCTAATTCCTTAAGATTATGTTTTCAAAAATCATTTTAATTAAAGTCTTTCATAAATCTATGTTCTGATACCAAGTTGTAACATCCCGTATCTGGAGGCTAAAAGCTAAGTGCTACAGATGTTGCAGTCATCTATAGTATTAACTTCTGGTGAAAAAATACGGTAATGCTAATGGTATCCATAATATCATAAGCACTTGAATATGAACAAAATCACAGATTTCAAAAAACAACATTTTACCGATTACATTTCAAAACAATATTTCATATCCAAGTTACATAATCCCTTAACGTTTCCCAGGAAATGATCAAATATATCAAATACAAAATACGCCAAGAGCGATGTATGATGATGCCTCCTTGGTTGACCAGAGTCAGTATAGTCATATTTGACTTAATACACACAGCAGAAATAAACAGAATAAACTATAACTCCTAATTAGCTACCCGTTAGCCACCTGCTCATCTCTAGAAGCTTTATTCGCCAAAATTACTAAAACTTTAAAACCTCAACCCTCAGCCTACTCAAATCAATTTTGAACACCCGAGAGTTTAAGGGGAAACAGAAACTTTGAATCAGACATAAAGTCTGGTGTGAATAATACTATACATCTAGGTTATTTAATGTTAAGTGAGACCACTTTGCTTATCAGAACAGGTTTTCCCTCACTAACATCCTTTTAAAACATATCTTTTGCAAATATTTTCCTGCAACCAAAACTGGTTAAAATATGTAAAGTATCATTATGTAAACATATTGATCAGGTAATAAATGAACTATCTATTCGAACATTATAGTTTTGTTTGGCTAACTATTAACCTTTGGCTGACTCGAGCCTACTAGAAAATATAAACCAAATTTATCTAACATCTGTTAGACACTCTTCTTCTGGACGGTCTATCCTTAACTATCTATTAAATACTTCTCTTTTGGACGGTCTGTCCCTAACTTATCTTATTCCAAGGTCACCTGATCCTAATGGTTTTACGGGCTCACCAATAACCTATATGTATACAAACATATATTCCTTCTGTGTGTAATCATAATTTTAGTCTTACCTATGACAGAGCCCCACACACTGCAATTTTGGACAAAATTAGCTGTGATAGCTAAAGGATAGGCGTGACCCTATACCAGTCCCATCTGGTATTATAATATCTGAATCATTTTACTTAGGGGAAATCTTCCCTTAGATTTTCCTTGAAAACCTTTTTAAAATGATTTAAAATCTTTAAACCAAACTTACACAAGAAAAGTACATATACTCCATGCTTTACTCAAATTCACGTTTCCATGTTATATATACTTTACCCAAATCTTAGTTGATGAAAACATATAAACCTTTGAAAGTGACCCTTTCGAATCTATTTAAAGTATTCATTTTGAAACCAAGCAAAACCCTTTATTTAACCTAGGCCGAAAGGGCAAATCCTTCCTTTCGAAACCATTCTCAAACCCCTTTCGAAACCATTAAAAAAACTTCCCTTTCGAAAGCTTTAAAACATTAAACATCCTTCTTTAAAACCTTTAAACCATGCCTTTTGAAAACATTGGAAAAACCTTTCCTTTCAAGCCTTTTGAAACAATCAGAAAACCTTCCCTTTCGACTCCTTCGAAACCATTGGGGAACCACCCATTCGAAACCTTTCTTTAAGACATTTCGAAAGCATCAAAACTTTGTAAACAAAAACCTTTCGAAAACACTTGGGTTCAATTTAAAACATGTGGAAACCTTTCAAAACCATTTAAAAATTTACTTCTTCGAAACCTTTGAAAATCGTTTCTGTCGAAACCATTTGGATTATGCCTTCAAGTAGAGCAAAAGGATCAGAAACCCATTAAAGTCGAAAGCATTCCTTTTGAAATCATTCCTAAGTAAAGAAGTGATGGTGTTGAAACCATCCCTTCAAAATCATTGGAGAAGTGGTCAAGTTTTAAAAAGCAAAGCAAACCAACCCTTCCGAAACCAATCTGGGTCGAAAGGTAGAAAGAGGCAGTCAGGGGTTTTGACCTAGTCGAAAGCATTTATTTAAAAACAAAGGTGCAACCCAATCGAAACCATTTCTTTAAACCATTTGACCTGGTCAAAAGCCAACCAAGTCGAAATCTATTCAGTCGAAAGCAAGTAGGCGCATTTTCATTTAAAAGCAAAGTATCGCTTCAACCCCTTCGGAACCCCTGGTTTCGACCCTATACCTTCCGCCTATTTCCAATTCACTACGTATCAGTTACTTGATACCATGTGCATTGGTTTCGATGGAGTCGGAGGCGAAGGTAAGGAGGCGAAAGCCTAGGGCCGAAAGCATCGAAATAGTAAAAACCATGTAGATTTGTCCTTTTTAAACTATTTCTTTGTACCTAACCTGCCTTGTTTGTCAAATTGTGATTGGTTGCAAGTTTCTCATTTTTAAAAGTACTGCCAATTTCTAGAAATAACAATTTTGAATTATTTACAAAATACCCCTTCTCCTTTTTATAAATATATAAAACATTTAAGTCTCATACCTTAAATAATTTTATATATCCATTAAAACACTTAGGAAAATTCTACAAAAATTCCAAAAAATCACTTTTAATATTTTTTCTAACATATATAAATTTCAGACCCTAAGCCACTATAATTTGGCCGTAATTAACTTTTAACCCAAAATAACATTTTCTTGACTAGAAAATTCATATAAAATCCACATAAATTCTGAAAATTCTAAAAATTGAAACCCATCTCTAAAATATCATTTTTGATCTATATAAAAATTTGCAAGGCATTTGGATGTCATTTAATATGATTTTCATATCAAAACATGTCATAAAATCCATATGAACAATCATAAATCATCAAGTATATGTAATCATTCCATCATTCAAAAACATGGCAAATCATTGCAAATAGGTTCGGATTTCATCTTAAATTCGAAAACATAAGAAATAAGAGATGTAAGCATTATTCACCTTAGCTTTAGAGATTAAGGAGCTTGAGATTTGAATGGATTTGATTTGATTTGATTTGATTTAGCTTCTTCCTTAGCTTTTCTTAATCTTATTCCTCTTTTTCTTATTAATGGTGGTCGGCCTCAAGTTATAAAAAATTTGATGAATGAATAATGAACGTGTATAGGATACACGGCCAAAGGTTTAGTGTATAAGAATGGCCTATTTCCTATTTTACCCCTCTTCTGTTTCATTTTAACTTTTCTTTTAATTCATTGTTTAAATGGCACCCCTTAATTAAATCAAATCTCAATCCCCTAATCAGCACATTATTTTATTTAGCTAATTAAATATTCTAAATAATGTTACCAAAATATAGGGTGTTACATGTAGGGATAGGTCAGGTATGGTTCTACATACCTTATATCCATATTTACTGTATACGATTTTTTATATAGTATTTTTGAGATGATATGCCATGCACACCAGACTGTTTTTTGACCCGAAATTTTATGCTTTGCTTCTTAGTACCTTGGGTACTCTTAAATGAGTAGATTAGGGATAATAGGTCTGGATAGCGCATGGAGCTGTGTAGAGTACGAACAAAAGGCTACGCTTTCATATATATCTGTGAACCTGATGCACTCTGTTGTTCTTATTTATGGTTCATTTAATTACATCACTGTCTTGTCTATTTTACATCTATGTTGTTATATTATATTTTATCTATGCATTGTGCGATGTTCTGTAGTTCTGTGTTGGATTTTATTTCTTTTAACCCTTGGCTACAGTTCTACATCGGTTGGGTACCCCCACGGCCCTCTTTTCAGGACTAGGATACCAGAGGCGTAGGACGATCTTCACAGAATTGGTGAAGACGAGTTAGGTATAATGGCTAAAGTTGGTCGGAGATGGAGCAAAGCATCAAAAAAAATCTCCTAGTGACCACCGTTGGTGGGTCTACCAGTCGACCGCTGACCGGTAGATCGCTAGCGGTTGACCGGTGGGTCGACTACCCTCCTTTATATATATATATAATAATAAATTAAAAATAAAATAATATAAAATAAATATAAATAAACTAGGTTTATTGAAAATAAAAGTATAATATTTTGTATTGGGTTTTATTAAGAAATGTTTAATATTAATTTGGCATTTATCTATATTTATATTTAAAGGTTATTAAATTATTAAAGGAAAATCCATTTTAGTTTTAAATAATTATTTAAAAGTTTATATAATTGTGAAAAATAAGGAATATAGTCTTATTAATATTCTAAGCAGTTTAAGTGAATTTCATGATTGATAAGTATAAATAAAAGTATGTTATATAATTACATAAATTGGATTAAAGAAAATGTGTATTTAATAATTTATAGTTTATTTAAATAACTAATTAAATTCAAGCATTGGTTTATGAGTACGGAGTATCTTAAGTGATTCATTACCTAATAATTTAAATGCAAATTTATAAAGAAATGTTTATTTCTTAATTTTGAATTGTATTTTATTATAATTAAAAGGTAAATAAATTTATTGAAGATGAATCTATTTTTATTTTAAGAGATTATTTTAAAATTATAATATATTTAATTTTTGAAATTATGGGGTAACTTTTTAATTAATGTTTTAAGAGATTTTAGTAATATATTTGATTAATAAACTTAAATAAGAATATTTCTTATAAAAAAATTTGGTTTCTCATCATTTCCATATTGGTTCCGCCACAGTTGATATAGATTTTAGTGGTGATTTTAATATGGTACGATGATAACATCCTTTTGTATAGTTTCATGATATTGTTGTTATTGTGGTATTTCTATTTGACGAGGAATCTGAACAAATGAAGTAATAATACTATATGGTATGGGACTTTCGGTAATATTTCTTTGGTTGTTCTTTAGACTCATTATATAGAATTTTATGGAGTTTGAGTGTAGTTTATGAACAGTGAATAAACAATTGAGTATTATGTAGTGGTATGGGATGCTGTTGTGATATTTATTCGGTTATGCATTGTTAGTAGATGACACTCAAGTGACGGGAATAGTATTATGAGATTGTACTTACGTGGGATGATGCTTATAGGTGTAAGCAGGGTAGGTGCCCTTATATTTATTGATATTGTGAGCCACTATCATGAAGTGCTCCTATTATTGGCATTAGAGAGAACTAGATGCTAGAATCCACCCTAGCAACCTGATTGTGGGGTTGCACCCCAGATCTTCGACACCTTAATCGGGTATTATATTTGATGCGCATCATGGAATTTAGGTTTGGTAACTCATAGGGTAGGTGCCCTATGGCTCCTTGTGTTGCATATGCCATTGGTCTGTTACCTATAAGGGTAAAACAGGGTCATGAATAAGGCTATGCATAGACAAGCCACAAGTGGATATGTGTTAAGATGTTCATCGAGGAAATTGAAAATTGTAGGAGTAAATATGGTTAGGTGACCCTAGGCTCCTTGTGCAAGCATTCGGTCATCAGTCACCCTACTGGTTCTAATGGAGTCGTAAATTGGTATATACTATTGATACATCTCACTTAAGTATAGATAGAGGTTAGGCGACCTATATATTAATGTTTACATAACTCTACTTAGGACTTCGTGTCTATTGTATAGTCATTCCCCATCATGATATATTCTGATTTATTCATATAAGGAGATGAGATTATATCTACATAAGTGTCTAGATTATAGTGGATTCCCATTTCTTTTATTGTATATGATTTCTTTGATAGGCGGCCTATATTTATTTTGATGTTGGTAATCCATTACTCGAGATTAAGAGATATACTTAGGCATTGATGTGAGCTAGACTAATTATATTTGATGACATGTCATTATTGATGCTTAGGCAACATATATTTATATTGATGTTGGTAATCATTACTCGAGATTAAGAAATATACTTAGGCATTACTGTGACCTAGCCTAATTATACTTGACATCTCATTATTGATAATTTCTGGATTTTTATGATGATTTCTAGATATGGATGCTTCTCCCATTTGATATTGATTCTGCAATTTCTAATTTGATGTGCTTCTTTATGGGTGATTACATCTTTATGCATGGTTTTGTGATGTTTGATGTTATGTGATACTTTGGGGATTGTTTATGATTTTATAATTATATACCATACATACATTTATATATATATATATATGTGTGTGTGTGTCTATGTGTATGCTTGAGTAATTCTGATGGTATTATCAGTATACTATACCTTGCATATACTGAATATATATGTGTTGACATCTAAATTTAGAACAGTCTGACCCGTTTGTTATTTATATAATACTCGGGTCTGTCCGAGACATTTTAGGATTAGGGATAGTGAGACTAGCTTGTGTTTTGTGCATAGAGGAGACTAGTATGTTGTATTATTGTATATCATTTGAGTATTATGTAGTTTCATGTATATATATTTATATATATACTTTTGTTGTATAGTGGACATACTTTGCATATTTTTGTGTTATATATTATCGCTGCAATTGACTCTGTGATCTCTGACATTCACTGTATATTATATGTTTTTCTATCCTGGAGGCACACGTGTTTATTGCTTTGTGCTGATACTGTGTATATTTTATGTGAGTTGTATACAATGTTTCAATATGTACCATTGTTAGCCTATGGGAATATTCATAGTATACCCCCATATAGCCTTATTCCCCATATTATCTAGCAGTATTACTCAATAGTACTCTTGGATAGCATGGGTATATAGAGTGGGGGTTCTACATTTGGTATCAGAGTAAGTTCAGAACAATACACTATATATGCGAGACACGAGTCAAGACCTTAGACGAGACTTAGAGTCCCTGTCCCATTGGGTGCATTGGGTAGTTAGCCATAATTAGGAATGGTAGGATTATATGATGATCACTTGAGTAATCATCTGGGGACATATTTGTTATTTTCTATATGTATAAGATATTGGATTTTTGATATTTTATGTATGAAAATATATAATGATTGACCTTGGGTGGCTTAATATGGAATTGTTATGTTTTGATTTGATTTTGACTAGAGTATGCAGTGGAAACTTATAAATCAATTTTCCATTGAGTGTAGTGGTCGTTGTTTCTTATATTTGTTTGGTTATTGAAAACTATTTGTATTGAATTTAATTTTCATTATTTATAGTTGAATATTCGTATGTCTTTATCAAAGTTGTCAAATGGATTCAATTTTTGATCTTTGCTTGCTATTAATAAATGTGTATGGTGTTTGTTTTGTATTATATAACGTTTATTGAAATGGTTTATTGTTTGATATATGTATTTAAATAATGTTTGAAAATATTCTGATATTACTAAGTGTTTGTTAAAAATAAAGACTTTTGATATATGTATCTATATGAATATAGTTTATTATTATATGTTTTTGAAAACTAAGTAAATGTTATGATTAGATATCTCTTGAGAGTATACATTATGAGTGTGATGATTGCTTATTGAGATGTGATGTTTAAAGTATTAAAACATGATCTATTATTTGATGCGTATTTAGAGAATGAACATGAATGTTTTAAATAAATGAGTGTTTGTTATAGAAAAGATTTTTGATTTATATGTATATAGCATTTTAGAAAAAGTTTTAATTGGAAATATTATGATAAAATATAGCATTTGCTTAAGTTTAACATAAGTTAATAATTATTTTATAAAGGCAAGTAAGTTTAAGGACATGTACAAATAATGTTATAGAAATTTTTGAAATGAATCGTGGTAATATGTCTGTTGGATGGTTTAAGAAGTGTGATTGTACATGTATTCGATGGGAATTCCTAAACACTAGAACGGGACATTTGGACATAATGTTTTGAAAGAGATATGAATGTTTTGGGAAAATCAAGGAATTTTGAAATGGTTAAATATTAGAAGTAATATTTCAAAGGAAGTTAGTAATTTTGGGAAAGCAATGTTTAAAGATAATAATTGAGAGGATTTTAGAAGATAAGAGATTATATATATATATATTACTTTGGCGAACAAATGGGTTGTAAAAGACATTTTATAATTTTAGATATGTCTTAAGCGACGTATGCAGCCATTAAATATTAGTGGCGATACTTGAGGTCACCAGTGAGGCAATATTGATTATGTGGTCAATACTGCAGCCAATTGATATCAGTAAATAACTAAAATAAATGGTGAGAAAATGTCATTATATTTTATAGTGTTTGTAATTTTGGTACATAATGTGTGTTAAAATAAATTATGTAAAGAATTAGGGAAATTATATATAAATTGAATTTGGTTTTATGGATATTAAATTGTGATTGAAATAATATGTAAAAAATTATTTCTGAATTTGAGTGTATAATTGAATAATTATAACATATCCATATTTAGAGTTAATTTGTAGGTTTTTTGGGATATTATAATTTATATGTGTATGAATTATTTAATATGGTTCAAATATTCTGATTTAAGTAAATAAGGTACATTTTTAGAAAAGCAGAATTATTTAAATTTAAATATTGGATTTTGGAAAGTCATATAAAGTAAGGATGTATGAGTATTGTATTGAATTTGGTAGTCAAGTATTATATTAAAATATTATGAACTTAAGTGAGTTTATAAATTAAAATTTCTTTTTGGATATATATATATATATAATTTAATGATTAATGAATATTATGTTTGACTGTAAAGGAGCCTTTTTTGTATGAACATTATTCATTAATATAGAAAGTTTGTGAGATTCTAATTTCAAAATGAAGATGTAATTTAAAAGAATATTTGTTATACAAAAATATGAAAGGTGTTTATTTTATAAATACAGGTGGAGTACTTATGTAGCTTGGTGTTAATTAAAGAAGAGTATTACGGAATTTTTTTTAATGATTTTTTGATTTGCATTTAAATATAAATTGATAATAGACTTATTAGCTTTGTTATAGACTCTTTCCAAGGAGAAATTGCAAGGATGCAATTTTGTTAAGGGGAGAGGATTTGTAATAAGCCAGTTCTTAAGGGTAATTAGTAAAAAATAGTAATAGTAATTTAATTGATTAAAAAGGATTTTTAAATATATCAAATAAGAATAATTTAGAATTTGATTTTGAAATATCATAATTTAAAGATAAAATAATTAGTGTTGAAATTAAATGGTTTTAAGAAAATAAATTTGTTAAAAGGTTGTGAAATAAATTAATTTGGAAATTTTTATGGCCTTAAAAGTTGAATATCATATATTTAAATTTGAATAAATTGTGGGAATAAATTCTAGAATTTTTTTATAATATTGAGAAAAATATTCAAGTGTTGTAAATATAATTTTGTTTGGAATTTTATTATGATTTGTTTTCAATATAAAATAGTTTATAAAAAGTAATGAAAAAAAAATTAACCCAAGCCCAATATCCTATAGCCTAAGCCCAGACTAATGTTTCATAATATCTTTATCTTTGGACTTTTCTTTTCTCTGGACACTTCACCACCGTCTATAAATAAAACCCTTTGCGTTCATTTTCTTGGTTATAGAAAATGAAAAACCCAATCATACTCTACCCCTTTAAAATTTAAAATAAAACATAATAAATCCTATAAATTTCAAAAGTTGGACATGAGCATCTCCACATCGATATACACTTATGCACGAAAAAGTTTTGGGTTGGGTTGATGTGTTGGATTCCTGGAGTGTGCGAACAAGGAGGAAGAAGAACAGAAACTTCAGGTGAGTGAACGCACTCACATATATATGTCCATATCATTTAGTGGCTGAAGTTGGTCGGAGATAGAGCAAAGCATTGGAATTTTTCTCCAGGTGATAGCGACCTGTAGGTCTACAGGTCCACCACTAACCGGTTAACCGCTAGTAGTCAACCGGTGGGTCGACTAGTTGACTACCCTGCTTTAATATATATATATATATAATAAAAATAAACTACAAATAAATAATATAAAAATATTTATAAATAAACTAGTTTTATAGAAATAAAGATATAGTAATTAGTGTTGGGTTTTATAAAGAAATGTATAATATTAATTTGGTATTTGTCTATATTTATATTTAATGGTTATTAAATTATTAAAGTAAAATCCATTTTTAGTTTTAAATAATTATTTAAAAGTTTATATAAATTGTGAAAAATAAGGAATATAGTCTTATTAATATTTTAAGTATTTTCAAGTGAATCTTGTTATTAATAAGTTTAAATAAAAGTACATTATATAATTATATAAATTTGATTAAAGAAAACATGTATTTAATAATTTAAATAACTAATTAGATTCTAGCATTGGTTTATGAGTATGGATTATCATAAATGATTCATTATCTGATAATTTAAATACAAATTTATGAAGAAATGTTTAATCTTAATTTATAATTTTATTATATTATATTTAAAAGGTAAATAAATTTATAGAAAACAAATCTATTCAGTTTTAAGAGATTATTTTAAAGTCGTAACATATTTAATTTTTGAAATTATGGAGTAACTTCCTATTTAATGATTTAAGGAATTTTAGAGTAATATTTTTTTTTTAATAAACTTAAATAAAAAGATTTCTTATAAGTGTTTCTAGTTTCTCACCATTTCCATATTAGTTTTGTACATTATGAATGATTCATCGTTGATATAGATTTGATTGGTGATTTTAATATGATATAATGATGACATCCTTCTATATAGTTTCATGATGTTGTTGTTATTGTGATATTTCTGTTATAGATTGTATTAATTTTATGTGATGAGAAATTTGAATAAATAGAATTATAATGCCGTCTAGTATGAGACTTTCAGTAATATTTCTTTGGTTATTCTTCAGACTTATTATATAGAGTATAATAGAGTTCAAGTGTAGTTTATAAGCAGTAAATAAACGATTGAGTATCACACAGTAGTATGAGATGCTACTATGATGTTATTCAATTATTCATTGTAAGTAGATGACACTTACGTGATGGGAACAATATTATGAGATTGTACTTACATGAGGTGATGCTCATAGGTGTAAGCATGGTAAGTGCCCTTATATTTATTAATATTGTGTGTCACTATCATGATGTACTCCTATTATTAACGTTGGAGAGAACCGGATGGCTAGAATCCACAATAGTGGCCTGATCGTAGAGTCATGTCCTGGATTCATGACACCTTCATTGGTTATTATATTTGATGCGCAACATAGGATTTTGTTTTGGTGACCCATATGGTAGGTGTCCTATAGTATCTTGTGTCGCATAGGCCGGTAGTCTGTTACATATAGAGGCAACGTAGGATCATGACCGAGGCTACGTGTAGTTTAGGTACTAGTGGATATGTGTCACGATGTCATTGAGGTTACTGAAGACTGTAGTAACATATTCGGTTAGGTGATCTTGGGCTCCTGAAGTGGGCATACGGCCATCACTCTCCCTTTTGTTTCTAACAGAGTGGTAGATTGGCATATAAAATTGATACACCTCACTAAGTATAGATATGGGTTAGACATCCCAGGATTAGGTGACCCACATATTGATGTATACATGACTCTACTTAGCGCTTTTGTGTCTACCGTACAATCATTCCCTCTCATGATATACTCTGATTTATTCATATAAGAGGATATGAGATTTTATCTGGATAGATGTCCAAAGTATAGTTGTTTGCATATTTTTATTGTATATGATTTCTTTGATAAGCAACATATATTTATATTGATGTTGGTAATCATTACTCGAGATTAAGAGATACTTGGGCATTACTATGACTTAGCCTAATTATACTTGATGACATCTCATTATTGATAATTTCTGGATTTTTATGATGATTTCTAGATATTGATGATTCTCCCATTTGATATTGATTCTGTAATTTCTGATTTGATGTGCGTCTTTATGGGTGATTACATCTTTATGCATGGTTTTGTGATGTTTGATGTTATTTGATACTTTGGGGATTGTTTATGATTTCATAATTATATACCATACATACGTTGATATATATATATATATATTGAAAATGGGTTCCTTTTATTTCAAACCAATAAAAAATATAGAGTTGAATACACACCACAAAAGCCCAATAGCCCAACATGACTATTCGGGCTTTGAAACAATCTATTAAATAATAGTAAAGCAGAAGAATTTGTAGCCATCTCATTAATTATAGGACCTTTATCTCTTCTCCTTAATTCTCTCATGATATTTTATTTTCAAATCTTTGAATTTATCTATGTACATTTGTTTTGCTAAATCTCTCCCATCATTTTACATTTTGGTATTTATATTTGAAATTTAATAAAATAATTTACAATAATTCATCAATTACCTTTAACATTTTACATTTAAGTCCATGTGTTTATGTTAATTACATAAACAAGAATTTAACCTATTTAGATAAATTTAATTAACTAATATTTCTAATAAATACTAAAAAATGACAATTTCAATATGTATATCGCTATTGTACGAACCAAAATTGCAAAACTACATTTTTTTTATTGGATTACAGTATATAAATCACATAAAACAATAATACAAATTTAATTTATAATTCAGTTATTTTAATAAATTTATCATACATTGCATTGTAAAATTCTACTTTTAACTTCAAATAACTAAATTTAAAATTACACGACTATTTACAAAACTCACCTCACTTTTCTATTTATAGTTTATGTTTCAGTCCATATATTTAAATTAATTATGCGGTATTAAATTTAAACTAATTAGATAAATATAATAAAATGATGTTTGTTGGTTCGTCTACCAAAATATGAAAATTGCAATATGTACGCCATACTCGTATTAAGAAAATTAGTAAGATTACTTTTTTTTACTAAATTAAGATACATAAGTCGCATACAAATACATGCATAAACTAGAATAACAAATTCAATATATAATTCATTTATTTCGTTGAATTCATCGTATAGTACATTACAAAGTTTTGTTTTTTATTTTAAATACCTTCATTTTAAAATTCCTATAACCATTACAAAATCCCCCACGATTTCCTTCTAATATTTTACAGTTAACTACATACATTAGAATTAATCATGTGATCTTAAAACTATTTTAATAATCTAATAAACTATTATTCATTGATTTTAACAAATGAATCATAAAAATAAGAAAAATTCGGTATTTTTGTACCATGTTCATATCAATAAAAATGGGATAAATTTCATTTAGATATATAAATACATCAATCGCATGACGTAGATATATACATAAATAATAATTATGAATTTAATTTATAATCCATTTATATCAATATATTTACCATGCATTGCATCGTATTTTTTTAACGTTAAGTACCTACATTTTGAAACTTCTACAGCTCTATACAAAATCCTGCTTAATATCGTCTAACATAGTATGTTTAAATCACCGAAAACAGTCTCTTCGCAATGCGAGAAAAATACTGCGTACATTATCGACCTTCGCAGAACTCGCTATCGTGTAGGAGCCTCGTGCACTGGGTTCCACCTATTGTATGTTTAAATCAATATATGTTTATTAATTATGTAATTTTGAATTTGAACTACTTAAATAAAATTCAGTTAACAAATATTTGTTAATTCATCTAATAGATTCTAAAATATGATCGTTTCAATATATAAACAATATTCATCTCAACAAAAGTAGTAAAATTGTTTTTTCAGTCAAATATAAAGATATATAAATCACACATCATAAATAATATACATAAAATATAAATTATTATTCATTTATCTTAATAAATTTATCATGCAATTTAAATAAATTTATCTCAATAAATTTTGCATTGTAAAATTCTATTTTTATCTTCAAAAACCTACATTTTAACATTTTTACGATTATTTACACCACCTCTCTTAACTCTTTCCTAATGTTTTATATACCAATCTATGTATTTAATTTCTTACGAAATCTCAGATTCAAACTATTTAAGTAATCTCGATTGATAGTTACATTATTCTTTTAATAAATCCTAAAAACAAGTGTCAATTTTAATATATATGTACACACATGCATATACATACATCATATATATATCGCTACATTAAATTATGTACTTAAACAATAATAACAAAGTTAATATGAAAATCAATTATAATCATTTATCTCAAAATATAGTCATACGCTGCATTACAAATTTTTTAACTTCAAATATCCACGTTTAGATTTCTACAATTCTTTTTTATAAAAAATCATTTTTAATTCTTTCATGCTATTTACTTTTAAGTCTACACATTTAAACCAATTATGTAATTTTGAATTTAACATATTTAAAAAACCAGTTAAATAATTTTTGTTAATTCATTTAATAAGTCGTTAAAATGTATCGGTTTTAATATGTATACTTTATTCATACAAACAAAAATGATAAAATCATTCTTTTAGTCAATATATAAAGATATAGAAACTATATAACATAAATTATATATAAAAAAATAAATTAATTTGTAGTTTATTCATTTCACTAAATTTATTATTCGTTGCATAACAAAGTTGTAATTTTAACACATAAAATTATTAATACTATATTTTACAATATTATCGTGTGCAACGCACGGGTTATACACTAGTATACGTATACAAACAGAAACAGGAAAGTAAATGAGATAAAGATAGCTCATTTCAGCACGCCTCCTTATTCTTCATAACCCTAATCAGGATTTACTTGTACTTTTGGTTGGTTGATTGTAGAAATTGGTAATCAGCCAGCATCTCGCAGCTCTAAGCCCCATCTTTTTAAATTTACTCATTGCGATGAGTACGCAGAATTTTCGCCTTCGATTTCGATACCAGATAAGTGATTTATGTTTGTATAATCTTCGCCTTCTCTAGTTTATTAGTTTCCTTTTGCTCAAATATCCTTTTATTCCTTTCCTCTCGGATGGTAAATAGTAGTTACAAGACAGCATGAAGCTAATTGACTAATCTGACTATGTTTGTCGAACTGATTCCGGAGAAGCTGGACCTCGTCTTCAAGATTCAGGGGTTATTATTTGTGTTAATGTTTAATTTTAGTTTCATTAGCGCCCATAGATATCTTGAGTACCTGGAGTTAAAAAATAAGACATTTTTTTTGCAGTTAATGTTGTTCCAAATAATAGGGCTTCAGTGTAGTAGTTCATACTGCTATTTATATTCATGCAATGTCTTGTTAAAAGAGAATTGAGTTTGTCCATACAATTGCTAGTAATTTGACTCACATGTGTTTCAATCTCCACCCGACGGATCAAATGTTATACCTCTCTAGTTTCAGAAAGCTTAAAGGTATTCCACTAGTTATTATGAATAATGCTAGAAACTGCTACATGTTTATAAAAGGAGATATAATATCTATCCCATCCAAGGATGTCCACCGGAGTTTTATTGTTTAACCAAGGCTCTGTGATACGGTACTAATTAGTTTGAGGAAGATTTGAAGAATTAAAGAGGAAGAATTGCAGTAGAGGAGAAAGAAGACATAGAAACAATAAAGGAAAGATTGAAATATTTCATTTATCTCCCCCTTTTCATTACACAACAGCCAAATATATAGAATTTTACATCATCATGTGTAACAAACTTTGCCACGTGGTAGTCTAATGACCAATACACCCTGTCATAATTTCATGCCCACTAATTTGCAACAGAAAGTTGTTATAAAAATAATTTGTTATGCTATTTAATACTAGAGACCTAGGATGCTATTTCTAAATAATATTGCTGCTACCTTAAGCTTGGTAATTTGTAGGAGGTACGAGATTCTTCTAGAAGGTGCTGTAGCTTCAGGTGTAGGTTGAGAACCGTATCATTACCATCCCCTCGAAATCGACCTTGTCCTCAAGGTCGGAAAAGCACTTGTCAAACTTATTGAGCATTTTCTTGCCACAACCATTTATGTTAAGCTATTCGAGATGGTTAGACCCTATAGCAAAGAAACCTTAAGCATCAAATATGTTGCCGCCGGGATCAAAAATGAACACTGTTCTTTCAAAAATCTTCTTAGCATTCCTTTCAAGCATTGTATCAAACAGTTTATGGCTATACTGTTCAATCTTTGCAAAAGGAGTTTGACAGCCAAATTGCATCTTGGTTCCATTATCTAAATTAGAAGCTTGCAGTGAACCATTGTTTACCTTTTCCAGCCGATTAATAGAAATTTCCAATGGGCTTTGTGGAGTTTTAAAGCCCATTAAAACTACAGGCATCTGAGTGGAAGAGAACTTAGAGAAGTCAGTGATGGAGATCAGTTTAAGGAGGTTGCTGGCGCAGTTGGTTGTTGGGATTGAAAGTAGATTGACGGTTGGGGAGGTATGGGCAGCAGCGGCAGTGATGTCAAAGGTGGAAGGAGGTGCAGGTGTCGAAGAATCCGCAACATTGGCAGGCGGCAAGGTTGGAGGAGTCGTAGGTAGAGGGAAAGGTGGTGGCAATGTGATTTGAAAGCCAAGTTTTGTGGCGATCTCGGACACGACGTGAATGACATGATTAATGGAGGTTCGAATGTCGACGATGGCAGTTTTGATGTCGGCGATGTCTTGTTGTTGAGTTTTAAGGGTGGCTTGAATGGTGTTGATGGCGATTTGATGTCGGGTGGTGATATCATGAAGTTGTTGGATGGATTTGTCGGTAGTGTGGTTATGGTTGATGGTTTCTTCCATGGTTCAATCTTGTGAAAGGACGAAGGAGATGAGATATAGAAGAAGGAGGTGAGAACAAGAGTGAAAGCACCAATTGATACGGTACTAATTAGTTTGAGGAAGATTTGAAGAATTAAAGAGGAAGAATTGCAGTAGAGGAGAAAGAAGACATAGAAACAATAAAGGAAAGATTGAAATATTTCATTTACCTCCCCCTTTTCATTACACAACAGCCAAATATATAGAATTTTTCATCATCATGTGTAACAAACTTTGCCACGTGGTAGCCTAATGACCAATACGCCCTGTCATAATTTCATGCCCACTAATTTGCAACAGAAAGTTGTTATAAAAATAATTTGTTATGCTATTTAATACTAGAGACCTAGGATGCTATTTCTAAATAATATTGCTGCTACCTTAAGCTTGATAATTTGTAGGAGGTACGAGATTCTTCTAGAAGGTGCTGTAGCTTCAGGTGTAGGTTGAGAACCCTATCACTCTGTCCATAAGTAAGTTGCATTTCCATCCACGATGACTCTTTTAATGCATTTTAGGCTATCTCCCCTGTGTCTCAACATATTCTTCATTGTACAAGACATGTTTTTATTAGATTGTAAATGTAAAAAAGTAGTCTTGCTGCAGTATTTGTTTAGCATATATTTTGTCCACATGATGTCTTTGAACATGAGTTGACAAATGAGATTTAGATAAGCAACGGCTCTGAGATCTGTGAATCACTTTAGGCCAATACCATCCTCTACTTTGGGTTTGCATAGTCTACTCCATGCTATCTTATATTGCTTTCCTGCCCAGAAGAAATCAGCACATATATCATCTAATTTAATTAGAGTAGCAATTGGCATGTGATAGACAATAGCCAATATAGCACCATAGTAGTGATACAGTGCGTATAAGCTCGGCCCTACCATCCATAGAAAGTAGGTTACTATCCCAATTGTCAAATTTGCCCATTATTTTTTGGAACAAAGATGTGCACTCAGCATAATGCAAGTAGTTTATGGAAATAGGAACTCCTAGATATTTGACTAGAAGAGATGCTTCATGCAATTGTAGTATGTCCAAGATTTCTGATTTATTGTCACAGCAAGTACTAAAGTAAACTTTAGTCTTCGTTTGATTAAATGCTAGGCCTTCCACCATGCTTAAGCAATTTGTTATATTTTTATTCCTACTGCATTTTTAGTGTCTGCTGTGGCAAACAACATGACATCATCTGCATAGAGTGGATGAGAAATTGTAGGTTGTATATTACTAAAAGGAGTAATAAATTTAGTACTAATAGCTGCTTCAAGCTTTAAAGACATGTACTCCACAGCAATGCAAAAGAGGTAAGGGGACAGTGGGTCCCCTTGCCTTATACCTCTGTTAGATGCAATAAAACCTTGTAGAACACTATTGATAAGCACTGAAAATGTGGGTGTTGTAATACAAGCATGTATAAGCTTGATTATTTGTTGTGGAAACTTCATTCTTTGCAACATATGGTATATCAAGTCTCTGTTTAACCTGTCATTTGCCTTCTAAAGGTCCACTTTAATACAAAAAAAACACCATTTTTATTGAAATTTCTAATATTTTCATGTGCCAGCAAAATGTTTTCGACAATATTCTACCAGGGATAAAGGCACATTGAGAATCAGAAATTAGACAAGGCAGAAAACCCTTTATCCTATTGCTTATCACCTTTGAAATCACTTTATAAAGTACATTGCAATAGGCTATGGGTCTAAAATGTGATATATCGTAAGGCTTACCTATTTTAGGAACAAGAGTAATGAAAGTATGATTTAAGCCTTTTGGTATATCAGCATATTTGTATACATAATTTATAGCAGTAAGCAACTCATTTTTGATTTTAGTCCAGTGTATTTTGTAGAACTTAGATGAGAACCCATCTGGGACAGGGGACTTATCATCTTTGATAGAGAAAACTGCATCATGTATTTCCTGTTCAGTAACAGGGAGCACTAGAAAAGCTTTACCTTGATCATTTATAACCTTTCTGCATTATACGTTCTCAAACACTGTATTGGCATCTTGTTCACCAGTAAATAGGTCACTATAATATTGAATTGCCTGATCTTGTATTTTTATTATGTCATATATTAGGTCACTATTTGAATCATATAGTGCTTTGATGTTGTTTCTGTATCTTCTCATATTCATCCCGACATAAAAAACTTAGTATTAGAGTCACCTTCATTAAGCCATAAAAAATTTAGATTTTTGTTTTGCTTCTATGTATTTCCCATGCATCTTCTTTTTTAGGTTATTGCATGCCGTCACCATTTCATCATATAGTAAGTCATCTTTTGGGTTGTTGTCTACATCTAAGAGCTTTTGATTATAAATTGCTTCCAAATTTGTCATGGTTTATGTATCCTTCTGTCTAGTCCTGTTCCATTCTTTGAGATTTTGTTTAATTCCTCTATGCTTTATCATAATTTGTTGAACCGGTGTATCCCAAGCCAAATCTGATAGAACAGATACTACCTGATCTTCATATCCAGTCTCTAAGTGCCAACTATTATTATATCTGAAAGGTGTGCGTTTTTGTTGGACATCGTGTGTGTGAAGTTTTATGATGATGGGAGTATGGTCACTTAAAGGTGGTGAATTTGCAGTGGCAATCATGGTTGGGAAGTGTTGTAACAAAGTGCTATTTATTAACACTTTGTCGATATGAGTGGCAATGCTTCTCCTCCTCCAAATAAAGTTAAAGCCTTGTATGTTGACTTCTACTAGACCACATGTGAGAAGAAAGTTAGAAAAACCTCTGAGATGAGAAAAAGGGACTAGTAATCCCCCTTTCTTGTCCTTAGGGTTAAGAAAATTGTTGAAGTCTCCCCTAGTAGCCATGCTTTTTCTACAACACATACCAGCTATGAAAGCTCTTGCCATAATTGTTCTCTATTTGAAAACAAGTTACTCGTATATACAATTGTTAGATACATAGAAAAACCTCCCATATTAGTGATAGTACAAGTGATATGTTGGGTGTTAGCTTGTATGAGAGGAAATTTCCATACAGTTTTGTCCCATAAAAGCAGAATTCTGCCTTTAGATCCGTAGTCATTATTATGTAAATTATCCCAATTTTTATCAAATTTGGATGGTAAGTTTGGAATTCTTTGAGTAGAAAATTTATTTTCCAATAAACCAATAATGTTTGGTTTTTTGGATTTCAGGGAGGAAATAATCGGATCCATTTTCTGATCAGCATTAATCCCCCTGACATTCCATATTATAATAGTCATTTACCATTTTTTCGAGCCTTAGTTCTTCTTTTAGGGGGCTCTAGCTGTGCTTGAGTGCTGGTAGATGCTTCCGAAACTTGTTGTTCATATTCAGGTTTTGCAGAAACATAGTTAGCAAATCTCTCTTCTTGTGTGTATTCTTCTCCATCTTCTTGTATATTTTGAGCAATATGTTCTACAAAGTTTGACTCATTTATAATTTCTTCCTGTGTAGGGCTAAACTTCTCTTGATCTGATTGCTCTGGTTGGTCCACAAGATCCTCCTCTACATCTGAGATAAGTACTTCAAACTTGTCAATGGTAATATTAACTTCGTGTTGTTGCTTCTCTTTTCTATGCACTTTTGTACTTCCTATATCAGTTTTATTGATGTGGTCTATATTGGTACTATAATTTTCCTTAGATGCTTATGGTATAGTGGGGTTCTGTGGGGTCGTTGATTCGGTAGTTTATGTCCCTTTAACTGTGTCTTGAGTCTATGGTACAGTTGGGTTGGTCTTAGGTTGCCATGCTCTCTGTGAGTTCCCAGTTGATGATGAAGTTCTATGACCCTTCTTGCATCTATTTGTCTAATGTTCAAACTGTTGACATTCTCTGTGTGTGTGGGGTTTAAATTCATATTCAACTTGAATTGTGCACTTCTCTTCATCAGCAGTTTTGACTAGGACAGTTTCAGGGTAGTTTGTATGGGTATCTATAGTGACTAACACTCTGGCATAATTTGTTCTTTTTCTTTATATAGTTACACTGTCGGTCCTAATAGGTATTCTAATGACGCTGCTGATTCATCCCAAAACCCCAGGATCCCAATGTTCAAGTTTCAGATTCTTCAATTTAACCTAGATGGGCATTTCCTATAGTTTTCCACTACATGTATCCATACCAGTGGTCTATTTACCATTGATTGTGTATCGAGATTCATACATATATGGACCATTATCAAGTACTTTCTGTAAGTCATGTAAAGTAGAAAAAATTATTATAAAATGGCCTGAATGCACTTTTAATTCATATTCAGATTTAGGCTTCCAAATTCTATCTATGTAGTTTTTGAATTGTAAGTATGAAGGCCTGTAACCATAAATTATAAGTGAATTCTGCCATTTATTTTGTGATCGATATAGAATTTCATTAGGCAAAAATGCAAATTCTGTTTCATCCTCTTGAGATGGTGAATAATAGTCCAATGTGATGCCTGATTCTCCCATCGTTGCTTGTTTGTATGTTCGAGTAGACGTTGTGTTGTTCTCCTTCTGCATTGGATGATCATCAAAATTTGGTTTCTTGCTTGAATTGCTTGTAGCTGATGAATCGCCATTTCTAACTATTTTCTCCATTTTCACACATTCACACACACATATATTGTGGATGTTGACCTGAGTTATTCTGATGGTATTATCATTATATTATACCCTGCATATACTGAGTATATATGTGTTGACCTCAAAATTTATATATTGCTTAGGTCAATTTGAGATATTTCAAGTTTAGGAACAATGAGAACAACTTGTATTTTGGGCATAGAAAAGACTAATATGTTGTATTATTGTATATCATCCGAATATTATGTAGTTTCATGTATATATACCCTTGTGTTAACTTTGACCCTTCTTTCTTCAGTTTGGGGAGCAAAGCATGTTTTTTGCTCCCTCTATTAATAGATCAGGGGCGACGTCAAGGAGCGTGGTAGACTGCAAGCAAACCATGGAGCCTTCAGTCCTCACTTCGATCGCTCCCGCAATTAATATACTGGCCTAGAGGTCGTCTATGGTCGCCCAATTAATATACTGGATGCCGCAGCCACTATTTTGACTCCTTTTAGTGGACATACTTTGTATATTTTTGTGTTATATATTATCGCTGCGATTGACTCTGTGATCTCTGACATTTACTGTATATTGTCTTGGAGACACACGTGTTTATTTCTTTATGCCGATATTGTGTATGTTTTATGCAAGTTGTATGTGATGTTTAAATATGTACTGGTGTTAGCCCAAGGGAATATTCATGTGTGTACTTCATATGGTCTCATTCTCCATATAACTTGACAAAATTACTCGATAACACTCTTGAATAGTATGAGTATAGAGGTGGGGTGCTTCAGTAATTAGACTCTTTCATACATCGTATGGTTCTCAATAAGGGAAGTTGAGTTGATTTTTATTTCAAGGGAATATGCCCTTGAGTGTAAGACCATATATTAAATTCACCCTCATTTAAATGTTATTTCTATTTGTGTAATTCTATGGGCCATCAAACCTTATGAATGTATATTCCATCGCATTGAGAAACAAATTGTTGCTTCAAGACTGGCCATCTTCTTACCAAAGTAATTTCTTTATTAAGAAATCAGTGGTGGTGCGATAGACTCGAATATAGTCCATGATTCTAACATGGAAATAGGTTATATAAAGCCCAAAAAGGACAAACTTTTTAGAATGTCTAAAAGGAAATTTCACAAATTGAAGAGAAACTACGAGTTGTTCATCAATGTCAAAAAATTAATTGTTAGTAATGATCATCTCTTCGGTTGCCAACAAGCCATGTAGAATATATACTCTACCACGTGGCATGATGATTTACATTCGAAATAGATTCCAAGTATACTGACAAAATTTGATTTAGGAAATTTTACGCGAAAGGGTATGATCCATCAGTCGTTACTAAGTCTTCGGGAAAAGATCAATTCAATTAGCAATGTATAAATCAAGGTTGATGGGAAATGACATCATCAATTTCAAATGTTGAAATATGCAAAGCAATTTTTTCAATCAACAGGCTAAGTCTATTCAGATTATACTCCCAAATTATCCACAATATGACTATGAGATTTGGCACGTTGATGATGAAACAAACTTCTAAATGATGATTTAGAGGAGTCCGTTTACACACCATAGTCAAAATGACTCAAATCTAGTGAGAGTGATAATGCTTATGGACCATTTGAAATCACTACATGATCTTAAATATTAATTTAGAGGTTATGCAAGTATTTTGATCAAATAATTTGGTTCCAGTCTAAATGCATAGATAATGTGTGTCTCTAAGAAAGAAAATAGTTAGTACTAAGACATTTCTATCACTGCAAGTAGACAACATGCTACTGATGGTATTGATGTATCCGTGTAAAATTAGTTAAATCTTAGTTGTTTCTTGATGACGGATTTGAAAGAGGAATTCATTATACTTGCTATAAGAGAATGTTAGGATTAACCAAATCGATATACGTAGGCACCATATAAAAATGTTTAATAGGTAGCATATGAGATAGATTCCTTGTATATCGAAAAGAGGTACCATAATATTTGTTATATTATTTACTATATAATAATTTTCTTAAGCACTTGGTGCAGCTAGCGAATATCAAATTCAAGTTAAAATCACTGAATGGAAGCCAAGAGTATTCTCGAGTATTTATGAAATAATAAAGAATACTTTATGAAAACTACGAAATCCTTATAAAGGAATGTTTAGACTCGAACTTTATAAAAGACATCAAATATAGTAAGTTAATCTTAAATTCATGTTCACACTTGATAAAGAAGCTTTAAGTCGAAAATGTTCCAACCAAGAGGTCATGGCATATTCAACTATAAAGGCTAAGTACATTGCCATGAATAGTACCACAACGATACCAGTATATGTGCACAAATTTATAAAAAAGCTAGGTTTGGTTCCTACTATTAAGAATCCAATGCATATTATGAATATGATAAAAAGGATGCAATATAGATTTCAATAGAAACCAACTGCTCCATAAGAGATCAAGATATGTTCTTCGTCGTTATCATATGATAAAACAATTTATCTACGATGGAGAAGTATAATCAAAAAAGTAGATATGAAATAATAATATTACAGATCCACTCAGCAAAGCCCTTTCTTAGTTTAATCTAAGAAAACTGATCGAGAGTATGGTTATGAGTCACGATAACCTCAAGTGCAAGTTGGAGATTGATAGAGTTAAGGTATGCTCTAGAGGTAATTATGTAATTTGATTGTATAACTTAACACTTATAGCGATTCTTATTCGAAATAAAGTTTATTTTTTATTTTATTTTTTATTGTATATATTGTTAAATTGGCTTATAATCAACCTGTTAAGTACATTATACCTTTACAAGTACAAAATCTTTAAGAAAAATATTTAATCGATTGTAGTTATGAATGTGTCCGTAATAATAGGTATTGAATCGTATAAAATAAACACTTGTCCTTAAATGTTCCTAGTCAAAATATATTGAGAACGTGATATCCATATACCTGTAGGCGCTAGTATATTTAACACTTTCCATATGAAGGACGGTGAGGTGGGCACGGTCGGTTAACCGAACCGATCGGTTAATTAACCGATTTAACCGACCATATTGAACGGTTCGATTAACCGAACCGAAAATTATACTAGGTAGTTTATTTCGACCAAACCGAAAATTATTAACCGTGGTTAACTATCCATTTAAATCGGTTAACCGATTAAGCTTCGTCGGTTAACCAACAGTCGGTTAACTACTCTGTTAACCGCAACCAGCTGTTAAAATTAACCAAAACTAATATAAAAAGGGACAACTAGCAAAGAACAGCGGTAACCAATAAGGCAATAACATAATTATATTACATATTACTCACTGCATAATATAGGACACAGTTATAAATCAAACAAGCAAGGCATTGCAGTAAGCCTAATAACCAGAGCAAAAACTAAGCAAAAATTAGCAAAATGCGCTGCACAAACAGTACATACTAACCAAAATCTAGGCCAAAGCAAAATCTCAATAAGCATATCACATAATATACATGTAGAACTCACTGGTGCAACATACTAGCATATTACATATATATTACATATAATATTAACACAACTCTCCAAGCTGCAAATTACATATACTAAAAATTACACGAACCACTTCCAGCAACTTTGTAAGGAAATTGATGATAAAACTGAGCAAGAAAGCAACCAACTTAGCAACTCTCCAAGCTCCAAACTAATGATGAAGCTGATGATAAAACATGTATATATGATGAACAGGTTTATACATGATGAACAAGTTCATATATGAAATTACAATCTATAAACCGTAAAGTCTCAGTATCACCAAATTCTGACAGTTTCACTTCTACTTTTTCATAATGTTTTACAAATTTGAACTTGAAAGATAATTTAATGTATGTTTGATCAATTTGACCATCACTTCAAAGTGCTTTTGTAAAAAAAAGGAAATATTACTAAAAATTAACCAATTAATTCTCAAAAATATACTTCACTTTTGAGTTATGTTCCTTGTGAACCAATTTCTTTACACTTCATTTTGTCTACATGAGCATTTTGAACAAAAGAAAACTATAATGTCATGCATTAAAAGGTTTTCCATACTTGTCATACCATTACTCTTAATATCTTAGCTACAACTTTGTTCTCCTGTATATGTATGTACAGAGTAATTCTCTTTACTTTATGACATCAATGTATTTTATTAATCCCATAATAAGATGAACTTTGAAACTCCTATGAACAATAGTTGCAAAGACAAAAGAAAAATCTTACTTTAGATGAGATAATGAACTAAGATATTCAATAGCAATGCACAAAATAGGGATGCAACAATGTTTGTGTATATTGATTTTGTGCAAAGAGAAACCGCATAAGCAAAATAAACCTTTGACTTATTACTAATTATGTGCAGATGGAAGCAATTTTTTGTATCACACAACAGACAGAAGTTCACATTTGTTTTGGGAATGGACACAACATCTGTGGGTAAAAAGTTCCAAATTAATCTCATTTCATATCAATAACATTCATCAAAACAAAAATGGATTCTTTAACAACAGCCCAACATGCATATTAATTTTTTTTGAATATATCATTGGGTAGTTAAACAGAAAATTAGCTCCTTAAACTTCCTAAAGAACATTGGAAAATGTACTTGTATTTCACAATAACACTATTCATGTCAGAAAATTGAAGTGAATATTGACTACTTATGTTACCAGGTACAAAACAAATTAACAAAGTGTAGGATGTAATCTGCAATTATTAAACACGTGAATTCAATGTTTAAGGGAGTTAAGAGCTGCACATACCCATTTACAACTTAATTAAGAGTTTAACAAAAACATTAGTAATCTGTAATGCTGCCTTCAAAAAAATTTATTGCCTTCAAATATATTTGGTAGGAAGTATTTATATATCAAAACCAAGTTGCAATATCTTCCGTTTTTTTAATCATGTGAAAAATTCGTTTTGTTATTGCTATTATTTTGCAGAACATGAATTGATAAATTTTTTTACTGAATAAATCTGAAACACAAATTTGTAAATCAAAGAATTCATCTCTTAAGCCACTATCTACACCAATTTACAACTTAATTACATATGCATACTGAACTGAATTTGGTAAATGGTAAGCAACTAGACCAGAACAACAGAACTAAATTAAATATGTATTGTAGATCAACATATTCGAACAAAGTAATTTTGTAATTACACTTATTGAATATTAAATCGAACATAAAAGTATACTCACTTTCTTTCTATTCCTTCACGACTCCATTAATTTATGAACCATCTCAGATGATGGTCATCACTTGTGTGCAGGTTTGGACTAACATCGGCGATTAGCAACGAGATAAGCACCGGATAGATCTAGAATTCACCTTTTCTCCTTTTATTTTTATTTTGTACAGATTAAGAAATGAGAATTCGGCCTAGAAAGGATGATATTATGGTACACTAAGTATTGGTTTGGGTATGGGTTGCTTATAAATGGGTTAATACTGGTTTTGGGCTGCGATAAAAAAAAATTGGTCGGTTAACGGTTAACCGATCGACTAGGTTTTGTTAACCGTTAACCGAACCGAAAATGGTCGGTTATGGTCGCTCGGTTAACCGATAATGTTGGTTAACTGAAATTACCGGTTAAGTCGGTTCGGTTGATGTCGGTTAAGTCGGTTAAATGCCCACCCCTACGGTGAATTACTCATGACCACTGGGGAGCATAAGGGGTTACGCACGCGTAGTTGTTTGGAACAATTGCAGAATGACTCAATAAATGTGTTCTATAGTTGAAAGTTAAATAGAAGATCTCATGTTACAATGTGCATTAGTCATTTGACTTGAGAACATTGTGAATCTTAAGTGTCTAAACTATACTTTAATTATGGTTAATTATACGACAACGAAGACCATGTTAAGGTCATGGTTGTATATAAGTTGAACCGCTCAAAGTGAACCACTATTCAAGGGAGGATTCATCTCCTTCGAATAGAAGGTTAGTATCACCGTAATTGGTAGTCAAAATAAAGACCAAAATAAAGTCAAAGTCTTTGGCCAAAGAAAATTGATTAATTGTTAATCGATTGAACCATGGAATTCAAATTAGGACTTCATAATTAAATACAGATATTATTAGAGTTTTGGCCATTGATCGAGCTTTAGATTTCCAAGTGATATAGTGATAACGAAAAGAAAACATGCACAATATATCGTTTCCTACGGGTGTCACTTTAAATTATAAGAAATTGGATTTCAGCTAGATAATCTATAAGCAACTAAACTCGTGTCCACTACTGTTCTTTAATAAATTCCATATGAGCTTTAATATTAAAATTGTTTAAATTTCACCGAGGGTTGAGTTCACACCTCGAAGTCATAAAACCGCAACTCTCACTTTTCAACCAAAAATAATTTAACGAAATAATTTATAAAAATTATAAATTATTATGGAGATATTAGTATAATGGTTTGTATTAATCAATTTTCTATTAATATTAAAGGGCCTAAAATCAATTAATATAACAAATAATTGTTATATATTTATTTAATTAATTTTAGACCAATATAATAATTTAAATATAATAAATAATACATACACGCACACTCTATTTTGTGTTAAGAGCAAAACTCGGCTTGACTTCCAAGAGTTAAAGAAGAAGATAAGTGATAAGTATATTCAAAGAGGTTGTTATGGTCATATATGTAAATACCATTTTCATTAGTCCTAGGTTACGATTCCATGATTTCAATTTGACACAATCGACCATTAAATTCACAATCAAGCTAAAAAAAATTATTGAATTACAAATGAAATTGGAGAAGAAGGAGATTCAGAAAATGACCCCTTCATATATGGAGGTACATGCCTATTTATAGTAATTACACCCTTGGACATTTGACATGTGGCATATTGTGGATTTTGAACGGTCATGATTCTTTGGAAAGATAATGGCATGGCACATTAGGGGTATGACATGTGGCATCCTTGAGATGGTCTTTTTGGATAATCATAGCTTTTCTTACATTTGCTAACATGGTACAAGCTACCTATTAGAACATTAACACGTGGATTAAATCATAACTTCGATAGAACTTTTTCTTCATATCCCCAATACCACTTTATACTTCATATACCCGATAGCTTTATAAACTTGATAGCTTCATAGACCCAATAGCTACATAAACTCAATAGTTAGTGGACTCGATAGCCTCATACACTCAATGGCTTTGTATACTCGTTAACTTTATAGACTTGGTAGCTTCATAGGCTCGACAGCTTTAGCTACTACCCCAACACCGCGAAACAACACTCCCAAATCGAGGGGTGCACCCAAATCGAATCACAAAAGTAATAGATATGGTATCGAAGAAGTGTGTCCGCTAGAGATGGCGATCCTCAATGGCCCGGCGCGGCTCCTGTTTTAGTCATGTCAAGGGTCATCCAAAATCGTTCTCTTTCTTCAGTCAACGCGTACATCATTCCAACCACTTCATTCTGGATCATCACTCCGCGTATAGTTATTAAAGTGGTTTTCGGTTTAGATAGAGAGTATATCCATAACCGAATTCCGGTCTCTTTAATAACTTCCGTAATTATTACACCGATTGGTCGTTTATTTATTTCGAAACCAAATTAATTTCAATTTCAATTTCAATTCGTAAACCAACATTTCATATGTCTTTCAAAACCAATTTCCAAAATTTACGTTTCAAAACTTCAATTTACCATTTCAAAATCTTATAATTCAATTTCAGTCTTTATTTAAAACAATCTAAATATTGATTCAAGTTCGAATACAAGTTTCATTTCGAAAACATTTAAATTAAATCTTATTTAACATTCAGATCAATTTAAAATCATTTATCGATTTCATTCAATATTCGTTAAGTCACTATGCCATTCAAAACAATTTCCATTAAATTTTCAATTCATTAAATCAATTCTTAAGTTCATCTTCATTAAAACAAAACTTACAATTTTGAATTAAATTAAATTTGTCAAATCAATTCTTTCAATTTCAAGTCTTACATTAATTCCAAAATATCACATTTTCATTTCTGGTTAAAGAAATTCAATTTCACTTATTTACTTACTTAAATAATTTTCCAAAACTTAATTAATAAAGAAACTCAATTTCAATTATTTACGAAGTAAAATTCACTTATTCAAAAGTTCAATTTTCTTATTAAAGAATTTCAATTCAATTTAATCATTAAATAATTCAATCTTATTTAATTTTTAAATAACTCAAAACTTAATTATTAAATAATTTCGAAGTTTAATAATTTCAAACTTAATTATAATTCCAACTTAATTATAATTTCAAACTTAATTATTAAATCATTTCAAATTTTAATAATTTCAAACTTAATTATAATTCCAACTTAATTATAATTTCAAATTTAATTATTAAATCATTTCTCAAATTAAACAACATTCTTTCATCAATTACTTTTTTAATATTAATTATTCACATTTAAATTTCATTTAAAATTCAATTTCCAACTTTGTTTCAAAACAATATTATTTATTCAAAATAAAACCTTCATTTTATTTTTAAATCAAATTTATTGACCAATCGGGTTTTATTTAATTTCCTATCCTAGGTCAAGGTTCAATTTGGGTATTTATCATTTCAACCCGATTCCAATCCAATTCAAAATCAAAATATAACAAAGGGAACTTGCAGTGTGATAACTGGGATGGTGTCAAAGTAAATAAACAATCAATAACAACAATCAATATCAATCCAATAATCAATTCAAATAATCCCGAAATAATCGTATTAATTCGCATTGTTATTTGTACGAATTAATATAATTATTTCTAGAATCTACTCTATCATTTCAAGTAGATTAAAGATTATAACATTACGGGTTCACTTGTCGTTCAATTACAATTTCATACGTCATCAATTTAACAACGTACATTCAGTGATTCAAAATGTAATTAAACAAATCCTACGTGTCAATAAATTTAACAGATAAGGGGTCATATTATACAAATGTCAATTAATCAAATTTAACAATTAATCATCCTATATCAAGTTCAATTTCATACTATTTATCATTTTAACATTAACAATTTAACGTCCAATATAAACATCAAAAATCAATCAATTAACAACCAAACTGGATTATCATTTCATATATATAACAGATAATGGTGTCAGATGTCACAGGTGAACTGATACAGGTAATAGCATATATAACAGTATAATTAACTACAACAGCATATTTCAATTGTCGTTTCAATTGAAATCAAACTTAATAAATAAAAGAACGTTAATCGTGAGTGAGTGCTCACCTTTCGAGGCTAGATAGATTGGACGATGAAATTGAGTTGCAAATGCAGGAACGACTCCCAAATCAAAGTGAGATGGGCATGAAATTGGACGGACAAGCTGATAGATAGACATTGACGAAATCAAGTCAAGACTGGGTCGATGAATAAAATTGGTACAAGTGAACTCATACATACGGTTATTCCTAACTATTTATATATGAACATCATAGTTTTAAACTCCAACACATATTAAATATAGGTCTGTATATATTTCAAACTAATAAATAATCTTTTAAACAAATCTCTGTATATACTATTACAAAATCACTTTCCTTCATTCTTAAAACACATTTAATAAAATCGAATATCTACATCACATATATATTTATATATAAAGTAACAGGGAACTACAAATATATACACATACTTCCCTTATAATATACTTACAGGAAACGTCAATATAACATTCATAGAATAAAATATACTTAATATTCACATGAAAACTACAATATAAGGTAAACTATATTAAGATTTGTACAACTTTCGTATTAAACACATATGGTAATATATACAACTAATATAAATGTTATAGCCGAAACTCAACAGTGCACAATAGAACAATTTATAAACCGTAGGTGAGTTTGGAAAACAGTACATGATTCATACTACCTCAAGATAAACAAAAGAACTTCAACTAAAAAAAATGATATGGATTTAGGAATACAGTAGAAGGGATCTAAAAATAATAATAATAAACATATGCTTATTAATAAATAAATAAAAAAACCCAAAGAATATTGAACGTATATTAAGGAAGGAAGGTAACTTTGTGCGGTAGAACAATGCTATAATTGACCTTAACTGTTAATTTTTGAGAAAATTCCTAAACCGATACTGAAAAGAAAAGACAAATGTGTAACACTCTAAAAACTATAACAACACTTTACAATAATATGAAAAATATAACATATCTTAAAGTCCATAACAGATTCAAGCAAAACTAACTTTTATAACTGTAGCATGAATATGAGTACCCAACACTATATATATATATGCACAGTAAACAAATTTCTAACAACTATACTTTGATATATAAATGAACAGAAAGCTTGTTTATACCTCACACTTGGCCAAGCTAGGGGATGAAGCACGGTTCAAGGGACAAGAGTGGAAGGAGGAAGAAGAAGCAGGCGAGCATGGCTTCGTGTGGCAGACGGTGGTTGGGCTACTGGAATGGTGATGGTGGTTTGGCGAAGCCGCGAGGTGAGGAGCGGGTCGGAGGAGGTAAGGCAGGGGACGGTTGGGTTAGGCGTGAACTCGGGTCTGGCCGATGGGATGAACGGTGAGTGGGTGGCGCGCTGCATGCGGAGGAGGGCGGTGGCCGTTGCCGAGGTGGGTCAGGTCCGAAGGGAAGATGCAGTAAAGGGAAGAGGGAGGTGCTTCGGCAGTCGAGTGATGGAGGGCATCGACAAAGAGGAGGAGAGGAGTGGCGAACAAGGGGGTTCGGATGTGGGTTGTCGTGCTTGCTTGAAGGAAGCTGGGCACGGCTGTCTATATTTTTTTTTTAGAGGATGGAAATGAGTAAGGAAGAAGGTGATGTCAATTTTTATTTCATGTGAAAAGGAAGCTACAGCATGAAGAAATGAAACGTTCTATGCTTTATGTTTAAATATCATTTTATTAAAAGAAGAGCAAAGGTTTCCAAGTAAAAAGGCCTAGGGAATGGGTAGGATATAAACAATTTCTAAAAAAACAGTGCACGACATTGAAGGGACAGGAAGTGCATGCGTTTACAGATCAATGGAAACAAAGCACGGCTATTAGTTTTACAAAAAAAAAAAGTTGAAGGTACCGATACGGTAAGTGTTACGTACAGTGCAATGTACAACGAACTCCGAATTTGGCAATCGAATATACCGTAGAGATCGGCACGACGAGACGATCAAAACGGTATATAGAAATCACTGGTACGATCATCCGATAAAAATCGATATCGGTACCAGAATACTGCTATTTTGCAGAAAATAAGAACGACGGAGCCAAAGATGTCCGAATTTGGAAAAACGACAAACTGAAATCTTGCTCAGAAGATGGTTTAGAATTTTTTTAAGTAAAAATATTTTGGTTTCGAAAACATTTTATTTTCAACGCTTTTTAACTGATTACATTGAAGTGAATTTACGCGCGAAATAAACTTTCATATTTTCGAACGAAAATTTACCAGTTGCTATGTTTAACTAAACGTATTCCAAATATCAAATTTTTATTTCAAAATTTTATCGTTTAAAATTTCACAAAATTTCAACTAATTACGTTATTAAAACGGTTGAAATTTACGGGTCGTTACAACTTTGTTCTCCTGTATATGTATGTACAGAGTAATTCTCTTTACTTTATGACATCAATGTATTTTATTAATCCCATAATAAGATGAACTTTGAAACTCCTATGAACAATAGTTGCAAAGACAAAAGAAAAATCTTACTTTAGATGAGATAATGAACTAAGATATTCAATAGCAATGCACAAAATAGGGATGCAACAATGTTTGTGTATATTGATTTTGTGCAAAGAGAAACCGCATAAGCAAAATAAACCTTTGACTTATTACTAATTATGTGCAGATGGAAGCAATTTTTTGTATCACACAACAGACAGAAGTTCACATTTGTTTTGGGAATGGACACAACATCTGTGGGTAAAAAGTTCCAAATTAATCTCATTTCATATCAATAACATTCATCAAAACAAAAATGGATTCTTTAACAACAGCCCAACATGCATATTAATTTTTTTTGAATATATCATTGGGTAGTTAAACAGAAAATTAGCTCCTTAAACTTCCTAAAGAACATTGGAAAATGTACTTGTATTTCACAATAACACTATTCATGTCAGAAAATTGAAGTGAATATTGACTACTTATATTACCAGGTACAAAACAAATTAACAAAGTGTAGGATGTAATCTGCAATTATTAAACACGTGAATTCAATGTTTAAGGGAGTTAAGAGCTGCACATACCCATTTACAACTTAATTAAGAGTTTAACAAAAACATTAGTAATCTGTAATGCTGCCTTCAAAAAAATTTATTGCCTTCAAATATATTTGGTAGGAAGTATTTATATATCAAAACCAAGTTGCAATATCTTCCGTTTTTTTAATCATGTGAAAAATTCGTTTTGTTATTGCTATTATTTTGCAGAACATGAATTGATAAATTTTTTTACTGAATAAATCTGAAACACAAATTTGTAAATCAAAGAATTCATCTCTTAAGCCACTATCTACACCAATTTACAACTTAATTACATATGCATACTGAACTGAATTTGGTAAATGGTAAGCAACTAGACCAGAACAACAGAACTAAATTAAATATGTATTGTAGATCAACATATTCGAACAAAGTAATTTTGTAATTACACTTATTGAATATTAAATCGAACATAAAAGTATACTCACTTTCTTTCTATTCCTTCACGACTCCATTAATTTATGAACCATCTCAGATGATGGTCATCACTTGTGTGCAGGTTTGGACTAACATCGGCGATTAGCAACGAGATAAGCACCGGATAGATCTAGAATTCACCTTTTCTCCTTTTATTTTTATTTTGTACAGATTAAGAAATGAGAATTCGGCCTAGAAAGGATGATATTATGGTACACTAAGTATTGGTTTGGGTATGGGTTGCTTATAAATGGGTTAATACTGGTTTTGGGCTGCGATAAAAAAAAATTGGTCGGTTAACGGTTAACCGATCGACTAGGTTTTGTTAACCGTTAACCGAACCGAAAATGGTCGGTTATGGTCGCTCGGTTAACCGATAATGTTGGTTAACTGAAATTACCGGTTAAGTCGGTTCGGTTGATGTCGGTTAAGTCGGTTAAATGCCCACCCCTACGGTGAATTACTCATGACCACTGGGGAGCATAAGGGGTTACGCACGCGTAGTTGTTTGGAACAATTGCAGAATGACTCAATAAATGTGTTCTATAGTTGAAAGTTAAATAGAAGATCTCATGTTACAATGTGCATTAGTCATTTGACTTGAGAACATTGTGAATCTTAAGTGTCTAAACTATACTTTAATTATGGTTAATTATACGACAACGAAGACCATGTTAAGGTCATGGTTGTATATAAGTTGAACCGCTCAAAGTGAACCACTATTCAAGGGAGGATTCATCTCCTTCGAATAGAAGGTTAGTATCACCGTAATTGGTAGTCAAAATAAAGACCAAAATAAAGTCAAAGTCTTTGGCCAAAGAAAATTGATTAATTGTTAATCGATTGAACCATGGAATTCAAATTAGGACTTCATAATTAAGTACAGATATTATTAGAGTTTTGGCCATTGATCGAGCTTTAGATTTCCAAGTGATATAGTGATAACGAAAAGAAAACATGCACAATATATCGTTTCCTACGGGTGTCACTTTAAATTATAAGAAATTGGATTTCAGCTAGATAATCTATAAGCAACTAAACTCGTGTCCACTACTGTTCTTTAATAAATTCCATATGAGCTTTAATATTAAAATTGTTTAAATTTCACCGAGGGTTGAGTTCACACCTCGAAGTCATAAAACCGCAACTCTCACTTTTCAACCAAAAATAATTTAACGAAATAATTTATAAAAATTATAAATTATTATGGAGATATTAGTATAATGGTTTGTATTAATCAATTTTCTATTAATATTAAAGGGCCTAAAATCAATTAATATAACAAATAATTGTTATATATTTATTTAATTAATTTTAGACCAATATAATAATTTAAATATAATAAATAATACATACACGCACACTCTATTTTGTGTTAAGAGCAAAACTCGGCTTGACTTCCAAGAGTTAAAGAAGAAGATAAGTGATAAGTATATTCAAAGAGGTTGTTATGGTCATATATGTAAATACCATTTTCATTAGTCCTAGGTTACGATTCCATGATTTCAATTTGACACAATCGACCATTAAATTCACAATCAAGCTAAAAAAAATTATTGAATTACAAATGAAATTGGAGAAGAAGGAGATTCAGAAAATGACCCCTTCATATATGGAGGTACATGCCTATTTATAGTAATTACACCCTTGGACATTTGACATGTGGCATATTGTGGATTTTGAATGGTCATGATTCTTTGGAAAGATAATGGCATGGCACATTAGGGGTATGACATGTGGCATCCTTGAGATGGTCTTTTTGGATAATCATAGCTTTTCTTACATTTGCTAACATGGTACAAGCTACCTATTAGAACATTAACACGTGGATTAAATCATAACTTCGATAGAACTTTTTCTTCATATCCCCAATACCACTTTATACTTCATATACCGGATAGCTTTATAAACTTGATAGCTTCATAGACCCAATAGCTACATAAACTCAATAGTTAGTGGACTCGATAGCCTCATACACTCAATGGCTTTGTATACTCGTTAACTTTATAGACTTGGTAGCTTCATAGGCTCGACAGCTTTATAAACATGATAGCTTCATCAACACAATAACTTCACACTTGATAGCTTCATCAACACAATAGCTTTATAAGCTCGTTAGCTTCATCAATAAGATAGCTTTATAAATTGTAACGACTAGCTTTTTCGACCCTCAAAAGTCGACACTAATACATCCATGGTATTCACATACCGAGCATCCAAATGCTAAAAAGACAGATTGTTGGGGTGAAAGAAAGAAAACACAGAACAGATCTCACATTGTGATGAGTAATATATAATATACAATAATTCTTTACAAAAGAAAATTTATTATACATTCATCAATTAGAGTAAATTAAATAACATCAGCCTGGATAGTTATAAAATCCTATCCTCACAAATGATGATAAATACAATACACGAAAATATAGCGGAAAAAAAGAAATGTGAATACATCTTGGAGGCATCCAGCTCATCCCCTGAAGCTCCAAAGCATCCATAACTAAATCTAGAAATATGCTCGGGCTGACTCGAGCATTATAAGAAAATAACTCCCTGAGCAGTCTGGTAAACCAGCGTGAGAAACACAAATCATATGGATTTTTAATATTATAAAAGCTTTCAAATTAAAGGTATATTATCAGACCACGCTACATATAAACATAGACGGGTTTTAACTTACGATAACCAAACCATTTATAGGATATCTTTTAATATTATAATAATGTCTAGGGTTTAAAATAATATTGAATCATGGTCAGAATGATTACATTAATTACATTCGACAGCATACATAGTATACAACTAAGTCCACAAAGGCACGTATTGGAGAATGGATACCATAAAATGACAATGCTACTGGTGTACCACCTGTCACAGTACATCTCTAGAAAAATGTACTGAGATCGCAAAACATTTGCACCCATATAACTGTAGAGCCGGCCTACCTCTTCCTGGATAGTACCGAAAATGTCATTACCCTGGTTGTCGGCCAACAACCATACGAGTCACTAGCATACATAAATGGGTTAATATTGATCTAGATTGGGTGATGAACATACCCTAATGGTAGCAAACCACATAGCTCTGCCGCATATCCCAAGTTTTAGTCATTACTAGGTGTGAGGCCTGAGGCTAAGTTTAAACTTTTTAGCAAATCCCACTTGGAATGCTGACACTGCCATTTGGGCAATAGTGCAATATCAGCGTTCATCCGTACAAGTTGTTATGGGACTGAACAAACTAAAGGCACTACTTCTAGTACATCCTTAGGATTAATAGCAAGTAGTTCTTGCACTTTAAAGACTCCATCTTCGATTCCATCATCTTAAAGATGTTTCAATTTCGGATGCTTATGCTGGATCGAAGAGGTTTTCGGATAACATACCCAATCCCGATCTCTCGAACCGACAACGATAGTTTCAAAACTGGCCAATATTAGATAGTCGTTATTTAACTATCAAATAAACTAATAATCAAATTAGAGATTTAATTTCACATGTAAACTAAGCATGGTTTAGCACATCAGCAACCACTAAGCCTCTTTAATTAATCCTTTCATTAATTAAAATCACTTTGTAAATACTTGTATCAACATACCTTTATAAAGATATATTCACAAACCCTCTACTCTTTTCAATACTTGAAAACATATTTATATACTTATCTCATCGGTATAAGTATATTCACGAACCATTTCACTTTCAATACATAGAAAACTTTTCCATATACTTATATCAACAGTATAACTATATTCACAAAACGCAATATTTTCAATACTTAGAAAATGTACTCATATGCTTATCTCAGCGGTATAAGTAAACTCACAAATCTTAAGAAATATTTCATTTCCAAAACCATACTTAAGTGGGTTAAAACAAACGTCATTTAAAACACTGGTAATAATTAACCCAAAACACTTTTGGTGTAAGTATGTAGATTGTATAGAAATAAGATAGTTATCCCGCCTTTTGGCAAGGCCGTGATATCAAGGAATTGACTGAAAACCAAAGACCGCTCATCCCAATATTGAGTATACGCAAGTTCACTATGGATGTCGGTAAATTTTGTCCGAGTCCGGATCAAGCTATAATTAATATGACGAGACAGGCAAAGCTATGAAAGCCAACGCTCTAAATTTCAAGTCAATCCGAACTCGTATGCTCAAGATATGATCGATGCAATTTAATCAATCCTCTTATTCGCATCCATCAAGCTACTAAAGAAAACCCGACTTCGTAACGATTAATTTCGAACCGATCAGAGGCGCGCGATTTCGCATCGATCAGGAGAATGGTGATGTTCGTATCCACCAAGCCTCCGTTGTTCGTATCCATCAAGCCTCCGTTGTTCGTATCCATCAAGCCTCCATTGTTCGTATCCATCAAGCTTCGGTTGTTCGTATTATTCAATAAGTATTGTTTCGCA
Source organism: Allium fistulosum (assembly GCA_030737815.1). Lineage (NCBI taxonomy): Eukaryota > Viridiplantae > Streptophyta > Magnoliopsida > Asparagales > Amaryllidaceae > Allium > Allium fistulosum. Next base: position 1,122,388,468 of record CM060904.1, on the reverse strand, counting down.
TCCTTCTGTTCGTATCCATCACATACACTCAACTTCGTATCCACCTGGCCTGGTTTGATTTCGAATCCATCGATTGGAGTCAATTCGTACCAATTGGTCAAGGATCGATACGAACAGAGTGAAGGCAATCGATTGATACGAACAGAATGGTTGCAATCGATGCGAACATACCTCAAGTGTATCGATACGAACAGAGCAAGATCTAGTCGATACGAACAAGACACTACCGATCGATACGAACAAGGCGCATGCATAGGGAAGACTCGATCGTTCGGCATAAAAAGTGGACCGATCCGAGGAGTTAGCGCCATGTCAACTTGCAGGCACATGCTCAAGAACGATTTGAACAGACCGATACAAAGTATATCGATACGAACAAGACAGCCTAGGGAAAACGCGAGCTTGCATCGATCATAACTCACAATCTACAAGTCCAAATGCCACCAAATTTTCATAAGAGCTTGCGTACAACCTAAAGAATGTTCATGCTAAATTTCGACTCGATTGGGTCGAATTTCGTTCGATACGAAATTCGTTCATATCGATCACGGACCGAGTGCAAATCACGTGGGATCGATCGCGTGGGCCCACCCACATGCCAGAAGAGGTCTCCCGAGATCTGAGCGAGATATTTGCAGCCTACGCCTATAAATAGAATCCCAGAGCCTACAGAAAAAGGATCTTTTGGCTCACTGACGTCCAGACTCTGTCGAATTCACCATTGTACTCGAATTTCACTGTTGCGCTCGAGATTTACTGTTGTAATCCGCTGTAACCAGCAAGAAAAAGTTAATAAAGATCAATCATTTCATAGTGGACGTAGGCAATACGCCGAACCACTCTAAATCTCTACGTTCTTTTGCTGTTCTTCTTATTATTATGTGAAGTGTTTGTTAGGTAATCCTCTTTTTACATTTATTTCTTCATTTGATCTCTTCAAACCCTTCCGAAGAGTGTTGTGCCCAATTTTGGTACAAACACTTTGGTGCTTTCACCGAGAAAAAAAACCAGTTTTTTCTCCTACTCGTTGGATCTACTATCAATATCAGATTGCATAAATCTAAGAAGAAGATTCAGATCTCAAGTTCAAAGTTCTTCCATCCTATTCAGATTTGCATCAAGTCTAGGAAAGAGCTTCACTACTCATCATGGTTAACACAAGGACTACTTCTACAGCTGCAGATCTAGAAGGACGGGACAAACAGAATCCCGTACAACTGCCTCCGACTGACCAGAATGCATCCGGACCATCAGATCCGCAAGGCCTTGTTACCAGGGAAGAATTTCAGATATTAATGCAAGAATTGACTCAAAGCCGCTAACAGCTCACTCAATAACTCCGTGCTAATGCGGAACTGACCAACCAGCTAAACCGTCAAAGACGAAGGAGATCCAGGAGGGATCAGGCTTCCTATTCATCCACTGAAGGTTCAGCCTCTTCTGATTATCATCATAGATCCACACGCCCGCGACTGGATGGAAGTTACACACAGGCCACTGGGCATCAGAATACATTGAGTCTTGGGCAACCGAGAGTTGGTCCGTCAACCAGCCACCAGACTGGACCCTCCTCCCGAGGAGGCGCTACCCCATACCACATTACTGATAATCGTACTGCCACAACTATGGATTTGGGAGTTGATGCTCGGAACCGAACGGATCCGACCCACCACCAACGTAACCACACTCCCGAACCTTACGTCCTCGAAGATGTAGAACCAAGGAGGCGAGACATGGACCGTCGACAGCGACCGGCCCCTCCTCGCATTTTGGAACCCGACCACACCTTGGCCCAACCTGCTCAAAATGTCCAGATGCCCGACCTACCGACAATGATCCGTCAAATGATCCGTGAAAGTCAGGGTCTTAGCAATGATGACTGGGGAATCTCCCAGAGTCATACTCCTTTTACTGATGAGATACTCTATGCTGAACCACCTCGGTGATTTAGGATGCCGACTTTACCCGTTTATGAAGGGAGCTCAGATCCTAATCAACATATCTTGAAATATGAATGGTTGATGAATGTTGTGCGAGCTGATGACGCAGTTAAGTGCCGAAGCTTCCCGATCTCTCTGGGGGGCATAGCGACTATGTAGTTTACTCGACTACCACCTCGATCTATCTCATGTTTTGATCAGTTGGCAACAAAGTTTATTGAGCAATTTCGTATGCATGTCGCAAGACCGAAGGATGTTAATACTTTATCTAGTGTCACTCAAGCTCCCGGAGAGACACTCAGGCGTTATTTAGAGAGATCTCATGCTGCATGTGCTGAGATCAACAACCCTAATGATAACTCCATTCTAATGGCATTGACTAAAGGGATTGAGCCCGATTCTGAGTTCGGCAACTGGTTGGCCGGAAAACTCCCTGCATCATTGGATCGTTTCTATTCCAAGGCAGCCCAATTCTTGAGAAGGGAGGATGCGAAACAGTCTAGGAAGAAGGATGTTGCGGGGCCTAGTATGGAAGTAATTTAGAGTAATATTGCTGTGAAACAATCCGAGGAGAGCTCCAGGAAAGTGCAATTGAACATTCAGAATAAACAAGATCGGCAGAAAGGCAATGGTAACCAAAATAGAAAACGGGATCAGAACCGTGGTCCACGACGTAGGGCTCCTATGTTTGATAACTACACTCCTTTGAATACGTCGCTGGAGAATGTGTATCTGGAAACCTGCAATACCATTCAGTATAAAAAACCTGCTCCGAAACAGTCATCTGAGAAACAAATTCAGACAGGGAAGTTTTGCAGATTCCACGAAAGTTACGCCATAACACGAATGAGTGCCGTCATTTGCAGGTCTTATTGAAAAGTTGATACATGAAAGGAAGTTGGAACAGTTTGTGCGGGCGCCGCGGTCTGGAGGTGCGGGCCCATCGAATCAGAATCATATACCGAATCAGGCAAGATAGGAGGAACCCGCTCGTACTGGCGGGAGGTTGGTGATAAATACCATTAGTGGTGGTCCTCATCCAGCAGACCGAAGCTGGAAGGAAATGGAGTCGTATGCCAGTTCTATCAGGCATGCGAGCTTTGAATGTTGTAGTAATTCAGAAGATGGGGCTCCGGCCAAGCAACAAAGAACGATGGCAGATGACATTGTGTTTCAAAGTCGGGATGCTGACAGGATCGAAGCCCCTACTATTGATCCACTTGTCATATCAGCTCAGGTAGGTCCTGCTTGGATGAAGAGGATCTTGGTAGACAGTGGAAGTTCTGTGAATATATTGTTCAAGCGAGCTTATGACCATATGAAAATGGAAACTAAAGACTTGAAGCCGTGTCAGTCCCGTATTCATGGCTTTAATGGGAGCGCAACTATACCCACTTGAGTGGTGGAATTGCCAGTGGAGTTAGGTATTGGAGAATGCCGGAGAGTCCGAATACTGCAGTTTGTTGTTTTGGATATAGACTCGCCATATAATGCTTTCTTGGGCTGACCGGCCCTAGCTGAGTTCAGGGCTGCTATTGCCCCATGGTGTTTGACTCTAAAGTTCCCCGCTGATCGTGGAGTGGAGTCGTTCAAGGAGATCAGGCTGCTGGACGAGCCTGTTGTGTTGCTGAACTGCGCGAGGCGCAGCGAAAGGAGAAAGGAAAGGGCGTAGAGGAATCTCTCTACGTCCGATTTGTTGATAATTGACAATTGATGCTTGGGCCTAGGCCTGGGCACCCCAACCAATTCCAAAGAGATCTTGACCCGAGAGACACCGAAAGTGAAGACGAAAGTAAAGACAGTCAAGCTTCTCCAGCCAAACTGACGATCGATGTTCCAATCGATGATAAAGATGATTATAGAATGATAAAGATTGGATCTTAGTTAAGCCAACAAATGCAAGAGGAATTGGTTGAATTCCTCCGGGAAAACCTTGACTTGTTTGCCTGGACATATTCTGACATGTGTGGGATCTCGCCGGACATTGCGAGCCATGCATTGAACATTGACCCGCGGCACGTCCCGGTCAAACAAAAAAGGCGTGGTACTGATCCAGAGAGATCTGCCGCCCTTAAGGAAGAATTAGACAAGCTTAAATCGAATGGATTTATTCGAGATGCATTATATCTGGAATAGGTGTCAAATCCTATACTTGTCCAAAAGCCAAATGGGAAATGGAGAACGTGCATCGATTACTCTGATCTGAATAAAGCCTGCCCTAAAGACAGTTTTCCACTTCCTCGAATTGATCAACTCATAGATTCAACGGCTGGGCATGAACTCTTATCCTTCATGGATGCGTATTCCGGCTACAATTAAATACCAATGCACTTAGCCGACCAAGAGCATACCAGCTTCGTAACCAATATGGGACTTTATTGCTACAAGGTTATGCCCTTTGGACTCAAGAATGCTGGCGCAACTTATCAACGATTAGTTAATCAAATGTTCGCCAATCAGATTGGGAAAACCATGGAGGTATACGTGGATGACATGCTAGTTAAGTCATGATTCTCCACTGATCACATCAAAGACCTGGAGTCAATTTTTAATATTCTCCGAGAATACAGAATGAAGCTTAATCCGTTGAAATGTCAATTTTGGGTCGCATTAGGAAAATTTCTTGGGTTTATCATCAACGCTCGAGGAATCGAAGCCAATCCAGAAAAGATCTGGGTAATTAGAAACCTTGAAACTCCGAGAACTATAAAGCAAGTCCAGAGTCTCAATGGGAAAGTAGCAGCACTGAGCAGGTTCATTTCAAAGTCTACTGATAAATGCATTCCCTTCTTCGATCTGATCTAAAGAGGGAAACGAAACTTTGAATGGACCACAGAATGTGAGGGCGCATTCCGAGCATTAATTCAACATCTCTCCACACCACCAGTTTTGTCAAAGCCTATTGATCACGAAAAATTGTACATTTACTTGGCGGTATCAGAAAACGCAATCAATGCTGCCCTAATTCGGGAGGAAGACCGAATACAAAAGCCGGTCTACTATATTAGCAAACGACTAACCAGAGCTGAGAGAAATTATCCAAAGCTAGAGAAGTTGGCTTATTGTCTTGTTATTGCCTCGAGGAAGCTCCGTCCTTATTTCCAGGCTCGTCCTATCACTGTTTACACCGATCAGCCGTTACGACAGGTCCTTACCCGACCTGAGACGTCTGGTAGGTTACTCAAATGGAATATCGAGCTAAGTCAGTTTGACATTACCTACACTCCAAGGCGAGCCATTCAAGGACAAGTCCTAGCAGATTTCATAACCGAATTTACCATCCTAGAAGACTTGCCTGAAACTAGTGAATCTCCCCAGTATATCTAGAAGCTGCATACCGATGGTGCATCAAATGACCGTTGCTCAGGTGCAGGAGTTGTGCTTGAAACTCCTGAAGGTCGATCTATATGCTATGCTTTAAAGTTTGATTTTCGCGCGACCAACAATGAAGCTGAGTATGAAGCCCTACTTGCCGGATTGAGGCTTGCTAGAGATTTGAAAATCATTGCTGTGGAAATTTATTGTGATTCGCAATTGGTCGTGTGTCAAGTTCGGGGGGAATACCAGGCCAAGGACCGAAGACTGGCTGCTTACCTTGCTCGGGTTTAAGAAATATTAAATCAGTTTGATTACTATGTCATCTACTGCATACCCTGAGAGCGCAATCAAAAAGTCGATTCATTAGCCAAGTTAGCCAGCACAGGCGAGCCACAACTAATGGGACTCGTTCTCGTGGAGATATTAGCTTCCCCGAGCATCGACCGGATGGAGACAGATTGGATATTTGAGGTTGTTCGCGATAAGGAGTCATGGATGACTCCGTTCAGAAATTATCTCGAGCATGGAACCCTGCCAGAGCGCATGAGTGAAAAGAGAGATTCTTCGAAAAGCTTCACGGTTCACTATTCAAAATGGAGTTATGTATAGAAGAGGGTACTTTGTTACTTTACTCCGGTGTATCGCTCACGATGAAATCAAACGAGTGTTGCATGATGTGCATGAAGGAGAATGTGGCGATCACACTGGGGGGCAAGCCCTTGCCAAGAAAGTGCTCAGATATGGATACTATTGGCCAACCGTAAATTGCGATGCATCAAATTACGCCAGAAAGTGCAATAAATGCCAGAAGCATGCTCAGATTCCAAGGACCCCGCCTATCGAGATAACTCAAATGGTCAGTCCATGGCCGTTTGCAGTATGGGGCATTGATATTATTGGCTCTCTACCTCTAGCCAAAGGTGGTGCGAAGTACGCCATCGTAGCAGTTGATTACTTTACCAAGTGGGCGGAAGCTGAACCCCTTGCTACAATTACAACAAAGAAGGTGATCAACTTTGTAGTGTGCAAGTTCATCTGTCGATTTGGTCTCCCACATACTATCATCACTGATAACGAGACCCAGTTCGACAGTGTTGAATTTAAGGATGTTTGTCAGCGATTTCACATTTAGAAGAAATTCTCCATAGTCACACACCATCAAGCGAATGGACAATTCGAAGTTGTTAATAAAGTTATAAAGTCTATTCTGAAGAAACGACTGGAAAAGGCCGGGGGCAAATGGGTCGATGAACTTCCTATACCCTTATGGGCTTACCGAACAACCCACAAGTCCGCGACCGGCCACACTCCATTTTCTCTTTCTTATTGTTCAGAAGCTGTTATTCCAGTCGAATTAGTAGTGCCTTCTCATCGTGTGACATACTATGATCCGAAGACAAATGCTATATTACTTGCCGAATCTCTGGATTTATTAGATGAGAAGTATGAAGAGGCTGATTTGAGGGCAACCGCATACCGAAGTCGAGTCGTCCGATTATACAATGCCAAGGTCCGACCCCAAACCTTTGAATCATTAAGAGAATTTGTTCGGTCCCTTCGCATATGAATCCAACTTGGGAAGGGTCGTATGTTATTGAACGAAAGCTCGGAGATGGCACATTCAAATTATCGACCGTTGACGGTCTCACTCTTCCGAGAGCCTGGAACAACGAAAGTCTTTGCCGCTACTACACATGACAGGCTCTGTTTATTTAATCAGTCTATTTTTCATTTGCAATTTGTTTCTGCATTTTGAAATTTGAATTTGTAATAAGGCAACTGATTTTGCAGTATTTTCTGATTTCAGCAATAAAATGCAATCTCTTCGAGCCAGAGCTGTGATTTATTAAATGCGTCATACAACTATCACTATGAACGGAGAGCTAAATTCCACCCGACGGTGGAATTTATTCAAATAGGGAGTGATTGTGATACGAACGGTTACTCGCTAGATGATACCCGAGCTTTGGGGCAAGTCATCAAACTAAAGTCAAAAAAGGATTGATACATGACAATCCTTTAACCAGCTCCAGATTCCCAGAGTGTGAACTGGAGCATAAACTTACAAATACGGTTTCAAAGAGGGTGGATCCGTCCACTTAACGACTTCGCCCGTACCTTGACCAAGTTTGAGGGAAATGGATCCGTCCATCTAACAACTTCGCTTGTTAAATCGGGGTGGATGTGAACCGACCATCCACGATCCTGATAAATTCGTCGTTCCCGGAGTGTGAACGAAATCCTAAAGTCTGTACAAATGTGACTGACCATCTGTCGGACAACTCCAAGTTCCCGGAGCACGAACTAGAGTATAAACATCAACTAGCTCTGGATTCCCAAAGTGTGAACCGGAGTGTCAACATAAACACCAACTCCAAATTTCCAGAGTGCAAATTGGAGTATAAACGTTAACTCAAAATCCCCGGAGAGTGGATTGAAGTTTGAACACGAACCGGATTGGGATCGACCATCCGTAAAACAACTCTAAGTCCTCGGAGCGTGGTTGGAGTGTAAATGCAAATCGGGTGTGACTGACCACTCACGAATCCATCTGATGTCCCCAGAGTGTGGACACCATTACAAACATTAAACGGGTGCGACTGACCACCCGTGAAAATAACTTAAGTTCCCGGAGCATGGACGCACCCTTGAAACTCAAGCAGGCATGCCCGACTGCTGACGTACGAATGCAAATCCCTGGAGTGTGGATGCAATCGACGATAAATGAGCGAGTGCGATTCGACCATTCGAATTTCTTTAGTCCAGCATTAGTTCGATGAAGTTATGCTCGATGAGTTGAAAGTTGAATGCTATTGCCACTTGGTTTTACAATTTGCCCCTGAAGCTGGGGGCAGAACTTAAGTGCCGATCACTGATTGAGACAGTGTAGTATCGGATTCCAGTTTAACATTCAATCATCACTCATAGTCGTGATTGCAGGACTCAACGATTAAACATGGGTCAAAACCAAAAGTCGAAACTCAACAAGAACACTGGACTGGAGTTCAAATGCTAGAGCACTTAAGCAAATAAACGAAAATTGAATTAAAGACAAAATGGAATTTCATTTCAGTTGTTTGTAGAAGGAAACTAAGTACAAGTTTACCCAAAAAATTCTACTAGCAGGGGCCGAACCCGCATCTATACACGGCCAGCAAGTCTATTCTTTCTTCTTCTTCGGTTTCCCCTTCGGTGTAGACCCGCTAGAGCTTCCGCTTAGTTTTCTCTTTGAGCCCTTACCTTTTGACGGTCGGTCTCCAGTAGGGGGCATTATGTCAACATCCTCCTCCGAACTCAAATGTATTGGAATGCTTCCTGCAGGCGGAGTCGGAGGGACAGGATCAACAGAAGGAGGTGGGGCAGGCGCACTCGTCTCAATAACCGTTCCTCCCGGAGATATCATCCGCAAAGGAGCCGGACCAGGTCCAGCCATTCCACCGCCAAAACCACTGCCCCGCACGGCTGCCTCAATTTCAGCATTAATTTCAGCAATGATTTCCACCTCATGAAGCGTTTGTGCATCGTTAGGAACTCCCGTAGTTGGAGCCGAAGAACTTGTCATCGGTGCACTTCCGCCCATAACGAACGACAAATCTACAAAAGGATCGCTGTGATGACCGAGGAGTTTTTCCATCATCTGCTCATCAAAAATAAGTGTGCTCCCCTGTGCTCCATCAGTCGGTGCCGTGGTCGTTGTGGTGGTTGCTTCAGTTATAATGGCCTCCTGCATATAATGTGGTTCTTTAGTGGCAGGAGGCACGACCGATGTAGCATCAATCACTGAATAAAAACAAAAGAAGAACTGTTAATAACTACTTCAAGTGATGATTCCGATTTCGGATAAGCATAGAGAATGTTCAGAGTACCTTCCTCAGTTTGACTTGTGCGCAGCTGAACAGCCACAGAGATTTGCCCGCTGGCTTGAGATAATTGCGGCTGATCCGAGTTGTAAGCAGGAACGGATTGAGAATCAGCCGCAGAAGTCGGTTCACACTGGGTCGGCACAAGAATTTCAAGACTTGTATCGGGGTGCTCGACACTGGAACCTTCTCCAACTTCCAAATGCTAAGCGCCGAGCTTCTCCTTCTCATGTGAAATCATTACATCATGGAGAACTTTTCGCTCATCTTCATTCAGCATTCGGTTTTCAAGCTCAAATTCATCAACTTATAGCCCGTTAAGGCTCGTATCCACCGATACGAATAACACCCGGATGACTGGTTGGACTATTCGTATCCATCATAAATCCCTCGATACGAAAAGAGACTCAACAAGCAACAAAGGCAAGGCTCGTGCGAACTGTTCGAATCCATAAAAATGCATCGATGTGAAAGGAACATCAAGACTGCACTAGTGCAACATGGCTCCATCGATGCGAAATGTGTATTTCGCATCCATCAATGCGAATTACATCGATACAAGAACAATCTTTCAAACTTTTACGTTGATCCAGGAGAGGATCGATACGAAGGAACATTCCAACAACAACCGTCAAGCATTGTTACAACTCGAATTTTGCATCAATTCAGGAGAGGATCGATACAGAATTCGATTCGAGAAAACTGACAACGACTTGTGAACGCGCGAACGTTAACGAGAGTCAGGTTAACATATATGCATATATGTCAGACTAATATTCAATTTTCAAAATTGACAGGTTGAATGCCCACATGATGACGATTACAACAACAAACAGCTAATCAATATCATACAACAATCAGTTACAACAGTACACGGTACAACAGTTGGCAGTCAAAAATTCATATTACTGACAATCGGTCAACAAGTCAGACAGAACTGTTCAGAATGAAGGATATACCTATTCAAAGAACGTCATGTTCTCACAAGACGTACTTTAGGGGGGCAAATGTTATCCCGCCTTTTGGCAAGGCTGTGATATCAAGGAATTGACTGAAAACCAAAGACCGCTCATCCCAATATTGAGTATACGCAGGTTCACTATGGATGTCGGTAAATTTTGTCCGAGTCCGGATCAAGCTACAATTGATATGACGAGACAAGCAAAGCTATAAAAGCCAACACTCCAAATTTCAAGTCAATCCGAACTCGGATGCTCAAGATATGATCGATGCAATTTAATCAATCCTCTTGTTCGCATCCATCAAGCAACTAAAGAAAACCCAACTTCGTAACGATTAATTTCGAACCGATCAGAGGCGCACGATTTCGCATCGATCAGGAGAATGGTGATGTTCGTATCCATCAAGCCTCCATAGTTCGCATCCATTAAGCCTCCGTTGTTCGTATCTATCAAGCTTCGGTTGTTCGTATTATTCAATAAGTATTGTTTCGCATCCATCTGTTCGTATCCATCACGTACACTCAACTTCGTATCCACCTGGCGTGGTTTGATTTCGAATCCATCAATTAGAGTCAATTCGTACCAATTGGTCAAGGATCGATATGAACAGAGTGAAGGCAATCGATCGATACGAATAGAATGGTTGCAATCGATGCGAACATACCTCAAGTGTATCGATACGAACAGAGCAAGATCTGGTCGATGCGAACAAGACACTACCGATCGATATGAACAAGGCGCATGCACAGGGAAGACTCAATCGTTCGGCATAAAAAGTGGACCGATCCGAGGAGTTAGCGCCACTTCAACTTGCAGGCACATGCTCAAGAACGATTCGAACAGATCGATACGACGTATATCAATACGAACAAGACAGCCTAGGGAAAACGCGAGCTTGCATCGATCATAACTCACAATCTACAAGTCCAAATGCCACCAAATTTTCATAGGAGCTTGCTTACAACCTAAAGAATGTTCATGCTAAATTTCGACTTGATTGGGTCAAATCTTGATCGATACGAAATTCGTTCGTATCGATCACGGACCAGTGCAAATCACGTGGGATCGATCGCGTGGGCCCACCCACGTGCCAGAAGAGGTCTCCCAAGATCTGAGCGAGATATTTGCAGCATACGCCTATAAATAGCATCCCAGAGCCTACAGAAAAAGGATCTTTTGGCTCTCTGACGTCCAGACTCTGCCGAATTCACCATTGTACTCGAATTTCACTGTTGTGCTCGAGATTTAATGTTGTAATCCGCTGTAACCAGCAAGAAAAGGTTAAAAAAGATCAATCATTTCGTAGTGGACGTAGGCAATACGCCGAACTAATCTAAATCTCTGCGTTCTTTTGTTGTTCTTCTGATTATTGTGTGAAGTGTTTGTTAGATAATCCTCTTTTTACATTTATTTCTTCATTTTATCTCTTCAAACCCTTCCGAAGAGTGTTGTGCCCAATTTTGGTACAAACAAAGACCAAATATACGTACCATCACTATTTGATTTCAACTATCTCTCGATTAATAATGAAATCGGATAAGTTATAAAACTACCCTTGCCTCGACACACATTTCTAATTCTGAAGATAGAGGCGAGTTTCTATACCTTGGAATTTGGTTTAAAGTATGAGAAGAATATTTTCCATACCACCATAATTTAAAAGATCATTTATGGAAAACAAATCTCATTCCTTCTATAAAACTCCTTTTTATAAATCTCTTTTATATTTGCAAAACTCCTTTTATAAATCTCCAAATATAATTATCAAGCTCCTTTTACGAATCTCTAAATATAATTATAAAACTACTTTTATAAATCTCCAAATATAATTATTAAGCTCCTTTTATGAATCTCCAAATATAATTATAGAACTCCTTTTATGAATCTCCAAATCTAATTATAAAACTCCTTTCATAGATCTTTAAATATAATTATAAAACTCCTTTTATACATCTCCAAATATAATTCTCATATACTTTCCATAAAACGGTCATTCCATATGTCACTATAAATACAAAATTGTAATTTATTTTCCAATTTATCAAAATGATATAATTTTTCACTTTTATAAAACATCATTTATAAATCTATTCTATTATTCATAAAAATCCCATTTATAAATCTATCCTTTTTATACAACATTTTATATAAAGCGTTTCACCGATATATATTCCAAAATATTTCTATCTTATTTTTAAACAGAATCACTTTATGATAAAAGATAAGTAGTCCATTCATTTTCCTTTAAGATAAACATCTACTATTATATTAACTAATCTATAAAATAAGTACTTCACAAAATACTTTTTTAACATTTCCAAAAAGGTTGGAGTAAAATAAAAAGATACAAAAACTATTTTTAAATAAAATATCACAGGAAATCAAAAAAAAAGTCAGATTTAAAATCATTTTCTGAATCAAAACCAATTCCAAATCCAAATAGCAAATAATAGTATTTCAAAATACTAAAATGAGGCCAATAGCTACCATAGCACTTGACCAATGCTACTACTACCTTTATCACTAAAAAGGTTCAACTTTGAACATATATCAATGTCATATCCAATATGGCCAAACTATCAAGTTTTGACATTCAACAATTTGTACAACAGGTATATAACTGAAATTTAAAATCAATAATAGTGAGGAATCCGGATTCCTCTACTAAATTCCCTGTATTTCATTTTATATGTCACTCGCTTTTCAAAGTGGAAATTCAACCAAACCAAACCAATAAATCATTCAAACACAAAAGCAATAATTTATATCTACTATATACCATATAGTATTCATCCAAAGGTGAAATAACTCACCAAATTCCAACAGATGCTTAAGCGTTCCAATTTGATCTAAAATCAAACGACGTTCGATTTTAGCTCAAAATTCCACTTGCTTCAAACATGACGAAACCATTTCCAACGCATACTAACGCTATTACGAGTGCAATGCAAAATACCACATCTCGATTGGACCTCGTATGAAAGAGATATTCATTTTATAAGATTTTGAGATTAATTTAAGCAATTAATTAGCTTAATTAACATAACAAATTAATTACCCCACGAAAACCCTTCTTCCCCATCTCCTTAATCACCACCCTCATGTGCATGCTGATACACACCCTCCCCGACTGTGCACGCACGCTCCAACTCGGCATCCCTCAACGAAATCCAAATCCGACTTCACCGATGACTTCCACTTCGCCTCCTCTTCGCAACTAGCACCCTCACGTCGAGCTCGATCGATCGCCCAAAATTCCAACTTGCCCTATTCGAATGCGACAACTAACTGTCGCATTTCATGACACAGAGCCGCACCCTTCCAAACTCCTTCTACCGATGCTCTTCAACACAACAAACTCAAATCCAAACCCCATTTCACCAACCAACTCCCCAATCTCGACTAAACCCAAACCTTATTTTTGGTCCTCCACGTCAATCACCACCAAACCCGATCGCAACCCTAACAACTCACAAAGATTCGAAGATCTCTCCACTACAAATTCAATGAATTCAATTTCATGATTTTTAGTTATGTAAATGATTTGATTTAGAATTTTAAAGAGGACAGTTGATTTTCTTTCTTTATTTTAGTTTACTGTAATAAGAAAGTAGGAAGAGAGAGAGAAGAGGGAAATGAAAAGAAAAGGGGGAAAATATGAATAAAAGTCTTGTGTTTTGGTTTGTTTATTCTGTGATTTTCGATGATTCACTACAAAGCTTTTCGTTTGCGTACAAACCACGAACGACAAAAACAAAAGTATGATTGCGCACAAAAATACAACATGATCCCAAAACAAAAATAAAATACACAGGTTATCTTATTTTGTGAAATTTCAACAATACCATCGTTTGCCGATAAATACATCAAAGGAAAATTTAAATATTTTTCAAATTAAAAATTATGGAAAAATCTCATGAATTAAACTAAAAATACTTCAATAAAAATTGAGCCATTTTTTAACAATTGATTTTCTTATAATTTATTAACTTTGAATCAAATTTGATATTTAAATAAATTAATATTCTCATTAGAAATGTTAAAAAATCCCGGAACGTTACATTCTTCCCCGCTTAAAAGAATTTCGTACCCAAAATTCCTAAAGGAAGAAAAATATCCTCTAACCCTTAAGCTTTTAAAAACACATATGTTATGTAAAATTTTGGCAACATCTCCTTTGTGCGGCTAGGTCTAAAAAATCACAACAACAATATATGCCCATATCTGGGACGTCCCATATCTAGGGACAGCATAACAACCATATATACTTAAAATATTCCTTACAAAGTGTGTATGACATATAGAAACCACACCCGTTAAGCAATAAACACATACCAATTTATCAAGCAATCAAACTCTACTCATAAAACCAAAAGAAACTAGCTAGCCTTTGCTTCCATATATCTGTATCTCATTTACAAATGCCATCAAACCATATAACTTGCATTTTCTTATGCCAAAAGCAAATAATTATACTAAAACTCGTACAATGTACATATGTCATCCGTACGCAATATCAAATTCGATCACTCGCTCGATCATAAAAATTTAACTTCCAAACTAGTATCGCTCATTGACCACTCTTGTGCGGACTCCGATCAGGTTCCTTGATTAGAAACCTCTGTTCTCCTTACATAGCCATGTATTATGATAGAAAACTTCAGAATCATATCAAAATTCTATATCAAGTGTTCGCCACCAAGAATCTAGTGAAAAATCCTCCTTGTTTGGATCAGTGTAAATCACCTCGAAATCAGGTACTCAAATCTGGATCAAGGACAGTTACGCGAAAAAAATGATCTCCGTATAACTTACGTATTTTATTCCATTGGTTTCTTAACTATACTAATTTCTTTTTATTCACATTCAGTTACATCTGTAGTATATTTCCGTTAATACTAAAATCATTTAAGAACCATTTCATAAAACCATTACTTAAGTTTATAAACATCTTATAAAACACAACTTATGTTTATCAACACTTTAAAACTTATGTTCATATTCGAATAATACTCTTTTACATCCTAAGAGTATATATACAATATCAAATTTATTTTACTTAACCAGGACATTCAACAAATTTAAAACTTGTTTTAACTTACTATCTCCTTAAATTTATAAGTTACAAAAACTTATTTTTTTTATAATTTCACAAAAACACTTAGCTTCAATTTCTCAATTAATTTGGAAGTTTATGACTATCCAAAATCGTTGAAAATTCCATTTCATTTCAATAAATGAAAATTACCAAACAATATATCATAATGAGATGCACAAACCAAACTATCCTAGTGCATAGGATATATGTGTCCATATTATAACTTAACAAAATACTTCTGAATTAAACACCTAGGTTTTTTTCAAATCATTTTTGAATTAATAATATACATATCTCCTTTTCTACATCAAATCATACTTTCAGAGTTTTAAACAAAATTTGCTTTACCACCTCTGAAGCAAAACCACTATGGTAGCAATCCCTCACTTAGAAACTCAAAAATGAATGTCGATGATGCTACAGTCATCATTATAGTTATTTTCCAGCGACAGAAGTGAGTACGGTGCTTTCTATCTTCTTAAAAATCCATTTTAAAATATTTCTATTCATAAATACTTTCAAATAATACTATAATTATTTTCTCAAAGCTTTGAAAAACAATTTCCAAAACACTCGGATTCAAGTTCTCAAATTCTCAGTTATAAATCCTTTTTATTCATAAACCATATTTATGAACCATACTTATATAATTTTACCTTCTTATTTAAAATCATTTAACAAATGTATATCTTTGTTTGAATTATAATAAACAACTTTTATTAAAATTAAATTTTAACCCAACATTATCATCGAACACCTTATAGTCAAACCGTGAAACTGAATTCACAAGGTGTTCGTATTTAATTTAAATCAAACAAATGAATGCTTATAAACTGGCCAAGCACAACTAATCAAACAATAATCGATAATAATCGAATATTATCATCTCTAACAATCAAACACCCAATAAACAACCGAACCAGTCTAGTAAACCAGCTCGCCTTCTGAAGCTCCAAAGCATCCATAACTAAATCTAAAAATATGCTCGGGCTGACCTGAGCATTATAAGAAAATAACACTCGGATCAATCTAGTAAACCAGCTCGAGAAACACAAATCATATGGATTTTTAATGTCATAAAAGCTTTCAAATCAAAGATATTTCATAAGACCATGCCGCACATAAACATGGATGGGTTTTTACCTTACAATAACCAAACCATTTATAAGAAATATTTGGATATTATAATAATGTCTAGAGTTTAAAATAAGTATTGAATCATAACCAGAATGGTTATATTAATTACATTCGATAGCACATATAGTATACAACTAAGTCCGCAAAGGGACATATTGGAGAATGGATTCCATACAATGACAATGCTACTGGGGTACCGCCTGTCATAGTACATCTCTAGAAAAATTTATCGAGGTCGCAAGACATTTGCGCACCTGCCAACACAAAACTGGCCTATCCTTTCCTGGATAGTACCAAATATGTCCTCACCCAAGTTGCCAGCCAGCAATCTTACCAAGTTACTAGCATACATGAATGGGTCAATATCGATCTAGATCGGGTGAACATACCATAGTGGTAGCGGACCACATAGCCCTACTACATATTCCATATTTTTGTCATTACTGGGTGTGAGGCTTGAGACTACATTTTACCTTTTTAGCAAATCCCACTTGACTGCTAACACTACCCACTAGGCAATAATGCAATGTCAGCATTCATCCATACAAGTTGTTTTAGGACTGAACAAACTGAAGGCACTACTTCAACTACATCCTTAGGATTAGTAGCAAGTAGCCCTTCCACTTCAAAGACTACATCTTCGATTCCATCATCTTCAAGATGTCTCAAATTTGAACATTTATGCCAGTTCGAAGTGGTTTTTGGATAACATATCTATTCCCAGTCTCTTCGAACCGACAATGATAGTTTCAAAATAGGCTAATATTCGACTACTCGGTTATCTAACTATCAAATAAACAAACAATCAAATCAGAGATTTAATTTCACATATAAACAAAGCATGATTAAGTACATAAGCAACAACTAAGCCTCTTTAATTAATTCTTTCATTAATTAAACTTACTTTATAAATACTTGTATCAAAATACCTTTACAAAGATATACTCACAAACCCCATCTACTCTTTTCAATACTTGGAAAAATATTTATCTAGTTATCTCATCGGTATAAGTATATTCACAAATCATTTCACTTTCAATACTTAGAAAACTTTTCCATATACTTATATCAACAGCATAAGTATATTCACAAAACACTATAGTTCAAATACTAAGAAAAATGTACTTCTCTCAATGGTAAACGTATATTCACAAATCTTAAGAAAAATTTCATTTTCAATACCATACTTAATTGGTTTAAAACAAACGTCATTTAAAACATTGATAATAATAAACCTAAAACACTTTTGGTGTGATTAAATAGATCATATAGAAATTAGACCAAATACACTTACCACCATTTTCCAATTTCAAATAGTATTATCCCTTGATTAATAATGAAATCGAACAAGTTAGAAAACTATCCTTGCCTCGACACACATTCTTAATTCTCAAGATAGAGACGAGTTTACATACCTTTGAATTTGGTGTTAAATATGAAAAGAATATTTCCAATACCACCATAATTTAAAAGGATCGTTTATGGAAATAAGATCTCATTCCTTTTATAAAACACCTTTTTATAAACCTCTTTTATACATACAAAACTCATTTTATAAATCTCATTATATAATTTTAGAACTCCTTTTATAAATCTCTGAATATAATTATAACTTCTTTTATAAATCCCCAAATATAATTACAAAACTCCTTTTATAAATCTCCAAATATAATTAAAAAATTCCTATTCTAAATCTTCAAATATAATTATAAAACTACTTTTACAAATCTTCAAATATAATCATAAAACTACTTTTATAAATCTCCAAATGTAATTATAAAACTTCTTTTATAAACTCCAAATACAATTCTCATATACGTTACATAAAACGATCATTTCATATGTCATTATAAATTCAAAAATGTAAATTATTTTCCAATTTATCAAAATGATATAATTTTTAATTTTTATAAAACATCATTTATAAATCTATTCTTTATTTATAAAATCCTATTTATAAAGCTATCCTTTTTATACAACATTTTATATAATACGTTTCACCAATATTTATTCCAAAATATTTCTGTCTTTTTTTAAACAGAATCACTTCATAATAAAAGATAAGTTCCTCTTTCATTTTCCTTTAAGATAAACATCCGTTATTATATTAACTTTTCTGAAAAATAAATACTAAACATCCATTGTAATATTAACTTTTCTAAAAAATAAATACGTCCCAAAATTACTTTTTAACATTTTCAAAAAGGTTGGAGTAAAATAGAAAAGAACAAAACTATTTTTAGATAAAATATAACAAAAAATCCAAAAAAAGTCGGATTTAAAACCATTTTCTGTATCAAAACCAATTCCAAATCCAAACAACAATAATAGTGGTCCGAAATATTAAAATGAGGCCAATAGCTACTATAGCACTTAACCAATTCTAATACTGCATTTGTCTCTAAAAAGGTTTAACTTTTAACATATATCAATGTCATATCCAACATGGCTAAACTAGCAAGTTTTGATATTCAACAATTTATACAACAGGTATATAACTGAAATTTAAAATAAACAATAGTGAGGAATCTGGATTCCTCTACAAAATTCCATGTATTTAATTTTATATATCACTCGCTTTTCAAAGCGGGAATTCAACCAAACCAAACCAATAAATCATTCAAACATAAAACAATAATTTATATCTACTATATATCACATAGTATCCATCCAAAGGTGAGATATCTCACCAAAATTCTAGCGGGCGCTTAAGCGTTCCAATTTGATCTAAAATCGAATGACATTCGATTTTAGCTCAAAGTTCCACTTGTTCCAAACTCGATGAAACCAATTTCATCACGTAGATAACGCTAATACGAGCGCAATGAAAAATACCGCTTCTCGATTGTACCTTGTATAAGAGAGATATTCATTTTATAAGATTTTGAGATTAATTTAAACAATTAATTAGCTTAATTAACTTAACAAATTAACTACCCTACTAAAACCCTTCTTCCCCATCTCCTTAATCACCTCCCTTTTGTACATGTTGATACACACCATCCCCGACCATGTACGCACGCTGTAGCTCGACCATCCCTCAATGAAATCCAAATCCGACTTCACCGACGACAACCACTTCGCCTCCTCTCCTTAACCAACACCCTAAAGTTGAGCTCAATCAACCGCCCCAAATTCTGACCTACTCCATTTGAATGCGACAGCCAACTGTCGCATTTCATCACACAAAGTTGCACCTTCCCAAACTCCTTCCACCGATGCTCTTCGACATAACAAACTCAAATCCAAACCCCATTTCGCCAATTGTCTCCCCAATCTCGACTAAACCCAAACCCTAGTTTTGGTTCTCCACGTCAATCACCGTCAAAACCGACCACAACTCCACAAAGTCAAATATATTTGAAGATCTCTCCACTACCAATTCAACAAATCCAATTTCATGATTTTTAATTACGTAAATAATCTGATTTAGATTTTTAAAGAGGAAGGTTGATTTTCTTTCTTTGTATTAGTTTATTGTAATAAGAAAGTAGGAAGAGAGAGAAGAGAAAAATGAAAAGTAAAAGGGAGGGAATATGAAGAAAAGTCTTGTATTTTGGTTTTTATTTTGTGATTTCCGGCGTTTCACTACACAGCTTTTCGTTTGTGTACAAACTGTGAACGACAAAACAAAAATATGATCGCGCAAAAAATACTACATGATCCTAAAACAACAATAAAACACAATAGTTATCTTATTCTGTGAAATTTCAAAATACCATCATTTCCCGATAAATACATCAAACGGTGATTTAAATATTTTCCAAATTAAAAATTAAGGAAAATCCCATAAACTAAATTTAAAATACATCAATAAAAATCGAGTCGTTTTATTAACAATTGATTTTCTTATAATTTATTAACTTTGAATCAAATTTGAATATTTAAATAAATTAAATATTCCCATTCGGAATGTTAAGAAAATTCCGGATCATTACATAAATCCGATAGCTTCATCAATAAGATAGCTTTATAAAATCAATAGTTGCATCAACACGATAGCTTCATAAACGTGATAGCTTTGTAGCTCGATAGCCTCATGTAACAAGCCGCCTTTTCGACCATCGAAAGTCGACACCGAATACATCCACGGTATTCAAATGACGAACATCCAATCAACGAAAAGGCAGATTGTTATTTAAAATGATTAATCAAATATCATTATTTAAAACTATTCCTTTATATATATAAAATAGTGGTAAAATATTTCATTTACCAAATTTTCAAAAATCTATATCGTGTCGGTTTGTCTTGTTCAAGTGTTTAGAAATCCCTTCGACAACGTGGCGTCCCACATTCTCGACCTGAATTCATAAACCGCTCAATAGATCAATTAACATAATACGTTTTTTAACAATAACAAATATGCTCTCATATAACCATATCCTACCAAAGCCAAGGTTCTCACTTAACCTTCAGCTCTGATACCCAGTGCAATGAACTGCCTTTTTGACCATCGAAAGTCAATACCGAATACATTCATGGTATTCAAATGTCGAACATCCAATCGCTGGAAAGGCAGATTGTTAGGGTAAAATAAAAAGAAAAAAAAGAACAGGGAAATAGAATCTCACAACGGAAATGACAACATATAATATAACAAAGACGATATAAACTGTCACTCCAAAATATAGAGCACATCAGAGTTAAAACAAACTTTATCGGCTGGACTGTTATAAAATCCTGACCTTACAATTGGTGATAGGTATACAATATAATACCGTGGAAAATAAAACACTATGATATGTGAACATCCAGCTCTTCTCCAAGAACTCCATATCACCAAAGCCAACCTAGGAAAATACTCAGTCTGACCTGAGCATTATAAAATAACACCCAGGTCAGTCTAGAAAACCAGTGTGAGAATACTCAAGTAATGGGATAAACATAAAACAATCGGTGGGACCATGCCGCAAACGCGGAACGGGGTTAGGAATAAACAACAGAAGCAAATCTACATATAAAGGATGGGTAGATGTAAGAACAAATCTCATACTTAATAAATGGGCATAAATAATATCAAAATCTAGAATTGAATGAATAGACATAAATAATTAAACATAGAGAAGAGCACGAGGCGATTCTCAATGCAATTACAGAAACAATTCAGAGATTTGAATTTAACAAGGAAAGAGAGTTTTTCCAACAATGACTAGGAGGGTGCATCCTCTTACCCACAGTATGCCTCTAGAAATATACTTGAGAGCTATAATGGCTCTCGGAAACCTCCAAACCTGACCCCACCAACTGTTACCGAGAATTCGAGTATTTCACATCTCAATGCGCAAAACCGAATCCAATCTAGAGTGGATTTCAAAATAACCTAATAGGAGCAACCCCACATAGCTTGGCCCCCACTTGCACTTTGGTTTTAGTCATTTCCATCAAAGGATATCAAAGCTCAAAAGAGAAACAAATCATCTTGAATAGGTGAAACATAAGGAATATAGCAAGATCAAGATCGATAGTCGACAAATCAACTATCGAGAATAACAAAGTGATTTGTGTATGGGAATTAAATCGCATACACTTACCACTGATAAATGAATCAAACTTTTAAAACATTTGATTCACACTTGGACTTGATTTTCACATTACAATATTGTTAAAAACACTTTAAAACTACTCTTTAAAATTTTCTTTTCAAAAGGGCGGATTATAATTCTAAGTGTATTAAAACAAGGGTGAAAAACAAATGTCATTAAAACATTGTTTACTATAAAATAATTTACACTTAGCTTTATTTTTAAGCAATTCCTTTTTAAGAAGGTTGTCTCATTTATAAATTATCATTTATATTTTTAAAACAACACTTATTATCCCAAAGATAATAAATCAATTTAAATACCTTTACAAATTTAAAAACAATGTTAATTTATCCCAAGGGATAATCTATATTACTTTTCTATAACTTTAAAACCACATTAATTTTCCCAAAGAGAATAAATCAAATTTGAAATCTTTTATAAATTTAAACCAACATTAATTATCCCGAAAGATATTAATCACATTTATAATTTTCATAAATTTAAAACAATATTAATTATCCCAAAAGATAATTAATCAAATTTATAATCTCTTTTAATAAACCAATCAATTATGTTTGTTAAAGCAGTTAATTATCTCTAAAACACTTTTATTTAATCAGTAAATTAACTTTAAAACCTTTATTAAATCAGTTAATTAACTTTAAAACACTAAATCGGTTAATTCACTTTAAACATTATAAATTAAAATGATTAATTAACTTCAAATGTCATTATTTAAAATGATTAATCAAAATCAAATATGTAACGACCCGCTATTTTGGACCATTCACATCCATTATAAGTGTATAGGTAGACACTCATGCCGGAATTGAATTGCTCAAAATACCGCGTTGTTAATTTAAATTTGGCAAAACTGAACATATACAGTAAGTAAATAATCACAGATCACAGACACAGAGTAATAAATGCAGCGGAAATAAAAGAGATAGTAGTTCATGAAGCTACTATATAAATGTATGAGTTACATCAGAGTTAAGCCAGATACAGGGGAAGAGTAATACGATACATCAAATACAAATCAGAATACATCACTGGAATCATCGAATCCTGAAAGCAGAATAGATGGCTGGATCTTCAAGCAAAGCTCCAACTTCAAAGGTGAGTCTCGAATACTGGTACACTCAGTCTGACCCGAGCGTAAAGCAAAAACACAAGACACTCGAGTCAGGATTAACATTCTTATATTAATAAATCCAACTCAAGTGAAATAGCAATTGAAATACAAGTAACTCAAAGGATGTTGGAATAACCATCCTTTAAGGATCCGTTAAACTATCTACTATGTAGTAGTGTACGATAAGTAGATAATGCCTATCAGTAATATAAAATATCAAAATAGTGTTAAGTCATGGCCCATTCCACCCTTAACACATTTTTATTCCCAAGAGCATATACAAGACCGTAGTTTCCCCAAAACCGGAAGTCACCAGAGGGCAATCCATATACTAAAGGTACAAAACAAATCATAGTGGTCGCGTATAGGGATACAAGTATGACAAGGCACATGAGGCAATACCCAAGGTAGTGAAACTACTGTTTGCCTGATCCGGACTGGTGAGAATGCATCGCCGCAGTGACCGCAACACCGCGAAACAACACTCCCAAAATCAAGGGTGCACCAATCGACAACAAGTAATGAGTAGTTCGAAGAAGTGTGTTCGCTTGAGGTAGCTGACCTCCATTGGCCCGGCACGGCTCATGATTTTAGTCATTTCCAATTTGACACAAGTGTCAAGGCTATCCATTATCGTTCTCTTTCTTCAGTCATCACGTACATCATTCCAACCACTTCATTCTGGATCACACTCCACGTGTAGTTATTAAAGTGGTTTTCGGTTTAGACAGTGAGTATGTCCATAACCGATTCCGGTCTCTTTAATAACTTCCGTAATTATTTCACCGATTGGTCGTTTATATATTTCAAAACCAAATCAAATTCAATTTCAATTAGAATTTGTAAATCAACATTTCATTTGTCTTTCGAAATCAATTTCCAAAATTTTCGTTTCAAAACTTCCAAATTATCATTTCAAAATCTTATAATCCAATTTCAATTTTTATTTAAACAATTCAAATATTGATTCAAGTTCGTATATAAGTTTCATTCCGAAATCATTTAAATTAATTTGATTTAACATTTAAATCAATTTAAATTCATTTGTCGATTTCATTCAATATTCATTAAGTAAATTTTCCATTCAAAACAATTTCTATTAAATTTCCAATTCATTAAATCCATTATTCAAATTCAACTTCATTATATCAAAACTTACAATTTGAATTAAATTAAATTCATCAAATCAAATTCTTTAAATTTCAAGTCTTGCATTAATTTCAAAAAATCACATTTTATTTCTTGATAAAGAAATTCAATTTCACTGATTTACTTACTTAAATGATTTTCCAAACTTAATTAATAAAGAAACTCAATTTCAATTATTTACGAAGTAAAATTCACTTATTCAATTTAATTTAATCATCAAATAATTCAATCTTATTTAATTATTAAATAATTCAAAACTTAATTATTAAATAATTTCAAAGTTTAATAATTTCAAACTTAATTATTTAATCATTTCAAACTTAATTCAATCATTTCTCAAATTAAACATCGTTCTTTCATCAATTTCATTTTTAATATTTTGTTTCAGATTTTTAAATATTAACATTTTCCTTTCATTAAAAATTCAAATTTCAACTTCATTTCAAAACCATATTATTTATTCAAATAAAATCTTCGTTTTATTTTTAAATCAAATTATTGACCAATCGGGTTTTATTAAATTCTCTATCCTAAGTCAAGTTCATTTGGGTATTTATCATTTCAACCCGATTCCAATTCAATTCAAAATCAAAACATAGCAAAGGGAACTTGCAGTGTGATAACTGGGATGGTGTCAAAGTAAATAAACAAGCAATAAAAACAATCAATAACAATCCAATGATCAATTCAAATAATCCCGAAATAATCGTATTAATTCACATTGTTGTTTGTGTAAATTAATATAATTATTTCTAAAATCTACACTATCATTTCATGTAGATTAAAGATTATTACAATAATATAAATACGGCTCTTCACTTGATATTCAATTTCAATTTTACACTACAACAATTAATCCAATATACGTCGATGGTTCAAAATGTAATTATCACTATTCTACATGTCAATTAATTTAACAATTAAAAGGGGTCATATTCAACTAATCAAATTTAACATATAAATCAGAAAATTGTTAACTATCCTATATCCATTTCAATTTTGCATACTATTTATCATTTAATACTAACAATTTAACGTCTAATATAAACATCAACAATCAATCAATTATAAGCCAAACTGTATTATCATCGCATAAATAATTAACAGATAATGGTGTCAGATGTCACAGGTGAACTGATACAGGCAATAGCATATATAACAGTGTAATTAACTAACAGCAGCATATTTCAATTGTCATTTCAATTGAAATCAAATTTAATAAATAAAAGAACATTAATCGTGAGTGATTGCTCACCTTTCGAGGTTAGACGGATTTTGACAAAGAATTTGAGCTACGAATCCAGGCACAAATCTCAAAGCAGGGCAAGATTAAACTCGAATCGACGAACGAAGCTAAAGCTTGAAATTCACGAAATCAAATCGAACTGGATTGATGAAGAAAAATTGATATAAGTGAACTTATATTTATATGTATAATTATAAATAACTATATATATATATAAATCATATTCTAAATTCAAACACATATTAAATATATATATTTTCCAAAATTCTTGTTTCAAATTAAAACGTATATATTAAAATATATTCTTTATACATTTACAACCCAATTTTGATTTAAACACATATTCCTAAGATCACTATTTACATATCTGAAAAACCAAATCCACATCTTCATATATATAAACATATATATTATATATTATACTAATATATACTATTGACACGCAATGACTCTACAGGAAGTTTACACCTGTATTCTTCAAAGATAACCCCATATGCAAATATCTATACATATATACACTAGTTAAAACAGTATAACTCCAGCAGCTAACATGTTACATTTATAAATTTAAAACCAAGTTCACTTATACATATATATAACCGGTATATTATAACTAATATATAAACAAATATGTGACATATAGAAGTTTCAACAGCTAAATCTATAACTGTACGTACTACGCACATACCTACCTATAAATGAGGTCTACATACAAAACTTATATAACTTAAATATAAACTTCATAAGTGGCTGACATGCGCCTATATATATATATACATATATATATTTATAAACTAATGTATAAACAACAATATATACAACCGATACTTATATAAATAGATAACCATAACACGTTGTTATAACCTTATAGCAATAAATCATATATATAGACAATATACAAATGCGGATGAAAGAAAACTGTATGCACGCAAAATGTGTATGCGAACCCATGAAAATATGCAGACCCTTATATTTTTAACAAATTTAAGTAAACACGTTTTCTGATACAACTCTTATATAATCATCTACAAACACATGCAGACACACAACTTATTGTACATATATGTAGTCTAGTTTATGACTAAAGTATAAATCTCTATGCAAACAACTCAATATATATATATATATGCAACTAAACATACTAATATATAATTTGGCAAATGGATCTTATACTCTATAACATTATTACAAAATCTGCGCATTATAACAATTGTACTATATACATAAATCTGACACTATATTATATACATGATTTAAAACATATAAACTTATATATGTATATACATGAAATCAAAACATATAACAATATATATAAAATATACATACCATACAAAATAAATATTGCCACCAATTAAAGAAGATGGAGGGCAGAAAGCATGTACGACGTGGAAGAAGGCATGGAGTTTGGCGGAGGTGCTTGAGGCTGGTCATCACGGTGAGGCTACTCGATTTTGGTTGTGGCAGGGGGTCGGCGAGCTACTGGAAAAGTAGTGATCGGCGAAGGCTTGTAGTATTGGATTCATAGCAGGCATGGGGTGATGTCAGGTGGGGATGTGCTGTGTGGAGATGGGAATCGGTTGATGACAAATGCGGCAAAGGTGGTGATGGTCGGCTGTCGTGGAACCGGATGGTGGAGGTGCGGTCGCTGGAGACGGTAGCATGGCAGCGACGTGGGGTGGAAAAGGCGGAGGTTGGAGATGATGTTTGGTTCACGCGGAGGAGTGGGCTTGGAGGATTTGAAATAAAGGCGTGCTGTGGAAACTATAATGGTGGAAGGTGAACAAGTGGTGGCTTGTGAAGAGCAACTGTTGTTTTTATTTTATGTGCAGAGTAAGGGAACAACTAAAGTCATTGGAACCAGAGAGAAAATATAAATTTTCGTGGGAAATAGGAAAGAGAAAAGTAGAATAGTAACTGTCACAAAATTTGGGAACGGGCAAAAGAAGAAATGAAACAACAAATAATTTAAAATGTTGAGAATATCAAAAATTAGACATCGATTACCGGGAAGAATAAAGCTGGTGTCTATTGGAATTATACAGTGGAAAATGAATGATCACAGCAAAACAAAAACACGGACCGTTACAGTTATCCATTTCACGGTTTCCTCTATGTACCGGTCTTCAAAATACATAATTGAATATACTGCGGAGATCAGCGAGACGAGACGATCAAAACAGTATACAGATATCAGTGGTATGATTGAATTATAAAAATTTCGAATTTTCAACCGGCGGAAAATGCAAGAAAAACACAGAAAAATAAGATCGACGGAGCTAAAGAAGTCCGAATTTGGAAAACGAAAAATGGCATCTTGCTCAGAAGACGGTTTAAAATTTTTCTATGTAAAAATATTTAGGTTTCGGAAACATTTTATTTTCATCGCTTTTTAACTGATTAAATTGAAGTGAATTTACGCGCGAAATAAACCTTCATATTTTCGGACGTAAATTTACCAGTCGCTATGTTTAACTAGACGTATTCCAAATATTAAATTTTTATTTCAAAATTTTATCGTTTAAAATTTCACAAAATTTCAACTAATTACGTTATTAAAACAGTTGAAATTTACGGGTCGTTATAAAATATCATTATATAAAATGGTTAATAAAAATAAAGTATCCATATATAAATGATAATTAAATTCAAAAATCTTTAATTAAAATTATTAATTAAATCCAAATATCATTAATTAAAACGATTTATTAAGTTGAAAACATCACTAATCAAAATGATTAATTAGATTCAAACATCATTAGTTAAAATGTTTAATTAAATTTAAAACATCATTAGTTAAAATGATTAATTGATTTCAAATATCATTAATTAAAATGATTAATAACATCATTAATTAAAATATTTAATTAAATTTATATATCATTTATTAAAATGATTAGTTAATTTCATATATAATTAATTAAAATAATTAACCAAATTTCCAATATCATTAATAAAAATGATTGATTAAATTCAAATATCCATTTTTGTGAAAATACAAGCTTAAGATAGCACACACAAAGGTTTAGGGAAATGAGACTCAATAAGCGACGATATAGCGAAAATCGCTATAACAGCACTTAAACAACTCAAACAGAATATCATGATTATTTTCAACCAAACATCAATATATATGGAATAAGGATGTAAATAAATTTATATTGGCGAGAAACCCATTTGGTTCTCTCTACAAATGTTACCTGCAAAATAATGGTTACAGACAATATATATAGTCATATGGGTTCACTCAAATTATTTAATATGTCATCCATTTTCCAAAACGGGAATCAATCCAAGCGATCAATCAAACAACAATATAACTAACGTCCAAGCATTCAATAATACTTTATAGCATCACAAATATTATATAGTTTACTTTAAAAGTGAGTGAACTCACCAAAATTCCAATGGACGCTTTTGTGTTCTAGTTCGGCATAAAATCGAACGAAGTTCGACTTTAGCTCGAAATTCAACTTTCTCCAATTACAACGAAATCAGTTCCATCGCATAGCTAATGATGATAAGAGCATAACGCAAAATGTCTCGCCTCAATTGGACCTTGTATAAGAGATTTATACAATTTATAAGATTTCAATTTTAAATAATATATTTAAATAAATAATTACATAATTAGTATAATTACCTAATTAAACTATTTCTCCCCCAACGCTAATCATCTTCTGCCTGAAACAAGAAATGCATACCGGTACACCCAAAATGTCGTGCATGCACGCTCCACCCACACACCTCTAAACTCCGATCTGACCCCACTGACTACCTCCTCATCCAAAACTCCACCGTTCTATCCCCACCTCGTCGAGCCCAAAGCATTAGGCCTCATCGTGACCGGCTACAGCCTAATACGACAACCACTTATCGCCTTCCTTCCTAGGTTGTCGGACCTCGTCAAACCAATATCGACCGACTTCTCTTGCGCTCACGAGTTCAACCTCACTATCGAAGTTACCTCCAAACCCCTCAATAGATTTCCAACTTAGCCTCCTACTGTTGCCTCCATTCGAACGCAATATCAATACATGATCGGAGGTCCCCAAAACGTCACCACCTCCTCAATTTTCCTTTCCAAACTCGGATCCACTCTCACCTTGCACTCATTCGCCTCCAATCACCGAAAACATAAGCCTAGATCACTGCAAACTTTCGGCCATCACCAAAACATCACTTCAAACCCCCAAACCACCGTAGTTTTGGGAATTGATTTTTGAAGTTTCTGGGCATGGTTTAGTTTACTGGGAATGATAATGGAGAAGAAGCAAGGAACGAAAAAAAATGGGAGAGGGAAATGAAAAAATGAATCTTTGGTTAAGGACTGAATTTCTTGATTTTATAACAAAAAATGATTATGTTTGTATAAAGCAAATCCTTTAGCACACCCACACACCCAAGTACAGCCAATAAATGCTAAGCAACCAAAGAAGACCAGGAAAGATTTGCAAAAGATTGTGTCTTATTGTGTTTTGAAATAGTTAGTTTTGGGGTACTTCGCTATACAATATCCTGTTCACGTACGAGCCGCGAACGATAGAAATAAAAATACGATCGCGCACAACAATGTGACACGATCATAAAACAACAGTAAATACATTGGTTATCTTATTTTGGGAAGTTTCAAAAATACCGACATTTGCCGCAAAACACATCAAACGAAAGTTTAATTATTTTTCAAATTAAATTTTTTGCAAAATCCTATAAATTAAATTAAAAATACGTCATTAAAAATCAAGTCGTTTTATTACAAATAGATTTTCTTACTATTTATTATATTCAAACCATTTATTATTATAAATAAATTTACAAATAAGCTTACCGTTATTATTTATTAATTAAAAGGAGTTAAATAAAGTTAATAAATCCATTTAATTAATATTTAATTCACGATTCAAACATTTAAGTAATCTCTACATTTGAATTCAAGTTATTAACCTTTAAAATACAATTATTTAAATATTTAAAATTAATTAAATATCCAAAATCAAAACGATAAAATTCTGGAATGTTACACTTCATCAATATGATAGATTCATAGACCCGATGGCTTTATCAACACAATAGCTTCATATACTCTATAGCTTCGTCAACACGATAGCTTAATAAACCTGATAGCTTTATATTACGATAGTTTCATATACCCAATAGCACTTTGAATGGTGTTTTCAAGTACTATTTATTAATTTCCTTCATCTGTGTTGACATTAAATTATAGGTATAATATAAGCCTCTGGAAAAGGGTTTTCTTTAAACTTTTGTTTAAAGGGATTCTCTTTTTTTATTTAATGCATTTGCATTTCAACATTTCTCATGTGACGACCCAGATTTTTGGCCATCGAATATTGAGTGATTAACTGGTTTAAATCATTGAAACGTTGATTTTATTAGTCTAACAAATAAATTTTGATAATGGAAATATCTAAACAAATGTAAATTGATTTGAAAACTATCACAAATATTGAACTATAAAATCTCTGAATATAGTAAGTCTTATAGAAATAAAGTATATATATTAAATCCATAATTTAAATGAAGATGAAATATCTATAACAGGAAAAAAAATGAAAATACATACAAGCTTATGATGTTTAACATGTATATAAGTATATAAATGCACATATATATATATATATATATATATGTGTGTGTGTGTGTGTGTGTATGTATGTCCATATGAAAATCAAATATAGGAAGGTTTATATAATTGAGAATGTGTATATATATATACATGTATAATGACAAAATGAACATAAGTAAATATATGAAGAATGTGTATAAAATGATGATAGGAATATACATAAGTAAGTATATATGTGGAACATATAAATGTATATAACATGGGTGTATTTAAAAATATATAGAAATATATAAGTATACTTATATGTATATAAGTTATATAAAATAGTGATGGTGGAAAATGTAAATATATAGTGAGTAAACATTTACATAAAAGGCTTAAGTAAATGAGGTTGTTGCATGTGAATTTCTGTGTTGGAAAGTGCTTTGCATGTGTATATATAAGTAAATCTATGTGTGTATGCATCGGATTGAAGTGTGCATGTTGGTTGCCTGAGTATTCCTCTGTTCATAAGTTCAGAGTTTAAAGTTTTATCAACAATTCAAATCTTCCCAACTACTCTTTGTCAGATTTTGGAATTCAAACAAGACAATGGCATTAAATGCCATCATTTCTAGCACAAACCAGGTCATTTCAAATTGCTAATAAAAAAATCATTTCAGCCTCCACAAGAAAAAAAATCTATGAACAAAAGAAAATAAAATAAAAGTGTAAACATATGAAGATCTGTACAAATACCTCAGCCTTGGCTTACCCTGTAAGCTTCATTCTTCTCTATATACACCCGACTCTATCTTCTTTTTCCACTCATTCGATCAACTGAAGTAAATAAGAATACAAACTACCATTACAACTTAAAGAAAATATAAAACACTCAAGCCACAACAAAGATCATCAGGGGGACTCAACCAAAGTAGTGCTCTGTTCAAAAGGGAAAGGTGAGTAAGCAAATTCTATTTAAAGGTTTTAAAATCTGTTTAAAGTCTAGATGCATGCAGTAATTACTTAGAACAAAGTATGATGAGTGTTTGCATGTTGTTTAATATGGATTGTATGTATATGTAAATGACTATATGGATGTGTATATCTGTATACCAAGTGAATACTCTATTAGTTTTACAGATTTCAAATTTTGATCAAAAATTCAATATCTTCTTGCCTGATTCTTTTTAGAGATTGATATATAAATAAAAATTGTTTGTAATGACAAAATATTTGATCTAAAAATATTTCCAGATAATATTTAAGAGTAGTTTTATCATAAAGGAAGAAGAATAGTAAAAATTTAAACATATCAAAATTTCAACTTGAACAATTTGTGGATTCATGGATATAATCAGTGTATTTTCAAAACTATGATTTTTAGAAGAAGAATCATGATTTTTAAGATAGTAGTTTGAGAGGAATCGGGGGTTGAACAGATTTGGGTTTACTGTCGTTTTCCAGTGATCTAGGAGGATATGATTTTCGTGGTCGAGGCTGGAGGAAGCCGATAGTCGGGTGGTCGACGGAAAAATACCAGGAGAATTTCTAGAGCATTGTGGTGGCGAAACGAAGGTGAACTAGGGTTCATACCTGGGTTTGAGTCGTGGTTGTTCTCGAAGCAAACGCGGCGTCGTCGTTGGATTGGGCGTGATCGGTCATGGAGGAAAAGGTAGAGGATAGTCAGACGAAGCTAAGGTCTTGGTGGCGTGGATGATGGTGGTTGGAGTGGTCGTCGGCAAGGCGAGTTGTCGAAGAAGTTGGTTCTAGGTTGGGTTCATTTAGCTCGAATTTGATTTCAAGTTCGAACCTTCGATCTTGTGGTCAGGATTGAAGGGGCTGGTCATTGGTGACTCATTGGCGATGGTAGTGGTGGCCGGAGCACCAGCGTCGACCTATGCATGTGCACATGTATCCGGTGTATCAAGAGGTCGTGGTTGTGTTGTTTGAGCTTCGGGTGCGTTGATGTTATTCTTCGAGGTTGTCTCGAGTTTCTTTGGGGTGCATGATGAAGGTAGGGAAAGAAGAGAAGGGATCGGGTTTTGTCTTGGGTTTTTTTCGGAGTTTGGTTCGGGCATGTACCGAAGTGATTGAGTATAGTTGTAGTAGTTGGTTTTACAAGTTTTAAAAAGTAAAGAAATGAAGTTTTCAAAGTAAAGTAATGTTAGCAAGGTTTCAAGGTTAATATTTGTACAAGTTTCATGTATAAAATTATAAATCAAATGTTTTTGAATTTAATAATGATTAAGTAATCAATTAAGATAATGGATTATCTTAAGTTAATTAAAGTGATAAATCAAGGATGGTTAATTTAAGTGATTAATCATGAATAATTACTTAATTAAGGAGGATAATTAATGGGTAATTACTAAATGTGATTTATTAAATGATAATTACTTAATGGAAGTAATTAAGGATTAATTACTTAGTGTAATTAATTAGAGGATTGATTAACTAAGGAAATTAATTAAAGGGTTAATTAATTAATGTGATTAGTTAAAGGATGATTAATCAATGAAAGTGATTAGAAAATAATTAATTAGAGTAATTAATTAAGGATCACTGTAATAAATTATTATTAATTAATTTATAAGGGTAATTAAAGGTTAATTAATGTGAATGGTGGAAGATTAATTTATTTGTGTAATTAATTAAAGGCTAATTACTTAATGTAATTAAAGATGATAATTAAAGGATGATTAATTAATTGGTTTAATGTTAAGTAAGAAGGATTAAAAGCGATTGAAGTAATTAATTTAATTTATTTAAATTAATTAGAAATGGTGTGACTAATTAACCTTGCTTATGGATGATTGGGTTATATTCAATGCCTTGAATTGGTTGATATCTCTGATATGAAATGTTTTGTGATATGATATGTTTGGGTTGAACAGTGATAATGTGATTATCTATCGAGATGAATTGCTATGTAAAGTGACATCCTATATTTAAAATTTGAATTGTATTCACTTGAATAACTTGGATTAAGAGGACATTGAATTCGAAGAGACCGAGGTCGGGTATCTGTAAATACCCGAAACCACTTCGATTTGGAATCTACAATAATTCTTTATAGATTTGATGTAAAATCAATATGATAGAATGGAATAATTTAAGTAAACTTGACCATTGAAACTAAGGGTACTTAGTGATTGTTTGTGAAATAAGTGATTGGCTTTAACAGGAAAAGAACTCGTAGTAAGCTATGAGTTACCCGGGGTTTTAAATAAATTTTATGCATTGGTATTTCATGTTAGATGAGTTTACTCACACTGGTTTCCAGCCTGACTCGGGTGTTACTCTGATGTAATGCTCGGGTCAGACCGAGTATTACAGATTTTCAGGTAAGGACGTTCTGGAGCTCAGGAGACGAGCTGGATGGCAGGAACGTATGGAGTGTTTCCGCTGAGACTATTATTTCTGTTTATCTAAGGCATATTTGATTTGTATATGACTAGTGTTTGGGTATGAGAGTAACTCTGATGTATTATAAATGTATTTGACTGATACAGTATTCTTTGTAAACTGATATTATTTGATATTATATTTTGATCCACTGCGATTTTGAGAATCAGTGTTGTGTTTATGTTTCTTCTTCTTCTATCTCTTTCTTCTAACCTAAACAATCTGGAATTTTCGCGATCGAAAATTTTGGGTCGTTTCATCTCACTTCCTATTACTTTTTCGCTTTAGCATCACTTTTTTAGACCCTTGGTATTTTTTAGACCTGTTATACCATTCGTTGGATTGTTTTATTTTAAAATCAATGGTTAAATTTTAGCCCTAATTTTCCCCATAAATACATCGAGCTCTTCTCAAATTATTTTCTTCTCTCAAAGGTGTTGTTGTCCTTAAAACTAAACAATCTCTTCTCATTTAACTTAAGATTTTTGACTTTCTCTAGCGCTCAATTATTCGTAGTAATCTACTGCTTTTTTACTTGATTTCTATTATTTTTCATTATTTTTGTAAGCTAATTGATATGGTTTGAATCAAGCAACTTAGTTGGCTAATGTGATTCCTCTTATTACAATTTGATCGACTAAAATTCCAGTAAAGCTTGAAGTAAGTTAGATTAAATTAGATTTTGTAGATTTATCAACAAAAACAAAAATCTTATTTTGGCCCTAAAAATATTTTCCTGTAAAGGTGAAAGTGTTTGTGGGCATTCTTTTTAGACTTGATTTGCAAATTTTAAAGTACGTTGCATTTCATGGGTCAATAGTTTCATAAACACAATAGATTTATACTTCATAAACATGATAGCTTTATACTTTATAAACACGATAGTTTTTATTTTACAAAGCCATGATAGCCTTATACTTCATAAATATGGTAGCTTTTATTTTATAAACACAATAGCTTAATACTTCATAAACATGGTAACTTATATTTCATAAACAAGAAAGCTTTATACTTCATAAACATGATAGCATTTATTTCGGAAACTCGATAGCTTTTATCTTATATCCACAATATCCATAATCACGGTAGCTGTAGTTATCATAATTCTTCATATTTTTGATACACCATCACACATAATTTTTCTCTTATATATATGTGTGTGCGTGTGTGTGCGTGTGTGTGTGTGTGTTTTATATATTTCATTTTTATTATGTTTATCCTTCAACAATAAAAATAATAAAGGATAATTAATGTCATCATTTTTTAACGAAGCATGGTTAATCAAGGAAAACTATTTCAAAGGACTCTTCCACCTCTTCCAAACCTAAGAAGCCCTCCAACTCTTCAGAGGAAAAGGTTCATGTCAACAATTAGTCCTTAATCACTCACATGATTCTTCACTGCTTTGGCATTGTAGGAATTGAGACTAAAGTTCCCATATCTACCGATAGAATAGACAAGGCCCTAGAAGGATATTTTGTCTCCACTCCCATTCACATCTGGTGCTCATGTTACCTTCCTTTTAACCCCTTTATCACCAATTTTCTTTCTTGAAGATGCCTCCTATTCAACTTACTATAATCTCTTATAGATACATCCACTTTCTTCAAATACATTTTAAAGAACTTCAGTTAGAAAATTTGGATGCTCAAACTCTTTTTTCACTAACTAACATCAAAGGGATTAAAATGCAACCATAGGATACCATTTTTCGCTTCTGTCACTCCAGCAGTAACTTATTATTTATGATATCAAATAGAAAAGAAACCGGGTTAATCAATTCTTTTTTGTCAAAAGTTTCTCTTTAGATATAACTAGAATCTTTTCTGATCCATGTATAATTTTACCTTTAAATATATTCATTCCTTTCCTATTCATTATTGTATATTCACATGC
The DNA here is from genome assembly GCA_030737815.1 of Allium fistulosum. Taxonomy (NCBI): domain Eukaryota; kingdom Viridiplantae; phylum Streptophyta; class Magnoliopsida; order Asparagales; family Amaryllidaceae; genus Allium; species Allium fistulosum. The sequence continues at coordinate 1,122,352,228 of CM060904.1, read as the reverse complement.
CAACTTATCCCTTCCTATGATTGTAACGACCCCGAATTTTTATTAAATTAAATTGATAATTAAATTTATTTTTGAATAAAATTTGTGAAATAAATCGATAAAGTGATGCGAGTTTCCCCGGATTCAAATATATTCTGTATAAATCATTTAAAAATTATAAATATTGTATATATGTAAATGTGTATATATTTGGGTATATATGAGTCAATTTGAAATTATAAATATATGTATATATATTTTGATTTGAATTTAAAATCTTAAATATAAATGGTTTGAAAATAAATTATAACAATATAAACATTGAACACAAGTATGAGAATAAATAATTTTTATTTTAGAATTGATGGTTAAGTTAAAAATAGAAATAAATGAAAATAAATATAAGACAATAAATATTAAATAAAAATAATAATATTTGAGTTAGAAATAGAAATGAATAAAGGATAAATTATGGAAATAAATAGATAAAAAAAATAGAAATACACACCTTGACTAAAATCTAACAACAACAATTTAAAATAGAAAATTTATTTAGAAATATTACCTAAAGAAAAATAAATGAAAGGGTAAGTGTAGACTTGAAGGAAACAAATATAAGTAAAAGAATTAAAACAAGCCTCCATAAAATCATATCAGCCGAAGTCAACAAGTAGTGCAAATGAAGACACTAGTACATAGATAATTTTATATATATATTTGTACATGATAATTAATGAAGCCACCAATAATCTCAACCAGGTTCAGCCGAAGTAAAGAAAAAAAATATGAATTTGTACAACTAATTAATGCATGGAACATCAGCCCCCATTTGCTAATAAAAATTTCTGCATATATAGTACTGAAGGAAAATAATATATATCAACTTTGTACAACAAAACATTATCACCTGTAAACTTGCTTTCTCATATATCAACCTCCTTCATCAGTTCATTCATTTTCACTGAGAAAAAAATCTAAAGTAAATATCATCTCTAACTTAAACAAAAAACTTCAACCTGAACAACAATCCAATAATACAAGCAAGAGGATTGAAGAAAATGATTTCAGCTTGCATTTCCAGAACTCTGTTTCAACTTGAAGCTCTGTTCTTTCTTCAACAACATTGTGAGTAACATAAAATTTAAATAGCTTAAGTATATATTTATGTTGCTTGTTCGTCTCTGAAAAGTATGTTTGTGAATGTATTTTAAGATAGTTTTGTGTATATACATATGAATACACTGGTATGCATGATGTATTTGGATTCTGTTCCTCTGATTCAAATTCCAGGCTAAATTTATATCTAAAATCTACTTGCTCTTGATCCCAGTTTTGTTAAGGCTTAAGTCCTGAAACAAATATGTTAGTTATACCATAGTTTTTAGTTTAAGAACTTGTTTAGGTAAAAACAAATTGGTGTTGTCTCTGTAAATTTAAAACATCAGAGCATGTTAAATAAAGGTAAAAACTCAAACATAATAATTTATAAATTCAGTATTATAAATTGAAAACTTAAACAAAAACATGATTTTTAAAACTAAAATCATAGCTTTTAGTTTGGAATTGAGGCTGCAGTTCTTGTTTGAACGAAAAATGGTTTTTCGAATTTCCTGGTGATCGATCAAGTGTTGGACTTCAGGATCGAGGTAGTGGGTGCTGGAATAATTGTAGATGGTAGGAAAAATGCAAGTAAATTTTTATATTCAGTATTGTTTGAGATTGGAATCAAAGTAGGGTTTAACCCTGCGTTTTGCAAGTGGGAGTCGTAGAGAAATTATGTCGTCACCACCATGTTTCTGGCGATCGCACCATGGGGATTCAAATCGTTGGGTATCAGGGAGGCTTCAAGCAAGATGGCGTGTTCGCCGATGGCCAGAGGAGGTGGTTCGAAACGGGTTTAGCAACCCAGTTTTATTCCAGTCGAACCCATATGCTAAATCTTCGAATTCGAGATAATTCATGGATCGGGAAGTTCGTGGTGTTTGGGCGAGATGATGATGACTTGTCGGAGGTGGAGGCGACGGTTGGAACGTCATTGATCTATTGTGCACGGATACGTGCAACTCTTCGTATCAGTTTTTGTGGAGTTGGGGAAGAAAGGCGGAAGCTCGGGTCCAAGCACGAGTGAACAGGCGGTTTACTCGAAGTAAATGAAGGGGGGTGAAACCCGAAGTCGAACTCGGGAACAAATGCGTTTGGCTCGGGAAAAAGTTTTAAAATAGGCTCGGGTTTATTTAACTTGTTACCAGATTTCAAATTTTAAACAAGCTTTAAAATAAGATTTTAAGAAATATAAATTAAGTTTTCAAAGGTAAAATATTAGGCAAGTTTTTATGGATTTAAATTTTAAAAGTTTAATTGTTTTAAAACTTGTTTGGTTTATATAATTTGGTATTAAGTTAATTATCCTATTAAATTTTGATTGTTTTCAAATACAATTAAATGAAATTACTTAATGTATTAAAGAATGGATAATTAAGGTTAATTTGTCAAGGGATTAATACTTGATTACTTAAAGACTTATTTAACGTGATCAATTAAGTGATCAATTAATGTGATAAATTAAAGATTACTTGAGGTAATTAATTTATAGTAATTAATGGTTAAAATTGATCAAGTGATTAGGGATAATCACTTATTAATTAAGGATAATTAATTTAATGGTAATTAATTAAGGGTTAATTAATTAATTAATTAAGGGTAATTAATTTAAAGGATAATTAAATAATTAAAGGTTAATTATTTAATGATTAAATGTTAATTAAATTATTAATTTATTAATCAATAATTTTAAGTTAATTAATTTATAATTGACTAAATAACTTGGATTAGTGATTAATTCGGTTTCAATTAATCAGGTGATCAATTTATCTTCCTTATGGATGTCTGTATTCTATTGAATGTGAATTGTTGATATTCCTTGATCTGTGATGCTGTGTGATATATTCTGATTTGTGTGTAACTTGTACTGTAGTTCGTTTATCTAGGATGAATGTAAATTTATCTGTGACTTACATATCTGTGATCTGTGATCTGTGGATAAAAGATGAGCGTTATAGTTATACCGCTTATCAACTATATTCTCTATTTTAATCTATGATGATTGAATGATGTTGCACTACTGTGTGAAACCCATGGACTACACCATACACACACAAATATGGATTTCACGTGGAAATCGGTTAAGTCACAGATGATTGAAAATTAATATTTTTGAAATTGAAAGTTTAATTTCAATTATTTTTGGAAATGGATTTGAGTTAATGTTAAAGCTTTTGAAAAGGGGTTTTTAAGATAAAAGTTATTTTGAATAACTTGGTAAAATTTCCAATTTAAATAATTTAATTTGAATTTAAATTCAAAATTTTGAAATTGAATTCCATGATTAGAAATTATGGTTAAAGCTGTTATAAATGTGTTTATATGAATTTAAACCATTTTAAAAGTATAATTTTGAGAATTTGGATTTAACCCAAGAACCTTAACTTGTATAAATGAATCAGATTTCCGAAATGAAAACTATTGTTTTCAAATGATAAAAGCTTTCATATAAGAAATGAAATTTCCAATTTAAGTTAAAGGAATTTCAAGTTTGAATTGAAAAATGGTTTCCCAAGTTGTGAGTGAATTCTTTTTGAAAGCTATGAATTGAATCTGTTTATTTTTAACAGATTCAAAATGGTGATTTGTTTAAACCATTCGAAATGAAATTGTTTTGAAAACTATAAGTTAAATTTTTGATTTAAAGATTTAACGAGTTAATAAAATTAAAATGGAAATTGATTTGGAAAATCTGTGAATGAATCTTTGTGAAACTGGGTGAATTTTATGAATTGAATCTTTTTGTTTAAAAAGATTAAAATGGTAATTTGTTTAAACCATTTGAAAAGAAATTTTGGATTTAAGTTGTGACTTAACTGAAATTCCATTATCCATGTGTTTTTAAATATTGCGCTCATTATTCGGTTTAGCCGGGAGAGGACATTTGTGTCACATAACCCATTTCGAATAATGATACGTCGTATATGGATAGCATTTGAAGAGCGGTGTTGAAGACCGAGTATTTGCGAGAACGATAGGATAACCTATCGATTGTCTCTGCACTGAGTTGCTCCGGTATAGAGATTCCCTAAGTGATGGGAAGTCCGATCGGGATTGTGAATACCCGGATTGCAAGGGCTTTTTCGGAAGTGCCTTCGGTTCTGTTCGAACCTGGAACAGACTTGTATGGTTACGTGTCTGACATTACATTTTGAGATATAAAGCATATTTCTTTCAAATACATTTCTGTTGGTGGCGGAGAATTTATTCTCTTAGCTTAACACCCTTCTCTGAGACGTACGAGCTCAGAGGTTATGTAGTTGAAGGTTATCAGCGATATACTCCCAAATTGGTAATATGGCATGCTGAGTGTTGCTGTGTGTTGATCATTTATTGATCATTTGTGATCAAAGCGTGGCTTTGTGAAAAGCGTAGCTTTGTGGACGAGACCCCATCGAACCTCACAGACCGGAAATGGTCGAAACAGGAATGATGCGGTAAGGTTATGAGGGTCGCGCCCTTTAGGGTATGTCAAATCCTTCTGGAAAAGGGTGGTATCATGGTATGGAGCCTAGATACTTACTCATGTGGACACACTTTATTTATTATGTGTGATGTTGGTATAGAGAGCTCTCGGAAAAAGGTCCCAAAGGACTGGGGAATGGCATATTCGTGAGTTACCTAATTATAGGGGTAACCCGGCCTTGTGTTGGCAGAGAGCCAGGATGGTTCTCGGGACGTCCAGCCAGAGGCGTACCCATGTGGCAGTAGGAAGTTCCTTAGCCTGACCATTTGTTGGAAATCCAAAGAAACAATACGTACCTTGTACGGTTTTAGTTGTATTACCTGCTATGGAATGTGGCGGTAACCTACTATTGAACATAGTAGCTATAGTAGGCATAAGTGCGGAATGCCTATGCTGGCTAAGATTAATATTATATTTTCGAAATGTTTTCTGCACTATGCACTAATAATAATATCAAAATGATTTGTTTTGCGTAGTAAGCATCTTTGATTATCATAAGAAGAAATCTCCTCCAATTCCGCGTTTGCATTGTGTGTGTGGCGGGAGGTCTTATGGTAGTTTCATTTTCCAAAAGCATTGCGGGTTTCAATGTTTAAAATTCTTTTGTGGTTTGTTTAAAGATAAACTGTTTTTGTTGCTCATACCAGTCCCACGACTGACTCGGAGTTTATTGTTCCCTTCCTAAACTCTGGGTGCCCACAATTTTCCACACGGGCAGTCTAGAGTTGGGTTTCTCAGATATTCAGGTTTAGTAGATTATCTGGAGCTAGTTCAGTGTTTGGAGTTCATGGACTGCACTTGCTTATCTTTGTGCATCGTGAAGATGGTTCGAGCTTGATATTGGAGTTATTGGACTTATTCTCTTTCGAGGATCATTTGGAGTTATCATTTCTGATATTTCCGCTGTATCATTATTTATCTCTGATATTGTTGTATCATATTGATATCATTGTTGTATATCATTCTGGATATTGTATTCATTGGAGTTGTATATGATATCATTGATTTCTTTATTCCGCTATGTTGTTATACTTAATGGTGTTATAAGCTCCGGCAAGCCGGATTCGGCGTTTGAATCTATGGCATTTGAGTACAAGTGAAGTACGGGTGCCGATTTTCGAAGGCCGAGTTTCAGGACTGTTACAATGATACTCATCTAAAGTTGACGTTCGCAAATGCTTAGCCAAAATAGAAAATTTTAAGAAGAAGGGAGAATATTCTAGGAATAGAATGAGACCCTTCATAAAGGAGAAACCGAATGAATCGAGCAAGTTGGATGTAGGTGGAATAGGGAGATTTCAAAAAAATCGTGCTTTGGATCTATTGGGTCTCTGAAGTCTAAATGGTTTATTAGATCCAATCTAATATTGTTTTCAACTAAAATCTATTGTTTAAATTTTTTTCAAATAGGCTTTATTTAATTTATATTTGACATATTATTATGAATATGTTAAATACGCTCATATATGTATAATGCATGTGCAACATGACATATGTGTACATAGTTAATGTATACATATAAAGATGTTGGGATTTGCATCTATAATGTATAAATTCACCATTTAAATATGTAATGGGTATCACAAAACATTCCAAACTTATATGTAAATATATGTGTATATATGCATACACACACATATCAAAATTAACTTGTATATTAAATGAAATATATAATTTAAAACATTTGAATAGATTTGACTAATTCAGTGATATAGATCCAGATGTGAATGGTTAATAGTGCAGAATTAAAGAAAGTGTAAAGGCATTTAAGTAGCAATTAAGGTGAGGAAAAGATGGAGATCTTTTGGCATTCGTTGACTCTTTCCTTACTTGCTTTCAAAACATTTTAAGCTTTTTTGTATGTGTATCAAAATTTAGTATGTATTAAATGAAATAAACAATTTAAAATATTTGACTAAGCTAACGAAATAGATTAAAATTTGAACGGGTAATAATGAATTTAAGTGGCATTAAAGAAAGAGTAAAAGTTGTTTAAGTAGCAATCAAGGAGAATAAAAGGTGGAGTTCTTTTGACATTCATTTACTCTTTGTTTAGCTTACTTTCAAAACATTTTATACTTTTGTGTGCCTGTCAAGATTAATTTATGTATTAAATGAGATAAATAATTAAAAATATTTGAACAGATTTGCCCTAGTCAATAAAACAGATTTAAATTTAAAATCCATAATATTTAATTTCACTAAGTAAATGATTTTAAATATTAAATTGAAATTTATAAGATAGTTAAATATATTTTAAATATGTGTAATATATAAATATATATAATTTTGTAAAATAAATAGCCAAAAGTAAAATAAGTTTATTATTATTTTAAATTACATAGACTATATAAAATATACACAAGTTTGAAATATATATGTATATATATGTAGTAATAAAGTTATCATTATTTAATACACACACACAAAAAATAATCTTGGACAATCAAATACGTTTTTTTAAATTAATACAAAACTCCAACAATAATATTTGTAATATGTAAAAGATTCAACGGGGTGTGTATGTATGTGTCTATATATATAATATATATATATAATATATATATATATGCATGTTCAAACGGTTATAGGTTGACAACATTTGCACATCTAAAATAATTTTAAAATATAATAGGTCTAATATACACTATCAAGATGTGATATATAATTAAAACTGAGGTTGGATAATTACTTTAAGATGTAGCTTAGGATTCACACCTTGAATGAGAAATAACTCCTAGATCTCCAAGATCCACACCCAATCCTTGTAAGAAATAGATGAACTACTTATGTTTTGTTTTGTTTTTTGCATTTGATTTGGAGTTGATAAAATTTTGAAAATGTATTTTTTTAGCCATGGAAAGTAAGGAGGAGTGAAGAGAAAGTGAACAGAAAAATAAGAATCTATAGGAAATGAATTAGTGGATTTGTTTTAATTGAAAAATGAAACATATCCCATTCTTTTAATTAATACTTCCCTAATCAATTCCCTTAATTTTTTATCTCTCCACTCCTCTCTTCACGTGTTTGGCTGAAAATACATGCCATCAAATGACACATAATTCCCATTATTAAATGGTTTCCATTATCAAATAACACATAATTTAAATTATTAAAGATCTAAGTATTTTCCAAAATCATTTAACAATATTTTACCACTTTAAAATATTATTCAATGGCTTAAAAATAAATGTTACTAAAACATCATTCACTATAAACTCAAAACACTTCACACTTAATCATTATCTTTAAAACTCTATTTTAAAGATTATATTACTTTTTGAAAGTATAATTAAATGGATTAAAAACAATTATTACTTAAACATCATTACTGTAAACCTAAAATCACTTTTATACTTGTCATTAACTTTAAAACACATGCATTTAAAAATCCAAGTCCATCTTCACTTTTTAAACAAATTGATATACCATTTTAATTATTTTTCCACAACCCTTCATTATAACATAAGTTTTATAATCCCAAAGCTTGTGATATGGTTTAAAACAGTTACTAAAAATATTACTTAAAATATCTATTTTATAATTTATTTAAAAATCATAAAACAAGTTTTTTAATTTAGAAACCCTTACTTAAATCATTCATAAACGATTATAAAATCAAATTCAATTTTCAAAATTCCTTTCAAAATACTTTAATACCATTTACAAACACCTTTAAAAGATTTTAGAAAAATATCTAAAGTATCCATTTTTTTATGCTTTATTAAAATAGAATTTTCAAAGTGCATCTATAATAACCTTTTCGCTACACAAACTTATGCAACACATTGCACAATTTCTACAACTTTCCAAACCAATTCCTTTAGGTCAAACACACCTGAACAGGTGTAAAGAATAACCTAATATATATATATATATATTTTCACAACATAATCACATTTGATCAATTTTACAAGTGTTAAATACACGGGATTTCAAAGTGTGCTCCTAGCGACCATTTCGCTTCAACCATTCACACATGCTTTCAAACTTTATTAGACAACAATATCAAACGTGTAAACAAGTCTGCACCATGATACACGTTAAAGATGGTTAAAAGTATATTATACTACATATAATGTTGTCACTTTCTTTCAAAAACAAGGAGGGGTCCCCGCTAGCTCTGCTAAAAAAGCAAGGAGGGATCCAAAATTAATAACTTGCATTGTTATCAATTTTAATTTATATTTTGCATAACAAACATTACACAAACTTCAATATACAAATCAAGTTGTGAGTAAACTCATCCAAGCCCAAACTAATTCAAGACATAGATAATCCCGATACAAGTGCAACAGTGAAGACGACGTCTCGATCGGATCTCATAAGCAAAAGTTGTGATTTTTATAAGATTTGGAATTAAAACATTAATTAAATAACTTTAATCATCTAGTAGTTACCATCATTAAGTTTAAATCCTTCTTCCCCCTCCAAATTGATTTCCTGTATATGCTTTATACACACATAAAGCAATGCACACACAAACCCAAAACCATAACTTCTCCCCTCCGTCGCTAGAGCTCCGGTCGACAAAATCGACCACCACCTTTTCCAATGAACTCCACATTGCGAGCCGAACCTGACCTTGATTCCACCATGGAATTCCCTATAAGAAAACTGACATGCTCCAGTATTCACGTTGTCGTGAATTCTCACCACCATCATTCATGCAAAAGGCCATCAAGGCATTGCCGACCACCACCGCCAAGCTCCACTCACCATGACAAGTCCAACACATCCTTTTTTAGTCATCGCGATCGACTTCGACCACGCCCCTTAAATCCTTGACTGAGCGTTGACTAAGCTTCAACCATGCTACGGCCACCTCTAGCTAACGTCACCACCATCGAGATCCTCCCTTGGCCGAGACGCATACGTCCATGGCTATCACTCCACTTTCGGTTCACGCTTCCCAAACCCGAAATCACGGCAGCCCAGAATCGATTTTGGTTAACCACCACCGCACCTATCAACATGTACACCGATTCAAAGCCCACTTACCACGATCCCTACGGATCCAAAATCGAGCTCTAACGATGCCTCTAGCTCCGAGAAAAATTAAGGAAATGCGGCAGCTCTCTTTTTCATTGTTTTGATTTTTACAGAAGTGAAGGTGGGAGAAATAAATAAAGTAAGGAGAGGTATGTAAAGGGTACAGTTTTATTTATAATAAAAGTTATATTATATTTTAATTTTCTCAAATAAAATGTAATGATTTTCGAGCTCATACGATCACACAGCATGTCCGATCATCATGAAACTCGTCGATGCATATATATTTATTATTTCGGATGTAATGACACTAGTTCTATCAAAATCTGAAATAGTGCCTAGGAATGATAATTTCACAAGTCGATAAAAAATATATTAAAACAAGTTTAATCACTTTAATTAAAAATTAAAAGTTTACCATTATCATTTACAAATTAAAAAGAATTTAATAAGCTTTTAAAATCTTTTTCATTATTAAATCCAAGATTTAATTATTTAAATAATTTCGATATTTAAATACAAAGCATTTGAAAAATCCAGGTTGTTACACGTCACCTTAGCTAGTGGTGTAACATTTTGAAAAAATTAATTGTTAACATATCTTTCCGATAAAATCCAATTTCACTATTATAAGCGGCACCCTATAGTAACGATTATTTATACCAATGCTTTTAGTCAAAACTATATCACTTTAGAATTTACGGAATTTGGTTTAGGTCAACAGTCCAATATCGTCCACATTTAGCTTACTTAGGCCAAATATGAAGTCCTTGGTTCAATAATACAAATTATTATTAACCGTATTACTCTAGCCAACGACTTTGAGTTTAAGTTGATTACTGCTAAGTATGATACTAACCTCACATAACTAAGGAGATGAATTCTCTATTGAAAGAGTTTTACCTCTAATGCTTTAACTCGGACCCAACTATAGTTGTTGGATTGATTCATTGCCATGATTTAACTATAATCAAAGTGAGTAACTATATTGAAGTTCAATAGTATTCTTGAGTCAAAAGAACTATGTAATATCGTCACTTTTAGATTCTTTATTTAATTTTGGTTATATTAACCAACATAAAACTCTCGAGTGAGTCATCCCATAGCTACTTAATAACTATTAGTACGTAACTCCTTGGTTCCCCTAAAAGCCATGAGTAATACACTACCTAATAATTCTCGAAACATATTGACTAAGAATACTTAAAATAATATGTTATTTTAATGTGATAAATTTCTCATGAATACAGCACATCATAATTACTATCACATAACATAACATTTAAGGATTTACTACTTAACATAATTTAAATTAATCACTTAATTAATTATATCACAATATAACAAAGTATATTATAGAAATCAAATGCCTTATTATACATTGTAACATCTTGTTCCGGAGTCAAATAAAATAAATATATTAAAATGGATTTGGGAATTTAATTGAATATTTTATTGAATGTAATTTCAATATGCTAATTGGGATTTATCTAATAATAATAAAAAGTTGATATAAAATTCAAATTTGAAATTTGAAGCATTTAAAAATCCAAAAATTGGTAAAAATTCAATTTGATAAAACAAATAGGAAATAAAACAATTTTCTTTATAATTGTAGAAAACTAAGAATAATATTTTAATGAAATAAAGATAGTTATAAAAATAAAATAAAATTTGGATTAAAATGCCTCGAGTGGTATTTTAATCAAAGCTCGAGTAGCGGTTTGGTAATAGAGTGGTTAAGGGTTCGAAATTATTTAAAAGAAAATAAAATAAATCGGGATTTTTTAGTTCGACCTCACTTTTTTCCCTATCCTTAAATAATAATAATTTATATTCCTTAATCCTAAAGGAACCAATATCCTCACCCGTATAAAACCAATTCTCTTTTACCTTAGCCATAGTCCCAAAAATCAAATTGCAAACGAAAGGAAAAAATGGCATATGGAATCGAAGTGTGGAGGAAGGCGCGTATCAATGCAAGTTAAGGGGAGATGCTCGCACAACTAACTTGGGGTTGGAGTTGAAGCGTTCATCATTTTAGGTAGAGGTTGCATGACCGTTGATGACATGACGAAGAGTAACGTGCGATACGCGTATCTAGCAATGCACAAACTTCGATGGCAGTGCAATTGGGTGAGGCGTGCGACTAGTTACAATATTTTGTTCATCTCTGCTTAAGTCGATATACCACCTTTCGTTAATCATCAATTTAGACTTTTTTTCTTATTCTAACATGAGTATAATTTAACTCCTTTCTATTTAAATTTAAGCCTATAACTCATTGAATTAACTAGCGGATAAAATTATGGTTAAAGTGAGTATATCAATCAATTTTTTGATAACTTTATGATATTATTTTGATTTATCATAAATTATTGCTTAAGTTTATCTACTGTTATAAATTTATATTAAATATATTATGAGGTTAGATATTGATTTAAGTGGTTATCAATTGATTTAGATGGAATTCCTTTATGAAATCAATTTAAGGAATACAAAAATTATTTATAAAAGAAATAAAATTAAATGTATGTATAAAAAATATATGAACAAATATCTTCATTATATAATATATATATATATATATAATTGTATGGGAAATTATTTTTCTACAATATGTTATGTCCTATATATAATTATGTATGCATATATTAATAGCTGGTAAAATAATTATGAAAGTAATTATATTTAAAACATATTTCATCGATATATTTAAGTATAAATATGATAATATCTGATTTAACTCGATTTAATTTAATTCATATGTTGATGATGATGATGGCATGAAAGCCTTGGTCTCTATTAGTAGATATTTGATTATTGATTGTTTGAATTGTATTATGTATGGTTGACGAAAATTATATTTTTAATTGTTGGTTGAAAACTAAATAAATAAATAATTCACAACATATAAATATATTTTGATAATTGATTTGATGAAAATGAAAAGCAGGATATGGATAATTAAACCTAACGTGGGCTTTAAAAGAATTTTATTTGAAATATTGACTTCATTTATGAAGAAGATCTTATATTGTTTTTATAGAAAATAAGTGCAAATATTATTATTTGAAATGATGATTCTTTGATTTACAAATTTGAAATAAATAATTTTTATGGCATTTTTACCAAAGAAAGTTTAGTTAAATTATTTTTGAATTGAAAATAATGGAAGTTAAATTGAATTTGAATTATTATTATTTTAAATAGAAAGTGAAAATATTTAAATTGAAGTTGAATTTAAAATCCTATACGGTGAATACTATAAATATATTCATTGATGAATATTAAATGAGTTGAAATGTATATATTTTTAAATTTTAAATTTAAATTATTAAATATTATTTTGAATATAAACTAGTATTAAAAGTATAAATCCTGGTTAAACAATTCCAAATTCACTTTGATTGGAATAATTATGAACTTTGTGATTGTATGCTTGCATGGATGATTCTATACATGCTTATGTAGTTCAAATTCATTTGTTTAAGTTATTTACTCTATTTTAGCCTAATTATTAATATTCATTATCGTGTATAAAATTGTTGTTGTTATAAATAATGCTATTAACTGCAAGTAAACCGTGATGCACAGACATGACAAAATCAAATGGGATTATAATGGGTTGAAAGCAAAATTTTAGGAATTGAAGTCCTTTGGAATGATTAAATGATTTTAAAAGTAATAAATTTAACATTTAACGAGATCAGCATAGGATATTGACTATTAGACTATTAGTATCCATCCTAATGGACTGATTTGAGGGTCGCAACTCGAATCGTAACGACCTTATCCCTCGCCATTATTCCCAAACGATTTGTTGTCGGGACATTTAAAGCTATCAAGGATAATGAAGTTCGTCAGAGAGTGTAACAACCAGAAATTTCGGACACTTCGTATTTAAATATCTGAATTATTTAAATATTTGAATCTTGGATTAAATGTTATTAAAATGACTTAATAAGCATTTTAACCCCCTTTTAAATCATAAATAATGATGGTAAAGTTGTTTTGGAAAAATGTTTACAAAAATATATCCTTTAGAAAAATATCGATAATATGACCAAAATCGTTTTATCGATAAACGGCTTTTTAACCATCATAAGTTGTTCAGATTTTTTTTACATACACTTATTTGCTTAGGAAATCAATTTAATGAAATAAAAATATTTTTCCACTTATGGAAATAAACTTTATAGATGATGTCATGCATGAGCTAAGGGGAGATATTCAGGAAATGAGCAAATAGGAAAATCCTTAACCTTTAGGCAACTTTGACATAAAGGAGAAGTGATGTGTGTAATTAATGATGTTAGGGTTTTGAGCGGATTTTGGTCTTTCCCCAATCACATTCCTAAGCCTATATAAGGAGGGGTACACCCTTAGAAATAAATCATAAAAATTACAAAGCTTGATTTGTAAAATTAATGGCTTCTCTTCTTCTTCCCCTCTTATGTTCTAAAAAGAAAGAGTCGCAAATCAACTCCAAATCACTTCAAAATTTTCCACAAGGCTTAGTATAGTATTAGAAATCCTTCCACCATGCCAAAACTTGAAGAAGTGAAGCCATGCTCATCTCACATGGTTAGGCCGTGAGCTATAAAGAGGGTTTGGGGGCAAAGGAGCAAGATGAAAGCAAGGAAAGAAGGAAGGAAGGAGGTGTTGCAAGTGGGATTAGGCTTTGGTTCTTGGATCTAGGTTTTGGTTGGATTAAATGTGAGTTAACACCTTACTTTGATTTGTTTGATTGTGTTAATGTTGTTTGAATTATTATTAATTTATGTTGAAAACAATGGTTGTAACTTCTTACTTTAAAAGTAAGTGACATATGTGATCCATGTACATGGACTTGAACAAACTTGGAATGAACATGAATTGACTTATATGACATGCGACTAGACCTTGAACAAAGAAAATAGGTTGTAGATGGACTTTGGTTTAGATTGGACATGGATTTAGATGTGCACTTATAGTGATAGTCGCTATAGAAGCAGTTTGGAATTGCCTTGTTTTTTGCAATTGTTATGGAACTTTGTAGAGAGATCCTTAGGGGTTTCTCACCATATTTATATTTTTTTCATATATATGTTTGTTGCTATCAAAATTTTTAATAGTAAAAAGTTAAGTAACATCTCGAAAACAGCCAAAATATCACTAGTGCAAAACAACCTCGTTCAGACTTGATTTTTGGACTTAAAAGGTTTGAAAAGATATTAAGATTTAAGTATTTTGTTTCTTTCTTTTTACAAGTTGTTACTAACTATATTTAGAGTATTTAAAAGTGGTTTGATATATTTAAGAATTAGCTATGAATTTTCAAAGAAGAGATATTTTGTTAAAACATGTCGTTTTCAAGTTTCTAATGATTTTTCAAACTTGTTATTTTCAAGTGATATTTTAAAGGAATGTTTTAAAGGAATGTTAATTTATAACCTTTAATTTCAATTCCGACGGAAACCATGGCCGCCGCCGCATCTAATTCTCCACCTTCAGCCGATGCCGATGATGAAGATCGGGAGGGTTGGCAGGAAGTTCGCCGTCGTGGGAAGCAAAAACAAACGGCATCTAATCCTTGGTCTAACCCTAAAACTACTGCATCTCTTTTTAAACTTAATAAGACTCAGGGTATAAGATCTTGGTCAGATCTGTTTGATAAACACGTTACGATCAAAGAAGATATTACTTTTCATCAACCGGCAATTGATAACTCAGGTAACTTCGCTAGTATAGATGATCTGGATTACCAGTTATCTAATGAGATGTGGAATAACTCTATATTTATCTATCTTACGGGTAAATGACCTTACTATGTGCATTTCAATGCTTACATTAAAAGAGTCTGGAAGCCTGAAGGTTCATGGGAAATTTATTCTAGGGATAATGGTTTCTTCTTGGTAAAATTTGAAAATCATGCTGATTTTGATAAAGTTTTAAATGGGGGTCCCTGGTTTATGGATAGCAGGCTTATTTTTATGAAAAAATGGGATGCTAATTTTCAATTCGAAAGAGACATGTTAGATACATACCCTATCTGGGTGAGATTAAATAACCTACATCTATCTTTGTGGAATGCTAGGGGCATTAGTAAACTTGCTAGCATTATTGGTAAACCTTTGGACATTGATGAGTTTACTAGAAAAGTTAAACGTCTAAAATTTGCAAGAGTATTAATAGAGGTGACAGCTGATGCCACTTTTCCCAAAATAATTAGAGCAAAAGATAAAAAAGGTCGTGTTTATGAGAAAGAGGTGGAATATGAGTTTATTCCACCTCTGTGTAAGACATGCAGTTGTTTTGGTCACAGTGATACACAATGTCCAAACCCAACTACACAAAAGTGGATCCCCAAAGTATCAGCATCAGGACATACTACTACTACCATTACACTACCTGAGCATACTGATGACCAGGGTATAGACTTTAACCCTAGCAGCTCAGTGCCAAAAAATACCCTAGACCATAATATTCACAAAGATGTACAACAAAATAATTCTGAAGCTTGCGTTAGTACTGGAAGTCCCACTCCTGAGGGAAGTCAGTCCATTCTGGAGGAACAGAATAATTCAACAAAGCAGAAAAATTGTTCTCCACTTCATAATCTTGAGCAACTGAATGAGTCTCCATTGGATAAGCTTGCCCTTCAGAATGCTGCAGAGCTGAGTAATTCTGGTGCGACTGAGGATCCCCCTGAGTGTTCAGTAGCTGTTGCTGTACATCTACCACAACCTGATCAATCCAAGTCTGCTGCAGCCCATTCTGCTGATCACACGTATGATTCCCCACCAAAGGCTGGTATTGAGCAACCTGCTGTTCAACAAGATAAGTCCCCTGCAAATAGTGTGGTACAGCATGATGTCCTACATGCTGTCCAAAAGCAATCTCATATGGATAATGATGATACACCTAACAACATTCAGGAAATTAATCAGTTGGGAATTGAATTAGAAGTAGAATCCATAAATTCAGATGAGGAGATTTATTTGTCTGACCAGTATACTAAAGATAACCCAAAATATATGGAACAATTTATCTCCAGAACAGGAAAAAAAGGGAAAGAAAGAAACACATTGGCTCGTGTTACGAGGAGCCAATCTCGACACTCTTAATGTCTATTATTTGCTGGAACGTTAGGGGTCTAAATGGTGATGTTAGAAGATTAGACCTCTTCAAACTTAGAAATAAATTTAATCCTACGATAATTGCTTTTCTTGAAAATAAGATGGGGGATCAAAATATTAATCTTTTTGCTACTCTCTTTGGTGATGATTGGGGATGGATAGACAATAATTCGGCATCTTCTAAAGGTCGTATCCTTATCACTTGGCATAAATCCATATGGGACCTTTCTATTAAAGACAAATCTGAACAATTCATTACTGTTACTTGTACTAATGTGGGTGGTTTGAGTTTCATATGCACATTTGTTTATGCACATAATTGGGCTTCCCTTCGTAGACAGTTATGGTCCTATTTAATTCACACTTCCAAGCATATTAATCATAACTGGATGGTCATGGGGGATTTTAATGCTGTTCTTAAAACAAATGAAAAAAGAGGAGGAAGTACCCTTAGATTATCCCAAACAGAGGAATTCAACAAATGTATTGTAGCGGCTGGCCTTTCTGAAGCAATCCACTCGGGCCTGAAATTTACTTGGTTTAGTGGTGAAGTCAAAAAAATTGCGTGCAGACTTGATAGAGTACTTATTAATGACAAAATCTTATCCAATATCCCTAATTTGAAAATTTCTGTCCTCCCTAGTTCAACCAGTGACCACTCTCCTTTACATATTCAATTTAATCAACATATTAATTTTACTAAAGGAAGGCCTTTCAGATATGGTAATCACTGGCACTTAATTGAAGGTTATGCTGATGTTGTTGATTTCAAGTTAATCCCTTAAACTGATGGTAATAGTTGGTTCTCCATGGTCATGATGTTAAAGGAGTTAAAGAATAGATTGAAAAATTGGCACAGCGAAAGAACAAAAACTCAGGACACTATAAGTCAACTACAACAGAAGTGTGAAAAGATGCAGACTCTTCTTGATGCAGATCCTCTTAATGATAATCTACTCTCTAATTATTTCTCTACTCAGGAGCAACTCAAAGAGGCCTTTCATTTACAAGCTATACAAGCAAAACAAATGGCTAAAGAGAAATGGCTCACTCGAGGGGATGACTGTACTAAAAATTTTTATGCAAAGATGTCTTTTAGGAGGAATTGTAATGCTCTTAGTAATTCTATGAATGATCATGGGGATTTAGCTACTGATATTTCTCAATTTGAACAGGGAGCCATTTCTTATTTCACAAATTTATATAATGGTGAAAATAAGATAACATTACCTCAAATCACTTGCAGGGCACTTATAACTGATGTGGGCAAGCAGATGCTGCAAGAGACAGTCACTGAGGAGGAAGTAAGAGCTTCTGTATTCTCGATTCATACTGATTCTTCCCCAGGACCAGATGGGTGGAACTCTAAGTTCTATCAACTCCATTGGCATCACCTGAAAAATCAACTGTTAGAAGCTATTCAGGAATCTTTTAACACTGGTAAAATTCTTCATGAATTAGACCACACATTTATCACTCTTATACCAAAGGTGGAAAGTCCTTCAAGGATTGAAGAATTTAGACCCATTGTTTGTTGTAATGTGTTATATAAGATTCTCAGTAAGGTGATATGTAATAGACTTACAAAGGTTCTCCCTGACCTTATATCTGAATGTCAATCTGCTTTCATTAAAGGAAGACACATATCTGAGAATTCATTACTAGCTCATGAACTGATTAGGAAGTTCAATAAACCTGGAGCTGACAAGATGTGTTTAAAGATTGACCTACATAAGGCTTATGACAAAATTAACAGACAATTTATCATTCATGTTTTACACTGTATGGATTTTCCTACTTCCTTGATTAATCTTATTGAGGAATGCATCTCCACCCCCACATACTCAATTATCATTAATGGTACACCTAAAGGTTACATAACTAGTAATAGGGGTTTAAGACAAGGTGATCCCCTCTCCCCCTACCTATTTACAGTTGCAATGGAATATTTCTCACTTCAAATGGAATTAGCTTGTAATAACTCATTGTTTCAACCTCTATTTAAACATGACCCTATTGTAAATCATTTGATATATGCTGATGATTTGATTATTGCTGTAAGAGCTACCCCAACTGCTGCTCAGGGTTTACTTCATATTTTCAAGCAATTGCATCTATATGTGGGTCTAGAGTTAAACACTGCAAAGTCCAAATGCTATTTTAGCAAATATTGCACTTCCAAAACAGCTATTTTGGATATTTTGCAAATTAAGGAAGGTCTGCTTCCTGTCAAGTATCTTGGGGTCCCTCTCTCAACTAATGTCATTACTGACCGTGAATGTGGTGAACTAATTGGAAAGATTAGAGACAAACTTAATGGTTGGAGTTCTAAATTACTCTCATTTGCTGGTAGAATTGAATTGGTGCATACAGTTATTACTGCTAAAGTTAGATTTTGGCTTCAAACTTTTCACATCCCTGACAGCTCAATTGAAAAAATTAATTCAGCATGTGCTAACTTCATTTGGAGGGGGTTACATAAAGTCAGTTATGATATTCTCTCCAGACCTAAATCTGAAGGAGGAGTTGGGCTTGTCAACCTCAAAGACCTTCGGAAGACATATCAAGTTAAACATGGATGGAAAATTCTAACCTCTAACACTCTCTGGGCTAGGTGGATGAGGAGCAGATATTTAAAAGGGAGTTTCTGGACTATGCATGAGGATATTAACTCATCTGGGGTTTGGAAATGCATTTTAAGGAGAAGAGAACTTTTGAAAACATGCATCTCAAGGAGAATAGCTAATGGTAGGGATACTTATCTTTGGAGGGATCCCTGGATTAATGGTCATTCCCTTGCTGCCAAATATGGCTAGGGTATGGTTTCATGTATTGGAGAGTATGATGATCTAGTAGCATCCATTATCCAGCATGATGATTGGATTCCTGACCAGAAAGGACTCCATGTTATTGCTGAGGATGTCAAGTTTGTCCCTATCTATTCCTCTGAATCTAATGATACGTGGACCTGGAACTACACTAAAGATGGTATCTTTACTACCAATAGTGCTTGGGAAGCTCTACGTACTAAGCATTCTATCAGATTTTGGGCAGCTCCTATATGGTCTCGATCAAACAACCCAAAGATGGCGTTCACGACTTTCAAAGCCATTAATTTAAGACTTCCTACGGCTGACAGACTTGCTAGATGGGGTATGGAAGTCAATCTCAACTGTAAATTATGTAATTCCCACCCAGAATCACACAATCATCTATTTTTTGAATGCGAATACTCTACTCGTGTTTTAAGTCAAGTTAAAAGTAAAAATCAAGACATGCATGCAATTTCTACTCTTGAAGATGAATTACTTTACCTGAGTTCCCGCAAGAAAGAAGATTTGCTGACCCAATTGCAGCTTATTTGCCTCACCACTACAGTTTTCCATCTCTGGAAAGAAAGGAATCGAAGAGTCTTCCAGAGAACTACTAAGAATCATCACCAAATTCAGATTTCTATTGAACAAGATGTCAGGATTCTAGTGAAAAGAATTAAAAGCAAGATTTTTACCTGTGCGACAGAGCTGGAGAGCAATATCCTTCAAGATTGGAAAGTGGATCCGCCATGAATCTTCATTTCAGAGCTTTCGAATATGTGCCAACCTTTTTAGCTTTACTGAGGAATATATGTTTTACTTTGCCGGTTTGGCTTCGTGTCTTTGTCTTTTTGTTCAAGACTTTGTAAGTTTGTATTGGTCTATTTGAGGCATCAATAAAATTTACCATTCTTCAAAAAAAACATATTATAAGTATTTTGGAGTATAAATATCTTATATAAATACCTTGGAAAATATCTTATATAAATATCTTGGGAATATCTTATATAAATACCTTATGCAAATATCTTACCTTTTAAATTATATTAAATTATAAACTAAAGATTAAGAAAGGGGTTAGTAATTACTCAATGGTCAAATGGTTAAATTGTTTAATACTTATTAGGAAAGCAATTAACTATGGTTAACACTAATGAGCCGACGAAGTAATCTTAGCTATTTTTGAGAGTTAAGATTGATGTCGAGTAGGGATGGAGCAATAGAGCTCTAACCTACCGGGCTTCCCTCTTAACCGAGGAATAGGTAAGTGGAAAATGTCAGAAACATGTTAATAATGTTGATTTCTTATTGTTTATTGAAATCATTAATACTATACTTAACACTAAAAGACGACGAGGTAGACTTATCTATTTGTGAGATTCAAGAATGAAGTGTCTAGGCAAGGTTTGGAGCAACCAGCACCCAAACTTACCTGACTTCACTCTTAAACGAGGAATAGTTATGTTGGAATATCAGAAATGAGTTAAGCGTACGAATCATGATTTGTATAAGCAATCGTCTTTAGAACTTGATAGTTAACTAGTCCATACTGAACTTGACCGAATATGAACTTAGATCTTTAAAATAAATATTTGTAAAGATAGCGACAGGTAGGGAAATGGTTTGGGTTTGTTGTGACAATATGTTAATCACATTCATCTTTAACCCTTTTTTATTATACTTAGTGAAGTAAATAGATCTTTAAAAGAATGATTTAAAGATAAGCAAAAGTAAAATGGTTTTGGGTTTGTAGTGACAATGTTTAATTAACATTAGTCTTAAACCTTTGGAATGGATTTGCGAAAGTACTTGGTCCTTAAAATGGATATTTTTGA
Organism: Allium fistulosum; assembly: GCA_030737815.1. Lineage (NCBI taxonomy): Eukaryota > Viridiplantae > Streptophyta > Magnoliopsida > Asparagales > Amaryllidaceae > Allium > Allium fistulosum. Next base: position 1,122,330,921 of record CM060904.1, on the reverse strand, counting down.
AGAAAATTGTAAGTATTGAATCTTTTGGAAAAAGATAGAAAAAGTAGAAGTTTATTAGGTAAAAGAAGCTTACTAATAAAGGAGCTTTAATTAATAAAAGGGATTAATTAAATGGAAAGCCATTTTATATCAAACGAAGGCAAAATCGTTTATTTTAAGTAAAATCACACACGGTTAAAAATACTCCAGCCACTGATCTGTTAGTCGTAAAGAAGGGCAATGAAAGTTAACCATTGTACCAAAGCAATTGACAAGTCCTGTTTTGAAAATTCAGTCCGTTTGAACCCACTATTTAAAAGCTTTAAGTCCGTAATTTAATTCAGCACAAAACATAAAAGTTTTAGATATTCAAAATTTCTACTCATAAAAATTGGTTTTAATTCAAGATGATAAATCGCCTAAATGTTATATGTGAAACACTACAGCTTGTTTGTATAAATCGAAGAAACTTTTTAAGTGATGTATTGAAATGATTGTTGTTTTTCAAGATTGTAAAATGAATCAGCAAAAAATCAAAAGAGTAAATTTGTAGTGCTATCAGTTAGCTTTACAAAACTTTAAGGATTTCAAAATTCGAAGTAAAGATGTTCAAGTTATGATCGAATTACTACGGCTATGTTAAGAAATTCTAAAACAGTTTTCAAACAATATTCCGAATGATTTGTACTTTTTCTATGGTTTAAGTTCAAATTCTGGATATACACATAAAATAAAATTTATATAAATTTTCTATCTATTTTGCAGATTATCTTGAATTTTGCAAATCGGAGTTAAGGAGCTCAAGATATGGAAATTATACAAAAGCAGTGTTAATAAAAACGGAATTAACAATAAGAAAAGAAATTAAGGTTTAGAGATCATACCTTTACTTACCTTCGATGTTGTGTTATCCAAAATGTGTAGATCTCCACCTCATTTTTCTAAGCTAAGGAACTTGGAGTTATAGTTTTTCAATCATATAGAACAACTCGAAGTCACCTCTATCATAGTTGTTTCTTAGCCCATTTCTGTACCTAAATGTTAGAGAAGTCGAGTGGTCTAACAAGGGATGTAGGACCACTCTTATATTTGTTTATAGCCTTTGGTAACCAAATTCATTTATATAACAAACCATCAGCATTAATAATTGTCATCTTAGGAACCCAAACCTGTTTAAATTTAAGAGAATTTACATTTGTAACTTTGGAACCCATGTTTATTTAACGGTTTTGTTTTTGTTTCTATTCCAACAACTATTCTGTTTATGCCCACTTTTTCCACAAATTAAACACTTTGAAAAATCTTTGTGAAATTTGACATTATCACAAATTTTTTTCTTAATTAGTTCAACTTTATCATATCCAAGTCCTTTTCTATTTTCAATGATTGTTTGACTTCTTAACAACACATTCAGTAATTTTTCTCCAGTGGAAAATTTTCAAATAATCAACTCGAGTTCATTAACTTTGGATTTTAAAAGATTATTCATGTTTATTAGATTATAATAACGACTAATAGGATTCTCATTTCTTTTTTCAACATTTTTTCCTTTTAAGACCATATTCTCATTTCGAGCCTTTTTATTTTGGTCTCAATTTCAAGCATCTCAGCTTCAAAGAGTTTGCCTTTTTCAAATTCAAGTTTTTAAAAATCCTTGATTTTTTCGATTTACTTTTCTAATTCGTAATTTACTCGAATAATTTCAGTTTCGCTATTTTTCAAAATAACGTTTTTGTTTTCATGGGTTTTGAAATTTTCTTTGAACTCGTTTAATTCTCTTTCAAAACTTACACATTTAGAATTTTTGGACATCTTAAAACTTTCCAACTCCTTTTGTATTTGTAAATCGATTCGGTTTCGTTTTTCACCAAAATCAGAATTTTCTTGTCTAGCTTTTGAAAATTTTCATTAAAACGGGCAAACTCTTTTTCATATTTCAAACAATTTTTACAATTAGAATTTTTAATTTTCTTAATATTTTTAAGCTCTTTTCCAAATCATCATTTTTCTAATTCAATTTAGATTTTTTATTTTTTTCAACTTGTTATTTATCATCTCAAGGTCATTAATATTTTTAGTTAATTTTTGAAATGAGAAATATATGTTTAAATGAAAAATCACTTATCTCGTTAGTTGTTGCATCATTGTCACTGCCTTCTTCACTATCATTGTTCAAACTATCTTTTGTAAATCCTGTCAAGCACAATTCTTTAACTGAGTCGATTTTGGGGAGCTTCTCACTTTTTTTGTTAATTTTTCTGATATATTGCATCGAAAGTGTTCCAGATTTCCCGTGTAGTTGAATAATGAGAGAGATGGTTAAATTCATCTCGATTAATTAGAGAATAGAGAATATGCATAGCATGAACATTAATCAAAATATTTTTCTTATCTACCATATCACACCCATTTTCAATAATATCCAAACATTTAGAATTAACGGATTTTAAATAAAATTCCATTTTTGATTTCCACCTTAAAAAATCCGTTCCATCAAAAATAGAAGGACTAATATAGGATTGACTCTCGCTAGTTCTGCAACTAGGGTTAGACATTTATGCTAGTAACCTCGCTCTGATACCACTTGTAGGATCGAATTAACCCTAGAAGGGGGGGTGAATTGGATTTATAAAAAATTCATAGAATAAATAAAATTGCAGCACGGATAATAACAGAGTAAATGTGGAATTAAAAGCGACGCACAATTTTACCCAGCTTCAGCAAAACCTGCCTACTGCTTACAGACACTATAAACTCACGACCATCGCTAACTTGGTTGTTCGAACCCTACACTCAAAGCCCTGTCGTAACTCAAATCCTGAGTTGCGAATTCCCGAACTACGCCCTGTAGATCGAACCAAGTTAGAAACTAGATTTTTATAGATTTAAAACTAAAATACACTAAGATAAAATGAAACCCTAAATACACAAATAAACTTAGCCCAAACTAATTTATACAAAAGAAATACAGCCCAAAAAAATAGAACTGAATGATAATGTTGAAGCCCGTTTATGCTTTATTTTCCATGCCGATGTTCTTTTGTCATCGTCTTCGAATTATGGTTTTGCTTTTTCAAAGCCGCTGATTCCTCTAGTCAATCGATCGAAGAAATAAGTTCACCTTGATTGCCTTGTCGATAAATTTCTTGCTTTGATTGCTCTCGGTTGCTTCGACGCCGAGTTGGTTGATACTAATTTGGTACGCGAATTAATTGTTGCTCCTTTTCAATTTTATTCGAACTCAACAGTTCTTGCCAGTGATGATTTGGGTGGTGTTTATAGGGATTGAATCCCTCTATTTCAATTTGAGTATTTCATTTTAAAATTTTTAATTGCTTTCCTTGCCCGTTCGATTTTTTGATTGATAATAGTCTGATTTCCAACTTGTTCAATTTTGATATATATTCCAGAATTCTTTGATTTATATTCAAATATGTTCTGACCCTGGTTGAATATATTGATTTCGGTCTTAACTTTTGCTAGACCTGTTCTAATTCAATAATTCCAATTGCATCTGAAATTATGTTACCTTTGGTCCATGCTCGAATGCTTTGTTTCCTTTGTTCTGTTGAGTGACATAATGAGTTCTGTGCTGAGTAGGCTATGCCTTAACTTTACTTTCTGGTGACGATGTTGATGAACTCTACGTACACTTTCTTGTTGTGTACTGTGTTCACTTGCATATGTTTACCCTTAGGTGCTTTGTATGCTTATGTGTGTCCCTGGTTGTATTTCTTTTGCTTGTACCTATATCGCTGTGTATGGTTTGATGGTGCTTGGCTTTGTGTGTGATTTGTGATGAGTTTCTTGATGCTGTCTTGTCTTAAGCAAAGTAAAAGTATGATGTCATTTTCTTTGTGTAGGTGTAGCACCATTTACCTCCACTAGTGTGCATGTCTGAATTGCATGTACCTATGTATGTGCATGCCGACATTTTCTTGCATTGCCCTACCATGTGCACTAGCCCGTTGATTTGCACTTGTACTTGCACTAGCATTTGCTGATTTTGTTTTACTTGTACATGTCTTTTGCTCTACACTTGTACTTCCTGGCTGTTTGCCCTTTTCGTTGTTGCACATGCGTGAGTTCATTCCCTTGAGCACTTGTATCTGTCAATGCATGTGTGCATTCACTTCAGTTTGTTGAGTTAGTTGTACTTGTGCACTTGTATATGCTGACTTGAGAAAGGTTGTGCATTTTGTTTTGAGATGACTGGATCAGTTTGTATTGTTGGTTGCACTTGTATATTTATAGTACTTGTTCATGTGCACTTGTATATTTTTTGCTTTTGTTTTGGTGCACATGACTTTGATTGGCTGCTTCACTCATCGCCTTGAGTTGAGCCTGAAATTCATTAGGCTTGATATCATGCTTTTGCGTTGTGTTAATCTGTTTGGCTTGACCTCGCATTTGTCCTTGAAATTGAATTGATACACTGTGCATGTCATATGTTGCTCGTGCATATTTATTTTTGGTTCCTTTTTAAAATATGAAAACAAACAGCCCAATTAACTGAGGTAATATCGTATTCAATCATATTTTTATTTTTCAAATTTAGTTTGTTTCCTTTTGATTTATACTGCGATGTTGTTTGTCAGGCAAAGTAGAATTATTGGAGAGATGACAACTGAAGCCGGGGGAAGCTAAAGTGTTCTCAACTGGGACCAATGCCCTACCTAAATTTATGTAGTTATCCTATAAAAAGCGCTTTTGACAACTTTGGCCCTACCTAGAATTATCAAACATGCCCTACGTACCTCAAATTGATCTATACTTGCAACCCATATCTTCTTTCTACTTCTGCACCATTTTACAGTACATTCAAATGGTAAACTTTTGCAACTTTTATACTTAGTGAAATTGATATATTGAAGATGTAGTGGCGATCCTTTTCAAATTAATTGATGTATACCCTACCTCAAGTCGAAAGCTAGCTCCGCCATAAGCTGAAGCAAGAAGATAACAAATTGAATTTGAGCATGTGAGTGAGTAAGTGAGTTGTATATGAGAGTGATTTTTATATGAGAGTGAAAAATAGTGTTGTAAAATATAGTGGAAGCTATGTTGTAAATGCGTACTATTTGAAATTTTAATGAAACAAAATATTTGTTTAAATGAAATTTTGATTTATTTATTTAATTTTGTAATATTGCAATAGTACTATAACAAACACATTAAAATATATGTGCTTACTATCATTAACCAAAAATCATACACTATTGTATTCTATAAGTCACAACCAAATAACACTTAACAAAGTAAAATTGGATTTTACTGAAACCAAGTAAGTGATAAATTTAGTCAAAATGTCACACTATCTGTTAAATGATATGTGAACATTAATATTTGAACAGTCCGATATTAATCACTGACCAAATTTACACATGACGAGTCATACAATCGAAACGATGAATTCTCCTTTGACCAAACGATTTAATTAATTTATAATTGTTATAGATTAATTAAATTAATTAATATTTTTGAAATAGTAATTATAAAATTTTGATTATGCTTTGAGTAATATATATTATTAAATATATTTATAATAGTTATAAATATATCAATTGATATACGATATCGATAAGCGATTAATATTGATTTTATTAAACCGAAAATTGGTTTAATACCCGAAATGTTGTACAAGAGGGCATGGTAAAAGAAATTCCAATGATGCCCCTTTGGTTTTATGATTATTTATGAAATTTTTTGAAATTTAAATCATATGTTCAAAAATGATATAAGCAAGTCAAAATAACAATTAACAATATGCTCAAGTCATATTTTTCATTCAATTGTAAGCATGTTACAAAATAAGCCAAATATGAAAATTTGTAATTATTCAAATCCTTGTTTGCAAAATATCATATGTCATCTCCTTCGTCGATGATCTTTTTGCCATTAGAATTGTTCTCGAGCTGTCAAAAGAGAACTTGGAGAAGATTCTAATCCAAAATGTGATTTGTGATAAGAGAGGAAAAAAGTTAAGGGCCCCTTTCTATAAGGGGGTGCATCTTTATTTATAGTGGTTGGAAGGAGATAAGGTTTGCTTCCATTTTCGATGTGGGACTTGATGGTGCCACTTGTTATGATCCCGTTAAGGTTGATTACTACACATGGATTGCTATCTTGGTGGTGGCTTCAACATGAATGCCTTTGAAGCTTTATGAAGGGAAATACACTAAATCCTCTTGAGTTTTGTTCTCCTTGTATTGATGTTTATTGATCCTCCTTTCTCTTGCATGGCTTTTGACATTCCTACAACACTGATGATATACGATATACGATATTCATGAAATGTGGCATCGGTTAATATATGATGACTATTGTTATGTTGGTGACGTCCTTTGTTGAATTGATTGCATGTGACATGCTTTTGTGCATTGTTGGCATGCGATGACCTTCCTTTGTTTTTATATTGATGGAATGTGGCATCGATAAAGTTCGACATGGATGATATGCGGTGTTGATAAAATGCGACACGACATTGATTAAGTGCAGCATGGACGATAAGCGGCATTGAAGAGAGGCTGCATTGAATTGAGGCGGTATTAATGAGTAAAGACATCAGCTTTATGTGACATCATTTACTGGTGATATGCGATATAGATGAGTCGCAACATCGAAGATATATGACATCTCCAATCATGTTGATGACTTACGACAAGGTTCGATCTTTTAGCACTTGGTAATTGCTATTGACGACATGCGGCATCGATGAGATGCGGTATCAATAATATATGATGTCTTCATCACATTGATGGCTTATGACATGCTGCCTTGTGTTGATGGAATATGATATTGTTGATATGCGCCATCTACTTTCTAGTGATACTTTATGACAACCACTTTATTTGTTGATGAGGTGCGGCATTGTTTCTAAAGGTTTGATGTAAGCTTCGCATGCGATATCTTCTTCGATATGCTTTGAGGTGTGATATTCTTTGTCGTATTCTCCTTTGCTTTCTCTTCAAAATCATGAGCTTCGATATTTTTATGCTTGTTAGGATATTATCTTGGAAGCCCAATTGTAGGTCCATTGCTACGACATCATATTCTCTTGCCTTCATTTTTATTCCCTTTGGAAAATATATGGATAAAATTTGCACATCTCCTTATATAAAAGAAGCTTTTTACACTTTAGTGTAAACCCAGGAATTTTCTTCCTTTTCCAATTCTTTGCAAGGTTTTCTTTCTAACCCTGTTTTCCTATAAAATACGAAGCAAGTGATACCTTTCATTATTAACTTTAGATTTAAAATCTTAGGGAAATCCCTTTTGGATTTGATAGAGCTATGAATTGTTAGATTTAAAAATTTATCTGGTAACTACTTTACTCGGATAGAATTTCAATGAATTGACAAATCATAATAATTTCTCGAATGAAAGTCCAGAAAATCATCTTGTGATAATATTTCTTTGAAGAATAGACTAGAAAATTATTCGACGATAGTGATTTCATGAATGGAAAACAAAAAGACCATTTGTTAATATCATAGGAGGGAAGACAATAAATTCGTCTAGCAATGTTAATAATTTCTTGATTAGAAGTCCAAAAAACCACTCTAGTAATATTAATCTGAATAGAAGATCGGAAAACCATTATGGCAATAATAATCCGAATAGAATATTGGAAAACCATTCTAGCAATAATAATCCGAATAGAAGACCAGAAAACCATCTGGCAATAATCCAAATAGAAGACCAAAAAACCATCTGGCGCTAATCCGAATAGAAGACCTGAAAACCATATGGAAATAATCCAAATAGAAGACCAAAACACCATATGGCAATAATCCAAATAGAAGACCAAAAAACCATATGGCAATAATCTGAATAGAAGACCAGAAAACAATCCGGCAATAATAGAAGACCAAAAAACCATTATGGCAATATTCTGAATAGAAGACCAAAATATCATCTGGCAATAATAGAAGTCCAGAAAACCATTCTGGCAATAATAGAAGTCCAGAAAACCATTCTGGCAATATCCTGAATAGAAGACCAGAAAATCCATCTGACAATTTTTAAGTAAAAGACCAGAAAATTATCTGATAATAATATTGTGGCTTTATCTAAAGTAAAAAACCAAAAATTCTATCTGGCAATAAGATTATTTATTTGAAATTGGAGACCAAAGATTTCTGGAAAATCTTAACTTACTGGACACTGGTACTCTGAATAGCAACGAATATTCTCGTCGTTTAATGGAACATTTCTAACTAAAAGATGCATGATATTTAAGGTGCTCATATCTAATTATACTTTTGGTTTGCCTTGGAGCAAAATAGCTCGAAGTTGATTGTCGTTCCTCTAGAAGATTATTAGACCTTTGCTTCGGAGCACAATAGCATATATTTAGTTGATCTTCCTCTAGAAGATTACTAGACATTTGCTTTGGAACACAATAGCTCATATTTGATTGGTCTTCATCTGGAAGATTACGATTTTGCTTTGGAGCATAATAGCTCATATTTAATTGATATTCCTCTAGAAGATTACTAGACTTTTAGTTTGGAGCAAAATAGGTCATACTTGATTGATCGTCCTCTAGAAGATTACTAGACTTCTGCTTTTGAGCACAATAGCTCATATTTGATTAAGTTCTTTTGCCTCTCTTTGAGCTTTGGACTCTTGCATCCCTTTTGTTCTTTCCTCTCTTTGGGCTTTGTTTCTCTTTGGGCCTTGGACTCTTGCATCCCTTTGATTCTTGCCTCTCTTTAGGCTTTAGACAATTAGTCCCTTTTCTTTTTGCCTCTCTTTGGGCTTTTAACATCTTAGCCCTTTTCTTTTTGCCTCTCTTTGGGCTTTGGACATCTTAGTCTCTTTTCTTTTTGCCTCTGGGCTTTGGAATCTTGCGTCTCTTTCTAGTAATTTAAGCTTTATTTTTTCGCCCCTTACTAGGATTTTAGAGACCCCTTACTTAGTGATTTAGGCCCCTTACTTAGTGGTTTAGGCTTTTAACATTTTCAACCCTTACTAGTGATTTAGATCCCTTGCTAGTGATTTAAGTCTCCTACCGACTCTTGTGTCAGTCTTCCAACATTAATAGTTGGGCAGCCCTGAACATTTGATCCAGGGTGAACACCAGCTAGGTATAAGGTATGCCTTTGCTCAAAGACTCTTTATTGACCTCATCAACTCAAAAGCTTCAATAAGCACAGTGCGCCTCGCACCAAGGGTTGCCCTTTGTTTATACTTAGTGGGGTGGCGAGCTATTACTATTATAGTTTTTTGATGAGGTTTTTCCCATCATAACTCTTACTCGCTATTTCAAAGAAAATATTTGCGAAACTTGTTTGTTAAAATAATATCATGGCTTTTTAGCCAATTAATACATTTGGGGAACCTAATTGAAAACTAAAACTTTAACTTTTTTGATACGAAATTTCCCTTTGAAAGAAAGAAAAAGAACTTCAATAAACCAAGGAATATTTCCTTAAAATCGGTCTTTCTAAAATACTTTTGTTGGTTTGGGTTTTGAGTCAACGAGTTGAAAAGTTTTTGGATATTTGAATCCTTTGGTAGAGAAGCACCTTCTTAGCGTTGTTACCAAGAAGGGTATTTGAGCTAATCTCATAATAGAAATGTAAATCTCAAATAAGAGACTGAGTGGTCATGATTCATGAATCAATAGTTTTTAATCAAGAATAGACTCTTCTAATTAGAGTTTTAGCGGCGCTAATAAGCCTCAATAGTTTCAAAAAAATTCTTTGGGAAATATGTATAGGTTTCTCTTTTTTAATAATTTCTAAAAGCTTTGAGAATGCTCTTGTCAACATATTTCAGATCAAAACCTTTTATAGGAAATTATTGATGTTAAGCAACATATTTTGAAGATTTTATAAACCATCCTTAAAATGGATAAATATATGCTTTCCCTAATCCATAGAGTAATTGGCAATAATCCTTTTGATTTTTGAAATATTTTACCAAAAATTTGTTTGGTAAAACTTTTTGAGTATAACTGCTTGTTGAAAATAATGTTGATGTATATTACTCCACCTTGTATGATATGTATAATTATAACACTTTAAGTTTTGCTTAGCAAAATGAAATGTCTTGTTGGTAAGCTTGAAAAGTTATGACTCATGAACTGATAGACTTTACAGACAAGAACACACTTTTCTTTAAGCATTCCTTCTTCTAAGAGGATTTTGAATACTTATCTCTTCCTGGAAACCAGCGTGTGATAGAGGATTGATGATGATTCAGAAGCCTATAAAGAAATCCATCATATTATATAAATCCAGGCCTTGAGATAGAGAATTATTTTATCTTGGATATTTAAATTATCCTTTTCCATAGAAAACCAAAAATCTACTTGATAGAGGACCAAAAAATCCATCTAATATAGAAAACTAGTAAACCATCTGGTAATAAGAAGACCAAAAATTAATCTGATCATAAGAATTCCAAAATACCATCATTTGATAATAAGAAGTCCAGAATCTCATCTAAAAATAAGAAGACCAGAATCTCATCTGATAATAAGAAGACCAGAATCTCATCTGATAATAAGAAATCTAGAATTCCATCTGGTAACGGAGATTCCTGTTACACTTTGACAAGAAAATCTAGAACCTTCCGAATGTCTACTCATAGTAGATTAGTCTTTGTTTCATTTGGTAAATAAACTTGAATTCTATGTTAGTTCATGGCGAATTTTATGTATAAACAAACCAAATTAGAAATTTCGATGAGTATAGTTGATCTATGGTAATAGCCACAAAGTGCTTATTCTTGAAAAGTGTGAATTTCATTTTCACTACAAACTATTATACAACATACTTGCAAAATGCTAGTTTTTATGACTTAAAAGCGATAATGGTAGGAATAAAAGTGCAATAACAATAATATAATATGGTTACATTTGCCAAGTAATATCTAACTCGGTGCACAAGAAAGTAATAAACACATGTTCGCCCATATTTATTTAGTATGTGCATTTGAAATGTTCCACATCGCTTGGAGGAACTTTCTCACTTAGGCCACTACTGTAATATGCTAGTTATACATTATATACACTTGTATAGTCAACTTGCTCATGTGCTATCCGTTAGCTTAGTTTGTACCATAGTGTATTAATCTCAATAGCCTATTATTTTAGCAGCTATAACATGTGACTTTACACCATAAAACATGGTTGATGTGTACAGGAAGTCTTCCTACATGTCCTACCGTGGCTTAAGTTCCTTATATTATATATTATAAACGAAAAGTAAAAATACATAGCCATGTTCATTGTTCTTTATCACGCTATTGGAAAACGTCACCAGTTACGATGTGAGTTCCAAAGCCTTATGACGCATAAATTTTTTGAAATCTAATAACATAATACAAAATCATATATACACGAAATCTTATTTAAGACTTATATATTCTGAAACTTGATGTGTACAAAACTGGTATACATTTGTAACAGTCTATATTTAATGCATTTGAAACTGACATTTATACTTGAAAGTTAATCATGTAAACATGGATCTTGATGACACACATATTCGGAACTTCACACTTTTGAGAATTAACATGTGCACTTGAAAGCACACATACATGCATATACACTTCAAAACATGGATATATACTTGAAACTTTTCTAAAATGAACCTGATATGCACTTGAAAATTATATATATTCAGACGTATTTGCTTAATCAAAACCAGATATATCTAGAACTGCTATATATTCAAAGTTTATTCATTCAAAGCTTATATATACAAACTATATGTATATGAAATTGCATAGATTCAAAAGCTTGTGTAAATACAAATTTTCGAATCCCATGTATGAAATTGTATGCTTCAGAAACCGACATGCGAAATCATATACCTTCAAAAGCTAATATATACGAGACTTTTGACTCACGATAACTGACATGTGTATGAAACTGATACATACACATACGTAGACACACACACACAAATCACGCATTTATCATGCATATATAAAGCTTACATATTCAAATTCTGACACTTATATGTATTCGAAATTTGATACTTTTGAAACCTGCCATACGTATTTAAAGCTCTATACTTTGAAATCTCAAGTATATAGTATATACAAATCTGACATACACACACACAGATCTCTATATATTTGAAATTGTCTTTATCAGAAGCTTCATATGTATAGCTGGAGCCAACATACTCTAAACCTTTATTCTTTGAAATCTTATGCTTTATGAAATCAATATATATGAAACTTTTTATTTACAAAGCTATACATATGAAACTTTATAATTACAAAACCTGGTATTTATTAAAACTTATTCTTTTTAATCCATATATGTATGAAACATTCTATATATTCAAAGCCAATTTACTTTTGAGACTTTATACATATTCAAAGCCATTCAATCATTCGAATTTTATGAATCCGAAACTCATATATATAAGAAAATATATACATACAAAACTTTGTATTTTCAAAACTTTCGTGTATTTGAAATCTATACATATCCGAAATCTGGCATTTTGATATACTTAAAACCCATAATATAATATATATATATATATATATATATATATATATATATATATATATATATATATAACGTTATATTATTCGGATTTTTTTATATATCCCACATCTGGTATATTCGCATCTTTATTCCTTTGGAATTGAATATATATTTGAAGCTTTATTCTTTCAAACCCAAATATGTGTTTATATATATGAAATTTGTTGTTCAAAAACTGGTATCCATCTAGAAACTCGGCTATGTACATATTTGAAATCCTTTTTTAAAACTTGTACTTACATGAAACTCAATATATGTACACCTGAAACCATATATACTTTTCGAAAGCTCATACGTTCATTATTCAAAAACTGAAATCCACGAAATCCAATGACTTCGACATGAAACCTGAGGATTTACAAGATCATACTTCTTCGAAATTCCTCATTTTTGAAATACTTTACCTTTGAAATCGATAAAATTAAAATCCTTTGTTTTCAAAATCAACTAATAAACTGCAAAATTTTGAAATCGGATACTTTTGAAATCAACCTCATATGTTTTTTCGAAATTTGATTATATATTTCCGAAATCTGAAATATATTTTTTGTGAAATTTGAAACTTCTGCAAATCCATACTTTTAGAACTCTTAATTTACGAAACTTTTAAACATTTCAAAATTTTCATTTCGAAATCCTTTATCCTCAAAATCCCTATATTTATGAAATGGAGCATGATAATCTCCTAAATGAAGCCTAATAAATTCGACAAGAAGCCCTGAACTTCGATATGTATTCTAAACTTTGACATGAGGCCTCCATGACATGAAGTTTTGGGGCTCGTTAACTTTCAATTCTGTTGACTTTCACAATCTTTGACATGGCTGAAATTAGTCCAAAATCACTGATATGCCTGAAACTGTCGATATTGCCGATATCAGATTCATACGACGTCAACTAATTTGCCGATATCCTTGATACTTACTACATTCAGATGCACCATGTGACATCATTTGATCCTTCCAATATTATTTGTTGCAGCCCCGAGATCCCTGATACTTACAACATTATCTGATGTTTACGACATCACTTAATGTTTGACATCCGCTAAGCTTGACACTTTGACACAATCTCGTGGGCTTATAGACTCAACCCTACTAGTTTTGTAACGAACAGGATTTTCGATCCTCAAAAGTCAGCACCAATACATTCACGGTGTTCACGTGCCGAAAAACAAAGTGTCAGAAAATAGATTGTTAGGTGAAGGGAAGAAGATTGGAAGAAACTAAATAACACAAATATCGCCGTGGAATGAAATAGTCTATAATATACAACAAATCATTACACAATGAAAAACTGTAATATACATACATCAATCAGAGTACACTAACATATTTCATCATGGACAGTTATAACAGTCAGTCCTTATAATTTCTGATAAATACAACGAATAGACAAAACATCAGAATACAATGAAATACGTAGATACGTCTTAGGCCTCCGGCTTGTCTCCTGAGCTCCAATGCATTCAAAATAACCTATAAATACGTTCGGTCTGACCCAAGTATTGAAAGGGAAGAACGTCGGGATCAGTCTGGTAAACCAGCATGAGAAAACCCACCTTAAATGGAATTTAATATTTATCAAAAACCTTTCAAATAAAGGTATCTCATAAGACCATGTCACACATAAACATGAACGATTTTTACCTTACGATAACCAAAACATTTCCTATAGAAAATCCATTGATATTATAATAATGTCTAGGGGTCAAAGTAAAATATGAATATAGCTGAAATGCTTGCATCTCACATTTCAACATAGTTGGGAACAACTAAGTCCGTACGGCGCTTATTGAAGAATGAATTCCATACAATGACTGGGTTGCTGGGGTATCGCCCATCATGGTGCATCTCTATATAAAATAACACTGAGGACATCACTGGGATCCCCTGCCAACATAGAACCGGCCTACCCCTTACTGGACAGTACAGAATATGATCACCCCTTGGTTAATGGGCCCCAAGCATACAAATGAGAGATAATATCGACTCTAGATAGGGATGATCATACCCTAATGGGAGCGACCCACCTAGCCCTGTTGCATCTTCCATGTTTTAGTCATTCCCGGTTGATGAGGCTTGATGCTACGTTTTACCTTTCATATAGCACTTCCCACTTGGAATGCTAACATTGCCCTCCAAGCAACAATGCAATGCCAGCATTTATCCATACAAGTTGTCCAGGAGATAGACAAACCGAAGGCACCACTTCTACTACATCCATTTTGGAATCACACTCAGGATTAGTAGTTCATTGTTTCCACACACAATTCTCTAGTACTTCATAAATACTTGAGAATACTCTTAACTACAATTTAATAATATTGAAATTGAATTTGTCATTTTCTCAATGCATAAAATACATAAGCGAAATACGATATTGTAGAATCATACATATATGATAATTCTAATTGTCGGTGCATAAGAAATCCATCTCATATGTTCCATATTAAAATTTTTAATATGATGTCTATGTATATCGTTAGGATAACTTCAACATCCTTACTTATAGTTTTAGAAATACTATAACGATTCAGAATTTCAAACACTTCGTATTCAAATATCTGAACTATTTAAATATTTGAATCTTTGATTAAGTGTTATTAAAATGATTTAATAACCTTCTTAACCCCCTTTTAAATCATAAGTAATGATGAGAAACTTGTTTTTGAAATTTGTTTACAAAATAAATACTTTGAAGAAAAGTCGATAATGTGACCGAAAATCGGTTTATTGATAAATAACTTTTTATTCAATATAAGTTGTTCAAACTCTTGTGCACTTGTCTAATGATTAAATGAACACATTAGCAACTCATTAACACTTATTTTCATAAAGAAAATAGAACTTTCTAAAATGTTCCAAACAGAAAAGAGATATTATCAGGTATAAGTGTAAATTTGCAAAAGAAAGTGATGGAAGGTAAGGCTTCCATGACATGGTGGGGAGAGATGAGAACAATCTTATGCAACACCATTTTGAGCCTATATAAGAAGGGGCAGACCCTTATTAAATAATCACAAATTCACAAAACAAATCCAAGCTTCTTTAATATCTTCTTCTTCTCTTATGTTCTAAAGAAAATAATTGCAAATCAATTCCAAATCCACTCAAACTTTTCTACAAGACTTAGGATAATATTAAACACCTTCCACTATGTTAGATCTTGATGTTTGGAAGCACATCCCTCTCCACTTGGAATGGCCATGAGCAATAAGGCACTTTTGCCTTGGGGAAAACAAGTTAAAGCAAAGAGAAAGGAAGAGAAGGTGGCTGCAAGATGATGGTAGGAAGTGTTATTGAGTTTGGTTGTGCTTGAGCATGTATTTGGCTTGGATCTAAGTGAGTTATCTTACTATCTTGTTTGAATATATTGTGTGTTTGAAATATAAAGTCAAAGTGAAATTAACTAAGCAAAGTTATAAACTTTGGACCCCTCTTGCTTTTGAAAGCAAACGACAACTTTATATTGTACAACATCATTTCTATTACCCTCTTAAACATGTGGCATGACCTTGACTTGATGTTTAAATGGTTGTTTGGATTATGTGTTGAATTGAAGCATGTT
Source organism: Allium fistulosum (assembly GCA_030737815.1). Taxonomy (NCBI): domain Eukaryota; kingdom Viridiplantae; phylum Streptophyta; class Magnoliopsida; order Asparagales; family Amaryllidaceae; genus Allium; species Allium fistulosum. The sequence goes on along the minus strand of CM060904.1, from coordinate 1,122,314,852 downwards.
TGAAACTGTTTGAAGCGAGAATAGTCATTATAAGTGCACTTTGATATTCCTTGACTTTAACTTGTGTAAATGTGATATTTATGAACTTAACTTGGGATATTTTTGATTTAGTTGTTCCCTACACATATTTTGATGTATTGGAAAGTAAAGAAATGGTTTGGAAATTTATATAAATTGTGATCCAAAGTTGTGAAAGTTAGAACAAAATTGTGGTTATAAATATACTTTTGTTTCTGGGAATTTTTATAAATAAATGGAAAGATATTCTTACCATAGTTTTAAGTACCCTAAGGGTAGTAAATAATATAAAAATTTCATGTATAAAATCATTTGTTAAAGCGGTTAAAACTAGTCACAAAGATTGTGTTTTTCAATGTGTTCTTTAACAAGGACTTTTAACAGCATTTATAAATGCCGTAGTAAGTCGTTTATGGTTTTAAGTGTTTAAAAATGATATTTAAATTTGGTATTTTTCTCTAATATTTTTAGAGATGTTTTCTAACCTAGTTTGAAGTATTTTAAAGTTGGTTTGAGGTTTAAATATATTTTTAGTAATTATATATGTATTTTCAATGTAAAGAGGTTTTATAATATAAAACACGTTTTGCATCATATTATAAATTGGTTATTTTTAAGTAATATTTTACATAGATATTTATAACCTATTTACAAGTACTTTTAAAGTATATATAATTTTTGAAAAAGGTAATTGACTGGGCTTAACACTAACAACCGACGAGGTAGACTTCTCTATTTGTGAGAGTTGAGATTGATGTCGAGTAGGGATATGAGCAATATAACTATAACCTACCGAATTTCCTTTTGATCGAGGAATAGTTAAGTTAGAATGTTAGAAATATGTTAATCTTGTTTTGTACTTAATTGCTTGAAAAGTAATTAACTTTGCTTAACGCTAAAAGCCGATGAAGTAGACTTATCTATTTGTGAGAGTTAAGATTGATGTCAAGTAAGGATATGAGCAATAAAGCTCCAACGTACCGGTTTCCCTCTTGATCGAGGAATAGTAAGTTGGGAATGTCAAAAATGGGTTAATCATATTGTTTTCTTACTCATTTACGAAAGTCATAAATACTATTAGCACCAAAATTGGTCACTAACACCCAAATCCAGATGAAATCACCAATCAACAATCACATATCACAGATATAATGTATGTAGAGAGTAATAATGTGAAGAACGGTAAAAGTTAAAAAGAAAGCAGTAAAAACAGAGGATTTATAGTGGTTCGGCTGACTCCGGCCTACGTCCACTTCAGAAATTTGCTTTTTATTGATGTCAGAATCAATTTCAATTACAATCCAGAGTTTTTAGAACAACAATGGCGGAGCAGCCTCAGTGCGGAAGATGAAGGGAAACAGAATGGAGATCCCCTTTTTTGAAGCCCCGCCCGTTGTATTTATAGGCAAAATCCTGGTTGTTGGGCTTCCTCATTGATATGAGCCCACCAGAACCACAGTCGAGCTCATATCACTCATCACTGCCGACCCCAAGTTCTGAACATGCCGACCCGAAGTAACCTGGGTGTTGACCCGAAGCAACCCTAACACTGACTCGAAGCAAACTACACCACGACTCGAAGCAACTCATCCTCTTGCCTATACCGATCCATCCCACTTCCCAACAGTGCCGACTCGAAGTTCGTGCATTGCCGACTTGAAGTCTTCCTCAATGCCGAGCCGAGCTCCATCCCATGCCGAACCGAGTCCCTTCCAATGCTGAGCCCATCGCTTTGCCGATCCACTCTAATACGCCAGCACATGCCATCCTGACTGAACAACATCCACCGATCCACTTCAATCACCGAGCTGCTTCCTTAACCGTCCCGGAGCAGATAGCTCGCCGACCCGAAGCCTGTATCCAATGCCGATCCCATTGAGGCCGAACCACCAAAGCCGAACCGATCCAATGCCGAACCATGCTTGTCCAACTCTCCTCGATCGAGCCATACCTCCCAGGCCGAACGACCATCCTGACCGAACCATGCCACCAAGGCCGAACCACATCATCAAGGCCAAACGACCCCACCAAGACCGAACCATATCACCAAGGCCGAACCACACCATTATGCCGATCCATGCATGACTTCCTTTCCTTAGCCGAACCACATACGACCAAGCCACCTCCGAGCCACCTTAGTCGAACAACCCCATCTTGGCCGAACCATCCATGACTGATCGTCTATCCATCCAACCAGCTCAAACCTATCGTGTTCCAATCTCGACAAACGAGTAGTCGATTTAGTTAAATCCGCCTGCTCACGGCCTTGCCAAAAGGCGGGTTAACATTTTTCCTTAAAAACATGCCTTTTGGTAGGAAGGTGTGTTTTGAATAGCTTCAAGTCCAATATCTAAAGTCTATGTTCCGTTCATAACCATACCATTATATTCGTGATTCAAGCCATCCTATCCAAGTGCCATATCCTTGTCCGAATCCATGACTGCTCCGAGTTGATATCTGATTCTGAGTCTAGTAACCAAATCCTTAGCCAATTCCCTAGCCATCCGAACCTGTCAACCGAGTTTTAATCCATCCATATCCAATAACCAAATACATGACTTTTCCGGGTTTAAATTTAAATCCATATACCTCGCCGGGTTGCTTTATCCTATTCCGGCCTCGACTCTCCGGTCAAGGACTTTTATGTTTTCCGACCTCGGCTCTCTAGTCGAGGACTTTATATCCTCCGACCTCGACTCTCCGGTCGAGGACTTTATATTCTCCAGCCTCGACTCTTCGGTCGAGGACTTTATATTCTCAGGCCTCGACTCTTCGGTCGAGGACTTTTATATTCTCCGGCCTCGACTCTCCGATCGAGGACTTTATATTTTGTTCGAGTCCATTCCATCGCTCTCCGGCGAAGGGATTCATACCTTGCGATTACTGCCCCGTCTCTTCGGTCGGGACCGTAATCGTGTAACCGATATTATTTATTAATCCAAATCCAATTATCACAGAATCCAATTAACAAAATAAAAGTCCATACAATAAAGAAAATCAAATGTTCGTAGTACCAAGAAAGAAACTAGAGTTCACAGAAAATAGAAAAAACAAAATTTCATAAACCCGAGTATCACGGTATATCATCATCTCAGAGCATGCTTAGAGACCGTCCTCGATCTCATACATGTGTAAGTGACTTAGCCGCCTTACTTTGGGGTTTACTACTTATTCAAAGCCATATATCCATTCAGCTAATAATAAGGCGACGATGCCTAGATCCAGTGCCTGCTCCTGTTCCACTACCACAGCTCGATTCCTTATGTACTGTTGTAAATGACCATTCCTTATATGTTCCTCGATGATATCTTTCAAATGCCTGCAGTCATTTGTGTTATGCCCATCCAGCTCATGGAATAGGCAAAGCTTTCCCGATGCCCATTCGTGTTCGAAGGGTTCCCTCTTTGCTGGCCTCCGATACTAGAGGCGTCCTCGAGTATCTAAATAAATTCTCTCATTCAAATCTGTATAAGAAGAGAACTTTGATTCCCTCCATTGCCTTTTTGATGTGTTACCATTATCATTCATTTTCCTTTTCCCTTTATCATCTTTGTTTGGAACTTCCCTGGGTGGACCTCCACCCCTTACTGCATAAGCTTTAACCTCTCTCCCTTCTCTCTCAGCCTGCGCATCTTCCTGCCTTAGGAACCTTTCCGCCTCATGGTAGAACTCCCCGAGATCCCTCGGTGGGTCCCGTTCCAATGATATCTTGAAATCCGAATTATCTGCAATCCCTGAAACTGCCGCCATCAAAACCATCGATGGATCGGGTCGATCCACCGAAGACACCGCCGCATTGAATATGGTTAAAAAATCCCTGAGCGACTTTCCCTTCCATTGTTTCATCGATGTTAAAGTTATCACGTTCTTGGGTCTGACTATGTAGACCCGAAACTATCTCATAAACCTTTCAATCAGCTCCGTCCATGTGCCGATAGAGCCACTCTCTAGCTGTCTGAACCATAATGATACAATATCCGTCAAATACAAAGGGAAGCATCGTGCCATGACCTCCTCCAATGCTCCCAGCACTTCCATATGCCTCATGTACCTCGTCAAGTGAACAGTGGGATCTGTTCTCCCGTCATACATCTCCAGTGTTGGTATTTTGAAATCAGGAGGGTTTCTAGCTTGCCTGATCGCAGGAGCAAAGGGACTCCTATTCACATCCTCCCAGTCTCTATTCACCAATCCTCCCCTCATAGCCCGTCTGATTACATCCGACAACCTATCATTGTCATCAAGTAACGACCTCTGTGCATTGTCTCCAACTCGCCCTCCAAGTCCACAAGGGAATTATGGAACCTACCCTTCTGGATGAGCATCCACTTCCTTATTGACGCCAAATTGCCCATCATTGCCTGGTATCCTTACTAGAATGGAGCCTACACGATTCGGGGGCATGTCCCCTAGTTCAGGGGTCGTTCCCGATGGTCCAACTCTATCCCGTACTCTGGTCGCTTCATGCCCTTGGTCCTGATTCTGGGCTGCCTCCGTTCTTGTCACTCTAGCTTCGTGATCCTCATTTCTAGCATCACCTGCTACTCCATTCCTTTGGTTTTGCACTCCAACTTGTCCAACCTGTTGGAGTAGGTTCTGTATCATTTCCTCCTACATTTTCAGTATCCCTTCCTGCATAACATCCATCATCATTTCCATCTCATCTCTGGTGATGAAAACCGAGGTCTGATTAGCTCCTGAGGAAGCCTCCTGACTTCCTTTATGCTGACTTCTTTCCACTCTTTGTCTCCTTGTTGATTGCTTTGCCATAACTTCCCAAGAATCCGAGTTCCTAAGCCTTTAAATCCAAAGTCCAAGCCTTAGAATCCCTGAGTGCTAGCTTTCTCGGTGAAAGCACCAAATTGTTAGCATCAAAATTGGTCACTAACACCCAAATCCAGATTAAAGCACCAACCAACAATCACAGATCACAGATAGAATATATGTAGAGAGTAATAATGTGAAGAACAGTAAAAGTTAAAAAGAAAGCAGTAAAAATAGAGGATTTATAGCGGTTCGGCTGACTTCAGCCTACGTCCACTCTAGAAATTTCCTTTTTATTGATGTCAGAATCAATTACAATTACAATCCAGAGTTTTTAGAACAACAATGGCAGAACAGCCTCAGTGTAGAAGATGAAGGGAAACAGAATGGAGATCCCCTTTTTTGAAGCCCTGCCCGCTGTATTTATAGGCAAAATCCTGGTTGCTGGGCTTCCTCACTGATATGGGCCCACCAGAACCACAGTCGAGCTCATATCACTCATCACTACCGACCCCAAGCTCTGAACATGCCGACCCGAAGTAACCTGGGTGTTGACCCGAAGCAACCCTAACACTGACTCGAAGCAAACTACACCATGACTCAAAGCAACTCATCCTCTTGCCTATACCGATCCATCCCACTTCCCAACAGTGCCGACTCGAAGTTCATGCATTGCCGACTTGAAGTCTTCCTCAATGCCGAGCCAAGCTCCATCCCATGCCGAACCGAGTCCCTTCCAATGCTGATCCCATCGCTTTGCCGATCCACTCCAATACGCCAGCCCACGCCATCCTGACCGAACGACATCCACCGATCCACTTCAATCACCAAGCTGCTTTCTTGACTGACCCGGAGCAGATAGCTCACCGACCCGAAACCTGTATCCAATGCTGATCCCATTGAGGCCGAACCACCAAAGCCGAACCAATCCAATGCCGAACCATGCTTGTCCACCTCTCCTCGACCGAACCATACCTCCCAGGCCGAACGACCATCCTGACCGAACCATGCCACCAAGGCCGAACCACATCATCAAGACCGAACGACCCCACCAAGACCGAACCATATCACCAAGGCCGAACCACACCATTATGTCGATCCATGCATGACTTCCTTTCCTTGGCCGAACCACATACGACCGAGCCACCTCCGAGCCACCTTGGCCGAACGACCCCATCTTGGTCGAACCATCCATGACTGATCGTCTATCCATCCAACCAGCTCAAACCTATCATATTCCAATCTCGACAAACGAGTAGTTGATTTAGTTAAATCCGCCTGCTCACGGCCTTGCCAAAAGGCGGGTTAACAAATACTGTACTTAACACTAAAAACCGATGAGATAGATTTATCTATGTGTAGGATTCAAGAATGAAGTGTCTAGGTAAGACTTTGATGCAATCAGTGCTCTAGCTTACATGCCTTCACTCTTGGATGAGGAATAGTTAAGTTGGAATGCTAGAAACGAGTTAAGTATACGAATCATGATTTCTATAAGCAATCGTTTCAACTAGATAGTCGCTTAGTCGACTATCGAACTTAACCAAATATTATCTTAGACCTTTAAAAGAATGTTTTAAAGATAAATATAAGTATGGAATGGTTTTGGGTTTGTTGTGATAATGTGTCAATAACATTCGTCTTTAACCCTTTTTGATTATGCTTATGAATGCAAATAGATCTTTAAAAGAATGTTTTAAAGATAAGTATAAGTTAAATGGTTTTGGGTTTGTAGTGACAATGTTTAAGTAATATCAGTCTTAATCCTTTTGAATGGATTTTAAAAGTACTTAGATCCTTAAAATGGATATTTTGAAGGAAATTATAAGTATGGAAACTTTTGGAAAAAGACAGAAAAAACAAAAGTTTTAAGTAAGAAATCTTGTTAATGATTTGTGAATATACTTATACCATTCGAGATAAGTATATGAATACTTTTTAAAGTATTGAAAGATTACAAATGAATAGTAAAAATTGATAAAAGAAGTTTTATTGGTAAATGTTATCCAACCTTTTGGTCAAGGCTGGAATATCAACAAACCAGCTGGAAAGTGATGGATATCTGGATTAGGAATCGATTGGAAACAAGGCTGTGCTCGATGTTGTCAAAATTTGGCCGGGCACCAATCATGGCGGGATCGATAGGAAATGATGGTTAAGTCTAGGAGAGGCTATGTTTCAAATTTCAGGTCAATCAGAGTTCGTATGCTCGAGATATGGATGGATCAATGTTGGAAGAAACATGTTTGGTATCAATACTGTTCGTATCCATGCATTTCGTATCGATGCCCCTGAATACGAACAAGGCATTCGTATCGATCAGGGAGAAGGATACGACGTTGTTCGACTCGATGCCGTTCGACTCGATGGAAATGGACTCGGCTGTTCACTTCGAATCGATACTATTTGCATCGACCAGCATGGATACGAACAGTGCGTTCATATCGATCAGGTAGGAAAGATAAATGGATTTCGACTCGATGGTAGTAGGTTTGATCGAATAGGCAGGCTCATAGTGGCTTGTTTGAATCGATGATTTCGTGTAAATCGGGATGAAGCGCAGTGGCATACTTCGAATCGAACCTGTTCGTATCGATCGAAATACTTACTTCGAATCGATGGACTTCGCATCGATGTTGTGCGAGACAATTGGATGGATGTATGTGGATGCGAAGGGTTCAAGAGCCACTATTCGTATCGATCGTTTTCATATCGATCGATACAAAGCAGTCAATGGATACAGATTGATGGACATGGATGTGACCAATACAGACAGATGGATACGAATGAGCACGAAACCCGGGTGCGAGCTGGAAATACGCACGAATCAAGGGAAGATGCATTCAACGTGGCATGGAAAATGGATTGAGCCTCGAAGGTAGGGCCACGTCATCGCCAAGCGCGTGCATGGTATCGATGCGATCAAGTATCGATGCGAAATGGATTGAATCGAACGAAATGTCACACGAGCTCTACATTTCGTATCGATCATATCTGATGATCTATAGGCCCAAATGCCACGAAATTTTCACAGGAGCTTACGTACAAGCTAAAGAATGTTCACACCAAGTTTCGACTCCATTAGACAAAATCTTGATCGATACGAATTACGTTCGTATCGATCATGGATCGAGTTGAAACTTCATAGGATCGATCGCGTGGGCCCACTCACATGCCAGAAGGAGTCTCCCGAAGTTTGAACGAGATATTTGCATGGAACGCCTAAAAATAGCACCCCAGAGCCTACAGAAAAAGGATCTTTTTGGCTTGTGAACGTCCAGACTCTGCTCGATTCAACTTTGTACTCCATAGCTGCTGTTATACTCGAATTTTATCATTATAATCTGCTGTAACCAGTTGTAACCAGTGTTCGACGATGGAAATTCTATCGATTTAGAAAACTGTCGAACGAATTTAGAAATAAAAATAACCGCAAGCGCACAGCGTACTATTGAAGTACGTGGCGAGTACGGGTCGATCCGCAGGAAATTGTGAGATATTAAAAATCTATTCAATCAAATTAGACCAAATGGAGGAGAAATTGTTAACTAAAAATGAAGCTAAAACTAAAACGTGATTTAAAAACTATTAAACTAGAGAACAATTTACAGGCAAATCCACTCTAATATTTTTTTGTAAATCAACAAACATAGAATTTATGATCTCTAACTTTGATATTAAGTGAAATGAGTGTTGCATTTATCATAAGTATGGTTTGTTTATGTTATTAATTAACATAACTCAAACCATCAAACTATAATACAACAATTATACCACTTATAATTCTCATGAAAATGAAGCCAAAGCAAAAGTTATTTTAAGTATGATCTATTTACTATTGTAACTAGTAATATAGATCATCAAATTTCATTTTTACTTTCATTTCAAAATCAAAAATGGATTAGCAAATGATGATGCAACTTGTGTTTACGTTGAATAAGAATAGCTCATTTGCAAAAGCAACATAAGCTATCAAACCCACTTGTATAAACTTGCATCAAAATTTACTTTCATGAAGCATAGACAAAGAGATCATAAATCATAGAAATGTTGAAATTACATAATATTTGAGAGCTTCATTACCCCTAAATTGAAGGGTTTAGCTACTCATTTGTGGCATTGAAGCATCACTTGTAAATTTCAACATGAAAGAGCAAAGAAATGAAAACTAGGCAAAGGAAGAAAGAGAGATTAACTAATAATTAATTGCATAAAAATTAAAGCTACACTACTTGCATAAATGTAAATCTAAGCTATGAACATTAAAAGAAAGAGAGCATAGAAATAAACATTAACAATAAAACAAAGAAAAGCATGTAGAAAAGAGAGAAGAAAGAGGCTTGGAAGCCATTTTTATTTCATAGAACATTGAGCTTACAATTTGATCTCCTAATTTCCTAAGTAAAATGAAAGAGAAGATCATCTTTTCATGTACACAAGTGGGCTATTTAAACATGCATAAAACCCTAATTCCATTTTTAGGGTGCTTCCCAAAATGCCCTTTAGGAAGTGTGGCCACCAAGTAACCATTAGCTACTAATTAATCCATCATTTGTTGTGCATGAAGCTTTAACCTCCACTTAGTTGTCCATTGGCTCATAATTGTACATTTAGGTAAGTGGGTGGGGTCCTCCATGATCTTGAACTTGAATTATTTCCTCTTCATTCCTTTGTATTTCCTTGTGCATGCATATATCATCATGAATCCCACTTCCAAATGCATCAAAATATCCTATAAAAATCATAAAAATTGTCCAAGTAAAAATTCTTAAATTAACACATGCACACAAATGATCATTTTGCCCCTGAATGAAGATGAAAATATGATGGTTTGAAAATAATTGAATTTTGGTTTTAACATGTAAAAATGCCCAAATATGATGTTTATTTAAATAAAAAGAGATAAAATATGGATGTAAATATATGCACATTTACGTGCACATCAAATACCCCCACACTTATCTTTTTATTCGTCCTCAAATAAAGGAAAACTAAGATAAATTCGTTTTCGTAGAGAGCACGATTGCATTGAGCATATGCAACAAGCCGTTAAACCTCTGGGTGTCCCCAGGAGGACGAGTGTTGTCTCGTGAGGGTTTTCAGCGGATACTACCCACAAAATCCAAATGCAGAATGAAAATATTTACAAACTGCAAGATTTATTTACAAGGAGATGAATGCAAGTTTTTGAAAATATTTACAATGAAGGGTTTATTTTTAAATTGACACAAATAAGTTAAATACAGGTTTGGTCATTATCTTGAAATTTAAGTCATTTACTCGTCAAAATTTCCAACAAAAATTAAGTTATCATAACAAATAGACAATAGTTTAACTCGTTGTTTCAGTTGATAACAAAGTGTAACCATGAATAGGTCCTTAGTTGATTATCAAAGTTTATTAAAGTGGTATTTCATTTCATTTCAATAACAAATCAATTCAAATAAGTTAAAATTGTGCTTGGATTTCATTTGCTTACTCTCTTCATTTTTTTGAAATTTTTATTGATATTTACAATATTTACATATGCCTAACTCAGATAAACTGAGGCCAGATATATTACCCATGCACTGCCTTGCGGACTGATGTGAGGGGAATACAGAGCGTGGCGAGTGAACCCACAAGTGTGAACACCTATTGACTGTAGGCGTTATTAAAAAGAATTTTTAAATATATACACCTAACTCAGATAAACTGAGGCCAGATATACCGATCATGCACTGCCTTTCGGGCTTACGTGAGAAGGGTACAGAGCATGGCGAGTGAACACATGAGTGTGAACACATGACTCTATGTGTTTATTAAAAACTATACATATATACAAGAAGTATCTTTTGTTTTTTTTTTTGTTTTTTTTTCTTTTTCGAAGAGAGTTTTGCAAAATCATCTTAGCATCATTTAACTTAGAAGACAAAAAAAATGTTATATCCTTTACTTTAAATCAACCACTTTTTACAACAAAGATTTTCAATTTAGATATATTTCATAATTATCACGTATGAATCTTCCTATATACTAGTTAAACCATTGTTATTTGTAATCAAACTTCATTTTTATTTTTGTTAAGACAAATTAAATTTTAAAAATTTCAATTTAATAAGCCAAAACCATATATTTATCCTATAGTGTTTCTTTAAAAATAAACCAAAAGAAAAAAAAATTTAGGATTTTTTTTTTAATATTTTTTTTTAAAAAAAAAAGGTAAAAATAAACCATGAAAAATTAAAAATGAAGATGAGTCTCCCCCCACACTTGATTTTGACTGTGTCCCCACAGTCAACCCAAGTGGAAGGAGAAAAATAAAATAAAAAGAAAACGATGACCTATATTTACATGAAGGTAAACGGTATTTACACGAGATCAGAAAGTATATCGTCAAAGTGTAAATGAAACGGTCTTCTAATGACCGATTCATTTGTCTCGTCAAATGTGCGAGACATAGCTTAAGCACGAAAAACCAAATCAAACAAGATTTCAAAGTTGAATTTGGATTTGGAAAAACGAATGCCGTTTTATTAAAAATTGTATGAGTCGTTTTATTTTCAATGATTTTTGGAGTTGATAAAACGATTGATTGAAGTTCAAGTTTATTTTCACCAAATTGAAATTCAAGCGGTTCATTGAAAAATTCTTCAGAATTATTGATTTCAAAATCAAATTGGTGATTTAAATCTTCCCCATCAGAGTTTGACGACTCGTTTTCAAAAAGTACATAAAACTCGTGTTCGTTAAATTCGACTTCCTTTGTTGGATTATCAACAACTTCATTGCGTATCTCAAGTTCAAAATCCAAAGTTGTTGTATTCAAATTTTCAGAAAAAGGAAGATCAAAATTTAAATCGAGTTTCTCACCCTCAAAAGAATTGAAATCCAACTCAATTACCGTGTTTTCAACAACTTCATTAAGATTGTTATTTTCAATTTCAAAAGTTGTTATTTGAAAATCGTCGATTTGGGAAAAAGATGGATTATTGTTTGACTCGTCACACGTTGGAATTTGATTTTGTTTTTCACGTTGTTTCATATAAGTTTCAAACAATGAATCCGTGTGATCATCGTAAATTTCGTTCATTTGTTCAACAAAATCCAATATATAGTTATTAACTTGAGAATTTTCGATTTGGATTTGTTGAGAACAAAAATTTTCAATTGTAACGTGGTTAAGATTATTCCCATTGCCAAATTCGTTTGAAAAATTGTTTCCATTTTCATTTTGAGTTTGAAATTCATTTTGGAGTTCGAAATTGAATTGGCATGGGTTATAATCGAAATCGTTTGAATTTTGAATTGAATTCAAATTTTGATTATTTTGAAAACTTTGATTTGAATCATTGCCCAAATATGAATTACACAAATCGTTTATCATTTGATTTTGTTGTGTAGAGATTTCAAGTAAAGATGAAATGCTCTTTTCAAGACTCGAGGGTTGGTCATCGTTTTGAAAATTTTGTGGTTCAAAATTTGAATCATTTAAGCAATAGTTGTTGTTAAAATATCCATACGAATTGGGAGTTAAATCATATGGATTATATTGATTTTCACAACTATTGTAAAATTCACGTAAGTGGGGAAACTCAGACATTTTCAAGAATGTTTTTGGTTTTTTTTTATAAAGGAAAAATATTTACAAATAGAATTTATTTTTCAAAATGGAAAATTGATTTTTGTTTTGTTTTTTATTTTTCAATTTTTTTTTTTGTTTTTGAAAAGGTTTTATAATTTTTTGGATTTTTGAATTTCAAAGAAAAAGGATTTAAAAACTGAAAAGGAAAAAGAATATTTACAATTTTTTTAGTTTTGGATTTTGAAATTTTTGTTTGGTTTTAAAATATGCATGAACTAATAAAACTAAATGAATGCAAGGGTTAATTACAAATGATTTATCCTATGTTAACCCGAAATAGTATAATCACGCATTGTCTTAAATAAACAAGATAGTTCTCAGCCAGGTAACGGGCAGGAGTTATCGGTGCACCACGAATCACCGTAGCAATGCAGCCGAAGGTTTAAGTACCTTCAGAGGAACAACCACTATAATATTTACGAATCACCGTAATATTTATAAATGGTTATTACTCTGCCGTAGCCTAGACACCAAGAAATTAAATTGTTCAAAGAAGACAACTTGTTAATATACAATTAAAAGTTATCGATGTCTAATTGTTATTATTAATCAAAATTTAAGATGAAATGCAAAGCAGAAAATAAACGTGTATTAACAATGCAACTACAAATGTAATTTTTTTGTTTTTTTTTTAAATTATATATACGCAAATGCAAGCAATCAACAATGCAACTAAAATAAAAACAAGATATATAGCAACCAAGCAGATTTTTTTTTTGGCAAGCAAAGCGAAGCAATTATTTTTAGCAAGCAGCTCCTTTCCTTTTCTGCTTTTGCAACCTGAAAATAAATACAAGATATATATACAGTTTTTTTTATATCGAAGAAGAAACTAAAATAAATGAAAAACAAAACAAATTCAAAACAACCCTCGTTTTTTTTGGGAAAGGAAACGTAAAAGTACTGTTTTACTTTAAAAAAAAATTGAACAAAAATCAAAACACTTTTTTTTCTTTCAGTTAACAACCATTCAAGCCCACAAACCTTTCTTCTCAATTAACAACCCACAAGCCCGATAACAACTCCTCAATTAAAAATAACCGCGCATACCCTTACCTACACGTGCTCTTTGTCATTCAAAAACCACGAAATAATCAAAATGAAAAAAAATGGCGAAATCGAAAGAGGAGGATTTGGGATTGTCGCGGGTTTTCAGTTGAAGGTTATGGTAGGTGTTCGATTGCCTGAAGATGTTGCGGAGGTGAGGCGATTTGAATCGATTGGGTTTGGTGGGTTACTGGAGGTAGGGATTGGCTGTGTAGTGGTTCGCGGCGATTGTGGTGTACCAAATCGATTCAGGTGATTTTGAAATCGATGGTGGTGTTTACTGTCGTGATGGATTTGGATGATGGAATGTCAGATGGAAATGGAAATGAAGCAAGTGGTTGTGACGAGTATGATGTTGTATACGGTTGTAGCAGAAGTGATGAATGTCGAAGGGAGTTTGTGGTTGTCTCAGGTTGAGGACTGGTGAAGTAATGTGTTTGAGTTGTTTCTGGTTGCAAAGGGGGTTTGGCAATGGGTTTGGTAGATGATGGCAAACAGCAGATGAGATATGCTCTGGTGGCTCTGTTGTATTGTCTACGGGTGATGGCAGGAGATGCTGATTGAAATGTGTGGATGAATGTGGCAGGGGTAGATGGGATGTAACAGTAAGTATGTTGTTGATGGTGGTTGCAGTGGATTCAAGGTGAACAGAGAGCAAGATGGTTGTGGCGCTGCAGTGATTTGGAGTGAGTAGGTCACATCGACTTGTTTGGAGTGGTGAAGTTGCAGTTAGAATGATGGATTTTGGTAGAGGAGTTGTGCTTCGAGTTGGAATTCGCGATTGGGTGATTTGTGAATGGTAGCTGAGTTACTAGAGGTCGATGTGGAAGATTGTGACTTCAATTCTTGGATTTGTAGGATGTAGTTGAAAGTGAGGTCGATGATGAAATGAGTGAAGTTGTTATTGTAGTGGAGGTTAGGCGATTGTTGCAGAGAGGCAGCAACGTGAAGGGGAGGACTAGAGTTTGTCTGCAGTTGTGCAGTTGAGACAGTGGATGATCTGACTGAAGTGGGGTGGGAAAGAAGTGTATGCAATGGTGAGTGGAATGTTGAAGGATGCCGAAGTCGTGGGTCGTGATGATGAATGAATTGCAGTGGAATGGGTTTTGGGTGATTTGTCTGGTGATGCTATGGTATAAAGGGGGCAAGTTGATGAAGTCACAGTTTTGATGGTGATGGTATTTGAAGTTTGAAGAACTGCAGTGTTACACAGAGCTGGATGCAGAGGTAAGTAGTAATGTAAGGATAGTAGCTAATGGAGTTCGTGTGCGATTATAGGCGAGGGAGGTGGCGATTGAACTGATGGGTATTTGAGTTGAGGTTTGAGTTGTGGTCAATGGTCAGCTGAGTGTTTGTGAATGATATGGTTTGTGGTGGTAGCAGTTTGAACAGCATAAATGAGAGCAGTGGGTTTTGGAGATTTGTATAAGGAAGATGTGTGAGTTGGCTCTGCAAGGGAAGTTATGGCAGCGAGACAACAGTTTGAATGGTTTGTGGTTGGAATGCTGTATCAAGAGGAGAATGTGCAGATGTGCACAGATAGATGTGCAGTTTTGTAAACTGATTTGGCCAGGGGTTTGCAAGTGAATGGTGATATTGATGAGTTGTAATGTGATATTGATGTTCACAGTGGCGTGGATGCAGTTGTAAAGGGAAGACAGTAGGATGATCGGCACAGAGGAACAGTGGTGGACAGGGGTTTGTTGAGTAGGTTGAGTGAAAGGGTGGAAATGTAGATGGTCAGAGGCTTCAAGCAACACTATGAAATAATGTGCAGTGCACAGTAAATAGGGGATGTAACAGAGAATTGTATCAGGTACTGTGTGCACAGTTTAGAGGAATGGAGTGAATAGTGTTTGTGACAATGCAAACTTTGTAAAAAAAAATGTGATTGTAAAAACAAAAATGCAAATTGTAATGTAAGGAAAATGAAATGAATTTTTTTTTGTTTCGAAATTCTGATGTTTTTTGTTAATATGAAACGCAAAAGAATAACAACTAAAATAAAAAAACAACAACACACAAACAAAAATCAAACAACACACACAACACAATTTTTTTTTGTTTTAAATGCAACCACACACAAAATAAAATCACACAAAACTAATTCGAAGAATAGAAAATTAAAATCAAAACAAATTCCCCGGCAACGGCGCCAAAAACTTGTTCGACGACGGAAATTCTATCGATTTAGAAAACTGTCGAACGAATTTAGAAATAAAAATAACCGCAAGTGCACGACATACTATTGAAGTACGTGGCGAGTACGGGTCGATCCGCAGGAAATTGTGAGATATTAAAAATCTATTCAATCAAATTAGACCAAATGGAGGAGAAATTGTTAACTAAAATGAAGCTAAAACTAAAACGTGATTTAAAAACTATTAAACTAGAGAACAATTTACAGGCAAATCCACTCTAATATTTTTTTGTAAATCAACAAACATAGAATTTATGATCTCTAACTTTGATATTAAGTGAAATGAGTGTTGCATTTATCATAAGTATGGTTTGTTTATGTTATTAATTAACATAACTCAAACCATCAAACTATAATACAACAATTATACCACTTATAATTCTCATGAAAATGAAGCCAAAGCAAAAGTTATTTTAAGTATGATCTATTTACTATTGTAACTAGTAATATAGATCATCAAATTTCATTTTTACTTTCATTTCAAAATCAAAAATGGATTAGCAAATGATGATGCAACTTGTGTTTACGTTGAATAAGAATAGCTCATTTGCAAAAGCAACATAAGCTATCAAACCCACTTGTATAAACTTGCATCAAAATTTACTTTCATGAAGCATAGACAAAGAGATCATAAATCATAGAAATGTTGAAATTACATAATATTTGAGAGCTTCATTACCCCTAAATTGAAGGGTTTAGCTACTCATTTGTGGCATTGAAGCATCACTTGTAAATTTCAACATGAAAGAGCAAAGAAATGAAAACTAGGCAAAGGAAGAAAGAGAGATTAACTAATAATTAATTGCATAAAAATTAAAGCTACACTACTTGCATAAATGTAAATCTAAGCTATGAACATTAAAGGAAAGAGAGCATAGAAATAAACATTAACAATAAAACAAAGAAAAGCATGTAGAAAAGAGAGAAGAAAGAGGCTTGAAAGCCATTTTTATTTCATAGAACATTGAGCTTACAATTTGATCTCTTAATTTCCTAAGTAAAATGAAAGAGAAGATCATCTTTTCATGTACACAAGTGGGCTATTTAAACATGCATAAAACCCTAATTCCATTTTTAGGGTGCTTCCCAAAATGCCCTTTAGGAAGTGTGGCCACCAAGTAACCATTAGCCACTAATTAATCCATCATTTGTTGTGCATGAAGCTTTAACCTCCACTTAGTTGTCCATTGGCTCATAATTGTACATTTAGGTAAGTGGGTGGGGTCCTCCATGATCTTGAACTTGAATTATTTCCTCTTCATTCCTTTGTATTTCCTTGTGCATGCATATATCATCATGAATCCCACTTCCAAATGCATCAAAATATCCTATAAAAATCATAAAAATTGTTCAAGTAAAAATTCTTAAATTAACACATGCACACAAATGATCATTTTGCCCCTGAATGAAGATGAAAATATGATGGTTTGAAAATAATTGAATTTTGGTTTTAACATGTAAAAATGCCCAAATATGATGTTTATTTAAATAAAAAGAGATAAAATATGGATGTAAATATATGCACATTTACGTGCACATCAACCAGCAAGGAAAGTCAATAAAAGATTAACTTTTGGAGTGGATGTAGGCCGGAGATAGCCGAACCACTATAAATCATGTGTCTCTGTCTGTTTCTTTCCATTTTAAGTTAATTATTCTTCATTTTCCATCCTCTACATTACTTAGAACCGTGATTTGTGATCATTTATTGCTGATCTGTGTTCATACACTGGTGTTTTCACGATATTCGGGATTTGTGACCATTTTTGGCACAAACAGTAAATGAAGTTTTAATTAATAAAAGTATTAATTAAATAAAAAGAGGATTAGAAGTCGCTTATGTGACTTAATCGTGCTTTGTAGGCTTGTCTATCCGTGAGAGTTAAGGCTGATGTTCGAGTAGGATATGAGCAATAAGCTCTAACGTACTGGCTTCACTCTTGATTGAGGGATAGTGTGAGATGAAAATATCGGAAACGTGATAAGTATACGAGACTTGGTTTCCATGTGCTCATTCTCATTATTGTTGAATATGACCAAATTTGTCGATTCAGTTTTGAAAAGACCGGGATTGGCAAGTGTCATGACTCATATTTATCGAAAACAACTTCAAGACCGAGAAACATGTTCTATCTCTTGAAAGTTGATCTATTCAAGATACTGGAATCCATGTATGGTTTCGAGATCTGTTCGAGATGTGGGAATTCAATTGGGGATTCATATTCTGTTCGAGTGATGAAGACTCGTGTGAAGATGCCGAACGCGACCTCGACATCGAAAATGGCTAAAAACAAAGTAGGAGCATAGCTTGGGGTTTTGCTAACCCACGACAGGGTATTATCACTCCATATTTAGAGTAGCCTATCAATGTTGTGCACGGGAGTGATGATATTTGGGATCACATATATAGATGAGGATCGGCTATGTTTACCTTAATGGTATATTTTATATATAGATATACAGTGCTCGGAGGTAGTTTCTGACCCCTGTTCAGGAGATTGGATTTCGGTTTGACCGAAAGGATCTCCATGGAAAATCCATTATGCGAACATTCCTTATCAATTTTGATTATACCCTCTAATATGTTGTTGAATGTAACCATTCTGACTATATTATATATTTATATTCTTCACTCTAGACATTATATATTATATCACTTTATGTACTTATTAGATGATGGTTCTTTTGAGGGGATAACCATTATGGCATTCCATGCGGTCTCAAAAGTACTATTATATGTTGATAATATATTTCTTGAGTTTTTAATGCTAGGCTTATGTCTGATGCTTAATTCTTGTTTTTTCCAAATTCCTCGCGTAATTCTTTCGAGTAGTTCGAGAAAGACAGGTTTTCGTTGATGTCCTTTGAAGCTCGAGGAGACGAGTTGAATGTTTCACCGACCGTAGTATTCTTATTTCTGCTGCATTACTATATTGTACATATCAGCATTTGTGAGGACAATCAGTTATAACTGTCTAGGTTGATGATAGTACTTAGGCTTTGTAACTTCGAAATTTTTGTATCGGAGCAACCTTTTATACTATTCTTTTAATATTACATATTACCGTTCTGCTAATGAGATTTTGATGTTGTGTTCTCTTCTTTCGTTTTCTATTTCTATTTCCTTTTATTTTACTCTAACAATTCGTCTTTTCTGCACTTGGGCGTTCGGCATGTGAATACCGTTGATGTATTAGTGTCGACATTCGGGGGTCGAAATGACGGGTGGTTACAAATATTTTAGTACCTCTAATATCCTTTCTTATAAGCACACGCTTGCTATGCATTTTGACCGATAATTAAGCTATTTAATTTCTCCATCAATTTTTTTGCTCAATTCTTATGCTTGCTGAACAATACTATCATATTATTTCTTGCATCTTATCCAACACTTACAAACTCGGGTACGCTCTCACTAGCGTGTTGACATTTTGGTTATCATGTGCAAACAATCTATTCTAAATTATTATTTAGAATTTTTGTTTCAACAAAGATGTATTAAAATTCAAAGTCATATTGGACGATAATTTTGTAAGTGTAATCCAATTTAATTTAAACACATTGATCGACGAATCTAATACGCTAATTTCATCAATTGAAATTTGCAAAGTCATTCTATATCAATGTTGCTTACTATATTTCAACCGCATCAGTTTTCTTTTTGAAGTCATATGATCGATGGATCATATCCTTTCGGGTACAACTATCAAAATTATATTTCTATAACGTACTTGAATCTCTTCCAGATTTAGGCATTCTTCTATATGGAAGAGTCTATACTTTTTATAGCTTATTGACATTTGGAAAAATTGTTATTGCTAACAGTTTTTTCTTTCGATATTGATAAAAAATTCATATTTTCTCTCTAATGTTTGAAAATTCTTATCAGACATTCTAGTGAATTGTGTTTGCTTTAAGCTTAGTTAATTTCATTTAATCTTATTTTATTAGTTTCTATGCTAGAGTCTTTTAAATCTTATCCAATGCTTAAATCACATTAGAGTTGGTACCACCGGAACTGCTGTTAAACAATACCGATGCGTCCATCCAGGTTCTCCCATGTAGGACAGCTCATCCATCATTTGCACTCACCAACCAAAACCTCCCTCTAAACCCTGACTGTAACTTTCCCGAACCTTGTCTTGCATGCCCTGGACCTGCAATCTCTAAATCGATTTTACAGTATCTCACAAGTAATTGGATTCCGTGTTCACCTCGAGGGATGAAGGGAAAAGTACCAATCTGGAGAATTTTAGAGGAGGAAGTTGGACGAGTTAATGGCTTGGAGGTGGCGGATTTGAATTTGGTATTTGCCTTGATCTTCGCCTTTTCGTGAATGGGTGATTTTACCGGTCTACTTATCCTAGGTACGTTTTTATTTATATAAGTTGAAATGTATGAAATATTAGTTAGCATGAAATGCACGTAAATTATATGAATCCAAAACCACCGAAGCTGCTTTTAGTCCAATTTCGATTATTTTAAGTATGCACCATTGAAACAAATTGGCGTTGAAGTAGTTTAGGTTTAAAAGTCAAAGGAGAAGAATGCAAATATGTACAACTGAGAATGTTTTGATGAGGCAGGATTTGCTAGAGCCATTTTGTACAAAAGAATTAGCCTTTTGTATTGATATTTTCATATTTTATAGCACAGTGGATGCAAGACATATTAATACAGGGGATTTGTCGTCTGTTCAACAAGTGTGTA
Source organism: Allium fistulosum (assembly GCA_030737815.1). Lineage (NCBI taxonomy): Eukaryota > Viridiplantae > Streptophyta > Magnoliopsida > Asparagales > Amaryllidaceae > Allium > Allium fistulosum. Next base: position 1,122,294,489 of record CM060904.1, on the reverse strand, counting down.
AAATTAATTAACTTGTAGACTGTGGCTGAACAGTCTTAACATATCCGAACGGTTCAAGTAACGCCTTGGTGGAAATCCTTATTGGAAAATTCATCCAGCAAGAAATTGATTACATCTCCATAGCCGATCTCAACAAAACTATTGAAGATGTTATCAGTCCACATTCGCATATTTGAAATGTGCATCAATGCATAGTAGAAACAAATTGACGGCGTCACTGGTGGAGCTTAGGTTCAAAAGCTGAAAAAGAAAGAACACACTTATGTACAATTGAGATTGTTTTGATTAGGCAGGACTTGCTAGAGCCAATTTCAGCGGATGAATTATCCATTTTATGGATATTGTCATATTTTATAGCAAAACTGATGCAAGGCACTGACTTAGGAAGAGAAATTAACAAGTTTTGTTTTGTCCCTAATCTAATGTGGAGGAGGATTGAAAAGCAAAATCTAATTTTAATTGATTATTAGTATTTTAGGCACTTAATAAACATATTTTGCTTCAATTACTAGCATTTCAAATAATGAATTAAATCTAATGCAACGAAGAAGTTCTTTTTTAATTTTTTTCATTAGGATATAATAATTGATGTATTCATTTTGACAATTCTATAAGTTTTTGAATAAAATTTATTTCCTCTTCTTTTCTTTGTCTTTCTTTTCCTAATTTGTTCTCTATTGTTCCAAGTCAACCATAATAAGGTGTTGTATCCAATCCAAACCCTTATTCATGCAACATTCAAAATAATTTTGCATCAGTTTAAATAAAGGCTCAGGTCTTCAACCAATCATTCTATGTAAATCAAAACCTATATCAAAGCATGCTTTATGTAAAAATACCAAAACGGTATGATTATATGATCTCGGGTCACTATAATTAATATTAACCCAGCATGGTCCTTTTAAAGATATTTGATTTAAAGTTGAAATCAATAAAGTTTAACCTATATTTGGGAATTCACAGTCGCACATTGCACATACAATTTCTAAGACGGCGGAACATTTTATTCGTCTTTATTTTCTATGTGGAGTAGTTGAACCTGAGAGAGTTTTTGTTTTCTTTAGAAAAGAGGACATGCGTGTCATGTTGACATGGAAAAAGAAATTAACTTTTACATCTATAATCCACTCAAATGAAGAGATCTAAAAGCAAAACTTTTTTAAATAGTTCATATGCATTTATGTAGATAATAAGTCTATATAATTTAGTTTAATTACTAATAGTAATATTATAGTTCATTGGAATGGTGTTGGTTGTGTATGCGATCTTATGGGTAAGAGGTTAAGGTGTCAATCCCCACCAAACACATTTGTGTGCCATGTCACATCAATCCTAACCTATTGTTGACCTTAGAACTCGATCATAATATGTGTGTGTGTGTCATGATTTGAGGTTTCGGCTGGAATAGCGAAACTCCGGCCACCTCAATTCGGTTTCGGAGAACTCCGGGACGAAACCCTAGCAATAATCCGGTTTCGGTTGAGAAGAGAGAAAAGTTTGAAATATTCGAAAATTACAAGCATCTAGTTGAATATATACCCAAAATCTTGTCGTCGACTTCAATCTCAGCATTGACTTCAAGCAAATCTAGTCGGAGGGGATCAAATCTCATCGTCGACCATCTTCAGTCTCGTCGGACTTCATGTTCATGGTCGACTGTCGTTCATTTTCGTTTTTTCTTGGTTTGTTGTAGAGTCGATCGATGCTTTTTGGAGGCTAGGGTTTTGAATTAGGGTACAATGAGATTGGGCTGGGCATAGAGTAATTACTTTATGTTTAAGTTGGGCTGGGCTAACAATTAGTTTCCTATTTTAATTAAGTAATGGTTAATTAGAACTGTAAAGTAACCATGGTTTAGTTTATTTGTTTATAATATTGTATGTTGTATTCTATTTTTTATAAACTATATTTTATATTTTATTTGTAAGGATTATTATTACATTTTCATTAACACATCATTAGAAATCAAAACAGTGACCGAAACCGAAATCAAAACCGAAACTTCCGAAATCGTCCGAAACTAAGAAAATTTCAATTGATCGAAACCGAAACCGAGTTTTCACCTTGGTGTGTATACATATTAATAATATATTATAAGTAACATATAATATCTTATGCAATAATGTAGTTTTATTTATAAACTTTCATGTTGGGTTTTAAAAACTTATTTTTACCTTCGTGCATTCCAATAGATTGTTGAACAGAGAACTATTTCTTCTAAATATATTCTCTTTTGTTCCTAGTCAACAATCACCAATGAGTTGGTACAAAATTCGAGCCTTCATTCATTCAATGCTTCCACAAGCCTTGCATTAAATGTAGTGACAAGATTGTCGTTTCTAATTCATCTCATAATGCCCCTCTTTGTTACATGGCTAATGTAAATTTTGAATTATTTTTTGATCTTTTTTCTAGCATAATTTTGTGGATAAATGCAATTAACAATATAGAAAAGTAGAACAAAATCCCAAAGTCTTCATTTCTAGGATTCAACGACTACCAAACGTTATTATGCACATGATGGTTGGACTTGGTGGACAACTTCAAGTAAGATATGCTAAGAGTTTTATTATGATAAAGACAAGTGAATAATGGGAAAATATGCCGAGGAGGACAATTAAAAATTTCAGTGTTTGGCATGGTAAAGGGGAACATGCTAACGAATATTCTATATTTATTACAACCACACATTTCTGAAATGTATTATCCACACCAAATAAATGATGTTAAATGAATGATAATTTTATAACTAACACGCAACACTTCTAAAATCTATTATTGCTACCAAAATGAAGATATTAGTTTGGTGAATTATAATATTAGACTTTGTTTTTAACAACTGTAATATATTCTAAATTGTTGTCATAAATGAATGCTAAACGACAGCAATGAAATATTTGGCAATTTCCATATAAAATCAGAAAGGAACCTTCAGTAATAGTAAATTAGCAAGGAACAAAATTCAAAATCAACAATTTATTGCTCTTATGTCAATTCGTTTCCAAATACAAATTCAACCTTTCTTATATTTTATTTTATATAATAATAATAATAATCTCAGAGATTTGGTGAAAGTCACATTGAAGGGATCAAATATAGCCAACAAGTACATATATTTCCAAGAGTAATTAGCAACAGTAAAGTACAGTGGAAAAAGTAAAGTACACAGTCAATTTTGTACTGCTTCGAACTCTGTCCAACTCCAATCCCATATCTCCCTATATGGAATTTCACTAACTCAATACCATCAATTCGCGTGGAGGAATACACTTATAGTACTACTTGATTACCGACATAGGACTTCAACAACACGTCTTCCTAAGACGTTTACTTTCAAGCATAGTGTATCTCCAAATATAGATTTGTCAATTTCAGTACAATATCCTATGAACCTAATAAATAGTGAATGGGTGTATGTACGAAGGTTTAAGATGATTAAAAGATCAAATGTATAAGAATAGGAGTGAAGAATAATTGATCTTTGAAAGCATTTTATATAGATTAAGAAGAGTAGTTGAAAATAAATTAGAGTGCAAACAGAGATACTTCTCTTGAAGTTCGATCAAAGGCGAGATTAAAAAACGCTTGAAAACGATGACAAACTCGATGAAATACCCGACCTAGGCTAAGAACTGAAGCAAGCTTCGGGTCATTCAAAGTCTGACATGGGGCCAGACTTCGAAGCATAGCCCCGAAGCAAGAGGCAACTTGACCCAGGTCATACCCGAAGCATGCTTACCCCTCGAGCATAACCCGAGCACAACTTGAGCCTCCAAGCACAAAATTGTTTGAAACTTCATGCAAGCACTTCCTACTGCTCGAAACACTCAACCAAACTCCTCTTGGAACCCACTCGAACGCTCGTAGAGTACTCGAGGTCAACTTCGGGTTAGCAAGTGTTTGGATCAGAAACATGGTTTAGGGTCAGGACCCGGAGCATGACCCAAAATCACCATACCAACCCGAGCCTAAATCTTTTCAAACTGCTCAAACTTGACCCGAACCACCTCCAACTGGTCAATTTTGAGCCATACACCTTGGACCAACCAATTTTGAACGCCAAATTTGACCTCTCCATGTAATAGCGTTCAAATTTGACTCATTTTCGTTCAAAATGGAAATAATCTTATAGTAAGGTTACTGGTAAATTACCAACACAGTTTATAAAAATTATTCAGTTAAATCTTAACTATAAATAGAGGGTTAAAGGATGAAGAAATAAACAAGTTATTCCCCATAAAACTACACCATAATTTTACAATTTTGTGGTCTCCAATAAAATATACTCATGTTCTCCATTAAAATTCTTTTGTATCTCCAAATACTTTGTATGAAGAGCTATGGTGCAAACAAATAATGGTATTAATAGTGGATGTTGGCCACAATTACGTCGAACCAATATATAAATCTTGTCTCTTTCTTTTTTTTGCTTTTATTTTATTTTTATATATTTATCTCTATGATTAGTTGTTATTTATTTGCTGTAACGACCCGCCTTTTCGACTCTCGAAAGTCGGCACTCGATACATGTACAGTATTCAAATGCTGAGCATCCAAGTGTCGGAAAGGCAGATTGTTATGGCAAAAGAAAAAGAAAAAGAAAAAAGAACATGTGGAAATAGAATCCCACAGCGAAACGACAACATATAATATAACAAAGACATTAAAAGCTGTCACTTTAAAATACATAGTATATCAGAGTTAAAAACTAATCTCATCGGCCTGAACAATTATAACTTCTTGTCCTTACAATTGCTGATGGGTATACATAATAATCGACATAAAATAAAAATATTACAGCATGTGGACCTCCACAGCTACTCCATGAGCTCCAAGTCCCACCAATGACAATCTGAAAAAATACTCGGTCTGAGCCGAACATTAGAATAAAATACACCTGGATCAGTCTGAAAAACCAACGTGAGAAAACTCAAATAATAAGATGAACACATAATAATTCCGTGAGACCACGCCGCTAAACACGGAACATGTTTTACCTCACAAGAATAACTTCCGTACACGAATGAATGGAAATAAATTAAAACAAAACCCAAACTTGAAAGGATGAGAATAAACAAGGTCAAAATCCAAACTTAAATAACGAACACAAATAATTAAACATCGAGAAGAACTCTAGTTACTTCTCGATGCAATTAAGAAAACAATTCAAAGATTTGAATCAACAGCAAGAAAATGAATTTTCCAACAATGATTAAGAGGTTGCATTCCCCTCACCGAAAGTATACCTCTAGAAAATATACTTGAGAGAGTCATATACTCTCGGTAATCTCCAAGCCGGATCCCACCAACCTTACCGAGAATCCGAGTTTCACATCTCTGCGCACAAACCACCGAAACCAATTTATAGTAGATGTGAAAATGCCCTAATGGGAGCAACCGCACATAGTTTGACCTCCACTTGCGCTTTGGTTTTAATCATTTCCGATAAAGGATATCAGCGTTCAAACGAGCAACGAATCGTCTTAAATTGACGATACACAAAAGAAGAAAGTTGCATCAATAGTCAATAAATTAACCATTTAGAATAATCAAAATGATCGTATATGGAAATTAAATTCATACCCCTATCACTATTCGTCCATTTTAAACTTGCACTATCCCTCGGTTGAAAATGAAGCCGGGCAGGTTAAGATAATGTTACCTTTGGACGTTGCCTTGATAACAATTTAACCTTCGAGATAGAAACGAATTTCCATACATCGACGTTTAGTGCTAAAAGTATGACTAAATCATTTCTATATAAGCGATATCGTTTACGGAAATTAAATTTATTATCTTTTCCGTAACCGAATCAAACTTTTAATACCCGAATTTGTGCTTGGTTTTTACATCATAAATATTTGTAAAACACTTTAAAAATACTCTTGAATATATTCTTTTTAGGGAGAAAATTATATTTCTAACTGTATTAAATAGAAGGGCCAAACTTTCACGAAATGCAACTTAATAATTCTGGGATGATCCTTGGGCAAGGCAAGGGCTCATTCTCTCTAAAAAATTCAACTTCCACGAAATGCAACAGACTGGTGTTAGTAGCAATGATTTAGCCAGGGATTTCATACATGATGGAGCTCTCACTCATCCATATTCAAGTAACCATGCTATCAGGAGACTATGGACCTCTCTACAACAACCATCCCATAGTCTTGCAGGATCGAGTGGTGTGGTCTGGCAAGGAACACACTATAGGTTTGGTCTAGAGGGAGTTTGCTGGGGTTGATGCTATGTCTAAGTTTGCTTGGTGCTGGAGAACATGGCTTAAACATTCACCCCCGAAGGAAAACCTCATGCTTTGGAAAATATTGAACAAAGCAGTCCTTATGAGGGATAAACTATGTGAGTTTGGTATGAATATTTCTCCCTCATGTGTGTTGTGTTATGTTCCTAATGAGAGTTGTGAGCATCTTTTTTCAGCTGCATTGAAGTTTTCGAGTTATGGAGTAGGTTAATGGCCAAGGTTGGAAGGCATGACATGGTGAGGGATAATGCTGTTAAGTGGTCTTTGATCTACAAGGCTACAAAGTGGAGAACAAAGGAGTCGTATTTGATACTGCTAACTTAATTTTTTTTCTAAAAGTAACATGGGAGGAAAGGAACTCTAGGGTCCTTAAAGGCATTAAAAGAAGCAAGGTGGTGTTATGGCATGAAATAAGGCATGGTGTGGCTATAGGGATGAAGGACTCTTGTGTAGGGTTTGAGGATTCTCGGTTATCTTCTTCTTGGTGACTTGTCTGTTGTGTTTTTCTTTTGTGCTCATGTGTGCTTGATGTTGTATCTTTGTGCGTGTTTCTTTAGTTTTCTTTTTTCTGCTTTTCCTTTTCTTGGGTTCAAAGTATGTTTTGACCCAATGTTTTTATTTATTGTGTTGCAATAAATCTGTTTGGGGCCTAGTTAACCCCGCCAGCTTTGCTAAAAAAATGTCAAAAACAAATGTCATTAAAGCATTATTTATTATAACCCCAACTTACACTTAGCTTTATTTAAAAAAAATAATCCCTTTTAAAAGATTTTCTCATTTATAAACTATCATTTATAAATTTCAAACAACATTTATTATCCCAGAAGATAATAAATCAATTAAAATGCTTTTATAAATTTAAAACAATGTTAATCATCCTGAAAAATAATTGGTATAATTCTTTTATAAATTTAAAACCACATTAATTATCCCAAGAGACAATTAATCAAACTTATAGCCCCTTTAATAAATCGATTAATTAACTTTAAACATCATTTATTAAAATGATTAATTAATCTTAAACATCATTATTAAAATGATTAATTAACTTTAAAACATCGTTATTAAAATAATTAATTAACCTTAGACATCATTATTTAAAATGATTAATTAACTTTAAACACCTTTATTAAATCAGTTAATTAACTTTAATCACTTTTATCAAACCAGTTAATTAACTTTAAACATCATTAATAAATTTATTATAGTTAAATAATAATTAAGAATATATGTAAACCTCCAATTCTTTTCAAATACTTAAACAATCCTTACAAATCCATTTGAAAAGAATTTACAAAATATTTAAGGTAAATAACATTTATAAATTTTTAAACAACATTAATTATCCCGAAAGATAATTAAATTCAATTTATAATCTTTCATAAATTTAAAACGACATTACTTATCTTGAAAGATAATTAATCAAATTTTACAATCTCTTTATAAATTTAAAACAGTGTTAATTATTCCGAAGTTAATTAATTAGGTTTATAACTCATTTTATAAATTTTAATCAACATTTATCCTTTATTTTCAAAATCTTTAAAATAATTGAAATTATAGTTTAAACAACTTTCAAAGTACAAAAACACGACCAAACATTTGTTTTGTAAAAATACAAGCTCAAGTTTAACACACAACAAAAGTTTAAAAGGATGATATTTCATAAGTGACGGTATAACGATAATCACTATATCGACACTTACACAAATCAACAGTATGTCACAATTAGTTCAACCAAACAACAATATAAGCATCATAAGAATATAAGTAAATTAATGTCAACAAGAAATCTCTTAAGGTCTCTCTACAAGTCCTCTATAAAATAATGATTCTTTATGCAATCCACTTTTCAAGCAGGAATTCAAATCCAAACAAATAATCAAACAATCATCTTTTTACTTGGCAAACATAGAACGGTGATTTATTTTGCTCGACAGGTGTTCAAAATAATCTACTCAATTTAATAATAGCAGAATGATGTTTATTCTGCTAAATAGATTTCACAAACGGGGTATAATTAATTTAACCGCGTTAAGCATAATTAAATTAAATCACTACAATTTTATTATTAATTTATACTTCAATAAAATTATCAACTATCATCCAGGCATTCAACAATAATCTAAGCAACACAAATATCATATAGTTTAGTTAGAGGTGAGTTAACTCATCGAAATTTCAGTTGAAGCTTTCGTGTTCCAGTTTGGTCTAAAATCGGACGATCCAAAATTCAACTTGTTCCAAATCTAACGAAATCAGTTCCAGCGTGTATCTAAAGTTCCTACGAGTCCAACGCAACTGACCGCGTTCGAATCCGACCTCGTATAAGCAAGATATTGATTTTATAAGAATTTGAGTTAATTAAATTAATTAACAATCATCATTAACTTAATTAATACTTAATTACCCAAACATATTTCTTCCTTAAACATTCAAAATTGCCACCTGATACGTGAAACCCATGTCCACGACAACTTCCACCATCGATTCCTCCTTCGATCAACGAAATGCTCAACCGATTGTTGCAACGAACTCTACACTCCGTCCTATCCACGTCCATCACAATCTACCCAGGTTCGACGTCCCTAAATGAAAAGCTACCGAACGCCTGCACTCATGCATCCTACAAATTGCAACCCCAAACCCTAATCGAGCTTGGCCAAACTTCACCACTAGGAGCTCCTCGACATGAGAAACACACTCAAACCCTCCAAATCGCCTAAGGTCGCTCGAATCAAAGCCAAACTTAAACCCTAGTTTGCCTACTCAACTTCAGCCTCCACCAAAACACGATCGCACCCAACCATAAGCATATAGGATTAAAGATCTCATCAATACAAGATCAAAGAAATTTGTTTTATGATTTTTCATTGAGTAGAAAATTTTATTTTGATTTTAGAAAGTGGATGCCATTTTTCGTTTACTGGGAATGAAAGTAAGGAGGGAGGGAAATGAAAATAGAGAGAATGAGGGAAAGTTGAAAATGAAATGGATAAAAATAGTTAAGTGTTGAATTCTTTTTTATTTATTTTATAAACGAAGCAATATTCTTTACTTCAACTACAACTTAAACCAATATTTCAAGCAAACCAACATTTACAAGTCAACATCACATCTTAGTTGACTAATTTGAATTTTGATTTGATTTTTATATTTTTTTTTGAGAAGAAGATTTCGCAGTATTCCACTACACGATATTTCGTCCGCGTATGAACTATGAATGATTGAAATAAAAATACGACCGTGCATCAAAATGTGAGACAATCATAAAGCAACAATAAAATACACAGATTATTTCAGTCTGTGAATTTTCAAAAATATCATCGTTTATCGTAAAATACGTCACACAGAAATATAATTATTTTTCAAATTTAAAAATTATGGAAAAATCCAATAAATTCAATTAAAAATACTATAATAAAAATCAAGTCGTTTTATTAACAATTGATTTTCTTATTATTTATTTGAACCATTTATTATTGTAGATAAATTTACAAAATGAATTCACCATTTTTATTTATTAATTAAAAGGAGTTAAAAATCAGGTTATTAAATTCATTTAATTAATATTTAACCCACCATTCAAGTATTTAAATAACACCTACATTTGAATATAAGTTATCTAGATTTTTAAACACCAATTATTTAAATATTTAAAATTAATTAAATATTCAAAATCAAAACTATAAAATTCCAGGATGGTACGTTTACTTTTTGAATTCTCTTATCAATATAATCGTATGGTTATAACAAAGTCCAAATGATAAGTCAATAATAGTTATATCCTTTAGGTATGAAAATAATCTAAAGTAAGGAAGTTTGGTGTTTGTGCCAAAAATTGATGCTAACAATTGGTATGCTTGAAAAGGTGCTCAACTGCTATGTAATGAGCAATGGCTTGTTCAAACGAGATTTTCACTTGAATTTGAAAGGCATCATGTCACCCTTCCGCCCTTCTGCTTTTAATGGACATTTTATGGAAAGGACCCTTCTGACCAATCATCTTGCCTATTTATAGCAAAAGGATAAATTTACTAAGTGTTTGAGCTCGTCTATTTAAGCACCATGCCCATATTACTAAAAATTTCTTATTCTTTGAAGTTTGTGTGATCATTATTAACCATAATTTTAGTTTATGTTTTATGGTGTCATCCCCTATGCAATTGCATGATCACCGTAAGAGCCACTCCATTACAAAATGACACATTATTTTACATCATATGACCATCGTGCATTAGTGCAACAACTTACATAACGCAATAATGAATTTCACCTTATGTGCAATTTAACTTATAGATTACTTTCAAAGTATATATTAATCAATATAAATGTTAATGATTTTAATTTATCGAACACGTGAAACTATATGTTCTTCTAGATAGATATATTTCTAATAGTTTCTAAGTTTATATTATGAGGATACAAGTATAGTAGCATGCATAACATGTACGTTAATTACACAATGCTCAATTAGAAAAATTATTATTTAGAATATGAATAACAACGTACGTTTAGAATAAAAAGTATTCGAGTGTTATGCATAGCTCGTAATGTAGATGCAAGTTAATTGGTCAAAATTTCGCATTGAGCTAGTATGAAGAAGTTATTGCAGTTTGAATGAAAAAGTAGCCACTTTTGCTTAGTCGCAGTTTAGATATGAGACTGCAGTCTATTATTTGCTACGTACAACTGTTAGTCACCATAGAGAACTACAACGTACTTTTAGAATATAAAATATCCAAGTGTTTCATATCATCCATAATGTAGATGCGAGTTTATTGGTTAAAATTTCATCTGATTCCGAGTCACCATGAAGAAGTTATTACAGTTTAAGAGTGTTCTTTTTTGAACCGAATGAGGCAAACGAAATAGGCACAGGAAATGGGAAGGAAAATGGGTTGGTTCACGAAATGGGAATGTGTTCTTTTTTGCACACGAAAGGGGCATGAAAAAGGGGCATGGGGTGTAAAATAGGGGAGAAAAGGGAAAGAGGCAAACAAACCGTTCGTTTTCAACCGTTCGTGCGAACTGGGCTGGGAGTGGGGGCCCGCGTCGGACGCTTCGCGGACGTGAACTTTAACTGCCCAGTCCGCGAAAAGAACGGTACCTAAATGAAAAATGGCGACTTCTGCCTAGTGGTATGGAGATATAACATCTTATTCGCCAAGTACAACCGTTAGTAATTATAAAGAACTACAATGTACGTTCAAAATATAAAGTATTCGAGTATTCAACATCGTCCTTAGATGCGATTTCGTTAGTCAAAGGTATGTTTGATTTTGAGTCAGTATGAAGAAGCTACCATAGTTGAATGAAAAAATAACAACTTCTGTCTAGTCGTAGCGTAGATATGAGTGGTACACACACGCATGATGGAGAAATGAAGAGGAAATTTTGAGGATTTGAAAAGGACGCGATGAAAACCAATGGATTGAATTTTCTTTATTAATAGTGGAAATAGAGATGTAGTCTTTTATTTGTTTAGTACAAGTGTTAGTTATTATGAAGAACTACAACATACATTTAGAATATAAAATATCCAAATTCCACATCGTCCATAATGTGGATGCGAGTTCATTGGTCAAAATTTCGCATGATTTCGAGTTAGTATGAAGAAGTACCTGTAGTATAAATGAAAAATGAGGACTCTTGTCTAGTGATATGGGGATGTAGCATGTTATTTGCCAAGTATAACTGTTAGTCATCTTGGAGAACTGCAAAGTACGTTCAAAATATAAAGTATGCGAATATTCCGCATTGTCCGTAATGTAAATGCGATTTCATTGGTCAAGGTTTCGTCTGATTCCCGAGTTAGTATGAAGAAGTTACTATATTTTGAACGAAAAAAGAGTGACTTCTGCCTAGTCGGAGTGTAGATAAAGGAGATACACATGCACACATGATAGAAAAATTTAGAGGGCATTTTGGGGATTCCAAAAAATACGATGGAAACTAATGAATTGAATTTTTCTTATTAATAGTAGAGATGTATTGAAATATAAAACCATCAGGAAACTAGTACATGCACCAACTTAACCGTTACACGTATATAATTTTAAGGTTCATGATTCAAAATATCACACTAGCTCAGCGTGTCACTTCATTTAACTTTCTTTCAGTATAACTCATTCGTCTATATCTATACCCAAAGATTGTTGTATTGATTTTTCACTTTACTTAGCATGTGAACTATTAAACTTTGTAATTTGTATGAACTTTGGCGTTGCTGTTTGTGTACACTTACCAAACTATCTGACATATGTAATTATTTTATTTTGTTTTATCAATAAAGCTTAAAATTTCTTTAACATCTAATTATATGAATCTGAGCTCAACACGACAATAAACTTTTTGTTTGTGGGCAGTTTGCCTAAATTTGTGATTGTGCAAACCTTTGCTGAAAGAAGCTCAAAGAATACTATTAACTTTACTGGTGCAAATAGGGTAATGCTGGGACACGTCGAAAAATCTTAGTATTGTGTTCGCATTTTTAGATCTACAAGTTTTATCTCTATTATATTATGAGCATCACTATGTTAGCATATACATAACTATGTCAGCATATGTCACTTCGAAATTATGAACTATCAAACTTTGAACTTTTAAATTATGATCACTGAGTTGCATTACAAATGTCTTTGTGATGCTAGTTACTACAGAGCTCACATGCTTATTCTTGTATAAGTGCGTTAATTTTGTATGGCCGTCCGTTGTCCGACTTGGTTCGAAGTCAAAATTCGTCCGTCTGTGTTCATCCGTTTCTCATTTAGGACACGAAGTAGGACAAGAAAATTTGTACGACATTTCGTTCATACGAATTGTTCAATGAATTTTCTATTGTCTGTACATCGTCCGTTGTCCGGCTCGTACGAAGAGTGTCTAAGCCAAAGTCTCGTCCAGTCCGTGCGAAACTCTTACAGCGAAACTCTTACAGGACAGAACATGAACACACTTATGTCCGGTCCGGTCCGGTCCGTCCGATTAACACCCCTATTCTTGTATGGTGTATTTGCTATACTATGTCAGCATGTGTGTAACTTCATGTTTTCGTCCCCTTCAAATGTAATATGATACACAATCGACCTTCATAGCTTTTAGAAAATAAATTAGATGCTTAGAATGTCCATGGGATTGAAAGCATTACGAAACCTTTCATTTAAAGTTGGTAATCTTTTGATAATGTTAACATATATGAGGGGTACATTGCTACTCTTGTGTTAGGGTTAATCATTCTAAGCAGATATAACCGAACAACACTGATGCAGAAACAACATGATCAAAGTATAGAATTGTGAAACAATCAAATAAAATTATTGGGATTGTTCACGAAAAAGGCGAAATTAACCAAATAATAATAAATGAAAGAGAAGCACACCATTTTTTTAAAATGGTTCCACTATCAATATGATAGTGTGCGTCCATTAAAGGGAGAAGAATTTTATTAATATTGAGAGAGAAGATTACATAGAGATGTACAAATAATTTCCATTATATAGACTCTTTTATATATAGGCTTTGGAACTTGCGATTGAACTTATCCCGCGATGTGGAACTAAACAAAAAAAACATAAAACCCAATATTGTATCACTTTTTTCAACACTCCATCTTGATACAATATATATCTATAACAAAGCCATCCAACTCCATCTACACCTTCATACTCTAAGCTGTCTCGAGCATAACAAATACATTCCCAATGAGCTTCGGCAATGTCATCACCCATTACACTTTTCGACGAACTCCGACAACGCCACTGCCTACTAATAAAGTGTTTAAGCATATCATTCCCATGTAGGATCTATCAATTTTATTAATGAAAACAAATGTCTCCATCTACCAATTCTCTTTCCCCCGTGCCACCATGTGGCACCTAACACCTTGATAAGCGAATCAATGCTCGAACTTTGCAATATGTAAGGACTTGGTGAACATGTCTGTTGTATTATTCTCTGTGTAAACCTTCCGAAGAAGAATTGACTTCTCTTCATTCATTAAGACAAGAAATGATTCTCTCACCTCTGTGTGTTTCGTCCTTTAGCTGAAAGCCAAATTTTCGGCTAAATGAATTACATTTTGTCTGTCACAATTCACTTTTACTCCATCATACACGAAGCCTAAATCACACATCAACTGCCTTAAATACAGTGGCTCCTTAGCTGCTTCAACAACAGCTATAAGCTCTGCCTCTGTAGTAGACAAAGCAACAACGGTTTTGTAACAAATCCGTACCTTAATGGGTCTAAATTTCATTAAAAATCGAAACCCAAGTCCATCAAAGCACAGATCGTTGGATTTGGTACCTGCAAATAAACATGAGCATTATTAGAGATTGACAGAAATCTAAACTCACAGCGGAAACAATAATAGGATAAAAATACTGGTTATGACTACTACCTTGGAATTAATGGTATTCCTTGGACAACAGATTGTCATATCAGCATCGAGCATGAAAGAAAAAAGACTTCTCCAACAACTAAACACATCCAAGTCCAGTGATCTGTTCCTCTAAATCTATCCTGTGGGTTATCATGAGGAGGGGTCAGAACAACGTTCTGATGACTGGAAAATCTATAAACTATCCATAACATAAATTTATACCGATTGGTTTTCATTTAATTGTTATGTCTATTGAGGTTAGCAATTCTAATCTAACCTTGCATTGCACGCACGATTAGTTACATACCCATTCCCAAGATACAAAGTACCGACGAAGCCTTATCAACCATCCAATACTTCCATACCCATTTGCCACTTAATACTTCTAAAATATGAAGCGGACTTCTACTATCACCACATAATACTTTTAAAAGAGAAATAGACAGATTTTCCATTTAAGATATCAATCGAGGTAGACTCCGTCATTTAAGACCTATTCCCAATATGGACTTCTAGCGCCATCATTATTAGTCTATTGGTCCTAACTACAAAGACCTTTGACCATTATATATAGCCTTATAATTTATAACAGTCATACCACTAGCGTATCTATCGTTATTAAAGCCTTAACAATGTGAGAGACTGTATCCAAATCACTTAATACCTCATTAATAAGGACTAGGCAAGCCTCTGACCATTTAACAACTATTTTATAGGTAGGCCTTTACCATTTAATACCTAATTCCAAGGCGGACCCCTCAGTGGTACTATCTAGCTGAAATTGTTTGAAAATCTCATTAAGCTACTTAGTACTTATTTTATAGGAGAGAAACGAACCCTAGATCAGTCACTTAGTACCTCAAACCCAAAGTGAACCCTTCCCGAGATATCCATCATTACTCTTAATTATTAACATGGAATCTCATTAGGTTACTTCTTTCAGTAGAGAGACAGACCACAAGATAACCACTTAATACATCAACACTGAAGTGAACCTTTTTGGAGATATCCATGAATCTCATTAGGTTACTCAATACTCCTTTTAGGAGAGAGACAGACTCTACAACCACTTAATATCTCAAACCAGAAGCGAACCCTTATGGAGATATCTCTCACTGCTCCTAATTTCAAATTTGGACCGTTTAATACTTTTCAATTAAGAAAGCAGGTCCAATCTCTCACGTTGTCACGGGTCCTAGGATTAGTGATATCTCGTATCAATAATAAGGGCATCCGACTGCTGGTAGCCTCAAATTGAAGGGCAGTCGTATGTCGAGTGATTCTACTGACCTTGCATCACTAACCTACTAAGTCCAATTAACCATCCTAAGTCTTTATTTATACTATCTTAGGTTGAGATTGGACTTATCTTACCAATTACCTTTTTATCTAAGGCAATAAGATTTATCTTAAATACTTATCTACCCATAAATCCTCTTTTAATGCTAATGAATGTCAATTTGTCCATAAAATCCTAACAGACGTTTCCTTAAACATTTATATGTGATTACTAATTTCAAATTAGTAACCTTTTTATATTTATTCCATTTTTATCAGTTGCATTAATCCATTTGTCTCTATTAATTGTAACCCTTAATTTAACACTGCCCATTATTTCTCATTAATTGTCCATTAATTTAGGTTACAATCTTTCATTTCCTATTAATTGATTAATTGGAATTCCTAATTTATTTCCCATTTATATGAATTACTACCTTTTCTAATTCCAACTATTCGCTTTCCTAAATATAATAATAACTAACGAACGTTACACATAAATAACGCACGAATAAACGTTCTTCTTTATTGACACAATAAATACATATAAACTGCCTAATAAAACTACCTATTCGTAATCAAATATATTCTAGTCATAAATATGTAACTAGAATCCATATTTAATTTGCTGGAATTAAATTCCTTAGGAAGATTTTCCGCTATGATTTCCATAAATTAGTTTAACACAAAATGGAAAGATTGACTCCGTTTGAAATTATAAGGAATGAATAATTTCTTTTTATTTGGAATAAACAATGTAAACTACGAAGAATAAATCTGTACTTTACACATCTCTTCCCTTTTTGTTTATGAGTATTTCTTGTTAAATCAAATGTCGCACTTTTTAATGAATAGTGGAAAAAGTAAACAAATATATAAAAATCAAACGGATGTTCTTTCCACAAATTAAACTATGGAAAATCTACAACACAACACAAATTGGGCAATAATCCAAAAATCATATTTTACACCCAAGTACAGATCTGGATAAAAATATACAACATTCAAATTCTAAATCTTTGGGACTGATTTACAGATCTAGGTGTAAACATGTTTCTAAGACAGATTTAAGATAAGAATATGCAGGCAATAGTTTTCTACACTACTTTAAGCCTACAATTCACAAATAAAATTGATTTAGGCATAAAAATCAAACGTATGCCAACGGAATAGATTTAAAATCATAAACAATATATATAATTTCCCACCCACTTTTTAAAAGCGATCCAAATATTCAGAACTGAAGTAGAATTTTAAATTCATCTCCAAATCCTTTTTAATCCAGGAAAGATGTATAAAAATGATATATACATATATTAGAATTATAAATCTGAGAAGAGATTCTGGATTGTGAGAGAAAATAGATGCAAATATATAAATATATAAATTACCTCAAATACGCGTATAGTTGATTCTCTTCTCTTCTCTTTTTTATTAGATTTCTATTCTTCTCCAATTTGTATGAATATAAATATCTTATTTTTATAATTTAGAAAGTAAGTGGAGAAGAAGAAATGGCAAAGCTTCGCTACTGCCTCTAGAATAATATGAGAAGAGAAGGGAGGGTTATGCTTGAATTTATAGGCCCAAGAATCAACTTTAGTCGTTAGATTGAAATATATTAAATCCGAGCCGTTGGGTCTAGGCTAACCCTAGCCCCCACACAAGGAGAAGTCGACCGCCCTTGGTCGACCGCTCATAGTGGCGGGTCGACCTGTGGGTCCGGGTAAATTAATATAAAACGTTAATTAATTCTAATCGAATTATTTCCGTTTCGAATTCATTTTTCGTCTGTAACTTCTTCGTTTGGACTATGATCGCAAAACTACAAATATAAAAGTTGCTCATAATTTTGCCACGAACGCAATGGTGCAAGTTTAGTGGTCAAATTCCATCGTTTGCACATTCCATTTTTGAAGCTAAATTGATTAACTAACTAATTAAATAACTAACGCCAAATTACGGGTGTTACAGGTCTGCAACCTCGCTCTTCAACTAATAGCTGTCACTCCAAGAGTGAACACATAACCTGATGTTGACTTTCTTCGATCTCTATCGTCGGCGTAGTCAGAATCACAAAATCCTACTAAGTTGAAATCTCTATCTCTGCGGTCAAAATCAAACTCATGGTTTAGAGTTCCTTTAAGATATCTGAAAATGTACTTTGCTGCCTAGCAATGCGTCTTTTCTGGATTTGTCATATATCTACTAACCAATCCAACAGCCTGTGCAATGTCAGGCCTAGTACAAACCATAACATACACCAAACTACCAACTGCACTTACATAGGACACCTCTGTTACTCGGTATCCTGACCCGACTATATTGGACTGATTGTGCAAGACAGATTCGACTGCTGTCAAGAAGGACGACCACGGAACCGTGACTATAGGACCCGGAAATAGAATTCAGATGGTTATACGAAGCCCGGGTTGAGCGGAGTTGATAGATAGACGATGCAGGATGCTAAAAATATGGAAAATAGCTTGGATTAACAAGGAATCGGCATAGCAAGGTAGAACACTAGGGATCGATATGTTTGGGATAGGCATGGTCGAAGTAATGGAGGGATCTACATAGTTGATGGTGCTTGGTTCGGCATAAATGGTTATTAGAGGGATCAGCAGAGTATAAAGGAATAAGATGGATCGACATAGATGAAAGTCTATGGATCGGCGTAGCATCGTGAGATATAAGGGATCGGTTGAAATAGAGGGTTCAGCATGGTCTTGTTGACCTAGATGGATCAGCAAAGCATCGTGGAAATGTAGGGATCGACATTATGTAACTCAAGGAATAAGCAAGCATGGTTCGACATATTGGATGGATCACTATAGAGTGCAAAAGGGATCGACATGTTTCTCTTAGAAGGGATCGACAACAATGACTTTAAAATGGGTTCGAACCAAAGATTAAGCAAAAATGCGAGCTTCACGTATCCAATCAACATGATATTTTGGGAGCCATCATATCTAAGCATGAAGAAACCACCATAGAGATCGCTGTCCCAAAATCAACCAATAGAGGGATCGGTACCGATCTATCTCTGTTGGGATTTGGGCCTACGCCCCTTATAGTGGGCCCATATGGATAAAGAGGTCCTGTAGTCGAAATTTCAGAGAGATTGGTGGTCGCCTTCACCTATAAATGCTGGCCTAGGGGGTCATTCCGAGGATATTTAGGCTGCTGGTTACATAGCTTTTTTATTGTAATCAACTTACTTCAATACTCCATTATTTCTTGCTGTTTGCTACTGTAATCAAGACTATGGTGAATCAATAAAGAGAATATTCAAAGTGGACGTAGGCATTCGATGCCGAACCACTATAAATCCTGGTGTTATTGATTTCTTTTTTTGATTTGCTTATTATTTTATTATATTCCTCTGTTTTAATTTAGTTCTCTTCATTTACTTCTCTACACAAACATATTCTTGGGTGTTTGTGGCCAATTTGGTTGCAAACAACCTCCATGTAAGCTCTGTCCTTCTCTGAGATTGGAGAGCCTTTATTAGAAAGCTGAATGTGCAAAGGCATGAGTGTACTTATTGTTTTTGCTCCTTTTATGCTAAATCGAGCAAGCACCTTCCTAAAATACTCTTTTTGAGTGAGCATCAAAAGTCCTAGCTTTCTATCTCTTTGGATTTCCATACCCAAAATCTTCCTTGCTTTTCTAAGGTCTTTCATATCAAATTCCGCCTTTAGCTTCATCTTCAAACTATCAATTTCAGCTTTATCCTTGAAAGCAATCAACATGTCATCCACATATAAGAGTAAATACCCCCAACCGCCACTCTCTAAATGCTTGGAGTACACACAAACGTCTTTGATACTACGATCAAAACCAAGTGAAAGCATAAAAAAACCAAATCTCTTGTACCATTGTCTAGACTACTACTTGAATTCATAAAGTGACTTCTTCAACTTGCAAACACATTTCTCTTTCACACTTATAACAAATCTTTCTGATTGATTCATGTAAATGGTCTCCTCCAAGTCACCATGTAAGAAAACAGTCTTCACATTAAGTTGCTCCAACTCTGAGTCATGAGTAGCAACAATAGCAAGAAAAATGCGGATGAAGGTATGTCTCACTACGAGAGAAAATATTTTATCATACTCAACTCCCTTCCTCTGTGAAAACCCTTTAGCAACCAATCCTGCCTTGTATCTTCCACCATCCTTCACCTTAAATACCTATTTGCAACATGTGGTTCGGCTTCCTTGAGGAGGTGATACCAAATCCCAAGTCTTGTTCTTTCTCAACGACTCTAACTCATCTTCCATAGCGCACATCCATTTCGAACCATCACTCGACTCCATAGCTTCTTCAAGGTCAAATGGCTCATTATGAACCATATGTAGGGCATAATCAAACTGGTCATCAATGCTAAGGTTCGCTTACTGCCAATCACCATACCTCTCGAGCGGTCTAATAGTCCTATGACTGGCCCGAATAGGTACAACTTAGTCTAAACTTCTTTCAGCTCTACCTTGAACTGAACTTCCTCTAGTCTCATGCACATCATCCACACTACTAGAAGAAACCTATGGATAACTCTGTGATGTCTCATCAACTGTATCTGCATTTCTCACTACAACAACTCTACTACTAGACTGAAATATGTTAGCCTCTTCCAACTCCTTAAGCCTATCAGACTCATCTGAAGTGGTAGGTAACTCCTTAGGATTGAACATTGCAGACTCATCAGAAGTTACATGACTGGAATGCACAATCTTTCTATCAACATGGTTTCAAATATGATATTCTTTGATACAATCCGTGTATCCCATAAATATGCCCTTGTACGCTTTAGCCTCCAACTTATCATCACATGTATGGTGAACATACAAAGGACAAATGAAAATACAAAAGTAACCAAGATACGCTGTTTTACCTCTCCACTTCTCCTTTGGAATCTTCTCATCTATGGTCGAACATGAAATTCGATTTATAATATGCGCTGCAGTCGATAAAACTTCAATCCAAATGTCTCTAGACAAGTCGATCATCAATCTCAAGCATCGTGCCTTCTTAAATAGAGTCTGATTCGTCCTCTCAGCAACTCCATTAGATTGCAGATCTCCTGGTATAGTGAAATGCTTCTGAATACCATACTGCTTACAAAAATTGAAGAACTCCTTAGAAATAAATTCATCGTCGTTATCAGATATAAGCACCTTCGACTTACAATCAGATTGATTCTCAACTAGCGATTTCCAAGCTTTGAACTTCTCAGAGTTTTCTGATTTGATATTCATCACATACACCCAAACTTTTTGAGAAAAGTCATCAATAAAGGAAATAAAATATTTCGCTCCTCCAATGGAAGCAGTAGCCACTGGTTCCCAAACATCTGAATGCACATAATCAAGCACTCTCTCCGATCTATAAAGTCCAACTCCAAAAGATACCTTCGTCTGCTTTTCTAGCATACTTCTAACAAAATTCTAACTTGTCGAAGCTTCCTCCTTCGATCATCTTTCGACTGCGAAATAACTCTAAGCCCTTCTTCGAAATATGACCCAATTTAGATGCCAAAGTCTAGTGGCATCCAAAACACGAGAACTATCCACTCCAACACATGGCTCTCCAAGAATTATGGTTCTCTTCAACAGATACAGATTTCGAAACACATCTCCCTTCATCAAAACAAGTGCATCCCTAGAAACCTTTAAACCATCCTTCTCCATAATCACCTTACATCCCATGAATGCCAACTGCCCTAAAGAAATCTATGACTTTCGAAGACCCTGAACATAGTGGACACCAAGTGTGTATCACCCCGTCAAACATTCTAATCCGAACTATACCATCGTCCATGGTTCTACAACTAGCATCATTTCCCATAAAGATTGCACTTCCCTCTTTTCCAACAAAAGAGCTGAAATAATTTTTGTTTTGCATCATATGGAACGACGCCCCTGAGTCAAGCATCCAATGGTCTGTTACATCAGATACCGCTGCAGTCAACACATCATCAGATACAGTTCTCCACCGCAATCGATGAAGATCCATCCTCAACCTTCTTCTTTACATCCAGACAATCTCTCTTTTAATGGTCTGGTTTCTTACAATAGTAACACTTTCCATCTCTAGACTTTTCTCTCCAACCATTTCCAAGCTTCGTAAATTTGGAACGTCCTCTAGGATTCCAATTCTACTCCTCTCTTCTTCTTTCAATAAATAAGTCTGACTACTACTCCCTTTTCTTCCTTCACTCATCTCCTTCATTTGATCCTCAAGTCTTCAGATAGAAGACCCGACTTTACATCATCTACAGTCAAGGTGTCTCTTCCATAAATCAGATTGTTAACGAAATCTATGTAACGCTTCAGAAAGGAACACAAAAGAACCATCGTCTTCTGCTCTTCATCCACCTTCAAATCCACAGTCTTCATCTTCATTACAAGATCATCGAAGAAACTAAGAGGCTCCTTCACTGAAGCACTCTCTCTCATCTTCACGGTTAAAAACGTTTTTAGCAGAATCAAACGGTTAGTGAGTGATTTCTTCAGATAGAGATTCTCCAGCTCGATCCAAATTCCTTTAGCAGTGGTTTTCATGCTAATTTTCGAAATAACATTTTCTTTTATGGCCAATTGTAGAAGTAATAAACGCCATTCTTCCATCTTCTTCTGTTATACGATAGAAATTTGAGCTGGTAACTCCTCAGTTCAAAAACTACTTGATGAACCATATTTCTTTTTAGAATAGCCTTTATCCTCCATTGTCACTTCTTGAAGTTTTTATCCCCGTTACACCTTTCTATTGCCAATTAAGATCCAGATGCAATACAAGAACCTCTCACATAAGGTCTTGTTACAACAGGGATAACACTATCTTCTGCCATACTTCTCTAAATCTTCTATAAGTCAACCTAGATGCTATGATACCAGATTGTTATGATTAATCCTTCTATGTAGATATAACCGAGCAACACCGATTCGAAACCAATAGGATCAAGATATAGACTGGTGAAACAATAAATAAACTTATTGGTGTTGTTCACAACAAAGGTGAAATTAACCAAATAATAATAAATGAAAGGGAAGCACATCAATTTTTTTAAAGTGGCTCCACTATCAATGTGATAGTGTACATCCACTAAAGGGAGAATTTTTTTATTAATACCGAGAGAGAAGATTACAGAGAGAGAGGTACACATAATTTTTATTAAATATGCTTTTTTATATATACGCTTTGGAATTTGGGATTGAACTTATACCGCGATGTAAGACTAAACAAAAAAAACCCAATATTGTATCACTTTTTTTAAACATCTTGGTCATCTATAATGTGTATAAATATTAGCCGTTAAATATTTGGTTACCGTGGTTAACCGGTTGATAATTAACCACATAATCTCATCAATTGACCATGGTTAAGTATGAACGGTTTGGTTGGTAACCAAAAATTATCTTGGTTTGGTTAACCAAACATAAGTTTGTAGACGGTTTAGTCGGTTAATTAATCGACAAGTTCAATTAAATTGAAGTTTTTAGATGGTTAAGTTAGGTTGGTTGATTAATCAATCGTTTCGGTTAAGCAACTGTGCTCACCTCAAATTACAACCAGATTTTTGAACTAAGATTAAACAGAAGTAATTCAAATTCGAAAATCGAAATTGTGGTTATTTTTCTATTGCATCCAATAAGCTATAGTACGCTCTCTCAAGATGAAGCTACAGAGGGGATGTCAATCTTATATTTTGTTCGTGGAAGCGACTTCTCAAAAGTGATTTTGCAAGTGTCGACAAGTTGATTGATGAGGGAACACAAATCACACGAATAACACCTGATTGAACTTGTTTTCAAATAAAGGATGCTCCATCGCCACGCATTTCATGCACAAATAAAAGACTAGATTAGAACAAAAATATGTTGCAACAACATTGCCATAATAGACAACTTGTTGTGTAAGAATGGAACATGCCAAGTTATGCGAGAATGAGCAAACCCATTTATGTAGTGGCGGCAACTGATCGATTCTCAAGTTCCATGGATGGTTGAGCAATCATAAATTGTTTGTTAGATAGCCAAGGAATATGATGATGACCAAGGTAGACAATATAAACACCCATAAAGGTATAATTGTCTTAGTTGTCAGCTCAATTTGCATCTAAGAAAACATGAGTAGAAGGTGAATTTTTCTCGTGAAGAAATTATGCATGAATTAATGAGTGACTTAGATATTGAAGTTGTTTTTCAACATTTGTTTAAAAGTTGGACGATGCATGGAATAGAGAATTTTGTTAATAACATATGTTATGTCTGGACGAGTGAGAAAAAGATAATGTACACCGCCAACAATTATTCTATATTCGATGTAGTCAAAAAAGGTTATACGTGAATGAAGTACGAGATTTCCATCCAAAACAAGTGGTGTATCAACAAGTTTTGCGCTAGACGTTTGTGTTCGAGCAACAATTTTTGCACTAGTTGATTGTGTTCGAGAAACAAAATCAATGATGTAGCACCTTTAATTAAGTAATAGATCAGATGGAGTGGTGAGAACCATAGTTCAAGTTTATGGCTGGCACGTCGGAATTCTACCTATTCTGGTCCGGTTTCGACGGTGATCGGACCGGAATTTGATAAAAAATCCACGTCACGGACAGTGCATTCAAAATAATCATAATAATTATTTGTGCATTCAAAATAATTATTTGTATAAGTACCTATGAGGATAGAGAAGAGAAGAGAGAGACACAACATCGAGAAGGGAAGACGAAGACACGACATGAGGAAAGAGATGACGATGTAGGGTTTTTAGTCGGTTTGGGGTTTTTTCTAAAGCAGGGTGTAGTCGTACTAGGAATATAAGCAGTGTATAATTTGGTATTTGATACAGGCTTTTATTGGGCCGGTCCTTAAAAGTTTTGGACTTTTTTTTGAAGGAAATGTGGACCGCAGTGAAGATTATTTAGTATAAGCTAATTTGTATGAAAGTAATATAATGTTTATTGTTTTTAATTTGTATAAAATTCAAATTGTTTTTATAAATAAATTGTATTAGTTTACCCATTTTTGGAAAAAAAATTTCGGAACTCTTAAAACGGAACTAAAATGGAATTTTCGAAACGGATCCGAAATTTCTCAATTTCTCGATGATCGAAACGGGAACGGAAACGAAATTTTGAACCCTGGTGAAGACCTCAATTCTAAGATAATAAGATAAGACACCAAAATATTTGATTGAGAATCCCTGCCATAAGACCCACATAGCATTGAATAATATTGTTGTTACTTATTATAACAAGTTCATCGACATAAACAAGTAGATATCTAGTAGCATGACCTTAGGGGTGACTGAAGAGCGAGGTGTTTGCATTAGAGTTTGTGAGTCCAAACTCAATAAAGCACCGACGAAGTTTTAGGTAACAAACCTATAGGATATGTTTTAGTCTTTATATAGTCTTCCTTAATTTGCATACATGTGATAGGTTTTCTTTATCAACAAATCCTAGAGGTTGGTCATGTGGATATCTTGATCTTGAAAAAAAGCACTGTTGACATCTAATTGTCGATCCTACCAGCCTCTTTCGATTAATAGATTTTGAACAAGGCAAATTGTTGTTTGCTTGACAACTGGACTAAATGTGTTATGATAATACAGTCCAGGTCATTGATGAAAATTTGTGGCAACTAATCTGACTCTGTACTTACCAACAAAACCATTAAAAAGTCATTTAATACAAAAGATCCACTTACAACCGAAAAGATTCTGCATAGAAGTAGATAGAACAAGCTCCAAAGTACCACTCGGAGCAGGAGAATCAAGTTCACCATTCATAGCTTGCCTCCTTTTGAGATTTTTTAGGGCTTGGTTTATAGTACAAGGATCAACATATGATGATTGAGAAATGATAGCAGTGAGGTTCATTTGGATAACCTTTTTTGCTCTAGTGCGTACGAGATGGGTATTTTGGTGGATGGCTTAACTTGTGTTTTAGTGGTGAATGATTGACCATGGTTTCTTAGTGGTAAGACAAACAATGTTGAATTAAAGCTTGGTTGACAAAGGTCAATGGTTGACCGATAAGGAGGCATGGTCAATTGTTTGAGCATTTTGTGACGGATGTTGACACAAAGAATCCCTTTGTAGATGCGTATTCAGTGAGCCATTTGAAATGTGTAAAGTTTTGGTAGAGGAAAGCCATTTGGAAAAAAAATGGTGTAAGATAATGGGATATGAGGTATGAGCCCTTGGAAAATCCATATTTTCGATAGCTTAAAAATCATACTTTGGATAGCATAAATTCATATTTTCGATAGCTTAAATTGCTTTTAAAAAAATTATATTTTCAATAGCATGAAAATCCATATTTTCGATGGCTGAAAATTTATTTTCTTTTAACTAAATACCTTTACTTATTACGGCTTAACCTTCTAGTTCAAATCGTAATTGTGGTCATAAATATCTTTTATGTCTTGTAAAATACCAAAAGGTTTACCTTCTATTAATTTTATGAACTCTTTAAAGTTAAGTTTTTAAACCAAGAATAAATGCTTTAATATACATACATATACATACACACACACACATATATATATATAATTTTCACTATGAAATAGTTGATTGTTTATTAGTTGAATTCATATGACATATTTCATCTTACTGTTTTATTCCAGGAAGAAAGATGAAATCTAAGAAAGCCGCCTCAAAGAAACCCACTTCTTCTCTGCAACCCAAGAGGGCTCCAAGCAATCCGGAAGAGACTTTGTATCAATGTTCCTTCCTTGGTCACCGACTGGGAACAAAATGCTTAAATCCTTTAAAACTTTGGAATTATCGGGGTTGACTAGAGTGGCTTCTCCTTCTGACTGGATTAATACCCTTTCGTAAGACTTTTCTGCTATCTCTATAGTTCATATCCGACATTCACGCTATTTTCCGTTGAATCCTTTCTAGGTGAAGTTCTTGAGTTTCTCAGTGTTGTCCCTATCCATCTTCCACCTAACTCCTACAACTATTTTCATTCTGCATATGTTATGTTCAAAGAGCTTCAACTCGATGATTTGGACGAAAAAACTTCCTTTTCTCTCATAGATATCACAAGGATTAAAAATCAGCCAACTGACACCACTTTTCCACTTGGCGTCGGCCCATGGAAACCTTATAAATGATGGTATTGATAAGACAAGAGACTGTGCTAGTCGATTCTTCTTTGTTCGAAGTTCCTCTCCAAAAATTACAAGGAATTTTAGAGCTTCAAGAATATTCCTTTCTCTAGCGTTCTGTTACTCTTTATTCATTTCCAATGTCCTTGTGCTAACTCATCGTTTTTAGGTTTTGAAGCCAAGAATATCGACCTTAGATGCTTGGCAAAGATCTACAATTTCGGAAACTAAACAAGTATTCTCGCAGTAGATTAAAACTTCTTAGGGAAGTAAAACTGCATAAGTACTATCTAAACCAACCGCACCATCATGTATTATGTGAACCTCCTCATGTGAGAAAGAACAATCCAGGAGTTTTGCATCTTAACATCAAAGGAGAATACAAATTCACTTTCTACAACCCAGTCCAGTGGATAAAAATTGAGGATGAAGAATACCAAGGGCAATGTTGTTCTTTTTGCTAAGGCGGGAATATTTTTGAAGGCTTGGATTTTAGATGTACGATTAATAAAAGAGTTTCCTTGCTGAACCTTAAAGAAAACACTTCTAAGGGCAAATGTTATACTAAACTTTTTAGCATAGGGCTATCGAAAGTGTGAGTTGTAAACCATCAGAAGTAAAAGCTATAAGTTATCGAAAGTATAAGCTACAATCTATCAAAACTTTGATATGCAGGCTACCGAAAGAATGCATTGAAAGCTATCGAAAATATAAGTTGAAACCTATCAGAAGTATGAGCTACAAACTATCAAAAGTATGAGTTGTGAGCTATTGGAAGTATGAGTTGTGAGCTACCAGCTATGAAAAGTATGAGCTACAAGCTATTGAAAGTAGACCTGTCAAAATATGACCCAACCCATTAACCCAACCCATTCACCCTACTTATAAATGGTTGGGTCAACCCATTTATGAATATTATTAAATGAGTTATGGGTTGGGTTGACCTATTTTTAAAAGGGTTATAAATGGGTAACCCATTTATTAAAAACATTAAATTTTAATATTAATTTGAAAAATAAAAATTTCGAACATACATTGTAGTTTTTCATGGAGACTGACAGTTATACTTAGAAAATAAAAGGCTACCGCATCCTCATATTTGAATTCCGCCTAGTGCTGAAGCCGCTATTTTTTATTCAGACTGCAATAACTCATTCATTCTAACTAGGAATCAGGCGAGACTTCGACCGATGAATTCCCACCTAAATTACAGACAGTATGGAACACTCGGATACTTCATTGTGTGAACGCACACTGTAGTTCTTCAAGGAGACTGACAGTTGTACTTAGAAAATAATAGGCTACAACATCCTCATATTTGAACTCCGCCTAGTGCAGAAGCCGCTATTTTTTTTGTTCGGACTGCAATAACTCCTTCGTTCTAACTCGGAATCAGGCGGGATTTCGACCGATTAACTCTCACCTAACTTACAGGCAGTATGAAACACTCAGATACTTCACCGTGTGAATGCACACTATAGTTCTCCAAGGGGACTGACAGTTGTACTTAGAAAATAATAGACTACCACATCCCCATATTTGAACTCCGCCTAGTGCAGAAGCCGCTATTTTTTTTGTTCGGACTGCAATAACTCCTTCGTTCTAACTCAGAATCAGACGAGACTTCGACCGATGAACTTCTACCTAAATTACAGATAGTATGAAACACTCGGATACTTCATCGTGTGAACGCACACTGTAGTTCTCCAAAGGAACTGACAGTTGTACTTAGAAAATAACAGGCTACTACGTCCACATATTTGAACCCCGCCTAGTGTAGAAGCCGCTATTTTTTTGTTCCAACTGCAATAACTCCTTCGTTCTAACTCAGAATCAGACGAGACTTCGACCGATTAACTTTCACCTAAATTATGGACAGTATGGAACACTCAGATACTTTATCGTGTGAACACGCACACTGTAGTTCTCCAAAGGGACTGCCAATTGTACTTAGAAAATAATAAGCTACCGCATCCTCATATTTGAAATTTGATGAAAATTAGAATTTAAATTTTTATCGGAACTCAAAACATAAAAATTAGAATTGAAATTATTTTATATTTATTTATTTATTATTAGTCAAATTAAATTTAAATCTTTAAATGGGTTAAATGGGTAACCCGCTTATTAAGTGGGTTGAATCAAAAATGAGTAAATAAGAATGGATCATAAATGGGTTGGGTCAAACTCGACCCAACCCATTTTGACCCAACCCAATCCATTTGACAGACCTAATCGAAAGTATGAGCTACAAGATATTAGAAGTGTAAGTAGAGTTACAAGCTATCAAAGTATGAGTTACATGCTATCAGAGGTATAAGTTAAAAGCTATCAAAGGTATGAAGCTGTATGCTATCAGAAATATGAGATTGTAAGCTATCCAAAAAATAAAGTTATATGTTATTGGAAACATGACTATAAGCTACCGGAAATGCATATGTTACCACGTGTCACAAGCTCATTCGTCTACCTCAGTCATACCAGAATGACCCATAGAGCTCTATACAACTTTATGGATAACATCATTTTCAAAGTGACACGTACCATTACAAGAGTATGTCACGTCATCACCAAGACAAAAATCTTCATTGTTCAATTGGGAATTGGAACATGTTACATCCAATAACCGAAGAACTATTATAAATAGGAGTATCCTCACTTAAAAAGAAGGAGACGATTTCTAAGTTCTCTTTCTCCCTCAAATTATTTGTAATCTTGTAGCCATATAAAAGCTTCAAAATGTATAACCATGAAAACTAGGGTAAATTCAAAATTTCCAAATTCAATAAAGGACATATCTTCATTTTAATTGCATATTAATACTTGTTTGCCAATTAAGTTTTTTAGTTTGAATCTTAACTTCTTGCATTAAGTATCTGGACGAAATTTGGATCAAACATAGTTGTTAAAAAATTTGACACTAGATTTTTCTTAGTAATGAACTTTGCATTTGATAATTTCTTGCTTGCTATTAGCTACGCGTGGTTGGTATGAATTTACTCCATGCTATTCAAGGACTCGAAAAGGAATTCGCCTTGATACTATTTAGTCTAGTAAGTACCGACTACTATTTAAGGTAATGCCAAATCTGGATTCGAACTGGTCACATTGGTCAATGCTTCGTCCTTCTTTCTGGTATCCTAATTTTATCTCTAACTTCTTATTTGTGAAATAGAGAGGAAATGTGAGTTATATAACTCTTCCTCCATTAGTTGATACTTCAAAGAGGTTGCCAGGAATGAAAAAAAACCGAGTCATGAAGATTTAAACGAGAATATATGTTTAAGAGATGGACAAATCAAGACAAATATAGGTATTTTGTGTTGAAGACTAATCGGAAAAAACACAATGAGTTTAACGTTAGTTGAATTTGTGTTGAGAATAAGGATGAAGTATGAATAACATAAAGCGACGAAGCACCTGAATTTTGGTGTAGTTAGGTTGAGACTTAAAATGTTTTTCAAAGGATATAGAGATATAGTGTTAGTGTGGGTATACAATTGATGAGGTATACAACAATGGAAAAATGTAAGTTTAATAAATTCACTATTTTAAATCTCATCAATCTCATTCGAGAACTCACTGGGATCTCATTTGAGAACTCGCTGGAGATCTCAATTTTACAATTGGATGAGACAAAATCTTGGACCAGGTGACAATTTGAAATCATGTTCAAAGTCATATGCTTTTCTTTTACTTGATCGTTTTTTAACCTTTTATATAGGTTCAAAAATATTACAACCAAATGTTTTAGTTTTTACTCGAGGGAGTCACCATAAAAGACTTCGTTTTTTAAATGTATATAGGAAAATTCATTTTGGTCATTACTAAATCAGTGATATAAATACCCAAATAATTAATACACTCTTTCTAATCCAACAATTCTTTTTGTATACAAATCAAGTATGTTATGATCTTTATTTTTTTAGATAGAAATTATGAAAAGAATTCTTTAAACGTCAACCATAGACACATTAGTTTATTTATGATTGTCTCATGGTATACTTCCGCAATGTCAATTTGAGACGTACATGTGATATGCAGTCATCTCGTCAGAGTTCTCATATTGAGACAAGACATGATCAGCATGTGGTATATGAAACCTTGAATAAGTAAGAGACACTATTGCATGACTGAGAGTGGTAGACCGGTTTCAACAATATGAAGATGATGTCGTTCGGAAAAATCGTTGTGATATAGTGTATGAGGTGGTATGGTAGTATTATATACACTAATGGAGAGCGAATTATCAAGAGTTTGATATTTTTCACCATTATCTGAATTGAGGGTGACAACTCATTCTTTAAATTGATTTTCAACTACTGCCTCAAAATGCAGAAAAACATTGTACAAATGATATTTCAGTTTGAGTGGATGATACCAAATGTAATGTGTATAATGATATCAAAGATAACATAGTACTGAAAACCATCAATAGAGTAAACATGAGAGATCAATGTTTATAATGTTTCATAGTACCGAAATGAGGTTAACGTAGAAGTGAAAAACAGAATTTTATAATGTTTATTTCATGAACATGCATTACTATGCGAGGAAGAGTAATAGACTAAAAAATGGTACTACGAACTTTGAACAATGTTTTTCATAACAATAAATAATGGATGACTTAGTCTAGAGTGTCAGTAAGGCAAACTTGCCTTGACAGTGACAAATGTAAGCAACGGCGAAGAAGTAACTAAAGATGATGCAATCGTTTGCTGATATACATTAATGATTGTCCTCTTTTTTAGATCGTTCACTGGTATGAATGACGTGAAGGGTTGATCTATCGTCAATATGACATCATTGGATAATTGATAGATCTATGAAAAGAGAGACTGCTCAAGTTCAATGTAAAGTAATGAGATGTTCTCCAACAACCAAACATAAGTAGTGTTGTTGAGAACAACACAATTAACTCTTGGTTGTTGGGATATGGAAGGGTGATTTTTATGAGAGTGTTAAGTACAATATGTTTTGATGAATGACCAGTTGAAACATCGAACATTGTTTAACAGTGTGTCTTTGAAAGCCCTATGGTTAACACCATCCTAATTAAGATTTGAGTTGACGTTGACCATGAGAACAAAGCGTAGTGGACGATAGAGTTTTGTGGATTGATGGTTGGTGGATGCCAGTTTGTACAATTCCATAACGATGTAAATGATGCATATTGAGTTTTGGATAGTGATAGGATTGCTGGCTAAAGAGGTCGACTCATAGGAAGCCATTTAAGAGTTCAAGAGGAAAAATTAGAGAAAAAGAAGAAAATACGTTCGGGAAGATTTAAAAGTTTAGATGATTAAGGTGATGATTTTATAGATTTTGGTGGTGGACGTATGATAAAGGGGAAAGGATTACGAATAGCCTTTGTATAATGTTTCAAAATTTTACCCGGTACACCGAAATACAAATTCCTGTTTGGGCGAGCAAAATGACAGAATTCGAAAGAAATTCCCATTCATGTATAAAAGGAAGATAAAAATAATGTATTTGCTAGAAAAAAACATTATTGACTTGGAATCTTAAGCAATAACTGACTTTTTTGTCATTTAGATCAAGGTTTGAGGTTTCGACCGAAATACCAAAATTCCGGTCGTTCCGTTTTAGTTTCGGCAGGGACCAAAACGAAACCAAGACAAAATTCCAATTCAATAAAAACTATTGAACTTCAAATTTTACAGCTAAAAAAAGTCTAAAAAAAGAATTAATTTGAGTTTAAAATACATGAACACTCAAATTTAAAATTGTAACTTAGGAAACATATAAATTCACAAAAAATGTGAATGGTGTAACTAAAAAAGTTGAAAATGAAATAATGAATAAACATTTTTTAGTGTTATAGATATTTATAATTAATCAGTATTGTTCTTTTATATCTTATTTTTTTATTAAATATAAATTATATGTAAACATTTTTAGTGTTATAGATATTTATAATTAATCAGTATTGTTTTTTTATATCTTATTTTTCTATTAAATATAAATTATATGTCTTGTTTCAATAAATTAAACAAATATATGTGTAATTATATGAAAAACAAATAGCGATATCCGAAATTGAAACTAGAATCAAAATTTTCGAAATTTACGAATTAAATCGAAATTCCTAAAATTACAAAAGACCGAAACCGAGATCTCGAACCTTGATTTAGATACAAAAATCAAGTGCAAACAAATCAATTATTGATTAAATCAGCAATGATTTTATCTTACTCAAAAAATATGCTTAATGGACTAAATCATTTGATTGAATCCATTATGTAATGCCCTATAAAAGAAGAATAAAGACCCGTAGAAAAACAAAATCAAGAAAAAAAACACCATAAGTTATATTACTTTTGACGCTCAATTAATTTATTAACTAAAATCATCTCTCAACATACCTCAATTATATTGCATACATGAAAAAATATATTCAAAAACATACATCAAAGTAAAAAAAAACCTTTTTATCTAATTATTTCATTTATTATTTATAAATACAATACACGTTTGTTTGTAACGTTTATTTATGTATTTATATGAAACAAGTATGTACCAAAATTCAAAAGCGGAAATAGAACAAAAATGCTTGAACTTTCGGAATAGAAATTGGAAATTTTGCAAAAACAAAAAAGCATGTTTCCTCGTTTAAAAAATTCATGCTTTAGTAGGAATATGGATACTATCCAAGCTTTCTTGTATTACCTAATACCGAGATCTTCAAAACAAATTCATCAATCTTTAATTTACTCCAGTCTTTTCGTTTATTATCATCACAGTAATGTTTTTCAAGATGTTGACATTTAACATCTACTTTGTTCTAGTATCATAAATTTTCACCGATTCATTTATGTTACCTTTAAATTCTTTTCAAATTTCATATTTTTTTTCTTCAGAAAACCATTGACTTGAAAATAAAGTTTTTGGATACATGAATAATAAAATCTTTGTTTACCTTTTTGTGGCCTGATAATATGTATTTTCTTCCTTTTCAGATTCTGATTTCACATTACTTTGTGTTTCTTCTACATTAAATTTTTAATTGTCAATTTTTCAAGTATCAATAATTTTATTATTTTCTTTAATTGATTCAGTCTTCTGCATTAACAATTATTGACATATTCTCGCTTATTTTCTTGAAGTTGCCATAAAATTCATCGCTAGTTTATTTTATTTTCTTATTTTCCTCCATTTCTTCTCCATCTCTTATGTTTCTACTTCCTTGATTGTTTCTTTTTTACCATTCTTGGTTTTTGCAAGTTCTTCATCATCTTTCATCTTTTTTATTTTCTCTTCCATTACTTCTTTGATCTTTGGTAGCTCTTCTACAATGTTCTCTTTCATATCATTCTTTTTGTCTCATATTCCTTTTTGCACATCTTGCTGCACTTCTCCTCATCTATGATATTTTCTTTATAATTTCTTCTCTCATTCTTCCCTTTTTTTAAAAAAAATTCTATGAATCTTTCTCCAAGAGTATGGTGGGATGTCACTTCATCAACATCACTCATTGCCATACGACCAAAATGATCTTTTCATCGCAATTTTGCAAGTGCTTTGTTTTCAGTTTCTATCATGTTTTCATACCCATTTTCAATAATCTTCCATAATTTTCTGAAGATCAACTCTTCTTTCTTTCTTTTGCTCCACATTTCATAGTTTTCTTTGCTGAGAACGAATCAAAAACTCATTTACTTGTCAACCTAGCTTTGATGCTACTGTTGGAAATTGTGAAAGAACAAGAAAATAGATTTGATGCCAATGTTAAATATTTACGAGGAAGATAAATAAGATGAAGGAACGAGAGAACAAAATTTTACAAGGAGGAATACAATATGTTACAAATTTTGATTATACTTTTTGCTTCATTACAGAACGAGGTATACAGCCCACATTTATGCTAAACTACCTTTCAAATTAATGATAGAGATACATTTAATCCTAATAACTAATAATAACTCTCTAGAGCTTTCTATACTCTAATTCATATAAAATGTACCATAGATATTTTAATTCGAGGTACATACTTATTTTGTACACCGGTTTTGAGCATAATTAGCAATATGGAAATAATATATTGTTGTTAAATTATCTAATTAACCCATAATAACATTAATTCAAATTGATTGTAACTAATTCTTTCAATTAGCAATAAATAATATTACTTCAAATTTGAAAATTAGATATTGAAATAGCAAGTAACCTTATAGACTATAATGCATCTGATGGACTTGATAAAAGTCATCCCACCTTATACAATTTTTGTGAAGACTTTCCATTTGCACATGCCTGTCCATAAGCCTGTCAATGGATAATTTCGGATGCGGATACTGCCATATCCGCATCTGAAATCATTTTCGAATATCGGATATCTGCATCCGCAGATACGGACGAATACCAAATAATTATCTTATCCGCTAAAGACCGATAAATCAAGAAACATTAATGAAATTTTTTAGTTTAACAATTTTTTTTTAGTCCCATTGATTATTAAAGTGTTAAAAAAACAAATATGATTATAGTAAATAGTTTCGTGTAGTTAATATATATTTAGTGCGTAATATATAAAATTCTAACTTATTAAAACAATAAATAAATATCTTTTATTGTACTCAAATATATATATATATATATATAAATATATATATATATATAATTTAAACTAATCTTAAAAAATACCAGATGTATAATTTTCGAATGCGGATGTCTTCTATCCACATCCGCATCTGTTTTTTCGGATATCGAATATTTATCCGCTTTTCGAATACGGATGCAGATAGATTATATATTTCTTCGGATATCCATTGACGGTCCTACATGTCCACACTAATAATTTATGTTTTAAAGGAGGAGTTTAGAGAGAATGCAATAGAGTCAAAATATGTCTTTAAGTCAAGAAAAATAAAGTCTTAAGGATATAATAAAAATTATACATGAGGCGGATAAGAAAATTTACATGACTCTTTTTCGAGCAAGTATAAGTCCAAGTGTATTCAAACATACAACTTCAGTCTTCACTCCTATTACCCTAGATTTAGCGATCCATTGTAGTACACGTTAAAGGGGTGCATGTACAATACATGACTAAATATAGTTTATTTAATTGGTTGTGTTTTGAAATATTCTGGTGTTTGTTTACTTAAAATAATAGTTGGTATTAACTAGCAAAGAACCAAACTTTGTATGGTGACCTTTAGTTCTAGGAGCCAGAAACATTTTTCTAGGTCTCAATGGTACATACTTATTTTATTATTTTTTCTTCTACTAATTTAAATTTGTGTGCAAAATTTATTTGAAAGTTCAGTGATGACAATTCAAAAAATTTCTTTAAATAGTAGGTGAGAAATTCATTACAAAGTTTTCGATCGTTGTTTCAAAACAACTAATCATGTCGATATTGAAATTGAAAAGTGAAAAAACACTTGCTTTCATTTTCTTAATTTTTTTTACTTGCCATTAAATAATTAAAGTTTAATAATTTAAGCCTTAGTATTGTAACAAATTTCTTGAGTCGCAGGCCTAGCAGTTTGAGATGCACGAGGTGTACATTTTGTACGTTTCGCATGCTTCAAGCTGCTGAGGCATAAGCCTCAGAGGTAAAAAGCATTTTAGGGAAGACTTCAGTGTGTTTTATCTCCCATTGCCTTGTTGCGCTCGTTGAAGCGAGCATCAAGGCGAGGTAGGTTTTAAAAAACAATGCTAAGAATCCACAGGTTAGTCCTACTGAAATAAATTCTTATATGTCAACAGGTACAACTTACCCTTCATGCGTCACAAATACAATGGACATTCATTAATTAAGGTTGTGGAATTCTAGTATAATTAAATTTATTAATTAAGGTTGTGGAACTGCATCATAATTAAAATTGTTAATTATGGTTGCAGATTCCTGGTGAAATTTCCGCCACTATATCACTCTTGAGCAGGTTTACGGAACTGCAATACAGTGTTTAGAAATGGGATACTCAAACCATTTGGCCTTATGTTTACGTGATATATAATGTACTTCTAGTTCCTAATATAAAAATGCTAGCTCTTTATTGTATTTATTTATTTCAAGCCCATCCTTGTTATTTATTTATATGATGATAAGTCTGAAGCTGTCAAGCACTTAAGAATAGCAGCAATATATGATCTTGGTGCAAATGCATACATTTAAGAATGCTATGAATGGCAAGTGAGGAATAAGGAAGATGGATGATCTCTCTTGCTAATGTCATTGTCTGCATTTCTCTTGCTATTTTTTTCCTCTAAATTAGGATCCAAGTTATGAGTTTTGGAGATCCACTCATGCACACACTTTTCGAATAGCTCCAGTTTTGTTTCAGTTTGTAAATGAATTTGCAGGATATACAAGTCTTGCTGAACTGTCTACTGAACAGTCATAACTGACTTCACTCTGTGTGTGATAAGTTCCGTATAATTCCTTTTCTTACTTTTAATTAAATTTGTGTATATATTATAAACGTCTTGATGTTATGTTCCAATAATTATACGAGTCTGGAAGCTATATTTCAACAAATAAATGAATATAACGATACATTTACGCTGCATTTATACTATTACTACTTACATACCACACACCTGTTGAAAAAAATGGGCAATTTTTGATCAAGGCCTCCCAGAAAAACAAATAACACAAATAAGCCTCTGCAAAAACTAATTGTCAAAATATGCCTCGTTTAGTTTTGTACTTGCACAAATATGGAATGCGCAAGGTATATTTTTTTTTATACGTAGAGCTTGCGCATTCCACATTTGCGCAAGCTATAGTTTTAAGCTTGCGCAATTATGGAATGCGCAAGGTCATTTTCGGGCATCAAAAAGACAAAGCTGAATCTGGGTTCATTTATCAAACCTATCCCCTTTCTTCTCAAAACCCTTCCATTTCAAACTTCAAACCCATTTCAAATCCAAATATATTAAGTCAAAAACATTTTTCGTCATCTATTTATTCAAACAAACACTCGATTGCGCATAAAATGGAAGCAAGCTCTTCATCTACGTTGATTAGAGGTAATTATAATTCATGTTTTTAAAAATTAAGATGTAATTTTGCTATTGTTGATGTTGTTGAAAATGAAGAGTTAT
This sequence comes from Allium fistulosum, assembly GCA_030737815.1. Taxonomy (NCBI): domain Eukaryota; kingdom Viridiplantae; phylum Streptophyta; class Magnoliopsida; order Asparagales; family Amaryllidaceae; genus Allium; species Allium fistulosum. Next base: position 1,122,256,373 of record CM060904.1, on the reverse strand, counting down.
TGGTGGTGGTGGTGTTAATTATTAGACAATGGTGTTGTTGTTGAATTAGTTGTTAGTGTTTGATGAACTGGGAAATCCTATTTAAATAGTAGTAAATTAAAAACCCTAATTTACATCTTAATTGTTTATTGTTTATTATGACGGTAGACATTAATGATTGGAAGATAGACGACGAAACATTGATGAAACATTTTGATGAGGTTGAAGGGAAAATCGGAGTTGCAAGTTCAAGTCATATTGACTTTGATGTCGATCATGTTCTGGAAACACAGTTCAAACCAGTACCGCGTAAATTCCATTCAGGATCATCAACCTTACACGCTCGTTTATGTGAAGTTGTTTCTACGGAAATGCCCGGTCATCAACATACAGTTGGCGGAAATTTACTGACGCCTATACATCCTGTTGGTCCATCCGTGCCAAGGGGACAACGACCATGTCCAAATTGTTATTGCGGAGATATGTGTGTAGTGGTTGTTTGCAGAAAGGAAAAGAATGCTGGACGAAGATTTTTCGGATGTAGTTCGTACAATGAACATAGATTGAATCCTCGTGAATATGATTGTTGCAATTATTTTAAATGGATTGATCAATCCCTGTGCGAAAGGGGACTTGAGTATGCCCACGAATTGCAAGCCGAAATAAATCGTTTGAAAAGTGTGAATGAAGAACTAAGGACGAACAGTGGAAGGCCTAGAATGTGGTAGATGTTTGAGACTTGGTTAAGTTGTCATATTTGGATTTTATGTTGAACCGTTGTATTTGTATTATGTTGTTGCAAAAATGTTTCTATTTGTTGTAACCCGTAATGTGTGCATGGTGGATAGTTTATTATGTTTTTGAAATTCATTTGATAGTGTTGACTTTAATGACGAAAAATATTGGTTACATTATTATATTGATTTGCTTGTTTGGGTTTTTTTAAAGATTGAGTTGACTGCTTTTGGTTGAAGATTGCATGCGGAAGCAAAATCTACTTAGAAAAAATAGGTAATAATTCATCAAATTGATGTTTATAGTTATGTCGGTGACCAAAAACTATGAATGAGGTATTGGAACTTATTTTGCAGATAATGTCAAAGGTTCCGACTATATTTTACTTTGATGGCGAATTGTTGGTTGATGATGAAGGTAAACCTAGATATGTGGGCGGGAGGCGAAAATGATCGACAATAAAAAATCATTGTAGTTTCGAAGAGCTTAAACAAAGGGCATTTGAAGTGACAAAAGCAAATCCTGTGATATATGATTTAAAATTAGCGGTGAAATGGATTCGGGATGATGGTGCATCTGCTATTGATTTGAAAGACGACGACGATTTGAACTCCACCTTTTCAGTTGGAATGAGAGTGATAGAAATCTACGTTGTGAGAGTGGAACATGAAAATGTGGTTGAAACACAAGCGGCAGTAATCTCTGAAGATGAGTATATGCACACCACACAGTTACAAGAAACACAATGTTCGGCGTATCCGTCGTATCTTTCAAGCCATCAAGGTGGAGAGTTTACAAACTTACTTCATAGGTACAGCGGAATGATTGGAGTCTCTTCTAGTCAGGAACAACATATGATGCAGAATGCTATAAATCCAAATCAGTTGCAAGCGTTTGAAAAGTGAGTACTATTATACGTTGGCACTTGTATTTTGACTTACGTTAATGCAAAATATATGACCTTTGTTTTTTGTATTCCTAGAGTCGAAGATGCATTTACTGGTTGTGATGACGATGGTGCCGATGATCATGTTCTTACTCCACATGAGAGTTGTGGACAATTGGATAACATTGAAGTAGCTTGTGCGGATGATGAGGATAGAACTTGGATCCATCAAATGAAAGTTAACAATGATGCAATCATATATGCAGACATTGAGGAGGTTGATGATGTAAATGCGGAAGAAGAACAAATCACATATGAAGAGGCTCTAGCCGATGATTTATGCACGGCATCAATGATGGTGAAATCAATAATGCAAAATTGTCAACAAGACGTGGAAGTTTTTGGAAAAGAATGTGCGGAGAACGGTCCACGAGTTGGGTTAATTTTTGAAAGTAAGCAGAAGCTCGTTGAACAGTTATGTGAATGAGCGATTACATGTTCAGTTTCGTTTCAAGTTCTGAAATTGCGTGCAAATCAATACATGGTCCGTTGTGCTGTGGAAGAAACATGCTCTTGGCGAGTTCATGCAAGCCTTTCGGTAAGATAAAATTCAAACTGGTGGAAGATAACTATATATGGCGACGATCACACTTGTTTAAATGCAACCATAAACTCAAACCATCGACAGGCAACTGCTAAGTTTATATGCAGCAAAATACTTCCGTTGATTAAAGCTGAAGCAAACATGACTGCAAGAACTGTTCAAGAGACAATGTCCAACATGCTTCATATTAAAGTGAGTTATTTTCGAGCCTGACACGGACTGCAGAAAGCTGTTGCAATGATTTATGGCGATTGGGAATCGTCGTACGCGGAATTGCCGAAATATCTTAGAGCCCTACAACATACCAACCCTGGAACCGTATATGATGTTATTCATAGTCGTGGTGTTTTTGATGGTGCGTTTTGGGCTTTCGGACCTTCTATTCAAGGCTTCGACCACTGTCGACCCATGTTGTCTATTGATGGCACTCATTTATACGGGAAGTATCTGGGTACATTACTAGTAGCAACTAGGGTGGATGTAAATCAAGGGCTATTTCATTTAGCTTTTGCTATTGTACAAACAGAATCGTGACAAACGTGGAGTTGGTTTGTTCGTTGCATATGGATTATATTCCATCCGTACGTACTAGATGTATCACCTTTATCTCGGATCGTATAAAAGGAATTCCACGTGCGCTTAGAGAAGGTTGGCCAATTGAACATCATCATCGCTTTTGTATCCGTCATATTAAAGCAAATTTCAAGAAAGCGGGGTTTGGCACGGATGAGCTACAAAATTTATTACACGCATGTGCCACGACATCGGAGGTCGTAAAATATAATGATCTTCGAAAACAGTTGAAGGATGTAAATCGAGATGCCGATGCGTGGATTGAAAGAAGTTTGAAAGACCAGGAATCAAGCTGGACCCTTTGTCATGACGGCGGAGTAAGATTCAATATGACGACGACCAACGTTTCCGAAAGCTTTAACGGTGTGCTCAAAGGAACTAGGAATTTACCTGTTAGATCATTGGTTGCACGTACGTTTCATCGACTGAACCATTACTTCGTCAAACGACGTGCTCAAGGGGAAGAGTGGACGTCGTAGCTCGCACCTAGGTGGGAAGCATTAGCGTGGAGAAGAATGTAAGAATCGATGTTCATGTCTATAGAGAGATATAGCTTCGTTGAATGGCAGGTGAAAGATGTGCATATGTTTGATTATACGGTGAATATCGAAGATAATGTTGCCAAATGTTCGTGCAACATGCTAACATTGGATCATTTTCCGTGCTCCCATGTATTAGCGGCTTGTTCACGTGGTTCGGGTGGTGCTAATAGAGCGTATTTTGACTTAATCTCCACGTGGTATACGAAGGTTATGTATTCCGCAGCTTATGCTCCTTTATTCCACCCTGTACCGGATAGTCGACATTGGAACGTCTACGATGGTCCAATTATACAACTGCCGCCTGTGCGCAGAAATTCAGGTCGTCCTCGGTCTACTTGAATAAAAGGTTTTATGGATCGGCCATCTTCATCCGGCCATAATAGATGTAGCAAATGTGGTTCTATTGGCCACAAGAAGAATACTTGTCCGCGTTGAATTGTAATAGAAGTAGAACGTCTATGTTACTGTACGCCTTGTTGAAACTTTTACGGATGCTGTGGACTTTGTTATGTAATGGTGTTGTCATTCGAATGGTGTTTGCATGTTATATAGAATGTTGTTTAGACTTTTTGTGTGAAATTGTGTGATTTATGGTGTTGAAACAGCTCTCTGTCTCGGACAGGGACAAATACACGCTTGCGCATATATGAAATGCGCAAGCTGTATAGCTTGCGCATTCCAGAAATGCGCAAGCTATATGTAAGCGTAGAACTGGGTTATTTGCAGCGTTCCGCCTATGCTACAAAAGAGCAAATGTAGCATTTGCAGACTGCTGTAAATAACCCAAAAATAGCTTGCACATATGTGGAATGCGCAAGCTATATTGACAATATAGCTTGCGCATTCCACATATGCGCAAGCTATTTTTTGGGTCAGTTCCAAACAGAGAGTCGCTCTGCCACACTGCAAAACCACAAATCGCAAAGCTGAGAGCATACACACGCCATTTCGTTAACAATATCATCACAAAACAAAATAAATAACACGATCCAACTGACAATTTAAAATCATCCAAAAAAGGTTGAACAGGTCGTACAATAACATAGAAACATACAAGTCAACAACCCCTAACCTAACCCAACCAAAAAAACAACAACAATAAGACCAACACCGTCAATCACGAATCCGTCTTAGCTCAAGTGGGGTGTCTCTTTTCTTCTTCTTCCGTTTGTACACAATGGGAGCCGATCCTTGGTCTTCTTCGAATGTTGGAGCGGGTGTAGGCAGCGGAATTTCTTGTTGTTGACTTGGCCCAAAAATGAGTTCTTTTTGTTGAATTTCCCACTGCGGCGGCTCTTGCGTAAACTCGTATGTCGACTGTTCAACATATCCGAATTATTGTTCTCCTTCATGCCAAACTGGCTATTCAGCGTGAGTTTCTCCGCTGGTGTATTGCTGCTCTACCTCTGGCCAAGCGGGCCATCCAGCTGTAGTTTCGCCACCGGGATGTTGTGAAGCCTCCCCCTCTGCATGTGCCTCCTTCCATTGGCCTTGTCCACCCGCTACTGTGGTATGCGTCTCCTCTGTATAACGTGGTGGCTCTTCTACAATGCGCAGCGGCTTGGCCGGCCTTCTTAGCTTGTTCCGACCAAAAATCGTATCAAGTATTCGTCGTAGGTCAATGCACTTGCTTTTGACCTTGTCCGGCTCCATATGACTTTCTTCTATTTCGCCCACCACATCCAAAGCGTTGTATATTCCACTTTTCTAAACCATAAATCATAACAATGCATCAATATGACATAAAAATTGAACTATACAAAATTTGAAAATACAACACTTACCACATCACGTTCTAGAGGAGCACGGGGAGTGTACGCAACCAACTTCCTTGCCGACTTTTTAAGAATATAACGACGAGTAATTCGCCAATACCAATACTCGTACTCGCTCAAAGGTGTCGGAGGCTCGTGTGCTCGTTCGGCACGATCAATTCTTGATTCTCAAATAGCAATACTTTCCTCCAAAAATGTCATCCAGCTAGTGGGTTCTGGGTCAAGGGGGACGACAGGATCGGGAATGTGCTGATAATCAAAGGAAAACTGTCTCATAACCCGATCGGGTGCATACAACTCAAAGTCTAAAAATAGAATCAGTCGGCTCTTAGCAATCCAACCGGCGAACGAATAATCAATTTCCGGATGTCCAAATTTATATACTAATGAATATGGTTTCCATGTAACCGCATCATCCGCCAACAAATCCAACTCATTATGGTAAAACTGTACATTTCTTCGCGTCTCACGTCAACTCCTAGCACAGTTCCACCTAGCCCCGAATGGAAGATACGGATCTAAGTCGGTAGGAATTCTAATAGACGGCCGTCCAATGGCAATATGCGACTATGACCATAGTTGCAACAACGTTGCAGAACCCCCTAAAACTTTTCGACGTTGCAAGGCAACATTCGATAATTCACTATACAAATAGCAGAGAACAACACTACCCCAAGAATGATAACCACAGTCAGCCAAATCATCCAATAAAGGTAAAAATTTCAAACTTAATCTCCCTTTCAAATGATCGGGAAATAATCGGCAACTCAAAAAATACAATATCACGGCACGAGTGTGGCGAAGTATATCTAAATCGGTCGCCCCTTCGGGTAGTGGTTCAGAAAATTCACTTTTAAACCAAGTCATTGATAAATCACTTTTAGACTTAACCGCCTCTCTAGGCGGAAAAATACCAAGCAAGTCATGAGCCAATTCGATGTAATCGATATCTAAATTTTGCAAACATACCGGACGACCGTCTCCTTTAAGACCGAAAGGAAAATGCACATCCGCTAGAGTCACTGTCATCTCTCCGACTCTCATATGAAACGTATTTGTTTCCGGCCTCCATCTATCGCATAAAGCGGTAAGAAGGTGATGATCGAGCCGAATGTAGTCGATTTCCATAGCTTTCCAAAATCTGAAGATTCGTAGATTCGGCTCCAATCTTGGATCTTTATAATCGATCTCCTTGAGCTTGCTTGAATGATCGCATATCTTCACAGTTTCAACACCCTGCAATATATAAACAAATTATAATTAGGACTTCATATTTGAATTCTTTGGTTTACCAATATCGAACATTTACCTCCAATAATGTGTCGTTTTGGCTCCTATGGTGTTCTTGAATATAGAGAACACTTCTATCTTCGGGCCCAGAAGACAATTCTACAAACGACAACAACCGTTTATCAATACAAAAACTATGTACAAAGTTAGAGTTTTTGCTGTATGAATACTTCAAATCCTTTTGCATTTTCAACAAAGAAACCAACAATGTGAGTACATTCACATCGACATCATCAACACTACTTCTTCCGCTAACAACAATCATTTCTAAAGTAGTATTCAAATTAAAAACATGAATTATAATTACCTCTAATCAACGTAGATGAAGAACTTGCTTCCATTTTATGCGTAATCGAGTGTTTGTTTGAAGAAATAGATGATGAAAAATGTTTTTGACTTAATATATTTGGATTTGAAATGGGTTTGAAGTTTGAAATGGGAAGGTTTTGGGAAGAAAGTGGATAGGTTTGATAAATGAACCCAGATTCAGCTCTCTGTCTTTTTGATGTCCAAAAATGACCTTGCGCATTCCATAATTGCGCAAGCTTAAAACTATAGTTTGCGCAAATATGAAATGCGCAAGCTCTACGTATAAAAAAAATTATAACTTAGCGCATTTCATATTTGCGCAAGTACAAAACTAAACGAGACCTATTTTGGCAATTAGTTTTTACATAGACTTATTTGTGTTATTTGTTTTTCAGGGGGGCCTTGATCAAAAAATTGTCCGGAAAAAATTGATGTGATGATGCAACCTCATGCTTAGTAAATTCATAATACAATTTGGTTTATGATATCTACAAAAATATTGATTGGCAGTACTAGATAATACTTGCGTGTTCGTAGGGCGTCTGTAGGTGTGTGTATGGTTTCTTTTTTACAAAACAACTTCATCACTGATTATTGGTTGTCATAAATCTACTAGGGTTCTTTCATATACACGTTGATGATAGTGAAAACAATTTATGTGGTGTTTCTGAAACTGTATTGCCATATTTTTTTTTTTTTTTGACGTGTATCTTTATCCATGTTAATAGTTGTCATCTGCATGTTAAGAATAACAACGGCCGCGCTACAGATGGATTTCACATATAGGCAATTCTGCTTGATAACCAAACAGTTTTTTCTATGTAGTTTTTTGTCTGCTTTACTTTCAGTTTTGTTTAGTCGACTGTTCATATGTATTTTCCTCTTTTATATGTATATTATTATTATTGCTTACGCCTAAAGTCCCTAAATCCTGAGTATTATTCACCATACTTGAAGGCCAAGCTCTAATAATGAAACATAGCTTAGTTGTAATATGGAAAATTAATTCATGTATTTTGCTCAGATTGTCTATCTTAATTGCCTAGTACGTTAGCTTAACGAATTCACAAGATAATATCAGGGAATGAGGTCATCAATTATACATCATGAATTACATGTCGTTTTCCGGTTGTTATCTTGAATTTAAAGCCATGTCCATTGAAATCAGTTGGTTAAGAGAGCCATCCAAAATAAGGAGAATTTATAACATAATTGGTTCACAACTTGACAGGAAATGTTAAGCTATCATAGTTGTGACAACTACGTTCTCAGTAAGTGCTAGATTTTGAATTTTGTTCTTATTTGGTTTGCAAGTTGCAGCTAACCAGACATCTATCTGGTTTTAATCCACATATCACGACGTCATATATGAATAAGTTAGGCCTAATGACAGCAAAGTATGAAGATTGATGTCTTGTTGCTATTTCTTCACTTTAAAGCAACACAACTGCAACACCCAAACAAGTGTATTGCTGAACTTAGACCGGTTTTTTCTCTTGCATTGTACTGTAATAATTTCAGTATTTTAATGAATATCGGTGTTCTGTTTTCACACTGCATGTTAACAGCTTTAACCCAATAAAATCTACCCACTTTTAAGAATATAAGTAGCTTACAAGAAATTTCAAAAGTGGCTTTTCTAAAAGTTTTCTGTTATCGAGAGATGCAACATATCCAAAATGATTGGAAATGGATGAAGAACAAAAAAAGGTACAAGTGGACAATGACTTTAAGTGCAGACATGGCAAAGGTCGTTCGACGTTATCAAGTTTAGAGAGAGCAAACATGCAAAGCAAGTGAGTCACTCTTATCCCTTTCCTTTGAAGTGCAATAAATTCAAAGTATACATTGCGTGTTGTTTACTATCATATCTTTTGAGAGTTTAGTTTTCCTAAACTACTTTGGATTTTTAAAAATTAAATGTTGCAGATGAGTTTGACATAACAATCATCATTAAGTCACTAAATATCAAACTGATGCATGATAGGGCGATGCTAAAATTAAACCGATAAGTTTGATAATATGTCTGAATCATGGTACTAAGATGTGAGTGTGATAAACTGTGGAGAGTTATGAATATCTGTAGTATATGTAGGGTCGAGAATGAGTAGACGATGAATGGAAATGCTGTGTGGGATTGTTTGATGTTTCATCTTCATCCGTATTTTATTAACAGGATAAGGTAGGGTATTGCATGATTGAGTCTGAACAAGTTGATAGGGTCTCATTTCTATATTAATTAATGCTGAAAATTTTTATGTTGTTATCAGTACTCTCTCCTAAAGGCTAATTTTATTTAAACATGCTGACTAGTCTCCCACAAAATTGAAAAAATCATTATGTCTATGTTTTGGTTGTGTATACATTTCTTATTGTTAAATTTTTTTTCCTTTATACCCTTACCCGGTAAAAAATGATCCGTAAAAAAATTCACCATATGAATAACTATCCCCACTTGCAAATTTTTGTAAATCCATGCATCCGATATGCACGATTGTTCCATATATCATGCATTTCTACTGCTTGATTTTCCACTAAATTATTCCGTTCTTACGTGATATGCTTTTTCAAATTGAAAAAAATAATAATTCGAAACAACGTACAAGTTTTGCCTTTTTTTTATTTCATTAGATTTGTATAAACATCATCACCCACAATCGATTCAATCACAACATTTGAGAATTACTATTATTATGGTTTATTGGATAAGAAGAATAGAAAAATGAAATTACGATGAGATGTAAAAAGATGGATGAATGACATAAGGGCAATTTTTTCATAATTCTTATTTAAAATTTTGTGGGATCACTCGGCAACTCTACAAGTTCAAATAGAATTAAACATTATTCAATTGTATGTTAAATATATAATGTGGTATATTAACACTTTTTTCCAACTAAAAAGAAGTTATTTTTGAAAACATGGCACATCATCTTGTTTATGATTTTTTTTCCCTCTTTTCTTTTCTTTTAGCTTGCACACTTCTTTATTCTCTATGGATAATGGATTACATTTTCGGGGCAATAAAAAAGATATAATGCTTACAAGTGGTTTGTAGAAGCATATTATCATGGATTTGATTATTTTTGAAGATAACGTTAACCACGTTATTAGCATTCCACTTCGTCTTCTATCTTCTAATAATTTTCATCTAGCTAGCTAGTTGATTCACATTATTTTCATTTACGAATCTTTTCCCTTGAAAAGCAATTAATGCATAAGCTGTAAATAATTTGCTCTAGGTCAACATGATCGCCGTGGTTCTATGCTAACTATAATAATATCATTGAGTGGAAAATTTACAAAAATCGTAGGACAATATCCCGCCAAATCTAACATAGCAGTTTGACTCTACAAATTTTATTCATCTTGCCGGTCATTTACATAAGAAATATTAAATAAAATCAGTTGAAATTTCGTTGGTTCACCTCTTTTTAATGGGGAAAAAGAGAATACATATGTTCATTTAATGAAGACGTGATGAGTAGAGGAAATATATATAATGCACATGACAGTGCCTGTAAATTACAAGCTTTAAGTATGTGCATATTATATTCTACTGTAAAGAAAATATAAACGTCAGTGAAATTCAGTGTCTGTGAAAACTATAATTAAAGATTTGTTTTATGTGTAAATATCGTAAAAGGATGTTTTACTTTTAAATATATATATAAGTTTTATCACACACGTATATAGACTAACACATATATATACCACATAAAGATGTGGCTTTGCACGAAAGATCCCTAATTCTGATGATGTTACAAAAAAAGTTCCTGTAGAAATAAGTATGTAAATTAAGTCTCTCTTTTTTCTAAATAAGAAAAAGCAAGTTAGCTTGCGCTTTTTAAAATTTCAAAATTTTCAAAATCAAAAAGCGCAAACTAGTTTGCGCTTTTCTGATAGAAAGCGCAAGTTACATTGCGTTTTTCAAAAATTTTAAAATTTTCAAAAAAATTTCAAAAGTAGAAAGCGCAAACTAGCTTGCGCTTTTCTGATAAAAAGTGCAAGTTAACTTGCGCTTTTCAAAAGTTTCAAAATTTTCGAAAATTTCAAAAAATATTTCAAAATTAGAAAAGTGCAAGTTATCTTTCATTTTCTGTCAGAAAAGTGCAAGACACTTTGCATTTTTTTTATTTTTGAAAAATAGAGACCAAATTTACATATTTATTTCTGCAGGGACTTTTTGTATAACAATATCAAAAATATGGATCTGTGACTCTTTTCTTGCGTAAAGATTTCATGCTTCAATATGGCAATTGCCACATATTCCTTTTATAATAGATGAATTAATAGTTAAATATCTGTAAAAAAGATAAAATAAAACTAACTATAATTATATTGAATGTTATAAACCCGTTTGTAGTAATTTTTGTGTGTTTCTGATTAAATGGGCGCAATAAAGCTACTGCTAATTGTTGGTTGCCTAAAATGGTTAACTTGGAGCAACTAGTTTTCAACACGGACCACAAAGTCAAATTTTAGCTGAATTTAGTTTTGTCATCTAGTTGGAATTAGACATATGCAGCTGCCAATAATGCCATATAATGTTAGCATAGTTTAGAAATAGTAATATTGGAAGTGCAGTACTCAAATGATCGCACATGATATATATGAACACACACACTGCAGTCTTGCTTATAATTATCCGGTGATATCATGACTGTGCCACTACCAATTTCACGTCTCATACGTTTTCATTATATTATTATCATTATGCCACTTTTCTCTCTCAACAACCAGAAGTTTGACGCTAATCATGTTATATTATTAGAAAATTGAGCCCTATCTAATATATTATGTAATATTTTGTTTGATTCGTATAATCAAATATCATTTAATATGCATGTAGAAGCAAACTTAAGTGATTTTGTTTTTAATTTATTTTTTTACTGAATAATTACAAAACTTGCGGTTTTCCACCACTATAACAGCTAATATATCAGTATAAAAAATAAGAATCTTTGTATTTCTCTTACACTAGATGTAGGGCTGTTATGTTAATGGTTACCGCAACCATTTTACAAATATCGTTACCGTACCATTTTTACTGGTAATAAAAAAATGCTTACCGTTACCGATAGATTGATATACCAAAGACTGGTATACCGATAATCTGGTAACCGTTACACTGGTAATGGTAAATTACAATTTGTCTAAAAAAGGTTAGTAACATAACACGTATTCACACCATAACAGAGCTTCATTATACAATTTATAGTGTTACTTGATAAAAGACATAAATGAAAAAGAAGTGAAGTGTATTTAAATTATTTCACTTGGTTAATAAACTAAATTTAATCATTTGTTTGGTTTTAAATGCCTATAATAAAGCATGTTATATGAATATACATGTATTATAAATTGACTGGTAAAATTACCGTTACCGCTGGTATTGAAGAAATGTTACCGATGATTTACCGTAGACAATGGTAAATTTATCGTTAGCATATCGACTAAACTGGTATATTGATTTCACTCGAAAATGATAACCGATTGGCTGGTAATGGTAAATTTACCGTTGCCATAACAGCTCTAACTAGATGTATATATCTTACTTTGCAATTTCAAAACGTATATGCTACGTAATCCTAAGGAATTTTCGCTGCTTAGAATATAGCTCGTGATAATTCATGTATACTATAAACTTGCGTGTTATCACCGGATCAACTTTTGAGGTGAATTTTACTTTGTTAATGGGAAAAAAAAGGAGTAAAATTATTGGCACCAATACAAAGCAAAGGAATGGAATTTTTATTTTTATTTTTTTTAAAAGTTACACTTCGAATTCCACTAGAAGGGGAAAGGGAAGCTGTTTGACAAAATATTGATGTTTAGAAAAATACAGAGGTTATGTGGGGACTAAGTTATTCCTTACTTTTGTTTTGGTGGTCCGAGAGTGGCCCTTTATCCTTTCTAATTTAGCACTTCTTCACCTTTACTCTTCCTTTTTATTTTATACTCAAAACTCCATTTTAAATTTTATTTTATAGATATTGATAGTGCGTGAGGCCAGAAAGTGCCCATTTTATATTATGCGTAAGCCAGCATTAAGGATAACTTATAAAATATGATGGTTTGACTCTCATAGGCCACTTGGTACATTTTATAGTTATTGTTGTTTGATTTCTTGAAATTAGATCGATGGTAAAAAAGGATGATCGGTGTTCCTTTTTGTTCGATTGCATATTAATTTTAGACCCGCTGTACCATGAAATAAATGAATTTACTGTTATGTGTTTCGACTTTAAGATATAGGAAGTAGATTTTGTGTTAAATAACAGATCATCCATGTACATACAACTGGATTTGATGTTGATATGGATATGAAAAAAAAAAAGGAATCATTTTTGATAGTACGTGACCATGGATATTATTAATGTGTAAAATTTTCTTTTATTTGCTGAATAGAGAGGTTAACAGAAAACACATAGTTAGTATCAAAACACTCAGAAAAATATGCACATCGGATATTTTTATTGTTCAATCGGTTGTTTTCAAAACATAGTGTAACGGAAGAGTTCGTATAGTTTCGCTAAGAGGTGTACGGTTTGTGATTTTTTTCCCTATGTAACTACTAATAAAGTGCAATATTTATTTTTCTACATTGTGGGAACTAGGGATTAAAAAATAAGAAAGAAAAAAACCGAAGGATACGAGTTTTAATTTTGATTGAAAAACGAATACTAATACAGCTGAAATAATTTTTACACCATATAGAATGTTACTTATAATTAGTGTTATATTCAATTTTACACTTGTTCGCAACCAAATCGACCACAAACACCCAAAAACGGATTTAAGTAATGAAACAAATGAAGAAACTAAATGAAAACAGAGGAATATATCAAAATAACAGGAAAAACACAACAAAAAGCAGGAACAACAAAATTTATAGCGGTTCGGCGTTTATTGTCTACGTCCATTTTGAACATTCTCTTTATTGCTTTTCAGTAAACTTGATTACAATTAGAAACAGCAAGAAATAACAAGAGACAAGAGAATAATGGAGGGAGTTGATTACAATAATAGTGTTGTCTAACCAGCAGCGTAAAGATCCTTAGAATGACCCTCTAGGCCTATATTTATAGGTGAAAGCGACCACCAATCGGACTGGTAATTCGACAACGGGACCTTCTCATCCGTATGGACCCACCATAGTGAGTGCTAGGCCCAACTCTCAATGGAGAGGGATCAGTATCGATCCCTCCATATGTTGAGTTTGGGGGCAGCGACCCCTATGGTAGCTTCCTCCTGCTCTAATATGATGGTGTCTCAAATATCATGGTGTTTGGATGTGTGGAGCTCTTGCTTTTGCTCAATCCTTGGTTTAATTCCATATTAGTCTGAAGAATGCCGATCCCTTCAAAGAGTGACATGCCGAACCCTCTAGCATTATAGGTATATATCGATCCATCTTGCTTAGAGTGTTATGCCGATCCATAGTGTTCCTAGGATATGCGCCGACCCTTGGACTTGCTACCATGCCGATCCAAGTGCTTCAGGATACTATGGCGATCCACACCCGTTCGTACATAATCCTTAGTTTACATCATAATATGCTGATCCCTTTACGACCAGAGCCATATGCCGTATCCTCCATATCCTGAATGTTATGCCGATCCATCTAGCATCATCAAACCATGTTGAACTAAGTACTCCAACCTATACTGACCCCTTTACATCTTCATCTAAGTTGACTATTTAGCCGAGTAACCATGTTGATCCCTCATGCTTCACCTAGCTATGTCGATCACTCAAGTGTTTCATCCTTGTTAACAAATGATTATGTCGATTCCTATTTCATCTTTGTTAATTTCCACCTTTCTGACATTATGTGCTATTTGTTTACCAACTCTGTTCAATCCGGACTTCGTATAACTGGCCGGACTCTATATCTGGGTCTTGTAACCGTTGCTTCACGGTCATCCTTTTTGACAACAGACGGGTCTGTCTTGTGTGACCAGCCCAATATAGTTGATTCAAGGTACCGGGTAATACTTGCCCCTCAAAGTACGTCTTGTGAGTAACATGACATGCTTTGCATCGGAAAAAGTCTGAGTTACCGGAACGGAATCCGTCCAACTTCCTGATAGACATCTATTTCTTCACCGACTTTCAATAATACAAGTCTGATGTCGTATCCTGTTAGCATGTACAAATTTAGTCACGTAGGACTCATAGGCTTTCTTCTCTCTGATTCGATCTCGAACTTGAGTTTTTCATGCTTGATTGCGATTTCAATTGATTTCAAGAAGTTCCTCTTTTAAAGCGTTCATGTTGTTTGCATATCCACACATACGCTTTTGTTGTTGGCTTCCGGACGTGTTCGAACGTTCACAGGTCGTTACCAATTTTTATAAATATCTTGTATACTTGCGTTCGTAGTTAAACCTTCACGACCGTCTGACATTTTTCAGTCGTCCATCATTTCTCTCCTTTCATTTTTTTATTCCATTCCTTTTCTTCCTTTTCTCCTTTTCTCTTTTGAAAAAAAATTCTTTTGGAGGGATCAGCATCCGGCTTGCTGATCCGTTGGTGGGTTCACGTGGATAGGGATCGGCGAATCCTAATGCCGATCCCTCTTCAATTCCTTGACCGACTCACCCGAGATAACCGGTCCTGCTTCCTTATTCGCTCATACATATAAGTATGCCTCTTTCTCTTCCTTCCCTTCACTTTTCTGCCCTTTAACTTTTACTTCATCATTTCCACTGCCTTTGCATTTCCAAGCTTCCTCTCTACCGAACCCATAACATCACGAAACCCTTCTTCACCAACATAATTCCTCCAACTTTAAGTCCTAAATTCAAACACGAACTCAAGCTATTTCCTCACAGTCGCTCCTCCTCAATTTCTGATTCCAAAGCCCAAACGCTCTCCCCTTATTTTACTTGATATATATTTACATATTATATAGGTACAAACTCTTCTTTACTTGTGTTATTGGGTCGTGAATCTCGAGTTTGGACGAGTTTGAGTGTCTTTTAGGTGTATTACTTTGTGGGTTCTGTTGAGTCATGTGGGAGAGGAGGAGAAGATGAAGGAGCAGGAGGAGAAGGAGAAAGAAGAATGAGAGGGAAGGAGGAGGGTTTGGTTGGTGTCCTCGAAGGGATAGAGGAAATCAAGGCTTTCAGATTGGAAAGGAGATAGTGTGATAGGGATCAGTGTTTAATTGATTATAGATGGGATAAGTTAGGCGAGGGATCGGTGAGGAGGTTACATTGGATGAGTGGTCGGCATGGGTGGGTTTAGGAATTGATGTGGCATGTCTAGCATAGGGATCGGTAATGAGATTGCTGGGCGAGTGGTCAGTAGGTAATATTTGCGGAGAGGGATCGGTAGGTGGTCTTGAGTTAAGGGATCGGTATTGACAACTGAGATGCAAGGATCGGTAATGAGGCTGGGTAAGGGATGGGTATATGGCAAAGGGATCGGTATTGACTATAAAAACTAATCCAACCTAAGTCACTCAAATGCTCAACTACACACTGCCTTGCCCGAACATAAGATGACTAAGAACAACGTGACTTGCATACTTGGACTGTTGAACTTAAGCCTGAACGAACAAACTTCCGAACAGCTCACTATGGACTAAGTAAAAACAAACTGGCTAACAAACTTGAACAATGGACTATATAATTCAAAATGTCAACAACCGATCATAAAGCTTTCGTTGCCGATCAACTTTCTCGTCGATTGAGACGGCCAACGATGACGGTCTCTCTAGACAAAACTCCAAGTCTCGTCATTTTATTCTTGCTTTTATGATTTCAAACTATTTATGCTCGTTTCACACTGCACTGCACTGGTTCACACACGACACGAGGGGGAACATGTTATTATTTCTAATGTTGATTGTCTACTGAGTATAGCTAACATAGATCTTAGACGCATGAAGCACCCATGCAACATGTCTTCTGAATCAGCGGTGAGACACATTGATTCCGAAGCAAGGTCAAGTTCTGCCACCATATCTGAAAGGCCTTCTTCGAGCCACCGCACAGAACAACCAGAGGCATCAAACCCTCAGGTTGATCTTTTCTCTGATATCCCAGTTCTACCAACGGAAACCATTAGTCCGGCTCCCGATGCCGTTAATGGTGCCATCGTTCTAGATAACCCTGTCGACTCACAAGCTTCTAGAATCAGCGAAGCTGCTCTTCGTCGATTGTACTTCATTCACAGGATCCTGTTCGAAGATGTTTTGGTTCCAACGAGGCAAGATAGACCACACTTGCCCCCAGCCGGGTATAATGCTTGCAACAAGTTTATGTGCTAGGCTGAATGTGTGCCACCTTTTAACTCCTTCATCCGGAAGATGCTGAGGTACCTTGGGATCGCCCCTACTCAATTGCATCCCAACAGCTACGCCTTCATTCATGGGACTTTCCTTTTATTTATGAACGTCCTGTTCCGTCCGCCGACTCTCGAGGATATCGGATTTATCTATAATTTCAAACGACGATCAGGGAGTCCTTCTTATGTCTTCCTTGAGCCTTCGCCGAACTGCCAAGTCTTGACTGGCGCATTGAACAAGCTTTCCTTATTCAAGCATGAGTGGTTTTACGTGCGATGTCCACCTGGCTTCGCAAGCAAATGGTTAGAAGGACGTAAGCGTTACTTCTGCTTTCCTCTTAAATTCGATGACTCAAGTCATAACTTCTCCCTTGAAAGTACTAACATTCGAATCTCTTCCAGGTGTTTGCCCACGTCCCCAAGGCGCCTAGTTTTCTAGAGCTGTTGTCGCCATCCGCACCACTCTCGCTGGGGATCGGGATATTAAACTCCTTGTAACTAACGAGCTGCTATCTTTATTCGAGCTGTTGGAGGACGACCGCAGAATCGGGCTCTCCGAAAGCTTAGCAATTCTGAGCGAAGAGAAGAAACAGCCAACCCCGTCGTGCCCCCTGTCGAGGGAACTCAAGAAGGTACCAAAGAGGGGGAGATCAAAGATTCTCAAGCTGATAGAACGGGAGATGATACTACAGGCCTTGGAAAAGCACCAGTGGTTGAACCGCCGCTGGTCGGTCAATCGCAGACACCTTCGAAGAGGAAGAAAAAGTTGGTGTACCGGCTGCGTAAAAGTAAGGCTTGGTCAAATCCGGAGTTCGTCATTACTCCGCTTGAAAAGGAGTCATCTTCTCAGCACATAGAAAGGTTATTAAAAGGATTCTCCGATCTTCAAATTCCAGATGATATAATGACTTACGACTTTCCCAATATCAACATCGAAGGACTCAACTCCCCTACTAGAAGTGGCAAAGGCGTCCAACCTTCCAATAGAGGGGAGAGCACTCCGATGAGTAAAACACCGTTACTAGTCCGTCGGGGGGAACACTAGGACACACACTAATACTTTCACTCCACTACACTTGTTATTAATCCTTCATGCGACAACTTTTAATATGCTGTTATTTGGTTCTTTACAGGTGCAATGTCTTAATCTCGCGCCTTCGATCGTCTCCGGGGTTCTTAACTTTTTACCACTCAAGCCGAGACTCCGAGTCCGGGCGACGTAGAGAGAAAGATGATGGACGAGATAAAGATTATTATTCAAGAGAATCCTCTTCCTCATCAAAATAGAAGTCTCAATCCCATGCTTCTCGCCATGGTGAACACTCTAATCTCCCTGCCCGTAGTGGAGAATTTTTTTTGTATCGTGGTCCTCACGCCGCCGCGCCCCACGAGCAACATTCTGGCTCGTCCAATTTAAGCAATCACGTGAGCACGGCTCCGGCAAGCATCCACTTGCCACTTTTGATCCACTTTCGCCGGTTGCCTCTCCGGACCCTACTACGATAGAAAAGTTAGCTAAACTTAAAGCTATTTTTCCGAAGATCTGCTTTGATAGTCTCAAATTCCTCCCCTCCATACATGTTATTCCCGGACATGCCAAAGAGAACTCACTAGCGTGTATGAACGATGTATTCGTCCAACATGAATCATTCATCCATTTGGCCGAGAAGGTTTCTGAAGTCTCCGTTGAGCGTCAGCATGAAATCGACCGTCTCAAGTTGGAGGCTATCCATGATAAAGATATCACCAAGCACCAAGACGCTGAGTTGCTTGAATACAAGACCCAACTTGCAGAGGCCAAAAAAATGCAAAGGACATGGCAGAGGCGGTAAGTCGCTTGGAGACTTCCCATAAAAAGGAACTTGACGCGGCGCTCCAACGTAGCGGCACGCTTGCCCTGGAAAAGGACTCCTTGAAAAAGGAGAAATACGCCATGGCTTGCCGCATCGAAGAGCTTGAAGAATTGTTAAAGAAGGAGAGGGAGGAAAATATCGAGGCGCAAGAGGAGTCGCAGAGATACTGCGAGGAAATCGTCGAGGCAATGAGTTTAAGAACAAAGCTTGACGAACAATTCGCCAAGATTAAAGCTTTGAAGGAAGAAGCCCGAGAAGAGGGCAGAAACGAAGTGCTTGAGCAAGCCAACTCCCGGGTGGAGGCTGCCATCGAGTCCCGGAGGAATGAGATTAAGGACCTATTCGATCCACTAATTGTCGAATATAACGCGAAGGTCCTTCTCCACCACGACTTAAGCTTTCTTGGTGAGGGATATCTTGAATCACTCGCCAAAGCCTGGGAGCTCGTCGTCATGAAAAAGAAGGAAGAGTTGGGAGAAGCGAAATTCAATGAAGAGGAACTTGTGAGACAAGTGCTTCGAGGTAACAAGCCGTCTGATCTAGCCACCTCCAAACTTCAATTCTTTAAAGCTCCTGCACCGACTAAAGAAGGAGAGGGTATCGTTGAGTCAGCTGGAACCGATCCTAAAGATTCCTCTCCTATCCAAGTAGGTGGACCATCCTCTTCTCACGGTACGGAGCAAACCCTTGGCTATAATCCGGGCAGGCCTGGCTTTGGACCACATATGCTACCTCCCATTCTCGAAGGAAGCACTCCACTGACTACAAAAAGCCAACCGGACGCTGGTATTGTACTAAACTTCTTTGAATCAGGAGAAGTTTCTGTTCTTGATGTGCAACGTTTTTTAACTAATACTTATGCTTTGACATATTTTTGCAGGTCTTCTAGGCCCTGATCAGAATCCTAGGAGCGGTGCCGGCATGAAGCACCAGGAAAAGACGGCCGAAGACCCGGCCCTGTTGATATCCCTGGGCCCAATGCTCAAGTCATCGGCACGCTCGATGAAGATAAGCCCGAAAATTCGCCCTGCTGATGAATCAGATGATGTAGTGATCACAGGTGCTTTGGGGCACACTACTGAAACTAGCATGAAGAAGCAAATCGAGGAGGAGGAGAAATTAAAGCGTAAAGTGAAAGGCAAGCCCGTCGTGGTGGAAACTGAAGATCTTGATTTTGTACCACTGCAAGTTATTTTACCAGGCGGACGATTCCAGGAGAAATCCATCCTTCTTCTTTAAGTATTCCGGCCAAGGGCGGCAAAGAGTCCCGGAAGAGAAGCTCGACCGACTCTACTCCCAGAAAAACAAAGAGGGAGAGAAGGTCGAAGAAGTAGTCACTACTTCATATCGTTGTACATAGTTTTAGTAGTTATTTCTTTCCTCAGTCATGGGTATTCGGATACGAATCCCGTCCTTGTTTTTCTTTTTTTTTCTTTGACGTAACTTGTACCGGGATTTTGGGACTTGTGAATAAAAGTTTTTGCTTTTATTTAATCGTCGTGTGAACCATTACTTTGGTAGTTGAATAATTACTTTTCATATTAATGTACTTGAAATTCATCGATTGCAAATTTCGTTAACTATTCACCGTGCCCATCTCAAGGCCCCTCTACGATCGTTGCCTCAAGTCGAAAAAAATGCTAAGTCGCAGCTGTAGTGAGCTGTCGTATTTAGTCTTCAGTAGTTTGTACTTCTCCCGTCGATTTCAGGCCGGAGTTGGTTGGATGGTGAACAGTCGGAATCTTTTCATCTATCGGTTGGGGTTTACATGTTAGTCCGTGCTCTGAGGACTTAGAGTTATTATGCGAGCAGTCGGTACGCGCTCGATTTATTTACACTTCGGTCCGCACTCGGGGACCTAAAATTTTCTCGTGGGCAGTCGGTATCTGTCCGAATTGTTTATACTCCAATATGCATTCTGGGGACTTAGAGTTTTCTTGTGGGTAGTCTGTATCCGCCCGAATTGTTTATACTCCATTCCGCACTTCGGGGACTTAGATATTTCTCGTAGGTAGTCGGCATCCGCCTGGATTGTTTATACTCCAGTCTGCACTCCGAGGACTTAGAGTTTTCTCGTGGGCAATCGGTATCCATCCGGATTGTTTATACTCCAGTCCGCACTCCGGGGACTTAGAGTTTTCTCATGGCAGCCAGTATCTGCTCGAATTGTTTATACTCCAGTCCGCACTCCGAGGACTTAGCGTTTTCTCGTGGGCAGTTGGTATCCACCCGAATTATTTATATTTTTACTTCTATTGGTTGCCTCAATTTCGTTCCGGTCCCACAGTTCGAAAAGGGGGTTTTTAATCTCCAGATTGTCGGCGATCCTTGTTCCTTATCGTGAGTCCCGTCCTTTGGTTTATCTACGAGAGTTGTTAGTCGAGAAAATTTGCAAAGCTCATCTTGCTCCTGTCCCATCGGGGATTGGTATGATCGATCGATTTCAAACTTCGTGAGCCTGTTCACACATCACACATATCGATATCAATTAGTTTCATTGGGTACTTGGCATAAAATGCAATGATAGTCATTTATGCAAACAAAGGAAGTTCAAGTTATTCATCAAATGAGAAGGAACAGACAAATCTTTCTTTTTACATATTCAAAAAGTCAAATACTAAAGCAAATGTCGAAAGTAACTAGTACAGAAATACAAAAGAAATGTTCTAAGTGGAATAGCGTCGTAAATGCTCGCTATTCCACGCTCTTGGAAGTGTCATTATCAACTATGTATGATACCAACTGTCAAGATACCATCACTCACTTCTGCTTATACAATAGATCCAAACTCTTAGAAAATCCGCTCACCCGAGCTCAACCAAGCTTACACTCCAATAATGGACTCCGAATCTTGAAAAAGATTTCCTTCAGAGATCCGAGAAATCCTTACACCATACTGCCAAACTTACTCGAGACGATATTGGGTCTACAGTCTCGACAGATACACTTCCAACCTCAACATTCAAACTCCAAGCATTGGTAGTCGTGTTACACATACCACCACCCTATCTACCTTTATAACTCATATTGGAAAACCCGAACAGGTAATCCAACAAATAGGTAGAAATATATATATATATATATACTGTAACTTAAGTGAATTACCAAGGTAACTCGTACTTTTCTACGAGTTCTAATCTTATTTAAGTCAATCATTTATCTCAAACAATATCCAAGAATCGTTATACAGTTTTAAATATCCATGATACTTAAACTTATTTCATTCCAGCCTGTTTGCTTCCAAACTCACATTTATAAAGAATCGAAGTGATTTCGGGTATTTACTAATACCCGACCCCGGTCTCTTCGAATCCAATGTCATCTTAACCCAAATTATTCAAGTGAATACAATTCAAATTTTAGTTACAGGATGTCACTTTTACATAGCAATTCATTATCGATAGATAACCTCAATGTCACTGTATAACCCAAACATATCATATCACAAAACATTTTATATCAGAGATATCAACCAATTCAAAGCATTTCTACCATCCAATCATCCATAAGCAAGATTAATTAGTCACACCATTTCTAATTAATTTAAATAAATTAAATTAATTTCTTTAATCACCTTTAAATCCTGCTTACTAAATCATTAATTAATTATAAACCAATTAATTAATCATTCTTTAGTTAACTTCTTAATTAATCATTCTTAATTAATTATTCCTTAATTACATTAAGTAATTAACCTTTAATTAATTTCACAAATTAATTATCCTTTAACTAACCTTTAATTATTCTCATTAGTTAATTAATTACATTGATCCTTAATTAATTACTTTAATTAATTATTCTATAATCACTTACATTGATTAATTATCCTTTTAATTAATCACATTCATTATTAACTAACCCTTTTATAACTTTAATTACACTTGAATATTTAATCCCTAATTACTTTCATTAAGTGATTTTCCTTTTTATTACTTACATTAAGTAATTATCATCTAAGTAATTACTCTTCAATTACTTACATTAATTAATCTCTAATTAATTTACAATTCTTAACCATAAATTAATTTATTCTTAATCATTAATTAATTAATCTCCCTTCATTAATTTATTTAATCTATAATTACCCAAAATCTTAATTAACTTCTTACTTATCATTAAAATCTTATTTAATAAATTTGGGATTTAATTATCATTAATCTATTAACTTAAGACTTTAAGTTTAATTAATGATAAAAACATTTATCTTTTCAATTACTACTTAATTATATTATTCATTTAAGTTTAAATAAACTTAAGATTTATCTTAATCTAAGTTAAAATGAATTACACAACTTTTACTTAACCAATTGTTTAAATAAACCGTTATTATTTAAAAGAAATAGTTTTTATTAGAAAATTAGTTTAAAACTTGAATTTTGTTTTAACTTTAAAACTCGAACATTTATCCCGAGTAAAACCCGAGTCCATACCCGTGCCATCACATATTATTCCCGAGATTTTTTTTTCTCTCTTCCAAAACTTTGTTTTGTTTAAGTTTTAAGTTAAATCTGAAAACAATTTTTGCACTCACGTTCTACTCGAGTCCATACTCGAGTCATCTACCCAAAAACCTGAGTCCTCCTTCGAGTCATACCACAATCCTAAACTACTGACACACCCAACTCTACCGTGCACATGCACCATCGCCTTAGTCGCCTCCAACCTCTGACGAACCTTCCTCCACGTCACCTATCGTCGTTGCAACCAATATCAACCATCAAAACACAATCACATGCCCCAGAGCAAAATCGAACAAACTCGAGAAACCTGGAACAAGAACTCCGACCAAAGCTCACCTCGTATTCACGTCGTCGAACACCAGAAGTCCTAAGACTCCGGCCACATGTTCCCCGACCATCCACGCTACCTTCCCCCAAGTCTCGTGCCACTCGATCCACCAGAGATTACTCAGCCATCCCATTACCGACCACAACTCATTTAGGGTTTAAATCACAAATCGACCGATCATCGCACCATAGTGTCTTGCACACCCATCTGATATTTTTGTCGACCTCACCGATCATCCCTCTATCTTCAACCACCAGCTCGACTTTCAACTCACCATCGATCGTTGGCAGTTCATGAAAATGCCTTTTCTGACCATCTTAAATATTCACGACCACCACTTTCTTAAAAATCATAATATTATCATTAAAAATCCTTATTTTCAAATACTAATCAAGTTATGTAATCAAAACGTGAAATTATACTCTTTGAATTTTTGACTATTGTTTGTTTATCACTGAGTTTCCTTATTTCAGAAATAATTGTTTAATACAAATGCTTGAAACTATTTTTAAAAATAAATTTACATCATTACAAACATTTTTCATTTAGAAATCATAGCTTAAAACTTATTGGAGATGAAGGAATTGATTTTTAAATATTTTGTTAGCCTGTGAATTTTGAAACAGAGACTAACTCCTTTATTCGGGTATGCAGACAGTATTACAACATTAAACCAGGCAAAATTTAACTATCTATATATACATGCAAGAGTTTAAATTTATCCTTAGTACCATATCTACAATATTACTCAAAACCTTATCACAAGCATCAAGATAAAACAGAGATAAGTTGGGTAGAAGGTGATGTTTACTCACTGATTTTGGAAACAGAGGCACAACTTTTAAACTACATCTCTGTTGAGTTGTTTTGCTTGCTCTTTGATCCTTCTTTGCTTTTATTTTTGATTTTGATCTTTACTGAAACTTTGATTCAGTTATTAAGATGATCCATGCTTAGATCTGAGATTATTTGCTTGATACAGTTCTTATTTTCTTTTGATTTGCAGTTTATAGGAGATGGAAAAAAAAATCTGAGAAGTGAAGATAAAAATCTAATTCCTTACTAATTTTGTTATATTATTCCTAATTCAAATTAGAAGAAAGTAAAATATGCCACTTGTTAATTTTTTTTACACATGTTAAATACCTATTTTATTTATTACACATTTGTCACAAATAGGTATTTTTATGCCTAAACCCCTTTGTTAAATTTATTTATAAGTTATGTTTTAAACCTTATTATTTTATAAATTACTTATTTCATATCTACATTTTTTTACATCCACATATGTCCTTTGTATTTTACCTATATACTAACCACATCTATTTCCAAGTATATAAAAGGAAAAGTATTTTTAAATCTTTAATTAAATCTCATCTTACATATTTACAAACCAAACCTACATATATATATATATAATTTTTTTATTTTTGCTTTGAATTTTTTTTAATAAAGATTTATGAAAGAAGATCATTAAACAAATATTATCAAATGAATATTTATCTAAATATTTATAAGTCTGTATTTATAGTTCAAATTCATCTATACACATATCAGATATATTCTAATTATCAGAATTTCATTTATTAATCCAAATAAAATCAGTATTTCTATAATTAACCTAGTTAATTATCAATTAACAGATGCTTAAAAATTCGGGTTATCACACATGCCATCAACAGTCACTAGCTTGAATGGTCCTTCTCCAAGCCTCTATTCAATGACATATGGTCCTTCCCATGTCGGATTCATGTGCGATGGGATAGGAAAAACCCGTTTCAGGACGAGATCACCAACTTCAAAGGTTCTCGATCGTACTTTAGTGTTGTAATACCGGGCGACTAGATGTTGGTGCGTAGCTGCTCTAAAATTAGCTTCCTCGCGCTTCTCGTCGATAAAGTCCAAAGATTCCAAGAGGAGATCTTTGTTTGTTCTAGGGTCGTAGTAAGTCACTCGATGAGAGAGGACTTCGAGTTCTACTGGAATAACTACTTGGGTCCCGTAAGCAAGGGCGAACAGAGTATGGCCAGTCGCGGACTTGTGAGTGGTTCTGTAGGCCCAAAGTGTCGTAGGAAGTTCATCTATCCACTTACCTCTAGCCTTCTCTAAAAGCTTTTTCAGAATAGACTTGATAATTTTGTTTACAGCTTCAACCTGTCCATTCGACTGAGGGTGAGCGACCGCCGCAAGCCTCTTTTCAATACGATATCTCCGACAAAATTCTTTAAATTCTGCACTATCAAACTGAGTCCCATTATCTGGTACGATAGTTCGTGGGAGACCGAAGCGACATATGATATTTCGAACAAAAAAATTGATAACTTTCTTGGTTGTGATCGTGGCTAGCGGTTCCATTTCGACCCATTTTGTGAAGTAATCAACTGCGACAATAGCATACTTCGCACCACCTTTAGTGATTGGCAAAGAGCCGATGATGTCAATACCCCACATAGCAAATGGCCATGGACTGACCATTTGCGTGATCTCCGTTGGTAGAACTCTTGGGACTTTATCATATATCTGGCACTTGTCGCATCGTCTCATATAATCAGCAACTTCCTGGTTTACAGTTGGGCAGTAATATCCGTAGCGAAATATCTTCTTTGCCAGAGTTTACCCCCCAGTGTGATCGCCGCATTCTCCCTTATGAACTTCTTTCAGAACATGCTTTGTCTCGTCATGAGCGATACACCAGAGTAAGGGAACGGAAAACATTTTTCTATATATAGTTCCTTGGATAGCAGATTGTCACATTAGCATCGAGCATGGGAGAAAAGAAGGATTTTCCAACAACTAAACACGTCTAGCTCCAGTGACTTGTTCCTCTAAATCTATCTTGTGGGTTGTAATGAGGAGTGGGTCAGAACAACGTTCCGATGATTGGAAAATCTATAAACTGTCCATAACATAAATTTATACCGAATAGTTTCTATTTTACTATTATGCCTATTAAGGCTAGCAATTCTAATATAAACCTTGCATTGCATACACGATTACTTACCTACCCATTCCCAGGGTACAAAATACTGAAGAAGCTTTATCAATGACCCAATACTTTCATACATATTTGCCACTTAATACTTCTGAATATGAAGCGGGCTTCTATTTTCACCACATAATACTTTTAAAAGAGAAATAGGCAAACTTTGCCATTTAAAACCTCAATCGAGGTAGACTCGATCAATTAAGACCTATTCCCAAGGTTGACTTCTAGCATTGTCATTATTGGTCTGTTGGTCCTAGCTACAGAGACCTTTGACCACTATTTATGGCCTTATAATTTATAATAGCCATACTACTAGCGCATCTATCGTTATTAAAGACGTACCAATATGAGAGATTGTACCTAAGCCACTTAGTACCTTATTAATATGGACTAGGCAAACCTCTAACCATTTAACGCCTATTTATAGGTTAGGATTTACCATTTAATACCTAACCCCAAGACGGACTCCTCACTGGTACTATTTAGCTGACATTGCTTGGAAATCTCATTAGGCTACTTAGAACTTCTTTTATAGGAGAGAAGCTAACCTTAGATCAGTCACTTAGTACCTTACACCCGAAGCAAACCCTTTTCAAGATATCCATCATCACTCTTAATTATAAATATAGAATCTCATTAGGTTACTACTTTTGATAGGGAGGTAGACCCTAAGATAGCTACTTAATACCTCAACACTGAAGTAAACCTTTTAGAGATATTCCTCACCGCTTCCTAATTTCAAATTTGGCCCATTTAATACTTTTCAATTAAGAAAGTAGATCCAATCTCCCACGCCGTCATAGGTCATATGATAAGTGATATCTCACATCAGTAGTAAGTGCACCCTACTATTTGTAGCCTCAAAGTGAAGGGCAGTTTTCCATCGAGTGACCCTACCGACCTCGCATCACTAACCCACTAAGTCCAATTAACTACCCTAAGCCTATTTATATATCTTAGGTAGATATTGACTTAGCTTACTAATTCCTTATTTATTTAAGGCAATAAGATTTACATTAAATATATATCTACTCATAAATCTTTTTTTTAATGCTCATAGATGTCAATTTGTCCATAAAATTCTAACAGACATTTCCTTAGACATTTATATATGATTACTAATTTCAAATTAGTAACCTTTTATATCTATTCCATTTTTATCGGTCTCATTAATCCATTTGTCTCTATTAATTGTAACCCATAATTTAATACTATCCATTATTTCTCATTAATTACTCATTAATTTAGGTACAATCTTTCATTCTGTAACGACCCGGGTTTTCGAACCAGTCAAAATCGTCGAAAAACCTGTCCGTTCTAAAACTACGAATGAAAACTACCGACTTAATACACAATATTTCATTAATATTCAACACTATTAAATATATATGATACAATTTCAATTGTACAATTTATTAGAGTAATCAATTTAATCTACTAGGTGTGCTTTAATACATACCAAATACAAATACAAATAAATCTACCGCTGCACAACTCTGATGAGAGAGATAACAATAGCCATTCCTGAAAACTCAATAAACATGTCAAATGCAGAATAAAATAATAAGCAAGAAAAGTACATCAATACACGACATATAACACACAATAAATAAAAAAATGTTAAGTTATTGTTAGGGCTTCGTCACTACCACTTGTGACTGCCTACGTACTCCTATCTAATTGAGTACCAATTAGATACAAGATCAAGCCAACGTAGTTCTCCTACCGCAAATAGGACTCATGAAGCCTACGATGCAACAAACAATATGCAATTCCCAAAACTACCCACTTAGGCTTAATCTTCAAATTTAGATTTTCAAAATCTAATTAGCTTTATTATTTTCAAATTCTTTTTGAAATAATCTCTTTGTACCAATCTTTCGATTTTTTTATTTCAAAACTAATATATATGTACATCTTTTGTATCAAATTATACTTTACTTTGGGATTTTAAAACAAATCACTTCTGAAATATTTATTTGAAAATATCAAAATACTACTATAAAAGCATATCAAAGTATATGCAACCATATCGGGAGGTTTCTCCCATAAACAAGGCAACTGGGTCCCAGCCTTCATACAGTCGATAAATAAGTACATCCCTCTATTCCAAGAGCGGACTGTACCAAAAACATATGCTCACTTTTGAGTTATAGGTTACCCGAATCATTGGTAACATAACAAATTATTTTATATCCCGAATTGATAAATCATTTTCACTAATATTCACAAATACTTTCAAATCATAGTGTTGCTATTTCCTAAAACCTTTTGAAATCATTTTCAAACACTAGGTTTTTAGTCCTCGAAATTCTCTTTTATAAAACACTTTTATAAACCATTCTTTATATAAATCACTTTTATTATCAATTCAAAATATTTATTCCCAAAACATTTCCGTTAATTTTCAAAAGAAACCATTTCATTTAAAAGATAAAATATCTTTATTTACAAATTTATAATAAATATCTTTTATTATAATTTCTACTTAACCAAAAAATTTATCGAACACCTTATAGTCAAACTGTGAAATTCTAATCACAAGGTGTTCGTATTTGATCATTCTCAATTTATTGTCTACCCAGTCCATGCATATAAAAAGGTAAACTACTCATAAACTG
Source organism: Allium fistulosum (assembly GCA_030737815.1). Classification (NCBI taxonomy): domain Eukaryota; kingdom Viridiplantae; phylum Streptophyta; class Magnoliopsida; order Asparagales; family Amaryllidaceae; genus Allium; species Allium fistulosum. The sequence continues at coordinate 1,122,227,133 of CM060904.1, read as the reverse complement.
GTCGAACCTAATTCAAACAATCAACCAATGAAATAAACACAATAATAAATGATAATCAACAATTCATTCTATCAAATATTTATAACACCTTTTATTTTATATTGGGTTAAAATGGTTTGATATTTATTTTGGAGCATCCGAGCTTTCCCTTCAACATGTTTCGTCCCTCGCCCAAGTGTCCTTAGATCTCACAGATGAAACACGTGTACTAGTCGTTTCCGCATACCCATTAAGTATTTAACTTTTTAATTTTAAAATACTTAATTAACCATCCAAACATAGTCAAACAAGAAAATCAAACCATTGTTTTAGCAAATAAAGTAAACAAGCATTCAACCAGGGTTTTCAAATAACACTTAACACTTAAACTTCATTCAACTTAGAAATGATTTTAATGAACTTAAAGGAAGAAATAACTCACTTTGGATTCCACTCCGTCAACCTTTAAGGCAAGTAACTCAAGATCTAAACCATACTTCCTACCCTACTTTGAAACCAAACCAAAATAAACCTGAATTCCTCCTTCCTCCTAAGTAGGTTCGGCCTCACCATGCTCTACCCTTTCGTCCATCATTCTTTAACTTTTTAGATGCTAACCATGTTCTAATGGTATTCTAAGGTCTTTGGCAAAGTTTGATGGAGTTTGAAGTTGGTTTGATATGATTTTAATAAAGTTAGTAAGGAAGAAGAAAAGAAGAAGAAACCATTAAAATAGCTTAAAGGAAGAAGAAGAAGAAGAGAATGTGTATGATAATATGAGAGGAAAACTTGTGTTTATAGAAAAAGAAAGAAGTGGTAAGTTACCAAATTAATTCCTTACCAAATTACCATTTCTTAACTTTAAAGTAAACTTATTTTTTCAACACTTACCATCATCCATCATTTCATTACTTTATGTCATTTTCACTTAATACTTAAGTAATGTATTTGGATGGAAAAGTGGATTAAAGTGAAAGTTTGCCTTGGTTTTGGTGAGATTTGATTTGATGTTTACTTTTTAACCTTTTTAATTACCTTACTTACATTTACTAATGACATTCTAGAATTTTCTAATGATAGTTAGTAGAAGTAAACTTGATTAGTTGTAATGTGTGTATATATATGTGTGTGTGTGTTAAAACATGTTAACTAAGGTGCAACAATGTTTCGACAACTTATGTTGAACAAAACGTTGATTTTCAACAAAACGTTTTACGGTCACATTTTTATGTTTTTGTTAAACTATTTATTTATGTAAAAAAAACTTGAAAATAAGTTTCTTACTATTTTAAATAATTAAAACAAGTGTGTTTGACTAATAAAATCATATTTAATAATACTAAAATCCAATTGTAAAAATACGACGTCGATTTTTCAGCGTGCCACAAAATTTGTCAATCTTTATAAAACAAGTATTTTTGTACTTATAAAACTTTTATCAATTACTTATTATCATTTTATAACAATTTAAGAAGAATTATTCATCATTTAAAACAAAAATTGAATGTATATCCAATTTTATCGAAAACCAGCTTTTGTCACTTTCGATGAAAATCCAACTTCTTGATTTTGCAATCAAATTCTAAAAATAAGTTTATCATTCTTATTTATCACATAAACCATGATTATTTAAGTTTGAAAATTCTATATCTGGATATTTAAAATAAATTAAATATTCCGTTTTCAAAGTGGTAAAATTACGGGTCGTTACACATTTCCTATTAATTAATCAATAGGAATTCCTAATTTATTTTCCATTAATATGAATCACTGCCTTTTCTTATCTAACCATTCGCTTCTCTAAATATAATAATCACTAATGAACGTTACGCATAAATAACGGACGAATAAATTCTCCCATACAATTACTTGTACAGATTTCTTTTCAAATGCTAATCTTTAACCGGACAGAAGGCAAACCAAAATACAATTTTAAGGCTACGAGACACACCCTTCTGAATTTCTAAGCTCAGGGTAGACTCACTTGATTTGATCGGGCTACAAGCACATCCACATGATTTGAATCGTGCTACAAGCACACCCATTTGGTTTGAACAGGCTACAAGCACATCCAAGCAAACACAAATAGAGTAGATAGTGTTTCCAAAGACAAATTCTTATATTTTGGATACAATGGATCATATAATCTCTTTGATAGCACTTTGATCTTTGAAATGAGAGAGAAATGTTTCAAAAATAGTAACAAAGTAGTATTGAATCAATACAATTAAGTATGAATTGATTCCATATGATTTTGAAGAGAATATAGTATATTTTTCAAGAGAATTTTCAAGAGAGTAAGAGGAGGGAAGAAAGTAAGTAATTAGTTATGAAAAAATTCGTTTTTACTCCCTTTATATAGTAAATGAACAGGTGTGTCTGTTCGTAAAGAGTTGTGTCGAATGGACACTTCCATTCAAAATTTGAAAAACCAATTAGAAGCATATATATCGACATATATTGTCTAGGTATGTCGACATACCTTAGTTAAAAATGAAAATTGTTTTCTTAAAAATAATTTGAAAATTCTATACTTTGTAAAAATAATATAAACATAGTTTTTAAATATTTTTAACTCTAGAAAACCTTTATACAATATTTAAAGATATGTTTAGAAATTTATTATTATTTTTATTTAAATTATCAAAGATCATAATATTGAGATAAAGATTAGAAATTGTTATCAAGGACTTTAACAATATATACTAAGGACTCAATATACTAAATTATAATATTGAGATCTTCGTATCTTTGTCTTTGAACTCATGAGTCTTCATATCTTTATCTTGAGTCTTTATACTGTACAGTCTTTGATTTAGCACCAATGTTATATTCTGAACTATATACTATATAACTTGACAAAACCATTAGTATCTATATTTTATATAATTGCATATGGTTGTTGTCATCAAAATCAATGACTGAGGTATTAACAATAATAACTTTGTATTCCTCTATGTTATAGAAAATATATCCTATAGAATCTGTTATCCATATACTTATCTAAAAGAATGAGTAGAAAGACATGGAAATAATAAAAGAAGGTGTTACTACAAATATGTACATTAAGTGATAAAAGGAAGCATGTCGTGCCCAACGTGAAGATATCAACCCACAAAGGCAATTGAAGTCAAGAAAAAAGGAATATCGTAGCTCTGCAATCTGAGAGACAATGTCGAACCTATAAGCGTAGAAGTAGGTTCAAAGAAAAAGGCGATATCTAGTTTATGAACAAGTCGAATTTATAAAATAAAGCATTTCAAGCCTATAAAGGAAAGGTTAGCAAGCTCCTACAGAGGCAGGGAAGATGCCGAATCTTCAAACATATGCATGGATATTGAACTAGTGTCAAATACCAAACCTTTACCGAACACTCACAAACAGCAATCGATTTCAAACTTTAACTTTTGGTATAGGATGTCGCATGTCATCAGGGCAATAAAGATGTCAAGTGGCTGTAGTATAATAAGGATATCGTAAATCTGCAATACGGCAGGGGTGCCGAATGCCATCAATGTGAGGGAAGATGTCGTATGATAACAATGTAAGGGGAGGTGCCTGCTCTGAAGGAATGCCGTAGATTACCGACAACAAAAAGGATGTTGTATATCATTAGTCTATGAAGGGTTTATAACTTCAGGAGGCATACATGTTACCGCATATTAATAATAGGTTGTCATAGAAGGTTTCCACATACTATCAAAACATTGTCGAAAGACAAGGGAAGTCGTAAATCCAAAACAAGCGAAAAAGCTATAAATAATCAATATGCCAAGGATATCGTCGAAAATCAATAATGAACGAAGGCTGGCTACATGCTAATGATACCGAACCGCAATGATGTCAAAGGTTACGTAGCAGCCGTGCCATCCACTTTCACCTCTATAAATGTTGGGCAGTGTATTACTCATGACTGTTGGGGGCGCCTAGGGGTTACGTACTAATAGTTATTGGATAACTATAGAACGACTCACTCAATAGTTTTTTGTTGGTTAATATAACTAAGGTCAAACAGAAAATATCGATGTGACTGATTTACACAGTTCTCTCGACTTGAGAATACTGTGGATCTTCAATATGAAAGCTCCGCTTTGATTATAGCCAAATCATGGCATGGCGTCCATCGAGTGACTATAGTTGGGTCGAGTGGAAGTATTGGAAGTGAAGCATTATCCAAGAGAGGATTCGTCTGCTCAGTTATATGCGGTTTGTATCACAGTCAACTCATATCAACTCAAAGTCAAAGTCTCTGGCCAGAGCATTTCGGTTAATAATAATTGTTATTATTGAACCAAGGACTTTGTATTTGGACTATAAAGTTGAATGTGGATGAGGTTGGAATTTTGACCATTACCAAATTCCATAAGTCCAAAGCGATATAGTTTTGACGATGAGAATTGGTGTAAACAAATGTCACAATCGGGTAACGCTTATTAAAATAAAATTGGATTTTTACCGAAAATGAGTAAGCGATAAATTTGGCCATAATGTCACACCACTTGCTAAGTGACGTGTGACTGTTAGCATTAGAATAGTTCGATGTTAATTGCTGACCAAATTTACACCCAAGAGTTACACAGCCAAAATGATGAGTTCCCTTATGACCGAACGATTTAATTAGTTTATAATTATTATAAATTAATTAAATTAATTAATATTTATGAAATATTAATTATAAAATTTGAATATGATTTGAGAAATAAATAATATTATATGTATTTATAACAGTTATACATATGTCGATCGATATACAATATCGATAAGCGATTAAATTAGATTTAATTGCATAGTATTTTGGCTTGGGCTTAGATGGGTTTAAGACCCATCATTAGGGCTGTAAAATTTCAGTTTAGGGAAGGTCTAGGGGTGGCTAAAACATAGGGAATTGGCTTGGAGATAATAGGTTGAGATCAAGTGAGAATGGGTAAAAAGGTTTTCCTCGTTTCTCTCTAAAACAACCACACACACACACACACACACACACACACACACACATATATATATATATATATATATGTATCTCTAAAAATAATGATGAACCTTTTTTGACCGCCATTACCTTCTACATTGCTGGTTAAAACATAGCTCTCAATCCACTCCAAAATTCTCAAATATATTTCAACTTTGAAAAATCTCCAGATTTTTTCTAAGCTCTATTTTATGATCCTAGATTTTTGAAAATTGTAAAATTTGAATTTTCATCAATAGATTATTTTATATTAATTATTTATGGATGAAAACATTATTTTATTCATAATACATACAAACTAAAATACTAAAATTATTATGTTTGCAAAACCAAGTTAATTTTGAATTATAAATAATTTTTAATAATGTTCTCTCTTTTTCTATATATATATATATTTATCTATATATAAATGTTTTATGTTCATATATTATATATAATATATTTATACATACATATGTGTGTGTATATATATTTATACACACACACATAGATATATATATTTTGTAACACATATACACGCACATATTTGGACAACATACATGACATACAAAATGAGCTAATATGTATGTTGCGATGTAAATCCAAACATCTACATATGGCCATATTATACCTTTCACGGATTATTATGTTAAACATGCACTCACACATATATGTGTATGATACATTTATGTATAAATTAAATCAAATAAAATTAATTTCATATCTTAATATATTTGAATTTAAATAAAATAAATGATTTTATTTAAATGAAATTTAGAAATGTTCTAATTCAGTTAGACTTCATAGGCCCAATAAAAGATCCAATAGGGTAAATTTTTTGAAATTCACCCAAAACTTCTGCTGCGGGCTAGTCCAGTTCCAACAATTCTATCATAAAGGCACATGTGTTTATTGCTTTGTACCGAGACCATCTACATCTATGGTAAGTATTATTGATATATGAGACGTGTACCAATGTTGGTCCAATGGAGTATTCACGTGTGTACCCATATCGCTTTATTCTCTGTATTATCCAATAATATTACTTGTTAATACTCTTGGATAGTATAGGTATAGAGGTGGGGGTGTTACAAAATAGTATTAGAGCCAGGTTCAAAATAATACATTATATATAAGAGACAGGAGTCTTGACCTTAAATAAGACTTAAAGTCCATGTCCCCTTAGGGGTGTTAGGTAGTTACCCTATATTAAAGGGATGGTATGAGTATATATAATCACATATAAAACTTGTATATAGTGATTGTTGGGGTAATCATCTGTGGATGTAACGACCTCCTATTTCGAACCATTCAAATCGACAATAATCCACACATGTCAGACTTGAATTGTTCAAAACAACAGATTGTTAATTTATATTTGGCAAAACTTAGCATATACAGTAAATAAATCAATCACAGAATTACAGACACAGAGTAATATAACAAATAAAAGCAGAATAGATAAATAGTAGTTCATGGAGCTGCTACATAAAATCAGAGTCTGAAATAAATACAATGAAAAATCTGTAACGGCCGTAAATTTTAACGATTTTTAATAACGTAATTAACTAAAGTTTTGCTTGAAATTAAACAATAAAATTTGGTAATGAAAATTTGATATTTGAAATATGTCTATTTAAACATAGCAAATGGTAAATTTTTATTGGAAAATATGAATGTTAGTTCTGTTGTGTAATTTTCAATTTCAATTTAAAATCAGTTAATATCTGATGGATAAAATATTTTAGAAATTTAAATATTTTTACATAAGAAAAATGTTGAACATTTTCTGAGTGAAACGTCATATTTCGTTTCGCCAAATTTGGACTGCTCTAGCCCCTTTTATCTTATTTTCGACGTTTTAGCAGCATTTTGGCAGCGAAAATCGAATTTTGATAGGATGGTCGTATCTCTCATATCTATGTACCATTATGTTTGTCTCGTCGTGCTGATCTCCACAGTATATTCATTCCTATAACTCGGCATCCGGTACGCGGCGAATACCGCGGAACGATTGGTCGTAGCGGTACCCGTTTTGAACCTTTTTGGTCCTTGTGTCTTTCCATTATCCATCGTGTAATACCAATAGCCTTTTGCTTTTAATATTTCCATAAATTCGTACCTGACATTTCCATTCCCTGTGGTTTCAATTTATATTCTGCAATTTCGTTTTCTCTGGCTTTTCACTTCTGATCTGCTTTGCTTAAAAAATAATAATAAGAATATGATAATAATATAATGTTATATATAAATTCATATAACAAAGAAGCTGCATGTTTCTTCTTCCAGATCTCGTCTATTTCAATTCAAAACCTTGTTTTTCTCCCACGCCTGCTTCTCTTTTTGTTTGACAAGACCTAGACCTAGCTTGAAGCTCTCCATGATCCTCTCGCTTCCCTCCAACGTGCAGCCTCTACATCGCCTACAGAGCACCAGATCAGCCCATCAACAGCCCGCTTTCCTCCATAACCACGCCATTATTTCTTTCATCAAAGACTCGTACAACCAAACTCAAACCTTCCCTGTCGGCACGCAGCCCCACTTCCATGGCAACCGCCGCCCACGTCATTCACTCCGCCTCCTTGCTCCACCACACACGCAAACAGACCCTCCGCACCCCACCCCTTTCTACTGACCCGCCTCCGCCTTTTACCCATCCACAGCCCCATCGGCCGCTCTGACCACCAGACTTGACAGCAAACCAGCCGAACTACCCCAATGCCCTCCTCCGCAATGCTCCGCTGCCACCCAACATGTCAGCCGCCTCCCTACCTTTCCACACCCTTCCAGACAGCAGCCCGTACGCCCTGTCGACCAGAACTCCATCGCCTCCCACATCCACGTGTACAGCAGAACTTGCTACCCTACCCTTCACCTCGCAGCTCTTCGAATGCACTCTTCCCTTTCGATCTCGCTAACAACAGCTTCCTCTGTTTTATAGGCGCACACATATATATAAGTGTAAGTATTCAAAGCTTTCTATATATATAAAAAGAATAAAATAGTTTGCTTTGCTGTGGATAACCCAACTTATGCACGTCCCCATCTTCTTACCTTGCCTCGTGCTTTGCCCGATGCTTGCTTTCGTAAAAAAAAGATTATATATATATAATATGTATATATAAGTTGTACTGTATATATACTTGATTTTTAACAAATATGTATAATGTTTATATATTAGCTTATATATATAATCTGTATTTATATATGTATAAGTTTATATAAGATTTATATATATATATATATATACATATAAGATTTGTATATAACCTGTCTGCTTGTTATAATATGTAAGCTATACAAGTTTGGGTATTTTCTGTTGAGTTTATATGTAAGTTCATATAAAGGTTATATGATCTATTAGTATAAATATAGGCTTGTGCAGGTTGTTTTATATTTGCTCTTATATTTAAATTTGTTGTAATAGCTCTATATGTATATGGCAGTGTAGAAATATATATTGTTAGTATAATTTTGAATATAATATATATAAGTAGGTTGATTTTAAATAAGTGTATATATGTATATATATAAGTATTGATTTTTAAATATAATATATATATATATATATATATATATATATATATATATATAATATGTGTTAAATTTAATAATAATCTTGAAATATATATAGATTTTAATTTTGATATATGTATATATGTTTAAACTAATATTGATTTTCAAAAAAATAAAATAATATATATATATATATATATTATAATGATTTTATTTTAAATACGTGTTTTAAATTTTAGACTTTAGCCATATATATTTGTTTCATCGATCTCTAGTCCATCTTGACTTACTTTCTCAATATCGAATTTGTCACAGCAATTCCTAGCTTGTCGTTGTCCCGCTAGTTCGTGTCTTTATCCATGTGCGTGTCCTTGTCATCTTCTTGTTTCTCTAGCCTCGAAAGGTGAGCAATTACTCACGATTAACATTCTTATATTCAGTAAATTTAATTTTCGTAAAATGACAATTGAAATATGTTGCTAAATTTGAATTGTTAAGTATTAAATTGTTAAATATGATATGCCATTATCTGCAATTATTTACCTGTATTAATCGACATATGACACCATAACCTGCTTGTATATATATTTAAATTGTTAATGATTATATATGCTTGTAATTGATATGTTATGATTAGGAGAAAATCGTTATGGGTTGAAATGATAAACCCAAGCGATTTCATTGATTTTGAATTTTGGGATTGCGTGTTGAAATGATATATACCCGTAGATATTTAAATTGCAGATTGAAATGATAATATCTGTATTACTTGACCATAAGGTAGAAAATTTTATACGGACACAGTTGGTCTATATATTGAAATTGGTTCCCAAAGTTTGAAAGGAATATATGGGTTTTATTAAGTATTGATTTTTAAATATAGAAATAAATGTTATTTTTATATATGTGTAATTTTAGATTTTTAAAATTATATGTTTTGGAAATTTCAAATTTACAAGTTAGTTTTGAAAATATAAAATTTAAGATTTTTCTTATAACTTTATTATTTTAAAAATATATAAAATAAGATTTAATTTAATAAAATTTAATTTAATTAATATATATATATATATTATGTTTAAGTATTTATTAAAAGTTTTATTTTAAAATAGATTTTGTAATAACTTTAATAAATTAAGGTTGGGAAGATAAACTGAGATTGGTTTGAAATTGTATTTATTTAAGAATGGTATTTAAATAAAATGAAACTGATTTGAACTTATTGAATTTGAGATTTTAAAGATATAATTTTATAACTTGATTTTGATTAGCGGTGATCAAATGAATATTTTCAAATTTAAATAAATTGAAATCGAATATTTAGTTTGATTTAAATGTGTAATTAGAGATTTTATTTATATATTATTTAAAAATAATTAAGTGAATACTTTCAAAAAAAATCAAAGTTGAATTTTGGAATATAAATAAAATCTATCAAATTGAGTTATCGTAAATTGTTTGAATATTTAAAATGTTGGATCCTATTTAATCGGAAAATGGTTTAAATTTGTAGTTTAAATTTGGATTTGAAATCGATAAATTAAAATGGTTTTTTTTGGCAAAGCCGACGGGGTTGAATGGACCCCTACCATTTATTATAAAATAATAAAAATAAGTATAACTGGTGTTTGACAGAATGCTAAATAGCAACAAACTGGATAAAAGATCCAGGAGAACTGAAAAAAAAACTGGAGTGAGTCAAAGAGACTCGGCAATAAGAAATACAACCTAAAAACATGTTCGCTAACCATAACTTGACACACTCAGCAACCCGAAGAATAAAACCAGAAGTCGACCCTATTTGCATCTACAAATACCAATAATTACTTCGAAACCGAGACACTTTCTTCACATAAGCGACCGGATGAATGGAGCTATGTCGATGGGGAGGACGAAGAACTTAGCAACTCCACTGACATGCGTCTTGTCACCCTTCCAATGCTAAGCATAGAAGCAAAAGGCGAGGAGGAATGCTCAACACGCGGAGGAGGCGCTCTATATGCCGCCGGAGGAAGAATGTGATCATAGCAGCTGGACATAGTTTTCTTAGGCCGTTTCTTCGAGTTACTTGCATTGGAAGAAAGTGGGGACAGTTTAATAGGTTCGAAAGCAGTAGATTTATTGTTTTCGTTGACAGAAGAAGAGGCGTAATCCACACTGCTAATAGATTGATGCAAGGAGAAATCATCTCTAATATCAAGAACAGAAGGAGATGGTAGCTGCTTATCCTTAACTGAACTAACAGAAGTGATGTTACCATGTGAAGCAGTTGCAAGCGGAGCACTGACATCCGTGCTCATGATATCCTGTGCACATAATGTGCACTCTCCCATAATGTTCATACTGCAGAGCTCGTTCTTACGAAGGCCAGTACATGTTTTGTGCCATGACTCCATGGAGCAGTTTGCAATAGAGCACGTCAAGTCACACCCAACCGCAATTTCTCCCTCCTCCTCCTCTTCATTGACAGGAGGCAAAACTGAGGCATCGACACGCATGCTATGAACAGTTCACTGCTTAGTCCCCCTCTCAACATCTGGGCTTTCAATTATATTTAGTGTAGGCTCTTTTACATTGACTCTAGCTTTATTTTCATTATTAATTTTTCCATCATCTGACACAGAAGTATTGCAAACGGAGGATATAGCAATATCTTACCTTCACCTGGTGTGGCCAAAGGGTTGAACATAGATGGTTCGAGCACAATAGCAGGGTTTTTTCCTTGGCTAACTCCAATTTTGTCAACTCGGGCATAACTCGATGTAGCCTGACAATGCACTGACCTAGTTCGATCCCTGTTTCTACTTACATTGGTTTTCAAATTCTTTTTTTTTTTGACTTTAATCCAAACTTTCTTAATCCTTTTATTTTGAGTCATTAACTCATTTTCTTTTTGTATCAAGCTATCATCATTGTGCTCTGTCACCTCCTTGGATCTAACCACCTTCTGAAGAACAGTTTTTCCATCACCTTTATTAATACAAGTCCTATTCTTACTTTGAGTAACACAACCAAGGATATCATGACCGAAGACTTTACAACTATTATATATGTAGCGTACTGTACTATGTATGTAGATAGTTTAACGGATCCTTAGAGGATGGGAATCCCAAACATCCTTTAAGTTATTTGTATTTCAGTTGACATTTCACTTGAGTTGAACTTACTGATATAAGAATGCTAATCCTAATTCGAGTGTTTTGTGTTTTGCTTTATGCTCGGGTCAGACTGAGTGTTACAGCATTTGAGACTCACCTTTGGAGCTTGGAGCTTTGCTTGAGGATCTGCCTTTGCCTATTCAGCTTTCTAGTTATTCCAGTTGTTTTGTTCAGACTTGACATTGGCATTTGTATTAGTAACTATTTTGTATTCGAGATATCCGTTGTATTTTACTTTAAACTCCGATGTTTATAGTAGCTTCATAAACTACTATTTATCTATTTCCACTGCTTATTGTTATATTACTATGTGTTTGTGATTCTGTATTGATTTATTTACTGTATATGCTGAGTTTTGCCAAATATAAATTAACAATATGTTGTTTTGAGCAATTCAAGTCTAACATGTGTGTCTGCTTATCGATTTGAACGGTTCAAAATACCAGGTCGTAACAAAATCTCAAGTACATAGAAGTCACTAATACAAAAGCAACTGACAAGTTTGAACATAAGCAATTGGAAATATCTAGAAATAACTCGAAAAGCTGAATATATAAAAGATGGATCTCCAAGCAAAGCTCCAAAGGTGAGTCTCTAATGTTGTGACACTCAGGCTGACCCGAGCATAAAGCAAAACACAAAACATTCGAGTCAGGATTAACATTCTTATGCAAGTAAATCAACTCAAGTGAAATGTCCAAGTGAAATGCAATATAACTTAAAGGATGTTTGGATTTCACCCTTTAAGGATCCGTAAAACTATCTACATACATAGTACAATATGCTACATAGATAATGTCTATAGTAAAGTGAAATATTAAAATAGCGTTAAGGCGTTACCCATATCTCCCTTAACACATTTTATATAATGTCGTAGTCTATACAGTACCGTAATTCCTCCATAAACTGGAGGGCTATCAGAGGGCACTCCATAGTGTACGACACAAACCAAACTCGTAGAGGGTGAGATAAGGCATGTGATAAGGCACGCGAGGCAATGCCCAGGGTAGGATACTACCGTTTTGCAAATCCGGACTGGTGGTAACACATAGCAGCTACTACCGTCGACCTCGAGACACGCTCCCATAATCAAAGGTGCACCCAATCAAATCACAAAGTAATAGAATGGTATCGAAGAAGCTTGCTCGATCGAAGGTGCGACCTCACTTAGCCCAGCGTGGCTCCTGTTTTAGTCACATCAAGCTAACTCGAGGGAGTCGGGGCTGCATTCATACCTAATAGAGACGTTCACCAAACCATCCTACTTCGTTCCAGATTCTCCACCACGTGCACAGTTGTTAAAAAGGTTTTCGGTATTGGCAGAGAATATGACAATATCCAATCCCGGTCTCTTTCACAACCAAACGCTTATTTCACACCGTTGTCATTTTTTATTTCAAGCAGTCCATACTTCATATCAAAATATCATATTCATTTCAAAATCATATCACTTTCGAAATCATATTCACTTTCAATCATATTCATTTCCAAAATCATTATTCACTTTTGAAATCATTATTCACTTTAAATCATAATAGTTCCAACCTAATCAGTTGAATATTGAAAGTAGTTTATATATTGGAATAGTTATATGTTAAAAATAGTTTTTATATTTAAAAATAGGTTATAGATTAAAAATAGTTTATATATTAAAATATATATATTTAAAATTGTTTATAATTTAAAATAATATATATTAAAATAGTTTATAAATTTAAAAGAGTTTATATCAAAAATAGTTTCAAATTAGAATCGTTTATTCCAATTTCACTAATCAATTCAAATCAACTTTAGTTCCAAAAATTCAATTTAAATCAATCTCAGTTCAACAATTTCAATTAGAAAGGTTAAAGGTTCAATTCAAATTCTCATTAAAACCATTTTTAATTTATATCGATTTCAAATCCAGGTTTGAACTACAAATTTATACCACTTCCAATTCAATAGGTTTCAAAGTTTAAATATTCAAACAATTTACAATAACTCAATTCGATAAATTTCATTTATATTTCAAAAATTCAAATTTAATTTTATTTAAATTTGAAATTATTTACTTAATCATTTTTAATAACATTTAATTAAATTCTCAAATTACAAATTTAAATCAATATTAAATATTAAATTTCAATTATATTTAAATTTGAAAATATTCATTTAATCGCCTTTAAACAAATTCCAGTTACCAAGTTATAAAAATATCTCTTTAAAATCTCAAAATAAATAAGTTCAAATAAATCTTTATTTAAATACAATTCTTAAACAAATTAAATTTCAAATCAATTTCAATTTATCTTTCCAACCTTAATTTATTAAAGTTATTACAAAATCTATTTTTTTTTTTAAAATATTAATAAAATTTTAAATACAATATATATACTTATCCAATTAAATTCTATTAAACTAAATCTTATTATATTAAATATTATTAAATTAAATCTGATTTTATTAAATCTATTTTATTTTATATTGAACTATATTTTATATATTTTTAAAAATAATAAAATTATAAGTAAAATCTTAAAATTTACATTTTTCAAAACTTAACTAATAATTCAAAATTTTCAAACACATAATTTAAAAATCTAAATTTTACACACATATATTAAATTAAAAATCTTTATATTATATTTTAAAAAATCAATATTTATTAAAACCTATTTATTTCCCTTCAAAGCTATAAAAATCATTTTCAAAATAGACCAACGAGGTCCAATTATAATTTTCTATCTTATGGTCAAGTGATACTGATATTTATCATTTCAATCCGTAATAATTTAATATTTACGGGTATATATCATTTCAACCCGCAACCCCAAAATTCAAATTCAATTAAATCGCTTGGGTTTATCATTTCAGCCCGTAATGACTTTCCTTAATCTATAATATCGTTCGGGTATGATAATTTCAACCCATAGGGATTTCCTAAACTAACATGGAACTTGCAGTGTGAGAATAATAGAATAATATTATAAAATGACATAGCATATCAATGGCAAATATGATCATAATTAACCATTTAAATAAAATATATATTCAATGTGTCATGGTGTCATATGTCATAGGTTAACAAATTTAAATATTAACATATCATATTTAACAATTTAATTTCTAACTAATTCAAATTTAACAACATATTTAAATCGTCATTTAATGTGAAATCAATTTACTAAGCATATGAATGTCAATCGTGAGTGATCGCTCACCTCTCAATGCTAGAAAAACAACGAGAATGAGATGCAGACGGGCACAAATAAGCACGGATAAGCGACAAAACCAAAGAATTGCTGCCGAAATTTCCGGACAGCGGCGAAAACAAAGCTAATGACTGTTGTAATACAGACAGCGAGCATACAAGGCAAAGCAAAGCAACTAGAGCGTGAAAATCAAATATATATATATATATAATATTTCCTCTTGCTAGAGCTAGTGTAAAAATCAAGCATGAGTTCTTGATTGAACTAAGACTCGCTCACTCCATCCTTGAATAAAATAATATTCTTGGGCTTCCTCTTTTTTTATATATAAGAAGAGGCTGCTGCTGCTTGGGGTGTTGGACGTAAAAGGAGATAGGCGGTAGGGCGTGCAGGCTACGGCCAGGGAAACTTGCAGGTGGTGATGTAGATTTGGGCAGTGGGTTGCTGCGGAGTTGAGGGTTGGATGCCCTATACGACCAGTTGTACCAAGTAATCCATCATAAGCGGTAACCATGTGCAGCCCATCATAGGTACACTCTTTGTTGTCAATACAGGCTGCCGAAGTGGCCAAGCGGGAGGAGGGAAGGAAGGCGATGTTGACGTGTTGCGGTGGCGAGGGTTAGGGGTTGAGGTAGTGTAACGACCTGCCTTTTAGGACGTTTTAAGCAGACACACATGCCAGACTCAAACCATTCAAAAGGGCAGATTGTTATGGGGTAAGTAAGAAAAAGAGAAAGAAATAAAACAAATACAGAATCTCGCAGCGGAATGACAAAATATAATAATCAAATAACAGTTCATGAAGCTGTTTTATAAATACATTTGATTATTCTTTTACAACACAACATCAGAGTTACATAAACAGGAATAAATAAATGCAGCGGAACAATATGATGCAGTAGAATACATATCATAAATAATAATAATACAAATCTCCGTCTTCGTCCTCGAGAAATAAAGTCTTCAACCCTGAAATGCTCAGGCTGAACCGAGCGAATTAAAAAGAACAAAACACTCGAGTCAGAACTAAAAGATCTTATGTAAGTTAAATCAACGGTAAATATGAGTGTAACGGTGTCAAAGATGTTTACGGGGTTTGACATCTCTTATCCAATGTCTAACGTGGGTGTAGTAACTTAAGAGATGTTCGGGATTCACATCTCCTAAGGATCTGTTAAACTATCTACTATGTAGTACAACACGCTATTATAATATGTCTACAGTAAAGTAAAAGTATTAAAATAGCGTTAAGGCGTTACCCATATCCCCCTTAACACATTTTATATATTCCCATAGTCTATACAGTACCATACGCTCCTCCGTAAACTGGAGGTTTACGGAGAGGGCACCCCATAGGTATGGTACAAAACAAACTCGTAGAAGGCACGCTAGGGCATGTGAACACGGCAGTCGAGGCAATGCCAGGGTAGATATACCAATTGCATATTCAGACTGGTGGTAACGCATAACATCTATTACCGCCCACCTCGGACACACTCCCAAATCAAATCAAGGGTGGCCACCAAATCAATCACAAAGTAATAGAATGGTATCGAAGAAATATGCCCGATCAGAGGTGCAACCTCACTTGGCCCGGTGTGGTCCTGTTTTAGTCACATCTAAGCTAACTCACGGGAGTCAGGGTCACATCATACCTCATACAGAAATCGTTCACCAAACCATCCCACTTCTATTTTGGGAATCTCCACCACGTACACAGTTTTTAAAGTGGTTTTTGGTATTGGCAGAGAGTATGACAATATCTGATCCCGGTCGCTTTAACAACCAATCGCTTATTACACACCGGATGGTTCTTTTATATTTTCAAAACCAGTTCATAATTGATATCAAAATATCATATTCAATTCAAACCATATCACTTTCGAAATCATAATCATTTTTCGAAATCATATCGTTTCCCAAAATCATATCCTTTTCAACAATCATATTTCCAAAATAGATTAAACCCTCATTTTCAAAACCACCATATTGAATCAATATGTCATTTAAATCTCAACTTAGGTTAAATTCATCATTTAACCGTATTCGCTTTTAAATCAAAATTTGGATATAAACACTTCTACTTTACTTAGTCTGAAATTTAGAAAATAGTTTAAATAGTTAAAATAATTATAAATAGTTAAAAACTCTGAAATGGTTTAATTATAGATTAAAGAAATTGTTAAATTGATTTAAGATAGTTAAATAGATTAAATATAATTAAAATAGATTAAATAGCTTTAAAATAGATTAATTAGATTTAAATATGTTAAAATGGGTTAATTAGTTTTTTTAAAATAAATTAAATGGTATAAAATAGGTTAAATTGATTTAATATAGTTAATATAGGTTAAAATTGTTTAAAATTAAGAAAATCTTAAAATTTAGAGTCTTTGCAACAATATATTTTTAAAACAGTTTATATTAAAACATGAATTTGAAATTTATATCAATTTAAACTATTTATTTCATTCCAACAAATTTGGACCCTTTCAATTTCCAAAAGGCTCAATTTCAATTTTTTTATTCAAATTATCGATAAAATATTTAATTCAATATCGCTTCCAATCCATGTTTAAAATATCAATTTAAATTAATCCAATTTCAATATATTTCAAAGTTATATTCAAACAATTTTAATAACTCAATTTCGATAAAATTCACTTATACTTTAAATTCAACTTTAAAATTTCAATTAAATTTCTTTAAACAATTCCTTTAAACAATTCAAATTTTAACATGAAACTCGAATTTCGAGAATAATTCAATTTATTTGAATCAAATTTTATTCCATAATATCATTTAACTAAGTTCAAAAACTAAAGATTTTAAAATCGTTTAATTTAACCAATCAAGTGTCCGTAATAATTCTCTACCCTAGGGTCAAGTGATACAGATATTTATCATTTCAATCCGCAATTTAAAATTTTACGGTTATATATCATTTCAAACTGCAATCCCGAATTTAATATTAAAAATCCATAAAATCACTCGAGTCTATCATTTCAACTCATAACGATTTTTTCCTAATCTATTGATTATTCGGGTATGTATCATTTCAACCCATAATGATTTTCCTAATAATAACTAAGGGAACTTGCAGAGTGATAACATTTCAAAAAGAAAATATAGCATCCAATCATCCAATAATAAATTCAGACATCCACCACAATCATCATCCAATTCAACCAATAAATCTCAACAATTAACAGATTATTATATACAGGTAATTAACTGGCAATTTAACTTCAGTAATAAATTTAAATGACAATTTAATTCAAAATAAATTCAAATTAACAGGAATAGCAATTTAAAAATATCAAACAACCATAAATAAATTCATAATTACATCACAAATTTAATTTAACTAACATAAGAAATTTTAGAAGTTGTGAGTGGGTCAAATCATTCACCTTCGAATTTAAATCGAATTAAATCCAATTTAAGCTCAAAATTCAAATGGTCTTAGAATTCGACCAAACCAGCGTCAAAATGTCTGGAATTTTAATACGATCCCAGCAGATCAAACCGCGTCCAAATCCAAGCTTATATGTAAAAGTTATTGTAGTTAGAACAGTTGAAATTAATATTTAAATAAAAAAGGAAAGAAAAATGGAAACGTACACGTCACCCTTGAGAAAAAAATGCACTCGAACCCTAACTCTCGACTTCGAACAGGCGTCGCCACCTAGGGTCGCAAATCGCCGACGCCACGCGCCTCTCCTCCATGATCAGACATCACCATAGCCCCTGCCACCTTCGGCCGACCTCACCGGCCCCACGTGAGCAACTCCGCCGCCCCCCCAAGGCAGCGTCGCCACGAGACATTGCCCAACCGGCGATTCCCCACCACTTCGAGATGAACGAACCGTATGGATCGACCCCATACGTCGCGCTCTACGCTCCGACAGCCTCTGATCATCACCGAATCGAAGATCTGCAGTTAAATGATAAACCCAACAATAGACGGTCGAGAATAAATTTGTAATTTCTGGCCAAACCACAACTCAAATTGAATTTTTTTTGCAGATCTGAGATCCGCTCGTCGAGAGCTTCGAAACGGTATATAATTCGATATATTTTGGAGGAGTTTTATTTTGGATTTGGTTTTGATTTGCAATTGGATTTGGAATTAGGGTTTGCAGCCATAGGAAGGAATAGGAAGCAGATAGATGAAGTTGAAGTACTGAAATCAGAAATAAGAAAAAACCTAGGGTTTAAAATAGGCTATTTTTAGGCAGAGATAAAAATAGAAAGAACGGACAAGATTTGATTGAACGATAAACGACCCGAAAAGCCCGTTTCGACTCTGGAATGAAAATGGGTAATTCTATAAGTCAATACAGATGTTTTGGATAGTTTTAAACTCAATGGAACAGGTTTCAAGACCTAATTCCATCGTATGAAGGAGTTATCTTAGAATTAGCTTATTTCAAATTGATTTCAATTAAATTGATTTCTAGGCTTTTCGAGCTCGTACGATCAAACGACAAGTCCGATCGTTACGAAACTTCAAATCCTATAATAGTTCACTGTTACGGATCTGATGAAACTGGTTTCGTCAAAATCTGAGTCAGTGGCCAAAATGGTTATTTTCACGTTAATTAAATAAAGTAATATTAAATTAATTAAATCACTTTTTTTCAATTCAAATTAAAAAATTTACAATTTCTATCATTTTGGATTACTTAGTAATTTATAATGCCTTGAAAACAAATTTCTACATCAATTCAATGTTGACTATTTCACCAATTACAATGTTAAGTTTTAGTTTCAATAAATCCAGAGATTATAAATTGCCAATAATTCCATTTAATTTGATTTCCATCTTGTTATTCAATCAATTATCATCTTATGGGTATAATTATCATGGTTTATATCTTATTACACTAAGATTCTCCAATTTCATCTTTATTAATATTAACGTAATGCTCAATTACATTTATTTGCAATAAATCCAATTATTATAATTTAAATTCCAATAATTTAATTAACTTGGTTTCAAAGCTTTCTATTCAATCCTTGATTATTTTATGTATATATTTAACATAGGTTTCTATCAAATTACATTAATATTCTACGGTCATTGTCTTAATCCACTTTAACGCTATATCTAATTTCATTCATTGCAATTTATTCCTAATTTAATTTAACTGACTAAATAAATGGGTAACATATAATAATTGTTGCCATTAACTTTCAATCACACCTATAAGTTATTATTTACCAACAAATGTTACAATTGTTTACATAACCCTGATTTTATCCAATTATCATTAACCATATATTATTTCATTAGTTAATTCAATATTTACACTTGTTTTCTTATATCAAATATATGCCCAAGTATAACATTTAACTTATTTCAATTAATTGGGATTTCATTCAAATTGTTAATGATTAACTTTAATTAACATTATTACATTTTATTTTGGTTATTATTTCATTAAATAAATTACAAAGTTTATTTCTCCCAATATTAAATTACAAAACTTTATTAAATTAACAATTTTTATTTATCGAAAATTATGGGTCGTTACAGGCGGCATTGGTTAGAGAAGGTGGAGGCGGCCATTGTGGAGTGGTGGCTCATGTTGTGGAGTATGGATGCTGTCACGTTGGAAGGTGATGGAGTTTGGTCATTGGAGTACTGTGCGAGGGCAAGTGGGTCGGATCTGGTCGTCAAGGCAGTCAGGGGATGTGGTGGAAGGGAAGGCGAATGGATGCTTCGGTCGGAGCTGCAGGCCGAAGACCGGGAGGTTGTTCGGGCAGTGGGATGGTGGGCTGTGATGGGAAGAGGCGGAGTTGAAGGGGATGTTCGGGTTTGGGGAAGTGGCCGCTTGCGGCTGTCAGGTGGAGGACGGGGTGGCAGCTTCAGGCAGTCAGGGCGGAGTAAGGCTTGGGCATTGGACGGAAATAGGGTGATGGGTTCGGGTTTGTGCTTCGGTGATGGAGACGGGCTGTGAGGCAAGCAGAGGGTGTTATGGAGAGGGGATGGCTGGCGATGGGGGGAAAAGAAACGGTCGACAAAAAAGAGAATGAGAGCAGACTTCTTATATATATAGGAATGCTAATTTTTTATATATTATCAAATTAAGAAGACATACAAAAGAAGAAATAAGGGAGAGAACGAGATGGGACGAACTAGAATAAAATGAGATAGTGGGATATAGCAAAAGCCAGGGAATAACAATATCCAGCTATTGAATTCTAAAAATAATAAAGTCTAGTGGCTATTGGTTTTCTCCCGGTTGAACAATTGAAAGGACACAGAAAACCAAAAGGCTCTAAATGGGTACCGATACGGCTAACCATTTTATAGATTTCGCCAAGCACCGGATGCCAAAATACACAAATGAATATACTGTGGTGATTAGCACGATGAGACGAATAGAATGGTACATATATATGAGTGATACGACCCACCAATCAAAACTCGATTTTCGCAGCCAAAATGCTGCTAAAACGCTGAAAATAATATAAATGGTGCTAGAGCAGTCCAAATTTGGCGAAACAAAATATGACGACTCACTAAGAAAATAATAAACATTTTTTTCTAATATAAAAATATTTAGATTTCATAAATATTTAATTATCATCTAATTTTTAACTGATTTAAAATTTAAAATTGAAATTTCACAACCAAACAAACTTTCAAGTTTTCAAATGAAAATCCACTACTTGCTATGCCTTAATAGACGCATACCAAATATCAAATTTTCATTGCTAAAATTTTATTGTTTATTTTCATGAAAAATTTAGTTAATTACGTTATTTAAATCGTCAAAATTTTCGGGTCGTTATAGTGGATGTATTTGTATTTCTGCATATTTTTCTACTAATTAAGTGGGACATATATTAAGTTTGACCTACGGTAGCTTACTATAAATTATTATGGTCTTGTCTATTAGTGATCAGAGTGCACATCAGAAATGATTGTGTTGATTTCCGCCGAGCACATTGGATGTTTGTTTATATTTTTTTGCTTGATGTTGTATGGTGATCGAATTATTAGAAGTGATTTATTAGTTGATATGTTTGAAAAAGGGGTTTTGTAAATATTTTAATGTAAGCAAGCTTATGATTTTGGTACATATATACATAGAATTAGAAATGTTTTATGAAAGTAAGAAGATGTTTTAGTTAGAAATTTTTTGAAGAAAAAATATTTAAAGCAAAGTTTTTGAAATAAATTGGTGTTAATATATCAGTGCTTTAAGAATTCTAGTCAATGCGACTGACTAACATCATCGATAAGGATTCCTAAACACTAAGATGCGACATTTGGACACTGCAATTTTTGGTAAAGATACGAAGATTAATAAAGATTTCAAATATTTCGTGAAGGTTTTAATGGTTTCAAAGATTGAAATGATTTTAAAGGGTTTGAGTGATTTGTTAGTTTTAAAGGTTTAGTAGAACTAAATGCTTTGAATAATACTAAGAACAATAATTTGAGGAAACTAATTATTTGAATAAATGAATATTTTAAGGAAATCATTTGTGTGGATTTTGGAATAAGATCTTTTGAAGATATTATTATATCTTAAAGAAAATGATCACTCTAGTAAAAACATATGTTTAATTTAAAAAATAAATAAAAATAAATAAAGTTTGAAATGACAGAATGTTTTATTTAAAGAAAAGGAAAACTCATTTTGTTTTGTGTACATCATATATAATTAGTAGAAAAGTTTTACTAATTCTAGATTTTGAAATATAAATTTAAAAGTTGAATAGAATTTGAATTTTGTGAATCTTCCTTTAAGTAGAAAAGAAATGTTTATGAAATAAGCATTTATACACGTTTATTTTTGAAGATGGTAAAGTTTATGATATGAAGTTATTCATTCAAAGGTTTGTTTTGGTAAGAAATACAAACTTGATTTTTGAATTGTAATTTTTGTAAAGGTGTTGATTGAATGTTTTGAATTTGGATAAAAACTAAGAAATGGTTCTAGATGAGCTAGAATTCAACTAGCTAGTTATAGATTTTCCCTATGAAGAAATTGCAAGGACGCAATTTTCTTAAGAGGGGAGTTTGTAATAACCCATTGACGAGAAGCGATTAATTAATAATACATAATAATCATTATTAAAGTATATGGGATTGTAAATTAATTAATAAGTAATTAGAGAAATGATTTGGGAATTTAATGAGAAATATTTTATTAAAATAATATGAATTTGATTTGAAAAGAATATTGATTTCATAATTTATTTAGTTATTTGAAGAGGGTGAAATATCGTATATTATGAGTTACGATCTACAAACCCATGGCACATGCTGTAACGACCCGTATTTTTACGGATCGAAACATCGTAAAACAGTCGTTACTAGATTGTTAGTATTGTTAAGTCGTCTCGAGTTTAGATCGACTAGAGCTTAAGTCGTGTAGGAGTTAAGTTGTCTAGAAGTTAAGCCATGTTGTAGCTTAAGTCGTTTAGAAGTTGAGTCGTGGGGTAGGCTAGGTCGAGTGAACGACCTAAGGGATTGGAAGAACCTACAGTATTTGACCGACTTAAGGATTTAGACGACTTAAGGTAATGACCGACTTAAGAGTTTAGACAACCTAAGAGATAGGAGCGACCTATAGAATTAGACGACCTAAGGATTTCTGACCTACGAGTTAGCGACCTAAGAGGGTAAGCGAGTTAGCGACCTAAGGAAGTTAAGTCGTGAGCGACTTAGGAGCATGATAAGTCGTGAGCGACTTAGGAGCATGTCAGAGTTAGGTCGTAAGATCTATTAAGCCTTAAGTCGGAGACAGTTGAGTCGTTGAGTCGCTGTAGCAGGAGTAGTAGGTCGTAGACGACCTATGATAGTACTGGGTATAGTTAGGTCGTGGATGCGCATTGTTTTAGGTCGCGTGAAGGTTTAAGAGGTTAGGTCGCTGAGTCATGAGCGACCTAGGAGTTAGGTCGGCATGTGTTAAGTCGTGCATGAGTTAGGTCGCGCCTGCGTTAGGTTGGAGACCCTGTTAAGTCGCGCATATATGTTAAGTCGTAGGTCGTAACTCTATTGAGTTGTTAGGTCGCGAGGAAGTGTGTCTGCATTAAGTCGCTGGGTTTTGGCTGAGTGTTAGGTCGTGAGCGACCTAGGAGTTTGGTTGTTAAGTCGTAACTCGTTGAGTCCTGGTTCGCGCGCATATGCTATGTGTTAAGTCGCGAGCGACTTAGGAGTTAAGCTGCTAAGTCGTAAGTCGTAGACAGGTGGGTCTGGTAGGTCGTGAGTGCACAGGGGCTTAGGTCGTTAGGTCGTAGGATGTGGTGTTGCGATAGGTCGTAGGTCGCAGGATCTCTTTAGGTCGTGGACGACCTAAAAGTGGACGACCTAGGGATATTTTAGCCTATAAATAGGAAGGTTTTTTCTCCATTTTTGGGATCCGGATTTCGAAGCGACGAAGTGCTGCCATTTTGAGAGCTCGACTTCTACACTTCTTCACTTATTTTCTCCACTCTAATCTAGTGATTCCTTCCATCCATATCGAAGATCAAAATCGAAGATCGAAGAGCTTAGATTGAAGATCTACATTCTTCGAAGAGAGATTTCATCGTTCGAAGCGGATTCGTGATAGATCAAGTTAGATCCTTCGCTGTCCAGATCTGAAGTGTGTTGCTTTTGGGTTGTTTAGGTGATTTGGTGAGTGGTGATTATCTCTCACACGGATCCAAAGGAGTATATCGGATCGTTGGCTTGATTTTTGTGTTAAAGTAGTGATTTCCATGCATTTTTGTAAACCTAAGCATAGATCCATGTAGATCCATTGTTCATGATGATTTGACAACCATTTTACTAAGTGTTAACCTATGCAAGTTCATTCATCAAGATTATAAAGATATTGTTCATGTTTTCACGCTTGTTAGACTTTTGACTCTTTAATTACGAAATTGCCATTATTGTTATAATTGCCTATTAGATCATATTTGAATGCTTGATTACTTGGATTAATGTTTGACTTGATTGATTGCTATGAATTAGATGATTGATGATTTGATTTAGACTGAAGATGATTCAAAAGCTAAGGGAAAGGCTCTTGAATTGGAAAAGCTGCTTGTGGCATATGTAGCGGATGGTGAAGCTCATATGGATAGATTTGATGATGATGATGAGATGGAGCTTTGCTATGACGATGATGAGGCGAAGCATGATATGAGATAGTCTTGGTCTAATCCAGACGGGATCATTCCAAGCATGTTGATAAATCGGTGAAATGGTTCGAGTTAGAGGATAATGGGTTGCTCGAGAGGCGCTTGAGCTAGTATGGAAATAGTCGTCGAGGAGGATGACTAGAAGGCTGAGATCTTATCATTGTTGAAGGTTCTAGCATGCTCAAAGCAAGAGTACGTTGGGCAGATTCGATAGTCCCTGAAGGCTAATGATTGGTAGTCAAGTACTCTGGGCAGATTCGATAGTCCTAGGCACGGGTCACGATGACGTGCAGAGTTATGTCTAGAACCGGGGTTTCCATTAGCCCTTGACGGACGGCTGAAAGAATGTGCTGGTCATTCAATTAACGATGATATCGAGGCAATGATAACAGTGATAGCCAGAGTCATGGATGTTTGGTTGTATCGTCATTCGGTCTCAAGAGCAGTGTTTTCTGGGTGCTTATCTGATCTTGGTTTAGGCCTTGGGGGTTTGTACTTGGAAAACATCGCCCTTGACTCGAGTGATAATTGCTTTAGTTTAAATTGTATGCTTTGCTATGTTTGCTTCTACTTAGTGTGTGTCTGGAGGCTATCACTGTAGAAAGAGGTGGAGTGGGAGGGTTGTATTCCTATTCCTTTTCCTTTATGCTCTTTTGGTATGTTAGTTAATTTACTGCTCACTAAGACTGTTGTCTGACTCAAGGCTTTATGTTTTAACTCTTATTGCCTTGGGCTGTTCGTCCGTTTTGGGACGGGCAGACTAGGTAGCAGGTGACAGGTGCTGTTCTTGCTTTTCACGGTGCTGATGTTGAAGACGAGCTAGAGGCTTGCATATTATTTCTTATTATGTGTACTGGATGTTCCGCTGCTTGTATATTCTCTGAGTGTTATGTAGTGAGGCTTGATGTATTGACTATTCAGATATCTGTATTCAACTATTATGAAGTTTTATTGATGAGATTCTATTCTGTGAAGCTTCACTATATATATATTATATTGTATTTTGTCCATGCGCTGTGAGTAATACGATAGATTCTGCTGTTTAATTTACCCTGACAATCGTCCTTGGTCGCCTGGCACACTTTATAGCGCATTTTCTCTAGGTTCAGTGCAGGGGTCATGGGCGGTCGTCACATTTGGTATCAGAGCATTGGTTAATCGATTTTACCCAACGCTTGCTGACGTAACTACGTATGAGAGACGTAATTGTATTTTGATGGATGATTACTATATATAATATAGTAGCTTAGTAGAGTTTGAGTCCTTTATGCAGTTGTTTCTCTAGGTGTGCTAATCATTCCTTTTTATAGATATTGAGAATGAGTCGAAGAGGGAGACCAGCTGCTAGGGAAGGCTGTGCTACTGAGGGGGCTGCTGATTATGCTGCTATGTTCGAAGCTATGATGACTTCGATCATGAGAAGGATGCCAGCTCCGGGGCCATCGGTGGATGTTGGAGTTCAAGTTCAAACTCCAAGACCGGTGGATTTTGCTAAGCTGTGTAAGGACTACATTGCTCTTGGAGGAAAGGTTTTCTTGGGAACAGAATCAATCATTGAAGTCCAGAGGTGGATAGATGCTTGTAGAAGGATATTTGGTGACTTGGGAATTGAGGATGCAACTAAGAGGAAGTTAGCATCAAGACAGCTTCAAGGGAGAGCTTCTGATTGGTGGAACTCTATTACTATTGATACTCCGGAGGAAGAGATTACTTGGGTGCAGTTCTAAGCCAGATTTGAAGCTAAGTTCATTTCTACTGCTCAGAAGTCTGTTCTGTTCAAGAAGTTTGTAGAGCTCAAGCAAGGAGGAAGACCAGTTCTTGAGTATGTTTTTGAGTTTGAAGCTTTGTCCAAGTATGCCCGATCGTATATAGAATTCTCGTATCAGAAGAACGAGAAGTTTGTGACAGGCTTGGACAGTTATCTTGGGAGGTAGTTGGTGGATCATTTGGACGATTCATTTGAGAAGCTTGTGGAGAAAGCTCTCAGGCATGAGAATCTGTTTCCTAAGGAAGGATCTGTTGTTGCTGTGACCAGGGGAGAGTCTAAACCACAGCAGAGTGGAAACAAGAAGAGGAAGCAGCAGCAGCAGAAGGGTAAGGATGGCCAGAAGAAGCCGAAGGGCGAAGTGACTTGCTACAATTGTCAGCAGAAGGGCCATTTCTCGAGGGATTGTAAGAATCTGAAGGTACCGATGAAGTGTCACAACTGTGACAAGCTGGGGCATATCAGGAAGAATTGTCCGGAACCGCGTAAGGACAAGCAGATTGTGCAAACTTATGCTTTGGGAGCTGTTCCATCGTCTTCGAAAGCTCCTACCGCTGAAGAGAAAGGAAAGAGTGTGGTGGTTCAAGGTACTCTCTCCATATGTGGTGTTCCAGTCAGAGTGTTGTTTGATACTGGGGCGTCGCATTCGTTTGTTTGTAACGAACTTGTAGGCCGGTTGGGTTTAGAACCGGATATTGTTGATAGGCCATTGGTTGTGACTAATCCAGTTGGGGGTTCGTCTTGTTTGTGTATGTTATGCCGTGGTCTGATTGTATCGAGTCATGATTGCTCTTTTGTTTGTGATTGTTTTGTTCTGAACTTTGCGGGGTTCAGAATTATTTTGGGTATGGACTGGCTGAGGAAGTATGCGGCAAAGGTTGATTGTGAAAGGTTGGAGGTGACAGTCGAGAATGTGGAGGGGCGAAAGATTGTGATACGATGTAAGCATGAAGAAGACGTCTTCATGAGCTTCATGTATTCGCTGGTTGTTCCACGGGATGGACTGTCATCTATGCCAATCGCTAATGGATTTGAGGATGTCTTTGATGAGGTCAAAGGGTTACCGCCGCTTAGAGAGATCGAGTTTCGTATAGATCTAGTTGAAGGAGCCAGACCTGTTGTGATGCCTCTTAGGCGGATGGTGCCTAGGGAACAGCAGGATTTGAGGGTGCAGGTTGATGATCTTTTGCAGAAAGGATTCATTCGGCGTAGTGTGTCCGAATGGGGCCACCAGTTGTGTTTGCAACCAAGGCAGATGGGTCATTGAGATTGTGTGTGGATTATCGTGAGCTGAATAAAGTGACTAAGAAGAACAAGTATCCATTGCCGAGAATAGATGACTTGTTTGATCAGCTTCACAAAGCTAAGGTGTTTTCTCAGATGGATTTGGCAACGGGATTTCACCAGTTGAGAGTGGCTAAGGATAGTGTGCCGAAGACTGCTTTTAGGACACCATCCAGTTTCTTTGAGTGGCTGGTAATGCCGTTTGGATTGACTAATGCGCCAGCATATTTTGTGGATCTTATGAATAGAGTGTTCAGAGATCAGCTGAACAAGTTCGTGCTAGTGTTCGTGGATGATATTCTGATTTATTCCAGAACTGAAGAAGAGCACAAGACGCACTTGCGTATTGTTTTGGAAATCTTGCGGAAACATCAGCTGAAGGCTAAGTTTTCGAAGTGTCACTTCTGGAAGAGTGAAGTGAGGTTCTTAGGCCATGTTATTTCTGGAAATGGAATAGCGGTTGATCCCGCTAAGGTGGCAGCAATCCAGGATTGGGTTAGACCTAAGAATGCATCTGATGTGAGAAGTTTTCTTGGATTAGCAGGATATTATCGACGGTTTATCAAAGACTTCTCCAAGGTGGCTGCACCATTGACAGGATTGACGAAAAAGAACCAAGTGTTCAGATGGGAAGATAAGTGTGAGAAAGCTTTCAGAATCCTGAAAGAGCGATTGACAAGTGCTCCTGTTTTGACTATTCCAAGTGGGAATGATGAGATGGTGGTTTACACCGACGCATGTGGTATTGGACTTGGAGCAGTGCTAATGCAGAGGGATAAAGTTGTTGCGTATGCAAGTCGACAACTGAAGCCGCATGAAAGGAATTACCCGACTCATGATTTGGAGTTAGCGGCGATTGTTTTTGCTCTGAAGATGTGGAGACATTATCTATTGGGAGTTCGATTCGAGTTGTTTACGGATCATAAGTCATTGAAGTATCTTTTCTCCCAAAAGGATTTGAATCTTCGGCAGCAACGTTGGCTAGAGTTTTTAGCATCATATGATTTTGGTATAGCCTATACTCCGGGAAAGGGTAACGCAGTGGCAGATGCGTTAAGTCGAAGACATGCAGGATTGGGAGCCATGTTTTCAGAATGGAAGAATCTCGAGTATTTAGCTGGATTTGACTTCAGGCCTAGATGTGAATTGGAACCTGAGATGTTGGCAAACTTATCAATATGACCCACTCTTGTGGAAAGGATTGGCGAGAGCCAAAAGCGAGACGATAAGCTTGTCAAGATTATTCGTGATTTAGAAACTGGATTGGATCCAGAAAATGATAAAGGATTCGAGGTCGATCGAGAGGGTTGGCTTCGGTAGCAAGGACGACTAGTTGTTCCCGATATAGATGAATGGAGGAGTGAAGTTCTGAAGGAAAGTCATCACTCGAAGTTGACCATTCATCCAGGTGGGAATAAGATGTATCGGGATATGAAGAGAACCTATTACTGGGAAGGTATGAAAAAGGATGTTGGGAATTTTATTTCCAAGTGCATGAACTGCCAGTTGGTAAAAGCCGAACAGAAGAAGCCAAGTGGATTGCTTCAGCCATTAGAAGTTCCTACATGGAAGTGGGAGCAGATATCGATGGATTTTATTGATGGACTACCTAGAACAAGAACGGGAAATGAAGGGATTTGGGTCATTGTAGATCGTTTGACTAAGAGTGCAAGATTCATTCCTGTTCGATCGACTAGGACTGCATCAAAGTTGGCAGAGTTGTATGTTAAGTGGATAGTTTGATTCCATGGTATTCCGAAGAGTATAGTGAGCGATCGAGATCCATTGTTCACTAGTGGATTTTGGAAGAGCCTCCAGGAAGTTTTGGGAACCGAGTTGTGTTTGAGTACAGCTTATCACCCCCAAACAGATGGTCAGACTGAGAGAGTCAAACGAGTTTTGGAAGATCTCCTCAGAGCTTGTGTTTTGGATTTCGGAGGATCATGGGAAGATCACCTTCATTTGGTGGAATTTTCATATAACAACAGTTACCAGTCAAGCATTGGTATGGCACCGTATGAGGCATTGTATGGAAGACCGTGTAACTCTCCGACATGTTGGTTAGAGACAGAAGAAAAGTTGATGCTTGGGCCAGAGATGATTCGACAGACTTAAGATTGTATAGAGATCATTCGGCAACGAATGAAGGCAGCCCAAGATCGTCAGAAAAGTTATGCCGATAAGCGTCGTAAGGATTTGGAATTCGACGTAGGTGATATGGTTTTTGCGAAGATTTCTCCACTGAAGAATGTTATTCGATTCGGGAAGAAAGGAAAACTGACTCCGAGATTTGTTGGACCATTCCCGATCATTGAGCGAATTGGAAAGCTCTCCTACAGATTGGAGTTACCAGAGAAGATTTCGAGTGTGCACAATGTTTTTCATGTATCATATCTACGGAAGTATGTGCACGACTCAAATACGGTGGTTTCTGCTGATAGCTGTGAAGATTTCGAAGTTGATCCAGTCGATAAGAGACCTCGTAAGCCGCTTCGTGTTATAGAAACCGACACGAAACAACTTAGGAGGAAGGTAGTTAAGTTGCTCAAGATACAATGGAGTGATGATGATAACGACTGTACATGGGAGGTGGAAGAGAGGATGAAAGCAGCTCATCCTGAACTCTTCAAGGTATGGCCCTAAGGTGTCGTGTCATCTAACGACATTGTAACTTGTTCTAAGTTTTAGAATTCTGCATGCTAAGCTAGAATTGGATGCATGGTTTATTGATTGCTATGGATGGTAGGCATGCAGAATAGACTTTGATTGCTTTGTTTGTTTGGAATTTCGGGGGCGAAATTCCAAAGGGGGAGAGAATGTAACGACCCGTATTTTTACGGATCGAAACATCGTAAAACAGTCGTTACTAGATTGTTAGTATTGTTAAGTCGTCCCGAGTTTAGATCGACTAGAGCTTAAGTCGTGTAGGAGTTAAGTTGTCTAGAAGTTAAGCCATGTTGTAGCTTAAGTCGTTTAGAAGTTGAGTCGTGGGGTAGGCTAGGTCGAGTGAACGACCTAAGGGATTGGAAGAACCTACAGTATTTGACCGACTTAAGGATTTAGACGACTTAAGGTAATGACCGACTTAAGAGTTTAGACAACCTAAGAGATAGGAGCGACCTATAGAATTAGACGACCTAAGGGTTTCCGACCTACGAGTTAGCGACCTAAGAGGGTAAGCGAGTTAGCGACCTAAGGAAGTTAAGTCGTGAGCGACTTAGGAGCGTGATAAGTCGTGAGCGACTTAGGAGCGTGTCAGAGTTAGGTCGTAAGATCTATTAAGCCTTAAGTCGGAGACAGTTGAGTCGTTGAGTCGCTGTAGCAGGAGTAGTAGGTCGTAGACGACCTATGATAGTACTGGGTATAGTTAGGTCGTGGATGCGCATTGTTTTAGGTCGCGTGAAGGTTTAAGAGGTTAGGTCGCTGAGTCATGAGCGACCTAGGAGTTAGGTCGGCATTTGTTAAGTCGTGCATGAGTTAGGTCGCGCCTGCGTTAGGTTGGAGACCCTGTTAAGTCGCGCATATATGTTAAGTCGTAGGTCGTAACTCTGTTGAGTTGTTAGGTCGCGAGGAAGTGTGTCTGCGTTAAGTCGTTGGGTTTTGGCTGAGTGTTAGGTCGTGAGCGACCTAGGAGTTTGGTTGTTAAGTCGTAACTCGTTGAGTCCTGGTTCGCGCGCATATGCTATGTGTTAAGTCGCGAGCGACTTAGGAGTTAAGCTGCTAAGTCGTAAGTCGTAGACAGGTGGGTCTGGTAGGTCGTGAGTGCGCAGGGGCTTAGGTCGTAGGATGTGGTGTTGCGATAGGTCGTAGGTCACAGGATCTCTTTAGGTCGTGGACGACCTAAAAGTGGACGACCTAGGGATATTTCAGCCTATAAATAGGAAGGTTTTTTCTCCATTTTTGGGATCCGGATTTCGAAGCGACGAAGTGCTGCCATTTTGAGAGCTCGACTTCTACACTTCTTCACTTCTTTTCTCCACTCTAATCTAGTGATTCCTTCCATCCATATCGAAGATCAAAATCGAAGATCGAAGAGCTTAGATTGAAGATCTACATTCTTCGAAGAGAGATTTCATCGTTCGAAGCGGATTCGTGATAGATCAAGTTAGATCCTTCGCTGTCCATATCTGAAGTGTGTTGCTTTTGGGTTGTTTAGGTGATTTGGTGAGTGGTGATTATCTCTCACACGGATCCAAAGGAGTATATCAGATCGTTGGCTTGATTTTTGTGTTAAAGTAGTGATTTCCATGCATTTTTGTAAACCTAAGCATAGATCCATGTAGATCCATTGTTCATGATGATTTGACAACCATTTTACTAAGTGTTAACCTATGCAAGTTCATTCATCAAGATTATAGAGATATTGTTCATGTTTTCATGCTTATTAGACTTTTGACTCTTTAATTACGAAATTGCCATTATTGTTATAATTGCCTATTAGATCATATTTGAATGCTTGATTACTTGGATTAATGTTTGACTTGATTGATTGCTATGAATTAGATGATTGATGATTTTATTTAGACCGAAGATGATTCAAAAGCTAAGGGAAAGGCTTTTGAATTGGAAAAGCTGCTTGTGGCATATGTAGCGGATGGTGAAGCTCATATGGATAGATTTGATGATGATGATGAGATGGAGCTTTGCTATGACGATGATGAGGCGAAGCATGATATGAGAT
The DNA here is from genome assembly GCA_030737815.1 of Allium fistulosum. Classification (NCBI taxonomy): domain Eukaryota; kingdom Viridiplantae; phylum Streptophyta; class Magnoliopsida; order Asparagales; family Amaryllidaceae; genus Allium; species Allium fistulosum. The sequence continues at coordinate 1,122,194,456 of CM060904.1, read as the reverse complement.
AGTCTTGGCCTAATCCAGACGGGATCATTCCAAGCATGTTGATAACTCGGTGAAATGGTTCGAGTTAGAGGATAATGGGTTGCTCGAGAGGCGCTTGAGCTAGTATGGAAATAGTCATCGAGGAGGATGACTAGAAGGCTGAGATCTTATCATTGTTGAAGGTTCTAGCATGCTCAAAGCAAGAGTACGTTGGGCAGATTCGATAGTCCCTGAAGGCTAATGATTGGTAGTCAAGTACTCTGGGCAGATTCGATAGTCCTAGGCACGGGTCACGATGACGTGCAGAGTTATGTCTAGAACCGGGGTTTCCATTAGCCCTTGACGGACGACTGAAAGAATGTGCCGGTCATTCAATTAACGATGATATCGAGGCAATGATAACAGTGATAGCCAGAGTCATGGATGTTTGGTTGTATCGTCATTCAGTCTCAAGAGCAGTGTTTTCTGGGTGCTTATCTGATCTTGGTTTAGGCCTTGGGGGTTTGTACTTGGAAAACATCGCCCTTGACTCGAGTGATAATTGCTTTACTTTAAATTGTATGCTTTTCTATGTTTGCTTCTACTTAGTGTGTGTCTGGGGGCTATCACTATAGAAAGAGGTGGAGTGGGAGGGTTGTATTCCTATACCTTTTCCTTTATGCTCTTTTGGTATGTTGTTAGTTAATTTGCTGCTCACTAAGACTGTTGTCTGACTTAAGGCTTTATGTTTTAACTCTTATTGCCTTGGGCTGTTCGTCCATTTTGGGACGGGCAGACTAGCTAGCAGGTGACAGGTGTTGTTCTTGCTTTTCACGGTGCTGATGTCGAAGACGAGCTAGAGGCTTGCATATTATTTCTTATTATGTGTACTGGATGTTCCGCTGCTTGTATATTCTCTGAGTGTTATGTAGTGAGGCTTGATGTATTGACTATTCAGATATCTGTATTCAACTATTATGAAGTTTTATTGATGAGATTCTATTCTGTAAAGCTTCACTATATATATATATATTCTATTATATTTTGTCCATGCGCTGTGAGTAATACGATAGATTCTGCTGTTTAATTTACCCTGACAATCGTCCATGGTCGCCTGGCACACTTTATAGCGCATTTTCTCTAGGTTCAGTGCAGGGGTCATGGGCGGTCGTCACACATGCTAATAATGTTATACAGAATGGCATATTTTTTATACTTTAATTAATGGGAATACGTTACAGAATACCCAAACTGAGTTTGTAAGATTAAACTTGTTAAAAAATAATTTAGAAAACTATAGAGATTAGGAATGGCCAACCCACCTTGGTTTTAAATAACAAAAAATGGAAATATTAAAATATCGCATAATGTTTGAATATTGATTCACAAATGTTTACTCTAGTAACATTGTACGCAGAAATTTGGAAAACCATTAACTAACATTAGGAAAGAACTTGTATTCCTGTATTTTTCTTAGTTGAGCGCGACCACAAATTTGCAAAATACTTTAAAAATGTGCCAAAATGAACATAGTCCTTTTGAGTAAGGGAAATACTTTGTTTATTCTAATACGCATGTAAGGCCAGTGCTTAGATTCTCCCAACAAATCAATAGTGTATATGGTCACCAATTTAACAATATATTGGATGAAAGTTCCAATATATTAATGAATATGGAAGAGAGTGATTCAACCTATGTTAATATTGCTATTAAGGTTCAGTCTGTGTCAATCAAGCGGTCTATTGACAATTCTTTCTCCATTTTTGGATTCATTTTGAGTCTGCATATTTACTCTCATGGATCCAGAACAATAAAATAAAATATACAAGGTGTAGTTGTTGTCAGTTGAATAGTTTTATAGAATATTATCAATTCTATCCCAGTTTACTATTAAAACTGAAAATTACTTATTTACACGAGAAGTTGACGTCGAATATCTCCAACAATCCAAAACAAATCTAGTGTCGAGTATAATCTTTGGACTTTTAATAATAGGATAAAATACCATCGATATGTACATATTGAATAGGCTGTTTACTTCTGTGATACAGAGTAGATATATCTAAGGTGAATGCAATATATATTCATGAAGTTGTACTTACACTCAATGCACTAAGTCTGCATCCCATTGCTATAACATGCATAACAGTAATGAGATATGTTATACGCTGAGAATTAAAGGTACTAAACAACATTCTGTATATATAACTAACTCACTGCTATATCATATGCATATAACAACATGATTTAAGGCATTTATAGCATGCCAATATAAGTTCAATATTGGACACCGACAAAATTTCGAATTATTTTATAACAGAAATGGAATCTTTATCTCCTATACTTTACAATCTCTATCCCATATACAAGTACATTTATTCAAGCCAGTTAAGCATTGACATTGCACATAATCCTCATGGATATCAATATATTACTGTTTGTATAAGGTTTTTATGATGGATGTGTAAGTTAATATGTACGGTTAAAATGCTTTAAAAATAAAATTCACCTTAGCAGCATCAGTGGCATTTGCAACATTAATAAACTGTTCTGGGGACATAGAATGTAGAAGCCATCGACTGCGAAACACATGCAGCGATCCAGGCATTTGCTTGGAAACTCTACGCCATCATCCATTGATAGAATTTTCCAACCATCGTGATTTTTGGAGTCTGAAGCAGATAGGAGTTCTTGAATGCAACTCTCACTTGCATATGTTACAAATCTCTTCAATGAATCATCACTTATCAACCTTTACACATTCAAAGAAGATAATTAACAGTTATATCTATTACAATGAAACATGCAGTAAAATATATTAAGTTCAATTCTCTTCTTTTGTTTCTTCTCTTCTCTTTTCCTTTTCTTTTCTTTTTCCTTTTTCCATTTTTTTTCTTTTTGGCAACAAGAGGAAGATAATTAACAATCATAGCTACTGCTACAACAAAAGCATCTATATTGGACACAGTGTACTAAATCTGCAATTTAATGAAGCGACTTTTCTGTAGGAAGGTAAATATATGATACAATGGTTTGATAAATGATTCAAGAGGGTCAAAATTTATTTCAGAGTGGACATGTCATCGATCATTGATTTAAATTTTTTTGATTATATTTGATCCAAAGGTTAAAGAGCTGGATGATTACATAAATTACGTACATATAATTATAAACATATTTTCACAATTTAGAGTGATCAAACAATACGAATCATTATACTTTATACTCCTGTACAAGCACTAAGATTTATAAATGGGCCAATAACTGCTAATGATAGTAGTAAAACAGTTTGATTATGCATATAAAACGTTGTTAATGAAGTTATAAAGCTATAATGTAATGAATGAAGTTATAAATGGCTCAACATATATAATATAAACATAATGTCATATAAAGCAACAAGTGAGTTAAGTTCTGTACACATCTGAAAAGATGTTGGTAACCTATCTGCACCATGTCAAAATCTTTTACGCCATTGGAACATAACTTATGTTGGACCAGAGCCACTGTCTAGGCAGTGGATAAACAAATTCCAACTAAGTTAATACATCTCTGGTTATAGTTTTCTGCACATCACCTTTTCTTTTCTTTTTGAATTTAGTATTCTGGTTATTAGTAGACTTGAGTTGAATGGGATAACCACTGTTCAAATGATACTGGAATAGAAGTTACCCACATTGAAGGCTTCATTTTCTGGCCATTCCCAATGATTTTCAACGAGTTTCTTTTCTTTCTTTCTTTACTAGTTCAGCTTCTATGGTGCTGAGACAACCACTGTTCTTTTCATAAACCTTTTAACCATAAATCCTGACCTGCTATAAATCAGCCCTTCAGGATTGTATAATGCATTACATTTTTCTTTCTAAATTTATTCTAATATAACAATCGGTAACCTTTCCAAGTTATTTTGGTTAGTTATTTTAATAAATCAGTCCTTCTGTAGGATGTTACTGCACATTTTGGTAACTGAGTCAAACTCAGTGCACTGTTGTGCACTTTCTACGTGAAAATAAATTTTAGCAGGGAAATGGCTGTTGTTTTATTAACTGGCAAATGGCTATTGTTTTGTTGAACTCTTCCTCTAGTTTTTTAATCAAGTAGTTATTTACTGTGTTTTTCAATACATGTTTATTATCTTAACTTTCTTCCAAAGAATATTACAAAAAATGCATTTCCTAACACTAAATAACAAGAGTTAGTTTAAATCATTGATTGTGTATCTTAACAGATTGAACCTGCTATGAAAAAGGGATTCAATTTCATTCTTCTTCATACTGCAACAAATATTAGTAAAGTAGAACATATGCAAACTTCAATTGAACCTACAATCCAATAACCATAAGTACTCACAAAATCAAAGGCATCATCGCATACCCTATTCTCGTATTAACTTATGAAAATAAAAAAATGTACTCAAATAAATAGATTGTGATATGGTGTTATAATGATAATTTAGTATTTTTACCTTTTACTGAATTCTCCGATGTGAAAAACCCATTTTGTCAACGGCTGAAGAATGGAGATGGACAGAGGCAATTGAATTGGAGCAGAGGCGCTAGAGTAGGAGCATGGTCACTGAGTTGGAACCTAGGCCATAAAATTAGAGCAAGGCGGAAGCGGAGAAGGGCTTGAGAAAGATTTTACTACCATTAATTTGTTTGTGGTTAGGTAACAGGAGTTCATGGTTTCTTTGGGTAATAGCTAGGAAGTTTGGAAATATTTTTATGACCCGCTAAAATAAATAAGGTTCCCGCCTAACAAAATTTTGGCAATTTGTTGCGTTTTGATCCAGTTTTAATTACTTCATGAAACAAATAGTTTCATTCAGAGTTGAAACGCTGCCATTTATTGCAACTAAAAGCACATTTTCTTGTAGTGAGTATGAATTAATTATTGGAATGAATTGATAAAACAAATTTTTACAACGAATGATATTTGAAATAAATGTATTGAAATTTATTTTGATGTTAGAAAAGTTTATGATAATTAAAAATAGTTTAAATTTTTTTGAGAAATAAATTTCATAAAGAAAAGAAAGAAAGAAGATGAAATTTAAAACAAGGCCCAACATTATACAAGTCCAAGCCCAATTTGAGTTTCATGTAAATATTAAAGGGTAGAAGTGTGTAGACTTTGTTTACATGAAAACAAAGAGAAGAAATGTTTATAGATGAAACAAACCCAAATTTATTTAGCCCAAACCAAAATGAATATATGGTTTCATAAAGAGAGACTCTAGAGGTTTCCAAACTCTAGAGTTTTCACTCTCATCTATAAATACAATCCAATCTCTTCTTTTTATGATATGAAAGTTCAAATTTCCCACAACACTCTACTACTTTAAAATCTAAAATAAATTTACATTAAATTCTAATAATTCATACAATCAAATATAAGCTTCTTGACGAACATCTACACCAATCTATCAAGTGAAGCAAAAGTTGATCAACTAAGTTGAATTGAAGAATTCTTGGTAGAGAGGGCAAGAAAAGGGAAAAAAGGAAGGAGTAGAATCTAGTGTAATCATCAATTCAAGGTGAGATCTCCTATTCACAAATATGTTTGAATTGACATAATGATCATAAGTCAACGATCAAGTTACACATTAGTAATATAGTGCTCACATTTATATTGTGAATTATGCTCCATTGATAAAATTGGTTGTATGTGATTATTGTATAGTTGAAGTATGAGAAATAGGGAGTTAACAAACATTAACAAAGAAGGAACCACTAATAAGATCGAATGAAAGTATTCACAAAGTCATGTTCTGACTTTCAGTAATATAGTAGACTAAAATAGAATTTAGTTGACTAAATCCTGATTCAGTCAACTAAGCAAGGCATTCAGTTGACTAAACTAGTTAGTACAAAATTCAAACCCGAGAGCAACATCTTATTTCCGTCGACTCATTAATGGTTTCAGTAGACTTGTTTCAATCGACTAAGGGGAGGTTTAGGTCGACTGAACCTGCATATTTTTGCTTTTCTGAAATATTATTTTGTATATTCATATTATTTATTTATTTGTGTTTGATAAATGATTTTAGATATTTATTTTATTTTATATTAGAACTTACTAAGAGTTATTATATATGTTTAGAAATTTATTTAAATGTGTGTGTGTGTATAAGCTATTATGATTTAATGTTTAGCTTTTATTCTCGAAGTCTATTTTGTTTGATATAAACTCATTCGAAAATAGTTTCTAAACTTAAAATTATAAAATGACTTTTAAATGTTATTAAGAGATATCAATATAGTTAATAATGACTTTAATTATACATAGAGAAATATTTGATTTATTAGTTTGAAGTACAATGAAATTATTTTGGAAGTTAATATGTTTATTTGAAAATTGTATTTAACTATAGGAAATTATGAAATGATTGTTATGGGTAATATTTGATTTTACAAGTTATTTTAAGATATTCATTAGATGAACGAGGTAGTTTAATAATATTACGTTTCAAGTGGAAATTTTTAAAGATTTAGTAAATTCTTATTTTAAATTATCAAATGGTTTCATGATGTCCTATGATGATTTCAAGTTACAAAACGGACTTGTGGAATTATTATATGATGTTTAAATATTTATTTGAATATTATTTTATATCATTTTCCTTATAAAACAATATTTTAGAAATAAAATAATATATATATATATGATTGCTTTTAATATTGTATATATGTTTCATTTTTGCATGGTGAGGAATTTGAATAAACAGATAAGTAATACCCATTGGTATGGAACTTTCGGTAACACTTTTTCGGTTATTCATCGTACTTGTTGCATAGAAATATCTAGTGTGGATCGAGTATAGTTTATGAGCATTGAATAATTATTCGAACAACACAAGGTGATATGAGACGTCGTTATGTTATTTTGTTTGATTATTCATTGTATATAAACGTCACTCAAATGGGGATTACTCTTGTGTGTGATGATACTCGCTATAGTAAGTACACTATAGACATATGTTGACCGAGATGTAGAACCATTTACCGACATATGATTGAGACATGTGATGGCTATTGGATATGAGTACTATGTGTCTGTCCACCTTTTTTCCAACTCTCATTTTGTTTTGAGAGTGAACCAGATTGGCCAGTATCCACTCTGGCGGCATGATTACGGGGTCGCGCCTCGAATCCATGACATTCTTGTATTATTAGTGGTTGTTGTATGGTTACCCCTGTGTCATATAGGCCAGCAGTTAGTTACTACCGGGGCACATGTCAGATCATGACCGAAGAGGCTACGCATAGTCGAGTCATTGGTGGATCATTGTCATGATACCGATGGGAGAGGTAATGGTAACCGATGACTGAAGGAATCGTGTTAAACAGACACATGTGTGGCTCTTGGAGTAAGCAGACATGCTGTCAGTCTCCCATATGGTTTCGTTTTGTGTGTGTGGTGGATTGGCATATATTATTCGCAATCCTATGATGAGCTTGACTATACTAGAGATCTTAATACAACCGAGTTGTTAGCTAATTTTCTAGTTCAACCAATTTAAATCAAGTGAAAATAAGGGACACGTCCCTAAAATCAAACTTAATACACAAAACATCCTTCTCATAAAAAAAATTACATCCCTATTTTCAAATACTACAATTTTCTTCACTACAATACCCCTCTTTCTCCATTGCAGCAATGTTGATTCTTCATATATGGATGTTATTCTCACATCCATAATTAAAATTTGCACCCCATTGATTATCAATCTTTAAAACGCAATAACTTCTCGTAGAAATGACGGATTAACAAACCGTTTTCACAATTAAATCACAAATTTTATTATCTTTCGAACGAGTGGTATTGTGCATATGTAAAAACAACGGCAGAACAAGCTATTCGTGGATCCAACTATATGCAATTATATGCAATAGTTGGAGACACTACTGCAACTATATGCAATAATTGTAGACATGTCTGCAATTATACCATATAATTGTAGAAATGTCTGCAATTATATGCAATAGTTGCAGAAATGTCTGCAACTATTGCATATAATTGCAGACATGTATGCAATTATACCATATAATTGCAGACTTGTATGCAATTATACCATATAATTGTAGAAATGTCTACAACTATATGCAATCTGCAATTATACCATATAGTTGCAGACATTTCTGTAATTATATGGTATAATTGCATAAATGTCTGCAATTATATGCAATAGCTGCAGACATTTCTACAACTATATGAAATAGTTGCAGACATTTCTACAACTATATGCAATAAGTCTGCAATTATATGGTATAATTGCAGACGTGTATGCAATTATACAGTATAATTGCAGAAATGTCTTCAACTATATGCAATACTTGCACACATGTCTGCAATTATACCATATAATTGCAGAAATGTCTGCAATTATTTGCAATGGTTGCAGACATTTCTGCAACTATATGCAATAATTGCAGACATGTCTGCAATTATACCATATAATTGCAGAAATGTCTGCAATTATATGCAATAGTTGAAGATTTGAAGAAAAATGGAAGATGTTCAAAATTTGCAGAATTGTCTGCAAATATATGGAATAAATGCACATTTACTGCAAATATGATTTTTTTGGTATCAACAATGAATCTCATTTTAAGAATCATAAAATTTTTGATTTCTGGTGAAAACGAAATGCTGATCCGATTTTTCTATAGAAAGTTATACGCGTTTGAAATGTTAAAAACGTAAAGGGTATTTGGGTCTTTATGCACGCGTGAATTTGAAAATAAGGACCGGAAACTTATTAAAAAAATGAAGGGATGTTTTGTGTATTTTCAACGTTACCAGAGATATATGCCAAATGCTCCCTTAAATCAATTTATAAATATTATAATTTAATAATAAAACTAATATAAATGTTGTATTGAATTTAATAACATGTTAATTAATTATTTGAGGGCCTTAATATAAATTAAAATGATATATAATTGTTACATATTGGTTTATTTAAATACATAGGTATTAATATTTAATATATGGCATATTAATTAGTTCTGACATAGTGGAAATCCATATCAGGGCATGATCAGCCATACTATGAAAAGAGGGGAGTTTTGACTTGGTTTATGGCTTTAGATTAGACCTAGATTCAAAAGAGAGAGAAATGTGGAACATATTATATCTTATGCTAGCTATGAATAGACCCCTCTAACCTTGTCCCAATCAAAATACACAGAAACTCCATAATCCTAGCTTCCATAAAAAAATTAGTATGAAACTATGATTTGCACATCAAGTTCAAAAAGAAGGAGCAGTGATCCGAAGAGAAACAACTAGCAGAAAATATAGATCTAAGGTATGCACTATTTCAAATATTATAAATTTATATTGTTATATGCCATGTTTATTTCCAACCAAAACTAAAAAAGCCAATAATATTAATATTAATATAAATACACACACGCATTAATTCATATATATGCACATAATTATATTGAATATGGTCAAACCAAAAATTATTTTCTTATGCATATATGCTCACGACCAATAAACACACACACATGTGTGTGTGTATGCATATATGTGTGTATGTATATATATATGTGTGTATATGTATGTATGTATGTATATACATATAATGAAACGATTTGTTTTTGGATTTAAATAAAAAAGTTAATTTAGTTTTCGAATTAAAAAAAACGCTATTCACTTTTATTCTCGGCTACCAAACCAAATGCGAGAACCCCCTATCATGTGGCACCCGCCAAGTGCCACTACAACAAAAAAGACTTTTCACAGCGTTTGAAAAACGCTGTTAAAAGTTTTCACAGCGTTTTTAAAAACGCTGTATAACGACATGCGGTCGTTGACCCTAAAGTTTTAACTACAAAATATAAACGCTGTCAAAAACCCACTTTCTACAGCGTTTTTAAAACGCTGTTAATAATTTTTCTACTGCAAGGTATAAACGTTGTTAATAGTTTTCTACTTCAAGGCATAAACGCTGTCGTAGGGATATGCATTTTTTTCCCAATGAATTGACAGCAATGTATAAACGCTGTCGTAGGGATATGCATTTTTTTTCCCAATGAATTGACAGCAATGTATAAATGTTGTCGTAGGGATATGCATTTTTTTTCCAAAGAATTCAGAAAATGCTCTATACTCAGTACATTACAATTACAATACTTCGTGCAATTCAGTTCAGATAGTACTCACTCCCCAGTTCAACAATAATACATAATACCATATGCAATCCAATTCAGATAGTACTCACTCCCTAGTTCAACAATAATACATATAGTACAAAGTTCAACAAGGCAGGCAGCAACAATACAATATTGTACATAGTTCATAACCTAAAATATCGGCAAGTAAATGAAATATAATATGGTCATATACCCTAAGTTGCATGAAAACTCTAAGTCAACTGTCATAGAATCACAACGCGTCCGCAAGTTGCAACAGTTATTCATGATCCAACCAAGCAATTTGCAGGCTTGCAGTAGCTCTGAGACATAAGTAAGAAGGCAAGTTCTTAAACTGTGAGCATGAACTGTATATAATTCAAACTGCGAGCAATACAATTTAGCATTAACTACTATATGACTAACTTGCAACATGATTGAGGACCCTAGTTTCTTATATCCCCTTGGTCCCTAACGAGCCAATGAGCTGACAGGGTCAATCAGGTCCTCTCGACCTTTGTGGAGAACAAAAAAAAAGTTTCATTCACTAGTGGACGCAGCTCCAAACAACTGCAGTAGAACAAAACCTAATTTTTGAATCACCTAACAGACTTGGAAACTACTTCAACTCAGGGGAAAGAACCTCCCCAACTCAAACCCTTTGGCCCTAGCCTTAACATAAAGCGAGTCATGTGGCCCACGCCCGCTATCGATTCATTGCGTAACCCTAGTCAGCGGCCAAAGCTCTATATATATACTGAGTATAGAGCATTTTCTGAATTACAAAAAGCTAATACCCTATATCCTATATATATATATATCGTAAGTACTGTCTTGATAAATTATTTTATTCAGAAAAACATTAAATTAGATAAAATTTGATAAAAATTCTACTTCTCTTGATTACATTTATATATATTACCCACAGAGTTGTTTGTCACAAATCTTCTTAATTTTATAAAATTCCTCATCTGCATTTTAATATTCAGATCTCTTTGACGGGCTGTGATGCATTTTTTTTTATCTAATAAAAGTTTTGAAGACTTGATGTACCCTCCCGAGCATATTAAATAACTTGAAGTTCAAGGGTAGTTACCTGAAAACTGCCAAACTATACAAATATTTCAAACTGCTGAAGTTGAGTCCACACTAACATTCGCAGTAGGCCATGCTACCTCGAACCAATAGCATTTGATAAGCATTCCATGAATGATGTAGGTCTCCATAAAGACGCATTCGGGTCTTTGACAATATCCACCCAAACTCTTATTGCATTTGGTCCTAGTGGAATAGAATGAACCAAATCATTTGGATTAGTTAAAGATATGGTGCCTTCAGCTATAATTTTTCCTGTGCCCTCCACAGCAAATAACTTGCACTTGTTATTCATCGCGTAATTTGCACTCTATGATATTAAAAAAAGTATTGATACATTATCAACAAATCGTATATATAAATATTAGCAATATAATATATTACCGTACGAGATGTTGGAACGTTGCTCATAGGAGTGGATGGTATTGTGTTTTCAAAAACCAATTTTGATGATGGCCATGCTATTGTCTTACCGACGGCTTCTCCGATACATGTCACACCTGCTATGGGCCTCCACAAAAAGGCATCTTCTTTTATCGGATTGTCCACCCAAACTATTGCAGCTTCTGGTCCAAGAGGAACACCATTAATAATCTGATTTGAATCACTCGAGTGCACACGTCCTTCGGCAACCAATACTTCAGTTCCACCCCAATCGAACAACTTGCATTTGTTTTCTGTGCTATTGGTTTTGCTCTATCAAAGAAAAAAATTATAGTCATCTAATAAAAGTCTTGTTTCAATAGTCTTACTGCATTCAACATTTTATCATGTGTCAACCAATTCAATACAAAGCAAATCAACATTGTTAAATTTTCAATAATCATTTGTCAAACTTTAAACTTGATTTCACCCACCAAATGTTATTAAAAATAATAATACTAACATAGCTAGAAATGTGTAATAAATTAGTATTCGACTCTATGGAACTGATGCTTCCGGTAGTTGGATTTTCACATATTTTAGTTTTAATATGTAAAAGAATGTACTAATCTAATGGGAACATGGACTAGTTTGGATAATATCAATGTTAATTCCACGGTTCTCTTATAAATATATTTTTACCGTTGCATTATACAGATTTTTAATGTGCAGATGCTAAACAAATCTTATTATTTACCACATCGTTTCCTAGATGACGATAACAAAGCTCTGAATAGTGGCAAAAACATGACTAGGAATCTGCCACCTCCAGTTCAAAAGGGTGGATGCAGAGACACATATCAATGCTATATTTGTAGAGAGTTTTTCATACCTCGTTTTCTTTTTCGGAGTTTTCTTTTATGCGGATAACAACTCTATCAGCTGGCCATGCTATCTTCTCATTCTTGGCATCTCCTATGTATACCATTACCAGGTGAAGGCCTCCATAAAAAAACATCGGATTTTTTAGGATGGACTACCAAAATTTTCTTGGCATTCGGACCTAAAGGTACTCCATTGAGAAGATCGTTTGGATCACTTGGCATGATTTTTCCTTCGGCAATTACCTCATCATCATTCCCGTGCCAATTCAGTAAACTACAACCGTCACTTATTTCATTATGCTTACTCTGCAATTAATAAAAAATAAAATACATAACTTCTTATTTAGATATCAAATTATGTATGATGTTTTAACCTTACTATCGTATATTTTTACCGTTTGAGATACGTTCTCTCCTCCACAATTTTCTTTATCCTGCAAATCAATAATATTACAAAAATATTAGAGAATTTGAACCTGCAGTGAAATTGTAGTGAACCTGTAGTGAACTTGTATATTTATTCCACTTATGATGAAAACAAGTACAAATTTCAAAGAGAATACATTTTCAGAATGAATTTTGATATAACAATTGACAAACTTATGTATGGAAATGATACATCATTTGTAGAGTAACCAGATAAGGATATTTTTATTTTGCAGATGGATGAGGAGTCAGCAATTTAATCGTAAGTAAAAGGTATTTTTGTTTTGCAGATTGGTCGAATTATAGCGGATGGTTTAAAATCTCATAAGGATAAAAATATATTATGCTTTAATTTAAAAGTGTTGAAAAGACAATATTGGTTTAGTGTTGAAAAGACAATATTAGTTTAGTGTTGAAAATACATTACTTTATAAGTGTTGAAAAGACAATATTGGTTTAGTACATATTATGCTTTAATTTAAAAGTGAATGCTTTAAAATCTCATAAGGATAAAAATATATTGCAAAATCGCATTTGTACTCTCATAAGGATAAAAATTCAAAGTTAAGCCAACAACCAAAGACAGCAAATACATATAATAAATTTAAAATCTGAAGCTACACAACTCAGTAATTTTTATAAACAAATTTTCACAATTAATTTTTAGAAAACTAAAAATAAAAGTTTAATTTAAAACATGTTTTGAGGAAAATAAGAGGTGGAATTAAATTTTAACTTCTTATTTAGCATGTAGCTTTTAATAAGAGAATGATTACACAAATTAAGTCGAAAATCATACAATGCAAGGATCACATACATGCTAACAAAGCTTTCATATTTACACAAAGTGATTATCGACATACCTGACGTTTCATTACGGTGTGAATCAACTGCTCTAGCTCTGAAATCCTATGCTGACATTGAGCTACTTGTTTATCTTTGATTTGTGACAAAACTGCAGTGGTCATGGTTACACCCCTTCCCATTCCTCGTAGTCGTCCCGGTCTACCTTTTCCCAACACCAATGAGAGGGCATCTCCAATGAAAGGATTCTTTATTTTCTCCTACAAAGTGAACACAAATTATATTTTGTAGAAGAGTTCAAAATTATATATTTTCCAAAAATTACGCTTAAACAAAAACAACATAGCACTTACGATAGTATCTGCAACATGCGGGTTCACTGGTTCACTATTTTTTCGAGTGTGAGATTTAATCCAAACATCAGATCTACAAATGGAAGAAGGACTGCTACTTTTCTCTTTCTGCATTAAAGGAAACATAACATTAACAAAACTATTAACCATAGGTAATAAATCAAATATATTTCTCACCAAATCTTCAGTTAGTCGAGCCATTCCTCGACGACTACACGTGTGTGGTATTTGTTTGTACTTCATGGATTTAAATTTATCACTTCGTAGCTAGATTACAAGATTTATCACATTGATTAGTTAATTTGCGTTTTACGTACGCTTAAATTTCATATATATATATATATACACACAGACACAAGAAATAATAAAAATTACATTACAATTACCTTAAACTCTTTGCTTATTTTTGACTCGATAAACTTCTTCCATTCCTTCATACTTCCAACGTTTTCTGGTTTTAGTTGAAGTTGTTCCTCCTTGGTTTTTGTTTGTAATATATGTTTTACGAATTTGCTTTTCGAACCTCTCCAAATGCATCCCATTTGCTGAAAAATGGGAGCCTTTTGCCATTCCTCATCCAATTTAAATCTAGCCTGTAACATTTATCAAAATGATAATCATTCAAATTCTTCTTGAATATGGAATCCACATAAATGTCAGTTCCTGAATATGCTGGCATATCATTTAAGTGTATTAATTTCATGCCATTGAATAGATTAGATATCGAAGAGGTACTCGAGTCATAAAGTTATAGTTTTAATTGAGTTATAGAGTGGATAAAAGCAGTGAGTCGACCTCATCAGATTAGTGGAGTTCCTTGTATAGAACTTTAGGGGTATGAACTCCCCTTCTAAACAGTTTGGAATCCTGAATCTCATTACTAGTAACAAGTTCTCTTTTATGGGAATATTGGAAAATAAGTTAAGTAATTATAGTATTGAACAATTCATGTATAAACCAAACGGCAAATGGATATGTGAAACACAATTTCAATGAAAATCAAAAGAATCGAATTCTCCTAGTTTGGGACACATCAGTTTGGTCAACTATTGTCATGCACACAAATAAACAGTGTATAACTTGCAGTCTTCACAATGCAACTGGGTTGTGCATAATATGTACAGTGATGTACGCATTTAATATCCGAGAACAAAGAGTAAATCCCTGGCACTATCTCATTCATCAAGCTAGTCTTTTTAATCTACCCTGGATTATTCTTGGTGACTTCAATACTATCCTATCTAGTCAAGAAAGAATAAATCAAGGCATTTACTGTAAATTAGGGTTGGCATAAAGAACAGAATTTAATCAAATGTTTAGAGATTATTCAAGTTTAAATTGGAAGAATTTCTCTATGGAGCATGGGAAAATGTAAAACACAAACTCTTGGGTTTAAGCTGGGAGAAGTGCCCTGTGGAGTCTGGGAAGAAGTACAACGACTTGAGAAATAAATATTGTTCATTTATAAAACCGTTTGGTGGCTAAATATTCCAACCTAAACTAGCTGCACATTAATAATCCATTCAATGGATCATAGAAGTAGATTGCAAAGGGCCCTAACATTTTAGGACCCCTACCCTAGTCCTTTTGCCTAATTTGACTATTGGTTGAGCCGACCTTGCACGTAGGTGTTGGTGTGTTATTGTCGAGAATGGTTTCAGGTTTCCTAATCACATCCTTCTCCAAATTGACATCAACAACTGGAATAAAATTTATTATTTAATTACTAAAAAAATCATGATATTTTTATACATTTGATCAATTCAATTATTTATCATATTTACAAGCAAATAAAGTGTTATATTTTAAAGTTTACCACATTTGAGAAGTTTTATGTATAATTTTTTGGATCATTTACGTTCACTTAACAATACTCATGTTAACAAAGAGCGGCAACACTTTTCCATTCATCATTGGTACAATTAATGATGAAGACTATACATATTTCATTTTTAAAACTAATTAACTAAAACATTGTTAATACAAGATCCATGATTCATATCCATGAAGATATGCCCTTGTAATCTAATCATTGAGATATGCCTTATTAATTAATTTTTGTGCTGTAATTGTGACCTTGTGCTCATATTATAAATTTCCTTACAAAAATAATTTTTAAGTTTTCAACCCATTATTAAATAAGTACACATATAATGTATTGCTCATGATTTGGAATTTCCATCGGTATCTAATCAGTTTAAATTTTTAATCAGTGGTATACAAACGATACATGCCTTCTTAATTTACTATTGAAAAAGAATTTGTTGAATCAGTCATCAAGCTAAACAAAAGCCCGATTTATGTGCATAACATAGCAAAATCGATAGAGACTCTCTGACCAAACCATTCCTACTTGAGGAAATCAAAGAAGCCCGATTTATGTGCAAATAAACATACAGACAACATATTCTAATCAGATCAATGTAAAAACAGAAAGGGGTGATGATAATGGAAAAATATATTCTAATAGGTCATATGAAGTTACATGCAAACGCTTATGCATCATAATAAATATGAAACGTTATATTATTACCTGAACGGATTTCCATAGAACTACCTTCAAATCGTCACCAAGTAGCCTCCAGTCATCTAGCGTAAATGAAACATGCTCACGGACAAGTGGCCCTAAATAAGAAGATAATTTCACTGATCCTTCTCCTACAGGTACGCCCGATGAATTAAACTCAACTTCAATTCGGCTTGCAACATTCGAAGGAAGTCTTTTCACTTTAGTTGGGCCTCTAGTCCTTTTTTTGGAAACCGGTTTTGCACAATTGCTCTATCCACTTCCACTGCAGTTTCAGGATTTTCATCAATTTGCAGAGCTGTGCATGCGATTGGCTGGCTTGCATTTCCAACATCCATGTTTTTCGAAGGTGGCTCAACATGCTCTTCCATTACATTAGACCTGTCAGATGCATCTTCAAATTCTGCGAGTCTTTTTTGATAGCGAGTAAGTTTCTTGTTCGTTGTTTTCTTTGTACTTCTAACCATTTTCTACAGGCAGACACAGGAATTCATGATATTCAAATAAACTGGTTTGCTAATCAATTTGTAAACTGCTGCTAAGACACAGGAATTCAAGAGTAAATTGGTTTGTTGATCAATTTGTAAACTGCTGCTAAGATACAGCAACAGTTGATACGCGATATACATGACATTCAAATGCAAATAATAATATAGGTATGATGAACATAAAATATTTAGATAACAGTGCAGTGCTAAAATGGCAGTCCTATATTAGATTTTTATTGATTTTTGTATACTGAAAATTGTTGGAGCTGATACGGTTTAAAAGTCTGAATTCAGTGCTGATAACATTGAATAGATAACAGTGCAGTGCTGATAACAGTGCAGTACTGAAGATTTTTGTATATTAGATAACAGTGCAGTGCTGATAACAGTGCAATACTTAGTTATCTGAATTCATGTGTGGGTTTAAAAATCTGAACATATAAAATCTGAACATCTAAAATCAAAGGCAAAATCTGAACAGTTAAAATCTGAACATATAAAATCTGATACCTTGTGGGTTTAAAAAAAATATGCTAACAAATAAAAATACATGATACGGTGTAATACATGATACCTTGTGCACCTGCTGTTTCTATACATCCTTCTCCATTATTAAATGCCTGAACAAGTTTCCCCCATGACCACACACACGAAACATATGCCTACTACTTTCAGTCACATAGCAATGACTACCCAAAAAAAACGTGATATTAGAACTACTCAATTATGCCTTCGCAATCCTCCCTAACATAACTAGCATCCTCGACCAAGTCATCCTCGATTTCTTCACAATCTCCTCCAATATAGCTTACTTCTTCAATAAAATCGTTCATCTCTAATTCATGGTAACCTCTTGGCGGTGCTTTCATCACAACATACCAATTAGAAGAATCATTTTCCCTTGAATAGAAAACTTTTTTCGCTTGAGATGCAAGGATATAAGGGTCTCTTGAAACTGAATCCTGACTTTGATGTAAATTAACAAGCGTAAATCCATCTTCAACTTTCATCCCATTTCCTATGTTTGCCCAATGACACTTAAACAAAGGAATATAAAAAACATTATAATCCAATAAAATTATATCAGTCAATATTCCATAGTAAGTGATCACATCAACCACTTGAGAAATGTCTTTTGCACTTGCTCTACACATAGTAGTCGCATCATAGGTCACTCCGCTATTCTGAGTTTCTCTATCAACGTCTTTTGTATGAAATCGTTGACCGTTTATAATATATCCTTTACATGATAGCGCAGCATTTTTAGGACCATATGCAATCCATTTTAACATTTCATCATGGTCATTTGAGTCAATAGGTATCTAAAAATATATTTAAAATGGATTTTAAAAATAGTACCCTTGATTCACATATAAAAATAGAGAAATTTTTAACAAACCTTCTTTTTAATCCAATCAGCGAAATTATCTCCATGGTGTTTCCAAAGTAATGTTGCGTTTTTTTCTAAGCGTTTGTTTGAATTTTGCAACTCCTCCAAGTGCAAACTAGTATAATAAAAACAATGTTAAGTTTATAATTACAATTACAAACACAACAAATCAATGGAAACATAACATAATATATACTCACTCCAAAAATGGTTCTACCACGGCCATATTCATTAGCACCGCTAAATGAGCAATTTCTTTCTCCTTCAAAGACAACGTAACTGGATTGGACATTGAAATTGGACGCCCTTCAAGTATTGTGTTATCTTCGTAATCTTCATTTCGATCTTTTTTTTTCCACATTTATCGATTTACTCAAAAATTCTTTGAAAAATTTCATGCATTCTTCTGCAAGATAGGATTCTACAATGCATCCCTCTGGTCGTGCATAATTTCTCACGTAATCTTTAAGCGTTTTCATATATCTTTCGAAAGAATACATCCAACGAAAATGAACTGGTCCACACAACCGTGCTTCCCTTCCAAGATGAATTGTCAAGTGTATCATAATATCGAAGAATGAAGGTGGAAAATATCTTTCAAGATCACACAATATTTTAACAATCTCGTCATCGAGTTGCTGTAACTTCTCTCTATCAAGAACACGTTGACATATTTTATTGAAAAATAAACATAGACGAATAATTGCTTTTCTAGGTTTTGTTGGCAACAAACCTCGTAGTGCGACCGATAATACTTGTTGCATAAAAACATGATAATCATGCGACTTCAAACTGCTAACTTTACAATCCATCAATGATACGGATTTTTTGAAATTTGAGCAATAACCATCAGGTCCTTTGAAATCGTACAACCTTTTGCAAAATATTTTTTTTTTCCAATCTTGACAATGTATACGGAGCCGGTGGAAGATACGTTTTGGTCCCACGAGGTTGTGCATATAGACCATGACGAATTCCCCAATCCTCTAAATCATGTCTACAATTAATCCCATCCTTTGATTTGTTGTCATGCAACATTGTACCCAATGTGCTTTCACAAACATTTTTCTCAACGTGCATTACGTCTAAATTATGACGTACTGGAAGTTCCTATAAAAAATATTAGTTAAATGATAAAGTGTTCTATAATTTATTTTAACAAATTTTTTTATTTAAATTTTTTAATCCATGGGCCATGGATTAAAAAAATTACGAAAAAATTTGTTCGCGTGGCCAGCCCGCATCGATAATAAAAACTGAAATCTAAATAAATGCTAACCTCCCAATATGGCAAGTCAAAAAAGATTGATTTTTTTCCACCTTGATAGCTCTTTTTTAATAGGATCATTATCTCCATTATCATCATCTTCACTATTGTCGTCAATCTTCCTTTTTTTACCTTTCCCCTTCGCACTCTTCTTTTCGCTTTCAGCGCCTTTTCCGAAATTATTCAGAAAGTCTTTCAAAATAAGAGAAATGTTTTTGCCGGTTAGAACTCTAGGCATCTTCCCATCCTCCACAGTGTTATCAAACCAAGCCTTTCTTTTTCTCAATGGATTTGAATGGGGTAGAAATCTTCTATGGCCCATATAAACATTTTTCCGACTATATTTCAACCATCAACGGTGGGTATTGATACCACATAATGGACAAGCTTTTTTACCCTTTACACAGCATCCAGCAAGATTACCATAAGCTGGAAAATCATTTATCGTCCATAGTAAAATAGCCTTCATGTTAAAAACTGTCTTACTTAATGCATCATATGTCTCAACTCCAGTACTCCACAAGTAATGCAAGTCTTCTACTAATGGCTCTAGATATACATCAATATCATTTCCTGGTTGCTTTGGACCTGGAATTAGAAGTGTTAACATGATATTCTCTTTCTTCATGCACAACAAAGGCGACAAATTATATGTAACAAGCATTACTGGCCAGCAACTATACTTGGAGCTTAACATAGAAAATGGATTGAACCCATCTGTAGCTAGACCAAGTCTAAGATTACGTGGATCGACTGAAAATGTTTTCCAATTTTCATCAACCATGCTCCATGTCACGGAATCTACGGGGTGCCGCATCTTTCCATCATTACTTTTATTTTTAAAATGCCATCTTAACTCTTCTGCCATTTTTTCGGATCTAAACATTCTTCTAAATCTTGGAATTATTGGAAAATATCGCAACCCCTTAATTGGGATACCCTGCAGAATCTCTTTTGTATCTTGATTTATCTTCCATCGTGATGAACCACATTTCGGACAATTATTTAAATTTTTGTACTCTTTACGGAAAAGACAACAATCATTCTCACAAGCATGAATTTTTTCAAAACCCATATCAAATAGTTTGAGGAATTTCTTTACTTCATATAAAGTCTTGGGAAGTACGTTATTCTTTGGTAAAAACAAATGTTGGACGGTAAGAAGTTTATCAAAACCAGTATCAAATAATCCAGTTTCACATTTAAGATTATACAAAATAGTAATGGCAGATAACTTTGTATGATCTATGCAACCATGATACAGTGGGGTTTCTGCATCTTCCAAATTTTTAAGTAAATCATCATGGCGTCTTTGTGCATCGTCCTTATCTTTGTCGTCATCAAAAAAAGTATGATTGAAATAATCTTCATCTTCATAGTGAATCGCTTTGAGCAAGTCGTACATCTCACCCATTTTAATTTTTTTTTCATCATTCACTTTCTCGCCATGATTATACCATATATCATCTTTATACTTAGAATCCATTCCCTTTATAATCAGGTGCTCAACAACGGTTTCACCATAATGACGACTAAGATTTCGACAATCTAAACAAGGACAAAATATTTTTTCCACATCTCCTAAATTTTTCTTCGCAACACACACAAAATTTCGAGCTCCTTGGCCATACTCTCTACTAGTCCTATGATTAAAATTTGAAAACAACAAAAATATTAGCTTTTATTATCAAAATATCAATTCTAAATTTAAGTCTAAATTAGCTGCTACATGATTACCTATGTAGACGCAACCAATCTCTCTCCATCACCATATACAATATATGTATGCAACAAAGAATCTAAAATTTAAATAGAAATTAATTATTGATTATGAATAATATATATATATATATATATATGATAATAACGACCAAACAGTTCTTAGTAGAAATGGACAAATAATTTTTTTATGTATAAAAGACAACAAAACAAATGCTCAAAACAAACAAATCCAAAGAGAAAAATATATTGTCAAAATGCAAGAACACAACATAGTAAAATATCACAGACTTTCTGCTTCCAGTTGTAATAACCAAACATTCATTTTTATAGCCCAGGAGTTGATAGTACAAGCAAACTTTTAATTGATTAACTCTTCTGGCAGCAAATATCATGCTTTGTTTGTGTTTCAAAACTGAATCCGGGCCTTTAGTTGGGAGAGTATTTCAATTTAAACATTGATGATTGTTCCTTGTTATTGCATCAGAACTAAAAGTGATACAGATGCTAAAGTTGTACAAATAGAAATTGAAAGAATTTTAAAAAATAAAAGAAAAAAAATCATATCTAATTAAACTACATCCCATATTTGGCAAACATGTTATTTAAACTGATGTTATTTAAACAGATGCTAAAGTTTCACTAAGATGCACATGATGCTAGCTATTCAATGATTGCAAAAAAAGAAACAAAAAGAAAAAAAAGGAAGGAAAAGGTACATGCCTTGTTTCTTCAGCTTTTGAATTCTAATTGAAGGAAGCTCCTGCAGTTTCTCCGTAACCAACACAAGTTCAAGCTGTGATTATAGTAGAAAGTAAATAAATATTAAGAGTTCTCAATTATTTAACGTAAGTGTTTATGTGTATATGCGAAGAACATATAGTCTGTTATATGTGCTATTTTAGCTACAAGAGGGCATGTGCGCACAAACCAAAAAGATATGAAAAACTAGGATATGCTTTTAAAATTGACAGGTTAGAGAATTAAAAATATGCTTTCCAAGTTTAAAGTAAAAGAAGAAAAACATATAATCATTTAGCATCTGTTTCATACCTTGTTGTTTAAGCACACTAGACTGAAAATGACAGAACTCTACAAATATCAACTGTTCAAAGCCTGCACGCATAAAATAAATTTGTTATTAGCTACTTCATGGCCACATTAGACTGAAAATGATAGAACTCTATAAATTAGTCGTTTTGTTATTAGCACCAAACTGTTTTAAAAAAAATTGCCATTACAACGGCACCATTTTGTAGCACCAGAGTAATGTCTATGCATTACCCCTCTCTTGATACTTGGCTTGCGCCATTAACAACAATTTTATCCACTTATACAACAATGTCAGAATCATATACAACATTAGCACCAAATAAGATAGAATAAAATAAAACGAAATAAAATAAAATAAATAAACGAAAAGTTTTTCTTTTCCTGCAAAGTTTTAACCATTATGACAACCATGTGTCTTTTAAACTGCTAATGCCCAATTAGAAATAATGAATGTAATTATCTTAATATTATGTAGACTTCAAATTCATAAAACCATAGCTTTTGCTAGAAAAAAGTAGATATTCAAAAGTCCCTATGATCCCTTTTAAAGTCTTAACTATGCCCAAATCCATGTGTTTCAAAACCAATTGCGAAAGAAAGCCATGAATACCCAGAAAGTTAGAAACCATGCAACCATGTTAATATACAGTATGCCACTTTATTTAGGAAAAACAAACTTTATTTGAAACTCTTAAGGGCTAAAACAATCTGATCCCCTTTACCCAATGCACAATGCAAAGATCAAACTCAGGGCATCCATATGTTCATGATGCTTAGGATTTTTAATCCAGAATAAAGATAATTTAAAGGATTTCACTTCATAAAAAAATGTGTTTAATCACTCAGACTTAATAAACAAAATAAAGCAAACAGGCATAGCTTGGGAACAACTGGGCAAAATTGAAACCATTGCAGCATTGGGAATATTTTCATGATAAAGCAAATATTAACTGCTTGTAAAAAAACAAAATAAGGCAAACAGGCATAGCTTGGGAACTGACTAAATTACATGCATATCAAACAATGATATATATCAACAATCCCTGTTGAGATGATGGTAATGAGATATAGTAAACAAAATAAAGCAAATGCATGTTATAGTGCACAACAACAAAGATCAACAACCAGAAATTATTCAACCACTCACCATCCATTAAACAACAACATGCAAGAGAATCAAAACTAGAACTGCACGTGTTTACTCACCTATTTGCTTTAGATTTGGTTGTTTAAGCTTTAAAATACTATATATTTTTTCAGTAGTAGTTTTAGAGAATAATTCAAAATAACTCAAGGAACCCAAATTTTAACACTATGGTAAAACTGAAATTAAACACTATAAAATTTATCCTCTTAAACAATATTTATTTTCAAGGAAATACATAACTTTATATATCTCTATTCCTACACCACCCTAAACAATGGATGTGTTTGTGTTCAATTCCACCTTGAACTCTTTTTACAATGGCAAAACAACTTATTGTTCAGATAGGTATGGTAAATCATTAAAATTAGAATACTGG
This sequence comes from Allium fistulosum, assembly GCA_030737815.1. Taxonomy (NCBI): domain Eukaryota; kingdom Viridiplantae; phylum Streptophyta; class Magnoliopsida; order Asparagales; family Amaryllidaceae; genus Allium; species Allium fistulosum. The sequence goes on along the minus strand of CM060904.1, from coordinate 1,122,170,461 downwards.
TTTGATGTAACACAACCACTACTCAAATTTCATTCTTGACCGTTTAGCTTTGTTCATAACACATGTTTTTGTTGATTATAAAACCAACTTGATATCAAAACTAATCAAAAACTTCTTTTTGGAAAGACCATTAAAGACCAACTTTTTAAAACAAGATATGCAAGTCAATTCTCTCACAAACTAACTCAATCAAACGGATATTCGAACATACAAGATTTAATATCAAAATATATACCAAACTCATTGTAATGAAGTCTCTTATTGGCAAAAGAATAACACTGACTACAATTTTCAAATAATTCTAAATTTTCAAATAATTCTACTGATGAATCATTAGAAATAGGACATTTTTCTCAAGAGCTCACACTAAAACCGAGCTAAGTCAGCCAAAATCCAAAACATTGTAGTTTAACAAGCAAAAAACGTGTTAAAGGCTAATGCAAATAAAATTCAAGTTGCTGTTACTAAACAAATAAAGACAATCAATCACCATAGACATTCTGGTTATTCAAAAAGCCAAAATAATCAACAAAAGTTTCCAATAAAAAGATTGCAGAATCATGAGAAAGCATACAAAACGGAACATAAAAATAAAAGGCAATGGGCAGGAAAGAAAAAGAAGCACCAAAAGGTTATGTGCCCATCATGGTAGGGAAAGGAAAAGAGTAGAGGAGAGTCTATTTGTACGCAAAACTCTTGCATCATACAAATATTTTGCTACTGCTAGATATGGCTGCTCAGGAATTTGGATACAAACAGCAAGGGACTTTTTGTAGCCATGTACAGGCATTGGTGTTAATGATTTAATTGCCATAAGAAATCCACAAGATTATACAAACAACTGACACAAAGTTAAACATAATTGTAAATGTAAATGTCCAGGAATAGGAACAAACATTATTTTTCTCTAACATAAAAATAACTATTTAAAAATTGAAGTTAACATATTCAATTATAGTTAGACAGTTTACACTTATACCAAAGATCTAAACAAAACACATAATTTAGCGGTCCGCTCTAAATAATCATGCTAGAATGTTTAAAATAATGCAATCTACATATAGACGGTCTGAACGATGTTGAAAATACTAATATTAGAAAATCGAAGAACTAAAATTGGACACAAAGAAAAGGAAATATGGAAATACTTCAATTCTAAATCGCGATTGATGAATGATGTTTGAACGTGTTGAAAATACGTTCAAAATTGAAAGAACCCATTTTAAACCTATATAGAATCAAACAACCCATTTAAACCTAAAAAATTGATGGCGTTGTACCTGTAGACGATATCTGAACGATGAACGAGATCTCTGAATGATGAATGGAGAAATTTAATGAAGCGACGGTGATGTAGGCGAATTTTGATGATTGGAAGAGAGGTTTTCTTCTTTTTACGTGGTGAAAATGTTTCAAGGTAGGGAAGGATGAAAAGAGGAATTAGGGGAAGTGAAAAAAATGGCGCAAAAATTGTATAATTTAGCTATTGTCAGCGTTCACACGGAAAATTTTCCCCCAAAATTTTTTAATGACCGCACTTAAGTCACAAACGCTGACATTAGGTGCTGTTGATGGTATTTTTTCTTGTAGTGTGCCCAAGCAGACACACATGTCCTTGGGTTGGTTTAGTCGAGAGGCTGGCCGTAAAAGCAGAACACAAGTACGAATGTGTGCTACGGTGGGTTTACTCACTGGCTGGTGATGGTTGAAAAGCCTAGCCGGCCCATCACAACTTGGTATCAGAGCTGGATTCAGAACATTATAGAATATAAATTGCACTGAGTCGATATCTTGACCTAGATGACCTAGATGTTAGTCCATGAGTTGATGGTTTTGATGACAACAACCTTAGAATAAGATTATAAAATATAAATACTAACACTATAGTTTAGATATATATGTATATGCAGGATTTAACCATGCAGGTACCACGAATGAAGACTGTACAGTATAGAGATTCAAGATATCAAGATTGAAGACTCATGAGTATCAAGATAATCAAGAGTTCAAGATTTCAAGATAATTATTGAGTCTAGAATTATGTTAAAACTTCACAATAGCACTGAAATCTTCACTCCATTTTTCTTTTGGGATGGAACCCATTTCTACCTTTTTAGTGGCTTACAAACCCATGACAAGTGGCTTACAAACCCACGACAAGTGGCTTACAAACCCACAAACATCCTGGTTTTGTACAAGTTCTCGAGTCCTGACATGATGAGATATTCTACAGGAAGAAGCTTGCAAAACTACTTTAAAATGATTTTCAAAACTACTTCAGAATGATTTTAAAAATTGTTTTTCAAAATGTTTTAGCCTTAAAAATTATCTTTTCAAATGATTTTCAAAAAGATGTTTTAGCCTTAAATATTCTGGTTTTTAAACTTCGGTTTTTTTTAAAACTATATTTTAATTATAATATATTTATACTTAGATTTAAATATAAAATTATAGTAAAATTATATATATATTATTCTTTATTCATCTATGTATTTTATCTATAGTCAAGTATATTTATAAAGTTTAAAATAGTTTTAATATAAGATAAAGGTTATTTTCAAAGAAAAACAAAACATCAAAATTTCCTTTGAGATGTCGACATGCCCTAGTTCCGCATGTCGACATAGTGTCAGTTAGTTTCAAAATTTGAATTTCAAAAGAAGTGTCTATTCACCATAACCTTTCACGAATGGACATGATTGTTGTTCTTCTATAAATAGGGGTTAGTTTCAACGAATTTGATATCAGTTTTTCTAGTTTTTCACTTCTCTTCTTCTTCCACATTTTCTTATTCAAAATCCTATCATTACTCTACCGAAATCAACATTGAATCTAACTAGATTATCTCTGGTTTGATTCTCTATCACTATCTCAACAAGATCCAAGTGCTATTCAGAGTTATAGGCTTCTTTGTAATCTATCTAGCGAGAAAAGGTGTGATTGTAGCCTTGGAAATCAATCAAGCGAGAAAAGGTGTGATTGTAGCCTTGGAAATCAATTGGGTGAACTTGTTGCCCCGGAAATCTAGTATCTCTACCCAGAGGATTGTGATTCTGGTGGATGTACCTCGTAGCCTTCAAACCGAGGGTTGTAATTGTTGAATTGCTTTTGAAAGGAAATCCGTACTTAGTTGTGCGGGACTGGATGTAGGGTAACCCCGAACCAGTATAAAATCTGGTGTGTTTTTTCCTTTACTGCATTTACTTTATTTCTGTATCTGTGTTTGTTTCTGTGATTATATCTGTGTTTGAATATTGCATACATTTGTGTTCAAATTAACATAAACTTAAAGAGATTTAGTAATTTCTTAAAAACACTATTCACCCCCCCCTCTAGTGTTCATTCTAGCCTTAAGATCCATATTCCGCATTCCTCACATTTGGTATTAGACCAAGGTTTTCAAAAGTTTCATAATCTGATTTTTGAAAAAGTTTAAAAAAATGGCTATGTTTAAGAAATTTGTTAATCCATGTTTAGAAATCTTCAGATTATTATTGTCTCTTGAGTCTACATATAATCAATACTCAAATACAAGTTGTGTACTAAGATTGTTTGATGTGCAGGATTCTTGCTTTATGGGAGTTGAGGAATCAATCCAGAACAAACAAACTGTGCAGATTAAAAAGAACAAATGGATACTCGATAGTGGATGTTCTAGATACATGACTGGGAATCCAGATATGCTAAATGATCTAATATACAAAGACGGAGGACTGGTTAACTTTGGAGACAATTCAAAAGGTTATGTGATCGGCATTGGCAAAGTCGGTAACTCTGAAACTCCTATTATTACTAATGTTTTGCTAGTTAAGAATCTGAAACACAATCTGCTAAGTATAAGTCAACTATGCGATAAAGGATATAAAATTAAATTTGAAAAAGATAAGTGTCACATTGAAGATAATAATTCAACCATAATATTTGAGGGAATTAGGAAAAAGAATATTTATATTCTTAGTATGAAAATTTCAAATGATAACTTGTGTCTATTGGCAAATGCAAGTGACCCTTGGATTTGGCATAAGAGATTTGGGCATTTGAATTTCAAACTCTTATCTGGACTGTCAAAACATGATCTAGTAAGAGGCCTCCCTAAAATGAATTTTAAAGTAGATAGTCTATGTGAAGCATGTCAACTAGGAAAACTTAGAAAAAGCTCTTTTAAATTAAAAAATATAATTTCTACTTCAAAACCTCTTGAATTACTTTATATTGATCTATTTGGTCCATCTCAAATTCTATCAATAAATAATAGTAAATATGTTTTTGTAATTGTAGATGATTATTCTAGATTTACATGGACAATATTTTTAAAACATAAAAGTGATACTTTTGAATATTTTAAGAATTTTTCAAAAAGGGTTCAAAATCAACTTTCTCAAAAAATTATAACCATCCGTAGTGATCACGGTGGTGAATTTGAAAATGAAAAGTTTGAAGAATTATGCAATAAAAAGGGAATAATTCACAATTTTTCATTTCCAAGAACTCCATAACAAAACAAAGTAGTAGAATGTAAAAATAGTACGATTCAAGAGTGTGCGAGAACTATGCTTTTTGATAGTAGTTTACCAAAGTAATTTTGGGCAAAAGTAGTTGCTACCGCCTGTTATATTTTAAATAGAATTTTAATTAGACCTTTAACTGATAAGACATCTTATGAACTTATTTACTCAAAGAAACCTAAGGTATCTTATTTTAGAATTTTTGGAAGTAAATGTTTTATTTTAAATACAAAAGATAACTTAGATAAATTTGATCCTAAATCCAACAAAGGTATCTTTATCGGATACTCTAATAGAAGTAAAGCATATAGAGTATTTAATTTAAGAACTAATACCATCGAACAAACAATGCATATTTCATTTGATGAAAATTTCAAAAATTTTGAAGAAATAAATGATGAAGAGGATTTAATCACTCAAAACCAAGAGTCAACTGAAACTAATAATGAATTAAATCATCCTAATAAAAGGATTAAACTTTTAAAAGATCACCCTATAGAAAATATACTTGGAGATATGCAATCTGTTGTTAAAACTAGAAACCAACTAAGTCAAATGAGTAATGTAGCTTTTATATCAACTATTGAACCCAAAAATCCAAAAGAAGCATCAACTGATGGTTCATGGATTTTGGCTATGCAAGAAGAATTAAATCAATTCACTAGAAATGATGTTTGAGAACTTGTTCCTAGACCTAAAAATAAAACAATAATTGGAACTAAATGGGTTTATAAAAATAAAATGAATGAACAAGGAGAGGTTGTTAGAAATAAATCCCAGTTAGTCGCTCAAGGTTATTGTCAAGAAGAAGGAATAGATTTTGATGAAATCTTTGCCCCCGTAGCAAGATTAAAAGCCATTAGGATTCTACTTGCTTTCGCAAATCATAATAATTTCAAATTATTTCAAATGGATGTTAAAAGTGCATTTTTAAATGGTTTTGTAAAAGAAGAAGTATTTGTTGAACAACCACCACTTTTTGAAAATAATAAATTTCCAAATCATGTTTACAAACTTAAGAAAGCTCTATATGGTCTAAAGCAAGCTCCTAGAGCCTGGTATGATAGACTAAGATCTTACTTGTTACAATTAAATTTTGAAATAGGTAAAGTAGATAATACTCTTTTTATTAAAAGAAATGAAAATGATATTCAACTAGTACAAGTCTACGTAGATGATATCATTTTTGGATCAACTAATTTTGAAATGAATAAAGAATTCTCTGAAATAATGACAAAAGAGTTTGAGATGAGTCATATGGGTGAATTAAACTTCATTTTAGGATTACAAATAAAACAATTAGATAATGGTATCTTTATTAGTCAAGAAAAATATGCTAAAGACCTAGTTAGTAAATTTGGTTTGACTACTACGAGTGGAAAACCCACTCCTATGGCAACCAATGAGTACCTTAGTAAAGAAGATCTCTTGAAAGATGAAGATCAAAAATTATATAGAGGAATGATTGGATCACTACTCTATATAACTGCGAGTAGACCTGATATCATGCATAGTGTCTGTCTCTGTGCAAGGTATCAATCCCAACCTAAAGAAACTCACTTAAAAGCTGTAAAACGTATTATAAGATATGTTAAACACACCTTTGGTTATGGTTTATTTTATCCTAAAAATGATTCGTTTGATTTAATATCTTATTGTGATGCTGATTTTGCTGGTTGTAAATCAGACCAAAAAAGTACAAGTGGAACTTGTCACTTTTTAGGGCATTCTCTGATTTCCTGGTTTAGTAAAAAGCAAAACACGGTTTCTCTATCAACAACTGAAGCAGAGTATATTTATGCTGCTTTGGCTTGTTCTCAAGTAATATATATGCAATAAACTTTAAAAGATTTTGGTTTAAATATCTCAAAATCACCAATTTATTGTGATAATACTAGTGCAATAAATTTATCCAAAAATACTACTCAACATGCTCGAACTAAACATATTGATATCAGACACCATTTTCTCAGAGATAATATAAGTAGAGAAGTAATTACTCTCGACTATATCAATTCTGAAAATCAAATTGCTGATATCTTAACAAAACCCTTAAATGAATCTACATTTACTAAATGAAGAAGAGAATTAGGTATTTGTTCATTAACTGAAATATAAAATATAAATAACAAGTATAATTCAAAATTAATTCAAAATAAATTAAATAGGCAAAAAGTCAAGAACCATTTCGACATCCCCGTAGACCCATGTCGACATATAACGTTTTTTAATTTTAAATTTTTTCCCACCAAAATTCAAATAAGTGGTTATAAATTTCTCCTATTTCGAAATTTTCTTCATTCTCTTTGTTCTCTTTCTGTTCTTCCTTCTGAGATCAATTTATCAATGACCTCCTCTTCCAAATCAAACTTAAAATCAACCTTTTTGTTCCCATCGCCTACTTCTGGTCCGTTTCAACAATCAATGCTCGCTCGTGTAACGAAAATAGAGGATTCTCTGAAAGATACCCTTCAGTTAATGACTGAAATCCAAGTGATGCAACTTCGAATGGCCAAAGAACAAGAGAGGCAAGGCAAAATCCTTAGGAATTTGCAAAAATTTCTTATGGATAATCATGCTAACCCAATCTTAATTGACGAGGACTCTTCAGAAGATCATAAACAAGAGGAAAGTGAAGAAGAAGAAGAACCAATGGAAGAAGAGCATGCGGAAGACAATGACAAAGTCGTTTGCATTGGCGAAGTGTGCTTTGAAAAAGATGGAAATCTTGTCGAACAACGTGGAAATTTCTGCTTCCACTATCCAAATTGTTCGGTTCATAGATCTCCTATGTTCAAACACACACATTAGTTTCTTCTCTTTCTTTTCTATTTGTTGTTTGTTTTCTTTTCGATCTCTACGAAAAATGTAAATATAAACAAATATATAATTAATAAATAATGTGTGTTCTTATATATGTTCTATTAAAAGTATTATTATATAGATTCTTAGTTAGGAGGGTCTGTAATTTAGGACTAAGTTTTAGGTTTACAAGTATTGATGATAACACTATCATCATATAGAATATTAGAGTAAGAACTATATAGTTTGGAGTTATATAGTTTAGAGTTTGTTTTTGTTGATGACAGAGGGGGAGAAATATAAAATAGGAGAGTTAGGCATAGATTAAGGGGGAGTTATTAGATTTAGGGGGAGTCAATAGGATAGAAGTAATATTTTATAAACAAAGGTTGTTATCATCAAAAAGGGGGAGATTGTTAGTCCATGAGTTGATGGTTTTGATGACAACAACCTTAGAATAAGATTATAAAATATAAATACTAACATTATAGTTTAGATATATATGTATATGCAGGATTTAACCATGCAGGTACCAAGAATGAAGACTGTACAGTATAGAGATTCAAGATATCAAGATTGAAGACTCATGAGTATCAAGATAATCAAGAGTTCAAGATTTCAAGACAAGTATTGAGTCTAGAATTATGTTAAAACTTCACAATAGCACTGAAATCTTCACTCCATTTTTCTTTTGGGATGGAACCCATTTCTACCTTTTTAGTGGCTTACAAACTCACGACAAGTGGCTTACAAACTCACGACAAGTGGCTTACAAACCCACGAACATCCTGGTTTTGTACAAGTTCTCGAGTCCTGACATGATGAGATATTCTGCAGGAATAAGCTTGCAAAACTACTTCAAAATGATTTTCAAAACTACTTCAAAATGATTTTAAAAATTGTTTTTCAAAATGTTTTAGCCTTAAAAATTATCTTTTCAAATGATTTTCAAAAAGATGTTTTAGCCTTAAATATTCTGCTTTTTAAACTTCGGTTTTTTTTAAACTATCTTTTAATTATAATATATTTATACTTAGATTTAAATATAAAATTATAGTAATATTTTATATATATTATTCTTTATTCATCTATGTATTTTATCTATAGTCAAGTATATTTATAAAGTTTAAAATAGTTTTAATATAAGATAAAGGTTATTTTCAAAGAAAAACAAAACATCAAAATTTCCTTTGGGATGTCGACATGCCCTAGTACCCCATGTCGACATAGTGTCAGTTAGTTTCAAAATTTGAATTTCAAAAGAAGTGTCTCTTCGCCATAACCTTTCACGAATGAACATGACTGTTGTTCTTCTATAAATAGGGGTTAGTTTCAATGAATTTGATATCAGTTTTTCACTTCTCTTCTTCTTCCACATTTTCTTATTCAAAATCCTATCATTACTCCGCCGATATCAACATTGAATCTAACTAGATTATCTCTGGTTTGATTCTCTATCACTATCTCAACAAGATCCAAGTGCTATTCAGAGTTATAGGCTTCTTTGTAATCTATCTAGCGAGAAAAGGTGTGATTGTAGCCTTGGAAATCAATCAAGCGAGAAAAGGTGTGATTGTAGCCTTGGAAATCAATTGGGTGAACTTATTGCCCCGAAAATCAAGTATCTCTACCCAGAGGATTGTGATTCTGGAGGGTGTACCTCGTAGCCTTGAAACCGAGGGTTGTAATTGTTGAATTGCTTTTGAAAGGAAATCTGTACTTAGTTGTGCGGGACTGGATGTAGGGTAACCCCGAACCAGTATAAAATCCGGTGTGTTCTTTCCTTTACTACATTTAATTTATTTATGTATCTGTGTTTGTTTTTATGATTATATCTATGTCTGAATATTGCATACATTTGTGTTCAAATTAACATAAACTCAAAGAGATTTAGTAATTTCTTAAAAACACTATTCACCCCCCCTCTAGTGTTCATTCTAGCCTTAAGATCCATATTCCGGATTCCTCACACTAGAGTCCTGTTCCTTGGGTGTGTAGTGGTTAGTAATTAAATTAACTAATTAGGAATATAAATGATTATTAGGAATAATCATTGGGACGTATTTTGTAACATCCTGTCTTTTTGTATGTTTTAAGCAGACACGCATGCCGACCAAACCATATAGAAGGGCAGATTGTTATTGGGGTGAATAAGAAAAAGCAAAGAAGAAAACAAAACAAAACAGAATCTCGGAGCGGAATGACAAAATATAATAATCAAATAACAGTTCATGAAGCTGTGTACAAAACATTTGATTATACTTATACAATACAAAATCAGAGTTACACATATCAGAGATACACAAATAATGCAGCGGAACGATATGAATGCAGTGGAATAAATATAGTAAATAATAGTAGTACAAATCTTCGTCTTCGTCCTCCAAAAATAAGGTCTTCAAATCCTGAAATGCTCAAGCTGACCCGAGCGAATTGAAAAGACAAAACACTCGAGTCAGAACTAAAAGATCTTATGTGAGTTAAATCAACGGTAAATAAATATGAGTGGAACAACATCGGGGATGTTTACGGGGTTTGACATCTCCTATCCAGTGTCTAACGTGAGTGCAGTAACTTAAGAGATGTTTGAGATTCACATCTCCTAACTATCTACTATGTAGTACAATACGTAATTATAATATGTCTACAGTAAGATAAAATATTAAAATAGCGTTAAGGCATTACATTTTCCCCCTTAACACATTTTATAATGCCAATAGTCTATACAGTACCGTAACTCCCCATAAACTGGGGCCGCCAGAGGATACCCCATAGGTATGACATAAAACAAACTCGTAGAAGGCGCGCTAGGGTAGGTGACACGATACAACTAGGAAATTCCAGGGTAGATATACCAATTACACTTCCGGACTGGTGGTAATGCATAGCAGCTACTACCGCCCATCTCGGAACACACTCCCAAATCAAAATCGAGGGTGGCCACCAAATCAATCGCAAAGTCAGAATATAGTATCGAAGGAATATGCCCGATCGGAGGAATGACCTCACTTAGCCCGTTAATTTCTCATGTTTTAGCCACCTCAAGCTAACTCATGGGAGTCAGGTCCTTGTATATACCTCATATAGGATCATCGCCAATCATCCTACTTCATTCTGAAATCTCCACCGCTTACACAGTTGTCAAAGTGGTTTTCGGTATTGGTAGAGAGTATGACAATATCCGATCTCGGTCTCTTTAACAATCAATCGCTTATTATACACCGGATGGTTCTTTTACATTTCCAAAATCATTTCATAATTAATATCATAATATCATATTCAATTCAAATTATATCACTTTTGAAATCATTACTTACTTCCGAAATTATATCACATTGAAATCATAGTTCGAAATTATGTTTCCTTTCAAAAGTCATATTTCCAAAATAGGTTAAACTCTCATTTCAAAATATCATATTAAACCAAATATACTATTTAGATCCCAACTTAGGTTATAATGTCGCTTAACCACATTCACTTTAAAAATCGAGAATTTGAATATAAATCCATCTATTTTACTTAGTTTGGAATTTAGAAGAAAATAGTTTAAATAGTTATAAATAGTTAATATAGATTTAAAATAGATTAAATATAATTAAAATAGATTAAGTAGCTTTAAAATAGATTAATTAGATTTAAAATAAGTTAAAACAGGTTAATTAGTTTAAATAAATTAAATGGTTTGAAATAGGTTAAAATGATTTAATATAATTAATACAGGTTAAAATAGTTTAATACTTTGAAATCTTAATAATTAGAAATCTTGAAATAATATATTTTAAAACAGTTCATATTAAAACATGAATTTGGAATTAATATCAAATTAAACTATTCATTTCATTTCAACACATTGGACCATTTTCAATTTCTGAGTCAACAAACCAAATTCCAAACTCTTCAATTTAACATTTCAATAAACTATTGAATTTCATATCGTTTCAATCCATGTTCAAATATCAATTCGAATTACTCCAATTTCAAAATATTTCAAAGTTATTTTTAAACAACTTCAATAACTTAATTTTGATAGAATTTCATTTATACTTAAAAGTTTAACTTTAAACTTCCAATTAAATTTCTTAAAACAATTCCTTTAAACCAATTCACATTTCAACATAAAACTTGATTTTTCAATAATAATTCATTCATATAAATCAAATTTTATTTCAAAATATCATTTAATTAAATTCGAAAATTAAAGATTTTAAAATCATTTAATTTAACCAATCCGGTGTCAGTATATAATTCTCTACCCTAGGGTCAAGTGATACGGATATTTATCATTTCAATCCGCAATTTAAAAATTTTATATTTACGGATATATATCATTTCAATCCGCAATCCCGAATTAATAATAAATTTCATAAAATCGCTCGAGTCTATCTTTTCAACCCATAACGATTTTTCCTTAATCTATTGATCATTCGGGTATGTATCATTTCAACCCATAGTGAACTTGCAGTTTATAACGATATAAAATAAAACATCCATTCATCCAATATCAACAATCAACATCCATTACAAACATCATCCAAATCAATCAATAAATATCAATATAGAACTGATAATCAATAATAGGTATTTAATTAGCAATTTATATTCAATAATAAATTAAATAACAATTTAATTCCAATTAATAGGAATGGTAATTTAAAACTATCAAACAGCCATAATTAAATTCATAATCACATCACAAATTTAATTTAACAAACATAAGAAATTTTAGAAGTTGTGAGTGGGTTAAACAACTCACCTTTGAATATAAATTGAATTTAAATCCAATTTAAGCCTAAAATTCAAACAGTCTTCGAATCCAACCAAACCAGCGTCAAAATGTCCAGAATTTCAATACGATCCCAATGCAAGAAATCGCGCGAGAATTGGACCTCGTACGTAAAAGTTATATTGATTAGAACATTTGGAAATCAAAAATTAAATTAAAACAGAAATAGATAGATTTACACATTTGACTGCCATGTCCTCATCCACTGTTTGAAACCCTAGTGCCAACCGCGATCGTTCGAAACCCAGTCTTGATTCACATCGTTCCTGAAACCACCACGCGCCGCCTCAACCCGGTCGCCGTTCATCACGCCACTCACCCTACGGTCTCCCTGGCCCACCGCGACCCCGTATTCCCCCATCAACGTCAGTCAGAGCACGAATATACCATAGCCGCCACCGCCACTTCTTACCCTAATCGAAATTTAGCAGCAAATCCGACCGTCAAACCCTCGAACAACTCAGGTAGATGCGATCCCCTCGCGACTCTCCATGACCCCGTACAACTTATTTGACGATCGGTCGACGATTGATAACGACGCGATGAACGGTCGAGAATACACCATCGAATTATGGGCACACAGAAACCCAGATCGAGAAACAGGCAGCTGATTTTCCTTGCGCTCGTCGAGAGCTTCAAAACGACATATAATTCGATATAGTTTGTGGAGTTTGAAATTTTGATTTGAATTTGATTTTGAAATTGCAATTGGGAATTAGGGTTTTGTCTGCCATTGGAATGAGGAGGGGCAAATGGAATGGTACGTATAGAAATGAGGAATAAGAAGTGACTAGGGTTTATAACAAGGTATTTATAGGTAGATCAGAAAATAAAACGAATGAACACAATTGATTTGGGTTTGAACGATAAACGACCCAAAAAGCCCGTTTCGACTCCGGAACAAAAATAGGTCAACCCATATATCAAAATAGATGCTTTCAAATATTTTAAATTCAATGGAACATGTTTGAAGTCCAAATTCCATCGTATGAAGAAGTTATGATAAAATCAACTTATTTCAAATTGATTTCAATTAAATTGATTTCTAGGCGTTTCGAGTCTGTACGATCAAACAACAAGTCCGATAGTTACGAAACTTGAAATCCTACATTAATTCACCGTTACGGATCCAATGAAACTAGTTTCGTTGAAATCCAAGGTAGCGGCCAAAATGGCTATTTTCCTGTTAATTAAATAAATTAATATTAAATTAATTAAATCAAAATTTTCAATTCAAAGTTAATAAGTCACAATTTCTATCATTTTAGATTACTTGGAAATTTACCATAATTTAAAACAAATTTAGATTTCAATTCAAAGTTAATTAATTTACCAATTACAGTGTTTAGCTTCAATTAAATCAAATTATTTAAAGTTTAATTCCAATAAATTGTTTTTATTTGATTTCAATCTTTATACTCAATCCATTATTACTCAAATAACCTAGTCAATATTAGTTGATACCTTATTTCACTAACAGACAACATTTCCAACTTTTATTTGTACTTACTACTATAATTCAATAATATTGAAATTTTGTCAATTTCACACATTAATTAAGATTTCAAATCCAATTAATTAATTTATCTTGGTTCCATTCTTTTATTACATCAATTATTTCTTTATAAATAAAATTAGCATTTCTTATTCATTTTGTTACATTCACAGTCTCAGTTATTGTCTTAATCTTATTAATGTAACATTAAAGTTTATTTAATTCTAACTGATTTCCCATTTTAATTTAATAAACCAAATAAACAAGTAACTTATAACCATCATTACCATAACTTTTAATTACACTATGAATTCATTATTCATAAACAAATGTTACAATTCTCATATAATACTGATTTTATTCAATTACCATTAACTATCTATTTACAATAATTAAATATTTACATTTGTTTCTTATATTCAAGTTTATAACCAAGTATAACAATTTCATTATTTCCATTGATTGGAGTTTCATTAACGTTGCTAATAATTAACTTAAATTAACATGGTTACCTTTCATCCTATTTATTATTTCATTAACCAATTACAAAATTTTATTTCTTTCAATATTAAATTACCAAAATCTCATTAATTTAACAATTTTTGATTATCGAAAATTACGGGTCGTTACACTCTCCCCCACTCAAAACTTTTCGTCCCCGAAAAAGAAAAAGAAGGGAAAAGAAGGAATTAAGAAAATTAATATCTTATTCAAAATATTAAATTTATAAACAAATAAATTTACAAATTTAATTAATTTAAATAAAATGTATCAATTTATAGCAATAAAATCCTTTTATACTTAACAAAAGTTTGGAAAACATTTCACAAAATTTTCTAAGTCCAAAATTCACGAAAAATTTCGATAGAGTTTCCTTTGTACGAAGAGGCTCGGGAGAAATTATAATATCAATAAAATAATATATATCAAATTATTTTTTCAAAATAATATATCCCAACAGCGGGAAAAACAATATAATATCGTTAGAAAACCATAATCCGAGAACGTACCTATTTGTCGGGCAAACAACGCTTAATTACGAAACCAAAAACAGTGGCAATTGCTTCCATAACCTGTATTTCACTTATATAATCCAAACAGAGTTAATAATTATATAAAATGAAATATTTAAAGTTGTTTCAACCATTAACAAACAAATCAATATAAAACAACAATCACTGGCAACCACAACATACAATCATCATATGAAATCAATAAAATCAACTATCCATCCATAGCAACAAACAAATGGTTTGTTCGGGTTCAGAAATTTTTAACCGCCTAGAATGACGAATAAACTACTGGGTGCACCATTTACTCAACAGTCTTAGATGAACTCAATAGATTATTCATACATCTTTAACAATTAGAAGTATCCTATCCCAAACAACCCATAAACCAAAACAATAATTTACAATGTACTTGAGTTATTCTTATTAAATTTCTTTCACAACATTTACAGTTTTTATTTTTCTTTTCATTCATACAAGGATTATTTCTTTAACTTACATTTATCTCTTAAAAAATTTTATTCCCATTAATTCATTCAGTGTTTATTTCATTTATTTTCCTTTATTACTTACAAAAAAATTCATTTTCATTTATCCATATCATGTCAATTTCTTTTATTGCATTACATTCATTTTATTATTAACTTTAATTATAAATAGTTTCAATATTAACTTAAGTTCAAAATCCTTTACTTACAGTACTCATTTTCTATTTCATTTAATTAGTAGTATTACAATTTTAACTCAAGTTTATAACTATTTTCATATCAAATTTCTTATTTATAAAAGTAAATTTCATTGAACACTTCCATTACATAAGTTTTACTTGTAAAAATTTCCATTACATATTCTTTTAACATTTCAACTTTTTATAATTGGTAAGTTATATATATATGTCTTTAAGAATGCAATTGAAAGTTACATAAGTTTGACTAACTTATTTTAATTAACTTAAGGTTCAATAATTATCAGTTCTTATTTTCATATTCTTTTCGTTTACAAGTTACAAATTTCAAATTCCTTGTATATTTTAGTTATAACTTCACATAACATTTCTTATTTTCATTTAGAAGTTTCAATTATTAAATAGTTAAATTTTTTATTCCATTTCAGTTATTGAAATCTCTAATTCATAGAAATTTAAGAACTAAATGCCGGGTTCCATTTCAAATCATTTAAAATAATATATACAAATATATATACACTCAAAACTTTTATATTCAATCATATTTAAACTAAAAAAATTATTTGTTTATCAAAATAGATCTGTAGTAAAACTACTACAATGGCCTTCCCACTTTGAAACTCGACAATGAATGTCGATGATGCGTGCACTCATCACCGAAATTATTTTCCAGCGACAAAGAGGGGAGTACAGAAATCATTTCCTTCCAAAATTACATTAAAACATTTCCTTCAAATTATATTGAAATATTATATCAGAAGTACTTTTAAATAATACAAATATTATATTCCAAATCCTTTGAAAGAAATTTTCAAAATCACGGAAATTAAGTTCCCAAATTTCAGTTTATTTTCATTTTATTTACAAGCTTATTTTTCAACCAATACCTATAAAGTTCACTATCTAACAAAAAAAATACAATCAAATATATCATTTATAAAATTTATTAATTTATATACAAAAATATAATAGGCAAAATTATTTCATTCACCTATATTCAAAACAATATTGTGTAGGTCTGTCCTATTAAGTGTTTAGAAATCCCTATCGGTGTCATAACGTCCTATGCACCAACCAGAATTTATAAATACAAAATGGAACAAATTAACACAATATAAAAACCTTTTTATAACACTAACAAATATGCTCTCTTATATATATACTCTCAGGGACTCATTCTAGGGTATTACTACCCTTTTTAAAATGAGTCAAACCCCACAAAGCTAAGGTTATGCTAAACCAAAGCTCTGATACCAACTGTAACATCCCGCCTTTTAGTACATTTTAAGCAGACACGCATGCCGACTCAAACCATACAGAAGGGCGGATTGTTATTGGGGTGAATAAGAAAAAGAAGAGAAGAAAAAAAACAAAACAGAATCTCGCAGCGGAATGACAAAATATAATAATCAAATAACAGTTCATGAAGCTATGTACAAAACATTTGATTATACTTATACAATACAAAATCAGAGTTACACATATCAGAGATACACAAATAATGCAGCGAAACAGTATGAATGCAGTGGAATAAATATAGTAAATAATAGTAGTACAAATCTTCGTCTTCGTCCTCCAGAAATAAGGTCTTCAAATCCTGAAATGCTCAGGCTGACCCGAGCGAATTAAAAAGACAAAACACTCAAGTCAGAACTAAAAGATCTTATGTGAGTTAAATCAACGGTAAATAAATATGAGTGGAACGGCGTCGGAGATGTTTACGGGGTTTGACATCTCCTATCCAGTGTCTAACGTGAGTGCGGTAACTTAAGAGATGTTTGGGATTCACATCTTCTAAGGATCCATTAAACTATCTACTATGTAGTACAATACACTATTATAATATGTCTACAGTAAGATAAACTATTAAAATAGCGTTAAGGCATTACATTTTCCCCTTTAACACATTTTATAATGCCAATAGTCTATACAATACTGTAACTCCCCGTAAACTGGGGCCGCCAGAGGATACCCTATAGGTACGACATAAAACAAACTCGTAGAAGGCGCGCTAGGGTAGGTGACACGGCACAACTAGGCATTGCCAGGGTAGATATACCAATTACATTTCCGGACTGGTGGTAACGTGTAGCAGCTACTACCGCCTACCTCGGAACACACTCCCAAATCAAAATCGAGGGTGGCTATCAAATCAATCGCAAAGTCAGAATATAGTATCGAAGGAATTTCCCGATCGGAGGAATGACCTCATCAATTGCTCCTGTTTTAGCCACCTTAAGCTAACTCATAGGAGTCAGGTCCACGTATATACCTCATATAGGATCGTTGCCAACCATCCTACTTCATTCTGGAATCTCCACCGCGTACACAGTTATCAAAGTGGTTTTCGGTATTGGCAGAGAGTATGACAATATCCGATCTCAGTCTCTTTAACAACCAATCACTTATTATACACCAGATGGTTCTTTTACATTTTCGAAATCATTTCATAATTAATATCGAAATATCATATTCAATTCAAATTATATCACTTTCGAAATCATTACTTACTTCCGAAATTATATCACATTGAAATCATAGTTCGAAATTATATTTCCTTTCAAAAGTCATATTTCCAAAATAGGTTAAACTCTCATTTCAAAATATCATGTTAAACCAAATATGCTATTTAGATCCCAACTTAGGTTATAATGTCGCTTAACCACATTCACTTTAAAAATCGAGAATTTGAATATAAACCCATCCACTTTACTTAGTTTGGAATTTAGAAGAAAATAGTTTAAATAGTTATAAATAGTTAATATAGATTTAAAATAGATTAAATATAATTAAAATAGATTAAGTAGCTTTAAAATAGATTGATTAGATTTAAAATAAGTTAAAACAGGTTAATTAGTTTAAATAAATTAAATGATTTGAAATAGGTTAAAATGATTTAATATAATTAATACAGGTTAAAATAGTTTAATACTTTGAAATCGTAATAATTAGAAATCTTGAAATAATATATTTTAAAACAGTTCATATTAAAACATGAATTTGGAAATAATATCAAATTAAACTATTCATTTCATTTCAACACATTGGACCATTTTCAATTTCAGAGTCAACAAACCAAATTCCAAACTCTTCAATTTAACATTTCAATAAACTATTGAATTTCATATCGTTTAAATCCATGTTAAAATATCAATTCGAATTACTCCAATTTCAAAATATTTCAAAGTTATTTTTAAACAACTTCAATAACTTAATTTCGATAGAATTTCATTTATACTTAAAAGTTTAACTTTAACTTCCAATTTATTTTCTTAAAACAATTCCTTTAAACCAATTCACATTTCAATATAAAACTTGATTTTTCAATAATAATTCAATTCATATAAATCAAATTTTATTTCAAAATATCATTTAATTAAATTCAAAAATTAAGGATTTTAAAATCATTTAATTTAACCAATCCGGTGTTAGTATATAATTCTCTACCCTAGGGTCAAGTGATACGGATATTTATCATTTCAATCCGCAATTTAAAAAATTTATATTTACGGATATATATCATTTCAATCCGCAATCCCGAATTAATAATAAATTCCATAAAATCGCTCGAGTCTATCATTTCAACCCATAACGATTTTTCCTTAATCTATTGATCATTCGGGTATGTATTATTTCAACCCATAGTGAACTTGCAGTTTATAACGATATAAAATAAAACATCCATTCATCCAATATCAACAATCAACATCCATTACAAACATCATCCAAATAAATCAATAAATATCAATATAGAACTGATAATCAATAACATGTATTTAATTGGCAATTTATATTCAATAATAACTTAAATAACGATTTAATTCAAATAAATTCAAATTAATAGGAATAGCAATTTAAAACTATCAAACAGCCATAAATAAATTCATAATCACATCACAAATTTAATTTAACAAACATAAGAAATTTTAGAAGTTGTGAGTGGGTTAAAATACTCACATTTGAATTTAAATTGAATATAAATCCAATCTAAGCCCAAAATTCAAACAGTCTCCGAATCCAACCAAACCAGCATCAAAATGTCCGGAATTTCAATACGATTCCAATGTAAGAAACCGCGCGATAATTGGACCTCGTACGTAAAAGTTATATTGATTAGAACATTTGGAAATCAAAAATTAAATTAAAACAGAAATAGATAAATTTACACGTTTGACTGCCACGTCCTAATCCACTGTTTGAAACCCTAGTGCCCACTGCGATCGTTCGAAACCCAGTCTCGATTCTCATCGTTCCTGTAACCACCACACGCCGCCTCGACCCGGTCGCCGTTCATCACGCCACTCACCCCGCAGTCTCCCTGGCCCACCGCGACCCATATTCCCCCATCAACGTCAGTCAGAGCACGAATATACCATGGCCGCCGCCACCACTTCTTACCCTAATCAAAATTTAGCAGCAAATCCGACTGTCAAACCCTCGAACAACTCAGGTAGATGCGATCCCCTCGCGACTCTCCACGACCCCGTACTATTTATTTGACGATCGGTCGACGATTGATAACGACGCGATGAACGGTCGAGAATAAACCATCGAATTCTGGGCACACAGAAACCCCGATCGAGAAATAGGCAGCTGATTTTCCTTGCGCTCGTCGAGAGCTTCAAAATGACATATAATTCGATATAGTTTGTGGAGTTTGAAATTTTGATTTGAATTTGATTTTGAAATTGCAATTGGGAATTAGGGTTTTGTATGCCATTGGAATGAGGAGGGGCAAATGGAATGGTACGTACAGAAATGAGGAATAAGAAATGACTAGGATTTATAACGAGGTATTTATAGGTAGATCAGAAAATAAAACGAATGAACACGATTGATTTGGGTTTGAACGATAAACGACCCGAAAAGCCTGTTTCGACTCCGGAACGAAAATGGGTCAACCCATATATCAAAATAGATGCTTTCAAATATTTTAAATTCAATGGAAAAGGTTTCAAGTCCAAATTCCATCGTATGAAGAAGTTATGATAAAATCATCTTATTTCAAATTGATTTCAATTAAATTGATTTCAATTAAATTGATTTCTAAGCGCTTCAAGTCCGTACGATCAAACGACAAGTCCGATCGTTACGAAACTTGAAATTCTACAATAATTCACCGTTACGGATCCGATGAAACTGGTTTCGTCGAAATCCGACTCAGCGGCCAAAATGGCTATTTTCCAGTTAATTAAATTAATTAATATTAAATTAATTAAATCAAAATTTTCAATTCGAAGTTAATAAATCACAATTTCTATCATTTTAGATTACTTAGACATTTACCATAATTTAAAACAAATTTAGATATCAATTCAAACTTAATTAATTTACCAATTTCAGTGTTTAGCAATTAAATCCAATTATTTAAAGTTTAATTCCAATAAATTGTTTTTATTTGATTTCAATCTTTATACTCAGTCCATTATTACTCAAATAACCTAGTTAATATTTGTTGATACCTTATTTCACTAATAGACCACATTTCCAACTTTTATTTATATTTACTACTATAATTCAATTATATTGAAATTTTGTCAATTTCACACATTAATTAAGATTTTAAATCCAATTAATTAATTTATCTTGGTTCCATTCTTTTATTACATCAATTATTTCTTTATGAATAAAATTAGCATTTCTTATTCATTTTGTTACATTCACCGTCTCAGTTATTGTCTTAATCTTATTAATGTAACATTAAAGTTTATTTAATTCTAATTGATTTCCCATTTTAATTTAATAGACTAAATAAACAGGTAACTTATAACCATTGTTACCATAACTTTTAATTACACTTATGAATTCATTATTCATAAACAAATGTTACAATTCTCATATAATACTGATTTTATTCAATTACCATTAACTATCTATTTACAATAATTAAATATTTACATTTGTTTCTTATATTCAATTTTATAACCAAGTATAACATTTTCATTATTTCCATTGATTAGAGTTTCATTAAAGTTGCTAATAATTGACTTAAATTAACATGGTTACCTTTCATCCTATTTATTATTTCATTAACAAATTACAAAATTTTGTTTCTTTCAATATTAAATTACCAAAATCTCATTAATTTATCAATTTTTGATTATCAAAAATTACGGGTCGTTACATATTTGAAAAGTTTTTTATAATACTATATAAAACTTATTTGTTTTTATCATAATATTAACTATGAGATCTCATTGTTCGTAATTTTCTCGCAAAAGCTCCATTATCAAACCTTTATGGATACTAAAAATAGATATATGTTACATGTCATAAATTACTTGTCCTTTCAATTTTTCTTAAAGTTAGTTATGCCTAAAATAGTACAAAAGAATTACTTTCAACCTATAAACTATTGTTGGCTTTTATTGCATTTAGCTTTTGGCTATTTTTATGCGAGTTTGAATTGGATTTTTGATGAATTTCATGATTTTCTATGTAATAAAGGATTTTAATAAATGATTGAATTATCGGGTGGTATGGGACACTTTGCACAATTCTTTCGATTATTATTATAATTTGTTAAATAGAGTTTAAAGTGGAAATTACTAGCTTTTAGTAAATACTTGAATTTACTTCCTGATATGGGACAGTTAGCTAAATTCTTGTAATTACTGGAGTGACAGTAATCAACACTTAGAGTTGTATTATCTTAGGGTGTTCGGATTTCAGACCGATAGATCCCCGAGAGAAGATAACTCATTTTTTATCGATTTGAGAATCGATACATTTTTAGATTTGGGTAGGCAGATCTCTTTCGGAAGATCAGTTATGTGTAAATACGGCTGTCTCTTTCGGAAGGCAGATTTTTACATGCATCGTAGTCTATAGATACCACAACCTATCAGTTTATTTGGTTTCATACAATTAGACAATGTTTACCTCTTTCGGAAGGTGAATTTGCATAGGACAGATTAGGTACACGGCTGCTCTTTTCTTTGAGCGGCGTCCCTAATCTGCAGTCTCTTTCGGAAGGCTTCCTTCCTATATAGCGGCTCTCTTTCGGTAGATTTCGTGTCACTGTATTAAACTGATAGATGACTACCGGTATTATTTCATTATTGATGATTACTTCTTCAGAGATTTTTAGTATCGATGCGTCCTTTATGGCTCTGAGGAATTTTGAATTGGTTATCACCATATTTTGATATGATAGTCTATTGAGACTTGATATGTATTTATGAAATGGTGATTTGCAGATATGCCTTATTGAGTATTTGTTTTGGGCATATTTTATTTATGACTTAGTTGGTTATTATTAAGTCAAAATTTTAAGATCTGTATTTATTGATTTGATATGCCTTTTTAAATTTTTGGGATTTAGGCATATTTTGAGGTGACTATTTTAGAGTGAAGTCATTTATAGATTTATATAGTGAATTTAATTAATATGCCTTATTATGATTGTTTGTTCAGCATATTTTATATGGCTTATTATTTTAAGTCATAAAGTTATGAAATTAACATCTTTTCAAACTATTGTGTCGAAATGCCTCGTTCTAATGTTTAGGAATCTTTATCGATAACGTTGATCAGGCGCATCGACCAGAATTCTTATAGCACTCAATAGACAATTAACACAAAAATTATTTTCTATAAGATATACATATTTCTTTTAATACTCGGGTCAGGCCGAGACTTTACAAGTACAGGGACCCATTGACCTTTGGATTTTAGGCCAGCATTGAAGTAGAGTATTTTGATAGTTTTAGTTTATTTCATACTTGTATATATTGACAATTAGGAGTTTATGTCATCTATATTATATAGTAGTGACTTTGCACCTGATACAAGATTTAGGATATGATGTATATATTTATGTGGGTCTAGTACTCATATTTTGTAGACTCACATTCTATTATGTATATGATGATGTATATTATTCCGCTGTGATTTGTGACTCGGACTCTGATTTATCTATATTATATACTATTCTGAATATTTTTAATCGGTGTGTTTATTACTTTATATTGATACTGTACACGTCAAATTTTTAGTTCAGATCCTCAAAAAGGTAAATAAGACGTGTAAGTGTTAGTATAAAGATATATTCACATTCGATCGCCCTTAACCAGCCGTATTCTCCGGATTAGCAGATGACATTCCTTGTACTTCTGTGCTAAACTGGGCATAGCGGTTTTCACAAAAAAGAGTTTTTTATTCAATTTTTTAATAATGCATATATAATTATATGTATATTGATTTCAATTTTAATAGGTGTGTGTGTGTGTATCTGTGTGTGTACGTGTGTGTTTGTGTGTGTTTG
Source organism: Allium fistulosum (assembly GCA_030737815.1). NCBI lineage: Eukaryota > Viridiplantae > Streptophyta > Magnoliopsida > Asparagales > Amaryllidaceae > Allium > Allium fistulosum. The sequence continues at coordinate 1,122,146,915 of CM060904.1, read as the reverse complement.
AATTAGTTAAAATCAATTTAAAATTCAAACTTTAAATAAGTATACGTATATCAATATATATATATATTAACCATAAATAAATAATATAAATATTAACATATATCTTGGCTGATATACGCACACATATAACATAAATTTTAATATATATATATATATGTATGTATGTATGTATGTATGTATATTATTAATGTCGAAATATATATACATATATGTGTGTGTTTTTGACGCAACGTGATAAGCGAATTTGATGATGTCAATCGAATCCGTCCAGGATCCAATCCGATTAGCGGAATTAATCGGTGAATTGATGCAGAATCGATGGATTGAAAATACCCGAATGCCCAAATCCGTTGATCTCGCGAGATACCGGACTTTAGCTATCTTCGACACGTTGATCGCACACGATGCCGTGAGAGAAGATCTACGATTCTTCGAACGTTGATCTAGCGCACTAGATTCCGTGAATCGGCTTCAATAATCGTTGATTCGAGCGCACTCGAATATTCGAAGGTGGAGATAGGAGATAACACTCGACTACCAATTTTAATGGTGACACAAGAGCACACAAAAGAAATTTTATTCAAATTCAACAACTCTTTTACAAATGACGCACACCCCTATTTATAGAGATTTTACAACACACAACTCCCATAAGTCGTATACGACTTAACGACTTAACAAAGAAAATACAAACACTTAGGTCGTTACATGACCTTCAACAGTAATTACAACATATTACGACTTAAGGAAATTACAACACTTCAGTACACAACTTAACCATTAACGACATAAGAACACAACACGACTTAACAAGACTTCATGGCCTAATTCTTGCGACCTAAAGAAATCATACGCGACTTAAATTGGTTCATCTTCAGGCGTCGCGACTTAACTAGGTCGTATCTCATTAGGGCAGAGCTTCGTTAGGTCGGAGATAGGTAGGTCGCTGCTCGCTAGGTCAGAGATTGGTAGGTCGCTGCTCTTCGTTAGGTCGGAGATGGTAGGTCGCTGCCCTTCGTTAGGTCGGAGATTGGTAAACTTGCTAAGTCGCGAACGACCTAAGACCATCGAACGACTTTCGCTAGGTCGTTGGCGACCTAAGGCATCAGCAGACTGGCGACCTAGGTTCCGTGATTCAGGGGAAGTGAATTCGAAGTTAGGTCGTACGCGACCTATGGTGAACTGTTCGCGATTTAAGGGGTTGGAGGCAGAACGACCTAGGCTAGCTTCTTCTTCCTCGCGATTTAAGAATCGTTCGATTCTGGTGAGTGCTGCATCATCCTCCCCTTGTTGGAAAGAATTCGTCCTCGAATTTAAAAGTTCTTCCCTATTGGGTTGTTCATGGTACGGAATCAAATGTTTGAACGTTCTAAACCCCAACGCTTTAGGTCGCGGGTGCAATTCATCATCCTTCTCATTAGGTCGTGAACGACCTAGGTCCTTTGAGCGAGATTGCGCGGCATCATCGACCTCTGTTTGAAATGAATTTGTCCCGAATTCATTTTCTCTTCTTCTTCGAGACGCTGTCTTCCACTCATTATCTGGTTTGATGCGGCTCTGGTGATAACCACTCTTGTGATTAATCTTGTCTTGACTCTTTGATGATGCGGCTTGACATAAGGAACGCGTTGCATAAAACAGACGTGGCATTAGACAGGCGGCATAAGGAAGTGATCTGAGGGAGACGACATATGAAAAAGTGTGGAATGAACTAAGCACTAGGTGCCATATCCAATTCATGTAGCACAGAACTTCATGAGAATAGTGTCGTATACTATATTGCTTGTGCCAATAGGAAGATGTGATATAGAACCAAAACGTGTCGAAAATGTGAGACGATATAAGGAAGTTTAAAATTACGGAACGACTTAGGAAATCATGACCGAAAAAGTGTGAGGACTCATGCTCAGATTCTCGTCTTTCCTTATCTTGTTCAGGTGTGTCCTTATTTAGAATCTTCCCTTGCTGTGTTGCATCAATTTCCCCTGACTAAAATGAATTCCCACTCGCTTTTCCTTTAACATGTTTATTTTCATGAAATGATTCCAAGCAATTGACGTTGATAACGTCAGCAGTGCGGTCATGATCAGGCAATTCCAACGGACAATCATTCTCCTCATCCTATCTTATCAACTCTTCCTGTTCTTTCAGATTCTGAATATCATACGATCCCTGTAGTAGAATAGCATTTAATACTAGTTCAGTGTGAGGTTGAATGTCCTATAGTGGTGGTAACTCTTTGGGTAGTTCCTCAGGATATTCGTCTTCAGATTCATCGAATTCTGATCCAACTTCCTCAAAAACATCAAGTTCTTTACTCGTTCCTTGCTCGGTCAATACAAACAATTCATTGCTATTTTTCACCTTTTCGACAGACCCTTCCAAAAATACCATACTAGTTTCTTCAGACAGTTCCTCAGAAATCTCATCCTCTAACTCTTCAAAGACTTCAACCTCTTCAGGTGTCTCAAAATCAGAATTTTCCCCAGATTCAATCAACATTGATAATTCATCACTAGCTTTCATTTTATTGACGAACTCTTCCAAAGATAATAAACTATCTGATTCTGCCTTCTCTTCTGTTTCACTTTTACTTTGTTTGGGCTTCTCGGAGATTATGGAATTAACACTTAGCGGCCTCTCGTCCATAAGCTCAGGTGTTAAACAAGAATCCTCCATCATCAAGTAATTTCCCTCAACTCCGAACACAATTTCTTTTTCCATACTATCGACATCAATCTTCGGCGGTGAAGAATATTCAACTTCTACATCCACATACTTTGACTCAATTTCTTCATCATCATCAAATTTCGATGGTTGATAAAAGTCAAATTCAGCAGTCCTCCTCAACAAGTTACATCTTTCATCTCCTGACAAAACTCCTTCATCGTTGTCAAATTTCGATGGTAATTCTTCGAACGATTCTGTAGAACTGATCTCTACAAACTCTTCTAAAATTGGTTTAACCTCCTCTGGAGTTTTAAGCTTTTCACTTGCCTCATACCTAACCAACGATTCAGCACTACCTTCTGCTTCTTCAACACCTTCGCTGGAAGATAATGGGCTAGTCGGTTCCTCTTCCTTTTCTGGCTCGCTTTCGGTAGAATCATCCACATCCTCGTTTTCACATTCTTCGACAACTAATGCTTTCATCTTGGACTCTGTATATTCAATATTTCTATGGCCAGACTCCTGATAATGATAACACTTAATTTGGTCATCAACATTTGTCTTCGTGATTTCATGTCCAACTGGTTTGTTGACTCTCTTAGAAACATTTATACTGCAATTAACGCCTTTATTCTGATTGCTGGAGTTTGTAACCACACCCTTTCCTCGTGTAACGACCCTGGAATTCAGTCCCAGTTTCAAAATTTTAAAATCGTTTACTTAGTATAGAAATTCAAATTTGCACAAACAAATTCCGTTTCTATTCAAATTTCACATTTGGAATGCGTCTAGGTAGACATAGGCGTACGTCAAATTTCGTTGAAAAATATTGAAGTAAAATTCATCCGTCACATTTGCCTATTGGTTTAAGTTTTAGATGTAAATTCTCTTTCGTCCGAACTCAAATATTTTTCACATTTCTGAATAAGAAAAATATTCTGAATATAACGGCGAAATTCGTTTCATCAAATTTCACTTTTAATTGCTAGTTGAATTGTCACTTGAGAAATCAGTTAAATAAGATTTATCACTTCACAAACAATATCAAACTATAAATATTTTATACCGTTGTGTCCGCCTCGTCGCGCTGACCAAAACGGTAAATTTGTTTGTGTCAATCAGATTCTCTCCATAAAACGGTACCCATTCTCTCCAACGTTCAGCATCCTAACAGCCTTTGTCTATTCAGCTGCATTGGAAACCAATAGTCAAATTCAGTTACCAAAGAAATAAATTGGAGACTCTTGGTTTTTGTTTATATTATTCATTTTATACTGGTTCACTTCATTCTTCGTTGCAAATCTCTAAAAAAAACAAATCTGGTACGTGTTCATCTCTACTCTCATCTCTCTTCTTCATAATTTATTTTGCCTCTGTCTTCCTCCACCAGAATATGTACACACGAAATGACCCTCTCCTCCATGCGTGCAAGCCACCGCCTCCAACTCTCCACCATCGCCTCTGACCGTGTCCGCCTCCACCTTCCCCACGCGCCCAGGCCTACCCGCTCTACCCATGCCTGCCGCCATCGTCCCTGACCACCTCCGCCTCCTCCGCCCCATGCGCATCACATCGCCACCCGAGCCACTGCCATACCGCCCGCCCAGGCCTGCTGCATCCACCACATTGTCCCAGTCGCAAACCCGCCTCCTTGCGCACCTCCACCATCCCTGATCGAACCGAATCCATCCCCTCCATTTGCCGCAGCCGAACTCACCACACCCAGCCACCCCGCCTCGCCACTGACCGGCCACCTCCACTGACCGGCCACCTCACCTGACTCCACTGCCCTCCCTGCCGCACGCTGAGCCCACCGAGCCGACCTTTCTGTTATATGTATATATAGCAAAGCTAAAAAACAAAAAAAAATTGTCATTTTTCTTGGCGTTGAATTTACAAACTGTTTACAATTTTAGTTTATGATATATGTAAGTTGCCAGGCTTAATTTACAAGCAGTTTTAAAAGGAAGCCCGTATGTATGTGTAAATATATATATGATAAGTTATATAGTACAGTTTTATAAATATATATATATGTTTTAGTTTTAAACTATATATAGAGCAGCTGTGTATACTTATAGTTATGAATATGAGTACCTTCTATCTCTGGCCATAAATAGTGCCCACGCCCAGTTATATATATAAAATATATACCCATAAACTGTTTGAGTCTATGTCACAATGAGTTTTGTACTTCTGGTTGCTCACGCATGTGCTGTGTTTTGTTCCAGCTGGTGCTCCGGAGTCCTAGATTTCTCTGCTGCTTATCGATCTATCTTGCTTCTTTGCTTTATTGTGTTCGCTTTTGTGTTGTGCTTATTAGTGTCTCTTATCCATCGTCTTCGTGCTTCGTCATTCCAATCTCTAACCACGCAAGGTGAATATTTCATTCACGACTCAATCTATTATGCTATGATAATCAAGTGATATATGTTATTGATATTAATTTGAATGTTAAAATGGGTGATGTTAAATTTTGATTTGAAGTTAGATATGAAAATAATTATGACATAAAATTTTGTTATGTGATGTTGGATTTGGTTGTTAATATAAGTGATAATTAATATGAAATTGGAATTGATATAGGATAGTCTAAAATTCAGAATAGATTATATATGTTGAACTTGTCCCTTTAAATGTTAAATAAATCGACACGTAGAAATAGGATTAATTATACTTTGAACCATTGAATGTATGATTGCTAATAAACGCCAAGTGAAAACCTATAATGTAAAAATCTTTAATCCGCATGAAATGATAGTGTGGATTCTAGGAACAATTTTATTTAATTTACATAAATGACAAATGTAAATTAAATACGATTATTTCGGGATTATTTAAATAAACGGTTAAATTGTTATGTATGGTTGCTATTGATTGTTTATTTACTTTGACACCATCCCAGTTATCACACTGCAAGTTCCCTTTGCTATGCTTTGTTTTATTTAATTATATTGGGTTGAAATGATAAATACCCAAATTGAACAACTTTGGCCTAGGATAGATAATTAAAATAAGAAACCCGATTGGTCAAAAAGAAAATCATTTTGGAATTGAAATCCATTTGAAATTAAGAAATGAACTTAAAATTTGTTGGAAAGTAAGTAACGAAATAAATGGATTTAATTGAAATAAATCAATGGATTTAATGGTATTAGATCCATAGGATTAATTGTAATAAATTAACGGACTTAATTGAAATAAATTAATAGATTTAATTGTAATAAATGAATGGATTTAATTGAAATAAATGAATGGATTTAATTGTAATAAATAAATGGATTTAATTGTAATAAATCAATGGATTTAATTATGATAAATCAATGGATTTAATTGTAATAAATGAACGGAGTAAATTGAAATAAATCAATGGATTTAATGGTATTAAATTAATAGGTTTAATTGTAATAAATTAATGGACTTAATTGTAATAAATTAATGGATTTAATTGTAATAAATGAATGGATTTTAATTGTAATAAATTAATGGATTTAATTGAAATGGATTAATAAATCTATTTAATTAGATAAAACGGATTAACACATTTAATTGAAATAAGATTTGAACAAGTAAGTTTTAGAATCTAATAAATTGAATTTATTAGATTCGAAATTAAATCTAATTTGGATAAATTTAATAAATCTGGAATTTGTTATAAATTAAATTTGAGATTAAGTAACAAAGTGACTTAAAAGGAATGTAAAACCAACTAAAGTTAAGGAGTTGATTTAGCTGTTGAAATTGATTAAATCAAAGTTTTGATTAAATTTAATGTAACGATGAATGGGAATAGGAATTAAATTGAACTTGAATACCTAAGTATTGTCAACTAAAGGGCTTGAACTAAAACTAAATGTGGAAATATGATTTTTAAATGTTCGAAATAAATTGAATCGTGATGTATCAAATTTTGAAAGTCAAACTTGCAACTTGACTTTTGGACTTTGATTTGTTAAACTTTAATATTAAATGACCATCGGGTAATTAATGCGTAGTTATTAAAGAGACCGGGATCGGATATGGACATACTCTCTGTCGATACCGAAAACCACTATAATAACTAATATACGCGGAGTGTTGATCCAGAACGAAGTGGATGGTTTTGGTGAACGCGTTGACTGAAGAAAGAGAACGATTTTGGATGACCCCTGACATGACTAAAACAGGAGCCGCGCCGGGCCATTGAGGATCGCCATCTCTAGCGGACACACTTCTTCGATACCATATCTATTACTTTTGTGATTCGATTTTGGTGCACCCCTTGATTTAGGAGTGTTGTTTCGCGGTGTTGAGATAGTAGCTGTTATGCTCAACATCAGTCCGGATCAGGCAACTACTAGTATCCTAGTTGGTATCGCCTCATGTACCTTGTCATACTGTTTATCCTATTCGCGGCCACTACGTTTGTTTTGTACCTTTAGTATATGGATTGCCCTTTGGTGACTTCCGGTTTTGGGGAAACTACGGTCTTGTATATGCTCTTGGGAATAAAAATGTGTTAAGGGTGGAATGGGCCACGACTTAACGCTATTTTGATATCATACTTTACTGATTAGACCTTATCTATTTAGCGTATTCTATTGTATATATAGATAGTATATCGGATCCTTAAGGATGTGTATCACCTTCATCTTTGAGTTATGGACTTTATTATTTGCACCTAATTATCCTGTATAAGATTTTGAGTCCTGACTCGAGTGTTTCTTTTGTATATGCTCGGGTCAGTCTGAAGCTATCCAGTTGCTGATCAAGGTTGGTTGAAGATGCTGAAGACTTAGCATTTATCTTTATCAGTTATTTCCTTTCTAGTATTTGATGAACTTATGTATTGAACATCTTGTATTTCTCTTTTCACTTTATGTTGAGACATTGTTGTATTCCTGTAGTAGCTTCATGAACTACTATTATGATGATGTACTTTTCCGCTGCATTATTCTGTGACTATTCTGTGTCTGTGATGTTGTATTGATTCTCATTTACATATATGTATTCATAATCCCATAATGATTCGTGTTTTGTATTATTTAAGTTGACATGTGTGGATTATTGTCAATTTAAATGGTCCAAATATACGGGTTGTTATAGTTGGTATCAGAGCTTCGGTTTCTCTAAAAACCTTAGTTCGGGATTATGAAACTCATTAGAGATAGGGTAGCAATACCCTAGAATGAGAAGAATCGATTCAATATCCAGACCCTTCCTATTCAAACTCCTTGATTCGTCGATTGAATTTTCCTTTGAGTTCTCTGATTTTATCCTTGGTCCTAAATTTCTTTTGGTATTTCAGGATGAGTGCCAGAAGAAACAATAGGGGTGGAAGAGGCAATGGTCCTGCTCAGGCTGCACCTGCCGCTCCAGCTCCTGTCAGATTCACCATTCTTAGTAAGGAGTATTCACTGCTTGGAGGTATTAAGTTTTCTGGATCCGAGAACATTATAGAGGCTCAGCAATGGCTTAAAGGCTTAGAGAAGATATTTTCTGGCCTGGAGATAACTGATGCTCAGAAGCGTCAGCTTGCTGCTTGGCAACTTCAGGATGCCGCGCAAGATTGGTGGGAATCAGTTACTTCTCGTATTGAGGAGAACACTATCACTTGGGCCCAGTTTAGGTATAATTCATTTGGATTTAATAACATAAATTCTCTTCAATCTTTGGGATGTTATTAATCTAGTCTATCTGTTGATTAGGGATACTTTCTCGGCACAATGGATGCCAACTGCTGGGAAAACCCAACTTTATAGAGCTTTCATGGATCTTAAGCAAGGTAGTATGACTTTTTCTGAGTATGAGAGGAAATTCAACGAACTCTCAAAATTTGGACCTGGCTTGATCGATACACCACTTCTGAAGAACGAGAAATTCATTTTGGGAGCTAGACCAGAATATTATGACTTGCTTACTGGCCACACTCACTGCACCTTCACAGAGCTTGTTGACTATGCTCTTAGATATGAGGCGAAGCCTAAGGGACCTACTGCCAAGGCCATTCCTACTCAGCCCTCTTCTAGCCAGACCGGGAAAAGGAAGATGAACTTTGATCAACAAAAGAAAGCTTGGTAGAAGACTACAGGATTGGGATATGCTCAGAAAAGCCCAATCGACCTTGCTAATATCACTTGCTTCAAATGCGATAAGAAGGGCCATTATGCTAATAGTTGTCTATCTACCGGAGCTGCTGTTCCACCACCTTCTACGACTAGGAAAGATTTATGCTATGTCTGCCTCCAGCCGGGTCATTTCAAGAAAGACTGCCCACTGTATAAGCGTGGCACACCATCTGGAGTATTTGCTATCACCACACCTGCACCCCCTGCACCACCCACCCAGGATGACCAAGGTACCTTACGAAGTGTTTTTCATTTACACGCTACGCCTGTTAGGGTATTATTCGATACTGGTGCTTCACATAGTTTTATATCCATTGACCTGTGTAATAAACTCAAATTAGAACCTACTCTTGCTACTACCTCCTTATGTGTCTCAAATCCCATTGGAGGGCCCGCTAACCTCCGAAGTGTTTGCAAGGGAGTTGCACTTATGTATGATTTTTCTCGATTCACTTGGGATTTCTATGTACTTGGATTCTAAGCATTCGACTTTCTTTTAGGAGCTGATTGGTTAAGAAAATTTGATGCTGTTATTTCCTGCAAAACTCATTCAGTTTCTTTGGTAAGCGACATGGATCAGCCGCTTGTCATTGAATGCAAATCACCACAGAAATATGCCGGAAGCTTCATATTCTCTCTTGATGCTCATCCGGATGATCTTAATACTACCCCTATTGTTCAGAAATTTCCCGATGTGTTTGGAGAGGTCAACTCTCTACCGCCCAAACGGGAAATCGATTTCCGTATTGATCTTATTCCTGGAGCTACTCCCGTAGTTCTCCCACACCGAAGGATGGCTCCTAAAGAAAAAGCTAAACTAATAACCCAAATTGATGATCTATTTGCTAAAGGCTTGATTAGGAGAAGTTGTTCTGAATGGGGCGCCGCAGTTGTATTTGTCACCAAATCAGATGGATCTCTCCGCATGTGCGTTGATTACCGAGAACTGAACAAACGCACTCTCAAGAATCGTTATCCGATGCCTCGCATCAACGATTTATTCGATCAGCTCCATGGAGCTAAAATTTTCTCACAACTTGATCTAGCCACTGGGTTCCACCAACTCAGAGTTGCTGAGGATAATATCCATAAAACCGCTTTCCGTACCGAAAATGGATTCTATGAATGGTTGGTTATGCCATTCGGTTTGACCAACGCACCTGCTTATTTCGTCGATTTGATGAATCGAGTCTTTCGGGATGTACTTAACAAGTTTGTTCTTGTATTCATTGATGATATTCTCGTTTTCTCCAAAGATGAGAAGGAGCATGAAACACATCTCCGTTATGTTCTAGAAACTCTTCGAAATCATCAGCTTAAAGCCAAGTTCTCTAAATACCATTTCTGGCGAGACGAAGTAAGATTCCTTGGCCATGTTGTTTCCGAAAATGGGATTTCGGTTGATCCAGCTAAGATTTCCATAATCAATGTAAGTTCTATCTTATTCGTTGTTCTGTTCAAACAATCTTATCTTTTGCTAATTTGAATCAATTAATCTACAGGATTGGGAGACTCCTAAAACTCCTACAGATATTCGTAGTTTCTTGGGTTTAGCCGGTTATTATCGCAGATTTATTGAGCACTTTGCCTGGATTTCTTCCCCGCTTACTGCTTTAACTCGGAAGGATGTTAAGTTTATTTGGAGTGAGAAGTGCGAATCAGCTTTTAATGAGTTGAAGCGTAAGTTAACTTCAGCCCCTGTTCTTGTGGTAATCGATGGAAGTGAAGGATTAACTGTCTACACAGATGCTTGCCGAGAAGGTTTAGGCGCTGTTCTTATGCAAAATGGAAAGGTTATTGCTTATGCTGGCCGTCAGTTGAAGACCCATGAATTAAACTATGCCACACATGACCTAGAGCTTCTTGCCGTTGTATTTGCTCTGAAACTATGGAGGCATCATCTTTTGGGAACAAAATTCGAATTATTCATTGATCATAAGTCCTTGAGATATATCTTTTCCCAGAAGGATTTGAACCAGAGGCAAGTCCGATGGCTCGAATTTTTAGCTGCATATGATCTTGACATCACTTATACTCCTGGGAAAGAAAATGTTGTAGCCGATGCATTGAGTCATAGCAAAGCATTGTCTTGCTGTAATATTGTTGAAGGCATGTTATTTCAGCTTGTCATCTCTCCCTCTCTTATGGATCGCATAAAAGCTAAACAATATGAGGACACTTTCCTCTATCGTATGAAGGAGGTGGTTCTTGGTAGAGTTAGAAATGCCGACAGTAAAATAGGAGCGCAGATTGATAGTAATGGAATTCTAAGGATCGACAATCGTATTTGTGTTCCTAATGTCGATGGATTGAGACAAGAAGTACTTAGGGAGAGTCATCAGTTATCACTTTCATTTCATCCTGGTGTCACCAAGATGTATCGTAATATGAAGCGTTTATATTGGTGGAGTGGGATGAAGAGAGATATTTCTATATATGTCAGTAGATGCACCACCTGCCAACAAGTCAAGGCCGATCACCAGAAGACTGCCGGTTTACTTCAACCTCTAGAGATTCCTTGTCGGAAATGGGATCAGATTTCTATGGACTTCATTGATGGATTACCGAGGACCAGAAAAGGTAATGAGAGTATATGTGTGATTGTTGATAGGTTGACCAAATCCGCTCACTTTATTCCTGTTAAGACCACTCGTACTGCTTCGAGTTTGGTCGAAATTTATATGAGAGAGATTGTTAGACTTCATGGGGTTCCATCTAGTATTGTATGCGATAGAGATCCTTTATTCACTAGTAAATTCTGGAAGGCATTTCAGGACGTCTTGGGCACTAAACTGAATCTGAGCACAGCTTATCATCCTCAAACAGATGGCCAAACTGAGAGGGTAAATCAGATTCTGGAAGATCTGCTCCGAGCTTGCATTATTGATTTTGGTGGATCTTGGGAAGACCATTTACATTTAGTTGAATTCACGTATAATAACAGCTATCAGGTAATCCAAAATTTTCAATTTGAATAAGAAAATTTTTTGAATTGAAATATAACTATCTTTATAATCAGGCAAGTATTGATATGGCACCGTTCGAAGCTTTATATGGACGGCCATGCAAATCGCCAGCTTGTTGGATTGAGCCTGGTGATCGATTAATTCTTGGCCTAGATATGATTATGGAAGCATCCGAGAAGGTTAATGAGATCAGAAGGAAGATGAAGACCGCACAGGATAGGCAGAAGAGCTATGCTGATAGGCGTAGAAGAGATTTGGAATTCCAGGTTGGAGATGAGGTATTTCTAAAGGTATCACCTTTAAAGAATGTCATTCGATTTGGTCGTAGAGGGAAGCTCGCTCCTAGATTTGTTGGACCATTCACTATCACTGAGAGGATTGGTACACTAGCTTACAGAGTTGCACTACTGGAGAAATTTGAGGGCGTGCACAACGTCTTCCATGTTTCACATCTTCGGAAAGTTGTACACGATCCATCCATGACCATTCCTATTGCTCAGTTAGATGAGGTTGATATTGAGCCGGATTTGACTATAGAGAGGAGACCACTTCGTATTGTTGATAGGAATACGAAGCAGCTTAGGAGGAAATCTGTTAGCCTAGTCAAAGTCCAATGGAGTCCCGATGATCGTGATTGTACTTGGGAAACCGAGGAGAGTATCCGGGATTCTAATCTGGAATTGTTTGATAAAGGTAAACTCTATTTTATATTCTAATTTTATTCAATAATAAAAATTTATATCAATCGTATCTCTTTATCTGCTCTTCCACTCTTCACCCTGTTCCTTTTCGAGGACGAAAAGTTTTGAGTGGGGGAGAATGTAACGACCCTGGTATTCAGTCCCAGTTTAAAATTTTTAAAATCGTTTACTTAGTATAGAAATTCAAATTTGCACAAACAAATTCCGTTTCTATTCAAACTTCACATTTGGAATGCGTCTAGGTAGACATAGGCGTACGTCAAATTTCGTTGAAAAATATTGAAGTAAAATTCATCCGTCACATTTGCCTATTGGTTTAAGTTTTAGATGTAAATTCTCTTTCGTTCGAACTCAAATATTTTTCACATTTCTGAATAAGAAAAATATTCTGAATATAACGGCGAAATTCGTTTCGTCAAATTTCACTTTTAATTGCTAGTTGAATTGTCACTTGAGCAATCAGTTAAATAAGATTTATCACTTCGCAAATAATATCAAACTATAAATATTTTATACCGTTGTGTCCGCCTCGTCGCGCTGACCAAAACGGTATATTTTTTTGTGTCAATCGGAGTTCGGCGCTACGAACTATAATTATTTAACGGATTGCAAACTGGTCCGTTACGCAGCATAAAACGGTACCCATTCTCTCCAACGTTCAGCATCCTAACAGCCTTTGTCTATTCAGCTGCATTGGAAACCAATAGTCAAATTCAGTTACCAAAGAAATAAATTGGAGACTCTTGGTTTTTGTTTATAATATTCATTTTATACTGGTTCACTTCATTCTTCGTTGCAAATCTCTAAAAAAACAAATCTGGTACGTGTTCATCTCTACTCTCATCTCTCTTCTTCATAATTTATTTTGCCTCTGTCTTCCTCCACCAGAATATGTACACACGAAATGACCCTCTCCTCCATGCGTGCAAGCCACCGCCTCCAACTCTCCACCATCGCCTCTGACCGTGTCCGCCTCCACCTTCCCCACGCGCCCAGGCCTACCCGCTCTGCCCATGCCTGCCGCCATCGTCCCTGACCACCTCCGCCTCCTCCGCCCCATGCGCATCACATCGCCACCCGAGCCACTGCCATACCGCCCGCCCAGGCCTGCTGCACCCACCCCACTGTCCCAGTCGCAAACATGCCTCCTTGCGCACCTCCACCATCCCCGACCGAACCGAATCCATCCCCTCCATTTGCCACAGCCGAACTCACCACACCCAGCCACCCCGCCTCGCCATTGACCGGCCACCTCACCTGATTCCACTGCCCTCCGCACGCTGAGCCCACCGAGCCGACCTTTCTGTTATATGTATATATAGCAAAGCTAAAAAAGAAAAATATTTTGTCATTTTTCTTGGCGTTGAATTTACAAACTGTTTACAATTTTAGTTTATGATATATGTAAGTTGCCAGGCTTAATTTACAAGCAGTTTTAAAAGGAAGCCCGTATGTATGTGTAAATATATATATGATAAGTTATATAGTACAGTTTTATAAATATATATATGTTTTAGTTTTAAACTATATATAGAGCAGCTGTGTATACCTATAGTTATGAATATGAGTACCTTCTATCTCTAGCCATAAACAGTGCCCACGCCCGGTTATATATACAAAATATATACCCATAAACTGTTTGAGTCTATGTCACAATGAGTTTTGTACTTCTGGTTGCTCACGCATGTGCTGTGTTTTGTTCCAGCTGGTGCTTCGGAGTCCTAGATTTCTCTGTTGCTTATCGATCTATCTAGCTTCTTTGCTTTATTGTGTCCGCTTTTGTGTTGTGCTTGTTAGTGTCTCTTATCCATCGTCTTCGTGCTTCGTCATTCCAATCTCTAACCACGCAAGGTGAATATTTCATTCACGACTCAATCTATTATGCTATGATAATCAAGTGATAGATGTTATTGATATTAATTTGAATGTTAAAATGGGTGATGTTAAATTTTGATTTGAAGTTAGATATGAAACTAATTATGACATAAAATTTGTTATGTGATGTTGGATTTGGTTGTTAATATAAGTGATAATTAATATGAAATTGGAATTGATATAGGATAGTCTAAAATTCAGAATAGATTATATATGTTGAACTTGTCCCTTTAAATGTTAAATAAATCGACACGTAGAAATAGAATTAATTATACTTTGAACCATTGAATGTATGATTGCTAATAAACGCCAAGTGAAAACCTATAACGTAAAAATCTTTAATCCGCATGAAAAGATAGTGTGGATTCTAGGAACAATTTTATTTAATTTACATAAATGACAAATGTAAATTAAATACGATTATTTCGGGATTATTTAAATAAACGGTTAAATTGTTATGTATGGTTGCTATTGATTGTTTATTTACTTTGACACCATCCCAGTTATCACACTGCAAGTTCCCTTTGCTATGCTTTGTTTTATTTAATTATATTGGGTTGAAATGATAAATACCCAAATTGAACAACTTTGGCCTAGGATAGATAATTAAAATAAGAAACCTGATTGGTCAAAAAGAAAATCATTTTGGAATTGAAATCCATTTGAAATTAAGAAATGAACTTAAAATTTGTTGAAAAGTAAGTAACGAAATAAATGGATTTAATTGAAATAAATCAATGGATTTAATGGTATTAGATCCATAGGATTAATTGTAATAAATTAACGGACTTAATTGAAATAAATTAATAGATTTAATTGTAATAAATGAATGGATTTAATTGAAATAAATGAATGGATTTAATTGTAATAAATAAATGGATTTAATTGTAATAAATCAATCGATTTAATTATAACAAATCAATGGATTTAATTGTAATAAATGAACGGAGTAAATTGAAATAAATCAATGGATTTAATGGTATTAAATTAATAGGGTTAATTGTAATAAATTAATGGACTTAATTGTAATAAATGAATGGATTTAATTGTAATAAATGAATGGATTTTAATTGTAATAAATTAATGGATTTAATTGAAACGGATTAATAAATCTATTTAATTAGATAAAACGGATTAACACATTTAATTGAAATAAGATTTGAACAAGTAAGTTTTAGAATCTAATAAATTGAATTTATTAGATTCGAAATTAAATCTAATTTGGATAAATTTAATAAATCTAGAATTTGTTATAAATTAAATTTGAGATTATGTAACAAAGTGACTTAAAAGGAATGTAAAACCAACTAAAGTTAAGGAGTTGATTTAGCTGTTGAAATTGATTAAATCAAAGTTTTGATTAAATTTAATGTAACGATGAATGAGAATAGGAATTAAATTGAACTTGAATACTTAAGTATTGTCAACTCAAGGGCTTGAACTAAAACTAAATGTGGAAATATGATTTTTAAATGTTCGAAATAAATTGAATCGTGATGTATCAAATTTTGAAAGTCAAACTTGCAACTTGACTTTTGGACTTTGATTTGTTAAACTTTAATATTAAATGACCATCGAGTAATTAATGCGTAGTTATTAAAGAGACCGGGATCGGATATGGACATACTCTCTGTCGATACCGAAAACCACTTTAATAACTAATATACGCGGAGTGTTGATCCAGAACGAAGTGGATGGTTTTGGTGAACGCGTTGACTGAAGCATGAGAACGATTTTGGATGACCCCTGACATGACTAAAACAGGAGCCGCGCTGGGCCATTGAGGATCGCCATCTCTAGCGGACACACTTCTTCGATACCATATCTATTACTTTTGTGATTCGATTTGGGTGCACCCCTTGATTTAGGAGTGTTGTTTCGCGGTGTTGAGATAGTAGCTGCTATGCTCAACATCAGTCTGGATCAGGCAACTACTAGTATCCTAGTTGGTATCGCCTCATGTACCTTTTCATACTGTTTATCCTATTCGCGACCACTACGTTTGTTTTGTACCTTTAGTATATGGATTGCCCTCTGGTGACTTCCGGTTTTGGGGAAACTACGGTCTTGTATATGCTCTTGGGAATAAAAATGTGTTAAGGGTGGAATGGGCCACAACTTAACGCTATTTTGATATCATACTTTACTGATTAGACCTTATCTATTTAGCGTATTCTATTGTATATATAGATAGTTTATCGGATCCTTAAGGATGTGTATCACCTTCATCTTTGAGTTATGGACTTTATTATTTGCACCTAATTATCCTGTATAAGATTTTGAGTCCTGACTCGAGTGTTTCTTTTGTATATGCTCGGGTCGGTCTGAAGCTATCCAGTTGCTGATCAAGGTTGGTTGAAGATGCTGAAGACTTAGCATTTATCTTTATCAGTTATTTCCTTTCTAGTATTTGATGAACTTATGTATTGAACATCTTGTATTTCTCTTTTCACTTTATGTTGAGACATTGTTGTATTCCTGTAGTAGCTTCATGAACTACTATTATGATGATGTACTTTTCCGCTGCATTATTCTGTGACTATTCTGTGTCTGTGATGTTGTATTGATTCTCATTTACATATATGTATTCATAATCCCATAATGATTCGTGTTTTGTATTATTTAAGTTGACATGTGTGGATTATTGTCAATTTAAATGGTCCAAATATACGGGTTGTTATACCTCGACTCCCTTGACTCAACTTCTGCAACTGTTGGTTCACACAAGCTTGATAATTGTAGGGTAGGAAATTTGCCTTCATCATCCCTTTCATCTTATCCCACGTGACAACTTTGGATTTCCTCATTCTCTCTCTGGTTGATTTAGTCTGTAGCCACTAATCCATAGCTCTTCCTTTCAATCTTGTAGCAACTAACTTAACTTGACGATCCTCAGACACGTTGTTGAGTTTAAAATTCTTTTCAACCTTTGATAACCAATCCAAGAATTCCTCTGCTTGTAGACCACCTCGGAATTCTGGAATCTCTGTATCCTTCCTTGATTCCCGTGTATGACCATTCTCTTCAACATTCCTATATCGATTTTGCCCTTGACCTGGATATCGAAAGTGAACACTATCACCAAAACTATCTTCTTCAAACTTAGATGAGCTTTGATGTCGATTCTGAACATTGACTCTTCTATGACCATGCACGTCCTCTCTACTTCTTCTTTCCTCTACTTGAAAGCTTTCATTATCACAATATGGCTCATGCTCGTAACCACGATAAGCTCTTCTTTCTTCATTCAGATAATCACGATTGTCTCGAACTCCACGATCTCGATTTATCGACAAAGATGATTCTCTTCTTTCTCTATCATAACGTGGCGACACTCTCCTTTGATTTCGATTCATGTCAGACTTAATTCTCTCCACTCTCTCGAAACCCTTACTGAACCTTTCATCGATGCGTTGTTCCATCTTTTCAGGATCTTCACTCCCATACAAATCTGCAACCTTATGATGACGGTTAACATATCTCGGAGGCATGATCAAATCCTCAACAGATCCAAACACAAACTTCACTTTGATCCAAAAATTCTCAAATCAAACTTCCCCACTTGTTTGAAATCTCACAAACACCCCAAATAAACAAACAACTTAATTTGAACTCCAAAACTTCAAATCTCAAAGTTGACACCCAACGAACTTGGATAAGTTCGTCTCCTAGCTCACGACTTGAACAAAATCTCGCACAAACTTGAACAAGCTCGCTTCTAGCTCCAACACTTTAACTCTCGGTCTTGAACAAACCTGAACTTGAACACTTCACTTTTCTCGGCTTTGACTCTCGGCTTTGAACAACAAAGTGATGCACGGCCTTGACTCTTCAACACAAAGTGATGCACAACTTCAACTTCTAACCCTCGACTTTAACTCTTCAATAAGAATTGGCTCCAAAGACCCGTCTTAGCTATGATTGGCTAAGTCTAGCTCTGATACCAAATGACGCAGCGTGATAAGCGAATTCGATGATGTCAATCGAATCCATCCAGGATCCAATCCGATTAGCGGAATTAATCGGTGAATTGATGCAGAATCGATGGATTGAAAATACCTAAATGCCCAAATCCGTTGATCTCGCGAGATACCGGACTTTAGCTATCTTCGACACGTTGATCGCCCACGATACCGTGAGAGAAGATCTTCGAACGTTGATCTAGCGCACTAGATTCCGTGAATTGGCTTCAACAATCGTTGATTCGAGCGCACTCGAATATCCGAAGGTGGAGATAGGAGATAACACTCGACTACCAATTTTAATGGTGGCACAAGAGCACACAAAAGAAATTTTATTCAAATTCAACAACTCTTTTACAAATGACACACACCCCTATTTATAGAGATTTTACAACACACAACTCCCATAAGTCGTATACGATTTAACGACTTAACAAAGAAAATACAAACACTTAGGTCGTTACATGACCTTCAACAGTAATTACAACATATTACGACTTAAGGAAATTACAACACTTCAGTACACAACTTAACCATTAACGACATAAGAACACAACACGCTTAACAAGACTTCACGACCTAATTCTTGCGACCTAAAGAAATCATACGCGACTTAAATTGGTTCATCTTCAGGCGTCGCGACTTAACTAGGTCGTATCTCGTTAGGGCGGAGCTTCGTTAGGTCGGAGATAGATAGGTCGCTGCTCGCTAGGTCGGAGATTGGTAGGTCGCTGCTCTTCGTTAGGTCGGAGATTGGTAGATCGCTGCTCTTCGTTAGGTCGGAGATTGGTAAACTTGCTAAGTCGCGAACGACCTAAGACCATCGAACGACTTTCGCTAGGTCGTTGGCGACCTAAGGCATCAGCAGATTGGCGACCTAGGTTCCGCGATTCAGGGGAAGTGAATTCGAAGTTAGGTCGTACGCGACCTATGGTGAACTGTTCGCGATTTAAGGGGATGGAGGCGGAACGACCTAAGCTGGCTTCTTCTTCCTCGCGATTTAAGAATCATTCGATTCTGGTGAGTGCTGCATCAGTTTTTAATATCACATACCATCATGAGATCATTATGTTAAAGAAAAATCTTTGACATTGTTCAATCACGATAATTATTCACACATATATGTTTCATGTATTGACATTCTTATTAATGCCTAGGTTAGTTTATAATATTTATAATGTTCCACGTTAGGAATGTGAATTCTTAACAAGCTACATAACTAAATTTGAACTAAAATAGAGAGTGTGTGTAAATCATTATATACAAATATTTTGTTATATGATGATTTATATACAAATATTTGGTGTATACAAATTTAAATCATCAATTAAATCGTTACGAATATTTGTCCATCGTAGGTTTGTTAAACCAAATTGTGTGAAGCGAAAAAAATAAGAAACATGTTTATATCATGTCTTTTTAAATCTCCCTAAAGTTTATTTACTTTAATCGTTCCGATGTTGCCTTCTTAGGTCTCTCTAACTTTAAATTTTTTTCAGCATATTATATTTTGATGTTTAACTAAAGTTAATGAAAAATCAAAGTAAATATTGTTTAATTATACCATCTAACGGTCGGTTCTCCACCGTTATGCTGTTGTACTAGTTACATTAGTGATACAATGTGCATATTTAGTGATCTTAATAAAAGAAAACATGCCTAATATTTTGAGAAGAAATACCTAGGATTTGTTGAAGTGAGAAAAGGATGGTTCGTGTACTTAACTTTGAGAGATTGCGCTAGTACAAAATATAGGGGTGGGCATAAACTGCACTGCTATACGAAAATCACCCACACCGGACCGTAGAAACGGTGCGGAAACTCAAATCGAATCTTCTAATCAAAGCAAATATCCCAAAACGGGCAGATCCGCACCGATACATTTCGGTTGCGGTTTAGACGATTGAACCTACTATATTAAACCGGATCGCGCCGAAATTTTACACTAGTAATCTTATGATAAAAATATAAGCACCTCCCGTCTCAGTTTGGATTCTAACAATGTATATTCTTCGGTGTATATTGTTATATTAATAATAATCGTTGTCATAAAGGAAGAAGTTATAGTTTTAGTATAATATTTTTCATTCCATTTTTTTGAATAAATGCTAATTATAATATAATTCTAGTCATTTTACTTAATGATTATGTATTATTTAATTTTAATGTTTGGTTAATCTACTAAAAAATTCTCGCTTGTGGCTAAATGTCAAATTGAAATATTCATATAATTAAAAACTAATTTTTAATTTCAGTATAACATTGCGTGTTTTAACTTTTAAGTGTAAAAGCTTCACACAATTGTCTTCGTAAATTAATTGTTGAGGAAAGTAATTATATTATTTCATATTTAATACAAGTTCAAACCGGACCAGATCAAAACCAAACCGTTTTATCAAAACCGAACCGTTTAAAATATTAGTATAATGGTTTGTATTTTTTATTAACCGTTTGATGCGGTGCAAAAATGGTCTAGACTTCAAACTGCGCCAAACCGACCCGGGCCTCCTAATCAAAGATTGGACTTGAGTGACTGTTGCTGTGTGGTAGTGGCAGTACTAACATTTTTTCTTTCGTAATGCTTTAAACTTTCAGTTTTTGCGCAAGTTGGGGTAAGAAACACAATAAATGTGGTAATACTAGTACTGATATTTCTCTGAATTTTTAAAAAACTTTTCAGTTTTTGCACAAGTTGGAATAAGAAACATAGCAAATATGGTTTTGGATCTGACAAACACGAATCTTTCTGTGGAACATGAACCCAACAAGAAGGAAAGGGACGACTACAGTGAAGATTTGGTAATTACGCAGCTGTTTTATTTATGTTATCTCCACTCTTTTTTTTGATACGCGCAGTTACATATGCACACTTGCATACAAATTGCTTCTCATTTCTTTATACAGTATTTTACAACTGTGCGAAACTAATCATATAAGATTACGTTTGTTAAACGCTGCTTTTTTTATATATGTATCATGGCACGTCTACGTTATATTTGGTGGGTCATTTGGGCAACTTATTTGTGCAAAGGCATGCTTAGCTTATACATCTGTGTAATTGGTTAAAAAAAAAATTCAACGCTAGATTCGTGAGAGTGTACTTGATACATCTATGAGTTTGAATCTTAGGATTGAGGGGTCAATCAAATTAAACGCACATAGTAGAGTGCCAATTATTGTAGGGTCGTAAGTTAGGAACTTAGTCATAATCTAGGTTCTTAAAGCATGTAGGGTAATTAAGATATACCTTAATGAATGACATAAGAACCAACACAAAGTGCCTTTTTAGGATTATATTACCCATGTGCACTTCTTCAACAATCATAACCATTTGCAAGAAAACTAATTGACCCATACTATGCTATCATGTGTTTTTTTTTATACACTTTAATTATGAAGGAAGATGCTAATTCTTGGTTGGTTATGAAGATGCGTATAACTTTTTAAGATGAATGATTGATGTATTATTGTATTGAAATCCAAGTGTTATATTTGGTGTTAACGCTATCCGTTTGATGTTTGAAAAAGTTATTGCACAATAGTAACATCAGGGCAATCTCATTTGCATTTGGATAATCTACCATGACGAAATTGTTTGTGGTCACTGTGCTTCTAACCAAGAAAATATAGTTTAAGATTTGTATTGCAATTAAAATTACTAATGCATCTGCCCTGCAGTGAAAACATCATGCGTACATTCTAAGTTGCTTTGTATGCTGCACAACAAAAAATATTTGTTGATGGATTAAACAGTAATTATTATGCATTGCAATTAATTGTATCGCATTAGTCACCACTTTTAAAATAAACTGTGAAAATGGCTCTAAATGTACCGCGGATGCATTAGTATAACGCATCAAGATCATGGATTCAACCCTTCAACTATATATCCAAGCTTGCATGTTTGAAGCTAAATGTGTTTTAGTTTATAGTAATATTAGATTCGATTAATTATAATCGAGTACGTAGAAACTAGAAAAATAAATGAAAATCAAGAAATTATGATCCTTTTTACAAATAATTTTACAAATATATAATGAGTTCCTCACTTTTAAAATTATGAATTAAAGCTTATGTTTATTTTAAAAACAGTCTTAGAGCAAAGTTCCCCAAATTATTAATTACAGGGAAGATATTTACATACAAATAATTTACTCATTACTTCAATCAATAAGAGCGTGATTGCTTGATCAAAATTAAGTGTTAGATTTAATTTGAGTAACATTTGTATTAATAGTCAATCTTTTAAGACTATAAATCAACAATTTAAAAGTGGTGTTAAAGCTGGATAGTACATAGGAACATGCCACGTTCATAGCAAACACGAAATATTCAAATCATTAGATAGTTTCGTGTTGTTTGAAGTTTGATCGTAAAGTTCAAATCATGTCCACCCAAATTTCTTGACAAATCAAACACGATATTTCTGCTTTCCATCCAATCTATGGATGCCACATTTATATCTAAAACAACCGAGAAACAATATTGTTAAAAAAACAAATCGGAAATAAAAAGTGTGAGGTTATACTATCAAGATTCCTAGGTAAGAAGATTTTAACACAAACTAATCGAACAGAGAAGAATTGTTGAACTATTCCCTCATTCCCACTTGTACACTCTCGCCACGACCATACTTCAATTTTTTTAAGATACCTTGGTAAGTATATGTTAATTGCATTTTCATAAATATATATTTTGTTAAAATAAACGTAGATTGCATTTTCATAAATGTCTTAATTTGATAAATTTCGAATGTCTAATAAACATACTGATTTTAAGACACTTGAAAAATACTAGTTTACTGCGTCAAGTGACAAGTACTATAACGTTTTAAATTGAAATTTCAATGATAATAACTTCGAACCTTCGAAAAAATCAAAACTAATATTCCGCTGTGATAAAGTATAAATCATAATAAAACAAAAAAAATATTATGACTCAGATTTCTTTTCATAATAAAAAAAAATCTATACATACAACTTTTTTTGGATACAGTTATCTTTGAAAAAAAATACTTATATAATTTATCGTGCGCGGTAGTGCATAATATTTTCACATATATTATTTTGCATTTGATCGTATAGTATAGTTTCTCACACTTTCTACGGTTTTCGTTGTGCACAGGATAAGTGGAAATGTTACATGTAACACTTTATATTACAAAATAAAGAGTATTTTCAACAAAACTTCAATATCTTCCTAAGAAATGTTTGCATTTCAATTTTTGGTGTGATAAATAATTGCACTCCTCCGAAACACAAACTTTTTTTCTATTTCATCAACATTACAACTACACTTACCGTCTTTGAATACCGTTAATATCAAAATATGCATCTAACAATACCGACCTTGTATCCTTTGGTGTTGCTACAAAAGTGGGATTTCAATGACATCAATAAACTTCTCTCGTTTAAGCATTTAAGTGCATCGGTTGATACCAAATTCAATAATTTGTTTATTCTTCAACTTCTAATAATTCTAGGAAATTAAGGACTGAATATTGGAATTCTGTATTATTTTCGCTCTTTAACCGTTTTCTGGTATTGGACTATTGACATTATTCTATAGTTGATTCAGAGGATGACAAAAGATAGTAATAATTAAAAATACAATGGTAACCGTGGTATTTTCGTACTTCAGTTCCTCCTTGAAAACCATTCTCCTGCGTCCTCCAGGTTAAACATAAATAAAATAATAACTAGAGTGCATGAACTGACGAAGAGGAAAAAAACAAGTGTAAACAAATACACAAAACCCATCATTAAAAAAAAGAGAGAAAAACAAAGGAAAGCAGAGCATGATTTCCTAGTTTGCAAGAAAGCCTATCACCGAATCGAAAATAACAACTGTTCCCAAAATAAGCCTATAAATACCCACCCACCCTCACTCAAGTTCTACTCACCCCGACCCACCCACCATGGCCCCCTCATCCCCCCACCTCCTCCTCTTACTTCTCCTCACCATCACAATCTTCCACACCCACTCCGAAGCCCGACCGGCATTCGCGTGCGTGGGGCCGGGAAGCAACCTCCCATTCTGCAAAACCAAACTCCCCATCAAAGTGCGCGCCCGCGACCTTGTCAGTCGGTTGACCATGCCGGAGAAGACCAGGCTGCTCGTCAACAATGCCATCTCTGTGCCCCGGCTGGGCATCAGCGGCTACGAGTGGTGGTCCGAGGCCCTGCACGGCGTCTCCAACACCGGCCCTGGCGTCAAGTTCGGGGGTGCTTTTCCTGGTGCTGTTAGCTTTCCTCAAGTCATCACCACCGCCGCTTCCTTCAATGCTTCCCTCTGGCAGCTCATCGGCCAGGTATTATTCATTCCATTAATCCCCTTGTAGACTTGTAGTCCTCACCCAACTTGATATTCTCACCCTTGCTTTCCCCTAATTATGATTTTTTTTATGGCGAAAAAGAAAAGGTTGTGTCGGTTCTAAAATAGTGCAGAATACGTAGTTATAGATAGTAGTAGAAGTTCACATTGTCAATAGCGAATTGAGCTTCTGAATGATTCCAATATTGTATGTAGATAGTGGAACAATGCATAGGATGCAAACATATAAGCAGATAAATTATTTTACGTTTTCTTCGTTTAAAGTTATTATGAATTACTGACATAATTATTAATTAGTAAACCAAACTGCGGGTAATGAACTGGATGTTCAGAATCCAACTATAGCTCCTGTACTGTGCAAATTTCAGCTCAAATTGGAACATAACTCACGTGGCAATGTTGATATTATAACCAAGATCACGGGCTTTATATTTCATTTCACGTGTGGCTAAACTAAAATTTATAGGTTTTATTTTTTTATTTTATTTTATTTTTTGTTGTTTTTTGAAATAAGATGGATGACAAGTTGCTTCTGCAATTGGATTGGATAAGGCACAATTTTCTGTACCAAGTTTTCTTTTGCTCATTGCCAACTAAAACGAACTTTACCGATACTGCTACCTCTTATTTTCTGTGTGTACGCTTGGTTTATGTATTTATTAAAGCTACTTTTAACAGTATTTTTGCAAACGCTTGTAATATATTAAAATGCCAGTCGCAATCTTTTCATTAATACGTTACACTTCAGTTTTATTATTTTTACTATGAAACCATTTTCGTAAAAGAAAAGAAATTAAAGGTAGAATTACACAAGCATCCACTTACACCAGGCTAAAATTTAAACGTTTATTTCACTGCTACAGAGTTTCAATATTCTAAAATATATCCTTTGCTTCCCACGTTAACATTTACCCTTTTTTTACCTTTAAACTTCACATTCAATTCTCTAATATCATCATCAACATTTGCAGTTTGAGTATTCGCAGCTTCAAAGTTTATGTCCACTTAAATACAGACTTAAGTAAAATACAACCATCAACTGTTAAGATGAATTACAAAACGGATTAACCGTAACTACTTAATGTTCATATATTCACTTATTTAACAAAGGTTTAAAAAACAACTACAATTATATGTGTAAATCGTAATATTTCTTCAACAAAAATAAATGTATACGGACATATAAACACTTTAATCAAGAAAAAGAGTAATATCTTCGTACGAAATATTATAATTTGTTGGATTATATTTTACAAAAATGGTCATACACAACACAGAGTACACGCTTGTTTTGTTGCAAAGTGTGATCTAATCTTATAACATGGACAGGTGGTATCTGACGAGGCACGAGCAATGTACAATGGAGGACAAGCTGGTCTGACGTACTGGAGTCCAAACGTGAACATATTCCGAGATCCACGGTGGGGAAGAGGCCAAGAGACACCTGGCGAAGATCCAGTGGTTGCTGGAAAATATGCTGCCGCTTATGTGAGAGGTCTACAACAAGCAAACGGGGGTAAAAGTGGGTATCTGAAACTAAAGGTTGCAGCCTGCTGCAAACACTATACTGCTTATGATCTTGACAAGTGGAATGGTGTTGACCGATTCCATTTCAATGCTCAGGTACTTAGAACGTTTTAATACACATATAAATGTATGTTTGATCAGGACGTCATAATATGCTTTACGTTAACAGGTATAAATTCGTGCTTTCCCAGGCAAACAAATCAAAAATAAAGCCAAAATTCCTTTTCTGAAACTTGCTTCAAAGAGGAAATCAGTCACTTTCACTATTAATTTGTTGTATTCACCTAACCTTTGTTGTGCTCTTCACCATTCAACACAAACTAAAAGTTGTAAAAATTTCTACGCAAAGTTTCAACAGATCAAACATGTCATGTATAAACTTAAAACAAAACAAGTTTACATCAATATTTTTTTTCCCTGTCATATCAATTCCGTAGAACCCACTGATTGCTAACTGCAACAGCAAAGTAGACTGTCATTATAGTCAATGACTACTAGCCCAAATGGTCTTTGAATTGTGGTTTTAAACATCTTGGATGTGATCCCTAGAACTACTCAAAATGAATGTTACGCTTAAATTAAGTATAACTCTTCTTATGTAAATAAAAATTTCAAACCTTCCTCTTTCTCTTATATTTATGTACTTCTATTTATTTTTGGCTGGAACTACTATTTAGACTATAATACCATTAATCAACAAAACAAATCTAACTAAAAAAACATTTTTACAGTAGATAGTTGCTACCCAGCAATGGACAGTGCAATGCTAAGAGCAACATTTTTGCACTTTCTAACAATACCATATGGTATTAACAAGTGCAAAACATAGTGTTATTAGCAACAAATAATCAATGATGCTAAGGATACTATAATAACTACTTCATACTACTATCAAACAGAATTAATGAGCGTAGAACATGGTAGCACACATAATAGTTATTGGCTACTCGTAGAAAAAAAGAAGAAGTATTTTAATTTTCAACCCATACCGACCCTTCACTGATATAGTGAATGGGTATGAATACTCATTTTGATTCCCCATTGGGGTTGTGCTTACCTGATCAGTTTCAGCCTTGCTACACAAAAATTCCATCATGCCACAGTGCTTTGTTCAAAAGTTTTCTGCATGCCCTATACACAAAATCAAGTTGATAAAACATCACAAAAAAACAGATAATTGCTTTCTATATGGGTAAATAATACAAGATAAAATATGCAGGTGAGCAAACAAGATCTGGAAGACACATTCGATGTGCCATTCAAAACCTGTGTTCAGGAGGGCCGTGTCGCCAGTGTCATGTGCTCTTACAACCAAGTTAACGGTGTTCCGACTTGTGCAGATCCAAACCTTCTCCGTAACACAATCCGTGGCGAGTGGGGTCTTGATGGGTGAGCTTCATTCTCATCATACCTGCTTCTTTTTCCAATATGCATTCTCAATCGTTTGTAACCCCAGAACATCTCTATGTATTCTCTGACAAAATTAGTTTATATTATATAGAAAACTGAAGATATAGTTGCCCAAATTTCGTAGGTACATTGTCTCTGATTGTGACTCTGTCGGTGTATACTACGACAATCAACATTACACTAAAACACCAGAGGCTGCAGCTGCACTTGCACTGAAAGCAGGTATAATCGATACACAACATATGCAATATAATATAACTGCTATATAAATTGAATGATAACACTGATTATTTTTGTTCAGGTTTGGATTTGGACTGTGGGCCATTTCTAGCCCTGTACACACAAGGAGCTTTGGACCAGAAACTGGTAACCGACTTTGACATCAACAATGCGTTGATAAACACCATAACTGTTCAAATGAGGCTAGGGATGTACGATGGCGAACCTTCAAAGCAGCCTTATGGTAACTTAGGTCCAAGAGATGTATGCACTCCAGCTCATCAGAACTTGGCTTTGGAAGCTGCCCGTCAAGGAATAGTGCTTTTAAAAAACACTCGTCAATCTTTGCCTCTCTCACCTTCTCGCTTTCGCAATGTTGCTGTTATTGGGCCTAATGCTGAGGCCACAATCACAATGATCGGCAACTATGCAGGTATCAACACTCATTGCTCATCTAAGAACTTTGCTTGATGTCCCGATTTCTAAAACATTTTTGCTCATTCAAAATTCCACTCAGTATCTAAAGCTTTTTTTTTGGGGTACTAGGTGAGCCATGTGGGTACACGAATCCGCATCAAGGAATAGCCAAGTACGTGAAAACAAACCACCAAGTAGGATGTAATAACATAAGATGTGGCGGCAGTCATCAACCCATTGATGCAGCAGCGAATGCAGCTCGAGGGTCAGATGCCACAATATTAGTGGTAGGACTCGATCAGTCAATGGAAGCGGAGATGGTTGATCGAACAAGCCTGCTACTGCCGGGTCGACAACAGGAGTTGGTTACCAAGGTAGCCGAAGCTTCTAGAGGCCCAACTATTCTAGTTTTGATGAGCGGTGGGCCCGTCGATATTTCCTTTGCTCAAAATAACCCTAAAATTGGGGCCATTTTGTGGGCCGGGTATCCAGGCGAGGCCGGTGGTATGGCTATTGCAGATGTTCTTTTTGGCGCCTACAATCCAGGTACATATATGGCAAAGGATAGAATTATGCTAGCTGTACAAATATATCATCATACCACTTGTACAAAGGTAAGCATGGCTCATATCTCATGAACTCGTGATTGGTCACATTTGTACAAGTGATATGATCATATACCATGCAGTTTATGCTGTGCATGTTTCCAGTTTTTGAGTCTTGCGCACATTATGAATTGGTAAATGCAGGAGGAAAACTTCCAATGACATGGTACCCAGAAGACTACATCAAGAGGGTTGCCATGACAGAGATGGGGATGAGGGCCAACCCAGCCCAAAACTACCCAGGCCGAACCTACCGGTTCTACAAGGGCCCAGTTGTATACCCATACGGTTATGGGTTAAGCTACACTAAGTTCTCTCACTCCATTGCCCATGCAGCAGACGAACTCACTGTCAAACTCGACGGCCGTCCAGTAGTTATCAACTCAACGGAATTGAACAAGCCTATCAGGGTCAGTCACTTGAGATGTGATGGGCTGACAATGCCTGTTCATATCGATGTTAAGAACGAAGGAGAGATGGATGGTACACATACAGTCATGGTCTTTTCAAATTTACCCGAAGGACATGGAGCACCACAAAAGCAGTTGGTTGCATTTGAGAAGGTACACGTGGAAGCAGGTGGACAAGCTAGAGTTGTGTTTGGTATTGATGTGTGTAGAGATTTAAGCTTTGCTGATAAGAATGGGATCAGAAGAGTTCCAATTGGTGATCATACCCTGCAAATTGGAGATTTGAGTCATTCGGTTTCTTTAAAAGCTGAATCAGTTAGATTATGATAAAACTATTAAATGATAGTGATTACTGGCAAGTGATTAAAGGAAAAGATTTGAAATTTATTGGCAATTGTAAAAAGGAAAAACGAAAAACGAAGACAAACGAAAGGGAATTTATGGTGTATTTCTTTCTTAAATAAATTTTAGATTAAAATATGATATAGAAGAATAGCGCTGTAATTTTTATTGAAAGTTTGTGTAGTTTCAAATTAATTGGATTGAGAACTTGATTTGGGTATATAAAAAAGGGTTATTTATAGTATTTATTTGTGTTTAGCTTCCGTGAAATGTAGATTGTTGGTTAATTATTGATTCATGTTATATGCATTGAAATTCAATGTGTGTTCACTATTGACAAATTTCTTTTATGCAGTTGAAAAAAATGGAGGAAGAAGTCCTAAAAACACCATTAGAATTGGTATCCAAATCTCATTGTTTATTGTAGAAACCAATGACTATAAAATTATTGAAATCTAACAATTTGAGTCCTTTTTCAAACCATTGTATAGTCGGTAAACCTGTTTTTTTTACGACTACGACAATATCTTTCATAAAACTACCTCTCCTATTTTCATAATTTCGGCAACTTATTTGAAACTTGAAATTTTTGTGGAGGACAACTTTATGTTTTAAATCAGCTTAATATGATAACAGCTTTTATATTGTGGTAGAAGTTTCATTTTTTTTCATTCTGTACACATAAAACCCATTAGTTCTGTTTGGAGGACAACCAACCAAATCAATTATGCTTGCCATTTCTTCTCGGGGATCCTACATTGATATTACGATGTCTTTTCAAATCGTACTGCATCAATTCAAAAATCAATACATGTAAATTTTGTGAAATTCTTCTCATGAAAAACAAGAGACAGATGATGATGATGGTTTTGTTGGGTTCAACATCAGTGTACACAGGAAGATGGGCAGAGAATCCAAAGTTTCCCAAGGCAATCGACGGAGTAGATTTAAATTGTAGTAAACTGAACTAAATTATGAAATAGATCAACACAAACTTAGGATTTGGAATTGGTGAATATGAGATTAACTCCATCAACGGTAAAGTCTTAAAAGGAGCCTCAAAATATTTGTTCCTTCGTTAATTTCAAGCTTTTATACACATCAGGATTATCAGTGTCTTTTATTTTCACTTTTCCAACTTCGCAAACTCTCCCTTCTCCACCTGTACATTGCTCGTTTTTGAAACACGTCTTCCTCTTCCATCTTCTTAAGCTAGTTTAAATGATTTTTTTAATGCAATTCTAATTATATTTGGTATTTAAGAAAAATCTTAAGTTCGATTATATAATTTCAGATCTAATGAAAGTCAACAATAAAAAATCATGACACCGTTTTATATGTGTGTATGGATGTATGTATAAGCTACTAATAAAGCTAATTTACATCTTTTTAGAAGTTAGCCACGAGTATTTTTTCCTTATAGAAACAATTTCATATCACTACAAAAAACAAGCTAGTTGTACCTATCTTTTGATAAAAGACTATTTTTACTTTGAGTTTATGAAAATATGCTAACTGAGACTTTTTTTTCAAAGCTGATTTCACTATAAGAACATATGCTACTTGTAGCTTTACTTTTATAAGCTAACTAGAGATTTATGAAATAATAAGCAGCATAATTCTGTTACAAACCTTGCTATTTAGCATTCAACTAACAAACTACTTGTAATTATCTGTTTTTTATAAAGCTATTTAAAAATAATCAGGGTAGTAACATGCTTGTAATTCTATTTTCAAGGAAAAGACAAATTTACTCATAGACGGTAGACTTTTAACACTTCAAAACTGATGAAGCTTGAAAGTTTGTGATCCAACTGCAAGTAAGAAAACATGCTACACACACACACACACATATGGTATG
Organism: Allium fistulosum; assembly: GCA_030737815.1. Lineage (NCBI taxonomy): Eukaryota > Viridiplantae > Streptophyta > Magnoliopsida > Asparagales > Amaryllidaceae > Allium > Allium fistulosum. The sequence goes on along the minus strand of CM060904.1, from coordinate 1,122,115,510 downwards.
AAAAAAATCGAATGTATATCAATTAAGATATGTTGTGGACATTAAATTTTGTAAAAGTTGGATTATAGTAAAATAAATAGAATAAGGCGTGATTGCAGATCAAGACATGACGAGAGTACATATTTTGATATTAATGCTTAATGTGTTTAAAACTTTAAATCCTGATAGGGCATGTGCCATATTTGGTGATACACTAAATATGTCCTTGCTAATCACATGGTGCTGCACAATTGATGTGTTGTGTGTGTTGACTGACCTTGAATGATTAAAGATCACGAGTTTGTTCCCCATTAATAGTGGTGGGCGTATAAAACATGTGATTTACTCGAAGTATAATTGTGGATTTGTTATATACTTCCTCTGAGTTTGCAAGAAAAGCTTGGTTCCCTGAATTAAAGAAGAAAAGAAAATCCTTAGTTATTCATCATCAAATAAATAAGCTAACTGTATTATTATTTTAACAATTAGTGAAATAAGCTAGTTGTAACAATTTTTATTAGGATAGTAAATAATAATTTCACTTATCATATATTAACAAGTGTTATTTTGTAGGCAGATTTTGTAAAAGCAAATTTCATTCAGCGTTTACGAGAATATGCTAGCATTAACCATGTTATATATATTTAATAAAGATAATTTCATATAGCATTTACAAGAATTCGCTACTTGTATCCGTCTGTTTAAACTAAACTAATTTCACTTGGAATCTATAAGAATATGCTATTTATGCAAAAAAAATTATAAAAATAATTTCACTTGTATTTTTTGTTCCAGTTTGAACAATTCTTGATTATTTGTGAATGAACGAATTTTTGAATGATTTTTTCCAAGATTTGAGAGTTGGTTTGTGGTTATTTAACTCGATCTAGAAATTATCGTGGATATTATTTTTGTTTGCACTTTTTGTGAATTCTTTATTATTGATGGGTGAGGTGAAGGTTTTATATGATGTCGAGGTGATAATTTGATGTGATTAAGAAGTTAGAAACCTCAATTTTTGAGTTTGATGGATTTGTTTGGAATAGGAAGGAAGAAAAGTATCAAATGTGTTGCCTTTGAAACTAAATAAATTGCGAGTTGTCCTTAAAACAAATATCACCGCCACCATCATCATCTTCCTTGTCCTTTTTTCAGTTGAATGTGATTGGGCAGCCCACATAAATCTTCACAAGTTCCTATGTTGAGTCATACATATATTTAGTTAAATTTAGTTTTTTAGATCAATTTTTAAAATTTCTTCCCATGTAGATTAAAGTTTTCCCCTTTTTCTTTTCCTTCTATAAATCTTTTCTCCATATCGTTGCGTCTCTGCGTCTTTTATTTCATATATTCATTCCATCTAAGCTTGCTTTATCTAATTTCTCATTTATAGGGATTAATTCTATTATTACTCTTACTCTCTCTTTTATTACTCTATATTTTCTAGTCAACTATCATTGTCCTTAACATTCTCATTCTTCCACATTTATATTAATCAATTGTTTCTTTTTGAAAGCCCCCTACAATATACTTGGTCTAATTATTGTTCAATATAATCTCTTTCAGTTTCTCTGCCATTTTCGTATCACATAAAATGGTACTAGCTTATTTCCATTTTATTCAACCTATGCTAATTAAATTAGGTATGTCTTTCTCTACCTCTCCATCATCTTGTATTATTGATCATAGGTAGTTAAACCTATCTTTTTTATTGATAAATTGATTTGGTAGATACATCGTATAATTATCCCTAGCTTCTTTACTAAAGTTGCATGGTATATATTCAATTTTGGTGATAATAAATTTTAAACATTTTGATTCTAGTGCAACAACAACTAAACCATTATTCCCAAACAAGTTGGGGTCGGCTAGAGATGGAACCCAAAACTAAATGAAAAAAATCAATTTAAACGTTATAATAATAACAATAACAATAACAATAATAAAATAAAGTCAAATAAGTAAGTTAATAATAATAACTAAGTAAAATAAAAAATATATATAAATATGTATGTATAAGAGGAATGATAATAATAATACTAATAGTGATAATGATACTAATAGTAATATTGGTCAAAGACCAAACCTACGTCTTAGGCTCATGTTCCCTAGTCCTATAATCTAAAACTTATAAAACTCAACGCTCATGGTTCTGGTACGTGAATCGCTAACTTCCACTCGCTCCGATCCGTCACCAACTCTTCGGATATATCCTAATCATTCAAATCCCTTTTTACTACTTCCTCCCATGTCAACCTTGGTCGACCTCTACCTCTCTTTCAGCATTCAACGCGGTCTATAATTCCAACACGCACAGGTGCCTCGGGCGGCTTTCGTTGAAGATGTCCAAACCATCTTAAGCGATGTTGAATTAGCTTCTCCTCAATTGATACTACTTCAAGTTTATCACGTATATCATCATTTCTAATTCGATCTCTTTTTGTATGATCGCAGCTCCATCGCAGCATATGCATCTCTGCTACGCTTATCTTTTGGACGTGTTAGCTTTTAGTAGGCCAACATTCTGCACCATACAACATCACAGGCCTGATTGCCGTTTTGTAGAACTTTCCTTTAAGCTTTTGTGGGATCTTTCTGTCACAGAGAATCCCAGACGCTTGTCGTCATTTCACCCATCCCGCTCGAATTCTAAAACTAACATCTTCATCAATCTCACCATTATACTGCAACATTGATCCTAGATATCGAAAAGATTCCTTCTTGGAAACTATTTATCCGTCCAGAGTGACATCTCCATCCTCCGACCTGACATCGCTGAACCCGCACTTCATATACTATGTTTTAGTTCTGCTAAGCCTAATTTTGATTCTAGTGCACTTTTCAAATTTTAGTTCCATATTTTCTTTTGAGGTGTCTGTTAATACGATATCATATGGTATGAAAAAAAAACATATGATCTTTTACAAATTAGAAAGGACGATATTCTTTTATCGTCATTGAAAGAAAAAAACAAACTTTCTTATACAAAACAAATTAAGATGAAAATCATTTAAGAGATGATCTACCTCTTCTGAAAAGCAAGATGATCTTTCTTTTACAAAACAAAAACAAAGATCTATTTCTTTTAATGATTGAAAAAAAGAAATAAATTAAATCATTTACTCTACAGAAGAACTTTCTTTTACAAAAAAAATAAAGTTGAAATTAAATTATCAAAGGAATATGATCTTATTTTTACACAACAAAACGGAAGACACGGATTCAATGGTTTTACGAAAAGAAAGGTCAACTTTTTTAATGAAAAGGAGGATCAATTTTCTTTTATGAAATAAAAAAAAGATTTACTTTCTTTCAACGGCTGAAAAGAAAGATGAACTACATTTTACGAAAGAGATAAAGATGAAATTATGTTTATGGAACAAAATGATCCTCCTTTTACGAATTAGAAATTTATCCTCCATTTACACAAGAAAGATGTAATATTATTTTTTTTCATTTGCGAAAGGAAGATTATGCCTCTTTTATCAGAATGGAAAATGATCTTTTCGCAGGAAGAAAGATGATCCCCATTTATAAAAGGAGCGGTGATTTTCCTTTCGCAAGCTAGAATATGAACTTTAAAAAAAACCAAAAGAAATGTTAAATTTACTATTGTGAAGATTTTCCAAAAAACTAATGGTATGCATGTTGTAAAGGAGGTGACAAGCCATTATTTTAAATATTATCCAAAAATTTATTAAAAAATAAATATCGACTCTTGGGAACTTTAATTTTCTATGTGCACAACGGTTAGCAATACAAACAAACGTGATTTAATGACGAAAACAGTAATTCAAACAGATTATTTCGTAAGCAGTTATCACATTTAGAAAATTGATCGAAATGAGAAGAAAATTTAGATAATATTATATTAGGAAATTAAAATTGACACCGATTTGTTTTGAGTTGTCATATACATTGTTTCAAATCTCGTTTATTTCACCGAGATCTCATTTTCGAACTTGAGCGAGACGGGATTTAACGAAACGAAACATTAAGTTTTGTTTGTATCTTATTTGACACTCGTCTCATTTAAAATATTGAGATCTCAAGCGAAATTTTAGAGTAAGATTTCAATATAAGATCTCATATGAAGTTGTGTTTTTTTTCATTTACTTGTATCTTTTACTTCTTATGTTGATCAAAAAGAAATTACGCTCTAATAACATTTTACTAAGCCTCTAATTCTGTGTTTCATTATTTAACAACTAAACAAAAATAAAATAGTCTTTATATTCTTTATTTTTAATATTGAGATTAGTAGAATTCATTCAATTAATATAAATTAATCATGATATCACTCTACTCTAAAAAGGAAAATTAATATTATCGTTTTATATAAATTATGTGTTAAAAGTTTATATTTTCATAACAATTATTATAAAATCTTTGAAATGTCAACTTTAGATGGTTAAGTTACCCTGAGATAGTCCCGAGATGGACTTAACGATCCGAGATACTCTCATCTCACCCGAGATCGGTGTACGAGATATTGTTTGTAAAATTCTCAAGACGAAATGTGAACGAAATCCGAGATTTAAAAGCTTGGTCATATAGTACGGGCTAGAAATCAATAAAATATCATTAGAGAATGAAATGTACATGTGAATTATCAACTAGGGAGCAAGTTTAAATTTTTACCTTCCAAGATTCTCAACTTCTGATTCAAAAATTAATAAAGTTCAGATGAGATAACCAATCCATTCCAAAATAAATAAATACATCACAATACTTATTTGAATTTACAATTCCGATTTTGTTATTTTCGAGAAATGGAGTAAAAGAGAAAGCTAAGTTTTAGATATGGAAATATAGAAACCTATATATCAAAGAGTCAAAGTTAATTTAAAAAGTATAAACGATTACTATGATAAGAAAATTTGTTTTCTTTTTCTATTTGTTTTATAACATGAGTGGTACTTTATTCAAAAAAAACACTTTTTTGATATCTCAAAGGCTCGAAACCAATGGCATTTAGAACCTCAATCTAAAGAGGCACACCCCTAACCGCTTGAGCCAGGAGTCCTTTACATTTTTTTTTTGTTTTATTTGTAACTTAAAAGTAAAGTACATAAATAACGAGGGTAATGTGAATGTATATCAACCATTAGTACATGTCAGGGCCTCTAAAGCATGTTTCATATATCTTGAGTTCAAACCTTTCGGGCACCAATTAATATATTTTTTATGAAAACAATAAAGATTAGTAGAAATTAGTTATAACTAGAATCATTATTAGATTAAAAAAGCTATTTCCAGTTGAGTTTACATTGAACATCTTATCTTATATTACACAACCCAAACATACAATTATACTTATGCTTTTCCCCCGATAACTAATAATGAATCTCGACAGCTGAGTGTGGTCACACTGTCTGGACTAATGTTTTGCAAAAACTTGACAATTAGACGATCTTTGAGATGGCAGTATCCATGTTAAATATGTTGGTATCCATTGTAAATCATTTTTAGATATAGATCATAGCTTATATACTTACAAGAATATCATTTCATTTTTTTTCTTATATGAAATCAAGGGCCTATTTGTGGGCAATGGTGTAATACCGATGATGGACATAGACGTGCACCAATTGTTATGTCCAATGTAACTTACGTAAGCTTATGCCCGATATTATGACTGCAGTCACATCGATCAACGTAGTATTTAACAAATTCGAATTCATAAGACTAACGTCCAAAGTAAACTCAAAGTCAAAATATCAATTCAGAAAATTAATTAAACAAGTAACTACATTCCCTCTAGCCCTCTGAATATTTATTATCTTCCCTGTTCCATTTTCATTCAGAAAAATTCTTTAATGATGACTTTACAATTTCTCCTTCCAGAAAAGCGTTAAGCAGATTCATGGTAACCAATTTGGAAGAAACTTACATCAAAATTTCACTTGCACCTAAAGAAATCAATCATGTGGATTACGTTGTTTCTTACCATGAAGCATGCATCGTTGTTTTCACTCCGAAAACAGTAGTACTTCAAACATTGAGCCAATCACCATGATTTTAGCATGCGAATTGCTGCAACATCAAAGAGCAAAGCATGGTAATACATGCCAAATAGTTGTTGGCACCGAGAGGCTTTGAGCATATGAAGACCGTAAGTTATTTTATTTATCCTTTAGCTTAGATAAAAAAAACCTTGTAATATTTAACAGTATGATTCCCATGAGAGGAACATGTTAGTTGATTATGACTTGGTTGCAAATTAAGATGGAGGTTCCTGAACCGCTTAGCCTTGAGGATGCTAGGGTATGGTTGTTGGGATATGAAGAAAGATCAAACAGATTAAAACCTCCAAACACAACTGAATATAAGATCATTTTTTGAATTTTCATACTACATATATCATACTGATACTTCGTGCTCGAGGAAAGCACCATCTCAGGTCAGCCATATTTCAGCTTCTCGGTCGCATTATAGGCGATTTCGATTGAGCACCTCTTCTGCTGCTCCTACTGTTGCTATTGCTGTTATGTAGTTATATGTTGTATTGATTCTAGATCAAATCATGCAGATTCCGAAATTGAATCGTGTAGTAGCTGAACGAGCAACCGTAAATCAAGATAGTGTGGATTATCCGATCAGTATGCATGATGCAACAATTTAAGATGATGGTCTGGCACTCATTAATGAGTGCGGCATTGTGCATAAAATGCAGTTGTAGAAATAGTTTTGTTTTCATCATGTATTGCAATAGAAGTATTTTCATTCTATATTCAAAAGAGAGCATATAGGTGAAATTTAAATTCTAATTTGCAAATTTTCTTTTGTAATAATTCAAAAAACAATTGATTAAACGATTAATATAATATTTAAATAAATAATATAATATAATATTCAATTAAATAATTAATTTAAACAATTTGATTTTATAAACATAAAGTATTATAATTATACATACGCTATTACAAATAATGAACGCTAATTTCACATCCAAAGTCAAAGAAAAGTCTTTCTTCATATTTTGTCCATGGACACTTTACTCCTTCATATCTACGATTATGCAATTGTGAACACGTTTTCAGCTTGCATTCCAAATCCACAAATAGACACTCTATATCCATACATAATGTGCATATGTTTTTCGTTTTAATTTTTCCTTCCCACACCTTACTAATCTTTCTCGCTATTCCATTCTTCTACATTCTCTTCTCACACCCATGACTCATTCATAGAAAGGATACTGTAGCATTTTCAACGATCGTTGATACACAGCAGATTTTATGTTAACAATAGACGTATAGAAGTTAGGTGTAATCCCATTTCAGGATATGCAAAGAAATCAACTGATTTCTAACATATTTCCAACCAAGTACTATAGCATAATGTCAAGATAATACTGTTGATATATCATATAGCGTTCCTTAAGCGGTAGTTTTGCAAAATATCAGTTAAAGTATCCATAACGAGATACTGACATATCTTGCTTCTGTTTAATGTAGAATTACGATGATAATCTCAAACTATCGATTCATTAATATATTTCCAAAAGCGTTGGAAATGAAAACACGTTTTGTTTATCAAAATGTTACGATTGACTTTGTAATTTTTGTTGCACCATTTAATAAAAATACAAAATATTTTACTTTCCTATTGACAGAAGTTGTCCATGCTTGATAATGAAACTCTATCCGAACTTTTCAGTGTAGGTATCAACACCATTGTCCTAGTGGTTAGACACTTTAGATTCAGTTCATGAGATCACATGTTTAAATAATGTATGTCGTGATTCGAACCACTAGACATGTGTTGACTTATAGTATGCTACATACTATTTAAGATTTGTAGTGCAACTATATACTACCACATAACCAATTTAAAAAAAAAGTATAGGTAAAATATCAGTTAAGAACCAACGTGCAATATTTGAAAATATTAGGTCGATATTGTAATATCAATATATTTGTTAGTAAGTTGTATTAATTACGGTAATGATAAAAGATGTAAATGTCCATTTTTTATCATTTTAAATAATTGCATAAAGTATTCGTCCAATATCGCCAATGTATGGGTGAATGTTATCGATATATCGTAAAAATATTATTAATCGATATTCCTATTGATATTTTTTGTAAATGCTTGAAGTTCATATGCAATATGTATACATGATATATATAAATATCATTCAGCATTGGCTACTTAGATTTATATATTCTAGGTAAAATTCTATCAATTAAACTGATTGAAGTTCGATACACAATCAAGTGATATTCTATTAATTGGAGTTTGATATGCAATATATATTTTCCATTGATTCTTTTTGTTTAAGATTTATTTCATTTTAAAAAAAAAGATCGAAAAATCTTTAAAAAAATTATGTGATATTGTGGTAATTCTTTTTTTCAATGTGCATCTCAATTTTATATATTTAAGCTCACATGTTTACGTAAAAAGACTAGTTCATTATTGGAATTATAGTAACAGAATAATACAATATGTAGTTTTGTAGAATATTGGTTAAAGTAAAATACAAAAAAATTCTTAATATAAGTTACTCAAAAAGACTTATTAATAAAATAGGCTAGTTAGCAAACTTATTACCAAAATTATGCTAGTTTTAACCTAGTCAACAGCTAATTTAGCGTTTTGTAATGATCTAGTATTAGCGCAACTTACTGCTTCAAATCTCATTTATCTCACTCGAGAGTTCATTTTCGAACTAGAATGATACAGGATTTAGCGAAATAGGACATCAAATTTTATTTATATCTTATTTTACATTGATCTCAACCAAGTTATTGACATTTCGAGCAAAATTTGAAGTAAGAGCTCAATAAAGTTATGTTTTTCCATTTTCATATTTCTTTTACTTCTTATGTAGATTCAAAAGAAATTGCACTTTAATGGCTTTTTATTAACATTCTAATTCTGTATTTTTTTTAACGAGTGAGCTAAAATAGAAGTTTTTTAATATTTAGATGAGTAAAACCCATTAAATCGGTATCAACCAATCATGTTACACGCTTCTATATAAAGAAAGATTAATTTGTATTGTTTTATGTAATTTACGTATGTTAAAAAGTTTATTTTTTGATAACAATTACTAATCAATATTAGACATTTAAGTTACTCGGAGATAGTCTCGGGATGAACTTTAAAATCTAAGATATCAATTCTAGATGTACATCCGAAATACATTCATGTGATCCGAGATCTCTTTCAAGATGTAATATTGTGTGTAAAACTCCAAAGACGAGACATGGCCGAAATCTGAAATAAAATTTTGGCGCAAATATGAGTTATGCCCGTGAAAAGCACACTATACAACACAACTTTAAGTTGTACATAAGAACCACATAAATATTCACATTAATAGAATAACTATGGGCAACTTATAGTCGTGCATACGTCGTTCCATTTTGAAACAATTCATGGTTGAGCTTCTACCCAAACAATAAAACATGAGATGTTGACTGGGCTGAAACTAGTATATCTTTCTAGTATTTTAGATAAAAGGAGAAACCAAACGTATTGATGTCGCATTACATATTTTCATTAATTTTTAAATATAGCTCTCTCACTAATTCAGTGTTTAAATATACAGTTAAATCAAAGGTTATAGATTCGAATTTTGCTAAACACGCAATCATTTAATGCTAACATGGGAATAATATTGTAACATTCCTAATTTTAAATAACATTATTCAAGAGATTTAATTAGATAAATTAAACAGAATAATGTAAAGATTTGAGTGATAAGGGGATTGAGATTTAAAAATTAAATAGAGGATGTGCTTTACTAAATAAAAATTAAAAGAATGAGTTTATGGAAATGGTTTTATAAGTTAACTAATAAGAGAATAAGACAAAGGTATTATGGAAAATAGCCGTCCGCCATAATCCCTTAACCCCTAAACCTTTATTCTCATTTTCATTCCATACGTTCATAATTCAAAAACATAAAAAAATGAGAGCTCAAAGCCGGCCACAACCTAGGGGAAAAGGAGATTAAAAAGTTAACTAAAGCTTAGGATTCAAGCAAAGGAGGATTAAGCAAGATCAAATCTCAAGTTCCTTGTCTAAAGTACGGTAAATAATAATCAAAACCATCTCATTTTCGTTTTTTAAAGAGCATTTGATTTCGGGTTTTAAGTTTAAAACATTTATGATGATTTTAATAATGATATGCTTAGATTACATGATATGTTTGATTCAAACTAGTATGTTTAATAAATGTTTTATTCGATTTTCAGGTCAAAATCATATTTATTAGTTTCAAATGCCATGAGGATTTAATATGTTATGTAAAACATTATTTTACAGATGAGTTTATATTTCCATAATTATCCAAGCTATGGATAATTTATTATACTTTTTTGAAGAAAGAAATAAATAATTAGGGTTAAAATTTTATTTCGGCAATTATATAAAGAATTTCGGATCTGAAATTTTCATATATTAGATAACATATTAAAAGTGAATTATGATAATTTTTTAGGATTTTTCCTAAGTGATTTACTATGGAAATTAAATTAATTAAGTTGGAGGCCTTAAATGTCTTAATTGTTTTGTTAAAGGGAAGGGCTTATTTGTTAATTATTTTTAATTAATTCTGGATGAATTTGGCCGTTTTTTCGAAAAGATTTTGGTAAAGTTTATGGCAACCAATTATATTTCTAAAAATAGGTAAGTTAGTTGAAAAACGTTTACTTAAAAAGGCAACAAAACAGTTTTGCACAGATTTACTGCTTCGTCACTTCCGTTTGCTACCTTTCGACCTCATACCTCCGCCTCCAATCCAGTCGAAACCAATACACATGGTATCAATGTTTTGGTACGTAATAGAGTGGATAAAGGCGGAAGGTATAGAGTCAAAATCATGCTTTCAAAGGGGTCGAGGCCATTTTAATAGCTTTTGAAGGTCTTTGTTTTGCTTTCAAAAGAGATACCGCTTGTCTTGCTTTTAATGGATGATTTCGAAAGAGTTGAATTACCTTTATATAGCTTTCGAAAAGGTTGCTGCCTTTTTGTTTAAAGGGTAGCTTTCGAATGAGTTGATGTATATTATGTTTTAAAGAGAAGCTTTCGAAAAGGTAGTTTTGAACCAAGTCGAAACTTTGCTGCCATCTTCATACCTTTCAAATAGGTCGAAAGTTTTTAATGAGTTCCAAAGGCAGGCTTTTGTTTTATAAATATAACAAGCCGCTTCCCAATGCTTTCGAAAGGGCTCCAGTAGCCATTTAAACTAAAGGTTTCGAAGGCAATGGCTTCGAAAGGTGTTTCAAAGCTATCCTTCCCATCGTTTTACTTAAAAGATTAAACCTTTTGAAAAGATGGTTCTGAAGCCATCTGTTTTCCCCAAACTCTTTTACTTGAAGGTTAATGGTTTCGAAAGAGTTACTTTCGCTTATGTTTACTTTGACCCAAAAGTTATATTTAAGGTTAAACCCAACGGTTTCGAAAGATGTACTTCTATAAGTTGGAAATATATGCTTTAATACTTTCGACGGAAATATTTTGATGGTTTCGAAAGGAATGTTTTGATGCTTTCGAAAGATATATTTTAAGTGTTTCGAAAGGCATATATTTAAGTGTTTTGAAAAGAAGGTTTGAATGCTTTCGAAAGATATATTCCAACGGTTTCGAAAGTAAAGGCCTAAGGTTTCGAAGCCTTAGTTTTCAAAACAAAGGACCCTGTCTCATTTGTAAAGGAAAACCCATGGCAATATAAAAGCGCTTTGAAATAACTTTCAATTTTGGAGTTTTTTAAGAAGCTTTTCTTGATAAAAATAATAGGTTAAAGGTATTAACCATGTTTTGTATGTTATGATCAGTTATTATGTGTGCTTCTTTTATAAACATATTTATGTTATAATTAAACCCATAACTGTATTTTGGAGTGTGAGGGCAGAATAACCAGCTAGGTTGACTCAGTAGTAAATATAAATTGAGATTAACTCACGTATGAGTAGAGTTGCATCCAGGAGGTCGGGTAGACCAGAACATAGGATGCCCAAAGACTGATTAAGAAGTTGTCAGTTTAAACAGGTTCATGTTAAATCCATGAAAAATATGTTTGGAAAGAGCTATTGACGGAGGCCAATAGGTTCATAGTAATCCCATGAAAACTATATCCGGATAAAGTTATTGACAGAGATCAATAGGTTGATAGTCAACCCATGAAAACCAGATATGAAAGAAGTTATTGGAGATATCAATAGGTTCAGGGAGACCCATGAAATAATTGGGTGAAGTTATTGGCAGGGACCAATAGGTTTTTAGCGATTCCATGAAAACTATGAAACCGGACAGATAATCCGTAAAAGTTTAGACAGGTTATTAGTCAGCCCATAAAAACTAATAGGTTAATATTGACCCTAGAAATTATAATAGTCAAATGAATGGGGATGGAAAATCAAGAATATTTTGCATAGTTGCATATCATCATGTCATTTTAAATTGCTATGTTTTTAACCATTGTGGATGCAGGTGCACAGTATATAGTTATTATAAATTTTTGGGCAATATACTAGTGAGGGGAAAACCCGTTCCGCTAAGCGGCGTGGTCTCACTAGATATCTAAATGGTTCGAGATGGTAGATTATTATTCATACTAGACTTTTGTCTGACTCGAAGTTTATGTTTTCCCCTTAAACTCTCGGGTGCTCAATTGATTTTGAGTAGATTGAGAGTTGAGGTTTTCAGGTTCTTCTTTAAACGAATAAGGTTTCGGAGACGTGCAGGAGGCAAGCTAGCTAATAGGAGCTCTTTTTACTTAATTCCGTTGTGTTTTGATGTAAAGGCAAAGTTGTTTAATTTCCTATGTATAGACTCTGATCATCCGAAAGGGCATCTTCATATGTCGCTTTTGGCGTATTTTGTAATAATTATATTTTTTGAACGTGGTTCTCAAATTTGGGATTATGTAATGAATTTAAAATATGATTAAAATGGAATGAGAAATTTGTTTAATGGTTTTTAAAAAAAATTCATATACATGTGTTTCTGTTATATCAATGTATCTAACATTACGGCATTTGATCATCGAAAATTAATAACTATGGATGACTGCAGCATCCGTAGCCGTCAGTTTTGGACCTCCAAATGGAGGATGTTACAAATATTGCTCTCAAATCTTTTTCTAATTTTCTTCTTAGCTAATAAATTTTTAAAATAACCAGTAAACACATATTTCAACATTAAATATCTAAACAAATGTTAGTCATTTTTATTCATGATACATAAATAAGAAAAAATAGTATTACAATTCTAAAAATAGTTTTTGAATTTTTTAAAAATAATTGGTCTTTTCGAAAGCCTAAAATTACCATAAAGTTAATGTATAAAAAAATTCATATTTCAACATCATTTTTCAACAAAATAAATTAAAAGCATTAAACAATTTAGTGTGTAAAATAATATATATTATACATTAATAATAGCTTAATCAAAGACGCTTGACACTATGATATTGTTCAAATCATCATACTTTTGTGCTTCATTAACCAAAGACAATATTCTTTAGCATCATAAATAGAATTGAAAAGAAATAAATTTGTACATTACAAATTAAAAACAGCGTTGTTCATTATTATACAATTGTGATTTTAATGTCATAATAATTTTAGTATTATGAAACGAATAGGTTAAACATTAATTTTGGTAATAAGTTTCAAACCAGGCTATTGTGTTAATAAGTTTTTTTTAGTACCTTTTATAATTCGTCCTAAAATACATTTAGAGTCGTGCTAAATGGATCGGACTATCAACTCCACTTTACCCATGTTCAATCGGCAGTCTATTGTTGATACTTTTTATATAGAATAAAAGCAAGTACAATTTGTTAATTGATGAATATTTTCCTATTACATTATCATACTCTAAAGATAATTCAATTTACTTAGATTCTCAAAGCAGGCATTGTGACCCTAAACTACGATTTTCTGATATAAATGTGATGCTAACTATTTTAGATATAAATTAATTGAAGAGAAAATGCACGAAGAGAAGAAATAGAAGAAAGAAGATTTTTCCATTCAGTGTCCGGCTATTACAATCTCTTCTTGTAATTACATAAGTGCATCATGATTCGTAATAAGGTGAACATTTGAAATTCATATTGTGCCACATCACTATAAGAAGACAAGCATTTTAACTAATCCTCTCATATTGTGACACCTCATTCAAATTAAAAAAGGCATAACTAATTAGATTCTAGCATAACTAATTACATTTTTTAATCTCTTATAGAAAGCTCTTAAATCTTTTTATCTTATGGATTTGTTGATGACTCTCTTTGATCTCAGTTCCCCATGCATATTTAAGATATTGTAACGACCCGTATTTTTACGGATCGAAACATCGAAAAACAGTTGTTATTAGACTGTAAGTATTGTTAAGTCGTCCAGAGTTTAGGTCGACTAAAGCTTGAGTCGAGTAGTGGCTTGGGTCGTATAGAAGTTAAGTCGTATGTAGCTTAGGTCGCTTAGGAGATGAGTCGTGTGATGGCTTAGGTCGTGGGGTAGGTTAGGTCGGATGAGCGACTTAAGAGGTTGGAGCAACCTACAGGAATTGGCGACCTAAAGAGTAGACGATCTAAGGAAGTGAACAACTTAAGGTAGTGAACGACCTAAGAGTTAGCGGTATAGGAAACTGGGCGAGTTAGCGACCTAAGGAGGATAGGTCGACAACGACCTAAGGAAGCTGGTGTTAGCGAGTTAACGACATAAGAAACTAAGCGGGTTAACGACCTAGGGAGTTTGAGTTGTTCGAGCGACTTAGTAGTTGTTGTAGTTAGGTCGTGAGCGACCTATGGGGTGTTGTGCTTAGTTAAGTCGTGAGCGACCTAAGTTTAGCAGTTATGAGTAGTAGGTCGTAGACGACCTATGATAATACTAGGTATAGTTAGGTCGCGACTTATGTTAGGTCGCGTATATGCTTAAGGGGTTAGGTCGTGAGGCGTTAAGTCGCTAAGTCGTATTTTGTTAAGTCGTTAGTAGTATCTCGTTAGGTCGCGCAATGTGTTAGGTCGTATATGTGTTAGGTTGCGCGCATGTGTTAGGTCGTATATGTGTTAGGTCGCGCGCATATGTTAGGTCGGAGGATTTGTTAGGTCGTGGACGACCTAAGGGGGCGGACGACCTAAGGGGATTTCTGCCTATAAATACACGGGTTCTTCTTCATTTTTGGGATCCGGATTTTGAAGCGACGAAGTGCTGCTATTTTGAGAGCTCGAGTTCTACACTTCTTCACTTCTTTTCTCCACTCTAATCTTGTGATTCCTTCCATCCAAATCGAAGATCAAATCGAAGATCCAAGAGCTTAGATTGAAGATCTACATCCATCGAAGAAAGATTTCATCGTTTGAAGCGGATTTGTGATAGATTGAGTTAGATCCTTCGCTGTCCAGATCTGAAGTGTGTTGCTTTTGAGGTGTTTAGGTGATTCGGTGAGTGGTGATTATCTCTCACACGGATTCAAAGGAGTATATCGGATTGTTGGCTTGATTTGGTGTTAAAATAGTGATTTCCATGCATTTTCTTCAACCTAAGTATAGATCTATTGTTCATGATGATTTGACATCCATTTTACTACATGATTAACCTATGCAAGTTCATTCATCAAGTTATAGAGATATTACTCATGTTTCATGCTTGTTAGATTTCGACTCTTTATTTACATGATTGCCATTATTGTTATAATTGTTTATTAGATCATGTTTGAATGGTTGATTACTTGGATTAATGATTGATTGTTATGAATTAGTTGATTGATGATTTGATTTAGACAAGATGGTCGAAGATGATTCAAAAGCTAAGGGAAAGGCTCTTGAATTGAGAAAGCTGCTCGTGGCATATGTAGCGGATGATGAAGCTCATATGGATACGTTTGATGATGATGATGTTGAGATGAGGCTTTGCTATGATGAGATGAAGCGAAGCATGGTATGAGAAGCCTTGGTTTAATCCAGACGGGATCATTCCAAGCATGTTGATAACTCGGTGAAATGGTTCGGGTTTGAGGATAATGGTTGGCTCGAGAGGCGCTTGAGCTAGTATGGAAATAGTCGTCGAGGATGACTAGAAGGCTGAGATTTCATCGTTGTTGAGGGTTCTAGCATGCTCGGATCAAGAGTACGTTGGGCAGATTCGATAGTCCCTAAAGACTACTGATTGGTAGTCGAGTACTCTGGGCAGATTCGATAGTCCTAGGCACGGGCTGCGACGACGTGCGGAGTTATGTCTAGAACCGGGGTTTCCATTAGCCCTTGACGGACGGCTGAAAAAATGTGCCGGTCATTCAATTAACGGTGGTATCGAGGCAATGATAACAGTGATAGCCAGAGTCGTGGATGTTTGGTTGTATCGTCATTCGGTGTCAAGAGCAGTGTTTTCTGGGTGCTTATCTGATCTTGGTTTAGGCCTTGGGGGTTTGTACTTGGAGAACATCGCCCTTGACTCGAATGATAATTGCTTTCCTTTAAATGTTTGTTTTGCTATGTTTGTTTCTGCTTAGTGTGTGTCTGGGGGCTATCACTGTAGAAAGAGGTGGAGTGGGAGGGTTGGATTCCTATTTCTTTTTTCTTTATGCTCTTTTGGTATGTTGTTAGTTAATTTACCGCTCACTAAGACTGTTGTCTGACTCAAGGCTTTATGTTTTAACTCTTATTGCCTTGGGCTGTTCGTCCATTTTGGGACGGGCAGACTAGGTAGCAGGTGACAGGTGTTGTTCTTAGTTTCTGACGATGCTGATGACGAAGACGAGCTGGAGGCTTGCATATTATTTTCTTACTATATGTACTGGATGTTCCGCTGCTTTGTATAATTCTCTGAGTGATATGTAGTGAGGCTTGATGTATTGACTATTCAGATGTTTGTATTCAACTATTATGAAGCTTAATTGATGAGATTCATTTGTGAAGCTTTACTATATATGTTCTCTATTGTATTTTATCCATGCGCTGTGAGTAATACGATAGATTCTGCTGTTTTAATTTACCCTGACAATCGTCCATGGCTGCCTGGCACACTTTACAGCGCACTATCTCTAGATTCAGTGTGGGGGTCATGGGCGGTCGTCGCATTTGGTATCAGAGCATTGGTTGATCGATTTTACCCAACGCTCGCTGACGTAACTACGTATGAGAGACGTAATTGTATTTTGATGGATGATTACTATATATATGATATAGTAGCTTAGAAAGATTTGAGTCCTTTATGCAGTTGTTTCTCAAGGTATGTTAATCATTCCTTTTTATAGATATTAGGAATGAGTCGAAGAGGGAGACCAGCTGCTAGGGAAGGCCGTGCTGCTGAGGGGGCTGCTGATTATGTTGCTATGTTCGAAGCTATGATGACTTCGATCATGAGAAGGATGCCAGCTCCGGGGCCATCAGTAGATGTTGGAGTTCAAGTTCAAACTCCAAAACCGGTGGATTTTGCTAAGCTGTGTAAAGATTATACTGCTCTTGGAGGAAAGGTTTTCTTGGGAACAGAGTCAACCATTGAAGTCCAGAGGTGGATAGATGCTTGTAGAAGGATCTTTAGTGATTTGGGAATTGAGGATGCGACTAAGAGGAAGTTAGCATCAAGACAGCTTCAAGGAAGAGCTTCTGATTGGTGGAATTCTATCACCATTGATACTCCGGAGGAAGGAATTACTTGGGAGCAATTTCAAGACAGATTTGAAGCTAAGTTCATATCCACAGCTCAGAAATCTGTTCTGTTCAAGAAGTTTGTGGAGCTCAAGCAAAATGGAAGACCAGTTTTTGAGTATGTTTCTGAGTTTGAAGCTTTGTCCAAGTATGCCCGGTCGTATATTGAATCTCCTTATCAGAAGAATGAGAAGTTTGTGACGGACTTGGACAGTTATATTGGGAGGCAGTTGGTGGATCATTTGGACGATTCATTTGAGAAGCTTGTGGAGAAAGCTCTCAGGTATGAGAATCTGTTTCCTAAAGAAGGATCTGTTGTTGCTATGACCAAGGAAGAATCTAGACCACAGCAGGGTGGAAACAAGAAGAGGAAGCAGCAGCAGCAAAAGGGTAAGGATGGCCAGAAGAAGCCAAAGGGCGAAGTGACCTGCTACAATTGTCAGCAGAAGGGCCATTTCTCCAGGGATTGCAAGAATTCGAAGGTGCCGGTGAAGTGCCACAACTGTGACAAGCCGGGGCATATCAGGAAGAATTGTCCAGAACCGCGGAAGGACAAGCAGATTGTGCAAGCTTATGCTTTGGGGGCTGTTCCGTCATCTTCAAAAGCCTCTACCGCTGAAGAGAAAGGAAAGAGTGTGGTAGTTCAAGGTACTCTTTCCATATGTGGTGTTCCAGTTAGAGTGTTATTTGATACTGGGCGTCGCATTCGTTTGTTTGTAATGAACTTGTAGGCCGGTTGGGTTTAGAACCGGATATTGTTGATAGACCATTGGTCGTGACTAATCCTGTTGGGGGTTCGTCTTGTTTGTGTATGTTATGCCGTGGTCTGACTGTATCGAGTCATGATTGCTCTTTTGTTTGTGATTGTTTTGTTCTGAACTTTGCGGGGTTCGGAATTATTTTGGGTATGGACTGGCTTAGGAAGTATGCGGCAAAGGTTGATTGTGAAAGGTTGGAGGTGACAGTCGAGAATGTGGAGGGGCGAAAGATTGTGATACGATGTAAGCATGAGGAAGGCGTCTTCATGAGCTTCATGTATTCGCTGGTTGTTCCACGGGATGGACTGTCATCGATGCCAATCGCTAATGGATTTGAGGATGTCTTTGATGATGTCAAAGGGTTACCGCCGCATAGGGAGATCGAGTTTCGTATCGATCTAGTTGAAGGAGCCAAACCTGTTGTGATGCCTCTTAGGCGGATGGCGCCTAGGGAACAACAGGAGTTGAAGGTGCAGGTTGATGATCTTTTACAGAAAGGATTCATTCGGCGTAGTGTGTCCGAATGAGGTGCACCAGTTATGTTCGCAACCAAAGCAGATGGGTCGTTGAGGTTGTGTGTGGATTATCGTGAGCTGAATAAAGTGACTAAGAAGAACAAGTATCCATTGCCGAGAATAGATGACTTGTTTGATCAGCTTCACGAAGCTAAGGTGTTTTCTCAGATGGATTTGGCAACGGGATTTCACCAGTTAAGAATGGCTAAGGATAGTGTGCCGAAGACTGCTTTTAGGACACCATCCGGTTTCTTTGAGTGGCTGGTAATGCCGTTTGGATTGACTCATGCGCCAGCATATTTTGTGGATCTTATGAATAGAGTGTTCAGAGATCAGTTGAGCAAGTTCTTACTAGTGTTCGTGGATGATATTCTGATTTATTCCAGAACCGAAGAAGAACACAAGACGCACTTGCGTATTGTTTTGGAAATCTTACGAAAACATCAGCTGAAGGCTAAGTTTTCGAAGTGTCACTTCTGGAAGAGTGAAGTGAGGTTCTTAGGCCATATTATCTCTGGAAGTGGAATAGCGGTTGATCCCGCTAAGGTGGCAGCAATCCAGGATTGGGTTAGACCTAAGAATGCATCGGATGTGAGAAGTTTTCTTGGATTAGCGGGATATTATCGTCGATTTATCAAAGACTTTTCCAAGGTAGCTGCACCATTGACAGGATTGACGAAAAAGAATCAAGTGTTCAGATGGGATGATAAGAGTGAGCAAGCTTTCAGAATCCTGAAAGAGCGATTGACAAGTGCTCCTGTTTTGACTATTCCTAGTGGAAATGATGAGATGGTGGTTTACACCGACGCATGTGGTACTGGACTTGGAGCAGTGCTGATGCAGAAGGATAAAGTTGTTGCGTATGCAAGTCGACAACTGAAGCCGCATGAAAGGAATTATCCGACTCATGATTTGGAGCTAGCGGCGATTGTTTTTGCTCTGAAGATGTGGAGACATTACTTATTGGGAGTTCGATTCGAGTTGTTTACGGATCATAAATCATTGAAGTATCTTTTCTCCCAAAAGGATTTGAATCTTCGACAGCAACGATGGCTAGAGTTTTTAGCATCATATGATTTTGGGATAGTCTATACTCCGGAAAGGGTAACGCAGTGGCAGATGCGTTAAGTCGAAGACATGTAGGATTGGGAGCCATGTTTTCAGAATGGAAGAGTCTCGAGTATTTAGCTGGATTTGACTTCAAGCCCAGATGTGAATTGGAACCTGAGATGTTGGCAAACTTATCGATAAGACCGACTCTTGTGGAAAGAATTGGCGAGAGCCAAAAGCGAGACGATAAACTTGTCAAGATTATCCGTGATTTGGAATCTGGATTGGACCCAGAAAAGGATAAAGGATTCGAGGTCGATCGAGAGGGTTGGCTTCGGAAGCAAGGACGACTAGTTGTTCCCGATATAGATGAATTGAGAAATGAAGTTCTGAAGGAAAGTCATCACTCGAAGCTGACAATTCATCCAGGTGGAAACAAAATGTATCGGGATATGAAGAGAACCTATTACTGGGAAGGTATGAAGAAGGATGTTGGAAATTTTATTTCCAAGTGTATGAACTGCCAGTTGGTGAAAGCCGAACAGAAGAAGCCAAGTGGATTACTTCAGCCGTTAGAAGTTCCTACATGGAAGTGTGAGCAAATATCGATGGATTTTATTGATGGACTACCTAGAACAAGAACGGGAAATGAAGGGATTTGGGTCATCGTAGATCGTTTGACTAAGAGTGCAAGATTCATTCCTGTTCGATCGACTAGGACTGCATCAAAGTTGGATGAGTTGTATGTTAAGTGGATAGTTCGATTCCATGGTATTCCGAAGAGTATAGTGAGTGATCGAGACCCATTGTTCACTAGTGGATTTTGGAAGAGCTTCCAAGAGGTTTGGGAACCGAGTTGTGTTTGAGTACAGCTTATCACCACCAAACAGATGGTCAGACTGAGAGAGTTAACCGAGTTTTGGAAGATCTCCTTAGAGCTTGTGTTTTAGATTTCGGAGGTTCATGGGAAGATCACCTTCATTTGGTGGAATTTTCGTATAATAACAGTTACCAGTCAAGCATTAATATGGCACCGTATGAGGCATTGTATGGAAGACCGTGTAACTCTCCGACATGTTGGTTAGAAACAGGAGAAAAGTTGATACTTGGGCCAGAAATGATTCGACAGACTTCGGGTTGCATAGAGATCATTCGACGACGAATGAAGGCAGCCCAAGACCGACAGAAAAGTTATGCCGATAAGCGTCGTAAGGATTTGGAATTCGACGTAGGTGATATGGTTTTTGTGAAGATTTCTCCACTGAAGAATGTTATTCGATTCGGGAAGAAAGGAAAATTGACTCCGAGATTTGTTGGACCATTCCCGATCACCGAGCGAATTGGAAAGCTCGCCTACAGATTGGAATTACCAAAGAAGATGGCGGGTGTGCACAATGTTTTTCATGTATCGTATCTACGGAAGTATGTGCACGACTCGGATACAGTGGTTTCTGCTGATAGCTGTGAAGATTTAGAGGTTGATCCAGTCGACAAGAGACCTCGTAAGCCGCTTCGTGTTGTGGAAACCGACACGAAACAGCTTAGGGGGAAGGTAGTTAAGTTGCTCAAGGTACAATGGAGTGATGATGATAACGACTGTACATGGGAGGTGGAAGAGAGGATGAAGGCAGCTCATCCCGAACTCTTCAAGGTATGGCCCTAAGGTGTCGTGTCATCTAACGACATTGTAACTTGTTCTAGTTTTAGAATTCTGCATGCTAAGCTAGAATTGGATGCATGGTTTGTTGATTGCTATGGATGGTAGGCATGCAGGATAGTCTTTGATTGCTCTGTTTGTTTGGAATTTCGGAGGCGAAATTCCTAAGGGGGAGAGAATGTAACGACCCGTATTTTTACGGATCGAAACATCGAAAAACAGTTGTTATTAGACTGTAAGTATTGTTAAGTCGTCCAGAGTTTAGGTCGACTAAAGCTTGAGTCGAGTAGTGGCTTGGGTCGTATAGAAGTTAAGTCGTGTGTAGCTTAGGTCGCTTGGGAGATGAGTCGTGTGATGGCTTAGGTCGTGGGGTAGGTTAGGTCGGATGAGCGACTTAAGAGGTTGGAGCAACCTACAGGAATTGGCGACCTAAAGAGTAGACGACCTAAGGAAGTGAACAACTTAAGGTAGTGAACGACCTAAGAGTTAGCGGTATAGGAAACTGGGCGAGTTAGCGACCTAAGGAGGATAGGTCGGCAACGACCTAAGGAAGCTGGTGTTAGCGAGTTAACGACCTAAGAAACTAAGCGGGTTAACGACCTAGGGAGTTTGAGTTGTTCGAGCGACTTAGTAGTTGTTGTAGTTAGGTCGTGAGCGACCTATGGGTGTTGTGCTTAGTTAAGTCGTGAGCGACCTAAGTTTAGCAGTTATGAGTAGTAGGTCGTAGACGACCTATGATAATACTAGGTATAGTTAGGTCGTATCCCAGTTAGATCGCAACTTATGTTAGGTCGCGTAGATGCTTAAGGGGTTAGGTCGTGAGGCGTTAAGTCGCTAAGTCGTATTTTGTTAAGTCGTGTAGTAGTATCTCGTTAGGTCGCGCAATGTGTTAGGTCGTATATGTGTTAGGTCGCGCGCATGTGTTAGGTCGTATATGTGTTAGGTCGCGCGCATATGTTAGGTCAGAGGATTTGTTAGGTCGTGGACGACCTAAGGGGGCGGACGACCTAAGGGGATTTCTGCCTATAAATACACGGGTTCTTCTTCATTTTTGGGATCCGGATTTTGAAGCGACGAAGTGCTGCTATTTTGAGAGCTCGAGTTCTACACTTCTTCACTTCTTTTCTCCACTCTAATCTTGTGATTTCTTCCATCCAAATCGAAGATCAAATCGAAGATCCAAGAGCTTAGATTGAAGATCTACATCCATCGAAGAGAGATTTCATCGTTTGAAGCGGATTTGTGATAGATTGAGTTAGATCCTTCGCTGTCCAGATCTGAAGTGTGTTGCTTTTGAGGTGTTTAGGTGATTCAGTGAGTGGTGATTATCTCTCACACGGATCCAAAGAAGTATATCGGATTGTTGGCTTGATTCGGTGTTAAAATAGTGATTTCCATGCATTTTCTTAAACCTAAGTATAGATCTATTGTTCATGATGATTTGACATCCATTTTACTACATGATTAACCTATGCAAGTTCATTCATCAAGTTATAGAGATATTACTCATGTTTCATGCTTGTTAGATTTCGACTCTTTATTTACAAGATTGCCATTATTGTTATAATTGTTTATTAGATCATGTTTGAATGTTTAATTACTTGAATTAATGATTGACTTGATTGATTGTTATGAATTAGTTGATTGATGATTTGATTTAGACAAGATGGTCGAAGATGATTCAAAAGCTAAGGGAAAGGCTCTTGAATTGGGAAAGCTGCTCGTGGCATATGTAGCGGATGATGAAGCTCATATGGATACGTTTGATGATGATGATGTTGAGATGAGGCTTTGCTATGATGAGATGAAGCGAAGCATGGTATGAGAAGCCTTGGTTTAATCTAGACGGGATCATTCCAAGCATGTTGATAACTCGGTGAAATGGTTCGGGTTTGAGGATAATGGTTGGCTCGAGAGGCGCTTGAGCTAGTATGAAAATAGTCGTCGAGGAGGATGACTAGAAGGCTGAGATTTCATCGTTGTTGAAGGTTCTAGCATGCTCGAAGCAAGAGTACGTTGGGCAGATTCGATAGTCCCTAAAGACTACTGATTGGTAGTCGAGTACTCTGGGCAGATTCGATAGTCCTAGGCACGGGCTGCGACGACGTGCGGAGTTATGTCTAGAACCGGGGTTTCCATTAGCCCTTGACGGACGGCTGAAAAAATGTGCCGGTCATTCAATTAACGGTGGTATCGAGGCAATGATAACAGTGATAGCCAGAGTCATGGATGTTTGGTTGTATCGTCATTCGGTCTCAAGAGCAGTGTTTTCTGGATGCTTATCTGATCTTGGTTTAGGCCTTGGGGGTTTGTACTTGGAAAACATCGCCCTTGACTCGAGTGATAATTGCTTTACTTTAAATGTTTGCTTTGCTATGTTTGTTTCTGCTTAGTGTGTGTCTGGGGGCTATCACTGTAGAAAGAGGTGGAGTGGGAGGGTTGGATTCCTATTTCTTTTTCCTTTATGCTCTTTTGGTATGTTGTTAGTTAATTTACCGCTCACTAAGACTGTTGTCTGACTCAAGGCTTTATGTTTTAACTCTTATTGCCTTAGGCTGTTCGTCCATTTTGGGACGGGCAGACTAGGTAGCAGGTGACAGGTGATGTTCTTAGTTTCTGACGATGCTGATGACGAAGACGAGCTGGAGGCTTGCATATTATTTTCTTACTATATATACTGGATGTTCCGCTGCTTTGTATAATTCTCTAAGTGATATGTAGTGAGGCTTGATGTATTGACTATTCAGATGTTTGTATTCAACTATTATGAAGCTTAATTGATGAGATTCATTTGTGAAGCTTTACTATATATGTTCTCTATTGTATTTTATCCATGCGCTGTGAGTAATACGATAGATTCTGCTGTTTTAATTTACTCTGACAATCGTCCATGGTTGCCTGGCACACTTTACAGCGCACTATCTCTAGATTCAGTGCGGGGGTCATGGGCGGTCGTCACAGACATTGTGCATATGTGGCTTCTTATATGATGTATCAATACCCCCCCCCCCAAACACAAATAATGACCTAGTCCTCGAGGTCAAACTGTGCAAAGCTCTTGGCTAATTGTTCCTTGTTTTCCCTTCTAGAGGACTAAGGTCTGCCTGCTCGTTTAAAAGAACTATAGGACGCGTTGTGTCGGTAGAAGGTGCACAAGTTAATATGATGAAACATCCACAAGTTATTCTGGATGCACTATATTTTATTGCTATTTAGCATATGATTCTAGTAGTTGTATTGTGGCAGTTAGCCACTTTTTCCTTTTACTTATCATTTTTTCTTTAGCAGCAGAAAGTCGACGGTTTGTACAAGCGTGTATGAATCTATTCTCATATATAATGTTCAATATGTGACCATTTGTGTTCTTTTCCACATCCATTCACATTTCTAATACTTAGTTCTAATTAATTTAGGGGTAAATTTTGTATTTATGTGTTCTGTTGCTTCTATATTTTTTTCATGATGAAACATTAATCCTTCCTCAAATCTTAAATTAAATGTCCATGTTAATCATCAATTTTGAAAGAAAAACGTTTTCCTTTTTATTTCTCTCTTCAGTTCCTTCATTCCAATGTCTCATTATTCTTTGTCATTCTATTATCAATTTATTTTTTAGAGAAAACCAGGACTTTCATCGAGATCAAATCGACTTTTCTCTTGATTACCATCTAAAACCCTAGCCCATATCTCCTCAACTTACAAGTGATATACCGTTTCAATACCCTTATTTCATTTACAAATGGATTAATGCATAATTTGGGTAAGATGGCAAGTCAATAATTTTTATTAATATTGTTTAATTAGTTTAGCGATTCAATATTGAATTTTATTATTCTATTATATATAAAGTTGAATATGTGATCATTTGTATCTTTTCTCTACGTTCATTCTCATCTCTAATATTGTGGTCTAATTAATTTAGGTGTAGATTTTACATTTAGATGCTTTATTTCTTCTATATTTATTCTATGATGAAACATTAACGCTTTCTTAAATCTTACATAATATGTTCAGGTTAGTCATCAATTTTGAAAGAGAAACGTCTGCCTTTTTGTTTCTCTTCAGCTCCTTCGTTCCAATGTCTCATTATTCTTTGTCATTCTCTTATCAATGTTTATTTTGATTTTCAAACACCATGGCTTTCATCAAGATCAGATTGATTCTTCTCTTGATTATTGTTTAAAACCCTAGCTCTTATCTTCTCAACTTACAAGTAATATATTTTTTCAACACCTTTATTTCATTTTACAAATGAACTAAAGCTTGATTTGAGTAAGATGGTAAGTCAATAGTTTTTATTAATATTGTTTAATTAGTTTAGTAATTGAATTTTATATTTCGTATACTGGATCTTGGTTGCGTAAAACAACTTCGGTATTTATAATGTTAACTATTTTTGTGTGCGATTCATTTGATCGAGGTCTTGATTTGACTATAAAGTTGGATGTTATAAAAGTATATATTCTTATAACTTATTTTGTAAAATTTATAATAGATATATATATATAATAGAAAATTCGTCATTAGACATTTATAATCTGAACATATTTCATCATATCCAAATGAAAATGAGTTGTCGAATCTAGCTAAAATTATCATTACTCCAAGTATCTTCAACAAATGTTTAATTAGTAATATGCTGCTGGAATTAAATTTGTGCTACATGGCATCTTACATATATTATTAAAGCTTTAAATTTTTGCTAAATTAATTTTGTTTGTTGGTTAAATAGTTTAAAGTCAATCAATTATGCTCGCTCTCATTGAACAAGTAATTATGATTAACATATGAAGTGTTTTATAAGAAATATTTGTGTTAACATGTGTGTGTGTATGAACATTATTTTGAATTCAGATATATTATTTTGTTTTTCATAGCATCAATATGAAATCTATACGATTATATAAAAAAAATATGAGACCACTTATATTTTCTATTTTCAATCAATCTCAAGTTTTAGCCATTTTTTACCATTACATCCTCTAAAAATATTCTTCATATTCCGCAATGGCAACTCAAGGTTCATTTTCCCCTTATTGGCTTGCAATCAATTTACACCTCCTTTATTATATTTTACTATTAAAATGCAATTAATACAATTCCTTCATCCTCACTTCAATAGCATTTCCTCCCTCTCTTCATAGTCTTATCATCTTTAATTCTTTTTGTGGGCATTTTCGCCCACAGCATGGTGAATACGGAAAGACTAAGCATAGAAACGACCGAATGGTACATGATAAAAGCATCATCGTGTAATCACAAGAGCAAGGCGAAGTGTTGGATAAATTTGGCACGGTCTAAAAATACTTAAAACACTTGTAAAATATTCCTAAGGTCAGAAAATGCACCTAAGTCGAAACCGCATCACAATCTGAGCTACGAATAGGAAAATACGATCGTCTTAAAACGTGTCTACCACCTAACCGATTTGGGCCCCACCTTGGGAAATTACTACCTACTTCAAGCAAATGGAACATTCAAAAGCATTGAAATACTTTACTCAATGATACGAAATTATTGGTCCAAGTTTCAGTCAATTCCGAGTTAAAATGAAGGAGTTATAGCACAAAAACATGTGTAGCTCAACTGGTTGAGCGTCAAGCATCCAATGGAGAAGGCAAGAGTTTGATTTCCGACAAACACATTATTTTTATGAAACAGGAGGAACGGTCCGGTAAAGAACTTAACAGTTTACTACCTAGCAGATCTCTACCCAACCCCACATCTATAAATACCCCATGGATGAGCATTCCTATGGAGGAAAGAAGAGATGAGCAATAATGGCAGACAAGTTTGAAGTTCAAGATTTATGACATCAGAGTTCCACTGGGCCGATGCACCCCCGAACCTAGCACCTCCAGACACAGAAACTGGCAAACCCATGCACCATCGGACAGAGACACCACTAGACAGAGGCACCGTCAGACAAAGAGACTGTCGAATGGAGGCACCATCAAACAGAGATACCGTCGGATAGAGAGACCACCATATAAAGACACCACCGGATAGAGAGACCGACAGACCAATGCACCGTCGGACCGAGGAACCACCAGACAGAGATAACGCTGAACAGAGAGACCGCCGGACCGAAGAACATCCGAACAAAGACACCGTCAGAAAAAAAGACAGCTGAACTGACACACCACCGGACAGAGAGACAGCGGGACCGAGGAACTGCCGAACCGGCACCATTGGACAGACACCATCGGACCGAGGAACCACTAGACTGATGCACCGCCAGACCGAACCGCTACCGGATTGAGGAACCGCCGGACAGAGACCGCTAGATAGAGAGATTGGACCGAGGCACTATCGAATACCACCAGACTGAGACACTACCAGACCAAGGAGCACCAAACCCAAGGCGTCGAACCAAAGATGCCGACCAAGCTAAAATAGGAACTCCATACCAAAACTTGTATATATGAAAAGTACCGAACCAAGCATGTTACTCACATTTCTATAAATACCAAAGCATCCAACAGTAGAAGACAATTCTGGAGAGCTAAGATTACAACAGTAATGACGAACAAGTAAGAGAAAATCAGGAATTACGTAACAGGATTAGGCTAACAGGAATAGCTAAACGGGAATAGCCAAACAAGAACGGCAAACACGAACAGCCAAACAAGAACAGCCAAACAGGAGTTGCCGAACAGACTTCCTTTGGTCTATATCTTACTTTCTATTAAGCAACAGATCATATTTTGTACCCCAAGCATTGTATCAAGATCTATATGAAGGATAATGAAAATAGACGATAGATAGATGTAGGCACATTCTGACTAAATCAATATAAATCTTTGTGTTCTTTATTTTACTACAATTTACCTTTTGCATGGTCTATTTGTGGTCTGCTCTTTGAAAATCAGTCAAATTACAAATATGAAAGTTGTGTTATACACCCCGTATACATAGTTCTACAACAAATCGATTGGATGTGTTAGCTCATTTTTTATGCAAACATTTTTTGTGCTTTCACCAAGAGCTGATTTTCAACATGCGTTTGAAATCAAAGAATAAGGTTGGTGCCACCAGTAGAAATGCAGAGAACACCAGCGCATCCAATCAAACAACTGCCAATTAGGATGATCATTCAACAAGCACTCTAGTGCCAGCATACGTAATTATCAAAGGCGACCCGGACCGAGTTGTGGCTAAGCAAAATGAATGTTTCGCTACCCAATAGTAAGCAATGGTGGACCAACTCATAGCACATTTGGGGTAGCCGCAAACTATTAGTTACATCACCGAAACACAAGGGAGATCTCAACATAAGGGATCCAGAAGGCGAAGGGGGTCGCACTCTGACAAGGAATCCGATCAAGAAAGTCAAAGAGATAGAAGGAACGCTAGAGGGATGAAACGAGCAATAGTTCAGCCTAATTCTAGTCCGAGAAGATGTTCGGCATCGAACCAAACGGAGATGATGTCGAACCAGAGGCAGCTGCATCAAATGCGTCTCATTTCCTCACAGAAAGTGCGGTCAATAAAGGACAAAACAATCACTGGAATCGATCTAGGAGCCATAACCATGCCCATAACTGAAGATCAAATCATCACAGGGAGGATGAAAAAAAATCGTTCCCTAAAATGGAATGGTCAAGTTATCATTGCTAGTCACCTGAATCGGAGGATAGGATGGCCCGAATCATTAGATAATGTATTCAACGTGAATAAGTGGAGTGAGGGATTGGATCTAGGTTTAGCAGTACCTTCTCCCTATAGAAAGGATTACCGGGAACCCTTGAGATTTCAAGACACCTACCTTGAAACCGTATTAAGGACTAACTAACCATGTAGTACATTTATAATGGTATGCTCAGCACATGCTGATTAGCGGAGCTACAGAGGAAGCCTTGTGCAATTGGTTTCCTCTATTCTTGCCAGACCTAGCTACTATGTGGTTTTGTGGTTGATCACTATGATCAATTCATTCATGTGCGATGTTAAAGAAGTTTATTAGTTAACTCTGGGTACATGTTGAACAACCAGAAATGGATACTCATTATCTAATGTGAAGCAAAGGGAAGATAAGTCGTAACGGCACTACCTATCCCGGTTTAATGCCACAACCACTGGAATTCAAAACACGGATGAAAGGTTCACCCTGATGACTTGTATAGTGGAGTGCACCTTGAAATGAAGTTTGTTAAAAGGTTGACAATGGAGAAATTAGCCACATTAGAGAAGTTCATCTATGAGCTGGCAAAGTAAATGAGATTGGAATGTGCTGCATCAGGAAGACAGCCCAGTATAGCTACTAGAGAAGAGTCTAGCAGTGACTGCAATTAATGATAGAAATATGATAGCTTCCTTCCTAGCTAAGTATTTGAAGATAATGGAGCGTTCCTTACACTCATGAAGCAAGTAGCACCAATTCAGGTCCAAAGAGACCAAATCTGGAATTCTGTCTGCAACCCATCAAGAATGGACGCAAGGGATTAGGCAAGGTAGGAAGGAACCATAGAAATATGGACTTCCTCAAACCGAACCGGTTAGGGCTCGAGCCAAATCGAACCGATGCGGAACCGATCAGTACTGGACCAACGATATAGCCCATCCTGGACCAAGGAAGGATGTCCAACCAGAAGTCAATACCGATGCGGGAACTACATGCCCGGCTGTCGAAATGGGACCACCTAAGTCAAACCGACGAGTACATAGATGGTTGTTCCGTTGCACATGGGGAACGACGTGGCTCACTAAGTAACTTAAGGAAGCATTTCAGTAGTAGAGGAATGAGTCGTTGGGCTAATGTGTTGAATGTTGGGCGAGCAGAGCAGGAGACCCGAGCTTAACAAGATGAACCGTGGTCGGTTCAATCCAAACATTAGTATGCAATCAACCCCAGATTTTAAGACATTGGTCATGGAATAATACGTTGGAAAAACCAACTCTTAAACACATTTGAGATGCTACATTCAACATATGGAGCTAGCTGAAGCTATGAAGGGAGAAGATGTCGTTGCTTTCCTCTATTCATGTCATACTTAGAGACTATTTGATTTAGTCGTTTAGAGTACTAATCTGTTAACACTTGGATATCAAGCAAAATGATGTATAAAACTTACAGAATAATCTTGGATGGTTCAACGCTATAGGAGCCGCTATGTGTCACCTTAATGGAAGAATTGTTCTTGTGGTTATTGCTTCATAAATTAATAGGAAAACAGAGTTATACGTGAAACTTAAGAAGAATCTAACCGTCAACTTGGAGGACTTATCTATTGAAC
Source organism: Allium fistulosum (assembly GCA_030737815.1). Classification (NCBI taxonomy): domain Eukaryota; kingdom Viridiplantae; phylum Streptophyta; class Magnoliopsida; order Asparagales; family Amaryllidaceae; genus Allium; species Allium fistulosum. The sequence continues at coordinate 1,122,084,704 of CM060904.1, read as the reverse complement.
CTACACGTTTATTCTCTTGGAGGATTCTGATATCAAGGCAAGACCGACGAATGTCAACCGGGTTAGAGACAAAAAGCCTCAAGATAAGAGCATGCGAAAGATGGATAATAGGACCAGAGAAAGGAAACACTTCAGAAGACAGGGTAAGTTTCAACGTTCTCAGCTTATGGAGACTCCTGAAAGAATCTATCTCGCTACTAGAAAACCATAGAATACATTAAATCAAGGACCAGATAGTAACTATAGTAGAGACGAGAATCAGCAGATACTGCATATTCCGTGAGATTTATGGTCACGAGAGCAACGAATGTAGACAAATCTCGTACATATGCTCTAGGCTAAAACCTAAGGAAACTACTGTGAGAGCGCTACAAACTATAGACTATAGTCCCTCGACGGAACCGAGTCCTTGCAGAGGAAGGGTATAAACATACTCGGTGGCACGATGTTGGATTCCCCATGGACATCAAAGTATATCCTCTCACTAGATATCCAGAAATAGATGTGCATGAAAATTGTGAAGAACGAAGTAATTAAACAGCGAAGCATAAACTTCCTAGTCCTAGAGATAGGGTTCAACTCCATCAGGAACAACGGGAGACCGGGTCCAACTTCTTCATAGATAGTGGAGTGTAATTCTAACCCATTCCATAAGCGGGACCGAACATCTTTAGAGATGGTGGAGCATAATCTTTTCAAAAAGCCCCAGAGATAGAGACAACTTCATATGAATATGAAGTATGATACTACATAGACCGAATACCCTTATAGAATGCAGAGATAACAATACAAAGGTATGACTTACTTTAATAAATAAATTTCAAATAATATTTAATAGAAATATTTGATGCATAATAACGCTATGCCACTTGATTATGTGAAACCCACACAAGTGAAAAAATACTAATGGGTGGGCAAGAACGGATGTTCTTGACCCCTTTGGGTCGGATAAACCTCTTGCCTTACAGGCTCGACCGAACGACAGAATGCAATACACTAATAGCAGGATTGGAAATAGAATATGAACTAGGAACCGGGACATTGTGTATGCATAGCAACTTGCAAATAGCTGTGAATCAAACACTTTAGGGATCTTGCGGGCATCGATCTGAACGGAAAATTTCTAATAGTTATGGATGGAGCTGAGTATGCAATAGTGGCTGTGGATTACTTTATCGAATCTAGAGCTCCACTCGATGATCTCGGACAATGGATGTCAATTTGATATTTAGGAATTCGCCAACTTCCATCGGCAACACGGAATCAAGAAAAACTTTTCTACGATGCCATCACTCGTAGGCCAATGGATAGGTGGAAGAAGTCAATAAGGTTCTCGAAATGATAAAAAAGGAGCGTTTGAAAAATGATAAGGAAGCTCAGGTGGATAAGCTACCATTGGCACTATATGTGTATTGCACTTCCCACGAAACGACAATAAGACATATGCCTTTTGCTTTGGCTACGAATTATTGCTTATGCTTTCCATCGTAACTATAATTTTATCTCATAGAATAATCAATTATGACTTAGAGGAGAACGAGTAATTGCTAAACATGTCATTGGCTCTGATTGAGGAGAAGCGGGACGAGGCTGCTTTGAAAACCATGACGCTCTGACAAAAAATGATGAAACAATGCAACTTTAGGACAGAGCATCGCTCGATCAAGGAAATCTCGTCCTGGAGCGAATTTCCCTTTGGCCCTGGATACCTGACCCGATTTGAAAAGGACTATATTTTATCAACGGGGTTCTTGGGAATGGAGCATGCATTCTCATCATCGTGGACGGAGCGGTAAATGAGAAAACACGGAATGCTCAAAACTTTTTTTGCGCACTGACTATTGTAACTACATGGATTATAGATAAATGTATTGTCAATTATCATGGTCTTACTGAATCCCATGGATAGGTTGTATGAAACAATGATAGATGATCAATGGTACCAAACCACCACAAGAGCAACCATCCTATATCACATAAAGTCCCTGATTTTTAGGACTATATGGCAAGGTCACTACATATTGGGGGCATCCAACTCTGGCGCATCATGGAAAGCTTGGACAAATCATAGCCGACAACAGCGAATCAGATTTACCAATGATCAGGACATGATCGAACAGGTAGTTCATTGTTGACGATTGGCCTCAAACCTTCGGCTGGCAGTGGTGGACTAAAGTGACCCTAATTGGATGTCCACCATTGACGGCCGGCCCCAAACTTTTGACCGACGGTGGTGGACCAGAGTGATTCTAACTGAATGTCCACCATTGATGATCGGTCCCTAAATTGTTTATCGATGATGGTGTACCAAAGTGACCCTAACCGGGTGTCCACCATTAACGATCGACCCCCAAACTTTTAGCCGAAAGGGTGGATCAAAGTAACCCTAACCTGGTGTTCATTGACGACCGGCCACAAACTTCTTGCCGGCAATGGTGAACCAGAGTAATCCTAAGTGGGTGTTTTCCATTAACGATCGACTCCGACCCTTTGGCTAATCCGACTTACCGACAGTCAGAACATGGCTGTCGCTTGGTGGTTCACCACCGACGATCGTCCCTAGATTAATGTCGACGGTTCGGGCGTTTCAATACTGGAATTGCAGAGAATGACTATCAACAAACTGACGCTAGGACAAGCTTGTATAAAGTGCATGCAGAATATATGCATGAAAACAAACAATGATACATGGGACTGGATTACAAAGACACTCCACCAGAGATCGCTCACCATAGCAAACTTGATAGTAATTGATTTTGGACAAGTGCAAGGTAGCGATGAGAAGGCATTCCATCGGAGGTTGCTTATTCCCATTGAACTTGATAGTGGTTGATTATGCGCAAGTACATGGGTTAGCGATGGGAAGATTATAGAAAGAGCTTACAAAATAATATAATATGACTTCACAGAGATTGCTCGTCTGGCCAAACTTATCAATGGTCGACCCTATGCAAATATGTCGAGAGCAAAGAAGTTGACGGAAGGGCTAGAAAAATAACAAGGAACCACTCTATTAGTATGCTTACCTTGTCGAACTTGTCAGTGATTGATCATGTACAAATGCTAAGGTAGCAACGAAAAAATTGCTAATAGTTAATGGCTAAGCAAGGAAACTGTATAGACACAAATGCAACAACTAATCTTGATCATGTATGATAATTTCATTTAAAATTCCTATAAGATACACATGCGCTTGTGTAAGTGATCATAATGGAAATATAAAGTATGTGCTAAGCGAAGCACCAGTCATAGAAACTGCTTACCCTACCGAACTTATTGATGATTGATCTCATACAAGTATGCATGCCAGCGGCAAGAAAGGTTGCTAACAGAACAAGCAAACCTAACAATCACGTGGAACAAACATGTCACGATTTCTAGTAAGGAAAAAGAGAATATGGACATGAATAAATATCAAACGCGACAATGCATAAATATTAAAAGAAGATTATCTTCGTAGCACAAGTGCAGGATCAACCTATGTCTAAAACTTCAGCAGAAACCACTTACATTTTGATGATTGATCTATACAAGTATGCATGGTAGTAGGGAAGCAGTCGTTAGTGGAATAACTTGGCGATCATGTAGGAAAAATACATCATGACTGCTAATCTTAATCGGCCAAACTGAAGTTAACGCAAAAAAATATGCGCCGTTGAATCTACATACCATGGAGCCACTGTATATTCCTTTCCATATGGCACCTCGATGTTCTCGAAACATTTGTAAGATAACACGCGACCCTCATGACCCGGGGGCAAGGAGATTGAACTAAAGAGAGCAAGGGCCTACCAGACAGAGATGAGAATTAATGAAAAATCATACTATATGACTATACTACCAAGAAATTGCTAGCTACAAACGTCATACTGATAAAAGATATCTTAGAATGATTAACGGGCTTCCTCCCCGAGTGAGCAAGGCTCCGCAACGTACTAGCAGCGGAAAACTTACTGAAAGGAAAGGAATAAGGATGGATATTCAAGGTTCGAGATAACCATCGTATGAGAAAGAAAGACGATTTTGAATGAAACAAAGCATACTTTGTAATCTACGAAAGATGCTTTGGGGGCAAGTGTTGTAGACATTTTCGTCCACAACATGGTGAATACGAAAAGAAATCAAAAAGCATAGAAACGACCGGATGGCGCATAATAAATGTGTCATCATGGAATCATAAGGGCAAGGCGAAGTGTTAGGGGCAAATTTCGCATGGTCTAAAAATATACTCAAAGCACTTGTAAAATTTTCCTATGGTCAGAACATACACCTTGGTAGAAACCGCATCACAATCAGAGCTACGGATTGGAAGATATGATTATCTCAAAATGTATCCACCACCTAACCGACTTGGACCCCACTTTGAAGAGCTACTACCTACTTCAAGCAAATGGAACATTCAAAGACATTGGAATACTCTACTCAACGATACGAAGCTATTGGTCCAAGTTTTATTCAATTCCGACTTAAAATAAAAGAGTTATGACACAAAAACATGTGTAGCTCAAGTGGTTGAGTGTCAAGTTTCCAACGGAGAGGTCAGACGTTAGACCGAGACAACGCTGGACAAAGACACCGCCGGACAAAAAGACAGCCGAACCAACACACCGTCGGATAGAGACACCACGGGACAGAGAGACCGCCCGATCGAGGAACCACTGGACCGAGGCATCGCCCGACCGAGGAACCGCTGGACCGAGGCATCGACTGACTGGCACCACCAGACCGAGACACCATCTGACCCAGGAACCACCGGACCCAGGAACCGTAGGACATAGAAACCGCTATACCGAGAAACCGCCAGACATATAAACCGCCGGACATAGACACCGCCAGATAGAGAGATTGGACTGAGGCACCACCGGACACCGCCAAACCGACGCACTGCCAGATCAAGGAACACCGAACCCAAGACGTCGACCCAAGGATGCCGAGCAAGCTAAAATAGGAAACTCCAGACCAAATCTTATACATATGGTAAGTACCGAACCGAGCATGTTATACATAGAAACTGCATAATTTATCGACCCAGCCTCTATGTACCTTCACTCCTATAAATACCAAAACATCCAACAAAAATAGGATATAATTCTGAAAGAGCCAAGCTTACAACAGTAATGACAAACAAGTCAGAGAAAGCCAGAAACAACCTAACATGCGAGTCTAACAATACTAAGCTAACAATAATAGCTAAAAAGGAACAGCCAAACAAGAACAGCCGAACAGGAACAGTCGAACAAGAGTTGCCTAACAGACTTCCTTAGGTCTATATCTTACTTTATATTGAGCAACAGATCATCATATTTTATACGCCAAGCATTGTACCAAAGGTCAATATAAAGGACAATGAAAATGAATAGTGAATGTAGGCACATCCTGACTGAACCACTATAAATCTTTGTGTTCTTTACTTTACTGCAATTTACTTTCTGTATGTAATCTGCTCTCAGAAAATCAATCAAATTACAAATATGAAAGCTGTGTTATACACCCTGTATAAGTAGTTCTACAACAAATCGATTGGAAATGATTGTCTATTTTTTGTGCAAACAATTCTCATTACCTCCATAATTTTTTACCCATTTAGAAAGTCATAACACAAATTTAATTTCTCTGTGACCAAAAGAGCCTTTTCGTTGTATTATGCATTAAATTATCAAATTTTCTCAAGTGAAATCTGTGTGCATCCTCTTTCACCTATCATTACCTAAGGTAAATTTTTCCATAATTCTACAAATGAATATATTTTTTCCATCACAATTGGCTTATATTGTTGACCTTAAGATTACGATTCTTATTATAATTTATTTAACACAAATATGATATGTTGTATTAAAAAGTGATGCAGCGCATACCTCGTGCTCACAAATGACATTCCTAGATCGCAAAGTCGCCGCTCCAGAAATCGCATCGCAAGCATCGCCAGTAAGTCGCGATCAAACCCTAGTTCGCGAACGACCTAACCCTAAGTCGCGAGTCGCTCCAGAATTCTGTATGTCGCTGAAACGAAGGTCGCTCATCCTCCTTAGGTCATGCGCGCGATACTCCTCCTTAGGTCGCGCGCGTGATACTCCTCCTTAGGTCGCGAACGACCTATGCCAATTCCAGTAACTCACGAGATTTCTTATGTCGTTGATTGTTTCCAGCCTAGGTCGCAAGCACTTCGTTATGTCGCTGAAGCTTAAGTCGTTCCAGTGTTATGTCGCTCCAGATGATAAGTCGCATTGTTATTGTGTCGTTTGAGTTGTATGTTGTTATGTCACATAATGTTGATATTTTCTTATGTCATAAGTCGTATGTCGTGTGTGTTGTAACCTGTATCTGTTAAGTCGTGTATATGTTAACTCGTGTGTCGAACGTGTTAAGTCGTGTGTATGTGTTCTAATCCCTATAAATAGGGGTGTGATGTCATTGTAAAAAGTTGTTGATTTTTGAATAAAAATTTGGTTTGTGCTTTGTGTCACCATTAAAATTGGTAGTTGAGTGTTATCTCCTATCTCTACCTTCGACATTCGAGTGCGCTCGAATCAACGATTGTTGAAGCCAATTCATGGAATTAAGTGCGCTTGATCAACGTTCGAAGAATTGTAGATCTTCTCTCACGGCATCGTGCGCGATCAACGTGTCGAAGATTGCTAGAATCCGGTATCTTCGAGATCAACGGATTTGAGCATTTGGGTATTCTTAAATTCACCGATTTATCATCGATTCACCGATTATTTCCGCTAATCGTGTGAGATCTTGGACGGATTCGATTTACATCGTCGAATTCGCTTCCTTGGCTGCATCATTTTGGTATCAGAGCGAGGAGACGAACTTTTCCAAGTTCGTTGGGTGTTCGTGAAATTTCAAACAAGTTGGGAGTTTATAAATCTCGAATCAAAAGAAATTTTTTAATCGAAGCGAAGTGTGTGTTTGGATTTGTTGAAGATTTGACAATGCCTCCAAGAAGAGTTAATCGTCATCAGAATATTGCCGATGTGTATCGAAGAGAAGATGCTGAACAAATGGAGCAACGAATTAGTGATAAATTCAATGAGAAGTTTGATGAGGGAATTAGTCGATTAGAGAGAATGATGCTTGAAATGAATCAAAGTAGAAGAAGGGTTTCACCTGAATCGAGCCATGGGGAAATAGAGTTTCACCGCATTCAGATCGGGAGAGAAGAGAAGAACATGATCGTAGAAATGTTGACGATCGTGATAGGAATGTTGATGATCGAAATCGGAGAGATGTGGATGATCGTGATCGGAGGAATGTAGATCGAAGGGATGTTGGTGGTAGAAATGGTGGTGGTAGAGATGTTGGTGGTCATGATCGACATCAATATGCATCAGATTTTGATGAGGAGTTTGATGGTGGTAGTGTTCATGGCCGAAATCGAAGTCAAGGAAGAAATCATTCAGAGTATGATCACAAATGAGAGTCCGGAATGAAAATTGAAATTCCAGAGTTTAAGGGTGGTATGCAGGCTGAAGAATTTCTAGATTGGTTATCTAATGTTGAAGAGATCTTTGATTTCAAGGAGGTTCCGGATGATCATCGAGTGAAGTTGGTTGCTACTAGGTTGAGAGGGAGAGTTATGACGTGGTGGCAGCAAACCAAACTTACACGAGAACGGATGGGGAAGTCGAAGATTGTTGCTTGGGAGAAAATGAAGAAGATGATGAAGGCTACATTCTTACCTTACAATTATCAATCACTCATGTATCAGAGGTTGCAGAATATGAGGCAAGGAACGAAGACTGTTAATGAGTATGCTGATAAGTTTTATCAACTGATTGCTCGAAATGACATTATGGAGACGGAGGAACAATTGACTGCCAGGTTTGTTGGGGTTGAGGATCCAGATCCAGGATATGGTAAATATGTTTGACCCTAGATCTGTGGCTGAAGCGCACCAGAAGGCGTTGGCTTGGGAGAAGCAGGGAAGACGATGAGGTGTTGTGTTTCCAAGTTCCAATACTCAGAGCAAGAGTGCTAGTGGGAGTTCCAATGTTTCTAAAGCTGTCAGTAAACCAGTTGTGAATGAAGTTGCGAAGGCGAAGGTCAACAACAGTTTCAAGTGTTATAATTGCCAGGAAGTGGGTCACAAGAGTAATGAATGCCCCAAACCGAAGAGGCGAGCGATGATTGCTGAAGTGGAAGGTGAGGATGTTGATGAAGGTTATTCTAGTCCAGTTGAGGAGGATGAACAGGATATCGCGTCGGGAGATGAAGGATGTAATCTAATGTTGAGGAGATCATGTTTGACATCGAAGCAGGAAGAGGAGGCTAGTTGGTTGAGGAGTAATATCTTTCAGTCGACATGCACTATACTGGGGAAGGTGTGTAAATTTGTGATTGACGCGGGAAGTTGTGACAATATCATTTCTACCGAAGCTGTGAGAAAGTTGAAGTTGAAGACGGAGAAGCATCCAAATCCTTACAAGTTAGCATGGTTAAGGAAAGGAGGAGAGGTGAAGGTGGACAGGCGAGTTCATGTTCCATTTTCTATTGGGAAGAAGTATAAAGATGAGATCTGGTGTGATGTGGTGGAGATGGATGTTTGTCACTTGCTTTTGGGAAGACCATGGCAGTATGACCGAGCAGTGCAACATGATGGTCGAACCAATAGCTACAGCTTTATGTTTGAGGGTACTAAGATCATTTTAGTTCCGAAGAAGAGACAGCAAGGAGAGAGCAAGTCAGAAGAGATTGAGGAGCTGAAGACTTTGTTGACTTTGAAGGAGTTTGTTGAAGAAGTAGAGGAGAGTCCAGAGGTGTTCTTGTTGATTGAACATGAAACTACTGAATCTGTTGAAGTTCCAGTGGAAGTAAAGCAGTGTTGGAAGAATTCAGAGATGTGTTTCCTGAAGAGTTGCCAAAGGAGTTACCCCCGTTGAGAGATATTCAGCATCAGATTGATCTTGTGCCAGGGGCGGCATTACCTCACAGGCCACATTACAGGATGAGTCCTAAGGAGCATGAGGAACTGAGAAGGCAGATGGAGGAGTTGTTAGAACAAGGGCGTGTTCAGGAAAGCTTGAGTCCTTGTGCAGTGCCAGCCTTATTAGTACCGAAGAAGGATGGGACTTGGCGGATGTGTACGGACAGTCGGGCTCTAAACAAGATCACTATGAGATACAGGTTTCCTATGTCGAGGTTCGATGATTTGATTAATCAGTTGAGTGGGGCTGTTGTGTTCTCAAAGATTGACTTAAAGAGTGGATACCATCAGATTCATATTATACCGGGTAATGAGTGGAAGACTGCTTTTAAAACTAGGGAAGGTCTATACGAATGGCTGGTTATGCCGCTTGGCTTGTCAAATGCTCCTAGTACTTTTATGAGAGTGATGAACCAGATTTTCAGACCATTTATTGGGAAGTTCGTAGTAGTTTACTTTGACGATATTTTGATCTATAGTGGGAGTATGGAAGAGCATATCCAGCATTTGCGAGAAGTGCTGTTGATTTTACGACAAGAGCAATTCTATGCAGCAACGAAGAAGTGCGTGTTCATGACGCACAGTGTTTTGTTTCTGGGATATGTTCTGTCGAAGGAGGGTATTCAAGTGGATCAAAGTAAAGTTGAAGCAATCAGAAATTGGCCACAGCCCAAAACTATAACAGAAATCAGAAGTTTTCATGGGTTAGCTTCATTTTACCGAATGTTTATACCACACTTTAGTAGTGTGATGGCACCAGTTACTGAATGCATGAAAGGGAAGCAGTTTTTATGGACAAAGGAAGCAGGATCAGCTTTTGAGCGGATCAAGGAACTTTTAACGTCAGCACCAATTCTAGTACTGCCAGACTTTCAGTTGTTATTTGAGTTACATACAGATGCATCGAAAGTTGGGATTGGAGGATTGAGTCAGAAGGGTCGTCCAATTGCATATTTCAGTGAGAAGCTTTCTGGAGCTAAGATGAGATATAATACTTATGATGTGGAATTTTATGCTATTGTGCAAGCCGTGAAACATTGGAGGCATTATTTGTTCCATAAAGAATTTGTTTTGTATACAGACCACAAAGTGTTGAAACATTTGCAAGGGCAGGATAAAATTGCAGCTAGGCATGCATCATGGATAGCTTATTTGCAGCAATTTACTTTCATGGTAAAACACAAGTCTGGAGTAACCAATCGCGTTGCCGATGCATTGAGTCGGAGGAATCATTTACTCACTACCATACGAGTGGAAGTGATGGGTTTTGACTTACTTCCAGAATTGCTTATCTCAGATTCATATTTTTCCGAAATCCTAGATAAAGTCGAACAGGGAGAAATGGATGGATATATGCTGGTTGATGGTTTTCTGTTCAAAGGAAATCAGTTGTGTATTCCAGATTGCAGTTTACGAATGAAGATTATCAAAGAATTGCATGAGAAAGGACACGTGGTCGTGATCGTACGTTACAGTTGATTACCAAATCTTATTTTTGGCCATCAATGAGGAAGGAAGTTGAAAAATTTGTTCAGAGGTATCATATTTGTCAGGTTTCAAAGGGGACAGCAACAAATGCAGGGTTATATATGCCATTGCCCATACTGACTAAACCGTGGGTGGATGTTAGTATGGACTTTATATTGGGTTTGCCGAGGACGCAACGTGGCAATGATTCTATCTTCGTGGTGGTTGACCGGTTTTCGAAAATGGTACATTTTATTGCATGTAAGAAGACAGCAGATGCAGTTAATGTAGCACGGTTATATTTCAGAGAAATATATCATTTTCATGGGTTGCCTGAATCTATTGTATCAGATAGAGACACTCGTTTTCTGAGTCATTTTTGAAAGAGTCTATGGAGAATGGTCGGGACTAAGCTGAAATTCAGTAGTGCTTATCATCCACAGACGGATGGACAGACTGAAGTTGTAAACAGATCCCTAGGTAATCTATTGTGATGCCTCGTGGATGACAATTTGAAGAGTTGGGATTCGAAGTTATGTCAAGCTGAATTTGCACACAACCATGCAGTTAATCGTAGCACTGGGTTCAGTCCATTCCAGATTGTGTACTCAACAATTCCTAAAGGACCGTTGGATTTATTTGTAGTTCCACAACAGAAAGGAGTGATCAAACGGGCTAGTGATTTTGTGAATGAATTGCAAGAATGCCACAAGGTTGTGCAGGAACGATTGCTTAAGACGAATGAGAATATAAGCAATCCGCAGATATTAAACGACGACATGTTGACTTCAAAGAAGGAGATTTTGTATATGCAGTATTGACCAAGGATCGATTTCATGTTGGTACTTACAACAAACTAGCTGCTAGGAAGATTGGTCCTTTGGAAATCATAAAGAAGATTAATGAGAATGCTTATCAGTTGAGATTACCGGATCATATCCATATTGCTGACGTTTTCAACGTCAAACACTTGATTCCATATCATGAGAATAAGCATATCGAAGAAGAGGAGAGTGTGAATTCGAGGTCGAATTCTTTTCAACCAGGGGAGGATGATGCAGCGTATACCTCGTGCTCGCAAACGACATTCCTAGGTCGCGAAGTTGCCGCTCTAGAAATCGCATCGCAAGCATCGCCAGTAAGTCGCGATCAAACCCTAGTTCGCGAACGACCTAACCCTAGGTTGCGAGTCGCTCCAGAATTCCGTATGTCGCTGAAACGAAGGTCGCTCATCCTCCTTAGGTCGCGCGCGCGATACTCCTCCTTAGGTCGCGAACGACCTATGCCAATTCCAGTAACTCGCGAGATTTCTTATGTCGTTGATTGTTTCCAGCCTAGGTCGCAAGCACTTCGTTATGTCGCTGAAGCTTAAGTCGTTCCAATGTTATGTCACTCCAAATGATAAGTCGCATTGTTATTGTGTCGTTTGAGTTGTATGTTGTTATGTCACATAATGTTGATATTTTCTTATGTCGTAAGTCGTATGTCGCGTGTGTTGTAACCTGTATCTGTTAAGTCGTGTATATGTTAACTCGTGTGTCGAACGTGTTAAGTCGTGTGTATGTGTTGTAATCCCTATAAATAGGGGTGTGAAAAGTTGTTGATTTTTGAATAAAAATTTGATTTGTGCTTTGTGCCACCATTAAAATTGGTAGTTGAGTGTTATCTCCTATCTCCGCCTTCGGTATTCGAATGCGCTCGAATCAACGATTGTTGAAGCCAATTCACGGAATCAAGTGCGCTTGATCAACGTTCAAAGAATTGTAGATCTTCTCTCACGGCATCATGCGCGATCAACATGTCGAAGATTGCTAGAATCCGGTATCTTCGAGATCAACGGATTTGAGCATTTGGGTATTCTTAAATTCACCGATTTATCATCGATTCACCGATTATTTCCGCTAATCGTGTGAGATCCTGGACGGATTCGATTTACATCGTCGAATTCGCTTCCTTGGCTGCATCAAAAAGGTATGGTCTGATCACTCCTTTACCGATTTCCGCTTATACAAGTTTATTTGCATTTTACGCGTACTTTTTCTAAAAACGGAATCAACAATGTTTTTTGATATATTTTTTTGTTAACTCTGTTCTAGTGTCTTTTTTATTACAATACTGTTGATATCAGTTTATGTTCTGAAAAATAATAATTTTCTTGCATACTCAAAATTATTGCTATTGTTATACATTGTACGTAAATAAATTTAATCTCTATATATGATTCATTTAACCATGTTATATTTTGAATTTGCTTAAGTTTTGCACTCAAATTTGTTCTATATGTGTCACGTTAAAGTTAAAATTGACTGGATTAACCCTTCTTCTTGATGAGTTACTAATTTAATATCGTCGTATATGGATGATCACCAATTCATTTTTAGTTTCTTTATTTCTTTCATATTAACTTCAATTTCCAACGAATAATTCCATAAAACATTAATCATGGAATTATGGATCCATTAATTAATCGATTTCAGAAAGCTCCTCTACACCTCCATGCCTTTAAAATTATGTTTAAATTCACAATGATGCATCTTAGGTAATTTTGCTATCGAATTATTTGTTTAAAATTATACATTATGTCTAAATTCTCTTTAGTTCTCTATTTCTATCATATATGTATATATATATATAAGTTACCGGTTGTTGTATATGAAGGATCTTCAATTTATTATGAGTTTTTCACATCTATTCTATTATATATAAAAGGAGATAATGGAAACGTTACATTCTTCTCTCTCATTCACTCAATAAAAAAAATACCCTTCTCTCATCAATTTACTGGGAAAAGTTCATTTACCCCCATAAAAACAAGTATGCTCGTTCGCATCTACCACACTCCCTACATTCAATATTCTTAAATAATCCAACTAATGTTCTCTTCGTTTTCTTTACACTTTCAATGCAACAAAATTATTATTTCCTTGATTATCTCATATCTTCACTTTATTCTTCCTCTTCTCACAATTTTGTTTCTTCCCCTTCTCCGGTTTCATATAAAAAACATGTAATTCATAATATTAAACAAATTAGAGCTCTTTCCAAACATTTATTTATCAATATCGCATTTTTTTCAAAAATAATTATAATTTGATAGAATCCATTAATAGTTCTTCATCTTTGTATTATCCTTAATTATTTTTGCTTCTACTCATATTTTGCAGTAGTTATTTTTTGTCTCGTGCATTTAGGTTCTGGATTTTTGTGACAAAAATATCTAAAAGCTGCCAGAAACATTTGTTTACTAGATCGACGAGTTTGGATTAAAGGTTGAATCTGTATTTAATTACCTAATTTTCTTTTAATTCGAATTTGAATTTGTTGTTTTTGGATTTTCAATCTTTGAATCATATTTTATGTATAAACTATATTTTCCTCTTCTTTTTGTTTCAATTAGCATGCTTATTCATTTATTTTGCATGAGTTTATTGGATTTATTAATGCATAAGCTTCTTAGAATCTTCAATCGTTACGAAACATTTGTTATAAGTAACCTGAACAATTGTTAATCCTCACACTTTGTATCATCATTTTATTTTTTCTTCTGTTGAAGATTATGAATTTGGTTTCATTCATTTAATTTGCATATAATTATTTTGTATTTTAGCAATTACATAAAAAAAATAAAGTTGCTCAACAGTTAATAGATATAAAGTTAGTCCTTTTGTCATCCCCAAACACAATTACTTAACAAAAATCATGTTGGGAGGAAAAAAACTTATAACTAAAGTGAAATATTACATAGAAAATAATTTATCACAAAATAGTCTTGGGAATAAAATATAAATATACAACCATTTTTTATTTTTGCAACTTCAAAATTTTGTAAAAAGTTTTATTTTAAATACGTATATTGCAAACTAGTTCAAAAAATAATTTGTAATCTTAGTCACTTTTTTTAGGTATTATCAATCTTAACTAATCCACACTTAATATATCTTTTTATTTATTGTGATATATGATGAAATGTACGTAAATGTTCATGGTTTCCATTGAATATTTTGTTATATTATGAAATAATGATTTAATCATTTGTGATTTTTAATGAAGCTGATACAATATTTTGAATTTTTATGCAGATGAAATGTTTATAAATAACTGCACATTGGAGATGTAGTTATTTATAATATTTTAAAGCAAAATATTTTTGAATGCTAATAAATTATATAATTGATTGCTTTTAATTTTGTTAAAAGCAAATTAATTACTTTTAATTTGTTCAATTTAAATTCAAAAATAATTGGAAAATTATTTACAACTAGTTCTACTTTAATTATAATCTCATTTAATGAGAAAATTAGTTACATGCTAATTCTTTTTAATGCTAATAAATTATAAAATTAATTATTTCGATAAGTAACTTTTTAAATTGGTATTTTTGTGTATATACGTAAGTAATTTGCATGCATACTTGAAGTAAAGGTGTAAACTTATTTGGTTCTTCCAAGAATTAGACTACACATAGTTCACGTTCTACGTGTATTTGTCATGTTATGTTATGATATATGTATTAGAAACTATGACAATTTAAGCTATGATTATATATAATTTTACAAATGATTAGCTCTTTATTGCATATGTTTCACCTTGCAACATTTATATTTCTATCTACAACACCCTACATGATCATAATTTTTTATCATGCTAGCTTTTTAGTTCCACTTAATTACACATTCTTAAAATTTACCTTTATTTAATTATGTTTGTTGGTCATATTCGTATTATTTGCATATTTCGTTACAGACTAGGATTGTGTTCGAGCGTTTGGAATCATCATAGTTGAAAAACTTGTAATTTTATAGCCAATTTTATATCGGAAGCTGATATACTAAAAAAGATTTATACATTTGAATGATACACTAGCTATAAAAGTTAGTAAATCAAGTTGTGGAACTATTAGTTCATATCTATTCTTTAGTTATTAACCTTTGGCTTAAATAAAAAAGATTTTCTTGCTATATGTTTATATTTTTCATCTATAGTATTTTGTTATTTGATTGTAATTGAATGAATATTCTCATTAGTGCTAATTAATTCATTTTATTAGCATCAACAAGAATTAATTTGATATGTGATTAATTTTCTAATAAAAATTGAAATAAAAACAAAGAGAAATAAATTGGAATTAACAAATATTAATTCTCTATTTAGTTTGAATTAAAATATAAAACAGTTAATGTATTTTTCATAATTTTTTTAGCTTTTTATAGCATGTATATGTTCATTTATTTCTATATACAATTTTATATTTATTTGTAACAATAAATATATTCATTTTCATATTTATATGTGAAAGTTTTGTCTACGATTTAATCGTCTACAAACTAAAACTTTATATAATTTGATACAATCCTTTTAATATCTTGGTGTAAATTGAGTTTATTACAGCATCTATAAACTTAAATTGTAGACTTGCTTAAAAAATGAATATTTCATACGATGAAAGCATAAATTATCTATGTTTTATTTCTAAAAAATAATGTTAGCTTTGGCTTTATTTACAAGTTTCTAAAACTCTTGCTTTTAATTTCAGTCAATTCTGAAACTATAGAAAAGTACACTTAGTTTTTGTATGAAAAAACATATAATTATTAGAAAATATATATAACCTGGTTAATTTAAAACTTTAAATGTTTGTTTTTAGGTTGGTTGATTATCGAGACTATTAATGATTTAAAGCTATGTTTCATTGGCAATGTATATTTTTATATTTTTTCACTTTTAACATCCAATTAATTAGTGTAAATGAATTTCCAAATTAATTGAAATTAAATCATTTAACCAGCATTAAGGAGAACTTATTCAAGAATAAATGTAACTTAATTTGAAAACGAATACATCATAAATTGGTATTGTAATTTATTCTAAATTAGTTTGAATAAGACAATATCTTTACTATAATTTATTTCTACTCTCGGTTCCTTATGAAATTAAATATATACTTATTATCACATGGTATTTTACATATTCAAATATTGGTATCATGAGGTGATACGATATTTTTTTACAATATAGTCGTCATCATTTTAGTGCAAAAGGCTATCAAAGAGAAGAAGGAAGGCTATAAGTGCTTACATCATCACAGGAACAAGGACAACATAAAAAAATACAAAGTGGTAAAGAAGAACGCAAAGAGAATGGTGAGTGAACCAAGAGGTCGAGCGTATGAAGATCTATATCAAAAGCTAAGTACGAAGGAGGTGAAAAAAACGTCTATATGATAGTTAAGCTTCGCGAGAAGAAGACAAGAGACTTCAATCAAGTAAAATATATCAATGATGATGATAATAGACTTTTGGTGAAGGACGACGACATAAAAAATAAATAAAGAGATTACTTCGACAAGCTATTCAATGAAGAAGATGATAACACTACGATCGAGATGGACGACTCTTTTGATGATATTTTGATAACACCAGTAGACATTTTGTTCGGAGAATCCAAGAGTCCGAGGTAAAGAAGGCACTAAAACGGATGAAAGCGAGCAAGGCGTTGGGGCCTGATGACATCTTCATTGAGGTGTGGAGATGCTTTGGAGATGCAAACATAGCCTGGCTAACTAAGTTGTTCAATAATATTTTCAAATCAAACAAGATGTCAAATGAATGGAGGAAAAACATATTAGTTTCAATTTTTAAAAATAAAGAAGATATTCAAAGTTGCACAAACTACAGAGGAATTAAGCTTATGAGTCATGCAATGAAGCTTTGAGAGAGAGTCGTTGAACATCAATTAAGAAGGATGACAAGCGTTTTAAAAAACCAATTTGGTTTCATGCCTGAAAGGTCGACCACAGAGGCAATTTCCTTGATAAGACAATTTATGGAGAGATTTAGGAAGCAAAAGAAAGATCTCCATATAGTATTTATCGACTTAGAGAAAGCTTATGACAATGTACCGAAAAAAGCTATGTGTTGGGTCTGGAAAAGAAGAGAGTCCCAACAAAGTACATTACCATTATCAATGATATGTACGATGATGTTGTGACCAGTGTCAGAGCATGCGATGGTGAAACCAATGACTTTCCCCTTAGCATAGGATTACATCAAGAGTCAGCTTTGAGCCCCTACATTTTTTCCATAGTGATGTATGAGGTTACGAAGGGTATAGAAGTGAGATTCCTTAGTGTATGCTCTTTGCTGATGATGTTGTGCTAATTGACGAAAGTATGATTGGGGTTGATAGACAACTGGAGCTGTAGAGACAGACTTTAGAATCAAAGGCTTTTATGCTTAGCAGAGCTAAAATAGAGTATATGAAGTGCGAGTTCAGCGGTGTCAGGTCAGAGGATGAAGATGTCACTCTGGCCAGACAAGTGGTGCTCAAGAATGAATCCTTTCCATATTTAGGACCAATGTTGCAGTATGATGGTGAGATTGATGAAGATGTTAGTTTTAGAATTCGAGCAAAATGGATGAAATGACGACAAGCATCTGACATTCTATGTGACAGGAAAGTCTCACGGAAGCTTAAAGGAAAGTTCTACATAACGGCAATCAAGCCTGCGATGTTGTATGGTGCAGAATGTTGGCCTACTAAAAGCCACACGTCCAGAAGATAAGTGTAGCAGAGATACATATGCTACGATGGAGTTGTGGTTATATAAGAAGGGACTAAATTAGAAACGATGATATATGTGATAAACTTGAAGTAGCATCAATTGAGGAGAAGTTAATCCAACATCGCTTAAGATGGTTTGGACATCTCCAACCGAGGCCTCCCAAGACACCTGTACGCGTTGTAATTATAGGTCGCGTCGAATGCTCAAAAAAAGGTAGAGAAGTAGTAAAAATGGACTTGAAGGATTGTAATATATCTGAAGAGCTGGTGTCGGATATGAGCGCGTGAAAGTTAGCGATTCACATACCAGAACCATGAGCTAGAAGTTTTTTGGATTAGCGTTGGTTTAGGGATAGTGTTATAAGTTTTAGATTATAAGATTAGTGAATAGGAGCCTAAGACGTAGTGTTTGGTCTTCGACCAATATTACTATTAGTATCATTACTAATATTAGTATTATTATCATAAGTTTTTTTAAAAATTTCTTCATGTATTTTTATTTTTATTCTATTTTAATTGTTATTTTTATTTTACTTGGTTGTTATTATTATTAGTTTATTTATTTGACTTTATTTTTTTTATCATGGTTTCTGTTGTTGTTATTGTTAAGACTTTTAAATTGACTTTGTCATTTAGTTTTGAGTTCCTCTCTAGCCGACCCAACTTGTTTGGGAATAATGGCTTAGCTGTTGTTGTATAGTCGTCATCATTTTCTTTAACTATTTGAAAACTAATTTTTTTTTCGAGCATATGTTTTTTTCTCAATATGCACCAACGTTGAAATAATGATACTTCATATTTTAAAATTACTTTTAAACTATTAGAAAATATGCTCAGTTAATTTTTTTAAGTATATTTGTTAAAAAATACGCATTACTTACATAACATGTTTATTATTTTGAGTTTAGTTGGCCGATGATATTATAGCAGGGCGACACACTTCGAATTTTAAGTTACAAAACTACGCACAAATACCAATCACCATGGGCTATTTTTTAAATGGGTTAAATACTAAAACGTTTGGCAGTGGATTGTTGTAGTAATATATGTATGAAATGTTGTTTCATTTTTCATTTATTATTTGGCTTCAAGTATTGTATGTGCACATATGTCCTATGATATACAATAAAATGAATTCTTACACATGATTATTCACACATGTACAACTGATGTGCTTACGTTGTACTGATAATGTTTACAAGTTAAATGTAATGTATTTTAAGTTTAAAAAAAACAAGAGAATTGGTTGAAATTAGTTATCTTTAGTTGAAATTATACGTAATGAAAGAATCAACTACGTATTAATCCTCTTTAATGCTAATAGATTAAAGAATTAATTTTAATCAATTATTTTCTTTTATGTAATTTCAGTTTAGAAATATTTACGAAGCATTTCGAGTTTTAGCTCTATGAGAAATATGTATGTCTACCATTTCATAACTTTAACAAATGTTTCTTTAGTGTAAAGAGATGGTAGATTAGGAATTCACAACATATTCTTAACTACTACTTTTCATTCATTTAGCAACAAACCAACCTAAGTATTGTGAGGGCAATATTTATTTATGGGTGTAAATCAATATTATATTCTACACATTGTTTATGCTTGAAAGACGACATTATATATTACACATATTATGATTTTATATTTTACTTACATGAAATAAAAAATATCAAAAGCATCAGTATCGATATTGGATTGATGCTCCAAAAAGTTCATGTCTAGATCTCAAATGAAAACTTATGGTCAATGTTTGCAGCCACAAATAAAAGAAAATGATATGGTGAAAGTAAGAAGTCCTTGAATAAAGAGTCGAAATTAAATGAAAAACATGTTAGAATGTAAATAATGGTATAACTGACATTGATTAGCTAAAGAAGAAGAGACATAATAGGCATTTCTATTTCGTAAATCTTTATTAATAGTTGGCTTGCGAGCGTAAATTTTTTGTCCGACCGTGAACTTTCAAAATTGCCCATATGTGTATTTCTTTATTAAAGATGGTAATACATTTGGTGTCACTCTTTTGATGTCAGCATGAAATACTAAAAATTTCTCTCTACGGATATTATCAAGGTTTAGTATAACTCAAAAATAGAATCTGACGATTAAGCTTCCTTTAAAGATTCAAATTTTCATCTATAAATATTTACCAAGTCTTCATATTACTTAAAAATAGGATCTAACAAATAAACTACTTTACAAATTTGTTTTTTATGAATTAGTAATATAAATAAAAATTTAAACTAACAAAAATTTAGATATTGCAACTTAGAAATAGAAATTCAAATTAACCACGTATGATTCAACACAAACATATGGCTGAATATTTGTGGAAAACATTTTCTTTTAAACGTATTAAACAAACACAATTTGTATAAAAACAATTCAGGTATCTTCATCACGCGTGAAGCGCGTATCGTAATGCTCGTTATTATAAAGAATTTGACAGAAAATAATGAGGGTATTTAATGCACATAATTCAATTGCAAGTTTTATCTATGATTTTGTGGAAAAACATATGCTTTATCTCTTAGTAAAGCGTAGTTTCTACATATTTTAGTTCACATAAAACAAGCAAACTTTATCTATTTCTTACATTTTATAAAATCATTGTTTTACTACACCTCTTTTTCTTTCATTTTAATATTTGTTGCTTCTATGCATATGTAAGTGCCTATTTTATAAAATACTTAGTTATGCATTGTACATAGCCAACTTCTTTAAATGTTAATAATAGTCTGTCTTTACATGTTTGTTTAGTTGATTTTGTTCCCTTACACCTTGATCTAATTGATATCATTAATGAAATTTTATCTAAAGAATATTTAAGTGTACCTACAACTATTTTGTGTTATGTTGATGTTAATTTGAATTACACTTAGTGGTGTATTACTTTAGTTTCATGTTTGTAATGATATTTAAATATAAAGGAAAAAACTTGGTTGTTCCAAAAGTTTGAATACACAACGCATGTTACATATTATTCTCATGCCACATTACATTATGTTACCTGAAGGTTCGACCAGGCAACTAGGCACTCGGCACTTACATACGTTCGGCATACCTGGATCGTTCGGCATGGCAGAGCGTTGGCATACATGGATCATTCGGCATACATGGATCGTTCGGCATTCGAGAGTGTTCGGCATTCGAGAGTGTTCGACATACATGGATCGTTCGGCATGGCAGAGCGTTCGGCATACATGGACCGTTCGGCATGGCAGAGTCATTCGGCGCTCCATACTGCTCAGCATCCACACCTCGTTCGGCATTCAGAGTTGTTCGGCATCTGGAGATGTTTGACATCCAGAGGTGTTCGGCATTCATCCAATCTCGGCCGGCTTTAACTATTACTCGGCCTGCATTCTCTACTCAGCACAACACTTCGTTCGGCATGACGACATCGTTCGGCATCAGTCTGTTCGGCATCAATGGTTCGGCACATAGAACTCACTATTTCTAGGTTGAGGTATTCGGCTGTCAGGCCCACCAGGGAAGTCCAACTCATCTTTATCTATAAATAGAGAGGCAGAGGCATAGTGAAAAGGACCTTTTTTCAAAAATACTGGGGAGACTCTGCCGCTTTCAAGACTCGCTCTTTTTACTTAGTAACGGTATTTGAGTAGTTGGTGAACGGATTGTATCTGTAATCAGTTATCAAATAAAGCAATAAAAGATTAATCTCAAAGTGGACTTAGGCAATTACGCTGAACCACTATAAATCTGGTATTCTCGTCTTTGCATTCAATTTAGCATATTGTTCTCTGTTTAAATTTACTTTCTTCATTTGTCTCTCTACACAAACTTTCTCAACGAGGTTAGTGACCAATTTTGGTGCTAACACATTACGAGTTAGAAAATTTGTGTTTCTCCAAGCTACTGCGATTTCTTATAATTTTTTAATACTGTTATAAGGTAATAATGTAAATGTTGAAGATTCGTTTCTTTGAACCAAATTTGGATAATTATTTCCTTAGAGCGCAATTTCTTTATTCTAGGTTTAGAATGCTATTATCATAGCAAACTGTATACATATTCAACTTTATATATTAAACATAGATAAACTCATACTAATTTATGTCGCTTGCAGTTGAAAATTAATAAACATGCTTAGTAATGTCATGTTTACCAAGTTAAGAATAATAGACAGTTGATGATAACATATGTTGTATAAAGTCAATGGGGCCCTAAAATATTAGTTATATTGTTTACATTTACTTCAGTAGATTTATCAACAACCGCTGGTAGGGTTTGAGAAAAGGCTAAAATGAAAAATTACAATTCAGAAACATACGTTTTCACCTTCTTATAACAACAAACAATATTAAATAAATTATATGGTAAATCATGTGTGCATAGCACGGGTTCACACTGGTTTGTATAAGAGTTGTTAAATGAAAGGAACGAAGTATGCAAGTTTATTATAATCTACTCTCTCTATTTACATAATTCACTCTTCTCCCCTCTATCCCACACTCTTCTTCTTAGATTCTATCTTGCCACTCCTCACTTCACCTCCAAACTCTCTTCTTTCTCTTCAAATAAGATCCTATCCCTGTCATTTGATGTTTTCATTGACCTCTCGTCATGGGTGAGAGGCTAACTCTACAACAACTTTGCGACAACGCCTACTAACTAGCAATCCACACCTCCCAACAAGTCATCCGCTCCACCCTACAGGCCATCCAAAGCACCCTCCTTTCACAAGAAATCATGCTTCAAACTCGACGTACCAATATCAACAAAATAAAATCCACCCTCACCTCTCAAGACAAAACCTTACAACACCTCAACAAAACCCTATCCAACCGCACCACTAGTTTTTTCTCCATTACTCCTACCACATCACTCCTAACCCACCACCACTACATACCTCCACCTTCAATATCCCTACGACAACCACACTCCCACCACTTTAACACCATGCATACAACCAATCCATAACCCAACCTCAATATTCACCAAGGAAATCTCCGTCAACAAAGTTGTTGATAAATTTTGTGATAATGCTTCGATTCTTAGTAACTTAGCTGATAATGTTTATCTTAGTTTTGGCACAACTAAGAATCCATATGTCAAGGTAGTAAATAAGTTTATATTGTGGGTAACATCTAATTCAAATTCAAATACAAAAAGGAAATAAGTCGATGTTATATTCTTTTTGATAGATTTAGGGAAAGACACAACAATGCTATACAAAGCAAAGTTTTAATATTTGAACCCGGTGGAACATTCAACATAGAGAGTATTTTTTGACCTTGAAGACAAGGTAGATTTCGAGGGGAGAGTAATGATGCGACTACATCCAAGCCCAAGCACAAGAAAATGTGGCATGCACATTTAAAAGAGCTATAGGACATGTTGTTATGCTGTTACATGGTGCACAAGTTAATACGATGATAAGAAAGATTTTTCCCTCTATTAGCCCGTTCTTCCTTTTACTTTTCATTTTGTCTTTATTAGCAGCAAGTTGACAGTTTCAAGAAGCAGTTATGAAGTATGCAAGTTTATTATAATCTATTCTCTTTATCCACGGATACTCTTATTCCCTCTATCTTACACTCTTCTTCTCAGATTCTATCTTGCTCCTCCTCACTTCACCTCTAAATTCTCTTTTTATCTTCAAGTAAGATCTTATCCCTATCAAGACGTATTAATCATTGACTATCCATTTCATTTCTAAGAAGCATTTATATATGTTGGATCGGTTCTAACACTTTATTTTGCGTAACTTCAAGACGGAACAAAAAATTTTGAAATGCATTCCTGGCAGTTAAGCATAACCGAAGCAAAATCTAACCAATAATCGCGAGCACCGAATGAACGAAGGACCCTTTCTTCCATAAACATCTCTCGCCTTAAAAATACGAATAATTGGCGAAAAATTAGGGAAAAGGTATAACGAAGGAAAAGCAAATAAATTTGTTTAAAATGAATGCGCCTTACCTTTGGTTACGTGAAGAGTAAGATCGAGATAGGATTCATAAAGATTTTTCCCTGACGAAGATAAGAAAGCAAAAGGTGCTTTTCCAGGAACGCTTGGTGCGAAAATGCGAGACAGAGACAGTTAGGGCGGTGGATTTTGAGTGGGAGGAAAAGGAGGGTGGAAAAAAAAAACTTTGCCAAAAGCGCCTCGTTGCTACTTCCATAACAGGGTAAAATAATATGAAATTTTATATCCAGTCTTTCAAATATCGACTTTTTAAGCGATCAACAAAGACATTATTTTTGACTTTTTTTTACAACGAACAATCGTTGACGAACATCATTTTCTACGGCGATCAATCACCGACCAACAGTAGTTCGGTGGTTGATGACCATGAAAAATGATGTTGGTCGACAGTTGTTCACCATGTAAAACGACTTTATATGATGCATGATTGTCGTGTGAAATGACTTTAATATTATGAAGCACGCAAATTTTATTGCGTTTATTTTTTTCTATGGTATTAAAAAGAGAAAAAATGATTATCCTTAGCAACACATATAGTCAGACTGTATTCTACATTAAATGGTATTTTGAAAACGTGGTAAGCATTAAGGGCCCGTTTGGTTTCATTTTGTATTTTGAGTTTTGTGTTTTCAACTTGCACTAAGAAACATGGATAAACAAGAGAAGAAGATTTATAATTCTTAGTCGTTGCGACGACCAACGGACAACGAAAGAGTTGGATCGTTCCCCGTGCTTTTCTTATCTCTCGAAACACGAAAAACAAAATAAACTTGTTTTCTATTTTACATGTTAATTTCATTTTTCAAAATAGTTTGTTTTTCAACAATGCATACAACGAACGCGCTTTTGTATAGACGAAAACACAAAACTAAAAACGACAAGCCAAACGAGGCCTAAATGATTCGTAGAAAACCGTTTAAGCACTAAAGACGTTGAATTGTTTTGATAAAATCATTTATTTTAATTTACATGAAAAAATATTTATTTCTAAACAGTTTTCCTAAAACCATTTAAAAACTATACAGTTTTCAGATTCCCTTTTAGGGAATCCACGTTTGTAAATAAAGATTCTCAATTTCTCTTCTTTTCTACACTCAAATTTCCAATAATGGAGCATGGTGAATAAAATAAAAGTGTGAGTTCCTCACATTTTTCCTTTTCTGCCTGCTATTGGAGATGCTCTTATGGTAAATGCTAGATGTGAATTACGGATATGATAATATTTGATTGATTGATAGGTAGATACTCTCAGGACGGGTCTTTCTTCAAATTTTTTAAAATTGCCATAGGTATACGAAAAAATGATGCCACCACTTAAAAATAATCTGTAACTGTCCTCGTATTTCGGTGATTCTCCATTGTTGTTTGATTTCCATTCCGATCAGACTTCGCTGAAAATGGTTTTCGATAAACCATCATTGTTTTCTTTTTTATTTTTCGATGATATTTTGCCGATTTTCGTTTTTGCATAAAGGTAAAATACTAAATTGTTTTATTTGATTCAGTTTATCATGTCCCTCATAATGAATTCTTTTTTGGATGGAGTCCCCTATGCCCTCCTTTTTCAAAATGGAGTCAGTTTAACAATGCTCATAAAAATTTGGTTTACTACATAATAAGCTTGTCGTTGATTGTTAATTTCATTTATAATTTGAACCAATACGACAGTCACGTTTGTTAGACGTGTGTAAAGAAAACTAAAAGCAAATTCATTAATTGTGAAGTAATGATCATGTGCATATATAATTTGACACAAATAAATATGTGAGTTAAATTCTTTTACTGTGAAATAGTATGAACAAATATGCACAAAACTCGTTGCTGTAATTTTTTAGCATCAGTTTGATTCCTTTGTAAAAATTAAATGAGGAATTGTGTGGATTTGCACTCAAAGCTTGAAATAGAAGTATAACAAAAGTTGTCCAACTTGTTTCAAATTATATGGATATTTGTAAATTTACATAAAACAAAAGTTGTATGTCATATAATATAACTTCACATGTCGTTAATTTGATTATGATAAACACAAGAACCGAAAATTTATCATTAGCATGGATATTTCTTTAGTTGGATGAAAAGAATAAATGAAAGTATTGTGTAACAATCAACAACACCTAGAAAACCCAACTGAATCTAAACTTGACTTATAAGTGTTTCACATGATTTGTAAATAGATAAATCTATATTATATTTTCCTCTTCTTATTTTACCATTTATCCAAAAGACCATAGTTCTCAACTCATCCTATCTAATGAAATATCTAAACGATTAGTTTTAAAAAACTAACTGAAGAATTAATCTAATCATGAAAACTGGAAACCTATTGCATGCGAATATCCTTTATCATTAGCATAACAATAAATTGCTCATAGAAACACTTGACAAATACATGACCATTTATAAATAATAGTCCATAACCATTGTCTCAATGGTTAGACATTCTGGCTCCAGTCTGTGGGGTTACAGTTCCAAATCTTGCGTAACGTGATTCAAACCACTAGACGTATGTTGACTTGTAGTGTGTTATATAGTATCTAAAAGTTGTAGTACAACTATGTATTAACACCTAAATACCCAATTTTTTTAAAAAAAATAGCATCTCGTTTTTCCAGTGGTTCAAAGCCTCCCTCTCAAGACGTTGGGAAACAATCCTCCTCAAGAGAAGATCCGCTGAGTCTATATTGGCGAAAGCCCTCTCATATGCACGTATTTAAGCATATGTCTCAGCAATAGTCTCAAAACCCATATATGGTGTAACAACCCACACTTTAATAAGTCTAAATTTCGACAAAAATCGAAACCCAAGTCCATCAAAGCACGAATCATTGGATTTGGTACCTTCAAATAAGCATAAGCATATCAGAGATTGATAAAATCTAAACTCACAGCGGAAATAGTAATAATAGAATAGAAACACTCGCTATGGATGCTACCATGGAAGTAGTGGTATTTCTTGGATATCAAATCACCACATTAGTACCAAGCGTGAGAGATAAAAAGACTTCTCCAACAACCAATCATGTCCAGCTCTAGTGACATATCCCTCTAAATCTATCATGTAGGTTATAATGAGGAGGTGATCAGAACAACGTTTTGGTGACTGAAAAATCTATACAGTGTCCATAACATAAATTTATACCGATTGGCTTCCTTTTAATTGTTATGTGTACTATTTAAGGTTAATTAGTTTAATGTAATATTGCACGCACAATATTCCTACCTAACATAATTTTTCTACCCACCCTTATCCTAAGGTAAAAATACTGACGTAAGCCTATCAGCAACTTAATACTTCCAAATATGAAGCAGGCTCCTAGCATAATCATCGTTGGTCTATTGGTTCTAGCTACATAGACCTTTGACCACTATCTATGGCTTTATAATTCATAATAGTCATCCAACTAATGCATTTATCGTCATTGAAGTCTTAACCATATGAGAGACAGTATACAAGCCGCTTAATACCTTATTAATAAGGACTAGGCAAACCTCTGATCATTTAATACATATATTTTAGGCATGCCTTTGTCATTTAATACCCAACCCCAAAGTCGGACCCCTCACTAGTACTATCCAGCTGATATCGCTTGGAATCTCACTGGGACACTTAATACTTCAGTATAGGAGAGAGGCAGACCCTATATCAGTCACTTAATACCTCAAACCCGAAGCATACCCTTCTTGAGATATCCACTACCACTCCTAATCGTTAATTCAGATCATTTAATACTTTTGAATTAGGAAAGAGATGGACCCTCAAACTACCATTTAATACCTCTAACCCCTAAGCAGATCCTATAGCTTAGATAATAGTTTCCTACGGGTCCTACGATTGGTGATATCTCATATCAGTAATAAGTGTACACAACTGTTGATAACATTTGAGTGAATGGAAAACTTCCATTGTGTCATTCTACTGACCTCGCATCCCAATCTTCTTAGTCCAATTAATTATTCTAAGGGTCCTACGGTTATAGATGTCTCACATCAATAGAAAGTGTACATAACTGCTAGTAGCATCAAAGTGAAGGGCGGACTTCTGTTGTGTAACTCCACCGACCTCACATCCCAACCTACTACGTCCAATTAATTATTCTAGGCTTTACTAATTTAAACCACGTTATCCTAGGCTTTATTATTATTAAGCTTTATTATCCTAAATTGAATATTGAACTTAACTTACTAACTTATTTTTATTTATTTAAGGCTATATAACTTACCTTAAATATTCAATTAACTATGCATCCCCTTTATTTACTCCTTCCATAAATGCCAATTTGACAATGATAAAAGAATATCATCCTAACAGATATTTCCTACGATATTTATGTATATTTTCTAATTTCCAGTTAGCAACCTTTTCTAACTATTCCATAGTTATTAACCTAACTTCCTATTTATCACTCATTAATCCATTTACACTATTAATTATTTGTAACTCCCAAATTCATTTTGCATTTATTACCTATTAATTGGAGTTACGACCTTTCCAAACCTTCTTTCCTATTTCTCCTATCCGCTATTCAATCTTATTTCTACGTATAACTACTATCCTAAGTAAGCGTTACGCGTAAATCGTTGATTAGTTAAGTTTCATTCTTATTTATTAGCACGTATAAAATACATGTAAATATCTACCTCTAATAAATATATTCTAGCCATAAGTCTTTAACTAGAATACTCTTTCAATATTTAGTTTGCTGAAATTATATTTCTTAGGAAGATTCTACATTGAAATTTCCATAAATTAGTTTTGAACAAAAAATCAAAAATAAAAGGAAAGATTTGTCTCATTTAAATTACAAGGAATAATTATTTTCTTTTTATTGGAGTAAACAGTGCAAACTATGAAGAATAAATTTGTATTTATACATCTCTTCCTTTTCATTTGCATATTTTCCTTGTTAAATCAAATGTTACATTTTTTATACAATTAAGAAACATAAACAAATTTATAAAAATCAAACGGACTTTCTTCCCACAAATTAAACTATGGAAAATTCCCAATTCAACATAATTAGGGTAATAATCGAAATCATACGAATAATCTACAACCCAATTTCAAATCTAGAATAAATTTCATATATAATCAATATTCATATCTATAGCTGTTGGGATTGATATTCAGATCAGCGTGCAACACTGTTTCTAAACAGATATTCTAAGAATATGTAGGCGATGTTTATTACATTCAAATTTAGCCTACAGTTCACATATATTTATTCATTTAGGCATAAAATCAAACGAACGCCCATGGAATAGATTAAATATCATAAAAAATTTATAATTTCCCACTCACATTCTAAAAGCGTTCCAAATCTTCAGATTTAAAGTAAAACCTTTGATTCAACTCCATTTTCTTCTTATTTCAAGAAATATGTATAATAAGAGTATATACATATATTAGAATTACTAGTCTAAAAAGAGATTTAAGGTTGAAGGGAAATATAAATGTATAAATATAAATATATACTACCTCATTATCGCGTAGTGTTGATTCGCCTCACCTTTCTTTTATTTGGTTTCTATTCTTCTCCAATTTGTATATATACAAATATAAATATTTTATTTTATAATTTAGAAAATAGTGGAGAAGAGAAGTTGATAGAGCTTCACTGCTGTTTTCAGAAAAATATAAGAAGATAAGAGAGGATTAAGCCTGAACTTATAGGCACTCGACTCAATCACAGTCGTTAGGTTTAGTTATATAAAATTTGGGTCGTTTAGGCCAAGGCAAATCCTAGCCGTCACATTACCCACCGGTCGACCGTCTATGGGAACCGATCGATCGGCCACAATGAGGCAGTTGACCTATGGGTCCTGGTAATTAATATATAAATGTTAACTTTTATAATTTAATTATTTTCGTTTCGAAATCGTTTATCGTCCGTAACTTCTTCGTTTGAACTCCGATTGCGAAATTCCAAATATGAAAGTTGCTTAGAATTTTGCCACGAATGCAATGGTACAAGTTTCATAGTCAAATTCTATTGTTTACACAGATTCCATTTTTGGAGCATAATTAATTAATTAAACAACTAATTGTATAATTTACATGGTGTCAGCGCCAAAATTGGTCGCTAACACCCAGGTCCAGATGAAAGCACCAAATCACAGATAGAATGTATGTAGAGAATATAAACGTGAAGAATAATAAAAATTAAAATGAAAGCAGTAAAGAACAATAAGTTTTATAGTGGTTCGGCTAACTCCGGCCTACGTCCACTCTAGAAGTTTCCTTTTTATTGCTGTAAAAACCGACTACAGTTGCAAAGTAGTAGAGTAGCCTTAGCCTTATAAAAGAGAAAGTAAGAGAGCAGAAAGAAGATCCCCCCATCTAGAGACCCACATGTTGTATTTATAGGCAAAACCAGGTTGTTGGGCCTCTTGAGTAGTTTGGGCCCACCAAGGCCATAGCCGAACCCTACTTCATCATGTCGACCGACCTGAGCAGTTGACATGCCGAATGGAAGTTTCCCGGGTATTGACCCGAAGCGAGCCTATCCGAAACTCGAAGCATACTAGTCCAGAACTCGGAGCAATGCTAGCGTCGAACCATCTATTGATGCCGACCCATGTCACCATATAGCCAATGTCGATCCACTTTGCCGAGTCACAATGCCGAGCCATCCTCACCTCATCACGATGCCGAGCGACGTTCAATGCCGAGCGACGTATAATGCCGAGCGAGGTGCGATGCCGAGCGGGGTGCGATGCCGAGCGGGGTGCGATGCCGAGCGGGGTGCGATGCCGAGCGGGGTGCGATGCCGAGCGGGGTGCGATGCCAAGCCACAACCAAACGACCTTCCTGAACTTCCATACCTCGACCGGACCATGCCATGCCGAACGGCCGAGCCACAAGGTCGAACTCTAAACACTTCGAACCATTTCATTCCGACCGAACGACCTATCCTGATCGAGCATCTATCCAAGTGAACATCATCCCTTTAGACCGAATCCGTCATATTTCAGCCTCGATAATCGCGAAGTTGGTTAAGTTGAATCCGCCTCTCCATGGCCTTGCCAAAAGACGGGTTAACATTTTTTTGCCCCCCAAAACATGCCTTGCTATTGGAAGGTGTGTTTTGAATAGCCTCACGTCCGATATCCGAAGTATGTATGTTATCCATATCCATACTTTTCGATTCATAATGCAATCCATTTTATCCAAGTGCCATCGTCGTATCCTAATCCGAATCTACGACTACTCTGAGTCGATATCTAATTCTGAATCCAGTAACCAAATCCATAGCCAAATCCATATCCATCTGAACTCGACAACCGAGTTCCAATCCATCCATATCCAACGACCAATAACCACGTCCATGACCTCTCCAGGTCGATGTCCAAATCCGGGACTGTTCCGGGTCCATGCCCAAACCCTTAGCTGTTCATAGCCAATATCCAAATCTATAACCTCTACAGGTTCTTGCCAAGCGCAATCCACACTTGACGACCTATGTTAAGTAATTCCATGGTGTTCCTGGTTCAGTGTCCCTGAACGTCAAATAATGCCATGGCTTAAGTCCTAAGCTGAATCCTAGTCGCTCCGGACCCTTGCCGAGCATAGTCCATACTCGACGACCTGCATAAGAGACAATATGGGGCCTAAGTCCTAGGCCGATTCCCAGTCTCTCTGGACCCTTACAGAGCATAGTCCATGCTCAATGACCTTTTAGCCAAAATCCAAACCGAAATCCAAATTCAACCAGAAAACCAGAAGTATCAAAAATCCAAACCAAAAAACAAACATCCAAACCCAAATCCGAACCAGAAAATGAGCAAAACAGGGAGTTCAAACCAAACTCCAAAACCAAACCAGAAAAAGCAAATGTCCAAGTCAAAGGAAAAAACAGATTTCACAAACCAGGGCGTCTCGATAAGCCATCATCTCAGAGCATGCCTGAGGATTATCTCCGACCCCGTACATGAGTAAGTGATTTAACCGTTTTTCCGGAGTTTGTTACTTATTCAAAACCATCAAGATTAGTTGATGACCAATCGGCCACCATTCCTGGCCCTCATGCCCTCGTCATTCAAGGTAGGCGGTGGCTGCTCCTGTTCCACCGCCGCATTCCAAGTTCCGACATATTGTCGCAACTGACCATTCCTTATATGCTCCTCGATTATGTCCTTCAAATGCCGGCAGCTGCTAGTATCATGCCCGTCCAGGTCATGAAAAAGACAGTGCCTTCCTGACGCCCTTTCTCATTCTGAGGGCTCCCTCCTCGCCGGCCTTCGATATGGAAGGCGATCTCGAGTATCCAAGAATATCCACTCCAACATTGCATTCAATCATGTGTAAGTGGAGAACTTTGGATCTCCCCAACGCTTCCTTTTCCCTTTATCCTTGCCCCCACCCGAGCTTTCGCCGGGTAGTCCTCCATCCTTAATCATGTTTACTTCCTTTGACCTCATGTCCAAACATGCATCCTATTGTCGAAGAAATCTGTCAGCTTCATGAAAGAGTTCCCCAAGATCCAACGGTGGGTCCCATATCAACGATACTTTGAAATCCGAATTATCTCTGACTCCTGATACCGCAGCCATCAGAACCATTGATGGATCTGGCCGATCCACCAAAGCAACTGCTGCATTAAATCGAGTTAAGAATGTCCTGAGTGATTCATCCGCCCCCTGTTTGACTGACGTTAGCGTCATCACGTTTATTGGCCTTTTTATGTGAACTCGAAACTGACTTAAGAACTTGTCCACCAGTTCCGTCCATGTTCCAATGGATTCATCCTCCAATTGTCTGAACCACATAGCAGCAATATCAGTCAAGAACAGGGGGAAACATCGGGCCATAACCTCCTTCGTTGCCCCCAGCACTTCCATATGCCTAGTGTACCTCATCAAGTGGTTGATGGGATTTGCCTTCCCGTTGTATACTTCCAGAGTGGGTAGTTTGAAATCGGGCGGATTCCTAGCTGTCCTAATGTTCCGGGTAAACAGACTTTTGTTAACTCCCTCTGAATCCCTGTTCATCAGACCTCCGTGAATAGTCCGCCTGATAATGTCAGCCAATCCAGTGTTTCCAACCAAGGGTTGCCCCCTATCCATGTTTTCAAACTGCCCCCCAAGTCCCCGAGGAAATTCTGGCACATATTCCTCATCGCGTACTCCTGTATTCCTATCGACGTCAGGCCGCGTAGCGTCATCCGGTATCCCTCCATGAACTGGTCCAACATTACCTAGTGGTGTGCCCCCGAGTCTAAGTCCATCTAGATTGTTGGCTGTTTGTTGATTGGGAGCTGCCCTCTGCTGAATCACTCCATCTGTCCGCTGGTTGAGTTCCTCTGGTCCAGTTCCAAGAACTTGAGCACTTGCAGTTCCTGGTTGTCCAAATTGCCTAAGAAGAGCCTGCATCATCTCCTCTTGCCGTTTCATCATCACCTGCATCTCGTCCCGAGTTATGTAGATGGATGCATGATCCTCTCCAGCTCCAGAAGAGGCCGCTTGACTTCCTTCCTGACTGCTCCTTTCTGCTACTTGCTTCCTTGTTGGTGGTCTAGCCATTGCTTTCTAGGATCCAAGTTCCTAACTCCAAAATTCCCGAGTGCTTGCGTTCTCAGTGAAAGCACCAAAATGTTAGCGCCAAAATTGGTCACTTACACCCAAGTCCAGATGAAAGCACCAAATCACAGATAGAATGTATGTAGAGAATATAAACGTGAAGAATAATAAAAATTAAAATGAAAGCAGTAAAGAACAACAAGTTTTATAGTGGTTCGGCTAACTCCGGCCTACGTCCACTCCAGAAGTATTCTTTTTATTACTTAAAAACCGACTACAGTTCCAAAGTAGTAGAGTAGCCTTAGCCTTATAAAAGAGAAAGTAAGAGAGCAGAAAGAAGATCCCCCCATCTGGAGACCCACATGTTGTATTTATAGGCAAAACCAGGTTGTTGGGCCTCTTGAGTAGTTTGGGCCCACCAAGGCCATAGCCGAACCCTACTTCATCATGCCGACCGACCCTGAGCAGTTGACATGCCGAACGGAAGTTAGATTTTTAACAACGATAACTTTTCGAATTACACGAACATATATCATCAAAAATACCAATCTAACCTATCACGACCCGTCATTGGGTGAATATTAATAATCATACATGTCAATTTTATTTTTTTGGCCATTTTAGTATCGTTTTTCATTTTTTTCAAATGAAATAGGTGTATATAAGAAGTAGATTGATAAAATAATTAAATAGCCGATGTTAGCCGTCTCTATCCGTTACAGGCCGACTCCAGCCGACGCAAAGTTCAATAAAATATTATGTCGTCCCCAACCGACTCCAAAAAGGAGACAGAGCCGACTCTGGCCGACTTCATGCTCCGTCCTCATTTTAAAGTATTCTAGTTGTGCTATGTAATTTCACAGCCAAATAAAATCAAGCAAAAAGAATAAGCTTGATCAATTTATATGGTTAAATACTGCTCACCACTGCATTAGTTTAACCCTAAACAAAGGTAAATTAGTTATACTCATTAAACGACCAAAGCCTGTGATCACAGCTTTTTTTGAATGTCATATGGTAACTCCAACCTTTTGTAACCTTATATAATTCAAGTAAGTCCCAACCATAAAAACAGAAAAAAAATATTATTTTAAGATTTTCCTACAACGACGTCCAAAATTTATCGGTATGAAAAGTGACATCTTCCTATAAAATGTGACCGTTGGTACATAAAAAATGGAATTCACTTTGGATCCAGAGTATCAGTTCAGGCCAAACTTATATTCACACTCTCGGCTTCTAACTTCGATGGCAAACTATAATTCCTGTGCAATAATCAACGTACCATATGCATGTGCCAAAGTACTTCATCAAATATCCAAAGTTACTTCGTAGAGAAATCATGAAACCATGTCTTACGGCATCTAACAATATCTGCGGAGTCATTACCATAACTTGCCCAAGGATTTAAGTCATTCTTTGGGCAAAGGATGCATTCAAATTACTTTGGACAGTACATACCACTGAATTGTGATATTTAGCTTATTAAAGATGAGACCAGTATGATATTCATTGACATACTTAATATACAGGAAATTATTGTCAAGGACAAAATTTCTCAGCATTTTAGCCTCAAGGACAAACCTTCAGTATTTTAGCCTGAAGGACAACTTTCTTTAGGTATCAGTTTTTAAGTTTTTAGGTATCAGTTTTTAGTTATCGGTAGCAGTTTTTAGGTATCAGTTTTTAGTTCGGTAGCAGTTTTGGAAAAAATGTTTGTCCTTATGAATAATTTTGAAAGAATGTTTGTCCTTGTGAATAATTTTTTGGAGAATGTTTGTCCTTGTGGGTAAAATATTGAGGTCGTATCCCTGAGGCTAAAAAAATACAAATTTTTGTCATTTAAATTAATTCCCCCTAATATAAGCATTAGTTACTTACAAGCCGCAACTTTACAAAATATTTATTTATGCTAAAAAGTAACAACATGATAACAAACTTGCACACATAACATTTAATTATGTCTACAACATGCCTACATAACTAGGATATAATACCGTGGTAAGGTTAGAGGACACAAAAATCTCTTCAACGACCAAGCAGGCAGGCATGGCCCAAATGCATCAATTTAAGTCCTACAAAATGTTATAACAATATTATGGTAAACGATAATTCGAAATCTATACACTAGCGTCAAGTGGTTTTTACTTCAACAAGTAATGAGGGTTATGAGGAAGTTAGTATCATGGAAGGTGCGATCTTCATGGTGGAAAATAAAAATTCCCTTTATATTAATATGTTGGGTTATTACTTTTTGAAATAGAGATGATGCAAGTTTTTTAAGTTCAAATTGTTGGAAATGCTAATTTAATATTTGATACATTTCTCTAGATATTGATTTAATAGTTGATTATTCTCTTTACACGTTTAATTATTTTCTAAAATAACTTAGTCTCATTCATGTTTTGATAAATGATTGATTTGTACATGTACGTACATAAAAAATGCAACATCATGTACACATCAAGTCATTTTGTAAGATTAAAAAATATTACAAACAATATCTTACAATAACAATTCTTCATGCGCACAATCGCACATGCATCTTGCATGTGCCAAAGTACTCGTATATATATGTATATACTGGCAGTTTTAAATGCATGCAGATTTAAAAAAAAATCTTTTTACAAAAAATCCCCATACTCCTATGAATTGAAGTATGGTAAAACCAATTTGCATCTAATTCTTACCAACCAAAAATCTAACGCGTCGAAATATCGCTTCTTAAATGCCACTCATATGCTGGGAAAAGGAATTTGAGTAGAGAAATTTACATTCTTACCACTCTATAAGTTATCCATTTCCTGTTTCACAGTGGAAATTTCCTTACTGTCCCCGATCTACTCTAAATTTTCCACGTACAAAACGCATAAGAGGGTTTGTTTCTAATCTCTAAAATGGAATTGAGCCCAAAAATAGACTCGCGTGCGTCGTCGACAAGGTATGGAAATGAAAATAGAAATTTTAAGGCTAAAATGGCTTTTCTTCTGTTATCTCTTGCATTTTATCGTATCGTCATTTCTAATGCACCGTTAAATTCACATTTTCTAATCTATTTACCTTCCCTATGCTTTGGCTTCAAAATCAAAAACTTCATAAAAACCTTTTTCTCTTTCAAAATTTGTATGTCGCTTGAAAAATAAATTTTCAAAATATTTAGACATAAATTTTCACTTGAAATAAAATTCGGACAAAAATTCTAAAAATTATTTGAGCGCTAGAAATTTTTTAAAAATCAAAACTTTTTTTTCAAGCGAAACTTTTTAAATCAAGAGAAACTTATCAAATATTTTCCTTCTCAAAATTTTGAGAATTCAAACCACATTTCAAAGTAGCCAAAAGTCAGTTATGCGGTAAACGTATAAGTTCAATTCTAACATTCTACCACTAACCTTAACCCATAAAACTTGACATCTTATTTAAAAATATCATCATACTTAGTTATTTGAAAATTTTAGCTTTTAAGTAATAGGGACCATGTCCTATGATTCCAAAACAATCTTAATATGTCCTTCTCTTCTCTTGCTAAAGTTTCTATCTATTTAAAACTCCGAGTCAAAAAATTTAGCTTTTAAGTAAAAGGAACCATGACCCATGATTCCAAAACAATCTTAATATGTCCTCTTGCTAAAATTTCTATCTATTTAAAACTCATAGTCTCACATTGCATTTTACTTTATTTAAGTGCCCTTATGAGATTTTCATATTTATACAGTTCCTCCCAACATACATATAAAAGCGTTTCGCATATTTGAAAACAATAACACAGCAAATAAACAGAAATATATCTTATAATATTGTGAGCATCTTAAAAAGAGACAACTAACAGTTATAACCTAACAACCTAAAATGAAAAGAACAAATGCTTGAAGGAAAAGAAATAACAACACACTACAAAACCTAAAACACAACCTACGAAACTACGGTACGGTCCCGATCCTCGACGGGAGCTCAAGCTGTTGCCATGGCCTTGAAAAGGGCGAAGCATAGCGGCTAAGCAACCAATCTCATGACTCTGGCACTATAGCTCTGTCATCATCTCTCGTTGGTCGGCACAAATCCCTTGGAGCTTAGTCTGGAATGGCATATCGTGTTGAGTCTTATGTTTACTGTCAGAATTTATTGTGCAATTTGATTTTTGACCTATATGTGGACTTCAAACCAGATGTTAGCAACCATGGAGGCAAGACCTACTTGTGGAGTGTAACGTCCTGCCTTTTCGGCCCTTATTTGTCGATACTAATACATCCACTGTATTCACATGCCGAGCATCCAAGGCTGAAAAGATAGATTGTTATGAAAAAAGAAAAAGAAATAAATAAGAAAGGAAGATTAAAACATCTGAATCTCACAACAAGATGATAATATATAATATCAAAATAGTACAAAGTGTTACTCCAAAATACAATGTAATTTCAGAGTCACTAACCTAAGTATTATCATCAACTTGGACAGTTATAACAGTCAATCCTTACAATTGCTCGTAGATACATACAAGTTGTGTAGTGAAAATAAAATAAAAGGGTTGACAAATGTAAGCATCAAGTTTGTCTCCTGAAGCTCCAAAGAATCTCCAACGAAAAAACATGCCTTTCTTAGAATGCTTGAAGGAGCACCGGAGGAATTAAGGGAAAGATAAAACCTCGAGTCGCGTAAGTCTGATGTGAGAAACTCAAGAAATACATGGCAACATATAACTATAAATTTTGAGCACCGAAGGATTTCCTTATTCTTATCCTAAAAGAGCAGGACGAGTTTATACATAGGGTATAGCATCACCGAGAGGATAACCGTACCGTATAAATCTCGTGTTTCTTCTAGATATTTCCTAAGATAATTTTGGTTGAATTTAATACAAATAAAATGATCACATAGGGAAATCAAGTCTTGTATACTTGTCATCGTTTTCGAACTTCTCAACATACACTATCCCTCAGTCAAGAGTGAAGCTAGGTAGGTTAGAGCACTGGTTGCATCCAAGCCATACCTAGACACCTCATTCTTAACTCTCATATGTAGAACAATTCTACTTTATCGGCATTTAGTGCTACGTACATGGTTAAATAATTTCCATAGATGAATAAACACTCAAACATGTTTAAGTCATAAGCAACTTCTTATCCCTTTTTATCAAATAATAATTATTTGTCAATACCCGTAC
Source organism: Allium fistulosum (assembly GCA_030737815.1). Taxonomy (NCBI): domain Eukaryota; kingdom Viridiplantae; phylum Streptophyta; class Magnoliopsida; order Asparagales; family Amaryllidaceae; genus Allium; species Allium fistulosum. The sequence continues at coordinate 1,122,046,114 of CM060904.1, read as the reverse complement.
ATATATATTCAAAATACCTTTATAAAAGATATATACATGTATACTATTGCTTCACTATTCTTTTACTCTTTACATTCTTCAAATGGTATTCATACTCTTATCTCAAAGGTATGATAACATTCACAAATCATCCAAGATTTTGCCTTTTAAAATATACTCAAAAATATTAAAAACAAATGTTACTCAAGCATTATTACTATAAACCCATTCTCTCTTTTATATATTAAAACATTTACTTTTCCTAACATTTTTTCAAAACACTCCATACTTATCATTATCTTTAAATATTCTTTTTAAAGATCTAAGCATATCCAAATTATAATCAAAAGGGTTAAAAACAAATGTTATTATAACATTGTTTACTATAAACCCAAAATCTTTTATGGTTTCATTTTCTTTATAACAATCTTTTTAAAGATCTAAGTATACTTATTTAGCAAGATAATATACTTTTCAATAACTTCGTAAAACCATTCATTATAACTGAGTGTTATAACTAAAAACCCACTTATCTTTTATAAAATACTTAACTTACTCTTCCAAACTTATATATATACTTTTAAAATACTTGACTTACTTATAAACATGTTTTCAATATCTATATAAAATATTATATAGACAACCATTTTAAATAAATGATGCAAAGCAAACCCTTTACTTTAAAAATTCATAATCATTTTTTAAAAACATACATAAAGTTGAAACCACATTTAAAATACTGTAAAGCCCACCATTAAACATTTCTAAAAGGATTTAACAAAATTAAGTAATTTAACCAACATTTTAAACACATTTAAAATCACAAAAGTAGCTTAAAACAATGCAAACACGAAACGGTGCTGTAAAAATCCAAGAACGCTGTTGTAGGTTAAAAATTGTTGTTGTTAAGTGCTGTAAAAGATACTGGACAAAGAACACTTAAGAACAAAGCATGAAAGTTTGACCAGTTTTCTCCATTCAAACAAAGGTTTTAAACTCTAACTTTTTTTACAGTAACTGCTATATTTAGAGTACTTTATAACCATACAAAGGAAGCCCTAAGAACATCTTTCAAAATTATATTAAAATTTCCTAAAAACCATGGCATGTAGAAGTGTCCATATAGCAACCTTTCTCGCCTTCTAACTTTTCAAACTTTGTTCCACAAGTTTTATACTTTTTCAAACTTTTCCTTTCTATCACATGCACTAATATATGTGTAGAGCACAATCAATATATATTCTTTCACCAATATATATATTCTTTCACAATATGTTTACATACAAAATTTTTAAACAAATTAAACACAAGGGATTTCGAAGTGCACTTATAGCAACTCTTTCACTTCAAACGTATTCACATATACTTCCACATCACATACAACCAAACCAAACATGTAAACACAAAGTCAAGACCATGTTACATGTTGTAGATGGTAATAGAAGTGAATATATTACATATAAAGTTATCATTTTCTTTCAAAAGCAAGAAGTGTCCAAAGTTATAACTTCATTAGTTAACTTCTTAACTTTATATTAACACATAATTATAAAAAAGATATTTAATTTTCAACGGTGTGTAACTCATCCAAATCCTTGCCAACATCAAGCACATGCCACTAGAACACAAGACCATTTCCTACCATCACTAAATAAGCCAAATACTCCACCTTTCCTTCACATTTTCTCTTGGCCATGCTTCCCTTCACCAAAATTGCTCATGGCTGGAAGTTATTAGGGGTGTTGTGCTCCTTTTCTTCAAGCTTTAAGTTGTTATTCCATGCTCCTATGTTGTGTTAGGGCCATTACCAAAGTCTGGTGGAGTTTGGGGTTTATTTGGTTTGATTTAAGAATGTTAAAGAGAAGAGCATGAAGAAGAGACCATTTTGTTCATTAATTAGGAAAATGATTTTGTGAACTAATTTTCATATATATAATTGTACAAGAGGTCACAACAACCTTATAAACCTCTTATGGCTAGCCACAAAAATAGCCTCCCTCCCATGTACCTTCCACCAAAATATCTCCTCTTCATAGCCCTTAGGGCTTCTCCACCAAAATATCTTCCCATGACCTCATGCATGACATCACTTATATGCATTTAGTTAACCGTAACCACTAAAATATTTTTAGTTGCTAATTCATGACATGTTAATATATAACACATGCCCAAAAAGTTTGAACAGCTTATATCGAGTAAAAATTCATTTGTCGATAGAACGATTTTCGATTACATTATCGATATTTATGCAAATTAATTATCTCTGTAAACATATAACTTATGTATATCAAATCATAATTTTAGGATTAAATCAAAAGCTTATTCAAATCCTAATCAAATACTTCATATAATATTACTAAGTATCATGATCTCAATTTATAAACCAATTTCCCAAATATTTCTTTAAAATCCATAGAAAATATCATATAGATCGAGTAACAGCAAAATGATACTAAGGCAATGGGTCTTACCATGTCGTACATGTATTCCCTTACCGAGAAGGGTAATACTCACAGGAAGTTCTCACGAACCGAACACATCTTTTGCCCATTTTTAGTCACGTTCTAGCCACTCGAACTAGATAACATAAAAATACTTTATTCACGAAATGATTCACTGATTTCAAGAGCAACCTTGAACTCAAACAAATCTTACTCATTTCAAAATATTAATATCCATAAATACCTTCAAATAATACTATTATTATTTTCTCTAAAATTCTAGAAACATTTTTAAAAGCGTCGGGAAATACTTCCAAATAATACTCCTATTATTTTCTCCAAAATTCTGGAAACATTTTCAAAGGCATTGGGATTTAAAATCAAAATATCAGCTTAAATCTTCATTTATAAACCATATTTTATAAATCATGCTTATAAAAAATCATTTTCTTTTAGAAAATTTATACTAAACTTCTTTTTATTACAATAAACTTCAAACCCAACATTATCATCGAATACCTTATAATCAAACTGTGAAATTCAATTTACAAGGTGTTTGTTTCAATGCACCCATAATTATTGTCTACCTCAACCAATGTACAAAAAGGTAAACTTCTTATAAACTGGTTGAACACAAATCAACAATCAATTAGAGATAATAATTGCTCATAAATTGGTCAAGCATGACTAATTAATCTACAGGTGATAACAATGCTCATAAACTAGTCAAGCATGACAAATCAATCTACAAATGATAATAATGCTCATAATTTGGTTGAGCATGACTAATCAATCTATAAATGATAATAATGCTCATAATTTGGTTGAGCATGACTAATCAATCTATAAATGATAATAATGCTTCTAAACTGGTCGGGCTTGACTAATCAATCTACAAATTTTAACAAACTGACCGAGCATGGCAAATCAATCTACAAAGGATAACAATGCTCATAAACTGGCCGAGCACGGCTAATCAACAAGGGATAGTGAATGACCATCAACATTCCCTACATTAATTAAATAACACTTATAAGTCATATTTATATAAATTACCTGTATATAAGATCTTTTAATTTTCGTAGTTGAAATACCTTTAGGGCATACGTTTATAACAAATACAAATATGCTTTCATATATATATACTACACTTAACTCATTTTAGGGAATCGCTTATCCTATCTTTAATGAGTTATACCCAATCAAAGCTAAGGTTCTAACTTAACCTTCAGTTATAATACCAAATGTAACGACCTGTTTTTTCGACCCTTAAATTTCAACACTAATACATCCAGGGTATTTATGTGCCAAGCACCCAAGTGCCGGAAAGATATATTGTTAGGGTAAATAAAAAAGGAACAAGAAAGGAAGAACAAAACATCTGAATCTCACAACGGGACGATAATATATAATATCATATAAGTACAAAGGATTACTCGAAGATAAAATGTAATTTCAAAATTACTAACCTAAGTACTATCATCAACTTAGATGGTTTAACGGCCTATCCTTACAATTATTGATATATACATACTAGTGGAGCATCGAAAATAAAATACAAGGGTAGGTGAATGAAAGCATCCAGCTCGTCTCTTGAAGCTCTAAAGAATATCCAATGAAAACCTGCCTTTCTCATACTGCTTGAAGGAACTCCCGAAGAATTGAGGAAAGATAAATTCATGAGTCAGATATAAGTCTGGTGTGAGAAACTCAAGAAATACATGGCCACATATAACAGTAACTTCTGAGCCTAACCGAATCACCGGAATGGTTTCCCCCTCAAAAGAACATTAACCATCTAACAAGTAAATAAAGCAATATAATAGATAATGTCTAGGATGTAGCATATAAATTAGAAAATAGTTGTGCTACTTGCATATCACACACAACAATATTAAGTATATAATCAAAACCGCTAAGGTGCGTTCGCATATGGATTTCCATAGAGGCTCCTTCGTACGTTGAGGCAAACCTCCAAACTAGGGTTAAAAACTACCTTCCGAGCTACATATATTTCTAGATAAAATATACTAGAAAGGTAAACATAGCTGGACCATGTCCGAACAAATAATGTCGAATATCATCAACTCCCCATGCATCAATCATTAGCATCTCTAGATATGTAGTAGATATGTAACGACCCAGAATTTGACCACCTCAAAATATAACATTCAAAGTGATTTTTAAATATAAAATATATAAGGTTTTATGATTTAAACAATATTAGATAGGATTTGAAAATAGAAATATACATAAAGTTACTAACAATTGCTTATATCTACAAAAGTGACAAAAAATACGATTTTAGAAAAGTAAGTTTCGATGGTTAAACAAATTATTTAAATTAATTTATGAATTTTTATATTTTTAAATAGCAACATGCAAATTTATTTTTAAATTTGGTTTACATAAATAAATAGTTTAACTAAAATGTCAAAATATGATCGTAGAACATTTTGTCAAAAATCAACGTTTGTCGATTTAAAGTTGTCGCAACATTGTTGCACGTTTATTTTAATATTCATGTACAATTATATAAATGTAGTAAGTATTAATTAAGTTGCTAATTAGGTTTACTTTTATTAAAACACAATTAGGAAATTCTAAAATATAATTAGGAAAAGTAAACTAATAAGGACAAAACATGTCATTTAAAAGTAAAAGTAAATATCAAATCCAAACCAAACATAATCATTTTTTCCTTTACTTATCTCTTAAATGATAAGGACATAAAGTAAAGATTTAAAATGTGATGTTAAGTGTTGAAAAGTAAGATTACTTTAAAAATAAGAAAAGGGTATTTTGGTCTTTTGCAAATATAATATTTTAATCCAAAGTTTTTTCTATAAATACACACCCACTTTCTCTCATTTATTCACACCTTTCTTATTCCTTTTCCAAGCTTTTCTTTCACTCTTTAATGGCTTCCAACCACAGTTAAATAATGTCAAAATATTCCCAAATAAATGCCAACAAAAATTCCACCCGATCTGCTTAAATTTCCTCCTCCTTCCCTCCTCTACTCACGGCCTCCCCTTTCCACCATTAATCCAAGCCAACCACCACCCATCAACCAAGGCCGAACCCCCTTAAGCCTTCCCCAAGTCAAGTCAAGCCATTCAAGTCCAAGCGTTCAAAGATTCGTGAGCGAAAAACAACGAATAGCGGAGTTATAGCCAATTTTCTATTCGAAAAACCAAACAATGTGAGAACTCCTATTTATATCTATAAGTATATGGTTTTGATGTGTGATTTGTTTGTTTGGATGTTTGGTTATGATTTTGAATTTCATATGTTGATTATTGAGTATGACTATTGAAATAAGTCACGATATACACGACATTGATTCACATGGAAAACACTTTTCAAATTTATTTGAAAAGTGATATGGAATCATTCAATACCTTTTAAAATGATTAAAAATGGTTTAGAAATGTTTTATAAACATATAAACTTGTTTTAACAAAGTTTGAATGAAAAATATGAAATATGTCAAAACTAAGCGCGTCGCGTAATGGTAGTTTCGCGATTTGTCGTTGAAAAGTTCAAATAAGTATACGAATGTAATTTAGCTCGGAATACTTCAAGGTAAGAATTTTCCGGACTATCATATCCATAGTTTTAAAACAAAGAAAGAAAATCAAGATTTCATCTTGTAGATTTTAAAATATGTCCAAATCAATTTTCTAGGAAAATCGCGCTTTTGTAGTAAAGTGACCAAAACACAAAATTCTTTGAAATAGATATATTTAAATGTTTAAAAATATGGAATAAATTTGGTAAATGTATTTAACTAGATTTAAAAGAGATTTTAATTGAAAATATGGATTTTAAAACATTAGAAAAGTTGTTTAAATCAAATAGGCTTATATAGCACTTTCCGTAGAACTTTTTCTGCTGTGAATTCTACAACTTTTGAAATTTAGCTTTAAACTTAATGATTCTTTCCAAAGTTATTTATAATTGTTTAATTAAGAGTTTTGAAGGTTTTATAAATTATTTCAAAGGTGGTTAAATAAATGGTTAAGGAAAAGCTATTAAAAAAATTGTTTTAATCGTGGCTCTAATAAGCCGACGAGTAAACCTGATTTTTCTATTTCTGAGATTCGGGTGGAGGTGCTTAAACTAAGGAGATGTTCAGGAGCAACCAGTGCCCTGGTTCACCTGGCCTCATCCTGGGTGAGGAATGGATAAGGTCGAAATGTCGGAAATGAGTTAAGTATTAAGGATTCAAAATTTCAAATTTAATTAATTTGGATTGTATAGAAATAATCTTCTTATGCTCGATATTAAAGTCCGAAGAGGGAACTCGTCCTATTTGTGGAATTTAAAAGGTGATCTCACCATTATTCCGCCCATAACACTTGTTGAATACTGAAATTGATATTGAATAAAAGTAGAGTGATCTCTATAATCCTGGTTATCCCAAAGTCATTTTCTAAGAAAAGGATTTGATAAACTTTAAAAAGGAAGGTTAGAATGATTACGTATTCACTAAAAGAATGAGTAAGCTATTGATAAATGAATAAATGAATAATCATCAAATTATAAATATTCTTTTTTATCGATTATTGGATTTCGAAGGAACGGGGATCAGATTTAGGTGATTCCTATCCGAAAACCACTTCGAACCAATTCACGTTTCAAAGTAAAACATGCCGAAGATAAAGATATTTAGGATGTTCTTAATGAAGGACTGCTTGTTGATCATTTGGGGATAAACTCCCAATATACATATAGTAGCGGTGGTCTCTTTGTTATGAAATATCCAATGCAAGGACTATTCGCTACTAATCCTAGGGGTGATTCCCAAAATAGGATATGGCAGGAAAGTACCTTCGGTTTCGTTCAGTCTCAAAACGAACTTGTATAGAAGAATGTCTAACATTGCATTCTAAATCACATTGAGTGATCTCTGTATAATGTATATCAGTCGGTGGTGGAGAAGATACATTCTCTTAGCTTAGCACCCTTTCCTGAGAGGAATGAGCTCGGGAAGTTATACATTTGTAGAAATCAATCAAGTGACATGGAATGGTAATATGACATTCAAAGTGGAAGGAGTTGTGTTATGTGTGAAGGAAAATTGTTACCTCTAGCCTCACACCCCTGAAATGGCCAAAACTGGGTTAGATGCAGCAAGGCAAGTCGTTCGCAACCATTAGGGTATGATCATCCCCTTCTAAATAGATTTCTACCCACCATAAAGTTCGGGTATCTAATTATTGTGGAAAGTATGCTAAAGAGACATCTCAGATAAAGGTCGATAACGACCAGAGGATGATATATTCTGTAACGACCCTGAATTTTGAACAATTTAAATTGAAAATATTTAATTAATTTTAAATATTTGAAAGATGAATTGACTCGAATTTCAACTTTTCAGAATAAATTTTGCGATTAAATTTTTGGATTTAATCTACTAAAAATTTAATAATAATTTGAATCGGATTTATAAATGAATGTAAAGAAAATCTGCTTTTGGATTTAGAGAAAATCAAAATTATCTTATTTAATTTAAAATTAAAAACTCCACATTTTTGAAATTGATATGATATAGGCAAGTTAAAATTAAATAAATAATGATGTTTAAAAAGAAATGAATTATATCTACAAAATAAATAACATACTTTATTAATAAATTAAAAAAAAAACTAACCAAACTAACATACCTTAACCCATACCCTTTTTTCTCGGTTAAAACCCAAACCCGATCCCCTTTCATTCTCATTCACAAACCCTAAACAAAATAAATCGAACGAAAATTAATGGCGGCTTCGTTTCCTCCATTTTCAGCTACTCCTTAAATCATGCCTTAAGCAATGCCGAGAATCACGATTTCTTTTCCCCTTTTCTCTGATAAAACACGAGAGACCCCTCCTCCCTTCCCATTCATTTTCAAAAACCAGAAAAACGAAGAAACGAACGAAAATGGCGACTGGACGAATTAGGGCTTCGGCGATCTCGACCCCCTGACAAATCTGAACTCCGGCCTTGCGCTCGTTCGCAGCTGCTCCTTAGGGCTTCGTACTCCTCTTCTCGCCCGCGACCTCTTCGATAAAAGGTGAGTGGTTTTCGCCCCTCACATCTAGTTCAACTAAGTATTGTGCATTGAGTCTAATTTGATTTCATCGTTTATTTCATCTGTCTCGTTCAAATTTTGATACTTTGTAATGACCGGAAGCTTTGATTTTTGTGATGTTGCATCACTTGATATTGTTTTGTCTTGTCCAGTTGTTTCCGTTCGAAGTTTGATATCATAGTCTGCATTGCACTACTTTAAAATAATTTGAAAAAGTATAAAATCTGTTGTATCTATATGTCTGTGAATAAGCATGTATGCATCTCTGTTCATCAAGTTTTGCAAGTGAGTAAAACTCATCTCTAGTACTGATTTAAAATGTTAGTTGAATCTAGTGATAAGTGATTATTGATGATCTATTGTTTTGCCAATAATTGCCAGCATCCTCTGTCAATCTATGTTTTAATTTATTGCTTTAAATTGAAGTGCAATTGAACACATTTTGTTGGAGCTAAATATGAATTTTCTTTAGTAAATAGTAGCATCGATTTGCACTTGACCCTCTGTAGTCGTGGCATTCATTGTGTACATGCTCTTGTATTCATTTAGAAGCCTGTCTGCATATATACATGTTTAAGTCTTGTCATTGTTGATCCTTTTGGTTTGCAGTCGGAAGTAAATGGATTTTCTCGAGCATATATGAATTTAAAATGTTGGTTTCACTGATTATCGATTTCATAAACAACATTGCAGTCTCCGGTTGTAGTTCTGCCTTTTTTCATTCATGTAGGAGTTGCATGTGTCTTTCCACTTGATCATTGTATCTTGATTTGGGTTGAGCACCACTGATCTGATAAATTTGTATTTGATTACTGTATCTTGTAGGTGACATTATTCTTATTTAAAGTTGCTCTACGTCTTTTTCTATCATGTTGAAATTGAGAACATTGGGGTTGAGTTGTTGCATTTTACCTGGACTTCCTTTGGTTCATTTAATGTTGCCATCTTGTTTGCTTTCACTTCCATTCTGCAGTTTCATTTCTGTTGCATTTTGACCATGCAGAGTCTGATTGCTCTGGTTCATGTATGTGCCTGATTTGCCTTTGTACCTGCTGCACTACTTGATGTTGTCTGCATCCATTACTTGAGTTGCCATTTCATATGCTTGCACTACTTGATGTTGCCTCTGTTTGGTATTTGTAGCAGTAGCATGTTGCATTATAGTTGCCTCATTGTCATCTTTATACATTGCAAGGTAGTTAAGTTGCTCAAGATACAATGGAGTGATGATGATAACGACTGTACGTGGGAGGTGGAAGAGAGGATGAAAGCAGCTCATCCCGAACTCTTCAAGGTATGGCCCTAAGGTGTCGTATCATCTAACAACATTGTAACTTGTTCTAAGTCTTAGAATTCTGTACGCTAAGCTAGAATTGGATGCATGGTTTGCTGATTGTTATGGTTGGTAGGCATACAGAATAGTCTTCGATTGCTTTGTTTGTTTGGAATTTCGGGGGCGAAATTCCTAAGGGGGAGAGAATGTAACGACCCGTATTTTTTTTTACGGATCGACAAGTTCATCAGAATCTCGAATTTTAGAGTTTTTGAGCCATTTCAGATTTTAGGCGAAAATGGCTAAGTCCTGAGTCGTGAACGACTTAGTGTGAGTCGTGAGTCGTATACGACTTAGGAGATAGGAGTGACTCAGGGATTTGGCTAGTTAAGGGTGTAAGGATAAGTCGTTTGAACGACTTAAGGGGTAGGCGCGACTTAAGGACTGGGCGAGATAAGGCTTAAGTTGTAACAGTTGAGTCGTACCCAAGTCATCTGATGAGTCGTACCCAAGTCACCTGATGAGTCGTACCCAAGTCATCTGATGAGTCGTACCCAAGTCATCTGATGAGTCGTACCCAAGTCATCTGATGAGTCGTCTGACCAGTTGAGTCGTAACCCCAGCTATTTGTTAAGTCGTGACCGACTCAGTAGTTGGCTGCTAGGTTATAAGTCGTAGAATGGGTTATCTCGTCTAACCAGTTAAGTCGTGGACGAGTTAAGGGGTGAGTCGTAAGCTGTTGAGTCGCGCGTAGGTGATAACTCGCGCAAGTGGATGAGTCGTAGCCTTTGTGATGAGTCGTATACGAGTTAGTAGTTGAGTCGTCTAACCAAGTAAGGCGTGCGCATTTAAGTCGTAGACAGGGGGTCTGGTGAGTCGTAGGCGCATGCTATAAGTCGGAGATGACTTAGGAGATAGCTGTTTTGTCGTGAGTCATAGGCAGAAGTGTGTTAAGTCGTTGAGTCGTAGGGCTTTGAGTCGTAAGTCGTAAACGACTCATGGAGGCAGACGAGATAGGGATTTCAACTATAAATAGGAGAGTTTCTCTTCATTTTTGGGATCCGGATTTTGAAGCGACGAAGTGCTGCCATTTTGAGAGCTCGACTTCTACACTTCTTCACTTCTTTTCTCCACTCTAATCTAGTGCTTCCTTCCATCCAAATCAAAGATCAAGATTGAAGATTCAAGAGCTAAAGTTGAAGATCTTCATCTTTTCAAGAGAGATTTCATCGTTTGAAGCGGATTCGTGATAGATCAAGCTTGATCCTTCGCTGTCCAGATCTGAAGCGTATTGATTTGAGGTTGTTTAGGTGATTTGGTGAGTGGTGATTATCTCTCACACGGATCCAAAGGAGTATATCGGATTGTTGGCCCGATTTGGTGTTAAAATAGAGATTTCCATGCATTTTCTTCATCCTAAGTGTAGATCCATATAGATCCATTGTTCATGATGATGTTACATCCATTTTATCATATGTTAACCTATGCAAGTTCATTCATCAAGTTTATAGAGATATAATCCATGTTTTCATGATTATTGGACTTTCAACTCTTTAATTACGAGAATGCCATTATTGTTATAATTGTCTACTTAGATCATTTTTGAATGCTTGATTGCTTGGATTGATGTTTGATTTGATTGATTGTTATGAACTAGATGATTGATGATTAGATTTAGATCGAAGATGATTCAAAAGCTAAGGGAAAGGCTCTTGAATTGGAAAAGCTGCTCGTGGCATATGTAGCAGGATGATGGAGCTCTTATGCATAGATTTGATGATGTGATGTTGAGATGAGGCTTCGCGAGGATGTGATGAAGCGAGGCAATCATGTGATAAAGACTTGGTCTAATCCAGACGGGATCATTCCAAGCATGTTGATAACTCGGTGATATGATTCGAGTTGAGGATAATGAATGGATGTGAGAATAGTCGTCGAGGAGGATGACTAGGAGGCTTGGATAGCATCGTTGTTGAAGGTTCTAGCATGCTCTAAGCAAGAGTACGTTTGGGTGGATTCGATAGTCCCAACGACCAACTGTTGAAGGTCGAGTACTCTGGGCAGATTCGATAGTCCTAGGCACAGGTTGCGACGACGTGCGGGAGTTATGTCTAGAACCGGGGTTTCCATTAGCCCTTGACGGACGGCTGAAAGAATGTGCCGGTCATTCAATTAACGGTGATATCGAAGCAATGATAACAGTGATAGCCAGAGTCATGGATGTTTGGTTGTATCGTCATTCGGACTCAAGAGCGGTATTTTCTGGGTGCTTATCTGATTTAGGTCTTGGTACTTGGAAAACATCGCCCTTGACTCGAGTGATAGTAGCTTTACTTTAAATTGTATGCTCTGCTATGTTTGCTTCTGCTTAGTGTGTGTCTGGGGGCTATCACTGTAGAATGAGGTTGGAGTGGGAGGGATGTATTCCTATTCCTTTTCCTTTATGCTCTTTTGGTATGTTGTTAGTTAATTTACTGCTCACTAAGACTGTTGTCTGACTCAAGGCTTTATGTTTTAATTCTTATTGCCTTGGGCTGTTCGTCCATTTTGGGACGGGCAGACTAGGTAGCAGGTGACAGGTGCTGTTCTCTTCTCACGATGCTGATATCGAAGACGAGCTAGAGGGTTGCATATTATTTTCTTATATGTACTGGATATTCCGCTGTTTTGTATTCTCTGGGAGATATGTAGTGAGGCTTGATGTATTGACTATTTGGATGCTTGTATTCAACTACTATGAAGTTTTTATATGATGTCATTTTGTTCTGTAAAGCTTCACTATACATATGTTCTATTGTATTTTGTCCATGCGCTGTGAGTAATACGATAGATTCTGTTGTTTTAAATCTTACCTTGACAATCGTCCATGGTCGCCTGGCACACTTTACAGTGCTCTATCTCTAGATTCGGTGCAGGGGTCATGGGCGGTCGTCACATTTGGTATCAAAGCCTTGGTTAATCGATTTTACCCAACGCTCGCTGAAGTAACCACGTATGAGAGACGTAATTGTATTTTGATGGATGAAAACTATATATAATATAGTAGCTTAGTAGAGTTGAGTCCTTTATGCAGTTGTTTCTCTAGATGTTCTAATCATTCCTTTTTATAGATATTGAGAATGAGTCGAAGAGGGAGACCAGCTGCTAGGGAAGGCCGTGCTACTGAAGAGACTGCTGATTATGCAGCCATGTTCGAAGCTATGATGACTTCGATCATGAGGAGGATACCAGTTCCGGGAGCGGCAGTTGATGTTGGAGTTCAAGTTCAAACTCCAAAACCAGTGGATTTTGCTAAGCTGTGCAAGGATTATACTGCTCTTGGAGGGAAGGTTTTCTTGGGAACAGAATCTACCATTGAGGTCCAGAGGTGGATAGATGCTTGTAGAAGGATCTTTGGTGATTTGGGAATTGATGATGCAACTAAGAGGAAGTTGGCATCGAGGCAGCTTCAAGGGAGAGCTTCTGATTGGTGGAACTCTATTACCATCACTACTCCGGAAGAAGAGATTACTTGGGAGCAATTCCAAGTCAGATTTGAAGCTAAGTTCATTTCTACAGCTCAGAAGTCTGTTCTGTTCAAGAAGTTTGTAGAGCTCAAGCAGGGTGGAAGATCTGTTCTTGAGTATGTTTCTGAGTTTGAAGCTTTGTCCAAGTATGCCCGGTCATATATTGAGTCTGCTTACCAGAAGAATGAGAAGTTTGTGACCGGCTTGGATGGTTATCTTGGGAGGCAGTTGGTGGATCATTTGGATGATTCATTTGAGAAGCTTGTGGAAAAAGCTCTTAGGCATGAGAGTCTGTTTCCTAAGGAAGGATCTGTTGTTGCTGTGACCAGGGAAGAGTCTAAACCCCAGCAGGGTGGAAACAAGAAGAGGAAGCAGCAGCAGCAGAAGGGTAAGGATGGCCAGAAGAAGCCGAAAGGCGAGGTGACTTGCTACAATTGTCAGCAGAAGGGCCATTTCTCTAAGGATTGTAAGAATCCGAAGGTGCCAATGAAGTGTCACAACTGTGACAAGCCAGGGCACATCAGGAAGAATTGTCCAGAACCGAGGAAGGACAAGCAGATTGTGCAAGCTTATGCTTTGGGAGCTGTTCCGTCGTCTTCAAAAGCTCCTACTGCTGAAGAGAAGGGGAAGAGTGTGGTTGTTCAAGGTACTCTTTTCCTATGTGGTGTTCCGGTTAGAGTTCTGTTTGATACTGGAGCGTCGCATTCGTTTGTTTGTAATGATCTCGTAGGCCGGTTAGGTTTGGCACCGGATATTGTTGATAGGCCATTGGTTGTGACTAATCCAGTTGGGGGTTCATCTTGTTTGTGTATGTTATGCCGTGGTCTAGTTGTGTCGAGTCATGGTTGCTCTTTTATTTGTGATTGCTTTGTTCTGAACTTTGCGGGGTTCGGAATTATCTTGGGTATGGACTGGCTTAGGAAGTATGCGGCAAAGGTTGATTGCGAAAGGCTGGAAGTGACAGTCGAGAATGTGGAGGGGCGAAAGGTTGTAATACGATGTAAGCATGAGGAAGGCGTCTTCATGAGCTTCATGTATTCGCTGGTTGTTCACGGGATGGACTGTCATCGGCGCCAATCGCTAATGGATTCGAGGATGTCTTTGACGAAGTCAGAGGGTTGCCGCCGCATAGAGAGATCGAGTTTCGTATAGATCTAGTTGAAGGAGCTAGACCTGTTGTGATGCCTCTTAGGCGGATGGCGCCTAGGGAACAGTAGGAGTTGAGGGTGCAAGTTGATGACCTTTTACAGAAAGGATTCATTCGGCGTAGTGTGTCCGAGTGGGGTGCACCAGTTGTGTTTGCAACCAAGGCAGATGGGTCGTTGAGATTGTGCGTCGATTATCGTGAGCTGAATAAGGTGACTAAGAAGAACAAGTATCCATTGCCGAGAATAGATGACTTGTTTGATCAGCTTCACGAAGCTAAGGTGTTTTCTCAGATGGATTTGGCTACGGGATTTCACCAGTTGAGAGTAGCTAAGGATAGTGTGCCGAAGACTGCTTTTAGGACACCATCCGGTTTCTTTGAGTGGCTGGTAATGCCGTTTGGATTGACTAACGCGCCAGCATATTTTGTGGATCTTATGAATAGAGTGTTCAGAGATCAGTTGAACAAGTTCGTACTTGTGTTTGTGGATGATATTCTGATTTATTGCAGAACGGAAGAGGAGCACAAGACGCACTTGCGTATTGTTTTGGAAATCTTGCGGAAACATCAGCTGAAGGCTAAGTTTTCGAAGTGTCACTTCTGGAAGAGTGAAGTGAGGTTCTTAGGCCATGTGATTTCTGGAAATGGAATAGCGGTTGATCCCGCTAAGGTGGCAGCAATCCAGGATTGGGTTAGACCCAAGAATGCATCTGATGTGAGAAGTTTTCTTGGATTAGCAGGATATTATCGACGGTTTATCAAAGACTTCTCCAAGGTAGCTGCACCGTTAACAGGATTGACGAAAAAGAACCAAGTGTTCGGTTGGGATGCTAAGTGTGAGCAAGCTTTCGGAATCCTGAAAGAGCGATTGATGAGTGCTCCTGTTTTGACTATTCCAAGTGGGAATGATGAGATGGTGGTTTACACCGACGCATGTGGTACTGGACTTGGAGCAGTGCTGATGCAGAAGGATAAAGTTGTTGCGTATGCCAGTCGACAATTGAAGCCGCATGAAAGGAACTACCCAACTCATGATTTGGAATTAGCGGCGATTGTATTTGCTCTGAAGATGTGGAGGCATTATTTGTTGGGAGTTCGATTCGAGTTGTTTACGGATCACAAGTCGTTGAAGTATCTTTTCTCCCAAAAAGATTTGAATCTTCGGCAGCAACGTTGGCTAGAGTTTTTAGCATCATATGATTTTGGTATAGCTTATACTCCGGGAAAAGGTAACGCAGTGGCAGATGCGTTAAGTCGAAGACATGCAGGATTGGGATCCATGTTTTCTGAATGGAAGAATCTCGAGTATTTAGCTGGATTTGTCTTCAGGCCTAGATGCGAATTGGAACCTGAGATGTTGGCAAACTTATCGATAAGACCCACTCTTGTGGAAAGGATTGGCGAGGGCCAAAAGCGAGATGATAAGCTTGTCAAGATTATCCGTGAATTGGAATCTGGATTGGATCCAGAAAAGGATAAAGGATTCAAGGTCGATCGAGAGGGTTGGCTTCGGAAGCAAGGACGACTAGTTGTTCCCGATATAGATGAATTGAGGAGTGAAGTTCTGAAGGAAAGTCATCACTCGAAGTTGACAATTCATCCAGGTGGAAATAAGATGTATCAGGATATGAAGAGAACCTACTACTGGGAAGGTATGAAGAAGGATGTTGGAAATTTTATTTCCAAGTGTATGAACTGCCAGTTGGTAAAAGCCGAACAGAAGAAGCCAAGCGGATTGCTTCAACCATTAGAAGTTCCTACATGGAAGTGGGAACAAGTGTCGATGGATTTTATCGATGGACTACCTAGAACAAGAACAGGAAATGAAGGGATTTGGGTCATTGTGGATCGTCTGACTAAGAGTGCACGATTCATTCCTGTTCGATCGACTAGGACTGCGTCAAAGTTGGCTGAGTTGTATGTTAAGTGGATAGTTCGTTTCCATGGTATTCCGAAGAGTATAGTGAGCGATCGAGACCCATTGTTCACTAGTGGATTTTGGAAGAGCTTCCAGGAAGTTTTAGGAACCGAGTTGTGTTTGAGTACAGCTTATCACCCTCAAACAGATGGTCAGACCGAGAGAGTCAACCGAGTTTTGGAAGATCTCCTCAGAGCTTGTGTTTTGGATTTCGGAGGATCATGGGAAGATCACCTTCATTTGGTGGAGTTTGCGTACACCAACAGTTACCAGTCAAGCATTGGTATGGCACCGTATGAGGCATTGTATGGAAGACCGTGTAACTCTCCAACATGTTGGTTGGAAACTGGGGAAAAGCTGATACTTGGGCCAGAGATGATTCGGCAGACTTCAGATTGCATAGAGATCATTCGGCAACGAATGAAGGCAGCACAAGACCGTCAGAAGAGTTATGCTGATAAGCGTCGTAAGGATTTGGAATTCGACATAGGAGATATGGTTTTTGTGAAGATTTCTCCACTGAAGAATGTTATTCGATTCGGGAAGAAGGGAAAATTGACTCCGAGATTTGTTGGACCATTACCGATTACCGAGCGGATTGGAAAGCTCGCTTATAGACTGGAGTTACCTGAGAAGATGTCGAGTGTGCACAATGTTTTTCACATATCATATCTACGGAAGTATGTGCACGACTCGAATACAGTGGTTTCTGTCGATGGCTATGAAGATTTCGAAGTTGACCCAGTCGATAGAAGACCTCGTAAGCCGCTTCGTGTTGTTGAAACCGACACGAAACAGCTTAGGAGGAAGGTAGTTAAGTTGCTCAAGATACAATGGAGTGATGATGATAACGACTGTACGTGGGAGGTGGAAGAGAGGATGAAAGCAGCTCATCCCGAAATCTTCAAGGTATGGCTCTAAGGTGTCGTATCATCTAACAACATTGTAACTTGTTCTAAGTCTTAGAATTCTGTACGCTAAGCTAGAATTGGATGCATGGTTTGCTGATTGTTATGGTTGGTAGGCGTACAGAATAGTCTTCGATTGCTTTGTTTGTTTGGAATTTCGGGGGCGAAATTCCTAAGGGGGAGAGAATGTAACGACCCGTATTTTTTTTACGGATCGACAAGTTCGTCAGAATCTGGAATTTTAGAGTTTTTGAGCCATTTCAGATTTTAGGCGAAAATGGCTAAGTCCTGAGTCGTGAACGACTTAGTGTGAGTCGTGAGTCGTATACGACTTAGGAGATAGGAGTGACTCAGGGATTTGGCTAGTTAAGGGTGTAAGGATAAGTCGTTTGAACGACTTAAGGGGTAGGCGCGACTTAAGGACTGGGCGAGATAAGGCTTAAGTTGTAACAGTTGAGTCGTACCCAAGTCATCTGATGAGTCGTACCCAAGTCATCTGATGAGTCGTACCCAAGTCATCTGATGAGTCGTCTGACCAGTTGAGTCGTAACCCCAGCTATTTGTTAAGTCGTGACCGACTCAGTAGTTGGCTGCTAGGTTATAAGTCGTAGAATGGGTTATCTCGTCTAACCAGTTAAGTCGTGGACGAGTTAAGGGATGAGTCGTAAGCTGTTGAGTCGCGCGTAGGTGATAACTCGCGCAAGTGGATGAGTCGTAGCCTTTGTGATGAGTCGTATACGAGTTAGTAGTTGAGTCGTCTAACCAAGTAAGGCGTGCGCATTTAAGTCGTAGACAGGGGGTCTGGTGAGTCGTAGGCGCATGCTATAAGTCGGAGACGACTTAGGAGATAGCTGTTTTGTCGTGAGTCATAGGCAGAAGTGTGTTAAGTCGTTGAGTCGTAGGGCTTTGAGTCGTAAGTCGTAAATGACTCATGGAGGCAGACGAGATAGGGATTTCAGCTATAAATAGGAGAGTTTCTCTTCATTTTTGGGATCCGGATTTTGAAGCGACGAAGTGCTGCCATTTTGAGAGCTCGACTTCTACACTTCTTCACTTCTTTTCTCCACTCTAATCTAGTGCTTCCTTCCATCCAAATCAAAGATCAAGATTGAAGATTCAAGAGCTAAAGTTGAAGATCTTCATCTTTTCAAGAGAGATTTCATCGTTTGAAGCGGATTCGTGATAGATCAAGCTTGATCCTTCACTGTCCAGATCTGAAGCGTATTGATTTGAGGTTGTTTAGGTGATTTGGTGAGTGGTGATTATCTCTCACACGGATCCAAAGGAGTATATCGGATTGTTGGCCCGATTTGGTGTTAAAATAGAGATTTCCATGCATTTTCTTCATCCTAAGTGTAGATCCATATAGATCCATTGTTCATGATGATGTTACATCCATTTTATCATATGTTAACCTATGCAAGTTCATTCATCAAGTTTATAGAGATATAATCCATGTTTTCATGATTATTGGACTTTCAACTCTTTAATTACGAGAATGCCATTATTGTTATAATTATCTACTTAGATCATTTTTGAATGCTTGATTGCTTGGATTGATGTTTGATTTGATTGATTGTTATGAACTAGATGATTGATGATTAGATTTAGATCGAAGATGATTCAAAAGCTAAGGGAAAGGCTCTTGAATTGGAAAAGCTGCTCGTGGCATATGTAGCAGGATGATGGAGCTCTTATGCATAGATTTGATGATGTGATGTTGAGATGAGGCTTCGCGAGGATGTGATGAAGCGAGGCAATCATGTGATAAAGACTTGGTCTAATCCATACGGGATCATTCCAAGCATGTTGATAACTCGGTGATATGATTCGAGTTGAGGATAATGAATGGATGTGAGAATAGTCGTCGAGGAGGATGACTAGGAGGCTTGGATAGCATCGTTGTTGAAGGTTCTAGCATGCTCTAAGCAAGAGTACGTTTGGGTGGATTCGATAGTCCCAACGACCAACTGTTGAAGGTCGAGTACTCTGGGCAGATTCGATAGTCCTAGGCACGGGTTGCGACGACGTGCGGGAGTTATGTCTAGAACCGGGGTTTCCATTAGCCCTTGACGGACGGCTGAAAGAATGTGCCGGTCATTCAATTAACAGTGATATCGAAGCAATGATAACAGTGATAGCCAGAGTCATGGATGTTTGGTTGTATCGTCATTCGGACTCAAGAGCGGTATTTTCTGGGTGCTTATCTGATTTAGGTCTTGGTACTTGGAAAACATCGCCCTTGACTCGAGTGATAGTAGCTTTACTTTAAATTGTATGCTCTGCTATGTTTGCTTCTGCTTAGTGTGTGTCTAGGGGCTATCACTGTAGAATGAGGTTGGAGTGGGAGGGTTGTATTCCTATTCCTTTTCCTTTATGCTCTTTTGGTATGTTGTTAGTTAATTTACTGCTCACTAAGACTGTTGTCTGACTCAAGGCTTTATGTTTTAATTCTTATTGCCTTGGGCTGTTCGTCCATTTTGGGACGGGCAGACTAGGTAGCAGGTGACAGGTGCTGTTCTCTTCTCACGATGCTGATATCGAAGACGAGCTAGAGGGTTGCATATTATTTTCTTATATGTACTGGATATTCCGCTGTTTTGTATTCTCTGGGAGATATGTAGTGAGGCTTGATGTATTGACTATTTGGATGCTTGTATTCAACTACTATGAAGTTTTTATATGATGTCATTTTGTTCTGTAAAGCTTCACTATACATATGTTCTATTGTATTTTGTCCATGCGCTGTGAGTAATACGATAGATTCTGTTGTTTTAAATCTTACCTTGACAATCGTCCATGGTCGCCTGGCACACTTTACAGCGCTCTATCTCTAGATTCGGTGCAGGGGTCATGGGCGGTCGTCACAAGCATGTTGCATTATAGTTGCCTCATTGTCATCTGTATACATTGCAATGGTCAGGTTTTGAAATCTTTTTTCTGAACATTGTTTAGATCTTCATTTCAGTCTAGTTGACACTTGATGTCACTGTGCATTCATTTATCTTCATATTGGCACTGACTTCATTTTTGTCTGCACTTGGATGGCTGATCATTTGTATACACACATTTTTGTATGTATACATGTGTATGGCCACTGCATTCTGAAATCTTGAGTTTGGTTCCAGTTATACTGCTATTTGTAATTTCAGTACTTCATGTTGTTTATCCATGTACAGACCTCACTGCATCTTCACTTAAATCATTTGAACCTGTTTAGTTTACTTGTACATGCTCGGGTCTTTGATGTATACACTATTGAGTCAGTGGCCTTGGCCAGTCTCATTTGCATGCTGCACTCATGTAGATATCTACTGACTTGAGATTTGGTTCTATACTTGGGCATTTGGTCTGGATGTTGTTCCTCGACTTTGCACAGTTCATTGTTGCAGTGATCATTGAATTTTTATTCGAGACTATTTGCACTTGTGTTGAATCTAACTTTGATTTGACCTTGTGCTGACTTCTATTTCTTCACTCGAGTTGGCGAGGCCGTGCACGCGTGCGTGCACTGCAGCCACCCAGAATTGACAGTTTTGAATTGATTTAGTCGATTTGATAAATTGTTTGTTTATCTCTGTTGATGATTTAAATCTGCTGATTTATTTTTTAACACTGTTTAGTGTTAAAATTTTCGTTATTCGATTTCTTTGTTAAAAGGATTGGATATACGGGAATTATTGTGACTGTCGTCTATTTAAATTATTATTGCCTCTATGCACTAATAAACTGGTTTGAATTAGACTGACCTGTGTATTATTTTCTTTTGAATATAATACTCGGGTCAGACCGAGTATTTTTACAGCTTGAAGATTTTCAGGCAGCGAAGTTAGAGAGAGAGTAAAGAATCATTTATTTCGAGAAAATTGTATTTTAAGATATTCCGCTGTATCAGTATTAAATTGTATAAAACTCTGATGTATTCTAAAAGATTTATAGTAATGAAATCAAGATTCATTTGTTTAAATTCATTGTTATTATCTGTGTTTCTGTGGCTGATTCTGTTTAAACCTTATAAACTAAATAACAATTCGTCTTTTTGAACATTTCGAGTTGGTTTAATTACCGACTGGAAGCGGTCAAAAGGGGGAATGTTACAAGGTGGTATCAGAGCTTTGGTGTACACAAAGCTTAGTTTATGGTGTTTAATATGAATAGTTACTAGAAACACTAAAAAGGAAATGTTTTTCAAATCTAAAGAAGTATAAAACTGTTTTGAAAATAAAGATTTTTAACTTAAGAAAAGTTAAATTGAATTGAGTTAGCATTAATAAATATACGATTTGGAATTTAACTAAAGGAAGTTAAATAAATTGAACTTGATCAGATAAATTTTTGAGATGGAAATTTAAACTTGAAAGATAAGTGATTATAAAATATTAATTGGAAAGTTTAAATTTATAAGTTGTATAACTTATAAAATGAATTTTTTTAAGTAAAACCAGTTTTTAAATGGTTAAATAGTTTTGTTAAGTAAACAAAATCTGCATTTTGAAATGTGATATGAATTTGACTTTAGTAAAAGTTAAATAAAATAGAATTTCAAATAACTTAGAGCCGAACTTAAGCTGTATAGTGAAAATAAATGCAAGTGAAGATAAATGAAACATAACTTAAGTAATGTTGAATCAAATTGAATTTGATATCAAAATGAATTGATAAAGTGATGTAATGAATATGAATTTGAATTATAGAAAGGAAATTCAACTTTAATTGTAAAAGCGAATTAGTGAATATGGTGAGTATAAGAATTCAATCAGAATTGGAATATAAACCAATTGAAATTAAGTGTGTTAAACCAAATTGAATATAAGCAAAGTAAATAAATTTGGTTTTGCTAATTGATTGTATGGAAATTTATTAAGTATTAATGAAATTTGATTTAATGAAAATTGGAAGTTAAGAAATTGAATTCAAATTGAAAGATAAGTAAATCTAAATAGAATCAAATTTGATTTGAATTGAAAGCAAACTAACTCGAATATAAATTAGTGAAAGTAAACTAATTGAATATGAATGAATGTTAGTAAAATCCAATGTGAATGAATCAAATGTGATTAAATTGGAAATCAAGTCGATGAATGAATTATTAAAGAACTAGTAGATTATTTTGGGAAATGGAAAACTGATAATTTTATATAATAGTATAAATTGGAAATTTTGAATTATTATAAACGGCTTAAATTGAAGATTTGAAAGTGTTAATATAATATTGGAATTGTATAAGTGTTAAAAATGAAATATTAATGGATTTCATAAGTAATGGAATTTAAAAGTTTTATAATGTGAAGTTATAAAATGAATCGAAGCTGCGAAATAAAAGAATTTATAAGTAATTCACTTATAAATTAAAATTCTGATATAAAATTGAGTTATAAAGGAATGGGTTAATAAAGCGATTTGTTATAAATTGAAGTCTTTATAAATAGGAATAGAATTTATAAACGTTGTTTATAAATTTGAAACAGACTTATTTTGATAAGTAAATTTTTATAACTTGTTAAAAGTAGTATATTCACAATTTTGGACCGTGAATATATTATTGAATAAAATGGACATGTTTTGGGAAAGTGATATTTTAAAACGAAGTTAATTGTTTTAAAAAGATGTTTTCAAAGGCATTGAATATCGAAACCATAGATTTCAACATTCATTGTTGAAATAGACGTTTTCGAATATAAGGAAATGATGGACTATAACACTGTTGTTATAGTAAATGATTTCCGAAAGGAAATGTTTTGTATAGTATCGGGATTTATACATCTATCTAATTTTCGAATCCCTATACTAGTGATTTTGAGTTGTCGTAACGATGTTTTACGTAACATTCGTTTTAACTCAAATAAAAATGTGAAAGAGAATGATTTCCTTAAAGATGAAATATATACTTAATTTTGATTTAAGTATATCGAATATTTTCAAATGTTGAAAATAAAATGGATTTGTGAATTACTTATTTTTAAATAAGTATGGAAATGTTTTTCCAAATATGAAATGTTGTGAATATATTCCGTAAGGAATAAAGGATTTGAAATTCATTTTTTTGAAGTCGAAGTTGAAAAGTTAAATGAGAATTTGAACAATTTGTTCAATTTGAAATTTTTCAAAAAGATTGAATCGTTGAGTTAAAATTGAGTTTAACTTCGACATCAAAGACAATATAAGTTGAGCTTTGAATTTCAGATGATGATTTGGATTGTATGTCTAACATTGTGAATTGATGACATAGCAATTGATCTCTATTAAATATATATCTGTTGGTGGCGGAGAATTTATTCTCTTAGCTTAACACCCTTCTCTGAGACGTACGAGCTCAGAGGTTATATATCGATAGACATCAATTCTGTGTTGAGAATTGACGATGTAACGTGTGATTCAAATCGAATGTGAAAGTCGATAATAGATTGGAATTATGAATATGAATTAGGTTTGAGATAACCTTAAATTTCCAAATCGACTTAGAGGAAAATTTTGAAATCCTCTATTTTGTTATGAATATGAGATATGTAAGTTTTTAGAACTTATATATATGAATGCGGTAAATTTGAAAACCGTTAGTTTAGAAAGACATTGTTATGGAAATCTTATGTATGTTTACATAGATGTTATATGTACGAAATGTGAAATGAAAGTACTACATATATGATATTATGTTTTCTAAACTGAGGATGTGGAAAAGTACCTTCCATTTATTATTAGAGAAGGTATTGGAACTCGTGATGAGTGTCCATTTGAAATTCGTAGCTACGTAGAATTTCCATTTAGTCAGAGTGACTATTTGAATCGGAAATCCTTCACGATGGATCATCGTGATGAGATTAGATTGATTGATGATTAGCGTAATTTGAGGGGCGAGATGCCCACAGTTACAAGCGATTCCACTGGGATAGTGGCGTAACCGCCGGGTAAAATGCAATCTAATGCCAGGCGAAATTTGAGGGGTGTGATGCCTACAGACACGAGCGACTCTACTGGGTTAGTAGCGTAACCGCCGTGTGTACTGCAATCTATGGCGACAACCATGGCGAAATTTAAGAGATGTGAAATCTACAGCCACAAGCGACTCTACTGGGATAGTAGCGTAACCGCCGGGTGGAACTGTAATCCATGGGGGAACGTGCTTTCCATATCCATTTTTAAAAGAATTTTTAAAAGTATTTTCACTGGGAATTGAAGCAAGTATGTTTAGTACTTGGAGATTTTTAGACCTGCGCCTGGCCAGCGTATGTCTAATGTCTGTGAGAACGAAGATGGACTTGTTAAATTTCGAGTTAGCAAGTATTTTCAGACTGTAAATAGCAAATCAATGATTTGAAAGTAAAATTACGAAATTCCTACCAAATAAATTAAGGAAGAGGATCTTTGTAATGTTTTGAAAGTCCACAGCTTTGGAAGAGATATATTATATAAATCTCTAACGTGAAGAATTTTAAGTTTGAATCTGAGTTGTAAATCGAAAATGTTGATAAAAGACTTTTGCATTTTGATTGTAGAAATCAATGAACAAAAGAGAAGATGAACAAAACTAGTGAGATTAAACAAATGAAATGAATCCTATATTCATTTATTTGTAATAAGTTTTAAGCTTAGAAAATTTTTACTAGAGTATAAATATTGATGAAATTTTAACAACTTTTCCTTTTCGTGGACGAAAAGTTTTTAAGGAGGGGAGTTTGTAACGACTCTGAATTTTGAACAATTTAAATTGAAAATATTTAATTAATTTTAAATATTTGAAAGATGAATTGACTCGAATTTCAACCTTTCAGAATAAATTTTGCGATTAAATTTTTGGATTTAATCTACTGAAAATTTAATAATAATTTGAATCGGGATTTATAAATGAATGTAAAGAAAATCTGCTTTTGGATTTAAAGAAAATCAAAATTATCTTATTTAATTTAAAATTAAAAACTCCACATTTTTGAAATTGATATGATATAGGCAAGTTAAAATTAAATAAATAATGATGTTTAAAAAGAAATGAATTATATCTACAAAATAAATAACATACTTTATTAATATTAAAAAAAAAAAAAAACTAACTAAACTAACATACCTTAACCCATACCCTTTTTTCTCGGTTAAAACCCAAACCCGATCCCCTTTCATTCTCATTCACAAACCCTAAACAAAATAAATCGAACGAAAATTAATGGCGGCTTCGTTTCCTCCATTTTCAGCTACTCCTTAAATCATGCCTTAAGCAATGCCGAGAATCACGATTTCTTTTCCCCTTTTCTCTGATAAAACACGAGAGACCCCTCCTCCCTTCCCATTCATTTTCAAAAACCAGAAAAACGAAGAAACGAACGAAAATGGCGACTGGACGAATTAGGGCTTCGGCGATCTCGACCCCCTGACAAATCTGAACTCCGGCCTTGCGCTCGTTCGCAGCTGCTCCTTAGGGCTTCGTCGAGGATATGATTCGAGTTGAGGATAATGAATGGATGTGAGAATAGTCGTCGAGGAGGATGACTAGGAGGCTTGGATAGCATCGTTGTTGAAGGTTCTAGCATGCTCTAAGCAAGAGTACGTTTGGGTGGATTCGATAGTCCCAACGACCAACTGTTGAAGGTCGAGTACTCTGGGCAGATTCGATAGTCCTAGGCACGGGTTGCGACGACGTGCGGGAGTTATGTCTAGAACCGGGGTTTCCATTAGCCCTTGACGGACGGCTGAAAGAATGTGCCGGTCATTCAATTAACAGTGATATCGAAGCAATGATAACAGTGATAGCCAGAGTCATGGATGTTTGGTTGTATCGTCATTCGGACTCAAGAGCGGTATTTTCTGGGTGCTTATCTGATTTAGGTCTTGGTACTTGGAAAACATCGCCCTTGACTCGAGTGATAGTAGCTTTACTTTAAATTGTATGCTCTGCTATGTTTGCTTCTGCTTAGTGTGTGTCTGGGGGCTATCACTGTAGAATGAGGTTGGAGTGGGAGGGTTGTATTCCTATTCCTTTTCCTTTATGCTCGTTTGGTATGTTGTTAGTTAATTTACTGCTCACTAAGACTGTTGTCTGACTCAAGGCTTTATGTTTTAATTCTTATTGCCTTGGGCTGTTCGTCCATTTTGGGACGGGCAGACTAGGTAGCAGGTGACAGGTGCTGTTCTC
Source organism: Allium fistulosum (assembly GCA_030737815.1). Classification (NCBI taxonomy): domain Eukaryota; kingdom Viridiplantae; phylum Streptophyta; class Magnoliopsida; order Asparagales; family Amaryllidaceae; genus Allium; species Allium fistulosum. Next base: position 1,122,019,739 of record CM060904.1, on the reverse strand, counting down.
TTCTCACGATGCTGATATCGAAGACAAGCTAGAGGGTTGCATATTATTTTCTTATATGTACTGGATATTCCGCTGTTTTGTATTCTCTGGGAGATATGTAGTGAGGCTTGATGTATTGACTATTTGGATGCTTGTATTCAACTATTATGAAGTTTTTATATGATGTCATTTTGTTCTGTAAAGCTTCACTATACATATGTTCTATTGTATTTTGTCCATGCGCTGTGAGTAATACGATAGATTCTGTTGTTTTAAATCTTACCTTGACAATCGTCCATGGTCGCCTTGCACACTTTACAGCGCTCTATCTCTAGATTCGGTGCAGGGGTCATGGGCGGTCGTCACAAGCATGTTGCATTATAGTTGCCTCATTGTCATCTGTATACATTGCAATGGTCAGGTTTTGAAATCTTTTTTCTGAACATTGTTTAGATCTTCATTTCAGTCTAGTTGACACTTGATGTCACTGTGCATTCATTTATCTTCATATTGGCACTGACTTCATTTTTGTCTGCACTTGGATGGCTGATCATTTGTATACACACATTTTTGTATGTATACATGTGTATGGCCACTGCATTCTGAAATCTTGAGTTTGGTTCCAGTTATACTGCTATTTGTAATTTCAGTACTTCATGTTGTTTATCCATGTACAGACCTCACTGCATCTTCACTTAAATCATTTGAACCTGTTTAGTTTACTTGTACATGCTCGGGTCTTTGATGTATACACTATTGAGTCAGTGGCCTTGGCCAGTCTCATTTGCATGCTGCACTCATGTAGATATCTACTGACTTGAGATTTGGTTCTATACTTGGGCATTTGGTCTGGATGTTGTTCCTCGACTTTGCACAGTTCATTGTTGCAGTGATCATTGAATTTTTATTCGAGACTATTTGCACTTGTGTTGAATCTAACTTTGATTTGACCTTGTGCTGACTTCTATTTCTTCACTCGAGTTGGCGAGGCCGTGCACGCGTGCGTGCACTGCAGCCACCCAGAATTGACAGTTTTGAATTGATTTAGTCGATTTGATAAATTGTTTGTTTATCTCTGTTGATGATTTAAATCTGCTGATTTATTTTTTAACACTGTTTAGTGTTAAAATTTTCGTTATCCGATTTCTTTGTTAAAAGGATTGGATATACGGGAATTATTGTGACTGTCGTCTATTTAAATTATTATTGCCTCTATGCACTAATAAACTGGTTTGAATTAGACTGACCTGTGTATTATTTTCTTTTGAATATAATACTCGGGTTAGACCGAGTATTTTTATAGCTTGAAGATTTTCAGGCAGCGAAGTTAGAGAGAGAGTAAAGAATCATTTATTTCGAGAAAATTGTATTTTAAGATATTCCGCTGTATCAGTATTAAATTGTATAAAACTCTGATGTATTCTAAAAGATTTATAGTAATGAAATCAAGATTCATTTGTTTAAATTCATTGTTATTATCTGTGTTTCTATGGCTGATTCTGTTTAAACCTTATAAACTAAATAACAATTCGTCTTTTTGAACATTTCGAGTTGGTTTAATTACCTACTGGAAGCGGTCAAAAGGGGGAATGTTACATATTCGGTACTATCTAGTTACATATATAGGCTGGTCTTATGTTGGCAGAGGATCCTTTGTGTTGGTCCTTGGGACATCCATCTAGAGGTGTACCCATCGGAAGGTATTCCCTTCACTAGTCATTTGTATGGAAATCCATTTCCCAATAAGTACCTTTACGAGTTTGATTGTAGAACCTCCGTTGGGCTAGTATGTTGGAATTTAGTCAATGTAACAATTTCAGCTAAGATTAATAAGTTTATTTGCAAATGTTTTCAAAGATATGCATTAAGAATAATATCAAGTATTTTGACGTAGAATGATTTGGTTATCATAAGGTAAAAACCTGTTCCGTGTTTATGTGCAGCGTGGTCTTATGAGATACCTTTTTGTTTTCAAACAACGTATTTTGAGTTCTCACACCAGTCCCATGACCGACCCGGAGTTTATTTTCTATTCCCTTTAAACTCTAGGTGCCCTATTTTTTTGGAGCAAAGTAGTCAGGATACCCTAGGAGCATTTTGGAGTATGTGTGGAGCATTTTGGAGAAGGTTTTGGAGCTTGAAGCTGAAGTACCTTATGTAGATATCTACCTATTTTCCACTGTGTTATGTAGTATGTGTTTCCCATCATATGTATGGATAGGTAGTTATAATTATCACGTTGGATTTGTATTAACCCCGATCGATCACTTGGAGTGATCACTTATGTATAATTAAAGTATTGAATGCAATGTGAGAATTTGTGTTTCTATCTTTTATCTTTATTTCACCCTTGATAATCTACCTCCTGGAACTTGGATTTACGGTACGTGAATACCGTGGATGTATTAGTGTCGATTTCTGTGGGTCGAGGAGACTGGTCGTCACAAGGTATATTCATTGGTTAGTTAAACCCACTGGCTATGCAGTCTGCTATATTTTTTGTCATTTCGATGGTGAAGTTACGTTCACCATCTCATCACTCGAACAAATCTCGAATCTCTCCATGTATTCCAACATCTCAACACATAAGCCATCATCAATTGAATAGTTCATGAATCTCTCCATGGATTCTAGCATAATTCATCCGACGAATGCTACCTCTACCCTCTCTCTTGGAATCATCCTCAAGATAAACAATACCATCGCTAGCATCATTTGAAATGTTAACGCTGACCTTTCTCTAGGACTTAACCATAGGATAGACCGTTTAACTCTATAACATTTCACTCCATAATCGCTTCCACATAGAAATCGTAAATCTGTTTTGCAGTGGTTACGGTTTCATGTCGTCTTATATAAGTACACTCCCCCGCTTACCAGACTCTTCAAAACCGAATTGATGACATTACACTAGAAAAGGTCTTTCGTAGCCTTGAAAAAACGCTGCCAAAACTTTTAGTAGCGTTTCAGTAAACGCTACGATTCGACATGCAAATAAAAGTCTGAAACTTTTTGTAGCGTTAAAGAAAATGCTACCAAAACTTAACCTATTGTAGGATTTTAGAAACGCTACAAAAAGTTGCAGACTTTTAGTAGCATGTCGTATCGTAGTGTTTACCGAAACGCTACTAGAAGTTTTGTTAGCATTTTTTCAACGCTACGGAAGTCGTATCTTAGCTGTTTACATTTATTTCCATAGTGTTTTTAAAATGCTACTAAAAGTTATTAGATTTATAGCATACCGTACACGCTCCAATTTCATGTTATTGGCTTGTACCATTTCCAGCCATCACTCACATAATAGTCTTATTACAACTAGCAATCAATCACATAATCGTCGTATTCAAACCAACAATCAATCATTCAATAACATAATCATCATATTCAAATAATTAAAAAAACATGTTAATCACATAATCAAATATAATATCCATAACCATTTCGATAATAGTTTTTCGACAAACTGAGCAAATTCACATAAAATCCATAACTATTCATAAACAAGTTTACACAACAAATACTAAAAAAGGTTTATAGTATATATAACAATAAAGTCATGTTCATTACTTGAGTACCCACAATTCTTCGCTGCCGCTGGTCTTTACTCCTAAAAAGCAAATTACCTATAGACAAGTTTAACAATCAACAGATGATTATGAAACTGTTTTGCATATTTAAAGTATATCAAACATCCTTAGTTAAACTTTTATTAAATTTAAATAATTTTTATAAACCTTAGTTAACTTAGTTAAATTTTTATATAACTTGGTTAATTTTTATAACAAACTTATCTAATTTTTAAGAACTTATTAACTTAGTTAAATTCTAATAAAACTTAATTAATTTGTATAAATTTATTTAATTTTTATAAAACGTAGTTAAATTACATAAAACTTAGTTAATTTTTAAAATTTTGGTTAATTTTTATAAAAATTAGTTAAATTTTTATAAAGCTCGACTAACTTATTTATAACTTTATTTATATTAACTCAAACTTATAAATCATCTCAATTGGTAAAACTTAAATGTCATGACTTATATATTAATTAACTTAAACTTATAAATTATCCAAACTTAAACTTTATTAACTTGGTTAATTTTTATAAATTATCTTAAACTTATAAATTTTTCATAAACTTAGCTAATTTATTATTATTAGTGTAAACTTAGTTAATTTACTACTACTACTACTACTACTATTATTACAAACTTAATTAATTATAAAACTTAGTTGACTTTATTAATTTATTATTATTATTAAAACTTAGTTAATTTTTATAAATGTATTTAATTTTTATAAACTTAGTCAATTTATTTATAATTTTCATAAATGTATTTAATTTTTATAAACTTGGTTAATTTATACAAACTATTGTTTATTATTATTATTATTAAACTTATAAATTATCTCAATTGCTAAAACTTAAAATGTCATAACTTATATTTTAATTAACTTAAACTTATAAATTATCTCAAACTTTTTTTTGAGAAAAATGTGTGATCCTCTACGAATAGAGGAGAGCACACATGCGAATATATATATAACTCGAATATAAAGTGCTGCCAACATGCCTGGCAGGTAACAAAAAACAAATAAAAATATATCAAATCTGAGGTACTCCTAAGATGAGTTCCAGCAAGGCCACCACCCATCACACCCCAATATCGAGCTCCAGCAAGGCCACCGCCCTATATTAAGGTGTTAGAAGTACCTAAATAACTATAGGAAAAAGAAAGAAAAAAAACACAAACTACAGAATGATGTCCCAGACTAACGAGGAAGCTCTAACCAACTGAATCAGGAGAGGTGAATAAGCATCTGCTCTGAAGTGGAACTGCTGAAAAGAGGAACCGCTCTAAAGCCTCTGATCAAGGGAATGAGGTACCAAACTGAAGAAAACGTCCTCCTGAAAAAAGTACTCCATAATGAAGATAGAAGAATCCTAAATCTGAGGAGAAACTGCTAGTAGTCCTAGATGAAGATACTCTGCACTGTTGATCTATCTACCATCTGGTGTCCAGCAATATGAAGATATGGAAACCTGCAAAATGAATCTGATATCCTATCCCCCATACCTGTAATTGAAAAATGACTAAAGAAAATATTAGAATGATACATATATATGTATATTTATATAATAAATATACATATATATGTATTAATAAGGAAGGAAATAAATACCTAATTAAGACTAACTGGACAATAACAGTATAAAAATAAAAAACTTAAAAACCAAAACCAAACAGAGACTAGTACAAATATAGAGACGGATCAAATTTATGAACCTTTAATCCTAAGTAAGTTATGATTAGGAAAGAAATCATCATCTAAACTAGAGTAAATATTAATAATACTATTATTAATGTTAAAAAAATTATTGTTGTGTTTAAAAAATTAATATTATGATTAACCTTGTTAAGATACCTTTTGAAAAGGATATTTTTGGCTAATTTATATTTGGGGTTAGAGATCCAATTAAAACAAAATGAAGAAATTGTAAAAATCAATTTGTTAAAATGACAATTATTATTATTGAAATTTCTTTGATTTCTTTCAAACCAAATAAACCAACTAATAATAATGAATAAAGTGTCCAGTAAAAATCTATTATTCTTTCTGAACTTGAATCTATAATTATTCCAGTAAAATTCACAATCTGAAATTTTACTTGTTATATTAAAGTTAAAAATTTTAAGAGTATTGATTAGAATGTAATTAGAATCCATGCAATTATAGTATAAATGATTAATGTCCTCAAGATACAGATTACAAAAATAACATTTATTATCGTTTTGAATATTTTTAAAAATTCAATTGTATTAAGTTTTCCATGAAGAATTAACCACATGTGAATTTTGGATTTGGGAGGAGCATTAGATTTCCACATAAATTTAAATGAATTATTTATTATACCTGAAAAATTAATGAATCTATAGAAAGAATTAGAAGTATATTTCTTACTTTTATCCCAATCCCAACTAATAAAATCATTATCATTATCGATATTATAAAGATTTAATCTAGCATAAAGCAAAGAAAGTTGTCTAAAAGTTGAATCAATTAAAATTCTGCTAAAACTGAAATTCCAAGGAGGATCATTTTCTGAAGAATAAACATCATTGATTAAAGCAAACTTAAAGTTACAAATTTCATACAGATCCTTAAAATCTATCTTAAGAGGCAAGACCGAAATCCAACGGTCATGCCAAAATGAAGTATGATTACCAGAGTGGACAATAGTATTTATTCCTAAATTAAATATTTCATTACATTTTAAAATGTTTTTCCAAAAGTTAGATATATTATGAGTGACTGGAGAAGCAATTTGATATAAATTCCTATTTCCATTATAGTAATATTTAGAAATGATCTCTTTCCAAATAGCATTATCATTTGTATCTTTGAACTTCCAAAGCCATTTACCTAACAGAGACAAATTCATATTACGCAAATTAATAACACCTAAAACACCTTCTTTTTTGGCTTTACAAACGGTTTCCCAATTTACTAGACATTTAATATTATTATTAGAGTTTTCACCACTCCATAAGAAATCTCTTCTAATCTTATCAATTTTATCAATAACCCAATCTGGGAACAAATACAAGGACATCCAATAGATCAGAAGAGCCGATAAAATCGAATTTATTAAAACTAGTCTACCAGCTCTAGAAAGAAATCTCCCATTCCAATTAGAAATCTTATTTTTAATTTTATCAATGATAATATTCCAGTCGTCATGTTTGAGTTTGGTGGGTCTAATCACAAAACCAAGGTAGTCAAAAGGAAAGCTCATAGTTTTGCAATTAAGAGTATTTGCAACTAAGTTTTCAACTTTATCAAAATCGTTTAAAACTAACACGGAACTTTTATCAAAATTTATTCTTAAACCAGATAAAAGTTCAAAACTGTAAAGGATAAACTTAAGGGTAATGATGTGTCTTGGAAGATGGGAAGAAAAAAGTAAGGTATCATCGGCAAATTGAAGAACCGATAAACCATTACGCGAAATTTCATTGCCTACATGTCCAAGAGATCCATTATCCACTGTTCTTTTGATAATTTTAGCAAAAACATCAGCAGCTAGGTTAAATAAAAAAGGCGATAAGGGATCTCCTTGCCTTAAACCTCTCTTAGATTGAATTCTATTACCTAATATACCATTAACCATAATACTAGAGTTTCCAGTTCTAAGCAAGGTCAAAATCCAATAGATCCATCTATGACTAAAACCTCTAGCATGAAAAATATGTACAGGAAAATCCCAGTCAACTGAATCAAAGGCTTGAGCAAAATCAAGTTTTAAAATCGCACAAGTTATGTTATTCTTACAATAGTAATTAATATATTCTTGAACAACTGCCACCTCATCAGTGATATTTCTCCCTTTAATAAAAGCCGATTGCGAACAATCGATTAATTCATTCATTCTTTTACTAAGTCTATTAGCTAGAACTTTAGAAATGATTTTAACTGAACAGTTAATCAAAGAAATAGGTCTAAAATCTTTTAAATTTTTAGCTCCTACTTTTTTGTGTAACAAAATAACATTTGCGAAGTTAAACCTCCCTAATTGCAAATTACACTATTATCTCAAACTTATAAACCAAGATGTTTGCAGAACAAAATTGCAGGATTGAGTTTAGTAATAGTACAAAACATAAGGTTAAATTCTCTTGCCGTAAAATACAAAATAACTAGATAAGCATTGGAAGGTCACATTACCTAAATTAAGAACTCTTAGCCATCGCCGTTGGCTCATCACTTCCAACGCCACGTTGATCATGGCTGCTGTCCACCATACCTGGATCTCATCCCTTCAGCTCTAACAATTCAGTTTAATTACTTCTCCGGCCACATCTACGGATGTAAAGCAAAATATACTCATACTGAAATATCTTGAATGAATACAAAATTATAAATGCTTAAAAGTAAAAAGCAGTGAAATAGTTTGTAAATAAAATTTACTGCTTAATTATACCATCCCTACCGACTTCAAGTCTTAATATAATACTTAGTAACGCATAATAATATATAGCTTAATCTTTCAATCAACAAATGATAAAATCCCAAGAGCCAACGGTTATGTAGAAGTCAGTTGGTGAGTGGTCACCGATATGAGCCTAATAAGAATATAAGAGCATGTGATGCTTCCATTTAATTTTTCACCATTTCAGTGAACTGGAACAAAAAGTTTAGGAATTAGACATACCTGCGTTGCTTGGAGAATCGAAGAACCTTTTGCTAGTTTTGCAGCTGCGCTTCTATTGCGCCCATTAATGTAACAGCTTGTCAGGAGGTTGTTCATGTAGCTCTCCATGCTTGAAACTCAAGAGAAGTTTCAATATGCCACATCAGATAAATAAGTCTAAAGCCTTTCAAGTCAAAATATCACTAAGCAAGCAATGTTTCATAGAAAACATGATAAATTGATGCGTGACCTTCACATTTACTTGCCAGAGTTCAGCGAAGCAATGTTTCAAGCAATGTAGCTCTTCATCCTCCTATGATATAATCTCTGTACAATTAATTTTATTTATTTGAGTTCAGCGAAGAGTACCATCTATATATAGTTTAACTAGAAATTTGTAGGCAAAAATGTCAAATATTTGATAGTCTTGCAATATTGATCAATTATCAGACTCGTGGCAAGCATTATTTTAATTTTCTGATACTGATTATATTATAAATATATGTGTGTCAGGTGATTAATTGAATTGTTTGTGTTGCTCTCTAGACTATCACGCTTAATCCAGATTTCAAAACTAATGTTCTTTCAATCTGCTCAGAATTATTTAGTTTGTCTAATTCCTTTATTTTTAGATGACTTTTTGAAATTACTTATATTCATGCGGGTAGGTTCATTTTTTCCTATCATGCGTGAGGTTGCTATTAAACAATGTTAAAAGGTTGAATAGCCTTCAGGTCTATTAGAAGCAGCAATAAACTAGTTGAGTTCTCATTGGCACTGCCAGTGATAATTTTTATCTTATCGGTAACATATTGAATATATGGAATGTATGTATGTAGGTATGTGTATGTATATCACACAATTGTTTTGTATATTAATGTGGTTGGTACCGTCTACTTAACTCTAAGTTTGCTTAATTGCGCAGCCTGATGAGCCAGTAGTTAAAGCAGACGATGAGGACGACGACAAGGATGAGGAAGAAATACCAGTTGATGTTGCAAAACAATGGGGACATCGCTATCTTGTGCCTTTACTATGAGTATGGCTGCATTATGAAAAATGAATTTGATAATTACTACAGTTATGGGTTTGATCTGAATGACCCAGACAGTGACCTTTTATAAGTTTTATTAGATAGAGAATCAGAAAATTACCAAGCATTGGAAACTCAGTAATGGACTAGGTACAACATCATTAACATCCATACAAATCAGCATTGTTGGGAGGAAAAATCAAAATTGAAACATGGATCCAATAACATCAAAAGTAATATTGGTGACAACATTAGTACTAATGGCTCTAACTACTACAGGACATCTAATTTGCAATCCAAATAAATACGTACCTAGCAGTGCCTTCGAAGCAAATTTAGTGGTCGGGATGTCCTCAGGACGCTGACAGCGATTAGCAATTTCATCAATTGTCAACGGCTCTACGGGCTCTCTACAATTGCAAAATTGAAAACACAAAATATATCACAGTTTGAATTATAAATTCCTGCCGCAAAGTAGTGAAACTGATTTATTAATGGCAGATTCCATATGACAAATAGATACTCTCCTGTAGAAGCAGTATTCAAATTTTCTATTGTATTGAGAAGAATATGTAGTGAAATAATGAACATTTAAATTCAAGTTATCAAGTATTTATAGGTTATGATGTCTACGGTATAGCAGAATGTTATGATTCCCTAGAGTCTAGATGAGTTCTACAACTCATCTTTCCTGATATAGATACAAATAATAGTTTGTATTAGATAACTTTAAAAGGTGATCATAACTATCTGAAATTCAACTAATAAATAACTAAAAACATACATATTAATTATTCATGTGTGTAGCACGTAAGTATCAATAACAAAGTCAAATAGACAACATATCCAACAAACTTTTTAGAAAAAAATTATCCAACTGTCTAACAAAAATATAGTAACTACACACACATAACAAGTATTCATAAATATAGGCAGTGAAGATAAACCTGAAATGTGAACTCCTTCCCTCTAGATATCTGAACTCCTTCCCCTATCATAGTTGCCACCAGCATCGTGTGTGATACAGCAACTACCGTCAGCCCCATTATAGAATCTGCTCCTCCTACCATTTACCTGTAGATATACATGTAATTAACACATACCTTCATAAATATTATAATTTCTTTTATCATTTATCTTTGAAACTAATTATTCTGAGGTGTTTGTCATGAAAACTTGTTACCCTGAGCTAAAAAGTCCTTCATTCCAATTTCTTGTTGTTAATTTACATAAGTTATTTTGAGGCAGTTATTTTCCTAAGAAAACTAACATGTAGCTTTAGGGGAAATGTTAAAAGTATGATATGTACCCATCTTTGTGTAAGAGCGTTCCTAATATAATGTGAGTATTAATACTCACAAAATACCTAAATCAAGGTAGTAAGTGGGTATCATTGTTCTAATAAACAAATGAACTAATCAGATTGCTGCTGCATAAGAGAATGGAGGTATGAGTATGTTAGATGTCATGTAGGATCAATGCTATGTTATTTCATGGTAGCATTGGAGTTGCTCTAAGTAGTATTTTGCTAAGGTAATTTTGGTAATCAAAAGAACATCCCTATATTGTATAAAATTGTGCATACTTAAAATTCAAATGTAATGGGGTTATGATGGTTGGTTCAGTTCATGACAGTATAAACACAGGGAAAAAAATGGAAAAAAAATGACGGAGTCATATTCTCTTTTAAAGAACTATAAGAGTCAATGTGTTATGGAACAGTATTTTACCTTTAATAATAGAGATAACAGATAGTATTTTGGGGGGCAAGTAATCAGAAAAGGCTCATTTTCTGTTTAATAATAGAGATAGTAAGATAGTAACAAGAGTGAAGTTTGGTCAAAGAAGGATACGGTTATCCCAACCCCAGCTCAAAAACAAAAAATTAAGCAAAAGTAGGACAAAACTGTAATACTATTTATGGGGCAACTTCACAACTAATGCACTGCAAGCTGCCATGGCCAATGAAAATATACAAGTTTGCTGTGGTTTTAACCTGTTATTTTAACAGAGAAAATAGTACAAAACAGATTGCATTGGTATTAATGCTTCAATTTGAAGTAAAATTTAACAAGTTTCAATGAAGGAATCTCCTATTGTTAAGGTTGGTATAATGCTTTACATATATCCAAAATTACATTATAAAAACATATAAATAATTTAAATGAACTCAAATGCAATGTATGTAAATTATTGAAACAAGATTAGACTACAAGTAAGCCAACACTTTCATGTCCACATAATGAAGTGCAATAAAGCAAGATTTCTGTAAGAAGCTAACAGGACTACATTGGGAAATAAAAACAAAAACTTAATCATTAGTGTAAAAACTTTTTTTATAACATCAAAAATAAAGACATATGCTCAAACTCCCTTATATCAAGATTTTTGTTCTCAATTCACAAATTAAATGTTAAAGAAAACATTGAAGATGCTCATCTAGTTAAACATAATCATAGAAACAAATATGGGTACACTGTAAAGATGCTGTCAGATTGGTTTTGATGATATACTATCTTTTCTAAATGCACAAATGGATTACACAAAGCGGTAAGAGCAACAAATCAATTAATTTTAAACTCCATTGTTTCGAAAGATGGATACATGTTGCATTTTTGCATCTTTTAATGTATGTATAAAATATACCTGTTGTAGTTGGCTCGCCTCCCATTTATGTATGGATTTGGGTTTCGTACAACTCGCTTAGCAAAGTGAGGATCATGAAATGTCACATGATAATTATATATTGCCTTATCAATCAATAAGCTCATTTTAAAATAGCCTGTTCTTTAGTGGATGTTTACATGTACCCAATTATCCTACTATATGATAACAACAAAAACAATTAAGGAATTTGTATGCATATGTTCTACCATTCTAAAATAAGTCAGACACAAACAAATGTGGTACATCTTCTATTATCCAATTACATATCCATTTGTTCTTAGTGCAAGTATAGAAATTAATATATAAATGTTAACACTTGCTACAGATACAATTACAGATAAAATGGGGAAGGACAATCTTTAGTTAAATAGTTCAGAAAATGCGAGTTATATTGCAAAAAAAAGACTCGAGAAGAAGACGAAGTAAAATAAAAAAGATAAGAAGATATACAAAGCCATAGCCTTTTAATTTTTTGGTGTATTTATCAATGATATCACAACCTCAAGAATCTCTCCAAATTTCTCAAAGTAACTTCTTAACACATGAGTTGGTGTTTCCTAAGCTAAACCACCAAAAAAAACTTTTGTCAAAGTATTATTCTCGAATCTCAATCTATGTTGTTGTGGACTCAAACTAACCATTTCTCTCCTCTATTCTCTAAATCCTTTTCAACATTTCAATCTAGAGAAAAAGAAGAAAAGGTTTGATCGATTGATATATTTAGACAAGTGAAAAGTGTTTCCAAGTTGTATTAGTTTTGGATGTCTAGTGACAGCTTGCCTTACGACTCTATATGCTCATCGCACTTTGTGTATTGTATCCTACCTGACTCTAGTACATTTATTAATTTACATTACCACCGACCTATTATAAAATAATATTAGCAATCAATTAAGTTGGTTGTAAATTAACAGCTTACAATTTGTCATTACAGGTCTATAAATTATTATTTAATCATTAACACTCTGTTCTAGTTCTCTTTGTTTATTGTTAGTGATATAAGATCTATGGACGTTTGGGTTAGCTTTCACTAATGATTGAAACTCAACCTTATACCTTTTAGATCTAACATACACTCATACCTCAATTAAAATTATGTTTCTAATAAGGGATTTAACCCAAGCTAAGATTAGGGGCATATGAACATACATCTTTCAACGTTAGGCAATGTCCTTAGTTCCAAAAAAATCGCACTATAATAGCATGATTTTAATTTTTTCCATTTTTAAACATGTAGAAATCTATGAAAGGATAATACATTTTCTACTTAGTAGAATAATAGGTAAAAGTTACAGGAGAGGGAAATATAAGCATGATTAAATTTTATATATATCTAAACGGACTAAATGCAGAAATGAGAAATTATGAGCAGCCATTAATCATCTTGGTTTATTCTATCTTTGCTAATAGCTAAATAAAATTAACAACGGATATACCTAAATAAAATGACAATTTCAGATTAAGAAAATATACACGGTTTAATAGTATAGGCATATTAAATTATGAAAACATGAATTATCCAATAGCAATGGAACCAACAAAAGATATTATTCACGATTAATCACCTGCTAAAGTTGAGGCAACATTTACTAAAATATATTAAATAACAGCAAAAATAAATTAAATACCTCGGCTAAATAAGGGTTTTTGCGAGCCTCTATTTGTTCTGAATGCTTATTTAGGGTTTATGCAAAAATGAGGGGTGAGATTAAGGAGGAGTGGATGGAATTTAAGATTTATGTAGAGACATATTGAAGAATTGGAGAGGAATAAGGCGACGATGGAGGAAACACGGGGTAAGTCGAATTTTTAAGTGAAATGAAAAAAAAGAATGGAGTTGGGAATTTGAGAGGCAAAACATAACACACGAATTATTTTAGGCGGGGAAGGGCGGTAAACTTTTGTAGCGATGAAAACAATAAAATATAAGTGAAGAAGATAAAAAACATAATAGTGGTTGCACTTGCATTTAAACACAGCCAATAAGTGCAACCAAAGACACATTTTCTTGAATTCTTGATTAACTTAACTCCGGTTCTTTTAGAAATAAACAGATAATGCATAAGGTAGAGTTCGTCTCTTATATGGACGGATTTCCTTATCTCTAGTCCTAGAAGAGCAATACAAGTTTATACACAGGATATAGCATCACTAAGAGGATAACCATACCGTATAAAGCTGTTGTTTTGAAACACCCCATACCCCTTAGTATACCCAAAAGGGCACACTAAAGAATATGGCGCGTTATAGGTATAGCTAAAAAGTTTACAAAGACTAAGATTCATAAGACAAATAAATAAAACAGCGGAAACATTTAAATAGTAACTCGTTAATAATTTAACTTCATAAATGCATCATAAAACCAAATATGTCTCGAAATACCAAATACACATGTCTTATGAAAAATACCATCTCAGTCACAACATCGAATTACATAAAATCATCCATCTCATCAAGTACTAGTACATCCCAAGTCAAATGAAAATAAAACCGGAAAGAAGAAGAAAAATACATGAAGAATCTCCAAGAAAGCTGAAAATCTACTGCCCTTGCCTTTGCTGGCCTATGGGGGGCAAAGGGGAAAATAGAGGAGTGGGTCAGACTAAAAGTCCGGTGAATGAAAGTAATTACTAGTATTTTTAAGCAAGATAAGGATAATAGACTTTGCAATAGTTCTAGTATAAAAGAAAATAAAGGAAAAGAAAAAGCTGGAATAAAATATTGTTTAACTGTTTGCTTTTCTTAGATAGTTTTGATTGAATTGTTTGCACTTTTCTAAAACTGCTTTGATTAGGCTGAAATCCCAATCCTAGTTTAATTAGGCTGAAATCCTAATTCTACCCTTCGATCGGCCTTCTATCTCTGTTGTGCCACTATGAGCTAGTCCCATCCTGTGGGTCCCACAGCAAAAGACACTTGTTTAGCGCTTTGGAACTCAATAGTGATTTATATCCCTGCTCCGAGGCCGCACGCTCGTCCACCGTTGGCTCGCACTATCTGTTGCTCCCTCTTTTGACCTCTTATTTACCATTACTTCAGCATAAGTGTGCCCAGCCTCACCTGATCTGTTGTGAGACCATCAGTCCTAGTCTGACAAGGTCCTGCCCAACCTCATCTAAGTGTTTGTGAGACCATCAGTACTAGTCTGAAAAAAGGGAATGCTACCGGTACAGGTCCTAACAAACAAAATCTAGTTGCACTCCTTGCCCAAATCCCCCGATTTAAGCTTCTATCTGTTGACCTCTTATTTACCATTACTTCAGCATAAGCGTGTCCCAGCCTCACCTAATCTATTGTGAGACCATCAGTTTCTGATTGAAGGGGAATGCTGCCGGTACGGGTCCTACTTCTATCTTTGCTTATTAACTTAGTGTAAGTCTTTAAAATAAGCCTCTTCTGTTATTTCTACTCTGTTTGCTTATTAACTTATTCTAAGTCTTAAAATAAGCCTCTTCTGTTATCTCTGCTATACTTGCTTATTAACTTAATTATAAGTTTTAAAATAAGCCTTTTTCTGTTATCTCTAATTATAACATGTGTGTTATAATTTTGCTTATTAACTTAACCCAAGGTCTAAGTTTAAAAATAAACTTCTTCTGCTATTTCTTCTATTTTCTCTTTTTAGTTATAATTACATGTTATAACCATGCTTGCAAATGTCTTAAATTTGCCTATTTCAGTCTATGTCCAATTTATTACAGTTCTTCTTACTTTACATCTAATTTTCTGTAAATTTAGTGTTCTTATATTTTAGTCCATATTAGCGAATTATTCTGTTCTATTTATTTATTCACGTAAAAAGGAATAAAAAGAAACTACCATTTACAGGCTAAATTTCAACTAAAAAGGAATAGATGTAAATAACAATAAATGACTGTAAATAATTGGGAAAAACTGTAAATAACAGTAAATAATTACAAATAACTGAAATAAAATAGCTAAAAGAAAATAGACTGGAAAGAAAGTCTAAAATTTACTTACAAATAAACTGTAAATAAACCTGCATAAATGTTATCCCAAAATTGTAGAAAAACTACAACTATTGGAATCCCTATTATTTTTAATTACTTTAAAATCTAAAATAATTACTAAACACACACCTGTGGTCCTTAGCTCTTTTCCTTGGCCTTCCCGGATCCACTTCTAGGGTATACAATATTTTAATTAAAAAGATCTTCTCCTTGGAAAAATATTCCTTTTAGGGTCCAGCCTCAAGCAATGAACCCAGATGAAGAAAATCTAAATGAGAAAAATAGCTAGGTCTAGGGTCAAATTTATAGTGTCACTTGGGGATCTCAGGCCGTTGGATTTGAAGATTAAATCTGGTGCAACCACGTCATAGGCTCGCTGGGAACCGTCGGATGGAAGCACGGACGCACAAGATCGAATTAAAATAGAAAAACACGCCATCCCTTCATCTGGACGAAAGTTCATCCAAGTATACAGGCGGGTCGACCACCATGTCGACCTTTCTATGGTGTGGGTCGAGCTATAGGTCGACCCAGCTATGGGGAAGGTCGACCCTATATAATTTTTTTTCTTTTTATTTCTGGTTTCTTGTTTCTAGCGTACCTTCTTCATATTAACTCGGATTTTGACAATCTATATATGAGAATTGACTAGAAAATTACCGCGGACACAATGGTGCAACTACCGTGGCTCAATTCTAATAATTTCACAAAGTTATTTTATTATTTAATTAATTCGTTAATTAATTACTATAGCTCAAATTTTAGGTTGTTACATTCTCCCCTCCTTAAGGGATTTCATCCCCGAAATCTCTAGGGATAGAAGAATGAAATAAAAAATTTCATCCAAGTTCTATAACCAACTACTCAACCATTACCCATTACATCCATTGTCCTTAGGTTTTTCTAATGCAATTCGTGATATATATGTAAATAGTGTAGTGTCAATGTCCCTAACTAATGCAAAAGATTAGGCGGTCTACTGATTTAGTCGACGTCCTTTTTATGCAATCATGTCCGTGCTATGTATCCAAATGAATGCAAATTTCCTAATGATAATTGAGTTCTATATGTGTACTACATTCATCATCCAAATGCAACAATCATATGATAATCATCTATTAATAGAAACCATGGAATAAAATAAAAATGCAAATGCGCACACATCCATATGCATATGCTTTAGTGACCTAGTTAGGCCGATCCCTAAGAGATAATAGTGCCTAGTGTATATATATGCATCCATTAGCATCCACTAGCAAACACTTGCAACCACTAGCGTCCATCATACATAACATGTTCTAATAACATGTTTACATTCAGTCCTACCATCCATAGGTTAAGTCCTAAGATCTACCTCCTAAAGGATAATAAAGGAAAGAACCTATTCAAAACTAAAGATGGAAATAGGAAATTCTAAAACTTACTATCAAAGAGATGCAGATAAGAGGTACGAATCTTCTCTTCAGCTTCACACGTAGCGTCTTCAACATCATCTCCCCACTGCACCTTTACCAACGGGACTTCTTTATTCCTAAGCTTCTTGATGTCACGTCCAATGATCTTGGTAGGAATACGATGAACTAGTGCTTCTCTCTCCACTTCAACTTCCTCCAGCTGACTAGGCTCCACAACCTCTACTGAGTCATGTAAGCACTTTCTCAAGTGCGAAACATGAAAAACATCGTGCACTCTTGCGAGCCTCTCCGGTAGCTTTACTCGATACGCCGTCTTCCCTACTCTTTCAACAATGGGGAACGGTCCTACGAATCTGGGAGCTAGTTTCCCACTCGATCCAAACCTCACCACCTTCCTTAGCGGGGGTACTTAATGAAAACTAAGTCTCCTACCTCAAACTCAATATCCCTTCTCCGCTTGTCTGCATAAGATTTCTGTCTATCTTGGGCTGTCTTCATCCTCCTTCTAATCAAATCAATCTTCTCTGAAGTCTCCCTAATCATGTTAGGACCAAGTAGCAATCTCTCTGTAGACTCCAACCAACATGAAGGTGACTTGCAAGGTCTCCCATAAAGAGCTTTGAAAGGTGTCATCCTAATGCTAGCTTGAAAACTGTTATTATATGCGAACTCCACCAAAGGAAGATGCTCCTCCCAAGTTCCTCCAAAATCAAGAATTCACATCCTCAAAAAATCCTCAAGCACTCTATTAACTCTCTCTGTTTGGCCATCCGTCTGAGGGTGATAGGCCGTACTCAATCTAAGCTTCATCCCTAAAGCCTTTTGCAAACTCCTCCAAAACTCGCTAGTAAAGATAGGGTCTCTATCGCTCACTATGCTAGAGGGAACTCCATGAAGTCGGACTATCTCACGAACATATAAGGATGCCAAATAAGGTGTCGTCCTCTTACTCTTGACCAGAATGAAGTGGGTGCTCTTAGTCAAACGATCTACAATCACCCAAATACTGGTGTTCCCCTTCCTAGATCGGGGTAATCCATCTATGAAGTCCATCGAAACACTATCCCACTTCCATTCGGGCACATCCAATGGTTGAAGTAATCCACCGGGCTTCTACTGCTCCGCCTTAACCCTTTGGCACACAAGACACTTAGCCACAAACTCTACCACATCCTTCTTCATACCCTCCAATAAAACATTCTCTTCATGTCCCTATACATCTTATCACCACCAGGATGAATAGTCATTCGAGAATGGTGTGCTTCCTCTAGAATTGCTCTCATCAAATCACTAGTGCGGGGGACACAAAGTCTTCCATCTCTCCTTAGCCACCCTTTTCTATCAATGGAATAGCGTTGGAGATGTCTAGAGACCTCTCCTTTGCAATCCTATCCAAAATATCCATAAGCTTCGAATCCTCTCGTTGTCTCGATCCAATCTGATCTATGAGGGTAGGCTTAACCTCAAGTGCTGCCAATAATCCAGGGTAATGTCCGTAGAGGACTTCAAATCAAAAGTGGAAATAAACTCTAGGCTCTTCCACTTCACGAACATTGGACTAAGGGTTGCTTTCTTCCTACTTAACGCATCCACAACCACGTTCCCTTTACCAGGGGTATAAGCTATCTCAAAGTCATAAGATGCCAAAAACTCCATTCATCGTTGCTGCCTCAAGTTTAAATCCTTCTGTGAGAATAAGCACTTCAATGATTTATGGTCAGTGAAAAGCTCGAACCTCTCTTCTAGTAAGTAATGGTTCCAAGACTTGAGTGCGAAAACTATAGCAGCTAGCTCCAAATCATGTGTAGGGTAGTTCTTCTCATGCATTCTCAACTGTCTACTTCCATAGCATACTACCCTCCCTTCTTGCATCAACACTGCTCCTAGACCCGTCCCACATGCATTAGTATATACTGTAAAAGTCTTAGCTCCGTCGGGTAGAACTAACACCGGTGCACTAGTAAGGGCTCTCTTTAGCATCATTAAGGAATCCTCACAATCCACGTCCCACATGAATGTCGCATTCTTCTTAGTGAGGCGAGTAAGCGGTGCTGAAATCTTAGCAAAATCTCTAATAAACTTCCTATAATAACCAACCAAACCTAGGAAGATTCTAACTTCGGTAACATTCTTGGGGACCTTCCAATCTTGCACTGCAATTACCTTAGCGGGATCAATAGCTAAACTCTCTCTTGAGACTACATGCCCCAAGAAACGTACCACCTTTCACGAAAAGTGGTACTTCGAGAACTTTGCTCTCAACTGATGAACACGAAGTGTACGAAGAAGCTCCTTTAGATGAATAGCATGCTCCTCTATACTCTTGGAAAACACCAAAATGTCGTCCACGAATACCACTACGAACTTATTTAGGACATCTCGAAAACACGGCTCATCAAATCTACGAAATATGCTGGGGAATTGGTTATCCCATATGGCATAACCAACTACTCAAAGAATCCATCGGGTATCCTAAATGTTGTCTTATCAATGCTATCGTCGGCGACCCTAAGCTGATGAAATCCAGTGGCTAAATCAAGCTAAGAAAACACCGAAGAGCCAACTAACTGATTGAAAAGATCATCTATCCTAGGAAGTGGGTAACGGTTCTTCTTTGTGAGCTTATTCAACTCTCTATAGTCTACGAAAAGTCGAAGGGAACCATCGGCCTCAGTAGCGAAGACGACTGGCGCTCCCCACTCAGACATGCTTCGTCTGATGAATCCTTTCTCCAATAGCTCACCAATTTGATTACTTAACTCCTTCCTCTCCCTAGGTGCCATATGTCTCACGGGCAATGCCACTGGCTTAGCATTGTCATTCAGATAGATCCTAAAGTCGATCTCTCTCTTAGGGGGTAGTCCCCTAACCTCCTCAAAGATGTTTGGGAAATCTTTGACGACTGGAACTGAATCTAACTCTACTGATGATGAATCGAGGGAATAAAGGAAGCTCAACATGACTGACCCCTCTGGGTCGCAAGAAACCTCGAGAGTCCGTCTGCTACATGTCTCTAGTCTAACGACTCTCCTCTCACAGTCCAATATCGCTCCATAAGTGGATAACCAATCCACCCCCAAAATCATCCCATACCCCGAAAATCCCAATACATAGGCATCACAGTCAAATTCTATGCCTAATATGTAAATCATCAAACCCCTACAAATCATAGATAAATATGCCAATCCTTCTATGGGGTTTGAAACAACTATGGGGTCTACTACAAAGGAGATATCTAAGTGCAAACAATCAACCAAGGAACTAGAAATGAAAGAGTGTGATGCTCCAGAATCAAAAAGCGGTCGAATGGGAAAATCATAAATAGAGATCAAACCTTCCACGGTGACTTTCCTACCTCTATCTGATCCGCCGCTAGAAGGTGCTACATCCAAGGCCTGAATCTGCGCTGTAGGTGCGCCCGCTCTCTGCCCCGTCTTCTGAGGACAAAATCTACTAAGGTGACCTGGCTATCCACAATTATAACACATTCCCTTCATTTTCTCCTTCTTGCAGTCTTTTGGGTAATGACCAATCAGTCCACAGCTATTGCACTTCTCTCCTTTCTTGATCTGCTTTTGAGGTCCACCCCCTTTCTTCTTATCATTGTTGTTCTTCCACCACTTTTTCTTAGAACCTTCCACCTTAGGGACCTCCTTAGACTCCCTTTCCTTAGCTGCATCAGACATGAGGGCCATCTCCAGTAGTGACTCATAAGTAGCTCCCATTGGTACGTGAGTCAATAACAACCCTTGGAGGGGCTGATTCAATCCCTTAGCAAACTTCATGGCCTTCTTGTGCGGTGTATTCACTAGCTCCATCCCAAACCGCGACAACTCATTAAATTGGTTGATATACTCCTTTACAGAAAGACTTCCTTGCCTCAAACTAATAAACCTTTCCAACTGCATACTCTCTTCTGCTTATGACAAAAACTTCCTCTCAAACCTCTCTCAGAATCCAAACCACCAACGTCTCTTCCTTCCAACTCAATAACCTCCCACCAATAAGAAGCCTCTCCTTTCAGCTGCCAAGATGCAAGCTGAACTCTCTGCTGATCCTCTAATCCCAATAGCCTAAATATCCTATCTGTACTCCTCAACCAAGCTCGTGCCTCCACGAAATCCTCTGTACCATAAAATTTCTTGCCTCCTAGATTAGCGAAGTCCTTGCATAGCTTAGAGAAATTAGCTGTTGTAGGTGGATTGATGGGATTTCCACCCGCTGATACTAGATTAGGCACTTGCCTTTGCACCTCTGGTGTCGTAGCTTGAAGGTATCTACGAAACCAGCCTAGGATACCCTTTGGAAGATTAGGGGCATCCGCCATTTTATGCAATGAAAAGAGAATTTAGGCTCGAAAGAAGATTGAACTAGACTTTGAGGGGATTTTATAAAAACTTTTTATACTTGAAAATTATTTCTAAGAGTTTCTTTTTGAAAAACACTTTTAAAACATGTTACTTTAAAAAATACTTTACTTTTAAAATATTTTTTTTAAGAATCTTGTAACCTTAGGCTTTGATACCAAGTGAAACACCCCACACCCCTTAGTATACCCAAAATGGGCACACTAAAGAATATGGTGCATTATAGGTATAGCTAAAAACTTTACAGAGGTTAAGATTCACAAGACAAATAAATAAAATAGCGGAAACATTTAAATAGTAACTCATTAAAAATTTAACATCATAAATACGTCATAAAACCAAATATGTCCCAAAATACCAAATACACATGTCTTATGAAAAATACCATCTCAGTCACAACATCAGAGTACATAGAATCATAAAATCCTCCCTCTCATCAAGTACCAGTACATCCCAAGTCAACTGAAAATTAAATTTGCCTATTTCAGTCTATGTCCAATTTATTACAGTTCTTCTTACTTTACATCTAATTTTCTGTAAATTTAGCGTTCTTATATTTTAGTCCATATTAACGAATTGTTCTCTTCTATTTATTTATTCGCGTAAAAAGGAATAAAAAGAAACTAACATTTATAGGCTAAATTTCAACTAAAAAGGAATAGATGTAAATAACAATAAATGACTATAAATAATTGGGAAAAACTGTAAATAACAGTAAATAATTGCAAATAACTGAAATAAAATAGCTAAAAGAAAATAGACCGGAAAGAAAGTCTAAAATTTACTTACAAATAAACTGTAGATAAACTTGCATAAAGGTTATCCCAAAATTGTAGAAAAACTACAATTATTGGAAACCATATTATTTTAAATTACTTAAAAATCTAAAATAATTACTAAACACTCACCTATGGACCTTATCTCTTTTCCTTGGCCTTCTCGGATCCACTTCTAGGGTATAAAATACTTTAATTAAAAAGATCTTCTCCTTGGAAAAACATTCCTTTTAGGATCCAGCCTCAGGCAATGAACCCAGATGGAGAAAATCTGAATGAGAAAAATAGCTAGGTCTAGGGTCTTATTTATAGTGTCACTTGGGAATCTCAGGCCGTTGGATTTGAAGATTAAATCTGGTGCAACCACGTCATTGGCTCACTAGGAACCGTCGGATGGAAGCACAAACACTTAGGATCGAATTAAAATAGAAAAACACGTCATCCCTTCATCTGGATGAAAGTTCGTCCAAGTATACAGGCGGGTCGACCGCCAGGTCGACCTTTCTATGGTGTGGATCGACTTATAGGTCAACCCAGCTATGGGGAAGGTCGACCCTATATTTTTTTTTTCTTTTTATTTCTGATTTCTTGTTTCTAGCGTATCTTCTTCATATTAACTCGAATTTTGACAATCTATATATGGAAATTGACCAGAAAATTACCACGAACACAATAGTGCAACTCCCATGGCTCAATTCTAATAATTTCACAAAGTTATTTTATTATTTAATTAAATCGTTAATTAATCACTATAGCTTAAATTTTGGGTAGTTACATGTTTCTTCTATATATTTTCTAAGTTAATTTTTGTCAAATTCAATAGAATTAAAATGATGGTATATGAAAATCAAGTCCCGTATACTCATCACCATTTCCGACCTTCTCAACTTACGCTATCCCTCGGTCAAGAGTGAAGCCAGGTAGGTTAGAGCATTGGTTGCATCAAGCCCTACCTTGAAACCTCATTCTTAACTCCCATATATAAAACAAGTCCACTTTATCCGCTTTTAGTGCTTAATATATGATTAAATTTTTTTCGTAGATGAATAAACACACAAACACGATTAAGTTAGAAGCACTTCTAATCCCTTTTTATCAAATAATACTTTTTTGTCAACACATGTATATATATTTAAAATACCTTTATAAAAGATATATACATGTAGCTACTACTTCACTATTCATTTCTACTCTTTACATTCTTCAAAACGTATTCATATTCTCAAAGGTATAAGAATATTCATAAATCATTTAATAAGATTTCCCATTTTAAAATATAATTAAAGAGGTTAAAAACAAATGTTACTCAAACATTGTTACTATAAACCCCTTCTCTCTTTTATAAATTAAACCTTTAACTTTTCTAACCTTATTCCAAAACTTCCATACTTACAATTATCTTTAAAATATTCTTATTATAGATCTAAGCATATTCGAAAGTACAATCAAAAGGATTAAAGGCAAATGTTACTAAAACATTGTTTACTATATACCCAAAACCTTATATACTTTCATTATCTTTAAAAAATTCTTTTTAAAGATCCAACTATACTTATATAACAAGATAATATATTTTTAAATAACTTCGCAAAACCATTCATTATAATTAAGTGTTATGATCAAAACCACTTATCTTTTATAAAATACATAACTTACTTTTCCAAACTTATATATAAATACTTTTAGTATACTTAACTTACTTATAAATATGTTTTAATTATCTATATAAAATATTATATAAAAATAAATATTTTAGAAATTACTGGAAAAACCATTTAAAATAAATGTTACAACAAAACCCTTTACATCAAAAATTCATAATTATTTATTAAAAATAAATTTAAACTTGAGATCACTTTTAAAATACTCTAAAAAACCTGCTATTAGACATTTCTAAAGAGATAACATAAAAATAAGTAATTTAACTAACATTTTAAATACATTTAAAATTATAAAAGCATCTCAAAATAACACAGACACCAAATGGTGCTGTAAATAGCTAAGAATGCTGTTGTAGACCAAAAAATGCTTTTAAGTGCTGTAAAAGATATTGGATAGAGAACACTTAAGAAAAGATCATATAAGTTTGACTAGTTTTCTCCATCCAAACAAAGATTTTAAACTTTGAATTTTTTCTAAAGTACTATACTTAGAATAATTAACAACAATGCAAAAGAACCCTATGTCTTTTAAAATACATAAAACTTCTCAAAAGCAAGGCATGTAGAAGTGTCCATATAGCGACCTTTCTTGCCTTCTAACTTTTCAAACTTTGTTCTACAAATTCTATAACTTTCCTAACATTTTTCTTGTTGTCACATACACTAATATAAGTGTAGAGCACAAAAAAATATATTCTTTCATAATATATTTACATGCAACCATTTTAAACAAGTTCAACACATGGGATTTCAAAGTGCACTTACAACGACTCTTTTGCTTTAAACATTACATACACACTTCCACACTACATATAATCAAACCAAACATGTAAACACAAAGTCAAGGCCATGTTACATATTGTAAATGATAATAGAAGTGAATATATTATATACAAAGTTATCATTTACTTTCAAAAGAAATAGAGATCCAAAGTTATAACTTTATTAGTTAACTTCTTAACTTTATATCAACGCACAATTATAAACACAATATTTGCTTTTAAATGGTAAGTTAACTCGCCCAAATCCTTGCCAACATCAAGTATAACCACTTGAGTACAAGACCACTTCCTACCATAACCAAACAAGCAAAATATTTCACCTTTCCTTCACTTTTACTCTCGGCCATGATTCCCTTCACTAAAATGGCTCGTGTCTAGAAGTTTTTACGTGTGCTATGCTCCTTTCCTTTAAGCTTTGAGTTGTTATTCCATGCTTCTATGTTGTCTTAGGGCCTTTTCCAAAGTTTGGTGGAGTTTGGGGTTTATTTGGTTTGATTTAAGAATGTTAAAGAGAAGAGCATGAAGAAGAGGCCAATTTTGTTCATTACTTAAGCAAATGTGTTTTGAACTAATGTGCATATTTGTAACTGTAAAAGAAGTCACCACAACCTCCTAAACTCCTTATTTCCATCTTAAAAAAGCAATCTCCCTCCCATGTGCCTTCCACCAAAATACCTCCTCTTACTTAGCCCGTAAGGCTTCTTCACCAAAATATCTTTCCATAACATAACCTCATGCATCATCACTCATGTGCATTTAGTTTACCATAATGACTAAAATATTTTTAGTTTCTAATTGATGACCCATTAATATACTAAATGTACCCAGAAAGTTCAAACAAATTATGTCGAGTAAAAAGCTGTTTATCGATAAAACTATTTTCGGTCAAATTATCAATTTTTCTTTGAACTAATTATTTTTGTAAACATATTTCAAAAAAAGTTTATCTTCATGTGTTATTGATTAAAAGGAATTTAATAAGGTTTGTAAAATCACTTTTAACATATTAAACCAAGGTTCAAATATTTGAATAATTCAAATATTTAAATAGAAAGTGATTAAAATTTCGGGTCGATATACGTAGATTAAATTGGATTTAGTCAAGAGTGTGATACAAAGTTGATAGAGGACTTTGAGCAACTTGTCAACGGGATAGAAGCTGGCGATATTAACCGGTAAAGCATCGGCCAAAATAGGTGGCTCCATAGGGAAGGGAGGTTATGTGTGATCGATATTGGTAGGCTTAAGGATGAAGTGCTTCGAGAGTGTCATCATACTAGGGTAGCTATTCATCTCGATGACAATAAAATGTATAATGATATGAAGTGTGCATTTTTTTGGAAGAGTGTGAAGCGCAGTGTCTCGAGATTTATAGCAAAAAGCAGGACTCTCTGAATAGTTACCACAGAGAAAAAGAGGCCTAGTGGATTACTAATTCTGAAAGGTTTTCCAAAGTGGAATCAGAGGCAAAATTCTATGGAATTCGTAGATGGATTACCAATAGGTAAAAAGGGAATTAGAATATTTGGGTCATTGTTGATCAATAACCAAAATGCTCATTTTATCCTAGTAAAATCTACTAGTTCTTCCATGTCCTTGGTCACTACATATGGGAAAGAAATTATAAGGTTATATGGAACTCTAAAGAGCATCCTAGGTTATAGAGATATGCTTTCACTAGTAGTTTTGGCGGAGTTTGAAACTGGCGTTAGGGAACTATTATCCGGGGTTTTTACCAAGCTACTTTCAATCTGATTTCAACATCAGGGTGAAGATGAAATGGTTTAAGGACCTGGAGGCATGCTTGGAAGGATAATAGGAGAAACTTGGAGAAGATTGGAGAAAATATGGAGCAAAGTAAAGAACTTGGTACTGACCACTATAAGGTCGGTACAGAGCACTTTTGTGGAACTCTTTAGCTTTGGCACGTGGAATGTTGGCTTGAATGATCACCTCGAGGTGCATTTCTAAAGGAGTAATCAAAAAACTCTAATGAAGTTCTGGAGGAAAGAAGACAAGTAATAGAGATATTAGAACCTCTTGGAAACAACCAAATTTCTAAGGAAAAGTGCTCAAAACACGATGGATTAAAGATAGAAGACCAAGGAAAGGAAGATGGAGCAACCTCCCCTTATGAAATCAGATCGGTGCCGAGCACTCTAGGTCGGTACTGAGTTGATTTTTAGGCTTTTGGGACTCAGTCTTCCTCTCCTACATTCTTGGATCTGAAGTTAGACATGGTATATTGAGATCCGACGACTCTGTTGGATGATTTTCCTATAATACAACACTTGTGGAATTTGAAAAGGACTTTTGGCACTTGCTTTCTTTATCTTCTATTACTACTCATCCCTAGTCACTAAGGAAGTAACTCTTAGCTGTTCTAGGCTGTTAAACCGTCCAAACCTTTATACTTATGACTAAAATCCATAATCAATAACAATACAGTGGACAGAGGCTTTAAATTTGCCGAACCACTTTAAAAACTTTATGTTTTATTAACTATTTTGGGTAGATCTCTTACTCTCAATTCATTTTTAAGTGTTGTGCAATTTCCTGACTCAAATTTTAGTGCTTTCACTAAGAAGGCATTTCTCAAGCATAGATCTAGCAATCTATTATGGATTGGAGTGTCCAGAGGTTAGATTAAGGAGGTTTTCATCAAAGGATTTGAAGGATTAGCATATTGGAATCAATGGCATTATCAAGGAAGTCAAGCAGATCTAGAGTGGTAGCTAGTGCAGATGAAGGAGCTTCTCATCATACAGAAGTTAGCAACTAGCTTGAAGCATTGCTGGTAGAACCATCTGCTCCTAAGGAGATGGTCACTAGAGTGGAGTTTGATAAGATGAAGGCAGAGCTGAATTAGAAGATGTCTGGTAGTCAAAAGGCTTTATTAGAAAAGATGGACGCTAGCTTAGCTTTTTCGACCCAGCAGTCATAGAAAATCAAGAAGAGTAGAAGGGAGATTTCACTTGCTTGATCTAAATAGGAAATCCTTTACTTCTAGATAGAATAGAAGAGATGGAAAATAGAAGAAGAAGGAAAAGGCTATTGGAGCAGCAAGGATAGTTATTGGAGGAAGTAGGAGAGTTCCCTCTAAGGGGATTCGGGTCAGTACCGACAACAATCCATTTGGTACCAAGATGAAACTAAGGCCCTTAGAGGGGCAGGGAGCTGAGGTTATTGACTTACCTGATTTCGACAATGATGTGCAGCATGATGGTGATGGTTGTGAACTAAATGTTGAAGTTCGAGATGCTGATGCACATACAACTACTACAGAGCCAATCAGGCATCAAAAAAGAGCCAAAGGAGTGGTTTTCCCAAGGACTAGAGAACCTAAAAGCCAACAAGCAAACCAAGACTATTTGCAGACCCAAACACTTGCCGTATCTCTTGATAGTCGAACTTTGGAGTACCAAGCTAGTGAGGAGCAATTAACATATATGATCAAGTGGTTGATGGGGGGAAATAAATGAAGGAAGAATAAGGATTTGGATTCTACACCCAGTAGAACTCAATTCATGGAGAATAGTTTAAGGAAGGAGTATACCACGAAGTTTACAATGCCGACAACGCCATCGTATAATAGGACTACCGATCTCAGCCAGGACTTATTTAAATATGAATGTCATACAGATGGTGCAGAGTACAGATGTAGTTTAGTGTAGATGTTTTCCTATTTTTCCCGATAATGTGGCATGAATGTGGTTTACTTGAACCAAAATCCATATTAATTTTCAATGAGTTGGCGAAGAAGTTTCTAAAGTTGTTTAGGCTCCACACCGCTTGACCTAAGGACGTGATGTCCTTGTCGAACCTTTGTCAAGGACCTCAGAAGCAATTGAAGGGTTTCTTGAATAGGTTTAATATTGTAGTTACAAAGGTCAATAATCTAAAGGAAGACTTGGTTTTTATAGCATTGGTCTCGAGCATACATCCAGACTCGAACTTTGGAAACTACCTGAAGATGAAGCGGCTACGACTATGGAGGAATTCCACTGAATAGCTAATCATTTCTTGCATTTGGAAGAAGCAAGTCAGCCTGTTGGAATGACCAAAGGTGGAAAATCAAAGGAGGTGATTCAAAGTAACGTGGAGATTAAGGAAACCGGTGAGAGTTACACCATTGTGGCAGTAAATGTTGGCAATTCTAATAATCGAAAAACATATAGCTTTGGAGGTAGGTGGAATGAAGCCAAGAAACGCCTAAGGAATCTGAGGCCAAATGAATATAGCCTCTAAACGGTACCTTAGAAAATATATATCTTGCCACACAAGGCACAAAAATGTATAAGAAGCCGTCGAGGGAGGCGGTTAAGGAATAATGGCGCTCAAGCAAGTACTGTCATTTTCATGAAACTCATGGACACAACATGTATGAGTGATGATACCTTAGGGATTTTCTCAAGGATAGGCAAGAAGAATTACAGTAGTATGTAAGGGAGCTGCAAAATGGCGGACAAAATTCTAGATCCCAAGGGCCGAATGTCCAAGGAAACTAACATGTACCTAGAAGAGAGGGGGCCAAGCAAGCTGATGGAAGAATAGTCATAAATACTATACCCGGAGGACCTTATTTAGTAAAGAAAAGCTGAAGGGAAATGAAGCGGTATGCGAGTTCGCTAAAATACGTACCATGGGAGAACTGCTTTGCCATCGAAGATGGAACTCCGATTAAGCAGCAAAGGATGGTAATCGATGATATTATGTTTAGAAATAAGGATTCAGTTGGGGTAGAAGCTAACCTTAGACCCCATGGTTATCACGGCGGTTGTTGGCCCAACTACGTTACACCGAGTCTTGGTGGATAGCAAAAGTTCTGTAAATATTTTGTTTAAAATGGCTTTTGATCAAATGGGAATTGATACGAAGGATATTAAGCCTTGTAAATCCAGGATTTAGGGATTTACCAATGAAGCAAAACAATCGGTTGGGACAATTGATTTGTTTGTAGAATTGGGTGATGGAGACCGCAAGGTAGTCCGGATTCAGAAGTTCGTTATAGTGGATGAATATTTGACGTACAATGCCTTTTGGGCCAAATGACCCTTGTTGATTTTAGGATGGCACTGGCTCTTTGGTGCTTAATGATGAAGTTCCATACGGAGAATGAGGTCAGACCAGTCAGAGGAGACTAGAGTGTTAGTCCGGATTTTATGTCATTGATCGAAGAGAAACAAAGCAATGGGAGAAAGGCAAGAATATAGAGAGGACTCTCTGCATTAAAAATTTAGAAGCATAGAAATTAAAGACCAAGCCCTGGCTCGAAAACTATAGTAGGTTCAATAAGCCTATGGACCCAAGGAAGAAGTCAGAGGAAGTGCAGGTAGTGCCAGCTGAGTTGACAGTCAATGTTCCGATCTATATGGATGTTCCTATGTGGGCTCTCAAGATCGGATCTCAACTCAATGCAGGATTAAGGAAGGGGTTGGTTAGCTTTCTATGAGAAAACTTAGATGTGTTTGCTTGTACATGTTCGGATATGTGTGGGATATCACCGGAGATCGTGTGCCACGCACTGAATGTGGACCCAAAGTTTCCACCTGTAAATCAGAAGAGGAACAGTCTGTGTCTAGAGTGATCCACTACACTAAAGGAGGAAGTGTATAAATTAAAAGCAAACAATTTTATTCAAGATTCTTTGTACCCATAATGGGTATCAAACACCGTGTTGGTTAAGAAAGCAAACAGAAAGTGGTGGATATGCATTGACTATTCGTACTTGAATAAGGCATGCCCAAAGAATAGCTTTCTATTGCCTAAGGTTGAGCAGTTGGTAGACAGGATCGAAGGACATAAGTTGCTCTCTTTTATGGATGCTTATTTTAGTTATAACCAGATACAGATGCACATTCTAGATTAGCAGCACACATTATAACAGATTTGGGATTATATTGTTAACAGATGATGCCATTCGGCCTGAAGAACATGGAATTTACTTACTAGAGGTTGGTGAATTCTATGTTCAGGAATCAGATTGGATGAACTATGGAGATATATGTAGATGTTATGCTCATGAAGTGAAAGCTATTAAGGAACCACTTGGATGACCTTTCGAAAATGTTAAAAGTACTTTGGAAATATGGAATAAAGTTAAATCCGTTGAAATGTTCCTTTGGAGTTGCATCGGGAAATTTCCTAGGATTTATCTTTCACGCGAGGGGAATTGAGGCCAATTTGAAGCAGATTAATGCTTTGAGGACTGTAATTTCCCCCAACCACGAAAAAGGAGCTACAAAGTTTGAACGGGAAGATTACTGCTTTGAGCTTGTTAATCTCAAAGGCAACAGAAAAACGTATAATGTTCATTGATGCCCTCAAAATGAGAAAGAAGAATTTTGAATGTAACAAGGAATGTTAGGATTCCTTCGAATAATTGTTGAGGCACATGGAAAAACCACCGGTTCTATCCAAACCGTTGGATGGAAAGGTCTTGTTTGTCTAGTTGGCAGTGTCTGCTCATGCACTAAGCGTAGCATTGGTACATGAGGAGGCGATGATTCAAAGGCTGATTTATTATATCAGCAAGCAGTATATTAGAGCTGAAAAGAATCACACAATGTTGGATATTGCTTGCTAATTGCAACAAGGAAGCCATGAACATATTTTTAGGCTCATTCGATTAAGGTGCTAATGGATCAACCTTTGAAGCGGATATTGTAACGACCCGAGACTTCGGGAATGTTGTTGACATGGAATATTGAACTAAGTTAGTACGATATTACTTACCATACGAGAAGGGTGATAAATGGGAAGGCTTGGTGGACTTCACCGTTGAGTTTATCGCATGATGATGAAAAGAAAGATGATATGGTCACACTTGCTCATTAAAAACCGTTTGTGGATACAGCTTCGAACGAATGAAGTTCACGCATATGTGTGGTGCTTATAACTCCAAAAAGATGATCAATTTGTTATACTTTGAAGGAATTTCCCACGACTAACAACGAAGCCGAGTACGAGGCATTAATGGTGGGGACAAAATAGCAAAAGAGCTGGGAATAAGGATGCTGGATATATTCAGTGATTCATGGTTGTTAGTTTTTCAATTGAAGAAGGAATTCCAGGCTAAAGGCGCGAGGCATGCTCCTTACCTAAAAAGGACACTGGGACTACCAGATGACATAGAGAATTACATGATTACGCACATCCTTATACAGGAGAATGCGAAGGTTGATTCATTGGCTAAGCTAGGTAATTCCGATGAAGCACATATGATGGGTTTGGTTCTAGTAGAAATTTTGACAGCTCCGAGCATCGACCATATGGATGTCGAATGGATTTTGGAGACTATGGAGGAAAAGCAATCGTGGATGACTCTAATCAAGGATTATTTACTCAAGGGAATTCTCGAGAGAGAGGAAACGAATGGAAGGAACTCCTTTGAAAAGCACCACGGTTCATATGCAAGAAGGAATGCTTTAAGAACATGATTTTCTACCCCATTGTTCAAGTGTGTAATCAAGGATGAAGCTAGAAAAATCCTCATAGAAATCCATGAGGGTGGCTGTGGTGATCACACCGAGGGTGGACATTAGCGAAAAGGTACTTCGCTATGGATATTTCTAGCCAGCGATAAATCAAGATGCAGCTAATTACACTAAACAATGCGACCATTGCCGGAGATTTGCAAAGGTTCCAAAAGCTACATCAATGAAGCTTACGCAAATGGTCAGCCCATGGCCATTTGTGTTTTAGGTAATTGATATAATTGTTGTGCTACCATTGGCAAAAAGAGGAGCAAAGTACGTTATACTTACGGCAGATTACTTCATAAAGTGGGCCAAAATAGGAACCGCTTGTCACAATCACAACGAAAAAGGTGATCAACATTGTGACGAGAAATCTCATTTGTAGGTTCGAAGAGCCTCAGAAGATTATAACTGATAATGGAACTCAGTTTGAAAGTACCGACTTTAAAGAACCGATACAAGATTAAGGAAAGATTTTCGGCAGTATCACACCCACAGGTGAACAAATAAGTAGAGGCAGTGAATAAAATCATCAAGTCCATCTTGAAGAAATGGTTGACTAAAGCCAAGGGCAACTAGGTCGATGAGCTTTCACTGGCATTATGGACTTATAGGATGACTTATAAGTCTACAACGGGACATATGCGATTAATTTTGGCCTACAAATTAGAGGCCATGTTCTTGGTAGAATTAGAATTCCCTTCCCATTGTAAAAGGCATTACGATCCAAAGGTAAATTAGGAACTCTTGCTTGAGTTCCTCGATTTGATTAACGAGAAGAGAGAGGAAGCAGAATTAAGGGTAGTTGGTCACCAGAAAAGAGTAGCACGACACTTTAACACCAAGGTCTAGAGATGTACCTTCGAGGTAGGGGATCTTGTTTTGAAACGCGTTCTCTCTGGTATGAGGGCACTTGGTTTGAATTGGGAAGGTCATTATACAATCGAATAAAAGCTTGGAGTTGGAACGTTCAAGATGAAAACTATTGATAGAATCCCGATTCCATGAGCATGGAATAACGACCTGTTGCGATGTTATTTCACTTAGTTTTACTTATTTTATTTTTTGGAAATAAGCCACCCAAGGATTCTATAGGCAATATAATAAGGCAGGACTTCCCACATTTTTCATTTATAAATAAAGTTAGCTTCTTGAACAAATGGAACCATTTTCTTGTAAGCAAAATCCTATATTATGCGATTAGTAGTATGTTTCTCCGTGATGATGCCGGTGCTACTACCCTTCGGAGGTCTGATAGTGATAGGAAGGATTTAGGAAGAAGGTTTCGGCTACACAATACCTACAGACTAGTCAGGTCCAGACTCCATCTTAATCTTAAGTTTATAAATATCAAGCTTTAGATTGTCCACCATGGAAATGGATTCGGTTGGGCCCAAGGTGCTAGCGATGTTGATGTCCTCCCTCAGGGATTGGGAAGCGTCGTCTGATCCCACCGAAGTTGCGACTTGTTCTGCAATGGAACTAGGAATGGAGCTAGAGGGATGGCTAAGAGTGACTAGTCCAATGGACATGGAGGTCGACTCGGTAGTGATCGCTATAACAACCCACATTGAAACGTGGCCTAATTTTTGACCTAACAAAGCCCATCGAACCTTAGACCCATTTCAAAGCCGAATTGATTAAAGTACTACAATGAAAAATGTACAAAGCTATCTACCTATGTTATTAGAATCTCACAGCAGAAAGGATAAAATAAAATATTAGAAATATGTGCCCATTTCATAGAAAATCCAAATCTAAAAAATACAACATATCATATCAAATACCCAGAATATAGTATCCCAAAAACAATAATAACATGTCTGGCTTTGGGAAGAAAAATAAAATATAAATATAAATGCATAAGTAATCTGCCGCGGGATTTCACCTCCGCCTTCATCTTCTAAATCAGCATCATCTCCTCTAACCTGTATGTTGTAATGAGGATGGTTAAGAACAACAACCTCTGGTGAATGAAAACCTCAAGTCTTACCATAGTAGTATTTGGACCGTATCATTTCGATAAGTAATATGTATTACACATCCTATACTACATCCTACATGAATATCTCCAATTGTAGGCCCGAAGTCCTTTCCAGTCCAACTCCATAACTTATGCTCTTTTAGTCCAACTGTATAACTTACGCTCTTCCAGTCCTACTCTATAACTTACCTTCAACTGTAGGCCAAAGGCCCTTTCCAGTCCCATGCTTACCATCCAACTCCATAACTTAACGCTCTTCCAATCCAACTCCATAACTTACCATCAAATATAGACCAAAAGCCCTTTCCAATTCCATGTAACTACCTTGGTCATGTCCTAACAATGTAAGAGAAAGTACCCAAGCCACTTAATAATTTTTTAATGGGAATTAGGCAGACGCCGGCCATTTAATACTTATATCCTAGGCAAATTTCCATCATTTAATACCTAACCTAAGGCGGGCCCCTCTATGCTACTCACTAACTGACATCGCACGAAACCTCATCAGGTCACTTAGTACTACTTTATGGGAAGAGGCGGACCCTACAATAGTCACTTAATACCTCGATCCCGAAGCGAACCCCTTCCGAGATTCCCTACTGCCGCACCTTAACGAAAATCTCAACCATTTAATACTTCTAAAGAGTGAAGGAGGAAGACCCTACAACAGGCACTTAATACCCCCAACCCAGAAGCAAGTCCTACGTATTATGACCTGTAACCCAAACTGTAACGTCTCACATTAACCTCACTATTCGTTGGCACCGGTAGCCAGATTAACTGGGTAGACTTTTCCTATAGAATTGGGACGAACCTCACATCTACAGTGGGTATTTATTATAGACGATGTCTCACATCAATCCCAAAATCACACTGTTGGTAGCCAGATTAGCCGGACAGACTTCTGTGTGCTTTTAACTTAGTCATAATTACACTCTTTTAACATACTACTATATACACCTCACTGCATTTCATATTAAGGCCATATAAGGAAAACTACTTATTCTGCCTTTAATTATGGATTAATTTTCATAATTATCCTTAACTTCCTTCCTATGGATTTTAGTGCAAATTACTAACCTATTTATACCACACGATTAATACATTATTAATTATAATTTAATAATATATTTATATGGTAATAATATATTTATATGTACATAATATAGGCTAACTAGATATTCCTAAGTGTGCGAAGATTTCTGCTTCCTATATTAATCGTTAAAATGCCAAAACTTCCAAATTTATACAAGTCCATCTCTATACAATAACTTACAAATTATCTAATATATTTAGCCCAACAATAGACTTGTATTAAAAAAAATAGAATCGGATACCAAACTTATTTTATATCAATATAGTAGAATCAGCATCTATATTTTAAGGAATAAAACTTATAATTTAAACCCTTTATATTCTATTCAACTTTTACATATACAATGAAAAAGGGATCCATATTTAAATTACAGAAATAGGCAGTGCAAACTAAGAATAAGAGAAAAATACTTTACACACCATTTCCTAACTTATTTACTTTTTAGAACCCTTTATCAAAAAAAGAAAAAAGTTGGAAGTGGAATGGAATATAAAATATTCAAATTGCAATAACCAAACAAATTCTACTGTTTTAATATAAAACAATTGAGATTCCAATAAACATAAGCATTGACATTTCGTTTGGAGGAATTTTGGGGTTTTTAGCTTTAGGGTTTTCATGAACAAAATTCTTTAAGACATAAAACAAAACTAAACCTTTACTATACAAATACTAAAATGTGAAAAACTAAGATTTCCACTCACTAAGAATTTGCCTCCTTCCTTTGGGTTTGCTTCATGTCCATTCCTAATCTCTGCTTCAAACTTCTTCTTTTTGAAATATACAACAATTGGATTGTATAAATTAGATTCAGAATGAAGGATTAGGGACAAATAGAGTTAGAAATAAAGTATTTAAATATCTAAAATCCCTTACCTAGAAATCCTAAGTGATTCTAGATCGTAGAGAAAAAGAAGACCGACAAAGATTCACAGCATTACTAAATAATTTGTAGATAAAAGCGAGTGTGCTAGATTCTTATTTAAAGTGGTTAGAGGGCACTGGAACCGTCAGATTTACATCGGTTTAACATAATAAAATATGAATCATTCCTAGCCTAAATTAATCTTAGCCACCACCCTCCTATCGGTTGAACGCTTGACCTTGGGTTGTCGACCGGAAGCGGTCTATCGGACCAAAGAAGGTGGTCGATCGGTCCATATTTTGTGATCATGAATTATTCTTTTTGCTTCTTTTTATTTGTTTTCCTACATTCACTACTACAAAACAGGCCATTTGCATCGGTTGTTTACCCCCCTTTTGCATCAGTTCAACAACCGATGCATATGCAACCGATGCAACAGGCTTAACACTTTTGCATCAATTCTGAAACCGATGCAAAAAGGACCTTTTTGCATCGGTTGTTACTAACAACTGATGCAAAATATCATGGTTGGTTGCTTGGACACAACCCCCATGTTGCATCGGTTGTAATGAAAACCGATGCAACATAGGAACTTACTAGTCATGTACACCTGATGCAATACATAATGACAGTACTTACTAGTCATGTATAAAATGAACAAAGAAAGTATGGACTATGAACCGATTGTGCCCAGATTTCAAGATTTCTAAGCCAAAAATGCAAGAACTATATCAAGAATATCAAAACAGTATTGTAAAAGGTCACACAAATGAAACAACCACATAACCATAAATTTCAAACGTGGACATAACTAAAATGTTAACAATACAGAACTTCTAAAATAATACCATAGAAACAGAACGTGAAACATAACACACTGGAAACTGAAAAACATCAATGCAACTACAACACTTAATAAGATCTACCGCTTCTGCTACCAGCTACAGAGGAAGAAGCGAGCTCCAAAGTGACCGTGAAAGACGACTTATCAGCTTCTCTAAGGTATCTGACGTCTCCATTCATGAGCTTGAGAAGTTTTCTACATATAAGAAGACTTACACCTTCATTTGTTTGATTTTCTTCACTTCCAAACATTTGAGCAAGCAATTCTTCAGGTATGCCATTCCCCATGTGAGTTATTCTACATATATATAAGAAACTCAGTACCAAGAAATCAATCATATTATTGAAGTGCTATTCTGCTGCTAAAAGTGCATCGATATTATATCATTACCTAAGTTCAAAGTTTATGACGTGAAGACTGCGACCAACACGATCTCTGAATAAATTAGCACCAATCTCAACAAGACCACCACTGGGTGAATACTTGACCGAAACAGCCAAGAAATCAGCAAGAATTTGTTGAAGCCTTAAGCTATCGCCGTAAACACTTTCTTTCATGAATCCATCAGATAAGTTGTATACTATTCTAACTCCCTTTCCAGTGCCTGCAATCATCACTTGACTGATGGCAGTAACCATCACATCATGAAAAAGAAATTCCGACATTTCCAGCTCCAGACAACTGCAAGTTTTTCGTATATCATTTGAGCATATACTTAAGATATAGCACAAAAAACTTAATAATTAATGTATAGTTACCTATCCATAATGTTGTCGATGTCTAAATCATCAATGATCTTATTCAGCTGAAGGTGACATTTTCCAGTTGTACTCAATAAATCATAAAATAGATAATTTAAATCAATAGTTGTACTGTAAGTGAATAATTACCCCCCATGTCCTTTGACGGAGTTCCTTGTTTGGAACATAAGGGGCATGAATACACCAACAAAGCAGCTCAATTTTTTCCAATTGATCAACAACTTTAAATATTCTCTAATAGATCGGCTAGAAAACAAGATAAGCTCTAAAGACATAGATAATTTAATGGCTAAAACTGATAAAATGCGGAAATTATAAACATAATAACAGTCTAGATTACAAAGGTTAATTCTATGAGATTCAACTATTTGGTCTGGTATTATTTTGCATACTGAAGCAAAATTATTTACTATATACTGCATAATGTTGAAGGGCTCAGTTTAAGCTATACCGTAGTTTATTCTTCTTATACAGCTGACCAAAAATTGGATTTATGGGCATATCCTTGCGATCAAGCCAGGAAAATTAACCTTCGTGGATTGTTTTAGGTGATTTTAATGCTATCGTATCCAATCAAGGCAGATTAAATAATGGCATTCAAAACTCAGTGGGTGGTACAGATTTTATGAACTGTACTACTTAAACTAGTCTGTTTGAACAAAACTACTCAGGCAATTGTTACACTTGGAGAAGTGGACTAAAACCATCATTTAAGTTCTCTACTTACAAATCTAACGATAAATAGATACAAACCTGAAAAGGACAGATGGACTGTTGCAGCTGGTGATTATGGTGGCTTCTACTCTTAAGCTCCAATAGAAAACAGCTATTGCAATGATACTCTTAACCTGACATTATAATCACTGACTAACATTAAGAAAAATGCTCATAAGTGAAAACATGGTTAGCATAGTCAATAGAATATATTTTTTACAGTTAATGCTTAACCTGTTAGTCCATCATAAATGTACACTGCATTAACCAAATAGCCATGCTAACTCATAAGGATATAGATAGTTAATTCACATTAAGTTACTGAAAATTCTTCAGTTGGTGTGCACACTGTACATAGGACAATTAGCTATTTCACATGTTGAATGACACCCTTTTATGTTTAACACGTATGTATAAATTAACAGCAAAGGAACATTATCATATAACTGCTCTGTAACATACGCTTGAATTATCAGTTGATTTAAACAATGAAGAGAAAAATGGAAGAAAGACATCAACTATGAAGAACTCCAAATGAAGATTAATAACAAAAGAAAATTTAAATGAAATTACAAAAAATTTGAATTAGTTACAGCTCAAACCCAAGCCACAGATTCATCAGTGTTTACATGTATGCATATTTTTTTTATACTAAGTTTATTTGTAAAAAAATAATACTTGATCAATTTTAAATAGAATAGCCTAATATGGACCAAATTTTGAGATGGAAAAATGCATGCCTTAGAAATTATATGCACACATGAATAATTTAACAATTCATTTAACACATGAAAGTTGTGGTTTTATAACCGACAATAGTTAACTATGTTAACTTGAAATAAATAAGGGAAAATAAAATAAACTTCCTTACTGAGCTATGCGTATGAAATTAGAAATGAAAATTATTATACTCAAATTGCACTAGTAAGCATTGACTGAAAAAACATACATCTACATATGTTTACCATTTAAAGCCATGCTGAGATGTACCATAACTTCCTCAATGCATTACCTACATCAC
Source organism: Allium fistulosum (assembly GCA_030737815.1). Classification (NCBI taxonomy): domain Eukaryota; kingdom Viridiplantae; phylum Streptophyta; class Magnoliopsida; order Asparagales; family Amaryllidaceae; genus Allium; species Allium fistulosum. Next base: position 1,121,980,133 of record CM060904.1, on the reverse strand, counting down.
CTATAGTTGATACATTAAATGCACAGATTGACTTTCATTTAATCTTCTTTTCCAACTCTTTGCCAAGTATCAGTGTTCCATGAGATTATATATCCACCATGACCTGCAAAATATTCGAAAAAATGAAACAACCAAACAAGGAATTGTCAAAGAGAAATATCACCAAAATATGCATGATGCAAATATTCTGGTTGAAATGGTGAAATTGTAGCATGAATGAAAAGTAATGAATCACCTAAAAAGTTGAAACCGAAGCATGATTGTGAAATTGGTATTGAAATAGCTGGAATACAACAATTCTAAAATGCATGAGGGGCTAATTCTGAAGTGCATAAACCGAGGCATGTACTAAAGTGTCAGACTGAGCATGCATGACAATTTGGAATGTACGTTTAAGCAAACAAATGAGAGCATTTACTTCAAATAATAATGCTAGCTACTACAGTGTATTCATTAGATGGTTACTGATTATTTTATGTCAATATTCAAATGGGAGATGCCAAAGGCAAAATATTAAGTAATATTATAAAGAAGTAGCAGAGCTAATATTCAGGGAAGTAAATTAAACCAATATAATTCAAGATAATAAGAAAAGTTGCTCTCTTGACAAAAGAAATATATTTAATAAGACCAAGTGAAAGTAAAGTTCAAATATTTTTCTATAGTTGATTGACTTATTGCATTTAGTTCACCGTTCTCTTTATGCATGCACATAAAAATCTGGCCTTAGTTTGCACTGGTACCATTTTATAGGTCTCAATGAAACTACAGACTGCAAATGCTGCAATGAATCAAGGTATAAACTAATATAGCAGAGTTCTCAGCAAGAAAAATAACGGTATGCTTGAATGTTAAGTTATCAAGTGCAAAATGAAACCAGATGATGATTGCATTTCATACAAAATCATTTAAACAAAACCAAATTAAGTGAAATATACAGCATAACTTAATCAGAGAAAAGCACACACGTGTAGAATGCATTGAATACCTGAAGGGAAAAATAATCTCAAATGCAATCCATATACATATGGTTTAATCAAGTCCCTAAAATGCACTTTCATAAGGCTCCAAAAGTATATTTAAACATCAAAGTTTAACAATTCTGAATATAAGCCTGAATGGGACAAACAAAAGATGGTAGATCCTAAAGAAGAGAGCAGAGTGCTGATACCCAAATAGCTAAAACAGTATTGAAGTTGTAGACATAAAAAATCATCACAATCCAATTCAATTGAAATCCTAATCCATACCCTAAATAATCGAATAGGTACCAAACCGCTACATTAAAGAGTTATGAACTTGATAATTTTATCAATTGAATTAAATGAAGTATGAACTGATCTTTGATATCCCCTAAATCATCCTATTTTTTAAAGCATGGTTTAAAATTTAGGCTGGAATTCTGATCATTATAAATGGTTTAAATTCTTATTTTTATGATAATCAAAATGGAATCCAATTCAAGTTTCGATTTTGATATGGATCCTGAATATATATTTATTAAGCGATGGCACTATATTTCTATATTTCTATCAACTCCAGCTCAATAGAATAACATTAGAAATCAATATTCGTACGTACTACTTTTTTCATTCTCCATAAAAAAGTACCAAAATCATAAACGTAATCATACTCTAAACTTTTGAAATAGAAATTTATTAAACATTCAAAAATCTCAAAGAAACGAAGCGTGAAACAAAAACCAAAATTTTGAACATTGGTATAAACAAGTACTTACTGCGGCAATATAAACATTTAATATTTATTATTTAACTGGCGAATTAATTATTTTTCATTGTTGACTATATTTCAAAATCCATTGATTTTGCTAAATCTTCTACACAAACAAACCCAAAAAATTGTACGTGAATAGTATCCGAATCTATATAATAGAACAATAGGTTGGTTCCATACGTATTCAGAATGATGAAAATCAATTAAACGAAAGCAATGAAGTAAATTGCAAAGAAGAAGATACAAAGGATTGAATTACCTGCAGTTTGATAAATTATAAAAAAATCTATAAAAAAAGTTGTTGTTTTTTTTTAAGATTGATTTTGTATTGAATTACAGAAAAAATTTCACCACCTGCTACTTTGCACCTTCTACAACCCCAAAACACCACAACAACACTTCAGGCATCAACATGCTAACCAGTCGCCACTGCTTTCAAACTGCAACCGCCTCCATCGTCATCAATCACCTCCTCATACTCAAATTCACGAATTCACGAATTTCCAATTGCATTGTAAGTGGATTAGGGTTCGGGCTTGGATTCAGAGCTGAGGGAGAGGATAATGGAGAGGAAGAAAGAGAGGTGGGGAGAGCTCGAGATAGAGGAAATTATTTACGGGGATGGAGCTTGGGTTTAGCTCAGGTTTTGCCGATTTTGGGAAAGATGAATAGGGGAGAGGGATTTAGGGTTTTCGAGTGAAAATGAGAGGGAGACGAAATAATTTGCCGCCAACTTTTCGACTTCGAACGTGGGAATAGTATTTTTGCATCGGTTGTAAATAAAACTGATGCCACTAACACTATTTGCATCGGTATATTTTCTTCGGTTGTTGATGATAACCGATGCAAATTGTATTATTTTACTATCTACTGCTTTCCACATACCAAATGCATCGGTTGTTAAAGCGTAATCGATGCAAATACTTCTATTTGCATCGGTTGTTGTAACAACTGATGCAAATGAGGCGAAGCAACATCCGTATTTTGTAGTAGTGATTTAATTACATGTTAATGTTTTGTTTAGTGTTTTTATTAAACGTCAAGTTTGTCCTAACGTTAAACTATTTATTACCCACTTTAATTTCCACGTTAATGTTATTTAAATTCAAATTTTGAATTCATTTAAATTATTATTTTTTGATAAAATAATTCATTTGAATTATTTTAAATTCAAAAACTTTAAAAGTCAATATTTTTCTGTTTGAGCTACGATTACAGAACTTTATATATGAAAGTTGATCAGAAAATCACCACGAACACAATGGTGTAACTTTCATGGCCAAATTGCAACACCTACAAAATTCCATTTTTAGTCTTATTAATTTCTTATTCATTTTAATGGGGTGTTACATTCTCCTTCTCTTAAAAAGGAGTTCATCCCCGAAATACCTAAGGGACAAATAGTGGAATTCACATTTAACATCAATAAAACCAAGTTATCTACATAATCATCTACTTAGCCAAAAGTGCAATGTGATTATGTATGAAACATACTATATGTGATGTCAGTCCTAGCATGAATGCAAGATCATGACATATAGGCCTGTATGCAAGTATCCTAAATATGCATAAAATTCTACATGAATGCAACATACCATGTGTGAGATCGGTCCTAGCGTAAATGCAAGATCGTGACATATAAGCATGTATGCAAGTATCTTAAATATGCATAAAATTCTCTATGAATGTAAAAAGTGTGAAAACCATCTCCTACCATCCCATCTAGCAACCACGATGCAAGCAAAAACCTAAATTTTAGAGAGAGAAAGTTTACTAGAGAAAAGCTCAAGATGAGAAGCATTCATCTTCTCTTCAGTTTCCCATGTGCATTCTGTGGATTATCTCCCCATTATACTCAATCCGGTCTAAATTCTTTGTTGCGGAGCTTTCTAATTCTGTGCTCTATTATGCGTGCGGTGGCACGGGGTGCTATCAGCTCCATCTTAATATCTATAAACTAATCAGGCTCTACTATAGTGGAGGTGTCATAAATGTATTTCCTTAAGTGTGAACCATGAAAGACTTCATGGATTCCTGCCAACTTCTTTGTTAGCTCTACTCGATATACAAGTTTCCCCACCCTTTTTAAAATCGGAAAGGTCCAAAAACCTCGACATGAATTTCCTCGATGTACCAAATTTCATAACCTTCATAAGAGGCGAAACCTTAATGAACACCATGTCTTCTACCTCAAACTCTAATTCCTTCCTTCATTTGTCAACATAGAACTTCTGATGGTCCTGTGCCACCTTCATTCGCTACCTAATCATCTCTATCTTTTCCGAGGTCTCGGGGATCAAATCTAGTCCAAGTAAAATTTTGTCAGTGGTTTTCCACCAACAATTTGGCGATTTGCATGGCCTCCCGTATAACATTTCAAGGAATGTCATGCCAATCGTCGCTTGTTACTTATTATCATACACAAACTCTACCATGGGTAAATGATGCTCCCAATGTCCTCTCAAATCCATGATGTAGGCTCTCAATAAACCTTCTAAAATCCTATTCACCCTTTCCATCCGGCCATCAGTCTGAGGATGGTAAGCGATGCTAAGGTTCCTAAAGCTGATTGGAAACTCCTCTAAAATTTGCCAGTGAACAAGTGATCCCTATCACTAACAATGCTATCTAGAACTCTATGAAGTCATACCACTTCTTTAATATAAATTTGCACTAGAGATGCTGCAGTCCTATTACTTCTAATAAGAATAAAGTGGGTGCTTTTAGTGAGCCTACCCACTATAACCCAAATAGCTTCATTGCCTTTTTGACTTTTAGGCAACCCATCTATAAAGTCCATCGATATATGCTCCTACTTCCAAGTTGGCACCTCTAACAGCAATAACAATCCTCTAGGCTTCCCTTGTTCTGCCTTTATCTTTTGGCACATCAAACACCTAGAGAAAAATTTCGCTACCCTTTTCTTCATCCTCGGCCTATGTAAAATTTGCTTCATATCCATATACATTTTATCTCCACCGGGGTGAATGGCCATCCTAGAATGGTGACACTCTGTTAGCACTTCCTCCAAAACGTCCTCCATCATAGGAACACAAAGGCATCGACCTCTCCTCAAACATCCTTTTTCATCAATTGCATACCTACCGATATTGGGAAAATGCTCTCCACTTCTTTGCTTTCTAAAATATCTACTATCATCGAATCTTTCTTTTACTCATGCCCGGTGCGGTTCATCAATGTTGGCCTAACTTCCATTGCTACCAAATAGCCTAGAGTGGGTTCTGATAGTGGTTGGAAATTGAAATCCGAGAGGAACTCCAACTGCCCCCACTCATAAATTGGACTAAGAGTAGCATGCCTCCGGCTAAGGGCATCAATGACAACATTCCTTTTTCCGAGGGTATACTGTATCTCAAGTCATATGATACTATGAACTCCATCCACCTCTGTTGCCTAAGATTCAATTTTTTTGGAAAAATATGTATTTAAGGGGATTTGTGGTCGCCGAACAACTCAAACCTCTCTCCTAAAAGATAGTGCTTCCATATCTTCAAAACAAAAACAACAGTTCCAGGCTCCAATTCGTGAGTTAAGTACCTCTTCTTATGGTCCTTCAACTGCCTACTTGCATAGGCTATCGCACCTTCTTGCACAAGAACTGCTCCTAATCCTGTACCGCATGCGTCGGTATAAAATGTGAAAGGGTTCATCCCATCGGGAATGATAAGTACTGGCACACTAGTCAGTAGCTTCTTTATCTTCTTGAATTCTTCCGGGCATTCTCATCCCATGCAAAAACTAAATTTTTCTTGGATAAGTGAGTTAGTGGGACTGCCATCTTAGCAAAGTCCTTGATGAACTTCCTATTATAACCCGCCAGCCCAAGAAAACTCCTAACTTTCATGGCATTCTTCAGAATCTTCCAATCTTGAATAGCTTCTACCTTTGCAGGATCCACAGACAATCCCTTCTCTGAAACAATATGACTAAGAAACCTCATATCCTACTTCCAAAAATGATATTTTAAGAATTTGGATTTTAGTTGGTATCTTCTCAAAGTCCCTCATACCTCCCTCAAGTTATTTTCATGCTCACTTTTACTTTTGGAGAATACTTGAATGTCATCCACAAAGACTACGAAAAACCTATTTAGCTACCCTCTAAAGACTCTACTCATCAAATTTACAATGTACGCATGGGCATTTGTAAACCATAAAGGCATCACTTCCCATTCATATGTCCATTCAGAGTGTGAAATGCCGTTTTCTGCTTGATCTTCAGCTATCCTCAATTGATGAAATCCAGTGGCTAAGTCTAATTGGGAAAAGATTTTGGCTTCAACAAACTGATCAAACAAACCATCTATTCTAGATAAGGGATACCTATTCTTCTTAGTCAACTTGTTGAGCTCTCGATAGTCAATGCATAACCTTAAAGAGCTGCCTGCCTTAGTGGCAAAGATAACAGGTGCTCCCCATTTAGAAGTACTACAGTAAATAAATCCTTTCTGCAATAGCTTCGAAATGTACTCATCCAATTCTTGCCTTTCTTTGGGGACCATATGCCTTAATGGTAGAGTGACAAGTCTAACATCCTTCTCTAAATCGATTTGGAACTTTATCTCCCTTCAGGGTGGGAGACCGGAGACTTCTTCAAAAACATCCAGAAATTCTCGAACTATGGGTATAGATAAGAGCTCATCTTGCGATAGGCTTAGAAAATATAAATAACATAACTTGATTGAGTTTTGGCGTGCACAACGAACTTCTATATCTTGTCACTTACAACTTCTTAACAACACAATCCTCCTATCACAATTTAAGACTGCTTCGTAGTAAGATAACCAATCCATCTCTAGGATAAGTCCATACCCCTCAAAACTAAGAACATACGCATTACATGTAAAATCGATGTTATGTATATCCGCAACTAGGTCTTTCCAAAATGAAGGAGGTGTGTCGACTAGCCAGTTGGATTTGAAAACATTTGGGTTGGTGACAACTTGGATTTTTAGACTCAAGGAATTAACAACATTTCTAGCTATAGATGAATGTGATGCTCCCAAGTCAAATAAGGTACGAATAATATTCCCATAAATAACAATTGAACCTTCCATTATAGCTTTTTCTTCATCTCTAGGAGGAGGTCTACTTGAGATATGTACAACTGCAATGGAATAAGCTCGCCTACTCTGACCCTCCTTAGCTGATTTTGGACACCAATTCTTGTAGTGTCCCACCTCATGGCAGTGGTAGCATCTCCCTTTGAACTCCTCCATCATCAAACTCATATTGCAATCCTTAGCAACATGTCCTTTCTTCTAACATTCACGGCAAGTTGTACTTCTCTTCTTAATTCCCCTTGGCCTTCTTGCCTACCCAAAATTCTCCTTTCTTAGCTTCACCTTGATTTTGCGCTAGTGCCATCTTCTCCTCCTCAATACAAGTATTCTGTAGCAAGGTCATTTCAACTATTATCTCATAAGTGGCGCTCGATGGTACTTGGGTCAAAAGTAGTTCTCTAACTGGGGAATTCGGGCCTTCAACAAACTTCATAGCCTTCTTTATGAGGGTATCAATCAAACTCAATTCGAACTTAGCCAATTCCATGAACTTACTTGTTATCCATATAATTTTCAAAGAATATAGACCAGGAAAGTCAATGTCGAGGCTGAAAGATTATGTTGAAGTTCAAATCCCCAGATGCTAGGATAACATTAAGGAATCAATGTCTACTTCAAGGTCTCCGTCGACTTCGAAGACATAAAATTGCACCAGGGATGATAATAGAAAAGGAAGCAACACTAAAGAAATAATCCGAACCAACATCGAAGACATAAGATCGTACCACTCTTCGACTACGTCAACATTCTTGTATGTCGTAAACATCTGTGTCGAACTTGATCAACGCGACATCAATTCCATACAAAACTTCCCTTCATCCACACCGCGTCCTACCACGTCGTGATTCATCATCATCACATCTAACTAACTAGGTTGAAATCACCAATATTTTATTTTAAGGCATGAGGTATAAGATAGAAGAATAACATCGTCTTCCATGAATCACGATGACTGCCGAATAGTACTGTGATTGACGTCGAGACTCATGATTTCTGAAGCAATGCTGAATGAAGTCATGTCCTATCAATGTCGATGTTGCCAAATTCAACCATTCTTAATGTTGCTTCTGATCAGAGTTATTAAGTACTGATGGTGTTCTTCATCCCAATGTCGCTGCTCATCAAAACTACCTTATAAAGGGAAACACAAATTATAAATGTTGCCGAGGTTCAATACTATTACAACATTGACTCATATGAACATGCTTGGGAGACACCATACATCCACATATGTGATGTTGATGACTGTCATCGTCAATATCCACAAGTGCAGTTAATGCCGCATTTAGTAAGCTACTAAATATCAACGACAAAGATCATCAATGTGGCCATCGTTTAATGCCACCAACCATCAATAAAAGAAGGTCTCAAGACATGGTGTTGTCATCGTTGATATTCATGCTGAAAACCATCAATACACCCAAAAGGGTTATCAAAGGCACTTTTATTAATGCCTCCTTTCGTCAATGTTAATATGTGGTGGTAATGAAATTGATCGAAGAAAAAGAAACTATCAATGTCGAGTTTAGAGATGTCGAGTATCGACCCTATTGAATCAATGCCGAAATTTAGCTATGTGAATACAAGAATTCTAGCTTTGTTGTTCGACGACACTATTAATGTTGAAACCGATAGAATATCAACCTTGATGATCGATGACGCCGTTAATGCCAAAGCCAATAGATGTCGAAGCCTGTCACTGGTCGAACCCTATAAATATGAACCTGAGGGCTTCGTGGAATGGGACGAATTTTCATTTCTCTCTCTCTTTTCTTTATCAAAGCCTTGTAACTCTAAATCAAATTGGGGACAAATCTTCCTTGATTATAATCATATTTGAATGAGAAAAACATGGACTTGAACATGCACATTGACTTTGATTATGACTTTTTTAACATTATTGTTTTGGACTTACATATATATATGAGCTCATCATGATTGAACTCGACATGAGCTTAGTCGAGAAGCCTTGGACTGTGACGAACTCCTATATGCATAATTATATGAACCTCGGATATACAGAATGTATTGTGCATAACCATATGCCTACCGTGTATAATAGACTATAGCTCGAATATGTCGTTTATCTTCTATGAACATATGACATGACTTAGGCCTTTTTTGAATTATCGTGTCTAAAAGCATAAAGAACATGCATATATATATATATATATGAAATGACTATGAGAACCTCAGGCATATCGACTCTTATGACCTTAGAGAACGTCAAGCATAATGACTCATATGACCTTAGAGGACATCGAGCATAATAACCTTAATGAACTTTAAGGACATCGAACATAATAATGAACTTTTGTATAACATTCCTCAAAGGCCCGATGTCATCCATTCAATAATGACTCTATCATAATACTAGTTTTAAATGATGAGTTAGCTCTTGATACACCATAAGGCGGTATTGGCCAACTTATACTTGATCATGCCTCCGTAACTGCCAAAATCAATAGTTAGATTATCACAATTGGCACCTAGAGTGTTATACCATCTTTTGGTCCAACATTACTAATATACTCTTTCAATATGGAGTCTCCCTGCATAAGTTGTATAAACTTCTCTAACTACAAACTCACTTCAGCTCTGCACATGAATCATGACCCAAAGCAAGTTCTGAATTCAACCAAACTCAGCATTCTCTTTAGCTACTATAGTCCACCAATCTAAGGCCTCTCCTTTTAAATGCTATATAGTCATCCTCATCTTGATTTGTCTTTCCATCAAAGTTCTCGAAATATATGTTCATAGTCATTAATCCAAGCCTTCGTCTCTACGAAACCTTTAGCTCCTATATACACCCGTCCTTCCATATTCTGGATGTCTTAAAACAATTTAGGGGAATTTAGTAGGCAAGGTGCTGCTTCAGCAGGCGGGGCAGCGGATGCCGCTGGTGTAGCTTGTTGAGGAGTAGGAACTTGCCCTACATGCCTTAGTGTTACTTGAACGATTCTGGCATTCCCCGAATAGTGGTATCTCTTGAGTAGAGGGACTCCCAACCTCAGAAGAATGGTTTTAAGCCACAATCAACTATCCGTAGGTTTAAAATTTTAGTTGCAACTTCCTAAGATATTAATATTTTGTTGAAATAAAAGATTTTCCTAATGTATTCATGATGTTCAAATACACACACACACACACATAACAGTATGAGAATAATAAAATATTTGAAACGGGCCTAATTTTAGTAGGGTTTTGAAAAATACTTTCAAAAATAAAAAATACGCACATTTACCTATACTTATTTCATTGATCGGATAACCTAAGCTCTAATACCAAATGTAACTACCCACCTCAAAACGGGCCTAATTTTCGACCCAATAAAAGTCCATTGAACCTTAGACCTATTCCAAAGCCGACTGTTGGTTGGTAAAATTGGTACAATGAACAATATACAGAGCTATTTATCTATATTATCAGAATCTCACAATATAAAGGACAAAATATAATATTAGAAATATGTACCTATTTCATATAAAATCCAAATCATAGAAATACAACATATCATACCAAATATCTAGAATACAATATCCTAAAAGCAATAATAACATGTCTGAAACTAGGTACGGCAAAATATATAAAAACATAAATAGATAGGTAAACTGCCTTGGGACTTCGCCTCTGCCTTCATCTTCTTAATCAGCATCGTCTTCCCTAACCTATGTGTTATAATGAAGATGGGTCAAAAAATAATGTTTGGTGAATGAAAACCTCAAGTCTTACCATAATAGTATTTGGGAGGTATCATTCAATAAGCAATATGTTTTACACATCTTATAGTATATCATACATCGAATATCTCCAATTGTAGGCCTGAAGTCCTCTCTAGTCCAACTCCATAACTTACGCTCTTCCAGTCCTACTCTATAACTTACGCTCTTCCAGTCCTACTCTATAACTATCTTCAACAGTAGGCCAAAGGCCCTTTCCAGTCTCATGCAACTACCGTCAGTCGTGTCCTAACAGCATGAGAGAAAGTACCAAAGCCACTTAATACCCTTTTAATGAGAATTAGGCAGACTCTTACCATTTAATACCTATGTCCTAGGTAGGTCCTTGTCATTTAATACATAATCCAAGGCGGACCCCGCTATGGTACTCCCTAACTGACATCGCATGAAACCTCATCAGACCACTTAATAGTTCTTTATGGGAAGAGGTAGAACCTATAATAGCCACTTAATTCCTTGATCCCGAAGTGGACCCCTCATGAGATTTCCCACTACCAACCTAAACAAAAATCTCAACCATTTAATACTTCTTATGTGGGAAAGAGGCGGACCCTACAACAACCACTTAATACCCCCGACCCAGAAGCATATCCTATGTATTATGACCCGTAACCCAAACTTGACATCTCAGATTAGTCCGACTATTCGTAGGCACTAGTAGCCAGATTAACTGGGCAGACTTACCCTATAGAATTTGGACTAACCTCGCATCCACAGTAGCCATTTATTATAGACGATGTCTCACATCAATCCCAAAATCACACTGTTGGTAACCAGATTAGCTGGACAGACTTCTATGTGCTTTTGACTGACCTTGCATCCTTATAACTTAGTCATAATTCCACTCTTCTAACATACTACCATATACACCACACCGCATTTCTTATTAAGGCCATATAAGGAAAACTTCTTACTCTGCCTTTAATTATGGATTAACTTTCATAATTATCCCTAACTTCATTCCTATGGATTTTAATGCAAATTACTAACCTATTTATACTACGTGATTAATACGTTATTAATTATATGTTAATAATATATTTATATGCTAATAATATATTCATACTTACGTAATATAAGCTAACCAGGTATTTCTAAGCGTGCGAAGATTTATGCTTCCTTTACTAATCATTAAAATGTCAAAACTTCAAAATTTATACAAATCTATCTACATACAATAACTTACAAATTAGCTAATATCCTTAGCCCAACAATTAACTTGTATTAAAAAAATAGAATCGCATACCAAACTTATTTTATATTAATATAGTATAATCAACATCTATATTTCAGGGAATAAAATTTATAATTTAAAGCCTTTATATTCTATTCAACTTTTACATATACAACGAAAAAGGGATTCATATTTAAATTACAGAAATAGGAAGTCTAAACTACGAATAGGAGAATTCGTACTTTACACATCATTTCCTAACTTATTTTCTTTTTAGAACCCCTTATCACAACAAAAGAGAAAAGTTAGAAGTGGAATAGAATATAAAATATTCAAATTTCAATAACCAAACAAATTCTACTATTTAATATAAAACAATTGAAATTCCAATAAACATAAAAATTGACATTTCTTTTGGGGGAATTTTGGGGTTTTGGTTTTAGGTTTTCGTGAACAAAATCCCCTAGGCATAAAACAGATCCAAACTTCTACTGTACAAATACTAAAATGTGAAAAACTAAAATTTCCACCCACTAAGAATTTGCTTACGTTCCTTTGGATTTACTACATGTCCATTCCTATTCTCTCCTTTAGACTTCTTCTTCTTTTTGAAATATATAACAATTGAATTGTATAAATTAGATTCAAAATCAGGGATTAGGGAAGAATAGAATTAGAAATCAAAAATTTAAATATTTAAAATCCCGTACTTGGAAATCCTAAGTGATTCTGAAATGAAGAGAAGAAGAAGACTGGCAAAGCTTCTCTCAAATGATTGGTGCATAAAAGTAAGGGGACTAGCCTCTTATTTACAGTGGTTAGAAGACACTGGAACCGCCAGATTTAAGTTAGTTTAAAATAATAAAATCTAGGCCATTCTTGGCCTAAATTAATCTTAGCTGCTGCCCTCCTACCGGTCGATCGCCCCAAAGAAGGTGGTCGACCGATCTATATTTTATTACCGTGAATTATTCTTTCCATTTCTTTTTATTTTGTTTCCCTATTTTTAATTACACACTAACATTTTGTTTAATGTTTTTCTTAAACATTAAGTTTGTCCTAACATTAAACTATTTATTACCCATTTTAATTTCCGCATTAACATTATCTAAATTCAAATTTTGAATTCATTTGAATTATTTTAAATTTGAAAACTTCAAATATCATTAACTTTTTTGTTTAAGCTTCGATTACAAAACTTATTATATATGAAAGTTGATTAGAAAATTGCCACGAACGCATTGGTGTAACTTTCTTTGCCAAATTCCAACACTTACAAAACTTCCATTTTCAGCCTTATTATTAATTAATTAATTTCTATTCATTCTTATGACTTATGAGGTGTTACAATTGCAGTAGGGCCCAGACCTTGAGTAATTGGAGGTAGAGGTGGTGTAAGAGAAGGATGACCTGTGATTTCGTAAATGGAGAAGTAAATGTTAGTCACAGTCTCGGGCGAGAACTAAAAGATCTCAAACACTGGAGAAACGAGGGATATACCTTCGCCAGACGGAGTCTCCTTGGCGGGGGATGCAACGATCTCACCCTCTTCTGGGGCTGATATGATAGGCTTAGTGATGGAAAGTAGAATATATAATTCAATAGAAATTAAAGCTATGGAAGCTGGAATCACTTGGGTGGCCTCAAAACTGGCCCCCTTAGTTATAGGGATATCCACTATAAGCTCTTGGGACTTAGGAGTTGATGATTCTTCCTGACCCAATGAGCTTGGGTTGATAGAAGCTTCAGTGGAAACTTTAGTGGCAAAATCTTCTATGAGAAGGTTATCTCTTCCCTCTTTAAGTTTTCCTATGTCCTCAGCATCGAGGTACATGGCTTTTAACTCATCTTTGGTGAGGCCTTCACCGGACGCTTCTACATGGTGCAACACCTTCTTTCAAGCATCGATGAGGGTAACCACGTATGTACCTCCCACTTCAAGTTCTTGTATTAAATGACATTAGCAAAGAACTACTGAAGGTTAATGGTCAATTCTTCCCTATCTTTGACCTTTTGCTCTTTTATCTCATTTAGATTATGCACGGTTGCAGTGTGGTGACTTGAGCCTCCAGCGTCTCAGTTTTTGATAAGAGTAAGGCGGAATAAAGCTTTTCATTTTCAATGCGCAACTTTTGGATCTCAGCTTCTTTTCTTTAAAAGTCTCATCCTTTTCTAAAATGACCTTATCATTCTCCAGGAGGGCCAAGTCCTTATATACGAGCTGCGTCTTGAGAGTGGGATTATTCACGTGAGTAGTTTATATGATATTTTTCATTACAATCTCGGCTTGATTGTGAGCCTTCATCATCTTCGCGACCAATTTTTTGGCCTTTCCCTTAGATTCCAGAGCCGTATCTCTTTTTTTCATCTTCTCTAAATCCCCGGTATGCCCCTCTGTGAGGCTGTTATATGTTTTCTTTTCAGATTCAAATGATTGGACGATCATTTGGTTGATTCGATTGACATTAGAGAGGGCATAGCAAAGCATCTTCTACTCGTATCCTTGGTTAAAAAGCTCTTAGACCCATCCAACCTTGCGGTCTGCCTCTTCCTTAGGAATATTTTTGATGTCATAGTCAAACATTACACCACTTAAGTAGAGGTTAGGGAAGGCTACCTACATGCAACTTGAAGGGGCTGGTGTAGGGTCGATTTCACCCTAAAGGGGGGGGGGGGGGGTGAATAGGGTGATACTAATAATAATAAAAATTAATGCGGAAATAAGATAATTGCAGCACAGATAATAGCAGAATAATAAAAGCAAAAATAGAACAACATAGATTTACCCAGCTTCGGCAAAACCCTGCCTACGTGTTGCCCCTAAGGTTTCTACTAAAAATTAAGTAGTCAGACGCTTACACACGTAAACTTGCGGTACCTGCTATCGACTAACCTAACTCTACGCTCAAAACCCAGCCACTAAGTTGTGAATTCTCGAACTACACCAACGTAGTTTGTAACCTAATTAAACAACTAGAGTTTGAAAAATTTAAAGAAAATTATAATTTAAAATAAACACTTAAAAATAAAACTCTATAGTTAAGCCCAAATATCAATAGCCAGCCCAAAAATAATGATAACTCCCTTTCATTTTATTTCTTCTATGTTAAAACCTCTGGCCGATCTTTTTCATTCCTTCGTTCCTTTTCAAAATTAGGGCTTTGCTTTGTTGAAGTCGTTGCTTGTTCTTTTGCTTCGATTGAAGTATGCATTTTCTTTGGATTGCTTTGTCAATCGATTACTGCTTCGTTCGTCTTTGGCTGCTCCAATTGTCGAGGTCGAATGATTATAAAACTAGTATACGGTTTGCCTTTTTCGAATTTTGATTATTCTCGACTTGATTCGAGTTTTATAATTTATTGCTTTCGGTAATTGTTTTAACTCGAATGATCTTTATGCCGATGATGAATTTGGGTATTTATAGGAATCGATTTCCTATATTTTCGTATTTATAAATATGTTTGAATTCTTTATGATTCTTGCTTGGCCGTTCGATTTTGCTTAAATGCTTGTGATGTATTCTGACTATTTAAATTCGTATGTTGCTTGAATTTCTTTGAGTTAGTTCCGTTCATTTCACATATGACTTCGACTATTTGAAATTGTGATAATCTAGTTTTATGACTTTTGACTTAGTGAAGATTGACTTGTTCAATTCAATGACTTGTTGCTACTACCTTGGTCACCATGGCTTTGATTCTGGCATGACATGATCATTGACTTTGTTTGAAATTCTCTGGTATTTGAATTTGCTGACTTGAGATAAAAATCGACTTCATTCATTGACTCACGGCTTCATGTGAATTGCTTCTCTTTACTGTTGACAATTTTTATTCGAACTGCACTTGAGTCATGTTGTCACCACTGCCTGTTACACACGACTTCACTCAGTTCATATTGTTAGTTGTTTGTTGCATAAGTAATTGTAGTCTGGTTCATCACTGCATATTGTTGTTGTGGTCTTTTTGGAGTATGGTTGTATTTCACTGTCTTGTGCCATTGTGTGCCTCTGGTCTAGCCTTGGTTGCAATCCTCTGGTTTTCATGTAGCATGTTTGCTCTGCTCCAACCACTGCTGTGTTGTCTCTCTTTTGTTCAACTGAGTTGTGTCTTCATGCATACAGTCTGCTTGTTTTATGATGAACTGAAATGCACTTAGTCCATCTGACTCATCGAGTTCATGCCATTTACTTGTTGCTCTGTTGTCACCTCTGAACTGATGAACTCTGGTAGCTGTAGTATCATGTGGTCTTATAGTCTAGGCCTGTTCTTGTTTATGTATGGTCTGAGCTGGTCTTTATGTTGTATTTATGTGTTCTTGTTCCTTGAGTTCATATTGTAACTGTTATGTGTCACATGATGTTTGTGTTGTGGTTGAGTCCATTCTGGTTCGAGTGAATTTGAAGCCAAATGTTGATGGAGTCTTTGTGCCGTCCTTAACATTAATGTTTGATCTGAAGCTTTATTGAGTTGAAATGGTTCCACATGTTGTATGCATGAGGACTTATTAGCATGGTCTGGTTTGTGTTGGTTGGACCTGTTTTCACATATGGATTTTCATTCATGTTGAGCTTGATTTTGATATATCTATAGCTTGACCATCCATGCTTTCTTTGTTGTATCTGATATCATGTTTCCTTGTATTCTCTGAGTATAACTTGATGCCGTGGTTGTTGCATGTTGATTTGAGTGTGTTGCATTTTGAATGCGGGTCATCTTGCCCATTCATTTGGACTGGGTTGCCTTGGCATTCTGAAACTTGTGTAAATTTGTATCTAGTTGTTTTTGAATTCATGCCTCATTGTTTGCTGGTCATTATCTTCTCATGCCTCTTCTTTGCTAACTCACTGCCGAGTTGTTTTGGTGTACATGATGCCTCTTGGCTGAAATTTGAGATGCTGAGGCAATGCACATGTGTACGTGTACACATGTGTATATGCAGGCTCTTGTGCTCATGTCGTGACTTTATTTGTATTGCACTTGAATATTTGCACTTGAGTTGAATCTAGCTTTTGGTTGGGTTTGACCTTGTGCTCACCTGTCCCTGCAATTTTATCAAGTGTATATCGGTGTGCACGGCCTTGTGACATGTACAGCTATACATTGTGCATGTTACAAGCTGTTCGTGTAAAATGAATTCAAAATAAATGATGATGAACAACCCAAATAACTAAGGCAAATAATATCTTCAAAAACTCACATTTTATTTTACACTGCAAAAATATTTCTTTTTCAATTTTACTGCGTCAGTGTTTATTTTGCAGATAATTCAAATGTTGGATTCAATTTGGAATAAAGTTGAAGATAAATACGAGTAAATGAGTGATATGTAGCAAGGTGAACATTGTAAATTGAAATTTGTGATGTAATCGAAATTGTAATGTAACTGAAATTGTGTATATATAGTGAGAGCTCAAATTTGTACTATTCAAAATTGTAATAAAATATTTGTTTGAATTTAAATTCTGTGTTATTTATTTTATTCAACAAATATTTATTAATTATGTGAAAAATAAAATAGTACAATAACAAATACATTTAAATGAATATATATATATATACATGTTTATTATCATCAAACAAAAATCATATACTTGCATATTCTACAATCTTCCCCTTTTGATGATAACAAACATATATTAAGATTTTGAATTTATTAAATGTATTTGGTCTTGATGAATTCCATTTGCTCCCTCTATTTGAATGCTCTCCCTACATCAAAGCTCCCCCTTCATATATGCATGAAAATAAATAAAAAATAAAAAATATGCAAATGAACCTAGATAGGAATATGCAAATTAAAAAATACGACTTGACTTATTTGCCAAAATCTTAACTTCTCTCTCCCCCTTTTGTTATCAGCAAAGAGTAATAGTGTTAGAAAAATAGAGATAAAGTGATAGACATTTATACAACATTAATACTCAATCGAGTATAAATATTAAATTTCAATAGAAAATCAAACAAAAATCATAAATACTCTGTTAGGCGCATTTCCACTCTAGAGTGATAGGGGTGATGTCGGCATATAAAACCATATAATTGTGTCTATTTGTGGTATAATTATATCAGGAATTTGAATGCCTATTAACCATGCATAACTGTTAGGACTTTTAAATGAGATTAGTAGTATTCCCAATTTTTATAAAAAAAATGAATTTCAAGCATCTTCTAACCACGCATAACCGTGAGGACTTTTAAATGGGATTAGAATCAACTTGTCTATTTAATAACCAATTTTGATATGTGTTCCATACATGCATAACCGTGAGGACTTTTAAATGTGCATGAAAGCACATACACAAATATTCCAAGTAATTCACCCATGCATAACCGTGAGGACTTTTAAATGAGATTGAATACTTTGGATGTTTTTATTAAAAAAATAAATAAAATAAAAGCGAATAATTTCCTGTTTAAAATACCACATATTGACATGCTATATTGTATTTTGATGAGTGATGGTCGTTAGAAATATGATAGAAATAGAGATGGTCATGGAATTTTTACCAACAAAAGTTATTATAAATCTTGTTTAAATTTCTTAAAGAAATTCACTAAATATACTGTCTCAAGTCATAACATATAATTAATATCAACACTCATCATTTTTTCAATCACTATTTATCTTTTCGATAATCAGTAGGGAGTCAGATTAGTTAATGTAGTCATTTAAGATCAAATCAAAAAATAAATATAAAATCAAATTTCTAAAATGTCTAATCTGAAACGAAGTCAACAACAACTATTTTCTGAAAGGGGTTTTCATGAAAAAATGTATGCCAATCGAAATTCAGTTAAAATGAAAAATTATGCAGATATTTTATTTGGAAATGTGATGCAACTTATGAATGTTCTTACATAAAACACATTCCACTAGTAATTTTTTCTATCAACTAGGCTACCCGTGTAATCTGCATCTGAATTTCCCTTTGACTCAAGGTTATCATTAGATAGATATCATAGACCAAATCGTGGAGTGTGCAACAAATACCTTAAAATCCTTTTTACAGCTTTTAAATGAAATTCTTTTGGATTTGAATTGAAAAAGTGTATACAAGCAAACACAAAATATAATGTCAGGTCAAATATATCCACGTGTATTTAGAATAATCATCAACCAATAAAAAACATCGTTAGTCCAAACAAATCTATATAAACTAGTTCAAAGACTCTAGAGGTACTTATAGTGTTCTCGGCATAACAAGATAATTTGCCAACAATCAACATTCATTTCTTTATCACATAACTGGCTGATTTAAATCAGATTATGGTGTAAATTTTCAACATATAATATATCGTTTAAGATAAATATACCGTTACCTATTTTACCTTTACCGATAATTTTTTTGTTATTGCCCATTGTGATTCTGCCACCATTGTACTAGGCTAAGGAACTTTGATTTGTCGCCCGTCGTGTGCCTGGAATAGCCAGAATCCAAGTAACACTGTTGTTGTTCCTTAGCTTGCCACCACACCTACACGAGAAAAGATTTTTGTGACCTATTTGTTTTTATAGGTCCATGGTTGTTAGTGACAAAAGATTTTGAAAAATATGTTTGTGTAGACCCAAAACAATATATATTTGTTCCTTTTGGCACCCAGATTTGGTTGAATTTAAGGGATTTTATATTCGTGGCTTTTGGAACCCAAATTGATATGGTTTTAGTGTGTTTGGGTCTAAACCAACAGTTGTTTTGATTGTGTCCAATTTTTCTACAAATTGTGCACTCGGATTTGACATGATTAATTTTACTTCTAACTCTTTCAGATTGAGTGTACCTAAGTCATTGTCTAACAATATTAACAGTTTGTTTACCTAATAACATATTTAGCAATCTTTCTCCTTTGGAAAATTTTCCTAAAGTTGTAGACAATTGTTGGACTTGTGCTTTGAGAGATTCATTTTCATTCAATAATAGAGTGCACTTTTTAATATAATTTTCTCTCTTGGTGTTTTCACTTTCTTTCAAAATCAGAATTTCATTTTCAAGCGATTTGATTTATTTTTGATTTTTTATTTCTTCTTCAAATGATGGACACTTATTACACTTAGGGCTTTTGTTTTGATAGTTTTTAACCGATTGATCAAGCTGTTTATTTAATTCTATCAAACTATCCTTTTGTGATTCAAGTTTAGCGTACTTCTCCCTAAGTCGTTCAAAACAGCCATTTACTTTGTGAAAATATATAAGTAATTATGAGTGAGTCAGTTTCGATACCTCGCTTGGCTCGTCATCATCGCTGTCAGTTGTATCACCTCAAAGACACAGATCTCCTTTTTCACTCTCACTGCTAGTGCTTTTATTATCATCATCACTTTTATTCCAAGTGGCTGCAAAAACTTCTCCTTTTCAATTTCTTTCCTTGGTCGAGTCGATTCTGAGGACAATTGGGCTTGATGTGACCGAGTCTATTACACTTGTGACAAATGATCTCCTGCTCTTTTGGGTTGTCTAGAACTTTGACTATTCTGCTTTTCAGTTGTTGATTTAGATCTGGATTTCCATACTTGTGATTCCACCTTTTGAATTTCTTTATTATCAGTGCCAGTTCTACTGCACCATCATCATCATCATCTTCACTTTCAGTTGTTCCTTTAAGAGCTATTGATTTCTTTCGAGTATCACCTCCTTTACGTTCTTCCTTGAATTTCATTTCTAGCTCATAAGTGGTGAGATTTCCGATGAGTTCTTCGACTTTAATTTGTTTCAGATCTTTTGACTCTTGAATGGCAGTGACTTTCGCTTCAAAATTTCGTGGAAGGACTCTGAGAATTTTTCGGACTATTTTCAATTCTGTGTATGGTTTTCCGAGAGCTTTTAATTTGTATACGAGATTAGAATGCCGTCCGTACATTTCTTTGACACTTTCATCCTTTTCCATTGTGAAGTTTTCGTATTTGCTACTGAGCATGGCAAGGCGAGATTCCTTGACTTGAGAGGTTCCTTCGTAAGTCACTTCAAGTGTGTTCCAGATTTCCTGCACAGTAAGACAATGTGAGACACGATTAAATTCAATTTGATCCAATGAACATATAATAGAATTCATAGCTTTAGCATTAACATTCTGTAGTTCATTTTCAAGATCTGTCCATTGATCCATCGGTTTTTCAATTTCTTGATTATCTAACTATAGTTGGTGTCCTATATCTTGTCTCAACAATATCCCAAGCATCAATGATTTTCAGAAAAAATTTCATTATATTTTTCTAATAAGCATATTCACCATTGAACATAGGTGGCCTAACTATGAACTGACCCTCAGCAAAAGCATTATTAGAAGAAGCCATTTAAAAAAAATCAAATTTTTAAAACAAAAATTTGTTTTTGAAAAATCAATTTTTCAAACAAAAATTGGTTTTTGTTCCTTGCTATGATACCACTTGTAGGATCGATTTCACCCTAGAGGGGGGGTGAATAGGGTGATACTAATAATAATAAAAATTAATGCGGAAATAAGATAATTGCAGCACAGATAATAGCAGAATAATAAAAGCAGAAATAGAACAACACAGATTTACCCAGCTTCGGCAAAACCCTGCCTACGTGCTGCCCCCAAGGTTTCTACTAGAAATTAAGTAGTCAGACGCTTACACACGTAAACTTGCGACACCCGCTATCGACTAACCTAACTCTACGCTCAAAACCCTACCACAACTCAGCCATTGAATTGCGAATTTTCGAACTACACCACCGTAGTTCGTAACCTAGTTAAACAACTAGAGTTTGAAAAATTTAAAAGAAAATTACAATTTAAAATAAACACTTAAAAAACCCTATAGTTAAGCCCAAATATCAATAGCCGGCCCAAAAATAAAGATAACTCCCTTTCATTTTATTTCTTCTATGTTAAAACCTCCGGCCGATCTTTTTGATTCCTTCGTTCCTTTTCAAAATTAGGGCTTTGCTTTGTTGAAGCCGCCGCTTGTTCTTTTGCTTCGATTGAAGTATGCATTTGATTTGGATTGCTTTGTGAATCGATTGCTGCTTCGTTCGTCTTTGGCTGCTCCAATTGTCAAGATCGGATGATTATAAAACTGGTATGCGGTTTGCCTTTTTTGAATTTTGATTATTCTCGACTTGATTCGAGTTTTATGATTTATTGCTTTCGGTAATTGTTTTAACTCGAATGATCTTTATGCTGATGATGAATTTGGGTATTTATAGGAAACGATTTCCTATATTTTCGTATGTATAAATATGTTTGAATTCTTCATGATTCTTGCTTGGTCGTTCGATTTTGCTTAAATGCTTGTGATGTATTCTGACTATTTCAATTTGTATGTTGCTTGAATTTCTTTGAGTCGGTTCCGTTCATTTCACCTATGACTTTGGCTATTTGAAATTGTGATAATCTGGTTTTATGATTTTTGACGTAGTGAAGATTGACTTGTTCAATTCATTGACTTGTTGCTACTACCTTGGTCACCACAGCTTTGATTCTGGCATGACATGATCATTGACTTTGTTTGAAATTCTCTGGTATTCGAATTTGCTGACTTGAGATAAAAATCAACTTTGTTCATTGACTCACGGCTTCATGTGAATTGCTTCTCTTTACTGCTGGCAATTTTTATTCGAACCGCACTTGAGTCATGTTGTCACCACTGCCTGTTACACACGGCTTCACTCAGTTCATATTGTTAGTTGTTTGTTGCATAAGTAATTGTAGTCTGGTTCATAACTGCATATTGTTGTTGTGGTCTTTTTGGAGTATGGTTGTATTTAACTGTTCACTATCTTGTGCCATTGTGTGCCTCTGGTCTAGTCTTGGTTGCAATCCTCTGGTTTTCATGTAGCATGTTTGCTCTGCTCCAACCACTGCTGTGTTGTCTCTCTTTTGTTCAACTGAGTTGTGTCTTCATGCATACAGTCATGCTTGTTTTATGATGAACTGAAATGCACTTAGTCCATCTGACTCATTGAGTTCATGCCATTTACTTGTTGCTCCGTTGTCACCTCTGAACTGATGAACTCTGGTAGCTGTAGTATCATGTTGTCTTGTAGTCTAGGCCTGTTCTTGTTTATGTATGGTCTGAGCTGGTCTTCATGTTGTATGTATGTGTTCTTGTTCCTTGAGTTCATATTGTAACTGTTATGTGTCACATGATGTCTGTGTTGTGGTTGAGTCCATTCTGGTTCGAGTGAATTTGAAGCCAAATATTGATGGAGTCGTTGTATTGTCTTTAACATTAATGTTTGATCTGAAGCTTTGTTGAGTTGAAATGGTTCCACATGTTGTATGCATGAGGACTTGTTAGCATTGTCTAGTTTGTGTTGGTTGGACCTGTTTTCACAAGTGGATTTCCATTCATGTTGATCTTGATTTTGATATATATGTAGCTCGACCATCCATGCTTGCTTTGTTGTATCTGATATCATGTTTCCTTGTATTCTCTGAGTATAACTTGATACCATGTCTGTTGCATTTTGAATGCTGGTCATCTTGCCTATTCATTTGGACTGGGTTGCCTTAGCATTCTGAAATTGGTGTACATTTTTATCTAATTGTTTTTGAATTCATGCCTCATTGTTTGCTAGTCATTATCTTCTTAGGCCTCTTCTTTGTTAACTCACTGCCGAATTGTTTTGGTGTAATGATGCCTCTTGGCTGAAATTTGAGATGCTGAGGCAATGCACATGTGTACGAGTACACATGTGTATATGCAGGCTCTTGTGCTCATGTCGTGACTTTATTTGTATTGCACCTGAATATTTGCACTTGAGTTGAATCCAGCTTTTGGTTGGGTTTGACCTTGTGCTCACCTATCCCTGCAATTTTATCTAGTGTATATCGGTGTGCACGGCCTTGTGACATGTCCAGCGATACACTGTGCATGTTACAAGCTGTTCGTGTAAAATGAATTCAAAATAAATGATGATGAGCAACCCAAATAACTGAGGCAAATAATATCTTCAAAAACTCACATTTTATTTTACACTGCAAAAATATTTCTTTTTCAATTTTACCGCGTCAGTGTTTATTTTGCAGATAATTCAGATGCTAGATTCAATCTGGGATAGAGTTGAAGATAAATACGAGTGAATGAGTGAGATGTAGCAAGGTGAACATTGTAAATTTAAATTTGTGATGTAATCGAAATTGTAATGTAACTGAAATTGTGTATATATAGTGAGAGCTCAAATTTGTACTATTCAAAATTGTAATAAAATATTTGTTAGAATTTAAATTCTGTGTTATTTATTTAATTCAACAAATATTTATTTACTTATGTGAAAAATAAAATAGTACAATAACAATACATTTAAATGAATATATATATATATATGTGTGTGTGTGTGTGTGTGTTTATTATCATCAAACAAAAATCATATACTAGAATATTCTACAGTTGGGAGAGGAACTAAAGAAACGAAAACATCTTTGCACTGAGGAAGAGGAAGAACGGTTGAAGACAGAGAGCATGATGTTGGAGATTGTTGTTGTGGTGGAGGAAGCTATGGTTGGGATTGAGGCGGAAGAGCACCAGAGGAGGAACCGCTATGGTTGTGTGAATCTTTGTGCTTCTTTCCATAGTCATAGGTCTGCCTCTCTTCGACCCGCCTCTTCTTTTTATCCTTCTTGTCCTGGGAGTCTTTTTCCGCCTCTCGCTCTTTGTCTTTTCTTCGAGATCTCTCTTTATTTATTTCATGCTCTCTGTGATAGCTAGTGTAATGCAGATATGGATTAGGGGTGCGCTTCCTTTCTTCGGAAATGCTATACTAAAGATAATTGAACCGGTCTCTTCCCATTATAACTAAAATGAAAGAAAGGATCGTATCCGTTAGGAAGCAATAAAATGAGTGCAAATATAGGGAGTGTGTTCATGATCCAAGAATTGTGTGGAGTTCCCCTTAAGTACTTTATGGACCGTTTTTCAAAGGAATTAATGACGGAATCTCACCTCCTTTGGCTAGAATACCCTATGAAGGGAAGTGGAAGCCCAAAGAACCTTCCATAAGAAGGTCAACAATGGGGATGTCAAAGTAGCTCAATGTAACACCCCACCTCTATACTCATACTAACCAAGAGTATTGTTAGATATAAAACTGTTGGATAATATATAGAATGAAGCTATATGGGGTACACACATATATACTCCCTTAGGCTAACACACAAATCTAACAATTAACTCATATATACGTACATAGTATCTACACAAAGTAATAAACCGTGTGCTGCCAGTTTAGAATAATAAACAATATACAATAAATATCTGGGCCAATCACAATGAAAATATATAATATACAATTTCTATCCAGTATACATCTCAAGATTATACATCCATGAAGTACATCATATATATAAAAACATGCAACTAAATTGTATAACTAGCCTCCACTATGCCCAGTAAACATAAGCTGGTCTCATTGCCTCTGAGCTTAAAAAGTCTCGGACTAACCCTGGTATTATGTAAATAGTAAACGGGTCAGACTGTATCTAAATCAAAGGTCATTAAACATATAAAACATAGTAAATGGTGGTATATAAATAATAACAATGTATCTCAACCAACTCCAACATCTCATAACGTAAAACACCACAAAACCCAACATAAAGATGTCATCACCCATGTAAAAGCTCATCGAATCAAAAATCATAAATCAACATCAAATGAGTGAATCATCCATATCCAAAAATCAACTAGAAAATCGAGAAATCATCTATAAAGAGATATCAATATAAAAGGATATCCAAAATCAAAACATAACAATGGCAACACATGCCAAAGGCAGATATAATAGGAACCATATGGAGATAAATAATGGTTTGCAACATACGCCAAAGAAGAAGAATATGTGACACATGCCTAAGAGAGATACAGGGATTGATCATACACATGACATAGTCTCTAGTATAATTTCAATGTACTTGTCTAAATCATATCACACCAAAACTAGACGGGAGACTGACGGACACACTGCTGCAGGAGACTACACACGAATCTGGCGAACACGACACACATGACTATCCAGCTTGTTTCCTACGGTCTTGGTTACCTTGACGGACCTCATGACTTTTATCCACCACATGTCATGAACAGGCTGCAGGACTACGCTCTGCATTGGTCACAACCTTGCTTTGCCCCTAATGGTAACGGACTGCGGGCCTAAGTGACACAAAAGGCTAAACATTGCTGACACATGGCTCTACTATTACCCACACACGACTCTATATGTTGCCGACACAAGACTATATATATTGTCGACACGTGGCTAATGTTGATACATTGCATTGAAGTGTCACAGATCTGTGGCGCAACTACCACAATCAGACCGCTAGGGTGGATACCGGCCAATCTGGTTCACTCCTGAAACATAAAGGGAGTTGGACAGTGATAGATAAATACTTTAAATATAAAAAGCACCAACACACAACTATATACACATACCGACACATGATACTATACATACGCTGACAAATAGCTACATACATGTATCGACACACAACACTATACATATGATGGCACACAGCTAAATACATATGTCGGCAAACGGTTCCACATAAGTCAACACTTGACTACAATATATCCATTGTAGTGAATATCACCCATTGTATTCCCATACTGAGTGTCATCTATGAGCAAAGGATAATTAAATAAATAACACATCGGCATCCTATACCATTGTCTATTACTAATCTATTTATTCAGTGCTCACACACAACACTCACCCTTCAATATTCTATACAACAAGTCCAAAGAATAACAGAAAAAGTGTTACCGAAAGTCTCATACTAGACGGTATCACAAATTTGTTTATTCAATTTTCTTTTCACATAGAATGAATATCCCAAAATCATACCAAAAGGATATCATCACCATATCATATTAAAATCATAAACTAAATCAATATCAACGGTGAATCATTCATATAATCCAATTCAATAAATACATAGAAGTAAGAATACGAAAAGTAAAATAAAATATATTAATCGAAACACACAAACACACACACATATTGAAATATACTTATAATTTGTTTATTAAATTTCAATATAGGGTTCAAATACGATAACTCACATCCAAATGCTTTCATACATATTATCAAAATCTTTCAAGAAATCATTATACGAATCAAATATTTATAGAATCTATTTCATAATTTTTCTATAACTAAATAATAATTTAAAATAAATTTATAAACTTCCAAAATAATTCTTTTCATTTCAAAGTATAATTTATAATTTAAAACCTTTATTACGTATTCACATTCAAATCTTAACTAGCTCATATTAAAAATGACCAAATATTTCTTGAAATTACATTTCATAATCTTCTATAATGAAATACTATTTCAAAATAAATTTATAAGTAACAAATAAATTATATTTATTTCAAACCATAGGATATAATTTAAAATCTTCACTTTATACTCTAACAGATAGAAATAAAATATTTTCTATTTTCAAAACAACTTTTATATCCAAAATAATTTCCAAGAAATCATTTTATTTACCAATTAATTTTATTAATTTATAAATATACTTTAATTTAATTTAAAATATCAAAAATAATTTATCGAAGCTTTCAAAAATATTTTGAAACCAGAAGATCAATTGAATGTCCAAAAATATGAATTATGGGGCAAAACCTCTAAAACCAACAACAATCACCAATACAATTTTATCTTATGGCCGAGTAAAATTCCATCAAATTTCGTCCATACACGATGCACTCAAAATTTAAATAAAAAACATAAATTAAAATTCAAATAGACAGCATCTCACTGGCATTTTTCAGACATCCAACAAATACAAAATCTCATTAACCAATCAAAACACATCAAATACAACACAACCAAGTGAAAATCTTAATCAAACAATTCATCCAAGCAAACAACTCAATTTCACAATCAATCAAATCCGAATAACCAATATTCAGCACAACAATCGTTCACTACACAATTTCAATCAATTAACCATATCAACCATCAATCAAATAGTTAATTTCATCCAATATATCAACAATTCACATCGAATGGTAAACTCATCGAAATAAAGCTCAAATATCCAATTAGTAATTTCCATGGGCACAACGAGCTTCAACTCTCATCTTCATGTACACACATCAACAGCCCCTAACTTCAACTTGACATCGCTCCCTTCCTACGCAAGCACCAACCCTTAACAACTTCACGTCACAGCTTCAACTTCGGTCAAACTGCCCTACTGGAAACCAATGCGCTCTGCCTTGGTCGCCAACTACTGCCTCAACACTATCGAGCATAATGCTTCGCCAACTCCCAATTTTCTAGCAGCAGTTGCCCATAGCCAAACAGCGCCAATAACAGTCGAGCCTCCTCCAGATCGTGCACCTCCATCCACCAAGTCGCTAACTATCACCTCATCACCGACCCTTCCAAAAACCAACCCCAACCACCCTTTGTCATTGTGCGATATTCGCGTCCATTCCAGGCCATAATTCGCGACTCACCTATCATCGATTACTTGGTCACGACGTTCAATAGTCTTCATCATGAGGATCTCCAACCGCCTAGGCTTCGTAGTCGAGCCTCTCCCCCTCGCGTATGCTTATCTTTGAATCGATCGTTGATGTTCGTGTATATTGGTGATTTTTTTAATATGTAAATTGTGGTTTTCTCTTAAGTGAATTAGGGCTGAAGTTATTTAGGAGTTGGGATTGAATTAGAAAATAGGAGAGGCTTTGAGAGAAAAGGAGAAGGGTCTGAATTTAAACGGGTTTGGGTTTTGTTTATTCTGGGTCGGTTATATTCAATTTACAATGATAATCATTCACTCTTTCAATTTATTTACAAATTTGATCCAATTTAATTTTAATATTTTTATACTTCATTATCCAGAGTATGACAATAACTGCACGATCTTATTCAATCTGATGATTGCTCATTTATTTAATCGTTCGTTATTCCATTGCAAAATAAATTTGTTTCTCAATTATTCCAACACTAAAAAATATTTATATTGAACAAAACATCTTATTTCATTTCAAAAGTTTATTCGAAAAGAGTTTATCAATTCAATTCATTTTATTAAAATAAAAATCCTCTATTAAATTGAATTTAATTAACTAAAAAAATTATTCTAAAAATATAAGTCATCTCAAATCAAATTCAAACACTAGGTTTGTCAACAGATGCTTTCGGATGAGGATAGTTCCATATCCGCATCGACATCCGAAATCATTTTCGGATATCGAATATCTACATCCGCGGATACAGATGGATATCGGATAATTATCATATCCGCTAACGACCGATAAATCAAGAATTATAAAAAGAAAATTTTAGTTTAACATAAATATTTTTCAATTCCATTGATTATATAAGTGTTAAAAATTAATAAATATGATTATAATAAACCGTTTCGAATAGTTAAAAAGCATTAAGTGCATATAATATAAACTACTAACTTAATAAAATAAATAAATATCTTTCACTGCAATAAAGTACACATAATTTGAACTATAATTTTAACAAAAACCGGATGAATAGTTTTCGGATGTCTTCGTATCCGCATTCGAATACAGATATTTATTCGCTTTTCGGATGTGGATGTAGACAAATTTCAAATTTTTTGGGTATCCATTGACAACCCTATCAAACACTCATTATTTATTAAAATTTATTAATTTTACGACATAGAAAGCAAGGTTGTTACAGATTTTCCCCTTAAGAAAGTTGCATCCTCGCAATTTCTTATAAGGAAGTCGACATATACAACTCATACTCTGACCTTCTTCATAATCATCGCTCATCTATCAAACTCAACTACTTGATCCTCTATGTGGTTCTTACATTCCAACTCATTTCATCGTATACTGAGAATTTAAATAGATTTATTTTAATGTCATTTATTTTTCACAAACAATATAATCCTATGAAAAAATTTCAACATCCGAAATTTTTAGAAAATTTTGATAGTCTCCTATGTTCGGAGAGCATTTTGAAAAATCACAATATGATAAAATATATATACATCGACCAAAACATGTTAGAAACAATTTATATATTAAAATCCTGCCACACGGCGTATATTTTATATTATATTACTCTTTTAAGTAAAACGTGCCTTAATTTGCGTTACTAAGCGAGTTCACTTAATTTGTATGCAATTATGTGCTAATTTTAATCCAACGTCTTCATGTATCTGCACGTATCTTAAACAACCATCAAAATATTGCATTTATCTTTAAGAAGGCTTTATACTTCATATGGATGGAGAGGAACACTAGGGTGTTTAAAGGGCAAGCTACCTCTAAACATGTATTGGTCCTCTCTATTATTAGTTCTTTATAACCTTTTCTGGTCCTTTGTATTGACCCTTTGTTTTTGGTGATTTCCTTGTTGTAATATCTTGTTATTATCCTTTTGTTAATAATAAGTATGGTAGGGGTCCATTTAACCCCGCTGGCTTTGCCAAAAAAAAAAATATTGCATTTATAATTGTTATACTCATTTTAGTAATGAAAATAATTTGCGCGTCTACTTAACAAAATGGCAGTTTTAATTTAGAAAAGTTAAAATTTTGCAAAACTTCCAATTTTTTTTACTCATTGCCTTGGCCTAAAGTACAAAATAATTGAAATCGGACCAAAGGATCAAAAGTTATGATCAAAACATCATACCGCTTTGGCGTAATAAATTTCAACTACATATCCATTTATCTAATTTGCAAATTTAGGATAAAAAACAAAAAAAAATTCAAAATGCTTAAATCAAAAGTTGTTACTTAGGTCATTATCTTTCCGAAATGGGAAATCATCTAAATTGGATAAATAGTTCAAAAGTTATAACTAAATGTATTTAACTCTGTTTTAGTAAATTATCAATTTGGGACAGCGAACACTTTACGAGTTAATTCATGTTTAAACCTTCACGAACTTCAAAAATTTTGAAAGCACTAAACAAAAAAATTCTCACTTATACAATCGTCTAACCAACAAAAGGAGAACCGAAAAAATCGGGCCACTTCATTACAAGTTATGATCATATTAGTAAGGACTATATATTTGAAACTAACTTTTCTTCGTCAAAATTTTCCTATGTTTTCACAAAGCACTTTTTTTAAATATTTTAAACTAATCAACATCTCTCGCAAAACATTTATTACCATATTTTCAAGGTCGTATAAAAATTATTTTTTCAAAATAATTTCCATTATTCATGATATACCATTTAAAGTGAACTATATGTAAAGTAAAAGTGAACTATTGATGCCCATATATGCCACTAACAGTGTTGAAGTTAAAGAGAACTGTGTGTGTAAAATTGAGTTTATATGTAATACAATTACAAAATAAGTAATGGCTTATTCAAAGGAACAGTATTAGACTAGTATCATTGTCATTCTCACATCTTTCTGTTTGGGTAACTCTGTAAAATAAATGAATTACAGAATTAACATGGAGATATGTACATGCTTTTCAAAAAGAAAAAAACCTCAGTAGAGATAACAAAGATGAACATTAGTAGTGTATTTGAAAATAGAATGTAAAACTAGGTCCTAATTTATAATGCAACCTTTCGGTAACTCTTTTTTTCTTTTCCCAATGCTAACTGTCCCTATCAAAAGATAAGAAATAATATATAGTCCATGAGTTTTAATGTAGACTATTGGCTATCAAGTAGATCTATTAACTGGACAGAAGGTCCTTTTAATTGGGTCCAAAATATGCTGTCATGAAGGGAGGAAGAAGCCTCTGAGCCAAATATCAAAATATATAACACACAAGGCATGGAGATATGGCATAGATACAGAGCCAACATAAATTCAGAAATAAATAGATTTTAAGAAAATCCTATGAGCTTACAAATTTTAAACAACTTTTTTGAATGCACGATAGGTTACAAATTTATCCTACTTTCAAGTAAGTACAACAACTAGATCGATTGAGCTTACAATGTGTAACGACCCGTAATTTTACCACTTTGGAAATGAGATATTTAATTTATTTTAAATATTCAAATATATAATTTTAAAACTTAATAATTATGTTTTATTTGAAAAATAATAAACGATAACTTATTTTTAGAATTTGATTACAAAATCAAGAAGTTTTGATTTTCGTCGAAAATTGACAAAGCCGGTTTTTGATAAAATTAGATATATATCCAATTAATTGTTGTAAATGGTAAATAACTCTTTCTAATGGTTATATAATGATACGCTAACAATATAAATTTGATTTATAATGATTTTATAAACATATATACCTGTTTTATAATGATTTTATAAACATATATACCTGTTTTATAATGATTGAAAAATTTCGTCGCATTCTGGAAGTTCGACGTCGTATTTTTATAAATGTATTTTAATATTGTTTAATACTGTTTTATAATTAAAATATACTTATTTTAATTATTTAAAAATGATAAGAAACTTACTTTCAAGTTTTGTTTATAAAATAAATAGTTTAACAAAAACGTTAAAATGTGACCGTAAAACGTTTTGTCGATAATCAATGTTTTGTTCTAAATAAGTTGTCGCAACATTGTTGCACCTTTATTAGCATGTTTTAACATATATATTACAAATTTTAATAACTAAACAAGTTTAATTTTACTAATTATGATTAGGAAACTTCTAGAATATAATTAAGAAAAGTAAGTAAGGAAAAAAGTTAATAAAGTAAACATCAAATCAAATCACATCAAAAATTTAAACAAATCTTCTCTTTAATCCACTTTTCCATCCAAGTACATTTACTTAAGTCTTAAGTGACTAAGACATAGAGTAAGATGTGAAAGGTGATGGTAAGTGTTGAAAAAGTAAGTTTACTTTAAGGTGAAGTAAGGGTATTTTTGTCATTTCACATAATAATATTTTAATTCAAACTTTTCCTATAAATACCTACCACTTCTTTCACAAATTCCACACATTTTCCATTCTTCTTCTTCTTCCTTTTCTAAGCCTCTCCTTCTTCTTTCTTTGAGCTTTAATGGCTTCCATGCCTCTCTAAAAAAATTCCAAAAGCGTAACAACGTTACGACAAAAATAATCGATAAAAAAGTGTACCACTTAGGTCAAGTTCAAACTAGTAAGTTCCATCCATCCACCCAAGGCCGTGTCCACCTAGAAGCCATCTCCACCTCTTTTCATCTCAACTTCAAGGATAACGGAGCTATAGCCGGATTTCAAGAAGTTTCGTGCAATAGTAGCGAAGCTATGGTCAAATCCGTAGTGAAAAAGTTAGCAAAATTGGTAGGAAGTGTGGTTTAGATCTAGAGTTCCTTATCTTAAAGTTTGATGGAGTGGAATCCAAAGTGAGTTATTTATTCCTTTAAGTTCATTAAAACCATTGCTAAGTTGAAGGAGCTTTAAGTGTTACGTATTGTTTAAAAACCCTTGTTGAATGCTTTTTTTACTTTATTTGCTAAAACAATAGTTTTATTTCCTTGTTTGACTATTTGTATGGTTAATTAAGTATATTAAAATTTAGAAGTTAAATACTTAATGGGGTATGCGGAAACGACTAGTACACGTGTTTCGTCTATGAGATCCAAGGAGACTTGGACGAGGGACGGAACATGTTGATGGAAAAGCCTGGATGCTCCAAAATAAATATCAAACCATTTTAACCCAAGATAAAATAAAGTGTTATAAATATTTGATAGAATGAAGCATTGGTTATCATTTATTGTTGTGTTTATTTCATTGATTGATTGTTTGAATTAGGCTCGGCCAGTATATGAGCATTGATTATTATTTATTGATTGTTGACTTTGCTTGAATAGTTTATGAGCAATTAATTATCCATATGCATGGGCTTGGTAGAAAATAATTGTAGGCTAACACCCTTGTGATTTATTCTACGATTTGACTAAAAGGTGTTTAGCGATAATATTGGTTCATTTGAATTGTTATGATTAGTTATAATAATTTGACGTTAATGGAATTATTTTCAAAGTTGGTTTTCCTAAATGAAAGCTTATGAATGTTTAAAGAAATAGAAACATTTGGAAATGAAAATTTGAAGTTATTTTATATAAAAGTGATTTATATAAAGAATGATTTTATAAAAGTGTTTTATAAAACGAAAAGAATTTCAAGGACTAAATCCGATGGTTTTAAGATGGTTTTGAAAGGATTTGGAAATGCAAATTATTATAGATTTGAAGTATTTGTAATTATTAGTGCAAATGGTTTTGCCACTTCAGGATATAAAGTGATTTGTTATGTTACCGACGATTCGAGTAACCCATAACCAAAAAGTGGGCAAGGGAGGTGCAGATGTTCTGTAGCCTTAGTATAGTCCGCTCTCGTTGAAGAGGGATATATATATATATATATATATATATATATATATATATATTTCGAAAGGCTAGGACCAGTTGCCTTGTTATTGGGAGAAACCTCTTAATATGGTTGCATATATTTTGATATGCTTTTATAGTAGTATTTTGGTATTTCCAAATAAATAATTTTAAAAGTGATTTGTTTTCAGATCCCGAAGTAAAGGACTAGTTTGAATATGAAAGGCATATATGTATATTTCAAAAGTTTTGAAATTAGAAAAGTCCAAAGAGATAATTTCCGTAAATTTAATTAGATTTTGAAAATCTAAAATTGAAGATTAAGTCTAAGTGGGTAGTTTTGGGAATTGCATATTGTTTGTTGCATCGTAGGCTCCATGAGTCCTATTTGCGGTAGGATAACTACGTTGGCTTGATTCTGTATCTAATTGGGTACCCAATTAGATAGGGGTACGTAGACAGTCACAAGTGATAGTGATGCAGCCTTAACAATAACATAATATTTTTCCGTTTATTGAGTTTGCAGGAATGGCTATTGTTGTCTCTCTCATTAGAGTTGTGCAACGGTAGATTTATTTGTATTTGTATTTGGTATGTATTCAAGTACACCCAGTAGATTAAATTGATTACTCTGATAACTTGGACAATTGAAATTTTATCTTATACATTTAATAATGTTGAATATTTATCAAATATTATGTATTAAGTTGGTTGTTTTCATTCGTAGTTTTAAAACAGACGGGTTTTTCGGCGATTTTTACCAGTCCGGATATCCGAGTCGTTACACAATGCACCATAAAATGTTTGGTGGTTTAAATAAACCAATCACCATACACATATACAATCACTCAGAAAGAAGATATCTATGCGTATATGTGAAACTAAATTTCAAATTCAATGCATTTCGATACAATTCAATAGAATTTCATTTACACATTCCTACTATACATGACCTGCCTTCAATTTCCATTAGGTGAACTAGTATAAATTGCACGTACGTGCATTTAATAGCTAGAATAATATACTTTTTTTATTCGATAAAATAATTAATGAACGGGTGTGCTATAAACACAAATACTTTGGGGCCACAACACCTTTATTTCAAGCCGTTATATTGGTGGTGTCAGATATAAATTAATAGTGAAATTCCGTCGATCGATCGAAAAAGGAATGGTTGTTAAAGTTGCAAATCGTTGGTGAGATTCTATTAATGGATGGGAGGGTATATTCGGAATTTCAAAAAGACACCGTGCAAATCCTATTCATTGGATTCTCTTTAATAATAGTAGAGATAGTTAGGCCCTTATTGTTTCCAATACGTATTTTCTTTCAAAATAGATAAAACACTTACCAAATTCATTACTTTTATATTTATTAAATTATTTCAATTCTTTTCAAAAAAATCCACCCTTTTCAAACCATAAAAGTCTTTACAAAACATTTTAAACCTTTCAAAATATTGAAATCCAAGCAAAATATTATTATTATTCGCAAACTAATGTGTCCAAATGCCCCGTCCTAGTGTTTAGGAATCCCTATCGATAACATTGGCCAAGCGCATCAATCGAAATTCTTTAAGCACTCAACGAAAAAATTAACACCAAAATATTTTCAATCACTTTATAAAATCAAAATCAAATTCATATTTTATTGAATCATTTGCTTGTTTGAAAAAAATATTTATTTTCAAAAATCTATAGATACATCCAATTCATCAATCATCTACAACAATATAATTATCACACAACATCCATAAAATCCAACAAGCATTTCACACCAATAGACGCATCTTCAACAAATAAGCAAACATACGCCTTCAACAAAAAACTATCTACTGATTTCCCTGTGCAACTCTGGTCACTCCGGATCACTTTATTCTTATATAAGCCACATAAAGGTTTTTACATCTTCACCAGTACCGACACTACTAGTCTGGTAAACAATTCTTTATTTCAGTACCTCCCTCAATTTCTACTTCACACAAAATAAATACATATAGAAGAGGTAGAGATAATGAACACACACATACACATAGTAGGAAAATAACAAATACGTTCCCAAATGATTACCCCAATAATCATTATATACTCCTACCATCGCTTAAGTATAGATAATAATCTACTATACACCCATAGGGACATGGACTCTAAGTCTTATCTAAGGCCAAGACTCGTGTCTCTTATATACTCTGTATTGTTCTAAACATGCTCTGACCATATTTTAATACCCACCTCTATACCCATACTATCCAAGAGATTTATTAGATAATATAGTCGGATAATATGGAGAATGAGGCTATATGAGGTACGCATATGTATATTCCCTTGAGCTAATACTGATACGTATTAAAACACTGAATAATTAGCTCACTTATATGTACACAATATCAACACAAAATAATAAACATGTGTGCCTCTGGAATAGAACAATACAATATACATTAAATATCAAAGATCACAGAGTCAATCACAGCGAAAATATATAATATACAATGTCTATCCAGTATACATCTCAAGATCATACATCCAAGAAGTACATCATATATACAATAACATGTGACTAAACTGTATAACTAGCCTCCACTATATCCAGTAAACACAAGCTGGTCCCATCGTCCCTGAACCTGAAATGTCTCGGGCTGGCCCGAGTATTATATTAATAATAAAGGAGTCAGATTATATCTAAATCAAAAGTCATTAAACATATAGAACATAGTAAATGCTGGGTATATAAATAATAATAATGTATTTCAACCAACTCCAATATCTCATAAAGTGTAAAACCACAAAACCCAGCATAAAGATGTCATCACCTATATAAAAGCTCATCAAATCAAAAACCATAAAACAACATCAAATAGGTGAATCATCCATATCCAGAACTCAACATGCAAATCTAAAAATCATTTATAAAGAGGTATCAATACAAATAGATATCCAAAATCAGAACATAATGATGACACACATCAAAGGAAGATATGATAGGTAACATATGGAAATAAATAATGGTTGGTGACACATGCCAAAGAAGAATAATAGGCGACACATGCCTAAGAAGGATACGGGAATTGATCATACATAGGACACAATCACTGGTATAATTGCAATATACTTGCCTAAATCACATCACACTAGAACCAGATGGGAGACCGACGGACACACCTAATACATAAGACTATGCAGGAAACTGGCGAACATGATACATGTGCCTATCCTACTCGGCTCCTATAGTCTTGGTTACCTCGACGGACAACACGACTCTTATATACCGCACGTCATAAACGCGCTGCAGTCTATGCTCTACATTGATCTTGACTATGCTTTTCCCCTAACAGTAATAGATTACTCTCCTAGGTGACACTAAGAGCTAAACATCATTAAGACATGCTTTACTATTGCCGACACATGACTCTATATGTTGTCGACACATGGCTATAAATATTGTCAATACATGATTAAAATATTGCTGACACATGGCTAATGTCGACACACGACATTGGGGTTTCACAAATCCGGGGCGCGACCACTGCGATCAGGCCGCTAAGATGGATACATGCCAATCTGATTCACTCTCTAAATATAAAGGATGTTGGATAGTGATAGACAATACTGTAAATATATAATAGCCGACACATAGCCATACACACATACTGACACATGGTACTATACATGTGCTGACACACAGCTAAACACATGTATCGATACATAACACTATACATATGCTGACACATAGCTAAATACATATGCTAACACACAACTCCACATAAGTCAACAAATGACTATAATATATCCACCACACTGAATATCACACACTATATCCCCGTATTGAGTGTCATCCATGAGCAAAGGAGAACCAAATAAATAACACATCGATGTCCCATACCACCGTTTGTTACTAGTTGGTTTATTCAGTGACTCACACATAACAGTTGCCCATCAATATTCTATATAGTGAGTCTAAAGAATAACCGAAAAAGTGTTACCGAAAGTCTCATACTAGACGGTATCACAAAACCGTTTATTCAAGTTTCTCATCACACAGAATAGAAATATCTCAAAATCATACCAAAAGGATGTCATCATCGTATCATATTAAAATCATCAGTTAAATCAATATCGATGGAGAATCATTCATATAATCCAATTCAATATATACATACACATAGAAGTGAGAATACGAAAAGTAAAATAAAATAGATTAATCGAAACACACAGACACAGACACACATATGTGTATATATGGAAATATACTTACAATATGTTTATTTAATTTCAATATAGGATTCAAATAGGATAATTCACTTCCAATGCTTTCATACATATTATCCAAAACTTTCAATAAATCTTTTGACGAATAAAAATAATTATAGAATCTATTTCATAAATGTCTATAACTAAATAATAATTTAAAATAAATCTATAAACTTCCCAAATAATTCTTTTCATTTCAAACTATAATTTATAATTCAAAACCTTTATTATGCATTCAAATTCAAATCTCAAATAACTCATATTGAAAATCACCAAATATTGCTTTAAATTACATTACATAATCTTCTATAATGAAACATTGTTTCAAAATAAAATTTTAAATTACAAAATAAATTATATTTATTTCAAATCATATGATATTTTTAAACCGAAATTTGGTTCAACGTTCAAAATGTTGTACAAGGTGGTTTTGTTGAAGAAATTCTAATAATACCCCTTGGTTTTATGATTATTCATGGAATTGTTTGAAATACGATTCATAAGTTCGAAAAATAAAATAGACAAGTCCAAATAACAATAGGCAATATGCTCAAGTCATGTCTTTATTCAATTATGAACATGTTACAAAATGTGCAAATATGCAATTTTCTAATTTTTCAAGCCTTTATTTGTAAATATCATATATCATCTTCTCCCTCGTTAATCTTTTTTCCATTAGAATTGTCCTCGAGCTCCCAATGAAGAGAACTTAGAGAAGATTATAATTAGAAAAAGTGATAAGAGTGAGAAAGAAGTTAAGGGTTCCTTTTTATGAGGGGGTGCTCTATTTATAGTGGTTGGAAAAAGGTATGACTTGCTTCCATTAGCGATGTGGGACTTTATGGTGCTACTTGTTGTAAGCACGTGATAGAATATGAATGACTTTAAAGCTTTATGAAGGAGAATACACTAAATCCTCTTGATTTTTAGTTCTCTTTCCTTGCATGGCCTTTGACATTCCATGGCATTGATGTGGTGCGACATCGAGAACATGCGATATTCATGAAATGTTGCATCGATTGATATGTGTACCTATATTATGTCGACGACACGCTTCTTAGTGAATTTCCTTGGTTGACGAAGTCGATGTCAATAAGATGCAGCATTCATGATAGGCGACTTTGAAGAGAGGCGACATTACTTGAAATGCAAAATTAAAGAGATGCGATATCAATGAGATGTGACATCGATAAGGTGTGACATTGAGAGGGTGCAACATTGAAGAGAGATAGTGTTGATAAGTGACGACATCAGCTTCATGCGACATCATTCACTGGTGATTTTCGATATGCTGTTGTATGACATCATTACTGCTCTAATGGCATGCCTCATTGATTGAATGCGATGTGGAATCAATGCGGCATTGATTGAGTGTAGCATGGATGACAAGCAGTATCCTCTTTTACCTTGATGGAATGTGACATCATTATAGCTATAGGTTTTTGATATCTTTTCACTTGCTAGTCTTCGATGTTGACTTTCATACTGATGATTTGCGACATTCCATGCCGCATTGATGATTTATAATATCCCCTAAGATGTGGCATTACTTGCAGTAGGTTCAACATTGAATATTCTTGTCTGAGTGCGGGATGCTCTTAATGGTGCGACAACTTCATCTTCATTGGTATGACATCGTCTGTTGATAATTTCTTTACGTTCACAAATGCGATAATCCATATCGCCTTTGGATTCGATATCACTTCAGGTTCACTTTATCCCCTTTTCAAAATATATGGATAACGGGTATAATTCAAAATCTCCACTTTATAATCTAACAGTTAGAAATAAAATATTTTCTATTGTCAAAACTACTTTTATATCCAAAATAATTTTCAAGAAATCATTTTATTTACCAATTAATTTTATTTATTTATAAATATACTTCAATTTAATGTAAAATATCAAAAATAATATATTGAAGCTTTCAAAAATATTTTGAAACCAGGAAATTAATTGAATGTCCAAAAATATGAATTATAGGGCAACTCCTCTAAAATCAATAATATTCATCAATATAAATTTTATCGTGTGGCCAAGTAAAATTCCATTGAATTTCGGCCATCAAACAATGCACTCAAAATTTAAATAATAATACAAATTTAAAACGCAAACTGACAGCATCTCCTTTGCATTTCGGACATCCAAAAAACACAATATCTCATTAACCAGTCAAACACATCAGATTTCATACGACTAAATGAACATCCCAATCAAACAATCCATCCAAGTAAAAAATTCAATATTCATAATCAATCAAGTCCCAAACAACCAATATTCAACACAATAATTGATCACTACACAATTTAAATCAATTCAAACCATATCAACCATCAATCAAACAATTAATTTCATCCAATATATCAATAATTCACAACCAATAACCAACCATCGATTCAACCAAGCAATCAAATAAATGTATGGGGAATATGCATCAATTTGTAGAAAATAGACATATATGTGAGTGAGAAAACTCACTGAAATAAAGCTTGAACATCCAATTAGTAATCGTCATCGACAGGATAAGCTTCAGCTCTCATCTTAATCTACACACATCAAAAACCCCTAGCTTCAACTTGACATTGCTCCCCTCCTACACAAGCACCAATCCTTAACAACTTCATTTCATAGCTTCAGCTTCGGTCAAACTGCCCAACTAGAACCCAACACACTCTTCCTTGGTTGCTAGCCACTGCCTCAACGCCGTAGCACAAACCACCGTCGAGCACAGTGCTTCGCCAACCTCCAATTTTCCAACAGCAGCCACCTACAGCCAAACACCACCAATAACAGCCGAACCTCCTCCAGATCGTGCACCTCCATCCACCAAGTCACCAACTATCACCTCATCATCGACCCTTCCAAAACTGACCCCGACATCTCTTTGTCATTGTGTGATATTTGTGTCCATTCTAGGTTGCGATTTGTGACTCCCCCATCGACGATTACTAGGTCACGACGTTCAATAGTCGTCTTTGTGAGGATCTCCAACTACCTAGGCTTTGTAGTCGTGCCTCTCCCCCTTGCGTATGCCCATCCCTGAATCGATCGTCGATGTTTGTAGGATCTAGATTAACCCTAGAGGGGGGGGGGGGGTGAATAGGGTTATCGCACATTTTCTCAAATTAAACGCGGAAGTAAACAGCAGATAAATAAATATGCAGTAAAGTAAATCACACACAGAATTTACCCAGCTTCGGCAACCCCTGCCTACTGCTGCATTCCCAGATTTCTATTAGAGTTAAACAGTATCCCGCTTACAAACACTCTGACAGACTCGCAGACACTCGCTCCCGCTCACAAACACTCCTACAGACTCGCACACCCTGCTCTGCCTATAGAGTTTCGTTTACTCGCAAACTCTGCTCCCGCCTATAGAGCTTTGCAAACTCGCAGCCTCCCTGCTCACTGAACTAACCCTAACTAGACAATCTGACAACACCTAAACCCTAGGTGGTGATTAACTCTAAAGTTTTGACTTTCAAAACAGAAAATAATAACAAATTAAAATAGAAACTTTAAAACAAAAACAACCCCTTTAAAAATAACCCTAGTTTTAATTACTAAGCCTTAAACAATTTCGTGGCCGCCCCTTTTATAATTTAACCCGTCTTTTATCTTCGTTCCTCTGAAAAAAAATGGCGACCGTCCCTTTCTCTTGTTCGATCAAAGTTAGGGCTTTCAGAATGCCGATTTTAGATGGATGATTTATCACGTTCGCACGTTTCTCTGAGTTGCTCTCGGCCCTCTGAAATCGATCGAGTTTGTGGATGATTGCTTGTTTGATTTATCGATCGATCGTCTTCCTCTTTGCTCTGAAAATTAGGGGTTGCGAAAAATTGAAGGTGTCGTTCTGTCGAATTTACTGTTTGGTGCTTGCGACTCCTTCTCTCGAGTTCGTCTATGATACTGGTATGAGATTTCCTTTTGCTTTGCTGGTTATTGCTTGATTGAACTCGATTGCCTTGGATGCCGATGATGATTAGGGTTTTTGCGTTCGAATGATTTTTCGTTTTTTGCTCATACCGATTGTCGATGATGATATTGGGTTTTTATAGGGTTCAAAACCCTAATTTTTCGTTCGTCTGATTTGTGCTTTGGCCGTTCGATATGATTTTGATGCTTGCGATTTTCTTTGACATTTTCAAATTGGATATATGCGTATATTTTGTTTTCCTTTTTCGTGATAATCTCGGTATTGATTATGTTGCTCCGTGATTATCTCAAATTTGACTTGTTCGACTCTGTGATTGCTATGGCTTTGGTTTCGATCATTTTTACTTGTAAACTCTTGCTTGTTTGACCTCTGATCATCGGCCTTGACATGTTCACTTTAGTCACTTGAGTCTGTTGCCTGCCTTCACTGTTGTACTTCACTGTACTGACTCTGATTGTTGAACTTGGGTGATCATTTCTGTAGTCACTGCCCTGTTGTTTTGGTTATATGTGCATGTTGTAGCTTTGACCATTTGTAGTTCATCACTGTACCTTGCATTACCCTGTGCATTCATTTCCTGTAGTTGATGACACTGGTTGCTCTGGTTGATCTTGTGTGCTTTTGCATTGATGCTTTTACTGTTGTACTAACCAGTTCCCTCTGTTTCAACTGATTGTACATGTTGCCCATTGTACTTCTGTAGGCTTTGATCCCTGTGTACATTGAACTGGTGCACTTGACCATGTTGCTATGTACATATGTGTACTGCTATATCATGAATCCTGACTTTGATTGTTCATTTCTTTGCCTTGTTGAGTCAGTTGCTTTGGGAATTGTAATCTGCATTCATGTTGCTTTGTTGTGTTACTGTGGTCTTTGCACCTTGAGTTTTTGTGAAGTTGGTATCTTTACTTGCATATTTCAGTAGCTCCTCCTGTACATGCTGTTGAGTTCCACTGTCCTGTTGTTGTCGTATATGTTTATTTGATACTGCTGAAACAGTGGCATTGATATTGAGACCTGAGTTGAATCCGATGGATTTGACCTTGTTGTTTTGCCTCCATTTAAAAATATTGTTGCAGTGATTATGAGTCGACGTGTGCACATGAGTTGGCGGGGCGGTGCACACGTGTACAAATGTACACGTGTGTATCGCAGCCACTCAAGACTGTCCCTGATATAAAATATACTGATATGCACAATAAAATGATGACGAACAACCCAAATAACTGAGGCAAACAATGTTT
Organism: Allium fistulosum; assembly: GCA_030737815.1. Classification (NCBI taxonomy): domain Eukaryota; kingdom Viridiplantae; phylum Streptophyta; class Magnoliopsida; order Asparagales; family Amaryllidaceae; genus Allium; species Allium fistulosum. Next base: position 1,121,936,725 of record CM060904.1, on the reverse strand, counting down.
TCAAAATCGTCTTTTCTTTCAAATTTCAGAAATATTTCTTGTTCAATTTTACTGCGTTTGAAAATATTTTTTCAGATTGCTTGGATGCATGAATCAGACTGGAAATCAATTGAAGACAATATGAGTGTGAGTGAATGTAGTGAGGATAATGATGTAAAATCGAGTTGTGATGTATTCAGAAAATTGTACAGTTATAGTGAGAGTGTGAGTGTGTACTATTCAAAAACTTTGTAATGACAATGATATGAATAAAATTTCTTTTTGGATTCCAAATTCTGTTGTTATTTAATTTTATTCAGTATATTGTCATTTATTCTGTGAAGTATGAAATAGCACAATATCAAATACATTTGTATGAATATATATGTTTATTATCATCAAACAAAAACTATATAACGATCATATAATCGCATATTCCACAATCTCCCCCTTTTGATGATAACAAACATATATTTAAGATTTTGAACACGTGAAATGTATTTGATCATTCAATTTGCTCCCCCTATTTGAATGCTTTCTATTTTCTCAAAACTCCCCCTTTATAAATGCATAGAAGCTCCCCCTTCATCAATGCATAGTCAAATAAATAGACAAATAAAATTTGACTTCTTTGCTTGATTTTATTTGACAAAATCTTAACTTTTCTCTCCCCCTTTTGTTATCAGCAAAAGAATAACAGTGTTATAAAAATAGAGATGAAGTGATAGACATAAATCTAACATTAACATCAATTGAATATAAATATCAAATTTCAATAAAAATCAAACAAAAATCATAATTATTCTCGTTAGACGCATATTCCACTTTCAGAAATGGTGGAGATAAAATCATCAAAAATCATACAGTTTTGTCTATTTGCGGTATATTTATTTCAGGAAATTTGAATATCTACTAACCATGCATAACCGTTAGGACTTTTAAATGAGATTAGTAGTATTCACATTTTTAAAAAAAAATTCAAGTATCTTCTAACCACGCATAACCGTGAGGACTTTTAAATGGGATTAGAATCAACTTGTCAGTTTAAAAACTCAATTTTGATACGCGTTCCATACATGCATAACCGTGAGGACTTTTAAATGAGTATGGAAGCACATAATCAAAAATCCAAGTAATTCACCCATGCATGACCGTGAGGACTTTTAAATGAGAGTGAATACTTTGGATATTATTTTTATTAAAGCACAAATGATTTCTTTCACAAATCTGAAGATATTGTAAATTGAAGAACAAATAATCTCCTTTATAAACTACCACAAATTTACATACTATATGAAGTTTTGATGAGTTATGGTCGGTAGAAAAGATGATAGAAATAGAAATGGTCATGGAATTTTTACCCAACGAAAATTTTTTATAACTCTTGTTATGAAATTCTAAAGAAATTCTTCTAAATATACTGTCTTGAGTAATGTATGAAAAATATCGACACTCATCACTTTTTCTATTCACTATTGATCTTTTCGATAACCATTAGGGAGTTTGATAAGTCAACATAGTCATTTAAAATCAAATTCAAGAATGATTATAAAATCAAATTTTCAAAATGTCTGCTCTGAAAATATGAAAAAGAGATGATTTTCTCAAAGGGGTTTTATAAGAGAAAAATCTGCTAAAATAAAAATTATTTCAAGTGAAAAATATGCAGATATTTTCTATGAAAGAAATGATGCAATTAATAAGAATCACTTTCAACTCTTACTTTTTCTATCAACTAGATTACCAGTGATCCTCATTCGAGTTTTTCAATTTTATTCCAAATTATCACAAATTCATTTTGATAGACCAGACCATGAAGTGAGTACCATAAACAGAGTTAGCAACATTTTTGAATTTGAATTGAAGCAGTGTAAATAATTGAAACTCGTGAGTAAAGCCAAAATCAAAAGTATTATCATCCAAAAAAAATAATTCGGAAAGGATTTTCAAGCATAGTGTTATTGACATGATTGGCCAACAGTTTTGAATAAATCAGAGTCAAAAATTATTATCTCAATATTGACTGATTTTGATTCAATATTATGGTGCAGATAATCACCTTTGATATACCGTTCAAATATACCAATACCTGTTTTACCTTTACGATATTTCTCAAAGTTGTTCATGGTGATTCTGTCACCTTTACATTGGGCTGAGGATCTCGCTTAGTCATCCGTTGTGTCCTTAGAACAGTCTGAGTCCGAGTAACACTATTATTGTTCCTCTGCTTGCCATCTCACCTGCACGAAAAGATTTATGTGACCTATATAGGTCCATGATTGTTAGTGGCAGAAAAATAACGAATAGTTTTGTGGAGACCCATTTTAACAAGTTTTGTACTCTTTGAATAATCAAAAATTCAGACTTTTTGGTTAAGAGATAAACCTATGTAAATCAAGAAGAATCATCAATCAACAATAACGAATTCCATTCAAGCTTGCAAATTCATTTGGTTCAAGTAAATCTATGTGAATTGACTCAAGGACCCTTGATGTGCTAGCAAAGTCTTTATCAATTATACTTGCGGTTGTCTTTCATGATCACAATTCAATTCTCTAAAATTCTCTAGGCTGAGGAGCTTCAAATTATCACCTGTTATATGTCTAGAACAGCCAAAAACTTGAAACCATTCTAGTTACTCCCTAGCCTGCCAACAAATCTATATAGAGAGAGGGAGGGAGGACCTAGAGTAACTCGTAGGTCCAATGATATTAGTAACAGAAGCATTGTGAATATACACTCCCTTTGGAATCCAAACTTGTTTTGTATTTTTATTCTTGTTCCAATAGATATTGAGTTTGTTTGTAAAATTCTTAGGAACCCAAACTTGTATAAATTTTGTGTTCTTGTTCCTATGACTACAATTTTCAATATGATGTCCAATTATTTCACATTCAGTAAAGATGCCCTTTCCTTTTGCACTATCGTCAACCTGTGATTTACCAAAACCTAGCCCTTTTCGGTTGTTAGCAAACAGTTGATTGCCTAATAACATATTGAATGATTTTTCTCCTCTAGAAAAGTTATTCAGTGATTTCTCAAGATCTAGGACTTTGGTTTTCAGTGTTGAGTTTTCAGACACAAGTGTAGTGCATCTATTTATAAAATCCTTTTTCCTAGTCTCAATAATTTCCTTTAGATTCAGATTTTCTTTTTCAAGATCCTCGAAGCTATTTTTCAGTTTAGATAATTCTGAATCTAAAGCTTTACAGTTTTTACATTCTAGGTTTTGAATTTTTTCAAGTTCAGATTCTAACCTAAAATTTTCATGGGCAAGTTCTTTCCTATCAGATTTCAGTTTTTCATTTTTAGAATCAAGAGTTTCAACAGTTTTAGTAAGATCGAGGCACAAATAAACAAGATCTTTATAAGAGTAGTTTTTTACCTCATTGGATTCCTCTGAGCTTACTTCTGAATCTGATCTTGATTCCTTTGAGCTTGCTTCTGAATCTGATCTTATCGTAAGACACAGATTAGCCTCCTCTGAGCTATCAGTTGAAACTTCCTCTTCATCCTCATCATCCCAAGTTGCTGCGAAGGCCTTTTTCTTCTTTTTCTTTCCTTTGTTGTTTTTGAGAAGTGGACAGTTTTGTTTGAAGTGACCAGGCTTGTTGCAGTTATAACAGATTAGTTCGTTTTCAGAGTTGTCAGAATCTTTAGATGTATTACTACTGGTCTTCTTCTTTCGTGGCTTGTATTTCGACCACCTTCTGAAATTATTGACAGCCACTTCAAGTCCTTCAATTGGATCAACTTCTTCTTCATCGCTCTCTTCTCTGCTCTTTAAGGCAATCGTCTTCTTCTTTGGTTCGGAATTGATGCGTTCCTCCTTTGCTTTTAACTCAAGCTTGTACGTCATCAGATTTCCGATCAAATCTTCCATGCTCAGTTTGCTTAGATCTTTCGATTCTTGTATTGCCGTGACTTTTGCCTCAAAGTTCATCGGTAGGATTCGTAGTATCTTCCTTATTAGCTCTACCTCAGAGAATTCTTTTCCAAGCGCTCTAGCATTGTATACCAAGGTTGAGAAGCGTCCAAACATGTCTTTAATGCTCTCGCCTTTGTCCATCACAAAGTTCTCGTATTCATTGCTGAACAGGACTAGACGAGACTCTTTGACTTGAGAAGTTCCTTCGTGTGTCACCTCCAAAGTATGCCAAATTTCCTGTGCTGTTTTACAATGAGAAATTCTATTAAATTCAGTTTTATCAAGAGCACAGATAAGAGCATTCATTGCTTTAGCATTTGTGGTTTTCAATTTCTTATCGTTAGCATCCCACCTATCCCTCGGTTTAGGAATCTCAGTATCACCAATAGTTATAGTGGGAGGTGTATAGCCAGTTTCAATAATATCCCAAACATCGTAATCTACAGAACTAAGATAAATACTCATCCTAACCTTCCAGTAAGCATAATCATTCCCATTAAACATTGGTGGCCTAACAATAGATTGCCCCTCGGAAAAAGCATTATTTGATAAATTCATGACTCTAGAGTTAAAAAAAATACCGGGCTCCGATACCACTTGTAGGATCTAGATTAACCCTAGAGGGGGGGGGGTGAATAGGGTTATCGCACATTTTCTCAAATTAAACGCGGAAGTAAACAGCAGATAAATAAATATGCAGTAAAGTAAATCACACACAGAATTTACCCAGCTTCGGCAACCCCTGCCTACTGCTGCATTCCCAGATTTCTATTAGAGTTAAACAGTATCCCGCTTACAAACACTCTGACAGACTCGCAGACACTCGCTCCCGCTCACAAACACTCCTACAGACTCGCACACCCTGCTCCGCCTATAGAGTTTCGTTTACTCGCAAACTCTGCTCCCGCCTATAGAGCTTTGCAAACTCGCAGCCTCCCTGCTCACTGAACTAACCCTAACTAGACAATCTGACAACACCTAAACCCTAGGTGGTGATTAACTCTAAAGTTTTGACTTTCAAAACAGAAAATAATAACAAATTAAAATAGAAACTTTAAAACAAAAACAACCCCTTTAAAAATAACCCTAGTTTTAATTACTAAGCCTTAAACAATTTCGTGGCCGCCCCTTTTATAATTTAACCCGTCTTTTATCTTCGTTCCTCTGAAAAAAAATGGCGACCGTCCCTTTCTCTTGTTCGATCAAAGTTAGGGCTTTCAGAATGCCGATTTTAGATGGATGATTTATCACGTTCGCACGTTTCTCTGAGTTGCTCTCGGCCCTCTGAAATCGATCGAGTTTGTGGATGATTGCTTGTTTGATTTATCGATCGATCGTCTTCCTCTTTGCTCTGAAAATTAGGGGTTGCGAAAAATTGAAGGTGTCGTTCTGTCGAATTTACTGTTTGGTGCTTGCGACTCCTTCTCTCGAGTTCGTCTATGATACTGGTATGAGATTTCCTTTTGCTTTGCTGGTTATTGCTTGATTGAACTCGATTGCCTTGGATGCCGATGATGATTAGGGTTTTTGCGTTCGAATGATTTTTCGTTTTTTGCTCATACCGATTGTCGATGATGATATTGGGTTTTTATAGGGTTCAAAACCCTAATTTTTCGTTCGTCTGATTTGTGCTTTGGCCGTTCGATATGATTTTGATGCTTGCGATTTTCTTTGACATTTTCAAATTGGATATATGCGTATATTTTGTTTTCCTTTTTCGTGATAATCTCGGTATTGATTATGTTGCTCCGTGATTATCTCAAATTTGACTTGTTCGACTCTGTGATTGCTATGGCTTTGGTTTCGATCATTTTTACTTGTAAACTCTTGCTTGTTTGACCTCTGATCATCGGCCTTGACATGTTCACTTTAGTCACTTGAGTCTGTTGCCTGCCTTCACTGTTGTACTTCACTGTACTGACTCTGATTGTTGAACTTGGGTGATCATTTCTGTAGTCACTGCCCTGTTGTTTTGGTTATATGTGCATGTTGTAGCTTTGACCATTTGTAGTTCATCACTGTACCTTGCATTACCCTGTGCATTCATTTCCTGTAGTTGATGACACTGGTTGCTCTGGTTGATCTTGTGTGCTTTTGCATTGATGCTTTTACTGTTGTACTAACCAGTTCCCTCTGTTTCAACTGATTGTACATGTTGCCCATTGTACTTCTGTAGGCTTTGATCCCTGTGTACATTGAACTGGTGCACTTGACCATGTTGCTATGTACATATGTGTACTGCTATATCATGAATCCTGACTTTGATTGTTCATTTCTTTGCCTTGTTGAGTCAGTTGCTTTGGGAATTGTAATCTGCATTCATGTTGCTTTGTTGTGTTACTGTGGTCTTTGCACCTTGAGTTTTTGTGAAGTTGGTATCTTTACTTGCATATTTCAGTAGCTCCTCCTGTACATGCTGTTGAGTTCCACTGTCCTGTTGTTGTCGTATATGTTTATTTGATACTGCTGAAACAGTGGCATTGATATTGAGACCTGAGTTGAATCCGATGGATTTGACCTTGTTGTTTTGCCTCCATTTAAAAATATTGTTGCAGTGATTATGAGTCGACGTGTGCACATGAGTTGGCGGGGCGGTGCACACGTGTACAAATGTACACGTGTGTATCGCAGCCACTCAAGACTGTCCCTGATATAAAATATACTGATATGCACAATAAAATGATGACGAACAACCCAAATAACTGAGGCAAACAATGTTTTCAAAATCGTCTTTTCTTTCAAATTTCAGAAATATTTCTTGTTCAATTTTACTGCGTTTGAAAATATTTTTTCAGATTGCTTGGATGCATGAATCAGACTGGAAATCAATTGAAGACAATATGAGTGTGAGTGAATGTAGTGAGGATAATGATGTAAAATCGAGTTGTGATGTATTCAGAAAATTGTACAGTTATAGTGAGAGTGTGAGTGTGTACTATTCAAAAACTTTGTAATGACAATGATATGAATAAAATTTCTTTTTGGATTCCAAATTCTGTTGTTATTTAATTTTATTCAGTATATTGTCATTTATTCTGTGAAGTATGAAATAGCACAATATCAAATACATTTGTATGAATATATATGTTTATTATCATCAAACAAAAACTATATAACGATCATATAATCGCATATTCCACAATGTTTGTGTGTACAGGCGATTTTTTTTAATATGTAAATCACGATTTTCTCTTGAGTGAATTAACACTGAAGTTATTTAGGGTTCGGGCTTGAATTAGAAAATAGGAGAGGCTTCGAGAGAAAAGGAGAAGGATCTGAATTTAAACAGGTTTGGGTTTTGTTGATTTTGGGCCGTAGATATTCAATTTACATTGCTAATTATTCACTCTTTCAATTTATTTACAAATTTAATTCAATTCAATTTAAATTTAATTTTGTACTTCATTATCTAGAGTATACAGATAACTGCACGATCTTATTTAATTTGATGCCCACTTATTTATTCAATCGTTCATTGTTCCATTACAAAATAAATTTGTTTTTCAATTATTCCAACACTATAAAATATTTATATTGAACAAAACATCTTATTTGATTTCAACAATTTATTTGAAGTTTATTAATTCAATTCAATTAAATTTACTAAACCAATCCTCTATTAAATAGAATTTATTTAACGAAAAAGTTTTTCTTCTCAAAATATAAATCATCTCTAATCAAACTCAAACATTCTTTATTTTATTAAAATTTATTTATGTATACAACATAGGATTAGTCCCATATGCCTATGTCCATGGCTTAGGCATTTATATATTTTCATTAATACTATAGAGCAATGGGTCACGGCTTGTCGCTATGGTGTTACAGTTGGAAAGATGGGGACGTTGGTCTAGGTAGGTGAAGTTCAATTGAATACTATATAAAACCATTAGAATTGTGTTGGCAGCCACTTATTCTATCCCCAAGCGTATGTAGCTCGATGGATGGCATCCTAACACGTGATTAGTATTAGTTTCATGATATGTTTATGAGTACTCGGTGCAGATGACATAGTTCTGTACAATTATATGAATGCATTCACTTTATGTTTAGGTAAGCCTTGTTAGGGACCCTGGGGTACCACTAGCTTGGGAGTATAGTATTACCCCTACACTTGCTACTGTTTTACACTATTATAGTCTTTCACGATATATGCTATTGTTATATTAGCAGTTACGCCTATTGTGCTGACTTGTTGAATGTACTAGAGGAGAAGGGCTTGGTACTATTATAGCGTTATCTTTTGAGATCTTACTTGTTTATTATATGTACCTTTGTTTGCATATGTTGTATTGGGGGATACCACTTAGTATATTTTTCATGTTATACACGTGTATTGGATATCATGTAGTTAGTGATATTTCCTTTTCACTGGACTTTAAGCTATCCATCTCCATGTTTTCTCTTTTATTATATATTATTTGAGTTAGTTGACTAGAGGGAAATTTCTAGCTAGATTAGGTTTTAAAGCCATAGTATATATATATATTGCTATGATTATCTACCCAATATTTTGTATATGGACATGTCAGACTTTGTCATGTACATTAAATGTACTATATGAGATATGTTGTATCATTTGGACCCCATTTGTTAGGATTATGATGTTGGATCTTATGCATCATTTATTTATATGATACTTATTTGGTCTTGCATATGTATGTATGTGTGTATTTATATTACATTTTATTCCTTCCATTGTGAAATCCTTTCTTAACCCATAGTTGATATGCTTTGTTCGTTTGATACTTTACTTTTAAGAGTCGTCCTCTGTGACACTTGAGGATTCATATGCCATTTTTGCGTAGATTCTAAGCATTATGAATAGGTCTATACAACTACAACCTAAGGCTTAGAGTATCATAGGTCTTCTAAGCTAGGCCAACCAATAATGTAAATAATTCATACCAATAAAACCAATGATGTAACTAATTAAAACCTAATGAGGTTGATCGACCCCATTGGATTATAAAAAAGATGAAAAATAAACTGCTTTTTTATTATTTCATTTTACCTACCCACTACTCTTGTTTTGCATCCTTTTCTTCCTTAATGCAAACAGTTCTTAGAATTTTAAGACCCAAAGCCACGAAAATGTCTCTTACATGAAATCGTTTGTATCAAAAATCAAACTTCTATATGGATTGTCCTTGCTTTGAATTGCTTTCTTCTTCTCATTTTCTCATAGTTATCTCATGAAAAGAAATGATCAAATATGTATAAGTTGTTTACTTGCATAATTAAATTGAATGTTTAACAAAAAATTAATTGAGTTCTTTGAAACATATAAGCTTCACTAAATTATTTAAGGGAATTAATTATTAATTGAATTGACTATTTAATAAATATTACTATTAAAAGTATAATTTTATATACCTCATTGTATGAATTGAAACAAACTTATGATGCTTTTTGATTTTATTCAATGGAGGAGTTCAAAATTTTACTATAAATCATAGGTAATAATTAGTTGAGCTATTTCATAAATTGAAAGTAATAAGTTCTAGTTCTAGCAGTGCTACATATCCATCGCCAAATTTTCCTCCTACCCTATATTTTCTTGTTTTAGAAGATAATTTAAATGATTTTGTAGTGCATCCAAATTTAAGAAATAACATTAGTCTTTACTATGCTAAAAGGAGAAAAAGTTCATTATATTTGCAAAAATGTCCATGCCAACTTAGAAATCATGCATTCCCCTGGCATTTAATTGGCAAAATGTCGGATAACTACAATAAAACTTTTATCCCACATCATTTGATATTTTATTAATCTCCTTTATACACACACACACACACACACACTTATTTCTACTACTTATTAATTTTACGTGGGTAGTATGGGTTACTGGGTAAGCTCGCACATACATGCGCATGCGTGCATGGTCGAATGGGAGCATGTCGCACTTTGATGGTGCATTTGGCATTTGACACTATGCACTGCAATGAAATGAAATGAGCTTGGTTCTCCATTACTCTTCCTTCTCTTTTTTCATTTTTTTTATCAGCTCCTAAAATCGAAAAAGATAAATCCTTTTATTTTCATATTAGTTACAATCATGATTAATAGAATTATAAATAAATTAAGAGAATTGTCTCTTCATTGCCCCGACTATTCAACTTTCTCACCTTTGGAGTTTTGAGCTGTAGTTTTCCCACCCATACCTATTTATTGCTATTTCTTTAATGGAAATAATAAAAGGAAAAGAATCCAATTCATCTTCTTAAAAATTCTCTAAAAACTCCTAAGTAATTGTCTTTCTACACTACTCCAAATTCTTCAATTTGAGTGCATAAATTTGAAGTTTGTTGTGTGAACCTTGGGTGAAAACAACAATCAATGATTGCAACTTAGTTGCGGCGGGGTTCACTTTCAGGGTAGTGGTCTATCCATGACACGACCCCTCTTTCCTACTCTTTGCTGACTATCTTTTCTTACAAATTGAGAGGAAATTTTCATAGTAAAGAGTGATGTCCCTTCCAATCAACTGCATTCTTCCCAATCCTTTTAGATTTTAAGTGTTGGACTAAACTAACTACAAATGCTAATCCTAGAAACTACTCATCATATTCAAGCAATTGGAAGTCGATTATGTCCAGTATACTAAACCCCCTACGAGGTTTCAGAAGCTATTGGTCCAGCTACAACTGAAACTGCACAACAAAGCGTCGTACCAAAGGAGAATGATAATGAAGTCAAAATGAATTTTGAAATGGATAACAAGTTAAACAAGGGACACATGCTGACATACATGTCAAAAAAACGTTTGATCTGTTTGTTAATAAAAAGTCAGCAAAAATCATTTGGGAAACACTGGAAAAGAAGTATAGAGTAGATGATGCTGGAAGAAAAACAATACATGGTAGGTAAATGGTTGCAATTTTAGATGGTTGATAACAAGTCAATTGTGTAGCAGATTCATGAATATGAGAACTTGATATCTGACATACTCAATTAAGGAATGAAGATGTATGAGATCATGCAGGCTAATATATTGCTATAAAAATTCCCATCATCTTGGAGAAATTACAGAAATTATCTCAAGCACAAAAGGAATGATCTTTCTCTTCAAGAATTAATCAATCACATGCATATCGAGGAAGCAAACCATTTAAAGGATAAATTCAATGCTACGACCATTGCCTTTGATAATGCTAATCTTGTGGAAACCAAAAATCAATCTAATGCAGATAGATCAAAAACAAAGGGAAAAAGACTCAGAATTTTGCTAATCTGAAAATTCAGAGTGTTGTAAATAAAAATAATAAAATTTAGAAGAAAAAGACCATATGTTATGTATATGGAAAAACAGGTCATAAGGTGCATCAATGCTTCCAACGAAAAGGACGACATAATTAGAAGCAAGCTACCAATGTCAAAGCACAAGCTAATCTTACTAAGAATGAAGATATCATAGTTGCAGCCATTGTCGAGGCTAACTTGGTGGAAAAACATGACCGATTAGCTGCTAGACATGGGTGCTTCTAGACATCTCTGTGCAAATTGAGAGCTTTTCCATCAATTCCAGGATGCAGTTGATGGTGAGTGTGTCTTCATGGGAAACTCTACTACTGCTAGAGTACTTGGAAAATGAATGATTCTTCTTAAACTTACTTCTAGAAAAACTTCAGCTTTAAATTATGTATTGTATATTCTCTCCCTTCATAAGAATTTAGTATCCGGTGGGGTTACCGAACAAGTGTGGGATGAAGCTTTTTTTAAATCTGATTAAGTTGTAATAACTAGAAATGGGGTATTTGTAGGAAGAGATATCTAGCTAATGGTCTATTGTATTAAACACTGTTGTTTCTAGTAGTGGAAGTAGTGAATCCTTCGACTTAATTGACTGACTCCTTTGACTTAGGCATAATAGATGGGGACATGTTAATGTTGGCTTAATCAATTGACTATGAAAACCAAATATGCTAAATATAGAATATGACATTTTATCTTCCAAATGTCCTATATGCATTGATGCCAAACATGCTAAAAAACCTTTCATATCAGTCACTAAGAGAAGTGCTAAATTACTAGAATTAATATAGTTAAACTTGGTAGATATTAAGAACACAACTAGTAGAATAAGTAAACGCTATTATGTAACCTTCATTGATGATTCTTCTAGATACACCAAAATCTATTTACTTAGGTCTAAATACGAGACTTTAAAAATGTTCCTAAAATTTAAGGCTAAAGTTGAAAATCAATTAGACCGAAAAATAAAAAGGCTTAGGTCTGATAGGGGTGGAGATTATTGTACTAACTTTCTAAAAATTTCTTTGAGAAAATGGAATTATCTATGAAACAAGTACTCCTTACAACCCCCAACAAAATGGAGCAACCGAAAGGAAAAATAGCACTCTTAAGAATTTGATGGATACATTGCTTTTAAGTTATAGTATGATTGATTATACGTGGGGAGTGGGGAAGATGTTTTATCAGCATGTTATATTCTTAATATAGTACCCCATAAAAGGTTGGATAAAACGCCTTACGAATTGTGGAGAGGTTTTCCTCCAAACTTATTTTTTTGAAAGTGTGGGGTACCTTGCTAAGGTGGGTTTAGAAAACTTTAGAAAAACTAATATAGGACCTAAAACATTTAGTTGTGTATTCATTGACTATGCATTTAACATTGTTGCATATAGATTCATGTCTTTATATGATCGAACTATTTGTGAGGCTAGAGATATTGTATTCTTTGAAAACATCTTTCCATTAAAGAACTGTAATAATGAGAGCTCTTTTGGCTCTTCTATTGCCAATGATGTGTCATTGTCTTTGCTCACCCTACCACATATTGCTAATGAATCTAAAAATGAACCTAGAAGGAGTAAAAGGAAATGTGCATAAACTAACTTTGGACCGGACTTAATTACTACCTTTTTGGTAGAGAACACTAATTTTAAAAGGATTGATGATATCATTGTTTTTGTACTTTGAATTGAACAAAATCCTAAAACATACGAAGAGGCAATTAACTCTAGGGATGGTAATTCTTGGAAAGATGCTATTAAAAGTGAACTTGATTCTATAACACCTAGCCATACTTGGGACTTAGTTGACCTGCCCAAGGGATGCAAACCAATTAAGACTAAGTGGATCTTTAGAAAGAAATTAAAAATTAACAGTTCTATAGATAAATTCAAGGCTAGATTAGTAGCCGTTGGTTTCACTAAAAAGAAAGACAGTGATTATTTTGACACTTATTCCCCTGTCACCAAGGTGGGTAATATTAGAACTTTAGTTGCCTTAGCTACTATTCATAATCTAGTAGCATACCAAATGGATGTGAAAACTATAATTCTTAATGGTAACTTAGAAAAATAAATTTATATGGAACAACCAATAAGTTGCATGGTACCTGGTCAAGAGAATAAGGTTTGCAAATTAAGAAAGTCTCTTTATGGCCTAAAACAGGCTCTTAAAAAATGATATAAAAAATTGATAGGACCCTAGTGAATAATGGTTATATAGTGAATGCATCTAATTCATGCATATATTCAAAGGTATTTGGTTTTGATTGTGTGGTTATTTGCCTTTATGTTGATGTTATGTTGGTATTTGGTACACATCAAAAAATTTCTTGACCTCCCAATTTGAGATGAAAGATTTGGGAGAGTTGACGTGATACTAAGAATTAAAACGAGAAAAAATACAATCAGTTTCTCATTAAATCAGTTTCACTGCATAGAGAAAATTTTAAAAAGGTTTAATTATTTTGAGGTAACTCTTGTTTGATCTTCGTACGATCCTAGTATGCATCTTAAAGGAACAAAGGACCTAATGTGTTGCAAGATGAATATGCCAAAGTCATTGGAAGCATAATGTTTCTTCTGAATTATACAAGACCTGACATAGCATACACTATGAGTCATTTAAGTAGCTAGACTCACAACCCCAATAGTGAACATTGAATGCTCTTTTTCATCTTCTGAGGTACCTTAAGGGTACAATTGATTGGTGCATGCATTTTAATAAATATCTGGCTGTCTTGGAGGTATTTTGAAATGCAAACTGGATTACTGATAACCATAAAGTTAGCTCCACTAGTGGTTATGTGTTCACTTTGGAAGGAGGTGCTATATCATGGAAGTCCTATAAACAAACATGCATAGCATGATCTACTATGGAATATGAGTTTAATGCTCATGAGTTGGCAGGTCAAGAAGTGGAATAGTTGAAAAACTTATTGGTAGAAATTCTACTAGGGAAAAAACTAATGTTCAAGTTTCTTTGCACTATGATTCACAAGTCGATATGGGAACGGCAAAGAATAATATGTATAATGGATAAAGAAGATACATCTGTGTCAGACAAAGCAGTCAAGAAACTTTTGAAGAAATGTGTATTGGTATATGTAACATTAGAAAAGAACTTGGTAGATCCACTCACGAAAAGGTTATCAAGAAATGTGGTCCTTGAATCTTCAAGAGGAATGTGTCCCAGGCCAAAAGTATATGAAATTTAATGAATACCCATTGAAAATCAAACAAGACCACATGATTACTCTTTCCCTTCCTGTTTTTGTTTTGATTGCCTTTTAAATCCATAATCAGTTTTGGTGGTGCTCTTGTGACTCACTTGATGGATAAATTCATGAAAATCTCGATTTTGAACTTACGTTCATCAATAAATCCATAGCTAGATTGATGGTGCCTATGTTATGCACTTGATGGATTTTTTTCTTATTTATCTATAATTGAGACTATTACACATGTTGAATTCATAACCAGTTTTGTTGGTGCTTTTGAGACACACTTGATGGATTTTATATACTGTTTCCTTATTAAATCCATAGCCAGTTTTGGTGGTGCTTTTGAGACGCGCTTGATGGATTATATAAACTTTTTCCATTAAATCTGTAATCGGCTTTGGTGGTGTTTTTGAGATGCACTTGATGGATTTTACCAATATTTTCCTATTAATTTCATAACTAGTTTTGGTGGTGTTTTTGAGACGCACTTGTCTTAGTGGTGCTTTTGAGACACACTTGATGGACATTACTTATTTTTCTCTAATCTTGACTAATAGAATCCATAACCAGAGTTGGTAGTGCCTTTGAAATGCACATGATGGATTCTATTATCTGACTCTTTAAGGTTGAGCTTCATGCTCTTAATGAGTCCATAGCCAGATTTGGTGGTACTGGGGAAATGCATTTGATGGATTCACCTATTTGACTGTGAAGATGGGGCTACCTTCTGTAGGAGATTTTAGTTGATCTCTTTAGATAACCCGGGAGCTCCCACGGTAAGAACAAGGCCTTAAAAAGTGCATATATATCATGGAGAAGTTTAAATATCAAAAGTATAGTATGAGTTGTGAAGTTTCATCAAATCTTGTAGTTCAAGAGATTTCAGTACATAGACAAAGTTGTAACTTCTCTTCTTGTGCATCAATTCAAATCTAAAGATATTGACTCATATGTACGAAACTTTTCTTTTGCTCGGGTTGTTTATCTTTTATCTGTGTGGGGTTTCTTGTATTTATTGGATGACTGTTGGATAACTATAATAATACTTTTGTTCCACATTGCCTTATATTTTATTATTCTCCTCTTTATGTATCCTTATTACTACTACATATTAATTAGGCATGGGTGATATAGATTACAAGGCATACTCGTACACGTACACACAGATGCACATGGGCGAATGGGTGCATGTGGCACTTTCATGGTGCACTTGGCAATTAGCATGTGCAATGCAATGAAATAAGCTTGGTTCTGCGTTACTCTTTATTCTCTTTTTTTATTTCAACTCTCAAAACTGAACAAATTTTTCCCAGCTTATCAGTTACAATTGTAATTAATAGAATTTATTAATGAATTAAAAGAATTGTCTCTACATTGCCTTAACTGTTCAAATTTCTTATCTTTTGAGTTCTGAGCTATATTTTTCACACCCACACCTATTTATTGCTATTCCTTTGATGGGAGAGAATACACAAAAGAGTATCCAATTCATCTTCTCAAAAATTCTTTAGAAACTTCTAAGCAATTATCTTTCTACACTCCTTAAAATTCTTCAACCTTGAGTTGACAAGTTTGAAGTTTGTTGGGTGAACCTTGTAGAGTGAGCGAAAATCAACGATTGCACCTTAGTCATACCAGAATTATCTTTCAAGGATATGGTTTATCCATGGCACAACCTCTCTTTCCTACTCTTTGCTGACTATCTTTTCTTATACAAAGTGAGAAACAAAAGTTCATTCCTTCATGGTTTAATGGCCATCCTACATGGTTACGATACAACATTACAAAAGATGTGATGTTTGCATGTATTTCATCCTTTTAAACCCAAAAATGGAGGCCAAAATGGAGGTGACTCTTTTTCGGTGACAGTTTTTAGAAATTGGAAAAACAAAGAAAGATTTATTGTGCATGTTGGACCTCATTCTAGTATTCGTAACAATTGTCTAAGAGCAGGTGAGGCGATGATTAATGAATCCAAGCAACATAATGATGTATCCTTGCATGGTGATGATGAATATGAGGATTCATAGAAAAGGTAACTTTCTTGAATTATTACAGTTTCTAGCATACCATTATGAAGATGTTAATAAAGTTTCTTTGAAAAATTCTCTTGAAAACATAAATTGGACATCAATTAGAATTCAACATGATGTTATTAGTTTTATTGCAAGTGTAACTATGAACTCCATTATTGAAAAGCTTGGGGATGAATTATTTTCTGTCTTAGTTGATGATTCTCATGACATATCTATGAAAAAACAAATGTATTTGTTTTATGCTATGTGGATGGAGTTTGTTGTTGAATGATTTGTTGGCATTATTTATGTTAGAAATACTAGTGCATTATCATTAAAAGATGTCGTTAAGTATCTTTTTTGTCTACATAATCTAAGTAATCAAGTTTGCATGGACTAGGATATAATGGAGCTAGTAATATGAGAGAAGAGTTTCATGGTTTGAAGAGTTTGATCTTAGTGAATAATATATCTGCTTATTATATTCATTCTTTTGCTCATAAACACCAACTAATACTTGTATCTATTGTAGAAAATAATCGACTTATTCAACTTTCTTTGATATTATTTCAAAATTATCTAATATCATATAAGCACAATGTAAGTGTAGAGTCATTCTTTAGGGTAAACAATTTGAGAAAGGTTATTATAAAAATTTATAGTGGTGAAATTTTTACTAGACAATGTATGCATCAAGAAATGACATTAAAATGTCCATGAGACACGCAATAAGGATCCCACTATGGCATAATTATGAATATACTTACTTTGCTACCATCTTTGACTGAAGATGTTATGGTTTTTGAGATGATCTAAAGAATCAAAAGCATAGAGGTCAAGTAGATAACTTGTTGTGGATTGCAAAGTGTTTTGGATTTGTTTATCAGTTGAACTTGGTGAAAAATATTTTAGGAATTACAAACAACTTTTCTAAAGCTTTATAATACAAATATCAAAATATGGTGAATGTCATGACACTTGTGAAAATAATCAAGATACAATTACAAATCCAGGAAACAATGGATAAGAGTAAATGTTTTAATAAATTTCCTTATTTTGCGTTAAAATTGAGATAGCCGACTCTAATATGGGTAGCTCATTTGTATTTCAAGGAAGATCGAATCGCAAGGTTGAAGGAAAATCGTATCTTCATTATTATAATGTTAATTGTTTTATAAATTGAAAGATATTCAACTTCAAGAGTCAAATAAATATTTTTATGAGGTTAATATAGAGGTACTATTGTGCATGGCTTATCTTATTTCAAGAGACACTTTTTCTACATATCAGAAGAGAAAATTGCTTCGTTCTGCTACATTCTACCCATTAGATATTTCTTTATATGATTTAATACAACTTGATCATCAACTTGATAATTATATTTCGGATTTTGAATCTGATAATAATTTTTTTAGAGTTGTAGGAATTAGTTCTCTTACTAAATTGATAGTCCAAAGAAAGGAATACCGTCTATATCTATTGGTATATTTACTTTTTAATTAGAATTATTACTACCCTCTATAATTTTTACAGTCAAAAGAGTCTTTTCTACAATGAAAATCATTAAGACTTCCCTATATAATTTATTCGATAGTGGTGTTATGGATGGTTGTTTTGTGCCTTATATAGAAATGGACATATCAAATACTATTGAAACTAGTGAAAACATTCAACATTTCTAAAATGTGAAATCTCAAATGGCTTGCTTGTGAAGAATCATCTTTAAGCATTATACTTTGAGAAGGAAAAATTCACATGCTATGTCATGAAATTGAGGAAAATTATGTTAAGTGGTTATATTTTGTATTCTTTATATCAGATGCTAATATACTTGCTTTTGATCTTAAATAATTCTAGTAATAATATAAAATATAATGTACTTGAAATTCAAAAAATTCCCCTATGGTATAGAATGTCTACATACGTCCTTGAATATGATGATGTAACATGACAGCATCCACACACAACTACCAACAAGTACATGGTATATGGATCGATAACCATAAACATTCCTATACATTTTTATTAGATTTACATGTGTAAAATAAGCATAAAAATAGTCAACATGGCTTTGAAGACTCCTTATATTCCAATACCACTGCCTAGTTAGATGATCATCCCTGTATCTCTTTGAATTACTACAAGATCATGTAGCAGTTAGAATATCCTCTAGATTAAAACTAAAAACACTAATGTTCCTAAACGTATCATGTTACGACCCATGTTTTAAGAATCAAAAGATCGTAAGATATTATTATTTAATTCATATGAGGTCGTATGACTCCATAACTTTAGGAAACGACACTTAAGGACATTTTCCACACTATGATTTTTATCAAATTTCTATGTGATGTTTTTGACCCTAAAAATCTTGTATGTCCTATAACATTTGATAGGAGTCGAGTTAGGGTCTGGAACCACTTACATTGCTTCAGCATGATGATTTCTCTTTCTGTAGAGTGGTTATAACATGAAAACAGACTTACCATCTGAGAGATATGGTTGTTTTAAGTTTTAAGGGCTTTCAGTAGATATTGGGATAATTAAACGAGCCTAAACCCAAGCCCATATACCTAATTCAGGTTTGGAGGTAAAAGGGGGGTGTTGGAGCTGAACTGAATCGCTTTTCACTCCCATAACATTTCCCCAACCTCCATTATTCATCTTTTCACCTAAAAACTTCACTTTTATACTTAAACTAGCTTAAATTGATCATTTGAGGAGTAATCATCATAGAGGATCATTAACTCATCATTTTGGTACCTTAGGATTCGGGTTGCTATTGTCCAATTTGGGTTTGGATCTAAAAGTGGTAATTTGGGGTATTTGGTGAGTGATTACTTGATCTCACTATCTTGAACATGTTAATATGATTAAAGTTAGCATTTTTAATATGATTTCTAAGTTAAATTGATTGTTTTGGTGATATTTGCTGAAATGCATGTTTGGATTAATTAGTTTGATATGCTTTGTTAGTATTTTAGTGTAGTTAGTAAAAGAGGTGGTTGAACAGGGCAAAAAAAGGCAAAAAAACTCCAAATCAAATGAAACTTGGAGGAGGGGCCCTAGAGCATAGGAGGAGCCTGAGATTCAAGTCGCTCCAAAATTGGAGCTAAGTAGAGGACTCAGTACCAAGAGATTATTATTAGTACCGAGAGCTTTTTCTTCATGGAAACCACTCGGTGGAAGGTTGGTTCTTCAGATTGGGGCTTGTAGTGATGAGTGAAGACCAAGTGCCAGAATTTGGCTAAGTATTAGACTTAGTATAGAGAGCTTTAGAGGGTATGGAAATGGGGTTTTTTAGGGTTGGTGCCAAGAGCTTTCAGGAGTGGTTGGGGTCTAAGCACTCAGAAGATGGAGCTCTAAGGGAAGGGGAAAGAACTTAGTCAAAATTGGCTAAGTATAATTTTCGATACCGAGAGCTTATTATGGGTACTGAGAGGTTGGTCCTTGCAGAAACAATGTGGAACTTCCAAGAAGGGGAATGTATACTCTGCAGGTCATGCCGAAGGCATTTGTTTATTCACGTGGGGTTTGATGGCGATGTAATAACATGGTTGTTTGGGCCAAAATTGGTCACAAACCCCAAATGTCGTGAAAGCACCAGTTCGCAATCACAGATCACAAATATCAAATATGTAGAGAAACAAAAATGAAGAACTCTCCGAAAAATTAGATGAAAGCAGTAAATGACACAGGATTTATAGTGGTTCGGCGATCTTGCCTACGTCCACTCTAAAGTTGATGATTTTATTGATGTTCACTTGATGATTACAATTTCTTCTGATGTAGTACAACTGATTTTATGATTATAATCTAAATCTAAGGAAGCAGTGGTGATTCTGAGTAAATCTGGCAGAGTCTGGACACTCTTTAGCTCCTAAAATTATCCGACCCTTTTTCTGAATGACTAGGGGCTCTATTTATAGGTGTAGGAGGCAGATATTTTGCCTAAAATTAGGGAGACTACTTCTGGCACGTGAGGGGGCCCACATACCCGCTTTTAGGAAATCTGTGCCCACTTTGGATCGATTTGAAATCCTTTCGAATCGATCAAGAAAACATCCAATCGAGCTGAAATTTGGTGTGGACATTCTTCAACATGTGTGCAAGCTTCTGTGAAAATTTCATAGCAATTGGACTTGTAGATCTCGAGATATGATCGATTCAAGATTGCATTTCCGGTTGACATGCTTGGTTCGAATCGATCCCCTTCGAATCGATAGGGTCGAATCGATGGTTTGCGCGTGTGAATGGTGACGTGTCACGCGCACTTCTCGGGTTGATCCAGCTTTTTCTCCGAGTTTACAGGGTCGAATCCATGGTTTTAGCTGCCTTTAATTAGTGGATTCGAGGGAATGGATTCGAGGAGATGTTCGTTCGAATCGATCGAGGTATCCCATAGTTGATCGATTCGAAGCTGCCTCAACAGGGTGGATTCGAAGTAAGTTATGGGATGTAGTCGAAGTATATCGATTGCATGGATTCGAAGTAGAGGAAATTGATGGATTCGAAATACTCCAAGCTGATGGATACGAAGTGGAATAACTCCATGGATTCGAGGCACTTTAACTTGAGGGATACAGACCAGGTAAGCGTGAGGCTAATTTGCTTCTAGTCGATGCGAATGCAAATGGACTCGAAGCAATCTGATGGATACAAATCACCGAGCCCAGATGGATACGAAGCGGAGCAACTTGATCGATTCGGAGTACTCCAAGCTGATGGGTACGAAGTGGAATGACTCCATGAATTCGAACATAGGGCCTTTTCCCCCAACTCGCATCGATGATAACTTGAGCATACGAACTCGGATTGACTTGAAATTTGGAACGTTGCTTTTACTGACCTTTCTTGACGTGTCTTATTAATTGCAGCCTGATCCGTGCTCGGACAAAATTCATTGATATCCATGGCGAAACAGTGTATAACGAACTTTTACGACGAACTGTCCTTTGTTTTCCAGTCAACTTTTTGGTGTCACGGCCTTGCGAAAAGGCGGGATAACATTTGCCCCCCAAAACATGCCTTGCGGTTGGAAGGCGTGTTTTGTAGTTCCATAAGCTGGATGTTCATATCCTGTCATCGACCTGTAAAGAAATTGATAGTCTTTCCTGACCACGAATGACGATCGTTCGCGACCGTATGTTATTTGAGGTGATATGTGACCTTTCGAGGTCGGATGCCGCTCGCGTCAAATAACGAAATGGGACCGTTCACGGTCGGATGTCGTTCTAAATGAGTTGTGACCGTTCGCGATCGGGTGTCTTTCTAGACGAATCATGATGGATTGTGACCGTTCGTGGTCGTATGGTGCACGAGATAAAATGTGATCATTCGCGATCGGATGCCGCACGAGGCAGGATGTGATCGTTCGCGATCGAATGTCATACTGGGTGAATTGTGACCGTTCGTGGTCGGGTGCCGCACGAGGCAGAGTGTGATCGTTTGCGATCGAATGTTACACTAAATGAAGTGTGACCGTTCGCGGTCGGGTGCCGTACGAGGCAGATTGTGACCGTTCGAGGTCAGGTGCCGTTCAAGGCGAATGAGTGTGCCCGAGGGGGACTTAGTATTATCGATGTCAGGTTCACGTTCGGGTGAATTTCTGAATCAGCGATCGTGGCAGTTCGTTGCCATACAAGGTGTGCTTGTGGACCGTTCGCGATCCAAAGCATACGCAAGTAACTTCTTTTACAGAATTGCAAATATCAAATTAACGTTCACAGAAATATCCAAACAAGCAAAGTCTAAATGTCCAAATTAACATGAAACAAAAGCAAAGCAAGGATGTCAAAGTGTAAATTCTCACTACGAGACGGTCAACAATCATTCAGAGCATGCCTGTGGATCGTTCGCGATCTCATACATGTGTAAATGGTTTGATGTTGTTAGTGAGAAGTTTACGACTTGTTCATCGTTATTCAAATCAATTGATAACCAAACGGTGTCCTGGTTCAGGATCACCCTAGCTGATGTAGACGGTGGTCGCTCTGGTTCCACCGTTGGAGCTCGCCTCCTCACATATTGAAGTAGCCTACCGTTCCGGATATGCCCTTCTACCTCATCCTTCAGGTGTCTACAGTCATTTGTGCTATGTCCATTCAGCTCGTGAAATAAGCAATATTTGCCTGATTTTCTCTTCTCGGTAGTCGGATCCCGTCGCATTGGTCT
Organism: Allium fistulosum; assembly: GCA_030737815.1. Classification (NCBI taxonomy): domain Eukaryota; kingdom Viridiplantae; phylum Streptophyta; class Magnoliopsida; order Asparagales; family Amaryllidaceae; genus Allium; species Allium fistulosum. Next base: position 1,121,914,152 of record CM060904.1, on the reverse strand, counting down.
ACGATAGGCAACTTGCTCTCGGGTGTCTTGGTAGATTCGCTCCAAACCCTCGTTCAGTTCTGAATAGGTGGTAAATCGCGGCTCCCTCATTGCCGCTTCGACCTGTCATCATTTTCTTCAGCCTTTCGCTTCCCTTTGTCAGTCTCTACACCTTTTCCAGGTGAACTACCGCCTCTAACTGTGTAAACATCGTTTTCTTCTTCTCTCTCCGTACGAGCATCCTCTAGTCGCAGAAACTTTTCGGCTTCATGATAAAACTCTCCCAGGTCCGTAGGTGGATCCTTAGTTAGCGAATTCTTGAACTCCGTGCCATCAAATATTCCAGATACAGCTGCCATCATGACCATAGATGGATCTGGTCGATCCACTGATGCTGCTGCAGCATTAAATCGCGTCAGAAAACTCCTCAAAGATTCCCCGGTCTTTTGTTTTAGAGTTGCCAAACTCATCACGTTCTTGGGTCTTGCAATGTGGACCCTAAATTGCTCCATGAATCTTTCAGTTAAATCTGCCCATGTTCTTATGGAGCCATTCTCTAACTGCCTAAACCATAATGCTGCGATATCTTTTAAATACAATGGAAAGCACCGAGCCATGACTTCCTGTGATGCCCCCAATACCTCCATATGCCTCATATACTTCATCAGATGGACCGCAGGGTCCGTCCTCCCATCGTACATCTCCACTAATGGTAACTTGAATTCTGGTGGGTTCCTAGCCATCCTAATCGTAGGAGAAAAGGGACTCCTGTTCATGTCTTCAAGATCTCTGTTTACTAATCCGCCTCTCATGGCTCGCCTCACCATCTCTGCCAATCTATCATTGTCTCCAAGCTGTAGTCCTCGTTCACTACCTTCGACCTGCCCCCCGAGTCCGTGTGAGCTTTCAGGTGTCTGCCCCACTGGCTGAGCGTTCATCCCTCTATCGCCGCCAGATTGCTCGGATGTCCTTGTCTCTCTTCCTGGGTTCGGATCAACATGTCCTAAGTGTGTGCCCCTCAGTTCCGGCGCTGCGCTAGATGGTCCTGCTTTATCCTGGACTCTGGTTGCTCCTTGATTTTGCGCTCCAAGTTGCCCAATCTGTTGAAGCAAGTTCTGCATCATTTCTTCTTGTCTTCTCATCATTGCCTCCATCTCATCCCTGGTGATGAAGGCTGAAGCTTGGTTTGCTCCTGAGGAAGCCTCTTGACTTCCTTCGTGCTGACTTCTCTTAGCTCTTTGCCTTCTACTTGTTTGTCGGGTTATTGTCTTTCAAATCTTCAAGCTTTCAGATCTGAACTTCAAATCTTGTGTAGCAGGTGCTAGTCCCTCTCAGTGAAAGCACCAAAGTGTTTGCGCCAAAATTGGTCAGAAACCCCAAATGTCGTGAAAGCACCAGTTTGCAATCACAGATCACAAATATCAAATATGTAGAGAAACAAAAATGAAGAACTCTCCGAAAAATTAGATGAAAGCAGTAAATGACACATGATTTATAGTGGTTCGGCGATCTTGCCTACGTCCACTCTGAAGTTGATGATTTTATTGATGTTCACTTGATGATTACAATTTCTTCTGATGTAGTACAACTGATTTTATGATTATAATCTAAATCTAAGGAAGCAGTGGTGATTCTGAGTAAATCTGGCAGAGTCTGGGCGCTCTTTAACTCCTAAAATTATCCGACCCTTTTTCTGAATGACCAGGGGTTCTATTTATAGGTGTAGGAGGCAGATATTTTGCCTAAAATTAGGGAGACTACTTCTGGCACGTGAGGGGGCCCACATACCCGCTTTTAGGAAATCTGTGCCCACTTTGGGATCGATTCGAAATCCATTCGAATCGATCAAGAAAACATCCAATCGAGCTGAAATTTGGTGTGGACATTCTTCAACATGTGTGCAAGCTTCTGTGAAAATTTCATAACAATTGGACTTGTAGATCTCGAGATATGATCGATTCAAGATTGCATTTCCGGTCGACATGCTTGGTTCGAATCGATCCCCTTCGAATCGATAGGGTCGAATCGATGGTTTGCGCGTGTGAATGGTGACGTGTCGCGCGCGCTTCTCGGGTTGATCCAGCTTTTTCTCCGAGTTTACTGGGTCGAATCCATGGTTTTAGCTGCCTTTAATTAGTGGATTCGAGGGAATGGATTTGAGGAGATGTTCGTTCGAATCGATCGAGGTATCCCATAGTTGATCGATTCGAAGCTGCCTCAACAGGGTGGATTCAAAGTAAGTTATGGGATGGAGTCGAAGTATATCGATTGCATGGATTCTAAGTAGAGGAACTTGATGGATTCAAAATACTCCAAGCTGATGGATACGAAGTGGAATAACTCCATGGATTCGAGGCACTTTAACTTGAGGGATACAGACCAGGTAAGCGTGAGGCTAATTTGCTTCTGGTCGATGCGAATGCAAATGGACTCGAAGCAATCTGATGGATACGAATCACCGAGCCCAGATGGATACGAAGCGGAGCAACTTGATCGATTCGGAGTACTCCAAGCTGATGGGTACGAAGTGGAATGACTCCGTGGATTCGTACATAGGGCCTTTTCCCCCAACTCGCATCGATGATAACTTGAGCATACGAACTCGGTTTGACTTGAAATTTGGAACGTTGCTTTTCCAGACCTTGCTTGACGTGTCTTATTAATTACAGCCCGATCCGGGCTCGGACAAAATTCATTGATATCCATGGCGAAACAGTGTATACCGAACTTTTACGACGAACTGTCCTCAGTTTTCCAGTCAACTTTTTGGTGTCACGGCCTTGCCAAAAGGCAGGAAAACAATGGTGATAGCTTCAAAACTTTAAGAGTTGGTTTTATGACTGATGGGGACGTCTAGAAGTGTTCCGATGATGGAAGCTCGATGTTGAAAGGAGTGGTGATGAACCACATGGGCAAGTTCTTTGAGAGTGACTCATGGATAGAATGTTGAATGGCTCTATCATTGAAAGATAGGATGTTGATTGGTTTCGCAAAGATTAATGGAAATGAGATGGAGCAAGAAAGGCTTGGTAATCATGCGAAGAGATTGTTGATACTTGAAGTGTTTCCAAGTATACTCAAACAGGGGTATTGTGAGTGCACTCATGGGTACTTGGATTAGCACCCTAGATTGGTTGAATGGATCCGTTTACCCTGGACAGATGGAATAGGTTTAGTAACAGCTTAAGGAAGTGTATCGAGTATATTGAAGAACGAGATTTATCCATTAATCCCTGGCAGTGGAAAGGTTATATGAGTTATCATATATCCAAAGCATACTGAGTGGCCGTTAGTGTTGATTGATGGATGCTATGTTTGTTATGGTTTTTTCACTAGCTACATGTCACTCTAGGAATGTAACATGATGTAGGTAGTCCTGGAGATTGATGTTTGGACATTCAGTATTATACTTTGTTGTTGGTATTCTTTATGGTATTTAGTAGAATATCATACTAGGATATGCGTGCTAACTCTTTGGTTGTAGTGACATGTCAGGTATGATTCTTATACCTTATTCCTTGCTATATCTGCTTATATAGTATTTTAGATTCATTTATCGCTCACACCAGACTTTTGTTTGACTTTAGGTTTTATGCTTTAATTCTTATTAACTCGGGTATTCTTAGATGAGTAGACTAGATATCAGGTGTTGGTGATCATGGTGGATGTGCAGAGGACTAACAGATGGAGCTATCCCGTATTATATATGGACTTAGTTAAGCTTATTCCGTTATGCATCACTGTGGATCCTTAGACAGTGTTTGCTTATATTTCGAGACAGTTTGTTTTAGGTTTATTCATTTTTTGTATAAACTCTTCTACTATGTTGTATAACTCTATGGATCTGTGCTCTGACTTTGGATCACTTGGTTATTACTGTCTCCACTATTTTATATATGTAATGAGTATTATATTTTATTCAATGTGTTGTGAGATATATGATAGGTTTTGTGATTTGTTTTATTTAGTTTACAATCTTAACGGTCATCTTGTATCGGATAGGCATAGTTACAGTGCACTATTCAGATGTACTGGGTGTCGGTAGTGTAGGGAGGGTGTCACATTTGGTATCAGAGCTTAGGTTTCGTAGTTGGCCAAAATTGATACCATGATCTAGTAGAGATAGGGAAGGAGTTATAACTCTAGACTGGATCGAGAGTATATACGAGAGAGCATACTTGTTATATATTTTGATTTTTAAAGCTATATAGTAGTATATTATATGACATAAGTTGCATGAACACACGAGTACGATAGACATAGTTTTATTTATGAGAGAGTGATCGTTTTTGTTATAGATCAAGAATGAGCCAGCATACAAGGAATACCATGCGGAACTCTACCTATGGAGTTGAAGGAGGAGCTGGTATGGGGGATGCTAACCTTGACTTTTAGGTGATGTTTAATGCCATGATGGCGAATATGTTGCGTAATGCCCAAGCCGCTACTCCTAATGTAGCTTTTGGTAGTGGTGCTCCTGTGCAAGTGCCAAAAGCTAATTTCAACAAAGCTGGAAAAGGATTATTCTACCTTGGGAGGCAAACTATTTCTTAGATCAAAATCAGCTGTTGAGGTGCTGGATTGGTTGGATACCAATGAGTGCATCTTTGAGGATATGGAATAAGAAGATGTGATAAAGAGGAAGCTGACTTCAGACAACTTCAGGGGAGAACTATGGTATGGTGGAACGTTGTCAAGATTACTACTCCTAAGGATTAGATTTCTTGGGAGCGGTTCAAGGCAAGATTTGAGGAGAAGTATATACCGGCCGGTCATAAGTTAGTGCTCCTTTAGAAATTTACTGATCTAAAGCAAGGGGGCATGTTTGTCTTCGAGTATGTGGTGGAGTTTGACATCTTGTCCAAGTATGGGATGTTCTTCATTGATACTCTGCCATGGAAGAATGAGAAATATTTGATGGGTTTGGACGACTACTTGGGGGAGAAGTTGATGAGTCACATCGATAAGCCATTAGAGAGATTGATTGAGAAGGCTCTTCGCCTTAAAAGCTTATACCCCAATCCAAAATAGTTACAGTTGCTAAGGAAGAGCCAAAACTGTAGCAGGGCAGTAGAGGCAAGAAGAAATGGACTGGAAAGAGGAAGTAGTTTCAGGCGAAGGATACTCCGCGAAATGGGAGTCGGTCTACTATGGTTGCAGAGAGAAGGGCCATATGACCAAGGATTGTAAAGCTAATGGTAAGAAGTACAAAAATTGTGGCAAATCTGGGCACATGCAAAGGAATTGTAATGACCCAGTGAAACATAGGCAGTGGTTAAGGCATATGCTCTGGGTGCTGCCCTGACTTCATCGAGTGCTCCCTCGGCGAAGAAGAAGGGGAAAGGCATCACTATTTATGATTTCTATTTCTGGTGATTCCATATGTATTTTGTTCGATACCGAGGTTTTACATTCCTTTTTATATAGTAATCTGATGGATAGATTGGAATTGAAACCCGAGATAGTTGACCGACCTTTGGTGGCGACGAACCATGTTGGAGGCCCCACTAGTCTTAGTATGGTTTGTCATGGTTTGGACTTATCGAGTCATAGACACTCTTTTATTTGTGATTGCTTTGTTTTGGGATTTGTGGGGTTTAATATTATCTTGGAGATGGACTGGCTAGGGAAGTATGCGGTGGTGGTGGATTGCAGAAAACCATTAATGATGATTAGGACTGAGGAAGGGCTGAAGGTAGTGATTGGTCGCCTGCCAGATGATGAGGTTATGGTTAGCTTTCTATATTTTCTAGAGGTCCCATATGAAAATTTATCATCTGTGCCTATCATTAGGGAATATCCGGCTATATTCGAAGAGGTGATCAGATTACCATCACATCGAGAGATTGAGTTTTGCATAGACTTAGTGAAGGATGTCAGACCATTAGTTATGCCTTTGAGGCGGAACCTAGAGAGCAAAAGGAGTTGGGAGTGCAAGTGAATGATTACCTTAGGAGAGGTTCATTCGTTGGAGTATATCTGAATGGGATGCACCTGTAGTATTCGCCACCAAGGTAGATAGTTCTCATAGGTTATGTGTTGATTAGCGTGAGTTGAATAAGGTGACGAGAAAGAACAAGTATCCACTCCTGCATATTGATGACTTTCGATCAGCCCCACTATGCGAAGGTGTTCTCTCAATTGGATCTTGCGATAGGGTTTCACCAGTTGAGAACAGCAAAGGAGAGTGTGCCGATCATAGCGTTCAGATGCTATCTGGTTTTTATAAGTGGTTGCTTATGCTATTAGGGCTACCCAACGCTCTGACATACCTTGTTGATCTCCCGAACCGTGATTTCAAGGATCTTCTAAACAAGTTTGTGCTTGTATTCATGGATGATATTATAATTTATTCTAAGACAGAAGAGGAACGCAAGATGCACTTGAGGATTGTGCTTGAGATATTAAGGAAGCACATGCTGAAGATGAAGTTTTTGAAGTGTCACTTCTGAAGGAGGGAAGTGAGGTTATTGGGTCATGTTCTTTTAGGGCAAGGAATTTCTATAGATCTTGCAAAGGTGGCAGCCGTTCAAGATTGGGCCCAAATCATGAATGCTACAGGTACGAGGAGTTTCCTTAGACTAGCAGATATTATGGACGCTTTATCAAGGACTTTTCCAAGATAGCAGCATTATTGACCAACTTGAAAAAGAAGAAGTAGACTTATATTTGGGACTCGAGGTGTGAGCGGGCCTTTATGAGCCTGAACGAGAGGTTGATGAGTGCACCAATGTTAGTCATTCCAAGTAGGAATAAGGAGATGACGGTATACATAGATGCTAGTGGTACTATATTGGGCACGATACTGATGCAAGGAGGTAAAGTTGATGTTTATGCAAGTTGGCAGCTGAAGCCGCATGAGAAGAATTACCCGACCCATGATTTGGAATTAGCGATGATTGTATTTGCTTTGAAGACTTGGAGGCATTATCTATTAGGAGAAAGGTTCGAGCTATTCACAGACCATAAATCCTTAAAAAGTACATTTTCTCCCAAAAGGACCTTAACCTTCGTCAGCAACGATGGTTATATTTCTTAGCCTCTTAAGACTTTGGTTGTAACAACCCTGGTTTTGAGTCAATTAAAATAAAATAGATAATGATTTAATTTGGAGAATTTAAATCATTAGTTTGGATTTTGTAGTCTTTTAATAAAAGATAATTTATTTTGAATAACTAATTCAAAAATTTTTTGAAATGGAGAAATTAGAATTTTAGATTTTTGCTTAATGATTATTGGAAACAAGAGTTTGATTAGAATATGTAACTGATTTGAAACCTTTTTTTTCAAATAAAAGAGAATTTGGATTTTTCTTCAAAATTTGATAATATAAGAATTTAATTAGTTATAAAAATGTTGTTCATTGTTAAAATAGTTTAAAAGGTAAATTGGCTCATTTTATTATGGTTTAATTACTTAATCTTTTGATTTGAGAAGTTATTAGTAAGTAAGTAAAAATAAACGGTTAATTAATTCTTATTTGGCTTGCAAATTAAGAACCAAGGCCCAAATGAAATTAATTAGAGGAGAAAGCTTCTTCTTATTTTTCAATTACAGTACATTCATTTCATGCTTAACTTCTGGAAATCAAAACAAAAAGAAAAGTTAAGCTCCTCCTTAACCCTAGATAGCAAATTGAATTGGGAAAATTGCTAGAGAATCTATTAAAACTAAGGCAATGAATTTGAAACCCTATTACATCTTTTAAAAATTGTTGATTTCAATTTATAGTGAATTGAGTTGGGTTTTGTTGTTGTTTCAGGTTGATCTATTATTAGGGTTTTGCTCTTTTGAAATTAGAAGCCGCTATTGTTCTTATTGCTGCTGAATGGAGAAGAAAAGGTGAGTTAATTCTCACATACCTCTCTCTAAAACACTAATTGCTTGCTCTTAATTGTTTAGTGGATGATTTTGAATTGAGAATTTAATTTCTATGGTTGAACATATGTTTCTTCATCTTTGGTAATTTCATTTACTGTAAGGACCCGATTCTTCGACTTCCGAATATCGACATCAATACGTCCACTGTATCAACTACCGAGCAAACGAATGCCGGAAAACCGAATTCTTAGGGTTTAAAAGAAGAGGTAGAAGAAAAGATAGAAGAAAAAGAAAGAAGAACAACATAACAACATCAGAAACAGAAACAATATCAGAATCTCACATTCGCAGCGGAATAATATATAATAGATAATCACTAGTCTTTTAAAACAAAGAACTATATCATTTTATACATACATCAATCGGAGTCAATATACAACTCAATACAACAATGCACAGTTATATAAACTTTTCCTCATACAGAATACACAGCGGAATAATACAAAGTATAGGTGATACGTTTCGCCATCCAGCTTGCTTCCACAGCTCCAGAATATCCTTATAACATAACTCTAGGCTGCCCGTGTGGAAAATGATGGGCACCCAGAGTTTAGAAGGGAAACAATAAACTCCGAGTCAGTCATGGTGACTGGTGTGAGATCGTAAAATAGTTATTTTTCACAAAGAAAATAAAACAGATTCGCAATGCTTTTGGAAAATGAAACTACCATAAGACCTCCCGCCACACACACAATGCAAACGCAGAATTGGAGGAGATTTCTTCTTATGATAGTCAAAGATGCTTACTACGCAAAATCAAATCTTTTTGATATTATTATTAGTGCATAGTGTAGAAAACCTTTCGAAAGTATAATATAAATCTTAGCCAGCATAGGCATTCCGCACTTATGCCTACTATAGTTACTATGTTCAGTAGCAGGTTACCGCCACATTCCATAGCAGGTAATACAACTAAAACCGTACAAGTCATGTATTGTTTCTTTGGATTTCCAACAAATGGTCAGGCCAAGGAACTTCCCATTGCCACATAGGTATGCCCCTGGAAAGACGACCCGAGAAATAACCTAACATTACGGTTAGATCTCTGCCAACACAAGGCCGGGTTACCCCTAACTGGGTAACTACTGACACGAATATGTCATCCCTTGATCGTAACCGATCTATATCCGAGGATCCTCGATTCCAACAACCACAAAGTAATAAATTTGCAGCAACAACATAGGTTAAGTATCTGGGCTCCATACCATGATACCACCTCTATCCAGAAGGAATGACATACACTAAAGGGGCGCTACCCCCTAATAACCTTGTTGCATTCTTCCTGTTTTGACCATTTCCGAGGTGTGAGGTCCGACGAAATCTCGTCCACAAAGCTACGCTTTTCACAAAGCCATGCTTCGGGTCAAAAAATGATCAAAGAAATGTTCACAAAGATAAATGATCAAACAAACGATCATATCATAAATGTTCAAACAACGATCATTTCACAGCAACACTCAGCATGCCACGTTACCAAATTGGGAGCATATTGCTGATAAATTTCAACTACATAACCTTTGAGCTCGTACGTCTCAGAGAAGGGTGTTAAGCTAAGAGAATAAATTCTCCGCCACCAACAGAAATGTATTTGAAAGAAATCAGCTTTATATCTCAATCTGTAACGTCAGACATACAATCCATACAAGTCTGTTCCGGGATCGAACAGAACCGAAGGCACTTCTCACGAAGCCCTTGCACATCCGGATAATTTTCTAATCACGTCCGGACTTCCCATCACTAAGGGTGATAAAACCTCTATATCGGAGATCAGCCGATGTAGAGTAACTCGACGGTAATCCTTCCATTTTCAAAAATATCCGGTCTTCAACACCGGTCATCAAATGCAATTCATTACGACGTATCACATATTCGGAATGGGTTATACGACCCCAAGGTCCTTTCCCGGCTAACCCGAATAGTGAGCGCTTATTTAAAAATAAGTGTGGCATTCAAATTCATCCAATTCACAACAAATACCCATTCAAGGTAAATATTGATAGTCGGTTATTTAACTATCAATAAAGATGCGCAACATCATCAGATTCCAAATAATTTTCCAAATTATTTATTTTCCAAAATATCTTTACTAGATATATAATTTCCATACTTCAAAAATAAATCAATGTTTATTTTTAAAACGAATTTCCATTTCTTTTATAAATTCCATAGTGAATTTATATTTCAAATATCTACTGATATACGATTTTCAATCGATTTCAAACATTCACTTTCAATTTATCTTTACAAAGATAAATTTTCAAAAACGTTTCATTTCATATTGGAAAACATTTCCATACTTATTTAATAATAAGTAATTCACAAATCTATTTATTTTCAACATTTGAAAATATTCGATATACTTAAATCAAAATTAAGTATATATTTCATTCTTTTAAGGAAATCATTTTCTATAACAACATCTATTTGAGTCAAAACGAATGTTACGTAAAACATCGTTACAACGACTCAAAATCACTAGTATAGGGATTCGGAATTAAGATAGATATATAAATCCCAATACTAGATAAAAACCTTTCCTTTAGGAAATCATTTACTATAACAACAGTGTTATAGTCCACCATTTCCTTATTTCTCGAAAACGTCTATTTCAACAATGAATGTTGAAATCTATGGTTTCGATACATAACACATTTTAAAACATCGTTAAAACAATTAACTTCATTTTTATGTCACTTTTCAAAAACATATCCATTTTACTTAATAATATATTCACTGTCCAAAATTGTGAATATACTTCACTAACCAAATTTCAATATTTTCTACACATTTTATTTCAAGAAATTATCCACTATCCAAAATCGTGAATAAAATTCCCAACCAACTCTTATTATTTACAACATTTAACTTAAAGGATAATTCGCTGTCCAAAATCACGAATATATCTCCTTTAATAACTTCTACGTTTAATTTATCAAATTCAATTGATTTCGAATTTACAAACAATGTTTATAAATTCCATTCCTATTTATAAAAACTTCAACTTATAAATCTCCTTATTAACAAATTCCATTCATATCTCATTTAAATGCCAAAATCCGATTTATAAGATTATTACTTATAAATCTTTTGTTTTACAAAATCCATTCATTTTGTAACTTCACAATTTATAAATCTATAAATTTCATTCACTTACGAATTCCATAAATATTTCATTTTTAACACTTATAAAAACTCGTTTTATAATTCTAATACTTTTAATTTTATAGATATCAATTTTATAAATCTTTTATATAGACCGTTTATAATATTCAAAAATCCCAACTTAAACCATTTTATAAATAAATCAACTTTTATTTCAAAAATCACACTTTGGTTATATTTCACCAAAAATCATAATTTTTATAGCTTTAAAATTTGAACGTTTATTTATTTCAGATGAATCAATTCAAAAATTCAATAAAACGTCTACTTTCAAAAATCACTTTAAAAATCCTTTTAAAGTAAACGTCGTTATTTTTAAACTTCAAAATTTGAATCCGATGATGCAACAGCACCAAATAATCAATCACGATAACAAACATCATATATCAATATAATAATCAACGAATATCACAATATCTGTAATCAAATAAATACTGGTGAGGAATCCAGTTGGATCCCTCCAACCTGTTTCCCTGCATCCACAGACGTTAGCACAATACCAATTCCACTTCGAGGTGGAATATCGCAGTATATGGGATTTATAAATATATCATCCGCTTACTAACGGCGCAATAGGGTCTCATCCGCTATATAATGCGGGAAATCAATCAATCCAATATATACATATGCCAATATGTATATATTGCTATATATATAGACATATCCTACTATATCTAATATCACAATCCAAACATCAATCCATCAATAACTGAAAAATCAACTTTTCATTTGAGTGAGAAAATCTCACCTTTATTTTATTAGCATCCATTTCCAACTTGACTCGATTTTTCTTGCTTTATACCTTGTATAAATAATTTATACAATTTGTTAATATTCGAATCAACTGAACAATTAATTTTCGTTTTCAATTGTTTTAGATTAACAAATTTCTCCTTTAATAATTTTATTTAACTACAATTAAATTTAAAAAAATACTAAATTTTCTTTAACCACTTCCTGTTTATAAATTCACATAACTAATGATTAAATTTCTCTTTCAATAAATTTATTAAATTCAAAAATTTATATTTAAAACTAAATTCCCTAAAAATATCCTTTAGTAATTAAGATAATAAATTAAGTTTTAAATAAACAAATCTATCTCCATAATCTATATTTACAAATAAACCAGTAAGTGAAGATATCTATTTTTATAAAAATTTCATTTCATCATTTTCATTTTCCCTTTACTGTAAATAAAAATTTCATTTACACATATATATTTGCATATATATATATACATTGAATTTGAAAAAAGAAAATAAATTATACCTTATTGTAAATCAAACTCGAACGAGCCCCAGCCTCGACGAATCTCGCGGTGCCATCGATTATAGCCTCCAGTCGAACTCGCCGTTGAATCGCCGTGCTCGAACGACCCCGACGACGACGAAACCCCTGTGCGCTATCGCCACTCGATTCAACGATGATCATCGCGAAATTGAATCGCCTCTACCAACGGTCCATACTGCTTCGCGTCGCATCTTCCTTTAATGTCGCGCACGCTCTAGATTTGATCGATTTCACATTGACTCGCGAGTCCCACGTCGTCGCCATCGCTCACCGCGCCTGAGTCCAGCCATCGCGATTTGATTAACAGAGAGGAGGGAGGGCAGCTTCGAACTCATGAAGAAGGAAGCGGTACCATATCATGACTTTGATTTTTTTTGAAAATGAAGGAGGAAGGGGGCGAAGCGTACTGGAGATAGAGGTTTTTAAGTTCGGCCATTTCTTTGAATTCACGAACGAATTTGAGATTAAGGGGCGGCCATTTTATTTTTTTTCTCTGTTAGATTTTGAACTGAACGGAGGGAGAGGAGTATTTGAAAATGAAAGGAGGATGGTTGCGTGATGGGTTGCATGATTTTTTCATGATTCTCGGCGTGTTTAAAGGAACGGAAAGTAACTGATGTGACCAAATTTAAAATTTAAATTTAAATTTAAATTGAATCCGATTTAATTTCAACGCGTTTACTCACCGTGTGCTCACATATCAACTCCGCAAAAATACGAAATTTGAAATCCGATAATAATACAATATTCCGGACCCAATGGAACTGGTTTTGTCGAATTCCGAGACTGTGCCTCAGACGGCTATTTTTAAATATCGATTCGAACGATAAAATTTCAAACTGAACAATTCACTCCCAAATTCGATTCTGAAGCTTCTATCATCTTCAGTATTATCAATATAAATTTTAAAAGCTTTTGAAATATTTTTCTTTAGCTAAAAATTGAAGATTCAAATTTTTATTCAACTTTCAATAGATTAAATTTTATAAGTTAATCGCCAATTTATTCTGAAAATTTGAAATTCAAGTCAAACCATCATTCAAATATTTAAAATTAATTAAATATTTTCATTTTAAATTGTTCAAAATTCTGGGTCGTTACATTTACTGTAAAATAGTTTTCACATTTTTGCAATAACTTACTAGCTTTGATTAAGTAATTGGTTGAATGCATGTGTACTCTTAAGCCTATAGTGCAAGCATATGTCACCAAAGAGCATGTAAATCGCATCGGAGTGGTTGAGGGTCATCATTAGGAGGCAGGAAGCTTTGAATTCACATCCAGGCCATCCCAGCGGTCGATTAGTCATGGTCGACCGATTGATTGGTCGACACCTGGAATGCAAATTCCAGATGCTTACCATTCCTACCCATTGTGTTGTTTTTCCCTAAGACCTTGGTTGCTTTGTTTTGATGTTTCCAGGCATTTTATTGTCTAATGTTCTAAGTTTTGTTCCTCCATTTTGATGACTTTTGATAGAATGACTGTGAAATTATTTTTATATAATCTATCTAATATATACATAGTTTGAATACAATCAAGTTGCAAAAGTTAGCTTAATTACAATTACCGAGTTCAAAACTAATCTCTATATAAATCAATCCTTTTTGTAGATGATTTTAATAAGATATATATTACGTGTTGTTATTTTTAATGGTTATGGTTTGGAATATGGATTTCTGGAAGGTGGGTTTTGGAAATATAAAATCCAAGTTTGTTTTAAATACATATTTAAATACTAAATTGGGTTTGGAAAATGAGTTTATGGTTTTGTAAATAAACGAGTGCTTATATAAGTGGATTTTCGAACATGGGTTTTTGAAATACAAAAAATTTATTTCTAAATAAAATGGTTATTCATATCAAAATGGGTTTGGAAGAGTAATAAATATGGTTTTATACGATAAATTGACTTATATATATGGGGTTTTTAAAACATGTTTTGTTAACTAAGTATCTGGTATAGAATTTTGAGACAACTTTGCACATATAAAGTACAGTTTTGGAACAATTCAGATTCATGGAAGATTTCATCAAATAGTGAATATTTATATGAAGTTAAATAATAAAGGATTTTTGGAAAATTAAAATGTTGCTTCCTAAACTATAAATTTAAAAGAGAAAATGTTTTGAGAGCCTTAGTTCTACAATATAGGGAGTACTCATAATCGATTTAGTTTTACTGATTGGTTTAAATGCCCTCGAGTAACATTTTATCGAATATTGTACAACTCATTGAATATAATGTTTGAGTAGTAATTATTTGCCGATTAGTGAATACTCGAATTTCATCGGGTAGTATGGGATGCCTTGGTTAAATTCTTGTGACTGCTATTAGGAAGTATTTAACACTTTAGGGTTGTATTCTCTTTTGGTGTTCAGTGGGACCGGTAGATCCTTAAGAGAATTTGATTCAGTTTTTTCCAATGGTATCCGTAATGAGTGATATTTACCAGCTTCTAGTAAATACTTGAATTTCATAAGGCGGTACAGAACGTTTTGATTAAATTCTAGTGTTTATTGAAAGTAATAGTATTTGGCACTTTAGAGTATATCTCCTTTTGGTGTTCGGTGGATCGACAGATCCTTAAGAGGTATACTCTTGGATTTTTCCATGATCCTTGTGATCGGTTAAGATATGAAATAATAATGAATAATCTAGAGTTTTTGAATCATGATTGCCATAATCGTCTTGACCGGTCGAGTTTTGGTTGGTTTTCCTCGGTCCTTGTAATCGTATCGAGACTCTTTGTTCCTCGATCCTTGTGATCATGTCGAGATTTTGTGTTCCCGATCTTTGGTATCAGATCAGTACGAGTGATACCACAACATTTGTTTGCCATGGTATGGAATTGGTTTCTATGTGTTAGGAATGTTATGATTTATTCTATGAACTGTGTTAGTGACTAATATGTGTTTGTGACCATATATATATATTTGTGTCTTGAGGTAAATTCTAAGTTAAATTAATTATGTGACTTGTTATATCTTGTTCTCACCCTTTTTGATATTTAAAGATAGTCTGACCCGGGTGTTATTTTAATACTCGGGTCAGGCCGAGACTTTTAAGGTTATAGGACATGTAGTTGGATGGTTGGGCTAGAAGAGAGATAGACCATTTGGCTCTTTAGTTTATCTCACTTAAGATTTGTTTATGTATTATGAGATGTATATATTCAGTTAGAGATTTGTATCATATGTATATTATGTGAGTCTAGTGTTATATTTGATAGACTCATGGTTTTGTATATGTATATGATGTTTATTATACCGCTATGATCTATGACTATAGTTTATATGATACACTGTTCTGATCCTGAGAAACTGATGTGTTTATTATTTTGAACTAAGACCGAACACATCAAATTTTAATTCGGAGATTTAGTAAAATGGTAAGTATGACATGTCATTGTTAGTTTAAAGATATATTCATAGTCGGTTGCCCTTAACAAACTGTATTCTTCGTATTATTAGACAACATTATATATAATGTTCTTTAATTATATGGGCATAGCTGTGGGTTGTTACATTGGTATTTCCTATAGTCTTGGTAAAGGAAATGTAGTCGCTACATTTTGAGTAAAAGACATGCCATATTGGGTGCGATGTTCCTTTAGTGGGAGCAGTTGGAGTATATTACAAGTTATGACTTCAGACCTCATTGCGAGTTAGAGACGGAGATGCTAGCTAGTTTGACCATCCGACCTACTTTAATCGATAGGATCAGTATTAGTCAGAAGCGTGTTGCTAGACTAGTAGAGATCATAAAGAAGATAGAGGAAGGACTGGAGTCTGATGAGATGAAGTGGTACAGACGTGACCACGATGGTTGGCTGCTTAAGGATGGGAGATTGTTTGTACCCGATGTAGATAAATTGAGGATGAAGCACTAAGAGAGTGCCATCACTATAGATTGACTATACATCCCGGTGGTAATAAGATGTACCAAGGTATGAAACAAGCATATTATTGGAAAGGGATGAAGAAGGATGTTAGACATTCATCTCGAAGTGCATGAAAAACCAAATGGTTAAGGCAGAGCAGAAGAAACCAAATGGGTTGATGCAACCGCTTGAGGTTTCCGAGTGGAAGTGGGGACAAGTATTGATGGATTTCATCGATGGATTGTTGAGAACCAGAGGAGGGTATGATATCATTTGTGTCATAATCGACAGATTGACAAAGAGCGGCCGATTCATATCCGTTAAGCCTAGTAGAACGACATCTAATTTTGTCGAGTTGTATGTAAAGTGGGTTATATGATTCCATGGTGTGCTGAAGAGCATTGTGAGTGACCGAGACCCTTTGTTTACAATGGGTTTTGGAAGATATTATAGGAGGCTTTTGAGATAGAGCTGCATCTCAGCACAGCTTAACACCCACAAACTGATTGGCAAACTGAGAGGGCGAATCATATATTGGAGGATCTATGTGAGTTTTCATTCTCGACTCTGGGGGCTTGTAGGATGATCATCTACGTTTAGTAGAGTTCGCATACAATAATAGTTATCAGTCTAGTATTGGTACGGCATCGTACGAAGCATTGTATGGCCGACCGTGTAACGCTCCTTTATGTTGGTGGAAAGATGGTGAGAAACTGATACTCGGGCCAGAGATAATTAGAGAGACCTCCGAGAAGATGGAATTTATTTGACTGAGGATGAAGGCTGCTCAGGATAGGCAGAAGAGTTATGCCGATAGGAGATGTAGAGATTTGGGTTCTCCATTGGCAATATGGTGTTTGTGAAGATTTGTCCTTTGAGAAATGTTATTCGATTTGATAGTAAGAGGAAGTTGGTTCCAAGATTTGGAGGCCCTTTTTTGATAGTAGAGAGGATAGGGAATTTAACATATAGGGTCAGCTTACCTCGAAAAATGGGAGGTGTGCACAATGTTATCCACATCTCTCGCCTTAGGAAGTTTGTGCACGACCCAAGCGTTACTATTGCACCGAATCAGTTTGATGATATCAAGATTGAACCAGAAGCTTCAAGATCTCGTAGTTCTGTTCGTATTGTTGGACGCGATACGAAACAACTTAAGAGGAAGAAAGTGGAGTTAGTGAAGGTTCAATTGGGCGAAAGTGAATGTGATTGCACGTAGGAGATCGAGGAGAGCATGAGGGTCACATATCTGGAGCTCTTTGCATGGTAAGGCCTACTGTTTACCATGTTTACTTTCACCTTTGATATCATATAAGGTAGTTTAGTATCTCGCATGGTATGTTAGGCATTCCTATACTATTGATTTCATGGTTGTTTGTTTGGTATATTTGATGGTTATGTGGTTGTTAGGCATGTAGGGTAACTTTGGTTGACTATTTTTTGACTTATTTAGGGATTTTAGGGGCGAAATTCCTAAAGGAGGGGACAGTGTAATGCCCGTGTTTTATGTATCAAGGGATCATAAAATATTATTATTTAATTCATTTGAGGTCGTATGACTCCATAACTTTGGGAAATGAATTTTAGGGACATTTTCCACATCTATGTTTTTATCAAATTTATATGTGACCATTTTGACCTTGAAAATATTATAGGTCCTATAACTTTTGATAGGAGTCGAGTTAGGGTCTGAAAACTCTTCTATTGCTTCAGGATGATAGTTTCTCTTTTTGTAGAGTGGTTATAATAGAAAAATGGACTTATCATATGAGAGATACTATTGTTTTAATTTTTAAGGGCTTCCAGGAAGATATTGAGATAATTAAACGGGCCTAAACCCAAGCCTATTTACCCAATTCGGGTTTGGAGCCAAAATGGGGGTGTTGGTGTTAAAGTGAATCACTTTTCTCTTTCCAAAACATTTCCCTAGCCTCCATCATTCATCTTTCCACCTAAAAACTTCACGTTTTCTACTTAAACTAGCTTTAATTGATCATTTGAGGAGTAATTAGCATAAAGGATCATCAACTCATCATTTTGGTGCATTGGGGTTTGTGTTGCTTGTTGTCCAATTCAAGTTTGGATCTAAAAGTGGTAATTTGGGGTATTTGGTGAGTAATTACTTGATCTCACTATCTTGTACATGTTAATATGATTAAAGTTAGCATTTTAAATATGATTTCTAAGTTAAATTGATTATTTTGGATGATATTTGCTGAAATGCATGCTTGGATGAAATGGTTTGTTAGTATTTTAGTGTAGTTAGGAAAAGAGGTGGTCGATTGGGGATAAACAAAGGCAAAACAACTCCAAATCAGATGAAACTTGGAGGAGGGGCACTAGAGCATGATAGAAGCTTAAGATTCATGTAACACCAAAATTGGAGCTAAGTAGAGGACTTAGTAGCGGGAGCTTATTATCAGTACCAAGAGCCTTTTCTTCGTCGAAACCACTCAATGGAAGGTTGGTTCTTCAGGTTGGGGCTTGGGATGATAAGTGAAGACTAAGTGCTAGAATTTGGCTAAGTATTGGACATAGCACCGAGACCTTTGGTGGGCATGGAAACAAGAGCTTTTGGAGTCGATGCCGAGAGCTTTTAGGAGGAGTGGTCGTGATCCAAGCACTTAGAAGATGGAGCTTCAAGGGAGGGGGGAAGAACTAAACCAAAATTAGCTAAGTATAGCTATCGGTATCAAGAGCTTGATATCTGTACCGAGACCTTATTATTGGTGCCGAGAGGTTGGTCCTTGCCACATACAGGGTGGAACTTCCAAGGGAGGGAATGCAGACTCTGCAGGTCGTGCTGAAGGTGTTTGTTTGTACGCTTGGGGTCTGAGGCGATGTAATAGGACGGTGATAGCTTTAGAACTTTGAAGAGTTGGTTCTATGACTGATGGGGATGTCTAGAAGTGTTCCGATTGTGGCGGCTCGATGTTGAAAGGAGTCGTGATGATCCACTTGGGTGGGTTTTTTTAGGGTGACCCATGGATAGAATGTTGAATGGTCTATCGTAGAAAGATGGGATGTGGAATGGTCCACAAAGATGAATGGAAATGAGATGGAGTAAGAAAGGCTTGGAAATTATATGAAGAGGTCGTTTATACTCGGAGTGTTTCCTTTTATACTCAAAGCGGAGGTATTGTGAGTGCACTCATGGGTACTTTGATTGGTACCCTAGATCAGTGGAATGCATCCGTTTACCCTTGACCAGTGGAATGGAACAAATAACAGCTTCGGGCAGTGTATCGAGTATATTGGAGACCAGAATTTATCCATTAATCCTTGGTAGTGGAAAGGTCATATGAGTTATCATATATCCAAAGCAAACTGAGTGATAGTTAGTATTGATTTATGGATGCTATGTTTGTTATAGTTGCTTCACTAGCCACCTGTCGCTCTAGGAATGTCACATGATATAGGTAGTCCTAGAGATCGATTCTTAGACATTCAATAGTATACTAGGTTGTTGGTATGCTTTATGGTATTTAGTAGAATATCCTATTAGGATGTATGTACTAACTTTTTGGTTGCAAGGACATGTCAAGTATGATTCTTATACCTTGTTCCTTACCATCTCGACTTGTATAATATTTTGAGATTCATTTATCGCTCACACTAGACTGTTGTTTGACTCAAGATTTTATGCTTTACTTCTTATTATCTTGGGTACTCTTAAATGAGTAGACTAGATATCAGGTCTTGGAGATCACAGTGGATGTGCAGAGGATGAGTAGATGGAGCTATCTCATATTATACATGGACGTAATTATGCTTATTCCGCCGTGCAACACATTGGAGCCTCAGACACTGTTTGCTTATATTTCGAGACACTTTGTTTTGGGTTTATTCTTGTTTTGTATAAACTCTTTTACTATGTTGTATAACTCTGTGGATCCGTGCTCTGATTTTGGATCAATCAGTTGTTACTGTCTCTACTATTTTATACTTGTGATGACTATTATATTTTATTCCATGCACCGTGAGATATACGACAGGTTTTGTGATTTATTTTATTTACTTTGCAACCTTGATGGTCGTCCTATATTGACCGGGCACTGTTATAGCGCACTATTAAGATGTATTGGGTGTCAGTGGTGTAGGGCGGGCGTCACATATCACATGTGACATAACAAGTATAGTTTGTATCTCCCATTGACATTACCTCATAAAACATCTCATACTGAACTATGGATTATTGGGAAAATCCTATACAACCGTTCCTTTGATAGCTTGAAACTAGCATACATGAAGTCGTACGTAAATTCACATGGAATGGCGCAAACACAATACAGAGCTTGACTCAAAAGACTAGTTGCCTTGCCTCGGTATGTACATAATCATTTGTTAACCATCGTATTGACTATCTAAACACATCAAAATTTGTGTTGTCATCTCATCGAATCAAAGTCATTCAAGGTAGAACACACATAGACCATTTTAGCCCCATCTCAATCGACTAGCCTAAGCATGGAAGTCGATTGCTATGCTTTCAATCGACTACCAAAGTTATGCCAATAGATTGAGCTAGGAAAATTCTGAACTATGGTGGTTCTATCATCTCCATAGGAAAAACTGAAACAGATCACTCAATTGTCCCATGGGCCGTTGTTTATTATCGTTTCCTAGTTTTGGCCTATTCCTCTCTTTTGCAAGGGGCAAAAAATTTGAGCCCAGAAAATACAATACTTCCTCCCAAATGGTCACTTCTATTCATATTTTGATCACGGGTTTCGATTGAAGAATTGCCTCTCCTTATGCAACTCTCCATCAATATCCCAACCACTAGTCGATGTTATTCTCCCTTAGTTTGAATAGTTTCTAATCTACGACATTCAAATAAACACCTGCAAGGCCAATACATTTCAATCGATATATTTGCGCTCTATAGCTATCATTTGACTTTCACTAACTCATAAATATTGAACACACCAAGTAACATACTACCATCAATATATACCTAGAATAATCACTCATAGCCTAATTATATTCAATTCAACTAATGGTTTACTAGAATTCCTACAATTCATTAGCTATTCTTATGTCATTATATAGGTTCAAAAAATGTAATCATACACTCATGTTTATATAACCAATATAGCTCCAAACTGATCCCAATTCGATTGCAAACATATTTATTAATGATATAATGCAATACACACACTATTCTAACTCTCTAGTATTCATTTAATCGTTTGCCGACTCTTTTTTATACCACTCTTAAGATCTCAGGTTAACAATATAGTTAATTACCATGTTTATATAACCATTGTAGCTCAATCTCAACCTAAATCATCACCTAACTTGTTCACTTAACTATTTACTTTAATATATATATATATCAATATAACAGTTTACAAAATAAACATAAGCATGGAGCATCATTCCCATTCACCTAAACAAGAATTAGAGCTCCTATAACGTCTTAAATCTATTCTCCAAACACTTTTTCCTGATTTGGACTAAAATTAACTTACTCTAACCTGATTGGCTTTTAAGATATCCTCTTAACTAAAATTTATGTGATTTTATCTTTGATTTTTAGAATTTATTGAAGCTTCCATGATTGGGGCTCGAGCTTGAAGAAAAGGAGAGATGAGATTGACTACTGTTTATGTGCGTAGCACGGACCACTCACTAGTAGTAGACAAAGTATAAAGAAGTAGTCCACCAAACTCCATAGCGAAAAGCATTAATTTGCCGTGTATAGTACAACAGAGAAAACATGGATAGTGCAATTTTATTTTATTAAAAAAAAGAAAAAAGCATATCAAAGAACACTCCAGTCTCCATATATATAGGAAAAAATTGAGGAACAAAGCTGGTCACTCAAAACCCTTAATTTGATCAAGGATGCCAAAAACAAGAATAGAGCAGTTATAGTTCAGAATTCCACATTAATTCACATAGATAGGACAATCATTTAGGTAATCATAGCTACATACCCTTGCCCAAAATCTCTAAACTAAGCACAATATGGAAGCGGAAAAAAAACAGAGAGAGGAAAAAGGTCAAATTAAATATACCCATATTTCAAATTCTACATAAATTTATGGGTTACACTCACACTACGCCTGAAGGTAAACGCATCACGAGTTGCCCACCCAAAGTACTGCAAAAGAAGGAGATGACGATTAACAAAAACCAGTTTTGGTAGTAAAACAATCCATGATAGAGAATAAGCAAAAATAAGCTCACCTTTTCACATAGTAGTAGCAAAAATCTGCAAGGATGAAAGTTTGAACAATTTCAGAGAGAAGAACCATTGATGGCCAGAGCCCATATCCCAATGCAATCAACAGTCTTCCTCGAGTATCCAATACCTGTATACATTAGAAAGAACGAAAATATAAGCTTATAACTCAATCTACAACATTTTTCATTTGATACACTTTTATTTTATTTTTTATTTCAGTTATGTCTTTGATTAGTATATAGATTGGAAAACAAAATGTACGTGGTGTGACATCAGCATTTTTTTTATCGTATTTGTTATAGTATACTCCGTTTGTAACTTATGAAAATTCTCGCAAAAGACTTGAAACTTCGTATAAATATAACGAACGAATAGAGTTCATTATATTTTACTAATGCGTGCATCTACACTATCCAGTAATTAACAGTTCCAAACAAAGAGGATACATGATCTTCACTCTCAAGTATCAACTTTTGCCTACATAAATTTGTCACATTAGCTAGAACTTTTTCGGCGAAAATTTAATATCCCACCTAGGCACTTTTTTTAAAAGATACTTTCTCACCTGCTGGGAAGCTCTTAGGATAATATTTCAATATTGTTAAGAAATGAAGTATACGAGACTGTTATGTTATCTCGTTTGTTTGTATAATAGAAGTAAGTAGCGGGTCTGGGCTGAGTAAAGTTGTGTAACGGCCCACTAGCATAAAATCAGCAATTATATAAGTGTAACTGATACACATAATGTATCACTTGTATCAGTAATCTCAAACAACAATTCAATACAAAATTTCAATCAGTTTTTCATCTTTTTGCAATCTGAATTAGAAATCCAAAAACCAACATCAATCATTATATCAAATTCTAACATGGTATCAGAGCGCATCAGGCCTTGCGGCATTAGTATCTGAATTCAAGATCATCAAATCAAGTTCTCACAAACCTAACGGCAACAGTTTTGAATTCAAAGTTATTCAAATCAGGATTTCATCAGAAAAACTATCATCATTTGAAATTCTCTAACCCATCAGGTGAATTCTCATCATTTGGGTTAGTTATTGAATTTGCTGTTTTATGAAAAACAGGTGCCATACCAAGAAATCAGTCAGATTTTCGATTGCAACAAGCATTTCATTAAGAAATCAAGCAAATTCAAAGCAAGAAAGTTCAAAAAATCAGAAAAACCAATTCAAGAAAGCAGTCAAAAACAAAAGGAAAGTGATTGCCTCGCCAAGATTCATCAGAATAGACTCATCACTTGAATCTTGGCTGCAACTAACCTGTTTCTGTCCCAGTTACAACAATCTTGAATCAACAATTCATCTGAACCATCAAGTTTAAGTATCTATTTCAAATTCTATCATCATGGCTGAAGGAGACATTGCTTCAGCAACTTCAGATAATACTGACAATCCCCAGCAACAATCTCTCACAGATGCAACAGAGAAGTTGATCAAAACTGTCATCAGTCCTCAAAGCTAGCTAATCACCGTACATCTTGAGGAAGATTACTATCTCCTATGAAAGCTACAAGTTGAAACAGCAATATAATGCAAGGATATGGCCTTGAAGGCTTCATTCTTGGTTCCATTCCAATTCCTTCAAGATTTATAACTGATTCACAAAAGAAAATGATTAGCAATGAGGAATACACAAGATTCTATAGACAAGATAGACTGATAAGTTCTTGGCTGTTATCATCAATCAATACAAAACTATTGTCACAAGTTATAGGCTGCAAGTCAGCAAATGATATATGGGTTACTGTTGAAAGGATATTCAACACTCAGTCTGCTGCAAAGGTTATGCACTATAAAAGACAACTGTAGAACATTACTAAAGGAAATCAACCCATGGGGGATTACTTGTCACAAGTTAATAACATTTGCAACATGTTAGAAGCTGCAGGACATAAAGTATCCGAAACAGAGCAAGTACCGAGTATCTTGAATGGACTCAGTGAGGAATATGAAGAAGTTGTTGCAGTTGTATCATCTCAACCAAGTCTGCCACCTGTACAGTATGTTCATGCCACACTTCTTGCTCATGAGGCAAGAATAGATCATAAGAAACCTCAAGATACAGATCTATCTATCAACTACACATTCAACTCAAGGAACAAAGGACAAAATCAAAGCAAGCAAGGTCAATCATATCAAAGGGGATGCTACTCAAATAGATCTAGAGGCAGAGGCAGATGGAATAATAATAACAACAGACCAAAGTGTCAAATATATGAGAAAATTGGCCATACTGCTATGAAGTGTTATTTCAGGTTTAATGCTAGTTATGTACCAAACCAGAATCAAAACAATCAAAGAAATGGAAATGTCAGTGCTAATATGGCTCAAACTTAGTCAGAATCTAGCACTCATACAGACAGTGGTGGTGAAATCAATCAAAGTACAATCACAAGACCAAAGCACATACATGATGAGAGATGGTACCCAGATTCAGGAGCAACCAATCACATAACAAACAATCTAGACAACTTAAACCTTGGCAACAAAGAGTATAGAGGTAAACAGTCAATATGCATGGGGAATGGTGAGTCAATTAATATTACTCACACTGGTAATGCTTGTATTAATGGTACAAGACAATTATTTCTAAATAATTTATTATGAGTGTCAAAAATAAAGAAAAATCTTATGAGCGTGTCACAGTTTGCAAAAGACAATAATGTATATTTTGAATTTTATCCAGATTATTGCTTAGTTAAAGACATACCGACTAATGAAAATCTTTTGCATGGTGAAGCAGTCAAGGGATTGTATAGATTCAATCTTAAGAACAGTAGCAAGTTTGAAAGAAATCAGAAGTGTTGTAATGTGACTGAAATTGTTCAGTCAGAAAAGAACAGAAGTGTGTTTGATTTGTGGCACTATAAACTTGGTCATCCAAACACAAATGTTGTGAAACAAGTACTTGAAGAAAATAAAATTGTATTTGATGATATTCATCTGCCATATGTGTGTACTTACTGTCAAATGGGTAAAAGTCATAGATTACCTTTTAATGACTCTTTAACCAAGTATTCAAAACCTTTAGAATTGGTTGCCACTGATCTGTGGGGACCTGCCCCAATTTATTTAGATTATGGTTGTAGGTATTATATATCCTTTATTGATGCATACTCTAGATATACATGGATATACTTTCTGAAAGCTAAGTCTGAAACTTATAATGCAGTAGTACACTTCATATCCTTAGCTGAAAAACAAATTGGTAATCAAGTTAAAATTGTCCAGTCTGATGGAGGCACTGAGTACAAAACCCTTAGTAATTTTTTCAATAAGAAAGGAATAGTTCACAGAACTACTTGTCCCTATACATCAGAATAAAATGGTCTAATAGATAGAAAGTACAGACACATTGTTGAGACAGGGTTAATACTACTTGCACAAGCATCATTACTACTAAAATTCTGGACTGATTCCTTTAACACTACTGTTTACTTAATTAATAGACTTCCCACAAAAGTTCACAAAGGAATCGGTCCATTAGAAAAATTATTGGGTGTTAAACCAGACCATCAAAGTCTAAATATTTTTGGATGCCTGTGCTTTCCCTATATAAGACCATACAATAATAATAAATTGTGTTTCAGGGAAAAACCATGTACTTTTATAGGGTATGGATCAAATCAAAAAGGTTACAAATGTCTTGATGATAGTGGCAAGGTTATCATTAGTAGACATGTTGTGTTTAATGAACATATTTTTCCTTTTAGCAATGCATGTATAAAAACAACTCAAAAGATACATAACTCAAGAGTTTTTATACCTAGTAAGGCTAGTATACCTGTGTACAGTGATGATCTTCAACCTGAGGTGATTGAAAGGATTGATGGAGTCCATGATCCACAACTCACTATGTCCAATCAACCAGGTCATGAATTAATGGATTCATCCAGCTATCTCAGTCAAACTCCTGCACATTCAAAGAATCAAACATAGTCAGCAAATGAAAGAGAGTCAGTCAACTCACAAATACAATCAGAGAATAGCAATGATCAAACAAGTACAGAAACATCACCACAGGCTAGAACTAGTTGTCCAATGGTTACAAGGTCAAAAAGTGGAATCTTTAAACCAATACTATACATTGCTGCATCAAGTTCTAAGAAACCAGAAACTTTTGAACAAGCTGCAAAGGACAAATACTGGAAGGTAGCAATGGATGAGGAATACAATGCTCTAATAAAGAACAAAACATGGGATCTTGTATGTCCACCAGATAATAAGAATGTCATAGGGTGCAAGTGGACATACAGATTAAAAAAGAATCCTGATGGAACAGTGTCAAGATACAAAGCAAGACTAGTAGCAAAGGGCTACACATAGCAATATGGGTTTGATTTCAATGAAAACTTCTCCTCTGTGGTTAAAACAACTACCATAAGAATCATTTTAAGTATTGCCCTATACAATCAGTGGAACATCAGACAATTTGATGTCAACAATGCATTTTTAAATGGGACATTACAGGAAGAAATATATATGGAGCAACCACAGGGATATAGGCAGAACCCAAATCATGTGTGCAGGCTAAAAAAGGCTATATATGGCCTTAAATAGGCTCCAAGGGTTTGGTTTGATAAACTGAAAGCTACACTGACTCAACTTGGCTATCAGTCTACCAAATCAGACAACTCTCTATTCATTAAAATTAACAATAAAGTCAGTGTCTATGTTCTAATATATGTTGATGATCTTGTAATTACAGGAAATGATGAGGATGAAATCAAATATATTGCTCAATATCTAGACAAGGAGTTCTCTATCAAGGACTTGGGTTCACTGAACTACTTCCTTGGTATAGAAGTCAAGAGAAAATCAAAGTCAGAAATTATCCTCAGTTAAAGGAAATACAATCTAGAGCTACTGACCAAAACTAAGATGGACAATGCCAAACCTCAACCTACCCCAATGATAAGCCATCAATGTCTATCTAAAAACAGGGGAGAATACATAACAAACACTAAACAATACAGAAGTGTTGTTGGTGCTTTACAATATTTAACAATTACAAGGCCAGACATCTTTTTTAGCATTAACAAAATTTGTCAATTTATGCAGGAACCAAGAGATGATCACTGGAAAGCAGTAAAAAGAATTTTGTGATACATAAAGGGAACAACAAATTATGGATTATCTTTGAAGAAATGCAACAATCTCAATATAATCAGCTACACTGATGCTGATTGGGGAACTGACCCGGATGACCGAAGGTCAACTACAGGGTACTGCATATATATAGGAGAAAATCCAATGTCGTGGTGCTCAAAGAAGCAATCCACCATCTCCAAATCCAGCACAGAGGCTGAATACCGGAGCGTTGCAAGTGCTACAATGGAAATCATGTGGATACAGTCCTTATTGAATGAGTTAAACATTAAACTACAAGCCAAACTGATATTATGGTGCGAGAATCAAAGCACAGTCTACATGTCAGCTAATCTAATATTACATTCGAGAACGAAGCATATCGAGATAGACCTTTACTTCGTCAAAGAACAAATACAAAAAGGAAATTTGCATGTAAATCACTTACCATTTGCTTACCAAAGAGCTGACACTCTTACCAAGGCCTTGTCGAAGCAAAACTTCATCAGATACAAAAACGAATTGAAGGTGATAGCAATCTCTGCTGATTCGAGCAAAACAGAAGAAGTTTCATAACATCAACGAGGAAAGTTGACAGCTTTGGCAAAGTTCACCAGATCTACCAACAAGGCCAGCAAAAAGATGGACAACGATGCAGAAAAAGCTTCGCATAATAATGAAATTGCTCAGATCTATGTGAAAAAAATCCTGGTATATTGATGAATTCACCCAGATCTGAGCAAATATCACTCAGATATGAGGAAATGTGATGAATTTTGTAAGGCGGTGTAAGGAGAAGAGGGTCGCCATGAAAACCCTAATGTCGGTTTGAGGGGAAGTGTTAAGAAATGAAGTATACAAGACTGTTATGTTATCTCATTTGTTTGTATAATAGAAGTAAGTAGTGGGTCTGGGCTGAGTAATGTTGTGTAACGACCCAATAGCATAAAATCAGCAATTATATAAGTGTAACTGATACACAGAATGTATCACTTGTATCAGTATTCTCAAACAACAATTCAATACAAAATTTCAGTCAGTTTTTCATCTCTTTGCAATCTGAATCAGAAATCCAAAAACAAACATCAACCGTTATATCAAATTCTAACAAATATGAATATTACATTTCTTATCTTCATATTCAACCATTAAGCCTCCAAATTATAATTTTCTTATTTTGTTATATGGGCGTTTTTCCATGCAAATACAAGTTAGTAATATAATAAGCAGAAATAAATATATGGGAATTGACATAGCAAGTAAATTATGACAGCAGAAATGGATGCTTACACTTTTTTATACATTGATCACTTTTTATATATTGATCTGTTTGCATGAATGCAAGGAAAACGAACTATTTTTGCATATTCAGAAGTATGCAAGAAAAAGCCTATCTACTATCGAATTTGCTCATTATAACAATAATAAGAATGATAAGTACGTTTTTTATTCAAATGTATACTGTAATAATGGATTGTACAAAAAAACATAACTAATTATATTCAATTTTTTACAATGTTAAGATGTGACAAAAAGTTTATTATCTAGTAACTAGCCTAATGTTGGTTGAGTTTATGA
Organism: Allium fistulosum; assembly: GCA_030737815.1. NCBI lineage: Eukaryota > Viridiplantae > Streptophyta > Magnoliopsida > Asparagales > Amaryllidaceae > Allium > Allium fistulosum. The sequence continues at coordinate 1,121,885,074 of CM060904.1, read as the reverse complement.
ACTGTTATTCTATTACCCTTTCCGGAGAACTTCAAGTAAATTGGTCATGAGCAATATACGTATAAAACTAAGATTTCAAACCTTGGATTTATACAAGATCTCGGGTTGACATCTTGGTTGGTATCTCGGGTTCATAACTTAATACTTCAGGTGAGATGGGTATCAAATCGGATATAAATTACGTTTGAAGTTTCATCTCTTCCAAGAGCGAAAATGAGATCTCATTGGAGATCTCAAACAATGATGAAAGAGATCCAAAGCTCTAGTTAAAACCAAATAAACCAAATTAAATCAGCTATCGCTTTAATTTGATTATAAAGTTAGATTTTCTTATAATCAATCTGTAGATTAATTTTTGTAAGATTTTTGATATAATGAGGTATTGAGACTGCAATTTGATTGTAAAATAAAAGAGAGATTTTATTGATATTCTCAGTAATCTTATTACAAATAAATGAATTGGTATTTATATAGTTCAGTGTACTAGTTTTTTTGTGAATGAAAATATTACAATGTTGGGCCTTTAGCCCATAGACCCGCTGCTATAATCGTTATGATGAATGAGCGACTCAGATGCATTCTGAGGCAATGAATGGTTGACCTTGAAGGCTTGTAATATATATGCTGATGAGTTAGAGAGTTTTCTCAATACTCCCCCGCAAACCCTTCAGCAGTTAGGGTTTGATAAAATCATTCCCAAATTATTCAATTCAACTCGATTCTAGGAATCGATAAAAATTGGCTGAGAAATAAGCCTGAGATCTTCAGTATATCCTCTCTTCAGTTGTGAAATTGATTAAAGACAATCAATTTCAGCTGTAATAAAGTTTGAAGTTGATTTTCTCATCAACAAGTTGCTTATGAGCTAAGAGTTAGATGAGATCTTGCAACGGTGAAGTTTGTTGATGTTGAATGTCTTTCAGATTGCTTTCTGACAACAGATTATTATTCGATTCCTATGTTAGTGGGATACTGATGGGTCATGAGTTAGATGAGATATCGTGCTGCTCTGTGAGTTGTTTAATTTCAGCTTGTCTCTAAGTCGAATTTTTTTGTTTTAGACAGCGCCTTAGTTAGGATGTCTACAACTTGGTAAGTGGAAGGTATGTGGTTTATATCTAACTTTCCTTTTGTTACTTGTTCTTGAACAAAGTGTAGATCTAATTCCATGTGTTTCATTCTTGAATGTAACACTGGATTTGCTGTAAGCTGGACTATGCTTAAGTTATCGCACCATATAGTTGTTTTACTATCTGGTTTTGATTTGTAGTTCACCAAGTAGTGATTGTATCCACATTACTTCTGCTATTTCATTAGCTACGCTTCTGTACTCTGCCTCTGTACTAGACCTTGACACAGTAGGTTGTTTTTTAGAACACCATGATATGGGATTATTGCCTAGGAACATACAATAGCCAGTTGTAGATCTCCTGTCAACAGGATCGGTGGCCCAATTAGTGTCTGCATACCTAGTAATGTTAATGTATTTGCTTGATTCTAGTGCCAGTCCAAAGTTTATAGTTCCTTTGAGATATCTTAGTATTCTTTTCACCATTTTCCAGTGCTCATTTGTTGGTCTTTGCATGAACTGACTTACTTTGTGGACACTGTAGGCAATTTCTGGCCTTGTTATAGTTGCATACTAAAGTGCACCTACTATACTTCTGTATTGTTTGTCATTGGATATTGGTTCACCTTTGAATGTGGATGCATGTAGATTGCTGACCATAGGAGTTAAAATTGAGTTGGCTTGATTCATCTTTGCTTTGTTTAAGATTTCTACTATGTACTTTCTCCGATTCAACTGAATATATGAACTTGATAATCTTTAAACTTCAATGCCAAGAAAATAGTTTAAATCACCAAGGTCTTTCATAGAAAATTCCTGATTTAACCGATTTATGAGATTGTTGATTTCCTCTTCATTGTCCCCTGTAATGATAAAGTCATCAATATATATTAGTACATAAACTATTATGTTTTTTTTTTATAAATAAAGAGTTGTCAGATTTTGTTGGATTGTAGTCTAGTCCAGTGAGAGTTGTTTTTAGCTTCAAACCACACCCCTGGAGCCTGTTTTAGCCCATAAATAGCTTTATTCAGTCTGCATACAAGGCTTTCTTTTCCTTTCTGTATGAATCCTTGTGGCTGCTCCATATATACTTCCTCCTATAAAACACCATTTAAGAAAGCATTATTCACATCAATTTATTTGATGTTCTAATTTTTATGCAAGGCAATAGTGATAACAGTCCTTATAGTAGTGGGTTTCACAACATGTGAAAAAGTATCAGTGAAATCAAAGCCACTCTGTTGTGAATAACCCTTGGCTACTAATCTTGCCTCGTACTTAGAAATTGTATCATCATTATTTTTCTTTAATCTAAATGTCCATTTACACCCTACAACGTTTTTATTTCTGGGTAAAGGAACAAGACCCCATGTCATATTCCTTATAAGAGCACTGTACTCATCAGACATGGCTAATTTCCAGTTCTCATTCTCCATGGCTTGATAATGGGTACTTAGTTCTTCAGTATCTAAAGTTGCATTGTAAGTTTTTGGCTTGAATATGCCACTTTTTAACCTTGTTACCATGTGATGACCTGCTCTTGTAACTTGTTGCTGATGAGTATTTTCATCTTGCTGTTGTTCATTGTGAGACTGTGCTTCCTCTGATGTCTGATAAGGAGTAGATTGCATACTTACTCTTTGTTGAGATGTTTGATCAGGTGTATTTGATGGTTCAGCTTCCTCATGGCCTGATCCACAACTGGACACCGTGTGTTGTGAGTCTGACTCTCTTATTTAAGAATTGACCTTGTCTTCTGCTGACTCTTTGGGAACTTGAATCACTTCCTCAGGTAAAGAAGGTATTGAAGGCAGTGATTCTTTTGAATTGTATACTTCCTTTGATGTTTTAATTTCTGATTCTTTAAAAGGAAATACTCTTTCATTGAACACTACGTGTCTTGAAATGAAAATTCTGCCATTACAGTCTATACACTTATATCCCTTTTGATTAGTAGCATAACCTAAGAATGTACAAGGGGATGACCTGAAATTTAACTTGTGAGTATTATATGGTCTTATAAGGGAAACACAAACATCCAAATACTCTCAAGTTTTGATAATCAGGCTTGACATTAAATAATACTTCTATTGGACTTTTAAATTTCAAAACCCTTGTTGGTAGCCTATAAATTAAGAAAACAGTTGTAGCAAAGGCATCAGACCAAAATTTTAGTGGCATAGATGCTTGAGCTAATAATGTAAGGCCAATTTCAACAATTTTCCCATGTCTTCTTTCAATAAGCCCATTTTGTTCAGAAGTGTAGGGACAAGTTGTTCTATGAACAATCTCTCTCTTCTGAAAGTAATGCTTTAGTGGCATATACTTTGTACCACCATCAGATTGTATTGCTTTGACTTGGCAGTTAGTTTGTTTTTCTACCTGTTCTATAAATTGCAAGACTGCACTGTAAGTTTCAACCTTTGATTTTAAGAAATATATCCAAAAATATCTGGAAAAAGCATTAATAAATGACATATAATATTTGTACCCATAATCATTGTGTAGTGGTGCAGGCCCCCATAGATCAGTGGCAATTAGTTCAAGTGGCTTACTGTAATGTGTTTTAGAATTTGTAAATGGTAATTTGCGACCCTTTCCCATTTGACAAAAATTACAGATATATGACATTGAAATATCATTAAAAGAGATATTGTTATTATTCAATACATGTTTTACAATTGTAGCATTTGGATGTCCCAATTTATAATGCCACATATCAAAGATCTTATAATTTTCTTTTTGTTTGAATTCAGAATTATTACACCAATTTCTTTTAATTTCAAATTTTCTTAAATTAGCCACACTGAACTTGTATAGTCCTTTATATTCCTTACCCTGCAAGAGAATTTCTCTAGTTAGGATATCCTTAACTAAATAGTGCTGTGGGTAAAATTCAAAGTAGACATCATTGTCTTTTGCAAACTATGACACACTCGATAAATTTTTTCTGATTAATGGTACTCTAAGTAAGTTATTCAGATATAATTTCCTTTTCCCATAATATAGGAACTACCAGTGTGTGTGATTGCAATAGACTTTCCATTTCCAATGTGTACAGAGTTCATACCTTTGTACTCCTTATTCCCAAGATTTAGATTGCTTAAATTGTTGGTGATGTGGTTTGTTGCTCCAGAATATGGTACCAATCCTCATCTTGTATATGCTCAGATTTTGCAACTTAAGTTTGCTATTGATTTCTGTTTTCTGATTGATTGCTTGATTCATGCTGAACTTGTTCCATGTCTGCACTGAAACTTTGATTTCTTTGATTGTTTGAGTTTTGTCCTGGAACATAGTTCAAGTTTAGTCTGAAATAACATTTTGCAGCAGTATGTCCCAACTTTTCACAGATCTGACATCTTGGCTTATTATTACTGTTCTATTTTCCTCTTTCTCTGGATCTATTTGAATATCCACCTCTTTGCATTGTCTGATCTTCTTTATTGCTATTTTGACCTTTGCCTTTATAATTTTCAACATAATTAATAGAGAAATCTGACTCGTGAATTTTCTTGTTATCAATTCTTGCCTCATGAGCAAGTAAAACTGAATGAACAAAATCTATGGATGGTAGAATTTTTTAAGATGATATAACTGCCACCATTGCTTCATATTCATCACTTAATCCATTTATTATAGTCATTATTTGCTCAGAATCAAAGATCTTATGACCTGCTGCCTCTAGCAAATCACAGGTTGTCTTGATTTTGGATAGATATTCTCTCATGTTGTGACTGTCTTTCTTGATGTTGTGCAACTGTCTTTTGTAGAACGTAACTTTGGCTGCTGATTGCGTATTGAAAACTTTGTCTATTGTTGTCCAGATTTCATTGGCTGTTTTACACCATATTACATGTGATAGAAGATAGACATTTGTTGATGATAGTAGCCAGGAACATATAAACATGTCTTGCCTATGATATCTCACATACCCTTCATTGCTGATTATTTTGTTTTCTTTGTCAGTGATGCAAACTGGTGGAATCTCTATGGTTCCAAGAACATAGCTTTCAAGTCCATATCCTTGTATTGCAGTTTCAACAAGCTTTTACAGAAAATAACGGTCTTCATTCAAGTGGACTGTAACCAGTTGACTCTGTGGGCTGATTACAGTTTTGATCAAATTTTCTGCAGTGGCAACATGTTAGGAACTACTTGTATTAGATGATGCTACAGAATTGCCTTCTTCAGACAATATGAATCAGAATTAATCAAGAACAGAGGCTGAGGGTTCAAATAAAAGAATGATGCAGTTTTAATCAAGAATTAAGTTCAAGAACTCAGAGTGGGATGCTAGACAGGTTAGTTGCAACCAAAGAAAGGCTTAAATGATGATAGATTTCTAATTAGTTTTCTTTCTTTCTGGATGACACTTTCCTGCTTCTTGTGTTGATTTTCTGGTTTCTTGATCTGAATCTCTGTGATTTTTGACTGCTTTCATTCAAGATTCAGTGAGGAATCTTTTTGCAGCCAATTATCTTGATACTGGCGAGGCATAGGATTTGATGCTGAATCAATCCCTTATATGATGAGATATGAATCTCTGATAAGGGATAAAAGTCAACTGATGAGGCATTCTCCGGTGAGATTTTATTTTGCTGTTAAGCATTATCTTCAATGCTCTGATACGATATAAGATTTTTGATATAATGAGGTATTGAGACTGCAATTTGATGGTAAAATAATAAAGAGATTTTATTGATATTCTTAGTAATCTTATTGCAATGAAATGAACTGGTATTTACACAGTTCAGTGTACAAGTTTCTTTGTGAACGAAAATATTACAATATTGGGCCTTTAGCCCATAGACCCACTTCTATAACTGTTATGATGAATGAGCGGCTCTGATGCATTTTGAGGTAATGAATGGTTGATCTTGAAGGCTTGTAATATATATGCTGATGAGTTGGAGAGTTTTCTCAATAATTTTGTTTGGGTATCAATTATAAACCAAATTAACCAAACTTTTAACACACTATCAAAATTAGTGAAGTTTTAATAATTTCCTAGATTAGTTTAACAATGAAAATATTTTTATACATATAAGGTAAATCGATATAACTTGTAAAAAGGATGAAAATACTAAATATACAGACTTAGTTCATTTCTGTATGTTTTATTGTCAAGTAAACTGAAAATTTATTTAATCATAAAATAAGGTGGAACCCAGTGCATGAGGCTTTCGCACGATAGCGGGCTTTGTGGAGGTTGATAATGTACGCAGTCTTTCCTTCGCATTGCGAAGAGACTGTTTCCGGACTCGAACCTGGGCGTCCAGATCACCATGCGGGTGACTTAACCGTTGCACCAAGGCTCTACCTCATTTAATCATAAAATATTGAAAAAAGTAGTTTGTTTAATCCAAAATTCAGTCCGAACCAAATAAAATTATTTTGATTGACTTCATTCAATTCTATTTGTCTAGTTTTAGTTTGATTTAACGTTTTCTTTACCCTAAATTAACCAAACCAACCAAAACACTTACCCCTACCAGTAATATTGGAAATATGGCATTATCATTAAGTTAGAAAAGCGTATTCTACCACTCAACCCAGTTTTTACCTATTTGATCTGATGTAAAGAAATGAATATGTCTCACTTTTAGTCGTTTTATTTTCACTTCACCCTATATTATGATACCAAGTTCGTAACATATAATGTAAACAGTAATACTCTTAACACAAATAAAAATCAAAATTAAATTTACCAAGGAAGTTAATTTGAAAGAGCATAGAGGACATAAGACTTGCACCTAGGCCTACATTTTTTTTCCAAAACAACAAATGTTTTTTCATGTCTATTTCCTAATTTTATTATGTCTAACCAAAGTTCAATGTTAGTCGATTTTGCATAGCTATTTTTCCAGGCCTTCAAATTTAGAATTATTACACTGCAATAAACTATAAGTAATAACATTTTTTTTCCATAGTAAGAGTGATACTTCATTCAAGCAGAGCACACGTTATGATGTCTCGGAGGCTTAAACCCATGACCTCTAGAACCTGTGTCTAAAACGTCATATCTATAACCATTTGAGCTAGAGATCCTTGATAATGTTAGATTAAATTGACAATGTTACCACCAGAAATTAGAAATATAAAAGTGTTTAATAAACAATTCAATAACTTAGAAATAAAATGGAATAGATCAAACCTTCAAATGATTTCAGCTTATGTAGTTTTTTCACAAAATCTGAATAGTTCAATGACAAGAAAGAACAGATTTGCCCTAATTGTAATATTCTTGAGCAAAAGAAAATGAATTTTAGAAGAATACGACAATACAATAGAAGAGGGAGAAAAAGGATAGAAGATAACAGCAAAAAATGATCGCACTATTCTTAAGCTGCAAAAAATCAGGTCATGCATCTTGGAAGAAACAAAAAACACTTTTGTACCCCTTCATTGTCACCTGCATCTCTGAACATAGAAAAGCATCAAGTCCAAGGATTGGGATTTTTTCAGCCTAAGCACGCTGAAGTATTCGCCTTAAAAACCTTAATTTATAAACAATATCTACATGTTTCTACCAATAATTACTGAAGATCAAATGATACCTAAATAGATATGCTCCATCCATAAAAAAGGAAATCAACCAAGAAGCGTCATCATATTTATCGAGCATCAGGTTGATATAAGTTTTATAGCCTATAATATTTCTTATTACGGAATCTTAGATTCCAAGAAAAATGTAGCTTATGAATGGTTTAGTAAGTTGAGTACTTGACCTTGACCTCACGTTCATATTGCTCTAGCTTTTTCCTTTCAACACTTAAGTAACTAAGCGATTAAAAGCATTCAAGGAATTGATAAAGTGATAAGTATTTTGAATGAGGAAGTAAATACAAGAGGAAAATTGTAGGAAAATAATTTTTTTATTGAGGGTAGAAAATTGCTATCCCTTCTTACAAGAATACCTCCTCACTTTCTCATCTGATTTCAAACATCAACCTTTTTTTCTCTCCGTCCATGCCATTAAAATTTCATTCATCACAAGAGTTTCAACTGAAAACCAGTCTGTATCACTTCAATTTATATTGAGATGAAACAATCTATATTTAAATGGATATTGAGTTGAGTCCACCTCCATAATTTCCAATTTTTTAACTATTTTTTAATTAGAGAATTATGGTTTTTGGGTTTTGAAGATGAAAAGATGGATTGGATGATTTTGGCAAGATAGAAAATTACATGAATAAAAAGAGATGAAAGGTAATTACGAAAAGTTCAACTTATTAAGTTTGATTTTTTTATATGTGTGAAATTATTACATGATCTTATTATAATAGATCGAGGAAAGAACAACAATCTTCTTTAATAATAGTTGTAATACCTTTGATGTCACACTTTTTTTGTGTTAGCGTGAACTACCAAAAATGCCCCTAATACCAAATCTTAATATCACTTGAAAATAAGATCTAACAATTAAATTTCTTTTACAAATTCAAAACGTCCATCTATAAATATTATATAATCTTAATATCACTTAAAAATAGGATCTAACCAATAAAATTCTTTTACAAATTTAAAACATCCATCTACAAATACTACTAAATTTTAATATTACTTAAAAATAGGATCTAACCAATAAATTATTAATTAATTAAAAACAAATTCAAACTATAAAAAAACAGATGTTGCAACTTAGAAATAAAATTTAAACTAGTAGAAATGATTTCAACGATTAAATATTTTTATGAATCATTTTCTCTTGAATGTGCTAACCACATACAATTTGCATAAAAACAATTCACACGCGAAGCACGTGCCATCATCACGCGCGTAGCGCGTGCCGTAACGCTTGTATTGATAAAGTGCTTTGAAAGCATAAAAATCTATGCATTATACACTTGCATCAATAGACTTAATGGTTGTTTGCATGACATAATAACCTATTTTTCCATTGGATAAATTTTCAATCTTGACCTCTGAAAAAACTTATTTTAAGTTAAGTCTTCATTCCAAATTTATTATGAAAATATGTCTGTTTTACATCGTTCAACCATTTTGTACTTGCGCATTCTGAAAATGCTCAAAAACAAATTTTTGTGTGTACTTGTGCATTTTCAGAATGTGTAAGTATATTTCAAAAAGAACTGCACGTACGCATTTCCAAAATGTGCATGCACAAACATCATGTTTACGAAAAAAGAGGCCTATTTTTATAATTATTTTCAACTGGGGTCTAAACTAGAAATAAGTTTTTTCAGGTCTAGAATGAAATTTTTTCCTTTTCTATTAGTTTAGCTTGCCACATATTTTCTTATGAAGTACTAAGAAATTGGCTTTAGTTACCAAGATAAAACATCTAATTGCACATAAGCTTGAAATTAATGTTAGATGATAAACTTACTTATTCATGAATATGAACCTCGACGACCAACAAACGAGAGTGGAGAGGGTTAATTTTAAGGTTCCATTGAGGTATTGAACTTGTTCAAAGTGGCTAGAACAACATGAAGATATTATATCCTTGCTTTACTAAATACAATAAGGTCATTATAGAATTTTAATGATTGTTGGATTGTTGTATTTAGAATGGTAAGCAATTTCTATCATAAGGATGTGATGTTGAAACATACTAGTTACGTGATTAAAATTAACAAAAAAGAGCAAACATATTCTTCTTGCCTTATCCCTCTTGTCCCCTTGAAGTAAAAAAGGAACCACCTTATTGACATTGGTAGAGAAATGAGTAGATGAAATACAAGTATAGGTCCACTTGGAGAACCTCGGAGGGAAATTCATTTTATTCATAACCCACTTGGCAACACCCCATAGTGTATTGTCATAAGCCATCAGAATACCAATTTTTAAGAAGCATCTAGGCAACATTTTTCTTTATTTAGTCTCTAACTAGCTCATGGGTCAACATAGCATTATCAACTATGCTCTTACCTTTATTTGATTAATGAAAACCAAAGAAGGAAATAAATTATTTCATTCTAGAAGCTAGGGCATTAGAGAAACACTTATAAATTGTATTACAATTGGGGATGATCCCATATTCGGTGAGACAACAAGTTTAGGAGTTTTAGGAACCAAGAAAATCGTAGAAAATTTGATACCATGCGACATATTAAATGTTGAAAGAAGTTTTGAATACCTATGATTGAATTTTTCTGGAAAATGTCTCATATTGTTATGAAAGACGTAGAATTAAATCCAGCACAACCACCATATCTTTCTTGTTGATCTTGAACATAACCTTCTTAATTTTCTCATTAGAAATATCCTTTTCCAACTTCATACATTGCTTTATGCTAACTGAAAGCGGGTTGATTTCATTAGAAGTATTCTAATTACGACTTGGATTAAAAGAACAAACTAGCAAATTTAGGAAGTGTAATACAAAAGTACCGCTAATTGAGGACTAAAAGTTATGAGTCACATCTAAGCGGCCTTTGATAGCAGATATTTATTCTCCAAATTTGCACTTAAGGCTTGGATGATAAAATTTAGAATGTTTATTTCCTTGAATATCCCATTTGTCACATAATCTTTGCCTACTTATTCTGATTTCAGATTTAACAGCAGCTGATAGAGCTTCACAAAGGGAGAGTTCCTTTAAGTGACTAAGTTTACAAGGATCATTCTGAATTTTAATTTGAGCATTAGCTAGTTGTTGCCATAAAGTTTATGATAGCTATTACCATTCCCATAGTTGGCATACTTAAGCTTTGAGGATTTGCTTGGTATGCTTAAGTTTTTTTTGCAACTTGTACATAAGGTTACCATAAAGTGGTATGCCCAAGCACTTCACCTAATAGGAAGGAATGGTTCATGTTCAACCTAAGAGCTAAAGAACTCAAAGTATGAGGAAAGACAAGCTGATTAGAACCAAAGGAAATAGATCCACTTTTTCATTCGTTCATTTACTCTCATTTATTTACATTGTAATCTCACAATAAATTATCTAATTGTTGGGAGTTAAAGTTATGGGACATTAAAACCCCCACATACCCCCCCAAACCCCTTAAGAATTTGATCCTCAAATTTTCATAGAATGGAACAATGCAATACAGCTAACGACGCCTTGCGACACTTTTATCGATGCCAAGTTGACGTCTTTCATGGGGTACTTAATGATGCCTTATTTTCAATGCCATTTTGATGTTCTTCCGACTTCAATTTGCTGACGCCATACGCACGACATGCCGACACCAATAAAGTGTTTTTGCGATGCTATACCAGCACCAAATTAAAATGCTAAAATTAATTTTCTAGTGTCATTCTAGTTGAAGCATTTTTGCTACCTTTTCTCACCTTAGCCATAAATTCATATATATTTGATATTTAATCACATGAATATAACCAAATAATATCCAACATCACAAATTCATAGATAATTGATAATTAATCATACAAATATAACCAAATAATATCCAACCATAAATTCACTTACACAATATCCATCAATACAAACATATCATCTAACATACAAATATCAAAATACACAATATCGATCAATGCAAACATACCATCCAACATAGAAAATATTCAGCATACACAAATGTCTACATAAACATCCAAACAATATCCTACAAAAATATACAAGCAACATAAATACTACTACTCCCTCGCACACTCCCGACCATCATCATTAAAAGAAGAGATGTTCACATGTTGAAATTGTTGCATAAATGCATCGGTGAGCTTACCAAGCTCCTTCTCCAGCCATGTGACTTTAAGCATTGGTTTTCTTCTTATACATCAGTCAATTTGGCAACCCTCTTTGATGATGATCTCTACATTTTAACCAAATTTGTTTGTTAATAATACGTAATTTTTTTAACTATTATATTTGTGTATTTAACAAAATATATATTTTAACTCAAATAAATATTTTTAATTTATTGAAAAAATATAATTTAACTTAATTATATATTTGTTTAATTTATTAAGTGCTTTAACTTATATATTTGTTTAATTTATCACATGATTTAACAAAATCCACATTTTAACTCAAATAATTTTTTTAATTTATTGAAGAAAAATGTATAATTTAACCTATTTATTTATTTAATTAATTGAGCGATTTAGCAAAATCTATATTTTAACTCAAATAAATTTGTTTAATTTATTGATTTTTTTTATAATTTAACTTAATTTTATATTTGCTTAATTACATTGTTTTCTCAAACCAAATTTGATTTTAAAATGACGACTAATAACATCTAGTAGAAAATGAGGATTAAGTTAAATAATTATACTAAGCATATGTATAAAATACATATATACACTTATGGTTATCGGGATTTATAACCAATGTGTACATACATATATTATACTATACATATATAAATGTATATGGTCTTGATACATATATACTAATATCGTATGTTTAATGAATGTTTAAGCTATTACCTTCGGAATATTGCTGTAGTTGGGTTTATGATCTAGCAAAGCTCTGCCGATTGCGCTGAATACCTTTTCATCCACTTCTCTTGTTATCTCCACACCTTTACTCCGAAGCTCCTCAATCCAAGCTTGGTATTGCACATATTTCGCAATTTACGTATCCTTTAGAGTTTTATACACATATATAAATGAAAATGTTATATATATATATATATATATAAAGTTTTATGGATAACTTACAATAAACTCGTTGGATACATCATCTACCCAGCTATTAGCAGTAGACTCATCCGATGACTCAATCCTGTGAGTCCTGCAATAAACTTGCTAAGATGTAGGCTCACTATACTGCTCTTTGTACAGAAATTTGAATTAAGTAAATGGTATAGGGTAACATCCCCCACTTGAATCCCGAAGATGAACGTCGATGATGTTGTAGTCATCGCCAAATTATCTTAATGACAAAAGTGAGTTCGGTATAATATGAAAACAAATATGTAAACATAGCAAACTAACGTTGTTCATTACATAGCAAATTCTTTTTACTTTTCATTACAATTACTTCGGTCAAAATTTCCCAAGTCACGTGCTCACATAGGGGTCAAATATAATAGTAAATAAAATAAATAAGAGTCAGATCCATAAATAAGAGTCAGATCCACATATGAAGATGTAGCTCGAGCCCTTTTACACACAGCGGAAACGAAACCATATTAGCTCAGAGACTCCTGCTTTGTCTTAAATCTTCGAACTGCGACCATTATTCCATACTTGCCTAAACTCATAAACTTAGCCTACTCCAATGAGTACCCGTGAGTTAATGGGGAAAACAATAATAAAAGCATGAATGAGACATAAAGTCTGATATGAACAATACTATCCCCAAAAGCAAATATATAGTGAGTCCAACCTGCACTGCACAAATTATGTTTTCCCCTCACTATTCAAACATCATGAGTAAAACAATTTAAACTACCGATGCAATTATATCTTATTTACATCTCCAATTAAATGCTTCCTTAAGCGGATTTCCTTTTCTTCTGTGCACCCTATGCAGACCCAACTCTTTTCCTGGTTTAGATAACTTTTACTTCCAAATGTAGAATATCACGTTCTCTGCGCAGACCCCACCTAGTTTCCCTTATGAGTTTTTCTTTAATCTAGTATTACTTAACCATTTACTCCTGTAATAACCCTTTGCATGTCTCATTTATTCTTTAAAGCATTCTTTAAATTGTTCAATACTGCACCTTAGCACGGTACTCACTTTACCTCTATTTAGGATTTGTCTCTTGCCTATTACTGCTTGGAATTACCCCACCGCCATTTTTTCTAAATTTATTCATTATTACTGTTTGGAATCGTCCCACCATAGTATTCTTCTAAATTTATTCAACTATTCGAACTGCCTGGACCCCACCCATCCCTCTTGCATGATTTAATCAGTTAAGCCTTGGACTACAAAGAAATAGCCACCTGTTGTCCTTCTAAATTTATTTACTAAATTTCCTTACTGCTTGGCGTCACCCCACCACAGTAATTTTTTTACTTATTTTTCAAACTTCTAGGTACCACACCACTACAGTAGTCGTTGTAGAAACATGCATGCAACCTTAGACCATAAAGGAACCCACATGCAGCATCTAAACATTTGTTTAATTTGGAACTACTTGGCCTTCCCCACTGCAGTTCCTGGAAATTGAATGCCTCTCCTCGCCATTCCTCTAGATGTGCATTCGAGTGAGCATCCCTACCAAGCATCAATAGCCCTTCCAACTCTATCTTTTCATTTTAATGCAGGATTCTTTCCCCATTCTAACCTGGCCTCTTCCCGAGTCCCATTGCCTTATTTTTTTATAAGTATTATACATTTCTCCCCTTTAGCGTAGTTCCCCTGACTCACGTAGTACGCTCTACACTTTACTTATTAAGTGTTCTTCTCTAAATATTAGCGCAGTATGATTCCTTCATATTTAGCGCAGTACTCTTGCTTTTAAATTTAGAACCACCGCCCCAATATCGTTACTCAACAACTCTGACATCCTTGATAATGCCTTTACACATGTCGTTATCCCATTGGATCTTATTTCACTTTTTTTTATTTGCAGTGCTCTTTTCAACAAACAGTTTAGATTTTATTTCCTTGCATCCCAGGTAGTACCCCTTTACCCCAATGTAGTACTTAGCTATTTAACCCTTTTATTTCCTCATAGAAAATTCAGATAAAATTCTCTAAAATTCTTGAACCTCTATTCTTCCATAGTTTACATATGTTTTACCCTTTTAAGAATATTTAACCTGTTATTTCCAGTTTAAACAACTTCAAAAATTCGTATAAAATTATATAAGCTTAGGAAATTCCTGAAATCAAAACCTACTCCAAAAATCATGATTTAAACATTATATAAAATTTCCATTAAGTTTCGTAATCACTAAAGTAAGGAAAACACATAAATATCCCATGTTCATGCATCCTTCCCCAAAACATTCATTAAACATTTAGATCTTTACATGTAAACCCATATAAACCCCATCATACATAAATCATTTGGATCTAAACTGAACCCATGCATATAAGAAAATCGTTTTAGAAACATTAAGTATTACTCACCTAGATATTTAAGATGTATAGCTTTTAGTCTTCTTCTGGCTTGCGTTTTTGTATCTTCTTCTTTTTTGCCTTCTTATGCTTTTACCATTAAAGAGTTTCTCTAGCATTTTATTTTAGTTTTGAGTAAAATGAAATGAATGAATATAAATGAGTATTGTATATTGTCCCACAATAAGTTGGGCCTATGCCCTCATACCCGCTTTTATTAATTCATTTCCTTTTACCCTTCTTGTTTAACTTGCCTTTTTTCCTTTAGTTAATTTGTTTAATTAATCATAAAATTTAAGGTTATTACAGTCTCCTCTCCTTAAAGGAATTTCTCCTTGAAATTTAGTTAAGGTCAACTAGAGACTAGTCCTCTCCTTTATGCTTACCCTAAGCATCCCCATGAATTCCTAATCCATGCATACATAACAATCATAATATTATATATATATATATAAATGGTCTACATCTGCACAACACGATTCATAACATATGTGCTAATATGTGGCAAACAACTTTGGATAGGTCCTCCTAACCTTATTCTTAGTTTTCCACGTGCAGTCCTCCCGATCTGCACTCCACCGAATACATACTAGCTTCACTACCCTGTTCCGAAGCCACTTCTCGTCCCAATCTACTATCTGAACCACTCTGCATACATAAGTCTGGTTTGATAACCAAGTCTTCTACTGCCCTTTGATCAACTACCGCTCCTGGGTCCCTAGTGCATTTCTGGAAATCTGATACGTGAAATACATTATGAATCCCTGCAAAAAAGCTACGCAACCTTCCCAATCCTTCCTATGATCGGAAACAGTCCTACATATTTGGGTGCTAACTTCCTATCTTTCCCGAAACGCATCACGCCGCTCATCGAAGAAACTTCATGATAACCTGATTGCCTACTACGAGCTTCAGTTCCTTTTTCCTTTTGTCGGCATAACTCTTTTGCTTAGACTGTGCTGCTTTCATCCTTGCCCGCATTAGCTCTACCTTCTTAGTAGCATCCTTCACCATATCCGGTCCTAACATAACCCTATCTCCTGCTTCCAACCAAAAGCAAGCGACTTATACGGCTTTCCATATAAAGCTTCAAATGGAGCCATCCCAATACTGCTCTGATAGTTGTTCTTATATGAGAACTCTAATAAATGTAGATAATCTTCCATAGATCCACTAAAGTCTAAAATACATGCTCTTAAAAAATCTTCTAGGACCTTGTTGACCCTCTCAGTCTATCTATTTGTCTGTGGATGGTATGCTGTACTCATGCATATTTCTGTACCTAACACCTTCTGTAGACTTCTCCAAAATTCGCTAGTGAACAACGAATCCCGGTCACTAATAATAGTGCTTGGCATCCCATGCAGTCTCACTATCATTTTCATGTATATTTCTGCTAAATACGACGTAGTTCTCTTAGCCTTCACGGGAATGAACTGGGCATACTTAGTTAGTCTATGAACTATGACCAATATGGCTTTATTCCTTATCCTTGTCTTTGGCAATCCATCTATGAAGTCTATAGTTACTGAATCCCATTTCCACAACGGAACTTCTAAAGGCTGTAGGAGCCCACTTGGCTTCTGATGGCCCGTCTTCCCTTGTTGACACATAAGACATCTTCTATCATACTCTCCTACATCTTTCTTTATTCCTTCCTAGAAGAAACTCCTCTTCATATCTTGGTACATCTTCGTACCTCTAGGATGTATGGTAAACTTTAAACGATGACATTCATCCAATACTTGCTTCCGCAGTTTTCTAGTCGTGGAACATACAATCTACATTCTTCCACATTGCTACCTTTTTATCCACACTAAACCCCTTCAGTTGTAATGCCTTGACTCCGTAGTCCAAACTCGTTATTGTGTCTGCATAGAACTTATCATTTTCTGTAGTTCAGCTATCCTTTCTACTAGCGCAGGTCCAACTTCTAAGCATGCTAATATCCTGATTGCGCTGCTTGATTCTGCACTAGACCAATATAGCAAATTACATCCAGACAACGTTTCTATTGCAGTCCATTCTTCTAACATTTCCAAAACAAAACTTTGCCGTCTTCAGCTTAAGGCATCAGTCACATTGTTACTTCTCCTGTGGTATACTCTATACCAAAATCATACAATGATAGAAACTCTAACCATCTCTGATGCCTTATGTTCAGCTCCCTCTGAGAGAACAAATATCTCAAGTACTTGTGGTCAGAATACAACTCAAACCTTTCCTCCAAGAGATAATGTCTCTAAATCTTCCATGCAAAAACTACTGCGGCCAACTCCAAATCATGCGTTGGATACCTAACTTCATGGGGTCATAACTACCTAGATGCATAAGCAATTACTTTGCCCTTGTGCATCAATACTGCGCCTAACCCCAATCCTGATGCATCAGTATACACTGTCATACCATTATTCCTTTCAGGTATTACTAATATAGGCATGTTTGTCAATCCATGCTTCAGTTCCTAGAATGCCCTCTCACACTTTCGCCCCCAAACAAACTGCTCTCCCTTCCTATTCAGCTTAGTCATCAACCCTGCTATATGAGAGAAATCCTAAATGAATCTCCTGTAATAACCAGCCAAGCCCAGAAAACTTTGCAACTTAATCATAGTCTTAGGTCTCTTTCTCCAGATTACCGCCTCCACCTTTTCTGGATCTACAACTAAACCTTCTTCCAAAATTACATGGCCTAGAAACTTCACTTCCCTTTTTCAAAAATGACACTTAGAAAATTTCGCATTCAACTTATGCTATCACAACATCTCCAGCACAAGCTTTATGTAAACTGTGTGCCCCTCCTAAATCTTAGAGCATACTAAAATGTCATCTATGAACATCAATACATATCCATCAAACTTATCTTCGAAGATCATGTTCATCAAGTCTACAAAAAAATGCAGGTCCATTGGGTAGTCTATATGGCATGACCAACTACTCATAAGAACCATACGCAGTTCTGAATGCAGTCAAATGAATACTTTCCTCTGCAACTCTCAATTGATGGAACTCTGTAGCCAGGTGTAACGACTTAGGCTTTTCAACCGTCGAAAGTCGACATTAATACGTCCACTGTATCAAATGCCGCGCAATAAAATGCCGGAAAACTGAACCATTAGGGTTAAAAAGAAGAGGTAGAAGAAGACAGAAGAAAAAGAGAACAGAAAAACACAGAAACAAAAATAACATCAGAATCTCACATTTCGCAGCGGAACAAAATATAGTAGATAATCACTAGTCTTTTAAACAAAGAACTATATCAGTTTATACATACATTAATCAGAGTCAATATGCAACTCAATACAATAATGGACAGTTATATAAACCTGTCGTCATACAGAATACACAGCGGAAATAAATAACAAGTACAGAAGTACGTCTCGCCATCCAGCTTATCCCCAAATCTCCAGAATATCCTGATAAAAATAACTCTAGGCTGCCCGTGTGGAAAATTATGGGCACCCAGAGTTTAGAAGGGAACAATAAACTCCGAGTCAGTCATGGTGACTGGTGTGAGATCGTAAAACAGTTATTTTCATAAAGAAAGATAAAATTATTTCGCAATGCTTTTGGAAAATGAAACTACCATAAGACCTCCCGCCACACACACAATGCAAACGCAGAATTGGAGGAGATTTCTTCTTATGATAGTCAAAGATGCTTACTACGCCAATCATTGGATTATTATTATTAATGTCTAGTGTTGAAAACATTTTCGAAAGTACAATATTAATCTTAGCCAGCATACGACCAGTATTGTATGCCTACTATAGCTACTATGTTCAATAGCAGGTTACCGCCACATTCCATAGCATGTAATACAACTAAAACCGTACAAGGCTCGTATTGTTTCTTTGGATTTCCAACAAATGGTCAGGCTAAGGAACTTCCTTTCCTACTGCCGAATGGGATCGCCTCTGGCTGGACGTTCCGAGAGACAAACTGCTCTATACCAAACAAGGCCGGGTTACCCCTGTAACTAGGTAACTCACGAATATGTCATCCCCCGGTCCTTTGGGACCTTTATCCGAGCGCTCGGTAACTAACATCACACATAAAAATAAGGTGTGTCCACATGAGTAAGTATCTGGGCTCCATACCATGATACCACCCCTTTCCAGAAGGAAATGACATACCCTAAAGGGCGCGACCCTCATAACCTTGCCGCAACATTCCTGTTTCGACCATTTCCGGGTTGTTGAGGCCCTGACGAAGTCTCGTCCACAAAGCTACGCTTTTTCACAAAGCCGTGCTTTGATCACAAATGATCAATAAATGATCATCGTCACAGCAACACTCAGCAAGCCATATTACCAAATTGGGAATATATCGCTGATAAATTTCAACTACATAACCTCTGAGCTCGTACGTCTCAGAGAAGGGTGTTAAGCTAAGAGAATAAATTCTCCGCCACCAACAGAAATGTATTTGAAAGTAATCGGCTTTATATCTCAAAATGTAATGTCAGACACGTAACCATACAAGTCTGTCCGGGTTCGAACAGAACCGAAGGCACTTCCAAAGAAGCCCTTGCAAATCCGGATATTCACAATCCCGATAAAACTTCCCATCACAAAGGAAATCTCAATACCGTAGCTAACGGTGCAGAGACAATCGATAGGTCATTCTATCGTTTTTCACAAATACCCGGTCTTCATCATCGGTCTTCAATACGATCCATATCATCGTATTATTATTCGGAATGGGTTATCTGACACGAAGGTCCTTTCCCGGCTAAACCGAATAATAAGCGTTTGTTTTTAAAAACAAATTCAAGTGCCATTTCAAAGGCAATTATTGATAGTCGGTGATTTAACTATCAACGATATTCACAACAATCATCAGATTCAAATAATTTTCCCAAATTATTTAATTTCAGAATATCTTCACGAGATATATATATTTTTCTTTCCCACACTTCATATTTGAAAATCAATTTCAAATTACTTTTCACCTTTCAACTTTTGAAAATAAATTTCAAATCAATTTCCTTACTCGGAATATATTTCCAAATATTTCTTTTAAAAATCCACTTAGAACTTTTAATTTATATTTTAAAAGCCACTTTGGAAAATATACTCGGCTTTATAGTGAAAATACACTTTCACTTCAAAACGGTCCATTTAAACTAATTAAATAAATCCCTATCGATTTATTTCAAATTTACGTTCAAAATCCGTAAATTTACTTTCACACTCAAAAATAAATCAGAGTTTATTTTTTAAAACAAATTTCCCTTTCATTTCATAGTTTCCATTTTGAATTTGGATTCTCAAATATTCACTTTTAACCCCAAAATCAAATTCCAAATTTATTTCTAAGTTTTATTTCAATAGAACAAAACATTGCAATTTATTTCTGAATTTATCTCCAAATAACAAATCATTTGTAAATCGATTTCCAGATTTATTATTTTTTTTTCAATACAAAATCAATTATAAATTGGATTTCAACAAATTTATCGCCTTTAAAATAAATTCCTTTATATCTTCCAAACCATTAAAAAATTCCATTTCAAATAATTTTTCCAACTTCCGAATAATACTATTCAAAATCCATTTATAAAAATCTTTTCCCATATTTTTGAAATAATTCGATAACATTTCAAAAATCAACTTTACGCTTTTAAAATTACTTCTTTTAAATTTATTCAATTCATTCAAAAGGAATTTACTTAAAATTTCCAATTTTAATTTCAAAAATCCAATTTCATTTATTTCTGGTATCCAACGATACCAAAAATACATTCGGCTAATTTAGCCTTCAATAATACAATCACAGATATAATCATACACAGATTATAAATAATCAACACATAACATATGAAACAAATTCATATAATTTGAGGAATCCAGTTGGATCCCTCCAACCTGTTTCCCTGCATCCACAGATGTTAGCACAATACCAATTCCACTTCGAGGTGGAATATCGCGGTATATGGGATTTATAAAATATCATCCGCTTACTAACGGCGCAATAGGGTCTCATCCGCTATACAATGCGGGAAATCAACAACTGCAATATATACATATGCCAATATATATATTGCTATATATATAGATATATCCTACTATATCTAATATCACATCCAAACAGCAATCAACACAATCAATAACTGCAATTCAATTTTAAATCTGAGTGAGAAGATCTCACCTTGCTTTTATTTTGCAACCCCCTTTTCCAATTTGACCATTTCTTCATGGTTTCAAACCTTGTATAAACAATTTATACAATTTATTAATATTCGAATCAATCGAATAATAAATTTCCATTTTAACAAATTTAATCTACTATTGATTTAATTTAACTTAATGATTTAATTTTAAATCAAAGGATTAAATTTTAACAAATTTCCTTTTTAAAGAAAATATAAATTTTTTTTTACAAAAATAATTCCATTTAATAGATTTACTTAACTAACTTTTATATAAACCTTTATATATTTTCTTCCAAAATCTTATAAAAATTTCTTGTACATATATTTATTAAAATATTTGTTTTCCTTTTCTGTAAATAATAGAAATTCCCTTTACTGTAATTATTTTCTGTGATATATCTTACTGTACGATATACATTTTCCTTTTTAATAAATTTATCTAACAAAAAATTAGATTTAAAACTAAATTCTCTTTATAAATTCCCTGCATATTCATATTCTTATATATAAATTGAAACCACATACCTTACTGCAATATACATCGATCTCGACTACAGAACCTTCGCCCTTCTCAAGCTCGCAGATGCCATCACAGTCACGCATCGATGGCTTCAATCGAAGCAAATCCCATGACGAACTCGACTACTGCAAAGCCTCCCCTTGCTCCATTCAAAACCCTAACAGCTCGCGCATAAAAATCCCAAATCACTTTGAACAAAATCGCGAAATCATCGCTTCTTTCCTGGACGCATGCGCCTGTGAACCCACTCGAGTCCATCCCAGTGTCAATCGATGATGCCGTACTTCCGTTCGCTTGCATCGCCGCCTCTGACATCGCGAGTCGCCGTTCATCGACCCTAGCCTCAAGTCGCGCGAGTTTCGTCGACGAAGCCAAGCTCCTCAAACTCGAGCTCGAGTTCGATTTCATCTCGATTTGAACGAGAGAGGAGTTCGTTCGAACTGTTATTTGTTTTCGAACATGAAAGAGGTCTCGGCCATTTTTATTTAAATCGAATTGAGAATTTAAAAATTGAGGGGAGAAGGGAATTGTTTAAACTCGGTCGCCATTGTTTTGATTTAGAACGAGATAGTTTTCTTTTGAACGAAATGGGTATACTTTTTAAAAAGAAAGAATAGAGGGAACAGAATTACGTGATTTTGCAGAGAAAAAGTAAGTCGGTATTAAAAAGTTGATTAAAAATTTATATTTTTATATTCAAAAATATCCCGTTATATTATATCAACACGTTTGCTTATCGTACTATCACACGACAACTCCAATCACCACGAAAATTGAAATTCGATAATAATACAATATTACGGATCCAATGGAACTGGTTTTGTCGAATTCCGAGACTGTGCCCCGGACCTTTATATTTTAAATTCAATTTAAACAAAAGAATTTCAAAACTGAACAAAACAGCTTTAAATCCAATTCTGAAAGTTCCAGTACCTTCAGAATTATCAATATAGATTTTCTAAGCCTTGAAAAATATTTTTAATCAGCTCAAAACTGAAGATTCAAATTTTTACCCAATTGCAACAATTAAATTTAGAAATTTAATTGCCAAATTCCATTTTGATATTTGAATTTCAATTTAAATTATCATTCGAATATTTAAACTCAATTAAATATTCACATTTCAAATATCAAAAATTCGGGATCGTTACACCAGGTCTAACTGTGACAACACCTTAGCTCCACTTAAATGATCAAAAAGGTTATCTAAAACTGGCAGAGGATATCTATTCTTCACCATCCTCTCATCTGGCTTCTGATAGTCTATACATAGCTCAAAGACCCATCGGACTTCTTCACAAACACTGCCGTTGCTTACCATGGTGAGTTGCTTGGTCTTATGAATCCCTTCCCTTCTAACTTTACCAATTGCTTCCTCAGCTCTTCCGTCTCCCTCGGAGGCATTCTACTAGGAGGTCGACTAAATAGTTCAGTCTCTGATAATAAGTCAATGTGAAGCTCTACCGCTCTTAGGGTGGCAACCTCAAAACAGGTTTAAATACCTCCCTGAACTCCTTCACTACTTGTACCGCTCCTAGTTCCTCTTCCTCCGAAGCTAATGCATATAAAGCACCCCTATGCACCACTCCATATTCTTCCCAAACTACATACATACACTATACCTCTTCGGTCATGATGACTCAGAGTGATTATCCTCACAGCTCAGTGCACCCTAGCACTATACCTTTTTGACCAGTCCATCTCTAAAATAAATTCGAAGCCTATGAAGTCAGACATGTAGGGATCACAATAAAACTTACGCTCACCTAACTCAACATCTAGGTCAGTGCATCGCAATCTGAGAGTGGTGTACTCTCCTATCAGATTCGCTATATGGATGTGACTAAATAGGTTACTCCTAACCGAAGTCTATCCACCAAATCTTTAAATATAGAGGATGTGTAGCTCCAGTATCAAACAATAGTCTGATTGAAACACTAGAAATCAAAGCCATACCTTCTAAGACTTTCTCCTTGCCTCTCTTCTTGTAGATGGTCCTTCCTTTGGTCCCTCCAAAGCATATACCTATGCTTTAAGTTCTGGATAGTCCTTCTTCACATGCATGATCTTGTCACACTTGAAGCACTTCACCCTCGCAACATTCTTTAGCAGAGGGCACTTTGAAGCATAATATCCCTTCTGTCCGCAGTTATAGCAGACTACTTCTGCAATGGCTACTTCAGTATTGGCAACTACACCCTTTCCCTTCGATGCTCCTTTCTTGCCTTTAGTGTATGGGGTGAACTTCTTCTTTTGTTCTGCTTGGGCTCCATCTCCACCCTTCTCTTCTCTTGGTACATGCTATCATATCTTTTAGCCATATCCACTATAAACTTATAAGGAGATGCTAGATAAGCCATCACCTTATGTTCAAGCCCTTGCTTCAAGTCTCTAATAAACTTCTCATTTTTCCTCATAGGAGCATTAATGATCTCCCTGCCATATTTAGCCCATGCATTGAACTTCTAGATGTACCCCTCCATTATAAGATCATACTGCCCAAGTCAATAAACTCCCTCAACAACACAAATTATTGAGACCTCGATATGAATTAAGCCTCAAACCTTTCCTTGAACTGCTCCTAAGTGATTCCCTCTCCTAGGGTTTCTACAATAACAGTCTTCCACCAATGCAGTACATCTTTCTGTAACTGTCTTAATCCCGGTCTTCACTTATGTGCATCATTCAGTCCTAAGTCACCAAATATACGGTCATAGCTTCTTAACCAATTCAGAACTTCTATTGTAGGCTCTTTCCCTGTAAACACCTTTCCTTTAAAAAATTTGTAATCTTTACTCATCCTTAGGTAATCTTCCCTTACCATCCTAGATCTCGGTTGACGAGGGTTCAATCCTTGCTTACCGCATATCCTTGTGGGAATTGAATCACGTTCCAAAAAATATTGGGGATATTGTTAGGTATAATTTTAAACCAATAATGAAATTAATAATCAAACCCATATTTACCTAGTTAAACATAGGATTTTAAACATACAATTACCTAATCACATTATATAAAAAAATTAAGCACGATTAGGGATATTACTTGGGGTAGAGAAGTCTCGTGGAGGTTCATGGAACGAGGCAGTTTTCACTATATTGATCGGGGCGGCCTGCGATGGTTCAATGTGGTAGTGTTCAACTAGCTCATGGTGATTTGCAATCACAGTGGTTTATGGTGGCAGCTTGCGGTGCATGGTGCTTTGAGGTAAGCGACGGTGTTCAATTAATTGCAATGTTTTGTGGCATTGGTGACACTTTCGAGGATGACAATGGGGATTTGTTGATGGGAAACGGGTGGGATATTTATTAGAGAAAGTGAATTAAAGAACGACGTGATCTGAGATTTGTTAATTCAATGGTGAGGGCAATGGCTTATCAACGTTGTGCCGATGCCATTAATATGGCGTTGACTTAGCATCAACTTAGCGCTGATAACATGTCATAGGCAAGCTTTTACCTATGGCTCACCAACACCGTACCGACGCCTTATAGTATGCATCTGTGCAGCGTAGAAAATGTCAAGTTAGTATTTTATGTATTTCTAGTAGTGAACATTCAAACAAGCACTATCATACATGCGACTAGCATAACAACATATAAAGCAAGGCATTTGCTACTGCATTATGCATACTACCATAAACAAACATGAACGATAACTGAACTTGATAATATATGCATAATAAATAATGAATTTAAAACATGCAAACAAAGAACTACAAGCAAACATACAATGATCAAACTTAGCAAAGGCTAAGAAAAACTTCAAATACCTTCTTCCACATTTCTAAGTATTATCATTTGCATTTTCACTCCATTAAATCTGCATGCACTTCACAGGTCATCTGAGTACATATGGTTCCATAAAGACGACTATGTCAATGCAAAGTTCCAAAAGTGAGGCTTTTGAAATTCTAGAAATCCCTGAACTGTCAAATGGCTCAAGTAACAGTCATTTATTTCCAAATAAATATACATATTTATATATAATACTATATTTAATATTTACCAAATTTGAAATATAACATCTACCTTAAATTTTGAAATACACAACTAGAAGCTAGGATTTATATTTCAAAATTCAAAATAGAATATCTAAAATATTTTTAATGTGTTTTTCAGTTGAAACTAAATATTTAAAATAGTAGTTATTATTATTGCAATTATATATATATATATATCTATGTGTGTATGTGTGTGTATGTATATATTATTTATTTTGGTTTAAGACCTTTTTAAACAATACTATATGTGTGTATGTGTGTTATAATATATAACTAATTTAATATTACTTTGAAACCAAGTATATTTTAAATATGTAATTCGAATATTAATTTCAATAATCAATTCAAACCATTGAAAATAACTTATTTGTATAAGTTTATCTTGTAAAATTTTAATATATTATAAAATATATATTCAGTATTCAACATACATTAAATCATAAGTAAAGAAAATCTTTTTTTTATCTAAATGATTATGGATAAAATAATTATATATATATATATTAAATTAAAAACATTAAAGTATACCTTCTTAGACAAGCATGTTGGTACCGATCACACCGAGTTAGTGAAATCTCTTCTTTAAGAAGCTTTCGGTCTTAATGGTAGAGTTGCAAAGTTTGCTTTGTGATTTATTTTAGAATAAAGAATATGTTGAAGGGTACTACAAAAATGACTAGACAATGGATCTACTTATAGAAGAAAGTGGAGTGGTTTGAAATTATCCATAACCCCTTAAAACTCATCTGGATGAGCCTTCTGTTCTCCATATAAAATTTCAAACCTCTTGAACTTTTAGCCACTCCTTCATCATTTTTTTATATGTCCATATATATATGTATATATACATACATACATATGTATGTATGTATATATACAGACATACATGTGTGTATGAGATTTTTTGGTACGTGTAATGCACATGCATATAAAATACCTTTATATAGCGATCTACAATGATTAAATTTTAGTTTGTATTTAGTTTTAATAACCACAATATGAAAATACAAAGAAAATTTGTGAACTTTTTGTCGATATTGATATTTGAACTTGTGACTCTATTTGTATTTCAAAATTTTCATTTGGAAATAAAAGTAAAATTTTGCTTTGAGTGGAATTCAAACTCCAGATCTTTTTTTGTACATAAGGGCATTTTTTGAACTTTATTATCAGACCCATTTGTAACACTACTCCAATTATTAATATAGACGTATACACAGCTATATATAAACATATTTACACAAGCTCGATAAACTTCAAAAGTTTGAGCTTTAGTTGGTGCATAGATTTCAACATTTCTAAAGATTGTACTTTTGAAAGCTGTTTACATTCAAAAACTTATCTCTCATGTTATAAGAGCATATGCTTATATAAGGAAAAAATTTAAATACGCATCCACTCTCTCTGTTATTTGATTAAATTAGAGGACATGTTTATTTAATGAAATAAATACATAATAAATATATAGTTATTGACTGATGTATGTGTCCATAAACGATAAATATATATATATATATATATATATATAATAACCCACAAATTTGACACATGTATTTTATATTAATCATAAATAATCAGCTAAATTAAATTGATAACTAAAAGAAAATTTTAAGCAGAGATGTCTTTTTTGGATATTTTTCACCTTTTCATTATGTTCAGAATATTCAAAAAAAAAATGATTTTTGGTACATAGTATGTAAGTATTGGATAAGTTAACCAAATTGGGTATTTTTGGATTGAGGTTATGTAATTAACCCTCCCCATCATCACCAAACTCGTATTTTCTTCCAATTACCGAAATCCCTCATAATCAACCTCTACTAGTAGACAATTTCCACCAATTACGGATCCAAAATTTATAGTGCCCAAGCACACCAAATTATATGTTCAATTGTTCAATTCGACGAAGCAAAGAGACGGCAACAACTCATTTCTGGTACGATACTCCAATTGGTCGAGAATTGTGGTTAAAGGTGGTTGTGGAAAATGAGATTTTGGAATTGAGAATTTTTGTTTGAAGGCATGGGCACTGTAACAACCCGCACCTTAATGGGCTTGAATTTCTACTAAATCTAAACTCATGTCCATTAGGGTACGGATCGTTGGTTTTGGAAACCTGTAATAACACAAGTATATTAGAGTGCGATCAATATAAACTCACAACGAAATTGAAAACTATAATATAACATATGTATTGTCTAAGGCTACTACCTTGGAATATCATTCCTTTGATAATTTCCTTGTCCATGTCGAGCATGAATAAGAAAAATTTACCATCTGCAGTTCCTGACTTACTATAATATCCAATTCTTTTAAATCTAACCCGTGGGTTGTTATGAGCAGGGGGTCAGAACAATTTTCTGGTGATTGGAAAATTGCATACTTTCCCCATCCTATTAATTTATGTTGATTGGTTTCCAATTAAGTGTTATGTCTACTATTTACACCTAATCCATTAAATCCTATGTGCACGTATGGAATGCCTAACCTAATCTTCTCCAAGGTATCATTTTGTATGTATACCTATATTCATTTACATCTAAATATTTCACTATCCAAAACTCCGACCACTTAATACTTCTTAAATAGGGAGGAGGTAGACCTAACGATCATTCACTACATCAAGTCCCCAAAGCGTGCCCTCCGCAATGTCAACGCTAGTCAATTAGTTTTAGCTATAAAGACTGATAAACTCTATATATGGTTATATAATATATAATTTAATTGTCGTACTAACCCAACTCAAAGACTCATCTAAGGGTTAACTAACCGACCTATGATAAATTAATTTTTGCCTAACCATCTACTTTGAGGTTTATGCATCTCCCATACAGAATCTACACTTGTAGGAAGCGCAATCCGTTAGAGCATAACCCAAGTCTTTGTTGTCGCTCATTCGGGACCAATGGTGGTCATAGCCTATATGCCAGACCTACAACTAAATACTGATACTAAAATACTGATATAGCCCACTGACCTTCCACACCTGACATCCCGTTTAGACTAACATAAGTAAGTCAATGAAAATTCCCATTCCAGTTACTTACTACCTCTTATTGGATACGAAGTAGACCTCATTTCCATAAAAGTACCGGGCCATTTAATACTTCAAATCCGAGGCGAACAGTTGGTATATTTTCCACTATCTATCTACAACGCATATCTCTTCCCCACGCGTCTTATAGTTGAAGATGTCCCACATCAGTAGTAAGTGTACGCAACTGCTAATAGCCTCAAGGTAAAGGGAAAATTTCTTTGGTGTAACTTACTGTCCTCGCATCCCAACCCACTAAACCAAACCTAACACCCAAAGCCTAAGTTTTGGGTTAGACCCACTAATTCACGCTTGTTCTAAACTCATAATTGAAGATATATAATTTTCTACTATGAAAATTATTTTCCTTTTACGTATATTTAATAATATTAATACTAACTTGTTCTCTATGTAATTATTCCTAATTTATACGCTTAGGCTTTGGTTTCCTTGTAATGTCTAATAAATGTCTATTACCCGTAATAATTGATCACTAACGTCAATACTGGATAATCTATAATCAATCCTCATTTAATTCATTTAATCCATTTACCACTTTCAAAATCCCTCTATTACGCCTATTCAGTTTTCACATAAATGCTGTATTAAATTCCCTAATCAATCCCCATTTAATTCCCTTTTAACTCTCTATTAATTACTAATTTATTGCCTGTTAAATTTGTAATTAATGCCCATATATCCTATTCCTATAATTATTGCGCTGTTAATAATTAATACAAATATCATCGTAAATTATGCTATTTATATATTTCTATTTTTGAACGTTAAGCATGGTTATACGTGTTTATTTATTTATCATTCTAACTATTAATTTCTAAAGTAGAACCTTCCTTTCCACATTTTAATTTATCAGAGCCGCCTTTTCAAAAAAGATTACCATTATAACTTTCCATAAATTAACCAAGAGTGAGATCTTTGCTTCATTTTGAAATTTTAAGGAATTCTTTCTTTCTTTTATTGAAATAGACAGTGTAAACTATGGATTTCCATATCTTACACATCTCTTTCCCTTTTTGGCATATCCCTTGTTAATTCAAATGATGCGCTTTTATACATATTTTGGAATTGGATAATTTATAAAAATTACACGATACCCGATCAAATAAATCAAAACATAGAAATTCACATTCTAAGTCTATTGGGGCACCTTAATTTACAACCTAATTATACAATTGGAATAAACAAACATTCTATAATAATAAGTATTTAGGATTGAGTTCAAATTTCCTGATCAGGTTGCACATACTAGTCCTATTCCAGTTACCTATTTTTGAATATGCAGGCGATATTCCTATACATTTGTTTAAGCCTACAATTCATTAGATCTTATTTAGGCATAGTAACTAAATAAAATCCAACGGCATAAATTTCAATGTTATAAATTATTTAATTCCCACTCACCTTTTAAAGCTTTCCAAATCTGCCAGTCTAAATCCATTCCTTTACTTGACTCCTTTTCCTTTCTAATCCAAAAGAATATGTATAACAAGATGTATTCATACTATTAAAATTACACATTTGAGAAGTGATTTGGAGTTAAGGGGAATATAAATTTATAATTATAAAAATTACCCATTTCTGTAGTTTTAATTCGCTCCTTCTCTTTTATTTCCCACCCTTCTCCAATTATATATTTATATATAATATTTATAAGTTTTAGAAGTAGCGGAGAAGAGAAAATGGTAGAGCTTCGCTGCTTGGATAAGAAATATGAGAAGAACAGTGAGAGGTTAGGCCTTTATTTATCGCTGTACAAATTAACCGTAACCGTCATATTAAAATAAATAAATTCAGGCTGTGGGCTATGGTTCAAACTAAAGCCACCATGTTAAAGCCGGTTGACCTCTCCCCTATAGGCCGTCGATTGGCCCAAGGAGGGGGTCAGCCAGTCGGGTTAGTATTTAATGTGATTTATTTTCTTTTTTAGTTTTAATTATTTTCGCTTCGAAAATTTCAATCGCGGATAACCCTTTTGTTTGAGCTCCAATCGCGAAATTCCAAATATAAAAGTTGCTTAGAAAATTTCCACGAACACAATGATGCAAGTTTTGTGGCCAAATTCAAATGTTTCCTCAAATTCCATTTTGGAGCCTAATTATTAATTATCGTTAGTTTTACGGGGTGTTACAGACACTAGCGATACCAATCGAAAGATCTCAGCATGCTGAATTCAACGTTGGTGTAACGATACACCATTTTGACCCCTGAATGTCGATACTAATACATCCACGGTATTCGCATGCAAAGCACTCAAGTGCCGGAAAGATGAATTATTAATGTAAAATAAAAAGTAAATGAAATTGAACAAGGAAGAAGGGAACAAAATATCAGAATCTCACAGCGTAACGATAATACATAATATTAAAAGAACAATACAAAGGATTACTCTGATATAGGAATTTCGAAGTTACAAAACCTAGATACTATCATCAACCTGGATAGTTATAATTGTCCGTCCTCAAAATGCTGATACGTATAATATAGTAATATAACGTAAATAATAATACTACAGTAGGCAAAACATCCAGCTCATCTTCTTGAGCTCCAAAGAACATCAATGAAAATTGCTTTTCTCAAACTACTCGCAAGAGCATACGAGGAATTTAGGAAAAACAAAAGCCACTTCTCAGACATAATTATGGTATGAGAAACTCAAGAAATATGTAATCAACATATAATAGTATTTTTGAAACTATATGGAATGCCATAACGGTTATCCTCTCAAGAGAACCATGATTTAGTAAGTACATAAGGTGATATAATATATAATGCCTAGGGTATAGAATATAAATATATAACATAGCTAGAATGGTTACATTAATTACATTCAACAACATATTAGAGGGCACAATCAAAACAGAAAAGGAATGTTCGCATAACGGATTTTCCATGGAGATCCTTTTGGTCAAGCCAAAATCCAATCTCTATATACAAGGATCAGAAGTTATCTTCCAGGCGTCGTATATCTCTAGATAAGATATACCATAAGGAAAACACAGGCGGTCCATCGTCCGAACATAAACATGAATAGTGTGGATCAAATACCACCTACTCCCGTCGACCAACAATCAATAAGCATATCTAGATTTGGAGTTGATAATACCCCGACGAGAGTCAGCTAAACCCCAGGTTGTGCGGCCTACTTTGTCTTTTGCACTTTCCGATGTCGGGGTCACATTCGACATCTTTCACATGAGTCTTAATAATTCGATCAGATCCACTTCCAAGAAATTGAATATGTATCTCAGTCTTATAGTGGTTTCTGATAAGTAAAACACTTACTGATCCTGGTCTCCTCAAGACTAAATCGACGAATTTGGTCATATTCAAAAATGATGTGAACGATCGCAATATGGAAACCAAGTCTTGTATACTTATCACGTTTCCAATATTTTCATCTCACACTATCCCTCGGTCAAGAGTGAAGCTGATAGGTTAGAGTTATATTGATAATATCCCTACAACATCAGTCTTAACTCCCACAGATAATAAGCCTACTTTATCAGCTTTTAGTGCTAAGTATACGACTAAATGATTTCCATAAACGAGTAACATACAAAGCACGATTAAGTCACATAAATGACTTTCAATCTCCTTTTTGTTTAATTAATCTTTTGTTAATTGTAACCTCTTTTATTATTAAAATTTCTTTTATCTAATAAAACATTGTATATCAATTTCTACTATTCATTTATGCCCTTTCAATACTTCAAAAAGTATTCATATACTTATCTCAAATGGTATAAGCATGTTCGCAAATCATTAACAAGAATTCTTACTTTGAACCTTTGATTTTTCTTTCTTTTTCCAAAAGATTCCTTACTTATAATTTCCTTCAAAATATCGATTATAAGGATAGAATTAATTACATAAATCCATCCAAAGGGTTTAAGACCAATGTTACTTAAACATTATCACTACAAACCCAAACTTATCTTTAAAATATTATTTTAAAGATATATTTACATTCATAAGTATAATCGAAAAAGTTTAACAATGAATGTTATTAACACATTGTCACAACAAACCCAAAACCATTCCATACTTATATTATCTTTAAAAACATTCTTTTTAAAGATCTAAGATAATATTTGATTAAGTTCGATAGTCGACTAAGCGACTATCCAGTTAAAAACGATAACTTATAGAAATAACGGTTCGTATACTTAACTCTTTTATGACATTCTAACTTAACTATTCCTTGCCCAAGAGTGAAGTCAGGTAAGTTAGAGCACTGGTTGTATATCAAAGCCTTGCCTAGACACTTCATTCTTGAATCTCACAAATAGATAAGTCTACATCGTCGGCTTTTAGTGTTAAGTATAGGATTAATGACTTTCATAAAAAAGTTCATAAACAACATGATTAAAACGTTTTTGACATTCCTGACTTAACTATTCCTTGATCAAGAGGGAAGCTGGTAGGTTAAAGTTCTATCGCTCATATCCCAACTCGAACATCAGTCTTAACTCCTACAAATAGATAAGCCTACTTCGTCGGCTTTTAGCATTAAGCAAAGTTAATTACTTTTCAAACAAATAATTAAACAACAAGATTAAGATGCTTTCGACATTCCAACTTAACTATTCCTCGATCAAGAGGGAAACGAGTAGGTTAGAGCTCTATTGTTGATAACCTTGCTCGAACATCAATCTTAACTCTCACAAATAGAGAAGTCTACCTTGTCGGCTTTTAGTGTTAAACCTAGTTAATTACTTTTTTCAAAAATTATATATATATAAGTAAATACTTTAAAAATAATTTTAAATAGGTTTTAAATATCTATGTAAAATATTACAAGAAAATAACTATTTTATAATTTGTGAAAAACATGTTTTCTATTATAAAACTCCTTACTTTGAAAATACATATATGATTACTAAAAATATATTTAAACTTCAAACCAACTTTAGAACACTTCAAAATAGGTTGATTATAGAAAAATAACAAATTTAAATATCATTTTGAACACTTAAAGCCATAAGCGACTTACTACAGCATTTTTGAATGCTGTTAAAAGTCTTTGTTAAAGAACACATTAAAAATAATGATTTTTGCGACTAGTTTTCACTAATTAAATCTATGGTTTAAGACTTAAATTTTTTATTGTAAGTGCTACTGTTAGGATACTTAAAAATATTAGAAAGAAACCTCAAGAATATCTTCCCATTTATTTATAAAATTTCCCAAAAACAAGCTATATTTATGAAGTGTATTTATAACCACATTTTTGCTTCAACTTTCACAACCTTGGTTCACAATTTTAATAAATTTCCAAATCATTTCCTTCTTATCTAATACACTAAAATATATGTAGAGAACAACCAAATCAAATTATCCTAATTTAATTTAATGAAAATTCCATTTGCACAAGTTAAAGTTAAGGGATATTGACGTGCACTTATAGCGACTATTCTAGCTTCAAACACTTTCAAACATACTTTAATTCAACACACAATCCAAACAGCCATTTTAACATCAATTCAAGGCAATGCCATATATTTAAGAGGGTAACTGAATGTAACGAACTAGAATTTCAGCAACTTCGTTTTAAATATCTTAATTATTTAAACATTTAAATCTTGGATTAAATGTTATAAAATGATTTAATAAGCTTTTTAACCCCCTTTTAAATCATAAATAATGATGGTAAACTTATTTTGAAAAAATATTTACAAAAATAAATAATTTGAAAAAGTATCGATAATGTGACCGAAAATCGTTTTATCAATAAACTGCTTTTTAACCATTAGAAGTTGTTCGGATTTTTTACGTACACTTGTTTGCTTAGGAAATTAATAAAATGAAGGAATTTTTTTACCATTTATGGAAATAAACTTTTTGGATGATGATGTCATCAATGATATTATGAAAATATTTGATGTTTAAATGGTTGTTTAACTGTATGTTAAATTGAAGTAAGTTTGAAAATGTTTGATACGAGAATAGTCATTATAAGCACACTTCCGAATCCCTCTTTTTGGGGAATTTTTATAAATAAACAAAAAGATACTCTTAGGAGTTTCTTTCCATGGTTATTAAGTAACCTAATTGTAGTACTTACTATAAAATTTTCAAGTCTTAAATCATTTATTAATGTGGTTAAAACTAGTCGTAAAGATCGTGCTTTTCAATGATGTTTTTAACATGGACTTTTAACAACATTTATAGTAGGTCACTTATGGTTTTAAGTGTTTAAAAATGATATTTAAATTTGGTATTTTTCTCTAATATTTTAAGGGATGTTTTCAAACATGTTTTGAAGTGTATTAGAGTTGGTTTGAAGTTTAACATATTTTTAATAATTATATATAAATATCGAAAAAATAAAGAAAAGGTTTAATACTAAAAGCCATCGAGATAGACTCTCTATTTCTAAAAGTTAAAATTGATGTCGAATAGGGGCAGAGCAATAGAGCTCCAACTTACCCAACTTCCCTCTTGAACGAGGAATAATAAAGCTAGAATGTCAAAAACATGTTAATCTTTTTGTTTACTTACTTGTTTAAAAGGCAATTAACTTTGCTTAACACTAAAAACCACAAAGTATGCTTATCTATTTGTGAGAGTTAAGATTGATGTCGATTAGAGACAGAGCAATAGAGCTCCAACCTTCCAGGTTTCCCTCTTAAATGAGGAATAGTTAAGTCGGGAATGTCGAAAATGGGTTAATCATGTTGTTTGTTACTTGCTTATGGAAATCATTACTACTACTTAACACTAAAAGCCGGTGGGTATCCTTGTCTATTTGTAAGATTCAAGAATGAAGTGTCTAGGCAAGGCTTTGATGCAAGCAGTGCTCTAACTTACCTAGTTTCACTCTTGAATGAAAATGGTTAAGTTGAAATGTCGGAATGAGTTTAAAATACGAACATTGATTTGTATAAGCAATTGTTTTAACTAGATAATCGATTAGTTGACTATCAAACTTAACCTATTATTAACTTAGATCTTTAAAAGAATGTTTTTAAAGATGATACAAGTATGAAATTGTTTTGGGTTTTTTGTAATAATGTGTTAATAACATTCGTCTTTTACCCTTTTAGGTTATACTTATGAATGTAAATAGGTCTTTAAAAGAATGTTTTAAAGGTAAGCATATGTGAAATGGTTTTGGGTTTGTAGTGATAATATTTGAGTAACATTAGTCTTAAACCTTTTGAATGGATCTGTGAAAGTATCTAGATTCTTAAAATGGATATTTTGAAGGAAATTATAAGAATGGAATTTGTTGGAAAAAGATAGAAAAAGTAAAGGTTTAAAGTAAGAAATCTTGTTCATTATTTGTGAATATACCTATACCATTTAAGATAAGTATTTTTTTTGAAGTATTGAAAGAGTACAAATGAATAGTAGAAATTGATAAAAGATGTTTTATTAGAGAAAAGAAGTTATACTAATAAAGAGGAGTTTTAACTAATAAAATATTAATTAAACAAAAAGGGGATTAGAAGCTGCTTAGGTGACTTAATCGTGCTTTATATGAATTGATCATGCTTTGTATGCTTACTTATTTACGGAAAACATTAAGTCGTATACTTAGCACTAAAAGCCGATGAAGTAGGCTTGTCTGTCTTTAGGAATTAAGACAAATGTTCATGTAGGAACATGAGCAATAGAGCTCTAGCCTATGGCTTCACTATTGATCGAGGGATAGTGTGAGATAAAAATATCGAAAATTTGATAAGCATAAGATACTTGGTTTCCATATGTGGTTGCTCTCATTATCATTGAATGAACAAAATCGTCGATTTAGTCTTGAAGAGACCGAGATCGGTAAGTGTTTTACTTCAAAAACCACTTCAAGTCTAAGATATGTGTCCTATCTCTTGGAAGTGGATTTGTTCGAGATTTTGGAATCCGTGGGTAGATTCGAGATCTATTCGAGATGTGGGAAGCCAATCTGTGATTCGTGTTATGTTCGAGTGATGAAGACTCGTGTGAAAGATGCCGAACATAACCTCGACATCGGAAATTGCTAAAAATAAAGTAGGCCTCACAACTTGGGGTTTAGCTGACCCATGTCAGGGTGTTGTCAACTCCACATTGAGATACTTATCGATTGTTGGCTAGCAGGAGTTGACGATATTTGGTTCACGTTGTTCATGTTTATGTTCGGATGTTGGGCTGCTTGTGTTTACCTAATCAGTATATTTTATCTAGAGATATACGACATGTAGAAGGAACTTTCTAACCCTTATGCAGGAGATTGGATTCGGATCCACCGGAGAGATCTCCATGGAAAATCTATTACGCAAATGTTCCTTATCGGTTTTGATTGTCCCCTAAATATGCTGTTGAATGTAACAAATGTAATCATTCCAGCTATGTTATAATATTATATTATACACCCTAGACATTATCTATTATATCACCTTATGTACTTATCAGATGGTGGTTCTTTTGAGAGGATAACCATTATGGCATTCCATGTGGTCTCAAAAGTACTGTTATATGCTGTACGCATATTTCTTGAGTTTCTCATACCAGACTTATGTATGACATTTGGTTTTTGTTCCCTAAATTCCTCGCATGCTCTTTCAAGTTGTTTGGGAAAGACAGGTTTTCATTGATGTTCTGTGGAGCTCGAGAAGATGAGCTGGATGTTTTGCCTGCCGTAATATTCTTATTTCTGTTGCATTACTATATTATACATATCAGCAATTGCAAGGATAGACAGTTATAACTGTCTAGACCGATGACAGTACCTATTTTTGTAACTTCAAAATTCCTGTATCGGAGTAATCCTTTGTACTGTTCATTTAATATTATGTAGTATCGTTCCGCTAATGAGATTCTGATATTGTGGACCTTCTTCCTTATTCTATTTTCTTTTTCTTTTTATTTCACCCTAACTTTTCGACACTTGAGTACTCGATAGGTGAATACCATGGATGTATTAATATCGACATTCGGGCGGTCGAAAAGGTGTATCGTTACATAAAAGTAATGTTATACAATATAAAGTTGTCATTTGTTTTCAAAAGCAAGAGGGGTTCAAAGTTTATAACTTTAATTAGTTAATGTCACTTTAACTTTATATTTCAAACACACAACATATATATACAATATATACAAACAAGGTAGCAAGGTAACTCACTTAGATCCAAGCCAAACACATGCTCAAGCACAACCAAACAAGCCCAAGCTAACCAAGTCCAATCACAACCTTGCAACAACCTTTTTCTTTCTCCTCCTTTCACTTTTCACTTGTTTTTCTAAGGCGAAAATGCCTTTATTACTCACGACCAGTTGATGTAGGGATAGGTTGGCTTCACTTCTTCAAAATCTAACTTGGTAGAAGATGTTGTAATGTTGTCCTAAGGCTTATGGCAAAGTTTGTGTCGATTTGAAGTTGTTTTGCAATTATTTTTCTTGGAAATTTTAAGAAGAAGAAGACATGAAAGGAGCTTGCCATTTTCTTTGTATATTTGTAATTATAAACCAAGGGTATGCCTATCCTTATATAGGCTCAAGATCATGTTGCCTAAGCTTGTTCTCACCCCCTTGTCATGCCATGGAAGGCTTCCCCCCCATGCCCCATCACTTCTCCTTTATACCTCTTACTTTTAGCTAAATACTTTAATACCCTTAACATTCTCTTATCCATTTGGAAGCTTCTAGGACCTTCCATTTGCTTTATGAATCAAAGTGTGTTAATTAGTTCTAATGTGTTCATTTAATTATTAGACAAGTGCATAAGATTTCAAACAACTTATTTTCAATAAAAACTCGTTTATCGATAAATCGATTTTCGGTCACATTATCTATTTTTCTTCGAAGAATATATTTTTCTTAACGATTTTAAAAAATAAGTTTCCTATCATTAGCTAAGATTTAGAAAGGAGTTTAAGAAGGTTATTTAATCATTTTAATAACATTTAATCCAAGATTCAAATATTTAAATAATTCAGATATTTAAATATGAAGTGTCCGAAATTACGGATCGTTACATACTCCCCTGCTTAGAATATTTCATCTTCTAAATTCCAACACAAGCTACCAAGAACCAATCGCACATCAGTTCTAAATAGCATCACACTCATTAGTAAACAAAGCTCATGGTTTGCTTAAGTCCAAAAATCCTCTTATCGCATAAGGACGATAAACAATTTACTAAGCGTACCTTATGCTCAGCAACCTTAGGATACTTAGTGGATTATTCGTGTTACCTCATAAAAAATCGAAGAGTCATCACCTAAACTCTCCACAAGCCAATCAAAACACAATATGCATATACTAAAGCCTATAAGATGTACATGTACCACCTATATGCAATATCAATTTCGATCACATCATTTCACTTCCCAACTAGTATAGATCACCTGACCTCTCTAGTGTGGACTCCGATCAAGTTCCTTGATTAGATACCTCCGTTCTCCTTACAAAGCCATATAGTATGATAGAAGACTTCAGGATCATATTAAGAAACTGTATCAAGTGTTCTCCATCAAGAATCAAGTGAACAATCGTTGTTTGGGCCGGTATAAACCACCTCGAAATCACGTACTCGAATATTGGATCAAGAAAAGTCATGCGAATAAAACGATCTACATACAACTTACGTATTTATCCTTTTGGTTTCTTAACTATACCAATATCTTTTACGACGTTCGTTTATAAAATAGTATGTCTTATTAATATTAAACTCATTTATAAACCATTCATAAAACATAACCTCAAGTTATAAAGAGTTGTAACTTAAGTTCATATTCATATAGTACTATACTACATCCTAATAGTATATACAAAATATCAAATTCATTTTACTTAACAAGCATGTTTAACCAATTCAAAACTTGTTTTAACTTATTTCCTTCTCCATTCAAACGTTATATAAACTCAATTTTTATATTTTCACACAAAAACATTTTGCTTCAAGTTTTATAACGATTTGCAAGTTTTAACCATTAAAAATCGCCAAAAAATCCCTTTTCGTTCTAACAAATGGAATCAACTAAACAATATATCATAACATGATATACATACCATATAATCCTAATGCATAGGATACATGTGTCCTTAAAATAACTTAACAAATTTCAATAACTTATTAAACACACTTTACCCAAAAAGGAAAAATATGAAAAGTTCCAACATTTATTTCGGGCTATGCCACTACCACTACCACTCAGGCACCCTGTAACACCCCAGATTTTTGATAACATTATTTAGGAGATTTAGTTAGTTAAACTAAGTAAAATAATGTGTTGATTAAGAGATTGAGATTTGATTTTAATTAAGGTAGCCGCACCTTTTTAAATAAATAAATTAAAAGAAGGGTTTAAAATGAATTAGAGGAGGGGTATTATGGGAAAGAGGCCATTCCTATATATCCTTCCTTATGCCATTTATTATGACACATCCATTTCAGTTCAAAAAAATTTAAATCAAGGTCGGCCACCATTAACAAGGAAAGGGGAAGATGAAATTAAGAAAAGTTTAAGGAAAAGAAAATTCAAATCAAACTCATTCAAATCTCAAGCTCCTTAATGTCTAAAGCAAAGGTGAATAATGTTTACATCTCTAATTTTTATGGTTTCGATTTTAAGATTAAATTCGAATGATTTTGGGAAGATTTTCCATGTTTTTGAATGATAAAATGATAATATATACATGATGATTTATGCATGTTCATAAAGATTTTATGACATATTTTGAGATGAAAACCCTATTAAATGATATCCGTTAGCCTTGTGAATTTTTATGATGATCTAAAAAGTTATTTTAGAGATGGGTTTCAATTTTTAGATTTTTCTGAATTTATGTGGAATTTTTATAAATTTTCTAAGAAAGAAAATGGTATTTTGGATTATAAAATTATTTATAGGAAAATAATTAATTTTTGGATTCGAAAATTTTATATGTTGAAAAGAACATATTAATTGATTTTTTGGAAATTTTCTAGAATTTTCTAAGATGATTTA
The DNA here is from genome assembly GCA_030737815.1 of Allium fistulosum. Taxonomy (NCBI): domain Eukaryota; kingdom Viridiplantae; phylum Streptophyta; class Magnoliopsida; order Asparagales; family Amaryllidaceae; genus Allium; species Allium fistulosum. The sequence continues at coordinate 1,121,844,378 of CM060904.1, read as the reverse complement.
ATAGTTATATAAAATATTTAAGGAATGAGACTTAAATGTTTTATATAATTATAAAGGAGAAATGGACTTTTTCAAAATTGTTTTAGTTTCCAATTAAGGAAAGTCAGCAGCATTTTGAATATAAAAATCTGGCAACCAATTAGATTTAGACAAATAAGGCAGGTTGGGTACAAAAGAACTATTTTAAAGTACAAACAAATAGTTTTTCTACTATTTCAACACTTTTCGGCAAGTGGTTCCGCCTTTGTTCCAAACCTTCCGACAAGGTCGAAAGGGATCAAACCTTTTGATTAGGTCAAAAATCAATGCACATTGTATCAAGCAATTGGTACGTAGTGAAGGAATCGAAAGGTTTAGGGATGAAAGGTTAGAGCTTTTGAAAGAGATGAAGCTTTGTTTTGGTTTTAAAGAAAATATGCCTACTAGCTTTTGACAAAGAGCTTTTGACATTGTCAAATGGTTTAAAAGAAAAGGTTTCGACTGGTTTGCTTTCTTGTTTTAATTGAAACCTTTTGACAAAGTCAAAAGGTATAGCTTTCGACAAGGTCGAATGAATAGTTGCCGCTTCCAAACCTTTTGACCCAAGATGGAGTCAAAGGTAATATTTTGTTTTCTAAAATTTGCCACCTCTCCATTGATTTCGAAGGGTTGGTTCCAACACCAACACTCTATTATTTTCGAATGGTTTCAAAAGGTTTTATTAAAGGTTTCGAAGCAGTTGCTTTCGACTCTAATGTTTTTCTGGTCTTTTTGCTCTACTTGAAGGCATAATACAAATATTTTAAGTCAAAATGTTTTAAAGGTTTCAAAGTAGTTAACTTTGAATGGTTTCCAAAGGTTTCCACTTGTTTTAAATTAAAACCAATGACTTTGAAAGGTTTTAAGTTTCAATGCTTTCGAAAGTTTTTCAATTATTTCAGAGGGGTGGTCCCCCAGACCTTCCGACAAGGTCGGAAAGAAACCTTCCAACAAGGTTGAAAGGTGAAACCTTTTGAAAAGGTCGAAAGGTATGGTTTTTCAATGTTTTTCGAATGCAAAGGCTAAAGGGTTTTAAAGGCGGATGTAATATGTTTAAAGCTTATAAAAGGAAGGATTTTTAATGATTTTGAAGGAGTTGCCTTCAATGATTTCGAAAGGTTTTATTAAAGGTTATGAAGGAGTAACCTTCAATGCCTTTGAAAGGTTTCATTAATGATTTTGAAGGAGTTACCTTCAATATTGTTGAAAGGTCGTTTAAAGGTTTTAAACAAAAGATTCGAATATAATGACTAGGCAGATAGCCTAAGTATTTTAAGTTATAAAGGACTTTAACTTATTTTAAAAGGATAGATAATCCTTATTGAACATCTTCAACATTATTTTGAGTAAAGTATATATATCATGGCAAAAATAGCTTAGAGTAAAGCTAAAGATATATTTTCCTTGTATATATATGATTTGATGGACTAAATCATTTCGAAAAGGTTTTCAACGAAAATTTATAAGGGTAGTTAACTCAAAGAAAATTCGAGCAGTCAGCTCATTTAAATTCGGGCAGTCAGTCCATTTTGAGGGTAGTCAGCCCAGAGGACAGTTAGTCCAGATAAGGGCAATTAGCCCAGATATGAACAGTTAGTTCATTTGTTAGCATAACGAACCTTGCTAATTTTTAAGGACAGTTAGTCCACCCTTTTTACTTGTTTTGGGAAGATAGCCCATTATCTAGCATAAAAGATATGCCATTTTCGTATAATCAGTTTTAGGATACATAGTCTAGAAAAGAGCAATTAGCTCAGAATTTAGGATAGATAGTCCAGTAAAGAGCATATAGCTTAGATTTTAGACAGATAGGCTATTTTATTTCCTATTTTAGCATAATGGATATTTCTATATTATTATTATAATCAGTTGATTAACCAGTTTGGTTGCAGGAAAGGATTTGCAAAATATATGTTTAGAAAAGAGATATTAGTGGCGGGAAACTCGTTTCGCTAAGCGGTGTGGTCTCACTATATATCAGTAAATAGAGATGTAACAGAAATTATTCATACCAGGCTTTATGTTTGACTCGAAGTTTTTATTTCCCCTTAATCTCTCGGGTGCTCAAAATTGATTTGAGTAGGCTAAAGGTTTAGGTTTTCAAGTTTTAGTGGAATTTGGCGAGTAAAGCATCCGAAGACAAGCGGGTGGCTGATAGATAGCTAATTTAGTAATTCTGTTTTAAATTTGTCTCCGCTGTGTATTAAGACAATTATGTCTATATTGATTGGATCATCCAAGGGGCATCTTCATATATCGTTCTTGGCATATTGTTGTAAATTATATTTGATCATTGCCTGAGAATACGTTTGGGGATTTTTGTAAGTTGGATATGATTTTGTTCGAAATGTAATCACTGTAATTATTGTTTTGGAAATCTGTGGTTTTGTTCTTATTCAAGTACTTCTGATATTATGGATACCATTAAAACATTACTGTATTTCATCACCAGAAGTTAATACTGTGGATGACTGCAGCATCCATAGCACTTAGCTTTTGGCCTCTAGATACGGGATGTTACAACTTGGTATCAGAGCATAGGTTTATGAAAAAATTTAACTAAAAGTTGGTTTTGAAAACAAAAATCCAAAGAAATTAGAGTAAGATTTGGGGTTGGGATAACATTATAGTAACATACTTGTATTTGCTATATGTAAGCATGCGCTTTATCTCCATTCATCTATCCTTGATTACGTTATCTTTTGGTATCTCATGAGGTTTGAATACAGATGTGGATGGTAGAAGAAGCAGAGTTAACCCGGGAGGGGAAGCACCGAAAGGAATGCCAAACCTAGTGCAGGGAAAGGTCAAGGCCAGGTAGAGAATGTTGGTGCTGAGGTCCCGCCGGTCGGAATGGAAGCCATGTATCAGTTTTTCAAGAATATGACGAAGGCAGGAGTTGCAACCAGAGTGTTAGGAAGAAATGCTATAGGAGTGGGGTTTTGGAAGTTCCAGTGGTTAATCATTTCGCCAAGATGAGTGCTGATTTTGTGAACCTAGGAGGGAAGCCGTTTATGGGAACGTAGGATGCCATTGAGGTGGAGAACTGGTTGTTGCACTGCGAAAGGATTTTTGTAGATCTTGGGCTTAATGATGAGCATAAGAGGAGGTTGGTGTCCAGGCATCTTCAGGGAGCCGCACTGTTTTGGTCGAAGAGTGTAACAGCGACAGTTGATGAGGAGACAGTAACCTAGGAGGATATCAAGAGGAGATTCCAGGGGTGGTTTATGTTTGTGATGGCACAGTCAGCTTTGGTTAGGCAGTTTGCTGAGCTGGTGCAAGGCGAGATGTCTGTTGCTGAGTATGCTAGGAAGTTTGAAGAGTTGGCCCGGTATGGTATGCTTCTGTAGATACAGTGTTGAAGCGGAATGAGAAGTTTATCAGAGGATTGAAGCCAGAATTGGCTAGTGCTACTTTGTCCCATCTTAGAGATCCTTCTGATATTATTATGGAGATGGCTTTGAGGCAGGAAGAAGTCCTTGAGTCTCTGGAGAAGAGCAAGGCAAAAAGGATCCTTGTTGGGTAGGGCCAGAATAGGAAGTTCTTTCCCAAGAAAGGTGCTTAGAAGGGTGGAGCAGTCAAGAAAGCGAAGTCTGAGGTTGTCTGCTATAAATGCGACAAGAAAGGACACTTTGCTAATGAGTGTCGCTCAAGGAAGACAAAGGATGTGGCTAAGGGGAAGAATGTCAGGTGTTTCAACTGTGACCAGATTGGCCATTATAAGAATCAGTGCAAGGAGCCCATTGGAGATGGTAAGGGCAAGGTGTATGCATTGGAGCCTGCTGCTTCCATGCCAACAGCCCAGGAGAAGGGGAAGGAAGATCTTGGAGGAACGCTTCAGATTCATGGTATGTCTGTTAGCATTTTATTTGATACTGATGCATCGCATTCTTTTATATCTAGATGTTTGATAGATTAGCTTAACCTTGAACCCACATATTTAGTTACTTTCTTAGGGGTTGCAAATCCAATAGGAGGGTATGCAACTCTAGGGTTGAGGTGTAGCCATTTTAAGTTTGATCTGTTAGGTCATACTTTTGGGTGCAGTTTGCAAGTGTTTGATTTTTTGGGGTTCAGGATTATCCTTGGTATGGATTGGTTGAGTGAGTATGATTCTAAGATATTTTTCCAGGGTAGGAAGATGTCTCTTAGGCACCCGGATGTTAGTGATCAGATTATTTTTACCGTAGGAGGTTCTAGCGGTCAGGTGTTTGCTTTGGATTTAGATGATGAGTTGAGCCGAGTTTTCGTGGTTAGCGAATTCGCAGATGTGTTTGACCATGTAGTTGGATTACCGCCGAAGCGAGCCATTGAGTTTCGGATAGATTTGGTTCTGGGAGCAGAACCAGTGAGTAGGCCGCCAAGCAGGGTGACCCCTTCAGAAATGAGGGAGTGAAGGTGCGGTTGGTGGATCTGGAAGGCAAGAGTTTTATTGGGCCGAGCAGTTCACCGTGGGGTGCAGCGGTAGTGTTTGATAAGAAACCGGATGGATCGTTGAGGCTATGTATCGATTATCGTAAGTTAAATGAGAGGACGATAAAGAATCAATATCCATTGCCCATAATTGGCGATTTGTTCGACTAGCTAAGTGGAGCAAAGGTATATTCACAGTTGGATTTGGAAACAGGTTTCCATCAGCTCAGGGTAGCAGAGGATAGTATACCTTTGATATCATTCAGGACTAGATATGGATCGTACGAATGGTTAGTTATGCCGTTCGGACTGACGAATTCTCCAGCTTTCTTTGTGGATTTGATTAACTGGATTTTCCGAGATCACTTGGATAGGTTTGTGCTGGTTTTTATAGATGATATCTAGATTTACTCTAAGGATGAAAGAGAGCATGAAGTTCATCTTAGAGAGCATGAAGTTCATCTTAGAGTGGTGCTTGAGACGCTGAGGCAGCATCAGCTGAAAGCGAAGTTTTCGAAATGTCACTTCTGGAAGAAGGAGATGAAATTTCTTGATCATGTAGTCTCATAGGAAGGGTTGTCAGTAGATCCGACTAAGATCGAGGTAGTGAATAGGTTGAAGAGACCTGAGACAGTAACCGAGATAAAGAGTTTTCTTGGGTTAGTTGGTTATTATCGAAGGTTCATTAAGGATTTCTCGCGGATAGCAACACTGATGACCAGCTGATGAGGAAGTATGTGAAGTTTGTGTGGACTAATAAGTGTGAGGAAGCATTCTAGAGTTTGAAACACTTATTGACCCATGCACATGTGTTGGTTGTTCCAAAAGGAAATCGGGTTTGGTAGTTTATATTGATGCATGTGGAATAGGATTAGGAGCTGTGCTAATGCAGAGAGGTAAAGTGATTGCCTATGCTTCTAGACAGCTCAGACCGCATGAGGTTAGATATCCGATGCATGATTTAGAATTAGCTATGATGATTTTTGCTTTGAAGGTGTGGAGCCATTGCCTTTTGGGAGAAAGGTTTGAGTTGTATACAGATCATAAGTCGCTGAAGTATTTGTTCTCTCAGAAGGAGCTAAACATGAGACAGTAGAGATGCTAAGAGTTCATAGCTGATGCAGGACAAGCTATAATTTCCCAAGGCATAAGTCGTGACCGACCTAACAAAGCTAAGGACATAAGTCATGACCGACTTAAGGAAAGAGCTATGAGTCGTCAACGACCTAGTGGGAATGTGCGAGCTAACGAGATACTGGAACGACCTAACATGTTTTTAGGTCGTGTACGACCTAACGAGTTGGAAGATAGGTCGCTGGAAGGACTTACTGAGTTAACTCATGTACGACCTAACGAGTTGGAAGATAGGTCGCTGGAAGGACTTACCGAGTTAAATCGTGTACGACCTAACGAGTTGGAAGATAGGTCGCTGGAAGGACTTACCGAGTTAACTCGTGTACGACTTAACGAGTTGGAAAATAGGTCGCTGGAACGAGCTAACAGAGTTGTAACAACCCGGGATTTGCATTACCAACTAATAAATAAAAGTTAGGATTTTTATTTATTTTAATGAAGCATAAAAGAATTTGGAATAACAAAATTTATGTGAAAAAGGCTATTTTAATTAAATGGGAAATATGGGATTTTAAAATGAGGATAAAATGTTATTTTTGGAAAGTTAAATATTTGAGGAGAGATTTTAAAATGGGTTTGGATAAGAAAAAATGAGTTTTATAAACATATATGAACACTTAGACTAATTTTTGGAAACATGTAAATAACTCTCTTCTTATTGGGTTACAAAACCTAACCCAATAACCCACCCTAAACCTCCTCTACAAATTATCTCATACTCTCATAACCTCATTCATTCAACCCTAATCAAAACCCTAATCATTTCCTAAAGCTTTCATAACAAAAATGGCCTCTATCTTCATCTCCTTCTAGTTTTAGCTTATGCAAGTCATTCTATGCAAAGGTAATGCAAATACCCACCTCCAATCCATTTTTATATCTTTCTTATTTCTGAAATTGATTTGGTAACACATGTTTTATGTGTTTTTTTTGATCTTATAGCTTCCTAATCATCTTTTGCTAACTTGGGTTGATGCTATAGTAGTCTTTGTTGGTTTCTAGAGAGGTATATTGCTAAAAACCTCTTTTAATATGTGTTTAATCATCTTTTGATTTCGGTAATCAGTTAGTAACACATGTTTTATTATGTAACATGTGAATCATAGCTCTTTGATCATCTTTGCTTTCATTTTGGGGTGTGCACATAAGGTACTTGTAATATATGCTAGCTGAAATTATAATTAGTTTATTGCTGTTAGTAAATTAGGCATATCTCATTCATCATAAATCGGAATTAAGATTTTCTTGAAGTTCTGGAAAGCTTATTCTGTACCCTATAACTTTTATGTTTTGTGCTTTGCCTAACTTTGAGGTTTGAATGGTCGAAATCATGCTTGTTTGTAGCTGACCTGACAACAAACTACATGGTTGATAAAATAAAAACCTGAAATTGATTTGGCCATAAGATACTCGTTTCTTATCCAAATCTAATAAATTTGGATGTTCTGGAAAGCATAGATTTAGAGCTAAAACTTTCATGTTTTGAGTTTTATGAAATTTCGAAGTTAATTTGGTCAAAACTGTGCATTCTTACAACTGTCCCGAGAGCACAACGGCAGTGATATAAAATTTAGATCTGAGAATTGTTTTAGTCATAGAATTTTCATCTTTGGTCGGAATTTGACGATCTTGGTCATTCCGGAAAGCTTAGAAACTAAGCTACAACTTTCAGTTTATTTATTTTGCTAGAATTTGAAGTTTACTATGCCAAAATTGTGGTTTTTCATCTCTGGCCAGTTAGTGCATAGCTATAGGCCTTAGTCTCTTTTCTCCCGTTGTTTTCAGCGTAGAACCCCGACTTTGCGACGCCATCCCGGGCTCGTCCTTTGTCGGATTTCATCATTTTTGGTCTCGTTAGAAATATGAAATCGAGATCTTTAACCATGCAAAGGTTGGTTTAGATCTGAGTGCATTAGATACTTCGTTTCTATTGCCGAAGTAGCACCCAGAAACTGTTTTACAATAGTGATCATTTTCAGTTATCGTCGGACCAACTTTGAAACATTGTCGTTCCTTCGTTTCAAGTCGAAACCGAACGATTATTGTTGCATGTCAAAGTAGGAGTACTTTCCTACGCTCCTGCAAATTTTCATCAAGATCTGAGTTCATGTGACCCTTCGACCATGTCGTCGAAGTGGGACCTTTACACTGTTTTGACACAGTAAAGTTTTGTGATTTTTGTCCGACTTTGAGACGACGCCGTTTCTTTGTTTCAAGTCGGAATTTCCCGATTCTTTTTGCAGTTTGGAGCAGGGATGTTGGACTATATGCCTACCAATTTTCATGCCATTCGGATTCAGTTTGCTGGTCCGAATAATTTTCCGAACTTGGGTTCGCGTCATTTTTGGACTATTTTCCAACACTTAGAATATTTTCAGTGATTTTCTGGTTTTATTGATTTCTTTGAGATTTGTCTCTAGATTTCGTACACGGGTTTTATGAATTATTTTCAAAGGATTTTTCACTCCTAAATGGCTTTCGTATTATATAATATTATTTTTAATTATTAAATTAATTACTCCATAATAGGAGAGTTATCAAAAGCTATTTTAAAGTGATTTCAAAATCAATTATAAATCCGTTTCGCACCATTATTTTCTATAATAAAAACCTCACACTCACTTTTTAACACGTCGAGCGAAGTGGAAAGGTGCTTAAACGGTTAGGAAATCTCCGGCTTATGGAACCGTGTGTATTTTCTTTCCGGTTAATCCCCGACCTATTCGATTGATCGTTTTGACCTCTGGGTCTAGTTTACCGATGATACGAGGTGGACTTTTTATTGTTTGGAGTGTGAGCTTGCTATTGGTTAGGAAACCGTTTAGTGCGAACGTGGGGTATGGGACTCATTGTTAACACTTTACGGGTTCCTCTCCAAGAAGTTAGTGACACATTAGCCTTTGGGCGGCCAGTACTGGACCTCTGGGTCACCACGCCTCTGGGCAACCGTCTCTGGACACCTGCTATATGGAGCAGTTTATTTTTCGGCGTGCGCCTCTGGGCCTTTATCCTTCTGGGAAGGATCTCGCCGTCTCGCGCGTTCCGCATCTGTGCGAGTGATCGATCACAACTCTACAGTACTTGGCAACAACGACTTTGGTCGGTGCACGTGCAATATTGGTATTATTTGATGATTTTTATATCCATTCGAGTACCGCCATTCGGTGTTGGTTCTATGAACCATACGATGTAAGTGCGATTGCCTTGTGGATTCACAGTGTCTCTGGACACTGCTTTTCAGTGTTGGATTTCATTGACTTTTCAGTATATCCCCATTGCTCTTTGGAGCATCGATCTTTGCTCTGGCATTGATTACAGACTCTGGTCACTCTTGGGATTATTGCCTATGGGCATCTTTTTATAGCTTTGGCTACGCCGATGATATGAGGCGATTTTATTTATTCTACACTTTGGTGTTGATTTCTCTTTGGAGATTTTTATTGTTTATTGATGATTAGGGATCGTCATTATATTCATGTGGTTCATAATATACTTCTCTTTGGATAAGTACTATTTAATTTATGTACCGCATTATTATATATCTCAGTTATTACTGATTGTTAAGCTAGCCTGACCCGAGTGTTTTCGCTCGGGTCAGACCGAGTTGTTTCAGGTTAGGTCTCTGGACTTAGCTTCTGTGCTTCCGCTTGGACATTATCTGCTATGCTGATAGATAGCGCTTTTATTTGTCCACTATTCCGCTGCTCTGTTATTATTCAGACTTTGATATGTACATATTTTTGACCCACATGTGTGGGCAGTGGCTTTGTACCCACTTATAGTATTTGGATCTGTATTGACGATGTATTGTCCTGGGATTTTATATCTGTTATGTGATTCTGTTCTGTGATGCTATTTCATTATGTTATTATGCTTTGTCCTGATAGAACTTTAGCCATTTGTAATTTCGTTATAAGTATTTACCGAATATGTCGAACCACCTGATTGAGAAAAATTTAAATAGATTCCACCTTTCGACGTATTCAGTAGATAGTTATAGCTTGATTACAAATAGTCGCTTCCACCATACTCTATTCTCCGCTTTAACAGACAGTATTACTCCCGTAATACTCTTTGTTACAGTGGGTCTCAGAGTGGGGCGTTATAGCTTGGTATCAGAGCCTGGTTTCAGGAATAAGCATAATAAACACAGAACAGATACACTGAGTACAATACATTTTAAATTATATCCGAATTAAATCAAATCCCTTCCTTAGGTTTATTGATAGATAAGTTAGGAATATGTATAGGAATCCATTATATTCCGTAGTATTCCTTAATTAATTATCTATCATTGAATCATGTCTAACTCTAATTCCCGTTACGACATGTTTGACCAATTGAGCGGTGCGAAGGTCTTCTCTCAACTTGACCTTGCCACCGGATTCCATCAGCTACGAGTCGCGGAAGACAGCATTCCTCTTATAGCATTTCACACTCGTTATGGTTCTTTTGAGTGGTTGGTTATGCCGTTCGGCTTGACGAACGCTCCGGCTTTCTTCATCGATCTCATGAATCGAGCATTCCAGGAATACATCGATAGATTCGTTCTGGTTTTCATCGACGATATTCTTGTTTATTCTAGATCCAAGGAAGAGCATGCTCATCATTTGCAGATCGTCTTGGATACTCTTCGTCAGCATCAGCTTAAGGCCAAGCTCTCCAAGTGCCATTTTTGGGAGAGCAAGGTCAAGTTCTTGGGCCATATTGTATCATCTGAGGATATTTCTGTCGATCCTGCCAAGATCGAAGCTATTCAGAATTGGAAGCAGGCCGAGAATGTTCATGATATTCGCAGCTTCCTTGGGCTGGAGGGTTATTACCGTCGGTTTATCAAGGATTTCTCTTGAGTTGCACTTCCCCTCACGACTCTGACTCGTAATGGGGTTTGTTTTATTTGGTCTGATAAGTGTGAAGCTTCCTTTCAGCGACTGAAGGAACTTCTCACCCATGCTCCTATTCTTGTGGTTCCTGAGAGTAACCAGGATCTTATTGTTTACACCGACGCTTGTGGTAGCGGCCTCGGTGCTGTGCTTATGCAGAAATATCGGGTAGTTGCTTACGCTTCTAGGCATCTACGTCCGAATGAGGTTCGCTATCCGACTCATGATCTTGAGTTGGTAGCTATCGTCTTTGCTTTGAAGACGTGGCATCACTTTCTATTAGGTGAATGCTTCACTCTTTACACCGATCACAAGTCTCTGAAGTATTTATTCAGTCAGAAGGATCTCAATATGAGGCAGCAGTGATGGCTCGAGTTTCTCCCCTCATATGACTTAGACATTCAGTATACCCCCGGCAAGGGTAATCGTGTTGTAGATGTGCTCAGTCGCAAACACTCGGCAGTTGTTTCTATGATGATTACCGAGTGGGTTATTCTTGAGACTCTTTCTATGTGTGATATTCGAAATCGAGCTCCGTCTTCTGATTCTCAGATCTTGTTATTCAGCTTGGAAGCTCGACCTATTCTATTGGATTGCATTGCCCATGCTCAGCGGAAGGATCCAGACTTGTTGCGGTACATTCATCTCCTTGAGTCGGGATCCAGTGATGAGACATTGTTGGATTATTCTATTGATTCTCATCGGTGTCTTCGCAGGAAGAACCTTATTTTGGTACCATCTGATTTATCACTTGGGCATGACATTCTAGACGAGTGTCATCATACTAAGTACACTATACATCCCGGGTCGAGTAAGATGTATGCCGACATGTGTCGCCTTTTTTTTGGGAGGGCATGAAGAGTGATGTTGCAAGTTATGTAAGCCGTTGCATGACTTGTAAACAGATCAAAGCTGAGCATCAGCGTCCATCTGGTCTTCTTCAGCCGCTAGAGATTCCATTGTGGAAATGGGATTAGATATCCATGGATTTTATTGACGGTCTGCCTCGATCGAGGTCAGGCCATACTTCTATTTGGGTCATCGTCGATCGCTTGACCAAATCAGCTCATTTCATTCCTATTAAGTTCACTCGGACTGCTCCTCAGCTTGCCAAGCTATATGTGAAGGAAGTCGTTCGACTTCATGGCATTTCTAGCTCTATCGTCTGTGATCGAGACACTATCTTTACTAGTCACTTCTGGAAGTGCCTACAGTCAGCTTTGGGCTCAAAGATGAATCTCTCGACTACTTATCATCCTCAGACCGACGGTCAGACGGAGAGGGTAAATCGTGTTTTAGAGGATCTTTTACGCTGTTGTATTCTGGATTTCGGAGGTAGTTGGGAGGATCACTTACTGCTTGTAGAGTTCTCCTACAACAACAGCTTTTAGTCTAGTATTGGCATGGCTCCTTTCGAGGCTCTTTACGGAAGGCCATGTCGTTCTCCTTCGTGTTGGTTAGAATCTGGCGAGAAGCTCCTTCTTGGTCCAGATTCAGTTCAGGAATCTTCTGAGAAGATTATTCTTATTCGTCAGAGAATGAAAGAGGCGCAGAACCGTCAGAAATCCTACGCGGACAACCGCAGGAAGCCTCTTGAGTTCTCCATTGGTGATCATGTCTTTATTCGGATATCTCCTATGAAAGGGGTTGTGCGTTTCAGCTCTACAGGGAAGTTGGCTCCTCGCTATGTTGGACCATTTCCTATTACGGAACGCATTGGCCCCATGGCTTATCGTGTGGCTCTACCTGCTCACTTCTCTGGAATGCACGACGTGTTCCATGTTTCCCAGCTTCACATGTGTGTCCGCGATCCTGATTCTATCTTTGAGCCGCATGCTGTGCCTGATTTAGAGATCTTACCTGATTTATCTTTGGAGCAGCAACCTCTTCGTGTGCTTGATTCAGAGGTTAGACGCCTTCTCAACAAAGAGGTTCCACTCGTGAAGATTCAATGGTCACCGAATCCTAAGGACTGCACTTGGGAGACCAGAGAATCTATCGAACGCTCTTATCCTGGCTTTCTCCCATCTTCTTCTACGGGTTAGAATTCTCTATTTTATCTCTATCACTTCTTTTGTGGATTTAACGTTATAGACGACATTTATCTTAAGGAATTGCGGGGACGCAATTTTCTTAAGGGGGGAGTCTGTAACAACCCGGGATTTGCATTACCAACTAATAAATAAAAGTTAGGATTTTTATTTATTTTAATGAAGCATAAAAGAATTTGGAATAACAAAATTTATGTGAAAAAGGCTATTTTAATTAAATGGGAAATATGGGATTTTAAAATGAGGATAAAATGTTATTTTTGTAAAGTTAAATATTTGAGGAGAGATTTTAAAATGGGTTTGGATAAGAAAAATGAGTTTTATAAACATATATGAACACTTAGACTAATTTTTGGAAACATGTAAATAACTCTCTTCTTATTGGGTTACAAAACCTAACCCAATAACCCACCCTAAACCTCCTCTATAAATTATCTCATACTCTCATAACCTCATTCATTCAACCCTAATCAAAACCCTAATCATTTCCTAAAGCTTTCATAACAAAAATGGCCTCTATCTTCATCTCCTTCTAGTTTTAGCTTATGCAAGTCATTCTATGCAAAGGTAATGCAAATACCCACCTCAAATCCATTTTTATATCTTTCTTATTTTTGAAATTGATTTGGTAACACATGTTTTATGTGTTTTTTTGATCTTATAGCTTCCTAATCATCTTTTGCTAACTTGGGTTGATGCTATAGTAGTCTTTCTGGTTTCTAGAGAGGTATATTGCTAAAAACCTCTTTTAATATGTGTTTAATCATCTTTTGATTTTGGTAATCAGTTAGTAACACATGTTTTATTATGTAACATGTGAATCATAGCTCTTTGATCATCTTTGCTTTCATTTTGGGGTGTGCACATAAGGTACTTGTAATATATGCTAGCTGAAATTATAATTAGTTTATTGCTGTTAGTAAATTAAGCATATCTCATTCATCTTAAATCGGAATTAAGATTTTCTTGAAGTTCTGGAAAGCTTATTCTGTACCCTATAACTTTTATGTTTTGTGCTTTGCCAAACTTTGAGGTTTGAATGGTCGAAATCATGCTTGTTTGTCGCTGACCTGACAACAAACTACACGGTTGATAAAATAAAAACCTGAAATTGATTTGGCCATAAGTTACTCGTTTCTTATCCAAATCTAATAAATTTGGATGTTCTGGAAAGCATAGATTTAGAGCTAAAACTTTCATGTTTTGAGTTTCATGAAATTTCAAAGTTAATTTGGTCAAAACTGTGCATTCTTACAACTGTCCCGAGAGCACAACGACAGTGATATAAAATTTAGATCTGAGAATTGTTTTAGTCATAGAATTTTCATCTCTGGTCGGAATTTGACGATCTTGGTCATTCCGGAAAGCTTAGAAACTAAGATACAACTTTCATTTTATTTATTTTTCCAGAATTTGAAGTTTACTATGCCAAAATTGTGGTTTTTCATCTCTGGCCAGTTAGTGCATAGCTATAGGCCTTAGTCTCTTTTCTCCCGTTGTTTTCAGCGTAGAACCCCGACTTTGCGACGTCATCCCGGGCTCGTCCTTTGTCGGATTTCATCGTTTTTGGTCTCGTTAAAAATATGAGATCGAGATCTTTAACCATGCAAAGGTTGGTTTAGATCTGAGTGCATTAGATACTTCGTTTCTATTGCCGAAGTAGCACCCAGAAACTGTTTTACAATAGCGATCATTTTCAGTTATCGTCGGACCAACTTTGAAACATTGTCGTTCCTTCGTTTCAAGTCGAAACCGAACGATTCTTGTTGCATGTCAAAGTAGGAGTACTTTCCTACGCTCCTGCAAATTTTCATCAAGATCTGAGTTCATGTGACCCTTCGACCATGTCGTCGAAGTGGGACCTTTACACTGTTTTGACACAGTAAAGTTTTGTGATTTTTGTCCGAATTTGAGACAACGCCGTTTCTTCGTTTCAAGTCGGAATTTCCCGATTCTTTTTGCAGTTTGGAGCAGGGATGTTGGACTATATGCCTACCAATTTTCATGCCATTCGGATTCAGTTTGCTGGTCCGAATAATTTTCCGAACTTGGGTTCGCGTCATTTTTGGACTATTTTCCAACACTTAGAATATTTTCAGTGATTTTCTGGTTTTATTGATTTCTTTGAGATTTGTCTCTAGATTTCGTACACGGGTTTTATGAATTATTTTCAAAGGATTTTTCACTCCTAAATGGCTTTCGTATTATATAATATTATTTTTAATTATTAAATTAATTACTCCATAATAGGAGAGTTATCAAAAGCTGTTTTAAAGTGATTTCAAAATCAATTATAAATCCGTTTCGCACCATTATTTTCTATAATAAAAACCTCACACTCACTTTTTAGCACGTCGAGCGAAGTGGAAAGGTGCTTAAACGGTTAGGAAATCTCCGGCTTATGGAACCGTGTGTATTTTCTTTCCGGTTAATCCTCGACCTATTCGATTGATCATTTTGACCTCTGGGTCTAGTTTACCGATGATACGAGGTGGACTTTTTATTGTTTGGAGTGTGAGCTTGCTATTGGTTAGGAAACTGTTTAGTGCGAACGTGGGGTATGGGACTCATTGTTAACACTTTACGGGTTCCTCTCCAAGAAGTTAGTGACACATTAGCCTTTGGGCGGCCAGTACTGGACCTCTGGGTCACCACGCCTCTGGGCAACCATCTCTGGACACCTGCTCTATGGAGCAGTTTATTTTTCGGCGTGCGCCTCTGGGCCTTTATCCTTCTGGGAAGGATCTCGCCGTCTCATGCGTTCCGCATCTGTGCGAGTGATCGATCACAACTCTACAGTACTTGGCAACAACGACTTTGGTCGGTGCACGTGCAATATTGGTATTATTTGATGATTTTTATATCCATTCGAGTACCGCCATTCGGTGTTGGTTCTATGGAACCATACGATGTAAGTGCGATTGCCTTGTGGATTCACAGTGTCTCTGGACACTGCTTTTCAGTGTTGGATTTCATTGACTTTTCAGTATATCCCCATTGCTCTTTGGAGCATCGATCTTTGCTCTGGCATTGATTACAGACTCTGGTCACTCTTGGGATTATTGCCTATAGGCATCTTTTTATAGCTTTGGCTACGCCGATGATATGAGGCGATTTTATTTATTCTACACTTTGGTGTTGATTTCTCTTTGGAGATTTTTATTGTTTATTGATGATTAGGGATCGTCATTATATTCATGTGGTTCATAATATACTTCTCTTTGGATAAGTACTGTTTAATTTATGTACCGCATTATTATATATCTCAGTTATTACTGATTGTTAAGCTAGCCTGACCCGAGTGTTTTTGCTCGGGTCAGACCCAGTTGTTTCAGGTTAGGTCTCTGGACTTAGCTTCTGTGCTTCCGCTTGGACATTATCTGTTATGCTGATAGATAGCGCTTTTATTTGTCCACTATTCCGCTACTCTATTATTATTCAGACTTTGATATGTACATATTTTTGACCCACATGTGTGGGCAGTGGCTTTGTACCCACTTATAGTATTTGGATCTGTATTGACGATGTATTGTCCTGGGATTTTATATCTGTTATGTGATTCTGTTCTGTGATGCTATTTCATTATGTTATTATGCTTTGTCCTGATAGAACTTTAGCCATTTGTAATTTCGTTATAAGTATTTACCGAATATGTCGAACCACCTGATTGAGAAAAATTTAAATAGATTCCACCTTTCGACGTATTCAGTAGATAGTTATAGCTTGATTACAAATGGTCGCTTCCACCATACTCTCTTCTCCGCTTTAACAGACAGTATTACTCCCGTAATACTCTTTGTTACAGTGGGTCTCAGAGTGGGGCATTACAAGAGTGCTACGACCTAACAAGTCACGACCTATGCTAGGTCGCAGGAAACAGTCACGACTTAAGATAAGTCGCTGGTTGATCTGGGGAGTTAAGTCGCGAGGAAGTAGGTCGCAAGGCTTAGATCGTGAAGTTTCTGATGCCGCTTTTGTTTTTAGGTCGCAAAGCTCTGGATACCGTTAGATCTTGATGCCGCGTCAATCTGAGCCGTTGATGTTAAGTCGTGTGTACTTTAGGTCGTGTACGACCTATGTGAGTCGTTTGTCTTTGAGTCGTTTGTATTTTCTTTAAGGTCGTAGCCTGTTTGTTTTAGGTCGTTGTGTTGTACTGGTAATGTTGTTATGTCGCTATGTTGTAACTGTTTTGTCTTAAGTCATCATCGAGTTATGATAGGTCGTAGGTCGTAAGTCGGAACCGACTTAGGAGTTGATGTAATTTTGTTATTTTTTCGTGTGAGTTGTAAAATGCTATAAATAGGCCGTGAGTCTCATTTGTAAAAGGTTGTTGATTTTTGAATAAAATTCTCTTTTGTTAGCTTTGTGCTTTCATTCCAATTGGTAGTTGAGTGTAATCTCCTATCTCCTCTTTCGGATAATCGAGTGCGCTCGATTCAACGATTGTAGAAGCCGATTCGCGGAATCAAGTGCGCTTGATCAACGCTCGAAGAATTGAAGATCTTTGAACCCGGTATCGTGCGCGATCAACGAGTTCGGGATAGCTAGAATTCGGCATCTTCGGATCAACGAATTTGGGCATTTCAGTATCTTCCAATCCACCAATTACTACATTCATCGATCTACATTTGTTTTGTAATATCCGCTGCGTCAGTTTTGGTATCAGAGCTTGTTCTAGCCAATCATAGCTAGATCGAGACTTGGAGCCTAATCAATTTGGAATTTGAAGTTTGAAGTGTAGATTTGAACACGGCCGAGAGTTTGAAGCATTGGGTCGTGCATTACTTTGAAGATTGAAGTTCGGATCTATCTTGTTTTGAGAATTTTGTTCATTGTGTTCTTCGCGATTTGCAACAAAAGTGGAATTTTCGATCCATTTCATTTTGGATCAAAGTCCGAAAAGTGTTTGAATTTGAAGTGTTGAAGAGTTTGGTGAATTTTCAAATCATGCCGCCAAGAAGAGCTAATCGTCACCAAAACGTAGAAGCTTTGTATCGAAGAGAAGAGGCTGATGAGATGGAGCAAAGAATCAATGAAAATTTTAGTGAAAAGCTTAACGAAGGAATTGGACGATTAGAGAAGATGATGTTAGAGATGAATCAAAATCGGAGAAGGGTTTCACCTGAATCTAACCATGGAGGAAGTAGAGTCTCGCCACATTCCAATCGAGACAGAAGTGTTGACAATGATCAAAGGCGTAGGAGGCACGTGGATGATCGTGAACGGAGGAATGTAGATAGAAGGGATGATGGTAGTAGGCGTGAAGGTAGTAGAGATGTGGGTGGATGAGATAGACAACGATATACATCTGATTTTGAAGAAGAGTATGATGGTGGTAGTGTTCGAGGACAAGGATGAGGACAAGGAAGAAATCACTCTGAGTATGATCACAAATGGGAGTCGGGGATGAAGACTGAAATTCCTGAATTCAAAGGTGGTATGCAAGCAGAGGAGTTTTTAGATTGGGTGGCTAATGTTGAAGAGATTTTTGACTTCAAGGAAGTTCCAGAACATCGTAGAGTGAAGTTGGTTGCTACAAGGTTGAGGGGTAGAGCTTTGGCATGGTGGCAGCAAACCAAACTTACACGTGAACGAATGGGAAAGTCAAAAGTTGAATCTTGGGAGAAGATGAAGAAATTGATGAAAGCAACGTTCTTACCTTACAATTATCAATCTTTGATGTATCAACGTTTGCAAAACTTGAGACAAGGAACGAAATCTGTGAATGACTATGCTGACGAGTTTTATCAACTTATTGCAAGGAATGATATTATGGAAACGGAAGAGCAGCTGACATCTAGATTCATTGGGGGATTGCGAATGCAGATTCAGGATATGGTTAACATGTTTGATCCCAGATCTGTAGCGGAAGCACATCAGAAAGCGTTGGCTTGGGAGAAACAGGGACGACGAGGAAGTGGTGTGTATACTAATTCTAACAATCAAGTGAAGGGTGTTGGTGGGAGTTTTAATGTTTCTAAACCTATCAGTAGACCAGTAGTGAAGGAGGCTGAGAAGACAAAGGTTAACAACGGTTTCAAATGTTACAATTGTCAGGAATTTGGTCACAAAAGTAGCGAATGTCCGAAGCCGAAGAAGAGAGCTATGATAGCAGAGGTTGAGGATGAGGATGAAGAAGCTGAATGTTCCAATTCACCACCTGATGAGGAGGAAGAAGAAGTGACGGGAGACGAAGGTTACAATCTAATGATGAAGAGGTCCTGTTTAACACCGAAGCAAGAGGGGGATTGTAGTTGGTTGAGGAGCAATATTTTTTAGTCTACATGTACCATTCTGGGGAAAGTTTGCAAATTTGTTATTGATGCTGGAAGCTGTGATAATATAATTTCTTCTGAAGCTGTGAGGAAGTTGGCGTTGAAGACTGAGAAACATCCAAAACCGTACAAGTTAGCTTGGTTGAGGAAAGGCGGGGAGGTGAAGGTTGGACGAAGGGCTTGTGTAAAGTTTTCAATTGGGAAGAAGTATAAAGATGAAATCTGGTGCGATGTGGTAGATATGGACGTTTGTCATTTGTTGTTGGGGAGACCGTGGCAGTACGATAGGGCGGTGCAACATGATGGGCGTACCAACAGTTACAGTTTCATGTTTGAAGGCACAAAGATTACTCTAGTTCCAAAGAAGCGACAACAGGAGGAAAACAAGTTGGAGGAGATTGAAGAGCTTAAAACTTTGTTCTCTTTGAAGGAGTTTGTGAAGGAAGTAGAGGAGGAGCCTGAAGTGTTTTTGTTGATTGGGCGAGAGAGCAGTGAAGAGTTTGAAATTCCGGAAGAAGCGAAGGCAGTTTTGAAAGAATTTGACGATGTATTTCCAGAGGAGTTACCAATGGAGTTGCCACCGTTGAGGGATATACAACATCAGATAGATCTTGTTCCAGGTGCTGTGTTGCCACACAGACCACATTATCGAATGAGTCCGAAGGAACATGAAGAG
Organism: Allium fistulosum; assembly: GCA_030737815.1. Taxonomy (NCBI): domain Eukaryota; kingdom Viridiplantae; phylum Streptophyta; class Magnoliopsida; order Asparagales; family Amaryllidaceae; genus Allium; species Allium fistulosum. The sequence continues at coordinate 1,121,824,928 of CM060904.1, read as the reverse complement.
TTGCGGAGGCAGGTAGAGGAATTGCTTGAACAGGGGCGTGTGCAGGAGAGTTTAAGTCCTTGTGCTGTACCAGCTTTATTGGTACCCAAGAAGGATGGGACATGGAGGATGTGCACCGATAGTAGAGCATTGAATAAGATTACTGTGAGATATAGATTCCCGATGCCAAGGTTGGATGACTTGCTAGATCAAATAAGCGGAGCTACTATCTTTTCGAAGATTGATTTGAAGAGCGGATATCATCAAATTCGTATCAGACCAGGAGATGAGTGGAAGACTGCTTTTAAAACCAGGGAGGGTCTATACGAATGGTTGGTTATGCCATTTGGCTTATCAAATGCACCGAGTACTTTCATGAGGGTGATGAATCAGATTTTTCGACCATTTATTGGGAAGTTTATGGTGGTGTATTTTGATGATATTCTGATTTACAGTGGGAGTCCAGAGGAACATTTGAATCATCTGAGAGAAGTGCTGATGGTACTGCAACAAGAACAGTTTTATGCTGCAACGAAGAAATGCGTGTTCATGACGCATAGTGTTTTATTTCTGGGGTATGTTGTGTCGAAAGAAGGAATACAGGTTGACCAAAGTAAAGTCGAAGCTATCAGAGATTGGCCGCAACCCAAGACGATAACGGAAGTTCGTAGTTTTCACGGGTTGGCTTCATTTTATCGGAGGTTTATTCCACACTTTAGTAGTGTGATGGCTCCTGTTACAGATTGTATGAAGGGTAAACAATTTGCATGGACGGAGGAAGCAGGGGTTGCTTTTGAGCGAATCAAAGAACTCTTGACATCTGCACCAATTCTAATATTACCAGATTTTCAGCTAGTGTTTGAACTACATACTGATGCATCCAAGGTTGGGATTGGAGGAGTATTGAGTCAGAGGGGACGTCCGATTGCATACTTTAGCGAGAAGTTATCAGGAGCAAAGACGAGATACAGTACCTATGATGTGGAATTCTATGCTGTTGTATAATCTATTAAACACTGGAGACACTATCTATTTCAGAAGGAGTTTGTTCTTTACACTGATCATGAGGCATTGAAGCATTTACAAGGGCAAGACAAGATTTCAGCAAGACATGCATCGTGGATTGCATATCTGCAACAGTTTACTTTTGTTGTTAAACACAAGTTTGGAGTGACGAATCGTGTGGCTGATGCTTTGAGTAGAAGGAATCATTTGCTAACAACAATGAAGGTTGAAGTGGCGGGATTTGATGTATTGCCATAATTATTTGCCGATGATCCTTACTTTGCAAAGTTTGTTGATAAAGTTAAGGAGGGAAAGACAGATGAGTTTATGATAGTAGACGGTTTTCTGTTCAAAGGAAATCGATTATGCATACCTGATTGTAGTTTGAGAATGAAAATTGTTAAAGAGCTACATGAAGAAGGACATGTTGGAAGAGACCGTACATTGCAATTAATTTCGCAATCTTACTTTTGGCCATCGATGAGGAAAGAGGTGGAGAGATTTGTGGAGCGATGTCATATCTGTCAGGTTTCGAAAGGAACTGCGACTAATGCTGGTTTATATATGCCGTTACCTGTACCAACTAAACCGTGGGTTGATGTGAGTATGGACTTTGTGTTGGGGTTGCCGAGAACACAGCGTGGTAATGATTCCATTTATATGGTGGTTGATCGATTCTCGAAAATGGCACATTTTATTGCTTGTAAGAAGACGGCGGATGCTGTTCATGTTGCTCAGTTGTTTTTCAAAGAGATATATCGACTTCATGGATTGCCAGAATCGATTGTGTCGGACAGGGATACTCGTTTTCTGAGTCATTTTTGGCTGAGTTTGTGGAAAATGGTAGGAACGAAGCTGAAGTTTAGTAGTGCTTATCATCCGCAAACGGATGGACAGACCGAGGTTGTGAACAGATCATTGGGAAATTTGCTGAGGTGTCTTGTGCAAGATAATCTGAAGAGTTGGGATGTGAAGTTATGCCAGGCAGAGTTTGCCCATAATCATGCTGTAAATCGAAGTACTGGGTTCAGTCCATTCCAGATTGTTTATTCGAGCTTACCAAAAGGGCCGTTGGATTTAACGGTAATACCACACTCAAAGGGGACAATTAAGAAAGCTGCTGATTTTGTTGAGGGGTTGACGGAATGTCATAAAATCGTTCAGGAATGATTGGAGAAAGCAAATGAGAAGTATAAACGATCTGCAGATTTGAAACGAAGGAGTGTTGAATTTCATGAAGGTGATTTGGTTTATGCAGTGTTAACAAAAGATCGTTTTCCGGTGGGAACGTACAATAAATTGAAAGCACGAAAGATTGGTCCAGTGGAAATTTTAAAGAGAATCAATGAAAATGCTTATAAATTGAAGCTGTCAGATGATGTGTACACGTCATACGTATTCAATGTTAAGCATCTCGTACCTTATCACGGGGATGAGCGAGCTGATGTGGAAGAATTTACAAATTCGAGGTCGAATTTTTCTCAACCTTGGGAGGATGATGCAGGACAAGCTATAATTTCCCAAGGCATAAGTCGTGACCGACCTAACAAAGCTAAGGACATAAGTCATGACCGACTTAAGGAAGGATCTATGAGTCATCAACGACCTAGTGGGAATGTGCAAGCTAACGAGATACTGGAACGACCTAACATGTTTTTAGGTCGTGTACGACCTAACGAGTTGGAAGATAGGTCGCTGGAAGGACTTACCGAGTTAACTCGTGTACGACCTAACGAGTTGGAAGATAGGTCGCTGGAAGGACTTACCGAGTTAACTCGTGTACGACTTAACGAGTTGGAAAATAGGTCGCTGGAACGAGCTAACAGAGTGCTACGAGCTAACAAGTCACGACCTATGCTAGGTCGCAGGAAACAGTCACGACTTAAGATAAGTCGCTGGGTGATGTGGGGAGTTAAGTCGCGAGGAATTAGGTCGCAAGGCTTAGGTCGTGAAGTTTCTGATGCGGCTTTTGTTTTTAGGTCGCAAAGCTCTGGATACCGTTAGATCTTGATGCCGCGTCAATCTGAGCCATTGATGTTAAGTCGTGTGTACTTTAGGTCGTGTACGACCTATATGAGTCGTTTGTCTTTGAGTCGTTTGTATTTTCTTTAAGGTTGTAGCCTGTTTGTTTTAGGTCGTTGTGTTGTACTGGTAATGTTGTTATGTCGCTATGTTGTAACTGTTTTGTCTTAAGTCATCACCGAGTTATGATAGGTTGTAGGTCGTAAGTCGGAACCGACTTAGGAGTTGATGTAATTTTGTTATTTTTTCGTGTGAGTTGTAAAATGCTATAAATAGGCCGTGAGTCTCATTTGTAAAAGGTTGTTGATTTTTGAATAAAATTCTCTTTTGTTAGCTTTGTGCTTTCATTCCAATTGGTAGTTGAGTGTAATCTCCTATCTCCTCTTTCGGATAATCGAGTGCGCTCGATTCAACGATTGTAGAAGCCGATTCGCGGAATCAAGTGCGCTTGATCAACGCTCGAAGAATTGAAGATCTTTGAACCCGGTATCGTGCGCGATCAACGAGTTCGGGATAGCTAGAATTCGGCATCTTCGGATCAACGAATTTGGGCATTTCAGTATCTTCCAATCCACCGATTACTACATTCATCGATCTACATTTGTTTTGTAATATCCGCTGCATCAGTAGCCGCTTATGATTTTGGGATTGAGTACACACCAGGTAAAGGCAACAAGGTTGCAGATGCACTTAGCAGGAAGCATCAGAATGTAGTGTTGACGATGATGGCTGAGTGGAAAGATTTAGAAGCATTAGAAGATTGCAAAGTGCAGTGGAGATCCAAGGCTGGATCTAGTGGTAATACAGTTGTATTGTCTTGTTTGGAAGTTCGACCAGTGTTGATCCAACGGATTGCTTCTAAGCAGATAGAGGATCCAGTGTTAGCTGAGCGGATCAGGAAGCTAAAGGAAGGAACCAAGAGTGATGACTTGAAAGATTTCTGTCTTGACCAGAATGGGTGGTTGAGAAAGAAAGGAAGATTATGTGTTCCGGGTGTAGGAAATATAAGGAAGGAAGTCTTAGAGGAATGCCATCGTTCGAAGTTCACTATACATCCCGAAGGTACCAAGATGTATCAAGATATGAAGAGGAGTTTCTTCTGGGAAGGAATGAAGCAGGATATTGGTTTGTGTATAGGGTAGTGCTTGAATTGCCAGCAGGCAAAAGCCGAACACCAAAAGCCAAGTGGTTTTCTTCAGCCGTTAGACATTCCAGTATGGAAGTGGGATTCTATTTATATGGACTTCATAGACGGGTTTCCAAGGTCAAACAGAGGTAATGAAAGTATTTGGGTCATAGTGGAAGATTGACCAAGAGTACCCATTTCATTCCAGTTAACTCAACTAAGACGGCACCTGTTTTAGCAAGGTTGTTCATGAAGAATGTGGTTAGACTGCATGGAGTTCCTGGCATTATAGTTAGTGATAAAGATCCCTTGTTCACTAGTGAGTTTTGGAAGAGTCTGTAGGAAGTTTTGGGAACCAAGCTTAAGATGAGTACCACTTACCTTCCAAGCATCGTATATCTCTAGATAAAATATACCATAAGGAAAACACAAGTGCCCATCATCCGAATATAAACATGAATAACGTGAACCAAATATTGCCAACTCCTGCTGGCTAACTATCGATAATCATCTCTAAATTTGGAGTTGATAATACCCTGACGAGAGTCAGCTAAACCCTAGGTTATGCAGCCTACTCTGTCTTTAGCCATTTCCGATGTCGAGGTCACATTCAGTATCTTTCACACTAGTCTTCAACACTCGAACAAAACTCGAATCCCCAAACAGATCCACTTCCAAGAGATAAAACACGTATCTCAGTCTTGAAGTGGTTTTCAATAAGTAAAACAATTACCGATCCTGATCTCTTTAAGACTGAATCGATGAATTTGGTCATATTCAATAATTACGTGAACAATCGCTTATGGAAACCAAGTCTCATATACTTAACTCGTTTTCGATATTTTCAACTTAAACTATCCCTTGGTCAAGAGTGAAGTTGGTAGTTTAGAGCTCTATTGCTCATATCCCGACACGAACATCAGTCTTAACTACTACAAATAAACAAGCTTACTTCATTAGCTTTTATTGCTAAATATATGACTAAATGTTTTTCATAAATGAGTAAACATACAAAGCACGATCAAGTCATACAAAGCACGATTAAGTTACACAAGCAACATTAAATCTCCTTTTTGTTTAATTAATCTTTTTTAATTATAACCTCTTTTATTAGTAAAACTTCTTCCATCTAATAAAATATAGTTTATCAATTTCCACTATTCAGTTGTACCCTTTCAATACTTCAAAAAGTATTAATATACTTATCTCAAATGGTATAAGTATATTCATAAATCATTAACAAGATTTCTTACTTTAAACCTTTGCTTTTTCTTTCTTTTTCCAAAAGATTCCATAGTTATAATTTTCATCAAAATATCCATTTTAAGGATCTAAGTAATTTCAAAAATCCATTCAAAAGGTCTAAGACTAATGTTACTTAAACATTATCGCTACAAACCCAAAACCATTTCACTTATATTTATCTTTAAAACATTCTTTAAAGATCTATTTACATTCATAAGTATAGTTAAAAAGGGTTAAAGAGGAATGTTATTAACATATTATCACAACAATCTCAAAATCATTCCATACTTGTATTATCTTTAAAAACATTCTTTTTAAAGGTCTAAGATAATATTTGGTTAAGTTCGATAGTCGACTAAATGACTATCTAGTTAAAAACGATAGCATATAGAAATCACGGTTCGTATACTTAACTCGTTTCTGACATTCCAACTTAACTATTCCTCGTCCAAGAGTGAAGCCAGGTAATTTGGAGCACTGGTTGCATATCAAAGCCTTGCCTAGACACTTCATTCTTGAATCTCACAAATAGATAAGTCTATATCGTCGGCTTTTAGTATTAAGTATAGTATTAATAACTTTCACAAACGAGTTAGTAAACAATATGATTAACACGATTTCGACATTCTTGACTTAACCATTCCTCAATAAGGATGGAAGCTAGTAGGTTAGAGTTCTATTGCTCATATCCCTAATTGAACGTCAGTGTTAACTCTCATAAATAGACCAGCCCACGTCGTCGGCTTTTAGCATTAAAGCAAAGTTAATTACTATTCAAACAAATAAGTAAACAACAAGATTAAGACGTTTTCAACATTCCAACTTAACTATTCCTTGATCAAGAGAGAAGCTAGTAGGTTGGAGCCATATTGCTCATATCCCTACTCGAAGTTCAATCTTAACTCACATAAATAGAGAAGTCTACCTCGTCGGCTTTTAGTGTTAAGCCTAGTTAGTTACCTTTTTCAATACTTATATATATAAATAAATAATTTAAAAATATTTTTAAATAGGTTTTAAATATCTATGTAAAATATTACTTGAAAGTAACTAATTTATAATTTAATGAAAAACATGTTTTATATTATAAAACCTCTTAACTTTGAAAATACATATATAATTATTAAAAATATAAACTTCAAACGAACTTTAAAATACTCCAATATAGGTTAGAAAACATCTCTAAAAAGATCAGAGAAAAATACCAAATTTAAATATCATTTTTGAACTCTTAAAGCCATAAGCGACTTACTACAGCATTTTTAGATGCTGTTAAAAGTCTTTGTTAGAGAATGCATTAAAAAACATGTTCTTTGCGACTAGTTTTAACCACTTAAACAAATGATTTAAGGCTTGAAAGTTTTATAGAAAGTAATACCCTTAGGGTACTTAAAAACCATGGAAAGAAACCCCTAAGAATATCTTTCCATTTGTTTGAAAAATTTCTCGAAAACAAACTACATTTACAAAGTTTATTTATAACCACATTTTTGCTTCAACTTTCACAACTTTGGTTCCCAATTTCTATAACTTTACAAACAACTTTTTTACTATCTAATACACCAATATAGGTATAGAGAACAACCAAATCAAATTATCCTAAGTTAAGTTTATGAAACTTCCATTTGCACAAGTTAAAGTTAGGAGACATCAAAGTGCACTTATAGCGACTATTCTCGCTTCAAACACTTTCAAACATACTTCAATTCAACATACAATCCAAACAACCATTTAAACATTAAGTCAAGGACATGCCACATATTTAAGAAGTAATAAAAGTGATGTTATACAATACAAAGTTGTCGTTTGCTTTCAAAAACAAGAGGGGTCTAAAGGTTGTAACTTTAATTAGTTAATGTCACTTTAACTTTATATTTCTAACTTTATATTTCAAACACACAACATATATACACAATATATAAAAACAAGATAGCGAGATAACTCACTTATATTCAAGCCAAACAAATGCTCAAGCACAACCAAACAAGTCCAAGCTAACCGAGTCCAACTTCAACCTTGGAACCACCTTCTTCCTTTTCCTCCTTTCACTTTTCACTTGTTTTTCTAAGGCAAAAAATCCTTTATTGCTCAAGGACACTAGATGTAGGGAGAGGATGGCTTTATTTTTTCAAAATCTAACTTGGTAGAAGGTGTTGTAATATTGTCCTAAGGTTATGGCAAAGTTTGAGTTGATTTGGAGTTGTTTTGCAATTATTTTCTTTAAAAAATTTTAGAAGAAGAGGACATGAATGAGGCTTGTTTTTTGCTTTGTAAAATTGTAATTATAAACCAAGGTTATGCCTCTCCTTATATATGCTCAAGATGGTGTTGCATAAGCTTGTTCTCACCCGCTCTAATGTTATGAAAGATTTACCCCCCACATGATGCATCACTTCTCCTTTACACCTCTTACTTTTAGCAAAATATTTTAATACCCTTAACATGTTAATATCTCTTATCCATTTGGAAGCTTCTAGAATCTTACATTTGCTTTATGAATTAAAGTGCATTAATTAGTTTCTAATATGTTCATTTGATCATTAGACAAGTGTGCAAGATTTCTAACAACTTATTTTGAATAAACAACGGTTTATCGATAAACCTATTTTCGGTCACATATTCGATTTTTCTTCGAAGAATATATTTTTGCAAATAATTTTCAAAAACCAGTTTCCTACCATTAGTTATGATTTAAAAAGGGGGTTAATAAGGTTATCAAATAATTTTAGTAACATTTAATCTAAGATTCAAACATTTAAATAATTCAGATATTTAAATACAAAGTGTCCGAAATTCCGGGTCTTTACAAGTGGTCTCCATTTGGCAAACTGAACACCAGAGCATTGATATTTAGTAAAAAAAAATTCGGCTAAGGTTCAGGAAAGTCTGATTCCATCCATAGGCGAAGTAGCGGCGGTGCTGATTAGTGGAGGATGCATAGTAGATGCAAGTAGTACTGGCCGGTAGGCCTGGGATGGCCAGTGGTGGTGCATAGCTCCAGTCGAAGTTATGGTTTTATATATTATGCTAGTAAGAAGGACGGTAAGCTAAATTTACAGTTAAGTCCCTATATTTTTATTATTTCATTTTAAACCTTAGATCTTCTAATCGCTATAACTTTATATACGACATTCGGGTCGTGACACATATTTTTTAAGTTGGGTTTGTTCCAAAATTCTAAACATTTCTATAAATGATTTGCTGACTTTCATGATAGTTTATGAAGTTTCCTTTGTGGAATTCAAAGGTTGTAAGTTTTTATGTTCTATATCTTAAATAGATATTCCTTGATATACGTATGCACCCATTGTGATATAATTATACCCCTTTTATAACTGTTTGGATGTAAAATGTTTTGGTTATGGTATATGCTAAGGTTTGATTATTTTACTATTTAATCATTACATTGTTGGGTAATGACATATTAATAAATAAAAATATTAAGCTAGTATGGTTGTGTTTAGCTAATTAAAAAATATAGTATGTATTGTTCTCTAATCATTATTTTTAGTTTTGAGATGAATAATAACTAATGATTACTTTATTAAATATACATATAACTTGAACAAAATGAACAAAATGGAATTATTTAAAAATTTGGAGAAATATATTATAAATATTGTTTCGAAGATGATTTTTAAATGGAAATCAAAGTATGTTTTTTAGTAAGATTGTTATTTTTGTATTTCTAAAGATTCATAAATAATAATAGCAAGCCAAGTTTATGTAAATCTAAAATGTGATATAATTACTTATAAAATCAATTTAAATTTAAAATAATAATAATAATAATATGATTTTGGAAATATCTATAGTATACTTTTCTTTCACATGACTTATGGCAATAAAACCTTTAGACATGTTTATGATGTTCTAATATTCATTTTGTAGTAAACAAATAAATAGTTAAATGGTTTGAATAAAACTTGACTACTAGTATTATGAAGAGAAATAATAAATAGATATTTTCAAAAATATTTTAGGTTGGTTATTATTGTTTAAGAGATAAATGGAAATATAGTTTTAGTATTTTAGAAAGTGAAACATTATTTTGTTGAAAGAGTTGAGTTGGGTTACTATGATTATTATTTTGGTTTGAGAAAAGATAAAAGTAATTGAAAAGTGTTTCATGATAAATTACATGTACTATTTTGAAGAAGTAAGTAATATGACATTTTAAGGTATTTAAACCAAATTGACATTATTGTTTAAGATAAATAACCACAAAACGACCTACGAATATGTAAAGTAAAGTATCAATGTTTTTAGAATTAGTTGATAATAGCAAATGATTTACATTATTCGAAGTGAAATGATAATGTTTGAATGGATAATAATAGATTGAGTCTTACTACATTGGAAATGAAGTATTATCATCTATTATTGTTCATTTGTTATGTGAGATGGTGTTTACCATTCATTGGAATGATATTTAAGTAGGTATCTGCTATTTGTGGTTGTACACCTTTTTGTAACTATCGTGTAGGCACGATTATAGTTTGTTATCAGGTAATTGCTATTTATTGGTATTTACCAGGTGTTGGTATATATTATTGTTAGTATTTACCATTTGTTAGCATAAAGGATTATTGGTTTTCTCTAAGAATTAAATATACTACTTGTGGTTATGTGCATTGGTTTTTAAGATTAATCATTAGTGTTTACCCAATACTTTGGATGGACTTAGAGTAATAATAGGGATTAAATGATTCTTACTTATATATATTATTGAGAAATTATTCCCTATTTTTCTTTTATCATATTGTGGTTAGTATGATTGACATGCTAATATTATTGTACTGGCACCTTAGTTGCCAACAATAAACTTTATTTTATGCTAACATTTATGACTGTAGGAGAAGAGCAGGTCTAGGTTCATAATAAAATTACATGGTGTTGACCCAAAAAGGGTATGTAGGTGTATTATCATCGACCTTCCAGTTAGGGTGCGTAGACATGAGGGCACGGTCCAAATAAGTTGCTCGCCTTTTACTTTTTCCTTGATGATTGTTTACACACGCACATGCCCGCGTGCACACACATACACACACAAACACACACAGAGATATACATACATACATATATATATATATATATGTATATGTTTTTTTGTGTGTGTTGTATACGCCTATAAATTTCCCAAGTTTGAAGTGAAAGGCAAGGAAAAAGATAGGGAGTTACTTTGTGACTCTTATATGCAAGTTGCACATTTTTGTATACTTTATTGAATTATAGTGTCTTATTATATATATTAGGTAATTATTTTGATGTACTGTAGATGTAGAAAAATAATAGATATGATATTTTAACATTAGCCCTTGTATGATATGTTATTTATTTAAATGTCATATTGATGTTATTCAGTTGTGGGTTCTCCTATATGTGATTATTTTTAGTGCTTAAATTATACATGCAATGACATATTAATTTTAACATCTAAGATTAGTGCACAAGCGCTAATTGATGACGTAAGCCATTAATTTTAGGTGTTAAGAATAACAGGAAGTCACATTTGATATTAGAGATTAGTTTTAACGAATGCTTAACCCTTGGGTGAATTATTTGTTAGGATAGGGTAATTTACACTTTACAACATGTTATGAGTGAAAGGGAGAGTTTATTTGTTGGCATCAAAATTGGCCACCAACACCTAATTATGTAAAAGTACCAATATTCAATCCAATCACATAAATATGAAGAGAAATAAATGAAGAATAAAATTAAAACAATTAGAAAGCAAGTAAAAAGAGAAGATTTATAGTGTTTCGGCTAACCCCGGCCTATGTCCACTCCCAAATAGTCCTTTTCATTATACTGAAGTTTGTTTACAGTTATAATCAGACATCCAGGAATAATATTAGCAGAGTGTATCCTAGGTTGAAGATGAAGAGAAGCAGAAAGAATATCCTTTTTCTGACGCCATGCATACTGTATTTATTAGGGAAGACGTGCACAGATTGTGCTGAAATTTTAATAGAAGGTTCGAGAGACCAAGACGAGGCCACCCAAAAATTTTTAGGCCCATCGAGGCCCACAATAAGGATCGGTACTGATCCCTATCAGTGTGTCCAAATGGGCTGTGATTCCTGTGAGCGGTGCCTCATGATGTTAGCTACATGCTCCTTAAATTTCATGCAATTTGTGAGATATCGCATTTTCCATGAAGTAGTATTGCTTGAATTTTGATTTCTACTGATCCCTCTAATCTCTTTCAAATGCCATGCGAATCCTAAGGGAGCTTCTCCAAGTTGTATTATGCTTAGCCTCCAAGTTTCACGTCAATTGGATTAGTAGAACTCGAGTTATTGATCAATCTTTGTTGCAATATGTTATGAAGGCTGATTATAGCCGATCCTTATGGAAGGATAGGTACTGATCCCTCCAACTTGCTCCAAATGATATATGATCCCTATGGGGTGTTTCACATGTTGTAATTAGCTTGTCCTATAAGTTTCATGTGAATTGGATGTGTAGATGTTGAGATATTGATCAATCTTTGCTATAAAGTTGTGTTTAGCCGATCCCTAATAGGGAAGAAGGCTGATCCCTTTTTCTTCACTCTTTTGATGTGCAATCCCTAGGGTGGGCTCGCTAAGGTCCCCACATATTCCTCATAAAATTTCATATGCATTGGACTTATGGATTTTGAGATATTGATTGTTTTCCATTGAGTTGTACTTGGTTGGCTGAAATATACCGATCCCATTTTATATGGTCCCTTTCTTAGGTGAAGTAATTTGCCCATAACTTGCGCATACAAACTCCAAACGACTTGAGATTTGAAATGTTGCCTCGTGGGTCCTTCCTTGTCACTTTAGAATGGTCTCACCCAGTTTGGGACAAAAATTGAGGACATGTACCAATCCCCTAGGGGAAGGATATCCACCGATTCCCTGCCTGGGCGAGGCACTAATCCGTATTTAGAATATTCTGGAGATTCTTTCTTTTGGTATTGGTTGATCGTCGCTTCATATCATTGCCTGCACTTGATTTCTAGACCTCAAAATCATCGCTCTTAACTATTAGCCATGATAATCGTGAAGTCTGTTGGGTTAAATCCGCCTGTCTACTGCCTTGGAAAAAGGTGGGTGAACACTTTGCCCCTCAAAACATGCCTTACATCAGAAGGTGTGTTTTGAACTGTCATAAATGCAAAATCCGAAATCCATAGCCCATTGATAGCTGTATTTTCCAATCCAGAATTCAATCCAAATCCATTGTCTCTCCAGATCATTTTATCCGAATCTGCAACCATCCAAAGCCAAATCCATTACTGTTCAAAACTGATATCCAAATCCATGACCTCTCTAGGTTGTTGCCCTAATCCAAATCCTCAGTTTACCGGATCCTTGCTAAGCACAATCCATACTCAACGACCTGAGTAGGCCGATCCATTGCATTCAAGCGAAGCGACCTATCCCTTGCCAGGCATAGTATATACCTGATGACCTTGATCTCTCCGGATCCTTACTGAGCATAATCCATACTCGACGACTTGAGTAAGTCGATCCATCATGATCGAGTAAAGCAACCTACCCCTTGCCAGGCATAGTCTGTACATGAAGATCTTATTGGGTTTATTCTTCAGCCTTGACACCCAGTTGAGGACTTAATCCATGATGCACGAGTCCGTTTCATCGTGTTCGCCCGACGAAAAGACCCGTTCCATGCGATTGCTATCCTATCTCTCCATACAGGACCATAATCGTGACCTATGTTATTTGTTACATTGATCCAAATTTAAGCATTCCTAAGTCCATTTGGAAAATATAAAATTAGAGTTCGTACAACCAATAAACCAGAGTTCAAATAAAAACTAGAAAAACAGGAGTTCGAAGAAAACAAGAAAGAAAAAAACAAATTTCACAAACCCGAGCACTACGGTTTATCATCATCTCACAGCATGTATAGGGTCTGTTCCGATCCCGTACATGTATAAGTGACATAGCTATCCTACTGCGTAGTTTGTTACTTATTCAATGCCATCCCGATCAATTGATGACAAGTTGATGATGATGCCTTGATCCAGTGCCGTTTTCGTTCGAGGTGGACGGTGGCTACTCCTGTTCAACTGCCTCAGTCTGAGTCCTTACATATTGTTGTAATTGGCCATTCCTCACATATTCCTCAATGATATCCTTATAATTCCTGCAGTCATTGTATTATGCCCATCCAGCTCATGGAATAGGTAGCGATTTCTCGATGTCTGTTCGCATTTGGAGGGTTCCCTCCTTATCGGCCTTCGATACAGAAGGTGTCATCGAGTATCCAGATATATCCATTCTAGGATTTTATTTAATTCTGAATAAAAAGAGAATTTGGATTCCCCCCTCTGTCGCTTTGATCCATCAAAACTATTATCCATTTTCCGTTTACCCTTGTCCTTTCCCGAGCTTTCACCGGGCGGTTCTCCACCCTATACCATATTAACTCCATTGCCTCTTAACTAGCTTTCGCATCTTCTTATCATAGTAACCTTTTTGCTTCATGGTAGGATTCCCCAAGATCCATCGGTGGATCTTATATAAGTGATATCTTAAAATCGGAATTATCTGCAATTCCTGACACTGCCGTTATCAAAACCATCGATGGATCTGGTTGATCTACCGAAACAACTACCGCGTTGAACTTGGTTAAGAAATTCTTGAGTGATTCTCCTGATCATTGCTTTATTGATGTCAATGTCATCATATTCTTGGGTCACATAATGTGAACCCGAAACTGCTTCATAAATCTTTCGACCAATGCCATCCATGTGCTAATAGAACCGCTCTCCAACTGTCTGAACCATAGCGCAGCTACATCCGTTAAGTATAGGGGAAGCATCGTACCATAACTTCTTTTGAATCCCCTAGTACTTCCATATGCCATACATACCTCATTATATGCATAGTTGGATCTGACTTTCTATCATAAGCTTCCAATGTTGGTAGTTTGAATTCTGGTGGATTCCTAGCAGTCCTGCTATTAGGAGCGAATGGACTTCTATTTACATCCTCCAGATCCCTGCTCACTAATCCTCCACGCATAGCTTGCATGATCATCTCTACAAACCTATCATTGTCTTCCAATGGTAGTCTCCTATCATCATGTCCAAGCATCCCCTCGAGTTTATGAGGGAATTATGGAACATATTCCTCTAGACGAGCATCCAAATTCCGATTCGCACCAAGCTCCATGGGATTGACCACAGATCCTCCAATATCATAATCGACCAGACCCAGGGGCATGCCCCCATGTCTTTGGGTATCAATGACAATCCTTTGAAAGGATCGGTGCCGATCCCTCTAAGATGGCCAAGGACTGCCCTCGGCTGCTCTGTTCCACTCCTTTGTCTAATAGCTCCGTCTCCATGCTCCGGGTTCTTCTTTCCAACGAATCTTGCCGCCTTAACTCCTTGATCCATAGCTCCAGTAGTCCGTATCATTCCAACTCCATAGTTTTGCATTCTAGCTGCTCCTATGGCTTCTACCTGTCCAATCTGTTGGAGTAGATTCTGCATCATCTTCTCCTATCTTTCCAGCATCTATTCCTTTATAGCGTCCATCATTGTTCCTATTTCATCTCTGATGATGTGATAGATGTTTGATTAGCTCCAGTTCCTGGGGAACCCTCATGACTCCCTTTATGATGCTCCTATCCACTACTTGTTTTCTTGTTGATTGTATCACCATTGCTCCAAATCCAAGCTCTCTAATTGATTTCAAATCTGAACTCTAAATCCACAGGGCTAGCTTTCTCAATGAAAGCACCAAAATGTTGGTGTCAAAATTGGCCACCAACACCCAATTATGTAAAAGTACCAATATCCAATCCAATCACAGAAATATAAAGAGAAATAAATGAAAAAAAATTAAAACAATCAAAAAGCAAGTAAAAAGATACAAGATTTATAGTGGTTACGCTAACTCCGGCCTACGTCCACTCCTAGATAATCATTTTTATTATACTGGAGTTTGTTTACATTTACAATCAAATCTAAGAATAAAATTGGCAGAGTGTAGCCTAGGTTGAAGATAAAGAGAAGCAGAAAGAAGATCCTTTTTTTGACGCCATGCCTGCTATATTTATAAGGGAAGACGTGCATGGATCGGGCTGAAATTTTGATAGAAGGTTTTGGAGACCAAGACGAGGCCACCCAAAACTTTCCAGGCCCATTGGGGCCCACAATAGGGATTGGTACCGATCCATAATACTGTGTCCAAATAGGTGGCGATCCCTATGAGGGGTGCCCTATGATGTTAGCTACCTACTCCCCAAATCTCGTGCAATTCCAACGTACTATTTGTGAGATATCACATTTTCCATTAAGTAGTATTGCTTGAATTTTGATTTCTACCGATCCCTCTAGAGGGATAGGTACCGATCCCTTCAATCTCTTCTAAATGCCATATGATCCCTAGGGGAGCTTCTCCATTTTGTACTATGCTTATCCTCCAAGTTTCATGCCAATTAGATTAGTAGAACTTGAGTTATTAAT
Organism: Allium fistulosum; assembly: GCA_030737815.1. Taxonomy (NCBI): domain Eukaryota; kingdom Viridiplantae; phylum Streptophyta; class Magnoliopsida; order Asparagales; family Amaryllidaceae; genus Allium; species Allium fistulosum. The sequence continues at coordinate 1,121,809,071 of CM060904.1, read as the reverse complement.
TAATCTTTGTTGCAATATGTTGTGAATGCTGATTATAGCTGATCCCTATGGAGGGATAGGTACCGATCCCTCCAACTTGCTCCAAATGATATGCGATCCCAATGATGTATTCCACATGTTGTAATTAGCTTGTCCTCCAAGTTTCATGTCAATTGGATGTGTGAATGTTGAGATATTGATTGATGTTTGCTATAAATTTGGGTTTAGTCGATCCCTAAGAGGGAAGAGGGTCAATCCCTCTTTCTTCATCCTTTTGATGTGCGATCCGTAGGGTAGGCTCCTTAGGGTCCCATATCTTGGTCATAAAATTTCATATGCATTGGACTTATGGATTTTGAGATATCTATTGTTTTCCATTGAGTTGTACTTGCTTGGCTGAAATATGCCGATCCCTTTTATACCATCCCCTTTCATATGATCCCTTTCTTAGGTGAAGTAATTTGCCTATAATTTGCACATACAAACTCCAAACAACTTTAGATTTGAAATGTAGCCTCATGGGGCCTCCCTTGTCACTTTTTACCAGTTTTACCTAGTTTGGGACAAAAAATCGAGGACATGTACCGAGCCCCTAGGGGAAGGGATATGCATCGATTCCCTGCCTGGGTGAGGCACTAATCCATACTTAGAATATTATGAAGATTCTATCTTTTGTTATCGGTTGATCATCGCTTTATATCATTGCCTGCACTTGATTTCTGGACCTCACAATCATCGCTCTTGACTAATAGCCTTGATAATCGTGAAGTCTGTTGGGTTGAATCCACCTGTCTACTGCCTTGGCAAATGGTAACAGTATTGATTATTGATTGTATGCTTGTTTTTATATATATGGAGTATATATGTTTATGTCCATTATCATACCATGTTGAAGTAGTAGTTTGCTATCACTCAGATATGGACATACCTAGAAAATATAAACCATAGAAGTGTGAAAGTCAAATCCTAATGATATTTACATTAAATGGTGTGAAATGGGAATAACAAGATAAGAAATAGTGGAACTAAGTTGGGCATTTTGACATATACCGGGTTTTAATAGGTTAACTAGTGAACGATAACTTTAACATCAGGTTTATATAAAGATATTTTGAAATTTTGTGGTGGGAAATCATCTTTGTTTGAAAATATTTTGTAATGACCCACAATTTTGAACCATTCAAATCGACAATAAAACCACACATGTCAATTGAAGTGTTCGAAACAACAGATTGTTAATCATTTTGGGGTAAATAAAATCAATCACAGAATCACAGACACAAGACAAAAAGAATATCTAGCAGCGGAATAAATAAAACATAGTAGTTCATAAAGATACTAAATACACAGTCTCAAACAAATACATAATATTTGATTCTGAAAGCAACTACAACTGAAAGTCCAAATACATAAGTCCACTAATTACATATGCAATTGACTGGAAAGGAAATAACTGAAATAGAAAATAATAGATAGATAGCTAAGCTCCAGTAGATCTCTAGCTCTAAAAGGTGAATCAAAGGCTGTGATACCCAAGCTAAGACACTCAGACCGACTCGAGCATAAAGTCAAACAAAACACTAGAGTCAGGACTAACATACTTATATAAGTAAACCAACTCAAGTGAACTGTACAATAAAATGCATCAGTAACTTAAAGGATGTTTGGGATCGCCTATCCCTTAAGGATCCGTAAGGAAGGAAAAATGTAAAATACGCTATTATACATAATGTCTATCAGTAAAGTACAATATACTGAAAATAGCGTTAAGACGTTACCCATATCCTCCTTAACACATTTTATAAATGTCGTAGTCTATACAGTACAGTAAAATCCACCAAACCGATGGGCTATCAGGGAGCACTCCATAGGTACGACACAAAACAAAATTGTAGTGGGCTCGCTAGGGAAGATGACAAGGCACGCGAGGCTATACCCTGGGTAGGATTCTACCATTTTACGGCACCCGGCTGGTGGTAACGCATAGCAGCTACTACCGCCCACCTCGGAACAACACTCCTATAATCAAAGGGGCCCCAAATCAATCACAAAGTAAAAGATAAGGTATCGAAGAAGCATATCGGATAGGAGGAGCGACCTCACTTGGCCTGGTGATGGCTCCTGTTTTAGTCATCCAAATAGGCCATCGTGTCATACCTTAATGCAGCAGCATCGCCAAACCATCCTACTTCATTCCGATCCTCCACCGCATACACAGTTGTTAAAGTGGTTTCGGAATTGGTAGAGAGTATGACAATGTCCGACCCCGGTCACTTTAACAACCAATCGTTATATTTTTCACACCGTGGTCATTTTATAAAACATTTGAATAATAAATCTTAAATAATAATTTAAATCAATACTAAAATATTTAACTTCAATTATATTTTTGGTTTAAAACATTTATTTTAAAATTCATATTAAATCAAATTATCGCATTCCAAAATCATACCTTTAAAACTTAAATTAAATCTTATTTAAATTTTTAAATCCTTTAAATAAAATTTAATTACAAATTATTCTCCACCAAACTTCTTAAATTTATTTATTAAAGTTATTATATAAAATCTACATTTATTTTATTAAATTAAAACTATATTTTATATACTAAATAAAACTATACTTATTATATTAAATTAAATTATATTTATTATATTAAATTAAATTTATAATTAAATTTCTTAAAAACTATATTAGATATTTTATTAAATTAACCTTTAAATTATTTAAAATTATATGTTTAAAACCAAATATATTCTAAGTTAAAATCTTAAAATTTTCTTTGAATCATATTTAGCTTAAAAATTAAACTTTAAAACATATAAAATATTATTATTTCCTAAATGTTAATTTTAAAATAAAAATCATTAAATTAAATTTTAAGAATCAAATTTATTGAATCAAAACACACTTTAAAATTTAAAAAATAATTTAAAAAATTTAAAATAAATTTTAAAACCGACCAACGGTGTCTGTATATAATATTATACTCCATAGTCAAGTGATTGGGTATATATCATTTCAAAATTTTTATTAAATTTCTAAGTGTATATCATATCAACCCGTATCCCAAATTCAAATCAATAAAATTGCTTGGGTCTATCATTTCAACCCATAACGATTTTTCCTAATCTAAATGATCGTTCGGGTATGTATCATTTCAACCCATAGTTAGGGAACTTGCAGTGTGAAATAAAATAAACAAAACATAACATAGCATATAACATATCAATGAGCATAACAACATATATCATGTTAACTAGAACAATCCTAACATTTTACTGTCAATTCAAATGGTGTCGATTCACTTAAAATAAGCATATCAGTTGTGAGTGATTGCTCACCTTTCGTGGCTAGAGAAATTGACAAGAACGGTGAATAGACATGATGAAACACGAAGAATGGATACGACTAACACGAACGAAAATCAGATCCAAGGTAGCAAATCCAAACCCGAATCAAGCCATAAACTTTGAAGCAAACTTTTTTTTATGAGAGGTGGAGTTCGGCCAAGGGGTTCTAGGCCGTGGGCTAGGGGCTGGACGGTGGAGCTAGGGGCGGCGTTGGGGAGGGCTGGTAGCGCTGGTAGTTGGCGGCAGGTGTGGCGGCGGGTTGTGGGTCGGTGGCAGCCTAGGCTATATGGGTGGCTTGGTCTAGGTGCTAGGGTGGGTGGCCGAGTGGGGTAGGGGATGGTCGGCGGCAAGGAGGAGGGTAGGCGGCAAGGTAAGGGAAGAGAGAGAGAGAAAAAAAAGAGAGATAGGCTAGGGAAGGAGGAGCTAGGGTTTAGACTAGGTTTGGCTTTGGATTGGAGATGGAGGAAGATTACTGTAAATTTTGTTTTTCCGGTTTAGAAGGAAGAAATGAGAAAGAGAGATGAGAAGGAAAGGTATGTACATATCTATTACTCAACCGGTATGTGTCCATTAGGAATAGGTATGTGGCCCTTCAAGAGTCTCCTGGTATTCAAGCCCATTAGACCAAGCCCAATAGATCAAGCCTAAAGCCAAACCCAAATAAAAGAAATAAGAAAAAACACACAAAATAAACGCGCGTTTTTCCGTAGAAAATTGCTGATTTGAAGATGTAGGAATCAGATTTTGACAAATGAAAAGTGGAGAGGAGATTAGAATTCAGTCTAGTTTCATAAAAAAAAGAATAAAATTTCAAATTTCAAATTTAATTTTTTCAACCAAAAGTCAAACTTTGACCAAGTTTGACCAAAATTTGAAATTTCAGAAAATTTTCTATTTTATTGAATTTTGAAAACAAGGAATCGCTGTCAAGTCCCTGGAATTGAATGATGATTTAAGAAAAGTCCCTCCCGAATAAGTTATGGAAATTAGGTCCCTATTTTTAGATTTTAGCTAATTTATACCGCTTTTGCCCCTGAAAAGAATGCTAAGTCGATTTTCTAAAAAAGGACAGTTTGGTAAAAAAATAACAAAATAAGGACCTAATTTACATGTGTTTATGAGCAGGGACTTTTTGTGCATGAGCTTTGAAAATAGGGACCTTTGGTCCAAAACCCCTAAAAATATATTACTCAATATCCCAAAAATCAATATTTAATTTCAAATTTATTTAAATTTTAAAATATTTAATTCAAAAATTCAATAAAAATTTCTTTTGAAATTTGACTGAATTTACGGGTCGTTACATATTTTGGGTGGAAAATGATTTATTTAAAAGCATTTTGGTTAAAATATCTTAGTTGAAAATGTTTTTATTAAGGATATTTAGCTCAAGATTTTAGAAAATATTTTGTTAAAGAATATTTTGATTGAAATTATCTTTGGTTTTAGAACATTTTTTGAAACATATTTTGTTGAAGGCAACCTGGTTTGAAAAATATATATTAAATGTATTTTGTTGAAATATTTCTATGGTGGTAATTTTATTAAATGGTAAAGAGAAAAATACTTTTGTTTGAAGATATCTTATGACAAATACTATACGATTTGGAAAATTTTATTTTAAGGGTGTTTTATGGAAAATAAACTATTTGAAAAAAAAATATTTTATCTTATTTTAGAAAAATTAAGGAATATTTTATTGAAAGAATTGACACGTTTTGATTAAGAAATACCATTTTGACTAGAGTATGTGAGAAACATTTTTTTAAGAAAAAGAAAATGTTTCGTCTAGGAAATTTTTTTGTAAAATATGAGGGGTTTTGAAAAATGTTTTGTTTGAAAATAATTTTTGTGAAATTTAATTTGATTTGAAAGACACACTTGTTAGAAGAAAATTTAGGAAGAATAACAATTTTTGGGTTAGACCATTTTGGTTGAAAAACATTCAATTTTGAAAATGTTTTATTGAGAAAATATTTGGATAATATTCTATCAAGGATAAATAATGTATGTCATAAGATATCCATCTTAAGAATACTTTGTTGGGAAATATTTTGTTGGAAAGTGGGTAATTTGATTCGAAAATATACAGTTAGAAAAATAAAATAAAATTATTAGCCAAAAAATTTGTTTAACGCCCCCGAAAGGCTATGTAAATTAATAACCCTGAATGTGGTTATTGGTTGTGACTATATGAGTTTTTAGTCTTTGATTCATGTTTGTAAACATTATAAGACTAAATTTGTTATTAGATCTATAGAAAATAACGATAATGTGCATTATTGTGAATAAAAAGTAAGGAAAGACAAAACAGAAGATTTACAGTGGTTCGGCTATGCCTACGTCCAATTTAAGATGTTTTTATTATTGTTTACAGTGGCTTTCATAAGTAAATTTAGTTTTGATCTTGAATTGAATTGTGGAACATAGATTAAAAATGACAGAACTTCCCCTAAGATGTGAAATAGCAAAATCTAGACCAAGATCACTTTTCTCTTTCATGTGACCTTGTATTTATAGGTATAAAGGGCTGAAATTGGGCCTTGGGGTCAAGATTCTTCCTTGTAAAACCACTCAAAAATATCTTTAGTCCAAATCCAAGCAACTAACAGAAATAATAGGGCTTGGACAGTTCTTATAGATCGGTACAGATCCATCCATGGATGGGTACTGATCCATAGACTTGAATGTTTTTCTTCACTTCTTTGGAAGGTCCATTGTTACTTCATTTTTTAACCTTCTTTCATGCTCTAAAGCTAAACTCCCCCATTAAGACATTGAGTACTAAGCAATTTGATGGATTGGTACCATTCTATCTATGGATCGATATCGATTGATACCCTTAAGCAAAATTCTTTCTTTTTTGTTTGCATTATCTCATACTCGATCAAATTTGAGTCAAATATCTATCCATGCATCAATTTTAAGTTCAATATCCTCAAATTACCACTTGGGTGAAAAATAAATGATAATATTGCCCCCAAAGAATGCTTCTGTAAACACAAAGCGTGCTTTGCTCTAAAGTAAGTGACCAAATCCTGAACTGAACAGATGTTGTTGTTACTTAGACTATCTCTATGGAAAATTGTATCTTTTAGAAACACTTTATTTACACACAGTCATTGATTCACATCACTTTGATCGATATAAATTCCAAGGCTATAGGGTAAAAAATTTCATCTTTTCTAGTGAAGATCTCATTAATTCATAAGTAAATTAATATCCAAAAATCTTTATATTCTATAACAGCCCGATATTTTCAACCATTCGCATCCGCACATGTCGAACTTGAATTGCTCAAAATATCAGATTGTTAATTTATATTTGCCAAAACTCAGCATATACAGTAAATAAATAAATCACAGAATCACAGACAAAGAGTATTACAATAACAAGCAGCGGAAACAAATGAATAATAGTTTATGAAGCTACTATATATATAACAGAGTTAAAACAAGATAAAACAGAAGTCTCAAATACATAGAAGTCTCAATACAATAGTCAAATACAAGAGAAGAATATATCATATGAGTCAACGGAATAACTGCAAGCTGAATAGATAGGTGGATCTCCAAGCGAAGCTCCAACTCCCAAGGTGAGTCTCAAATGCTGTGACACTCAGACTGACCTGAGCGTAAAGCAAAACATAAAACACTCGAGTCAGGATTAACATTCTTATATCAATAAATCCAACTCAAGTGAAATATCAACAGAAATATAAGTAACTTAAAGGATGTTTGGGATAACCATCCTCTAAGGATCCGTGGAACTTTCTACTATGTAGTAATATATGCTATTAATATGTCTATAGTAAAATAAACTATTAAAATAGCGTTAAGGCATTACCCATATCCCCTTTAACACATTTTATATATTCCCATAGTTTATACAGTACCGTAATCTCCCTCGTACCGGGCGTCGTCAGAGGGCACTCCATAGGTATGGTACAAAACAAACTTGTAGTGGTCTCGATAAGGTAGGTGACACGGCACAACTAGGCAATGCCAGGGTAGATATACCAATTACACTTCCGGGATGGTGGTAACGCATAGCCTCAACTACCGCCCACCTCGAGCCATACTCCCAAATCAAAGGTGCGCACTAAATCAATCACAAATGAATAGAATGGCAATCGAAGAAGTGTGTCTGATCGGAGGAGCTAACTCACTTGGCCTGTAACAACCCGGTATTGCGTACCGATTATTTATCATCTCTGGACGGTTTTCTTTCCTATTCGATTGCTGTTCGGAAAATTTTTAGAAACCAGTTTGAAACTCGTTTGAAAATTTTGTTAAGTGTTTTAAATCAGTTTCAAACACTAGTGTAAATTTGATTAAGGAATTAGGTGGGCTTTAAAAATCATCTCGGCCCATGCTTTGTGATGCTGTGATTTTATTAAGGGTTGATAACCCGTCCCCCACTTTGACTCCCATTCGAAAAACCCTTTACCGTTCATTCCTCTTTTGATTTTCTTTAGCAAGCTCTAAATTAAGCAAACCGGTCGAAAGAAAAAAAAAATGGAGGCACGAATTCGTCGTCTTCGTTCATTCACAACCTAACAATGGAAATCGAACGAAAAGAAAATGGCGGCTCGATTCCTTCGCTCCTACTCGTTCGTTCTCTCGGCAGACTTAGGGCATGGAAGAAATCGAAGAGAGTAGCTGCTAGGGTTAACTTCGTTCGTGTTTCTCGAATTGCTATGGCTCTCGGCTGCCTCGATTAGACAAAGGTGAGTGATCTTCTTCACTCACATTCTAATTCTCTCTTAGTATAGTGTTTCGGCCATTCATTTGTGTTTCGCTGTTGATGATTTCGTTGATTTCTGTCGTTGTTGATTTTTGTTTGATTTTGGCCATACGGTTCAGTGCCTTGAGAAGTATTGTTAACCTAGTTTGATTTTGTTAACACTGTTGTTGCTTGCTCATGTCGGTTTCACGAATTTCTGATCACCTTGGCTTCACATTTCTGGCATGTGAACTTGAATTTGCAACTTCGGCTTTACTATGAATTTGATTACGGTCACTCTGATTTAGCTTTGGAATTCTGGCTTTTGGGTTTGCAGTAGCCTTTTTATTTAAGTCCTCATGAGTGATTTTCAGTTCTCACGCATCTCTAATTCATTTTGCAATCCCTGAATTCGTTGATTGACTTACTTGGCAGTTCGACTTGTTCGACTACTTGCTGCTTTGGCCCGTATGCCTTTACTGCCATGTCTACGTGATAGTGTACGACCATGACTTTATCCATCTTTGATTTATGTTACACTCGACTTTGCATTAGCTTTGAGATTTTTTGTATACAGTTGCACTTGGGAACACTGATTCATCGAAGTGCATTCCTTGAGTTTCACCGAGCTTTGACATTGAGTGCTTCATCCCTTACCTGTAGTTGTGTCACCTCTGTCTGATTCCCTCTGGTTTCTTTAGTATTGTCGTAGACTATTACTCTGACCACCTTTGTTTTAGCCTTGATCTCGAGCTCTTTGTCATGTGCATACTGTATCTACTTCTGACCTTTGAGCAAGTTCACGTTGCCTTCATTCACTGTTTGCATTCGACTTGATGGTGTTCTTCACTGTTTGCATCACAGCTTTGACATTCGTTTACTATATATATCACCTGACTTTGATCATCTCTGCAGTTTTGTACACTGATTAGTTGAGCGTGATAGTTTCTGGTGCCTTCACTGTTTCATGTTATCACTTGAGTACATTATAGTCTTCATTGCACTTGATAATGATGTTGAACTTGGATGATCATTTCTGTAGTCACTGCACTGTGTTTTGGTGACAATTGTGTTGGTTCACTTGGTAGCCTTTGTTGTTGTCCAGTTTGTACTTGTTCACTATTGCTGCACTTGAGTTGTTTACTGGATCCACTGTCACTTTGCCATTTCTTTGCTCTATTTGAACATTTGCTCTGTTCGAACATGTATAGTTGCTGTTGCTTGAGACTGTCATCCACTTGCATTGCTGAGTAGTCTTTTATGTTTGTTGTACATATGAAATTTATTTGTATGTATACTAAACATTCCTTCTCAGTGACCTTCCACTTGCATTCTTATGCTTAAATGTTTTAGTCGTTGCTGTGGCCTTATTTGGGTACACATACTCGTTATCTCTGGATGGCACCCCTTTGATGTAGATTCGTGTTGCCATCTCAGTTTGCTTTCACCACTTTGTATTGTGGTTTCTCTGACCAATCTGGGTTAGATATTTTGTTTTCTCGACGTATTAATTACTGTTAGTACTTGGAGTTGTGGTGACTTTATATTCTGTTATGGCGAGGCAGTGCACGCGTGCGTGCACTGCAGCCACACTGAATTGACAGATTTTAATCGATATTTCTTTTGTTCTTGATTCATCGACCTGTTGCGTAATTCGTAGGCTGTATTGGCGAGGCAGTACACGTTAGCGTGTACTGCAGCCAATTAGCATTGATGTTTTTAAATTGACATTTCAATTGTTTAAACTGCTTTGGATTTCTGTTTTGTGGATTAACACTATTTAGTGTTATATCTGCCGTTATCCGGTTCTCTTATCGAGAAGTTGGGTATACGAGATTTCTGTGACTGTCATCTATTTGAGATTGATTATTATTGCTGCCTATGCACTAATAAACTGGTTTGAATTAGACTGACCTGGGTATTATTTTCTTTTGAATGTAATACTCGGGTCAGACCCGAGTTATTTCAGGTTGTAGATTTTCTTCTTTGAGTTGCTGTTCAGGATATGAAGACTTTTCACATCGTCTGAAGTTGTCAGTGTCATTTTGTAGTAGTCGTGTCATTGTATAGAACGATATGTATTCATGTATATTAGTCGATAATGTACTTGTATATATAACTTCTATAGTCGACAGTTGTAGTTGTATCATATGTATTGTGTCAACTATGTATTAACTGACATCAGTTATATATATATGAGACTTTTGTTTTTATCTGTGTTCCGCATTTATATTATCTGTGTTATTGTTATATCTAATGTCCTAAACTATTATGAACCATCGTAGTTCGTTTTATACTAGTATTGGGAGTGTCGATGGGAGTAAATAAATAATAGATGAAAAATAAAAAGTATATACCACTCCTGTCGAGATAACCAATATTTATGTAAAGCCAATTACGGATGGTCGCTCCTATCCAGCCTTATTCTTCGTAATAATAGACAGTATTTCTTTTAATACTCTTTGTTATTATGAGCATAGAGGTGGGGCGTCACAGTTGGTATCAGAGCTTGGGGGTTTATGGACATAATATAAAACATAACTTGGATGGAACATATGTTACAACTATTGGTTGATGTTTTATCTGTGATTTGAGTCAAAACTAAAGTTTTGAAATTTGGATGAAATTTTTAAATAACTTTATTTAAAAATAATAGTGAAATTGTGTTCTGATGATTTGATTGATTTGTGTTCTGTTTATCAGAGTGCGCAGCGGAAACAGTGAAACTGTCTTCGCTGAGTACAACTGATAATCTTTTTGATTTAAAAATCAAAATACGAAATTGATATGAATTTCACTTGTTGTTTACATAGCTGTAATTATTTTGTTTCTTTGAGAACTTCGAATCCGAATTGAGGATTCGAAGAAATTGCAGATATGTGATTTTTGTTGAAATTTCCGCTGAATTTCTTTTGTACTAATCATCTATTGATTAGCTTTTGCTGTTTTGAATTATCTTCATTGAAGATACCTTCGAATGATTTCTTTGTTCATTCCGTAATACGTGCAAAAATTTGAATTGCACGTTATTGCATTTATTTTACGTTGAACCGATGCTTGGTTATGAAACGTATTCTGTTGCCGTTGTTTTTATAACGGAATTTCTACACCAATGCTATATTTTGAAGCACGGTGTTTTGTGGCATTTTGATGAATGAAAATTCTCTGATATTACATTTGGATGTAAATGGTTTTGATGTGATTTTGACGTTTTAAAACTACTGTCGTTTTGGCTTCAGTAACCGTCAAATTTTTAAAAAAGTGGATTTTCTAGCGGATATTCCGCAATGCTGATTTTGTGACCCGTTTTTACGGTATTTTGAGAAGTACAATTTCCTTATCGAAATTGTTACTAATATTGCTGCTTTAATCACGTGATTGGAAAAACGTTTTAAAATGAAAATTGTTTTATAAAATTTTAGCAGTTTGCGTTTTCAAAAGAATGAGAAAGCGACTTAAACGTTTCAGCAAAATCGAGGACTATGACCCCTTTCTTTTACTGATTCGCTTAATTCCGGACTTGTCCGTTTGAGAATGTAAAGTGTATTTTTACAAAATACACAATTTTGCACTTTCAAGGAAACGATGAAGCGATTTAAACGATTTAGCAAAAGTGCGGAGTATGGAACCACACTTTTACTATTTCGGTTAATTCCGGACTCGTTAATTGAAATATCTGTCGTTTTGATGATTTTACACTTTCAAGGAAACGATGAAGAGAATTAAACAATTTAGTAAAACTCGTGGTTATGGGACATGTGCGTTTGCTATTTTGGTTAATTCCGGACTCGTTAATTGAAACATTTTGATGCTTTCGTGTGCTTTCGAGCCACTATGAGGACCTTCGGGTCATTTGTTGGACCTCCGGGTCATTTGTTGGGCTTTCGGGCCACTCTGCGGACCTTCGGGTCAAATACCAGTACTAGACCTTCGGGTCACTCTGCGGACCTCTGGGTCAATCTGATGGGCGCCAAAATTATGTTGAGTACTTGGTAGGCTTCGGCCACTCTGAGATGCACGTGCGGCGAATTAAAAACTCGCCATCTGATGGGATCGATCCAAGCTTTTATGTTGATTTTCTAGTCTTCTTAATTGATTTCTAGATATTTGTTGCTTCCAATTATCTGCAGGTAATTGGATATTTGTTGATATGAGTTCTGATTATCGTTTTTGATAATCGGATATTTGTTGTTTCTAATTATCGCTTGTGATAATTAGATATTTGTTGATATGAGTTCTGATTATCGTTTTTGATAATCGGATATTTGTTGCTTTTAATTATCGCTTTAGATAATTAAATATTTGTTGATATGAGATTTAATTATCGCTTTTGATAATTAAATATTTGCTGATTTGAGATTTAATTATCGCTTTAGATAATTAAATATTTGCTGATTTGAGATTTAATTATCGCTTTTGATAATTAAATATTTGCTGATTTGAGATTTAATTATCGCTTTTGATAATTAAATATTTGCTGATTTGAGATTTAATTATCGCTTTTGATAATTAAATAATTGCTGATATGAGATTTAATTATCGCTTTTGATAATTAAATATTTGCTGATTTGAGATTTAATTATCGCTTTAGATAATTAAATATTTGCTGATTTGAGATTTAATTATCGCTTTTGATAATTAAATATTTGCTGATTTGAGATTTAATTATCGTCTTTGATAATTAAATATTTGCTGATTCGAGATTTAATTATCATCTTTGATAATTAAATATTTGCTGATTCGAGATTTAATTATCGTCTTTGATAATTAAATATTTGCTGTTTTGAGATTTAATTATCGCTTGAGATAATTAAATATTTATTGATTTGAGATTTAATTATCGTCTGAGATAATTAAATAGTTGTTGATTTAAAATTTAATTATCGCCTGAGGTAATTAAATATTTTCTGTTTTGAAATTTGATTATCGCTTTAGATAATTAAATATTTGTTGATTTGAGAAATTTGATTATCGCTTGTGATAATCGAATATTTGTTGATTTGAGAAATTTGATTATCGTTTTTGATAATTGAATATTTGTTTTCTGACTACCGTTTGAGATAATCAGATATTTGATTTGTCTTCTGATTATCGTTGTGATAAGTAAATATTTGCGATTTGAAAATTCAATTATCGTTTTTGATGATTGAATATTTGCGACTTTTGAGATTTGAGCTTCGTCTTTTTCTCTGGCAATTCAGGTGAGTAATTTGATTTACTCATGTTCAATTCGTGCTCTGTATGGGATTTCTGCTCTGTTTTTCCTTCTCTTTTAGTTGCTGGAACTCGATTGTTCTTGCTTTTGTTAGTCGTCTGATTTCGATCCCTGATTCCCACGATGTTGATTCTTTTGATTTGAAGCAGTCGAACCTTTTGATTTCTTATCTAATACCTCCCCGCTGACATTTGCTTTGCTTATGCATTCGACATTGCCATGCTCTTTTGGTTGTTACCTTTTATCCATTTATTCCCTATGATTGCGTGGACGCAATTTTTATAAGGAGGGGAGTCTGTAACAACCCGGTATTGCGTACCGATTATTTATCATCTCTGGACGGTTTTCTTTCCTATTCGATTGCTGTTCGGAAAATTTTTAGAAACCAGTTTGAAACTCGTTTGAAAATTTTGTTAAGTGTTTTAAATCAGTTTCAAACACTAGTGTAAATTTGATTAAGGAATTAGGTGGGCTTTAAAAATCATCTCGGCCCATGCTTTGTGATGCTGTGATTTTATTAAGGGTTGATAACCCGTCCCCCACTTTGACTCCCATTCGAAAAACCCTTTACCGTTCATTCCTCTTTTGATTTTCTTTAGCAAGCTCTAAATTAAGCAAACCGGTCGAAAGAAAAAAAAAATGGAGGCACGAATTCGTCGTCTTCGTTCATTCACAACCTAACAAAGGAAATCGAACGAAAAGAAAATGGCGGCTCGATTCCTTCGCTCCTACTCGTTCGTTCTCTCGGCAGACTTAGGGCATGGAAGAAATCGAAGAGAGTAGCTGCTAGGGTTAACTTCGTTCGTGTTTCTCGAATTGCTATGGCTCTCGGCTGCCTCGATTAGACAAAGGTGAGTGATCTTCTTCACTCACATTCTAATTCTCTCTTAGTATAGTGTTTCGGCCATTCATTTGTGTTTCGATGTTGATGATTTCGTTGATTTCTGTCGTTGTTGATTTTTGTTTGATTTTGGCCATACGGTTCAGTGCCTTGAGAAGTATTGTTAACCTAGTTTGATTTTGTTAACACTGTTGTTGCTTGCTCATGTCGGTTTCACGAATTTCTGATCACCTTGGCTTCACATTTCTGGCATGTGAACTTGAATTTGCAACTTCGGCTTTACTATGAATTTGATTACGGTCACTCTGATTTAGCTTTGGAATTCTGGCTTTTGGGTTTGCAGTAGCCTTTTTATTTAAGTCCTCATGAGTGATTTTCAGTTCTCACGCATCTCTAATTCATTTTGCAATCCCTGAATTCGTTGATTGACTTACTTGGCAGTTCGACTTGTTCGACTACTTGCTGCTTTGGCCCGTATGCCTTTACTGCCATGTCTACGTGATAGTGTACGACCATGACTTTATCCATCTTTGATTTATGTTACACTCGACTTTGCATTAGCTTTGAGATTTTTTGTATACAGTTGCACTTGGGAACACTGATTCATCGAAGTGCATTCCTTGAGTTTCACCGAGCTTTGACATTGAGTGCTTCATCCCTTACCTGTAGTTGTGTCACCTCTGTCTGATTCCCTCTGGTTTCTTTAGTATTGTCGTAGACTGTTACTCTGACCACCTTTGTTTTAGCCTTGATCTCGAGCTCTTTGTCATGTGCACACTGTATCTACTTCTGACCTTTGAGCAAGTTCACGTTGCCTTCATTCACTGTTTGCATTCGACTTGATGGTGTTCTTCACTGTTTGCATCACAGCTTTGACATTCGTTTACTATATATATCACCTGACTTTGATCATCTCTGCAGTTTTGTACACTGATTAGTTGAGCGTGATAGTTTCTGGTGCCTTCACTGTTTCATGTTATCACTTGAGTACATTATAGTCTTCATTGCACTTGATAATGATGTTGAACTTGGATGATCATTTCTGTAGTCACTGCACTGTGTTTTGGTGACAATTGTGTTGGTTCACTTGGTAGCCTTTGTTGTTGTCCAGTTTGTACTTGTTCACTATTGCTGCACTTGAGTTGTTTACTGGATCCACTGTCACTTTGCCATTTCTTTGCTCTATTTGAACATTTGCTCTGTTCGAACATGTATAGTTGCTGTTGCTTGAGACTGTCATCCACTTGCATTGCTGAGTAGTCTTTTATGTTTGTTGTACATATGAAATTTATTTGTATGTATACTAAACATTCCTTCTCAGTGACCTTCCACTTGCATTCTTATGCTTAAATGTTTTAGTCGTTGCTGTGGCCTTATTTGGGTACACATACTCGTTATCTCTGGATGGCACCCCTTTGATGTAGATTCGTGTTGCCATCTCAGTTTGCTTTCACCACTTTGTATTGTGGTTTCTCTGACCAATCTGGGTTAGATATTTTGTTTTCTCGACGTATTAATTACTGTTAGTACTTGGAGTTGTGGTGACTTTATATTCTGTTATGGCGAGGCAGTGCACGCGTGCGTGCACTGCAGCCACACTGAATTGACAGATTTTAATCGATATTTCTTTTGTTCTTGATTCATCGACCTGTTGCGTAATTCGTAGGCTGTATTGGCAAGGCAGTACACGTTAGCGTGTACTGCAGCCAATTAGCATTGATGTTTTTAAATTGACATTTCAATTGTTTAAACTGCTTTGGATTTCTGTTTTGTGGATTAACACTGTTTAGTGTTATATCTGCCGTTATCCGGTTCTCTTATCGAGAAGTTGGGTATACGAGATTTCTGTGACTGTCATCTATTTGAGATTGATTATTATTGCTGCCTATGCACTAATAAACTGGTTTGAATTAGACTGACCTGGGTATTATTTTCTTTTGAATGTAATACTCGGGTCAGACCCGAGTTATTTCAGGTTGTAGATTTTCTTCTTTGAGTTGCTGTTCAGGATATGAAGACTTTTCACATCGTCTGAAGTTGTCAGTGTCATTTTGTAGTAGTCGTGTCATTGTATAGAACGATATGTATTCATGTATATTAGTCGATAATGTACTTGTATATATAACTTCTATAGTCGACAGTTGTAGTTGTATCATATGTATTGTGTCAACTATGTATTAACTGACATCAGTTATATATATATGAGACTTTTGTTTTTATCTGTGTTCCGCATTTATATTATCTGTGTTATTGTTATATCTAATGTCCTAAACTATTATGAACCATCGTAGTTCGTTTTATACTAGTATTGGGAGTGTCGATGGGAGTAAATAAATAATAGATGAAAAATAAAAAGTATATACCACTCCTGTCGAGATAACCAATATTTGTGTAAAGCCAATTACGGATGGTCGCTCCTATCCAGCGTTATTCTTCATAATAATAGACAGTATTTCTTTTAATACTCTTTGTTATTATGAGCATAGAGGTGGGGCGTCACATGGCCCGTCAATTGCTCCTGTTTTAGCCACCTTATGCTAACTCACGGGAGTCAGGTCCACGTATATACCTCATATAGGATCGTCGCCACCATCCTACTTCATTCTGGAATCTCCACCGCGCACACGGTTGTAAAAGTGGTTTTCGGTATTGGTAGAGAGTATGACAATAACCGATCCCGGTCTCTTTAAGAACCAAACATTATTATAACACCGCGGTCATTTCAAAATAGTTTATACTTCAAAAACAAAATATCATTTCCATTTCAAAACCATATCAATACGATATCATTTCACTTCATATATATTCATTTCCAAAATCGTAGCACTTCAAAGTTATAACACTTTCGAAATTATAAAGCTTAGAATTTGTAACACTTTGGTAATCATAACACTTAATAACATAATACTTTGAAATTCATAACTTTGAAATCATAACTTCCCACTTGAACAATTTAGATATTAATAATAGTATATATAATATAATAGTTTATAAAATAATTAGTATATTAAAATAGTTTATATTAAAAATAGTTTATATTAAAATAATTAGTATATTAAAATAGTTTATTAAAAATTTATAAAGTTAGATATATAAATAGTTTTAAATATAATTTAAAAATACTTTATATAATAAAATAGCTTCCTCAAATTTCACAAATTGATTCAAATCAACTCGAATTAAAAAATTCAAATTTAATTCAATCTCAATTCATCAATTTCAATTTAATTCAGTTTCTCAATAAACCCTTTCAAATTATATCGATTTCAAATACAGATTTGAACCACAAAATAAACCATTTCAATTTCAACTTATTTCAAAGCTTTAAATATTCCACATTTTCAAAACTAAGTTTGATAATTTCATATATATCTAAATTTAACTTCATTATTATTTAGTTTTGAAATATTGACTTAATCAATCCAATATCATTTAAATAAACTTTAAATTACATTTGAAATAAACTAGATATTCCTTCAATTTATTTAAACTTGAAATATTCAATTTATCACTTTAAATCAAATCAAGTTATAGAATCATATCTTTAAATCTCAAATTCAATAGGTTTCAAATCGATTTTAAAATTAATATAACCCTCAAAAGAATATGATTTCAAATTAAATAAATTTTATCTTCCCAACTTTAATTTATTAAAATTATTATAAAAGTCTATTTTTAAAATATAAATTTAAATAAATACTTAAACATACTATATATTAATTAAATCAAACTTATTATTAAACATAAATCTTATTATTAAACTTATTTTATATTAAAACTAATTTATACATATTTTAAAATAGTAAAATTATAAGTAAAATCTTAAATCTATAATTTCAAAACTAACTTATAACTTTAAAATTTTCAAACATATAATTTTAAAATCTAAATTTAAACCTTTATAAAAACAACATTTATATATAGAATATCTAAAATCAATATTTATCAAAACCATATATTTCTTTTAAAAACCCCGGAAATCATTTTCAAAAAATATATATAGACCAACGGTGTTTGTATAAAATTTTCTATCCTATGGTCAAGTGATACAGATATTTATCATTTCAATCCGCAATTTAAATATTTACAGGTATATATCTTTTCAACCCGCAATCCCAAATTCAATTCAATGAAAATCGCTTGGGTTTATCATTTCAACCCATAACAATTTCCTCCTATTCTACATATCCTTCGGGTATATATCATTTCAACCCATAGGGAATTATATACTAATAGGGAACTTGCAGAGTGATAACATATATGATAATAATATAACAGACATATATCATCAATATAAATAACAGATAATGTTGTCTGATGTCACAGGTGAACAGATACAGATAATAGCATATATGTAGCAATGTAAATAACTAACAGCAGCATATTTCAATTGTTGTTTCAATTGAAATCAAATTTAATAAATATAAGAACGTTAATCGCGAGTGATTTCTCACCTTTCGAGGCTAGATATGAATGAGAATAAGATGAGTTACGAATCCAAGCAAAGCAAATCGGCACGAATTCGACGATCAAAGCTGATAACAGAAATTGATGGAACAAATCAAAATTAGCTTAACATAAAATGGAACAAAATAAATATTATACCCACATATATCTTCTCTAATATAAAATTTTAAAATCATATTAAAAATAATATATATATATATATCTGAAGAAAGATCCAAATATCAATATTTATTATAAAAAAATCAATATAAACAATTTATTATGATGTATATATAACTTAAACAGTAGTTTAGAAATAAAAAAAAATCTAAGTATAACATACTTTGTAACTAAATCAGCTTACACAAATTGGCATACATGGTCCATAACTGATAAATAACTATATATATATATTCATACACAAACTCCTTAAGTTTAACATTTAATAACAACATATAGTAACTATCATATATAACTGATAAACGATGGATAATAAAATAAACAAACTTGTACAGCTCAGAACATATACATACTTTCTAATCAAAATGCATCTAAAAATCAATATACACTTTATTATAATGTATATATGTATATACAACCGAAAACAGGTTTATATATAAACTTATAGAATATATAAACAATGAGATTACCTTTCTTATATAAACTGAAAGATAACACCCAACAGACCAGACATACTATCATTAACATATTTATATAAAAACTAATAAAACAATATGTAAATTCATATAACTTATACAAGAAACCAGCAAATAAAAGTTTATAAACTAATCTGTATAACAACTCATATACAGGTGCATATGTATGAACTATCAGTAAAATAAATACATATATATTAGCACATTTAACTAAACTACATAAAATAATATATATATATATATATAGACTCATATACGAACACATATACACTTTAAAGAAACTATATACATTACTTAATAAGCTAATATATATAACAACATATAATATCAACTGATATACATACTGTGTCATATAAACTAAATTATGTAGACCAACATAAACCCTTATGCGAAGATATATATATATATATATAACTTTTATAACTTATGTATATAAACTAACTCACACTATATATATATATTAATATCTCTGCAAACCCATATATTGATTGACACATAGTTAAAATATATATACATATCTTATCTTTCAAATCAACACTTATATAGGTATACTTATTTTAAAATCATCCTACCTATATACAAGCATATGCAGGGTACAGACTTATCTATATACAAACAAAATATGCGTGCATGCTTGTTCAACAGATATATACATATAGACATACACTATTCAGAGTTTTTAACCAAACATATTATAAAACAGATTATATAAAACCAGATATCAAAATAGGCACAAGCTTTAATATATACTGAGAGGCTCGGTAGGCAGAGGCTGGCATGGAGGAGCTGCTTTCGGTGATGGGTGGTTGATGGCATGGCCTCGGCCACAGGGGAGGAGACAGCTCGACATCAGGCCAGAGGGAGGGAAGATTTGGATGTTGGTTGGGCGAGTGAGCACACGGGAAGGATGAAAGCAAGGCCGAGGGTTGAGTAGTTCAGGCAAACAAAATATGAATAAGCTTATATATTACTTTATGTATAGTATATAATATGAGTTGGCTTCAGGAGAAATAGGAAGGCAGGGACAAACAAGAAAGGCTTCCAGAAAGCAAGAGGTAAGCGAATTATGGTTATATAAATTTTTTCTTTTCACAAACAAATGAATAGATAAAGTCAAGAAAGAAAGAGGGAGATAGAACGAACAGAAAAATATATATTGAAATGGGAAATAGCAAAGTCATGAAATAAAGTTCTGGGAATAATAAATGTTACGGCTATTTGTTTACCAACAGTTAGATAGACGAAAAGACAAGAAACCCGAGAGGTTTTATAACGAGTACTGATATTGGTCCAATGTTTTACAGATTTCGCCGCCCACCGGACGTTCAAACACACATTTGAATATACTACGGAGATCAGCACGACGAGACAATAAAAATGGTATACATATATCAGCGATACGACCATCCCATCACAAGTTGATACCGATACCGAAAATGCTGCTAAAACGCCGAAAATAAGATAAACGGAGCAATAGCAGTCCAAATTTGACAAAATGAAATATGACGTTTCACTAAGAAGATGATTTACAAATTTATTATATAAAAATATTCAGGTTTGAAAAATATTTTATTATCATCAAATTAACTAATTTAAATTTAAATAAAAGTACACAAGAGAATAAACTTCCATAATTTCTGATGAAAATTTACCATTTGCTCTGTTTAAATAGACGTCTTCCAAATATTAAATTTTTATTTCCAAATTAAATAATTTAAAATTTCACAAAAATTTAGTAAATTATGTTATTAAAACCTTTTAAAATTTACGGGTCGTTACACTCTCCCCTACTCAAAACTTTTCGTCCCCGAAAAGGAAGGAGGTGGGAGAATAGAAACAACCAGAAAGAAAATAGATTGAAAAACAAAATAAAACAATTAATTTAAAACCATATAAATTTCAATTTAAATTAATTAATATTCAACAATTGATTTTAATTCAAGGTATTTCATTCAGTTTGATTTGTTTTTTTTTTCAGTTTATATTTATTACAAAATTTCTTTCAGACAAATTTATTTTATTTAATTTATTCATTTAATCCATTTGATTTACTTAAGTTAATTTCACTTATAATTCAATCTTAATTATTCCAAAATTCATATTTATTTATTCATTATCTTATTATTCAATTTATCTCTATTTACATTTCTATGATCATAAATTAAGTGTATAAACATTTATTATAACTATTCAAATTTTATTTATAAATTTCATTAACATTATTTCATATTGTATTCTATTCAATTACATAATTAACTTCTGAATAATTTAGGTAAGTTATATATATTGGAATGCAATTGAGTATTATACAAGTAAAGTTTTCCCAATTCAATTATTTCAAGTTTTAAATATTTATTCAAAATTTTGACTTCATTTTATAATTGAAATCATCCCTTAACAAACTTTTAAGTATTAAATCTCCAGTTTACTTCAAACCATTTAGAGAAGATGTATATATATATATATTATATATCAAATCAAATCTATAATCATATACCTATATATATAATATAAATCAAGTCATACTTAAGAAATTCAAATCAAATTCATTTTCCACAACAAAAGTATAGCAAAGCTACTAAGTGGCCTCTCGACTTTGAAACTCGAAAATGAATGTCGATGATGCAGCCGTCATCACCGAAATTATTTTCCAGTGACAAAAGAGAAGAGTTCTGATTTAAAACTTCAAAAATTCTTTGGAAATGATTTATATTCCAAAATACTTTTAAATAATATACATTTTTAAAACTTTAAAACCAAGGCTTGAAATCACCGGAAATTAAATTCTCAAATTCTTAAGTTAAATTCATTTCATTTTCCAATTCAATTTATAAACCATGTTTATAAATCATTACTTTATATCATGATGCAATAGTTAATGTTTTACAAAACAATAAATGAAAATAAAATATTTTCATTTCTAACAACCAATTCAGTTAACTATTTAATTTTAGAAAAATTTATACTTATATATATAATCATACAAAATTATTTCATTTACCAAATTTGAAAACAATATTGTGTCAGTTTGCTCTATTCAAGTGTTTTGGAATTCCTATCGATAGCGTCGATCAGACAAATCGATTGAAACCCCAAATCCACACAAACAAATCAAACAACACATTATAAAAAAATTTATATAAATTACAAATACACTCCCTCACTCGATGATTTAAGGATGGATTTCAAAACAAAGATAGAGATTCAAATTTTGAGGGAATCCAAATCGAAGAGAATTCTAACTATAAGATAGGCCCAAACGAAGATAAGATGATTAAATAACAAAATAGAAAGATGGATAGATTTATAAAAATCGCGGGTGACCTTAACCGGGTCAACCGTGACTTCAAGAATAAGATCGATGCAGAATTCTGGGGCAAATCGATATCTGATCGCAAGAGATAGAATTCGGGTATAACAAAAGATAGTAGCATCTAAACTGAGGATATAGGAATCTCCGGTGAATTAATGCCTGTTGCAAAGGAGTTTCACCCCTTTACAAATCTGACAGTAGAGCTATGGGATGCTCCAGAATCAAGAAAATACGAATAGGGAGAGGAAAGAATGAATTTTGGAACCGAGGGGAATGTTCCAAAATTCAAAAGAAACCGAATCAATGAGGAAGGAATTCAAGCTTGAACGAAGGTAATTCTAAAATTAAATCTACTCTATATGCTAAGTTTTGCCTAAAACCAGAGCTCTGATACAAACTGTAACAACCCGATATTTTCAACCATTCGCATCCGCACATGTCGGACTTGAATTGCTCAAAATATCAGATTGTTAATTTATATTTGGCAAAACTTAGCATATACAGTAAATAAATAAATCACAATCGCAGACTCAGAGTATTACAATAAAAAGCAGCGGAAACAATTGAATAGTAGTTCATGAAGCTACCATATATATATATATAACAGAGTTAAAAGAAGATACAACAGAAGTCTCGAATACATAGAAGTCTCAATACAATAGTCAAATAAAAGATAAGAATATATCACATGAGTCAACTGAATAACTGCAAGCTGAATAGATAGATGGATCTCCAAGCGAAGCTCCAACTCCAAAGGTGAGTCTCAAATTCTATGACACTCAGTCTGACCCGAGCGTAAAGCAAAACATAAAACACTCGAGTCAGGAATAACATTCTTATATCAATAAATCCAACTCAAGTGAAATATCAACAGAAATACAAGTAACTTAAAGGATGTTTTGGATAACCATCCTCTAAGGATTCGTGGAACTATCTACTATGTAGTAATATACACTATTATAATATATCTATAGTAAAGTAAACTATTAAAATAGCGTTAAGGCATTACCCATAACCCCCTTAACACATTTTATATATTCCATAGTCCATACAGTACCGTAATCTCCCCCGTATTGGGCGTCATCAGAGGGCACTCCATAGGTATGGTACAAAACAAACTCGTAGTGGTCTCGATAAGGTAGGTGACACGACACAACTAGGCAATGCCAGGGTAGATATACCAATTACACTTCCAGGCTGGTGGTAACGCATAGCCGCAACTACCGCCCACCTCGAGCCACACTCCCAAATCAAAGGTGCGCACCAAATCAATCACAAAGTAATAGAATTGCAATCGAAGAAGTGTGTCCGATTGGAGGAGCTACCTCACTTGGCCCGTCAATTGCTCCTGTTTTAGCAACCTTATGCTAACTCACGGGAGTTAGGTCCACATATATACCTCATATAGGATCGTCGCCACCATCCTACTTCATTCTGGAATCTCCACCACGGACATGGTTGTTAAAGTGGTTTTCGGTATTGGCAGAGAGTATGACAATAACCGATCCCGGTCTCTTTAAGAACCAAACATTATTATAACACCGCGGTCATTTCAAAATAGTTTATACTCCAAAAACAAAATATCATTTCCATTTCAAAACCATATCAATACGATATCATTTCACTTCATATATATTTATTTCCAAAATCATAGCGTTTCAAAGTTATAACACTTTCGAAATTATAAAGCTTAGAATTTGTAACACTTTGGAAATCATAACACTTAATAAAATAATACTTTGAAATTCATAACTTTGAAATCATAACTTCCCACTTGAACAATTTAGATATTAATAATAATATATATAATAAAATAGTTTATAAAATTATTAGTATATTAAAATAGTTTTTATTAAAAATAGTTTATATTAAAATAATTAGTATATTAAAATAGTTTATTAAAAATTTATAAAGTAAGATATATAAATAGTTTTAAATATAATTTAAAAATACTTTATATAATTAAATAGCTTCCTCAAATTTCACAAATCGATTCAAATCAACTCGAATTCAAAAATTCAAATTCAATTCAATCTTAATTCATCAATTTCAATTCAATCCAGTTTCTCAATAAACCTTTTCAAATTATATCGATTTCAAATACAGATTTGAACCACAAAATACCATTTCAATTTCAACTTATTTCAAAGCTTTAAATATTCCACATTTTCAAAACTAAGTTTGATAATTTCATATATATCTAAATTTAACTTCATTATTATTTAGTTTTGAAATATTCACTTAATCAATCCAATATCATTTAAATAAACTTTCAATTACATTTGAAATAAACTAGATATTCCTTCAATTTATTTAAACTTGAAATATTCAATTTATCACTTTAAATCAAATCAAGTTATAGAATCAAATCTTTAAATCTCGAATTTAATAGGTTTCAAATCGATTTTAAAATTAATATAACCCTCAAAAGAATACGATTTCAAATTAAATAAATTTTATCTTCCCAACTTTAATTTATTCAAATTATTATAAAAATCTATTTTTAAAATATAAATTTAAATAAATACTTAAACATATTATATATTAGTTAAATCAAACTTATTATTAAAATTAAATCTTATTATTAAACTTATTTTATATTAAAACTAATTTATACATATTTTAAAATAGTAAAATTATAAGTAAAATCCTAAATCTATAATTTCAAAACTAACTTATAACCTTAAAAATTTTAAACATATAATTTTAAAATCTAAATTTAAACCTTTATAAAAACAACATTTATATATAGAATATCTAAAATCAATATTTACTAAAACCATATATTTCTTTTAAAAACCCCGGAAATCATTTTCAAAATATATATATAGACCAACGGTGTATGTATACAATTTTCTATCCTATGGTCAAGTGATACAGATATTTATCATTTCAATCCGTAATTTAAATATTTACGGGTATATATCTTTTCAACCCGTAATCCTAAATTCAATTCAATGAAAATCTCTTGGGTTTATCATTTCAACCCATAACGATTTCCTCCTATTCTACAGATCGTTCGGGTATGTATCATTTCAACCCATAGGGAATTCTATACTAACAGGGAACTTGCAGAGTGATAACAGATATGATAATAATATAACATGCATATATCATCAGTATAAATAACAGATAATGGTGTCCGATGTCACAAGTGAACAGATACAGATAATAACATATATGTAGCAATGTAAATAACTAATAGCAGCATATTTCAATTGTCGTTTCAATTAAAATCAAATTTAATAAATATAAGAACGTTAATCGCGAGTGATTTCTCACCTTTCAAGGCTAGATATGAACGAGAATAAGATGAGTTACGAATCCAAGCAAAGCAAAATCGGCACGAATTCGACGATCAAAGCTGATAACAGAAATTGATGGAACAAATCAAAATTAGCTTAACATAAAATGGAACAAAATAAATATATACCCACATATATCTTCTCTAATATAGAATTTTAAACTCATATTAAAAATAATATATATATATATATATATGTTTATATATCTGAAGAAAGATCCAAATATCAATATTTATTATAAAAAAATCAATATAAACAATTTATTATGATGTATATATAACTTAAACAGTCATTTAGAAATAAAAAAAATCTAAGTATAACATACTATGTAACTAAATCAGCTTACACAAATTGGCATACATGGTCCATAACTGATAAATAACTATATATATATTCATACCCAAACTCCTTAAGTTTAACATTTAATAACAACATATAGTACCTATCATATATAACAGATAACCGATGGATAATAAAATAAACAAACTTGTACAGCTCAGAACATATACATACTTTTTAATCAAAATGCATCTAATAATCAATATAATTCACTTTATTATAATGTATATATGTATATACAACCGAAAACAAGTTTATATATAAACTTACAGAATATATAAACAATGAGATTACCTTTCTTATATAAACTGATAGATAAAACCCAACAGACCAGACATACTATCATTAACATATTTATATAAAAAATAATAAAACAATATATAAATTCATATTACTTATACAAGAAACGAGCAAATAAAAGTTTATAAACTAATCTGTATAACAACTCATATATAGGTGTATATGTGTGAACTATCAGTAAAATAAATACATATATACATTAGCACATTTAACTAACCTGCATAAAATGATATATATATATATATAGACTCATATACGAACACATATACACTTTAACAATATACATTACTTAATATGCTAATATATATAACAACATGTAATATCAACTTATATACATACTGTGTCATATAAACTAAAATATGTAAACCAACATAAACCCTTATGCGAAGATATATATATATATATATATAACTTTTATAACTTATGTATATAAACTAACTCACACTATATATATATATATATTAATATCTCTGCAAACCCATATATGGATTGACATATATATTTAAAATAGGGTAAGTTTGGCTCACATCCCTAATAAGTTTCAAAATAGAGAAAACATCCTTCCCAAACTAAACTTACATTTCCGGTCCCTATATTCAAATTCGTGCACGCAAAAAGACCCAAATACCCTTTTATATTTTTAACATTTCAAACGCGTATAACTTTATGTAGAAAAATCGGATCAACATACCATTTTCACCAAAAAATCACAAATTTTATGATCTTTAAAATGAGATCCATTGTTGATACCAAAAATTCAAATTTGTAGTAAATGTGCAATTATTTCATATATTTGCAGACAATTCTGCAAATTTTGAACACTTTCGATTTTTTTTTTCAAATTTACAACATTTGCAAATAATTGCAGACATTTCTGCAACTATATGATATAGTTGCAGAAATGTCTGCAACTATTGCATATAGTTGCAGACGTTTCTGCAACTATAACATATTTACAGAAATGCAACTATATGCTATAGTTGCAGAATTGTCTGCAACTATTGCATATAGTTGCAGAAATGTCAACAACTATATGGTATAGTTGCAGAAATGTCTACAACTATTGCATATGGTGGCAGACATTTATGCAACTATTGCATATTTGCAGAAATGCAACTATTACATATAGTTGCAGAAATGTCTGCAACTATTGCATATGGTGGCAGTCATTTCTGCAACTATTGCATATTTGCAGAAATGCAACTATTACATATAGTTGCAGAAATATCTGCAATTATTGCATATAGTTGCAGAAATGTCTACAACTATTGCATATGGTGGCAGACATTTCTGCAACTATTGCATATTTGCAGAAATGCAACTATTACATATAGTTGCAGAAATGTCTGCAACTATTGCATATAGTTACAGAAATTTCTGCAACTATATGGTATAGTTGCAGAAATGTCTACAACTATTGCATATAATTGCAGACATTTCTGCAACTATTGTGTATAATTGCAGTTTTCCATTGAAATCGAGAAAGCTGAGCTCGCCATTGAAGAAGAAGATGAAATCAAGAAACATAAGTTCGCCAATGAAGAAGAAGAAGAAATCAAGAAAGATAAACTCGGTATTAAAATCAATCGTGCAAGAAGCGGAGGGGTATTTTAGGGAAAAAAACAGCCGAAATGAAAAACTGGGACCTGCAAAGTATGTTTTCTTGTGGGAGGAGTTTTAGTGAATTAAGTTTGCTTTTAGGGATGCGTGCCTAATATTCACTTTAAAATAGATATACATATCTTATCTTCAAATCAACACTTATATAGGTATACTTATTTTAAAATCATCCTTCCTATATACAAGCATATGTAGGGTACAAACTTATCTATATACAAACAAAATATGCGTGCATGCTTGTTCAATAGATATATACATATAAACATATACTATTCAGAGTTTTTAACCAAACATATTATAAAATAGATTATATAAAACCAGATATCAAAATAGGCACAAGCTTTAATATATATACTTATATATAACAAACACTTGCATGCTTACATACAAAATATGCAAGATTTTTGAGAGGGTGGAAAACCATTGAAGTGAGAGGCTCGATAGGCAGAGGCTGGCAGGGAGGAGCTGCTTTCGGTGATGGGTGGTTGATGGCATGGCCTCGGCATAAACGGGAGGAGACAGCTCGGCATCAGGCCAGAGGGAGGAGGGAAGATTTGGATGTTGGTTGGGCGAGTGAGCACACGGGAAGGATGAAAGCAAGGCCGAGGGTTGAGTAGTTCAGGAAAACATAATATGAATAAGCTTATATATTACTTTATGTATAGTAGATAATATGAGTTGGCTTCAGGGGAAATAGGAAGGCAGGTACAAACAAGAAAGGTTTCCAGAAAGCAAGAGGTAAGCGAATTATGGTTATATAATTTTTTTCTTTTCACAAACAAATGAATAGATAAAGTCAAGAAAGAAAGAGGGAGACAGAAAAAACGGAAAAATATATATTGAAATGGGAAATAGTAAAAGTCATGAAATAAAGTTTTGGGAATAATAAATGTTACGGCTGTTTGTTTACCAACAATTAGATAGACGAAAGGACAAGAAACCCGAGAGGTTTTAAAACGGGTACCGATACGGTCCAACGTTTTATAGATTTCGCCGTCCCCCGGACGTACAAAACACACATATGAATATACTATGGAGATCAGCGCGACGAGATGATCAAAATGGTATACAGATATCAACGATACGACCATCCGATCACAAGTCGATATCGGTACCGAAAATGCTGCTGAAACGCCGAAAATAAGATAAACGGAGCAATAGCAGTCCAAATTTGACGAAATGAAATATGATGTCTCACTCAGAAGATGATTTACAAATTTATTATATAAAAATATTCAGGTTTGGAAAATATTTTATTATCTTCAAATTAACCGATTTAAATTTAGTGCCTTGATGCTTCAGGTTTGACATCAATATCCTCCAGTTGATTTAGTGCCGCAGTCACGACTGGGTCATGTATAAACTTCCTAAGATTTGAAACATGGAATACATTGTTCATACCCACCATCTTCGAAGATAATTCGACCTTATATGCAAGGAATCTAATCCTCTTAAGTATTGAAAAAGGACCTACAAATCTTGGTTCCAACTTCCCCATATATCGAACCAAATTATGTTCTTCAATGGAGAGATCTTGACAAACACCATATGACCGACAGAGAACTCAAGGTCACATCCTCTTTTACTAATGTAGCTCTTCCACCTTTGAGCAGCTTTCATTCATTGTCGAATGATCTCGATCTTATTTGAAATTCCTTTAATCATATCTGGACCCAAGTATCAGTTTTATCGCCCGCTTCCTACCAACATGAAAGGACATTGTATGGTCGGCTATAAAATGTTCAAATGGTATCATACATTTGCTTGAACGATAACTATTTTTGTATATGAACTCAACATGATGCAAATGATCATCCTACGAGCCTCCAAAGTCAAGTATGAAGCTCGTAAGAGATCCTCTAACATATGATTCACTCTCTTAATCTGACCATTATTTTTGGGTGATAAGCTATACTCAAGTGCAGCTCCATCCTCTATGCCTTTTGTCAGCTCCAAAATTTGCTTGTGAATAATGGTTCTCGATCGCTTACAATTTTCTTCTGTACACCATGGAATCATATAATCCATTTCACATACAATTCGACCAACTTTGATGCCATTCTAATATACTTGATGGGTTTGAATTGACGACTCTTTATCAATCTATCAACTGTGACCTAAAAGCTACTATACCCTTTTAGTCTTCAGTGATCCATCTGTATCTATTCCTACTTCCATTGGAGAATATCCAGCGATTACGCAAAACCACTTGGCTTCTTCTACTTATCTTTCACCAAGCAACAGTTCATAAACTTTGATAAGAATGTCTTGACATCCTTCTTCATCCCTTCCAAATAAAATGTCTGTTTTATATCACAATACATTTTAGTGCCTTCGAATATATAGTTGATCTCGAATGATGACACTCACATAATACCTCATCCCTTGTCCTATTTAATTACTAATAGTCTATTATACTTATAGAGCCAACCATCTCGGTTGAATCTGTATAACCTCAAGTCCTCAAACTCTACTCTCATCTCCATCTTAGTAATGATTTTCACTAATCTAGCATCACATCTTTGACTAGTACTGATCTGCTCTATCGAAGTAGGTATAATGGTTAAGCTTATTAACACATCTTCTCTAGCTCATATCTGATTGGAATCATACCCAGCCATATACTTTAACTGCATCCACTCTAGGAACATAGCTCTTATGCATACAAGAAATGTCAAAGTCATAGGAGGCCAAGAACTCTAATCGTCGCTGCCGGGATAGTTGAGTCCTTTTGTGAGTCTTAATCCTAACAAGTAATGCCTCCAAACCTTCAATGCGAACACTATCGCCGCTAACTCTAAATCATGGGTTGGGTATTTTCTCTCATCCGGTTTTAGCCACCAACTAGCATATGCAACAACTTTATCCTTTTACATCAATAATGTGCCCAATCCAGCAACATAAGCATCTATGTATACCATCAACTCCTCATTCCCACTCAGAACAACTAACAATGGTGCACTTGTCAACCTCTCCTTTAGACCCATGAACACCTGCTCATCCATCACGTCTTGAGCAAAAGTACGATTCTTCATTTTTAAGTTGGTTAATGGTGCCGCTACCTTTCAGAAGTACTTTATGAATCTTCTAGGGTATTCTAATAATTTAAGAAAACTCCTCACATCCGTACCATCATTGGCTCGATCTAAATCTTGGACCAATGAAACCATAGCATGATCCACAACATTACCCTGTTCCGAGACAATATGTCCCAAGAATTATACTTCCCTCCTCCAAAAGTGATATTTCGAAAACTTCGCCTTCAACTGGTGCTTCCTCGACATCTCTAGCACAATCCTAAAGTGCATCTTGTGTTCTTCTTCTGTATGGGAAAAGAATAGAATATCATCAATGAACATAAATGAAAACTTATTCGATTGATCCTTAAAGATATAGTTCATAAACTCAACAAAGTATGTTGGTGCATTGGTAACCCCAAATGGCATACCGGCCACACATAGAATCCTAATAACTTAGGGAATGTTGTAATTGGCACACTCTCCTTCGCCACTCTTAGTTGGTGGAATCCTATCGCAATAGCTAACTAAGAAAAACCTTTACACTGTAGAGCTAGTCGAACAAGCCATCTATACATGGGGGTAGATACTTGTTCTTCCTCATCACTTTATTTAGCTCACAAAATTAGAACAAAGTCTCATGGAGCCATTCACCTTCGTGGAAGACATTATGGATTCTCCTCACTCAGATATACTTATATGAATGAACCATTTACTCAATAGGTCATTCACTTACACCTCAAGCTCATGTCGCTCTTTGGGTGCCATACCCCTCAATAGCATAACTATTGGCCATGCATCCTTCACTAAGTTGATGTAGAATTCAATCTCCTATTTCAGAGGTAAGCCGGTCACTTCTACGTATGAATATTCCTCACTATGAGTACTGATGATTATTTCCCACATAGGACCTTAGCGAATATAAGAAGTTAACCATCACTGCATCCTCAGGCATGAAGCTCAACCCTAGCATACGCTAACCACCTATCTCGATCGTCGCCAATAATTTTTCACAGTCCACTATGACCAACTCTGCATTTCTTCAGCTATACCATTCCCACTATGAACTGAATCCAACAAAACCAAGCACAAAGCAACCATAAGAGAACATACATCCATGACTTAATAATACTACTTTATGAAAAACCATACACAAATTAGTCGAACCGCCCAGAGGGTTCTTCCATACTAGCGGTTTATCTAATAAGTCGGGTCTTAATCCTAGTCTGACTACTAGGTTACTAGATATAAAGGAATGTTATACGACCGCCCTACACCTTTGGCACCGAGTGTACCAGTACAATGTGTTATAATGGTGCATGACCAATGTAGGATGATTGTCAAGGTTGTGAAGTAAATAAACAATCACAGAACCTTTTGTATATCTCACAGTGCATTGAATAATATATAATAGCCATCTTAGATATTAAAATGGGAGATAGTATAACTGAATGAACAAAATTAGAGTGCATAGATCCATATAGTTATACAAAACAATGATAAAGTTTATATAACTGAAAATAAACTCAAGGGAAAAACTATCTCTAAATAAAATAAACAGACATTGTCTAGGCTCTACTATGTTGCATGGTGGAATAAGCAGTAGTAAACCAAGGTATAAGTATAGGAAAGCATTGCCTTCTACTCGTCCATCTATATAGCTTCACGTATCACCTACACCTAATATCTAGTCTACTCATTTAAGAGTACCTAAGACATAAGGAGCAAAGCATAAAACATCGAGTCAGAAAATAGTCTAGTATGAGAGATAAACAATCTCAAAATACTATGAAAATCGATATAGCATATATGGTGTAGGGTACGGAGAGTCATACCTAACCTTTCCTTGCGTCCAAAGAGTTAGCATATATCATGGGTGTATGATACGTCAAAGTACAAATGGGTATCCAGGTATCCATATCAAAGATATTAATGTCATGATATCCCTAACATAAAAATCAAACATAGCATCCATCCTCACATCACTCACTTAGTGTGTTGGATATATAATAACTCACGCAATTTGCCATGATTAATAGACTAGTTCACCCATCTTATAGTCAACGTCCTAGTTCATAGGTACTTGAATCCATGCCACTCAGTAGGCTAAGAACTAGATCGGCCGTCATGGTAGGTCCCAGGTAAAAGATATTCCAACATGGAGATAAGGACGAATATGATCAAAGTGGGTGCCCCTACATTACCTTTGCTTTGCGAGTACACTATGAATCTTTGAGTATCACTGATCCCTTTGAGCATGTCATCCACAATAGAGCATGTTTTGGAATTGGTCTTTGGATCATCGTACAACTCCCATTTGAAGTTGCCAAAGTCAGGTTATTCTCGAAAATCATCACTAGTCATAGAATATCATCATTTTTCTCATTAGCACACTCTAGACATCCAATCTATGTCATAGAACCATGATCACCAAATCCTAAAGTCCTCACTTCGAAGTTGAAAGTCTAGAGGATCGTATCTAATATGATTTGTATATTATTACGTGAGTGTTATACCAATATATAAGCTAAATATAGAAATGTAATAGAGTATAAAAAGCAAAGAATAAAAATGAGCATGCTAGAGTTTTTATGTTGGTTCGGACCTCCTATCCTACGTCCAGTCCTGAAATTCACCTTTGGTGTTTCACTAAACAACAATCCTCCTACGCTTGAAGGAATAGGCTTATACAAAAGCAGTTTCTTTGACAGGCTTGTATTCTATACAACACTAATATTAACTGCTAATACAAGTATTCCTATAATCTCTCCTTGAGCAAGAGTGTGTGCACATATGGATTTGTAGGAATGCTTATAACCAAAAGTTATTTGATGATGTATAAAGATATTTTGAGATTGCTATGAAAGTAAGAGTATGATATCAAGAGCAAGATTTGAAATTAGTTAAGTTAGTTTTTGAATCTCAAAACTTGATTGTATATATAGATTATCAAGAGTTTTTTCTAATGGATTTAACTGTTTAATTCATCCCTTTTCAACTATAGTTGTAATCAATGATAAGAGTTGTGTCTATGTGGAGAAGAAAAGAGGCATCTCTTCAGATATATGGCAGTTGCAGTCGATCAGACATCTAGAAACTTTTGGCCGGACATCTGCTTGTTTGTAAATTTGTAACATAAAATTGGCAGTATTTAAATATAAAATATATATTGTCAGATGTCTGATGGATGTCCTTAGATGTCCGGTTACATGATCATCTCAATATATAGTGAAGCATGTTTTGTGCACAATTTCGGGATATGTATTTGTGTGCTTATGTAACTCAAGGAAGATTGTACAAGATGATTTAAGATATTAAACACGTATATGACCTTATTTTCAATCCATTTATATGTAGCTCTTTACTCTGGTCTTCCTTTGATCATCCAAAATCTAGAGTTCTTCCTTCTTTAATAATCTTGTATATTAGTCAAGATATTGTATAGTATGATTGTATAGTTGCTATCAGTAAAATCCAATAGGAGAGGTTCTAACATTCTCCCCCTTTCTAACGATGACAACTATACAATCCATTGAAAATAAATATTAAATAGTGCTCCCATAAATTTGATATCTCCCATATATATATATATGCATATTTTCACCCCCATTGTCATTATAATAAAGAATATGAGGTAATGTGGAAGATATAGGAAACATAAAGAGGTATGCAAACATAGTATAACATACATAGTGATGAAATATTAACTAATAATTTGTTAAGACATAACAAAATACTAACATAAAAAAATAACAAACACAAGAGTGAGTGATAGAACATAACACATATAGAGTCTTTGGAACAAAACACTAACATAGTAGAATAACTAACAAAATATATAAAGATGCATAAATTACTGCTGTTGATTGCAGAAAAGCCAACCATTGTTCTTATAATATTCATAATATGCGGAAGGGTCGGATTGATAATCACCCGGCCATTGGTGTTCCGGAGAGATTAATTCTTCATCTTCGTTGATGATCATGCCTGGAAAGGGGTTATAATAATTATTAATAAAGTTGTTGTGTTGGTATTTGAGATGGAGGCTCAGACCAAGATTCTTTTTCAACGTTTAGGGGTATTTTTTGAGCAATATTTTTATCTTTTTTACATGGAGAAGACTCTCCAACATGCTCATTTGGTGGATCACATGAAGGAGGTGGTCTTCTTGGATAGCGAAGAAGTTATTTATCCGAAGTTTGTTCCATTTCTCCCATTCTAGTGGAGAAAGAACATTCTAGAATATTAACTTTAGCAGCCAAAGTTTTTTGATTCCCGACTGAAAGGTGTTGATTTCTAATTTTTAAGTATCCAACTAATTCATTTGGGTTAGGGTCGAGTCGAACGTCATGTATGCTGGAGTCAGAATCATAATTCGTTTCTTGTTAAGAAGTAAGAAGCGAAGTAGGAGCTCAGATAGAAGATGAAGGAGGAATTGATGGTTGTGATGAGGATTGAGCACATTTAGCAGTCCATTGTTCAAAATTTATATGATGAGGCAATGTTTCAGGTAAATGCATTAGAGAAATAATTTCCTCCCGCTATATTTGGCCGGTATCTTTTCATAGTTTTAAGCGATGATATCAACTTCAAAAAATGATGTACCATGATATAAGCTGCATAAATGATAGTAGGACGACGACGAACCCAGAAGTTTTTGATTTCATCATGGACAAACTTAGCCCAATTAACCTTATTTTCGTAAAAATATCATACAAAGCTTTGTGATCATTATCATAGATTTTCTCAAGGCTGCCTAGTCAGGGAAAAAATATATTCATCAACATTCTATTAAATAATCCAACATGAGGACGAAAAGAGGTCTTTTCCCATTGTGTCATGGTGTCTTGCTAAATTTCATGGGTAATAGAGTTTCTTGGTAAATTCCTATAATCAGTTAAACTATATAAATCTATCCCACTTATCCCACCATTTCCACAATCTAGCACTATAGAGAGGTGATTAACATTAACTTTGATGATATTTGCAAACACACTTGTCCACAAATTATCATTGCATAAATTAGCATAGAAGAGATAAACAACTAATGACTCAATTGTTACCTCGTTTGGAGAAAATTCAATTAAAGAAGAAATCTTGGCAGCGCCCGTTAGCTCTTGAATCCGATACTCTTCAAAATTTCTTGATCGGTATAATGGACCTTCATGGATCTTCTTGTTCTTCAAATCATCAAATCTAGCCCTAGCCCTAGGATTATCGTGAAGCCAAAGACGGATATTTTCTTGAGTTGCTAGAGGGATTTGAGTGGGAGAAGATCATTGTCCTCATTTTGGTTTCTTTGTCATTGATTTTGGTGTCATTTTTGATGATTTTGATTTGTTTTGAGAAGCCAGGGTTTCTTAGTCGATTTAGGGTTTTTTGATAAAATTGCTGAGTTGTTTGATGAAATGATGTTTTAAAGAGAAGACAAACAGCAGATCAGACGTTTGAGTAGGTGGAATAGACGTCTAGATGGAGTGAAAAATCTACCAGAAAGGATTTAGACTAAAATGTGCATTGTTCAAACATCTGGTTTTTAGGGTCAGACATCTGATGATCTGTAGATTGATTTTTTAAATAGAGTGCGCAAGTGTTCAGACGTTTGAAATATAATTCCAGATGTCTAAACTATAGGAAACACAAAACATTCTGTACAGATTGAACACAATCAAAATTTTGATATATTCATTCAGCTAAAAATAGGATAAATTCAATTTATTATTATTATCAAATATATATATATATATATATATATATATATATTATTTTTACCTACTTAATTTCATACACACACACATGAGAGGGCAAGTAGAAAATTACTTCTCCTCCGATGAATCTGATCTTTTGTGCTCAGTATGATCCCATGAATTTGTTTTGTTTTTAGTTTTCTCGGGCTTAAGTGGAGAGCAATTCAGATGAGTTGGAGTGTTTGATGGCCCTGCCTCCCATAAGTTTCTTGGAGTAAGGTTGTAACTTTGGCAGCAGTCTCTATTGAATGAGGAGATTTTTTTTATGTAAACAATCTTTTGTCGGTGAATGACCGTAGATTGCCAGAATACATAGTTTGAGAAAGTTAATATGAGATCCTTGTCTTCATTGCTCATAGTACATTTCTCTTTGAAGTTCTATTACCTCTTGTTGGTAGTGGTAAATCTCATCAACTTTCGTATTGATCGACGATGATTCAAGATTAATTGCTCTTTTAGCTTTCTTTCCCCATGAAGAGTAGCCAGTGTGATACGTGGGTGATGGCATGACATTTAGTGAGGAAGATTTATTTGAAGTAAGGGTGACTTTTGTTGGTGAGACATAGGTAGTCTTAGATAACTGTGAGCTAAAATCGATAGTTGAGTAAGTGGAGTCGTGACCAGAAGGAATGTTTAGTAATTCTAAGTTTATAAACTAAGTATATCTGTTTTATATTTTCTTCAACCAAGTGTTTATGTATAAATAGAATATATAATCTTTTTACAGTAAAAGCTTTGTATGATTGTTAAAAATAACTAAAAATAACTCTAGCTAATATCTTATATAGAAAAATAGAGTTCAAAATTTTATGATAAATATTTACGACATATACTAATTAATTAATTCATTAAATGAACATACACCAAGGTCTTGTCTAGTTTTATAAAAGTCTATTCACATAATGGTTTAGTGAAAATATCGGCAATTTGATTTTCAGTGTTAATAAATTCGAGAGAAATGATGCATTTTCTACATTATGTCTAAGAAAATGATGAAGAATATCAATATGTTTCATTCTAGAATGATTAATTGTATTTTTAAACAAATTTATAGCAGTAATGTTGTCACAATATATAGAAGATTTAATAATAATTTTTCCAAAATCTTGAAGTATTTGTTGCATATAAATTACTTATGCATAAGCTAAGGCCGTTGAGATATATTCGGCTTTACACGTCGAGAGAGAAACACAATTTTGCTTTTTACTAAACCACGAAACCAAAGATTGACCAATAAAAGGACATGTGCCACTTGTACCTTTTCTATCCATTTTGCATCCATCGAAATCAGCAACGCTATATGATACGAGTTTGAAATAGCTGCCTTTTGGGTAGAAAAGACCGTATTCTTTGGTGTTGGTTAAGTATTGCAAAATTCTTTTAACCACTTGATGATGTGACTCCTTAGGTTGTGCTTGAAATCTTGCACATAAACAATGCATCATTATATCCGGTGTACTAGCCGTTAAGTATAATAGAGATCCTATCATACTCCGATATAATTTTTGATCAAAATCATTTCCATTTTCATCTTTATCTAATGTAAGCTTTTTCTCACTGGAGTTGGTTTACTTGAAATTCTATCCATTCCAAATCGTTTTAACAATTCTGTACAATATTTTTCTTGATTTATAATAATTCTATTTTCTAGTTGTTTTATTTATAAACCTAAAAAGAAATATAATTCTCCCCAATGATACATTTCGAATTCGTTTTTCATTATGTTAGAAAAATCATTACATAATTTCTTGTTAGTTGATCCAAATATGATATCATCAACATATATTTGTACAATTAGTATATCATTATTTTCTCTTTTTATAAATAATGTTGTATCAATTTTACTAGTTTGAAAACCAGAATTTATTTAATGTGCTTTTAGTCTCTCATACCAAGCATGGGATGCTTGTTTTAACCTATATAATGCCATTTTAAGTTTGAAAACATGGTCAGGATATTTTTCGTGAACAAATAAAGTTGGTTGTTCGACGTAAACATTTTCTTTTATAAAGCCATTTAAAAATGGACTTTTAACAAGCATTTGAAATAATTTAAAAATATGATGGCACGCAAAGGTAAGTAATATTCTTATAAGTTCAAGACGTGCTACAGAAGCAAATGTTTCTTCATAATCAATTCCTTCTTCTTGAGTATATCCTTAAGCAACTAACCTTGCTTTATTACGAACTATGTTTCCATTGCCATCTGATTTATTTTTGAAAACCCATTTTGTTCCTATTATGGATTAATCATTTGCTCTTGGTACGATTTTCCATACATCATTTCGATTAAATTGATTTTGTTCCTTTTAAGTCGCTAAAATCCAGAAATCACCTTTTGATGCCTCTTTATAGATTTTAGGTTCGAAGTTATACATGAAAGCTACATGACCTATATGATTTAATTGATTTCTAGTTGAAACTTTTGTATTTACGTTCCCAATTATATTGTTAATTGGATGATCTTTTAAGATTCGAGGTGGTGATCTTAAAAGATTATCATTATTGTTTATGATTTTATTGTTTTTAGGTACAAGAGTATTGTTACTATTATTATAGTGAATTTTTTATCATCGTCATCATCATTATTTTTGTTATTTTTAAAATATTCATTGAATGAAACATGAAGACCTTCTTCTATAGTGTTAGTTCATTTATTAAAAATTCTATAAGCTTTACTATGATCCGAATAGCCAAAAAGAATTCGTTCATTGGCTTTTGGGTTGAATTTTCCAATATTACCTTTAGTATTCAAAATAAAATATTTAGAATCAAAAACACGAAAATACGATACTTTAAGTTTCTTACCAAAAACATTTCATAGCATGTATTTTTGATCATTGGTCTAGCTGTTACACGATTTAATACATAACATGCGATAGCAACAGCTTCGGCCCAAAAATTATTTGGTAAACTATTGCTACTTCGCAATATTCATGCATATCTTTGTAATGTTCTATTTTTTCTTTCTACTAAACCATTTTGTTGTGGTGTTCGTGGAAATGAAAAGCTATGACTAATTCCCTTTTTATTGCAAAT
This sequence comes from Allium fistulosum, assembly GCA_030737815.1. Classification (NCBI taxonomy): domain Eukaryota; kingdom Viridiplantae; phylum Streptophyta; class Magnoliopsida; order Asparagales; family Amaryllidaceae; genus Allium; species Allium fistulosum. The sequence goes on along the minus strand of CM060904.1, from coordinate 1,121,769,177 downwards.
TTTTTCGAAAATATCATTTTCAAATCGTCCGTCATGATCAATTCTTATACTTTTGATTTTTAAGTTCATTTAATTCTTAATTCTTTTAGGGAAAATTTTGAACATTTCAAACGTGTCACTTTTATATTTCAAAAAAAAGGTCAAAGTGTATCTTGAAAAATCATCAACAATCACAAAAACATATTTGTTATGGCTTATTGATCGTATTCTTGAGTCAGACTAAATAAATCTAGATGAAGTAGTTCGAGCGGTTGTTTTGTAGAAATTTCCTTTCTAATTTAAATAAAATTTTCTTAAATTTTCCAAGTTGACATGCATCATATAAATTTTTAACTTTATAATCAAATTTGTGAAATCTTCGTACTAAATTACTCTTTGCTAATTTATTTATATGGCAAAAGCATTTATGCCATAGCCATGGATTATTATGATTTGTAGTTAAGCATAAATCACTATTGTTTTTTGTTTTCATATTTAAACATAAATATTTCAATATCCTAATCCTTCATATATTAGATTTTTATTTTGATCAAATATACTACATTTATCCTTTTCCAAATCGATTCTAAATCCCTTATCATATAATTGACTTATACTTAAACTTTCAACTAACAAAACACTAGTAATAAGGGGAGAAGAAGATATACTGACGTTGATAACGTCTCCAATGTTGATGACAAATTCTTTTGAATTATCTCCAGATGTCACAATGCTACTATCAATACATGTTATATTTGATAACATATGTGCCTTTCCTGCCATATGCTTGGAACATCCATGGTCGAGTATCCATTTCTCCTTAATTTAGGTTTGTTTTGGGTACCTACAAAATAATAGGAGTTTAATTGGTACCCACTTCCTTTAGTAGGGTCCTATATGTTCGTGTGGGAAGGTAGTCATACCCGAGTGTGTTTGGGACCTTTAAAAATGTAGCTATTATTATAAACAATATTTTTCAAGTATTCTTCTATATGTTTTTGCCTAATCAACTTGTTATTTGATTTAAGAATCTATATTTTGACACTACTTGGGTTAGGAACATTAATCTTAATTTTAGATTTATGCTTCTTGAATTTAGTATAAAGTGTACTATAGTTCCTATGCTTTTGCTTAGCTTTAAATCCTAATCCATTTTGATTTTCTGATGGTCTTGTTATTTTGATCAAATTCTCTAAGTTTTGTTTTCCTTCATTAAATTTTGATACATTATTGGCAATTTGGTCTAACTTAGTTTTAAGATCGGAGATTTCAAAATTGGTAGAATCTAAACTTGTTTTTAGTTCAAGTTTTTCTTTTTCAAGATTATTATTTTCTAGATTGTTATTTTCTAAATCATGTAGTAAAGCATCATTTTGGGAAGATAATCTTTTACATTCTTTTTGTGCTATTGTAATTCTTCTTCTAAAATTGTTTTCTCATCTTTTAGTAATCCAATTTTTAGCTCTACTCTATTCAATTTTCCTATGTATTCCTTATTTAGTTTCCTAGATTGTCTATATTTATCATCTAATTCCATTCTAATTTCAAAAATTTCATCATATGTAAGTTCAAGATGTACCATATCAGCGTTAGCCATAAAACAAACATTAGCTTACTTTGAGTCGCTTTCGCTATCACTATTAGAGGAAGAGGATGAATCAGAGTCATCCTAAGTCACTTGAAAGGCTCTTTGTTTTTTCTTGAATTTCTCAAATTTGCTTTTTTTCATTATTGAGGTATGGACAATCTTTCTTCATGTGGCCGAACTTGTCACATCCATAACATTTGATTGATGTTTGATTTGATGAACTCGAATTGCCACCATTTTGAAATTTTGTCATTATTTTGAATTTCTTGAATTGGTTGTAGTTCTAGGCCATAAACACAATTTCTTCCTTGTTCAAATCAGAACCGTCATTATTTGATTGAAAGGCAATATTCTTATTTTCTTAATTTAGCTCCTTTCTTACCTGCAATTTTTTTTCATACATCAGATTCCCTATTAGTTCTTCGACTTTGAGTTGAGAAAGATCATTAACATCGTCGATAGCTAGAACCTTTCTTTCACATTCGACAATCAAAGGATTTAAAATTCGTGTAATTAGATCAAAATCAGTGAATTTGACCCTAAGTGCCATGAGATCGTGTTGTATAGTTTGAATTCTAGCATACATGTCAATATAGATTCATTTGTTTTCATTTTAAATGATGAAAATTGATTTTGCAAAGTATAAATTTTTGTTTGCCTTGACTTTTGTCGTACTTTCATGAGTAATTGCAAAGTATGCCATATATCATATGCAGTAGTGCAAAGCATAACTGGTGAAAATTCATTTTTATCAAGTGAACGAAATAAAACATTCATGGCTTTAGCATTATAGTTTCCATGTTCTTTTTTGCATCAGTCCAAGTGCTTATGTTAGTGGTAGGTGCTTCATATCTAGTTTGAGTAGTTTGCCAAATTTCTAAACCATTAGCTTTCATAAAAATTCGCATGCGTGTTGTCCAATAAGCATAATTAGAAATGGTAAATACCGGGGGACAAGCAATTGATTAACCTTCTAGAAATGTACTTGCCATATTAAAATGTATGCAATCACATGTTACTATAAACTGAAATAACCGTGCTTTGATACCAAATGAAAGTCTAGTGGATCATATCTAATATGACTTGTGTATTAGTATGTGAATGTATACCAATATATGAGCTAAATATAGAAATGCAATAGAGTATAAAAAGAAAAGTATAAAAACGAGCATGCTAGAGTTTTTATATTGGTTCGGACCTCCCGTCCTACGTCCGGTCCTAAAGATCCCCTTTGGTATTTCACTAAACAATAGTCCTTACTTCACCCGAAGGAATAGGCTTATACAAAAGTAGTTTCTTTGACAGGCTTGTGTTCTATACAACACTGATATTGACTACCGATACAAATATTCTTATAATTTATCCTTGAGTATTATTGTGTGCACATGTGGATTTGTAGGAATGGTTATCACCAAAAGTTATTTGATGATGTATAAAGATATTTTGAGATTGCTATGAAAGAAGTGTTTGATATTAAGAGCAAAATTTGAAATTAGTCAAGTTAGTTTTTGAATCTCAAAACTTAATTGTTATATAGATTATAAAGAGTTTTGTCTAATGGATGAAACTTTTTAAGTCATCCCTTTTCATTTATAGTGGTAACCATTGATAAGAGTTGTGTCTATGTGGAGAAGAAAAGAGGCGTCTATTCAGAAATATGGTAGTTGAAGTCGATCAGACGTTTGGAAATTTTTGGCCAGTTGTTTGCTCGTTTGTAAATTTTTAATATAAAATTGCAGTACTTAAATATAAAATATATGTTGCCAGACGTCTGATAGATGTCCTCAGACGTATGGTTACCCGATCATCTCAATAAATAGTGAACCATGTTTTGTGCAAAATTTCAGGATATGTGTTTTTGTGCTTATGTAACTCAAGGAAGATTGAACAAGATTATCTAAGATATTAAACACGTATATGACCTTATTTTCAATCCATCTTGATGTATCTCTTTACTCTAATCTTCCTTTGATCGTTCGAAATTTAGAGTTCTTCGTTTTTTGATAATCTTGTATATTAGTCAAGATATTGTATAGTATGATTGTATAGTTATTGTCCTTAAAATCCAACAGGAGAGGTTCTAACAGAAGTGTCGCATCCTCGCTTCACCACCAAAATAGCTGGTCGAAGAGCCATAACATCTAAATCGAACGAACCATCGCATCATGCTTCTCAAAGCCTCTTCATCGTCCATCTCAAAAATTAGCTAAATCAGCTGTCATCGATAGTGGTAAGGATGGATCACTCTAGAGTGGTCAATGCCGACCACTTTTGCAATAACCCGCACCTTAATGGGCTCGAATTTTGAATAATTAAAATCCATGTCTATTAGGGTACAGATCGTTGGTTTTGGTAACTTGTAATAAACACAAGCATATCAAAGAGCGATTAGTATAAAATCACAAAGACTTTGAGAAATATAATAGAACATACGTATTGACCAAGGCTGCTACCTCGGAAAATCATTCCTTGGATATTTAATTGCCTGGTCAGCTCCGAGCATAAATAAGAAGACTTCACCATCTGCAGTTCCCGTCTTGCTCAGGTATATAGTTCTTCTAAACCAACCCTATAGGTTATTATAAGGAGATGGGTCATAACAACGTTCTAATGATTGGAATTACATAGTTTATCCATTCGATTAATTTATGTCGATTGGTTTACATTTAAGTGTCATGTCTACTATTTCTGATTAATCCATTAAATCCTATGTGCACATATGATTTGCCTAACCTAACCTTCTCCAAGGTATCATTATATATAACATATGCCTATATTCATTTTTGTCTAAACATTTCACTATCCAAAACCCCGACCTATTAATACTTCTTAAATAGGAAGGAGGGAGACCCATCATCCATTTACAACCTTAAGTCTCAAAGGCGGGGGCCCTCTGAACGTCAACGCTAGTCAATTGGTTCTAGCTATAGAGACCGATGCCCCATACATATGACTTTATAATATAATATATAATATAATTGTTGTAATGCTAATGTAACTCAAAGACTCATCTAAGGTTAACTAGGCCACCTCCAATAAACTAATTTTCGTACAACCATCTACTTTGAGGTCCATGCGACTCCCTATAGATTTTACATTAGTAGGAAGCAAAATCCATCAGGGCACAGCCCAAGTCTTTGCTACCGTTTGCTCGAGACTGTTGGTGGTCATAGCCTATATGCCAAACCAACTACAAAATAGTGATACCAACTACTGACATAGCCCGTCAACCTTCCACAATCGACATCCCGTTTAGATCAACCTAAGTAAGTCAAGGAAAATTCACCTTTGGGTTACTGACTGTCTCTTATTGGAATTAAAGCAGACTCCATTTCATTAAATGTCACGACCCGATTTTTCGACGCCCGAAAAACCGAACCACGAGGGTTAAAGAAGAAGGAGGTAGAAGAAAGAGAACAACACAACAGAATCTTACATCGCAGCGGAATAAAATATAATAGATAATAACTGATCTTTATAGGAAAGAAACTATATCTGTTTATACATACATCATCAGGATACAACATTAGAGTACAATACAATCAACATCACAATTCAGGACAGTTATAATAACTTGCCCCACATACAGAATACACAACATACACACCACAGCGGAATATACATCATATACGAGGGATACGTCTCGCCATCCAGCTCGTCTCCTGAGCTCCACAACATCTTATCCTGTATACTATAATATTCGGTCTGACCCGAGCATTATAATAAAATAACACCTGAGTCAGTCTGGAAAACCAGCATGGGAAAACACACTCAATTGGATTATTAAAGTTTTCCAAACCCTTTGAAATCAAAAGCATCTCGTAAGACCATGCCATAAATAAACATGTCGGGTTTTTACCTTACGATAGCCAAAACACTTTTATCAAATCCGTCTGATATTATAATAGTGTCTATATACAAATACTTATTCAAATAGCTAAAATTGTTACATGATTAAATTCCAACATACTAGCCACAAAGTGGGTTCTACAAACAAAAACCGAAAAAGGCACGTAGGGAGAATGGATTTCCAACTAATGGCTAGGCACTGGGGTACCACCTGTCACAGTACGTCGCCTAGATCAACGTACCGAGGATCACTCCCAATCCCCTGCAACAAAAGACCGGGACTACCCCTTACTGGATAATCCTGAGTAAGATCACCCCACGGTTGGGATCAGCAACCGCCCACTAAGCCGAAATAAAAAGGAACATCTAGACAGGGATGACCTCACCCTAATGGGTGCGATCCACTTAGCCTTGCTGCATAACCCCTGATTTTCAGTCATTCCCGGTTGATGAGGCTCGATGCTAAGCGTTACCTTTTAGAACATTTCACTTAGAATGCTCACCGTCCTCCTGACGCAGTTCTGAGAGCATTCATCCATACAAGTCCGTTCCGTGTTCGAACGGAACCGAAGGCACTACTCCTACTACATCCATCTGGAATCACCTCAGGATTAGTAGCGATTAGCCCTTGTACTTCACTGCTCCATCTTTGACTCCAAACTCGTCTTCCCCACGAAAACGTACAAACTAGATCGAAGTGGTTTTCGGAAAATTAATCCCGATCCCGGTCTCTTCGAAACGATCAGCGCATTGTCCAATATTGATAGTCAGTTATTTAACTATCAAATAACATTCACAAACAACCATTAGACCTTTAAATAATTTCTCCCAAATTATTTATTAACCTCAAAATATCTTTGCAAGATATATTTCCACCTTTCAACCCTTTGAAAACAGTTTCAAACCATCTTTCTCTCACGGAATAAATTTCCCAATATTTTCTATTTCCACTGAAATCACAAAGTACAAATACTTAGACTTTAAAATCATTTAAAACACTTAATTATAGAATATACCTTTAAACATTTAGATTTAAAACTACTTTAATACTTTAATTTTAAAAAATATACACTTTAAGAATATTTAAAATAAAGCTACTTCATAAAATATAAAACTAAATTTTTATCTTTTTCAAACATAATACCAATTAACCTTTAAATAATTACTACTAAAATAAATTTGAAAAATACTTACTTTAACATTTAAACATTTAAAAATAATAGATTTTCAAAAACATACTTTTAAAACAACTTTGAAACTTTAACTTATACTTAAGAATTTGCTTTGAAAACGTACTTGGCTATCTAGGGAAATATACTTCTCTTTCGTATCTTTAAAAATAAATCACTATTTATTTTTAATCAAATTTACCCATTCCTTTTATAAATTCCCACCTTAAATTTATTCTTCCAAATATCCACTGATATGTTACTTCACCTTTATAAACCCAGTTTATAAATTTCATAGCCCCATCTTCCTTTAAAATCCCAATTTCCAAACGCTTAAATCAATTTTCAAATCTATTTCCAATTTACTTCACTTTGAAATAAATTCCTTTACTTACTCCATTTATCTCAAAATCCATTAACTTCAGCTTTTCTTTCTTTATTATGATTTAAAATCGTTTAAACTAAAATTATCAATTTTAGGTTTTCCAAAATCCTTCTTTATCCCTTTAAATAAATTCAAACCTTGAATTTTTAAAATAAATTCTTTTATTCCCTTACATAATATCACTTAGGTTTAAAAACTTAATATTTCCCCTTTTATCCAAAATCTCCTTTCCCATACACAGAATTTATTTATTAGAAATTAAAATCACATATATTCTTTTCCAATTCATTCTTTAATTTATTCAAATTCTCTATAATTATTTTACTTAAAAATTCTCTCTTTTATCTTTCTTCAAAAATACAATCTATATATTTTTGATCACTCAGTATACCCAAATATATTCAATCAAACATAACATCCAACATTCCAATTATCAATGTAATCTATCATAGATTATCAAATAAATCATATCACAAAATATTAAACAATCTAAATATTTTGAGGAATCCGGTTGGATCCCTCCAACCTATTTCCCTGCATCCACAGACGTTAGCACAATACCAATTCCACTTCGAGGTGGAATATCGTGGTATATGGGTTATATAATATCATCCGCTATTATGTGGCGCATAGGGTCTCATCCGCTATATAATGCAAGAAATCAATCACTCTAATATATACTATATACTACTATATAATAAACCATATCCACTTAATTCAATCATTCAACCAAATATTTAAATTTAACCATTTAAACATAAATTAAACCCAGATGAGTGAGATTAACTCACCTTTGATTTTTAAATTCGCAAATCCGATCCATCTCGTCTTGTTTTCTTTATGATTTTAGACCTTGTACAAAAACATTGTATGGTTTATTAACATCTAAGAAAATCTACAAATAATTTACCATTTAATAAATTAAATTAACCAATAATTTAATTTAACTAATCATTTGGTTTTTAACTAATACTTTGATTTAAACTAATTTTCTTTATAAATAATCTTTAGTAACAAAAATAATTAAATGAGTTAATTGAACAATTTAATCACCAAAACATTTTATTTTTAAAAATAAACTAGTAAATTAAAATTTATATAGGTACAGATATTTTATTTTAATTTCCATTTTGAAAACACATATACACATATACTTAAAAATAAATTACAGATAAAAACTGATTTTACATAACTTTACACTTAAAAATTCCTATATTTTTCAAAGTCTGATTTATAAATATTTTTTTTATGTTCACCTTCATATACACATTAAATTGAAATAAATTATATACACTTTACTGTAAAAATTTCATTTTGTTTTAAAACAAAAACTTTAGCATTCAGTTAACTTTAAAATTTCACCTCTTACTGTTTCTAACCTACTACGCAAAACATATATCTAATCAAAGGCCAATACCTTACTGCCTCTTCGTGAATGCCACCGCGATTCATACGAACCTCTCGAACAACTACCGCGACACATCCCCTCAAATCGATCGAGCTTCACGTGCCTCCTTCTGACTTCACCACGCAGCTGCTCGAGATCGACGCTGCGAGCCGTCCACCACCATAAGGCTGAACCCCTCAAAAGCAGTCGCGAGATTCATCGCATCATCCCAGTCCTCGTGCGACTCGAGATCACCACCAGACTTCCCACGTGGCCCTTAGGTTGCCGCCTGCTCGATCGAACGCGAGCTCGTTCGATTTGGGAGGGCGCGATTCTTCATTTTTTTGCTGAGAGGATTCGATTCCTCTTTCTCTTTATTTTTTTAGAGCGAAATGAATTTGAGAGTGGGGAAAAGGACGCGATTGGAGTGAACTATTTTTATTAGAATTATGAAGAGAGGAATTTGACTTGGGTGTCGGCCATTTTATTTTTCTCTGATGCTTTCGATTGAATGAATGAAAAGGAGATGTCGTGCTCTACTTTTAAAAAGAAGGAACGGGGTGTTGGCGTGTTGAAGAAGGGATAGCTATAGTGATTTCGGAAAAGTTCTGATGGGAAAGTATTTCAACTGACGAAAATTTGACTGGTCAAACAATATTTGAATTTAAATTTAAATCGTCTCGATATCGTAGCTCAAAATCTCAACCTCCTATCGACTTGTGCCGCTAGGCGTATATAATGTTATACCCCTATTCCGAACGCAATGGAAAAGGTTTCGAGTCCTAATTCGATCGCATGAAGAATATAGCTTTTTAAACCCATTTATTATATTGGATTTCCGATATAAATTTCAACGCGTTTATATACCGTATGGCCACACGACTACTCCAAATGCTACGAAAATTGAAATCCGATAATAATACAATATTACGGATCCAATGGAACTAGTTTCGTTGAAATCCGAGACTGTGCCTTGGAAGGCTATGTGTAAATATTAATTTAAACGATAAAATTTCAAAACTTAACAAAACACTTCCAAATTCAAGTTTAGCACTTTTACTATCTTCAGTACTATCAATATAAATTTTACAAGCCTTCAAATTATTTTTAACCGGCTTGAAACTGAAGATTCAATAATTTACCCAATTTCCCATTTATTAAATTCAATAATTTAATTACCAAATAAACAGTGATATTTGAAATTCATATTAAAACTAACCATCAAATATGTAAAATCAATTAAATATTCTAATTTCAAATATTGAAAAATTCTGGGTCGTCACATTAAAAGTACTGGGCCATTTAATACTTGAAATCTAAGGCGAACCCTAAGTATATTTCCCATAGTAGCTTTCTGATATACTTGGACAATTTTTCTTAAACTTAAAAGTGATTCTTTTGAATTATTTAAGAATTTTGCTAAAAGAATTCAAAATCAACTTTCTTTAAAAATAAAAACTATTCGTAGTGATCACGGTGGAGAATTTGAAAATGAAAATTTTGAGAATTTCTGTAATCAAAAAGGAATTACTCATAATTTCTCTTTTCCAAGAACTCCACAACAAAACGGAGTGGTAGAACGTAAGAATAGTACGATTTAAGAGTGTGCTAGAATAATGCTTTCTGATAGTAACTTACCTAAAAACTTTTGGGCTGAAGCAGTCGCTACAGCTTGTTATATATTAAATAGGATTTTAATTAGACCATTAACTAATAAAACACCATATGAATTACTTTACAATAAGAAACCCATAGTAGCTTATTTTAAAGTTTTTGGTAGTAAGTGTTTTATTCTTAATACAATAGATAATTTAGATAAATTTGAACCTAAATCCAACAAAGGTATCTTTATCGGATATTCTAATAGAAGTAAAGCATTTAGAGTTTATAATTTAAGAACTAACACTATTGAAGAAACAATGCATGTATCTTTTGATGAAAATTTTAAAGATACTGTACAAATAAAAGATGAAGAAGATTTTGTAACATTAAATAATGAACCTAATGAAACTTGTTGTGAAATCATTCAACCTAATAAAAAAATTAGGCTATTAAAAGATCATCCTGTTGAAAATATACTAGGAAATATTGAATCTATAGTTAAAACAAGAAATCAACTAAATAGTATGAGTAATGTAGCTTTTATATCAACTATTGAACCAAAAAATCCAAAGGAAGCATCATCTAATGATTCATGGATTCTTGCTATGCAAGAAGAATTGAATCAGTTCACTAGAAATGATGTTTGGGAACTTGTTCCTAGACTTGAGGATAAAAGTATAATTGGAACAAAATGGGTTTATAAAAATAAAATGAATGAACTTGGTGAGGTCATGAGAAATAAAGCTCGTTTAGTCGCGCAAGGTTATTGTCAAGAAGAAGGAATTGATTATGTCGAAACCTTTGCACCCATAGCAAGACTAGAAGCTATCAGGATTCTACTTGCTTTTGCAAACTACAATAACTTCAAGTTATATCAAATGGATGTTAAAAGTGCTTTTCTAAATGGTTTTGTAAAAGAAGATGTTTATGTTAAACAACCTCCACTTTTTTAAGATAATAAATTTCCAAATCATGTATATAAATTAAAGAAAGCTTTATATGGTCTGAAACAAGCTCCTATAGCCTGGTATGAAAGACTAAGATCTTATTTACTATAATCTGGTTTTGATATTGGTAAAATAGATACAACTCTTTTTATTAAAAGAAACAAAAATGAAATTCAATTAGTACAAATATATGTAGATGATATAATATTTGGGTTAACTAATAACATAATGAATAAAGAATTCTCAGATATATTGACCAAAGAATTTGAAATGAGTCATATAGGAGAACTAAGTTTCTTCTTAGGACTTCAAATTAAACAATTAGATAAAAGAATCTTCATTAGTCAAGAAAAATATGCTAAGGATTTAATTAATAAATTTGGATTGACCACTTCTAGTGGGAAACCAACTCCAATGACAACTGATGTAGCTTTAAGTAAAGAAGATAAATCAAAAGATGTTGATCAAAAATTATATAGGGGAATGATTGGTTCGCTGCTTTATATAACAGCAAGTTGTCCTGACATCATGCATATTGTCTGTCTCTGTGCAAGATACCAATCTCAACCTAAAAAAACTAAATAGAAGCTGTTAAAAGAATTTTAAGATATGTAAACATACTTTAGATTATGGTTTATTTTACCCTAAAAATGATGTATTTGATTTAATTTCATATTGTGATGCTGATTACGCTGGTTGTAAATCAGACCGAAAAAGTACAAGTGGAACTTGTCACTTTCTAGGACATTCTCTGGTTTCCTGGTTTAGTAAGAAGCAAAACACTGTATCCTTGTCAACAACTGAAGCAGAATATATATCTGCTACTTTTACTTGTTCTCAAGTTATATATATGTAACAAACTTTAAAAGATTTTGGATTAACTATAACTAAATCACCAATTTATTGTGATAATACTTGTGCAATAAACCTATCTAAAAATCCAACTTATCATGCTAGAACAAAACATATTGATATTAGACATCATTTTCATGGAGATAATATAAGTAAAGAAGTCATAACTCTTGAATATATTAATACTGAAAAACAAATTGCTGATATATTAACCAAACCATTAAATGAACAAAACTTTACTAAATTTAGAAGAGAATTAGGTATATGTTCATTAACTGAAATATAAATTATAAATAATACAAGTATAGTTAATAATTAATATAAATAAAAATTTCTCAAAAATTGAACCGGGCATGCGACATGACCCATCCCCCTATGTCTACAAACAGGCCGAGATTTTCAAATTTAAATTTCCCTCTAAAATTAGTTATTTTGTTATATATTTATATATTTTGACTTTTACTCCCTTTCTCTGTTCTATTCTCTGTAATAAACTTCTAAAACAGTAAATTAATGCCTTCCTCTTCTAATAATGAACCTGCTTCACCCACTTCTCCTCATTTTGGCCCTTTTCAACGTTCCACACACGTACGAGTCATCAAATTACAAGAGAAGATGAAAGATTTGCTTCAAATGATGATGGAAATTCAAGTAAGTCAACTGTGAATGGCTAGAGAACAAGATAGGCAAGGCAGAATCCTTAGGAATTTACAAAACTTCCTTATGGATAACCATGTCAATCTGTAACGCCCCACTCTGAGACCCACTGTAACAAAGAGTATTACGGGAGTAATACTGTCTGTTAAAGCGGAGAATAGAGTATAGTGGAAGCGACCATTTGTAATCAAGCTATAACTATCTACTGAATACGTCGAAAGGATGGTATCTATATATATTTTTCAAGTGGTTCGACATATTCAATAAATATTTATAACAAAATTACAATGGCTAAAGACCTATCAGAATAAGCATAGTAATATATGATAAAACATCACTGAACAGAATCACATAACAGATATAAAATCCCAGAACAATACATCATTAATACAGATCCAAATACTATAAGTGGGTACAAAGCCACTGCCCACATATGTGAGTCAAAAATATGTACATATCAAAGTCTGAATAATAACAGAGTAGCAGAATAGTGGACAAATAAAAGTGCTATCTATCAGCATAGCAGATAATGTCCAAGCGGAAGCACAGAAGCTAAGTCCAGAGACCTAACCTGAAACAACTCGGTCTGACCCGAGCGAAAACACTCGGGTCAGGCTAGCTAAACAATCAGTAATAACTGAGATATATAATAATCGGTACATAAATAAAACAGTATTTTTCCTAAGAGAAGAGTATTTTGGACCACATGAATATAATGACGGTCCCTAATCATCAATCAACAGTAAAAATCTCCAAAGAGAATATCAGCACCAAAGTGTTGAATAAATAAAATCGCCTCATATCATCGGCATAGCCAAAGCTATATAAAGTTGCCCATAGGCAATAATCCCAAGAGTGACCAGAGTCTGTAATCAATGTCCAAGCAAAGATCGATGCTCCAAAGAGCAATGGGGATATACTGAAAAGTCAATGAAATCAAACACTGAAAAGCAGTGTCCAGAGACACTATGAATCCACAAGGTAATCGCACTTACATCGTATGGTTCCATAGAACCAACACCGAATGGCGGTACTCGAATGGATATAAAAATCATCAGATAATACAAGTATAGCACGTGCACCGACCGGAGTCGTTATTGCCAAGTACTGTAGAGTTGTGATCGATCACTCGCACAGATGCGGAACGCGCGAGACGGCGAGATCCTTCCCAGAAGGATAAAGGCCCAGAGGCACACGCCGAAAAAGTAACTGCTCCATAGAACAGGTGTCCAGAGACGGTTGCCCAGAGGCGTGGTGACCCAGAGGTCCAGTACTGGCTGCCCAGAGGCTAATGTGTCACAAACTTCTTGGAGAGGAACCCGTAAAGTGTTAACAATGAGTCCCATACCCCACGTTCGCACTAAATGGTTTACTAACCAATAGCAAGCTCACATTCCAAACAATAAAAAGTCCACCTCGTATCATCGATAAAATAGACCCAAAGGTCAAAACGATCAATCGAATAGGTCAGGGATTAACCGAAAAGAAAATACACACGGTTCCATAGGCCGGAGATTTCCTAACCGTTTAAGCACCTTTCCACTTCGCTCGACGTGCTAAAAGTGAGTGTGAGATTTTTATTATAGAAAATAATGGTTCGAAACGGATTTATAATTGATTTTGAGAACACTTTAAAACGGCTTTTGAAAACTCTCATATTATGGAGTAAATAGTTTACTAATTAAAAATAATATTATATAATAATTTCGAAAGCCATTTCGGAGTGAAAAATCCTTTTAAAACCTTTTTATAAGGCCCGTGTATGAAATCCAGAGACAAATCTCAAAGAAATCGATAAAACCAGAAAATCACTGAAAATATTCCAAGTGTTGGAAAATAGTCCAAAACTAACGCGAACCCAAGTTCGGAAAATTATTCGGACCAGCAAACAGAATCCAAATGGCATGAAATTTTTTTGGAACGTAGTCCGACATTCCTACTTCAGAACGCAAAAAGAATTACTCGATTCCGACTTGAAACGAAGAAACGGCGTCGTCTCAAAGTCGGACAAAAATCACAAAACTCTACTGTGTCAAAACAGTGCAAAGGTCCCACTTCGACGACATGGTCGAAGGGTCACATGAACTCAGATCTTGATAAAAATTTGCAAGAGCGTAGAAAAGTACTACTACTTTGATATGCAACAAGAATCATTCGGGTCCGACTTAAAATGAAGAAATGACAATGTTTCAAAGTTGGTCCGACGATAACTGAAAATGATCACTATTGTAAAACAATTTCTGGGTGCTACTTCGGCAATAGAAACAAAGTATCTAATGCACCCAGATCTAAACCAAACTTTGCATGGTTGAAGATCTCGACCTCATATTTTTAACGAGACCAAAAACAATGAAATCCGATAAAGGACGAGCCCGGTATGGCGTCGCAAAGTCGGGGTTCTGCGTTGAAAACAACGGGAGCAAAGAGACTAAGGCCTGTAGCTATGCACTAACAGACCAGAGATGAAAAACCACAATTTTGGAATAGTAAACTTCCAATTCTGACAAGATGAATAAAATAAAAGTTGTAGCTTAATTTCAAAGCTTTCTGGAATGACCAAGATCGTCAAATTCCGATCGGGGATGAAAATTCTATGACTAAAACAATTCTCAGATCTAAATTCTATATCACAGTCGTTGTGCTCTCGGGACAGTGGTAAGAATGCACAGTTTTGACGAAATTAACTTCGAAATTTCATGAAACTCAAAACATGAAACTTTTATACCTAAATCTATGCTTTCCACAACATCCAAAATTATTAAATTTGGATAAGAAACGAGTAACTTATGGCCAAATCAATTTCAGGTTTTTATTTTCTCAACCCTGTAGTTTGTTGTCAGGTCAGCGACAAACAACCATTATTTCGACCATTCAAACCTCAAAATTTGGCAAAGCACAAAACATAAAAGTTATAGGCTATAGAATAAGCTTTCCAGAACATCAAGAAAATCTTAATTCCGATTTAAGATGAATGAGATATGACTAATTTACTAACAGCAATAAACTAATTATAATTTCAGCTAGCATATATTACAAGCACCTTATGTGCACACCCCAAAATAAATGCAAAGATGATCAAAGAGCTATGATTCACATGTTACATAATAAATCATGTGTTACTAACTGATTACCGAAATCAAAAGATGATTAAACATATATTAGAAGAGGTTTTTAGCAATATACCTCTCTAGAAAGCAACAAAGACCACTATAGTATCAACCCAAGTTAGCCAAAGATGATTAGGAGGCTATAAGATCAAAAAAACACATAAAACATGTGTTACCAAATAAATTTCAGAAATTAGAAAGATATAAAAACTGATTTGAGGTGGGTATTTGCATTACCTTTGCATAGAATGACTTGCATAAGCTAAAACTAGAAGGAGATGAAGATAGAGGCCATTTTTATTAAGAAGCTTTAGGAAATGATTAGGGTTTTGATTAGGGATGAATGAATGAGGTTAGGAGAGTTTGAGATAATTTATAGAGGAGGTTTAGGGTGAGTTATTGGGCGAGGTTTAGTAACCCAATAAGAAGAGAGTTATTTACATATTTCCAAAATTTAGTCAAAGTGTTCATATATGTTTATAAAACTCATTTTTCTTATCCAAACCCGTTTAAAAATCTCTCCTAAAATATTTAACTTTCCAAAAATAACATTTTATCCTCATTTTAAATCCCATGTTTCCCATTTAATTAAAATAGCCTTTTTCAAATAAATTTTTGTTATTCCAAATCCTTTTATGCTTCATTAAAATAAATAAAAATCCTAACTTTTATTTATTAATTGGTAATGCAAATCCCGGGTTGTTACAGACTCCCCCCCTTAAGAAAATTGCATCCCCGCAATTCCTTAAGATAGATGTCGTCTATAACGTCACATCCCCAAAAGAAGTGATAGAGATAAAATAGAGAATTCTCACCCACAGAAGAAGATGGGAGAAAGCCAGGATAAGAGCGTTCGATAGATTCTCTGGTCTCCCAAGTGCAGTCCTTAGGATTCGGTGACCATTAAATCTTCACGAGTGGAACCTCTTTGTTGCGAAGGCGTCTAACCTCCGAATCAAGCACACGAAGAGGTTGCTGCTCCAAAGATAAATCAGGTAAGATCTCTAAATCAGGCACAACATGCGGCTCAATGATAGAATCAGGGTCGCGGACACACATGCGGAGCTGGGAAACATGGAACACGTCGTGCATTCCAGAGAAGTGAGCAGGTAGAGCCACACGATAAGCCACGGGGCCAATGCGTTCCGTAATAGGAAATGGTCCAACATAGCAAGGAGCCAACTTCCCTGTAGAGCTGAAACGCACAACCCCTTTCATAGAAGATATCCGAATAAAGACATGATCACCAATGGAGAACTCAAGAGGCTTCCTAAGGTTGTCCGCGTAGGATTTCTGACGATTCTGCGCCTCTTTCATTCTCTGACGAATAAGAATAATCTTCTTAGAAGATTCCCGAACTGAATCTAGACCAAGAAGGAGCTTCTCGCCAGATTCTAACCAACACGAAGGAGAACGACATGGCCTTCCGTAAAGAGCCTCGAAAGGAGCCATGCCAATACTAGAATGAAAGCTGTTGTTGTAGGAGAACTCTACAAGCGGTAAGTGATCCTCCCAACTACCTCCGAAATCCAGAATACAACAGCGCAAAAGATCCTCTAAAACACGATTCACCCTCTCCGTCTGACCGTCGGTCTGAGGATGATAAGCAATCGAGAAATTCAGCTTTGAGCCCAAAGCTGACTGTAGGCACTTCCAGAAGTAACTAGTAAAGATAGTGTCTCAATCACAGACGATAGAGCTAGGAATACCATGAAGTCGAACGACTTCCTTCACATATAGCTTGGCAAGCTGAGGAGCAGTCCGAGTGGAATTAATAGGAATGAAATGAGCTGATTTGGTCAAGCGATCGACGATGACCCAAATAGAAGTATGGCCTGACCTCGATCGAGGCAGACCGTCAATAAAATCCATGGATATCTGATCCCATTTCCACAATGGAATCTCTAGCGGCTGAAGAAGACCAGATGGATGCTGATGCTCAGCTTTGATCTGTTGACAAGTCATGCAATGGCTTACATAACTTGCAACATCACTCTTCATGCCCTCCCAATAAAATAGGCGGCACATGTCGGCATACATCTTACTCGACCCAGGATGTATAGTGTACTTAGTGCGATGACACTCGTCTAGAATGTCGCGCCTAAGTGATAAATCAGATGGTACCAAAATATGGTTCTTCCTGCGAAGACACCGATGAGAATCAATAGAATAATCTGACAATGTCTCATCACTAGATCCCGACTCAAGGAGATGAATATATCACAATAAGTCTGGATCCTGCCGCTAAGCATGGGCAATGCGATCCAATAGAATAGGTCGAGCTTCCAAGCTGAATAACAATATCTGAGGATCAGAAGACGGAGCTCGATTTCGAATATCACACATAGATAGAGTCTCAAGAATATCCCACTCGGCAATCATCATAGAAACTACCGTCGATTGCTTGCGACTGAGCGCATCTGCAACACGATTACCCTTGCCAGGGGTATACTAAATATCTAAATAATATGAGGCGAGAAACTCAAGCCATCGCTGCTGCCTCATATTGAGATCCCTCTGACTGAATAGATACTTCAGCAACTTGTGATCGGTGTACAGAATGAAGCGTTCGCCTAATAGAAAGTGACGCCAAGTCTTCAAGGCAAAGACGATAGCTGCTAACTCAAGATCATGAGTAGGATAGCGAACCTCATTCGGACGCAGTTTCCTGGAAGCATAAGCAACTACCCGATCCTTCTGCATAAGCACAACACCTAGCCCGCTACCACAAGCATCGGTGTAAACAACAAGATCATGGTTACTCTCTGGAACCACTAGAATAGGAGCATGAGTGAGAAGTTCCTTCAATCGCTGAAAAGAAACCTCACACTTATCAGACCAAATAAAACGAACCCCCTTACGAGTCAGAGTTGTAAGGGGAAGTGCAACTCGAGAGAAATCCTTGATAAACCGACGGTAATAACCCATCAGCCCAAGGAAGCTGCGAATATCATGAACGTTCTAGGGCTGCTTCCAATTCGGAATAGCTTCGATCTTAGCAGGATCGACAGAAATACCCTCAGATGATACAATATGGCCCAAGAACTTGACCTTGCTCTCCCAAAAATGGCACTTGGAGAGCTTGGCCCTAAGCTGATGCTGACGAAGAGTATCCAAGACGATCCGTAGATGACGAGCATGCTCTGCCTCGGATCTAGAATAAACAAGAATATCGTCGATGAAAACCAGAACGAATCTATCGATGTATTCCCGGAATACTCGATTCATGAGATCGACGAAGAAAGCCGGAGCGTTCGTCAAGCCGAACGGCATGACCAACCACTCAAAAGAACCATAACGAGTGCGAAATGCTGTAAGAGGAATGCTGTCTTGTGCGACTCGTAGTTGATGGAATCCGGTGGCAAGGTCAAGCTGAGAGAAGACCTTTGCATCGCTCAATTGGTCAAACATGTCGTCTATCCGAGGAAGTGGGTAGCGATTTCTGATGGTCAGCTCATTGAGCTTGCGATAGTCAATGCAAAGCCTAAGAGAGCCATCAGCCTTCTTAAAGAAGACCACAGCAGCACCCCATGGCGAAGAACTGGATCGGATGAACTGCTTCGCTTCAAGCTCAACTAACTGCTTCCTGAGATCCTCATTCTCCTTGGTAGACATTCTCGTAGGAGGATGCCCAAATGGATGAGAGCCTGGAATGAGATCGATGCGGAACTCAATGGCCCGCTTTGGCGGCAGGCTTGATACTGGCTCGAATATATCAGGGAAATCCCGAACAACAGGAATACGAGATATGTCCACATCCTCATCTCGTGAATCAAGAGCAAATAAAGTAATATCAGAAATCCCAACATCCTGAAGAGCAATAGCTAACGGAGCGGACGAGTCAGGATGATGAAGAAATAATATCCACTCTGAACAAATGATTTTGGCGTCGTACTGAGCGAGCCAATCCATGCCAAGAATCATATCAAAGCCCAAATACTCCATAATGTGCAGATTCGCACGGAAAGAAAACCCACAAAGATCAATATCTATATCCTCACAAAGCAAGCTAAGGGTCGTGGATCTGCCGATGGGATTCACAATCCTTAGTGAAGAAACCAAACAAGTAACATCCAAAGATAAAGCATCTACTAGCTCCTTTGATACGAATGAGTGAGAGGCACCCGTATAAAAAAGAACTCTAATAGATCTACCATGAAATAAAATAGAGCCTTCAAGAACGGAAGGATGTGTACCTCGAGGCTGAGCTGAAGATTTAGGAGCCTTGGCAGCATTAAGCTTGCCAGATCTAGGAGGTGTAGTAGGACAAGTGGAATAATGATGACCCTCCTTCTTACAATAGCGGCAGAAAAGAGGCTTGGGACACTCTTTAAACATATGATCGGTAGATTTAGTTAAGCACGATTCAAAGATAGATAATTCATTAAGGAATATTACGGAATATAATAGATTCCTACACATATTCCTAACTTATTTATCTAAAGGTGGATATGTTCAATTTGGATCGTATTATAACGTATTGTACTACGTGTCTGTTCTGTGTTTGTTATGCTTAATTATGAACCTTGGCTCCGATACCAAACTGTAACGCCCCACTCTGAGACCCACTGTAACAAAGAGTATTACGGGAGTAATACTGGCTGTTAAAGCGGAGAATAGAGTATAGTGGAAGCGACCATTTGTAATCAAGCTATAACTATCTACTGAATATGTCGAAAGGATGGTATCTATATATATTTTTCAAGTGGTTCGACATATTCAATAAATATTTATAACGAAATTACAATGGCTAAAGACCTATCAGAATAAGCATAGTAATAAATGATAAAACATCACAGAATAGAATCACATAACAGATTTAAATCCTAGAACAATACATCGTCAATACAGATCCAAATACTATAAGTGGGTACAAAGCCATTGCCCACACATGTGAGTCAAAAATATGTACATATCAAAGTCTGAATAATAACAGAGTAGCGGAATAGTGGACAAATAAAAGCGCTATCTATCAGCATAGCAGATAATGTCCAAGCGGAAGCATGGAAGCTAAGTCCAGAGACCTAACCTGAAACAACTCGGTCTGACCCGAGCGAAAACACTCGGGCCAGGCTAGCTAAACAATCAGTAATAACTGAGATATATAATAATGCGATACATAAATAAAACAGTATTTTTCCTAAGAGAAGAGTATTTTGGACCACATGAATATAATGACGGTCCCTAATCATCAATCAATAGTAAAAATCTCCAAAGAGAATATCAGCACCAAAGTGTTGAATAAATAAAATCGCCTCATATCATCGGCATAGCCAAAGCTATATAAAGTTGCCCATAGGCAATAATCCCAAGAGTGACCAGAGTCTGTAATCAATGTCCAAGCAAAGATCGATGCTCCAAAGAGCAATGGGGATATACTGAAAAGTCAATGAAATCAAACACTGAAAAGCAGTGTCCAGAGACACTATGAATCCACAAGGAAATCGCACTTACATCGTATGGTTCCATAGAACCAACACCGAATGGCGGTACTCGAATGGATATAAAAATCATCAGATAATACAAGTATAGCACGTGCACCGACCGGAGTCGTTATTGCCAAGTACTGTAGAGTTGTGATCGATCACTCGCACAGATGCGGAACGCGCGAGACGGCGAGATCCTTCCCAGAAGGATGAAGGCCCAGAAGCACACGTCGAAAAAGTAACTGCTCCATAGAACAGGTGTCCAGAGACGGTTGCCCAGAGGCGTGGTGACCCAGAGGTCCAGTACTGGCTGCCCAGAGGCTAATGTGTCACAAACTTCTTGGAGAGGAACCCGTAAAGTGTTAACAATGAGTCTCATACCCCACGTTCGCACTAAACGGTTTACTAACCAATAGCAAGCTCACATTCCAAACAATAAAAAGTCCACCTCGTATCATCGGTAAACTAGACCCAAAGGTCAAAACGATCAATCGAATAGGTCAGGGATTAACCGGAAAGAAAATACACACGGTTCCATAGGCCGGAGATTTCCTAACCGTTTAAGCACCTTTCCACTTTGCTCGACGTGCTAAAAGTGAGTGTGAGATTTTTATTATAGAAAATAATGGTTCGAAATGGATTTATAATTGATTTTGAGAACACTTTAAAACGGCTTTTGAAAACTCTCCTATTATGGAGTAAATAGTTTACTAATTAAAAATAATATTATATAATAATTTCGAAAGCCATTTCGGAGTGAAAAATCCTTTTAAAACCTTTTTATAAGGTCCGTGTATGAAATCCAGAGACAAATCTCAAAGAAATCGATAAAACCAGAAAATCACTGAAAATATTCCAAGTGTTGGAAAATAGTCCAAAACTGACGCGAACCCAAGTTCGGAAAATTATTCGGACCAGCAAACTGAATCCGAATGGCATGAAATTTTTTAGGAACGTAGTCCGACATTCCTACTTCAGAACGCAAAAAGAATTACTCGATTCCGACTTGAAACGAAGAAACGGCGTCGTCTCAAAGTCGGACAAAAATCACAAAACTCTACTGTGTCAAAACAGTGCAAAGGTCCCACTTCGATGACATGGTCGAAGGGTCACATGAACTCAAATCTTGATAAAAATTTGCAAGAGCGTAGAAAAGTACTACTACTTTGATATGCAACAAGAATCGTTCGGTTCCGAATTAAAACGAAGAAATGACAATGTTTCAAAGTTGGTCCGACTATAACTGAAAATGATCACTATTGTAAAACAATTTCTGGGTGCTACTTCGGCAATAGAAACAAAGTATCTAATGCACCCAGATCTAAACCAAACTTTGCATGGTTGAAGATCTCGACCTCATATTTTTAACGAGACCAAAAACAATGAAATCCGACAAAGAACGAGCCCGTTATGGCGTCGCAAAGTCGGGGTTCTACGCTGAAAACAACGGGAGCAAAGAGACTAAGGCCTGTAGCTATGCACTAACAGACCAGAGATGAAAAACCACAATTTTGGCATAGTAAACTTCCAATTCTGACAAGATGAATAAAATAAAAGTTGTAGATTAGTTTCTAAGCTTTCTGGAATGACCAAGATCGTCAAATTCCGATCGGGGATGAAAATTCTACGACTAAAACAATTCTCAGATCTAAATTCTATATCACTGTCGTTGTGCTCTCGGGACAGTGGTAAGAATGCACAGTTTTGATGAAATTAACTTCGAAATTTCATGAATCTCAAAACATGAAACTTTTATCCCTAAATCTAAGCTTTCTAGAACATCCAAAATTATTAGATTTGGATAAGAAACGAGTAACTTATGGCCAAATCAATTTCAGGTAGTTTGTTGTCAGGTCAGCGACAAACAACCGTGATTTCGACCATTCAAACCTCAAAATTTGGCAAAGCACAAAACATAAAAGTTATAGGCTATAGAATAAGCTTTCCAGAACATCAAGAAAATCTTAATTCCGATTTAAGATGAATGAGATATGACTAATTTACTAACAGCAATAAACTAATTATAATTTCAGCTAGCATATATTACAAGCACCTTATGTGCACACCCCAAAATGAATGCAAAGATGATCAAAGAGCTATGATTCACATGTTACATAATAAATCATGTGTTACTAACTGATTACCGAAATCAAAAGATGATTAAACATATATTAGAAGAGGTTTTTAGCAATATACCTCTCTAGAAAGCAACAAAGACCACTATAGTATCAACCCAAGTTAGCAAAAGATGATTAGGAGGCTATAAGATCAAAAAAACACATAAAACATGTGTTACCAAATAAATTTCAGAAATTAGAAAGATATAAAAACTGATTTGAGGTGGGTATTTGCATTACCTTTGCATAGAATGACTTGCATAAGCTAAAACTAGAAGGAGATGAAGATAGAGGCCATTTTTATTAAGAAGCTTTAGGAAATGATTAGGGTTTTGATTAGGGATGAATGAATGAGGTTAGGAGAGTTTGAGATAATTTATAGAGGAGGTTTAGGGTGGGTTATTGGGTGAGGTTTAGTAACCCAATAAGAAGAGAGTTATTTACATATTTCCAAAATTTAGTCTAAGTGTTCATATATGTTTATAAAACTCATTTTTCTTATGCAAACCCGTTTAAAAATCTCTCCTAAAATATTTAACTTTCCAAAAATAACATTTTATCCTCATTTTAAATCCCATGTTTCCCATTTAATTAAAATAGCCTTTTTCAAATAAATTTTTGTTATTCCAAATCCTTTTATGCTTCATTAAAATAAATAAAAATTCTAACTTTTATTTATTAATTGGTAATGAAAATCCCGGGTTGTTACACAATCCCATTATCATCGAAGAATCATTACAAGCTATGGATTCTGAAGAAGAAGAGCCTTTAGAAGAACCACAAGAGGATAAAAAGGAAGAACATCCTTTGCCAAATCCGGATGTTCATATGGACGAAGATGATGGCGTAATTTGCGTTGGAGAGGTCCTTTTTGACGCTAATGAGAACTTGGTCGAACAACGTGGAAACTTTTGTCTCCACTATCCAAATTGTTCGGTCCATAAATCTCCAATAGTCAAGGGTCCTCTTTAAGCGTTTTTCATTTTTTTCAAGTATAAAATCTTGAATTCCATTTAACTTAGGTAGCTATATTTCACTCATACATAGTTATTATTCTTATGTCATATGTTTGTTTATCTCATTTTCTATTAAGTTTAAGGTTTATAGGTTATTTTTGTTGATGAGAAAGGGGGATAAGTTATATAAAATAGTAGGCTTGGAGTAAGGGGGAGTTGTTGGTATGATCGAAGTGGTAAGTATATTTTATAAGGTTGTCATCATCAAAATGGGGGAGATTGTTAGGAACTGGAGATAGTGGTTTTGATGACAACAACCTTTGTAACTTATTTTATTATAACTTATATACTAACACTATTGTCTAGATATATATGAATGTTATTATGTAGGATATATATAAGGCAGGTACTGATTATTGAAGACTGTACAGTATAAAGATCAAGAATGAAGAAATCAAGTTTGAAGACTCATGAGTATCAAGATCAAGATTTCAAGATAAGTGTCTAGTTTTGTTAAAACTTCATAATAGCATGGAAATCTTCATTCCAAATTTCATTTGGGATGGAACCCATTTCTACCTTCTTAGTGGCTTACAAACTCACGACAAGTAGCTTACAAACCTACGACAAGTGGCTTACAAACCCACGAACATTCTGGTTTTGTACAAGTTCTCGAGTCCTGATGTGATGAAATATTCTGCAGGAAGAAGCTTGCAAAACTACTTCAAAATTGTTTTTTAAAATGATTTTCAAAACTGTTTTTTTAAATGTTTTAGCTTTAAAAATTATCTTTTCAAATGATTTTCAAAAAGATGTTTTAGCCTTAAAATATTCTTTGTTTTTGTTTTTAAATAAACTCTTGTTTTAAACTTCGTTTGTTTTTAAACTATCTTCTGATTTTTAAATATTCTTTTATAATATATATATATATACTTGAGATTTAAAATCAAATTTATATATACATTCTAAAAATATATTTTTCTACTCTTCTTTATTTTAAAACATAGGAAAATTAGTTTATTTTACTCCAAAATCATTTTATCTTGTTTTCCTTTCAATACCATTTTCAAAACAAATTTTACATTGTTTTTAACTAAGGGATGTCGACATCATGGGATACCCCATGTCGACATGGTGGCCGTTAAATTCAAAAGTTTCAATTTTCAAAAGAAGTGTCTATTCTTTTAAATCTCTTCACTAATGGTTATGACCGTTACTGGTCTATAAATAGCCTTCACAAACGAATTTTTTAACTAACTATTTTCTTATTTTCTTCACTCCTTCTCCACAAATCCATATTCTAAAATTATCATATTTTTTAGATCGTGCCGAAATTCTGCCGAATTATCAAGTGAATCAAATTAGAATCTCATTCTTGTTTGATTCTCTGCCCTCTCTCGAAAATCAAAGTGCTATCCAGAGTTTTAGGATCAATTTGTAATCAAAAGTTTATCGAGTCTCTCTATAAGGTGTGGTTGTGCTTGGAAATCAATTGGGTGATCTTGTGTCCCGTAAATCAAGAGAGTTTTCCCCGGACTCGAAGACAGGAGGGTATCTCAAGGCCTTTAGAAATTGAGGATTGTAATCTCGACATTGGTATAATAAAAATCTGTACGAGGTGTTTGCCTTGGTGCTGGACTGGACGTAGGGTAACTCCGAACCAGTATAAAATCCGGTGTGTTCTTTCCTTTTACTCCTTTTTATTTACTTTCTGCATCTGTGTTTGATTCTGTGATTGTTCTGTGATTAAGTTCTGCATTTGTTTATATCATAATTTTTAAATTAGTCCATATAAGTCTTAGAATCCATTAAACACTATTCACTCCCCTCTAGTGTTAAATTAGCCTTAAGATCCTTAATTCGCACTCCCTTTCAGTATCGACTAGAATTCTTAAGTCACTAAACAGTTCAAACAACACAGTATAAACCTTTTTATAGCACTAACAAATACGCACTCTTATATAATATACAATCAAACTCATTCTAGGGTATTGCTCTATCTCTAATGAGTCTACACTACCAAAGCCTAGGTGTTCGCTCAACCTAAGCTCCGATACCAAATGTAATGAACTAGGCTTTTCGACCCTCGAAAATCGACACTAATATGTCCATTGTATTACATGCCGAATATTCAAGTGCCGGAAATACCGATCTGTTAGGGTAAAAGAAGAAGGTAGAAGATAGAAAAAACTAAACAAATAGAGAATCTCACAACGCGATAGAATAACATCTATTAATCAAATAATTCTTTACAAGGTCATTTCAAATAATACATCAGAATAATACCAATACATTCTATCCTAGGACAGTTATAACAACCTATCCTTACATAACAGATACAACATACAAATGATATAGCAGAACCATATAATAACTAGTTATCGATGAAGCCTTTTGCTCCAATCTCCTCCTCAATGCATCTGTAAGAACCTGAACTACTTGGCTGCCCATAAAAATTTGAGCACCCAAGAGTTTTAGGGAAAGAAAATAAAACTCCGGGTCAGACATGGGTCTGGTGTGAGTAAACTCAAGAAACTAAATTATTAAGTTAAAAACTCTTTTGAAATCAATGGTATCTTGTAAGACCACACCTCACATAAACACAGCCGAGTTTTTACCTTACGATAATCAAAACATTTTAATATAAAAATCAAGTGATATTATAATAATGTCTAATGGCTCAAAGTAAAATATTAAAATAGCTAGAATGCTTGCATCTCACGTTCCAACATTTTGGTATACAACTAAAACCGTAAAGCTCGTATTGGAGAATGGATTCCAACTAATGACTGGGCTACTGGGGTATCGCCCGTCTCAGTACACCTCTAGAACAAATGTACCGAGATCGTAACTAACGACCCCTGCCAACACAGGACCGGCCTAACCCTTGTTTGATAGTACCGATTATGTCATCAACCTGGTTGTTCCCAACCTTTATGGAGCTCCCTCCTGCACAACTGAATCTGAAAATATGAATGGTCATCTAGAAAGGTGATAACATACCCTTTGTGGGAGCTACCCACACCTATCCCTGCTGCATCTCCCATGTTTTAGTTATTTCCGGTTGATGAGGCTTGAGGCTACATTTTACCTTTCACATATAGCACTTCCCTCTTGGAATGCTAACACTGCCTTCTTGGCATCAATGCAATGCTAGCATTCATCCATACAAGTTCATTCTAGGACTGAACGAAACCGAAAGCACTACTCCTATTACGTCCATTACGGGGAATCAATCCCAATGATTAATAAAGAATAGCCCTTGTACTTCAAACTCCATCTTTGATGCCAAGCTCTTCAGATGTCTTCATCACAAAAAGTTGAGCTGGATCGAAGAGGTTTTCGGATAACATATCCGATCTCGGTCTTTTCGAAACAACTTTGATAATTTCCGGTAAACTCAACCCCGGTTCTTTAGGAAATAAACAGACAAACAAATAAGTGAGGAGTTCACCTCCTAACCTTTTGAATGAACGGGTTTCCTTATCATTTTTCCTAGGAGAACGAACGAGTTTATATATACAGTATAGCACCACCGATGGTACTGTACCATATAATTTCCGCGTTTCTCCTAGATGTTTCCAAAGTTACGTTTTGGGCCAAGATTTGATAGTCGGGTATTTAACTATCACATAACAAACATCCAATCATGGTTTAATTTCAACATGGGATCCACTAAGCCTTTATTTATTAATCTTTAATTAATAATCCACTTTATTAAACTTGATCAGAAGATCCTTTCAAAACACTATTCCCAGACACCTTGCATTTCCTTTATACTTGGAAAATATTCATATACTTATCTCAATGGCATAAGTATATTTATAAACTTACAAAGTTTTCTTCATTTCAAATCCCATATTAAAGAACCAAACAAGTTTCCTTTTCAAAAGCTTATCTCATATTTTGGTTAACTTATAACTTCCAAAATAAAGTTATAGCCCGCTTTTATAAACCTTTAAGTTAATTTATAAAGCCTCTTTCCAAATCTTTGAAATGATTTATAAATTTTCTTCCTATTTATAACTTTCTTATAAATCTTCTTAAAGAATTTCTTCATAAGATATCCTTTATAAAACATCATTTGTAATCACCTTTAAACAAACCTTTTATTTAGGTAAACTCCTTTCTATAGACAAGTTATCATTTATGAATATCTTGATAAAATAATTATATAACTTGCAAAACCATTCATAAACCCTCTACCTCAAAGTGATTAAAGAATTAAAATAAATTCAAAATCATACTTTATAATTTCAAAACGAGGCTTAGAGCTCCTAATGGTACTAATTTAAATTACCATTCAATTTCAATTCCAATTTACTTCACAGTTATTTACATAGGTCAAGATATATGTAAATACAACTCATATCCAAATCAAGGATTTATCATGCCAATATGAACTAACTAACATATACATGTCCAAATTATAATATTAGGATGGTGATTTGTCCTGCTATATAGACGTCCAAACAAAATCATTACATATAGTAGAATGGAGATTTATTCTACTAACATATGTCCACACAATCAACAATCAATTTATAATAGAATGGAAATTTTTTCTCTTATTCTATATCCACAACAATCAAACACTTACCATATAGCAGAACGGTGATTTATTCTGCTATTAGATGTCCAAACAATACAATCAATCAACACTTTAACCCATTAATAGTTATTTGTCTACTTCATGGTATCAACACTTGAATTCTTGTATTCAAAACATTCCTTGGAACAGAAGTTCCCTTTAAACGATTATATTCTTAGAAAACCAGGATTTAAAACTTAAAACTTCCATTTAAAATAATTAAATTCAAGTTAAACTCTTTATTAAATCATAATTAAACTTAATTAAATCTTAATTTAACTTAGTTAATAATTAATAAATAATTAAACCTTTAAATAATTAATTAACCCCTAATTAACTATTAATGAAACCCAAATTAATAATTTACTAACAATTAAATAATTAATTAACCTTCATTAATAATTAAATATTAATTAATCTTCATTATTTAATAAAATGATAATAGTAAAATAATTTGATTTAATTAATTAAAATTTAATTAATAATTAAACATTAACCAAATAAATATTTACTTAAAATTAATCCTTAATTAAGTAATTATTTAGTAAATAATCAACATTTAATTAAATAATAATTAATTAAATACTTTAAACTATAACTAAATAATAAATAAAATAATTACAATTGATAAAATTAATTACCCTTTTAAACCTAAGTAAGTCATTAATTAAAACTTCTTAATTAATAAATGATTAACTTACTTAATTAATATTAATTAATACTAATTGCTTAATCAGATTAATTAATTAATTAATTAATAATTATTATTAATTAACCAATTAATTTTAATTAATAAACCTTCTTAATTAAGTTAAAAATAACTTAAGCATCACTAACTTATTTTGAAAAGGATTTTCAAAACATTTTAAAAAGAAAACTTGGAACTTGAAAATTTGAAAAATCCGAACTACATCCATAACGACTATCGCTATGGGTGCAATAACCTAGGATTCAATTTTAAGTTATTATCCCAAAACTCAAACTTTTCACTCTCATTTACTAAAGGAAGAATTTTTAAACTTTAGTAAAGTTTGAAAACAAATTTAAGGAAAACAAATCAAATCTTTACTAAAACAAGTAAACGATTTGATTTGCAACCGGATCTCAAGTCCACTACACTTTCAAGATACTACCTTCTATACTCACACAGTCACATATCCAAAGTCACATACACAACAACCTGATTCAATAACATAACCAAATCCTAGCCTATACCGATCATCATTTAAACATATCCATTTGAGTGCTAATGCTAACCCATACATTAGCACTAATCAACATATTTCAAACATATCAAGATCCAATCGTATGTGACATACATATAGCCTTAAAATCAACATAACATACAAGATAAAGTTCTTTCCAAATAAATTAGGAATTTACTCACCTTATACCTCGACAAAATTCCACTCGAACCCTAGAAAATAAGCTCGAAAAAGGTCACTTTCCCATAGATTTTTGGATCCATTACTCTCGGATTTTTAAAAAGAGATCTAAAGGAAAGTTTTATAAAATTTTATTCTCTATCATTTAAAAAAATAATTACTCAAAAAGGTAAAATTTTGAGGAAGTTATGATCTAAAAAAGATGAACCATTTTCGGGTATAAAACTCAAGGGTGAAAAACACTCTGTAAAGAGTCAAAATTTTGGCCTTGCTATGATCAAAATTAGAAATAGTAGTCTAAGGGAAAGTTGAAGAAATTTTGCACCGTTTTGAGAAAAGAAGAATTCCATTTGAGTTAGAAATGAGGGAGAAGTGGTTGGTGGAAGAAGGTGAAAAAATGGGAAAACCTATGGCTATTTATAAGCAAAAAAATCTCACATCATATCAACTTATATATATATATAATAATAATTTATAATTAATATTGTTTAGTCACATCAATCCTTTTATAAATATATATTTATATATAATTATTATGTGTTGTCACATCACTCTCTTTATAAATAATATATATATATATAATTATTATGTGTTATCACATCAGTCTTTTTATAAATATATATAATTATTATGTGTTGTCACATCCCTTTCTTTGTAATTATATATATAATTATAATTATTATGTTTACTCACATCAATCTCTTTATATATATATATATAATTATTATGTGTTGTCACATCACTTATTAAATTAAAATTAATAATAAGATAATATTCTTAAGTATATTATTATCTAGTTAATTAACTCTTACATATATATGTATATATGTATATATGTATAGTGTACAAAGATGAACAACGTTTTCGACAACTTTCCGGTGTCGAAAATTCAAAATTCCAAAACACGTTCTTTGGTCACATTTTCTATATTTCTACGAACTATTTAATTTGGTAAACAAATTTGAAAAAAACTTTACCGTTGTTATTAATTGATTAAAACGAGTTTATTTATCTATAAAAATTCATTTATTGACTATATAAAATTCCCTAGTTTAAGTGACAAAACCCTGGGTCGTTACACCCTTAAATATGAAAATATATGATTCAAAACAAAATAGAGATGGAATTATTATTCACCTTGATTTAGATAAAGAGATTGGATTGAGATTGATTTCCCCTAAGCTTGATTCTCTAGCCTTTTAATTTGAATTCTTCTTATTAATGGCTGGCCTCTCTTCCTTGAGTTTTTGTTTTCAAAATGACGTGGATGAGAAGAAAAAGTTAGGAGCAAAAAAAAAATGTGTAAGGGTTATGGGCGACAATTCCAATTATACCCTCATGTAATTCAATCAACCAAAAACCCATTCTTAAGCCCATTAATTTTATATTAGGCTTGGCCTTAATTAAATTAATTCAAGTCTCAATCCCCTTACCGCTTACCATTTACATTATTCGATTTAATTTATCTAATTAAATCTCCTGAATGATGTTATCAAAAATTAGGGGTGTTACAAATTTCTCGATCATATTGATTGATCTCTATAAATGTATCATCAGCTTGTTGGCGGAGAAGACAACTTCTCTTAGCTTAACACCCTTTCCTGAGAAGTACAAGCTTAGGAGTTATACGTTTGTAGAAATTAGTTGTGTGATTGTGAAATGGAAAACTAGCATTCAAAGTGAAAGACGTGCTATATAAAAGGTGTTCGTTACCTCATGCCTCACACCTGGGAATGGTGAAACAGGGGATGCTTTAACGCTAAAGTGGGTCACAACCAATCTAGGTATGAAATTACCTTCTAGGTGGATAAAAATTCTATCCACTATATCATCAGGCTTAAATTATATGGTGTATGCTTGGGATCCCGGATAGGTCGGTAACGGCCGGGTGATGTAATACTCGGTGCTATTCATATAATTTTCGGATAGGTCGGTCTTAATTCGCATAAGGACTAGCATGAGGGCCTCAAGTGCATTTCTCTAGAAATGCATTGTACGGGAGGTAGTCCCTTACCCTGCTATTTAGTTGGAAATCCAATATCCAATAAGTGCCGTACAGACTTAGTTATGCAAAGTACTAAAATGTGAGATGCAAGCATTTCATCTAAGATTTATTAGTTATTTGAAAATGTTTTCAAAAGAATGTCATAAATTTTTTTTTTCAAAAATCTGCGTATCAAAGATTTTGGTTATCATAAGGTGAAAACCCGTTCCATGTTTATGTACGGCGTGGTCTTATGAGATACCCTTTTGTTTTCAAAACCCATATTTTGAGTTTCTCACACCGATCCCATGACTGACCCAGAGTTTAATTTTCTTTTCCCCTTAAACTCTGGGTGCCATATTTTTCGGAAAATCAAGTAGTCAGGCAGCTTAGAGCATTTTGGAAGGATCCCGGGGTATGAAAACAAGAGGGTCCTTTGTCTATAGTTATCTATTCTCAACTTTCCACTGTATTGTGTATCGTGTATTTTGTATCTACCAGTCCATACAAGGATATGTAGTTATAAATATCCTAGGCTGGGTTAGTACTTATTGTAACTCTGATGAATCGCTTGGAGTGATTATATGTACTTTCCACGTATATAATTATGTTATTTAATATGATGTGAGAGTCTACTATTATTCTATTTTATACGTTTATTTCTTATTAACACCTGATCATACGTCTTTCCGGCACTTGAATTTGCGGTGTGAATACCGTGGATGTATTAGTGTCGATCTTCAAGGGTCGAAAAGATGGGTTGTCACATGAAGCAAGCATAGAATATGGGCATTCAAGTTCGATGATTTAAATGTATATGTATGATAGATGTGTGATCTTGTACCACAAACGGTGAGAAGGGAAACATGCTCATGTAGCATAGATGGTGGGTCAAGGAGAATTGATCTTGTTGTCCCGCAGATGCTGGGTCTAGGTTGAGTGGATGTTAAGCGATCTTGTAGCGCATGAGGCGAGTCCAAGACATGAATATAAGTTGATATGATCCCGTACTATAGATGGCGAAATGGAAACATTTAGTTGAATGTAGAACAACTTGTAGCACATAAGGTAAGGCCATGGAGTGTTTATGTACGTGTTAAACATTGATTATATTATGCAGTATCTCTTTAGTATATGTGCAGTAAACATGTTTGACATACTTAGACTTATGTCTAACCTTCTTCGTTATTGCTCTATATCTATAGTATTTAGGTTGATGGAGCTCAGAGACGTAGAGGGAATGGTGACAAAGACCTTGTGTCATAAATATTGTACATATGGTAAATATACCATTTGATTTGTATACATTATATGGTATGACTTATGATTGGTATTGTATGGACATATGAAATGATGTAACTGACAATAGTGTGGTTTGAAAATATGTGTGATGCCCCACCTCTATACCCACGCCAACCAAGAACACTACGATGTAGTGCTGTCAATTAGCACGGAGAATAAGGCTGTGGAGGAGCGACCATCCATGTAACTTCTTTGTGCGAGCACCGATATGTCAGATAGAATAGAATGCATATCATTTAAGGAGGAAATTTGACATACCGATACAAACTCAAAGTTATCACACAGTGGCTATATATAATCTTCGGAAACAAACATAGAAATAATCATAACATAAACCAGTCACAGACATCCATATCACAAAGGCGGAAGAAGATATGAATATATATATAACACATGAAAGTGTACATCAGAGTAGTGGTTAGAAAGATCCACGATAATACAAAAGAATAGCAACACGTGCTATACAAAAGAATAAATACACAACATAGTGTCTATATCTCAAATGTGTACAACCAAAAACTACTAATCTAAGTAGTTAGCCAAAAGTCAGAATAACTCAGAAGAGAAGTCAAGCAGAAGCACCTATAACATCTCGGTCTGACCCGAATATTATTTATAAGAAAATAATAAACGGATCAGTCTAACTATAAATATCAGATGACATGATATAAAATAAGGGGTATGGCATAAACATATAATAACCATAATGGCATACTACTATAACTATGTAAATGATAATCAACAAGGGATTAATCAATATCACAAGAATCTTCTCAAAGATCCAAACCCATAAAAAGGTAATACACACGAATTCACCAATACACAAAAATTGATAAAGCATATCAATGAAAACCACGAAAATTGGTGAAGCACTAAATCTAGAAATCAACACATGAAATCCAGAACAAATCCCAAAAATCAACACACGAAATCCAGAAATCACTAAAAGGGGGAAGTCCGAGCACACAGACGAGAAGCTATCTCATGGAAGCTATCCATTTAATTTTTCGAACACACGAATGGCCCGAAGGCCTTTGACACACGAACGGCCCGAAGACCATGGGGTGCTACCCCATATATGTGAGTAGAAACATCACACAAGAGAGGTCTAGTCTCCCTTGCAGACAAAGAGACATCGCTCAATCGCTAGTCTAAATCACAAAAATGATCGTCATGATCATAAGGAAGTGTCGATCACACCAAGCTAGTAAATATATGAGTTTAGCTTCATGTCCCATAACCACTTGCTTAACTTAAATATTTACGAACAAACTGTAGATCTTCACTAGAAAGTTGTCACAAAAAGGTTCAGTCGAACAAGTCCAAGAATTAACCGACGAAGCAAACGCAAGCGTTTCATACCACCTGTTTTGCTAATTCGTTTAATTAGATTCCTCATCCGAGTGAAGTAAAGGCTTGTATATACTAGTAGATTGGAAAACGGTTTGAGAAAAAGGAGCTTTGTAGTAAAATAGTGTTGAAACCGCTTTGATGAAAGAGTTTTGATATTCTCTACTAGTATTGAAGCCTTCACATTTATAAAGTGACAAGTCACAAAACGATTGTTGAAACAAATCGAATCACATAAATTCACATTCGAAGACGTGAGAAAAGTCCAAAGAAATCAATTCCAAAACCATCAAAGTAGAAGTATACTTGTGACCTATCGTGGTCGTATTAAAGTGAAACGACTTAAAGTCAAATAGGTCGAACGACCTAAGGGTAAAATGCCATGCGGCCTAGCAGAAGAACAGGTCGAGCGACCTAGCCAAATACAGGTCATACGACCTAAGCATAAAAGGCGAGCGACCTAACGTTTTAACAGAGCCATGTGGCCTAACGTGTTACAACCTAAGTCTTGGCCGAGCTAAGGAAAAGGATCAAGCGACCTAACGAAGTCGAGCTAAGGAGTGCTAGTAGGTCAAGCGACCTAGCGACCTACGTAGTGATGAGGCCAAGCGACCTAGTGGATGCGACCTAAGGGGTAGCGACCTAAAGGAGATAAGGCCTAACGACCTAAAGGTATTGGGGTCTTGCGACCTACGACCTAATGGTGGAAGGCTGAGCAACCTACGCTCCAAGCAAGGTCGAGCGACCTAAAGAATATAAGGTCTAGCGACCTAAGGACTCGAGCGACCTAAGAACTCGAACGACCTAACTCCAAACGAGCTATATGCAGGCGGGTCTCATCACACTTGAACGACCTATGTTATTTAAGGAGCGAGCGACCTAAGTCCAGATCTACGCCAGAGCGACCTAAGGTCCAGATCTATGCCAGAGCAACTTAAGGTCCAGCAACCTACGACCTAACAGCCATCGACCTAGATGCGAACGGGCCAGTTCCGAGGCAGAACGACCTAGCTCCAGGAAATTCACCAAAACACTAAAATTTGGAGTTTTTTCGCCAATCCAATCCAAACCAAAAGCAAATATACATGCTAAAGTGATCGGAATTCATCCCTAACAGTCCAATGACAGTTATAGGCAAGATGTGAGATAAAAATCTCACCTTTTCACTAAAATGGATGAAGATGAAGCTTAAAATGCTATGCAAGAACAACCACTAGCTTAAATCAAAGTCTTCTCTGGAATTTGAAGTTGAATTACGGATTTGAATTGAAGACTTGAGCTTGGAGTTTTAATTTCCCATTCCCTCCTCCATTTTCGATGAAGCTTTAATGTTTTAGTGAAGAGATGAAGTTATGAAGAGAAGGGGGTTGGGCTGAGGTAATATGGGTGCAGTCCAAACCAAAGTCAAGCGGGAAAAAGTAGCGAAAATTCCACTAACTCCAAACATATCAAAGTTTATACTTAAAAAGATCGCAAATGTCATTTTGAACTCAATGGAGGTGGTCTCGAGTCCAAATTTGACCGTATGCAAAAAGTAGCTTTTCGGATCAAAATCCAATTAACGATAAAATATTTAAATAAAATATTTAAACATAAAATCGATAAATATGCGGGTTGTTACAGACTCCCCTCCTTAAAGAAATTGCGTCCTCGCAATATATAAGATGGAAATAAAAAGTAACAACCATAAAAGCATATTAACACAAAAGAAATTTGGAAATAAGAAGTTTACCTCAAAGAGCATGAGAAAGTAAGTCCAGATGTGTTTGCACGATGAATTCTTTAGTTTCCCAAGAGCAATCCTTAGGATTTGAGGACCATTAAACTTTAACAAGTGGAACATCTTTATTTCGAAGTCGTTTGTTCTCCGAAGCAATAATTCGAACAGGATGCTGCTCATAAGTTAAATTAGGTTAAACTTCAATCTCTTCCACAACACCGGGCTCAAGCATCGAATCGGAATCCCGAAGGCACTTCCGTAATTGAGAAATGTGAAACACGTCATGCATGGTAGAAAACTGAGCCGGTAATGAAAGACGATAAGCCATGGAAGCAATACGTTCAGTGATAGGAAATGGCCCAATGTATCGAGGCGCTAACTTTCTCGATCGACTGAAACGTACAACACCCTTCATAGGTGAAACACGAATAAATACGAGGTCTCCCACAGAAAATTCTAATTTTCTTCTTCGGTTATCGGCATAGGATTATTGTCTACTCTGGGCTTCTTTCATCCTATGTCGAATAAGTTCAATCTTTTCTGTGGAATCACAAATAAAATCTGGTCCCAAAACCAGCTTCTCACCGGCCTCAAGCCAACAAGAAGGAGATCGGCATGGCCTTCCATAGAGTGCCTTGAAAGGAGCCATACCAATACTAGATTGGAAGCTGTTATTATAGGAAAACTCAACAAGTGAAATATGATCTTCCCAACTTCCACCGAAATCAAGCACACAAGCACGAAGAAGATCTTCAAGAGTTTGATTCACACGCTCAGTTTGTCCATCGGACCGGGGGTGATAAGCGATGCTAAAATTAAGCTTCGTTCCCAAAGCTTTTTGAAGACTCTTCCAGAATCCACTAGTAAACAATGGATCTCGATCACTAACAATGGAAGAAGGAACTCCATGTAGTTTAATAATTTCTTTGACAAAGAGTTTGGCCAGAAGAGGAACGGTTCGGTTCGACCGAACGGGAATAAAATGGGCAGATTTAGTAAGTCTGTCAACGACTACCCATAAACTATTATGAACTGAACGAGAACGGGGAAGGCCATCTATAAAATCCATGGAAATTTGATCCCACTTCCAAACTGGAATTTCCAATGGTTGCAATAACCCACCTGGCCTTTGATGTTCAGCCTTAACAAGTTGGCAAGTCATGCAACACTTAACAAAGTTAGCAATATCAGCTTTCATTCCCTCCCAGTAATAAATTCGCTTCATATCAGCGTACATTTTACTGCTACCGGGATGAATGGAAAATTTGGAACGATGAGAATCTTCTAAAATATCTTTACGAAGATCACTAATATTTGGTACGATCGTTCTACCAAATTTTCGAATGCCGCCACGAAAATCAATATCAAAGTCTTTCAAACATTCAATATCGGTTTTATCCTTAAGATTTTGGCCAAGCAAAGCCAATTCAGGATCTAGCTGTTGAGCTTTAAGAATGCGGTCTAAAAGAGAAGGACGAGCCTCAAGGCTACATAAAACAAGAGATGAACATAAATCGGAGACACGATCTCGAATTTCACAAGTGGATAAATCCTCGAGATCCCTCCATTCGGATATCATCATTGAAACAACTGCTTGTTGCTTGCGACTAAGTGCATCGGCAACTCGATTTCTTTTTCCGGGAGTATAAAGGATATCAAGATCATAAGAGGCAAGGAACTCGAGCCAACGCTGTTGATGAAAATTAAGTTCCTTTTGAGAGAATAAGTATTTTAGAGACTTATGATCGGTATAAAGCACGAATTTCTCCACCAAAAGATAATGTCGCCAAATTCGAAGGGCGAAAACGATAGCCGCGAGTTCTAAATCATGTGTGGCATATCCAGTCTCAACCGGCTTCAATTGCCTAAAAGCATAAGCAATAACACGTTCTTTCTGCATAAGAACGGCACCCAAACCAACGCGACTAGCATCGTTATAAACAACAAAATCTTGATTCCCTTCGGGAATAACAAGAATAGGAGCATCAGAAAGGAGTTCTTTTAATTTCTGAAAAGAAGTTTCACATTTGTCTGACCAAATGTATTTAACACCTTTCTTTGTTAAGCCAGTAAGAGGCACGTCAATCTTAGAAAAGTCTTTTATGAAACGGCGGTAATTACCTGCCAATTCGAGAAAGCTACGGATTTCAGTCACACTCTCCAGTATTTTCCAACTTTGAATCGCTTCGATTTTTTAAGGATCCATTGATATTCCGGATTCGGAAATAATATGACCGAGAAACTTCACACTAGATTTCCAAAAGTGGCATTTGGAAAATTTTGCTTTTAGTTGATTGCTCCTAAGAGTTTCCAATACAATTCGAAGATGCTTTTCATGTTCCTCCTCGGTTTTAGAATACACCAGAATATCATCAATAAAGATGAGAACGAACCGATCGAGGAAATCTTTGAAAACTCGATTCATGAGGTCAACGAAATAAGCCGGAGCATTTGTTAAACCGAATGGCATAACTAGCCATTCATAAGATCCATAACGAGTTCGGAATGAAGTCAAAGGAATATTATCCTCTGCAATACGAAGCTGATGAAAACCGGTAGCCAAGTCCAATTATGAAAAGACTCTAGCACCACTAAGTTGATCAAACAGATCATCAATCCGAGGCAAAGGATATTTATTCTTAATAGTAAGATCATTAAGCTTGCGATAGTCGACGCAAAGCCTAAGTGTACCATCGGACTTACTTACGAAAATAGCTGAAGCACCCCAAGGCGAGGAACTAGAGCGAATAAGTTGCTTCGTCTCTAACTCGGATAATTGTTTGCGCATCTCTTCATTCTCTTTAGTAGACATGCGATAAGGAGGACGAGTAATAGGTTGAGCTCTAGGTATAAGATTAATTTTGAACTCAATTGCTCGCTTAGGTGGTAGTCCTAAAACGGGCTCAAAGATGTCGGAAAATTCACAAACGACGCGAATAAGAGAAATGACATCTTCCTCATCATCATTATCATTATCACGAGGATTTAAAGAATATAAAGATGCAACCAAAGCGGAATCCGAATCTTTAAGAACAATAGAAATCTGATTAACAGATTGCGGATGACGGAGATAAATAGTCCGCTCAGGACATAGGATATGAGCTTCATAACGAGTAAGCCAATCCATACCCAAAATCATTCCAAAGCCTAAGTAACGCATGACATGCAAATCGGCTAGGAAAGAAAAATCACACAAAATAATCTCGACGTCTTTACAAAGCAAACTAAGAGTTGCGGATCCACCAACCGGATTCGCAATTCTTAAAGAAGTCATTAAAGCAACAACACTTAAGGAAAGAGTGTCTACAAGTTCCTTTGATATAAAAGAATGGGATGCACCCGTATCAAAGAGAACTCTAAAAGGTTGATCATGAATTATAATAATGCCATCAAGGAAAGAATGAGACATACCTTGACCGCGAGATGTGTTGCCAGGGGCTTGAGCAACGTTTAACTTTCCCTCCTTCTTGCTTGGAAGCTTAGGGCATAGATGCATATAATGATCCGGACTTTTACAGTAGCGACAAGAACGGGGCTTTGAACACTTGTTCGCAAAATGACCCCTAGCACCATAGTTGTAGCATTTCCCATCACTAGAGGAAAAAGTCTTTGCAGCAGGAGTTACTTGCTTACCCTTTTTGTTGGGATAAGGACCTTTGAATTTGTTTGGCCTCTTCTTGTTGTTGAAGTTTGGTTTGGAAGCCACCACTTCAACATCACTGTCCTTATCAGCCTCTTCAAGACGAAGAGCGATATCAATGAGTTGGTCGAACGAAACTTCTAACTTTAGAAGTAATGGCTTTTTGAGATTCTTGTTTAAGCCATAGACGAACCTCTGGTTCTTCTTCAATGGAGTGTTGATGTATTCAACTCCATATTTGGACAGTGACTCGAAGGATGCGACATAATCTGTCACAAAGGATTCACCTTGAACATGGTCTATAAAACGACGAGCCAATGTCACCTTCTCTGCTTCTGGTACGAATTTTAATTCGAAGCGTTCCCGGAATTGCTCCCAGGTAAGATCCGCTTCATTAATCTCAGAAATAAGAAGTTCATACCAATCCAATGCTCTCTCTTGGAGCATACTGGAAGCCACCTAGACACGGTGAAGATCGACAAGATTCATGCGAGAAAAGATTTGATAGCATGTTCTTAACCAAGCCTGGACCTCGATAATAGTTTCGGAACCTTTGAACGGTTTCCCACCCAAGTTGGTATAATCGTTGCACAAATGTGCAAATCCAGACTTAGGGTGAGTTGGTTCTGGATTAGGACCAGCTGCCTGAGCATTCTTTACTAAATCAAGAAGCTGTTGAGCAGTCATAAAAACTCCATCATGGGGAGTAACAGTAGATGGTCCAGCTCTGGGACGACCTGGTCTAGACATTCTTCTTTAAGGAAGAGAAAAGAAGAAAAGTTATTCTCCAAATAAATATCAAGCAAATCTTGATAGATAAAACAAGGATACATAGAAGGAAATATGATAAATCGGTACGAAGACTCGAATTAAATCCTAAGGCATGACTCCTAAGTTGGACTTAGGACGATGATTCTTGTTAAGTTATTCTACATTGTTCCGAAGTTTGGCTCTAATACCAAGCTGTGACGCCCTACCTCTATACCCATGCTAACCAAGAACACTACGATGTAGTGTTGTCAATTAGCACGGAGAATAAGGCTA
Source organism: Allium fistulosum (assembly GCA_030737815.1). Lineage (NCBI taxonomy): Eukaryota > Viridiplantae > Streptophyta > Magnoliopsida > Asparagales > Amaryllidaceae > Allium > Allium fistulosum. Next base: position 1,121,728,140 of record CM060904.1, on the reverse strand, counting down.
TGGAGGAGCGACCATCCATGTAACTTCTTTGTGCGAACACCGATATGTCAGATAGAATAGAATGCATATCATTTAAGGAGGAAATTCGACATATCGATACAAACTCAAAGCTATCACACAGTGGCTATATATATAATCTTCGGAAACAAACATAGAAATAATCATAACATAAACCAGTCATAGACATCCATATCACAAGGGCGGAAGAAGATATGAATATATATAACACATGAAAGTGTACATCAGAGTAGTGGTCAGAAAGATCCACGATAATACAAAAGAATAGCAACACGTGCTATACAAAAGAATAAATACACAACATAGAGTCTATATCTCAAATGTGTACAACCAAAAACTACTAATCTAAGTAGTTAGCCAAAAGTGAGAATAATCCAGAAGAGAAGTCAAGCAGAAGCACCTGTAACATCTCGGTCTGACCCGAGTATTATTTATAAGAAAATAATAAACGGACCAGTCTAACTATAAATATCAGATGACGTGATATAAAATAAGGGGTATGGCATAAACATATAATAACCATAATGGCATACTACTATAAGTATGTAAATGATAATCAACAAGGGATTAATCAATATCACAAGAATCTTCTCAAAAATCCAAACCCATAAAAAGGTAATGACACACGAATTCACCAATACACAAAAATTGATAAAGAATATCAATGAAAACCATGAAAATTGGTGAAGCACTAAATCCAGAAATCAACACACAAAATCCAGAACAAATCCCAGAAATCAACACACGAAATCCAGAAATCACTAAAAGGGGGAAGTCCGAGCACACGGACGAGAAGCTATCTCATGGAAGCTATCCATTTAATTTTTCGAACACACGAATGGCACGAAGGCCTTTGACACACGAATGGACCAAAAACCATGGGGTGCTACCCCATATATGTGAGTAGAAACATCACACAAGAGGGGTCTAGTCTCCCTCGCAGACAAAGAGACATCGCTCAATCGCTAGTCTAAATCACAAAAATGATCGTCATGATCATAAGGAAGTGTCGATCACACCAAGATAGTAAATATATGAGTTTAGCTTCATGTCCCATAACCACTTGCTTAACTTAAATATTTACGAACAAACTGTAGATCTTCACTAGAACGTTGTCACAAAAAGGTTCAGTCGAACAAGTCCAAGAATTAACCGACGAAGTAAACGCAAGCGTTTCATACCACCTGTTTTGATAAGTCGTTTAATTAGATTCCTCATCCGAGTGAAGTAAAGGCTTGTATATACTAGTAGATTGGAAAACGGTTTGAGAAAAAGGAGCTTTGTAGTAAAATAGTGTTGAAATCACTTTGATGAAAGAGTTTTGATATTCTCTACTAGTATTGAAGCCTTCACATTTTTAAAGTGACAAGACACAAAACGATTGTTGAAACAAATCGAATCACATAAATTCACATTCGAAGACGTGAGAAAAGTCCAAAGAAATCAATTCCAAAACCATCAAAGTAGAAGTATACTTGCGACCTATCGTGGTCGTATTAAAGTGCAACGACTTAAAGTCAAATAGGTCGAACGACCTAAGGGTAAAATGTCGTGCGACCTAGCAGAAGAACAGGTCGAGCGACCTAGCCAAATACAGGTCATACGACCTAAGCATAAAAGGCGAGCGACCTAACGTTTTAACAGAGCCATGCGGCCTAACGTGTTACGACCTAAGTCTTGGCCGAGCTAAGGAAAAGGATCAAGCGACCTAACGAAGTCGAGCTAAGGAGTGCTAGTAGGTCAAGCGACCTAGCGACCTACGCAGTGATGAGACCAAGCGACCTAGTGGATGCGACCTATAGGTAATAGGGTCCAACGACCTAAAGGAGATAAGGCCTAACGACCTAAAGGTATTGGGGTCTTGCGACCTACGACCTAATGGTGGAAGGCTGAGCGAACTACGCTCCAAGCAAGGTCGAGCGACCTAAAGAATATAAGGTCTAGCGACCTAAGGACTCGAATGACCTAACTCCGAACGAGCTATATGCAGGCGGGTCTCATCACACTTGAACGACCTAAGTTATTTAAGGAGCGAGCGACCTAAGTCCAGATCTACGCCAGAGCGACCTAAGGTCCAGATCTATGCCAGAGCGACCTAAGGTCCAGCGACCTACGACCTAACAGCCAGCGACCTAGATGCGAACGGGCCAGTTCTAAGGCAGAACGACCTAGCTCCAGGAAATTCACCAAAACACTAAAATTTGGAGTTTTTTTCGCCAATCCAATCCAAACCAAAAGCAAATATACATGCTAAAGTGATAGGAATTCATCACCAACAGTCCAATGATAGTTATAGGCAAGATGTGAGATAAAAATCTCACCTTTTCACTAAAATGGATGAAGATGAAGCTTAAAATGCTATGCAAGAACAACCACTAGCTTAAATCAAAGTCTTCTCTTGAATTTGAAGTTGAATGACGGATTTGAATTGAAGACTTGAGCTTGGAGTTTTAATTTCCCATTCCCTCCTCCATTTTTGATGAAGCTTTAATGTTTTAGTGAAGAGATGAAGTTATGAAAAGAAGGGGGTTGGGCTGAGGTAATATGGGTGCAGTCCAAACCAAAGTCACAAGCGGGAAAAAGTAGTGAAAATTCCACTAACTCCAAACATATCAAAGTTTTTACTTAAAAAGATCGCAAACGTCATTTTGAACTCAATGGAGGTGGTCTCGAGTCCTAATTTGACCGTATGCAAAAAGTAGCTTTTCGGACCAAATTCTGATTAATGATAAGATATTTAAATAAAATATTTAAACATAAAATCGATAAATATGCGGGTTGTTACAATATGATTATGTTATTATATTATTGTTATGTTCCTTTCGGTATGAGTTTAGAAAGTTATAGCTAAAATTATTGTTTTTTTGTTATCATCTCCCAAGGACTTGTTGTTTCGGCTTGTAGTGGTTTGAACATCGATTCGGGCATTAAACTAATGAGTCGAAAAGGCAAGTTGTGACAATGTTCATCCTTTGAGTATTCTATCCAACTTAGATATGGTGACACGTCATTCTATAAATCAACCCTGCTGCATAAGCTTTTACATCCACTACTCAACCGTTGTTATCAAATTAAGTGCATTGGTAGTAGGATAAAAATGGAAAATTTCAAAAAATCCTTTTATTAATTTGAACTAGATCTTATTTTGTGTAAAATATATTAAATCACATTTAGTGATAATTAATAAATGAGTTTAATGTTTTAATTTTAATTTAGTCAAATTGTGTTAAAAATTTATGTTTGTGCATATGATTTATTTGTTAAATATAATATATTTTATTACTTTATTATTTTATTTAATTTTAATTTTATTTTATATTTTAATTTATAGTATGTTCACAATCACAATGCAAACATTGTAACTATAATACATATAGTAGACTAACCTATGATGTACATCAATGAATAGGTGCCATATGTATATAATTAACCATTGGGATATATGGTAAATATTTGGGATATAATGTCAAGGATGATAATTTTAATCACATACACACATAATTATTTGTATTTATAAATAATATAATTTTGACCATTAAATATATTTATAACACATACACACATACATACATATATACATACATATATACATGTGTGTGTGAATAAATTCCTTTTCTTATTTGCCAACCAAATATATGTACATAAGATTTTATTCTAGATTTATGTGTGTGTATATATGATCAAATATCTACAAAAACACACACACACATATATAGATATACATAGTAGATATTTTGTTTTATTTAAAATTTTAATTCAATTTAAATATTATAAAATTCAATTGAAAAATAATTTTTTTGGTTGAAAATACTAAACCATATTTTATATATATTTTTTAAATTTGGTCATGAGAAAAATAGGTTTTCTCAAAACTATAAATATACGTACATTTTAAAATTTGTTTTCTTGAAAGTCACGAGATTTTTTTTTTCAAAATCAAGAGCAAAGAGAAAATTTATTTCTATTAAAAATAAAAACTGGAAACAAATTAAATATCATGTATATATTAATAATCTTAGGCCAAGTATGAAAAATAGTATTGTTATTTTTTGTCCTACAAACATACATATACATATATATAGTCTAAGATATATAAATATATATATATATATAAATTTTAATTTCAGAAAATATTAAAACAATTGGTCGAAATGAAATATGATCAAACTAAACATATATATTATTCTATTGAAAAGAAAATGTGTACCTTTTTGTTTTGATCCTGCTGGTTGTCGACAACTTGGTCGTTAGCAATCTCCTCTCCAAACTCCTAATTATTTGTCCTTGAAGCCAGGTTGCAGGTCTGTCTTCTAGGCTTCACCAACTTGTAATAACAAGGACTATGGTTCTCTTGTGCGGTATCTTTGTAAATTAGAGAATGAGATATATTTATAGCCTTTCTTACGCTAGGGAATAAATATATATTTCCATCTTTCTCTTCGTTCACTGGATGTTTGATAAATAATTTACAAATGGCAATTGGAGCACATGCGGCAATCAAAAATTGCCTCCTTCTCCTCTATGTATGGGCGGCTCTTATTATAGGAATTAATCTTATGAAATTGGCCTAAATAATATCACATATTAATTAATTAAACGTTTATTTCATGCCATATACCATATTAAAATAATATATAACAATTATATATTATTTTAATTAATAATTATAGCCATAAAATTCAATAAACCAGTTGTATTAATTTTATTATTAACTTATAAAATTTACAAATTCATTTTAAATTGGCTGAACTCGGAAATTAGCTAACAATATGGTTGTATTGACTCCTTGTGTGAACTCGATCCTCAATCAATTGTTGAACAATTTAAATACTAAAGCTGGTATGGATTTTGTTGAAGTACATTATCGGGCACAATTTCAGTCGCTTATAGATCATTCAGGTGAAATCCGATTTCTAATCTTTATTAAGATATACCTTGTAACGATATTTTATGCATATTTTTTCATCATCACTATATCACTGAGATATCTATAGTTTGGTCAATGAATAGAAACTATACTAACTTCCATAGTTAATTGTGTGGATAACTATTAAGTCAATGGTTCAATCTGATAACATTTATAGATTAAATTATTTACTTTAGCCAAAAAAATTGATTTTAAGTAGACTACCAATTTCGATGATACTAACCTTCTACAACGAAGGAGATGAATCCTCTCTTGAGCAATGTTTCACTTTAAATAGTTCGATGTATTCACTACTAGGTCAACCTGGATGATTATTCTGCCCTTAGCACCCCAAAATGCAGTTATGGGTTAATTATGAAGTGAATATGTTTACAAAAGGATACATGATAGCTGATCAAATAACATAACATTATAAACATCCTTGGTTAATTTCCTTGTAATCATTTTTCTAATGAAACATAGTTAATACACTTAACCCACTATTTTTATCAAGAAATAATTCCTTTAAAAACAAAGTTAAATGTCATTTCCAAATTCATTCATATTGCCATGTATTTACTTTAAAAATGAGATTGGGTTCTCAAATTTGAAAACTAAGGCTTTTGACTATATCTTTTGTATCATTACTTAAAACCTTAGATGTTCTCTTCCGAGACCATTCAACATATCTTTTGAAAGCATTAAAACCTTCCTTTTGAAACACTTAAAGATATACCTTTCGAAACACTCAAAACATACCTTTCGAAAGCATTTAGCTCAAGCAAGAATTTATGGAAGCACAACTTCCAAATAATTTGAAAGTATCTCTTTTGAAATCATTGGGTTTAACATTAATTATAACTTTTGGGTCAAAGAGAACAAAAGAGAAAGCTTTGCTTTCGAAAGCATTAATCTTAAGAAAAAGAATTAGGGAAGAGGATAACTTTGAAACCATCCTTTCAAAACCATTGCCTCCGAAACCATTGATAAAAGCAGCTAAAATGACCCTTTCGAAAGCATTAAGAAGGTGGCTTCAAAATCAAAAGGCGAAAGCACCCCTTTTGAATACATTGTTTAAGGCTATGAAGAAAAGTGGCCTTAACTAATTCGAAAGGTATGAATGCGGCAGCATGGGTATCGAATAGGTTCAAAATGCGACAACGCTTTTGGAAGCTTCTTTAAAAACAAAGGCAAGTTGGATTGTTTTGAAAGCTTATAAAAATAACTTCAACCCTTTCAAAATGTTGTGCCCCACCCCAAGACACATATTAACAAAGAGTATTACTGGGAAATACTGTCTGATAATGCGGAGAATAGGGCAGGTTAGGAGCGACCATCTATAGCATTGTCTTAAACATTTATTAAATACATCGATTAAATGCTCTATTTTTTTTCCTTTCTCAAGTGTATCGACGTATTCAATAAATGCTTAATACAAAACTATAGTGGCTAACGAATCTATCAGAACAAAATGCAACAATAATATACACAACATATCATAAAACAATAGCTAAACACCCACACACATATTGTAACGACCCACTATTTTGGACCATTCAAATCGATAATAAACCACACATGTCAGACTTGAATAATTCAAAACAATAGATTGTAAATAAATTTGGAGTAATTAAAATCAATCATAGAATCATAGACACAGAATATTAGAATAACTCGCAGCGGAAATAAAATACATAGTAGTTCATGAAGCTACTACAATATACAGTCTCAAAACAGATACAAAATACCATAGTCTGAAAAACAGAAACAACATAAGTCTGAATACATAAGTTCACTAATACATAAGCAAAGCTGAATAGGAAATAACTGAAATGGAAATAGACAACTAGATAGACAGATAACTCCAGCCAATCGCTAGCTCCAAGAGATGAATCCAAAGCTGTGATACTCAGGTTGACCCAAGCGTGAAGAAAAACACAAAACACTCGAGTCAGGACATACATACTTATAAAATGTAAATCAACTCAAGTGAACTGTAATAGAAATGCATCAATAACTTAAATGATGCTTGGGATCGCCCATCCTTTAAGGATCTGTTAAACTATCTACTATGTAGTAAGATACGCTATTATAATAATGTCTAAAGTAAAGTAAACTATTTAAAAATAGTGTTAAGGCGTTACCCATATCCCCCTTAACACATTTTATAGTGCCAATAGTCTATACAATACCGTAATACCCCGTAAACTGGAGCTACCAGAGGATACTCCATAGGTATGACACAAATCAAACTCGTAGTAAAGCACGCTAGGGTAGGTGACACGGCACAACTAGGCAATGCCAGGGTAGATATACCAATTACACTTCCGGGCCGGTGGTAACGCAGAGCCGTAGAAATCGCCCACCTCGAGCCACACTCCCGAATCAATGGGTGCACCCAATAAATCACAAAGTAATAGAATGGTATACGATGGAATGTGTCCGATAAGAGGAGATACCTCATTAGCCCATCAATTGCTCCTGTTTTAGCCACCTTATGCTAACTCATGGGAGTTAGGTCCACGTTTATACCGCAAAATAGAATCGTCACCACCATCCTACTTCATTCTGGAATCTCCATCGCGTACATAGTTGTTAAAGTGGTTTTCGGTATCGACAGAGAGTATGTCCATATCCGATCCTGATCTCTTTAACAACCAATCGTTATTATAATCCGTGGTTATAAATTTCAAAAATGGTTTAAATTTCAAATCAAAACATTTTCATTTAAACCATTTAAATTCGATGTCAATATAATTCAAAAATAATATTTATTTCCAAGGTTGTAGCATTTCCAAATTCATTCATTCAATTATAACATTTCCAAAAACATTGTATTTTAGCATTCGCAGCACTTTGAAAATGTGACAATTATATAACAGCATTTCGAAAATTATTATCTTATTCGAAATATTAGCACTTAGAAAACGTTACTGTAGATATAGGGTGTTTTGGAAAAACAATACATTGTTAGAAATGGTAGCACTTATAAAACGCTACCTTAAAACCATAGCATTCTGAAAATGCTACCAATACTGTTCTAAGTTTTACAATAACATTTAATCTTCAGTTTTTCATCATTTTTAACTTATAAAACTTATCTCACTTTTCAAAATATCGATTTGGATAATCATTTAACTTATGATTTTAATAAAATAAAATTTTATAAATAAAATATCTAATTAACCCATAATTCATTTATTAAGTCAAAAATACATTTACATTGCTTACCTTTTATTTTAACAAATAACTTGATACTTTATTTACTTTAAAATATCCATTTCATAAATAAAATATTTTATTACCAAGTTAAGTCTAAAATTCCATTTTTAAATCAAATTTCAATTATTAATTCAAATCACATTTTTAAATTACATTTAATCATTTACTAACTCATACAATTTTAACTTATAGAAAAATCACTATAAAACTTATTTAAATCATTTAAATTCAATTTAAGTAAAAATATAGTATATTTTAAATTCCAAATACTAATATTTTTCAGAAAACATTTATATTTCAAAATTAACCACGGGTCTGTATAATATTTTCTAACCTAGGTCAAGTGATACGGATATATATCATTTTCTAACCTAGGTCAAGTGATACGGATATATATCATTTCAATCCGAAATAAAAATCCCAAGTCAAATAAAAATCGCTCGAGCCTATCATTTCAGCTCATAACAACTTTTCCTTATTCTAAAGTCCGTTCGGGTATGTATCATTTCAACCCATAGCGAGGAAACTTGCAGTGTGAGAAACAGAAATATAAATTAAACAGTAAAGCATAGCATATCATATCAGGTGATGAAATAGGTATAAAATCAGGTTATAACATCATATAATATCATATCACAGGCATGTATGAACTAACTATCAACATGGAATATCACTACTACACATTCACATGACTTTGTTTCACAATTTTATAAATACGAAGTCGAGAGTGATAACTCACCTTCTAAAGCTAGAGATGACAATTCAAACACACAACCAAACTCCGAAAAGCACGACAAAGCACGAACTAGATTAGAGGAGAAGTAGCACCCAAATCCAAATCTTGTAAACGAATAAAATACAACATACATAAGTAGATATTTCTGCAAGAAAAATAAAACAAAAGACAAGAAAATGGGCAAGACAACATAGGTGGGTCCGGCCACTTGTGAAATAGGCTCGACCATCATCACATAAGGCTCGGCCATCTTGGTTTAAAGGCAAGTATGGTCGGCCATGGTTAGTTTGGGTTAGGTAGGCTCGGCCTAGGCAAGCAAAAGGCACGGCTAAGCAATGGGAATGTGAAGAGATGGCATGTCAAAAGTCATTTGGAAGGTAAAGGGGCAAGGCAAGTGAAAGGTCATGTGCACTATTGGTTCGGCCTAGGCTACATGGCTCGACCTATGGTTCATGGTGTGCTAAGGCATGGATCAAGTGGTGCTATGGGTCAAGCATAGGGTAGGTGAAGGGTTGGCAAAGCAAAATTCACATGGAAGGCTAAAGGTTAAGGGCAAATGAAGGGTCATGGTCACTTTTAGTTCGGCCTATGGCAACCTGGTTCGGCCTATGGCTAGCATGGTTCGGCCACATGGTGATATGGGTCAAGGCACATCTGAAATGAAGGCTATGGGCTGTGGTTGGTCACGGCTAAGGGATGAAAGGTGGTGAACAAGGGGGTGGCCGAGGCTAGTGAAGGGGAAGAGGTGAAGTAGTGAAGGCCGGCTATGGTTTGTAGCATGGAATGGTGAGGATTTGGCCAAGGCAAGTCACGGCCATGGGGTTTTGGTGAGGGGTAGGTCACGACAATAGGAGGGAATGGTGGTGGTGGATGAAGTGGAGAGGAGGTGATGAGGTCGGCTAAGGAGGGTTATGGCCGAACATTGCATAAGAAGAAAAGAAAAGAGAAATAGAAAAGAGAAAGAAGGAGGAAGACATGAAAAATCTTACTGTAAATTTTGTTAGGAAATGAAAATGAGAAAGAGGAGATGGAGAATGAGATGCTATGTACGGCTATGGAGAGGAAAAGCCATCTATTCACATTAAAGAAAACAAACTTATGACTCTTGAAATTTCCAAGCCCATTAGTCAAGCCCAAATAAAAAACAAGCTCAAAAATCAAACAAAAATCAAAGTCCAAACCAAATAAAAATAGAAAATAAACATGGAAAACAATAGAGAATAGAAATACAAAATATTTGTGTGTAAAACGGTGAATTTTATCAGATTTAAAAAGTATAAAACAAAATTTAACAAAACGAAAAGCAGAACGTATATCGGAATCAAATTCAGCTTAAAAGAAAAAGATTGAAAATTTAAAATTCAAATTTAAAATTTCAACTGAAAGTCAAAGTTTGACCAAAGTTGACTATAATATAAAATTTTCAGAAAATTTTATTTTATAATATTTGGAAAAACAATTATAAACAAAATCCAAAATACATTGGAAAATTTCAAAACTTCAATTTTTAAATGATTAAAAATCCAAGTTTCAAATAAATTCAATAAAAATATTTGTTAAAAATTATGGGTTGTTACACTCTCCCCCACTCAAAGCTTTTCATCCTCGAAAAGGAACAAAACACAGAAAACAAAGAAAGATAAGATAGAATAACGAATAGTACCTGAAACAAACAATTCCGGATTCGAAGCACGTATGCTCTCCTCCGTCTCCCAGGTACAATCCCGATCATCAGTACTCCACTGCAATTTAACCAGGTTAACTGATTTCCTTCTCAGCTGCTTCGTGCTTCTATCGACAATACGAAGTGGCTTCCTCTCGACAGTCAGATTAGGCTCAATATCCAAACTCTCGAGAGCAGAAGGCTGGACAATAAGAGATGGATCATGAAGATACCGACGAAGATGCGAAACATGGAATACATTATGCACTCCGAAAAACTTCTCGGGCAAATCCAAACGATATGCTAAAGAACCAATCCTCTCCAAGATGCGGAAAGGACCAATGAACCTAGGAGCAAGCTTCCCTTTACGACCAAAATGAATCACATTCCTTAAAGGAGAGACCTTAAGGAAAACCAGATCACCAATAGAAAACTCCAAACTCCTCCTACACCGATCATCATACTTCTTCTGCCTATCCTGAGCACTCCTCATCTTCCTCTTAATCTCCTCAACTCTCTCAGAAGCCTCCAGAATCATATCAGGACCAAGAAACAAACGATTACCGGATTCAATCCAGCAAGATGGAGATATGCAAGGTCGTCTGTAAAGAGCAGCAAACAGAGACATTGCAATACTAGCCTGAATTCAAAAGATGAAATGAGATAGATAAAAGATTAAGACAAGATTAAAATAAAAGATTTGAGATTATACCTGATAACTATTGTTATAGGTGAATTCGATAAGATGGAGATGATCTTCCCAAGATCCTCTATAATCAAGAACACAAGCACGAAGAAGATCCTCTAGAATGTGATTCACTCTTTCCGTTTGACCGTCGGTCTGTGGATGGTAAGCAGTGCTCAGATTCAGATGGGTACCCAAAGATTCCTAAAAAGCTTTCCAAAACTGACTGGTAAAGATGGGATCTCGATCACAAACAATACTGATAGGAACACCATGGAGATGGACAATCTCCCTCATATATATCTCTGCCAAACAGGAAGCAAAACGGGTAGACTTGACCGGAATGAAATGAGCTGACTTGGTCAATCTATCCACAATAACCCAAATACTCTCATTACCCCTCCTAGTCCTCGGTAATCCATCAATAAAATCCATAGAAACATGTTCCCATTTCCAATTGGGAACCTCAAGGGGCTGGAACAAACCAAGGGTCTTTTGATGATCGGCCTTGACTTGCTGACAAGTCGCACACCTACTAACAAAAATGGAGATATCCCGCTTCATACCCTTCCACCAATACAACTCCTTCATATCGTGATACATCTTGGTCACTCCCGGATGAATAGAAAGTCTGGATCGATGATTTTCCCAAAGTAACTCCTATCTTAATCCATCAACATTCGGGACACAAATCCGATTATTAATCCTCAAAATCCCTCTATCATCGATCTGAGCTCCACTACCATCAAGACTGCTACCACCAATCCTACTATGGACACTCTCCTTCATAAGCCTAAGCATCTAATCCTCATCCTGCTTAGCCATGCTACGATCCAAAAGAGGAAAAGAAACAACAAGCTGACGCAACATCGCCTTCTTCCGACTCAAAGCATCTGCCACAACATTAGCTTTCCCAGGGGTATAGTTGATGTCGAGGTCATAAGAAGCAAGGAACTCTAGCTACCTAACTTGTCTCTGATTCAAATCCTTCTGGGTGAAAATATACCTCAAAGACCGATGATCCGTAAAAAGCTCAAACTTAGTTCCCAAAAGATGATGCCTCCAAAGCTTCAAAGCAAAAACTACAGCAAACAATTCCAAATCATGAGCAGCATAATTGGCTTCATGGGTCTTCAACTGACGACTGGAATAAGCAATGACCTTCCCATCCTGCATCAGAACAGCTCCCAAACCTTCACGACTAGCATCGGTGTATACCGTTAATCCCTCATTTCCATTTGGAACGGTAAGAACTGGTGCGGAAGTAAGCTTGCGCTTTAACTCATTGAATGCAGCTACACACTTATCATTCCATATAAACTTAGCATTCTTTCGAGTCAAAGCAGTGAGAGGTGCAACAATCCGAGCAAAATTCTCAATAAATCTCCGATAATAACCGGCAAGGCCCAGAAAGGTACGGATATCAGATGGAGTCCTAGGAGTTTCCCAATCCTGAAATAGAATGGGGAAAAAATAAGAACCACAAAGAAAGATAAAATAATTGAATTACAAGAGAAATATGAGAAAAAAGTAGACTTACATTGATCGCAGCGATCTTGACTGGATCAACAGAAACTCCATTACTAGAAACACTATGTCCAAGGAATCGGACTTCATCTTTCCAGAAATGGAATTTAGAGAATTTAGCTTTCAATTGGTGACTCCTAAGAGTCTCCAAAACAGAATTCAAATGAACCCTGTGTTCCTCCTCTGACTTAGAGAAGACAAGAATATTATCAACGAAGACCAAAACAAATTTGTTAAGAACATCACGAAAAACACGATTCATCAGATCAACAAAGAAAGCTAGGGCATTAGTCAAACCAAAAGGCATAACTAACCATTCATAGAAACCATTCTCAGTATGGAAAGCAGTCTTGGGAATACTTTCCTCAGCAACTCTGAGCTGGTGGAAACCTGTGGCAAGATCAAGCTGAGAGAAAACAGTAGCTCCAGAAAGCTGATCGAACATACCTTTGATACAAGGCATAGGATATCTGTTTTTCATAGTGAGCTTGTTTAGCTCCCTATATTCAACACACATCCTCAAAGATCCATCAGACTTAGTGACGAAAACCACTACTGCTCTCTATTCGGAATGACTAGGTCTGATCAGACCCTTGAAGAACAAATCCTCAATTTGCTTCCTCAACTCAACCTTCTCACGGGGTGCCATTCTTCTGGGAGGAAGAACTACAGGTCGACCTCCAGGAATAAGATCAATGCGGAAATTAATTTCCCGCTTAGGAGGTAAAGAAGAAACTTCACCAAGTACATCGGGATAGAGTTTAACCCCAGGGGTTGAATCAAGATCACCAGGAGAAGAATCCAAAGAGAAAATAAAACTGCCAGCAAAATCCTGAGGCATACAACATTGAATCACCAAAGAGTTACCCCGATCATCAACAAGAGAAATAGTTCAGGTTTTACAAGAGATAACGGCTTCATGCCTATTCAACCAATCACCCCCAAGCAATATATCAAAAGAATCAAAACCCAGAACATAGAAATCACTAGAAAATTGATGACCAAAATAGAAGAGTTTCACTTGATTACAGATCCTACTAAGGTTCACGGGACCCCCAATAGGATTAATAACACACAAAGGTACAACGACAAACATAGGTGAAAGCAGATTCTCAAACTTATCACAAAGATCCACAGAAATAAAACTATGCGAAGCTCCAGTATCAACTAAAACACGAACAAGAAAATTAAACAGAGAAAAGGTGCCCTGAAGAGTACCTTGGGTATCACTAGGAGCAGATGGAGCAGGAGTGGAAGAAGTCATGGCAAAGACTCCAGATGTCTTGCCCTTCTGATACAAGGGACAATCCTTCTTGAAATGGCCAGGCTGCAGACAAACATGATAGAGGTTGTTCCTGGTATCCTGAGGTTGAGGAACAACAACACCAACTGAAGTAGGGCAACTATTGGCATAGTGTCCCCTCTGATCACACTTGAAGCAGGTGATGGAAGATAGGTCGATAGGATGCTTCCGAGAAGTAGATCCTAAACCAGGATTCTTGAGCCAATTATGCTTCTGCTAATGGAAATTAGGCTTCCTCTTGTTAGAGTTGCCAGAACCAGGCTGAGATAGAGAAGCACGAGGAACAGAAGCTTCCTTAGAAGTGGGATTCTCATATCTAATGGCCATGTCCATCAACTCCGTGAAGGTACCATGAACATGAGAAATGAGACGATCATAAAACTCTAAACGAGCTCCAGCTATAAATTTCTCATTCTTCTTAAGAGATGTGTCAATCAGGCCGGGACCAAACTTGGAAAGTTCATTGAACTTCCGCTCATACTCAGAAACTGTGTAGTTAATGCCCCGCTATTACCCCGCTATATCTCATAGCGGATTTCTACCGCTACGATTTTTCCATATAGCCCCCAAATACAGCCTTTCCGCTTTAAGCCCCGCTATTTCCGCTATATCCCATTATTCTCGCTATATCCGCTATATCTTCTTTAAAAAAATGAATTGAGAAATGAGATTTATACATTATAAAAATTATGAAATTAATTTATTTGATTTAATTTTTAATATATTTTCAGAAATGAAAATACTCTAATAATCTACTAAATTCAACTATGTTATATAATAGTTTTACATTTATTTAAAGTATATTTTCGCACACGTTTTTATTTAATATTATTTATATATTAATTATAATTCAATTGAATGTTAATATTTAATTTAATTACCATTTATATATTTGTAAAAACATTAAGTACGAGTTTTATATGAAATTTTAGAGTCATCCGCTATATCCCGCTATATCTTTGCTGCATCCCCGCTATGACTTTTTGCACCTCCACCGCATTAAATCTGCCGAGCGCTTTAACTGCACAGCTCATAAAATGACATGCTCCCTTGCTTAAGATCCATAAACTCACTGTATAGCTAGGACTTCCCGGCTTCGGGCATCCACTTTTCCACAAAAGCCTCCCTGAAAAGAGATATCAAAGCTTAAGATAGATTTCAAAGAGAGAAAGCTGAAACAAACACAAGACTAACACAAAAGGATACCTAAACTGATCCCAAGAAATATCTGCCTCCACAGTCTGAGCTGTGACAGACTCCCACCAATCCTGGGCTGCCTCCTGCAACTGCCAAGCTGCCAACTGACGCTTCTGAGCATCAGTAATCTCCAAACCAGTAAAAATCCTCTTAAGACTCCTCAACCACTGCTGAGCCTCTACGATGCTCTCAGATCCAGTAAACTTGGTACCACCAAGCTGAGTGAATTCCTTGCAAAGAGTGGTAAACCGGATGGGTGCAACAAGCTCGGGAACTGGGGCAACACCATGACCCCGACCTTTAGCATTCATACAATTCATCGTAGAAAAATCAAGAATTAATTTTAGGACAAAGGTAAAATAGAAAGACAAAGATAAGATTCAACTAGAATGGAAATCCTAATCAAAGAATTCAAATAAACAAGGTGGATTCGAAAGGAATGAAGTTAAGAAAATGAGATTTTAAAACAAGAAAATTTTATATCCAAAATAAACTCTTAAAATCCTTTAAAATCATTTGAAAAACATTTTGTACTTAAAAATACGTTCCCTCACAAAGAAATGATTCTAACATTGATTTCACTCATTCTAGGATATTTCTACCCTATCTCTAATGCGGTTTTGCTCCATAGGCTAAGGTTTGCCTAAAACCAAAGCTCTGATACCAAATGTAACGACCCACTATTTTGGACCATTCAAATCGAAAATAAACCACACATGTCAGACTTGAATAATTCAAAACAATAGATTGTAAATAAATTTGGAGCAAATAAAATCAATCACAGAATCACAGACACAGAATATCAGAATAACTCGCAGCGGAAATAAAATACATAGTAGTTCATGAAGCTACTACAATACACAGTCTCAAAACAGATACAAAATACCATAGTCTGAAAAATAGATACAACAGAAGTCTGAATACATAAGTTCACTAATACATAAGCAAAGCTGAATAGGTAATAACTGAAATGGAAATAGACAACTAGATAGACAGATAACTCCAGCCAATCTCTAGCTCCAAGAGATGAATCCAAAGCTGTGATACTCAGGCTGACCCGAGCGTGAAGCAAAACACAAAACACTCGAGTCAAGACATACATACTTATAAAATGTAAATCAACTCAAGTGAACTGTAACAGAAATGCATCAATAACTTAAAGGATGCTTGGGATCACCCATCCTTTAAGGATCCGTTAAACTATCTACTATGTAGTAAGATATGCTATTATAATAATGTCTAAAGTAAAGTAAACTATTTAAAAATAGTGTTAAGGCATTACCCATATCCCCCTTAACACATTTTATAGTGCCAATAGTCTGTATAGTACCGTAATACCCCGTAAACTGGAGCTACTAAAGGATACTCCATAGGTACGACACAAATCAAACTCGTAGTAAAGCACGCTAGGGTAGGTGACATAGCACAACTAGGCAATGCCAGGGTAGATATACCAATTACACTTCCGGGCCGGTGGTAATGCAGAGCCGTAACAATCGCCCACCTCGAGCCACACTCCCGAATCAAGGGGTGCAGCCAATCAATCACAAAGTAATAGAATGGTATACGATGGAATGTGTCCGATAAGAGGAGCTACCTCATTAGCCCGTCAATTGCTCTTGTTTTAGCCACCTTATGCTAACTCACGGGAGTTAGGTATACGTTTATACCTCAAAATAGAATTATCGCCACCATCCTACTTCATTCTGGAATCTCCACCGCATACACAGTTGTTAAAGTGGTTTTTGGTATCGATAGAAAGTATGTCCATATCCGATCCCGGTCTCTTTAACAACCAATCATTATTATAACCCGTGGCTATAAATTTCAAAAATGGTTTAAATTTCAAATCAAAACATTTTCATTTAAACCATTTAAATTCGATGTCAATATCATTCAAAATTAATATTCATTTCCAAGGTTAGAAAATGTGACATTTCCAAATTCATTCATTCAATTATAACATTTCCAAAAACATTGTATTTTAGCATTCACAACACTTTGAAAATGTGACAATTATATAACAGCATTTCTAAAATTGTTATCTTATTCAAAACAGTAGCACTTAGAAAACATTACTGTAGATATAGTGGTGTTTTGGAAAAACAATACATTGTTAGAAATGGTAGCACTTATAAAATGCTACCTTAAAACCATAAAATTCTGGAAATGCTACCAATACTGTTCTAAGTTTTACAATAACATTTAATCTTCAGTTTTTCATCATTTTTAACTTATAAAACTTATCTCACTTTTCAAAAATATTGATTTGGATAATCATTTAACTTATGATTTTAATAAAATAAAATTTTATAAATAAAATATCCAATTAACCCATAAGTCATTTATTAAGTCAAAAATACATTTACATTGCTTAACTTTTATTTTAACAAATAACTTGATACTTTATTTACATTAAAATAACCATTTCATAAATAAAATATTTTATTACCAAGTTAAGTCTAAAATTCCAATTTTAAATCAAATTTCAATTATTAATTCAAATGACATTTTTAAATTACGTTTAATCATTTAATGACTCATACAATTTTAACTTATAGAAAAATCACTATAAAATTTATTTAAATCATTTAAATTCAATTTAAGTAAAAATCTAATATATTTTAAATTCCAAATACTTAAATTTTTCAGAAAATATTTATATTTCAAAATTAACCACAGGTCTGTATAATATTTTCTAACCTAGATCAACTGATACGAATATATCATTTCAATCCGATATAAAAATCCCAAGTCAAATAAAAATCGCTCGAGCCTATCATTTCAGCTTATAACGAATTTTCTTATTCTAAAGTCCGTTCGGGTATGTATCATTTCAACCCATAGTGAGGAAACTTGCAGTGTGAGAAACAAAAATATAAATTAAACAGTAAAGCATAACATATCATATCAGGTGATGAAATAGGTATATAATCAGGTTATAACATCATATAATATCATATCACATGCATGCATGAACCAACTATCAACATGGCATATCACTACTACACATTCACATGACTTTGTTTCACAATTTTATAAGTACGAAGTCGAGAGTGATAACTCACCTTCTAAAGCTAGAGATGACAATTCAAACACACAACCAAACTTCGAAAAGCACGACAAAGCACGAACTAGATTAGAGGAGAAGTAGCACCCAAATCCAAATCTTGTAAACGAATAAAATACAACATACATAAGTAGATATTTATGCAAGAAAAATAAAAAAAAGACAAGAAAATGGGCAAGACAACATAGGTGGGCTCGGCCACTTGTGAAATAGGCTCGACCATCATCATATAAGGCTCGGCCATCTTGGTTTAAAGGAAAGTATGGTCGGCCATGGTTAGTTTGGGTTAGGTAGGCTCGGCCTAGGCAAGCAAAAGGCACGGCTAAGCAATGGGAATGTGAAGAGATGGCATGTCAAAAGTCATTTGGAAGGTAAAGGGGCAAGGCAAGTGAAAGGTCATGTGCACTATTGGTTCGGCCTAGGCTACATGGCTCGGCCTATGGTTCATGGTGTGCTAAGGCATGGATCAAGTGGTGCTATGGGTCAAGCATAGGGTATGGCTATAGGGTAGGTGAAGGGTTGGCAAAGCAAAAGTCACATGTAAGGCTAAAGGTTAAGGGCAAAATGAAGGGTCATGGTCACTTTGGGTTTGGCCTATGGCAACCTGGTTCGGCCTATGGCTAGCATGGTTCGGCCACATGGTGCTATGGGTCAAGGCACATCTGAAATGAGGGCTATGGGCTGGGGTTGGTCATGGCTAAAGGATGGAAGGTGGTGAACAAGGGGGTGGCCGAGGCTAGTGAAGGGGAAGAGGTGAAGTAGTGAAGGCCGGCTATGGTTTGTAGCATGGAATGGTAAGGATTTGGCCAAGACAAGTCATGGCCATGGGGTTTGGTGAGGGGTAGGTTACGGCAGTAGGAGGGGATGATGGTGGTGGATGAAGTGGAGAGGAGGTGATGAGGTCGGCTAATGAGGGTTATGGCCGAACATGGCATAAGAAGAAAAGAAAAGAGAAATAGAAAAGAGAAAGAAGGAGGAAGATATGAAAATTCTTATTGTAATTTTTGCTAGGAAATGAAAATGAGAAAGAGGAGATGGAGAATGAGATGCTATGTACGGCTATGGAGAGGAATCTATTCACATTAAAGAAAACAAACTTATGACTCTTGAAATTTCCAAGCCCATTAGTCAAGCCCAAATCAAAAACAAGCTCAAAACTTAAACAAAAATCAAAGTCCAAACCAAATAAAAATAGAAAATAAACATGGAAAAAAATAGAGAATAGAAATACAAAATATTTACGTGTAAAATGGTGAATTTTATCAGATTTAAAAAGTATAAAACAAAATTTAACAAAACGAAAAGCAGAACGAATATCGGAATAAAATTCAGCTTAAAAGAAAAGGATTGGAAATTCAAAATTCAAAATTAAAATTTCAACTGAAAGTCAAAGTTGGCTATAATATAAAATTTTTAGAAAATCTTTATTTTATAATATTTGGAAAAACAATTATAAACAAAATCCAAAATACATTGGAAAATTTCAAAACTTCAAATTTTAAATGATTAAAAATCCAAGTTTCAAATAAATTCAATAAAAATATTTGTTAATAATTATGGGTTGTTACACATATACATAGATACATCCCATACAATACAAATGATACAACAATAGTGGTGCAAGGACCACAATATACACAACGAGTCAATACAATAAATACATATCAGAGTCATACAAAACGACTATAAAACAACAAAAAGAGATAAGCTGATATCCAAGGCGGAAGCATCAAGTAAAGCGCAAAAGCAGGTATCTAACCTGAAATAACTCGGTCTGACCCAAGTATATAAAAATACACGGGTCATCTAGCTAAAATATCATATTAGATTGACAAGTGATAATACGAAGCATAAGGTAAAGGGTAAGATATCCTCTCGAATGAGAAGAAACAGTAATAAGAGCATGCCACTACTTCAAATAAGGTAATTACACTAAGTCTATGTCCTCACAATAGGTAAACTCACCAAATAACACTAAGTATAATAAACGCCTCATATCATCGGCGAAATCCCAAAAGCCACTAAAATGGTTTCTATGAACCATATCTCCAAAATAGGAGAATCCAAAATCTTCAAACTCAAAACTCGCCATAAATGGCAATCACAAAAATATTCTTTAAATAAAGAAGTCTAAAAACACAAAATACACGAAAAATGGCAATCTCATATATCTCCAAATAGGAGAGTATAAATCTCAAATAAACACCAAGTGTTGGCAAACCCAAATCTCAAATATAGAACTCAAAGGAGTTTAAATTTCCAAAGATGTAATCGCTAAATATATGATATCTCAAACAGATCAAATGGCCAATAATGTAAAAAGGCGATATACTTGGAAAATCACAAATTATCAATGAAATCATCTCAAAAATATATCATGTAATTTTGGCCGAAGCCCGCCAAGTACTGTTCTCATAATTATAAGGCGCCACGTCTCTTAGACAAACGTCTCGAAGGACAAATAAATACGTCTCTTAGACAAACTTCCCGAAGGACAAATACGTCGCAATGACAAACGTCTAGTAGACAAACATCCCGAAGTACAAATGATCCGAAGGTCCAGTACTGGCAAATACGTCTCTTAGACAAATGTGTAAGAAACTCTCAAATAGGAACCCAAAAAGTGTTAACGTGCATCCCTTACCACACGTTCGCACTTAACGGTTTTCTAACTACTAGCCGATGCCACACTAGAAAGCAGTAAAAATATTTGCCTCATCTCATCGGCAAATACGACCCGAAGGTTAAAACGATCAAATAGACAAGTCAGGAATTAACCGAAAAGATAAACGCACATGTCCCATACCACGTGTTTCACCCAATCATTTAATTCTCCTTCTCATTCGCTCGAATAGTGCAAAATCATGTATTTTATATAGAAAATAGTTTGTTTGTGAAAACAAGCTTTTAAAACGATTTTTCGAAATCGTTTTTGGAAAACAAACATTAAAATTCCCTTATTATAGAGAATATATAATTTTAAAAGCTTTAAAATAATTTATAAATATCATATAATATTTATTCCAAAATCCATTTTATTTTAAAAATCATTTCAAAATTATTCAGAAAAAACCCGTGCTCGAAATCAAGGAAAAACATCAGAAAATACTCAAAAACCGACACACGAATTCACCTAAAATACGATTCATTTTGAATCCCAAATTCACCAAAATCTTGGCTAGCCTATTGATAAGCATCATGGCCTTAAAGATCATTCAAAAACATCACACAAACGAGCAACAGAAATGAGCAAAAGGAGCGAGAATTAACACAAGACATGAGAAAAGTGCTCAGGCAAATGCACTGTGCCAGGCTGACCTACAGGTCCACCTGGTGGCCGACCTTGTACTGCATAGGTCGACCGTACGGTCGACTTATGTGAGTGCCAGGTCGACCTGTATATTCCTCTGGTCGACCTGGTTCACGCGACTTTGAATAGGAGTTTTTCTGGCTTCGTTATGGTTTTCAAGCATTGATTTCAAGCAGCAAATGAAAGAATTAAGTTACAAAATTTTGCATGCATATACTACAACATCTAAACTACGATTAGAAAAAGATCCTGCAGCAATTCATTATCGGATTTGGAAGTTATTAACATGCAAAGAAGCAACTAAAATCAGATTTTCACAGAGAAGAAACAACTACAGGAAATTTCTATACAAGCTAAGTTTTACACATATTTTGGCTTTAAACTACTTCATTTCAGCTAGAAGATGTGAGTTTAATACCCACCTTAACAAAATGCAGATCAAACTTGAGGAAATCTGAAGAAAGTTTGAGCTTTGGCATTGTATATGCTTTAAGAACCTAGAAATTGATAGTTTACAGACATGTAGTAGAGAAAACATAAGTTACAGCCAGTTTAAATTCACAAAATCAAGAATTGATGAAACCATCTTGATTTTAGAGTGATTACCTGATTTTAGTGTCTTTAATTTGATTAACTTCAGCAAAGGAGTTGAATTATTTGAAGATTTTGGTTTAGGGTTTGAAGAGGGAAAGGGTTTTCTTAATTTTCTTCTTTGTTTCTGGTTAGCTGAAGTTTGTACTGTACAAACTTTGTTTGAGGAAGAGAAGCTTCCTCTTTACTTCAGGTTAGAGATAAAAATAGGCTTAGACCCAATAATAATTAATTAGCCTAAGATACTAATTATCACCAATTAAACTAAAGCTCTTTTATTTAAATCAAAACAACTTATATTTACAAGATTTCAACACAATAAAATCTCACAAATACATTTCTATGTTTAACAAACATTTTTTCAACAAAATAAAAGATAATTTAGCTCTAAAAATTATTTTCATTATTAAAAACTCTTATTAAGAAAGAGTATTACTAGGTAATACTGTCTGCTAATGCGAAGAATATGGATGATCAAGAGCGACCATCTATAGCTTTGTCTTAAACATATATTAAATACATCGATTTAATGCTCTATTTTTTTTCCTTTCTCAAGTGGATTGTGACGACCCGGAATTTTGGACAATTGAAATTGGAATATTTAATTGATTTTAAATATTCAAAAAGGTAATTTTAACTTGAATTTCAAATATCACTATTTATTGGGTAAATTGGATTATTGAATTAAACAATTAATATTGGGTAAAAATGTTGAATCTGGAGTTTTAGGCCTGTTAAAAATAATTTGAAGGCTTGGAAAATTCATATTAATAATACCGAAAGTGATGGAACTTTTAAAATTGAATTTAAAGGTGTTTTGTTCAGTTTTGAAAATATATCGTTTAAATTGATATTTAAAATAAAGCCTTCCAAGGCACAGTCTCGGAATTCAATGAAACCAGTTCCATTGGATCTGTAATATTGTATTATTATCGAATTTCAAATTTCGTAGTGTTTGGAATTGTTGTGTGAGCGTACGATATATAAACGTGCTGAAATTTATATCGGAAATCCAATATAATAACTGGTTCAAAAAGCTATCTTCTCCATACGACCGAGTTAGGACTCGAAACCTTTTCCATTATGTTCGGAATAGGGGTTTAACATTTTAAACGTCTGGCGGCACACATCGATAGGAGGTCGAGATTTTGAGTTGCGTAATTTGAGATGATTTTGGGTTTAAATAATTTATATTCAAATTTGTTTTGACAAAAGTTATTTCTTTACAACAGCCTTTCTCTTCTTTCAAACACGTGTTTCACTGGGTATAACACTTGTCTACCCATATTAACATGCGTCATCGATTGCCTCAATACTTCGTTTCATCCTCGAGTTCCCCTTTTCAATTTTTCCTCGTTCAAAATCAATAACCGATTGAGATCGGTTCATTCTAAAAATAAAAAGAACTAAAAAAAAAGATGGAGACCAAACGAAGCCAGAAATCTCGCTGTTCACTTTCGGTCAAGGTAGTAGATGCTCGAATTCGAATAAAGCTAATTCGCGATAGAGAGGACATGCAATCGCGTTCGTATGCGATGAAGGCTGGGAGTTCGTGGCGATGAGGGCGATTCGATCGGGGTGGCTTGAGAGCATGAACATTGCCGGCGCGAGAATGGTGAAGTGCTGCAGCCTAGGGGAGTCGCGAACTCATCTGCGGTGAGGTATTCGATCTCATCTACTTTCTTGATAACTTGATTAGTATGTATACATATCCATATCTAAATATATGTAGCTTAAAAACAGAATACTTTTAGGGGAAATATGTAGATACAATATTAATTTACATCAAGGTGATAAACAATTCTGTTTAATTTAATTAGGATACATGTATATTTGCAGAAAATTTTAATTTCAGTTGGTATAAGGACAGTTTTGTTTGAATATATAATAGATTTAAAACAGAAATATTTATATACAAGATTTGGAAAATATAGGATTTAGATTGAGAAATTTATATAAAATCAGATTTTAAACCCATATAGATTATTTTTATAAGTATATAATTTCAAAAGAAAAATAAAAGCCATATTTTCGCTTAACTAGTTTATTTTAAAAATAATGTATTATGGAGATTTATTTGTTCAATTAACATATTTAATTATTATAGTTACTAAAAAAGATAATTTTTAAAGGAAAATTATTAGTTTAAATTGTTAGTTAATTAAATGGAAATTAATTGTCCAATTCAAAATGATTAATAAAACCATATAATGTTTATACAAGGTCTAAATCGTGGAGAATCAAGCCAGTGTGGATCAGATTGCAAATAAAAAAATAAAGGTGAGTTAATCTCACTCATCTGGTTGCTATTTAAATTTAAATAGTTAAATTTAAATATTTGGATGAATGATTGGATTGATTTGATATGATAGTATATATAGTAGTATATATACCAATATATATATATTGGCATATGTATATATTGGAGTTGTTGTTCCCGCAGTATATAGCGGATGAGACCCTATGCGCCGCATAATAGTGGATGATATTATTTAAACCCATATACCGCGATATTCCACCTCGAAGTGGAATTGGTATTGTGCTAACGTCTGTGGATGCAGGGAAACAGGTTGGAGGGATCCAACTGGATTCCTCAAAATTATTTAGATTATTTGATATTCTGTGCTATGAATATTGATATCCTGTGATGATTTTATTAATGATTGAAATATTGGAAGATATTGTTGGATTGAATATCTAAGTAAAATGAGTTATTAAATTCTATAGAATTGGATTTTGAAAGAAATAAAAGAGTAAATTTTAAGTAAATAATTCAGGTGAATTGGAATAAGGGAATTTTGAATTAACAAAGAAATATTAACTTTAAAACTAAAGTGATATTAAATTTAAAGAATAAAGGAATTATTTTTGAATGTAAGGATTAAATTTAATTAAGGGATAAAGAAAGAATTTTGGAAGTTTTAAATTGGTTTTTCAGTTAAAAAGGGTTTTAACTCAGAATAAAGAAATAAATCTTAAGTTAAAGTATTTTGAAATAAATGAAGTGAGCAAGGAATTTATTTCAAAGTGAAGTAAATCGGAAATCAATTTGGGATTTGATTTAAGTGTTAAAACGGGATTTTTAAAAGAGAAGTGAGATTTTGGAATTTATAAACTGGGTTTATAAAGTAAAATCAAATATCGGTGTATATTTGAAAATATAAATTCAAGGTGGGAATTTATAAATGGATATGAATTGATTAAAAAAAATAAATGTTGATTTATTTTTAAAAGATGTGAAGAGAAGTGTATTTCCTTAGATAGTCAAGTACGTTTTCAAAGCAATTTGAAATATAAGTTAAAGGTTTTAAGTATGTTTTAAAAAGCATGTTTTAGAAAATTTGTTTTTTTTAATGTTAATTTCTAAGGTAAGTATTTTCATAAATCTATTATTGTAGTAATTATATCAAAGTGATTTGGTATTATGTTTTAAGAAGAGAAATTTAGTTTATATTTATAAAGTGGTTTTGTTTTAAATATTCTTAGAATATATATCTTTGAATAAAGTATTAAAGTAGTTTTAATTTAAATGTTTTAAAGTATATTTTATAATAAAGTGTTTCTAAATTATTTTAAATCTAATGTTTTTGATACTTGGTGATTTCAGTGGAAATAGGAATATTTGGAAAATTTATTCCAGGAAAGGACGCTTTGAAATTGTTTTCAAAGGATTGAAAATGGGAATATATCTTGCGAAGATATTTTGAGATTAATAAATAATTGGGAAATTATTTATTGTTTGAAGGATGCTTGTGAATGTTAATTGATAGTTAAATAACCGACTATCAATATTGGCCAAATGCGCTGATCGTTTCGAAGAGACCGGGATCGAGATTTATTTCTCGAAAACCACTTCGATCCGGTTTGTACGTTTCGTGGAAACGATTTCGGAGTCGAAGATGGAACAGTGAAGTGAAAGGGCTAGTCGCTACTAATCTTGAGGATATTTCCAAAATGGATGTAGTAGGAGTAGTGCCTTCGGTTCCGTTCGAACCCGGGACGGACTTGTATGGATGAATGCTTTCGGAACATCGTCAGCGGACGATGGGCATTCTAAGGGATATGTTCTATAAAGGTATCGTTTAGCCTCGAGCCTCATCAACCGGGAATGACTGAAAATCAGGGGTTATGCAGCAAGGCTTCGTGGGTAGCACCCACTAGAGAGTAAGGTCATCCCTGTCTAGATGTCCCTTTTTATTTCGGCTTAGTGGTGCGGTTGCTGATCCCAACCATGGGGTGATTTTATTCGGAATTGCCCATAGGTGATTCCGGCCTTGTGTTGCAGGGGATTGGGAGTAATCCTCGGTACTGTGATCTAGGCCACGTACTATGACAAGTGGTACCCCAGTGCCTAGTCATTGATGGAAATCCATTCTCCCTACGTGCCAGTACGGTTTTGATTGTGTCCAACTATTGTTGAAATGTGAGATGCAAGCATTTCAGCTAGATTCTATTTTGCTTTCAATAGACACTATTATAATATCAGACGGATTTGATAAAAAGTGTTTGGCTATCGTAAGGTAAAAACCCGACATGTTTATTTGTGGCATGGTCTTACGAGATGCTGTTATTTTCAAAGGATTTTGAAACTTTAATAATCAATTTGAGTGTGATTTTCTCACGCTGGTATTCCAGACTGACTCGGGTATTGTTTTATATGATGCTCGGGTCAGACCGAGTATTATATGTTACAGGATATGATGCTGTGGAGCTCAGGGATGAGCTGGATGGCGTGACATATCTTCCATACTTGTTTATACATATATTCCGTTGTGTTGATTACTGTACTCTGTTATATTGAGGACATGATATGATTATTGTCCAGTTGTATGTATGTGTACTCTGATGTATACTCTGATGATGTATTGTATAAACAGATATAGTTTTAATTTGTGTAAAGATCTGTTATTGTCTATTATATTTTATTCCGCTGCGATGGTTAGATTCTGTTGTTGTTTTATTTTCTTCTTCTACCTTTTCTTCTTTAACTCAAATGGTTCGTATTTCTGTTCTTCTTGAGTTCATTAATGGAAATTAATGTCAATTCAAGGGGTACAGATTTGCGGGTCTTCACAGTGGTATCAAAGCTTAGGCTGGCGATAACCTTGGCTCTGGTGGGAATTACTCTTAAATAGAGTCGATAGTACTCTAGAATGAGTTTGAGTGTGCTAATAGATATGAGCGCGTATTTGTTAGTGAATATAAAATGGTTTTATATTGTGTTGGTTGGTTTATTGAGTAGTTTATGGATTCTGGTCAATACGAGTAATTAACGTTATTGATAGGGATCTCTAAACACTTGAATAGAACAATTCGACACAGTATTGTTTTAAAATGGGATAAATGAAATAATTTTACCCAAATTATTTTGTATATAAAAGAAATAATTTTCGAAAATTATTATAGTTATATATATATGGATGCTTGGTTGTTAAGGAGTGATAATATTAAGTTATTATCACTATTGTGAGAAAATTTAATAAGAAATTGAAATCATAACTAAAAGCTAAGAAATAAATTCATATATGTTAACTCTTATTTTCAAGCGACCTAAAACTGCACGACCTAAAAAGCTTGCGACCTAACAGGGAGTAGCGACCTAGAAGAGCTTGCGACCTAACGGGGAGTAGCGACCTAGAAGAGCTTGCGACCTAACGGGGAGTAGCGACCTAGAAGAGCTTGCGACCTAACAGGGAGTAGCGACCTAGAAGAGCTTGCGACCTAAGGAAGTGCTGCGACCTAATGAAGTGCTGCGACCTAAGGATGAGCTGCGACCTAACCTCTTTGCGACCTAAGGTCCAGAAGACCTCGCGACCTAAGGGGGCAGGAAAGCTTTGCGACCTAAGGCTGCAGAAGATCTCGCGACCTAAGAAGTTCGCGACCTAAGAAGTTCGCGACCTAAGAAGTTTGCGACCTAAGGCTGCAGAAGATCTCGCGACCTAAGAAGTTCGCGACCTAAGAAGTTTGCGACCTAAGATCCAGGAGGACCTCGCGACCTAGCTACAGGAAAGGCTCGCGACCTAAGAACTTGGAAAGGTTTGCGACCTAGCCACAGGAAAGGCTCGCGACCTAAGGACTTTGGAAGTTTGCGACCTAAGAGGCTAACGAGTTAGGACTTCAGCGACCTAGAGCTCCCACAGCTATCCATTAACTCGCCTGCGACCTGCCACTTAATCAAATAAAGCTAAGAACTGCTCCACCAGCTAATCTTTTAAGCCGCAATGAGACTGCGACCTAGCTTAGGTCGCTCGCGACCTACGACTTAACTAAGGTCGTACGCGACCTAAGACTTAGGCGAATTTTCTGAATTCAAATCAGCTACTATAAATACCCCACCACTTCCAACATCAAGAGGACCTTGGGGGGCAATTCATTTGGAAAACGCCGTTACTCTGTCGAACTCTCCAATCATTCAGCAAACCAAGATCCTTCAAGCATTCAAGACACTACAACAAACTTCGAGAGAAATTCTTAACATCCGACATGGATTCATCGAGTTTCATCGCCGAAGATTGAGCTAGTAGTCAAGATTGTTTCTTGTGATCGAGTTGTACTGTTTTCGTAGGAGATTTGTATCAATTTGTAACCAGATTCTATAATAAAGAGATTCAAAGTGGACGTAGGCTAAATTTCAAGCCGAACCACTATAATTTGCTGTCTTTTACTGCACTTCTGCTATATTCTTGCTTAACTTCTGTTCCCGTCACACGGGTGGTGCTTTCACGATCTTATTACACACACCGGGTGTTATCGTTCATATTTTGACGTTAACATTTTGGTGCTTTCATTGAGAGCTGAACTCAGGTCACCATTCCATCATTGCTTCACACAAGTTTGTTGAAAAGATTTCCTACAAAACTAGAAGCCTATCAGACATAATGGCTCCTGGAAGGAAGCGAAAGGTTGTCAGATCTGAAAATGTTCATGATGATACCGCCACCTCTGCTTCACCAAGTCAGGCAGCTCCGAGCGTCGGGGTGACGCGAGAGGAGCTAGACGCTGCCGTATCCGGACTATACCAACAGATTGAGACTCAAAACAATCTGATGATGGAAAAACTGAACGCTCTGCTTGGTGCCAACCAGAGACCAGTGGGTAATGAAGAAAACACCACGGATGCTCTTCGCGACTCCGGAGGGAGGAATATTCCTCAGGGGGGATCAGGTGCTGCTGAAGGGGCACCCCTCCGAGCTGAAGGATCTAGACCATCGCCAATTTTCCACGAAAATCTGCCCGGGCAAACATCTGAGAAAATGGCAGAAGTCTACTCCGCAAAATCTTTGAACAATGAGGAATATCTTTCTGGCATGATCAAGCAAATAATGAAAGAGAGCATGCAGAGAGGTGAGGATGAAAGCGAATGGGGATTTGCGCCAAGCAAGACTCCATTTACCGAGAAGATCCTAAAGGCTGAATTTCCTAGAAAGTTTGTTCCCCCCACCATTCCTGCTTATCGGGGAACAAGTGATCCAAACCAATTCTTGTATAAGTATGATTGGCACATGACCGGTGCGAGAGCAACTGATGAAATCAAATGCCGGTATTTCCCAGTATATTTGGAAGGAGTGGCACTTCTCTGGTTCACTAAACTCCCTGTCCGATCAGTAGATCAGTTTTCCGATCTGACTAGAAAGTTTAAAGAGCAATTCAGGCTATATGCTTCAAAGGCAAAGGACATAATGTCATTATCCAGTCTTGAACAGAATCCGGGAGAACCTATTAAATCATTCCTGAACCGTTTCAATATAGCTCTGGCGGAGGTTGATAACGCAGAGCCACGGATGATCTTGACCTATTTGATGCGTGCTATCGACAAATCGAGCGAATTTGGAAAATGGCTGAAAATGAAAGAGCCAAATTCTCTCGAGAAATTCTACAAGAAAGCCGATGAATTCATACGCTTGGAAAATCTTCCAGCATCAACAAAGGTGGAAAATAATACTGCCGCTTCGGAAAAGAAAGATTCTGGAGGTCAGAAAAGGGAAAATCACGAGGGGAAGAAACAAAAGGATTTAAAGAAACCTCGCTTCTTCAAACCCTCAGATTTCACTCCATTGACCGACACTCTGGAAAATATCTTCTTCGCCACCAAAGATGATGTGGATTATCCCAAACCGACCGAGATAAAACCAGGAAAGGGTGCTATGAGAAATGGAAAGTTCTGTCGTTTTCACAACCAGCCTGGTCATGATACCAATGACTGTCGTCACTTAAAGAGCTTAATTGAAGAATTATTGAGAGAAAACAAGCTGCAACAATATGTCAAGAAAAACAGAAGTGATCCATCTTCGTCTACTCAGAAACAACAACCCTCTAATCAGCCGTCGGGCTCAAGCAAAGGTGCTGTGGCACAAGAATCTGAGAGGCCCGTTATCAACGTCATTTCAGGGGGCCCACACCCAGCAGGCAAAAGCTGGGGTGAGATGGAACGATATGCTCACGCTTTGAAGTATGTCCCGGCAGAAGAAGATGTTTTTGCTGTAGAAAACACAGTACCCCTAAAACAGCAAAAGATCTCAGATAATGATATTTTGTTCAAGGCTAGGGATTCTATTGGTATTGAAGCCCCAACCATAGACCCCTTGGTTATATCTGCAGGAATTGGGCCAGCAATAGTAAGACGAGTACTCATCGATTGCGGCGCTTCCTGCAATATACTTTTCAAGAAAACGTTTGACCAGATGAAAATCCCAATGACCGACGTTCAGGCTTCATCTCAAAAGATCGTTGGTTTCACTGGGGAACCACAGCAACCAATCGGAACTGTCGACTTGTTCGTGGAACTTGGTGAAGGGCAGAAAAGGGTAACTCGAAAACAAACCTTTGTGATCGTTGATGGATTTTCTGCCTATAATGCTTTCCTAGGCAGGCCAGCTCTAGCTGCATTCAAGGCCATTTTGGCCCCATGGTGCCTAACTATGAAGTTTCCTACAGAAAATGGTGTTGGTGTCATCAAGGGAGATCAAAATGCTGGACGTGAATGTTATCTTATAGAGCTTCGAGAAGCCAGAAAGAGAGAGATGGGTAAAGATGCGGCAGCTCCCCTCCGCATCAAGACCCCAACCTTATAGCAAATACAGGGTGGCCCCTGCACTGGTGAGCATAGTGGTGCAAGGCGGGAAATGGACCCTAGAAAATTCAGTGCAGAGGAAAATAGAGTGGTGCCTGTGGAAGTTACGGTACCAATACCTGTCGACTCCAAAGACCCAAACAAAGTGCTTAATGTGGGTTCGCAACTAAGTACAACAGTTCAAAATACACTGATAGCATTTCTAAAAGCAAATCTGGACGTGTTCGCTTGGTGTCATGCTGATATGTGCGGAATCTCTCCAACAATTGCTGTTCATACTCTGAATGTCGATCCGAAATTCACACCGATAAAACAGAAAAGAAGAACTCAAGGTCCAGAAAGATCAGCAGCTTTAAAGGAAGAAGTAGACCGCCTCTTAGAGAATAATTTCATCAAAGAATCCACTTATCCAAATTGGGTTTCGAATCCAGTACTGGTTAAGAAGGCAAATGGAAAGTGGAGAGTATGCATTGATTTCTCAGATCTGAACAAAGCTTGCCCCAAAGACTGCTTCCCGTTGCCCAGAATCGATCAACTAGTAGATGGGACGGCTGGACATGAGTTGCTATCTTTTATGGATGCCTATTCCGGATATAATCAGATTATGATGAACGAACCAGATCAGGAGGACACAAGCTTTATTACAGATGTGGGACTCTACTGTTACAAAGTCATGCCATTCGGGTTAAAGAATGCAGGGGCAACATACCAAAGACTTGTCAACGCTATGTTCAAGCCACAGATCGGCAAAACAATGGAGGTCTACGTTGATGATATGTTAGTAAAGTCAAAGAAAGCAGTAGACCACATGGATCACTTGGCAGAGATGTTCTCAATTCTTCGGAAGTACGGAATGAAGCTCAATCCATTGAAATGTTCATTCGGAGTAGAGTCTGGGAAATTCCTGGGTTTCATTGTGAGCACTAGGGGCATCGAGGCCAATCCTGCTCAAATCACAGCTCTAAGAGAAGTTAAAGCTCCTAGAACAAAGAAAGAACTGCAAAGTCTCAATGGAAAGGTTGCCGCTCTTAGTCGCTTCATTTCCAAGGCCACAGACAAATGCATTCCCTTCTTTGATGCTCTAAAGAAAGGAAAGAAAAATTTCGAATGGACTCCTGACTGTCAGAATGCTTTCGATCAACTGATTCATCATATGAGAACTCCTCCAGTCCTCTCCAAGCCTAGTAATGGTGAAGACCTCTTCATCTACTTAGCAATTTCATCCCATGCTTTAAGTGCAGCACTTGTACGAGAAGATATGAAAATACAACGTCCAGTTTACTACATCAGCAAACGGTTCGCTGGAGCTGAAATGAATTATTCAAAGATAGAAAAACTTGCTTATTGTCTGCTAATCGCTTCCAGGAAGTTGAGACCTTACTTTCAATCTCATCCTATCAAGGTCCTGACTGGTCAACCTTTAAAGCAAGTCCTGTATCGTCCTGAAACTTCGGGTCGTCTCTTGAAGTGGAACATAGAGCTCAGCCAATATGACATCACTTATCATCCCCGAAGAGCGATTAATGGACAAGCTTTAGCAGAATTCATTGCAGAATCCACTGACAAAGGTGACAGTAAGGAAGAAACAACTGATTGCATTCCGATACAGTGGAAGTTGTATGTTGATGGCTCGAGAAATGACTATTGTTCTGGGGCAGGAGTTGTGCTCGAAACTCCCGAAGGACGATCACTATGTTATGCATTGAGACTGGAATTTCCTTCGACAAACAATGAAGCAGAATATGAAGCCCTTATTGCTGGATTGAAAATTGCCAAGGAATTGAATATCAAAGTGATACAGATTTTCAGTGATTCTCAGCTTATTGTCTGCCAGGTGAAGAAGGAATTCCAAGCCAAAGGAGGGAATTTGCCTGCATATTTGACCAAAACTTCCGAACTCCTCAATGATTTAGATCACTACTCAATAAGCCACATACCCCGAGAGGAAAATATGAAGGCGGATTCTTTAGCAAAGTACTCAAGCTCCGGAGAAGCTCAATTGCTGGGATTGGTTCCCGTAGAAGTTCTGTCAGCTCCAAGCATTGATGAAATGGATATTGATTGGATCATGAATACGTCCCAAGAGCATGAATCGTGGATGAGTCCAATCAAAGAATACTTACTCAGTGGTTCTCTGCCAGAAGATTCTAAGGAACGTCGAAAATTATTGAGAAAAGCGTCAAGATATGTAATTCAAGATGGCCGATTATACAGGCGAGGATTTTCAATCCCACTACTCCGATGTGTAACTAAAGAAGAAGCCAAGACAATCTTAGCAGAAGTGCACGGAGGAGAATGTGGAGACCATTCAGGCGGTCAAACACTTGCAAAGAAAATTCTCCGATATGGGTATTTCTGGCCGGATATTAATCGAGATGCTGCAGCTTACTCCAGGAAGTGTGACAAATGCCAAAGGTTTGCGAAAATCCCAAGAGCACCTTCCACCGAACTCACACAAATGGTCAGTCCATGGCCATTTGCCATCTGGGGGATAGACCTAATTGGACCACTACCTATCGCCAAATCAGGGATTAAATATGCTATTGTCGCCGTTGACTATTTCACCAAATGGGCTGAAGCTGAACCTTTGGCCACCATCACTTCTAAAAAGATGATAAATTTTGTAACAAAGAATATCATTTGCAGATATGGTGTGCCACAGAAGATAATCACCGACAATGGCACTCAATTTGAAAGTGAAGAATTCCAGGATTTTTGCAAACGATTCAGAATTCGAAAAAGCTTCTCAGCAGTGGCTCATCCGCAGGCAAATGGGCAAGTGGAAGCAGTTAACAAGATCATCAAGTCA
Organism: Allium fistulosum; assembly: GCA_030737815.1. NCBI lineage: Eukaryota > Viridiplantae > Streptophyta > Magnoliopsida > Asparagales > Amaryllidaceae > Allium > Allium fistulosum. The sequence continues at coordinate 1,121,694,033 of CM060904.1, read as the reverse complement.
ACTATCAAGAAGCAACTTGAAAAAGCAAAAGGTGGTTGGGTTGATAAGCTTCCATTAGCACTATGGGCGTACAGAACTACTCACAAAACCGCGACTGGGCACACTCCATTTTCACTGGCATACGGATCTGAGGCAATGATTCCAGTAGAAGTAGAGGTTCCTTCACATAGAAGAGTTCATTTCAATGAGACTGAAAATGAAAAACTACAACTTGAAGCGCTTGATTTTCTTGATGAGAAAAGAGAGGAAGCTAGGCTCAGAGTTTCAGCTCATCAGCAGAGAATAGCCAGGCATTTCAATTCCAAAGTTCGCCAACGCAGCTTTGAAATCGGAGACTTGGTTCTGAAAAGGATCATGACAGCAACTGGTGTGTTTGGGCCAAGCTGGGAAGGACCATATGTCATAGGCACTAAACTTCTTGATGGCACTTTCAAACTCATAACTGTTGAAGGAGATCCAATTCCAAGAGCCTGGAACAGCAACCATTTGCGTCCTTACTTTACTTGAAAAAAGAGCTATGCTCAAAATTGTAAAATGATGATAAATGTATCAATTGTATTGTGAAGCATTGTAAATCAGTATAAATGAATGAAAAGCTATAAAGTGGACGTAGGCCCGATTCTTGGCCGAACCACTATAAATCTTGTGTTCTTTACTACTTCATAATGCCTGATTTATTTCGATATATAAATACTTCAAATGTATCACTAAAATATCGATTCAAAATTGCAGGACATGATAACAAGGCCTGCTCATCACAAAAATAAGCGACCTTTATAAATCAGCTATTGCACAAAAAAAAATTCCAAACTCAAATCCTACACAGAGAAAACTTCACATAAAGAATTGGCAACTTCACTGGGACAAACCTTTGTTCACTAGTTGAGATTATCGTTATGAACGGGCATCCAACTAGATAACTCGCGCTTGTCTCGTAAAGTCATTCAACAGTGAAGTTTACTTTTTCAGATAAAGCAATGTACTTGCAAAAGAAAGGAACACGCGCTTGGAAACAATGATAAAGGATCGCAGATTGGCGGATGATGATACAACATGAGCGGGCAAACAAAGAAGCAGATAAAGGGAGGTATGCCTCTCAACAGGAAGGCCGAGAGATCCACTAAAGGGACGCCTTCCCAACCGGAAGGAACAAGACCCTCGCTAACTGGTCGTGATGCATCCGACCAGATAGCATAGGTCCGTCCCGTGGATCCACTCGCCCCTGAGACGCAACCTACCTGGCACACCAACCAACCAAAGCCCTCTAACGAGGCACGCCAATAAATGGGAGTGCTTTACTCAATCAAAAAGATCGGTGGGACTACCAAAGGGGCACCTTGTTAGTTAATTGCGATCGTTTGTGCAAACAAACATCCAATCATGCAACTTGGGCTCACCCGTAGACCTCTGACCATGAGAAAGTAACTTCCAGGCAAGCACAAGCCCTCTTCGGAGGCACAAGCCCTCTTCGGAGGCACAAGCCCTCTTCGGAGGCACAAGCCATCTTCGGAGGCACAAGCCCTCTTTGGAGGCACAAGCCCTCTTCGGAGGCACAAGCCATCTTCGGAGGTAAAAGCCCTTTTCGGAGGCACATTTCACCAGGGTAAAAGTGCAAAATGCTTCTCTTCGGAGACCCACTTCACCCGAGTAGAAATACAAAAATTGCTTCTCTTCGGAGACCAAAATCAAGACTTCTTTGGAAGCACAAGACCTCTCCGGGGGCACAACAATAATCCACAAAGCATAATACTACTCTTCGGAGTCCACATGCTACTCCTCAGAAAATACCGAGACAAAGCCCTCCTTAGAGGCACACTTCGATTCTTTCGCTTCACCGCGTAGGAGAATTCACTTCTCAAAAGCATGAAATGAACATTTCCGAAGGTTGAAGCGTAAAAGTTTATCCGAAAATGAGATACACTCCGTTTGAATAGAACAATTATTCCCTTAAAAACGGAATAGCTATTCTATGAAAAATAAGAGTACAGGTCTCGCTAAAAGCGAAGGATATTGTTATGCACTTGTGGTATAGGGGCAATATCATATGATACGGTTGCAACAATAAAAAGCAGTATTCAAGCAACATACCACAAGCACATAACAATATCACGCGAAACAGATGTGGAATAAATGCATTCTCAAACGCAGACAAAAAGTTTGCACAAGTAAGAAGAATCGTTTGTTCTACACTTAAAATAAAAAGATAGATCATTCTCACATACACAAGAGTTTGTACAAGTAAAATAATTGTTTTATTTAGTACTATAAAAATTCTTTACATACGCAGATGTCTCAAAAAGCAAAAGCGGGGACCGGTACCCGCACAATCCCCGGTCAGTACATGCAAAGAGCAAAAATAATGAGTAGAAAATTCAGCTTGATTATTCCTTCTTCTCACCACCCTTGGAGCTCTTTCCCGGCTTAATGATTAGCTTTTGAAGCCGTTGAGAGCGGGCAGGGACAGAAGGAGAAAGTGGTACAACCGGATCAACTACTGCTTCCTCTTCAGTGGAAGTCTTCTTCTTTTTCTTTACAGCACGTTTCCCCTTCCTTTTTGAGGAAGACTCGCTCCCCGGAGTAGTCAGCAATGTTGAAAGCTTCGTATCGTCGTCAAGAGACCGCTCCGGAGTCTTCTCGATGTCTTCAAAATCCTCTGCCTTCTGTTCCTGAGAAGCAGCCGGATCATCCAAGCCTTGAAGAGCTTCGATTTTCTCTGCTTGTGATCCAGGTTGGGAAGCAGAGGGAGGAGTAATTTGGGAAGACGGAGGAACGACAATCGAAGGAGTGGAAGCTTGTGTAGTGCTTGGTGCCTCCGCTGTAGAAGAAAAGAAGTTAAAGTCAACATCCCTCGAAAATAAAGAAGGCATCGGTTCACCGAAGTTTAAGTAACAAGTAAGAAGGTCATCGAATTCGGCTAAGTCAAATGACTGGTTCATCAGACCCGAGATGACACCAAAAGTACCTGGAGGAGTTGGCTTCACAAGATCTACCTCAAACTTCTCGGCCTCAATATCATCTAGTGCCTCATCTTCAGTAGGAGTAGTTGCAGTCTCCTGGGCAGCTTTAGCTAAATATAAAGAATGAGGGCTGGAATCTATAATATTAACGTCAGCTGAAGTAGAAGTTTGGACGGGGGCAGTCAAAGGAGCTTCTTCTTTTGGAGGCTCTTCTCCCACTGTTTCAGCTCGTGCTTTGGCAAGTAGCTCTTTCCCCTTAACAAGAGCGGTGCGATCCTCATCATTGAGATAGCGCTCCTCAAGTTCCAGCTCATTATAGCCAGCCCCGCCAAGCATATCCATCGCGACCTCCCACACTTCAGCCAATGTAATTTCATAATCGGGACCAAGAAAAGAGAGGCTCCCACGACCCAGAACGCTGTGTAAATAAAAGTCAAATAAGGTAGAGCTGACGTCTGCTTTCGTCGCCTCATGTGATTGCTCAGCCGCTTCCTTTTCGGCAACGGCAGCGATCCGGCCGGCGGTAGCCTCATCACGCTCTACCTCAACTTTAGCAAGTTGAGACTTTAGTAACTCAATCTCCATGTTCTGGGAGGTGACCTTTTCCCGCAGTTCGGCGTTTTCAGTGCGGTACTTCTCTTTAACGTGCTATTCGGCGGCAAGCTTCATTTCTACATCTCTTTGTGCAGCATGTGCGTCCCGCACTTGCTTCTGGAAGACTTCTTCTTTTTGAGTAAATGATGCAGAGGAAGAAGCGAGATTTTCCTTAAGTTGCTTAACTTCAGACGCAAGCTTTGCATTGTCATCTGCAATACTCGTCATTTCCGCGTCATGCTGCTTACGCCATTTGTCCCACTCTGCTTTATCATTCTCCATCGTCATCATCGCCTCAAGGTTAAGATGGTTGACCCTTTGGAGTTCATCGACCAGCTTCTGCCACTGCGACATCCTCTCGATATTAAGTCTGACCGCATCAAGACTGCTAAGCATGTCTGATTTATCAATCGGAACTATGTCCAAGTCAAAGCGTACCCCTTTTAGGCACCAATTCGGGAAACGGCTCTGGAGTGTTGGGGGACCGTCCTTGACTTGATATTGCGGTCTATTAATGATAGTCTGAATGTCAGATTTCTTCAGAGGAGGAGAGCTAGCTAGGACATCAGAAGGAATGGGAGCGTTAGTTTTTTCAGAAATCTCAGACGTGTCAATCGGTTTAGATCGTTTGCTCGGTTCATCGACAATCTGAGTTTTTCCTTTATCATCATAAGACTTCCGCTTATGAGAATAGTCACTCCTGTGCGAAGAGTCGTATCGCTCGGCATCTTTCCTTCTTTGCCACTGATCGTAATCCCGCTTCTCCTGGGCTTTCCTTCGAGCCCTCTCTTCATCTGTTTCCTTTGGAGTATCAAGGTACTTCCTAAAGTCATAGGTGCCGCGGCCTCCACGGTACTTGAATGAGTCATAATATGAACCTGTACGTCCCATTGGAGAACCTGAAAGCAAAAAAGGAGCAAAGTTTAGAAATTTCCAGGGAAAAGAGGATAAATGTTTATAAGTGCTGGAAAATCCTAAGTGTGTGTGGCGTGCAAGCTACATGCGTCAAGCTACAGACCACGCTTTAGTGTGGAAACAGAGACGACTGGCGTAGTAGGCGTCTGGGTTTGTTTAAAGGTGGAAGTCGCCTCGACAACGGGAGAAGTTGCTTTTGGATTGTTATCCCCAAAAAGCTCTTGGGAAGTTATCATGATATCACTCAAGCCGTCAAAGGCGTCATCTAGGAGTTCAGCAGACTTCCCCTTTTCAACCTCTGTATCAATGGATTTCTCAGGAACTTGAGGATTCTCTTCCTCTTCGGTAATCGAGGTAAGCGCCGACTTGCTGACTAACCCTGCGACATCGATGGGTGTGGAACATTTTACCAAGGCAGCCTCTATGACGGGTGCTTCTGATGCAGTTTCTTCTACAGAAGCTGGGGCATTCGAGGCCTCTGCTTGGGAATCTGAAGCAATTAACGTTTTCGCCTCAGAGCTAGAAACTTCATGAATCTGAGTCGATCTAGAAGAATGTAAAAGGCCAAACTGGTGCAGAAATTCATCTTTCAACAAGAATTTGGCACTCCTCTCTTCAGCATCAACAACATTCAAAGTATCTAACATCGACTTACGGCTGGTATCTCGAAGAAGAGAAGGAAGTGCTGCACGAAGAAAGAATGGAATTAAGCATTTGATGATTCGGATTATGAGAAATTTAGAAAAAATGAATTGGTAAAAGGTAATCTTACTTCCGACTCTCCAAATAGCATAAAATCCCGGAGGACAGCGAACATAGAAGAATTGAGTCAAAAATCCGTGGGCACTTTCAGGCAAGTCCAGAATCAGTTTGCGATTCCTAGCACTCCTCACAAGTATAATAGAAGGATGATCCTTGTTCTTTGCAAATGTGCACAAGAAGCGAATTTCATCAAAAGAGGGAAAACGGTTCAACGTTCTCCTAAAAAGCACACACAATCCCAGCAGGATGGAGTATCCGTTAGGGTGTAGTTGAAAGGGAGAAATAGTTAGCCGAAGGAGGAGTTCCCGAAGACAATCATTAAATGGAGGGATGGCTCCACTTGAACACATCTGCCGGTTCACAGCAACAAAGCCAAGAGGCGGCCTGTCAGCAGTATCGCTTGGCCCAGGAAGTAAAGCATCTGCTTCGGCAATGCCGAATTGGATGCACAGTTGACGGAAGACTTTATGACTTAAAGTAGTAGAAGTCCTTTCCGGAGGGTCGATTAGTGGAGTAGCAATTGGAAAAGATTCTCCGGCTATTTCCAAGTCTTCTTGTTGAGATTCCATTCTACACAAGGAACTGGACGATCAAATATTAAGGTGCACGTTTCCTAAAAAGAGTGGAGTGCTGTGCAAAACTAATGTAATAACAAGCAAATATAAATGAAACTAAATCAATTGATATTTGTCGATTATGAAGTTTCAGGGCTTGATATCTTAAATCTGAGAACAGTGTTGTATTGATGCAAATAAATCAGCCTTAGTTGATTATTTAATACTTCACTTAGATTCGTTAGTGCACAGCATTTCATTCATAGAATTCATTTAAGTTAATTATTCGTTATCAACTAATCTGTCATGCGATGTGGGCAGTCAATGGCAGTATATTTGTCCCGTTTTTCTGCAAGTGTTGTATTTAGGCAGGTTACTGGCATTAAAGTCAAGACAGTTTGAAAGAAAATGCAACACAGTTCAAATTCAAGAATTCAGTCAACTTCTGTGTAAATTTCTCTAAGTCCTAGGTCGTTCTGCGGCCTATCATAAGTCGTAGCATTTTTAGGTCGCGCAGTGTAACTGAATGAATCAAAGCGGTATAATTTTCTCAAAGTCCTAGGTCGCACACGACTTGGCTTAGGTCGAAGACTCTCTAGGTCGCAAATATTTTTGGATCACAAAGGTTTAGGTCGCCAAGCATTCCAGCACGACCTAGCTCTTAGGTCGTCCAAATCAGGTAGGTCGCTGACTTCCTCCCCAAGCAACACCAAATTGGATCCGATAACCCAATACCGCCATTATAAGAGAATTCGACATCTTCCTCATTTCACCTTCGAGTCGTCCAGCAAATCGATTGGAAATTCCACTGATCCATTGTGAAAACTTCCGTGCGATCGTAAATCAGGCAATACGTCAGACAACGATCGAAAATCGATCGAAACAACCAAAAAATGAAGCGCGACACACGAAATTAGAACTTGGGTCAGTAAATATGGATTCATGATCGATCAGCGATTGTGGAGGAGAAGAAATTGATCAACTTACGTAATACACGGATAGGAATGGATTGATGTTGTGCTGGGATGAATTCACCTCTGAAGAATTAAGAATTCGTCAATGGCAATGGAATCTCAGAGTAAGGTGGGAAGAGAGGCACGACCTAACCTATTTATATGAAGCTGGGAGAAGAAGGCGAACGGGTGTACGGGTTAGTGCAAGTCTTAGGTCGTTCACGACCTAGCAAGGATGAGTCGAAGCGCACGACCTATGACCTAGGCCTGCACTTCGAGGGGCAAATGTTAACTCTTATTTTCAAGCGACCTAAAACTGCACGACCTAAAAAGCTTGCGACCTAACAGGGAGTAGCGACCTAGAAGAGCTTGCGACCTAACGGGGAGTAGCGACCTAGAAGAGCTTGCGACCTAACGGGGAGTAGCGACCTAGAAGAGCTTGCGACCTAACAGGGAGTAGCGACCTAGAAGAGCTTGCGACCTAAGGAAGTGCTGCGACCTAATGAAGTGCTGCGACCTAAGGATGAGCTGCGACCTAACCTCTTTGCGACCTAAGGTCCAGAAGACCTCGCGACCTAAGGGGGCAGGAAAGCTTTGCGACCTAAGGCTGCAGAAGATCTCGCGACCTAAGAAGTTCGCGACCTAAGAAGTTCGCGACCTAAGAAGTTTGCGACCTAAGGCTGCAGAAGATCTCGCGACCTAAGAAGTTCGCGACCTAAGAAGTTCGCGACCTAAGAAGTTTGCGACCTAAGATCCAGGAGGACCTCGCGACCTAGCTACAGGAAAGGCTCGCGACCTAAGAACTTGGAAAGGTTTGCGACCTAGCCACAGGAAAGGCTCGCGACCTAAGGACTTTGGAAGTTTGCGACCTAAGAGGCTAACGAGTTAGGACTTCAGCGACCTAGAGCTCCCACAGCTATCCATTAACTCGCCTGCGACCTGCCACTTAATCAAATAAAGCTAAGAACTGCTCCACCAGCTAATCTTTTAAGCCGCAATGAGACTGCGACCTAGCTTAGGTCGCTCGCGACCTACGACTTAACTAAGGTCGTACGCGACCTAAGACTTAGGCGAATTTTCTGAATTCAAATCAGCTACTATAAATACCCCACCACTTCCAACATCAAGAGGACCTTGGGGGGCAATTCATTTGGAAAACGCCGTTACTCTGTCGAACTCTCCAATCATTCAGCAAACCAAGATCCTTCAAGCATTCAAGACACTACAACAAACTTCGAGAGAAATTCTTAACATCCGACATGGATTCATCGAGTTTCATCGCCGAAGATTGAGCTAGTAGTCAAGATTGTTTCTTGTGATCGAGTTGTACTGTTTTCGTAGGAGATTTGTATCAATTTGTAACCAGATTCTATAATAAAGAGATTCAAAGTGGACGTAGGCTAAATTTCAAGCCGAACCACTATAATTTGCTGTCTTTTACTGCACTTCTGCTATATTCTTGCTTAACTTCTGTTCCCGTCACACGGGTGGTGCTTTCACGATCTTATTACACACACCGGGTGTTATCGTTCATATTTTGACGTTAACAATATACATATGGGATTTGTAAATGCAAATTAGTAAATGTGATTTATAATTTGAAATAAAATTCCAGAGTAATAGTTGTATGTGAATTGAAAGGATTTGGAATTTTGAGAAAATTTAATTCCTTTGAGTTTGAAAATGGTTTTCAATGGTTTTGAAGGAAGAATAGTGATATTATTTTGGGGAATATTTTGAATTGGATTCGAAATCTGGTGAAGTTTGGGATTTAAAAATATTTGAAATGTTTTTAATTGGGATAAAAGAAATAAACTCTCTTTGGTCGCTGGAAAATAATTCCGATGATGATCGCGACATCATCGGTGTTCATTTTCGAGTTTCCAAAAGAGGAATTGCTACCTAGATGTTTGGGTTGGAGTTCGTTTGCAAAACTGGGTTTGGTTTTGAAATTTAAAGGGATTTTGGATATAGTTAATTTCAAAGGTGATTTTGAAATTCTGGGAAATTGTTTAAACTTTGGAATCTTATTTAGAACTGTTTATGGAATAATAAATATATTGGATAAATAAAATGTATAATCCCGAGTTAAAAACAAAAGAAATGTGAATGAGATTGATTGTAAATAGATGAAATATGAAAATGAATATACTCCAAAATTTAGATTATAAAATAGATTGAACTCCAGTAAAATAGTTAAAGTGATTTTTGAGATAAAAAAATCAAATGTTTGGGTTGTAAATGAAATATGGAATATGAAATAAATTGAATGACATTATTAATAAATTGAAGGATGAATTGATAATGTGAGTTGGAAATTAAAATGGATAAAGAGAATGGGGTTATTGAATTGATGAGAATCAAATAAAATGAGAATGAACTTAAGTTATGAAATTTAAATGATTTGAAGTATATTAATTTAAGTTTGGATTTATGGAAGCTTGGCTTCGGATGAAAATGAAAGTCCATTAAATAAAAGTTTGAGTTCAGTTACTTAGGAAATGGTTATTAATATGAAATTGAAATAGATGTCGAAACCATATAAATTTCTTATGAAATGTATGTATTTAGCTATTGAAAATAAGTGAAATGCTATAAACTTCCTATATTTGTCACTTACGCTTTTAAATCGAGTAAGTACAGGTACCGGGAAGCCGTTTGGCTGGATTTGATTGCGAAATTTGCTTAAATAAATAGCTACTTGCTTAAAAATGCTAAATTAAGGTACGCTTACACAAAAATTCAAAATAGGAGATATGAACTGCATATATTGATATATATTGTGATTTCCGGCTTGAGGCAAATGTATATATATATTTATGCATCCTGCGATATCGCAGAAGTCCCTTCGTACAAAGGAGACTCTGCTAAAATTTTCTGAAAATTTTGGGAGTTAGAAATATTTTTGAAAATTTTCATTAACGACAAATGATTTAAAATTGGTGTTTCCTGGGGAATTGACCAGGCAACTTAGTACTCGGCCTCCCCATCGATCAGTTAAACAATGAGCGTTCGGCATGTTAAGGCCGTTCGGCACGAGCACAGCGTTCGGCATCTAAAGGGCGTTCGATATGGGATAACGTTCGGCATCTAGGAGCGTCCGGCATCGAGAAACGTTCGGTAGTGAATACCGTTCGGCCAAGGAAGAACGCTCGGCATAAAATCGTTCGGCATCCATGAACGTTCGGCCTACAAGGTACGCTCGGCATTCCCGGACTGTTCGGCGGTCCAGCCTCATTCGACCTGCATCCCTCACTCAACACCACATCTCTTCCGGTACGTATCTCGTTCGGCAATCACCTGCAGCTCGTCATCCAAGGTCATTCAGTACAAATGGATGTTCGGCATTCAGAGTGTCCGATCTCACCTCGTTCGGCATATAGGGGGAGGCTCGGCATTCTGTTGTTCAGCCTATCTGGTTCGGCGCATAGGACTTACACTATTTGGACCGAGTTATTCAGCTACCAGGCCCACCAGAGAAATCCAACCCACCTTCGTCTATAAATAGAGAGGCAGGGGCACAATGAAAGGGATCCTTTTTTGGAGAACACTGGGGAGACTCTGCCATTTTTGAGACTCATCTTCTCTACTTAACAACTTCATTCAAGCATTTGATTCACGAATTGTATTTGTAATCAACAATAAGGAAGATCTATAAAGTTTAATCTCAAAGTGGACGTAGGCATTTACGCTGAACCACTATAAATCTGGTGTTCTTACTTTCTGCATTTAAATTAGCATTGTCTTCTCTGTTTAATTTAACTTCATCACTTATATCTCTACACAATCTTTCTCAACGAGGTTAGTGGCCAATTTTGGTGCTAACACTTTGGTGCTTTCACTGAGAGTTGAACTCAAGACCTCAAGGATCTGCTTTGAAGCTACTGGATTGAATAAATCCCCCAAAGAAGATCCGACTCACTGATAGGACATCCGTTGATTCTACTCAGAGTTCATACCGATAACTCTACAATGGCAGGACCACGTACCAGGTCAGCTTCTCATAATGCGGATGCCCGCGAGACAGCTAGCATGCAACAAGCAGGACCTAGCAATCAACCAGCAATTCCGGGTGAAGGAATTGCCGCCCATGACTAAACTCCAGTTGTCGCCAGAATAGAGTTCAACGACTTGATGAGAGAGCTCAGGGAAAGCAGGAGACAACTAGGAGAGCAGATGCAAGCTAACGCCAACCTGATGGCACAACTCACTCAACAGCAGCAACAGAATGCTGGGGGCAATCCCGCTCCTTATTCCTCATCTGACAGCTCTACTTCCTCTGATGAACCTCCCAGACGCAGACGCCGCAAGACTGAAGCTGCTGTTCAAACAGCTGGAGACCGTGACCAAGAAAGAGCTGGAAACTTCAGGACAGGAGTACAAATGGAGGCTGGAGTCCCAGGCCATCAGAACGCTCCGGAAAAGGCGTAGGCCGAACGCTCCAGAAAAGGCGTAGGCCGAACGCTCCAGAAAAGGCGTAGGCCGAACGCTCCAGAAAAGGCGTATGCCGAACGCTCCGGAAAAGGCGTAGGCCGAACACTCCAGAAAAGGCGCATGCCGAACGCTCCGGAAAAGGCGTAGGCCGAACGCTCCAGAAAAGGCGCATGCCGAACGCTCCGGAAAAGGCGTAGGCCGAACGCTCCAGAAAAGGCGTATGCCGAACGCTCCGGAAAAGGCGTAGGACGAACGCTCCAGAAAAGGCGTATGCCGAACGCTCCAGAAAAGACATATGCCGAACGCTCCAGAAAAGGCGTAGGCCGAACGCTCTTCCAGGCCGAACATACCTCTAGGCCGAACACTCTTCTAGGCCGACCATACCTCTACACCGAACGCCCTAATGCCGAACAGTATTGTATGCCGAACGACTCGGTTGTGCCGAACAGTGTGGATGCCGAACAGCTTTGGCCGAACCACTTCTGGACGATTCACTTTGGACAAACAGCCTTGGCCGAACAGCTTTGGCCGAACCACTCCAGGCCGATCCACTCTGCCGAACAGCCTTGTGCCGAATAGCTTTGGCTGAGCCACGTGCCAACACCGAACGCCCCAATGCCGAACGGTACTTCTGTATGACCGAACGGCACTTCTGTGCCGAACGAAGTATCCAGACCGATCCATGCACTGTATACCGATCTCTCTCTCAAAAAACAATCTGACTAGTCCATATACAAAAAATATATGGATCGGGTACGACCCTTATTTCCAAAAAATAAAATCTTTTTCGGGTACGACCCGAACCCTAGCCGCAGCGCAGTGCCTCCGGATAATGAGTTCAAAACTCAACGTAGTAAAGGAACATTCTATCCACTTCCCTGACATCCCATGATCGACCAGGGCATAGAGGATCTAGCGGCAGCTTATGAACGGCATCAAGGGAACAGACAAGCAACCGCTATTCAAACGGTACTCCCAAAGGTTGGAGAACATAGATGATATGACTCTAGCAAACGCCAAGATGACTCCAAGCACCATTCTTCGTTGACCCAGCACTTCGAATTTAATGACCCCAAGCAAACCAATGCTCTAAACAGTTTATTCCAAATACTAACAAGGGTATCATACTGATCGCGTTTGAGGAAAGTCGACCTCCAGATATATTTTGGCAGCTAGTTAGCTAAAGAGCCTCCTACGACTATGGATCGTTTCTTCTACAAAATGAATCAGAACTAAAGTGAGGAGGAGTGGAGCAGACTAAGAAAAATAACAATGAAGGCCCGTTGGCTAAGGATGTAGATCCCAGTAGCCGAAACAAGACTTCAGAATTCAGCTCATATGCTCTTTGAAAGATTCAATTGACAACCTCTACTTGAAGACTCACGACTCGGAGTGGTACTGGAAACCAACCTCGAGAGAGTACACCAAAGTCTAAAGAAAATCAGGGGAATGTTGTATATTCCCAGATGCTCACTAATCCTAACACGAGCGATTACAAACACCTCCGAGGTGTGATCGAAAAGATGACCTGGAAAGGAAAGCTTCAATAGTATGTACAAGTCCAGCAGAATGGCGGGCAGCGAATATCTGATGCCTATTAATAAAGGGCTATGATTATCAATTGGACGGTTGACGGCCAATATCCCTTTGAAAGGAGCCAGGGGCGGAGTCGAATAGCGAGCACACGATGCTGCTTCACATATCAATGAGATTTACCATAATCTTCTTTGAATTATTTCCATTTCCATCTCTATTTCAATTGTTCTATGAACTACGACTAGCTTGAACTAAACTACTTTCAAAACGATGCAGGTGTCCAGGTACTCAGATTTGGTTGCCAACCAATCTACGCAGACCATGATCGGACGTGTGGAGTTACATCTGGACGAGAATAATTCTATTGCTCATCATCAACCATATGCCTTTGATTTGGGGCTATGGATTAAATACAATGTACAACATCATGATGAACAGAGAGCTGAATTCCATCCTGCAAGTGGAATTTATTCAAGTAGAGAGCGGCTGCGATACGACCAACCACTCGCTAAGTGAAACTCGAGCTCGGGGGCAAGCCATCACATCAAGGCTAAAAATAGGTTGATACACGACGATCCTTCGCACAACTCCGTACTCCCAGAGTGCGAGACGGAGTATAAACATCTACTTAACTCCGTACTCCCAGAGTGTGAGACGGAGTATAAACATTAATCAACTCCGTACTCCCAGTGTGCGAGACGGAGTATAAACATTAATCAACTCCGTACTCCCAGAGTGTGAGACGGAGTTTAAACATTCGCTTAACTCCGTACTCCCAGAGTGCGAGACGGAGTATAAACATTAATCACCTCCGTATTTCCAGGGTGCGAGACGGAGTATAAACATACATCAACTCCATACTCATCCCTAAAACTGGGGGCAGAACCAAAGCAAAGCATGCTAGTTGAACATTTGTCTAAAAGAAGATTGCAACGAAACGATTAAGAGACGACTGTCAAGCAATCAACTGAACGGAAATATTCAGCATGAAAGACTGCGGTTTTTCAAAGCACGTCATGTTTACACAAGACGTCCTTTGGGGGGCAAATGTTATCCCGCCTTTTGGCAAGGCCGTGACACCAAGAACTTGATTAGAAACCAGTGATAGTTCGTCTTGGAGATCGGTTACACAAAGGCTCACTATGGATATCGATGGATTTTGTCCGAGTCTGGATCGAGCCACGATTAACAAGACATAACAATCAAAGCCAGGGAAGCCAATGTTCCAAGTTTCAAGACGATCCGAGTTCGTATGCTCAACTTATGATCGATTCGAACAACCGACCATCCATCCATCCATCAACCTCCACATTTGACTTGGAGACCTAAACTGCTTGGAATGAATATGGCCCGATCGTCCACTCCAATCGAGTCATAGAACAAAGTTCGACAAAATACAGATACCCCTCATGAAGCTCAGTGACGCCGGGATCCGTCAAAAGTGGACGTGATTTGATCATCTACACATCAAATCCTACCCTGAACACGAAAGGTTGTTCGAAAGCCCAACTTGAAGTAGCTATGGTAGACTGCGTACTCGCTAACCATCACTGTCAATATATGGACACGACTGCACCTTGGAACATATGCAACTTACTTTGCCTACTCAACAATCTATTATCCTTATTTTCTAGAAGGAGATACGGAGCAAATTGTAAGAGATTTGGCTATCTAACCCAACATGGATGTGATTCAACCATCTGTCATATACCTCCTTCCTTGACTTGATTGGAAGAGCTATAATCACCATGCGGACGAGAATCGATCGTCCATTTTTCAAATTTCGTCCCTCATCCTGGGGGGCAGAATCTCATTCCGTAAGCAAACGTGGTTCGATTGTTCATTCGACGACATTAGCCTCGATACAGTAGATGAATACAAATTAAAGAGTGGAAATACGACTGCTCTCAACTTAAACCTCCAAGTCCCCAGAGTGTGGACTGGAGTACTCTAAGTCCCCAGAGCGCAGACTAGAGTATAAACGACTTAAACCTCCAAGTCCCCAGAGTGCGGACTGGAGTACTCTAAGTCCCCAGAGTGCGGACTAGAGTATAAACGACTTAAACCTCTAAGTCCCCAGAGTGCGGACTGGAGTACTCTAAGTCCCCAGAGCGCGGACTAGAGTATAAATGACTAAAACCTCCAAGTCCCCAGAGTGCGGACTGGAGTACTCTAAGTCCCCAGAGCGCGGACTAGAGTATAAACGACTTAAACCTCCAAGTCCCCACAGTGCGGACTGGAGTACTCTAAGTTCCCAGAGCGCGGACTAGAGTATAAACGACTAAAACCTCCAAGTCCCCAGAGTGCGGACTGGAGTACTCTAAGTCCCCAGAGTGTGGACTAGAGTATAAACGACTTAAACCTCCAAGTCCCCAGAGTGCGGACTGGAGTACTCTAAGTCCCCAGAGCGCGGACTAGAGTATAAATGACTAAAACCTCCAAGTCCCCAGAGTGCGGACTGGAGTACTCTAAGTCCCCAGAGCGCGGACTAGAGTATAAACAACTTAAACCTCCAAGTCCCCAGAGTGCGGACTGGAGTACTCTAAGTTCCCAGAGCACGGACTAGAGTATAAATGACTTAAACCTCCAAGTCCCCAGAGTGCAGACTGGAGTACTCTAGCTCCCTAGAGTGCGGACTCGAATATAAGCGAATCAGATCTCCAAGTTCCCTGAATATGAACTATGACACAAATGACTTGAATTTGTCAAATCCCTGACATACGGGCTAGAAAGTATTCTAAGTGCTTGAAGCACAGAATGGAAGTTCAACGACTCCCGAAGAGTTTCCGAGTTACATGAAGATGGACTGAGAAGTCTATGTTACTCACAACTGCTTGGATTAAAATCACAATCACAAAGAAAACTGAACAATAAGATTCTTTTGCAAGACAGAAAAAGGGACTAAACCTTATTCAGAAACGAGTTTCTATTACAACCCCTCCAAAGTTCGGGGTCGACATTCTATCTACAAGGACTAAGGAAATAGATGAAAATAATTACATGACTTAAACTAACCCTCGTTGAACGAGGATAGTAGTCACTTCTTGTGCTTCTTCAACTTCTTTCCAGACGGCTCCTCTCCAGAGCATTTACCCTTGGTACTCTTCTTTGATAGAGGGGTAGTAACTGAAGAAGTACGGGGGCCTTCTATGGGCTTGGACCCGCCAGGAAGGATGACCTTCAACGGCTTGTTCAAAGGATCGTCCAAGTCCACAACTCGGGGATCTACTATGACCTTGATCATCTCCTCCCTCTCTTTTTCAAGCCGCTCCTCCATGCTCAATTCGGATGTATCCTCAGAGGCGCCTGTAATTTCTACTTCATAACCCCCGTCGGTAGGAGAGGAGGTTTCAGACTTGTCTTCGTCAAGCGCTCCGATCACATGAGCGTCTGGACCAGAAGCCTCCCCTGCGTGAGTGGCTTCACTTGTTTTCTCCCCCACTTCCTTGGCGACATCGCTCCTCGGAGTGGGCTCGGGGTCAGAACGGCCTGCACAAAATCATGGAAAACAAGAATGCAATAGTCCTGCATAAAGAATAACGACTTTCGAAATCTTAAAGAGAACCTTAAAGAGAAGGATTATCTACCAGGTTCGGGCAAACTCTCAGCCATCCGAGAGGTCTCACCCTCTGGAATGGGAGACAGAATGCGGACTAAAGTACTCTAAGTCCCTGAGTGCGGACTAGAGTATAAATGACTCAAAAACCTCTACGTCCCCAAAGTGCGGACTATAGTACTCTCAGTCCCCAGAGCATGGACTAGATTATAGACGGCTTCAAAAGAATCCCTAAATCGCAGAAGCGGACCAGATTACTCTAAGTTCCCAGAGTGCGAACTAGAGTATAAGCGAGTTGACGAAAATCTCTGCATCTCGAACTATGGACTAAAGCATAAACCGTTCGACAAATCTCTAAGTCCCCGGAGCATGGACCGAAGCATGAACACAAATTGGGCGCGAGTCAACCGGGGGGAGAATAAAACTAAGTCACCAAAATGCAGAGGGGTGTATAAGCATCGATAAATAGACGAGTGGATTCCGACCATTTTCTATTCCGCAAACTTCGACCTGGAATCGACAGGAGGATTATTAACCCGCTGAGGATGGAGTTCGACCATCCAACCAGTGACCTGGCCAAATCATTACTGGGGGCAGGGGTACAAAACACTAAAAAGCTGAATACGACAGCTCATTGTAGCTCTAGCATGGCGTTATTTATAACTTGAGGCAGCGACTGCAGGGAGGCCTCAATACAGAACCAATCTAAACGGCATCCAAAGCTACGAGCAACCTACTATATCATACCTCAGACCAAGGGTCAATGCCGATCCGCACCAAGCACATACGAATGAGACTCGGATGTTTGTTTTTTGAAAAATATGACCCCCAGAGTATGGAAAGGAGGGTAAACCACGAATACTTTGTCCACAGTTCTCCAGCACCCTCGTTCGATTCGTTAGGAGGAGTATGAAACTGGATGAGCATAACCCGACTGCATTTGTAGCCAACTTTACCCCGAGATCTGATTACAGAGCATGAACCAAAGTGGACGTGGATGACCATCCACTGTCCAAATTACGCCCTGAAACTTACGTGGCATCGAAGTATTCCTCTTGGAATGAAAAACCACGATAAAATCCAAGATAGGCGAGACCTAGTCTCCTATCGTCTGACATGATCCCACGATTCAACGGGAAAGAGAGTAAAGCTAAAGTGGGCATGGCTGGCCTTCCTACTTATCGGTATATGCCCCAGACCTGGGGGCATGAGCGAGAAGCAAGATGAATGTGAATCGACTATTCACCAATCACCTCTATGTCTTTGGAGTTTAGGTGAAAACATAAACATAGCTAGGACGAGACTCAACCGTCCATGCAGGACATTTATCAACCCGAGACTGGGAGAAGACGCATGGTCATCCAAAAACTGGCCACGATAGCTCAGTATTAAAACTTATATATAGTGCTTACAGCTACTCAAGGCAACGACCGAAAGGATGCCTAGAGATAGAATCGTTAAATAGATACCTTAGCTCATGGGCAATTGACTTTCACTCCAACCTGAAGGACGGGTAAAGAATCATGAATGCATTATATAGAAAGTGCGTTACTCGAATGCACAAGCAAATTCAAACTCATAGCAAGATCCAGCTATACAGTTGCGTGCCACTCGAGGCTGACCCCCACTCGACATTTTCTTTAATGCGCTTTTAAGCCTGATTTTCGGCCATTTGCTGATAATCTATTAGAGCATTCAAAGCCCTTCACTATTAGACTGAATAACTCATGACAAGACTCTAGGATTTGACTAGAGTAACCATCAACATTGGCCGTCCCAACCATATTTCACATTGAATGTTATGCAAAGTAGTTACACCTTTACTCAAAGAATCAGGGATGGCACCTACTAAGCTGACGGTCGACATTACAGCCAGCCATGGCGACCCTTTCCGGGTGCTGAATATCGGGTCACAGCTCAGTGCAATGATGATAAAAGAATTAGTTGGATTTTTCTGAATAAATGATGATATGTCCCCTTAGACCCATTCTGACGTGCATATGTGATTTCATTAACTATCGCGAGCCATGCATTGGATATCAACCTGAAGCTACAAAAGCTAGCACAATCTCTATTGATTTCATCATGAAAGCTCCACTCTTACTTTTAGGCTCACCCCATCAACGTCTATGCCTACCAGGCGTTGCGACAAGGCATACAATGACCTGAGACGCCTGAAAGACTACTTAAATAGAATATCAAACTAAGCTAATTCGATATCACTTATTTCCCACGAAGGGCTATCCAAGGACGGAAATTAGCAGACCTCACACCCAAATTCACTACCTCAAAAGACTACTCGAAGAGTAGCAGAGAACCAACCATAAGATGGAAAATGTACACGGATGGAGCATCCAATGATCAGTGTTATGGCTTGATAATGACTCCTGCGGAACGATCAATCTGCTACGTCCTAAAACTCGATTTACCTGTAACAAACAACGATGCTTAGTATGAAGCCTTAACTATCAGCCTCAAACTTGCTAGAGGATTTGAAGTGAAAACTTTACATATCTTTTATGATTCTTGATGGGTAGTATACAAATTTAAGGAAGTTGATCTTGCTAGGGGGCATTGTCTTGCTCCTTTTCTCGGCCAAGTCCAAGAGCTACTAACTGACTTCACGTATTACATCATTACACACATACTCAACGACTTATGAGCATATAAAATGCATCCGAGAGCCAATGGCAAGAACATGTACCCGAACGTGCATGTGTACATCTGAAAAAGTTCGACTTCTTGAGATCAACAGAAATTGAATTCTCACTAAGGGTTATTAAGAGAAGACTAGATCAGATAGCCAATGCTTATTAGCTCCGCGGAGACACGAATGGCCATTGATATTCTCGAGAAGGCATCTCCAAAAGTATTTAACCAAGGTTCGAAGCGGAGCATGGAGGATACGTAATTCAAAGCGTATCACGTTCAGTCACGTAATACACTTTGGGGGGCAAGTGTTTCCTGGGGAATTGACCAGGCAACTTAGTACTCGGCCTCCCCATCGATCAGTTAAACAATGAGCGTTCGGCATGTTAAGACCGTTCGGCACGAGCACAGCGTTCGGCATCTAAAGGGCGTTCGATATGGGATAACGTTCGGCATCTAGGAGCGTCCGGCATCGAGAAACGTTCGGTAGTGAATACCGTTCGGCCAAGGAAGAATGCTCGGCATAAAATCGTTCGGCATCCATGAACGTTTGGCCTACAAGGTACGCTCGGCATTCCCGGACTGTTTGGCGGTCCAGCCTCATTCGACCTGCATCTCTCACTCAACACCACATCTCTTCCGGTACGTAACTCGTTCGGCAATCACCTGCAGCTCGTCATCCAAGGTCATTCAGTACAAATGGATGTTCGGCATTCAGAGTGTCCGACCTCACCTCGTTCGGCATAAAGGGGGAGGCTCGGCATTCTGTTGTTCAACCTATCTGGTTCAGCGCATAGGACTTACACTATTTGGACCGAGTTATTCAGCTACCAGGCCCACCAGAGAAGTCCAACCCACCTTCGTCTATAAATAGAGAGGCAGGGGCACAATGAAAGGGATCCCTTTTTGGAGAACACTGGGGAGACTCTGCCATTTTTGAGACTCATCTTCTCTACTTAACAACTTCATTCAAGCATTTGATTCACGAATTGTATTTGTAATCAACAATAAGGAAGATCAATAAAGTTTAATCTCAAAGTGGACGTAGGCATTTACGCTGAACCACTATAAATCTGGTGTTCTTACTTTCTGCATTTAAATTAGCATTGTCTTCTCTGTTTAATTTAACTTCATCACTTATATCTCTACACAATCTTTCTCAACGAGGTTAGTGGCCAATTTTGGTGCTAACAATTGGTAAGCAAATAAAATGGAAACTGAATATTGGAATATGATTTAAAATTGTGTATGTAAAGTAAAGTGGATAAACAATTCAATATTCAGAATTTGCAGACAAGTTGAAGTCAAGTAAAATTTGAAAATCAGAATGAAAATTTGGAAATTAAGGTATTGAGAGTTGAAATGAATTAGTAAATTGAAGCAAATTGAAATTCATATGGAATTGGAATTCAAATTGAATATAAACTTCAGTAGTGAAGTAGTGAAAATAAATATAAGAAATATTTATATCGAACTTAAGAAATGAATGGTGAAATTCTTAAGTAAATTGGTATTGGGAATATACTAAGTAATTTTGAGGTGGAGAAATATAATAAGTGAATAAGTGAATGAAGATTTAAATTGGAAATGGTGAAATGGGATAATTGTGGATAAGTGAATAGAAATCAAATGAATGTGAATAAAAGAGAATTGATATAGTCGATAATCAATTAGAATTAATACGTAGAATGTACGTATATTATTTTATTCGCATAGCGATTTGATCCAGAATTCGAGCACAGAATTTCGAGGTAATTATACCGATCCAAGTTAGGATTTTTCACTCGATTTTCGACGGCGAACCTGGATATGGATTTATGATTGATTCTGGATATTCTCTATCATAGTTTGTGGCTATGCAAGGAGGATGACTGTTTCTGATCAAGAAACCAGATCTGAGTCTGCATTAGGAAGTCGGGTGGACGATACTAGTTCGGAAGTGAAATTGTGTGATCGAGTGAGCGATCGAATGTGATATTGCGTACGGATGATATATGTGCATCGTACGGGCTTAAGTGAAACAAATATTGGAAATTTTGTAAAGAAGTCAATAAAATGACTTTAGAATTATGATTGAATATTATTGCTTAGTAGGATATACAGGTGTATAAAAGCAATGGATAAATTGGGATTTTTGATTTTTGAAGATAAAATTAAGTGGCCCGACTAAAAAGGTATGTATTTAAATTTCTTTATAAAATTTGATTGGGATTTTGATCTAGCCGCTTGGCTTTGTTTTCCTTTTGAGATTGGGAGGCCATAGAGCCATTTTGTAGTTGTACCGAGCTAGCCGCGCAAAGGAGACGTTGGTGAAATTTTTCGAAAACTTAGAGAGTTAGAAAAATTTTGAGAAAATTTTGATAATTCAAAATTTGGTTTCAAATTTAATTTTGAATGGTTGGGTATGTGATATTGGTTGGAAACTATGGGAGGCTTTGGGAAGTTAGAGTTATAGTATGTCTTTGATAAAAGATTTAGGAAGTGGTTAGAACTATTTGGTTTTGGGAAATAGTTAACGGGGATTGAATCATTCTTCCTAACTAGTAATTTCGGGGACGAAATTCTTTTAAGGGGGGAGGAATGTGACGACCCAGAATTTTGGACAATTGAAATTGGAATATTTCATTGATTTTAAATATTCAAAAAGGTAATTTTAACTTGAATTTCAAATATCACTATTTATTGGGTAAATTGGATTATTGAACTAAACAATTAATATTGGGTAAAAATGTTGAATCGTGAGTTTTAGGCCTGTTAAAAATAATTTGAAGGCTTGGAAAATTCATATTAATAATACCGAAAGTGATGGAACTTTTAAAATTGAATTTAAAGGTGTTTTGTTCAGTTTTGAAAATATATCGTTTAAATTGATATTTAAAATAAAGCCTTCCAAGGCACAGTCTTGGAATTCAACGAAACCAGTTCCATTGGATCCGTAATATTGTATTATTATCGGATTTCAAATTTTGTAGTGTTTGGAATTGTTGTGTGAGTGTACGATATATAAACGTGCTGAAATTTATATCGGAAATCCAATATAATAACTGGTTCAAAAAGCTATCTTCTCCATACGACCGAGTTAGGACTCGAAACCTTTTCCATTATGTTCGGAATAGGGGTTTAACATTTTAAACGTCTGGCGGCACACATCGATAGGAGGTCGAGATTTTGAGTTGCGTAATTTGAGACGATTTTGGGTTTAAATAATTTATATTCAAATTTGTTTTGACAAAAGTTATTTCTTTCCAACAGCCTTTCTCTTCTTTCAAACACGTGTTTCACTGGGTATAACACTTGTCTACCCATATTAACACGCGTCATCGATTGCCTCAATACTTCGTTTCATCCTCGAGTTCCCCTTTTCAATTTTTCCTCGTTCAAAATCAATAACCGATTGAGATCGGTTCATTCTAAAAATAAAAAGAACTAAAAAAAAGATGGAGACCAAACAAAGCCAGAAATCTCGCTGTTCACTTTCGGTCAAGGTAGTAGATGCTCGAATTCGAATAAAGCTAATTCGCGATAGAGAGGACTGGCAATCGCGTTCGTATGCGATGAAGGCTTGGAGTTCGTGGCGATGAAGGCGATTCGATCGGGGTGGCTTGAGAGCATGAACATTGCCGGCGCGAGAATGGTGAAGTGCTGCAGCCTAGGGGAGTCGCGAACTCATCTGCGGTGAGGTATTCGATCTCATCTACTTTCTTGATAACTTGATTAGTATGTATATATATCCATATCTAAATATATGTAGCTTAACAACAGAATACTTTTAGGGGAAATATGTAGATACAATATTAATTTACATCAAGGTGATAAACAATTCTGTTTAATTTAATTAGGATACATGTATATTTGCAGAAAATTTTAATTTCAGTTGGTATAAGGACAGTTTTGTTTGAATATATAATAGATTTAAAACAGAAATATTTATATACAAGATTTGGAAAATATAGGATTTAGATTGAGAAATTTATATAAAATCAGATTTTAAACCCATATATATTATTTTTATAAGTATATAATTTCAAAAGAAAAATAAAAGCCATATTTTCACTTAACTAGTTTATTTTAAAAATAATGTATTATGGAGATTTATTTGTTCAATTAACTTATTTAATTATTATAGTTACTAAAAAAGATAATTTTTAAAGGAAAATTATTAGTTTAAATTGTTAGTTAATTAAATGGAAATTAATTGTCCAATTATCAAAATGATTAATAAAACCATATAATGTTTATACAAGGTCTAAATCATGGAGAATCAAGCCGGTGTGGATCGGATTGCAAATAAAAAAATAAAGGTGAGTTAATCTCACTCATCTGGTTGCTATTTAAATTTAAATAGTTAAATTTAAATATTTGGATGAATGATTGGATTGATTTGATATGATAGTATATATAGTAGTATATATACCAATATATATATATATATATATTGGCATATGTATATATTGGAGTTGTTGTTCCCGCAGTATATAGCGGATGAGACCCTATGCGCCGCATAATAGCGGATGATATTATTTAAACCCATATACCGCGATATTCCACCTCGAAGTGGAATTGGTATTGTGCTAACGTCTGTGGATGCAGGGAAACAGGTTGGAGGGATCCAACTGGATTCCTCAAAATTATTTAGATTATTTGATATTTTGTGCTATGAATATTGATATCCTGTGATGATTTTATTGATGATTGAAATATTGGAAGATATTGTTGGATTGAATATCTAAGTAAAATGAGTTATTAAATTCTATAGAATTGGATTTTGAAAGAAATAAAAGAGTAAATTTTAAGTAAATAATTCAGGTGAATTGGAATAAGGGAATTTTGAATTAACAGGGAAATATTAACTTTAAAACTAAAGTGATATTAAATTTAAAGAATAAAGGATTTATTTTTGAATGTAAGGATTAAATTTAATTAAGGGATAAAGAAAGAATTTTGGAAGTTTTAAATTGGTATTTTCAGTTAAAAAGGGTTTTAACTCAGAATAAAGAAATAAATTTTAAGTTAAAGTATTTTGAAATAAATGAATTGAGCAAGGAATTTATTTCAAAGTAAAGTAAATCGGAAATCAATTTGGGATTTGATTTAAGTGTTAAAACGGGATTTTTAAAAGAGAAGTGAGATTTTGGAATTTATAAACTGGGTTTATAAAGTAAAATCAAATATCAGTGTATATCTGAAAATATAAATTCAAGGTGGGAATTTATAAATGGATATGAATTGATAAAAAAAAATGATGATTTATTTTTAAAAGATGTGAAGAGAAATGTATTTCCTTGGATAGCCAAGTACGTTTTCAAAGCAATTTGAAATATAAGTTAATGGTTTTAAGTATGTTTTAAAAAGCATGTTTTAGAAAATTTGTTTTTTTTAAATGTTAATTTCTAAGGTAAGTATTTTCAAAAATCTATTATTGTAGTAATTATATCAAAGTGATTTGGTATTATGTTTTAAGAAGAGAAATTTAGTTTATATTTATAAAGTGGTTTTGTTTTAAATATTCTTAGAATATATATCTTTGAATAAAGTATTAAAGTAGTTTTAATTTAAATGTTTTAAAGTATATTTTATAATAAAGTGTTTCTAAATTATTTTAAATCTAATGTTTTTGATACTTGGTGATTTCAGTGGAAATAGGAATATTTGGAAAATTTATTCCAAGAAAGGACGCTTTGAAATTGTTTTCAAAGGATTGAAAATGGGAATATATCTTGCGAAGATTTTGAGATTAATAAATAATTGGGAAATTATTTATTGTTTGAAGGATGCTTGTGAATGTTAATTGATAGTTAAATAACCGACTATCAATATTGGCCAAATGCGCTGATCGTTCCGAAGAGACCGGGATCGAGATTTATTTCTCGAAAACCACTTCGATCCGGTTTTTACGTTTCGTGGAAACGATTTCGGAGTCGAAGATGGAGCAGTGAAGTGCAAGGGCTAGTCGCTACTAATCCTGAGGATATTTCCAAAATGGATGTAGTAGGAGTAGTGCCTTCGGTTCCGTTCGAACCCGGGACGGACTTGTATGGATGAATGCTTTCGGAACATCGTCAGCGGACGATGGGCATTCTAAGGGATATGTTCTATAAAGGTATCGTTTAGCCTCGAGCCTCATCAACCGGGAATGACTGAAAATCAGGGGTTATGCAGCAAGGCTTCGTGGGTAGCACCCACCGGAGAGTAAGGTCATCCCTGTCTAGATGTCCCTTTTTATTTCGGCTTAGTGGTACGGTTGCTGATCCCAACCGTGGGGTGATTTTATTCGGAATTTCCCATAGGTGATTCCGGCCTTGTGTTGCAGGAGATTGGGAGTAATCCTCGGTACTGTGATCTAGGCCACGTACTGTGACAGGTGGTACCCCAATGCCTAGTCTTTGATGGAAATCCATTCTCCCTACGTGCCAGTACGGTTTTGATTGTTCCCAACTATTGTTGAAATGTGAGATGCAAGCATTTCAGCTAGATTCTATTTTACTTTCAATAGACACTATTATAATATCAGACGGATTTGATAAAAAGTGTTTGGCTATCGTAAGGTAAAAACCCGACATGTTTATTTGTGGCGTGGTCTTACGAGATGCTTATATTTTCAAAGGATTT
Organism: Allium fistulosum; assembly: GCA_030737815.1. NCBI lineage: Eukaryota > Viridiplantae > Streptophyta > Magnoliopsida > Asparagales > Amaryllidaceae > Allium > Allium fistulosum. Next base: position 1,121,668,514 of record CM060904.1, on the reverse strand, counting down.
TGATACTTTAATAATCAATTTGAGTGTGATTTTCTCACGCTGGTATTCCAGACTGACTCGGGTATTGTTTTATATGATGCTCGGGTCAGACCGAGTATTATATGTTACAGGATATGATGCTGTGGAGCAAAGGGATGAGCTGGATGGCGTGACGTATCTTCCGTACTTGTTTATACATATATTCCGCTGTGTTGATTACTGTACTCTGTTATATTGAGGACATGATATGATTATTGCCCAGTTGTATGTATGTGTACTCTGATGTATACTCTGATGATGTATTGTATAAACAGATATAGTTTTAATTTGTGTAAAGATCTGTTATTGTCTATTATATTTTATTCCGCTGCGATGGTTAGATTCTGTTGTTGTTTTATTTTCTTCTTCTACCTTTTCTTCTTTAACTCAAATGGTTCGTATTTCCGTTCTTCTTGAGTTAATTAATGGAAATTAATGTCAATTCAAGGGATACGGATTTGCGGGTCTTCACATGGATCGACATATTCAATAAATGCTTAATACAAAACTACAATGGCTAACAAATCTATCAGAACAAAATACAACAACAATATACACAACATATCATAGAACAATAGCCAAACATATATATACACACACACACACACACACATATACACAAGTACATCCCATACAATACCAATGATACAACATAAGTGGTACAAGGACCACAATATACACAACGAGTCAATACAATAAATACATATCAGAGTCATACAAACACAACTACAAAACTACAAAAAGAGATAAGCTGATATCCAAGGCGGAAGCATCAAGTAAAGTCCAAAAGCAGGCATCTAACCTAAAATAACTCGGTCTGACCTGAGTATATAAAAATACACGGGTCAGTCTAGCTAAAATATTAGATTAGTTTGATAAGTGATAATATGATGCATAAGGTAAAGGGTAAGATATCCTCTCGAATGAGAAGAAACAATAATAAGAGCATGCCACTACTTCAAATAAGGTAATTACACTAAGTGTATGTCCTCGAAATAGGTAGACTCACCAAATAACACTAAGTATAATAAACGCCTCATATCATCGGCGAAATCCCAAAAGCCACTAAAATGGTTTCTATGAACCATCTCTCCAAAATAGGAGAATCCCAAATCTTCAAACTCAAAACTCGCCATAAATGGCAATCGCAAAAATATTCTCTAAATATAGGAGTCTCAAAACACAAAATACGCCAAAAATGGCAATCTCATATATCTCCAATATAAGAGAGTATAAATCTCAAGTATAGAACCCAAAGGAGTTTAAATTTCCAAAGATGTAATCGCCATATATATGATATCTCAAACGGCTGAAATGGCCAATAATGTAAAAAGGCGATACACTTGGAAAATCACAAATAATCATTGGAATCATCTCAAAAATATAGCACGTGCTTGTGGCCGAAGCCCGCCAAGTACTGTTCTCACAAATATAAGGCACCACGTCCCTTAGACAAACATCTCGAAGGATAAATCAATACGTCTCTTAGACAAACATTCCAAAGGACAAATACGTCACAATGATAAACGTCTCTTAGACAAACATCCCGAAGGACAGATGACCCGAAGGTTCAGTACTGGAAAATATGTCTCTTAGACAAATGTGTCACAAACTCTCAGATAGGAACCCGAAAAGTGTTAACGTGCATCCCATACCACACGTTCGCACTTAATGGTTTTCTAACCGCTAGTTGATGCCACACCAGAAAGCAGTAAAAATATTGCCTCATCTCATCGGCAAATACGACCTGAAGGTTAAAACGATCAAACAGACAAGTCAGGAATTAACTGAAAAGATAAACGCACGTGTGCCATACCACGTGTTTTACCAAATCATTTAGTTCCCCTTCTCATTCGCTCGAATAGTGCAAAAACGTGTATTTTATATAGAAAATAGTTTGTTTGTGAAAACAAGCTTTTAAAACATTTTTTCGAAATCATTTTTGGAAAGAATACTTTAAAATTCCCTTATTATAGAGAATATATAATTTTAATAGCTTCAAAATAATTTATAAATATCATATAATATTTATTCCAAAAGCTATTTTATTTTAAAAATCATTTCAAAATTATTAAGAAAAACCCGTGCTCGAAATCCAGGAAAAACATCGGAAAATACTCAAAAACCGACACACGAATTCATCTAAAAAACGATTCATTTTGAATCCCAAATTCACCAAAATCTTGGCAAGCCTATTGATAGGCATCATGAACTTAAAGATCATTCAAAAACATCACATAAACGAGCAACATAAATGAGCAAAAGGAGCTAGAATTAATACAAGACAAGAGAAAAGTGCACAGGCAAATGCACTGTGCCAGGTCGACCTGGTGGTCGACCTTGTAGTCCATAGATTGATCGTACGGTCGACCTATGTGAGTGCCAGGTTGAACCTAAGGTCGACCTGGTTACCATGACTTTGAACATGAGTTTTTCTAGCTTCGTTCTTGTTTTCAAGCATTGATTTAAAGCAGCAAATGAAAGAATTAAGTTACGAAATTTTGCATGCATATACTACAGCATCTAAACTACGATTCGAAAAAGATCCTGCAGCAATTCATTATCGGATTTGGAAGTTATTAACATGCAAAGAAGCATCTAAAATCAGATTTTCACATAGAAGAAACAACTATAGGAAATTTCTACACAAGCTAAGTTTTACACATATTTTGGCTTTAAACTCCTTCATTTCAGCTAGAAGATGTGAGTTTAATACTCACCATAAAAAAATGCAGATCAAACTTGAGGAAATCTGAAGAAAGTTTGAGCTTTGGCCTTGTACATGCTTTAAGAACCTAGAAATTGATAGTTTACAGACATGTAGAGAAAACATAAGTTACAGCCAGTTCAAATTCACAAAATCAAGAATTTATGAAAAAATCTTTGATTTTAGAATGATTACCTGATTTTATTGTCTTTAATTTGATTAACTTCAGCAAAGGAGTTGAATAATTTGAAGATTTTGGTTTAGGGTTTGAAGAGGGAAAGGGTTTTCTTAATTTTCTTCTTTGTTTCTGGTTAGCTAAAGTTTGTACTATACGTACTTTGTTTGAGGAAGAGAAGCTTCCTCTTTACTTCAGGTTAGAGATAAAAATGGGCTTAGACCCAATAACAATTAATTAGCCTACTTTACTAATTATCACCTATTAAACTAAAGCTCTTTTATTTAAATCAAAACAACTTATATTTACAAGACTCCAACACAATAAAATCTCACAAATACATTTCTAAGTTTAACAAACATTTTTTCAACAAAATAAAAGATAATTTAGCTCTAAAAATTATTTTCATTATTAAAACCTCTTATTAACAAAGAGTGTTACTGGGTAACACTGTCTTCTATTGCGAAGAATAGGGCTGATCAGGAGCGACCATCTATAGCTTTGTCTTAAACATCTATTAAATACGTCGATTTAACTCTCTATTTTTTTTCCTTTCTCAAGTGGATCGACATATTCAATAAATGCTTAATGCAAAACTACAGTGGCTAACGGATCTATCAGAACAAAATACAACAACAATATACACAACATATCATATGTAACGACCCACTATTTTGGACCATTCAAATCGACAATAAATCCACACATGTCGGACTTGAATAATTCAAAACAATAGATTGTTAATTTAAATTTGGCAAAAACTCAGCATATACAGTAAATAAATCAATCACAAACACAGAGTAATACAATAATACGCAGCGGAATAAATAAGTAGTAGTTCATGAAGCTACTATATAAACATCAGAGTTAGAAATAAAATACAACAGAATATCTCAAATGCAGTGAAGTCTTCAGTACGAATAGATGACCTATCTGAACAAATCAACTGGAAAAGCTGAAAGCTGAATCGATAGTTGGATCTCCAAATGAAGCTTCAAACTCCAAGGGTGAGTCTCAAATGCTGTATCACTCAGTCTGACTCGAGCGTAAAGCAAAACACAAAACACTCGAGTTAGGATTAACATTCTTATATCAATAAATCCAACTCAAGTGAAATATCAACTGAAATACAAGTAACTTAAAGGATGTTTGGGATAACGATCCTCTAAGGATCTGCAGAACTATCTACAATGTAGAAATATACACTATAACACCGTGGTCATTTCAATTTAATTTATACTTCAAACCCAAATATCATTTCATTTCAAAAATATCTATTTTCCAAAATAGTATATATATAGGTTAAATAATTTATAATGTAAAGTATTTATAATTTCCTCAAGTCTCACAAAACGATTCAAATCAACTCAAATTCCAAATTCAAATTTATCCAAAGCTCAATTCATCAATTCAATTCAGTTCTAAATAGACCATTTAAATTTTCAATATATTTTAAAGCTTTAATATTCAACATTTCATAGTTAAATTTAACAGTTTCATATAGCCCTTGATTTAACTTCATTATCATTTAAATCATGGAATATTCACTTAATAAATTCAATATCATTTAACTAGCCTTAAATTACATTTTAACTAAATATTCCCTTAAATTTATTTAAACAAGAAATATTCATTAAATTACTTAAATCAAACCCAAGTTATAAATCATATCTTAAATCTCAATTTCAATAAGTTTCAAATCGGTTTAATTTAATAAAATTATCTTCCCAACCTTAACTTATTCAAATTATTATCGAAATCTATTTTGAAATATAAATTTAAATACTTAACCATATTATATGTATTAAAACAATCTTAATTAAATTAAATATTATTATTAAATATATATATATATATCATTACCATTTATATATAAAAATTTATGAATCAACATTTATTAAAACCATATATTTCTTCCGAACTCCATAGAATTTATTTTCAAAATATTTATATATATGGACCAACGGTGTCTGTATATATATCTATCATATGGTTAAGTGATACAGATATTTATCATTTCAATCCGTAATTTAAATATATACGGGTAGATATCATTTCGACCCGCAATCCCAATTTCAATTCAAATGAAAATCGCTTGGGTTTATCATTTCAACCCATAACGATTTCCTCCTATTCTAAAGTCTGTTCGGGTATGTATCATTTCAACCCATAGTGAATTCTATACTAACAGGGAACTTGCAGAGTGATAACAGATAATATAAAATGCAACAACAGGCATATATCATCAATAACAATATAATATAAACAACAGGATATGGTGTCATATCCCACAGGTGAACAATTACAGATAATAACATATATAGCAATTTAAATAACTACAGCAGCATATTTCAATTGTCGTTTCAATTGAAATCAAATTTAATAAATAAAAGAACGTTAATCGTGAGTGATTGCTCACCTTCCGAGGCTAGAGAGATTAGACACCGAAATGAGTTACGAATCCAAGCACGAATTTCAAAGCAAAGCAAGATTGACACGAATTCGACGAACAGAGCTGATAAATAGGAATTGATGAGGACAAATCAACCAGTCGATATCATTGAGATGAAATGTATATTATATTAACATTTTCCTTAAACAAGTACTCAATTTAAATACATGTATATATATAACAAAACAAAATCTTATATAAACTATATATATTCTTCAACATATTATAAAATAACCTGTTAATCATGTATATACCTTTTAACAAATAATATAATATTGATAACTCTTGTCTTCAAATTTAATATTTTAACATATATACCCAAATGGGTATCTATATAATATAACTTATATACTATGAAAATTAGCAGACTATAACATATATAAAGCTATAATATACTATACTATCAACTATACATAAGTTGTACGAACTTTTTCATTAAGGCCAAGATGAAGTCAATATTTCCAATCAATATATATAACTGACGCACTACTATATATATCTACCGTAACCTTTTAACTAATATTAAAACATATTTACTTATATCCTAAACCAGACTATATATAGTACTAGTATACTATTGGAAAAAATATATATATAACTGTTGAGTATGAACTAAAGAATGGGGACGGCAAATAAATCATAACAGCAAGCAGGTTCAAAAATGTAGATATTTTCATACGAAATCTAAAACTAATATTGTGACCTCGAAAATATGGGGACTTGATCTACAACCAGCAAAACATATGTTTTATTAATAAAATACATGGTACTAAATATTGTATATCTATACAATAGGATATAACTTATATATATACACTAATAGGTACGTTTCAAAAACCGAACCCATATAAAAATATAATTAAAGTCAGTGTTGGGCGAATTCTCACCACCAAACCAGAATAACTGGACCAGCCACCCTCCATCTTAAAACTTCACTGGTCCACTTCAAAGCAACACGAACCGGAGTATCTACCGAACCAACTTCAACCGCCGAACCACCTCGTTGCCGAACCAACTCCAACCGCCGAACCACCTCGTTGCCGAACCAACTCCAACCGCCGAACCACCTCGTTGCCGAACCAACTCCAACCGCCGAACCACCTCGTTGTCGAACCAACTCTTCACCGAACCAGCTCTTCACCGGACTAGAACCCCCGAACCAACTCTTACCCCAACCATCTCCGAACCAAGTAATGACGAACCAAAGCGATGCCGAACCAATGCTACCAGGTCCAACCACACCAGCCCAGGCCCACCAGCAGCTATATACATCCAAGGCCCCTGCCCCCAACCTCACTCTATAAATAGAGGGGCAGGGGTACAACAATGGGGACAAGTTTTGAGAGCTCAAGCACGGAGAGAACTTTCAAACAACTTTCTTTTACTTGTATCAAAGCTTGGTACTTGTAATCAAAACAAGAGAAGAGAAATAACATATAAAGTGGACGTAGGCACATTCTGGCTGAACCACTATAAACTTGCGTGTCTTTTTACAGTTTAGTCCCTGGTTTTCATATATTTGCATAAATCACCCAAATCACTAAGAACAACATAAGATCTACTAAATCATACAACTTTGAGGTGTTTGTCCATTTTTTGTGCAAACATTTTTGGTGCTTTCATTGAGAACTAGAAGCTCGAAGCTTCAGCTTCATCCACTTAACAAGTTTTCCTAACAGCATCGTCCGCCACTTGGAAAACATGCCTCCCAAATAGAGAAAAGATGTTAACAAAGAAAAAAACATCGCATCCAGCAGTCTTCCAGATCCAACTGTCACGAATCAAGTAAATTGTCCTCCTCCAGCAGCAGTAACAAATGAAGAACAGTCTAACCCAACCACTCCTGCCACAGAACAGCATGCGGCAATTACTAGGGCAGATTTGGACAGAGTTGTGGTTGAAGTAACTAACCGCTTCACGTCCCAGCAGGAAGCCTTGGTGGACCATCTCATGTCACGCTTAAGGGATGCTGAAGAATCCAACCGCAACACTGAATCATGGGGCGAGTCCCAGTCTGGAGGATCTCAGAGACAACAAAGATCTTCCTTCTTCGAAGGAGCTAACGGCAGAAGTAGCCATGGTAGGAGCCGAGACCGAGCACAGCCCGAAGTTAGGCCTGAGGAAACGTTTGGTACCGAACCCAACGGGGGAGGTACCGGACGGAGGTCAACTGTAGCTGAGCCTGTCATACTGCCTAACCACGGAAACGCCGGTGAACGGGGCCGAGCTAGAGTCCAGCCCGAAGTTGGACCCGAGGAAGTGCTTAGATCAGAATCCAGCAGGGGAAGATCAAGGCAAGGGCCAACTGTAGCTGACCCTAGCATGCCCCCAGAAGATCAAAGGCAGCCGTTGGAAAATATGAGGAACGATAGACGATACCATCCCTACAGGTCATCTGGACGGAATCAATCCCACAGAACAGAACCAAACTCATTTCTATCTACTCCAAATTCTGATGAAAGGATGGCACGCTTATTCAGAGAATGTGTCCAACGGGAGCAAAGAGATCGAGGGATAGGCGCTAGGGTAACCAGCCCTTTCGCCCGCGATATCGAAATTGCTATCACTCCCCGAGAATGGAAGATGCCGACAATGGAACCTTACAAAGGAACCTCCGACCCCGTTGTACACTTACAGAGGTACACGCAACATATGCTCATGAGTGGAGCAACAGATGGAGTACTATGCAAATGCTTTCCGCTCTTCTTAGCAGATCTCGCTACCTCCTGGTTCTGTCATCTACCCCAAGGATCCATCATCTCGTGGGAAATGTTGAAAGAAAAGTTTATCAGTCAGTTCCGCATCCATGTGGAACAACCTAAGGACGCTTATTCCTTATCCAGCGTCAAACAGAAACCTGGAGAAAAACTGCAGCAATACCTAACCCGATTCAATGCCGCAGCAGCCGCAGTCCAAGATGCCGATGAGAAGCTTATCATAATGGCCCTCTGTAGTGGTGTGCATCCGGACACTAAATTTGCTAGAAGATTGACGAAAGAAAAACCAACTACTTTACCCGATTTCTTCCATGAAGCCGGGAAATACATGAGGCTTGAGGATGCTGCCGTTGAGGGGCAGTCAGGACAACAAAATAAGGCAACTCACAGCAACGCCCCCGCTGTGGCAAGGGACGTTCGAAGAAATGATTCCAGAGACAATGCTGGGGGCAAGAAGGGAGAAAAGCGCCTATATCGGCCTGGGCCGAGATTCGACACTTACACTCCTTTGAACGAGACCGTCGAAAATATCTTCCTTACCACCCAAGGCGAAGTTAGATACAAACGCCCACCATACAAAAAGGAATCAGATAACGCGCAGAAATCTGGAAAGTTCTGCTGCTTCCACGAATCTCACGGGCATGATACCAATGAATGCCATCATCTCCGGGATCTGATTGAGGAACACATCAGAAGGAAGAAACTGGAACGTTATGTCAAAAGTCAGGACAGGACTCCAGCTCCTGCCAATGAAAACCCAAGGCTACCCTCACCGGACACCGACAGAGGAAACCGCAACGCTAGCAGCTCTAGTCAAGATAAAATAGTGGTCCATACCATCTCAGGAGGACCGCACATCGCGGATAGAAGTTGGAAAGAGATGGAAAGGTATGGAAAGTCTCTTAGAGACAATAAAGACTGTGTCAATTCGGTTATAGAAGAGCGCCACCCGAAGCGGAAAGAAAGTAATGACATCACATTCGGTAAGTGTGACCTAGAAGGAAGGCAGTACCCTCACATGGATCCCATGGTCATCTCTACCCGACTCGGTCCCGCCGAAGTTTACCGAATCCTGGTAGACACTGGAAGCTCAGTAAACATCCTGTTCAAACACGCATTCGACAAAATGAAGCTATCAATGAAGGATGTATCTCCCTGCGATAAACCACTACACGGTTTCACTGGGGATGCTAAGATGCCCCTCGGGCAACTGGACCTCTTTGTTGAGATTGGAAGCCATCCCCGCTCCATTGTACGGAAGCAGACGTTCGTGCTATTAGAAAACCATTCGGCCTACAACGCCTTCTTAGGAAGACCAGCCTTGTCTGACTTCCAAATTGTCCTAGCCCCATGGTGCCTAAAGATGAAATTTCCAACAAACAATGGAGTAGGGGAAGTGGAAGGAGACCAGGATGTTGCTCGAGACTGCTATGTGACTGAACTTCGCAACAACCACAGGAAGGATAAAGGGAAGGGTGTAGAGATTGCCCTCTGCACAAAAAGTCTAGAAGCATAGCAACTAAAGAAAGCCCCTCCTCTTCGATATACCAGCGACCCTTTCAATGAATTAGATCCTAGGGACAAAGAGGAGGAGGCCACCGCCGAGCCTGCAGAGGCTATGGAGTTTATATCTGTAGACAAGCACGACTCAAGTAGACTATTGAAAATTGGGTCCCAACTAAAAGACGAATTGAAGGAACAACTCATCGATTTTCTCCGCCACAACTTGGATGTATTCGCATGGTCACACGCTGACATGACCGGAATCTCCCCCGACATAGCCTGCCACGTATTAAAAATTGATCCTACCAAGGCGCCTGTAAAACAAAGAAAGAGAAGTATGGGGGCAAAGCGATCAGCAGCCCTCGATGAAGAAGTAAAGAATCTACTCGCCAATGACTTCATACGAGAAGCTATCTACCCGGAATGGATCGCCAACCCGGTGCTGGTAAAGAAGGCTAATGGGAAGTGGCGAACCTGCATTGACTTTTCCAACCTAAACGACGCCTGCCCAAAGGATTGCTTCCCACTTCCCAGAATCGACCAACTTGTAGACAGCACAACCGGGCACGAGCTCCTATCTTTTATGGATGCATACTCAGGATATAACCAAATTCCTATGCATGCTCCCGACCAAGACCACACTAGTTCCATCACTGACCGGGGTTTATACTGCTATAAGGTAATGCCTTTCGGACTTAAAAATGCAGGAGCCACCTACCAACGCCTCGTCAGCAAGATGTTTGCAGGGCTAATAGGACAGACTATGGAAGTATATGTGGATGACATGCTGGTGAAGTCAAGGAAAGCCAAAGATCACGTAAACCACCTAGGCAAAATGTTTCAAGTACTCCGCCAGTATGGAATGAAGTTGAATCCTCTAAAATGCTCCTTCGGAGTGTCATCAGGAAAGTTCTTAGGATTCATCGTTCATGCCAGAGGGATTGAAGCGAACCCTGAATAGGTCCGAGCGCTAAGGGATATCAAGATACCTTCCACCCGAAAGGAAATGCAAAGCCTAAATGGAAAAGTGGCCGCCCTAAGCCGATTCATCTCCAAGGCAATGGACAAGTGCGTCCCCTTTTTCGAAGCTCTAAAGAAAGACAAAGGAAAGTTCGAATAGACTGACGAATGCTTAACCGCTTTCCTTAACCTAATCGAACACCTCCAGAAACCACCGGTACTCTCGACTCCAAGCGAAGGCGAAGAATTATACATATACCTTGCTGTGTCATCTCATGCCCTAAGCGCTGCCTTGGTAAGGGAAGACAACCGCACGCAACGGCCAGTTTACTTCGTCAGCAAAAGGTTTACTGGGGCAGAAGTCAGATATCCTAAACTTGAGAAGCTAGCATACTGTTTACTAATCACATCACGGAAACTGTGTCACTACTTCCAGTCCCATTCCATCAAAGTTCTGACCGATCAACCACTGGGGCAGGTACTCCATCGTCCCGACACTTCTGGGCGACTACTTAAATGGTGCATTGAACTAAGTCAGTATGATATCACCTATCACCCTCGCACCGCCATCAAGGGACAAGCCATGGCTGATTTCATTGCAGAATTCACTACCAACGAAGATAAGGAGCAATTGGAAATAGCAGAAGATATCAAGTGGAATCTCTTTGTGGATGGTGCATCGAACGAACAAGGCTCGGGGGCAGGTGTGGTAATAATCACTCCCAGGGGAAACAAACTGCACTATGCTATAAGGTTGGAGTTCGCTGCCACCAACAACGAAGCAGTGTATGAAGCAGTGATAGCCGGACTAGAAATTGCCATAGAAATCGGAGCAAATTCTTTGTGTCTTCACAGCGATTCTCAACTTATTGTTAATCAAATACTAGGAGAATTCCAAGCTCGAGAAGAACGACTCATAGCATATTTAAAGAAGATCAAGTTACTTCTCAGCCGATTGGACCACTACTTAGTCAAACACATCCCTCGGGAAGAGAACCAAGAGGCCGACGAATTGGCGAAGCAAGGAAGTGTGAGAGACATCACCATCTTCGGGGCAGTAAGCATCTCAAAGCAGCTGGCCCCAAGTTTTGAGCAAGTGAATCTGATAGCTGCAACCGAGGAAGCAACTTGGATGACTCCCATCCGAGACTACCTGCAAAGTGGCACACTACCCAACGGGCGTAACGAAGTCAAGAAAATCTTGAGGAAAGCATCTCGCTACACAATACAAGAAGACATCCTCTATCGGCGCGGATTCTCTAACCCGTTATTAAGGTGTGTCGCTGGGAGGGAAGCCAGGAAATCTTATCCAACATCCATCAGGGAAGCTGCGGAGATCACACCGGAGGGCAAACATTAGCAAAAAAGATACTCCGATATGGATATTTCTGGCCCACCTTAAGCAAGGACGCCTTAGATTTCGTCAAAAAGTGTGACAGATGCCAGAAGTTTGCTAAGATTCCGCGGCTACCAACAACTAAGATTACTCAAATGACCAGCCCTTGGCCCTTCGTGATATGGGGAATTGACTTAATCGGCGAGCTACCAATGGGCCGAGGCGGGGCCAAATATGCTATAGTGGCAGTCGACTATTTCACCAAATGGGTGGAAACGGAACCTCTGAATAAAGTATCTTCAGCCAAAGTTATTAACTTCTTGATCAAAAATGTTCTGTGCAGGTACGGAGTCCCACTCAAAATCATATCAGACAATGGACTTCAGTTTGACAGCGAGGAATTCGCCAACTGGTGCCAAGAGCACGGAATTCACAAAAGCCTCTCATCTGTAGCGTATCACCAGGCAAACGGACAAGTCGAAGCCGTCAACAAAATTCTGAAAACTCTAATCAAAAAGAAGCTCGAAAAGTCAAAGGACGCTTGGGTGGATGAACTTCCTACGGCACTATGGGCCTATCACACATCTTTCAGAACATCGACGGGGCACACTCCTTTCTCTTTGGCATACAGATCGTAGGCTATGCTCCCAGTTGAAACCATTGTGCCTTCCCACCATAGGATCCACTATAACCCAGAAGAGAACGAAGAACTCCTTCACATGTCTTGGGATCTAGTTGAGGAGAGAAGAAATGATGCAATCCTTAAAGCAGCAGCCCACAAACAAAAAGCAGCGGCGCAATACAACTCCAAAGTCAAGCATCGTACCTTACAAGAAGGGTATCTTGTCCTCAAGCGAATCTTCCCTCACCCCGGAGCACTAGACCCAATCTGGGATGGGCCATATGTAATTCATAAAGATCTCCACAATGGAGCTTATATTTTGTCAACAGTGGACGGAGAGGTGTTCCAGAGGGCATGGAACATCCAGCACCTCCGTCGATACTTTTCTTAACTTGTACTGCCCATATGAAGTGAATTAACAAAGAGAATCAGTGGACGTAGGCCTTTTCATGTCGAACCACTTTAAAAAACCTTGTCTCTTTTTTAACTAGTTCCTTTATATCTTGGCTGCTTGTTAACATTATCCTTTTCTGTTGAACAAAATCCTATGCATGTAACATTTTCACTCGATGCACTCCACAGCGCAACTTCACCTGGACAAGACCTAACAGGTACTACGCGAATCTATGCCCTCGCCAATGAGACACTTTTGCTCCGGCATCCCTCTGCTGCGGGTTAACTCGTTGCTCGCGACGGCCCTTAAAGCCAACTGTAATGAGCCGATTATAAGCCACCGAGAAGGCCGACTATAGCCGAGGCAGCTCATTACGGCGTTCGGCTCGCCGGCAACTGTGAACCGACTATAAGCCCCAACATAAGGTGTGGCCAGCCAGGGGCAGTTCACAGTTGACGATCGGCACCCACGCTAGCCGGCCACAGTAAATCGAATAATACCCACGATTACGGGCCATAATGGCCCGGGTAGTTACTGTGCGCGATCTCGGCTCCGATGTGTCTTAAGTGCGGCTGTGGTAAAAAAGAATTAACTCCCCGCGGAGGCGTAAGATGGGTGACAAATGTCTCCAAGACCCACAGCTAGGGAAAGTGACTACAAAGCCCGTTTTCCACGAACTTAACCACATCGAAGGCCTTCCGTGATTGGAAGTTTTACTATTTCACATATTTCAATTTTACTTAAAAAGCTTTCCTCCTATCCTCTATAACAATCCCTAAAGTACAGGATACAGAGTAGGAGATACTCGCCAATGGGTGTAGGGACTCACAATTGGATGGCAGGGCATTCAACTGCGTTCCATGCTCGGTCATACAAGATATTCAAAACTGCCATCTACGATTAGAACATGAAAGGCGGTATTTTCTTCTTTTGTGTACAAATACATGACTATAATTTGTTCACACCACACGCTAACATTGCAAGTCATGAAATTATGTTTTAAACCAGAACCTGACATCAAACACAATTCAATTACAAGAATATACATAGCTATATTTCTCATACGACATGTCAAAATAGCAACAAACATTCAGAAGACGACAAAATCAGCTTAAGTTAAAGAATTACACGTCAAGAATAGAGCTATTTATTACAAGTAGCAAAATATTACAACCTAAAAGCTACTTTACTGTTTTAAGACTAACACCTACAACCCTGTCAAGTCCACAAAAAGAGTTTTTTCCAGGTATAATTAAGGGGCCGGCTGCATTGGAGTTTTTTCCTTGTCCTGTTGCCCACCTGTCCAGACAGAGAAAGGATTCATTAGTGAGAAGCAACCAAGTTAATGGGGAAACTAAAAAGGAAGACTTACCAACACCTGCTTCTTGGCCATCCTGGTCGTCATCCTCTACTTGCACACCTGCCTCCTCAGCAGCAAGCAACCACATACCCTCCTTCACCGCCACCTTCTCCTCCTTGGCAAATTGGGCAGTGACCACATCCATGCTGAAGGCCACGCCACCATCTTTATCCGCATCGGCCTTGGCCTCCTCCAGAGCCCGAAGATAGATCTTAGCCATGACCCTAGGATAATCATCCATCCAGGATAGGTTTCCCTGCTTCCAGGTTTGGAAGTACATGTCCTGAAGCATTTCGTCCATCATCCCCTCATTCTCCTCAAACTCCCTCATCCGGGCCTCGGAAGCCGACAACCTTTCAACGGCAGCATCTCTCTCCGATCGGTATCTCGAGCAGTCAACCAGAAGGGATTTCCGCATTGCCTCCATCTCCTCCTCAACTTGGCTTGAGCAAGCTCTGCAGCCTCAAGTTTCCCGGACAACTCCTCTATCTGCTCAAGATCCGCTTTCCGAACCTCGTCCACCGTGGCAATAGCCATGTCGATCCGTTCCTTGCAAGTAGCTTCCATTTTCCGCAGTTCGGCCCGGCTGGCCTCTTCCATGGTTTTCTTTAGTCGTCCAGAAGCAACCTCATGCTGAGAAATCTGAATGGCCTGATTAGCAAGCTGTTTGGCCTGATCCGAAACCACCAATCGTAGTCGGATGTTGGCACTCCCAATCTCCTCTCCAGCCTTAACCAGCCGGGCATGATGCCCCATCAGCTTCCTAGTCTCCTCCGCCACCCGATCAATATTAGCCTTGGCCTCGTCTCCCATGGTAATTATCCGAGTAGTAAGTAAATCGAGATCTAAGGACTTAGCCTCGTCAAGCACCCGTACCATGGGATTGCGGGGAAGAAGGTGCTCACCGGTAACCTCGTCAAAAGTAATATCATGGGAACTTGGATCCAGGTCAGGATGACCCGCAAATGGATTCCGAACCAAGTCAGGACGATCAATCTGAGTGACGGTAGGATTTTCAGACGGGTGCGGAGAGAGTGCGAACTCAGTATCCTCCTCCGTGATATCATGAAGAGGCTGAACTGGAGGCTGAGGACCAAGTGAAGGTTCAGATAAGGGGTGACTCCTCTTTCTCTTTTGAATGCCCTCTTCAATAACCCCGAGAAGAGGACGGTAGCCGACTACATCCCCGGAACGGTGGGTTGAAGGCTTCGGCTTGGCGGAAGCTTTGGAGAGCTTGTATTGTTCAAGCCTGTGCTGAAGATCTGAGGCCTTAGCCGTTTTACCTACTCCTGATATGAAGAACAAGTGTCACAAGCTTACATTGATCCATAATTCGAGAAACGCGGCAAATTAAAAGTTAAAAGAAAAAAGGAAACACATCTGTTATACAAACCCTAGGGAGGAGTAGGATACTGCAATAAGTCCTGGATTTCATTCCAGGACGGGAGCGGATCATAAAATATTCCTAAGTCCCTATCATAAATGGAGCCTGCAGGAGTCAAAAGTTCACCTTGAGTCAACGGAGCCACCTTGGCTGGAACAATCTGAGAAGACTCGCTTGCACCGGTCCTTGCCTTGTCAGCTTTCCCGGATTTCTCTACCAAAGCTGGCTCTCCGTCCAGCCCCTCGAAAGCTTGGTGGAATGCATCATCCGTCCACTCCTGTATCTCGTCTGCTTGCCCGGGAAGCAAGGCCCTGATACCATCGCCACCATCACCACCTTCCTGGTCCTCTCCACCCTCACCTCTCTCCTCCTCCACATCTTCCTTCCCCGGAGTAAGTGGACAAGTGCTGGGGGAAGGACCATCCGACTTCTTAAGCTTCTTACCTCCGACCACTGGAGATTTTGAGAAAGGTTTCCTCTTGCCACTCTCTACTAGGACACCTCCCTTAGCCTGAGCAGCCGCCCTCTCCTCTGCCGTTTCCCTCAGCTTGACTACTGACTGCTGTGGAAGGATCAAGTTATACTCCAGAAGGGTCGCATTTCTGATCAGGTAGGCAGCTGATCTATCTCTCCCGGGGATAGCTTCTATCTCAGCCACCGTCTGAACCAGGCGATCAGTCTCCACAACCGCAAAGCCACCTGTCGCTAGCAAAAATGGAAACGTATGAGAAGAAGCATCGCAACCAGAATGGAAATTATAAATAAAGCGTCAACTTACATCCAGAGGTGAAGCGCCGAATAGAAACAGAGTCGTCCCTGACGAAGAACCACTCCTTCTTGAACATGCTGAACTTAGAATACAGATCCAAGACCGGCTTGAAGGTTACCGCTGACTCCAAGCTGATATATGGGGACCCCTTCTTATAGCCCCTCAGATTATATAAGTACCGGATCTCCCGGTTGGAAGGAGCACGCCCATACTTCCTCTGGAAGATGACGAAGAGGCTCACCAGTATAGCATAGGAGTTGGGTTGAAGTTGGAATGGGGCCACCTTTAGATATGTAAGGAAGCTGGCTATCCAAGCATTAAGAGGTGGAATGGCACCACACATGCAGTGGTATGTGCTATAGGCAAAGTACCCTTCGGGAGGATCATATGGCATAACGTCTCTCCCTGGCAACCGCATGCGCGCCCTATCAATTCCAAATGAACGAGAGATGACATCGAGCTGCTCCTCCTTGAGGGAGCTGGGAAAGCAATCGAGCGGGGAGTTCAGAAGCTCCTGAGGACCGTACCCGTCCACTAGTGATCTCGGGGCAGGTCCGTGACGTTCTGATCCTGACTGAGCAGGGGGCACTGCAGAAGATTCTCCTTCGCCCTGGGATTTCTTTTTATCCGATCGAGTTTCTTCTTTGCGAGACATTATCTACAACAGCGAAAAACATGTTGTTAAAACAGAGGATATAAACAAGCAAGTCTATATAAAGTCCATCCAATACAAAAGTCCGTCAAATAAAACAAAGTTCATTCGGCATCCCCATACTATGATTCATTCGGCATCTCCATACTATAATTCATTCGGCATCTCCATACTATAATTCATTCGGCATCCCCATACTATAATTCATTCGGCATCCCCATACTATGATTCATTCGGCATCCCCAATATCAGAACTCATTCTACACTCAAGTACTTATGGCGCAGATTCATTCGGTATTAAAACTTCGAGCCCATTCGGTAAAAAAAAGAGAAAGTCTTTCATTCGGCGGCAAGGAATTATCACCTGGTTCGGCTGGCACTTTGGTTAGGCAAAAACAAGAGCTTGATTCGGCAAATGATTTGGCTCGGTTAGTGAAGAATGGCAAAGGCCTAACACCTCAACTTATAGGCAAATAAAGGACACCGGACCAACTGGACCGGCACTCAAGGACCGAATGAAGATGACCAAGAAACAAAGCGAGCCGTATGCCAGCATACGCCCCACTTTAGGGGGAAAATGTTGGGCGAATTCTCACCACCAGACCAGAATAACTGGACCAGCCACCCTCCATCTTAAAACTTCACCGATCCACTTCAAAGCAACACGAACCAGGGTATCTACCGAACCAACTCCAACTGCCGAACCACCTCATTGCCGAAC
Organism: Allium fistulosum; assembly: GCA_030737815.1. Lineage (NCBI taxonomy): Eukaryota > Viridiplantae > Streptophyta > Magnoliopsida > Asparagales > Amaryllidaceae > Allium > Allium fistulosum. Next base: position 1,121,650,744 of record CM060904.1, on the reverse strand, counting down.
CAACTCCAACCGCCGAACCACCTCGTTGCCGAACCAACTCCAACCGCCGAACCACCTCGTTGCCGAACCAACTCCAACCGCCGAACCACCTCGTTGCCGAACCAACTCCAACCGCCGAACCACCTCGTTGCCGAACCAACTCTTCACCGAACCAGCTCTTCACCGGACTAGAACCCTCGAACCAACTCTTACCCTAACCATCTCCGAACCAAGTAATGACGAACCAAAGCGATGCCGAACCAATGCTACCAGGCCCAACCACACCAGCCCAGGCCCACCAGCAGCTATATACATCCAAGGACCCTGCCCCCAACCTCACTCTATAAATAGAGGGGCAGGGGTACAACAATGGGGACAAGTTTTGAGAGCTCAAGCACGGAGAGAACTTTCAAACAACTTTCTTTTACTTGTATCAAAGCTTTGTACTTGTAATCAAAACAAGAGAAGAGAAATAACATATAAAGTGGACGTAGGCACATTCTGGCTGAACCACTATAAACTTGCATGTCTTTTTACAGTTTAGTCCCTGCTTTTCATATATTTGCATAAATCACCCAAATCACTAAGAACAACATAAGATCTACTAAATCATACAACTTTGAGGTGTTTGTCCATTTTTTGTGCAAACAGTCAGTCTTTAAAATAGCCTAGAAAAATAAAATCTATATACTGTTCTTTCAAAAATTAATATATATAAAGACTTATGTACAGATCCTGTAGTTGGCTTTGCATTGTTCAGCTTTTATGTTTGGGTCCTTTTAGTTTAAACAAATTTTTATATTAAGTACTGCAATATATCTTTGGGTACTACACTTTGTGTTATTTGCTTTTTATAAAGAAAATTGCGGTTGCACTGAGTTTGTACACTAATCTACCATTTTCATAGCATACTTTAGGTATGTAAATAGGTACGTACATAAGCTGTCATACATATATACAATAAAATATGTAAATTTAAGGCAGTATACTGCTACCAACTATATATAATATAATACAATGTATAGACATACCATGCGTACTCGAGTTGCTGATGGGTGGGCAAAAGGAATAATAAGAAACTACAGACTATTGGTGAAATGTTGATGCAACCCGGTGCCGTCAGTGGTTATTTCCTCTAGGCTATACACTCAGATATGATGAGGCTGCCGATGTGGATAGGGAAGATGCTGGGTTCGATTGGATGGCGGGGTGTTTCGTTGCTGTATTGGTCGGGAGGCGGGCTGCGATGCGTCGAGCTCGGCATGGATGGAGCTTCGGCGAGGGCGGAGCACGGGGAGGAGCTCAAGCGGTCAGTTCGGTGAAGGGGAAGCAGTGGCAGGCGGAGGAGGAGAGTGGGGCGGAGGATCTGGATTGGATGGCGAAGTGTGAGGTTGGGGACGCTCTGTGGGTTTGGCCATTTCACTTCTGGGAGAAGAGGAGAGAAATGGCTACAAGAAAAACAGGGTCCAAAATAATGAGAGGAATAGTACCCGTACGTTTGAATAGGAATTGCTAGTTATACCTCGTGAAAAAAAAAGATTTTTTAGGGGAATGCGCCATTCCATTTCTTTTAGAGAGAGGTTCCGTTAAAGCAAGTAAATATGACATGGTTACAGAAGTCTATTTATCGCATATATGCTTCAAGGGGCATAATGACATAGCCGTCGAGGTAAGTAGGGACCTAAAAGATCGAATGGAATGAAACGATATATAGACAAGTAAATCCCTTACGAGTCCCAAAGTATTCCTTTAATTTAAGGGGGGTTCATCATTTGAAGGGAAGTAGACTACTCAATAATTTCACATTTAAATTGTATTTTGTCGTAAATAATAAATTCAGAAAGTTCAAAAGTGAAAGTAAAAAAAAATGGCTTTCTAGATGTATATGATGATATCTAGACAGATGGATCTTTATCTTATATGAATCGTATGATGAAGTACCACATGAGTGGATATATAGGAATCCAAATCTGCCGAATCACTCATGTATGATCTTCTACATCCTAGGTCTCCCCGTTCCATCATCTGGCTTATGTTCTTCATGTAGCATTCAGACCGAATGACTCTATGAAATTACGTCGATACTTCCACATATTACGGGTAACGTAGGAGACATCTCTATTTTTCCCCGGGGGATCTTTATAATATATTATCAAAGGTAACGTATATCATAATTATCAGCGGAAAAGATGGAGGGACCAACAAATAAGAGAATTGAGGTATAACGTTAAAAAGGGAAATGGGTATAAAGTGAATGGGAAATGGAAGAGGAATGAATAGTGCAGCTTATATAAACCTATTATATTTCTAAACTGATGAAAAAAAATGCAGCGAACATCAATGCATTGAAAAGATGGAACGTTAGAAAGGGAAACGAATATAAATAAAAGTAACAAAAGAAATCGCAACGATCACGTGCTATGATTCAGGTGAGGATTTAAGTCAATAAATATCCACGTTGATTCAGGAAAATAATCAAAGCAATTAATGACAGCACGTTTCAAATTTGAATAGGCACGAGAGGTAATGGTTGAAATCTACGGTACCGATATGAAGAACAGTTTTAGTATATCCGTCGCGTACCGGACCTCAAAATACAGAAATAAATATACCGCGGAGATCAGCAAGGCGAGATGATCAAAACGGTATACAGATGTCAGTGACAAGGTCATCCGATCAAAAAGTCGATAATCGGTACCGAAAATGCTACAAATTCACTGAAAATATGATAAACGGAGCAATAACAGTCCGAATTTGATGAAACGAAATATGATGTCTTGCTTAGAAGATGATTTACAAATTTTCTTTGTAAAAAATTTCAGGTTTGGAAAATATTTTGTTACCATCAATTTTTAACTGATTAAAATTGAAATAGAATTACACAATAAAATTTACTTTCATATTTTCTGATGAAAATTTACCATTTGCTATATTAAAATAGACGTATTCCAAATAATAAATTTTTAATTTCAAATTTTATTGTTTAAAATTCACTAAATTTCAATTAAATATATTATTAAAACTAATAAAATTTACGGGTCGTTACACTCTCCCCCACTCAAAATTTTTCGTCCCCGAAAAGGAAGGAGGTAGAGAATAGAAACAACCAGAAATAAAAGTAGATTGAAAGTCAAGATAAACAATTAATTTAAAACTATATAAATTTTACTTGAAATATTTATTTGAAAACTTCTTTTGCAATTCAATTATATTTAATACTTTAAAACCTTTCAAAACCCATTTGTAAATTTTCTTGCTTCCTTTATAAATACCTTTTATGTGTTTTAAATAACACCTTTATAATTATATGAAAACTATTTGAAAACAATTATTTACATCATTAGTTATATCTACAAAGAAGCTATTGAAACATTAAATTCATAATTCATAAATTTATAAATTTTATCTCAAGATACTTTACAAATATTATCAATAATCAATAATCATTTACTTTAAATATGTTTTATTTAATTAATAACTTCTAAAATATTTATAACACTAATTTTTTTATTAAACCATGTAGTATATAAATAATAATATTTAAAAAGGATATAGTCAACAAGGAAAAAGGGGGTTTTGGAAAACAGAATATATGTGAATAAATAAAGCTGAGCAGATAAGGTAGATTCAAAAGAATAGCATCGGGCATGAATAGTATCAGGCAAACCATAAGAATTTCAATTTCAAATATTAATACAAAATTTCTTTGTGGAAATACTTTTATAATAAAATTCCTTTATATCGAAACAAATTTCCTTTCGAAAATACTTTTATAACTCGATGTCTTAACAAGTTTATCCTCGTTCCTGTAGACTCTGGCAGTGCGTTGATCAGGCGCAAAGCTAGAATTCTCCAAGTACTTAGTAGACTTGTTTCAACACCCAGTGAAAATACTGGAAAAACTTTTTAAAAACAGATATGGAAAGTACAATCCAAACAAAAAAAAACAAAACCTTTGTCTAACCATGGTTCGCAGATACACAATGATTACGCTTGGATCCCCCAGGAAACAATCCATATCCGTAAGCTTTCTCAGCCCTGCGAGTTATGCCATGATGACTAGTAGAATGCAGGATACACAATGGTTACGCCTGGATCACCCAGGAAACAATCCGTACCCCTAGGCCATCTCAGCCAGGCAGTTTCGCTACTAATACGACCTACATAGATGCAAGATACACAATGGTTATGCCTGGATCCCCCAGGAAACAATCCGTACCCCTAGGCCATCTCAACCAGGCAGTTGCGCTATGCATCCGTGCTCGTAAGACCATGGGTAACGCCATGGAATTCGATGGAAACTCGAGTATCATATCCGGAAAACCAAAAATCAGAGAATATCGATAGAATGAATCCACAATGTGGCCACAAAGCGGATATCAAGCAGAAGGCACTTTCCATATCTTTACTTCGAAAATATGTATCATATAGTACCTTTTCAAATCACTTTCAAATATCATACTTATATAAAGTCCATTATATATAAGATTTCATTTTCTAATCGAATACTTTCCAAATCAATAGTATATCAAATCACACTTATATAAACTTCAATTATATAAGATTTCACTTTTCAAATTGAGTACATTTTCAAATCCATAGTTTTCGAATCGACATCATACTTATACAAATCAATTTTATATAAGTTCGATAACTTCCGAATCAGGTATTTAGTAAAAATAAGGTTCTCAAATTTCAATTTGTTTCAATATCAGTTCAGTTTCAAAATCATATACAATCCCACCAAATTATTTCTTCTCAATTTAAATATCTTTAGTTTTAAAATTTCCAACATAATAAATTTAGAAAATAAATCCAAATTTCCAAATCAATATAATTTAAGTCAACCAATTCATTTCCAAAATCAAATGTTTTCAAAATCATCTTATACTTACATAAGGTCCATCTTATATAAGGATCAAATTTTACAAAATAAATTTCGCTGTATGAAGAGTCATATAGGATTGAATATCTTTGCTTTTATGGGTTATATATCTTTGTAATTTTAAATTGGAAATTCTCTTTTAGTAAGCAAAGATATTCTAACCCGACAGCTTTCAATTTCAGCGTCAAAATATATCAATGATATTAGAATATAAGATGTGCATACGTCATCATTTCGCAAAATCACATTTGATCGCTCGCTCGATCACACAAGTTCGCTTTCGAACTAGTATTGTCCATTCGACTTCCCTAATGCGGATTTCGATATGGTTTCTCGACTAGAAGCCATCAGTCTCCTTGCCTAGCCATATACCATGATAGAGAATTCTAGAATCATGCCCAAAATCCTTATCAAATATTCGCCGTCAAGAATCGAATGAAAAATCCTAACACGAAATGGTGTAATTCACCTCGAACTTGTGTACTCAACCAGGATCAAATTAATTATGCGAATAAAACAGCACACGTACAACTTACGTATCTATTCCAACTTGTTAAATATATAATTTCATGAAAAAAAAATTCAAAACATTTCAAATCAAATTTTCATATTAGAAAAATTCGAAATAGCTTTATTCATTTACTTAACAAAACAGTTTCAACTTATTTAAATCATTACTACATACTTTAATCATACATACCAAACTTATATACTTTATAATTTTCAAAATTTGCTTAGCTTTGAAAAGTTAACCTTGATTTGGAAGTGCTCGAACCTTCAAAATAGTCGAAGAAATCATATTTTCAATCCAAGAGTTGGAAATCAACAAATTAGTAAATCAATTTCAAAAGATAGGTTTCAAATCCAAAACTAAAGGACTGAACTCTAGCTTACTTCAAATCATTTCAAATATATATACATATATCTTTCGAATATCAAATCTTACTTCGGAATTTGAAATCAAAATGGTTTCACAAAATCACTCGCATAGAAAATCTACTGAAGTGGCCTATCCCCCACTCTGAAACTCGAAAATCAATGTCGATGATGCATGCACTCATCACCGAAATTATTTTCCAGCGACATAAGTGAGTTTTGGACTTCTATTTTCTCAAACTTCTTTTGAAATTTCTTCGAAATCATTCGAAACTCATTAAAATCATTTGAAACATTTCTTATTCGGAAAAATACTTTTAAATCATATTATTATTATATATTTCAAAATCTTAAAACCAATTTCAAAACACCGGGGTTCAATTCTCGAATTTCAAATTTCAAATCCTTTAGTTATAAATCATTTTTAGATAAATCAAATTTCTTATATAATTTTTCAAAATTACAAATCCTTTCGAAACCTCAAATTCTCATTTTAAAAAGGGTATATAATCTTTATCGAAAACATTTCACTTTTATATATAGAATATAATCATACTTATCAAAATAATAATTTCGATATATAAAACAATTTCAAAATACATACAAACCCGATTTTTCAAAAGATGATTTAAGAATATATTTCAAAATGAAGATAGAGATTCAAATTAGAGGGGCTCTAATCAAATAAAATTCTGATTCGAAGATAAGCTCGAATGAAGATGGGATAACTAAATTACAAAATACAAGATAGATAAATTTTTATAAATCGCGGATGACCCTAGGGTCAACCGTGACTTTGAAATAAGATCGGTGCAGAATTCCGAGGCAAATCGGCATTCGATCGCCAAAGATAGAATTCGGCATAACAAGTGATAGCAGCATCTAAACCGAGGGATATATATAAATCTCCGGTGAATCAATTCCAATTGTAAAGGAGTTTCACCCCTTTACAAATCATTCAAAGATTGGCGGGATTGCCTATTCTTATAGAGATCATTCGAAGTGGAGTTATGGGATACTCCAAAATCAAAAGAATGCAAATAGGGAGAGACAAGAATGAATTTTGGAACCGCAAGGAACGTTCCAAAGTTCAAAGGAAATTGAGTCAAAAGAAAGAGATTCAAACTCGAACGAAAGTGATTCTGTAAATAAATTTACTATATATGCTAAGCTTTGCCTAGAGCCAAAGCTTTGATACCAACTGTAACGACCCACTATTTTGGACCATTCAAATCGACAATAAATCCACACATGTCGGACTTGAATAATTCAAAACAATAGATTGTTAATTTAAATTTGGCAAAAACTCAGCATATACAGTAAATAAATCAATCACAGAATCACAGACACAGAGTAATACAATAATACGCAGCGGAATAAATAAATAGTAGTTCATGAAGCTACTATATAAACATCAGAGTTAGAAATAAAATACAACAGAATATCTCAAATGCAGTGAAGTCTTCAGTACGAATAGATGACCTATCTGAACAAATCAACTGGAAAAGCTGAAAGCTGAATCGATAGTTGGATCTCCAAATGAAGCTTCAAACTCCAAGGGTGAGTCTCAAATGCTGTATCACTCAGTCTGACCCGAGCGTAAAGCAAAACACAAAACACTCGAGTCAGGATTAACATTCTTATATCAATAAATCCAACTCAAGTGAAATATCAACTGAAATACAAGTAACTTAAAGGATGTTTAGGATAACCATCCCCTAAGGATCTGCAGAACTATTTACAATGTAGAAATATACACTATAACACCGTGGTCATTTCAATTTAATTTATACTTCAAACACAAATATCATTTCATTTCAAAAATATCTATCTTCCAAAATAGTATATATATATATAGGTTAAATAATTTATAAAGTAAAATATTTATAATTTCCTCAAGTCTCACAAAACGATTCAAATCAACTCAAATTCCAAATTCAAATTTATCCAAAGCTCAATTCATCAATTCAATTCAGTTCTAAATAGACCATTTAAATTTTCAATATATTTTAAAGCTTTAATATTCAACATTTCATAGTTAAATTTAACAGTTTCATATAGCTCTTGATTTAACTTCATTATCATTTAAATCATGGAGTATTCACTTAATAAATTCAATATCATTTAACTAGCCTTAAATTACATTTTTACTAAATATTCCCTTAAATTTATTTAAACAAGAAATATTCATTAAATTACTTAAATCAAACCCAAGTTATAAATCATATCTTAAATCTCAATTTCAATAAGTTTCAAATCGGTTTAATTTAATAAAATTATCTTCCCAACCTTAACTTATTCAAATTATTACCGAAATCTATTTTGAAACATAAATTTAAATACCTAACCATATTATATGTATTAAAACAATCTTAATTAAACTAAATATTATTATTAAATATATATATATATATATCATTACCATTTATATATAAAAATTTAAGAATCAACATTTATTAAAACCATATATTTCTTCCAAACTCCATAGAATTTATTTTCAAAATATTTATATATATGGACCAACGGTGTCTGTATATATATATCTATCATATGGTTAAGTGATACAGATATTTATCATATCAATCCGTAATTTAAATATATACGGGTAGATATCATTTCGACCCGCAATCCCAATTTCAATTCAAATGAAAATCGCTTGGGTTTATCATTTCAACCCATAACGATTTTCTCCTATTCTAAAGTCTGTTCGGGTATGTATCATTTCAACCCATAGTGAATTCTATACTAACAGGGAACTTGCAGGGTGATAACAGATAATATAAAATACAACAAAAGGCATATATCATCAATAACAATATAATATAAACAACAGGATATGGTGTCATATCCCACAGGTGAACAATTACAGATAATAGCATATATAGCAATTTAAATAACTACAGCAGCATATTTCAATTGTTGTTTCAATTGAAATCAAATTTAATAAATAAAAGAACGTTAATCGTGAGTGATTGCTCACCTTCCGAGGCTAGAGAGATTAGACACCGAAATGAGTTACGAATCCAAGCACGAATTTCAAAGCAAAGCAGGATTGACACGAATTCGACGAACAGAGCTGATAAATAGGAATTGATTAGGACAAATCAACCAGTCGATATCATTGAGATGAAATGTATATTATATTAACATTTTCCTTAAACAAATACTCAATTTAAATACATGTGTATATATAACAAAACAAAATCTTATATAAACTATATATATATTCTTCAACATATTATAAAATAACCTGTTAATCATGTATATACCTTTTAACAAATAATATAATATTGATAACTCTTGTCTTCAAATTTAATATTTTAACATATATACCCAAATGGGTATCTATATAATATAACTTATATACTATGAAAATTAGCAGACTATAACATATATAAAGCTATAATATACTATACTATCAACTATACATAAGTTGTACGAACTTTTTCATTAAGGCCAAGATGAAGTCAATATTTCCAATCAATATATATAACTGACGCACTACTATATATATCTACCGTAACCTTTTAACTAATATTAAAACATATTTACTTATATCCTAAACCAGACTATATATAGTACTAGTATACTATTGGAAAAATATATATATATATAACTGTTGAGTATGAACTAAAGAATGGGGACGGCAAATAAATCATAACAGCAAGCAGGTTCAAAAATGTAGATATTTTCATACGAAATTTAAAACTAATACTGTGACCTCGAAAATATAGGGACTTGATCTACAACCAGCAAAACATATGTTTTATTAATAAAATACATGGTACTAAATATTGTATATCTATACCATAGGATATAACTTATATATATATACACTAATACGTACGTTTCAAAAACCGAACCCATATAAAAATATAATTAAAGTCAGTCTTTAAAATAGCCTGGAAAAATAAAATCTATATACTGTTCTTTCAAAAATTAATATATATAAACACTTATGTACAGATCCTGTAGTTGGCTTTGCATTGTTCAGCTTTTATGTTTGGGTCCTTTTAGTTTAAACAAATTTTTATATTAAGTACTGCAATATATCTTTGGGTACTACACTTTGTATTATTTGCTTTTTATAAAGAAAATTACGGTTGCACTGAGTTTGTACACTATTCTACCATTTTCATAGCATACTTTAGGTATGTAAATAGGTACGTACGTAAGCTGTCATACATATATACAATAAAATATGTAAATTTAAGGTAGTATACTGCTAACAACTATATATAATATAATACAATGTATAGACATACCATGCATACTCGAGTTGCTGATGGGTGGGCAAAAGGAATAATAAGAAACTATAGACTATTGGTGAAATGTTGATGCAACCCGGTGCCGTCAGTGGTTATTTCCTCTAGGCTATACACTCGGCTATGATGAGGCTGCCGATGTGGATAGGGAAGATGCTGGGTTCGATTGGATGGCGGGGCGTTTCGTTGCTGTGTTGGTCGAGAGGCGGGCTGCGATGCGTCGAGCTCGGCATGGATGGAGCTTCGGCGAGGGCGGAGCACGGGGAGGAGCTCAAGCAGTCAGTTCGGTGAAGGGGAAGCAGTGGCAGGCGGAGGAGGGGAGTGGGGCGGAGGATCTGGATTGGATGGCGAAGTGTGAGGCTGGGGACGCTCTATGGGTTTGGCCATTTCACTTCTGAGAGAAGAGGAGAGAAATGGCTACAAGAAAAAAAGGGTCCAAAATAATGAGAGGAATAGTACCCGTACGTTTGATATATTATCAAAGGTAACGTATATCATAATTATCAGCAGAAAAGATGGAGGGACCAACAAATAAGAGAATTGAGGTATAACGTTAAAAAGGGAAATGGGTATAAAGTGAATGGGAAATGGAAGAGGAATGAATAGTGCAGCTTATATAAACCTATTATATTTCTAAACTGATGAAAACAAATGCAGCGAACATCAATGCATTGAAAAGATGGAACGTTAGAAAGGGAAATAAATATAAATAAAAGTAACAAAAGAAATCGCAACGATCACGTGCTATGATTCAGGTGAGGATTTAAGGCAATAAATATCCACGTTGATTCAGGAAAATAATCAAAGCAATTAATGACAGCACGTTTCAAATTTGAATAGGCATGAGAGGTAATGGTTGAAATCTGCGGTACCGATATGACGAACAGTTTTAGTATATCCGTCGCGTACCGGACCTCAAAATACAGAAATAAATATACCGCGGAGATCAGCAAGGGGAGATGATCAAAACGGTATACATATGTCAGTGACAAGATCATCCGATCAAAAAGTCGATAATCGGTACCGAAAATGCTACAAATTCGCTGAAAATAAGATAAATGGAGCAATAACAGTCCGAATTTGATGAAACGAAATATGACGTCTTGCTCAGAAGATGATTTACAAATTTTCTTTGTAAAAAAATTCAGGTTTGGAAAATATTTTGTTACCATCAATTATTAACTGATTAAAATTGAAATAGAATTACACAATAAAATTTACTTTCATATTTTTTGATGAAAATTTACCATTTGCTATATTAAAATAGACGTATTCCAAATAATAAATTTTTAATTTCAAATTTTATTGTTTAAAATTCACTAAATTTCAATTAAATATATTATTAAAACTAATAAAATTTATGGGTCGTTACATCATAAAACAATAGCCAAACATATATATACACACACACACATGCACACATATACACAGGTACATCCCATACAATACAAATGATACATCATAAGTGGTACAAGGACCACAATATACACAACGAGTCAATACAATAAATACATACCAGAGTCATACAAAACGACTACAAAACTACAAAAAGAGATAAGCTGATATCCAAGGCGGAAGCATCAAGTAAAGTCCAAAAGCAGGTATCTAATTGAAACAACTCGGTCTGACCCGAGTATATAAAAATACATGGGTCAGTCTAGCTGAAATATTAGATTAGTTTGATATGTGATAATATGATGCATAAGGTAAAGGGTAAGATATCCTCTCGAATGAGAAGAAACAATAATAAGAGCATGCCACTACTTCAAATAAGGTAATTACACTAGGTGTATGTCCTCGAAATAGGTAAACTCACCAAATAGCACTAAGTATAATAAACGCTTCATATCATCGGCGAAATACCAAAAGCCACTAAAATGGTTTCTATGAACCATATCTCCAAACTAGGAGAATCCCAAATCTTCAAACTCAAAACTTGCCATAAATGGCAATCACAAAAATATTCTCTAAATATAGGAGTCTCAAAACACAAAATACGCCAAAAATGGCAATCTCATATATCTCCAAATAGGAGAGTATAAATCTCAAATATAGAACCCAAAGGAGTTTAAATATCCAAAGATGTAATCGCCATATATATGATATCTCAAACGGCTGAAATGGCCAATAATGTAAAAAGGCGATACACTTGGAAAATCACAAATAATCATTGAAATCATCTCAAAAATATAGCACGTGCTTATGGCGAAGCCCGCCAAGTACTGTTCTCACAAATATAAGGCGTCACGTCCCTTAGACAAACGTCCCGAAGGATAAATAAATACGTCTCTTAGACAAACATCCCGAAGGACAAATACGTCGCAATGATAAACGTCTCTTAGACAAACATCCCGAAGGACAAATGACCCGAAGGTCCAGTACTGGCAAATATATCACTTAGACAAATGTGTCACAAACTCTCAGATAGGAACCCGAAAAGTGTTAACGTGCGTCCCATACCACACGTTCGCACTTAATGGTTTTCTAACCGCTAGCCGATGCCACACCAAAAAGAAGTAAAAATATTTGCCTCATCTAATTGGTAAATACGACCCGAAGGTTTAAACAATCAAATAGACAAGTCAGGAATTAAATGAAAAGATAAACGCACATGTCCCATACCACATGTTTTACCCAATCGTTTAGTTCTCCTTCTCATTCGCTCGAATAGTGCAAAAACATGTATTTTATATAGAAAATAGTTTGTTTGTGAAAACAAGCTTTTAAAACGTTTTTTCGAAATCATTTTTGGAAAACAAACTTTAAAATTCCCTTATTGTAGAGAATATATAATTTTAATAGCTTCAAAATAATTTATAAATATCATATAATATTTATTCCAAAATCCATTTTATTATAAAACTCATTTTAAAATTATTTAGAAAAACCCATGCTCGAAATCAAGGAAAAACATCGAAAAATACTCAAAAACTGACACACGAATTCATCTAAAAAACGATTCATTTTGAATCCCAAATTCACCAAAATCTTGGCTAGCCTATTGATAGGCATCATGACCTTAAAGATCATTCAAAAACATCACACAAACGAGCAACATTAATGAGCAAAAGGAGCTATAATTAACACATGACAAGAGAAAAGTGCTTAGGCAAATGCACTATGCCAGGTCGACCTGGTGGTCGACCTTGTAGTCCAAAGATTGATCGTACAGTCGACCTATGTGAGTGCCAGGTCAAACCTAAGGTCGACCTGTATATTCCCCTGGTCGACCTGGTTCACGCGACTTTGAACAGGAGTTTTTCTGGCTTCGTTCTGGTTTTCAAGCATTAATTTCAAGCAGCAAATGAAAGAATTAAGTTACAAAATTTTGCATGCATATACTACAGCATCTAAACTACGATTCGAAAAAGATCCTGCAGCAATTCATTATCGGATTTGGAAGTTATTAACATGCAAAGAAGCAACTAAAATCAGATTTTCAAAGAGAAGAAACAACTACAGGAAATTTCTACACAAGCTAAGTTTTACACATATTTTGGCTTTAAACTGCTTCATTTCAGCTAGAACATGTGAGTTTAATACTCACCTTAACAAAATGCATATCAAACTTGAGGAAATCTAAAGAAAGTTTGAGCTTTGGCCTTGTATATGCTTTACGAACCTAGAAATTGATAGTTTACAGACATGTAGTAGAGAAAACATAAGTTACAGCCAGTTCAAATTCACAAAATCAAGAATTGATGAAACCATCTTTGATTTTAGAGTGATTACCTAATTTTATTGTCTTTAATTTGATTAACTTCAACAAAGGAGTTGAATTATTTGAAGATTTTGGTTTAGGGTTTGAAGAGGGAAAGGGTTTTCTTAATTTTCTTCTTTGTTTCTGGTTAGCTGAAGTTTGTACTATACGTACTTTGTTTGAGGAAGAGAAGCTTCCTCTTTACTTTAGGTTAGAGATAAAAATGGGCTTAGACCCATTAACAATTAATTATCCTAAGATACTAATTATCACCAATTAAACTAAAGCTCTTTTATTTTAATCAAAACAACTTATATTTACAAGATTTCAACACAATAAAATCTCACAAATACATTCTATGTTTAACAAACATTGTTTCAACAAAATAAAAGATAATTTACTCTAAAAATTATTTTCATTATTAAAAACTCTTATTTTAATTAAATACCCAACTTAACACAAATATTTACATATAACACTATTTTTAACTTTAAAAATTGCATAAAAGTATTTTCTTGTGTAATAAAATACAACAAACCATTCTCTATCAATATTATGATCAAAACTTATTTTGAAATCAAATTTCACCTTTTTATTTAAAATAAACATGTTTTAAAATCAAATACTTCCTTTAAAAATTATTAAAAGAGGCAATTGGCAATAATTACAAGAATTATTGCATTTTCACTAAATAAAATCATATTTCACTCATTATTCCCACAAATACCCAAGATAAAGTTTTCAAAACTTTATTTTCACATTTTATTTCCAAATCCATTGTTTATTCCAAATAAATAATCTAATTCTCCAATTTATTTTTAGTTCACAATATTAAATTATAACTACCGTTATAATTTAATATTTATAGGTAATCACTAAATCCAGGGTTGTTACACGAAAGCATGTTTTCAACACAGTCTCTTCCGCCTTTCTCTAATACACTACGTATCATTGGCTTGATACCATGCGCATTGGTTTCAAATAGGTGCGAAAGGTCCTTAACAACAGTATGGTGACAGAAGCGTGTAAGTGGAATTGGCAAAGTTGTAATTCGAAACAAAACTGATTTTTATGCCTTTCAAAGTAATTCCTCTTTACCTAATTTACCTAATTTTTTCAAATATGATTGGTTGCCAATTCTTTATCAAAATTCTTTTCTAAAAGGCTGCCGAATTTATCAATTAACAAATGAAATTATTTTAACAATTAAGCCCTTCCCCTTAACAAAACATTTAAATCATTTAAGTCCTCTAACTTAAATAATTTAATAACCATAGAAAAAATCTTAGGAAAACCCCCCAATTATCACAATTATTCACTTTTAATATGTTTTCTAACATATATGAATATTACACCCGAAAACAATACTTGATTGCCTTAAATAATTTAAACCCAAAATTATTTATTTCTTGCATTCGAAATTCATAATAAATTATCCATAACTTGGAATATTATGAAAATTTAAACTCATCTCCAAAGTAATGTTTTACATAACATATTCAAACTTCATGGCATTCAAAAATCAATTTACATAATTTTAACCTTAAAATTGAATTATATCATCCCACACAATCCTTGTTTAAATTATGGCATGGAATATAAATCAGTGCATATCATCATTCATTCATCCATACGGTTTTAGACCTTAAACTCGAATTAAAACTTTGAATAAGACTTATATGTGATGGTTTAGATTATTATTCACCTTGTTTGGATAAGGAACTATAGATTTGTTCTTTACTTTAAATCTTCCTAGCTTGAATCTTAGCCACTAATTGATTTTGAGCTCCTCTTCTCCTAGGGTTATGACTAGCCTTGTTTCTCCTTTATTTATGTTTTTGATTTATGAAAATGTGAATGAGATTGAGGTGAGGGGTTGTAACGACCCGATATTTTCAACCATTCGCATCCATTATAAGTGTATCGGTAGACACTCATGCCGGAGTTGAATTGCTCAAAATACCGCGTTGTAAATAAAATTTGGCAAATCTCAGAGTATACAGTAAATAAATATAATCACAGATCACAGACACAGAGTAAAATAATGCAGCGGAAGTAAAAGAAATAGTAGTTCATGAAGCTACTATCTAAATATGTCAGAGTTACATAAGATACAACAGAAGAAATAGAGTACAACAAAAGTCTCAATAAAATAACCAAGTACAAGCTGAGTAGAACAACGGAACTGAAATAGATAGGACAAGACAAGCAGAAAATCTCCAGCGATTCAAATCTCCAAGAGAGTGGAAATCCAAATCTGTGAATAACTCAGGCTGACCCGAGCGTAAAGCAAAACACAAAACACTCGAGTCAGGACAATATATACTTATATAATGTAAACCAACTCAAGCGAACTGTAATAAGGGTACAAGTAACTTAGAAGATGCTTGGGACCGCCTATCCTCTAAGGATCCGTTAAACTATCTACTATGTAGTAATATACGCTATATACAGTAGTGTCTAATCAGTAAAGTATAATCATATAGAAAATAGCGTTAAGGGGATGGAGAACCTTAACGCGGTCGGATCTTAAAATCATAATCGTAGTAAAGCTCGATATGGTAGGTGACACGGCACAACTAGGCAATGCCAGGGTAGATATACCAATTACGCACACGGACTGATGGATACGCATAGCAGCCACTACCGTTCCACCTCGAACAACACTCCCAAATCGGAGGATGGCCATCTAATCAATCACAAGTAAGAGTATAATATCGAAGAAATGTGTCCGAGAAGAGGTGCTACCTCACTGGTCCGAGATCGCTCCTGTTTTAGCCACCTTATACCAACTCACGGGAGTTGGGTCCACGTAACATACCTTAAGAACGTCGCCACCATCCTACTTCATTCTGGAATATCCACCGCGTACACGGTTGTCAAAGTGGTTTTCGGTATCGATAGAGAGTATGTCCATATCCGATCCCGGTCTCTTTGCCAACCAATCGTTATTATAACCCGTGGTTATAACTTTTAAAAATAGTTTATGTTTTAAATCAAAATACATCCTTTAAACCATTTCAAAATCATATCATTTATTTCAAACTAATACATACTTTCAAACCCAAAACATATCTATTCAAAACCAATTCAAAAATATATCATTTCCATTTCAAAACCAATTCAATAATATATCATTTCAATAAAACCCAAATTTCAAAATCACTGAATATTTCCTTTAATTTATTAAACTTGAAATCTTTCTTTAAATTATCATAGCATTTTAAGTTTTAATGAAGAAACTTACATAAGTCATTAAAATTTACATTTATTAAACTTACATTATCATTACAATAAAGAAACTTTCACAATGGCCAACTCTATCTGTTTTCCTCCCTCAACCTGTTATGATAATTTCCTTTAATTTATTTCCAACTCTATCTTTGTTAAATTTACATTTATTAAACTTACATTATCATTACAATAAAGAAACTTACATAAGTCATTAAAATTTACATTTATTAAACTTACATTATCATTACAATAAAGAAACTTTCACAATGGCCAACTCTATCTGTTTTCCTCCCTCAACCCATTCTATCTGACCACTCCCCTCTAATTCTGACGCTTGGAAACCATTTGAGAAGAGAAAAGAGAAGTTTCAAATTTTTTAATGCTTGGGTTAAGCATGAGCACTTTCTTGTATTAGTTTCCCATGTTAATGCAGATTTTAATTGCTTTGGTAACCCTATGTTTAAGTTTTACAGGAAACTCAAGAATATTAAGCAAGCTATTAAACATTGGGCATCATCAACCTTTGGTAATGGTGGTCTGCTGTCTACAAATCTTACACATCAACTGAAGATAAAGCAGGACTATATGATGGAACACCCTCTTGATGTTCAAGCAGCTGATGAGGAGAGGAAATTATTTATGAAAGTAAATTCTGCTCTGCATATGGAAGCCAACATGAAGAGACAGCAACTACACAAAAAATGGCTTGATGAAGGTGACAAAAACACAAAGTATTATCATGATTCAATTAAAGTAAAGCAAGCTAGAGAAAATATACATAGTATAACTGATGAGCAAGGCACTCTCCATTCAACTCCTGATTCTGTTGACCTTGCTTTCATTCAATATTTTGCTAAGCTATATGGTAATCATGATGGCTTTATTCCTGATCTGGACTTAATATCTAAAACTGCACTACCAAACATCTCAAACTTGGAAGCTTCTTCTCTAATAAGGGCTATCACTGATGAGGAAATCAAGTCAACCCTTTTCTCTATGAACAAACATTCATCTGGAGGTCCCGATGGTTTAAATGTAGTCTTTTTTATAACCACTTGGAGTATACTTGGCAATGATTTTTGCAAGGCTATTCACAATTTCTTTAACAAATGCAAAATTCTTGGTGAAATCAACTGTACCAATATAGCTCTTATTCCCAAGTGCTCTCCTGCCTCTACAGTTAATTCTTATAGGCCAATTTCATGTTGTAATGTGGTGTATAAGTGCATATCTAAAATTCTTGCTACCAGGTTAGTATCAGTGCTTCCAACTGTTGTCTCCAACAACCAATCAGCTTTTTTACCTAACAGGGACATTATTGATAATGTCCTCTTGGCTCAAGAACTACTCAAAAGTTATGGCAAAAGTTATGGCCCCCCTGCAGCTGCTCTCAAAATTGATATATCAAAGGCTTACGATTCAATACATTGGGAATCAATAGTCAGGATCATGGCAGTGATGGGTTTCCCTAAAACTTTTGTGTCTTGGATATATGTCTGTATATCCACTCCATCATACTCTGTAGTAATAAATGGTAGACCAGTTGGCAGTTTTAGAGGTAGTAAAGGAATAAGGCAAGGGGACCCGTTATCTTCATACTTGTTTCTTTTGGTCATGGAAGTGCTAACTGTCATCCTCAGAACAAGTTATGCCAATAAAATCATAAAGTTCCACCCAAAGTGTTCTCATCATCATATTACATCTATCATGTTTGCTGATGATGTCATGATGTTCACAAAACCTGAGTTGCCTTCTTTGAATGGTATTAAGGATGCTTTGCAAACCTTTAACAAAATGACTGGCCTATCTATTAACCAAAACAAATCATCATTGCTTGTTACTGGAATCAGTTTTGGTCTGGCTAATGACCTCCACCAACAGTCTGGATTCTCTAGCATGGAAAATGACATGAAGTACCTTGGTCTACCTTTAATAACTAAAAGAATAACAAAGGATGATTGTTATCCATTATACCATAAAATTACCTCTGTTATGTCAGCTTGGGAAAATAGGTTCTTAACACAAAGTGGCAGGCTAGTTCTCATAAAATCTGTGGTCTTCTCATCTATCGTTTACTGGGCACGAACTATGATTCTACCAGTTAAGTTACTACAACTAGTCAGATCAGCAATGAATAGATTCTTTTGGACAGGAAGTATACACAACAGAAAATTTGTACCGTGTGCATTTTCCAAATTTGAAGCTCCCCTGAAATCTGGTGGGCTGGGAGTATTAGATGTCAGGAAGTGGAACATTGCAGCTATAAGTAAACAATTTGATGCAATCATAAATAGAAGAAGTAATTTATGGGTAGAATGGACATGGCATTACAATATCAAGAACAGGCATTTCTGGATTATGGAAATCCCACAACTGAGTAGTTGGACTTGGAGAAGCTTGCTAAAGTACAGAGAAGTCTATCTTCCTATGATACAATATCCAATTAATGCCAGATCTGCTGTAAATTTTTGGAATGAACCTTGGGTTAGAAATGGCCTAATCTTATCTAAATTGTGTTCTTACACTCAAATCATCCAATCTGGTATTCATTTGTCTGCTGATGCTACTGTGTTCTTACATAATGGTAAAATTCAGTTACCATACAGCAGTAACCATGTCATACAGCAAACTTGGTCTAATATTCAACAAATTACTTTCACTGCTGTTCAAAGCAATAATGTGCAATGGCACAGCAAACCTCACTCTGTCAAGGAAGTATACAAATCCCTAACTGAAAATGTTCCTCTGCCTGCAGCAAATTGGTATGAAGTTATTTGGTCAAGTGACTCTGTTCCACAGGATAATCTTATGTTGTGGAAGGTGATTAACAGTGCTTTACTTACTAGAAGTCTGCTGCACAAGTATGGGATGGCCTGTCCTACTAGGTGCTTGTACTGTGAACTTGAAGAAGAAACAACTGAACATTTATACTTCGATTGTCCTGCTTTGCAACATATCTTATTTAAGATGGGTGGTCTTACAGGTACTAATCTGACTGGTCACACAACAATAATTCTGTGGAGTATTATATACAAATCAACAAGGTGGAGAACTGAGAAAGGTAGAGTACTGGCAGTTTGTTTGAAAGTTTATATGGCTGTGATATGGAGAGAGAGAAATTCCAGAGTTTTTGAAAATGTTAGAAGAAATGAAAATGAATTATGGAATGAAGTCAAGTGCCGCACCTACAAGCTTTTGAAAAACTGTGCTAGCAACTTCCCTCAGTCTATGATCCAAGTTTGGACATGATTGTGTTGTTTTCATTCTCATGTGTCTTTTTTCTGTTTTTTTTCTACCTTTTGTTTAATCCTCTGTAGTTCTTTTTATTGTAGTTTGCAATAAAACTGGTAGGGGCCCAGTTAACCCCGCTGGCTTTGCCAAAAAAAAAAAAAAAAAAAAAAAAAAAACTTACATATTAAATGTACTTTTTAACTTACATTCCTATTACAGTAAAGAGCATTTATCATTTAATCAATATTACACTAATTAAACTTACATTATCGAATGTACGTTTTAATTTACGTTTTATTACAAAAGGGGAATTTATTATTTTAAATCAATATTACACAAATTAAGACTTACATGTTTCTTTCATTAATTAAGACTTTACATGTTTCTTTCAGTAGGTAAAACTTTACATATTTCTTTCATTAATTAGAACTTTACACGTTTCTTTCATAAATTAAACTTTACATATTTCTTTCATTAATTAGAACTTTACACGTTTCTTTCATAAATTAAACTTTACATATTTCTTTCATTAATTAGAACTTTACACGTTTCTTTCACAATAAATTTCTTATAATTAAATCCAATTTTCAACAATTTACTTAATAAGTTTAAGTGTAAAAGTTCCAATTCTTCACCTTTCAACAAATAGACTTAACACTTCAAATTTAAATTACCATTTCACAATTTAACAAAATTTCCAATTTTATTTAATTAACTTAAACCTTTAATTAAAACCAAATTTCACATTTCCTAGTCAAGTTATATTTTAAAAGATCACTTTTAAACATTCATTTATTTAACCACTTATATTCATAGAAAAATCAATAATACTTAATAATCACTTAAATTCAAATTTAATCAAATTATCATATTTACCATTTCCAAATAAAATTTAATATCCATTTTATTTATATAACTTAAATATCATTTTTAACCAAAATTCCAAATTTCCAACTTAAGTTATATTTCAAAAATCCAGTTAAACCATTCATTAATTACATTTTTAACACATAGAAAAATCATAATTTCTTTAATTAAAAATATTTCAAAATCTGTTTAAATCAAATTTCATAAATTTATATTTTTTAAAATACTTAAAAATATTCAAAACACTTTATAAAATAACCACGGGCCTGTATATAATTTTCTAACCTAGGTCAAGTGATACGGATATGTAGCATTTCAATCCGCGGTTAAAAACGAAAAATCCGGGTTCTATCATTTCAAACCCGCAATCCCAAGTTAAAATAATTTAAATAAAAATCGTTCAGGCCTATCATTTCAGCCCATAATGATTTTTCCCTATTCTAAA
Source organism: Allium fistulosum (assembly GCA_030737815.1). Classification (NCBI taxonomy): domain Eukaryota; kingdom Viridiplantae; phylum Streptophyta; class Magnoliopsida; order Asparagales; family Amaryllidaceae; genus Allium; species Allium fistulosum. Next base: position 1,121,629,262 of record CM060904.1, on the reverse strand, counting down.
GTCCGTTCGGGTATGTATCATTTCAACCTATAGTGATTCTAATCTACAGGGAACTTGCAATAGTGATAACAGATATAAATAACAGAATAACATTAAATAATAGTAACATATGATATAATAAGTGTAATAACAGGTGTGAACATCATATGATAATAATATAAACATATATAACATGATGATATACATTACAGATTCAAATGGTGTCGGTTTATCAGTTATATAGGTACATATTGTCTGGTGAGAATAACTCACCTTTTTACGCTGGAGTTTGCAAAACAAAATACACAGATAAATTCCAGAAAGCACAATAGCACGATTTGATTTGAGTGGAGAGATCCAAGATATAAACCTTGTATACAAAAATAAAGCAAAGTACATTATAAATATATTTGCAATACCAAAGATAAAATTGAAACAAATGGAAACTAGGCTAGACAAATAACATCACCTAGCTTTAAATCAATGTTTGCTTGATCTTGCCTCAACTTGTGCTCAACCATACATGCTTATGGTTAGGCCATGATGTTTTCATGTGGAAATAGATCAGGTTTGGACTGAAATATATGGTTAGGCTTGAGAAGAGGAAGGGTCTTGGAGTTACAATTGGAAGGAGGTTAAAAGGCAAGGCTAACAATGGAGTTTGGATGCATCTAGGCTCGACCAAAGGGGTCTATGGGCTCGTCTATGGCTCACTACAGGTCAGGTCAGATATTAAACAAGGCTATTGGTGATGGCACTTGCTGGTGGTGGAGGCTATAGGGGTGGCCGAAGTCAACTATGAAGGTGGTGGTGGAGTTTTGGTAGGCTATGCATTGTTTTGTGGAGTTCTTGTGCAAATTTGAGGTGGTGGCTTCATCTAATGGTCAAGGCCAGATCTGGTCTGAAGGGTAGGTGTTTGGCAGGGGATGATGAAGAGGAGGAGAAGACGGTGGTTGCGGGAGAAGATGGTGGTGGTTGTGGCCAAGCAAAGTTGAAGAGAGATCTAGGAAAACAATGAAAAATAAGAGGGAAAAGTAGAAAGAAGATGACATTAACTTGCAATTTTTTTCTCAATTCTTTTCAGTTCTAAAATGGCCGAAAATTTGTGATGAAGCAAGATGTTTTCACGTGAAAAAGAAATAAAAACTCACGGCCAACAATAAAGTAATGAACGGCTAAAGAAATGAAAAGTCTAGAAAGTGAAAAGTCAAGTTTTTTTAAGGCTTAAGTCTCTTCAAATTTCCTTTTCTCTAATTCAAATAAAACAAAATAAAATTTCAGTAAATGAATTTAAAAACTGAAACAAAGTAAAAATAGAATAAAAATAAATAATCAAATTTAAAGAAAATGGAAAAGAATATAAGAAATTGCTTAAAAATTGAAAATAGGGTCCAGAAATTTCAAATAAATCACCATTGTCTTTGGAAAATTATCTACTTCATTTTAAAAATATTCTAAAGCAAAATTTTGAAATAAAATAATTCATTTATCATTTCTAAAGTGAAATAAATAATTAAATTTAGAGAAAATAGAAAAAGAATAAAGAAAATGTTTAAAATTGGAAATAGGACATGAAAATTACAAATAAACATCACTAGTTTTACAAAAATTTTATTTCACTTTAAAACAAATAAAAGTCCAATAAATAAAATAAAATGAGAAACAAAATAAAGTGGGAAGAGAATAAATAAGTTCTTAAGAAAAATATAAAGATAAATAAAGAATTACTTTAGTTAATTGAAGCTGGAAATTATAAATTGTAAACAAATATACAACTGATACTGGAAAATGTCAATTACACTTTAAAATGTTTTAAAACCAAAATATGTTCATAACATGTTATTTTACCCATAAAAATATAACTTATAACATTACATGACCAAATAAAATATTATTTATATAATTTATATGATTTAAAATAAATAATATTGCAAAATAAACAGTTTATACACAAAATTGAAAATTACATAACTTCTACAATATAAGTCCGTTTTCAACGAAATGAAAATCAGTATTCATGGAATTAAATCTACTGTCATAATAAAAGATAAAATTTAAGAATTTGAAATATTTAAATTTAAAGTTCAAAAGTCAAAGTTTGACCAGTTTGAACAGAAATTCACTTTTCAGTGAAATATCCAATTTATACTAGTTTGAAACAAAAATTCACTTAATAATCAACATTTATATTTTTAAAATGAAATGTTTGAAATATAAAAAGTTTAACATAATTTAAAAATAAAAATAAAGTCAAAATTAAAATATATGCAAAGTCTAGGGTTGTTACAGGGGTTTAGGGATTATGGGGTTATGGTATACAGATATTCCCATATTATCCTTGCCTTATTCTCTTAGGTATTTAAATTATAAACCCTTTTTTTATAAATCCATTTAGTTAAGGTACTACCCTATTTGATTTCAAATCTTAATTCCCTTCTCACTCTAATCTCTACATTATTCTATTTAATTTATCTAATTAAATTTCCTAAATAATGTAATTTAAAATTGTGGGTGTTACAAGCTCCCCTCCTAAAAGAATTTCGCCCTTGAAATTCAGCATGGACTAAATACTGAGCATTGCATAACATCTCCTAACTACTATACTAGCCCACCTGACTAGGAAAAAGTCTATATAAAGCAAATATAGAATATACTCTTAAAGTAGATCAGGATAAGTATCTCTAATCCGGTCTTCTGTCTCCCAAGTACAGTCCTTCTCGTTGTCGCTCCACTGAACTTTCACCAATTTGACTATCTTGTTTCTTAACCTCTTCCCATCTCTCGCTACAAACCGAACTGGTTGCCTAACAAAGGTCAGATTTAGTTATATTATTATGTCTTCCAATGCAGTTGGAGGAATAGTGGTCTCTGGATCATGCACATACTTACGAAGATGAGACACATGAAACAAATTATGGACACCTGCCAAACTGCTCGGTAACTCTACTCTGTATGCGAGCTTTTCGATTCTCTCTAGGACTGGGAATGGTCCAACGTATCTTGGTACCAATTTCCCTGACTTTTCGAATCGTACCACACCCTTCATCGGTGATACTTTAATGAAAACCCTATCTCCAACTGAGAACTCTAGATCCTTACGCCTCTTATTTGTGTAACTCTTTTGTCTAGACCGAGCTTCCTTCATCCTACCACAGATTAACTCAATCTTCTCTATTGCCTCTAATACTAGATCTGGACCTAAGACTAATCTATCCCCGGTTTCCAACCAACATGCTGGTGACTTGCATGGTCTTCCATACAAAGCTCAAAAGGCGCCATTCCAATACTAGTCTGATAACTTTTATTATAGGAAAACTCAACTAAGTGTAGGTGATCTTCCCATGATCCACCAAAATCTAGCACATAAGCGCTTAACAAATCCTCGAGTACCTTGTTGACTCTCTTTGTCCGCCCATCTGTCTAAGGGTGATAAGCATTACTCATCTGGAGCTTGGTACCTAACACATCCTGTAGACTCTTCTAGAACTCGCTAGTAAACAAAGTACCTTTATCACTTACTATAATATTAGGAATCCCATGCAGTCTAACTATGTTTTTCATAAATAATTTAGCTAAAATAGGTGTCGTCCTGGTTGACATAACCGGAAAAAATGGCCACTCTTGGTCAACCTGTCCATTATTACCCATACACTTTCATTTCCTCAATTCAACCTTGGTAACCCGTCTATAAAATCCATGGATATTGGATCCCATTTCCAAACGGGTATCTCCAAAGGTTGAAGCAATTCACTTGGCTTTTGATGTTCGGCATTTACTTGTTGACAGTTCACACACTGCTTTACCCATAAGCCAACATCCTTCTTCATACCTTTCCAGTAGAAACTCTTCTTCATGTCTTGATACATCTTTGTTCCCCCAGGATGAATTGTAAATTAGGATCGATGACATTCCCTAAGAGCTTCTATTCTCAAGTCCCGAACATTCGAAAAACACAACTGTCCCTTCTTTCTAAACCATCCCCTCTGGTCAAGATTAAAATCTTTTAGATCATCAATCTCTGATCCAACCTCAAGCCTTTTAATCTTTCCCGCTAACACTGGATCCTCTTTCTGCTTAGAAGCAATCCTTTCAATCAGTATTGTTCGAACATCCAAGCAGGATAACATGGCAATGCTCTGACTAAAACTAGCAATCGATTCTAACTGCACACTACAAGTAGTCAAAGCCTCTAGGTCCTTCCATTCTATTAACATAACTAACACCACATTCTGATGTTTTCTGCTAAGAGCATCCGCTACTTTATTTCCTTTTCCAGGTGTATACTCTATACCAAAATCATAAGCTGCTAAAAACTATAGCCACCTCTACTACCTCATATTCAACTCCTTCTGAGAGAATATGTAACGACCCGATATTTTGGACCATTCGCATCCGCACATGTCGGACTTGAATAATTAAAAATACCACGTTGTTAATTTAAATTTGGCAAAACTGAACATATACAGTAAATAAAAATCATAGATCACAGACACGGAGTAATAATTGCAGCGGAAATAAAAGAGATAGTAGTTCATGAAGCTACTATATAAATATATAAATTACATCAGAGTTAAACCAGATACAACGGAAGAGTAATACGATACATCAGATACAAATCAGAATACATCACTGGAATCATCGAATACTGAAGGCAGAATAGATGGCTGAATCTTCAAGCAAAGCTCCAACTTCAAAGGTGAGTCTCGAATACTGGTACACTCAGTCTGACCCGAGCGTAAAGCAAAAAACAAAACACTCGAGTCAGAATTAACATTCTTATATTTATAAATCCAACTCAAGTGAAATAGCAATTGAAATACAGGTAACTCAAAGGATGTTTGGAATAACCATCCTTTAAGGATCGGTTAAACTATCTACTATGTAGTAGTGTACGATAAGTAGATAATGTCTATCAGTAATATAAAGTATCAAGATAGTGTTAAGGCGTTACCATTATTCCCCTTAACACATTTTATATAAGCGTTATAGTCTATACAGCACTGTAAACTCCACCGTAAACTAGTGGGATATCAGGGAGTACTCCATAGGTATAACACAAAACAAATTCGTAGTGGTCGCGTATATAGGGATCCAAGTATGACAAGGCACATGAGGCAATACCCAAGGTAGTGAAACTACCGTTTGTCTGATCCGGACTGGTGAGAACGCATCGCCGCAGCGACCGCAACACCGCGAAACAACACTCCCAAAATCAAGGGTGCACCAATCGACAACAAATAATGAGTAGTTTTCGAAGAAGTGTGTTCGCTTGAGGCAGCTAATCTCCATTGGCCCGGCACGGCTCCTGTTTTAGTCATTTCCAATTTGACACAAGTGTCACGGCTATCCATTATCGTTCTCTTTCTTCAGTCATCATGTACATCACTCCAACCACTTCATTCTGGATCACGCTCCGGGTATAGTTATTAAAGTGGTTTTCGGTTTAGACAGTAAGTATGTTCCTAACCGATTTCGGTCTCTTTAATAACTTTTGTCATTATTACACCGATTGGTCGTTTAGTAAATTTCAAAACCAAATCAATTACAATTTCAATTAAAATTTGTAAATCAACATTTCATTTGTCTTTCTAAAACAATTTCCACAATTTATGTTTCAAAACTTCCAAATTACCATTTCAAATCTTATAATTCAATTTCAATCTTTATTTAAAACAATTCAAATATGAATTTAAATTCGTATATAAGTTTCATTCTGAAATCATTTAATTTAATTTAATTTAACATTCAAATCAATTTAACTTCATTGATCGATTTTATTCAGTATTCATTAAGTAAATTTGTCATTCAAAACAATTTCTATTTAATTTCCAATTCATTAAATCAATTACTTAAGTTCAACTTCATTAAATCAAAACTTACAATTTTGAATTAAATTAAATTCGTCAAATCAAATTCTTTAAATTACAAGTCTTACATTGGTTCAATAAATCCCATTTTATTTCTTGTTAAAGAAATTCAATTCCACTTATTCATTTTCTTAGTTACACTTTCAAAACTCAATTAAAAAAAACTTAATTTCACTTATTCAAGAAGTTCAATTTCACTTAATAAAGAATTCAATTTTATTTGACTATTAAATAATTCAATCTTATTTAATTATTAAATAATTTCAAAACTTAATTATTAACTAATTTCAAAACTTAATCATTAATAAATTCCAAATTTAATTATTAAATAATTAATTTTAAAACAACATTCTTTCAACAACTACTATGTTAATATTTTGTTTCGAATTATTAAATATTAACATTTCCTTTCTTTAAAATTCAAATTCCAACTTCATTTCAAAACCTTATTGTTTATTCGAATAAAATCTTTATTTTATTTTAAATCAAATTATTTGACCAATCGGTTTTTATTTAATTTTCTATCCTAGGTCAAAGTTTAATTTGGGTATTTATCATTTCAACTCGATTCCAATTCACTTCAAATCAAAACATAGCAAAGGGAACTTGCAGTGTGATAACTGGGATGGTGTCAAAGTAAATAAACAAGCAATAACAACAATCAATATCAATCCAATAATCAATTCAAATAATCCCGAAATAACCGTATTAATTCACATTGTTGTTTGTGCGAATTAATATAATTATTTCTAGAATCTACACTATCATTTCATGTAGATTAAAGATTATTATACTAATTATTCTATGCAATTTTACACTTGACATCAGTTATTCAATTTCATACTTCATCAATTAATACAACATAAATTCAAAAGGTTCAAGGGTAATTAACTATTTTTCTACGTGTCAAATAAATAAACATTCAAGGGGTCATATTATACAAGTTTAACAAATCAAATTCAACACATATGTCGATTCAAATTTTTAACTATCCTACGTAAAATTCAATTACATACTATTTATCACTTTATACATTACAATTTAACATCCAATATAAACAACAAACAATCAATCACTTATCAACCAAACGGCATTATCATCGTATAATTAACAGATAATGGTGTCAGATGTCACAGGTGAACTGATACAGGTAATAGCATATATAACAGTGTAATTAACTAATAGTAGCATATTTCAATTGTCGTTTCAATTGAAATCAAATTTAATAAATAAAAGAACATTAATCGTGAGTGATTACTCACCTTTCGAGGTTAGAGAGAACAGGAGATGATACAGATACACACACTGATACGGATACTGAAATTGAGTTACGAATCCAAGCAAAGCAAAAATCGGCACGAATTCGACAAACAGAGCTGATAAACGAAATTGATGAAAAGAATTAAATTAGCTCGATGAAAATAGAATATATATATATAACTGTTATTATTATAATCATTATTTTTCTTAAAACCAATATTTAATTTAAATTACATACTAAGAATGACATATATATATATATCAAATGTAATTTTAAAATTTAAAACATATACTGAATAAAATAAATATTGTATCCATATATATCTCTAAAATTAATATAAAATTTAAACTCATATTTTAAAAAAATATACATATATATATATAACTTAAGCGATAATTGAGAAATTAAAAATCTATATATTATATCATATATAACTCTTTAAAATTTTCATTAAATAACATAAGTCAACAAAACATAAAATAACTACCATATATATACTGGTATCATATGCATACTAAATAAACAAACTATAACTAATATAAACTAATATATGATAAACTATAAAACATATTTCATATAAATCTATTTGTATTTTAAAACCAATAAATAACTTTTTAAAACAGATCCCTATATACACTATTACGAAATCACATATATAATATCCTATAACAAAATATATACCCATGGAAACCTATAAAATGCTATAAACAAACTGTAGAGCTATAAACAAAAGGCTTTGTAATATAAATCTGAAATACAAATTAACATTTGATAGTTGACAGTATAAACCTTTATATATATATATATAAATTTAAACAATAACTTTTATAACCAAACTAATTTACACATACTTCTTTCAAAACAAAATGTATCACATATATAAACATACATACAATTCGCATACATGTTACACTTTAAAAATATATATATATATATATCATATTGTTTAGAAAGTAATTCTTAAATAAACAAACATAACCTTTTAGACTGTATATGAACTAACATATTAATATATAAAAAAACAAAAGTTTGAAACTTACTTTATAACAGCTGCGGGAAATAAATACAAACAGAATATATGTAGCAGCAAGGTGCATAAGGAAGCAATTCTACTAAATATAAACTAATATAACAGAATATATATACTAAGATATATATATATATATATATATATATGTATATAAAAGAAGTACCTGAAAGTATATATATATAACGAATCATACTATAACTTGTAAACTTCACACTTGACAACTAGTATATAATATATCTTGTACATAACTCCACTCTTGACAGCTTATATAAATTCATACACTTGAAAACTTCATACATAAATTACATTCCTTATAACAGACTTTATATAAGCTATATATATACTCATACATATGAACTAAAACCAGTATATTGAATATAATGCAAAGATGAAGAGAATGGGACGATAGATGCACGGCTTGATATATATGTATAACTTATACACTTACCTATGCATTTGTTTTGACAAACAAGGTGGCTCGGCTGCTCGATGAAGCTCGGCTGGCCATGGATGAACGTGGCATATGGAGGGATGATGTTTGGTCTGCAGTGCATGGGGACATGGCAGGATTCAGTAGGAGGATGGGCGGAGTGAAAGCCTTGGTGGCTGGCTCGGTGGCACAGCAGGTGAGTGAACGAGCTGCTGTCGTGGGGAGTGCTGGGCTACGGTTGTTGAGTTGAAGGCGGGATGGCTGGGGTCGAGATGAACGTGGAGGAGGTGGATCGGAGAGGTTCTAGAGGTGGTCAGTGGAGGAAGCAGGGTCACGGTCTAGTGAGGGTTGCGTGCATTGATGAGGGGGAAGCACATGAGTTAAAGGGCAAGGGTGGAGATTGCCTGGATTGGTTTCATGTGATTTGCCTTCATTCATTTTTTTTTCTTTGCAAATTATCAGTGGAAGATTATGGCTGCAAATTTTGTAGGGAAGTGGGTTCGGCAGAAATTTTGGAGAAGAAAATAAATAGTGGGGAGGAGATATGTTAGCCTGGAAAATAAAATGTAACCCATGCTATATTATATTTGTTCCATTGAATGAACCGTGAGCTGGAAAGAATGAGAAAAGGTGGGACAAGAAGAGGTCTCGAAAGTTGTATTCAAGGATATTAAATGTAAATGTCCATTGGAATTTTACACGGTTGTCACCTAAGAGGCAAAAAGAGTTCAAACGTTCAAAATGGTACCGATACAATTACAGTTTCGCAGTTTCCGCGGCATACCGGACTTCGAAATACAAAATTGAATATACCGCAGAGATCAACACGATGAGATGATCAAAAAGGTATATAGACGTCAGTGGTATAATCGAATTATAAAAATTTCGAATTTCTATTGGCGAAAAATGCAAGAAAAACCCTGAAAAATAAGATCGACGGAGCTAAAGAAGTCCGAATTTGGAAAAACGAAAAATGACGTCTTGCTCAGAAGATGGTTTAGAATTTTTGCATATAAAAATATTTAGGTTTCGAAAACATTTTTTTTTCATCGCTTTTTAACTGATTAAATCGAAGTAAATTTACGCACGAAATAAACTTTCATATTTTCGGACGAAAATTTTCCAGTTGCTATGTTTAAATAGACGCATTCCAAATATCAAATTATTATTTCAAAATTTTATCGTTTAAAATTTTACAAAATTTCAACTAATTACGTTATCAAAACAGTTAAAATTTACGGGTCGTTACACTCTCCCCCACTCAAAACTTTTCGTCCCCGAAAAGGAAGGAGGTAGGAGAATAGAAACAACCAGAAAGAAAATAGATTGGAATACAAGTAAAACAATTAATTTAAACCATATAAATTTCAATTTAAATTAATTAATATTTAACAATTTGGTTAAATCCATTGGTTTCACTTAAGTTAAATCAATCTATCTATTTCTACGTTTATTATCTTATTATCTAGTCATCCTAAATAAAAAATTTCTAAATCAATCAATTTGTATAATCATTTATTTTACTTATATTTTATTCAACAAATTTAAATTTTTTTATTTCAAATTATTATTAAGTTTATTCCACTTAATATATCTTATTGCATATATTTGAACCATATAAATTAATTTAAACCATATAAATTTCAATTTAAATTAATTTAGATTCAATAATTGGTTTAAATTTAAGGTATTCCCATAAATTGATCTAATTTCAATTTATTAATTCCTTCAAACAAATTTATTTGCCTCATCTATTATTCAATTAACTTATTATTCTATTTACTTCAATTAACATTTTATAATTAAAATTTAAGTGTATAACATTTATTACAACCACTCAAATTTTATTTATAAAATCATTTTATATTGTATATTATCCAATTACATTTTAACTTCTGAATAATTTAGGTAAGTTATTTTGAAATGCAATTTAGTACTATACAAATAAAATTTTGAAATTCAATTATTTCAAGTTTAAATACTTATTCAAAATTTAGTTTTATTTATAATTGAAAACATCTTTTAACATGATTTTTAAGAATTTAATTTTCGATTAGCTTCAAACAATTTTAGAGATAATTATATACATACAATATATCCAAGTCAAATCTAAATCAAATACTTATATATATATTTTAAATCATGTCATACTTTAGAAATTTCAAATCAAATTCATTTCAAACAAAAGTGTAGCAAGCGGTTGATGGTCTCTACTCTTCGAAACTCGAAAATGAACGTCGATGATGCGGCCGTCATCACCGAAATTATTTTCCAGCGACAAAAGAGAAGAGTACTGATTTAAACATTTAAAATTCTTTGAAAATCATTTATATTCGAAAATACTTTAAATAATATACATTTAAAACTTTAAAACCAAAGTTCGAAATTATCGGAAATTAAATTCTCAAATTCTAATTTTAAATTCATTTCAAATTCCAATCAATTTATAACCAAGTTTATAAATTCATTTATTTATATTATGCAATAGTCAATGGTTTACAAAACAATAAATGAAAATCAAATATTATTATTTCTGACAACAAATTCATTAACAATTTAATTTCAGAATAATTTATACTTATATAATATAATCAGTCAAAATTATCTTATTTATCAAATTTGAAAACAATATTGTGTCAGTTTGCTCTGCTAAAGTGTTTTGGAAATTCTATCGATAGCGTTGATCAGATGAATCGATCGAAAACCCAAATCAACATCAACAACTCAAACAACACAATAAAGAAAACATTTTTATATTAATAACAAATGCACTACCTCGCACGACGATACAAGGATGGATTTCAAAATAAGTATAGGGATTCAAATTTGATGACTCAAATCAAAGAGAATTTTGGTTCGAAGATAAGTTCAAAACAAAGATATGATGATTAAATAACAAAGTAGGAAGATTGATAAGTTTATATAAATCGCGGGCAACCTTAACCAGGTCGACCATGACTTCAAGAATAAGATTAATGTAGAGTTTCGAGGTAAATCGACATTTGATCTCCAGAGATAGAATTTGGCATAACCAAAGATGTCAGCATCTAAACCGAGGATATATAAATCTCCGGTGAATCGATGCTATCGTAAAAGAGTTTTACCCCTTTACAAATCAATTTGAGATTGGCGGGACCGCCAACTCATTATAAAGACATTCGAAGTGGAGTTATGTGATACTCCAGAATTAGAAGACGAATAGTGAGGGACACGAATGGATTTTGGAACCGCAGGGAACGTTCCAAAATTCAAAGGAATCGAGTCAAAAGAAAGAGATTCAACTCGAATGAAAGTGATTCTGTAAATACATTTACCCTATATGCTAAGTTTTGCCTAGAGCTACCAAAGCTCTGATACCAAATGTAACGGGACGTCGCTAGTGGGGTAACGCCCACCGTATCATACAGCTGTACCTGTGTTCTGCCTTTACGGCCAGCCTCTCGACTGCACCAACCCCGCAGGGACATGTAGGAGTAAGAGTCATCCGCTTGCTACCAAACCAAATGCGAGAACCCCCTATCATGCTGCACCCTCCAAGTGCATAGGCAGACACACATGTCAGACTTGAATAATTCAAAATACCGCGTTGTTAATTTAAATTTGGCAAAACTGAACATATACAGTAAATAAAAATCACAGATCACAGACACGGAGTAATAATTGCAGCGGAAATAAAAGAGATAGTAGTTCATGAAGCTACTATATAAATATATAAATTACATTAGAGTTAAACCAGATACAATGGAAGAGTAATACGATACATCAGATACAAATCAGAATACATCACTGGAATCATCGAATACTGAAAGCAGAATAGATGGCTGGATCTTCAAGAAAAGCTCCAACTTCAAAGGTGAGTCTCGAATACTGGTACACTCAGTCTGACCCGAGCGTAAAGAAAAACACAAAACACTCGAGTAAGGATTAACATTCTTATATTTATAAATCCAACTCAAGTGAAATAGCAATTGAAATACAGGTAACTCAAAGGATGTTTGGAATAACCATCCTTTAAGGATCCGTTAAACTATCTACTATGTAGTAGTGTACGATAAGTAGATAATGTCTATCAGTAATATAAAGTATCAAGATAGTGTTAAGGCGTTACCATTATTCCCCTTAACACATTTTATATAAGCGTTATAGTCTATACAGCACTGTAAACTCCACCGTAAACTAGTGGGATATCAGGGAGTACTCCATAGGTATAACACAAAACAAATTCGTAGTGGTCGCGTATATAGGGATCCAAGTATGACAAGACACATGAGGCAATACCCAAGGTAGTGAAACTACCGTTTGTCTAATCCGGACTGGTGAGATCGCATCGCCGCAGCGACCGCAACACCGCGAAACAACACTCCCAAAATCAAGGGTGCACAAATCGACAACAAATAATGAGTAGTTTTCGAAGAAGTGTGTTCGCTTGAGACAGCTAACCTCCATTGGCCCGGCACAGCTCCTGTTTTAGTCATTTCCAATTTGACACAAGTGTCACGGCTATCCATTATCGTTCTCTTTCTTCAGTCATCACGTACATCATTCCAACCACTTCATTCTGGATCACACTCCGCGTATAGTTATTAAAGTGGTTTTCGGTTTAGACAGTGAGTATGTCCCTAACCGATTCCGGTCTCTTTAATAACTTTCGTCATTATTACACCGATTGGTCGTTTAGTAAATTTCAAAACCAAATCAATTACAATTTCAATTAAAATTTGTAAATCAACATTTCATTTGTCTTTCTAAAACAATTTCCATAATTTATGTTTCAAAACTTCCAAATTACCATTTCAAATCTTATAATTCAATTTCAATCTTTATTTAAAACAATTCAAATATGAATTTAAATTCGTATATAAGTTTCATTCCGAAATCATTTAAATTAATTTAATTTAACATTCAAATCAATTTAACTTCATTGATCGATTTTATTCAGTATTCATTAAGTAAATTTGTCATTCAAAACAATTTCTATTTAATTTCCAATTCATTAAATCAATTACTTAAGTTCAACTTCATTAAATCAAAACTTACAATTTTGAATTAAATTAAATTCGTCAAATCAAATTCTTTAAATTACAAGTCTTGCATTGGTTCAATAAATCCCATTTTATTTCTTGTTAAAGAAATTCAATTCCACTTATTCATTTTCTTAGTTACACTTTCAAAACTCAATTAAAAAAACTTAATTTCACTTATTCAAGAAGTTCAATTTCACTTAATAAAGAATTCAATTTTATTTGACTATTAAATAATTCAATCTTATTTAATTATTAAATAATTTCAAAACCTAATTATTAACTAATTTCAAAACTTAATCATTAATAAATTCCAAATTTAATTATTAAATAATTAATTTTAAAACAACATTCTTTCAACAACTACTATGTTAATATTTTGTTTCGAATTATTAAATATTAACATTTCCTTTCTTTAAAATTCAAATTCCAAATTCATTTCAAAACCTTATTGTTTATTCGAATAAAATCTTTATTTTATTTTAAATCAAATTATTTGACCAATCGGTTTTTATTTAATTTTCTATCCTAGGTCAAAGTTTAATTTGGGTATTTATCATTTCAACCCGATTCCAATTCACTTCAAATCAAAACATAGAAAAGGGAACTTGTAGTATGATAACTGGGATGGTGTCAAAGTAAATAAACAAGCAATAACAACAATCAATATCAATCCAATAATCAATTCAAATAATCCCGAAATAACCGTATTAATTCACATTGTTGTTTGTGCGAATTAATATAATTATTTCTAGAATCTACACTATCATTTCATGTAGATTAAAGATTATTATACTAATTATTCTACGCAATTTTACACTTGACATCAGTTATTCAATTTCATACTTCATCAATTAATACAACATAAATTCAAATGGTTCAAGGGTAATTAACTATTTTTCTACGTGTCAAATAAATAAACATTCAAGGGGTCATATTATACAAGTTTAACAAATCAAATTCAACACATATGTCGATTCAAATTTTTAACTATCCTACGTAAAATTCAATTGCATACTATTTATCACTTTATACATTACAATTTAACATCCAATATAAACAACAAACAATCAATCACTTATCAACCAAACGGCATTATCATCGTATAATTAACAGATAATGGTGTCAGATGTCACAGGTGAACTGATACAGGTAATAGCATATATAACAGTGTAATTAACTAATAGTAGCATATTTCAATTGTCGTTTCAATTGAAATCAAATTTAATAAATAAAAGAACATTAATCGTGAGTGATTACTCACCTTTCGAGGTTAGAGAGAACAGGAGATGATACAGATACACACACTGATACGGATACTGAAATTGAGTTACGAATCCAAGCAAAGCAAAAATCGGCCCGAATTCGACAAACAGAGCTGATAAACGAAATTGATGAAAAGAATTAAATTAGCTCGATGCAAATAGAATATATATATAACTGTTATTATTATAATCATTATTTTTCTTAAAACCAATATTTAATTTAAATTACATACTTAGAATGACATATATATATATATATCAAATGTAATTTTAAAATTTAAAACATATACTGAATAAAATAAATATTGTATCCATATATATCTCTAAAATTAATATAAAATTTAAACTCATATTTTAAAAAAATATACATATATATATATATAACTTAAGCGATAATTGAGAAATTAAAAATCTATATATTATATCATATATAACTCTTTAAAATTTTCATTAAATAACATAAGTCAACAAAACATAAAATAACTACCATATATATACTGGTATCATATGCATACTAAATAAACAAACTATAACTAATATAAACTAATATATGATAAACTATAAAACATATTTCATATAAATCTATTTGTATTTTAAAACCAATAAATAACTTTTTAAAACAGATCCCTATATACACTATTACGAAATCACATATATAATATCCCATAACAAAATATATACCCATGGAAACCTATAAAATGCTATAAACAAACTGTAGAGCTATAAACAAAAAGCTTTGTAATATAAATCTGAAATACAAATTAACATTTGATAGTTGCTAGTATAAACCTTTATATATATATAAATTTAAACAATAACTTTTATAACCAAACTGGTTTACACATACTTCTTTCAAAACAAAATGTATAACATATATAAACATACATACAATTCGCATACATGTTACACTTTAAAAAAAATATACATATATCATACTGTTTAGAAAGTAATTCTTAAATAAACAAACATAACCTTTTAGACTGTATATGAACTAACATATTAATATATAAACAAACAAAAGTTTGCAAACTTACTTTATAACAGCTGCGGGAAATAAATACAAACAGAATATATGTAGCAGCAAGGTGCATAAGGAAGCAATTCTACTAAATATAAACTAATATAACAGAATATATATACTAAGATATATATATATATATATATATGTATATAAAAGAAGTACCTGAAAGTATATATATATAACGAATCATACTATAACTTGTAAACTTCACACTTGACAACTAGTATATAATATATCTTGTACATAACTCCACTCTTGACAGCTTATATAAATTCATACACTTGAAAACTTCATACATAAATTACATTCCTTATAACAGACTTTATATAAGCTATATATATACGCATACATATGAACTAAAACCAGTATATTGAATATAATGCAAAGATGAAGAGAATGGGACGATAGATGCACGACTTGATACATATGTATAACTTATACACTTACCTATGCATTTGTTTTGACAAACAAGGTGGCTCGGCTGCTCGATGAAGCTCGGCTGGCCATGGATGAACGTGGCATATGGAGGGATGATGATTGGTCTGCAGTGCATGGGGACGTGGCAGGATTTAGTAGGAGGATGGGTGGAGTGAAAGCCTTGGTGGCTGGCTCGGTGGCACAGCAGGTGAGTGAACGAGCTGCTGTCGTGGGGAGTGCTGGGCTACGGTTGTTGAGTTGAAGGCGGGATGGCTGGGGTCGAGATGAACGTGGAGGAGGTGGATCGGAGAGGTTCTAGAGGTGGTCAGTGGAGGAAGCAGGGTCACGGTCTAGTGAGGGTTGCGTGCATTGATGAGGGGGAGGCGCATGAGTTAAAGGGCAAGGGTGGAGATTGCCTGGATTGGTTTCATGTGATTTGTCTTCATTCAATTTTTTTTCCTTTGCAAATTATCAGTGGAAGATTATGGCTGCAAATTTTGTAGGGAAGTGGGTTCGGCAGAAATTTTGGAGAAGAAAATAAATAGTGGGGAGGAGATATGTTAGCCTGGAAAATAAAATGTAACCCATGCTATATTATATTTGTTCCATTGAATGAACCGTGAGCTGGAAAGAATGAGAAAAGGTGGGACAAGAAGTGGTCTCGAAAGTTGTATTCAAGGAGATTAAATGTAAATGTCTATTGGAATTTTACACGGTTGTCACCCAAGAGGCAAAAGAGTTCAAACGTTCAAAATGGTACCGATACAATTACAGTTTCGCAGTTTCCACGGCGTACCGGACTTCGAAATACAAAAGTGAATATACCGCAGAGATCAGCACGACGAGATGATCAAAACGGTATATAGACGTCAGTGGTATGATCGAATTATAAAAATTTCGAATTTCTATTGGCGAAAAATGCAAGAAAAACCCTGAAAAATAAGATCGACGGAGCTAAAGAAGTCCGAATTTGGAAAAACGAAAAATGACGTCTTGCTCAGAAGATGGTTTAGAATTTTTGCATATAAAAATATTTAGGTTTCGAAAACATTTTATTTTCATCGCTTTTTAACTGATTAAATCGAAGTAAATTTACGCACGAAATAAACTTTCATATTTTCGGACGAAAATTTTCCAGTTGCTATGTTTAACTAGACACATTCCAAATATCAAATTATTATTTCAAAATTTTATCGTTTAAAATTTTACAAAATTTCAACTAATTACGTTATTAAAACAGTTAAAATTTACGGGTCGTTACAGAATAAATAACTTAAGGACTTATGATCTGTATATAACTCAAATCCCCCAAGAGAAAATGTCTCCATGCTTTCAATGCGAAGATCATCGCAGCCAACTCTAGATCATGAGTAGGATATCTCACTTCGTGCGGTCTAAGTAGTCGTGAAGCATAGGCAATAACTTTACCTTTTCGCATCAACACAGCTACCAAACTAGTTCCACATGCATTGTTATACACTACTAATCCTTGACTCTCGTCTGGAACTACTAACACATGCGCATTAGTCAACAAATGCTTTAACTTAAGGAATGCTTCCTCACATTTGTATAACCAAATAAACTTCATATCCTTCCTGGTTAGCTTAGTCAAAGGCACTGCTATCCATGAGAAATTCTTAACGAATCTCTGGTAATAGCCAGCGAGTCCAAGAAAACTTCTGATCTCAGTCACCATTTCAAGACTCTTCTAGCTGTTAACAGCTTCAATCTTATCCGGATCAACTGACAAACCCTTCTCCGAAACCACATGACCAAGAAACTTAACTTCTGTCTTCCTGAAATGGTTCTTTGAAAAACTTCGCTTTCAGCTGATGTTGCCTCTATTTCTCAAGCACTACTCTAAGATGAACTTCATGCTTTCTTTCATCCTTAGAGTATATTAAAATGTCGTCTATGAATACCAATATGAACTTATCCAAGTGCTCTTGGAAAACTCGGTTCATCAAATCCACGAAGAAAGCCGACGCATTAGTTAACCCGAGTGGCATTACTGACCACACGTACGAACCATACCTAGTCCGAAACGCCGTCAACGGAACACTGTCCTCTGCCACTCTTTGCTGTTGGAAACCTACCGCCAAATCCAATTGGGAAAATACTCTAGCTCTACTCAACTGATCAAATAAATCATCGATTCTCAATAGAGGGTACCTATTCTTGATCGTTTTCTAGTTCAAATTACGATAGTTGATACACATCCTTAAGGATCCATCCGATTTCTTCATGGACACTGTAATGACCCGTATTTTTAACGCTTTAAAAATACTAAATTAAATAAAATTTTAAATCCGATAGAAATAAAATTTTACGATTTATTAAATGGAAATCTCTTTGTATATAAGTTACAAATCCAAAACCAATTTCGATAAGACCGATAATGTAATACATATTAAAAACGTAATGTAATAATATGAAATAGTTGTAACCAATAACAGAAACCAAAATAATAATTTTAACGTAAGAAACGTGCGTTTTGCATTAAATGAAATTTCGTTAAATTAAAATAAACAATAAGTTTCGCAACGAAAATTTGATATTTAAAATGCGTCTATTTAAACATAGGAAATTATAAAGTTTCGTCAGAAAATATGAAAGTAAATTTTAGTCACGTCATTTCGGTTTAAATCAGTTAAAATGTAATGAAAATAAAATGTTTTCGAAACCTAAGGCTAGGTTTGGTTTACCGTTTTTAGTTTTAATTTTCGCCCATACAAAAATATGAACAACGCACGTATATTATGAAAAATTACCTGTGACGCCCCACCTCTATACCCACGCTAACTAAGAACACTACGATGTAGTGCTGTCAATTAGCACGGAGAATAAGGCTGTGGAGGAGCGACCATCCATGTAACTTCTTTGTGCGAACGCCGATATGTCAGATAGAATAGAATGCATATCTTTTAAGGAGGAAATCCGACATACCGATATAAACACAAAGCTATCACACGGTGGCTATATATAATCTTCAGAAACAAACATAGAAGTAATCATAACATAAATCAGTCATAGACATCCATATCACAAAGGCGGAAGAAGATATGAATAAATATATATAACACATGAAAGTGTACATCAGAGTAGTGGTCAGAAAGATCCACGATAATAGAAAAGAATAGCATCACATGCTATACAAAAGAATAAGTACACTACATAGAGTCTATATCTCAAATGTGTACATCCAAAAGCTACTAATCTAAGTAGTTAGCCAAAAGTCAGAATAATCCTGAAGGGAAGTCAAGCAGAAGCACCTGTAACATCTCGATCTGACCCGAGTATTATTTATAAGAAAATAATAAATGGATCAGTCTAGCTATAAATATCAGATGATATGGTATAAAGTAATAGACATGGCATGAACATGTAATAACTATAATGGCATACTACTATAAGCATGTAAATGATAATCAACAAGCGATTAATCAATATCACAAGAATCTTCTCAAAGATAAAGTAGGGTATCATACCCTAAACTTGTATTCATAACAAGTCAATAACACATAAATTCACCAATGCACAAAAACTGATATCATATCAATGAAAATCATGAAAATTGGTGAAGCATAAATTCCAGAAATCATCACAAGAAATCCAGAAAACACATAAAAAGGGGGAGGCCTAACACGTGAATGGGAGCATGAAAACTCACCTACGCATAAAACACATGACGAGAAGCTATCTCATGGAAGCTATCCATTAAATTTTCACACAGGAATGGCCCGAAGACCGTAGGGTGCTACCCTACATATGTGATGGCGAAACATCACATAAACGGGGTATAGTCTCCCTCGCAGACAAAGAGACATCGCTCAATCGCTAGTCTAAATCACAAAAATGATCGTCATGATCATAAGGAAGTGTCAATCACACCAAGCTAGTAAATATATGAGTTTAGCTTCATGTCCCATAACCACTTGCTTAACTTAAATATTTACGAACAAGTTGTAAATCTTCACTAGAAAATTGTCATAAAAAGGGTTCAATCGAACGAGTCCAAGAGATAACCGACGAAGTGAACGCAAGCGTTTCATACCACTCGTTGTACTAAGTCGTTTAAGTCGATTTCTCATTCGAGTGAAGTAAAGGCTTGTATATACTAGTAGATTGGAAATCGGTTTGAGAAAACAAACTTTTGATATTTAAAATAGTGATGAAATCGCTTTGAAGAAAGAGTTTTGATATTTACTACTAGTATTGAAACCTTCATATGTCTTTAAAGTGACAAGTCATAAAGCGATTGTTGAAACAATCTATCACAAAAATTCACATTCGAAGACGTGAGCAAAATCCAAGGAAATCAGCTTAAAATGCATCAAAGTGGAAGTTCTGTTAAATGCTTTTCAGATAAGATTGCCTACGCAGAGTTGTACTCGCGAACGACTTAGCACTTGCTTATCAAGCGACCTAGTGAAATAGCAGGGGAGATATTAGGTCGGAGACGACCTACGACTTAAGGTTTAACTCGCGAACGACTTAGCACTTGCTTATCTCGCGAACGACTTACGACTTAAGAGGGTATACGACCCAACGACCTAAAGTCGATACGACTTAACGACTTAAGCTCAAATACGAGCTACGAGCTAAGGTCTATACGACCTAACGACTTATCCCAGTACGACCTAAGCCAGGACGAGGTAGGAGAAGGCAACGACTTAACTCTTAACTCACGCACGACTTATCACTTAACTCGCGAACGACTTAGCACACCCAGAACGACTTAAGGCCTGGAACGACTTATGCTTCGTGTGACTTTTCAACGCGAGCAACCTATGACTTAGGCTTAACTCGCGAACGACCTAGCACTTCCAGAACGACTTAAGTGCAGGAATTTTCCAAAAACGCTGAAAATTGGAGTTTTTCACCAATCCAATCCAAACCAAATGCAGATATTCATACAAATGCAATAGGGGATCATTCCCAACAGCCCAATGACATCTTTAGGCAAGATGTGAGATCAAAAATCTCACCTTTTCCACGAAATTGATGAAGATGAGACTTGAGAGCAAAGCAAGAACACCAACAAGCTTGAATCAATGTTCTTCACGTGAATATGGAGCTGAATCTCGGATTTGCAAGAGAATTTGAGTTTGGAGTTTTCATTTCCACTTCCCACCACCATTTTTGATGAAGCTTGAATGTTATTTGATGAAGTGATGAAGAGAAGAGGGGGTTGGGCTGAGTTAAGGAAGGTGCAGTCCAAACCAAAGTCACAAGCGGGAAAAGTGACGAAAATTTCACTATCTCCAAACATATCGAAGTTTACACTCAAAAAGATCGCAAACGTCATTTTGAACTCAATGGGGGTGGTCTCGAGTCCTAATTTGACCATATGCAAAAAGTAGCTTTTCGGACTAACATCCGACTAACGATAAAATATTTAAATAAAATATTTAAATATAAAATCGATAGATATGTGGGTTGTTACATTTCCATTTTAGAAAACGAATTTAACACACAAAATAGAAAACAACTTTTTTTCATTTTTCGTGTTTTGAGAAAAACGGAAGCACGAGCAACAATTCATCCTTCCGCCGCTCCTCCATCCACTTCGTGGTCCCCTCCAATCTTCCATTCATCCTTTCCGACCTACCTTCATTCTTCTCATATTTTGTAATTAATGTTGAAAACTCAAAACATAAAATACAAAATAAACCAAACGACCCCTAAATATTTTTACATAGAAAATTCTAAATCGTCTTCTGAGCATGACGTCATTTTTCATTTTTTCCAAATTCGGACTTCTTTAGCTCCGTCGACCTTATTCTTCTGAGTTTTTGCTGCATTTTCCGCTAGTAGAAAATTCGAATTTTTGTAATTCAATCGTACCACTGATATCTGTATACCGTTTTGATCGTCTCGTCGTACTGGTCTCTACGGTATATTCAATGCTGTGTTTTGGAACACGGTTCGCTGCGGGATCGATGAACAAATTGCAGTTTCGGTACCGTTTTGAGCCTTTTGAATTCCTTGTGTCCATCCATTACCTACCACATAGATCGAATAGTTGTTGCATTTATTACATTCCAGAATTCAGAGGTTGATTGTCACTATTCCCTTTTGCAAATAATTATTTCAGTTCGTCCTTTCACTTGAATAGGCTCAGCTTTTCCCATTCTGTTGTTTCAAAAGAAAATTAATATACCTGATCATTCTTTAGTCTGCCACTTTGAGATCTGCTCCTATTTCCTTCATTGGGTTCGCCTATCTTACGCATCTCCTCTATCCTTCACCGCGCTGACCCGCATCTTCCTCCGCCTATCACATCTTATGACCAAAGCACCATGACACTTCCACCTCGGTTGCTCTTCACGCCGATCAGGCTTCGCAACCCATCACCCTGTACCGACCTATCCCCACGGCCTCAAACACCGCCAAGCTCATCTTTCCCTCCACTTTGCAACCCACGTCGGTTTTTTTCCCTCCGCCACCAGACCAAACGCCACCATACTTGCCGAGGCAAGCAACCTCCGCCCTTCCCACTGTCAGATACGTGTCACCACATCACCCTATGCCAACCACCTAGCTGCCACATCAGCCTCCCGCATCGACGTCTCTGTCCTTTGCCACCATCTCGCCTCTTCGCCGAACACCTACACCCTCCCACTGCAATAGCCCTGTCGAGCCAAGCTCACGGCATCCCTTGCCGACCACCTCGGCATGCCTACTCCACAACCACGTATTTCGATCGCCGTGACAGCCACGTGCAACACCACAGCCTGCATGGCCACGCCCTACCTCTATCAGCCCATGCCAGAACCACCTCCGCAACAACCATATTCAATGCCAATCACCCCACCTCACCCCGAGCTTTGCAATACTGCACACTCTATAGCTTTGGACCGTGCTACTCAAATTTATTCGTACATTTATATGGGTCAGTATATATTATTTTTATATATACTAGTATCTAGAAGTATATTGTTGTTATGCATTGATTCTAAAGGTTGTGCATATATATGTTTTGTTTAACAGAGTTGAAGCATAATTTGAATATATTAAAGTGATATATTATATAAGTTTGTATATAATATTTGCAACTTTTAAATTTGTTACAAAATTATGTTTGCTGCATATGTTTTTAAGTTCTGCTAAATTTTTCTTTTTCGCCCAGCCTTCCTTTTTAACATATGTTGTATACTTTGATTTTATTTCCTGCGATTTGAAAATATAATGTTGGTTATATAAATTATAGCTATATGTTGATTTTGGCAGCTGCTATATATACAGATTTTGTAGTTTATGATACTTAAGTGATTTTATAAATATTAATTTTATAATAACTGTTATTTCGAATTAATTATGAAGTGTTGATATTTTATCAGTTTAAAATTTTTGTGTTGGTCGAATATATTAGGCATTGAAAATAAATATTTATTTTGATTTATATATATGTGCTTTAAATGGATATTGATTTTTTAACAAATTCGGTTATATCATTTATCGTCATCGACCCAATCCTGATTTGATTTCGTCTATTCTTTTTTTTTTATCAGCTTTGATCATCGAATTCGTGCTTGGGTTCGTAACTCAATTTCAGTGTCCGTATCAGTGTGCATATCCGTGTCATCTCTTGTTCTCTCTAGCCTCGAAAGGTGAGCAATCACTCACGATTAACGTTCTTCTATTTATTAAATTTTATTTCAATTGAAACGGCAATTGAAATATGCTGCTGTTAGTTAATTATACTGTTATGTATGCTATTACCTATATCAGTTCACTTGTGACATCTAACACCATTATTTGTTATTTATACGATGATAATCCAGTTTGGTTGATAAATGATTGATGTTGACATTGGACGTTAAATTGTTAATGTTGTAAGTGATAAATAATTTGAAATTGAAATTGACATAGGATAGTTAGATTTGATATATGTGTTAATTTGATCGATGACATTGCATAATATGACCTCTTTCAATTTTAAATAAATTGACACGTAGAAATAGTGTTAACCACACCTTGAACCATTTAAATGTATGTGTATAAATTGATGTAGTTTGAAATTGAACAATAGATATCAAGTGAAGAACCGTATAATTATTAGTGTAATAATCTTTAATCTAAATGAAATGATAGTGTAGATTCTAGAAATAATTATATTAATTTGCACAAACAACAATGTGAATCAATACGATTATTTCGGGATTATTTGAATGTACTATTGGATTGTTGTTGATGTTTGCTATTGCTTGTTTATTTACTTTAACACCATCCCAGTTATCACACTACAAGTTCCCTTTTCTATGCTTTGATTTTTGAATTGAAATGGAATCGGGTTGAAATGATAAATACACAAATTTAACTTTGACTTAGGATAGAGAATTAATAAAACTCGATTGGTTAATAATTTGATTTAAAAATAAAATATATATTTTATTTGAATAAATAATGAGGTTTTGAAACGAAGTTAGAATTTGAATTTTAATGAAACAAAATGTTAATATTTAATAATCTGAATCAAAATAGTAACATAGTAGATGATGAAAGAACGTTGTTTTAAAATTAATTATCTAATAATTAAATTTGGAATTAGTTAATAATTAAGTTTTGAAATTAGTTAATAATTAAGTTTTGAAATTATTTAATAATTGAATAAGATTGAATTATTTAATAATTAAATAAAATTGAATTCTTTGTTAAGTGAAATTGAACTTCTTGAATAAGTGAAATTAAGTTTCTTTATAAATTGAGTTTTGAAATTGTAACTAAGTAAATAAATAAGTGAAATTGAATTTCTCTAACAAGAAATAAAATGTGTTTTATTGAAATTAATGTAAGACTTGAAATGTAAAGAATTTGATTTGATGAATTTAATTTAATGCTATTTGTAAGTTTTGATGCAATGGAGTTGAACTTTAAAAAATGTGATTTAATAAATTGGAAGTTAGATAGAAATTGTTTTGAAGGATAAATTTACTTAACGAATATTGAATGAAATCGATAAATGAACTTAAATTGATTTGAATGTAGATTAAATCATTTTAAATGATTTCGGAATGAAACTTATATACGAATTTAAATGAATATTGGAATGGTTTTAAATAAAAATCGAAATTGTATTATAAGATTTTGAAATGGTAATTTGAAAGTTTTGAAACGCAAATTATGGAAATTGATTTAGAAAGACAAATGAAATGTTGGTTTACAAATTCTAATTGAGATTGAATTTGATTTGGTTTTTGAAATATATAAACGACCAATCGGTGTAATAATTATGAAGGTTATTAAAGAGACCGGAATCGGTTAGGGACATACTCACTATCTAAACCGAAAACCACTTTAATAACTATACGCGTAGTGTGATCCAGAATGAAGTGGTTGGAATGATGTACGTGATGACTGAAGAAAGAGAACGATAATGGATAGCCTTGACACTTGTGTCAAATTGGAAATGACTAAAACAGGAGCCGTGCCGGGCCAAATGGGGTTAGCTACCTCGAGCGAACACACTTCTTCGAAAACTACTCATTACTCGTTATCGATTGGTGCACCCTTGATTTTGGGAGTGTTGTTTCGCGGTGTTGCGATCGCTGCGGCGATGCGTTCTCACCAGTCCGGATCAGGCAAACGGTAGTTTCACTACCTTGGGTATTGCCTCATGTGCCTTGTCATACTTGTATCCCTATATACGCGACCACTACGATTTGTTTTGTGTTATACCTATGGAGTACTCCCTGATATCCCACTAGTTTACGGTGGAGTTTACAGTGCTGTATAGACTATAACGCTTATATAAAATGTGTTAAGGGGGATAAAGGTAACGCCTTAACACTATTTTGATACTTTATATTACTGATAGGCATTATCTATTTACCGTACACTACTACATAGTAGATAGTTTAACGGATCCTTAAAGGATGGTTATTCCAAACATCCTTTGAGTTACTTGTATTTCAGTTGTTATTTCACTTGAGTTGGATTTATTGATATAAGAATGTTAATCCTGACTCGAGTGTTTTGTGTTTTGCTTTACGCTCGGGTCAAACTGAGTGTACCAGTATTCGAGACTTACCTTTGGAGTTGGAGCTTCGCTTGGAGATCCAGCTATCTATCCAGCTTTTAGATATCTAATTGATTCTAGTGATTGTATTCTGGATTTTGTATTTGACTATTGTATTCGAGACATCTGCTGTACCTTATTAACTCTGATATGTATATAGTAGCTTCATGAACTATTATCTTTTGTTTCCGCTGCATTTATTACTCTGTGTCTGTGATCTGTGATTATTTTATTTACTGTATATGTTCAGTTTTGCCAAATTTAAATTAACAATTCGGTATTATGAATTATTCAAGTCCGACATGTGCGGATGCGAATAGTCCAAAATAGTAGGTCGTTACAGTTGGTATCAGAGCTTTGGTAGCTCTAGGCAAAACTTAGCATATAGGGTAAATGTCTTTACAGAATCACTTTCATTCGAGTTGAATCTCTTCCTTTTGACTCGATTCCTTTGAATTTTGGAACGTTCCCTGCGGTTCCAAAAAAAATCATTCGTGTCCCTCACTATTCGTCTTCTTTCAATTCTGGAGCATCGCCTAACTCCACTTCGAATGACCCTTATAATGAATCGGCGGTCTCGCCAAACTTGGAATGATTTGTAAAGGGGTGAAACTCCTTTACAATAGGCATTGATTTACCGGAGATTTCTATATCCTCGGTTTACGATGCTATCTATCTCCTGCTATACCTGAATTCTATTTCTTGAGATCGAATGTCGATTTACCTCGGAATTCCACATCGATCTTATTCTTGAAGTCACGGTCGACCCGGTTATGGTTGCCCGCGATTTATATAAGGTTATCTATTTCCTTATTCGGTTAAATAATCATCTTATCTTTCGTTCCAACTTATTCTCAAATCAAAATTTTCTTTGATTGAATTAATCAAATTTGAATCTCTGTCCTTGCTTTGAAAATTTATTCTTGTATAGAGTATTTGTAAATCTATATTTAAATGTTTTAGATATTGTGTTGTTTGAGTTGTTATTGTTGATTTGGGTTTTCGATCGATTCGTCTGATCAACGCTATCGATAGAATTCCCAAAACGCTTGAACAGAGCAAACTGACACAATATTATTTTTAAATTTAGGTAAATGAAATAAATTTTGAATAATTATATTATATATATAAGTATGATTTTCTGAATTTTGATAGTTAATTGAATTGTTTTTTAATAAATAATATTGGTTTTTAAATATGTCACCTAATCCATTGGCTTTTGTCTCGTATATAAATAATTGAAATAAAAACATGGTTTATAATTTATTTGAAAATTGTAATGAATTTAAATCAAGAAACTGAGAATTTAAATTTTTGGTGATTTCAACTTGGTTTTTAAGTTTAAAGTGTATAGTATTTAAAATATTTTCAAATAGAAATCATTTCAAAGAATATAAAATGTTTAAATGAGTGCTCTTCTCTTTGTCGTTGGAAAATAATTTCGGTGATGACGGCTACATCATCGACATTCATTTTCGAGTTTCGAAGTGGAGAAACCATTTTGTAGCTTTGCTACGGTTTTGTTTGGGAAATACTTTAATTTGAATTTTTTTAAGTATGACTTGATTTATATATATATGGGTATATTATTTTAAATTTAATTTGATTTAATATATATAGTATATACATAATTATCTCTAAAGGGTTTGAAATTAAACGGAAATTTATTTCTTAAAATTATGTTAAGGATGTTTCAATTATAAATAAAGCTAAATTTTGGATAAATATTTAAACTTGAAATAATTAAATTTGAAAATTTTATTTGTATAGTACTAAATTGCATTTCAATATAACTTACCTAAATTATTCAGAAGTTAAAATGTAATTGAATAATATACAATATAAAATGATTTTATAAATAAAATTTGAGTGTTTATTATAAATATTATACACTTAGATTTTAATTATAAAAAAATGCTAATAAAGATGATAGAATAATCAGTTAATTGAATGAGATGAATATAATAATTTTGTTCTGAAAGAATTAACAAATTGAAATTAGATCAACTTTTGGAAATACCTTAAATTTGAACCAATTATTAAATATAAATTAATTTAAATTGAAATTTACATGGTTTAAATTAATTTATATGGTTTAAATATATGTAATAAGATATATTAAGTGGAATAAACTTAATTATAATTTGGAATAAAAGAATTAAATCTGTTGAATAAAATATGAGTACAATAATTGATTATACAAATTGATGATTTAGAAATTGTTAATTGAGGATGACTAGATAGTAAGATAATGAATTTAGAAATAGATAGATTGATTTAACTTAAGTGAACTCAAAGGGATTTAACCAAATTGTTAAATATTAATTGATTTAAATTGAAATTTATATGGTTTAAATTAATTGTTTTACTTGTATTCCAATCTATTCTGATTATTTCTATTCTCCTACCTCCTTCCTTTTCGAGGACGAAAAGTTTTGAGTGGGGGAGATTGTAATGACCCATATTTTTAACGCTTTAAAAATACTAAATTAAATAAAATTTTAATTAAAAATCCGATAGAAATAAAATTTTACGATTTATTAAATGGAAATCTCTTTGTATATAAGTTACAAATCCAAAACCAATTTCGATAAGACCGATAATGTAATACATATTAAAAACGTAATGTAATAATATGAAATGGTTGTAACCAATAACAGAAACCAAACTAATAATTTTAACGTAAGAAATGTGCGTTTCACGATAAATGAAATTTCGTTAAATAAAAATAAACAATAAGTTTCGCCACGAAAATTCGATATTTAAAATGCGTCTATTTAAACATAGGAAATTGTAAAGTTTCGTCAGAAAATATGAAAGTAAATTTTAGTCACGTCATTTCGGTTTAAATCGGTTAAAATGTAATGAAAATAAAATGTTTTCGAAACCTAAATATTTTTACATAGAAAATTCTAAATCGTCTTCTGAGCATGACGTCATTTTTCGTTTTTCCAAATTCGGACTTCTTTAGCTCCGTCGATCTTATTCTTCTGAGTTTTTGCTGCATTTTCCGCTAGTAGAAAATTCGAATTTTTGTAATTCAATCGTACTATTGATATCTATATACCATTTTGATCGTCTCGTCGTACTGGTCTCTATGGTATGTTCAATGCTGTGTTTTGGAACACGGTTCGCTGCGGGATCGATGAACAAATTGCAGTTTCGGTACCGTTTTGAGCCTTTTGAATTCCTTGTGTCCATCCATTACCTACCACATAGATCGAATAGCCGTTGCATTTATTACATTCCAGAATTCAGAGGTTGATTGTCACTATTCCCTATTGCAAATAATTATTTCAGTTCGTCCTTTCACTTGCATAGGCTCAGCTTTTCCCATTCTGTTGTTTCAAAAGAAAATTAATATACCTGCTCATTCTTTAGTCTGCCACTTTGAGATCTGCTCCTATTTCCTTCATTGGGTTCACCTATCTTACACATATCCTCCACCCTTCACCGCGCTGACCCGCATCTTCCTCCGCCTATCACATCCCATGACCAAAGCACCACGTCACTTCCACCTCGGCTGCTCTTCACGCCGATCAGGCTTCGCAACCCATCACCCTGTACTGACCTATCCCCACGGCCTCAAAAACCGCCAAGCTGATCTTTCCCTCTACTTTGCAACCCACATCGGTTTTTTTCCCTCCGCCACCAGACCAAACGCCACCATACTTGCCGAGGCAAGCAACCGCCGCCCTTCCCACGGTCAGATACGTGTCACCACATCACCCCACGCCAACCACCTTGCTGCCACATCAGCCTCCCGCATCGGCGTCCCTGTCCTTCGCCACCATCTCGCCTCTTCGCCAAACACCTACACCCTCCCACTACAACAGCCCTGCCGAGCCAAGCTCACGGCATCCCTTGCCGACCACCTCGACCTGCCTACTCCAGAACCACGTCTTTCGATCGCCGTGATAGCCACGTGCAACACCACAGCCTACATGGCCACGCCCTGCCTCCATCAGCCCATGCCAGAACCACCTCCACTACAACCACATTCAATGCCAATCACCCCACCTCGCCTCGAGCTTTGCAATACTGCACACTCTATAGCTTTGGACCGTGCTACTCAAATTTATTCGTACATTTATATGGGTCAGTATATATTATTTTTATATATACTAGTATTTGGAAGTATATTTTTGTTACGCATTGATTTTAAAGGTTGTGCATATATATGTTTTGTTTAACAGAGTTGAAGCATAATTTGAATATATTGAAGTGATATATTATATAAGTTTGTATATAATATTTGCAACTTTTAAATTTGTTACAAAATTATGTTTGCTGCATATGTTTTTAAGTTCTGCTAAATTTTTCTTTTTCGCCCAGCCTTCCTTTTTAACATATGTTGTATACTTTGATTTTATTTCCTGCGATTTGAAAATATAATGTTGGTTATATAAATTATAGCTATATGTTGATTTTGGCAGCTACTATATATACAGATTTTGTAGTTTATGATACTTAAGTGATTTTATAAATATTAATTTTATAATAACTGTTATTTCGAATTAATTATGAAGTGTTGATATTTTATCAGTTTAAAATTTTTATGTTGGTCGAATATATTAGGCATTGAAAATAAAATATTTATTTTGATTTATATATATGTGCTTTAAATGGATATTGATTTTTTAACAAATTCGGTTATATCATTTATCATCATCGACCCAATCCTGATTTGATTTCGTCTATTCTTTTTTTTATTAGCTTTGATCATCGAATTCGTGCTTGGGTTAGTAACTCAATTTCAGTGTCCGTATCAGTGTGCATATCCGTGTCATCTCTTGTTCTCTCTAGCCTCGAAAGGTGAGCAATCACTCACGATTAACGTTCTTTTATTTATTAAATTTGATTTCAATTGAAACGGCAATTGAAATATGCTGCTGTTAGTTAATTACACTGTTATGTATGCTATTACCTGTATCAGTTCACTTGTGACATCTAACACCATTATCTGTTATTTATACGATGATAATCTAGTTTGGTTGATAAATGATTGATTGTTTGATGTTGACATTGGACGTTAAATTGTTAATGTTGTAAGTGATAAATAATTTGAAATTGAAATTGACATAGGATAGTTAGATTTGATATATGTGTTAATTTGATTGATAACATTGCATAATATGACCTCTTTCAATTTTAAATAAATTGACACGTAGAAATAGTGTTAACCACACCTTGAACCATTTAAATGTATGTGTATAAATTGATGTAGTTTGAAATTGAACAATAGATATCAAGTGAAGAACCGTATAATTATTAGTGTAATAATATTTAATCTACATGAAATGATAGTGTAGATTCTAGAAATAATTATATTAATTTGCACAAACAACAATGTGAATTAATACGATTATTTCAGGATTATTTGAATGTACTATTAGATTGTTGTTGATGTTTGCTATTGCTTGTTTATTTACTTTGACACCATCCCAGTTATCACACTACAAGTTCCCTTTTCTATGCTTTGATTTTTGAATTGAAATGGAATCGGGTTGAAATGATAAATACCCAAATTTAACTTTGACTGAGGATAGAGAATTAAATAAAACCCGATTGGTCAATAATTTGATTTAAAAATAAAATATAGATTTTATTTGAATAAATAATGAGGTTTTGAAACGAAGTTAGAATTTGAATTTTAATGAAAGAAAATGTTAATATTTAATAATCTGAATCAAAATAGTAACATAGTAGATGATGAAAGAACGTTGTTTTAAAATTAATTATCTAATAATTAAATTTGGAATTAGTTAATAATTAAGTTTTGAAATTAGTTAATAATTAAGTTTTGAAATTATTTAATAATTGAATAAGATTGAATTATTTAATAATTAAATAAAATTGAATTCTTTGTTAAGTGAAATTGAACTTCTTGAATAAGTGAAATTAAGTTTCTTTATAAATTGAGTTTTGAAATTGTAACTAAGTAAATAAATAAGTGAAATTGAATTTCTCTAACAAGAAATAAAATGTGTTTTATTGAAATTAATGTAAGACTTCAAATGTAAAGAATTTGATTTGATGAATTTAATTTAATGCTATTTGTAAGTTTTGATACAATGGAGTTGAACTTAAAAAAATGTGATTTAATAAATTGGAAGTTAAATAGAAATTGTTTTGAAGGATAAATTTACTTAACGAATATTGAATGAAATCGATAAATGAACTTAAATTGATTTGAATGTAGATTAAATCATTTTAAATGATTTCGGAATGAAACTTATATACGAATTTAAATGAATATTGGAATGGTTTTAAATAAAAATCGAAATTGTATTATAAGATTTTGAAATGGTAATTTGAAAGTTTTGAAACGCAAATTATGGAAATTGATTTAGAAAGACAAATGAAATGTTGGTTTACAAATTCTAATTGAGATTGAATTTGATTTGGTTTTTGAAATATATAAACGAACAATCGGTGTAATAATTACGAAGGTTATTAAAGAGATCGGAATCGGTTAGGGACATACTCACTGTCTAAACCGAAAACCACTTTAATAACTATACGCGGAGTGTGATCCAGAATGAAGTGGTTGGAATGATGTACGTGATGACTGAAGAAAGAGAACGATAATGGATAGCCTTGACAATTGTGTAAAATTGGAAATGACTAAAACAGGAGCCGTGCCGGGCCAAATGGGTCAGCTACCTCGAGCGAACACACTTCTTCGAAAACTACCCATTACTTGTTATCGATTGGTGCACCCTTGATTTTGGGAGTGTTGTTTCACGGTGTTGCGATCGCTGCGGCGATGCGTTCTCAACAGTCCGGATCAGGCAAACGGTAGTTTCACTACCTTGGGTATTGCCTCATGTGCCTTGTCATACTTGTATCCCTATATACGCGACCACTACGATTTGTTTTGTGTTATACCTATGGAGTACTCCCTGATATCCCACTAGTTTACGGTGGAGTTGACAGTGTTGTATAGACTATAACGCTTATATAAAATGTGTTATGTGGGATAATGGTAACGCCTTAACACTATTTTGACACTTTATATTACTGATAGGCATTATCTATTTACCGTACACTACTACATAGTAGATAGTTTAACGGATCCTTAAAGGATGGTTATTCCAAACATCCTTTGAGTTACTTGTATTTAGTTGCTATTTCACTTGAGTTGGATTTATTGATATAAGAATGTTAATCCTGACTCGAGTGTTTTGTGTTTTGCTTTACGCTCGGGTCAGACTGAGTGTACCAGTATTCGAGACTCACCTTTGGAGTTGGAGCTTCGCTTGGAGATCCAGCTATCTATCCAGCTTTCAGATATCTAGTTGATTCCAGTGATTGTATTCTGATTTTTGTATTTGACTATTGTATTCGAGACATCTGATGTACCTTATTAACTCTGATATGTATATAGTAGCTTCATGAACTACTATCTTTTGTTTCCGCTGCATTTATTACTCTGTGTCTGTGATCTGTGATTATTTTATTTACTGTATATGTTCAGTTTTGCCAAATTTAAATTAATAATTCGGTATTTTGAATTATTCAAGTCCGACATGTGCGGATGCGAATAGTCCAAAATAGCGGGTCATTACAGACACCATAGCCGTTCTCCTAAGCGAACTGCTTGGTCTAATGAAATTCCTTCTTTCTAAATCTGCTAGCAGCACTTTGATTCCTTCATCTTGGTAGGTGTCATCCTACTATGTGGTCTACTTACAAGTTTTCCTCCTGGCACAAGATCTACTTGAAACTCAATGGCTCGCTTCGGTGGTAATCCTATGACTAGCTCAAAAACATCTTCAAACTCTCTTGCGACCAAAACCTGATTCAACTCTTCTTCTACTTCCATTGCATTCAGCAAAGCACAAGTACTTGAGTATGACTTCTCCACCGAGTATATAATTCGGTTATGACTATTGGGCTGTCTTAGAGATTTCCCTAACTTGGCAAAATATCCTAGCATCATACATATCTAACCAATCCATACCTACAATAATCCCGAAACCTACGAAATCAAAAACATACAAATTGCATGCAAACTTATGACCTAACAATTCAAGTTCTAACTGGTCACATCTCATCTACAGAATCGCATACCGTCCTAACGAATTTGCAACCCTTAAGGAAGTAACAAGTTATAAGGGTTTTTAACAAAACTTATCTACTAAACAATGAGATATAAATGAATGCGATGCATCGGTATCAAATAGTGCCCTAACTGGTATACTATGAGTCAAAAGCATATGTTCCATCATAGTCTTTCTCTTCTCAGCAGTAGTTGGTCTAGAAGAAGATGGTTCCAAAGTAAAGACTTTTCCCTTGTCCGCTCTGACAGGTTCTAGACACTGATTCTTGTAGTGTCCAATCCAGTCACAGTTGAACTACTTTACTCCATTCTTATCTACAACCTTCTTCCCTTTTCAGTTCGACATTCATGAGCATAATGTCCTTTCTTGTCGCACTTGTACCAAACTACATCAACCTTCCCTTTCTTGGCAGTTCCTCCTTTCTGAGCTCGTTTCTTCTTAAAGAATTTCCTCTTCTTTCCCTGAGGATCCTAGGTTCCAAACTGCTTCTCCTTCCCATAAGTAGAAAGGATCTCTTCATTTCGGATTGCCATCTTCACCATAACGGTACTTGGATTGCGGGGATGTGGCATAGTCGCCATAGCAATCTCGGGTCTTAACCCTTGAATAAACTTCTCGTTCCTTTTAATTATGGTGTCAATGGTAGCATATCTGTATCTGGACAACTCATTAAACTTCGTAGCATACTCAATCATCGACATCTCACCTTGCACTAATTCCATGAATTTTCTCAGCAATATTGACTTGGCAACTTCAAACAAGAACCTCTCTTCGAATCTCCTTCGAAATTCTATCCAAGTCAACTCTTCCTGAGGAACTCCCATGATAATACTATTCCACCAATAAAGTGCTGCTCCCTACAACTGTCGCGAAGCAAGTCCCCTCTTCTGCTCATCATCTAATCCTAAGCCAGCAAAAATTCTTTCACAGTGCAATAACCAGTTTTCTGCTTCAATAGCATCCTCTGTTCCAAAAAATGGCTTCCCACCAAGTCTGGTGTAATCCTTGCTCAGCTTAGCATAGTTATTTCCAATTGGGGCCATCGGATTAGCTCCTCCAACTACTCCTACAGCTGCTCCAGTTTGCATCTAATTGACAAAGAACTGATACATCATCCCCATATCTACCAGCGTGGTTCCATCACCTACATGGGCATTTGCATTTGGATTAGCATTTTCTATCGACCAGGATTCCTCCTGTTATTTGGTCGAGCATTTCCATTAGTTGTGGTGCTTCCTCCACCTAGATTTCCTCTTTATTTCCTGCCTCCATATCTTCCTTTCTTGTAAATCTACATACGAGCATTAGTAAGATACAGAAGAATGGTCTAAGAGAGATGGGAGTACATGCTTATAGATATACTAACAAATGTAAGTATGTTACTATAGCGTTAATCCAAACCCCGGTCTTATTTTCTGATTCATTGGATTATGTTTGAAAATCTTTGAGGTTCAAATTTTATATTAAATTTACATAAACCTATGCTCTGATACCAACTTGCAACATCCCCTACTTGGAGGCCCAAAACTAAAATTTACGAATGTTGCACTCATCCACAGTTATTAATTCTCAGTGACCAAATGCGGTAATGTTAGATATATTGATATAATAGAAACACATGAATATGGAAAAAAAATTAACTCAATTTAAAACAAATTTCTCATTTCATTACATATAGCATTTCAGATTCATTACATAATCCCAAATGTAAGCCACGTTCAGAGAAATTACAATTTATTACAAAATACGCCAAGAGTGACATATGAGGATGCCCCCTTGGTTGATCGGAGTCTAAATATATGCACTAAACAACTTTGCCATTGCATCCAAAACACAATGGAATCAAACAGAAAAAACTCCTAATAGCTAGCTTGCCTCCTGCACATCTTCGAAAGCTTATTCGTCTAAAGGAGAACCTGAAAACCTTAACTCTCAAACTACTCAAAATCAATTGAGCACCAATAATTTAAGGGTAAAACATAAACTTTGAGTCGGAAAGAAAGTCTGGGGTGCATAATAACCTACCATCTCAAACCATATAGATATCTAGTGAGATCACGCCACTTAGCGGAATAGGTTTTCCCATCACTAGTATATTAATCCAATTTATAATAACCATATACTGTGCACTTACATCCACAATGGTTAAGACATAACATAAAAAGATGTATTATGATGATATGCAAACATGCAATATGCTCTGGATTTCCCATCCCCATTTACCTGACTACCTGTCTCAAGTTATAGTTTCTAGGGTCACTATTAGCCTATTTGTTTTCATGGCCTGACTAATAACATGTTCCAAACTTACGGACTATCTATCTGGTTTCATAGTTTTCATGGGATTACTAAGAACCTATTGGTGTCTACCAATAATATCATCCAATCATAGTTTTCATGGGGCCACTATGAACCTATTGGATTCTCCAATATCATCTCTCATGTCATAGTTTTTGGAGGATCACTATAAACATATTGATCTCTTTCAATAACTTATTCCGGACATAGTTTTCATAGGATCACTAAGAATCTATTGGCCCCTGCCAATAAAAATTTCCATACATAGTTTTTATGGGCTTACTAAGAACCTGTCTAAACCAATAACTCTTTGATCAGTCTTTGGGCATCCTATATTCTGGTTGTTTGACCTCCTGGATGCAGTTCTACTCACACAGGAGTTAACTCAATGTATATTCATTACTAGGTCAAACTAGCTGGTTATTCTACCCTTAACATCCCAAAATGCAATTATGGGTTAATTATGAAGTGAATATGTTTACAGAAGCGTACATGATAGCTGATCAAATAACATAACAATATAAACATCCATGGTTAAATTACTTGTAATCATTTTTCTAATGAAATATATCTTTATCAAGGAAAACTTCCTTTAAAAACAAAGTTAAATGTCTATTCCAAATTCTTTCATATTGCCATATATTACTTTAGAAACGAGATTGGGTTTTGAAATTTGGAAACTAAGGCTTTCGACTATATCCTTTGTATCGTTACTTCAAACCTTAGATGTTATCATTCAAGGCCATCCAATATATCTTTCAAAAGCACTGAAACCTTCCTTTCAAAAACCTAAAGATATACTTTTCAAAACACTCAAAACATACCTTTCGAAAGCATTTAGCTCAAGCAAGAATTTATGGAAGTATCACTTTCAAAATCATTGAGTTTAACATTAATTATAACTTCTAGGTTAAAGAGAACAAAAGGGAAAGCTTTGCTTTTGAAAGCGTTAATCTTCAAAAAAAGAATTGGGGAAGAGGATAGCTTTGAAACCATCCTTTTGAAACCATTGCCTTCAAAAACATTGATAAAAGAGTCTAAAAGGACCTTTCGAAAGCATTAAGAAGGCGGCTTCAAACTTAAAAGGCGAAAGCACCCCTTCGAATACATTGTTTTAAGGCTATAAAGAAAAGCGGCCTTAAGTAATTTGAAAGGTATGAATGCGGCAGCATGTGTATCGATTAGGTTCAAAATGTGGCAACTCTTTCGGAAGTTTCTTTAAAAACAAAGAAAAGTTGGAATTATTCGAAAGCTTATAAAAATGACTTCAACCCCTTCAAAAGCATGCTTTTGACACAGTCCCTTCCGCCTTTCTCCAATACACTACGTATCAATGGCTTGATATCATGTGCATTTGTTTCGAATGGGTGCGAAAGGTCCTTAGTAGAAGTATGGTGATGGAAGCACACAAGTAGAAGTAGCGAAGTTGTAATTCGAAACAAAAATGAATTTATGCCTTTCAAAGTAATTCCTTTTTACCTAACTTACCTAATTTGTCCAAATATGATAAGCTGCAAATTCTTTATCAAAATTCTTTTCTAAAAGGCTGCCGAATTCATCAATAACAAATGAAATTATTTTAACAATTAAGCCATTCCTCTTAACAAAACATTTAAATCATTTAAGTCCTCTAACTTAAATAATTTAATAACCATAAAAAATCTCTTAGGAAAAATTAGCAAAAATCACAACTATTCACTTTTAATATGTTTTCTAACATATATAAATTTTAAACCCGAAAACAATAATTGATTGCCTTAAATAATTTAAACCCAAAATTATCTATTTCTTCCTTTGAAATTCATAATAAAATATCCATAACTTGGAATATTATGAAAATTTAAACCTATCTCCAAAATAATGTTTTACATAACATATTCAACCATCATGGCATTCGAAAATCAATTTACATGATGTTAACCTTAAAATCGAATAATATCATCCCACACAATCCTTTTTTAAATTATAACAGAGCATATAAATCAAAGCATATCATCATTCATCCATCCAAAAGGTTTTAAACCTTACACTCGAAGTAAAACGTTCAATAAGACTTATATGAGATGGTTTAGACCATTATTCACCTTGTTTGGATAAGGAACTTGATATTTGTTCTTTACTTTAAATCTTCCTAGCTTGAACTTTAGCCTCTAATTGATTTTGAGCTCCTCTTCTCCTAGGGTTATGGCCTACCTTGTTTCTCCTTTATTAATGTTTTTGATTTATGAAAATGTGAATGAGAATGAGGTGAAGGGTTTAGGGGTTATGGCATTATGGTATATGGGTATTCCCATATTACCCTTGCCTTATACTCTTAGGTATTTAATTTTAAATCATTTTTTATAAATCCATTAGTTAAGGCACTACCCTACTTGGCTTTCAAATCTCATTTTCCTTACCACTTTAATATCTACATTATTATATTTAATTTATCTAATTAAATCTCTCGAATAATATTATTTAAAATTATGGGTGTTACATCCATTTTGATTATAGTCAAATCATGGCACGACATCCATCGAGTGACTATAGTTGGGTCAAGTGGAAGTATTGATAGTGAAACATTGTTCAAGAGAGGCTCTCCTCAGTTATATTGTGACGACCGCCCATGACCCCTGCACCGAACCTAGACAAAGTGCGCTGCAAAGTGTGCCAGGCAGCCATGGACGATTGTCAGGGTGAATTTAAACAGTAGAATCTATCGTATTACTCACAGCGCATGGACAAAATACAATAGAACATATGTATATAGTGAAGCTTCACAGAATAGAATCTCATCAATAAAACTTCATAATAGTTGAATACAAGCATCTGAATAGTCAAGTCATCAAAATACATCAAGCCTCACTACAACACTCAGAGAAAATACAGACAGCGGAACACCCAGTACATATAGTAAGAAGATAATATGCAACCCTCTAGCTCGTCTTCGATATCAGCATCGTGAGAAGCAAGAACAACACCTGTCACCTGCTACCTAGTCTGCCCGTCCCAAAAATGGACGAACAGCCCAAGGCAATAAGAATTAAAACATAAAGCCTTGAGTCAGACAACAGTCTTAGTGAGCAGTAAATTAACTAACAACATACCAAAAGAACATAAAGGAAAAGGAATAGGAATACAACCCTCCCACTCCAACCTCTTTCTACAGTGATAGCCCCCAGACACACACTATGCAGAAGCAAACATAGCAGAGCATACAATTAAAGTAAAGCAATTATCACTCGAGTCAAGGGTGATGTTTTCCAAGCACAAACCCCCAAGGCCTAAACCAAGATCAGATAAGCACCCAGAAAATACCGCTCTTGAGACCGAATGACGATACAACCAAACATCCATGACTCTGGCTATCACTGTTATCATTGCTTCGGTTTCACCGTTAATTGAATGACTGGCACATTCTTTCAGCCGTCCGTCAAGGGCTAATGGTAACCCCGGTTCTAGACGTAACTCCCGCACGTCATCGTGACCCGTGCCTAGGACTATCGAATCTGCCCAGAGTACTCGACCATCAACAGTTGGTCGTTGGGACTATCGAATCTTCCCAAACGTACTCTTGCTTAGAGCATGCTAGAACCTTCAACAACGATGAGACCCAAGCCTCCTAGTCATCCTCCTTGACGACCATTCTCATATCCATCCATTATCCTCCACTCGAACCATTTCACCGAGTTATCAACATGCTTGGGATGATCCCGTCTGGATTAAACCAAGTCTTCATCACATGATGCCTCGCTTCATTACATCCTCGCAAAGCCTCATCTCAACATCACATCGTCAAATCTATGCATAAGAACTCCATCATCCCGCTACATATGCCACGAGCAGCTTTCCCAATTCAAGAGCCTTTCCCTTAGCTTTTGAATCATCTTCGACCATCTTGTCTAAACAAATCATCAATCATCTAATTCATAGCAACCAATCGAGTCAAACATTAATCCAAGTAAAACAAGCATTCAAATATGATCTAAATAGTCAATTATAACAATAATGGCAATTTCGTAATTAAAGAGTTGAAAGTCTAACAAGCATGAAACATGAGAAATATCACTACAACTTGATGAATGAACTTGCATAGGTTATCATGTAGAAAAATGGTTGTCAAATCATCATGAACAATGGATCTATATGGATCTACACTTAAATTTACAAAAATGCATGGAAATCACTACTTTAACACCAAATCAAGCCAACGATCTGATATACTCCTTTGGATCCGTGTGAGAGATAATCACCACTCATCAAATCACCTAAACAACCCCAAATCAACACACTTCAGATCTGGACAGCGAAGGATCGAGCTTGATCTATCACGAATCCACTTCAAACGAAGAAATCTCACTTCAATGGATGAAGATCCTCAATCTAAGCTCTTGAATCTTCAATTTGATCTTCAACTTGGATGGATGGAATCACTAGATTATAGTGGAGAGAAGAAGTGAAGAAGTGTAGAAGTCGAGCTCTCAAAATGGCAGCACTTCGTCGCTTCGAAATCTGGATCCCAAAAATGAAGCCAACCCCCTTCTATTTATAGCTGAAATCTCCCCTAGGTCACTCGGAGTTAGGTCGTACACGACCTATGGAGCTACCACCTACGACCTACAACCCCTCCGACCTAAAGCTTGCCAATCTACGACCTAACCAAATGCGCATCCGCGACCTAGCACTTAAGCACTTCTTCGACCTAACAACATAACGCCTTCAACGACCTAACTGCTAAGTCCTTACGCGACCTAACACTCACGCGCTTCAACGACCCAGCGACCTACCGCATAAGCACATTCACGCGACCTACGACTTAACACCATCGCGACTTAACAAAGTCAAGACCTAACACTTAAGCGAAACCTTGCGACCTAACAACTTAGAAGTCCCCGACCTAACTGCATAGCACCTCAACGACCTAACTAACACGGCACCCCCATAGGTCGCTTACGACCTAACTACAAACCTTAAGTCGCTCAGACGACCTATCACAAAACTCCTAGGTCGCTCACTTCTACCCAGCTTCTTTAGGTCGTTGCCGACCTAACTATACTAACAAGCTATCCACTAGGTCGCTAACCCTATAGGTCGCTCCTCCATACTAGGTCGCTCTATCTCTTAGGTCGCTAACAACTGGCTTCCTTAGGTCGCTGCCTTCCTTCGTCCTATAGGTCGCTCCAATGTTTAGGTCGTTCACAACACTAGGTCGCTCACGACCTAACTACGACAACACCTTAGGTCGTAAACCCACTTAGCTCCTTATGTCACTAACTCGCCTAGTTACTTAGGTCGTTGCCGACCTAACCCCACCCCTCTACCCTAGGTCGCCACCCCTATAAGTCGTCTACGACTTAAATGTTATACGACCTAAACTTCAACATAACTTATCCAAATTCTCCCCAAAATCTGAAACGTCTTAAAAATGCAGAAAATTCAGATTTTAACGAACTTTTCGATCCGTAAAATACGGGTCGTTACATTCTCTCCCCCTTAGGAATTTCGCCCCCGAAATTCCAAACAAACAAAGCAATCAAAGACTATTCTGCACGCCTACCATCCATAGCAATCAACAAACCATACATCCAGTTCTAGCTTAGCGTACAGAATTCTAAAACTAGAACAAGTTACAATTTTGTTAGATGACACGACACCCTAGGGCCATACCTCGAAGAGTTCAGGATGAGCTGCCATCATCCTCTCTTCCACCTCCTACATACAGTCGTTATCATCATCACTCCATTGTATCTTGAGCAACTTAACTACCTTCCTCCTAAGCTGTTTCGTGTCGGTTTCCACAACACGAAGCGGCTTACGAGGTCTTCTATCGACTGGTTCAACTTCGAAATCTTCGCAGCTATCAGCAGAAACCACCGTACTCGAGTCGTGCACATACTTCCGTAGATACGATACGTGAAAAACATTGTGCACACTCGACATCTTCTCCGGTAACTCCAATCTGTAAACGAGTTTTCCAATTCGCTCGACGATCGGGAATGGTCCAACAAATCTCGGAGTCAATTTCCCTTTCTTCCCGAACCGGATAACATTCTTCAGTGGAGAAATCTTCACAAAAACCATATCGCCTACGTCGAACTCCAAATCCTTACGACGCTTATCGGCATAACTTTTCTGACGATCTTGGGCTGTCTTCATCCGTCGCCGAATGATCTCTATGCACTCCGTAGTCTGTCGAATCATCTCTGGCCCAAGCATCAGCTTTTCTCCAGTTTCTATCCAACACGTCGGAGAGTTACACGGTCTTCCATACAATGCCTCATACGGTGCCATACCAATGCTTGACTGGTAACTGTTGTTATACGAAAATTCCACCAAATGAAGGTGATCTTCCCATGATCCTTCGAAATCCAAAACACAAGCTCTAAGAAGATCTTCCAAAACTCGGTTGACTCTCTCGGTCTGACCATCTGTTTGAGGGTGATAAGCTGTACTCAAACACAACTCGGTTCCCAAAACTTCCTGGAAGCTCTTCCAAAATCCACTAGTGAATAATGGATCTCGATCGCTCACTGTACTCTTCGGAATACCATGGAATCGAACTATCCACTTAACATACAACTCAGCCAACTTTGATGCAGTCCTAGTCGATCGAACAGGAATGAATCGCGCACTCTTAGTCAAACGATCTACGATGACCCAAATCCCTTCATTTCCCGTTTTTGTTCTAGGTAATCCATCAATAAAATCCATCGATACTTGCTCCCACTTCCATGTAGGAACTTCTAATGGCTGAAGCAATCCACTTGGCTTCTTCTGTTCAGCCTTTACCAACTGGCAATTCATACATTTGGAAATAAAATTTCCAACATCCTTCTTCATACCTTCCCAGTAGTAGGTTCTCTTCATATCCCGATACATCTTATTTCCACCTGGATGAATTGTCAGCTTCGAGTGATGACTTTCCTTCAGAACTTCATCTCTCAATCCATCTATATCGGGAACAACTAGTCGCCATTGCTTCCGAAGCCAACCTTCTTGATCGACCTCGAATCCTTTATCCTTTTCTTGTTCCAATCCAGATTCCAAATCACGGATAATTTTGACAAGCCTATCATCTCGCTTTTGACTCTCGCCAATTCTCTCCACAAGAGTCGGTCTTATTGATAAGTTTGCCAACATCTCAGGTTCCAATTCGCATCTAGGCCTGAAGTCAAATCCAGCTAGATACTCAAGGTTCTTCCATTCTGAAAACATGGCTCCCAATCCTGCATGTCTTCGACTTAATGCATCTGCCACTGCGTTACCTTTTCCCAGAGTATAAGCTATACCAAAATCATATGATGCTAAAATCTCTAGCCATCGTTGCTACCGAAGATTCAAATCCTTTTGGGAGAAAAGATACCTCAATGACTTATGATCCGTAAACAACTCGAATCGAACTCCCAATAGATAATGTCTCCACACCTTCAGAGCAAAAACAATTGCCGCTAACTCCAAATCATGAGTCGGGTAATTCCTTTCATGCGGCTTCAGTTGTCGACTTGCATATGCAACAACTTATCCCTCTACATCAGCACTGCTCCAAGTCCAGTACCACATGCGTTGGTGTAAACCACCATCTCATCATTCCCACTAGGAATAGTCAAAATAGGAGCACTCGTCAATCTCTCTTTCAGGATTCCAAAAGCTTGCTCACACTTATCATCCCATCTGAACACTAGGTTCTTCTTTGTCAATCCTGTTAACGGTGCAGCCACTTTGGAGAAGTCTTTGATAAACCGACGATAATATCCTGCTAATCCAAGAAAGCTTCTCGCATCAGATGCATTCTTAGGTCTAACCCAATCCTGGATTGCTGCCACCTTAGCGGGATCAACCGCTATTCCATTTCCAGAAATCACATGGCCTAAGCACCTCACTTCACTCTTCCAGAAGTGACACTTTGAAAACTTAGACTTCAGCTGATGTTTCCGCAAGATTTCCAAAACAATACGCAAGTGCGTCTTGTGCTCTTCTTCCGTCCTGGAATAAATCAGAATATCATCCACGAACACAAGTACGAACTTGTTCAACTGATCTCTGAACACTCTATTCATAAGATCCACAAAATATGCTGGCGCGTTAGTCA
Organism: Allium fistulosum; assembly: GCA_030737815.1. Classification (NCBI taxonomy): domain Eukaryota; kingdom Viridiplantae; phylum Streptophyta; class Magnoliopsida; order Asparagales; family Amaryllidaceae; genus Allium; species Allium fistulosum. Next base: position 1,121,584,515 of record CM060904.1, on the reverse strand, counting down.
ATCCAAACGGCATTACCAGCCACTCAAAGAAACCGGATGGTGTCCTGAAAGCAGTCTTCGGCACACTATCCTTAGCCACCCTCAACTGGTGAAATCCCGTTGCCAAATCCATCTGAGAAAACACCTTAGCTTCGTGAAGCTGATCAAACAAGTCATCTATTCTCGGCAATGGATACTTGTTCTTCTTAGTCACCTTATTCAGCTCACGATAATCCACACTCAACCTCAGCGATCCATCCGCTTTGGTAACAAACACAACTGGTGCACCCCATTCGGACACACTACGCCGAATGAATCTTTTCTGTAAAAGGTCATCAACCTGCACCCTCAACTCCTGCTGTTCCCTAGGCACCATCCGCCTAAGAGGCATCACAACAGGTCTGGCTCCTTCAACTAGATCTATACGAAACTCGATCTCTCTATGCGACGGCAACCCTTTGACCTCGTCAAAGACATCCTCGAATCCATTAGCGATCGGCACTGATGATAGTCCATCCCGTGGAACAACCAGCGAATACATGAAGCTCATGAAGACGCCTTCTTCATGCTTACATCGTATCACAATCTTTCGCCCCTCCACATTCTCGACTGTCACTTCCAACCTCTCGCAATCAACCTTTGCCGCATACTTCCTAAGCCAGTCCATACCCAAAATAATTTCGAACCCCGCAAAGTTCAGAACAAAACAATCACAAACAAAAGAGCAATCATGACTCGATACAACTAGACCACGGCATAACATACACAACCAAGACGAACCCCCAACTGGATTAGTCACAACCAATGGCCTATCAACAATATCCGGTTCCAAACCCAACCGGCCTACAAGTTCACTACAAACAAGCGAATGCGACGCCCCAGTATCAAACAGAACTCTAACTGGAACACCACATAGGAAAAGAGTACCTTGAACCACCACACTCTTTCCTTTCTCTTCAGCGGTTGGAGCTTTCGAAGACGACGGAACAGCTCCCAAAGCATAAGCTTGCACAATCTGCTTGTCCTTCCGCGGTTCTGGACAATTCTTCCTGAAATGCCCCGGCTTGTCACAGTTGTGACACTTCATCGGTGCCTTTGGATTCTTACAATCCTTCGAGAAATGGCCCTTCTGCTGACAATTGTAGCAGGTCACTTCGCCCTTCGGCTTCTTCTGGCCATCCTTACCCTTCTGCTGCTGCTGCTTCCTCTTCTTGTTTCCACCCTGCTGGGGTTTAGACTCTTCCCTGGTCACAGCAACAACAGATCCTTCCTTAGGAAACAGACTCTCATGCCTGAGAGCCTTCTCCACAAGCTTCTCAAATGAATCGTCCAAATGATCCACCAACTGTCTCCCAAGATAACCGTCCAAGCCTGTCACAAACTTCTCATTCTTCTGATATGCAGATTCAATATATGACCGAGCATACTTGGACAATGCTTCAAACTCAGAAACATACTCAAGAACTGGTCTTCCACCTTGCTTGAGCTCCACAAACTTCTTGAACAGAACAGACTTCTGAGCTGTAGAAATGAACTTAGCCTCAATTCTGACTTGGAATTGCTCCCAAGTAATCTCTTCCTCCGGAGTATTGATGGTAATAGAGTTCCACCAATCAGAGGCTCTCCCTTGAAGCTGCCTTGATGCCAACTTTCTCTTAGTTGCATCATCAATTCCCAAATCACCAAAGATCCTTCTACAAGCATCTATCCATCTCTGGACTTCGATAGTTGATTCTGTTCCCAAGAAAGCCTTCCCTCCAAGAGCAGTGTAGTCCTTACACAGCTTAGCAAAATCCACCGGCTTTGGAGTTTGGACTTGAACCCCAACATCAACTGCTGTCCCTGGAACTGGTATCCTTCTCATGATCGAAGTCATCATAGCTTCGAACATAGCAACATAATCAGCAGCCCCTTCAGTAGCACGGCCTTCCCTAGCAGCTGGTCTCCCTCTTCGACTCATTCTCAATATCTATAAAAAGGAATGATTAGAACATCTTGAGAAACAACTACTTAAAGGACTCAAACTCTACTAATCTACTATATTATATATAGTAGTCATCCATTAAAATTACAATTACGTCTCTCATACGTAGTTACGTCAGCGAGCATTGGGTAAAATCGATTAACCAATGCTCTGATACCAAATGTGACGACCGCCCATGACCCCTGCACCGAACCTAGACAAAGTGCGCTGCAAAGTGTGCCAGGCAGCCATGGACGATTGTTAGGGTGAATTTAAATAGCAGAATCTATCGTATTACTCACAGCGCATGGACAAAATACAATATAACATATGTATATAGTGAAGCTTCACAGAATAGAATCTCATCAATAAAACTTCATAATAGTTGAATACAAGCATCTGAATAGTCAAGTCATCAAAATACATCAAGCCTCACTACAACACTCAGAGAAAATACAGACAGCGGAACACCCAGTACATATAGTAAGAAGATAATATGCAACCCTCTAGCTCGTCTTCGATATCAGCATCGTGAGAAGCAAGAACAGCACCTGTCACCTGCTACCTAGTCTGCCCATCCCAAAAATGGACGAACAACCCAAGGCAATAAGAATTAAAACATAAAGCCTTGAGTCAGACAACAGTCTTAGTGAGCAGTAAATTAACTAACAACATACCAAAAGAACATAAAGGAAAAGGAATAGGAATACAACCCTCCCACTCCAACCTCTTTCTACAGTGATAGCCCCCAGACACACACTAAGCAGAAGCAAACATAGCAGAGCATACAATTAAAGTAAAGCAATTATCACTCGAGTCAAGGGTGATGTTTTCCAAGCACAAACCCCCAAGGCCTAAACCAAGATCAGATAAGCACCCAGAAAATACCGCTCTTGAGACCGAATGACGATACAACCAAACATCCATGACTCTGGCTATCACTGTTATCATTGCTTCGATTTCACCGTTAATTGAATGACCGGCACATTCTTTCAGCCGTCCGTCAAGGGCTAATGGTAACCCCGGTTCTAGACGTAACTCCCGCACATCATCGTGACCCGTGCCTAGGACTATCGAATCTGCCCAGAGTACTCGACCATCAACAGTTGGTCGTTGGGACTATCGAATCTGCCCAAACGTACTCTTGCTTAGAGCATGCTAGAACCTTCAACAACGATGAGACCCAAGCCTCCTAGTCATCCTCCTTGACGACCATTCTCATATCCATCCATTATCCTCCACTCGAACCATTTCACCGAGTTATCAACATGCTTGGGATGATCCCGTCTGGATTAAACCAAGTCTTCATCACATGATGCCTCGCTTCATTACATCCTCGCAAAGCCTCATCTCAACATCACATCGTCAAATCTATGCATAAGAACTCCATCATCCCGCTACATATGCCACGAGCAGCTTTCCCAATTCAAGAGCCTTTCCCTTAGCTTTTGAATCATCTTCGACCATCTTGTCTAAACAAATCATCAATCATCTAATTCATAGCAATCAATCAAGTCAAACATTAATCCAAGTAAAACAAGCATTCAAATATGATCTAAATAGTCAATTATAACAATAATGGCAATTTCGTAATTAAAGAGTTGAAAGTCTAACAAGCATGAAACATGAGAAATATCACTACAACTTGATGAATGAACTTGCATAGGTTATCATGTAGAAAAATGGTTGTCAAATCATCATGAACAATGGATCTATATGGATCTACACTTAAATTTACAAAAATGCATGGAAATCACTACTTTAACACCAAATCAAGCCAACGATCCGATATACTCCTTTGGATCCGTGTGAGAGATAATCACCACTCACCAAATCACCTAAACAATCCCAAATCAACACACTTCAGATCTGGACAGCGAAGGATCGAGCTTGATCTATCACGAATCCGCTTCAAACGAAGAAATCTCACTTCAATGGATGAAGATCCTCAATCTAAGCTCTTGAATCTTCAATTTGATCTTCAACTTGGATGGATGGAATCACTAGATTAGAGTGGAGAGAAGTGAAGAAGTGTAGAAGTCGAGCTCTCAAAATGGCAGCACTTCGTCGCTTCGAAATCCGGATCCCAAAAATAAAGCCAACCCCCTTCTATTTATAGCTGAAATCTCCCCTAGGTCGCTCGGAGTTAGGTCGTACACGACCTATGGAGCTACGACCTATGACCTACAACCCCTCCGACCTAAAGCTTGCCAATCTACGACCTAACCAAATGCGCATCCGCGACCTAGCACTTAAGCACTTCTTCGACCTAACAACATAACGCCTTCAACGACCTAACTGCTAAGTCCTTACGCGACCTAACACTCACGCACTTCAACGACCCAGCAACCTACCGCATAAGCACATTCACGCGACCTACGACTTAACACCATCGCGACTTAACAAAGTCACGACCTAACACTTAAGCGAAACCTTGCGACCTAACAACTTAGAAGTCCCCGACCTAACTGCATAGCACCTCAGCGACCTAACTAACACGGCACCCCCATAGGTCGCTTACGACCTAACTACAAACCTTAAGTCGCTCAGACGACCTATCACAAAACTCCTAGGTCGCTCACTTCTACCCAGCTTCTTTAGGTCGTTGCCGACCTAACTATACTAACAAGCTATCCACTAGGTCGCTAACCCTATAGGTCGCTCCTCCATACTAGGTCGCTTTATCTCTTAGGTCGCTAACAACTGGCTTCCTTAGGTCGCTGCCTTCCTTCGTCCTATAGGTCGCTCCAATGTTTAGGTCGTTCACAACACTAGGTCGCTCACGACCTAACTACGACAACACCTTAGGTCGTAAACCCACTTAGCTCCTTATGTCACTAACTCGCCTAGTTACTTAGGTCGTTGCCGACCTAACCCCACCCCTCTACCCTAGGTCGCCACCCCTATAAGTCGTCTACGACTTAAATGTTATACGACCTAAACTTCAACATAACTTATCCGAATTCTCCCCAAAATCTGAAACGTCTTAAAAATGCAGAAAATTCAGATTTTAACGAACTTTTCGATCCGTAAAATACGGGTCGTTACATATATGGGGTTAGTATCACGGTCAACTTAAGTCAACTCAAAGTCAAAATCTCTGGCCAAAGTAGTTTGATTAATAATAATTGTTATTATCGAACCAAGGACTTTGTGTTTGAAGTATATAGTTGAATATGGACGATATTAAGATTTTGTCCATTACCAAATTCTATAAGTGCAAAGTGATATAGTTTTGATGATAAGAAGTGGTGCAATCGGGTAATTCTTAACAAAGTAAAATTGGATTTTACCAAAATAAAGTAAGAGATAGATTTAGCCAAATGTCACACCACCTGCTATGTAACGTGTGAACGTTAATATTAGAATAGTTCGATATTAATTACTGATTAAATTTCACCTAAAGAGTCACACGACCGAAACATTGAATACTCCTTTGACCACATGATTTAATTAAATTGTAATTATTATAAATTAATTAATATTTAAGAAATTTTATTCATAAAATTTTATTTTGATTTGATGAACAATAGTAATAAGTATATTAAAAATAGTTATAGATATACTAATCGATATACGATATCGATATGTGTTTAAATTGGATTTAAATGCATTACATTTTTATTCGGGCTTCATATGTGTTTGAAGCCCATATCCATGCTTAGGACCAGATAAGGGTAGATATGATATAAGGAATGGGCTAGGGTCTTGATTGGATAAGGGGATGAGAATGAGTAAGAGAGAAAAGTGGATCTGGATCCTAACTTATCTCTCTAGTCTTTCCTTTACAAATACATCACAACCATCATTCTTCGAAGAACCTTTTAGAAGCCTTCATCCTCTCTACCTCTGCCTGAATTTTATCTCTACCTCTATCCCCATTTCAAAAGCTCAAATCAAATAAAATAAACACATTCGATAGCTGGTGGTCATTGATTTAGGAGCTAGCACTCTATAGGATTAGAAACTAGTTCAAGGAGTTGACGATTCTAGTATATCGTTATGTCGTCATATTCAAAATGGTTGTGTAATTATATACTTATGTAATTTTTGGAAAAATTATAACATAAACATGCCTTTAATTCTCATGGAAGAGAATAAAAAAATGAATTTTTGAATTTAAATTAATTTAATATACGTTATTTGATTTATGTAAGCTTCATAATTTAAATATTAGATCCTATATTACACAAAATATGGTCTTAAAATTTTATATAAATAAAAATATACTTAAAACAATTTTGATATAACTAAAAATTATATATATTATTCAAATGTTATTTAAATCATTTAAATTTATAAATAAATAATATCGATAAATATTATAAAGTATGTTTTTTTAGAAAAATGTGTGATCCTCTAGAGTAGAGGAGAGCACACTATTATAAAATCTGTTTTAAATTTTATAAAATTAAATTTACTCCTAATATAATTTCATCTTATAACTATAAATATAATATAAATATTTAAATAATTACTAAAATTAATAATTGGTCTTAAAATTGATTTTAAATTATAATATTTATATATTATTAAAATATCTTCTAGATTTTTACTAAAATATTTTCATTTGAAATTTTCTTTTAATTTCTTTTATTAATTTCTTTATGAATTTATTTATTTAAAATTAAAGTAAAAAACAACTTTTGCCGTGAGCGATTTAATAAATAAATATATTTTTTGAAAAAGTAAGCATATGTATTTTTATTATATATGATATATATATATATGTCATTTAAGTATTTATTAATAAATTTATAAGATAAATATATATTATTAAATTTTATAATATATATACATATATATTATACATACGTATATTTTAAATATATTTTTAATTTCAAATTTTCAGTAAAATAAATAAATTTTTAATATAATTTTAAATGATTTTAAATATACATATTTATATATACATATATTTTTTAAAATTCACACACACATATATATATATATATGTATATATTCATAAATAATTTCAAAATAATATATATATATATATTTGCAATATTTTGTATATATAAATTAAAGTATATAAACATACATTTGGATGATATATTTGTATACTAGATGAGGAAACATGTCTACTGCGGTATAAATCCCAACACTTATACATGAGCATATTAAACCTTGCACGGATTGCTATGTTACACATGCGTGCAAACACGTATATATGTGTATATAGCACACGTATAAATAATATAATATAAAACCATATTATAAATAAATAAAATAATGATTTTATTTAAAATATATTTAGAAATGTTCTAAATAAATTAGACTTCATAGCCCAATAAAGGTTGAAAATAGTAAAAAAAATTAAAATTCACCCAATACTTCCACTGCTGGCCAGTCCAATTTCAACAATGGTATCAGAGCCCAATAGCCTATATGGTCTAAATTAGTCATGTTTGGATTAACAAATTAAGCTCATAGTCCAAATAGTATGGTTCCTAAAAGATATTGTTGAAGGAATGTGTTTGGGTAATAAGATACTCTGCCCTACCTAGTTATCGGCCTGACTCGAATAGATATGTGAGCCCAAAGGTTGCCCTTAATAGAAAAAGCCCAATTTGAATTGGGTCTAGGGGTAATTTTCAAAATTGTTTGAAAGATAAAAATATAAGCTTTTATATTTAAAAGTTAAATTTAAAATAAAATATATAGATATTATGTAACAACCCGCATATTTGCCGATTTTATATTTAAATATTTTATTTACATATTTCATCATTAGTCGGATTTTAGTCCGAAAAGCTACTTTTTGCAAACGGTCGAATTGGGCTCGAGACCACTTCCATTGAGTTCAAAATGCCGTTTGCGACCTTTTTGAGTATAAACTTTGATATGTTTGGAGCTAGTAAAAAATTTGACCATTTGCACTTTGGGTTTGGGTTTTGGTTCAGCCCCTTTGCCAACTTAACCCCCAAATCTAAACCACTCCTCCCCATTCTCCCTCACTTCCTCCTCATTTCAGTTCTTGAGCAACAATGGTGAGTGGAATGGGAAATTAGAATTCCCAAGCCCTAGTTTCCATTTGCAAATCAAGTTCTAACTCCAAATTCAAAGAGAACCCATTGGTAAGCTTCATCTCCTTCTCCTCCAATACATTCTCTCTTTGATTTCAGAAAATTCATAAACCTAATTTGGGAAATGTTTCTCTTTTAGCTTAGATTCATGCTTCTTGTGTTGAGATTGAAGTGTGGTTGATCTTCCCTTGTCTTCAAGCTTCTTCTTCATTTGTTTGGGTTCAAAGGTGAGATTTTTATCTCACATCTTAAACTATATTTATCTTCGATTGTTAGGTATGAATTCCTAACACTTATTCTTGTGCAATTGCACTTGGTTTGGATTGATTTGGTGAATATTCCAATTTTTAGTGTTTGGAGTTCAATTCTTTAAAAATCCAAACTTTGATCTTTGATCATGATTTTTGTGGTGCATTTAAGAGCGTATATGGCCGGGTAGTCGATGGGCGTAAACCCTTAGTGCGGTTGCTTGACCGATTGCATTCCGGAAAGGATTGGCATTCATTTGATTGGCATGGGAGTGCTGGAAACAGGCTCCGGTCGACCGACCTCAGGGTCTGGTCGACCGACCTGCTACTCTAGCATCTCCCTGCCTCTGTTTGGAAGTGCAGGTTACAGGCTCCGGTCGACCGACCTCAGGGTCCGGTCGACCGACCTGCTACCCGAGCACTTCTGTCTCTGGTCCGGTCAACCGACTCAGGGAGTCCGGTTGACCGACCTGCTCCTATTTGCCAATTATGCCTATATTGCCTATTTTGTTTGAATTTCCAACTTTAATCGATTCGTGTTGTCTCCTATTTGTTGTTATCATTTCTTAAGACTTTGATGACTCCTCTTTCGGGATGGTACCTCGTTAGGTCGCTCGACCCTATTCCCCTTAGGTCGAACCCCGTACCCCCCTTCGTAGGGGATCTTATCTGAAAAACATTCATCAGAATTTATACTTTGATGGATTTGATATCGATTCCTTTGGATTTTATTCACGTCTTCGAATGTGAATTTTTATGATTGATTGTTTCTACAATCACTTCTAGGATTTGTCACTTCAAAATATAAAGGTTTTCTATACTAGTATTAAATATCAAAACTCTTCATCAAAACGATTTCAACTCTATTTTCAATATCAAAGCTCGTTCCTTAAAACCGTTTTCCAATCTATTAGTATATACGAACCTTTACCTCATTCGTATGAGAAAATCTAATTAAACGGCTTAGCAAAACAAGTGGTATGAAACGCTTGCGTTTACTTCGTCGGTTAATTTATGGACTTGTTCGAGTGAAACTCTTGTGACAATTTTCTAGTGGAGATCTACAATCTGTTCGTAAATATTTGAATTAAGCAAGTGGTTATGGGACATGAAGCTAAACTCTTATATTTACTAGCTTAGTGTAATCGACACTTCCTTATGATCATGACGATCATTCTTGTGATTTAGACTAGCGATTGTGCGATGTCTCTTTGTCCATGTGAAGGACTGTGCTTCATTTTATTGAGCTCCGTCTCATTTCTTTGTGGGCTAGCAACCCATGTACTTTTAATGTGCTTCGATTCATCTGATGTACCGTTTGCACTACATCGATGTCTCGGCCTTCCAATTCATTGGACGTACCGTTTGCACTGCGTCAATGTTCTGAATTGTATTATCTTTCCGATTCATTGGACGTACCGTTTGCACTACGTCAATGTTCAATTCATTGGACGTACCATTTGCACTGCGTCAATATTCGATTCATCTGATGTACCGTTTGTACTACATCGATGTCTCGGCTTTCCAGTTCATTGGACGTACCGTTTGCACTACGTCAATGTTCAATTCATTGGACGTACCGTTTGCACTGCGTCAATATTCGATTCATCTGATGTACCGTTTGTACTACATCGATGTCTCGGCTTTCTGGTTCATTGGACGTACCGTTTGCACTGCGTCAATGTTCCGGCTTTCATGCTCCTGTTTGGGATTGGCCATCCTTTTCTTGTGATTTCTGGATTTCTAATTATTGATTTCTGGAATTTATGTTTCACCAGCTTTTACCATTGACATTGATGAGTATGTCATTTTATTGTGGCTTGGTGAATTAAATTAAGAATATGACGTTCTTTTCTCTATTTTGAGATTATTGAGATATTGTATGACTTTTGTGGGATTTCTAATGTATACTTATCATAGTATGACACCTTTTTGTTATCATACGTTTTATTATCATATCTCATATCCTATCTCACTTTATCTAATATTTATAGCTAGACTGATCCGTTTATTATTTTCTTCTTAAATAATACTCGGGTCAGACTGAGATTTTACAGGTGCTTCCTCATGACTTCTTATCTGGAGCCATCATCTGACTTTTGGTTAACTACTCTAGTTTAGTAGTTTTTGTTGTATGCATTTGAGATTAGACTAGTTGATGTATACATATTCTATTGTCTTGCACTTGTATCTATTCTTTTGTGTTATTGTGGATCTTATTTGACCACTACTCTGATGTACACTTTCATGTGTTATATTCATATCTATTTCCGCCTTTGTGATATGAATTGTCTGTGACTGATTTGTGTTATATTTATTTCTATATTTGTTTCCGAAGTCTATATAGCCACTGTGTGGTAGCTTTGAGTTTGTATCCATATGTCGGATTTCCTCTTGAGATGAAAAGTTATATTTTTATCTGGCATATCGGTACTCGCACAAAGCAATTACACAGATGGTCGCTCCTCAATAGCCTTATTCTCCGTGCTAGTTGACGGCATTACCTCGTAGTGTCCTTGGCTAGCTTGGGTATAGAGGTGGGGTGTCACATATTATAAATGTTATAATATAATGAAAATTTTCAAAATGTTTGAAAACTAATATAAAATTAATTTCTTATTAATAAGATTAATAAATTATTTAATTAAATAAGTTATTTAATTAATAAATATATACAATGATTATATATTATGATATATGTTATGTTGTTTTAAAATGTTAAAATTACAAAAATATACATGTACATATATAAAATGAATTTCAAAACTAATACAAATTTAATTAATATTATTTAAATTAATTAGAGTTAATTAATTAAATAATATACACACATATATATGATATATATGTTATACTATAATAAAAAATGTTATAGTAGAATAATATAAGATTAATTAAAGAATAATTAATTAAATAAGATTTAATTAATATAATATTATACACAAGACTATTATATAAGTACATTAAAATATAAAAGATATACAACGATAAAACTCATATAATGTGAATGTATAAATTAAAGGTGGAACATTAAGAAACCTAAATAGTCTTAAGGAATAAATACATATGCAAATGTACGTATACCTGATTTTTGATGTGTCCGACACTTGAATCACGAGTGTATTTCATAAGAAATACATTATTCCATAAGTCGATATCACTCAATATAGTATATTGAAGATTATGAATCTTTAATATGATGTTGTCCTCTATCATTTATATATTAATAGATTATTGCATCCTCTTTAGTTGTTGAGCTTTCCTCAAGCGAGGGATATTATGTGTAGTACTATTAATATAATAAATAGATACGATAAGGTAACTGCACATATTTGTTGGGCTTTCCTTAAGATATGTGCATTATACTTAGGCCGTCAATCATACTTTATATTTTGATCTTTCCTCAAGGTAAAGATAGTATTATGACAAAATACCATGGGTTAGGAGTTGTATATGATACAACCGATTAGGAGTTATCCATTATATTGGGAGTGTGATTTGTTAAGCTTTCCTCAAGGTTAGAATTCTAAGACATACGAGTCCTAACTCTTACTATTGAATTCGTAGGAGCTTTATGTTTCGACTTAGGGTTTGGCGAAACATAAAACACTAGTGGGTGCATGTTAGTAAAATGAAAAATAAAGTTTAACCTTATTAATATTATAAGGATATCTACTATGTTAATGTCCTAGTAATTTACCCATTAGAACTTATAGATAATGTCAAATTTAAGTCCTTTTAATGAAAGTGATCGATTAACTAGACTAAACAACTATGTCGATTGGCTAGGAGCTATAAAGATAGCTCTGACATATGAGCGAGTTTGGTTGTCTGAACTTGTGCTCTGCTAACAAGACCCGTTGATAATGATCGCGAAGACCTACATGTTTCTTATAGTAAGTGGGTCACTGACTTCAAAATACCCAATTATTTATGTTGTCTACTCTAGACAAACAGTTGCAAAGGCAGCATGAACCAATATCTTTCCATGAGATATTTGATAGTCTCGAGGCACTTTTGGTGAGCAATATCATTCCATAAGGCATGGGCCTACAAAGAAACCGTTCAACACCAAAATGCAAAAGGGACGGAAGGTGAACGATTACATATTGATGATGATGGGTTATATTGATAAGCTTACATCACTAGATATGACTATAAGCAATGAGTTATAGGTCGACTTGATTCTTGTTTCATTGATTCTCAGTATGAACTGTTCATACAGAACTATAACGTAAACAATATGAATGTGAATCTTGCGAAGCACCACAATATGTTATGGTCGACCAAGTCAGAGTATAAGGAACAATCGACTGTGCTTACAGTGAAAAGTTAGGCATCATGTTCGAACAGTTCGAAAAAGCGAAAGAGAGATGGTAAAAAAAAGTAAGAAAGGAAAGAAAGCTATTAATGACAAGGGTGAGTGTCACCATTGTCATAAGAATGGACAATAGAAGGGAAACTGTCGCGAGTATCTTAAGATTCTAAAAGAAAAGAAGAAAAATAGTTCTAAAGCTCCATTAGGTATATTTATGATTCAAAATAGTTTTGTAATCCATAAAATGTTTTAGATTTTAGATATAGGATCTGAAGCCCCTGTTCGTAATGTGTTATAAGGGCTTAGGAACGGCATCCTGTGGAAAACGGTGAAATGAAACTCCAAGTTGTTGATGAGTCTATCGTAGATGCAATGGCTATGGGAGATTTTCATTTATGTTTGCCTAGTGGTTTTGTTTTGAGAATTAATAAATGCTATATTGCAAAAGACTTTATTAGTGGAATTATTTTTGTTTCTAGATTGTCTAAGACTGGATATATATTTTATTATGCAAATAATGTTATGAACATTTGTTTGAATGGAAGTGAAGCTTGTGATGGTTCTCTTGAAAATGGCATTAATGAGATCAATACAAATTATGTATGTTTTGTGAGTAATTCTAGTAGCAATATAATCGGTAGTTATCCTTGGCACTGTATGCTAGGTCATATTAGTGAGAAACGACTACACAAACTAAAAAGTGAAGGTTTTACCATCACTTTATTTTGAATCATTTGACACGTATGTGTTGTGTCTCAAAGAAAAAGTGACCAAGCACCCCTTCAGTGGGATCGATGAAAGAGTGAATGAACTCTTAGGGCTTGTACATCGTGATGTATATGGCCCAATGCCTATTGTAACCAAAGAAAATAGTTCATACTTTGTTCCCTTTATAGATGATTTCTCGAGAGTATCTTATGAAGAACAAATTCAATACCTATGAGAAATTCAAGAAGTATAAGAATGAAGTCAAAAATCAGACGAACCAAAAGATTAAAACCCTATGATCTGATCGTGGAGGCGAGTAAGTTGGATAAGAGCTCCAACATTACTTACAAGATAATGGGATCATCTCTCAAGTTACTCTACCCTATACTCCACAACACAATGGTGTGTCAGAGTAAACGAACCGAACCCTATTAAATATGGTTTGTTCGATGATGAGCAAGGCTAAGTTGCCTTCGGCCTATTTGGGATATGCACTAGAAACCGTAGCACATATGCTGAAGTTAGTACCTACTAAATCTGTTCCTAAGATGCAATATGAGATATGGCATGGGAAGAAACCATACTTTAATTATTTAAAGGTATGGGGTTGTCCAGCCTATGTTAAGAACATTGGCCCTAATAAGCTTGAGCGAGATCAACATTATGTAAGTTTATAGGAATCCTAAGAACTCAAGGGGATATATTTTCTACAATATGGAGGAACAAAAAGTGAGTGTTTCCAAATATGCTATCTTTTCAGAAAGGTAATTTCTATCAAAGGAAATTAACAGCCATGTTGTACACTTGGAAATTATTTTAAACCATTTTTAAAATCATTATATAAGAAAATAATAAGTACGTCCTCATATATAATACACTCAACTCATTCTAGGGTACCACTAACCCTATCTCTATGAGTAGTCCCTACCAGAGCCAAGGTTCTCGCTTAACCTTCAGCTCTAATACCACGTGTGACGATCGAGTGATTTCGACCCTCGAAAATCAACACTAATATGTTCACTGTATAGAGTGCCGAGCAATCGAGTGCCGAAAATACCAGGTTGTTAGGGTTAAGAAGAAGAGATAAAAGAAGAAACATAAATAACAACGACATAGAATCTCACCAACGCAGCGGAACAAAATATAATATACAATAACAGCTTATTATACAAAGAACTGTAACAATTAATATACATACAAATTATCAGAGTACAATCATCAACATATAAATATGGACAGTTAAAATAACTTGTCCTCACAAATGCTGAATATACAGCCTACAATACACAGTGGAATATAATCGAGTACGTGCAATACAATGCAGGTTTTGCTATTACAAGTTCAGATTCCAACCAAGCTAAAATGTTTTATCGCAGATGCCTGCCATGAATTAACTTTACTCGTCAAAATTTCTAATTTTATTTATGCTTAGAATTCATTATATGCTAATACAAAATTCAAATTTCTTTACAGGTTGAAACAAAAACCAACCTACTATGGATAAATGTCTAGGAGATTCCAAATTCCCTTGTCAAAGCATAACAGATTCTTGGTTTTCTGTAAAAGGGGATAGTTCAAATATCCAAGATAAAACGATTCTTTATCTCAAGGCCCGAATCTATATAACATAAGGGGTTTCTTTATGAACTTCTAAATCATTATTAATTCTCCATCACATGTCAATTTCTAGAAAAAGTAAATATTCAAAATCCTCTTAAAGGAAGGGATTCTTAAAGAAAAGCATGTTCTTATCCATAAAGTCTACTAGTCCATGAATCATGACCTCGGAGACTTGCAAACAAGACATTCCTTTTTGCTAAGCGAAACCTGAAGTGGTACAATTATACATGTTAGATAAAGGTGGGGTAGAATACAACGACATTATATCAAACACGCGGTTTTATTACAAACATACCAAATACATTTTTGAGAAAGATAGTTTCAAAAATCAGAAAGGTTATTACCAATTACCCTATAGATCGGGGGAGTATATATTTCAAGAGAGATTTAATAAAACTACAAAAATTATTATTTAGCCTTAACAAATATATAAAAGTTTTTGATCTAAAGATGTGCCGATAGAAGCACTCTCAAAAGCTTCCAAAACTCATTGTAAAGGAGAAAACCTATTCAAGTTTTCTAAAGAATTCAAACTAATAAAGCTTATCAGCACCGCTAAGAACTATAATTAGAAGAGCTTATTCTCCATTGAAAGACTATTGGTTCATTAATCATTACCACTTAGTCTCTAATTTGAGATATGCATTTCTGTTATGAGACTGGCTCAAAAACCCTTCTCAATGGCAACGCTAAGAAGGGGCTTCTTTATCAAAGAACTCAAATACCAAAATCTTTTCAACTTCATTGGCTTAAAACCCAAACCAATAAAAGTGCTTTACAAAGGAAAGTTTGATTTTGAGGAAATATTCTTTGCCTTTCCAAGAAGTTCTTTTTCGAAAAAATTCTTCCTTCCAAAGGGAAATTTCATATTAGAAAAGTTGAAGTTTTCAAAAAGGTTTTCCAAAACATGTCAATTGGCCAAAAATCAATTTAACAAATAAATTTTCCACAAACTTCTTTTTACTAAAAAGCCTCTAACGTATTTCCAGAGCACCTCCTAGAGGGACAGACAAAGCCTTTGACACATTTCCGGAGCACTTCCTAGAGGGAGAGACAAAGCCTTCGACGCATTTTTGGAGCACCTTATAGAGGGAGAGACAAAGCCTCTAACACATTTCCAAAGCAGCACCTAAAGGGACGAAGAAGCCCAAAGCCAAAAGAGAGGAAATGCCTAAGGAGAAGAAAAAATAAAAAGGGACTAAGATGTCCAAAGCCTAAAGAGAGGCAAAGCCCAAGGAGGGGCGAAGAGAAAAGGGAATAAGATGTCCAAAGCCCAAAGAGAGGCAAAGCCCAAGATGGGGCAAAGATAGAAGAGATGTAGAAGTCCGAAGCCCAATAAAGAGGCAAAGGGAATTAAGCAAAGAATAAATCCTTACTAAAAGGATAAGAATAATTTCGTCTGAAGGATAGACCAAAACAGACTTCTAATAGGTTCGGTCCAAACCCAAGATGAGAAAGCCTTCAAAGGAAGGTCTGTGTAATGAATATCAATAAAATAATTTGACTTTTTAAATTTGAATGGCTAAATAGCCAAATGGAACTACTTTACTGAATGACCAAACACCCAAATAGAACTACTCTGCTGAACTGCTAACCGAATGGAACTACTCTGCTGAATGGCTAAATAGCTGAATAGTTGAACGGCTGAACGAAACAGCTTTGCAAAACGATTGAATGATTGAACGTAACTACTTTGCTGAATGGCTGAACGACTGAACGAAACTACTTTACTCCAGTATAAAATTGAAAGCAATAATAATAAATAATAAATACTTTTAAGATCACATATCTCTTAGTAGATACATTCCATTAAACGACGGGAATCTCTATTACTATTTAAATCTCCAGAGAAAATGGGAATTTCCAGATAGAGTTTCTGGTTTTCTATTCAAATTAGTATTGCCAAATGGATTTCTAATGTTATTATTATGTGGATTTTTGGTCTTCTTATTATTATCATATGGATTTATGGTTTTTATATTATTATCAGATGGATTTCTGGTATTCTATTCAGATTATTATTGCAAGATTGTTTTATGGTCTTCTTATTACTATCAAATGGATTTCTGGTCTTCTTATTACTATCAGAGAATTCTGGTCTTCTTACTATTATTAGATGGATTTCTGGTTTTCTTATTATTATCAAATGGATTTCTGGTCTTCTATTCAGATTATTATTGCTAGATGGTTTTCTGGTCTTCTTATTATAAATTTCTAGTCTTCTTATTATTATCAGATGGAATTCTGGTTTTCATATTATTATCATATGGATTTCTGGTCTTCTATTCAGATTATTATTGTCGGATGGTTTTCTGGCCTTCTTTTTATTATCAGAAAGATTTATGGTCTTCTTATTATTATTAGATGGATCTCTGGTCTTTTATTCAGATTATTATTGTCAGATGGTTTTCTGGTCTTCTTATTGCCAGATGAATTTCTGGTCTTCCTATTATTATCAAATGATATTATGGATTTCTTATTCTTAGATGGTATTTTGGATTTCTTATTATCAGAACTTAAGGTCAAATATTTTTATGGCCTACTCTTTAAAATTAGCATTAGATATGTAACGACTCGTATTTTTGAGTATTCGAATTTGAATATTTAATTTATTTAAATATTTGTAATTGAATTTAGAGAGAAAAATATGTTCAAATAATTACTCGATTTTTGATGATGTATTTTAATTTAATTTATAGTATTTTTCCAAATTTTTAATTTGAAAAATTAATTGAATTTCTATTTGACTTATTTTACGTCTAACGTTGTATTTTAGAAATTAACAAAACATGATAACCAGTGTGTTTTATCTTTGTTTTGTGATCATGTCACATTTTGCTATGTTGTTGTATTTTATTTTATTTTGTTCGCGGCCCGTAAGCGAGCGCGGGATAGTAAGGAAAGGTACCAAAATCTTTTCAAATCAAAACAAACCCAATTCACAGCATCAATTTCCAATAGCATATACAATATCTTCAAATCAACCGCCCATTGTCTTCCCTTCCACCCTACCAGCCACCTTTGTCCACCATGATTTGGCTTTGATTTTGACTTTTGGTCTAGAAATAATGCTTATGGGTTATATATACACACACACACAGAGAGAAGCACAGCCTTCTTCTTCTTGATTTCACTTCTACCCGACAATGCAAATCCAATCCTTCTCTTGCTTTAAAAATAAATTTCTCTCAAACCATTTGGTATCTACCAAAACTCTCAACTACAAAGTTGTTCATCATCGAATCTAGTTTATTCTAAAAATAGTTTTATGGGTTTTTGTCGAGTAATTTTAGAGATATGCATAAATAACAATAAGTGGTTGAGAAAATGACCATTTTCAACTATCACAGATTGGCAAACAAAGGATATGGATGTGACCGTATGATCGAATCATGATTTTTAGAGGATGTTTGGTGATTTTTAATGTTGTGAATCATCGAGGAGGAAGAGTTGATCAATTTTTATTCAAAAAATAATTTCCGGTGAACCAATGCCGTGAAGGGTAGCGGAGGTGGCGGAGAGGACCTGGGGACGAGGCAAAGGTTTTGACTGTGGCCGATTTTTGGTAATGCTTTCGAGTATGGTGAATAGCTCAATTAGGGTTTTATATGGCTATTTGACGTGTGCTCAGTTATTGATGTGGCAATAATTATAGGGGGCATCATGGTGAACGACACTTGGCGTAGAGGCGTCTCTGCGATTGGTGGTGATTGTGGCAAGGTGGTGTAGGTTGTAGTTCAATGTGGTGGCGATGATGGAGAAATTAGTGGATATGTTCCATAGCAGGCGCATGTTTGAATTTGGGATGATGGTCGTATTTTGATCGACGATGCTAGGAGAGACGATGGTGGTTATATAAAGTCAGTCGAGGCTTGTGGTGCCTATGAAGGTGATCGAAGATGTGGATGGTGGCCGAATGGTGATGTGCACGTGCACGCATGGACGTTGTGCACGAATGTGAGCTTCACATTTTGATTTGGGGAAAGTTGCATTAGGGAAGATGGTTTACTTGTAGGCTTGGATGTGGGTTTGCTTGGAGATGGGCTTTGTCCCAAAGGAAGTTGGGTGAGAAATTGTTTTGTTTTAAAAAATCTATAAATTGAATATTTGTGATACTCAAATGGCCATATATCGCTCATTTTAGCTCTGTTTAACTCACAGATTTTTGCATTAGAACCGTAATCACGAGTATAACATTTTTGTGTGATTGTTGATAGCTCTGGCTATGTATAAAATTTATGACATATGAAAACGGATAGGACTTCAATTACGTTGTTTTAATTAATAACATCATTTAAATTTATATACCTTAATTATTAATGTTTATTCGGCCATATAAAATACTATTGAGTTAAATTGGATTGAGTATGGTAATTGGACATTTGATTAGCGGGATAAAACACCACTCCGCTAATTAAATTAATTAGATATCTATTTAGTAGAATAAATCACCGTTCTGCTATTATTAACTGGATATGTTAAATTTGGACATTTAATTAGCAAAAATAAAACCCGTGTTGCTAATACATCAGTGTGGATACTCAGTTACATTCTAATCGATTAGCATTGGATAAGTGCCGTATTCATAATTGATTGTTAATTATGAGTTGAATTTACATATGTGATGTATGTAAATACCTGATTATAACTTGGATAGTAATGGAATTAATAGTGACTAAATTAAGTACCTTTAGAGTTGCTAAGCCTCTTCTAATTTGAAAAGATAATTATTTAATAAAGTTATTTAAAGAAATTATTGTTTATTAATAATGTTTTAAGTAATAGTTGATTATTGTTTTAATAATAATAAAAGATTAATTGTTTTATGATGCTTTAAAGTATTTCATAAAGTTACTTAGGAATATTTTCCAAAGTTATTTAACTATTGTTTCAAAAATGTTTAATTAAATTGTAGTTATTTGTTAAAAAGTTAATTAATTATTTAATTAAAGTTATTTTATAACAATTTGATTTTAAGTTAATTTTTATTTATAATTAATTATTTTATTATATTTTAAAGTTAATATATTACTATAATAATATTGGTTAAAGTTAAATCAATATATTATTAGTGTTGTTCTAAAGCTATTACTTTAAATGAGGTTTAAAGATAGCTAAATAAAAAGGGTGTTTAGATGGTAACTTGCCATGTGACAAGTGTTTAGATGATAGACTTATTTTGTTAAAGGTGTTTTGGATAATAAAAGGTTTTATAAGAAGATGGTTAAAATAATAAAACTTTATTTTAAAAGAAATTGTTTTTAAACGAAGGATTTTAGAAAGGGTTTTATTTAATAAAAAAGATTAATTAAAGAGGTTTATAAATTATAAAGAGGTCTGGAATTAGGAAAAGGAGTTGGGGTTTTTAATGATTTCTGAATAGAGATTTCTAAATGTCGTTTGGTGATTTGAAAAGGGAAGTTTTATAAATAGTTTGAGATTTATAAAAGAATATTACACTAAATTAAATTCGGAAATTTATAAAGAGGCTTTATAAATAGATTTGGAGATATTTAAGAAAAAAAGAATTTTATGGAAAGAATTGTTGATTTTCATGATGTAATTTAAGGGGCAGGGAGTGCCTACATTTTACTATGGATTCGCTGGGATAAGACGTAACCATTGAGTAAACTGCGATCCATGATTGATAGTAAACAGTGCTTTCCATATCTACTTTTAAACGTTTTCAAGTTTTTTTAAAAGAAATGGTTTGTGAATATACTTATACCGATGAGATAAGTATATAAATATTTGGAAGATGATTTTAAGTTAATGGAAGATTAATTTAAGAGGCTTAGTGATTTCCATGGAAAATGAAATCTCTGTTTGGATTGTTTGTTTATTTAATAGTTAAATAACTGACTATCAAATCTTGGCTAAAATATGTAATCCTTCTTAATTTTGGTGGTACGGAAATATTCCCCACTTAACACGAAGGATTTTAACTCTGGAAATATCTAGGAGAAACACGGGGATTTATGGTATAGTTACCGTCGGTGGTGCTATATTGTACGTATAAACTCGTTTTGTTCTTCTAGGACAAATAGTACGGGGATATGTCCACTTAAAAGTTAGGGGGTGATCCCCACTCTTGTGTGTTGTTTGATTATTTCCTAAAGAACCGGTAATGAGTATTTCGAAAATCAACGATTAATCTTTTTGGAGTGCCTAGGAAGCGGAAGAGTGTACTCATAAGAGATGACTCGAAACCGATAACCACTTTGAAACCATTTATGGCTCTATGGAGGAGTTTTGTGATATATTGAGATGTTGGAATCCATGTGTGGTTTCGAACCCGTTGGGGGTATGGGAATCCATGTGCAATTCCAAGATCTATTTGAGATATGGGAATCCATATGTGATTCCGAGACCCGTTGTGGTATTGGAATTCATGTGAGATTCGATGATCTGTTTTGATGGAAGTGTGTGAGCTGGAACGCCGGACGTAGCCTCATCAGCGGAATTGACTAATAGCAGAGATAAGAGGTATGACCAATAGGGTTGGCAAACCCATAGGGCGTAGTCGACTCCTCCTAGATGTTACTTACAGTTGTTATGCATGCATGGGGCGCTGCACTTGGTCTTAGCGAGACCATCCATGTTTTTCCTATGATACATTACTAGGGATGTATGCTGCTTTAGAAGGATATCTTCGATCCTTATGCAAGGAGGATTATTTTTCGAAGTACGGAAGATGCCTCCATGGAAACCCTACACAATTAGTCAACGTGCCTTATCGATTTTTGATTATATACCTAGTATTGTTGTGGCATGCACTCACGATCATCACAACTACTTCATTATTGTTATTTTCACCCTTAGACATTATTATAATATCACGGGATTTTCTAATCTAAAAAGTTTAAGTTATTGTAAGGTAAAAAAACATCCATGTTTATGTGCGGCGTGGTCTTATGAGATACCTTTGATTTTGAAGGATTTCACAACTTGTAATAAATATAATTCCTTGTGATTTGAGTTTCTCACGCTGGTTTTACCAGACTGGCCCATGTATTGTTTTCTATAATTCTCAGGTCAGACTAATCTTTTTTCCAGATTTAGTTGGATTGTTTGGAGCTTTTAGAAGATGAGCAGGATTCTCCAAGATGTTTTCACGTATCTTATATTCTTCCGCTATTTAGAATTCTTCGGGTTTGTTTGTTGTATTTATCAAATTGTCAGGATATATTGCTATAACTGTCCGAAAGGGAGATGGGCTAGTGTACTTTGATTTTGATTGTATATACATATACATATAAAATCAAGGTGATTTCTTTTTACAAAGACTTCGTGTATATTATAGATCCACTCGTCACATTGTGAGATTATGTATTTGTTTAATTCTTCTTTTCTTCTTTCTTATTTCTTTCCTCTAACAATCTATCTTTCCAGCACTGGTTGTTCGGCACGTGAATACCATGGATGTATTAGTGTCGACTTCTGGATTTTAAAAATTCAGGTCGTTACAAGATAATTTTCTACTTCTTTATTAAATGAATTTCTAATTTCTTAGATTGCTATCCTCTATGTTGAAGCATATTTCAAGTTTAGAAATAAGAGTTATACTAAGAAGACAAGATAAGGATTGCCTATCATAGTGCACCAAACTAAAGCTCTAGAAAGCAAAATATATAGTACATACGAGGTAATGATTATTTAACTACAAATTCGTCCGATGCACTATGGTAGGAACAAAAGGTTGAACAACATGGGAGTCTGATTAAGAAGTTTACAAATGACTCTATATCAAAAGCCAATCTTCAACAACCAAAGAAGAATTAACTCAGAGAGAGGATATTTGGAACCCATACTAATCTTCTAGATGGATTTCTTACTTGTCTTTGAGACCTCCATTTGCCTACCAAGTGATATTATTCTAAATTTGAATGTTCATTATAAAAATGTATTATTGTGAACTAAGTGAAAAAGCATTTAAGTGATTTACCTATTATCTAAATATCAAAAGTTTAAAGTCTAACATACCTTTTACAACAAATCAATGACCATTGAATAGTCAATGTCAAATTCATAAGAGAACTAAAACTTTTAAGTTGACTAAAAGTGCATGAATAAATGCTAAACTTATGATGAAGAGAATGAAAGTTAACACAAAGCTATCCTAAGTATAATGTGCATCGATAAACCCATGTCTAATGGATAGATTAATGACGAATTTAAATGACAACCTTTCTAGTCAATGCCGACATAATAGAATGTTGTGTTATAATTTAAACTGGTTGTCACATCTTTTTATATTGGCGGCATAAGGACCTTGTGCCATTGATAATCTGAACTACATAATTGATTGTTGAAGTAATAGATAAAGGGAAAAACTTAATTAATACCGAACATCAGAGTGACATCATAAAATGAAGTAAATTATTCAATATCGAACATCCCGATAATGATGTAAAACATTAGTGTCAGTGAAGAGTAAGGCGATGTTAAGTTTTAGGTTTGATAAACTGTTCGTTTCACCATTAAACTAAAAATGATTGGACTAGAAAGTTAATGTTGCCTAACTACTAATTAATCCTAAAATCATCAAGCAACATAGATATTCATTATTAATTCAATCTATAAGCACAATGATCATTAATCTAAATGATAATATGAATATTAACATCAAAATCATGTAATTAAATCCTAATAACAATTTTGATATAAAATCTCCATATCTAACTCGTCGATTTAATCGATAAAAGTGACAGCCGTACGTTGATTTTAGCTTTGATTACAAGAACTAGGTGATCTTTTGAATCTTTAAGTTTGCTTACTTGAGCTTTTAACCGCAGGTAAAAAGAGAAAGAGGAAAAAGACTTGACTATTTATAAAGGAAGAAAAGACGTGCAGTTAGCATTGAATCAATTTGGAATGGACGAGTGGATCTACAAGGAATACCAATATGCAGCAAGCACTATCCTCAAAATTATTAACTTGAAAAGTCAATGCTTCCTTCATACTAGAGGGAAAATGTTACCCACGTAATTTCCAAAGGGATTATGAAATCGAATTTATGAATCTAAAGTGGGGCTTCCGAGGAAATAATATGATAATAGGAGGAATGTTAAGGCTTTTATAATGACAACAATTATAAAGCATATAAAGTAAAAATGAAGGTGTCAAATGTCACTACTAATATTGATAACAAAAATATGCGGCATGCCAACATAGTCACGACATCACTTCAGCAGCTAATGCCGACAGTATAGAGATAAGCCAGTGTCAAAAGTATGAAGATGGATCAGTGCCGAAAATATACAATGCCACGCCTTGTCAATAAAGAATCATATACAATGTCACATGTCATTAATAAAGTAAAGGTCGTCGAATGTCATCAATGTTGCATACTTATGGAGTTGAATGAATAATACCATATTCCATCAATGGAACACTTCTTCCATATAGCCAGAAGAATCAATGCCGCTCCAGATTAATATCACATCTATCCAATGTCGCCTTATTCTAATATCACCCTTCAAAGTAATGTTGTCTCCAATAAATACTGCGTGTTACTAATGCCCTCTCTTATTACTGCCGCTTATCATCAATGTCGCCAATTATTAATATCGCCTATTATTATTGCCGCTTGTCATGAATGATGCGGCATGTTATCAATGTCGGATGTTATTAATGCTGCTTGTTATTGATGTCGTCTGCTATCAAAGCCTGTTGTTATGTCATGTTATATTAATGCCACACTTCATCAAGCTTCAAAGAATGCGGCATATCCTTAATATAATGTTGATATTGAACATCAATAATGAAGATTATCAAGGCAGGATGGATGCTAAGCGCCGAATTTCACCATTGAGCCAGTGGATGCTAAAGTATGATGCCATGCACCATCAACATGGGTAATACCGAAGCTCACTTTATGCAAAGAATGTTGTAGCTAGATCATCAAGCCAAAGCAGAATCATGCATACCACTGAGATAAACTAATTGATGTCGCATAGTAATTATGCTGCATATTAGCCATGTCGCATCTCAACAC
This sequence comes from Allium fistulosum, assembly GCA_030737815.1. NCBI lineage: Eukaryota > Viridiplantae > Streptophyta > Magnoliopsida > Asparagales > Amaryllidaceae > Allium > Allium fistulosum. Next base: position 1,121,559,656 of record CM060904.1, on the reverse strand, counting down.
CCGTGTAAATATGGACTTAGGGTTATGAGAGAGAGGGTTGGTCATTCTTCCCTCAGCTTCTTACATTTTCAAACTTTGTAACCCTATATTAATTTGGGGATTTAGTGTTGATTGTACCTTTCGCACATAGGACCTTGTACATTCAACTATTACATGGGATATGAATAAAACGTCTTGAATTATGGCTTGCTTTCGAGTTCTAAAGCATTTTTGATTTTAATCATAGCCTGCTTCGAAATCCAAAAGCACTCATATTCTAGAATTCTATTTGCATAAGACTGCCTATACAAATTGACTCTAAGATTACATGAATTTAACGTGATCATGCTTATAACATCAACATGGACTTAAACATGCTAAGCCTAATTTTCCAAGCCCTTGCTCAACCAAGTGTTGCTTTTGCCAACACTTGTTGAGGTTTACAAGGAATATCCAGGCCTTTATTCATCCAAACATCTCTTCTCATGCAACCTTTGGGTAGTGACGAATAAATTCATTAACAATAATGAATAAGCATGGTATAACCATATATACATATATAGATATTGGGATTTATATCTGTTGTGTATAAATATACATATACATATACATAGATTATACAACATATGGATATGATGAATTCATATGCATATCAGGAATATAAATCATAAATATTTATATTGTTTAAATATATTATAATATATGTATATGGTTTGTATACACACAATTAATAGTAACACACATATATAGTTTTGATATATATATATTATATATATGTTTGTGTGTGTGTTATTGCTACTTGCATGTTTATATATGTACAATAATAGTTATATATTATACAAATTAAAATCAAATATGTGTATTTAAAATTTGCAAAACTTAGTAAGGCATATGAATTTAAATTTAAATCAATATGTAGAATTTTCTAAATTCAAATCCAATTTTCACTAAGTTAAAGATGTTTTAAATTTCAATTTTAAACCAAAAGAACAGTTAAAAATATATTAGATTCGGAATATTAAAATAAATATCCATAAAATTGACTAATGAAAATAAATTGATTTTGATATATATATATGTATGTATGTATGTATGTATGTAAGTATATGTATATGTGTATATATATGTACATATGTGTGTGTGTAGTTCTTTGTATTTGCAATGTTTTGTAATTTGAAACAAACTAAAAGCTTACATTTAAATTTCAATTATTGATTAAAATCATATAAACATGTATTTAGCAACACAAATATCTATTAGGGATGGTGACATATTCAAAATAAGATATGAAGAAATATGTCAATAGATTCAAAACTTTGTGACACCTTGATTTGTGTCTAGCCTCCTAGATTGCTTGAATCATAGCTCGATGTTGCTGAGATCGAATGAACCACTTTTTTTTAAATTTTATTTGATGTTATTTAAGTGAAATATAAGTTTGGCTATGGGGAAAGGGAGCAAAGAGAGGCCGGCTTAAATTAAAGTAGGAGGAAGAGTGGAATACATGTGGATGGTTTGGTATTTAAAGAGAAATGGAAAAGACCTTCCACCGTCCTTCCTTGCTAACTCCCAGTTAACTCTTAAATAAACCAAGATCTAACATCTAAATTGTTTCTCTTTCTTATTTGGCCAGCCACTACATCGTCCCCTACATGGAATGAAACATCCCAATGCCCATTAAGTAGTTAAATGCATATATAGCCTATAAAAATATATATTAACAACGTATCTCAATACGTGCATGTATAGTCTATAAAAATATGTATTAACAGTGTATATCAATACATGCATATATAATTTTTGTACATGCATCCAATAATTTCTCATAGCACCTAGAAACTTTCTAGGAGTTACTCCACTTCCTCACGAACACCCCAAACATCAAATGCATTAATAATCAACTTTTTTAAATATTAATTAATTTCAAACATTTTATAAACTAATTAAATCATGTGGTATTTCGAAAAATTCACAAATACAGTTGTATGACTCAAAGGTTTGAATTCAATCAGCGATTAATATTGAATATTTCAAATATTAACATTTAGAAGTCACCTTAGCTGGGGATGTGACAGTTTAGCCAAAATCATCGCTTATATGTCTTTTTGGTAAAATCATTTTTACATCACCTTAAGTGATACTGATAGTGACAATATATAGGTTCTCTTCATCAACACTATGTCAGTTTAGGTTACATGGAGTATGGTATTGGTTAAAACTCCAATATTATCCACATTCAACTATACAGTATATAAACAGAGTTCATGGTTTAATAATAACATTTATTATTAATCGTTCTACTCTAGTTAGAGACTTTGACTTTGAATTAAATGCATTTGACCTTAGTACTAATCACATACAACTGAGAAGATAAATTTTCTATTGAATAGTGCTTTACTTATAATGCTTTAATTCATACTCAACTATAGTCGTTCAATAGTTGTGGTGCCATGATTTAACTATAATCAAAGTGAACTACCCACATTGAAGTTCTACGGTATTCTTGAGTCGAGGGAACTGTAAGATCGTCACATTAAGATTTCCTATTTGACCTAGTTGATACCAACCAACAGGAAACTCTCACAGGAAACATTCCATAGTTATTAATAACTACGAGTACGTAAACCCTTGGTGCCCAAAGAATCCATGAGTAATACATTGCCCAACATTTATGGTCTTAACAAATAAATTGATATTCTTTCTCAAAACATCTTGATCAGGAATATTTAAAATAAAATGTTGTTTTATATTATTATTAAACACTCATGATTGCAACTATTTGCAACTATAATCACATAACATTCTATTTAAGGATTTTCTCATTTATATACTTTAAATTAGTTAGTTAATTAATTATTTCATAACACAATGAAGTGTATAAAATAAAACAAACACCTTTATAATGAACGAGATTGATTACAGAGCTAGATGGATATACAGATTACATAATTGCCCCCTCAGGCATACCCCTAACCCTCTCAATCCCATCACCAATTCAAAAACATCAACGAATTCTCGAACTACTATAGTACATTGTTAATCTCATCTTCCTGAGTCTCCATTACACACAATGTTCTTCCAAAACCCGTTTTCAGCATATCCAATGCCACCATAATCCTCTCCATACTTTTAGGGCTTCTCGAAGCGATAGCTCTATTGGCATAATAAATTTTAGTGTTATTACTTACTAGCCAGTTCATACCCAAAACTACCCCATAAAGTCAAACATAAATGGGTCGTGAGCAAAACAAATTCACACGTGTCGAATTCTTAATTTTTGCATCTCAACTCGAGAGCGGCATACCCATCAATCGGATTAACCACATGCAATGACCTAACTAATAAGTGATATTTAGACTCAACCCATCAACCTAATTTTTCGAAATGACACTACGCCATAGATTGCATACTGCAACACCAAAGAAGTGATGCAGGAAGTGCCAAAAAATGTTGCTGTAGGCTAAAAAAGGGCAAAGGCAACACTTTCTCGGTGATGCATTTTGCCGCGTTGCCGCAGACCTCAAAGGCAACATTTTGACTATCTAAGGCAACATAAGAAATATTGTTGCAATAGAACCCTATTTGGGTCTATAGCAACATCCATAGGTGTCTGTACCAACATTCCAAAATGTTGCTATAGATATTAACTTTCTGAATTTGTGGGGCCCACAATGTAGAGCATATTTGATTTTTTAATAGAAATAAATATTTATTTAATAAAATGCTATCGCACAGAATTTGATATTCAAACAGTAATTTATTTAAATAAATATTTTATTTCAACATTTAAAATAGTACAAATTCCTGACTCCACTATTTTACAATTCAATGATATATAACACTGATATTCACATATACAGATATTCCTCACTACATCACTCAGTTCACTCATTACATATGCAGTTTCAATTTATACAGACACCGACACTGACAAATATATGACGAGCCGAGCCGTAGGCGAGCCGAGTGCCGAGCCGAAGGCGAGCCGAGAAGTGGGTCCGGGCGCAGCGCCGGCGGGGGTCCGGGGCACCGCAGTCCCGGCGGGGATCGACCAAGTGGGCACCGCCCGATTCATCCGATTTCGGAAGATCGAGCCTTCTTTGAAACGACGTAAAATGATGCACCACACATACTTCTAATCCACCAGCCTCCATCCTCTAATTGCCTCACCAACAAACTATTTCAGCTGCCAAATTCGACTTCAGGTTGCCAAATCGCCTAATCACCTAATCACAATCGCTGATTACCCATACAAAAAGAAACAGAGACCGGTAACTTTGAGATAAAAAACAGCATCTTCAGATAAAGAAAACAGCATCACCATCTTTCATTTCAACATGAACCACTACCATCCTTAGCATGCACACCTGTGATGTTGCATATGAAGATCCATAATAACCTTGTTTGTGTTGACAACAGTGGAGAACATTTTCCTACCAAAAGTAGAACAGTACCAATGTAAGGTGCTAGAACATACAAGAGTCGATGCACAACATAAGGTACAAATAGCAAAATGAACAAAGTTTTTGTACTAACCACCCAAAAACTAACAGTACATCAAACAAGCAACAAGTGTGCAAAAACAACAAATAAAAACACTTAAAAAGAACTCTGAAAACATAGATAGTATTCAGTGATGCACAAAATAACATTAGACCTACATCAATTTCCATTATGCATTACATCAACAACATAGTAAGCTTACCTGACAGCAACAATATCATCGACCTTGAGAATCATCCTAATGCACTCCATAGCAAATGTGATAGCATTTGTGCTGACAAATAACGGTTGCACCACATTTTCATCCATTATATTTGTGATCTCAGTCTCTTCCTCACGTTGATCTCCCCTTTGAGTGTCAGTTCCTATGTTCGATAATAATGATGGTTATTGGATTCAGACGGACATTCTCAGCTAGTGCATATTGAATGACTTCAAGCGCCTCTTCAAACTCCTTAATGTGGTATTTTTCTGGAATAAAGTGGAGTTAATTAAGTTCTCTGTTTTATGAAACAATGTTTAGCACTTTGGTGTCATGGAATAAAAAGAACTAGTTATGATCTAAAACGAAAATTGTTAATCATCTAATAATATTTAGAATACTTTGTTGTAAAAATAAACAAATAAATAATAAAATAAAATTGTTGCCTGTATAGCAGCAGCAGGCTGCTGCAATATGCAGCAGTGGCACCCAAAAAAAAAAAGTTGTTTCATTAAAGAATATAAATGGTTCATAAGAAAACCAAAACTTCGAAGCATATAGATTACAAATAATATTTGAGTTTTTGTCGTTGAAAACAACTTATTTACTTGGAAAGAAAAAGAAAAGGTGGTATGATATTTGAAAATAGATATAGGTAGGGGGGCAGCAAGCGAACAACTCCAGCTTCATATTTTTACTATACAAGCTAGCCAAGATTCTACAGCTGGTAGCCCAGTAGCATATGAACGGAACATGAAGAATAATGGTTCTTTAAAAATCAGCAGCAAATGGTCAAACTGTAAAAGTAGTTGATGGCAGCAAGAGATGCAGATCAAAATGAACTTTATTAAAACCCCTACTGATTTCATTTCTGATGTTAATTCTACAGCTTCAATTACCTGAATTATCAAATATGAAATAGAATTCAAGTAATCATACATCATCTGGATTCACAGGCTCAGCAAACACTCCATAAGTGTCTTTTCTACAAAATTGAAAAAACATCAAATTATTTAACTTAAATGAAATCAAAAATGTGTAGAGATCATTCAATAATTCACACTTTTGAAGCTTATCCAGAATGGGCTCCAAATCACTTTTTCCTGGCACCAGATCGGCAATTTCCAACAGCAAGTGCGACAGTTGACTTTAGAGGCGGCAACAATTTCAAGCAACCGCAATTTAGACGAGAAACTCCACACCCCATCAGCAATCCAAACACGGATGTGAGAAATTCCATCTCCAGATCTGATGCGAGCAGCAAGAGCTTATTCACACAACGGTAGCAAATTTCCAAGCGAAGATGGTAGTGAGTTTGACGTGGACGCAGGCTCCGTCGCGGTCCCTAATCGGGTTGGGAATGTTGGGAAGCCCTAATTTTTTGTTTCTGTGATTGGGAGAACGAAATGAAAAGGAAGCGCGTGAATGAAAATGTTAGCGGGAATCAGAGGAAGCGTAGTAGATAGCGGATGAATGGTTGAGATTTTATTTTAACTAATGTTGTGGATCGCTGAGGTGTAATTTTTTTCTTAATTTTTTTAATTATAATATATCTATAGCAACACTATATCAAAATGTTGCATCGTGTTACACTTGTTTAGCTAGAGCAACACATGTTTATGGCTAAGGTAACACTAAAAATACAACGTTGCAGTAGGACCAAAATTTTATAGCTATCGCAACATTTTAACTGGCAACACCTTGCAAATCTGTTGCAGAAGGCCATCTATGGCGTAGTGTGAAATAGTGAGTAGCATCATTATCACCAGAACTCTAACTAAAATACAAGAAATCAAAATCGTAACTCCAAGCACCACATTATTTGCTTTTCCTCAACAGATGGTCCCATTACTGGTCACTCCAAAGCAAGCACATTTGCCAGTTTCAGATCTAGACAATGCTTCTTCTTACGTCCTAGCTCATCATAGTTACCTTGACCTTGTCCATCCCAATTGGTTTTAAGTGCTTAAATGTATAATGCCCTTTTTCCACCATTATAGCAGGTATAATCATCTTTATGTGCTTCTACTCCTTCAGCCTTCCCCTTTTGTTGTTGTCCCTTCTTAACCTTTTGGTATGGAATCAATTTCTTTATTATCCACCCGGGCCTTCAGTCCCACATTACTCCTCTCCATGTGCATGAGCTTATATCACCTTGCCATATTTACCACTTTGTTTAATGGAAATGCTGGATGGGCCATCGTCTTATCACTCAGCCTAGACTTTAGCCTCAATAATGAACTTCTACAACTTTTTACCTAGAATCCTAAAGAGATTAGCCCCATATTTAGATAAATCATTAAATTTCTACACATAATCAGCTACTGTCAAGTTCCCATGTTCTAGCTCAACAAAATCTCAAAACATTACCAACAACTCTGATCCAGGAATAAATTATTCTTCAAACATCGCTTTAAATCTCTACCCAGTCTTATTTCTTAGGAACTTCAACCCTCGTTGTCCCCCATAAAATACTAGCTAATCCTTTAAATTGCCTTGATGCCAATTTCACTTTTTGAGCATTGGTAAACTCCAAATCTCCATAGTTACGATCACACATCGCAACTAATCACTTTCTTCCAAAATCGGTCCCATCAAACATTTCTCCTCCCAAACTCTGAAAACCTAATTCATCTTAACAAAGTTCACCCTAGCAAATTGAACTAGGCCCTCTAGGACATATGAGGCTTGTAGTGGTTCTTGCCACCGAGTTTGCCATTGCATTAGGCTCACCATAAACTACTAGAAAAGCACATTCATGTCTATGTTTCCCATGACTAGAGCTAGCATCTGATCACCAGAATATTTTCTCCAACATTCGAGATCATCTCCCCTCCTTTTCCATTTGCCTACTACTTATAATTCCTTAACTTGCATTATTCCTAGCATCTCCTAACATAAATGTTCACTTCGAGTTTCCATTCTTTCTTTTTGTGTAAGAAAATGTTTGTAAGAAATGGAAGTAAAGATTGTGAGATCAATAGTATAGGGATAGATATATCCACCTATATATCTATATCAAAATAAAAGTATGAGGTATGTATATACAGGGTATACTCTTCCCCAAGGTGTTAGCTTTCTACCATCTAGTTTCAACCTCAATTTGTATTTGGCTCTATTTTACTTATGTGTCCCCTAACCTAAGCTTAAGACCAAGTTATAACATTGCTCATTTCGACACCAAAGTTAATAGTTGATGATGTTGTAGTCATCATTAGAATTGTTTTCATACCTAGTGAATTCCATTACATGAATTGTCATTACATTTACATTACCCAAACTGTGCGCACGTAGGGGTTAAATATAATAATACATAAATAATAGTGTCATTTCCTATATATGATGATGATGCCAATACGAACACTTAACTAGCTATAGAGTCTGGTTTTACAACAGGGGAATTTTAAAAGCAACTTTTATTAACCACCAAGCCTCATGCTTCATCTTCAAAGTATTTATTCATCTTCTAGCAAACTTGTCTAAACCGTAAACTTAGTCTACTTGAATATGCACTCTTGAGTTTATGGAAAGTAACAAAAAGTTGATCAGACATAAAGCCTAGTATGAGTAACAATTCACCCAAATGCAAAATAAAGTGAGACCACGCTTTGTAGTGGGTGGGTATTCACCTCATTATTCCAATATCATCAAATTATCATAACAAACAGATTGATCATCATACATGAATCGTAATTACAAATCATTCTTCCTTCATAATTGTTCCTTACACTTACTTTTACTGTAACGACCTAGGGTTTTGATCACTTAAACTAGGCAATTTTATATTTTATACAGTCAATAATTGAATTTTTAAGATAAATAAACTCGTTTTAACCAATTAATAATAATGGTAAAGTTTTTTTCAAAATTTGGTTACCAAATTAAATAGTTCATGGAAAAATAGAAAACGTGGCCGAAGAATGTTTTCCAGCATTTCGACTTTTCGACACTGGAAAGTTGTCGGAAACGTTATTCGTCTTTGTGCACTATATATATATACATATAAAGAATAGTTAATTAACTAGATAATAATATACTTAAGAATATTATCTTCTAGTTAATTTTAATTTAACAAGTGATGTGACAAAACATAATAATTATATATATATATTTATAAAGAGATTGTGACTAGACATAATAACTGTATTATATATATATATATATATTTATAAAGAGACCGATGTGACAACACATAATAATTATATATATATATATATGTATGTATATATATATATATATTAAAGAGACTGATGTGACAACACATAATAATTATATATAAACATATATTTATAAAAGGAGTGATGTGACTAGACAAGATTATTATAAATTATTATATATATATATATATGAAATTAGGTTGATGTGATGTGAGATTTTTTGCTTATAAATAGCCGTAGGTTTTCTCATTTTATTTTCACTTTAAAATCTTCCTAAAGCCTTTCTTCTTCCTTCTTAAAGTCCTTGAAACCTATTAATGGCTTCCAAGTTTTACCAAAGTTTTTAAAATCAAAAATCTTGAATTGTTTTAAGTGTTCCAAAATGGTTTTAAACTCCTCCATTTTTACTCCACTTTATTTGGCCGTAGCTTCTAGTAAAATTCACCAAATTAAGGTTTTCCTTTTTTTTAAACTGTGTATCCTTCCAGTGGCTACAATTTTGTAGTTTACCACTTTTTCTGATTTTGAGCTTCGATGCTCCAAAAGTCCATTTTTTGCAAGAGTGTTTTTGAACCTAGATTTTGATGTCCGAAAATACCCCTTACTATTTTGACCATAACTTCCTCAAAATTTACCTTTTTGAGTAACTCATTTTTATATGTGATAGAGGAAAGAACAATCTAAAAATTTCCTTTTGATCACTTTTTAAATATCCGAGAGTAAGGGGTCCAAAAATCCATGGGAAAGTAACCTATTTTCGAGCTCAGTTTCTAGGGTTCGAGGGGAATTTTGTCGAGCTTTAAGGTAAGTAAACTTCTGAATTTTTGGAAAGATTTTATATTTAAATATATATTTTCTGTTTTTTTATATGTATGTAGTTAGTTGGTTTGATTTCGTATGCTCTGGATATATATATATATATATATATATATATATATATGTGTGTGTGTGTGTGTGTGCGAACTTGTGGTTAGCATTTAACTTTGAATTGTTGGTTCAATTGATGAGTTTGGATATAAAATGATGATCTTGTGGTATATTGGTGATGATATGTTGTTGTATATGGAACCTTGAGTATATGGTTGAATGTTTATGGAAGTTAGTAAGTTTTATGCGTGAAAGACTTAAGAAAATCAAATGGGGTTTGCTAGTTGGTTTACTAAATGAATTTCAAGTTTAACTTTAGTGTTGATTTCAACTTTGTTAAATTTGTTTTAATTTGAGACTTATGATTTAAAGAGTCAGCAAACCTTTAGGTGTTAAGTTTCAAAAGGGAGTTTAAAACAAGTTGGAAATTACGGGTATCCATAGCGATAACCGCTATGGATGTAGTTCGTTTTAAAAAAAATCGATTTTTGCAAAGTTTGGTTTTTATACTTCAAATTGTCTTTTAAATATTTTATAAACTAAATAATGATATTTTAAAAAAATTAGTTAAGTTATTAATAATTAATTTTTAATTAATTAATTTTTTAATAATTAATAATTAATTAAGGAATAAACATGGTTTAATAATTATAATTAAGTGATGATTAGTTATTAATTAATTATCTTTGAAAGTTAAGATTTATTTTAATTAATTATTAATTAAGTTAATTGATTTTGAAATCAATTATGAGTTAAATAAATGATTTATATTTAATTTATAATTAATTAAGTATATGGTTAATTATTAATTATTAATCAAGTGTTTAATTATTTTTAAATTATAAATTATTAAAGGTTTTAATTTATAATAAATTATTTATAAAAGGTTTAATTTATAATTTAAGTTTGATTAAAGATTATTAAATTAATTAATAGAGATTGATTAATATTTAATTATTAATGAAGGTTTAAATTAATTATTTAATAATTAATAAATGATTAATTTTGGATTTAATTAATAGTTAATTATTGTTTAACTATTTAATTAAATTAAGTTAAAATTCAATTAAAATTAATTATGATTAAATATGGATTTAGCTTATAATTAGTTATTTTACAAAGGATTTTAAAGTTTTAAATTATTTGGTTTTCAAAAGTAAAATTGTTTAAAGGTAATTCTTTTTCAAAGATGGTTTTGAATACAAGTGATTTAAGTGTTGATACGATTAAGAAACCATACAACTGTGATGAGTTATAATGTAGGTTGTTGGGTTGTTTGGACTTGTGTTAACATAATAAATCACCGTTCTGCTATAAATTGATTTATTGATTATTTCTTTGTTTGGATATGTGTTAGCAGAATAAATCCTCGTTTTGCTATAAATTATTGTTTGTTTGATTATTTGTTTGTTTGTGTAGACATGTGTTAGCAGAATAAATCCCCATTCTACTATTAATTGATTAAATTGTTAGGACATCTATTTAGCAGGACAAATCACCCTCCTGCTATTATGTTATTTAGACATGTGTATGATAGTTACTTCATATTGATATGTTATTCCCTGATCTAAATATGAGTTGTATTTACATACTTGTTGCTTATGTTAATAATTGTTAAGTGAATTGGAATTGAAAGTGAATGGTAACTTAAATTAGTACCATGGGAATTGCTAAGCCTCTTTTAGAATTTATAAAGTATGTTTTTGAATTTATAAAGTACATTTTGAATTAACTTCAATTTTTAAATAAATTTTAGAGTTTAAAGTTTATAAATGATTTCCAAGTTGTGCTATTATGTTGTAAAGTCATTTATAAGTAATAACTTGTTTATAAAGGGATTTTACTGAAGGTTTACTTAAAGTGTTTTACAAAAGATAATTAGTAAATGATATTTTTTAAAGAAATTTATAAAGGTTTTATAAAGAAGTTTATTAAAGAGTTTTAAATTAGAAAGAGATTTATAAATCATTTTAGAGATTTCAAAGGAAGTTTAAGTCTAGTTTGGAAATTTATAAAGAGGTTTGGAATGTGAAGTAAACGGATTTAATTGTAGGTGAAGTTTTTAAAAGGGAATTGTTGGCCATTTAATATGGAATTTTAAAGAGGGAATTTCCAAAGTGTTTGGGTAAACAATGTGAATTGTTTCCAAGTTTAAAGGAAATGTTAGGGGTTTAGAAATAATGTTTTGAAAAGATCTTTTGATCAAGTTTTATTAAGTATCTTTTTTATTAAAGAGAATTAATAAAGGATTAGTGGATCCCATTTGAGAATTAAACCATGATTGGATGTTTGTTTATTGATAGTTAAATAACCGACTATCAAGTTTGACCCAATTTGACTTAGGAAGTATGAAAGCAAAATCGAGTTCCCCGAAAAGGTCTCGAATACTTACTTCCAACAGAATCGGGAATGAGTCAGAAATTATTGGTTGTTGGTATGGAGAGATCGAGATCGGCTTTATATATACGAAAACCACTCCAAACCTACATGTACGTTCGAGTGGAAGACATCTTGATTGTTATCCCAACTTTTGGCAAAGCCGAGATACCCAAAGATTAACTAAAAATCAATGATTATTAGTCATGAACATCGATTGTGCATCGCAGGTTCACCATGAATATCGATGAATTTTTTCCGAGTCCGGATCGGGCTACAATTGATAAGACATGTCAAGCAAGGCCAGATAAAATAACATTCCAAATCTCGAGTCAATCCGAGTTCGTACGCCCAAGATATCATCGACGCAAGTGAAGGACATAGCCTTGAGTTCGTCTCCCTATGGTTCGAATCCCCTAGGGTCGAATCCATCAAATTCGACTCCATCAAAACACCTTCAACGTTCGAATCCATCAACGCAGAGTCTTGGTTCGAATCCATCAAAGAACATTCGTTCGAATCGATTCAGACGAGCCACTTCGAATCCATGATGCCACCTCACTTCGTTTCCTTCAGGTTGAAGTCTTTCGAATCCATCCTATGACTTTGCTCCGATTCCATCCTACAAGAGTAGCTTCGAACCGAGTGGGTAAGATATAGCGTGATCGATTCGAACGAGCATACGTTCGAATCCATGTACTTCGAATCCACTACTTCAAAGCGACTAAGTCACAAGAAGCTAGAAACGTGGATTCGACTCAGTCAACTCGGAGATAAAAACGGATCGACACGAAGAACGCGCGCCACGACAACCTGCTAGCGCACGCTTGGATCGATTCGAAGCAATCGAGTCGAACGTAATCGATTCGAACAGAGCACTGCAGCCAGAAAAGCGACCTTGAATCGATCATAACTCGAGATCCACAAGTCCAAATGCTATGAAATTTTCACAGGAGCTTGAGCACATGATGAAGGATGTTCACACCAAATTTCAGCTCGGTTGGACACTTTCTTGATCGATTCGAACCAAGGGTCGAATCGATCCCAAAGTGGGCCCGGATCTCCAGATTTCAGCCATGTGGGCCCCCTGACGTACCAGAACTGGTCTCCCTTCAGTTTAGGAAAACTATCAGCCTCCTACACCTATAAATAGAGCCCCTGGTCATTCAGAAAAGAGGTCGGACAATTTCGAGAGCAAAAGAGTGCCCAGACTCTGCCAGATTTACTCGAGATCACCACTGCTGCCTTAGATTCAGACTTAGCTCAGAAAATCAGTTGTAATACAACACACGAAATTGTAATCTTCAAGCATCGAGCAATAAAATCATAAAAACCTTGAAGTGGACGTAGGCCGGAGATAGCCGAACCACTATAAATCGTGTGTCACTATTCATTATTTCTTGATTGCTGCTTGTTACTTGCTTAGATCTGTGATTTGTGTGTGAATATTGTTGATCTGTATTCATACGCCAGTGCTTTCACTACACTTGGGGTTTGTGACCATTTTTGGCGCAAACATTGATAATGATTGAAGATGGTGCTCTTTGAAGTGCAAGGGCTACTACTAATCCTGAGGGTGATTCCAAAATGGATGTAGTAGAGTTAGTTCCTTCGGTTTCATTCAGACCTAGAACGAACTTGTATGGATGAATGTTGGCGTTGCATTGACGTTTAGAGGGCAGTGTTAGCATTCCAAGATGGATTGCTATTCAAAAAGGTAAATCGTAGCCTCAAGCCTTATCAATCGGGAATGACAAAAATTGTAATGACCCGTAATTTTCGATAATTAAAAATAGTTAATTTAATAAAGTTTTGTGATTTAATGTTGGAAGAAATAAAAAAAAATTTGTCATTTAAATAATAAGAATATAATTGGCATAAAATGTAATAGTATTAATTTAAGGTAATTTATAATTGCTTTGAACAAAATTCCAATTAATTAAAAAGATTAAAATTTATAATTGATATAGATTGTAAATAAATGATAGTAATGAATGTATTAATGGATAATTGGATTAAAAGAGAAATTGATAATTTAAAAGTTGATTGATTAATGAAATAATGTGTAATAAATGGTAATTGAACAAAATTAGTGTAATGAGAGTTGTTATAACAATTGTTTGTAAATAATAAACTTACAAATGTTATTAAATGTAGAAAGGTGACAATTGTTATCAGTTACCAATTTAATTAATCCATTACTAATAAATGTAAATAAATGTTACATCAAAGTAAGTTAAGACAATAATTGCAAGGTGTGAATGTAATAAAAGGTATAGAAATGTTAATCTTATTTACAAGGCAATAATATATGAAATGAAAAGAGTGAAACGAGGGCAAATTAATTGATTGAGATTTTAAATTATAATAAATTGACAAAAATTCAATATAATGGAAATATAGTAGTTAATACAAATAAAAGATGGAAATTGGAGAATATTAATGTAATGAAATATAAAACAATGTTAACTACGTCTATAGAATAATGATTAATTAAATAAAAAGATTGAAATCAAAGTATAAATCAATTTATTGGAATTAAATTTTTATTTAATTGGAGTTAATTATAGTTGAAATTAAACACAGTAATCAGTAAAATAATTAACAATGGATTGACATGAAAATTTGTACTACATTACTGTAAATCTCTATGTAATAAAAAAGGATGCAAATTGGTTAGTTTATAAATATTGGATTTAAAAGTGATTAATTAATTTAATATTAATTTATTTAATTAATGGGAAAATAGCCATTTTGGACACTGTCTTGGATTTCGACGAAACTAGTTTCATCAGATCCGTAACGGTGAATTATTGTAAGGTTTCAAGTTTTGTAGCGATCAGACTTGTCGTTTGATCATACGGACTCGAAACGTCTAGAAATCAATTTAATTGAAATCAATTTGAAATAAGCTGATTTTAAGTTAACTTCTTCATACGATGGAATTAGGACCTGAAACCTGTTCCATTGAGTTTAAAAATATTGAAAACATCTAATTTGATATATGGGATGACCCATTTTCATTCCGGAGACAGAACGGGCTTTTCGGGTCATTTGTCGTTCAACGTGTAAATCAATCTTGTCCATTCATTCTATTTTCGATCTACCTATAAATAGTCCTTTATAAACCCTACCTACTTCTTAATTTCATTTGTCTATACGTGCAATTCTACCTACTTCTCTCTTTCCAATGGCAGACAAACCAATTCCCAATTCCAAATTCAATAGCATTTCAAAATCAAATCAAAAATCAAACTCCTCCAAACTATATCGAATTATATATCGATTTGATGCTCTCGACGAGCGCAAGTCAAATCTACGATCTGTTTTTCGATTTGGATTTCTGTGTGACCAGAAATGGATGAATAATTTTCGGCCATTCATCGATCGTCGATCAACCTCGACTAATCGTCAAATCAATGACGCTGGGTTGTAGAGAGCGACGAGTGTAGTTCATCGGAGTGGTTGTTCGTCGAGTTGATGGTTGGATTGGTGGTAAAAATTCAATTAAGGTTCGAATAAAATGCGGCGGCTGTGGGTTTCGGTGGCTCGCGTCATTGCCGGAGGGGCTATGCACGGTTCGGTAGGCGTAGGAGGTAGGTGGCGAGGCTTTGGGGGTCGCGTGTGGCCAGCAGCGGCGTGGGGGGTGGAGCGAAAGTGGTGGTGGTTGGTTGTTCGTTCGCATGCTTTACTATGGGTTCGGCTAGGGTTTGCTGGAGGAAGAAGTTAAGTGACGTGGCGTAGTTTGGCTGGTTCGTTTTTATTTTATTTTATTTTAACTTAAGGTTTCAATGTTCTAACGTATATAACTTTTACATACGAGGTCCGATTCACGCGTGGTTTGTTCCACTGCGATCGTATTGAAATTCCGGACATTTTAAAGCTGGTTGGTTGGATTCTAAGACTGTTTGAATTTGGGCCCTATTTTGGATTTAAAATCAAAAGGTGAGTGTTTTGACCCACTCACAACTACTAGATTTTCTTATGTTAGTAAAATTAAATTTATGATGTAATTATAAATTTATTGATTGCTGTTAGGTATGTTAAATTGTCATTCTGGATAAATTTGACTTCTATTGCATTTAATTATTGTTAATTTAATATTGAATTTAAATTGTCAATTTAATACCTATTATTGGTTATCGGTTATATTTTGATATTTATTGATTGATTTGGATGATGATTGTGATGAACGTTTGATTGTTGACATTGGATGACTGGATGTTGTATTTAATATTGTTATAACTACAAGTTCCCTATGGGTTGAAATGATACATACCCGAATGATCTATAGATTAGGGAAAAATCGTTATGGGTTGAAATGATAGACTCGAGCGATTTTTTGGATTTTTAATTAATTCGGGATTGTGGTTTGAAATGATATATAACCATAAAATTTCAAATTGCGGATTTAAATGATAAACATCCGTATCACTTGACCCTAGGGTAGAGAATTATATACAGACACCGGATTGGTTAAATTATATGATTTGAATGTTTAAATTGTGACGACCGCCCATGACCCTCGCACTGAACTAGGTAATAGTGCGCTGTAAAGTGTGCCAGGCAGCCATGGACGATCTCTAGGGTAAAGTTAAAACAGCAGAATCTATCGTATTACTCACAGCGCATGGATAAAATACAATAGAGAATATATATAGTGAAGCATCTCAAAATAGAATCTCATCAATTAAGCTTCATAATAGTTGAATACAAACATCTGAATAGTCAATACATCAAGCCTCACTACATATCACTCAGAGAATTATACAAAGCAGCGGAACATCCAGTATATATAGTAAGAAAATAATATGCAAGCCTCCAGCTCATCTTCGTCATCAACCTCGTGGAAACTAAGAACAGCACCTGTCACCTGCTACCTAGTCCGCCTGTCCCAAAATGGACGAACAACCCAAGGAAATAATAGTTAAAACATAAAGCCTTGAGTCAGACAACAGTCTTAGTGAGCGGTAAATTAACTAACAACATACCAAAAGAGCATAAAGGAAAAAGGAATAGGAATCCAACCCTCCCACTCCACCTCTTTCTACAGTGATAGGCCCCAGACACACACTAAGCAGAAGTAAACATAGCAAAGCAAACATTTAAAGTAAAGCAATTATCACTCGAGTCAAGGGCGATGTTTTCCAAGTACAAACCCCCAAGGTCTAAACCAAGATCAGATAAGCACCCAGAAAATACCGCTCTTGAGACCGAATGACGATACAACCAAACATCGATGACTCTGGCTATCACTGTTATCATTGCTTCGATACCACTGTTAATTGAATGACCGGCACATTCTTTCAGCCATCCGTCAAGGGCTAATGGAAACCCCGGTTCTAGACATAACTCCGCACATCGTCGCAGCCCGTGCCTAGGACTATCGAATCTGCCCAGAGTACTCGACTACCAATCAGTAGTCTTTTGGGACTATCGAATCTGCCCAGCGTACTCTTGCTTTGATCATGCTAGAACCTTCAACAACGATGAAATCTCAGCCTTCTAGTCATCCTCCTCGACGACTATTTCCATACTAGCTCAAGCGCCTCTCAAGCCAACCATTATCCTCAACCCGAACCATTTCACCGAGTTATCAACATGCTTGGAATGATCCCGTCTGGATTAAACCAAGACTATCTCATATCATGCCTCGCTTCATCTCATTATAGCAAAGCCTCATCTCAACATCATCATCATCAAATCTATCCATATGAGCTTCATCATCCGCCACATATGACACGAGCAGCTTTTCCAATTCAAGAGCCTTTCCCTTAGCTTTTGAATCATCTTCGACCAACTTGTCTAAATCAAATCATCAATCAACTAATTCATAACAATCAATCAAGTCAATCATTAATCCAAGTAATCAAGCATTCAAATATGATCTAAATGACAATTATAACAATAATGGCAATCTTGTAAATAAAGAGTCTAAATCTAACAAGCATGAAACATGAGCAATATCTCTATAACTTGATGAATAAACTTGCATAGGTTAACATGTAGTAAAATGGATGTCAAATCATCATGAACAATGGATCTATAATTAAGTTAAAGAAAATGCATGGAAATCACTACTTTAACACAAAATCAAGCCAACGATCCGATATACTCCTTTGGATCCGTGTGAGAGATAATCACCACTCACCGATTCACCTAAACAACTCAAAAGCAACACACTTTAGATCTGGACAGCGAAGGATCTAACTCGATCTATCAAAATTCCGCTTCAAACGATGAAATCTCTCTTCGATGGATGTAGATCTTCAATCTAAGCTCTTGGATCTTCGATTCGATCTTCGATTTGGATGGAAGGAAGCACAAGATTAAAGTGGAGAAAAGAAGTGAAGAAGTGTAGAACTCGAGCTCTCAAAATAGCAGCACTTCGTCGCTTCAAAATTCGGATCCCAAAAAGTGAGAAAATGGACGTGTATTTATAGGCTGGAAATCCCTTAGGTCGTCTGCTCCTTAAGTCATCCACGACTTAACCATCCCCTTCGACCTATGACCTAACAGATCCCACGACTTACGACCTAACAGATCCCACGACTTACGCCCTAACAGATCCCACGACTTACGACCTAACAGATCCCACGACTTACGACCTAACAGAACCTACGACTTAACACTTGTGCGTCTTAACATATACGCGCGACCTAACAAAGATGCGGCTTAACAGAGGTCACGACCTAACACACACGATCCAACGACTTAAGTCCTTACACGACCTAACGACTTAACTGGGGTACGACCTAACACCTAAGTCGTCTGAACGACCTAACTACTCATAACTGCTAAACTTAGGTCGCTCACGACCTAACTGAGCACTAGGTCGCTCACGACCTAACTACGATAACTCCTTAAGTCGTTCGAACGACCCAAACTTCCTAGGTCGCTAACCCGCTTAATTCCTTAGGTCGTTAACTCGCTAACTCCTATATCCTTAAGCCGCTAACTACTAGGTCGTTAACTTCCTAAGTCGTCCACTTCCACTACTAACTTCCATAGGTCGCTGTCTTTCCTTAAGTCGCCCAATACTTAAGTCGTTAACTCTTAAGTCATTCACTCGACCTAAGCCACCACACGACCTAACTTCTACACGACTTATCCCAAAATCCTTAGGTCGCAAACTTCCTTAGGTCGCCAACTCCCTTAAGTCGCTCCACCGACCTAACTACTATACGACCTAAGCTCCGAACGACCTAACTCTGGACGCTCTAACAACAGTTTTACTATGTTTCAATCCGTAAAAATACGGGTCGTTACATTCTCTCCCCCTTAGGAATTTCGCCCCCGAAATTCCAAACAAACAAGAGCAATCAAAAACTATTCTGCATGCCTGCCATCCATAGCAATCAACAAACCATGCATCCAATTACTAGCCTAGCATGCAGAATCCTAAAACTAGAACAAGTTACAATGTTGTGAGATGACACGACACCTTATGGCCATACCTTGAAGAGTTCAGGATGAGCTGCCTTCATCCTCTCTTCCACCTCCCATGTACAGTCGTTATCATCATCACTCCATTGTATCTTGAGCAACCTAACTACCTTCCTCCTAAGCTGTTTCGTGTCGGTTTCCACAACACGAAGCGGCTTACGAGGTCTCTAATCGAATGGATCAACCTCAAAATCTTCACAGCTATCAGCAGAAACCACTGTATTCGAGTCGTGCACATACTTCCGTAGATACGATACATGAAAAACATTGTGCACACCCGCCATCTTTTCTGGTAACTCCAATTTATAGGCGAGCTTTCCAATTCGCTCGATGATCGGGAATGGTCAAACAAATCTCGGAGTCAATTTTCCTTTCTTCCCGAATCGAATAATATTCTTCAGTGGAGAAATCTTCACAAAAACCATATCACCTATGTCGAATTCCAAATCCTTACGACGCTTATCAGCATAACTTTTCTGACGATCTTGGGCTGCCTTCATTCGTTGCCGAATGATCTCTATGCAATCCGAAGTCTGTCGAATCATCTCTGGCCCAAGTATCAGCTTTTCTCCTGTTTCTAACCAACATGTCGGAGAGTTACACGGTCTTCCATACAATGCTTCATACGGTGCCATACTAATGCTTGACTGGTAACTGTTATTATACGAAAACTCTACCAAATGAAGGTGATCTTCCCATGATCCTCCAAAATCTAAAACACAAGCTCTAAGGAGATCTTCCAAAACTCGATTGACTCTCTCGGTCTGACCATCTATTTGAGAGTGATAAGCTGTACTCAAACACAACTCGGTTCCCAAAACTTCCTGAAAGCTCTTCCAAAATCCACTTGTGAACAATGGGTCTCGATCGCTCACTATACTCTTCGGAATAACATGGAATCGAACTATCCACTTAACATACAACTTGGCCAACTTTGATGCAGTGCTAGTCGATCGAACAGGAATGAATCTTGCACTCTTAGTCAGACGATCTACGATGACCCAAATCCCTTCACTTCCCGTTCTTGTTCTACGTAACCCATCGATAAAATCCATCGATATTTGCTCCCACTTCCATGTAGGAACTTCTAATGGCTGAAGCAATCCACTTGGCTTCTTCTGTTCGGCTTTTACCAACTGGCAGTTCACAAATTTGGAAATAAAATTTCCAACATTCTTCTTCATACCTTCCCAGTAATAGGTTCTCTTCATATCCCGATACATCTTATTTCCACCTGGATGAATTGTCAGCTTCGAGTGATGACTTTCCTTCAGAACTTCATTTCTCAATTCATCTATATTGGGAACAACTAGTCGTTCTTGCTTCCGAAGCCAACCTTCTCGATCGACTTCGAATCCTTTATCCTTTTCTAGATCCAATCCAGATTCCAAATCACGGATAATCTTGGCAAGCTTATCGTCTTGCTTTTGGCTCTCGCCAATTCTTTCCACAAGAGTCGGTCTTATCGATAAGTTTGCCAACATCTTAGGTTCCAATTCACATCTGGGCCTGAAGTCAAATCCAGCTAAATACTCGAGACTCTTCCATTTTGAAAACATGGCTCCCAATCCTGCATGTCTTCGACTTAACGCATCTGTCACTGCGTTACCCTTTCCCGGAGTATAGGCTATACCAAAATCATATGATGCCAAAAACTCTAGCCATCGTTGCTGCCTAAGATTCAAATCCTTTTGGGAGAAAAGATACTTCAACGACTTATGATCCGTAAACAACTCGAATAGAACTCCCAATAGATAATGCCTCCACATCTTCAGGGCAAATACAATCGCCGCCAACTCCAAATCATGAGTCGGATAATTCCTTTCATGTGGCTTCAGTTGTCGACTTGCATACGCAACAACTCTATTCTTCTGCATCAGCACTGCTCCAAGTCCAGTACCACATGCATCGGTGTAAACCACCATCTCTTCATTTCCACTTGGAATAGTCAAAACAGGAGCACTCGTCAATCGCTCTTTCAAGATTCCGAAAGCTTGCTCACACTTAGCATCCCATCTAAATACTTGGGTCTTTTTCATCAATTCTGTTAATGTGCGGCTATCTTGGAAAAGTCTTTGATAAATCGACGATAATATCCTGCTAATCCAAGAAAACTTCTCACATCAGATGCATTCTTAGGTCTAACCCAATCCTGGATTGCTGCTACCTTGGCGGAATCAACCGCTATTCCATTTCCAGAGATAATATGGCCTAAGAACCTCACTTCACTCTTCCAGAACTGACACTTCGAAAACTTAGCCTTCAGCTGATGTTTCCATAAGATTTCCAAAACAATACGCAAGTGCGTCTTGTGCTCTTCTTTAGTTCTGGAATAAATCAAAATATCATCCACGAACACTAGCACGAACTTGTTCAACTGATCTCTGAACACTCTATTCATAAGATCCACAAAATATGCTGGTGCATTAGTCAATCCAAACGGCATTACCAGCCACTCAAAGAAACCGGATGGTGTCCTAAAAGAAGTCTTTGGCACACTATCCTTAGCCACTCTTAACTAGTGAAATCCCGTTGCCAAATCCATCTGAGAAAACACCTTAGCTTCGTGAAGCTGATCGAACAAGTCATCTATTCTCGGCAATGGATACTTGTTCTTCTTAGTCACTTTATTCAGCTCACGATAATCCACACACAACCTCAACGATCCATCCGCTTTGGTTGCGAACACAACTGGTGCACCCCATTCGGACACACTACGCCGAATGAATCCTTTCTGTAAAAGATCATCAACCTGCACCCTCAACTCCTGCTGTTCCCTAGGCGCCATCCGCCTAAGAGGCATCACAACAGGTCTGGCTCCTTCAACTAGATCTATACGAAACTCGATCTCTCTATGCGGCGGTAACCCTTTGACCTCATCAAAGTCATCCTCAAATCCATTAGCGATTGGTACAGATGACAGTCCATCCCGTGGAACAACCAGCGAATACATGAAGCTCATGAAGACGCCTTCTTCATGCTTACATCGTATCACAATCTTTCGCCCCTCCACATTCTCGACCGTCACCTCCAACCTATCACAATCAACCTTTGCCGCATACTTCCTAAGCCAGTCCATACCCAAAATGATTCTGAACCCCGTAAAGTTCAGAACAAAACAATCACAAACAAAAGAGCAATCATGACTCGATACAATCAGACCACGGCATAACATACACAAACAAGACGAACCCCCAACTGGATTAGTCACAACCAATGGCCTATCAACAATATCCGGTTCTAAACCCAACCGGCCTACAAGTTCATTACAAACAAAAGAATGCGACGCCCCAGTATCAAATAACACTCTAACTGGAACACCACATATGGAAAGAGTACCTTGAACTACCACATTCTTTCCTTTCTCTTCAGCGGTAGAGGCTTTTGAAGATGATGGAACAGCCCCCAAAGCATAAGCTTGCACAATCTGCTTGTCCTTCCGCGGTTCTGGACAATTCTTCCTGATATGCACCGGCTTGTCATAGTTGTGGCACTTCACCGGCACCTTTGGATTCTTGCAATCCCTGGAGAAATGGCCCTTCTGCTGACAATTGTAGCAGGTCACTTCGCCCTTCGGCTTCTTCTGGCCATCCTTACCCTTTTGCTGCTGCTGCTTCCTCTTCTTGTTTCCACCCTGCTGTGGTTTAGACTCTTCCTTGGTTATAGCAACAACATAACCCTCTTTAGGAAACAGATTCTCATGCCTGATAGCCTTCTCTACAAGCTTCTCAAATGGATCGTCCAAATGATCCACCAACTGCCTCCTAAGATAACTGTCCAAGCCTGTCACAAACTTCTCATTCTTCTGGTAAGGAGATTCAATATACGACCGGGCATACTTGGACAAAGCTTCAAACTCAGAAACATACTTAAGAACTGGTCTTCCATTTTGCTTGAGCTCCACAAACTTCTTGAACAGAACAGACTTCTGAGTTGTAGAAATGAACTTAGCTTCAAATCTGTCTTGGAATTGCTCCCAAGTAATTTCTTCCTCCGGAGTATCAATGGTGATAGAGTTCCACCAATCAGAAGCTCTCCCTTGAATCTGTCTTGATGCTAACTTCCTTTTAGTCGCATCCTCAATTCCTAAATCACTAAAGATCCTTCTACAAACATCTATCCATCTTTGGACTTCAATGGTTGACTCTGTTCCCAAGAAAACCTTTCCTCCAAGAGCAGTATAGTCTTTGCACAGCTTAGCAAAATCCATCGGTCTTGGAGTTTGAACTTGAACTCCAACATCTACTGATGGCCCCGGAGCAGGCATCCTTCTCATGATCGAAGTCATCATAGCCTTGAACATAGCAGCATAATCAGCAGCCCCCTCAGCAGCACGGCCTTCCCTAGCAGCTGGTCTCCCTCTTCGACTCATTCTTAATATCTATAAAAAGGAATGATTAATACACCTTAAGAACAACTGCATAAGGGACTCAAATCTTTCTAAGCTACTATATTAGATATAGTAATCATCCATCAAAATACAATTACGTCTCTCATACATAGTTACGTCAACGAGCGTTGGGTAAAATCGATTAACCACAGCTTTGATACCAAATGTGACGACCGCCCATGACCCCTGCACTAAACTAGGTAATAGTGTGCTGTAAAGTGTGCCAGGCAGCCATGGACGATCGCCAGGGTAAAGTTAAAATAGCAGAATCTATCGTATTACTCACAGCGCATGGATAAAATACAATAGAGAATATATATAGTGAAGCATCTCAAAATAGAATCTCATCAATTAAGCTTTATAATAGTTGAATACAAACATCTGAATAGCCAATACATCAAGCCTCACTACATATCACTCAGAGAATTATACAAAGTAGCGGAACATCCAGTACATATAGTAAGAAAATAATATGTAAGCCTCCAGCTCATCTTCGTCATCAACCTCGTGGAAACTAAGAACAGCACCTGTCACCTGCTACCTAGTCTGCCCGTCCCAAAATAGACGAACAGCCCAAGGCAGTAATAGTTAAAACATAATGCCTTGAGTCAGACAACAGTCTTAGTGAGCGGTAAATTAACTAACAACATACCAAAAGAGCATAAAGGAAAAAGGAATAGGAATCCAACCATCCCACTCCACCTCTTTCTACAGTGATAGCCCCCAGACACACACTAAGCAGAAGTAAACATAGCAAAGCAAACATTTAAAGTAAAGCAATTATCACTCGAGTCAAGGGCGATGTTTTCCAAGTACAAACCCCTAAGGCCTAAACCAAGATCAGATAAGCACCCAGAAAATACCGCTCTTGAGACCGAATGACGATACAACCAAACATCCATGACTCTGGCTATCACTGTTATCATTGCTTCGATACCACCGTTAATTGAATGAAGGGCACATTCTTTCAGCCGTCCGTCAAGGGCTAATGGAAACCCCGGTTCTAGATATAACTCCGCACGTCGTTGCAGCCCGTGCGTAGGACTATCGAATCTGCCCAGAGTACTCGACTACCAATCAGTAGTATTTTGGGACTATCGAATCTGCCCAGCGTACTCTTGCTTTGAGCATGCTAGAACCTTCGACAACGATGAAATCTCAGCCTTCTAGTCATCCTCCTCGACGACTATTTCCATACTAGCTCAAGCGCCTCTCAAGCCAACCATTATCCTCAACCCGAACCATTTCACCGAGTTATCAACGTGCTTGGAATGATCCCGTCTGGATTAAACCAAGACTATCTCATATCATGCCTCGCTTCATCTCATTATAGCAAAGCCTCATCTCAACATCATCATCATCAGATCTATCCATATGAGCTTCATCATCCGCCACATATGCCACGAGCAGCTTTTCCAATTCAAGAGCCTTTCCCTTAGCTTTTGAATCATCTTCGACCAACTTGTCTAAATCAAATCATCAATCAACTAATTCATAACAATCAATCAAGTGAATCATTAATCCAAGTAATCAAGCATTCAAATATGATCTAAATGACAATTTTAACAATAATGGCAATCTTGTAAATAAAGAGTCTAAATCTAACAAGCATGAAACATGAGCAATATCTCTATAACTTGATGAATAAACTTGCATAGGTTAACATGTAGTAAAATGGATGTCAAATCATCATGAACAATGGATCTATACTTAAGTTTATGAAAATGCATGGAAATCACTACTTTAACACAAAATCAAGCCAACGATCCGATATACTCCTTTGGATACGTGTGAGAGATAATCACCACTCATCGATTCACCTAAACAACTCAAAAGCAACACACTTCAGATCTGGACAGCGAAGGATCTAACTCGATCTATCAAAATTCCGCTTCAAACTATGAAATCTCTCTTCGAAGGATGTAGATCTTCAATCTAAGCTCTTGGATCTTCGATTCGATCTTCGATTTGGATGGAAGGAAGCACAAGATTAAAGTGGAGAAAAGAAGTGAAGAAGTGTAGAACTCGAGCTCTCAAAATAGCAGCATTTCGTCGCTTCAAAATCCGAATCCCAAAAAGTGAGAAAATGGACGTGTATTTATAGGCTGGAAATCCCTTAGGTCGTCTGCTCCTTAAGTCGTCCACGACTTAACCATCCCCTTCGACCTACGACCTAACAGATCCCACGACTTACGACCTAACAGATCCCATGACTTACGATCTAACAGATCCCACGACTTACGACCTAACAGAACCTACGACTTAACACTTGCGCGACTTAACATATACACGCGACCTAACAAAGATGCGGCTTAACAGAGGTCACGACCTAACACACACGATCCAACGACTTAAGTCCTTATGCGACCTAACGACTTAACTGGGGTACGACCTAACACCTAAGTCGTCTGAACGACCTAACTACTCATAACTGCTAAACTTAGGTCGCTCACGACCTAACTGAGCACTAGGTCGCTCACGACCTAACTACGATAACTCCTTAAGTCGTTCGAACGACCCAAACTTCCTAGGTCGCTAACCCGCTTAATTCCTTAGGTCGTTAACTCGCTAACTCCTATATCCTTAAGCCGCTAACTACTAGGTCGTTAACTTCCTAAGTCGTCCACTTCCACTACTAACTTCCATAGGTCACTGTCTTTCCTTAAGTCGCCCAATACTTAAGTCGTTAACTCTTAAGTCATTCACTCGACCTAAGCCACCACACGACCTAACTTCTACACGACTTATCCCAAAATCCTTAGGTCGCCAACTTCCTTAGGTCGCCAACTCCCTTAAGTCGCTCCACCGACCTAACTACTATACGACCTAAGCTCCGAACGACCTAACTCTGGACGCTCTAACAACAGTTTTACTATGTTTCGATCCGTAAAAATACGGGTCGTTACATAAATTTTGAGTTCAGTTAACTGGTAATTTGAAATAGAAATTGATTTATATAAAATGAACTAATTTCGATAATCCAAGTGTTAAATGTTGAAATTGGAATTGGTCTAATGAATTGCTCAAAGAAGTTAAATTGGAAGTTCAAAGTTGAAGTGACAAATATAAATTGATTTACTGGAATTGAGTTATTGAAAACGTTTTGGATGTAACTTTGAAATCTATTTTAAACTAATTTAAACTATTTCCATTAAATTAACTATTTTAATCAATTTAAAACTATTTTAATTTATATTAATCCATTATAACCTATTTAATCCAAATTAATCTATTTTACCAATTTTAAACTAATTAAATTTATTTAATCTATTTTAAATCTATTTAACATAAACTGAATCTATTTAATCTATTTTAAATTTATTTAATCTATTTAAACTCTACTTAATATAATTTAAATCTATTTCATCTATATTTAATCTATTTAAATCATTTCAAATCTATTTAAATCATTTTAAATCTAATTAAATTTAATTTAAATATATTTAAACTATTTTTACTATTTAAACTATTTTAATCTATTCAAACTAATTTTAAAATATTTTCTAAAAATTCAGACTGTGTAAGTTGAAGTATTTATATCTAAATCCTTGATGTTGATACAACATAAGTTATAATTTGGAATTGATATCTATTTTTTTTTGAAAATGACATATTTGAGAATATGATGATTTTGGAACAAGGATTTAATTAACCTACCTTATCGATGAATTCAAAATGAATATGACTTTGAGGGTAAATATGATTTTGGAAGTAATATTGTTTGAAAATGAATATGATTTCGAAAGAGATATGATCTGAAATTGAATATGATATTTTGATATAAATTATGAATTGACTCTTTAAACGTTAAAGAACCATCCGGTGTGAAATACGCGTTTTGGTTGTTAAAGAGACCGGGATCAGATATTGTCATATTCTCTACCAATACCGAAAACCACTTTAATAACTGTGTACGTGGTGGAGATTCCAGAAATGAAGTAGGATGGTTTGGCGAACGATTTCTGTATGAGGTATGACGTGACCCTGACTCCCGTGAGTCAGCATAGATATTACTAAAATAGGAGCCATGCCGGGCCAAGTGAGGTCATTCCTCCTATCGGACACATTTCTTCGATGCCATATTTGTTGCTTTGTGATTGATTTGATGGCCACCGTTTGATTTTGATTTGGGAGTGTGTTCCAAAGTGGGCGGTACTAGCTGCTATGCGTTACCACCATTCCGGATCCGCAATTGGTATATCTACCCTGGCATTACCTCGAGTGTCGTGTTCACATACCCTGAAGCGCCTTCTACGAGTTTGTTTTGTACCATACCTATGGAGTGCCCTTTGATAGCCTCCAGTTTACGGAGGAGTTACAGTACTGTATAGACTATGGGAATATATAAAATGTGTAAAGGGGGATATGGATAACGCCTTAACGCTATTTTAATTCTTTTACTTTACTGTAGACATATTATAATAGCGTATTGTACTACATAGTAGATAGTTTAACGGATCCTTAGGAGATGTGAATCTCGAACATCTCTTAAGTTATTGCACTCACGTTAGACACTGGATAGGAGATGTCAAACCCCGTAAACATCTCCGACGCCATTCCACTCATATTTATTTACCGTTGATTTAACTTGCATAAGATCTTTTAGTTCTGACTCGAGTCTTTTATCTTTTCAATTCGCTCAGGTCAGCCTGAGCATTTCAGGGTTGAAGACCTTATTTCTAGAGGAGGAAGACGAAGATTTGTACTATTATTATTTATTATATTTATTCCACTGCATCATGTTATTCCACTGCATTTATTATTTATCTATTCTTGTTTTGGTAACTCTTATTTTTGTGTTGAAAAAGGTAATCAAATGCATTTATAAAACAAATTCATGAACTGTTATTTGATTATTATATTTTGTCATTCCGCTGTGAGATTCTGTATTTGTTTTATTCCTTTCTCTTTTTCTTATTTACCCTATAACAATCTGCCCTTTTGAATGGTTTGATTCTGACGTGTGTTTCTGCTTAAAACGTCCAAAAGGGCAGGTCGTTACAGTTGGTATCAAAGCTTTGGTTTAGCGATAACCTTAGCTTTGTGGGGTCTGACTCTTTAGAAATAAGGTAGTAATACCGTAGAATGAGTCGCTGAGTGTATATATATGAGAGAGCGTATTTGTTAGTGTTATATAAATGTTTTGTATTGTGTTAATTTATTCCGTTTTGTATTTATAAATTCTGGTCGGGGCATAGGATGCTATGACATCGATAGTGATTTCTAAACACTTAATAGGACAGAGAGACACAATATTGTTTTGAATATAGGTAAATGAAATAATTTTGCCTATTATATATTTTGTATATAAAATAATAAATTTTATAAATGATATAGTTGGATGTAGTATGTTGTTTGTTAGGTAGAGAAATTTTATAAATATTGATTGAAACTTTAGATTTACAAATAAAATGAATATAAATTGAAGAACTTAAGTTCGGGGATTTTGGAAATTTCTTTCAAATGATTTTGAAATATACTCTTAGCATTATTTTGGAATTAAATATTTGTTTTATGGTATAAATATTTCAACATGATTTGAAAGAAATGTTCTTGAAGAAAATAAGTTCTGTACTTCCCCCTCTGTCACTGGAAAATTATTTTGGTGATCAGTGCACGCACCATCGACGTTCATTTTCGAGTTTCAAAGTGGGAAGACCGTGTAGTAATTTTATTGCACAATTGTTTTGATAAATTAATCTTGATTTTTTTAAATTCCAAATATGATTTGATATATATAAAGATATGATTATATATATTATTTTAAATTAAATGAAATGAAACCCGGTTGTTTAGTTCTCAAGCTTCTATAAATAAGAAATTGAAATTATTTTAATGAATGGAATCTTGACTACATTAATAATTGGAAACTTCTAGATGAAAATAAGAAATTTGATGTTAAAATGATTAATGAAATAGATAAGAAACCGAAATTTAGAAAACTGTAAATAAAAGGAAAATGAAAATAAGAAATGGTAACTATTGAAACTTTTGTTAACTAAACGAATGAGAGAAATTTGTGTAACTTTCTATTGCATTCTATAAGACATTTATATATAACTTACCAAAATGTAAAAAGTTGTAATGTTAAATATATATGTGATAGAATATTATACAAGTAAAACTTCAGAAAATGAAAGTGTTCAACAGGCTTACTTTTATAAATAAGAATCTAATGTTATAAATTATTATAAACTAAAGTTAATAGTTGAAATGTTACTAATCAAATGAAAAAGAAAAGTGAATAATGTAAGAAGAATGATTATAAATTTAGGTTAACATTTTAAGCTATTTATAATCAGATTTAATGGAAAAGGTGAATACTGTAAGAAAATAATTATAAACTTGAATAAATATTGAAGCCATTTTAATTAAAGTGAGTACTATATATAAATTGAATGACTATAACTTCAGAAACATTGAAAGGATTCAGAAATGGAGTTACTTTATAAATAAGAATTTGAGATTATAGTTGTTATAAACTTAAGTTATAATTGTAATGCTGCTAATTAAATGTAATAAAAAAATGAGTATTATAAATAAATGATTATAAACTTAAGTTAATGTTTGAAGCTATTTATAATTAAAGTAAATAATAAAATGAGTACTATATTGAGTAAATGATTATAACTTCAGGAAAGTTGAAATGATTTAGAAAATGGATTTTTATATTCAATGACATTATATAAGAAAGGTTGAATGTAAATTAAAAGGTAAGGAACTTAAGTATGAACTTATACATTAATGAATAGTAATGTCTAAGGGAAACCAGGTATATAAATTAATAAATGTGAACTGAACTGCAATAAAATGTATGAAATACTTAAATAATGAATTCATTGATTTTTATAAATAACTGAATGGAAATAGCTTATGAAATGAATGTAAAGTAATGAAAGAAAATTTGCATTATATGAAAATGTGAAGAAAAAAAATGGATTTTGTAAGCAATGAATGCAAATAAGTGAAATTAAGTACTGAATGAATGAGAAATTGAATTTTTGTAAGAAATAAATGTAAATCAAAGAAAATAAATCATTGTATGAATGAGAAAATTGTTTTTGAACAATAAATGATGTGAAAGATAAATAGAGGAAACTTAAAAATGTGTTGAATTATTGTTTGTTTTGACTTATGGATGTTGGGAAGTGATGCTTTAAATTGTTTAGGATGTATGAATAATCTATTGAGTTTTATCTAAGACTGTTGAGTGTATGGTATACTTAGTAGTTTATTTGTCATTTTGTACGATTAAAAGTGTCTAAACCCGAACATAACCATTTGTTTTGATTGTTATGGATGGATGGTTGATTTCTTTAATTGCATGTGATGATTGTATGGTTCTGTTTGCAATGCTTGTTGTATGTTGTTTGCAAGTAAATATTGTTATGTTGAGATGATTTGTTTGTTGTAAACTGAAGCAATATAAACATTTCTTTTATATAATTATTAACTTCCGTGATTATATAAGTGAAATACAGGTTATGGAAGCAATTGCTACTGCTTTTGGTTCCATAAATTAAGCTTTGTTTGCCCAACAAATAGGTACGTTCTCAGATTACGGTTTTATAGCGATATTATGTTGTTTTTCCCGTTGTTTGGGATATATTATTTGAAAAATATAAAATATATTGTTATTATTGATATTATTATTTCTACCAGACCTCTTCGGACAAAGGAGACTCTGCCAAAAAATTTCGTGAATTTTGGACTTAGAAAATTTTGTGAAATGTTTCGAAACTTTTGTTAATTTGACTATAAAAGGATTTAATTATTTTTAGTTGATTTATTTTATTTAAATTATATAATTATGTAAATAAATTGTTTATAAACTTAATATTTTGAATAAGATATAATGATTTCTTATTTCCTTATTTTCCCTTCTTTTTCCTTTCGAGGACGAAAAGTTTTGAGTGGAGGAGATTTTAACGACCCGTAATTTTCGATAATTAAAATTAGTCAATTTAATAAAGTTTTGTGATTTAATGTTGGAAGAAATAAAAAGAAAAAAAATTGTGATTTAAATAATAAGAATATAATTGGGAAAAAATGTAATAGTATTAATTTAAGGTAATTTATAATGGCTTTGAATGAAATTCCAATTAATTAAAAAGATTAAAAGTTATAATTGATATAGATTGTAAATAAATGATGGTAATGAATGTATTAATGGATAATTGGATTAAAAGAGAAATTGATAATTTAAAAGTTGATTGATTAATGAAATAATGTGTAATAAATGGAAATTGAATAAAATTAGTGTAATGAGAATTGTTATAACAATTATTTGTAAATAATAAACTTACAAATGTTATTAAATGTAGAAAGGTGACAATTGTTATCTGTTACCAATTTAATTAATCCATTACTAATAAATGTAAATAAATGTTACATCAATGTGAGTTAAGACAATAACTGCAAGGTGTGAATGTAATAAAAGGTATAGAAATGTTAATCTTATTTACAAGGCAATAATATATGAAATGAAAAGAGTGAAATAAGGGAAAATTAATTGATTGAGATTTTAAATTATAATAAATTGACAAAAATTCAATATAATGGAAATATAGTAGTTAATACAAATAAAAGATGGAAATTGGAGAATATTAATGTAATGAAATATAAAACAATGTTAACTACGTATATAGAACAATGATTAATTATATAAAAAGATTGAAATCAAAGTATAAATCAATTTATTGGAATTAAATTTTTATTTAATTGGATTTAATTACAGTTGAAATTAAACACCGTAATCACTCAAATAATTAACATTGGATTGACATGAAAATTTGTATTACATTACTGTAAATCTCTAAGTAATCAAAAAGGATGCAAATTGGTTAGTTTATAAATATTGGATTTAAAAGTGATTAATTAATTTAATATTAATTTATTTAATTAATGGGAAAATAGCCATTTTGGCCACTGTCTCGGATTTTGACGAAACTAGTTTCATTAGATCCGTAACGATGAATTGTTGTAAGGTTTCAAATTTCGTAGAGATCAGACTTGTCATTTGATCGTACGGACTCGAAATGCCTAGAAATCAATTTAATTGAAATCAATTTGAAATAAGCTGATTTTAAGTTAACTTCTTCATACGATGGAATTAGGACCTGAAACATGTTCCATTGAGTTTAGAAATATTGAAAACATCTATTTTGACATATAGGATGACCCATTTTCGTTCCGGAGACAGAACGGGCTTTTCGGGTCATTTATCGTTCAACGTGTAAATCAATCTCGTCCAATCGTTCTATTTCTGATCTATCTATAAATAGTCCGTTATAAACCCTAGCTACTTCTTAATTTCATTTGTCTATACGTACAATTCTACCTGCTTCTCTCATTCCAATGGTAGAAAAACCAATTCCCAATTCCAAATTCAATGGCAATTCAAAATCAAATCAAAAATCAAACTCCTCCAAACTATATCGAATTATATATCAATTTGTAGCTCTCGACGAGCATAAGTCAAATTTGCGGTCTATTTTTTGATTTGGATTTCTATGTGGCCAGAAATGGACAAATAATTTTCGACCGTTCATCGATCTTCGATCAACCTCGACTGATCGTCAAATCAATGACGTTGGGTTTTAGAGAGCGGCGAGCATAGTTCATCGGAGTGGGTTGTTCGTCGAGTTGATGGTTGGATTGGCGGTAAAAATTCAATTAGGGTTCAAATAAAATGCGGCGGCTATGGATTTCGGTGGCTCGCGTCGTTGCCGGAGGAGCTATGGACGGTCGCGTAGGCATAGGAGTTAGGCGGCGAGGCTCTGGGGGTCGTGTCTAGCCAGCACCGGCATGGGGGGTGGAGCGAACGTGGCGCAGCTGGTTGTTCGTTCGTGTGCTTTACTCTAGGTTTGGCTAGGGCTTGCTGGAGGAAGAAGTTAAGCGACGTGGCGTAGTTTGGCTGGTTCGTTTTTATTTAATTTAATTTAAACTTAAGATTTCAATGTTCTAACGTATATAACTTTTACATACGGAACCGATTCACGCGCGGTTTGTTCCGCTTCGATTGTATTGAAATTCCGGACATTTTGACGCTGGTTGATTCGATTCTAAGAATGTTTGAATTTGGGCCCTATTTTGGATTTTAAATCGATTTAAAATCAAAACGTGAGTGTTTTGACCCACTCACAACTACTAGATTTTCTTATGTTAGTTAAATTAAATTTATGATGTGATTAGAAATTTATTAATTGTTGTTAGGTATGTTAAATTGTCATTCTAGATAAATTTGAATTTTATTGCATTTAATTATTGTTAATTTAATATTGAATTGAAATTGTCAATTTAATACCTGTTATTGATTATCGGTTATCTATTGATGTTTATTGATTTATTTGGATGATGATTGTGATGAATGTTTGATTGTTGACATTGGATGACTGGATGTTGTATTTTATATTGTTATAACTACAAGTTCCCTATGGGTTGAAATGATACATACCCGAATGATCTATAGATTAGGGAAAAATCGTTATGGATTGAAATGATAGACTCGAGCGATTTTATGGATTTTTAATTAATTCGGAATTGCGGTTTGAAATGATATATAACTGTAAAATTTTAAATTGCGGATTTAAATGATAAACATCCGTATAACTTGACCCTAGGGTAGAGAATTATATACGGACACCGGATTGGTTAAATTAATTGATTTGAATCTTTAAATTTTGAGTTCAATTAACTGGTAATTTGAAATAGAAATTGATTTATATAAACTGAACTATTTTCGATAATCCAAGTGTTAAATGTTGAAATTGGAACTGGTCTAATGAATTGCTCAAAGAAGTTAAATTGGAAGTTCAAAGTTGAAGTGACAAATATAAATGGAGTTATTGTAATTGAGTTATTGAAAATGTTTTGGATGTAACTTTGAAATCTATTTTAAACTAATTTAAACTACTTCCATTAAATTAACTATTTTAATCAATTTAAAACTATTTTAATTTATATTAATCTATTATAATCTATTTAATCCAGATTAATCTATTTTACTAATTTTAAACTAATTAAATTTATTTATTTTATTTTAAATCTATTTAACATAATTTAAATCTATTTAATCTATTTTAAATTTATTTAATCTATTTAAAATCTACTTAATATAATTTAAATCTATTTAAATCATTTCAAATCTATTTAAATCATTTTAAATCTAATTAAATTTAATTTAATTCTATTTAAACTATTTTTACTATTTAAACTATTTTAATCTATTCAAACTAATTTTAAACTATTTTCTAAAAATTCAGACCGTGTAAGTTGAAGTATTTATATATAAATCCTTGATGTTGACACAACCTAAGTTGTAATTTGGAATTGATTTCTTTTTTTTTTGAAAATGACATATTTGAGTAATACGATGATTTTGGAACAAGTATATAATTAACCTATCTTATCGATGAATTCAAAATGAATACGACTCTCAGGGTAAATATGATTTTGGAAGTGAATATAGTTTGAAAGTGAATATGATTTTGAAAGAGATATGATTTGAAATTGAATATGATATTTTGATATAAATTATGAATTGACTCTTTAAATGTAAAAGAACCATCCGGTATGAAATAAGCGTTTAGTTATTAAAGAGACCAAGATCGGATATTGTCATACTCTCTGCCAATACCGAAAACCACTTTAACAACTGTGCATGTGGTGGAAATTCCAGAAATGAAGTAGGATGGTTTGGCGAACAATTTCTATATGAGGTATGACATGACCCTGACTCCCGTGAGTCAGCATAGATGTGACTAAAACAGGAGCCATGCCGGGCCAAGTGAGGTCATTCCTCCAATCCTCCTATCAGACACATTTCTTCGATACCATATCTGTTGCTTTGTGATTGATATGCGTTACCAGGTGGGAGGTAGTAGCTGCTATGCGTTACCACCAATCCGAATCCGCAATTGGTATGTCTACCCTGGCATTGCCTCGAGTGCCGTGTTCACATGCCCTAGAGCGCCTTCTACGAGTTTGTTCTGTACTATACCTATGGAATGCCCTCTGATAGCCTCCAGTTTACGGAGGAGTTACGGTATTGTATAGACTATGGGAATATATAAAATGTGTTAAGGGGAATATGGGTAACGCCTTAACGCTATTTTAATACGTTTACTTTACTGTGACATATTATAATAGCGTACTATACTACATAATAGATAGTTTAACGGATCCCTAGGAGATGTGAATCTCGAACATCTCTTAAGTTATTGCACTCACGTTAGACACTGGATAGGAGATGTCAAACCCCATAAACATCTCTGACGTTGTTCCACTCATATTTATTTACCGTTGATTTAACTTACATAAGATCTTTTAGTTCTGACTCTAGTGTTTTGTCTTTTCAATTCGCTCGGGTCAGCCTGAGCATTTCTGGGTTGAAGACCTTATTTCTGGAGGACGAAGACGAAGATTTGTACTATTATTATTTATTATATTTATTCCACTACATCATGTTGTTCCGCTGCTTTTATTATTTATCTATTCTTGTTTAGGTAACTCTGATTTTTGTGTTGAAAAAGGATAATCAAATGTATTTATAAAGCAGCTTCTTGAGCTATTATTTGATTATTATATTTTGTTATTTCGCCGCGAGATTCTGTATTTGTTTTATTTCTTTCTCTTTTTCTTATTTACCCCATAACAATCTGCCCTTTTAAATGGTTTGAGGCTGACGTGTGTGTCTGCTTAAAACGTCCAAAAAGGTAGGTCGTTACAAAAATCGAGCATGCAGTAGGGCCAAGTGGGTAGCTCCCAAGTAGGGTATGGTTATTCCCAATCAAGATCTGTTATTTTCTGTCCTTGTATGCTTCGGGGCCCAAGCGGGGTGACCATATTCGTTACTACTAGTCAAGTTAGGCCAGTCCTGTGTGGTAGGGGTATAAGATGTTCTTGTCAGACCTCAGTACATTTATCTAGAGATGTACCTTAGGAAGGTAGTCCTTTACCTTGTCATAGTATGGAATCCAATCTCCAATACATGCCTTACGTTTTCGATTGTAAAACCTAGTATATTGGAATGTGAGATGCAAGCATTTCAGCTATTTTATCTATTTACTTTAAACCTAGACACTATGATAATATCACTGATTTTGATATAAGTGTTTTGGTTATCGTAAGGTAAAAATTTGTCCGTGTTTATATGCGGTGAGGTCTTACGAGATACTTTGATTTCAAAGGATTTTTCAATTTAATAAATCAGTAGAGTTTTTTGTGATTTGGGTTTACTCACGCTGGTATTCTAGACTGACCTGGGCGTTATTCCTTATAATGCTCGGGTCAGACGGAGCATGTTTGCTAGGTTAGCTTTAGATGTTTTGGAGCTATGGAGTCAAGTTGGAGGCCTAGGACGTACTCTCGTATTTTGGATATCTTCCATTGTCTATGTGTTATGTGTAGCTTATCTATTGTTGTAAGGACAGGTGTTATAACTGTCCAAATTTAAGATAATTCTAGTGTACTCTGATATTATATATATGAATGAAGATGTTTCCTTTTGTAAAGATCATTGTTGTATTATATATTATTCGCTGCGCTATGAGATTCTGTGTTGTTTTAGTTTTCTTTTATCTTCTACCTTCTTCTTTCACCCTAACAAATCAGTTTTTTTGGCACTTGAATGTTCGGCATGTGAAACAATGGACGTATTAGTGTCGATTTTCGAGGGTCGAAAGCCCAGTTCGTTACATTTACATCGTGACTATGTTTTATAATCATTACCATTCTGCCGCTTCTTAGATTTTACCTTGATACTTCTACTTAATGTCAAGTTTTGTCATTTTAGGTGGTCACTTAGGCCTTATACCATCACTTCCTTATAATGTCGTGAATAGACTTTTACATTTCTATTATGGCCTTACACCAATGCTTCCGAATACAATATCGTATTTAGACAAATTAGGATACCACTTAGGGCTTACGCCCTCCGCTTCCATATACAATGTCATATTTGCACATCAGGTTGCCACTTAGGCCTTACGCCTTCCTTCATATTAAGATTAGATCAAGAATGTACAATTCTTTAGATAATTCATTTTTGCCTTTTCTTTTTTAGTGACATAACTTATCATTTCTTAATTTCACTAAGCTTGACTCCACGTCTCATTTTCCACATATGTTATTACATTTAACTTATCATTCCTCTTCATAATTTCATTCATATGAAGTTCAAGTTGAACATCTTGGAAATTATCTTCCAGGATGCTAACCAAATTTATCATATTTAACTAATGAACTTATTATTACCATTTGCCATTGCATATATAGCTACCGCTTATCTAAATTGGTTTTAACACATTTGACTGTAATAGCTTTCGCATGTCTAATTCAATAGCTATTGCATGTCTCATTCAATAGCTATAGCACATGTAACTTCTATAGTTATTGCATGTCTCACAAAATAAATACCGATATCTAACTGCCAAAGATAGCTTGAGTCTAGTGTTGTCACACGTATAAGCTACTACGTGTATCGATATTGCACTGATAAAGTTGTAATGCTTCTCAAGCTACCGCACCTTTAAGGCTATCGCACTTCTAAAGCTATTGCACTTCTAAGATATCACACTTATATGTTATTGTACTTCTATGGCTATCTCACTTCTAAGGCTATCCCACTTCTAAGTTATCACACTTCTAAGGCTATCGCATTCAAACTTAAGTGCTATCGCACTTTGAACTTAGTTATCGTAAGTTTCAATTTAAATATGTCGCATGTTTTAATTTAAAGCAATTGTAAGTCTTAAATTAAAGCTATTAGATGCATCGATGTAAAGCTACCGCAAGACTCAAATTAAAGCTATCACAAATATAATATGGAGAATCTGTAGTTAAGTGGAAAATAAATATTTTTCATAAGAAAGTAACTACAATTTGACTAATTCTTCACATTTGTCCCTTAGTTACTTTTATTTTTTATACAAATCTTCTAAAGTTAGCCGAATTTTCTTCCTTTAATCATGCCTTAATCAATCACTTTCCTTAATTATTTTATTAATTAAGGTATTTTCTTCCTTTATCTCCTAAAAATGCACATAATTCAAAATATCTTCCTCTATCTCCTATAAAAAAATCAAGATTAAAATACTAATTTACAATATTTTAAACATTAATTTACAACCAAAATTGACCACTTTTCACTTAGAAAATTCATACTAAATTATTTATTCATCCAAAAATCACAAATATTAAAACTCGTATCTAATTTAATTTTTTAAACATCATATCAAAATTTCGAAGCATTTAGAGGAGGTGTAATTCATTTTTACTCTAAATCATATCAAAATCATTATAATTTTAATCCTAAACAATATGCAATCTTTCTATTATACTTAAGGCATGTTCATAAACATTTTAAGAAAAAAAATGCATGTATTCCAAACCCAAAATGGGTTTGGAATAGAATAGGATAAGTGTTGCTTACCTAACATTGAAAACTTGATTAAATCTCTTCTTCTTTTTGAATGAAAGCTTGTGTTTTGCTCTTAGATTTTTTTCCCTTCATTTTCCTTGTTAATGATGGTCGGCCCAGCTTTATTTAGTTTTTGATGAAGTGAAAATGAAATTGGGGAAATGAAGTAGTTAGAGGATGTAAGGGTTAATAATTTAGGCTTGAGCTGAAACCTCTTCCTACCTTACTCATATTAGTCTCTTCATTATAATATTCCCTTTCTATTTCTTTTAATTAAATTTACTTAGTTATCTAATATGCTATTTTTATTAATTAATTTCCATGTTATGGCACTCCAAAATATGGAGTGTTATGTAGCATATCTCTTACGAGACATGCATCAAGGAACTCCCATACTTCTCCACTTTATTCCAACTTTTCTTCGTAGGATGTGGACCTCCTAAAATGGTGTTAATCACTAAGTCACTTCTAGGTGAAAGAGGTCCAACCCTTCTTATGCTTTCTTCGACACTTCGACGTAGTTATATATACGGTTAATTATTTCTTGTCCACCCTCTTATGGATTCTTCTCATATTGCAGTAGATTTTTCTTCCTCATCAACTCATCAATTATGTCTTCCATGGAAGTGACAATATTTTTCAAATCTTCGATCTTTTGGTACCTTATTGTGTTTGGGGTTGCAAAGTAAATATTTTCTATAGAGTTAGTCAACTCTATATGTTTTCCTTTCAACACTAATGTAATACGTTTTATGGAATCTTCTCTCAAGCTTCTAAGTTAATTATTCTATATCTTTTTATTGTTATCGTTATTATTATTTATTTCAGTTGCCACCATTGTTCTTCACAACTTCATTACTCTTCCCCACCAAACTAATATGCTCTTCCTATCTTACTGCACATAATCTATCTTTAGCCTCTGCCTCTCCCAAGCGTAGAAACTGAATTGCCTTCTTATAGAAATCATTTAGCGTAGTTGTCTTACTCATCCATAACCAATTTCCAAACTCTTTGTCCTTACTAATTCCACCTACCATATAAGAATGTCTTATGGATTCTTGCTTCTATAATGGTAGCATTAAATCTCTTAAAATAATTTTTAAGTAATTTCTCCTTCGTTGTTTCACATTTTTCAGCAAAACAGCATCCTTTGGTTATATCGTATGCACTTTAAATTGAATTAAGAATTTATTAGCTAATTGAGAATAAGACCTTATGGAACCGGTGCAATCCTGCAAAACTACATGGTTACCAATCCCTCTAGAAACAAAGGGAAACACCTACATTTGACAAATCTACCTTGTCATCATCCATATGCCACTTATATATAAGCAAGTTTTGCATAGGGTAATCAGTCTATTATACATTGGCATCGTGGTATTGTAAACCTGCTAGGATAATCTGTCGTGCTAATCTCTATTATATGCATATTTTGACTAGATGTAGCCTC
The DNA here is from genome assembly GCA_030737815.1 of Allium fistulosum. Taxonomy (NCBI): domain Eukaryota; kingdom Viridiplantae; phylum Streptophyta; class Magnoliopsida; order Asparagales; family Amaryllidaceae; genus Allium; species Allium fistulosum. Next base: position 1,121,518,865 of record CM060904.1, on the reverse strand, counting down.
TCATTCGCCATTCCCTTGTCCCTCTTGACGATGGTCATTGGTTACATTATTGTATGCCTAGTTCTATGAATGACCATGACGGTCACTGCTCGAGCACTCACTATCAACAACATGCTGCTTAAGTCTCCCTCTCTTTGGGAAGGCCATTAGTCTTGGCCTTCCATCTCTGTTATGTTGTCTATCACAACTATGTCCTCTAGATTGCTCTTGTCCATGAGTATTTCCCTTACATTCTCTTTGGTTCTACCTTCTTTTGGTGCAGACCGATTATGTACTTTCCTTCCATTGTCTCTACGACGTTAGTCATCGCTTCCAAATCGATCGGTACCAAGCGGTAACCCTGGAGTATTTTTCTCCAGTTACATCATTTCTTCAATGCCATGCACCTGGCTCTATTTTGACTTGTTGCACACCCTGCTGCATAACTCTCATTAAATCCGATCGGTGAATTTCTTCTTCCTCCACGATCTCTAGCATGAGATCCTTCTCTATGAGGGCTTGCCTCATCATATCAAATTACCTATCATCTCTTCCATCAATGCTCACTGCATGGCCTATATTTGTTGATTGACTCTAGTTACAATCCCTTCCAATTTAACTTGGTGACAAGTTCCTGTAGTGGTCGTGTAGATCCATCAGTTGCAATTTTATTTCCAGCATTACCTTTACCATCTGCCTCTTTAGGTTGCTTTCCAAAAGTTTTCTTAGGACCATATAATTTGATTTCCTTGTAGATGTAAATCAAATCCAAATTACTGAAGAAATCTAATTTGATTTTCAAATTTCTCAGTGAAAACACTTAAAATGTTAGTAGAAAATTTGGGCTACACCCTTAAAAGACTATATAGAATCAACAACCCTAAATGTAGTTATTGTTTGTGATTATACGAGGTTTTAGCCTTTGATTCACATTTATAAGGTGTTCTAAGGCTGAGTTTTAGATCAAGTCTATAGAAAATATTGATCATATGTAAGGGAAGACAAGAACACAAGATTTATAGTTGTTCGGTTATGCCTATATCGACTTTTAAGATGTTTTTATTATTGTTTTACAAATTTTCCAGTATTAAATACAATTATGATCTCGAATTCAATCGCAGAACAAAGATATAAAATGATAGCACTTCCCTTAAGATGTAAAATAACAAAGTCTAGACTAAGATCCCACTTCTCTTACATATTCCTCTGTATTTATAGATGTAGAGTGTTGAAATTAGTCTTGGAGTCAAACTCTTCCCCATAAAATAGCTCAAAAAATATCTTCAATCCACTTCTAAGCAAATAGGAGAAATAATATGTTAGATTTGAGCTATTTTATGTATCGGTATCGAACCATTAATGCGTTGGTAGCGATCCATAGATTTATTAGTTCTCTTCACTTCTTCGATAGATCCATTATTACGTCATATATTGACCTTTTTTCATGCCGCGATGCTAATGCCCTTATTAATTCATTGGGAGTTATGTAGTTTGTCGGTATTGATTCATCTAAGGATCAACACTGGTCAATAAACTCAACTAAAATTATTTCTTTTCTCGTTTTTCACTGACTTGTACTTGATCATCTTCAAGCCTAGTATTCATTCCTTCATCATTTTAAAGTCTGATAACATCGAATTGTCTCTTGCAAAAATTACAGATAATAGAATGTTTGATTTAAGATAATAAAACTTTGATAATATAAGTACTTGGTTTTTTGAGATATTTTATCAAACATGCTTTATAGAAATAACATTTTATATAAGAAATGTTTGAAGAAAATATTTTGATCAATAACATATATATAGTCCAAAAGTATTTCTATTAAAAAATATTTCATCAGTCATGTTATTGTTAGAGATTATCCAAAGTGAATCGAGATATAGTACTCTAATACAGGTTTTAAAGTAAGTTGTTTTTTACACCTAAAATAGTGATATGAGTAGCTTTAATGAATTTAATTATGATTGTAGTTATTTACGAGATTATTGTTATTAACTACAATTTATGGAATAAAGGGGAATTTTGATAAATACTAGTAATGGATTTGTGAGGTACTTAAAGAAATAATTATTGTTTCAAAATGAATATAAAAATGGAGTTCAGGGTAAGTTATTACTACTTTTGAAGCATACAGCAGTAATATAATTTTAAATGGATTGTTTTCTTGAAATAAATAATAACAAGATTATTTTTAGAATTGGCATGGAATATAATTATGTTTGAGTAAGATAATAATAAAGTGATTTTAGAAAATCCTATATCTATTTCAAGATAATTATTAGAATTTATCATTTTTATTTATATCTAGTATTGTTGAATATATCGACAGGTAGCATCAGGCATGATATGAGTGGATGATATGAATATCAGGTTTTCCTAACATCTATTGTGATTAGATAATAATCTTTATGCATATAGTGTGAGAGCTTCCTTAATGAGTTATAGGGACACCTAGTAAATCCACTTGAAGAGGTGTTGGATCATGATGTTATGATTATTCACTTATGAGAATATAATAGAGTTGTTAAATTTTAGCTAGAAAGTTTAGTTTTTTTGCCATTGACGTTCACTTGATTTGTTTGTGTTGATTTCCGTAGTTGTTTTTTTTTGCATTGTTCTTATAATTGTTGAGTGATTAGTTTAGTTTTGCTAATTGGTTGCTTTTGCTTTATTTGATTGAATTGTTTCCTTAGTATTAGTTTGTTTTATTGTGTTGTTTCCATATTGATTTGGTTTTAGGGTTTTCCTTATTTATTTTCTCGTGTTGTTGTATATTTTGCATCTTTGGGGTTCTATATTTACCTATTGCAGAGGGAGCATGGATCGACATATGAAACTTGTATGAGATGGTATAAGTTAAAGGTTGGCTAATAATGAGTTTATATATTCCAAAAGGGTAAGGGAGTTACATGAGAAACTTGGATGCAGATAGAGAGTGTTTTGATATGAGATCAAGCATGCTAAGGAGCTTTAAGGATTGAGAACATAAGGGGTGTTACAGAGATATCAATACTAGATATGGAGACGCTGACCGTGAGAGCTTCAATGATAGGTTAATTGGAGAGCTCTTCCTTTGTACACCATTTATTGACAACAGTGAGTCATTGAAAAAGGTATGTAGATTTTGTTACGTGACAAGACCATAGGCGGATGTCATCAAATATCCATGAGTCACACTTCGACTATGCTTTAGGAGCAAGAGTCGGGTACTCTATAGCTGTTGTCATTTTAATAGATCAGATGAACAAGATTCACAGACTCTATGATTGTATGTTATCTAGGTATACCAGAGGAGTAAAAGTCGGGAATATTATATTAGTTTATATGTGGTGCATAGATCTGGTACATGATTGTGTAAGGTACTATGTCATTGTTATATTGTCAATATTGGTTCTTCTTAAGGAATAAGTTACAACGACAATGAGGCATTGGAAACAAGTAGGGTGGAAGTCATTGACTAAGTCGTATATCATAGAATCGCTCAAATTGTAACAACATGCACCTCCGGACACCTTGATCCGAAGCTCAAAAACGAAATTGGAATTCGCATTATGCCAAGAAGTATGAATCGTTAGGTTTTAGGGTTTGCATGATAGAGAGAAAGATATAATTATAATGTATTCTACACTTCCATATCTCACAGTCAATGGCAATAAAATATTAATACATAAAATAATCCATAACAGCATAGTCTCAAAACAACCATAGTCCATATAAGTGTTGGTAAAATAGAGTCTCCAAATGATAGTACAACAAAGAATGGAAAATAAATATAATATAATATATTATAATATAAGGTATAGAGGAGAATAACTATAAATGAATATGTCTGCGGAGTGCTAAGTTACCTTCTCCACACATCTTATTCGGATTACTCACCCACCACCCTGTACTCTTGTAATAGATGTAAAAAGGGTGGAATGGAGGTAATTGGACAAGATCTTGTGAGTGAATTATATCACTAGCGGTATGGTATTGACAATAATTAAAGTTTGGTTATAATCTACACAACCCAGGGGTGATCCTTAGTGTGCCTACATTATTCATATATAAGGAATTATTTATTTTCACAATATAGGTTGACTATCCTTAACACGGTCAAAATCTAATTATGATTTGTGGAAATTACCACTCATAAGTGGTATGTAACGATCTGCCTTTCTTACACCTAATGACACCATTTAATATATCTTCGGTATTCACGTACCGATCATTTAAGTGTCTGAAAGATAGATCATTTGGGGTTAAAGAAAGAAAAGATAGAACAGAATCGCACAAATGTTATGAGAAATATATAATATAAGAATGATCTTTACAAAAGAAAATAAATTTAATATACAATCATTAGAGTACAATAACCTGTTATCAGCCTGGACAGTTATAACAACCTGTCTTTACAATTACTAATAAATACAGACAAGAAAAAAACAAAACGGAGCAGCGAAAGAATATAAGGTACGTGAATACGTCTTGGAGGATCCAGCTCATCTCCTGAAAGCTCCAAAGAATCCAGCTATATCTGGAAAATATGCTCAGGCTGAGCTGAGCATTATAAGAAAATAATGCCTGGATCAATCTAGTAAACAAGCGTAAGAAAGCTCCATCAAATCAATCATATTGATTTCAACATTTGAAAACCCTTTTTAAAATGAAGGTATCTCGTAAGACCACACCACACATAAACACAGATGGATTTTTACCTTACGATAACCAAAACGTTTTATATTATAAAATCTAGTGATATTATAATAATGTCTATGGTTTTAGATATAAATAATCAAATAGTTGTGATGTGTGTACATGTTTAAACGATGAATTTTCTATCGATTAGAAAACCGTCGAAAATATAATCGTTATAAAAATGCAAGCACACGGCGTACAATCGTAGTACGTATGCGAATACGGATCGATCCACAAGGAAAGAATTAAATTTCAATTTACTCAATCAAATTAGCCCAAAGTTTTGAAGTATTTTAAACTAAGAAAAAATGTAGAAAATAAACTAGAGAAAAAGTGAATAAAAGTATAAGATTAAGGAGAAATTTAGAGGCAAATCCACTTCCAATCTTTCATATAAATCAACACAAAATTCATTTATAATCTCTCATTAAAATATTAAGTAGAATTGATTTATGTGTTTATCATAAGTGTGGTTTATTTGTGTTATTAATTAGCACAACTTAAACCATTAAATCTAACACATCATTCAAACCCACTTATCACACTCATGAAAATGGCATGAAATTAAGATAAAATCTATTTTAAGCATGATCTATTTACTATGAATTAGTAACGTAGACCGTCAAATTTTGATTCTAGTTTGACTTTCATTATCAAAATCATTTAGGCAAAAGATTAAATAGCTTATGTTTACAATGAAATAAGCATAGCCTATTTGAGATGTCAACATAGGCTATCAAATTCGCTAAAAAAGAGACATAAACCACCATCGTTCAAAGTTTCCATTAAACACAGAAGAGAGATCATAAATGAAATCATTATGTTAATTTAATATGTTTCATGAGAGCTTCATTACCCCTAAAATGAAGGAGTTTAGCTACTCATGTTGGAATACATCTTAACATAAGATGATTTCAACATAAAAAACAAGAAAAATGAGAGCTAATTAAAAGAAAAGAGATCTAACTACTTGCATGAAATAGGACTAAACTAATTAATTACAAAAAGAAGAACTATGCTATTTACATGAAATAAGAAGAGCATAAAGTAAATAAGAGAGCAAAAAATAAAATAGCAATAAAATTATGCATGAAATAAAAATGCATGAAAGTAAAGAGCAAGGCTAAGAAGCCATTAATGAAACATTTTATTTATCATTGATTAGTGCTATAATATTTCATAAAAAAGAAGATATTTACATGAAAGATTAGGGGTATTTATACATGCTTAAAACCCTAATCCATTTTTAGGGGACTACCTAAAATGCACTTGAGAAAGTGTAACCTCCAAGTAATCATTAGAGAAATAATTAATCCCCATTAACATGCCTTTAAGTCTCCATTAACGTGCGCATGTGATTTTAATTATGGACCATTAGTTAGTGGGTATGTCGGCTCCTCCATGTTACATGAATTCTTTTATTTCCATTCTCTATTTGCTTTCAAGATATGTGGATGCATACATCCATGAAACTTCTTCATATTTGCACTCCAATTCCTATAGATAAAAATGTGCAAATAAATTTTTTCAAAATTAATTCATATACAAAATTACCATTTTACCCCCTAAATAAAGATGAATAAATGATGATTTGAAAACAATTTAAATTTTAGTTTAAACATGTAAAATACCCTAATATGCTTATTTATTTAATTAAAAGAAGATTAAATGTGGAAGTAAAAATATACATTTTTACGTGCACATCAAATATCCTCACACTTATCTTTTCATTCGTCCTCGAATAAACTAAAAAGATAAATCCATTTTCGTTGGAAACACGATTGCATTGAGCGTATGTAACAAGCCGTTAAACCTTTAGATATCCCTAGTAGGACGAGTGTTGTCTCATGAGGGTTTTCAATAGTACTACCCATAAAATCCAAATGTGATATGCAAATTCTAATGTGGCTACATGATGCAAGCTTCTAAAATATTACAAATGCCAAATTTACTTTTAAATCGACACGAGTAAGTTAAATATAAGTTTTGGTTATTATCAAGAAATTTTAGTCCTTTTACTCGTCAAAAATTCCAACAAAAATTAAGTTATCATCACAATTAAACTCTAGTTTGGCTAGTTGTTTCCGTTGATAACATAATGCAACTATGAAATGGATACTTTTGTTTATTATCAAATTTTTGCGAAGTGGCATTTTTATTTCTTTTGAATAACAAGTCAAATAAAATAAGTGAACATAGTGCTTGGGTTTCAATTGCTTTCTCTCTCTATTTTGAAAAATATTAACATGATTATTTACACACCTAACTCAGATAAACTAAGGCTAGATATACCGATCATGCAGTGCCTTTCGGGCTTACGTGAGAAAGGTACAAAGCATGGCGAGTGTACACACTTGCGTATGAACACATGAATCTAGGTGTTTATTATTATTATTTTAATTTTATTTACATACACCTAACTTAGATAAACCAAGGCCAGATATACCGACCATGCACTGCCTTTCGGGCTTACGTGAGAAAGGTACAGAGCATGACGAGTGTTCACACTTGCGTGTGAACACATTACTCTAGGTGTTTCTTATTTTTATAAAAGCTTTTTTTAAAGAGAGAGTTATGCAAAATCATCTTAGCACCACTTAACTCAGAAGATAAAAAATGTTGTCACCTTTACTTTAAATCAACCACTATTTTAAACAAAGATTATAATTAGGATATACTTCATAATTGTCACCCATGAACCTTCCTATATACTAGTTAAACCATGGTTAACTGTAATTAAACTTTTATTTTTATTTTTATTGAGACAAGTAAATTTTCAAAAAATTTAAATTAATAACCAAAAAACATATACTTATCTTATAGCGTTTCTTCAAAAGTAAAAGGAAAATTTCTTTTGGGGTTTTTTGTTTTGGAAAGAAAATGCAAAAAATAAACAATGAAAAATCAGAATAAATATGAGACACCCCCTACACTTGATTTTGACTGTGCCCCCATAGTCAATACATTATATAATGAGTGTAACGGAGAAAAGTATGCATATATTTACAAGAGAGGATTAAATTTTTTTACTAGACGTAGTGTGGCTCAAGAAGAATCATTAGCTCCTCCTCTCTATCACTCGCTAACTCCAAGTAAGATTTTAAACGATGACCATTGACTTTAAAAAACAATCCATCCCTAGGGTTTTCTATTTCTATGGCACCGTGTGGAAAAACAATACGTACCACGTATGGTCCTGTCCACCTTGATTTTTATTTTCCAGGGAACAAATGAAGTCGAGAGTCATACAAAAGAACTTTTTTATTTGGCCAAAATGTTTTCCTTAGGATTGACTTATCGTGAAAAAAAAATTGTTCTTTCTTTGTAAATTTTCTCATTTTCGTACGCATCGTAATCTCCTCCAATTCATTGAGTTGCAATTTCCTATTTTCGCCAACTTTTTCAGGATCAAAGTTTATTTTCTTAATTACCACAATGCTTTATGTTTAAGTTTGATGGGTAAATGGCATGCTTTACTATATACAAGCCTAAAAAGAGACATCCCAAGATTGGTTTTATATGCAGTTTTATAAACCCGATGCGCATCTGTTTATTTTTGTAATTGATCTTTTCGATTTTTATTCACAGTTTTCTCCAAAATTTGTTTGATTTAGCGATTTGAAACTTAAACTTGGCTACATGTTTGAGGATGATAAGGAGTGGATAACTTGTGGGTTATCAAGTATTTCTTTATTAGAGATTCAAATGATCGATTACAGAAATGGGTTCTATTATCGCTTATTATTGTGTGAGGTGTTCCAAACCTCAAAAAGATGTTTTCTTTTATGAATTTCACAACAACTTTATGTTCATTTGTTTTACAAGGAATGACTTCAACCCACAGAGACGTATTTAACAATAAGAAGAATGTACATATTTCCAAAAGAAGTGGGAAATGGTCCCATAAAGTTAATACCCCATATGTCAAAGATTTCTATCATAAGAATGGGGTTCAAAGGCATCATGTTTCGTCGAGAGATTTTTCCTGACATTTGGCAATAATCGCAAGTTTTACAAAACTCAAATGCATCTTTGAAAAGCGTGGGCCAATAAAAACCACATTGAAGGACCTTTTTCGCTGTTTTCTTTAGACCGAAGTGACCACCACAAGCTTTGTCATGACAAAACAAAAGAACACTTTTGATTTCACAATCTATAACACAACATTGAATGATTTGGTTTTGAACAGTACATAAACAAGTATGGATCATCCCAATAGAAGTACATGACTTGGGAAAGAAATTTATACTTATCTTGTTTCGACCAAAATGAAGAAGTTTCCTTAGTGACTAAATTGTTCACTATATTGGCATACCATGGATCGATGGAAAGGGAAAGAGTTCTTCATTAGGAAGTTCTCTTTAATCGGTAAAGAAGATGGTGCATTTGGAAGACACAACAGATGATCAGCAATGACATTGTCGAATCCATTTTTGTCTTCGATCATAAGGTCAAATTCTTGTAGTAAAAGGATGTGACACCCCACCTCTATACTCATGCTAGCTAAGGACACTACTGGGTAATGCCGTCAACTAGCACGAAGAATAAGGCTGTTGAGGAGCGACCATCTGTGTAATTGCTTTGTGCGAGCACCGATATGTCAAATAATATAAAAAGAGAAAATTCGACATACCGATTCAAACTCAAAGCTACCACACAGTGGCTATGTGGACCTCGGAAAAAAAAATAGAAATAAGCATAACACAAATCAGTCACAGATATTCATATCACAAAGGTGGAAACAGATATGAATATAACATAAAGAAGTGTACATCAAAATAGTGGTCATAGAAGATCCACAATATCACAAAAGAATAGGTACAAGAGCTAGACAAAAGAATATGTATACATCAAGGAGTCTCTATCTCGAATGTATAACAACAAAATCTACTAAACTAAAGTAGTTAGCCAAACGTCAGATGTCGGACCCCGATAAGAAGTCAAGCAGGAGCACCTGAAATATCTCGGTCTGACTCGAGTAATATTTAAGAAGAAAATAATAAACGGATCGGTCTAGATATAAATATCAGATAAAATGTGATAGGGTAGGAGATATAAAAAATACGTATGAAAACCATAATTCCATACTGTGAAAAGTATACATTTAATAACAACAAAGTCATACAATATCTCAAGAATCTCAAAGCACCAAAAAGAATGTCATATTCTTTATTTTATTCACCAAACCCCAAATATTGACAAATATACCATTGCCAATCACAAAAAGAGGTGAAACACAAATTCTAGAAATCGTCAACCAGAAATCCAGAAATCACAAAGGGGGAGGCCTATCACAACGGGAGCATGAAAACTCACCAACACGTGTATCACAAATGGAACGCTATTCCATGGTCGCTAACCATAACTTCGGAGCAACGACGTAGTACAATAATGGTACGTCCGATGAACCAAAAGGCCGGGGCATCGATGTAGTACAATAACGGTACATCCGATGAACCGAGCACCATAAAAGAACATGGGTCGCTAGCCCATAAAAGAAATGAGACGAAGCTCAATAAAATAAGGTACAGTCCCCCACGTGGACAAAGAAACATCGTACATTGCTAGTCTAAACCACAAAATGATCATCATAGATCAATAAAAAGTGTCGATTACACTAAGCTAGTACATAGATGAGTTTAGCTTCATGTCCCATAACCACTAGCTTAACTTAAATATTTACGAACAAATTGTAGATTTCCACTCGAAAAATTGCCACAAGAGTTCAATCCAACAAGTCCAAGAATTAACCGACGAAGTAAACGCAAGCGTTTCATACCACCTGTTTTACTAAGCCGTTTAATTAGATTTCTCATACGAATGAGGTAAAGGTTTGAATATACTAATAGATTGGAAAACGGTTTTATAAACGAGCTTTGTATTAAAAATAGAGTTAAAATCATCTTTGTAAAAGAGTTTGAATATTTACTACTAGTAGAAACCTTTGTAATTTGAAGTGACAAGTCACAGAAATGATTGTAGAAACAATCAATCACAAAAAATTCACATACGAAGACGCGAATCAAATCCAAAGAAATCGATACCGAATCCATCAAAATGGATGTTGCCAAAAATCCCGAAAAATAAATTATCAAAGTCAACTAAAGTGATAACAACTAATCGGAGAAAGGAGAATCGATCAAAAAAATTTGGAAATCCACACAAATTTGCCTAAAATAGGCAAAATAAACATTTCCCAGAATCAGTCGACTGGACTACAGGGTCAGTCGACTGACACAGACCTGGAAACACTCGGTTTCCAGGCTCAGTCGACTGACTTAGTGTGTTAGTCGACTAATACAGGGGCAGAGAATTTTCTCCCCCTGGTTCAGTCGACTGACCTCCTGGTTCAGTCGACTGAACCTGCTTCATCACCAGTTTCAGCATAGCCCCCTTGTGGGGCAAGAATCAATAACACGGAACTGAAGCGAACGAGCGAGCAACAACGACTAGGGATTTACGCTAAGCGATAACCCAGCCTTGTATTGCCCTCCGAAACACCCCACTAACGTGGACAAACATAAAAGATTGAATTTTTAAAGATTAGACCTCAAAACACCAAAAATTGGAATATTCACCAATTCAATTCAAATCAAAAGCAAATGAACATAAATAAGTGTTAGAAATTCATACCTAACAACAATGATATCTATAGAAGTAGACGTGAGTTCAAAAACTCACCTTTTCAACCCAAAACAACAAATGAGAAGCTTTGAAATCAAAAGAAAGATCAACCACACTTCAACTTCAACTCTACAAGCTCCAATCTAAGATTACAACGAATATTTCCTAAGTTAAGTCATAGAAAATTTCTGAAATTGGAGAGAGATTGAGATGGAGAAGAAGAGGATGCTTACCTAAGCTTCTCTTTGAATTTGGAGCTAGAACTTGAATTTGCAAAGGAAACTAGGGCTTAGGATTTTAGTTTCCAATCTCTTCCCCCCATTTTTACTAAAGCTTGAAGTGTTAGGAAAATAATAGAATGAATGAAGAGGAGAGGGGGTGAAGTTAGGATATAAGATGAGTTGGGTTAGTGGGCTGAAACCCAAACCCAAGCCCAAAGCCCTAAGTGACAAATGTCAAAATTCTACTCAACTCCAAACATATCGATGTTTATACTCAAAAAGGTTGCAAACGCCATTTTGGACTCAATGGAAGTGGTCTCGAGTCCTAATTCGACTGTTTGCAAAAAGTCACATTTCGGACTTGAATCCGACTAACGATGTTATATTTAAATAAAACATTTAAATATACAAGCGTAAAATATGCGGGTTGTTACAGACTCCCCTCCTTAAAGAAATTGCGTCCTCGCAATCTTAAGAAATAAATAAGAAGTAACAACCATAAAATCATATCAACACAAAACGAAGAAATTTGAAATAAGAAGTTCACCTTAAGGAGCAAGAGAGAGCAAGTCCGGATGTGTTCGCCCGATGAATTCTCTGGATTCCCAAGAGCAATCTTTAGGATTTGAGGACCATTGAACTTTCACAAGAGGAACATCTATATTTTGAAGGCGTTTAACCTCCGAAGCAATGATACGAATAGGATGTTGCTCAAAGATTAAATTAGGCGAAACTTCAATTTCTTCAATAACACCGGGCTCAAGAATAGTGTTGGAATCTCGAAGGCATTTCCGTAGTTGAGAGATATGGAATACGTCATGAATAGCAGAAAATTGAGCTGGTAATAAAAGGCGATAAGCCACGGAACCAATGCGTTCGGTGATAGGAAATGGACCAATATATCGAGGTGCTAATTTTCCCGATCGACTGAAATGAATAACACCCTTCATAGGTGAAACACGAATAAACACAAAATCTCCCACAGAAAATTCTAATTTCCTTCTTCGATTATCGGCATAGGATTTTTTTTCTACTTTGAGCTTCTTTCATCCTATAACGAATAAGGTCAACCTTTTCTGTGGCATCATGAATAAAATCTGGACCTAAAACCAGCTTCTCACCGGCTTCAAGCCAACATGAAGGAGATCGGCATGACCTTCCGTATAGTGCCTCGAAAGGTGCCATACCAATACTAGATTGGAAGCTATTTTTATAGGAAAACTCAACAAGAGAAATATGATCTTCCCAACTTCCACCAAAATCAAGAACACATGCACGAAGAAGATCTTCAAGAGTTTGATTCACACGCTCGGTCTGTCCATCGGACTAGGATGATAAGCGGTGCTAAAATTAAGCTTCATCCCCAAAGCTTTTTGAAGACCTTTCCAAAATCCACTAGTAAATAATGGATCACGATCGCTAACAATAGAAGTAGGAACTCCATGCAATTTAACAATTTCCTTGACAAAGAGTTTAGCCAAAATAGGTTCGGTCCGATTGGACCGAACGGGAATAAAATGGGCGGATTTTGTAAGTCTATCTACTATCACCCATAGGCTATCATGACCCAAACGAGAATGGGGAAGACCGTCAATAAAGTCCATGGAAATTTGATCCCACTTCCATATTGGAATTTCCAAAGGTTGCAATAACCCACCGGGCCTTTGATGTTCGGCCTTAACGAGTTGGCAAGTCATGCAACGCTTAATAAAGTTAGCAATATTAGATTTCATTCCATCCCAATAATAAAGTCGCTTCATGTCAGCGTACATTTTACTACTACCGGGATGAATGGTAAATTTAGAATGATGAGAATCTTCTAATATATCTTTACGAAGATCAATGATATTTGGCACAATAAGTCTACCAAATTTTCGAATACCGCCATGAGCATCAATATCAAAGTCTTTCAAACCTTCAATATCAATTTATCCCTACAACTTTGGCTAAGAAGAGACAATTCGGGATCATGCTTTTAAGCTTCAAGAATGTGGTCTAAAAGAGAAGGATGAGCCTCAAGGCTACACAAAATAAGAGATGAACATGAATCAGATTCATGATCTCGAATCTCACAAGTGGATAAAGTCGCGAGATCATTCCATTCGGATATCATCATGGAAACAACCGCTTGTTGCTTTCGGCTAAGGGCATCGACAACACGATTTCACTTTCCGGGAGTATAAAGAATATCAAGATCATAAGATGCAAGGAATTCGAGCCAACGTTGTTGATGCAAGTTGAGTTCCTTTTGAGAAAATAAATACTTCAAAGATTTATGATCGGTGTAGAGAACAAATTTCTCTCCCAAAAGATAATGACACCAAATTCTAAGGGCGAAAACAATAGCCGCGAGCTCTAAATCATGAGTGGCATATCTAGTCTCGGCATGCTTTAATTTCCTAGAAGCATAAGCGATAACACGTTCCCTTTGCATGAGAACGGCACCTAAACCAACACGACTAGCATCGGTATAAACAATAAAGTCTTGGTTCCCATCGGGAATCATAAGAATAGGAGCATTGGAAAGGAGTTCTTTTAATTTATGAAATGAAGCTTCACATTTGTCTGACCAAATGTATTTAACTCCCTTCTTTGTCAAACTAGTGAGAGGTACGGAAATTTTAGAAAAGTCTTTTATGAACCGACGGTAATAGCCCGCCAATCCAAGAAAGCTACGAATTTTCGTCACACTCTCCGGTCTCTTCCAATTTTGAATCGCTTCAATCTTTGAAGGATCCACGGAAATTCCGGATTCAGAAATAATATGCCCCAAAAATTTCACATGAGACTGCCAAAAGTGGCATTTAGAAAATTTTGCTTTCAATTGGTTTCTCCTAAGAGTTTCCAACACAATCTGAAGATGATTTTCATGCTCTTCCTCGGTTTTAGAATAAATAAGAATATCATCTATTAAGATGAGAACAAATCGATCGAGGAAGTCTTTGAAAACTCGATTCATAAGGTCAACGAAATATGCTGGAGCATTCATCAAACCAAATGGCATAACAAGCCATTCATAAGATCCATAATGAGTACGGAATGATGTCAAAGGAATGCTATCCTCTGCAATACGGAGCTGATGAAAACCGGTTGCTAAGTCTAACTGTGAAAAGACTTTAGCACCACTAAGTTGATCGAATAGATCATTAATCCGAGGCAAGGGATATTTATTCTTGATGGAGAGATCATTAAGCTTGCGGTAGTCAACACAAAGCCTAAGTGTACCATCAGATTTCTTCACAAAAATAGCTGAAGCTCCCCATGGAGAGGAACTAGATTGAATAAATTTCTTCGCTTCCAATTCGGATAATTGTTTATGCATCTCCTCATTTTCCCTATTGGACATACGATAAGGAGGACGAGTAATAGGTAGAGCTCCAAGGATTAGATTAATTCTGAACTCAATTGCTCGCTTAGGTGGTAATCCTAAATCGGGATCAAATATATCGGGAAATTCACAAACAATGTGAATGAGGGAAATGACATCTTCCTCATCATCATTATCATCATCATGAGGATTTAGAGAATACAAAGATGCTCCCGAATTGCAATCTGAATCTTTAAGAACAAGAGAAATCTGCTTAACAGATTGAGGATGTCGAAGATATATAGTCCGCTCAGGACATAGGATATGGGCTTCATAACGGTTAAGCCAATCCATCCCCAAAATCATTCCGAAACCAAGGTAACGCATAACATGCAAATCGGCACAGAAAGAGTAATCACAAAATAATCTCGACATCTTTACAAAGTAAACTGAGCGTTGCGGATCCACCAACCGGATTCGCAATCCTCAATGAAGTCATAAAGCCAATAACATTCAAAGACAAAGCATCAACAAGTTCTTTTGATATAAAAGAATGAGATGCACCCATATCAAAAAGAACTCGAATAGGAAGATCACAAAATATAATAATGCCATCAAGGATAGAATGAGAAATACCTTGACCATGAGAAGTGTTAGTTGGGGCTTGCACAACATTTAACTTTCCCTCCCTCTTGCTTGGAAGTTTGGGGCATGAAGATAAAAGATGACTCGAACTTTTGCAATAACGACAAAAGAGAGGTTTCGGGCATCTATTAGCATAATGGTCCTTAGAACCACAATTGTAGCATTGCCCACGACTAGAGATAGGAGTCTTTGCTACCGAAGTTGCTTACTTCCCTTTCTTGTTTGGATAAGGACCTTTGAACTTATTAGGCCTCTTCTTGTTGTTGTTGAAGTTCGGTATGGCACTCCCAACTTCAACATCACTTTCTTTATCGGCCTCTTCGAGACGAAGAGCGATATCAACAAGCTGATCAAAAGAAACTTCCAGTTTTAGGAGTAAAGGCTTTTTGAGGTTCTTATTCAACCCATAGACAAATGTCTGATTTTTCTTCAATGGGGTATTAATATACTCGACCCCATACTTAGAAAGAGATTCAAAAGATGCGACGTAATCCGTCACAGAAAATTCACCTTGAACAAGGTCAATGAAGTGTCGAGCTAGAGATACGTTTTCAGCTTCTGGCACAAATTTTAACTCGAATCTTTCCCGGAATTGCTCCCAAGTAAGATCCGCTTCGATAATTTCAGAAATCAAAAGCTCATACCAATCTAATGCTCTTTATTAGAGCATGCTAGAAGCCACTTGGACTCGATGAAGATCAATAAGATTCATGCGAGAAAAGATGCGATCTTGAAAGGCTTTCCATCCAAGTTGGTGTAATCACTGCACAAGCGTGCAAACCCAGATTTAGGATGAGTGGGCTCTGGAATGGGTCCGATAGCCGAGCATTTTTCACCAGATCTAAAATTTGCTGAGCAGACATAAATACTCTGTACTGAGGAGTAGCAATGGATTGACCGGTGCTGGGACGGCCTGGTCTAACCATTTCCCTTCTTTAAGAAAGAAAGAAAAGGAAAAAGGTTATTCACAAAATGAATATCAAACAAACTTGATTGATAAAACAAGTTATCACAAAAGAAAATAGGATAGAACGGTACGAAGACTCGAATTAAATCCTATGGCATGATTCCTAAGTAAGACTTAGGACAATGATCCTTGCTAGATTATTCTACATTGTTCCGAAGTTTGGCTTTGATAACAAGCTATGATGCCCCACCTCTATACTCACGCTAGCCAAGGACACTACTGGGTAATGCCGTCAACTAGCACGAAGAATAAGGCTGTTGAGGAGCGACCATCTGTGTAATTTCTTTGTGCGAGCACCGATATGTCAGATAATATAACAAGAGGGAATCCGACATACCGATTCAAACTCAAAGCTACCACACAGTGGCTATGTGGACCTCGGAAACAAATATAGAAATAAGCATAACACAAATCAGTCACAGATATTCATATCACAAAGGCGAAAACAGAATTGAATATAACACAAAGAAGTGTACATCAAAATAGTGGTCTTAGAAGATCCGCAATATCACAAAAGAATAGGTACAAGAGCTAGACAAAAGAATATGTATACATCAAGAAGTCTCTATCTCGAATGTATAACAACAAAATCAACTAAACTAAAGTAGTTTGCCAAAAGTCAGATGTCGGACCCTGATAAGAAGTCAAGCAGGAGCACCTGAAATATCTCGGTCTGACCCGAGTAATATTTAAGAAGAAAATAATAAACGGATCAGTCTAGCTATAAATATCAAATAAAATGAGATAGGGTAGGAGATATAACAAATACATATGATAACCATAATGCCATACTGTGACAAGTATTCATTTAATAACAACAAAGTCATACAATATCTCAAGAATCTCAAAGCACCAAAAAGAATGTCATATTCTTTATTTTATTCACCAAACCCCAAATATTGACAAATATACCATTGCCAATCACAAAAAGAGGTGAAACACAAATTCTAGAAATCGTCAACCAGAAATCCAGAAATCACAAAGGGGGAGGCCTATCACAACGGGAGCATGAAAACTCACCAACACGTGTATCACAAATGGAACGCTATTCCATGGTCGCTAACCATAACTTCGGAGCAACGACGTAGTACAATAATGGTACGTCCGATGAACCAAAAGGTCGGGGCATCGATGTAGTACAATAACGGTACATCCGATGAACCGAGCACCATAAAAGAACATGGGTCGCTAGCCCATAAAAGAAATGAGACGAAGCTCAATAAAATAAGGTACAGTCCCCCACGTGGACAAAGAAACATCGTACATTGCTAGTCTAAACCACAAAATGATCATCATAGATCAATAAAAAGTGTCGATTACACTAAGCTAGTACATAGATGAGTTTAGCTTCATGTCCCATAACCACTAGCTTAACTTAAATATTTACGAACAAATTGTAGATTTCCACTCGAAAAATTGCCACAAGAGTTCAATCGAACAAGTCCAAGAATTAACCGACGAAGTAAACGCAAGCGTTTCATACCACCTGTTTTACTAAGCCGTTTAATTAGATTTCTCATACGAATGAGGTAAAGGTTTGAATATACTAATAGATTGGAAAACAGTTTTATAAACGAGCTTTGTATTAAAAATAGAGTTAAAATCATCTTTGTAAAAGAGTTTGAATATTTACTACTAGTAGAAACCTTTGTAATTTGAAGTGACAAGTTACAGAAATGATTGTAGAAACAATCAATCACCAAAAATTCACATACGAAGACGTGAATCAAATCCAAAGAAATCGATACTGAATCCATCAAAATGGATGTTGCCAAAAATCCCGAAATAGAAATTATCAAAGTCAACTAAAGTGATAACAACTAATCGGAGAAAGGAGAATCAATCAAAAAAAATTGGAAATCCACACAAATTTGCCTAAAATAGGCAAAATAAACATTTCCCCGAATCAGTCGACTGGACTACAGGGTCAGTCGACTGACACAGACCTGGAAACACTCAGTTTCCAGGCTCAGTCGACTGACTTAGTGTGTCAGTCGACTGATACAGGGGCAGAGAATTTTCTGCCCCCTGGTTCAGTCGACTGACCTCCTAGTTCAGTCGACTGAACCTGCTTCATCAGTAGTTTCAGCCTAGCCCCTTGTGGGGGCAAGAACCAATAACACAGAACTGAAGCGAACGAGCAAGCAACAACAACTAGGGATTTACGCCAAGCGACAACCCAGCCTTGTATGGCCCTCCGAAACACCCCACTAACGCGTTCAAACATCAAAGATTGGATTTTTAAAGATTTGACCTCAAAACACCAAAAATTGGAATATTCGCCAATTCAATTCAAATCAAAAGAAAATGAACATAAATAAGTGTTAGTAATTCATACCTAACAACAATGATATCTAAAGAAGTAGATGTGAGTTCAAAAACTCACCTTTTCAACCCAAAACAACAAATGAGAAGCTTTGAAATCAAAAGAAAGATCAACCACACTTCAATTTCAACTCTACAAGCTCCAATCTAAGATTACAACGAATATTTCCTAAGTTAAGTCATAGGAAATTTCTGAAATTGGAGAGAGATTGAGATGGAGAAGAAGAAGAGGATGCTTACCTAAGCTTCTCTTTGAATTTGGAGCTAGAACTTGAATTTGCAACGGAAACTAGGGCTTAGGATTTTAGTTTCCAATCTCTTCCCCCCATTTTTACTAAAGCTTGTAGTGTTAGGAAAATAATAGAATGAATGAAAAGGAGAGGGGGTGGAGTTAGGATATAAGATGAGTTGGGCTAGTGGGCTGAAACCCAAACCCAAGCCCAAAGCCCTAAGTGACAAATGTCAAAATTCTACTCAACTTCAAACATATCGATGTTTATACTCAAAAAGGTCGCAAACGCCATTTTGGACTCAATGGAAGTGGTCTCGAGTCCCAATTCGACTGTTTGCAAAAGGTGACATTTCAGACTTGAATCCGACTAACGATGCTATATTTAAATAAAACATTTAAATATACAATCGTAAAATATGCGGGTTGTTACAAAGGATCCAACGGATCAAACGAGACTTAACATCCTTTTTAGCAAAAAGATACCTAAGAGCGGAGTAGTCAGTGTAAACGGTAATGTGTGAGCTAATCAAATAAGGTCGGAACTTTTTGAGTGCAAAAACTACCACTAGAAGCTCTTTTTCAGTGGTCATGTATGTAACAACCCTGGTTTGGAGATTGCCTTTCAATATTGAATTATAATGATAATTATAATTTAATATTGAAAGGCAATCTCCAAACCAGGGTTGTTCCAAGCTTTATTTTATTTCGTTTGGAGTGATAATAAATGAAATATGATTTTATGTATGTAGAAATGTAATAATTATAATAATTATTATCCATTTGCTTCTTTTAATAATTTTTAAAAGAAGTATGTAATTTTTAAATGTGGTTTATTGAAATAAAAGGTGGAAATGGGGTTAAAAATAATTTTTGGATATAAATAATGTTTTGAAATGGTTTGAAACGTTTTTCTAAGTGAGAAAATAAATTTTGTGGAATTTTAGAAATTAAAAGCAATGTTTTATTCAGTTATTTGAGTAAATAGTGTATTTTTGTTAAATTAAGGATTTTAATAATAAAAATGTTTTAATAATATAAATTAATATTTTTATATTTTGGAAAATTTTTTATTTTATATGTATACAAGTTTTCATAATCTTCTTGTGTAAAACTTGTGAGAAAATGAATTTTATTTGTGTGTATATGTGATATGCACACATATTTTGGCTAAGTGTTGATTATAATCTTAAGCCACCTTATTTTTATTTTAATTTGGGTCCAATTCTGACCATTGCCTCACTAAGCCTGGTTAGAAGGAGAGAAAAAAGTTGTTGTACGTTCATTTTCTTACCTCCTTCTTCTTCCTTCAGCTGAAAAGAAAAAAAAACCGTAAACAAATTTCTCAAATTGCAAAATCAAGCTCAAATCTTCAATTAAACTCACCAAATTCAAATCTTTTTGCAAGCTAGTGAAAAATCTAAGGTAATCCTCTCCAAACTACTAAATTTCATCACCAAATTTTTATTACAATAAGAAGTTTTCTAATTTTTACTGTCGATGGTTTTGCATGTTCTTCATTTGCTTCTAGCAGGTGTTTCCAGCCCCAAATCGAGCTAAAGTCGCCGTCTTGCTAGCCTAAACCTTGGTATTTCAGTAAGTAGCTAAGGTGAGACTAAAATCTCACATCTACTGGCCAAAAATATTGAATTAGTAGCTAAATTCGTTGGTTTTACAAGTTTTTGTTCATCGCGGTTCTTGTTTTCGCTTCTGGCATCAAGTGCCAACTTTGGCTGTCCATAACTTTCATCTTCGGCAATGAAATGCTACCGGATCTTTTTCTGAGTCAAGTTTATATGTTGAACTTTGTTTCTGCAAAATTTGGTTGAAAAATATTGCCATTTGACTGTCCAAACCGTTGCTTCAAAATCAACAAAACACAGTTTTTCTGCCTGTAGAAACTGTGTTCTCCGAGTTGCTGCAAACATGGCCTGAGTCCATGTTTGAGATGGCATAACTCTTTCATTTCTTACTGAAATTGCGTGATTCTTTTATTTTTTAAAGATAAAGTTTCGTACTATAAGCGTACTAAATTTAAGGTCTTTTCGACCTATATAGCTTATAGAAATATGCTGCCGAACATTGATCCGGAGCATGTTTTTGTCCAGATTTTTACAGTGAAAACACTGCCTGGGTTCAACTTTGAGACATCATAACGTTCTCGTACTTTATCCAAATTGCATGATTCTTTTTTTTGAAAGCCAAAGTTTTATATTATAGGCATAACAATTTTCAGCTCAATTCGAGGTAATTTGATCCTCTGTTTCATGCCTGGAAATTGAACCCAAGATGTTTTTCAGGCCTGGGCATATTTGTTTCTGAACTGTTGCAAACATGGCCTGAGTCCATGTTTGAGACAGTGTAACTTTTTCATTTCTGGTCGGAATCCATTGATTCTTTATTTGTTTGAAAGATTAAGTTTTCTACTATATGCCTACCAATTTTGACCTCAATCCGATACAGTTTGGTGCTCTGGTTTATGCCTAGAAGTTGAACCCAAAGAAGATTTCAAACCTGGGTAATATTTTGTCCAAGTGTTTTTATGTTCATTTTCCGTCCGATTTTTGACTTTTACTTCATGTTTTGTGATATTTCAGAAATGTTTTGAGGGCTATGATGCCTATCAATACGCTAGCCAAGTTTTGATGAATTTGAAATTCAAATTTGAATTGAATTTGAATGACAGTTTTGAGTGATTTCTTTGATTTCGAGCACAAATTTTTCCAAACAATTTTGAAATAATTTTTAAAATAAATTAGCATTTAAAATAATTATTATGTAATATTTTTAAATTATTTTAAGCTATAAAATCTATTTATTCTCTATAGTAAGGGAATTTTCAAATATCGTCTTCAAAATTGATTTCGAAAAATGGTTTTAAAAGCTTGTTTTCTCAAATAAATTATTTTATATATAAAATACACATTTTTGCACTATTCGAGCGAATGAGAAGGAGAATTAAACAGTTTGGTAAAACACGTGGTATGGGTCACGTGCGTGTATCTTTTCGGTTAATTCCTGACTTGTCCGTTTGATCGTTTTGACCTTCGGTCAAGTTTACCGATGAGATGAGGTAAACTTTTCACTGCTTTGAGTGTGAAATTTACTGGCGATTAGTAAACCATTTAGTGCGAACGTGTGGTATGGGACACACGTTAACACTATTCGGGTTCCTATTCGATAGTTCATGACACATTTGCCATTGCGGCGTGCCAGTACTGGACCTTCGGGTCATTGCCATTGCGGCGTATTTTGCCATTGTGGCGTATTTGTCTTCGAGGCGTTTGCCATTGCGGCGTATTTGCCATTGCGGCGTATTTTCCATTGCGGCGTATTTGTCATTGTGACGTTTTGCCTTCGGGCGAGGTACCAATTTGAGATAACAGTACTTGACAAGACTTCGGCTACATGCACGTGAAAACACTTTTGAGATGGTTTCTTTGACTATTTTCCCCAATGTATCGCCCCTTTCCGGAATTGGTCATTTGAACCATTCGATATATATTTGTGGCGATTACCTTTTGGGAATTTGAACTCTTGGAAGTTCTAATTTTGAGATTTGAATTGCCTACATTGGCATTATATGAGATTTGCCTTTTGGCGTTTACTTGAGATTTTATTCTCCTCTTTGGAGATATATTTGCCTTGTGGCATGTTTGAGATGAGATCTCTTTATGCATGTTTTGGGTTTGCCAAGATGGCGGGTTTAGGTTTTCCCCTAAACCATATTTGATGTTTTATGAATGCCGATGATATGAGGCTCGCTACTTTTAGCGTTTAATGGGTTATTTTATCTCTTTTGAGATTATATGTTTGTGTAGTGATACCATACTATCACTCGATGTAATCATACACTTTAGTTGTCCCTTCTCACTCGAGAATATTATCACATTATCCTTATGCTCATATTATCGCTTATCCTTGTAAATTGATTTGTTTAGCTAGATTGACCCGCGTATTTTATACTCGGGTCGGACCGAGGTGTTTCAGGTTAGGTACATTTGGACTTAGCCTATTCTGCTTCTGCATGGACTATTCCGCTAGCTCCTTTTGTTATAGCTTTTTGTGTAGTCCTTTTTGGTTGTAACTCTGATATGTATTCTTTTGAATCGCATGTATATTGTGGTTGGTATACCACTTGACATGTATCATTTTGTATACTCTGTGATGTATCTGTATATGTGTATATGTATGTGATGATCTACTGTTTTGTGATGTATTTTGCATTCGAGTTGTTGTATTTTGTTCTGATAGATCTTATAGCCACCTATGGCTTTGTATTAAGTATTTATTGGATATGTCAATCCACATGAGATAGAAAAAAAAATATGGCATTTTTCGACATATTCAATAGATATTTAGGACAAGACTATAGATGGTCGCTCCTATCCAGCCCTATTCTCGACATTAGTAGACAGTATTACCTATTAATACTCTTTGTTAATGTAGGTATCGGGGTGGGGCATCACAGCTTGGTATCAGAGCTGAGTTTAGAACAAAATATGATAAACACAAAGCATAAACACATATTACGGTACATAAAAGTGTAATACAAATGTTACGAATCCCTGAATCATCGTGCTTTTGTTCTTTTCGTGTCCTTTGGGGTAGATAGAATTTTGGGATTACGTCTAGGAATGCATTTTAATTCCGTAGTATTCCATATTTGAATTAATGATATCTACCATGTGAATAATCTTTATCTTATCTTAACTTTCAGCTAATGGTTGGAATAGGTAGAGAACGACGCTCGGATGCTGGGCAATCCAGCGGCTCGCATCCGTACGGCGTTTATATGTCTACCGATTAGTTTATGGAGTTATTTAGGAGCACTCAGCCTCCAGCTCCTACTTGAGCATCTCCACCATGCAAGTCTGTCTTTGCACGCTGGTGCAGTGATTTCTCTCATCTCGGAGGAAAGCCGTTCAAAGGCTCCGAGTCCGTTCTAGAGGTCCAAGCTTGGATTTGTACGTGCAAGCGCATCTTCTCTCGCATGGATCTTTCTGACCACGACAGAGTTCTTATAGCATCTAGCTTATTGCAAGAGCGTGCCCTTGATTGGTACGAGCTTCTTATAGCCGAGTTCGATGAGTCTACTCTTTCTTGGACTCAGTTTCGGGAACGATTCGAGCTCAAATTCAATCCTGAATCTGAAAAGGCTTTACTGGCCCGTCGCTTCCTTGAGTTGAAGCAAGGGAAGTCCTTCGTCTCTGTGTATGTTTCATCATTCGAGGCCTTATCTAAGTATGGTCTTGAATACATTAGCACCTCTTATAAGAAGAATCTGAAGTTTGTCTCTGGTCTTACGAAATATCTTAAGAAGTCTTTAATGCTCCAACTCAAGCTTTCTTTCGAGGAGTTGGTTGACTCGGTGCTTCATCTCGAAGCCGTCGAGAAGGAGTGTGATAGTGGTGATGATGTTGAGGTTCACAAGAACCCTAATAAGAAGAAGTTCCCATTTCATAAGCGGAAGTTTTTCCCTTCCAAGAAGAAGAAGCCCGTTGGATCTTGTCCTAATTCCAAGCCTAGTGGAGCACCTCCTACTCGGAAGGGGTGTTTCAATTGTGGTTCTCCTAACCATATGATTCGAGATTGTCCTAAGCCTCTCTTCTGCCGCTATTGCAAGAAGGAAGGCCATCGTATTTCCATTTGTCATATTGCTCTGAATAATTCTAAATCTGGCAAGCTGAATGTAGCGGATGCTTTTGGAGGTTCTTCTCAGCGCAGAGGTACTTCTCCTTCTATTCTTGAAGGTTCATTGTTGTTTCGTGATCGTTCTATTCGAGTCCTCTTTGATACGGGTGCATCGCATTCATTCGTATCGAAAAAGCTCGTCGATGATTTGTCTTTGGATGTTTCTTGTATGGTTACTTCATTGAGGATTGCGAATCCTATTAGGGGATCCGCCACCCTTAGCATGCTTTGTGATGATGTAGAGATTGTTTTATGTGGCTTTTTTTTCATGTGAATCTGCACGTTATTTCTTATTTGGGATTTGATATGATTTTGGGTATGGACTGGCTAGTGCGATACAATGCCAGGATTATTTGTTCTGAGAGAATTTTATATCTTCGACATCCAGATTCGTCTACTCAGCTATCACTTGTTCTTCAGAATGTGGATAATTCCGAAGTTGCTTTATATTCTCTAGACTCACGAGATGATGCTGATATATCTCGTATTCCTATTGTTTGTGATTTCTCTGATGTGTTTGTGCCTATTTCGAGTTTGCCACCCAATCGGGCTATCGAGTTCCGCAATGATCTCATTCTAGGCGCGCAGCCAGTTAGTTGTCCTCCCACGAGGATGTCTACCAAGGAAAATGAGGAACTCAAGAAGCAGCTTTCAGAGCTTGAAGCTAAGCAATTTATTCAGTCTAGTTCTTCACCGTGGGGCACCGCGGTCGTCTTCGTGAAGAAGTCTGATGGAACTCTTAGGCTTTGCAGCGACTATCGCAAACTTAATGAGTTGAACTGTAACAACCCGCACATTTATCGATTTTATATTTAAATATTTTATTTAAATATTTTATCGTCATTCGGATTTTAGTCCGAAAAGCTACTTTTTGCATACGGTCAAATTAGGACTCGAGACCACTTCCATTGAGTTCAAAATGACGTTTGCGATCTTTTTAAACATAAACTTTGATATGTTTGGAGATAGTAGAATTTTGCTACTTTTTCCACTTAGGGTTTTGGTCTAGTTTCAGCTCCTTAGACCCAAGCTTCACCCCTCCTCTCTTCATTACCTTACTTCTATTTCCTAATACTCAAGCTTTTACAACAATGGAGAGAGGAATGGGAAATTAAAACTCCAAACCCTAGTTTTCTTTTGCAAATCAAGTTCTAGCTCCAAACTAATAGTAGAAGCTTTGGTAAGCCTCCTCTTCTTCTTCTCCAACTCATTCTCTTATCAATTTCAGAAATTCCTAAACCTTAGGACATGTTTCTCTTTTTAGCCTAGATTCAAGGTTGTTGAGTTGGAATTGAAGTGTGATTGCTCTTGTCATTGCTCTATAGCTTCTTCTTTATTTGTTTTGGGTTTAAAGGTGAGATTTTTATCTCACATCTTTGTCCATATCTATCTTTGTGTCGGGTATGAATTCCTAACACATATTTATGTGCATTTCTTTTGTTTGGGATTGAATTGGTGAATATTCTAATTTCTTGGTTTTGGAAGTCCAATTTTTGTGAAAATCCTACAATTGATGTTGGGATATGTTGTTTGGGGTGTATCGAAGAGACTATAAGACCGGGTTGTCGCTTGACGTAAATCCTTAGTTGTCATTGCTTGCTCGATCGCTTCCGAGAACGTTTTGGTCATCTTGGCCTAGGCAAATTTCTGCCCAGATTAGGTGTTCAGACGTCTGGAGAACAGTGCCAGACGTCTGGTTTTGCCTCCTGGTGAAAAATAACATATGGCAGAAAAATAAAAAAAGGCAGTGACTAATTTCAGACGTCTGAACTATTGTTTCAGACGTCTGAAAAGATGTCAGACGTCTGATTTGTGTTTTCAGACGTCTGGTTGGTTCTCTGGGATATTTCCCGAAACAAAATCCAGGTCTGGACTTTTCCCCAGACGTCTGAATGCTTTCAGACGTCTGTTTTAGGTTTCAGACGTTTGGATAGTTTTCTGGAATATTTCCAGAGACTAAATCCAGACGTCTGGACCAACCCCTCAGACGTCTGGAAATTTCCAGTTTTGCCTATCTGCCTAATTTTGAGTAAAACTTCCAATGTTAATCAAGTTTTGTCGATCCGATTAGACGTTATCACTTTTACCGACTTTGATGACTTCTTTCTATGGATT
This sequence comes from Allium fistulosum, assembly GCA_030737815.1. Taxonomy (NCBI): domain Eukaryota; kingdom Viridiplantae; phylum Streptophyta; class Magnoliopsida; order Asparagales; family Amaryllidaceae; genus Allium; species Allium fistulosum. The sequence continues at coordinate 1,121,492,076 of CM060904.1, read as the reverse complement.
TTATGTGAATATCCATTTTTGATGGATTTAGTATCGATTTCTTTGGATTTGATTCACGTCTTCGTATGTGAATTTTGATGATTGATTGTTTCTACAATCGTTTCGTTATTTGTCACTTCAAAAATATAAAGGTTTCAATACTAGTAGTAAATATCAAAACTCTTTCACCAAAACGATAATTTCAATACCAAACTCGTTTATAAAACCGTTTTCCAATCTATTAGTATATACAAACCTTTACCTCACTCAGATGAGAAATCTAATTAAACGGCTTAGTAAAACAAGTGGTATGAAACGCTTGTGTTTACTTTGTCGGTTAATTCTTGGACTTGTTCGACTGAACCTCTTGTGACAATTTCCTAATGAAGATCTATAGTTTGTTCGTAAATATTTAAGTTAAGCTAGTGGTTATGGGACATAAAGCTAAACTCATATATTTACTAGCTTGGTGTGATTGACACTTCTTGATGATCATGATGATCATTTGTGTGATTTAGACTAGCAATTGTGCGATGTCTCTTTGTCTACGAGGGAGACTAAACCCCATTTGTGTGATGTTTCTACATCACATATGTGTGGTAGCACCCCATGGTCTTCAGGCCGTTCGTGTGTTCAAAAATTAATGGATAGCTTCTATGAGATAGCTTCTCGTTCGTGTGATACATATGTTAGTGAGCTTTCATGCTCCCGTTCGTGTGATAGGCCTCCCCCTTTTTTTGTGATTTCTGGATTTCGTGTGTTGATTTCTGGAATTTGTGCATCACCAATTTTCGTGATTTTCATTGATAAGTTTTATCAATTTTTGTGCATTGGTGAATTCGTGTGTCATTGACTTGTTATGAATACAAGTTGAGGGTATGATACCCCATTTTATCTTTGAGAAGATTCTTGTGATATTGATTAATCTCTTGTTGATTATCATTTACATACTTATTGTAGTATGCCATTATGGTTGTTATACGTTTATGCCATATCTCTTATTTTATATCATGTCATCTGATATTTATAGCTAGACTGATCCGTTTATTATTTTCTTATAAATAATACTCGGGTCAGACCGAGATGTTACAGGTACTTCTGCTTGACTTCTCTTCTGGATTACACTGACTTTTGGCTAACTACTTAGATTAGTAGTTTTTGGTTGTATACATTTGAGATTTAGACTCCGTGATGTATACTTATTCTTTTGTGTAGCTGGTAGCTATTCTTTTGTATTATCGTGGGTCTTTTAGACCACTACTCTGATGTACACTTTCATGTGTTATATATTTATTCATATCTTTTTCCGCCTTTGTGATATGGATGTCTGTGACTGATTTGTGTTATGTTTATTTCTATATTTGTTTCCGAAGATTATATATAGCCACTGTGTGATAGCTTTGAGTTTGTATCGGTATGTCAGATTTTCCTCCTTAATTGAAATGCATGCTATACTATCTGACATATCGGTGCTCACACAAAGAAGTTACATAGATGGTCGCTCCTCAACAGCCTTATTCTCCATGCTAGTCGACATCATTACTCCGTAGTTTTCTTGGCTAGCGTGGACATAGAGGTGGGGCATCACAGCTTGGTATCAGAGCCAAACTTCGGAACAATGAGGAATAACTTAACAAGGATCATCGTCCTAAGTCCAACTTAGGAGTCGTGCCTTAGGATTTAATTCGAGTCTTCGAGCCGATTCATCCTATTTCCTTTTATGTATCCTTGTTTTATCTATCAAGATTTGCTTGATATTTATTTGGAGAATAACTTTTCTTCTTTTCTCTTCCTTAAAGAAGAGAATGTCTAGACCAGGCCGTCCCAGAGCTGGACCATCTACTGTTACTCCCCAGGATGGAGTTTTTATGACTGCTCAACAGCTTCTTGATTTAGTAAAGAATGCTCAAGCAGCTGGTCCTTATCAGGAACCTACTCATCCTAAGTCTGGATTTGCACGTTTGTGCAACGATTATACCAACTTGGGTGGGAAACCCTTCAAAGGTTCTGAAACTATTATTGAAGTCCAGGCTTGGCTAAGAACATGCGATCAAATCTTTTCTCGCATGAATCTTATCTATCTTCACCGCGTTCAGGTGGCCTCCAGTATGCTCCAAGAGAGAGCATTGGACTGGTACGAACTTCTTATTTCTGAAATCAATGAAGCGGATCTCACCTGGGAGCAATTCTGGGAATGCTTCGAATCAAAATTCGTACCAGAAGCAGAGAAAGTGACATTGGCTCGACGTTTCATAGACCTTGTTCAAGGTGAATCCTCTACAACAGATTATGTCGCATCCTTCGAGCCACTGTCTAAATATGGGGTTGAATACATCAACACTCCATTGAAGAAGAACCAAAGATTCGTCTATGGCTTAAACAAAAATCTCAAGAAGCCATTACTTCTAAAATTAGAAGTTTCTTTCGATCAACTCATTGATATCGCTCTTCGTCTTGAAGAGGCGGATAGGGGAAGTGATGTTGAAGTGGTAGGGGCTAAACCAAACTTCAACAACAAGAAGAGGCCAAACAAATCTAAAGGCCCTTATCCCAATAAAAAGGGGAAACAGGCAACTCCTACTGCAAAGACTTTTTCCTCTAGTGATGGGAAATGCTTTAATTGTGGTTCTAGGGACCATTTTGCGAACAAGTGTTCAAAGCCCCGTTCTTGTCGCTATTGTAAAAGTCCAGATCATTATATGCATCTATGCCCTAAGCTTCAAGGCAAGGAGGGAAAGTTAAATGTTGCTCAAGCCCCTGGCAACACATCTCGCGGTCAAGGTATGTCTCATTCTATCCTTGATGGCATTATTATATTTCGTGATCAATCTATTAGAGTTCTCTTTGATACGGGTGCATCCCATTCTTTTATAACAAAGGAACTTGTCGATACTTTTTCCATAAGTGTTGTTGCTTTAATGACTTCTTTAAGAATCGCCAATCCGGTTGGTGGATCCGCAACTCTTATTTTGCTTTGTAAAGATGTGGAGATTATTTTGTGTGATTTTCCTTTCCTAGCCGATTTGCATGTCATGCGTTATTTAGGCTTTGGAATGATTTTGGGTATGGATTGGCTTAACCGTTATGAAGCTCATATCCTATGTCCTGAGCGGACTATTTATCTCCGACATCCGCAATCTGTAAAGCAGATTTCTATTATTCTTAAAAATTCGGATTCCACTTTGGCTGCATCTTTATATTCTTTAAATCCTCGTGATGATGATAATGACGATGAGGAAGATGTCATTTCTCGTATTCACGTCGTTCGTGAATTTTCCGACATATTTGAGCCCGTTTTAGGACTACCACCTAAGCGAGCAATTGAGTTCAAAATTAATCTTATACCTGGAGCTCAACCTATTACTCGTCCTCCTTATCGCATGTCCAATAAGGAGAATGAAGAGATGCGCAAACAATTATCCGAATTGGAGACGAAGCAATTTATTCGCTCTAGTTCCTCGCCTTGGGGAGCTTCGGCAATTTTCGTGAAGTATTCCGATGGTACACTTAGGCTTTGCGTCGACTACCGCAAGCTTAATGATCTTACTATTAAGAATAAATATCCTTTACCTCGGATTGATGATCTATTTGATCAACTTAGTGGTGCTAGAGTCTTTTCACAATTGGACTTGGCTACCGGTTTTCATCAGCTTTGCATTGCAGAGGATAGCATTCCTTTGACTTCGTACCGTACTCGATATGGATCTTATGAATGGCTTGTTATGCCATTTAGTTTAACGAATGCTCTGGCTTATTTCGTTGACCTTATGAATCGAGTTTTCAAAGATTTCCTCAATCGGTTTGTTCTCATCTTTATTGATGATATTCTTATGTATCCTAAAACCGAGGAGGAACATGAAAAGCATCTTCGGATTGTATTGGAAACTCTTAGGAGCAATCAATTAAAAGCAAAATTTTCTAAATGCCACATTTGGCAATCTAGTGTGAAGTTTCTCGGTCATATTATTTCTAAATCCGGAATATCAGTGGATCCTTCAAAGATTGAAGCGATTCAAAATTGGAAGAGACCGGAGAGCGTGACTAAAATCCGTAGCTTCCTTGGATTGGCGGGTTATTACCGTCGTTTTATCAAAGACTTTTCTAAGTTTGTTGTGCCTCTTACTGGCTTAACAAAGAAAGGTGTTAAATACATTTGGTCGGACAAATGTGAAACTTCTTTTCAGAAATTAAAAGAACTCTTTTCTGATGCTCCCATTCTTGTTATTCCCGAAGGGAATCAAGATTTTGTTGTTTATACCGATGCTAGTCGCGTTGGTTTGGGTGCCGTTCTTATGCAAAAAGAACGAGTTATTGCTTATGCTTCTAGGCAATTGAAGCCGGCTGAGACTAGATATGCCACACATGATTTAGAACTCGCGGCTATTGTTTTCGCCCTTCGAATTTGGCAACACTACCTTTTGGGAGAGAAATTTATACTTTATACTGATCATAAGTCTTTGAAATATTTATTTTCTCAAAAGGAACTTAATTTGCGTCAATAGCGTTGGCTCAAATTCCTTGCCTCCTATGATCTTGATATTCTTTATACTCCCGGAAAGGGAAATCGAGTTGCCGATGCACTTAGTCGCAAGCAACAAGTGGTTGTTTCCATGATGCTATCCGAATGGAATGATCTCGAGGTTTTATCCACTTGTGAAATTCGAGATCGTGTTTCCGATTTATGTTCATCTCTTGTTTTATGTAGCCTTGAGGCTCACCCTTCTCTTTTAGACCGCATTCTTGAAGCTCAAAGGCTAGATCCCGAATTGGCTCTTCTTGGCCAAAATATTGAGGATAAAATTGATATTGAAGGTTTGAAAGACTTTGATATTGATTCTCGTGGCGACATTCGAAAATTTGGTAGACTCATCGTATCAAATATTAGTGATCTTCGTAAAGATATTCTAGAAGATTCTCATCGTTCCAAATATTCCATCCATCCCGGTAGTAGTAAAATGTACACGGATATGAAGTGACTTTATTATTGGGAGGGAATGAAATCTGATATTGCTAACTTTGTTAAGTGTTGCATGACTTGCCAACTTGTCAAGGCCAAACACCAAAGGCCCGGTGGGTTATTGCAACCATTGGAAATTCCAATTTGGAAGTGGGATCAAATTTCCATGGATTTTATTGATGGCCTTCCCCATTCCCGTTCGGGTCATGATAGCTTATGGGTGATTGTTGATAGACTTACTAAATCCGCCCATTTTATTCCCGTTCGGTCGAACCGAACCGTTCCTCTTCTGGCCAAACTCTTTATCAAAGAAATTGTTAAATTGCATGGAGTTCCTACTTCCATTGTTAGTGATCGTGATCCATTGTTTACTAGTGGATTCTGCAAGAGTCTTCAAAAAGATTTGGGAACGAAGCTTAATTTTAGCACCGCTTATCACCCCCAGTCCGATGGACAAACTGAGCGTGTGAATCAAACTCTTGAAGATCTTCTTCATTCTTGTGTGCTTGATTTCGGTGGAAGTTGGGTAGATCATATTTCACTAGTTGAATTTTCGTATAATAATAGCTTCCAATCTAGTATTGGAATGGCACCTTTCGAGGCACTCTATGAAAGGCCATGCCGATCTCCTTCTTGTTGGCTTGAGGCCGGCGAGAAGCTGGTTTTAGGTCCAGATTTCATTCGTGATTCCACAGAAAAGATTGAACTTATTCGTCATAGGATGAAAGAAGCCCAGAGTAGACAAAAATCCTATGCCGATAATCGAAGAAGGAAATTAGAATTTTCTGTTGGAGATCTTGTATTTATTCGTGTTTCCCCTAAGTGTTGTACGTTTTAGTCGATCGGGAAAGTTAGCGCCATGATATATTGGGCCATTTCCTATCACCGAACATATTGGTTCCATGGCTTATCGCCTTTCATTACCGGCTCAGTTTTCTACCATGCATGACGTGTTTCACGTTTCTCAATTACGAAAGTGCCTTCGGGATTCCAATGCTATTCTTGAGCCTGTTGTTGTGGAAGAGATTGAAGTTTCGCCTAATTTAACTTATGAGCAGCATCCTATTCGAATTATTGCTTCGGAGGTTAAACGACTTCGAAATAAAGATGTTCCGCTTGTGAAGGTTCAATGGTCCTCAAATCCTAAGGATTGCTCTTGGGAATCTAGAGAATTCATCGAGCGTATACATCCGGACTTACTTTCTCATGCTCTTTAAGGTGAACTTCTTATTTCAAATTTCTTTTGTGTTAATATGCTTTTATGGTTGTTACTTTTTATTTCCATCTTATATATTGCATGGACGCAATTTCTTTAAGGAGGGGAGTCTGTAACAACCCGCATATTTATCGATTTTATATTTAAATATTTTATCGTCAGTCGGATTTTAGTCCGAAAAGCTAGTTTTTGCATACGGTCAAATTAGGACTCGAGACCACTTCCATTGAGTTCAAAATGACGTTTACGATCTTTTTAAGTATAAACTTTGATATGTTTGGAGATAGTAGAATTTTGCTACTTTTTCCACTTAGGGTTTTGGTCTAGTTTCAGCTCCTTAGACCCAAGCTTCACCCCTCCTCTCTTCATTACCTTACTTCTATTTCCTAATACTCAAGCTTTTACAATAATGGAGAGAGGAATGGGAAATTAAAACTCCAAGCCCTAGTTTTCTTTTGCAAATCAAGTTCTAGATCCAAACTAATAGTAGAAGCTTTGGTAAGCCTCCTCTTCTTCTTCTCCAACTCATTCTCTTATAAATTTCAGAAATTCCTAAACCTAACTTAGGAAATGTTTCTCTTTTTAGCCTAGATTCAAGTTTGTTGAGTTGGAATTGAAGTGTGATTGCTCTTGCCATTGCTCTATAGCTTCTTCTTCATTTGTTTTGGGTTTAAAGGTGAGATTTTTATCTCACATCTTTGTCCATATCTACCTTTGTGTCGGGTATGAATTCCTAACACATATTTATGTGCATTTCTTTTATTTGGGATTGAATTGGTGAATATTCTAATTTCCTAGTTTTGGAAGCCCAATTTTTGTGAACCTACAATTGATGTTGGGATATGTTGTTTGGGGTGTATCGAAGAGACTATAAGACCAGGTTGTCGCTTGACGTAAATCCTTAGTTGTCATTGCTTGCTCAATCGCTTCTAAGAACGTTTTGGTCATCTTGGCCTAGGCAAATTTCTACCCAGATTAGGTGTTCAGACGTCTGGAGAACAATGCCAAACGTCTGGTTTTGCCTCCTGGTGAATAATAACATACGGCAGAAAAATAAAAAAAGGCAGTGACTAATTTCAGACGTCTGAACTATTGTTTCAGACGTCTGATTTGTGTTTTCAGACGTCTGGTTGGTTCTCTGGGATATTTCCCGAAACAAAATCCAGGTCTGGACTTTTCCCCAGACGTCTGAATGCTTTCAGACGTCTGATTTTAGGTTTCAGACGTTTGGATAGTTTTCTGGAATATTTCCAGAGACTAAATCCAGACGTCTGGACCAACCCCTCAGACGTCTGGAAATTTCCAGTTTTGCCTATCTGCCTAATTTTGAGTAAAACTTCCAATGTTAATCAAGTTTTGTCGATCCGATTAGATGTTATCACTTTTACCGACTTTGATGACTTCTTTCTATGGATTTTATGTGAATATCCATTTTTGATGGATTTAGTATCGATTTCTTTGGATTTGATTCACGTCTTCGTATGTGAATTTTGATGATTGATTGTTTCTACAATCGTTTCGTTATTTGTCACTTCAAAAATATAAAGGTTTCAATACTAGTAGTAAATATCAAAACTCTTTCACCAAAACGATTTCAACTCTAATTTCAGTACCAAACTCGTTTATAAAACCGTTTTCCAATCTATTAGTATATACAAACCTTTACCTCACTCGGATGAGAAATCTAATTAAACGGCTTAGTAAAACAAGTGGTATGAAACGCTTGCGTTTACTTCGTCGGTTAATTCTTGGACTTGTTCGACTGAACCTCTTGTGACAATTTCCTAGTGAAGATCTACAGTTTGTTTGTAAATATTTAAGTTAAGCTAGTGGTTATGGGACATGAAGCTAAACTCATATATTTACTAGCTTGGTGTGATTGACACTTCTTGATGATCATGATGATCATTTTTGTGATTTAGACTAGCAATTGTGCGATGTCTCTTTGTCTACGAGGGAGACTAAACCCCATTTGTGTGATGTTTCTACATCACATATGTGGGGTAGCGCCCCATGGTCTTCGGGCCGTTCGTGTATTCAAAAATTAATGGATAGCTTCCATGAGATAGCTTCTCGTTCGTGTGATACATATGTTGGTGAGCTTTCATGCTCCCGTTCGTGTGATAGGCCTCCCCCTTTTTTTTTGATTTCTGGATTTCGTGTGTTGATTTCTAGAATTTGTGCTTCACCAATTTTCGTGATTTCCATTGATAAGTTTTATCAATTTTTGTGCATTGGTGAATTTGTGTGTCATTGACTTGTTATGAATACAAGTTTAGGGTATGATACCCCATTTTATCTTTGAGAAGATTCTTGTGATATTGATTAATCTCTTGTTGATTATCATTTACATACTTATTGTAGTATGCCATTATGGTTGTTATACGTTTATGCCATATCTCTTATTTTATATCATGTCATCTGATATTTATAGCTAGACTGATCCGTTTATTATTTTCTTATAAATAATACTCGGGTCAGACCGAGATGTTACAGGTGCTTCTGCTTGACTTCTCTTCTGGATTACACTGACTTTTGGCTAACTACTTAGATTAGTAGTTTTTGGTTGTATACATTTGAGATTTAGACTCCGTGATGTATACTTATTCTTTTGTGTAGCTGGTAGCTATTCTTTTGTATTATTGTGGATCTTTTAGACCACTACTCTGATGTACACTTTCATGTGTTATATATTTATTCATATCTTTTTCCGCCTTTGTGATATGGATGTCTGTGACTGATTTGTGTTATGTTTATTTCCATATTTGTTTCCGAAGATTATATATAGCCACTGTGTGATAGCTTTGAGTTTGTATCGGTATGTCAGATTTTCCTCCTTAATTGAAATGCATGCTATACTATCTGACATATCGGTGCTCGCACAAAGAAGTTACATGGTTGGTCGCTCCTCAACAGCCTTATTCTCCGTGCTAGTCAACAGCATTACTCCGTAGTGTTCTTGGCTAGCGTGGGCATAGAGGTGGGGCGTCACATGAATATCAAAAACAGGCATCCATTGCCTAGGATCGAAGATATGTTTGATCAATTGAGTGGTGCTAAGGTCTTCTCTCAACTCGACCTTGCCACTGGTTTTCATCAGCTCCGAGTTGCGGAAGATAGCATACCTCTTATAGCTTTCTGCACTCGATATGGATCTTACGAGTGGCTCGTTATGCCATTCAGTTTGACGAACGCTTCTGCTTTCTTTGTCGATCTTATGAATCGAGTATTCCGGGAATATCTCGATAAGTTCGTCCTTGTGTTCATCGACGACATTCTTGTTTATTCAAAGTCTGAAGCCGAGCATGCTAATCATTTGAGAATTGCCTTGAGTACTCTTCGTCACCATTAGCTTAAAGCCAAATTCTCCAAGTGCCATTTTTGGGAGAATAAGGTTAAGTTCTTAGGCCATGTTGTTTCTTTTGAAGGCATTTCAGTCGATCCTTCGAAGATCGAATCCATCCAGAATTGGAAGAGGCCTTAGAATGTTCATGAGATTCGTAGCTTCCTTGGACTGGCGGGTTATTACCGCCGATTCATTAAGGATTTTTCTCGTATTGTACTACCTCTCACCAGCTTTACTCGAAAAGGCATTCGATTATTTGGTCCGACAAGTGTGAAGCTTCTTTTCAGCAGTTGAAGGAGCTTCTCACTAATGCTCCTATTCTAGTGGTTCCCGAAGGGAATCAAGATCTTGTTTTCTACACTGATGCTAGTAGATGTGGCCTCGGTGTCGTGCTTATGCAGAAGGATCGGGTAGTTGCTTATGCTTCTAGGCAACTGCGACCGAATAAAGTACGCTATGCCACTCATGACCTCGAGTTAGCCGCCATTTTCTTCGCCTTGAAGATTTGGCGCCATTATCTATTAGGTGAGCACTTCATTCTATACACCGATCACAAGTCCTTGACGTATTTGTTCACTCAGAAGGAGCTCAATATGAGGTAACAGCGTTGGCTTGAGTTCCTTGCCTCCTATGACTTCGATATCCAATATACCCCTGGTAAAGGTAATCGTGTTGCTGATGCGCTTAGTCACAAACACTCTGTTGTTGTTTCTATGATGCTAGCCTAGTGGGATGTTCTAGAGACCTTATCCCTTTATGAAATTCATGATCGAGCTCCACCTTATAATTCGCCTATTCTATTCGGTTTGGAAGCTCGACCCAGCTTATTGGAACATATTGCCAATGCACAATGGCGTGATCCCGATCTTGTGCACCTTATCCAAATTTTTGAGTTTGAGTCCCGTGACGAGGAGTTGAGGGATTTCAACATTGATTCTCATGAGTGTCTTCGCAAGAAGAACTGTCTTGTTGTGCCTTCTGATTATGCACTTAGGCATGACATTCTCGATGACCGTCATCATTCTAAGTATACCATTCATCCTGGCAGTAGTAAGATGTATGCCGATATGCATCGCCTTTATTATTGGGAAGGCATGAAGCGCGATGTGGCGAGTTATGGGAGTAATTGCATGACTTGTCAACGTATCAAAGCCGAACATCAGTGCCCTTCTGGTCTCCTTCAGCCTCTAAAGATTCCATTGTGGAAATGGGATCAGATTTCGATGGATTTCATTGACGGCCTACCTCGTTCGAGATCGGGCCATTCTAGCATTTGGGTCATTGTCGATCACCTCACCAAATCAGCTCATTTCATTCCTATTAAGTCTAATATGACTGCTTCTCATTTGGATAAGTTATATATCAAGGAAATCGTTATACTTCACGGAGTTCCTAGTTAGATTGTGTGTGACCGTGATCCGCTTTTCACAAGTCATTTCTGGTAGAGTCTTCAGCAAGCTTTAGGAACAAAGCTTAATTTCAGCACAGCTTATCATCTGTAGTCTGACGAATAGACTGAACGGCTGAATCGTATTCTCGAGGATCTTCTTCCTGCTTGAATTCTAGATTTCGGTGGTAGTTGGGAGGATCACATACCTCTTGTGGAATTCTCCTATAACAATAGTTTTCAGTCCAGTATCGGTATGGATCCTTTCGAAGCCTTATACGGAAGGCCATGTCGATCACCTTCTTGTTGGTTGGAATCTGGTGAGAAGCTTATTCTTTGCCCAGATTATGTTCATGATTCTTCTGAGAAGATTGATCTTATTCGTCAGAGAATGAAAGAGGCACAGAGCCGCCAGAAATCCTACGCGGACAACCGTAGGAAGCCTCTCGAGTTCTCGGTTGGTGATCTCGTCTTTATTCGTGTTTCTCCTCTGAAAGGGGTTATGCGCTTCAGTACGACTGGGAAACTGGCTCCTCGCTTTATAGGACCATTTTCTATTACTGAACGTATTGGCCTCGTGGCTTATAGAGTTTCACTTCTAGCTCATCTATCTGGCATTCATGACGTGTTTCACGTCTCTCAGCTTCAGAAGTGTCTTCGAGAGTCGGATTCTATTATCGATTCTCCTGATTTGCAAGAGCTTGAGATCTCACCAGACCTATCTGTTGTGCAGCAGCCTATTCACGTACTTGCTTCGGAGGTGAAACGCCTTTGAAATAAGGACGTGCCACTCGTTAAAGTTCAATGGTCCGCTAATCCCAATGACCGCACTTAGGAAACAAGAGAGTTTATCGAGCGATCCTATTCTAGTTTTCTATCTTCTCTTAGCGATGGTGAGAATATCTCTTTATCTCAAGCTTATTTCCTTTTCTTTTCGAGTGATGAAATTAAATAGTTGAATACAAATTCTTCTCTAGGAATTGCAAGGACGCAATTTTGTTAAGGGGGGAAGTCTGTAACAACCCTGATTTGGAGATTGCCTTTCAACATTGAATTATAATGATAATTATAATTCAATATTGTAAATTTAATTAAATTGTTTATTTGGAATAAACAATGAATTTTGAAATTTAAATTGAAATAATAAAGTTCCAAGCTTTTTTTTTGGAGTGATAATAAATGGAATATAGTTTTATTTAAGTAGAAATGTAATAATTATATTAATTATTGTCCATTTTCTTCTTTTAATAATTTTTAAAAGACGTATGTAATTTTTAAATGTGGTTTATTGAAATAAAAGGTGGAAATGGGGTTAAAAATAAGTTTTGGATATAAATAATGTTTTGAAATGGTTTGAAACATTTTGAGGGCTATGATGCCTATCAATAGGCTAGCCAAGTTTTGATGAATTTGAAATTCAAATTTGAATTGAATTATAATGACAGTTTTGAGTGATTTCTTTGATTTCGGGCACAGATTTTTCCAAACAATTTTGAAATAATTTTTAAAATAAATTAGCATTTAAAATAATTATTATGTAATATTTTTAAATTATTTTAAGCTATAAAATCTATTTATTCTCTATAGTAAGGGAATTTTCAAATATTGTCTTCAAAATTGATTTCGGAATATGGTTTTAAAAGCTTGTCTTCTCAAATAAATTATTTTATATATAAAATACACATTTTTGCACTATTCGAGCGAATGAGAAGGAGAATTAAACGGTTTGGTAAAACACATGGTATGGGACACATGCGTGTATCATATCGGTTACTTCCTGACTTGTCTGTTTGATCGTTTTGACCTTCGGGTCGAGTTTACCGATGAGATGAGGTAAACTTTTCACTACTTTGAGTGTGAAATTTACTGGCGATTAGTAAACCATTTAGTGAGAACGTGTGGTATGGGACACACGTTAACACTATTCGGGTTCCTATTTGAGAGTTTGTGACACATTTGCCATTGCGGCGTGCCAGTACTGGACCTTCGGGTCATTGCCATTGCGGCGTTTGCCATTGCGGTGTATTTTGCCATTGCGGCGTATTTGTCTTCGAGACGTTTGCCATTGCGGCGTATTTTCCATTGCGGCGTATTTGTCATTGTGACGTTTTGCCTTTGGGCAAGGTACCTATTTGAGATAACAGTACTTGGCAAGGCTTCGGCCACATGCACGTGCAAACACTTTTGAGATGGTTTCTTTGACTATTTTCCCTAATGTATCGCCCCTTTCCGGAATTGGTCCTTTGAACCATTCGATATATATATTTGTGGCGATTACCTTTTGGGAATTTGAACTCTTGGAAGTTCTAATTTCGAGATTTGAATTGCCTACACTGGCGTTATATGAGATTTGCCTTTTGACGTTTACTTGAGATTTTATTCTCCTCTTTGGAGATATATTTGCCTTGTGGCATGTTTGAGATGATATCTCTTTATGCATGTTTTGGGTTTGCCAAGATGGTGGGTTTAGGTTTTACCCTAAACCATATTTGATGTTTTATGAATGCCGATGATATGAGGCTCGCTACTTTTAGCGTTTATGGGTTATTTTATCTCTTTTGAGATTATATGTTAGTGTAGTGATACCATACTATCACTCGATGTAATCATACACTTTAGTTGTCCCTTCTCACTCAAGAATATTATCACATTATCCTTATGCTCATATTATCGTTTATCCTTGTAAACTGATTTATTTAGCTAGAATGACCCGCGTATTTTATACTCGGGTCAGACCGAGCTGTTTCAGGTTAGGTACATTTGGACTTAGCATATTCTGCTTCTGCATGGACTATTCTACTAGCTCCTTTTGTTATAGCTTTTTGCATAGTCCTTTTTGGTTGTTACTATGATATGTATATTCTTTTGACTCGACTGTATATTGTGGTTGCTATACCACTTGACATGTATCATTTTGTATACTCTGTGATGTATATGTATATGTGTATATGTATGTGATGATCTACTGTTCTGTGATGTGTTTTGCATTCGAGTTGTTGTATTTTGTTCTGATTGATCTTATAGCCACCTATGGCTTTGTATTATGTATTTATTAGATATGTCGATCCACATGAGATAGAAAAAAAATGGCATTTGTCGACGTATTCAATAGATATTTAGGACAAGGCTATAGATGGTCGCTCCTATCCAGCCCTATTCTCTACGTTAGCAGACAGTATTACCTAGTAATACTCTTTGTTAATGTAGGTCTCGGGGTGGGGCGTCACAGCTATTGAAAGGCAATCTCCAAACCAGGGTTGTTACAATGTAATTGAGTTGAGCAGCGTTACGAGTCATACTAGCGTAGTAGATGACATGAATAATTTTATTGATGTGTTTTCCTAAGACAGCACCAACCGCAAAGTTAAAGGCATCACAATTTATTTTGAAAGAAAGATCCCAATTGGGTGAGAAAATGATGGGAGTGGAAATAAGTTCATTTTTGAGACGTTCGGAAGCAGAAAAATAGTTAGAATAAATGTCAAATGGAACGTCTTTTCCAAGAAGAGTCGTCAGAGGTCGAGCAATTTTACTAAAGTCCTTCAGAAAGCGTAAATAGGGACCAGTGTGCCCAAGAAATGAATGAATGTCCTTGACAGATTTGGAAATAGGTAGATTTGCAATTACATCAACTTTTTCTTTATCCACCTTATTATCTCTATTTGAAATGACATGCCCAAGGAAAATGCCATGTTTGACCATGAAATGACATTTTTCCCAATTTAACGTTAAGTGTTTGTCCTTGCATCGATTTAGAACCAACTCAAGATGGTGTAAGCATTCAAAAAAAGAGTTTCCAAAGATGGAAAAATCATCCACAAACACTTCTAGAAAGTGTTCGATCATGTCGGAAAAGATGCTGACCATGCATCTTTGAAAAGTAGTAGGAGCATTGCAAAGGCCAAATGGGATACGTCGATATGCAAAGGTACCAAAGGGACACGTGAAAGTCATTTTCTCTTGGTCTTCGGGAGAGATTGGAATTTGGTTATAACCAGAATAACCAGCAAGAAAGCAATAGAATTCATGGCTGGCTAATCGTTCAAGCATTTGGTCAATGAAAGGAAGCAGAATGTGATCTTTACGTGTTGTGGCATTTACTTTTCGATAATTAATGCAAACATGCCAACCTGTTTGAGTACGAGTTGGAATGAGTTCGTTAGCGTCGTTCTTGATAATGGTATGTCCAGACTTTTTAGGCACAACATGAATTGGGCTAACCCACAAACTACCATAAATGGGATATATGATTCAGTTATCGAGAATTTTTAGGATTTCATCACGAACTGCATCCTTAATTTATAGGTTAAGCCTTCGTTGTGCATCACGAGGCTTGGCTTCGTCAACTAAATGGATACGATGTTGAACAAGAGCAGGACTAATTCCCTTTATATCGGTGATCAACCATTCAATTGCCTTTTTGTTTTTTGATAGGATTGGAAGTAAGGAAGCTTCTTGATCAAGAGAAGGATAGAAGGATTTTAAGAGATTATGATAGGAAACATTTCAATGTCACCTAAGTATGCGTACTTAAGGTGATTAGGAAGAGGTTTGAGTTCCAACCTAGGGGGTTGCTCAATCAAAGAATTCGGTTGATGTTTAGACTCAACCATAAGGGGTTCAAACAGAAGCGTGTTTTCAATTTCGCTAGGCCGTCTTGAAACAATTGTTCATATTCGATCTTGCATTCATTGTTAATGTCAACTTTTCATTATCAAAATTTTCTTAAATGGAGCTAACTTCCAACGTTTGGTTAAGTGATTCATTTGACTAATTTTTAAGATTGAATATGTTAAGATCCAAAGTCACGTTTCCAAAAGATATTTTCATCGAACCATTTCAAAAATTGATTAGGGCAATTGAAGTGGCTAAGAAGGCCAGTTTAATATCAATGGAATTTGACTCATTAGATTATTCATGGGTTGTGTTTCAGGGACATGAAATCGACAGGGAATATGAATAAACCAATTTTTATGAGTACGTCCTCGATTTATCCCATGGGTTTCTTTATCAAACGATGACAAATTGAAGAGTTACATTCATCGGCTTTAGTTCACCTAAGCCAAGTTGCTTGTAAACTGAATAAGGAATCAAATTGACACTCGCACCTAAGTTTGGTAAGCACTTATTAAGCGTCATGTCTCCTATCGTGCACGAGATCGTCGGACATCCAAGATCTTTGTATTTGATGGGAATTGATTGGGACAAGACTTCACTAAGTCCGGCAGCTAAGAAAACCTTCTTAGGTATATGAGTGTGTCGTTTTTAAGTACACAAGTCTTTCAAGAATTTAGCGTAAGTTGGGACTTGTTGAACAATATCGCGAAGAGGGATGTTCACCTTCACTTGTTTGAAATTTCCAACATCTTTTCCATTTGATCAGAGTGTTTCTTCAATCGAAGGTGATATGGAAATTGAATTTGATACCCAGTATTTCGGTCTACTTGAGTAAAAGAAGAATTTGGATTTAGATTTGATGCGATGTTTGGCTCGATGTTTGGTTTAGAATTGCTTATCGTTTTTGAAGTGTCAAGAGGATCTTTCGGCAAATCGTTTGGATTGACATTTGGTTATCGATTTGTTTACCAGAACGCAAAGTCGTGATAGCATTCATTTGGTTCACATTGCTATCTTGAACAACATGGGCTTGATTCAAATTTATGTTTTGATTTTTGGGGTTCGAAACGGGCTGACTTGGGAATGTCCCTCGTTCACGTTTACTCACAGAAGTGGCTAATTGACTCATTTGCATTTCAAGTTTAGCAATCGATTGACTCGTATTATGCATCTACGAAGTTAACAAATTTTGCAAATTGATGTTTGGTTGGAGGCATTGAGTGGTTGTTTTAGCCAAAGTTTCAAGATTTTTCTCAAGTGAAGTCAATATTGTCTTGGGGAGCAAAAGATTGTTGCGGTTGATTTTGAGACGGACCCGCAAAATTTTGTTGAAAGTGATTTGGCTGAAAGGGAGGATTTGAAGCATTGTTCAGAAATGCTTGAAAATTGGACGAAACAGATTCTGTTAGAATTATTTTGGTTCCATGCAAAATTAGGACGATTTCTCCAAGTAGGATTGTACATTAGATAAAATGGGTCATTCTTAACCTTGTTAAAAGCATTGAGTTGTTCTACCGAATGAGCGCACTGATCGGCGATGTGATTCGGATCGTTGCATTTATAACACATCCGTTGGGAAGCTTGGTTCATTTCATTGGATGAAAAAATGTTGTTGAATATATTAATCATTGCATCGATTTTAGCTTCCAAAGCCAAAGATGATCCTATCGAGTGTGCGCCCGATCTTGAATAAATGGTTTTTTCATTAGAACGTTCCCATTGGGATGATTTCTTGGCTAAGTTTTCAAGAAATTGCCAAGCATCGTCGTGATTTTGGGTGAGAAAATTGCCTTGGCACATAGACTCAAGCATGGTTCATGAGCTATTTTCAAGTCCATCGTATAAGATTTGGCAAAGAGTCCATTTTTCAAAATTATGGTGTGGGCATTTTATCAAAAGATTTATAAATCTTTCAAAGTATTTTCCGAAAGGTTCACCCCTGAATTGATGAAAATTCAATATTTTGTTTCGGATTTTAGTTTTTTCTTCCAAAGGGTAGAACTCTTTTAAGAAGACTTTAACGAATTCGTACCAAGTTTTGATCGAGTTTGAAGGTAAGTTGTACAACCATTTTTCAGCATAATCGTAAGGGCGAATAGAATTAACCAAAGTTTGATTCCATCATCACATAATTGTTGGAGTTTAATGGTCGCATATACTTGTTTGAATTTCGTTAAGAAGATGTATAGGTCATCTTGTTCAAAGTTTCCAAATTTCAGGAGCGTGGCAATGTGATTGGAATGAATTCCGAAGTGATTACCCTTTGGGGCGGGTAATGTTATACAAGAAGGAATAGAAACTCTATCAGGAAAGGTTCTATCCATGAGTGTTCAGGGAGAGTTTCCGTTTTCCATCATTAGAGGATTGTCGTTCGAGTTAAACGATTCAGATTTGTATCACGAGTCCAGGTACTCTTGCACAAGTGAAAAGGTCAAGGAGAGAAAGAAGTGAGAATCAACTTTAAGAGAATGAAACAAGGTTTAGAAAATGAAATGAAGTGAATTTTTTTTAATATATATATTTTTTTAAAGGAAAAAATATTTACCAAAAATAATTTATTATTAAAAAGGGAGATTTGATTTTTGATTTCTTTTTTTTTTGGGTTTTAAAAATTATTTTTATATGTTTTAGTTTTAGTTTTTGAAACGATTATTTTTTTTTATTTTTATTTTTCTAAAAAAAACTAACTTAAGTAAATTGCTTGTTTTTGGATTTTTGATTTTGCTTGATTTTTTTTCAAAAGAAAAGATTTGAAAAGATTTTTTTTTGGATTTTGTTTTTTTTTTAAACTAAGTTAAGTAAAATGTAATTTTTTTTTTACTTTTGGATTTTTTTATTTATATATGCATGAACTAATGCAACTAAATGAATGCGAGGACATAAATATAAATTTTCTATCCTTAGTAGCTTCTAACCCAAAATTGTATAATCGCACTTTGACTTAATCCAGCAAAATAGTTCTTAGTCAAGTTTCGGACAGGGGTTATCGGTACAACATGAATCACCGTTGCAATGGAGCTGAAGGTTTAAGTACCTTTAGACAAACAATCACTATAATATTTACAAATTGCCGTAATATTTATATATAATTATTGCTTTGTCGTAGCCTAAATACCAAGAAATTAGATTGTCGAAAAATGTACAACTTGTCAAGATACAATTAAGCCCTGGATGAGCTCGCGACACCCTTAAGTTCAATGTTTAACCATTATTATTAGTCAAATTCTAAGATGACATGCAATTTGTGGGTCAAGGAAGGGGTGATGAAATCCCCCACCTTATGTGGATTTGGGTATTTCTCTTAGAAAAGAAAATAAGATGAAATGAATGCAAAATAGAAATTTAACGTGGATTGCAAAATGCAACTACGAATGAGATTAGATTTTGTTTTGTTTTTGGATTTTGAAAATGCAAGCAACCAACAATGCAAAAAAAATAACAAGAGATAAGAGCACGATACAGAGAGTGTAGAATTATTAGTAATTTTTATGCAGCGATATTTTTTTTATTTTCTTTAAGCAAAGAAGCAGGCAGCGCAATTTTTAGCAGCAATTCCTTTTTTTTTGGAACCTGCAAATTTAAACAAGATATATACTTTTTTTAGTGTGGAAAGTAAACAACAATTTTTTTAAGTAAAATAGAAGATCAAAAAAGAAAATAAATTCACATAAAAAAATTGTAAAGCTCTTTTTTTTGTAAAGCAAAACACTTTTATTTTCAGAAGTAGCAAAAATTTACACTACAGAAAACGTAAGTAGAAGGAAAACAAAACAAAAAAAATGATTTAACCGTGCCCACACTACAACTCAAAGCCCAATACCCCACTTAAACTAAACTAATCGTGTCTCGAAGATGCAATTCATTTCTTCTCAGTTATCAAAAGAAAAAAACGAAAAACATGAAAACAAAAACAACAAAAAAGAAAATGGCGATGGCGATTTTGGTGGTGGGTGGTCGAACGATTTAGGCGAGATTAGGTCATATTGAAATTGTTGGAGATGAGGTTGCGGATTGGAATTGAAGGCGACAAAGTGATTAGGTGTCGATTTAAGTATTGGGTGATTGATGATTGATTGATTGGTTTGGGTTGAAGGTTGGTGATTGGGTTCAGAGTTGCTTATGGTTGCTGATGGTTGCGGTGGCAGGTTTCGATGGAGCAAGGAGGAAGAGGTTGCGATAATGGGTTGCGATTCGGGGTCTTGGGTGTTCTGCAGTGGCTGCTATTCGAGGCAAAGTGGCAGGTTATGGATGGAGTTTTAATGTGAGGCTATGGAGGGTTTGATTTATTGCTATAGGAAGGAGGTGATGGAAGACGAATTCTGTAGAAGTAAATGCAGTTTGATTTGTAGTGTGGTAGATGGTCAAGTGGGATGATTATTTGAGGTTGGTATGAGATTGAAGTGTGTGGTGTTTTCTATTTTTTGATGATGGATTTGATGAAGGAGTTGAAGTTGTTTGGAGGTTGAAGCAATGTATTTGGTGATGGATAAATTTGTAGTGAATTGTAGAGTGACGGAAGGTTGTGAAGTGATGTAGGGAGGGATGTTGCTGAATGAATGGCAGTGGGGAGATGTTGTTGGTGGTGATGGAGAAGAACGCGGTAGTGATGTTGAGAAGCAGTTTGATGTGTTTGTTGGAGGTGATTGTTTGGGTAGGTTAGAGGATGGTTTGCAGTGTTATTGATGCAACAGAGAGTGCAGGGTGGAAACTGATGACGGTAGAGGTATGCAAGGATGGAGGTTCGGAGAATCTATTGGAGCAGGTTGTAGTTGAAAGAGATGGTGAAGTGTATTTTCAGGTAGAGGAAATGTATGGAATGTTGTATGGAATGGAGTTTGCTGTAATGTAGGAGGAGTGAATGGCAGAGATGTGTAACAGGAAAAATATGTATTGCAATGGCAGAGGGTATGGAGGTGTAGTTTGCTGTGTTGTTATTGATGAAGTATGGGTTGCAGGCATTTAAAAGGTGGAAGGTTTGTTTGGTCGATTAAGAATTGTTTTGCAGCGAAGGCAGTGGCTTGGAGTTGTGAAGTGATGTAGGAGGTGAATGTGTTTGTGGTGAAGGTGAATAGGGATGGTGCAAATTGGTCTCGGGTTGGGGTTGGTTGGTCAAGGCGTGTTGTAGCTTGTTTCGGTGGTTCGTGCTTGGTGTATGGTGATAAAGGAGGCTGAGTACTATTATGTTGGAGTAATGTGGTGGAGCAGTAGATGATTTTGGCAGTTTGGCAGAGTGTTTGAGTAGAGGGATTGTCGATTGATTGACGTGAGGTTGAGAGGACTGAAAGTCAATGATGATGCAAGAGGAGGAAGAGAATGATTGGTTGTGTTTATGGTGAGATTAGATGATGCTTGCGGTAGTTGGTGTTTGATGGAGGTGGTTCTGGAGTTGAAGGTTGTGGTAGGAAGATGGTTTCAGGTGATGGGGTGTGTTGATGATGGAAGAGGGAACATGCAAGGCAGTAGGGTGCTAAAGTGTAGAAACAACAGTAAAACAACAGAAATATTTATAACAGAGAATGTTTGTAATAACCGTAAAACAACAGTAGGGTGCTAAACTGCTTTTGACAAAATGTAACAGAGAATGATTGTAAGAAGTTCAAATGTGAAACAATAGTTGTTTTTTCTTTTTTTATGTACAGAAAACCAAAATCACAACAAAACTAAACCAAATTGGATTGAGAAGACAAGGTAACAAAACTAGTAACAACAAGTGAATTAAAATAGAACTGAATTTTTTTTAACACAACATAAAATAAAACAAATATAGAAAATAAATAATTCGAAGAGTAAAATAAAATTAAATTGCTTTCCGTGGCAACGGTGCCAAAAACTTGTTAGAACAACGAATTTTCTATCGATTAGATAACCATCGAAAAATATAATCATTATAAAATCAGAAGTGCAAGGCGTACAATCGTAGTACGTATGTGAGTGCAGGTCGATCCATAGGGAAAGAATTAAATTTCAATATAACGCAATCAAATTAGCCCAAAGTTTTGAAGTGGTTTTAAAGTAAGAAAAATCGTAGAAAATAAACTAGAGAAAAAGTGAATAAAAGTATGAGATTAAGGAGCAATTTAGAGGCAAATCCACTTTCAATCATTCATATAAATTAACACAAAATCCATTTATAATCTCTCATTAAAATATTAAGTAGAATTGCTTTATGTGTTTATCATAAGTATGGTTTATTTGTGCTATTAATTAACACAACTTAAACCATCAAACTCTAACACACATTCAAACGCAGTTATCAACACTCATGAAAATGACATGAAATTAAAGTAAAATCTATTTAAGCATGATCTATTTACTATGAATTAGTAACATTATAACGACCCGATATTTTGGACTATTCGCATCCATTATAAGTGTATAGGTAGACACTCATGCCGGAATTTGAATTGCTCAAAATACCGCGTTGTTAATTTAAATTTGGCAGAACTGAACATATACAGTAAATAAATAATCACAGATCACAGACATAGAGTAATAAGTGCAGCGGAAATAAAAGAGGTAGTAGTTCATGAAGCTACTATATGAATATATAAGATACATCAGAGTTTACAACAGAAGAGTAACACGATACATCAGATACAAATCAGAATACATCACTGGAATCATCGAATACTGAAAGCAGAATAGATGGCTGGATCTTCAAGCAAAGCTCCAACTTCAAAGGTGAGTCTCGAATACTGGTACACTCAGTCTGACCCGAGCGTAAAGCAAAACCACAAGACACTCGAGTCAGGATTAACATTCTTATATTAATAAATCCAACTCAAGTGAAATAACAATTGAAATACAAGTAACTCAAAGGATGTTTGGAATGACCATCCTTTAAGGATCCGTTAAACTATCTACTAGGTAGTAATGTACGCTAAGTAGATAATGTCTATCAGTAATATAAGGTATCAAAATAGCGTTAAGTCATGGCCCATTCCACCCTTAACACATTTTTATTCCCAAAAGCATATACAAGACCGTAGTTTCCCCAAAACCGGAAGTCACCAGAGGGCAATCCATATACTAAAGGTACAAAACAAATTCGTAGTGGTCGCGAATAGGGAATGCAAGTATGACAAGGCACATGACGCAATACCCAAGGTAGTGATACTACTGTTTGCCTGATCCGGGCTGGTGAGAACGCAACGCCGCAGCGCCCGCAACACCGTGAAACAACACTCCCAAAATCAAGGGTGCACCAATCGACAACAAGTAATGAGTAGTTCGAAGAAGTGTGTTCACTTGAGGTAGCTGACCTCCATTGGCCCGGCACGGCTCCTGTTTTAGTCATTTCCAATTTGACACAAGTGTCAAGGCTATCCATTATCGTTCTCTTTCTTCAGTCATCACGTTCGTCATTCCAACCACTTCATTCTAGATCACACTCCGCGTATAGTTATTAAAGTGGTTTCGGTTTAGATAGAGAGTATATCCAAAACCGATTCCGGTCTCTTTAATAACTTTCGTAATTATTACACCGATTGGTCGTTTATATATTTCAAAAACCAAATCAAATTCAATTTCAATTTCAATTCGTAAACCAACATTTCATTTGTCTTTCTAAATCAATTTCCAATATTTACGTTTCAAAACTTCCAACTTCATAATTTCAAAATCTTATAATTCAACTTCAATCTTTATTTAAAACAATTCAAATATCAATTTAAATTCGTATATAAGCTTCATTCCGAAATCATTTAAATTACTTAATTTAACATTTAAATCAATTTAAATTCATTTATCGATTTCATTTAATATTCGTTAAGTAGTTTGTCATTCAAAACAATTTCTATTAAATTTCCAATTCGTTAAATCAATTTCTTAAGTTCAACTACATTAAATCAAAGCTTACAATTTTGAATTAAATTAAATTCGTCAAATCAATTCTTTCAATTACAAGTCTTACACTAATTCCAAAATATCACATTTTCATTTCTTGTTAAAGAAATTCAATTTCACTTATTTACTTTCTTAAATAATTTTCCAAAAACTTAATTAATAAAGAAACTCAATTTCAATTATTTACGAAGTAAATTTCACTTATTCAAAAGTTCAATTTTACTTATTAAAGAATTCAATTCAATTTGATCATTAAATCATTCAATCTTATTTAATTATTAAATAATTCAAAACTTAATTATTAAATAATTTCAAAGTTTAATAATTTCAAACTTAATTTATAATTTCAAACTTAATTATTAAATCATTTTAAACTTTAATAATTTCAAACTTAATTATAATTTCAAACTTAATTATTAAATCATTTCCAAGTTTAATAATTTCAAACTTAATTAAAATTTCAAACTTAATTCAATCATTTCTCAAATTAAACAACATTCTTTCATCAATTACATTGTTAATATTTTGTTTCAGATTATTAAATATTAACATTTTCCTTTCTTTAAAATTCAAATTTCAACTACATTTCAAAACCGTATTATTTATTCAAATAAAATCTTCGTTTACTTTTAAATCAAATTATTGACCAATCGGGTTTTATTTAATTCTCTACCCTAAGTCAAAGTTAAATTTTTGGGTATTTATCATTTCAACCCGATTCCAATTCAATTCAAAATCAAAGCATAGCAAAGGGAACTTGCAGTGTGATAATTGGGATGGTGTCAAAGTAAATAAATAAGCAATAACAACAATCAATATCAATCCAATAATCAATTCAAATAATCCCGAAATATCCGTATTAATTCGCATTGTTATTTGTACGAATTAATATAATTATTTCTAGAATCTACACTATCATTTCACGTAGATTAAAGATTATTACATTACGGTTTTCACTTGTCATTCAATTTCAAATTTTTACACTACAACAATTAATCCAATATATGTCGATGGTTCAAAGTGTAATTATCACTATTCTACATGTCAATTAATTTAACAATTCAAAGGGGTCACATTCACTAATCAAATTTATCATATAAATCAGTTTTAAAATTTGTTAACTATCCTATATCCATTTCAATTTTTCATACTATTTATCATTTCACACTAACAATTTAACGTCCAATATAAACATCAACAATCAATCAATTATCAGTCAAACTGTATTATCATCACATAAATAATTAACAGATAATGGTGTCAGATGTCATAGGTGAACTGATACAGATAATAGCATATATAACAGTGTAATTTACTAACAGCAGCATATTTCAATTGTTGTTTCAATTGAAATCAAATTTAATAAATAAAAGAACGTTAATCGTGAGTGAGTGCTCACCTTTCGAGGATAATAGACAATGGAATGAGTTACGGATCCAAGCAAAGCAAAGTGGAAGCGATTCGATGATCAAAGCTGATAGTTAGGAGTTGACGAAATAAAGTCAGAATAGGATCGATGAAGAAAATTGGTATGGGTGACACATATATAATTATATATATAGCATATATTAAAATAAGATAAATACATTATATTTGTTTACAAATAAATTTTAAACACATATTAACTAAATGTATATATATTTCAAATAATTTTTTTTTTACAAAAGTCTATCCCAGCATCATTTATATATACACACACACTATAAATCAGAACTTAGGCAAGATATAACTTACACACATATATATTTATCATACATAAATAAGATATAGATGTAAAATAGTACACTCACGATGTATAATAGTACACTCACGGACAATATATATATATAAGCTAGTGACCTGTACACTTCCATATGGGTAACAAGACTATATTATTTGATCTGAATACAACAGCTACCTATAGATAATAGTTATACTTTATATATGTATATTTCACCTAAACCAGCATCAGTTAAAATATTCTATATAAGTGACGAACCCAAATATATACCGGTATATGCCATGCGTAAACTTAAAATTTACTTGTATTCAACATATATATATATATATATAGTACGCAGTACAGAACAAAACAAAACACAAAATAACAAATTTGAAACCATACTTATATGTACAAAAGCACAGACTCAAGCTTCAAAAACACAACATATTTAAATATGCGAACGTATAATATATATATAAGTTTACCAAAACATATACTGTTTATATATATAAAACGTTTTTTTTAAATAAAAATAAAACTAAACCATACAGTAAACATAACAAATATATAAACACCGTATCATACATAACAAAATATAATATACTTAAAAGAGACACCAAAACCTGTTGATACATAACTAAATATAATATACTTAAAGAGACACCAAAACCTGCAAATCTACTTGTAACCAATACGTATTTATATTTTTAGAAAAGAAACTAAAAGTACATACAGTAAAATTTGAATACACAAAAGCAAACCAATTCTATACAAACTAATATAATAATATATATATGCAACAACCTTAATGATTTTCCATATAACAATAGTTTGAAAAACTTTCTAGAATCCAAACATATCGCCGACAAATTGACACAGCAGTAGTATATATAAACTTTTATAAAAAAAACAAGAAAAACAAGAACATATATATACCTGTTATGTAAAAAAAGAAAGTAGATGCGGAAATAAGGTGCTGGGTGGATGGGCAAGCGCCGACTTCGGCTAGGGGTTGGACGTGGAGATCTGGAGATGCGGCGGGTTCAAGTAATGAAGAGAAATGCGGGTCGATGGTGGCAGTTTGGAAGGTGCAGGCCGCTGGAGCTGTTCGTGTTCGGGAGGGGGTATGGTTCTGGGTTGTACGTGCTTGGGAAGATGCGGAGCTTGGTGTACGGCCGATGTGACTTGAAGGCTGTGGAGTTCCGGTGGTGTGGCAGTCGCATGTGGGCAAGGAGGTGGGTGGACGTGTTGCAACAGGAGATGGAGGTGGAGAATGACGCGTGAAAGGAGAGGGGTGACGTTGATATGATGAGGGCGACAGGCTTTGGGAGGGGTGGGCGGACATGGCGGAGGACGGCGAGACAATGATTGGGTATGGGTTTCGGTGTGCATTTTGGTCGGCTGTTGGACTGGAAAAGGAGATGGGTCATCCGGGCGGGGTTCAAGCGGGAGGTTCGGTGGAGTGCGGTTGTGGTGGAAGGAACAAGGTGGTGCGGCGAGATGTGACAGGGTTGATGGTGATGAATATCGGGTCGTGGGTTGTGTTTAAGCAATGGGGCTGTTTGGTTTCTCGAAACTGAAGGAAATGAAGCATGCAAGCAAATAAATGATGAACAGCCTGTAAAGGCAAGAGAATGTTGAAATGGTGAGAAATGAATGGCTGAGGCTTGAAAATATGCAACATGCGTGACATGTGAAATAAATGAATGTGCTCATTTATTATAAAATGGAATGCCAAAAGAAATAGGAGGGGAAGGGATGCACAGAGTCCATTGAGATAAGCAGCCTTCCGCTCATAAAGCAACGCATATATGTTTTATGTTATACTGGTTTCATAACAAGATTTAAATGAACCGAGAAAAAATGAAATGGTAACGGAAAATTAATTTAACCGATGGTAAAGTTGACAAGTCAAATGTTGAATTTTGAAATAAAAGAAAACGGTTGTTAAGTTATAGTATGGAAAGTGAAAAGACAAAGGGAACAAAATAGGAACCGGATGACGGTACGGTTACCGTTTAACGAGCAGTTTATTATTTTCGTTGCGTATCGAATTTCAAAATACAAAAATAAATATACCGTTGAGATCAGTTCGATGAGACGATCAAAACGGTATACAGATATCAGTGTTTCCATTGAATTATAAAAATTTGAATTTTCTATTAGCGGAATGTGCAAGAAAAACACTGAAAAATAAGATCGACGGAGCCAAAGATGTTCGAATTTGGAAAAACGACAAACTGACATTTTGCTCAGAAGATAGTTTAGAATTTTTCTATGTAAAAATATTTAGGTTTCGGAAACATTTTATTTTCATCGCTTTTTAACTGATTAAATTGAAGTGAATTTACGCGCGAATTAAACTTTCATATTTTCGGACGAAAATTTACCAGTTGCTATGTTTAACTAGACGTAATCCAAATATTAAATTTTTATTTCAAAATTTTATCGTTTAAAATTTCACAAAATTTCAACTAATTACGTTATTAAAACAGTTGAAATTTACGGGTCGTTACAAACATAGACCATCAAATTTTGATTCTAGTTTGACTTTCATGATCAAAATCACTTAGGAAAATGATCAAATAGTTTATGCTTACAATGGAATAAGCATAGCCTATTTAAGATGTCAACATTGACTATCAAATTCGCTAAAAAAGAGACATAAACCACCATCGTTCAAAGTTTCCATTAAACACAAAAGAATGATCATAAATGAAATCATTATGTTAATTTAATATGTTTCATTACCCCTAAATTGAAGGGGTTTAGCTACTCGTATTTGAATACATATTAACATAAAATGATCTCAACATAAAAAACAAGAAAAATGAGAGCTAATTAAAAGAAAAGAGAGCTAACTACTTGCATGAAATAGAATTAACTAATCACAAGAAGAAAAACTATGCTACTAACATGAAATAAGAGAAGCATAAAGTAAATAAGAGAGCATAAAATAAAAATGCTTGAAAGTAAAAAGCAAGGCTAAGAAGCCATTAAAGAAACATTTTATTTATCATTGATTTGTGGCTACAATATTGCATGAAAAAAGAAGATATTTACATGAAACATAAGAGGTATTTATACATGCTTAAAAATCCTAATCCAATTTAAGGGGACTACCTAAAATGCCCTTGAGAAAGTGTAATCTTCAAGTAATCATTAGGAAAATAATTAATTGAATATTAGGTTCAGGTCCTTAAAATCAAACTTAACACACGAAAAATCCTTCCCAAAAAAAGATTGTTTCAGGTCCCTAGAATTAAGTTACTGAATAGTTGCATACATTTATGCAATTATTCAGTAAATAATTGCAGACATTTATGCAATTGTATCCAAAAATTGCATAAATGTCTGCAATTATGCAGTGAATAATTGCAGAAATTTCTAGAATTTTTTTGGGGAATAATTGTAGATATTTCCGTAATTTTTTGAAAAAATTGTGGAAATGTCCACATTTCTTAGTGAATAATTGCAGAAATTTCCACATTTCTCAGTGAATAATTGCAGAAATGTCTACAATTTTTGGATATAACTGCATAAATGTCTATAATTATTCACTGAACAATTGCATTAATGCATGCAATTATTTAGTAACTTAATTCTATGGACCTAGTTTACATACTTTTTTGGCAAGGATGTTTGGTGTATTTTGAAACTTAATAGGAACGTTAGTCAAACTGTCTTAATAATTAATCCCCACTAACATGCCTTTAAGTCTTCATTAACATGTGCATGTGCTTTTAATTATGGACCATTAGTTAGTGGACATGTGCGCTCCTCCATGTTGCATGAATTCTTTTATTTCCATTCTCCGTTTGCTTTCAACATATGTGCATGCATACATCTATGAAACCTCTTCATATTTGCACTCTTCTACAAATAAAAATAAAAATGTGCAGATAAATTTTCTCAAAATTAATTCATATGCAAAATTACCATTTTATCCCCAAACGAAGATGAATAAATGATGATTTGAAAACAATTTAAATTTTGGTTTAAACATGTAAAATACCATAATATGCTCATTTATTTAATCAAAAGAAGATTAAATGTGGAAGTAAAAATATGCATTTTTACGTGCATATCAGTACATCACAACAATAATAGGTATACAGTCAAAAATCGAAGGCGCTTATTGGAGAATGGATTCCAACAAATGGCAAGGTAAGGGACTACCTTCCTAAAATGGTACACCATTAGATAAAATGTACCTGAGGATGAAAACCTTTCAACCTTTATCAACATAGAATCGGCCTACCCCTTATTGGATAGTACCAGATTTGTCATCTTCC
Source organism: Allium fistulosum (assembly GCA_030737815.1). Classification (NCBI taxonomy): domain Eukaryota; kingdom Viridiplantae; phylum Streptophyta; class Magnoliopsida; order Asparagales; family Amaryllidaceae; genus Allium; species Allium fistulosum. Next base: position 1,121,462,732 of record CM060904.1, on the reverse strand, counting down.
TAGTTGTTCCCAACTTTTATAGAGAGCTCTCATACATAACCAAATCCATAATACGATAATCTAGAAAAGTGATGACACACCCTTATGGGAGCGACCAACATAGCCCTAACGCATCTACTTTGTTTTTATCCATTTTCGAGGTGTGAAGCTCATGAGGTAACAATTTATCTTCCTTTAGCAATTCATACTTGGAATGTAACACTGACCTCTAGGCAGAAATGCAATACGAGCATTCGTCCATACAAGTTCGTTCTGGGTCTGAACGAAACCGAAGGCACTACCTCTACTACATCCATTTTGGAATCGCCCTCAGGATTAGTAACAAGTAGCCCTTGCACTTCAAAGAACTCTATCTTTGAAACATCGTAAGTTATCTACCATTTGAATGCTCATGTTGGTTTCGAAGTGGTTTTCGGATAACATATCTGATACCGGTCTCTCTGAACCAACAATCAAAATTTTCCTTTTGACTCATTCCCAGTTCTTTTAAAAGTAAGCAAACTATACCAGAGTCCTAAAGGGATCTCTAATATATCCCTTAAAGCTAGAAATGTTTCACCCGAATGAGTTCTCCTGAGGGAACTCAAGCCATATGAACACGCGAAGCTTTTATTTACTTCATAAGTCAAAAATTGACTAGGATTTTATAGTCGGTCATTTAACTATCAAAATCACATTCAAGCAACAATCCAGAGATTTAATCATTTCCATAGCAACCCCTAAGCCTCATAATAAATCTTTCTTTTATTTAAATCTCTTTTCAAACTATTTATCAAAATATTCATATACTTTTGCATTGGCATAAGTATATTCATAAAATGTTATGAAAGATTTCTTATTTCAAAATCATATTGAAGGATCAAAACAAAAGTTATTTAAAAAGAAACAGAGATAAGGATAAACCCAAACACTATTCTCTCGCTGTTAATCATGAAACAAAAGTCCACATCACCAAAATTAAGAAGGTCAATTTGGGGAAATCCGATCTCAATTTCTTTTACAAATTTCTTCAATAGATCCTTTTAATAAATCTCTTCCGTTTATGGAAATCTCCTTTCCTAAAACTCCAGATCTAAAAATTTCTTTATAAATCTCCAAGTCTGTTTATAAAACTCTTTTATAAATATCAAAACCATTTATAAACACTTTTATGAATATCCAAAATCACTTATAAAACTCTTTCCTAAATTTCAAGGTCTAATTACAAATTTATAAAATTCCATTATAAACTTTACCTTTTTTAAAAAAACTTCTTTAATAAACTTTAACCAATAAAATTCCTTTGATAACATCAATTATTTAAAACACCTTTAAATAAACAAGTTATTATTTAAACGGTCTTCATTTAATCTCTTTAAATCACATTAACAAAATAATGATTTTAAGTAACCATTTAAAAAGTATTAAATTACTTCAAAGTACCTTTAATAAAACAATTACTTCATTATCTTTTAAATATCATATTTAAAATGGTAATAAACTTCAAGCATCATAAATTCATAATAAATTTGCTTTAAAATCTTTTAAATAATATAACAATTAACTTTAAACCATTATTAAAAATATATTTAAAGTGATTGACTTCATAAAATCTAAAAGAGGCTTAGTGACCACAATGGTTCTCAGTTAATTCAGATTAACTTTCCAGTTATAACATGGTTATTTACATAACAAGCAGATATGTAAAAAGGATCAACCAAACAACATATAGGTAAATATATAAGTTGTCAAAATAGCAGAAACGGGTTTATAATTTATTCTACCAAACAGATGTCTAGTGTAACTTAATTAGTAGAACATTGTTTTATTCTGCTAAATAAATGTCATTGGGTTTCATATTCAATTGGGGTTACTTAAGGGTAATCGACAAAGAAATCCCTTGGATTTAAAACATTCTTTTAAAGGATAGTTTGCTTAAACAAATCGACCTTCGGAATAAAATGATTTATAATCAAAAGCTTTTATCCAATGATTAAATAACATTTAAACTCTTTACTTAAATAATAATTTAACCTTTAAATCAATAACTAGAATTCCAAATTAACTTTTAAATAGATAGTTAAATAATCATAACCTTTAAATAATTAAGTATTAATTAATCTTTAAATAAATAATTAAATAATAGTTAATCTTTAAATAAATAATTAAACCATAATTAATCTTTAATTACCAATTAAACCTTCATTAAATAATAATTTAAATCTTAATTGAGTCTTAATTAAATCTTAATTTAATTTAACTTAATTAGTAACTAATAAATAAAAAATTCTTTTATAATAAATAAATAGTTAAAAATTAATCTTAATTAAATAATAATTAATCCTTAAATAATTAATTAATTGTAATTAACTTAATTTATAATTAAGTACAAATTTCCTTTATTAACCAACGATTTAATACTGACTAACTTACTTAATTAATTAATTAAATATCATTAATAAAATAAAAAATAAATTATTATTACTTGTAGTATGTTTGGAAAACACTTTCCAAAAAGATACTTAAGTGAAAATAATTTTTAATTGCAAAAATAGTTCGTTTATACAAACTGCATCCATAGCAATTATCGCTATATGGCCATAATTTAAAAACTTGTTTTATACACAAATAGTTTCCAAAACTCTATTTTCTATATTTTAATTTACGTTTACGGACATTGGATAAAGTTTTGAAATCTAGAAGTAAAGTTATTCCAAAACTTTTATAAAATTTTCTAAAGAATAAAGTAAGTAAAGAAGCAAGTTTATATAAGGGATTTCGATGTCGCCAAAACAAGCAACTTAAATGCTAATTTCTTTAGCATACAACACATGGCATAGCACAACATATTATAACATATGTACATGACATAATTATCATAACCAAGCAAAGATTTTAACTTGCACACTTCACTAACTTTAACTTTTTATCTACAAGTCTAAACAACATCACTTTTTAACATACATATGTATCACCAAATCCACACCATATCCAACCAATTAAGCAATGATTTATCAACGAATTATACATCATAATTTAAGTTAGAATCTTTAGATAAATAGTTAGATTTACTCACCAAAAAAGGCTAACCAAAAGCTTGCTTACTCAACGTGAATTACACAACAACTTAAACCGAACCTAGGACTTTGTTTTTCTTTTGGAAAAATGAAGCTTTGAGGGTCTTAAGTGAACAATATAGTTTGGCTAAGGGTATACATGGCTCGGCCATGGTTGAATGAAGGGGGTTTGGCTTTATTTTTGGTAAGCAATGGTGTAGAAATAAAATAGAAGGTTTTAAACAATGTTTCTAAGGATTGAAAGTGGAAATAAATATGATTTTAACTTATGAAACTATGTTTTTGAAATGAAGAAATGAATGGGAATTGGAAAGAGAAAATATGGACAAGGTTTTATATAAAAAGCATTTAGTAAATTACCAAAATAGCCTTATGTACCATGCCCTCCACTACATGCTTACCACCTCATCACCTTGCCCCATCCACCTCATGCTCACACCTTGACAAGCCCTACCCCCTCTCCCATGCCAACATGCATTAATTAGTCAAGTGTACTTATGTTTCATATAACATGACATTTACTTTTTCATTTATTTATATTTTCTTAAAATGTCATATCATCCATATTATATATACTTAAGTGTATATATAAACCAAAATATATCCTAATCCAAACTTATGTTATTTATAAATGTGTGTATATAATTATATAATAGTGTATAGAACATTTTCAATAACTTTTAGCCGATGAAAATTCGAAAATTCATGAATTCTGGTCTCATTATCGATTTTTCTTCGATCTAAATATTTTTGTAAATAGATTTTGAAAACAATTTTACCATCATTAATTATCATTTAAAAGAATTTAATTTTTAATTATAAAATCTATTATCTAAATATTTAAAATTAATTAAATATTCGCAAATCAAAGCGGTGAAATTCCAGGTCATTACATGGTACATACCGAAACCAAATAATCTTATAAATATCTTTAGCGTATGGTCTCAACAATGTATGACCTATCTATACATTGGGTTGACATTCCCAATCGAGCTGCTTTGCTATTTATTAAGCAAACATTCCCAATGTTAAACCTTTGTGTTGCACTTAATCGAGTATATCTCATAATGCTAAGTTTATACGTCGGGTTAACAATCACGACGTAATCCTTTGGGTTTACAATCCCAATAATAACTTGTCACTTAAGCATTAAGTAAACTCCTCGTTAGTATCCGTGTCCTATGCTCTATACTATTATACAAGTAGCAACAAGGAATGAAATCAAACTCTTATGTAGAATTAACAAATCCTACTATAATGAATTTCTTTGCCTATAAGTTTCCGCTTTCACCAATAGGTGAATGGAACTTGGCTATGAATGATAAGAACTTCTAATTATGATGTAATCGCTTGCCACGTTAATTGTCACGTTTAACAACTTCATTAATTGAGAACATAGGATGTCACCAAGTGTGACACTTTTCCAGCTGTTACATAACTCCATTTAGCTACGTGAATCGCTACAAGACAAGGAAGTGAGAATGAGTTTCCCTGATTCATCGTACTTGGCTTGTACTGGGTCCAAGTTCAACTTGGGGTTGCTATAGTAATTTAGAGATACGAATTTTACACGTTTAATCCCCTATAAAAAAATTGTTACATGAATTCATGCATCTATTTTCTTATTTAGATATCTGACTTAGATTCTAGATGTTTGAATAAGGGTTCAAACGTCTGAATCTAGTAATTTTTTAACCGATTCCTTTATGTTTCATATTTTTTGAAGTTCAGATGTTTGATTTGCAATCTAGACGTTTGTATTAATATTATTAGGCATGTCATCTTCTTTATGTTGTTCATCTTCTACGAGGGTTCAAGTATAGGTATAAGGCTCATTTTTAATAAGTGTTTTTGGTATTATTTCTTTTTCGTTTATACCCAACTTAATGTAATTTATCCCATGATTGTAATAATATTTTTATCAATAATCGACACATACTTTAATCAATTATCCTACTTATTTCAGTAAAATTTCTATGTACATTCAACTCTAAGTAAATTCCAAAGGATGTATTCAATTACTCTTTATTTATCAAAATCAATAAAAAATATCACATAAATGAGTAGTTTCTATCTAACTTACCCTTCCCTCCCAAGTTAAAATAATTATTTTATCAATTTATTAACTGGGGTTTTCCAATTCTTCTCAATTCTTAAGTTTGAATAAAAGCATTGATTCAATGTTAAAAATCATATTTTTAATTCTAAGAAGGTATATAATTAATGTTTACCTACTTATCAACAACAAAAGTATTTTGTTGATAAATCCACTACTTGGAAGTGCTTTTTAAAGAGATTTCAATTTTTAAATCCAATTTGAATTAGCGCTTCTTTCCCTTTGCCTAGCTTGTTGTTAATTTTGTTTCCAAATTCTTTCAATTTGGATTCTCTTTCCTTTGATTTGTTTGCTTCTCTCTCCCTCTCTTTTTAACTTTGTTTATTTGTTTATAATATAAAAATTAGAGAATGCATGCTTTAGGAATATGGTGTTTTGGTTAGGAAGTTTGGAGGAGGAGGAAGAAGAAAAGAACATACAAAATTTGAGAGACGACGGCTGGGGTTAGAATGAAAGGAGTGAGTCTTGGATTTACATTTATTGGTGAAGTATAGGACTAAGAAAATTATTTGTTTATTTATATATAACTTATCCTTACATATACACAAAATTCTTTTCCTTTTATTTCCCTAAAGAAAATAACGTTTATATTCTCTCAATCAATATCATTAATTATAATTCGAATCACTGCCATTTATTATTATTCCAATCAATAATTCAAATTAATACCATTTATTGATATCCCCCACACACACGCGCGCGCACACACACATATATATTATTAACCAGTAAGGAATCATTAATTGATATTCAAACGTATATGTATGTGTGTGTGTGTGTGTATATATATATATATGTGTATGCATTGACATTAATTAGGAACCTTGCTTTTTATTAGTAATTTGTCAATCAATATTTAATTAACTGATATTAATCTTTCAAATTCAAAAATTGGATTTACCCTTATTCTTTTTAAATAAAAAGATAATATACATTTTCCCTTAAGAATTGCGTTTTTTTATAACTGTAATGTTACCTTCCCTTTGTAAAATATGTAACATTTCTTTCATTAAATGCATTTCTTTTATAAATATATTATTGCGTTCTTTATCTAATATATGTAACATATCCTTTTGTTAATTGTAGTAATAATTTCATCATCATGATAATTATGCCTTCCCCATGAAGAAGTTTCAAGTTTGTGCATGTAAATATATTTCCCTACTTTTTAAATGCGCATAAAACCCAAAATGCGCAGTATGGTAAATATTTTGTATATTCTTTATCCAATATCTCTTTCTAATATTTTATATATGAATTTAGGGTCAAAAAATAATCTAATTTACCCACCGGGAAAATCAAATTTTAAAAATTTCTTCACTTGTAAAAAAGTGATCTTTTAGCTTTATATAAAATTACCAAAATATGATTTTTAATTAATTTTTTTTTATATTTGAGAATGGGGTTCTACATTCTCCCCTATAAAAGAATTTCGTCCTTGAAATTCCAATATATGGAAAATGCAACTTGTAGATTCAACCATCCAACTGCAACCATGTGTATGTGCGATACATACACTCAAACCACACCACACACAGAGCATCCAAATAAAAAACAATTCGAATTAAAAATATATGTTTTCTGACATTTCTAGTGGTATAAGATATGATATCCATTTAGATACTTGTAACAATCCAAAATTTTAGTCATTTGAATTTGGAATATTTAATTAATTTTAAATATTAAAAAGTTAATTTATAAGTTAACTAACTTGAAATTTGTAACACCCCGCATTTTTATGTAAATAAAATTTAGCGTAGGAAGATAAGTAATAAAAATAAACATTTTTGGAATTATCGCAATATGGCTTCGGAACTTGTACCATTGCGTCCAGGGCGATTTTCTTATCAATTTCCATAAATAACTTATCAAAATCCGAACCAATACGATGAAGTTAGGAAAGAAATGAGAACAAGTAACAAAAAGAAGAAAATAATAATAATAATAATAATAAAATATACGTGTATGGGCCGACTAGGAGGTCGACCTAATTAGCCCAAAGGTCAACCGGTGGCTTTGGGCGGTCGACCGCCCGGTCGACCCACGTAGCGACCTGGACGAAGCTTCGTCCAGGCATGCGCAGTGATGAATTTTCTAGTTTTTAAGCAATCTAAGCGTACGTTCTTCAATCTGATTGCTCTAGATCACCCTGTGACGTGGTGGCTCCAGATTCAATCCAAGAATCCAACAGTCCAAGATCCCCAAGATCCCCTATAAATAGAACCCTAGGCCTAGCTATTTTCTCACAATTAGATTTTATCCCAATGGGTTCTTGGCCTAAGGCTGAACCCTAAATAGAAAATATTTCTTTGGGTCCTTGGCCAAAAGGCTGGACCCTAAAAAGAAAATATCTCTAGGGAGAAGATCTTCTAAATTTAAATATTATGCATCTTGGAGGGGGATCCAGAAGGACCATGGAGCCAAGCTGAGCACAGACAAAGCTAAGGACGACATGTGAGTGGATTTACTTATATATCTTTTAAGTTTAAGATATATTATCGTTAAATTCCTATTTAGAAAATTCTATTCAATAATTAATCCTATTAATTAAGTTATACTGAACTATAAGGAATTTACAGTTTATTTACAGTATTAGTATTTATTTACATCCGTTTTTACGTTTTGGATTTCTAGGCAAGCGTCATCTTCTTCTATTTTCTCCCCTTTATTCGCGTATGGATTAGAATAGATTAAACGTGAATATGGATTAAATAATTAAGAATACTAAAATGAAATAAATAAGATGTAAATTAATAAAAGTTCGAGGAATGGAATTACTGTAATAAATTACGTTAAAATGAGAAAAGTTAATTAATCTAATAACTGGATTGGGAGTAACTAAAAGGTTAATTGGTTGGTTTAGAAAATAGGGTACATTTCTATAATTTAATATTTAAAAGACAATAATGAACGTAATTGCTAGAATAAAAGAAAGAAAAAGAGATTTAGTGTAAAATAGAGAAACCACTGTATTTTACACTATTCCAAAATAGTAAAAGAAATATCTAACAGTTACGGATTATTGTATTATTTAATATTAAAATATGGAAATGGATTTAGTTTTCATAACCAACCAAATAAAATAGAAGTACTTGCTAGAATAGAAGGTAATAAAGCAAAGTATGATATGAATCAAGTAAATTATTAGATAAGAACTTGAAGTTGTAAACGATAATGAACTTAGGTCTGCATTCACTGCGCAGACTATTTAAAAAGACAGTTATTATGATAAGTTAATTATATAATAAAAGAGAATTAAAAAGAATTCTATATCATAATAAAAGAAGAATGACTAGAACATAAAAGAAACACTTGTAATTATATACAGATTTTAAAAGAAATAATAGTAACAATTACAAGTATAATTATAACATAAGTTATGATTAATAAAAGAATAGAAAGGCTTATTTGGGAACTTAGAATAAATCAGCAATGATAGCAAAGATAAATAGTAAAAGCTTATTTTAGATTTCTATTAAATTAATAAGCAAATAGAACAAAAGATGCCTATTTAATAAACTTAAGACTTAAATTAAGTTAATAAGCAAGAAGTGGCAATACCAATAGCATTTCCTATTAGATCAATGCTGGTCTCACAATAGCCAGAAGCGAGACGAGGGCAAGAATATGCTAATTAGGGTAAACTAGTAGCCAACAAAATAAGAAAAGTAAACTAAACGCAAATTAAAAGGTTATACTTAGAATCTAATAGAAGATAGAGATGCGTTTGGAGCAGCCCAAAGGATGAAGAGCCTAATGATGCAGTTCATCACAGATTTCAGTATAGGAAAAGCACGTCCAACTTAGTTATTTTGGGCTAGAAGGAAGTACGAGACATCAATGGGACATGAGGGTACTCTAGGGTGGCCCTCTGGGTAGGCCTAACGAAGCTGCATTCCCAGAGGCAGGTTTGTAGATGTTCCATCAAGAGAGTATGCCTTGACTGCATTTGCATTGTAGGCCTAACGAAGCAGACCTTTGTAGGCAGTCAGAAGGGTTTGGTGTTAGGAGTAGGATATTCGTATGTCCCAGTACTTGCAAGTAAGTTTAGTGGGCAGGACCCAAAAGGATAGTCGCATGCAGATATCACGCCAACATCAAAACCAAGAACGAGTTCGAGAAAGACTAGAGTTAAACAAACATACCAATGATTCTTTCATTATCGAGACATTGGGTGAGGGGCACCGCCAATTGGATGTTAGATTGTTTGCAGTAGGGCATGGCCACTTAACTCTTTAGAAGTCTTTCGGTTAGTTGAGGGGTGGCTGCGTGGGGCCATAGCCACGATGAAAAAGAGACAGACCAACTAGAATATATTTATTGTAGGCCTAACGAAGCAGTCCTTTACAGATATAGAAAATCCCCTACTGAATTCCATATAAGGTACCTCGTTGGCAGGATTTAGATAGTAGACAGAACGATTACGTAGTCCTCAATGTACGCACTGGATGGTACATTGTGGATGTCTGAGCACTGTCATAGACTAGTGCGGACGCGATTTACGTTTTCATAGTAAGTAGTGGAGCATCTGTATTGTAGGCCTTACGAAGCAGTCCTTTACAGATGTAGCTACGGAACGCTCGCGGAGCAAGACAATGGAGTATCTGTATTGTAGGCCTTACGAAGCAGTCCTTTACAGATATAGCTATGGAGCAAGACGATGGAGCATCTATATTGTAGGCCTTACGAAGAAGTCCTTTACAGATGTAGTTACGGAACACTCTCGAAGCAAGACGATGGAGCCCTTTTCGAGGAGTATACGGAGGGTACCATGGGTGGTACCTAGGACCAATATGGTCATTGGGCATATAGCTACATATATGTATATATTAGTTATTAGGTTTTAATCTACTATGGAGTAGATGGGCACGGTTCACGAACAGAGGCGGGAGTATTAACCTAATGAACCTAACATAAGAGTAAATAGAAAGAAAACGATATATATGTAGAATTAAGCCTAGAAGTATATAATTTATTCATTCACCAGGACTTTAGTTCTGACCCTTCCTCATAACATCCTATAGGTTAGGTAGATGGCAGAGACTTTCCAGCTTTAAGACACTGGCTTAGAAAGTGTTATTATTTCGGTGAGTATTTACTTACTATTATATTTTAGTCAATTCTGCTGTGAGATATTGAATTCAGCTCTGATATATTTGTCTTTGCCTATTTGCAGGATACCAAATTCCCAACTCGGGTTTTAGTGGGCTTGGGTTTTACCATTCTTGCGAAAAATCTGGACCCACTGGAATTAGGGTTGTAACAAAATTCAAATGTAAGGAATATTTGAATAATTGGAATTATTTATAGAATTAAATCTTGAATTTAATGTAAAAAAAAATAACTTTGAAAGTTGATTTAATTTTTTTTGAATAATAATAAAGATAGATGTTACCCGATGGCTTGACCAAGTAACAAGAGGCTCGGCGTAAAAAGGTTGCTCGGCATAGAGCACCGTTCGACATTAAGAGGCCGCTCGGCATACGGCTTCGCTCGGCATCCAAGCCTCATTCAGCATCTAGCCTCGCTCAGCATATGGCCTCGTTCGGCAGCCAAGCCTCGTTTGGCATCTAGCCTCGCTCAGCATATGGCCTCGTTCGGCACAGAAGGGCCGTTCGGCATAGCAAGGTCGTTCGGCATTTCACCTTGCTCGGCATAGCAAGGTCGTTCGGCATGAGCCTCGTTCGGCATCTCCCATCGACCAGCATCAATTCTCGGTCGGCACAGGTCTCGTTCGGCCTACACTCTTCACTTAGCACACTGTCTCGATCGGCATGCAGATACCGTTCGGCATATCTTCCTCGATCGGCATACGAATGCCGTTTGGCCCAGATATGTGGTTCGGCAACTTCCGTTTGGCAATTGTGGCTCGGCGTACAGAAGTCACTTACTACGGGCCGAGGCACCTTCCTCCTAGGCCCATGAGGGAAGTCGAACCCATCTTCGTCTATAAATAGAGGGGCAGGGGCACAATGAAATTGACCTTTTTTTAGAGAACACTGGAGAGACTCTGCTGCATTCCAAACTTATTCTATTTTATGGAGCTCTTGTATTCGAGTCTTTGTAGTACGGATTGTATCTGTATTCAATCATTGGTGAAAGCAATAAAGATCAAAACTTAAAGTGGACGTAGGCAATTACGCTGAACCACTATAAATCCGGTGTTTTTGTTTTTGCACTTAATTTAGCATACAGTTCTCTGTTTTAATTTACTTTCTTCATTACTCTCTCTACACAATCTTTCTCAAGGGTGTTAGTGACCAATTTTGGTGCTAACATTTTGGTGCTTTCACTGAGAGTTGAATTCTCAGGCCGCTAGGATCTGCTTTGTAGCTACTGGATTGAATAAATCCCCCGAAGGAGATCCAAGTAATTCATAGGATGTCCGTTGATTCTACTCAGAGTTCTTATCAAAAGCTCTACTATGGGAAGACCACGTACACGATCAGCCTCTCATAATGCGGATGTCAACGAGACTGCTAGCGCACAACAAATAGGACCTAGCAATCAACAAGCAAATCTGGGTGTAGGAACCACCACCCAAAACCAAATGGAAGATGTCACCAGAACAGAGTTCAACGACTTGATGAGAGAACTCATGGAAAGAAGAAGACAACTTAATGAGCAGATTCAAGCAAACACTAACCTCATGACTCAACTTACTCAGCAACGACATCAGAATGCTGGAGGAAGCCCTGCTCCTTACTTCTCATCCGAAAGCTCTTCTTCGTCCGATGAACCTCCCAGACATAGACGTCGTAAAACAGAAACAACGCAGACAGGTGCTGCTGATCGATCAACCAGGGATGGTCCGGATTCTCTACCTGGAGCAATGGTTCCTCACTTACACCAAGAAAATCACACTCAAGCTGGAACGGGAAACTTAGGATCTGGAGTGCGAGTGGAAGCCGGACAGCTGGCACACCAAGGTCTTAATGCTGCTGGTCTCCAGGATACACACTTGGTAGATCGCCAATGGAGAAGACACTGACCAGAACGGTCTCACAGGACAGACACCAACTTGCCATCTTCCATACAAACCCAGACCTGTCAGCTATGGTCAGACAGTTGATGAAAGAGAATCAAGGCTTATCAAATGATGATTGGGGGGTATCCAGGAGTCATACTCCGTTTACAAATGTTATCTTACAGGCCGAGTACCCCAGGAAGATTAACATGCCGACTATTCCGGCCTATGAAGGAAAGACTGATCCCCGACAACATGTGATGAGGTATGAATGGATGATGAACTCGGCTAGAGCGAACGATGCGACCAAGTGAAGATGTTTTCCAATAACTTTATCCGGAGTCGCTACCATGTGGTTCACCCGACTTCCTCCGCGAACTATCTCCAGCTTTGATGAGTTAGCAACGAAATTTGTGGAACAATTCAGGATTCATGCCACTCGTTCCAAGGAAGTGATGTCCTTGTCCAGTGTGATTTAGACTCCAGGGGAGTCATTGAAAGAGTACTTACAGAGATTTCATGTTGCCGCAACTAAAGTTAGCAACCCCAACGACCATGCCATTTTAATGGACGTGATGTGAGGGGTAAATCCGGATTCAAAGTTTGGAGATTGGCTGGCTGGAAAGCCTCCTACTACGCTAGAATGTTTTTATTCAAAAGCACACCAATTTATAAGAAGGGAGGAAGCTAGGTGGACAAGGCGAGATAATGCACTGGTACGTGGAAAGGAGGCTGTGCAGAGTAACATCGCTGTAAAACAATCCGATGACAACTCTGGAAAGGTACAAGTCAATGTTCAGAACAAGCCTGAACAATCTAAAGGATCCGATGGGGGAAATCTCGGAAAGAAAAGGGAAGCTGGAAAGTGGAAACCAAGGATCCCAACTTACATCGAGTACACTCCTCTGAATGCATCTTTGGAAAATATTTACCAGTCAACTTGTAATACTTTCCAATATCGAAAGCCATGCCCAAAAGAGTCTACTGAAGAGCAAAAGCGGACTGGGAAGTATTTCCGCTTCCATGAGACTTACGGGCACAATACTGAGGAGTGTAGGCACCTACATGACGCTATAGAAAAGTTGATTAGACAGAAAAAGTTACAGGAGTTTGTAAAGAATCCTCAAGAGGGTGGACAGGGAATGTCCAAACTCGGTCATGCACCAGCCCCACGTCACCCTGAGGAGCCTGCTTGGACCGTGGGCAGACTGGTCATAAACATGATAGTAGGCGGACCTCACCCTGCAGATAAGAACTGGCAAGAAATGGAGCGGTATGCTAACTCCTTGAGGCATGCAGATTTTGAGTGTTGTTCAAATATGGAGGATGGGACCCCGCTAAACAGCAGCGCATGATGATAGACGATATAATATTCAGGAGCAGAGATGCTGATCAGGTGGAGGCTCCTACCGTTGACCCGATGGTCATATCTGCGACAATCGGGCCGGCATTTGTGAAAAGAATTTTGATTGATTGTGGAAATTCTGTTAATATCATCTTCAAAAAAGTATATGACCAGATGAAGATGGAGACGAAGGATTTAAAGCCATCTAAAGCTCGTATCCATGGCTTTAATGGCGCAGCGACTGATGTAGTGGGGTATGTTGAGTTTCCAGTTGAACTGGGACAAGGTGAGCATAGGAGGGTGCGAATCCTACCTTTCATAGTTTTGGATGTAGATTCTCCATACAATGTGTTTCTGGGTCGACCGGCCCTGGCTGAGTTTAGGGCAGCATTGGCCCCGTGGTGTTTGACTTTGAAATTTTCAACAGACAAAGGAGTAGGTGTTGTGCATGGCGACCAGGCGACTGGTCATGCATTTTATGTGGCTGAGCTGAGAGAGGCCCAGCGGAGAGAGAAAGGAAAGGTTGCGGACTGCTCCGTCCGCAATCGAGTTGTTGAAAATTGACAAGTAATGCCCGAGCCCTGGCTCGGACAACATGATCAGATCTGTAAAGACATAGATCTGAGAGATGATAATGAAGAACCCAGGGAAGAAAAGGCAGCGCCGGCTGAACTGACGATTGACATTTCAGTCAGCCGAGATGATCCGTCGCGAGTACTTAAGATTGGATCACAACTCGACCCCTCGATGGCCGAGGATCTTACTGACTTCCTCCGAGCGAATTTGGATGTTTTCGCTTAGACACATTCTGATATGTGCGGGATTTCTCCCGCTATTGTGATTCATATGTTGAACATAGAGTCGAAGTACGTTCCTGTGAAACAGAAAAGGAGGGGCATGGACCCGGTGAGGTCCGCAGCCCTCAAAGAGGAGGTGGACAAACTCAAAGCCAATGGGTTCATCCGCGACGCCCTCTACCCAGAATGGGTGTCTAACCCTGTGCTTGTGAGGAAAGCAAATGGGAAGTGGAGAACTTGCGTAGATTACTCTGATTTAAACAAAGCATGCCCGAAGGATAGTTTCCCTTTACCTAGAATCGAACAGCTGGTCGACTCAACTACCGGACATGAGTTACTGTCATTTATGGATGCGTACTCGGGATACAATCAGATCCCGATGCATATTCCAGACCAGGAACACACCAGTTTTGTTACAGACGTTGGGCTGTATTGCTATGTAGTGATGCCCTTCGGATTGAAAAACGCGGGAGCAACTTATCAGCGTATGGTGAATCGAATGTTTAAAGACGAAATTGGTAGAACAATGGAAGTCTATGTGGATGACATGCTCGTGAAGTCACGGCAGTCAAACGACCACATTCGAGACTTAGCAGAGATGTTTGATATACTTAGACATTATGGAATGAAAATCAATCCTTTGAAGTGTTCCTTTGGCGTTGTGTCGGGGAAGTTCTTAGGTTTCATTGTAAATGCACGGGGCATCGAAGCTAACCCGGAGAAGATTCAAGCTATTCGAGACATACAAGTGCCCAGAACTATAAAGCAGGTACAAAGCTTGAATGGAAAGTCGGCTGCGCTGAGTCGATTCATATCCAGAGCCACAGATAAGTGTATTCCCTTCTTTGACGTGATAAAGAAAGGAAAGAAAATTTTTGAATGGACATCCGACTGTGAGGAAGCGTTCCAAGCTCTGGTAAGGCATTTAGAAAGTCCCCCGGTGCTATCGAAACCGGTAGACCATGAGATGTTGTATGTGTACTTGGCTGTATCCCAGCATGCCATCAGTACGGCTCTGGTTCGGGAGGAGGACAAAGTTCAAAAGCCAGTGTACTATGTCAGTAAACGTTTGACGAGGGCAGAAAGGAATTATCCTAAGATCGAGAAACTAGCATATTGCTTGTTGATTGTATCACGCAAGCTTCGTCCATACTTTCAGGCACACTCAATCAGTGTTTACACTGATCAACCCTTGCGACAGGTACTCCAATGAGTAGAAACTTCTGGAAGGATGTTAAAATGGAATATCGAGTTGAGCTAGTTTGATATTACCTACCTACCACGAAGGGCCATATAAGGGCAAGCGCTAGCAGACTTTATCGCTGAATTCACCATGTCGGACGAATCGAGTAGTAGCGATGTCATACCTCCCGTTCGATGGAAGCTGTACACCGACGGGGCATCTAACGACCGTTTCTCGGGAGCTGGTATAGTTATTGTGACTCCTAAGAACCGATCAATTTGTTATGCTTTGAAGCTCGAATTCCCAGCGACGAATAACGAAGCCGAGTATGAAGCATTGATTGCTGGCTTGAGACTTATCAGAGAACTGGGGGTAAAATCAGTTGAAATCTTCTATGACTCACAACTGGTGGTATACCAGGTGCGGGGGGACTATCAAGCGAAGGGATAGAGACTTGCCCCATACCTCGCTCGGGTTCAAGAGCTGCTAGCAAATCTGGAATATTATGATATTTCGCATGTCCCGCGTGAACAAAACAGAGAAGCTGATTCATTGGCGAAATTTGCGAGTACTGGTGATGCAAGGCAAATGGGATTGGTTCCCGTCGAAACCTTACATACTCCGAGTATAAATATGATGGAGATAGATTTCGTGTTAGAAACTGAAATCGAGAAAGAATCATGGATGACCCCATTCAAAAAATACATATTACACGGAACCTTGCCCAAAAGAAGGAACGAGAGACGACAAGTCATTCGTAAAGCTTCAAGGTATATAATGCAAGATGGAATAATGTATCGGAGGGGGTTCTCGGTTCCCTTACTCCGGTGCATCGCCTATGATGAGATAAAACGAGTTTTGATGGAAGTGCACGACGGAGATTGTAATGACCATGCTGGGGGGCAAACACTCACAAAAAAGATCCTCCGCTATGGGTATTATTGGCCAACTGTGAATCGGGATGCTGCAGACTATGTAAGAAAGTGCGACAAATGTCAAAAGTTTGCAAAAATCCCAAGAGCTCCTCCAACGGAAATCACGCAAATGGTTAGTCCTTGGCCATTTGCGATTTGGGGGATCGATATAATCGGTTCCTTACCTATTTCTAAAGGTGGTGCGAATTAAGCAATTATTGCAGTTGATTATTTTACCAAATGGGCAGAAGTAGAGACCTTAGCCACAATCACCACCAAAAAGCTCATTAATTTCATTGTACGAAACATTATATGCCGCTTTGGCCTCCCACGGACTATCATAACAGATAACGGAACTCAATTCGAAAGTAGAGAGTTCAAAGAATTTTGTCAAAAGTATGGCATTGAAAAGAGGTTTGCAACAGTTGCCCATCCAAAAGCCAATGGGCAGGTGGAAGCCGTGAACAAAATAATCAAGTCCATATTGAAAAAGCGTCTGGAAAAGGCTAGAGGCAAGTGGGTGGATGAACTTCCAACGGCACTTTGGGCTTATGGAACCACCCACAAGTCCTCGACTGGCCAAACTCCATTCGCATTGGCATATGGCATGGAAGTCGTTATACCCGTAGAACTTGAAGTTCCGTCACACCGGGTAACTCATTACGACCCTAAGACGAATCGGGATCTTTTGTTGGAATCACTGGACTTCATTGATGAAAAACGTGAAGAAGCTAATTTAAGAGCGGCTGCGTACAGACACCGAGTCGCTCGATATTATAATGAAAAGGTCCGGTCGAGAATCTTTGATGTGGGTGACCTCGTTTTGAAACGAGTTTTTCCAGTCCCGTCACATATGAATCCCACATGGGAAGGTCCATACGTCATTGAACGGAAGCTTGGAGTGGGAACTTTCAAGCTAACGATCGTTGATGGTGCGATACTCCCCCGAGCATGGAATAGCGAGCATCTACGACATTATTACACTTAGTCTATTTCTTTTATATTTTAGTTGCAATTATTTCCAGCACATTTTTATTTCGTTGATTCTTAGTTTTCGGCATGAATTAAGACAAATTAGCTTGTTTTCATTAATAAAGGCTTGAAGCCATCTTTTCCATGAATTACTGATGTTTCTATGCATGATAATCCGATGGCAAACAACTTGAGTTACATTATTCTGTCTGACGTACGAACGCGTATAAACGACTTAAATCTCCAAGTCCCCTGAGTGCGGACTGGAGTACTCTAAGTCCCCATGGTGCGGACTAGAGTATAAATGACTTAAACCTCCAAGTCCCTTGAGTGCAGACTGGAGTACTCTGAGTCCTCAAAGTGCGGACTAGAGTATGAACGACTTAAA
Source organism: Allium fistulosum (assembly GCA_030737815.1). Classification (NCBI taxonomy): domain Eukaryota; kingdom Viridiplantae; phylum Streptophyta; class Magnoliopsida; order Asparagales; family Amaryllidaceae; genus Allium; species Allium fistulosum. The sequence continues at coordinate 1,121,444,994 of CM060904.1, read as the reverse complement.
TCTCCAAGTCCCCTGAGTGTGGACTGGAGTACTCTGAGTCCCCAGAGCATGGAATAGAGTATGAACGATTTAAATCTCCAAGTCCCCTGAGTGCGGACTGGAGTACTCTGAGTCCCCAGAGCACGGACTAGAGTATAAACGACTTAAATCTCCAAGTCCCCTAAGTGCGGACTGGAGTAATCTAAGTCCCCAGAGTGCGGACTAGAGTATAAACGACTTAAATCTCCAAGTCCCCTGAGTGCGGACTGGAGTACTCTAAGTTCCCAGAGCGCGTACTAGAGTATAAATGACTTAAATCTCCAAGTCCCCCGAGTGCGGACTGGAGTACTCTAAGTCCACAGAGTGGGGACTGGAGTACTCTAAGTCCACAGATTGCGGACTAGAGTATAAACGACTTAAATCTCCAAGTCCCCTGAGTGCGGACTGGAGTACTCCGAGTCCTAGAGTGCGGACTAGAGTATAAACGACTTAAGTCTCCAAGTCCCCTGAGTGCGGACTGGAGTACTCTAAGTCCCCAGAGTGCGGACTAGATTATAAATGACTTAAATCTCCAAGTCCCCTGAGTGCGGACTGGAGTACTCTAAGTCCCCAGAGTGCGGACTAGAGTATAAACGACTTAAATCTCCAAGTCCCCTGAGTGCGGACTGGAGTACTCTAAGTCCCCAGAGTGCGGACTAGAGTATAAACGACTTAAATCTCCAAGTCCCTTGAGTGCGGACTAGAGTACTCTGAGTCCCCAGAGCGCGGACTAGAGTATAAACGACTTAAATCTCCAAGTCTCCTGAGTGCGGACTGGAGTACTCTAAGTCCCCAGAGTGCGGACTAGGGTATAAACGACTTAAAATCTCTAAGTCCTCAGCGTGCGGACTGGAGAACAAGTGACTTGAAATTTTCAAGTCCTCAGAGTACAGACTAAAAAATATTCTAAGTACCAGAAGTGTGAAATAAGGGATGTACAATTCCAAAGAATCTCCGAGTTATGTGAAAGTGGATTGGGGGTTTATGTAACTCTCAAGAGCTTGGGTTTCGACTGCAGTTATATAGAAAGCTAAAAAACAAAAGTCATTTGAAAGACAAAGAAACTAAATTTCATTTATTAATCCAAAAAGTGGTCCTACTACAACTCCTCCTAAAACTCAGAGTCAAAAACCTATTTACAATGGCTACGAAAATAAATAGTGAAAATAACAAAATCCCGACTATCCCTCAGTTGAACGAGTATGGTTGCTATTTCTTTGGCTTTTTTCCCTTCTTCGATTTCTCAGACGACCCCTCTCCCTCACGTTTTCTTTTGGACATTTGACTCACCAGAGAAACGGTGTCAGGAGTGGGAGAAGGAACATCCAGTGATTTGGTTCCGCCAGGAAGAATGACTTTTAGAGGCATGTAGAGAAGTACCAATTCAACGGGTCGTTAAGTTCTACTACTTGAAGCTTGACCTTGATCTCCACTTTCTTTTTCCTCTCTTCCTTGAGCCGCTCCTTCATGCTCAGTTCTGAGGTATGTTTAGAAGCGTCGGTAATCTCAATTTCATAACTTTCTTCGACGGGGGACGAAGTTTTGGACTTATCCTCGTCGAGCGCCTCAATCACCTGAGCATCAGGACCGGGGGTCACTCCCGCGTGAGTAGCCTCACTCACTTTTCCCTTTTTCTCCTTAGCGTCATCACTCCTTGGAGACGGATCAGGATCAGAACGGTCTGCACAAAATCACAAGAGATGAACGTTATAATACAATAACCTCTCGCCGAAAATGACGGTTCTTTGAACATTAAGAAGAAGAGTTATATACCGGCTTCTTGCTGGCTCTCAACCGTCTGAGGAGTTTCACCCTCTGGAATGGGAGATAGAACATGAATGCCGAGGCCAGGGTCTTCCGGGTCATAACCAGCGTGTTGCTCGAATGGATCAAGTACTGGCCGATCACCCGATTGAGTAGGAGGAGGAGTTGGAGATTCGGTTCCAGACGGACCGACAATGTCACTTTTTTCCTTTGATGGAGAAGAGTCTTTGCCAAAAAGAGCCTTCGCTGCAGACAAGTCTGAAGGCTTGTTCCCCCTGAGAAATTCTTTAATTAAAGCCTCCTTGTCAACCTCCTCGGTGCCTGACTTTACCTTTCTGATCTTTATCAAAGTTTCCCATGCCTCGGCTAGAGATTCGAGGTAGCCCTCACCAAGAAAATTCAAATCCCGATGCATGAGGACACACGCATTATATTCTGCTATAAGTGGGTCGAACAAGCACTTGATCTCCTCCCTGCCAGCCTCTGTAGCCGCCTCAAGGCGAGAGTCAATCTCCGCAGATGCTATTCTCTTGCCCTCTTCACGGGCTTCATCCTTCAGCATCCCGACCGTAGAGAGCTCGTCGTCGAGCTTTGCCTTCAGGAGTCGCGTAGCAACAATCTCATCGCAATATCATTGCGACTCTTCCTAGGAGCAGATTTTTCTTCTCTCTCTTTGCAGAGTAGATCTTCCAACTCTTTGACTCGCAGGGCGAATGCATCCCTTTCTTTTTGAACAGAGTCCTTGTCTAAAGCCAAGGCCCCGCAGCGTTGGACCGCTTCGTCAATTTCTTTCTTATGAGTTGTCTCCAGACGATTGACGGCCTCCGCGGTATCTTTAGCACTTTGTTGGGCATCTTCGAGTTGGGACTTGTATGAAGAGAGCTCTTCATCCTAAGCTTTGATAATGTATTTATCGTGAATGGCTTCAAGCTTCAGGCAGTCGATTTCGTGTTGATGCTCAACAGAGACTTCCGAGACTTTTTCAGCTAGATGGACAAATGCGTCATGTTGAACATAAACGTCGTTGTTGCAAGCGATGGCGCTCTGTTTGACATGTCCCGGAATGTGATGGATCACCGGGAGGAACTTCAGACCATCAAAGAAAATTTTAGGGAACTTAACCTTAAGCTCAGCTAGCCTCTCCGGTATCGTCGGATCTATTGCGGGAACAGGGGGAGATGGCTTTGAAAGTTCAGTCTTCTTGTGATGTTTCCGAGACTGCCGTGTGCTGGATGAACCAAAATGTTGATCACGAGGGACATCAGATTGGGATCCCTTCTGTGCAGATTACTCCCTGCCTTGCTCTGATTGAGAAGGATGATCGCGAGAATATGAGGACTGGCTGTATGTTTTCCTTCGATAAGTTGATTCTCGGGGGCGATAATCTCGGTCTCCAGAGTCGTCTCAGTGCTTACCAGGGCCCGAATCCCGGCCAAAATGATGAAAAATAGATGACCCGCGAAGACGATCGAGTCCGTGAGTGCATCCCATGTCACCTGCAAAGAATTTAAATAACGACAAGTTAGCGAAGGGTAGAGCAATGACGGAAATTTAAGTGCAAGGTGAAGTGCACGTGTCTGTGTGTGTCCTAGTGTTTCCCCCCGATGGACCAATTTTTTTATCTCTACTAATAGGAGTTTTTTCTCCTTGGTTTGGGCTTGAGCGCCTTCATCGCCTTTCGCGGGCGAGCAAAGCTTCAGGGATTCCGGATCATCGAAGCCATAATTAAGCAAATCGTCGAGAATAGTGAGGTCCGACAAGCCTCTTAATGAACTCTCTAAGTGTTGGGGGGAAGGCTCTCTCTCCACTGGAGTAAGGGTGACCTTAAAGGTTCCACCCACCGTCTTCTTCCTCAATTTGTAGGTCAATTTCTTCTTTCCCTTTGAAGGGGAAGGCGTCTCTCGATATCGTGGACCTCGACTATCGGGTCCCGAGCAGGGCTAACATTTTCGCCCTGTACTTCTAGCGTTTTGGCTTCTCTAATCTCCCCCTCCTCTGGTGTGTCAGGGGCGTTACGTGCTGAAGACCCAGCCTGCTTTTTTCCTTTGCTCAAAGCAGGCCTGGGTATAGTGATGCCTTGAGGGAGGCTTATTCGGCGACCTTCCACCAGCAGCCTAAACTTCGTGAGCGATTCATTTGAAATGAGAGATCTGATGTCCCAGTCTTCTGCGAGAATAGCTCGGATAGCTTTGACAGCTTCAGAATACCCGGAGCCTTCGGGACGTGGGTTGATACCTATAAAAGTATAGAAAGAGTTAGAAAAGTTGTAGTTTCCGCCAAACATGAGTATTGATCCAGAAAAAAGACTTACTCCCTTCCACCCATCTCCTCGCGAAGCCGGGAGGACAGCGCACGTAGAACCACTCCTGCTTATACTGGGCAAACTTGCTCCATGCCCCCTTCAGGATTTGACACTTGCTATGCGGCTCAAGGAATACAAAAGATGGAATATCTGACCGTCTCTTGAAGCGATAAATATAACGGATATCGCCAGGAGTCGGGAGCCTGAAAAGGACACTCATAAAGAGAATGCAAGTGTCGTATATGAACACATGGCTGTTTGGATGTAATTGCGATGGGGCAATCTCGATATACTATAACAGGTCCCGAAGAAAGGAGTTGAATGGCGGCACGCTACCGACCTAGCACATGAATCTATTGCAGGCTGTATATCCTACTGGGGCAAGTGAGGACGATCCTGTCCCGATGGAACCAACACGTCGTTGAAAGGAATCCCGTGTACTGAGCATATATGGCGAAGCATGCTTTCGTTAATCTTCGAGGCTTGAGAATCGATCGGATCGTCTAAAAAGATCGCTGCATCCAAGGCATCGGGAGCCAAGTCGACAGATGCGATCGCGGGGCTCGGCATGTCTTGTACAGGAGTAGACGACAGATTTGAAGTTCAAACTTCTTCTTATTGAGAAGATGGCCCGGGTCTGTCCGAGATCATGGTAGAACTAGATTTCGTAGACATCTCTGATGTGTGTAGAATTTGATGAAGCACTTGTTTGAACTATACTTGAAAAACAATCGACATTAGACTTAACAACAAAAATACTCCCCCCATGTGGTGTGTGAACTAGTGCAATCGTTCAAGTGTAAGTGCCAAAGAATTACAAGATGTAAAGTTGATGAATTAAAGTTAAGCTTTGAACTTTCGTCTACGAAGGCCGTCATCGCTGACCGTCTCCGAGAGCTTGTCGTATGATGGTCTCTATTTTGGACTCAGCATCGATACTGTATGTAGAAGGTTATTAACTGTTTTTAAGCAAGTTAAGTTCAGGTTTACAGTTGTCTAAACACGGAAGTTATCAGTTTGGATTGTCCGATATGCTTAGTTATTTAAGTCCGTCCTTGTTCACTGTCATATATTCGGGTATAAAAAGGTGTTAAGTCAACAATGCACTGTGTTCAAGTTGAGATGGTTTTAATTGTCATATATACACCACTCTCCTACCTTTCCTCTCCACCATTCGGCATAAGGGAGTCATGCCGAGCAATGATCATGCCGAGCCGCATCGCTCGGCACTTTGCCCTTAACTCCAACCTCATTCCTATGCTCCCTCTCTACCGCCCGGCACAGATGGGTCGTTCGGCAAGACATACTAAGCCGCATCGCTCGACATTTTGCCCAACTCCTACTTTTCTCCTGCACTCCTTCCTACCTCGTTCGACATAAGGGAATCATGCCGAGCTGTGGTCATACCGAGCCACATCGCTCGGCATGCTGAACCTAACCCCAACTTCACTCCAGTACTTCCTCTTCACTGTTCGGCACGATGAAGTCATGCCGAGCAATGATCATACCAAGTCGCATCGCTCGGTATCTAGGCCCAACCCTCATTTCTTCTCCTTTCTCCCTCATATCCTAAACACCTCTGACACCTCCTTCCTTCCATCACTCCGCCTAGCCCTAAAACATGTTCTAACCTCGAATTCGTTGTCCTGATCCACACGATTCCTACTGTCCTTAGTTTTACGAAGGTTCATGGGTTCGAATCTCGTGTTAAGTTTCCTAGTCGAGATGAAGTGTTTAAAGGAAAGGCCATTACGTAAGAAATTACTCAAAGCTTGGGGAGACTCTGTAGTAGGAAACGAGATTTTGATCGGATTCGTTGATTGGGGAAGGAGGTGAGGCAATGTATTGAGTTTGAGAAGAGAAGGCAAGGGTAAATAATAAGCTGAAGTCTGTTGGGAGGCGAGTTCGTAAGTTCTGTAGAGCGGAAGTAAAAAGGGAAAAGAAGAGGAGTGTTGAGTTATACAGGGACGAGGGAAGACGAATGGACAGTGACTGGTAAAACAGGTCAAGGCAACACCCTCGCTCGACATCAATGTCGTTCGGCGTTCAATGTCGTTCGGCATCCGTATGTCGTTCGGCATTCAATGTCTCATTCGTCATTCAGAGATCACTATTGATGAAACGAAACAAGAGCTTAAAGAAATGTATGGAGTGCTAATGGTTCAAAGCGTATCATGTTCGTCCACAAGATACACTTTGGGGGGCAAGTGTTACCCGGTGGCTTGACCAAGTAACAAGAGGTTCGGCGTAAAAAGGTCGCTCGGCATAGAGCATCGTTCGGCATTAAGAGGCCGCTCGGCATACGGCCTCGCTCGGAATCCAAGCCTTGTTCGGCATCTAGCCTCGCTTGGCATATGTCCTCGTTCGGCATCCAAGCCTCGTTCGGCATCTAGCCTCGCTCGGCATATGGCCTCGTTCGGCACAGAAGGGCCGTTCGGCATAGCAAGGTCGTTTGGCATTTCACCTCGCTCGGTATAGCAAGGTCATTCGGCATCAGCCTCGTTTGGCATCTCCCCTCGACCGGCATCAAGTCTCGGTCGACACATGTCTCATTCGGCCTACACTCTTCACTTAGAACACTGTCTCGATCGGCATGCAGATACCGTTCGGCATATCTTCCTCGATCGGCGTACGAATGTCGTTTGGCCCGGATATGTGGTTCGGCAACTGCCATTCGACATTTGTGGCTCGGCGTACGGAAGTCACTTACTACGGGCCGAGGCACCTTCCTCCTAGGCCCATGAGGGAAGTCCAACCCATCTTCGTCTATAAATAGAGGGGCAGGGGCACAGTGAAATGGACCTTTTTTGGAGAACACTGGGGAGACTCTGCTGCATTCCAGAATTATTCTATTTTACGGTGCATTTGTATTCGAGTCTTTATAGTACGGATTGTATTTGTATTCAATCATTGGTGAAAGCAATAAATATCAAAACTTAAAGTGGACGTAGGCAATTACGCCAAACCACTATAAATCCGGTGTTCTTGTTTTTGCACTTAATTTAGCATACAGTTCTCTGTTTTAATTTACTTTCTTCATTACTCTCTCTATACAATCTTTCTCAAGGGTGTTAGTGACCAATTTTGGTGCTAACAATAGATAAACTTTTAATTTAGAATTAAAAGTGATTAATTTGGTTTTTATAATAAATCGTAAATTAATTTTGTCTCGGAATTGGACGAAACTAGTTCCATCGGCTGCGTAATAGTAAATTAATGTATGCTGACTAATTTCATAGTGATTGGACATATCGTTTGGTCATGCGAGCTCGAAACTCGTAGAAATCAATTAAAGGAATTTAAATTAATATAATTGTTTTTGAAAAGCTAACTTCTATATACAATGGAATAGAGTCCCAATATATATTCTGTTGTGTTTGGAATAGGGGTATAACATATAGAACGTCAAGCGGCATGCCTCTTTTGGAGTTCAAAAATTTAATGTGTGAATTGTGTCATCGAATATTCTATATAAGGACTTGAAAAATTTTCTTTTGCAACCAAATCCTAGTTCTTTTATCAGCCGATGTTTCTATTTTAATGGTTGAAAATAGCCTGCCTTCCTCCCTCAATTTATTATCATCCACTAGATGAAAAGCCACAGCGCGTGAAGGAAAGTCGTAGAGCTCGACGAGCGTTATGTAATGAACAGTTGGATCATCGAATCGTCGACAACTGGAAGTATAATTGGAGTATGTTCGTTCGAACTAAGGCACGCCATAGGGAAGGTTTTGGTCGACCAAGATTGGCCAGAGAGTGGTCGGAAGTGTGGCTCGAGATGGCAGAGTTGTTGATGGCGTTGGATCGATCTCTGGTGCAACGATGGAGGCGCGAGAATCAAGGGAAGGTCGTCATTGATGGGTTTGTTAGCGGCCTGGGAATGATGAAGGTAAGAGGGAGATGATAAATTTAAATAAATATATTAATTTTTGAATTAATTTTAATTTAAATGATATCAACGTTCATTAATTCGTATTAAACTCATACGAGGTCCAAATTGAACATGACAAGTTGCGTTGTGATTATATCAGCAAGTACTACGCTATGGGATTGGATGGATTCAGAGCTAGTAGAAATTTTAGTTATAGTTGAACGACTATTTAATTTTAATTCGAACTGGAGTGCTTTGGAGACTTCTGGAATCAATGTGATTTAAACTCACATTTTTGGTTAATCAAAAATATTATATGGTCAATAAAAATTTAGTTATTGGATGTGTGAATATTTTATTATTGGCTGTTATTGATTGTTTGGATAATTTACTAATTTATATCGTTGGTTTGGATATATTCTTACCTCTGGAGCGGATGAGACCCTATTACATTCTCGCGTAAGAGCAGATGACTCTTTTTATACGAATCTCGCCTTGAAGCGGTTGATTCATATTTTATGATTATATACTGTATGTGACGCATGGGGATAGGTTGGAGGGATCCAACAGGATTCCTCACACTATTAATTTTATTTTTCATATATATTGTGATATATGACTTATTGGGTGCCATATTTAATGACATGTATATGATTTTGCTTATTTAGTGCTTTGTAGCAGCGGGCCTTATTATTGGCATTTTTGAATACTATAAAATAATGATTTGATTTAAAAAGGGATATCAAAGTGATTTTGGAAATTTTATATGTTTAATATTTGTTCTTAAATTATTTAAAGAAGAGATTTAGTTTAAATAATAAGTGTAACGACCCGCTATTTTGGACCATTCGCATCCGCACATGTCGGACTTGAATAATTCAAAATACCGAATTGTTAATTTAAATTTGGCAAAACTGAACATATATAGTAAATAAAATAATCATAGATCATAGACATAGAGTAATAATTGTAGCGGAAAGAAAAGAGATAGTAGTTCATGAAGCAATTATATAAATGTATAAGTTACATCAGAGTTAAACCAGATACAACGGAAGAATAACACGATACATCAGATACAAATCAAAATACATCACTGGAATCATCGAATACTGAAAGCAGAATAGATGGTTGGATCTTCAAGCAAAGCTCCAACTCTAAAGGTGAGTCTCGAATACTGGTACACTCAGTCTGACCCGAGCGTAAAGCAAAACACAAAACACTCGAGTCAGGATTAATATTCTTATATAAATAAATCCAACTCAAGTGAAATAACAACCGAAATACAAGTAACTCAAAGGATGTTTGGAATAACCATCCTTTAAGGATCCGTTAAACTATCTACTATGTAGTAGTGTACGATAAGTAGATAATGCCTATCAGTAATATAAGATATCAAAATAGTGTTAAGGTGTTACCATTATCCCCCTTAATACATTTTATATAAGCGTTATAGTCTATACAGCACTATAAACTCCACCGTAAACTAGTGGGATATCAGGGAGTACTCCATAGGTATAACACAAAACAAATCGTAGTGGTCGCGTATATAGGGATCCAAGTATGACAAGGCACATGAGGCAATACCCAAGGTAGTGAAACTACCGTTTGCCTGATCCGGACTGGTGAGAACGCATCGCTGCAACGATCGCAACACCGCGAAACAACACTCCCAAAATCAAGGGTGCACCAATCGACAACAAGTAATGAGTAGTTTTCGAAGAAGTGTGTTCGCTCGAGGTAGCTAACCCCCATTTGGCCCGGCATGGCTCCTGTTTTAGTCATTTCCAATTTGACACAAGTGTCAAGGCTATCCATTATCGTTCTCTTTCTTCAGTCATCACGTTCATCATTCCAACCACTTCATTCTGGATCACACTCCGCGTATAGTTATTAAAGTGGTTTTCGGTTTCGATAGTGAGTATGTCCCTAACCGATTCCGGTCTCTTTAATAACTTTCGTCATTATTTCACCGATTGGTCGTTTAATAAATTTCAAAACCAAATCAATTACAATTTCAATTAGAATTTGCAAATCAACATTTCATTTGTCTTTCTAAAACAATTCCCATAATTTACTTTAAAAACTTCCAAATTACCATTTCAAAATCTTATAATTCAATTTCAATTTCTTTTTAAAACAATTCAAATATTGATTCAAGTTCGTATATAAGTTTCATTCCGAAATCATTTAAATTAATTTAATTTAACATTTAAATCAATTTAAATTCATTTATCGATTTCATTCAATATTCATTAAATAAATTTGCCATTCAAAACAATTTCTATTAAATTTCCAATTCATTAAATCCATTATTTAAATTCAAATTCCTTATATCAAAACTTACAAATTGAATTAAATTAAATTCGTTAAATCAAATTCTTTACATTTCAAGTCTTACATTAATTTCAATAAATCATATTTTATTTCTTGTTAGAGAAATACAATTTCACTAATTTATTTACTTAATTACAAATTCCAAAACTCAATTTATAAAGAAACTTGATTTCATTTATTAAAGAAGTTCAATTTCACTTATCAAAGAAGTTCAATTTCACTTATCAAAGAATTCAATTTTATTTCATTATTAAACAATTCAACTTATTAGATTATTAAATAATTTCAAACTTAATTCAATCATTTCTCAAATTTAACAACGTTCTTTCATCAATTACATTGTTAATATTTTGTTTCAGGTTATTAAATATTAAAATTTTCCTTTCATTGAAAATTCAAATTTCAACTTCATTTAAAACCTTATTATTTATTCAAATAAAATTTTTATTTTTATTTTTAAATCAAATTTTTTTGACCAATCGGGTTTATTTAATTCTCTATCCTAGGTCAAAGTTTAATTTGGGTATTTATCATTTCAACCCGATTCCAATTCAATTCAAAATCAAAGCATAGCAAAGGGAACTTGCAGTGTGATAACTGGGATGGTGTCAAAGTAAATAAACAAGCAATAACAACAATCAATAACAATCAAATAATCAATTCAAATAATTCCGAAATAGTCGTATTAATTCACATTGTTGTTTGTGCAAACTAATATAATTATTTCTAGAATCTACACTATCATTTCATGTAGATTAAAAATTATTACACTAATATTAATACGATTCTTCACTTGTCATTCGATTTCAATTTTAACACTACAACAATTAATTCAATATACGTTCAATGGTTCAAAGTGTAATTATCACTATTCTACATGTCAATTAATTTAACAATTAAAAGGGGTCATATTTAACTAATCAAATTCAACATATATGTCGATTCAAATTTTAATTATCCTACGTCAAATTTATTTGCATAATATTTATCACTTTATCCATTATAATTTAACACCCAATATAAACAACAAACAATCAATCAATTATCAATCAAGCGTGATTATTATTTCATAAATAACAGATAAGGGTGTCAGATGTCACAGGTGAACTGATACAGGTAATAACATATATAACAGTGTAAATAACTAACAGCAGCATATTTCAATTGTCGTTTCAATTAAAATCAAATTTAATAAATAAAAGAACGTTAATCGTGAGTGATTGCTCACCTTTCGAGGCTAGAGAGAAAAGACACTGGAATGAGTCATGGATCCAAGCACGAATTTCAAACCAAAGTTAGATGGACATGATTCGACGATCGAAGCTGATAATAGAAATAGACGTATTCAAATCAGGATAGGATCGAGGGTGAGTGGACATATATAACTATATATATATTTCAAAAATCATTGTTTCAAATAAAACATATTTTTAACTCAACATACCTACTATACTATAACAAGTATTATAAACTACACAACATTATATTTTGGAAAAATCATTGTTTCAAAAATCATTATATTCAGTCTTAAATAAACAACACTTATTTTGAAATCAATATAAAGTTACTTTATTATAGCTATCAAAACATATCACGTTATACAATTAAACATATACATGTATGCCGTGTATTAAAAGTCAATAATTATGTAAACTATCATTTATACTAAAATAAATTAAAACAATACAAGTTACTATACTAAAGAGTATGAATAAGCTCAGACCAATATATACTTATATGTAGACCGCAAGTCGTATATGACTTACACCTTAATATATATAAACAGAACATGTTATTCGTATGACCCATATGTATACGTACATTTAAAAATAATAATAACTATTATATAGGTATACTAAAAAATATGCAAACATTTATTAGTATACAACAGGAAATGCAACTTTAACCATGCACTAACATAACTAATATATATAAACGAAGAGTCTATTGTATCATTATTTTATTACTTCATTTAAAACAATTGTTTTTAAAACTATATATATACTAGCAAAGCAATACAAACTTATACCCATACAACAGTAGCTTATCCAAATCACTCTTTAAAAACCAATATAATACTAAAATATAACATATATATTTTTATATAAACCGACAAAATATAACCATTAGAACTTGTACGCTATAACCTGTCTAAAACTATACATGTATACACTCTACTAAACATATTACATGCAAGCATGTATATAAAACATACGTATTTTATTAATAAAATTATTATATAGACACTGTAACCTATTATATAATATAGTAAGTATAGTAAAATATACTGCAAACACATTATATCATTTAAATGCACGTTCCACCATAACACATGTATATATGAACATACATTTTAATTTCTGCAAATATTCTCAGATGTAAAAAAAACACAACTATTGTTTGAAAACTATATGTAAATTCTTTAAAAAAAACATACAATTGAAATAAGGTAAAATACCAGTATAAGCATGCAGTAGGAGCTACAAAATGTGTAAGCAATATATCCATAAATACTATAAATATACATGCTGAACAAATCGACACAACAGCTTAAAAAGATATGCAGACAAAATGAACAAAATATATAAAGCAACAGCCGACTGTATAAATACATAAGTGACTAATCAAAAAGAAACACTTCAAATCTTAATATATATAAACTAATATATATTTGGCTTTATAAACATGTTTTATAAACAATACATAAACTTCAAATACTATTAACCAGGAAGTATATATATGTACCCACACAAATAAAAGAGGAGATAGCGGCATGGCTACAAGCTTTGATGGAGATGCAGCTGAGATGATCCGTGCTGCCTGGGCGAACGTGAGGAGGTGGGGTCGGAGGGTGTCGGAGATAGGCGGAGACCGACTTTGGGTGACGCTCGTGTGGGCGGAGGAGTGAGGTCAGGTGGAAGTTTATTTGAGGAGTGAGGTCAGCCATTAGAGATCTGGAAGGGGGAAGCAAAAGTGGAAAGATAGAAATGAATGGTTGCATGAAAAAAAAGAAGGCTGATGCGTTGAACTTGAAGTAGCAGGTAGTATGACTTGGAAATGAAGTAGCAGGTAATATACCTTCAATGCTAATATGACTCATTATATTCCCAAGATGGACACGTGAAGCAAAAGAAAAATATATACATGAGAAATTATACTATATTATTTCCTTTAGAGTATGACAGAAATAAAGCAAAAGAAAAATATGGAGCGAGGAGTAAACCAACCGGCCAATATGAATTGAACGATGTAATGGTAAAAGTCATATTAAGATTTTGAGAATATTAAAAGTCACTGTCCATTCTAGTGGACAGATGGAAAACCACAGAACACCCTACAGACTAAAAAGGATACCGATACGGTTAACCATTTCATCGGTTTCGCCGCCTCGAATACCGAAATAAAAATATGAATATACTGCGTAGATCAACACGATGAGACGATCAAAACGGTATGCAAATATCAGTGGTTTGATTGGATTATAAAAATTCGAATTTTTCTATTGGCGGAAAATGCAAGAGAAACGTAGAAAAATAAGATCGACGGAGCCAAAGAAGTCCGAATTTGGAAAAATGAAAAATGACGTTTGCTTAGAAGATGGTTTAGTATTTTTCTATGTAAAAATATTTAGGTTCCGAAAACATTTTATTTTCATCGCTTTTTAACTGATTAAATTGAAGTAAATTTACGCGCGAAATAAACTTTCATATTTTCGAACGAAAATTTACCAGTTGCTATGTTTAACTAGACGCATTCCAAATATCAAATTTATATTTCAAAATTTTATCGTTTAAAATTTCGCAAAATTTCAATTAATTACGCTATTAAAACAGTTAAAATTTACGGGTCGTTACACTCTCCCCCACTCAAAACTTTTCATCCCCGAAAAGGAACGAGGTAGGAGAATAGAAACAACCAGAAAGAAAACAGATTTGAAATACAAAAAAACAATTAATTTAAACCATATAAATTCAAATTTAAATTAATTGATATTCAATAATTGATTTAATCCATTTTATTTACTAAAATCGATCTCAACTATTTCTAAATTCATTATCTTATTATCCAATTATCTTCAATTTACAATTTCTAAAACCATAAATTTGAATAGTCTTTTATTATAATCATATTTTTTCAGCAATTTAAATTCTTCTTTATTCCAAATTATTGTTAAATTTATTCTACTTAATATATCTTATCACATATATTAAACTCATATAAATTAATTTAAACCATAAAAGTTTCGATTTAAATTAATTTATATTCACAATTTGGTTAAATCCATTTATATTAAATCAATAAATAGTCATTCGATTTAAATTTGTTAGTTCAACTGTTAATTCTAACCGTATAAATTTCATTTTAAATCCATTAATATTCCATAATTGATCTTAATTCAAGGTATTTCATTAAGCTGATTCAATTCAATTTGTTAATTCTTCCAGAACAAAATTTACTTTATTTATCTCCTTCAATTAACTTATTATTCTATCATCGTTATATCATCTTTATATAATTAAAATCTAAGTGCATAACATTTATTATAAACACTCAAATTTTATTTATAAAATTATTTTATATTGTATATTATCCAATTACATTTTAACTTATGAATAATTTAGGTAAGTTATATTGAAATGCAATTTAGTACTATACAAGTAAAATTTTCAAAATCAATTATTTCAAGTTTAAATACTTATTCAAAATATAGCTTTATTTATAATTGAAAACATCTTTTAACATGATTTTTAAGAATTCAATTTCCGTTTAATTCCAAATCCTTTAGAAAAAATTATGTATATACTATAAATATTAAATCAAATTAAATTTAAAATAATATACCCATATAAATCAAGTCATACTTAAGAAATTCAAATTTAAAATATTTTTCCAAACAAAACCGTAGCAAAGCTACGGAATGGTTTCTCCACTTCGAAACTCGAAAATGAATATCGATGATGCGACCGTCATCACCGAAATTATTTTCCAGCGACAAAGAGAAGAGCAATGATTTCAATATTTTAAAATTCTTTGAAAACGGTTTCTATTTGAAAATACGTTCAATGATATACATTTTTAAAAATTTAAAAACCAAAGCTTGAAATTTTAGGAAATTAAATTCTCAAATTCTTACTTTAAATTCATTTAAATTTCTAAATAAATCTATAAACCAACTTTTATAATTCCATTTATTTTTATGTTGGAATAATCAATGATTTTCAAAACAAATAGTGAAAATCAAATATTACCTTTCTGCCAACCAATTCAGTTAACAATTCAATTTCAGAAAATTTATACTTATATATAATATAATCATACAAGATTATCTTATTTACCAAATTTTGAAAATACTATTGTGTCAGTTTGCTCTGTTCAAGTGTTTTGGAAATCCTATCGATGGCGTTGATCAGACGAATCGATCGGAAACCCAAATCAACATCAACAACTCAAACAACACAGTATATATTAAAACATTTATATATTAGTTTACAAATACATTTCTTTGCTCGACGATACATGAATGAATTTTCAAAATAAGGATAGGGTTTCAAATTTGATGGACTCAAACCAAAGAGAATTTTGATTCGAAGATTAGTTCGAAACAAAGATACGATGATTAAATAACAAAGTAGGAAGATTGATAAGTTTATATAAATCGCGGGCAACCTTAACCGGGTCAACCGTGACTTCCAGAATAAAATCGATGTAGAATTTCAAGGCAAATCTGCATTCGATCTCAAGAAATAGAATTCAGGTATAGCAGGAGATAGATAGCATCGTAAACCGAGAATACAGAAATCTCCGGTAAATCAATGCCAATTGTAAAGGAGTTTCACCCCTTTACAAATCATTCGAAGTTTGGCGAGACCGCCGATTCATTATAAGGGTCATTCGAAGTGGAGTTATGGGATACTCTAGAATTGAAAGAAGACGAATAGTGAGGGACACGAATGAAATTTGGAACTGCAGGGAACGTCCCAAAATTCAAAGGAATCGAGTCAAAAGGAAAAGATTGAAACTCGAATGAGAGTGATTCTGTAAATACATTTACCCTATATGTTAAGTTTTGCCTAGAGCTACCAAAGCTCTAATACCAACTGTAACGACCCGCTATTTTGGACCATTCGCATCCGCACATGTCGGACTTGAATAATTCAAAATACCGAATTGTTAATTTAAATTTGGCAAAACTGAACATATACAGTAAATAGATAATCACAGATCACAGAGACAGAGTAATAATTGCAGCGGAAATAAAAGAGATAGTAGTTCATGAAGCTACTATATAAATGTATAAGTTACATCAGAGATAAACCAGATACAACGGAAGAATAACATGATACATCAGATACAAATCAAAATACATCACTGGAATCATCGAATACTGAAAGCAGAATAGATGGCTGGATCTTCAAGCAAAGCTCCAACTCCAAAGGTGAGTCTCGAATACTGGTACACTCAGTATGACCCGAGCGTAAAGCAAAACACAAAACACTCGAGTCAGGATTAACATTCTTATATAAATAAATCCAACTCAAGTGAAATAACAACCGAAATACAAGTAACTCAAAGGATGTTTGGAATAACCATCCTTTAAGGATCCGTTAAACTATCTACTATGTAGTAGTGTACGATAAGTAGATAATGCCTATCAGTAATATAAGATATCAAAATAGTGTTAAGGCGTTACCATTATCCCCCTTAACACATTTTATATAAGCGTTATAGTCTATACAACACTATAAACTCCACCGTAAACTAGTGGGATATCAGGGAGTACTCCATAGGTATAACACAAAACAAATCGTAGTGGTCGCGTATATAGGGATCCAAGTATGACAAGGCACATGAGGTAATACCCAAGGTAGTGAAACTACCGTTTGCCTGATCCGGACTGGTGAGAACGCATCGCTGCAACGATCGCAACACCGCGAAACAACACTCCCAAAATCAAGGGTGCACCAATCGACAACAAGTAATGAGTAGTTTTCGAAGAAGTGTGTTCGCTCGAGGTAGCTAACCCTCATTTGGCCCGGCACAGCTCCTGTTTTAGTCATTTCCAATTTGACACAAGTGTCAAGGCTATCCATTATCGTTCTCTTTCTTCAGTCATCACGTTCATCATTCCAACCACTACATTCTGGATCACACTCCGCGTATAGTTATTAAAGTGATTTTCGGTTTCGACAGTGAGTATGTCCCTAACCGATTCCGGTCTCTTTAATAACTTTCGTCATTATTTCACCGATTGGTAATAAATTTCAAAACCAAATCAATTACACTTTCAATTAGAATTTGCAAATCAACATTTCATTTGTCTTTCTAAAACAATTCCCATAATTTACTTTCAAAACTTGCAAATTACCATTTCAAAATCTTATAATTCAATTTCAATTTCTTTTTAAAACAATTCAAATATTGATTCAAGTTCGTATATAAGTTTCATTCCGAAATCATTTAAATTAATTTAATTTAACATTTAAATCAATTTAAATTCATTTATCGATTTCATTCAATATTCATTAAGTAAATTTGCCATTCAAAACAATTTCTATTAAATTTCCAATTCATTAAATCCATTATTTAAATTCAACTTCCTTATATCAAAACTTACAAATTGAATTAAATTAAATTCGTCAAATCAAATTCTTTACATTTCAAGTCTTACATTAATTTCAATAAATCACATTTTATTTCTTGTTAGAGAAATACAATTTCACTAATTTATTTACTTAATTACAAATTCCAAAACTCAATTTATAAAGAAACTTGATTTCATTTATTAAAGAAGTTCAATTTCACTTATCAAAGAAGTTCAATTTCACTTATCAAAGAATTCAATTTTATTTCATTATTAAACAATTCAACTTATTAGATTATTAAATAATTTCAAACTTAATTCAATCATTTCTCAAATTTAACAACGTTCTTTCATCAAGTACATTGTTAATATTTTGTTTCAGGTTATTAAATATTAAAATTTTCCTTTCATTGAAAATTCAAATTTCAACTTCATTTAAAACCTTATTATTTATTCAAATAAAATTTTTATTTTTATTTTTAAATCAAATTTTTTTGACCAATCGGGTTTATTTAATTCTCTATCCTAGGTCAAAGTTTAATTTGGGTATTTATCATTTCAACCCGATTCTAATTCAATTCAAAATCAAAGCATAGCAAAGGGAACTTGCAGTGTGATAACTGGGATGGTGTCAAAGTAAATAAACAAGCAATAACAATCAAATAATCAATTCAAATAATCCCGAAATAGTCGTATTAATTCACATTGTTGTTTGTGCAAATTAATATAATTATTTCTAGAATCTACACTATCATTTCATGTAGATTAAAGATTATTACACTAATATTAATACGGTTCTTCACTTGTCATTCGATTTCAATTTTAACACTACAACAATTAATCCAATATACGTTCAACGGTTTAAAGTGTAATTATCACTATTCTACATGTCAATTAATTTAACAATTAAAAGGGGTCATATTTAACTAATCAAATTCAACATATATGTCGATTCAAATTTTAATTATCCTACATCAAATTTATTTGCATAATATTTATCACTTTATCCATTACAATTTAACACCCAATATAAACAACAAACAATCAATCAATTATCAATCAAGCGGGATTATCATTTCATAAATAACAGATAAGGGTGTCAGATGTCACAGGTGAACTGATACAGGTAATAACATATATAACAGTGTAAATAACTAACAGCAGCATATTTCAATTGTCGTTTCAATTAAAATCAAATTTAATAAATAAAAGAAAGTTAATCGTGAGTGATTGCTCACCTTTCGAGGCTAGAGAGAAAAGACACTAGAATGAGTCATGGATCCAAGCACGAATTTCAAACCAAAGTTAGATGGACATGATTCGACGATCGAAGCTGATAATAGAAATAGACGTATTCAAATCAGGATAGGATCGAGGGTGAGTGGACATATATAACTATATATATATATATATATATATATATATATATTTCAAAAATCATTGTTTCAAATAAAACATATTTTTAACTCAACATACCTACTATACTGTAACAAGTATTATAAACTACACAACATTATATTTTGGAAAAATCATTGTTTCAAAAATCATTTCAGTCTTAAATAAACAACACTTATTTTGACATCAATATAAATTTACTTTATTATAGCTATCAAAACATATCACGTTATACAATTAAACATATACATGTATGCCGTGTATTAAAAGTCAATAATTATGTAAACTATCATTTATACTAAAATAAAATAAAACAATACAAGTTACTATACTAAAGAGTATGAATAAGCTCAGACCAATATATACTTATATGTAGACCGCAAGTCATATATGACTTACACCTTAATATATATAAACAGAACATGTTATTCGTATGACCCATATATATACGTACATTTAAAAATAATAATAACTATTATATAGGTATACTAAAAAATATGCAAACATTTATTAGTATACAATAGGAAATGCAACTTTAACCATGCACTAACATAACTAATATATATTAACGAAGAGTCTATTGTATCATTATTTTATTACTTCATTTAAAATAATTGTTTTTAAAACTATATATATATACTAGCAAAGCAATACAAACTTATACCCATACAACAGTAGCTTATCCAGATCACTCTTTAAAAACCAATGTAATACTAAAATATAACATATATATTTTTATATAAACCGACAAAATATAACCATTAGAACTTGTACGCTATAACCTGTCTAAAACTATACATGTATACACTCTACTAAACATATTACATGCAAGCATGTATATAAAACATACGTATTTTATTAATAAAATTATTATATAGACACTGTAACCTATTATATAATATAGTAAGTATAGTAAAATATACTGCAAACACATTATATCATTTAAATGCACGTTCCACCATAACACATGTATATACGAACATACATTTTAATTTGTGCAAATATTCTCAGATGTAAAAAAACACAACTATTGTTTGAAAACTATATGTAAATTCTTTAAAAAAAAATCATACAATTGAAATAAGGTAAAATACCAGTATAAGCATGTAGTAGGAGCTACGAAATGTGTAAGCAATATATCCATAATACTATAAATATACATGCTGAACAAATCGACACAACAACTTAAAAAGATATGTAGACAAAATGAACAAAATATATAAAGCAACAGCCGATTGTATAAATGCATAAGTGACTAATCAAAAAGCAACACTTCAAATCTTAATATATATAAACTAATATATATTTGGCTTTATAAACATGTTTTATAAACAATACATAAACTTCAAATACTATTAACCAGGAAGTATATATATGTACCCACACAAATAAAAGAGGAGATAGCGGCGTGGCTACAAGCTTTGATGGAGATGCGGCTGAGATGATCCGTGCTGTCTGGGCGAACGTGAGGAGGTGGGGTCGGAGGGTGTCGGGGATAGGCGGAGACCGACTTTGGGTGACGCTCGTGTGGGCGGAGGAGTGAGGTCAGGTGGAAGTTTATTTGAGGAGTGAGGTCAGCCATTAGAGATCTGGAAGGGGGAAGCAAAAGTGGAAAGATAGAAATGAATGGTTGCATGAAAAAAAAGAAGGCTGATGTGTTGAAAATGAAGTAGCATGTAGTATGACTTGGAAATGAAGTAGCAGGTAGTATACCTTCAATGCTAATATGACTCATTATATTCCCAAGATGGACACGTGAAGCAAAAGAAAAATATATACATGAGAAATTATACTATATTATTTCCTTTAGAGTATGACAGAAACAAAGCACAAGAAAAATATGGAGCGAGGAGTAAACCAACCGGCCAATATGAATTGAACGATGTAATGGTAAAAGTCATATTAAAATTTTGAGAATATTAAAAGTCACTGTCCATTCTAGTGGACAGATGGAAAACCACAGAACACCCTACAGACTAAAAAGGATACCGATACGGTTAACCATTTCATCGGTTTCGCCGCGCATCGGATACCGAAATAAAAATATGAATATACTGCGAAGATCAACACGATGAGACAATCAAAACGGTATGCAAATATCAGTGGTTTGATTGGATTATAAAAATTCGAATTTTTCTATTGGCGGAAAATGCAAGAAAAACGTAGAAAAATAAGATCGACGGAGCCAAAGAAGTCCGAATTTGGAAAAACGAAAAATGACGTTTGCTCAGAAGATGGTTTAGAATTTTTTTATGTAAAAATATTTAGGTTCCGAAAACATTTTATTTTCATCGCTTTTTAACTGATTAAATTGAAGTAAATTTACGCGCGAAATAAACTTTCATATTTTCTGACGAAAATTTACCAGTTGCTATGTTTAACTAGACGCATTCCAAATATCAAATTTATATTTCAAAATTTTATCGTTTAAAATTTCGCAAAATTTCAATTAATTACGCTATTAAAACGGTTAAAATTTACGGGTCGTTACAATAAGTATGATTTTTAAATATTATAAATCAGTAGTTTATGAAATATTTTAAATAGAGAATTTTGAATTGAGGATAAAGATTTTTTTTTTAATTTTAAAATAAGTCCGTCTTTTATAATAAAGGGATATGGTTTTATAAAGAAAATAGAAATATTTTGATATAAATTTTTATTAACCATTTTATATAAAGTGATACATATAGGTACATATATTATAATTTATTTATAAATATGATAAATTATCAACGTGATATTTTACAAATGAAGTGAAGATTTGTAAAATTATATTTTTGTTAGTAAAAGTATGGATTTATAAACGATGTTTATAAATAAAGGAAAATTTTATCCTTGGATAAATTGGGAAGTAAAATCACAAATCGTGGATTTATAATAAAATTTGGAATATTTGCTTTAGAAATATAGTTGACTCTATTTGGAAATTGAAAGGAAGGATAGGTTTGGAGATGTTAAACGATATTTTAGAAATTGAAACGAATTTATAAAAGAAAAGTATACATATGTAAGCAACATTAAAAATGGATTGTAATTGATGGTTAAAGTGGAATTTTTATAAATAAGCGAGATATATAAAGAGATAGAGTTATAAATGGTTTGTTTTATAAATAAGGAAATTTTATAAAAAGGAAATTTTATAAAATAGAAGAAGATTTATAAAATATAGTTTTATAATGGAAATGATTATGTTGAGATTTAAGTGTGGAATTGTATAAAGGAAATATTTTTATGTTTTAAAAATTGTTTATTTATATAATAATGTTTTAAAAGTTGTCATTTATATTAATATTGTTTTAAAAGTCATTTATCAATATTTTAAATATTTTGAATAGTTAATTATTTAATTTATTAATATGGTTTGAATTTAATTATAATTATTATCAATAAGGTTTTTGAAATTAATTATTATTATTTATAATAATGTTTAAAATAAATTATTATGGTTTTATTTGGAATGTTATGAAAACTTTAATTATTATTTTTAAGATGTTTTGAAGTAATTATTATTTTTTATTATATAATAGTGTTTTGAAGTAAATGATTAGACTTTTATTTATAAATGTTTTCGAGATTTATAAATAGGGTTTTACAAACAGATATGGGATTTATAAGAGGAATCCTACAACATGGTTTGAAAAACTTAAAGGAAGATTATCTACAAGAGAAAAGAGTTTTATAAATGTTTTTATATATTTAAAAAAGATTTTTTGAAATGTGTTTGTAGAATTATAAAAGGAGTTTTATAAATAGATTTGTGGATGTATAATGGAGTTTGTAAATGATTTTATAATTGTATAAAAAGGAAATCTTCCTCGGTTTTTGGTAGATATACTTATACCGTCGAGATAAGTAGATGGATATTTTCCAAGAATTTAAAATATGGGGATTTGTGGATATATATATCTTTGTAAAAGTACTTTGAGACAAATATTTACAAAGTGAATTTAATTAATAAAAGGTTAATTAAGGAGGCTAGTGGTTTTTAATGTGCTTAGCCAATGTTGGTTTCCCCTATTGAATAAATCCTTGATTTGGATGTGTGTTTGTTATTTAATAGTTAAATAACATATTATCGAATTTAGATCCAAACGTAATTTTGGAAATATCTAAGAGAAACACGTGAGTTATACGGTATAGTCATTTCTAATGATGCTATACTGTACATATAAATCTCATTTCGTTCTCCTAGGACAATGATAAGGAAATTCGTGCACAAATGGTTAGAAGGTGATCTTCCCTCTTATCTTTGACTGTTTATTTCCTAAAGAACTGGGGTTGAGTTTATCAGAAATTATCAAAAGTTATTTTGAAGAGACCGGGATCAGATATGTTATCCGAAAACCACTTCGATCCAACTCAAACGCTTCGAAGTGAAGATACCTTGAAGATGATGGAATTGAATACAGAGCTCTCAAGTGTTTCGTTCAGTCCCAGAATGAACTTGTACGGATGAATGCTGGTATTGCATTGTTGCTTGGAGGGCAGCGTTAGCATTCCATGTGGGAAGTGCTATATAAAAGGTAAAACGTAGCCTTAAGCCTCATCACCCAGGATTGACTAAAATAAGGGAGATGTAGCAGGGCTAAGTGGGTCGCTCCCAAGTAGGGTATGATCATCCCTATCTAGATTCGATATTATCTCTCATTTGTATGCTTTGGGACCCATTAACAAAGGGGTTATCATATTTGGTACTATCCAGTAAGGGGTAGGCCAGTTCTGTATTGGCAGGGGATTTAGGCGAGGTCCTCGGTGTAATTTTATCTAAAGATGCACCGTGATAGGCGGTGCCCCAGTAGCCCCGCCATTGTATGGAATACATTTTCCAATACGAGCCTTTACGGTTTTAGTCGTATACCTATTATGCTAGTATTTAATTAATGTAACAATTTCAGCTAAGATTTGTAAGTATTTGTATATTAGACACTATTATAATATCAGAGAACTTCATATGAAATGTTTTGGTTATCATAAGGTAAAAACATGTTCCTGTTTATGTGCGACGTGGTCTTACGAGATACTTTTGATTTTCGAAAGGTTTTCTATAACTTTAAAAATAGTTGGCTGTGTATTCTCACGCTGGTTATCCAGACTGACTCGGGTATTATTTTATTATAATGCTCGGGTCGGACCGAGCATATTTATAGATTGCTTGGATGTATTGGATCTCAGAAGGCGAGTTGGAGGTCTTCAAGTCGTATCTACGTATATGTTTATTTTCCGTTGCTTTGTTGTTGAAACCATCCGCATTTATGAGGACATGTTATTATAACTGTACAAGCTGATGATTGTAATTTGTTATTATACTTTGATTGATGAATGTATATAACAATCTCTTTTTTGTAAAGATCATTGATATTATATTATATATTGTTCTGCTACGATTGTGAGGTTCTGTGTGTTTTCAATTTTTTTCTCTTCTTCTTCTCTTCTTCCTTCTTCCTTCTTTTCCCTAACAATCGGGTTTTTAGGCATTCGATTGCTTAGCATGCAATACAATGGACGTATTAGTGTCGATTTTCGAGGGCCAAAAATCATCGGTTGTTACACTTGGTATCAGTACGTAAGGTTAAGCGAGAACCTTGGCTTTGGTGGGGCAACTCATTGAGAGATAAGTTAGTGGAATGCCTTATTATGAGTTTTAAGTGTATTATATATATATGAGCATGTCTTTTTTAGTTATTATAAAAATGGTTTATATTGTGTTAATTTATCTATTGAGTGGCTTATGGATTTTGGTCGGTGCATGGGACGCCACGATATCAATAGGGGTTTCTAAACGCTTGAACAAGGCAAACGGACACAGTATTGTTTTGAGGATTGGTAAATGAAATAATTTTACCTAAATTATATTTTATATATGATATAATAATTTATCAGAAATTATTATAGTTATATATGATGTGTTTGGTTTTTAGTGAATGAAAATATTTGATTATTATCAATTGTTGTTAGTTGTTCTAATAAAGTTCGTTATTATTGGAATTTAAACAAAGAAAAAGAATTGTAAATTAAGTCATATAAGGAAGTGAATTTAAAAGTATTAATTATAGAGTATTGATTATGATTAAGATTATCAACATTTGTCAAATAGAAGTTCATAAGAAGTGAGATTATATAAATATGATTTATAAACACACTTTATAAATGGAAAGGAAATGAAAGTGTATAAGTATAATTATAGATGTGATTCGTAAATAAAAATGGGTTTAAAAAAAGAAGTTTAAGAATTTAAATCGCATTGATTTTGAAAATTATTTTTCAAAGGGTTTTAAAGAGATAATAATAGTATTATTGAAAATATTTGGTTAGAAATATTTTAAATGGAATTTAAAGGAAACGGAAAGCACTAAACTCACTTCAGTCGCTGCAAAATAATTCAGGTAATGACTAGAGCATCATCGGTGTTCATTTTCAAGTTTCAAAGTGAGGGATTGCTATCATTGAGGTTTCGTTTTGGTAAAACGAATTTGTTTTAGATTCTAGAAGTGTAGTTTGATATATAAAGGAGTTGTGTATATATATGACTTCAAAATGATTTGAAATAAAACCGAGTGTTTAAAATCCTGAAATTTGTTAACTATATATGTTTTGAGAAAACATAAGATAATAAGTTTTTTAACTTCTAATTTGGAAATGGTATTGATAAGAAAAGAGGTTTGGAATTGAGATAAGAAATTAAAGATTTAACTTAAGTAAAGTTAAATAAATGGAGTTAAGGAAATTGAATTTGATTTTCAATGAATTAATGAAATATGAACTTGAGTTGTAGAATAAAATACAACTTAACTTATAGGATCGTAACGACCCGAAAATTAATCGCATTGATTTTTGGAATATTTAATTAGTTTTAAATATTCGATTTGGAGTTCTATTTAAAATTTAATAAATCTATGTTCCAAATAACCATTTGATTGTTGATGCCATATTTTTAATTAATTTTTAGGATTTTTCCATAATTTTTTATTTGGAAAATAATGAAATTTTCGTTTGACGCTTTTTGCGGCAACCGTTGGCATTTTTACACTTCACAGGATAAGATAACTTGTCTAATTTATTGTTGTTTTAAGATTGTGTCACAATTTTATGAGCGATTACATTTTTATTTCGGTCGTTCGTGGCTCATACGCGAACGTGGTTTTATCTGTCATCATACCCTAAAACTTTTAAAAAGAAAAATATAATAAAACACTAACAACGTACACTGTGCAAGCACAATGTTTTCTTGTCCCTTTCTTGAATTTTGGATCCCTTGTTTTGAGGAATCTTGTTTTATCAAACATCATCATTTGGTTTGTGAAATTTGCCAAACATATATGCATCTATTCACGCGTGAATACAGGGGGAGGGAGGTAAGAGCATATTTTCATGACATTTCTTTCTTTCTTCTCTTTTCTAGAAGGGAAAAGGCACATTTCTTCTTGCCATTTTTCTTTCCTCAGCAAAAATGAAAACGGCTACCTTTTCTTCTCTGCATATTAATATGCACAACAACTATCCTTCCACCTTCATTTCATTATTGTCGTCGAATGTATCTTCGCATGCATATGTGTTGCTGAATGTGAGGGGAGTAGAGCGTTTCACTCAAATATGAGAAAGGAAACGGAGTCCATGTGCATGCAAGGGGACGTGTGGGGTTTGTTTTTGAGTGAGGATGTGTGTAGCATCTGTATGAACCTTGTGCACATATGTGTAGGTGTAAAGGGGAAAGGAGTGGTTCAAGTGTGGATGGTATGTGTGTGCGCATGCATGGAAGATGGGACAAGGAAGTGGTGCACAGAAATGACGAGGCTGCTCGGGTTTAGACAGATTTGGAGGAAGGCTGTGCAAGGTGATGTAGGAGAGGATGTGCATGTGTACCAATGGTGTGAAAGTAGCAGCTCGGGTTGATGAAATATGGTGGTCAGTGTACGAGATGCTATAGTGGAGGCTGGGCTTGGAGTTTTGGGCGGAAGCAGGGAAGAAGTGGAGAGGCAGTGGACTTTGTGCTATGTAAGGCAGTGGCACATGTGCATGGAAGAATGGGAATAAAGGAAAGAAAGTGGATCTAAGGGGTACTGTTCATTACATTAGTTTTTACAGTTAGGTCCAAATCATTATGTACCGTTGCATGCTTTGGAGGGATTGCTTTGTTGGAAGGCACGTGGAGGAAATGGGATATTGGGCTGGGCTGAGTTAATGTGCGTGAGATAATGCCTTTACTAATTTATTTAATTATAAAATTAGTTTATGTTAAATTATAAAATTTGCTAACTTGCTTATATAAGATCCGTTTGACACACGGTCTATTGCATTGTCCTCGTGTTGATGAGTACAACGTTTCTGTATAACTTATATATAACTTTGGACAAGTATAAATTTATGTCATATGAAAACGGACTGAATTTAAATTACGTTATTATAATTAATAACATCAACTAAATTTATATACCTTAATTATTGATGTTTTTTTGGTCAAATAAATTACCGTTGAGTTAAATTGGATTGAATATGGTAATTGGACATTCGTTTAGCAGGATAAAACATCGTTCCACTAATTAAATTAATTGGACATCCATTTAGCAGAATGAATCGTCGTTCTGCTATTATTAACTGGATAGTTTAAATTGGGACATTTATGTAACAACCCCCTACTTGGAGGCCAAAAACTATGGCTACGGATGCTGTAGTCATCCATAGTTATTAATCCTCGGCGACCAAATACGGCGATATTAGGTACATTGATACACAAAAACACAAGAATATGGAAAACTTTTAAATAACAAACAAAATCCACATTCTATTTCAAGATATTTCAAATTTATTACATAATCCCAGTTCGCAGACCACGCTCAGATGACATATAATAACAAAATACGCCAAGAGCGACATATGAAGATGCCCCCTTGGTAGATTAGAGTACATAACAACGCAATAAAACAGTTTGCCTTTACAACCAAACATACAGCGGAAATAAAATAACTTTAAATAACTATCTGCCCCTAACACACCTTCTGGAGCTTTATTGGTCAAAAGAGAAAACCTGAAAACCGTTAACTCTCAACCTACTCAAAACCAATTGAGTACCCGAAAGTTTAAGTACGTCGAGACTGGTATGAAAAATAATTTACCATCTCAAACCATTTAGATATCTAGTGAGACCACACCGCTTAGTGGAATGATTTTTCCCCTCACTACTATCCTAAAACATTTATAAACCATATACTGTGCTCCTGCATCCACAATAGTTAAAAACATAGTATTTCAAAATATTATGATGATATGCAAAACAATTAAATCAATTCTGGATTACCCATCCCAGTTATTCTGACTATCCGTCTCAATTATAGTTTCTAGGATTACTATTAACCTGTTAAATATTAAGGACTACCCATCCAATTACTTAGTTTTCATGGGATCACTAAGAACCTATTGGTAACTCAAATATCTTATTTCTTATCCTAGTTTTCATGGGCTAGAACCTATTAGCTGACTACCAATATCATAATCCAGATATAGTTTTTATGGGCTAACTACAAACCTACTGTCCCTTGCAAGTATCAAATCATAGTTTTCAAGGACTGGCTATGAATCTATTGGCCCCTACCAATATCATACAGTTTTCATGGGCTTACTGTAAACCTATCGGCCCCTACCAATATCATTAAATTATTAATTTAACGTCTTGTTAAGTTATATTCACTACTGGGTCAACCTAACTGGTTATTCTGCACTTTCCCCAAAATTCAGTTATGGGTTAATAACAATGTGAATATTATTTCCAAAATCTATTATTTACGCCACGTGTAACGCCCCACCTCTATACTCACAATAACAAAGAGTATTAAAAGAAATATTGTCTGTTATTATGAAGAATAAGGCTGGGTAGGAGCGGCCATCCGTAGTTGGCCTTACACTAGTTTTGGTTACCTCGATAGGAGTGGTGTATATTTTAAAATTTTCATCTCTTATTTATTCACTCCCATCGACATATCCAATTCCAGTAAAAACGAAATACGATGGTTCATAATGGTTTAGGAATATATATATAAAAACAACACAGATACACTAAGAATGCGGAACATAGATAAAAACAAAAGTCTCATATATATATAACTGATGTCAGTTACAATACAGTTGATACAATACATATGATACGATTACTCCAAAAGATGTGAAAAGTCTTCATAGCTCAAACGGCAACTCAAAGCAGGAAATCTACAACCTGAAATAACTCGGGTCTGACCCGAGTATTACATTCAAAAGAAAATAATACACGGGTCAGTCTAATTCAAACTCAGTTATTAGTGCATAGAAGCAATAATAATCAACGTCAAATAGACGATAGTCACAGAAATCTCGTATATCCAATCCTTTTAACAAAGAAATCGGATAACGAAAATTTTAACACTAAACAGTGTTAAACAATGAATCAGCAGATTTAAATCATCAACAGAGATAAATAACAATTTATCAAATCGACTAAATCAATTCAAAACAATTGAAATTGTCACTTTAAAACCATCAAAGTTCGATTGGCTGCCGTACACGCACGCGTGTACGGCCTCACCAATACGGCATAAAAGATCAATGCATAACGACGTAAAGAAAAATATCAATTCAAAACAATCAATTCTGGGTGGCTGCAATGCACGCACGCGTGCACTGCCTCGCCACCACCGAATATAAAGTCACCACAAGGAACAAGGGTAAAACTGCAACAAAAATGCAGCCACCACTTGAAGTCAATGACCAGTACAAGGATAACAAATCAAACTGTGATGCAAATCAGTGCATCAATGCAATGCAATCCAACAAGGACAAAATCTCAACAAAAAGCAATGCAGCCACCACATAGAAACAAGGGTAGGACTGCAACAAAAAAAATGCAGCCACCATATAAGTTCAAGGGCACGGCGACTATACAAACTGCAACTACAACAAGTGACATTGCTAGTTCATGTCAATAATACAGTGATATGACAAAGCTACAAGACCAACTCGCAGTGACAAGCCAGACAGTGAAACAAAGCAATGTGTAAACAAGGTCACGGTCGAAGACACATGAACTAGTCATGTGCTCCTACAGAGAGCAACGAAAATCAGACCAAAGTGCAGTGTAACCACAAGTATTCAAGGGCAACTACAACAACAACAAAAACTACGCAACAATATAAGAATGAGTAAACTCAAATCCAGATGCACAATGGCAACTGACTGAAGAAACTCAAATTGATACAGTGAAGAAATACAAGACTATGTTCAAGTGCAGACATAAATCTACTATGGTAATCAACGTGGTACACTACAACAAGTGTAACAGGTATGTGGAGATGCAGTGAACTAATTTGGCAAACAATGAATGCACAGTGAATACATGAGCCAGAATGGTGAGGTTCTAGCATATACTGATACAAGTAAAATGAATCGTTTCCAAAACAGAGTCAATCATTCCAAGAGAAAAGAAAATGCAATTCGAACATACATATATACATATCAATTAATGTATATACATACGTCACTGCATATATGTGTATGAAGACTAGAATGCAACTGGGTGCAAACAGTTTCCAAAGCATGAATGTACTAATTGTACATTTATATTTAATACTGTAACTGGACAGTACAAGGTTCCAAAAACATCTGACTCGAATGCAACGCAATGCAAATGATAAGCAGGGGTGTGCAGCAACCTAACCAAAGCAGGCAGTATTCAATGCAGACAGTATTCAATGCAAAATGAACCAGTAATGCCTCAACAACAACCACACAACAGGTCTAAAAAGTGCAGACAAAAATCAAGTACTCAAGAATACCAGATTAGTTGAACCAACTCAAACCAATGCATGATCAACGCATTATGTGAATATGGAGAATCGAGCACAAATGTAGCAGTGCACATATGCAGACTAAACTATCAAGCTACAGAAGCAAATCCAAATGCAAATAAATGGTCAGAGCATACATCTACATACAGTGATGCAACTAGAATGCAACAATACCCAAGTGATACCAGAACCAGATGTATACAAATGCAAGGGCCACAACAAAGTCAAAATGACCAAGCATGTAATAAAGCACAGAAATAATGCAAACGTTCATGCAACTTGACAAAGCATCAGTGATTAACTAAAAAGGCTACATGCAAACTCGACTATCAGGTTGAACATGAACTACAAGCTAATAAAAGCAGACCGTATCCAACATACTATAGTGACAAGAAACAATCAGCAGTGAGCAACTCGAGCTTCAGAAGAGTCAAGTAGAGCAACAAATGCACCAATGAATCAAAACAGTATCCAAGTATTATGCAGACTCAAGTTTATATGAAGTAAATTGGATACAGCCATCAACAATATCTAACCAATATCTAACAGCCGAACTCAAGTGACCAAGGCCAAAACGATAGGAATCGAAAAGTTCAGATTCGAAATTATATTTGTTAAGCCAGAAAATCATCAACATGTACAAGTATGTCTGAGCTAAGGAAACAAAACCAAGTTAAAGCCTGTAAGCATCAGTGTAAAGCCATGTGTCAAAATATACAGAATTAATCAAGTTAGAGAAAATCGCGAAATCATAGTATATCATCACAAATTCAATTTCGAAACAAAATCGAAGTCACCAGAAATCCACGAAACCAAACTGTGAAACCCAAAGTCACAAAAACAATATACGAATTCGAACAAGGTCCAAGTAAACAAAATTTGAACAAATCAGAAATCTAACTAGATTTGAGATAGATGTGAGCAATTAAAATCGCTCACCTCAATTCCTAGAGCACGACTAAACTAGAAGCGGCCGTGAGCAACCTCGATCGAACAATCCCTGGTCTGCAGCCTCGATTTTGAAAAGCCCAAGTTTGCAAGCGAGCCGCCATTATTATTATTATTTTTTGTTCGATTAGGTTTAGGTTTTCGAATGAATAGGTAAAGGGGGAAACGGTTATTTTTATTTATCACGGCACAAAGGATAAAACATAGGCCAAGATTCAAAGCCCACGAACTATTAAATTTGTTTTTTGTAAAAGAATTTAAACCGGATAAAATTCCAAACAGCGATTAACAACAATTTTTATCATCATTGGACGAAAATAAATCGTTATAAAACTCCAGGTTGTCACAGACTCCCCTCCTTATAGAAATTGCGTCCCCGCAATTTTCATAATTACGGTTGTCAATAACAATTATTTTTCTAACATAAACGGGTTAAGCTAGAAAAAATAAAGATCGAGAACACAAACACCGAAGAAAACTTTTAATTTCATAAAAGAAATTCACAAATTCTCACAAAATCTAATTATCAAATAGATAATCAGAAAACAACAAAACTGAATAAATGCAATTATCAACAATATTTAATTATCAACAAAGATAATTAGAAAACAAAATTCACAAATCGCAAATCTGCAAATATCTAGTTATCCAACAGATAAATAGAAAACATGAACTTCATAATCAGCAAACTATAACTATCAAGAGAGATAGATAGAAAACAGCAGATTAATATAATCAACATAATCTAGAATCAATTAGAGACTAGAAAATCTTACAATCAGCAAAATTAGCAATTGCCTAATTATCAAAACGATAATCAGAAATACCAAATCAACAATTATTCAATTATCAAAAACGATAATCGAATCTCAAATCAACAAATATTCAATTATCAAAAACGATAATCGAATCTCAAATCAACAAATATTCAATTATCAAAACGATAATCGAATCTCAAATCAACAAATATTCAATTATCAAAAACGATAATCGAATCTCAAATCAACAATATTCAATTACCAAAAACGATAATCGAATCTCAAATCAACAAATATTCAATTATCAAAAGTGATAATCGAATCTCAAATCAACAAATATTCAATTGTTCAATACAGTATACATGTACACATACTCTTATGGAATTAACTCATTTTAATTCCATAGCTCAGCTCTAAATCTCAATTTATCAATTTAATTTGGTCATATCTCTTTGCCATTGAACACCATGTGTGCATTGCAAGGGACTCAATTCTGTTAACCCTTGCACAAAGGCCTATAGGACTTAAACAAGTCATGCACATACCCATCATACTCCTTATGATGAATAGATCAAGGCTTCTCTCCTAGATTAGTTTTATAATCTAGTGACCAATCTCATTTCTTATTTCAGAAAATCTAAACTGTCCATACTTTCATTCATGAAAATAATGTTTTATTTCATTTCTCCAGTTGTCTCTTTCAAAATTTGTTTTATCACTTGCATATCTCCTATATTCAAGAATGTCATGATCTCTTAAACAAATCCAGTAGAATTCTATAAAATTCTTATACTCAATCCTATTGTGAACATAGGGTAAGGTTTTAGAGAAAAACCTATAAAACATTTTAGCTTTAGATCTGAACAAATCAGCACATAAATAATTTATTGCATTGTTCATCTCCAATTTAAAACAATCTAGACATAAGCATGAACCTCATTTGTTCACACTGCCTAGCTTATTTTCCAGTTCCATTTTACATTTTTATATGGTCCAAACTCTTGCCTTTGAACACAAAGTGTGCATTGCAAAGGACTCAATTCTGTTAACCTTTGTACAGAGGCCTTCAGGACTTTAACAAGTCATGCACATACCCATCATCCACCTGATGATGAGTAGATCAAGGCACCTCTCCTAAATTACTTGGTAATTTAGAGACCATACATATTTATTCATTTAAGGAATTTTCCTTTTTAACTCCAGAAATACTCTTGTAATCCTTTCATTATTTCATAAGTAGGGAATTCATTTTCCTTAAAAAAATCATATCTAAACATACCAACTTTCATGCCAAATTTTACAACCCATTTCAAAGTCATTTCTGCTTGATCGCACCTTTTTTTTTTGCTTTGTTCATATCAAATTTTTTTTAAATGAACTAGACATGAGCATAAACCTCTTTGTTCATACTGCCTAATCCATTATTATTATTCAATACCATATTTCTCAGTAAATTTATCAAATTATTTGCTTATAAAAACTGAGTCATAAACTCATTTCTGTAATTAGGTTATATGATTGATTAAACAATTCTCAAAACAAAATTAGCCAAAAACAAATTAAAACAGCAACCAAAAATTCAATCAAAATGTCATTCATGATCATCATATATTTATTCAGAGAAATAAAGATTAACAGAAATCATAATATGATTTTCATACAAAATAATTGGCTGCCCTTACTTGGGTCTTAATGCCATAAATCTCATAAGTGATTATCACTTACTTTCCTCTTCTTTTGAAAGTGCAAACTATTAGAATTTTTTTTATATATATAAAACAATTTTCATTTTAAAATGATTTCCAATCACGTGATTAAAGCAGCAATATTAGTAACAATTTTGATAAGAAAATTGTACTTCTCAAAATACCGTAAAAACGGGTCACAAATCAGCATTGCGGTATAACCGCTTGAAAATCCACTTTTAAAATTTGACGGTTAATGAAGCCAAAGCGACAGTAATTTTTAAACGTCAAAATCTCATCAAAACAATTTACACCACAATGTAACACCAGTGAATTTTCATTCATAAAAATTTTCAACTAAACATCGTGCTTCGAAATATAGCACTAGTGTAAAAATCCCATTATAAAGGTAACGGCAACAAAATACGTTTCATAACCAAGCATCGGTTCAACGTAAAATTAATGCATTAACGTGCAACTCAAATTTGCACGTACTACAAAATGAACAAAGAAATCATTCGAATATATCTTTAATGAAGATAATTCAAAACAGCAAAAATCTAATCAACATGTGATTAGCATAAAAGAAAATCAGCAAAAATCTCAACAAGAATCACATAACTGCAATCATTTCGAATCCTCAATTCGGATTCGAAATTCTCAAAGAAACAAAATAAACACAGCTATGTAAACAGCAAATGAAATTTATTTCAATTTCATATTTTGATTTTTTTTAAATCAAAAAGATTATCAGTTGTACTCAGCGAAGACAGTTTCACTTTTATCTTTTAAATAAAGATATTTAAAAATTTCATCAAAAATTTTAATCTTTAGTTTTGACTCAAAACACAAAGAAAACATCGACAAATAGTTGTAACACATGTTCCATCCAAGTTATGTTTTATATTATGTCCATAAACCCCAAGCTCTGATACCAACTGTAACACCCCACCTCTATACTCACAATAACAAAGAGTATTAAAAGAAATACTGTCTGTTATTATGAAGAATAAGGCTGGGTAGGAGCGGCCATCCGTAGTTGGCCTTACACTAGTATTGGTTACCTCGATAGGAGTGGTGTATATTTTAAATTTTTCATCTCTTATTTATTCACTCCCATCGACATATCCAATTCCAGTATAAAACGAAATACGATGGTTCATAATGGTTTAGGACAATATATATAAAAACAACACAGATACACTAAGAATGCGGAACACAGATAAAAACAAAAGTCTCATATATATATAACTGATGTCAGTTACAATACAGTTGATACAATACATATGATACGATTACTCCAAAAGATGTGAAAAGTCTTCATAGCTCAAACGGCAACTCAAAGCAGGAAATCTACAACCTGAAATAACTCGGGTCTGACTCGAGTATTACATTCAAAAGAAAATAATACACGGGCCAGTCTAATTCAAACTCAGTTATTAGTGCATAGAAGCAATAATAATCAACGTCAAATAGACGATAGTCACAGAAATCTCGTATATCCAATCCTTTTAACAAAGAAATCGGATAACGAAAATTTTAACACTAAACAGTGTTAAACAATGAATCAGCAGATTTAAATCATCAACAGAGATAAATAACAATTTATCAAATCGACTAAATCAATTCAAAACAATTGAAATTGTCACTTTAAAACCATCAAAGTTCGATTGGTTGCCGTACACGCACGCGTGTACGGCCTCACCAATACGGCATAAAAGATCAATGCATCACGACGCAAAGAAAAATATCAATTCAAAACAATCAATTCTGGGTGGCTGCAGTGCACGCACGCGTGCACTGCCTCGCCACCACCGAATATAAAGTCACCACAAGGAACAAGGGTAAAACTGCAACGAAAATGCAGCCACCACTTGAAGTCAATGACCAGTACAAGGATAACAAATCAAACTGTGATGCAAATCAGTGCATCAATGCAATGCAATCCAACAAGGACAAAATCTCAACAAAAAGCAATGCAGCCACCACATAGAAACAAGGGTAGGACTGCAACAAAAAAAATGCAGCCACCACATAAGTTCAAGGGCACGACGACTATACAAACTGCAACTACAACAAGTGACATTGCTAGTTCATGTCAATAATACAGTGATATGACAAAGCTACAAGACCAACTCGCAGTGACAAGCCGAACAGTGAAACAAAGCAATGTGTAAACAAGGTCACGGTGGAAGACACATGAACTAGTCATGTGCTCCTACAAAGAGCAACGAAAATCAGACCAAAGTGCAGTGTAACCACAAGTATTCAAGGGCAACTGCAACAACAACAAAAACTATGCAACAATATAAGAATGAGTAAACTCAAATCCAGATGCACAATGGCAACTGACTGAAGAAACTCAAATTGATACAGTGAAGAAATACAAGACTATGTTCAAGTGCAGACATAAATCTACTATGGTAATCAACGTGGTACACTACAACAAGTGTAACAGGTATGTGGAGATGCAGTGAACTAATTTGGCAAACAATGAATGCACAGTGAATACATGAGCCAGAATGGTGAGGTTCTAGCATATACTGATACAAGTAAAATGAATCGTTTCCAAAACAGAGTCAATCATTCCAAGAGAAAAGAAAATGCAATTCGAACATACATATATACATATCAATTAATGTATATACATACGTCACTGCATATATGTGTATGAAGACTAGAATGCAACTGGGTGCAAACAGTTTCCAAAGCATGAATGTACTAATTGTACATTTATATTTAATACTGTAACTGGACAGTACAAGGTTCCAAAAACATCTGACTCGAATGCAACGCAATGCAAATGATAAGCAGGGGTGTGCAGCAACCTAACCAAAGCAGGCAGTATTCAATGCAGACAGTATTCAATGCAAAATGAACCAGTAATGCCTCAACAACAACCACACAACAGGTCTAAAAAGTGCAGACAAAAATCAAGTACTCAAGAATACCAGATTAGTTGAACCAACTCAAACCAATGCATGATCAACGCATTATGTGAATATGGAGAATCGAACACAAATGTAGCAGTGCACATATGCAGACTAAACTATCAAGCTACAGAAGCAAATCCAAATGCAAATAAATGGTCAGAGCATACATCTACATACAGTGATGCAACTAGAATGCAACAATACCCAAGTGATACCAGAACCAGATGTATACAAATGCAAGGGCCACAACAAAGTCAAAATGACCAAGCATGTAATAAAGCACAGAAATAATGCAAACGTTCATGCAACTTGACAAAGCCTCAGTGATTAACTAAAAAGGCTACATGCAAACTCGACTATCAGGTTGAACATGAACTACAAGCTAACAAAAGCAGACCGTATCCAACATACTATAGTGACAAGAACAATCAGCAGTGAGCAACTCGAGCTTCAGAAGAGTCAAGTAGAGCAACAAATGCACCAATGAATCAAAACAGTATCCAAGTATTATGCACACTCAAGTTTATATGAAGTAAATTGGATACAGCCATCAACAATATCTAACCAATATCTAACAGCCGAACTCAAGTGACCAAGGCCAAAACGATAGGAATCGAAAAGTTCAGATTCGAAATTATATTTGTTAAGCCAGAAAATCATCAACATGTACAAGTATGTCTGAGCTAAGGAAACAAAACCAAGTTAAAGCCTGTAAGCATCAGTGTAAAGCCATGTATCAAAATATACAGAATTAATCAAGTTAGAGAAAATCGCGAAATCATAGTATATCATCACAAATTCAATTTCGAAACAAAATCGAAGTCACCAGAAATCCACGAAACCAAACTGTGAAACCCAAAGTCACAAAAACAATATACGAATTCGAAAAAGGTCCAAGTAAAAAAAATTTGAACAAATCAGAAATCTAACTAGATTTGAGATAGATGTGAGCAATTAAAATCGCTCACCTCAATTCCCAGAGCACGACTAAACTAGAAGCGGCCGTGAGCAACCTCGATCGAACAATCCCTGGTCGGCAGCCTCGATTTTGAAAAGCCCAAGTTTGCAAGCGAGCCGCCATTATTATTATTTTTTGTTCGATTAGGTTTAGGTTTTCGAATGAATAGGTAAAGGGGAAACGGTTATTTTTATTTATCACGGCACAAAGGATAAAACATAGGCCAAGATTCAAAGCCCACGAACTATTAAACTAATTTGTTTTTTGTAAAAGAATTTCAACCGGATAAAATTCCAAACAGCGATTAACAACAATTTTTATCATCATTGGACGAAAATAAATCGTTATAAAACTCCAGGTTGTCACACCATGGTTTTTCCTTAAAAATGAGAATGGTTTATTAGTTTTGAATCCTTAAATCATCACTTTCGAAACCCCTGGATGACCTCCTTTGAAAGCATAGAAAACCTCTATCCAAAACTCTAAGTATATACCTTTCTAAACCAATAAGTCCTTTCAACGGTATCAAGAAAAACATTCTTTAAAACATAGGCTTTGAAACAAATAAAATAACCTTTCGAAAGCATTGGGTATTACTCTTAAAACATCATTTGGGTCAAGATGGTTGTATACGAAAGTGTCTCTTTTGAAACCAACAAAAACTAGAATTGGTAAAAATTGGTGGTGTCGGAACCACCTTAATCGAAAGCAAAAGGCTTTAAAATCAAAACTTCAAATGCCTTAGTCGAAACCCCCTTTCGACTCCATCTCCTTCGAAACCCCAATCCCTTTCAAAAGAAATTTGGAAAAAGGTTTAGTTTAAGGTAAAAACAAGGGAAACCCTTCGAAAGCATTACTGGACAACATGGTCGAAAGGTAGAGTAGCAGCGAGGCTTCGACTAGGTCGAAACCAACTCCTTTCGAAAGCTTTTATTTAAAGAAAATGAACCCCTTCGAAAGCTAGTACTTTAGTATAACATGGCAACCTTCTTCGAAAGCTAATGTATGAAACCTCTTTTGAAAGCATTTGTTTCGACCAAGTCGGTAGCTTTGAGTAAAATAAGGCAAGGATTTAACTTAGAAAACAAAGCAGGGTTTCGACCCCATGGGAAGCTTGCTTTTCGACACTATAGCTTCCGCCTTCCTTCCAATCCACTACGTACCATCTAAGTGATACCATGTGTATTGGTTTCAACTATGTAGGTTTCGGCTGTGTTGATTCTGACTAGGAAGAGGCGGAGTCCATGGAGTCGAAAGGTACTACTATTAGAGGCGCACCTTTTTCTGATTTAAAGGCTAAAATATAGCAACTCTAGTAATTTCTTTTTAACAACTTGCCTATTTGGAAAACATTGATTGGTTGCCCAAAAGCTTTTCAAATACTTTACTTGAATAACTACCGCTTTTATACCAGATCTAAATCAAAGGATTTTAACGTTAATGGCTTTTCATATAACAAAACCGACATTTGCAGAAAGGCCCCTCTTTTAAAATAATTTATTTTCCTTAGTAAATCGATTGGGAAAAATCCCTAAAAATCATAGAAATTCGATTTCATCGTGTAATCAAACGTATAAAATATTTAGACCCAAATCCTTTCAGCAATATTTGAAATAAATTTCTAACCCAAATACTTCATATTTACCATTGAAAATTCATAATAAATTTTCCATAGCTTGAAAAATTCTGAAAATTAAAACCCATCTCTAAAATCATGATTTCATCAGCATAAAATTTTTTCCATGGCAATTTAAAATCAGAAAACCTCGATTTTGACCCTAAAACCGTACAAATTTCACATAAGTTAATGGTTTAAATCAAACAATCCATAAATTTAAGCATATCATCATTCAAAATAATCATAGAGACAAGATAAATACTCAAATCAGAAATCATATGATTATAAAACCAAAAAGAGATGGTATGAATTATTATTCACCTTAAATTTGATAAGGAACTAGAGATTTGTTGTTGATTAATCATTCCTAGCTTTTCGATCTTTAGCTTTTGATAAATTTCTTCCTTTCTTCCTTGATAATGGCTGGCTTTGGTTTTAGGTTTTCAATTTGTGTTTGTGATCGTGAGAAAATGAAATGGACAAAATGAGAAGTAATAGCGTGTATAATAAGGGGGTTATTTTACTAATATGCCCATGTGTAAGTTAATTAACTAATAACCCAAATTAAAGCCCGTTTATCTTATGTTTAAGCACAGCCCTATACGTTTTATTTAAATCTTAATCTCCTTATCAACATTATTCTATTTAATTTATCTAATTAAATCTTCTGAATAATGTTATCAAAAATTAGGATTGTTATAGGCTCCTCCCCTTAAAGATTTTCGCCCTCGAAATTCAGTAAGGATCAAATACTAAACATAGCTATCATATGTAACAACACTTAACAACCATACTACTTTAACTGACTAGCAACTATCTATATAAATATAATATAGAAATACCCTCAAATCTAATATAGAAATACCCAAGTATCTCTAATCCCGTCCTCTGTCTTCCAAGTATGGTCCTTCTCGTTGTCACTCCACTTAACTTTCACCAACCTAACTGTCTACTTCCTTAATCTTTTCTCATCTCTAGCTACAACCCGAACTGGTTGTCTAACAAAAGTCAAATTAGGCTCTACTACTAAATCATCCAACCCAGTTGGAGGAGTAGTAGTCTCTGGATCATGCACATACTTACGAAGATGAGACACATGAAATACATTATGGACACCTGCCAAACTGCTCGACAACTCTATTCTGTATGTGAGCTTTCCAATCCTTTCTAAAATCTGGAATGGACCAACATATCTCAGGGCTAGCTTCCCTGACTTTCCAAATCGTATCACACCTTTCATAGGTGATACTTTAATGAAAATCTTATCTTCAACTGCGAATTCTAGGTCTCTACGCCTCTTATCCGCGTAACTCTTCTGTCTTGACTAAGCTTCCTTCATCCTCTCTCGGATTAACTCAATCTTCTCTGGTGCCTCTTTGACCAAATCTGGACCTAAGACTAATCTATCTCTAGTCTCCAACTAGCATGCTGGTGATATACATGGTCTTCTATACAAAGCTTCAAACGGTGCCATTTCTATACTAGTCTGATAACTATTGTTATAGAAAAACTCAACCAAATGTAGGTGATCTTTCCAAGATCCACCAAAGTCCACTACACAAGCTCTCAATAAATCTTCGAGTACCTATTGACTCTCTTTGTCTGCCCATTTGTCTGAGGGTGATACGCAGTACTCATATTAAGCTTGGTACCCATTACTTCCTTTAAACTCTTCCAGAATTCACTAGTGAACAATGCATCTCTGTCACTGACTATACTACTAAGAACTCCATGCAGTCTAACTATGTTCTTCAGGAACAACTTAGCTAAAGCAGGTGCCGTTATGGTTAACTTAACTGGAATGAAATGTGTACTCTTGGTCGACATGTCCACTATAACCCATATACTTTCATTACCTCTATTTGACCTTGGCAACCCGTCTATAAAATCCATGGATATCGAATCTCATTTCCAAACTTGAATCTCTAAAGGTTGAAGCAGTGCACTGGGCTTATGATGTTCAGCTTTCACTTGTTGACAGTTTGCACACTGTCTAACTCACATGCCAACCTCCCTCTTCATGCTTCCCAATAGAAGCTCCTGTTCATATCGTGATACATCTTGGTTCCTCCAGGATGAATCGTAAACTTAGATCGGTGACATTCTCCAAGAGTTTCTTTCCTTAAGTCCTCCACATTCAGAACGCACAACCGTCCCTTCCTTCTTAGCCATCCTTTTGGTTAAGGCTGAAATCTTGTAAATCATCTATCTCTGTTCCAGCCTCAAGTCTTCTGATCCTTTTAGCTAGTATGGGATCCTCTTTCTGCTTAGAAGCAGTTCTCTCAATCAATACTGGTCGAACTTCTAAACAAGACAATCTGGTGGTACTCTGACTAGAAACAGCAATTGATCTTAACTGTACACCACAATTGGCTAAAGCTTCTAAATCTTTCCATTCCACCAAACATTGCTAACACCACATTTTGATGTTTTCTACTAAGAGCATCAAATACCTTATTACCTTTTCCTAGAGTATATTCAATGCCGAAAGCATATGCAACCAAAAACTCCAACCACCTCTGCTATCTCATATTCAACTCTTTCTGAGGGAATAAGTACCGTAAAGATTTATGGTTGGTATAAAGCTCAAACCTCTCCCCTAAGAGATAATGTCTCTAGATTTTCAAGGCGAAAATCACTACTGCCAACTCTAAATCATGAGTAAGATATCTTACTTCATGCGATCTAAGCTGCCTGGATGCGTATGCAATGACCTTACCATTTTGCATCAACATTGCTCCTAAACCAGTACCATATGGGTCAGTGTACACCACCAACCCTTGGTTTCCATCTGGAACTACTAACACAGGTGCATTAGTCAAAAAATGTTTGAACTTAAGAAATGCTTCCTCACATTTGTTGGACCAAACAAACTTTACCTCCTTTCTAGTCAGCTTAGTTAAGGGTGCTGTTATCCGCGAGAAATCCTGAATGAATCTCCGGTAGTAGCCAGCAAGTCCAAGAAAACTTCTGATCTCAATCACTATCTCTGGTCTCTTCCAATCATTAACAGCTTCAATCTTATCTAGATAGACTAACAATCCTTTCTCTGATACCACGTGACCAAGAAACTTAACCTCTTTCTTCCAAAAATGACACTTGGTAAACTTCGCCTTTAGCTGATTCTGCCTTAGCGTCTTAAGCACCACTCTAAGATGAACTTCATGCTCCCTCTCATTCTTAGAGTATACTAGGATGTCATCTATGAACACCCAGAGAAAACCTATCCAAGTATTCTCAAAATACTCGATCATCAAATCTACGAAGAAAGCAGGTGCGTTCGTAAATCCAAATGGCATTACCAACCACTCAAATGAACCACACTTAGTCCGAAATGCTGTCAAAGGAATACTGTCCTCCGTCATTCTTAACTGATGGAAGCCTGTTGTTAAGTCCAACTGGGAGAATTCTCTAGCTCCATTCAATTGATCGAACAAATCATCTATTCTGCGCAAAGGATACTTATTCTTAATTGTCATTTCATTCAGCTTACGATGGTTAATGCAAATCCTTCATGACCCATTTGGTTTCTTCACGAACACCACGGCCGCTCCCCAAGGCGAACTACTTGGTCTAATAAAATTCTTTCCTTCTAGATCCACTAGCTGCACCTTCAATTCCTTCATCTCAGTTAGTGTCATTCTGCTAGGTGGTCTACTTACAGGTTCAGCTCCGTGCATATGATATATTATAAACTCAATAGCTCTTGTAGGGGGTGAAAGTATATATGGATCGATAATATAGTTAAACTACGACTAGCAAGTGCGGAATTATAAATAATAGTAAATAGCAGTAATAAAAATGACACCAGGGATTTTTATACTGGTTCGAACTTCTCGTTCTACGTCCAGTCCCAGACTCCTTCTGGAATTTCTCTAACAACCCTCACTTAACCCGGAGGAACAGGTATTACACCGCCTGTGCAACCGAACAGGACTTTTCCGCCTAAGCAACCGAATAGGACTTCAAATACAATTTGGTAAATTGTTTCTTGACTTGTGTGTTCTTTGAATAACACGAATATAGTCAAAGTAGTACACCCTTCCTATAATCTTCTTGATATGATGATTTGAATGTGCAAAGATAGGAAGTAGAGAGTTGAAAATCACTTGATATTATAACAATATAAGATCAGAATAGATAGAAAGAATTAGTTATTGAAATAGTGGATTTTCGTCTCTATTTATAGTATTGAATAGTTTTAATTCAATAGTTGCAACCATTAGAAGGAGTGCAACTATTGGTGAAGAAGACAACTCTTCAAAATTTGAATTTTCATGAAGAGATGCTTCAGTTCGTCAAGTTCAGATGTCTGAGAAAAATAGTCAGATGGCCGAGTAAGTTTAAAAAGTCAAAATAGGCAGAAGAAACAAATTTCAGTGAATTCAGACATCTGTTTATTTAATTTAGACGTCTGTCGTTTATGACAGATGTCTGTATTAAATTAACAGACGTCTGTCATTGATGACAGATGGCTAAATAAAAGTTCAGATGTCTGAACTTGTACTGATTTGTTCCTCTTCTTTATTTTAGTGATTCTGAACTTGAGAAATTTTTTGAAAAAACTTTTATGTCTATAAAAAGATATTTTATTTTTGTAGAACATGTTTTCCAAAAACTATTTATGTGTGTGTGTGTTGTTATCATCATATAAGAGATTGTACAAAAATATCTAACCAGAAATAATAATCAGTATACTAGAGAGCTTGAGCTTAGTTTGTTGACGATATGATAATAGCTTTTCTTTGTAGATTCCTGTAAGAATATTTGTCATCATAGTATATAGTTTGAAATATATAGTTGTCACATTAAAATCGAAGAAGGCAGGTTCCAACATTCTCCCCCTTTTTGATGATGACAACTATATAATTCAACGGTTAGTATAAACCATACCTTTTGCTCCCCCTGTCAACATGACCATATTATATAGCAGAATGATTAATATTTCTCCTCCTTTGTCATTAACAAAAAGGAATTTGTAAGGGGTTTTGTTAGA
Source organism: Allium fistulosum (assembly GCA_030737815.1). NCBI lineage: Eukaryota > Viridiplantae > Streptophyta > Magnoliopsida > Asparagales > Amaryllidaceae > Allium > Allium fistulosum. The sequence continues at coordinate 1,121,400,022 of CM060904.1, read as the reverse complement.
AATGTGATGATAAAACACATTTTTGAATAGCAATATGAACTTTGTTCAGAACATATCAATGATAAAATTTTGTTGTGGAAGAGTCAGAATATTTGGAGTATAAAAACAGATTTGAACATATGTTTGAACAGGTTCCACATCTTAATATACTAAACAAAGAAAAAAAAGTGATATAGGGCTGAAATTAGATTGTTGAAAATATATTATTAGACGTCTATGCGCAATGACAGACGTCTGTGATAATATAGACAGACGGCTAAATAAGAACCAGAGATTTAGACTTTATGGACTAGAATCAGACGGCTCAATTTTTGTTGTCAGACGTCTATATTTGAGTACAGACGTCTGAAGTATTTTGTTCAGATGGCTCAGAGGGCTAATATTGAAACAGAGAGTAAAATACATTTTGAACTAAATTTAGACGATTAAAATTTTTATAGCAGACGTCTATTTTTGAGGACAGACGTCTGTGACTAAATGTTCAAACGGCTCAAACAGGAACAGAGAATTTAAAACTATCAGACGTTTGTTAGGTTGATTTTTTGTATTTCAACCTTTTTTAAGTTATGTTTTATGATTCAATATGTATATGAATTTCTCCCCCTTTGTCGTTATAAAAAAGAATGAGGTAATATAATAAATTATATAAAATATCTTATAAATAACGAGATAAACTCATTATTAATTATGAAGGAAAAATAAAATAGATTTTACCATATTTGCTGAAGTCCATATTTCATTGTAAGCACGTAATTCTATTAAACGTATGGAACATTCTTTAAAATTCCAAAATCTATCATTTTCCTTTTGTTTCTCCGAGTACCTGCAAAAAATAATAGTCATTTTCGGTACCCACTTATTATGTTAGGGTCCGTGGGGTTAGGTATTAGAAAACCATACCCATTTGGGTGTGGTTGATCCTTTATAAATATAATTTTCATTATTAACTACCATATCAAAATAATCATCAATGTATTTTTCTCTATTTTTCTAATTAATAGGAACCCAAATACTTAGATAATTTTTATTCATATTTCTGGTCAATGATTTTGTACTTCTATGGAAATTATAAACATTATTGGTCATAGCAGTATTCGAATTTCTATAAAAATTGGATTTAGACTTTACTCGAAATTTAGTACTAGCACTAACATTTTTACTATACATGAAAGCATATCTAGTGCTATTTCCACGATCAATTTTATTATATCCTAAACCACTTTTATCATGTAACGGTCTAGAACTGGATAAAATCATGTTTAAATCATTTTGACCTTTATTAAATTTTGTGACTTCAGTGTTAAGTTTATCAAATTTAGCTTTAAAGTCACAATTATTATTTTCAAAAGAAATATTACTATTATTTAAAATATCAATTTTCTCATTTAATTCAGTATTCTCGTTTTTTAACGTACAGTTTTCATCTTTGAGAAGGAAATTTTGAGATTCTGAATTATCTAAAGAGGATTGTAATAAATCATTTTGTCTTCTCAAATCAAAAATTTCTTTTGAAAATTTTTCTCTCTCTTTCTCGAATATGGTGTTTTGTTCATCTAGAAAATCTGTAAGAGCCTCAAAATTATTCTTTAAAACACCAAGTTGATTTTCTAAATCTAACTTCTCATTTTTCAATTTCTCATTTTCAAGTTCAACAGATTTCATCTTTTCTGAGATAATAAAGTTAAGCTTTGAAATCTTATTGCTTACACTAACTAATTCATTATTATCTTTTATTGAAATTCGTAAATCAGAAAGTACCTTTTTGTAGTCCCCACTGGTGGCTTTGACAGGGATTTTGCCTGTTGTATTTCGACTGGATCGTTTTCTGGCCATTATTCTATGATGTTGTGACGATCGATAGAATTCCAGGCTCCGATACCAAATAAAAGTGTATATGGATCGATAATATAGTTAAACTACGACTAGCAAGTGCGGAATTATAAATAATAGTAAATAGCAGTAATAAAAATGACACTAGGGATTTTTATACTGGTTCGAACTTCTCACTCTACGTCCAGTCCCAGACTCCTTCTGGAATTTCTCTAACAACCCTCACTTAACCCGGAGGAACAGGTATTATACCGCCTGAGCAACCGAACAGGACTTTTCTGCCTAAGCAACCGAATAGGACTTCAAATACAATTTGGTAAATTGTTTCTTGACTTGTGTGTTCTTTGAATAACACGAATATAGTCAATGTAGTACACCCTTCCTATAATCTTCTTGATATGATGATTTGAATGTGCAAAGATAGGAAGTAGAGAGTTGAAAATCACTTGATATTATAACAATATAAGATCAGAATAGATAGAAAGAATTAGTTATTGAAATAGTGTATTTTCATCTCTATTTATAGTGTTGAATAGTTTTAATTCAATAGTTGCAACCATTAGAAGGAGTGCAACTGTTGGTGAAGAAGACAACTCTTCAAAATTTGAATTTTCATGAAGAGATGCTTCAGTTCGTCAAGTTCAGATGTCTGAGAAAAATAGTCAGATGGCTGAGTAAGTTTAAAAAGTCAAAATAGGCAGAAGAAACAAATTTCAGTGAATTCATACGTCTGTTTATTTAATTTAGACGTCTGTCGTTTATGACAGATGTCTGCATTAAATTAACAGACGTCTGTCATTGATGACAGATGGCTAAATAAAAGTTCAGATGTCTGAACTTGTACTGATTTGTTCCTCTTCTTTATTTTAGTGATTCTGAACTTGAGGAATTTTTTGAAAATACTTTTATGTCTATAAAAGATATTTTATTTTTGTAGAACATGTTTTCCAAAAACTATTTGTGTGTGTGTGTGTGTTGTTATCATCATATAAGAGATTGTACAAAAATATCTAACCAGAAATAATAATCAGTATACTAGAGAGCTTGAGCTTAGTTTGTTGACGATATGATAATAGCTTTTCTTTGTAGATTCCTGTAAGAATATTTGTCATCATAGTATATAGTTTGAAATATATAGTTGTCACATTAAAATCGAAGAAGGCAGGTTCCAACAGGGGGTAATCCAGTGACTGGCTCAATGTCATCTGCAAACTCTCTTGCTACCCGAACTTGACTTAACTCCTTGCACCAAATGCATAAATTTCCTCATTAGCTCAGACTTGGCAAACTCAGATACAAACTTTTCCTCAAATCTTGTTTTAAAATCAGCTTAAGTTAACTGCTCTTCCGGCACTCTGGTAGTAACACTGTTCCACCAGTGTAGTGCTGACCCCTATAATTTCCTAGAGGCCAACCTTCTCTTTTGTCCATCATTCAAACTCATATCAGTAAATATTCGCTCGCAATGCAACAGCCAATTCTGAACCTCTACAGCCTCTATATTCCCAAGATTGGCTTCCCACCCAAATTGGTGTAATCTCTACTTAGCAAAGCAATATTCCCAACTGAATCCACAGAATTAGCTCCTCCTACATTTCCAGCAACACCAGCAGCAGCTCCAGCTTGCATCAAACTGGCAAAGAATTGATACATCGCCCCCATATCTACTGGTGGATTTCCAGCACTCTTTTTGGCTTCTGCATTTTGGTTGCTAGCATTAGCCGGTCGACTCAATTTTCCATTAGTTGTGCTGCTTCCTCCACCGAGATTTCCTCTTCCATTTCCTACTTCCATATCTCCTTTCTCCTAAATCTGCATATGAGCCTTAGTAAGATACTGAAGAACGGTCTAAGAGAGTAGGGTATACGTACTTATATATATAACTATATATGTCAAATACAAGTACGTTATTATAGTGTTAACCTAAACCCCAATCTTATTATTTGGTTCATTAGATTATGATTGAAAAATATTTTAGGTTTAAATTTCTTTTAAAGTTTCATAAACCATGCTCCGATACCAACTTGTAACATCCCCTTACTTGGCGGTCCAAAACTAATGGCTATGGATGCTGCAGTCATCCATAGTTATTAATCCTCAACGACCAATACAACGATATTAGGTACATTGTTACACAGAAACACAAGAATATGGAAAAAAAATTAAATAACAAATAAAATCCACATTCCATTTCAAGATATTTCATATTGATTACATAATCCAGCTCGCAGACCACGTTCAAATAACATATAATAACAGAATACGCTAAGAGCGACAAATGAAAATGCACCCTTGGTGGATCAGAGTACATAATAAGGCATTAAAGTAGTTTGCCATTACAACCAAACATACAGCGGAAATAAAATAACTTCAAATAACTATCTACCTCCAAAACACCCCGGGAAGCTTTATTCGTCAAAAGAGAAAACCTGAAAACCTTTAACTCTCAACCTACTCAAAATCAATCGAGTACCCGAGAGTTTAAGGGGAAAACAAAAACTCTAAGTCAAACGTAAAGCCTGGTATGAATAATAATTTACCATCTCAAACCATTTAGATATCCAGTGAGACCACGCTGCTTAGCGGAATGGGTTTCCCTCCTCACTAGTATCCTAAAACATTTATAAACCATATGTTGTGCTTCTGCATCTACAATGGTTAAAAACATAGTATTTCAAAATATTATGATGATATGCAAAACAATTAAATCAATTCTGGATTACCCATCCCCAGTTGTTCTGACTATCTGTCTCAGTTATAGTTTCTAGGATTACTATTAACCTATTAAATATTAAGGACCATCCGTCCAATTACTTAGTTTTCATGGGATCATTAAGAACCTATTGGTAACTCCAATGTCTTATTTCTTATCCTAGTTTTCATGGGCTAACTAGGAACCTATTGGCTGACTACCAATATCATAATCCGGATATAGTTTTCATGGGCTAACTACAAACCTACTGGCTACTGCCAGTATCAAATCATAGTTTTCATTGGCTAACTATGAACCTATTGGCCCCTGCCAATATCATACAGTTTTCATGGGCTTACTGTAAACTTATTGGCCCCTGCCAATATCATTAAATTAATAATTTAACATCCTGTTAAGTTATATTCACTACTGGGTCAACCTAACTGGTTATTCTGCCCTTTCCCCAAAATCTAGTTATGGGTTAATAACAATGTGAATATTATTTCGAAAATATATTATTTATGCCATGGTTTTTCGTTAAAAATGAAAGTGGCTTATTAGTTTTGAAACCTTAAATCATCACTTTTGAAACCCTTGGATAACCACCTTTGAAAGCATAGAAAACCTCTTTCCAAAACACTAAATATATACCTTATGAAACCAATAAGACCTTTCAATGGTATTAAGAAAAACATTCTTTAAAACATAGGCTTTGGAAATAATAAAATACCTTTTCGAAAGCATTGAGTATTACTCTTAATTAAGGCCATGTTGGTTGTATACGAAAGTGCCTCTTTCAAAACCAACAATAACAAGAATTGGGAAAATTTGGTGGTGATGGAACTACCTTAATCGAAAGCAAAAGGCTTTAAAATCAAAACTTCAAAGGTCTGAGTCCAAACCCCCCTTCGACTCCATCTCCTTCGAAACCCCAACCCCTTTCGAAAGCAATTTGGAAAAAGGTTCGGTTTAAGGTAAAAACAAGGGCAACCCTTCGAAAGCATTACTGGACAACATGGTCAAAAAGTAGAGTAGCGGCAAGGCTTCGACTAGGTCGAAACCAATCCCTTTCGAAAGCTTTTATTTAAAGGAAAGGAACCCCTTCGAAAGCTAGTACTTTAGTATAACATGGCAACCTTCTTCAAAAGCTAATGTATGAAACCTCTTTCAAAAGCATTTGTTTGGACTAAGTCGAAAGCTTTGAGTAAAATAAGGCAAGGATTTAACTTAGAAAACAAAGTAGCGTTTCGACCCCATCGGAAGCTTGACTTTCGACACTATAGCTTCCGCCTCCCTTCCAGTCCACTATGTACCATCTAAGCGATACCATGTGTACTGGTTTCAATTTTGTTGGTTCCGACTAGGAAAAGGCAAAGTCTATAGAGTCGAAGGATACTACTATTAGAGGCGAAACACCTTTTCTGATTTAAAGGCTAAAATATAGCAACTCTAGTAATTTCTTTTTAACAACTTGCCTATTTGGAAAACATTGATTGACTGTCTCAAAGCTTTTCAAATACTTTACTTGTATAACTGCCGCTTTTATACTAGATCTAAATCAAAGGATTTTAACGTTAATGTCTTTCCATATAACAAAACTGACATTTGCAGAAAAGCCCCTCTTTCAAAATAATTTATTTCCCTTAGTAAATCAATTGGGAAAAATCCCCAAAAAATACAGAAATTCGATTTCATCATATAATTAAACATATAAAATTTTACAATCCTTTTAGGAATATTTGAAATAAATTTCTAACCCAATTACTTCATAGTTACCATCAAAAATTGATAATAAAATTTCCATAGCTTGGAAAATTCTGAAAATTAAAATCCATCTCTAAAATCATGTTTTCCTCAATATAAAAATTTTCCTTGGCAATTTAAAATCAGTAAACCTCAGTTTTGAGCCTAAAACCATATGGATTTCACATAATTTAATGGTTTAAATCAAACAATCCATAAATTTAAGCATATCATCATTCAGAATAATCACAGAGACAAGATAAATACTCAAATCTAAAATCTTATGATTATAAAACCAAAAAGAGATGGTATGAATTATTATTCACCTTAAATTTGATAAGCAACTTGAGATTTGTTGTTGATTAATCCTTCCTAGCTTTTAGATCTTTAGCTTTTGATAAATTTCTCCCTTTCTTCCTTGATAATGGCTGGCTTTAGTTTTAGGTTTTAGATTTGTGTTTGTGATCGTGAGAAAATGAAATGTGAATGAACAAAATGAGAAGTAATAGTCGTGTATAATAAGGAGGCTATTTTACTAATATGCCTGTGTGTAAGTTAATTAACTAATAACCCAAATTAAAGCCCATTTATCTTATGTTTAAGTGCGACCCTATATGTTTTATTCAAATCTCAATCTCTTTATCAATATTATTCTATTAAATTTATCTAATTAAATCTTATGAGTAATGTTATAAAAAATTAAGGATGTTACAATTTATTTAGCAGAAATAAACCCTATTTTACTATTACATTATTATAGACACTTCTATGACTTCCAGTTAATTAATATTGGGTAAGTGTTATATTAGCAATTGCTTGTTAATTATGGGTTAAATTTACAAATCTAATGTTAGGTAAATAGTAGATTACAACTTAGATAGTCCAATGGAATTAATGGTGACTCCATTAAGTACCATTGGAGTTACTAAACCTCTTTTAAATTGAAAGTTAATTATTTAATAAAGTTATTTTAAAAGTATAATTATTAATAAGACTTTAAGGATAATTATTATCTATTAAAAATGTTTTTAAAAGATAATTGATTTTTGTTTTAATGAAATAAAGAGTTAATTATTTTATGATTCTTTAAAAGTATTTCATAAAGTTATTTAAGAATATTTTTCCAAATTATTGTTTTAAATGTTGATTGTATTTATTTATTTAAAAGTTAAGTCCATTCCCCTGGCCGGTACTTAACCAGGCCGGGTTATAACATTACTTCTGATGAATCAATCATTTCATAGATCAAATGATTTCATTTTTTGTTTTTATTATATCAAACCAAAGATACTTGAAAGATTCGAGACGAAACAAACAAAAGAGGTTAGAGACGACCCAAGAAATGTCTAAGGATTGTAACGACCACGACTTTCTCTCCACAGAAAGTCGCATCGTTAATAAGAAAGAAAGGGGTGAGAAGTAGAAAAGAGAAGAGAAAAGAAACAACACAAATACTCACAGCGGAAACGAACAAAATATATTATATCACATAAATATTACATAGTATCATATACAACACTTATCAGAGTTACACAGATTACACATCATATACTAGACAGTTATAAACTCTTGGGTACTCAAATTTTTACGAGTAGCCAAGGGATTCAGGTTAGCCTTGACGAATTGTGGAGGAGCAATGGAGCAGGAGGCTTCAGCGTTGTAGATATAGATAGTAGTTTCCGCTGTGTTGATCTTGTTTAGATCTTTGTTTTGTATTGAGTTGTAATAACTAGACAGATGTTTATAACTGTCTAGTATATGATGTGTAATCTGTGTAACTCTGATAGATGTATATGATACTATGTAATAGTTATATGATATATTATATTTTGTTCCGTTTCCGCTGTGAGTATTTGTGTTGTTTTCTTTCTCTTTCTCTTCTTTTCTATTTCTCACCCCTTTCTTTCTTATTAGCGATACGACTTTCTATGGAGAGAAAGTCGTGGTCGTTACAAGGATTTACCTTCGGACTTTTTCAGAATTACCCAACTTGAGCACCTACGTCACTCGGCTCGCGTGCAACCCCGCCCCGTTATGTAATGGAAGAATTGAGCTTATTGCTGGTTATTCAGCGCCAGCAATTGGCTGCCAGATTTCGTCCCGTCCGTAGCGCTTCGGAAGTCACTGTAGCGTGGCTGAATGTAGAGCGGTCCGCGATGGAAGCCTTTAATTGGTAGATTATTTAGAACTTCGGAAGATGGTCAAGGTAGCTTGCTTCCAAGCCACTACACTAGATGCGCGTAATGCCCTTTGATTTCACCTGTTTCAGCTTGCACTTTATAAATAGCTTCAGCACAAAATAAGACAATAGAAAGACGTGACATATTTGCAGAAATAATTACTTAAGTTATTTTCATATGATTTTTAGTTAATTATTATTTGAAGTTAATTATGATTTTATTTTAAAAGTTAATTTATTTATGTATATTCATACTGCTTTAAGAATTATTTATTATTATTATATCAATACTATTAGAAGTTAAAAAATTATTATATGATCAAAAAGATTTAAGTTATTTTTTAATGAAAGGTTTAAAAAAGGTTTCATCCAATAGAAGGGAATAATAAAAGGGTTTATAAATTGGAAAGATATTTTTGAATTGGAAAAGGATTTGGTTTTTAAATGATGCCAGAATGAATATTTATAATTGGGTTTAGAGATCTAAAAAGGAGAAGTCTTATAAATAGGATTTTAAGATTTATAAAAGAGTATTTTATAAATAGACCGGAGCCTTATAAATACTTTATAAATTGATTTGGAAAGTTATAAAGAGATTTTTATTTATAACAATAAAAGAGATTTAAGGAAAGAATTAGTGTTTGGATTATTAATATCTCCGTTTTTATGACACATGGAATTTTGGTCATTATAATATGATTTGAAATGGAAAATCTTTCTGATTATTTCGTGAATATACTTATAGTATTATTTAAGTACAAGAAAAAGTTTCTATCTTTTGAAAGTGAAATGTTTGGTGAATATACTTATACCATTGAGATAAGTATATGGTTATATTTTCTAAGTATGAGAAATGGAGTAGTTTTGAATATACTTATCCTGTTGAGATAAGTATATGGAACTGATTTCCAAAGTATTTGAAAGGTGATTTTAAAATAATGGAAACATAATTAAATAAGGCTTAGTGATTTCCATGGGAAATGTGATCTTCGTTTGGTATGTTTGTTATTTGATAGTTACAACCAACTATCAAACCTTGGCTTAAATATGCAATCCTTCTTCATTTTGGTGGTACAGAAATATTCCTTACTTAACACCGAAGAATTTTAACTCTGGAAATATCTTTAGGAAACACGGGGATTATATGGTACAGTTATTATCGGTGGTGCTATACTATGTATAAAATCATTTTGTTCTTCTAGGACAAATGATAAGGAGATCTGTCCACTGAAACGGTTAGGGGGTGATCCCCACTCTTATGTGTTGTTTGATTATTTCCTAAAGAACGGATATTGAGCGTTCTGAAAAATCGACAATTGGTATTTTTTGAGCACCCGGGAAGTGAAAGAGTGTACTTGTAAGAGATGACTCGAAACCCGTAACCACGACGAAACCATATACGTTTCTATGGAGGAGTTTCGTGATATATTGAGACGTTGGAAACCATGTGTGGTTCCGAATCCGTTGGAGGTATAGGAATCCGTGTGCGATTCCAAGATTTATTTGAGATATGGGAATCCATGTGTGATTCCGAGTCCTGTTGGGATATTGGAATTCATATGAGATTCCATGATCTGTTTTGATGGCGGTGCGTGAGCTAGAACGTCGGACGTAGCCTTATCAGTGGAATTGACTAAAAGCAGTGATAGGAGGCATGGCCAGTAGGGTTGGCAAGCCCATAGGGTGTAGTCGGCTCCTCTTAGATGTTACTTACAGTTGTTATGCATGCATGGGGCAATGCACTTGGTCTTACCGAGACCAGCCATGTTTTTCCTATGATACATCACTAGGGATGTATGTTGCTTCAGAAGGATATCTCTGATCCTTGTGTAGGAGGACCGTTTCTCGAAGTAATGAGGGCACCTCCATGGAAATCCTATACAATTAGCAAACATGCCTTATCAAGTTTTGATTATATCCTAGTATTATTGTGACGTACACTCATGAGAATCACAGCTACTTGATTATTATTATTTTCACCCTTGGACATTATTACAATACCATTGGATTTTATGATATAAAAGGTTTTGGTTCTCGTAAGGTAAAACCCATCTGTGATTATATGCGGCGTGGTTTTATGGAATACCTTTATTTCAAAGGTTTATTTAAAATTTAAAATCCATTTGATTGTGTTTCTCATGCTGATTTTACCAGACTGACCCGAGCTTTGTTTTCCTGTAATGCTCGGGTCAGACGAAGCATACTTCCAGGTTTAGTTGGATGTTTTAGAGCTTCGGGAGGTGAGTTGGAGGCCCAGAGACGTATTCACGTACATGGTTATTTTTTCGTTGCATTCATGGTTGTATTTATCGACAATTGTGAGGACAGGTTGTCATAACTGTCTGGGCTGAAATAGGTTAGTATACTTTGATTGATGTTTGTGTATACATATAGTACAGTTTGTTTTTGTGTAAAGATTTGTTATGTATTATAAATCATTCGTTCCGCTATGAGATTCTGTATTGTTATTTTTCTTCTTATCTTCTTCCTTCTTTCATTTCCCCTGACTATCCGTCTTTCCATTCAATTTGAGTGGTTCATGTGTGGTTTATTGGCCGCTTAAACTGTACGGAAAAAGTGGGTCATTACAGTTGGTATCAGACCTTAGGTATAGCGAACACCTATGCTTTGGTGGGTTAACTCAGTTGAGATAGGGTAATCGAGACCCTGGGATGAGTTTGAGAGTATATATAGAAGTGCACGTATTTGTTAGTGATATAAAAATGTTTTATATTGTGTAGTTTGATCTGTTGAGTGGCTTAAGAATTCGGGTCGATGTGTTTGGCCAAAATTATCGATAGGGATGTCCTAAACACTTGAACAAGAAAAAACTGACACAATATTGATTTAAAATTTGGGTAGATAAAATAATTTTACATAAGATTATATTTATATACATAAGAATATTTTTTAGATAAATTTAATACAATTATTCTTGTTTGTGCTTGGTTGATAGAAATGATAATATTCCATCATTATCATCTAGGATTTGATCGGTCATGCTCGCCCATTTCTGAGCATTGACAGTCATTGGTTAATCTACCTTGAATCTTCCTTTTTGAAAACTGGGTTGGGTAGACAGGAATTTGGGAACATTGAAATGAATATCTTATGAAATAATTTCACAATTTGAATATAAGGCATTTGTTGATAATGTTGGTTAAAATTTGATTTTTAAGGGGTGGTATATTTAAAAGAAATTTAAATATTTTGGGATGGATATTTTAGAAACGATTATATATATATATATTGATTTGATAAAATTAAGTTTTAATAAATGTTGTTTTATTAAAAAGATTTGGGATATTTTGGAAATGATTGAATATATAAGTTGGTTGTATTTAAGTGGGGTTTGTAAAAGAAGTTTATTAAAGAAAACTTAAATATTTCTGAAATAAAACTTGAAAATTATTTATATAAGGAAGCTAGAATATTTTCGCAATAAATATTTGAGAAATGATTTCCTTTAAATGGGGATGTTTTATAAATTTGATTTATAAAATGTGTGTATAAATAAAAGGAATTTGAGAAATTAAATCCCGGTATTTTTGAAAAATGGTTTTCATGGTTTACAAGTTAATAATAGTATTAGAAAATATTCTTGGGATAAAATTATTTCTAAAGTTCTTTTTAAGGGGATATAAGTATTGAACTCACTTTAGTCATTGGAAAATAATTTCGACGATGATTGCAACATCGCTGGTGTTCATTTTCGAATTTTCAAGTGGGGGACTGTTACCATTAGGGTCTTGCTATATAATCGTTTTGATAAAACAAATTTTGATTTGATTCCAAAAGTATGATTTGATTTACCATAGATTAAATAATTATATTATCATTTTAAATGATTTGTGGAAAAAGAAATAATAATTTTATTTGACTTAGTTTTAGAATATAAATGATTTTGGAAATGGTAATAATAGTTTGCTTAACTATATTTTTAAGTATAAATTCTTTTGAAAAAGGAAATTTAAAAGAAATGTGTATTCCTTTGGATTTGGTTCGAGAAATGAGTTCTAATTTGTTTTGTGGTGATCAGAATAATTTTCTAAGTGATGATCGGATGTTTCCTTAGCCAAATGGTATTGTATATTTGGTAAATTATTCTCTTTGTCATTTTACGGTCGGAACGAGTTTGAATCCGGACGAATCCAAAGTAAGCCGGAAATTGATAGTTTATTAAAAACTATTTATTTGGAAATATATTTAGTTTTGTTTCAAAATGGGTTTGAAAAAGAAAGAAGTGGTTTTAAGTTAACTAGTGCAAGTGGCTCGAAAATAACTAAAAATGGGTAAGAGATACGTTTGGATGGTAAACGCTTCTCTTGAGTATTATCCTTCTTGTAAGGAGTATATGATACTATTTTGTAATACCCAGTTCCTTGGTAAAACTTGAACTATATTATATATATATATATTCTATGGATTAAAATATGGTATCATTTCAAAAAGTGTTCTATTTTAAAAACCCGGGTGTTTAGAATTCTTAAGTTAATTCAAAGTAAAGGTTTGAATCATATATGTGTATGCCCAGAGGGAATGATTGGGTATATACTAGTTTGTAAACTTAAGCTATGTTTTATGAAAATGTTTTCATAAACAATTAGGTGGTAATAGAATTGGTATTAGGAATAACAATTTAAATAAGTGCATAAGTGGACACGGATCATTTCTCTTCATCTAGTTTTGACCTAATATTTGAGTACAACACGTTAAGGTGTTTCACAACGTTCCAAATAAGGATCTATTACTCGATTTTTGACTGTGAGCACTTGGTAAGGGTTCTTGATGTGGAACCAAAGGTTTCTATCATAGTTTATGGCTATGTAAGGAGAACATAGGTTCCTAATCAAGGAGCCTGATCAGGGTCCACACTAGTAAATCGGGTGAGTGATACTAGTTCGGAAATGAATTTATGTATTCGGGTAGAATCAAATTAAATTCTATATATGATTGATCTATGAACAATCTACGGGCTTATGAATAATATTAGATGTTCATGTGGTGAAATTACGGGGACAAAATTCTTTTTAAGAGGGGGGAGTGTAACGACCTGGAATTTTATCACATTGATATTTGGAATATTTAATTAGTTTTAAATATTCGATTTTTGGGTTCTTTTAAAAATGTAATAAAATCTATGTTCCAAATAATAGCTTGATTGTCAATGATGTTTTTATTTTAATTTTTAGGATTTTTTTCATAATTTTAATTTGGAAAAGATAAGTTTTCGTTTGACGCTTTTTGCGGTAGACATTGGCATTTTTGACACTTCACAAGATTAGATAACTTGTCTATTTTATTGTTGTTTTGGGATCATGTCATATCGTTGTGCGCAATTATATTTTTATTTCGGTCGTTCATGGCTCATAAGTGAACGTGATTTTGTGTGGCATCATACCCTAAAGCTTTTAAAGATAAAAATGTAATAAAACACAAACAATGTACACTGTGCATAATGTTTTCTTGTCCCTTTCTTGAATTTTGGATCCCTTGTTTTGTGGAATCTTATTTTATCAAACATCATCATTTGGTTTGTGAAATTTGCCAAACGTGTGTGTGTGTGTGTATATATATATATATATATATATATATGCATCGATTCAGCATGAATACAAAAGGAGGGAGGTGAGAGCACATTTTCGTGACATTTCTTTCTTTCTTCTCTTTTTTGGATGGGCAAAGGCACATTTCTTGTTTCCATTTCTCTTTCCTCAACAAAAATGAAACACATCTACTATTCTTTCTCTATATATGCATAACAACCAACCTTCCACCTTCATTCCATTATTGTTGCCGAGTGTATCTTTACATGCATATGTGTTGGTGAATGTGAGGGGAGCTGTGGCATTCAGGCTTGCACATAAATGTGAGAAAGGAAATGGAGTCCATGCGCATGCAAGGGGATGTGTGGGGTTTTTTCTGGAGTGAGGATGTCTGTAGCATGTGTATACATGTAGGTGTAATGGAGGAGTAGTAGTTCAAGTGTGGATGGTATGTGTGCGCGCATGCATGGAAGATGGGACCCGACAGTGGTGCATGGAAATGACGAGGATGCTCGGGTTTAGACGGTGGTGGAGGAAGGCCATGCAAGGTGATGTGGGAGAGGATGTATGTGTGTGTACTGGTGGTGTGAGAGTAGCAGCTCGGGTTGATGAAGTATGGTGGTCAGTATACGAGATTTTATAGTGGAGGGTAGGCTTGGAGTTTTGGGCAGTAGCAGGGAAGAAGTGGAGGGGCAGTGGGCTTTGTGCTATGCAAGGTGGTAGCGCATGTGCATGCAAGAATGGAAATAAAGGAAAGAAAGTGGATTTGAGGGGTACTGTTCATTCCATTAGTTTTTACAGTTAGGTCCAAATCATTTTGTAACATTGCATGCTTTGGAGGGCTTGCTATGTTGGCAGGAGCGTGGAGGAAATGGGTGTTGGGCTGGGCTGAGTTAATGTGGGTGGGATAATTCCTTTGCTAATTTATTTAATTAGAAAATTAGTGTATGTTAAGTTATAAATTTCGATAACTTGCTCATATGAGACCCGTTTGACATACGGTTTGTTGCGTTGTCCTCGTGTTGACGGGTACAACGTTTTAGTATAACTTATTAATAGTTTGGACAAGTATAAATTTATGTCATATGAAAATGGACTGAATTTAAATTACATTATTATAATTAATAACGTCTTTTAAATTTATATACCTTAATTATTGATGTTTATTTGGCCAAATAAATTACTGTTGAGTTGAATTGATTGAATATGGTAATTGGACATTTGTTTAGCAGGATAAAACACCGTTCCGCTAATTAAATTAATTAGACATCTATTTAGCAGAATAAATCACCATTCTGCCATTATTAACTGGATAGTTTAAATTTCGACATTTATTTAGCAGAAATAAACCCCGTTCTGCTATTACATTAGTATAGACACTTTTGTGCCTTCCAGTTGAATAATATTGGGTAAGTGTTATATGAACAATTGCTTGTAAATTATGGGTTAAATTTACAAATATGATGTTATGTAAATACTAGATTATAACTTGGATAGTCTAATGGAATTAATGGCGACTCGATTAAGTACCATTTGAGTTGCCAAGCCTCTTTTTAAATTGAAAGTTAATTATTTAATAAAGTTATTTTAAAAGGATAATTATTAATTATTAATAAGACTTTAAAGATAATAATTATTTATTAATAATGTTTTTAAAAGATAATTGTTTTTTGTTTTAATGAAATAAAGGGTTAATTATTTTATGATTCTTTAAAAGTATTTCATAAAGTTATTTAAGATTATTTTTCCAAGTTATTTAATTACTGTTTTAAATGTTGATTGTAATTATTTGTTTAAAATTTATTTAATTATTTAATTAAAGTTGTTTTAATTTGATTTTTAGTTAATTATTATTTAAATTCAATTATAATATTATTTTAAAATTTAATTTATTTATATATATTAATATTTCTTTAAGAATAATTTATTATTATTATACCAATACTGTTTGAAGTTAATAAATTGTTATATGATCAAAAGGATTTAAGTTATTTTTTTAATAAAAGGTTTTAAAAGGGTTTCATCTGATAGAAGGGATTAATCAAAGGGTTTATAAATTGGAAAGAGGTTTTTGGAATTGGAAAAGGAATTTGGTTTTTAAATAATGTCAGAATGGATATTTATAAATGGATTTATAGATCTAAAAAGGAAAAGTCTCATAAATAGGATTTTAAGATTTATAATAGAGTATTTTATAAATAGATTGGAGACTTATAGAATATTTTATAAATTGATTTGGAAAGTTATAAAGGATATTTTTATTTATAAAAAGTAAAAGAGATGTATGGAAAGAATTAGTGTTTGGATTATTAATATCTCTGTTTTTATGAATATGGAGTTTTGGTCATTTTAATATGATTTGAAATGGAATTTTTTTTTGAATATTTCATTAATATACTTATAGTACTATTCAAGTACAAGGAAAAGTTTCTAAGTTTTGAAAGTGAAATAATTGGTGAATATACTTATACTATTGAGATAAGTATATGGTAATATTTTATAAGTATCAGATATGTATATGGTTATATTTTATAAGTATTGGATAAGTATATGGTTATACCATGGGAAATGTGATCTTCATTTGATATGTTTGTTATTTGATAGTTAAACAACCGACTATCAAATCTTTGCCTAAATATGTAATCCTTTTGAATTTTGGTGGTACGGAAATAATCACTACTTAAACCAAAGGATTTTAACTCTAGAAATATCTAGGGAAAACACGGGGATTATATGGTACAGTAACCGTCGGTGGTGCTATATAGTACGTATAAACTCCTTTTGTTCTTCAAGGACAAATGATAAGGAGATCCATCCACTTAAACTGTTAGGGGGTGATCCCCACTCTTATGGTTATCTGATTATTTCCTAAAGAACCGGTATTGAACATTCCGAAAAATCAACGATTGGTTTTTTGGAGCGCCCAGGAAACAGAGGAGCGTACTCATAAGAGATGACTTGAAACCCGTAACTACTCTGAAACCATTTACAGCTCCATGGAGGAGTTTCATGATATATTGAGATGTTGGAATCCATGTGTGGTTCCTAACCCATTAGGGGTATAGGAATCCGTATGCGATTCCAAGATCTATTTGAGATATGGGAATCCATGTGTGATTCAGAGACCCGTTTGGATATTGGAATTCATGTGAGATTCCATGATCTGTTTTGATGGCGGTACGTGAGCTGGAAAGCCGGACGTAGCCTCATCAGCGAAAATGACTAAAAGTAGTGATAGTAGGCATGGCCAGTAGGGTTGGCAAACCCATAGGGTGTAGTCTGCTCCTCCTAGATGTTACTTACAGTTGTTATGCATGCATGGGGTGCTGCACTCGGTCTTAGCGAGACCAGCCATGTTTTTCCTATGATACATCACTAGGGATGTATGCTGCTTCGAAAGGATATCTCCAATCCTTGTGCAGGAGGACTATTTTTCGAAGTACTAAGGACATCTCCATGGAAATCCTACACAATTAACGAACATGCTTTATCGATTTTTAATTATATACCTAGTATTGTTGTGATGTACACTCACGAGCATCATAGTTACTTGATTATTATTTTCACTCTTAGACATTATTATAGTACCATTGGATTTTCTAATATAAAAGTTTTTGGTTATCATAAGGTAAAACCCGTCCTTGTTTATGTGTGGCATGGTTTTATGAAATATCTTTGTTTCAAAGGTTTATTTAAACTTAAAAATCTATTTGATTGTGTTTCTTACGCTGGTTTTACTAGACTAACCCGGGCATTGTTTTCCAGTAAATGCTCGGGTTAACCCGAGCATATTTTCAAGTTTGGTTGGATGTTTTGGAGTTTTAGGAGACAAGCTAGAGGCCCAGATACATATTCACATACTTGGTCATTTTTTTCATTTCATTCATGGTTGTATTTATCGGCAATTATGAGGACATGTTGTTTTAACTGTCCGGGCTGAAATAGGTTAGTATACTCTCACTGATGTTTGTATATACATATTATAGTTTTTTTTTGTGTAAAGATTTGTTATATATTATAGATTATTCCACTGTAAGATTCTGTGTTATTATTTTTCTTCTTGTCTTCTTCATTCTTTCCTTTCCCCTAATTATTCGCCTTTTTGTTCAATTTGAGTGGTTCATATGTGGTTTATTGGCCACTAAAACTGTATGGAAAAGATGGGTCATTACAGGAATGAATATGAATTTGAGTTATAATGTGAATTGCAATATGTTTGGAGTGTTGTTTGTTAGAATTGAAAATATGAACTTAAGTAAAAATTTGATGGAATGGTTCATAAATAATATCAGTACTGAAGAAATTTACTAAGTGATAATGAAAATAAACATAAGAAGTGTTGTATAATATGTTTATAATAAAATTAAGTAATTGTTTTACGGAAATGGTCCATAAATAAATTAGTATGGAATGAAATGTTGTTAAACATAATGTGAATAATTAAATGTAAACCAATGTGAATGTAAGCAAAGTGAATGAAAATATAGTGAATGTTAATACTTGAATGTGGATAAAACCGAATGTGAATCAATTGAATAAGAATAAATTAAATGTAAATGAATTAATGGAGTGTAAGTAAATTGAAATGAATCAATTGAATATTAACAAGAAATGAATTTTCATAAATATAATGCTGACATTTGAAAATGCAAATTGATTTGTTGATAAATAAATTGGATGGATATTAATTGTTAATGAGTTATCTTGTTATATTTGCCACATTTGCATATAGATATTGTATTGGTACATGCTATACAATGATATTACTCCTTGTATACATGTTCTCATTGACTGTTGAGTGATTAGTAGCTACAGATGGCATAAGCTCCACAATTAGGGGCTCGCTTTCGCATTATATTCGTTGTATATGTTTGCTAATACTAAAATACACATCTCGGATTACATACAGTATTTTTATATTTTCCCTACGGGATGCCTCATCCTTGAAGATGAGATGTATATTTGTGATTATATATATTGTAAATTTTTTTGATCGGCCCACGCAAAGTAGACGCTGGTGAAATTTTCCGTAAATTTAAAGAGTTAGAATTTTTTTGAGAATTTTGGACGAATTATTGATAATTAAAATTTGATATTTTTGCTATAACATGGCATGGTATTTGTGATGACCGACCTTTTTGACCCTTGAGAACGACACTTAATACATTCATGGTATTCATGTGCCATTGCCCAAGTATTTGAAAGATGAGTTGTCATGGGGTAAAATATAAGAACAGAACAATAATCTCACAACGGAACGGTTAAATATTGTGAGAAATGCGGATTATGGATCTTAAGGCTAGAATAAACACTAGAGGAGGGGTGAATAGTGTTTTAAGAATTTACTAATTCTTTTTGAGTTTATATTAATTTGAACACAAATGTATGCAATATTCAGACACAGATATAATCACAGAATCAAACACAAATGCAAATATAAAGTAAAAGCAGTAAAGGAAAGAACACACCGGATTTTATACTGGTTCGGAGTTACCCTACATCCAGTCCCGCAACACAAGTACGGATTTCCTTTCAAAATCAATTCTTACAATTACACCCTCGATTTCAAGGCCACGAGGTACACCACTGCAGATTCACAATCCTCTAGGTAGAGATACTTGATTTTAGGGGCAACAAGTTCACCCAATTGATTTCCTAGGCTACAATCACACCTTCTCTTACTTGATTGATTTTCCAAGCTACAATCACACCTTTTCTCACTTGATTGATTTTCCAAGCTACAATCACACCTTTTCTCGCTCGATTGATTACAAAGAAGCCTATAACTCTGAATAGCACTGGGATGTTGTTGAGATAGTGATAGAGAATCAAACCAGAGATGATCTAGTTAGATTCAATGGTGATTTCGGTAGAGTAATAGTAAAAATGTATATAAAGAAATGTGGAAGAAGAAGAGGAGTGAAATCATAAAATTATGAATGTAAATTCGTTTCAAACATCCCCTATTTATAGTAGAACAACAGCCATGTCCATTCGGGAAAGGATATGATGAATAGACACTTCCTTTGAAATTCAAACTTTTGGAATCAACTGCCATCATGTCGACATGGGTACCTAGGGGTTGTCGACCTGCCTAATGTATTTTTGATAATTTGTTTTTCTTTTGAAAATAACTTCTATCTTATATTAAAACTATTTTAAACTTTATAAATATACTATAGTTAAAATAAATAAATAAGTATAGATAATAATATTTTGGCATATATAAAATTTTACTATAATTTCATATTTAAATCTTAAATATCAATATTAAAAGTTAAGTACATTATAATTAAAAATAGTTTAAAACCAAGGATAATTTTGATATTGAAAATAAAGATTATTTCGAGGCTAAAAGTATTTAAAACCAGGATAGATGTTTTTGATTTAAAAAGGAAGATTTTGAAATCATTTTGAAAACAAGATATAATTTTGTAAAACATTTGAATAAAAGTTAGTGGATACAAAACGATGTTCCACTAGATTTTTCATAGGTTCCATCCTACTTAGTGTTCCATCCCTTTAACAGGCTCGAAGTGGATTCCATTCCACGAATAAAATGGATTTTAAGATGTCAGTGCTTTTCTAAAAGTTTTAACATAATTCTAGACTCGATACTTGTCTTGTACTATTGAAACCTTGAACTCTTGATATCTTGATACTCATGAGTCTTGAATCTTGATGTCTTCGATCTTGAGTCTCTATACTGTACAGTCTTCATTCTCAGTACCTGCATGTTTATATCCTGCATATACATATATATCTAAACTATAATGTTAGTATTTATAGTTTATAACAAGTCCTAAGGTTGTTGTCATCAAAACCATTCTTTTCAAGGACTAACAATCTCCCCTTTTTGATGATGACAACCTTTGTTTATAAAATATTACTTCTATCCTAATAACTCCACCTAAAACTAATAACTTCCCCTTAATCTATGCCTAACTATCCTATTTTATACTTCTCCCCTTTTGTCATCAACAAAAACAAACTAACTCCAAACTACATAACTCCCCCTTATTCTTGTACTAAAGTACCTGTGTTTGCACAAAAAATGGACAAACACCTCAAAGTCATATGATTTAATTGATTTTATATTGTTCTCAATGATTTAGGTGAATTAAGCAAATATATGAAAAGCAGGGACTAAACTGTAAAAGACACGCAGATTTATAGTGGTTCAGCCAGAATGTGCCTACGTCCACTTTATATATTATTTCTCCTTTCTAGTTCAAATTACAAGAACAAGGCTTCGATACCAGTAAAAGAAAGTTGTTTGAAAGTTCTCTCCGTGCTTGAGCTCTCAAACTTGTCCCCATTGTTGTACCCCTGCCCCTCTATTTATAGAGTGAGGCTGGGGGCAGGGGTCTTGGGTGTATATAGCTGCCGGTGGGCCTGGGCAGATGCGATCTGGCCTGGCAGCGTTGATCCGGTATGCTTTGGTCCGGTTGTGAGTGGATGGAGTTTGGTTCGGTGGGAGTTGGTATTGGTCCGGTGAGGATTTGGTTCGGTAGGACCTTGGTCCGGTGAGAACTTGGTTCGGTGGGTAGGGGAAAGAGTTGGTTCGGTAGGCAGGAGAAGGAGTTGGTTCGGTAGTGTGGAGCAGAGGTTGGTCCGGTGAGAACTTGGTTCGGTGGGCAAGGGAAAAAGTTGGTTCGGTAGTCAGGGGAAGGAGTTGGTTCGGTAGTCAGGGGAAGGAGTTGGTTCGGTAGTGTGGAGCAGAGGTTGGTTCGGCTATGCATAGGAAGAGGTTGGTCCGGTAGATGGAGTGGAAGTAGTGGCCTCTGAGTCCTGGTCCGGCAGTGCCATTGAATCTTCTGGTTCGATGGGGGTGGAGACGCACCCAACATTTGCCCCCCAAAGCGGGGCATATGCTTGCGTATGGCGCGCTTTGTTTATCCGGTCGCCCTCGTCCGGTTCTGAATGTCGAATTATCTGGTTCGGCTATTTTGTACTTGTCTATAAGTATGGGCTTGAAGCTTTCGTTATTCCTTACCTTTTGAAATAGCCGGACCAAATTCTTGACTGCCGAATAGATTATAGTGCCGAACCGGTCTTGACTGCCGAACCGGTCTTGACTGCCGAACCAGGTGAGACATTCTTTTGTCGAATGAACTTCGTCCTTGAAATACCAAATGACCATGGGGAGTATGAGGCCGAATGAAAATTCATGCCCTGAACTACCGAATGGCTTGTATGCCGAATGAAGCTTCGTGCCTTGTACTACCGAATGGCTTGAATGCTGAATGAAGCTTCTTCCTTGTTATACCGAACGAGTTTACGTGTTTATAAGTGGAATCCTAGACAATATACACTCGTTCGTTTATATCTCTATATCCTTATTCTAACAATGTGTTTTCTCGTGTTGCATATAATGTCTCATAAAGTTGAAACCCGTTCTGACAAGAAGAAATCTACGAAAAGAAGAGAATCTCCCGTCGTGCCCCCAGTCCAGCAGAATCTGGAACGACATGGACCCACCCCGAGATCGCTAGTGGGTACGGGTATGGTCCTCAAGAGCTTCTGAACTCACCTCCTGATTGCTTCCCTAGCTCCCTCAAAGACTAGCAGCTTGATGTCATTTCTCGCTCTTTCGGAATTGACAGAGCGCGTATATAGTTGCCGAGGGAAGGAGTGATGCCATATAATCCCCTCGAAGGATATTTCGCTTACAGCAGGTATCACTGTATGTGTGGTGCCATCCCACCTCTCAATGCCTGGATAGTCAGCTTTGTCACATATCTGAAGGTGGCTCCATTCCAGCTTCAGCCTAACTCCTACGCCATTCTGGTGAGCCTTTTTATTATCTTCCAGAGGAGATACGGGCGTCCTCCTTCCAACCGAGAGATCCGGTATTTGTACAACTTAAGGGGCTATAAGAAGGGGTCTCCATACATTAGCTTGGAATCAGCCGTATCTTTCAAGCCGGTCCTAGACTTATATTCGAAGTTCAGCATGTTTAAGAAGGAATGGTTTTTTATCAAGGATGACTCTGTTTCCATTCGTCGCTTCACTTCTGGCTGTAAGTCCTAAGCTTATTTATAATTTCCGTTCTGACTGCAATACCTCTTCTTATGTGTTTTTGTTTCTTGCTAGCGATAGGTGGCTTTGCGGTCGTAGAGAGTGATCGCCTGGTTCAGATGGTTGCGTAAATAGAAGCCATCACGGGAAGGGATAGGTCGGCCTCTTATTTGATTAGGAACGCTACACTTCTAGGGCACAACCTGATCCTACCACATCAGTCTATGGTCAAGCAGAGAGACACAGCGGAGGAGAGGGCTGCGAAAGTCGTAGGAGGGGCCACGGAAAAGAGCGGCAAAAGGAGACACTTCTCGGCGCACCCAGTCGCCGGGGGGAAGAAACTCAAGAAGTCTGATGGACCCTCTCCTAGCACACATCCAGATGTTCAGGAGGAGGATAAAGTGGAGGGGGAAAAAAGGCGAGGATGAAGGAGGTGAGGCGGAGAGCGGAAGCGGTGGAGAAGGTGACGGTGATCGTCACGGTGATGATGGTGGCGAAGGGCAGAGCGGTGATGGCGCCGGTGCTTTGTCTTCTGGGCAAGTAGGTGAGATCCAAGAGTGGACAGATGAGGCTTTCCACCATGCTTTCGAGGGGTTGGGGGAAGGATCGGCCTTGGTGGAGAAGATGAAGAGAACTGACAAGGCCAGAATTGGTGCCGATCCATCTTCTAAGGGCGTTTCAGCCAGGGCAACTCTGGCGATTCAAGGTGAATTTTTGACTCCCGCCGACTCCCTTTATGATATGTACTTAGGGATATTTCATGGCCAGTTCCCGTCTCTTTTTTGCTTGATATATTTCTTGGATTATGATTCAATGTGTGCTTGTAACACTTGGTTTTTATTCCAGGAGCGGGCAAGGTGGTCAAGACCTCGGACATTCGGCACCGCCTCGAACAATTCAAACTCCTCAAAGCTTCCGCTAAACCGAAGCCTCCGACCCACCGTTCCGGGGACGTAGTCGGCTACCGTCCTCTTCTCGGGGTTATTGAAGAGGATATTCAGAAGAGAAAGAGGAATCGCTCCCTATCCGAGCCTTCACCTGGTCCTCAGCCCCCAATCCAGCCTCTTCATGATATCATGGAGGAGGATACTAAGTTTATACCCTCTCCGCATCCGTCTAAAAATCCTACCGTTACTCAGATTGATCGTCCCGACTTGGCTCGTAATCCATTTGTGGGTCATCCTGATCTGGATCCAAGTTCTCATGATATTTCCTTCGACGAGGTTACCGGTGAGCACCTTCTCCCTCGCAATCCTATGGTAAAGGTGCTTGATGAGGCCAAGTCCCTGGACCTTGATTTGCTCACTACTCGGATCGTCACTATGAGGGACGAAGCTAAGGCAAACATCGACCGGGTTGCTGAGGAGACCAGGAAGTTGATGGGGCATCATACCCGACTGGTCAAGGCCAGGGAGGAAATCGAGAGTGCCAACATAAGATTGCGGTTAGTGGTTTCCGACCAGGCCAAGCAACTCGCCGACCAAGCCATCCAGATCTCTCAGCACGAGGCCGCCTCCAGACGACTAAAGAAAACTATGGAAGAGGCTAGCCGAGCCGAACTGCGAAAAATGGAGGCTACCTGCAAGGAACGGATCGATGTGGCCATTGCCATGGTGGATGAGGTTCGAAAAGCGGATCTGGAGCAGATAGAGGAGTTATCTGGGAGGCTTGAGGCCGCAGAGCTTGCTCAAGCTAAGCTGAAGGAGGAGATGGAGGCGATGCGGAAATCCCTTCAGGCTGACTACTCGAGATACCGATTGGAGAGAGAAGCTGCCGTTGAAAGGCTGTCGGCTTCCGAGGCCCGGATGAGGGAGTTTGAGGAGAACGAGGGGATGATGGACGAGATGCTCCAGGACATGTACTTCCGTACTTGGAAGCAGGGCAACCTATCCTTGGATGGATGATTATCCCAGGGTCATGGCTAGGATTTATCTTCGGGCTCTGGAGGAGGCTAAGGCTGATGCGGATAAAGAGGGTGGCACAGTCTTCAGCATGGATGTGGTTACTGCCCAGTTTACCAAGGAGGAGAAGGTGGCGGTGAAGGAGGGCATGCGGTTGCTTGCAGCTGAGGAGGCAGCTGTGCAAGTAGAGGATGATGATCAAGATGATCAAGGAGCAGATGCTGGTAAGTCTTCCTTACTAGTCTTTCCGTTAGTTTAGTTGCTTATCACTAATGAATTCTTTCTCTGACCGGACAGGTGGGCAACAGGACAAGGATAAGACTCCGACGCTGCCGGCTCCTTGATTAGACCTGGATATCTTTTTGTGGACTTGACATTATTGTATATGTTAGTCTTAAAATAGTAACGTAACTCTTAGGTTGTAATTATGCTACTTGTAATAAACAACACTATTCTTGACGTGTAACTTTCTAACTTAAGTTGATTCTGTCGTCTTTTGAATGTTTTTGCTATTTTGACATGTTGTATGAGAAATATAGCTATGCATATTCTTGTAATTAAATTGTGTTTGACGTCAAGTTCTTGTTTAAAATATGACTTGCAATGTTAGCGTGAGGTGTGAATAAATTATAGTCACGTGTTTACTCATGAAAGAAGGAAATACCGCCCTTTATATTTTGCTTGTAGATGGTAGCTTTGAATGTCTTGTGTGACCGAGTATGGAATGCGGTCTAGTATCTTGCTGTGAGTATCTGTTTCCATTAGCGAATGTCTCTTGTTTTGTGTCCTGTACTTCAGGGATTGTTACAGAGGATAGGAGAAAAGTTTCTTAAATAAAATTGAAATATGTGAAATGGTAAAACTTCCAATCACGGAAGGCCTTCGATGTGCTTAAGTTCGTGGCAAACGGGCTTTGTAGTCACTTTCCCTAGCTGTGGGTCTTGGAGACATTTGTCACCCATCTTACGCCTCCGCGGGGAGTTAATTCTTTTTTACCACAGCCGCACTTAAGACACATCGGAGCCGAGATCGCGCACAGTAAATACCCGGGCCATTATGGCCCGTAATCGTGGGTATTATTCGATTTACTGTGGCCGGCTAGCGTAGGTGCCGATCGTCAACCGTGAACTGCCCCTGGCTGGCCACACCTTATGTTGGGGCTTATAGTCGGTTCACAGTTGCCGGCGAGCCGAACGCCGTAATGAGCTACCTCGGCTATAGTCGGCCTTCTCGGTGGCTTATAATCGGCTCATTACAGTTGGCTTTTAGGGCCGTCGCGAGCAATGATTTAACCCGCAGCAGAGGGATGCCGGAGCAAAAGTGTCTCATTGGCGAGGGCATAGATTCGCATAGTACCTGTTAGGTTTTGTTCAGGTGAAGTTGCGCTGGGGAGTGCTCTGAATGGAAATGCTGTATGCTCAGGATTTTGTTCAACATAAAAGGATGAAGTTAACAAGCAGCCAAGATACAAAGGAACAAGTTAAAAAAGAGACAAGGTTTTTTAAAGTGGTTCGGCACGAAAATGCCTACGTCCACTGATTCTCTTTGTTAATTCACTTCATATGGGCAGTACAAGTTAAGAAAAGTATCGACGGAGGTGTTGGATGTTCCATGCCCTTTGGAACACCTCTCCGTCCACTGTTGACAAAATATAAGCTCCATTGTGGAGATCTTTATGAATTACATATGGTCCATCCCAGATTGGATCTAGTGCTCCGGGGTGAGGGAAGATTCGCTTGAGGACAAGATCCCCTTCTTGTAAGGTACGATGCTTGACTTTGGAGTTGTATTGTGCTGCCACTTTTTGCTTGTGGGCTGCTGCTTTGAGGACTGCATCATTTCTTCTCTCCTCAATTAGATCTAAAGACATGTGAAGGAGTTCTTCGTTCTCTTCTGGGTTATAGTGGATCCTACGGTGGGAAGGCACGATGGTTTCAACTGGGAGCATAGCCTCCGATCCGTATGCCAAAGAGAAAGGAGTATGCCCTGTTGATGTTCTGAAAGATGTGCGATAGGCCCACAGTGCCGTAGGGAGTTCATCCACCCAAGCGCCCTTTGACTTTTCGAGTTTCTTTTTTATTAGAGTTTTCAGAATTTCGTTGACGGCTTCGACTTGCCCGTTTGCCTGGGGATACGCTACGGATGGGAAGCTTTTGTGAATTCCGTGCTCTCGACACCAGTTGGCGAATTCCTCGCTGTCAAACTGAAGTCCATTGTCTGATATGATTTTGAATGGGACTCCGTACCTGCACAGAACATTTTTGATCAAGAAATTAATAACTTTTGCTGAAGATACTTTATTCAGAGGTTCTGCTTCCACCCATTTGGTGAAATAGTCGACTGCCACTATAGCATATTTGGCCCCGCCTCGGCCCATTAGTAGTTCGCCGATTAAGTCAATTCCCTATATTGCGAAGGGCCAAGGGCTGGTCATTTGAGTAATCTCAGTTGTTGGTAGCCGCGGAATCTTAGCAAACTTTTGGCATCTGTCACATTTTTTTACGAAATCTAAGGCGTCCTTGCTTAAGGTGGGCCAGAAATATCCATATCGGAGTATCTTTTTTGCTAAAGTTTGCCCTCCGGTGTGATCTCCGCAGCTTCCTTGATGAATGTTGGATAAGATTTCTTTAGCTTCCCTCCCAGCGACACACCTTAATAGGGGGTTAGAGAAGCCGCGCCGATAGAGGGTGCCCTCTTGTATTGGGTAGCGGGAAACTTTCCTCAAGATTTTCTTGACTTCATTATGCCCGTTGGGCAGTGTGCCACTTTGCAAGTAGTTTCGGAGGGGAGTCATCCAAGTTGCTTCTTCGGTTGCAGCTATCAGATTCACTTGCTCAAAACTTGGGGTCAGTTGCTTTGAGATGGCTACTGCTCCGGAAATAGCGCCGTCTCTCATGCTAGCTTGCTTTGCCAATTCGTCGGCCTCTTGGTTCTCTTCCCGAGGGATGTGTTTGACTAAATAGCGGTCCAATCGATTGAGAAGTAACTTGGTCTTCTTTAAATATGCTATGAGTCGTTCTTCTCGAGCCTGGAATTCTCCTAGTATTTGATTAACAATAAGTTGAGAATCGCTATGAAGACACAAAGAATTGGCTCCGATTTCTAAGGCAAGTTCTAATCCAGCTATCACTGCTTCATACTCTGCATCGTTGCTGGTGGCAGCGAACTCCAACCTTATAGCATAGTGCAGCTTATTTCCCCTGGGAGTGATTATTACTACACCTGCCCCCGAGCCTTGTTCGTTTGACGCACCATCCAAAAAGAGATTCCACTTGATGTCTTCTGCTATTTCCGATTGCTCTTTACCTTCGTTGGTAGTGAATTCTGCAATGAAATCGGCCATGGCTTGTCCCTTGATGGCGGTGCGAGGGTGATAGGTGATATCATACTGACTTAGTTCAATGCACCATTTAAGTAGTCGCCCAGAGGTGTCGGGACGATGGAGTACCTGCCCCAGTGGTTGATCGGTCAGAACTTTGATGGAATGGGACTGGAAGTAGTGACGCAGTTTCCGTGATGTGATTAATAAACAGTATGCTAGCTTCTCAAGTTTAGGATATCTGACTTCTGCCCCCGTAAACCTCTTACTTACAAAGTATACTGGCCGCTGCGTGCGGTTGTCTTCCCTTACCAAAGCAGCGCTTAGGGCGTGAGATGACACAGCAAGGTATAGGTATAATTCTTCGCCTTCGCTTGGAGTCGAGAGTACCGGCGGTTTCTGGAGGTGTTCGATTAAGTTAAGGAAAGCGGTTAAGCATTCGTCAGTCCATTCGAACTTTCCTTTGTCTTTCTTTAGAGCTTCGAAGAAGGGGACGCACTTGTCGGTTGCTTTGGAGATGAATCGGCTTAAGGAGGCCACTTTCCCATTCAGGCTTTGCATTTCCTTTCAAGTGGAAGGTATTTTGATATCTTTTAGAGCTCGGACTTGTTCAGGGTTTGCTTCAATCCCTCTGGCATGGACGATGAATCCCAAGAACTTTCCTGATGATACTCCGAAGGAGCATTTTAGAGGATTAAGTTTCATTCCATACCGGCGAAGTACTTGAAACATCTCGCCCAGATGGCTTACGTGATCGTCGGCTTTCCTTGACTTTACCAGCATGTCATCCACATACACTTCCATAGTTTGTCCTATTAGCCCTGCAAACATCTTGTTGACGAGGCGCTGGTAGGTGGCTCCAGCGTTCTTAAGTCCGAAAGGCATTACTTTGTAGCAGTACAAACCCCGGTCAGTGATGAAACTAGTGTGGTCTTGATCGGGAGCATGCATAGGAATTTGGTTATATCCTGAGTATGCGTCCATAAAGGATAAGAGTTCGTGCCCGGCTGTGCTGTCTACAAGTTGATCGATTCGGGGAAGTGGGAAGCAATCCTTCGGGCAGGCATCATTTAAGTTGGAGAAGTCAATGCATGGTCGCCACTTCCCATTAGCCTTCTTTACCAGTACCGGGTTGGCGATCCACTCTGGGTAGATGGCTTCTCGTATGAAGTCATTGGCAAGTAGATTCTTTACTTCTTCATCGTGGGTTGCTGATCGTTCTGCCCCCATACTTCTCTTTCTTTGTTTTACGGGCGCCTTGGTAGGATCAATGTTTAGTACGTGGCATGCTATGTCAGGAGAGATTCCGGTCATGTCAGCATGTGACCATGCGAATACATCCAAGTTGTGGCGGAGAAAGTCAATGAGTTGTTCCTTCAATTCAGCTTTTAGCTGGGACCCGATTTTCAATAGTCTACTCGAGTCATGCTTGTCTACAGATATAAATTCCATAGCCTCTGCAGGCTCGGCGGTGTCTTCCTCCTCTTTGTCCCTGGGGTCTAATTCATTGAAAGGGTCGCTGGTATATCGAAGAGGAGGGGCTTTCTTTAGTTGCTATGCTTCCAAACTTTTTGTGCAGAGGGCAACCTCTACACTTTTCCCTTTATCCTTCCTGTGGTTGTTGCGAAGTTCAGTCACATAGCAGTCTCGAGCAACGTCCTGGTCTACTTCTACTTACCCTACTCCATTGTCCGTCGGAAATTTCATCTTTAGGCACCATGGGGCAAGGACAATTTGGAAGTCAGACAAGGCTGGCCTTCCTAAGAAAGCGTTGTAAGCCGAGTGGTTTTCTATCAGCAAGAATGTCTGTTTCCGTACCACGGAGCGAGGATGACTTCCAATTTCGACAAAGAGGTCCAGTTTCCCGAGGGGCATCTTCGCATCCCTAGTGAAACCGTGTAGTGGTTTATTGCAGGGAGAAATATCCTTCATTGATAGTTTCATTTTGTCGAACGCATGCTTGAATAGGATATTTACCGAGCTTCCAGTGTCTACTAGAATTCTGAAAACTTCGGCTGGACCGAGCCGGACAGAGATGACCATGGGATCCATGTGAGGGTACTGCCTTCCCTCTAGGTCACGCCTACTGAATGTGATGTCATCACTATCTTTCCGCTTCGGGTGGCGCTCTTCTATAACAGAATTAACGTAGGCTTCATTGTTTCTAAGCGACTTTCCATATCTTTCCATCTCTGCCCAGCTTCTGTCGGCGATGTGCGGTCCTCCCGAGATGGTATGGACCACTATCTTCTCTTGACTGGAACCGCTAGTGTTGCGATTTCCTCTGCCGATCTTTGGTGAGGGTAGCCTTGGGTTCTCATTGGCAGGAGCTGGAGTCATGTCCTGACCTTGTACATAGCGTTCAAGTTTCTTCCTTCTGATGTGTTCTTCAATCAAGTCTCGGAGATGATGGCACTCATTGGTATCATGCCCATGAGATTCGTGGAAGCGGTAGAACTTTCCAGACTTCTATGCGTTATCTGATTCCTTCTTGTACGGTGGGCGTTTGTATCTAACTTCGCCTTGGGTGGCAAGGAAGATGTTTTCGACGGTTTCGTTCAAAGGAGTGTAAGTGTCGAATCTCGGTCCTGGCCGATATAGGCGCTTTTCTCCCTTCCTGCCCCCAGCATTGTCTCTGGAGTCATTTCTTCGAACGTCTTTTGCCACAGCGGGCGCGTTGCTGTGAGTTGCCTTACTTTGTTGCCATGACTGCCCCTCAGTGGCAGCATCTTCAAGCCTCATATACTTCCCGGCTTCATGGAAGAAATCGGGTAAAGTAGCTGGTTTTTCCTTTGCAGCCTTCTAGCAAACTTAGTATCCGGATGCACACCAATACAGAGGGCCATTAGGATAAGCTTCTCATCGGCATCTTGGACTGCGGCCGCTGCGGCATTGAATCGGGTTAGGTATTGCTGTAGTTTCTCTCCAGGTTTATGTTTGATGCTGGATAAGGAATAAGCGTCCTTGGGTAGTTCCACATGAATGCGGAACTGGCTGATAAACTTTTCTTTCAACATTTCCCACGAGCTAATGGATCCCTGGGGTAAATGACAGAACCAGGAGGTAGCTAGATCTGCCAAGAATAGTGGAAAGCATTTGCACAGTACTCCCTCTGTTGCTCCACTCATGAGCATATGTTGTGTGTATCTCTTTAAGTGTACAACGGGGTCGGAGGTTCCTTTGTAAGGTTCCATTGTTGGCATCTTCCATTCTCGGGGGGTGATAGCAATTTCAATATTGCGGGCGAAAGGGCTGGTTACCCTAGCGCCTATCCCTCGATCTCTTTGATCCCGTTGGACGCATTCTCTAAACAAGCGTGCCATCCTTTCATCAGAATTTGGAGCAGATAGAAACGAGTTTGGTTCTGTTCTGTGGGATTGATTCCGTCCAGATGACCTGTAGGGATGGTATCGTCTATCATTCCTCACATTTTCCAGTGGGTGCCTTTGGTCTTCTGGGAGCATGCTAGGATCAGCTACAGCTGGCCCTTGCCTCGATCTTCCCCTGTTGGGTTCTGATCTAAGCACTTCCTCGGGTCCAACTTCGGGCTGGATTCTAGCTCGGCCCCATTCACTGGCGTTTCCGTGGTTAGGCAGTATGACAGGCTCAGCTATAGTTGACCTCCGCCCAATACCTCCACCGTTGGGTTCGGTTCCAAGCGTTTCCTCAGGCCTAACTTCGGGTTGTGCTCGGTCTTGGCTCCTACCATGGTCGCTTCTGTTGTTAGCTCCTTCGAAGAAGGAAGATCTTTGTTGTCTCCGAGACCCTCCGGACTGGGATTCTCCCCATGATTCAGTGTTGCGGTTGGATTCTTCAGCATCCCTTAAGCGTGACATGAGATGGTCCACCAAAGCTTCCTGTTGGGATGTGAAGCGGTTAGTCACTTCCATCACAACCCTGTCTAGATCTGCCCTAGTGATTGCTGCCGGTTGTTCTACGGCAGGGGTAGTCGGATTTGCCTGACCTTCATCTGGCACTGCCGCTGGAAGGGGACGATTCACCTGGTCTGTGACCACTGGGTCTGGAAGACTGCTAGTTGCGATGTTTTTCCCTTTGTTAACATCTTTTTTCTACTTGGGAGGCATTCTTTCCAAGCAATGAACGATGCTGTTAGGAAGAGTGTTAAGTGGAAGAAGCTGAAGCTTCGAGCTTCAGTTCTCAGTGAAAGCACCAAAAATGTTTGCACAAAAAATGGACAAACACCTCAAAGTCATATGATTTAATTGATTTTATATTGTTCTCAATGATTTAGGTGAATTAAGCAAATATATGAAAAGCAGGGACTAAACTGTAAAAGACACGCAGATTTATAGTGGTTCAGCCAGAATGTGCCTACGTCCACTTTATATATTATTTCTCCTTTCTAGTTCAGATTACAAGTACAAGGCTTCAATACCAGTAAAAGAAAGTTGTTTGAAAGTTCTCTCTGTGCTTGAGCTCTCAAACTTGTCCCCATTGTTGTACCCCTGCCCTTCTATTTATAGAGTGAGGCTGGGGGCAGGGGTCTTGGGTGTATATAGCTGTTGGTGGGCCTGGGTTGATGCGATCTGGCCTGGCAGCGTTGATTCGGTACGCTTTGGTCCGGTTGTGAGTGGATGGAGTTTGGTTCGGTGGGAGTTGGTATTGGTCCGGTGAGGATTTGGTTCGGTAGGACCTTGGTCCGGTGAGAACTTGGTTCGGTGGGTTGGGGAAAGAGTTGGTTCGGTAGGCAGGAGAAGGAGTTGGTTCGGTAGTGTGGAGCAGAGGTTGGTCCGGTGAGAACTTGGTTCGGTGGGCAGGGGAAAGAGTTGGTTCGGTAGTCAGGGGAAGGAGTTGGTTCGGTAGTCAGGGGAAGGAGTTGGTTCGGTAGTGTGGAGCAGAGGTTGGTTCGGCTATGCATAGGAAGAGGTTGGTCCGGTAGATGGAGTGGAAGTAGTGGCCTCTGAGTCCTGGTCCGGCAGTGCCATTGAATCTTATGGTTCGGTGGGGGTGGAGACGCACCCAACAACCTGCATTAAAATATATACAATGGAGTATATAATAGATAAATTAAGATATAATTATACTGATAGACATGATAACTAATCAAAGATCATATAAATATCAATGTATATTCATACAAATTATGTTTTGCACACCAATTATCAATCCATACCAAATCAAATCAAGTCAAATCAATCCAAACAATCAATTCAAATCAAATAAAATCAAACATTACGAGGAACTTCCACCCATCCTTCTTCTCCAAATATTGGATCTGCTTTAATGGCATCCCAATTTTCATTGTCATTGGTGAGAGAGACTGAAGGATGTGCTTCATTATCATCTTTGTGCAGGGAGGAAATCATCCATCGAATTGCATCGAAATGCTTTTCTTGTTCCTTGATCATCTTGATTTGACTTAACTCTAAGTGTCGCTGATTACGGAGAATGAAAGAAAGAATATTCTTGAAAGAATTAAGGGTTTCTTCAAGATTCTCAGTCAAATTATGAATTGGATTGGCCATTTTTGAATTTGTGAGAAGAAATATAAATAGAGTAGATAAGAAATGATTTTGAGTGATGAATTCTGGAAGAAATATGTATTTATAGATGTAGGAATTCATTTGAAATGATAGACACAAGGTAGTTATTCAAATTTCAAATTTCAAATGAGAAGTCATTTCTGACCAGTACTTGTCGACATGGTGTGTGGGGGGTTGTCGACAGGGGTCGGTTCATTTTGATGACTCATTTTGATTTTGTGAATAATTGTGTATATGTATATATTTATATAATATACTAACATTTATTATAGAGATAAGATAAGCTAGATAACAGAAAAGTAATTCAATTTCATTTCATAATGGAACGATACAACGATTAAACATTAAGAACTACACGAACATTCAAATCAAATCATACTAAAACAATACAACATGATATGAAAATGTAGAGCTAGTTAGATGATGACGAAGATGAAGATAATCCAAGTTTCTTGCTAACTTTGGAGAAAAATTGTTCATCTTGGTTGACATTTTATCCAATTTCTTACTAACAGACCGTTTAAGAATCCGTTGATTTTCAACAATAGTCTTTTGATTTTTGAGTAAGGTTTTGTTGGTTGGATTAAAGGGATAATCAATACTTTCCAAGGATGTTTCACCTTCTTCTTCTTCTTCTATTTCCATTTCATCCCCTTCTTCTTCTTCCTCCTCTTCCATCTCTTCATGAGCCAAACGCTCTTCCTTTTCGGCAAGAGTCTCATATGGTTGAAAAACATATGTAATTTTCATAAGAGAAATGTTTGAGTGATTAAAAACTTTTCTTGAAACAAATTGTTCTCCATTGAAATCTACTTCAAAATAATTAAAAATCAGAGTGAGATAGATTCCATGATATAAAGTATTTTCACCCATTTCAAGTTTTTTGGGACGAAGTTCATCCAAAATAACTTGTGCCCAATTAATATTATAATTTCCAAAAATAGCAAAAAGTGCTTTGCAAACTTTTGAAAGGTAACAAAACGATCGTTTGTGGAAACTAAATCTTATATTCTTTCAATGCTTGGAAAATATCCATATACTTATCTCATCGGCATAAGTATATTCACAAAACAATTAAGAGGATTTCATATTTCAAAAGCATACTTAAATGGGTCAAAAATAATTGTCTACAAGAAATGTGAATGTTTTCCATTATAATTATAAAGATCATTTATGGAAATCAAATCTCCTACACTTGTCACGTTTCCGATATTCTCAACTTACTCTACCCCTTGCCCAGAAACAAAGCCAGGTAAGTTAGGGCACTGGTTGCTCCTAGCCTTCCCTAGACACTTCGGTTCCAGATCTCACAGATAGAGGATCAATCTACTCATCGGCTTTTAGTGCCAAGTATAGGACTACTAACTTTCCATAAATAACCCATTTAAGTCATTATTTAAATTTTGAAGCTCCTTTAAAATACTTTAAACAAAGATTTAAAACTTCCATTCAAATCATAACTTAAACGCATCATCTTTAAAGGAGAATACGACCAAGAGGGGTGAAGCTCCCTCTTAATCAAATGGATTAATTTCCTACAGCCTAACCAGATTCGACCAGATTTTGGTCCACTAGAAAACATCTTGATGGCTTAATTTGATTCGACTACATTTTGGTCCAATAGGAATCCTTCTTATCAACTATGGAATAACATGATTCGACCAGATTTTGATCCAATGTCAACCATCCGCATGGTAGAACCTGATTCGATCAGATTTTGGTCCAATGGCAACCATTCGCATGGAATATAATAATCATTATGCTATTTTGTTTCATTAGGCAAGTAATTATACTGTTCTGTTTTATTAGGCAAGTAATTATACTATTCTGTTTTATTAGGCAAGGTTAATAATTCTCTCTTGTTTTATTAGGAAAGTAATTATACTATTCTACTTTATTAGGTAAGGTTAATAATTTTTTCTTGTTTTATTAGGCAAGTAATTAGACTATTCTGTTTTATTAGGCAAGTAATTATACTATTCTGTTTTATTAGGCAAGGTTAATAATTCTCTCTTGTTTTATTAGGCAAGTAATTATACTATTCTGTTTTATTAGGCAGGGTTAATAATTCTCTCTTGTTTTATTAGGCAAGTAATTAGACTATTCTGTTTTATTAGGCAGGGTTAATAATTCTTTCTTGTTTTATTAGGTAAGTAATTATACTATTCTGTTTTATTAGGCAAACTTATTCTTAAATAAATTGGTACCCATAACCGCCTTATAACTCGAACCATCTTTAAACTAGCATTTTACATCAATTTAAAAAATCCATGCAAGACGTTTTATCCAAATTTTTATTCTAGATATAAAATCCATTAATTAATAATTTAAAATCATATTAACTATTTAAATTCAAAGTGATTAAATTATGGATCGTAACAGTATTAGTTAGCATCTATGAGTGAATTTGGAAACTTAGATAGGTGATAATAAAATTTCAACAAATTAATTTTTGGAAAGTTAAAGGCTTAAAAGAATTTGGAAATCAATTTCAACTAATTGGTTTTGAAAAGCTAATGAGTTTGGGCATTATTTATACGTTGGAAATTTCGTGACGAAATTCTTTTAAGATGGAAAGAATATAACGACCCAGAATTTAAGTCGATTGAATTTGAATATTTAATTGAATTTAAATATTGAAAAATTAATTTTATAAGTTAAATAACTTGAAATTCAAATGTAAGGATTATTTGAATAATTGGAATTGTTTATAGAATTAAATCTTGAATTTGATGTGAATTAAAATGACTTTGAAAGTTGATTTAAAGTTTTCTTTGAATAAGAATAAAGATAAGTAAACTTTTAATTTAGAATTAAAAGTGGTTATTTGAATTTTATATAATTAGTTTTAATTAACGTGTAAAAATAGCCTTCCAGGGCATTATCTCGGAATTGGACGAAACCAGTTCCATTGGATCCCTAATAGCAAATTATTGTATGCCAACTAATTTCGTGGTGATTGGACGTATCATTTGGTCGTGCAAGCTCGAAACACATAGAAATTAATTAAAGGAATTTAAATTAATATAATTTGATTTTGAAAAGCTAACTTTTGTATATGATGGAATTGGGTCCCGATATATATTCCATTGTGTCCAAAATAGGAGTATAATATATAGAACGTCAGATGGCACGCCTCGTTTGGAGTTTGAAAATCTAACATGTGAATAGTGTCATTGAATTTTCTATATAAGGATTTGAAAAATTATCTTTTGCAATCAAACCCTAGTTCTTCTATTAGTCGTCATTTCTATTTTAATGGCCGAAAATAGCCTGCCTTCCTCCCTCAATTTCTCATCATCCACTTGATGAAAGGCTACAGTGCGTGATGGAAAGCGTAGAGCTCGATGAGCTCTACGTAATGAACAGTTAGATCGTTGAATCGTCGATGAATGGAAGTGGAATTGGAGTGCATTTATTCGAACTTAGGCATGCGATGGGGAACGTTTTGGTCGACCGAGCTTGGCAAGAGGATGGTCGGAGTTGTGGCTCGAGATGGCATAGTTGTTGGTGGCGTTGGATCGATCTTCGGCGCGACGATGGAGGCCCAAGAATTAAGGGAAGGTCGGCGTTGATGGGTTTGGTAGCAGCCTGGGAACGATGAAGGTAAGAGGGAGATGATAAATTTAAATAAGTATATTAATTTATAAGTTAATTTTAATTTAAATGATATCAGCGTTCATTAATTCATATTAAACTTATACGTGGTCCAAATTGAACGTGCAAGTTGCATCACGATCGTATCAACGCGTACTATACTATGGGATTGGATGGATTTGGATCTAGTAGAAATTTTGGTTAAAATTGAATGACTATTCAATTTTAATTCGAATTGGAGCACTTTGGCGACTTCTGGAATCAATGTGAGTTAAAGCAACCTTTTTGGTTAATTAGAAGTATTATATAGTCAATAAAAATTTAATTATTGGATGTGTGAATATTTTACTATTGGCTGTTATTGATTGTTTGGATAATTTACTAATTTTTATTATTTGTTTGGATATATTCCCACCCCTAAAGCGGATGAGACCCTATTACGTTCCTGTGTAAAAGTGAATGACCCTTTTTATACAAATCTCACCTTGAAGCGGTTGATTTATATTTTATGATTATATACCGTATGTGATGCAGAGGGACAGGTTGAAGGGATCCAACAGGATTCCTCACACTGTTAATTTTATTTTTCATATATATTATGATATATGACTTGTTGGGTGCCATAATCGATGACATGGATATGATTTTGTTTATTTAGTGCTTTAGTAGCATTGGGCCTTATTATTGGCATTTTAAAATACTATAAAATAATGATTTGATTTAAAAAGGGATTTCAGAGTGATTTTGGAAATTTTATATGTTTAATAATTTTTCTCAAATTATTGAAAGAAGAGATTTACTTTAAAATAAAAGGTATGATTTTTAAACATTATAAATTTATAGTTTATGTCGTATTTTAAACAGAGATTTTTGAATTGAGGATAAAGATTTTTTTTAAATCTAAAAATAAGTCCGTCTTTTATAATAAAGGGATATAGTTTTGAAAAGAAACTAGAAATATTTTGATATAAATATTTATTAACCATTTTGTATAAAGTGAGACATATAGTTACATATATTATTATTTATTTATAAATGTGATAAATTATCAAGGTGATATTTTACAAATGAAGTGAATATTTGTAAAATCACATTTTTGTTAGTAAAAGTATGGATTTATAAACTGTGTTTATAAATAAAGGAAAATTTTATCATTGGATAAATTAGGAAGTAAAATCACAAACCGTAGATTTATAATAAGATGTGGAATGTTGCTTTAGAAAAATAGTTGATTCTATTTGGAAATTGAAAGTAAGGATAGGTTTGGAGATGTTAAACGATATTTTATAAATTGAAATGAAATTATAAAAGAAAAGTGTACATATTGATGCAACGTTAAAAACAGATTGTAATTGATGGCTAAAGTGGAATTTTTATATATAAGTGAGATTTATAAATAGACAGAGTTATAAATGATTTATTTATTAATAAGGAGATTTTATACAAAGGAAGTTTTATAAAATAGAAGGAATTTTATAAAATAGAAGGAATTTTATAAAATATAGTTTTATAAATATGGAATTGATTATGTTGAGATTTGAGTGTGGAATTGTATAAAGAAATATGTCGATGTTTTTAAAATTGTTTATTTATATTATTTTTTTGAGAAAAATGTGTTATCCTCTAGAATAAAGGAGAGCACACATGTAAATATATATATATCACATAGTACAAGGTGCGACCAACATGCCTGGCAGGTAGCTAATCAAGGTACAAACAATAAAGAAAATAACTCAAATACCTCTAGAATAAGCTACGGCAAGGCCACCGCCCATTACACCCCAATATCGAGCTCCGGCAAGGCCACCGCTCATTATTGAGGTGTTACAAGTACCTAAAAAACTATGGAACATCTCAGAGCCAATGATACTAGAAGCCAGCTCCATCTGAGAAGGAAACGCCATGCTGTAGACTCGGAAGAACTGGAAATGCAAATGATCTGGAATGGAAAGCGCCACTTTGTAGACTCGGTAGAACTGGAGGGAGCGCCTCGCTGAAAAGTGAATCCTCCACAAATTAGAACGCCACAATGAAGATGTGGAAGAACTAAGAAGAAATCCTCACTACAAACAATAATCCTGCCATCAGATATCTTGTGAACTTGCAAAAAGAATCTAACATCATTTCTGGCCCACGCCTGTATCTGAAAAGAAACTAAAGAAAATTATAAGAATAATACACATATATGTATATTAATGAAATTGATATACATATATATGTATTAATGAAATAGAAGTAAAGATACGAAAGCTAAGCTAGTAGGACAGAATACAATAAAAATTAGAAAAAAAAGACTAAAAAGATCCATGATCAAAAGAAGTTAAGGATATGTAAACTAAAACAAAAACAAACTAAAACTAAAACTAAAATAAAAACTAAAGCAAATTAAAACTTATCCTTATGATCCTTTGATCAAAATGATATCATGAAAACAGTGAAATCATCATTTAAGTTTGAAAAAATGTTAATACTACAATTATTAATGTCAAAAATATTGTTTTTATATTTCAATAACTTAATATTATTACTAACCTTATTAAGAAATTCTTTAGAATGATTATTTTTAGCTAATTTATATTTAGGATTTAAGATCGAATTAAAACAAAATGAAGAAATTATAAAAATCAATTTATTAAAATGGCTATTATTATTATTAAAAATTCCCTGATTTCTCTCGAACTAAATATACAAACAAATTATAACGAATAAAGTATTAAGTAAAAATCTATTTTCCATTTTAAACTTATATATAAAATTATTCCAATAGTAATCACAATCAGAAATTTTAGTTGTAAGACTAAAGTTAAAGATTTTTAGATTATTATTCAGAATATAGTAAGTATCCGTGCAATCATAGTATACATGTTTAATATCTTCAAAATGCAGATTTCAAAAATAACATTTATTATCAATTTGCATATTTTTTCTTTTTAAAATATTTATAGTATTTAGTTTTCCATGCATGATTAACCACATATGAATTTTAGATTTAGGAGGAGCATTTTTTTCCAAATAAATTTTAAAAAGTTATTAGCTACACCCGAGAAGTTAAGAAATCTATAAAAAGAATTAGAAGTATATTTCTTACTCTTATCTCATTCCCCACTAATATAAGCATTCTCATTATCAATATTATATAGATTCAATCTAGTATAACGCAAAGAAAGTTGCCTAAGAGTAGTACCTACTAAAATTCTATTAAAACTAAAATTCCGAGGAGGGTCATTTTCAAGAGAAAAAACATCTATAATTAAAGCATTCTTAAAGTTACAAATTTCGTAAAGCTCTTTAAATACTATCCTAAGAGGGATAACAGAAATCAAATGGTCATGCCAAAAAGAAGTACTATTTCCTGAATGAACTATTGTATTGGTACCTTGGTTGAAATTCTAATGACATTTTAAAATTGATTTCCAAAAATTAGACAATTTACATCTAACTATATGAGTAATTTGATGTAAGTAATTACTACCATTATAGTAATATTTAGAAATGATTTCTTTCCAAATAGGATTATAACTAATATCCTTGAATTTCCATATCCATTTACTTAACAAAGACAAATTCACGTTATGCTAGTTAATGACTCCTACAAACACTTTCCCAATTTACTAAACATTTAATACTACTATTAGAGTTTTCCCCACTCCATAAGAAGTCCCTTCTTATTTTATCAATTTTGTTAATCACCCATTCTAGAAAAAGATGCATAGACATCCAATAGATCGGTAGAGCTGATAAAATAGAGTTTATAAGAACTAATTTACTCGCTCTCGATAAAAATCTCCCGTTCCAATTAGATATCCTATTTTTAATTTTATCAATGATAATAAACCAACCATTGTTGTAACAACCCGCATATTTATCGATTTTATATTTAAATGTTTTATTTAAATATAGAATCGTTAATCGGATTGATGTCCAAAAAGCTACTTTTTGCAAACAGTCGAATTAGGACTCGAGACCACTTCCATTGAGTTCAAAACGTCGTTTGCAATCTTTTAAGTATAAACGTCGACATGTTTGGAGCTAGCTAAAAATTTGACCATTTGCACTTTGGGTTTGGGTTTTGGTTCAGCCCCTTTGCCAACTTAACCCCCAAATCTGAACCACTTCTCCCCATTCTCCCTCACTTCCTCCTCATTTCAGTTCTTGAGCAACAATGGTGAGTGGAATGGGAAATTAAAACTCCAAGCCCTAGTTCCTCTTGCAAATCAAAATTCTAGCTCCAAATTCAAAGAGAACCCATTGGTAAGCTTCATCTCCTTCTTCTCCAACACATTCTCTCTTTGATTTCAGAAAATTCCTAAACCTAATTTGGGAAATGTTTCTCTTTTAGCTTAGATTCGTGCTTCTTGTGTTGAGATTGAAGTGTGGTTGATCTTCCCTTGTCTTCAAGCTTCTTCTTCATTTGTTTGGGTTCAAAGGTGAGATTTTTATCTCACATCTTAGCCTATGATTATCTTCGATTGTTAGGTATGAATTCCTAACACTTATTCATGTGCAAATGCTTTTGGTTTGGATTGATTTGGTGCATATTCCAATTTTTAGTGTTTTGAGTTCAATTCTTTGAAAATCCTAACTTTGATGTTTTGATCATGTGTTTTGTGATGCAATGAAGAGCTCATAGGGCTGGGTAGTCGATAGGCATAAACCCTTAGCGCCATTTGCTCAAGCGGTTGCAAATTGGTCATGTTTGGCCATTGTTTGTGGTAGGCTGGGAAGGGGCTGGAAACAGGTCCGGCCGACCGAGCTCTGTAGCCAGTCGACCGACCTGCTTCCAAAGTGCAAAGCACTTCTCTGCCTCAGGGTTTGGTCGACCAACTGTAGAGCTCGGTCGACCGACTTGCTTCCCGAGAATTTTCAAGAACAGGGTCCGGTCAACCGAGCCCTATAGCAGGCCGACCGACCTGCTGCTATTTTGCATGTATTGCCTATTTGTTTGAATTTCCTACTTTAATCGATTCGTGTTGTTTCCCTTTTGTTGTTATCATTTATTACCGACTTTGATTTCTTCTTTTCTTCGGGATTTTTGGGAATATCCATTTCGATGGATTCGGTAATCGATTTCTTTGGATTTTATTCACGTCTTCGAATGTGAATTTTTATGATTGATTGTTTCTACAATCCCTTTTATGATTTGTCACTTCAAAATATAAAGGTTTTCTATACTAGTAGTAAATATTCAAACTCTTTCACAAGGACGATTTCAACTCTAATTTTAATACAAAGCTCTTTTATAAAACCATTTTCTAGTCTATTAGTATATACAAACCTTTACTTCATTCGTATGCGAAAATATAATTAAACGGCTTAGCAAAACAAGTGGTATGAAATGCTTGCGTTTACTTCGTCGGTTAATTTATGGACTTGTTCGATTGAAACTCTTGTGACAATTTTCTAGTGCAGATCTACAATCTGTTCGTAAATATTTGAGTTAAGCAAGTGGTTATGGGACATGAAGCTAAACTCTTATATTTACTAGCTTAGTGTAATCGACACTTCTTGATGATCAATGATGATCGTTTTATGGTTTAGACTAGCAATGTGCGATGTCTCTTTGTCCACGTAGAGGATTGTTCCTCGTTTTAATGAGCTTCGGCTCATCAGGAGGAGCTTCGACTCAAAGTCCGCAATGGGGGACTATACCCTGTCAGGAGGAGCTTCGGCTCAAAGTCTGCAATGGGGGACTATACCCTGTCAGGAGGAGCTCCGGCTCATCAGGAGGAGCTTCGGCTCATCAGGAGGAGCTTCGACTCGTCAGGAGGAGCTTCGGCTCAAAGTCCGCAATGTGGGACTATACCCTGTCAGGAGGAGCTCCGGCTTATTTTTATAGGATTGGCCATCCTCTTTTATTGTGATTTCTGGATTTCTAATTGATGATTTCTGGAATTTATGTTTCACCACCTTTTTCAGTTGGCATTGATATGTATGTCATTTATTGTGGCTTGGTGAATTAAATAAAGAATATGACATTCTTTTTGATGCTATGAGATTCTTGAGATTTTGTATGACTTTCGTGATTCTCTAATGTACACTAGTCGTAGTATGATATTTTTGGTTATCATACGTTTTAATATTATATCTCTTCTTATATCTCATTTTATCTGATAATTATAGCTAGACTGATCCGTTTATTATTTTCTTCTTAAATAATACTCGGGTCAGACTGAGATTTTACAGGTGCTTCCTCTTGACTTCCTATCTGGAACCATCATCTGATTTTGGCTAACTACTCTAGATTAGTAGTTTTGTTGTATACATTTGAGATATAGACTCCTTGATGTATACATATTCTATTGTCTTGCACTTGTATCTATTCTTTTTTGTTATTGTGGATCTTATTTGACCACTACTCTGATATACACTTTTAGGTGTAATATTCATATCTTATTCCGCCTTTGTGATATGAATTGTCTATTGAAAGGGACGCGGAAGATGATCTTAAGGCTATTTAACACTAGAGGGGGGGGGGGGGTGAATAGTGTTTTAAGAATTTCTTTAAAACTTCTTTGATTTAAATTGAATTAACTAACTTAATGCAAATACACAATCACAGATCAAATCACAGAATCACAAACAAATGCAAATATAAATAAAAAGCAAG
Organism: Allium fistulosum; assembly: GCA_030737815.1. NCBI lineage: Eukaryota > Viridiplantae > Streptophyta > Magnoliopsida > Asparagales > Amaryllidaceae > Allium > Allium fistulosum. The sequence goes on along the minus strand of CM060904.1, from coordinate 1,121,356,083 downwards.
TAAAGGAAAGAACACACCAGGAATTTTATACTGGTTCGGTGTTACCCTACATCCAGTCCCGCACAACCCGTACGGCTTTCTATTCAATAATAATCTAGATTACAATCCCTCGATTCCAAGGCAACGAGGTACACCCTCCAGATTCTCAGGTCTCTGGGTAGAACCACTTGATTCACAGGACACAAGTTCACCCGATCGATTTCCAAGGACACGATCACACCTTTATAACCCCACACAAGTTTCTTTGAGTACAAATGTATCTATAACTCTGATAAGCACTGAGATTCTTTGAAGAGAGTGGCAGAGAATCAAACTAGAGATATTCTGGTTTGATTCACTTAAGATTTCGGCAGAATATGGATAGGATGATTAGAAAATAAGATAAGAGAGTAAAGAGGAGAGAAAATAAAGAATGTAGTTACTGGAAAACGTTCATAACAGTCTCTATTTATAGAGAATGAATGGATGTGTCCATTCGAAGAGGTTTAAACGAATAGACACTTCTTTTGAAAACAACCTTTGCTGTAACAGGAAGCATGTCGACATGACAGGTAAATAGGATGTCGACATGGTCTAGTAAAAAATGATGATTTGCTTTACTTTGAAAATGATGATTTAAAACATATGCAACTTTATTCAAATGGACTCTATGTATTTGTAGAAGGTATTTAGAAGTAGAAATACTTATGAATGTATATATGTATATATACTAAAATATATTTAAAATCAAAGTAAATAAACTAAAGTAAATATAATATTAAAATAAATTTTGAGGCTAAAATATCAAGGACAATTTTGAAATCAAAATATAACAAAATGATAAATATGATTTTGAGGCTAAAACATTTTTGGAAATGTGAACGAAGGTTTTTCTTTTGAAAAGGAATATTTGAAAATCATTTTATAAAACAAGAGATAATTTTGAAAATCATTTTGAATCAAAATTAGTGGATAACAAAATAGGGCTACTATCCGTTCCACTAGATATTTCGTGAGTTCCATCTCACTAGGGTTCCATCCCTTTAACAAGAACGAAGTGGATTCCATTCCACGAGTAAATTGGATAAAAAAGAATGATAGTGCTTTCAAGGAGTTTTAACAAATATCTAACCTAACTATATTATTTGTCTTGAACTCTTGAATATCTTGAATCTCATGAGTCTTCAATCTTGAACTCTTGATCTTTGTCTTCATCAATTTTGTTTTCTTTACTGTACAGTCTTATTTTGTTGATACCTGCATATAGATTTCCTGCACATATATATTTTATAACACTTCTATAGTTGTTGTCATCAAAACCACTATCCTATGGACTAACATCTGTGACTGATTTGTGTTATGTTTATTTCTATATTTGTTTTCGAAGATTATATATAGCCACTGTGTGATAGCTTTGAGTTAGTATCGGTATGTCGGATTTCCTCCTCATATGAAATACATGCTATACTATCTGACATATCGGTGCTCGCACAAAGAAATTACATGGTTGGTCGCTCCTCAACAGCCTTATTCTCCGTGCTAGTTGACAGCATTACACCGTAGTGTTCTTGGCTAGCGTGGGTATAGAGGTGGGGCGTCACAGCTTGGTATCAGAGCCAAACTTCGGAACAATGTGGAATAATCTACCAAGGATCATTGTCCTAAGTCTTTCTTAGGAATCGTTCCATAGGATTTGATTCGAGTCTTCGTACCGTTCTATCCTATTTTCTTTTATGATTCCTTGTTTTATCAATCAAGTTTGAAAGAAATTCATTTTGTGAATAACTTTTTCTTCTTCTTTCTTTCTTTCTTAAAGAAGAAGAAATGGTTGGATCTGGCAGTCCTAGGGCTGGTCAATCCAGTAATCCTTCTCTGGATGGCGTATTCATGTCTGCCCAGCAACTTTTGGATCTTGTAAAGAATCAAAAGTTTATTTGTGCTTTGTGTGAGAACCTCGAAATGGTTTGACCTCTAAAACTTGAAGTTCCTTTCCATCAGCTTGTGGATATCACTCTTCGACATGAAGAGGTTGGTAAAGGAAGTGATAGTGATATTGGGATTTCCAAGAAGAGGCATATTAAGTTCAAGAGCCTTAATCCCAATAAGAGAGTGAAGCAAACTACTTTGGTGGCAAAGACTCCAATCCCTAATCGTGGAGAATGCTACAATTGTGGTTCCACGGACCACTATGCAAAGGAGTGTCCGGAGCCGCTCTTTTATCGTTATTGCAAAAATTCTGGTCATCATATTTCTGCATGCTCCAAACTGCTAAGCAAGAAAGAAACTTCGGTAGCAAAGTCGCCTACCTCTAGTCGTGAACAATGCTACAATTGTAATTCTAAAGAACACTATGTGAATATGTGTCCGAAACCCCATTCTTGTCGCTATTGCAAGAAACCGGGTCATCTTTTATCTACATGTCCCAAACTTTTGAACAAGGACATGAGAAAGCTAAATATTGTGCAAGCCCCTAGCAACTCTTCTCTTAGTCAAGGTATCCATTCTATCCTTGATGACATTTATTTTGTGATTATCTTATTCGAGTTCTTTTTGATATGGGTTTCATCTTATTATTTATATATCAAAAGAACTTGGGATTCTTTTTCTTTAAAAACATTTCTGGGCTTGATGACTTCTTTGAGGATTGCGAATCCGGATTGGTGGATCCGCAATACTCAATTTGTTTTTTTATTGATGTCGAAATTATTTTATGTGATTTATCTTTCTGAGCTGATTTTTACTTAGGCTTCGGATTTGACTTTTGTAAGGATTGGCTTAATTATTATGAAGTCATATCCTTTATCCCGTGTGGACTATTCATCTTCGACATTTTCAATCTGTTAAGCAGATTCATATTTTTCCTTTGTGATTTCGATTCCAAATCAATGGCATCATCTTTTTCTTTAAGCTCACATATTGAGTAAAGAATTATTTCTCTCAATTGGGTAGTTGTGAATTTTCCGGAATCTTTGAGCTTGTCTTAGGATCATCCCCTAAGCAATCTTTTAAGAAGTGTTAAGGTCTTTCCAGTTTGACCTTGCCACCGGATTTCATTAGCTAGGAGTTGCGGGAGTTAGCATTCCACTTACCACATTCCGCACTCGTTATGATTCGTATGAATGACTTATTATGTCATTCAGTTTGTCTAGCTTATTTCATCCATTTTATGAATCGAGTATTCTACGATCTCAATGACTCCATTCTTGTATATATTGATTTTGGATGAAAATAGAAATTTAAAATTTTGCAAATCTTTTTCATAAGATTTATTTATAAGTACAATTTGACTTTGCTCTTAAAAAAGCAAAGAATATTCTTAAAGTTTTTTTAGAAACATGTTTATTATATAGAAGATGATTTTGTGATTGTATTACCCATTAAGTGTTTTAAGAATTCTGGTCGATCCGCTTGATCAACGTTATCGATAGGAATCTCCTAAACGCTTTGATGAGACAATTTGACACGATATATTGACTTGTAAAAATGTAAATTTTTCTAGAAAGATTATTACATAAAGGTAAGTTGTAATTTTTGAAAATTCTAGCTTTTCGGGAAAGAAGATTATTTGAAATTAGAGTTCTTTTTCGATATTCTTATTCTTGTGATTCCCGAAGGGAACCAAGACTTTATCTTTTGTACCGATGCTAATAGTATTGGTTTGGATGTCGTTCTCTTGCAAAAGAGAATGTGCTATCACTTGTGCTTCTAAACCATTAAAGCCAATCGAGACTAGGTATGCCACTCATGACCTAGTGCTCGCGGCTTTTGATTTCACTTTCAGAGTTTGGCATCATTGTGTTTGGCGGAGAAATTTGTTTTCCACCTCGTTCATAAATCTTTGGAATATTTATTTTCTCATAAGGAACTTAATATTGGCTTGAGTTTCTTGCATCTTATGATCTTGATATTCTTTATACTCCGGGAAAGAATGATCGTGTTGCTGATGCCCTTAGCCAAAAGCAACAAGTTGTTGTTTCTATGATGATATCCGGATGGAATGATCTCGAGACTTTATCCACTTGTGAGATTCGAGATCGTGAATCCAATTTATGTTCATCTCTTGTTTTGTGTAGCCTGGAGGCTTATCCTTCTTTTGGAATATACTTTTTTTTATAGCTAAACTCTATGTCAAGTTAAATTTCATGGAGTTCTTACTTTTATCGTTAGCAATCATGATCCATTATTTTACTAGTGGATTTTTGGTAAGGTCTTCAAAAGCTTTTGGAACAAAGCTTAAAATTTTAGCATCGCTTATCATCTTTGTCCGATGGACAAACCGAGCGTGTGAATCAACTCTTGAAGATCTCTTTCATTCATGTGTTCTTGATTTTTGTGGAAGTTGGGAAGATCATATTTCTCTTGTTGAGTTTTCTTCCTATAATAGCTTCCAATCTTGTATTGGTATGGTACCTTTCGAGCCACTCTATGGAAGGCCATGCCGATTCTCTTTGTGTTGGCTTGAAGCCGGTGAGAAGCTGGTTTCAGGTCCAGATCTTATTGGTATTTATTCATGTTTCACCTATGATGGGTTTTGTGCGTTTCAGTTGATCGGGAAAGTTAGCACCACGATACTTTGGTCCATTTCCCATCACTGAACGCATTTGTTCCGTGGCTTATCGCCCCTTTATTACCGGCTCAATCTTTTGCTATTTATGACGTTTCCCACGTCTTTCTACTACAGAAATACCTTGGGATTCCGATTTTTTTTCTTGAGCTCGGTGTGGTTGAAGAAATTGAAGTTTCACCAGATTTGACTTTTGAGCAACATTCTATTCGCATCATTTCTTCGGGGGTTGAGTGCCTTCGAAATAAAGATGTTCTTCTTGTGAAAGTTCAATGGTCCTCAAATCCTAAGAATTTCTCTTGGGAATCCAGAGGATTCATCGAGCGAACACTTTCGGATTTACTCTTTCGTGCTCTTTATGGTGGACTTCTTGATTCATATTTTCTTTTATGTTGATATGCTTTTATGGTTGTTACTCTTTATTTTCTTCTTAAGTATTGCGAGGACGCAATTTCTTTAAGGAGGGGAGTCTGTAACAACCCTCATATTTATCGATTTTATATTTAAATGTTTTATTTAAATATAGAATCGTTAATCAGATTAATGTCCAAAAAGCTACTTTTTGCAAACAGTCGAATTAGGACTCGAGACCACTTCCATTGAGTTCAAAATGTCGTTTGCAATCTTTTAAGTATAAACTTCGACATGTTTGGAGCTAGCTAAAAATTTGACCATTTGCACTTTGGGTTTGGGTTTGGGTTCAGCCCCTTTGCCAACTTAACCCCCAAATCTGAACCACTTCTCCCCATTCTCCCTCACTTCCTCCTCATTTCAGTTCTTGAGCAACAATGGTGAGTGGAATGGGAAATTAAAACTCCAAGCCCTAGTTCCTCTTGCAAATCCAAATTCTAGCTCCAAATTCAAAGAGAACCCATTGGTAAGCTTCATCTCCTTCTTCTCCAACACATTCTCTCTTTGATTTCAGAAAATTCCTAAACCTAATTTGGGAAATGTTTCTCTTTTAGCTTAGATTCGTGCTTCTTGTGTTGAGATTGAAGTGTGGTTGATCTTCCCTTGTCTTCAAGCTTCTTCTTCATTTGTTTGGGTTCAAAGGTGAGATTTTTATCTCACATCTTAGCCTATGATTATCTTCGATTGTTAGGTATGAATTCCTAACACTTATTCATGTGCAAATGCTTTTGGTTTGGATTGATTTGGTGCATATTCCAATTTTTAGTGTTTTGAGTTCAATTCTTTGGAAATCCTAACTTTGATGTTTTGATCATGTGTTTTGTGATGCAACGAAGAGCTCATAGGGCCGGGTAGTCGATAGGCATAAACCCTTAGCGCCGTTTGCTCAAGCGGTTGCAAATTGGTCGTGTTTGGCCATTGTTTGTGGTAGGCTGGGAAGGGGCTGGAAACAGGTCCGGCCGACCGAGCTCTGTAGCCAGTCGACCGACCTGCTTCCAAAGTGCAAAGCACTTCTCTGCCTCAGGGTTTGGTCGACCGACTGTAGAGCTCAGTCGACCGACCTGCTTCCCGAGAATTTTCCAGAACAGGGTCCGGTCGACCGAGCCTTGTAGCAGGCCGACCGACCTGCTGCTATTTTGCATGTATTGCCTATTTGTTTGAATTTCCAACTTTATTCGATTCGTGTTGTTTCCCTTTTGTTGTTATCATTTATTACCGACTTTGATGACTTCTTTTCTTCGGGATTTTTGGGAATATCCATTTCGATGGATTCGGTAATCGGTTTCTTTGGATTTTATTCACATCTTCGAATGTGAATTTTTATGATTGATTGTTTCTACAATCCCTTTTATGATTTGTCACTTCAAAATATAAAGGTTTTCTATACTAGTAGTAAATATTCAAACTCTTTCACAAGGACGATTTCAACTCTAATTTTAATACAAAGCTCTTTTATAAAACCATTTTCTAGTCTATTAGTATATACAAACCTTTACTTCATTCGTATGAGAAAATATAATTAAACGGCTTAGCAAAACAAGTGGTATGAAACGCTTGCGTTTACTTCGTCGGTTAATTTATGGACTTGTACGATTGAAACTCTTGTGACAATTTTCTAGTGCAGATCTACAATCTGTTCGTAAATATTTGAGTTAAGCAAGTGGTTATGGGACATGAAGCTAAACTCTTATATTTACTAGCTTAGTGTAATCGACACTTCTTGATGATCGATGATGATCATTTTATGGTTTAGACTAGCAATGTGCGATGTCTCTTTGTCCACGTGGAGGATTGTTCCTCGTTTTAATGAGCTTCAGCTCATCAGGAGGAGCTTCGGCTCAAAGTCCACAATAGGGGACTATACCCTGTCAGGAGGAGCTTCGGCTCATCAGGAGGAGCTTCAGCTCAAAGTCCGCAATAGGGGACTATACCCTGTCAGGAGGAGCTCCGGCTCATCAGGAGGAGCTTCGGCTCATCAGGAGGAGCTTCGGCTCGTCAGGAGGAGCTTCGGCTCAAAGTCCGCAATGGGGGACTATACCTTGTCAGGAGGAGCTCCGGCTCATTTTTATAGGATTGGCCATCCTCTTTTATTGTGATTTCTGGATTTCTAATTGATGATTTCTGGAATTTATGTTTCACCATCTTTTTCAGTTGGCATTGATATGTATGTCATTTATTGTGGCTTGGTGAATTAAATAAAGAATATGACATTCTTGTTGATGCTATGAGATTCTTGAGATTTTGTATGACTTTCGTGATTCTCTAATGTACACTAGTCGTAGTATGACATTTTTGGTTATCATACGTTTTAATATTATATCTCTTCTTATATCTCATTTTATCTGATAATTATAGCTAGACTGATCCGTTTATTATTTTCTTCTTAAATAATACTCGGGTCAGATTGAGATTTTACAGGTGCTTCCTCTTGACTTCCTATTTGGAACCATCATCTGATTTTGGCTAACTACTCTAGATTAGTAGTTTTGTTGTATACATTTGAGATATAGACTCCTTGATGTATACATATTCTATTGTCTTGCACTTGTATCTATTCTTTTGTGTTATTGTGGATCTTATTTGACCACTACTCTGATATACACTTTTAGGTGTAATATTCATATCTTATTCCGCCTTTGTGATATGAATTGTCTGTGACTGATTTGTGTTATGTTTATTTCTATATTTGTTTCCGAAGATTATATATAGCCACTGTGTGATAGCTTTGAGTTAGTATCGGTATGTCGGATTTCCTCCTCATATGAAATACATGCTATACTATCTGACATATCGGTGCTCGCACAAAGAAATTACATGGTTGGTCGCTCCTCAACAGCCTTATTCTCCATGCTAGTTGACAGCATTACACCGTAGTGTTCTTGGCTAGCGTGGGTATAGAGGTGGGGCGTCACAATTGTGTTTAAGTTTAGTTGGTCTAATCAAAAAACAAAATAATCAAATGGAAAATTCATAGTTTTACAATTAAGCGTATTAGCTACTAAATTTTCAATCTTTTCAAAATCATTTAAAACTAAAACCAAAATTTTATCAAAATTTATTTTTGAACCCGATAGAAGTTCAAAACTATATAAAATAAATTTAAGGGTAATAACATGATTTGGAAATGAGAGGTAAATAACAAGGTATCATCTGCAAATTGAAGGACAGATTGACCATTTCATGAGATTTCACTACTAACACTCCCCAAAGATCCATTATCATCCGATGTTTTAATTATCTTAGTGAAAACATCTGCGGCTAAGTTAAACAAAAGAGGCGATAAAGGATCACATTGCCTTAAACCTCATTTAGATTGAATTTTATTACCTAAAATACCATTGACCATTATACTAGAGTTGCCAGTTTTAAGTAAAGTCATGATCCAGCTAATCCATCTATGACTGAAGCCTCTAACATGTAACAAATCAACTAGAAAATCCCAATCCACCAAATCAAAAGATTTCACAAAGTCCAGTTTTAAAATCGCACAAGTAATATTATTCTTACAACAATGATTGATGTATTCTTGAACAACAGCCACACCATTGGTGATATTTCTCCCCTTAATGAAAGCACTTTGTGAACAGTCAATTAGATCATTCATTCTTTTGCTAAGTCTATTAGCTAAAACTTTTGAAATAATTTTGAAAGAACAATTAATTAAGGAAATAGGTCTAAAATCTTTTAAATTATTAGCACTGATTTTTTGTGCAATAAAATAACATTTGCAAAATTAAATCTTCCTGTAACAACCCAAAATTTAATCAGTAATAATTAATTCATTAATTAATTAGATAATAAAATAACTTTGTGAAATTATCAAAATTAATCCACAGAAGTTGCACCATTGTGTCCATGGTAATTTTCTGGTCAATTTACATATATAGAACGTCAAAATCTGAGCTCCAAGTTATAAAATAAACAAAATAAGAAAAAACGAAGATATATATATAGGCAGGTCGACCGGCCGGTCGACCCGCCTCTGCTATTTACGAACGAACAAACGTTCTTTCATTCGAACGTTCCAGAGCCTCAAACTGATGTGTTTTGCATTCTTCTGACCAATCCGGTCCATCTTTTTTTGCATCCCATGTCTCCTATTCGGCCAATGACGTGGTTGCATCCTAATCAATCCCCAAATCCAACGGTCCGAGATCCACTTCTACTCCTATAAATATACCCCTAGACCTAACACTTTTTCACATTCTAGGTTTTCTCCAATTGGGTTCACCTGTCTAGAAAGGACCCTAAACGGAATAATTTTTGCAAAGGAGAAAATCGTTAAAATTTAAATTATTTTACAACTCCAAGTGGATCCTGGAAGACCAAAGGAAGAGCTTAGGACCGGAGGTGAGTGATTGTAATTATTTTAAGATTTGTTTAAGTAATTTAAAATAATAGGCTTTCCAATAGTTGTAGTTTTACTACGATTTTGGAATAGCCTTTTTATCAGTTTTAGATCTATTTTCAGTATATTTCCTTTTGGTTATTCATTTTCAATTAATTATAATTTATTACTATTAAGCATAGCTTTTTATTTATTTACAGTTTATTTACAGTATTTAAGTTCATTTACTGTTATTATTTCTTATTTACATCTTTTTCAACGTTTTGGATTTTATGCAAGCGTCTATTCTCTTCTTCCTCTTTTTCTTCGCGTATGGATTAGAATAAATTAAACGCGAATATGGATTATATAAGTAAGAATATTGAATGAAGAAAATAAGATGTAAATTATAAAGACTGTAATAAATAATGGAATTGGACTGGAACTATGCCTAATTATGATTAGAATAGGACTAATTAATTGGCTTAGTTATAACATAGAATTATAACTAAAAAAGAGTAAAAAAAAATGAAAGAAGCTTATTTTCACACTTAGAACTTGGGTTAAATAATAAGCATGATTATAATGTAGGTTGTAATAAGAAAAAGAGTAGAATGAGGCTTATTTTAAGACTTGGGATAAATTAATAAGCGTAGAAAGTAAAGATGATAATAAAGGCTTAATTAAATAATTTATCTAAGTTAATAAGCAAAGATGAAAGTAGAACCTGTACCATATAGCATTCCCTATTAGACAAAACGGTGTCTCACATTAGCCTGAAGAGAGATGAGGGAACGCTTATGCAAAGAATGGTAGTAATTGGTCAAATAGAAGTCCAAATCACGGGGGATTTGGATAAGGGGTGCAACTAGATATTATTTGGATGACGGGTCAGTACCAACAGCATTTCCCCTAAAGATTCTATGGACACACGGTGATCTCACGTTAGCCTGAAGTGGGATTAGGGGCATGCTTATGTTGGAGATTGAGGTAATAAGAAGACCCAATAGGTGGAGCAAAAGGTAGCATGTGCATGGTGGCAGTTACACATGCGACTTCCATTCTAGTGCTCAGTAATCACTATGAGTTCCAGGCGCTTAGTATGGGTGTCTTTTGTAGACACCATTGTCTTCTGTGTAGGGAGCTATATATGTCGTCCGGATCCATAGTGGGTGCTTTGTGCATCTTTCGTAGATACCATTTGCTACAATGTAGGGAGTTATATAGCGTCTAGTCCACAGTAAGGTCTATAGAGTAGCAGGCCGATCAAAAAGGGTAGAATTAGGATTACATCCTAATTACAAGATCAAGAATTCGGCCTAATCAAAGCAGATTTCAAGGACAAGTGCAAGAAATCGAAATTAACCTATCTTATAGTTAATCGTATTTATTTCCAGTTTATCTCTTTCCTATTTCCTTTGTTTCCTCTTTATGTACTAGAACTGTTATAGAGTCTATTACTTTTACTTTGCTTAAAGACTCTAGTAATTACTATCATTCACAGACTTTTTGTCTGACCCACTCCTTTATTTTTTCCCTTTTCCCCCATAGGCAATCAAGGAAGAGGGTAGTAGATTGCAGTTGCTTGGCGGTTTCTTGGAGGAGTTCTCTACTATGTATTTCTTTTATTTCAGCTTTAGTTCTTTCTATGTACTGGCTTATTATGAGGAATATTATATACTCTAATTTTTGAGACTATGATTTTTTTTGTTTCATGAGACATATTGGACTTTTAGACATGTATGTGGTATTTGACTTATTTATGAAGCAATTATGAAGTTTTATTTTAATTAAGTTATTATTTTAAGTTTCCGCTGTTTTTATCTATTTTTGTCTTGTGAATCTTAGTCTCTATTAGCTTTAGTTATACTTACAACGTACCACAGCTTTTAATGTTTCCTTTTGGGTATATTAAGGGGTGTGAGGTGTTTCACTTGGTATCAGAGCCTAAGGTTACAAGATTCCTAAAAGTTTATTATTTTTCCAAATAACTTGTATTAAAAAAAGTATTTTTTAGAAAAGAATTCTTAGAATTGTTTTTAAGTATAAAAGAAATTTTTATAAAAATCCCCTCATAAGTCCAATTCAATCTTCCTATGACTCTTTCCTAAACTATCTTTTTCTTTTCCTAAAATGGCTGATGCCCCGAACCTTCCCGAGGGTATCCCTATCCTAGCCTGGTTTCGTAGGTACTTACAAGCCACGACTCCAGAGGTGCACGGGCATGCGCCCAATCTTGCACCAGCAGGTGGGAATCCCATCAACCCACCTGCCGCCATCAATTTCTCTAAGCTTTGTAAAAAATTTACGAGTTTGGGCGGGAAGACTTTTTCTGGCAAGGAGACTTATATGGAGGCGAGAGCATGGCTTAGGAACACAGAGTGGATTTTTGGTCTTTTGGGATTGGATGGTCAGTAACGAGTTCAGCTAGCTGCTTGGCAGCTGAAAGAGGAGGCATCTTATTGGTGGGAGGTAATCGAGTTATAGGGAAGGAATATTACTCGAGATGGATTCCAGGAGCGATTCGATAGGAAGTTTCTATCTCAGGCGGAAGAGAGTATTCAGTTGGAGAGGTTTATCAATTTGAAGCAAGGGAGATTGTTTGTTAAGGAATACATCAATCGGTTCAATGAGCTATTGCGGTTTGGTATGGATTGGTGAACACGCAGCATAAGAAAGCTATGAAGTTTGCGAAGGGATTGAATCAACCCCTTCAGGGATTATTGCTGACTCATGTACTGATGGGAGCTACTTATGAGTCTTTGGTCGAGATGGCACTTATGTCGGATACAGTCAAGGAGGGAGAGTCTAAAGAGGAGGTTAAGTCAGAAGGTTCAAAGAAGAAGTGGTGGGAAAAGAATAAGAAGAAGAAGAAAGGTGATGGTCCTCAGAAGCAGATTAAGAAGTTAGTAAAGTGACGTAGTTGTGGGAATGTTGGACATACGATGCAGGAAGGATAAGATGAAGGCTAAGTGCTATCTTTGCGGGTAGCTCGGTCATATGAGTAGGAGTTGTCCCCAGAGAGCTAGTCAAGGAGCGAGTGTGCCAGTTGCACAAATTCAGGCGTTAGACGCAGCACCTTCCAGTAGCATTCCAGATAGAGGTAGGAAAGTCACAGTTGAAGGTTTGATTACTATATCTGGTTTCCCATTCAGACTTTATTCGATTTTGGAGCATCACATTCTTTTATCTCTATTTCTCTAGTAGATTGTTTGCACTTGGACATATCATTAGTAGTAGACCCCATTATTGTTTCAAACCCCATAGGAGGATCGACACACTTATCTATGGTATGTAGGGGTTTGAAAATCTTTATCCTAGGCGTATAATTTGACTGTGACTCCTATGTTTTGGGATTCTTGGGGTATGGGATGATCTTAGGGATGGATTGGATATCCACATACGGAGCTATCTTAGACTGCGAGAGGAGATTCGTTAGACTTGAGACTTGCAGTGGTAGGCCTATAGAGGTATCTTGCGACCTGCAAGGATCATTCATGTTGAGTTTTCTCTATTCCCTCATTTCAACTTCATCAGAGTTGCATTCGTTTCCTATCGTCAGAGATTTTGCAGACGTCTTTGGGGAGGTTAAGGGACTGCCCTCTAAGAGAGAGATTGACTTCAGAATTTATTTGACCGAGAATGCCAAGCCAGCAGTGTTACCTGAAAGGCACATGGCACCTAGGGAGAGGAAAGAATTGAGCAAGCAGATCCATGAGCTTTTGGAGAAGGGATTCATAAGAAGGATCATATCGGAGTAGGGAGCGCTAGTCGTCTTCGCTACTAAGGTGGATAGTTCACTTCGACTTTGCATGGACTATAGGGAATTAAATAAGCTCACCAAGAAGAACCGATATCCACTCCCTAGGATTGATGATCTTTTTGACCAGTTGGTAGGTTCTTCGGTTTTCTCTCAGCTTGATCTAGCCATGGGATTTCATCAGCTTAGAGTCACTGATAACAACATAGATAAGGCTGCCTTTATGACACCAGACGGATTCTTCGAGTGGTTGGTTATTCCTTTTGGGCTAACCAATGATCCAGCCTATTTCATTGATTTAATGAGCCGCGTCTTTAGGGACGTCCTAAATATGTTTGTGGTGGTATTCATGGATGATATCATGGTATTTTACAAGAATATGGAGGAGCATGATATTCATTTGGAAGAAGTTCTTCGCACACATCATAGTCATCATTTGAGAGCTAAGTTTTCGAAGTGTCATTTTTGGAGAGAGGAAGTTCGTTTCTTGGGGCACGTAGTCTCGAAGGAAGGTTTGGCTGTTGACCCTGCCAAGGTTATTATAGTGCAAGACTGGAAGGCCCCCAAGAACGTTACCGAAGTTAGGAGCTTCCTAGGATTGGCTGGCTACTATAGGAAGTTCATTAAAGACTTTGCCAAGATTTCGGCACCACTCACGCGCCTTACTAAGAAGAATAAAGCTTTCATGTGGGACATGGATTGTGAGGATTCCTTCACGAAGCTTAGGAGAGCCCTTACTAGTGCACCGGTGTTAGTTTTACCTAACAGAGCTAAGTCTTTCACTGTATACACTGATGCATGCAGAACAGGTCTAGGAGCGGTGTTGATGCAAGAAGGGAGGGTAGTGTGTTATGGTAGTAGGCAGTTGAGGACGCATGAGAAGAACTACCCTACCCAAGATTTGGAGTTGGCTGCCATAGTTTTTTCACTTAAGTCTTGGAGGCACTATTTGCTTGGAGAGAGGTTTGAGATTTTTACCGACCATAAGTCTTTGAAGTACCTATTCTCGCAGAAGGACTTGAACTTGAGGCAACAGAGGTGGATGGATTTTTTAGCCTCGTATGATTTTGAGATAGCTTATACCCCTGACAGAGGTAATGTGGTTGCGGATGCATTGAGTAGAAAGAAAGCAACCATTAGTCCATTGCTCGTAGTGTGGAGGAGCTTGGAGTTTATTTCTACTTCTGATTTTAAGCCCTCTACGGACATTACTCCCGGATTGTTGGCGACATTAGAGGTGAGGCCTACCCTTATGGATCAGATTGGCTCGAGGCAGTGGAAGGATTCGGAACTCATGGACATTATGGATAGGATTTGCCGAAGGGAGGCCTCTAGGCATCTCCAACGTTATTCCATAGATAGCAGGGAGTGGCTTAGGAGAGATGGGAGGCTTTGTGTTCCACGCGCCAGTGACTTGTTGAGAGCATTTTTATAAGAGGCGCATCATTCCCGTATGACTATTCATCTAGGTGGTGACAAAATATATCGGGATATGAAGAGGATGTTCTATTGGGGTGGCATGAAGAAGGACGTGGTGGAATTCGTAGCTAAGTGTCTCATATGCCAAAAGGGTAAAAGTAGAGCAGCAGAAGCCCGGTGGATTACTTCAACCCTTAGATGTGTCGGAGTGGAAGTGGGACAGTATTTCTATAGATTTCATTGATGGTTTACCCCATTCTAGGAAGGGGAACAATAGCATTTGGGTGATTGTTGATAGATTGACCAAGAGTGCCCACTTCATCCTAGTTAAGAGTAAGCGTACGGCTTCATATTTGGCATCCTTGTATATTCGAGAGATATTCCATCTACACAGAGTTACTTCTAGCGTTGTTAGTAATAGAGATCCAATTTTCACTAGTGAGTTTTGGAGAAGCTTACAGGAGGTGCTAAGGATGCAACTTAGGTTAAGTACGGCCTATCACTCCCAGACAGATGGCCAAACGGAGAGGATCAATAGGGCGCTTAAGGATTTGCTACGGATGTGCATTTTGGACTTTGGAGGAACTTTGGAGGAGCATCTTCCATTGGTTGAGTTTGCGTACAATAATAGTTACCAAACAAGTATAGGAACGACACCATTTGAGGCTTTATATGGGAGACCTTGTAAGTCCCCATCATGTTGGGTAGAGTCTACGGAGAAGTTATTACTTGGACCCGATATGGTTAGGGAGACCTTTGAGAGGGTGGATTTGATTCAGCGAAGGATGAAGACGAATCAAGACAGACAGAAGTCGTATGTAGACAAGCAGAGGAGAGACTTAGAGTTTGAGGTTGGAGACTTAGTTTTTATCAAAGTATCCCGGCTTAGGAAGGTGGTAAGGTTTGGATGAAATGGAAAGTTAGCCCCTAAATTTGTTGGACCATTTCCTATCACAGAAAGAGCTAGGAAGATGGCTTGCCGAGTAAGGCTACCCGATAGGCTCGCAGGAGTGCACGACTTTTTCCATGTTTCGCACTTGCGAAAGTGCTTACATGACTCTACAGAGGTTGTAGAGCCTATTCAGTTGGAGGAGGTGGAGGTAGAAAGAGAAGCTTCTATTCAGCGTATCCCTACGAAGATTGTTGGAAGAGACATCAAGCGACTAAGGAATAAGGAGGTTCCATTGGTGAAGGTGCAATGGGGAGATGATGTTGCAGACGCCACTTGGGAAGCAGAAGAGAAGATTCGTACTTCCTATCCTCATCTTTTTTATAGTAAGTTTTAGAATTCCTTTTTCCATCTTTAAATTAGAGTAGGTTCTTTCCTTTATTATCCTTTGGAAGGGTAGAACTTAGGATTTAATCTATGGATGGTAGGATTTGATGTAAACATGTTAATAGAATATGTTATGAATGATGTATGCCAGTGGTTGCAAGTGTTTGCTGGTGGATGCTAATGGATGCATATAGGTACACTAGGCACTATTATTCCTTAGGGATTGGCCTAATTAGGACACTAGAGCATATGCATATGGATGTGTGTGCATTTTTACTTTATTTCCATGGTTGCCATAAACGGATGTTTATCACATGATTGTTGCATTTGGATGATGGTTGTAGCACGCATATAAAACTATCGGTTATCATTAGGAATTTTTGCATTCATTTGGATACATGGCACGGACATGATTGCATAAAAGGAGGTCAACTGAATCAGTGGACCACATAATCTTTTGCATTAGTTAAGGTCAATTACACTACACTAATTGCATAAGTATCATAAACTTCATTAGAAAAACTTAAGGACAATGGATGAATGGTTGATGATTGAGTAGTTGGTGGTAGAACTTGGATGAAAACATTTAGTCATTCTTTTATCCTTAGAGATTTCGGGGACGAAATCCTTTAAGGAGGGGAGAATGTAACAACCTAAAATTTAGTCCATAATAATTAATTTGTTAATTAATTAGATAATAAAATAACTTTGTGAAATTATCAGAATTAAGCCACGGAAGTTGCACCATTGTGTCCGAGGTAATTTTCTGGTCAATTTCCATATATATAACGTTAAAATTTGAGCTGATATGACCAAGTTATAAAATAAACAAAATAAGCAGAAAATGAAGAATATATATATATATATATATATATATATATAGGCAGGACGACCGGCCGGTCGATCGCCAAGTCGAACCGCCTCTGCTATTTATGAACAAACGAACGTTCATTCGTTTGAACGTTCTAGAGCCTCAAACTGACGTGTTTTGCATTCTTCTAACCAATCTGGTCCATCTATTTTTGCATCTGATGGCTCCTATTCGGTCTATGACGTGGTTGCATCCTATTCTATCCCCAAATCCAACGGTCTGAGATCCACTTCTACCCCTATAAATAAACCACTAGACCTAAAACTTTTTCTCATTCTAGGTTTTCTCCAATTGGGTTCACCTTTCTAGGAAGGACCCTAAACGGAATAATTTTTCCAAAGGAGAAAATCGTTATAAATTAAATTATTTTACAACTCCAAGTGGATTCGGGAAGACCAAAGGAAGAGCTTAGGACCGGAGGTGAGTGATTGTAATTTTTTTAAGATTTCTTTAAGTAATTTAAAATATTATGGTTTCCAATAGTGTAGTTTTACTACGATTTTGGAATAGCCTTTTTATCAGTTTTAGATCTACTTTTCAGTCTACTCCCATTTGGTTATTCCATTTTAGTTAATTATAATTTATACTGTTAAGTATAGCTTTTTATTTATTTACAGTTTATTTACAATATTTAAGTTCATTTACTGTTATTTTTTTCTTATTTACATCTTTTTCGAAGTTTTGGATTTTATGCAAGCGTTTATTATCTTCTTCCTCTTTTTCTTCGCGCATGGATTAGAATAAATTAAACGTGAATATGGATTATATAAGTAAGAATATTGAATGAAGAAAACAAGATGTAAATTATAAAGACTGTAATAAATAATGGAATTGGACTGTAAATATAAATGGAAGGACTGAAACTATGCCTAATTATGATTAGAATAGGACTAATTAATTGGCTTAGTTATAACGTAGAATTATAACCAAAAAAGAGTAAAAGAAGAAAGAAGCTTATTTTCACACTTAGACCTTGGGTTAAATAATAAGCATGATTATAACTTAGGTTATAATAAGGAAAAGAGTAGAATGAGGCTTATTTTAAGACTTGGGATAAATTAATAAGCGTAGCAAGTAAAGATGATAATAAAGGCTTAATTAAATAATTTGTCTAAGTTAATAAGCAAAGATGAAAGTAGAACCTGTACCATATAGCATTCCCTATTAGACAAAACAGTGTTTCACATTAGCCTGAAGAGAGATGAGGGCACGCTTATGCAAAGAATGGTAGTAATTGGTCAAATAGAAGTCCAAATCATGGGGGATTTGGATAAGGGGCGCAACTAGATATTGTTTGGATAACGAGCCAGTACCAACAGCATTTCCCCTATAGATTCTATGGACACACGGTGATCTCACGTTAGCCTGAAGTGGGATGAGGGGCATGCTTATGCTGGAGTTTGAGGTAATAAGAAGACCCAATAGGTGGAGCAAAAGGTAGCATGGGCATGGTGGTAGTTACGCGCGCGACTTTCATTCTGGTGCTCAGTAATCGCTATGAGTTCCAAGCGCTTAGTATGGGTGTCTTTCGTAGAAACCATTGCCTTATGTGTAAGGAGCTATATTTGTCGTCCGGATCCATAGTGGGTGCTTTGTGCATCTTTCGTAGATACCATTGGCTGCTATGTAGGGAGTTATATAGCGTCTAGTCCACAGTAAGGTCTATAGAGTAGCAGGCCAATCAAAAAGGGTAGAATTAGGATTACATCCTAATTACAGGATTAGGAATTCAGTCTAATCAAAGCAGAAATCAAGGACAAGTGCAAGAAATCGAAATTAACCTATCTTATAATTAATCGTATTTATTTCCAGTTTATCTCTTTCCTATTTCCTTAGTTTCCTCTTTATATACTAGAAATGTTGTAGAGTCTATTACTTTTACTTTGCTTAAAGACTCTAGTAATTACTATCATTCACCAGACTATTTTTCGGACCCACTCCTTTATTTTTCCCCTTTTCCCGCATAGGCAATCAAGGGAGAGGGTAGTAGATTGCAATTGCTTGGCGGTTTTTTGGAGGAGTTCTCTACTATGTATTGCTTTTATTTCAGCTTTAGTTTTTCTATGTACTGGCTTATTATGAGAGATATTATGTACTCTGATTTTTGAGACTATGAGTTTTTTGTTTCATGAGACATTTGGGATTTTTAGACATGTATGTGGTATTTGGCATTTGACTTATTTATGAAGCAATTATGAAGTTTTGTTTTAATTAAGTTATTATTTTAAGTTTCCACTGTTTTATCTATTTTTTTGTGAATCTTAGTCTCTGTTAGCTTTAGTTATACCTACAATGCACCATACCTTTTAATGTGTCTTTTTGGGTATATTAAGGGGTGTGAGTTATTTCACTTCCTAATTGCAATTTTCCATTATAGAATTTGTTAAACACGCGAATTAAATCGAATATTAAAACATCCTAAAAAAATTGTAAAAGAAATTAGGGAACCCATCAGGACCCGGGGATTTATCACCAGGCATGTCATTAATAGCTTTCAATATTTCCTTTTCATAAAAAGGATTATTAAACTGAGAAAGGTCAATTCTAGAATCTGTAGGATAAAGATCATTCCATCTAGCGTTAATTCTATGCTTATTTTTATTACCAAAAGTATCTCTATAATAGTCGGTAAAAGCCTTATTAAGATCTCTTTGATCTACCAACTCCTCGTTATTCACAAAATAGAATTAATCGTGTAACTATGTTTTCTAACATTACCCATATTATGAAAAAATTTGGTATTATTTTCATTTCATTAATCCATTAAATTCTAGATCTTTGTTTCCACATAACCTCCTCTTTTTCTAAAATTGAATTAAGCTCTTCTTTTAGATTAGCAAGAACGTTACGCTCACCTAGATTTATTTGTCTAGTTTCTTCTATCTTGTTTATTTTAAGAATTTCGAAAAGAATGTTTTCTTTTTTAATTTTAATACTTCCAAAAACATTCTTACACCAATTTTTAAGAAAGTTCCTAAGATTCCTAAGTTTAGAACAAATTTTTTTGTAGAATTATCTTTATTTCTAATATTATAAAAGCTCATAGAAATCTATTTATTTTTATTAAAGTTGAAAAATTGGATTTTAATAACCACATTTTTTCGAATTTAAAAGATCTATTGAAAACTCTATGATGATCACACTTAAGAATGATAGGACGATGATCAAAATAAGTGTAAGCAAAACCAGAAACTCTACAAATAGGAAATTTATCCTCAGTCTCATCACTAACTAAAAACCTATCAAGAAGAACCGTAGATGTGGGCTCCCTAGAATTACTCCAAGTAAATTCTCTATTAGAACGAGGAATTTCAATCAAATTAGAATTAATAATAAATTGGTCAAATTCCTCCATTGTAGAGAAATCACCTACCCATGGTGAACGCTCTCCTAGAAAACACGTAACATTGAAATCTTCCCCTAAAATCCAAGAACCAGGAGCTAAAGATCTAAATTCTAGACATTCATTCCACAGAATCCAACGACCAATTTTTGAGTTTGGCCCATAAACATTAGAAATATTCAAAATAGAATTATCACTAAGATTAATTAGAATAATATGTAGTGAGTGTTGCTTAGAAATACATTGGAGCAATTTAAATGAATTATCCTGCCACCCAATAAGTAAACCCCCAGAAGCGCCAATAGAAGGTAAATAAACCCATTTTATAAAATGATAACCACATAATCTTCTATAAAAACGAATATCAGGACATTCGATTTTAGTTTCCTGTAAAAGAGCAATGTTAGTAGAATTGTCCTTAAAAAAGCTCTTATTTTATCACACTTATTTAAATCGTGCAAACCTCTAATATTCCAACTAATATCCTCATAAACCAACAGATCTAACCCTATCCAATTCCCTGCTTCTAATATACGCTAAATCTACCTCAACATCAGAAAACACAAAAGCGGTATCTCTAGCTAACTCTCAGAAGGAGACAAACTACTTAGAGCATATGATGAATACTTACTACCCAATCAGAAATCATACCTGAGCCTGAATTCATAGTACCACTTGTGGTACTCGAATCAGGTAACCCACTCATAGACTAAGACTAGCTACCACGGATCCTGGCACTACGTTGTTCTGATCCACTTACAACCACAGACTTCCTACGCCTATCTATTCTCGATGATGAAGAACTAGATACAAATTTGCTGCCAATATCACTAGATTGTACAATTGCTGTGAGACAAGAATGTCGCAACAAAGAACTATCCATATCTTCGCTCACATTGCTAACTTCACTACTACTCACTTTTGCTGCACACTGTGTAAGAACAGATTGTGCATGCTAATATTTATGTGCATATTGCGATTCATCAGAACATCTCAGATAGACATATTCCTTCACCAAACAATTGCTCATCAACCTTCTCTGATCTTGACAAATCACCTCTAACCGAAAAAACTCCTTTAAACAACATAGGAATTAGAGTCCATGCATGCACTGATATGCTGCATCACTGTATCATCACTCTTACTACAAGAATTCGCATAAGTATCCACCATTTCATCAACCATCTATGTATCATCACTCTATGCTGATATGTAGCAACTCTGAAGCATCTCTGTACCAACAGTATTTGTTTTCGAAATATTCACAGAGTTATAACAATCTCTGCATCCCTATGAATAGAATTAAAAGTATCACAACTAAGAGAATCATTCTTGCCATTTTTGTCAACAACATCCTTCTCCGAACAGCTCGAATCAATCAAGATAACACTTTTTCCATTTTAGATGGCGTTGTGTCAGCGGACGTGCACACAATGATATATGATTCTATATCATTGGATTCACTTGAACCCATTAATCTATCAATTAACAAATCTTTAGAAGAAAAAACACACCCTGACTTGATGCTGTTAAAAATGGTATCAAAAGTTTTAAAATCACTCACTATATTGAACGAATCCCAGTATCCTTCCTCTGAAAAGCATATATCCACATTCAGATTCGATTTAATCAGTACATTGTAATCACTTAATTTTAGAATAATCAATGTACCCTTCCTCAACTTATTCATGTTTCCAGTAGATGTTGAGATATCATTCACAGCCTGCCTACAGGATGTTCCAAAATTGACTATCCTCTTTCTATCATTACTGCAATTCAACAACTTACTACAATTACCAGATGAAGAACGACCTTCATAAACATGGATTCTTGAATAAGATTTAACAGCCAGGATGTTCCAAAATTGACTATCCTCTTTCTATCATTACTGCAATTCAACAACTTACTACAATTACCAGTTCAAGAACCACCTTCATAAACATGGATTCTTGAATAAGATTTAACAGCCAAAATGTCGAAGGACGAAGAGTAATTAGAAACTCCATCGACATCCTGAATATACTTATCTGAAACAACGTTATTTGAATCAAAAACTTGATTAAAAATAGCATCTTCTTCAACCATAGAACTTAAACATTCAAATCTGTTAGAAGTGACAAGATTAAAATTCTCCACATACTTTGAAATGACTTTATGCTTTTTATTATGAGTTTGAGTAACATTCATATTCACCACTCCTTCAGCAGATTCCAAAACATCATCTGCACAACCAATATCAAGCACTTTATCATTATTTTTAAAAGTTAAGGAATCGAACTAACTTAAGAGACAACAGGATCCAAAAGCATTGAATATACAGAAAATAATTCCTGTCTATAAACATCAGCAGGGATACCAAGAATTCATCAATGGAAGCATCTGAAACCACTTTAGTATTACTCGAGACATGCATCTCAACATTAATCCTGTCATCATTGATCGAAGGAGAAGCGTAATCACTGTAGTATACTTTAGGATCACAAAACTTTTTAGAGTAATTCTTGCCAATATTAACAGAGTTAATAATGTCAAAATGTTTAAACAAATCTTCCAAATAATCTATGCCTTCCTTTCTTTGCGTCTAGAGATGATCTAACATATTCTTTTTAACTTCATACATTTTAGAACAAATAGAAAACCATGATTTGAATCAGAGCAATCACTGTTATTACCTAAGAATTCATCAATGGAAGCATCTGAAACAACTTTAGTATTACTTAAGACAGGCGACTCAACATTAATCCTGTCATCACTGATCGAAGGAGAATCGTAATCTCCGAAGTATACTTTAGGATCACCAAATTTTATAAAGTAATTCTTACCAATATTAACAGAGTTAATAATGTCAAAATGTTTAAAAAGAACCTCCAAATACTCTATGCCCTCCTTTCTTTGATCCAGAGATGACCTAACATGATTCTTTTTAACTTCATAAATTTTAGAACAAATAGAAAACCATGATTTGAATCAAAGCAATCACTATTATCACCTGAGATTTGCTTTAATTTCATCTAACAGTCGACCATCTTATGCCCAAATAAACCGTAGCCAAAACATCTAATTGGTTCTCTACAGACATTCGCTAAATGTTGATAATCACCACAACGAAAGCAAAATCTTTTCTTTTTCCTAGAATCGATCCATCTCCTAGAAATTGTTTGTTGTTTATAAGTACGAGAAGGAATAGGAATCAAGTTCTTAACCACATGGGCTTATGAGCGAACAAAGATAGGATTAAATTCTAGAAAGGAAGGAGAATTGGAAGGATTTGGGAGATGAGGAAACATGGATGAAAAAGAGTTAGACAAACTTGAATTCGCCATTTTTTTACAACTTGTTTATTTATATAATAATGTTTTTAACAGTTGTTATTTATATTAATATTGTTTTAAAAGTTGTTTATCAATATTTTAAATATTTCAAAAAAATAATTATTTAATTTATTAATATGGTTTGAATTTCAATTGTAATTATTATCAATAAGGTTTTGGAAATTAATTATTATTATTTATAATAATGTTTAAGATAAATTATTATGCTTTTATTTAGAATGTTATGAAATCTTTAATTATTATGTTTAAGATGTTTTGAAGTAATTATTATTTATTATTATATAATAGTGTTTTTAAAGTAAATGATTAGAATTTTATTTATAAATGTTTTCAAGATTTATAATAGGGTTTTAGAGACAAATATGGGTTTTATAAGAGGAATCTTACAACATGGTTTGAAAAACTTAAAGGAAGATTATTTACAAGAGAAATAAGTTTTACAAATGGTTTTAGATATTCAGAAAAGAATTTTTGAAATGAGTTTGTAGAATTATAAAAGGAGTTTTTTAAATGGTTTTGTGGATGTATAATGGAGTTTGTAAATGATTTTAGAATTGTATAAAAGGGAAATCTTTCTCAGTATTTGATGGATATACTTATATCATTGGGATAAGTGTATAGATATTTTCCACAAATTTAAAATATAGGGATTTTGGATATATATATATATATATATATATCTTTGTAAAAGGACTGAGAAAAATATTTACAAAGTGAATATAATTAGTAAAAGGTTAATTAAGGAAGCTAGTGGTTATTTATGTGCTTAACCAATGTTGGTTCTCCCTATTGAATAAATCCCATATTTGGATGTGTGTTTGTTATTCGATAGTTAAATAACCAACTATCGAATTTGGACCCAAACGTAACTATGGAAATATCTAGGAGAAACATGTGAGTTATTCGGGACAGTCATCTCTAATGATAATATATTGTGCGTATAAATCTTGTTTCGTTCTCCTAAGACAATGATAAGGAAATCCGTCCACAAACAGTCAGGAGGTGATTTCCGCTCTTATCTTTGACTGTTTATTTCCTAAAGGACCAGGGTTGAGTTTACCGTAAGTTATCGAAAGTTGTTTCAAAGAGATCGAAATCAAATATGTTATCCGAAAACCACTTCAAACATCTCAAGCGCTTCGAAGTGAAGACACCTTGAAGATGGTGGGATTGAAGGCGGACCTCTCAAGTGTTTCGTTCAGCCCGGAATGAACTTGTACGGATAAATGCTGGTATTGCATTGTTGACTGTAGGGCGGTGTTAGCATTCCAAGTAGGAAGTTCCATATAAAAGGTAAAACGTAGCCTCAAGCCCACTGTTACAAATTTTAGTTTGAATCCAAGCAAAAATATATAACAATGGCAAAACAGTTGTAATAAACGACACATGGAATTGGTAAAATAAATTCAGACAACAATGTTCATTTGTTAATCAACATATTTCGTAAATATTGCATGTAAATAATGCATAATACTAATGCAACTCCAATATGAATGTATGATCATGGCATATGAGCATGGATGCAAAACATCCTAAAATATACTGATAATTTTATATGTATGCAACATGATATATAATGAGTCAAGTCGCATTTCAAAACATAAGCAACAAACCTAAACATACTGCACCATCCAATTTTCCAATTTAATAATAAAACTTGTAGAAACCATTCATTCATTCCTAAATAAACTAACTTTAATAAACGAGCAAGTGGAAATCTTTCTGGAAAACAGTCGACATGAAAAGATCGGTTCTCTCCATCCTTTTCTAAGCACTCTAAACTGGATCATTATTCTAACCTAAAATTATCAATTTTACTATTGGCATGTAAACTCGATCAAAATCACTACAAATATATGTGTATAAGTAAACCTATGCAATCTTTGCTGCCAACTTAGATAAAATGATGTCGACATGCATCATAATCGATAATTTGAGCACAAGTATGCCCTAACAGAAATATAGCCTTATGCAACCCTCAACACGCACACACAGCCTTAAATCATCCTAATAGTGTACTGATTATTTCATCTTTTAGAGACTAAGGTAAGAAAACCTAAAAATGGGCGATGTTTCACCTAGCATCAAATAAATTGAATCTCTTACTATTCTTCATTTTCATCTAAGGACATCAAAATTTGATGATCTCTTAACCTAGTGAAAATAACATCACTTCTCTTCTAATTTTGATTCAACCTAAGCTATATCTTTTCACTTAGAATATCACTTCTCCAATCCTCCAGCAATCGTGATACTTAAATAGTGTCATACCCAAAAACTCATCTTGGAATATCTAAAATGGAAGATGTTTGGGCCCGGTAAACATGATATGGATCTTATGTCACATCAGCCCCAAATAATGTACTTGTAGTTGCAATGACAACTCAAGCATCAAAACTTTATAAATATCATCATAGGATGTATACATTAAGATGACAACCTACTTGCTTGATTGCTTATAACTTCTAAACGACCCCAAATTTTTAACATTTCAAACGAGAATATTTAATTTATTTAAATATTCGGATTTGATTCAAAAATAATAAGAAATTAATTTTTAGTATAACGACTCAATTTTTATTGACGAATTTTTAATTTAATTTATTTGGTTTTTCCATAATTTTTAATTTAGAATATATTTAAATTTTCATTTGATGATTTTTTGGCAAACGATAGTATTTTAGTGATTTTACATAATCAGTTAATCGATGTATATTATTATTGTTTGAGGATCGTCTCACGTTTTTGTGTACGATCGTATTTTTTTGTCGCTTACAGTTCGTACACAAATGAAGTTATGTGTGGCGAGATGCCGAATATTGAAAGTCTAATATATCTCAACACTTGAACAAATTAACAATTCAATCTTTCATTTTCCCCCTCCTTTCTTTTTTGTATATTTTAGCAAACAAGCAAATAAAAAAAGAAAACAAAACAAGCTTCTTCTTCTAAAATTAAAATCTCACAATCCACTCAACTAAAAAATATAAAGTTAGGATCTTTGCAATTGTATCGAGGTGATCTACGTTTTGGTATAGATTTGGATGGGCTTGTTGGAGTTCTGAGAGGTTCAATAGTTTGGTCGAGACATGGTTCAGAACTAGGGATAGGCTTTGACTTGGATTTAGGCGACGTGAGATTAATCAGAGGATGGATTGGTATTAGTCGTGTCAAGAAGCGTCTCCTAGCCGGTTTTCGTGGTGTGTGGTCATTGGATGGTAATCACGTCGCTTAGGACTAGGGATCTCGGTAGTAGCATGTCGCAGTGGTTAATGGAAGTTGAGTGTCGGGTCTTTGGGTCGAGAAGGTGGAGCTTAGGAAGAGAAAGAAAATGGCGGAGGCAGTGCATCGTTTAGTGTACTGTGGAGGGAGATAGAGGTGATGGAATGATCAGACATGTAAAATTTTTAGGTGCGGTTGTTTAAAATTTTGGTGGGATATGTTTAAGGAAGCAGGATTAGGGGCTTAAGCTTGATAATTAACTATTAGGTGATAATCTGTATACTAATTACATTTATAAATTCTCAAAAACTTATAAAGTACGTAACTCTCTTATACAAGGTCCAATCGAGACGTAGTCTTTTGCATTGTGCTCGTAATGGCGATAGCTACATGATGAAACATGTTTCGTCGAGTTTGGAGCAAGTGAAATTTTGGACTAACATCGTAGGTCATTCGGTTTTAATTTAAACTTGGAACACCTAAGCTTCCATGGGATTTTTGGTGAGTTTAAACTCATCTTTTTGGGTAATCGGTATGATATATAGCAGATAAAATTTACTGTTTGTTTTTGGATGAATTATTGGTTGTTTTGGGTAAATATCCACTTTTGAAAAGCAAATGACATTTAAAATGAAATGCTGGGATTTTATAGAGAAATTTGGATTTCTCGTCATTGTGAGTTCTAATTCAAGTTATATATCTACTGATTTTATTTCAGTCATATACATGTTACACAGATTGTTAAATGTCAAAATTTGATAGTTTGGCCATATTAGATGTGACACTAACATATGTTAAAAGTTGAACCTTTTTAGTGGAAAAGGTAGTCATAGCATTGGTTAACTGCTATGGTAACTATTGGCTCTTGAAAATACTATTAATTGTTGTTTGAATGTGGAAATAGTTTCGATTTGGAAAAAAGATTTTAGATCTGACCTATTTTGGATTTTCTATAATATTTTATCCAAAAAAGTTTTTGTACTTCTCTATTTTTCTTTAACTTCTTTTATTATTCTTTTTAAATATATATGTATATATATGAATGTTTTAAAATTATTTTGGAAAGTATTTATCTTTATAGAAAAGTTATTATAATAATGAATGTTTATTTTAAAGGAAATAAAAATGGGGTTTATCTTTTGTTTTAAAGTGATTTTGTTTTAAAAGAAGGTAGAATTATTTTTGAAATAAATATTTGTGAAAACATTTTATATAAAATGTTGTAATAAAAGAACAGATTTATAAATCGTATTTTATAAATTAAAGAGAGATTTATTAGTGGTATTTTATCAATAAAAGAACAGGTTTATAAATAGTATTTGAAAAAGGGAAAATATTATTATTTGATAAATTGGAATAATAAATCACAGTGGTAAATTTTTAATGTAATTTATGGAATGATCGTGTTATGGGAAGTATATAGGATTCATAATTTTAATTGGAGGCTTGTTTTATATTTGGAGTTTGTTTTATAAGGGAATGTTGCAATTACATTTAGAATTTTATAAAAGGAGTTTGTTTTATAAGGGAATCTTGAGAACTAAGAATGTGTATCGAGGTAAGAATAGTTTTCTAAATTGTCTGATTTCACAGTTAATCAAGAGATATTACTATTTGAAATCAAAACGTGGTCTAGTTTCTATATGATCTATTTACTTACACTTGGGTTTATTGTTATAAATGTTTTAAACGACATTTGTTTTAACCTGTTAAGTATGGTTTTGGAAACGAAATCTTTCTTAAGACTTGTGGATGGACTTATACCATTGAGATGAGTACATGAGTATATTTTCAAAATATTGAAAATGTGGGTTTTCTGAATATACTTATACTATCGAGATAAGAACATAGGAAATTATTTCTAAGTTTTGAAAGTGAAATATTTTGTGAGTATACTTATACTGTTGAAATAAGTATATCAATATTTTTAAATATAGGAAGAAGTAGAGAAGGGTTTGTGAATATATCTTTGTAAAAGTATTTTAATATAATAATTTACAAAGTGGTTTTAGTTAATGAAGGGATTAATTAAAAAGGCTTAGTGGGTGTCATGTGCTTAAGCAGAGTTATTCTCCTTATGGAATAAAATCTATGGTTGAATTGTTTGTTATTGATAGATAAATAACCAACTATTAAACTTGGCCAGTTTTAAAAAATATTGTTGTCGGTTCGAAGAGACCGGGATCGGATATATTATCCAAAAATCACTTCGAACTAGCATAAGCATTCGAATTGAAGACATCTTGAAGATGATCGAAGATATAGTTCTTTGAAGTGCAAGAGCTACTTCCTACTAATCCTGAAGGTGATTCTAAAATGAATGTAGTAGAAGTAGTGCTTTCTATTTGTTCATATCTTGAACAACTTGTATGAACGAATGTTGGCATTGCTTTATTGCCTGAAGGTTTGTGTTAGCATTCCAAGTGGGATTTGCTAAAAAAGTAAAATGTAGCCTCAAGCCTCAACAACCGAGAATGTTAAAAACAGGGATATACAACAGGGCTCTGTGGGGGCACATATGCAGGGTATTGTTATCATCCTTCAACACACACACACACACACACACACATATATATATATATATATATATGGATTTGGTTGTACATAAGAGCTGTCGGCAAAAGGTTACAAAGTAATCAGGGTGATGAAATATTCGCTACTATCTTATAAAGGGTAGGCCGGTCTTGTGTTGGTAGGCGGTCCTTTTAAGGCCCTTAGTACATTTTCTAAAGGTGTACTATGGTAGGCGGTACCTCGGTACCTTGTCATTGATGTAATCCATTCTCCAATAAGTGCCTTCGGACTTAGTTGTATACCTATTATGCTGGAATTTAATTAATGTAACAGTTTCGATTATGATTCAATATTTATTTTAAACCCTAGAAGTTATTAAAATATTATAGGATTTTCTATGAAATGGTTTGGTTATCGTAAGGTAAAAACCCATCCGTGTTTATATGCGGTGTGGTCTTACGAGATGCCTTTATTTTTGAAAGGTTTAATGACATTAAAATCCATATGATGTGTGTTTCTCATGCTAGTTTACTAGATTGGTCCAAACATTATTTTCTTATAATGCTCGGGTCAGACTGAGCATATTTCATATTTAGTTTGGATGCTTTGGAGCTTCAGAAAACGTGTTGGATGCCTCCAAGACGTATTCACGCATATTTTATTTTCGCTGCATTGATTGTTTATATTTATCAGCATTTATGAGGACATGTTGTTATAACTGCCCAGCCTGATGATGGTTATTTTTACTCTGATGGATGTATATATATTATAGTTTTTCTTTTGTAAAGATCTGTTGTATATCATATATTATTCGTCACGATGTGAGATTCTGTTCTATCTTTTCTTTCTTTTTCCTCAACAATCCTTCTTTCCATCACTTGGATGCTTGGCACGTGAATACCATGGATGCATTAGTGTCAACTTTTGAGGGTCAAAAAGGCGGGTTGGTACAAGTGCTATCAGAGTTTAGGTTGAGCAAACACATAGGCTTTGGTGGGGTAGACTCAGTAGAGATAAGGTAAGTTATACCCTAGAATGAGTTTGAGTGTGTGTGTATGAGCGTATATTTACTAGTGCTATAAAAATGTTTTATATTATGTTGATTTATCAATTAAGTGGTGTATGAATTCTGGTCGATACAGAAGGAAATAACTATATCGACAGGGATTTCTAACCACTTGAACAAGGAAAACTGACACAGTATTGTTTTGAAATTAGGTAAATGAAATAATTTTACCTTAATTTTATATTTTATATATAAAAGAATAATTCTCAGAAAATTGATATAGTAATTTATGACGTGTTGGTTTGTTAGAGAATTATAATGTTCAGTTATTGTCATTTATTACTTGATTAGTCATGCTCGTCCTGTTTAGGAGCATTGACTATCATTTATTGATTGATTATTTATGCTCAAATAGTTTATGAGCATTTATTGTTTTGGTTGAATTAAAAGCGATCACGATTTTGCTATAAGGCGTTTGGTAACAATGTTTGGTTAAAATTGAAATTTAATTTTATAGGTTGTTTATTATAATCTAAACAAAGAGATACATTAGTGAAATAATTGTATATAAAGAAGTGAAATTAGATAAGTATGGTTTATAAATAAAAATGATTTAAACTGAATTGGAGAACTTAAATCCCGATATTTTGGAAAAAAAAATTTCAAAAGCTTTCGGGAAAATAATATTAGTATTTTTTGAAAGTATATTTGAATAGAAAATATTTTTAAATGGATTTTAAAGGAAGTAGAAAGCACCGAACTCACTTCGGTCATTGGGAAATAATTCGGATGATGACTGTAGCATCATCAGCATTCATTTTCAAGTTTCTAAGTGACGCAGCGGATTAATCAAAACAATGTAGATCGATGAAAGTAGCGATCGATGGATTGGAAGATACTGAAATGCCCAAATTCGTTGATCCGAAGATACCGAATTCTAGCTATCTCTGACACGTTGATCGCGCACGATACCGTGAGGAGAGATCTTCAATTCTTCAAGCGTTGATCAAGCGCACTTGATTCCGCGAATCGGCTTCTGCAATCGTTGAATCGAGCGCACTCGATTAACCGAAAGAGGAGATAGGAGATTACACTCGACTACCAATTTGGCGAAAGTACAAAGCTAACAAAACAAGAATTTTATTTCAAATCAACTTAACTATTACAAATGGCACCACCGACCTATTTATAGAAGTTACAACTCACGCAAAACAAAAATGTACAACACATGAGTCGTTGCCGACCTAACAACCACGACCTAAAAGTAGTCGACTTAAAACACAGACGACTTACGACTTACTATAGGTCGTACATGACTTATCAGATTACAACACATAGCTTCACGACATACCAACTCAGCGACACAACTTAGGTCGGTAGCGACTTAGTACAGTATACAACGACTTACAACGTATAAGAGATGCGACCTACGACTTAGTATAAGTCGGTGACGACTTAACACTTATGTACACGACTCACCCCTGGCGACTTATCAATAGCAGCGACTTAATACTTCAACGGTTCAGATTAATGCGGCATAAGGATCCTCGGTTCTAGGCTTCAGCGACTTAAAATTTCGGGCGACTTAGCTAAGTAGTACACGACGACATAACCCAGTTCACGACTTAAGAAACCATATGACTCATCTTAAGTCGTAACTCGTGGACGATTTATGCCAGCCTCTCCCTTGATTCTTGGACGACTCGTGCCTTCCGCTTCAATAAGTCGTGGACGATTTATGCTTTCCGCTTCAATAAGTCGTGGATGACTTATTTCCTCGCCTTTGTTAAGTCGTAGATGACTCATGCCTGTTTCCTTAAGTCGGTCACGACTTATGCCTTCTCCCCAGTTAAGTCGGTCACGACTTATGCCTTCTCCCCAATTAAGTCGTAGCTCCTTTTCATCTGAACTGTTAGATCGAAGACGACTCAAGGCCGTTTCATTAACTCGCACATTTCCTTTGTTATCTCGTGGCGCTCCTTTGAGTCGTGGACGAATCAACTCTACCTCCTTATCTCGTGTACGACTTATGTCTTTGCCTTGGTTAAGTCGGTCACGACTTAGACCTTCAATTTCCTTAAGTCGGTCACGACTTAGTACTTGGCCTGCATCATCCTCCCCTGGTTGAGAGAAATTCGTCATCGAATTTGCACTTTCCTCCTCCGCGACACACTCATCCCCATGATAAGGTACGAGATGCTTAACATTGAATACCTCCGACGTGTACACACCCTTTGGCAGCTTCAATTTATAAGCATTTTCGTTAATCCGTTTCACGATTTCTACAGGTCCAATTTTTCTGGCTTTCAATTTGTTATAAGCGCCTATTGGAAAACGATCCTTTGTTAACACAGCATATACCATATCTCCTTCATTAAATTCAACATTCCTTCGCTTCAGATCTGCAGAACGTTTATACTTCTCATTCGCTTTCTCCAATCGTTCCTGAACGATTTTATGACATTCCGTCAAACCCTCAACAAAATCAGCAGCTTTCTTAATTGTCCCCTTCGAGTGTGGTATTACCGTTAAATCCAACGGCCCCTTTGGTAAGCTCGAATAAACAATCTGGAATGGACTGAACCCAGTACTTCGATTTACAGCATGATTATGGGCAAACTCTGCCTGGCATAACTTCACATCCCAACTCTTCAGATTGTCTTGCACAAGACACCTCAATAAATTTCCCAACGATCTGTTCATGACCTCGGTCTGTCCATCCGTTTGCGGACGATAAGCGCTGCTAAAATTCAACTTCGTTCCAACCATCTTCCACAAACTTAGCCAAAAATGACTTAGAAAACGAGTATACCTGTCCGACACAATCGATTCTGGCAATCCATGAAGTCGATATATTTCTCTGAAAAACAACTGAGCAACATGAACAGCATCCGCTGTCTTCTTACAAGCAATAAAATATGCCATTTTCGAAAATCGGTCCACCACCACATAAATGGAATCGTTACCACGCTGTGTTCTCGGCAACCCCAGCACAAAGTCCATACTCACATCAACCCATGGTTTAGTTGGTACAGGTAACGGCATATATAAACCAGCATTAGTCGCAGTTCCTTTCGAAACCTGACAGATATGACATCGTTCCACAAACCTCTCCACTTCTTTCCTCATCGATGGCCAAAAGTAAGACTGCGAAATTAATTGCAAAGTACGGTCTCTACCCATGTGGCCTTCCTCGTGTAACTCCTTTACAATCTTCATTCTCAAACTACAATCAGGTATGCACAATCGATTTCCTTTGAATAGAAAACCGTCTACCATCATAAACTCATCCGTCTTTCCCTCCTTGACTTTATCAATACACTTCGCAAAGTGTAACGACCCCAATTTTTATATAAATTTAAATTAATAATTGATTGTATTTTTGAATAAAAAATTGTAAAATCAATTGATAAATTGATTCGAGTTTCCCCAAATCCAAATTCCAATATATTAAATCATTTAAATTTAAATATGATATACGAGTAAATTTGAAATTTTATATATAAGTATATATTGATTCGAATTTAAATTTCGAGTAAATGGATTATAAAATAAATATATATGAGAAATTATAATAAGTTGAATTATAATAAAAACAATTGGTATTGAATCTAATAATAAATATTTAAGCTAGAAATAAATATATCTATGTAATTCATTAGATATGCATTTGATTTCAAAACATTGTCTTTTAATAAATATGTGTGAATACAAACAAAAATATGTTTACAAAGTAAAATGAATAAAGTAAAATACCTTTAGCCACCATAACAAAATCATATCTCAGCCGAGTTAAAGCAAGAGTAGGCAAGAAGAAAAGAAAAGATAGTATATAAATATATTTAAGCATGAAACACATAGTACATTAGCATTAAAATGCTTTCATCTCAGCACAAACTTAAGTCAATTCGAAATCTTATTAAGCATTTCAGCCTCCACAAATTTGCCTAATAAAACATAGTATATATGTACATAGGATATGAAGCATACCCAGGCAAGTAATCATGTTTGTAAAATAGATATGCAGGCAAAAGAATAAACAAGGTAAAAATAAAAAAATATCTATGTACTAAAATAAGATAAGGGTTGAGACATAAAGGACTTTAGCATTAAATGCTAGTTTCAACAAGTCAATTCGAATTGTTAAAATTTTCTTCAGCCTCCATCCTTTTGAAAAAAATCTCTGATAAATTGTACAAACTTGTACACTGTTGCATAAGAGAATTATAACCTGTAAGCTATTTTTCTCACATCACTTTCCATTGCCAGTTCGAGCCAAACAAAACTAAGTTAAAACTCCATTAAAACCTAAACAAAACTTCATTTAAACATCATCAACCAGCAACAACAACTCAATACAACAGAAACAAGATGATTGGCAGGATGGTCAAAGTAGAAAACACTTTCCAGTTTTTCAAATTCAAAACTGTTTGCAAAGAAACCGTGCTCTGTTCTTCTCTGCAAAGCAGGTGAGTAACATTTTATTTAAAAATAAAACTTGTTAATATGAAGCATGTTTTTCTCTGAGATGCTATATATTTGTATACATGTGATTGTGCAAATCTGTGTATGTATGTACACTTGAATACCCTGTTAGCCTGTTACCAGTTGTTTATCTTGTTTCAGTAGATATGTAAATAAATCTTCATCTCTCGATCTATTAATTATGTGGACTTAGGATGTAGACAAATAATGTTTGTTGGGTTAAAATCTAAGTATTAAAAATGTATTAAAGATTGAACAACATATATTTGCCGCTGGTAACTCAAGAAACTAAATACAACTTCAATAAGGTTTAAAATCAAACTTCTGGTTTTAAGGATTCAGGAATATAAATCGAAACTACATACAAAAATTTGATTTTTAAAGTAAGTTTTACAATTTTAAAGTAAGGGGACGAAGAGCAGTTCCAGTTTCATTGTTTTAGGTATTTTGAGTTGCCGTGTGACATCACGTCGACCGGAGACGTCGTGGTTTGGTCTGGAGGTGAAGGAGTTATGGGGAAGTTTGGGAAAAATGGTGGGATGGACGGAAGATCGACGTGGAGGCGATGGCGATGGTTTCTCGTTCGTAAACCTAGTTTCTGATAGCGGTGATGTTTCGTCTCGTTCGACGTCAAGACACGATCGAGTGTATCGAGTTTTTGAGATGTTGTAGAGGGAAGGTAGACGAGGCTGTGGCCGGAGTTTCGTGGGTTCTGATGGACGGAGCGTGGTGAACGAGGTGATAATAGGCTTCGCGGTGATGGGTTAAACCATTCCAGCTTTGAGTTTAAAGCTCGATTTCGAGTCTGGGTGTTAGGTCAAAGTCTGATGGTTGGAGAGGGATGCGAGGTTGGTCGATGACGTGGTGAGGCCAGCGAGGTTGATCGGAGTTGGCCGAGAGCACTGTGCACGTGCACAGTCTGGAAATGGTGTCAGTGATGTATCTGGGGAAGAAGGGACTTGGACTCGAAGGGGGACTCGGGGAATTCGTGGGTTAGCTCGGGTAGATTGATAAAGGCCTCGAAGTAAATAAGGGCTGTCTCGGGTTGTTGTTTTCACAGTTTAACAATACCCAGATTTTAACTCGAGTGCATACTCGGGTAAAACGTGGTTTGGCTCGGGTAAATCTGTATTTTTCTCGAAGCAAACATAGGGAAGACTCGGGTAAATCATTTCATGTTTTACAGTAACCAGTTTTTCATAGTTTTAAGTTTTTGTGTAAATTTAAACAAGATTAAAACTGAAATTTAATTAAGTGTTTAAATCCAGATTTTGAAATAAAAGAAAAGTTTTAAATTTAAATATTTTTAATAAATTTAAATATTCGAATTTAAAGGGTTTTGATTTAAAATACTCTTCATGGCAAAGTGTTTTTAAATGTGTAATTTAAGATGTTTAAAAAGTTAGTTTATAAAATGATAAAAGCTAAATTAATGAAGTAATTAATAGATGATTACTTAATGTAATTTATTGAATAATGATTGGAAATTTGAATGAATTGATTGTTAAAAATCAAAGGATCAATTAATAACGGTGATTAATTAAAATTAATTCAATAATTAAAGATTCATTGATTCATTGATTTAAAATTGATTAGTTAAAATTAAGGGTTAACTAATAAATTTGAAAGTAAGATTTACTTCAAATAATTTGTAATTAAATTACGATAATTAACCCGGTTTAATAAATTGATACATCTGATTTAAAGTAATCAGTTGATTAATAAATTCACTTGTGAATGTTTAGATTCTATTGAACGTTAAATTGTTTGATATCCCTGATATATAATGCTTTGTGATACATCCTGATTTATGTTGTGATCTGTAGTTTACTTACCTGTGATATATATCTGTGATCTGTGAATGAACGATAAGCGTTATAGTTTATATCGCTTATCAACTATATCCTGTATTTTGTTATGTGATGATTGATGTTGCACTATTGTGTTGAACCCCTGGACCACACTTATACACACACCAATATGGATTTCACGTGGAAATCGGTTAAGTCACAGATAATTTAAATTTGATATTTTTGAAATTGAAATTTTAATTTCAGTTGGTTTTGAAATTTGAAATTTGGGGTTTAAAGTGAAAAGCTTTTGAAATGGAATTTCAAATATAAAAGTTATTTTGAATAACTTAATCGAGTTTTGAAATTAAAATAATTTGATTTAAATTTGAATTCAAGTTTGAAATTGAATCCTATGATTTGAAATTACGGTTAAAAATATTATAAATGTGTTCATATGAATTTAAACCATTTTAAAGTATTAATTTGGGAATTTGAATTTAAACCAAGGATTTCAACTCGTATGAATGAATCAAATTTCCAAATTGAAAACTGTTGTTTTCAAATGATAAAAGCTTTTAGATAAGAAAAGAAATTCCAGTTTAAATTAAAGGAATTTAAAGTGAATTGAAAAATGATTTTCCAAGTTATGAATGAATTCTTTTTGAAAGCTATGAATTAAATCTGTCTATTTTTAACAGATTTAATATGATGATTTGTTTAACCCATTCGAAATGAAATTGTTTTGAAAGCTATTAGTTAAATCTTTGATTTAAAGATTTACCGAGTTAACCAAATTGAAATGGAAATCGATTTGGAAAATCTGTGAATGAATCTTTTGTTTAAAAGATTAAAGTGTGGAAACTGTTTAAACCGTAAAGGTTGAATCTTTTTGTTTAAAAGATTAAAATGGTAATTTGTTAAACCATTTGTAAAGAAAGTTTGGGTTTAAGTTGTGACTTAATTGAAATCCCAATATCCGTATGTTTTTAAATATTTCGCTCACTATTCGGGTTAGCCGGGAAAGGACCTTTGGGTCGTATAACTCATTCCGAATAGTGATACGTCGTATATGGATAGCATTTGAAGACCGGTGTTGAAGACAGGATATTTTTCGAAAATGAAAGGACAACCTGTCGAATGTCTCTGCACTGAGTCGCGCCGGTATAGAGATTTATATCACTCTTTTGTGACGGGAAGTCCGGACGTGATTGGAAATTATCCGGAATTGCAAGGGCTTCGTGAGAAGTGCCTTCGGTTCTGTTCGAACCCGGAACAGACTTGTATGGATACATGTCTGACATTACACTTTGAGATATAAAGCCGATTTCTTTCAAATACATTTCTGTTTGGTGGCGGAGAATTTATTCTCTTAGCTTAACACCCTTCTCTGAGACGTACGAGCTCAGAGGTTATGTAGTTGAAATTTATCAGCGATATATCCCAATTTGGTAATGTGGCATGCTGAGTGTTGCTGTGTGATGATCAGTGTTTGATCATTTGCGATATGATCATTTGTTTGATCTTATATCTTTGTGATCATAGGTTGATCATTTGTTTGACCCGAAGCATGGCTTTGTAGAAAGCGTAGCTTTGTGGACGAGACTTCGTCGAGCCTCACACCCCGGAAATGGTCAAAACAGGAAAGATGCGGCAAGGTTCTAGGGAGTAGCGCCCCTTAGTGTATGTCATTCCTTCTGGATAAAGGTGGTATCATGGTATGGAGCCCAGATACTTAACCTCTGTGGTTGCTGCAAATTTATTACTTTGTGGTTTGTTGGAAATCGGGGATCCTCGGGAAGATCGGTGACGATCGGGGGATGGCATACGCGTGTCAGTAGTTACCTATTTTTGCAGAGGTAACCCGGCCTTGTGTTGGCAGAGATCCGGTTAGGTTCTCGGGTCGTCTATTCCAGGGACGTACCCATCGTGGAAAAGGAAGTTCCTTAGCCTGACCATTTGTTGGAAATCCAAAGAAACAATACGAGCCTTTACAATTTCAATTGTATAACCTGTCTCCTCAGGAGGCAGCTATAGCAGGCATAATATAATGGTACCTATGCTGGCTAAGATTTATATTCTACTTTCGAAATTACTTTCTGCACTATGCACTAATAATAATATCAAAAATGATTTGATTTTGCGTAGTAAGCATCTTTGACTAACATAAGAAGAAATCTCCTCCAAGTCTGCGTTTGCATTGTGTGTGTGGTGGGAGGTCTTATGGTAGTTTCATTTTCCAAAAGCATTGCGGATTTCAATGTTTAAAACCTTTTGTGTTTGTTTAAAGATAAACTGCTTTTGTTGCTCACACCAGTCCCATGACTGATCCGGAGTTTATTGTTTCTTTCCTAAACTCTGGATGCTCAAAATTTTTCTACACGAGCAGTCTAGAGTTTGGTTTTTCAGATAATCAGATTTGTAGATTTATCTGGAGCTAGTTCAGTCTTTGGATCGGACTGCACTTGCTTATCTTGGTGTATCGTTATTGGGAGTTCAAACTAATTCTGGATTGGTGCTTTGAAGATGGAGATTATCCGCTGCTGATGTTATCGTTTTCTTTTCCGCTGCTATTTGTTGTATCATATCTCTGATGTATATTGATATTCATTGTATCATTCTGTTGTATCAGATATTGTATATCAATGTATTATTCTTTTATTCCGCTGTGTTATTTACTTAATGTTGTTATAAGCTCCGGCGACTCGGATTTGAACGCTCGAATCTACGACATTCGAGTACGATGTAAAGTATGGATGTCGATTTTCGAACGCGAAAATCTGGGACGTTACATTTGGTATCAGAGCTAAGGTTGAACTTTAGCTCAGGAGTATAACACGTTAAGTAGCTCATTAGAGATAGAGTGAAGTAAACTCTAGAATGAGTAATTCCTAAGATATCCGTCTGAACGTCTCAGTAAATTCTCTTACTATCCACTGATAGTGAGTATGAGTGCAAGAAGAAAACGAGATAGGGGACAGGGAAATACGACTATAAATGGTCAATACTCTGTAACAACAAGGAAGTAATCTTTTCTCTATCAATCTCTTTTGTTCAGCATCTTTTCTCAATTCTTCGATGATTTCTGGTAGATCCAGGAAGAAGATTCGATATATATTAAAATGGGACATAAACTCCGGATAAGCCAAAATTGTTTGTTTGGATGAATCGTTTGCATTGGTTGCTATGGTTGATAGGTATATTTTAGTTTTAAACTAAAAAAGTTTTGAAATCGTATCCATATATCTATCTATTCTTTGGGTCCGGATATATTCTACGAATGGTTGGTTATTCTTTTGAACTAACTGATGCCCTTGTATATTTCGTAGATCTGGATAACCCGAGTATCTTGTGAAGTGTTAAACAGATTCGTTCTTGTATCTGTTATTGATATTTTGATTTGGT
Source organism: Allium fistulosum (assembly GCA_030737815.1). Classification (NCBI taxonomy): domain Eukaryota; kingdom Viridiplantae; phylum Streptophyta; class Magnoliopsida; order Asparagales; family Amaryllidaceae; genus Allium; species Allium fistulosum. The sequence continues at coordinate 1,121,316,379 of CM060904.1, read as the reverse complement.
GAGCCAAATGCAGAATAAATGTTCAGTTTGAGTTGATGAAATATTCTTCATCTATCTTTTTGTCTCCTTGGTAATTTCGAGGACGAAATTCTTTTAAGGGGGGAAGTCTGTAACGACCCCAATTTTTATATAAATTTAAATTAATAATTGATTGTATTTTTGAATAAAAAATTGTAAAATCAATTGATAAATTGATTCGAGTTTCCCCAAATCCAAATTCCAATATATTAAATCATTTAAATTTAAATATGATATACGAGTAAATTTGAAATTTTATATATAAGTATATATTGATTCGAATTTAAATTTCGAGTAAATGGATTATAAAATAAATATATATGAGAAATTATAATAAGTTGAATTGTAATAAAAACAATTGGTATTGAATCTAATAATAAATATTTAAGCTAGAAATAAATATATCTATGTAATTCATTAGATATGCATTTGATTTCAAAACATTGTCTTTTAATAAATATGTGTGAATACAAACAAAAATATGTTTACAAAGTAAAATGAATAAAGTAAAATACCTTTAGCCACCATAACAAAATCATATCTCAGCCGAGTTAAAGCAAGAGTAGGCAAGAAGAAAAGAAAAGATAGTATATAAATATATTTAAGCATGAAACACATAGTACATTAGCATTAAAATGCTTTCATCTCAGCACAAACTTAAGTCAATTCGAAATCTTATTAAGCATTTCAGCCTCCACAAATTTGCCTAATAAAACATAGTATATATGTACATAGGATATGAAGCATACCCAGGCAAGTAATCATGTTTGTAAAATAGATATGCAGGCAAAAGAATAAACAAGGTAAAAATAAAAAAATATCTATGTACTAAAATAAGATAAGGGTTGAGACATAAAGGACTTTAGCATTAAATGCTAGTTTCAACAAGTCAATTCGAATTGTTAAAATTTTCTTCAGCCTCCATCCTTTTGAAAAAAATCTCTGATAAATTGTACAAACTTGTACACTGTTGCATAAGAGAATTATAACCTGTAAGCTATTTTTCTCACATCACTTTCCATTGCCAGTTCGAGCCAAACAAAACTAAGTTAAAACTCCATTAAAACCTAAACAAAACTTCATTTAAACATCATCAACCAGCAACAACAACTCAATACAACAGAAACAAGATGATTGGCAGGATGGTCAAAGTAGAAAACACTTTCCAGTTTTTCAAATTCAAAACTGTTTGCAAAGAAACCGTGCTCTGTTCTTCTCTGCAAAGCAGGTGAGTAACATTTTATTTAAAAATAAAACTTGTTAATATGAAGCATGTTTTTCTCTGAGATGCTATATATTTGTATACATGTGATTGTGCAAATCTGTGTATGTATGTACACTTGAATACCCTGTTAGCCTGTTACCAGTTGTTTATCTTGTTTCAGTAGATATGTAAATAAATCTTCATCTCTCGATCTATTAATTATGTGGACTTAGGATGTAGACAAATAATGTTTGTTGGGTTAAAATCTAAGTATTAAAAATGTATTAAAGATTGAACAACATATATTTGCCGCTGGTAACTCAAGAAACTAAATACAACTTCAATAAGTTTTAAAATCAAACTTCTGGTTTTAAGGATTCAGGAATATAAATCGAAACTACATACAAAAATTTGATTTTTAAAGTAAGTTTTACAATTTTAAAGTAAGGGGACGAAGAGCAGTTCCAGTTTCATTGTTTTAGGTATTTTGAGTTGCCGTGTGACATCACGTCGACCGGAGACGTCGTGGTTTGGTCTGGAGGTGGAGGAGTTATGGGGAAGTTTGGGAAAAATGGTGGGATGGACGGAAGATCGACGTGGAGGCGATGGCGATGGTTTCTCGTTCGTAAACCTAGTTTCTGATAGCGGTGATGTTTCGTCTCGTTCGACGTCAAGACACGATCGAGTGTATCGAGTTTTTGAGATGTTGTAGAGGGAAGGTAGACGAGGCTATGGCCGGAGTTTCGTGGGTTCTAATGGACGGAGCGTGGTGAACGAGGTGATAATAGGCTTCGCGGTGATGGGTTAAACCATTCCAGCTTTGAGTTTAAAGCTCGATTTCGAGTCTGGGTGTTAGGTCGAAGTCTGATGGTTGGAGAGGGATGCGAGGTTGGTCGATGACGTGGTGAGGCCAGCGAGGTTGATCGGAGTTGGCCGAGAGCACTGTGCACGTGCACAGTCTGGAAATGGTGTCAGTGATGTATCTGGGGAAGAAGGGACTTGGACTCGAAGGGGGACTCGGGGAATTCGTGGGTTAGCTCGGGTAGATTGACAAAGGCCTCGAAGTAAATAAGGGCTGTCTCGGGTTGTTGTTTTCACAGTTTAACAATACCCAGATTTTAACTCGAGTGCATACTCGGGTAAAACGTGGTTTGGCTCGGGTAAATCTGTATTTTTCTCGAAGCAAACATAGGGAAGACTCGGGTAAATCATTTCATGTTTTACAGTAACCAGTTTTTCATAGTTTTAAGTTTTTGTGTAAATTTAAACAAGATTAAAACTGAAATTTAATTAAGTGTTTAAATCCAGATTTTGAAATAAAAGAAAAGTTTTAAATTTAAATATTTTTAATAAATTTAAATATTCGAATTTAAAGGGTTTTGATTTAAAATACTCTTCATGGCAAAGTGTTTTTAAATGTGTAATTTAAGATGTTTAAAAAGTTAGTTTATAAAATGATAAAAGCTAAATTAATGAAGTAATTAATAGATGATTACTTAATGTAATTTATTGAATAATGATTGGAAATTTGAATGAATTGATTGTTAAAAATCAAAGGATCAATTAATAACGGTGATTAATTAAAATTAATTCAATAATTAAAGATTCATTGATTCATTGATTTAAAATTGATTAGTTAAAATTAAGGGTTAACTAATAAATTTGAAAGTAAGATTTACTTCAAATAATTTGTAATTAAATTACGATAATTAACCCGGTTTAATAAATTGATACATCTGATTTAAAGTAATCAGTTGATTAATAAATTCACTTGTGAATGTTTAGATTCTATTGAACGTTAAATTGTTTGATATCCCTGATATATAATGCTTTGTGATACACCCTGATTTATGTTGTGATCTGTAGTTTACTTACCTGTGATATATATCTGTGATCTGTGAATGAACGATAAGCGTTATAGTTTATATCGCTTATCAACTATATCCTGTATTTTGTTATGTGATGATTGATGTTGCACTATTGTGTTGAACCCCTGGACCACACTTATACACACACCAATATGGATTTCACGTGGAAATCGGTTAAGTCACAGATAATTTAAATTTGATATTTTTGAAATTGAAATTTTAATTTCAGTTGGTTTTGAAATTAGAAATTTGGGGTTTAAAGTGAAAAGCTTTTGAAATGGAATTTCAAATATAAAAGTTATTTTGAATAACTTAATCGAGTTTTGAAATTTAAATAATTTGATTTAAATTTGAATTCAAGTTTGAAATTGAATCCTATGATTTGAAATTACGGTTAAAAATATTATAAATGTGTTCATATGAATTTAAACCATTTTAAAGTATTAATTTGGGAATTTGAATTTAAACCAAGGATTTCAACTCGTATGAATGAATCGGATTTCCAAATTGAAAACTGTTGTTTTCAAATGATAAAAGCTTTTAGATAAGAAAAGAAATTCCAGTTTAAATTAAAGGAATTTCAAGTTAATTGAAAAATGATTTTCCAAGTTATGAATGAATTCTTTTTGAAAGCTATGAATTAAATCTGTCTATTTTTAACAGATTTAATATGATGATTTGTTTAACCCATTCGAAATGAAATTGTTTTGAAAGCTATTAGTTAAATCTTTGATTTAAAGATTTAACGAGTTAACCAAATTGAAATGGAAATCGATTTGGAAAATCTGTGAATGAATCTTTTGTTTAAAAGATTAAAGTGTGGAAACTGTTTAAACCGTAAAGGTTGAATCTTTTTGTTTAAAAGATTAAAATGGTAATTTGTTAAACCATTTGTAAAGAAAGTTTGGGTTTAAGTTGTGACTTAATTGAAATCCCAATATCCGTATGTTTTTAAATATTTCGCTCACTATTCGGGTTAGCCGGGAAAGGACCTTTGGGTCGTATAACTCATTCCGAATAGTGATACGTCGTATATGGATAGCATTTGAAGACCGGTGTTGAAGACAGGATATTTTTCGAAAATGAAAGGACAACCTGTCGAATGTCTCTGCACTGAGTCGCGCCGGTATAGAGATTTATATCACTCTTTTGTGACGGGAAGTCCGGACGTGATTGGAAATTATCCGGAATTGCAAGGGCTTCGTGAGAAGTGCCTTCGGTTCTGTTCGAACCCGGAACAGACTTGTATGGATACATGTCTGACATTACACTTTGAGATATAAAGCCGATTTCTTTCAAATACATTTCTGTTTGGTGGCGGAGAATTTATTCTCTTAGCTTAACACCCTTCTCTGAGACGTACGAGCTCAGAGGTTATGTAGTTGAAATTTATCAGCGATATATCCCAATTTGGTAATGTGGCATGCTGAGTGTTGCTGTGTGATGATCAGTGTTTGATCATTTGCGATATGATCATTTGTTTGATCTTATATCTTTGTGATCATAGGTTGATCATTTGTTTGACCCGAAGCATGGCTTTGTAGAAAGCGTAGCTTTGTGGACGAGACTTCGTCGAGCCTCACACCCCGGAAATGGTCAAAACAGGAAAGATGCGGCAAGGTTCTAGGGAGTAGCGCCCCTTAGTGTATGTCATTCCTTCTGGATAAAGGTGGTATCATGGTATGGAGCCCAGATACTTAACCTCTGTGGTTGCTGCAAATTTATTACTTTGTGGTTTGTTGGAAATCGGGGATCCTCGGGAAGATCGGTGACGATCGGGGGATGGCATACGCGTGTCAGTAGTTACCTATTTTTGCAGAGGTAACCCGGCCTTGTGTTGGCAGAGATCCGGTTAGGTTCTCGGGTCGTCTATTCCAGGGACGTACCCATCGTGGAAAAGGAAGTTCCTTAGCCTGACCATTTGTTGGAAATCCAAAGAAACAATACGAGCCTTTACAATTTCAATTGTATAACCTGTCTCCTCAGGAGGCAGCTATAGCAGGCATAATATAATGGTACCTATGCTGGCTAAGATTTATATTCTACTTTCGAAATTACTTTCTGCACTATGCACTAATAATAATATCAAAAATGATTTGATTTTGCGTAGTAAGCATCTTTGACTAACATAAGAAGAAATCTCCTCCAAGTCTGCGTTTGCATTGTGTGTGTGGTGGGAGGTCTTATGGTAGTTTCATTTTCCAAAAGCATTGCGGATTTCAATGTTTAAAACCTTTTGTGTTTGTTTAAAGATAAACTGCTTTTGTTGCTCACACCAGTCCCATGACTGATCCGGAGTTTATTGTTTCTTTCCTAAACTCTGGATGCTCAAAATTTTTCTACACGAGCAGTCTAGAGTTTGGTTTTTCAGATAATCAGATTTGTAGATTTATCTGGAGCTAGTTCAGTCTTTGGATCGGACTGCACTTGCTTATCTTGGTGTATCGTTATTGGGAGTTCAAACTAATTCTGGATTGGTGCTTTGAAGATGGAGATTATCCGCTGCTGATGTTATCGTTTTCTTTTCCGCTGCTATTTGTTGTATCATATCTCTGATGTATATTGATATTCATTGTATCATTCTGTTGTATCAGATATTGTATATCAATGTATTATTCTTTTATTCCGCTGTGTTATTTACTTAATGTTGTTATAAGCTCCGGCGACTCGGATTTGAACGCTCGAATCTACGACATTCGAGTACGATGTAAAGTATGGATGTCGATTTTCGAACGCGAAAATCTAGGACGTTACACAAAGTAAGGATCATCGACAAATAATTCTGGCAACACATCAAACCCTGTCACCTCAACTTTCAGTGTAGTCAACAAATGACTCCTCCTACTCAAAGCATCAGCCACTCGATTCGTCACCCCTGACTTGTGTTTAACAACAAAAGTAAACTGTTGCAGATATGCAATCCACGATGCATGTCTCGCTAAAATCTTGTCTTGCCCTTGTAAATGCTTTAATGCCTCATGATCAGTGTAAAGAACAAACTCTTTCTGAAATATATAGTGTCCCCAGTGTTTAATAGATTGCACAACAGCATAGAATTCCACATCATATGTACTATATCTCATCTTCGCTCCTGACAACTTCTCACTAAAATATGCAATCGGACATCCCCTCTGACTCAACACTCCTCCAATCCCAACCTTGGATGCATCAGTATGTAGTTCAAACACTAGCTGAAAATCTGGTAATATTAGAATTGGTGCAGACGTCAAGAGTCTTTTGATTCGATCAAAAGCAACCCCGGCTTCCTCCGTCCATGCAAACTGTTTACCCTTCATACAATCAGTCACATGTGCCATCACACTACTAAAGTGTGGAATAAACCTTCGATAAAATGAAGCCAACCCGTGAAAACTACGAACTTCCGTTATCGTCTTGTGTTGCGGCCATTCTCTGATAGCTTCGACTTTACTTTGGTCAACCTGTATTCCTTCTTCCGACACAACATACCCTAGAAATAAAACACTCCTCGCCATGAAAACACATTTCTTTGTAGCAGCATAGAATTGTTCTTCACGAAGAATAATTAACACTTTCTTCAAATGCTGAACATGCTCTTCTTTACTAGCACTGTAGATCAGAATATCATCAAAGTAAACCACCACAAATTTTCCAATGTACGGTCTGAAAATTTGGTTCATCACCCTCATGAATGTACTCGGTGCATTCGATAGACCAAATGGCATTACCAGCCATTCATACAATCCTTCCCTCGTCTTGAATGCTGTCTTCCATTCGTCCCCTGGTCTAATGCGAATCTGATGATAACCTCTCTTCAAGTCAATCTTAGAAAAGATTACAGACCAACTAATTTGATCCAATAGATCATCAAGCCTCGGCATCGGAAATCTGTATCTGACTGTGATCTTATTCAATGCTCTACTATCTGTGCACATCCTCCACGTTCCATCCTTTTTGGGTACCAATAAAGCTGGTACAGCACAAGGACTTAAACTCTCCTGCACACGCCCCTGTTCAAGCAATTCCTCTACCTTCCTCCTCAATTCTTCATGTTCCTTTGGACTCATTCGATAATGTGGTCTGTGTGGCAATACAGCACCTGGAACAAGATCTATCTGATGTTGTATATCCCTCAACGGTGGCAACTCTGTTGGTAACTCCTCTAGAAATACATCGTCAAATTCTTTCAAAACTTCCTTCGCTTCTTTCGGAATTTCAAACTCTTCTCTGCTCTCTCGCCCAATCAACAAAAACACTTCAGGCTCCTCCTCTACTTCCTTCACAAACTCCTTCAAAGACAACAAAGTTTTAAGCTCTTCAATCTCTTCCAACTTGTTTTCCTCCTATTGTCGCTTCTTTGGAACTAGAGTAATCTTTGTGCCTTCAAACATGAAACTGTAACTGTTGGTACGCCCATCATGTTGCACCGCCCTATCATACTGCCATGGTCTCCCCAGCAACAAGTGACAGACATCCATATCTACCACATCGCACCAGATTTCGTCTTTATATTTCTTCCCAATTGAAAACTTCACACAAGCCCTTCGTCCAACCTTCACCTCCCCGCCTTTCCTCAACCATGCTAGCTTGTACGGTTTCGGATGTTTCTCAGTCTTCAATGCCAACTTCCTCACAGTTTCTGAAGAAATTATATTATCACAGCTTCCAGCATCAATAACAAATTTGCAAACCTTCCCCAGAATGGTACACGTTGACTGAAAAATATTGCTTCTTAACCAACTACAATCCTCCTCTTGCTTTGGTGTTAAACAGGACCTCTTCATCATTAGATTATAACCTTTGTCTCCCGACACTTCTTCTTCCTCCTCATCAGGTGGTGAATTGGAACATTCAGCTTCTTCATCCTCATCCTCAACTTCCGCTATCATAGCTCTCTTCTTCGGCTTTGGACATTCGCTACTTTTGTGGCCCATTTCTTGGCAATTATAACATTTGAAACCATTATTGGCTTTCGCCTTCCCAACCTCATTCACAACTGGTTTTGCAACAACTTTTGAAACATTAGAACTTCCACTAACACCCTTCACTTGATTATTGGAATTTGTAAACACACCACCTCCTCGTCGTCCCTGTTTCTCCCAAGCCAACGCTTTCTGATGTGCTTCCGCTACAGATCTGGGATCAAACATGTTAACCATATCCTGAATCTGCATTCTTAATCCCCCAATGAATCTAGATGTCAGCTGCTCTTCCGTTTCCATAATATCATTTCTCGCAATAAGCTGATAAAACTCATCTGCATAATCATTAACAGTTTTTATGCCCTGCCTCAAATTCTGCAAACGTTGATACATCAAAGATTGATAATTGTAAGGTAAGAAAGTTGCTTTCATCAATTTCTTCATCTTCTCCCAAGATTCAATTTTTGACTTCCCCATTCGTTCACGTGTAAGTTTGGTTTGCTGCCACCATGCCAAAGCTCTACCCCTCAACCTCGTAGCAACCAACTTCACTCTATGATGTTCTGGAACTTCTTTGAAGTCAAAAATCTCTTCAACATTAGCCACCCAATCTAGAAACTCCTCAGCTTGCACACCTCCTTTAAACTCCGGTATTTCAGTCTTCATCCCCGACTCCCATTTGTGATCATACTCAGAGTTATTTCTTCCTTGTCCTCGAACACTACCACCTTCATACTCCTCTTCAAAATCAGATGTATATCATTGTCTATCTCGTCCACCCACATCTCTACTACCATCTCGTCTACCACCATCATCCCTTCTATCTACCTTCCTCCGTTCACGATCATCCACGTTCCTCCCACGCCTTTGATCATTGTCAACACTTCTTTCTCGATTGGATTGTGGTGAGATTCTACTTCCCCCATGGTTAGATTCAGGTGAAACCCTTCTCCTATTTTGATTCATTTCTAACATCATCTTCTCTAACCGACCAATTCCTTCGTTAAGCTTTTCACTAAAGTTTTCATTGATTCTTTGCTCCATCTCATCAGCTTCTTCTCTTCGATACAATGCTTCTACGTTTTGATGATGATTTGCTCTCCTTGGTGGCATACTTGAAAAATGCACAAAACTCTTCAACACTTCAAAATTTAAACACCTTTCGGACTTTGATCCAAAATGAAATGGATCGAAAACTCCCACTTTGTTGCAACTTCGCGATGAACACGATGAACACAACTTCTCCAAATGAGGCAAGTTTGATCTCCAACTTCAATACAAATGTAAACAACTTCAACTACTTCGGCCTTGACTTGATTTCTTCAAAACAAAGATGCTCCCTTCAACTTTCTCTCGGCCTAGCTCAAGACCGCACAAATCAACACTTCAAACTTCAAATTCTCAGCTCCAAGACTTCGATTTAGCTATAATTGGCTAAAACAAGCTCTGATACCAAAACTGACGCAGCGGATTAATCAAAACAATGTAGATCGATGAAAGTAGCGATCGATGGATTGGAAGATACTGAAATGCCCAAATTCGTTGATCCGAAGATACCGAATTCTAGCTATCTCTGACACGTTGATCGCGCACGATACCATGAGGAGAGATCTTCAATTCTTCAAGCGTTGATCAAGCGCACTTGATTCCGCGAATCGGCTTCTGCAATCGTTGAATCGAGCGCACTCGATTAACCGAAAGAGGAGATAGGAGATTACACTCGACTACCAATTTGGCGAAAGCACAAAGCTAACAAAACAAGAGTTTTATTTCAAATCAACTTAACTATTACAAATGGCACCACCGGCCTATTTATAGAAGTTACAACTCACGCAAAACAAAAATGTACAACACATGAGTCGTTGCCGACCTAACAACCACGACCTAAAAGTAGTCGACTTAAAACCCAGATGACTTACGACTTACTAAAGGTCGTACACGACTTATCAGATTACAACACATAGCTTCACGACATACCAACTCAGCGACACAACTTAGGTCGGTAGCGACTTAGTACAGTATACAACGACTTACAACGTATAAGAGATGCGACCTACGACTTAGTATAAGTCGGTGACGACTTAACACTTATGTACACGACTCACCCCTGGCGACTTATCAATAGCAGCGACTTAATACTTCAACGGTTCAGATTAATGCGACATAAGGATCCTCGGTTCTAGGCTTCAGCGACTTAAAATTTCGGGTCGACTTAGCTAAGTAGTACACGACGACATAACCCAGTTCACGACTTAAGAAACCATACGACTCATCTTAAGTCGTAACTCGTGGACGACTTATGCCAGCCTCTCCCTTGAGTCTTGGACGACTCGTGCCTTCCGCTTCAATAAGTCGTGGACGATTTATGCTTTCCGCTTCAATAAGTCGTGGATGACTTATCTCCTCGCCTTCGTTAAGTCGTAGATGACTCATGCCTGTTTCCTTAAGTCGGTCACGACTTATGCCTTCTCCCCAGTTAAGTCGGTCACGACTTATGCCTTCTCCCCAGTTAAGTCGTAGGTCCTTTTCATCTGAACTGTTAGATCGAAGACGACTCAAGGCCGTTTCATTAACTCGCGCATTTCCTTTGTTATCTCGTGGCGCTCCTTTGAGTCATGGACGAATCAACTCTACCTCCTTATCTCATGTACGACTTATGTCTTTGCCTTGGTTAAGTCGGTCACGACTTAGACCTTCAATTTCCTTAAGTCGGTCACGACTTAGTACTTGGCCTGCATCACTAAGTTAGGAATTGCTACCATAATAATTTTTCTTCAGAGTTGTTTGGTGAAACAAAGATTGTTTTAAATTTCAAAAGTATGATTTGATATACAAAGAATATATGTATTATTATTTCAAATAAAGTTGAAATAGAAATCAGTGTTTAATTCTGAATTTTTATGTTAAGTTATTATATGGAATTAGGTATCCTATCCATTAGGATAGTTTGATTTGTGTATCCCATTATGATATGTTGTTTGATAGTTTTCAATTATTAAAATGAAATGGATTTTTCGATGATTTTGGACAGTCGAAAACCTTCGAATTGATATAAAAATCGAAGCTAAGTGGTTTTAAGAACTTATAATAAAATATGTTTTGTAACTTATAAATTTGAGAAGAAAGCAAGTTAAACAAATTTTAAATTTGTTGAACATCCTAGTAAAGTAAACCAAATCTGATACTGTATACATACTCTTAGGATGTAGTGGAATATTATACAACTTTGAACTTAAGTTTTAAAAATTGTTGATAAACATAAGTTGTGTTTTACAAAATGTTTATAATAAACTTAAGTAATGATTTTATGAAATGATTCATAAGTTACATTAGTATGTAATGAAATATGTTAAGTAATAATAAATGTGAATAAAAAGAATTTGGTATAGTGAAAAAATCAGGGGAATAAATACGTAGGTTGTAAGTAGATTATTTTATTCACATAAATATTTGATTCAGACTCGAGTACATGATTTCGAGGTGATTTACACCAGTCCATGTTAGGATTTTTCACTCAATTCTTGACGACGAACACTTGATATGAATTTTTGATATAATTCTGAAGTTTTCTATCATAGTTTGTGGCTATGAGATGAGAACGGAAGTTTCTAATCAAGGAACTGGATTGGAGTCCGCACTAGAGAAGTCGAGTTAGCGATACTATTTCGAAAGTGAAATTTGTGTGATCGAGCGAGTGATCGAATTTGATATTGTGTACGGATGACATATTTACATTGTATGGCCTTTAATGTAATTTCATGCTACTTTCATTAGAAAATGCAAGTTATTTGGTTTGATATTATTTTTAAGTGATATATAAGTATGTAGAAGCAAATGTTAGTATGAAGCTTTTGCTTTCATGAGTAGAGTTTAATTGCTCGACAAATAGGTACACATTTATATTATTGTTGATGGTTTTGTGCCCTAGATATGGGAGGCTAATTTTGGGCTTTTGTTTCTTTTGTTGATTTAGGCCAGTTGTAGTTTTTTGGATCGAGCTACGCAAAGGAGGTGTTGTTGAAATTTTTCATAACGTTAGAGACTTTAAAGTTTAAATACTCCACTTTTATTAATTGAATTTGAAAGCCTATGAGTGAGAAGGTTTAAAAGCTAAGGGTTCGAAGATACTTCTCTTTCTTTGGGAATTTCACATATGAAATTCTTTTAAGAGGGAGAATGTAACGACCCGCAATTTTTAACTTTTCGAATAGGAATATTTAATTTATTTAAATATTTAGATTTGATTAAATAATAATAAGAAATTAATTTTTTATATAACGACTCAATTTTTATTGATGAATTTTTAATTTAAATTATTTGATTTTTCCATAATTTTTAATTTAGAAATATTTAAATTTTCTTTTGAAGATTTTTGGCAAACGACGGTATTTTTTTGATTTTAAAGGATTCGTTAACCAGTGCAAATTATTATTGTTTAGGGATCATATCGTGTTTTTATTTATGATCGTATTTTTTTTGTTACTCGCGGTTCGTACACGGACGATCTTCTATGCGGCAAGAGGCCGAAAATTGCAAATCTAATATATCTCGACACTCGGACAAATCAACAACTCAATCTTTCTTTTCCATCCTTTCCTTTTTGCATGTTCCAGTGAATAGCAAAGGGAAAAAAAGAGAAAAAAAACAAGCTTCATCTTCTAAAGTTAAAATCTCACAATCCACTCAACTAAAAAATATAAAGTTAGGATCTTTACATTCGTATTAAGGCGATATAAGTTTTGGTATAGGTTTGGATGGGCTCGGTAGAGATTTGAGAGGTTCAATATTTTGGTCGAGACATGGTTTGGAACTAGGGTTAGGCTTTGACTTGGATTCAGGCGATGTAAGGCCAATCACAGAATGGATTGGTGTTAGTTGTGTCGAGGAGCAACTCGTAGCTGGGTTTCATCATGTGTGTTCATTGGATGGTGGTCACGTCACTTAGGGCTAAAGTTCTCGACCATCATAAGTCACAATGACTAAAGGCAGTCGAGTGTGGGATCTTTAGGTCAAGAAGGTAGAGCTCGAGAAGAGAAAGATAATGGCAGAGGCGGCACGTCGTTTAGCGGGTTGTGGAGGGAGATAAAGGTAATGGAATGATCAGCCATATAAAGTTTTAGGGTGCAGGTATTTGAACTTTTAGCAGAAGTTTGTTTGAGGGAGAAGGATTAGGTGTTTAAGCTTGGTAATTAACTCTTAAGTGGATAATTAGTATATTAATTATATTTATAAATTCTCAAAAACTTATAAAATATAAAACTCTCTCATACAAGGTCCAATCATGATGCGGTCTTCTGCCTTGTGCTCATAATGGCGATAGCTAAGCGATGGAAATAGTTTCGATGAGTTTGGAGCAAGTGAAAATTTGAGTTAAAATTGAACGTAGTTCAAACTGGAATGCCTAAGCATCCGCTAAAATATCGTTTAGTTAAACTCACCTTTTTGGATAATCAGTATGATATATAGTAGATAAAATTTACTATTTGTGTTTGGATGAATTATTGGTTGGTTAATATCTACTTTTGAAAAGCGAATGACATTTAAAATGAAATACGGGGAATTTTTAAAAGAAATCTGGATTTATCATCATTGTGATTTTTAATTTCAATTATATATCTATTGATTTTATTTTAGTCATATACTTGTTATATAGATTGTTAAATGTCAAAATCTGATAGTTTGGCCATATTAGATGTGACGTTGACATATGTTAAAAGCTGAACCTTTTAAGTGGAAAAGGTAGTAATAGCATTGGTTAAGTGATATGGTAATTATTGGCCTTGTTATAGTATTTTGAAAATACTATTAATTGATGTTTTAATCTGGAAATGGTTTCGACTTGGAGAAAAGATTTTTAATCTGACGTATTTTGGATTTTCTATTATATTCTATCCCAAATAGTTTTTTTACTTTTCTATTTTCTTTAACTTCTTTTATTATTCTTTTCTAACATATGTATATATAAATGTTTTAAAATTATTTTGGAAAATATTTATCCTTATAGAAAAGTTATTATGATAATGAATGTTTATTTTTGCGATGACCCACCTCCTCGACCCTCAGAAATCGACACTAATATATCCTCGGTATTCACATTCCTCAAACCCAAGTGTCGGAGAGATAGATTATCATGGCGTAAAGAAAATAAAGATAGAAGACAAACAAAATGGAATCTCACATCGTATCCAACATTTAATTATACATATGAATAGTACATGCAATTACTCCAAATTGCTCCATCAGAGTTCTAGTAAGTACTAATCCAGCCAGGATAGTTATAACTACCTATCCTCTCAAGTGCTGGTAGATACACAACAAAATACAGAAGAATTAATAGATAACTTTCTATAAAGGACCCAAAATGCTTCGTGCTCCAGTTTCCATCCAAAATACTCCAAGCTACCTAACTACTTGGCTACCCGAAAAAAGTAGGGCACGCCTAGAGTTTAAGGAAAAAGGAAAATAAACTCCAGGTCAATCATGGGACTGGAATGAGAAACTCAAATTATAGGTATTTGAAAACAAAGAGTATCTCATAAGACCATGCCGCATATAAACACAGAACGGGTTTTATCTTACGATAACCAAATCATTTGCTACGTAAAATCTAGGAATATTATTTTTAATGACTTTCTTTTGATTTTTTTAAATAAACTTATATAATATTAGTCGAAATTGTTACATTGATTAAATTTCAGCATAATAAGTTCTACAATCAATTCTGAAGGAACTTATTGGAGAATGGATTTCTATACAACGGCAGGTAAGGAGCTACCTACCGTACACTATACCTCTATAGGGATATACCAAGGATCAATAACTTTGAAACCTCTGCACCTAGCAAGACCGGCTTATCCTCAGTCCTATCTGGTGGCAGATAGAACCGAATATGACATCACCCCGGTCGTAACCGACCTATCGGGGATCCCATAGCATGTACAACATACTCAAAATATATAGAGTAATCTAGGAAGGTAATGACCATACCCTAATTGTTGCGAACCACATAACCCTATGGCATGACCTGTTTAAGCTGTTTCCGGGTGATAAGACCCAAGGTAATGATTACCTTTCACATATCACATTCCACTTTCAATGCTACAATGTCAATTCCATCACACACCATTGATTTCCACAAATGTACAACCTCCGAGCTCATACATCTCAGAGTAGGGTGTTAAGTGTAAGTGATTTACTTCCTACGCCACCAAATAGATGTACGTTCATAAAAATCAATGTACGTATATGTTGGAAATGCAATGTGGGACATTCGTCCGTACAAGTTGTCCAGGAATATGACAAACCAAAGGAGGTATCCTACCACATCATGTTGGGAATCATCCTTAGGATAAGTAGCGAGCAGCCATTGCATCGAAGATCATATGAAGACACTACTGCCACATACATATGATATGGGAAATTTCCCCCAAGGGTCAGTGACAAGCAGTCCTTCATTCCATTTATTATCATTCTAAGTCTTTCCTTCGAATACACAAATTGGTTTGAATTGATATTCAGATAAGAATCACTCAAATCTAATCCTGATTCCTTCGAACCAACCATCGATAAAAATATGCTAAGTAAATAGGTGCTTATAATTTGATTAATTACTTTCTTTTTATCAAAAATATCTTTTAGAGATATATATCTTAAAAAAAATTCTTTCAGATATATAAGGAATCATTAAAACTCTCTTTAACTTTGGAAATACCGAATCATTTAATTTCTCATAAATCATATTGCAAAACCTTATTAAGCAAAAAGGGTCGATGGAAATTATACTAATTCTACTCAATATCAATTTCCATATTCAACCTTTACTATCCGTCGTATAACAGTGAAATCACCTTTTAAATTCACATGGATAGTACAGGTTCTCTTCTAGGAATTTAATACCAAGTATAAGAAGATTTTGTCTATACAATCCAAGTTGTATTAAATTTGGAAAAAATGAATATTTTACACTTGCCTCGTTTTCGACATTTTCGACCTTATATATTCCTCGCCCATGAAAAAGGCCAGGTGAGCTAGAGCACTGGTTGCTCCTGAACATCTCCTTAGTTTAAGAACCTCACATCTGGATCTCACGAATAGAAAATCCAGTCTACTCATCGGCTTTTAGAACCAAGATTAAATCACTTGATTTTAACAACTTTTCTTTAAATCATTTTTTAATCTTTTTAAAATAAATTATAAAACCTTCAAAACATCTTTAAAATACTTAAATATTTATTTAAAAACATTTATAAAAGATTTAGGAAAGAATAATAAAGTTTAAAGCCATATTTCAAAAGTTATTAAAAGTGCTGCAAAAAGTGTTGCGAATAGTGCTTTTATTGCTTATTTAATCAAAACAACTTTTAGATCATTTAGAAATCCATTTCTATAACTCAAATTTCTTTTTAAAACATTTTAAAAATATTTATAGAATAAGGACTAGAAATATTAATTTTAAATAATTTGTCGCTTTGGTTTCCAAACTGCCAAACAAGCACTATTTTGAAAACTTAATTTGCTCATATTTCAAAATCACTAAATGAAATTTTTATATTTTTCCTTTGTCTGAAATCTATGGTTATAAGAGTTTGGAAAATTTTTACTACAAAGAATTCTGACTTCGAATCCATCGTATAAATGGATTTAACTTTCTATGGCACGAAATCGCGAACTACCATTACACGACGCGCCTATTTTTTACTCACCTTTCATAACTTGTCAAAACTTCACCAAATTGGGTTTTAGTGTTTATAAAACATTTATAAACCATTTTATATCATTTTAAAGGGGTTTAATGATTACATATCATTTTTATAACTTGATTCGAAAAGTGAGTTCCTTGTGTAATATCAACGTGTATTTAACGTGATTTGTTTACACAATTAAACACTATATTAAAACAACCAATACTTGATGATCAAAGCATAGTAAACATCCATAGCAATTATATCACATCATCAATTTATATATATAGTTTCTCACTTGATTTTCAATCGGACTAACTTTAAAACGGCTATATCTCCGCTATCACGAAATCGGAGTTTACGACTACTAGCACAATTGCTCCTAGAGGGTTTTGACCTTGGTCTTGGAGGCTTGGAAGGGCCCAGCCTTGCTTGGCAAGTGGTGATGGATGGTGTGGTCATGGGTTTTAGAGGGGGAAAGGAGTGGATTTGCTTGGTTTTGTAGAGTTTTGATAACATATACTTACTATATAATTTTAATTTCTTTTTGCCATAATTTTTGACTTAACTCTCTTTAGGTAAGAAGCCATTAATGTAAAGAAGAAGTGGATGAAAAGCTTAGGAATTTTATGAAGAAGAAGTATGAATGAAATGAAGAGAGGTGTGTGCTATTTATAGGCAAATGTAAGGATGCAAATATCATGATATTTCAACACAAACACATCACCATTTCATCACCACCACTCCCCCTTCTACCTCATCATTCTCGATCGAATTCCCCCCATGTGTGTAGCCATGTGCTTCTTAGGGTGTAAGAGTTTGACTTTGGATTTACTTAAGGGTTAAGCTTTAGGAAAATATCTTAGATATTTTGTAATATATATATATATATCTCTATGTGTGTATATAAGAATATTGTATGTTTATATGTGTTCATGTGCATATGAATGTGTAACATCCCGCCTTTTTGTATGCTTTAAGCAGCCACACGTGCCGACTCAAACTATACAGAAGAGCGAATTGTTATTTGGAGTGAATAAGAAAAAGAGAAATAAATAAAAACAAAACAGAATCTCGCAGCAGAATGAAAAAATATAATAATCAAATAACAGTTCATGAAGCTGTATACAAAACATTTGATTATACTTATCCAATACAAAAATCAGAGTTACACATATCAGAGATAAATGCATAACATTGCAGAAGAACAGTATGATGTAGTGGAATAATATGGTAAATAATAATAATACATTCTTCGTCTTCGTCCTCCGGGAAAGGTCTTCAAATCCTGAAATGCTCAGGCTGACCCGAGCGAATTGAAAAGACAAAACACTCGAGTCAGAACTAAAAGATTTTATGTGAGTTAAATCAACGGTAAATGAATATGAGTGTAAACGGCGTCAGAGATGTTTACGGGTTTTGACATCTCCTATCCAGTGTCTAACGTGAGTGAAGTAACTCAAGAGATGTTCGGGATTCACATCTCCTAATGATCCGTTAAACTATCTACTATGTAGTACAATACGCTATTATAATATGTGTACAGTAATATAAACTATTAAAATAGCATTAAGGCGTTACCCATATCCCCCTTAACACATTTTATATATTCCCTAGTCTATACAGTACCGTAATCCCACCCGTAAACTGGGTGTCGTCGGAGGGCATTCCATAGGTATGGTACAAACCAAACTCGTAGAAGGCGCGCTAGGGTAGATGACATGGCACAACTAGGCAATGCCAGGGTAGATATACCAATTACGCATCCGGACTGGTGGTAATGCATAGCAGCCACTACCGGCCACCTCGAAACACACTCCCGAGTAAAATCGAAGGGTGGCTACCAAATAAATCACAAGTCAAAATATAGTATCGATGGAATGTGTCCGATCAAAGGAGCTACATCATTGGCCCGAAATCGCTCCTGTTTTAGCCACCTTATGCAAACTCACGGGAGTTAGGTCCATGTAAATATACCTTTAGGATCGTCGCCACCATCCTACTTCATTATGGAATCTCCACCGCGTACACAATTGTCAAAGTGGTTTTCGGTATTGGCAGAGCATATCACAACATCCGATCCCGGTCTCTTTAACAACCAATCGCTTATTACACACCGGATGGTTCTTTTACATTTCCAAAATCGTTCCATAATTGATATCAAAATATCATATTCAATTCAAACCATATCACTTTCGAAATCATTACTTACTTTCGAAATCATATTCACCTTTGAAATCATATTACATTTGAAATCATAATTCGATAATTATATTTCCTTTCAAAGTCAAATTCACAATTTATACCAAATTATCGTATTCTCAAAACTACACCACTTTTAAATCATATCGTTTCAAAATCATAATTTCTTCCAAAAATCATATTCCCAAAACAGGTTAAGTCCTTGCTTCAAAATAATCATTTCAGTTTATTATAACATTCAAAATTCCAACTTAGGTTATAACATCATTTGTCTTATTTTCTTTTTAAAAACAATGAATTGAATTTAAACACTTTCACTTTACTTGGTTTGGAAATTTAGAAATGGTTTAATTATAACTAGTTAAAATACTCCAAAATAGTTTTAATTCTAGGTAAAGTACCTTTAAATTGATTTAAGATAGTTAAATAGATTTAATTTAGATTAAATATAATTAAAATAGATTAAATAGCTTTAAAATAGATTAATCATATTTAAATTAAATTAAAATGGTTTAATTTGTTTAAAATAAATTGAATTGGTTTAAAATAGATTAAAATAATTTATATAGTTAATATTGGTTAAATAGTTTAATAAAATTGAAAACCTTAATAATTATAAATATATTTTTAAAACAGTTTATATTAAAATATGAGTTTGGAATTTATATTAGTTTAAACTATTCATTTAATTTCAACATATTTGGACCATTTCTAATTTCCAAATCGACAAACCAAATTTCAATAAACTATCGGATTTCATATCGTTTAAATCCATGTTCAAAATATCAATACGGATTACTCCAACTTCAACATATTTCAAAGTTATTTTCAAACAAATTCAATAACACAATTTCGATATAATTTCATTTACGAAAAAATTTAATTTTTAAACTTCCCATTTAATTCTTAAAGAAATTCCTTCTTAAGCCAATTCGCATTTCAACACAAACTTGATTTTTCAATAATACTTCAATTTACATAAATCAAATTTTATTTCAAAACATCAACTGATTAAATTCAAAAATTTATGGATTTTAAAACCATTTAATTTAACCAATTTAGTGTCCGTATATAATTCTCTATCCTAAGGTCAAGTGATATGAATATTTATCATTTCAATCCACAATTTAAACATTTTTCGGTTATATATCATTTCAAACCGCAATCCCGAAATAAATAAAAATCCATAACGAACTTGCAGTTTATAATGGTATAAAATACAACATCCATTCAACCAACATTAACAATCAACATCCATCATAATCATCATCCAAATCAATCAATAAATATCAATATAGAACTGATAATCAATAACGGGTATTAAACTGGCAATTTATATTCAATAATAAATTAAATGACAATTTAATTCAAATAAATTCAAATTAACTGAGATGACGATTAAAATATACCAAACAGTCATAAATAAATTCCTAATCACATCATAAATTTAATATAACAAGCATAAGAAATTTTAGAAGTTGTGAGTGGGTTGAAACACTCACCTTTGAATTTAAATTGATTTAAAATAAAATTTAAACCCAAAATCCAAACAGTCTCAGAATTCGTCCAAACCAGCGTCAAAGTGTCCGAAATTTTGATACGATCCCAGCGGAGAAAACCGCGCGTGAAACAGACCTCGTATGAAAAGTTATGTATGTTGGAACAATTGAATAGTTAAAATAAAATAAAATAACAATCGGCTTTACCATGTCATCCTTCTCTGTTCGTAACCCTAGCCTCTACAGTTTCGAACGAAACCCGCCGCCTTCGTTCCCACCAATAACGTCGCCTCTACGTTCGACAATGGCCAGATCAGGCGACTCCCTCCTGATGCTCCCTTCCGGCCGACCATGTGGGTACCCACGCGACGAATTCTGATGCCTAAGGATGCTCGCCACCGCCACCACGTATGAGAAAATCGTGGTGAATTCTGACCCTTCTACAACAAACCAACCGTACAGATTAAAGCCCCTCGACAAACCCCACACTCCAGTACCACCCAATCACAACCAGATGGAAGATCCATCTTTATATGAGACGGTTACAAATGAATGGCTGTGACTAATTCACCTTGTTCCTGCCACACAGCAATCCAGATCGAAAAAAAAATCATAGAATTGACTTGCGCTCATCGAGAGCTTCAAATCGATATATAATTCGATATATTTTGAGGAGTTTGATTTTTGGATTTGAATTTGATTTGCAATTGGATCTAGAATTTGTTTGTCTGCCATTAAAAAGAGGAGATGGGAAGGAGATGTACGTACAGACAAATGAGAATAAGAAGTTGCTAGGGTTTATAACGAGCTATTTATAGACAAAAGCTGAAATTAGAATGGACCAGATTGATTTGGATTGAAAGTTGAACGATAAATGACCCAAAAAGCTTGTTTCGACTTCGGAACGAAAATGGGTCATCCCATATATCGAAATAGATGCTTTCGAAAATTTTAAAATCAATGGAACTGGTTTCAAGCCCAAATTCCATCGTATGAAGAAGTTATGATAAAATCAGCTTATTTCAAATTGATTTCAATTGATTTTAATTAAATTGATTTCAGGGCATTTCGAGCCCGTACGATCAAACGACAAGTCCGATCGTTATGAAACTTGAAATCCTATTATAATTCACCGTTACGGATCCGATGAAACTGGTTTTGTCAAAATCCGAGTCAGTGGCCAAAATGGCTATATTTCAGTTAATTAAATAAATTAATACTAGATTAATTAAATCAAATTTTCAGTTTAAATTTTTATAATTTACAACTTCTATCATTTTTGATTTCTTAATCACTTACAATAATTCAAACAAATTTAGATGTCAGTTTAAAGTTGATTAATCCATCAATTTCGGTGTTTAATTTCAATTTTATTAAATTCAGAGATTATAAATTAAAATTCCAAAATCCATTTATTAAATTTTTAAACATTTTTATTCAAGTCTTTTTCTTCAATAAGGATATAACTAACATTGGTTTGTATCTTAGTACATTAATATTTCCCAATTTCATATTAATTTCTATTAACGTAATATTTAAATATTTAATTTAATTTAATTGCAATTAATTCAATTATTATAATTTAAATTCCAATAAATCGATAAATCTTTATTTCCATTCCTTTAATTCAACTAATTTCATAATATGAATAAAATTAATATTATTTCCAAATATTAACTTAATTTACATTAACATAATATTTAATTACATTTATTGAAATTGATTTCCAAATTAAATTAAAATGTTAAATAAATAGGTAATATACAATAATTGTTACCATCAACTTTCAATTACACATATAAGTTATTTACTTTCAAACAAAGGTTATAAATACTTACATAACACCAATTTTATTCAATTACCATTAATTATATACTAACTCATAAGTTTATACAACATTTACATTTATTGACTTACCTTCAATTTATAACCAAGTTATAGCATTTACATTATTTCAATTAATTGGAATTTCGTTCAATTTATCGATAATTAGCTTTAATTACCATTGTTACGTTTCATTTTAGTATTTATTACATTACTAAATCTCCAATTTTTATTTCTTTCAAATTTAATTATCAAAATCTTATTAAATTAACTAATTTAAATTATCGAAATTTACGGGTCGTTACAGAATGTATTCATGTAAATGTACATGTATGTGTGCATACATATGTCTCAAATGCTTCACAACGTTGCACAACTTTTCTACGTTGAATCGTTACGGATTCCGATTTCAATTTTTGGTCATATTTTCACTTCTTTATATATATATATATATGTTTGTAAACAAAATTTGATAATAGTAATTCTATCACTATATAATAACTGAAAGGGCTTATTTAATAATTAAAATAATTATTAAATCATTTAAACTCAATTTAAATTCAAAAATCATTCGGCCCAAAGTAAATATCATTGATGATGCCATATAGAGATTTTATTTTCAAAAATTAAATAAATAATTTTATTACATATTCTCACTCGTATACATAAATGAGTATATGTATCCAACTCCATGCACGATGTCGGATGGTCTAAGAGCTGTTTGTTGATAAAACGGTTTTCAGTTATTTTATCAATATATCTTCCAAAGTATATACCTTTGTAAATATTTATTCAATATAAGATTATCAATATTATTTATTGTTCAAACCATTATCATATATGTTAAAAAATCTTATATTTGCATATTTCAAAAAAATTCTGAAGTGATGAATTTGCGGGTTGTTACATACATCTTCCTTAAAAGAATTTCATCCTCGAAATTAAGGATAAGAAGAAATTGACTTGAAAGGGGATATATATTTGAAAAGGGGAAATATATACAAGATATGATAAGTGACTACACCATAGGCGTGAGTACACTATCTCGATACCACATGCAACTATACATCAATCCTAAAATCTGGATAAGCTTTTCTCATTCTATCTTCTATTTCTCATGTGCAGTCTTTGGTATCACCACTCTATTGAACCCAACCTTACCACTTTCCTTCTCAATCACTTCTCATCGTGATGCACGATTCGAACTGGTCATTTGATAATTGCCAAATTTGGTTCTACTTCTAAATCGTCCTAGGCATCTGTTTCTATTATTTGTTCCGGATCATGCACATGTTTCCGCTGGTGGGATATGTGAAAGACGTTGTGCACACCATACAACCTTTTGGGCAATTCCAAACGATAAGCTAATGGGACAATCCGCTCAAGAATGGAAAAAGGTCTAATAAATTAAGGTACTAACTTCCCTGCCCATCCAAATCTTACCGCTCCTCTCATCAGAGAGGCTTTCAAGAATACAAAATCTCCAACTGAAATATCCAAATTTCTCTGCCTTCGATTAGCATAACTCTTCTGCCTACTCTAGGCTTCTTTCAACTTCTTTCTGATCAAGTCTACCTTTTCTGAAGCTACTCGAATCATATCAAGACCCAGTATTAACCGATCTCCGGTTTTGATCCAACATGCTGGGAATCTACATGGACGACCATATAAAGCTTCGTACAGTGCCATGCCAGTACTAGCCTGATAGCTGTTATTATAGGAGAATTCCAAAAGATGAAGATAGTTTTTCCATAAACCTCCAAAATCTAAGATACAAGCTCTCAGTAAATATTCCAAAACTCGATTTACCCTTTTAGTTTGCCCATCAGATTGGGGCTGATATGAGGTGCTTATACTCAGCTTCATTCCCAAAGTCGTTTGTAATGCCTTCCAGAACTTGCTGGTAAAGATGGGGCCTCAATCACTAACTATACTGCTTGGGACACCGTGTAATTGAACTATTTCCCTCATGTATACTTCTGCAAGACTTGCAACTATTCTCGTTGGCTTTACTTGGATAAAGTGTGCACTTTTGGTTAATCGATCTACGATAACCCAAATGCCTTCATTTCCCTTTCTTGATCGAGGTAGCCATCGATGAAATCCATCGATATTTGGTCCCATTTTCCAAGTCGAAATTTCAAGAGGTTGAAATAATCCAATACTCTTTTGCTGATCACTTTTGATTTGTTGATAATTTGCACATCTGCTAACATGGATAGAGATGTCCCTCTTTATGCTTTCCCATCGAAATGTTTGTTTTATGTCTTTGTACATTTTATTAACTCCAAGGTGAATATTAAGCTTGGATTGATGGCACTCAGTCAACACTTCTTGTCTTAAGTTTTCAATATTGGGAACACAAATTCTTTCATTTAAATGTAATATATCATGGTTATCAACTTCAAAGCTTGAATTCTACCCTCTACTTATATCCTTAATAGTTTTCCTTGGACGCCGATGTTCTCTTTGTTTGCGAGCAATTCTCTCTAGAAGATTCAAAGTCACTACCAAATAAGCTATAATGGCATGCTTTCTGCTTAATGCATCCGCTACTACGTTGGTTTTTCCAGGTGTATATAGAATATCCAGATCATATGACATGAGAAATTTTAGCCAATGTTGTTGTCTCATATTTAAGTCCTTCTAAGTGAAAAGATACTTCAAAGATTTGTGATTTGTGAAGAGTTTGAACTTCTCACATTTTTAAAGAAAGAATATTATTTACCAAGGTCAAATAAAGTTTATCGAAATAAACTATGAGAAATTCTTACCTAATAAATAATGTCTTCAAATCATTAGTGCGAACACAATAGCTAATAGTTCTAAGTCGTGTGTTGCATAATTTTGCTCATGCGTCTTTAACTGCGTACTAGCACATGCAATAACCTTCCCATGTTGCATCAACACCGCCCCACTCCTTCACCACAAGCATCAGTATAAATAGTTAAACCATCACTTTCATCAATAATAGTCGGGACTGGAGCAGTAGTTAGCCTTTCTTAAGTTATTAGAATGCTTCTTCACATTTAAACGTGAATTCAAATTTAACATCCTTCATACTCAACTTTGTTAAGTGATGAGAAATCTTGGAGAAGTCATGAATAAATCTCTGGTAGTATCCTGCCAATCCTAATAAGCTATTAATGTCCTTCGGAGTTTGTAGTTGTTTCCAATTTAGAATGACTGTAATTTTTCTACGATCAATTGAGATTCCTTCTTTTGACACAACATGTCCAAGGAACCTTACCTTTTCTTCCCAGAAGTGGCATTTTGAAAACTTAGCCTTGAGCACATTCCTTCTCAATATTTCTAATACAATCTCTAAATGCATTTTTTGTTCTTCTTCGGTCTTTGAATATATAAGAATACAATCAATTACAACACGAATTTATGGAGCTCATCTCTGAATACTATTCATAAGGTCTTCAAAATAAGTGCGACGACCCAGAATTTTCGGTTATTTGAAATTGGAATATTTAATTGATTTTAAATATTCAAAAGTTAGTTTTAACTTGAATTTCAAATATCATTGTTTATTGGATAATTTAAATTGTTGAATTTAATAATTGAAAATTGGGTAAAATATGAAATCTGGGATTTCAAGCTTGTTAAAAATATTTTAAAGGATTATAAAATTTGTATTGATAATACTGAAGGTAATAGAAGCTTTAAATTGAATTTTAAGGTGATTTGTTCAGTTTTGAAATTATATCATTTAAATTGATATTTAAAATAGCCCTCCGAGGCACAGTCTCGGAATTCAACGAAACTAGTTCCATTGGATCCGAAATAGTGTATTATTATCGAATTTCAAATTTCAGAGCGTTTGGAGTTATCGTGTAGCCGAACGAGATATTAACGCGCTGAAATTTATATCAGAAATTTAATATAATAACTGGGTCCAAAAAGCTATCTTCTCCATACGATCGAATTTGGACTTGAAACCTTTTCCATTGCGTTCGTAATAGGGGTATAACATTATAAACACCTGGCGGCACGCCTCGATTTGAGATTTAGATTTCAAACTACATTTTTGAGACAATTTAAATTAGAATTAAAATAAATTCACATAACATCATTCCGTTCTAAAGAAAATCTCTATTGCTCGTTTAATTGCTCTCAATCGTTTCCTCCTCTCTCGAAATCTGTTTGTAATTTGTCCTTGACATCTCCTTATCTTTATACCGATCGAGTTCCTCTCATTCGATCGTATGTCCAAATCGTTAAAGAAGGTCTACCAGCAGTAAATATTTGGAATCGCAAGCGTTCCAATAATTGAATTGCTAAGAAAAGTAATAGAATTTGCTTCAGATGTGGAGACAGAGATCATTTGGCTTCTAAATGTCGAGATCCAATAAGATGTTTCGAATGTAGTTTGTTCGGTCATAAGAATTCTCTTGTTCGAAGAAAGTTATGCCTTTGGCTTCTGGTTTCCAAAGTGGTGGTCGACTCAAATTCAAGAATTCTGGATCGTTAAAATCGATATCTATTGATTCAGGGCCGAAACTCATAAATCATGGTTTTCAATTCACATTAAAGTTCTTGTTGATCAGAGGTTTCTACTCGATAATCTGTGGCAAAAGCGAGATGAAGGGTTTAAACTGTTAGAAGATATGTTTGAGCATTTTGACGCGATCAATTCTTCTATTGATTCAGGGCCACAGCTTATAAATCGGGGTTTTCAATTTACGTTGAAATTCTTGTTAATCAGGGGTATTCGGCTCGATAATTTGTGGCAAAAGCAAGATGAAGGGATTAATCTGTTATATGAAATGTTCGAACATTTTGACGCGATCAACTCTCCAAATATTGGTAAGGGATATAGAGAAAGATTCGGTGATCCAGAGGTTTATTTTGGAAATTTTAGAGACTCCGTCAAGAAATCCGATGGGAAGTTTGAGATTTTTGATGATTTATTGGATCACAATGGAATTTCGAACTACTCCTTATCAGCTAATTCTGTAGAGAGTGAGAATAAAGCTTTTGATCCTATGTTTTTAGATGATTCTGTTATTCAATACATAAGCATTCCTAATGTTTCTGCAATTAACAAAGAGTTGATAGCACCGGATTCTATCATTCAGACCAAGGCATCTGATTTGGAATCATATGGTGGATTTGATTGTGTTAAAGGCATAAGAGCAAAAACTTTAAAATTGGTTAATTTTGGGATTTCGACAAGCAACAGGTTTGAATGCTTGGAAGACGTTGATAGATATGATGCTACTTTTGGTTCGAAGCAGGCTGATACTAATCTCGTTAGTAATAATTCATCAGGTAATATCTCTGATGACTCTGAAGCAGATTTTGTTTCGACTTCAAATTTTGAGATTCTCTTGAATGAACTAAATGATAATTTGGAAATTGAGGATCAGTTTCATTTTAGAGAAGTTTTCGATATGTTTCTGTTAATGACTTCGCCTTGTAAGGGCTTGGATATGGGACCCGTGTCTGGTGACATGCACACTGATACCAGGGCCTTTGAAGTTCAATATCTTCAGAATGATACAATTTCTTTGGACGTGGTAGCATTGGCAGATGATGTTATAGCTGACAGCTGTGTTGATTGCAATGATGTTGATTTAGATAAGTTGCTATATGAGAAGATGATATTACTGGTGGAGGATGGTTTATCAAACAAGGAAATTGTTTCTAGTAAAATTAAGTCTGCGTGTAAGAATTCTTGTGATGTTGTGTATGTTGCTGTAGATGAAGCTTCAGTTATAGGGGTCTTGGAAAATTCGAACCTGACTGATTCATCTAAAGTAAAGTCTGGAAGGGAAGTTGTTGCTGAGGATGTTATTTCAGGCATCACATCAGAAGTTAGTAAAGAGACTGGAACTGTTTGTGTATCCAACAATGCAAATTGTCTAGAGTTTAAGAGTTTGGAGAGCTGTAGTCCTTTTCCAATTTCCACATCATCACAGAGAAGAAAGCGCATGAAGACAGCAGTGACTAGTGGACGTGTTCGTCGGAGTACTAGGATTCGTAATCATCAGATTTCATCTTTGGGTGAGTTACATGGAACGAGTGCCATAATTGGTACTATGATTCTAGGCTCAGGTATGAGTTCTTTTTGGGTAGTACGTACTCTACTTATGCATTAGGCAGTCTCTCATCTGCTGAGTTTAGTCAGCTAGCTTGTGACACTTCTTTTATCTTTTCTGATGTGGAGATAGATAGGGAGTATATTAGATGTAAGGAATTAGAGAGGGCTAATACAGTTAGTTTATGAGGATCATTAGTTGGAACATTAGAGGTTTGAATGACTTGAATAAGTGCGATACGATTAGAGCGTTCTTTAAAGACTATTCTATTGATATAGCTTAACTTCAAGAAACTAAAATTAAATGTCCTGACAATCGCTTCTTTAGAAGGTTAGGCGGGTTTCATTTTAAAAAATGGTTTTTTTACCTTCTGTGGGCACTTCAGGGGGTTTAATGATAGGGTGGCATGATAATTTTTTTAAGTTGCTTCAATGCATTACTAAGCAACATTCTATTCATATTTTTCTTATTAATCTTTCTGATAGCTCTTTTTTAAATATTTCTAATGTATATGGGCCTAATTCTAAAATTAATAGGAGAATTTTTATGGGATGAATGTTTAGAATTTAGAGCTTTAGCTCCGGGTCCTTGGATTTTGGGGGGTGATTTCAATGTTACACGCTTCATAGGAGAGCGGTCTCCTAGGGAAGGGGATTACTCTGCTATGGAGGAATTCAATCAATTTATTGTTAATTCTAATTTGATTGAGATCCCCCTTTCGAATAGAGAGTTTACGTGGAGTAATGCTAGGGAGTCTCCTTCTATGGCTCTCCTTGATAGATTTTTGTTAGCGATGAGATTGGAGACAAATTCCCAATCTGTAGAGTCAGTGGTTTACCTTATACATACTCCGATCATTGTCCAATTATACTTACTTGTGAAAACCATAGAGTAATTATTAACAATTTTAAATTTGAGAAGATGTGGCTTTTGGAATCTAACTTTGTGAACCTTGTTAAAGGTAAATGGGTTTCTTTGAGTTACCATAATATCAGAAATAAGGAAAATTTTGCAAAAGCTTTTGTTTCTAAACTTAGGGAGCTTAGGATTTTTCTTAAAAACTGGAACAATAATGTTTTTGGCAATCTAAAAATTAAAAAAGATAATATTCTTAATGAAATGCTTAAAATTAATAAGATAGAAGAATCTAGATCTCTAAATATAAGTGAACGTAATGTTCTAGCTAATTTAAAAAATGAATTAAATTCTATTTTAGAAAAGGAGGAGGTTATATGGAAACAACGATCCAGAATTCAATGGATCAACGAAGGTGATAATAATACCAAATTTTTTCATAATATAGCTAATGGTAGCAAATGTAGTAATACAATTAACTCTATATTTGTTAACAATATAGAGTTAGTTGATCAAAGAGACCTTTACAAGGCTTTTACTGATTATTATAAGGATATTTTTGGTTCTAAAATCAAACATAGAATCAATATTAGATGGATAGATCTGTATCCATCTGATTCTATTATTGATTTATCTGAGTTAGATAATCCTTTTACTGAAGAAGAAATTAGAAAAGAAATTAATGGCATGCCAAGTGATAAATCCCCGGGACCTGACGGGTTTCCTATTTTATTTTATAATACTTTTTGGGATGTGTTAAAATTTGACTTAGTTAATATGTTTAATGATTTTTTCAATGGTAATTTGCAATTAGGGATATTTAACTTCGCAAATGTTATTTTGTTACACAAAAAAGTTGGAGCTAAAAACTTAAAAGATTTTAGACCTATTTCTTTGATTAACTGTTCAGTTAAAATCATTTCTAAAGTTCTAGCTAATAGACTTAGTAAAAGAATGAATGAATTAATCGATTGTTCACAATCAGCTTTTATTAAAGGGAGGAATATCACTGATGGAGTGGCAGTTGTTCAAGAATATATTAATTACTGTTGTAAGAATAACATAACTTGTGCGATTTTAAAACTTGATTTTGCTAAAGCTTTTGATTCAGTAGATTGGGATTTTCTTGTAGATATTTTTCATGCTAGAGGTTTTAGTCATAGATGGATCTATTGGATTTTGACTTTACTTAGAACTGGAAACTCTAGTATCATGGTTAACGGTATATTAGGTAATAGAATTCAATCTAAGAGAGGTTTAAGGCAAGGGGATCTCTTATCGCCTTTATTATTTAACTTAGCTGCTGATGTTTTTGCTAAAATTATTAAAAGAACTGTGGATAATGGATCTCTTGGACATGTAGGCAATGAAATTTCGCGTAATGGTTTATCGGTTCTTCAATTTGCTGATTATACCTTACTTTTTTCTTCCCATCTTCCTAGACACATCATTACCCTTAAGTTTATCCTTTACAGTTTTGAACTTTTATCTGGCTTAAGAATAAATTTTGACAAAAGTTCCGTGTTAGTTTTAAATGATTTTGATAAAGTTGAAAACTTAGTTTCTAATACTCTTAATTGCAAAACTATGAACTTTCCTTTTGACTACCTTGGTTTTGTGATTAGACCCATCAAACTCAAACATGACGACTGGATTATTATCATTGATAAAATTAAAAATAAGATTTCTAACTGGAATGGGAGATTTCTATCCAGAGCAGGTAGACTTGTTTTAATAAATTCGGTTTTATCAGCTCTTCCGATTTATTGGATGTCCTTGCATTTGTTCCCGAATTGGGTTATTGATAAAATTGATAAGATTAGAAGAGATTTCTTATGGAGTGGAGAAAACTCTAATAATAATATTAAATGTCTAGTAAATTGGGAAACCGTCTGTAAGGCCAAAAAGGAAGGTGGATTAGGTGTTATTAATTTGCGGAATATGAATTTGTCTCTGTTAGGTAAATGGCTTTGGAAATTTAAAGATATAAATGATAACGCTATTTGGAAAGAGATCATTTCTAAATATTACTATAATGGAAATAGCAATTTATATCAAATTGCTTCTCCAGCCACTCAAAATATATCTAACTTTTGGAAAGACATTTTAAAATGTAATGAGATTTTTAATTTAGGTATAAATAGAATTGTTCACTCTGGTAATTGTACTTCGTTTTGGCATGACCGTTGGATTTCGATCTTGCCTCTTAAGATAGAATTTAAGGATCTGTATGAAATTTGTAACTTTAAGTAGTTTATTCTCCAGATAATGACCCTCCTTGGAATTTCAGTTTTAACAGAATTTTAGTTGATTCAACGTTTAGACAACTTTCTTTGCTTTATGCTAGATTAAATCTTTATAATATTGATAATGATAATGATTTTATTAGTTGGGAATGGGATAAAAGTAAGAAATATACTTCTAATTCTTTCTACAGATTCATTAATTTTTCGGGTACAATAAATAACTCATTTAAATATTTGTGGAAATCTAATGCTCCTCCCAAATCTAAAATTCACATGTGGTTAATTCTTCATGGAAAACTTAATACAATCGAATTTTTAAAGAGAAAAAATATTCAAAATGATAATAAATGTTATTTTTGTAATCTGTATCTTGAGGACAATAATCATATATACTATAATTGTATAGATTCTAATTACATTCTAATTAATACTCTTAATTTTTTTAACTATAATATAACAACTAAAATTTTGGATTGTGATTTTTACTAGAATAATTATAGATTCAAGTTCAAAAAGAATATTATATTTTTACTGGACACTTTATTCATTATTATTAGTTGGTTTATTTGGTTTGAAAGAAATCAAAGAATTTTTAATAATAATAATTGTCATTTTAACAAATTGATTTTTACTATTTCTTCTTTTTGTTTTAATTGGATCTCTAATCCCAAATATAAATTAGCTAAAAATATCCTTTTCAAAAGGTATCTTAACAAGGTTAATCATAATATTAATTTTTTTAAACACAACAATAATTTTTTAACATTAATAATAGTATTATTAATATTTTTTCTAATTTAGATATTGATTTCACTTCTAATCAGAACTTACTTATGATTAAAGGTTCTTAAGATAGAACCGTCTTAATATTTGTTCTAGTCTCTGTTTGGTATTGGTTTTTAGGTATTTTATTTACACTGTTATTGTCCTGCTAGTTTTATTTAGGTTTTTATTTCCTTCCTTATTAATACATATATATATATATGTATATTTATATATAAATATACATATATATGTATCTTGTCTAATTTTTCCTTTAGTCTTTTTTCAGTTACAAGTATGGGGGTTAGGATTTCAGGTTCACTATGCAGATTTTCATATCTTCAGATTGCTGGACACCAGATGGTAGAGAGGTCACCAGAGCAGAGTATCTTCATCCGGGACTACTAGCAGTTTCTCCTCAGATTTAGGTTTCTGCTTTCTTCTTTTTGGAGTACTTTTCTCAAGAGGATATTTTCTACAGTTAGTTGGTTGGAGCTCCCTCATTAGTACGGGATGTCATCCAGTAGTTTTTGTTTTTTCCTCTAGTCTTTTAGATACTTTAACACCTTAATATCGGGCGGTGGCCAAGCCGGAGCTTGATATTGGGGTGAGATGGGTGGTGGCCTTGCCGGAACTCATCTTAGGAGTATCTGAGTTTTGATATTTATGTATTTGGATTTTGTTACCTGCCAGGCATGTTGGCAGCACTTTATATTCGTGATATATATATATATATATATATATATATATATATATATTCGCATGTGTGCTCTCCACTATTCGTAGAGGATCACACATTTTTCTCAAAAGAAAAAATTAAAATAAATTCACATCATTACTTTTTGCTTCAGAACACGTATCTTGCCTTTTTCGAGCACGTGTTCTCCCTGAAGACACGCGTCTTCATTAAAAATAATAGTGATACTTCATCTCGTATCAAATTCATTTGCAAAAAAAATATATACGAAGTTCAAACTCAGAGAAGAAAATGGCCGACAACCCTCTATTTGAAATCACGAATCCTTTCTCTGCTTCTCGAAATCAAATCTTTTTCCCCTCTCTATTTCAGTTAAACAAAAATAAAATCTGTTCGATTTATAAAAAAAGGGAGATCGAGTTCGCAAGCGCGAACATGGCCGCGAGGCCGTGGAAGTTCTCGAGCTCGGTCGTGTGTGAGGGCTGGGTTGGCACGACGATGGCAGCGACTTCAACAGTGATCGAGCTCACGTTCTGGTGACGTGGGATGCGCGATGGCACGTTCGCGTGAAGATGCGGCGGAGGAAGGGCAGTGCAACGTCGTAGGTCGAGATGGAGTTCGTCGAAGTCGAGATGTTGTAGAAGGTCGAGGCTAGGGTTGGGGGTTTGGATCCAGTGAGGGTATTTCCTATCTTCTCTATCTAATTTATATTTATTCAGAAGAAAAATAATTACAGTAAGTTATTCAAAAACAATTATGTTTAAATTTTAATATATATATATATAGGTAGAAACAAAATTTATTCTTATATAAATGAAGTTTTAAAAAATAATTTATTTAAAGAAAAAAAAATAGTTAAATCAAATTATTAGTTAATTAAATCTATGGAAATTAATTATTCGTTTAGTTCAAGTATTAATAAACCGTATAAATGTTTATACAAGGTCAAAATCTGAAAGAAAGCAAGCCAGATTGGAAGTGGGTAGCAAAACAAAAATCAAAGGTGAGTTAATCTCACTCATTTGGAATACCAATTAAATTTAAATAGTTAAAATAAAATTATTAATTGATTGCTTGATTGGATTGGATGATGTGATGTTATATATAGTAGTATATATATATTGGAGTGATTGATATTCCCGCATTATATAGCGGATGAGACCCTATTCGCCGCATAATAGCGGATGATATGATATGAACCCATATACCATGATATTCCACCTCGAAGTGGAATTGGTATTTTATATTGTGCTAACATCTGTGGATGCATGGAAACAGGTTGGAGGGATCCAACTGGATTTCTCAAATGTTTGAATTTATTTCATATGCTGTGATATGATTTATTGATAATCTGTGATTGATTATATTGGTAATTGAAATTATTAAAGGCTATGGTTTGGCCGAATATATTCTGGCATTTTAAGATACCAGAAATATAAGAATTGGATTGTTGGAAGTAAAATGATTTTTAGAGAATTGGATAAATTAAAAGAAGGAATTTGGAAAAAAAATAAAAGTTGATTTTTGAAACCTTATCGAATAAATTCCAAGTATAGGGAAAAGATTTTTGTAAATAGAAATAAAAGGGATTTTGCAAACTTAAGTAGTATTGTTTAAAAGTTGAAAGATTTATTTAAAATTCGTATTTTAAATAGTTTGGGTGAAATAAAGGAATTTATTTTAAAAATGGAGTTAGTTTTGGGAAATCGGTTTGAAAACTAATTAAATGTTTGAAACTATGTTTTAAAAGGAAGATGAGACTATGGAATTTATAAACTGGGTTTATAAAGAGAAATAATATATATCAGTGGATATTTGGAAATATAAATTCACGGTGGGAATTTATAATGGAACGGGTAATTTGTTTTAAAAATAAATAGTGGTTTATTTTTAAAGGTGTGAGAGAAAAGCGTATTCCCTGAAAAACCAAGTACATTTTAAAAGCAGATTTTAAGTATAAGTTGGAAGTTTTAAAGTTCTTTTGGCTTAAGTTTTGCATGAAAAATTATTATTAAATTATATAACTGGTATTTTAAATAAAGTGTTTAAAATAGTTTTTATTCAAGTATTTTAAAGCATATATATTTTTAGATAAAGTGGTTTAAATTATTTTAAAATCTAAAGCATTAGTTTTGGTGATTTTCAGTGAAGATAAACAATATTTGGAATTTATTCCGCGAAAGGAAAGTGATTTGAAAACTATTTTCAAAAGGGTTGAAGTGTAGAAAAATATCTTATGAAGATATTTTGAAATAAATAATAATTTGGAAAATTATTGATGTCTGATGATTGTTTGTGGATGTTATTTGATAGTTAAATAACCGACTATCAATATTGGCCAATGCACTGATCGTTTCGAAGAGACCAGAATCGGAATTAATTTCCCGAAAACCACTTCGATCCGGTTTGAATGTTTTCGTGAGGAAGACAAGAGTTTGGAGTCGAAGATGGAGCAGTGAATTTCAAGGGCTAATCGCTACTAATCCTGAGGGTGATTCCAAAATGGATGTAGTAGGAGTAGTGCCTTCGGTTCCGTTCGAACCCGGAACGGACTTGTATGGATGAATGCTTTCAGAACATCGTCAGGAGGACGATGAGCATTCTAAGTGAGATGTGTTCTAAAAGGTAACGCTTAGCCTCGAGCCTCATCAACCGGGAATGACTGAAAATCAGAGGTTATGCAGTAAGGCTAAGTGGGTAGCACCTAATTAGGGTAAGGTCATCCCTGTCTAGATGTTCCTTTTTATTCGGCTTTGTGGGCGGTTTCTGATCCCATCCGCGGGGTGATCTTATTCGAGCTATCCAGTAAGGGGTAGTCCAGTCTTGTGTTGCAGGGGAACGGAGGGGTCCTCGGTACGCTGATCTAGACCAGGTACTTTGATAGGTGGTACCCCAGTGCCTAGTCATTAGTTGGAAATCCATTATCCCTACGTGCTTTTACGGTTTTGTTTGTATACCTATTATGTTGGAATTTAATAATGTAACAATTTCGGCTATTTGAGTAAGTATTTGTATATAGACACTAT
Source organism: Allium fistulosum (assembly GCA_030737815.1). Taxonomy (NCBI): domain Eukaryota; kingdom Viridiplantae; phylum Streptophyta; class Magnoliopsida; order Asparagales; family Amaryllidaceae; genus Allium; species Allium fistulosum. Next base: position 1,121,280,546 of record CM060904.1, on the reverse strand, counting down.
TATAATATCAGAGGATTTTTATAAGAAATGTTTTGGTTATCGTAAGGTTAAAACCTGACATGTTTATTTGTGGCGTGGTCTTACGAGATACCTTTGATTTCAAAGGATTTTGAAAACTTTAATAATCCAATTGAGTGTGTTTTCTCACGCTGGTTTTCTAGACTGACTCGGGTATTGTTTTATTATAATGCTTGGGTCAGACCGAGTATTATAGAGTACAGATTTTGGATGGACTGCTGTGGAGCTCAGGAGACGAGCTGAATGGCAAGACGTATCACTCGTATTTGAAGTATATTCCACTGTGTAGTATGAGCTGTATAGTCAGCTTTTGTGAGGACAAGTTAATATAACTGTCCAGTATTTGTTTTGATTATGTTGTACTCTGATGATGTAATGTATAAAACAGATATAGTTTCTTTTTGTGTAAAGATCAGTCATTTATATATTATATATTGTTCCGCTGCGTTGGTGAGATTCTGATGTTGTTTTTGATTTCTCTTCTTCTACCTCCTTCTTTCTTTTCCTCAGCTATCTGTCTTTTCCGACGCTCGATCGTCGGCATAATATACAGTGGTATATTTGTGTCTATTTTCGAGGGTCGAGAAGGATGGGTTGTTACAATAAGCGGGAGCATTGGTTAGCCCAAAAGGCATAACCAATCACTCGTAGAAATCATTTGGTCCTCTGAATGCAATTAAAGAAATTAAATCATCTGTTATCCTTAATTGATGGAATCCTATAGCTAGATCCATTTTGGAGAATATTCGAGCACCATGAAGTTGATCAAACAAGTCATCAATATGAGGTAGAAGATACTTGTTCTTAATTATTTGCTTATTTAGGTCTCGATAGTCCACACCATGTCTTGGGGAACCCTCTGACTTTGCAACAAAAACTACTGTTGAGTTCCTACTTGAGCGACTTGGTCTAAATTGTCCTTTCTTTAACAATTCATCTGCTTGATTCTTTAATTCATTTACTTCCTTGGAGGCCATTCTTCGAGAAGAGTGAAAAACAGACCTCGCACCGAAAATCAAGTTGATTCGAAACTCAATTTCCCTATATGGGGGTAAACTTTTAACTTCTTCAAAAACATCCGAAAATTCCTTAACAATTGGTATTTCTTATAGACATTTTTGAAATGAATTTTGGGCATACATAAAACTATCAATTGCTTGACTTGATTCTTCACATGTTATTTTAAAAGTTTCGCTTCTTTTATTTTCCAAATGCACCATCCTTTTAACACAATCAAGAACATCCTTATATTTAGATAACCAATCCATATCGAGTATAATCTCAAATCCAATAATTTCTAGGACGATTAGGGCACATGAAATTTTTTAGGATAGGTAGGAAAATTTTACCTTTTCACAAACTATACTGAGATTAGTTTTACCACCTTTGGGATTAGTGACATAGATAGGGGTATCTAATACTTTTTTGGTAAGTTTCAATTTATCAACTAGTTCTTTAGAAATAAAACTATGGGAAGCCCCAATATCAAATAATACTCTAACTAGATTTTCATTAATGAAGATATTACCTTTAAGAACTCTCTTGCCCTTCGCATTAGTTGAAGTAGAGGGTCCATCTTTAATAGCAAAAACTCTGAGTTGTTCTCCTTTATTTATCAATGGGAAATTCTTCTTCTAATGCCTAGTTTGTGAAAAATGTAGCAATTCCTATCCCGAGCCTTAGGATTCTACAGGCGGTGGAAAAATGACCCTTCCATTGGCAATTATAACAAGTAATATCCTTCAAATTGTTTCCTTGCAGTCCTCCTTCTGGCTTGCCTTGCCATGGCTTCTTCCCAAAATGGTTGAACTTCCTCTTCTTCTAGTTATTGTTGCTGCTTTGAGTAGTGGGTGGATTCTTTTTGTCTAGAGTTTCATATTGGATACCCATGTCAACCAAATCTATATAGGTTCCTTTTACATGCCCGATCATCATGTCCTGATATTGTCCCTTCGTCCAAGCGATAAACATTTCATTTTTCTTTAAAGGAGTGTGTAGCAGGCCTGGCCCAAAATGAGACAATTCACTGAACTTGTTGGAATATTCTTCTACGGACAACACTCCTTGCTTTAAATCCATAAAACTCCGATAAAGGTGGGATTTTCTTGCAGCTGGCATATATTATTCTTCCAAGACTTCCTTGAACTGTTCCCAGGAGAAATTATCTTCTGAATCATTCAGAGTTATGGACTCCCACAATGCTAGAGCCCCTTCTTTTAAATGCTAAGAAGCTAAGAACCTTTTTTGCTTATCCTCGATGTTCACTCCTTTAAAAATTCTTTCAGAAGAGCAGATTCATGCCTACATTTCAATAATGGACTCCGTTCCTTTGAATGGTTTACCACCCAAACTGGTGTAATTCTTGCATAGAGTAGCAAAGTTAATTTGAGTTTGCATAGGGATTACCACTTCCTTAATTATTGCAGCATTTTATCGACCGTTGGTGGCCGTAGCGCTGCTACCTCCCATTCGTCCTATTCTATTAGTCATCTAATATTATCTGCATATAGTAAAGAAACATCTTTAAAATTATAGACTAAATTATCTTATGGAATGGGTATAAACTGGAATATACTTATTCAGATAAAATTTCAAATATGTGCTCTATCTGAATAAACTCATTCTAGGGTATTACAAACCCTATCTCTAATGATTTGAACCCATCCAGGCTTAAGTATTCGCTCAACCATAAGCACTGATACCAAATGTGACGACCCACTCTCTCGACCCTCAAAAATCCACACTAATACCTCCTCAATATTCACGTACCGCAAGTCAAAGAGTCGGAGAGGAAGATTATCATTGGTTGAAGAAAATAAAGATAGAAGACAAAAAAATAGAATCTTGCATCGTATTCAACATTTAGTTATACATATGAGTAGTACGTGCAATTACTCCAAATTGCTCCATCAAAGTTCTAGTAAGTACTAATCCAGCCAGGATAGTTATAACTGCCTATCCTCTCAAGTGCTCGTAGATACACAACAAAATACAGCGGAATTAACAGATATCTTTCTACGAAGGACCCAAAATGCTCCATGCTCCATGCACCATCCAAAATACTCCAAGCTACCTAACTACTTGGCTACTCGAAAAAAATACGGCACCGAGAGTTTAAGAGAAAAGTAAAATAAACTCTGGGTCACTTATGAGACTGGTATGAGAAACTCAAATTACGAATATTTAAATAAAAAAGGTATCTCATAAGACCACGCAACACATAAATACGAAACAGGTTTTACCTTATAATAACCAAATCATTTGCTACGTAAAATCTGGGGATAATATTTTTAATAACTTTCTTTTGAAAACACATTTCAAGTAAACTTATATAATCTTAGCCAAAATTGTTACATTGATTAAATTCCAGGATAATAGGTTCTACGATCAAGTCCGATGGCACTTATTAGAGAATGGATTTCCATACAATAGCACGTGGCAAGACCGGCCTACCCACAGACCCATCTGGTGGCGGATAGAACCGAATATGACATCACCTCGATCATAACCGATCTATCCGGTATCGCTTAGCATACACAACATACTCGACATATATAGAGTAATCTAGAAAGGTGATAACCATAACCTAATGGTTGCGAACCACATAGCCCTACGACATGCACTGTTTAAGCTATTTCCGGGTGATGAGGCCCAAGGTAATGATTACCTTTTACATAACACATTCCACTTTGAATGCCATATTGCCAATTCCATCACACACCATTGATTTCCACAAATGTACAACCTCTGAGCTCATACGTCTCAGAGAAGGGTGTTAAGTGTAAGAGAGTTACTTCCTACACCACCAAATAGATGTACGTTTATAAAAATCAATGTACATGTATGTTGGAAATGCAATGTTGGACATTCATCCATACAAGTTTTTGAGGAATAGAACAATCCGAAGGAACTCTCCTACTACATCCTATCAGGAAACATCCCAACGATTAGTAGTGAGCAGCCCTTTCATTGAAGATCAAATGAAGATACTACTGCTACATACAAATGTTATGGGAAGTTTCCCCCGAGGGTTAGTGACAAGTAGCCTTTCATTCCAATTATTATCATTCCAATTATTATCATTCCAAGTACTCACTTCAAATACGTAAACTGGTTCGAAGTGGTTTTCGGATAAGAATCACTCTCGATTCCTTCAAACCAATCATTGATAAAAAGATGCTAATTAAATAGGTGCTTATCATTTGATTAATTGCTTTCTTTTTATATCAAAAATATCTTCTAGAGGTATATATCTTTGTATGCCAAATCATTAGACCTCTCTTTAACTTTGGAAATACCGAATCATTTCATATGTCATAAATCATATTGCAAAACCTTATTGAGTAAAAAGGGCCAATAGAAACTTTACAAATTCTACTCAATATCAATTTCCGTATTCAACCTTTACTATCCATCGAATAACAGTGAAAATCACCTTTTAAATTCATACAGATAGTACGGGTTCTCTCCTCAGAATTTAATACTTAGTATAAGAAGATTATTTCTATACAATCCAAGTTGTATTCAATTTGGAAAAATTGAATTTTTACACTTACCTCGTTTCCGACATTTTCAACCTTATCTATTCCTCGCCTAAGGAAAAGGCCGGGTGAGCTAGAGCACTAGTTGCTCCTGAACATCTCCTTAGTTTAAGAACCTCATATCTGGATCCGACGAATAGAAAAATCATGTCTACTGATCGGCTTTTAGAGCCAAGATTAAATCACTTGATTTTAACAGCTTTTCTTTAAATCATTTATTTAAACTTTTTAAAATAAATTATAAAACCTTCAAATCATCTTTAAAATATTTAGTTATTTATTTAAAAAAATTATAAAAGATTTGGGAAAGAATACTTAAGTTCAAATCCATATTTCAAAGGTTATTAAAAGTGCTGCGAATAATGCTTCTATTGCTTATTGATCAAATCTCTTTGTATAATATTTAGAAATCCATTTCTATAACTCAAATCTCTTTGTATAACATTTTAAACTGTTTATAGAATTTATTCCATATTTCTAAAGGACTAAAAATATCGATTTTAAAGAATTTGTCATTTTGGTTTCCGAACTGCCAAACCACGACTATTTTGAAGACTTGATTTGCTCATATTTCAGATTCTACTAAATGAAATCTCAATCTTTTTCCTTTTTTGGAAACTATAATTGTAAGAGTTTGAAAAATTCTTATTACAAAGAATACCGACACTGAGTCCATCGTATAAATGGATTTAACTTTCTACGACTTGAAATCCCGAACTACCATTACGCGACGCGCCTATTTTGACTCAACTTTCATAATTTGCCAAAACTTCACCAAATTGGGTTTTAGTGTTTATAAAACATTTATAAACCATTTTAAATCATTTCAATGGGGTTTGATGACTCCGTATCACTTTTATAACTTTATTCAAAAAGTGATTTCCTTGTGTAATATCGACATGTATTTAACGTGACTTGTTTACACAATTAAACACTTTATTATAATGACCAAAGCATAGTAAACATACATAGAAATCATATTACATCATCAATATATATATAGAGAGAGTTTCTCACTTTATTTTCGATCGGACTAACTTTAAAACGGCTATAGCTCCACTATCACAAAATTGGAGCTTACGACTGTTAGCATAATTGCTCTAACGAGGTTCGACCTTAGTCTTAGAGGCATGGAAGGGCTTGGCCTTGCTTGGAAAGCGGTGCTGGATGGTGTGGCCGTTGGTTTTAGAAGGGGAAAGGAGTGGATTTACTTTGGTTTTTAAGAGTATTGATAATATATACTTACTATATAACTTTAATTTCTTTTTGCCATAATTTTTGACATAACTTTCTTTAGGTAAGAAGCCATTAATGTATAGAAGAAAAAGATGAAGTGCTTAGGAATTTTATAAAGAAGAAGTGTGAATGAAGTGAAGAGAGGTTGGTTGCTATTTATAGGCAAATGTAAGGATGCAAATATCATGATATTTCCACACAAACACATCACCATTTCATCACTACCACTCCCCCTCTCACCTCATCATTCTTGGCTGAACTCCCCCATGTGTGTAGCCATGTGCTTGTACTTAGGGTGTAAGAGTATTTCTTTGGATTTATTTATGGGTTTAGGAAAATATCTTAGAGATTTTGTTATATATATATATATATATATGTATATAAATGTTTAAGAATATTTGTATGTATATATGTATATCTACGTGTGTGTATGCATGTGAATATGTTCATGTATATGTATAGATATGTGTGCATATGTATACCTCAAATGATTCACAATGTTGCTTTACTTTTCTACGTTGAATCGTTACGGATTTCGATTTCGATTTTCGATCATATTTTCACTTCTTATTTAATATATATATATATATATATATATATATTTAAACAAAGTTTGTAATAATATTTCTATCATTATATAATAATTAAAAGGGCTTATCTAATAATTAAAATAATTATTAAATCATTTAAACTCAATTTAAATTTAAAAATCATTTATTCCAAAATAGTGATATCATTGATATGAAAAATAAAATAAATAATTTTATTACATATTCTCACTCATATACATAAATCAGTGTATGTATCCAGCTCTGTGCATGATGTCGGATGGTCTAAGAGCTGTTTGTTGATAAAACGGTTTTCCGTTATTTTATTGATATATCTTCCAAAGTATATATCTTTGTAAATATTTATTCAAGATAAGATGACCAATATTATTTATTGTTCAAGCCATTATCATTTATGTTAAAAAAAAATCTTATATTTGAATATTTCAAAAAAATTCTAAATTGATGAATTTGTGGGTCGTTACAATTTTAGAGGAAATAAAAGGAGGATTATCTTTTATTTTAATGTGATTTTTTTTTCTAAACGAACATAGAAATATTTAGGAATAAATATTTGTGAAAACATTTTATGTAAAATGTTTTAATAAAAGAACAGAATTTTAATGGTATTTTATAAATTAAAGAGAGATTTATAAGCGGTATTTTATCAATAAAGGAATAGATTTATAAATAGTATTTGAAAAAAGGAAAATATTATTATTTAATAAATTGGAGTAATAAATCACAGTGGTGAATTTATTGTAATATATGGATTGATCGTATAATGAGAAGTATATGAAATTTATAATTATATTTGGAGGTTTGTTTTATATTAATTTATATTTGGAGTTTGTTTTATAAAGGAATTTTACAATTACATTTAGAGATTTATAAAAGGATTTTATAAATGAATTTGGAGTTTCATAAAAAGAGTTGCAAATAATTTGGAAAATTATAAAATGAGTTTTATAAATGATATTTTATAAAAGAAGTTTTTTAAAGAGTTTTATAAATTGTATAAAGGGAATTTTCTAACGGAGTTCATTAAATAAATTTGGAAAATTGTAAAAGAAGATTCATAGTTACGTTTATATATTTATAAAGAGGATTTTATAGTTTATAAATAATATTTTATAAAAGGAGTTTGTAAACATAAGGAGTTTTATAAAGGCATTTTATAAAAAGGGATTTATAAAACGGCCGACACCCAATTTCTATAAATGATCATTTTAAAATTATGGTGTTATGGAAAATGTTCTTTTCATACTTAACACTAAATTTCGATTTATGAAAACTCGGCTCTATCTTGTGAACTAAGAATGTGTATTGAGGTAAGAACAGTTTTCTAACTTGTTTGATTTCATTTTTAATCGAGGGATGGTACTATTTGATATCGGAAAGTGGTCTAGTTTCTATACAATCTAGTTATTTACATAAAAAGGAAAGTGTTTGGGTTTATTGTTATCAATGTTTCAAATGACATTTGTTTCAACCTGTTTAAGTACGGTTTTGGAAATGAAATCTTCCTTAAGATTTGTGGATATACTTATACTATTGAGATAAGTATATAAGTATATTTTTAAATATTGAAAATGTGGGGTTTTGTGAATATACTTATATTGAGATAAGCACATGGAAAAGTTTTCTAAGTTTTGAAAGTGAAATATTTTGTGAGTATACTTATACGGTTGAAATAAGTATATCAATATTTTTCAATATTGGAAAGAGTAGAGAAGGGTTTGTGAGTATATCTTTGTAAAAGTATTTTGATAGAAGAATTTACATAGTGGTTTCAATTAACAAAAGTATTAATTAAAGATGTCTAATGGGTGCTTATGTGATTAACCAGTGTTATTCTTCTTATGGAATTAAATCTCTGATTAAATTGTTTGTTATTTGATAGTAAAATAATCGACTCTCAAATCTTGATCAGTTTTAAAAACTATCGTTATCCATTCCGATAGACCAGGATCAGATATATTATCCAAAAACCATGTCGAACGGCATAAGAATTCGAATTGAAGACATCTTGAAGATGATCGAAGATGGAGTTCTTCGAAGTGCAAAGGCTACTTGCTACTAATCCTAAGGATGATTCCAAAATGAATGTAGTAGAAGTAGCGCCTTCGGTTTATTTATATCCTGAGCAACTTGTGTGGATAAATGTCGGCATTGCATTATTGCCTGGAGGGTAGTGCTAGCATTCTAAGTGGGATTTCTAAAAAAGTAAAACATAGCCTCAAGCCTCAACCACCAGGACTGACAAAAACATATGATATGCAGCAGGGCTATGTGGGTCGCACCTATTAGGGTATTGCCATCACCCTTCTCTATATATATTTATGGATTTGATTGTGCATGAGATCTCTCGGGAAAAGGTTGAAAAGCAACCGAGGTGATGAAATATTTGGTACTATCCATAAAGGGTCGGCCGGTCATGTGTTGGTAGGGGGTCCATGCGGGGCTCTCGGTACATTTTCTAGAGGTGTACTGTAGCAAACGGTACCCCGGTGCCTTATCATTGATGGAATCCATTCTCCAATAAGTACTTTCAGACTTACTTGTATACTTATTATGTTGGAATTTAATTAATGTAACAGTTTCGACTATGATTTAATATTTATTTTAAAACCTAGACATTATTATAATATCATAAGATTTCCTACGAAACGGTTTGGTTATCATAAGGTAAAACCCTTTCATGTTTGTGTGTGGTGTATTCTTACAAGATACCTTTATTTTTGAAAGGATTTATAACATTAAAATTCATATGATTTGTGTTTCTCACATTGAAAGTATTATTTTGAGATAATTATTAAACTAAGTGTTTGAAAAGTAATGGTATACTTTCACGGCGAAATCGAAGGCAGAGATTGCCTACAGTTAAGTTTGGATTTCTCTGGGATAGAGATGTAATCATTGTGCCGTGAATCCATGGTTAATACCGCAGAGTACTTTCCACATACATCTTATAGGATGATTATAAGGAAAACCGTCCACTAACAGTTAGGAGGTGATCTCCGATCTTATTCTCGTCTGTTTATATTCCTAAAGAACTGGGGTTGAGTTTACCGAAAATATCGAACGTTGTTTCGAAGAGACCGGGATCAGATAAGTTATCCGAAAACCGCTTCGATCCAACAAATACGTTTTTGAAGTGAAGACAAGAGCATGGAATCGAAGATAGAGCATTGAAGTGCAAGGGCTAATCGCTACTAATCCCGAGGATGATTCCAAAATGGATGTAGTAGGAATAGTGCGTCGGTTTCGTTCAGACCCAGAATGGACTTGTATGGATGGATGCTATCAGTACATTGTCATTAGAGGACAATGAGCATTCCAAGTGAAAATTCCTTAAAAAGGTAATCGTAGCCTCAAGCCTCATTAACCGGGAATGACTGAAAATCAGGGTAGATCTAGCAAGGCTAAGTCGGTCACTCCCAATTAGGGTATGTTATCACCTTTATAGATACCCTCGGATATTATAACTACAGTGCATGGGAAGAACTTTGAAGGGTGGGAACACCCGGGGTGATAGCATATTCGGTTCCATCCAGGTTAAGGGTAGACCGGTCTTGTGTTGTAGGGGATCCCGGCGAAGTCCTCGGTATATTTTTCTAGATGTGTACTATGATAGGTGGTACCTCAGTGCCTAGTCATTGTATGGAAATCCATTCTCCAATACGAACCTTTACGGTTTTGGTTGTAGAGCCTAGTATGCTGGAATTTAATTAATGCAACAATTTCGGCTATTGGAATAAGTATTTGTACTTGGACACTATTATAATATCATTGCATTTTCTATAATAGGTTTTGGTTATCGTAAGGGAAAAACCCGTCGTGTTTATGTGTGGCGTGGTCTTACGAGATACCTTTGATTTTTAAAGGATTTTTGAAAGTTATAATGAATAAAATTCCTTGTGATTTAAATTCTCACGCTGGTTTTACTAGACTGACCCGGGCGTGGTTTTTCCTATATGCTCGGGTCATATCGAGCATATTTCCAGGTTTAGCTAAAAGGATTGGAGCTTTAGGAGAGGAGATGGAGGCCAAGAGACCTATTCACGTAGATGATTATATTTCCTTTGCATTTTAGTTGTGTTTATCAGCAGTTGTAAGGAAGGGTGTTATAACTGTCCGTGCTGTATAGGCTGGTGTACTCTGATTGTTATATGTACTGTAAATATTACAGTTTTGTTTTATGTAAAGATTTGTTCTATATTATAGATTATTCGTTTCCGCTGTGAGATTCTGTGTTGTTTGGTTTCTTTTCTATCCTTTTTCTATCTTCTTTCCACTTTCTTTTTCTTACTATCCGCCTTTCCGTGCAATTTGGGCTGGACATGTGTGGTAAATTGTCAGTTCGAACTATATGGAAAAGTGGGTCGTGACAAAACAACAAAGTCGAAAACAATCTCTCGAAAGCAATTCATAAGCAAAGAAGTGGTGGTATCGAAACCAACCCTTCAAAAGCATGGAGAAGTGGCTAGGTTATAAAAACAAAGTTACCCTTTCGAAATCATTTGCTTCGAAAGGTAGAAAGCGGCAGCAAGGGGTTTCGACCCCTTCAAAAGCATTTTCTTAAAACAAAAGGGTGCAACCTCTTTCGAAACCATTCCTTTAAAACAATTTGACCGAGTCGGAAGCTAGCTAAGTCAAAAGCAAAAGCAAAGCAGGCGCATTTTCATTTGAAAACAACGTAAAACTTCGACCCCTTCGGAACCGCTCGTTTCGACTTCATACCTTTCGCTTATGTCCAATTCGTTGCGCACCAAGTTTTTGATGCCATGCGCATTGGTTTCGATGGCGATGAAGGCAGAAGTATACGGTCGAAAGCTAGGTGCCGAAAGTGATGAAACATGTAAAAAGCATGTTTAAACTGATTTTTATCTTTTTAAACAATTCTTTTCGACTAACCTGCCTTGTTTGTCAAAACATGATTGGTTGCTAATTTCTTTTCAAAAGTACTGCCGAAATTTTCAGAAATAACAAATTAAATTATTTACAAAATACCCCTTCTCCTTTTATCAATATATAAAACATTTAAGTCCCACACCTTAAATAATTTTATATATCTATTAAAACACTTAGGAAAAAACTATAAAAATTTCCATAAATCATTTTTAATGTGTTTTCTAACATATATTAATTTCAGACCCAAAACATATGCATATTAGCCATAATTATTTTAAACCCAAATTCCCATTTTCTTCACTAGAAAATTAATATTAAATCCACACTAATTCAGAAAATTATGAAAATTGAAACCCATCTCTAATATATCATTTCTGATCTAAATCTAAAATCGCAATGCATTTGGATGTCATTTAATAGGGTTTTCACATCAAAACATATCATAAAATCTATATGAATTAGCATAAATCATCAACAAACACATATATCCAATTTTAACAATCAAAATATGGCGAAACCTTGCAAGATAGGTCGGATTTAATCTAAAACAGAAATCAATTTAAAACCAGGAGATGTAGTTATTATTCACCTTAGCTTTGAGATTAAGGAGTTGAGATTTGAGAATAGATTAATGTTGATTTAGCTTCTTCCTTTAGTTTATCTTCCTCTTGCTCTTGCTTAATGGTGGTCAGCCTCTATTTTTAATTTTGATAATGAATGTGTAGAATGAACACGACTTAAGGGTTTAGGGTATTAGAATATGTCTTTTCCATATTTTTCCCCTTATCTAACTTCCCTTATCTATTTCATTCTAATTCATTTTAATTATTTGTTAACATGGCACGGCTACCCTTACTAATCACAAATCTCAATCCCCAAATCATTACATTATTTAATTTAACTAATTAAATATCCAAAATAATGTTATTAAAAATTAGGGTCGTTACAGACTCCCCTCCTTTCATAATTCCGTCCTCTAAATTACGATAAGATACTCAACAAATCAATCAAAAAGGTGAAACATATCTTTAAACAAATCAGGATAAGCGTCTTTAATCCTTCTCTCAGTCTACCAAGTACAGTCTTTCTCATCATCGCTCCACTGGTGTTAACTAATCTGACTGTCTTGTTTCTTAGCCTCTTTTCATCTCTCGCGAAAATAAAAACTAGCTTTCTAACTATAGTCAAATTTGGCTTTACCACTAAGTCTTCTAACACAGTTGGTGCTATAGTAGCCTTCGGGTCTCGAATACACTCCCTTAGATGAGAAATATGAAAAATATCATGAACTTCTACCAAACTGTTTGGTAACTCTAATCTATATGCGAGTTTCCCCATCCTTTCTATAATAGGAAATGGTCCTACGAATCTCGGTGCCAATTTCCCCGATTTCCCCGAATCGAATTACACCCTTCATCGGTGATACCTTAATGAAAACATGATCTCTTACTGAGAATTCTAAGTCTTTCCGTCTTCTATCTGCATAACTCTTCTACCTAGAATGAGCTTCCTTAATTCTAGCTCGAATTAACTCAATCTTCTTTGCAGCTTCCCTAATTAAATTCGGACCAAGTACCAACATATCCATGGTCTCTAACCAATAAACTGGTGATTTGCATGGTCTTTCATACAAAGCTTCAAACGGTGCCATCCCTATACTAGCCTGATAATTGTTGTTGTACGAAAACTCGACTAAGTGTAAATGGTCTTCCCATGATCCTCCAAAATCTAACACACAAGCTTGTAACAAATCTTCCAAGACTTTGTTAACTTTTTCCGTTTGCCCATCAGTCTGTGGATGGTAAGCGGTGCTCATTTTAAGCTTGGTACCTAAAGTACCCTATAGACTCTTCCAGAACTCGCTAGTGAATAAGGAATCTCTATCACTTACTATACTACTAGGAATTCCATGAAGTCTTACTTTATTCTTCATAAATAACTTAGCCAAAACAAGTGTCGTCCTAGTTGACTTAACTGGAATGAAATGGGCACTCTTGGTCAATCTATCCACTATAACCCATATACTTTCATTTCCCTTGTTTAACCTTGGCAACCATTTGGCTTCCGATGTTCGACCTTTACCTGTTGACAGTTCAAATACTGCTTTACCCATAAGCCTACATCCCTCTTCATACCTTCCCAGAAGAAACTTCTCTTCATGTCCTGATACATATTAGTTCCTCCCGGATGAATGGTGAACTTTGAACGATGACACTCCTCAAGGACTTCCTTTCTAATGTCTCCTGCATTCAGAACACACAATCTCCCTTTCTTTCTCAACCACCCATTCTGGTCAAGACTAAAATCCTTCGGGTCATCTCTCTCCGTTCCATTCCTTAATTTCCTAATCCATTCAACTAACACTGGATCCTCCATCTGTTTAGAAGCAATCCTTTCGATCATAACTAGTCGGACTTTAAAACATGACAACACAATATTTTCTTTACCAAACCTAGCTTCAGATCTTCATTGTATTCTACATGTCACCAGCTCTTCCAAATACTTTCACTCGGCTACATTGCTAACACTGCATTCTGATGCTTTCTGCTAAGTGCGTCTACAACCTTATTGCTCTTTCTTAGGGTGTACTCAATACCAAAATAATAAGCAGCTATAAATTCCAACCATCTCTGTTGTCTCATATTCAGCTCCTTCTGAGAGAATAAATACTTCAGCGATTTATGATCCATATACAAATTAAATCTATCTCCCAAAAGGTAATATCTCCATACCTTCAATGCAAAACTTACTACAGCTAATTCCAAATCATGAGTCGAGTACCTAACCTCATGCGGTCTAAGCTGTCGAGAAGCGTAGGCAATCACTTTACCTCTTTGCATTAACACGGCTCCTAACCCGGTTCCACAAGCATCTGTGTATAATACTAAATCCTATTGCCCTTCTGGAACAACTAACACATGTGTGTTTGTCAGTAAGTGTTTCAGCTCCTAGAATGCCTCCTTAGACTTATCTGTTCAAACAAACTTCACATCGTTTCGTGTTAGCTTGGTCATCAGTGCTGCTATCCGTAAAAAATTCTTTATGAATCTTCGCTAATAACCAACTAATCCAAGAAAACTCTTTATATCAGTCACTGTCTCGGGCCTTTTCAAATTATTCACCGCTTCGGTCTTAGTTGGATCTATAGACAACCCTTTCTCTGAGACTACATGACTAATAAACTTCACTTCTCTCTTCCAGAAATGACATTTCAAAAACTTCGCCTTCAATTGATGTTGCCTCAACGTCTCAAGTACAACTCTAAGATGAACTTCATGCTTTCTTTTATCCTTAGAGTATATCAAAATATCATCTATAAAAACTAACATGAACCTATCCAAGTGCTCTCGGAATATTTGGTTCATCAAATCAATAAAGAATGCTGGCGCATTAGTTAATCCGAATGACATCACTAACCATTCATACGATCCATATCTAGTTCTAAGCGTTGTTAAAGGAATATTATCCTCTGCTGCTCTAAGCTGATGGAAATCTATTGCTAAATCCAATTAAGAAAATACCTTGGCTCCACTCAACCGATCGAACAAATCATCAATTCTAGGCAACATATATCGATTCTTTATCGTCTTCTCATTCAACTTGCGATAATTGATACATAACCTTAACGATCTGTCCGGCTTCTTAGCAAACACTACGGCTGCTCCCCAAGGTGAACTACTTGGCCTAATGAACTTCTTGCCTTCCAAATCCACCAACTGCACCTTCAACTTTCTCATCTCGGTAGGTGTCATCCTGCTTGGCACTTTACTTACTGGTTCTGCTCTTGGTACCAAATCTATCTGAAATTCAATGGCTCTTTTCGGTGGCAATCCAACTACAGGTTCAAAGATATCTACGAATTATCTAACAACGAAAACTCGATTTAACTTGTCCTCTTCCTCCACAATGATTTAAAGAGATATTTTCCTATCATGGCAAAATATCCTAGCATCATACTTACTTAACCAATCCATACCTAAAATAATTACGAACCTTACGAAATAAAACACATACAAAATGCAAACAAAGGTATGACCTAACAAATCAAACTCTAGGTGGTCGCACTTCATCCCAAGTGTCGCATACCCTCTTATCGGATTTGCAACCTTTAAGGAAGTAATTAAGTATGAGGGTTCTAGCTTAAGCTTATCTACTAAACAACGAGATATAAAAGAATGTGATGCACCGGTATCAAACTGGACGCTAACTGACATACCATGAATCGTAAGCGTATCTCCCAACACTGCTTTTCCCTTTTCCTCTGCTATTGTCTTCGAGGTAGCTGGCTCCAATGCAAACACCTTTCCTTTGCAATTCTTAGCTGGCTCTTTGCACTGGTTCTTATAATGTCCAATTTGATCGCAGTTGAAGCACCAAATATTCTTCTTCCCAATCACCTTCTTTCCCTCTCCAGAATGACATTCATAAGCAAAATGCCATTTCTTATCGCACTTAAAGCAGACAACCTCCGACTTTCCCTTCTTTGCAGCTCCACCCTTCTGAGCTCCTATCTTATGGAAAAACTATCTTTTCTAACTCTGCCCCACCTGGAATTCAATTGACTTGTTTCTTTCAAGTAAATCAAGCATCTCCTCGTGTCTTAATGACATCTCAACAACCACATCACATGGATCCCTAATATGCGATAACATAGCTCTAGCAAGCTCAGGCTTCAAACCCTTGATGAGCTTCTCATTTCTCTCCAAAAACTTGTTCGTCGATGGAATTTCTATCGGTTTAGAAAACCGTCGAACGAATTTAAATTAAAAATATAACCGCAAGCGCACGGCGTACTATTGAAGTACGTGGCGAGTACGGGTCAATCCATAGGGAATTGTTGATTTTAAATCTCTATTCAATCAAATTAACCAAAGTTGAAAATATGAATAGCTAAAAATGTAGAAAACCTAGCATAGCCATATCTTGTTAGCTCCTCAAACCTCCTCACATACTCAAGTATAGTCATATCCCCCTACTCCAACTCAGCAAACTTCCTGAGCAGAGTGGACTTTGCAATTTCGGACATAAACCTTTCCTCAAATCTCCTTCTAAACTCAACCAATGTAATGGTCTCCTCATTAACTCCAACTGTAACGATGTTCCACCCACTATAAGAAAAATAGTCTTTTATAGCGGCATATAGCCGCTATTAAACACAACTATAGTGGTTTGATAAACGTTGTATATCGACATGTTATAAAAAAGAATTGCACATTTATAACACAAAAAAAAACCGCTATAAAAGAGCATGATTTCATAGCATAAAGAAGCCACTATAAAAGAGCATGACTTATAACGCCTATTTGCCGCTATCCTTTGGTAGTAACCTCATACATTGCATTATCTTTTTATAACACTTATGTCATATAGTTATAACGCTTTTTAGGAGCTATGCTTTATTTTACTATATATTTGATGCACCCCACTATTACATTTTAATAATAACAATCAAAATGAATCTTCTTTAAATAGATAACGATTTGAACAATGTATGAACGAAAAAATATAATAATCAGCAAAATTAACGTATATTCATGATAACACATTACAAACTACTGCACATACCGAAATTCATCAAAACTGCATTAAAAGAACAAGAAAATTCATGGTGAACTGTACATTTTAGACAGAAACTCGACCGTAAAAAAAAGCAGAGATTCCAACGGTGAAACTAGCAGTCCCAGGCAGTAAGAGTGCCGCCATCAAAGTCCATCAAATCCTGCAAATCGTCCCACAGCCCTCCCAACTCCATCTCCTTCTTCTCCTCTTCACACTTCTTCTCCTTATTATTACTACGGTCCGCCACTTGCTGATTAGGAAACCCAAAATTGAGCTCCACTTGCTGATCTGGAAACCTGAAATTGAGCTTAGCGCGTGCACCTCTAAACTCAATGGCCTTTGATACATTAGCATTCCTTCATCATTGATTGCCTTGAATTGATCTGCACCACATACCTTAATAGTTAGATAGTTCAATCATTCCAATCTCTTTTAAAGAGTACTGTTTCTTTGCCAGCAGCAAAGTCAAAAGTACTGGGGCAGGTTAAATTACAACAGTTGCAAGTTATGATATTCAAGTATGAGTTTTTAAATAGAGTAGTGAAATTCTACATGAATTTGAGAGTGAAATTACTCTGAATCTTGAGAAAAAATTGCACAAATTGACAGCACCGTACTAATGTTACATAACTTGTTCATAATTACATGAGAGATGCCAATGGGTTCAACATCAATGATCAGGCCCTTGTCTTCTGGATAATGTCTTCTTATAATTTTTTCATACTCCATGGAATTCATGTAAGAAAATGGGTATGCAACATATTACTTTCTATATCTACAGAGAATCTTATATGACCGGAGTCCAAAAAATATATTAAGAAACCATCAAATATAGAAAAGCAAAAACTCCCCACAGTGCATAGGTAAAATGTTGTCAATCTAATTAGGAAAATGCTAATGACATAAAGAAAACATTGTTAAGGCATCTCCAAGTTCATTGAATGATTAATTCCTACTAAACTACATACCCAGGGAGATAGTTATAATTTAACAAATACCAAAACAAAGCAAGTATACAACAAAACTCAAGGTAAATTCAGTATTTAGCTTACCTGCAGGTCCTTTTGAAGCCTTTTTCACCTCCCTAACAATCTCATTTACCATATGAGATGCATCATATTTAACCCCGTATGTCTTGACTACCTCTGTATTTGGATCTAAGAGATACCTCTATATACAGGTCATATTTAACACATACAAAAAAAAACAAAAATACAAGTTTTCAACCTTTGAAAATAAGGACTCACATGCTATTTGAAGATTCGATCAGATAATCATGGTCCTCTTCATCAACTTTCCTGAAGTAGACACGGTATTCATGTGCAATTTGTCTTACTACATTGATTGGACCAGTAAGTCCCATTATGTTCGAATCAAATTCTGCTAGCTATGTTAAATCTACTTCTCTGCTGAACACAATTAAAAGCACTTCTAATCATCCATACATATTACAACAAAACAAACACTAATAATTTGATGCAAGTTGTAAAGTAACACTTAACTGATAATGTCAGGCATGTTCAGGCCGTTAGAAAAACGGCCCGTAGCCCTGTGGGTTGGGTAATCGATTCCATAAGGATATGAGTCGGCCCGTGCAGTAGTTGCCAAGTAATTGTTGTTGCCATTATCAACCAGAGAGTCACCAAACACAAAGAAGGCTCTTGATGCTTCTGATATACTGCACAAGCTACCAATTGCCAAAAGAACAGTAAAAGCAAAAGATAGCAGAGACATAGACATGTCGTAGTATATTAGTGATGGAGTGTGAATGATAAGGGTGTTCATGCATTTATATAATTGGGACTTGTTCTATTTTTTCTATATTTAACTCAATTGGGCCATTCACAAATTTAAGAGTTGGTATAGAAGGGACCGCTAAATGTTAGGCAAAATGTGTAATAGTTGTATAGTTCTAGGGATTTGGGTTCATCCCAAGGATATTTTCTCTACATCCTCTTATAGTTTAGTAGAACTGATAGGAAAAAATTACTCTGCAATAAAAGTAGAGGGTGAACCCCTTGCTCTAGTTTTATGAATCTAAATCATGCAACTGGCTGCTTTTTTGCTGGCTTTTAATCTCCCCGCAAATTAGGGTGGTTGGTTGGTTTCTTCCATTATATTGTAAATTAAATTCACACTCTCAACTACATTAATTTGATTGCTACTATTGCAATGATGAATTAGACATGGCATGCTATAAACTAATTTGAGACAAATGAAGAAACTGTAGCATGTTTACGAGTTATGCTTTTGCTGTATTTGGCTTGCGTTTGTGGCTTAATTGTTAATGCTGCATCTTTCTTTGCTATCATTTTTTCCACAATAATGATGAAATTAACAATCACAAAACAATTAAGTGCTTCTACCACCATGCAAGCACTAGTAGCATTTGGTTTCAGTCTTAGAAACTAGTAGTTAATCGAACTTCAGGTTTCGATTTTATAGTAGAAGTAAATGTTGTTCTATTGTTGGAAGTAAATGTCATTGAGATGAAAAATAGTATTTTGTTTGCAAAATTTCCACAAGTATTTCTTCAGGAGGGAACTGATTAAATTTTTTTTCCTTCCTAACATAGTTCATGCATGCTCAATGTCAACTACTATCAATTACCAATCAGAAATGACCACTCCTATGCTAGCAATGAGACTGACAAGAAACCAATTTTCATATTTAGATGATTACATGGGATAAAAAATAAAGAAATTTTCATCACAGCATAGTTATGAGGGTGTAGGAAAAAGGTGGCAAACTAAAAATAAGAAAAGAAATTACATGTGATGGGTTTAAATGTTGCTGGGGTCACAACTTCTTATGTATGTGCATGGTAGTTGAATCCAACCTCATTATTCAAAATGTAAGAGACTAGAAGGATATTGTAACAAACATTGATCAAGTCATAGTGTTGCTTTTGTTCCTTGAAAGGCAGTGACTGATTCAATATTATAGCGACAACTTATGTCTAAATTGATATTTTATCTGCATTGTTTTTTCAATTCAAGCAAAAAAAATCACTTGTCTAGTTCGATGTTCAAATTTTTGTTAAGAAAGACATTATTTTATACACATATACCATGTCTAATGTTTATTTTTGGCAATACAGAGCTATTATTTAATGGTGTTTAAAATAATGGCTATTCAAACACAGTAGCCATAGGAAAAATAGGCATCTTATTTGAATTGGCAGGCCAAGCTCCAGTAATGAAGGAAATCAAAATTTTAATTTAGAAGCCTGAATAGGATACGGTTAAAACAAAATTTGCATCTACAAGCCGGAATTTGCCAAAACAACTAGGCATATAATGCAGAAAACATAAGCCTAAAATAGTTTGCCATAATTCATTTTGCCAAGGAAAAATAAATAAATACTTCAGGTGATGTCCACTATGAATAGTGGTATATTTTTATATTTGTCTATCTAAAAGTCTTGACATTGAATCATGTTGACACCAATTAACCGAAGTTGAAGAAAAAGGGACTTGAGTATATTTAAAACTAAAATATATTCATGACTATTAACGTTGTGAACATATATCAACTGGAGGAAAATGCATTATTTCAATGCAAATGTACACTCAATGGTAGGTAAACTCTGCGCCTCCGTAGCTTGCTACCCGATAATAAACTACATTCAATGCTTATGAAATTATTTCCAATAACACGGGCAGCAAGGAGGAATGTGCAGAAACGAGATTTAATTCTTACATTAAAAACTTGATACCGAATTACACATTCCAACAATCCGACAGTGTAAGTATGTTTCTGCTGTCTAACATACATTCCTAACCTTGCAAGTGTATAAATGTATAAGTTTGGATATCACTGTATGCTCATCCCTGCTAACCAAAAAAAGAAAAACATCACAATCCAGTACTGAGTAATTAAAAGTCTAAATGCTCTTATCTGAGTTATTTCTTTCATATCAATTTATAAAAGTGTGTTATTATAAAAAGATAAGAAATAAATCTATGAGGAAATTATTGATCATTGCTGTACCCACTAACTTGATAGCTTTAGTGGTCAAAGCTTTGCACTTTGATTTAAAGACGAGAAATTGGAACTTAGCCGGCGTTACTTTATTTCTCAATGCTATTTTCACAGTTTAAAACAACTTTAATACGGGATCTGCACTGGATTTTAGTACTACAATCGAACAACTTACGTTAAGTAGACAGTTTCAAACATGTTCTGAAAAATCAAAAATTAAAACTCAAACTTAAAACTTTAACAAACTCAAAATTTAATTATTTTGTATTCAATAATGCTACAAAAAACTAAATCACCTCAAATCCATACAACAATTTGAAACAACAAACTAATTCTATTAAAGTGAAACAAAGCCTATTCCGTCAAGCTTTAAACAAATGAAACAAAAAGCCCAAACTCATCAAACAATATATCAAACTACCTAATTTAACCAAAAAATTATATTACCCATTTTGTTGCTTAGATAGATGGAGGCATCCACAGAGATAGAGGCGACAAACTTCGCTGGAATTTTGAGATGATTGAATGCGACGATGAAGCTGGAGGGTTAAAGCGATTTCGACAATCTTTTTGAGCTAGGGTTTATTTCCACGAAATGCATTATAATTTAATAATTTCTGGCAGGGTCATGGAACCTCCCCAGGTTGTATGTGCCTCCGCCTCTGGTTCCAGATGCCGTCGAGTTGCCTACTGAAGAACGAACTATTAGAGTGGAGGAGAACGGCTGTGGAGACTGGAGATGGAGCAAATAGTTTCGATTAGGGTTATTTCGTTGGAGATGAAAATTTTTAGTGTTATTTTGGGAGGGAAACGAAACTGGTTAAGTGGTTTTTTGGAGGGCAGACGAAAATTTTGGAGGCAAGAGCGTTACACGATATGGTACAAAATAAAATGAGTTAAAAAAACAAATAACTAAGCTTAAACAATAACGCTTTAGAATAATGCGTTATTAAATAGCGTTATTAATAACATATTTTGTTGTAGTGACCAATACAATGTTGCTCCTTGAAGCTATCTAGAAGCAAGCCTTCTCTTCTGCTCATTGTTGATCCCTAGATCAGTAAAAATCCCCTTACGATGAAGTAGTCATTTCTCTACTTTGATTGCGTCCTCAGTACTAATAAATGGCTTTCCTCCCAATCGAGCATAATCCCTACTCAAAATAGCATAGTTGTTGACCACTGGAGCTTCCTGAACTCCTCCTACAACTACTCCAGCAGTAACACCCGCCTGCATCATGTTGACAAAGACCTAATACATTGCTCCCATGTCAACTTGCGGGACTTCGGCACCCACATTTCCAGCTTGTGTCTGACCTAGGTTTCTAATAGTATTTGGTCTGGCATTTCCATTTGTAGTGCTACTATTCCTCTAAGGTTAACTCTTCCACTTCTAGCATCCATATCTGTATTCAATCCTTGAGAGATACAGAAGAATAGCCTAAGAGAGATAGGATAATAGAGATATAGTGTATACTTATATATAGTGAATACAAGTACATTACTATAGTGTTATCCCATACCCCGATCTTATCTTTAATTCCTAAGGATTATGTTCTCAAAAATCATTTTAATTTAAAGTTTTTCATAATCCTATGCTCTGATGTCAAGTTGTAACATCCCCTATTTGGAGGCCTGAAGCTAAGCGCTATGGATGTTGTAGTCATCCATAGTATTAACTTTCGGTGACCAAATATGGTAATGTTAATTGTATCCATAATATTAGAAGCACTTGAATATGAAATAAAATCATCATAGATTAAAACATGTTTTTGATTACATTTCAAAACAACATGTTCATATCCAAGTTACATGATCCCATATGTTTCCCAGGTTTATATCAAATATAATTATTACATAAATACGCCAAGAGCGACATATGAAGATGCTCCCCTTGGTTGCTAGAGTACTAAATAGTC
This sequence comes from Allium fistulosum, assembly GCA_030737815.1. Taxonomy (NCBI): domain Eukaryota; kingdom Viridiplantae; phylum Streptophyta; class Magnoliopsida; order Asparagales; family Amaryllidaceae; genus Allium; species Allium fistulosum. The sequence continues at coordinate 1,121,257,828 of CM060904.1, read as the reverse complement.
ATAGCTGACTTAATACAACACAGCAAAATAAAACTAAATAGCAACTTCGAAATAGCCAACTTCAGCCTCCTGCTCGTCTTCGAAAGCTTTATTCGTACATTTACTAAAACCTGAAAGACCTCAACCCTCATCCTACTCAAATCAATTTTTGAGCACCCAAAAGTTTAAGGGGGAAAACATAAACTTCAAGTCATGCATATAGCCTGCTGTGAATAATTCTATACATTTCGGTTATATGATATTCAGTGAGACTGTGCCGCTTAGCAGAACGAGTTTTCCCTTACCAATATCCTTTTAAAACATATCTTTTTGTAAATCTTAATCCTGCAACCAAAACTAGTTAAAACTATAAAGAAATATCATGTAAGCATATAAATCAGGTAAAAATGGACTATCTGTCTAAACACTATAGTTTTGCTCGGCTAACTACTAACCTTTGGCTGACTCGGGCCTACTAGACAAAATAAACAAATAACCTAACTTCTGTTAGATACTCCTTTTCTAGACGGTCTATCCCTAACTTACTTCTCCAGGGTCAACTAATCCTAATGGTTTTGCGGGCTCACCAATAACCTATCTCCATACATATATATTTCTTTCTGTGTGTAATATCATTTTAGTCTTACCTATGACAAAGCCCTACACACTGGAATTTTGGACTAAATTAGCTAGGGGCTAATAGCTAATGTATAGGGAGCAACCTTATACCAATCCTATTTGGTACTCTAATGTCGCATTTCACACCTCTATACCACGCTTGACCAAAATCATCCCACGGATGCTCCTTGTCCACCATGAACCCTAAACTAATCTTCGATACTCCCATCTCGACCTCAATTTCCAAGAAATCAAAACCCTAGCCTACCTACTGACTGTTAGTCCCTGAGGAGTTGGTTTTGATGACAACAACCTTACTTAGAATTAGATTATAAAATATATAATACTAACATTATTGTGTAGATATATATAGATATGTTTGCAGGTACTAAAGAATGAAGAACTGTACAGTATAAAGATTCAAGATCAAAGATTGAAGATATCAAGATTCAAGACTCATGAGTATCAAGAATTTCAAGAGTTTAAGTTTCCAAGATAAGTTATATAGTTAGGAATATTGTTAAAACTCATAGAAAGGCACTGACATCTTAAAATCTATTTTATTCGTGGAATGGAATCCACTTCGTGCTCGTTAAAGGGATGGAACCCTAAGTAGGATGGAACCTACGAAAAATCTAGTGGAACATCTTTTTGTATCCACTTACTTTTATTTCAAAATGATTTTCAAAATATATAGCTTGTTTTTCAAAATGATTTTAAATATTCCTGTTTAAAAACCAAAATCATCTGTCCTGGTTTTTCAATATATTTTAGCCTCAAAAATATCCTTAGTTTTAAATATCCTTAATTTTAAATATCTTTAATTTTAAATTATTATCTTAAGTTTTAAACTTTAATTCTGATATTAATATATTTAGCTGTTTTATATATTTATACTTAAGATTTAAATATAAAAGTATAGAAAATTATTATATATATTTTAATATTGTTCTCTATAGTTATTTATGTATTATAACTATATATAAGTATATTTTAAAGTTTAAATATAAGTATAATATAATATAGAAATTATTTTCAAAAGAAAAAAATCACCAAAAAATACAAGGGCATGTCGACATGGTCACATGTACCCCTGTCGACATGGTGACAGTTAAATTGTTTTTTAAAAGAAGTGTTTGTTCGCCACATCCCTTCACCAATGGACATGGCTATTGATCTACTATAAATAAAGGGTGTTTTCAACAAATTTTAATTACTTTTGTCTCTGATTTAACTTCTCTTCTTCTTCTCCACTTTCTTATTTACAAATTACACCATTACTCTGCCGAAATCAATATCGAATCTAACTAGATAATTTCTGGTTTTGATTCTCTCCACTATCTCTACAAGATCCAAGTGCTAATCTGATTTATAGACTTTTTGTAACCAATAAAGCGAGAAAAAATGTGATTGTAGCCTTGGAAATCAATTGGGTGAACTTGTTGCCCCGGAAATCAAGTATCTCTACCCAGAGGATTGTGAATCTGGAGCGGTGTACCTCGTGGTCTTGAAATCGAGGGTTGTATTTGTAAGAATTGTTTTTGAAAGGAAATCCGTACTTTGTTGTGGGACTGGATGTAGGGTAACTCCGAACCAGTATAAAATCTGGTGTGTTCTTTCCTTTACTGCTTTTAATTTATATTTGCATCTGTGTTTGATTCTTTGTTCATATATGTGTCTGATTATTGTATACATTGTTAACAAATTAATATAAACACAAAAAGATTAACAAATTTCTTAAAACACTATTCTCCCCCCTCTAGTGTTAATTCTAGCCTTAAGATCCTTAATCCGCATTCTAACAATTGGTATCAGAGCTTTGTTTTCAAAAGTTTCATAATCTGAATTTTGAAAAGTTTTAAAATGGCTATTTTTGAAAAATCTGTTAAAACTAGTTTAGAATTGTTTATATCATCATTGTTCCATGAGTCTGCATATGAATGTTATTCAAATTCTAGTTGTCTACCCAAATTTTATAATGTGCAGGAAAGATGCTTTATGGGTATTAAGGAATCAATCCACAATGGACAATCTGTGCAGATCAAAAGGAAGAAGTGGATACTTGATAGTGGATGCTCTAGACACATGACTGGTAATCCGGATATGCTGAATAATATTATATACAAAAACGGAGGACTAGTTAACTTTGGAGACAACTCTAAAGGATACGTGATTGGCATCGGCAATGTCGGTAACTCTGAAACTACTATTATTACTAATGTTTTGCTAGTTAAGAATCTAAAACATAATCTACTAAGTATTAGTCAACTCTGTGATAAAGGATATAAGATTAAATTTGAAAAAGATAAATGTCATATTGAAGATAATAACTCAACCATAATATTTGAGGGAATTAGGAAAAAGAATATTTATATTCTTAGTATGAAAGTTTCAAATGATAACCTATGTCTTTTGGCAAATACAAGTGACCCTTGGATTTGGCATAAGAGATTTGGACATTTGAATTTCAAACTCTTATCTAGACTGTCAAAACATGATCTAGTAAGAGGCCTCCCTAAAATGAATTTTAAAGTAGATAGTTTATGTGATGCATGTCAATTAGGAAAGCTTAGAAAAAGTTCCTTTAAATTAAAAGATATGATTTTAACTTCAAAACCGCTTGAGTTACTTCATCTTGATTTATTTGGTCCATCTCAAATTCAGTCAATAAATCATAGTAAATATGTTTTTGTAATTGTAGATGATTATTCTAGATTTACATGGACAATATTTTTGAAACATAAAAGTGATACTTTTGAATATTTTAAGAACTTTACAAAAAGGATTCAAAATCAATTATCTTTAAAAATTATAACTATTCGTAGTGATCACGGTGGTGAATTTGAAAATAAAAAGTTTAAGGAATTCTGCAATAAGAAGGGAATAACTCAAAATTTCTCATTTCCAAGAACTCCACAACAAAACGGAGTAGTTGAACGTAAAAATAGAACGATACAAGAGTGTGCGAGAACTATGCTTTCAGATAGTAATTTACCAAAACACTTTTAGGCAGAAGCTGTTGCTACCGCCTGTTATATTTTGAATAGAATTTTAATTAGACCTTTAACTGATAAGACACCTTATGAACTTCTTCATGGAAAGAAACCTAAGGTATCATATTTCAGAATTTTTGGAAGTAAATGTTTTATTTTAAATATAAAAGATAATTTGGATAAATTTGATCCTAAATCCGACAAAGGAATCTTTATCGGATATTCTAATAGAAGTAAAGCTTATAGAGTTTTTAATTTAAGATCTAACACCATCGAAGAAACAATGCATGTTTCGTTTGATGAAAATTTAAAAGATTTTGAAATTACAAATGATGAAGAAGATTTAATTACTCAAAATCAGGAATCAACCGAAATTAATAATGAAATTAATCATCCTAATAAAAGGATTAAACTTTTAAAAGATCATCCTATTGAAAATATAATAGGAGATATGCAATCTATTGTTACAACTAGAAATCAACTAAGTAAAATGAGTAATGTAGCATTTATATCATCTATTGAACCCAAAAATCCTAAAGAAGCATCAACTGATGATTCATGGATTTTGGCTATGCAAGAAGAATTAAATCAATTCACTAGAAATGAAGTTTGGGAACTTGTTCCTAGACCTGAAGATAAAACTATAATTGGAACTAAATGGGTCTATAAAAATAAAATGAATGAACAAGGCGAGGTTGTTAGAAATAAAGCACGATTAGTTGCCCAAGGTTATTGTCAATAAGAAGGTATAGATTGTGACGAAACCTTTGCTCATGTAGCAAGATTAGAAGCCATTAGGATTCTACTTGCTTTCGCAAATCATAATAATTTCAAATTATTTCAAATGGATGTTAAAAGTGCATTTTTAAATGGATTTGTAAAAGAAGAAGTATATGTTGAACAACCACCACTTTTTGAAGATGAAAAATTACCAAACCATGTGTACAAACTTAAGAAAGCTTTATATGGTCTAAAACAAGCTCCTAGAGCCTGGTATGATAGACTAAGATCTTATTTATTACAATCAAATTTTGAAATTGGTCAAATAGATAATACTCTTTTTATTAAAAGAAATAAAAATGATATTCAACTAGTTCAAGTATACGTAGATGATATCATTTTTGGTTCAACTAACTTCGAAATGAATAAAGAATTTTCTGAAATAATGACAGAAGAGTTTGAGATGAGTCATATGGGTGAATTAAACTTCTTTCTAGGATTGCAAATAAAACAGTTAGATAATGGTATTTTTATTAGTCAAGAAATATATGCTAAAGAACTAGTTAATAAATTTGGTTTGACTACTGCGAATGGAAAACCTACTCCCATGGCAACCAATGAATATCTAAGTAAAGAAGATCTCTCGAAAGATGTTGATCAAAAGTTGTATAGAGGAATGATCGGATCATTGCTCTATATCACTGCTAGTAGACCTGATATCATGCATAGTGTATGTCTCTGTGCAAGATATCAATCTCATCCTAAAGAAACTCACTTAAAAGCTGTAAAACGTATCATAAGATATATTAAACACACCTCTGATTATGGCTTATTTTATCCTAAAAATGATTCATTTGATTTAATATCATACTGTGATGCTGACTATGCTGGATGTAAATCAGACCGAAAAAGTACAAGTGGAACTTGTCACTTTTTGGGACATTCTCTGGTTTCCTGGTTTATTAAAAAGCAAAATACAGTTTCTCTATCAACAACTGAAGTAGAGTATATTTCTGCTGCTTTGGCTTGTTCTCAAGTAATATATATGCAACAAACCTTAAGAGATTTTGGATTAAATATCTCAAAATCGCCAATTTATTGTGATAATACTAGTGCAATAAATTTATCTAAAAATCCTACTCATCATGCTTGAACTAAACATATTGATATTCGACATCATTTTCTTAGAGATAATATAACTAAAGAAGTAATTACTCTCGAATATATAAATTCTGAGAATCAAACTGCTGATATCTTAACAAAATCATTAAATGAATCTATATTTACTAAATTAAGAAGAGAATTAGGTATTTGTTCAACAACTGAAATATAAAACATAAATATATAACAAGTATAATTAAATAAATTAAAAATAAATTAGAAGCCAAAATTAAAATACCCCTGTCGATAACCCCATATCCCACCATGTCGACATATAACGGTATTTTTTGAAAATTAAAATTCCCACCAAAATTTGAAACACATGTATATTTGTCTTCATAGGTCTCCTATTGTCAAGAATACTCCTTAGTGTTCTTTCTTTCATTCTTTCATTCGTATCGTTGTATATATAGTTGTTTATATTAAAAAACACATGTATATTTGTTTACATAGTTTACACACATGTAAATATAACATTATATAATAAATTGTGTTCTCTTATTCATATATTCTCTTATCTTTTGAATATATAGTTTATTAGTTAGGAAAAATAGTTATTAAGAGTTTAGTTTAAAGTTAAGTATTGATTATGTATGATAACACTATTATTATAATCACAAGTAATGTAGTCTTAGTTTCAAGGGAGTTATATAGAGTTATATAGTATTATAATTATGGAGTTATATGGTTTTTTGTTGATGACAAAGGGGGAGAAGTATAAAATAGGATAGTTAGGCATAGATTAAGGGGGAGTTATTAGAAGTATTAGGATAGATGTGATATTTTATAAACAAAGGTTGTCATCACTAAAAAGGGGAAGATTGTTAGTCCCTGAGGAGTTGGTTTTGATGACAATAACCTTACTTAGAATTAGATTATAAAATATATATAATACTAACATTATTGTGTAGATATATATAGATATGTTTGCAGGTACTAAAGAATGAAGAACTGTACGGTATAAAGATTCAAGAACAAAGATTGAAGATATCAAGATTCAAGACTCATGAGTATCAAGAATTTCAAGAGTTCAAGTTTCCAAGATAAGTTATATAGTTAGGAATATTGTTATAACTCATAGAAAGGCACTAACATCTTAAAATCTATTTTATTCGTGGAATGGAATCCACTTCGTGCTCGTTAAAAGGATGGAACCCTAAGTAGGATGGAACCTACGAAAAATCTAGTGGAACAACTTTTTGTATCCACTTACTTTTATTTCAAAAGGATTTTTAAAATATATAGCTTGTTTTTCAAAATGATTTTAAATATTCCAGTTTAAAAACCAAAATCATCTGTCCTGGTTTTTCAATATATTTTAGCCTCAAAAATATCCTTAGTTTTAAATATCCTTAATTTTAAATATCTTTAATTTTAAATTATTATCTTAAGTTTTAAACTTTAATTCTGATATTAATATATTTAGCTGTTTTATATATTTATACTTAAGATTTAAATATAAAAGTATAGAAAATTATTATATATATTTTAATATTGTTCTCTATAGTTATTTATGTATTATAACTATATATAAGTATATTTTAAGGTTTAAATATAAGTATAATATAATATAGAAATTATTTTCAAAAGAAAAAAATCACCAAAAAATACAAGGGCATGTCGACATGGTCACATGTACCCCTGTCGACATGGTGACAGTTAAATTGTTTTTTAAAAGAAGTGTTTGTTCGCCACATCCCTTCACCAATGGACATGGCTATTGATCTACTATAAATAAAGGGTGTTTTCAACAAATTTTAATTACTTTTGTCTCTGATTTAACTTCTCTTCTTCTTCTCCACTTTCTTATTTACAAATTACACCATTACTCTGCCGAAATCAATATCGAATCTAACTAGATAATTTCTGGTTTTGATTCTCTCCACTATCTCTACAAGATCCAAGTGCTAATCTGATTTATAGACTTTTTGTAACCAATAAAGCGAGAAAAAATGTGATTGTAGCCTTGGAAATCAATTGGGTGAACTTGTTGCCCCGGAAATCAAGTATCTCTACCCAGAGGATTGTGAATCTGGAGCGGTGTACCTCGTGGTCTTGAAATCGAGGGTTGTATTTGTAAGAATTGTTTTTGAAAGGAAATCCGTACTTGTGTTGCGAGACTGGATGTAGGGTAACTCCGGACCAGTATAAAATCCGGTGTGTTCTTTCCTTTACTGCTTTTACTTTATATTTGCATCTCTGTTTGATTCTGTGTTCATATCTGTGTCTGATTAGTGTATACATTGTTAACAAATTAAGATAATGTAACGTCTCGACTTTTCGACGCTCGAAAGTCGACATTAATACATCCAATGTATCTAATGTCGCGCAATCGAATGCCGGAAAACCGAACCATTAGGGTTAAAAAGAAGAGGTAGAAGAGGACAGAAAAAAAAGAGAACAGAAAAAAAGAAACATAAATAATATCAGAATCTCACATTCACAGCGGAACAATATATAATAGATAAATCAATAGTCTTTTAAACAAAGAACTATATCAGTTTTATACAATACATCAATCAGAGTCAATATACAACTCAATATAACAATGGACAGTTATATAACTTGTCCTCATACAGAATACACAGCGGAATAAATAAACAAGTACGGGAGTACGTCTCGCCATCCAGCTTACTTCCAAAGCTCCAGAATATCCTGATAACATAACTCTAGGCCACCCGTGTGGAAAATTATGGGCACCCAGAGTTTAGAAAGGAAACAATAAACTCCGAGTCAGTCATGGTGACTGGTGTGAGATCGTAAAACAATTATTTTCACAAAGAAAATAAAATTAATTCACAATGCTTTTGGAAAATGAAACTACCATAAGACCTCCCGCCACACACACAATGCAAACGCAGAATTGGAGGAGATTTCTTCTTATGATAGTCAAAGATGCTTACTACGCAAATCATTGGATTATTATTATTAATGTCTAGTGTGGAAAACATTTTGAAAGTATAATATAAATCTTAGCCAGCATAGACATTTCGAACTATGCCTACTATAGCTACCATCTAAACAGTGGTGACCACCATAAGTAAATGGCAGGTTCTACAACTAAAACCGTACAAGTTTCGTATTGGGAAATGGATTTACAACAAATGGTCGGGCTAAGGAACTTCCTACCGCCACATGGGATTGCCTCTGGCTGGACGTCCCGAGAACTAACTAGCTCTCTGCCAACACAAGGCCGGGTTACCCCTGTAACTAGGTAACTCATGAATATGCCACCCCCCGGTCCTTTGGGACCTTTATCCGAGGCGCCTCGATAAACACACAATCACACAATAAATGAGATCGGAGTATCCACATAGGTTAAATACCAGGGCTCCATACCTAATACCACCCTTTTCCAGAAGGAAATGACATACCCTAAAGGGCGCGACCCTCGTAACCTTGCCGCATATTCCTGTTTCGACCATTTCCGAGGAGTGAGGTCTGACGAAGTCTCGTCCACAAAGCTACGCTTTTTCACAAAGCCGTGCTTTGATCACAAATGATCAATAAATGATCAACACACAGCAACACTCAGCATGCCACATTACCAAATTGAGAATATATCGCTGATAACTTTCAACTACATAACCTTTGAGCTCGTACGTCTCAGAGAAGGGTGTTAAGCTAAGAGAAAAAATTCTCCGCCACCAACAGAAATGTATTTGAAAGAAATCAGCTTTATATCTCAAAATGTAATGTAAGACATGTAACCATACAAGTCTGTTCTGGGTTCGAACAGAACCGAAGGCACTTCCAAAGAAGCCCTTGCAATCCGGGTATTCACAATCCTGATCGGACTTCCCATCACAAAAAAAAGTGATATAAATATCTATACCGGAGCAACTCGGTGCAGAGACATTCGACAGGTTGTCCTTTCATTTTCGAAAATACCCGGTCTTCACACCGGTCTTCAATTTCAATTCATACACGTCATATCATTATTCGGAATGGGTTATCTGACACAAAGGTCTTTTCCCGACTAACCCGAATAATGAGCGTTTGTTTTAAAAACAAATTCAAGTGCCATTTCAAAGGCAATATTGATAGTCGGTGATTTAACTATCAAACAACATTCACAACAATCATCGATTTAAATAATTTTCCCAAATTATTTATTTTCAAAATATCTTCACAAAATATATATTTTTCCACACTTCAACACTTTGAAAACAAATTCAAATCAATTTTTAACCTTTCAACTTTTGAAAATAAATTTCTGTAACAACCCTGTATTTTACAATTATTTTTAAATTGATTTTTTCCAGATTTAAAAGCTTTATTTATGAAAAGAATAAATTTTGTTATTGTAAATATAAAAACTTTGATTTTGTATGTGGATTAGAATTCCAAATATGACTAAATTTAATATTTCCAGAAAATGTGAATTTTGGTCAAATAGTCAAACTTCGACTTTTAACTAAAAAATTTAAAAGTTTGAAATTATAAATTTTATCTTTTATTATAAAAATAGATGTAATAACTTGAACACTACTTTTCGTTTCGTTGAAAACGGAGTTAAAATGTAAAAGTTATGTACATTTCAATTTTGAGTATAAATTGTTTATTTTGCAATTTTGATATTTTAAATTGTATAAATTATATTTTCTTTGTCATGTTTTATTTTAATATGTTTAATATGTTATATTATGTATATTTGGACTTTTAAATATTTTAAATTGATAATAGAATTTTTCCAATGTTTACTGTGTTGATTTCCTATTTTTAAAGGCTGTTTTCTTATTTTCTGCTATTTTCTTCATTAAAATTATATTTAAATTAAAAATTTATATATTTATTTTGTGAATGTATTTTATTTTATGTTATTATTTATGTTTAAAAATATATTACAAGCTCATATGAATTTTCTAAAGTTTATACCATTTATTTTCAAATTTTCTAGCCTAGTTGACCATTTTTGCTATTTTCTTGATTTAATTATTTATAATTAATTTTTTTTTATTTATATTTTTTTTATTTGTTATATTTTCGTATTTTAACTGAATTTATATATGTTTTTCAGTTGTATAAAAATTTAAAAAGAAATAGTGAATATATGAAGAGTTTGAAACTGCTTTTGAAACCGAAGCCTTTTCATCTCCGAAACTCTTCATTTCCATAACCTTCACTTTAATTAATTTTGCTGCCCACTCCTTCAGTTTTGGCCATGAGTTATCACTCACTTTTCACGAATTTTTTTGTTTCTCAATTCATTTTTCACGGCCTTACAAAGTTCCTCGGTAATGGCCTCCTCTCTTTTCAGTTTTCTTCAATTTTTCATACTTTTTTGCCTTGTTTCCTCTTCTATTTGCACGGCCTTATCACCATAGCCTCGACCACCATCCCCAACCACTCTTCCTTGGCATCACCTCCAGCCATCATTTCAGATCCATCCATGACCATGACCTCCCCTTGAAGCTAGCACCACAAAACTTGCACAAAACTCCTTAAAACATTGCCTAGACCACACATATCATCACCTACCCTCCATATCTTGCTTTGGCCACCCCCTTAGCCACCACCACCACTTGCTACATGACCTTTGGCTGCTGCTGCACCATCACCCTCCACTGTCCAGACCTGTACCATGCATGGCCGAGCCAAGCAATGACCAAGTCGAGCCTTGTTGTGACCAAAACTTCACCTATTTGCCTTGTCCATTGATATTCTTCATGTTGCATCTCCTACCCTTCACATCACTTCATGTTGCCATGCTTAGGTGTGCTAAACCTGACCTATATGATGCTAACCTGAGCCCAAACACATCATGGCTAAGCACTTGATCCCCTATGGTCAAGCATTTGAATGGTAAAGGCAAAGTCTTGTCTTTATTGCTTTGTATTTCAATTTGTTCGATATTGTTTTGGTTAATATTCACATGTGTATATTGTCTTGTTTTGGGGTTGTTTACAAGATGATATCTTGGCTATTTCTCTCCACTCAAATCAAAGGTCGTGCCTTCTGGATCCGTTGTGTCATTCTAATTGATATCTCCAGCATAAAAGGTGAGTTATTCTCACCAGACAATATGTACCTATATAACTAGTAAATTGACACCCTGCGAATCTGTAGAAATATATTATCATGTTATATATGCTTATATTATTATCATATGATGTTCACACCTATTATATCGTATGTTACTGTTATTTAATGTTATTCTGTTATTTATATCAGTTATCACCATTGCAAGTTCCCTATAGACTAGAATCACTATGGGTTGAAATGATACATACCCGAACGGACTTTAGAATAGGGAAAAATCGTTATGGGCTGAAATGATAGGCCTGAACGATTTTTATTTAAATTATTTTAACTTGGGATTGCGGGTTTGAAATGATAGAACCCGGATTTTTCTTTTTAACTACGGATTGAAATAATACATATCCGTATCACTTGACCTAAGTTAGAAAATTATATACAGGCCCGTGGTTATTTTATAAAGTGTTTTGGATATTTTTAAGTATTTTAAAAATTATAAATTTATGAAATTTGATTTAAATAGATTTTGAAATGTTTTAAAATAAAGAAATTATGATTTTTCTATGTGTTAAAAATGTAATTAATGAATGGTTTAACTAGATTTTTGAAATATAACTTAAGTTGGAAATTTGGAATTTTGGTTAAAAATGATATTTAAGCTATATAAATAAAAATAAATATTTAATTATATTTGTAAAATGGTAAATATGATAATTTGATTAAATTTGAATTTAAGTGATTTATTAAAGTATTATTGATTTTTCTATGAATTTAAGTGGTTAAATAAATGAATGTTTAAAAGTGATCTTTTAAAATATAACTTGACTAGGAAATGTGAAATTTGGTTTTAATTAAAGGTTTAAGTTAATTAAATAAAATTGGAAATTTTGTTAAATTGTGAAATGGTAATTTAAATTTGAAGTGTTAAGTCTATTTGTTGAAATGTGAAGAATTGGAACTTTTACACTTAAACTTATTAAGTAAACTGTTGAAAATTGGATTTTATTATAAGAAATTTATTATGAAAAGATATATGTTAAACGATATGTAAATGAACATTTTAAATGTTAAACTATGATTTTTAAAATGTTTATGTGTTTTAAATTAAAGTTATTTAATTGCTGGAAATACACTAACACCTGAAATTAACTTTTAATAGCATTCAGAAATGCTATAGATTCTGTTTTGAACTAAATTTGTGTAAAAAGAGCTATTACAGCATTTCTGAAATGCTGTAGTTGCTATAATTGAACTTATAGGCTAATATTGAACTCAGGTCTATTATAGCATTCTCTCGAAATGCTATAATGGTCAGCAGTCTTTGCTGAAACCAAATTTAACCCTTGTTTTGAAATCTGAACTACCGCAGCACTTCTGAAATGCTGTCTTTTCGGTTTTGAACTATAATTCAACTAAAACTGAGTTTTAACAGCAGTTTTAAGTGCTATCTTTGCTAAATTAAAAATGTTTTCAAATATAACTTATAGCAGTTGTTTTTAAATGCTGTGAAATGCTGAAATTTTAATAATTAGGTTTTTTGACTTAGTAAACGAACTCAGAATGATTTGAAACTTTGGAAATTGAATACTTGATTTGAAAATATTATAATTACACTTTTAAAAGGTTTAAACGAACTATTTTGATTGGAATATAAACTATTTAAAGGTGATTTGAAATGATAGTAAATGAACGATATCTTTGAATTTAAAAGGTATTTAAAGTTAAATATTTGGATTTGAACTGATAGGATATTTTATTTTATTAAAATGATTGGAAATGAAGTTTTGTAAGGATATGATATTTTATTATATTAAAATGATTTGAAATGAAGTTTGAAATGATATGAAAATTTAAATATATGGAAATGGTTTGGAATTGATTTAATCTTTATTTTGATAAATATATGGTTTGAAATGATATTTTATTTTGAAGTAAAGTATTGTTTTTAAAAGTTATAACCACGGGTTATAATAACGATTGGTTGGCAAATAGACCGGGATCGGATATGGACATACTCTCTGTCGATACCGAAAACCACTTTGACAACCGTGTACGCGGTGGAGATTCCAGAATGAAGTAGGATGGTGGCGACGTTCTTAAGGTATGTTACGTGGACCCAACTCCCGTGAGTTGGCATAAGGTGGCTAAAACAGGAGCGATCTCGGACCAGTGAGGTAGCACCTCTTCTCGGACACATTTCTTCGATATTATACTCTTACTTGTGATTGATTAGATGGCCATCCTCCGATTTGGGAGTGTTGTTCGAGGTGGAACGGTAGTGGCTGCTATGCGTATCCATCAGTCCGTGTGCGTAATTGGTATATCTACCCTGGCATTGCCTAGTTGTGCCGTGTCACCTACCATATCGAGCTTTACTACGATTATGATTTTAAGATCCGACCACGTTAAGGTTCTCCATCCCCTTAACGCTATTTTCTATATGATTATACTTTACTTATTTAGACACTATTATAATAGCGAATATTACTACATAGTAGATATTTTAACGGATCCTTAGAGGATGGGCGGTCCCAAGCATCTTCTAAGTTACTTGTACCTTTATTACAGTTCACTTGAGTTGGTTTACATTATATAAGTATATATTGTCCTGACTCGAGTGTTTTGTGTTTTGCTTTACGCTCGGGTCAGCCTGAGTTATTCACAGATTTGGATTTCCACTCGCTTGGAGATTTGAATCGCTGGAGATTATCTGCTTGTCTTGTCCTATCTATTTCAGTTCCGTTGTTCTACTCAGCTTGTACTTGGTTATTTTATTGAGACTTTTGTTGTACTCTATTTCTTCTGTTGTATCTTATGTAACTCTGACATATTTAGATAGTAGCTTCATGAACTACTATTTCTTTTACTTCCGCTGCATTATTTTACTCTGTGTTTGTGATCTGTGATTATATTTATTTACTGTATATTCTAAGATTTGCCAAATTTTAATTACAACGCAGTATTTTGAGCAATTTAACTCCGGCATGAGTGTCTACCTATACACTTATAATGGATGCGAATGGTTGAAAATATCGGGTCGTTACAATTTCAAATCAATTTCCTTACACGGAATATATTCCCAAATATTTCTTTTAAAAACCAACTTTAGAACTTTTGATTTATATTTTTAAAAGCTACTTTGGAAATATACTCGGTTTTATAGTGAGAATACACTTTCACTTCAAAATGGTCCATTTAGACCAATTAAATAAATCCTTATCGATTTATTTTAAATTTACATTCCAAATCCAAAAATTTATTTCCACACTTTAAAATAAATTAGTGTTTATTTTTAAAACAAATTTTCCCTTTCCTTTATAAATTCCATTCGATTTACATTTCTAAATATTCACTTTTAACCCCAAAATCAAATTCCAAATGGATTTCTAATTTTATTTCAATACCAAATCAATTACAAATTGATTTCTAGGTTTAATTTCAATAGAACAAAACATTGCAAATTTATTTCTAAGTTTATTTCCAAATAACAAACCATTTGCAAATCGATTTCCAACTTTATTTTTCAAACACTAAATTAATTTCAAACAAATTTTCCAATGATTTATTTTCCATCACCAAATTAATTACAAATTTGATTTCTAAATTTATTTCAACTCCAAATAAATTTCCATATTGATTTCTCAAAGGTTCATTTTCAAATACCAAATCAATTACAAATTGATTTCTAAAAATTTATCACTTCTAAATAAATTCCTTTGTTCTTTCCAAATTATTCAAAATTCCATTTTTAAATGAATTCTTCAACTTTTAAACTATATTATTCCAAACTCATTTATTAATATATTTTCCCATATTTTAGAATTTATTCGGTAAGATTTCGACAATCAATTTTAATACTTTAAAATTCCTTCTTTCAAATAAATTCATTTCTTAAAAATAAATTCACTTAAAGTTTTCCACTTTAATTTAAAAATCCAATTTATATTCATTTCTGGTATCCAACGATACCAAAAATACATTCGGCTAAATTTTAGCCTTCAACAATTTCAATTATCAATAAATCATCCATAGATTATCAATAAATCACATCATTCACATATGAAATAATATTCAAGCAATTTGAGGAATCCAGTTGCATCCCTCCAACCTGTTTCCCTGCATCCACAGATGTTAGCACAATGCCAATTCCACTTCGAGGTGGAATATCGCGGTATATGGGATTTATAAAATATCATCCGCTATTATGCGGCGCATAAGGTCTCATCCGCTATATAATGCGGGAAAATCAATCACCAATATATACATATGTCAATATATATATATATATTGCTATATACTATTATATATAGTATCACATCCAAACAGTCAATCAATAACTGAAAATCCAACTTTCATTTGAGTGAGAAAATCTCACCTTTGCTTTATTTTGCAATCCATTTTCCATTCCAGTTTGTTTTCACGATTTTTAAACCTTGTATAAACAATTTACACAATTTATTAATATTCGAATAAATCGAACAATTAAATTTTAGAGATTCCATTCTAAATAAATAAAACTAAATTTCAAACCATTTTCCATTTACAGATTTAATTAACCAAAGATTTTATTTTAAAAACAAACTAGCAAATTAAAATACATAAGCGTATATTTTATTTTATTTTGAAATCTTATATATATATATATATATATATACTTATAAGAAATAATCAATATAGATCAAAACAAATCTTTAAACAATATCCTATGTTTTTCCCAAAGTTTTACATATATATACATATATAATTCTGTTTCACTGTACCTATATCAAATATGTGTATTTATAAAAATTCCCTTCACTTTACTTCAAAATAAAATAGTAATTAACCTTACTGTATAAATCCTTTAACTTGTATGTACATATTTTTTTCTTTTAGATATATTAGTATATTTAATTTCTTCCTGTAATTATAAAACAATGATTTCCTTTCTATAAAATATATACAACTTATTACTTAAATAAAACAACTTGCTTACCTCTCGGTCAATACCCAGCCCACCATGAAGCTCCTCGCGATACCAACGACAAACGACACACGCGCGCAGTCGCCGACCTTCCACACCGTCACCTCGCACGCGGCCACGACCAGGCACTCGAAACGACAGCGTCGCCCCAACTCTTCCCTACCACGCGCGACTCGAAGAAGTCGCGACCATACTCGCGAACGAAACCCCTCGTATACAGTAGGCCGAGCCACCCAACTCGCGATGCACCCTTCTTCCTCGTCTGGAGAATACTCCCAGACCCGCCATGCTAGAACTCGACTTCGAATCAACACGAAAGTAATTTGCTAGCATCGATTCGAGAATGGATAAGGAGGAACGCGATTCCTAACTCGAACGATTTGATATCGTTCTCCACTCTGCCATTAACCCCTTTTCTTTTTCCTTTTTTTTCGATTTTTGAATTATGAAATAAAGAAGGCGGAGCGGGACTCAATTTTAAGAAGAGGGAAAAAGAAGATTGTCGCCATTGTTTTAATTCGAACGAAAATGTTTCGTTTATTTTTTTCTTTTCTTTGAATGAAGAGAGGCTGCCATTATCAAGAAGTATCGACCATTGAAAAACAATGCCGATGGCTAGAGAATGAATTAGGGTTTCAACCCTAATACGTGAATATATATACACTGATACATATTAATTTAATAATATTTTCACAAATTATTAAACTTTTTAAACAAATTCCAATTGGAACGTTCCGGCAGGCATTTATAATGTTATACGCCTATTCCGAATGCAATGGAAAAGATTCCGAGTCGAAATTTGATCGTATGGAGAAGATAGCTTTTTGGACCAGTTATTAAATTGAATTTCCGATTTAATTTCAGCGCGTTTGCTTATCGTACGATCTAACGATCACTCCAAACATTACGAAAATTGAAATCCGATAATAATACAATATTACGGATCTAATGGAACTGGTTTCGTCAAATTCCGAGACGGTGCCCCGGAACGCTATTTTTAAATTCAATTTAAACGATAAAATTTCAACACTGAACAAAACAGATTCAAATTCAATTCTGAAAGTTCCAATATTTTCAGAATTATCAATATAGATTTTCCAAGCCTTGAAATTATTTTTAACAGGTCCGAAATTAGCAATTCAGCAATTTATTCAATTTTCAATTATTAAATTCAATTATTTAAATTGCCAAATAAACAGATACATTTGAAATTCAGGTTAAATCAACATTCAAATATTCAAATTCAATTAAATATTCTATTTCAAATGTTCAAAATTTCTAGGTCGTTACAATCTTCCCCCCTTAAAAAAATTTCATCCCAAAATTACAAGTCAAGAAGAATGCTTCATCCCGTTTATCATTTTACCAAAACAAAACAGTTTTATCAAAATTTCAAAACAAATCTTTTTATTAAAGATTCGTTATTACTCTTATTAACTTTCTAAACATTTCCATAGTTCCAAGCAACTTTAATTTACTTCACAATTCAAATTAAAATTTAAATTCAAATTTTAAATTATCCAAAATTTCTCAAAAATTTTCTAACTCTCTAAATTTTTGAAAAATTTCGCCAGCGTCTCCTTTGCGCGGATAGCTCGGTACAACTACAATATGTCCTTACGGACCCTCAGATTTCAAAAAGAGAAAGGAAAGCCAAGCGGCTAGACAAGAAAAGATCAAATTTCATACTGAAATTTAAATACATACCTCTTGTCGAACAAATTCAAATTTTCTTCAAAATCAAAATCCAATTCCAAATACCCTGTATATTTTACTTAACAATAATGTCCAAATACAACATTCCAGTTAAATTTATTCACTTATTAACTTAGAATATTTTTCAATTCTAAATTTTTTTTTACTTAAGAATTTCCTCCATTCCTCTCTTAAGTTCAATATAATTATTTCTTATATTCAAATTGAATTTCACTTCCATATAAAATCAATTTGCTTCAATAACAAAGTTATATATTCATTTCCCTTCAACTTTGCATTTTCAATCCCATTTGAATTCAATTACAATTTCAATTCTATTTGAATTCATTTTACCTTCAAAACTAAAAATTCACTTTTCCAGTTCAATTCTTACATTTCCATTACAATTTGAAAATCAATTTTTTCCATTAACAAAAATTTTTCAAATTTTCAAAATTTTTCTAACTCCTAAAATTTTCGGAAAAGTTTGGCGGAGTCTCCTTTGTACGGAGGAGCTTTTGCAAAATCACAATAGATATAAATATATATACATCGACCCACTCGGTCGAAAAACAGAAAAACAGTTCATATTTCCTATTTTGTATTGCGTAGGCGTACTTTATTAGCATTTTAAGCAAAGCGGCTTATTTTATTTAGCATTTGCGCAACCAAATGCAGCCAAACGACTTCTAAAAACCTGTACTTACTCAGTTTAAATGTGTAAGTGACATATATAGGAAATCTATTAACATTTCACTTATTTCAATAGCAAATACATAGATTTCATAAGCAATACATTCAAAATAAATTCCATTAGCAATTCATATGGTTTTGATAAAAATTAAATTGCTTACGACCAATTCACATACCATTTTTATTTAATTCAACGGTTTACAATTCATTTTCTTCTATTCAATTCATTTTTAAATGAATCGAATTTACATTTATTTCAATTGATTCAAAAATCAATTTTATTTGCTTTTAATAACTCATAGAATTTTATACAATCTTGTTTGCATCAAACAACAATCGTTTCTATGCAAACTCCGACGATATTCACTTAATAGAATATCCGTTCTAATTTATAACTAATTTAAATTGATACTAACTCAATTTACACTTTATTCTACTTCATTTCCAATTGATTACATTCAATTCAATTTGCATTTCATATTCACATTCGGTTTATTTCATTAACCAAACAAGTTTCATTGGAAACCATTCCATCTACTAATTTAATTCAATTAGTATATCTTCACTTATCCTTGTTAAATTTTAAATTTTCATATTCAATTCATCCTGAATTTATTTTATCTTTAACAAGGAAATTCCAGTTTATTTCTACTACTTGAATTTATATGCAAATTCAAACCATTATTATTTAGCTCACAACTCAACTTTAACTTAACCAATTCAACTTCCAATTCATTACTTCATGAATTAATAAATTATCAAGTTAGTTTACTTGAATTCAATCCATTTTCAATTTGAATCTTATTCCAATCAAATTTCAAATATTTTTATAAGTCATCAAACTTATCTACATTCCACTAATGAATTTTATTCCAAATATTTTCTTGGAATCCTATTTCAAATTATAAATCACATTTATAATTTACATTTACAAATTCATTCGTATATGAACTTTATTTCCTCATCTTTCAATTCATATTTATTAATTTCATTTGTTAAATGAATTTATCTCCAAATCTTTGGTTAAACCATTATTTCTTATTTATTTTCCATTTAACAAGGATAATAATTCAATATTATCACTTCCTAACAACCAAGCATCCATATAACATCATAATTTATAGAAAATCATTTCTTTTCTACACAAAAATAGTTTTGGGTAAAATTATTTCATTTATCCTATTTAAAACAAGACTGTGTCGGTTTATCTTGTTTAAGAGTTTATAAACTCCTATCGACACAGTTGGCCAGACTGCACCGACCAGAATCTATAAACAATCAACCAATAAGTCAACACAATACAAAACAAATTTTGTATTCGCTAACAAATACGCGCTCATATCTATTATTACACTCACACTCATTCTAGAGTACTACTGACTCTATCTCTAATGAGTAACACCCAACCGAGGCAGGGTTATCGCTTAACCAACAGCTCTGATACCACATGTAACGTCTCGACTTTTCGATGCTCGAAAGTCGACATTAATACGTCCACTGTATCAAATGTCGCGCAATCGAATGCCGGAAAACCAAACCATTAGGGTTAAAAAGAAGAGGTAGAAGAAGATAGAAGAAAAAGAGAACAGAAAAACAGAAACAAAAACAATATCAGAATCTCACATTCGTAGCGGAACAATATATAATAGATAAATCAATAATCTTTTAAACAAAGAACTATATCAGTTTTATACAATACATCAATCAGAATCAATATACAACTCAATATAACAATGGACAGTTATATAACTTGTCCTCATACAGAATACACGGCGGAATAAATAAACAAGTACGGGAGTACGTCTCGCCATCTAGCTTGCTTCCAAAGCTCCAGAATATCCAGAATATCCTGATAATATAACTCTAGGCCGCCCGTGTGGAAAATTATGGGCACCCAGAGTTTAGAAAGGAAACAATAAACTCTGTGTCAGTCATGGTGACTGGTGTGAGATCGTAAAACAGTTATTTTCACAAAGAAAATAAAATTAATTCGCAATGCTTTTGGAAAATGAAACTACCGTAAGACCTCCCGCCACACACACAATGCAAACGCAGAATTGGAGGAGATTTCTTCTTATGATAGTCAAAGATGCTTACTACGCAAATCATTGGATTATTATTATTAATGTCTAGTGTGGAAAACATTTCGAAAGTGTAATATAAATCTTAGCCAGCATAGACATTTCGAACTATGCCTACTATAGCTACGATCTAAACAATGGTGACCACCATAAGTAAATGGCAGGTTCTACAACTAAAACCGTACAAGTTTCGTATTGGGAAATGGATTTCCAACAAATGGTCGGGCTAAGGAACTTCCTACCGCCACATGGGATCGCCTCTGGCTGGACGTCCCGAGAACTAACTAGCTCTCTGCCAACATAAGGCCGGGTTAGCCCTGTAACTAGGTAACTCACGAATATGCCACCCCCCGGTCCTTTGGGACCTTTATCCGAGATTCCTCGATAAACACACAATCACACAATAAATGAGATCGGAGTATCCACATAGGTTAAATACCAGGCTCCATTCCTGATACCACCCTTTTCCAGAAGGAAATGACATACCCTAAAGGGCGCGACCCTCATAACCTTGCCGCATATTCATGTTTCGACCATTTCCGGGGAGTGAGGCCTGACGAAGTCTCGTCCACAAAGCTACGCTTTTTCACAAAGCCGTGCTTTGATCACAAATGATCAATAAATGATCAACACACAGCAACACTCAGCATGACACATTACCAAATTGCGAATATATCGCTGATAACTTTCAACTACATAACCTTTGAGCTCGTACGTCTCAGAGAAGGGTGTTAAGCTAAGAGAATAAATTCTCCACCACCAAAAGAAATGTATTTGAAAGAAATCGGCTTTATATCTGAAAAAGTAATGTCAGACATGTAACCATACAAGTCTGTTCCGGGTTCGAACAGAACCGAAGGCACTTACAAAGAAGCCCTTGCAATCCGGGTATTCACAATCCCAATCAGACTTCCCATCACAAAAAAAGTGATATAAATATCTATACCGGAGCAACTCGGTGCAGAGACATTCGACAGGTTGTCCTTTCATTTTCGAAAATACCCGGTCTTCACACTGGTCTTCAATTTCTATTCATACACATCGTATCATTATTTGGAATGGGTTATCTGACACAAAGGTCCTTTCCCGGCTAACCCGAATAATGAGCGTTTGTTTTAAAAACAAATTCAAGTGCCATTTCAAAGGCAATATTGATAGTCGGTGATTTAACTATCAAACAACATTCACAACAATCATCAGATTTAAATAATTTACCCAAATTATTTATTTTCAAAATATCTTCACAAGATATATATTTTTCCACACTTCAATACTTTGAAAACAAATTCAAATCAATTTTTCACCTTTCAACTTTTGCAAATCAATTTCCTTACACGGAATATATTCCCAAATATTTCTTTTAAAAACTAACTTTAGAACTTTTGATTTATATTTTTAAAAGCTACTTTGGAAATATACTCGGTTTTATAGTGAGAATACACTTTCACTTCAAAATGGTCCATTTAGACCAATTAAATAAATCCTTATCGATTTATTTTAAATTTACATTCCAAATCCGAAAATTTATTTCCACACTTTAAAATAAATCAGTGTTTATTTTTAAAACAAATTTTCCCTTTCCTTTATAAATTCCATTCGAATTTACATTCCCAAATATTCACTTTTAACCCCAAAATCAAATTCCAAATTGATTTCTAATTTTAGTTCAATACCAAATCAATTACAAATTGATTTCTAGGTTTAATTTCAATAGAACAAAACATTGCAAATTTATTTCTAAGTTTATTTCCAAATAACAAACCATTTGCAAATCGATTTCCAACTTTATTTTTCAAACACTAAATCAATTTCAAACAAATTTTCCAATGATTTATTTTCCATCACCAAATTAATTACAAATTTGATTTCTAAATTTATTTCAACTCCAAATAAATTTCCCTATGTATTTCTCAAAGGTTCATTTTCAAATACCAAATCAATTACAAATTGATTTCTAAAAATTTATCACTTCTAAATAAATTCCTTTGTTCTTTCCAAATTATTCAAAATTCCATTTTTAAATGAATTCTTTAACTTTTAAACTATATTATTTAAAACTCATTTATTAATATCTTTTCCCATATTTTAGAATTTATTCGGTAAGATTTCGACAATCAATTTTAATACTTTAAAATTCCTTCTTTCAAATAAATTCAATTCTTAAAAATAAATTCACTTAAAGTTTTCCACTTTAATTTATAAATCCAATTTGTATTCATT
The DNA here is from genome assembly GCA_030737815.1 of Allium fistulosum. NCBI lineage: Eukaryota > Viridiplantae > Streptophyta > Magnoliopsida > Asparagales > Amaryllidaceae > Allium > Allium fistulosum. Next base: position 1,121,234,726 of record CM060904.1, on the reverse strand, counting down.
TCTGGTATCCAACGGTACCAAAAATACATTCGGCTAAATTTTAGCCTTCAACAATTTCAATTATCAATAAATCAACCATAGATTATCAATAAATCACATCATTCACATATGAAATAATATTCAAGCAATTTGAGGAATCCAGTTGGATCCCTCCAACATGTTTCCCTGCATCCACAGATGTTAGCACAATACCAATTCCACTTCGAGGTGGAATATCGTGGTATATGGGATTTATAAAATATCATCCGCTATTATGCGGCGCATAGGGTCACATCCGCTATATAATGCGGGAAAATCAATCACCAATATATACATATGCCAATATATATATTGCTATATACTACTATATATAGTCTCACATCCAAACAGTCAATCAATAACCGAAAATCCAACTTTCATTTGAGTGAGAAAATCTCACCTTTGCTTTATTTTGCAATCCATTTTCCATTCCAGTTTGTTTTCACGATTTTTAAACCTTGTATAAACAATTTACACAATTTATTAATATTTAAATAAATCAAAAAATTAAATTTCAGAGATTCCATTCTAAACAAATAAAATTAAATTTCAAACCGTTTTCCATTTATAGGTTTAATTAACCAAAGATTTTATTTTAAAAACAAACTAGAAAATTAAAATACATAAGCGTATATTTTATTTTATTTTGAAATCTTATATATTTATATATATATATATACTTATAAGAAATAATCAATATAGATCAAAACAAATCTTTAAACAATATCCTATGCTTTTCCCAAAGTTTTACATATACATATATACATATATAATTCAGTTTCCCTATACCTATATCAAATATGTGTATTTATGAAAATTCCCTTCACTTTACTTCAAAATAAAACAGTAATTAACCTTACTGTATAAATCCTTTAACTTGTATGTACATATTTTTTTCTTTTAGTTATATTTGTATATTTAATTTCTTCCTGTAATTATAAAACAATGATTTCCTTTCTGTAAAATATATACAACTTATTACTTAAATAAAACAACTTTCTTACCTCTTGGTCAATACCCAGCCCACCACGAAGCTCCTCGCGATACCAACGACAAACGACACGCACGCAGTCGTCGACCTTCCACACCGTCACCTCGCACGCGGCCACGACCAGGCACTCGAAACGACAGCGCCGCCCCAACTCTTCCCTACCACGCGCGACTCAAAGAAGTCGTGACCATACTCGCGAATGAAACCCCTCGTATACAGTAGGCCAAGCCACCCAACTCGCGATGCACCCTTCTTCCTCGTCTCGAGAATACTCCTAGACCCGCCATGCTAGAACTCGACTTCGAATCTACACGAAAGTAATTTGCTAGCATCGATTCGAGAATGGATAAGGAGGAATGCGATTCCTAACTCGAACGATTTGATATCGTTCTTCGCTCTGCCATTAACCCCTTTTCTTTTTCCTTTTTTTTCGATTTTTGAATTATCGAATAAAGAAGGCGGAGCGGGACTCGATTTTAAGAAGTGGGAAAAAGAAGATTGTCGCCATTGTTTTAATTCGAACGAAAATATTTCGTTTATTTTTTTCTTTTCTTTGAATGAAGAGAGGCTGCCATTATCAAGAAGTATCGACCATTGAAAAACAATGCCGGCGGCTAGAGAAAGAATTAGGGTTTCAGCCTTAATACGTGAATATATATACACTGATACATATTAATTTAATAATATTTTCACAAATTATTAAACTTTTTAAACAAATTCCAATTGGAACGTGCCGACAGGCATTCATAATGTTATACGCCTATTCCGAACGCAATGGAAAAGGTTCCGAGTCCAAATTTGATCGTATGGAAAAGATAGCTTTTTGGACCAGTTATTAAATTGAATTTCCGATTTAATTTCAGCGCGTTTGCTTATCGTACGATCAAACGATCACTCCAAACATTACGAAAATTGAAATCCGATAATAATACAATATTACGGATCCAATGGAACTGGTTTCGTCAAATTCCGAGATGGTGCCCCGGAACGCTATTTTTAAATTCAATTTAAACGATAAAATTTCAAAACTGAACAAAACAGTTTCAAATTCAATTCTGAAAGTTCCAATATCTTCAGAATTATCAATATAGATTTTACAAGCCTTGAAATTATTTTTAACAGGTCCGAAATTAGCAATTCAGCAATTTATTCAATTTTCAATTATTAAATTCAATTATTTAAATTGCCAAATAAACAGATACATTTGAAATTCAAGTTAAATCAACATTCAAATATTTAAATTCAATTAAATATTCTATTTCAAATGTTCAAAATTTTTGGGTCGTTACAGATAAACTCAAAAAGATTAACAAATTTCTTAAAACACTATTCACCCCCCTCTAGTGTTAATTCTAGCCTTAAGATCCTTAATCCGCATTCTAATACTGACAACCAAACTAGTTCAGACACCTAAAACACACTTGCACCATACAAAACCCACACCAAAATAAAGATCATGACATGACGAATCCAAAAATCCTTGTTTTAGTTTTTTCGCTGAGTATTTAAGGAGAAATTTATTTTTAAAGTTTTCTTTTTTACTTTGTTTTTTATTTTGATGTTTACTGAAATGATGAATGAAACAGTGAAAAGAAAAGGGGACAGAGTGGGGTATTGGATTTTCTTACCTATTGAATTATACTTAATTTGCAAATTTCGGCATTTCGCCATATAGATTTTCGTTCGTGTAAGGCCGCGAACAACAAAATGAAAATACGGTCACACTCAAAATAGCGACGCGATCTCAAAAAAATAATATACACCAGTTATCCAATTCTAAAAATCATAAAAATACCATGATGCTAATAAATCATCAAACGATAAATTAAATATTTTCTAAATTAAAAATTATGGAGAAAATAAATTAAAAATACGTCAATAGAAATCGAGTCGTGATATAAAAAATAAATTTTCTTATTATTTATTCGAACCATGAATTATTGGAAATAACTTTACAAAATGAATTCACTCTTATTATTTATTAATAAACAGGAGTTAAATAAGACCTTTAAATCCATTTAATAAATATTTAATTCAAAATCTAGATATTTAAATCACTATTCAAATATTAAATTCACAATTCAAATAATTTAAATAACCCTATATTTGATCAAGTTTTTAAACTTTAAAGAACCAATCATTTCAATATTTAAAATTAATTAAATATTCAAAATCAAACGATAAAATTTCGGATTGTTACACTCTCCCCCTTAAAAGAATTTCATCCTTGAAATTCCTAAAGTAGGAAAAATGTCTCTAAACCATGAAGCTTTCCCAATAATTTAGTTGAAGTGGGTTATTAAATTTCCAAGTATCTAACAATTACAGAAAATTTCAACAACACTTCCTTTGCACAACTCAATCAGAAAAACAAAAACTTGCCACAATAGGCCCAACAAAAGAAAACAAAAGCCTAAAGTGGCCTCCCATATCTAGAGCATAAAACCATAAATAACATAAACGCGTACATATTAGTTGAGTAATCAAACTCCACTCATGAAACCAAAAGCTTCAAACTAGCCTTTGCTTCCATAAACCTGTATCTCACTTACAAATTCCATCAAACCATATAACTTGCATTATCTAATATTATTAATTAAGGCCCGTATGATGTACATATATCATATGTATGAAATGTCAAATTAGATTAGTCGCTTGATCAAACAAATTTCACTTTCGAACTAGTATCGCTCACTCAATCACTCTAGTGTAGACTTCGATCAACTTCCTTGATTAGAAACCTCCATTCTCCCTGCATAGTCATATACTATGATAGAAAATTTCAGAATCAAATCAAAATTCCATATCAAGTATTTTCCGTCTAGAATCGAGTAAAAAATCCTTGTTTGAATCGGTATAAACCACTACGAAATCATGTACTCCAATCTGGATCAAACAAGTTTAAGATGATCAACGTACAACTTATGTATTTATTCCAATTGGTTTCCTAACTATACAAATTATTTTTAATTCACATTTTTTACACTAATATTATTTCATTTAATACTAAAATCATTTATGAACCATTTCATAAAACTGTTCCTAAGTTTACAAACACCTTAGAAAACATAATTTATGTTAATTAATCACTTTAAAACTTAGGTTTATATTCCTATGGCATTCTTTTACATCCTAAGAGTATAAATACAAATCCAGATTCGTTTAACTTAACCAGAATGGTCCACAAATTTAAAACTTGTTTAACTTACTGTCTCCTCAAATTTATAAGTTGCAAAACTTAGTTTCTTATTTTTCACAAAAGCAGTTAGCTTCAATTTCTATATCAACTCAGAAGTTTTCGACGTCCAAAAATTACCAAAAATTCCATTTCATTTAAATAAATGAAAATTTACCAAACAATATATCAAAATAAGATACTCAAGCCAAACTATCCTAATGGATAGGATACATGAGTCCAAAAAACAATTTAGTTGAAAATTTCAAAAATAAACACCCGTATTTTTATTTCAAACTGTTTTGAAATAGTAATATACATATCTCCTTTGTTCAACAAATCACACTATTGGAATTTAAAACAAAATCTGATTTATCCAACAACTCTATAGCAATTTACTATGGTAGCAATCCCTTACTTAGAAACTCGATAATAAGCACCAGTGATGCTGCAATCATCACCAGAATTATTTTCCAATGACAAAAGTGAGTTCAGTGCTTTCTATCCCTTTTAAAATCCTTTTAAAATATTTCTATACATAAATATTTTTAAATAATACTATTATTATTTTCATCAAATTTTCGAAAAACAATTTCCAAAAACACCGGAATTTCAGTTCTTAAATTCTAAGTTTAAATCCCTTTTCATTTTTAATCCATATAAATAAACCATACTTATATAATTTCACTTTTTATATAAAAACATTTCACAAATGTTTATCTCTGTTTAAATTATAATAAACAACTTTTATTAAAATTAAATTTTAACTCAACATTACCACCGAATGCCTTATATCAAAATCTTGAAACTGAATTCACAAGGTGTTCGTACTTAATTTACCAAAACATAAATGCCCAATGAGTATCTGAGCATAACTAATCAATCACCAAACAATAGTTAATGCTCCTAAACTGGACAAGTCTGACTAATCAAAATAAATGTAATGACCTGCAAATTTATCACTTTGATAAACTATATTTATTTCAAAAATATTCAAATATAAGCTTTTTAAAATAGATTATGTTATCTTGAACAATAAATAATGATGGTAATCTTATTTTGAATAAGTATTTACAAAAATATATACTTTGGAAAAAATATTGGTAAAATTACCGAAAATCGTTTAATCAATAAACAGCTCTATAATTATCAAAAGTCACGCACGGAGCTGGATACATACAATTATTTATCCATTTAAATAATAATATGAAATAAAATTATTTATTTTATTTTTGGAAAATAAAATGTATTTATGACATCATCAATAATGGCATCATATTTAATAATTTATTTATGAATTTAAATTGAGATTTAATGATTTAAAATTATTATAATTATTCAAATATTGTTTTCAAAATGATAATAATTCATTTTAATTAATTATATAGTGATAGTAAATCATTTATAATAGTTTAATAAAGATATGTACTTGATCTGAATATATAAGAAAATTCGTATCAATTTATCGATATAACAGCACTTTCTGTAAACAATTATTTATATTAATTTATATGGTTTTATAAATCAAATGTGATCATTTTAATTAGCTAAAAATGATAAGAAATTAGATTTCAATTTTTTTTTGCATTTATATGTAATTTAATTAATAGGTGGAAATGTGATCGGGAATCGACTTTTCGATTTTCAACGGTTTAACGAATGGAAGTTGTTCAAAATTATTGCAACCTTGTTAATATGTCTTGTGCACATATATAACATATACATGCACACCCTAACATATACATGAATATACCTAAAAATATACATATACACTTATACATACATACATACATACATGCATACATACATACATACATACATATATACATATATGTATATATATATATATGTGTGTGTATATATATATCTATATATATATATATATATATATATATTACAAAAGATCTAAGATATTTTTTTTCATAAATTTCATCCTCAAGCAAACCAAAGTCAAACTCTTACACACATCAACTCACATACATGGCTACACACATAAGGGATGTTCGGCCGTGCATAGTGAGGTGGGAGGAGGATGTAATGGTGGTGAAATGGTGATGTATATTGTTGGGCATGTTTTCACCGAACCAAAGAGGGGAGGTCACCACCGAATCAGAATAAGGAAGTCCTCGCCGAACCAGAGTAAAGCAGGCATTGCCAAGCCAAGACAAGGAAAGCTCTACCGAACCAACACCCTTCCCATGCCTACCGGACCAGCCATTCCACTACCTGCCGAACCAAACCCAAAGTATCCCTACCGAACCAACCAATCGCCGAACCATCCACTGCCGAATCAACCTCCACCGGTTCAACCTCTACCGAACCACCCACTACCGGACCAATCATCGAACCACCTGCTACCGGTCCAATCCACTTCTCCATCCACTACCGAACCAACATCACCAGGCCAGATCACGTCAGCCCAGGCCCATCAACAGCTATATACTTCCAAGACCCCTACCCCCAGCCTCACTCTATAAATAGAGGGGCAGGGGTACAACAATGGGGGACAAGTTTGAGAGCTCAAGCACGGAGAGAACTTTCAAACAACTTTCAGATACTAGTATCAAAGCTTTGTACTTGTAATCTAAACAAGAAAAGAGAAATAATATAAAAAGTGGACGTAGGCACATTCTGGCTGAACCACTACAAATCTGCGTGTCTTTTACAGTTTAGTCCATGCTTTTCATATATTTGCATAAATCACCCAAATCACTAAGAACAACGTAAACTCAATTAAATCCTACGACTTTGAGGTGTTTGTCCATTTTTTGTGCAAACATTTTTAGTGCTTTCACTGAGAGCTAGAAGCTCGAAGCTTCAGCTTCTTCCACTTAACCTTTTTCCTAACAGCATCGTTCATCGCTTGGAAAACATGCCTCCCAAGCAGAAGAAAGATGTTAACAAAGGAAAAAACATCGCAACCAGTAGTCTTCCAGATCCAGTGGACACAGATCAAGTAAATCGTCCCCCTCCAGCAGCAGTACCAAATGAAGGTCAGGCAAATCCGACCATTCCTGCCGCAGAACAGCCTGCAGCAATTACTAGGGCAGATCTAGACAGGGTTGTGGCTGATGTAACTAACCGCTTCACGTCCCAGCAAGAAGCCTTGGTGGACCATCTCATGTCACGCTTAAGGGATGCTGAAGAGTCCAACCGCAACACTGAGTCATGGGGTGAGTCCCAGTCTGGAGGATCTCAGAGACAACAAAGATCTTCCTTCTTCGAAGGAGCTAACGGAAGAAGCAGCCATGGTAGGAGCCGAGATCAAGCACAGCCCGAAGTTAGGACTGAGGAAACGCTTGGAACCGAACCCAACGGGGAAGGTACCGGGCGGAGGTCAACTTTAGCAGAGCCGGTCGTACTGCCTAACCACGGAAACGTCAATGAACAGGGCCGAGCTAGAATCCAGCCCGAAGTTGGACCCGAGGAAGTGCTTAGATCAGAACCCAACAGGGGAAGATTAAGGCAAGGGCCAACTGTAGCTGACCCTAGCATGCTCCCAGAAGACCAAAGGCAGCCACTGGAAAATATGAGGAATGATAGACGGTACCATCCCTATAGGTCATCTGGACGGAATCAATCCCACAGAACAAAACCGAACTCGTTTCTATCTGCTCCAAATTCTATGAAAGGATGGCACGCTTGTTCAGAGAGTGCGTCCAACGGGATCAAAGAGATCGAGGGATATGCACTAGGGTAACCAGCCCTTTCGCCCGCAATATCGAAATTGCTATCACCCCCCGAGAATGGAAGATGCCAACAATGGAACCTTACAAAGGAACCTCCGACCCCGTTGTACACTTATAGAGATACACACAGCATATGCTCATGAGTGGAGCAACAGAGGGAGTACTATGCAAATGCTTTCCACTATTCTTAGCAGATCTAGCTACCTCCTGGTTCTGCCATCTACCCCAAGGATCCATCAGCTCGTGGAGATGTTGAAAGAAAAGTTTATCAGCCAGTTCCGCATTCATGTGGAACAACCCAAGGACGCTTATTCCTTATCCAATATCAAACAGAAACCTGGAGAGAAGCTACAGCAATATTTAACCTGATTCAATGCCGCAGCGGCCACAGTCCAAGATGCCGATGAGAAGCTTGTCTTAATGGCCCTCTGTAGTGGTGTGCATCCGGATACTAAATTCGCTAGAAGACTAACAAAAGAAAAACCAACTACTTTACCCGATTTCTTCCATGAAGCCGGGAAATATATGAGGCTTGAAGACGCTGCCACTAAGGGGCAGTCAGGGCAACAAAATAAGGCAACTCACAGCAACGCGCCCGCTGTAGCAAAGGACATTCGAAGAAATGATTCTAGAGACAATGTTGGGGGCAAGAAGGGAGAAAAGTGCCTATATCGGCCAGGACCGAGATTCGACACTTACACTCCTTTGAATGAAACCATCGAAAAACATCTTCCTTGCCACCTAAGGCGAAGTTAGATACGAACGCCCACCGTACAAGAAGGAATCAGATAACGCACAGAAGTCTGGAAAGTTCTGTCGCTTCCACAAATCTCATGGGCATGGTACCAATGAATGCCATCATCTCCGGGACTTGATTGAAGAACACATCAGAAGGAAGAAACTACAACGCTTTCTTGGGAAGGCCAGCCTTGTCTGACTTCCAAATTGTCCTGGCCCCATAGTGCCTAAAGATGAAATTTCCAACGGATAATGGAGTAGGGGAAGTAGATGGAGACCAGGACGTTGCTCGAGACTGCTATGTAACTGAACTTCGCAACAACCACAGGAAGAATAAAGGGAAGAGTGTAGAGGTCGCCCTCTGCACAAAAAGTTTGGAAGCATAGCAACTAAAGAAAGCCCCTCCTCTTCGATATACCAGCGATCCCTTCAATGAATTAGACCCTAGGGACAGGGAGGAGGAGGCCACCGCCGAGCCAGCAGAGGCTATGGAATTTGTATCTATAAACAAACATGACTCGAGTAGACTATCGAAAATCGGGTCCCAACTAAAAACAGAGTTGAAGGAACAACTCATTGACTTTCTCCGCCACAACTTGGATGTATTTGCATGGTCACATGCTGACATGACCGGAATCTCCCCTGACATAGCATGCCACATACTAAACTTGAGAATCTAGCATACTGTTTACTAATCACATCACGGAAACTGCGTTACTACTTCCAGTCCCATTCCATCAAAGTTCTGACCGACCAACCACTAAGGCAGGTACTCCATCGTCCCGACACTTCTGGGTGACTACTTAAATGGTGCATTGAACTAAGTCAGTATGATATCACCTATCACCCTCGCACCGCTATCAAGGGACAAGCCATGGCCGATTTCATTGCAGAATTCACTACCAACGAAAGTAAGGAGCAATCGGAAATAGCAGAAGACATCAAGTGGAATCTCTTCGTGGATGGTGCGTCAAACGAACAAGGCTCAGGGGCAGGTGTGGTAATAATCACTCCTAGGGGAAATAAGCTGCACTATGTTATAAGGTTGGAGTTCGCTGCCACCAACAACGATGCAGAGTATGAAGCAGTGATAGCTGGATTAGAACCTGCCTTGGAAATCGGAGCCAATTCTTTGTGTCTTCATAGCGATTCTCAACTTATTGTTAATCAAATACTAGGAGAATTCCAGGCTCGAGAAGAACGACTCATAGCATATTTAAAGAAGACCAAGTTACTTCTCAGTCGATTGGACCACTACTTAGTCAAACACATCACTCGGGAAGAGAACCGAGAGGCCGACGAATTGGCGAAGCAAGCAAGCGTGAGAGACGGTGATATTTCCGGAGCAGTAGCCATCTCGAAGCAACTGACCCCAAGTTTTGAGCAAGTGAATCTGATAGCTGCAACCGAAGAAGCAACTTGGATGACTCCCATCTGAGACTACTTACAAAGTGGCACACTACCCAACGGGCGTAACGAAGTCAAGAAAATCTTGAGGAAAGCTTCCCGCTACACAATACAAGAGGACACCCTCTATCGGCGCGGATTCTCTAACACCCTATTAAGGTGTGTCGCTGGAAGGGAAGCCAAGGAAATCTTATCCAACATTCATCAAGGAAGCTGCGGAGATCACACCGGAGGGCAAACTTTAGCAAACAAGATACTCCGATATGGATATTTCTGGCCCACCTTAAGCAAGGACGCCTTAGATTTTGTCAGAAAATGTGACAGATGCCAGAAGTTTGCTAAGATTCCACGGCTACCAACAACTGAGATTACTCAAATGACCAGCCCATGGCCCTTTGCAGTATGGGGAATTAACTTAATCGGCGAACTACCAATGGGCCGAGGCGGGGCCAAATATGCTATAGTGGCAGTCGACTATTTCACCAAATGGGTGGAAGCAGAACCCCTGAATAAAGTATCTTCTGCAAAAGTTATTAATTTCTTGATCAAAAATGTTCTATGCAGGTACGGAGTCCCATTCAAAATCATATCAGATAATGGACTTCAATTTGACAGCGAGGAATTCGCCAACTGGTGCCAAGAGCATGGAATTCACAAAAGCTTCTCATCCGTAGCGTATCCCCAGGCAAACGGACAAGTCGAAGCCGTCAACAAAATTCTGAAAACTCTAATAAAAAAGAAACTCGAAAAGTCAAAGGGCGCTTGGGTGGATGAACTCCCTACGGCACTGTGGGATTATCGCACATCTTTCAGAACATCAACAGGGCATACTCCTTTCTCTTTGGCATACGGATCGGAGGCTATGCTCCCAGTTGAAACCATCGTGCCTTCCCACCGTAGGATCCACTATAACCCAGAAGAGAACGAAGAACTCCTTCACGTGTCTTTGGATCTAATTGAGGAGAGAAGAAATGATGCAGTCCTCAAAGCAGCAGCCCACAAGCAAAAAGTGGCAGCACAATACAACTCCAAAGTCAAGAATCGTACCTTACAAGAAGGGGATCTTGTCCTTAAGCGAATCTTCCCTCGCCCCGGAGCACTAGATCCAATCTGGGATGGACCATATGTAATTCATAAAGATCTCCACAATGGAGCTTATATTTTGTCAACAATGGACGGGGAGGTGTTCCAGAGGGCATGGAACATCCAACACCTTCGTCGATACTTTACTTAACTTGCACTGCCCATATGAAGCGAATAAACAAAGAGAATCAGTGGACGTAGGCATTTTCGTGCCGAACCACTTTAAAAAACCTTGTCTCTTTTTTAACGTGTTCCTTTATATCTTGGATGCTTGTTAACTTTATCCTTTTCTGTTGAACAAAATCCTGTGCAAATGGCATTTCCATTCAAGACGCTCCACAGCGCGACTTCTCCTGGACAAGACCTAACAGGTACTATACGAATCTATGCCCTCGCCAATGAGACACTTTTGCTCCGGCATCCCTCTGCTGCGGGTTAACTCATTGCTCGCGACGGCCCTCAAAGCCAACTGTAATGAGCCGATTATAAGCCACCGAGAAGGCCGACTATAGCCGAGGCAGCTCATTACGGCGTTCGGCTCGCCGGCAACTGTGAACCGACTATAAGCCCCAACATAAGGTGTGGCCAGCCAGGGGCAGTTCACGGTTGACGATCGGCACCCACGCTAGCCGGCCACAGTAAATCGAATAATACCCACGATTACGGGCCATAATGGCCCGGGTAGTTACTGTGCGCGATCTCGGCTCCGATGTGTCTTAAGTGCGGTTGTGGTAAAAAGGAATTAACTCCCCGCGGAGGCGTAAGATGGGTGACAAATGTCTCCAAGACCCACAGCTAGGGAAAGTGACTACAAAGCCCGTTTGCCACGAACTTAAGCACATCGAAGGCCTTCCGTGATTGGAAGTTTTACTATTTCTCATATTTCAATTTTATTTGAAAAACTTTTCTCCTATCCTCTATAACAATCCCTAAAGTACAGGACACGGAATAGGAGACATTCGCTAATGGGAGTCGAAACCCACAACGGGACACTAGGCCACATTCCATACTCAGTCACACAAGACATTCAAAACTGCCATCTACAATTAGAACATGAAAGGCGGTATTTTCTTCTTTTGTGTACAAATACATGGCTATAATTTATTCATACATCACACTAGAATTGTAAGGCATGAAATTATGTTTTAAGCAAGAACTTGACATCAAACACAACTGAATTACAAGCATATGCATAGCTATATTTCTCATACAACATGGCAAAATAACAAAAGCATTCAAATACGACAGAATCAGCTTAAGTTTAAAAATTACACGCCAAAGATAATGTTGTTTATTACAAGTAACATAATTACGACCTAAAAGTTACGTTACTATTTTGAAACTAACATATACAACAATGTTCAGTAAGCAAAAAGATATCCAGGTCAAGTCAAGGAGCCGGCTACATCGGAGCTTTACCCTTGTCCTGTTGACCGCCTATCCGATCAAGGAAAGAATTCATTAGTGATAAACAACCAAGTTAACGGAAAGACTAAAGGGGAGGACTTACCAGCATCTGCTCCTTGATCGTCTTGATCATCATCTTCTACTTGCATACCTACCTCCTTCCACCGGCAACAGCATAAGCGTTCTGTCAATCCCAAAAAGAGCGAGAAATAGCATCGAGCTGCTCATCTTTGAGGGAGCTAGGAAAGCAGTCAGGCGTGGAGTTCAGGAGCTCTTGAGGACCATACACGTCTACTAGCGATCTCGGGGTTGGTCCATGACGTTCTGGTGCTGCCTGAACTGGGGGCACTATGGAGGACTCTCCTTGGTCCTTAGACTTCTTCTTATCAGAATGGGTTTCAACTTTATGAGACATTATCCACAACACAAAAGAGTACATTGTTAGAATAAGGATGTAGAGATATAAACAAGCAAGTGTATGCAGTCTGGAGTTTCACTCGTAATTCAAAACAAAAGGTCATTCGGCAATTACCTGGACCGGTAGTCAAACGTGATTCGGCAGTATGGTTGATTCGGCTATTTCAAACAGTTGAGTCTGGTTCGGTATTTGACTGATTCGGCTATTTCAAAAGATAGAAGGTGAACAGAGACATGAAACCCATACTTATAGGCAAACGTAAATGACCGGACCAACTGGGTTAGCACGTAGGATCGGATGAGAATGTCCAAGCTGAAACAAAGCGAGACATATGACTGGCATATGCCCCACTTTGGGGGGCAAATGTTGGGCATGTTTTCACCGAACCAAAGAGGGGAGGTCACCACCGAATCAGAATAAGGAAGTCCTCGCCGAACCAGAGTAAAGCAGGCATTGCTAAGCCAAGACAAGGAAAGCTCTACCGAGCCAACACCCTTCCCATGCCTACCGGACCAGCCACTCCACTACCTGCCGAACCAAACCCAAAGTATCCCTACCGAACCAACCAATCGCCGAACCATCCACTGCCGAATCAACCTCCACCGGTTCAACCTCTACCGAACCACCCACTACCGGACCGATCATCGAACCACCTGCTACCGGTCCAATCCACTTCTCCATCCACTACCGAACCAACATCACCAGGCCAGATCACGTCAGCCCAGGCCCATCAACAGCTATATACTTCCAAGACCCCTACCCCCAGCCTCACTCTATAAATAGAGGGGCAGGGGTACAACAATGGGGGACAAGTTTGAGAGCTCAAGCACGGAGAGAACTTTCAAACAACTTTCAGATACTAGTATCAAAGCTTTGTACTTGTAATCTAAACAAGAAAAGAGAAATAATATAAAAAGTGGACGTAGGCACATTCTGGCTGAACCACTACAAATCTGCGTGTCTTTTACAGTTTAGTCCATGCTTTTCATATATTTGCATAAATCACCCAAATCACTAAGAACAACGTAAACTCAATTAAATCCTACGACTTTGAGGTGTTTGTCCATTTTTTGTGCAAACATATATGCACATAAATATCATGAAATTTTAGTTCACAAATTTTCCTATAAATACCACCGTCCATCTTCACTTCATTTTTTCATAAATTTCTAAGCTTCTTCACCTTTACGTACTCCTCTTTAATGGCTTCCCATCTTAGGAATATATTAAAGAAAAATTAGCAAAAAGAAAATAAATTTATATAAGTATATGTACATTTTCAATCCACTTAAAAACAAGCTCAAACCACTCCTTTTCCTCCCTCATAACCCATGGCCACCACTTCCTACCACTAAGGTCAAGCCCATTTCCATTTTCAAGCATAGGCCGAGCCCATTCAAAGGTCTAAGGCTCGATTCTGTATGCTTTGATTCGATCGTAGCGAAGCTATAGCAAATTTTTATAAAGTTAGAAACCAACGAAGGTCAGAAACTCTATATATATATATGTATGTATATTGATGTGATATGATTGCTATGGATGTTTACTATGCTTTGGTCATCAAGTATTTATTGTTTAAATATAGTGTTTAATTTTGTAAACAAGTCAGGTTAAATACACGTCGATATTACAGAAGGAAATCACTTTCCAAATCAAGTTATAAAAGCGATATGGAATCATTAAACCCTTTTGAAATTATATTAAATGGCCTATAAATAATTTATAAGCACTAAAACTTAATTTGGTGAAGTTTGGACAAGTTATGAAAGTTGAGTCAAAAATAGGTGCGTCGGCTAACAACGGTTCGCGATTTCATGCCGTAGAAAGTTAAATACATTTATATGATAAGTCTGAATTCTTTGTAATAAGAATTTTACAAACTTTTATAATCATAGTTTTCAAACAAAAGAAAAGGATCGAGATTTCATTTAGTAGATTTTGAAATATGAGAAAATTAAGTTTTAAAATAATCACGGTTTGGCAGTTTGTAAACCAAAGCGATAAATTCTTTAAAAGTGATATTTTTAATTATTTAAAAATATGTTAAAATATTTTTAAAATGATTGGATCTATAAAAATGGATTTTTAAATGAAAAATAGTTGTTTGATCAAATAAGCATTAAAAACACTATTCGTAGCACTATTTGCAGCACTTATAATAACTTTTGAAATATGACCTTAAACTTAAGTATTCTTTCCCAAAGCTTTTGTAAAATTTTCAAATAAATAAATAATTATTTTAAAGATGATTTGAATGCTTTATAAAAAAATTCAAAAGAGTTTAAATAAATGATTTAAAGAAAAGCTGTTATAATTAATTGTTTACTCTTGGCTCTAAAAGCCGATGAGTGGACTGGATTTTGCTATTCGTGCGATCCGAATGGAAGGTACTTAAACTAAGGAGATGTTCAGAAGTAACCAGTGCCTTAGCTTACCCAACTTCTTTCCTAGACGAGGAATTGACAAGATCGAAATGTCCGAAATGGAACAAGTCTAAAAGATTCAAATTTACAAATTTAATTTCATACAACTTGGATTGTATATAAATAATCTTTTTATAATTGGTATTTAAATTTCGAGGAGGGAACCCATACTATCCGTGTGAATTTAAAAGGTGATTTCACCGCCATTCGACGGTTAGTAAAAGTTGAATATAAAAATTAGTATCGAGTAAAATTAGTATAATTTTTATGGATCCGTTTTACTTGAGTACGAACTAATTTGGATTTACCATCTTAGATAACATGGTTTCAACCTATTAAAAAGATATGTGTTAGAAATAATAAATCTTTATTAAATATTTAAATAAATGATTTGGAAATATTTTCATAAGTAAAGGATGAAATGATTTGGAATTACTGCAAGCTTTAAAAAGTCTTTAATTAAACAAAGATTTGATAAATGAGGTTTAATGATCCCGTATATACTGAAGAGAATGGTTTTGAAAGATATATATCTCTAAGAATATATTTTGGATAAAAGGATAAAAATTAATTGAATATTAATCACCCACTTAACATCTTTTTGTCGATGATTGGTTCGAAGGACCCAGGATCGGATATGGGTAATTCTTATCTGAAAACTACTTCGAACCAATTTACGAGTTTGAAAGTGAAGATATGTTGAAGAAAATGAGGTTGAAGGCGGGAATCTTCATAACTGAAGGACTGCTTGTTGATAATTTCATAGTAGCTTCCGAGATAAATAAATAGCAGTGGTCCCTTCATTCTAAGATCTTCATATGCAAGGACAACTCATTACTAAACCTAGGAGTAATTCCCGATAGGATGTGGTAGGAGAGTGCCTTTGATTTGTCATGTTCTTGAACAACTTGTATGGATGTCTGACATTGCATTTCTAAGATCACAGTGCATTGATCCCTACAAACGTACATCTATTTAGAAGTGTAGGAGGTAACTCCTCTTAAACTTAACACTCTTCTCTGAGATGTACAAGCTCAGAGGTTGTACTTTTGTCGAAATGAATAATGTGTTGTTGAAAATGGAAATGTGTTATTTTAAGTGAAAATGTTCTAAGAAAGGTAAACGTTGCCTCTAACCTCACATCCAGGAATTGTAAACCAGGGGTTTCTTTAAAGCTTAGTGGATCGTAGCCATTATGGTATGATTCGCCTTTCAAGATTTTATTTTCAACCCGCTATGTTATCGGGTAAGAAAATATATGTGGTGTATGATATGAGAGCTCTCGGATAGGTCGGGAACGGCTAAGGTGATATCATATTCGGTGCTATGCATACCATCTGTTGGTCACGGGTAGGCCGGTCTTAACTCGCAGAGGTTTCAAAAATGTCGATCCTTGGTACATTCCTTTAGAAATGTACTGTATGGGAGGTAGTCCCTTACCTCGCTATTCATTAAAAATCCAGTCTCGAATAAGTGTCGTGGAGTTAGTTGTAAACCTATTATGCCATCAAATTTAACCAATGTAACAATTTTGGCTATATTTATTTGAAGGGTTTTCAAAGGTCATTAAAAATAATATCACTAAATTATGCGTAGAAATGTTTGGGTATCATAAGGTAAAAACATGTTCCATGTTTATGTGTAGCATTATCTTATGAGATATCCTTTTGTTTTCCAAATACTCGTATTTTGAGTTTCTCACACCGGTCGCATGACTGGCCTAGAGTTTATTTTTTCCCTTAAACTCTAGGTGCCCTATTTTTTTCGGGTGGCCTAGTAGTCAGGTTTAGTTTGGAGCATTTTAAAGAGCTCAAATCATGGAGTTAGAAAATGCTTCTGATGATTGTTATCCATTTCCACCACATGCATGTACTATTGTATTCCGCATTTGTAAGGACAAGTTTTATTACTGTCCATATCAATGTTAAGTTAAATTATGATAAATGTGTTTAAAATTTTCCACGGTAAAGATTATATGTTGAAATAATATAGGTTATTCCTCTCATGTAAGATTTTGTGCTGTCTTTATTTTCTTCTTTCCCTTAACGGTCGGGTTTTCCGGCACTTGAATTTATGGCACATGAATACCGAGGATGTATTAGTGTCGATTTTCAAAGGTCGAAAATTCCGTTCGTCACAATAAATAAATCAAAATAACTGAATATTATCATTTCCTAACAAACACATCATATATTACTATATAAATTTTTGAAAATTATTCTTTCAGTATAAAATATAATCTAGGTAAAATTATTTCATTTACCTAATTCTCAATGCAACACTGTGTTGGTTTTCCTTGTTCAAGCGTTTAGAAACCTCTATCGACACTATTATTCCTTCTGTACCAACTAAAATTCATAAACCACTCAATAGATAAATCAACACAATATAAAATATTTTTATAGCACTAACAAACACGCGCTCAGATATGTACACTCAAACTCATTCTGAGGTGTCACTTATCCTAACTTTAATGAGTCCACCCTACCAAAGCCTAGGTGTTTTCTCAACCTAAGCTTTGATACCACATGTAACGACTTGCCCTTTCGATCCTTAAAAGTCGATACTAATACATCCATGGTATTCACATGTCGAACATCCAAGTGCTAAAAAGATAGATTGATAGGGGAAAAAGAAAGAAAGATAAAACAGAATCTCATATCGTGACGAGTAATATATAATATATAAAGCCTTGGACTTTCTATAAAATATTTTAGTTATTGTAAGGTAAAAATCTGTCCATGTTTATGTTCAGTCTGACCCGATCATAATAAGAAAATAACGCCCGTATAAAACCTTTCAAAATAAAGGATCTCATAAGACCATGCCGCACATAAACACAGACGGATTTTTACCTTACGATAACTAGAATATTTTATTGAAACTCCAGTGTATTATAATAATGCCTATAGTTTAAAATAAATATGGAATCAAAGCCAAAACTGTTACTTTAATTAAATTTCATCATAATAGGTATACAACTAAGTCCAAAAGGCACTTATTGGAGAATGGATTCCATCAATGACAAGGCATTGGGATATCGCCTGTCACAGTACAACTCTAGATAAAATTTACCGAGGTCGAAATAGACCCATGCATAGCAAGACTGACCTACCCCTTATTGGATAATACCGAATATTTCATGTAATGACCCGCAAATTTATCACTTGGATAAATCATATTTATTTTTAAAATATAGATATGGGTTTAAAAGTAAGAAATAATCATGTTTTAAGTGATAAACAATAATAGTTATTTTGTTTAGGAAAAATATTTGCGGACAAATTACCGAGGTAAAATATTAATAATCTATAAATATCGTCCTAAGCAAAATATCAATAAAACTGCTTTTAGAAAATAAGGATTGTGTATGGCTCTGGATTCATACACTAATATATATATTTAAACAATATTATGAAATAAAATAATTTATTTTACTTTTGGAAAATAAAATGTATTTATGACATCGATAGTTGATATCATCGGCTTTATATATTTCGGAAATTCAAGTGAAGTTTAGATATTAAATAAATGGGTTTTTATTTAGAAATAAACCTATTTTAATTATTTAATAATGATGATAAAATAATTTTTAAAATTTATTTACCAAATTAGATAGTTCGTAGAAAAAATAGAAAATGTGACCGAAGAACGCTTCCGAAATTTCAACTTTTCGACACCAAAAAGGTTTCGAGAATGTTATTCTCCTTTATGCACTATATTACATATATATAAAAGATAATTAACCATATAATAATATGCTTAATTATGTATTATCTTATGTTAATTATGTTTAGCAAGTGATGTGATAAGACATGGTTTTAAAATAACAACTTATATATATACTAAATCGTATCATTATCTCTTGTCATTTTCTTAAGTACCATCATCATTACCCATCATGGGTTAGGGGATATGACTAGAGAAGGGGGAAATATGATATATGAGGGGAAGGAAGGTGGTGATGTGACGTGTCAAAATAATGACATGTTAGGATAGTTTAAAACTAAGGTTAAAATGGTAATTTTCCTGCTTTCCTTCATCTATAAATAAACACCCTCACACATACATTTTCATTTCCATTCCAACTTCATTCTTTTCTAAACCTTCTTCTCTAAAAATTTCATGGCTTCCATAGTTCAAAAAATTTAGAAAAAGTTAGCTTTTTGTGTTGTAACTTGCTTCCAAACCTTCTATACTTCTTATACTTTCATTTCAACATCCTCTCTTCCAAAAACCAAGGCCATCACTACCCCATAAATCCATAGCCAAGCCAAATCGCATCTGTCCGAACCCATTCTAAGGCCTTAGCCCCTCCAAAGTTTCAAATTTTTAAGCTAGAGTCGAACGTAAAGGCGTTGCCGAGTTATAGTCGAAGTTCGGGTGAAGTTCATGAGCATAAAGGTGAGTAAAACTACTTTGTTTTGGAAAAGTTTTTGAATTTATTATAATGTGATATTATTGAGATAATATGATGAGAAAATTTAATGGTTATTATGTGGGTCGATGGTGATTTGATGGATGTTTGCAATTGGTGTTGAATTTGAGATTTGAATGTGATGTTGTCGAGTTAGTAAGCACATAACCTTATATTTATGTGTGTTTCATTGTGTTGCTAAGAGTATGGTAGTATGGATGTATGGTTTTAATCTTAGAACATAAGTATTTTGAGTTGAAACAAAGTTAACAACTTTGTGTGTTGCGACGAACGTGAGATCCGATTCGAATCAAAAACTATGTTTTCTTATTTTAAAGTTTGGAAATTGTTTCAAAGTTTCTATCTTTGTTTCAAAGTCTCAAAAACTTTAAAAGTTATGTTTCTAAATATGAAATAGGAAATAGTAAGCAAGTGTTTACGCTTAAAGTATGTTTAAGCGAACTGCGCTCATAGCGATAGTTGCTATGGACGTAATTCGACAAAATTTTCGAATTTTGTTATAAAACGTTTTCTTTTGAAATGGTTTTGCAAAAGTTTTTCAAACTTAATTAGCAACATAAAAAGAGTTAAGTTAGATAATTTAATAATTTATTATTTAGTCTAATAATTAAAAGTAATTAGCACTTAATTAGTAATTAAGTAAGTGATTAGACGTTAAGTAACACTTAAAGAAGGGTAATGACTACTTATTGATTAATAAGGATTTAATTAGCGATTAATGAAGTTCAGAAGTAATTTAATGATTAATTATTATTTAATTAAGTTACTTAGTTAATTAATTATTATTTAATTTTGTGATTATTTGATTAATTTTTAATTAATTAGGATTTAACTAATAATGAATTGTTTAAACCTTAACTAAGATACATTAGGAAGTTAATTAGGACTCAACCAAGTTCATTAAGTTAATTAAAGTTTAATTATGAGTTAATCTTGATTTAATTAAGATATAATTATGGTTTAAGCTAATTGAATATACTTTAATCTTTTCAAAGCTATTTTTAAACTTAATCGGTTATGTTTTAAATCAATTTTCTTTTTAAGATTAATTTAGTTTAAATTAAAGGATCTCTTGTTTGGACCCACTAGGTAGCCAAATGAATTTAAGTAGTGATTATAAAATGTTGACACATTTTATGTGAAGCAAGTGACTTGTGTTTAACACAAATGCCGAATATCGGTAACGTGATAAACACAAGGAAGTTAATTTCAATAAGCAGGTCAAGGTAACTTAAGCATATAGAATATACTTCTATATGTACATTTTTCACCATTAATGGATGTATCTATATTTGTAACTTGGACATCTACCTATGATTGATTGTATGTTATGTGTGGATCCCTTATGTATCTGATGTTAGGCAATCCCCACGATATAACTTGGATAAATAAACCGAAATTTAATGATCCATTATAGTCATTAAGCCTCCATTTGGTTTTGGAAAGTTAATATTTCATTTTCTTTTAAAATGATTTTCAAAGTTATTATATTTTGAACAAGATATTTAAAGAATGATTTGACAATTGTTTTGAATATTATATAAAGAAGTTTATGAATAATTTTGAGGTATTCATAAAAGGAGTTTTAGAAATAGTTTTGAATGTTTATAAAAAGATTTTATAAATGGATTTGGATGTCTATATCGGAAAGTTTTATACAAGGTTTGAAAGTTTATAAAGAAGTTTATATAATCAGGTTTGAATAATTATAAAGAGTCTCATAAATGAATACGGAGGTTGATAAAAAACGGGGTTGGATCAAAGAAAAAAAGATTTCATGGGTAAAGAAAATTTATAAAATAATTTATTCAAGATAAATAAAGCAGGAAATTGAGGTTTTGGTTTCTCGAGGCTGACCTTTTAAAAAAATGGTGGTATGGAACATCCATTCCACACTTGACACCGAATGAATAGTGCTTTGAGTTATTCTCCAATTTAAATAATGTAGTTCAATCCTTTTTAAGAGATCTGGTAATGGGAAATCTTACAAATGTTTTATGAATATACTTATGTAAAGAAGATAAGTATATGAATGTTGGTAAATGTTTGGGAAAATAAATGAAAATGGTTTTGAGGCTTAGTGATTGCTTTGGGTAATAAATTTTCTAGATTTTGTTGTTGTTATTTGATAGCTAAATAGCCGACTATCAAGTTTGACCCAATTTGACTTAGGAATATTAATGTAAATTCGAGTTCCCCGATGAGGACTCGAATACTTACTTCCAAAAGAACCGGGAATGAGTCCAACAGAAATTATCAGTTGTTGGTATGGAGAGACCAGGATCGGATTTATATATCCGAAAACCACTCCGAACCAACATGTATGTTCAAGTGGAAGATGTCTTGATGATGATTGAAAATGGTGCTCTTTGAATTGCAAGGGCTACTGCTACTAATCCTGACGGTGATTCCAAAATGGATGTAGTAGAGTTAGTGCCTTCGGTTTCATTCAGACCCAAAACAAACTTGTATGGATGAATGCTGGCATTGCATAGACACTTGGAGGGCAGTGTTAGCATTCCAAAATGGATTGCTATTTAGAAAGGTAAAGCGTAGCCTCAAGCCTCACCACCGGGAGGAATGGAAAAAACAGAGCATGCAGCAGAGCTATGTGGTTAGCTACCATTAGGAGCGGTTACCCCATTCTAGATGTCCCTATAGAGTTGGTTTGCATGAAAACACCATGGTAGTATAAGGCCTCAGTGTCAAGGGGGTGAGGTAATCTGGTCTGCCATGTTAAAGGGGCAGCCGACTCTGTGTTAAAATCAATGCATTTTCTGGAGGAGTATCATCGGAAGGTAGTCCCTTACCTTGTCATTTGTTAGAATCCATTCTCCAATACATACCTTACGTTTTCAATTATAGAGCCTAGTATGTTGGAATGTGAGATGCAAGCATTTCAGCATTTTTATCTATTTACTTTAAATCTAGACACTATAATAATATCACTAGATTTTGATATGAAATTTTTTTGGTTTTCATAAGGTAAAAATCCATCTGTTTTTATATGCGGTGTAGTCTTACGAGATAGCCTTTGTTGAAAAGTTTTCAAATATAGAAATCAGTTTGGTTGTTACTTGTTATCGAGGTTTACTCACGCTGGTTTACCAAACTGAACCGGGCGCCATTCCATGTAATGTTTGGGTCAGATCGAGCATGTTTTCCCAGGTTTAGTTGGATACTTTAGAGTTGGAGAGGAGCTGGATGGTCAAGACATATTCACATATATTTTTCTTCTACTGTATTATAGAGTCTATATGTCTGTCAATGAAAGGACAGGCTTCTATAACTGTCTAAATCTAGGATAAGTCTAGTGTACTCTGATGTTGTATATATGAATAAAGATGTTTCCTTTTTGTAAATATCATTGTTGTTTATATATTATTCGTTGTGTTGTGAGATTCTGTATTGTTCAGTTTTCTTCTACCTTCTACCTTCTTCTTTCACCCTAAAAAATCAGTATTTCCAACACTTGAATGTTCGACATGTGATACAGTGGACGTATTAGTGTCGATTTTCGAGGGTCGAAAATCACGTTCGTTACATTTGGTATCAGAGCTGAAGGTTAAGTGAGAACCTTGGCCCTGGTGGGGTAAACTCATTTGGAATTAGGTAAATGAGATCCTAGAATGAGTCTGAGTGTATTATAAATATGAGAGCATATTTGTTAGTGAGTAAAAATGTTGTATATTGTGTTGTTTGATCTCTTGAGTGGCTTAAGAATTCTGGCCAATGCGTTTGGCCAAAGTTATCAATAGGGATTTCCTAAACACTTTAACAAGTCCAATTGACATAATATTGTTTTAAAATTAGTAAATGAGATAATTTTACCAACGATATATTTGATATAAAAAGGAATGATTTTCAAAAGTCTATATAGTTATCGATGAGATGTAGGGTTAAAATTGGATTTAGAATAGAATGTGTTTACTTAAAAGAAAACATTTAGATGATCTTATAAAAACAAAATGGATTATGAGAATGTTAAATCTCGGTGGATTTGATAAAGATTTATATGTTTTTAGAAAACTTATAGTGATTTTACTTAAAGAGATTTTAAGATATAAATATTTTAAAATGGATTTGGAAGTAAAGTTTTCTTTGGATAGTTCGGGAAGGAGTTTCGATCTGCTTTGTAATAATCGAAATAATCTTCTAAGTGACTATCGAATGTTTGCTTAGGCAGATATGATAGTGCACTTAGTAAATTACCCTCTTTGTCATTGTACAATCGAAACGAGTTCGAATCCGAATGAATCCAACGCTAGTGGATGATTTTATTAAATGAAGTATTTATATATAAACAGTATTTTTAAAAAAGGGAATTTGTGAAGAAAGAAATATTTTTATGTAACTAGTTCGAGTGTCTTGGAAATGACTAAAATGGGGTAAGAGATGTGTTCAGATGGTAAACACTTCTCTTGAGTATTTCCCTACTTAGTAAAAGGGATATATAATACTATTTGGTAGTGCCCTGTTCCTTGATATCATTCTAAAGTTACTCGAGCTATATATTATGTTTTCAAAGGGTTAAATATAAAGTATTATTTCAGAAGGTTTTTGAAATAAAACACGGGTATTGTGTTCTAGAATCCCTTAGAGGAATAAAGTTTTCAAAATAAAAAGATGTCTTGATTAAGAGCGTGTTAATAAATAAAGTTTTAAATTTGTTGAACATCCTAAGTTAAGTAAAACTAATGTAAGATGTGAAATTGTGTATACTCTTTTGGATATAGAAGAATTTCATACTAAAACAAATTTGAGTTATAGAATGTTAATAAACTTAAGTAATGTTCGTAAGTGAAATGGCGATTATTTAAAAAGGGTAATTATAATCTTGGGAAGTAGGAGTCAATGGGATTAGTACGTAGATTGTACGTACATCATTTCTCCTTCTCACATAGTTCTCGATCCAAGGTTGGAGTACATGACTCGAGGTGTTTCACACCATTCCGAATAGGGATTTATCGCCCGATTTTGACAGCGAACGTTGATGAGTGTTCTTATGTGGAACCAAAGGTTGTCTATCATAATTTATGGCTATACAAGGAGAACAGAGGTTTCTAATTAAGAAGCTTGATTAAAGACCACACTAGGAAGTCGAATGAGCGATACTAGTTCGAAAATGAAGTTATATATTGGAGTGAGTGATCGAATTAGATTTTGGATAGGAAATATCTATGTACATCATACTGATTGATGAATAGTCTAAAGAATTTCTAGGAATAGGATTGTGGTATAATTTCCCGGATGAAATATTTTAAGGGGGGAAGGATGTAACGACCTGTAAATTTATCACTAGGATAAGTTATATTTATTTTTAAAATATTTAGATATGGGTTTAAAAGTAAGAAATAGTCATGTTTTAAGTGGTAAATAATAATAATTATTTTGTTTGGGAAAAATATTTGCACACAAATTACCGAGGTAAAATATTGATAATCTATAAATATCGTCCTAGGCAAATATCAATAAAATTGATTTTAAACAATAAGGATCGTGCACGACTCTAGATTCATACACTGATATATGTATTCAAACAAGATTATGAAATAAAATAATTTAATTTATTTTTGAAAAAAAAAATGTATTTATGACATTGACAGTTGATATCATCGGTTTTATATATTTCTTCGAAAATTCAAATGAAGTTTAAATATTAAATAAATGGATTTTTATTTAGAAATAAACCTATCTTAATTATTTAATAATGATGATAAAATAGTTTTTAAAATTTGTTTACCAAATAAATAGTTCGTAGAAAAATAGAAAATGTGATCGAAGAACGTTTTCCGAAATTTTGACTTTTCGACACCAAAATGTTGTCGAGAATGTTATTCGCCTTTGTGCACTATATGTACACATATATAAGAGATAATTAACCATATAATAATATACTTAATTATGTATTATCTTATGTTAATTATGTTTAGCAAGTGATGTAACAATACATGGTTTTAAAATAATAACATATATATATACACTAAATCATATCATTATCTCTTGACATTTACTTAAGTACCATCATCATTACCAAACATGGTTTGGGTGATGTGACTAGAGAGAGGGAAGATGTGACATATGAGGGGAAGGAAGGTGGTAATGTGATGTGTCAAAATAATGACATGTTATGATATTTTAAAAATGAAGGTTAAAATGGTAATTTTCCTACGTTCCTCCACCAATAAATACACATTTTCATTTATGTTCCAACTTCATTCTTTTCTAAACCTTGTTCTCTAAAAATTCTATGGCTTCCATAGTTCGAAATTTTTTGAAAAGTTAGCTTTTTGTGCTGTAACTTGCTTCCATACCTTCTATACTTCTTATACTTTCATTTCAACTTCCTCTCTTCCAAAAACCAATGCCATCACTACCCCACAAAGCCCTACCAAGCCAAATCTCCTTTGGCCTAACCCATTTTAAGGCCTTAGCCCCTCCAAAGTTTCAAATTTTTAAGTTAGAGTCGAGCGTAGAGGCGTTGTCGAGTTATAGTCGAAGTTCAAGCGAAGTTCGTTAGCATAAAGGTGAGTAAAACTACTTTGTTTTGGAAAGTTTTTGACTTTATTATGATGTGTTATTATGGCGATAATATGATGAGAAAATTGAATGGTTATTATGTTGGTCGATGGTGATTTGACGGATGTTTCCATTTGGTGCTGAATTTGAGATTTGATGTGATGTGTGTTTCATTGTGATGTTAAGAATATGGTAGTATGGATGTATGGTCGTGATCTAAGAACCAAAGTATTTTCAGTTGAAACAAAGTTAACAACTTTGTGTGTTGCGAGGAACGGGAGATTCGATTCGAACCAAAAACTATGTTTTCTTATTTTAAAGTTTGTGTTCCAAAGTTTCTATATTTATT
Organism: Allium fistulosum; assembly: GCA_030737815.1. Classification (NCBI taxonomy): domain Eukaryota; kingdom Viridiplantae; phylum Streptophyta; class Magnoliopsida; order Asparagales; family Amaryllidaceae; genus Allium; species Allium fistulosum. Next base: position 1,121,208,071 of record CM060904.1, on the reverse strand, counting down.
TCTAAATCTCAAAAACTTTAAAAGTTATGTTTTTAAACATGAAATAGGAAATGATAAGCAAGTTTTTTCGCTTAAAGTATGTTTAAGTGAACTGCGCTCATAGCGATAGTCGCTATGGACGTAGTTCGATAAAATTTTCGATTTTTGTTATAAAACATTTTCTTTTGAAATGGTTTTGCAAAAGTGTTTCAAACTTAATTAGCAACATAAAAAGAGTTAAGTTTAGATAATTTAATAATTTTATTATTTAGTAAAATAATTAAAAGTAATTAGCACTTAATTAGTCATTGAGTAAGTGATTAGAGGTTAAGTAACACTTAAAGAAGATTAATGACTAATTATTGATTAATAAGGTTTTAATTAGTGATTAATGATGTTAAGAAGTAATTTAATGATTAATTATTATTTAATTAAGTTACTTAGTTAATTAATTATTATTAAATTAAGTGATTATTTAATTAATTTTTAATTCATTAGGATTTAACTAATAATGAATTGTTTAAACCTTAACTAAGATACATTAGGAAGTTAATTAGGACTTAACCAAGTTCATTAAGTTAATTAAAGTTTAATTATGAGTTAATCTTGAATTCTTTAAGATATAATTAGGGTTTAAGCTAATTGAATATACTTTAATCTTTTCAAAGATATTTTTAAACTTAATCAGTTATGTTTTAAATCAATTTTCTTTTTAAGATTAATTGATTTTAAATCAAAGGACCTCTCGTTTGGACCATTAAGTATCCAAATGAATTAAAGTAGCGATTATAAAATGTTGACACGTTTTATATGAACTAAGTGACTTTTGTTTAGCACAAATGCCAAATATCGGTAACGTGATAGACACAAGGAAGTTAATTTCAATAAGCGGGTCATGGTAACTTAAGCATATAAGATATACTTCTATATGTACATTTTTCACTGGTGATGGATGTATATACATTTGTAACTTGGACATCTACCTATGATTGATTTTATGTTATGTGTGGATCCTTTATGTATCTGAAGTTACGCGATCCCCATGATATAAATTGGATAAGTAAACCCAAATTTAATGATCCATTGTAGTCATTATGCCTCCGTTTGGTTTTGGAAAGTTAATATTTCATTTTCTTTTAAAATGGTTTTCAAAGTTATTCTATTTTGAACAAGATATTTGAAGAATTATTTGAGAATTGTTTTGAATATTATATAAAGAAGTTTATGAATGATTTTAGGGTATTCATAAAAGGAGTTTTAGAAATAGTTTGAATGTTTATGAAAGGATTTTATAAACGGATTTGGATGTCTATATAAGAAAGTTTTATACAAAGTTTGAAAGTTTATAAAGAAGTTTATATAATCGGATTTGAATAATTATAAAGAGTCTCATAAATAAGTATGGAGGTTGATAAATGTTTTGTAAACGGGTTTGGATTAAAGAAAAAAGGATTTCATGGATAAAGAAAATTTATAAAAGAATTTATTAAAGATAAATAAAACAAGAAATTGAGGTTTTGGTTTCTTGAGGCTGACCTTTTAAAAAAATGGTGGTATGGAACATCATTTCCACACTTAACACTGAAGGAATAGTGCTTAGAGTTATCCTTTTCTCCAATTTAAATAATGTAGTTCAATCCTTTTTAAGTGATTTGGTAATGGGAAATCTTACAAATGTTTTGTGAAGATTAGTATATGAATGCCGATAAATTTTGGGAAAAGAGATTTAATAAATGGAAATGGTTTTGAGGCCTAATGATTGCTTTGGGTAATTAAGTCTCTAGATTTTTTTGTTGTTTTTTAATAGTTAAATAATCGACTATCAAGTTTGATCCAATTTGACTTAGGAAGTATGAATGTAAATTCGAGTTCCCTGATGAGGACTCGAACACTTACTTCCAAAAGAACCAGGAATGAGTCCACCGGAAATTATCGGTTGTTGGTACAGAGAGACCGGTATCAGATATATATTCGAAAAACCACTCTGAACTAATATGTACATTCCAGTGGAAGATATCTTGATGATGATTGAAGATGGTACTCTTTGAAGTGCAAGGGCTACTGCTACTAATCCTGAGGGTGATTCCAAAATGGATTTAATAGAGTTAGTGCCTTCAGTTTTGTTCTGACCTAGAACGAACTTGTATGGATGAATGCTGGCATTGCATAGATGCCTGGAGGGCAGTTCTAACATTCCAAGATTGATTGCTATTTATAAAGGTAAAGCGTAGCCTCAAGCCTCACAACCGGGAGGAATGACAAAAACAGGCCATGCAACAGAGCTACGTGGTTAGCTACCATTAGGAGCGGTCACCCCATTCTAGATGTCCCTTTCAGAGTTGGTTTGCACGCAAACATTATGGTAGTATAAGGCCTCGGTGTCAAGGTAATCCGGTCTGCCATGTTAAAGGGGCAGTGGGCTCTGTGTTAGCATTGGTGCATTTTCTGGAGGTGCATCATCGGAAGGTATTCCCTTACCTTGTCATTAGTTGGAATCCATTCTCTAATACGTGCCTTACGTTTTCGATTGTAGAGCCTAATATGTTGGAATGTGAAATGCAAGCATTTTAGATATTTTATCTATTTACTTTATACCTAGAAACTATGATAATATTATTGGATTTTGATATTAAATGTTTTGGTTTTCGTAAGGTAAAAACTCTTTCATTTTTATGTGCGGTGTGGTCTTACGAGATAGCCGTTGTTGAAAATTTTTCAAATATAGAAATCAGTTTGATTGTTACTTGCTATTGAGTTTTACTCACGCTGGTTTACCAGACTGACCTGGGCGTTATTCCATGTAATGCTCGGGTCAGACTGAGCATGTTTTCCCAGGTTTAGCTGGGTACTTTAGAGTTGGAGAGGAGATGGATGGTCAAGACGTATTCACGTATATTTTTCTTCTGCTGTATTATAGAGTCTGTATGTTTGTCAATGAAAGGACAAGCTTCTATAACTGTCCAAATTTCGGATAAGTCTAGTGTACTCTGATGTTGTATATATGAGAAAAGATGTTTCCTTTTTGTAATGATCATTGTTGTATTATATATTATTCGCTGTGTTGTGAGATTATGTGTTGTTTAGTTTTCTTCTACCTTCTATCTTCTTCTTTCACTTAACAAATCAGTATTTCCAGCACTTGAATGTTTAGCATGTGGTATAGTTGATGTATTAATGTTGATTTTCGAGGGTCAAAAATTCGGTTCATTGCATTTCATCACCCCGGTTGCTTTGTAACCTTATCCTTAGAGCTCTCTTGTACAACTAAATCCATAAATAATAATCTAGAAAGGGTGATGACAATACCTAATGGGTACGACCTACATAGCCTTGCTGCATATCCCCTGTTTTAGTTATTCCTTGTTGATGAGACTAGATGCTACGTTTTACCTTTTTGATAGCAATCCCACTTGGAATGCGAACACTGCCCTCGAGGCAGTAATGTAGTGCCATCAATCATCCATACAAGTTGTTCATCATATGAACAAATCGAAGGCACTACTTCTACTACATCCATTTTGGAATCACCCTCAAGATTAGTAGCAAGAAACCCTTGCATTTCAAATAACTAAATCTTCTAGATGACTTTCATTCGAACACTTATGCCGGTTCGAAGTGGTTTTCGGATAATATATCCACTCTCGGTCTCTTCGAACCAACAATGATAGTTTTAAAAATGGGCCAACATTTAATAGTCGGTTATTTAACTATAAAATAATCAAACAATTCAACTAGAGATTTAACCAATCCCAGTTAAGTACAAAGTAACCACTAAGCCTCTTTTAATTAATCTTTTCGTTAATTAGAACCACTTTGTAAATACTTATATCAAAATACTTTTATAAAGATATATTCAAAAATCTCCTCTTCTCTTTTCATTATTTGAGAAAATATTGATATACGTATCTCAACTGTATAAGTATACTCACAAGTCGTTTCACTTTCAAACTTAGAAAACTTCCCATATACTTATATTAATGGTACAAGTATATTCACAAATCTTAAGAAAGATTTTATTTCCAAACCCACACCCAATTAGGTTAAACCAAATGTCATTCAAAAATATTAATAACAATAAACCCACAACAATTTCCTTTTTGGTGAAAGTAAATAGATCGCACAGAAATTAGACCAAATATACTTAGCACCACTTTCTTGATTTTAACCATTACTATCCTTCGATTAACAATGAATGCCTTGATACACATTTTTAATTTTCAAGATAGAGACGACTTTTCATACCTTAGAATTTGGTGTTAAATATGGACAGAACATTTTCCATACCACCGTAAATTAAGGTTATCATTTCTGGAAATCACATCTCATTTCTTTTTACAAAACTCTCTTTTATAAAACTCTTTCATATTTAAAACTTAATTTATAAATTTCTTTGCACAAAATTTATTTATAAATTATAATTTGTAAGTCCCCACTATAAAATATCACTTATAAACTGTTGAATATGCTAGTATATGATTTTTGTTTGATGATAATAAACATATATATATATATATTCATTTAAATGTATTTGTTAATATACTATTTTATTTTTCACATAATTAAATAAATATTTGCTGAATAAAATAAATAACATAGAAATTGAATTCAAACAAATATTTTATTACAATTTTTGAATAGTACAAAATTTGAGCTCTCACTATATATACAACATTTCACATTACAATACAATTTTTCACTATACAATTATCATTTACATCAGCACCTCACTACATATCACTCATTCACTCGTATTTATCTTCAACTCTATTCTAGATTAAATCCAGCATCTGAATTATTTGCAAAGTAAACACTGACGCGGTAAAATTGAAAAAGAAATATTTGTGCGGTGTAAAATAAATTTGTGTTTTTGAAAATATTATTTGCCTTAGTTATTTGGATTGTTCGTCGTCATTTAATTTTTGAATTCATCATACACGAACAAGCTGTGACATGAAGAGTGTATCACTGTACATGCCACAAAGCCATGCACACCGATATACACTTGATAAAACTACAGGGACATGAGAGCATAAGGTCAAACCCAATCAAAAGCCAGGTTCAACTCAAGTGCAATACAAATAAAGTCACGACACGAGCACAAGGTCAAACCCAAGATATAAGCTGGATTCAACACAGGTGCAATCCAAATGTACAAGTTCAATAAAATGGTCAAGACAACTAAAACAACTCAACCAGTCCAAAATCAAAAATGAACAAGTATAAAAAGTGGCGAACAGCACCTAAAGGAGGCAAACAAGAATACACATGAACCAATAATTTCAACCAGAACTAGCACATATGGTCAGAGAACACAAAGAAGGCAGCATAGATAAACACCTAAAGTACAAAGCAGGTTACATATATATATAGTAATAATATGGGATGCATGTGAATGCATGTATATACATGAGTATGTATGCAACTCGAAGCAAGAAGGTCAAAGGCTACAACTTCAATATTTACAAGTTGATATGCAGACATCAATACAAATGCCTTCAGACTTCATTTATACATATGTTTGCACATATATACATGCAGTCAGAAATACCAGATAGTTGTCTAAAGCAAACAAGTACAAGTACACAAGTGAATGGCCACATGTAGATATATATACACTACAACAATGAGCAGTCGAGTACAAGTTCCAACAGTAGAGGTGATTTCTTATTTTTCTATGGGCTCCAATAGATCCAATACAAACATATGGTCATAGATAATTTTCTGTTTGTCTTTCTTTTCTTTTCTACCTCTGATTCAGTCAAATCCATATAGATTTTTAGATCTGACTAAATCACAAGTATAAGAATTACTGGATAGTTCATAAATGTAGAGGCTCAGCACATGTATACATTGCACCTCTATATTTTATTTTTTATTTTTTTTCCTTTTTATATAAGTTCTTTTCTGTTAATATGGGACCTAAGCAAACTCACAAGGTTGCAACCCCATATCCTTTCTCAATTTTAGACCATATATCCATATTAAGCATCCTGGGTTTTAAACTAATAAATGTATAAAGAAAACCCATATTACTGCTTTACCTCAAAGTTAAATCATAACACAGAAAACTTGTTTAAACATTAGATTCATGGCTCTTTCATATTGAGTAAATCAATATAAAGAGGTTTTCATTAAAACAGATCATAAGACAAGTCAAAGTTACTAAATCATTAAAATGAATCTAGCTTGCAAACAAATGAAATATGAGTTTTAATTAGGCTGCCTCAATATTCAGGACTTATTGCCAATATTTCCAATGAGATTACTCACCTTAATCCCCTTTTTTTTCCTAAGCTTTTCCTTCTTTTGATCTTCTGCCTTCTTCCTACTCTAATGACTGGTGTTACCCATTTCTTTTCTAACTTCTGTTATTTATATATTTATTTTTCTTTTATGAGGCAGAGCCAAAATCTTACTACACCAGGTCTTCTTATATAACTCTGGCTGCTACTAGGGTTTAAGGAAATTACCCAATGTCAATTTTACCCCACCCACTATGATCTACCTCTCATTCTACTTTTTAGAGAAAATGGGTAAGTAGTCCTGGCATTTATTTTCAGAAAAATATACTTCATTGCCACGGTCATGTTATTTGCATGATTTCTGTTTTCTAAAGCAAAAAGGAATTGCTAAAAATGGATAAAGTGTTTGTTCAAAAGCTCATACCATTTTCATGCAATGTAAATTTTCATTTCAGCCAGCATTTGTTTTTGTGCACATGTATAATACATGTATGCCTATCCTGGCCTAAGTCTTTCTCTTTTTTTTTCAAGACTTGATCATTTCTGCCTACATATACATATTTGTAATTTATCTATCCCATCATTTTTATTAATTGTTGCCTATTCTATCACACAGAAAACTGTGTGCATGTTTGTGCACTGTCTTGTGCACATATACATGTTTTTAAACTATGCTTCTGCAATCAGTTTCCTATCCCTATCTTTTCAATGCAATTTCAACAAATACAAACTAAATTAAATCATGAAATTTCTTCACAAAATCAGGGTTATCACACATTTATACATATGTTTGCACATATATACATGCAGTCAGACATACCAGACAATTGTCTAAAGCAAACAAGTACAGGTACACAAGTGAATGGCAACATGTAGATATATATACACTATAGCAATGGGCAGTCGAGTACAAGTTCCAACAGTAAAATGCTTCTACCGGACTTATATATGAATGACCAGATATGTATACAATGAAACCAAACTACAAGTAAAACAATGGCCAGAACATGAAGCAATGAACACAACATCAATGAAACCCATGCAAATAGGTGCAGTTACAACCAGCGATCAATGAAGACTTGATTGTAACGACCATAACATAATTATACTTGAAGCAACTTATCACAAAACTGCAAACAAATCAGAGACATGGACTCAAATACCAAAGGCAACAACAACTTAACCAAACTCAAAGAAAAACCAGACTAGATACAACATGCACCAGTGAAACAAGAACAAGCAGTTCAACAGAGATGAATCGAAGACTGATGCAACTACAGATGCAACAGAGATGTGTGCATACACTTTGAAACCAGACTCGAACAACCATACAACATCTCTACCAAGTGCATGACCATGAAAACAATGCAAGCTCAAATCGAAGCATGTACAGAGCAGTAGCAAGCATAAGGTAATACCAGTAAATCATCACAAATCAAATACATAGTGACTCAAGGAAATATGCAATACAACAAAGTGGACTATGCAATCAACCAAGTGCATAGGCACACACACATACATACATACATGTATGTATGTATATACATGAAAAAAACTGAAGTGCACTATACCAGCAAGCACTCGGGTTGACAGGAAAGAGTTTTAAAGTTAACAAGTCAAAGCAGTTTGAACAAAGCACTGTTCATGTTTTTAAAACAAAGGAATTCAACTTGTAGAAATATACAAATGGACAAATATAGTAAAAACTGTATAGCCGTAAGGAAACAATTTCCTAATGACCGAAATTCTAGGTGTTAACAAAAGTCGAACAAGTTCAAATTATCACAAATTTCAAATTGCCGAAGTCATGCTAGAAATTCACAGAACCAAAGTCAAGTTTAGTCAGAGCCATGGTGACCAAGGAAGAGTCGAACAAGTCAGAAACCAAAGCCGTGATAACCAAGCAATCAGAAATATACATACTGAAAAGGTCAGGATCAATCACAAGCAATCAATTGAAAATCAATGGCCAAAGCATAGCAAGTGACGAATTCAAATAAATATATTCGAACGACAATTAAGGGAATTGAATCCTATAAAAATCCAAGTCATCATCGGTGTTTAAGTCATTCGAGTTCAAGTAACAACAGAGAAGAATAAACCATTCAACTTGTTGTATATGATTTCGACCGAACCAGCCACATCCGGATCCAGGCCGAGCCAACTCCTCTCTACCGAATCAACTCCTCTCTACCGAATCAACTCCTCTCCACCGATCCAAACTACCACCGAACCAAATACAACCGAATCAACTCCTCTCCACCGAGCCAAACTACCACCGAACCAAATACAACCGAATCAACTCCTCTCCACCGAACCAAATACAACCGGACCAAATCCCCTCCACCTATCACCGAACCACCTCATGACCGAACCAAGAGGATGCCGAACCAGACTGCCAGGCCAGATCACTTCAGCCCAGGCCCACCAGCAGTTGTATATATCCAAGACCCCTGCCCCCAACCTCACTCTATAAATAGAGAGGCAGGGGTACAACAATGGCGGACAAGTTTGAGAGCTCAAGCACGGAAGGAACTTTCAAACAACTTTCTTTTACTTGTATCAAAGCTTTGTACTTGTAATCAAAAGAAGAGAAGAGAAATAACATATAAAGTGGACGTAGGCACATTCTGGCTGAACCACTATAAATTTGCGTGTCTTTTTACAGTTTAGCCCCTGCTTTTCATATATTTGCGTAAATCACTCAAATCGCTAAGAACAACATAAGATCTACTAAATCATACAACTTTGAGGTGTTTGTCCATTTTTTGTGCAAACATTTTTGGTGCTTTCATTGAGAGCTAGAAGCTCGAAGCTTCAGCTTCATCTACTTAACAAGTTTTCCTAACAGCATCGTCCGCCACTTGGAAAACATGCCTCCCAAACAGAGAAAAGATGTTAACAAAGAAAAAAACATCGCATCCAGCAGTCTTCCAGATCCAGCTATCACGAATCAAGTAAATCGTCCTCCTCCAGCAACGGTAACAAATGGAGAACAGGCTAACCCAACTGCTCCCGCCGCAGAACAGCCTGCAGCAATTACTAGAGCAGATCTGGATAGAGATGTGGTTGAAGTAACTAACCGCTTCATGTCCCAGCAGGAAGCCTTGGTGGACCATCTCATGTCACGCTTGAGGGACGCTGAAGAATCCAACCGCAACACTGAATCATGGGGCGAGTCCCTGTCTGGAGGATCTCAGAGACAGCAAAGATCTTCCTTCTTCGAAGGAGCTAACGGCAGAAGTAGCCGTGGTAGGAGCCGAGACCGAGCACAGCCCGAAGTTAGGCCTGAGGAAACGTTTGGTACTGAACCCAACGGGGAAGGTACCGGGCGAAGGTCAACTGTAGCTGATCCTGTCATGCTGCCTAACAATAGAAACACCGGTGAACGGGGCCGAGCTAGAGTTCAGCCCGAAGTTGGACTCGAGGAAGTGCTTAGATCAGAACCCAACAGGGGGAGATCAAGGCAAGGGCCAACTGTAGCTGACCCAAGCATGCTCCCAGAAGACCAAAGGCAGCCACGGGAAAATATGAGGAATGGTAGACGACACCATCCCTACAGGTCGTCTGGACGGAATCAATCCCACAGAACAGAACCAAACTCATTTCTATCCGCTCCAAGTTCTGATGAAAGGATGGCACGCTTATTCAGAGAGTGTGTCCAGCGAGAGCAAAGAGATCGAGGGATAGGCGCTAGGGTAACCAGCCCTTTTGCCCGCAATATCGAAATTGCTATCACCCCCCGAGAATGGAAGATGCCAACAATGGAACCCTACAAAGGAACCTCCGATCCCGTTGTACACTTACAGAGGTACACGCAGCATATGCTCATGAGTGGAGCAACAGAGGGAGTACTGTGCAAATGCTTTCCGCTCTTCTTAGCAGATCTTGCTACCTCCTGGTTCTGTCATCTACCCCAAGGATCCATCAGCTCATGGGAAATGTTGAAAGAAAAATTTATCAGTCAGTTCCGCATTCATGTGGAGCAACCTAAGGACGCTTATTCCTTATCCAGCGTCAAACAGAAACCCGGAGAAAAGCTGCAGCAATACCTAACCAGATTCAACGCCGCAGCAGCCGCAGTTCAAGATGCCGATGAGAAGCTTATCCTAATGGCCCTCTGCAGTGGGGTGCATCCGGACACTAAATTTGCTAGAAGGTTGACAAAAGAAAAACCAGCTACTTTACCCGATTTCTTCCATGAAGCCGGGAAATACATTAGGCTTGAGGATGCTGCCATTGAGGGGCAGTCAGGACAGCAAAGTAAGACGACCCATGGCAACGCCCCTGCTGTGGCGAGGGACGTTCGAAGAAATGATTCCAGAGACAATGCTGGGGGCAAGAAGGTAGAAAAGCGCCTATATCGGCCAGGACCAAGATTCGACACTTACACCCCTTTGAACGAGACCGTCGAAAATATCTTCCTTGCCACCCAGGGCGAAGTTAGATACAAACGCCCACCATACAAGAAGGAATCAGATAACGCACAGAAGTCTGGAAAATTCTGCCGCTTCCACGAATCTCACGGACATGATACCAACGAATGCCATCATCTCCGAGATCTGATTGAGGAACACATCAGAAGGAAGAAACTGGAGCGTTATGTAAAAAGTCAAGACAGAACTCCAGCTCCTGCCAATGAAAACCCAAGGCTACCCTCACCAGGGACCGACAGAGGAAACCGCAACGCTAGCAGCTCTAGTCAAGAGAAGATAGTGGTCCATACCATCTCAGGAGGTCCGCACATCGCAGACAGAAGTTGGAGAGAGATGGAAAGATATGGGAAGTCGCTTAGAGACAATAGAGACTGTGTCAATACGGTTATAGAAGAGCGCCACCCAAAGCGGAAAGAAAGTGATGACATCACATTCAGTAAACGCGACCTAGAAGGAAGACAGTACCCTCACATGGATCCCATGGTTATCTCTGCCCGACTCGGTCCCGCCGAAGTTTACCGAATCCTGGTAGACACTGGAAGCTCTGTAAATATCCTGTTCAAACACGCATTCGACAAAATGAAGCTATCAATGAAGGATGCATCTCCCTGCGATAAACCACTACACGGTTTCACTGGGGATGCGAAGATGCCCCTCGGGCAGCTGGACCTCTTTGTTGAGATTGGAAGCCATCCCCGCTCCGTTGTAAGGAAACAAACGTTTGTGCTGGTAGAAAACCATTCGGCCTACAACGCCTTCTTAGGAAGACCAGCCTTGTCTGACTTCCAGATTGTCCTAGCCCCATGGTGCCTGAAAATGAAATTTCCAACAGACAATGGGGTAGGGGAAGTGGAAGGAGACCAGGATATTGCACGAGACTGCTATGTAACCGAACTTCGTAACAACCACAAGAAAGATAAGGGGAAAGGTGTAGAGATTGCCCTCTGCACAAAAAACCTTGAAGCATAGCAACTAAAGAAAGCCCCTCCTCTTCGATACACCAGCGACCCTTTCAACGAATTAGACCCTAGGGACAAAGAGGAGGAGGCCACCGCCGAGCCTGCAGAGGCTATGGAGTTTATATCTGTAGACAAGCACGACTCAAGTAGGCTACTGAAAGTTGGGTCCCAGCTGAAAGCTGAATTGAAGGAACAACTCATTGATTTTCTCCACCACAACTTGGATGTATTCGCTTGGTCACACGCTGACATGACCGGAATCTCCCCCGACATAGCGTGCCACGTATTAAACATTGATCCTACCAAGGCGCCTGTAAAACAAAAAAAGAGAAGTATGGGGGCAGAGCGATCAGCGGCCCTCGATGAAGAAGTAAAGAATCTACTCGCCAATGACTTCATACGAGAAGCTATTTACCCAGAATGGATCGCCAACCCGGTACTAGTAAAGAAGGCTAATGGGAAGTGGCGGACCTGCATTGACTTCTCCAACCTAAACGATGCCTGCCCAAAGGATTGCTTCCCGCTTCCCAGAATCGACCAACTTGTAGACAGCACAGCCGGGCACGAACTCCTATCTTTTATGGATGCATACTCAGGATATAACCAAATTCCTATGCATGCTCCCGACCAAGACCACACTAGTTTCATCACCGACCGTGGTTTATACTGCTACAAAGTGATGCCCTTCGGACTTAAAAATGCAGGAGCCACCTACCAGCGCCTCGTCAACAAGATGTTTGCAGGGCTAATAGGACGAACAATGGAAGTATATGTAGACGACATGCTGGTAAAATCACGTAAGCCACCTAGGCGAAATGTTCCAGGTACTTCGACAGTATGGAATGAAGTTGAATCCACTAAAGTGCTCCTTCGGAGTGTCATCGGGAAAATTCTTAGGATTCATCGTCCATGCCCGAGGGATAGAAGCAAACCCTGAACAAGTCCGAGCATTAAGGGACATCAAGATACCTTCCACCCGAAAGGAAATGCAAAGCCTAAATGGAAAAGTGGCTGCCCTAAGCCGATTCATCTCCAAAGCAACGAAAAAGTGCGTCCCCTTTTTCGAAGCTCTAAAGAAAGATAAAGGAAAGTTCGAATGGACGGACGAATGCTTAACCGCTTTCCTTAACCTAATCGAACACCTCCAGAAACCATCGGTACTCTCGACCCCAAGCGAAGGCGAAGAATTATACCTATACCTTGCTGTGTCATCTCACGCTCTAAGCGCTGCCTTGGTAAGGGAAGACAACCGCACGCAACGACCAGTTTACTTCGTCAGTAAAAGGTTTACTGGGGCAGAAGTCAGATATCCTAAGCTTGAAAAGTTAGCATACTGTTTACTAATCACTTCATGAAAACTACGTCACTACTTCCAATCCCATTCCATCAAAGTTCTGACCGATCAACCACTGAGGCAGGTACTCCATCGTCCCGACACTTCCGGGCGACTACTTAAATGGTGTATTGAGCTGAGTCAATATGATATCACCTATCACCCTCGCACCGCCATCAAGGGACAAGCCATGGCTGATTTCATTGCAGAATTCACTACCAACGAGGATAAGGAGCAATTGGAAATAACGGAAGATATCAAGTGGAATCTCTTTGTGGACGGTGCATCTAACGAACAAGGCTCGGGGGCAGGTGTGGTAATAATCACTCCCAAGGGAAATAAACTGTACTATGCTATAAGGTTGGAGTTCGCTGCCACCAACAACGATGCAGAATATGAAGCAGTGATAGCTGGACTAGAAATTGCCATAGAAATCGGAGCCAATTCTTTGTGTCTTCACAGCGATTCTCAACTTATTGTTAATCAAATACTAGGGGAATTCCAAGCTCGAGAGGAACGACTCATCGCATATCTAAAGAAGACCAAGTTGCTTCTCAGCCGATTGGATCAGTACTTAGTCAAACACATCCCTCGGGAAGAGAACCAAGAGGCCGACGAATTGGCAAAGCAAGCGAGTATGAGAGACATCGCCATCTTCGGGGCAGTAACCATCTCAAAGCAAACGGTCCCGAGTTTTGAACAAGTGAATCTGATAGCCGCAGCCGAAGAAGCAACTTGGATGACTCCCATCCGAGACTACCTACAAGGTGGCACACTACCCAACGGGCGCAATGAAGTCAAGAAAATCTTGAGGAAAGCGTCCCGCTATACGATACAGGAAGACATCCTCTATCGGCGCGGTTTCTCCAACCCATTATTAAGGTGTGTCGCCGGAAGGGAAGCCAAGGAAATCTTATCCAACATCCATCAGGGGAGCTGTGGAGATCACACCGGGGGGCAAAGATTAGCAAAAAAGATACTCCGATACAGATATTTCTGGCCCACCTTAAGCAAGGACGCCTTAGATTTCGTCAAGAAGTGTGACAGATGCCAAAAATTTGCTAAGATCCCTCGGCTTCCAACAACCGAGATTACTCAGATGACCAGCCCTTGGCCCTTCGCGATATGGGGAATTGACTTAATCGGCGAGCTACCAATGGGCCGAGGCGGGGCCAAATATGCTATAGTGGCAGTTGATTATTTCACCAAATGGGTGGAAGCGGAACCTCTAAATAAAGTATCTTCAGCAAAAGTTATTAACTTCTTGATCAAAAATGTTCTGTGCAGGTACGGAGTCCCACTCAAAATCATATCAGACAATGGACTTCAATTTGACAGCGAGGAATTCGCCAACTGGTGCCAAGAACATAGAATTCATAAAAGCTTCTCATCCGTAGCATATCCCCAGGCAAACGGACAAGTCGAAGCGGTCAACAAAATTCTGAAAACTCTAATAAAAAAGAAGCTCGAAAAGTCAAAGGGCGCTTGGGTGGATGAACTTCCTACGGCACTATGGGCCTATCACACATCTTTCAGAACATCGACAGGGCACACTCCTTTCTCTTTGGCATACGGATCGGAGGCTATGCTCCCAGTTGAAACTATTGTGCCTTCCCATCGTCGGATCCACTATAACCCAGAAGAGAACGAAGAACTCCTTCACATGTCTTTGGATCTAATCGAGGAGAGAAGAAACGATGCAATCCTCAAAACAGCAGCCCACAAGCAAAAAGTGGCAGCACAATACAACTCCAAAGTCAAGCATCGTACCTTACAAGAAGGGGATCTTGTCCTCAAGCGAATCTTCCCTCGCCCCGGAGCACTAGACCCAATCTGGGATGGACCATATGTAATTCATAAAGATCTCCACAACGGAGCCTATATTTTGTCAACAGTGGACGGAGAGGTGTTCCAGAGGGCATGGAACATCCAACACCTCCGTCGATACTTTTCTTAACTTGTATTGCCCATATGAAGTGAATTAACAAAGAGAATCAGTGGACGTAGGCCTTTTCGTGCCGAACCACTTTAAAAAACCTTGTCTCTTTTTTTTTGTTCCTTTGTATCTTGGCTGCTTGTTAACTTTATCCTTTTCTGTTGAACAAAATACTGAGTATACGGCACTTCTATTCAAAGCGCTCCACAACACAACTTCACCTGGACAAGACCTAACAGGTACTACGCGAATCTATGCCCTCGCCAATGAGACACTTTTGCTCCAGCATCCCTCTGTTGCGGGTTAACTCATTGCTCGCGACGGCCCTTAAAGCCAACTGTAATGAGCCGATTATAAGCCACCGAGAAGGCCGACTATAGCCGAGGCAGCTCATTACGGCGTTAGGCTCGCCGGCAACTGTGAACCGACTATAAGCCCCAACATAAGGTGTGGCCAGCCAGGGGCAGTTCACAGTTGACGATCGGCACCCACGCTAGCCGGCCACAGTAAATCGAATAATACCCACGATTACGGGCCATAATGGCCCGGGTAGTTACTGTGCGCGATCTCGGCTCCGATGTGTCTTAAGTACGGCTGTGGTAAAAAAGAATTAACTCCCCGCGGAGGCGTAAGATGGGTGACAAATGTCTCCAAGACCCACAGCTAGGGAAAGTGACTACAAAACCCGTTTGCCATGAACTTAAGCACATCGAAGGCCTTCCGTGATTGGAAGTTTTACTATTTCACGTATTTCAATTTTACTTAAAAAGCTTTTTTTTCCTATCCCCTATAACAATCCCTAAAGTACATGATACAGAGTAGGAGATACTCGCCAATGGGTGTAGGGACTCACAGTGGCAGGACATTCGACTACATTCTATGCTCGGTCCTACGAGATATTCAAGACTGCCATCTACGATTAAAACATGAAAGGCGGTATTTTCTTCTTTTATATACAAATACATGACTATAATTTGTTCACACCACACGCTAATATTGCAAGTCATAAAATTATGGTGTAGAACCAGAGTCTCACATCAAACACAATCTAATTACTAGAATATACATAGCTACAATTCTCATACGATATGTCGAAATAACAACAAATATTAAAGAAACGACAAAATCAGCTTAAGTTAAAAAATTACACGTCGAGAATAATGTTGATTATTACAAGTAGCAAGAATTACAACTTAGAAGTTACTCTACTGTCTTAAGACTAACAGATACAACAATGCCAAGCCTACAAAAAGAATTTTCCAGGTCTAATCAGGGAGCCGGTTGCGTCGAAGTCTTGTCCTTGCTCTTTTGCCCGCCTGTCCGGTCATAAAAAAGATTCATTAGTGATAAGTAACCAAGTTAACGGAAAGACTAGAAAGGAAGACTTACCAGCACCTGCTTCTTGACCGTCCTGGTCGTCATCCTCTACCTGCACACCTGCCTCTTCAGCAGCAAGCAGCCGCATACCCTCCTTTACCGCCACTTTCTCCTCCTTGGTGAACTGGGCAGTGACCACATCCATACTGAAGACCGTTCCACCCTCTTTATCTGCATCAGCCTTAGCCTCCTCCAAAGCCCGAAGATAGATCTTGGCCATGACCCTGGGATAATCATCCATCCAAGAGAGATTGCCCTGCTTCCAAGTTCGGAAGTACATGTCCTGGAGCATGTCATCCATCATTCCCTCATTCTCCTCAAACTCCCTCATCCGGGCATCGGAAGCCGACAACCTTTCGACGGCAGCATCTCTCTCCAATATGTATCTCGAGCAATCAGCCTGAAGGGACCTCCGCATCACCTCCATCTCTTCCCTCAACTTAGCTTGAGCAAGCTCTGCAGCCTCAAGTTTCTCGGACAATTCCTCCACCTGCTCGAGATCCGCTCTCCGAACCTCATCCACCGTGGCAATAGCCATGTCAATCCGCTCTTTGCAAGCAGTTTCCATTTTCCGCAATTCAGCCCGACTGGCCTCTTCCATGGTTTTCCTTAGTCGCCCAGTAGCAGCCTCATGCTGAGAAATCTGGATAGCCTGATCCGCAAGCTGTTTGGCCTGATCCGAAACCACCAATCGAAGTCGGATATTGGCGCTCCCAATCTCCTCTCCGGCCTTAACCAGTCGAGCATGATGCCCCATCAGCTTCTTGGTCTCCTCTGCCACCCGATCAATATTAGCTTTGGCCTCGTCTCCCATAGCGACTATACGAGTAGTGAGTAGATCGAGATCTAAGGACTTGACTTCATCAAGTACTCGTACCATGGGGTTACGGGGGAGAAGGTGTTCGCCAGTGACTTCGTCAAAAGTAATATCATGAGAACTTGGATCCAGATCAGGATGACCCGCAAATGGATTACGGGCCAAGTCGGGACGGTCGATATAAATAACAGAAGGGTTTCCGGACGGATGTGGAGAAGGTGCAAACTCGCTACCCTCCTCAGTAATATCATGAATAGGCTGAGCCGGAGGCTGAGGACCGGGCGAAGTTTCGGATAAAGGATGACTCCTCTTCCTCTGCTGAATACCCTCTTCGATGACCCCAAGAAGAGGACGGTATCCGACTACATCCCCGGAGCGTTGGGTTGAGGGCTTCGGCTTAGCAGAAATTTTGGAAAGTTTATATTGCTCAAGCCTGTGTCGAAGGTCTGAAGCTTTGGGCGTCTTGCCTGCTCCTGATATAAAGAACAAGCGTCACAATCTTACATTACTATACGATTCGAGAAACGCGGTAAATTACAAGTTAAAAAAGGAAAAGAAACACAGCTGTGGTTGTACAAACCCTGGGGAGGAGTGGGATACTGCAATAAGTCCTGGATTTCATTCCAGGACGGGAGCGGGTCATAAAATATTCCTAAGTCCCTATCATTAATGAAGCATGCAGGAGTCAAGAGTTCACCTTGAGTCGTCGGAGCCACCTTGGCTGGAATGGTCGGAGAAGACTCACTTGCACCAGTCCCGGCTTTGTCCGCCTTCCCGGTCTTCTCTGCCAAAGCCGGATCCTCATCCAACCCCTCAAAAGCCTGGTGGAACGCATCATCCGTCCACTCCTGAATCTCGCCCGCTTGCCCAGGAAGTAGGGCCCTGACACCATCGCCACCTTTGTCACCATCCCGACCATCTCCACCCTCGCCTCGTTCCTCCTCTATGTCTTCCTCCTCCCGGGTAAGTGGACAATTGCTGGGGGAAGGACCGTCCGATTTCTTGAGTTTCTTACCTCCGACAGCTGGAGGTTTTGTGAAAGGTTTCCTCTTGCTACCCTCTGCCGTAACACCCTCCTTGGTCTGAGCAGCCGCCCTCTCCTCCGCCGTTTCCCTCAACTTAACTACAGACTGCTGCGGAAGGATTAGGTTATATTCCAGAAGAATCGCATTTCTAATCAAGAAGGCAGATGATCTATATTTCCCAAGAATGGCTTCTATCTCAGCCGCCGTCTGAACCAGGCGGTCAGTCTCCACAACCGGAAAGCCACCTGTCGCTAGCAAAAATGAGAAAGTATGAGAAGAAGCATCGCAATCGGAATAGAAATTATAAGTAAAAGCATCAACTTACATCCAGAGGTAAAGCGCCGGATTGAAACGGATTCGTCCCTAACAAAGAACCACTCTTTCTTGAACATGCTGAATTTAGAGTACAGATCCAAGACTGGTTTGAAGGTCACGGCTGACTCCAAGCTAATGTATGGGGATCCTTTCTTGTAGCCTCTCAAATTATATAAGTACCGGATCTCCCGGTTGGAAGGAGGGCGCCCGTACTTCCTCTGAAAGATGACGAAAAGGCTCGCCAGTATGGCATAAGAGTTGGGCTGAAGCTGGAATGGGGCCACCTTTAGATACGTGAGGAAGCTGACTACCCAAGCATTGAGAGGCGGGATAGCACCACACATACAATGGTACCTACTAAAAGCAAAGTACCCTTCGGGAGGATTGTATGGCATGACTCCTGGGCCCGGCAACAGCATGAGGGCTCTATCGATCCCAAAGGAACGAGATATAACATCGAGCTGCTCCTCTTTGAGAGAGCTAGGAAAGCAGTCAGGCGGGGAATCCAGCAGCTCCTGGGGACCATGTCCATCCACTAATGACCTTGGGGCGGGCCCATGACGCTCCGATCCTGGTTGAGCTGGGGGCACGGCCGAGGACTCTCTTTCGCCCCCAGACTTCTTCTTATCTGACCTGGTTTCAACTTTTCGAGACATTTATCTGCAAACATGGGAAAGGTATATCGTTAGAACACACAAACATTGCAGTATGGGATTTTACATGTAAATTCAAAATGTAAAAGTCATATTCAATCAGCATACGAATGCACGTTCATTCGGCATTCAATCATCATCAACAAGTAACAGGTCCATTCGGCATATAAACACATCAGTCCATTCGGAAGTACGATACGGAAACGCATTCGGCAAAAGGAATAATACCTGATTCGGCTAAAAACTCGGTCCGGCTAAAACACTTGGTTGATTCGGCTAAAAACCTGATTCGGCTAAAAACTCGATCCGGCTAAAAACCTTGGGTGATTCGGCTAAGGACTTGGTTCGGCTAAACTCTCACTTGATTCGGCTAGAGGCTCGATTCGGCGAATACTTTCGGAACGATTCGGCAGATAGAAAAAACGGAGGTCCTAGTCCCCTACTTATAAGCGAAAGCAGAATACCGGATCAGATGATTCGGTAGTGGGAACCGGATGAAGATGGTAAAATGGGATTGTCGAAAAACAAAGCAGGACATGCGCACGCACACGCCCTACTTTGGGGGGCAAGTGTTGTATATGATTTCGACCGAACCAGCCACATCCGGATCCAGGCCGAGCCAACTCCTCTCTACCGAATCAACTCCTCTCTACCGAATCAACTCCTCTCCACCGATCCAAACTACCACCGAACCAAATACAACCGAATCAACTCCTCTCCACCGAGCCAAACTACCACCGAACCAAATACAACCGAATCAACTCCTCTCCACCGAACCAAATACAACCGGACCAAATCCCCTCCACCTATCACCGAACCACCTCATGACCGAACCAAGAGGATGCCGAACCAGACTGCCAGGCCAGATCACTTCAGCCCAGGCCCACCAGCAGCTGTATATATCCAAGACCCCTGCCCCCAACCTCACTCTATAAATAGAGAGGCAGGGGTACAACAATGGCGGACAAGTTTGAGAGCTCAAGCACGGAAGGAACTTTCAAACAACTTTCTTTTACTTGTATCAAAGCTTTGTACTTGTAATCAAAAGAAGAGAAGAGAAATAACATATAAAGTGGACGTAGGCACATTCTGGCTGAACCACTATAAATTTGCATGTCTTTTTACAGTTTAGCCCCTGCTTTTCATATATTTGCGTAAATCACTCAAATCGCTAAGAACAACATAAGATCTACTAAATCATACAACTTTGAGGTGTTTGTCCATTTTTTGTGCAAACACAACTCGAATCAAAGTCGAGAATAATTAATAATCAAAAAAAGGCATTCACGTACCAATTCACACATCAATCAAGCTCGACAATTTGAAGCAGTCGAGAAATCAATCAAAGAAAGCAAACGAAGCATCATTCAATCAACAATAGAAAGCGGCGGCTTTAAAGAATATCACGAACCCTAATTTTGAAAGAAAGAGGAACAACGAAACAACCATTTTTCACAGAGCATACGGCCGATAGAATAAAAGAAAAGGAGGGATAATTTTTTTATCACTTAACATATTTGGGCTGGCTTTATAATTTCATTTGGGCTTTAGTTTGTTTAAATTAGGGTTTTTGTTTTAGTTTGTTTTTATATTGTAATTCTTTTTAAAACTTTTGTAATTTTCTAGTCGTGTGACTAGGGAACGAACTACGGTGGTGTAGTTTTAGAATTTGCAACTCAATGGCTGACTTGTGGCAGGGTTTTGAGTGTAGAGTTAGGTTAGTCGATAGCGGGTGTCGTGAGTTTTCGTGTGTAAGCGTCTGACTACTTAATTTATAGTAGAAACCTTGGGGGCAGCACGTAGGCAGGGTTTTGCCGAAGCTGGGTAAATCTGTGTTGTTCTATTTCTGTTCTTTATATTCTGCTATTATCTGTGTTGCTATTATTCTGCTATTATCAGTGCTGCGATTATTTTATATACCTCTGCATTAAATTTTTATAATTAATAGTATCACCCTATTCACCCCCCTAGGGTGAAATCGATCATACAAGTGGTATCAGAGCTAGGAACAAAAGTAAATTTTTGTTTTACAAATTTGATTTTTCAAAAACCAATTTTTGTTTTAAAAATTTGAATTTTTAATGGCTTCTTTTAATAATGCTTTTGCTGAAGGTCAGACCATAGTTAGACCACCAATGATCAATGGTGAATATGCTTACTGGAAAAATAGAATGAAATTTTTTCTAAAAACCATTTATGGTTGGAATATTGTTGAGACAGGTTATAGAGCACCAACTATAATTATAGATAATCAAGAAATAGATAAACCGATGGATCAATGGACAGATCTAGAAAATAAACTATAGAATGCTAATGCTAAAGCTATGAATTCTATTATTTGTTCATTGGATCAATTTGAATTTAATCGTGTCTCACATTATCTAACTGCGCAGGAAATCTAGCACACACTTGAAGTGACTCACGAAGGAACATCTCAAGTCAAGGAATCCCGCCTTGCCATGCTTAGTAGCGAATACGAGAATTTTACAATGGCCAAGGAAGAAAATGTCAAAGAGATGTACGGACGACTTTCCAATATCATATACAAATCAAAAGCTCTTGGAAAACCATACACATAATTGGAAATAGTCCGAAAAATCCTCAGAGTCCTTCCATGGAATTTTGAAGCCAAGGTCACTGCTATTCAAGAATCGAAGGATTTGAAACAATTCAAAGTTGAAGAACTCATCGGAAATCTCACCACTTATGAGCTAGAAATGAAATTCAAAGAAGAAAGCGAAGGAGGAGATACCTGAAAGAAATCAATAGCTCTCAAAGGAACAACAAAAAGTGATGATGATGGAGCAGCTGAGCTGGCACTGATAATAAAGAAATTCAAAAGGTGGAATCGCAGATATGGAAATCCAGCTCTAAATCAACAATTGAAAAGCAGAATAGCTAAAGTACTCGACAACTCAGAAGAGCAGGAGATCATATGCCACAAGTGCAATAAACCCGGTCATATCAAGCCCAATTGTCCTCGGAATCGGTTCAGCCATGGAAAGAAACAGAAAAGGAGAAGTTTTGCAGCGACTTGGGATGAAACTGATGAAGATAATAAAAGCACTAGCAGTGAGAGTGAAAAAGCAGATACGTGCCTTCGTGGTGATATAACTGATAGTGATGATGACGAGCAAAGTGAGGTATCAAAACTTACTCATTCAGAATTACTTATATATTTTCACGAAGAAAATGTCTGTTTCGAAAGACTTAAGGAGAAATACGCTAAATTTGAATCACAAAGAGATACTTTGATAGATTTAAATAAACAACTTGATCAATTAGTCAAAAACTATCAAACCAAGAGCCCTAAGTGTGATAAGTGTCCATCACTTGAGGAAGAGATTAAAAAATCAAAAATTAAAATTAAATCGCTTGAAAATGAAATTCTGATTTTGAAAGAGAGTGAAAATACTAGGAGAGAAAATTCTATTAAAAGGTGCACTCAATTATTGAACGAAAACGAAACACTCAAAACACAAGTCCAACAACTGTCAACGACTTTAGGAAAATTATCCACAGGAGAAAAATCCCTTAATATGCTAATAGGAAAACAAAGAGTCAATATTGATAGACAAGGACTTGGGTATACTCAATCTAAATGTGTTGGTAACGAAATTAATCAAGTAAATTCCGAGTGCACAAATTGTGGAAAAACTGGACACAATCACAATATTTGCTGGTATAGACCCAAACACGTGAAAACCATTCCAATTTGGGTTCCAAAAGGCACGAATATAAAATCCCTTAAAGTTAAACAAATCTGGGTGCCGAAAGGAACATATATAAATAGTTTTGGGTCTGCTCAAACATATCTTTCAAAATCAATTGCCACTAACAACCATGGACCTATAAAAACAAATAGGTCACAAAAATCTTTTCTCGTGTAGGTGTGGTGGCAGCCTAAGGAACAACAACAGTGTTATCTGGATTCTGGCTATTCCAGGCACACAACGGGTGACAAATCAAAGTACCTTAGCCTAATATAAAGGTGACAAAATCACAATGGGCAACAATGAAATATTATCGGTAAAGGTAAAATAGGTAATGGTATATTCATCTTGAATGATTTATTAAATGTGAAAATCTGCACCATAATCTGAATTAAATCAACCAGTTATGTGATAAGGAAATGAATGTTGATTTTGATTCTGACTTTTTCAAAATTGTTGGCCAATTATAGTTTTATGCCGAGAATACTATAAGTATTTCTAGAGACTTTGAATTAGTTCATATAGATGTGTTTGGACTAATGATGGTGTTCTATTGATTACTGATTACTCATGATACAAGTGGTATATTTGTTTATCTTATCTGGCACCATGGTCATTATTTGTAAATTTGGACGATTTCAATCCAAATTCAAGAGAATTTCATTTAAAAGATATTAAAAATGATTTTAAGATATTTTGTTGCACACTTCACGGTCTGGTCTATCACAACCAACTAATGATAATCTTGAGTCAAAGGGGAATTCGGATGCAGATAACACCTGTAATCTAGTTGATCGAAAAATTACTAGTGGAACGAGTTTTATGAAGAGACATTCATTAGTTGCATCACATTTTCAGAGAAAATATCTGCATATTTTTCATTTTAACTAATTTTCAAATAAGCAGACATTTTTCTTATAAAACCCCTTCCAGAAAATCGCTTTTGTTGACCTTGTTTCAGATTAGTTATTTTAGAAAATTAGATTTTATAATTATTTTTGGATTTAATCTTAAATGACTATATTAACTAATCTGACTCCCTACTAATTATCGAAAAGAAAGATAGTGATTGAAAAAGTGACGAGTGTTGATATTAATCATATATTATAACTTGAGACAGTATATTTAGTAAATTTCTTTAAAAATTTAAACAAGATTTATAATAATTTTTGATTGGTGAAAATTCCATGGCTATCTCTATTTCTATCATATTTCTAACAACCATCACTCATCAAAATCCAATATAGTATGTCAATATGTGATATTTTAAACGGGAAATCATTCGTTTTTTAAATTTATTATATTTTTTAGCAATATAAACATCCAAAGTATTCACTCTCATTTAAAAGTCCTCACGGTTATGCATGGGTGAATTACTTGGAATTTTTGATTATGTGCTTTCATGCTCATTTAAAAGTCCTCACGGTTATGCATGTATGGAACACATATCAAAATTGATTGATTAAATAGACAAGTTGATTCTAATCCCATTTAAAAGTCCTCGCAGTTATGCGTGGTTAGAAGATAATTGAATTCATTTTTTTTTAAATTTCGAATACTACTAATCTCATTTAAAAGTCCTAACGGTTATGCGTGGTTAGTAGATATTCAAATTCCTGATATAAATATACCCCAAATAGACACAACTATATGGTTTTGTATACCGACATCATCACTATCATTCTAAAGTGGAATATGTGCCTAACAGAGTATTTATGATTTTTGTTTGATTTTTTATTGAAATTTGATATTTATACTTGATTGGGTATTAATATTGTATTAATGTCTATCACTTTATCTCTATTTATCTAACACTATTACTCTTTTGTTGATAATAAAAGGGGGAGAGAAAAGTTAAGATTTTGGCGAATAAAGGTCAAATATTTTATTTTCTATTTTCTATTTGCATCTAGGTTCATTTGCATATTATTATTTATTTTGAAGCATTTATGAATGGGGGGTTTTGTTGTAGAGAGGGAGCATTCAAATAGGGGAGCAAATTGAATGATCAAATACATTTAATAAAATTCAAAATCTTAAATATATGTTTGTTATCATAAAAAGAGGGAGATTGTTGAATAAGCTAGTATATGATTTTTGTTTGATGATAATAAACACACACACACACATATATATATATATATTCATTTAAATGTATTTTTTAATGTACTATTTTATTTTTCACATAATTAAATAAATATTTGCTGAATAAAATAGATAACACGGAATTTGAATTCAAACAAATATATTATTCAAATAAATATTTTATTATAATTTTTGAATAGTATAAAATTTAAGCTCTCGCTATATCTAAAACATTTCACATTACAATACAATTTTTCACTATACAATTATCATTTACATTAGCACCTCACTACATATCACTCATTCACTCGTATTTATCTTCAACTCTATTACAGATTGAATCCAGCATCTGAATTATCTGAAAACTAAACACTGACGCAGTAAGACTGAAAAGGAAATATTTGTGCAGTGTAAAATAAATTGTGTGTTTTTGAAAATAATATGCCTCGGTTATTTGGGTTGATCGTCATCATTTAATTTTTGAATTCATCATACACGAACAACCTATGACATGCACAGTGTATCACTGTACATGCCACAAGGCCGTGCACACCGATATACACTTGATAAAACTGCAGGGATAGGTGGGCATAAGGTCAAACCCAATCAAAAGCCGGGTTCAACTCAAGTGCAATACAAATAAAGTCACGACACGAGCACAAGGTCAAACCCGAGCTATAAGTTGGATTCAACACAGGTGCAATCCAAATGTACAAGTTCAATAAAATGTTCAAGACAACTAAAACAACTGGACCAGTCCAAAATAAAAAATGAACAAGTACAAAAAGTGGTGAACAGCACATAAAGGAGGCAAAAAATATACACATGAACAAACAATTTCAACCAGAACTAGCACATGTGGTCAGAGAACACAAAGAAGGCAACAGAGTTAAACACCTCAAGTACAAAGCAGGATATATATATATATATATATGCATTAATAATATGGGATGGATGAGAATGCATGTATATACATGAGTATGTATGCAACCCGAAGCAAGAAGGTCAAAGGCTACAACTTCAATATTTACAAGTTGATATGCAGACAGTAACACAAATGCTTTTAGACTTCATTTTGAAATGACCCACTTAAATTTTTTTTTTTAATATTCAGTGGCCATTTAATCAAGAAAATGTTTCATTCTAATTTTCTTTTATCCAGGATCTTTATGCCAATAAGAATATTGGTTTGTTTAAATCATTTTAAACTTATATATATGAAGATATATAAGCTACCTCCTACTTGAATCAGAGTACCCAAGTTTGGAAGAACTAATTTGTTTGGGAATCATTTTAAAGAAAAATCCCTACATAGCAACTATGTTTCAAAAACCAGGTCTTCTAAATATACATGGATTATTACATGACTATTGATTTCAGCTCTAAAGACATGGCATTTTACATGTATTTCCATAATTTTGTTACTGTATCAACAGTGCTTTAGCTTGTGCATGTGTGTGCATGTTTCTGTGCATGTGTGTGTCAATGGGAAATTCAGGTACTTGATTTTTCTTTTCTTGTTAACAAATGTCTGAGTTTATCCTATACTTGTGTTATAAAACAGATCTAATAACTTGACTCAAAACTCTTTAATGCTGGCTTAGCCCAGGCTTAAGAAGATGGCTATGTTAGCCCTATTCAGTTTACACTATATCTCAAAAACACATCTTATTTTGGTTTCTTCTCTAAGGCAGCTCATAACCTTATTGCCAGATTTTTCTTTTCCAACTTAAAACATGAATTTCTCTCACCAAGTATCTAGTTGTTCAATTAGTTTATGAATTCTCACAATTCCAGGTTTTCTATCATCATGAGTTAATTAACCAGGGAACTCTAAAAACTTCATCACTTAGTAAAATATTTTCAAATAGAATCCATAAGTCTCAGCTGAAACACCTATTTAAGTCCAATGCTTACAAAACAGTAAATAACAATACATTGGATTTTCTAAGCAACTTAAACAACATAGCTTAACATAAATTTGGCATAAACATCTATTTAACTTCAGTAAATTTGTAACTATTGCATCCAATTCCTTAAGCAGCCAACCCATCCAAAGCTTGATCAAAGAAATGTCTATTTACCTGCATAATCACTATGGGCTGCCTCATTAAAATGAGACACCCAATAGTGCATCAACACACATGGGTCAGACTTGGTCTGGTATGAGTAATCTAATTGGAAACATAATTTTCATATAGTTTATTTATCATATTCCAATAACTTTAAGATAAATAAAGGAATGCAATATTACACTTGTACTCATTCTGTGCAACTTGGGCATGCACAACAAAATGATCCATAATTCCATGATTTATTGCAGAGAAAACAAACATAGAATTCATCCACAGAAGATCCTAAAACAGTCAACACAATCATCAATTAAATCATCATTCCTCATTCATAGATTTTTCTGGCCTTCAGTGATTTTTCCCCAGCCTTCATATGAACCTATTTCTAATGTTCAATATCAAATGTGTTATGGACTTTAGCTACTTTCTCTTTTTAAACACACACTGCCTGGGACATTTCTCTGTTAACCCAGCACACTCAGGCCCCTAGGTATAAACATACCATGTGTGAGCTTGCAATATTCCCTTTGCCAAGCTATATCTTGTAGCCCTAAGATCCAAAATCCTTAGTTGAATTACTAAGTGTCACTACCTTTTAGTGTTAATTTCCTCTCTGCATATCATGTTTCAAGCAGTGAATAAAACATACATTCAGTCACAGGCACACATCCAAAGATTAGCAAGACATTTTTCATGAACAAGCACTTCATCATAACTATAGAGGTGATTTCTTATTTTTCTATGGGCTCCAATAGATCCAATACAAACATATGGTCATAGATAATTTTCTGTTTGTCTTTCTTTTCTTTTCTACCTCTGATTCAGTCAAATCCATATAGATTTTTAGATCTGACTAAATCACAAGTATAAGAATTACTGGATACTTCATAAATGTAGAGGCTCAGCACATGTATACATTGCACCTCTATATTTTATTTTTTATTTTTTTTCCTTTTTATATAAGTTCTTTTCTGTTAATATGGGACCTAAGCAAACTCACAAGGTTGCAACCCCATATCCTTTCTCATTTTTAGACCATATATCCATATTAAGCATCCTGGGTTTTAAACTAATAAATGTATAAAGAAAACCCATATTACTGCTTTACCTCAAAGTTAAATCATAACACAGAAAACTTGTTTAAACATTAGATTCATGGCTCTTTCATATTGAGTAAATCAATATAAAGAGGTTTTCATTAAAACAGATCATAAGACAAGTCAAAGTTACTAAATCATAAAAATGAATCTAGCTTGCAAACAAATGAAATATGAGTTTTAATTAGGCTGCCTCAATATTCAGGACTTATTGCCAATATTTCCAGTGAGATTACTCACCTTAATCCCCTTTTTTTTCTTAAGCTTTTCCTTCTTTTGATCTTCTGCCTTCTTCCTACTCTAATGACTGGTGTTCCCCATTTCTTTTCTAACTTCTGTTATTTATATATTTATTTTTATTTTATGAGGCAGAGCCAAAATCTTACTACAACAGGTCTTCTTATATAACTCTGGCTGCTACTAGGGTTTAAGGAAATTACCCAATGTCAATTTTACCCCACCCACTATGATCTACCTCTCATTCTACTTTTTAGAGAAAATGGGTAAGTAGTCCTGGCATTTATTTTCAGAAAAATATACCTCATTGCCCCGGTCATGTTATTTACATGATTTCTGTTTTCTAAAGCAAAAAGGAATTGCTAAAAATGGATAAAGTGTTTGTTCAAAAGCTCATACCATTTTCATGCAATGTAAATTTTCATTTCAGCAAGCATTTGTTTTTGTGCACATGTATAATACATGTATGCCTATCCTGGCCTAAGTCTTTCTCTTCTTTTTTTCAAGACTTGATCATTTCTGCCTACATATATATATTTGTAATTTATCTATCCCATCATTTTTATTAATTGTTGCCTATTCTATCACACAGAAAATTGTGTGCATGTTTGTGCACTGTCTTGTGCACATGTACATGTTTTTAAACTATGCTTCTGCAATCAGTTTCCTATCCCTATCTTTTCAATGCAATATCAACAAATACAAACTAAATTAAATCATGAAATTTCTTCACAAAATCAGGGTTATCACATATACCCCTCCTTTTAGGAATTGTGCCCCACAATTCTTTCATACTAAACTTAAGTATCATTACTTCAGAAAATCAATTTCTGAACTCAAATCATTCTCAAATCAATCATTTGATTAAACTCTAGGCATATCAAAACAAAATCAATAATCACTATGCAATTCAGTCAAAACATTCATCAGTATATATATAAATTTACCTTTCATTCAATCAAACAGTTGTGGATAATCAACTCTGATTTTATCTTCCACCTCCCATGTGCAATCTCTTGGACCAAGACTCCATTGCACTTTTACTAATTTTATTTCTTTGCTCCTCAATTTCTTGATTTCTCTGGCAACTATGCCCACTGGCTCCTTTTCATACACCAATCTGGAGTCAATCTGTACATCCTTAGGAGATTTTAGAATTGCTTCCTTGTCATGAACCCATCTTCTTAACTGTGATACATGAAAAACATCATGCATTGCTCTCATTTCTTCTGGCAACTCTAACCTGTAAGCCACAGTTCCTATTCTTTCTAAAATTTTATATGGTCCTATATATCTAGGAATCAACTTTCCTTGTTTCCCAAACCTTAGAACCTTTGTCATGGGTGATATTTTAATAAATACATAATCCCCAACATCATAATGTACTTCCTTTCTCTTTTGATCTGCATATTTCTTCTGCCTATCTTGGGCAGAAGCAATTCTTTTTCTAATCAAAGCTATCTTTTCAGAAGTTTCTTTTACATTTTCTGGTCCTAAGACCACCTTTTCTCTAGATTCATGCCAACTTGAGGGTGATAAACATGGCCTTCCATAGAGAGCTTCAAAGGGGGCCATGCCTATGCTACTGTGATGGGTGTTATTGTATGCAAATTCAGCTAGATATATATAATCCTCCCAGCTTCCTCCCCAATCCAATACACATGCTCTCAACATGTCTTCAAGCAATTTGTTCACAATTTCTGTTTGGCCATCAGATTGAGGATGGTATGTTGTACTCAAGCATAAATCAGTCCCCATCGCCTTGTGAAAACTTTGCCAAAATTTTGAAGTGAAGATGGTGTCTCTATCACTTACTATAGTCTTTGGTATTCCATGTAGTCTGATTATTTCCTTTGTAAATAACTGAGCTAATGTACATGCATTTCTTTCTGACTTCACAGGTATAAAATGGGCTGATTTGGTTAGCCTATCAACTACAACCCAAATACTATCATTTCCCCTCCTAGTTCTAGGCAAACCATCAATGAAATCCATTGATATGTCTTCCCATTTCCACTGTGGTATTGGTAAAGGTTGAAGCATTCCGGAGGATTTTTGATATTCAGCCTTTATCTGTTGACAAACCATGCATTTAGACACAAAAGATGCCACTGTACTCTTCATACCACTCCACCAATAATCTCTTTTAAGGTTGTGATACATTCTTGTGCTTCCTGGGTGTATGGTATATTTGTTTTTGTGATAAGCATCTAAAATTTCTTGCTTCAGCTCATCAATAGCAGGGACACATATTCTTTTTCTTTTCTCCAAATGGCCTTGCTTATTCAACAGAAAGCCTTCCACTGCTTCTCCATTTAATATCTGAGTTTTCTTCTCAAATAAAAATGGGTCTTGATCTTGTAATTTTACAACTTTATTCTTTAATTCTGACCCCAAGGTGACAAAACTTAACTTTCCCATTTCTACATTTTCATTGCATATACTCATATTTTCTACACTTTCACTTTCTACCTCTGAGTCAATCAATAGTGATAAAGTGTTAAACTCTTCTATCATTAACCTAGCTACATTAGCATGCTGTCTACTTAAAGCATCTGCTACTTTATTAGCTTTGCCAGGGGTGTACAATATTTCAAAATCATATGAGGCTAGGAGTTCAATCCACCTTTGCTGCCTCATGTTTAATTCTTTTTGTGAAAACAAATATTTAAGTGACTTATGGTCAGTGTATACTTCAAACCTTGCCCCCAACAAATAGTGTCTCCATAATTTAAGAGCATACACTATAGCAGCCAATTCAAGGTCATGTGTAGCATACCTTACCTCACTGGGTTTCAACTGTCTAGAGGCATAAGCTATCACTTGGTGTTGTTGCATCAATACTGCCCCAAGTCCTTGTCCACTTGCATCAGTATATATCACTAAATTTTCATTCCCCTCAGGTACTTTCAGTATTGGAGCTTGTATTAGTGCTTCTTTTAACCTCCCAAAAGCTTTCTCACATTCCTCAGTCCAAGCAAATACCTGATTCTTCCTAGTCAATCTGGTTAATGGGATTGAAATCTTTGAAAAATCTTTTATAAACCTTCTGTAGTATCCAGCCATTCCCATAAATGACCTAACCTCTGTGACATTAGTAGGCCTTTTCCAAGCTTGAACTGCAATTACTTTATTGGGATCTACAGATATACCTTCTTCTGATACCACATGTCCTAAAAAAATTACTTCCTTTTGCCAAAAAGTGCACTTTGAAAATTTTGCCTTCAAATTTTCTTGCCTCAGTTTATGAAGTACTATATGCAAATGATTCTCATGCTCCTCAACTGACTTAGAATAGATTAGTATATCATCAATAAATATCAATACAAATTTATCCAGGTATTTTCTAAAAATTCTATTCATCAAATCAACAAAGTAAGAGGGAGCATTTGTCAAACCAAATGGCATTACTAAAAATTCATAAAGTCCATATCTAGTGTTGAAAGCTGTGTATTTAATGCTTTCCTCTTCTACTTTCATTTGATGGAATCCTAAAGCTAAATCAAGTCTAGAGAATATTTTTGCACCACTCAATTGATCAAAGAGATCATCAATTCTTGGTAAGGGGTATTTGTTTTTAACTGTGATTTTATTTAACTCCCTATAATCAATACATAATCTGAGAGATCCATCTTGTTTCTTAACAAAAACCACCGGTGCTCCCTATGATGAGCTACTGGGTCTGATGAAGCCTTTTTCTTCTAGTTCAACCATTTGCTTTTTCAGTTCTATCAATTCCTTAGGCCCCATTCTAGTTGGCCTCTTAACTACTGGACTAGCCTCTGGGATTAGTTTAATTGAAAACTCTACTGGCCTATGGTTTGGAACTCCCCTAACCTCACCAAACACATCAGTATATTGATTTACTATAGAGATTTCTTCTAATGTGGGCATGAGCTTCTCACTAGACAAAGTAACAAGAGTAGCTATATTTCTGCTTTTGTTTGCCTCACACAGAACAACTACCCTTTTTCCATCAGAAATTTTTAGTGATATGGTAGATGTTTCCATATTTATAATAGCCTTAAATTTCCTCAACCAATCAACTCCTAGGATAACTCCTATGCCCGGGTATTGCAACACATATAGATCTGCACTAAACACACATCCCCCTATATTTAATCCCAGTTGCATACACATCATACCCAAAACACAGGAACTACCTAAAGGACTTCTAATAAGCAATGGCTTATCAACAATCATACAATTTAATTTTAGTTGTTGTACAATATCGTGGGAAATCAAGGAGTGTGTAGCCCCAGTATCATACATTACTACAAAAGGTATTGAGTGAATGAGCAAAGTACCTTCAACTTGGCCATGGTTCTCAACATTTGGTCCCTCAGTTGCTTTACCTTTTCCTTCCAAGGTTCCTACTATTCCTTGCTTAAACTCTGGACAGTTCCTCCTTATGTGACCCTCCTTTCCACACTGGTGACACTTGAAGGATGCTGGTCTAGGATTGGTGCACCTATTCTTCATATGGCCCTCTTGGCCACAGTTGTAACAAGTGATCTTCTTCTTAACTTCAGCAGTTTTGGCTTCTTCTGGCTTCTTGGTGGAAGCTACATCTGTTTTCTTTTTATCATAAGGATGAAACTTACCCTTCCCTTTCTTATTTTGATTATTCTTGAATGCTCTAAAATTTTCTCTGGCTTTATCATGCTGTTCAAAGCTCAGAGTCAGATCCAAAACTTGATCAAATGTCTTGTCCTTATATGGCAGCATAGCTCTACTAAGGCTAGCATTCAGTCCTTGAATGTATCTGCCATTTTTAGCTTCTTGAGTTGTGATAAGCACTGCACCCTACTTGGCTAGTGATTCAAACTTCTATGTGTACTCAGTAACACTCATAGCCCCTTGCCTTAATTTAATAAATTCTTCTAGCAAAGATTCCTTGGCTGATGCTGGGACAAATCTACCTTCTAGCATTGCCTTAAATTGATCCCATGTCACTTCTCCTTCAGGTCTTCCAGCTATGATAACCTCCCACAAGTCCAAAGCTGCTCCTCTCAATTGTCTGGATGCTATTTGCCTTTTCTTTTGGTCTCCAACTTGCATATCTGTAAAAATCCTATCCAAGATTCTGAGCCAATTTTGAACTCCCATGATCCCTTCTGTTCCATCAAAAGTTTTGCCTCCAAGATTGGTAAAGGTCTTGAGTAGTTTGGAAAGATCCTCATGTGGATTTTCTTGCCTATTGCCTACCCCTTCCCTTATAGCTCTCATGAAATCTTGCATATTCACCATTGGTGGTTCACTTGATCCTACCTCTTGTTGTCTGGGTCTTACCATGATTCTATGGATATGACACTTGGGTTAGTCCTTTTTTGTTTATTTTCTATAAATTAACTCATTTAATTTATCTCTATCCAATCCTAGTAATTATTATTAGTATAAGAATTGATTAAAACAAGGCATCCAAAGCAGTCAACACACCATACATCCAATGTAAACAATGTTCATACAACATTTTGCTATGTTATTTAACAACATAGCTCTGATACCAAATGAAATGACCCACTTAAATTTTTTTTTATATTCAGTGGCCATTTAATCAAGAAAATGTTTCATTCTAATTTTCTTTTATCCAGGATCTTTATGCCAATAAGAATATTGGTTTATTTAAATCATTTTAAACTTATATATATGAAGATATATAAGCTACCTCCTACTTGAATCAGAGTACCCAAGTTTGGAAGAACTAATTTGTTTGGGAATCATTTTAAAGAAAAATCCCTACATAGCAACTATGTTTCAAAAACCAGGTCTTCTAAATATACATGGATTATTACATGACTATTGATTTCAGCTCTAAAGACATGGAATTTTACATGTATTTCCATAATTTTGTTACTGTATCAATAGTGCTTTAGCTTGTGCATGTGTGTGCATGTTTATGTGCATGTGTGTGTCAATGGGAAATTCAGGTACTTGATTTTTCTTTTCTTGTTAACAAATGTCTGAGTTTATCCTATACTTATGTTATAAAACAGATCTAATAACTTGACTCAAAACTCTTTAATGCTGGCTTAGCCCAGGCTTAAGAAGATGGCTATGTTAGCCCTATTCAGTTTACACTATATCTCAAAAACACATCTTATTTTGGTTTCTTCTCTAAGGCAGCTCATAACCTTATTGCCAGATTTTTCTTTTCCAACTTAAAACATGAATTTCTCTCACCAAGTATCTAGTTGTTCAATTAGTTTATGAATTCTCACAATTCCAGGTTTTCTATCATCATGAGTTAATTAACCAGGGAACTCTAAAAACTTCATCACTTAGTAAATATTTTCAAATAGAATCCATAAGTCTCAGCTGAAACACCTATTTAAGTCCAATGCTTACAAAACAGTAAATAACAATACATTGGATTTTCTAAGCAACTTAAACAACATAGCTTAACATAAATTTGGCATAAACATCTATTTAACTTCAGTAAATTTGTAACTATTGCATCCAATTCCTTAAGCAGCCAACCCATCCAAAGCTTGATCAAAGAAATGTCTATTTACTTGCATAATCACTATGGGCTACCTCATTAAAATGAGACACCCAATAGTGCATCAACACACATGGGTCAGACTTGGTCTGGTATGAGTAATCTAATTGGAAACATAATTTTCATATAGTTTTTTTCATATTCCAATAACTTTAAGATAAATAAAGGAATGCAATATTACACTTGTACTCATTTCTGTGCAACCTGGGCATGCACAACAAAATGATCCATAATTCCATGATTTATTGCAGAGAAAACAAACATAGAATTCATCCATAGAAGATCCTAAAACAGTCGACACAATCATCAATTAAATCATCATTCCTCATTTATAGATTTTTCTGGCCTTCAGTGATTTTTCCCCAGCCTTCATATGAACCTATTTCTAATGTTCAATATCAAATGTGTTATGGACTTTAGCTACTTTCTCTTTTTAAACACACACTGCCTGGGACATTTCTCTGTTAACCCAGCACACTTAGGCCCCTGGGTATAAACATACCATGTGTGAGCTTGCAATATTCCCCTTGCCAAGCTATATCTTGTAGCCCTAAGATCCAAAATCCTTAGTTGAATTACTAAGTGTCACTACCTTTTAGTGTTAATTTCCTCTCTGCATATCATGTTTCAAGCAGTGAATAAAACATACATTCAGTCACAGGCACACATCCAAAGATTAGCAAGACATTTTTCATGAACAAGCACTTCATCATAACTATAGAGGTGATTTCTTATTTTTCTATGGGCTCCAATAGATCCAATACAAACATATGGTCATAGATAATTTTCTGTTTGTCTTTCTTTTCTTTTCTACCTCTGATTAAGTCAAATCCATAAAGATTTTTAGATCTGACTAAATCACAAGTATAAGAATTACTGGATAGTTCATAAATGTAGAGGCTCAACACATGTATACATTGCACCTCTATATT
Source organism: Allium fistulosum (assembly GCA_030737815.1). Lineage (NCBI taxonomy): Eukaryota > Viridiplantae > Streptophyta > Magnoliopsida > Asparagales > Amaryllidaceae > Allium > Allium fistulosum. Next base: position 1,121,172,361 of record CM060904.1, on the reverse strand, counting down.
TTTTTTTTTATTTTTTTTCCTTTTTATATAAGTTCTTTTCTATTAATATGGGACCTAAGCAAACTCACAAGGTTGCAACCCCATATCCTTTCTCAATTTTAGACCATATATCCATATTAAGCATCCTGGGTTTTAAACTAATAAATGTATAAAGAAAACCCATATTACTGCTTTACCTCAAAGTTAAATCATAACACAGAAAACTTGTTTAAACATTAGATTCATGGCTCTTTCATATTGAGTAAATCAATATAAAGAGGTTTTCATTAAAACAGATCATAAGACAAGTCAAAGTTACTAAATCATAAAAATGAATCTAGCTTGCAAACAAATGAAATATGAGTTTTAATTAGGCTGCCTCAATATTCAGGACTTATTGCCAATATTTCCAGTGAGATTACTCACCTTAATCCCCTTTTTTTTCCTAAGCTTTTCCTTCTTTTGATCTTCTGCCTTCTTCCTACTCTAATGACTGGTGTTACCCATTTCTTTTCTAACTTCTGTTATTTATATATTTATTTTTCTTTTATGAGGCAGAGCCAAAATCTTACTACACCAGGTCTTCTTATATAACTCTGGCTGCTACTAGGGTTTAAGGAAATTACCCAATGTCAATTTTACCCCACCCACTATGATCTACCTCTCATTCTACTTTTTAGAGAAAATGGGTAAGTAGTCCTGGCATTTATTTTCAGAAAAATATACTTCATTGCCACGGTCATGTTATTTGCATGATTTCTGTTTTCTAAAGCAAAAAGGAATTGCTAAAAATGGATAAAGTGTTTGTTCAAAAGCTTATACCATTTTCATGCAATGTAAATTTTAATTTCAGCCAGCATTTGTTTTTGTGCACATGTATAATACATGTATGCCTATCCTGGCCTAAGTCTTTCTCTTTTTTTTTCAAGACTTGATCATTTCTGCCTACATATACATATTTGTAATTTATCTATCCCATCATTTTTATTAATTGTTGCCTATTCTATCACACAGAAAACTGTGTGCATGTTTGTGCACTGTCTTGTGCACATATACATGTTTTTAAACTATGCTTCTGCAATCAGTTTCCTATCCCTATCTTTTCAATGCAATTTCAACAAATACAAACTAAATTAAATCATGAAATTTCTTCACAAAATCAGGGTTATCACACATTTATACATATGTTTGCACATATATACATGCAGTCAGACATACCAGACAATTGTCTAAAGCAAACAAGTACAGGTACACAAGTGAATGGCAACATGTAGATATATATACACTATAGCAATGGGCAGTCGAGTACAAGTTCCAAAAGTAAAATGCTTCTACCGGACTTATATATGAATGACCAGATATGTATACAATGAAACCAAACTACAAGTAAAACAATGGCTAGAACATGAAGCAATGAACACAACATCAATGAAACCCATGCAAATAGGTGCAGTTACAACCAGCGATCAATGAAGACTTGATTGTAACGACCATAACATAATTATACTTGAAGCAACTTATCACAAAACTGCAAACAAATCAGAGACATGGACTCAAATACCAAAGGCAACAACAACTTAACCAAACTCAAAGAAAAACCTGACCAGATACAACATGCACCAGTGAAACAAGAACAAGCAGTTCAACAGAGATGAATCGAAGACCAATGCAACTACAGATGCAATAGAGATGTGTGCATACACATTGAAACCAAACTCGAACAACCATACAACATCTCTACCAATTGCATGACCATGAAAACAATGCAAGCTCAAATCGAAGCATGTACAGAGCAGCAGCAAGCTTATGGAAATACAAGTAAATCATCACAAATCAAATACATAGTGACTCAAGAAAATATGCAATACAACAAAGTGGACTGTGCAATCAACAAAGTGCATAGGCACACACATATATACATACATGTATGTATGTATATACATTAACAAAACTGAAGTGCACTATACCAGCAAGCACTCGGGTTGACATGAAAGAGTTTTAAAGTTAACAAGTCAAAGCAGTTTGAACAAAGCAATGTTCACGTTTTAAAAACAAAGGAATTCAACTTGCAGAAATATACAAATTGACAGATATAGTAAAAACTGTGTAGCCGTAAGGAAACAATTTCCTAATGAGCAAAATTCTGGGTGTTAACAAAAGTCGAACAAGTTCAAATTATCACAAATTTCAAATTGCCGAAGTCATGCCAGAAATTCATGGAACCAAGGTCAAGTTTAGTCAGAGTCGTGGAGACCAAGGAAGAGTCGAACAAGTTAGAAACCAAAGCCGTGATAACCAAGCAATCAAAAAATATACGTATTGAAAAGGTCAGGATCAATCACAAGAAATCAATTGAAAATCAGCAGCCAAAGCATAGCAAGTGACGAATTCAAATAAATATATTCGAACGACGATTAAGGGAATTAAACCTTATAAAAACCCAAGTCAGCTTCGGCGTTTAAATCATTCGAGTTCAAGTAACAACAAAGAAGACTAAACCATTCAACTCGAATCAAAGTCGAGAATAATTAATCAGAAAAAGGCATTCACGTACCAATTCACACATCAATCGAGTTCGACAAATTGAAGCAGCCAAGAAATCAATCAAAGAAAGCAAACGAAGCATCATTCAATCAACAACAGAAAGCGGCGGCTTCAAAGAATATTACGAACCCTAATTTTTAAAGAAAGAGGAACAACGAAGCAACCATTTTTCACAGAGCATACGGTCGATAGAATAAAAGAAAAGGAGGGATAATTTTTTTTATCACTTAACATATTTGGGCCGGCTTTATAATTTCATTTAGGCTTTAGTTTATTTAAATTAGGGTTTTGTTTTTTTTTGTTTTTATATTGTAATTCTTTTTAAAAGTTTTGTAATTTTCTAGTCGTGTGACTAGGGAACGAACTACAGTGATGTAGTTCGAGAATTCGCAACTCAGTTGTTGAGTTGTGGCAGGGTTTTGAGCGTAAAGTTAGGTTAGTCGATAGCGGATGTCGCGAGTTTACGTGTGTAAGCGTCTGACTACTTAATTTCTAGTAGAAACCTTGAGGGCAGCACGTAGGCAGGGTTTTGCTGAAGCTGGGTAAATCAGTGTTGTTCTATTTCTGCTCTTTATATTATGCTATTATCTGTGTTGCTATTATTCTGCTATTATCAGTGCTGTGATTATTTTATATACCTTCGCATTAAATTTTTATAATTAATAGTATCACCCTATTCACCCCCATTCTAGAGTGAAATCGATCCTACGTAAACTCCTCTTATAAATCTCAAAGTATAATTATAAAACTCATTTTCATAGATTCCCAAATATAATTATAAAACTCTAAATTCATTTCTAAAGATTCTTTTATAAAACACATCTCTCTTTATAACTCTATTATAAATCTCTTTTATATTTATAAAAGTCTTTTTAACATTTCTTTCATATTTATAAATTCCTTTAATAAATTTATTTCTATTAATAAAACATCATTTATACGTCTCCAAATTTATCACAAATTTTCTATTTCCAAAATAGATCCAACTACTTTCTCTAAAACGACCATTCCACATATTACTATAAATCTACAAATGTAATTTATTTCTCAGATTTATCAAATGGTAATATCTTTCCTTTTTATAAAATACCACTAATAAATCTCTCTTTTAATTTAAAAATACAATTTATAAATCTATTTTTTATTTTCAACATTTAATATAAAATGTCTCATAAATATTTATTCCAAAATATTCTATATTTTTTAAAAATAAAAAATCACTTTAAAATAAAAGGTAACCCTTTTATTTCCCTTAGAAATAAACATTCCTTATGTAATAACTTGTTTATAAAGATAAAGACTTTCCAAAATGATTTTTAAAATTTACAAATATATACATATAGTAGAAAGAATAAAAAAAGTTGAAGTAAAATAGAGAAGTATAAAAACTATTTTTAAATAAAATATCATCAAAAATATAAAAGGTCGTATTTAAATCATTTTTCAAATCACAAATCATTTCCAAAATCAATTAGCAATTAATAGTATTCTCAAAATACTGTATCGAGGCCAATAGTTGTTATAGCACTTAATCGGTGCTATCACTACCTTTTCCTCTAAAAATGTTCAATTTTAAACATATGCCATTGTCACATTCAATATGACCAAGCAATCAAATTTCAGCATTTAACAATCTATATAATGGGTATATTACTGAAATTAAAAACAATAGGTATATACTGGAAAGAAAATTCACAAGGTCGATAAATCCGAATTTCTCTACTAAATTTTTGTATTTTCAATTTAAATGACATTTGCTTTTCAAAAGCGGATATCTAACCAAATCAAACAAAATTCAGCCATGCATAAACTATAAATTTTATCTACTGTATATCATACTGATTATCAAAAAAGATGAGTATAACTCACCGAAATTTCAGCGGATACTTAGGCGTTCTAGTTTGAACTAAAATCAAACAACGTTCGATTTTGGGCGAAACTTTCACTTGCTCCAAATTCAATGAAACATGTTTCGTCGCATAGCTATCGTCATTACAAGCGCAATGCAAAACACCATGTATCGATTGGACCTCGTATGGGAGACTTATTGCATTTATAATTTAGGTGGTTTAAAATATAAATTAATTATGTTAATTACTTTACTGATTAGAAAAATTACCATTATTAATTCATTTTCTATAAACCAATTTTTATTTCCCCCCCCCCAAACATATACAGACATGCTTATGCAAGCCAATAGGCCATGCATTCCATCATCCTAACACTCTCGATCCTCGACGAAACCAAATTCCGTCTTTACCACCGAGTCTCTCCTCTCCACGTTCCATCCTGCCATTTCACACCCGGACGTCCACCTCAAAATCCGACCTGGGCATGGCCTACGTGACCTGATAATGTTGCGTTTCACACCTCTACACCACGCCTTGCCAAAATCATCCCGTTGATGCTCCTTTCCACCATGAACCCCAAACTAAGCTTTGATTCACCAATCTTATAATGATCCGCCTTTTCAGCTCCTGAATGTTGACACTTATACATCACGGTATTCACGTGTAGAGCACCCAAGTACTGGAAGGACAAAAGGTTAGGGTAAAAGAAAAGGAAAATGAAACGGGACAAGAAAGAAGAACACAGTATCGGAATTTCACATGTGAAACGATAATGTAGAATATATCAAAACGTCTTTATCAATAAGAAAACTATTATATTCATACATCAATCGTAGTAAACTAACCTATCATCACCGTGGACAGTTAAAACAACCTGTCCTCACAAACGCTGATAGAAATAAGTCAAGTAATACAACGGTAAATAAGTATGGTAGGAAATCATCTTGCTACTCTCCAAGAGCTCAAATGAACCGTAGCCAAATTTGGAAACATACTCGAGCTGACCCGAGCATTAAAAAGATAATACCCGGATAAGTTTAGTAAACTAACATGAGAAACTCAAATCACATAGATTTATTATATCTTAAAACCATTCAAAATAAAGGAATCTTGTAAGACCATGCTTTCAAATAAACACGGATGGGTTTTTACCTTACGATAACACAACCATGTCTATTATAAATCCAGTGATAATATAATAATGTCTAAGGTGTGAAATGTAAATAATCATATATCTACAATGTATGTGAGTGTACATCACAACAATAATAGGTATACAATCATAATCGCTAAGGCACATTCGCTAATTGTATAGGATTTTCACGTAGATCACTTCGAGGAAGTCGAATCCGAACTACTGCATAAGAGTCAAAGATATCCTTCCAAAGCGTCGTAAGTCTCTAGTGAATGTACCATAGGAAAACCATAGCTGGTCTTGCTAAGACCTTATGCATCGCTCTTGCATGGATATCCTAATAAGTATCTCTAGAAATTGAGTCGCATGCACCCTATGGGTTTGCCAACCCTACTGGCTATGTCTTATGTCTTTGGTTTTAGTCATACCTGCTGATAAGGCTATGCTTGGCATTCCAGCCCACAATTCATCGACTCAAATAGATATTCCACACGAGCTCTAACTCGAACAGATCTTAGAACCACACATGGATTCTCATATCTCAATAGATCTCAGAATCACACATGGATCCCTTAACAGATCTTGGAATCACACATGGATTCACATACCTAAACAGGTCTTGGAATCACACATGGATTCCCACATCCTGAATAGATCATGAACAGCTACATGTGTTCGAAATCTCAAATAGATCTCGAATCTCCATATAGATTCCAGCATAATGAAGCAGTCACGAAAAAATCATGAAGCAATCAGGAAGCTCTTCCAAAACATAGAACATGTATATGGTTTTGGAGTGGTTACTGTTTCAAGTCATCTCATATAAGTACACTCCCCCGCTTATCGGATGCTCCAAAACCAATCAATCGATTTCCTGGGAATCTCAATCTTAGTTCTATGAAAAATAAACAAGCAATACATAAGATCGAAGATCACCTCCTAACCATTTAAGCGGAAGGATTTCCTTATCATTTGCGCTAGAAGAGCAAAACGAGTTTATATGTACAGTATAGTATCATCAAAGATAATTATACAATATAATACTCGTGTTTTCTTCTAGATATTTCCAGAGTATATTATGCCAAATAAAATAACAATGAGAATAATCGCATATGAGAAATTAGTTCCCATATAATGTCCATAAGAAAGTAACACACAAAGCACGATCGAAACAAACAAGTGTGATCAAGTCATATTAACGACTTCTAATCCCCTTTTCAATTAATCTTCCTTTGTTAATTAAAAACCTCTTTTATTAGTAAAACTCATTTTCACTCAATAAACTCTTTTAAAAATGGAACTCCATTTGTTAATTAAACTCCACTGTTTAACTAAAACATTACTATTCATTACAACACATTTCAATACTTTTCAAAAGTATTCATATACTTATCTCAACCGTGTAAGTGTATTCACAAATCAATTTTAAAGGGCCTAAGACAAATGTTACTCAAACATTGTCACTATAACCCAAAACTATTCCACTTATGATTATCATTAAAACATTCTTTGGAAAGTTCTATTTACGTTCACAAGTATAACCAAAGTGGATTAAAGGCGAACGTTACTAACACATTGCCACAACAAACCCAAAACCAAATCATAATTGTTATTATCTTTAAAATTCCATTAATAAAGATCTAAGTATTTCCCAAACTCATTTAATAATGTTTTACCACTTTAAAATATTATCCAAGAGTTTTTAAAAAATGTTGCTAAAACATTGTTTACAACAAACCCCAAAACACTTACTATTTCGTTATCTTTAAATTCCATTTTAAAGATCTAATCACTTCCCAAAAGCATAGTTAAATGGGTTAAACAAATGTTGCACAAACATCGTTAGTATAAATCCAAAATCACTTTCCATACTTCCCATTTACTTTTGAATAACCATTTAAAGTTCTAATATAGCTTTACTTATTAAATAAGGTAATATACCTTTTTAATATTACCTTATTTAATAAATATATAAAACAATCCATTATAACATAATGTTAGAACCTCTATTGTTGGATTTTAATGACAACAACTATACAATTATGCCAAAGAATCTCTAAGCTAACTTGTAGGCACGTGAGCATCAAAAAGAGACAAATAAATAAGTTCAACATTAAGATACATAGTACAAAAGAAGATAAAAGTATTTGTATGGAGATACAAGAAGAGATATACACGATAGAGACAAAACGAAGGTGACAAACAAAGTATTATTAGGTATAGAGTGTCGTCTCTAGAGTTTACAGATGTTAAAATCTTTTCAAAGTTGTATACACACATATCCATACACGTTTGAAACATACTATAAAAGTAATGCAAGTTTTATTTTAAAAAACAAAATGAAATAATAACAATAATAATATATGAAGCAATACTTAAACTTGGGTCATTAGTAAAATCATATTTTAAATGAAAAATCAAGTTTTCAAAAAAAATGCATTGAGCATGGCTCAAACCCGGGTCACTAGTTTAGAAGGAAAGTGCTCTAACCAAATGAGCTATGGTAATTTTTGTTTATCAATAGAATTTAGTCGACTGAACAAGGTCATTCAATCGACTGAATATCTATGCACATGCACAATTTTGCAAAATTTGATATGAATGTTTATTCGATTGAACTACCCATTTCAGTCGACTGAATTGCATGTTTTTTGTACTAATTCCTCTCAAATTCAAATTTTTAATATTTCAGTTGGCTGAATTCTTTTGTTCAATCGATTGAAATTACACAACGGCTATATTTCTGAAAAGACACTTCACTTCATCGAACAGAAACAACCCTTGATTCAAGAGTTGTTTCTATACCTTTTGATCGCTGCTTTTCACGATAAGTTACAACATTTTAACACGTATAGACTTCAATTTGATTGTTTTAACTACCAATTTCTGATTTAAATTCCCATTCTTATTTTCTAAACTATCTTGCCATTTGCAATCAATATTTCATTCAAATCACTTGTTCATTCAAGCAAACTTCATTAAGTGATTTAATAAACTTTCTATCTTCATGAATTACGCACTATATCACAAAGGAGAAGATTATAGGAAGGGTGTACGTTATTAACTTAACAATGCTATTCAAGAGCATATTCAGTCAGAAATAACTTTACTATTTGTATTGGAAGTCCTGTTCAGTTGCTCAGGCGGTAGAAGTCCTATTCGGTTGTCTAGGCAATAGAAGCCTTGTTCGGTTGCTCAGGCAGTGTAATACATGTTCCTCTGGGTTAAGAGAGGGTTGATAGTTAAATTCCAGAAGGAGTCTGGAATGGACGTAGAACAGGAAGTTCGAACCATTATAGAAATCTCTGATGTCATTTACTTTATTATTTTACTTTTATATTTATTTCCGCACAAGTAAATAGATTAGTTAGTATTTCATATTACACGATCCTATAGCATAGTCACTTTCATCTGGTATTGGAGCCTGGAATTCTAACGATCGTCACAACATCATAGAATAATGGCCTGAAAAAAATCCAACCGAAATATAACAAGCAAAATCCCTGTCAAAGCCACCAATCAGGACTACAAAAAGGTACTTTCTAATTTATAAATTTCAGTAAATTGTAATAATGAATTAGTTAGTATATGCGATAAAATCTCGAAGCATAATTTTCTTATTTAAGAAAAGATGAAATCAGTCAAAATTAAAAATGAGAAATTGAAAAATGAGAAATTAGATTTAGAAAATCAACATGGTGTTTTGAAAAATAATTTTGAGACTATTAAAAAATTTCTAGATGAACAAAATACTATGTTTGAAAAAGAAAATGAAAATTTTTCAAAAGAAATTGCGGATTTGAAAAGATAAAATGATTTATTACAATCATCTTTAGATAATTCAGAATCTCGAATTTTTTCTCAAAAATGAGAACTATACGTTAAAAAAGGAGAATTCTGAATTAAACAAGCAAATTGATATTTTGAAAAACAGTAATATTTCTTTGAAAAATAATAATTGTGACTTTAAAGCTAAATTGGATAAACTTAACACTAAAGTCACAACTAAAGGTCAAAACGATTAAACATGATTTTATCTAGTTCTAGACCTTTACATGATAAAAGTGGTTTAGGACATAATAAAACTTATCGTAGAAATAGCACTAGATACACTTTCATGTATAATAAAAATGTTAGCACTAGTGTTAACGCTGAAAATTGAACGCTAACACCCCGATGTGTGTAAGGAAAAAGTGAAAGCACCACCCGTTGGTACGGGAACTAGAAATAAGCAGAAAATAGCAGAAAAGTAAAGAGACAATAGTTTTATAGTGGTTCAGCTTAAGATTTAGCATACGTCCACTTTAATCTTCTTTATTTATGATTCAATTACAATTCTTTACAATACACTTCAATTACAACACACTTTAGACGAGTAGCTAGAACTTGTATGGAAAGAAGCTTTCGAATTCATGTTGAATGTGTTCGATCTCCTCTTGAAGTTCGTTGAAGTGTCTTTGGTGTTTGGAGTGCTTGAAGTGTTGGATGAGTCGAGAAAGCAGAAGAGTATAGGCGTTCCTCAAATGATCCAAAAGTCCTCTTCAAGTTGGAGTAGGTAGGGTATTTATAGGGAGATTTCGGAGTTAGGTCGTAGGTCGCGAACGACCTAAGGATAGGTCGTAGATCGTGAGCGACCTAGGGAGCAGGGGCTACAACTTAACAGTTGCACTTAACCAATTGAACATATTGACAAGTCATAGGTCGTGAACGGGTTAAGGTAAGTCATAGGTCGTTGGCGACCTAGTGGGCATGGTTTGTGACTTAGCAGTTTTGTATTTGTTCTGTCTGAATGAGTTGCTAAGCTTTAGGGCGTGAGCGACCTAATATAGGTCGTAGGTCGCGTGCGACCTAAAGGGAGAGATGATGTGCGTGCGGGTTATCTTCAAAGCCTGCTGAGTTGTTAGATCGCTGTGTACTTAGGTCGCTGGAGCTTTAGGTCGTTAGGTCGCTTAACCTTTATGTCGTTAAATCGCTAAACCTTTAGGTTGTTATCCCTTTTCTGGAGTTAGGCCGCTAAAGACTTTAGGTCGTTAGGTCGCTGCATCCTTTAGGTCGCTAGGTAGCTGAATGTGTTAGGTCGCTAGGTCGCTAGGTAGCTGGTACCTTTAGGTCGCTAGGTCGCTGAGTGCTAGGTCGTAGAGTTGTAGGTCGCTCCAAAAAGAGGAGTTAACATTTGCCCCTCGAAGTACAGGCCTATGTCATAGGTCGTGTGCTTCGATCTAACTCTGCTAGGTCGTGAGCGACCTAAAATGTAAGGACCCGTTTCTTCGACTTCCGAAAGTCGACATTAATACGTCCACTGTATCAAATGCCGCGCAATCGAATGCCGGAAAACCGAATTCTTAGGGTTTAAAAGAAGAGGTAGAAGAAAAGATAGAAGGAAAAGAAAGAAGAACAACAGAACAACATCAGAATCTCACATATCGCAGCGGAACAAAATATAATAGATAATCACTAGTCTTTTAAACAAAGAACTATATCAGTTTATACATACATCAATCTGAGTCAATATACAACTCAATACAACAATGGACAGTTATATAAACCTGTCCTCATACCGAATACACAGCGGAATGAATAAACAAGTACGGTAGTATGCTTCGCCATCCAGCTTATCCCCAAAGCTCCAGAATATCCAGAATATCCTGATAAAAATAACTCTAGGCTGCCCGTGTGGAAAATTATGGGCACCCAGAGTTTAGAAGGGAACAATAAACTCCGAGTCAGTCATGGTGACTGGTGTGAGATCGTAAAACAGTTATTTTCACAAAGAAAATAATTTTGATTCGCAATGCTTTTTTTTTGAAAAATGAAACTACCATAAGACCTCCCACCACACACACAATGCAAACGCAGAATTAGAGGAGATTCTTCTTATGATAGTCAAAGATGCTTACTACGCCAATCATTGGATTATTATTATTAATGTCTAGTGTAGAAAACATTTCGAAAGTATAATATTAATCTTAGCCAGCATAGGCATTCCGCACTTATACCTACTATAGCTACTATGTTCAATAGCAGGTTACCGCCACATTCCATAGCAGGTAATACAATTGCAATCGTAAGGGTTCGTATTGTTTCTTTGGATTTTCCAACAAATGGTCAGGCTAAGGAACTTCCTTTCCTCCTGCCGAATGGGATCGCTTCTGGCTGGACGTCCCGAGAGACAAACTGCTCTCTGCCAAACAAGGTCGGGTTACCCCTGTAACTAGGTAACTCACGAATATGTCATCACCCGGTCCTTTAGGACCTTTATCTGAGCGCTTGGTAGCATCATCACACATAATAAATAAGGTGTGTCCACATGAGTAAGTATCTGGGCTCCATACCATGATACCACCCCTTTCCAGAAGGAAATGACATACCCTAAAGGGCGCGACCCTCATAACCTTGCCGCAACATTCCTGTTTCGACCATTTCTGGGTTGTTGAGGCCCTGACGAAGTCTCGTCCACAAAGCTACGCTTTTTTCACAAAGCCACGCTTTGATCACAAATGATCAAATAAATGATCATCATCACAGCAACACTCAGCATGCCACATTACCAAATTGGGAATATATCGCTGATAAATTTCAACTACATAACCTCTGAGCTCGTACGTCTCAGAGAAGGGTGTTAAGCTAAGAGAATAAATTCTCCGCCACCAACAAAAATGTATTTGAAAGAAATCAGCTCTATATCTCAAAATGTAATATCAGACACGTAACCATACAAGTCTGTTCCGGGTTCGAACAGAACCGAAGGCACTTCCAAAGAAGTCCTTGCAAATCCGGATATTCACAATCCCGATAAAACTTCCCATCAGAAAGGAAATCTCAATACCGTAGCTAACGGTGCAGAGACAATCGATAGGTCATCCTATCGTTTTCACAAATACCCGGTCTTCATCACCGGTCTTCAATATGATCCATATCGTCGTATTATTATTCGGAATGGGTTTTCTGACACAAAGGTCCTTTCCCGGCTAAACCGAATAATAATCGTTTGTTTTAAAAACAAATCAAGTGCCATTTCAAAGGCAAATATTGATAGTCGGTGATTTAACTATCAACAATATTCATAACAATCATCAGATTCAAATAATTTTCCCAAATCATTTATTTTCAAATATCTTCGAAAGATATATATTTTTCCACACTTCACATTTGAAAACCAGTTTCAAATCACTTTTCACCTTTCAACTTTTGAAAATCAATTTCAAATCCGTTTCCTTACGCGGAATATATTTCTAAATATATCTTTTCAAAAATCCACTTAGAACTTTTAATTTATTTTTTAAAAAACCACTTTGGAAAATATACTCGGCTTTATAGTGAAAATACACTTTCACTTCGAAACGGTCCATTTAAACCAATTAAATAAATCCTTATCGATTTATTTCAAATTTACTTTTAAATCAGTAAATTTATTCCCACACTTCATCACTTTGAAAACCGATTCCAAATCATATTTTTCACACTTTAAAAATAAATCAATGTTTATTTTTAAAACAAATTTCCCTTTCCTTTATAAATTCTATTCGAAATTTACATTCTCAAATATTCAGTTTCAACACCAAATCGACTTTCAAATTGATTGCTCAATTTTATATTCAAACTCCAAATCAAATTCCAAATTGATTTCTAAATTTACTTCAACACCGAATCAAATTTCAAATCGATTCTAATTTTAATCCCAAATACCAAATCATTTTGCAAATCGATTTTCAATTTATTCTCAACACAAAATAAATTTTCCAATCTTCCGAATAATACTATTCAAAATTCATTTATAAAATCTTTTCCCATATCTTGGAATTTATTCAATAAGATTTCGACAATCCATTTTAATATTTTAAAATTCCTTCTTTTAAATAAATCCAATTCTTAAAAATAAATTCATTGAAAGTTTTCCATTTTAATTTCAAAAATCCAATTTATATTCATTTCTGGTATCCAACGATACCAAAAATACATTCGGCTAAATTATAGCCTTCAACACATTTAATCACAGATATAATCATACACAGATTATAAATAATCAATCACAGAACATATGAAACCAAATTCAAATGTTTTGAGGAATCCTGTTGGATCCCTCCAACCTGTTTCCCTACATCCACAGATGTTAGCACAATACCAATTCCACTTCAAGGTGGAATATCGCGGTATATGGGATTTATAAAATATCATCCGCTTACTAACGACGCAATAGGGTCTCATCCGCTATACAAGGCGGGAAATCAACAACTGCAATATATACATATGCCAATATATATATTGCTATATATATAGATATATCCTACTATATCTAATATCACATCCAATACAGCAATCAACACAATCAATAACTGCAATTCAATTTTAAATCTGAGTGAGAAGATCTCACCTTTGCTTTTACTTTGCAATCCCATTTTCATTCTCGGCTTGATTTCTTTACAGATTTTGACCTAGTATAAATATTTATACAATTTATTAATATGGAACTAATCGAATAATTCATTTTCATTTAAATAAAATTTTATTAACTGATGATTTAGTTATAACCAATAATTTCTCCCAAAAAAAAATCTTTCAGTAACAAAAATAGTTTAGATGGGTTAATTAAATAAATTATCTTCATCATTTTAAAACCAACCCGTAAGTGAAAATATTTATATATGTATATTAAAATTTTCTAATCTATAAATATGTTAACTTAAATAAAAAAGGAACTGATATACCTCACTGTCTCTACCCTCACGACTGCAACCTCACCCTACAACTCGGCCATAGTCGAACACGACTGCCCCATTCCATTGCCAAATCCTTCCAAGTAGATCAACTTTATGAATCGCTGAGCAACTTCGGACATCACCTTGAAAATCACTTCGACAGTCATCCATGAATCTCGTCGAACCCTAAATCTCACGATGTCTAGAACCCAACTAGATCGCGTTCGCTTGCCTGCACGCGAACTGGAGTTCGAAACCCTATCCCTCTGCGCGTCCACGCGAGCAACTCGCTTGAGAATACTGGCCACCGCCCCTTGATGTCGCGACTGCCTCCTAGTCGACCACATGAACAATCCCAATTCGATAGACGACAATTCCTCGAGCTCAATACTGCAACCCACCTCGATCGCGAACGAACTCACTGTGCTTCCGTTCGAACTCCTGTCCCTCTCTTCGATTGCGAAAATTAGATGTCGAATGAATTTAGGAATTTGAATTGAGAGGAGAATGGAAGAGGAGTATATTTGGGGATCGGCCATCATTTATTTGATTTGAAACGAGAGGAATTACGAAATGAAATTGCGTTCGATTTTTTTTAGAGGAGGAAAGGAATTCACAGATAAAAATTGAAGGCAGCGGCCATTATTATTTTCTTTTGTTATTTTGTTTTAAACGAAGATAGTTTTCGTTTTGTACGTATGCTTTTCATTTTCAAACGCGTGTCCTTCCATTCAGCCAAGTGTTGAAGATAGAAGCAACGTGTTTGTTGCTACAGTAATGGGATTTTATTAATTTTTTTATTTTTAAATTCGAATTCAAATTGCCTTGGTTTTCACAATTCAAAATTTCGATCTAAATTCCAACGCGTTTATATATCGTATGCTCACACAACAACTCTAAATGTTACAAAAATTGAAATCCGATAATAATACAATATTACAGATCCAATGGAACTGGTTTCATCAGATTCCGAGACTGTGCCTCGGAACGCTATTTTTAAATATCGATTTAAACAACAAAATTTCAAAACTGAACAAAACAGTTTCAAATCCAATTCTGAAAGTTCCAGTACCTTCAGAATTATCAATATAGATTTTCTAAGCTTTGAAAAATATTTTTTTTTAATCGGCTAAAAAATCAAGATTCAATATTTTACCCAGATTTAATAATTAAATTAAATAATTTAATTGACAAATACCATTCTGATATTTGAATTTCAAATTAAACAATCATTCGAATATTTAAACTCAATTAAATATTCACATTTCAAATGTCAAAAATTCAGGGTCGTTACATAAAACATATGCTAACTCGCGTGCCTATTCGCCTTCTCCTTTCCGCCCCATATAAATTTGTTAGGTTGCTGCTTCTTCCTCACTTAACTGCTTTGATTTCCCGCTTCGCCATTAACAGAACTTTGTGATTTCAAAGGCGAATTTGAGTTAATCATTCAACGATTCATCCCTGCTATCATATTACGTAAGTACAATTGATCTTTATTCATTCCACGATCACCATCGAACTCCGAATTCTAATCTCCGAACCCCAGACCAATTTCGTACGCCGTGCTTCATTTTGAGTCGTGTTGTGATCGACTTTTGATCGTTATTGGTGACTGTTGTTTGTTGTGATTCATGAACGCACAGCGGCGAGTTGGATCTATGATAGATCGGAGATATTTTGAATCGGTTTTCGAGTGATTTGATGGTATGAAGAGATGATGAATTTTGCAAAGAGGATGATGGATTTCATTGTATTGGTGATAACGGGTTATCGGGTCTGGTGAGTTATTGCGTGGAGAGGAAGTTAGCGACTTAGTGAATTCGAGCGACTTAAGATAACTCACGACCTAAGAAGCCTGGCCAACCTAAGAACTCTCGCGACCTAAGGATCTTTCGAATTTGCGACTTAACTTTTAGGTCGCGCTAGGATTCCAGCGACCTAGGACTTGGTTAAATTTGCATATGAATTCCAATCAGACCGACTTATAACAAATTAACGACCTAATTTTTGGGTCATGCTGAGATTCGAACGTCCTATGATTTAGCAGCTTGGACATGAATTGCACGACCTGACTTTCTTGCGACATAGGCTTTAGGTCACGGCCGAGCTAGGACTTGGAAGAATTTGCATTGCCTTGACTTGAAGCTTCATGCCTTGAACCCTTTGACTTGTACAGGACGACCTAAGGAAGCTCCGGCCTATGTTAGGTCGCTGGACGACCTAAGTGATGAACATTTTGAAAGAACTTGCTCGAACTATTTTGAACTTGAACTGTTTGAACTTTGTTGCACTTCCTTACAGGTTACAGTAACTTTTAAAGCTGACTACCTGTTAAATACAACATTTACAGAAAACTAGGGCGAATATACTGCCATTGACTGCCCACATCGAATGATAGATTAGTCGATAAAGAATAATCAACTTAAATGAACTTTGTGAATGAAATGCTGTGAATCAACAAATTCAAGTGAAGTATTAAAACAACACTAAAGTAATCAACTAAAGCTGATTTGTTTGCATCAACACTGTACTTGGAATTAAAATAACAAGCCTTGAAACTCAATAATCGACACACGTCAACTAATTTGATTCCAGTTATATTTGCTTGTCAATTTACTAGTTTTACACAACACTTCACACTTTTAGGAAACGTGCACCTTCATATTTGAATATCCAGTTCCTTGTGTAGAATGACTTCTCAACAAGAAGAAACAAGACAAGCTAGGGAGGCTTTTTCGATTGCTAACCCACTGATTGATCCTCCGGAAAGAACTTCGACCACCTTGAGCCACAAAGCTTTCAATCAATTGTGTATCCAGTTCGGTATTTCCGAAGCAGACGCTTTATTTCCCGGAGTAAACGATACTGCTGACAGGCCACCTCTTGGTTTTGTCGCAGTTAATCGTCAAATGTGCTTAAGTGGAGCTATTCCTCCTTTTAATGATTTTCTTCGACAGCTTCTTCTTCGATTGACTATCTCTCCATTCCAGCTACACCCCAATGGTTATGCCATCTTGATGGGGTTGTGTGTGCTGTTCAGGAGGACGCTTGACCGACTTCCAAGTTTTGAAGAGATTTGTTACTTGTGCACATTCGCAAAGAATAAAGACCATCCTTCTATTATACTTGTGAGAGGTGCTAGAAACCGTAAATTGATTCTGGACTTGCCCGAGAGTGCACACGGGTTCTTAAGTCAATTCTTCTTTGTCCGCTGTCCCCCAGGATTCTACGCCGTTTGGAGAATCGGAAGTAAGATTGCCTATTTCCGCTTGCTCCATTTTTCCTAAATTTCTTGAAACTAGAATTGTCAAGTACTGAACTTCATTCTTTGCTTTTGTAGCACTTCCTCCTCCGCTTCGAGATCCCAGCCATAAGCCAACCTTAGAAACTTTAAGTGATGTGGCTGCTGAAGAGAGAAGCGCCAAATTTCTGCTGAAAGACGAGTTTTTGCACCAGTTCGGACTTTTACACTCCTCTCGATCTACCCAGATTCATGAAGTGTCTAGTTCCGAGACTGAATTATTAGCTGCCCCCGGTTCTCAAACAGAGACATCAAATGCCCCAGTTTCTACAGAAGAAACTGCATTGGGAGAACCTGCTGTAGAGGCTACATTGGTGAAGTGTTCTACTTTTGTTGACATTGTGGGATCATCTGGAAAACTCACACTCTCCCCAGTAATCGAAGAAGAAGAACCTTCTCAACACTCCGGGAATGCTGATGATAAAGGAGTTGAGAGAAAGAGTCCCACTAAGTTTGACGGCGACGACACTTTTGATGATCTAAGCGACTTAATGATAACTTCACAAGAGCTTTTTAAGGATGACCCTATTACTACTAAAGTTATTTCTTCAGCAATTGAGGCGACATCTGCCTTGCAGCAAACTCCATCATCCCAAGAGTTAATGCTAGCTGCAAAAGTTGACATTACCCCCAAGCCGAAGAGTGGTTTGTAGCCTGACGCGCATAGTTTACACGCCACACACACTTAGAATTTTTTGGCACTTATGCGCACTTAACTGCTTTACTCTGAAAATTTTTAAGACTTGTCTTTTTTACTTTCAGATTCTCCGATGGGGCAAAGTGGCTCGTACTATGACAATTTCCAGCGCCATGGAAGTCGTGACACTTATGACTATAGGCGATATCTTCCTGCCCCGAGGGAAACCGATGAAGAAAGAGCTGCCAGAAAAGCTCATGAAAGAAAAAATTATGAGGAGTGGAAAAGAAGAAGGGATGATGAATCCCATAAAAGGAAATCTTATGACATTAAAGGGAAAGGTCACGTTGCTGAAGATCTGAGCAAACGGATCAAACTTAGCGAAAAGAATGCGTCTGCAATTTCTGAAAAGACTGTTGCTTCTATCCCTCTTGACATCCCCTCCGGTTCTCCTGCTCTTGGGAAAACTGACATTCAGACAATTATTAACAGGCCTCAGTATCAAGTCAAGGATGCTCCACCTACACTTCAAAGCCGATTCCTAAATTGGTGTCTAAAAGGAGTGCGCTTTGACTTAGATTTGGTTCCTATTGATAAGCAGGCCATGCTAAGGAATCTCGATGCTGTTAAGCTTGACATTGAGAGAATGTCCGGATGGCAGAATTTGGTTGACGAGCTTCAAAGGGTTAATCATATGAATCTCGAAGCCATGTTAACTATGGAAAACGATTATTCTGAATGGAAGAAAGTTCTTAAGCAGCACGATACAGAAATGACAAGCATTGCTGAGGACAATGAGAGACTTGAGGCTGAAGTTAGAAAACTCAAAAATGAGCTTGTTACTTCTACTACTTCCTATACACAAAAGGAAGAAGTACTTCAAAAACAAGTTCGTGTCATGCTGCTCAACGGAATGCTGAGGCTCAACTTTAAGCTGAAAAGAAGATGACAGAAATCTATCGCACCGACATTGCCCAGCTACGGGAGAAGGCAAGTTCCCATGATTTGGAAATTATGTGGTTGCGAGCTCAACTGTCAAAAACTAAAAAAGAGCGCGATGAGGCCGTTGCCGGAAAAGAAGCAGCCATCGCCGGAAAAGAAGCGGCTGAGCAATCGCATGAGGCGACGAAGGCCAAAATTAGCTCTACATTATTTGATTTTTACATCCATAGCATCTTGGGGCGCGGGAGCCTCTCATTTTTGGGACCGACATACGAAATTACTTTGGCCGAAGTATGGGAAGCGGTAATTGACATGTTCGGAGGTGCTGGCTATGCAGAAGCGGATCTTGAGGCGACCTATCTGGATGATGAGGCGCGTACTGCCCTTGCCAGGGGAAAAGAGCAGCTTGCTAGGGAGCGAGCCGAAGCAGCAGGAGGAGAGCGTTTGGAGAAAGCGACTTTAACTGACCCCACTCGTCCTCCGGCTTCAGTCGACCCTGATACCATTGGCTCTAGTTCTTATTCTCCACCTCCTGCAAAAGTCGAAGTTAAAACCGCAATTACCGAGCCTCCCACTGTTCAAGCCGAGGAGAAAACCCAAGATGACACTAAAGCCGAAAACTTTGAAATTGAAGTGATTAAACCGACTTCTCTAGGTAACTTCGATGTTGATCCAGGTCAAGCGGATTACTTGCTTGCTTTACCTGAGTTTGATGAATTTTGCTTATTACTTAAGTCTCGATGAGCCAATATCTTCTCTTTTTTCGGAGAATACTGATTTTAACTTCTTTTCTTCTGTAGCGGAAGTACCGAGCGCTGCGCAAACTTCTCCTCTTCCAGCTATTCCTCCTCCATCCCTTCAAGTCACTCCTGCTTCTCAGCCAGGGTCGTAGGAAGAGCAAATAGAAGCCCTTCGAGGCTTGGATGATCCACCTGCTTCGCAAGAGCAGAAGGCTGAGGAACTTGGAGAAGGTGAAAAGACTCTGGAGCAAACTCATGATGACGACACGAAGCTATCTGCATTGATTCCTCCGGGAAGTGAGTCTTCTTCAAAGAAGAGAGGGAAACACGCAGTTTCGAAGAAGAAGAAGAAAAGCGCTTTGGCTGGTGAAGAAAACGTGGAAGCAGATCCAGCTACACCTCCTTCTCCTCCTTCTCCAACCCGTCCACGCCGGCTTCAGAAATTAATTATCAAGCCGGGCAAGAGCTCTAAAGGTGGCGGGAAGGAGTAATGAGCTTGATTTTATGCTTCTTGTTTTGCTTTTTGCATGTATTGACCGGAGATTGTACGGATACCGGCCTCCGCTTGTTGAAACCTGCGTATGTACAAAAACTTTATAGTATGGAATAAAATGGTTCTTTTTACTTGTACAATTTCTTGTCAGTATATGTGTGAATGCATTTATTCCTTGTTTTTGCACAAGTTTCTTTATTTACTTTATATGATACTGCAGTGGGCTCATGGTATGATGTTTGAGCGTTGTTTTTATTAATATAGCTATATGCCCCCATACCACGGCTCATTGCAATATCCTGAAAAGACTTGTACTCTTATTTTAGAGAATAATTCTTCCATTTTGAGGAAATATTATTCTGCTTTTAGTAGAGTTCACTTTGGATCGGAGAAGTTTTTCTTTCTCTTTCTTTTTAAAGAACACTTCTACTTTCGGGGATGATCACTTTTATTTGTTGAAAAGTGGATTCCCCTACGCAGTGAAGCGAGCTTCTGAAGAATGTTTTGATCTATTGGACGTGCCTCGTTAGAGGGCTTTGTTTAACACTTCACTGTTGAGAGTAAAAGTGTGCCTCTGAAGAGGGCTTGTTTGGTATGCCTTTGGGAAGGTTTTTTTTGTTGTGCCTCGGGAGAGGGCTTGTGCCTCCGAAGCAGTTTCTGCTTACGAAGAGGTCATTGTTTATGTGCCTCTGAAGAGGGCTTGTGCCTCCGAAGCAGTTTTTGCCTACAAAGAGGTCATTGTTTATGTGCCTCTGAAGAGGGATTGTGCCTCCAAAGCAGTTTTTGCCTACGAAGAGGTCATTGTTTATGTGCCTCTGAAGAGGGCTTGTGCCTCCGAAGTGGTTTTTGCCTACGAAGAGGTCATTGTTTATGTGCCTCTGAAGAGGGCTTGTGCCTCCGAAGCGGTTTTTTGCCTACGAAGAGGTCATTGTTTATGTGCCTCTGAAGAGGGCTTGTGCCTCCGAAGTAGTTTTTTGCCTACGAAGAGGTCATTGTTTATGTGCCTCTGAAGAGGGCTTGTGCCTCCGAAGCAGTTTTTGCCTACGAAGAGGTCATTGTTTATGTGCCTCTGAAGAGGGCTTGTGCCTCCGAAGCAGTTTTTTGCCTACGAAGAGGTCATTGTTTATGTGCCTCTGAAGAGGGCTTGTGCCTCCAAAGCAGTTTTTGCCTACGAAGAGGTCATTGTTTATGTGCCTCTGAAGAGGGCTTGTGCCTCCGAAGCAGTTTTTGCTTACGAAGAGGTCATTGTTTATGTGCCTCCGAAGAGGGCTTGTGCCTCCGAAGCAGTTTCTGCCTACGAAGAGGTGTGTTTGGACTCTGAGGAGTAGCATTTGGACTCCGAAGAGTAGCAGTTGGACTCCGAAGAGTAGCACGTGAACTTGGAGGAGTAGCATTTGGACTCCGAAGAGTAGCACGTGAACTCGGAGGAGTAGCATTTGGACTCCGAAGAGTAGCACGTGAACTTGGAGGAGTAGCATTTGGACTCCGAAGAGTAGCATTTGGACTCGGAGGAGTAGCATTTGGACTCCGAAGAGTAGCACGTGAACTCGAAGGAGTAGCATTTGGACTTCGAAGAGTAGCACGTGAACTCGGAGGAGTAGCATTTGGACTCCGAAGAGTAGCACGTGAACTCGGAGGAGTAGCATTTGGACTCCGAAGAGTAGCACGTGAACTCGGAGGAGTAGCATTTGGACTCCGGAGAGTAGCACGTGAACTCGGAGGAGTAGCATTTTTGCTTGTGTCCTTCCACCATCTGCTTCCTAGCGATTCCTCGTTATCACTTCAAATACATGTCCCATCCTTTTGCAAGTTGTTTGCTTTTTGCCAGAGAAGTGTACTTTATCGTTGAGTGAATCCACGGGGCAGACGCAAGCTACTTTACCGGATGTTCGTTTGCACAAACGATCGCGATTGGTTAGCAAGGGTCTGGAACCTTCTCGTCAAGAAGGTGCCCACTTTGGTGGAATCACTAACTGTTTGAATAGCACTTCTTTTGTAGGAGTTGAATTTTGGAACTTTTGTGGCTTGACATTGGTTTGTTGAGTGATTTATGGGAATTGCTGAATCTTGTGATGTGTTGAATAAGTAAGCTTTGCTTTGATAGCCTGCAATATTAAATCGACATTTTAGCAATATACTTAAGATATTTGCATATCGAAATGAAACAGGCATTGTATAGTATTAGAGAACACAAGATTTAAAGTTCTTTATTATTAATTCGCACTGATTTCTCAGTGGTTTACAATACAAGAGTTATTCATCTATCATCATTTTACAAATTTAAGCAATGCTTTTTAAGTAAAATATGGATGCAGGTGATTGTTGTTCCAGGATCTCGGGATTGAATTTCCATTTCCACTGGATCCATTGTTTTGGATCCATATGCCAGACAGAATGAAAGGTGCCCCGTTGCGGCTTTGTGGGTAGTTAGCAGCACTCTGATTCCCAACTTCTGCCTGCTGGGTAAGGACCCCCTGTGACAACATTAATGACAAGCCTCTCAGATTCCTGCGCTGCAGCCTTGTCTTCTGAGCCGGATTGATGAGTAGGAAGTTGTTGCCCCTGAGTGGATGAGGTTGGGTCGACCCTGTTTTTCTTTACATATTGTTGCAGTTTATTCTGTTTCAGCAACTCTTCAATCACATTCTTTAACTGGCGACATTGATTAGTGTCATGGCCAGGTTGATTGTGGAATCGACAGAATCTCCCATTATGCATTGAATTGTTCCCGAGTTTCATCTTAGGTGGTTCAGGGAACTCAACGGCATTTTTCGTTGCGAAGAAGATATTTTCCGGTGTATCAGTCAAGGGAGTAAAATATGAAGGATTAAAGTGGCGAGGTTTCTTCTCATTCTCCTGCTTTCTTCCTCCATCATTATTCCTTTTCTGGTTTCCAGATTCTCTTTTGTTAGAAGCAACATCGTTATTTTTGATTTCGGCAACAACTACTTTCGCTGGTGCAGAAAGGCGTTCTAAGCGCATGAATTCGTCGGCCTTCTTATAGAATTTCTCAAGTGAGTTTGGCTCCTTCATTTTTAACCATCTTCCGAATTCACTTGATTTGTTGATGGCTCGCATTAGGTAAGTCAGGATCATACGGGGTTCTGCATTATCCACTTCGGCTAGGGCTATATTGAAACGGTTCAAGAAAGATCTGATAGATTCTCCGGGAGCTTGTTCAAGGTTGGATAGTGACATTATATCCTTAGCTTTTGAAGCATACAACCTGAATTGATCCTTGAATTTTCGAGTTAAGTCAAAGAATTGATCTACGGACCGAACTGGTAGTTTTGTAAACCAAAGTAGAGCCACTCCTTCCAAGTACACTGGAAAGTATCGGCATTTAATCTCATCTGATGCCCTTGCACCGGTCATATGCCAATCGTATTTGTATAGAAACTGGTTTGAGTCACTTGTCCCCCTATAGACCGGGATAGTAGGAGGTACAAATTTCCTTGGAAATTCTGCTTTCAGGATCCTTTCAGTAAACGGAGTCTTGCTTAGAGCAAATCCCCAGTCGTTCTCATTTTCTTCCCTCTGCATGCTCTCTTTCATGATTCGGCGAACCATCCCTGATAGGTACTCCTCATTGTTCAGAGGCATCGCCGGGCAGACGTCAGCTCCCCTTTCAGAAGTTTGCACGGGCAAATGTTCGCAAAAAGTTGGCTGCGGCCTTGAACTTTCAGCTTGGAAAGGTCGCACTCCAGCGGTGCCAGTTGCTCTTTGAGGAATACCTCTCTCTTGGGGATTATGAGCATCTTCGGCAAAGGTTGTTTCATTGTTTTATGGTTGTCGATTTGCCCCGAGCAGAGCGTTTAATCTGTCCATCATCAAAGCATTTTGAGTTTCAATTTTTTGGTGTAATCCCGACACTACGTCGTCTAATTTAGCCCTTGTGACTCCAACGGTAGGAGTTGCCTGGTTTGCTGTTGGGGAAGCAGAGGTCCCTTCATGAGCATTTCCATATCTGGTAGATCTACTCTTTCTTCCAGGAGCCATGATTTCTGAGAAACTTCTGATTTTTAGAGAGATTCTTTCAACAAACTTTTGTGAAGCAATTGTGACAATATTCCTGAGTTCAATTCTCAGTGAAAGCACCAAAATGTTGACGCTGAAAATTGAACGCTAACACCCCGATGTGTGTAAGAAAAAAGTGAAAGCACCACCCGTTGGTACGAGAACTAGAAATAAGCATAAAATAGCAGAAAAGTAAAGAGACAACAGTTTTATAGTGGGTCGGCTTAAGATTTAGCCTATGTCCACTTTAATCTTCTTTATTTATGATTCAATTACAATTCTTTACAATACACTTCAATTACAACACACTTTAGATGAGTAGCTAGAACTTGTATGGAGAAGAAGCTTTCGAATTCATGTTGAATGTGTTCGATCTCCTCTTGAAGTTCGTTGAAGTGTCTTTGGTGTTTGGAGTGCTTGAAGTGTTGGATGAGTCGAGAAAGCAGCAGAGTATAGGCGTTCCTCAAATGATCCAAAAGTCCTCTTCAAGTTGGAGTAGGTAGGGTATTTATAGGGAGATTTCGGAGTTAGGTCGTAGGTCGCGAACGACCTAAGGATAGGTCGTAGATCGTGAGCGACCTAGGGAGCAGGGGCTACAACTTAACAGTTGCACTTGACCAATTGAACATATTGACAAGTCATAGGTCGTGAACGGGTTAAGGTAATCATAGGTCGTTGGCGACCTAGTGGGTATGGTTTGTGACTTAGCAGTTTTGTATTTGTTCTGTCTGAATGAGTTGCTAAGCTTTAGGTCGTGAGCGACCTAATATAGGTCGTAGGTCGCGTGCGACCTAAAGGGAGAGGTGATGTGCGTGCGGGTTATCTTCAAAGCCTGTTGAGTTGTTAGATCGCTGTGTACTTAGGTCGCTGGAGCTTTAGGTCGTTAGGTCGCTTAACCTTTAGGTCGTTAAATCGCTTAACCTTTCGGTTGTTATCCCTTTCCTGGAGTTAGGCCGCTAAAGACTTTAGGTCGTTAGGTCACTGCATCCTTTAGGTCGCTAGGTAGCTGAATGTGTTAGGTCGCTAGGTAGCTGGTACCTTTAGGTCGCTAGGTCGCTGAGTGCTAGGTCGCAGAGTTGTAGGTCGCTCCAAAAAGAGGAGTTAACAGCTAGTACCAAATTTCGAGTAAAGTCCAAATCCAATTTTTATAGAAATTCAAATACTGCTATGACCAATAATGTTTATAATTTTTCTAGAAGTACAAAATCATTGATGGGAAATATGAATAAAAGTTATCTAAGTATTTGGGTTCCTGTTAATTGGAAAAATAGAGAAAACGTTGATGATTTTTTTGATATGGTAGTTAATAATGAAAATTATATTTATAAAGGTTCAACCACACCCAAATGGGTTTGGTTTCCTAAGACCTAACCCCTCGGACCCTAACATAATAAGTGGGTATAAAAAATGATTATTATTTACAGGTACTTGGAGAAACAATAGGAAAAGGATAGATTTTGGAATTTTAAAGGATATTCCATACATTTAATAGAATTACTTACTTATAATGAAAGATGGACTTCAGTAAATACGGTAAAATATATTTTCTCCATAATTAGTATTGGGTTTATCCCGCTATTTACAAGATATTTTATAAAATTTATTATATTCCCTTATTCTTTTTTATAATGACAAAAGGGGAGAAATTCATGCATATTAATAGAGGGAGATATTATACTTGGGAGGAGATGTTATACTTAGGGGGAGCTTTAAAATATTAATATTATTTTATTTAGAGAATGAATATTTTTAAAATTGTATAGTTGTCATCATCAAAAGGGGGAGAATGTTAGAACCTCTATTGTTGGATTTTAATGACAACAACTATACAATTATGCCAAAGAATCTCTAAGCTAACTTGCAGGTACATGAGCATCAAAAAGAGACAAACAAATCAGTTCAACATGAAGATACACAAAACAAAAGAGGATGAAAGTATGTATATGGAGATACAAGAAGAGATATACACGATAGAGACAAAATGAAGGCGATAAACAAAGTATTATTAGTCATAGAGTGTCATGTCTAGAGTTTACAGATGTTAAAATCTTCTCAAAGTGGTATACATACACATTTGAAACATTCTATAAAAGTAATAAAAGTTTTATTCTAAAAAACAAAATAAAATAATAACAATAGTAATATATGAAGTAATACTTGAACTTGGGTCATTGGTAAAATCATATTTTAAATGAAAAATCAAGTTTTCAAAAATATGCATGGAGTAGGGCTCGAACCCGAGTCACTAGTTTAGAAGGCAAGTGCTCTAAAAAATTGAGCTATGGTAATTTTTGCTTATCAATAGAAATTAGTCGACTGAACAAGGTCATTCAGTCCACAGAATATCCGTGCACATGCACAATTTTGCATAATTTGATATGAATGTTCAGTCGACTGAACTACCCATTTCAGCCGACTAAATTGCATGTTTTTTGTATTGATTCCTCTCGGATTCAAATTTTAATATTTCAGTTGGCTGAATTATTTTGTTCAGTCGACTAAAATTGCATAACAGCCTGAAAAGACACTTCACTTCATCGAACAAAAACAACCATTGATTCAAGAGTTGTTTTCGTACCTTTTGATCTGCTTTTCACGATAAGTTACAACACTTTAACACTATATATAGCCTTCAATTCAATTGTTTTAACTACCAATTTCTGATTTAAATTCTCATTCTTATTGTCTAAACTATCTTGCCATTTGCAATCAATATTTCATTCAAATCACTTGTTCATTCAATCAAACCTCATTAAGTGATTTAATAAACTTTCTACCTTCACGAATTACACGCTATACCACAAAGGAGAAGATTATAGGAAGGATGTATGTTATTGACTTATCAGTGCTATTCAAGAGCATATTCAGTCAGAAACAACTTTACTATTTTTATTGGAAGTCCCGTTCGGTTGCTCAGGCGGTAGAAGTCCTATTAGGTTGTCTAGGGGGTAGAAGTCTTGTTCGGTTGCTCATGCGGTGTAATACATGTTCCTCCGGGTTAATAGAGGGTTGATAGTTAAATTCTAGAAGGAGTCTGGAACTAGACGTAAAACGGGAAGTTCGAACTAGTATAAAAATCTCTGTTGTCATTATACTTTATTATTTTACTTTTATATTTATTTCAGCACAAGTAAATAGATTAGTTAGTATTTCATATTACATGATCCTATAGCATAGTTACTTTCACATAAGACTTATAATCTAAAACTCCTTTTAAATCCCTTTATAAAACATTAAACCTTCTTTTTTAAACTTCTAAATATACTAAAATATCTTTAAAAAGATAGATGTTTACATATACTAATTTATTTATAAAACAAAGACATTTAATAAAATACTACAAACCATTTGTAAAATATCATAATATAAAATCCTTTTATTTATTAAATAATAAATAAATCTTTAACAATTTCTAAAACCGTTAATGTACTAAAAATATACTTTTAAAATACTTATACTATATTCAAAACCATTTATTTAAAACACCATTTAAAAACTATTTTGTAATTTAATACTATCTCTTTATAAATCCATAAATGATTTTCAGAAATATATTTAAACCTTGATGTTTTCTCATAATAAATATGCTAATAGTACTTATTAATCAATATAAAGAAGCCCTAGGATATCTTTCAAAGTTAACTCTGAAATCACAGCGGTTTAAAAGTGCATCCACCGTTACCGTTTCGCTTCTAATGTTTCCCATTTTCCATTCTCAATTTCCCACAAATGTCCAAATCAATTAATTCATGTAAAACACACCAAAACACGAGTAGATCAACCCTATATGTATATGTATATGTATATATGTGTGTTTGTGTATTTCCATAATATATCACATTGTATCCAATTTAACATAAGTCAAATATGAGGGATTTCAAAGCACGTTTATAACGATTATATCATTTCTAACATATATAATGCACCACCACTTTTCACAAAGCAATAACAAATATGTAAACAAGTAGTTTAAGCCACGATACATGTTATAGATGATCAAACAGAGATTATACTCCAAAATACTGTTATCGCTTCTTTTACAAAACAAGGCGGAGTCTAAAAGTAATTACTTGCATTGTTTGTTATACAGTTTATATTTTCAATACAACATAATTATATACATAATAACTATACAATCGACTAGTGAATAAAACTGACCCAACTTCCAGCAAACGCTTTTGTGTTTCCCAATAGTCCAAATTCGGACGCCGTTGATTTGACTAAAATTCCCATAAGCTCCAAATTTGATGAATCCAACTCCATTGCATAGATAATCCAGATATGAATGAAACGGCGAAAATGACACCTCGATCGGACCTCATATAAACAAGATACGAATTTTATAATTTATCAGATTATAAAATATAACTAATTAACTATAAACTTAATTATACTAATTAACTAACTTCCTTATCCCAATTTATTTTATCTCCCCCTCCCGCCTAATCCTGATATGCACGAACCCATTCATGCATGCACGCTTCTACCTCTTATCGAAGCTCCGATCCACCATTCGTCGAACGGTCAGCAGCAACAAATCGCTTTCCGCAAATGCTACGCATCCCACCCCCCGAAGACAAGCTCGCCCTACCCGATCAATTTCTGACCTATTGCCTATGCGTTGCTGCCCTATTGATCCAAATTTCTTCACTACGTCGGACCGCCCCAAACTATTGTCATTCTACTCCGTTCGCCGCCCTGAGCCCAACAGCGCCTTCGATTTCACCCCTGACTACCTTCCCTTCACTGGGACAGTAGCAGCCATCTACTATTCCTTCGAGTCGCCTTCTCCCTGAGATGAACAGAGCACCAACGAACGGGCCAGTAAGGTGCCCTTCAATGAGAGCAACACCATGGTACTCTCTGATTCGATCAACTCCACCTCGCCTTGAATCACCAATTCTAGCTACTGCTATACAACATCGAGCACTGCCAATATCAACCGCACTCAAATTGAAGCATAACGTCATAAAGCCCATCCCAACACGAAACCAACGAATCCATAATCACATGATTCCGTTGATCCATGCTCACGAAACAATTTATGGAAGGGAAGGAGATGGTAGTGGCTACTAATTTTGTTAAAAAAAATGAACAAAGAAAGAATGAGAAGGAAGTGGGGAGTTAAGGATGCTTTATAGTAAAAAATATATTATTTTATTCTCTTTTATTTTCGTTGTGCGTTTGGAGCAAGTACAACCATATAGCATATCCGATCATCGCGAAATTCATCGACATATAACAATTTATTATTTTAGATCTAATGGCACTGGTTTCGTCAAAATCCGAGATAGTACCCCGAAATGATAATTTCACACGTTAATTAAAACGAACTATTATTAAAACAATTTTAATCACTTAAATTGTAAATTAAAATCTACAATAACAATATCTTATTTAAACAAAATTTAATTAAGCTTTCGAAATCATTTTTATTTAAATTAAATCGAAGATTCAGTTATTTAAATAATTCTAATATTTAATTATAAACCGTTCAAAAATCCGGATCGTTACACATCTTGACCTTAATTTCCAAGAAATCAAAACCCTAGCCAACCTATTCATGACCAAACTGGTCAAGCCACCTAAAATATAGCTGCATCATACAAAACCTACACCAAAACGAAGATCTCGACACAACGAATCCAAAGATCCTTGTTTTATTTTTTTTCGTTCAGTATTTAAGGAGAATTTGATTTTTAAAGTTTTCTTTCTTACTTTTTTATATCTTGGTGTTTACTGGAATAATGGTAGAAACAGTGAAAATAATAGGGAAAAGAGTGTGGTGTTGGATTTGCTAACATGTTGAGTTATACTTACTTTGCAAAATCCAACATTTCACCGTACAGATTTCGTTCGCTTACGGGCTGTGAACGTCAAACAAAAATACGGTCGTGCTCAAAATAGTGATGCGACCTAAAAACAATAATAATATATACTGGTTATCCGATTATGAAAAATCACAAAAATACCGTCCTTTGTCCATAAATCATTAAACGAAAAATTAAATATTTTCTAAATTAAAAATTATGGAAAAAATAAATAAAATAAAATAAAAATACCTCAATAGAAATCGATTCATTATATTAAAAATAAATTTTCTTATTATTTATTGAACCTTTTATTATTGCAAATAACTTTACAAAATGAATTCACGGTTATAATTTATTAATAAAAAGCGGTTAAATAAGACCATTAAATCCATTTAATAAATATTTAATTCAAAATCCAGATATTGACATCGCTATTCAAATGTTAAATTCATAATTCGAATAAATTAAATAATCTCTATATTTGAATTCAAGTTTTTAAACTTTAAAAACCAATTATTTCAATATTAAAATTAATTAAATATTTAAATCGAACGACAAAATTTCGGATTGTTACAATTTGTGCACCCGTTTTCCGGTTGAGCATTACTATTCACTCAGTACTTTGAATTGATAAGGTAGGAATAAGGACTGGACGATTATTATTAGTATGCACATTGAAATATTATTCCTTGTTTTTGAATTATAATACTGGTTGATATGGTAGACATGCTTGAATTATTATACTTACATCGTAGTTGCTAATAAGAAATGTTATTTTGTGCCAATAATTATAACTGCATGAGAAGAGCTAGTTTATGTGTAAAATAGAAATACATGGCCTTGATCTTGAAAGGACGCGTAGGCAATCTATCTCTACATGTAGACACCGACCTTCGAGTTGGGGTGCGTAAACGTGAGGGTGCAGTCTAGACTAGTTACTCACCTTTTTCTTTTCTTTTTGCACTGTACACACATATTATATATATATATATATATGTATGTATATGTATATGTATATATGTTGCATATACTTATAAATTCTCGGGTTTGCAAGGAAAGGAAGGGAATTAGTTTGTGACTCTTTTCTACAAATGGTATAATTTTATCTACAAATGGCACATTTATGTATACCTTTTTGTGTTAATTGTTGTTCTCTTCTATATATTAGATGATTATTTTGATGTCATGTGGATGTAAACAAACTAAAAATATATAACACACACACAAACACACATACACACACACACACATATATATATATATATATGTGTGTGTGTGTGTGTTATTTGTAACTTTAGACTTTGTACGATATGTTTTTAATTTAAATTTCATATTGTTGTTATTCCTCTTTGAGTTTTCCAATATATATTTGTTTTTCATTTTAAATTATACACCCAATAACCTATTTTTTACATCTAAATTTAGTGCACAAGTGTTAATTGACATTGTTTGACACTAATTTAGGAACTAAAAATAGCGGGGAATCACAATATTAGTGTGACCATTATATTATTATCTCCATGATAATTCATAACTCTAAATTATTTCGCTAAATTAATTTGGACTAACAATGACAGTTACAATTATGAGACTCTCGGGTGTGAATTTAGTCCTCGGTGTGGGTTATGCATACCCAAGCACATTTATATGTAGTGAGTCTTAAGGCCACCAATACACTAAAGTGGGTGAACAGTGCACGTCAAATATATAAATTATTTACTTGAAAAGGTAATAGGATCAGAAGCACATGCAGATAATAATAATAAACGCTATGTAAAGTAATAGTAAAGAGTAAAAGACACCAGAAACTTTGTACTGGTTCAGATATCCAATCCTACGTCCAGTCCTATGATCTCTGTACAAATCACTTCTTACTTTCCACGGATGGTGTAGCAACCTGTCTTTCACTGCCTTCTGATTCTACATCAAATTAGATGGAAAATTCAAAGGACCGTAAAAGGTAGATCATTAAGGTAAAAAATGAAATAAACAATATAGACCTATCTACTTTAACTATACTTTCTGAACTCACAGCGGAAGGAATAAAATATAATAGAACTTACAAAATAAATATTTTAAGTAAATCGAAAATAACCATAGGTGTTATTACATAAATCCAAATAGTTTTTCATAATTTGTGGTTCTATATAACATAAATGTTAAATAGTAATTTCAAATGGATAAATAGTTATGGAACTCTAGCATCTCTGTTTTCTCCATCTCGCATCCAACGTTCCCTAATCCCTATCAACCTAATATATAGGAAAAATTGGAATATAGAGAGGATCAGACATAAGCTTGGTGGGTCAGAAAATACCTCTAAGTATATAACACTATCATACTAATATAACATCATTGAAGGCTAATGCTACTCTTATCATTTTGGAATTAGCTATTTAAATGTTTTAGCCCATATTCATGTTACATCAATTTCTAACCATTCGATTATACCATTATATATCATGGTAAATATCATAAATAGGGAAAACTACATATATAATTAATATTCCTTATCTGTTCCTTTGGCAACACCACTTGTCATATACACCAACATTGGATCATTTAGACAACGACCCTATGACGTATACATCTTTTGATCCCTAAGGAAATGACCTTGCATCATATACACCACATGATGTCAATACAATGACCATCCATTGTATACATCACACATCCCATATAATAAGGTAACATTCGTATGTCGTATACACCAGGATCTATAGCTAAGCCAATGACTGTTCCATCATATACACCCAACAATATATCTTCGATTATGCAACGACCATCCATTGTATATGTCATCTAGTTTATCTATGAGTACAAATCAACATAGGTGTTCCTAAAATCATCGACTTTGTGATAACATTCCACATTTATCATATAGGCTTTATACAACACTCTAATGTTGTTAACTAGTTAAGAAAAAGTAGCCACAATAATTTGTATTGGCCTTAAAGGGTTCAAGTTCAATTTGAGTCTCGTATAGTTGTTCAGATATCTCATTTACAAATTTTGACATTTGATTATTTTCAAACGTCAGAATCTATAATTCAGACATCCGATCCTCTAAAGGAAATATCCCCTATATGCATTTAGATGTCAGACCTTGCATTTAGGTGCCTGAATTTTTATTTAGACGTCTTAATACAAATTTCAAATGCCTGAACATGGTCCAAAAACAACTTATTCCACTCAATTTCATTTTTACCATGATTCGAACGTCTGAATCTTTTGTTTAGACATATGAAACAGGTGTAAAATACACTGTTTCTTTTATAATCTATTTCCAAACTTCTAAGGTTATTTCTAGGCGCTTGATCTATTTTAAATTTTTTTTTCCTATTTTTAATGTATTTTTCGATTACCCCATTGCATTAGTTCATTTTTATAGTGGTATTACTTCCAAAGTGGTAATTGTAGTGTTATATTATATTTCAGTGGTCGTTTTATTCTCATTCTTCTTTTGTATTCATTAGTTCTACTACTTCATATATGTAGTTCATCTTACATTCATCATCTTCTCTAATTATGAATACAAATTTATATTTAAAACCATTATTCATTATAAATTCATTCCATATTACTATTCTATATCATTTCAATGATTTTTACTTTACTAACATAGGTTTCCACTACTATTCAATGGCCAATTATTATTTCCAAACTAATTAACAATGTTTATATCTCAATTGCATATATTTATGGGTCCTTTTTCATATCAAAATCTAATAATTATTATAAATCCACTTTCCCTTCTTGTTATCTGTATTTTCCCTAGTTTCTGATCCCCGTGAAATGCTGAGAATTTATACATTTGAGGAACTCTATTCTTTATCTTATATTTAACCTTTATTAGTTGAAATTGATGGAGAATTGTTGATTTTGTTTTAGATCTAAGATTTTAGATGTAGGGTTGGTTTAGAGAAAGCTGTGAAGATGAAGGAATGAAAATAAACGTACTATTCTTCTGGGTTAGGGAGTTTTATCTATAAACTAATTGGTATTAATGGGTTATTAACCCTAATTAGCCCTTTTTCATTTATTAAAATCTTTTTTAATAACTTACATTCTCTACGTCCATTTTAAACATATGAATAATGAAACCTGATCATAAACATATGCTCCACATAGTGGTGTGAGTTCCATTTTTTGATTCTTTAACATAAAAAAAATCTATATTTTTCATTTTTTGTAAAATTACCATTTTACCCTTTAATTGATATTTTAATTTATTATTAAAAAAATTAATGTGCTACAAGTGACATGAATACATTTACAATCTTACAATTCCATGGTGATAAGATTCACATTTCCTCTTGACTTTCCACAAGTGGAAAGAACACTTCTTCTTTACCATAATAAAGTAGAGATAAATCTATGTATCTTTATTGCAGCATCTTATAGTATTGGTACAATGATCCTATAGACCTCTAATAGTGGTATACCTTCCAAATTGGTGAGGAGTAAATGAGACCAAGTAGAGAATAATTGTAAATTCGGCTACAAACTCACCGACCTTTTAAGATTTGAAAATCCTTAAAGAAATGAGTGAATGAGTGTGGATTTGGAAAATAGTGGAAGTGAATTGTAACGACCCAGAATTTTACCATTTTGATTTGTGAATATTTAATTTAATTTTTAAATATTCAATTCATGATTTTCAATAGTCAAATAACCCTCTTTTAATTAATAAGTAATGATGGTTAAATCATTTTTGAAATGTTTACAAAAATAAATAGTTTGATGAAATTGAAAATGTCTTAGTGAAAGTGTGTTGCATAAATTAGTAAAGGGTAGTAGCTTTTATAAAGGAAAGGAGTAGCTTAATTTAACGAAGGTTAGATTTGGTAATTTTCCACTTTTCATTTCTACAAAAGAAACACCTTCCATTCACTTTTGCATCTTTACTTCATTTTCCATTTTTGCTTCCATTCTCCTTTCTTTTGCTCTTTTCTTCCCTCTCTTCTCTTTCTTCTAAAATTCCTTTGCAAATTTAATTCAAAACTCCTCCTTTCAACCAAAAACTCCTTCATTTACCTTGTAACAACATCTATAACACCACCACCTACCCAAAGATGCAAACTTTTGTGTCCATTCCCCAAATTAGCCTCGGGCCATGAGCATTTAAGGGAGGGGGGCCTTAAATGAGCATGAAGAAGGAAAATTAGGTGGATTTGTGTTGTTTTAGTTGTTTGTAGAAAGATATTTGCTTTTAGTAGAGTTTGGTATTGATAAAAGTAAGATATCTTACCTTGATTTAATTTTAAATGACGACATGTTGTAATAATTTAGTGCTTCCTTATATGAATATATATCTGTGTTGTGATGTATTTATGTTGTTGTTTGTTGTTGATTCCTACTTGAAAGTGGATGACATAAATAACCATTGTGCTGTAGGGTAGAAAATCAAAGTGAATGGAAGTTGAAGTGTCTTCGTAGCGAATAGGTCGCTATGGAAGCACTTCGAAGAATGGAAATTTTGTAGAAGGATCCTAACAGATTCATCGCCTTGTTGATTTTTATTTACATATATTATTGGTTATGTAAATAATTTTTTTTATGGAAAGTAAATGTTAATTAGTTATAGTTATTCACTTGTTGTTGGTTTTATTGCGGCATTGAAATCCCGTACTCACTTTTAAGCGATTTACCACTTGTTTTGTAAAGTGTTTTGAAACAGTTTTCAAACTTGGCTTTTGTTTTCAAACCTTTTTGCAAAGTTATTAAAGTGGTTTAAATATAGAAAGAAATGGTTTAAAAGCTATTTGATTTATAAAAATAAAGTCTAAAAGTTACAGTCCATATAGCAAAGTCGCTATGGATGCAGTTTGGAATTCAACAATTTTTGTAAAGTAAAAAGAGTTATCTATTTTAGATATTTTGAATGCCTTTTCAACTGTGTTATAAGTATTTCAAAAGGAGATTGAAATATTTTTTAAGAATTTATTTGAGTCATTTAAGCAAGAGGCTTAAATTTTATAAAGGAAACTACTTTGTTTCATAAGGCTAGTTTGTTAAAAGCGACCATCTTTAAAGGGTTGTTTTAAACACTAGTTTTAAACTATGTTTTAAAGGATTTAAAATTACTTTAAAAGAGGAAGGAAGCATGGATTACGACATGATTGTTGTAATAAATATTTTCAAGAAAAGAAAAGAGATCATGGACTATTACATTTTTGTTATAGTAAATGGTTTCAGAAAATTAGAAAGGAAGTTTAATTTATAACACTTTGTTATTATTAAATAAGGTATTTACTTTATATAAAGAAATGATCTTGTCTTTTGAAATCATGCTTTAGTTTAAATTAATGTTTTGAAAAAAATTTCCAATAACTAGTTTGAAATCAAAGTTTAGAAACAAGTTTATAAAGTTGGTTTTCAGACAATTTTAAAGGACTTTATTTTATGCAAAAGATTTTTGTGTCGATGTCGTTAAGTAACAAAAAAATGATATGTAGTGCTAAAATGTTGACATGTTTATAGAAAATAAATCGTCTTATATTTAGCACTAAAATGATGAGTAGACTTTTCTCTATCTATGAGATTTTGAATTGCAGTGTTTAGGCAAGGCTAGGAGCAACTAGTAGCCTGACTTACCTGACTTCGATTATGGGTGAGGGATAGAAAAGATGAAATGTCGGAAACATGATCAGTATAAGAGGATTTCTATAAATAGATCATGATTAATTAAGTATATGAAAGGTACTTCATCTTATACTCCATACTAAATTTTGAGGTATGAAAGCCTGTTTCTGTCTGTGAGAATTTAAAAATGTATGTCTAGGCAAGGGTAGTTCTCTGACTTATCTGATTTCATTGTTAATCGAGGGATAGTACGAGGTTAAAAATGAAAAGTAGTGAAAAATATATGACGTTCAATTTTCCATATGCAAACTATATACTTACACTAGATAGTGGTTTGTCCAATATCAATAACTTTAACTATTTTGACTTTGGAAGTATATGAAGGCTTGGCGATTTCATATGGCTTGAGGTTCCCTTAGGAGAACTCATTCCGGTGAAACGTCTCTCGCCTTAAGGGTAGATATCCGAGATCTCCTTAGGACTCTTATATCGTCCGCTTACTTCTGAAAGAACTAGAATTGAGTCAACCGAAAACTATCGATTGTTGGTTCGGAGAGACCGCGATCGGATAAACATGAGTTATCTAAAAACCACTTCGAACCGGCATAAGCATTTAAATTAGGACATCTTGAAGATGATGGAATTGAATACGGAGTTCTATAATGTGCAAGGGCTACTTGCTACTAATCCTAAGGGTGATTCCAAAAAGGATGTAGTAGAAGTAGTGCCTTCAGTTTGTTCATATCCTAAACAACTTGTAAGGACAAATGCTAGCATTGCATTATTTTTTGGAGGGCCGTGTTAGCATTCCAAGTGGGATTTTCTAAAAATTTATAACATAGCATCGAGACTAATATCCAGTAATGATTAAAATAGAGGATATGCAATAGGGCTATGTGACCTACAGTAATTAGGGTATGGCAATCACCCTTCTAGATCAATATTTATGGTGCATGAGAGCTCTCAAGGAAAAGGTTGCAAAGCAACCGAGGTGATGACATATTCGGTACTATCCAAGAAGGGTAGGCCAGTTCTGTGTTAGCAAGGGGTCCGTTTGAGGACCTTAGTACATTTTCTAGAGGTATGCGGTGATAGACAGTACCCCAATGGCCTTGTCATTGTATGGAATCCATTTTCCAATATGTGCCTTATGGACTAAGTTGTATACCAAATATGATAGAACATGAGATGCAAGCATTTCATCTATGTTATATATTTATTTTAATCCCTAGATATTATTATAATACCATTGGATTTTCTATTTGGAATGGTTTGGTTATCATACAGTAAAAATCCATCTTTATTTATGTAACATCCTATATTTTTAGTAACATTATTTAGGATATTTAATTAGTTAAATAAAATAAAATAATGTAAGGTGATCAATGGATTGAGATTTGTGATTAATAGGGGTAGATGTGCGATGTTAATTAGTAAATCAAAATGAAAAAACATGAAATAAAATAGATAAAGGGTTAGGAAGTAGGCAGGGGCAAAATGGGAATGGATAAAATCCTTATACCCTAAACCTTAAACCCCTTAGCCGTGTATTCTCTTATTCATTCTCATTTGCAAATTAAAAACATAGAGGTCGGCCACCATTTTAGAGAACTAGAGGAAGAGAAAGCTAAGGAATAAGATTAATCAAATCAAAAGCTATTCAAATCTCAAGTAAGGTGAATAATGACTACATCTCATTCTCTTAAATGTTTTCAGTTCCGAAGTGTTTTGCAAGTATATGCCATGATTTTGAATGATTAAATGTGTATATATGCTTATTGATGATTTATGCTTGTTCATATAGATTCTATGCTATGTTTTGATAAGAAAACCCTATTAAATGACACCCAAATGCCTTGCGATTTTAGATTTAGATTAGAAATGATATTTTAGTAATGGGTTTCAATTTTCATAATTTTCTGAATTATTGTGGATGTTATATAAATTTTCTAGTGTAGAAAATGATTATTTGGGTTATAAATTATTTATGGCTAAATAACTATTGTTTTGGCTCTTAAATTTATATATGTTAGAAAACATATCGAAAATGATTTTCTGGAATTTTTGTAGAATTTTCCTAAGTATTTTGATGAATATATAAAATTATTTAAGGTATAAGACTTAAATGTTTTATATATTTATAAAAGGAGAAGGTGTATTTTTTAAATAAATTAAAGAGTTTATTTCCGAAATTGTGGCAGTGCTTTTGGAAAAGAAAATTTGCAACCAATAAAATTTAGGCAAACAAGGCAGGTTAGTTAAAAAATTTACTTAAAAGGTTAAAAATAAGTTTTACCTGCAAATAAAACATTTCACCACTTTCAGCACCCTGCTTCTGACATAGATAGCTTTCGACTTAGTTCCTCCGCCCTCATCACCATCGAAACCAATGCGCATGGCATCAAAGACATGGTGCGCAGCGAATTAGAGAAGGCGAAAGGTATAAGGTCAAAACTAGGGGTTCCGAAGGGGTCTAAACGCCGTATTTTTTTAAAGTGAAAATTCGCCTGCTTTGCTTTGCTTTCGACTTGGTTGGCTTTCGACCGGGTCAAATGGTTTAAAGAAATGGTTTTAAGGAGGTTGCGCCTTTGTTTTTAAATATTTTCCTACCTTTCGAAGTCAATGGTCTCGAAAGGTATACTTGGATTTTAAACTTGGCCACTTCTCCAAAGCCTTTAGAAGGGTGGTTTTGACACTATCACTTCTTTACTTAGGAATGCTTTCGAAATATAGGCTTTCAACTTAATTGATTTTAATGACCCTCTTACTCTATTGAAGTATAACCCAAATGGTTTCGAAGGAGATGGTTTAAAGGAGTTTTCCACATGTTTTAAATTGAACCAAAGTGCTTTCAAAAGTCTATATTTTATGAAGGTTTTTGATACTTTCGAAAGGTTTTAAAGAAAGTTTTCTAAGGGGTGGTTCCCCAATGGTTTCGAAAGGTTCGAAAGGGTATTTTTCTAACTATTTCGAAAGGGCTAAAAGGTAGGTTTTCCTAATGGTTTCGAAAGGTAATTTTAAAGTGTTCTGAGAAAATATGTCAAAGGTTTTATAACTTTCGAAGGAAAGGTTTTTCAAGGGTTTCGAAAGGTTTGAGAATGGTTTCGAAAGGATGGTTTTAGCCTTTTGGCCTAGGTGAAATAAAGGGTTTTACTTGGTTTAGAAAGGGGTACTTTCAATGGATTCGAAAGGGGTACTTTCAAAGGTTTAAATGTTTTCATTAACTAAGGTTTGAGTAATATATATATATATATATATATATATATATATATATATATCATGGCAAGGTGATTTTGAGTAAAGCATAGAGCATATGTATTTCCTTGTGTGAGTTAGATTTAAAGGTTTTTAATTAGTTTGAAAAGGTCTTCAAGGAAAATTTTATAAAGGACTCCCTAAGTAAAATGACTCAGATATTAGAATAGCAGATGAGACTGGTATAGGTTCACGCCCAATACATTAGCTACTATCCCCAGCTAGTTAAGTCCAAAATTCTAGTGTGTAGGGCTTTGTCATAGGTAAGACTAAAATTATGATTACACACAGAATGGAATATATGTTTGTATATAGATAGGTTATTGGTGAGCCCGCAAAACCATTAGGATCAGGTGACCATGGGAGATGTTAAGTTAGGGACAGACCGTCCAGAAGAGAAGTATTTAACAGATAGTTAGGGATAGACCGTCTAGAAGATGTGTGTCTAACATATGTCAGATTATTTTGTTATATTGTCTGGTAGGCTTGAGTCAGCCAAAGGTTAGTAGTTAGCCCAAAAAAACTATAGAGTTCGGACAAATAGTCCATTTATTACCAGATATGTATGTTTACAAAATAATGCTTTACAGTTTTAACCAGCTTTGGTTGCAGGATTATGATTTGCAAAGGATATGTTTTAAAGGGATATTAGTGAGGGGAAACCCGTTCTACTAAGCGGCTGGTCTCACTTAATATCATATATCCGAGATGTATAGTATTATTCACACCAGGCTTTATGTCTGACTCGAAGTTTATGTTTTCCCCCTGAAACTCTCGGGTGCTCAAAATTGATTTGAGTAGGTTGAGGGTTGAGGTTTTACAGGTTTTAGTAAGTTGACGGATAAAGCTTTCAGTGACGAGCAGGTGGCTGATGGATAGCTATTTAGGAGATGTTGTTTTTTTTATTCCACTATGTTTTATTTAAGACAGTTATGTATATATAGTACTCTGGTCAACCAAGGGGCATCATCATATGTCGCTCTTGGCGTATTTATATAATAATTATATATTATCGAAACCTAGGAAACGATTATGGGATTATGTAATTTTAATGTGAAACATGTGTTTTGAAAATGTAATGTGAAAAAGATGTTTTAGAATTCTGTGATTTTGTTTCATATTCAAATGCTTCTGATATTATGGATACCATTAACATAACCATATTTAGTCGCCGAAAGATAATACTATGGATGACTGCATCATCTGTAGCGTTTAGCTTTGGGCCTCTAGATAGGGGATGTTACATCTTGGTATCCGAGCATAGATTTATGAAATACTTTAATTAAAAATGATTTTTGAAAACATAATCTAAGGAATTGGAGCAAGATCGGGGTACGGGATAATGCTATTGTAACGTACTTGTACTTGCTATATATAAGTATAAGCTATATCTCTATTCTCCTATCACTATTAGGCTATTCTTCTATATCTCACGAGGCTTGAATGCAGATATGGATGCAAGAAGAGGCAGAGTTAACCTAGGAGGGGACAACACCACCACCAATGGAAATGCCCGACTGAATACGAGGAGGACTCAAGGTCAGGCTTAAGCTAAGAATGTTGGTGCTGGAGTCCAACAAGTGGATATGGGAGCCATGTATCAGTTTTTCGTGAACATGATGCAAGATGGGATTGTTGGTGGAGTGGTTGGAGGAAATGCTACGGGAAGAGTGCATGAAGCTCTAGTTGTCAACCATTATGCTAACTTGAGTAGAGACTATGCTAGGCTTGGAGGGAAGCCATTTATTGGAACTAAGGATGTTATAGAAGTGGAGAATCGGTTGCTGCACTGTGAAAGGATATTTGCTGACTTACGAGTCAATAATGAGCAGAAGAGGAGACTTGCGTCGAGACAGCTTCAAGTAGCAGCTTTATTTTGGTAGAATAGTGTGACAGCTAGAGTAAATGAAGAGGAGATGACATAGGCTGAGTTTAGGAGAAGGTTTCAGGAGAGGTTCATGTTGGTAATGGCACAGTCTGTTTTGATCGGGAAGTTTACTGAGTTAGAACAAGGAGAGATGACTATTTTGGAGCATGCTAGTAGGTTTGAAGAATTGGCTAGATATGGTTATGCCATTATTGATGCAATGATGAAAAGGAATGAGAAGTTTATTTGGGGGTTGAAGCCTGAGTTGGCAAGGGCTACCTTACTGCATATCGGAGATCCCTGTGATGTGGTAGTGGAGATGGCGTTAAGACATGAAGAGATGCTTGCTTGTTTGGAGAAGAAGAAGGAGAAGGAGTTCTAATTGGGCAAGGTAAGAAGAGGAAGTTCTTTCACAAGAAGGGTGCTCAAATGGGTGGAGCAATGAAGAAAGGGAAGTCTGAAGTGGTTTTATTTTAAGTACGATAAGAAGGGACATTTTTCTCATGAGTGTCGTACTGGAAAGACTAAGGAAGTGACCGAGAAAAAGAATACCAGGTGCTTTAATTACGATCAGATTGGCCACTATAAGAATCAATGCAAAGAGCCCGCTAAGGATGGGAAGGGCAAGGTGTCTGCATTGGAGCCTGCTACTTCGAAGCCGACAGTGCAGGAGAAAGAAAGGCAGTTTTGGGAGGTACGCTACAAATCCATGATATTTCTGTTAATATCCTAGGTATTGATTTTGATGACAACAACCACATAAATATTACAACTAACCTATCTTTGAGTTATGCAGTCATATCAGATATATTATGGAGACATTTACAGAGATAAACAAGAATACAGTGGAAGAAAATGAATTATAGAAGAAGGTTAATCAGAGCAATTAAAGAACAAAACCCAATTAGAGAAGAATGCTGAAGGATAAAGGTGTTTGAAGTGATGGGGTGTTGGTTGAACCTTAGAATATCTTGTTAAAGATCTCATGGCAATTATACTTGAAGATCATCAACCATTGACCTCAACCGAATCATAAAAATCCACAAATATAAGGTAATTTGAAATGCTGGAAATTTGCAACACTTATTAGTGTTGCTTTTTATTTTTCAACACACCCATGTCGACATGGGGATACCTAGGATGTCGATATGCTAGTCATTTTTCAGAATTTCAAATTTTAAATGAAGAGACATTTCCCTCCACCTCTTCACCAAAAGACACATCTCTTCAACCACTATATAAAGGCCTCTGAAAATGAATTTTAACATCAAGAATTCTCATTTTCTCGTACTCCTTCTTCTCCAAACATTTGCATAAGAAATCCATTGCATACTCTTCAAATCTCTTTGCAAATCGATACCATTTCACTCCAATTCTTCACCGATTTGGGAACCACACAATATTAGAGAGTTGTACTTGAATTCACATCATTCTCTCGCTGATTTCATCCTATTTCTCAAAGAGTTAAAAGATATATTGCCATTGGAGATCTATGGGATCATTGTACCAAATCTTCAAGATTCTGTATTGAAGATACGACTACTTGCCATAGTTAGTTGTTGGTGATAGGAAGAATGTGTTATTGTAGCCTGTGAAATCAAGAGGGTGTGTTTTGTATCCCGTGAAACCAAGACTGTATAGGTGGTCTTGCCACCCGTGGAAAGCAAGCGATTATAGTGGAATTCTGCACGATAGAGAGCAGGACTGGATATAGGATTGGTTAATCCGAACCAGTGAAAAAATCCGGGTGTTATTTACATTACTGCATTTTACTTTATTACATAGTTATTCTCTGATTACTTCTTCCTATTTGCAATTTGAGTAAATACAGTTATATATTCATAAGTAAGTAGTTAATACACATTTCACCACTTCTAGTGTTCGAATAGCCTTAAGATCCAACATTGTGTTGTAAACACTTCAGTTTCCAACATTTGGTATCAGAGCATTGGTTTTCAAAAATTCATAACATGGTTTTTGAAATGTATAAATGGCTAATGACACTAGTAACACATTTTTTAACGCTTTTGTAGAAAGGAAATCTACCACTAGACCCCCTCTATTTAATGGCAGTAGTAAAGCATATTGGGCTTATAGGATGAAATGTTATTTGTAGTCTAATGGTTTGGATATTTGGAACATTACCCAAATAGAGTACATAGAGCCTCAAACTGAATATTCAAAATGGACACTAGACCAAAAGACACAAGCACTTAATAACTCTAAGGCCATGAACATTTTATTTTGCTCCTTAGATAGAAATGAATTTAACCGAGTGTCTATTTGTAATTCTGCATATGAAATTTGGAGTACGCTGCAAGTCACACATGAAGGCACCAATAAAGTAAAACAAACAAAGATATCTATGCTAACAAACCAATTTCAACTCTTTCAAACGAAACCAAATGAGTCTATTTTTTATATGTATTCTAGATTTCAAGATATAGTACATGCCTAAATATCATTAGGAAAGAAAATTACCAAAGAAGACCAAGTCAGAAAGATCTTGAATTCACTTCCTAGTGAATGGGATCTAAAGACTCTGGCAACCGAAGAAGCCAATGATATTAGTACTATGAAAATAGAAGATTTAATTAGTAACCTAATGTCCTATGAAGTAAAGTTGCAGATTAGAAAAGAGGATCAAGCAAATGAGAAGAAATCACTAGCACTCACTGCTATGATCGACAACGATGAACCAAATAATGATGATGTTGATGATTATATCGAGTTTATGACCAAGAAGTTCAAGAAATTCTTAAAGTATTGGATAACAAACGAACTTCGAAAAACTAACAACAATAATTCTAGAAATGGAAATGTTGTTAAGTGTTTCGAATGTGATAAACCCTGTCATTTGAAAAGAGACTGCCCCAACCTGAAGAAATCAAAATACTTTTCACACACTTTCAATAAGGAGAGGAAACATGCATTCAATGCAAAATGGGATGATTCAGATACATCATCAAGTGATAGTGATTCAGAAACAGAAAATGCCAACATGTGCTTCATGTCAAAGGATGACCAGGTAT
The DNA here is from genome assembly GCA_030737815.1 of Allium fistulosum. Taxonomy (NCBI): domain Eukaryota; kingdom Viridiplantae; phylum Streptophyta; class Magnoliopsida; order Asparagales; family Amaryllidaceae; genus Allium; species Allium fistulosum. Next base: position 1,121,127,472 of record CM060904.1, on the reverse strand, counting down.
GGAATTTTAATAAAGAAATTACTAATGTTTTGAATGATATGTATCAGGGATGTAAAATACTTAGGAAAGAGTACAATAATAGTTTGGCAGAGATAGATAGATTAAAAATATTTAATGAAAGGTTAACTGAAGAAAAACAATGTCTAGAAGATGAAATTGAAAGACTTAATGGGTATAATTATGAAAAGGATTTGACACTTGGAAGTTTTGAAAAGCTAAAAAGTGAAAATGAATCCTTAAAATCAAAAAATCTTTCAATGAAGTCACAGATCATTTATCCGAATGACAAAATAACATCTCTGGACAATGTTATTCTTAACCGTAATACGGATTTTGACAAAATGAAAACCGATATTGATAAATTTAACAAAGGGAAGGACAATCTAGAAAAATTATTATCTGCATCTAAACACGCTAGGAATAAACATGGACATGGATACACCCCTAAGGCTAAATCAAAAAAAAATTGTACTCAAAGTACTGATTTTGTTAAGGCTACCAAGTTCAAACCAAAATCTACGAAATTAAAGTTAAAACTTCCAAATAGGTTCATTAATTTATGGGTTCCAAAAGGTTGGATGATATTGAAAAAGGAAAATATATTGATAATTTTATTAATGAGGTTCATTCATCTAATGATTATATTTTGAAAGGACATTTAAACTCTTCAGGGGTTTGGCATCCCAAACCTTAACCCCATGGACCCCAAAATAAAAAGGTTACCAGTGTGCCTATTTTATAATTTTTCAGGTACCAAACAATGTATACCAGATAGCGGATGCTCAAAGCATATGAAAAGAAATCTATTGAACTTTGGATAAATATGAAAAGGTGTAACGACCCGTAGATTTTCGATAATTAAACTATTTAATTTAATAAGATTTCATGGTTTAATGTTGGAAGAATTAAAAATTTGTAATTTATTTATTGATAATAATAACTAGAATGAATTGCAACAATATTTGTCTACGTTAATTATTAATAAATTGAATGAAATTCCCATCAATGAAATGACTTAAATATTATAACTTGGTTATAATGGAAATATAAGAAAAACAAATGTAAATATTGGGTTAACTAATGAAACAATATATAGTCAGTGGTAATGGAATCAAATTGGTATTGTATAGGTAATTGTGACACTTTTTGTAAATAATAAACTTAAGTGTTATAAAGGTTAATGGTGTTAATTATTATAAGTTGCTTGTTTATTTAGTCAGTCGAAATTGAATTTGGAAACCAATTGCAATTGAAATGAAATTTTATATATTAACTGGGTTTACAATCAATAACTGAAGTTTAATAACAAATGTTGGATGCACTGGAAGTGAATAAAGTAATTGACTGATAACGGGAATTTATTTAAAAATCTAATATTGAAATATAAATGCTACTTAGTGAATGTCTTTACAATCAATAGTTGGATTTGATAATAATGCTGAGTTTAATAGATGTAAATAAAGTAATGGATTGATAAGTAAAATTCATTTAAAATCCAATATTGGAATTTGTTGAATATTGAACAATTAAATTGTTTAAATTTAATATTGGAATTTTTTTTAAATAATTGAATAACGGGAGTTGAATAACTGTATAATGGAAATAATTGTTCTATAATTTGAATTCGTTTTAAAGTTAAATTTTATAAGTTCATTTTCAAATATTTCAAGATAATGAATTTCGGATAATCAAAATTGTTTAAAATTTAAATTTGCAAATATTTGAATTTTGAATATAATATGATTGAAAATGATATCGAAGATTGATATAAGATTTTATTTAAACAACAATGAATTTGTTAACATTTAAAATTGGATTCGTAAGAAATTCTGTAAATTTTGAAAAGTCGTCGATTTAATCGACGAGTAAAAAATAGCCTTCCGAGGCACAGTCTCGGAATTCGACGAAACCAGTTTCATGGGATCCGTAATAGTGTATTATTATCGGATTTCAAATTTCGTAGCGTTTGGAGTTATCGTTTGGTCGTACGGGTTAGAAACGCGTTGAAATAAATATCGAAAATTTAATATTTTTATTCGATTCAAAAAGCTATCTTCCACATACGATCAAATTGGCTTCCGAAACACGTTCCATTGGGTTCGGAATGCGGGTAAAACATTACGAACGCCTGTCGGCACGTCTATTTTCGAGTTCGTTCGGAAAAGTTGAATATATTAATAAATTAATGTTTATACGTATATATATACACACGTTCCTTTCCAAAACCCTAACTTCATCTTGCGGCCGCCTCTAACATTTCAATGGCCGAAATGTTCTCTCACTCTCCCTCGTTTTTCTTCAAATCAGTTGATCTATAGCAAAATCTTCGAATTGCATTATCGAAGAGGGTAGTGAGATCTAAGTTTTCAACGGCGGTGATCGTTTTCGTGGCCTTGGCCGATCGCGTTCAACTCGAGAAGGCTGCGTGTTCATCCACGTTTTTCGTGGTGATGGAACGACCGAGCTCGTCGAGCTCCCAGGCGAGGGTGGCTATCACGTAGGGCTTCTGTTTGCCGGAGTTCGATCAACTTCTGGAGAGTCGTGGTGGTTGCGACAATCGTGGGTGTGTCGCGTGCGTTTGGGTTTGGGAGCCTGGTAGTTGCGTATGAGAGGGAAGAAGAGCCTGTGCTTTTGTTTTTCTGGAGCGGATCGAACGGCCACGATTTTGTGGGTATATATAAAAAAAAGGGAAATTTGTTTTAAGTTATAAAATATATATATATGCAATCTTGTAAAACTCATATCTCATCCATATGTTATCAGAATCGGATGAAACTTTTTGCGTCGGAATCGTGTTGACAAGCTCTACGTCATGGAATTGATTGAGGGACGTTTGGAGTGAACTAAAATTTCAGGTTAAATCGAACGTCGTTCGATTTGATTTGAAATTGAAAAATCAAGGTGAGTGTTTTATAACGCTCACAACGTACTAGAATATTCTGATGCTAGTTAAATTTGATATTATGAAGTGATATGATTTTTATTAGTCGTTGTTGATAAAATTTAACTGTCATCTAGATAGTCATTGAATTTATGTTAGAAATTGAAATTGACAGTCAAATTAGAATTGAAATTTAATCGCAATTAAATTACCGAACATTTATAACTATGAAATTTCCGTGATTTATATTGTCTGTTTGGATGATTGGTTGCGATGGATGCTATTGATTGATATTTTGAAATGTTTGGATGTTTATTTGGTTGTCGATATCCTGTCATCACCCTGTGTATTATTTACAGTTGTAAATTAAATCATTTTGAATAAATTGAGAAATAGGTTGAAACGATATATACCTATGACACTGTGATTTGAATTGAAATGATATATATCTATTTCTGAAATTTAATTGAAATAACTGATCACTTGGCCATAGGGTAGAAAATTATATACGGGCACCGGATTGGTTAAATTAAATGATTTTTAAATCCTTGATTTGGAATTACTTTAAATGGTTTGATTTAAAGAAAAAAGAAATCAATTTTATAGAAATTGAATTTATTGCGAATTTGAGGTTGAGATGTTGAAATAAATTTTGGTTAGAACAAAATTGTTAAATAGTTGAAGTTGAGACTTTGAAATTAAAATTTTGATATGATTGATTTTCGTAAATTGATTTGAATTAAAGGGTTTAACTCTTATTCGGACTTCGAATATTTTAAGTAAAAGTGGGGTAAAGACAACATTTTGAAATTGAGCTTGACGTCGAATTACATTGAAGATTTTGGATTTTAAACTGAATATTAAGGAATAATTTGTTTTAAAGATTTGAATTGATATTTTGAAAATCGAGTTCGAATGCATTATAAATTGGAATTGAAACTGAATTAATTGGATTTGAAAATGGAATTTAATTAATTTGAAATTGGAATTGTTTTGAATTGAAATTTGAGATTTTAATTGACTGAATGGAAATTTGAATTTGATTCAGATTGGTAAGTAGAATTTAAAATGGTTGACTTTGAAGTTATTTCATTTTGGTTTTTCCTAAGTTATTCTGCTATATAAACCATTTTAAATACTGAACCTATTTATGTTAAACTATTTTACCTATAATTACTATATTAAATTATTTCATCCTATCTTAAATCATGTTAACTTACTTTAATCTATTTCAAATCTACTTAACCCAAATTTTTATTATTTTTAAACTAATTTACCTATTTTAATTTATTTTAATTATATTTAATCTATTTTAAATCTATTTAACTACATTAAATCAATTTAAACTATTTTGAAATCTATCTTTAATATTTATAGTATTTTTAACTATTTTCAATTTTTTTAGCTACTTTAAACTATTCCAAATATTCTTCCAAAATTTCCAGCTGGTCAATAAGGTGAAATGTTTATATTTAAATCCTGGATTTAAATACGAAGTGGGTTAAATAAAGTTACAACCTAAATTGAAATGTAACGATTTTTGAAATTGAAATGAGATATTGGGCGAAATGATTTTTGAAATGAAATCGTATATTTTGCGTAAATACGATGATTTTGAAATGGATTTGATTTTGAAGCGAACTTGATATTTTGATATCAATTATGAATTGATTTTGAAAATGTAAAAGAACTATCCGGTGTGTAATAAGCGTTTGGTTGTTAAAGAGACCGGGATCGGATATGGGCATACTCTCTGTCGATACCGAAAACCACTTTCACAACTGTGTACGTGGTGGAGATTCCAGAAATGAAGTAGGATGGTTTGGCGACGATTCTATATGGTATGACGTGACCCTGACTCCCGTGAGTCAGCTTAGATGTGACTAAAATCAGGAGCTATACCGGGCTAATGTGAGGTCATTCCTCTTATCGGGCATATTTCTTCGATACCATTATATTGCTTTTGTGATTCGATTTGGTGGCCACCCCTCGATTGTTGGGAGTGTGTCCGAGGAGGGCGGTAGTAGCTGCTATGCGTCACCACCAGTCCGGGAGTGCAATTGGTATATCTACCCTGGCATCTCCTCGTGTGCCGTGTTCACATGCCCTAGCGTGCCTTCTACGAGTTTGTTTTGTACCATACCTATGGGGTGCCCTCTGCGTAAACCTCTCGGAGGAGCGTATGGTACTGTATAGACTATGGGAATATATAAAATGTGTTAAGGGGGATATGGGTAACGCCTTAACGCTATTTTAATACTTTTACTTTACTGTAGACATATTATAATAGCGTATTGTACTACATAGTAGATAGTTTAACGGATCCTTAAGAGATGGAAAATCCCGTAACATCTCTTGAGTTATTGCACGCACGTCGACAGTGGATAAGAGATGTCAAACCCCGTAAACATCTCTGACGCCGTTACACTCATATTTATTTACGACCGATTTAACTTACATAAGGATGTTTTAGTCCTGACTCGAGTGTTTTGTCTTTTCATTACGCTCGGGTCAGTCCTGAGTTTTCAGCTTATTGAAGATCTATTCTGGAGGACGAAGACGAAGATTTGGTATACTATTACTATTATTATCCTTACATCATGCTGTCTGCTGCATTATTTTATTTGTTTTGTTGTATATGTATAACTCTGATAAATGTTGTATAAATGATAATCAAAAGTATATTAAACAGCTTCATGAACTGTTTATTTGATTATTATATTTTATCTTTCCACTGCGAGATTCTGTGGTTGTTTCTTGTTCCTTTTCTCTTCTTTTCTTATTTACCCCATTAACAATCCTCCCTTTTGAATGGTTTGGAATCGGCATGTGTGTGTACTTGTCGATTTAAATTGTCCAAAAAGGTGGGTCGTTACAAAAGGATTTTTTATTGGCATCGGCAAAGTCGGTAACTCTAAAAATCATCTTATTATTTGATAAGTTTATATCATGTTTTGAATTGATTTGGTTTCCCCTCATGTGTTTTATTTATATGCATTTATCTCTATATACAAACTCTGCATATTGTCTAGCAGTGATTTAAGCGACTCTTTTTCGCCCTTTTTGTCGATGACAAATGGGGAGAAAAGGTATAAATATACTAGGCAAAATGATAGGGCGAGTGCATAGAGTTAGGGGGAGTCAAATATAAAAGTATTATATTTTGTCTCTCAAATATTTATATGGTTTTCATCATCAAAACGGGGGAGATTGTTAATACCCTAGGTATTGATTTTGATGACAATAACCACATAAATACTACTACTAACATATTTCCGAGTTATGCAGTCATATTAAATATATTATGGAGACATTTACAAAGATAAACAAGAATACAGTGGAAGCAATTGAATCATAGAAAAAGGTTAATCAGAGCAATTGAAGAACAAAACCCAATTAGAGAAGTATGTTGAAGGATAAAGGTGTTTGAAGTGATGAGGAGTTGGTTCAACCTTAGAATATCATGTTAAAAATCTCATGGCAATTATACTTGAAGATCATCAATCATTGACCTCAACCGAATCACAAAAATCCACAAATATAAGGTAATTTGAAATGCTGAAAATTTGCAACACTTATTAGTGTTGCTTTTCATTTTGCAACACACCCATGTCGACATGTGGCTACCTAGGATGTCGACATGCTAGTCGTTTTTCAGAATTTCAAATTTTAAATGAAGAGACATTTCCCTCCACCTCTTCATTAAAAGACGCATCTCTTCAACCACTATATAAAGGCCTCTGAAAAATGAATTTTAACATCAAGAATTCTCATTTTCTCGTACTCCTTCTTCTCCAAACATTTGCAAAAGAAATCCATTGCATACTCTTCAAATCTCCTTGCAAATCGATACTATTTCACTCCAATTCTTCACCGATTTGCAAACCATGCAATATTAGAGAGTTCTACTTGAATTCACATCATTCTCTCTCTAATTTCATCCTATTTCTCAAAGAATTCAAGATATATTGTCATTGAAGGTCTATAGGATCATTGTACCGAATCTGCAAGAATCTGTATTGAAGATACGACTACTTGCCCTAGTTTGTTGTTGGTGATAAGGAGAAGGTTTTCTTGTAGCCTGTATAATCAAGAGGGTATGTCTTGTAGCCTGTGAAATGAAGATTGTAAAGGTGTTCTTGCCGCCCGTGGAAAGCAAGTGATTACAATGGAATTCTGCACGATAGAGTGCTGGACTGGATGTAGGATTGGTTAATCCGAACCAGTATAAAAATCCGGGTGTTATTTACATTACTGCATTTTATTTTATTACTTACTTATTCTCTGATTACTTCTTTCTGTTTGCAATTTGAGTAAATACAGTTATATATTCATAAGTAAGTAGTTAATCCACATTTCACCACTTCTAGTGTCTGAATAGCCTTAAGATCCAACATTGTGTTGTAGACACTTCAGTTTCCAACATTTGGTATCAGAGCATTGGTTTTCAAAAATTCATAAGATGGTTTTTGAAAAGTATAAATGGCTAATGACACTAGTAACACATCTTTAACGCTTTTGTAGAAGGGCAATCTACCACTAGACCCCCTCTATTTAATGGCAGTAGTTATGCATATTGGGCTTATAGGATGAAATGCTATTTGCAGTCTAATGGTTTGGATATTTGGAACATTACCCAAATAGAGTACATAGAGCCTCAAACTGAATATTCAAAATGGACACTAGACCAAATGACACAAGCACTTAATAACTCTAAGGCCATGAACATTTTATTTTGCTCCTTAGATAGAAATGAATTTAACCGAGTGTCTATTTGTAATTCTGCATATGAAATTTGGAGTACACTGCAAGTCACACATAAAGGCACCAATAAAGTAAAACAAACAAAGATATCTATGCTAACAAACCAATTTCAACTCTTTCAAACGAAACCAAATGAGTCTATTTTTTATATGTATTCTAGATTTCAAGATATAGTACATGCCTTAATATCATTAGGAAAGAAAATTACCAAAGAAGACCAAGTCAGAAAGATCTTGAATTCACTTCCTAGTGAATGGGATCAGAAGACTCTGGAAATTGAAGAAGCCAATGATATTAGTACTATGAAAATTGAAGATTTAATTGGCAACCTAATCTCCTATGAAGTAAAGTTGCAGATTAGAAAAGAGGATCAAGCAAATGAGAAGAAATCACAAGCACTTAATGCTATGATCCACAACGATGAAACAAATAGTGATGATGTTGATGATGATATCGAGTTTATGAACAAGAAGTTCAAGAAATTCTTGAAGTATTGGATAACAAACGAACTTCAAAAAACTAACAAAAATAATTCTAGAAATGGAAATGTTGTTAAGTGTTTTGAATGTGATAAACCCGGTCATTTGAAAAAAGACTGCCCCAACCTGAAGAAATCAAAATACTTTTCACACACTTTCAATAAGGAGAGGAAACATGCATTTAACGCAAAATGGGATGATTTAGATACATCATCAAGTGATAGTGATTCAGAAATAGAAAATGCCAACATGTGCTTCATGTCAATGGATGACCAGGTATGGAATTTTAATAAAGAAATTACTAATGTTTTGAATGATATGTATCAGGGATGTAAAATACTTAGGAAAGAGTACAATAATAGTTTGGCAGAGATAGATAGATTAAAAATATTTAATGAAAGGTTAACTGAAGAAAAACAATGTCTAGAAGATGAAATTGAAAGACTTAATGGGTATAATGATGAAAAGGATTTGACACTTGGAAGTTTTGAAAAGCTAAAAAGTGAAAATGAATCCTTCAAATCAGAAAATCTTTCAATGAAGTCACAGATCATTTATCCGAATGACAAAATGACATCTATGGACAATGTTATTCTTAACCGTAATAAGGATTTTGACAAAATGAAAACCGATGTTGATAAATTTAACAAAGGGAAGGATAATCTAGAAAAATTATTATCTGCATCTAAACACACTAGAAATAAACATGGACTTGGATACACCCCTAAGGCTATATCAAAGAAAAATTGTACTCAAAGTACTGAGTTTGTTAAGGCTACCAATTTCAAACCAAAACCTAGGAAATTAAAGTTAAAACCTCCAAATAGGTTCATTAATTTATGGGTTCCAAAAAGGTTGGATGATATTGAAAAAGGAAAATATATTGATAGTTTTATTGATAAGGTTCATTCAACTAATGATTATATTTTGAAAGGACATTCAAACTCTTCATGGGTTTGGCATCCCAAACCTTTACCCCATGGACCCTAAAATAAAAAGGGTACCAGTGTGCATATTTTATAATTTTTCAGGTACGAAACAATGTATACCAGATAGAGGATGCTCAAAGCATATGAATAGAAATCTATTGAACTTTGGATAAATATGAAAAGGATTTGTTATTCGCATCCGCAAAGTCGGTAACTCTAAAATCATCTTAATATTTGATAAATTTATATCATGTTTTGAATTGATTTGGTTTCCCCTCATGTGTTTTATTTATATGCATTTATCTCTATATACAAACTCTACATATTGTCTAGCAGTGATTTAAGCGACTCTTTTTCGCCCTTTTGTTGATGACAAAGGGGGAGAAAAGGTATAAACTTATTAGGCAAAATGATTGTTTGACAACGGTATTTCTATTGAATTAGAAAACCGTCGACAAATTTTGAGTTAAAATTTACCGCAAGCGCACGGCGTACTATCGTAGTACGTGGCGAGTACGGGTCGATCTGTAGGGAATTGTTAGATTTGAAATCTCTATTCAATCAAATTAACCAAAGTTGAAAATGTGATTAGCTAAAAATGTAGAAAACTAACAAAAGAAAATTGATAAAAATATGAGCGTTAAGACAATTTAGAGATAAATCCATTCTCTAGATCACATAGTTCAACACACATGAAATTATGATCTTTTTTTGTCATTAGTGAATTTAAATGATGTGTTTATCATAAGTATGGCTCATTTGTGCCATTAATTAGCTCAAAATAAGCCATCAAACTATAACACAGCCTTTAAACCACTTTTAATTCTCATGAAAATGACAACAAAGTTGAAAATGAAATCTATTTTAAGCATGGCCTATTAACTATTGTTTAGAAATATAGGCCATCAAATTTTGATTTAAACATTCACTTCTTTGCCATAATCATATATAGATGAAGAGGCAATTAGTGATTCATATGACTAAGCATAGCCTATTTGTTTTGAACAACATAAGCTATCAAACTCAATACTAAACACAAAATTACATAAACATCATTTTTCCGTGAAGCACAAAAAGAGAGCATAACATCAAAATGTTGCATCTACATACTAGAGAGCTTCATTACCCCTAAATTGAAGGGATTAGGCTCTCATATTTTTTATCAAATCAACAAATGTAGCTTGCAACATGGAATAAACAAGAAGAAAACACTACAACAAAAAAGACTTTTCACAGCGTTTGAAAAACGCTGTTAAAAGTTTTCACAGCGTTTTTAAAAACGCTGTATAACGACATGCGGTCGTTGACCCTAAATTTTTAACTGCAAAATATAAACGTTGTCAAAAACCCACTTTCTACAGCGTTTTCTAAACGCTGTTAATAATTTTTCTACTGCAAGGTATAAACGCTGTTAATAGTTTTCTACTGCAAGGTATAAACGCTGTCGTAGGGATATGCATTTTTTTCCCCAATGAATTGACAGCAATGTATAAACGCTGTCGTAGGGATATGCATTTTTTTCCAATGAATTGACAGCAATGTATAAACGCTGTCGTAGGGATATGCATTTTTTTTCCAAAGAATTGACAGCAATGTTGTGTCATTACAATATTCACACATATCATTAATATAAACTACATTTAATTATATTTTAATCAGTTAATGTACATAACATAAACAAATCAAACTAAAAATTGTAAAATAAAAGCATAACTATTATTCACTTCCATAAAATAAGTTGAACACAATATCCATGAACAAAGTTTACATAAACCCGTAAAGAGAGATAAAATTTATAAACCAACTGCATACAAAATTAGACAAATGCACAATATCTAGAAAGCAAGTTTGCATCTAATATTATCGACAAAACGTGCATAAAAGTAGTTCAAATACAGGCTGAAAATGAAAAGTGGCAGTACGAAGATAGTTAGACATTGGTTTACTGAATTGTTGCCAACAGGGCAGTCTGAACTCGGCAAGATTCCTCCTTCCGTCTTTTTTTCTTGACTTTTTGTTGTTGAGCTATCACTAACCATGGCTTTGTCAACATCCTGTGAGTAGTAATTACAGTAAGCTTTAGACGTATAACTGTTAGTTAAATATAAAGAGTACAATTTCCAGTTGAAAAAAAATGTGTTTTTCAATAAACATGTAACTGGAAGTTCTATGCAATATTTGCACAGTGATATATTTAATGCATATTTTTCAAGTTGCAGTAATTTTATCAGTCACATACTTTTACTTGATAAGGCAGTTCTAGTGAATATATCAAATCGGTTGAAACGTCAACCAAGTTCCAGCTATGTTGATGGGCAATAGTGTACAGAAAATTATATCAACGAATGCCTAGATAATAACAGAATTATTCATTCATCACACCATGTGTGTTGACATATATCAGTGTTAGAAAAATTGATGGTATCTTTACCATATTAATAAATATGAAATCATAAGCATTCAGTACAGTATTTGATAATGAAGTGTACAACTATCAGGAATTTAATTGGATTAGTATGCTTGTTATATGAGAATAACTATATTTATTTTATGGAGGAATTTAATTGGATTAGTATGCAACTTACAACTTAGATGAACTTGATTTGGAGGAAGAGGCTGAACTTGAAGGGTGTGCTAAGAAAGTAGGTGGCCATTTATTGTCTCAGCCACAACCTCTGCCACCTTCAAATTCAATGTGCATGTCACATAAAATGAAATAAAAGAATCCTTTATTATATATATATATATATAACAAGGAAGCTTCATACCTTAGAACTCTCAAATTCAAGGAACGCTTAATGCTTCGATTTAAATATATATATGATAAATGCTGCATTTAAAAATTTATCTGAATATTAAAGATTAGTGTGGGTACATAACATGTAGGGGGAACCAAGTACTAGAAACCAAAATGTGTTCCACCTTATGATCAAGGCTACAACCACGATACAATGGATATAAAACTAAAACATATGTACATTTTAACGGCTTGTACACATGATTATATACAGTTTAAAAGAAGGGAAGGAGATGATTAAACATATAAGGGGAGATTTGAGGAATTTTTCATAGAAAAGCCACGTGCAATGGAAAAAATATCGAACAGTCGGGTGACGAAAAGTAGGCATGGTATACATGCTTCAAAGAAGATATACATACACTGATAAGATAATTATATAATGTATAGTTATGTAAGAAAAGTAATAATTACCTTCCAGATATCCTTTGATTAAGGTCATCACCTCCAATCCTAGTAGAACCTAGACTACCACCCAGTCATCGAGGTCTCCAGTTAGGGATAGTTCTACCACGCTCGACGTCGACAAGAACTCTTCTATTATCTAGCTTTCTCCATTAGCTTGTTTGTAGGTAGCTGCACCATGTAGAAAAAATTATGAGCACTTGCTTTTAAATTGAGGAGATATAGCATGTCCATCCAAAAAACTGATGATTGAAGCATTACAAAGCCATCGCATGTTTTCAAATGTTAGAAACTTATAAAAAGAGAAATATAATATCTGAAATTCCTGCCAAATTGAAACAATGATCAAGTTAAAGATGAGGACTAAGAAGATACTTGCCAAAATCCAAGAGCATAAAAATTGAAACTTAAAGAGAAATAAAACTAGTGAGCTCACTCTTCATGTCTCTTGTATGCATGTACTAAATAAAGGCATATCCCCAAGGCTTATTAGTCTCAACATCTGTCACCAAAATCCAAGAGCATAAAAAATTGAAATTGACAGCCGGCATTGGAGGCTGCTGCTGCTAATTCCTTGTGGAATGCTTATTACTGCACATCTATACTTTAAGCACCTTCCATCTAAGTTCTACGCATCATCTTGCCTTTGTAACCTCATCCTAATCTTTCAGCAAACGCGATAATTTTATCTTTCAGCAAAGGTAGTCATCTTGCCCTATGGATCAGAAGTAATAATTGACAGTAAGAAACTTGAGATAAATAAAGAAAAGTAGACAAAATGTAAGAGAAATTAAATTACCTAAAACTGCAGGAGAATGGTGAATCTAGGGTTTAACACATGTGGTAACTTAGTCGGAATTAGGATTCAGACTCTTGAGAATATACTGCTTTGGCTTGTTTCATTACAAACTTGTTCATCTTTAAAATATTAATACAAACAAAATTGTTAAGTGAGCATTAATAGGTACCTGAATCATAGAATTGGTATGCAAAGAACTCCCACAAGGGCATCTAACTTTAACACATGTCCCCTACGAACCCAACAGATGAGAACTATTTGCATCTTCCCTTGGTTTTACATGGTTAGCATCCGAGCTGGTTTAGCTTCTTGAAGTCACCTCAGTCATCCTTGGAGTTTGCATCTTCCTGCACAACCGGAAAATGTTAACACACAGAAACGAACCATTATTCCATCGCTGATAATAAGTGTAAAAATTACTCAAGTCTTTTTGAACAAAGAAATCGTTGGTTGCAAAACATTCGATAGTACATGTATGTATCATCAATAATTCTCGCAACTTGGTTTTTTTCAATAGATTGTTTCTTTGCCCCACCATTTGTATTTGAATAGGTGTCATAAAATATGCAGCTCATGGTTGGAACGTTTATAGCTAGATTTGCAGCGTGCAAGTAATATATCAAACTCTAAAAACTAGTAAAATAATGTGGATGGGATGCACTTCAATAATTGGAGTAAGCCAGTAAGGTGTGGTTGGAACATTTATGGCAGGAGGTACTAAATGGCTATACTTCATTTATATTTTGTTATTGTTCTATGTTAAAGAAATTTATTAGCCTTTATTTTGTTTATCAGTGTATTAACCAAACACTATTGCTACTACATTCATGCCTCTTAATCATGGAAATGTGACCAAGGAATCAATTCTCATAAACAACAAGGTATACAGACAATTTTTCCAATATTAATTGTATGAATTCTCATAAACAACAAGGTACTACATTCATGTATGTAATAGCATCTAGGTACCAACTTTCAAAAAAAAATCAACATTTAATATAATGGATTTTCTTTCCTTAACAGCACCTATAACTTTGTATTGGATGGATTTGCTACAACCTATTTAACTTGAATTACTGGCAATATTCACTATAGTTATCCCTCATAACCAAAATGCATTTACTGTGTTAAATATTTGAATATAAATATTACGTATGTATCTCATACAAACGGTTGTTGTTGCCATTTAAATGAACGTTATATTACATAGTCAAATTTGCATTAACAGCCAAATAACTTGTATTTAGTGCAACATTAAATGTTGCATTAGCAGCCATACACAGCTCATAAACACTAAAAAGAAATAGGTAGTAAGTGCAACATTAATTTAATTTCACACAACATATAAACTCATATTCAGCATATCCACTTAACTTTTAGTAGCTTATATATTATTCTTTTTAGTTCCATTTTTTCTTCTTCTTGAGCTGCTTCTTAAAAATCTGCAGTTTACTTTCATGAATATAATACATATAAATTGTGAATAAAGTGATAATAAATATATTGATCCTATGGTGTTGTTTTTATGGGGGTTATAATTTGTTCATTTTTCGGATACACTCAAAGAAAAGGAACAGGTTTTTGCAAGAAAAATTGAATGATACCATCTTCATTCACTATAACAAGAAATTGGAGTGTCGATATGTGCAAAAATATAAGCATAACCTTGACTATGAGAATCCCATTTTTTTGAAAGGGGTTGATGAAAACGACGAAGGGTGATTCCAATGGACCGTGATGATCTAACATGGACACAATTTAGAGAGGCAAGGACAATTGTTGATAATGCACCAAGATCTTGGAGTAGAAGTCAAATAGCAAATCAACCTTCCTCGTCTAACGAAGATGGAAATGAAGAAACAATGGAGATAGATGCAGGTTTAGAAAATGCTAGGGATGATTTTGAAAACCATGTAACAGAAGGTGGAGAAGAAGAAAGTACTGGAAATGTTGATTATTTTTAGTTTTATACTTTAGGTTTCATGAACTTATTTTGTACTACCGATCTTAGAATGAATGGTTGTTAACTATGAACAATTTGATATTATGACTTTAGTATTTATTATTTTGCTTACTGCATGATTTTTTTGCATTTATAGCTTCATGTTAACATGATCATTATTTTCTCCGTTATCATCTGATTTAAATAATGTGTATTGATACGTGTCGGATATTTAGCTGAAATTGATATTATAACATGTCCGATATTTTAATGATGTTATCCGATATTATCTCTGATATTTCAAATTTTCGCATATTGGTACTTGACCGATATACGACTGATACCGATATTAACTAAATGGCATATACCTGAGATATCTAAGGTTAGAGAACACATCTTCCAGGAAACTTTATAACATAGATTCAATACAAAATATAACATGAATTTATTTATTTTTGTAAAAAAACCTTACCATGTGCAGTAGAATCACCATATTGCAAAGCAGGTGTGCCGCCAATACTCTCATAGATAGTTTGAATGTTGATTATCCTCCTCATGCTCATATACCTCCTGAGGTCATACACAATTCCCAGCCATCACCCTATATCATTTCATTCGGGTTCAGGATACGTATAGGTTATGATACTGAAATTGGCCATGGTCGCTAAAAGATTAGGGAAAGGAAAAATAATAAACATCAGCATTCAAATAACAAACGCTGTACCATTTTGCTGTTAATGATTACTTTTCTTGTGCACATTAATCATTTTAATAAACTAGCAGAACTTGATGTGCACATCAATCATTTTAATATCTCATTTCCAGCAACCTCTTCATAGCTCTGTTCCTGAAATTTACAAGTACCCATAGATGTATATTAGATTAGATGCTTAATATTTCTTTATTAATTATATATATATATATATATATCTTATTATTTACCATAGTCTCTAGGTGCATTGCAGCGAAAGCACTCATGCCTGCTAGCAAAGTTGTGCTCATTACAGCCAAACCTGTTAAAACAAAATGAAAGACAATACATCATGAAAATGACTAGATAAAATAGAATTTTGCATGTAATTTCATTTATGAACTTGAACAAAAACATGTTAATCACATCAAAGTGACTAGAACTTGCAAAAAACTGCACTGATTTCACAATTATCAATTATTTGTCAGTTGGTAAAAATCACATATTAGAAAACAAGCTCATTATTAGAGTATTAGTGGATGTACTTGGAGGGTTTACAACGTGCACAGAGGGCATGCAGATGCAAAGTTCAATGCTTGGTGTGAGCTATAATGCTTATGCAAGTGATTTTTGATACTATTATATATATTAACCAATATGCCTACATGAATGGCATAGCTAGACTGCCAGTCAGTCTTAATTTCGTATCTCTACTTCTCTATCTTTGATACTAACATAGATAATTCGATAGTAGGATTTCCATTTTTTTTTTTTTAAATTTCGAAAATAGCCCATATCCATCAATGAATTCTCATCATTGGTTTGTAATTTTCACCATTATTCTCCCTTCAATCACCAATCAACGAAATTTTACTATTAATTTACAGTCAACACAACAAACAAAACTGTTTTAAATAAAAATGACGTGACTATCGAAGCTTTTGCATTTATAACACACATTCGTTTTATTAAATAAAAAGTAAATATTTTTAACTATTATATGCTTTTATGTACATTAGTTCCACAAGCTAAAAAAATTTGAATTTGATTTTTTCTGTCACATTTGTTAGCTTGTTTGTGCTCCATAACCGTTAGTCCATTGAATTAATGGATCATGCCTGCTGATCTGATTAAATATGAAAATGATTACGAGTGAAATATGTAAATATTATTGAAAACTAGTACAATTTTTTAATATTGAAAACCACTACGGTTAAAAAATAATAAGAAAACCACTGCATTTCTTTTAAATGAATGAAGATATCTGTTATTAAAGATAAAGCATGTTTGTATATATGTTAGATATCTATTAATCTGATCGGTCAAACGTTCCATTACTTTTGTGTAACAGAGAAGATGCGCATCAAGTTTGATTATTAACAAAACGATAAACCTTGAAGTTTATTATTAAAATTCATTTGTATATGCATATGTTATATGCTGCATTTACATTTTAGTTTCAGTTTACAAGTTCATGCTGCCATAAAATGGTTAACGTTCCAACTCTTGGCAGTCGAAAATACAGGGAAAACTCCTGTGGTGTGATACAATAGTTTATCAATATTTTATATTTCCTTTAAATTAAGAATTTTTAAAACGGTCCATTAGCCCAGTTGGTTTTATCTAATTTCAATCTAATGTGCACAAAATCTATTCATTTTTTCTTCTTACATAGAAAAAATATATATGTCAATATCCTATAAATGGACTGAAGTTAGATAAAAAAATCCACTGAATTGCATTAAAAATTTGGTTGTGCCCATAATTAGTATTGTCCCTTGGCCAAATTGATACTATCAATAGCAACACCCTCAAAAAATTGTAGCACACAGTCAGTAGATTCAGTACCTTATGTGAGTAATGTCAACACACATGTTTCTTTAATACAAGTGGTGAAAAAAAAAGGCAAACGTAAATCATGTTGTGCTGCAATGAAAACTGACTGGTGAAGAAAGAAGACCAACTGAAATGAAAACAAACCGTACTAAACTTCAAATTTTTCAAAAAAAAACTCAGGCTTTTTGATGCAACTTAAATCAGTGCAATCCATATGCCAAATTTATATGTTTGCGAAAAGCAAAGTTAAATTTTGCCTTCTAAAAGCTCTTTATTTTTTATCATATAATTGATTTCGGAATTATTATTATTAAACTAATAATTGGAGGAATGAAGCAGCCGGCTGCTGCTATAACCATTTACACGACTCTTTTTTCTCTTACATTGATATCCACCTTTGTACCTTATTGTCGTTGTTATCAAAAATAGAAAAAGATGTGAACAAACAGAACATGGCTCAAAGGTCCAAGTCATGCTGACTAACATATGATTCTAGCCCGTTAAATTCAAAATGGTACGGCTTATGCACATGGATCATTATTATAGAATAAATGAAATGGCCCCGTTAAATTACAATCAAAATACAGTCAAGTAGAATTATATGGTAATGATGTATGATATGGATGCAAGTGAGAGGAAGTGGAATACATGAGGCAGTAAAGAAGCAAAGGACTCAAGTAGAATTATATGATGTGTCAACAAAGATGAATAACCTCCAAGTACAGAAGTTCAATCAAACAAAACTTTGAACTAGAACTGAATGGCCTAAAACGACTCTAGGTGACAGATTAGAAGGTGAAAGATATATGATTCCATGCTTGAAATTTTTAATCAACTAAACTATACATGATGGCCACAGTCTGAAGGTAAATTGCAATCTGAGTGAATCCTAGAAAGTAGTTCTTAAAGAGTTTTTCCTTCATAATCAGATAACAAAATAATTTGTGCAGAAAAAAAATCACGAGTTTGCTAATACCTGATAATACTAAAAACCAACACAATATGTAGAGTATTACCCCATGAGCATTACACCTACACAAACTCTAATCAGATATCTCCTATCAATCACTATAAGTATCAACCACATTATGAGACAAAGATTTTAATGTAACACTAATCCAAAATATATTTACGGATTATTTCTTACATATTAATTTAAATTGGTTTTTTTTATAAAAACTGCTCAAAATAAATGTTTCCAAGTAGATAAAACAATGTCACGGTTCATAACAAATAGTAGACAAGTTTATGGATACCAAGAACCATTCCATAGTACTGAAAATACTCCAAGTTGCCATAGGAATGGGATAATTGACAAAGATCACATTGCAAGTTGTAGCAGTTTTAGAAATATTGCTTCTGGAAGAATACAATTCTCAGAGTATATAATTTGAGTAAAAATATCATAATGAACAGTTTTTTCGTAAAATATTCCTTATGTGACTTTTCTTTTAATCTTGCACTAAAATGCTATTAACGCGCCTTAACTTAACACACCCTTAAAATGCAATGAAGTCTGATTTGATCAGTGAAGGAATTTAGGCAGATTTGCCATAAAGTGTGACCAAATCGATGTGCTAAAGAATATAACTGATATTACTTGCAAACTCAAAGAAATGTTTTATTTGTAGGCACAGAATTTTCTCACCTTATCATAAACAGCCCAGTTGATTTCATAAGAAAAAAGCTCCTGCTTGGTCTTTGGTATCATGCCAATTAATTGCTTTGCATCTAATAACTTCTTATTTTCTGGCTTTGGCTTATCTTCCCGATCCCTATCATAGCTCTTATCATGACCTTTTTCCTTGTTAACTGTGAAGATGACAGTAAATTTTATATCACATGCATATTCATCCAATCTTGTTTGATCAACTATGAACTTAATTTTTATAAAGTCAATTGTTACTATTTTTAAAATAGGGATGCGATTCTTATGAACTTAATTTTTATAATCTAGTTAATTCTAGAGTGCATTCTAGAGTGCATATAGTTAATTTCATTTTTTGTACAATTTGAAAGCAACATGTGTAATCTAGTTAATTCTTATAAATTTAATCACTTTTATAAAACTTTGTTAATTAGTTAAGTTTATAAAACTTAGTTAAATAAACACCAAAACAACAACAATTCCTGGAATATTAAACAAACACACTAGCCCTACAAGAAAGCATCAAACTGTACAATCAAACAACCTGGTTCATCAACTATGAAAGCATAAATAAATTACTTTATGCTGCAACAAGTTAAGAAACCTAGTACACACATCCTGTTTCACATTTATGGCCACACACACCATCCTCATTCCCCACCCAATTTTAATCCCATTTCCTTTTTCAAAAGTTCACTCTTCAAAATAGTAACCATCTCTCGTCTTGTAAAACCTTAACTCTTTACATCCCCAGCAAAAAAGACTTTGCAAAAAAAAATTACCGTACCTGAGTGAGATCAAAGTCTGAATCAAAACCTAAAAATCCATGTCAGGATCAAAATATGAATCGAAGTTTGAATCAAAACTGAAGACTTCTGGAATTAACCTTCTAACAAAAACTAAATTAGTATACGATCAATGGATACAAACATCAGAGAAAACAAGACAAATTTGAACTGAATCGGTCAACGTACCTGAACGAGAGAATTAGGGCACTATGAAATTGAAAAATAAGGGAAATAGAGAACGACGAAATTGAATGGAAGGGAATTTGGGCAGGATGAAATTGAGGAATGAGGGAAATGAAAAGAAGAGGGAATAAGAAGAGGGAAAGCAATTTTTTTCGCAAAGTGTAATAATGAGAGAGGCAGTGAGAAATGTTTTGAACTTAACGTTATGTCAGCGTTTTGACGAAAACTGGTTTGTTTAAAATAATTTTTAACTGCATTTGTTTAATAAACGCTGATAATTGTTGCTGTTAAAAGTGATTTTTGTTGTAGTGAAAAGAAAAATACAAGCTAATGGAAAAGAGAACTAATCTAATTGCATAAAATAAAATCTACACTACTAGCATGAAAGAAAGAGAGCATTTAAGTAAAATAAAAACACTAATTAACATTGCATAAAAGAAAGGAAAAGTACATGAAATGAAAATGGCTAAGTAGCCATAAAAAGAGAAAGAGAGCTTGTCTTTTTATTTTGAGCTTAAAACTAACTAAGAGGAAGAGAGCCAAAAGAAGAGACTAAAGAAGAGAGGGTTACATGAAACATAAGGGGTATTTATACATGTATGAAACCCTAATTCATATTTTTAGGGAATGACCAAATTGCTCTTGAGGTAGTGTGGCCACCAAGTAATCATTAGCATGTCTTAATCCTCCACTTAAATGTACATGAAGCTTTAATGGCCTTTTAGCATGTGCATTAGCTCCTAACTGAAAATCAAGGTAAGTGGGTAGGTAGGGTCCTCCTTGTTCATGAGTTTGAATTATTTTCATCTTCATTTGCTTTGTTTCCTTTTGTGCAAGCATATCTTCATGAAACCACTAGTAATTTCCATCCAGTTCTCCTACAAAATAATATAGAAATTTCCAATTAAATTTCTCAAATTAATATATGCACAAAAATGACCATTTTGCCTCTATATAAAGATGAATATGTGACGTTTTGAAAATAATTTGAATTTTGATTTAAACATGTGAAAATACCCAATATGATCGTGTATTTAATTTAATTAGATTAAATATCGTGGTAAAAATATGCACATTTACGTGCACATCAAATACCCCCACACTTATTTTTTTATTCGTCCTCGAATAAAGAAAAACTAAGATAAATCTGTTTTCATAGGGAGCACGATTGCATTAAGCGTATGCAATAAGCCGTTAAACCTCTGGGTGTCCCCAGTAGGACGAGTGTTGTCTCGTGAGGGTTTTCAGCAGATACTACCCACAAAATCCAAGTGCAGGATGAAAATATTTACAAAATGCAAGGTTTATTTACAAAGAGATGAATGCGAGTTTTTGAAAATATTTACAAATGAAGGATTTGCTTTGAAATCGACAGAAATAAGTTAAATATAGGCTTTGGTCATTTCTTGAAATTTAAGTCGTTTACTCGTAAAAATTTCCAATAAAAACGAAGTTATCGTAACAAATGGGCTATAGTTTAACTCGTTGTTTCGGTCGATAATACAGTATAACTATGAAATGGATCCTTAGTTGATTATCAATGTTTATCAAAGTGGTATTTTCATTTCTTTTCAATAACAGGTCAAATCAAACAAGTTAAAATAGTGCTTGGATTTCAATTGGTTACTCTCCCTAATTTTTTATTTGAAAATTTTATTAATATTAACAATATTTACATATGCCTAACTCAGATAAACTGAGGCCAGATATATTACCCATGCACTGCCTTACGGACTTATGTGAGGGGACTACAGAGCGTGGCGAGTGAACACACAAGTGTGAACACTTATTGATTGTAGGCGTTATTAGTAAAATAATTTTTATATACACACACCTAACTCAAATAAACTAAGGCCAGATTTACCAATCGTGCATTGCCTTTCGGGCTTACGTGAGAAGGGTACAGAGCATGGCGAGTGAACACACGAGTGTGAACACATGACTCTAGGTGTTTATTAAGAAAAACACATACATATATACAAGAATATTTTTTGTTTTTTTTAGAAGAGAGAGTTTCACACTATCATCTTAGCACCATTTAACTTAGAAGAAAAAAAAAATGTTATATCCTTCTATTTTAATTCACCCCTTTTTAAAACAAAGATTTTCAATTAGGATATTTCATAATTAACAAGTATGAACCTTCCTATATACTAGTTAAACCTTCATTATTTGTAATCAAACTTCATTTTTGTTTTTGTTAAGACAAATAAACTTTCAAAAATTTCAATTTAATAAGCCAAAATCGTATATTTATCCTATAGTGTTTCTTTAAAAATAAATCAAAATGCTTAAAAAAATAAAATTTTGTTTTTTTTTTAGAATTTTTTTTGGGTTTTGTAAAGAAAACGTAAAATAAACTATGAAAAATCAAAAAGATGACGAGACTCCCCCCACACTTGATTTTGACTGTGTCCCCAGAGTCAACCCAAGTGAAAGGAACGTTTATTATTATTTACATGAAAATGAAATGTATTTACACGGCATTAGAAAGTATATCGTTAAAAGGTAAATGAAATGGTCTTCCAAAGACCGATTCATTTGTCTCGTCAAGTACGTGAGACATAGTCGAAGCTTGAAAACCCAAAACTTCAAAGACTTTAAAGTTGAATGTTGATTTGGGAAAAACAGATGTCGTTTTATTGAAAATCGTACGAGTTGTTTTCTTTTCGATGATTTTAGGGGTTGATAGAACGATTGATTGAAGTTCAAGTTTATTTTCACCAAATTGAATATCAAACTTATCATTGAAAACTTCTTCAAAATTATCAATTTCAAAATCAAAATGGTGATGTAAATCTTCCCCTTCAGAATTTAACAGCTCATTTTCATAAATTCCAAAGAAATCATGTTCATTGAATTCGTCTTCCTTTATTGGATTATCAACAACTTCATTGTGTATCTCAAGTTCAAAATCTAAAGTTATTGTATTTAAATTTTTGAAATCGAGAAAAGGAAGGTCGAATTTTAAATTTGGTTCCACACCCTCAAATGAATAGAAATCCAACTCAATTACCGTGTTTTCAACAACTTCATTAAGATTATTATTTTCAATTCCAAAGGTTGTTATTTGAAAATCGTCGATTTGGGTAAAAGATGGATTATTATTTGACTCATCACACGTTGGGATTTGGTTTTGTTTTTCACATTTTTTCATATATATTTCAAACAACAAATCCACGTGATTATTGTGAATTTCGTTCATTTGCTCAACAAAGTCAAATTTATTGTTATTAACTTGAGAATTTTCACTTTGAAATTGTTGAGAACAAAGATTTTCACTCGTATCGTAGTCGATATTACTCCCATTGCCAAATTTATTTGAAAAGTTGTTTCCATTTTCATTTTGAGTTTGAAATTCATTTTGGGGTTTGAAATTGAATTGGCATGGGTTATAGTCGAAATCGTTTGAATTTTGAATTGAATTCAAGTTTTGATCACTTTGAAAACTTAGCCTTGAATCATTGCACAAATATGAATTACACAAATCGTTTATCTCTTGATTTTGTTGTGTAGAGAGTTCGAGTAAAGATGAAATCATTTCAATGCTATTTTCGAGAGTCGAAGGTTGGCATTGTTTTGAAAACTTTGTAGTTCAAAATTCGAATTATTTATACAATGGTTGTCGTTAAAATATCCATACGAATTTGGAGTGAAATCATATGGATAATATTGACTTTCACAACTATTGTAAAATTCACGTAAGTGGGGAAACTCGGACATTTTCAAGAATGTGTTTTTTTAAAAAGGAAAAATATTTACAGATAGAATTTATTTTTCAAAATTGAAAATTGATTTTTTGTTTTGTTTTTGGATTTTCAATTTTTTTGTTTTTGAAAAGATTATATATATATATATATATATATATTTGGATTTTTGAATTTCTAAAAAAACGAAGTAATTTTTTTTTTGGAATTTTGATTTTGGAAATTTTCAAAGGAAAAGGTTTTTTTTTTAAATTAAGTTAAGAAATATTTACAATTTTTTTTAGTTTTGGATTTTGAATTTTTTTTGTTTTTGGTTTTTTTTAATATGCATGAACTAATGCAACTAAATGGATGCAAGGTTATAATTACAAATTATTTATCCTAACCCAAAATTATATAATCACACGTTGTCTTAAATCAACAAGACATTTCTTGGTCAGGTAACGGACAGGATTTATCGGTGCACCACTAATCACTGTAGCAATGCAGCCGAAGGTTTAAGTACCTTCAGAGAAACAATTCAGTATAATATTTACGAATCACCATAATATTTATAACTGATTATTGCACTGCCCTAGTCTAGACACCGAGAAATTAAATTGTTCAAAGAAGACAACTTATCAATATACAACTAAAAGTTATCGATGTCTAATCGTTATTATTAATCAAAATCTAGGATGAAATGCAAAGCGGAAATTAAACGTGTAATAATGCAACTATGAATGAAATTGTTTTTGTTTTTTTAAATGCAAGCAAACAACAATGCAATTCAAATAAAATTAGAGATGAAAGCGGCATTTTTTTAAGCACGCAAGCGGAGCAGTTTTATTACAGCAACTCCTTATTTATCTGCTTTGACAACCTGAAAAGAAAAACAAGATATATACAATAATTTTTTTAACTTAGCACAAAATAAATGAAAACACCACAAAACAGAAGAAAACAAAACAATTGAAAACAAAAGTAAACAAAACAATTGAAACTTGTTGCTTTTTTTAAGAAGGATAAAACCCAAAATATTTTGCTTTTTTTATAAAAACAACTAGAAACTTTAACACATTACAAACAACACAGCCCAAAAATAACTCAGTCCGATAAAAAAAAGAAATTAATTTCTCTGTACAAATAAACAGTCCACCATCAACTTCTCCGTTAAAAAGAAAATTAACGAAAACAAAGTTCGCCTCTTTTAAAAAAAAAAAAAAAAAAATAAATCGCGTAATCAACTCGAAATCAATCTCAACTCCCAGTTGTTCGAAGGCGAGAAGATGAAGCTTGAGTTTATGGAATTAGAGGGGCTACAGTTTCGATTTGCGGTTGAATTGGGGGCAGGCGATTTTGGGTTTGGGCGAGTGTTTTTGGGTGATGCAGTAATGGTCACAATGCTGCTTGAGGGTGGAGGCTGTTTCGTTTTGGTTGCGGCAATTGGTAGAGGTCGAGGTTATAGTCAGTTGAATGTTGGAGGAGGTTCGTATTGGGTTCGGTGATTGGCTTTCTGGTGATGTGTTGTAGTACGATGGTGGGCAGTGATAGCAGAGAGTAGGTAAGCTCGGTCGGTGAAGGATATCGAATTGTTGGTTGTCAGTGACGAGGAATTGTGAAGTCGATTTGGTTGAATTGGGGAGTCGCGATGTTGCAGTGCAGTTTTGTGATAGTCATAGGCGCTTTGCAGTTTAGTGGAAATTTGCAAGCTTATTGACAGTGGCGATTAGTGGAGTGGATGATGATAGTGGTTCCGGCGAGTTTGATTGGGTAGATTCAG
Source organism: Allium fistulosum (assembly GCA_030737815.1). Taxonomy (NCBI): domain Eukaryota; kingdom Viridiplantae; phylum Streptophyta; class Magnoliopsida; order Asparagales; family Amaryllidaceae; genus Allium; species Allium fistulosum. Next base: position 1,121,101,861 of record CM060904.1, on the reverse strand, counting down.
TTTGACGTGGGGATGTTGCTTGGTTTGAAGTAAGGATGTAAGTCGCACTGTTGTGACTGCAGTTTTGGTATGAAGTATTGATGAATGCACGCAAGTGAGTTGTTTGAACAGGTGACAGTAATGTAAGTTTGGGGTGGTAAAATGTTGAAGTGGACAGTAATGTGATGGTGGTTTTGGTTGATGTGGTTTATGGCAAGCAGAGGGGGTGCACAGTTCCAGTTGAGCTTGGTATGTAGAGGCACTGGCGGTTTTGATTGGTAGGCAGCAGTATGGAGTTGTGTTTACTATTGAGAGGATTTGTGATGTAATGTTTGCGTATGTGGTGAGAATGTGTGTGATTTTGGACGCTGAGCATAGTGCAAGGAAAAGTGGAAGGCAATCAGTGTTTGGTTTTGATATTTGTGAGGTTTGGAAGTATGGCAGTAGATGTGAACTGTGGCTTGCTAGCAGTTTCTGGTGGAGAAGTAGTTGAGAAGAAGTGCTGTGTGGTTTTGATTTGTATGAATGTATGGACTAACAGAGATGTTGCAAGCAAGTAGGAATATGGAAGGAGGTGGAACAGTGTTAATGGAGTGTTATGGTACTGGAATGTTGAAGTGCAAGCAGAAGTAGGCTAGTGTTTGAATAGTATTGGGTTGATGGTGACTGGTGGTGACAGTAAGTTGGTGAGGTAGGAGGGAAAGGAATGTATTAAATTGTTTGATGATTTGAGGAATGGTAGATGCAAGAAGGATGAACAGCAGAGTCACAAAGGTATGTGCAGTTTACAACAGAGGAGGTTGTGGTTTGTATTAGGGAGAGGTTTTTGTATGGCGGGGTTTGTTAAAGTCCAAGAAGTGTGAATGTAGAGGTTGGTTGAATTGAACAGAGGGAGGTCATAGGAATTTTTAGATAGTTATTGAAGGGGAAGGTGCAGTGAGTATGTGGTGAGTTTGTGGTTGTTGTGATATGGTTAGTGAGTATGTAAGCAGTGGAAAATTTGATGGAAGTTTTGTGCAGAGGCAAAGGTGAATGAAGTGGGGAAGTAATGGCAGTCGTGATGGGTTCAAGTTTTGATCAGGTGGAAGGTTGGAAATTTTTGTTGAGTGTTTTCATTCTCGGGTTTGTAGGATTTGGGGATTGAGGTAGAACCTAAAGGTTGTAGCTGCTGAAAGGTCGTCGCATAGTGCAGTTTATAGAAGAGCAGTTTATAGATGTTTCCAGTGTTTAGAAATGATGCTTGAATGAGTTGAACTGGGATGGGTGATGGTGGCAGAAGTATTGTGGTCCAAGCACAGAGGCACAGAGGTCTGATGGAGATAGAGGAAGTTTGTGATACAGCGGTTGGGTGATTTGATGATAATAAAGGCTATGGTGAATTGTTTAGAAGATTTGAGGAAGATGTTTGTGGAGTGATGTTGAGGCAGTGGTGATTGGTAACTGTGGGAAATGATAGTGGCAGAGAGTGTATGCAGTTTGGTGTATCAGTGTAAACAGTGGGAGGGGTATGCACAGTGAATAGTGCACAAATGTATTTATTTTTGTTTTGAAGCAATGTAAAACAAAAATTTGTAAGAAATGAAATGCAAATAGAAAAGGAAGTAAAATGTTTTTGTTTTGTTTTGAAATTGTATGTACAATTTTTTTTAAATAGTAATGCAAATGCAAATGGAAAGAAAAACAACAAGCACACTACAAAGTGAAAACAAATATCCCGCAAGCACACAAATTTTCTTTTTTTTTAATGCAATACACACACAACAAAAACACACAAAAATCAAACAACAATTAATTCGAAGAATAGAAAATAAAATCAAGCAATTCCCTGGCAACGGCGCCAAAAACTTGTTCGACGACGGAATTTCTATCAAATTAGAAAACCGAAGACAAATTTTGAATTAAAATTTACCGCAAGCGCACGGCGTACTATCGTAGTATGTGGCGAGTACGGATCGATCGGTAGGGAATTGTTAGATTTTTAATCTCTATTCAATCAAATTAACCAAATTTGAAAATGTGATTAGCTAAAAATGCAGAAAACTAACAAAAGAAAATTGATAAAAATATGAGAGTGTTAAGACAATTTAAAGATAAATCCATTCTCTAAATGACATAGTTCAACACACATGAAATTATGAACTCTCTTTTTTGGTCATTAGTGAATTTAAATGATGTGTTTATCATAAGTATGGCTCATTTGTGCTATTAATTAGCTCAACATAAGCCATCAAACTATAACACAACATTTAAACCACTTTTAATTCTCATGAAAATGACAACAAAGTTGAAAATGAAATCTATTTTAAGCATGACCTATTAACTATTGTTCAGAAATATAGGCCATCAAATTTTGGTTTAAACATTCACTTCTTTACCATAATCATATATAGAAGAAGAGATAATTTGTGATTCATATGGCTAAGCATAGCCTATTTGTTTTGAAAAACACAAGCTATCAAACTCAATACTAAAAACAAAATTACATAAACATCAATTTTCCATAAAGCACAAAAAGAGAGCATAACATCAAAATGTTGCATCTACATACTAGAGAGCTTCATTACTCCTAAATTGAAGGGATTAGGCTCTCATATTTGTTATTAAATCAACAAATATAGCTTGCAACATGGAATAAACAAGAAGAAAAAGAAAAATACAAGCTAATGGAAAATGTAACTAATCTAATTGCATAAAATAAAATCTACACTAGTAGCATGAAAGAAAGAGAGCATTTAAGTAAAATAAAAACACTAATTAACATTGCATAAAAGAGAGGAAAAGTACATGAAATGAAAATGGCTAAGTAGCCAAGAAAAGGGAAAGCGAGCTTGTCTTTTTATTTTGAGCCTAAAACTAACTAAGAGGAAGAAAGCCTAAAGAAGAGACTAAAGAAGAGAGGGTTACATGAAACATAAGGGGTATTTATACATGTATGAAACCATAATTCATATTTTTAGGCAATGACCAAATTGCCCTTGATGTAGTGTGGCCACCAAGTAATCATTAGCATGTCTTAATCCTCCACTTAAATGTAAATGAAGCTTTAATGGCCTTTTAGCTCCTAATTGAAAATCAAGGTAAGTGGGCAGGTGGGGTCCTCCATGTTCATGAGTTTGAACTATTTTCATCTTCATTTGCTTTGTTTCCTTTTGTGCATGCATATCTTCATGAAACCACTAGTAATTTCCATCCAATTCTCCTACAAAATAATACAGAAATTTTCAATTAAATTTTCTCAAATTAATATATGCACAAAAATGACCATTTTGCCCCTATATAAAGATGATTATGTGGCGTTTTCAAAATAATTTGAATTTTGGTTTAAACATGTGAAAATACCTAGTATGATCGTTTATTTAATTTAATTAGATTAAATATGGTGGTAAAAATATGCACATTTACGTGCACATCAATGGTAGGGAGAGTGCATAGAGTTAAGGGGAGTCAAATATAAAAGTATTATATTTTATCTTTGAAATATTTATATGGTTTTCATCATCAAAATGAGGGAGATTGTTAATACCCTAGGTATTGATTTTGATGACAATAACCACATAAATACTACTACTAATGTATCTCCGAGTTATGCAGTCATATCAGATATATTATGGAGACATTTATAGAGATAAACAAGAATACAAAATCGTCGAAAAATTATCGATTACAAGATAAACATTTACAGAGACAGTTACACGATGAATTTTTTATCGATTACAAAATCGTCGAAAAATTATACCGCTATAAAGCCGCAAGCACGTGGCGTACAATTGTAGTACATATATGAGTACGAGTCGATCCACGGGGAATGAATTGAACTCTAATAATACTCAATCAAATTAACCCACAGTTTTGAAGTTTATTTTAAACTAGAAAATTGTAGAGAATAAGCTAGAGCAAAATTAAAAAAAAACTATGATATTAAAGACCAATTTAGAGGCAAATCCATTATCAATCATTCACATAAATCAACAACAAAATTCACTTGTAATCTCTCATTAAAATATTAAGTAGAAAATGATATATGTGCTTATTATAAGTATGATTTATTTGTGCTATTAATTAGCACAACTTTAATCATCAAACTCTAACACACCTTTCAAATCCACTTATCAAGGCTCTTGAAATTGACATGAAATTAAAAATAAAATCTGTTTTAAACAAGATCTATTTACTATTAATTAGTAATATAGGTCATCAAATTTTGATTCTAGTTTGACTTTCATTATCAAAATCACTTAGGCAAATGATTAAATAGTTTATGTTTAAAAAGGAGTTAAGCATAGCTTATTTGAGATGTCAACATATGCTATCAAAATTCATAAAAGAAAGAAATATAAACCACCAACCATTCATAATTTCATTAAGCAAATAAGAGAGATCACAAATGAAATATTTATGTTAATTTAATATGTTTCATGAGAGCTTCAATGCCCCTAAATTGAAGGGATTTAGCTACTCATATTTGAAAACATGTTAGCATAAAGTGATTTCAACATAAACATAAATGAAGAGAGGTGTTAATTAAAAGAAGAGAGAACTAACTACTTGAATAAAATAAATCTAAACTACTTGCATGAATTAAAAGAGAGCATAAGGTAATAAAAGTGCATAAAAGAAAGCATAAATATTGCATGAAAGTAAAACAAGACTAAGAAGCGATGAAAGAAATTTTTATCGACTTTGATTTGTGGCTACAATATTATATGAAAGTAAGAAGATCATTACATGAAACATAAGGGGTATTTATACATGCTTAAAACCCTAATTCATATTTTAGTTGACTGCCTAAAATACCCTTGAGAAAGTGTAACCTCCAAGTAATCATTAAGGAATTAATTAATCCCCACTAACATGCCTTTAAGCATCCATTAACATGTGCATGTACTTTTAATTATGGATCATATGGTAGTGGGTATGTGGGCTCCTCCATGTTGCATGAATTCATTTATTTCCATTCTTCATTTGCCTTAACATATGTGCATGCATACATCCATGAAATCTCTTCATATTTTCATTTTATTTCCTACAAATAAAAATAAGAATGTGCAAATAAATTTTTTCAAATTAAATCATACACAAAATTACCATTTTACCCCCAAATGAAGATGAAGAAATGATGATTTGAAAACAATTTAAATTTTGGTTTAAACATGTAAAATACCCTAATATGCTCATTTATTTAAATAAAAGTAGATTAAATATGGAAGTAAAAATATGCACTTTTATGTGCACATCAAATACCCCAACACTTATCTTTTTGTTCGTCCTCGAATAAAATAAAACTAAGATAAATCCGTTTTTGTAGGAAACACGATTACATTGAGCGTATGCAACAATCCATTAAACCTCTAGGTGTCCTAGTAGGATGAGTGTTTTCTTGTAAGGGTTTTCAACGGATACTACCCACAAAATCCAAATTCGATATGCAGATTCTAATGAGACTAATGATGCAAGTTTTCGAAAATATTTACAAATGAAGAATTTACTTTTAAATTGATACGAGTAAGTTAAATATAAGTTTTGGTCATTAACTAGAAATTTTAGTCCTTTTACTCATCAAAACTTCCAACAAGAATTAAGTTAACATCACAATTAGACTCTAGTTTGGCTAGTTGTTTTCGTTAATAACATAGTGCAACTATGAAATGGATCCCTTAGTTGATTATCAAACTTTTAGAAAGTGGTATTTTTATTTCTTTTCGATAACAAGTTAATCAAATAAGTTAAGATAGTGCTTAGATTTCAATTGCTTTCCTCTCCCTCTTTTGAAAAATATTAACATGATAGTATTTACACACCTAACTCGGATAAACTAAGGCCAGATATACTGATCATGCACTGCCATTCAGGCTTACATGAGAAGAGTATAGAGCGTGGTGAGTGTACTCACTTGTGTATGAACACTTGACTCTAGGTGGTTATTTTTATCAAATCTATTTACATACACCTAACTCGGACTGAGGCCAGATATACCAATCATGCACTGCCTTTCGGGATTATGTGAGAAGGGTACATAGCATGGCGAGTGTACACAATTACATGTGAACACATGACTCTAGGTGTTTCTTATTTTTATAAAAACCATTTTTTTATGTATATTTTTTTTCCTTTTTTTGTGTAAAGAGATAGTTTTGCAAAATCATCTTAGCACCACTTAACGTAGAAGATCAAAAATGTTATCACCTTTACCTTAAATCAACCACTGTTTTAAACAAAGATTACAATTAGGACATACTTCATAATTATCACTTATGAACCTTCCTATATACTAGTTAAACCACAGTTACTTGTAATCAAACTTTATTTTTATTTTCTCTGAGACAAATAAATTTTCAAAAATTTCAATTTAATAGCCAAAAACATATACTTATCCTATAGTGTTTCTTCAAAAGTAAAACAATTTGCTAAAAAAAAGTTGTCTTTTTTTGTTTTGGAAAGAAAATGCAAAATAAACCATGAAAAATCAAAAATTAATATGAGACTCCCCCACACCTATGTCCCCACAATCAATACATGGTATATTGAGTGAAACAATGAATAATATGTACATATTTACAAGAGAGGGTTAACATTTCTTACAAGACGTAGTATGGCTCATGAAGAGTCATGAGCTCCTCCTCTCGGTCACTCGCCAACTCCAAGTAGCTGCTGAAAGGTCGTCGCACGGTGCATTTTATAGCAGAGCAGTTTATAGATGTTTCCAGTGTTTGGAAATGATGCTTGAATGAGTTGAACTGGGATGGTGTGATGGTGGCAGAAGTATTGTGGTCCAAGCATAGAGGCACAGAGGTCTGATGGAGATAGAGGAAGTTTGTGATACAGCAGTTGGGTGATTTGATGATAATAAAGGCTATGGTGAATTGTTTAGAAGATTTGAGGAAGATGTTTGTGGAGTGATGTTGAGGCAGTGGTGATTGGTAACTGTGGGAAATGATAGTGGCAGAGAGTGTATGCAGTTTGGTGTATCAGTGTAAACAGTGGGAGGGGTATGCACAGTGAACAGTGCACAAATGTATTTATTTTTGTTTTGAAGCAATGTAAAACAAAAATTTGTAAGAAATGAAATGCAAATAGAAAAGGAAGTAAAATGTTTTTGTTTTGTTTTGAAATTGTATGTACAATTTTTTTTAAATAGTAATGCAAATGCAAATGGAAAGAAAAACAACAAGCACACTACAAAGTGAAAACAAATATCCCGCAAGCACACAAATTTTCTTTTTTTTTAATGCAATACACACACAACAAAAACACACAAAAATCAAACAACAATTAATTCGAAGAATAGAAAATAAAATCAAGCAATTCCCCGGCAACGGCGCCAAAAACTTGTTCGACGATGGAATTTCTATCGAATTAGAAAATCGAAGACAAATTTTGAATTAAAATTTACCACAAACGCAAGGCGTACTATCGTAGTACGTGGCGAGTACGGATCGATTCATAGGGAATCGTTAGATTTTAAATCTCTGTTCAATCAAATTAACCAAATTTGAAAATGTGATTAGCTAAAAATGCAGAAAACTAACAAAAGAAAATTGATAAAAATATGAGAGTGTTAAGACAATTTAGAGATAAATCCATTCTCTAAATGACATAGTTCAACACACATGAAATTATGATCTCTCTTTTTTGGTCATTAGTGAATTTAAATGACGTGTTTATCATAAGTATGGCTCATTTGTGCTATTAATTAGCTCAACAAAAGCCATCAAACTATAATACAACATTTAAACCACTTTTAATTCTCATGAAAATGACAACAAAGTTGAAAATGAAATCTATTTTAAGCATGACCTATTAACTATTGTTCAGAAATAGGCCATCAAATTTTGGTTTAAACATTCACTTCTATACTATAATCATATATAGATGAAGAGACAATTTGTGATTCATATGGCTAAGCATAGCCTATTTGTTTTGAAAAACACAAGCTATCAAACTCAATACTAAACACAAAATTACATAAACATCAATTTTCCATAAAGCACAAAAAGAGAGCATAACATCAAAATGTTGCATCTACATACTAGAGAGCTTCATTACTCCTAAATTGAAGGGATTAGGCTCTCATATTTGTTATCAAACCAACAAATGTAGCTTGCAACATGGAATAAACAAGAAGAAAAATACAAGCTAATGGAAAAGAGAACTAATCTAATTGCATAAAATAAAATCTACACTACTAGCATGAAAGAAAGAGAGCATTTAAGTAAAATAAAAACACTAATTAACATTGCATAAAAGAAAGGAAAAGTACATGAAATGAAAATGGCTAAGTAGCCAAGAAAAGGGAAAGCGAGCTTGTATTTTTATTTGAGCCTAAAACTAACTAAGAGGAAGAAAGCCAAAAGAAGAGACTAAAGAAGAGAGGGTTACATGAAACATAAGGGGTATTTATACATGTATGAAACCATAATTCATATTTTTAGGCAATGACCAAATTGCCCTTGATGTAGTGTGGCCACCAAGTAATCATTAGCATGTCTTAATCCTCCACTTAAATGTAAATGAAGCTTTAATGGCCTTTTAGCTCCTAATTGAAAATCAAGGTAAGTGGGCAGGTGGGGTCCTTCATGTTCATGAGTTTGTACTATTTTCATCTTCATTTGCTTTGTTTCCTTTTTTGCATGCATATCTTCATGAAACCACTAGTAATTTCCATCCAATTCTCCTACAAAATAATACAGAAATTTCCAATTAAATTTTCTCAAATTAATATATGCACAAAAATGACCATTTTGCCCCTATATAAAGATGATTATGTGGCGTTTTCAAAATAATTTGAATTTTGGTTTAAACATGTGAAAATACCTAGTATGATCGTTTATTTAATTTAATTAGATTAAATATGGTGGTAAAAATATGCACATTTACGTGCACATCAATGGTAGGGAGAGTGCATAGAGTTAAGGGGAGTCAAATATAAAAGTATTATATTTTATCTTTGAAATATTTATATGGTTTTAATCATCAAAATGAGGGAGATTGTTAATACCCTAGGTATTGATTTTGATGACAATAACCACATAAATACTACTACTAACGTATCTCCGAGTTATGCAGTCATATCAGATATATTATGGAGACATTTATAGAGATAAACAAGAATACAAAATCGTCGAAAAATTATCGATTACAAGATAAACATTTACAGGGACAGTTACACGATGAATTTTTTATCGATTACAAAATCGTCGAAAAATTATACCGCTATAAAACCGCAAGCACGTGGCGTACAATTGTAGTACATATACGAGAACGAGTCGATCCACGGGGAATGAATTGAACTCTAATAATACTCAATCAAATTAACCCACAGTTTTGAAGTTTATTTTAAACTAGAAAATTGTAGAGAATAAGCTAGAGCAAAATTAAAAAAACTATGATATTAAAGACCAATTTAGAGGCAAATCCATTATCAATCATTCACATAAATCAACAACAAAATTCACTTGTAATCTCTCATTAAAATATTAAGTAGAAAATGATATATGTGCTTATTATAAGTATGATTTATTTGTGCTATTAATTAGCACAACTTTAATCATCAAACTCTAACACACCTTTCAAATCCACTTATCAAGGCTCTTGAAATTGACATGAAATTAAAAATAAAATCTATTTAAAACATGATCTATTTACTATTAATTAGTAATATAGGTCATCAAATTTTGATTCTAGTTTGACTTTCATTATCAAAATCACTTAGGCAAATGATTAAATAGTTTACGTTTAAAAAGGAGTTAAGCATAGCCTATTTGAGATGTCAACATATGCTATCAAAATTCATAAAAGAAATATAAACCACCAACCATTCATAATTTCATTAAGCAAATAAGAGAGATCACAAATGAAATATTTATGTTAATTTAATATGTTTCATGAGAGCTTCAATACCCCTAAATTGAAGGGATTTAGCTACTCATATTTGAAAACATGTTAGCATAAAGTGATTTCAACATAAACATAAATGAAGAGAGGTGTTAATTAAAAGAAGAGAGAACTAACTACTTGAATAAAATAAATCTAAACTACTTGCATGAATTAAAAGAGAGCATAAGGTAATAAAAGTGCATAAAAGAAAGCATAAATATTGCATGAAAGTAAAACAAGACTTAGAAGCGATGAAAGAAATTTTTATCGACTTTGATTTATGGCTACAATATTATATGAAAGTAAGAAGATCATTACATGAAACATAAGGGGTATTTATACATGCTTAAAACCCTAATTCATATTTTAGTTGACAGCCTAAAATACCCTTGAGAAAGTGTAACCTCCAAGTAATCATTAAGGAATTAATTAATCTCCACTAACATGCCTTTAAGCCTCCATTAACATGTGCATGTACTTTTAATTATGGATCATATGGTAGTGGGTATGTGGGCTCCTCCATGTTGCATGAATTCATTTATTTCCATTCTTCATTTGCCTTAACATATGTGCATGCATACATCCATGAAATCTCTTCATATTTTCATTTTATTTCCTACAAATAAAAATAAGAATGTGCAAATAAATTTTTTCAAATTAAATCATACACAAAATTACCATTTTACCCCCAAATGAAGATGAATAAATGATGATTTGAAAACAATTTAAATTTTGGTTTAAACATGTAAAATACCCTAATATGCTCATTTATTTAAATTAAAGTAGATTAAATATGGAAGTAAAAATATGCACTTTTATGTGCACATCAAATACCCTAACACTTATCTTTTTGTTCGTCCTCGAATAAAATAAAACTAAGATAAATCCGTTTTTGTAGGAAACACGATTACATTGAGCGTATGCAACAAGCCATTAAACCTCTAGGTGTCCTAGTAGGATGAGTGTTTTCTTGTAAGGGTTTTCAACGGATACTACCCACAAAATCCAAATTCGATATGCAGATTCTAATGAGACTACATGATGCAAGTTTTCGAAAATATTTACAAATGAAGAATTTACTTTTTAATTGATACGAGTAAGTTAAATATAAGTTTTGGTCATTAACTAGAAATTTTAGTCCTTTTACTCATCAAAACTTCCAATAAGAATTAAGTTAACATCACAATTAGACTCTAGTTTGGCTAGTTGTTTTTGTTAATAACATAGTGCAACTATGAAATGGATCCCTTAGTTGATTATCAAACTTTTAGAAAGTGGTATTTTTATTTCTTTTCGATAACAAGTTAATCAAATAAGTTAAGATAGTGCTTAGATTTCAATTGCTTTCCTCTCCCTCTTTTGAAAAATATTAACATGATAGTATTTACACACCTAACTCGAATAAACTAAGGCCAGATATACTGATCATGCACTGCCATTCAGGCTTACATGAGAAGAGTACAGAGCGTGGCGAGTGTACTCACTTGTGTATGAACACATGACTCTAGGTGGTTATTTTTATTAAATCTATTTACATACACCTAACTCGGACTGAGGCCAGATATACCAATCATGCACTGCCTTTCGGGCTTATGTGAGAAGGGTACATAGCATGGCGAGTGTACACAATTGCATGTGAACACATGACTCTAGGTGTTTCTTATTTTTATAAAAACCATTTTTTTATGTATATTTTTTTTCCTTTTTTTGTGTAAAGAGATAGTTTTGCAAAATCATCTTAGCACCACTTAACGTAGAAGATCAAAAATGTTATCACCTTTACCTTAAATCAACCACTGTTTTAAACAAAGATTACAATTAGGACATACTTCATAATTATCACTTATGAACCTTCCTATATACTAGTTAAACCACAGTTACTTGTAATCAAACTTTATTTTTATTTTTTCCGAGACAAATAAATTTTCAAAAATTTCAATTTAATAACCAAAAACATATACTTATCCTATAGTGTTTCTTCAAAAGTAAAACAATATGCTAAAAAAAAGTTGTCTTTTTTTTGAAAGAAAATGCAAAATAAACCATGAAAAATCAAAAATTAATATGAGACTCCCCCACACCTGTGTCCCCACTATCAATACATGGTATATTGAGTGAAACAGTGAAAAATATGTACATATTTACAAGAGAGGGTTAACATTTCTTACAAGACGTAGTATGGCTCATGAAGAGTCATGAGCTCCTCCTCTCGGTCACTCGCCAACTCCAAGTTAGGCTTTAAACGATGACCATTGGCTTTAAAAATCGATCCATCCCTAGGGTTTTCTATTTTTATGGCACCGTGTGGAAAAACAGTACGTGCGATGTACAGTCCTGTCCACCTTGATTTTAACTTCCCAAGGAATGAATGAAGTCGAGAGTCATACAAAAGAACTTTTTGGTTTAGCGAAAATTTTTTCCTTAGGATTGACTTGTCAAGGAAAACTTTTGTTCTTTCGTTGTAAATATTCTTGTTTTCGTATGCGTCGTTCCTAATCTCTTCTAATTCATTGACTTGCAATTTTCTGTTTTCGCCAGCTTTTTCAAGATCAAAGTTTATGTTCTTTATTGCCCACAATGCTTTATGTTCAAGTTTGATAGGTAAATGGCATGCTTTTCCATATACTAGCCTAAAAGGAGACATCCCAAGATTGGTTTTATACTTTCTGTAAGCCTAGAGCACATCTGTCGATTTTTGTGACCAATCTTTTCGATTTTTATTCAAAATTTTCTCCAAAATTTGCTTTATTTGACGATTTGAAACTTTAACTTGAAAACAAGTTTGAGGATGATAAGGAGTGCATAACTTGTAGGTTATCAAGTATTTCTTTATTAGAGTTTGAATTGAACGATTACAAAAATGGGTTCCATTATCGCTTATTATTGTGCGAGGTGTTCCAGACCTCGAAAAATGTTTTCTTTAATGAATTTCACAACAACTTTGTGTCCATTTGTTTTACAAGGAATGGCTTCAACCTATTTAGAGACGTAATCAACAGCCAGAAGAATGTATAGATTTTCGAAAGAATTGGGAAACGGTCCCATAACGTTAATACCCAAAACGTCAAAGATTTCAACCGTAAGAATGGGTTTCAAAGGCATCATGTTTTGTCAAGAGATTCTTCCTAACATTTGACAGCGGTCGCAAGTTTTACAAAACTCAAATGCATCTTTAAAAAGCATAGGCCGGTAAAAACCACATTGAAGCACCTTTTTGTGGTTTTCTTCGGACCGAGGTGACTACCACAAGCTTGGTCATGACAAAATGAATGAACACTTTTGATTTCGCAATCCGGGATGCAACTTCGAATGATTTCGTCGGAACAGTACTTAAACAAGTATGGATCATCCCAATAGAAGTGCTTTACTTGGGAAAGAAATTTATATTTATCTTTTTCGACCAAAATAAAGGAGTTTCCTTCGTGACTAGGTAGTTCACTAGTCGGCACACCATTGATCGACAGAAACAGAAAGGAGTTGTTCAATAGGAAAGTTCTCATTGATCGGTAAAAAAGATGGTGCATTTGGAAGACGCGACATATGATCAGCGATGGCATTGTCGGATCCTTTTTTGTCTTTGATCATAAGGTCAAATTCTTGGAGTAGAAGGATCCAACGGATCAAACAAGACTTAGCATCCGTTTTAGTGAAAAGGTGCCTAAGGGCGAAGTGGTCAGTGTAAACCATAATGTGTGAGCTAATCAAATAAGGTCGGAACTTTTCAAGCACAAAGACTACCACTAGAAGCTCTTTTCCAGTGGTAATGTAATTTAGTTGAGCGTCGTTAATAGTCATACTAGCGTAATAGATGACATGAAGAGTTTTGTTGATGCGTTGTCCTAAGACATCACCAACTGCGAAGTTAGAAGCATCGCACATTATTTCGAAAGGAAGATCCCAATTGGGTGAGCAAATGATGGGAGCGGAAATGAGTTCATTTTTGGGACGTTCGAAAGCAGAAACATAGTCAGAATTAAAGTCGAATGGAACGTATTTTCCTAGAAGATCCATAAGAGGTCGAGCAATTGTATTGAAGTCTTTCACAAAGCATCGATAAAAACCAGTGTGCCCAATGAATGAACAAATGTCCTTGATAGATTTTGGGATGGGTAGATTTGCAATTACGTCAATTTTAGCTTTATCTACCTCTATGCCTTTGTTTGAAATGACGTTCTCAAGGACAATGTCGTATTTGACCATAAAATGGCATTTTTCCCAATTTAACATTAAGTGTTTGTCCTTACACCGATTCAGAACCAACTCAAGATGGAGTAAGCACTCGGAAAAATAGTTTCCAAAGATGGAAAAATCGTCCATAAACACTTCAAGAAAGCGTTCAGTCGTATCGGAAAAGATGTTGACCATGCATCTTTGAAAAGTAGTAGGAGCGTTGCAAAGGCCAAAAGGGATATGTCGATATGCAAAAGTGCCAAAGGGACACTTGAAAGTCGTTTTTTCTTGATCTTCGAGAGCGATTGGAATTTGGATATAACCGGAATAACCATCAAGAAAGCAATAGAATTCATGGCTAGCTAATCGTTCAAGCATTTGGTCGATGAAAGGAAGAGGAAAGTGATCATTTCATGTTGCAGCATTTAATTTTTAATAATCAACGCAAACATGCCAACCCGTTTGAGTACGAGTTGGAATGAGTTTGTTAGAGTCGTTCTTAATAATGGTAAGTCCAGACTTTTTAGGCACGACATGAATTGGGCTAACCCACAAACTATCAGAAATGGGGTATATGATTCTGTTATCAAGGAGCTTAAGAATTTCATCGTGAACCGCATCCTTTATTTTTGAGTAAGCCTTCGTTGCACGTCACGAACAGGCTTGGCATCTTCAACTAAATGGATGTGATGTTGAACAAGAGCGGGACTAATTCCCTTTATATCAGTATTTGGCCATCCAGTTACCTCTTTGTTTTTTGAAGAATTGAAAAAAGGGAAGCTTCTTGGTCAAGAGAGAGAGTTGAAGAAATTATGACAGGAATCGTTTCGTTGTCACCTAAGTATGCTTACTTAAGGCGATCGGAAAGGGGTTTGAGTTCCAACCTCGGGGGTTGCTCAATTAAAGAATTTGCTTGAAGTTCTGATTCAAAGTGAGGGGTTCAAATGGAAGCGTTTTTTCAATCTCATTAGGCCATCTTGAAATAGTTGTTCGTATTCAGTCTCGCGTTCGTCATTAAAGTCAACTGTTTCATAGTCGGAATTTTCTTGAATGGATCTAACTTCCAACATTTGGTCATGTGGTTCGTTAGATTGGTTTTCAATATTGAAGATGTTAAGATTCATGTTATCCGGCCTTTTGGTTCGGCTATATTCAGATTGACTGGACAAGTTAAACTAGGCTGTCATTAAGGAAGAAAACCCGGAGTGATGATTATTAGGCTCAGAGATCAAGCGTATGTAATGATATGAAGCAACGATCAACCGAGGCCAACGGATAAATTCTTTAGAATATTTTAAATATGGAATAATGCCTCCCCCTATGCGGGGGCCCAGTGCCTATCCCTTTCCTTAGGGAATCGTTACATATCCTCAATTAATGTCCCAAACTTGGTAAGATCGATACTAAGTGACAAGGAAGGCCCCATGTGGCTACAGTCCAAGTTTCGAGTCATTTGGAGTTCGTATGCTCAAGTTATGGGAAAATTACTTCACCTATCAAAAGGGATCGGTATAAAAGGGATCGGTACAAAAAGGGATCGTCCATATTCAGCTTTCACTACATATTGCAACAATGAACGGTCAATAACTCAAAATCTGCAGATGCTATCAACATGAAACTTAGAGTATAAGCTAATTAGGACATGCGAACACCCCATAGGGATTGCATGGAATTTGGAGCAAGTTGGAGGGATCGGTACATATCCCTTTAGAGGGATCGGCAGAAATCAAAATTCAAGCAATGCTACTTCATGGAAAATGCGATATCTCACAATTCGTATGTCGGAATTGCACGAAATTAGAGGAGCAAATAGCTAACATCATGGAGCATATCTCATAGGGATCACAGCCCATTTGGATGCATTAATATGGATTGATACGGATCCCTATTGTGGGCCCTGATGGGCCTTCAAATTTTTGAGTAGCCTTGTCTTGGTCTTTTGAACCTTCTGCCAAAATTTCAGTCCAATCCGTGCGCATCTTCCTCTATAAATATAGCAGGCATGGCATTAGAAAAGGGATCATGCTTTCTCTGCCGAGGCTCTACCATTTTTATTCTTCACTTTTGTATTAATGGATCCCAGCTGATCCAAACATTTTAATAATCATAATCAAGTGGAAAATCAATAAAAATATAAAGTGGGCGTAGGCCAAGATTACCGAACCACTATAAAAATCCGCGTGTTCATCTATGATTCTTGTTATGTTCTAATTTCATTTTTCATTTAATATCTATTAGAATCTATTGGGTGTTGATGCCTATTTTTGGCATCAACATTTTGCCGCTTTCATTGAGAGATGAATTTTCAGCTTGATTAGATCTCAACATTTACTGGTGGATTTCCACATTCGTGAGAGAGATCCAACTTTCAACCGATGCACTTCTTATTCTACTAAAATTTGAAGGAAATCTAGAGGAACTAAATCAACTTCCCGCAAAGTTGAAGGAAATGATGATGCTAATGTTCGAAAACGCAAGCATAATGTTCAACCGGGTTTCATATCGATGTTTGTGGATGTCCGAACTTAAGTACATTCAAAGTAGTATGTATACATACCGAAGTCTGAATGTTCAAATCCATTGAAATTCATGTATAGGTGATCAAGTACTAAATTTCACAAATAGGACCGGAAAATGGCTAACTCTTCCATAGGGCAAGGGATCATGACCTATCCCTCCCCTAGGCCATGTTGCCTTGGCCAAATTCAAGTATCATATGCCTCCTTTGTAATAATCTTCTCCTGTCATTGATTTCAAATCACAAAAGCAAAGTGTTTTTCTACAAGGAGGAGCAAAAAAATTCATTGATATAAAAATCAGCGCAACCATATATGTTCTTTCAACTCAAGGATCACAGTATTCAAACTCAAGTATGCATTCATTCAAAAAATTACAAGCAATTTCCAGCAAATACAAGAGAAAAAATGGAATCAATACCAATCCCTGCTCCTATTTCCAAACAATCAAACATGAATCCCCTTAATAACAATCTTGATGCTGCAGTCTTCACACAAATATGGTAATCCCAACACCAAGACTACATACGCATTCGATCAGAATTTAGACTTATTGCATGCTTACAATCGATCACATGAATCCAGATGCACCGATCCCTCGTGCGCCATCTACTACATCTGATCCCTCTAATCCACCTTATTTCCTCCACAAATGCCAGCATGAAACCCTCAATCGATCCCTACTTTCGCATAATCCATCAACATTGCAAGATTGCCAAACAATGAATTTTTTAACTTCCTCCTTCTCACAACAAATCCCCATGCTTCTTCTCTACATCCATTTAAACCGAAGATGTAGTCGAGAAGAGGGGTTTAGGTCCGCGTTTTAATGATGGAGTCGAACAAAGCTTTTTCATTGTGGTTGTGAAGAAGGGTAAGGGTTCGATTGGTTGTAAGAATCAAAGGAAAGAGAAGAGGAGGGTTCGGTGCACGGATATGAGAAAAGGGATCGATGAGTGATTGGAGAGGGATCGAATTGGTGAGCAATTGAAGAGGGATCGGGTCGGTAAGCAAGGGAATTTAGTAGAAGGGATCATTAATAATAATTTAAAAAAAAAGAGAAGGGATCTGATCTGTTTAGATAAATGAAACAAAAGTGAGGAAAATAAGCTAAGGCACTAGCTTAAGAAGAAATGCAGCCCGCTTTCACAAGGCCACAAATTAGTTATCAATGTGACATATAGGGAATGTACTCTGATCCCTTAAAACTTCTAAAAACAAAAAATATGGATCGGGTACGATCCATTTTTTAAAAATGAATCGGGTGCCATGCACCCAAACCCGTGCCGCAGTGCAGTGCCCTCGCATTTTGGATTCGGAATCAACTTAAACATAGTGCATTCTATCCACTTCCCTTACGTCCTGTGACTGACCAGGGCATAGAGGATCAAGCGGTAGCTTTTGAATTGCAACCAGAGAATGGACAAGCAACCGCTACTCAAACGATACTCCCAAAGGTAGGAGAACATATGTGATGTGACTCTAAGCAAACCCAAGAAACTTTGGCCCAAAGCCGAACTTGGATAAAACCAAGTTTTTCTCCTAGCAAATGCCAAGATAACTCTAAGCACCATTCTTTACTGACCCAGCACTTCGAATTCAGTGCCTCCAAGCAAAATAATTGCTGACTCCAAGCAAACAGCAGATTTTCTCGGTCCGACTCCAAGTAACTTACCACTAATCCGTCAATACCAGTCCATCTTGCTTTGCTCATATCTCGGGCATGCATACATCGTTCACAAGCTTAACAAGTAGTTGTAACTTAAAAATGAACCGGATTAAACATCTCCCCCAATCGAAGCCTATTCATTGAAGCCGTTCGGTGTGCATAATATCCAAGGAGATTCAATGTACTAATCATATTGATTTACTCAGGGAAAACCGACCCTGGACTACCTCTCACGAAATTCGAGTGGCATATGAATTTCGCCAGAGTGATATGTGACATCGAATGCAGACACTTTCCTATGTTCCTCAAAGGTGTATCGATCATGCGGTTATGCAATTATCACCCAAATCCATCTCCTCATTCAATCAACCAGATCAGAAGTTTGTCGAGCAGTTCAAAATGTGTGCGACTCACACCAAGGATGTGATGTCATTATCCAATTTATTCCAGATGCTAGCTGAGCCACTCACATACTTTCTATAGAGATCAATGTCATCGTCGTCGTTACTAAAGCGAGCAATCCAAGCGAGGATATCATACTAATGGCATTGATGAGGGGAATCGGCCTCCAGATAGATTTGGCAGCTAGTTAGTTGGAGAGCCTCCTACGACCTTGGATCATTTCTATTACAAAGTGAATCAGAATCTAAGCAAGGAGGAGGTAGAGCAGACTAGGAGAAAGAACAATACAGGCCCGTTGGCCAAGGACTCGGATTCCAAGAGACGACCTAGAATCTCAAAATTCGACTCATATACTCCTTTGAACGATTCAATCGATAATATCTACTCCGAGACTCATGACTCAGAGCAGTATTGAAAACCAGCCTTGAGAGAGTCCACCGAAGCCTAGAGAAAATCCAAGGAATGTCGTATATTCCAAGAAGCACACGGTCCTAACACTGGCAATTACAAACACCTCCGAGATGTGATCAGAAAGCTGATTTGAAAAGGAAAGCTTCAATAGTATGTGCAAGCCCTACAGAATGGCGGGCAGGGAACATCTGATGCCTATCAATAAAGAACTCTAATTATCAATTGGACCGCTGACGGTCGACATCCCGCTGAAAAGAGCTAGAGACGAAGTTGAATAACGAGCACACGATGTTGCTTCACTTGTCAATGAGATTTATTTCGATCTTCTATGAATTATTTCTTTTCAATTTCAATTGTGTTGTGAACTATGACCAACTTGAACTGAACAACTTCCAAACGATGCAAGTGACCAAGTACTTAGAGTTGGCCGCCAGCCAATCTCCGTAGAACGTGATCGAACCTACGGAGTTTCATCAGGACGAGCATGATTCGACCACTCATCGGCTACCATATACCCTTGATTTTAGGCCAAGGACTCAAAGTGGAAAATCCCGACAAGGTCAGGATCCAATACAAAGTGGATGCGACTAACCGACCACTCATCAACCTCCGTATTTGACTTGGAGGCCTAAGAAAGACATAGAATGAATGTGACCCAATCATCTACTCCTCGGATCATAAAATGAAGTTTTCCAAAATACTTATGCCTCTCCCAAAGCTCAGCTTGACCGATGTCTAACTAAAGTGGATGTGATTCAACCATCCACACATTAACTCATGCCCTGAACATAGGAGGCAGTTCAAAAGCTCAACTTAAAGTAGGCATGACTGACTGCCTACTCATCAACCACCACCGTCAACACGTGGACATGACCGTAGTTTGAGGTGAAGGTGACTTGATCGTCCACCCGATAACTCTCTCCGTCGACTTTCTAGGAGGAGTACTAAGCAAATTGGACTGGACCTGACTGCCCAACATAGGCATGGATGTGATCTAGCCATCCATCACTTACTTCCTTCCTCGACTTGATTAGAGGAGCTACAATCACCAAGCGGACGTAAATCGACCATCCATTTGTCAAGTTTTGTCCATGATGCTAGGGGCAAAATTCCTTTCCATGGATGAACATGGTTTGACCGTCCATTCAACAACTCTTACCTTGACATGACAAATGAAGTACAAATCAAACAGGTGTGACTGATACTAAAAACTACCAAGTTTTTAGTACTTCTCTCCCCATTGAGAAAAACTCCAAGTCCCGAACTATGGGCTAGAGTATAAACCATTTGGCGGAAAAACGATTGCCATGGGCAGAAACACGACTGCCCACGAGAAAAACTCTAAGTCCCCGGACTGCGGACTAGAGTATAAACCATTTGATGGAAAAACAACTGCCACGGGCGGAAACACGACTGCCCACGAGAAAAACTCTGAGTCCCCGGACTGCGGGCTAGAGCATGAACCATTCGGTGGAAAAAATGACTGCCACAGGCAGAAACATGACTGCCTACGAGAAAAACTCTAAGTCCCCGGACTGCGGGCTAGAGTATAAACCATTGGCAGAAAAACGACTACCACGGGCGGAAACACGACTGCCCATGAGAAAAACTCTAAGTCCTTGGACTACGGGCTAGAGTATAAACCATTTGGCGGAAAAACAACTACCACGGGCGAAAACACGACTGCCTACGAGAAAAACTATAAGTCCCCGGACTGCGGGTTAGAGTATAAACCATTTGGTGGGAAAAGACTGCCATGGGCGGAAACATGATTGCCCATGAGAAAAACTCTAAGTCCCCGGACTACAGGCTAGAGTATAAACCATTTGGCGGAAAAATGACTGCCACGGGTGGAAACATGACTGCCCACGAGAAAAACTCTAAGTCCCCAGACTGTGGGCTAGTGTGTAAACCATTTGTTGAAAAAAATGACTGCCATGGGCGGAAACACGGCTGCTCACAAGAAAAACTCTAAGTCCCTGGACTGCAGGCTAGAGTATAAACCATTTAGTCGAAAAACAGCTGCCCACGAGAAACCTTTAAGTCTTTCGGAGTGTGGACTGGGGTATAAACAATTTGAGCGGAAAAACGACTACCCACGAGAAAACTCTAAGTCCACGGAGTGCAGACTGGAGTATAAACACAAATTGGGTGCGATTCGACCACCCGCCAACAAACTCTTATCCCTAGAGTGCGAAAATGAGTATAAACAAATAGACGAGTGTGGTTCGACCAATCACTATTCCATAAACTACAACTTGAACTCGACATGAGGAGTATAAATTCACTATGGATTGAATTCGACCATCCACGAACTAAATCTGCTAACCCAAGACTGGGGGCAGGAGTACAAACTACTGAAAGTTGAATACAATAGCTCATTATAGCTTTGTCTTGGTGTTCTTTATAACTTAAGGCAACAACTGCAAGGAGGCCTCAATACAAAACCAATAGGAATGACATCCGAAGTTACGGGTGACCAACTATATCGTACCATCAGATCGAGGGTCAATATCGATCTGCACCAACCGCAAATGGATGTGACCCAAATGTCCGTCGAATAAATTTAGTCACTAGAGCACGGGTAGTACAATAAACCACGAAGACTTGATCATTAATTCTCCAGCACCCTCTTTCGATCCGTCAGGAAGAGTATGAAACCGGATGAGCATGAACTGACTGCACCTGAGCCAACTCTACCCTTATATCTGATTAGAGAATATGAATCAAAGTGGACGTGGTTGACCATCCAGTGCCCAACTCATGCCCGAAATCTAAAGAAACATCGAAGTATCCCCCCTAGAAGGAAAAACCAGAATACAATCTAGGATAGGCGAGACTCGACCTTCAATCAACTAACCTGATCCCACGATTCAACGGGAAAGAGCATAAGGCTAAGGTGGACATGGCTTGCCTTCCTATATATCAACTTATGCCCCAAACTTGGGGGAATGAGAGAGAAACAAGATGAATATGAATCGACCATTCATTGATCAGCTTTAAGTCTTTGGAGCTTAGGTGGGAGTATAAACACGACTAGGACGAGACTCGACCATCCATGTAGTACATTTATCAACCCAAGACCGAGGGTAGAAGTGTGATTATCCAAAGAATGACTGTGATAGATCAATAATGCTACTCATATCCGGTGTTTACAATGACTCGAGGCTGCGACCGAAAGGATGCCTAAATATAGAATCATAGAATCGATGCCCAAGCTCATAGGTAACTGACATCATTCTAACTTGAATGACGAGCAACAGATTGCGAGTACATTGAATGGAAAGCACATTACTGGAATACAAAATCATATGCAAACTCAAAGCAAGAGCCATCTATGCAATTGAGTGCAACATGAGGCTAAACCCTACTCGACATTTGATTCGATGCGCTCCTTTAAGTCTGATCTTCAACCATCGCAGATAATCGCTAAAAGCGCCTAGAACCCATTGCTATCAAATTCAATAACTCATGACAAGACTCTAGGATTCGATGGAGTAACCGTCATCATTGACCATCCCAACCAGATTTCACGTTGATTATTATGTGAAATAGTTACGTTTGAACTCAAGTAATCCAAGACAGCACCCGCTGAGCTCACAATCGACATTTACATTCAACTATGGCGATCCATCATGGGTACTGAAGATCGGATCACAACTCAATGCAATGATGATGAAGGAATTACCTAGCTTTCTCTGAATGAATCTTGATGTGTTCGCCTGGACCCATTCTAACATGCATGTGATCTCACCGACTATCGCGAGCCATTCATTAAACATCGACTCGAGGCATGTCCCGGTGAGATAAAAGCAACACGTCATGGATCTGGAGAGGTCTGTTGGACTTAAAGTGGAAGTGGATAAACTCAAAAATAATAGGTTTACTCGCAATTCCCTTTGTCGAAATGGGTATTAAATCCATTTCTTGTAAGAAAACATAATGGAAAGTAGTGGTCATGCGTCGACTACTCAGATCTGAACAAGGCATGCTCGAAAGACAGCTTTCCACTTGTGACGATCGACCATCTAGTAGACTCAATCGCCGGATATGAACTAGTTTCATTTATGGATATGCACTCTGGGTACAACCAGGTCCAAATGCATGTTCTCGACCAGAAGCACGTCAGCTTCATTACCAATCTAGGGCTATATTGTTATGTTGTGATGTCGTTTAAACTAAATAATGCTGAAGCTACTTACCAAAGACTGGTCAACAGGATGTTCAAAGATTAGATCAGGCGATCGATAGAAGTATATGTGGATGATATGCTTGTGAAGTCACGACGATCAAACAACCACATCGATGACTTAGCAAAGATGTTCAGTTTTATCCGAAGATATGGAATGAAACTCAGTCCCTTAAAAAGCTCTTTCGGTGTTGTTAGGGAAGTTCCTGGGTTTAATATTCAACTCTCGTAGATTCAAGCCAACCTTAAGAAGATTCAGGCAATCAAAGAAATCTAGGTACCGAAAACAATCAAGCAGGTATAGAGTCTGAATGGGAGGTCAGCGCACTAAGTTGTTTCATCTCCAGGGCCATCGATAAGCGTACTATCTTCTTCGACCTAATCAGAAGATGGAAAAGAAACTTTGAATGGATGCAAGGCTGCATTGACACATTTTAAGCTCTGGTAGATCACTTAAAGAGACCTCTCATCCTATCCTAGCCGTCGAATCACAAATATTTATACATCTATTTAGCTATGTTGGTACACACCATAATCACTGTAATGCTATGCGAAGAGAAATAGATCCAAAGACCAGTATATGATGTAACCAAGCGATTGATAGGCTCACCCCATTAACGTCTATATCAACCAGCCGTTACGACAGGTCCTACTACGACCTGAAATGTTTGGAAAACTACTCAAATGGAATATCGAACTAAGCCAATTCAATATCACTTATTTCCCTCGAAGAGCTATCCAAGGACAGAAATTATCAGACCTCATATATGAATTCACCACATCAGATGACTATTCGAAGAGCAGTGGAGAACCGACCAACAGATGGAAAATGTACGCGGATAGAGCATCTGATGTTTTGGTGCCAGAGTTTTGTTAATGACTACTAAGGAACGATCAATATGCTAAGCCCTTAAACTCGACTTCCCTGTAACAAATAGCGAAGCTAAGTATGAAGCATTGATTGCTATGCTCAAACTTGCTAAAGGACTGGGAGTGGAAACTGTACATATCTTTTGTGATTTCTAGTTAGTAGTATGTTAAGTCAGGGAAGATTATCATGCCATGAGGCAGCGTCTTGCTCCTTATCTCAGCTGAGTCCAAGAGCTACTAGCCGACTTATATTACACCATTACATACATCCTTAGAGAACAAAATGAAAAGGCCGAGTCACTAGAAAAGCTGAATAGTTCTGGGGATGTGTGACAAATAGACTTTGTCCCGGCTGAAGTACTTAATATTCCAAGCATTGGCAAATGGAGATCGACTAGATCGACTATCTACAATGGGGAATTCTTCTTGAATGGAGGAATGAAAAACGATAGAACCTCTTCAAAGCTTCATGCTGCATCATCCAAGAAGGAGTCATGTATAGAAAGGGCTTTCTCCATTCCCCTACTTCGGTGTATCACCCATGATGATATTAAACGAGTCATGAGAGAATTCCATGAAGAAGAATGCGGCGATTACACCGGGGGCCAAACCCTGACAAAGAATATACTCTACTATGGGTATTACTAGCCAACTATCGATCGAGATGTAGCTGATCACACTAGACAATGAGACGAGTGCTAGATGTTTTCAAAAATTCTGAGAGCCCCGCCGATGGAACCAATTGGGGCATTGACATCATCATCTTCTTGTCGATTCTAAAGGTGGTGTGAAATACACCATCGTAGCCGTTTATTACTTCACCAAATGGGCTGAAGCATAACTTTTAACCACGATCACGATGAAGAAAATAATCAACTTCATTGTTCGAAACATCATCTGTCATTTTGTCCTTCCATGAACCATTATAGCCAGTAATGAAGCCTAATTCGACGGCGCTAAATTTAAAAACTACCATCGTCGACATCATATCGAAAAGAGATTTGCGGTATTTGCTCGCCCTCAAGAAAATGGACGGGTTGAAGCTGTGAACAAAATCATAAAGTCTGTTTTGAAGAAACATTTGGATAAGGCTAGAGGAAAGTGGATCAAAAAACTCTCATCAACAATATGGGTATACGACCACCCACAAGTCCACGACTGGCCATACTCCATTCACCCTTGCCTAGGGCTCCAAGGCCATCATCCATGTAGAACTTGAAGTCCCCTCTCGTCAAGTGACTTTTTACAACCCCTATTTCATTATAAAATAATATATAAACAAGGAACTGCAATCCAATTGCAATTGAACAATAAGGAATTGGTGATGACTCATGAGCATACAAACGCATCCGGGAGCCAATGACAAGAACATGTACCTGAGCGTGCACGTGTATATTCAAAAAATTCGACTTCTTGAAATCAACAGAAATTGGATTTTCACTTGGGGTTATTAAAGAAAAGACTGGATCAGATAGCCAAAGCTTACTAGTCCTATAGAACCAAACACAGATAGCAACTGATGGAATACAATACTGAAATTATATTATTGGAAATCGACCAAGCGTCATAACGATCAAAGAGGGATACAATGCTTTGGAAGGATAAAATGGAAGGATAACAACTATTCAGGAAACTGGATGGATTTCTTTCTGGCGACTCTAACTTGCTTCGATTCAAATCACGTCATGTATGCAATAAGACGTACTTTGGAGGGCAAGTGTTATCCAACCTTTTGGTCCAGCTATATTCAGACTGACTGGACAAGTTAGACTGGACTATCATCGAGGAAGACAACCCGGAGAGATGATTATTAGGCTCAGAGATCAAGTGCAGGTAATGATATGAAGCAATGATTAACCGAGGCCAATGGATAAACTCTCCAAAATATTCTAAGTATGGAATAATGCCTCCCCTAAGCGGGGTTCAATGCCCATCCCTTTCCTTAGGGGATCGGTACATATCCTCAATTAATGTCCCAAACTTGGTAAGATTAATACAGAGTGACAAGAAAGTCCCCATGAGGCTACATTCCAAGTTTCAAGCCATTTGGAGTTCATATACTCAAGTTATGGGCAAATTACTTTACTTATCAAAAGGGATCAGTATAAAAGGGATCGGTATAAAAGGTATCAGTACAAAAAGGGATCGTCCATATTCAGCTTTCACTACATATTGCAACAATGAACGGTCAATAACTCAAATTCTACATATACTATCAACATGAAACTTGGAGTATAAGCTAATTAGGATATGCGAAACCCTCCATAGGGATCGCATGGCATTTGGAGTAAGTTGGAGGGATCGGTACCTATCCCTTTAGAGGGATCGGTAGAAATCAAAATTCAAGCAACACTACTTCACGGAATATGCGATATCTCACAAACCGTACGTCTGAATTCCACGAAATTTGGGTAGGTAAGTAGCTAACATCACATTGCATCCCTCATAAGGATCTTAGCCCATTTGGATGCATTAATAGGGAACTGTACCGATCTTTATTATGGACCCCGATGGGCCTGCAAATTTTTGGGTAACCTCGTCTTGGTCTCCCGAACCTTCTACCAAAATTTTAATCTGATCCATGCACATCTTCCCCTATAAATATAGCAGGCATATGTCAGAAAAGAGATCCTACTTTCTCTGTCGAGGCTCTGCCATTTTTATTCTTCACTTTTTTATTAATGGATCCCAGCTGATCCAATCATTCTTGTAATCATAATCAAGTGGAAGATTAATAAAAATATAAAGTGGACGTAGGCCAAGATTGCTGAACCACTATAAAAATCTGTATGTTCATTTATGATTCCTGCTACGTTGTGCAGTTAAAGTGCTCGGCAGATTCAAAGCGGTGGAGGTGCAAAAAGTCATAGCGGGGATACATCGAGGATATAGCGGGATATAGCGGATGGCTTTAAAATAGCATATAAAACTCGTACTTAATGTTTTTACAAATATATAAATGGTAATTAAATGAAAAATTATCATTCAATTGAATTATAACTAATACATAAATAATTTTTAAATAAAAACATGTGCGAATATACTTTAAATAAACGTAAAACTGTTATATAACATAATTGAATTTAGTAGAATATTAGAGTATTTTCATTTCTGAGAATATATTAAAAATTAAATCAAATAAATTAGTTTCATAATTTTTATAATGTATAAATTGAATTTTTCTATTCATTTTATTAAAAAAGATATAGCGGGAATAGCGGAATATAGCGGAAATAACGGGATATAGCGGAAATAGCGGGGTTTAAAGCGGAAAGGCTATATTGTGGGGCTATATGGAAAAATCGTAGCGGTAGAAACCCGCTATGAGATATAGCGGAGTTATAGCGGGGTAATAGCGGGGCATTAACTGCACAACTGCTATGTTTTAATTTCATTTTTCATTTAATCTCTACTAGAATCTATTGGGTGTTGATGTCCATTTTTGGCATCAACAATCCAAAGTCATGTTTCCAAAAAATATTCATCAAACCATTTCAACAATTGATTAGAGCATTTGAAGTAGCCTAGAAAGTTCGGCCTAAAATCAATGGAATTTGACTCATCGGATTGTTCACGGGTTGTGTCTTTAAAATGATGAAATTGACGGGGAATATGAATTGACCAATTTTGATGAGTACATCCTCGATTTCTCCCATGGGTTTCTTTATTGAACGATCGGCAAATTGAAGAGCTACTTTCGTCGGTTTTAGTTCATCCAAGCCAAGTTGCCGGTAAACTAAATAAGGAATCAAATTGACACACACACCTAAGTCTAGTAAGCACTTATTAATCGTTTTGTCTCCTATCATGCATGAGATCGTCGGACATCTAGGATCTTTGTATTTAACAGGGACTGATTGAGACAATACTTCGCTAAGACCGACAGCTAAGAAAACTTTCGTGGGTGCATGAGTGTGTCATTTTTGAGTACACAACTCCTTGAGAAACTTAGCGTAAGTTGGGACTTGTTGAACGATATCAAGAAGCGGAATGTTCACTTTCACTTGTTTAAAAATTTCCAAGATCTTTTCCATTTGATTAGAATGTTTCTTGGGTCGAAGGCGATGTAGAAATGGAACACAGTACTTAGTAGGTTGGTCTACTTGTGTAGAAGAAGAATTGGGATTGGGATTTGATTAGATGTTCGGCTCGATGTTTTGTTCAGATTTGCTTGTTTATGAAGTGTTAAGGGGAGCTTCAGGTAAATCGTTCGGATTAACAACTTGATTATCGATTTGTTAACCGGATCGCAAAGTCGTGATACATTTATTTGGTTGACAATGCTATCTTGAACAACATGGGCTTGATTCGAATTCGTGTTTTGATTTCTGGGATTCGAAAATGGCTGACTTAGGAATGTGCCTCATTCACGTTCACACACAGACGTGACTAATTGGCTCATTTGCATTTCAAGTTTAGTAATCGATTGACTCGTATTCTACATGTACGAGGTTAACAAATTTTGCAAATTGTTGTTTGATTGGAGGCTTTGAGTGGTTTCTTTAGCCAAAGTTTCAAGACTTTCCTCAAGTGAAGTCAATCATTTATCATCGTGGGGAACACAAGATTGTTGCGATTGATTTTAAGACGGATCTGCAAAATTTTGTTGAAAATGATTGGGTTGAAAGGGAGGATTCAAAGAATTGTTCGGAAATGCTTGAAAATTGAGACGAACCAAATTCGTGTTAGAATTATTTTGGTTCCATGCAAAGTTCGAATGATTTGTCCAACCAGGATTGCATGTTGGAGAAAACGGGTCGTTCTTAACCTTGTTGAAAGAATTGAGTTGTTCTATTGAGTAAGGACATTGATCGGCGATGTGATTCGGATCGTTACATTTGTAACACATTGGTTTGGAAGCTTGGTTCATTTGGTTGGATGAGAAACCATTGTCGAATTTATTGATCATTGCATCGATTTTAGCTTCCAAAGCCAAAGATGATCCTACCGAGTGTGCACTAGATCATGAGTAAATGGATTTTTCCTTAGAACGTACCCACTGGGATGATTTTTTGGCTAGGTTTTCAAGAAATTGCCAAGCATCGTCGTGATGTTGAGCGAGAAAATTGCCTTGGTACATAGATTCAAGCATGGTTCGTGAACTATTTTCAAGTCCATCGTATAAGATTTGGCTAAGGGTCCATTATTCAAAATGAAATTATGGTGTGGACATTTTATCAAAAGCTCTTTAAATCTTTCAAAATATTTTCCAAAAGGTTCACCCCTGAATTGATGAAAATTAACAATTTCGTTTTGGATTTCAATTTTTTTTCCAAGGGGTGGAACTTTTTCAAAAAAACTTTAACAAATTCTTCCCAATTTTTGATTGAGTTCGATGGTAAGCTGTACAACAATTTTCCAGTGTAATCGGTAAGGGCAAATAAAATTAACCGAAGTTTGATTCCATCATCACATAATTGTTGGAGTTTAATGGTTGCACAAACTTGTTCAAATTTTATAAAGAAAATGTGTGGGTCATTATGTTCATTATTGCCAAATTTTAGGAGCGTGGCAATATGATTGGAATGACTTTCGAAATGGTTACCCGTTGGGGCGGGTAACATGATGTAAGAAGGAATAGAAACTCTATCGGGAAAGATTCTATCCAAGAGAGTTCGCGGGGCATTTTCGTTTGCCATTACTGGAGGATCGTTTGTTCGAATTAAACGATTCATTGTTGTGTCACGAGTCCATGTACTCATGCACAAGTGAAAAATTCAAGAAGAGAAAGAAGTGGGAATCGAGTTTAAGAGAATGAAGCAAGGTTTAGAAAATTAAGTGAAATTTTGTTTTTTTTATTTTTTTAAGGAAAAATATTTACCAAAAGGAATTTATTTTTTAAAAGGGAGATTTGAATTTTTTTTTGTTATTTTGGATTTTCAAATTTTTTCTCTCTTTTTATATCTGTTTTTGTTTTTGTTTTTGAAAATGTTATATTTTTTGGATTTTAAAAGAAAACAAGTTAAGTAAAATGTAAAAAAAAATTACTTTTGGATTTTGATTTTTTTCCTTTTTTATATATGCATGAACTAATGCAACTAAATGAATGCAAAGACATAATTACAAATTTTATCCTTAGTAGCTCCTAACCCAAAATTGTATAATCACGCTTTGTCTTAATCGAACAAAATACTTCTCAGCCAGGTAACAGACAGGAGTTATCGGTGCACTATGAATCACCGTAGCAATGCAGCCGAAGGTTCAAGTACCTTAAGCAATCACTATAATATTTACGTATCACCGTAATATTTATATATGATTATTGCTCTACCATAGCCTAGACAACAAGAAGTTAGATTGTCGAAAGAAGACAATTTGTCAAGATACAATTCAGCATTAAATGAGCTCGCGACACCCTTAAGTCCAATGTCTAACCGTTATTATTAACAAATTCTACGATGATATGCAATTTGTGGACCAAGGAAGGGGTGATGAGATCCCCTACCTTATGTGGATTTGGGTTACAAAAGAAAAATAAGATGAGATGAATGCAAAACAGAAATTAAATGTGTATTAACAATGCAACTAAGAATGAAATTTGATTTTGTTTTTGGATTTTTAAAATGCAAGAAACCAACAATGCAAAGAAAATAAAAACAAGAGATAACGGCACGATACCAGAGCGTGCAGAATTATTAGCAACTTATTTTTTTATTTTTTTCAAAGCAGCGATTTTTCAAAGCAAGCAAGTAGAGCGATTATTTTTTTTAAGCAAGCACTTCTTCTCCTTCTGCTTTTGCAACCTGAAATAGAGTTGAAAACAATTTTTTATTATTCCTTTTTTTAAAAACCTTTTCCTAAAGAAAACAAAAAAAAGATTTTCTTATAAAAAATTCAGTCTTTTATTTAATTTCACCCAAGCCCACAAATCAAATAACCAAAGGCGCGAACCTACAATTCATAACAATGCCCCAAAGTTTATCTCTTTTGTCAAAATGAAACAATAGAGAAAAAAACAATGCGACTTTCTCAATTTATAACAAAGAAACACAAATTCAAAAAAAAGATCATGAATTGGGTCTGGTTACCCATGGGATTGGCGATTTAAGCTTGATTGAAGTAAAGTGGCGATGGGTTGTTCTGATTTTAAGTGGTTATTGTTCAATGCTTGAGGTCATTGATTGGATTTAGGCGAATTTAGTTTCAAACAATTGTTTGTGATTGGGCAGTGATGAAAGATGGTCGTAGAGGGTGGATGGTTGAAGCAGGACAGTGGCTGTTGTTTGCTGGTCTAGGAAGTGATGATGGGTGTTTTTAGGTGGTGGTTGCTCGGAGGAAGTGAATGTAGCAGGTGGTTAGTGAAGGGTATGGTGATGCTTGGTCGTAGGCTGCAGTTTGGTTCGATGTTTGGTGATGGAAGTTGGAGGATGTAAGTGCAGCTATGGGGTTGTGCAGTGGTGAAGTTTATTGATGAAGTGTGATGGTGAGCTGGTTTTGTAAGGTGGTTGGTGATGTGGTTAGACAGAGGAGTTGTAGGGGTAATGTTGGTTTGAAGTTGCGAGTGAGGTTGAGTGGTTAGAGGAGACAAGATGAATGGTAGGATGTGTTTTTGCAAGCAGTTACAGGAGTTTTTGTTTATAGCGGAAGTATGAAGTATGTTGTGATGGGTTGTGGTGTTGTTGGTGATGATTCGCAGAAAGGTGATGAACTTGCGGGCAGTGGAGAAGTTAGCAGTGATGTATGGAAGGAGTTTTATGGACACAGGCAGTTGATTGTGATGGTGGTCTTGTTTGGAGATTGAGGTGGGACAAAGGAGAGGCAGTGAATGTATGAAAGATTTGTGGTTTGTGTGTTGTTTTTGGTGTGGCAAAGGGTTGTATGGAGGAGGAGTTTGGTTGTTGAAGGATTTAAAAGTGATGGAAGGTAATGGTAATATGGTTTAGACAAGTTGAAGGAGGATGGGTCAGTAATTTAAGGCAGGGTAGGTGAATGTTTTGTGAAGTGTTTGTTGAAGCAGGGGGATGTGCAGAGGTGTTTGCTACTATGTTGGAGTTGTTGAAGGATGTTTTTGAATGAATGGCAAAGGGGTGGTGAAGTTTGGATGTTTTTGTAGTGGGTAAGATGGATGTTGTTAGCTGTATTGATGGATGAGGAGGGTGGTTAGTGTGAATGGGTCTGAGAAATGATTTAGTTGTGTGGTTTGAGTGAAGTTTGAAGGCTATGTAGGCAGAAGTGGTGTGGTGATTGTAGGTTGCAGTTGCAGTTTGAATGGTGATATTTATGGTTGTTGCCTGGATGCAGAAAGAGGAGGTAAGGTGAAGTGGTTGAATTGTGGAGTGAGGAGGATTTGATTGTTGTAGGGGTATGTAATGAGATTGTAAATGTAAATGTAATAGTGATATGAAAATATGCACAAAAGCAAATTAAAGAAGCAACTGAAATTGTGCACAAGCAGTTTTTTTTTTGAGAACATGCACAGAAGAAAATGAAAATGTAGCAGTGAAATGTAAAATAACAATGAATGAACTGCAAATATATATTATTTTTCTCTTTTTTTATGCACAAAATAACACAAAATAAACTAAAGAAAATTAACAACAAAAGATAGAAATAAACAACTGAACTATAAATATAAAAGTGAACAGTAAAAGATAGAACAAAATGTTTCAAATGCAATGTAGATTTTTATTAAATGCAACTTAACACACAAAACGAAAATAAAATAAAATAAAAATAATTTGAAGAGTAAAATTAAAATTAAATTTCAATTCCCTAGCAATGGCGCCAAAAAATTATTAGACGGCGAATTTTCTATCAATTAGAAAATCGCCGAAAAATTATATCGTTATAAAATTGAAAGTGCACGGTGTATAATTGTAGTACGTATGCAAGTACGGGTCGATCCACAGTGACTGAATTTAATACTCAATCAAATTAACCAAAGTTTTAAAGTTTGTTTTAAACTAGAAAATTGTAGAGAATAAGCTAGAGCAAAAGTGAAAAGAAACTATGATATTAAAGAGCAATACAGAGGCAAATCCACATTTAATCATTCATGCAAATCAACAAAAAAATTCAGTTGTAATCTCTCATTAAAATATTAAGTAGAAAATGATAGATGTTCTTATTATAAGTATGATTTATTTGAGCTATTAATTAGAACAACTTAAATCATCAAACTCTAACACACCTTTCAAATCCACTTATCAAAGCTTTTGAAATTGACATGAAATTAAAAAAAAATCTATTTTAAGCATGATATATTTACTATTAATTAGTAATATGGACCATCAAATTGTGATTCTAGTTTGACTTTCATTCTCAAAATCACTTGGGTAAATGATCAAATAGTTTATGTTTAAAAAGGAGTTAAGCATAGTCGATTTGAGATGTCAACATAAGCTATCAAAATTCAAAAAAGAAAGAAACATAAACCACTAATCATTCATAATTTCATTAAGCATATAAGAGAGTTCGCAAATGAAATCATTATGTTAATTTAGTATGTTTCATGAGAGCTTTGTTATCCCTAAATTGAAGAGGTTTGGCTACTCATATTTGAAAACATCTTAATATAAAGTGATTTCAACATAAACATAAATGAAGAGAAATGTTAATTAAAAGAAGAGAGAACTAACTACTTGCATAAAATAAATCTAAACTAATTGCATGAATTAAAAGAGAGCATAAGATAATAAATGAGCATAAAAGAAAGCATAAAAATTGGAAAGTAAAACAAAGCTAAGAAGCCATGAAAGAAATTTTTATTGACTTTGATTTGTGGCTACAATATTGCATGGAAGTAAGAAGATCATTGCATGAAACGTAAGGGGTATTTATACATGCTTAAAACCCCAATTCATATTTTAGGGGACTACCTAAAATACCCTTGAGATAGTGTAACCTCGAAGTAATCATTAAGGAATTAATTAATCCCCACTAACATGCCTTTAAGCCTCCATTAACATGTGCATATGCTTTTAATTATGGACCATATGGTAGAGGGAATGTGGGTTCTTCCATGTTGCATGAATTCATTTATTTCCATTCTTCATTTGCCTTCAACATATGTGCATGCATACATCCATGAAATCTCTTCATATTTGCACTTAATTTCCTATAAATAAAAATAAGAATGTGTAAATAAATTTTCTCAAATTAAATCATACACAAAATTACCATTTTATCCCCCAAATGAAGATGAATAAATGTTGATTTGAAAATAATTTAAATATTGGTTTAAACATGTAAAATACCCTAATATGCTCATTTATTTAAATAAAAGTAGATTAAATATGAATGTAAAAATATGCACTTTTACGTGCATAGCAAGATGCATAATAAAGGCACCATCATGTAATCATAACAGTAAGGCGAAGGATTAAGGGCAAATTTGACATAGTTAGGAAATATAGTCAAAGAACTTGTAAAATGTTCCTAAGGCCAGGACATGTACCTAGATCAAAACCGCACCTCAATCCCAACTACGGATTGGAAGATATGATCATCTTAAAATTTGTCCACCACTTAATGGATTCGGGCCCCACCTTGGGGAGTTACTACCTAGTTCGGGAAAATGGAACGTTCAAAGGCATTGGAATACTCTACTCAATTATACGAAGCTATTGCTCAAATTTTTGTTCAATTTTGACTTGAAATGAAGGAGTTATGTCATAAAAATGTGTGTAGCTCAAGTGCTTGAGCACCAAGCTTCCAATGGAGAGGTCAGGAGTTCGATCACTAGCAAGCACATTAATTTTGTGGAGTATGAGGAATGGCCCGGTAGGGAATCTAACTACTGAGTGCCTAACCATTCCCAATGTAAGGGGAGAAAAGGTTAGTACAATAAGACAAAGCAAGGCAGAAAGGGGGAAGAGCCCTCACCTGTTCGGTAGGTCAAGTACCGAACAGGATTTCCTATCTGATACCTAAGGTACCGAACATGATCTTCTATCCCGTGGATGGAAGCCCATCGAACCAAGTGTAGCCAAATAAGAATAGCCGAATAGACTTCCTTTGGGCTATATCTTACTCTTTATTGAGCCTCGAAACATTGTAACTTGTATTTCAGATATTACATCAAAGAGAATTATGAAAATGGACAGCGGATGAAGGAACATTCTAGCTGAACCACTATATATCTTTATGTTTTTACTTTTGTTAACCCAAAAAATGGACCAACACCCTGGTGTGAGTTTGAAAGCACCAGCCCTGTTCTGACAGAGTAATATCACAAATAACAGATATCAAGAAAGAACGGTAGAAGAAAGTAGACAGAGAATTTTTATAGTGGTTCGGCTGTTAATGAAGCCTACATCCACTTTATAGTTTTATTATAGACTGATTGCTATTACAATAGATGTATGATTACAAGGCTCTATTTTCTTCCTAGCTAGATTGAATCTCTAGAGTTGGAATCCACTAGAGAATCATAGTGTATTCCTTTGGAGATTATTATGAGGGAGGTAGAGAGTGAAGAATAATTCCAGCAGGGCTTCAGCAACCAGTCCAAAGAAGATCCTTCTTATGTGCCAGGTTGGATGGTATTTATATGGATCAGAGACTTTCTGGGCCAGGCCACGTCTTCATCAGCTTGCAGGTAGGTAATAGATGACCTAAGGAGAGTTTGGCTCGCAAACGAGTCAATGTCATGGGTCGCTGGCGACCCATAGACTTGGCTCATTTGCAAGCCAATGTCTTGCCTTTTTTCTTAGTGTTCCATAGCTTGTTTGTTTGAAGGTTTGAGGAGAGGCATGGGTTGCTGATGATCTAAGCACTTAGGATTTTTCTGGAGTTTGGAATTTGGAGATGTTTTCCATAGTCTTCTATCGTAGCTATTACGTTCTAATGGTGTTTACGTTCAGCTGCTGATAGGACTAAAAGGATGCTGATCTCTTGGGTTCATTGATCCCATTTGTCGCCTTAGTCATATAGCTTGGACCTTATTGATCCCTTGTCTTAGCTTTTCTTGTCAAGTCCTGAACCTTCCTGTCTACACAAGGTTGTCCTGTTTTCGTTCGGTTTCTACTGGGTTAAAAACCTAGATAACATTTTCCCCCTAGAGTACGTCTTCGTTGTAAACAAGGCGTACTCTGGAAGTTATTGCTTCCAATATCCACCAGTTGATTGCCAAGTGATTGCATTAGAGCTCACCGAATACATTAGCCTAATGTTGTTGGTCGCCTTTCTTTGGTTCTAACTGCTTTCGCTAACCATAATGTATCACATTTCTGCTCGTAGTTTCTCGGAATGCTTTGGAATGATGAACAACTGTAAGAGATCGAGCTTGAGGAGAACAGGCTAAGTTTCCTTTCCTCTTCTTTTCTTTTATATTTTATTTTATTTTTGGTAGGTCGCTAGCAATCCATGTGAGATGGGTCGCTAGCGACTTAACTGCGAAGGGGAAATTTTTATTGTTATAGAACTTAGGTTGGGTCGCCTGCGACCCATGATGGATCGGGTCGCTAGAGACCCGATGACTTAGCAAAAAATCTTTCTTTTGCTTGCCTATTAATACATGAACCGACCCAGTTGCCTTCATTCGAACTGAGTTATCATTGCCCCTTCAAGCGATCAATCCTTCGTGTGATTCAGTTCCAAGCAATCCAAGGCCTAGCGCAATCCAATTCATCACTTCACTTGCACTCATTCGCTGTTGATTTGATTTAGGCTCTTGCATAGTTTGTATAACCCTAGCCGACCTATTACCTTGCTCGAATTCAAGCCCTAGGTCGCTGCTAACCTGTTGCCAACCTACCACCAGATCGCCACCTTCTTGAGTCGCCACCGATCCTTTCAAAGTTTGTTGAACTCGATTCTTGATTCTTCCTGTACATTAGAAGTCAGTTTGAGGTGGGTTTGCCAGATTGTTTTAGTAATTATTGTGTTAGTGTAATGATTTGATGACTAGTGTCCATTTGCAATGTTGATTACAAAAAGTTCGAGTTTATTGCGGTATAATGGAGGAAGATAGTAAATCGAGTCTTGAGTTGTCTACTAGAACAACATTCAGGGTTTGGCCCAAGGCTTGACGTGTTATGCTATCTTCATCCATTAGATCAGAATTGACTTGTCTCCAGTTTCGTAGATGCTACTTGCACGACATATTTCCAGTCGACCATGATTTTCCAGAGAATCTAGGCTTATCCTGCTTACTTATTACATTCCTAGTTTTCTTGTGGTGAGAAGAGTTTTCTGTGTCGCTCCGGACAAAGGATTCGTTATCGATCGTTGATCGACAATGGGTAGGTGCACAAGAAGTAGACACAAAAATGAAAAACGAACCGACATGGGAAGTTCTTTTCTTCTTCCACTGTGAGTGAACTATCTACACGAGATAGAGCGTTTGCAGTGTACCGAGCACCGAGTTTATCCCATATAGATAGCACACTGCACTTGCCCTAGTTCGCACTTGAAATCCAACGTGACGATTACAAGTTAATGTCTCTTCAAAATTCAAGTGTGATAGGGGAAACTTGTGAATTTAAGATAGATTTACCTGACCGTTTTCAGACACGAGTTTTGTTATATAGAATGAAGCAGCCATCTACACGCCGTAAGTCAAGCCGGGGAAGCCCGGTGCTCTCCGAAGCTGAAACATCATCCACCTCACAAGCTCAGTATGGTCAATTAGTTCCGGTTGGTCCCATTGTGGACCGCACGCCTCCCAACTTTCAAGTCCTGCTTAATCCACCTGAAAGAGCTTCGTTAGTGGTTTCCACCAAGGTTCTTCATAATATATGTACACAGCATGGATTCCCGAAGAGGACATGCGTCTGCCGGCGAAAGACGAATTCTCTCATATGTCCCCTTAGGGTACATTGCTTGTCATCGATACATGTGTCTGAATGGAGCCGTACCTCCCTTTAACAATTTTCTACGTGATATGCTCTCAAACTTGGGAATTGCCCCATTCCAGCTTCATCCGAATGGTTGTGCCATCCTTACTTTCTTACATGTCCTTTTCATGCGGACGTTTAACCGCGCTCCAAGTTTCGATGAGTTGTGGTATTTTCTGGCGTTCAAGAGGAGAGATGATTGTCCCTCTTTGATTATAATCGAGGCCCAGAGAAATCGAAAGATCGTCTTACGCTTGCAAAGCAACTTATCACAGTTCAACACGGTACTTTTTTGTTAGATGCCCCGAGGGATTCAACCGTCGTTGGACGACAGGGGGTAAGCTTCTCTTTTCCATTTATCGAGCTCCGAGGCGTTGTAATGGAGTTTCTAACTAACTATATGAAATGACCCTATTTATTTTACCTAATTTTTACTAGGATTTTTTTTTAGAGTCATTAATAAATTTCCTAGAGTCATTTAGCCTTTCTATTAAATTATCCAGGATCCTAATTTTTCCACTAATATATTTATAACAGTTCATTAGTAAATATTCACACACATATGAAGATGTATGTGACCCTCTTGCTTGGATCAGAGTGTTGGTAAGCAAGAGTGCATCCTGATTGAATTTGAGTTTCTAATCAACCAGTACATAGCTCATTTTCCTTGGTTTTGATATTTGAGTCATGGGAGTGAGTCCCATAATCATATATAATTTATACCTAGTAGTTTTGATCATTCTTATGGTGATTGTCTGTTAGTTTGACTTAGCAAAGTGATCTTAGATTATATAGCAAGTCATCATAATTTTAGTTTAATTGTTTGATATTTGATCAAAGCCAGAAAGAAAAATGATACACATTTATCATTTTCAACATGAGTGATTTTATCACAAATTCCTTTACTTATAACCAAGCCAGTTGAGTGATTCATTCACAATTTATATAGTTGTGTTTCTCTGAATCAAATCCATTCCCTAATCTCTGAGTTACCTCAGCTTGCATCCTAATTTAAAGGTTGCTTTACTGGATTTAGAAAATCCAGATTTTATGGTCATTTAACAAAAGTAGTATTTAAGTAATATGTGTGCATATCAGATGTATTGTGCTCTCTGGACTAAGAAAGCTACTCAAAATAAAAGTGAATTGCTCAAGTATTTGAAAATGTCTTTGTACATGCATTTGCAAAGAAAGCTTCAAATTTTACAAAGTGCATTTTCTTCCTTTAAACTCAAAAACTCTGGTCATCTTGATCAACCCAGACCTCACTCCTTTTGAGGTGGGTTAACCTTATGACTAGGTCATCAAAACGTTAGTGCCTGGCTATTGCAATGTAAATTCAGATACAAGATACTTGAAAAATCCCTTAAAACATGTACACATCTTTATACAGTGCACAAAAATATATATATTGTTTCTTTTATCAAAACACTTCTGTATATAGTCACAAAATTCTTGAAATGTTACTTCTAGCTAAACTCGGATTTTTAACCTCAAAACTTAAAGCTTTTAAGTGACTCAAGATTGACTAATACACAATATATATATATATATATATATGTATCCATTTCTCAAATATAGGCATATATCATCTACAGATTTCTACCATATTACTCAAAGATATTTTCTTGCATAAGATTCAACTAAGTCTTTGGTTTTTTTCCCAACCTTAATACATTACCTGATTCAATTGAAACAACTAAATAAAATCCAAACATTCAAGATCATTACATAACAACAAAAGCAGAATTATAAAACTTCCAAGATTACATGAAAATAGTTCATTCTAAGTTCTTATTTAATTCTAATTTAGCATGCTTATCCAATCATTCTCATTAGCCATAGCAGCTTCCTATTTAGAACCAGCATTCCCTGAAAGAGCATTAGAGGCTGCCCCATTTTAAATGAGACACCCCTGATGCCATAAGCAAACAAGGGTCAGATACAAGATCTGGTATGAGCAATAACAAAAATTCCATGATATTAAGTAGATAAGTGAAACATAAGCATTTTGTATAGGTTGGCATAACTTCTTTAATCAATTAGCCTGACTTGTTTCTGATATATTGTGCATATATGATCAGTATTAAAACTAATTATGTACACACTGTCTACTATGCAAACATACATGTCAAACAGAGATACCCAGGAACTATCATAGCTCCAATCCAACCAACCTAGGAATAACTCAAGTTCCTACTTCATCAATTTAGGGTTGCATTTACTAAATTAATTCCTAGCCTCATCTGCCATAAAGGAATCACGGGGACACATTGCAATAAAATAATTCACAATATTGCACAAAGATCTCAGGGCTTAAACAAACCATGTGCCAACTTGCATACTTTAAATATAACAAGCATTCCAGCAGTTTCTTGGCTCACAATCCTTAGTTTATTTACTAAGTGTTCATGTTTGATCCTATCATGTGATAGCTAGGTTTTTAAATCACAATGTACATGAAACATTACATAAAACTTGCGAACATACTTCAAAGGCAAGCTAATATTCATATCCAGGGGAAATCATATTTTCAAATATTATGGCCTAAAGAAAATACAAGAATATTTACAACTGTGAATAGAGACTAGGCATGTGGGTTATTATTGTTTCATAAGCAACCATGTTTGAACTAAATTCAAGATCTAGCTTAAACAAGATTTCTGGCTCATGGGTTTTCTATTTGATCAAGGGTTCAGCACTTTTGGGTATTTCCATTGCACCCATGAATCTTTCATTTGAGCCTCAGCACTTACACAAGTGTAATGCAACTCATATACATATTTTGATTTCTGTATTTTCCATGCCATGTCTAAACCAGTTACAAGTATTCTCTATTTACTTTCATGATTTCATACTTTAACATTTCTGGGTGTAACCAAACAGAGCAAAATACTCAACCATCAAAGCAATCAAAAGCATTCATAAACACCCATTAAAGCATCCATTAAAACCATAGTAATAAAATCAGAAATATGTAGAAAAATAACATAAACTTGGCTGCCTCATAACAGGACTTAATGCCATGGGTTTAGTGAGATTACTCGCAGAAAAATGCTCCTCTTGCTTAATCCAGAAAAGAACCCCTTTGAAACTTTGCCTTTCTTCTTGCAAATATTTTTTCTTCTTTGTTTTCTTAAATGTCTCGGGTAGAAAGTAATTTTTCTAGTTTAAACTTGGATTTATAAGAGAGGTTTTCTAGGGTTTTTCAAATGTAAAATCTCGTTCTTACCCTAGCCAGTGCTCATGCATTTTGCATTTCTCATTTGCTTATTCTCACCCTTAGTACCCCGGCCATGTAATGATTATTCCCCTTTTTCTTTTCCAGAATATCTATTTTGTTCTCTTTCTAAATCATGACAATTGTGTGACATTGTCACTTGTTTATTTTCTAAAAATCCTCCTTTCTATTTTCTGCCTAAAGCAATTGTTTTGCTTGCAATATGTCTTTTGCTATTTTAATGTTATGCTTTCCCTTGCTTATTTATTTTTAATACTTTCAGTACTTATAGAAATGTGCATACATATCTTATCTAGGCTTACTTAACTCCTCCTTAGTTTCAGAAAGACATACACATATATGTGCATACATGTTTCAAATCCTTATCTAATTTATCCTGGGTTTAAATTAAGTAAAATCTGTTTACTGGTTCAAACAAAACTTGCTTTGTCTTATTTTCTAAAATAATCCATATAAATCCAGAAATCAAATATCCATGTCTGGTTTGATAATTTTCATTACAAAATCATGTTTGATAGACTTTTCCAGTTCTTGTTTTAATTTCAGGAAATTTGGAGTTCTCCCTTGTGCCATATCAGTGTGCACGTGCACACATGCACACACACTTGCACACAATTAATTCCATACATTCCTATACAAATAAATTCATATATTTTCAAAATTCAACCAAAATAAGGTTTCATGAATTTCTGGGGCATTACAATCACCCCACCTTTTTAGGAATTGTGTCCTCACAATTTTCTCACTTTTACGTTAAACATTTCCAAATTTTTATAAAATCTATCAAACATTGCACAAGCAAACTATTCAGTCAAAACAATCATACATATTAAACTTTTTAGGAAATTAGAATTTACCTTCCACTGCAAAAAGCTTAGGGTAATCCATCTTTATCTTATCCTCTAACTACCATGTACAATCATTAGGTTCTAGGCTCCATTGAACCTTCACCAGTTTCAGAGTTTTGCTCCTCAACTTCTTTTTCTCTTTAGCTAAAATCCCCCCTGGTTCTTTCTCATAGACCAAATCAGGATTTATTTGAACTTGAGTGGGTTTCTCTAGAATTTCCTCTTTATCATGCACCCATCTCCTAAGTTGTGACACATGAAATACATTGTGCATTGCACTCATCTCTTCTAGTAGCTCCAACTTGTATGCTAATGAACCTACTCTTTCCAAAATCTTGTAAGGTCCAACATATCTTGGGGTAAGTTTTCCCTGCTTGCCAAACCTCAACACCTTCTTCATAGGTGAAACTTTGATGAAACCATAATCACCAACTTCATATTCTACCTGCTTCCTCCTTACATCTGCAAACTTCTTTTTCCTATCTTGAGCTGCTGCCATTCTTCTCCTCACAAGCTCAATTTTCTCTGTAGTCTCTTTAACGTACTCAGGCCTTAAGACAGCCCTTTCTCCTGCTTCAACCCAACATATTGGTGACAAACATGGTTTGCCATACAAGGCTTCAAATGGTGCCATGCCTATGGTGCTTTGATAACTATTGTTATATGTAAATTCAGCCAAGTGGAGGTGATCTTCCCAATTACCTCCAAAGTCCAATGCACATGCCCTCAACAAATCCTCCAAAACTTTGTTTATTACTTCAATTTGACCATCTGATTGGGGGTGGTATGCAGTACTCAAGCATAACTCACTCCCCATGGCTTCTTGAAAGCTCTTCCAAAATCTGGATGTAAAGATTGTGTCCCTATCACTCACTATAGTTTTAGGGATGCCATGTAGTCTCACTACTTCTCTCATGAATGTCTGAGCTAGTTTAGGTGCATTTCTTTCTGCCTTCACTGGTATAAAGTGTGCCACTTTAGTCAATCTATCAACTACTACCCAAGTGCTTGTATTTCCTCTCTTTGATCTAGGCAGACCATCTATGAAATCCATAGATATATCTTCCCACTTCCACTGCGGTATGCTTAGAGGTTGCAATAGGCCTGAGGGTCTTTGGGTTTCTGCCTTGACTTGTTGGCAAGTTATACACTTTGCAACATGTTTGGCCACATCTGATTTCATCCCTCTCCACCAATAATCCCTTTTTAGGTTTTGGTAGATTTTGGTGCTGCCTGGATGTATGGAATATTTACTCCTATGGTATTCATTAAGTATCTCTTCCTTCAACCCTATATCTTCTGGAACACATATCCTACCTTTATTCCTTAAGTAACCATTCTTATCAGTGTGGTAGTTTGCTACTTCTTCTCCTTTTTCTATTAGAGTTTTCTTTTCTAATAAATCTGGATCTTCCTCTTGCATTTTCCCCACTTTCAAAATTAAATCTGATTGCAAATTTATCAAACTTAATTTTCCTTTACTCCCTTCTTCAATCATCTCCATGTTCACCTCATTGTTTTCCTCAATTTCCAAATTAGTAAGTAGAGATAAATTTCTAAACTCTTCTACCATTAACATGGCTACTTTTGCATGCTGCCTGCTCAAAGCATCTGCAATCTTATTAGCTTTTCCTGGAGTATAAAGTATGTCTAAATCATATGCTGCTAGAAACTCAAACAATCTATGCTGCCTCATATTCAAATCTTTTTGTGAAAAGAGATATTTCAATGCTTTATGGTCAGTGTATAAAATAAACTTAGCACCTAGAAGATAATGTCTCCAGAGCTTTAGTGCATATACCACTGCTGCCAACTCAAGATCATGGGTTGCATACCTTGATTCATGTGGCTTCAATTGTCTTGATGCATAGGCTATAACTTGATCTTGCTGCATCAATACAGCTCCTAGCCCAGAACCACTTGCATCAGTATAAACAATCAAATCCTCATTT
The DNA here is from genome assembly GCA_030737815.1 of Allium fistulosum. Classification (NCBI taxonomy): domain Eukaryota; kingdom Viridiplantae; phylum Streptophyta; class Magnoliopsida; order Asparagales; family Amaryllidaceae; genus Allium; species Allium fistulosum. Next base: position 1,121,057,963 of record CM060904.1, on the reverse strand, counting down.
CCCTCTGGTACTCTCAACACTGGTGCATTGACTAAGGCCTCATTGATTTTACTAAAGGCTTGCTCACATTTCTCAGTCCATATAAAGGGTTGGTTCGTTCTAGTTAGGTTGGTAAGAGGTGATGACATCTTAGAAAAATCCTTTATAAATCTTCTATAATACCCAGCCATCCCCATAAATGACCTAACTTCTCCTACTGTGCTTGGTCTTTTCCATGCTTGGATAGCCATAATTTTATTGGGGTTCACTGAAATGCCTTTGGCAGATATAACATGCCCAAGGAAATGCACTTCTTCTTTCCAAAATGCACACTTAGAAAACTTTGCTTTTAAATCTTTTTCTCTTAATCTAGACAAAGCAAGGTGTAAGTGATTTTCATGTTCCTCTACTGTTTTAGAATAAATCAAAATATCATCAATAAAAATCAATACAAACTTGTTTAAATAATCCCTGAATATCCTATTCATCAAGTCTACAAAGTATGATGGGGCATTTGTCAACCCAAATGGCAAGACAAGAAACTCATATAAACCATACCTAGTGTTAAAGGCTGTATACTTAACACTTGAGTCCCTAACCTTCATCTGATGGAATCCAGATGCCAAGTCTAACCTAGAAAATATTTTTGCTCCACTAAGTTGATCAAAAAGATCATCAATTCTAGGTAAGGGGTACTTGTTTTTGATAGTGACTTTGTTTAGCTCCCTGTAATCTATACACATCCTTAAAGTACCATAATGTTTTCTTACAAACACTACTGGAGCACCCCTGCATGAATTACTTGGTCTTATAAATCCTTTGCTTTCCAATTCTTCTAACTGTTTCTTCAACTTCTTCAACTCACTTGGCCCCATCCTAGTGGGTTTCTTAATAATTGGACTTGCTCCTGGTATGAGACTAATCTGAAATTCCACTAGTATGTGGTGTGGAACACCCTTAACTTCTCTAAACACATCCAAGTATTTGTTAATTATGGGGATTTCTTCAATAGAAGGCTCACTGGAATCCTTATCTAAGTCAATCAAATGATATAATTTCCTTTCTTTGGCTACTTCACACAAAATTGTGATTCTTTGGCCTCTAGAATTTTGTAATGATATGGTGGATGAGTCTAAATTAATTATGGCTTTGTATTGCCTTAACCAGTCTACACCCAATATAACACCTATATTTGGGTAATTTAAAACATATAAATTGGAAATAAAAACATTTCCTCCTATGTTTAATTCCACATCCACACAAATCATGTTTAAAACACTAGAATTTCCCAATGGGCTTTGCACTAACAAAGAGATTTCAACCAGTATGCAATTTAATTTAAGCAATGCAACTAATTCATGAGAAATCAGAGAATGTGTTGCCCTTGTATCATACACTACTGATATGGGTAGGGTACAAATAAATAAGGTACCTTCCACTTGACCATGGTTTTCTGCAATAGCTTCTACTGTGGATTTGCGTTTGCTCTTCAAACTTGCTAGCTTTCCTTGCTGTGTATACTCAGGGCAATTTCTCTTGATATGTCCCTCCTTACCACATAGGTAGCACTTGAAAGCTCCTCCCTTCAATTCTGTACACCTTGGTTTGATATGTCCTTCTTTTCCACAATGATGACACACTATTTTCCTCTTTGTATCAGTGGTCTTAGTATCATTGGTTTTCTTGCTTTCTGTCTCCTCCTTCTTTTTGTCATAGGGGTGATACCTTCCCTTATTTTTCTTGTTGTTGTTGTTCTTAAAACTCCTATACTTCTCCCTCTCCTTGTCATGTTGCTCAAACTTTAAGGCCAGATCAATGACTTGATCAAAGGTTTTATCTGCATATGGCAACATAGCCCTACTAAGCCCTGGGTTTAAACCCTTAATATACCTATCATTCTTTGATGCCTCATCAGCCACAAGCATAGCTCCATACTTAGACAATCCCTCAAACCTTTGAGTATACTCAGTCACATTAAAGGTTCCCTGCCTAAGTCTGATGGATTCTTCAAGCAATAGAGTTTTGGCTGATGCTGGAACAAATCTAGCTTCCAACATCTCCTTGAATTGATTCCAAGTGATTTCATTCTCAATCCTCCCAGCTATGACTACCTCCCACCAGCTTAAAGCCACACCTTTCAGTTGTCTTGAGGCCACTTGCCTCTTCCTTGGATCATCCAATTGCATGTCATTGAAAATTCTGTCCAGTGTTCTCAACCATGCTTGAATTTCCATCACATTTTCAGTCCCTTCAAAGCTCTTGCCTCCCAAATTGGTATAAGTCTTTAATAGTTTTGAAAGTTCCTCATGTGGGTTCTCAAGTCTCTGCCCTACTCCATCCCTTAAAGCCCTCATAAAGTCTTGCATATCAAGCATTTGTTGAGCACTTGATCATGCATTGTGATGAGATCCTCTTCCTACCATGATTGGATAACTAGGGTATGGGTAGATAGGGTTAGTTTATCGTGAGTATTTTTCTTTTGCTATAACTTTATATCTGAATTATTATTTTACTCAAACAAACAAACAGTACATACATATGGTTATAGTACTTCAATCAATCAATACAATCATTCTTAGCTATGTATAGTTTTAACATAGCTCTGATACCAAATGAAATGACCCTATTTATTTTACCTAATTTTTACTAGGATTTTTTTTAGAGTCATTTAGCCTTTCTATTAAATTATCCAGGATCCTAATTTTTCCACTAATATATTTATAACAGTTCATTAGTAAATATTCACACACATATGAAGATGTATGTGACCCTCTTGCTTGGATCAGAGTGTTGGTAAGCAAGAGTGCATCCTGATTGAATTTGAGTTTCTAATCAACCAGTACATAGCTCATTTTCCTTGGTTTTGATATTTGAGTCATGGGAGTGAGTCCCATAATCATATATAATTTATACCTAGTAGTTTTGATCATTCTTATGGTGATTGTCTGTTAGTTTGACTTAGCAAAGTGATCTTAGATTATATAGCAAGTCATCATAATTTTAGTTTAATTGTTTGATATTTGATCAAAGCCAGAAAGAAAAATGATACACATTTATCATTTTCAACATGAGTGATTTTATCACAAATTCCTTTACTTATAACCAAGCCAGTTGAGTGATTCATTCACAATTTATATAGTTGTGTTTCTCTGAATCAAATCCATTCCCTAATCTCTGAGTTACCTCAGCTTGCATCCTAATTTAAAGGTTGCTTTGCTGGATTTAGAAAATCCAGATTTTATGGTCATTTAACAAAAGTAGTATTTAAGTAATATGTGTGCATATCAGATGTATTGTGCTCTCTGGACTAAGAAAGCTACTCAAAATAAAAGTGAATTGCTCAAGTATTTGAAAATGTCTTTGTACATGCATTTGCAAAGAAAGCTTCAAATTTTACAAAGTGCATTTTCTTCCTTTAAACTCAAAAACTCTGGTCATCTTGATCAACCCAGACCTCACTCCTTTTGAGGTGGGTTAACCTTATGACTAGGTCATCAAAACATTAGTGCCTAGCTATTGCAATGTAAACTCAGATACAAGATACTTGAAAAATCCCTTAAAACATGTGCACATCTTTATACAGTGCACAAAAATATATATATTGTTTCTTTTATCAAAACACTTCTGTATATAGTCACAAAATTCTTGAAATATTACTTCTAGCTAAACTCAGATTTTTAACCTCAAAACTTAAAGCTTTTAAGTGACTCAAGATTGACTAATACACAATATATATATATATATGTGTGTGTGTGTGTGTGTGTATCCATTTCTCAAATATAGGCATATATCATCTACAGATTTCTACCATATTACTCAAAGATATTTTCTTGCATAAGATTCAACTAAGTCTTTGGTTTTTTCCCAACCTTAATACATTACCTGATTCAATTGAAACAACTAAATAAAATCCAAACATTCAAGATCATTACATAACAACAAAAGCAGAATTATAAAACTTCCAAGATTACAAGCAAATAGTTCATTCTAGGCTCTTATTTAATTCTAATTTAGCATGCTTATCCAATCATTCTCATTAGCCATAGCAGCTTCCTATTTAGAACCAGCATTCCCTGAAAGAGCATTAGAGGCTGCCCCATTTTAAATGAGACACCCCAGATGCCATAAGCAAACAAGGGTCAGATACAAGATCTGGTATGAGCAATATCAAAAATTCCATGATATTAAGTAGATAAGTGAGACATAAGCATTTTGTATAGGTTGTCATAACTTCTTTATTAATTAGCCTTACTTGTTTCTTATATATTGTGCATATATGATCAGTATTAAAACTAATTATGTACACACTTTCAACTATGCAAACATACATGTCAAACAGAGATACCCAGGAACTATCATAGCTCCAATCCAACCAACCTAGGAATAACTCAAGTTCCTACTTCATCAATTTAGGGTTGCATTTACTAAATTAATTCCTAGCCTCATCTGCCATAAAAGAATCAAAGGACACATTGCAATAAAATAATTCACAATATTTCACAAAGATCTCAGGGCTTAAACAAACTATGTGCCAACTTGCATACTTTAAATATAACAAGCATTCCAGCAGTCTTCTTGGCTCACAATCCTTAGTTTATTTACTAAGTGTTCATGTTTGATCCTATCATGAGATAGCTAGGTGATTAAATCACAATGTACATGAAACATTACATAAAACTTGCAAGCATACTTCAAAGGCAAGCTAATATTCATATCCAGGGAAAATCATATTTTCAAATATTCTGGCTTAAAGAAAATACAAGAATATTTACAACTGTGAATAGAGACAAGGCATGTGGGTTATTATTGTTTCATAAGCAACCATGTTTGAACTAAATTCAAGATCTAGCTTAAACAAGATTTCTGGCTCATGGGTTTTCTATTTGATCAAGGGTTCAGCACTTTTGGGTATTTCCATTGCACCCATGAATCTTTCATTTGAGCATCAGCACTTACACAAGTGTAATGCAACTCATATACATATTTTGATTTCTGTATTTTCCATGCCATGTCTAAACCAGTTACAAGTATTCTCTATTTACTTTCATGATTTCATACTTTAACATTTCTGGGTGTAACCAAACAGAGCAAAATACTCAACCATCAAAGCAATCAAAAGCATTCATAAACACCCATTAAAGCATCCATTAAAACCGTAGTAATAAAATCAGAAATATGTAGAAAAATAACATAAACTTGGCTGCCTCATAACAGGACTTAATGCCATGGGTTTAGTGAGATTACTCACAGAAAAATGCTCCTCTTGCTTAATCCAGAAATGAAACCCTTTGAAACTTTACCTTTCTTCTTGCAAATATTTTTTCTTCTTTGTTTTCTTAAATGTCTCGGGTAGAAAGTAATTTTTCTGGTTTAAACTTGAATTTATAAGAGAGGTTTTCTAGGGTTTTTCAAATGTAAAATCTCATTCTTACCCTGGCCAGTGCTCATGCATTTTGCATTTCTCATTTGCTTTTTCTCACCCTTAGTACCCCGGCCATGTAATGCTTATTCCCCTTTTTCTTTTCCAGAATATCTATTTTGTTCTCTTTCTAAATCATGACAATTGTGTGACATTGTCACTTGTTTATTTTCTAAAAATCCTCCTTTCTATTTTCTGCCTAAAGCAATTGTTTTGCTTGCAATATGTCTTTTGCTATTTTAATGTTATGCTTTCCCTTGCTTATTTCTTTTTAATACTTTTAGTACTTATAGAAATGTACATATGCATACATATCTTATCTAGGCTTACTTAACTCCTCCTTAGTTTCAGAAAGACATACACATAGATGTGCATACATGTTTCAAATCCTTATCTAATTTATCCTGAGTTTAAATTAAGTAAAATCTGTTTACTGGTTCAAACAAAACTTGCTTTGTCTTATTTTCTAAAATAATCCATATAAATCCAGAAATCAAATATCCATGTCTGGTTTGATAATTTTCATTACAAAATCATGTTTGTAAGGCTTTTCCAGTTCTTGTTTTAATTTCAGGAAATTTGGAGTTCTCCCTTGTGCCATATCAGTGTGCACGTGCACACGTGCACACACACTTGCACATAATTAATTCCATACATTCCTATACAAATAAATTCATATATTTTCAAAATTCAACCAACATAAGGTTTCATGAATTTCTGAGGCATTACAATCACCCCACCTTTTTAGGAATTGTGTCCTCACAATTTTCTCACTTTTACTTTAAACATTTCCAAATTTTTATAAAATCTATCAAACATTGCACAAGCAAACAATTCAGTCAAAACAACCATACATATTATACTTTTTAGGAAATTAGAATTTACCTTCCACTGCAAAAAGCTTAGGGTAATCCATCTTTATCTTATCCTCTAACTCCCATGTACAATCATTAGGGTCTAGGGTCCATTGAACCTTCACCAATTTCAGAGTTTTGCTCCTCAACTTCTTTTTCTCTTTAGCTAAAATCCCCACTGGTTCTTTCTCATAGACCAAATCAGGATTTATTTGAACTTGAGTGGGTTTCTCTAGAATTTCCTCTTTATCATGCACCCATCTCCTAAGTTGTGACACATGAAATACATTGTGCATTGCACTCATCTCTTCTGTTAGCTCCAACTTGTATGCTAATGAACCTACCCTTTCCAAAATCTTGTAAGGTCCAACATATCTTGGGGTAAGTTTTCCCTGCTTGCCAAACCTCAACACCTTCTTCATAGGTGAAACTTTGATGAAAACATAATCACCAACTTCATATTCTACTTGCTTCCTCCTTACATCTGCAAACTTCTTTTGCCTATCTTGAGCTGCTGCCATTCTTCTCCTCACAAGCTCAATTTTCTTTGTAGTCTCTTTAACATACTCAGGCCCTAAGACAGCCCTTTCTCCTGCTTCAACCCAACATATTGGTGACAAACATGGTTTGCCATACAAGGCTTCAAATGGTGCCATGCCTATGGTGCTTTGATAACTATTGTTATATGTAAATTCAGCCAAGTGGAGGTGATCTTCCCAATTACCTCCAAAGTCCAATGCACATGCCCTCAACAAATCCTCCAAAACTTTGTTTATTACTTCAATTTGACCATCTGATTGGGGGTGGTATGCAGTACTCAAGCATAACTCACTCCCCATGGCTTCTTGAAAGCTCTTCCAAAATCTGGATGTAAAGATTGTGTCCCTATCACTCACTATAGTTTTAGGGATGCCATGTAGTCTCACTACTTCTCTCATGAATGTCTGAGCTAGTTTAGGTGCATTTCTTTCTGCCTTCACTGGTATAAAGTGTGCCACTTTAGTCAATCTATCAACTACTACCCAAATGCTTGTATTTCCTCTCTTTGATCTAGGCAGACCATCTATGAAATCCATAGATATATCTTCCCACTTCCACTGTGGTATGCTTAGAGGTTGCAATAGGCCTGAGGGTCTTTGGGTTTCTGCCTTGACTTGTTGGCAAGTCATACACTTTGCAACATGTTTGGCCACATCTGATTTCATCCCTCTCCACCAATAATCCCTTTTTAGGTTTTGGTAGATTTTGGTGCTGCCTGGATGTATGGAATATTTACTCCTATGGTATTCATTAAGTATCTCTTCCTTCAACCCTATATCTTCTGGAACACATATCCTACCTTTATTCCTTAAGTAACCATTCTTATCAGTGTGGTAGTTTGCTACTTCTTCTCCTTTTTCTATTAGAGTTTTCTTTTCTAATAAATCTGGATCTTCCTCTTGCATTTTCCCCACTTTCAAAATTAAATCTGATTGCAAAGTTATCAAACTTAATTTTCCTTTACTCCCTTCTTCAATCATCTCCATGTTCACCTCATTGTTTTCCTCAATTTCCAAATCAGTAAGTAGAGATAAATTTCTAAACTCTTCTATCATTAACATGGCTACTTTTGCATGCTGCCTGCTCAAAGCATCTGCAACCTTATTAGCTTTTCCTGGAGTATAAAGTATGTCTAAATCATATGCTGCTAGAAACTCAACCCATCTATGTCGCCTCATATTCAAATCTTTTTGTGAAAAGAGATATTTCAATGCTTTATGGTCAGTGTATAAAATAAACTTAGCACCTAGAAGATAATGTCTCCAGAGCTTTAGTGCATATACCACTGCTGCCAACTCAAGATCATGGGTTGCATACCTTGATTCATGTGGCTTCAATTGTCTTGATGCATAGGCTATAACTTGTTCTTGCTGCATCAATACAGCTCCTAGCCCAGAACCACTTGCATCAGTATAAACAATCAAATCCTCATTTCCCTCTGGTACTCTCAACACTGGTGCATTGACTAAGGCCTCCTTGATTTTACTAAAGGCTTGCTCACATTTCTCAGTCCATATAAAGGGTTGGTTCTTTCTAGTTAGGTTGTTAAGAGGTGATGACATCTTAGAAAAATCCTTTATAAATCTTCTATATTACCCTGCCATCCCCATAAATGACCTAACTTCTCCTACTGTGCTTGGTCTTTTCCATGCTTGGATAGCCACAATTTTATTGGGGTTCACTGAAATGCCTTTGGCAGATATAACATGCCCAAGGAAATGCACTTCTTCTTTCCAAAATGCACACTTAGAAAACTTTGCTTTTAAATCTTTTTCTCTTAATCTAGACAAAACAAGGTGTAAGTGATTTTCATGTTCCTCTACTGTTTTAGAATAAATCAAAATATCATCAATAAAAATCAATACAAACTTATCTAAATAATCCTTGAATATCCTATTCATCAAGTCTACAAAGTATGATGGGGCATTTGTCAACCCAAATGGCATGACAAGAAACTCATATAATTAAAGGCTATATACTTAACACTTGAGTCCTCAACCTTCATCTGATGGAATCCAGATGCTAAGTCTAACCTAGAAAATATTTTTTCTCCACTAAGTTGATCAAAAAGATCATCAATTCTAGGTAAAGGGTACTTGTTTTTTATAGTGACTTTGTTTAGCTCCCTGTAATCTATACACATCCTTAAAGTACCATAATGTTTTCTTACAAACACTACTGGAGCACCCCTGCATGAATTACTTGGTCTTATAAATCCTTTGCTTTCCAATTCTTCTAACTGTTTCTTCAACTCCTTCAACTCACTTGGCCCCATCCTAGTGGGTTTCTTAATAATTGGACTTGCTCCTGGTATGAGACTAATTTGAAATTCCACTGGTCTGTGGTGTGGAACACCCTTAACTTCTCCAAACACATCCAAGTATTTGTTAATTATGGGGATTTCTTCAATAGAAGGCTCACTGGAATCCTTATCTAAGTCAATCAAATGATATAATTTCCTTTCTTTGGCTACTTCACACAAAATTGTGATTCTTTGGCCTCTAGAATTTTGTAATGATATGGTGGATGAGTCTAAATTAATTATGGCTTGGTATTGCCTTAACCAGTCTACACCCAATATAACACCTATATTTGGGTAATTTAAAACATATAAATTGGAAATAAAAACATTTCCTCCTATGTTTAATTCCACATCCACACAAATCATGTTTAAAACACTAGAATTTCCCAATGGGCTTTGCACTAACAAAGGGGTTTCAACCAGTATGCAATTTAATTTAAGCAATGCAACTAATTCATGGGAAATCAGAGAATGTGTTGCCCTTGTATCATACACTACTGATATGGGTAGGGTACAAATAAATAAGGTACCTTCCACTTGACCATGGTTTTCTGCAATAGCTTCTACTGTGGATTTGCTTTTGCTCTCCAAACTTGCTAGCTTCCCTTGCTATTTATACTCAGGGCAATTTCTCTTGATATGTCCCTCCTTACCACATAGGTAGCACTTGAAAGCTCCTCCCTTCAATTTTGTACACCTTGGTTTGATATGTCCTTCTTTTCCACAATGATGACACACTATTTTCCTCTTTGTATCAGTGGTCTTAGTATCATTGGTTTTCTTGCTTTCTGTCTCCTCCTTCTTTTTGTCATAGGGGTGATACCTTCCCTTATTTTTCTTGTTGTTGTTGTTCTTAAAACTCCTATACTTCTCCCTCTCCTTGTCATGTTGCTCAAACTTTAAGGCCAGATCAATGACTTGATCAAAGGTTTTATCTGCATATGGCAACATAGCCCTACTAAGCCCTGGGTTTAAACCCTTAATATACCTATCATTCTTTGATGCCTCATCAGCCACAAGCATAGCTCCATACTTAGACAATCCCTCAAACCTTTGAGTATACTCAGTCACATTAAAGGTTCCCTGCCTAAGTCTGATGGATTCTTCAAGCAATAGAGTTTTGGCTGATGCTGGAACAAATCTAGCTTCCAACATCTCCTTGAATTGATTCCAAGTGATTTCATTCTCAATCCTCCCAGCTATGACTACCTCCCACCAGCTTAAAGCCACACCTTTCAGTTGTCTTGAGGCCACTTGCCTCTTCCTTGGATCATCCAATTGCATGTCATTGAAAATTCTGTCCAGTGTTCTCAACCATGCTTGAATTTCCATCACATTTTCAGTCCCTTCAAAGCTCTTGCCTCCCAAATTGGTATAAGTCTTTAATAGTTTTGAAAGTTCCTCATGTGGGTTCTCAAGTCTCTGCCCTACTCCATCCCTTAAAGCCCTCATAAAGTCTTGCATATCAAGCATTTGTGGTGCACTTGATCATGCATTGTGATGAGATCCTCTTCCTACCATGATTGGATAACTAGGGTATGGGTAGATAGGGTTAGTTTATCATGAGTATTTTTCTTTTGCTATAACTTTATATCTGAATTATTATTTTACTCAAACAAACAAACAGTACATACATATGGTTATAGTACTTCAATCAATCAATACAATCATTCTTAGCTATGTATAGTTTTAACATAGCTCTGATACCAAATGAAATGACCCTATTTATTTTACCTAATTTTTACTAGGATTTTTTTTTAGAGTCATTAATAAATTTCCTAGAGTCATTTAGCCTTTCTATTAAATTATCCAGGATCCTAATTTTTCCACTAATATATTTATATCAGTTCATTAGTAAATATTCACACACATATGAAGATGTATGTGACCCTCTTGCTTGGATCAGAGTGTTGGTAAGCAAGAGTGCATCCTGATTGAATTTGAGTTTCTAATCAACCAGTACACAGCTCATTTTCCTTGGTTTTGATATTTGAGTCATGGGAGTGAGTCCCATAATCATATATAATTTATACCTAGTAATTTTGATCATTCTTATGGTGATTGTCTGTTAGTTTGACTTAGCAAAGTGATCTCAGATTATATAGCAAGTCATCATAATTTTAGTTTAATTGTTTGATATTTGATCAAAGCCAGAAAGAAAAATGATATACACATTTATCATTTTCAACATGAGTGATTTTATCACAAATTCCTTTACTTATAACCAAGCCAGTTGAGTGATTCATTCACAATTTATATAGTTGTGTTTCTCTGAATCAAATCCATTCCCTAATCCCTGAGTTACCTCAGCTTGCATCCTAATTTAAAGGTTGCTTTACTGGATTTAGAAAATCCAGATTTTATGGTCATTTAACAAAAGTAGTATTTAAGTAATATGTGTGCATATCAGATGTATTGTGCTCTCTGGACTAAGAAAGCTACTCAAAATAAAAGTGAATTGCTCAAGTATTTGAAAATGTCTTTGTACATGCATTTGCAAAGAAAGCTTTAGATTTTACAAAGTGCATTTTCTTCCTTTAAACTCAAAAACTCTGGTCATCTTGATCTACCCAGACCTCACTCCTTTTGAGGTGGGTTAACCTTATGACTAGGTCATCAAAACATTAGTGCCTAGCTATTGCAATGTAAACTCAGATACAAGATACTTGAAAAATCCCTTAAAACATGTGCACATCTTTATACAGTGCACAAAAATATATATATTGTTTCTTTTATCAAAACACTTCTGTATATAGTCACAAAATTCTTGAAATATTACTTCTAGCTAAACTCAGATTTTTAACCTCAAAACTTAAAGCTTTTAAGTGACTCAAGATTGACTAATACACAATATATATATATATGTGTGTGTGTGTATCCATTTCTCAAATATAGGCATATATCATCTACAGATTTCTACCATATTACTCAAAGATATTTTCTTGCATAAGATTCAACTAAGTCTTTGGTTTTTTCCCAACCTTAATACATTACCTGATTCAATTGAAACAACTAAATAAAATCCAAACATTCAAGATCATTACATAACAACAAAAGCAGAATTATAAAACTTCCAAGATTACATGCAAATAGTTCATTCTAGGCTCTTATTTATTTCTAATTTAGCATGCTTATCCAATCATTCTCATTAGCCATAGCATCTTCCTATTTAGAACCAGCATTCCCTGAAAGAGCATTAGAGGCTGCCCCATTTTAAATGAGACACCCCAGATGCCATAAGCAAACAAGGGTCAGATACAAGATCTAGTATGAGCAATATCAAAAATTCCATGATATTAAGTAGATAAGTGAGACATAAGCATTTTGTATAGGTTGGCATAACTTCTTTAATCAATTAGCCTAACTTGTTTCTGATATATTGTGCATATATGATCAGTATTAAAACTAATTATGTACACACTTTCAACTATGCAAACATACATGTCAAACAGAGATACCCAGGAACTATCATAGCTCCAATCCAACCAACCTAGGAATAACTCAAGTTCCTACTTCATCAATTTAGGGTTGCATTTACTAAATTAATTCCTAGCCTCATCTGCCATAAAGGAATCACGGGGACACATTGCAATAAAATAATTCACAATATTGCACAAAGATCTCAGAGCTTAAACAAACCATGTGCCAACTTGCATACTTTAAATATAACAAGCATTCCAGCAGTCTTCTTGGCTCACAATCCTTAGTTTATTTACTAAGTGTTCATGTTTGATCCTATCATGAGATAGCTAGGTGATTAAATCACAATGTACATGAAACATTACATAAAACTTGCAAGCATACTTCAAAGGCAAGCTAATATTCATATCCAGGGAAAATCATATTTTCAAATATTCTGGCTTAAAGAAAATACAAGAATATTTACAACTGTGAATAGAGACAAGGCATGTGGGTTATTATTGTTTCATAAGCAACCATGTTTGAACTAAATTCAAGATCTAGCTTAAACAAGATTTCTGGCTCATGGGTTTTCTATTTGATCAAGGGTTCAGCACTTTTGGGTATTTCCATTGCACCCATGAATCTTTCATTTGAGCATCAGCACTTACACAAGTGTAATGCAACTCATATACATATTTTGATTTCTGTATTTTCCATGCCATGTCTAAACCAGTTACAAGTATTCTCTATTTACTTTCATGATTTCATACTTTAACATTTCTGGGTGTAACCAAACAGAGCAAAATACTCAACCATCAAAGCAATCAAAAGCATTCATAAACACCCATTAAAGCATCCATTAAAACCGTAGTAATAAAATCAGAAATATGTAGAAAAATAACATAAACTTGGCTGCCTCATAACAGGACTTAATGCCATGGGTTTAGTGAGATTACTCACAGAAAAATGCTCCTCTTGCTTAATCTAGAAAAGAAACCCTTTGAAACTTTGCCTTTCTTCTTGCAAATATTTTTTCTTCTTTGTTTTCTTAAATGTCTCGGGTAGAAAGTAATTTTTCTGGTTTAAACTTGAATTTATAAGAGAGGTTTTCTAGGGTTTTTCAAATGTAAAATCTCATTCTTACCCTGGCCAGTGCTCATGCATTTTGCATTTCTCATTTGCTTATTCTCACCCTTAGTACCTCGGCCATGTAATGCTTATTCCCCTTTTTCTTTTCCAGAATATCTATTTTGTTCTCTTTCTAAATCATGACAATTGTGTGACATTGTCACTTGTTTATTTTCTAAAAATCCTCCTTTCTATTTCTGCCTAAAGCAATTGTTTTGCTTGCAATATGTCTTTTGCTATTTTAATGTTATGCTTTCCCTTGATTATTTCTTTTTAATACTTTCAGTACTTATAGAAATGTACATATGCATACATATCTTATCTAGGCTTACTTAACTCCTCCTTAGTTTCAGAAAGACATACACATAGATGTGCATACATGTTTCAAATCCTTATCTAATTTATCCTGGGTTTAAATTAAGTAAAATCTATTTACTGGTTCAAACAAAACTTGCTTTGTCTTATTTTATAAAATAATCCATATAAATCCAGAAATCAAATATCCATGTCTGGTTTGATAATTTTCATTACAAAATCATGTTTGTATGGCTTTTCCCGTTCTTGTTTTAATTTCAGGAAATTTGGAGTTCTCCCTTGTGCCATATCAGTGTGCACGTGCACACGTGCACACACACTTGCACATAATTAATTCCATACATTCCTATACAAATAAATTCATATATTTTCAAAATTCAACCAAAATAAGGTTTCATGAATTTCTAGGGCATTACAATCACCCCACCTTTTTAGGAATTGTGTCCTCACAATTTTCTCACTTTTACTTTAAACATTTCCAAATTTTTATAAAATCTATCAAACATTGCACAAGCAAACAATTCAGTCAAAACAACCATACATATTATACTTTTTAGGAAATTAGAATTTACCTTCCACTGCAAAAAGCTTAGGGTAATCCATCTTTATCCTATCCTCTAACTCCCATGTACAATCATTAGGGTCTAGGCTCCATTGAACCTTCACCAATTTCAGAGTTTTGCTCCTCAACTTCTTTTTCTCTTTAGCTAAAATCCCCACTGGTTCTTTCTCATAGACCAAATCAGGATTTATTTGAACTTGAGTGGGTTTCTCTAGAATTTCCTCTTTATCATGCACCCATCTCCTAAGTTGTGACACATGAAATACATTGTGCATTGCACTCATCTCTTCTGTTAGCTCCAACTTGTATGCTAATGAACCTACTCTTTCCAAAATCTTGTAAGGTCCAACATATCTTGGGGTAAGTTTTCCCTGCTTGCCAAACCTCAAAACCTTCTTCATAGGTGAAACTTTGATGAAAACATAATCACCAACTTCATATTCTACCTGCTTCCTCCTTACATCTGCAAACTTCTTTTGCCTATCTTGAGCTGCTGCCATTCTTCTCTTCACAAGCTCAATTTTCTCTGTAGTCTTTTTAACATACTCAGGCCCTAAGACAGCCCTTTCTCCTGCTTCAACCCAACATATTGGTGACAAACATGGTTTGCCATACAAGGCTTCAAATGGTGCCATGCCTATGGTGCTTTGATAACTATTGTTATATGTAAATTCAGCCAAGTGGAGGTGATCTTCCCAATTACCTCCAAAGTCCAATGCACATGCCCTCAACAAATCCTCCAAAACTTTGTTTATTACTTCAATTTGACCATCTGATTGGGGGTGGTATGCAGTACTCAAGCATAACTCACTCCCCATGGCTTCTTGAAAGCTCTTCCAAAATCTGGATGTAAAGATTGTGTCCCTATCACTCACTATAGTTTTAGGGATGCCATGTAGTCTCACTACTTCTCTCATGAATGTCTGAGCTAGTTTAGGTGCATTTCTTTCTGCCTTCACTGGTATAAAGTGTGCCACTTTAGTCAATCTATCAACTACTACCCAAATGCTTGTATTTCCTCTCTTTGATCTAGGCAGACCATCTATGAAATCCATAGATATATCTTCCCACTTCCACTGTGGTATGCTTAGAGGTTGCAATAGTTCTGAGGGTCTTTGGGTTTCTGCCTTGACTTGTTGGCAAGTCATACACTTTGCAACATGTTTGGCCACATCTGATTTCATCCCTCTCCACCAATAATCCCTTTTTAGGTTTTGGTAGATTTTGGTGCTGCCTGGATGTATGGAATATTTACTCCTATGGTATTCATTAAGTATCTCTTCCTTCAACCCTATATCTTCTGGAACACATATCCTACCTTTATTCCTTAAGTAACCATTCTTATCAGTGTGGTAGTTTGCTACTTCTCTCCTTTTTCTATTAGAGTTTTCTTTTCTAATAAATCTGGATCTTCCTCTTGCATTTTCCCCACTTTCAAAATTAAATCTGATTGCAAAGTTATCAAACTTAATTTTCCTTTACTCCCTTCTTCAATCATCTCCATGTTCACCTCATTGTTTTCCTCAATTTCCAAATCAGTAAGTAGAGATAAATTTCTAAACTCTTCTATCATTAACATGGCTACTTTTGCATGCTGCCTGCTCAAAGCATCTGCAACCTTATTAGCTTTTCCTGGAGTATAAAGTATGTCTAAATCATATGCTGCTAGAAACTCAACCCATCTATGTCGCCTCATATTCAAATCTTTTTGTGAAAAGAGATATTTCAATGCTTTATGGTCAGTGTATAAAATAAACTTAGCACCTAGAAGATAATGTCTCCAGAGCTTTAGTGCATATACCACTGCTGCCAACTCAAGATCATGGGTTGCCTACCTTGATTCATGTGGCTTCAATTGTCTTGATGCATAGGCTATAACTTGTTCTTGATGCATCAATACAGCTCCTAGCCCAGAACCACTTGCATCAGTATAAACAATCAAATCCTCATTTCCCTCTTGTACTCTCAACACTGGTGCATTGACTAAGGCCTCCTTGATTTTACTAAAGGCTTGCTCACATTTCTCAGTCCATATAAAGGGTTGGTTCTTTCTAGTTAGGTTGTTAAGAGGTGATGACATCTTAGAAAAATCCTTTATAAATCTTCTATATTACCCTGCCATCCCCATAAATGACCTAACTTCTCCTACTGTGCTTGGTCTTTTCATGCTTGGATAGCCACAATTTTATTGGGGTTCACTGAAATGCCTTTGGCAGATATAACATGCCCAAGGAAATGCTCTTCTTCTTTCCAAAATGCACACTTAGAAAACTTTGCTTTTAAATCTTTTTCTCTTAATCTAGACAAAACAAGGTGTAAGTGATTTTCATGTTCCTCTACTGTTTTAGAATAAATCAAAATATCATAAATAAAAATCAATACAAACTTGTCTAAATAATCCTTGAATATCCTATTCATCAAGTCTACAAAGTATGATGGGGCATTTGTCAACCCAAATGGCATGACAAGAAACTCATATAAACCATACCTAGTGTTAAAGGTTATATACTTAACACTTGAGTCCTCAACCTTCATCTGATGGAATCCAGATGTTAAGTCTAACCTAGAAAATATTTTTTCTCCACTAAGTTGATCAAAAAGATCATCAATTCTAGGTAAAGGGTACTTGTTTTTTATAGTGACTTTGTTTAGCTCCCTGTAATCTATACACATCCTTAAAGTACCATAATGTTTTCTTACAAACACTACTGGAGCACCCCTGCATGAATTACTTGGTCTTATAAATCCTTTGCTTTCCAATTCTTCTAACTGTTTCTTCAACTCCTTCAACTCACTTGGCCCCATCCTAGTGGGTTTCTTAATAATTGGACTTGCTCCTGGTATGAGACTAATTTGAAATTCCACTGGTCTGTGGTGTGGAACACCCTTAACTTCTCCAAACACATCCAAGTATTTGTTAATTATGGGGATTTCTTCAATAGAAGGCTCACTGGAATCCTTATCTAAGTCAATCAAATGATATAATTTCCTTTCTTTGGCTACTTCACACAAAATTGTGATTCTTTGGCCTCTAGAATTTTGTAATGATATGGTGGATGAGTCTAAATTAATTATGGCTTGGTATTGCCTTAACCAGTCTACACCCAATATAACACCTATATTTGGGTAATTTAAAACATATAAATTGGAAATAAAAACATTTCCTCCTATGTTTAATTCCACATCCACACAAATCATGTTTAAAACACTAGAATTTCCCAATGGGCTTTGCACTAACAAAGGGGTTTCAACCAGTATGCAATTTAATTTAAGCAATGCAACTAATTCATGGGAAATCAGAGAATGTGTTGCCCTTGTATCATACACTACTGATATGGGTAGGGTACAAATAAATAAGGTACCTTCCACTTGACCATGGTTTTCTGCAATAGCTTCTACTGTGGATTTGCTTTTGCTCTCCAAACTTGCTAGCTTCCCTTGCTGTTTATACTCAGGGCAATTTCTCTTGATATGTCCCTCCTTACCACATAGGTAGCACTTGAAAGCTCCTCCCTTCAATTCTGTACACCTTGGTTTGATATGTCCTTCTTTTCCACAATGATGACACACTATTTTCCTCTTTGTATCAGTGGTCTTAGTATCATTGGTTTTCTTGCTTTCTGTCTCCTCCTTCTTTTTGTCATAGGGGTGATACCTTCCCTTATTTTTCTTGTTGTTGTTGTTCTTAAAACTCCTATACTTCTCCCTCTCCTTGTCATGTTGCTCAAACTTTAAGGCCAGATCAATGACTTGATCAAAGGTTTTATCTGCATATGGCAACATAGCCCTACTAAGCCCTGGGTTTAAACCCTTAATATACCTATCATTCTTTGATGCCTCATCAGCCACAAGCATAGCTCCATACTTAGACAATCCCTCAAACCTTTGAGTATACTCAGTCACATTAAAGGTTCCCTGCCTAAGTCTGATGGATTCTTCAAGCAATAGAGTTTTGGCTGATGCTGGAACAAATCTAGCTTCCAACATCTCCTTGAATTGATTCCAAGTGATTTCATTCTCAATCCTCCCAGCTATGACTACCTCCCACCAGCTTAAAGCCACACCTTTCAGTTGTCTTGAGGCCACTTGCCTCTTCCTTGGATCATCCAATTGCATGTCATTGAAAATTCTGTCCAGTGTTCTCAACCATGCTTGAATTTCCATCACATTTTCAGTCCCTTCAAAGCTCTTGCCTCCCAAATTGGTATAAGTCTTTAATAGTTTTGAAAGTTCCTCATGTGGGTTCTCAAGTCTCTGCCCTACTCCATCCCTTAAAGCCCTCATAAAGTCTTGCATATCAAGCATTTGTGGTGCACTTGATCATGCATTGTGATGAGATCCTCTTCCTACCATGATTGGACAACTAGGGTATGGGTAGATAGGGTTAGTTTATCATGAGTATTTTTCTTTTGCTATAACTTTATATCTGAATTATTATTTTACTCAAACAAACAAACAGTACATACATATGGTTATAGTACTTCAATCAATCAATACAATCATTCTTAGCTATGTATAGTTTTAACATAGCTCTGATACCAAATGAAATGGCCCTATTTATTTTACCTAATTTTTACTAGGATTTGTTTTTAGAGTCATTAATAAATTTCCTAGAGTCATTTAGCCTTTCTATTAAATTATCCAGGATCCTAATTTTTCCACTAATATATTTATATCAGTTCATTAGTAAATATTCACACACATATGAAGATGTATGTGACCCTCTTGCTTGGATCAGAGTGTTGGTAAGCAAGAGTGCATCCTGATTGAATTTGAGTTTTTAATCAACCAGTACATAGCTCATTTTCCTTGGTTTTGATATTTGAGTCATGGGAGTGAGTCCCATAATCATATATAATTTATACCTAGTAATTTTGATCATTCTTATGGTGATTGTCTGTTAGTTTGACTTAGCAAAGTGATCTCAGATTATATAGAAAGTCATCATAATTTTAGTTTAATTGTTTGATATTTGATCAAAGCCAGAAAGAAAAATGATATACACATTTATCATTTTCAACATGAGTGATTTTATCACAAATTCCTTTACTTATAACCAAGCCAGTTGAGTGATTCATTCACAATTTATATAGTTGTGTTTCTCTGAATCAAATCCATTCCCTAATCCCTGAGTTACCTCAGCTTGCATCCTAATTTAAAGGTTGCTTTACTGGATTTAGAAAATCCAGATTTTATGGTCATTTAACAAAAGTAGTATTTAAGTAATATGTGTGCATATCAGATGTATTGTGCTCTCTGGACTAAGAAAGCTACTCAAAATAAAAGTGAATTGCTCAAGTATTTGAAAATGTCTTTGTACATGCATTTGCAAAGAAAGCTTCAGATTTTACAAAGTGCATTTTCTTTCTTTAAACTCAAAAACTCTGGTCATCTTGATCAACCCAGACCTCACTCCTTTTGAGGTGGGTTAACCTTATGACTAGGTCATCAAAACATTAGTGCCTAGCTATTGCAATGTAAACTCAAATACAAGATACTTGAAAAATCCCTTAAAACATGTGCACATCTTTATACAGTGCACAAAAATATATATATTGTTTCTTTTATCAAAACACTTCTGTATATAGTCACAAAATTCTTGAAATATTACTTCTAGCTAAACTCAGATTTTTAACCTCAAAACTTAAAGCTTTTAAGTGACTCAAGATTGACTAATACACAATATATATATATATGTGTGTGTGTGTATCCATTTCTCAAATATAGGCATATATCATCTACAGATTTCTACCATATTACTCAAAGATATTTTCTTGCATAAGATTCAACTAAGTCTTTGGTTTTTTCCCAACCTTAATACATTACCTGATTCAATTGAAACAACTAAATAAAATCCAAACATTCAAGATCATTACATAACAACAAAAGCAGAATTATAAAACTTCCAAGATTACATGCAAATAGTTCATTCTAGGCTCTTATTTAATTCTAATTTAGCATGCTTATCCAATCATTCTCATTAGCCATAGCAGCTTCCTATTTAGAACCAGCATTCCCTGAAAGAGCATTAGAGGCTGCCCCATTTTAAATGAGACACCCCAGATGCCATAAGCAAACAAGGGTCAGATACAAGATCTGGTATGAGCAATATCAAAAATTCCATGATATTAAGTAGATAAGTGAGACATAAGCATTTTGTATAGGTTGGCATAACTTCTTTAATCAATTAGCCTAACTTGTTTCTGATATATTGTGCATATATGATCAGTATTAAAACTAATTATGTACACACTTTCAACTATGCAAACATACATGTCAAACAGAGATACCCAGGAACTATCATAGCTCCAATCCAACCAACCTAGGAATAACTCAAGTTCCTACTTCATCAATTTAGGGTTGCATTTACTAAATTAATTCCTAGCCTCATCTACCATAAAGGAATCACGGGGACACATTGCAATAAAATAATTCACAATATTGCACAAAGATCTCAGAGCTTAAACAAACCATGTGCCAACTTGCATACTTTAAATATAACAAGCATTCCAGCAGTCTTCTTGGCTCACAATCCTTAGTTTATTTACTAAGTGTTCATGTTTGATCCTATCATGAGATAGCTAGGTGATTAAATCACAATGTACATGAAACATTACATATAACTTGCAAGCATACTTCAAAGGCAAGCTAATATTCATATCCAGGGCAAATCATATTTTCAAATATTCTGGCTTAAAGAAAATACAAGAATATTTACAACTGTGAATAGAGACAAGGCATGTGGGTTATTATTGTTTCATAAGCAACCATGTTTGAACTAAATTCAAGATCTAGCTTAAACAAGATTTCTGGCTCATGGGTTTTCTATTTGATCAAGGGTTCAGCACTTTTGGGTATTTCCATTGCACCCATGAATCTTTCATTTGAGCATCAGCACTTACACAAGTGTAATGCAACTCATATACATATTTTGATTTCTGTATTTTCCATGCCATGTCTAAACCAGTTACAAGTATTCTCTATTTACTTTCATGATTTCATACTTTAACATTTCTGGGTGTAACCAAACAGAGCAAAATACTCAACCATCAAAGCAATCAAAAGCATTCATAAACACCCATTAAAGCATCCATTAAAACCGTAGTAATAAAATCAGAAATATGTAGAAAAATAACATAAACTTGGCTGCCTCATAACAGGACTTAATGCCATGGGTTTAGTGAGATTACTCACAGAAAAATGCTCCTCTTGCTTAATCTAGAAAAGAAACCCTTTGAAACTTTGCCTTTCTTCTTGCAAATATTTTTTCTTCTTTGTTTTCTTAAATGTCTCGGGTAGAAAGTAATTTTTCTGGTTTAAACTTGAATTTATAAGAGAGGTTTTCTAGGGTTTTTCAAATGTAAAATCTCATTCTTACCCTGGCCAGTGCTCATGCATTTTGCATTTCTCATTTGCTTATTCTCACCCTTAGTACCTCGGCCATGTAATGCTTATTCCCCTTTTTCTTTTCCAGAATATCTATTTTGTTCTCTTTCTAAATCATGACAATTGTGTGACATTGTCACTTGTTTATTTTCTAAAAATCCTCCTTTCTATTTCTGCCTAAAGCAATTGTTTTGCTTTCAATATGTCTTTTGCTATTTTAATGTTATGCTTTCCCTTGATTATTTCTTTTTAATACTTTCAGTACTTATAGAAATGTACATATGCATACATATCTTATCTAGGCTTACTTAACTCCTCCTTAGTTTCAGAAAGACATACACATATATGTGCATACATGTTTCAAATCCTTATCTAATTTATCCTGGGTTTAAATTAAGTAAAATCTGTTTACTGGTTCAAACAAAACTTGCTTTGTCTTATTTTCTAAAATAATCCATATAAATCCAGAAATCAAATATCCATGTCTGGTTTGATAATTTTCATTACAAAATCATGTTTGTAAGGCTTTTCCCGTTCTTGTTTTAATTTCAGGAAATTTGGAGTTCTCCCTTGTGCCATATCAGTGTGCACGTGCACACGTGCACACACACTTGCACATAATTAATTCCATACATTCCTATACAAATAAATTCATATATTTTCAAAATTCAACCAAAATAAGGTTTCATGAATTTCTGGGGCATTACAATCACCCCACCTTTTTAGGAATTGTGTCCTCACAATTTTCTCACTTTTACTTTAAACATTTCCAAATTTTTATAAAATCTATCAAACATTGCACAAGTAAACAATTCAGTCAAAACAACCATACATATTATACTTTTTAGGAAATTAGAATTTACCTTCCACTGCAAAAAGCTTAGGGTAATCCATCTTTATCTTATCCTCTAACTCCCATGTACAATCATTAGGGTCTAAGCTCCATTGAACCTTCACCAATTTCAGAGTTTTGCTCCTCAACTTCTTTTTCTCTTTAGCTAAAATCCCCACTGGTTCTTTCTCATAGACCAAATCAGGATTTATTTGAACTTGAGTGGGTTTCTCTAGAATTTCCTCTTTATCATGCACCCATCTCCTAAGTTGTGACACATGAAATACATTGTGCATTGCACTCATCTCTTCTGTTAGCTCCAACTTGTATGCTAATAAACCTACTCTTTCCAAAATCTTGTAAGGTCCAACATATCTTGGGGTAAGTTTTCCCTGCTTTCCAAACCTCAACACCTTCTTCATAGGTGAAACTTTGATGAAAACATAATCACCAACTTCATATTCTACCTGCTTCCTCCTTACATCTGCAAACTTCTTTTGCCTATCTTGAGCTGCTGCCATTCTTCTCCTCACAAGCTCAATTTTCTCTATAGTCTCTTTAACATACTCAGGCCCTAAGACAGCCCTTTCTCCTTCTTCAACCCAACATATTGGTGACAAGCATGGTTTGCCATACAAGGCTTCAAATGGTGCCATGCCTATGGTGCTTTGATAACTATTGTTATATGTAAATTCAGCCAAGTGGAGGTGATCTTCCCAATTACCTCCAAAGTCCAATGCACATGCCCTCAACAAATCCTCCAAAACTTTGTTTATTACTTCAATTTGACCATCTGATTGGGGGTGGTATGCAGTACTCAAGCATAACTCACTCCCCATGGCTTCTTGAAAGCTCTTCCAAAATCTGGATGTAAAGATTGTGTCCCTATCACTCACTATAGTTTTAGGGATGCCATGTAGTCTCACTACTTCTCTCATGAATGTCTGAGCTAGTTTCGGTGCATTTCTTTCTGCCTTCACTGGTATAAAGTGTGCCACTTTAGTCAATCTATCAACTACTACCCAAATGCTTGTATTTCCTCTCTTTGATCTAGGCAGACCATCTATGAAATCCATAGATATATCTTCCCACTTCCACTGTCGTATGCTTAGAGGTTGCAATAGGCCTGAGGGTCTTTGGGTTTCTGCCTTGACTTGTTGGCAAGTCATACACTTTGCAACATGTTTGGCCACATCTGATTTCATCCCTCTCCACCAATAATCCCTTTTTAGGTTTTGGTAGATTTTGGTGCTGCCTGGATGTATGGAATATTTACTCCTATGGTATTCATTAAGTATCTCTTCCTTCAACCCTATATCTTCTGGAACACATATCCTACCTTTATTCCTTAAGTAACCATTCTTATCAGTGTGGTAGTTTGCTACTTCTTCTCCTTTTTCTATTAGAGTTTTCTTTTCTAATAAATCTGGATCTTCCTCTTGCATTTTCCCCACTTTCAAAATTAAATCTGATTCCAAAGTTATCAAACTTAATTTTCCTTTACTCCCTTCTTCAATCATCTCCATGTTCACCTCATTGTTTTCCTCAATTTCCAAATCAGTAATTAGAGATAAATTTCTAAACTCTTCTATCATTAACATGGCTACTTTTGCATGCTGCCTGCTCAAAGCATCTGCAACCTTATTAGCTTTTCCTGGAGTATAAAGTATGTCTAAATCATATGCTGCTAGAAACTCAACCCATCTATGTTGCCTCATATTCAAATCTTTTTGTGAAAAGAGATATTTCAATGCTTTATGGTCAGTGTATAAAATAAACTTAGCACCTAGAAGATAATGTCTCCAGAGCTTTAGTGCATATACCACTGCTGCCAACTCAAGATCATGGGTTGCATACCTTGATTCATGTGGCTTCAATTGTCTTGATGCATAGGCTATAACTTGTTCTTGCTGCATCAATACAGCTCCTAGTCCAGAACCACTTGCATCAGTATAAACAATCAAATCCTCATTTCCCTTTGGTACTCTCAACACTGGTGCATTGACTAAGGCCTCCTTGATTTTACTAAAGGCTTGCTCACATTTCTCAGTCCATATAAAGGGTTGGTTCTTTCTAGTTAGGTTGGTAAGAGGTGATGACATCTTAGAAAAATCCTTTATAAATCTTCTATAATACCCTGCCATCACCATAAATGACCTAACTTCTCCTACTGTGCTTGGTCTTTTCCATGCTTGGATAGCCACAATTTTATTGGGGTTCACTGAAATGCCTTTGGCAGATATAACATGCCCAAGGAAATGCACTTCTTCTTTCCAAAATGCACACTTAGAAAACTTTGCTTTTAAATCTTTTTCTCTTAATCTAGACAAAACAAGGTGTAAGTGATTTTCATGTTCCTCTACTGTTTTAGAATAAATCAAAATATCATCAATAAAAATCAATACAAACTTGTCTAAATAATCCTTGAATATCCTATTCATCAAGTCTACAAAGTATGATGGGGCATTTGTCAACCCAAATGGCATGACAAGAAACTCATATAAACCATACCTAGTGTTAAAGGCTATATACTTAACACTTGAGTCCTCAACCTTCATCTGATGGAATCCAGATGCCAAGTCTAACCTAGAAAATATTTTTTCTCCACTAAGTTGATCAAAAAGATCATCAATTCTAGGTAAAGGGTACATGTTTTTGATAGTGACTTTGTTTAGCTCCCTGTAATCTATACACATCCTTAAAGTACCATAATGTTTTCTTACAAACACTACTGGAGCACCCCAGCATGAATTACTTGGTCTTATAAATCCTTTGCTTTCCAATCCTTCTAACTGTTTCTTCAACTCCTTCAACTCACTTGGCCCCATCCTAGTGGGTTTCTTAATAATTGGACTTGCTCCTGGTATGAGACTAATTTGAAATTCCACTGGTCTGTGGTGTGGAACACCCTTAACTTCTCCAAACACATCCAAGTATTTGTTAATTATGGGATTTCTTCAATAGAAGGCTCATTGGAATCCTTATCTAAGTCAATCAAATGATATAATTTCCTTTCTTTGGCTACTTCACACAAAATTGTGATTCTTTGGCCTCTAGAATTTTGTAATGATATGGTGGATGAGTCTAAATTAATTATGGCTTTGTATTGCCTTAACCAGTCTACACCCAATATAACACCTATATTTGGGTAATTTAAAACATATAAATTGGAAATAAAAACATTTCCTCCTATGTTTAATTCCACATCCACACAAATCATGTTTAAAACACTAGAATTTCCCAATGGGCTTTGCACTAACAAAGGGGTTTCAACCAGTATGCAATTTAATTTAAGCAATGCAACTAATTCATGGGAAATCATAGAATGTGTTGCCCTTGTATCATACACTACTGATATGGGTAGGGTACAAATAAATAAGGTACCTTCCACTTGACCATGGTTTTCTGCAATAGCTTCTACTGTGGATTTGCTTTTGCTCTCCAAACTTGCTAGCTTCCCTTGTTGTTTATACTCAGGGCAATTTCTCTTGATATGTCCCTACTTACCACATAGGTAGCACTTGAAAGCTCCTCCCTTCAATTCTGTACACCTTGGTTTGATATGTCCTTCTTTTCCACAATGATGACACACTATTTTCCTCTTTGTATCAGTGGTCTTAGTATCATTGGTTTTCTTTCTTTCTGTCTCCTCCTTCTTTTTGCATAGGGGTGATACCTTCCCTTATTTTTCTTGTTGTTGTTGTTCTTAAAACCCTTATACTTCTCCCTCTCCTTGTCATGTTGCTCAAACTTTAAGGCCAGATCAATGACTTGATCAAAGGTTTTATCTGCATATGGCAACATAGCCCTACTAAGCCCTGGGTTTAAACCCTTAATATACCTATCATTCTTTGATGCCTCATCAGCCACAAGCATAGCTTCATACTTAGACAATCCCTCAAACCTTTGAGTATACTCAGTCACATTAAAGGTTCCCTGCCTAAGTCTGATGAATTCTTCAAGCAATAGAGTTTTGGCTGATGCTGGAACAAATCTAGCTTCCAACATCTCCTTGAATTGATTCCAAGTGATTTCATTCTCAATCCTCCCAGCTATGACTACCTCCCACCAGCTTAAAGCCACACCTTTTAGTTGTCTTGAGGCCACTTGCCTCTTCCTTGGATCATTCAAATTTCATGTCATTGAAAATTCTGTCCAGTGTTCTCAACCATGCTTGAATTTCCATCACATTTTCAGTCCCTTCAAAGCTCTTGCCTCCCAAATTGGTATAAGTCTTTAATAGTTTTGAAAGTTCCTCATGTGGGTTCTCAAGTCTCTGCCCTACTCCATCCCTTAAAGCCCTCATAAAGTCTTGCATATCAAGCATTTGTGGTGCACTTGATCATGCATTGTGATGAGATCCTCTTCCTACCATGATTGGATAACTAGGGTATGGGTAGATAGGGTTAGTTTATCATGAGTATTTTTCTTTTGCTATAACTTTATATCTGAATTATTATTTTACTCAAACAAACAAACAGTACATACATATGGTTATAGTACTTCAATCAATCAATACAATCATTCTTAGCTATGTATAGTTTTAACATAGCTCTGATACCAAATGAAATGACCCTATTTATTTTACCTAATTTTTACTAGGATTTTTTTTAGAGTCATTTAGCCTTTCTATTAAATTATCCAGGATCCTAATTTTTCCACTAATATATTTATATCAGTTCATTAGTAAATATTCACACACATATGAAGATGTATGTGACCCTCTTGCTTGGATCAGAGTGTTGGTAAGCAAGAGTGCATCCTGATTGAATTTGAGTTTCTAATCAACCAGTACATAGCTCATTTTCCTTGGTTTTGATATTTGAGTCATGGGAGTGAGTCCCATAATCATATATAATTTATACCTAGTAGTTTTGATCATTCTTATGGTGATTGTCTGTTAGTTTGACTTAGCAAAGTGATCTCAGATTATATAGCAAGTCATCATAATTTTAGTTTAATTGTTTGATATTTGATCAAAGCCAGAAAGAAAAATGATATACACATTTATCATTTTCAACATGAGTGATTTTATCACAAATTCCTTTACTTATAACCAAGCCAGTTGAGTGATTCATTCACAATTTATATAGTTGTGTTTCTCTGAATCAAATCCATTCCCTAATCCCTGAGTTACCTCAGCTTGCATCCTAATTTAAAGGTTGCTTTACTGGATTTAGAAAATCCAGATTTTATGGTCATTTAACAAAAGTAGTATTTAAGTAATATGTGTGCATATCAGATGTATTGTGCTCTCTGGACTAAGAAAGCTACTCAAAATAAAAGTGAATTGCTCAAGTATTTGAAAATGTCTTTGTACATGCATTTGCAAAGAAAGCTTCAGATTTTACAAAGTGCATTTTCTTCCTTTAAACTCAAAAACTCTGGTCATCTTGATTAACCCAGACCTCACTCCTTTTGAGGTGGGTTAACCTTATGACTAGGTCATCAAAACATTAGTAACTAGCTATTGCAATGTAAACTCAGATACAAGATACTTGAAAAATCCCTTAAAACATTACACATCTTTATACAGTGCACAAAAATATATATATTGTTTCTTTTATCAAAACACTTCTGTATATAGTCACAAAATTCTTGAAATATTACTTCTAGCTAAACTCAGATTTTTAACCTCAAAACTTAAAGCTTTTAAGTGACTCAAGATTGACTAATACACAATATATATATATATGTGTATCCATTTCTCAAATATAGGCATATATCATCTATAGATTTCTACCATATTACTCAAAGACATTTTCTTGCATAAGATTCAACTAAGTCTTTGGTTTTTTCCCAACCTTAATACATTACCTGATTCAATTGAAACAACTAAATAAAATCCAAACATTCAAGATCATTACATAACAACAAAAGCAGAATTATAAAACTTCCAAGATTACATGCAAATAGTTCATTCTAGGCTCTTATTTAATTCTAATTTAGCATACTTATCCAATCATTCTCATTAGCCATAGCAGCTTCCTATTTAGAACCAGCATTCCCTGAAAGAGCATTAGAGGCTGCTCCATTTTAAATGAGACACCCCAGATGCCATAAGCAAACAAGGGTCAGATACAAGATCTGGTATGAGCAATATCAAAAATTCCATGATATTAAGTAGATAAGTGAGACATAAGCATTTTGTATAGGTTGGCATAACTTCTTTAATCAATTAGCCTAACTTGTTTCTGATATATTGTGCATATATGATCAGTATTAAAACTAATTATGTACACACTTTCAACTATGCAAACATACATGTCAAACAGAGGTTCCCCAGGAACTATCATAGCTCCAATCCAACCAACCTAGGAATAACTCAAGTTCCTACTTCATCAATTTAGGGTTGCATTTACTAAATTAATTCCTAGCCTCATCTGCCATAAAGGAATCACGGGGACACATTGCAATAAAATAATTCACAATATTGCACAAAGATCTCAGGGCTTAAACAAACCATGTGCCAACTTGCATACTTTAAATATAACAAGCATTCCAGCAGTCTTCTTAGCTCACAATCCTTAGTTTATTTACTAAGTGTTCATGTTTGATCCTATCATGAGATAGCTAGGTGATTAAATCACAATGTACATGAAACATTACATAAAACTTGCAAGCATACTTCAAAGGCAAGCTAATATTCATATCCAGGGGAAATCATATTTTCAAATATTCTGGCTTAAAGAAAATACAAGAATATTTACAACTGTGAATAGAGACTAGGCATGTGGGTTATTATTGTTTCATAAGCAACCATGTTTGAACTAAATTCAAGATCTAGCTTAAATAAGATTTCTGGCTCATGGGTTTTCTATTTGATCAAGGGTTCAGCACTTTTGGGTATTTCCATTGCACCCATGAATCTTTCATTTGAGCCTCAACACTTACACAAGTGTAATGAAACTCATATACATATTTTGATTTCTATATTTTCCATGCCATGTCTAAACCAGTTACAAGTATTCTCTATTTACTTTCATGATTTCATACTTTAACATTTCTGGGTGTAACCAAACAGAGCAAAATACTCAACCATCAAAGCAATCAAAAGCATTCATAAACACTCATTAAAGCATCCATTAAAACCATAGTAATAAAATCAGAAATATGTAGAAAAATAACATAAACTTGGTTGCCTCATAACAGGACTTAATGCCATGGGGTTACTGAGATTACTCACAGAAAAATGCTCCTCTTGCTTAATCCAGAAAAGAAACCCTTTGAAACTTTGCCTTTCTTCTTGCAAATATTTTTTCTTCTTTGTTTTCTTAAATGTCTCGGGTAGAAAGTAATTTTTCTGGTTTAAACTTGGATTTATAAGAGAGGTTTTCTAGGGTTTTTCAAATGTAAAATCTCATTCTTACCCTAGCCAGTGCTCATGCATTTTGCATTTCTCATTTGCTTATTCTCACCCTTAGTACCCCGGCCATGTAATGCTTATTCCCCTTTTTCTTTTCCAGAATATCTATTTTGTTCTCTTTCTAAATCATGATAATTGTGTGACATTGTCACTTGTTTATTTTCTAAAAATCCTCCTTTCTATTTTCTGCCTAAAGCAATTGTTTTGCTTGCAATATGTCTTTTGCTATTTTAATGTTATGCTTTCCCTTACTTATTTCTTTTTAATACTTTCAGTACTTATAGAAATGTACATATGCATACATATCTTATCTAGGCTTACTTAACTCCTCCTTAGTTTCAGAAAGACATACACATATATGTGCATACATGTTTCAAATCCTTATCTAATTTATCCTGGGTTTAAATTAAGTAAAATCTGTTTACTGGTTCAAACAAAACTTGCTTTGTCTTATTTTCTAAAATAATCCATATAAATCCAGAAATAAAATATCCATGTATGGTTTGATAATTTTCATTACAAAATCATGTTTGTAAGGCTTTTCTAGTTCTTGTTTTAATTTCAGGAAATTTGGAGTTCTTCCTAGTGCCATATCAGTGTGCACGTGCACACATGCACACACACTTGCACATAATTAATTCCATACATTCCTATACAAATAAATTCATATATTTTCAAAATTCAACCAAAATAAGGTTTCATGAATTTCTGGGGCATTACACTATACTTCTCTTACAATTATCCCAAGGCTGAATAAGGATGTGAATCTTGATGAAGTTTGCCAAACTTTAAAGGCTATTGACGCGGAAGAGAGGTGCATTAAAGTTCTTCTAACCGATGAGAACTTGCATCGATACGGACTGTTGGCACCGGGTAGGTCCACCTTTCAGATTGAAACTCCCTCTCCTGGCCGATCCAGAGTTCACACAAGATCTACTTCTTTATCCCACGGTTCGGAGGAAGGCCAAGAGTGTGGTAGCCCGTCCAGAGGATCACCTGGTGAGGCCCGTGAGAAAAAAGATGCTGATGCGATTGGACTGAGCGGTTCAGTTAGAATGCCTTCAATCCCGGAGGAAGTAGAAGGTGAGTTCACGTACAAAGAAGGCAAAGCTGCATTGGATTTAGAGAAAGAAGAAGGAGAATTCGAGAGTAGTAGCGACGAGTCTACCGCTAGTGATTACTTCTCGTTGGAATCTGAGGGTGAAGACTCGGAGTCTTGCAATGAGACTTCGGGAATGAGTCCCGATCTCCCGAGTCTACCTCCTTCCGATGCAAGTGGCAAAGGCAAAACCCCCGAAACTAGAAGACATCAAGATTCTTTAAGTAAGGATGTCGGAGTGGGGTTCGGAGATTTCAGCGATGTCTTTGTCGACTTCGATGCACTCATGAAAGGGGACTTTAAATTTGACACGACCCCTTCTTGTTCGGGTGATATCACGCCAGTAGTTAGCTCAGTCCCGCCTATAATAACCGAAGTCAGCCTGATCCCACCTACGACAGCCGTTTGTTCTGGTTCGTGATGATGTCTAGGCCCCTATTAGGGACACACAACACGTTGCACTAGGATTACACTTATTTCCATCTCTTCGTATATTTGCTTAGTTTATATCATGCTTCTTAAACCTTTTATGCATGCCCTATTCCAAGTATGACGAGGGGACGAGGCTTTTATGGCGACTTTGAAAACTTCACCGATTCATAGTGATAACTCATGCGCTCCTCCAACCGCCATCAATTTCGAGAGACGGAGGAAGAATACAGGCGGAGGAAAGAACTCGAAGTTGAAACCCATCGTCGGGAAGAGAGAGATCGAACTCGTTCATATAAAGGCAAGTATGAGAAAAGAAGATCTCTTGAGGAAAGAGATGAACCATCAAAGAAGTCAAAGTTTGATTACCGCCCCATCCTTTAGAGCTTGCTTTGAAGCACTCTTCTACGGGCCAAGAAATTCCCATCACTTCTACCCCAATTCCGCCCCTAGCTCATATTTCATTCTCTTCCCTTGTTATTGTCGCTCCAGGTGCTTCCCACCTCCGCCAAAGGCCTGCCTACATTCTTCCTTTGGGCCCCCTAAGCTTGAGGCGAGGATTCCGGGTTGGTTCTTAAAGGGTGTTAAGTTTGACCTGGATCTCCACCCCATTCGCAGGGATTCTTTCGTGCCTCATCTTCCAGCTATCCAGAATAACCTAGAACTGGTCGAGAGATGAGATAAGCTCTGCAAACAGTCGGCTGATACAAATAGAAATAATTATCAGGAGATCCTTTCCTTTGAATCCGAGAAAGCGGATTTTGAGAAGGCGTTGGTCGAGCACGACGCTAATATTAAACATTTGGAGGAAAAGAAGGAGGTGGCGCTTCGCAAAAGCAGTAGAACCGTCGGTCTGATGAAGGAACTGAAGGATGCTCATGAAAAGTTGAGATTGTCTGGAGTGACGAGATCAATAAGACTCATGCAGAGGAGGCGAAGCTATAAGAAGAAGTGGTCATTTGCAATGCTATCATTGAAGCTTAAAGGAAAACAATCGCTGACCATGATCTAATTGTCGAGGGTGAAACAAAACGGTCTCCGACTAAGCCGAGACCATCGCTAAGCTACAGGCTCAGGTCGCACAGCTCAGTGCCGACAAGACTGCTGTTGAGATTGAGAAGGCTGTGGTGAAAGCGGATTACTTGGACCTCCAGCATGCCTTTGATAGGAAAATGGAGAAGCTAGATGTGATTATTCTAAACTTCTATGTTAACTCTCTGTTGCATCATGGTAGCCTCAGCTATCTCGACCCGAAGTATCCGTGCATTCTTACCCTTGTTTGGGAGGAAATCTTATCTCGCTTTGCTGAGAGTGGCGATGTTTACACCGATCAACATTTGTGAGACGCTTATCTTAATGATGAATCCAAGAAAGCGCTATTCGAGGGCCAGGAGATCCTCCGGGTCGAACGGGAGAAGGATGCCATCGATGTTGCCTTGATGACCGCTATCGATGTGCTTACCTTGCCTTCTACCTCCAGTGTAGGCGAACCATCAAAGCAGCTCCACGACCAACCAATGAGTTCAGGACTTGACATTGTTCCTCATGTGGTGGAGCCCTCAAAAGAAGGCAACGGTGGTGAGTTCAAAGTTGCAATTCATGATCATTCCTCTGGTGCAGGTAATGTCCATGCTCCTCCCGAATTCGAGAGCTTACAACTTATGCCGCAAGAGCAAGAGGAGTTTAATGCTTTCACTTTTGATCTTATAGGTACATCCACTTTTCCTATTAACGCGCTAGCTACTTCGGTGCCAGTACGTGCTGCCATTTTCTCATCTTCCGCGGTTGCATCTGTTCCTGCCACGGTTCCCACGTCCGCGTCTAGTTTGCAGCCGGGGCCAGAAGCCGAGAAGATAGATGCACTCCACGGCATGGATGACCCATCGGGGTCTTTGGAAGATGATACAACTACGGCGAGAGCCAAGGAGTAAGGGGCACAAACAGAGCAACCACAGAAGACTCAACATGATTTGATTGCCGTTAAGAAGGAAAAGGTGGAGGCAATCAAGGCTTCGAAGAGCTCCCGGAAGTCAAAAAAAGGCAAGGGAAAGGGAGGCTCTTCTGAAAAACTTTTGGAGGAGGAGGAGGAGGAGATTGCCACTGAAGTGCATGTTGACATTACTGGCAGTGACACCTCCTGAAAAGAAGCAGAAATACCAACCAGAGGTGGAAAGGGAAGCGATGGCAAGAAGCGTTGAGCGACTGGCATGAGGATGGACTTGATTTTGGCCAACAGCTTGCAAGAAAACTGACTTGTTTTTGTTTCTTTTTGAGTCATTCTGTTCAAGTGCAGAGTCTGTATTTTGCGTCCTTACTGTAGAGTCTGTATTTCCCTTTTGTTGGCCATTGTTATGTAGGTACGACCCCTACATTTTGATCCTGTGTACAGAAAATTATAAGTAATACATTGATATTTTGACTGTACTTTTGTCTATCTTTTCATATATGTTCTATGTACTTGTGTTTGTTTCATATCATACTTTTCTAGCTCTATGATTATAGTTAAAGCCCTTCATTCAAAGCAACGGAACTTAGAAATTATCAACACTTTGGAAGTTAATAGAGCTTTAGAAATTAATAGAACTTAGAGAATTTTTGTTTTAGAAACTCATAAAACTTCTAAAAACTCTAAAACTTTGAAATTTTTGTTTATAATTTTATAATGGATATAGACTTTTTGTTTGGAAGTTCATAAAACTTTGAGGTAGAACTTGTGAACTTATTGTTGTTTAGAGTGACAGAACTTGTGAACTTATTGTTGTTTGGAGTGACAGAACTTGTGAACTTATTGTGTTCGCGTGTTATCGTCTCAGTACAGGTGTATGCCCCTTAGTTCATAGGGATGTTTACTTCAAACAATTTTCAAATATCCGGTAACTTAGGGTTTAAATAATTTCTATTGAAAATCTGGCTAAGTCATGACTTGATTTTCCTTTCTTCGGAAGTTTTGTGACCTTAGCATGTAGTCTCAGTTTTCGGCAGTATCCATGTAAGTATGCAATTTACGCATGGGCATGTATTGTCGATCATTGAGTGCCTTCCTTCTAGCACCAACTATTCTTGGCTATATGTGTGGTGTTTCTCATGCTCCTCGGCGTTGCCTATCTTCGGGTCAAGTGAGGGGCTATTATTTTCGGATTTAGCACGCCACTTGTGAAATACACGGCATTCGGTGCTCCTTGACGTCGCCAGTTTACGAGTGATGTAGGGAGTGTAAGTTTGGATGTTTTTCGGCATTGTCTATCTCCGGGTAATGCGAGAAGTTGGTTTTCGATGTTTCGCGGCGTTGCCTATCTCCGAGCAACGCAAGAGGTTTATTTTGAGCTTCCTCGGCGTTGCCTATCTCCGGGCAATGCGAGGAGTTCGTTTTCGATGTTCCTCGGCGTTGCCTATCTCTGGGCAGGGCGAGGAGTTCGTTTTTGATGTTCCTCAGTGTAGCCTATCTCCGGGAAATGTGAGGAGCTTCAGCTTGAGTGCGCGACATATGAGATGAGTTGATTTCGATGCTCCTTGGTGTTGCCTATCTTCGGGCAGCGCAAGGAGTTTTAATTTGGGTGCACGGCTTACGAGATGCACGGCTTTCGATGCTCCTTGAGTTACCTATCTCCGGTCAACGCGAGGAGTTTCAGTTTGAATGTGCAGCTTACAAAATGCGTGACTTTTGATGTTCCTCGGCGTCGCCTATCTCCGGACAACGCGAGGAGTTTCAGTTTACGAGATGCGTGGCTTTTGATATTCCTCGGCATCGCCTATCTCTAGGCAATGCGAGGGGTTTCAGTTTGAATGCACGGTTTACAAGATGTGCGGCTTTTGATGTTCCTCGGCGTCACCTATCTTCGGGCAACGTGAGGAGTTTCAGTTTGAATGTGCGGCTTATGATATGCATGGATTTCATTGCTCCTCGGCGTTACCTATCTCCGGGCAACGCGAGAAGTTGCAGTTTGGTGCTCCTCAGCATGGCCTATCTCTGGGAAACATGGAGGAGTTAGTTTTTTAAGTTGCTCCCCAGCGCTGCCTATCTCCGAGCAACACGGAGGAGCTAATTTTTTCTTTAGTTGATCCCCGATGCTGCCTATCTCCGGGCAACACAGAGGAGTTATTTTTTGATCTCCCAGGGTTGTCGGGGCAACACCAATTATTTGAGAGGCAAGGATTGAGTTCCGCCGATCCAATGGTTTGAGTCGATTTGCTTCCATCGACTCGACGAGTAATTATTATGAACACAATTTGGTTGGTTCAAGAAGCAAACTTTATTAAGGAAAGCATGGCAGATTCTTTGCCTATTTACAATACCACCGGCATTTCCAAGATGGCTTATTTGCTGAAAAATAGAAAATACATAGAACAATTTTTTAAATGAAATAATGGCAGAGCGATTCGCTATTCCAGAATCTGGGAACCGAGACCACGTCGAAGCTTGGCAGCTTGAAAGTCCCATCCCTAAGCTTTTTATTAACGACATATGGTCCTTCCTAGTTTGGTCCGAAGGCCTCGGGAAGAGGGTAAACTCGCTTGAGCACAAGATCTCCAACTTCGAAGGTCTTAATATGAAATTTGGAGTTGAAGTACCATGCAACCCTTTTTTGGTGGGCAGCGGTTCTCAACTCTGCTTCTTCTCTTTTGTCATCGACCATGTCTAGTGATTCGAGTAGGATTTGCTCGTTTTATGCTTGATTAAAATTCTACCTTCGGTGCGAGGGGACTTCTAATTCAACAGGAATCATTGCTTCTGAATCATATGCTAATGCGAATGGAGTGTGGCCAGTTGCCGCTTTGTGTGTAGTTCTGTAAGCCCATGGTGCGAGTGGAAGTTCATCAACCCAGTTTCCTTTTGCTTTCGCTAATCGCTTTTTGATAGTGGACTTGATGACCTTGTTTATTGCTTCCACCTACCCATTTGCTTGCGGATAAGCCACTGTAGAAAAGCTTTTTTCGATTCGGAAGCGCCTGTAGAAGTCTTTGAACTCGGTACTTTCGAATTGGGTTCCATTGTCAGTGATGATCTTTTGCGGTACACAAAACCTGCAAATGATGTTTGTAGTAACAATGGTAATAACTTTCTTTGTAGTTACGGTGGCCAGCAGCTCCGCTTCGGCCCACTTTGTGAAATAATCTACAACAACTATAGCATATTTGGCTCCTCCTTTTGCTATTGGAAGGATGCCAATCAGATCAATCCTCTGCATCGCAAACGGTCATGGGCTAAACATCTGCATCAGCTCTGTTGAAGGAGTTCTCTTGATTTTGCTGAACCTTTGACAGCGATCGCACATTCTGGCGTGATCTACGGCATCGCGGTTTATTGTTGGCCAGAAGTATCCATATCGAAGGACTTTCTTTGCCAGGGTCTACCCCCCAGTGTGGTCTCACAATCGCCTTCATGAGCCTCCTTCAGGACTTGTCGTGCTTTATCGTCGATTACACACCTAAGGAGAGGGGTCGAGAATCCCCTTCGATAGAGTATTCCATCCTGTATCATGAGCTAAGACGCCTTTGGGAGGAGCTTTTTCCATTGATTTCGGTTGGTTGGAATGGTTCCTGCAAGCAAATACTTCTTTATCGATGTCATCCATGTATCTGGTTCGACGACGTCCTCCGGAATCCAGTCTACGTCCATTTCGTATATGCTTGGGTTGGTTATCATTTCCACGGAACTAATCCTAACGACTGGGCTTCTCCGGAGATTGCTAGCTTAGCCAAATAATCTGCCTTGGTGTTTTGCTCCTGTGGGATGTGAGTTATCGTGTAGTGCTCGATATCGCTTGGCAGTTCTTGTACTTTGGACAGGTACGGGGCGAGATTCTCTCTACGCGCTTGGTATTCCCCTTTCACTTGACAAACGACCAATTGGGAGTCGTTGTATACGTGAATAGATTTTTTCTTGAGTTCCTTCACAACCTCCAGTCCGGCGATCAACGCTTCATACTCTTCTTCATTATTTGTTGCTGGGAATTCTAAGCACAAAGAAAAGCTAATGGCTCACCCCTCGGGGGTTTCGAGCGCCACCCCTGCTCTCGCACAAAAGCTGTTTGATGCACCATCAATGAAGAGCTTCCATTACATGATGTTTCTAACTGAACTTCCTCCTCGTCATCTGCTATGGTACATTCGGCAATGAAGTCGGCCAATGCTTGCCCATTGATTTCTTTACTTGGATGGTATGTGATGTCGTATTGGCTCAACTCTATATTCCACTTGAGTAGTCGTACGGAAGTTTCTGGCCGGTATAAAACTTGCTTCAGGGCTGGTCAGTCAATACTTTAATCGGATGAGCCTGGAAGTACAACCGTAATTTCCAAGATGCGATTAAAAGGCATTACGCTAGCTTCTCTAGCTTTGGGTAATTCTTTTCAGCTCCGGTAAATCATTTGCTAATGTAGTACACTAATCGCTGGATTCTCGCTTCTTCCTGCACGAGAGTCGCGCTCAGTGCGTGCGGGGAAACCGCTAAATAGATGAATTTGTCTTCTCCATCCACCGGCTCTGGTAAAATTGGAGGAGCTTCCATGTGTCGTAGAAATTCCTCGAAAGTTGTCTGGAAAGCTTCGCTCCATTGGAAGTTTTTCCTTCCTTTCTTCAGTGCGTCAAAGAACAGTATGCACTTGTCTGTAGCTTTAGAGATGAACCGACTCAGTGCTGCGACCTTTCCATTCAAGCTTTGACGTTCTCTCTTATTTTTAGAGCTTGGACATCCCGTAAAGCTGTTATTTGCTCTGGATTAGCTTCGATGCCCCGGGAATTTACTATGAATCCTAGGAATTTCCCAAAGGCTACTCCGAAGTGACACTTAAGCGGGTTGAGCGTTATTCCGTATTTGTGGAGTGTTTCGAACATTTCAGCGAGATTATCTAGATGGTTAGCAGCTACTCGGGATTTGACTAACATATCATCCACGTAAACTTCCA
This sequence comes from Allium fistulosum, assembly GCA_030737815.1. NCBI lineage: Eukaryota > Viridiplantae > Streptophyta > Magnoliopsida > Asparagales > Amaryllidaceae > Allium > Allium fistulosum. Next base: position 1,121,019,445 of record CM060904.1, on the reverse strand, counting down.
TAGTCTTCCCAATTTGGCGTTTGAACATAGTATTCACTAGCCTTTGGTATGTCGCCCCTGCATTTTTCAAACCGAATGGCATTACTCTATAGTAGTACGGTCCCAAATCAGTGATGAACCTAGTGTTCTCTTGGTCTAGTTCATGCATCATGATCTGGTTATAGCCCAAATACGCATCCATAAATGATAGCAGCTCATGTCCCACTATTCCTTCCACCAGTTGATCAATTATTGGGAGTGGGAAGCTATTCTTCGGACAGGCTTCGTTGAGGTCCGAGAAATCAATACAGGTTCACCATTTTCCATTGGACTTCTTGACTGGGACCGGGTTTGATACCCATTCGGGGTAGGTTGCATCTCGATTGAAGATGTTAGCCATCAGTTTATCTACTTCTTCTCTCAATGGCTTGGACCATTCAGGGCCCAAGCTGCGCCTTTTTTGCTTAACTGGGGTGAATTTGGGGTCAATATTAAGGGCATGACAGGCAATCTCGGGTGATACCCCTTAGATATCGGAGTGTGTCAAGGCAAATACGTCCAAATTGGCACAGAGGAACTTGGTTAGTTCTGACCGCATCTTGCTTCCAAGATGTGACCCAATGTTTAGGACCTACGTTGGGTCATCCATACAAACTGGGATAGACACCGTCAGTTCTGGCGGTGATGTCCGATCCTCCCCTAAGCTCTTCTTCCTAGGGTCCAAAGCCTTGTCGAATTGGCTATGGTCCCCAAGCCAAGGGCGGCTCTGTAGTTGCTATTCGGAGGGTCCATGGATGTGGATGGCTTTCCCCATATCCTTTCCTTTTTTCATTCTTCTCAACATGCGCAATTCCACGATATAGCATTCCCAGGCAATGCTTTGGTCCCCCTTTACAATTCTGACACCATGCCCGGTAGGGAACTTCATTGTAAGACGCCATTGGGCCAATGCTATTCTAAAATCGGCTAACGTGGACCGTCCCAAGAATGCATTGTATGATGACATTTCATCCACGATCACAAAAGTCTGAATGAGGGTGACTCGTCGCCCACCCTCTCCAAGCTCCACGGGTAGGTCAATTGTTCCCACCAGTTGTTTGGGTTCTTCGGTAAACCCCTGAATCTTAGTCCGGCACGTGGATATGCTTTTCATGCCAATCTTTATTTGATCAAAAGTGCGTTTGAAAAGTATGTTAACTAAACTGCCGCTATCAACCAGCACTCATCAGACTATGGCAGGACCGATTCCTACTGTCACCACCATTGGGTCAAGAGTTGGAGCTTCAATCCTTTTGGTGTCCCGATTGCGGAACACTATGTCATTACTCAGAACCTTTTGCTGCTACACTGGAGTTTCATCATTTGTTGCTAAACACGATTCCTTTGGGGCATGCTTTAATGAACTCGCATATCGCTCCAACTCTCCCCAACTTCTTTGCGCGGGATGTGGTCCCCCAGATATTGTTCCGATAATAAGCTTCTGGTCAGTTTGTTTTGAGCTTTCTTCGCTAGTTCCAGCTTGATTTCCTTGCACTCTAGGAGGTTGAGGGACCATAGGTTGATTGGGTTTTTTGGCTTTTTCGCATATTTTTGAAGTTTATTGTCTCGAATTAATCCTTCGATGAGGCCCTTAAGGTGGTGGCATTCATTCGTAATAAACCCATGCGTCTCATGGAAGCGGTGGAATTTCCCTGAGCGCTTTTGCTGTTCCATTGCCTCCTTTCTGAGAGGTTTCTTATACTCTTCAATTTCTTGTGTTGCGAGATAAATATTCTCTAGAGTGTCATTCAGGGGGGTATAGTCTCCCTGTCTAAACTCTCTAAATCTTTTGTTGTTGCCACCATTATTCCTCTTATCAAAGTTTTGGTTTATTATCTTCTGGTTCCCACTCTTCCCTGCGAATCCCTGATTATTTCCAGGATCGTGCGTGTTTTGATTTGACGCCATGTTGTTTTGTCTGGTGTTCATCTTTTATACACTAGCAGCCTTTCTTTCCAGCTCCTGCACTTCTTCCAGTCTCAAATGCTGGCTTACTTTGCGATTGAAGTCTTACCTGTTGGTAGGTTGCTTCATCTTAATCCATTTCCCAAACTCCATTTTCGGAAGAATAGCGCGGACTAACGCCATAAAAACCATGTTTTCATTGGGTTGCTCACTTATGTCACCGTACTGTTAAACCTGCTCATGAATGATCTCAATGACTCGTTGCGCCCCTGGACCAATCCGAATAGGGACCTGACGTCCTTTGGTTGTGCGGTATGGAGCCTAAACTGGTCAAGGAATTTCGTTGCAAGTTGGTTAAAGGTAGAAATAGATCTTGGGGGAAGTCTAGTGAACCACATAGACGCAACTACTTTTAGAAAAATAGGGAAACACTAATAGCGAACGGCCTCTGGAGCATTGGCTCTGTCCAAATACCAACTATACTTGTACAAATGGGGTTTTGGGTCCTTTGTTCCGTCGTAGGAGGGAATAGTTGGCATAGTGAATTTATCTGGGTACTTTTCATTCAAGATTTCATCAGTAAAAAAGGTCTGACTCGGTGTGGATCCCCGTTCATCATTCTTTCAGCTTTTACTTTCATCCATTGGTCGTTTAACCATGACTGCTATGTACGCCTCTGATGTTCGGTGGTCCTGGGGGCGGTAACCAGTCACTACACTAAGTGTTTGGTTCTGCAAACGGTCTTTGCGCGTGGGTTGAAGCCTAGGCTCTCTTGTCTTCGGGAGAGCCATTCCCACGGGACCCTGTTGGCTGGCATTTGGCCTAACGGAGGCGGTCTGGACATTTCTACCATCATTGAATGCGTTGACATTCTCCTCCATCTGATTTCCCTGTTCTCCATCTTCTGAGTCGGAGAGATTCACAGCTATATCTTCCCACGGAGTTTTGGCCCCTTGATTCAAATTCAAGTTTGGTTGCATAGCGTCGGGTGGCGTATTCTCATTTTCCTCTAGGTTACATCCTGTTGTTACCCTTATTAGTGGTTGCCTTACATTTCTTCTATGCAAGACGAAAACAGAAGAGTTTTCTTGTTCTATAGCAGTTACCGATTCAGGCATAGCCCTTGGAGCGGGGTTTGATTATAGGGTTATCGAAGCATTGAGCTTATCCATTGGAGCCTTTTGACTATTTTCCACATTCTGGTTGATCTCTTCATCCATCTTATTCAACTCGTCCCTGGTGACAACTTCATGCTGACTAGAGGACCCTGGTGCTTGATTTCCTAAGTTAGCACCATTTACTTCAGCTTGTTGGAGACTAAGCCCCTATAGATCTCCTAGAGGCAGTTCTTCTTCTTCCAGGAGCCATTGACTTTAAAACAGCGAGTTCTTTAAGCAAGGACTGGAGATCTAACTTCTGGACCTATGAAAACCAAAGTAGATAGTTAGATCTGGATCCTGAGTTTGGTTCTTAGTGAAAGCACCAAAATGTTGACCCAAAAATGGACCAACACCTTGGTGTGAGTTTAAAAGCACTAGCCTTGTTTTGACAGAGCAATATCACAGATAACAGATATCAAGAAAGAATGTAAAAAGAAAGTAGACAGAGAATTTTATAGTGGTCCGGCTGTTAATGAAGCCTACGTCCACTTTATAGTTTTATTATAGACTGATTGTTGTTACAAGGGATGTATGATTACAAGGCTTTGTTTGCTTCCTAGCTAGATTAAATCTCCAGAGTTGGAATCCACTAGAGAATCACAGTGTATTCCTTTGGAGATTGTTATGAGGGAGGCAGAGAGTGAAGAATAATTCCAGCAGGGCTTCAGCAACCAGTCCGAAGAAGATCCTTCTTGTGTGGCAGGTTGGATGGTGTTTACATGGATCGGAAACCTTATAGGCTAGGCCACGTCTTCATCAGCTTGCAGGTAGGTAATATACGACCTAAGGAGAGTTTGGCTCACAAACGAGTAAATGTCATGGGTCGTTGGCAACCCATGGCCTATGGTCACTAGCGACCCATGGACTTGGCTCGTTTGCGAGCCAATGTCTTGTCTCTTTTCTTAGTGTTCCATACCTTGTTTTTTTTGAAGGTTTGAGGAGAGGCACGAGTCGCTGATGATCTAATCACTTAGGATTTTTCTGGAATTTTGAATTTGGAGATGTTTTCCATAGTCTTCTATCGTAGCTGTTACGTTCCGATGGTGTTTACGTTCAGCTGTTGATGGGACTAAAAGGAAGCTAATCTCTTGACTTCGTTGATCCCAGTTGTCGCCTCAGTCATATAGCTTCGCCCTTATTGATCCCTTGTCTTAGCTTTTCTGGTCAAGTCTTGAACCATCCTGTCTACATAAGGTTGTCATGTTTTCGGTCGGTTTCTACAAGGTTAAAAACCCGGATAAAAACTTTACTACAACTTACTTTCAGCATAACATATATGCGAACTTCTCTCTGAAAATCAGTCATAATACAAATACAACAACTGTGTTATACACCTTGTATTCACAACTCTACAATAAATAGATTGGAGGTGTCTACCCATTTGTTTGCAAACACTCGCCAGACACTCGATGCATTAACCCAGTGCTTATTCCTTCGCTAATGGAGTGCTTCTGTATGTTCCATCATGGGTCACGTCGTGCCCTCCGTGCAATGGACCAAACATCTATATACCGGCTTGTTGAACTCATAAGGTCCTATTTTGGTAGTCAAGCATGTGGTTTGAACATCATCATTGACTTTTAGTGGGACATCCTTTCTTGGTCCTGCATGAGCTATATCGTTAGTCTGATACCGATCAGTTCTACATCAAGCCGATTCGGTTCGAGCCCAAGCCGATTCGGTTTATGGAAGTCCATATTTCTATGGCCCCTTAATACCTTATTTGCTCCCTTGCAATCATGCTTAATGGGTTGTAAATAGAATTTCAGACTTGGTCTCTCTGGACCTACATTGGTGCTGCTTGCCCTATGAATCTGAGTACTCTATTATCTTTGAATACTTAGCTAGGAAAGAAGCTACCATATTTCCATTATCATTTGCAGTCACTACTAGACTCTTTTCTAGTAGCTATACCAATCTTTTTCATTGATGCAACACTATCCAACTCATATACTCTGTCGCTTCATAAATGAATTCCTCCAATGTGGTTGGTTTCTCCTTTAACATCCCCTAAGAATGAATTGATCCTTAAAGTTAACCATGGAACTACATACTGGTTAAGTCTACCAAGAATTGAGGATAACACCTGCGCAAGAATTCCTCTATACTCCACTCATCATTATGTGTTGGGTATACCGTTGTAAATATACTACATGGTCAGTAAGTCCTTGATATGGTTCCATAGCAGGCATTCTGATATCTCTAGGGTCTCTGATAGTCCTATCTCTAGGAGAAGATACTGCTAAACCCAGCTCCAATTCCTTACTCCATTTGTTCACGTTGAATACCTTGTCTAATGACCTAAGCCATATTCGAGCCATCTTAACCCCCGGTTTGGGTGATTGGCAATGATAGCTCGACCTTTCCATTCGAGGGGAATGATTTCTTTCATCATCTCTATGATGACTTGATCTTCAGTTGCGAGCATGGTTATGGCTCCTAGATCGGTCCAGTGATCATTTTGTCCTTTATTGACCATAATTTTGGTGAGGGAATGAGGCGTGTTTGTTGTAGCTGCCCCCGATTCAGCGTCATCCATGTCTAGCTCGGCGTTGAACCGCTTCATGATTCTAGCTTCGAGCTGAACTCTCGCTTATTTCATCCTTTCATTATTCCTTCTTTTAGCTCTTGGACTTCCTTGATCGGATTCTTTATCACACCATGACCCCCTTCGTCTTTTGGATCCCATAGACTAGGATCGCCCATGTGTTCAGGTGATGTGACCAATACTTTGTGGTTGCCTCAAGTGTGTCATGAGTTGGTCACCATTGCTTGATGTTGGGCAGCGAAACATTCATTTAGCTTGGCCACAACTCTACCAAGATTGCCTCTAGTGATTACATCTACTAGCACTAGAATGCTTGTTCAGTGATCATCTTGAATAGTCATTGTCTATTTGGGTGCACTGGTGATCCATGCATTCCTGCAAGTAACACCAACCTCATTCTTTGATCTTAAAGGCATATTGAGATTCGGCTCTTAGTGAAAACACAAAAATAATTGCACAAAAAAGGGGCAAGCACCTCTAATCTATTTATTGTAGAGCTATGGATACTGAGGGTATAACACATCTATTATATTTGTATTATGATTAATTTTGAGAGAGCGGATCACATATAGGTTATGTAGAAATTAAACTGCGGTAAAGTAAAGAATACAAAGATTTATAGTTGTTCGACCAGAATGTGTCTGTATCCACTGTCTATTTTTCATTCTCCTTCATATAGATCTTTGGTATAATATTTAGGGTACAAAATATGATGATCTGTTTCTCAATAGAAAGTAAGATGAATACCCAAAGAGGTCTGTTAGGCAACTCATGTTCTCTTTTCCTTTCTTTCCTTACTTTGGAAATGGTTAGGCACTCAATAGTTAAATTCCCTGCCATGCCATTCCTCATGTTCCATAAAAAGAATGTGCTTGACAGGAATCAAACTCTTAACCTCCCCATTGGAAACTTGATGCTTAACCACCTGAGCTACACATGTTTTGTGCCATAGCTCCTCCGTTTCGAGTCAGAATTGAACAAAACTTGGACCAATAGGTTCGTATTATTGAGTAGAGTATTCCAATTCCCTTGAATGTTCCATTTGCTTAAAGTAGGTAGTAGCTCCCCAATATGGGGCCCGAGTTGGCGAGCAAATTTTAAGATTATCGTATCTTCCAATCGGTAGCTTGGATTGAGATGCGGTTTCGACCTAGGTGCATGTCCTGACCAGGATATTTTACAAGTGCTTTGAGTATATTTTTAGACAGTACCAAATTTGCCTCTAACATTTCATCTTGCCCTTGTGATTACATAATGGTGCCTTTATAGTGCATCTTTTGATCGTTTCTGTATTTCTTGACCTCTTTTCATATTCACCATGTTGTGGGTGAAAAGGTCCAGAACATATGAAAAATTACACAATTCAATTTTAAGCAAGCAAGAAAGAAACTACATCAAAGATCCAAAAATGATGACATCATTTATTCTTGCCAAGAGTTCTCTTTATTTTGCTTCATTTAGTTGTGATGATGATGCTACTAATGATAAAGAAGAAGTCCCTGTAAAAAATTTACATAAGTTGTTTACATATAAATAAATGCTACGTAAATCAAGCCATCTAATTACATTAATATATAAATCTGTGTACACTATATATTTTTTTCCGGTTTAACATTTTTTGCAATAAAGCCACTTCATTTACAATTATGTTTTATAAAAAGATAAAATATTAATTTCTACAAAAGATACAATACTATATAGTTAAATGGTGGTCCAAATAGTTATTAACCATCATGATCCCAGAAGGAAACAAACATCTTGCAATCATGATTAGAGAATTACTAATCAGGTTATTAGCCATTTTATTTTATTTTATTTTTTTTGAAGTAAAGTTAAAACAGGCTTAAAGCCCAAACAAACTTTCGGGTAGATAACATATTTCCATCTGATAACAAACCCAACTTCTCTTATCTAGGGTTACAATCACCGACATAATTCACAAATCTAACACTCGATACTCAAAAAACTCTCTAATGGAAGAAGAAGAAAAATTAGCTTCTTCATGTTTTTGCCTTGCTACTTCACACCGCTCACTTCTCCTCTTTCCCAATACGAGAGGCACTCGTTAAAACTTCTTTGCATCCCTTCAATTTCTTCAGTAGAACCATCATTTTTCTGAAAGTGGAATAATTAAAAAATCTAGGATCATCGCGACTCAGATCTGCTAATTCTCTACCATGTTCAATAACTAGACGGTTATTTGGCTCTTGGGGTCTTCCAATCTGTTATCGCTACCTTATTTGAACTGCTTAATTTGGAAGTCTTTCAAGTGATATAGAAAGTACTCCACATGCTTGCTACCCGCTTCTCTATTCCAGTCATTAGCTAAATAAGCGAACTTGGTTTGATCCTCAAAAAAAATTCTTTGACTTATGAAGAATACTCTGCTATCAATCTTGATAAGTAACCATCTTTGCTCTCTATTTAAGCTAGCTTTGTTATGAGTTTGATTATTTCTTTCTTTCCATATATGATATACTACAGTAGTTACCAGGATGTGAGCAAAGTCTCTCTCAAGAGATTTTGACATGAATTTATTTTTAATATGTTGTATTTCTTGCTTGAGATCCATACATCAATTGCTCGTAATACCCAGGATAGATTTAATGCGATTCCAAATGTAATATGCATAACTACACTCAAAAACAGATGATTAACACACTCATTCTCTAATTTGCATAAGGAACAAAGTGAATTAGTATTATTACCTCATTTATTAATTCTTTCCCAAGTTGGCAGTCTGTTATTAATAGCAAAATAAGTACAAAATGTCATCTTGAGATTATTCACTTTGTTCTGAATGCAATCATACCATTCAACATTGGGTTGTTTATTTCTAATAACCTCCCAAGTTTTTTTAAAAGAGAACTTCCCTTTGTTGCTAGCTATCCATTCCCAATTGTCACTGTCAGCAGTAAAATCTAAAGGAATTTTACAAATATTATGTTTATATGGGTTTGTTATAGGATGCAAATGTGGCTGCCATTGATTATCTTTGATGATCATTGCCACAGTTGCATTTGAAAAACCACAAATAACTAAATTGTCCCATCCCACTCTATTTATAAAAGATTCATTTTGAAACCAAGGATCAATCCATAAACTAGTTTCTTTACCAAGTTTAAAGTTTCTTTCCACTAATGTGTTGGATCATGGGTTTTGATTGCTGACATGACACAACAATTCACGAATCTACGACTACGACAACATCCGGACTCAACGACTCAAAGTATGGTTCATATAGTTATATATTTTAACAAGAGTCATCAAATATGTATATAGAGTCTAGTTTAGTGCTTTGTTAAAATCTTTCCTCAAGAAAGATCATTCACATTCAAATAAACTTGCATGAATATTTTAATCAAAATCAAGTTTTCAGAAAATGCATGGAGCAGGGCTCGAACCTGGGTCACTAGTTTAGAAGGCAAGTGCTTTAACCAAATGAGCTATGGTGATTTTTGATTATCAACAGAATTCAGTCGACTGAACAAAATCGACCAGTCGACTGAATATCTATAAACAGCCTATTGAACTTGTGCACATATGTATACACGTTTATATTTTTAAATTCAGTCGACTGACCATTTTCGACCAGTCGACTGACCATTTTCGACCAGTCGACTGAGCTGAACCCAATTGCCATATTTTGAAAAGACATTTCCATTCTAAGAAAGGATGCGATCTTTCTTTGAACGGGAATGATTTCTTCTTTTGGACAGAACTCTTCACCAATGGCAGCAACCCTCTGTCTACTATAAATATATGTTCCCAAACAATTCACATTCACCGAAAATCATTCTAACTTTCTTATACTCTTCTTGTGCTCTCATACTTACATTCAAACAGCAAACAAGCATTTTATTGCTTTGAATCTTCAAATAAACTTTCATAATCTTAGATTCTTAGCATTACCTTCTCTTCATATCTTCACATACACTTCATACACTTGAGGATTTGATTATAGGAAGTTTGTACTATCAGAGACAAATCAGTGTTTTCAAGGACATACAGTGTCAGATATTCTTTTGTATTAGTGAAGTCCTGTTCTGCTGCTCAGGCGTGTGAAGTCCTCTTCGGCTGCTGAGGCAAAAATCATGTTCTGCTGCTCAGGTCCCTGTTCGGCTGCTCAGGGTTTGTATAGACATGTTCCTCCGGGTTAAGTGAGGGTATTGTTGTCAGTTAAATTCTAGAAGGGATTCTGGGACTAAATGTAGGACGGTGCTCCGAACCAGTATAAAATATCTGGTGTCATTTTACTATACTGCTTTTATATTCCGCACTATTTACAGTTATACTATCATCACTATACTCTGTATTATCATATATCAATATTACACGGTCCAACAGACTTTCATTTGGTATCAGAGCCGGGGATTCTAGAGATCGTAACAACATCCTAGAATAAATGGCTATAAAGAGATCTAGTCAAGGCAATAGGAAGAGGAAGAACAATAAAGAAGGAAGAACAATAAAGAAGAATCAAAGGAGCAAACAAGCAAATGCTTCATGGCTACAAGTGATGATGTAAGTGAACTAAGTTTTGAAGATTTGGTTGAAATTAATTCAGAACTAGTGGAATTTGTAAAACAAACTAAAAAGCAATAAAAGGAGTTACAAGGAAAATTAAATAGATCTGAATTAGAAATTAGTATGCTAAGAGATGAAAAGAAAATCCTAGAAGAAGAACTTGAAATATCTCAAGAATCTAATTCTAATTTAACATCTCAACTATCAATGATCACTCAGGAATTAGAAATTCAGAAGAATAAAAATGATGATTTATCAGTAGAAATTAATGATTTAAAATCTAACACTAAAGTATTAGAGTTAGAAAAATCTAGTCTCAAAACTAAGTTAGAAGATATTACTAAAAATGATTTATTACAATCATCTTTAGATAATTCAGAATCTCGAATTTTTCTTCTCGAAAATGAGAACTATATGATAAAAAGAGAGAATTTTGAATTAAACAAGCAAATTGATATTTTGAAAAACAGTAATATTTCTTTTGAAAATAATAATTGTGACTTTAAAGCTAAATTTGATCAACTTAACACTAAAGTCACAAAATTTAATAAAGGTCAAAACGATTTAAACATGATTTTATCCAGTTCTAGACCTTTACATGATAAAAGTGGTTTAGGATATAATAAAACTGATCGTAGAAATAGCACTAGATACGCTTTCATGTATAGTAAAAATGTTAGTGCTAGTACTAAATTTCGAGTAAAGTGTAAATCCAATTTTAATAGAAATTCAAATACTGCTATGACCAATAATGTTTATAGTTTCTCTAGAAGTACAAAATCATTAACGGGAAATATGAATAAAAATTATCTAAGTATTTGGGTTCCTGTTAATTGGAAAAATAGAGAAAAATACATTGATGATTATTTTGATATGGTAGTTAATAATGGAAATTATATTTTTTAAAGGCTCAACCACACCCAAATGGGTATGGTTTCCTAAAAATTAGGAAAGTATAAGAACCTTGGGTATCGCATGCTTTAAATGTTAATTTTTTTTGATACCTTCCATTATAAGTAGTAGTTATTTTGTTTTATATTGTTCTATGTTAACACTTATGTGGAATATCATTTATGTCATCATATAAACTCTTCTTTTTGTCGATGACAAAGGGGGAGAAAGATATTGCTCTAACACTATTTGCAGGAATAAACGATGCAAGCACAGATTAAGGGGGAGAAAAGATTAATTATTTACAGGAATATATAGCATAGATTCAGGGGGAGAAATCTATAGCACAATTACAGGAATATATTCAGGGGGAGAGATAAGTCAACAAAGCTTGTCGAAGATTCGTCCGTAGCAAATGGAGTTGTCGTCATCAAAAAAGGGGAGAATGTTGGATCATGGGTTTTGATTGCTGACAAGACACAACAATTCACGAATCTACGACTATGACAACATCCGGACTCAACGACTCAATATGGTTCATATAGTTATATATTTTAACAAGAGTCATCAAATATGTATATGGAGTCTAGTTTAGTGCTTTGTTAAAATCTTTCCTCAAGAAACATCATTCACATTCAAATAAACTTGCATGAATATTTCAATCAAAATCAAGTTTTCAGAAAATGCATAGAGCGGGGCTCGAACCCGGGTCACTAGTTTAGAAGGCAAGTGCTCTAACCAAATGAGCTATGGTGATTTTTGACTATCAACAGAATTCAGTCGACTGAACAAAATCGACCAGTCGACTGAATATCTATAAATAGCCTATTGAACTTGTGCACATATGTATACACGTTTATATTTTTAAATTCAGTCGACTGACCATTTTCGACCAGTCGACTGACCTGAACCCAACTGCCATATTTTGAAAAGACATTTCCATTCTACGAAAGGTTGCGATCCTTCTTTGAACGGGAATGATTGCTTCTTTTGGATAGAACTCTTCACCAATGGCAGCGACCCTCTGTCTACTATAAATATATGTTCCCAAACAATTCACATTCACCGAAAATCATTCTAACTTTCTTATACTCTTCTTGTGCTCTCATACTTACATTCAAACAGCAAACAAGCATTTTATTGCTTTGAATCTTCAAATAAACTTTCATAATCTTAGATTCTTAGCATTACCTTCTCTTCATATCTTCACATACACTTCATACACTTGAGGATTTGATTATAGGAAGTTTGTACTATCAGAGACAAATTAGTGTTTTCAAGGACACACAGTGTCAGATATTCTTTTGTATTAGTGAAGTCCTGTTCTTGTGAAAACCCTGATTCTGTGAGCAGATTCATGATTTAATTTAGTTTATAATTGTTTAAAAATTGCATTGAAAAGATAGGAATAGGAAACTAATTTGCAGATATATGGTTTAAAACATGTATATGTGCACAAGATAGTGAACATACATGCACACAGTTTCTGCAAAATAAAATAGGCAGAAATCAATATATAAATTAAAATAACTAATTTAGAAATACATATGCATGAAAATAGGATTTTGTCTTTAAATAAATCTGGCACAAGGAAAATAAAAACTAGGCGGAAATAAACTTAAAATTATTTTAAAGAAAAAAGAAAATAAAAGGACTTAGGCAAAAAAAAATAGGCATACATATGTTATACATAGACAGGCAAGCATTGCAGGTGAAAAAAAAAAGAAGAGAGAAAAACAAAGCTTGCATGGAAATGGTATGAACCCTTAAATAGACACTTTATCCATTTCCAGCAATTCTTTTTGCTTAGGAAAAATTAAAGTCATGCATATAACATGACCCGGGGGTAAGGTTAAAAGAACAAGGTTTATTTTCTAAAAAAAATTAACAAGGACCACATACCCTTTTCTTTTTATGAATCAAGTGTAAGGCAGATCATATTATGGTGTTGAACTGACGTTGGGTAATTCCATAAAACCCTAGTAACAGCCAGGGTTTATATAAGGAGGCTTAGTGTAGTAAGATCATACACATTTGCTCTTCATAATCAAAAAGGAAAAATAGAAAAAAATATAAGCCAGAGAAAATAAGGAGCACCGGCTATTAGAGTTAGAGGAAGGCAGAGGATCAAAAGAAAAGAAAGGCTTAGGAAAAAAAGAATTAGTGTGAGTAACCTCACTGAAAACTTTGGCATTAAGTCATGAATATTGAGGCAGCCTATTTGAATTAATAATTCACTTTTGCAAGTCATGTTCATTCTATGATTTGATGACTTTGGTTTGTTAATGATCTGTTCAAGTGTAAAACCCTTCTTAGTGATTTACCCAAAAATAAGAGTCATGGATTTCATGTTTAAAATGTTTATCTGTGCTGTGAATTAATTTTGAGATGGAGTGATTTCTTTTTATGGGTTTTCTTCATAAAGTTATTTATAAAATCCCGGGATTCATGTGGTAGATATATGGTCTGAAAATGAAAAGAAATATGGGGCTGCAACATTGTGTTGTTGCTTATGTCTCATGTTAACAGAAACAAAAGAAAATGTGGAAGTGCAATGTTATACATGTGATGAGCTTCTATGTTTTATGAACTACCCAAATCAAAATATATACTTATGGTTTAGCCAAATCTTCAAGATTGATAAGGATCTGATTGAACCAGAGGTAAGGGGAGATAACTAGTAAACTATTTATGACCATATGTTTATAACTTGATCCATTGAAACCCATAGGCAAAGTAAAATGCTAAGAAATCACATCTGTTTTCATGATTAAATGTTGGCTTCTCAGAACATGACTTACCAATCTCTGGATGAATACATGTTGGTTGAATTGTTTATTTTTCTCTGATTGAAAAGTGAGATGCAGAGGGGATTAGCACAATTATGTAAAAAGAAATAACACTTAGTAATTTAACTAAGGACTTTGGATCTTAGGGCTACAAAATATAGCTTGGCAAGGTGAACATTGCAAGCTCACACATGGTATATTTATACCCAGGGGCCTGAGTGTGCTGGGTTAACAGAGAAATGTCCCAGGCAGTGTGTGGTTTAACAAGAGAAAGTAGCTAAAGACCATATGACACTTGATAGTGAACAATAGAAATAGGTTCAAGTGAGGCTTGGGTGAAGTCCCTGATGGCCAGTAAATTTGTAAAGGGGGCTTGATGACTGAATTGATGATTGCATTGGTTGGTTTATGATGTTTTATTGGTGAATCTTATGATTGTCTTCTCTGAACTAAACCACTTGGATCATACATAATTTGTTTTGCACTGATATGAATGCACATGCCTCACAAAAACATGCACAAAGATGATACTGAGTTTCTTAATTCATTCAAAGTATTTGAATATAAATAAAAGTTATATAAAATCATGTTTTCAGGTAGATTATTCATACCAGACATTAGTCTGACCCTTTTTTGTGTTTATGCACCATTGGGTGTCTCATGTTTGTATGAGGCAGTTCATGGTGATTATGCAGGAAAATAGGAATTTCATTGATCAAGCTTTGGATGAGTTAACTACTTAAGGAATTGGATGCTATATTAAAGACTTTGCTGAAGTTAAATTAGATATTCATGTTGAACTATGTTAAGATATTTCGTTTAAATTTGCTTGGAAATTTCTGTATTGCTAGAACCATTGTTTTGTAAGTATTGAACCCATATGTATCAGCTGAAACTATGTGCTTTGTTTTGCAAATGCTTTACTAAGAAATGAAACTCTAAAACTTTAAGAACATTTAGTTTAAGTGGTAGAAAAATCTGAGATTAAAAGGGTTTAAAGATTGAACATACAATCAAGTGGTTGGCATAGGAAAACTTATGTTTAGGTGATATAAGGTCTGACAAAGGAAAAGATTTGAGTTGCTTTGAAAAGAAAACAAAATAACATGTATTTTTGTTATACAACAGTGCAAACTGAATATGGCTAACATAGCCATTTTATTGAGTCTGGGTTAAGCCAGCACTCAAGAACTTTTAAACTAAATTTTCAGTTTTGTTATTTTACAACCCAGATATAAGAGAAACTCGATCACTTTAGATAACAAGAAGAAATAGAAAATTAAACACTTAAAACTTTCTCTGACACACACATGCACAGGAACATGCACACACACATGCACAAGCAAAAGCACTGTTCATACAGTAATAAAATTATGGGAATTCATGCAAAACGATAAGTCTTGAGACATGAAACCAATAGTTATGCACTACCCAAGTATACTTTAAAAATCTGGTTTTTAGATTCACTATTGCTATGTAGAGAGTACTTCCTTTAAGTAATACCCAAACAGATTTCTACTTGCAAATTTCTGTACTCTGATTTAAGTAGAAAATGACTTATATATCTTCATATATGTAAGTTTAAGATGAAATGAGTAAACCAATATTTTTATATTGACAAAAGGTCCTGGATAGAAGAAAAATTGGAATGCAATGTTTTCTTGATTAAATGGCCACTAGAAGAAAAAAATTAAGTGGGTCATTTCAGTTCTGCTGCTCAGGCGTGTGAAGTCCTCTTCGGCTGCTGAGGCAAAAATCCTGTTCTGCTGCTCAGGTCCATGTTCGGCTGCTCAGGGGTTGTATAGACCTTTTCCTCTGGGTTAAGTGAGGGTATTGTTGTTAGTTAAATTCCAGAAGGGAGTCTGGGACTGGACGTAGGACGGTGCTCCGAACCAGTATAAATATCTGGTGTCATTTTACTATACTGCTTTTATATTCCGCACTATTTACAGTATTACTATCATCACTATACTCTGTATTATCATATATCCATATTACACGGTCCTACAGACTTTCATAATGATTTGTCAATTTCTTTACGTTTTAATATTTGTCTCCAAGCATTAGATTGGTTATTTTTTGGCATGATATTCAAAAAGTTGTCGTTTTTAAGATATTACATCTCATCCAATTGGCCCATAGTGAATCTGCACTAATAAATCTCCAAAATAACTTTAAATGGCAAGCTAAACTAAGATCATTTATGTTTCTTATGCCATTACCCCCTTCTTTTTTAGGCCTACAAACTTTATCCCAACTAATTTTATGATATCCTCCCCTCCATAAAAAGTCAGCACATATACTTTCTAAATTTTTTAATAGCTGCAACTAGAATATGATATGTTTGTAGCCAATACAACATAATAGCATATATAACTGTTTTGATAAGTTCCATTCTGCCAGCAATTGATAATAACGTACATGAAAAATTTCCATTCTCTCTTGAATTTTTTCAATAAGCATATAACAATTAGTATCTCCAATCTGATTAATAGATAAAGGCAAACCCAAATATTTTATAGGAAGACTACCTTCAGCACTTTTTAAAGAATCTAAAACTTCCTTTTTATATCTGCTATACTTACTAAAATATGCTTTACTTTTAAATTCATTTATCTGTAACCTTGCTTACTTATACAAACACTCAAAATGTTGTTTAATTGTCTCTGCATTGCCTTTATTTGCCTTAATAAAAAGCATTAGGTCATCTGCGTAAATAAGGTGAGTAATAGAAGGTTGAACTCTATTTATTGGGGTAATATTATCCTTAATAGCCTCAAATTCCATTAAAATGAATAAATACTCCATAACCATAGTAAACAGATAAGGTAATAGTGGATCCCCTTGTCTAATACCCATATTACTTTTGATGAAACCCTTTGATTTACCATGAATAAGTATAGAAAAAGTAGGAGTATTAATACATTCAAAGGTTAAATCACAAAACTTAATAGGAAACCCATGCATCTCATGATATGATATATGAATATCTGTTTACTTTATCATAAGTTTTTTGCAAGTATATTTTAAGACACACATTATCACCATTCTTAGTATTAAATTTTCTTACCATTTCATGTGCCAATAGAGAGTTTTCATAAATAAGTCTACCTGGCACAAAAGCACTTTGATCTGAAATAACAAAAGGCAGAAACATTTTGATTCTATTAGTTATTATAGTAGCGATAAATTTGTAAATAAAATTGCAACAAGAGTTAGGTCTATAGTCTCCAATACAAGTGGGGTTTTTATTTTTAGGTATTAAAGTAATAAAGGTATGATTTAAGCTCTTAAGAATTTGCCCTTTTTTCAATAAATTCATTAATAACTCCAAAAATTTGACCCTTAATTTTTTTTCTAATGAATTTTATAAAATTTTGCATTAAATCCATCACGGCTAGGACTTTTATTATCTCAGCATTACAAATGACATATTTAATTTCCTCGGTAGTAGGAGGAGCAAGTAAAATTTCTGAAGCATTCTCATTCAACATATTTTTACATACAATATGAGGAAACTTTGTTTCATTATAAAAGTCATAAAAGTCAACAACTACTTATGCAACTTTATCATAGGCATTAGATAAATTTCTAAAATTGTCAATAACATTGTCATATTATTAATATGTGTTCTGCTGCTCATTTTAGCATGAAAAAAATTTGTGCAATTATCACATAAAGTAAGCCAAACTACCTTTGTCTTTCCTTTTGAATTAATGGTGTTAATATACAACTCTTTAGATAGATTTTCCTGATTACTATAAAAATTAAATAATATTTAAATCATCGGGATTTTTATTAGCGAGATCTTGTAACATTTTCCCTTCTTTTCGCAACAAATCCACGTTTTTTTATTCTTATTATTAACCTTATTCCAGTTTTAAGTTTATTTTTAACATATTCTAAAAACATATTGAACTAGAATTGATTAGTACCATTACAAGAAAAATTAAAGCAATTTTCCATAAAAGCTTAATAATCATCCTAAAAAACGCAACCATTTTTAAATCTAAAAAGGGTGGCTTTTTTGTCAAAATCCATACTTTGAAAATGTTTGATAAGTAAAGGTGTATCATCACTAGTGTTTTGTTCAAGAGTACTACAAACAAAATTAGGAAAAATATTGGAAAAAATTTTGTTAATCAAAATTCTATCCAATTTACAATGAATATTTTTTTCTTTACCAGATTTCCAGATAAATTTATTTCCACTTGTGTAAGGTTGAGATAGAAATTTGTTTAACCTATTAATTTGCTTTGAGGAATTTTATTACCACCAAATTTTTCAGAGGCATGCAAAATAGTATTAAAATCACCCATAATTAACCAAGGAAAATTATATATTAGATTCATAGCCTTTAATCTACACCACATACCATTCCTTTCACTTTCAAAAACCGCTATCATATATACTAGCAACTTGTATAGAAAATCCCCAATGTTTTTAAACCGACAATCTATGTATCTAATTATCTTTGTTAATGTTAATGTTTGTCCAAACATTGGAGTCCCAAATTACTAGAATTCTACCTTTACTACCACAATCATTGTTACTAATTGATTTCCAATTACTAGACAGTTTTAAACAAAACTTCTCGGTATTTTCATCATTCAATTTATTTTCAATAAGAGCAATAATAGAAGGCTTATAAACTCTTAACATATATGATATAACAGTTTGTTTAGCAGGGGAATTCATTCCTCTAACACTCCAAGCAAGTATAAACATTGTGATATATAATAAAAAAAAGGGTTTAGATTGTACCTGACACATTGGTACTCTTACCTCTTCTTTTGTTTTCTACACTTTTAGCTTTGAGTCTAGCAGTCATTTCATTGCATTCTGGGTTAACTGAAATGTACATCTGTTGAAGCTTTTTTTACCTTTTTTATTCTTATTCTTACCTACTATTTTTACCTTTGGAATGTGCAGTTCTAAAACATCGAATTGGTCAGCTATATCAACAATTTGTGTAACGACCCGGAATTTCACCAAATTTTTGAATATTTAATTAATTTTAAATATTCAAAAAAAGGTTTTATAATTAAAATAAAAACTCTTTTAAATAATAAATATTGAAGATAAAATAGTTTTCAAAATTAGTTTACAAAAATATTTAGTTCGAAGAAAAATTGAAAATGTGATCGGAATTCGTTTTTCGAATTTTCGACTTTTCGTCAACTAAAAGTTGTCAGAATGTTATAAACACTTTTGTATAAATATACATATAGCATAAAAAAGTTAGCATATGTTAGTATATAAGTATATAAAAACACTTAAGTATAAATAAGTTTAAAAGAATTTAAAAACAAAATAAAATAGAAAATGCCACATCATTAGAAACATTTTGGCAACTAAGTACAAAACATATTTAAACATGTTTTCTCATGAAATGGAGGGAGGGGAACCAAATGGGGGCAAGTGTGCATGAGATGGAGGAGGCTGGGTGAGCTGGTAAGATGGTAGTGGAGGGTAAAGGACTAGGGAATTTAGGTAATTCACATTTTTACTTGCTTATAAATAGCCTTTCATCTCTCTAAATTTCCTCTTCTTCCACCAATCAGATCTCTCTCATATCTTATCAAAATGAAGTAATTCGTTTTTCCAAATCATGTCAAATTCCAGTGGCTACAAGTTTATGTTGATTGCTTCTTTAAATTTCGAGCATAGCTATGTCAAAGTATGAATTGTGTACAGAGTGTTTTTGGATCCAGAATTTCATGTCCAAAATGGTCATTCTTCCTTTGACCATATCTTCTTCAAAAATAATCAAAATTGATATATTCTTTTTTTGAAATTGTAGAGAAAAGAATATTCTAGAACTTTCCACCTTACCTCTTTTTCAAAATCTGAGACTAAATAGTACAAAGACAAGTTGGAAAATGACCTATTTTCGGGTTCATTTTTTAGAATTCGATGATTATCCAAAGTCACTCCACCTTACCAAAACAAGTTTCACTTCCTTCTTCTTTCAAGGCCGATCCTACCTAATGCATTAAGGGTCCAAGTCTCCATCTTTTGCTTAGGAATGGAAGCGCTACGTCATACCTTAAATTAGCAAGGGTTTGGATAGCTTTCGGTGAGTAAAACTACACCTTCTTAAACCAAGTTTATATTATGTTAATATTCATGTTAACAGTCTATGAATGCTTGTTGTATGTGTGAAATGATGGTTTGGTTGTTTTTCTGTTTCATCCTTTGAAAAGTTGTCGCATTTGAAAGTTAGTAAGCACGTGGCTAGCTATATGAAAAGTTGGTAGTTAAAGTTAATATAATTATTAGTAAATACTTATTACACGTTGTATCTTCATTATTTACCTTGTATTGTGCTTAAGCATTGCTATGTGATGTTTGGTTGTATGGCTAATGTCATAGTTTATTTGTCGAACTGCCCGTATAGCGATAGTCGCTGTATCGGCACATTCGGAAAAGCACATTTTATCGAAAGCGTCTGGTTTCATTATCGTGCTTGGAATTATTTTACAAGTTAAGCAAGTTTTGATTAGTGATGTTTTCAAAAAAAGAAAAATAATTAATTATTTTAATAATGATTATTTAATTAATTAATTACTTAATTAATAAGGATTAAGGTTAACTAATTACTTAGTTAATGATGTGTTTTAAATTTAACTAATTACATGATTAATGATTGTTTAAATTAATTAATCATTTTATTTAATGTTGTTTAAATTTAATTAATAATTTAATTTAATGATGATTAAGGATAATTAATCATTCAATAATGATGAATTAAAGTTAATTAATCAATTTGCTAATGATGCTTTTAAATTAATAAATCTTTTTAATAAATTATTTTTAAAATTTATCAACTTGTTTTAACTCTAATTAATCTTTCATTTATTGATGTTTATAATTAATAAATAATTTTTAAATAACGAGAATTAGATATTTATTTATTTAATTTAATTATTTACATTTAAATTTATTAATTAATTGAATAAATGATGTTTTAAAGGGGATTTACGCTTTTTAATTAAAAGTTATTGGAGTTAATTAATCAACTTAATTAATGAAGTTTCAAAGTGAACTTATCAAAGTAACAAGGATGTGTTGACTTTGTTATTCATTTTAAATAATGATAATTAATTAATTATTTATTTATTTATTTATATTTTAATAATTAATTGAATTAATAAGGTTTAAAGCTGTTTACCCTTTTTATTATTTAAAGACATTTGAAGTTCAAAAATTTGAAGTTAGTAAACTCTTTTAACAAAGTGTTTTTAAAGCCAATACTTGTAATGTGAAGCCAAGCACGAATTTGGGTTTTTAAAAGAAAACGTTTGATTTGTTTATGGAAATGAACTAATTTTCGAAAAGCGATTCACTTATAAGGGAATGATTTATTTGTATACTTAGCACTAAACATCGAAGAAGTAGACTTGTCGCTATTTCAAAAGTTAAGAATAATCGTAAGACATGACTTTGAGGTAACACTACCTTCACTTGTCTGGTATTATTGTTAACCAAGAAATATTACAAGTTGGAATTCGATGAGTGGTCATAAGTATACAAGACTTAATTTCCATATACGATCGTTTTATATCCTCGATGGATGGTTTCTCAACTATCGGTTACTTCAGCGTCTTTATTATCGTCATTCTAAGATGACGTGTTGCACCGTTGAGCTTTGATATCCTTTGTCGGAAATGATTAAAACCAAAGAGCGAGTGGGGGCCAAGCTATGTAAGGTTGCTCCCATTAGGGTATTTTCACATCCACTCTAGATTGGATTCGGTGTTGCGCATTGAGATGTGAAGTACTCGAATTCTCGGTAACAGTTGGCAGGGTCTAGCTTGGAGGTTTCCAAGCCATCAGAGCTCTCAAGTATATTTCTAAAGGTATAATTTCGGTAAGGGGGACCACCCTCCTAGTCATTGTTGGAAAATTTCCTTTCCTTATTCGATTCATACTTTCAAAAAAAATTCTATATTTGCAATGGGAAGAGTCAAACATCCTTCATGATGTTTAATATAGGTTTTGTCCATTCTATCAAGTTTGGACTATTATCCTATTTTATTCATTTTGTCCTGTTTGGATTTTCAGACTATTTCCATTCTTTCAGGTATAGATCTTTATACTATTTTTTCCCATCATCTATGTTTGGATTTGTTCCCTATTATTCTTTTCTATTCTTATGTTTGGTTATTGTTTATGTGGGAGAAAACCTGCTCCGCGTTAGCAGCATGGTCCCACATATTATTGTTAAATACACTTCCTATTGTTTTAGAGTTTTACTCATACCAGACCATTTGTCTGACCCGAGTTGTTTATTTTCCCTAAACTCTTGGGTGCTCATTATATTTAGGTATTCTGAGAATAGCAGGTCTTCTTTGGAGCTCTTTGAAGATGATGTTCGAGCATGTGGCTCGTTAGTTATCCAGTTATTTATTTTCACTGTATGATTATGTTGGTATATTTGGTATCTAAAAAATGTAAAGTCGGAATGTATAGCTACAAATCTATTAGATGTAGTGCTTTTGTTCAACTCTGATAGCTCTGTGTAAGGAGTAACCTTTTGTACTATTTCACTAGAAGGACAAACTTTGCAGTCCAATTAGTTTCTATGACACACATCCATAGAATTTAATTTCAAGGCCAAAGTCAGCAGAATAATTACTTTTAAGGACAAAGTTAGCAGTTCAATTACTTTCAAGGACATAATTTCATAGGATTTTAGGCCTTATAAACTAATTATTTTGCATTTTGTCCTTAAAAGTAATTATTTCAGTTGTGCGTCCTAGAAACTAATTGCACTAACTAAAGAGGCCCTTGTGACTAATTTCCACATATCATTTTGTATTATATATAACCATTCCGTTGTGAGGTATTTCTGTTCAGCTCTTTCTATTATTTATTTTACCCCAAGACAACTTATCTTTCGGATGCTTAGGCAATGGCACACGAATATCGAGGATGTATTAAATGTCGTTCCCAAGGGTCAAATAGGTGGGTCGTCACAATTTCTGATTCGTCTCCTATAGTATTCCTTGTTTCTAGAACTCGAATCAGTGAGATATCAAACTGCCCAAAAATGCGAGGCAAGGCTGAGTCGATGCATTCCTTGTCCTCAGCTTCTACAGCATGCTCTGGTGAAGGATCATTTTCCATGATCGTATTCGATCTCTGAATGTTTCACCACTGAAGGGTTTTATTTATAATTGTACCATTGTTATCTGTAATTAAACATGAATCTGAAATAGGAGGGGTTTCGGATTCAAAAACCATTGCATTATATTGCCCCTCCTTTGAAATACTCAAAATGGTTTTTTGATTTCTTTTCTTTACATGAATTTGAAAGATGAACTTCCTCAGCAAGGATCTGATCTTCCTGATAAGTGAGCTTCGCTGGATTCTTTTCTTGATCGGAAATGATGCTTTCTTGGTTGATTCGATCATTTCCTCATATGGGTTTAAATGTTTTTGTGGCTCTTCAATACTTGTTAGATCTTTGGACTGCCTATCAGAGTCACTTTCTTGACTGTTATGAGTATAATCATGAAATTCTTGATTATTTATTTTGGGAATCCATGCTTGTTTCGGATTGCACTGATCTCTAGTGTGTCTGAAACATTTGCATACATTGCACTTCGGTGGAACCCATTCATATTCTACCTTTTGAATAATATTTTCACCATTGTATAATGTCAATTTTATCTCTTCGGGAAGTTCATCATTTGCAGACACTTCAACAAGAAGGCGAGCATAATTCAATCTTGTCTTCTTTGTTGTGGCTGCATCCATTTTAATGGATTATCCAATGATACTAGCCATAATACTAAACGCCTCATGGTCACATAGCTTCAGATTCACACTGGGTAATCTTACCCAAATCGACATTGTTGTTAATAAATCTCTATCCATTTTCAAAGATTCAGACCATCTCCTCATTATGATGAGTTTGCCATGTAAAAAAATGGACCATTTTTTTAAAACTGAGTTGCAATCTTGAATTTCACGAGAAAGAAATCGTTTTCTCTTGTATATATTTCAAATTTGCCTACTGGTTTCCAAACTCGTTGAATGTAAGATTTGAAATACAAGTAGTATGGCTTGGTACCAACCTCATATACAAGAAATGAATTACTCCAACATTCAGTTGTTCTCTTACAAACTGCTTCTTTGACCAGATGATACTTCTTGTTCTTAATCCTGATTGGCGTTATATTCTTAAGGTTGCACTCATCCTCCATTGGTTCTAAGGCTGCTCTGCTACTATATATGCCCATGTTTTATAGCCTTGCTCCTTGTTCAGTGAGAAGACTGCCGGCTTTCTTTGTTGCATCAGTGGATTTCCCTTATTTGGCTGTGGAATGGTTGTTTTCTAACCTTCTTTGCCCTTCAGATTGCCTTTACTAGGAGCCGGTTACAACTCCTGACCTTTCTTGGCCTCTTATCCTCTTTTGTAGCTTAGATTGGACCAATTAGAACCCATCACCATCAATGACGACTCCCCCCGATGGCTTTCTGATGTGAGATAACTCAAGTGGTCTGACTTGAGAATCTGATTCGGAGAATTTAGAGAGATTTTTGTGAGGATTTTGGTTTTCCCCCATGGTTGAGTGGAAACCTTAAAATTATGAAGATGATATTATCCATTTTATTGATTGTAATATAGTTATGCATTGGGGACAACATAATCAGTTTTTAAATTTGGTAGAGCTAATAATATTTAGTTAAAGGAAAAAAATCAAATATTTAATTACTGACTTTGATTTTCAAGAATATAGGAGGGCTGCTTCAGGGATAATAACGATCCAATAGGCACAGGATATGACAAGGAACTTCAAAAAGCTTATTTGATCAACGGGTCTAGAAGGACTATATATTATTTTTAATATTGTATATTTTGACTTCATGCACACTATATACTATTTTTATAAATCAATGGGTCTATAAGGACTTCAGCAATCTAGTGAAATTTACAGTTGCATTTTGAGGGATGTTTACACTTGCAGTTTCAGTTTAAGAACCTAGTGAACCAGCAAAACAGTATTTTATCATTCAACCAGCTATACTTTGAAGTTCTGATACATCTAAGATCTATAACAAAATAGTCTATTAGATCAAAGAAGTTGATAACAAAAGAAAAAAAATCTTATGATATTTGCGGTTGCAGCTTGAAACGAAATAGAAAATATATTACATAGCATTTACAAGCATCAAAATATATAAATTTGTTAAAAGCTTTGAATTTTACAGATTCTAGATTAAATAAAAGATTGAAACTAAATTGGTAGAAAGAGTAAAATCAGATGATTTAAAATTGTAACGACCCGCTATTTTGGACCATTCGCATCCGCACATGTCGAACTTGAATGATTCAAAATACCGAATTGTTAATTATATTTGGCAAAACTGAGCATATACAGTAAATAAATAGAACACAGATCACAGACACAGAGTAATAAATGCAGCGGAAACAAAGATAGTAGTTCATGAAGCTACTATATACATATCAGAGTTAAATAAGATACAATAGATGTCTCGAATACAATAATCAAATACAATATCAGAATACACCACTGGAATCAACTGAATATCTGAAAGCTGGATAGATAGCTGGATCTCCAAGCGAAGCTCCAACTCCAAAGGTGAGTCTCGAATACTGGTACACTCAGTCTGACCCGAGCGTAAAGCAAAACACAAACACTCGAGTCAGGATTAACGTTCTTATATCAATAAATCCAACTCAAGTGAAATAGCAACTGAAATACAAGTAACTCAAAGGATGTTTGGAATAATCATCCTTTAAGGAACCGTTAAACTATCTACTATGTAGTAGTGTACGGTAAATAGATAATGTCTATCAGTAATATAAAATATCAAAATAGTGTTAAGGCATTACCATTATCCCCCTTAACACATTTTATATAAGCGTTATAGACTATACAGCACTGTAAACTCCACCGTAAACTAGTGGGATATCAGGGAGTACTCCATAGGTATAACACAAAACAAATCGTAGGGGTCGCGTATATAGGGCTCCAAGTATGACAAGGCACATGAGGCAATACCCAAGGTAGTGAAACTACCGTTTGCCTGATCCGGACTGGTGAGAACGCATCGCCGCAGCGATCGCAACACCGCGAAACAACACTCCCAAATCAAGGGTGCACCAATCGACAACAAGTAATGAGTAGTTTTCGAAGAAGTGTGTTCGCTCGAGGTAGCTGACCCCATTTGGCCCGGCACGGCTCCTGTTTTAGTCATTTCCAATTTGACACAAATGTCAAGGCTATCCATTATCGTTCTCTTTCTTCAGTCATCACGTACATCATTCCAACCACTTCATTCTGGATCACACTCCGCGTATAGTTTAATTTGGGTATTTATCATTTCAACCCGATTCCAATTCACTTGAAATCAAAACATAGCAAAGGGAACTTGCAGTGTGATAACTGGGATGGTGTCAAAGTAAATAAACAAGCAATAACAACAATCAATATCAATCTAATAATCAATTCAAATAATCTTGAAATAACCGTATTAATTCACATTGTTGTTTGTGCGAATTAATATAATTATTTCTAGAATCTACACTATCATTTCATGTAGATTAAAGATTAATATACTAATTATTCTACGCAATTTTACACTTGACATCAGTTGTTCAATTTCATACTTCATCAATTAATACAATATAAATTCAAATGGTTCAAGGGTAATTAACTATTTTTCTACGTGTCAAATAATTAAACATTCAAGGGGTCATATTATACAAGTTTAACAAATCAAATTCAACACATATGTCGATTCAAATTTTTAACTATCCTACGTCAAATTCAATTCCATACTATTTATCACTTTATACATTACAATTTAACATCCAATATAAACAACAAACAATCAATCACTTATCAACCAAACGGGATTATCATCGTATAATTAACAGATAATGGTGTCAGATGTCACAGGTGAACTGATACAGGTAATAGCATATATAACAGTGTAATTAACTAACAGCAGCATATTTCAATTGTCGTTTCAATTCAAATCAAATTTAATAAATAAAAGAACATTAATCGTGAGTGATTGCTCACCTTTCGAGGATAGGGAGCGAGAATAGACAACGAAGTTGAGTTACGCATTGCAAGCACGACTTCCGAAATAAACTAGATTGGCACGAATCGACGAGCAAGCTGTTAAATAGGAATTGCCGAAATCAAATCAAAACATTCAACATAGCAACAATTACAAAACATGTCCTGCGTCAAAATTTAATAATATAATTCTATGTGCTACCGAGATCGAAATGGGCTGAAATTTGGTATGAATAAAGATCAAAACTTGTATTTCAAACTGCAAAAGAATCACTTGATTTGGACAAGAGACGAGAAAAGTTACGATGTCACGAACATAGACTCAGGCCATGTTGCGACTGTCAAATGTTCAGGTCTAAAAACCCCTCTGGGTCTGACTTTTAGGTAAGAAACAGAGGACTGAACCACCTCGTATGAAGCTAAAATTTTATATACAGAAAGTAGAAAACTTTATCTTTTAAACAAAAAGGTAATCACTGTATTCCGACGTAAGACAGAAGAGATACGATGCGTCAAACATGAACTCAGGTCGTGTTTGCAACAGTGTAAAATAATTTCAAGTACAAAAGAACAACTGCCTGGGTCTAACTTCCAGATCCTCGACCACTAATCAAACGATGTCGGATTTTGCTGAAATTTGACAGGCATAAACTAGGTAACTTCGACTCTTTTTTAAAAATAGAATCAACCCATTCCGATAAAACAGGAGTGAGATATGATATCGTGAACCTGAAGTCTAACTGCTGTTCAGAAAAAAAATAAAAAAAATAAAAAATAAACATGCAAACACAAAAATATACGTATATACTGTATGGCATGCATTTGAAACTATCCATATATATGAGACAGGCTGTATAAAAGCTATGCATTTGTTTAAAACCACGTATGTTTACATATAAACAAAACAAGCTTCTATGACTTCTAAACACACAGTATAAACATAACACTATAAAACGTATATTTACATAATAGAGAAAAATATTTGCAAGCGGAACAATGCACAAAATGAGTAAACTATTGTAACCATAAACGTACATATATATATAACTAACAGTTTCTATCTAAAACTCTCCATACAATTTCAAATATCCTGCATATACAACAAACAGGCTTTGTTTAATATCACACTAACCGATTATATAACATTGTATAAACTTTTAAAACTTGTAACTGAACCCAAAAATAGTGCAGACAAATTATTGTAACAACTTATACATAAAACTTATAAACTTATTACTTATATATATTTATATATATATATATATATATATATATATCTAATTTATATGGAAACTCAAATTATATACTACACTTTCCAAAAGCAAGAACACAGTGAAAGAAATGAGCAGTCAAAAGAACAACTTACAAAAGCTTCATATATACTTACTAATATATATATTGACATACGTACAAATTCATATAATATAGTATACTCATTTATACCACACCTAGATTATACCTTACACAGAAGAGATGAGGCACAACATAGATACTAGGCTCGACTGTTCATAGTTGACAGAGAGGAGGAGATAATGTCTGCGGAGAGATGATGGGCGCGGGTAGGTTCGGGATGAAGGGGAGGAGCTTGGTGGCTGAGGGAGAGAAAGTACGCGGCAGCATGTAGATGGTGGTGGCTGAGACGAGGCTCGGCTCTAGACTTGGGGTTCGGTGGAGTGGTTGCTGAGAACGAGTGGGAGGGGCGGAGGTGAAGGCTGCGTGCGCTCGGTCGGGGGGGGCGTCGTTTGGACGCGGCAGTCAGGGATTTGACGTGATGTGCTCGGAGCATGGAGGCGGAGTGTAGATGGTGTTCTCGGTTTTGGCTGTGGGTTGGAGAGTTGCTTACGTGGGACGGATCTGGGTTGGAATGTAAGGTCGGGTCTGGAAGTGGGAAGGGGCGAAGAGAGAGGGAAAAGAGGGGCGTGTTCAGGTGAAGAGGGGAAAGGTGAAGAAAGTGGGATACAGAGAAGAACATACAAATGAGGAGTGAAAATGTAAAGACACGAGCACAAAAAATCAATGAGTCCAAATAAATGTTAGTCTAGGGGAATCGTGAAAGCCGCTCATGAATTCAAGGAAACAATAATAAAGTTGATGACCATTGGAATTTACACGGTTGGTGGATAACCGAACAGGCAAATGAATTCAGAAAGTTCAAAATGGTATCGATACGGATGACTATTTCGTAGTTTCTGCAGCGTACCGGGCTTCAAAACACAGAGATGAAAATACCGTAGAGATCAGCACAACGAGACGATCAAAACGGTACACAGATATCGGTGGTATGATTGAATTATAAAAATCCGAATTTTTCTACTGGCGGAAAATGCAAGAAAAACGCAGAAAAATAAGATCGACGGAGCTAAAGAAGTTCGAATTTGGAAAAATGAAAAATGACGTCTTGCTCAGAAGATGGTTTAGAATTTTTCTAT
Organism: Allium fistulosum; assembly: GCA_030737815.1. Classification (NCBI taxonomy): domain Eukaryota; kingdom Viridiplantae; phylum Streptophyta; class Magnoliopsida; order Asparagales; family Amaryllidaceae; genus Allium; species Allium fistulosum. The sequence goes on along the minus strand of CM060904.1, from coordinate 1,120,990,114 downwards.
ATAAAAATATTTAGGTTTCGAAAATATTTTATTTTCATCGCTTTTTAACTGATTAAATTGAAGTAAATTTACGCACGAAATAAACTTTTATATTTTCGGACGAAAATTTACCAGTTGCTATATTTAATTAGACGCATTCCAAATAATAAATTTTTATTTCAAAATTTTATCGTTTAAAATTTCACAAAATTTCGACTAATTAGGTTATTAAAACAGTTAAAATTTAGGGTAAGTTTGGCTCACATCCCTAACAAGTTTTAAAATAGAGAAAACATCCTTCCCACTCAACATTTACGTTTCCGCTCCCTGTTTTCAAATTCACGCACGCAAAAAGACCGAAATACCCTTTATGTTTTTAACTTTTCAAACGTGTATAACTTTATTTACAAAAACCGGATCAACATAACGTTTTCACCAAAAAATCGCAAATTTTATGATCTTTAAAATGAGATCCATTGTTGATACCAAAAATTTAAATTTGTATTAAATCTGCAATTATTTCAAATATTTGCAGACAATTCAGCAAATATTAAACATTTTCGATTTTTTTTCAAATATATAAAAATTGCAAAAAATTGCAGATATTTCTGCAACTATATGATATAGTTGCAGAAATTTCTGCAACTATATGGTATAGTTGCTGAAATGTCTGCAACTATTTCATATAGTTGCAGACATTTATGCAACTATTGCATATAGTTGCAGAAATGCAACTATTGCAAATAGTTGCAGAAATGTCTGCAACTATTTCATATAGTTGCAGACATTTCTGCAACTATTGCATATAGTTGCAGAAATGCAAATAGTTGCAGATGCAACTATTGCAAATAGTTGCAGAAATGTCTGCAACTATTGCATATAGTTGTAGACATTTCTGCAACTATATGATATAGTTGCAGAAATGCAAATAGTTGCAGATGCAACTATTGCAAATAGTTGTAGAAATGTCTGCAACTATTTCATATAGTTGCAGAAATGTCTGCAACTATATGCAATAGTTGCAGACATTTCTGCAACTATACCAAATAGTTGCAGACATTTCTGCAACTATTTGGTATAGATGCAGAAATGTCTGCAACTATTGCATATAGTTGCAGACATTTCTGCAACTATTGCAAATAGTTGCAGAAAACGAACTTACACGGTATTTCAGTAAAAATCTTTTATTGCAAACAGATAAATCATTAAGCAAAGATAATTTTATCGTTCAATATAAACCAAATAATCACAGATAGAAAAAATGGAGCACGGTATAAACGAGGGTATTTGTGGAAAAGAATTAAGCCGAAACAAAAATAGGGACCGGATTTATAAAGTTTCGAACGGAAGGAGTTTTTGTGAATTACGTTTGGTTTTAGGGATGTGACCCTAATTTTCACTAAAATTTACGGGTCGTTACAAAAATGAAGGAACAAAGTGAATGTAATATAATTATTTACCTTCACATATAGCCTCAATATCCATAAATTATTCAAAGTCCTCTTCAAATTGCATCTGATGAAAAGAAAAACTTTCCATCCTCAACCAATCACTAAGACATACTAATGCCTTAACCATTTCAGGAGCCAATGAAGCCCTAAAAGGATTAATTACTCTACAACCAAGACTAAATGCACTTTTGCTAGCCATGGTTGAACTAGGAATTTCTAGAATATCTTTAGCTATTTTGGAAAGTATTGGATATTTTATTCGGTTGCATTTCCACTAATCTAACAAACTGGAATCTCTACTCATAAAATTTTCAAATGGATCATTTAAACATCGATCAACCTCATTAGTTACCACAAGTGATTGTTCTTATTTTCTTGTTTACTGAAGTCGTTTTAACTTTTTTCTTGTAAGATTATCATTAATTTGTTCATCGATCTCTTTGATTCTTACGACAACATTAGATCCAATTATATTGGGTATATTCATGCTCTTCCTGTATTCATCATATAACTCATTCAAAGCATGTTTTATAACACTGAGAAACTCTATTTTACCATTGCTCCAACCTATAACAAGAGAACTGATCTTCAAAGATTGAAATTTATATCTTGAATCCAAAACATGTGATATAGAAATAACTTTGTTAATTACTTCGATAGTACCCTAATATTTGTCAAACTTAATCTTCATCAATTTTGCTAGATTTTGCAAGTTAGAATCATGAATATTATTACTGTCTTGTTCAATTGTTTCTTGAATTAATATAACCTCATCAAAGATTAACGATGAAGTGACATCCTTACTTGCACTAAGTTTCATTGTAGTTTCATAAAATCCATTCAAAAACTCAATTAAAACTCGGCCTATTTCCCAATCCTCTTGTTTGGAGATCCCGTTCTTTTCACCAAATTTTTCTTCTTAACTGTGACCATCTCATTAAAGTATGCTTTAATTAATTCATCTTCTATGCACATCCTATCAAACACTTTTCTACACTTGCAAGCAACATCAAACATTTGAAATGTTACATTCCATCTTATAGGACAATCGAGTGAAACAATAGCCATATTATCTTTTTTTCATCAAGTTGGAGTAATATCTAAATCTGTCTTATCTGGAAGGAGATGAGTGAATGTGCTTGACTAAGTTTCTAATGCCTTGACGGCTTCACAATGAAATTTTAGTCCACCTTTAACTATTAAATTTAAGACAAGACAAACACATCTCAAATGTAAATATTTCCCATTAAATAATAATGAATTAGAATATTCTAATCCTCTCTTTATATAACCAATTGCAGTATCATTAGTACTAGTATTGTCAACGGTGATGGCAAAATTTTTATCTATTCCACATTCATTTAAACAATTCTCTAATACTCTTCCAATTTTCATCATCTTTATGACTACTGATTTTTACAAAAGCTATGATTCTTTTGTGTAACTTCCAATCGCTATCCAAAAAATGTGCAGTAATTACCATGTAATTAATATTTTGAACTGAAGTCTATGTATTGGTGGTGATACTAACCCTTTGATCTCCTATCACACTTTTTAATTTAGTCATTTCTATTGTAAATAAATCCCAAATAACCAAAGCACATTTCTTCCTATCGGGTGCTACGAATCTGGGTTGAAGTTCAGCAAATAATTCTCTAAATCCTTCGCTTTCTACCATCCTAAATGATATTTCATTTTTAACAATGAATTTAGTCAATGTTAACATACATTTATTTTGATTAAAAGAATGTAGAACCAAAGATACACCCAACCCATCTTGAGGTTGATCCTTGACTACGTCTTTTTTCTTATATATAGGAGATTCTGGGCATAAATAGAAAAGATGATATCGTAAACCAGTTGTCCCTTGCTTCGACTCAGCTGGGCACTCCATTTTGCAATAGTTACATAGTGCAATCGTCTCCATTTCCCCATCGTCTTTCTTTTCAACAATCTTTGTCATGTGATCTCATACTATCGACTTAGGTTGAACGCGTGCGTTTATCAAATCATTTAATTCTCCTCCCTCTTCGCTCGAAGTGAAAAATTGTGTGTTTTATATAGAAATTAAGTTGAGGAAAACGAGTTTTAGGAACGTTTCGAAATCGCTTTAGAAATTGCCTTTGAAATTCTCTTATTATAGAGTATATAATTTTTTATACTAAAAATCTTTAATAATAGTCGTAATACCTTTGGTGTCACGCTTTTTTGATGTCAACATGAACTACCAAAAATGCCCATAATTAATATCAAATTTTAATATCACTTGAAAATAGGATCTAACGATTAAATTTCTTTTACAAATTCAAAACGTCTGTCTACCAATATGATCTAATCTTAATATAACTAAAAAATAAGATCTAACAAATAAAATTCTTTTACAAATTTACAACATCCATCAATAAATACCAACAAATCTTAATATCACATACAAATATAATCTAACAAATAAATTATTAATTAATAATATAAACAAAATTTCAAACTTAAAAAAATTTGATGTTGCAACTTAGAAATAAAATTTAAACTAACAAAAACGATTTCATGTTAAACATATATAATTTGCCGAAAAACAATTCACGCGCGAAGCGCGTGCCATAACGCTCATAATATATAATAATAATTTCAAAAGCCCATTTATTTGAAAAACATTTTTTTAAACGGATAATACTTGATGTAATTTCCGTTATTTCGATGTTTTCTTGATATTTCTTTCTGGATTTCATACACAGGTATTATAATGTGTTTAAAAAAATGTTTTGGACACAAGTTTTTTTATCATTAATTTTTTTTGATCTTTTGTTGTTTGGACCCAGTTCAATGAAATCATGTCAGGAACTTACATCACATACCTCTTTTGTTGATGATTAAGAACCATAGTCAACAAAAATATAATTTTAAACTATAACAAGTTCAACACTATAATTAAGTTAATGATTAAGAACCATAGTCAACAAAAATATAATTTTAAACTATAACAAGTTCAACACTATAATTAAGTTAATGATTAAGAACCATAGTCAACAAAAATTTGATACTTTAAGTAATGCATTGGCAGAATTAAGAAATAACTACGCCAGCATGTCATGGAAATAAAGTTTCAGATAAGTATAATAGGGTGATTGTTATATATAAATAGCTACTGCAGAATAAATATTGTTATTAAGTTTCTCAAGGGTCACTGAATTTTCGTGGTCCGATTCATGGTACACCATTTTCATAAAATCTGGCCAATGTTTGCTTCCGTGTCCCATACAAATGGTTTTATAACTAGAAGAATTAAATTCTAAATTAGCAGTGGACAGATGACACTAAAGTTGGTATATATTTTGTATAGCACCATTTCGAATGTGGGGGAGGAAAAAGAAAACATGAATTGCACAATGGTTGGAATTGAAGAATATGTCGATAAAAAGACGATATTTTACCTCTATCGATTGAATTTAACTTCAAAGCATACAATCTTTGGGCATTATCTTGAAAAGCAATATTAACCTGGTAAAGAATTATTTGATAAGAAAATAATTAGAACGAAAAGAATGAAACACATGCACAAAAACATTGATGACACATGAAAAATATAAACAAAAACAAGAATCATCATTATTATCATTGGTTGAAAGTGACAGTTATAAGTCTTAAGTAACATGAGTCCATGGCACCATCCATATTAGTTTAATTTAATCTTAATAAATCTTGGCTTGTTATAGCATCCATATCAATTTATTCTGCACTAAAATATAAAGAGAAATATTGGAAAGAAAGACCCCGTAAAATTGTTCCCTTAACTGAAATGTATGTGAAAACAACACTGCATTGTTACTCGTCCAATTAATCATCAAATCACTGTTCTAAATAGTAAAACAGGAATAAACCATAACCACAGTGATCAAACTATCTAATAAGTATATCAATTCATGTGACGAAGAAATAAATAGTATACTTCCATAATAAACTATGAATGATTAATCTGAAGTTCGGAGGCTTAAAGACTTTTTGTAATTGGTTCAATCTATCACATGGAAGGATTTGCTTACATTAATAAGAATTAATATACAAATGGTAGTAAGATCCATACCTTGTCCATCTAATAAATTTTATAACTATACTTTTGAAAAGGTTAAGCAATCTAAATAGCACGACATGAAAAATCAAGTATCTGGTCTACTGGTCCATAAATCTACTGTTTGGCGACAGCGATGGTAATAGCATTTACAAGCAAGTAAGATGTTTGCAAGTTCTCTATCATAGATTACAGAAGATAATAGCATGTAGACCTTACTATACATGTCATACCAGCAATGATCATTAGCTACATATATCTGAATGTGTTCTTTTCTACTATGGAAGATGTTTCCATATAGTTTGAAATGTATTTGTATCAAACTTCCTATTAAGAAAATTGAATCGTGATTAAACATCAGTTAATATTTGTTTGCTAACTTAATCATTAATGTTACTATATAATTTACTTGCATTCAGCAAAACTACCCATCAGCAACAAGAGCTTCTATGCCAGAACAGATTCTTAGTCTTAATATACTTCTCAATGGGGTTTGATAGAAATTCAGCTCGACGGGTGTTGATTTAAGCTAGAAACGACATCACTGTGGCCAAAGCCGGCCCATAGGGCAGCCCACTAGGCTTAGGGCAACACCTAAAATATTTTATATTAAAGGCTAAAGAATAATACAAATGAGCTTAAGCCTGGTTGAATGAAGCTTTTCTCTAAAGGTTAGTGCCTTGAAAAATGAAGATTGTGACAGTGTTCAAAACCCAAAAGGGCAACATTTTTGTTTTATTTTCATGATGTTCTTTATAAAATGAACTATAATTTTCAAACTTGCGCTAGGACAGTGAAATGGATGTGCTGGCTTTGACTGTGACCACAAATACACTTCTTGGATCTTAGTCTTAACACTTGCCGATATGTTTACTACTAGCTAGAAATCTTTTGTTATAAATCGATGATTTTATCACTAGCTGCTGACTTAGATTATCATCGAAGAAAGAAAATAAACGAGTGCAAAAATAGTACCTTTTAACTTCTTTTCTCGATGAAAATTATAGCTCGTCGTTAAAATTGGTACCTTTAACATGATAAATTCCACATGTTAGCAAATCCAAACAAAAATGGAAAAAAAAAATACAACTTAAAAGAACTGAAGTGGAATTGGTGATGTACCTGAGAGAGAAATTTGATGGCGAGATTAAGCGACCAAATTCAATTTTGGGTTAGCCTTCTATGGTAGAACGAAGAAGACTGAATTAGAGTAGAATTTTCATTTTAAATTTCGTTTGAAGGTCAAGCGTGAGGAACTTTGTTTTGTGAATATACGTACAATTAAGGATATTGGGTTTGCAAATGCAACCCGATAAGATATTATTTTGAAAGTATAGTAATACCACGAAAATGCAGAAAATTTCCAACTTCTTTCGTTATTTATTGAAAATAATTCCTTTTCAAATTATTTTTCAGAAGAAAGCGAAAATCGAAAATAGTCAGAAGTGATGGAAAACCAGAAAAATGAAAAAATACCCAACCCCACGCTAAATGCATTGTTAAATAACTTGCAGAAATAGACCAGTCATAAAAACATGAAATAATTAAATTGTCTAACAGCAAATTAAAATCATCATAAATTGTGATACATTATTTTCAGAATATAGGTTCAATTTGTAAATATATACTAACTCAGCACAAGAAACTAGCATTAAGCATATCACCGAAATCATCCCTCACTTGTACAACATAATGTTAAAGACGGTGAGATCTCAAATGTAGCTACTGAATAACATTAGGCATGCAAACTCGCCATCCTTGATGTCCTTAATTTTTTCCTTTCATGGCAGATCTGAGATGTTTTAAAAGTGTTTTTATTTATCATCTCATTTCTTCGAAGAGCCAAAACCTCCAAAACCCATCATGGCTGCAACATCAGCATCAATTTCTGGTTCTTCTTCCATGGCCTTCTCTTTCTGCATAATTCGTGTACAGTAAATTTCTAATACCACATGACACAAATATACAGTCTACAGATTAGATCAATCATAATTCAAATATATTGGGATAAAACAGGCACATTTCATCAAAAAAATTACCATAACAAGTGTGTATACAAACAATTCTGATCATATTCATCGACTGTGCTGTGTGTGTGCAAGACCAGGAAAAAAAAGAGGGGGGGGGGGGGGTCCAAACCTTCTTTTCCTTCTTCCTTTCACGCCGTTCTCGCTTTCTTTCTTCTTCCTCTTTCTGTTGCTTCAATATCCTCTCATCAAAATCTTAAGTTGAAGGAAAATGTAATCAAGTTATTTGCATAGACAAAAACCAATTATACATCAACAAAAATACAAAAAAGACAACTGCGGGCATTCCAGGGGTATAGAGATGTCCATTAACTTGCTTACCTTGCTCAGTAAAAGTATCAGGAGTTTTCCGCTTCTTAAGACTCTCAAATCTTTCTTGAACCTTTGAAGTTTAAACATATATACAATACAATCAAATTACTTGTAAATCATAAAATTTATAAATCACATTAACTGAAATAAAAGGCTATATAAGGTTAAGCCAATAATTTGGACATGTATAAAATATCAAGTGTGATGCTTAAAAGCACCCCAGAATAATACTCTTATTGATACCATAAAAAGTTCAATAAATTTTAATAGAAATATATTATTCCTAATACCATGTTTTTTTTCTTTAACTAGGTTAAATTATATTAAACAAACGACAAAACAAAGTTAGTCTACTCTCTTCCATTGATAATCTACTATTATTCTCACACAAACCATTGCCAATCAATCAAAAAATCGATCATCCTCAAATTGGTTGCAATCAGAGCGTATATTTAAATCAATAAAAAAAATTACCTCGACATTCTAGATTTCTTAACATCAACATTCATAGGTTCCAATCAGTTCAGAGGATAGATTTAGACTTAGGATCTGGTGTTCTGAGAGAGTATAAAATGTTGGGAGGGATTACTTAATTTAAATAGATAATAAGTTTGGTGATGTTTCCTAAATGGTATCGTGACGGTGAGAATCATTTCAATACTTTCAGTTTTGATATTAGGAAGAGTAATTTGAGAAGCATTCAGCAGGACACAATATTCATTCTATGTATTCTATTATTTTACGAAGAATTTATGCATATAATATAGATCCCAATAGTAGAAAATAAAGGTAGAACCAAGGTATGAGATATCGGTCAGTACCCTGAAATTTCGGTAGTGTCGTACCAGTGCTGACACTTACCGAATCGGAACCAAGCATAAAACTCGGTTCCGATTAGGGTTTTTTTTTAAATCGAAACCGAGATTGAACAGCTTACCTGAACTCGATTGCAACTTGAAATCAACAAATATGGTCATATCTAATTTCGGCATCTTTTTTCAAAGCTTCGGCTCTTATTTTATTCTTCTTACTCTAGTCGACATTCACTTTCATCTTTTTTTTTAGCCGAGCTGAAGTAAAGATGAAGACGAGAGGGAGTTGAAAGGGGATTACTTTTTTTTGTCTTTTTGCCCTAATCGACATCGACTTTCAGTTATTTCAGTCCAGCCGAAGTAAAGATAAGAGCGGGGGTTAAAGAGATTACACATTTAAATTAGATATTGGGCTGAGATGTTGTTTGGGCTTGCTTTGTTAAGTTGAATTTAATTTTCAGCAAATATCCTTTTTATTCTAATTGTGTCTCCTTTGTTTAATTGGTTTAGTTATAATGTTCCATTCTAATTTAGGGTTAACTAATAAATTATAATATTTAGTTTAATTCTAATTGGTATATTGTTACTTTTCCCGCTATATAATACAAAAATTCCAAACCGAAAACAAAATCAAACAAAATTTTCAAAATTGACCGAAACTGAGAAAATTTGAACTGACCAAAACCGAGTTTTCAAACCTTGGGTAGAACGCATTAAATACTATTTACTGGAGAAATTTTATGCTAGTCACGCTGTAGTAAACAGGTACTTCGAGGAAAACGGAAGAAAACGTTGCCGTTTATACAAGTCATGCCGTACTAGGCTCAACACTCAAGTTTGACAACACAGTGACACACAGTTACAAACACACACACGCACATGCATGTGCGGGGATAACAACCCTTCCCACTACGCATTTATATTTTTTTGAATTCAACTTTGGGGCAGTTTAATGTAGCACTGTCAATGAGTACCCAAAAAATCCGAAATCCACCTATATTCGTATCTCAAAATGAAAAAATATCATAAATTCGAAAACATATACGAATAAAGATGTGATAGTATCCACATCCGAAAATTATCTGTCCGAATTTTATCAATAAAATAGTTGAGATTATGCATATTTTAATACACAATGATAGATATTTACTATTTTATCAATGTAATAATTCATACTATGCGTGTATAAATGAATATTTGTTATCCAAAACTTAATTTTATCATTATAATTATTAGTTTTATATTTATATTACCATTATAAGCGAAAAGGATTTATGTAGGACCACGGTTTTTCATTTAATTTTTTGATTTTATTAATTCCGAGCGGAGCGGATAAATATCCAATATGCATCCGTATCCGCAGATACGGATACGGATATGACAGTATCCTTATCCAAAAATATCCATTGACAAACCTAGTTTTGAAGTATTTAGTGCATTAAAAATGCTAAGTTAAAATTTATCTATGAATTCAACTTTATTTTAGATATTAGATTTGAAAATGTTGGGAATGTCCAAACAATCCCCGTTCTGGTGAAAATGAACTTTAAATATATAAAATAGTTTCCAAAAATCACACTTCATTTCGAATTGAATAACTTGAAAAATTATCAAGGTGTGGCACAACTATTGTAGTCGATCCCTGCCCACATCCACCACACACACATACATACATATAGGGAAAAGATCTTCATTCTTAAAATTTACACTCAAATTCAAGTTATTAGTTGTTAGATCACAACAGTCACATGGTCAAAACCATTACAGGGACTAGGGAGAAAAATAAAGGAGGAATTCAGAAGGATCAAAGCAATAATTTAATCTATAGTATTAGATTTTATTTTAAAAAAAAGATCATTTCCTATATATCTACGATTCTTACAGTTACACAATTCGAAATTAAATGGAACTCAGGAATTTTCAATATATAAAAAGGATTATTTTGAAACTTCTAACATGCTCAAAATGTTACGGTGATATCAACCGCTAAAATATTTATTGAAACCATCCGTTTGAACTCTATTATTAGAATATGTTAGGACTAACCACATTAGTCAAAATTTTGTGAAGATATCTTGAATAATTAATAACATACAAATTTCCATTTAATTTCAAGATAACTTTAAAAATCGAACGGGTATAGATAAGGTGTAGCGGAGGGAGATATACAATACTCTTCCTATACTCTTCCTATGTATACATATAAATGTACATATACATACATGTGTATACATATACGCATGTTAAACGGGGAAGGTATCAACTACACCTCTTACATAACACCTTGATAAATTTTGGTGTTAAACAATTCAAAATGGATCCAAATGTCAAAAATATGTTTTTATATAGTTTAAGATCATATTAACAGAAGTCCAGTCTGTTTGGATAACCTTTGCATTTTCAGAAATAATATTTAAGATTGAACGATAAATTTAACGACTTATACTCAACTTCACATTATGAACGTTCTCGAAATTTTAGGGTGTTCTAAAAATGTATGTAGAATGTTTGTATTGTAGATTAAACATACTCAAATTTTAGTTACATTTCAAATCGAGCGGGATGGGTGAAATGGCGACAAACGTCTGGGATTCTCTGTGATAGGAAGGTCCCACAAAAGTTTAAAGGAAAGTTCTACAAAACGACAATCAGACTTGCGATATTGTATGGTGCAGAGTGTTGGCCTACTAAAAGCCAACACGTCCAAAAGATAAGCGTAGCAGAGATGTGTATGCTACGATGGAGTTGCGGTCATACAAAAAGAGACCGAACTAGAAATGATGTTATACGTGGTAAACTTGAAGTAGCATCAATTGAGGAGAAGCTAATTCAACGTCGCTTAAAATGGTTTGGACATCTTCAACGAAGGCTGCCCGAGGCACCTGTGCGAGTTGGAATTATAGGCTGCGTTGAATGCTCAAAGAGAGGTAGAGGTCGACCAAGGTTGACATGGAAGAAAGTAGTAAAAAGGGATTTGAAGGATTGTGGTATATCCGAAGAGCTAGTGACGAATCGAAGCGAGTGAAAGTTAGCGATTTACGTACCAGAACCATGAGCGTTGAGTTCTATAAATTTTAGATTACAGGACTAGGGAACAAGAGCCTAAGACGTAGGTTTCGTCTTTGACCAATATTACTATTAGTATCATTATCGCTATTAGTATTATTATTATCATTCCTCTTATATATACACATATATTTTTGTATTTTATTTTACTTGGTTATTATTACTAATTTACTTATTTGACTTTATTTTATTATTATTGTTATTGTTATTATTATAACTTTTAAATTGATTTTGTCATTTAGTTTTGGGTTCCATCTCTAGCCAACCCCAACTTGTTTGGGAATAATGGCTTAGTTGTTGTTGTTGTTGTTCAAATTGCAGAATTAAAGAAAATATTAAGGCGTAGCATATGGGTACAGCGCAAGGGGTGTGGTCAGTCTCTTCCCGTATGTATATGTAATGTGTATACATACGAATACATACACAGAACACACACAAATATCTACAATGCGCATACACATTGCATATATTCGTATTTGATTGGTTGATTATAAAAACCTATGCACACACAACACAAACACAAATATCTACAACACGTACACATGTTACACATATTCATATGTAATTGGCCAATTATAAAAACCTACATTACTTGGTACTCGATCATGCAGTACACAACTTATTACGGTATGCGGAATCAATGCAGTACGCAGATCGAAAACAAGAATTGAAAACATTACATATTGCGCAACACAATACGTTAGGGGTGGGTTTAATCAAAACGCTTGAGCAGAAATGCTTACATACAAAATATACATATAATATTCTTAACCAGTACAAACATATATTATGAACATAAAACCAAGTAAAAAAAACAAGAATTTTTAGCTCTTTTAAAACTGATTTGAAATGATTATTATTTGTTTATATCTTCCATAAGTAACCATTATTTCTTAAGACGTTAATATAATACCTTCGATTGTAGAAATGAATGTTTTGGAATTGTTGGATTAAATGTTTTGGAACTTCAAATTTAGCATTTTCAAACGTTAATATTTTAACATACAAAATCATGTGTGCACAACATTTCAAAATGTTAGTGTATTGCATTTCAAAAACACAGTATCAAAACAAAATACGATAGTCAAACCATGAATTGTGGTAAAATAGGTAAACTGATCCTGATATAACATTAAACGCAATAACTGCCAGCACTGATTGAGCAAAATTCTACAGTTTTAGTGCTTCTTAAGAAGCATTTTTTCAATAAGAGTTACGTATACATGTATACATGCATGCACAAAGTTGCTATGGTAACAATATACTTACTATTAACATATCATTACTGAGCAAATGATAATCAATATTGAGCTATATCGATATACATATTACTCGAATTTTGCATCCAGAAAAATCAAAAGAATAATATCAAAGATAAGTTTAAAGAGTTAAACAAACATCGAAAATGTTGCTCTTGAAAATCAAAGATAAGTTTAAAGAGTCAACCTAGAGTTCGGCCTAGGTAATTTAAGTGTTGAACCAAAGCGAACTCTGAAGTTAATCATAACCCACCCAACATGTGACACGAAGCAAAACTCAAAGCACTTGGTTGCTTTACTCTAAACATTTGATTGCTAGCTTCGGAGCCATAGCGCTCGAACTAGACCGGACTCAAAATAAGCTAAGCACTTGAACCCAAGCCTCCATCTCTACACCACTCGAATTCACCTAGTATTTATTTCATGACTATAATTATTGAGATGAACCCAGTATTTATTTCTGACTTTAATTATTGAAATGGACCCAGTATTTATTTCATGAGGTCATAAATAATTGTAGCGGATCCATGGAAATATAAGAAATATATGGATTAACGGGCTTTATCAATAATAACAAATTTGCTTTTATTCAAAGGCTTAAAACAATGAATTTTTAATGCGTTTATCAATTGGTAATTTTACCAATATCAATTATAGATTTACCAATCTATCGATATAATAGTGATTATTTTACCAATAATACTGATATAATCATTTTAATCTCCGCTTTTTGTTGATTTATGTATCTTAATCATAAAAACTAGTTGAAATATACAATCTCAAGAATATGCTTGTAGTTTAATTTATGATGATGCTTCGCTGTTTGTTTTTCTAAATTTAATTTTGAAGATGAACCTTACTTCTTTCATGAAGTTGTACATAATTTGTAATGAATCCAGGAAATATATTCACAAAGGATTTAAATATCTTTTACCAATAAGTCTATCGATATATAGTACAAAAATTGTACATGATTTGTACTTTAAATATCTTTTACCTATCGGTAAAATTACCATTGCAGATCATTGGTTTACCAACCAGTCTATCGATATATCGGTTAGTATTTTACCACTGGTATTGATATAGTATTGATACTCATTATTAGATTACAAATGGAATCAGTACGGTAATGGTATTTTCTACCATAACATCCTATACACACATAACATACATATAACATGTGTGTGTGTGTTGCAATAAGCGATAGGCGAGACGGCAAAGTTAAAATTAATAGTGATTAATTAGTGTTTAATCGATGCTCATTCTTTTAAAGGCTACAAACTCAATGTAACATTTAAATTCTATGATTGTTATCTACCGTTATAGCAATACAATGATAACACTAATTCATGCTTGATTTTTTGTAGATAAAACTGGAAAGCAACAAAGATACCTATTTTTTAACAATAGTTATGATTTTTATAACCAAAAAATTTGAGAATTCAGCCCCTACGATCTGTGGTATTTTTTGAAATCATTGTGAATATTTTTCCTAGATCAAAAGTATATCCAATTTACAAATGACAGTCAGAACTAACATTTTTCACTCCTTTCACGGCTGCCAATAAGTGAGAAACGGCACTGAAAACAGTGTTGGCCCTAGCCCATACCATTAAGCATGGCTGGACTTTATTGATGTTTTTCTGGATAATAAAATGAAAATCAAAATAAAATAGAAAATGATAATGGAACCTTTCAGAGACCAGCCAACATAATTGATAAATAGACAATAAAAATGGGCCCAATAACATAAATGGGCCCAATTTCCATTACCACAGTGCCGTATGGTTTATTAAAAATAATGCAAATATACACATAAATCAAGGGTTGAATTGGTTAATAAACCTGCTAGCATCTCATTCCTGAGCAGTCACTTTCGATTCCTCTTCCATCATGTGCCTTTTCATTTCATGTTGCTTATTTCTAAAAATTTCTTCAATAAACTAGTCAGTTGATTGATCGTGGCTAAATAGCGACTTCAGCTATGGCCAAAAAGCAATTTCAGCTATGGCTAAACAGCGATTTCAGCTATTACGGCTAAACAGAGGTTACGGCTATGGCCGAAAGTATTATATTGGATTTCTCAGTTGGATGGGATGAAATCAGGTATGGCGTCATTATACCTGAGTTCAACCTAGATCCATCGCTGCTCATAAGTGACTTATAAGCACAATATTTTTTGGGAGAAAAAAATCAAACAAAAGATTAGTAACTAGCAGCGCCGCTGGAGTGTGCGCTCCTACATATACACACATATGTACATATATGCACATAGATAGATACTTTCTAAAAAACATCAGTGATTGGTGTCCATGAGAGTTAACCCAAGACCTCTACTACATCTACAATCCAGATCCATTATCATCCATTAGTGCACATCAACAAAATGAAGACCTACAAATAGCCCTGAAGGATGTATTTTAGCCCATAATATTCATCTAAGCATCGCCACTGGTTCGAAATTTGCACATTCTTCTTATCTTGATGCTCAATTACTCAAACACCCTAAGAGGCCAAACATATGAACTGTACCGCGCGCACACATGTATTATGTCACCATTTGACAGAACAGGCCGCTGCACCTGCATGTATAAATGCCTACGTACAGCGTGAAATGAAGGTTTCAGGATAGCATGAGAATGAAAAAAAACTGATGTTTAAGGGCATCACTTGAGCGTGAGGCAAAAGCGGTGAATGGTCACCAAGTCATTCTAATATGAATGAGATAATAGTTGTGTTTGTACGATATCTGGAGAAAACGTCATGCTTTCATATTTGTGATGGTGCTAATGTGGTCAGAGTCATATACAATGACAAAACCAGGATTTTGCCATATGGAAGTGGAATTGCTTTGGTACAGATAATTTGGCACATTCATGCATATAATAACAAAATGTAAAACTAAATCATATTAATTTAAATTAAATGATATTGGCAAACAAATCCACACAAATAATCATAGATCACTAATTACTCTATTTAAGTCTTGCTCTACGAAGTTGGGGAAATCAAATTCATTCATGATCGGCTCAAAGATCATGATTTTAGTGATTTCTCTTCAAATATATTATCACGTGATTTTCAAGCAAATTAGCATCCATCTTATATCGACGAAAACGATTATATTACAGTTAAACATCTAGCGCAATGGTGAATTGCATTTTGCATTCTTGTGAGGAATGAAGACAAGGTTTTTCGCTAGTCTTTTTATGTAGCTTCATACAGTAATAAATAAGATTACCACTAACTTCTAATCAAAAAATTACGATATACTCAAACAAGCTGAAAATTGTATACCCAATAAGGTGACAATATAGAGACTATGGTGACAATTGACAATCGAATTTTTCAATCAGCACCAGATTCCAATCACACTAGAATAGCACTAAACAGGTTGTAACTAAACCAAATAAAAATATAAGCACTCAATCTTTGTTACTTGACATAGACACCAACAATTATTTAATACCATCAGAAAAACATTATAACCCATCCATATCCACCGAACATGTCATAAGACTCACAACAAGAAACAATCTATTGATTCCAAGAAAAAATATGCATATATAAGTTACAATGTATATTTAGAGTATTCCACTGAAAAAGGGCATCTACCATATAAATCCGCACAAGAAGTGTGCACAGAGCAAGAGCATTTTCAATTCATGCAATCTAGTGTTATCAAAAATATTAAAATCTTATGATTTGAATATCATTTCAAATCAAATCTTTTCGTTCGATTGAATTTACATTTTGATTCAAACTCAGTTAAAATCGCAACTGAGAAAAATCATTCAATCTACACTACATATTCAAGGTATTTATTTGGAACCACAATTCCAGCTCTAATGTTATATAAACAAAATAAGAAAGAAACAAATGAGAACGTTGAGTTTTAGGTTTGGATGTACAAGGCCAAACATCAAAATCAATTCAAAGTGCGTACAAGCCTTGAAATAAATCTTTTGGATATACGGTTTATGATATATAGATCCCGTCTCGATTTAAAGAGTGTAAACTTACGATTTACCTTTTGAATCCCACTTGGAAACCTACTGGAGTCGGTATGCGTTTTGTGGTATGTATGGAAGATTTAAGTGATTAAGGTACGGGTTTTGCTCTTTTTTTGGGTTGGGCGATTGTCCATCCAATCAATTACCTAGACTTGTCATTGCTTATGTATTGCTAACATGTCCACACATTAACTTGGTAATTCTACCATAACAAGTACCTCATTTACAAACTTTAAAGTATAACTTTACTGAATTAATGGTCTATAATTTAAATCTCATTTTAATTTAAAGTTTGAACTTTTACGATTTAAAACCATGGATAAGATACGTATGGAAGATTTATGTGATTAGAGTTTAATTTTTGCTCTTTGTATTTTCTTGGGTTGGGCAATGGCCCATTCAGCCGTTTATCTAGACTCATCATTGCCCTAATATTACTAATATGTCACACATATTAGCTTGGTAGTTCCACCATAACAAGTACATCATCGTCCAATGTTAACAAGTCATCAACTATATTGGTAACATATTATGTAAAAAAACGAAATCCATATGAGTTTCTAACAATAACAGATGATATTTGTATGCATAAAGAATGTACTAACAATGCAAGTACTTCACAAGTAAAGTCCTCTGCATTTTCGATTACCATTAATCAATTTGTTCAAAAAATAACATTGATTCTAGGACTTTGCAAAATTTCCTATCCCACAATAGGAAGTCGTCGTTAAAAATCTTGCATGTGACGTTATTCAACATCCACGTATGTTTATCGCATGGTTCAAAACTCCATTTTCCGAAGTATTTTGTCAAATTTCAGCTCCGTTCCGAAAATTTTGGACATTCCATTTTAGTTATGGTTCTTGTTTACATAACAATGTTAATAAATACATCAAATTTGCATTCAATCCTAAAAATTTCTTTACTGCCATATAATTTATTTTCTTTTACTGAGCCTGTTTAGCCTAAATGACAATTTTGCTACAGATTTGTAAATTTGCCCTCAAAACCATTTTTCTAAAGCCCAAGGTAATGCAATTCTTTAATTTACAAAAAAAGCATACCCAGCATCATCCTAAATATTAATTTACCTTTTGCAAAACCTTCGTCATCAGCAAACATAAGCCCCGATCTTTTTCAATAAACAAAAATTCCTTTCACCTATAAAATCAAGCCTTAGATGCTCGATTGCAACAAATTTCTGAATTTGAAGAAGATCGGATCAACAACTTAAATTCAAGTTGCTTGCTCAAATCGAACATGTTTTTTCTCCTTTTTTCTTTTGCTTAAATTTCATCCCAATCCTTCTTCTCGTATGCTTTCAAATCAATGCTTTTACTTTCTTCACATAGGGAAAATAATTATTTGTTGCTAGCTAAACCGGAATAGGCCATTTTGCAAATTCTAGTCCGATCAACGGATAACTGGACCGAAACGGGCTTATTTCTGGCGCATCGGCCAAAATTTTAAACCTTGGCACGCATATATATTTGATTTTTTTACTAAAAACCAATGCAAAATTTTCTCATTCTCAAATTTAATTTGCAAATATCTTATATCGAACTGTGATCGAAAATTTGAAAGAGGAAGGCTGGGCGGAGGACGAAAAGCAAATAACTCTTACGTAGTCAGTACAGTCGTAGATGTTGAGTGCACTCAATAATTGTGGATGAAAGATGATATGGAATTATTAGACAAAAAGGTTTGCTATGTTTGATGCAAATGCATATACAAGAAAAAAAATTATTGTTGAATTTGTCGAAGTTAGTATTTTACTTTTAGTGGTTTGATGACTTTGAAAAGATGACTTTTTGTACCGGTAGTTGTTCCCACTGCAATATATTGCACTACAAAGTTTGATAGTTGACTAAAGGCTCCGCTCATAAAAAGTAGGTTTTCAAATTTTTATGACCCATCACGACAACCTTAACATTATATTATGTGCAACTTGTGATTTGTTGCTAACGAATATTAACATGTCAAAACTATATATAAACTTTTTTATTATTTCTTATTAACGAACAATATAGGATTTATATTTTTTTTAATATTGAGTGAGTATGAATGTAGTGTCACGTAGGATAAAATGAATAGTGGATAAAAGGCAAGAAGCAAATTTGGATTATAGTGGACCCAATCATAAAAAAGTTTAACTGGTATAAATAATTTTGACTATGGCTAATTTACATATTGCAAAAAACTTCACCAAATGGAAATGTTTGCTTTATATAATAGGTATATAACATCTTTTATAAACAAGAAAATACGTAATAGTATTAATATCCCTATAATTTGAGGTAAAGGTTGTATTATGATAATATCGGTCCAATGACATGTTTTTGTCAAGGGAATCAGTAGAACGTTTGCTATAACATATATTTTTTCCAAAAGATAAGATAATTGATCGACTGGATCATGAAATGAATGACAGTGGATAGAGATGATTCTTGTTCTTAGAGATATTGGCATTGGCCCTAGGATGCAACACAAGCTCTTTCTATTGTTTGATAGATAATATTATTATCATTAAACTCCGTCTTTAATCCAATTTATATTCAGCTTTGGTTTGTACTAATGATTGAGCAGGCAAATCTTGATGTGGATATTGTTGTTTATGGACCTACTTCAAAGCGTTTGTTTCCATGCTCTCTTACTTTGTTTCCATCAATTGATACTAATAATTCTTTCTTACTTTATTTAGCCACTATTACGATATTTTACTCGGATTTTATTATTTATTAGTCAATAGTTGTTAAGTAATTTTATCTAATCAAAACATTCACTTAAATTTCTTATAATTTGAAGCACACTTATTTGAAGCACAATTGAGCCTCAACGAGATGGTACAAATGAAATAGTTTATGGAATAATTATTTTTGTATATGTCGGTATCATGTGACATGTTTTTATAGGCCATATATAAATATATTTGTACACGTCAATGGGTATGAAGTGACAAAGTAAAAATAACGGAAGAAGAATGTCATTATGATGTATTAAGTTTTCAAACGTAGAGAAACCAAATAGCACAATGTACAAAAGGCATTTAAGCAGCTTGAGAACAATTCATCTATTGTAATTCAGATATAATTGGTGCTCTTGTGCAATTTACTACGAGGAATTAATGCCCAAAACTATGAAAGATAAGAATAAATTATCGCCATCTACAAACTGTTTCATACCCATGAGAAATATATTTGGAAGCAATTGCACATATCATGGAATCTAAGACCTTGGGTTGCAATCCTGGCAAACCACGATCAAGAATCAACTGTCACTCGAAGAGCTTATGGCGTTAATCTCTCATTGATTATTATGTTTCCCATGTAAATCCATATAAATATAACGCAACGTGAATGTTGAAATGTAACGAAGCTGTATTAGTGGTTATAAAACTTTCCTTTCTAATGCTTGAAGATGATTTATCTACTAAATTTGTATCCCTGAAATTTAGTATATCTTTGACGATTAATGGCAGTTGCACATTGACAGGATTTATTGTTGTGTGTACTTTTCATGTCAAATGTTATGGCATAAGCATGCATTGTTTATTGATTATTGATAATTAGTGTGTTTAGTTTAAAGATTGGATTGTGATGAGTCTGTATATATTGTCGTTTTGGCCGAGTAGAAAGTCTATTTACCCTTTTTTTTCCATACATGTGGACCATGTGCATATGTACTAAGATTAGATAAATCTGAGCAGGGATCATTGTCCTGTTCTTGGTTACCAATGGGAACTATGTACATGTACGAAAAATTCCCCATTGCATATACTTTTCTGAACATCTTAAATTAGTTGTTTTGCTGCTAAGTTACTCATAAATTATGAACTGAAACTTTCGCGAAAAAATACCTGCTGCAGAGACGATCGCTCAACACGCATTGACATACCCAAAGCTCTCTGATCTGTTCATTACCATGATTAATACAGCATTAGGATATACTATAAGTGCAGCAAAAGTAATCAGAACCAAAATTACAGATAGCACATACGTTTCTTCCCATTAATATGATCTAAATAATTAGCTGAATCTTTAACCACACACTCACAAACTGAGCAATAGTATCCAGCCTGCAATATATAAGTATTGAACAGAACTGTTATATGTTAAATAACAAGTTTAAGCACATTTAATTGGATTTTATTATACTATGATATAGATAACACAAGTGGAATCAAATTATGCGACAATGGACAAAATTTATAATCTGATTTCTCAAATAGTCAAGGACTTTAATCTCTCTTGCATACCAGATCAAACGATTATTTCTTAAATTAAAACAAACAAAAAAAGTTCCATGTAAAGCACAATAGATCGTTGATCCGATATATCTTAAGCTGCTGGCTTGCAGAGTCGATATATATCAATAATTCATTTGTAGAGGTTTTATAAAGTAAAATAAATGCAGATTAGACATTTAGGAGATTTGAGGAAGCAAGAAAACACCCAATATGATCAATGGGAGTTGACCTCATATAGGGAAAAACATATTGTTAGCATTTGTTCAAACTCCCGTTGCAGCATCACTGACCTAGTCCAAATTATGCTATCATAAAAAAAAATAACCGTAGGCATGCTTCTCTTCTAAGTGTATAATATACTTCAGTAATCTGCATCAACCAACCTATATAACTGAATAATAATGATAAATTTTCTTCAGAGATCAGATAATATCTTTGATCAACTTAACAAGTGGAGCCAATTTTTTGTTCAAATCTCAATGCTTTTCAGTTATTTATTGGTTTATCCAAGAGATGCATGTCATTTATGCTATCATGCTATGATGACAAGCACAAGGTTGTTTTTGGTTATTTTCTACAAGCAACTACAGTCAATAATCGGAAATAACACAAAACATGGTTTCCTGAATTGTTTGCCATAAATCTTAGGTGCCAACAGAAAGAGATTAAAAAAAAGTTACTGCTTAACTGCACTTCTTGATAATCCCGGATATTATGACAATATAGCAGGTGCAAGCAAATTACCTGTTGGCTTAGTGGTGCAATCGGAGTGACAACCTGGGACAGTACATGAGATAGTAAATTATGAAGCTTCAACGATTACAAAGAAAATATATAGCAAAAGGTGTATAGACATCAGTACAACAAACGGAATGATTCATCAAGGTATATTATATAAACCAGCCTGGTACATGACGGTGTAAATTGTACGTTAACAACCAACAAGATAGGGAGTGAAATCAGCTTTTACTTTATCATAGCATTGAAGTTCACCATAATCATGCTTTATACAAAGTGAAAATATAATCAAATAGCATGATTGTTCCGCAAAATCATCATATTAACAAGTAGACCATCACTGCTACTATGCATACTTTTAAAGTTGAAAATGTCATCAACTAGCATGATTGTTTCTTCAGAAAATCATCATATTGGTAAGTACTATGCATACTTTTAAAGTTGAAAATGTAATCAACTGGCATGATTGTTTCTTCAGAAAATCATCATATTGGTAAGTAGACCATTGGTAAGCATACTTTTAAAGTGGTCACAGCCCGTTTTCAAAATTAATATAATATCGACAAATTAATATAACAACAAACAAAAGAATACTACATAGCATCAAACCTGAGTTTTCCCTAACCGTGATTCAAGGTCAACTTCGAAATCCCTAGGCTTCAAAGGCTTTCTTTGAACAGGTGGAGCTTTGTCTAAAAGTTCACAAAAATAAAATAGGAACATTTAAAACACTATGACAAGAAAATTTTGAAATATATCCCCCCAAAGTCCATGTTATAATATCCACCTTTGGATTTAAAGAGGCCTTCCTCTTCATCCTGTCAGAAAACACGACATAAAATTAGTTATGTGCAAAAGAATATTATGAGCATTTTAACATTTGTCAATTGCAATATCATTTTGTATTTTAGTTAATATACATCTTCATGATAAACACATGTTGATTACGCACATGAGCAACATACATCAAAGATATATGCATGTGTGCATGTTCTAAAAAAATTCCTGCGAGCTTTTGGACATATTTGCAGTACACTCTTCTTGCAAATCAACTCGTAATCTATGTTTTGAAAATATAACAATACAAATTATATGTAACGTAATTTTTGTTGTTGGAAATGACCCTATCACATAACACATCTACGAGTAAAAAACTAGTAAGTGCAAACCTTTTCTCTTTGTCTTGCTCTCTCTAAGTACTCTTCCCTGTCCCATTTTCGTCTAGAAGTATTATCAACTCCAACAGCCTGTTCATAAAGAACAAGCATGATACCATTATTTGTCCTATAAGTAGTTATGACACAGTTAAAATAATAATAATAATAATAATAATAATAATAATAATACTCACCTTGCTTCTGGAATGTGACATTGAATATGCTTAATGATACACTTGTACAGTGCAGTGATTGCAAAAATCGCGATATTGTACGTCCCAAAACGCGATTTAGTAGCCTTCTCGATCAAAGACTTAAATTGGATCGCAACCCGTGCAAAACGTATGATCCTATTTCAGAACGAAAACACTGAAGTCCAATACTGAATGGCGATTTCAACTTAAACATCGAATTGGACCAAAATTAAAAGAGATTTAGTTCAGCATCGCGATCTCGATTCAGCAATAAAAATAAAAATAAAAAACAGAAAAAAATAGAGGAATAGGAAGAAGCAGCAGCAGCAAACCTGAACTGAAGAATCCAGGATTCAGAGGCAGGTTGATTTATTTTGCTCTTCTGATTTCAGATTTTTAACCTCTTCTGGATTATGGTTTTTTCCTTCTATTATTATAAACCCTAAAACTTCAGGGAGTAAGATGATCGATGGGAAGCATAATGATTGGGTGTTAGTACTGTAGACATCAAATTATACGCAATTATCTTCCGCCTTCGCTGATACGAGTGTCTAACCAGTGTGTACACGGTATAATTTATCAAAATATATTATTACGGATATATTTGAAGTTGAATTTATTATGCAATATATGTTTTGTTAAGATGATTAAGTTAGGTACTAAATCTATTCTAAGTACGAGTGGCACGCTTCGCGCGTGATGATGGCACGCACTTCATGCGTGAATTGTTTTTTTACATGAATTGCATGAATATTTAACCGAATTTTTATGCTGAAATTATATGCAATTAGTTTTAATTTTACTTTCTAAATTGTAACATCTAA
The DNA here is from genome assembly GCA_030737815.1 of Allium fistulosum. Lineage (NCBI taxonomy): Eukaryota > Viridiplantae > Streptophyta > Magnoliopsida > Asparagales > Amaryllidaceae > Allium > Allium fistulosum. The sequence continues at coordinate 1,120,965,973 of CM060904.1, read as the reverse complement.
TTTTTTTGTTAATTTGAATTTTTATTTCTATTATTAATTAATGAAGAATGAATTTAATTTTTTATTAGTTTGAATTTATATTTCTGTTATTAATTAATAAAAAACAATTTTGAAAAAAATATTATTTGTTAGATCCTATTTTTAAGTGATATTAGGATTTCGATAATATCCATAAATGGACGTTTTGAATTGGTAAAGAAAACTTATCCGTTAGATCCTATTTTTAAGTGATATTAATATTCAATAATATTTGTAAAGGGGCATTTTTGGTAGTTCACGTTGATACCAAAAAAGTATGACACCAAAAATATTACAACTATTATTAAAGATTTATTTTTTTGTTATGTGATTTATGTATTTCGTATTTGTGCAAAAAAATAAAAGGGACAGTTTGGCTAAAATCCTCATTAAGTTTCAAAATACACCAAACATTCTTGTCAAAAAAAGTATGCAAATTAGGTCCCTATAATTATGCTACTGAATAATTGCAAAATGTATGCAATTATTCAGTGAATAAATGCAGACATTTATGCGGTTATATTCAAGAATTGCAGACATTTCCGCAATTATGCACTGAAAAACGGCGGAAATTTCCATAATTTTTTAAAAATTTGCGGAAATTTCTGCAATTATTCACCAAAAAATTGCGGACATTTCAGTGGAAATTTACGCAATTATTCACCAAAAAAATTGCAGAAATTTCTACAATTATTCATTGAATAATTACAGACATTTATGCAATTTTTTGATATAATTGCATAAATGTCTGCGATTATTCAGTGATGTATGCAATTATTCAGTAACTTAATTTTAGGGATCTAATTTACAATCTTTTTTTAGGAGGAGTTTTCGAGTATTAAGTTTGATTTTAAGGACCTGAGCCTAATATTCACAAAATTAAATTGCCATTTGTAGATAATAATGAGATAAACATTGATTTATTATTTTTAAGCATTTAGTTTTTGTTAATAAAATAAATGAAAGTTAGTATTCTTAACTAATTTTAGAATTAATATTTCTACAAATTTCAACCGATAAATATTTATATTTATAGATTTTTGAGTTTTAACATTGAGTTTATAGTATATTTGCTTAAAAGATAAATTATATATAGATTGAATTTCAAATATTGCTTGAGAGGATGAAAAAAAATACCTTAAACTGAAAATGTAATACAAATGAATCGGTATATTTTATGATTTAAAGCTTTTGCAGTCAATATTAGTATTAAAAGTAAGTATATACATTATTAAAGTGATAAATATAATAAATATTTATTTAACGACTAAAAGAAACGTTGATTGAAAAATGTTACAAACCTTATTCTTATTTTAATTATGTAGAAATGATAACTTGGTTTTTAAACGGTTATTTCATACCTAAATAACTTTAATTTATTACAAAAAATTTCAAAAATAATTAACATCTGCCTCAAAAAGATAATACAATACCAAAAAAAATTCTAACCATACCATCGTATATTTTTATCTATTAGTTAACGTAAATTAAGAATATACATGAATAAAATTTAACATTTTTATAAAACCTATTAACTGAAAATATTCATTATTTTTCAAAATTATAAACTATAATATTCATCACTTACTGTGTCACTCTTAACAATTTTTTATTAACGATAAAGAATTCGCTTGTGTTAAATTTAGAATGGAAAAACATGTATATGTGGAATATTATATCTATTTTAGAAAGAAAAATTATGTATTTGTTTGTTTATAACGAAATACCCACTTTGGGAAGAACATTTATGTATATTTTTCTCTATAATAAAGTGCTAATTTAGAAAGAAATAAATTATGTAAAATTGAATGTATGATTATGGAAAATTGAATGTATGATAATGTAAGCAGAACTAAAGATAATTTTATATATAATCGTGGAAATTTTAAGTTAGATGGACTTGAATGAAACACTGGTTTTACAATTATTGCCAGTATAAGTGTGGTATATAAAACGCATTTAACTATCATTTTTATGACTTATTAGACTAAATAAATATTAGTTGATTGGTTTATTTTACAAATTCAATTTTTGATCACTAAGTTAATTAAAATATATGCACTTAAATATACAATAATATAATAAAATTTAGAGGAATTTTGTGAATAATTGTATATATTATTAAATATTGATATGTAAATGTGAAATGTTAATGGAGAAAGCTAATAGAATTTTGTAATGGTTATAATAATCATAGATTATGGGATTTGAAAATAAAATATCTAGAGAGAATTAAGGAGAATGCTGGAAATTCCTAGAATCAATAAGGGAACAGAAAATTCTTCTGCTTTAATATTATTTAATAGATGAGTTTATGTTTCTTAACACCAAGCTTTTTTTCCCTATCCACTAGGCACCCAAGCATTTCATCTCCCTCCTGAGAGTAAATCAAACCAAAATGCACATATTTTATCTAACAATTATCAAGATGAAGTTTTATTGTTCATCTCAAACAAATCTCGGTCAGAAGTGTTCCTCTTCTCGTTAACCGTAGTCAAGTAAGTATTTTTATTATCGTCGATGATATCCACATCGTCTTAGCATTGTTTTTTATTTTGATTTCTACTTGTTTTGATTTGGTAATGCAGCCAGAAACCATAACATCGAAGACATGAAACCCTATATCGAGAGGCATGAAAACATATCCTAAAGAACAATAAAAATCATAAATAACATATTTATGATTTATTTGTAGAAGATAAATAGACTTTAACACATGAAAAGAAAACTAGCCTCTTTGTAATCATCACAATTGGGATTATCCATAGAATTTTCACCTTCAATCACCTATTAGGCAAAAAGATTTTTTCCCAAGGTTTAGGGTATGGAATTTTTGAAAAGACTTAAGATTCGCTAAGAAAAGATGAGAGATACGGTTATCTAGGGCTGAGTGAAAGAATAAAATATGGTGGTCAGAAGTACATGAAAAAGATTGATATCTAATAAAATTATAATGGTGGCCGGGAAAAAAAACTGGGTGTCAATAGTAGCATACTTAATTTTATACCAACACACGCTTCTTTTCATTTCCTCTTTCCCAAAGACACTTTAGACGTTAAAACCATGTTCAAGCAATTATCATTCAATTGATTTTCTAGGAGTTAGCGCAAGTCGGACAAGCAAGCAATAAGTCAAATCTTGGTTTAAGTTATTGATTTGGGTGATTGAAATCGATGATGAAATATTATATACTTGTTGGTTGTGAAATTGGGGAAACTAATGGGATTTTGTTTTTTAGTGATTACTTGTTACTTGATTATTGAATTTACGAATGTTTAATTTATTTCGGTTTTGCGTAATTGTTTGAATTTGAAGCAGAGGAAATTTGGATCAGTTATTTTTTCGATGATAAGCAGAATAATTTTCTAAGTAAGGCATATTAAGTGCCATATTACATCTTGAATTTTGAACATTTCTTCTATTATTATTCGAGAAGATAACTGTAAACATATAACGGTGGTATTCTCTTCACTTCATATATGCGTGTTTCAACCTATCAATGCTTTGATTTTTGCCGGTATTATCAAAGCCACGTATGATTGATTACTTGGTCTGTAATGCTCCACTTGAAGCTCAAATGAATTATGCTTTAACAGTCATAGTGTTTACTGTTTACAGTAAACACTAAGAATAAATTTCATTAGTGCAATCAAAAACATAGTTTGATGCGGCTATACACGAGGAAACTTTGAAAGTAATATATGTTTGGAACAATTGTATAAGTGAATCAAATAAGTAGTACATGATTTTAATAGCTAAAGGACATGCAATTGGAATCAGACCTGAGAAATTCAACCTTTCGATGATTGATTTGCCGCACAAACTTAAGATTAATTCTGCAAATATTAGTATTCGTAATATGTTTAAATTTACCATAATTCTTTCCATTAACTAAATTTGATTAAAAATACCAAATTTTATCATGCCTGGTAATATAATAAATTTGAGTAACAACATCTAACAAAGAACATTTTCCTTGTACAAACCTTGGTTTATTCAATTAACATAAATTACATATACGCAATATCCCCATGAATTCCCGCAGTTATCCTGAACTTTCTAGCCTTGAACAATGGCAGTGGTTCTAGAAAGCCGTAGAAAAGTATAAAGAAATTGGGGTTGAAGAAATGAATAATGAATTCTAAGGCATATAGCGCTCTCTCTACTCTTGCTATTCATACTGAAAAGAGGAGTAAAAATGCCAATTCATTTGTCGGGCACATCAATTTAGTTATCAAATTTGCTATTAATACTCTCGCCACATTTGTTATGAAATCTTATGTGTGCATAGTTGTGAAATGTTGGTTATCAAGGTTTGGTTACGTGTTCATCTTCTTTATGTCAAACTGTTTATATCATCATTAATTTGTGCATCCCTATGATTTACATATAGAAAAACGGTTATAGTCGTCCAATTAGTTATGTGCATGTGCTCTGTATATATATGTATGTATATGTATATGTGTGTATGTGGCGGGTATTTATATATTATGGTAACTTATAACAGTGTTGTTAATGAATAAATTCGTCAACACCCCATAGTGTAAAACAAGGAATTGCTTTGGAGGAGAATCTTGTCGAGGTCAATAGAAATCATCAAGGTTGAGCATGGAGTCATCGAGATTGGACATAAAGGAATTGGAGTCATCGAGGTTGGATATGTAGTTTTCATAGTCATCGAGGTGGTGTATTAGCTCATGTCGAGTTCCAACTTTGATATCGAGGTCTATGTTGTTATTGAGGATGATGTTATTCAATGGGCAGTTAATATGAAGGTCATCGAGGTTCTAATAAATGACGAAGCTCGATGAGATTTATATCAATGTACAAAATGATTTTGATGTTGTAAACTCAGTAAAAACTCGATACGATATTTATAGTTATGAATTGTAGCTCAAATCAAGCTAATTAGACCATCTCTTTGTTAATTGAACAAATCATTGTAGATACAACACTTTCAATATTACAATGGACAAATCCTTAATTCGATTTAGGGTTTTAAATGAGTAAGAAGAGAAAATCCAAGAATTCGGCCCCTAAAATGAAGGCCTTCGGTCCCTATTTATAGAGTTTGGCGGGAGGCAAGCCTCGTCATCCATAAATCTCGACATCTTTAACTTCATCGAGTGTCAATGGTGAATACTCTATTGGCCTCGACATGAAAAACATTGTTGCACACCGAAGTATGTGTAATTGCATCTTCCTCGGCATGGCCTTCGTAGCTCTAATAATCGACGCCAACACTCTATTGTTGACATAATGCAATGTTAACTTTATTTATGGACATCAACATTAATAAATATTGATATCGTGTATATAGATATGCGGTGCTCTCCATTGGGCTTGATGACTTGGCAGTATTGATCCTTGGCAAGGTTCAACAGTAACTGTTTGTCCAAGGCTATGTGGATTAGCAGCATTGTTGAGAAAGAGGCTTGGTGTTCCTCAATGAGTCTAATAGTTATGATGTTGATTGGAGATGTCTTTGGTAACCTTCTAACTATGTTTACTGATGTCGACATCATCATGTTAATGATGTCGAAGTTAGTTGATGTGTAAGGCTTCCTCAATGATGATAATGATAGTAACAGCCCTTGATGCAACCATGTTAACATCGACATCACTGTATTGATGACATTAAGGCTGAATGCTATGCTGAACTTTCTCGACGACGATAGTGGTAGTAACATTAGCCCCCTTGTGTGAAAGATGCTTTTTACTCTTTAGGGTAAAACCAAGATTCCTTCTGACTGTTGAACTTTAGTGAGACTCCTTTCTTTGTTTTCATGTAAAACAAATAATAACTTTTGTTTAAGACGATAACTTTGATATAAGAAACCTATGGTTAAGGGTAAATTCCAAAATAGAAGTCCAAAAAGATCATGCGATAACATCATCGGGCATAGCATCCAGAACTTTCCTCATAAAGTAAGATGATAAGACCTTTTTGGCATCGCTAATAGAAACATGGAACAATGTCACCTAGTTAAGAAATGTAGGGTTCTTGAACACCTTAAAAGGTTAATGTAAGTTTCAAAACATCCTTTTGAATTAAATTTTTTTTTGGCTTTCGAAAATTGGTTTTCATCATTGCGTTGCTTATGGAACTTTTACTTCAGACTTCTTTCTTGTCCAAGCTTCGCTCCTTCAGAACCCTACTTCGGTGCAAGTCGATGTATAACCCTTATCTCATCTTCTTATTGCAACTTTTATTCTCAATCCTACACTTTACTTTAGTAATTTTAAGAAAGTAAACGTTCATTCAACAATAAAAGTAAATGGTCCGGTATTAATTTAAAAGAAAGAGCTGGAAATTTATTTAGAACTTTGTTTGGTAGTAAGAAGATCAGGGGGCTATAATCATCTTCTAATGGTGAGAAGATCGAAAATCCATCTGGTGATAAGAGATCCCTGTTCAGAATTCCTATTTGATAATAGCATGAAAACACTGAATTCCTCAGAAACCATAAATTCAATGGAAAATCCAAAAATTATCATGAAAACCAACAAGAAAACCAGGATCCATAAAAATTAGAAATTCAAAAAGGAAATCCACAAATCATCACAAAATTCAGTAAGAAAATCAAGAATAAAATCAAAAATTCAACCAAATCTTAATCAAAAGTTTGTCACGATCTCATCTGACAAATAGAAAACTCAAAATTTCATTCAGTGGCAATAGAAAACCTAGTAATAATAATTTGAGCAAAAAAATTCCTAATTATATCTAGCGCTAATTCTAAAATCTTACCTAAAATGCTTTACCGGAAACTTATTAGGGGCTAATACTTTGAATAACAACGGGAATTCTCGTTGTTCAAAAGAAAGTCTCCTACTAATAGATAGGTAGTTTCTAAAGTACCTACAACATATTATTACTATTGTTATATTGGAGCCAAGTAGTTCCGTAAGGCATTTAGTCATTTGGAATAGTAGTTCTGTAAGACCAGTTAGTCATTCGGAGTAGTAGTTCCAAACCAATCAACCGTTTAGCATATAGTTCTGTTCAACTATTCAGCTTTTTAGCTGTTCAGCGAATAGTTCCATTCCGTTGCTTGGCCGTTCAGTAGTGCAAGCTCTGTTCGACTATTCGATCGTTTAGCTGTGCAAGTTCTGTCCTATTGCTTGGCTGTTCAGTAGTGCAAATGTCCAAATAACTATATTAATATTTATAGTATATAATCCTTACCTTAGGATCTCCTTATTCCTAGACCTCGATTAGATCTGTCGAAGTTCTACTTTGACATATTCTTCAAATGATGTTACATTTATCCTTCTAGTAAGAATGAGCTCTTTATTTTATTCCTTTCGTCATTCCATTAGTTTTCAAATTTCTTTATATCTCCTATCTGTACATCTTTTCGAGTTTTGTGCAAACTAATATTTATTCCTTCTTTATCCTTTTCTAGAATTCTATTTTTGTTCTGAGCTAGTTGAAGATATCTTCATCCATTTACATGTTTGTGCCCCTTTTTAGGCCTTTTAACTTTCTTTTAAGTAGGGGACATCTCCTCCCTTTTCTTTTGTATGTGCCCCTATTGACCTCTGACTTCGCCTTGAAGTATTACAAATTATGTTTAATTGACCTTCCTTTAAAAGGTTGTTAGTGGGTGCTAGGCTAGACCCTCCCTCTAGGAGGTTCTTCTAGAGAAGGTTTTTAGAGGGTTTGACCCTTTCTGTAGGAGGTGCCTTTGTTAAGGGCTTTAATAGTTTTGATCCCCCCTCTAGGAGGTGCCTTTGGTAAGGGCTTAAATAGTTTTGGTCCATTATAATGTTTGTAAAAATCTTCTTTATAACACTAGTTCCTTTATTAGGAAATTTCTTTTTGTGAGAAAGAATATTTTGTAAGAGGACCCTTCTGATAAATTGAAGGATTATTTTTCAGAAAAGAGTTTAAATACTTGGATCTTTTGATTAAGAAACCTTTCTTAGTGTTGCCCTTAATAAGGGCTTTTAAATCATTCTCATGGTAGAGATACAAATCTCAAATAGGAGAGTGGAAGGTCATGGTTCATGAACTAATAGTCTTTTAATTGAGAATAGGCTCTCTATTTAGAATTTTTGTCAATGAACTTTGATAGTTTTAAAACTTTTCCTTGAGGAAACATGAATAGGGTTTTCCTTGTTAATGATTTCATAAAGCTATGAAGATGTTTTGTCAAAACATGATCAGTCAAAATTTATTTTGTTCATTCACTAATGCTATATAGCACTTTCCAAAGATTGTATAAATCCTTTCTTGAAATTAGTAAGCATTTGATTTTCTAATTTAGAGGTTTCGGCCAATGAATCTTGGTAGTTTTAAAAGATTGTTCATGGAAAAAGTATATAGGTCTTTCTTCGCTAACAATTTCAGACAGCTTTGAAATGCCTTTTGTTAGAGCATGCTCAGTTAAAGATCTTTAGAGTGCATTTACTAATGCCAAATAATATTATTTGAATATTGTATGAATTCATTCTTGAAATAGATAAATGTCTACTTTCCCTTATCTATAGAGTAACTAGAAATAATCCTTTTTGATTCTTGAAAGAAATTTTTTGAAGACATGATTAAGAAATTCTGTTTGGTAACGAAATAACATGTTAAAAATAGAGTTTGTGCATATTGCTTCCACCTTCATGTAGCATACATAGTCATCCCTCCTTAGTTTTTGCTTAGCAAAAAGAAATGTCTTGTTTGTAAGTCTAAAAAGCCATGACATGGACCAATCAATTTTTACGGACAAGAGCATGCTTTTTCCCAAGAATCCCCTCTTTTGGAAAAGTTTTGGATATTTACCTTTTACCAGAAACGAGTTTATAACAAAAGTTTGATGGTATTTCGGGATTCAATTGGGGAAGTTCCTCACATTGATTCAAGCTTTGAGATAAAGATGAGTCATTTCGTTCTAGACATTTGAGTTGTCTTTCTTTTGAAATGGCTAGAAATTCATATGCTTTTAGAGTCATTTGGATGTAGTGGACTGTTTTTTATTTTACATGTAGAGACACTCAAATTTTGTATTAATACATGATTGACTTCAAGTATAAATCAACATACAAATCAAACTAAAAAATTTCTGTAAGCAATGATAATCCATAGCGGGTGATTGCCAAAGAGCTTCGTAGCCTGACAGGAGTTTATATTTGAAGTTGCTAAGCTGCTTTCTTCTTGTAGAAAAAGTTAGAATTCAAGTGTTGGACTATTCTTTTTGGAGTAAGAGATCCTTTAAGCTTCTCCAATTAATTCCCTTAAAGTCCCTGACTTGAGCATATTCTGAATTATTCTTGCCAAAATGCGACATTCATCGGTCTTATGTCCATTTACTTTATGATAGTTGCAATAATCTTCTCCCTTGTTGGGCTTAGAATGGATCCACATTTTATGAGTAACTAAGAAACTTTCATCGTCTTTTGATATGGCGAAAATGCGAGAAAGAGTCTTGCCTAAGTTCACATAGTCGGATTTCGAAATTCTTTTCCATGCCCCTTTTATATCTTCATTATCCTTTGACCTTTTACTATGGTGTTTGGAGTTGAACCTTCCTTCTCTTTAATTTTGTCGAGATTCCCTTGTGGCAGGATACATCTCCTCCATCTGAATAATTTTTTCGGCTCAAGAGTAGAAGTACCGTAGATCTTTACATCCATGAATATAGAGTTCTCCCCAAAAAGGAGTTTGCTCGATAAACCACCATAAGTTTTTCTCTATCGGTTGTATTTTTTGCTTTTAATGCTTTTGTATTGAATCTTTTCAAATATTCGCCAAGAAATTCTCCCGGCCTTTGCTTGATAGTGGCTAATAGGCTAAAATCCATAGTTGGGTCCTTGAATATATAAAATTAGTTCATGAATTCATAAGAGAATTGTTTCCAAAAACGTACATAGTAATTCTTGTACCATTTGGTAGCTGCTCCGTGAAAAGTTACTGGAGAGATCTTGCAACAGATTACTCCAGAGGCATTATATAGATTCATTCGAGTTTCAAAAGCTACTAGGTGATCATTTGGATCGGTGGTTCCATCATACTTTAGTGGAGGGATTCCAATGTGATAACGACCATTATTTCTTTTGAAAAAGGAGTCTTTTGAAGGATATGATTTTTCTCTAGGTTAAGGAGTATATCCTTTATTATTTGGTTCAGAATATCCTTTTGGTCAATTTTATCATCATAATAATCTTTATTGTCTCCTTGGGTTAAACTATTTGGCTGTTGAAGGGGCCTTTTGGCTTAACTTTCTTAATTTAGCTTTTCATCTTAGGCTTTACTTGGAGATTGTGTTTCATCTTCTCCTTTCATAAGTTTTGATGCCTTTAAAGATTCTCGAGATGGAGTTCCTTCAAAGAGATCTCGCATAGCTTTTACGTGTTGTAGTAAATCCTGAATTTTGGTCTTATTGCTTACGAATCTTGTTAGAGTCGATGGTTGCCCAATTTCCAAGCTTTCCGAATTAAAGTTCGGCATGATATTATCTTCTAAAATTGCTTATAATGCAGCTTCTTCATTTGATATGTCATTGTCGTATCTGGCACTTACCATTTTCTTTAAGTAACAAAAGAGTCATTATGTAATTAATTTGTAGAGAGAATGATAATAGATTAAAGTTTAGAGTCCTCCTTCTAGCGCCAAAAATGTTAATGAATAAATTCCTTGGCACCCCATAGTGTAAAACAAGGAATTTCTTTAGAGGAGTCTTGTCGAGGTTAATAGAAATCATCGAGGTTGACCATGGAGTCATCGAGCTTGGACATGAAGGAATTGGAATCATCGAGGTTGGATATGTAGCTGTCATAGTCATCGAGGTGGTATATTAGCTCATGTCGAGTTCCAGCTTTGATATAGAGGTCTGTGATGTTATTGATGTTATTCAATGGGCAGTTAATATGAAGGTCATAGAGGTTCTAATCAATGACGAAGCTCAGCAAGGTTTATATCAATATACACAATGATGTCAATGCTGTAAACTCAGTAAAAACTCGATACGATATATATATAGTTATAAATTGTAGCTTAAATCAAGCTAATTAGACCATCTCTTTGTTACTTGAACAAATCATTAAAGATACAACACTTTCAATATCACAATGGATAAAATTCCCAATTTGATTTAGGGTTTTAAATGAGTAATAAGAGAGAATCCAAGAATTCAACCCCTGAAATGAAGGTCCTCGATCTGTATTTATAGAGTTTGGCGGGAGGTAAGCCTTGACATCTATAAATCTCGACATCTTTAGCTTCGTTGAGTGCCAATGGTGAATACTCTATCAACCTCAACATGAACAACATTGTTGCACACCGAAGTATGTATAATTGCATCTTCCTCAGCATGGCCTTCATAGCTCCAATACTCAACGCCAATGCTCTATTGTTGACATAATGTGATGTTAACTCTATTTATGGACATAGACATTGATAAATATCAATATTGCATGTATGGATATGCGGTGCTCTCCATTAGGCTCGATGACTTGGCAATATTGATCCTCAATGAGCTTCAACTGTAACTATCTGTCTAAGGCTATGTGGATTGGCGGCGATGTTGAGAAAGAGGCTTGGTGTTCGTTGATGGGTTTAATAGTTCTAATGTTGATTGGAGACGTCTTTGGTAACCTTCTGACTATGTTTCTTAACGTTGACATCATCATGTTAATGATGTCGAGGTTAGCTGATGTGTAAGGCTTCCTCGATGATGAAATGATAGTAACCCTTGATGCAGCCATATTAACATCGACATCATAGTATTGATGACATTGAGGCTGAATTTTATGCTGAACTTTCTCGACGACAATAGTGGTAGTAACAAGTGCTAGAAAAAAATCTGACAAACAAAAAGAAATGGAAGAGATGCATGCATGTATTCTTGTAGAAGATTGTAGTGATGAGGAAATAGATGAACATTTTGATGAATCGCACAATATAGGGGATGGTAAAGATTTAAGTTAAAATAGGACCTTCGTCTAATCGATTAAGTGGATCAACCTCTACTACAAATACGATTAGTGATGAAGTATGTAAAAATATCGATGGTGGTGGCCCGAAAGATATAACGTTGCTTTCTAGCTTTGATTACCGTATTTCGAGAAGTATTTGGGAATTAAAGCAGGTAAAATGTAGTTTAACTTAGTAGTTTCTTAAATTGGTAATAAGAGATGGTAACATCGAATTAGACAATCGTATATCATAATTCACATTTGTATTTGCATTATGTTACTAGAGTGTGGACTTCTTAGGTGCATTTCACATTCATGGAAACTCAAGGATGGAGACTAGAGGGTGTGCAAGAGGAGATCATGGACGTAGTAAATGGTTCTGGTTTAATGAATATTATCGAGCATTCATGTGGGTGGATGAATATAACTTCCATATCAGCGTTTGTAGAGAGGTTACAATCGAAGAAAAATTCATTTCACATGTTGTTTGGGGATATGACCATCACGCTCGATGATATGTCATAGATACTTTGAATTCCTATGGTAGGTACCATGTTGTCATACGAAGGAGGAGGCCGAGCTGTAGAGAATGAAGATCTTCTATAGCCGATGGAAGAAAACTTGGCATAGATGATAAAATCGTAGAAGCGGAGACAATAGGAACATACATTGTGAGGTTGGATTGGCTAAAGAAACAAATTAGGACTAAAGCTGTAGTAGATAGTGGGGAGGAATATGATAAGTTTGCTCGTGGTTATTGTCTCTTTCCTGACAAATCTAGTACGAAGATGTCAGCATATTATATGAATACACTAAAGGGACCAATGAAAGAGGTGAAAGAGAAGGCTTGGGGAGTAGCAATATTATCATACTTGTACAGGCATGTTGGACTTGCCTCTCGAAGATATGTGAAACAAATAAATGGATGTTTTTCTTTTCTAATAGTAATAATTTATTCAAAGTACCGTAATTTTTAATTTAATTCATATCAGGCTAAGAAAGCAACTTGATAAGCTGACAAAGCGCGACATAAGTTTATTTTGTTTTCCTATACCAATACTTACAATTGTAGATGTAGCCATAATTTATTATTACAATGATATTTAGGTTATGTGGAACCTATACTCAGGCATTCATGACAGATACCCATTAGAATACTAGGATTTTGCTTTGCTTTAGTGTTGCAGAGCCATACTATCTAAATTATGTCTTTAGGCAGTTTGATATTAAACAATATATCCCAAAACCTCTAATGGCTCTCATAGCATGTCATAGAGGTGCAAAATACAATTAATACAAAGTCCGATACGATATTAGTTATTGATTGGGTCAAAATTGGGATAGCCATGTTTTGTCTGCAAATTTAAGGTCTGATCCAATTGTTAACCCATTGGACTATGAAGCCAACTACTTGAGTTGATAGAAAAGTATGTCTTACCCTATTATGCAAAATCTGTCTACACGTTTAAGTTCAAGTGTCAATACTATAGCAGAATTAAAGGCAACCAAACTTGTAAGTTTACTAGCTTGAATTATATGTAGTTTTTTACATTGCTTGTTGTTTAAATGGTTGAAAGTTTTGATGGGTGGATGCGATGAAAAAGGATATACTTGTGGCACCCCACCCCGAGACCCACATTAACAAAGAGTATTACTGGGTAATACCGTTTGCTAATGCGAAGAATAGCGCTGGATAGGAGCGACCATCTATAGCCTTGTCTTAAATATCTATTGAATACGTCGATAAGTGCTCTATATTTTTTTTACTCAAGTGGATCGACATATCCAATAAATACTTAATACAAAACTATAGGTGGATAACGGATCTATCAACACAAAATATAACAACCGAATGCAAATCACATCACAGAACAACAGATAAACATATATATATACACACACACACATATATAGACACATCATCAGAGTGATACAAAATGATACATGGTATGTGGTATGACGACCACAATATACACATGGGTCAAAACAATATACATATCAGAGTCTACACAAATAGCTACATCAAAAAGGCGATAGCAAAATATCCAAGCGAAAGTAGAAAGGCTAAGTCCAACGGGTACCTAACCTGAAACACCTCGGTCTGACCCGAGTATGAAATACATGGGTCAGTCTAGCTAAAACAATCAGTTAATATGGATAAACGATAATATGAGTATAAGGATAAGGGTGGTATTCTTCTCAAACAAGAAGAAACTATTCTAAGTATAAGTATAAGTATAAGTATAAGTATGGTTACTACAAATGATATGGTATCACTGGCATGAGTATATAATCTCAAAGAGATAAATCAATATCCACAAACGCTAAATATAGCAAGCCTCGTATCATCGGCATACCACAAATCATCAAAAATGGTTTAGGGAAAATCATAACTCCTAAAAAGGAGAAATCCCAAACCCTCCATATCGGCAAACTCAAAAGCATTTCCAAAGAAATCACCATCTCAAACTACGTCATAAAGGAAATACATATATCTCCAAATAGGAGAATATAAATCCTAAATAAATGCCCAAAAGGCAAATCTCAATTAATGCCAGTGTAGGCAACTCAAAAGAGTTCAAATTCTCATAAGGTAATCGCCACATATATATATATATATATATATATATATATATATCAAATGACTCGAATGGCCTACCATGAAAAAGGCGATTCACTTGGGAAATCAAAATAATCAATGAATTCATCTCAAAAATTTGCACGTGCATGTGGCCGAAGCCTGCCAAGTACAGATCTCTCAAATAAGGCGCCACGCCCGAGGCAAATACGTCATAATGACAAATACACTACAACAAAAACACCCTTTAATAGCGTTTAAAAAACGCTATTAGGAGCTATTATAGCGTTTTTTCTTACGCTATATATTAACATGTTGTAATAGGTCAGTGACCTATAACAGCAACATACAAAACGCTATAAGAGACGCTATGGACAAGGACATTTCATAGCGTTTTACGAGTGCTGTAAACATGACTTTTAATAGCCTTGGAAAGTCGCTATGAAGTGAAACTATAGCGTTTTAATGTCTGCTATGTAAAAACAGGCTGGTACACATATGAAATATACAACATCGTCTATAGACGCTATAAAACACAATATTTTACAGCGTTATCTGCTGCAATAGTACATTGTATGTATAAGTACAGCTACTTTCTATAGCGGTTTGCTGTCTTTTATTGCGTTGTTTTTTTGTTATGAAAATTGTTTATAGCACTATCATAATGCTGTAGTATATAAAACTGGAAAAAACAACCTTTCCATAGCACAGTTAAAACGCTATAAATTTTTATCCCTGCGGTTTTTTTACTAGGTACATCCAAGCTTACAATTCTACTAATATATTATAAAATTTCAAAAAAAACAATTATCACATAATGATGTACGTAATCAAATGAAGACATAAACCAAACCTCAATATATATTTAAATATATATCCATAATATTTCGTACACGAAGTTTCAAATATTTGTGATCTTAAAAAAACAATACATACAACCATAGCTGACCAAAACAATACATACTAAAAGAAAAGATATATGAACGTCAATACAAAATACGTTAACCCAAGCATGACCGATTTGAAAGAGAATGAATGCAGCAAAATAATTTTTCCTTCCTTCCAGCTTGTAGTAACCCCGGTATCATCATACAGCACCTGTCAAAACGAAGCACATAAGTTATTTTTCAAATCCAAACATTATCCGCAAGTTATATAATTTTTCAAATCCAAACATACACAATCTCCATTACTTCAACAGGTGGCGAGTGTGGAAGATGCCATGGTTCACTAAATTACCCTTCATATGAAGAATGCATGCACCATAAAACTACCAATTTGTGTATAGTTTGTATGACATGCACACATACATAATAACATCGTATTTGCAAAAGGAAAACAAGAATGCAATAAGACTTGCCTTTGGGTAAATAATTGTTGATTGCAGAGATGACTTCCTCGTGGAAAATTTTGCATACAGATATCCCTTCTATAGAAAAGGAATAACCATTAACGGATGCTAGAGAGAGTTTAGTAACCTGTTACCAAAAAAAATCACTTAGAGTAAGATTCTAGTGATGTAAATCAAACCATAAAATATATTTTTTGATAAATGAGAGCCTCATCTTAAAGACGATTGCATCATTTCAAACGGACAAACAATAGTTAAATGTGTGTGTCAGAACCATGCATTTAGAAGCTCAAAATTAATGAATACGTGCCTATAACAACTTGAATCACCAGACGACCCCTAACTTACACAAGAAAATAAGATTAAAATGTAGTCCCAAAATTTATTGTATTTTATTTTAAAGAAAAGAACTAAGCTAAAGCAAGAGGATTATACTATCAATACAGCAAAATACGGATATATTGGAAGAAATAGACATCATGCAATGCCTCCTATAACAGGTAAAAAAAAGTGATTCAGTGTTTGAGCGCTTGAGTGAAGGCAGGTGGGGAAGGTTGGGAAACCTTATGTAAGTTGCTTCCTTTTATTATTCAAAACTTAGACTTGGCTGAAGATGCAAGGATTTAGACGATCTATTAATATAAATCTGCAGAAGCATTTTTTGGAATGTCCATGTAAAATTAAGGGCAGTGGAATTAGCACAAACAAAATTATCAAGGCACACATAATGCAAGAATAAATAAAATCAAGCAATAACTATTGACACTGAAATAACAACTGACAAGGTAACACACAAAAAATTGATGTTTTCAAATACTGTGCATGTGAATGAAGCAAGAAGTGGGGGACACTAATCGATAATCTTCATAGATATTATCGTTTTAAGGTAACCGACGCATCACCGATATTCAAAAGAACATGGAGGAAGATTTTGTGGGAGGTTTAATATATATCAAGAAAAAAGGAATGAGTTATACTGCTTCCATCATTTCTTTTCTTATAGAACACCTCCTTCCTCCTCTATTTTCATCCATGTAGATGGAAAATAGGAAGGATAATAGTTGACCTTGAAGAGAACTGGAGAACTGAATAATCTCTGCTAATAATGCAAATATTTGGGTTTTGCCAAAATGTCTACTAGTACTTGTACACTAGTACTAATTTAATAAATTATGTAAATTTGGACATTACAAAGGGCATAAATACTTTTTTTTTCAATAAAGTCAAATATATTCTGTCAATAAACAACACTCCCTAGTTTAGCCACCAATTGATTCCAGTCATTAATAAAATGGTACCACCCTTCATAGAATCAAATAAAAATTTCACCTCATCTACTACAACTGTCAATGAGAATGTTTTCAATATTTGTTTCAGTATATATTTAACTAATATTTGCAAATAACTTGTTACTTTGGCAGAATCTCTGACAGCCTAGACAATAAAAGCCGTAATGCATGTAAATAGTAAAACGCATCATATATGATACCTCATTAGCACAAATTAAACCAAGATCGTCAAGACAATGATATATCATTGCATGCAAGCTCAAACAATCATTCCTTAGTCTACTAATCATATATGCATTGTTACTTGACTCATATAAAGGAGATGCCTCAAATTGAGCCAGTGAAGCTTCATACTGTAAAAAAACATCAAAGAAACCGAGAATACCTTTTTTGCTTCATACTGTTAAAAAGTACACATCCTTTAGAAAATGTAATATTTAAACCATTTTATCAAAGTTAGATTTCGTACTTAAACTAATTTAAGAACAGTGTGGTTAAGCATATCGGACTTGAACGTGTATTAGCCATCATGTGTAAATCAGTATCTAGTTCAGGGACAATACCAGCTTGCTTCTTTCTTCTACTTACTTCTTTCATAATTTCTTCACACAATAAGCCAGTTTAACTTAGGATAACTTGCATGGAGGCACTAGATAATTAATTAAATAGACTGCCTGCTCTGCATCCAACTCCTTGAGAACGTGCTAAAAATCCAACTCTCTTACTGTCATCTCAGTTCGTATTGACTTACATAAGCAGATGAAGTATGTGGTACAAACTCATTTAATTAATATAGGTTATAAGATTTCTCTAGTAGTCTGTTAGAAAAATCACAGTGGTTAGTTAATAATATTTTTTGACTAAATGTACTTCTAATACTTATATTAGGTTCAAGATAAAATAATTAGGCTAAAACTTAAGGGAATTGTTTAATTTTCCTACAAGTGCTAGCAACAGGGTGGTCTTTCCATATCCTGGTGGTCCTAGCAAAAATGTCATGCTGCAAGTGATCAAACATACAATTTGTAAGTTAACTTCAACTGTTATATTAAAGGAGATGCTGATACTTGTTATGTAAAAAATGTACAGGAATGTTATTTCAATCATAGTTTAAGCTATACTTTTTTTTAAGTTTATCTATTTTATTTTTGTTCTGGTTGTAAGTAAAATATTATATACTTTCCTAGATCGTTTGATGATCCCATTAACAACTTTTAAGATGCTTATTTTTGCACTTCTATTTTCCAGTCAAGGCACTTTTGCTACACCCTATTCCAATATAAACTACAAAACTTGAATTTTCTTTCTAAGATGTGACATTTTAAATTTATTTATACTTATCTATTTTATTTTCCAGTCCAGGCACATATGTGTCAAAGTGTTGATGTAATCTCTTCAAACTCTACAGGTGTGCTACAAAACAAGAAACGTTTCTTTTTATTTTATCTAGTAAACATTTTCATTTGTTATTTTGTACACATGATAGAATTCAAAAGAGTTTGCATTAAAGCTTTAATAGAGACATACGTATCAAAGGTTTTTTCTGTGAAAGCTAAACAATTACAGCAACAAGTTGGTTTCAATAATTATAATTACTGAACATTAGCATTTTGCAGTGCAAATTGAAGCTATAAAAACACTTCATAAGCACAAAATTCTGATTGATAATAAACACATTTAAAACTAATCAACATTCAGTAATAAGATTTTTGATTGAAACAAACACAATCTAAGTAACAAAGTTGATCAGAGTATTTATTGTACCCGAAGGTTAATTCAACTATATATTGGCGTTTTCTAACAATACAGTTTCATTGCCGAGTACTTTCACAAGATGATCGATAAGCTCTTTGGCTTGCCATGAACCAAAATCAGGATCTGCTTTTTATGATGCCAAACCAATGTACTTTCTTTATGTTCAATGTATGACCTGTCAGTTGCCTCTGTGTATTGCTTGATGACCGGTTCAACTATTTTCTTCCAACCATCCTCCACAGCTATATTGCAAATTTACCAACTAAAATTTCTGTTCCACCAGTGTCCATTTAAGCACCAAAATACAGACATTTTCCAATGAAAAAAGGTACGGTTTTATAGATTCAAGTTTGTAAGTGGATAAACAATGGAATAGTTAAATTTCACCACCATTATCAATAGTTAGACAATGCAGTATTTATACAAGATGATAATGTATATTAAATGTTATTTAGTAACAAGATGGCACGAGAAAAAAGACAATTAAAGGAAAAAATAATATACCCATTTTCAGTAGCTAAATTTTTACGGAATGATAATTTATCATTCTCAATTAACAAGCATCCCTCTCACGCTCTTAATTAGTTTGGTCGCATGGACTACCTTGTTTCCGTTTTTCCCATCATCGATAATTTGATCTATATCAGATGCTCGGGGCTTGCAGTGACTAGAGAAGGGCTGCGATGACTAGAGACGGATGCTCAGGATTGGCAACCTGCTGCGGAGATGGATGCTTAGGGCTGGTGGCTTGCGACGGGAGGAGAATGCGAGGGTTGGGTATTTAGTAGGGCTGTTATGGTAATGGTTACCGTTACCATTTCACAAATACCGTTACCGTACCATTTTTACTGGTAAGCGAAAATTGCTTACCGTTACCGTTACCGATAGGCTGGTATACCGAAGACTGGTATACCGATAATCTGGTAACCGTTACACTGGTAATGGTAAATTACCGTTTGTCTAAAAAAGTTAATAACATAACACGTATTCACACCATAACGGTTCTTCATTATACAATTTATAGTGTTACTTAATAAAAGACATAAATGAGAAAGAAGTGAAGTGTATTTAACATTATTTCACCTGGTTAATAAACTAAATTTAATCATTTGCTTGGTTTTAAATGCCTATAATAATGCATGTTACATGAATATACATGTATTATAAATTCACTGGTAAAATTACCGTTACCGCCGGTATTGAGGAAATGTTACCGATGATTTACCGTAGAAAATGGTAAATTTACCGTTACCATACCGATTAAACTGGTATACCGATTTCACTCGAAAATGGTAACCGATTGGCTGGTAATGGTATGGTAATGGTAAATTTACCATTACCATAACAGCCCTAGTATTTAGGGATTTTTTTGCAAATGAGGAGGGAGTTCGATCGGGTTCAGGTTTGATAGGGGATAGGGGATAGGGTAAAGGGGAGATAAGTTTTAAGCGGTAAATAAAAATAACAGAGGAAACTTAGGCGGGAGTATCAAAATGTATTTGATGGTGAACCTAATACAGCGTTATGTTCTGCAGTGTTTAGGTTTTCCATTTTGGATGAAATCGACTACAGCAATTAGCATACGGTCGCTGTCTTTCTGTGCTGTTAAAAATAATATTTCTTGTAGTGATACACCGCAATGGCAAACGTCTCAAAGATAAATACGCCGCAATGCCAAACATCGTAATGACAATGATCCGAAGGTCCAGTATTGGCAATACGCCGCAATGGCAAAAGTGTCACAAACTCTCAAATAGGAACCTGAAAAGTGTTAACGTGCGTCCCATACCACACGTTCGCACTAAACGGTTTACTAACCGCTAGTAAATGTCACACTCAAAAGCAGTAAAATGTTTACCTCATCTCATTGGTAAACACAACCTGAAGGTCAAAACGATCAAACAGACAAGTCATGAATTAACCGATAAGATAAATGCACGTGTCTCCTACCATGTGTTTTACCAAACCGTTTAATTCTCCTTCTCATTCGCTCGAATAGTGCAAAAATGTGTATTTAAAATAAGCTTTTAAAACCATTTTTCGAAATCAATTTTGAAGACAATATTTGAAAATTCCCTTATTATAGAGAATAAATAGATTTTATAGCTTAAAATAATTTAAAAATATTACATAACAATTATTTTAAATGCCAATTTATTTTAAAAATTATTTCAAAATTGTCTGGGAAAATTCATGCTCGAAATCAAAGAAATCACTCAAAACCGTCATTCAAATTCAATTCAAATTTCAATTTCAATTTCATCAAAATTTGGCTAGCCTATTGATAGGCATCATAGCCCTCCAAACATTTTAGAAATATCACAAAAACATGAAGTAAAAGTCAAAAGTCGGACGGAAAAAGAACATAAATGCATAGGCAAAATAATACCCAGGTCTGAAATCTTCTCTGGGTTCAACTTTCGGAAATGAAACAGGTGGCCCTATGACCTCTGATTGAACTAAAAATTAGTGTACCCATAGTAGAAAACTTCAACTTTCAAACAAAAAAAGAATCAATGAATTTCGACAAAAAATGAAAAAGTTACGTTGTCTCAAACATGGACTCAGGCCATATTTGCAACAGTTCAAAAAAAAAGTGCCCGGACCTAAAAACCATCCTGGGTTCAACTTACAGGCCTGAAACAGAGGAACAATCAACCTTATATTGAGCTGAAAATTGGTATGCACATGCTACAAAACTTCATCTTTCAAACAAAAAAAGAATCGATGAATTCCGACAGGAAATGAAAAAGCTACGTTGTTTCAAACATGGACTCAGGCAATGTTTGCAACAGTTCAAAAAAACAAAAATGTGCCCAAGCCTGAAAACCATCTTGGGTTCAACTTACAAGCCAGAAATAGAGGACCAAACGACCTCATTTTGAGCTAAAAATTGTTATGTACATACTAGAAAACTTCAGCTTTCAAACAAAAAAGAATCAATGAATTCCGACTGGAAATAAAAAAATTACGCTGTCTCAAACATGGACTCGGGCCATGTTTGCAGCAACTCAAAAAACAAAAAGTGTACAGGTGATTTCCAAGCTATGCATTGATTTTGCAGCAAAGTTTTCAAGTATCAAACGAAAGTGTTTTGCTATGAAATTTTGCACACTTATAGTACAACACATGGACTATCAACCGAAGAAAATCTGCAGCATTTCGTTGTCGGAATTGAAAGATAGTAGCGTGCAAAGAGACAACCCAAAACAGTTTTCACAGAAATAAAAATATCAACAAAAAATCAAATATTGAAGCTATTTTACAACAATTTTTGGTATTTTGAAGCTTTTGCTTCAGCTAGCATTATGTGAGCAGCAACTCACCTTGCTTTTGAAGTGCAAAAATCGGATTTTGAGGCGAAAGATTGGAGCTTTGAGCTAATTTGGGCTTCAAGAACCTGTAAGAGAAAGAAATAAATGCATGCAAAGAAGGAAATCCAATTAACAGACAATCACTTCTCAAAAATTTAGATTTGATGAAATACTTGTGTTTTGGATTGGATTACCTGTTAATTTCACTCTAGATTGATAAAAAATCACAATTTGTTGAAGAAATTTGGAGATTTAAAAGCTTTAGGTTGAAAATGGTGGAGTTTCTTTCTTTTTCACTATTTTCTGTTTGTTGGAGAAGAAGGAGATAAAAATATACGTACAGGTAATGTTTCTCATTTCTGGTTGTAGTTAGCTAATGGGCTTTGGACCCAAATTAGAGAAAAATAAATTAGGCTATGTTAATTAAATCACACACTTAAATCAAATATGCACATATACATAATGTTATAATGAAAACAATACATTTCTCCAAGTTTTTAACACTAACAATTTATATAAACATACTTACATATAAAATAAAATATTTTACACTATATAAAAATATAATTTTAGTTTAAAAGACATTTTTGTTATTAAAAACTCTTATTTATACATAAATACATCATTTTCACAAATAAATGCATAAATCCATATTTTTAACTTCAAAAATTCTACAAAAATTATTTTCTTGCTTAGAAAAATATAACAAACCACTTCAAACTCAATTTTATAATCAAAACACATTTTAAACCAAATTTCACCTTTTTATTTAAATAGACAACCTTTAAAAGTCAAATACTTCCTTTAAAAATTATTAAAAGAAGTAATTGGCATTAATTAATAAAATTATTGCATTTTCTCTTAATAAAAACCATTTTCCATTCATTATTAACCCAAACACACAAAATAAAGTTTTCAAACTTTATTTTCACATTTTATTTCCCAAAATTCATTGTTTATTCCAAATAAGCAATTTAAAATCTCTAATTTTATTTTAATTCACAATATTAAATCATAACTACCGTTATAATTTAATATTTATAGGTAATCTCCAAAACCAGGATTGTTACAAACTCCCCCTCTTAACAAAATTGCACCCATGCAATTTCTAGAGAAGAGTTTGTATTTAACTTATTAATTTCATCAATCAAAAGAAAAGAAATAAGCTTGAGATAAAAAGATTCTCACCATCGCTATGCGAAGAAAGAAAACCATGGTAGGATCGCTCGATAAGCTCTTTGTTTTCCCAAGTGTGGTCATTGAGATTCACGGACCATTGAACATTAATGAGCGGCACGTCCTTGTTTCGAAGGCGTCTAACCTCCGAAGCAAGTACGCGAATAGGCTGCTGCACAATAGATAAGTCCGGTGAGATCTCAAGCTCTTGCAAATCAGGAGAATTGATAATAGAATCTGACTCTCGAAGACGCTTCTGAAGCTAAGAGACGTGAAACACGTCATGAATGCCAGATAGATGAGCTGGAAGTGAAACTCTATAAGCCACAGGGCCAATACGTTCAGTAATAGGAAATGGTCCTATAAAGCGAGGAGAAAATTTCCCAGTCGTACTAAAACGCATAACCCCCTTCAAAGAAGAAACACGAATAAAGACGAGATCACCAATAGAGAACTCGAGAGGCTTCCTACGGTTGTCCGCGTAGGATTTCTGGCGGCTCCGTGCCTCTTTCATTCTGTGCCAAATATGAATAATCTTCTCAGAAAAATCACGAACAGAATCAGGGCCTAGAATAAGCTTCTCCCCAGACCCCAACCAACACGAAGGAGATCGACATGGCCTTCCATATAAGGTTTCGAAAGGAGCCATACCGATATTGGACTGGAAACTATTGTTGTAGGAAAACTCCACAAGAGGCAGATGATCCTCCCAACTACCTCCGAAATCAAAAATGCAAGCACTAAGAAGATCCTCAAGAATACGATTCACCCATTCAGTCTGTCCATCAGACTGCGGATGATATGTTGTGCTGAAATTAAGCTTTGTTCCCAAAGCTTGCTGAAGACTCTGCCAGAAGTGACTCGTGAATAGCGGATCACGGTCATAAACAATCGAACTAGGAACACCGTGAAGTCTCACGATTTCCTTGATATATAACTTGGCCAAATGAGAAGCACTCCTATTAGACTTAATAGGAATGAAATGAGCTGATTTGGTGAGGCAATCAACAATAACCCAAATGCTAGAATGGCCCGATCTTGAACGAGGTAGGTCGTCAATGAAATCCATCGAAATCTGATCCTATTTCCACAATGGAACCTCTAAAGGCTGAAAGAGACCAGAAGGGCGCTGATGCTCGGCTTTGATGAGTTGACAAGTCATGCAATTACTCACATAACTCGCCACACCGCGCTTCATGCCTTCCCAATAATAAAGGCGATGCATATCGGCATACATCTTACAACTACCGGGATGAATGGTATACTTAGAACGGTGATAATCATCGAGAATTTCATGCCTAAGTGCAGAATCAGAAGGCACAACAAGACGGTTCTTCTTGCGAAGACACCCATGAGAATCAATACTGAAATCCCGCAACTCCTCATCATGAGACTTAGACTCACAAATCTGGATAATGTGCACAAGATTGAGATCACGCTGCTGAGCATCGGCAATACAATCCAATAAGCTGGGTCGAGCTTCCAAACTAAATAATAGAATAGGAGAATCAGAAGATGGAGCTCGATCACGAATATCACAAAGAGATAAGGTCTCAAGAACATCCCACTCGGCTAGCATCATAGAAACGACAGCCAAATGTTTGCGACTAAGTGCATCAGCAACACGATTACCCTTTCCAAGGGTAGACTGGATATTGAAGTCATATGCGGCAAGGAACTCGAGCCAACGTTGTTGCCTCATATTGAGATCCTTCTGAGTAAACAGATACTTCAAAGATTTGTGATCGGTATAGAGAATGAAGTGCTCGCCTAATAGATAATGTCGCCAAATTTTCAAAGCGAAGACTATGGCGGCTAACTCGAGGTCGTGAGTGGCATAGCGTACTTCATTCGATCGCAGTTTCCTAGAAGCATAAGCAACTACTCGATCCATCTGCATAAGCACGGCACCGAGGCCACAATGACTAGCATCAGTGTAGACAACAAGATCTTGATTCCGTTCGGGAACCACTAGAATATGAGCATTAGTGAGAAACTCCTTCAACCGCTGAAAAGAAGCTTCACACTTGCCGGACCAAATAAATTGAATGCCTTTTCGAGTAAGGCTGGTGAGAGGAAGCACAATACGAGAGAAATCCTTAATGAATCGACGGTAATAACCCGCCAATCCAAGGAAGCTGCGAATCTCATGAACATTCTCAGGCCTTTTCCAATTATGGATGGCTTCGATCTTCGAAGGATCGACCGAAATGCCTTTGGAGGAAACACTACAACAAAGTGGGGTTTTTATAGCACTCATTTATAGCGTTTACGCCTCTAGTTTTATTAAATCCAAACAAAGTAAAAAAACCCATAAATATCGAACGCTATACATTTCAATTATAGGCATAAATTAGTATTAAATTTAACATAAACGCTATTCATACGGAACACGGGCTTTTTTCATTTCCCTTCGTTGGATTGCCTCCTAAAATTTCATTTCCCACCGACTTTCCTCTCTTCCTCTCCAAACTCACAAATTTCATGCCCTAGATTTTAATTATCGCAACCCGATTGCCCTCGATTTCATTCATCACAAAGCTGATTTCACGCCATATCTCAGTGCACCAAATCCTATTTTTGCAGCTCTGGGTAGATCGCCCTCGCTTCTTCATATTCGGTCATCGATCCTAAATGTCCAAATCTTAGTGGCCAAACCGTAGTCTCGCTTTTCGCTATTTAAGGTTTTTTTCTTAATCCTGTTGCTTCTTCTATCATTGTTTAGTTGATTGGCTTCTTTAGAAGTGCCTTGTTTAGTTGACATCATATCCCTGTCGGAGAATTTCACTCTATAATTAAAGTCAAGTTCGTTACTGTATACATTAGTCTTATCCCTATTTGTTTTGGTAGCCTTCCTATTGTAGTCTTTTGGTGTTCATTTGATTTGAATTTTTAGGTGATGGTTTTATTGCAGCTTATTCAATTTTTTATAAGTATTCAAGTTTATTTATAAAATAAATGATATTTTTGTGAATTTATTTGTGTTTTAAGTATTAAATATAATCTGGATGGTTGAGCACTTCATTATTTTCTTGAAATAATGCATTTTTATAAAAAGTGTTTTCTTTTTTAATCATATAGTTGTTTTTCAACTTATACTTAAGAACATGAGAATTAGCTATTAGTATGATCGATCTGATGGATGAGAAAGCATTGCTTAGGTTATAAGCTAGCATGGAGAGGCTAAAACTTGGTTCTCTTTATCTTTATAGGATACACATGATATTAATATAGGTTTTATTAAGTAAAAACTAATATTGGATACTGGACTTCCGTATTAAATGGTATATGTTTCTTTAGGCAGTCTATGTTGACAGTGGGTTTTTAAATCTTCTAAATTCGTAGTTTCATCGTACCTCTTTTTTCATACTATTGATTTTCCCTTTAGTTTGAAAAAGAAATTTTCTTACACATTTTATTCTTCCTGACTACATGATTTTTTGTTTTTTGTTATTTTGAAATATTGATCCTCTAATTAAGGAGAGCACTTATAATTTTTTTAAAATAATAATAAGATCCACCTATAAGTCTGATGGGAGACATTACAAAATTAGGTAGGATTGAAAACAAAATATGAGATCATTACTTAGGTGATCATCTAATGAGGAACACATGAACAAATTAATATATTTATATTATATTTTGCGAAAAAACAAAAAAGAAAACTAAAGTTGTTGCATGTTTGCGCTACAGATGTGGAAGAGGACTGTGCATCCGTATGAGTTGTTTGAAACAGAAGCAAGAAGGAGCTGGCATGTAAGGAACTGGCAAGGAGGAACTGACCATGTCAGGTAAAAGAATAGTTACAGCAAGAAGACTAGCAAAAGTTGGCTGAAGATGCATGAACATTGAAGGCAAAAAAACTGGGCATGCACGCAAGATAGTAGCACGAAGATGATACAGGCTAAAGTGGGGCAGGATGAACCTGGCAAATGAAGCCGTCGATTGAATGCTACTTAGCAGAAGCTGTTGCAAGATAATCAACTGTGTGGAACGACAAGACAAGCTAGAGAAACAGGCAGAAGAACACTACCGAGGCTGGTCTGGCATGACTGAGCAACTAGGGTATACTGCATGAACGAGTAACAAGGCACTGCGAAAGCCATATGTTGGAATACTACAACTGAATTGAAACGTGCTAGAGAAGCTGTGTATGGTCAGAGAGGGTAAGTGCCTGTCTTGAATGCTGAATGAATGAGCTTCAAGGCAACATGAAGTGAGCTACAGAACAAAAGGTGGAATATGCCGGACTGCAGCTTCATCATGAAAGAATGTGGCAAGCATGAAGCTGTGACTACACTCTTTTGCATGGTAGGTTTATAAAATAGCAATTTTGTTTTCTTTTGTATGCTATACATAATAGTCTTAGATTTTAACAACGAAAACAAAAAAATGACTAATACCTTCAAATAAAATTCATATAATCTAAAGTAGACCTATATAGGCATATAATTTGAGGGTACAATTACACTTACTTTATTATAATAGACAAGACTCTTTTGGCAATTTTATAAATAGTATTCAGCATATTTGTTATGGATCTGAACCCATTATCTGAAGCATTTGCTGCTGCAGTGCTCGGGTGTCTCACGTTGAAATCAGATGTTCGCACTTAAATTACTACCAAACTTGGAACCATGACGCTGACAAACCACGGCTATGTAGATGGTGAACTACTTGATCTGGAGACAGCACTGCGTTGAAACCTGCGAAGGGATGGAAGCTGCTTTGCCAGAAGCATCATATACCATGTAACGTTGATGATGCTCTACTATCTTCGAAATCTTATCAGTGTCTTAACTCTGTCTTCTGGAAGCTGGAAAACTACTTCAATGGCATCGAGGTAAATAGAACTTTTTTTGTTTAATGATGGTTGGCTTGCTATGTTGAGTTTTGTTGTTAGCCAAGAAATAGTGGCGATGTTTTGACATTGACAGGTAAAGGTATCCCCTCATGCAAATAATCCTTGAAATATCATCATTATCTTTGATATCCTAGTTCAAAAGTTGGTGGTTCAGAAATATTAGAAAGAGCATGAATGTCACCTTGCAAAGTTATTCCAATATATTTTGACCTTCTATCATTCGCATAGCAGTTGAAAGAAATAACTTACAAATACTTAGTGGCAAGTTGAAAATGTATCCACATCATCCACTAATAATAAAACAGATCTATATTAAGAGAAATAAGTAAGTAGTTTGAAAATGTTGTTTTGTTACATGAATTATAATCAGTATTCAATATATCAAATTTCTTAATATAAATAAAACAAGAGTGGATAAACTAAATGATAACTACCTAAATGAATTAACATATGAGGCAAAGCCATATTTAATCCAAGGAAAATTTAATAATGGTTGATCAGAATGAGAATGCCAAGAACATCATTTGTTATATCAATTTTGAAATCCTCTGATCAATATTGATTCCGAATGAATTGACTTTACTGCATTTGATAGCTAAATAGCAAAAGTGTATTAGTTACATCAGAAATTCATAAGAAATTCAATTGTAATGCATCTATTGAAAATAAAATTAATTTACCTGACAAATTCAACAATAGTAGCAACCTTGGGTCAGAAACTATAATCTTGATTGAATACAACCATTGTTCAAATGGAAAATTAATTCGTAGAATAGCTTGTTCGTTGAACATAGAGCCTCTATTTAGCACCGCAACTGATGGAAAAACTAAACTTGGCTAACATTTGTATCTGATCCAGTATTAATATACTACTAAATTCTACCTGCACTAGTGCAACGGAAAGTATAATTAAAGCTTTCTACCTGCACTGCCAGTTAAAAATCCTATAGTGGGAAATCTCCAAGGTGATAATTGGCATGATTTCCGACTAATTCTTAATGAACGTTGAATTAGATACTATATTCTTATATAGATTCCAAATTACTTTCTACTCAAACAGCTTACTTTTCTAAATTTGCAGTTAAAGCTATTGAAAATAAATTTATATTTTGTATCAAATCAGTTGCTCTTGTATACAGATTAGAGTTTGTTTTTAGTTCTCCACTATAAAAGTTTATATAATCATAAGCTCTACTGGATCTTCTTAAGTATTATAACAACAACAACAACAATAAACAACTGTCCATGGATGGATATAACTGACATTCTTGGTCATTTATAATCAAAGAATTTTGTCTCAAATGAGATGTTATGAATAATTGACATCCCTTTCATCATTGTGAAGTTACCGGTGATAAAAATATACCCTCGACATGGATGGATATAACTATCCATTTTTTATCGAGACAATGAAATATCACCGTCTGTATAAACAGTTCAGTCAACGATGCTACCCAAAGTTTGTTTCCACACACTTTATACAGCAAAAAATGACTCATATGTTTCAATGTGCATAAAGCCAGTGGTCTATAGCATGTTTCATTTAACTTTAAAAACTAGGTTTGGACCATTAATACATGTAATACTTAGTTCAAATACTTTGTTGAGACTTTGCCGATCTTTGGATTTTGCTAGAATTGTATGTGAATAAATAATTATAGATATATCTTTTAGCACTTATATTCGCTACATGATTACTTATTGCAGCGATTCACTGTGTAATTGGTATTATATCTGTCTATATTTTTTGTACTTTCTTGGGTTATTCTTTTGTATACTTTTGGCCAATTTTGGGAGCACATGCTCCTACAGGTGTACATATTTGTTTCTTTATTTTGTAAGCCATTGGAGAACGATTCTATTCCAACATTTATGTTTCAATTCTAACAAGGAACCATCTACATATTTTGTTCCTTATAATTGCACTTTCTAATCTGTTAGTTTCGCCAGACATAGCTCCTGTTGACGGTTTACCTCAACTTCCATCAAATAGTGAAGTTACAGGATCTCAAGTTCCATCAAATAGTGAAGTTGTTAGAATTTTATGTGAACAAAAGACGGTTCCTTGTTAAAAAAGAGTGGGAGTGAGGGTCATAATTTTCTAAATGGTCTAGGACCGTTATACAAACGTAAAGAACAACCATCTGATTCATGAATGGTAACTGAGATAAAATGGAAAGCAGCGAACTGATTCAAGTACTGATCATATTTCTATATATTGTTGATGTAAGCTCTTTCCTTTCTATGATGTAGTAAATATGAGTTAGAGGAGAGAGCAGTTGAGTTCATTGGACATGCATTAGCACTTCACAGAGATGATAAGTACTTGGATCAGCCTGCAATTGACACAATCAAAAGAATGAAGGTATTCACCAAAAATGAAGGTATTCGCAGAGATGATAATCCATCATTGTTATAATAACCACTTTGGCATGTTCAACTCTAACCGAAATACCTATTGCTTTAACTTTCAAAGTGAAATATTATGAATTTCTTCCAAAACCAACTATAATGCATCATTGTTACTGAAAAAACAAAGTTAAATCAAGAAAAAATTAGTACCATTTTGAGGTTTTGGTTTTGATAAGAGTAAAGAGAATTAACAAGGACTTTGGAAAGGTCCACTTCTTGATTATGACAGTATAAGCTATAATATCCTCCTCTATACAGATTAGATTGGATATGGAATCAAAATACTGAGTTATAGGCACATCAAAGTTGAAGTCATTATCCTAGTTTCCAAATGCTGAAATCTAAACTTTCCTTATATCCTCCATTTTCCTTTGTAGTTCGGATAATAGTGACTTGTGCAACCTGTTATCTTAATTGATAAAACATTCATATTTAAGGCAGAGCTTATATAAAATTCTGTTATAGAAACCGGAACCTACTAAATTTGTAATCATCCAAATAAGTCATCAGGTTATATTTTATACAAACTGATGTTGCAGACTATAATGTCATTGTTTTATGATATAAGTGAAACAATATATAGTGTATTTATTGTACAATCACTTTTTAATAATTGTTGTTTAAGATTGATTCGAGATATTACCTCTTGTCTTTATTATTAGTCTATAGATCCCAAATTTTCTCTAATAAGACTCCAACTCAAAGACTTATTTGAAACCATTATTTAGGTTTTAATGTATTTATAACTCATCTTTGCTGTCTCTAATTTTTTTGAGACCTGATTTTTAAGACAAAATTATTTGTATCAAGGGGAATCGATAACACATAAACAGAGCAAGGCACTCTTTTGTGTATAGGCCGCCACGTTTGGTGTATCTTAGCAACATGAGCATATCTTAAGCACTGAGTGTGGTGGTTCACACAACAGTAGATGTGTCCTTACTCTGGTAAAGTAGGAGAGCTAGTGATCTACCATAGTTATAATAGTTACCTAGTAAGCGAGGTTGTTACTGCATGTTGTCATGATGGTAAATAAAGGTAGCCTTCGAGTTCAACTCCAAGTTATGAGTCATGGCACATTTGTTAAACAAGTTATAAATCTGCATCAGTATTTTCAGTCCAACATTGCTCTGTCATATATAACACTTTGGACAAATACATGAACGCAAATAATTTTGAATCATGAATAAATTTATTAGATTTCAGTTTGGTGAACTTAAACATCAGTTATCTTGTTTAAGTTAGGAGGATGTTACTAGAAAGCGAGAGATGTTGGAAACTATTATTTGCTTGCTACCAATAGAAAAAGGTTATGTTTCGTGTAGTTTCTTGATAAAGCTTCTGAAAGGCGCAATCTTGTTTGATTCTAGCGATAGCTATAAGAAGGAATTGGTGAAGAGAATAGGATTACAGTTAAATGAATCCAATGGTAAACAAATGGATTTCATTGTTCTCTTTGTATTGTTAGAAAACCATAGGAAATATTTATCTTTTTGAGTAAATGAAAGTTTAATTTATTCCCGCTTCATTGTGTACACTCAGGTAAATATCATGACACATTCTTCTGAGGTGCAATTTCTTGAGTGGCAAAATGCTCCAATAAAAGAAATGCAAAAACAACATCATCACAAGGACATGCAAGAATTGTATAAACAAGCAGGAAAATTGCTAGGGAAGCAGATATCAAAGTGTATTCATGAATCATATATAAACAAGGATTCTCCTAGGGGTAGTGCTGTTTGAGATTACTCAGGAGAGAGGATGTGCCAAAGCTAGTTGTTTACCTGCAGGTGCACTGGAAAGAATTCAGGCATATCTTTCAAGCTCCTTTGGATTCGGTAAGGATCTATGCTATTGAGTTAGTGATTTGACTTTTGAGTGTGCATGTGCGCGCTCACTCGTGTGCATTCCTGTGTGTCTAGAAAAGCAGAAATATTTTGCCATCTGAGTTCCAATTGTTATGGGATATTTTCTCGAAATCCTAAAATGGGGAAAATAAATAAAAAAACTAGTGATATTGATTAGAGTGTGTGTTCACTCATATTTCATCTATTTTATTATTGCATTCATCATCTTGTAATCATATAATGTTTTTTTTAAATAGCTTATTCATCCAGTAAATGATCACACTATTTATCTGAATGAGAGTCACAAGAAGCAGCTCAAGCAGGAATATGGTAAGTTGTCTACTTGTTGTAATCATCAACATTTTTTTAAATAGGAAGTCTTGATTTATTCCCCTTTTTAGTATTGCAGGTCTTAACATTTCTTTTGCTCCTCTCTTAATAATTATCAGGAATAGAGCCCTGGACGTTTGAGCAACATCTTGGCGAAGCAGTTTTTATTCCAGCAGGATGCCCTCATCAATTAACAAATAGAAAGGTTAGTGTTCTCTATACTCTATTATTGATTGATATAGAGGATTTTAGCAACGGTGTAATGAATTCATATTTTTGTTATTTTTTATCATAATTATACATCAGATTATTTTGCTTTTTATTTAAGATGGTACATTTATTGATTTTCTTAGATATTATAGGATGTTTATACTGTACTTTATATAAATAATTTGATCTATTTGCCTCAACTAATGATTTTCACCCTTGATAAATTTGAGAGACTTACTGGAGAAAAACTAGATAGTCTCAAACCAAAGAAAAATAAATAGAAACTAATTTCATTTAATCCTAGAAAAATGTCACTAAAAATATAAGTATAGTCATTATATATGTATTCAATTATACAATATTTTTCTCATTTTTCCTTTTGCGTGGTAGCGTGTGTGTGTGTGTATAAAATCTCTCTGTGTGTGTATTCAGTTATGAGTATAAACTTTTGTTATTGTAATTTTTCAATCTTGCATTAGAGCAGCCATGGACTTTGTTTCTCCTGAGAGTCTCATTCAATGTGTCAGTTTAACTGAAGAGTTTCGACTGCTTCCAAAAACTCATAGGTCAAAGGAAGACAAATTAGAGGTACATATTGTTTTAAGTTAATGTATTTAGAAAAAAAAAGAAAAGAAAATCATTTCTCGCTTAAGTTAGCAACTTCATCTGCATTTCTCTCTGTGATCATGTATACTTATGAACTAAAGATCTTATTATTTTTCTTGGTTTATAACTCTATGCCCGGATTAGTTAGCTTTACATGATGTAGAAACTGACCTGACAGCTGTTCCATATTTTGTATGCAGGTAAAGAAAATGTCTGTATATTCCATGCAAGAAGCTATGAAAGAAGCTAAAAAATTGATATCCTCTATCAGGTCAAACTGGTGTATTTACAAGTTACTGAACAATGCTTCTGTCAAATAGTGAAGTATTCTTTTGCTAATTCGAAGAGTTTCACTAAAAACCATATTTTAACATAGTAATGGGAAAAATCAGAGTTTGATATATGATTTGTATAAAAAGGTGACTTCCAGTACTGGTTGTGGATGCTTATGAACACATATAGATCTATTATGCTTTCTTACTATGAAAAAGAATTGCAGATTTTAATCTTCATTCATTATAATTTCAAAATAAAATATGGGTTCTTTTGGAAGTTTGGCATGTAAAACTATACTAGCATGCTTCTTTAAGTGATTTAGTTCACAATTACTAACATCTACTTTGTGAATGTCTGACATAACAATTACTAACATTTAGATTGCTTATTTGATTATTGCAGATGAATGGAGTAAATGTCTAGAGCGCTCTTTTCCACTGGTTTGATTATCATGCGACCATATCTTGTAGTATTTGTGTTCATTTGTTAGACTATTTTGAACTATTATCATGCGACCATGTCTTGTAGTATTTGAAATATTAGCAAAATTATTTGAAACTTTTCCACTGGTTTGATTGTGTGTTTCCAAATTAGAATTCACTGCAACGTTATCATTGTTACATATAGTTGTTGTCATCTTCTCGATTTGTTATTTTTGGGATCCACATTTTAATATATATGTGTGTGTGTAATGTGTATACATATATCTATCTGTGTGCATATATATATATAATATAATATAATAAAAAGAAAATTGAAACAAATGATAAAAATTAATATTGTATAGAATAGCGTTTGAAAAACGCTATTGATTCATCAAACGCTATCACAACTCTATATGAGATGTAAGATTTATGCATCAAAAACGCTATAATAGAATCAAAAACGCTATAGTAGAAAATAAAAACGCTATACAAGATGACAAGAAATGCCATCGAAAAACATTTTAACGCTATAACATGGTTTGATGAAACGCTATAAAATGTGCTCGAAAACGCTATAGAAGTTAAATGAAGGATTATATTCCCTATAGCGTTTAAGTTTAATAACAGAGAAAAAACGCTATGGTAGGTTGCAAATGCTATGCCCTTTTGTAAACGCTATTAGCTATTATAGCGTTTTCCTTCCTGCTACGTAATGATGTCGGCCTACCATAGCTTGTGGTTCCACGGCGTTCTCTGAAACGCTATGGTAGCCTGTTATAGCATTTTTCAAACGCTATGAACCCCATAAACTGTTGTAGTGAAATAACGTGGCCTAAGAACTTTACCTTATTCTCCTAAAAGTGGCACTTGGAGAATTTGGCTTTGAGCTAATGCTGACGAAGGATATCCATGACAATCCTCAAATGGTGAGCATGCTCAGCTTCAGACTTGGAATAGATAAGGATGTCAGCAATAGATACAAGGATGAAATTATCAAGATATTCTCGGAATACTCGATTCATAAGATTGACAAAGAAAGCAGGAGCGTCCGTCAAACCGAACGGCATAACGAGCCACTCAAAAAAACCATAACGAGTGCGGAAAGCTGTGAGAGGAATGCGGTCCTCTGCAACTCGTAGCGGATGAAAACCAGTGGCAAGGTCGAGCTGAGAAAAGACCTTAGCATCACTTAATTAATCGAACATATCATCGATCCTAAGCAAGGAATACTTATTCTTGATGGTTACCTCGTTAAGCTTGCGATAATCGATGCAATGCCAAAGAGTACCATCAGACTTCTTCACGAAGATGTAATGACCCAGAAATTTTAATATTTGAAATTGGAATATTAAATTGATTTTAAATATTTAAAGGTTAATTTTTAACTTGAATTTCAAATATAGCTATTTATTGGATAATTTTATTTTTGAATTAATAATTTAAAATTTGTTAATATATTGAACCTTGATAAAAATAATTTACAGGCTTATAAGATTTATATTAATAATACTGAAGACAATAAAACTTTTTTAAATTGAATTTGAAAGTGATTTGTTCAGTTTTAAAAATATATCGTTTAAATTTACATTTAAAAATAGCTTTCTGAGGCACAATCTCGAAATTCAACGAAACCAGTTCCATTGGATCCGTAATAGTGTATTATTATCGGATTTCAAATTTCGTAGTGTTTGGAGTTATCGTTTAGTTGTACAGGATGAAAACGCATTGAAATTAATATCAAAAATTCAATTTAATAATTGGGTCCAAAAAACTATCTTTTCCATATGATCAAATTAGGACTCGAAACTTGTTCCATTGCGTTCGAAATAGGGGTATAACATTATAAATGTCTAGCGGCATGCCTCGATAGGAATTCGAAATGTAAAGTTATTATAATGCGAGATATTTTGGGAAAAAATAATAATATTATATAACTTCTCAGTCTCTTCTGGTACAAGCACCCGTTTTCTTTTATAAATCGCGTTACTTCTCTGCTTCCTCTGAAATTCGAATTCACGAAATCGAGTTCATTCGTATCGAAATAAAAAAAAGGAAAGAAAAAAAAACATCGATCGAAATCGAATACAATTAAGGTCAGGAACCCTGGGGACAACGAGAGAAGTTGCAGCTCCTTCTCTAGAGATTTGAGCTCGATGGCGATGCCGCGTTCAATTAGGGTTGTTGGCGATATGGGTTTTGGGCTATTGGTTTGTGCGCGACTGTCCGCGTGCGTGTTTTCAAAATGGAGATCGTTGTGGGTAAGGCGGAAACGCAAGGAGCAGCGTCTGAGGTTGGGTCACGACTAGTTTTGGGGAAGTTCGAGTCACACTGTCCTCGTGCATCAAATGGCAGAGGCACACTCGCGATAGGGAAGGAAGACTGTTTAGGGTTTGCGATAGATGCCTGATCGAGGAACTTGTCGATGTCGATAAGGAAGGAGCAAGGCGCGACTGTTTCTGGTAGGAGAGTGACAGTCGTTGGCGAGGCCTAGGGCAGTGAATGGCGAGGTCAAACTGGAACCTGAAATCGCGAGGTTAGGGGAAATTTATCTAATTACAGTAGAGCTTAAATTATTTAATAAGTTCATATTGAAGTTAATTTTAAATTAAATCATTTCAAAATTCATTAATTATTAAACCATATTAAATTTTCATACGAGATCCAAAATCATGGAACGGGTCGGGTTGGATTTGTAGCTGTGAAAACGACGCTACAGATTTGGTTTGGTGAATAATAAAAATCAAGGTGAGAAAATTCTCACTCAATTGAATTGCCAATTTAATTTTAAATAGTTAAAATTAATTATTGGCTGCTTGGTTGAAATTAGAAATTATTATCTGTTGAATGATATATATATATATATGGTAGTATATATATACTAGTATTTGGAGTGATATACCCGCACATTATAGCGGATGAGACCCTATGCGCCCCGCATAATAGCGGAGGACCCTATGTACCGCGATATCCCCCTCGAAGTGGGATTAGTATTATTTTATATTGTATTAACATCTGTGGATGCAGGGAAACAGGTTGGTGGGATCCAACTAGATTCCTCAAATATCTTGTTTATTTTTCATATATAGTGATATATGACTTGTGTAGAATAATTTATTATAGATTATTGTAGAGATTGGAATTATTGGATGCTATTGTAGCACTGGCCTGAATTTTGATAATCTAAATACTATAAATATATTTTTAAAATTTATAGAATTAAAAGGAATTTGATATAAAAATATATATTGGAATTGGAGTTATTTTAAAAGAAATTGAATTAGAAAATATATTTGATTTTTGGTTATATTAACTATTGTGAATTTTTAAATGGAGATTTTAAAATGATTTATATAAAAGATTTTATAAATGGTATGTGGGAATATGAAAAGGAGTTAAAATCAATGTTAAAAATAGATTGGAAGTATAAATGGGATTTATAAGAAATGAATTTATATAATGGAATTTTATAAATAAGATTTTGTTTTATAAATAAGTGATACTCAAAGGAGTTATGAATTTATAAACGATGTGTATAAATAAGGAAATGATGGTCAGTTGATAAATTGGAAATATAGATTTACGATGCGAATTTATATGAAGTTATGAAAATCGTTGGGAAAGAAATAGTGGAATCTATTTTTGAATGTAAGAATGGTGATAAAATTGAGATATAATCGATGTGATATGAATCGAGAGGGATTTATAAATTGAAATTGGCAATGTTGGATTTTCAAAATAGATTTTTGTCGAGGAATTAAAATTGTTTTAAATGGGATTTTAAATTACTATACTATGTAACTAAAATTATTATTTATAATATTCTGTATAGTTAGTTATTCTAATATTTAATATTTATTGAAATAAATTCTAATTTTATAAATCAGCCTTGTTAATTAATTGGTTATTCAAAAATGATTTGGAAACGAGTTATCGATGTTATCTAGAATGTTTGATATTTTAAATTTACTTAAACATATTTTAAAATAAACTATTATCCTTTAAAAATACTTATTTTGTATATATAGTTTTAAAAGATTGAAATTTATTTATAAATCCTCTCGAGATTGCAAACGAAGTTATTTAACGGATAGGATTTTATAAAGGGAAAATCTTATAATAAAATTCTTGGAACTTAAGGGAGGTTCTGAAATATTAGGAATAAGAACTTCGGGGTTGAATCTGAAGTCATAGAGAAGTTACAGATAAATAGAAGAGACTATAAGTAGATATAATCGAATTTTGAAAAGGAAAAGGAATAAATGTAAATTCCGAAGACTTATGAGATAGGCCGCGATACATTCTCTTACATATTGATATTTGAAGGGATTTTAGAAAATAAGACTTATAATATTTTCCTAAGTATAGAAAATGGAAATTTGGGAATATTCTAAGTGTTGAGATGTTTGGAAGTATCCTGTTATGGATTTAAGTATTTGAAAGTTGTTTTCAAATGTTGGAAGGAATTGATATATGTTTTAAAGATATTTTGGAAATAATTATTTTGGGAAATTTATAATAAGGCCTAGTGACTGCTTATGGATGTTTTATTGATAGTTAAATAACCGACTATCAATATTGGCCAATTTCATTAATCGTTTCGAAGAGACCGGGATCGGATTTAATTATCCGAAAACCACTTCGATCCGGTTTGAACGTAACGAATGAATACCGTGAAGACGATGAAGATGGTGATTTGGTTGGTCCAGACCCAGGACAACTTGTATGGATGAATGCTATTAGAACATCGTCATTGGAGGACGATGAGCATTCTAAGTAAAATTGTTCTTGAAAGGTAACACTTAGCCTCGAACCTCATCAATCAGGAATGACTAAAACAGGGGAGATGCAGCAAGGCTAAGTGGGTCGCACCCAAGTAAGGTATGTTATCACTTTTCTAGATGTCCTCGGAACCCTATTTATCTTAGATATGGGTATACATGAAAGAAGAAGCGCTCGGTAGTAAGGGTGGGTACACCCAGGGTGATAACATATTCGGTCTATCCAAGTTAGGGATAGGCCGGTCTTGTGTAGCAGGGGATCCCGGCAAGGTCCTCGGTCATTGTTCTAGAGGTGTACTGTGATGGGCGGTACCCCAGTGGCCCAATCATTCGTTGTAATCCATTATCCAATACGAGCTTACTGTTTTGTTTGTAGAACCTAATATGTTGGAATTTAATTAATGTAACAATTTCAGCTATTTGATTAAGTAATTGTGTTTAGACACTATTATAATATCATGGGATTTTCTATGAAATGTTTTGGTTATCGTAAGGGAAAAACCTGTCATGTTTATGTGTGACGCGGTCTTACGAGATACCTTTGTTTTCAAAGGATTTTGATAGCTCTAATAATTCAAACTGAGTGTGTTTTTCTCACGTTGGTTTTCCAGGCTGACTCGGGTGTTATTTTATTATAATGCTCGGGTCAAACCGAGTATTACAGGTTTCAGGATTAGATTGCTATGGAGCTCAGGAGACGAGCTGGAGGAGTTCAGACGTATTTCCGTATTTGATTATATTTTCCGCTATATAGGGACAAGTCATTATAACTGTCCAGATTGATTGTTGTATATTATACTCTGATTGTAAGTACAAACAGTTACAGATTCTTTTGTATAAAAATCTGTTATTATATATTATATTTTGTTCCGCTGCGACTGTGATATTATGTGTTGTTGTTTCTTTATTTTCTTCACCTGTTACTTCTTCACCCCTAATGAACTGGTATTTCCGGCACTCGATTGCTCAGCATTTTATATAGTGGATGTATTAATGTCGATTTTCAAGGGTCAAAAATCCGGTCCATTACAGTTGGTATTAGAGCTGAAGGTTAAGTGAGAACCTTAGCTCTGGTGGGGAACTCATTAGAGGTAGAGTCAGTAGTACTCTAGAATGAGTTAAGCGTAATAATAGATGTGAGCGTATATTTGTTAGTGAATATAAATGGTTTTATATTATGTTAATTTATCTGTTGAGTAGTATATAAATTCTAGTCGAGTAGTGGGATGCCGCTAATTCGATAGGAGTTTCTAAACACTTGAACGCGATAAACTGACACGGTATAGTTTTGAAGCGGGTAAATGAAATAATTTTACCCAAATTATATTTTTATATAAAAGGAATAATTTTCTTAAATTATTATGGTATATTTGGAGTGTTGGATGATAATGTTATAATCAAAACAAGATTATAAAATCTGAAGTTGGTTATATATATAACCAAATGGAAATCGTGTAAGTATGGATCATACAATTGAATTAAAACTAAGACTTGATTAAAACCAAAGTCTGAAAAAGTAAATCCCGGAGATTTTTGGAAGTGTTTTCCAAAGTATTTTGAAATAAATAATAGTAATATTATTTTGGAGATATTTTTGAAATAAAATTGTTTTAAATGGATTTGGAAGGGATATAGCACTGAACTCACTACAGTCGCTAGAAAATAATTCCGATAATGATCGCAACATCATCGGTGTTCATTTTCGAGTTTCTTGGTGATGGATTGCTACCATAGTAAACTGATATGGGGATTTTTTTTCGGTGGAAACAAGTGATTGTTTTGAAAATTCCGAGGGAATTGTTTTGGATAAAATCAGGTTGATTTTGAAATTCGAAGGAGGTGGTTTGTTAAACCAGA
This sequence comes from Allium fistulosum, assembly GCA_030737815.1. Lineage (NCBI taxonomy): Eukaryota > Viridiplantae > Streptophyta > Magnoliopsida > Asparagales > Amaryllidaceae > Allium > Allium fistulosum. The sequence goes on along the minus strand of CM060904.1, from coordinate 1,120,924,977 downwards.
AAGAGTATATATATATATTTGATTTCAAAGTGATTTGAAATAAATACCGGGTATTTGAATTTTGGAACCTTATTAAATGTTTTAAAAAATATCAAAAAATGAGTTATGAACTTATAAATGGTGAATGATTTTAAAGAAAGAGATGGAAATTGAGTTTTCAGAAATACATTTTAGCTTAAGTAAGTTAAAATAGAATTGTGTGAATTGAATTTAACTTATGGAAAGTTAAATAAATTTATTGGGAATTGAGAAAATAAATTTCTATATGAATATAAATAAGGAAGTGGAAAAAAATTAGAAATTGGAATTGAATCCTTACTTGATTTAAATTGAAGGGATTAAAATAAAATGGTTTGGAGTGAATTTAACTTAAGTTTAAATAACTCGAATTTGGTTTTGAAATGTTAAATAAAAAGGAATTGGAATTTAAATAGAAAGCGAATTGGATTTGAATTATATTGAATTGAATTAAATATAGAAATGAGAATTTCAAAGCGGCTATATAACTATAAGTTATAAAATTTGAATTGAATTAGAAATAATGTCGAATGGAAGTGATTATAAATTTTGGGTTGTGAAATAATTATATGACTATAAGGTATAAATTTTAAATGAAATAAAATTTAAGTGAAAATTTGAATTGTGAATAAATAAATTTGAATAGCTTATAAAAATTTGAAATTAATGGAATAAAAATATACATAGGCTATAAATAAATGTATAATCTCGAGTAAAAATAAAAAGTGAATATATTCGAGTATAGAATTGACGAAAATGTGAAAAATAAGTTGTATGACTTATAAAAATTGAAAGGTGAAATAGAAAACCCAAAATAAAATTGCTGACATTTTGGTAAAGGGAATTAAATCCAAACTTGAATCATAAAAAAGAATTTGAACTCAAGAAAAATTAGAAGAAGTGATTTTTGAGATTAAAAAAATCAGATACTGAGTTAAAAATTTGAAGTGAACTAATTAGATAATTAATTGGTTAAATGAATATGAAGGTGGGATTTTACTTGGTTAAGTTAAAAATTTGATTGGGAGTTAAAAATGGATTTTTGGAAATGGAACTTGAGTTATAAATAAAATTCGACTTAGATTGTAGGTGAATTAAATATAATTGGAACGTGTTGGATAAATGGAATTGAATTGAAATAGAAATGGGTTGAGTTGCAAATAAATCCAATTTGAGTATAAGTAAATTGATTATGGCATTAAATTTCATTTTAATAAATTCGAGAATGAATTCGAATATGGGAATTAAAAATTGAGATGGATGAGGTGAATGGACTAATTAAATTAATTAGTAAATGGAATGGAATTTGATTGAATAGGAATCAAATGAAATAAAAAGGGAATTTGTTGCAAATGGAAATGAACTTAAGTTGTTTGATTGAAACGATTGAAGTAAATAAATTAATTTAAGTAAATATTTTAAATGGAAGCTCGGTTTAAATTAATTCGTGAAATGGTTATTTAATATAACAACATGGAATGTTTCCAAGCTAAATTAAATGGATTTGAGAATAGCAAAAGCGAATTTGAATGGAATGCAAAAGAATTGATCGAGAATCAATTAGAAATGGAATAAAATTAAATATAAATTGATTGGAATCAATTTAAAATAGCTATAAGCTAAAATGATTATTCTATTAAATGAATATCGCCGAAATTGCATAGAAAAATTTGGCGTTTGGTGTAAACGGAGTAAATAAAATTTTACAAATCAAATGGAATGTGAATAAATTGATTTTTAATCAATTTGGAATGAATATAAGTTTGTTTGGTTTAAAGATGACTTGAATGCAAATAATTTGGTTGTAAATCATTCGGATTGAATGAAACGGTATATGGATCGATTGGAAGTGATTAAATTGGCGTTGGAACCTTATGGTTGCTTGTAAACAATTGTTTAGCATGCATTGCTTATGAAACTTATATGTTTTTACCATTTAAATAAGTGAAATGTTATTTAATTTCATGTTTTGGTACTTACGTGTTTAAATCGAGTAAGTACAGGTACCTGGAGCTGTTTTGCTTGACTTTGATTGCGCGAACTGCAAACTAAAATAAGCCGCTTGCTTAAAAATGCTAAAATAAGGTACGTTTTCGAATTAAATACTGCAGAAATATAAAATATTGTTATATATTTTGTTTTTTGACCGTGTGGGTCGATGTATATATATTTATACCTCTTGTCATATTGCAAAAGGCTCTCCGTACAAGGGAGACTCTGCCAAATGTTTTTGGAAATTTAGGGTGTTAGATGGTTTTTGAAAATTTTGGGAAATTTTTTGTTAACGGCAATTTGTTTTCAAATTGTAATTGGAATAAAGGTTCGTGGAATTATAACCAAAAAATAATTGTTTGGTGGGAACTAAAAGATTAGAAAAGTGAAATATCGAATTTTCACTAAGTAGGTTTTAATAAGTTAATGGGTTTGGTGCATTCTTTCCGCTTTAGCAATTTCGAGGAAAAAATTCTTATAAGGGAGAAGGAATGTAACGACCCAGAAATTTTGGATATTTGAAATTGGAATATTAAATTGATTTTAAATATTTAAAAGTTAATTTTTAACTTGAATGTCAAATATAGCTATTTATTGGATAATTTTATTTTTGAATTAATAATTGAAAATTTGTTAAAATATTGAACCTTGATAAAAATAATTTACAGGCTTATAAGATTTATATTAATAATACTGAAGACAATAAAACTTTTTTAAATTGAATTTGAAAGTGATTTGTTCAGTTTTAAAAATATATCGTTTAAATTTACATTTAAAAATAGCTTTCTAAGGCATAGTCTCGAAATTCGACGAAACCAGTTCCATTGGATATGTAATAGTGTATTATTATCGGATTTCAAATTTTGTAGTGTTTGGAGTTATCATTTGGTTGTACAAGATGAAAACGCATTGAAATTAATATCAAAAATTCAATTTAATAATTGGGTCCAAAAAGCTATCTTCTCCATATGATCAAATTAGGACTCGAAACTTGTTTCATTGCGTTCGAAATAGGGGTATAACATTATAAACGCCTAGCGGCATGCCTCGATAGGAATTTGAAATGTAAAGTTATTATAATGCGATATATTTTGGGAAAAAATTAATAATATTATATAACTTCTCAGTCTCTTCTGGTACAAGCCACCGTTTTCTTTTATAAATCGCGTTACTTCTCTGCTTCCTCTAAAATTTGAATTCACAAAATTGAGTTCATTCATATCGAAATAAAAAAAAGGAAAGAAAAAAAATATCGATCGAAATCGAATACAATTAAGGTCGGGAACCCCGGGGAGGACGAGAGAAGTTGCAGCTCCTTGTCTAGAGATTTGAGCTCGATGGCGATGCCGCGTTCAATTAAGGTTGTTGGCGATATGGGTTTTGGGCTGTTGGTTTGTGCGCGACTATCCGTGTGCGTGTGTTCAAAGGGGAGATCGTCGTGGGTAAGGCGGCAACGCGAGGAGCATCATCTGAGGTTGGGTCGCGACTAGTTTTGGGGAAGTTCGAGTCACATTGTCCTCGTGCACCAGATGGCAGAGGCACCCTCGCGATAGGGAAGGAAGACTGTCTAGGGTTTGCGATAGATGCCTGGTCGAGGAACTTTTCGGTGTCGATAAGGAAGGAGCAAGGCGCGACTGTTTCTGGTAGGAGAGTGAAGGTCGTTGGCGAGGCTTAGGGCAGTGAATGGCGAGGTCGAACTGGAACCTGAAATCGCGAGGTTAAGGGAAATTTATCTAATTACAGTAGAGCTTAAATTATTTAATAAGTTCATACTGAAGTTAATTTTAAATTAAATCATTTCGAAATTCATTAATTATTAAACCATATTAAATTTGCATACGAGATCCAAAATCATGGAACGGGTCGGGTTGGATTTGTAGCTGTGAAAATGACGCTACAGATTTGGTTTGGTGAATAATAAAAATCAAGGTGAGAAAATTCTCACTCAATTGAATTGCCAATTTAAATTTTAAATAGTTAAAATTAATTATTGGCTGCTTGGTTGAAATTAGAAATTATTATCCATTGAATGATATATATATATATATATGGTAGTATATATATACTAGTATTTGGAGTGATATACCCGCACATTATAGCAGATGAGACCCTATGCGCCCGACATAATAGCGGATGACCCTATGTACCGCGATATCCTCCTCGAAGTGGGATTGGTATTATTTTATATTGTATTAACATCTGTGGATGCAGGGAAACAGGTTGGAGGGATCCAACTAGATTCCTCAAATATCTTGTTTATTTTTCATATATAGTGATATATGACTTGTGTAGAATAATTTATTATAGATTATTGTAGAGATTGGAATTATTGGATGCTATTGTAGCACTGGCCTGAATTTTGATAATCTAAATACTATAAATATATTTTTAAAATTTATGGAATTAAAGGGAATTTGATATAAAAATATATATTGGAATTGGAGTTATTTTAAAAGAAATTGAATTAGAAAATATATTTGATTTTTTGTTATATTAACTATTGTGAATTTTTAAATGGAGATTTTAAAATGATTTATATAAAAGAATTTATAAATGGTATGTGGGAATATGAAAAGGAGTTAAAATCAATGTTAAAAATAGATTGGAAGTATAAATGGGATTTATAAGAAATGAATTTATATAATGGAATTTTATAAATAAGATTTTGTTTTATAAATAAGTGATACTCAAAGGAGTTATGAATTTATAAACGATGTGTATAAATAAGGAAATGATGGTCAGTTGATAAATTAGAAATATAGATTTACGATGCGAATTTATATGAAGTTATGAAAATCGTTGGGAAAGAAATAGTGGAATCTATTTTTGAATGTAAGAATGGTGATAAAATTGAGATATAATCGATGTGATATGAATCGAGAGGGATTTATAAATTGAAATTGGCAATGTTGGATTTTCAAAATAGATTTTTGTCAAGGAATTAAAATTGTTTTAAATGGGATTTCAAATTACTATACTATGTAACTAAAATTATTATTTATAATATTATGTATAGTTAGTTATTCTAATATTTAATATTTATTGAAATAAATTCTAATTTTATAAACCAGCCTTGTTAATTAATTGGTTATTTAAAAATGATTTGGAAACGAGTTATCGATGTTATCTAGAATGTTTGATATTTTAAATTTACTTAAACATATTTTAAAATAAACTATTATCCTTTAAAAATACTTATTTTGTATATATAGTTTTAAAAGATTGAAATTTATTTATAAATCCTCTCGAGATTGCAAACGAAGTTATTTAACGGATAGGATTTTATAAACGGAAAATCTTATAATAAAATTCTTGGAACTTAAGGGAGGTTCTGAAATATTAGGAATAAGAACTTCGGGGTTGAATCTAAAGTCATAGAGAAGTTACAGATAAATAGAAGAGACTATAAGTAGATAATCGAATTTTGGAAAGGAAAAGGAATAAATGTAAATTCCGAAGACTTATGAGATAGGTTGCGATACATTCTCTTAAGTATTGATATTTGAAGGGATTTTAGAAAATAAGACTTATAATATTTTCCTAAGTATAGAAAATGGAAATTTGGGAATATTCTAAGTGTTGAGATGTTTGGAAGTATCTTGTTACGGATTTAAGTATTTGAAAGTTGTTTTCAAATGTTGGAAGGAATTGATATATGTTTTAAAGATATTTTGGAAATAATTATTTTGGGAAATTTATAATAAGGCCTAGTGACTGCTTATGGATGTTTTATTGATAGTTAAATAACCGACTATCAATATTGGCCAATTTCGTTAATCGTTTCGAAGAGACCGGGATCGGATTTAATTATCCGAAAACCACTTCGATCCGGTTTGAACGTAACGAATGAATACCGTGAAGACGGTGATTCGATTTGTCCAGACCCAGGACAACTTGTATGGATGAATGCTATCAGAACATCGTCATTGCAGGACGATGAGCATTCTAAGTAAAATTGTTCTTGAAAGGTAACGCTTAGCCTCGAACCTCATCAATCGGGAATGACTAAAACAGGGGAGATGCAACAAGGCTAAGTGGGTCGCACCCAAGTAAGGTATGTTATCACTTTTCTAGATGTCCTCGGAACCCTATTTATCTTAGATATGGGTATACATGAAAGAAGAAGCGCTCGATAGTAAGGGTGGGAACACCCGGGGTGATAACATATTCGGTCTATCCAAGTTAGGGATAGGCCGGTCTTGTGTAGCAGGGGATCCCGGCAAGGTCCTCGGTTATTGTTCTAGAGGTGTACTGTGATGGGCGGTACCCCAGTGGCCCAGTCATTCGTTGGAATCCTTCTCCAATACGAGCTTACTGTTTTGTTTGTAGAACCTAATATGTGGAATTTAATTAATGTAACAATTTCAGCTATTTGATTAAGTAATTGTGTTTAGACACTATTATAATATCATGGGATTTTCTATGAAATGTTTTGGTTATCGTAAGGGAAAAACCCGTCATGTTTATGTGTGATGCGGTCTTACGAGATACCTTTGTTTTCAAAGGATTTTGATAGCTCTAATAATTCAAACTGAGTGTGTTTTTCTCACGTTGGTTTTCCAGACTGACTCGGGTGTTATTTTATTATAATGCTCGGGTCAAACCGAGTATTACAGGTTTCAGGATTAGATTGCTATGGAGCTCAGGAGAGGAGCTGGAGGAGTTCAGACGTATTTCCGTATTTGATTATATTTTCCGCTATATAGGGACAAGTCATTATAACTGTCCAGATTGATTGTTGTATATTATACTCTGATTGTAAGTACAAACAGTTACATATTCTTTTGTATAAAAATCTGTTATTATATATATATTATATTTTGTTCCGCTACGACTGTGAGATTCTGTGTTGTTGTTTCTTTATTTTCTTCTACCCGTTAGTTCTTCACCCCTAATGAACTGGTATTTCCGGCACTCAATTGCTCGGCATTTTATACAGTGGACGTATTAATGTCGGTTTTCGAGGGTCGAAAATCTGGTCCGTTATAGAAGACGACCGCGGCACCCCACGATGAAGAATTGACTGGATAAATTGCTTAGCTTCAAGCTCTAAAAGCTGCTTCTTGAGTTCCTCATTTTCCTTGGTAGACATCCTCGTGGGAGGACGACTAACTGGCTGCGCGCCTGGAATAAGATCAAGTGATAGCTGAGCAGACGAATCTGGATGTCGAAGATATGAAACTCTCTCAGAATAAATAATCTTGGCATCGTATTGCACTAGTCAGTCCATTCCCAAAATCATATCAAAACCCAAAAAAGAAATAACGTGCAGATTCACATGGAAAGAAAAGCCACACAAAACAATCTCAACATCCTCACAAAGCATGCTAAGGGTTGCGGATCCCCCGATAGGATTCGCAATCCTCAATGAAGTAACCAAACAAGAAACATCTAATGGAACAGCATCGACGAGCTCCTTCGATACGAATGAATGCGACACACCTGTATCGAAGAGGACTCGAATAGATCGGTCATGAAACAACAAAGAACCTTCAAGGATAGAAGGAGATGTACCTCTGCGCTGAGAAGAACCTCCAGAAACATCCACTACATTCGGCTTGCTAGATTTAGAATTATTCGGAGCAATAGGACAAGTGGAAATAGGATGGCCTTCATTCTTGCAATAGCAGTAGAAGAGAGGCTTAGGACAATCTCGAATCGTATGTGTTAAGAAATCAAATCCATGGTTTTAATGACAACTACTATACAATGGAAATAAAATGTACATATATATTCATATATACAGGAACTTGCTAGAACAACATAACTAGAAAGACAAAAATGAGGCTCAAAAGACACTACAAGAGACTATAAGTCGATAGGTACAAAGAAGCAAAAGAAAAGATGCACAAAATAGACATGCACAAGTATCAAACGTCTGGGTGCACAAGCCAGACGTTTGGAAAAGTCCTCTGGAATAACAAATTGGCTAAACCAGACATCTGGTAATAGCATTCAGACGTCTGAAAACCTACTATGTTTAAAAAATATATAGTATCAGACATCTGATACAAATACCAAACGTCTGATTTCAAACTCGGATTTCAAATAAAGACTTCAACTGTCACATTCGAATGGACATCTCCGCTTCTCTTCACTGCAACTCTTCATCATCAACAGAAGCAACTATAGAGCACTCATTAATGGATGCAACTACTCAACATACCTATCTACAACTATATATAGCATCAGAAATCAAGAGAAAGACCTTACCTGACTACCTTACTGACTCACACTCTCTAACTCTATCATATTCTTGATTTCTGCACTCTAGCAATCTATACTTGTATTCACTCTTCCATATATTCGGTTCTTCATAGACAGTACTCTTTAGATATATATTGGAAGCAATTGTACTAATTAGTCAACATCCGTGTTATACTAGAACACACATTTGGCAAGAACAACTCATTGTAACCAAGCCTATTCCTCAGGGCGAAGCGAGGGTATTTGATAGTCGAATTCCGAAGGGGAGCTTCGGGACTGGACGTAGGACGGGAGGTCCGAACCAGTATAAAATCCTGGTGTGCTTATTCTATATTTACTTAGATTAATATTGTTTTAGTTGCATCATATATTTGATCACATATACTTGCATATACACTACACGATCCACCTCGTAGAACTTACAATTGGTATCAGAGCAAGGTTTGATCAAAGTACAGTAACACGTATTTGAATCACTTTAATATGGCAAGTATTTTTCAAGAAGATCAATCTACAGCACGTCCCCCGTTGTTTAATGGTTCTAATTATGCATATTGGTTAACACGTATGAGAATTTTCATGGAAGCTAATGGATTAGAAATTTGGTCAGCCACTCAAAATAAATATGAAGCACCTACTACTGCTATAAATACATGGAATGATACAAAAAACCACAGCTTCTAATAATGCCAAAGCTATGAATGTGTTATTTTTTTCATTAGATAAGAATGAATTTTCACATGTCATGTTATGTAACATTGCATATGATATTTGGCGTACCTTACAAGTTACAGACGAAGGCACGAATAAAGTTAAGCAAACTAAAATTTCAATTTTACAAAATCAATTTTCATCATTTAAAATGAAACAAAATGAATCTATAGTAGACATGTACTCTAGATTCCAAACTATTCAACATGATTTAATGGCACTAGCAGTTAAATTCACAAATTTTGACTTAGTATCTAGAATACTCAATTCTTTAACTCCAGAGTGGGAAAGAAAAGTATTAGCTATCGAAGAAGCTAATGACCTCTCAACACTCTTAGTTGAAGAATTAATAGGAAATTTAATGTCCTACGAAGCTAATTTGCAGGCAAGAAAAGAACAAAATTTGGAGAAGAAAAATATAGCATTCCCAGCAATAAATGAAGACTCCGACTTAGACGAAGAGGAAATCGTATTTATTGCCAAAAATTACAACAAATCGAAGAAGTTTAGGAAAATGACCAAATTTCAGAAAGGAGGAAAATCAAGCTCAACAAATCAAACGTCAATTCAATGCTATGAATGTGATCAATTTGGACATATGAAGAAAGATTGGCCCAAGCTCAACAATGATAAAAAGAAGAACAAATTTGAAAAATTCAAAAAGAAGAAAGCTTTCAAAGTAACATGGGATGACTCAGACCCTTCATCATCATCATCATCATCATCATCAGAGAGTGACAACGATAGTGACGGAGAACAAGCTAATGTATGTTTTATGGCACAAACTGATGAGGTATGTCCTGACCTTAGCTATGATGAATTATTAGAACTTAGCATGGAATTAGATGATAAATTTAGACAAATTAAAAAATTAAATAAGGATCACATAGCCAAAATAAATCGATTAGAACTAGAAACAGGAATGTTAAAAGATGAAAAAATTATTTTAGAGTAGGAACTAGAATTATCTCAAGAAAAAGTTAAAAGTAATTTGACTGAATTTGAGACTATATCTATCGATTTTGGAAAAGTTAAACTAGAAAAGGATATCTTGTTAAAAGAAAATATCGATTTAAAAAGTAATATAGTAACATTGAAAATTGAAAATTTTGAATTAAAAGAAAAATTAGATAAAATTATAAATAATGTTTCAAAATTTAATAAAGGAAAACAAGATTTGGAAAATCTTATGAAAACTTCAAAACCTTCTGGAAATAGAAATGGAATAGGATTTTAAAAAATACCTAAACAAGGGAATAATATCAAGAAATATAGTTTTATTTATCAAAAGACTAAAGGATCACCTAAGTCTATTACGAATACCAAAAATATAAAAATTTGGATTCTTAAGACAAATAATAAATTGATTAGACAAAAACATATTAATAATTTCCTAGATAATGTAGTCTATAATAAAAATTATATTCATAAAGGTACCAAACCTTCTTGGGTGTGGCTACCTACTCCTTCTAACATCTAGGACCCTAGCAAAGTGTATGGGTACCAATTAAATTATTTTTATCTTGCAGGTACCCAAAATAAAAAATAAGGAGAAATGGATACTTGATAGTGGATGCTCTAAGCATATGACCGGAAATGCAAAAATGTTATCAAATATAACATATATCGATGGTAGAACAGTAACTTTTGGAGATAACTCAAAAGGATACGTCGTTGGCATCGGAGAAGTCATCAACTCTGGTATTTCTAGCTCTCCTATTATTACAAATGTTTTGTTAGTAGAAAATTTAAAACATAATCTACTTAGCATTAGTCAATTATGTGATAAAGGTTTCAAATCAATTTCGAAAAAGATAGATGCAATATTTTTGATAATAACTAACAACTTATCTTTGAAGGATTTAGAAACAAAAATATTTATGTCTTAAATATGAATATAAATCGAAATTCAAACTTATGTTTAACCGCCAAACATGATGATCCATGGTTATGGCATAAACGTTTCTGTCATATTAATTTTAAATATATCAATAAATTAGCAAAATATGAGCTAGTTAGAGGTTTACCTAAAATAAACTATAAAGTAGAAAATTTATGTGATGCTTGTCAAATCGGTAAATTAAAGAAAAACTCTTTTAAATCTAAAAATAATATTTCTACAAAACAACCATTAGAATTATTACATTTAGATTTATTTGGTCCAACTCAAGTACGATCCATAAATCACAACAAATATGTTTTCGTAATAGTTGATGATTTTTCAAGATATACGTGGACTTTATTTTTATAACATAAAATTGACACTTTTGGTATGTTTAAATTTTTTGCTAAAAGAATTAAAACTCAAATGGATTTGAAAATTAAAAATATTCGAAGTGATCACGGTGGAGAATTCGAAAATGATTTCTTTACTAATTTTTGTAATAAAAAGGGTATAAGTCATAATTTCTCTTTTCCCCGCACACCACAACAAAATGGTGTAGTAGAAAGGAAAAATCATACGTTACAAGAATGTGCTCGAACACTATTAAATAGTAGTGGTTTACCGAAACATTTTTGGGCTGAAGCTATTGCTACGGCTTGTTATGTTTTGAATCGAGTAACCATACGACCTATGACTAAACATACTTGCTTCGAAATATTTTTTGGAAGAAAACCTAAAGTATCATACTTTAAAACTTTTGGGTCAAAATGTTTTATATTAAATACAAAAGACAATTTAGGAAAATTCGACCCGAAGGCCGATGAAGGAATCTTTGTTGGATATTCGGATTGTAGCAAGGCATATAGAATTTTTAATAAACGTACTAACACAATTGAAGAAAGTTTACATGTTTCATTTGATGAAAATTTCCTTAATAATCATACTAATGATGATGAAGAAATTATTTCTATAACAAATACAACAAACTCGTCTAATAATGAGACAAATGTACAAAATAATACTCTAGTGTCATCTCCTAGAATTCTTAAAGATCATCCAAAAGATGATATCATTGGGGATCTTAATTCCAGAGTAACTAGAAATCAACTTAACCAAATAAGTCATATTGCGTTTGTGTCAAATCTTGAACCAAAGAATTATAAAGAAGCTTCTAATGATGATTTTTGGATAATAGCCATGCAAGAAGAATTAAATCAATTTGAACGAAGTAATGTTTGAGAACTTATACCAAGACCAGAAAACCAATCGGTTATTGGAACAAAATGGGTATTTAAAAACAAAGCAGATGAATACAAAAATATAGTTAGAAATAAAGCGCGTTTAGTTGCTCAAGGTTATAATCAAGAAGAGGGAATCGACTATGACGAAACTTTAGCTCCAGTAGCAAGACTTGAAGCCATATGTACATTACTTGCTTTTGCAAATCATCACAATTTTAAATTATTTGAAATGGATGTCAAAAGTGCTTTTTAAATGGTTTTATTAAGGAAAATGTATATGTTGAACAACCTCCATTATTTGTTCACGAAAAATATCCCAATCATGTTTTTAAATTACACAAAGCCCTATACGGTTTAAAGCAATCCCCCCGTGCCTGGTACGAACGTCTTAAAAATCATTTGATTGCATCTAGTTTCCAAATAGGTAAAATTGACACGACTTTATTTATTAAACGAGAAAATAACGACATTTTAGTTGTATAAATTTACCTAGACGATATTATTTTTGGTTCAACTAACGAAAATCTTTGTACTCAATTTTCAAGTATTATGAAAAACGAATTTGAAATGTCTCACATAGGAGAATTAAATTTCTTTTTAGGTTTACAAATAAAACAACTTGAAAATGGTATTTTTATTCATCAAGAAAAATATTGTAACGATCTATTACGTCATTTTGGAATGGATAAAACTTCAAGCAAACCAATACCAATGAGTACTAGTGTTCACTTGGAAAAAGATGATAACAGAAAAGATTTTGATGAAAAATTATATCGTAGTATGATTGGCTCCTTACTTTATTTGACGGCTAGTCGACCCGACATTATGATGAGTGTATGTCTTTGTGCCCGATTTCAAGCAAAACCAAAAGAATCTCACCAAAGAGCTGTTAAACGTATCTTACGATATCTATACAGTACTAGAGATTACGGTTTGTTTTATCCTAAGGGATCAACGTTTGAACTAGTTTCATATAGTGACGCAGATTTCGATGGATGTAATACAGATCGTAAGAGTACTAGCGGAATGTGTCACTTTATCGGACAATCATTAGTTTCATGGTTTAGCAAAAAACAGAATTGTGTCTCCTTATCTACTTGCGAAGCCGAATATATTTCAGCAGCTCTAGCATGTGCACAAGTGATATACATGCAATAGACACTTAAGGACTTCGGCAAAGTTATCGATAAATCACCAATATATTGCGATAATACATGTGCAATAAATCTATCAAAAAATCCTGTAAATCACTCACGTACTAAACACATAGATATACGACATTATTTTTTACGTGACAATGTAGAAAAAGGAATTATTACATTAGAATACGTACATACCGAAAATCAAATAGCCGATATTTTCACAAAACCACTAAATGAACAAACATTTGTTAAATTGCGACGCGATTTAGGAATATGTTCTCTTAATGATCTTCTAAACTAATACTACACTTCATCCATTCTATTTTTGGCTAAAATTTTTAATCCACAAATTAACATTGTTAACACTAACCAACAATTTTTTAGCAATTTGTTTTCTGAATTACCTATGTATAACCTTTAAAATCATGTATAAATAGTTTTTTTACAATAATATATAAATCTCAATTTTTACACAAAGAGAAAAGCATGTCTTCCGACAACTCTCATTCTCCTTCTCGACACCAACAACGGATAGCTCAGCGGATACACCTCATCGCCTTCCTACTCCTACACCAGATCAGGAACCAACATATAAGTGGTCCTCCTATCACATGGGATTCACTCCCGATAACAAGAAGTCCAAACGATCTCTATTTGTCTCTCCTAACACCAAGAAGAAAATCGATGAGATACATCACTACCAAAAGCAGCAAATAGATTTACAACGAGAATTATACTTTGAACAAAAGGTCACTGCGCGACGACTAAGTTTTCTGGAGCAAGTAGCGATCAAATTTTCTAATTCACGCAAGAAAGATGTACATGAACCACTTCCAAGTCCTTGCAATCCATTGGATCCCTCTACTTCTTATCGTACACCTTTGAATCCTTCACCTAGGCGATTCTCTGGTTCCCCAAGAACAAATGAACGTGGAAATATATGGTCTCCACTCAAGCCATGGAGGGATGACAAGTCTGAAGATCGCAATACTCCATCATCTTCTAAATAAATTTACTTATTCTCATTGTATTTTAATCTACATATATTCGTATTCTGTTCCACAAAAAATAATATTATGCTTTACTAAAAATCAGTCTCTCGAAAAATAAGCAACACCCTTAAAAAAATAGGCTATTTTAAGAAAACTGCCTATTTCAGACGCCTGAACATTGCCATCAGACGTCTAATACGCTTGTATCACACAAATTTTTAAACATCGTGCATATATCAGACGTCTGATATAACATACCAGACGTTTGAAAAATATCTCTGCTTAATAAAAATTACAAACCAGTCTATTTCAGACGTCTGAACTATTGACCAGACGTCTGAACAAAGTCTCTGCCTCTTTAAGATACAAACTCAGGCCATTTTCAGACGTCTGATATTACATCCAGACATCTGAGAAAACTATCTGTCCTACAAAATTTACACTTCAGCCTATTCCAGACGTCTGAATCTACATCCAGACGTCTCTTATATCTCTCTTCCTTTCAAAGTTTCCAAATCGATCAATTCCAGACGTCTACTACCACTAACCAGACGTCTGAACATATAAACTGTCTTCAATCTAGGTTAAATCAGACGTCTGATTTAACTTCCAGACGTCTGAAATTCAATCGACACTTTAAAATACCCTACTAACGTCTATTTTTTCGCTTATTCACACTTACATTTATTTCGTTTCACAACACCAGAATTGTCAATTCACAACACTTATAACCGTTACAAATCAAATTTGTAACGCTTATAACCGTTACGAATAGGTACGTGACAAAAACTACAACATATTTCCCAACGGTTATAACCGTTGGAAATTTTCATATTCCCAACGGTTATAAGCGTTGGTATATAATGTATTTACCAACAGTTATAACCGCTGGTAAATATGTTACTAAAATACATCATTTATAACATCAAACAGATTTCATTTAAATAATGCAATTAAAAACAGCCAATAGTGCAGATCATGAGCTACGTGCATTATTTTTTTCAACTACATAGACTAGGTGCAAATATACAAGAAAATCATCAATACAAAGATGTTAATGGAATAAACAAAATTCATATAATCTGAACATAAATGTTTGAATGATACCAACAAAAATATAAGTAATATTCTCTTACAATGAAGCTAGTGAGTTTACACAAAATACAAGAATTTACCAAAGTTGTTTTTACAATGTTATAATAATTATAATAGTACAACACCTACTTTGACTATCTGCAAGCTGAAACCAATCCTACCATGTAAACTCTTCCAGTTTTTTCTTTAATTAAATTGTCTCAAGCTCTTCATTCAGCCTCTGTGCAAAATGGTAGACCTCAAAATCAACTGAAGTTGCAGCAACATCTTCTCTGTTTATTGAATAAAAATAATACTACTACCATTTGAAGTAAAATGTTATTTGGAAGCAGTAGAAGTAAAATAGTAGATGTCAATGGTAGTAGTGAAAAAAAATGTTATTTTGGAAGCGAAATTTATCACTTAAACACTGAGTACCATGGTGGATATGTAATTATGCTATTTTCGAATTAAATCAATTAACATGATTCTTGTAATTAATTAAGTTAATACTCATAAAAAGAAACCATAATGGGGACATCATGGTGAATCTATCTTGTTGGATAGCTAATAGATATTCATAGGATTGAAGCAATAACCTCTAACATAAGCTCTTCATATATTAACAAATTTATTTTTCTGAAGTTTGAAATTTATACATATACCATTTTTGGTCCAACACTGCATGAACAAAATGAGAAATGATAATAAATAAATGTAACCATCAATGTACATTAAACTATAGTTAATAAATGTAACATGTACTATAGCAGTTTTTCTTGACCTACTCCTCCATTTATTTTTCAGTGTCCACTCGATATTTACATTGAAATTTAACCGGTCCACAAATAAGAAGAAAATATAGATTTTAAATATATTATTTGCAATTTAAAAGTTGATACAGTTTTGTAATAGCTATTCAGCGGCACTAATTCTGTTGGCGATCAAATTAAATCAGGCTACAATTCAAGTTAAACGAACAATGGTTGGCAATACTGTGGAATTTTTTTCTTAAATCTACCTAAATTTTACATTTCTTTAATGAATATTGAAAAACTTTAACGTGTTTCCTGATCTTCTCCCCCATTTTATTTTTGTAATGTCCACTGTTATTTACACTATAATTTAACCAGTCTACAAAGATTTTTTTTTAATAGTTTTAAGATATATGTTAAGGTGATCGTTTTGTAAATTATTTTGTAAATTTTTATCATTGTTTTTAATGTACTTCTATGTTAAGGTGATCATTTTTTAAATTTCAATGATATATTCATTTGAACTTAAATTTTTGCCAAATTTTTATATCATTCTTAGATGTGAAAAATAGATATAGAGTGAAAAATGTACATATATAATCAAAATTGTATTACTCCTTTACACACACACACTAATATATATATGGTTTTATTTTTGCTTTAATTTACTGTTAGTTTCACAAAGGGGATGAGTGTACTTATAGGTTAGCAACTAATAATTTCATTTAATATACGTTCCTTCAACAGAATTGATCCAAAGACATGAAACTGCACAATGAAATTAAGATTTAATGTATCATATTGAAAGGAATTTTATGGATAATGCTACAGTAATGCACTTTTGAAAAGCAACAGCATAAAAGGGAATTTATATATTTAATGTTTGATATAGTTTACTAGCATTTAACCATTTAATCTTCTTCTAAATTAATGCTGTGTTAAATGAATCACTATCAATTACAGTACATTAACCTAAACCTAAATTACTCCATCCTATTTATTTTGCAACATCATTACAACGTAAATTACACTACAATAATCTAGTACAGTTTTGATCAACTTACAAACTATTACTATAGTCACTTCAAATATTAGGGCCAACAATGCTTGCAGATTAACTTCGTAAAATACTAAGCCTACTATCTTAAATCAGTTTTCGTCAAATTTATGCCCCTTCCATTACCTTTGCATCAAACCTGTGCCAAACTCCCACTGATTATGTTTTATTAGTTTGTTAGTTACTTTGATTTGCATGTACTGATTTCTCATTCTACATAACTAAAGAATTTCTTTAACCCATTATATAAATGCAAAAAATGACTTACTGATGAAGCTAAATCAATATTTACACAAAATGACATGCTGCATATATTTATGAGCAGCTACATGCAACCATAATGTAATAATAAATATTTCTAAACTACATATTATTAAAAAAAATGAATAATGATCTGCATACTATTTACACAAAAAGACTTAATAACACAAATACATTGGTTGCGAGATTAAAACAAATAAGAAACTACTAATATGATATTAAAATGAATATGATCTACATACTATTATATCAAACAACTTTAATTATTTGACAAGATACAGATTTGATTATGGTGATCTGAACAACATTACAGTTGCATCACTTTAATAAATACGAGTATTTATAGACAATTAGATAATGCAACACCATCGACCAACGCTATGCTGATTATAATAACATATAAGATATCAAAATTAAGCAAACATCCTAAGTCAGTACTCAAATTGATATAATTTATTTAATTAAAAAGGGAGATATGGACAAACTGATTACATAAAAATTGTTAGTATGGTAATATGATATCATACCTAATTTGATGGACCAAACACATGTGATATTATTGTTGCCAGCAAGTAGACTGTGTGGCCTTAATTGTATTGGAAGATATGAACCAAACATCTTTAAACTCAAAAAATGACTTAATGCCATAATATAATGTGTTGGAATAACTTCCTAACTTTAATTATGATTCTCACCCATGAGAAAACCAGCAAATCCTTTTTTTAGCCATTCAATGTTTTTAAAATTAAGATATTTATAAACATAAAAATAGTTACAAGCTAGATATTAAAAATGGCTAAAATGTGACTCTTAGGAGTTTCTGCATTTACTCAAACTTTATAAAGATTTTGTGAAAATTAGCCTCATCTATTTTCGTATTTTGAAATACACAAGCTTGTGCACCTGAATCTGATATTTTGTCATAAATACTAAAGTAGATAACCATTAAATACAATATAATTGTGTTGGTTTCATACAAATAGCACCATAATCTTTTCAAAACACAAAGAGAGTAGGATTTATCATGACTCTGTTCTAACTTCTAATGCAACAACAAAAAAATGAATTTATATTTCTTATAAAAAAAAATTACATTCATCCACCATACTAAGCACACATTAATTAACTAATATCTTGACCTAAGCCTATTGACAAGTGATAAAGCATTACTCGTAGCCTTACTTACAGCAAGCACCTTTTTCCTTATAATAGCATTCATACTACTTTGACGTTGTTAATTTAGCACTTATGATTAAGCCAAATCGTTTTAAAAATAATTTGGACAATAAAACTTTAGACATGATTTGCTAATGGCCAAGCCTATGTGCGTGAGACTCACTGAGTGAGACTGTTGCCTTTATTATCAACGTCGACTGACATAACAAATCATTTTGACACAAAAAGTCAACTTAATTTAGCACAAAATACCTAATTTCAAAAATAAATTAAAGTTGAAGTAATTACCTAAATTTGAAAATTAGTTTGCAATCGATTGCCAAAATAGAACGCAAACCTGAACTTCCTCGTCTCCGTCAAATTGGCAGAAAATAGACAACCTAAGCGATGGTAGAACGATGGAGGCAGTGGTAGAAGGCGGTGGCAGAAGGGTGGAGGCGGTGGCAGAAGCGAAGGCGGTGGTAGAACAAAGGGGCGATATCCCTAGAATGAACAAAAGAGGAAAAACGCTGAAAAGATGAAATGTTATTCGTGAGAAACGGGAAAAGTAATAATAGAAGATAAAATTACAATCTTTTCCTTATTGCTTTTAATTATTTACGAAATTACCAGATTTAGTAACAGTATTAACCGTGACAAAATTTGGTAATGGAAATAACCGTTAGAAATTGAAAGCGGAAAAGTATTACAAAATAGGCTATTTGGTGTAGTGTTTCTACTGCAAGGTCGATTCTCTGATTCTCCAAATTTTTTTTTCCTTCAAACACGCTCGAATTTCATGACCCCTAAAACAAAAAACCCTAAAATCTCTAAACGCAAGCAAGACCAAGCCACTTCATCCAATCCGCAAGTTTGCTCTGACGATCAAATAGAGAGATGGATGAATCGTGTACCACATTCAATCAAGAGATATGAGGATATTCAAAAGAAGAGGTTTCATACAGGTCCATTTTATAATTTACTAAAGTTCCCAATATATGATTTGGACGAAATGTGCGAAAGTGCTGGATTAGAAACATTGATTTCCTTCAATCCCAATAATGTTCAAATCGATCAGCTAGCCGTATTTCTTTTCTATGCTAATTTAGATAGCACAGCTTTTTGGAACACTGACAACGATGATAATTGGTTACGGTCAAGTGTTTACGGCAACACAATTAGACTTACTCCAGGGATCATAGGTCGTACTCTTGGATGTTCCGACATCGGAGAATATTTATATAATATTCCAGATATGCGTATCAAACCGAGAGATACTATCACACATCAAATATGGGAAGATGACATGCCTAGATTTGCATCAAAATACCTAAGACCTAAGGCGAGACTTATCACTAGAATGATCATCAACACTACCATTCCACGCCTTGGTAGTCATGAGCAAATCACCGAATTAGAGCACAAGGCTCTATATGCTATATTCAGTGGAACAAGGGTTAATTGGGCAAAATTTATATTTGACGAGCTCAAACATTTTTGGACTAGATCACGACCATCCATCATCTATCCTACATACATCATGAGACTTCTACGAGCTCACAACATCCCTTCATATTTATCCACTTTTGAAGAAATTTCTCCGAAATATGCATCCACAAAGTTCTTCTCTCTAATGCACCTACCGGAAAATCCTCCGAATTTTATCTCATTTGAAGAATGGACGCAACATCGTCAAGAGAGACAAGCTAGGCCTCCACCCCAACATCAACCTGAACCATCACAAGAGGTAGAACAACAACGTGAGAATACTCCTCCTCCTCCTGCACCTTTTGATTATATGTGTCAAGATGATATTTTGGAGACTGGTACTGAGACGAATCCAAATGAGAGTATTCGCGACTTAACTCTCCAAAATCAACTTATCCTATCCCGAAATAAAAAATTATTGGCTAAACGTATTGATAGTTTTGAAACATCATTTGCTTCTCGCTTGGCCACAGTTGAAGAGTCACTTTCAACTACATTATCCGTTCTAAAAGAGGTTCTTCAAAGAGTTCGTGGTCCTACACCACCTTCAGAAGATTGGCCAACTCCAGTGCCTTCTCCTCCTCCTTCAAAACAATCCAAACTTTTTGAAGAGGATAAAGAACCTCTCGAGCACACTCCAACATCTCCTAAAAAACAAGCTAGCTCATCCAAGAAAGAAGATGAAGGAGGTGATCAAGATAAAGCTTCCCCAAAAGATACTTAGACTTTTTAGGATTCCATCTTTTGTATAAAAATGATAAAAAATCTATGCATGTAATCTATTAATATAATTAATGAAACGTGCTTTTTGGTGTGTTATTTCTGTGTATATTATAACCTTACGTCGATTGGCAAATATTAGATGGTACGAACATTATTTCTACAATTAAAAATTATTAACGTTTTTTGATAATGCCAAAGGGGGAGAAATAATAGAAAGCACAATAAATAATGGAAAGCACATATTCAGGGGAAGATTTATAAAAATTATATATAAGTACATTGTATAGTTGTCATCATCAAAAAGGGGGAGATTGATAGGAAATCAAATCCATGGTTTTAATGACAACAACTATACAATGGAAATCAAATGTACATATATATATTTATATATACAGGAACT
Source organism: Allium fistulosum (assembly GCA_030737815.1). Classification (NCBI taxonomy): domain Eukaryota; kingdom Viridiplantae; phylum Streptophyta; class Magnoliopsida; order Asparagales; family Amaryllidaceae; genus Allium; species Allium fistulosum. The sequence continues at coordinate 1,120,903,876 of CM060904.1, read as the reverse complement.
TGCTAGAACAACATCACTAGAAAGACAAGAACGAGTCTCAAAAGACACTACAAGAGACTACAAGTCGATAGGTACAAAGAAGCAAAAGAAAAGAAGTACAAAATAGACATGCACAAGTATCAGACGTCTGGGTGCACAAGCCAAACGTCTAGAAAAGTCCTCTGGAATAACAAACAGGCTAAACCAGACGTCTGGTAATAGCACTCAGATGTCTGAAAACCTACTATGTTCAAAAAAATATAGTATCAGACGTCTGATACAAATACCAAACGTCTGTTCAAACTCGGATTTCAAATAAAGACTTCAACTGTCACATTCGAATGGACATCTCCGCTTCTCTTCACTGCAACTCTTCATCATCAACAGAAGCAACTATAAAGCACTCATTAATGGATGCAAATACTCAACATACCTATCTACAACTATATATAGCATCAGAAATCAAGAGAAAGACCTCACCTGACTACCTTACTGACTCACGCTCTTTAACTCTATCATATTCTTGATTTCTGCACTCTAGCAATCTATACTTGTATTCACTCTTCCATATATTCAATTCTTCATAGACAATACTCTTTAGATATATATTGGAAGCAATTGTACTAATTAGTCAACATCCATGTTATACTAGAACACACATTTGGCAAGAACAACTCATTGTAACCAGGCCTATTCCTACGGGCGAAGAGATGGTATTTGATAGTCGAATTCTGAAGGGGAGCTTCGGGACTGGACGTAGGACGGGAGGTCCGAACCAGTATAAAATCCTGGTGTGCTTATTCTATATTTACTTAGATTAATATTATTTTAGTTGCATCATATATTTTGTCACATATACTTGCATATACACTAAACGATCCACCCCGTAGAACTTACAATATAGTCAGGAGAGCCACAGTTGAAACACCCCTTCTAAGTAGGAGGTGCTCTACGAGGCTGAGAACTAGAACCAGAACCAACAGACTTCTTCTTCTTGTTGCGAGGAAAAGACTTCGACTTCTGAAATGGAAATCTCTTCTTATTGGGGTTTTTGCGAACCTCAATTTCATCACTACTATCATGCTCTTTCTTGACGGCTTCGAGATGAAGCGCCGAGTCAACTAACTCCTCAAAAGATAACTTGAGCTGGAGCATCAAAGACTTCTTCAAATACTTCTTCAAACCAGATACAAACTTCAAATTCTTCTTGTAAGAGGTGCTAATATATTCGAGACCATATTTGTATAAGGCCTCGAAGGAAGATACATAATCAGAAACGGAAGATTTCCCTTGCTTCAACTCGAGGAAGCGACGGGCTAATAAAGCTTTCTCTGATTCGGGAACGAACTTAAGCTCGAATCGTTTCCTAAACTGTGTCCAAGTGAAAGTGGACTCATCGAGCTCGACAATGAGAAGCTCGTACCAATCGAGGGCACGCTCTTGCAACATACTCGATGCTACAAGAACTCTATCGTGGTCAGAAAGATCCATGTGAGAGAAGATGCGCTCGCACATGCGAATCCAGGCTTGGACCTTTAGAACGGACTCGGAGCCTTTGAACCGCTTTCCTCCGAGATGAGAGAAATCGCTACACATGCGCGAAAAGATAGACTTGCGCGGAGGAGATGCTCGAGTAGGAGCTGGAGGCTGAGTGCTCCTAAATAACTCCATAAACTGATCGATAGACATATACACACCGTCCGGATGCGAGCCGCTAGACTGCCCAGCATTCGAGCGTCGTCCTCTGCCTCTTCCAGCCATTAGCTGAAAGTTAAGATAAGATAAAGATTATTCATAGGGCAGATATCATAAATTAAAATATGGAATACTACAAAATTTAAATTTCATTCCTAGACGTATTCCCAAACTTCTACCTACCCCAAAGGACAAGAAATGGTTGAAGGCACAGTGATTCAGGGATTCATAACACTTGTATTACACTTAGATGTACCATAATATGTGTTTCTGTTCTGTGTTTATCATATTTTGTATTGAACTCAGCTCTGATACTAAGCTGTGGTGCCCCAACCTGAGACCCACATTAACAAAGAGTATTACTGGGTAATACCGTCTGCTAATGTGAAGAATAGGGCTGGATAAGAGCGACCATCTATAGCCTTGTCTTAAATATGTATTGAATACGCCGATAAATGCTCTATATTTTTTTTACTCAAGTGGATCAACATATCCAATAAATACTTAATACAAAACTATAGGTGGCTAACGGATTATCAGAACAAAATATAACAACCGAATGCAAATCACATCACAGAATAGAAGATAAACATATATACACACATATACAGACACATCATCAGAGTGATACAAAATGATACATAGTATGTGGTATGACGACCACAATATACACACGAGTCAAAACAATATACATATCAGAGTCTACACAAAAAGCTACATCAAAAAGGCGATAGCAAAATATCCAAGTGGAAGTAGAAAGGCTAAGTCCAACGGGTACCTAACCCGAAACACCTCGGTCTGACCCGAGTATAAAATACATGGGTCAATCTAGCTAAAACAATCAGTTAATATGGATAAACGATAATATGAGTTAAGGGTGGTATTCTTCTCAAACAAGAAGAAACTATTCTAAGTATAAGTATGGTTACTACAAATGATATAGTATCACTAGCATGAGTATATAATCTCAAAGAGATAAATCAATATCCACAAACGCTAAATATAGCAAGCCTCGTATCATCGGCATATCACAAATCATCAAAAATGGTTTAGGGAAAATCATAACTCCTAAAAAGGAGAAATCCCAAACCCGCCATATCGGCAAACTCAAAATCATTTCCAAAGAAATCACCATCTCAAAATACGCCATAAAGCAATACATATATCTCCAAATAGGATAATACAAATCCCAAATAAACGCCAAAAATGAAAATCTCAATTAACGCCAGTGTAGGCAACTCAAACCTCAAAGATAGAACTCAAAAGAGTTCAAATTCCCACAAGGTAATTGCCATATATATATATATGTATGTATATAAAATATCAAACGGCTCGAATGACCAACCATGAAAAAGGCGATACACTTGGAAAATCACAATAATCAATGAAATCATCTCAAAAATTTGCACGTGCATGTGGCCAAAGCCTGCCAAGTACTGGTCTCTCAAATAAGGCGCCACGCCCGAGGTAAACACTTCACAGTGACAAATACGCCGTAATGGAAAATACGCCGCAATGGCAAACATCTCAAAGACAAATACGCCGCAATGACAAATACGCCGCAATGGCAAACATCGCAATGGCAATGACTCGAAGGTCCAGTATTGGCAATACGCTGCAACGGCAAATGTGTCACAAACTCTCAAATAGGAACCCGAAAAGTGTTAACATGCATCCCATACCACACGTTCGCACTAAACGGTTTACTAACCGCTAGTAAATGTCACACTCAAAAGTAGTAAAATGTTTACCTCATCTCATTGGTAAACACGACCCGAAGGTCAAAATGATCAAACAGACAAGCCAGGAATTAACCGATAAGATAAACGTATGTGTCCCATACCATGTGTTTTACCAAACCGTTTAATTCTCCTTCTCATTCGCTCGAATAGTGCAAAAACGTGTATGTTATATATAAAATAATTTATTTGAGAAAACAATCTTTTAAAACCATTTTTCGAAATCAATTTTGAAGACAATATTTGAAAATTCCCTTATTATAGAGACTAAATAGATTTTATAGCTTAAAATAATTTAAAAATATTACATAACAATTATTTTAAATGCCAATTTATTTTAAAAATTATTTCAAAATTGTCTGGGAAAATCCGTGCTCGAAATCACTCAAAACCGTCATTCAAATTCAATTCAAATTTCAATTTCAATTTCATCAAAACTTGGCTAGCCTATTGATAGGCATCATAGCCCTCTAAACATTTTAGAAATATCACAAAAACATGAAGTAAAAGTCAAAAGTCGGACGGAAAAAGAACATAAAAATGCATAGGCAAAATAATACCCAGGTCTGAAATCTTCTCTGGGTTCAACTTTCAGATATGAAACAGGTGGCCCAACAACCTCTGATTGAACTAAAAATTGGTGTGCCCATAGTAGAAAATTTCAGCTTTCAAGCAAAAAAAGAATTAATGAATTCCGACAGAAAATGAAAAAGTTACGCTGTCTCAAACATGGACTCGGGCCATGTTTGCAACAGTTCAAAAACAAAAATGTGCCCAGACCTAAAAACCATTCTGGGTTCAACTTACAGGCCTGAAACAGAGGAACAATCGACCTTATATTGAGCTTAAAATTGGTATGCACATGCTACAAAACTTCAACTTTCAAACAAAAAAAGAATCGATGAATTCCGACAGGAAATGAAAAAGCTACGCTGTTTCAAACAAGGACTCAGGCCATGTTTGCAACAGTTCAAAAAAACAAATGTGCCTAGGCCTGAAACCATCTTGCAACTTACAGGCCTGAAACGGAGAACCAACAACCTTATTTGGAGCTGAAAATTGGTATGCACATACTAGAAAACTTTAGCTTTCACACAAAAACAGAATCAATGAATTCTGACTGGAAATGAAAAATTTACGCTGTCTCAAACATGAACTCAGGCCATGTTTGCAGCAACTCAAAAAACAAAATGTACAGGTGATTTTCAGGCTATGCATTAATTTTGCAGCAAAGTTTTCAGGTATCAAATGAAAGAGTTTTGTTATGAAATTTTGCACACTTATACTACAACACATGGACTATCAACTGAAGAAAATCCGGTAGCATTTCGTTGCCGGAATTGGAAGATATTAGCATGCAAAGAGACAACCCAAAATAGTTTTCAAAGAAACGAAAATATCAACAAAAAATCAAATATTGAAGCTATTTTACAACAAATTTTGGCATTTTGAAGCTTTTTCTTCAGCTAGCATTATGAGAGCAGCAACTCACCTTGCTTTTGAAGTGCAAAAATCAGATTTTGAGCTGAAAGATTGGAGCTTTGAGCTAATTTGGCCTTCAAGAACCTGTAAGAGAGAAACAAATGCATGCAAAGAAGAAAATCCAATTAACAGACAATCACTTCTCAAAAATTTAGATTTGATGAAATACTTAGGTTTTGGATTGGATTACCTGTTAATTTCACTCTAGATTGATAAAAAATCACAATTTGTTGAAGAAATTTGGAGATTTAAAAGCTTTAGGTTGAAAATGGTGGAGTTTCTTTTTTTTTTCATTGTTTTATGTTTGTTGGAGAAGAAGGAGATAAAAGTGTACGTACATGTAATGTTTCTCATTTCTGGTTTTAGTTAGCTAATGGGCTTTGGACCCAAATTAGAGAAAAATAAATTAGGCTATGTTAATTAAATCACACACTTAAATCAAATATGCACATATGCACAATGTAACATCCTGAAATTTTCAACCATTCGCATCCATACATGTCAGATTTGAATTGCTCAAAATATCAGATTGTTAATTTAAATTTGGCAAAACTCAGCATATATAGTAAATAAATAATCACAGAATCACAGACACAGAGTAAAATAAAAATAATGCAGCGGAAACAAAGGAATAGTAGTTCATGAAGTTACTATATATAACAGAGTTAAACAAGATACAACAGAAGTCACGAATACATAAATGTCTCAATACAATAGTCAAATACAAGATCAAAATACATCACTAGAATCAACTGAATAACTGCAAGCTGAATAGATATAGATGGATCTCCAAGCGAAGCTCCAACTGCAAAGGTGAGTCTCGAACACTGAGCCACTCAGTCTAACACGAGCGTAAAGCAAAACACAAAACACTCGAGTCAGGATTAACATTCTTATATCAATAAATCCAACTCAAGTAAAATATCAACTGAAATACAAGTAACTCAAAGGATGTTTGGGATAACCATCCTCTAAGGATCCGTTAAACTATCTACTATGTAGTAATATACGCTATTATAATATGTCTAAAGTAAAGTAAACTATCAAAATAGCGTTAAGGCTTTACATTTTCCACCTTAACACATTTTATATATTCCCATAGTCTATACAGTACCGTAATCTCCCCTGTAATGGGCGTCGTCAGAGGGCACTCCATAGGTATGGTACAAAACAAACTCGTAAAAGGCGCGCTAGGGTAGGTGACACGGCACAACTAGGCAATGCCAGGGTAGATATACCAATTACACTTCTGGATCGGTGGTAACGCAGAGATGCAGCAATCGCCCACCTCGAGCCACACTCCTGAATCAAGGGTGTGCACCAAATCAATCACAAAGTAATAGAATGGCATACGATGGAGTGTGTCCGATAAGAGGAGCTACCTCGTTAGCCCGTCGATTGCTCATGTTTTAGCCACCTTATGCCAACTCACGGGAGTCGGGTCCACGTATATACCTCATATAGGATCGTCGCCACCATCATACTTCATTTTGGAATCTCCACCGCGTACACAGTTGTTAAAGTGGTTTTCAGTATCGACAGAGAGTATGCCCATATCCGATCTCGGTCTCTTTAACAACCAAACGTTATTATAACACCGCGGTCGTTTCAAAATAGTTTATACTTCCAAACCAAAATATCATTTTCATTTCAAAAACCAAATCAATACGATATCATTTCCATTTCAAATATATTCACTTCCAAAATCATAGTACTTTCGAAGTTATAACACTTTCGAAATCAAAACACTTAAAATTATAATACTTTGGAAATCACAACATTTTGAAATCGCAGCACTTTGGAAATCATAACACCTTGAAATTATAGCATTTTGGAAATCATAACACTTTGAAATTATAGCATTTCCCTTAAACAGTTTAGATATTAATAATAGTACATAAAATAGTTTATAAAATAAAATAATTTATATAAAATAGTTATAAGTTAAAACAATATATATTAAAATAATTAGTATAATTAAAATAGTTTATTTTAAAATAGTTTATATTAAAATAGTTTATATTAAAATAGTTTATATTAAAAATAGTTTATAAAATAATAAAAAATAGTTTTAAATATAATTTAAAATACTTTATATAATAAAGACAGTTTCCACAAATTCACAAATCGATTCGAATCAATTCGAATTCCAAATTCAAATTTATCCAATCTCAAATCATCAATTTCAATTTCAATTCAATTAAACATTTCAAATTATATCGATTTCAAATACAGATTTGAAACACAAAATAAACTATTAAATTTCAATATATTTCAAAGCTTTAAATATTCCACATTTCCAAAACTAAATTTGATAATTCCATTTATATCTCAATTTAATTTCATTACATTTAGTTTCTGAAATATTTATTTAATCATTTCAATAACATCTAAATACAACTTCAATTTACAAACTTAAATAAACAAAATATCCCATTTAAATTTATATAAGTTTGAAATATTCATTTAAGTCACTTTTAATCAAATTCAAGTTATAAAACATATCTTAAAATTTCAAATTTAATAAATTTCAAATCAAACTTATTTAAGTATAATTCTTAAATAATTAAAATTCCAAATCAATTTCAAATTTATCTTTCAACCTGAAACATTATAAACTCTATATTTAAAAATATAAATTTTACATAAATACGTAAACATATCTTATATTGATTAAATCAACTTTATTAAATCAACTTTATTAAATCAACTTTATTAAATCAACTTTAATAAATATTTAAAAATCAATATTTATTAAAACCATATATTTCTTTTCAAAATCATAGAAATCATTTTCAAAATATTTATATATAGACCAACGGTGTCTGTATATAATTTTCTATCCTATGGTCAAGTGATACGGATATTTATCATTTCAATCCGCAATTTAAATATATATATATGGGTATATATCTTTTTAACCCGCAATCCCAAATTCAATTCAAATGAAAATCGCTTGGGTTTATCATTTCAACCCATAATGATTTTCTCCTATTCTACAGATCATTCGGGTATGTATCATTTCAACCCATAGTGAATTCTATACTAACATGGAACTTGCAGAGTGATAACAGATATGATAATAATGTAACATGCATATATCATTAATGTAAATAACAGATAATGGTGTCAGATGTCACAGGTGAACTGATACAGATAATGGCATATATCTAACAATGTAAATAACTAACAGCATCATATTTCAATTGTCGTTTCAATTGAAATCAAATTTAATAAATATAAGAACATTAATCGTGAGTGATTGCTCACCTTTCGAGGCTAGAGATGAACGAGAGTGGGATTAGCTATAACCCAAGTACGAATTCCAAATCAAAGCTAGATGGATACGGGTTCAACGGACAAGCTGATAGATAAGGAATTGATGGAACAATCAGATTGACATAAATTAAGACGAAATGTAAATTATATCGTTAAACATTTTCAAAAATCAAAATAAAGTTTAAAAGCACATACAAATAAAATAAAATAAAATAGATATATAATTCCAACATTCGAATAAGTGTTTAAAAATAAATTTAAACTAAAAAAAATAAGATTAGAAATATTTATAATTACAAATCTAGAACTGTACAAACAGATAAAATATTTAATATTATTATAACTTATACAGACCTATACATATAAATCTTTATATAAACAAATCTTATATTTCTAGAATGTACAGGCAAACTTAGTATGTATATGTGTGTATATATATGTAAACTAAACTGCAAATATAAATAAACTAATATGTACTTAAATATACAACTTAACTGAGTATATCAACCATAGAGAAAAATAAAAGTTCTAACTATATTTATAAGATATGTATATATGTTTTTATATATTTTTACTTGCTAAACTGAATAGGAAAAATGCAAAACAAAGATCAAAACCCCATATAACATAACACTATATATACATGCTGTACTAAAATAAAATGTTGAAATCATATATATATATATATATATAATATTTTTGACATACTGCTGTACATATACAGCAACATTAGTTATAATAGCCTACATAAACTTATATATGCACTAAACATATATATAATAAAAGAATCAGTAAAGACTATAAATATATATATGAACAAATAGAATACATTTTTTTATTTATAAATATACAACAGCTCAGTTATGTATAAATTGCTTTATCTATAACAAACTCCTTTAACATTCCATATAGCAGACAATAACCCAAACACACAAATATAACTTACTTTGAAAACAAGACGCTTACAGGAAAAATATTTTTACTCTAAACAAACAACAGCAATGCTCACTTATGAATGGACCCATATATATAACTAACAAAAATCAAAATTTCATAACTGATATGCACAAAATTTGGAACATGCGTACCCATATATACATCTTACATTACTGTCAGAAATTTTCCATTTTCAATACTCAAAACAAAATACAAATAAAATAAAAAAATATGAAGCAAGCCTAAATATATAAATATGATATATATATATATATATATATATATACCTAGCATACAGTACACGGCTGAGGGAAGAACTCGCGCAAGGGGTGTTGGGGCTCGGCAGGCAAGGACGAGGGATTGCACACGTGGCTCGGCGGCGAAAAACATTGGAGGGAGAGAGCTCGGCTGAAGGTGTCATGAGGCAGAGGGAAGGACTCGGGTTGCTAGTGTTGGGCTCGGCTGAGGTAGCTCACGCGGCAAGGTGGAGGATCGATGTAAGGTGGAAGGCTTTGTGGAGGGGTTGCGTGATGTGTTGGAGTGCATGGGGCAGGAAGAAGCGAACAGTTTGACACGAAGGGAAGGGGACCGGAGCATGAAATCTTCACGCGAATATATTTTTATTTTCTTACTTTTTTTTCAGATGATAATGACAGAGAAAAATATTGTGCAGAGAATAGTAAAGACCAGAAATTTGGGGAATATAGAAAGGCTAGTGTCAGTTGATAGGAAGATTAATAGCCAGTGGCTACTAGCTTCAATTGTTTGCCATACGAAAGGACAAAGGAAAGGCTAAACGACTCAAACACGGAACTGATACGACTGATTGGTTTACAAATTTCGTCGTGTCCTGAACTCCGAAACACACGAATGAATATACCATGGAGATCAGCATGATGAGACGATCAAAACGGTATATAGATATCAGTGGTACGATCATCCGATCAAAAGTCGAAAATCGGTACCAAAAATGCTGATAATTTGTCAGAAATAAGATAAACGGAGCAATAGAGGTCAAAATTTGGAGAAACGAAATATGATGTCTCACTTAGAAGATGATTTACAAATTTTCTATATAAAAATATTCAGGTTTGAAAAACATTTTATTATCATCAAATATTAACTGATTTAAATTGAAATAGAATTTAATAAAAAAAAATAAACTGCCATATTATCAGATGAAAATTTACCATTTGCTATGTTTAATTAGACGTAATCCAAATATCAAATTTATATTTCAAAATTTTATTATTTAAAATTTCACAAAATTTCAATTAATTAAATAAATAAAACCACTAAAATTTACGGGTCGTTACTCTCTTCCACTCAAAACTTTTCGTCCCCGAAAAGAAAGAAAGTAGGAGAATAGAAACAACTAGAAAGAAAATAGGTTGAAAAAAAATAAAACAATTATTTTAAACCATATAAAATTCAATTTAAATTAATTAATATTTAATAATTTGGTTAAATCCATTTATATTAAATCAATAAATAGTCATTAAATTTAAATTTGTTAGTTCAAACTGTTAATTCTAATCATATAAATTCCAATTTAAATAAATTAATATTCAATAAATGATTTAAATTCAAGGTATTTCATTAAGTTGATTCAATTTCAATTTGTTAATTCTTTCCGAACAAATTTAATTTATTTATCTCATTTATTATTCAATTAACTTATTATTCTATTTATCTCTATTAGCATTTTTATAATCAAAATTTAAGTGTATAACATTTATTATAAAAACTCAAATTTTATTTATAAAATCATTTTATATTGTATATTATCCAATTACATATTCAACTTCTGAATAATTAAGGTAAGTTATATTAGAATGAAATTGGGTATTATGCAAGTAAACTTTTTCCCAACTCAATTATTTGAAATTTAAATATTTATTCAGAATTTTGGCTTCATTTTATAATTAAAATCACCTTTAACAAAAATTTTAAGAGTTAAATTTCCGATTAACTTCAAACAATTTAGAGATATATATATATATATATATACACACACACTATATATATCAAATCAGATCTATAATCATATAGCAATATATATATATATTATAAATCAAGTTATAATTTAGAAATTTAAATCAATTTAATTTCCAAAAACAAAAGTGTAGCAATTCTACGAATTGGTCTCTCCACTTCGAAACTCGAAAATGAATGTCGATGATGCGGCCACCATCACCGAAAATGAATATATATACTACCGTTATAATTTAATATTTATAGGTAATTTCTGAAACCAGGGTTGTTACAATACTACTGCTAAATGCTAATTTGGTTAGTGGTTCTACAAAGATAAAGGAGCTATGAATGGATCCATCCGGTCCTCGTCGTAAAGTAGTTGTTGCTAAGATGAAAAGAAAACAGTGAATGTGTAGAAAAACTATTATTTTGTGTTTATGTAACTTTGTTTAAGTTATTATTAACAGGGATGAACTGGGTTTCTGGCCATAATTTTGATTTTGTTAAAAAACAACTGGAATATGTTTTATGGTTGAATTGTTATGACATTATGTCTATATGTGTTGTTGAATCTTAATTATGCAATTCCTATTATGAAATATTGTTATTCAATATTGTTTATGAAGTGTGATGTTCATGAGTTCACGTTTATGTGATTAGTTGCTATGAACTATTAAAAAAATGGTCATTCTTATGGGTTTGTAAAGTAGGAGCAATGCTATTTGACTCGGTTGGTTACCGTGTGTGTTGTTTTTACCTATATGTAGTATACCTGGCCATTTAGTTATATAAATTTCCCCATTATAGAAAATAGTCAGTTATGTATTATCATATGGAATATTGGACATCAATCTGTGAGCTTTTAATTTCTGTTGGTTTTAAGAAACTGTATATTGCTATCAAAACTTCAATTTTTTATTACTATCTTGAATTTTCTATGCAGAACAAAGAGTGGTTCGTTGTATCTGGTTTTTTTATAACAACCCACACCCTAGTGGGTGAAGTTTTGCTAAATTGACAACCCAAATCCATCAAAGTACGAATCGTTGGTTTTTGGTATCCTACGAATAACAAAAGTATATCAGAGCACTATTGATATAAACTCACAACGTAATAGTAAAGTATAATAAAACATACGATTATCGACCAAGGCTGACACCCTTAATCTTTTAGTGCCCTTGTCAATGTCGAGCAAGCATAAGAAATTATATCCTTCCACCATTCCGCCCTTGTACGAGTACTTGTCTCTCTGAGCTATTATGTGGGTTGTTGTAACAACCCGCATATTTTAAAGTTTTGAATATTTAAATATTTTATTTAAATATAGAATCGTTAATCAGATTAAGGTCCGAAAAGATACTTTTTGCAAACAGTCGAATTGGGACTCGAGACCACTTCCATTGAGTCCAAAACGGCGTTTGTGACTTTTTTAAGTATAAACATCGATATATTTGGAGTAAGTTGAATTTTGCTATTTTCTATTGGGCTTTGGGTTTGGGTTTCACCCCAACTCTCTCTATAACCTAGTTCAGCCCCCTCCTCTCCTCTTCACTTCATTTCTATTTTCTCAAACACTCAAGCAAAACTGAAAATGGGGGAAGAGTATAGGAATTAGAAATTCCAAGCCCTAGTTTTTAATTGCAAAACCAAATTCTTGCTCCAAATTCAAAGAAAGCTTTGGTAAGTATCTCCTTCTTCTTCTCCAACTCATTCTCTCTTTAATCTCAGAAATTTCCTAAACCTAACTTAGGAAATGTTCTTCTTTTGAGCTTAGATTCAAGCTTCTAGAGGTGAAGTGGTAGATTAGTTGATCTTCCTTTGCTTTCAAGCTTCTCCTTCATTGTTTTTGGGTTTAAAAGTGAGTTTTTGAACTCACATCTATTTCTATAGATATCGTTTTTGTTGGGTATGAATTCCTAACACTTAGTTATGTACATTTGCTTTCGATTTGGATCGAATTGGTGAATTGTTCAATTTTTGGTTTTTGGAATCCAATTTTGTAAAAATCCAATCTTTGATGTTCGAACACGTTAGTGGAGCGTTTCGGAGGGGCCATACGAGGCTGGGTTGTCGATTGGCGTAAATCCTTAGTCGAAGTTGCTCGTTCGTCCGCTTCCATCCGTGTTATCGGATTTGCCCCAAAGTGGGCTAGACTGAATGTGCTTCTGAAGCAGGTTCAGTCGACTGAACCAATGGTCCAGTCGACTGAACCAGAATATAATATAATAGAAAATAATATAATAGAAAATTTAGGAAGGGGCGCCTAAATTTTAGATTTGGAGCCAAATCTTTGGTTGGAATCAAATAAAACTAACATATAAACATTTATTTGGAATCAAATAAAAGTAACACGTTGGGTGCTTCGCAAGCAGAAACTGACAAGTTCAAATTTAAACATTTGTTTGGTATAAATTTGCTGTTTGAATAAGATACCTTCCCAACAGTCATACATGTTTGCTGTTTGAATTCAAATTCAAAATGAAAAGATACCTTTCCAACGCCGTCAGCGGGGGCGTTGCCCCCGCACCCCCACCTAGGGGGGTTGCCACCCCCGTATCTCATCTTCATAGTGGCAATCAATTTAAACAATTTTATGAAAAACTTCCAACAAGTCTTGGTTGTTAATTATTTAATGTTAATTATTAATTCTTACTTATTACTTCTTAATTATAATTGAATATTAATTATTAAGTGTATATTTTATTAATTATTAATTATTATTTATTAATAGAATTATCAATGGCTAACTATTATATATGTAATATTAATTATTAAATGTTAATTATTAATTATTACTTCTTAATTATTAATTATTAATTATTAATTATTAATTATTAAAAATTAATTCTTATTTGTTAATTATTTTGTGAATACCAAGGCATCTGTTACAACTGGTAAAATAAAAGAGCTGTTGAAAATAAACTTATTAATTATTAATTATTAAATAGTAATTACCGATTATTTAATAGAAATAATTAATTATTAAATTTTACTTCTTATTTATTAGTTATTAATTATTACTTCTTAATTATAATTGAATATTAATTATTTAATATTAATTACTCAATAGTTTAATTATTTAATATTAATTATAATTAAATATTAGTAATTATTAAATATTACTTCTTATTTATTAGTTATTAATTATTAATTATTACTTCTTAATTATAACTGAATATTAGTTATTTAGTATTAATTATTAATTATTCAACATTAATTATTAATTATTTCTCAATTTTATGGATCTTTTTAAATTTTAGGAAACATTTATTTCTAGATTATTAAACTATACTAAATAATTTAATAGTAATTATTAAAATTGTAAATTAGTTAAAAATTAAATATTAAACATTAATTACAAGATATCAATTATTAAAAGTTAATTATTAATTATTTAATATTAACTATTTTACTAAGTATTAATAATATTTATTAATTATAAGTCATAAATATTAGCTATAATTTACTAATTATTGATAATTAACTATAATAAATTATTAATATCAAAAATAAATATTGGTTATAGATAATAATTAGTAATTATAAATTATTTATTAGTAATCATTAATTGTGATAAATTATAAATAATGACCTATGTACGTTATCATTTATAATTATTAATTATAAATTACCATTTATAAATTATTAAGTAAATATGTATAAATAACCGAAGATTATGATGATTAATATTAATATTATTAATAATTAATTATTAAATATTAATAATTAATAATAATTAATATTTTTGAAGAAAGCATCATAATTATTAATTATTAATTATCAAAAATCGACAATGAGCATTTATTACAACAGGCATTCTGTGGCCGTTGTAAAATCGGCATTTATTGCAACGGGCAAAGGAAAATAGTTGTAATAGGCATCTATTACAACGGGCAAACGGGGATGAAAACCGGTATCTATTACAATGGGCAAAAAACCATTTTAATAGGCATATACTACAACGGTCAAATTAAAAAAGTTGTAACAGGTGTCTATTACAATATGCAAAGTAAAAGAGTTGTTGAAAAGTGGTATCTATTACAACAGGCCTGAAAAAACCGTTGTAATAGGTTTCTATTACAACGGGCATTTAAAGATCATTATAAAAACGACGTTGTAATATAGTATTTTTGTTGTAGTGAAGGACAATCAATTATATTAAAGAAAGTAATTAATAAGGAGAGGAAAAAGTGGAGGAGTTATCTCATTGCATTAACTTATCTTTAATGCTATTTCAGAATAACATGAACACTCAAACACATATATGTATGCATATATGAGTAACTACAAACTATGATTTAAAATAAAATAATACATATGTACATATATGTAAACTTTGTAATCTATTACATATCTTAAGGTTAAAGTAACAAATTGAAATCTACTTTTACTTAAGAGGGATTCAAATGGTTTATAATGTTTTGCACAAAAGTCACTAATGTTTTTTTAATTGAAATAATTTTTTAAAGAAATATCAACAACAACCAAAAATTGTAGTCAAAACAACAAATATGTGAAACATATATTCAATCTCTAAACAAACTTTTAAAAATTTACATAAATAATTGATTTATACTTAGGTATACAATGAGGTACAAAATACATCAATTAATCAAATTAGTTTCAAATCCAAAATTGTTTATTTGTTTGTTTGCCTTTTATAAAATAATAATTTCTAAAACAATGACAAAATTAGATTGGACAAATTAGGCATATATAAATTTGTTGTAAAATGAATTAGATCTATATATACATACAACATGAACATATGATGAAAATGTTGTAGCAAATGTAGGATCTACTTATATTATCATAATGAACATACAATCAATTAACATATATCAGATGTGAACTTTGGGTCAATGTAATGAACAAACCATGAGATTATATTTAAATTAATTAACATATATCAGATCTGAACTTTGGGTCAACATAATGAACAAAGATGAGATAAGATGCAATATGTATAGGATTTAAACTTCATTAACACGGTGAATATATAGTAAAATAAAATTAGAATTACTTAAAGATGAATTCTAAGATTTGCACCTTGAATGAAGAATAAAACTCTGATTCGATTGAATCAACTTCTGGATTTTGGAATGATCTAGACGTGAACACCACATTGAATGTTAATGATTTTATTTGAATTTGTTTTAGGGATTTTTTTCAAGGAGGCCATTAAGGGAGAGGAGGAGAGCAAGAGAAAGAAGATGTGATGTTTTTGTTAGGGAAAGAATAATGATGGATTGAATAAGAAGAGAACACGTTGTAAATGAAACGTTGAAACCTTTCTATTTTCCCTTTTAAAAGCTCCCAATTTAATTCATAATTAATTCCAATCAAATATTTTCCCTCCTCTTTATATTTTCACCAGAAGAAATAGAATTAAAGAGAAAATGATAAAAATCATTTCATAAATGAGATTTAAGTGAGTTGTAGAGAGGAGTAAATGATGGAGATTTAATTTCTTATTTTGATTGCTCCTTTTGGATTTTTAGATTGCATTTGAAAACTCTTCCCTTTTCCAACATGCACGTGGGCCTAAAATAATTCCCAAAATAGCTTAGTAATTAATCAATTTAAACCCAACTTAAATAGTTTATCAATATCGTATTATATCAATACGCATGTATATAACTTTTATATATGCACTTTATTAAATGCCAATGATATTCAAAACAAATCAAATTAAGTTTAATGATTAATATTTCATAAATATGAATTAATTTAATTAATTTACAATAATTTATAAATTAATTAAATCGTGTGGTTTATTATGAGTATTCATCATTATGGTTGTGCGACTCAGAGGTGTAAATTCAGTCAGCGATTAATATCGAACAAATTCAAAAATTAACATTCACACACCACCTTAGATAGTGGTATGACATTTTGGCTGAATTTATTGCTTACACATCATTTTAGTAAAATCCAATTTTACTTATTATAAGCAATACCTGATAGTGACGATAATTCACACAAATTCTCTTTGTCAAAACTATATCACTTTGGAATTATGGAATTTGGTAATAACCAAAATTACAGTATCGTCCATATTCAGCTATATACTCCAAACATAAATTCCTTGGTCCAATGATAACAATCATTATTAACCAAGCTACTCTGGCCAGAGACTTTGACTTTGAGTTAACATCACTTGACCGTTATACTAACCTCGTATAACTGAGGGGATGAATCCTCACTTGAATAGTGTTTCACTTCCAATGCTTCCACTCGACCCAACTATAGTCATTCGATGGACATTGTACCACGATTTAACTATAATCAAAGCAGAGGTTCCACATTAAAGATCAACAACATTCACAAGTCGAGAGAACAATGTAAATTAGTCACATCGATATTTTCCGTTTGACCTTGTTATATTAACAATTAGAAAACCATCGAGTGAGTCATTCCATGGTTATCCAATAACCATTAGTACCTAATCCCTTGGTGCCCCTAGTAGCCATGAGTAATACACTGTCCAACATTTAGAGAGCGTTACATACTCTAGTCTCAATGGATTTGTCGATATCCAGTCTCGATATATCTTGACCAGGAATATTTAAAATGCTATATTTTCATTGTGATGAATTACTCACAGTTACAACATTTGTAACAATTATCATAAAACATACCACTTATGGATATTCTATTAAATATAATTTTAATTAAATTAATTGATTAATATATAACACATTATATAAAGTATATAACACAAGGAAAACCCCTTTTATTTTGAACAAAATTGGTTATAGAGTTAGATGTATGTAACAAATTACATGATTTCCCCTTAGGGCATACCCCTAACTCTATCAATCTCTCATAGTCAATTATGGAATCTCATTCTAACTTCTCTAATCGGTTTTCTCAAAACTAATTGGGTCAATCCCTCGGTGAACGGATATGCTATTATATTTCAATTTTCCACTCTATTAATCAACTCTCTCCAATGCAAATAAACTACCTTTATCATGTGGAACAATTCAAAGTATGTCTCTCGACTTCTAATGAGCTCTAAGTTATGTTATGAACCATATCATGACATTGTTATCATATAACAATGTTAAAGTATTCTCAACATTTGGAATCACCATTGGCTCAGTTATAAATTTGTGCATTTATATTTATATACATTGCTCGTATTGCGACGCTATTCAAGGTGATGTACTTAGCCTTTTTCATTGTATCAGTTACAATCTTTCATTTGGAAGATTTCCAACTTAAAGATTTTAACTTGAATTTATTATTAATGTATTATACTCAATATCACTTGTGCAAATTTGAGTCCGAACGCTCCTTCATAAGAAGTTTGTTGTTTTTGTAAACAATTCTCTAGTATTTAATAAATACGCAAGAAAACCTCAAACAACCATTTAGTGTCAATTTGGATTTGATATTTGCATCATGTATCAAATACACAAACAAATCACAATATTATAGACAACATAACATGTATGATAATTTCTATTGCCAATGCATAGAATATCCTACTTACATGTTCTGTATTAAATATTTTTATAAGGTATCCTTGCATATCGTTTGAGGTATTGGAAATATCTTTAATAATTACTATAAAAGACATCATTTATAGATCCAACATTGAGTATTAAAACAACTAAGGCTGATTTTAACATAAGTACATCGATAAAAGATCAACAACGTGTTCTATATTTATAGTTTAGAAATATCAATGTATATTTTAACACTCTTTCTTGTGGATACGTGCCTCCTCTGTATTTTGACTGATAATCAAACTGTTTGATATTTCCATCAAAACACTTGTTCAATTTTAACGCTTTTCTGAATGATACTTTCTTATCCGTTCTTGGGTCATATCTGAAAACCCAAAAACTCAATATCACTTTCATTGACTTCGAGACACTTTAATTATTATGTGCAAAAAGTTTACTCCAAATCAATATTTAGATTTTTTCTATTTCACACATACGTACCAATACGCAAAGTCACATTAGCCAATAATTTTGTGAGTAAAATCTGAACCAACTCCAGTAAATTGAATGGTGAATCTATTATGCTAATTTCAATAATTAAAAATAACAATGTTATTCTAATCAATGTTGCTTACTATATTCCAACCGCATTTGTCCTTCTCTTAAAGACACATTTGAAATCAATTGATTCATATTCCTTCGGGTACAACTATCAAAATCATATTTTGATAATGTATGTGGAATCTATTTCATATATGCACATCGTACCATATCATAGAGTCAATACTCTTAATAGTTTAATTGAATGAGCAAGAATTATTTATCCTTGACATTGATAAGAAATGCACAGTTTCTCTTTAATGTACTAGAATACTCATTATACGTTCTAACGTAATATATTCATTTATATTTGATCAGTTTCATTTCATCCCTTGTAATTGATTTTATCCTTGGTTCGTATCCAAATTCATTCCATACTAATAATTTTTTAAAGAAATTCCTTCGCTATGAAGTTGGTATTTCTTGAAACAATAGTTGTTTTTTAGTGCAACAGAATGACATTCATCAATATTTTATGAATTACCTTATATAAAACTGATTTAGTATTAGTTTACAACATTTATGTTCACAACATAAATTAATTATTCAATGACTATCATACCCAAACTTCTTTTTGTGTAATTCATACAAGATCCATTACGTACAATTATTACATACAGCATTTCGACTCACACAACTCGCCAACTCCTTGGCCTAGGATATGTAGATGATTCTGATAAACCTTTATCTCATATAGTTTTGTAAACTATTCTTTGGATGATACAAGTTTTAACCTTCTGTACTATCCTAAGTACACACCTTATAGAAAGTATTTATCTCAACTTCACTCATCATTAATCGTGCTTTGTCCAATAAAGTTTGATTACTCCTTATCAATACATCATTGTGTATTATAGGGAGGGGTGACCTTTGAGACTGAATCTTTATTCATACTAGGTACACATGGAACTCTTTCTAATATACTCACTGTTTGACCAAATCAAATCAATTCTTTTGCATGTTATATTATTTACTTCTGTTTTATATTCTATGAGCTTATCATAGACTTATACATGCGTAAATACACATGCCAATGTCTATGATAATTCATCGGCGAATACGATGAACTATGTGGAATCATTTTTATATTAATTGACTTAAAATTGCATACATCTATATGTATCAATCCAAAGCGTCCATTGACTCTTATGACACTTCCAAAAATGGGTGCATAGCCCTTAATTATTTTAGATTTAATTAACCAGAGCATATAATAAAAATTATTTCTCAAAACTACGGTTTAATATATAATTCCAGAATAATTGTAAACAATTATAGATACTTCTGTATCTTCCATTGCATCACTTTTGTTATTAAAACAAATACCATATTATAGTTTTATTTCATAATGAATATCCATAATATTCACACTGAAATATAGTTATGTCTATTTTTCAATCCATATTGAAAAATAGTCATTATTCATAAATAATGTTCGGTATGTTTTACGAAAACAATTTTCGGAACTTGATGCAATCAATAAGTGTTATATGGCATGCTCTCATTATTTCTACCATTATTATAATAACGTATTGAATTCGAAGGTCCACTATTCACTTAATAAAAAAATTATTTTATACACTATAACTAGCTTATAATGGAGAGTTCTTTGATCAAATATCTTAAAATCAAAGAAATAAATCTCACAGAAAACAATTTTCTATACGAAAATATATTTCAAAATAGAAATCATATTTCTTATTCTAATGTTAAGTATCACTCATTAATATTATAATTCACGTCTCCGATGTTTCTTTATGAAGCATAAGTTCCCATTCAATCTCTTTATCCCAACTGTACCTTAAATCACGTATACCCTTGTATGTTTGTTTTTCTTTCTAAATGATCGAACAATTCAAAAGAATACCTTTACTACAACATCATAAGAAACTCTTTACAAAAGAGCACTCGATCATCTTTAACATTTAAGGACATCATATATGATGCATTTTGCATAAAAAGATCAAAATGACATGTCAATGATCGAGCTCTTAGATCTGTCTTGTAGTTTTGGTCTAGTGTTACATTAACACAATATGAACTTTGTCGTAATCAATCAAATCACACTACAAGAAAATTTGCTTTTAGTTGCATTAATTAGTAGTGTTTTAAAGCATATGCAACTACTGGCCATTTTTAAATATAAAAACAAACAATTGAACGCTGCTAATGGATTCTCGCCAACAATTCATGAAAATTTGGCTAAAATATTCCATGACCACTCGTATCTCATTTTAACATTTAACATTTTTAGCATCCTCCTCTTAGATAGTACGATGGAAACAAAGAAAATCTTATCTTCCAATCCTTCAAAACCCTCATCTTCATCCCCAAAATTCCTCATCTTGGTCATCCAAAATCACCTCTTCTAAACTCTCCTTCTGCCTTCATCCTAACAACCACTTGCCACCGCTTTCCACCTCCCATCTTTAGTCGATCCCTTTTATTCCTTAACCATCATTTGCTACCAACCCCCTCGAGCCTTCAGCCCGCTGACCATCTACTAGCTGGCACTGACCTTCTCACCTCGAACTATGATTTGACTTTCTATTTTTATTTTTAGCATCAATAAAGATAAGAATCAATAGGTAAATTTTCTGAATTTAGTTTCATTTGTTCTTTTGTATCGTCAAATCTGATATAAAATCGATATATGATAGTTATTTGGTACGATCCAAGCCAATTATGGTTTTATCTCCGCTAAACCTAATTTCATGATTGGGATTGTAATTTTTTTTCAAGAATCCTTTTTAGTTATTCTATTAATCAACTGAGGACTATATATATGAAAACAAATTGATTCTATTCTAAGCAATATGAAGTTACTTTTTTAGTATTCTAATTTGATTCAACAGCTATTCTTACTATTCTAATTTGAATCAACTGCCTTAGACCTTGTTTAATTAAGATGATAGATATATTCCTTAATGGGCAGCCGAGATGTTTGTGTAGTCTTATATTTATGGCTATATATCTTTAGATCAAAAAGTGTGCGAGTGCCTTTTTTAGGCACTTTATATTGTACATGAAGAATTCATGTTTATTATTATTGGAGCAAATTTCTTAAAGTAATATTTCAAATTCAATACTATGTTTATGTAAAGTATTTCTAATTCAGAAGGAAAAATGGGCTTGAATGAAGATGATGAGAAAACAAAGATTGAAACCATCTTCTGGAGTGCAATGGATTTTTTTTTTGATGATGACAAGAAGCTTCCTTATGTAAGATATATTAATTTCAACCTAACACCATTATTATGCATGTTAAATCTATTTATGCCCCTATTATTATACCCTGTAATCATAGTCATATTGGATCGACTTCAAAATTTTATTATGTTTCTTGTTTTTTGCAGGTTTCAAATATGCTGCCATTGCTAAAGCGTGGGATTAGTGTACATCATTCAGGCTTGTTACCAATTCTGAAGGAAGTTATTGAAATACTCTTTTAAGAATGACTCATCAAGGTTTGTATTAGCAGTTGCTTCTTGAATTATTTACTAGATGTTTACAGGCTTTTATATTTTCAATATATGAGACATGATTAGGAAGCCATTTGACTCTTCCAGCGCTAGCATACTGCTATTTAGAACACCTTGACTTGTCATTAGGATATTACGCAAGGCATATGAAATTACAGTGAAGCACACGCTATATATGGTACAACTTCTTTTTTTAAATCTAAATATTTTTACATTGGTGTAGTAATGTATATTATAACGATGCTGATTATTTGTAGAAAGCATAAGTAACTTTCATTTTATAACGAGTTCTTAGAACTTGTTATGCTCTATTTGGAAGCACTAGTTGATTTACTACTGCAACATTCGATGACTAATTAATTAATACAATTATTTGTTCTATTTACACTTTTTTTTATTACATGGAAATGTGTGTGCTGGTCCTTTTTCTGTTTCTAAAGCTCCCCACACTAAGGGAAAATCAGTTAACAATTCGCATAAAATATTTTTTTGTACAAATTGTGATGAAATGTCAAATCAATAGTTTGTGGAGTAAATTATAAAGGACAAAAATTATAGTTGAGTAGGTAATGCAAAAGTTTTATTGAAATATGTAGTGTGTGAAAAATAATTAACAAACTAAGTAACTCAGTTAAAAACTGAGCATCGCTCAGTTTAAAACCGAATAGTTCTTAGCCTAAAAAAATGATGCCCAGTCACCTGCAGATAACATCGAAGTTTATTTTGGAACACTTTGCTTGCAAACAAGTTTATTTGGAATGCATTCTTTAAGAATAAGAAAGTATGTGTGATAATCATTTTGAATATGTTTTGTATAACCTTTTATATTAATATGAAGCTATACCTAACCATTATTTCTTGAAGCTCTTTTAGTTATCAATTTAGTAAAGGTAAGATATAAATTTGTAATTGAAAATAATTTCTAAGTTAGCACATTATGATATTGCTATGAAGTCAAAGTTCCGACAACAAAGATTGTTTATGGTTTATTGTCATAAAATCAAATATATTTATGTTTGTTTCTAACTTAAAATAATTAAATGACCAATTTCTGCTTATATTATTTCAAGCCTAGCTCTATTGCTGGTTACCAAATCAATCCTAGAGACATAATGGGTTCATTGGCAACTATGGGAGAACTAGTTAAAGCCGCTGAGCTAATTGGGCAAAACTCAGGTTTGTTTTTGTTTATATTCATTAATAAATTTTGTAGTTGGTGAGTAGAGTAGGTTCGTTTATATTCTGCTTTCATCATGTTGTTCATGTTACGTAAACCATACTGTTGATGTACAAGTATGTACAGAGTATACTAAACTTTCATGATAATGTATGTTATAGTATTACAGTCATTGAAGGGATAATGCGCAAAATATTTACTGAGTAAGAAATGTTCTGATCAAAATAAACTAAGTTTTGTTAAAATTAAACAAGTTTATAAAATTAACTAAGTTTAAGCTAACAAAATTTTATAAATAATAATAAAGTAAATAATTTAACAAAGTTTTATAAATAATAATGATGATGATGATGAATTAACTAAGCCTATAAAAATTAACTAAGTTTATAATAATAATAATAATAATCATAATCATAATCATAATAATATAATTAAGTTAACCGAGTTTTAATAATAATAATAATAATTAACTAAGTTTTGTTAAAATTAAAGTGGTTTTATAAAATTAACTAAGTTTAAGCTAACTAAATTTTATAAATAATAATAATATAACTAATTTAACAAAGTTTTATAAATAATGATGATGGTGATGATGATGATGAATTAACTAAGTTTATAATAATAATAATATAATTAAGTTAACGGAGTTTTAATAATAATAATAAATTAACTGAGTCAACCAAGTTAATAAAACTTAACTAAGTTTAAGTTAACTGAATTTTAAAATGATAATAATATAACTAATTTAACAAAGTTTTATAAATGATGATGATGAAGAATTAACTAAGTTTATAATAATTAACTAAGTTAATAATAATAGTAATAATAATAATAAATTAACTAAGTCAATCGAGTTAATAGAAATTAACGAAGTTTTGTTAAAGTTAAACAAGTTTTATAAAATTAACTAAGTTTTGTTAAAATTAAACAAGTTTTTTAAAATTTACTAAGGTTAGCTAACAAAATTTATAAACAAGTTTTATAAAATTTATAAATAAAAATAAAATTGACTAAGTTTGTATTCATAAATATCTGCTTGTTTATGGTTACATTAGCAGTTTTCAGCTTGTATGATAAAAAATCTTCTTCTGATATTGAAGCTCAAGTATGTGCATTTTTTTCACTTTTCATACACTGTTACATGTTAATTATTGTGTTGAATCAATAGTATTTGTCAAATGCGTCGATACCACTGGATTGCATACATATCGGTATTTGTGGGGTGTTGTTTTGTAGTTGTATCTCTATATTGAACCAAAGAACCAGGGTAAGAAGAACAAGTTATTTTTACATTTTGTTAGTACTTAAAATATTTGATCTACTTAAATTATTACATAGATTAAAACAAGAAATTCAATGTAAACCTTCTCTAAGAATTTTATGGGCACAATGGTTATGCAAAGCATTGTATTATCAAGTTGCTATTGTTTACACGCTTTGTAGACTAGTTACAAATGTATCTCAGGTTATCTTCTTTTTCACTTCATATTCACAATTCAAGTTCTAAACAGTTCTTTCTTTTTTCTCACTTAAAATTATTACTCATTCTTGTTATATTCTATACAGGAACTTCTCGCTTTTTATGTGATCAATAATTTGGAAATCGCTCAGTCCTCCGAGACTTTGGTATATTGCCAATTGTTCAACTTAAGTTACCAAAATTTGACAGATCTACTATTTTTTTTGAAGGTGCTTGCGAGCATCTACGTATGCAGCTTCCTAGTATATATAGTTCTCAGGTTCTACTTTTACCATAGCTTTGTAAGACATTAAATGCATACTTTTTATGAGTATATACATAAAGTTCTTACAAACCAAAGCAATTCAAATAGAGGAGATAAAATGGACAGGAAGCCGGCTAAAAATATTCTTCACAGCAGATTAAATCATGTGGAATTGCTTATGGAGCAGCAATATTTCGCACAATGCATGATTTAATGTATCTTCTGCCTATAGTCACTGGCATCACTAATGCTTTAATGCTAGTAGATGACTAGGTTTAATTTATCTATAATCTTCTATTTATAGTCACTGGTTTAACATGTTTGTCCACTTTTTAGGTGACTGGAGTAGGCATAGAAGGCATTTTATAGGGGAGGACTTAAATGGTTGCACATTTGTATATGCACTATGCCACAAAGTGAATCAGACAACATATGGATAAATCATCTGTTGTGTGACATAACAACGATCTGATAACATTTGTTTTCTGACAATATTTGTCTGTTGTTTGATTAAAATTATTTATAATATGATATACTCGTACAATGTTTAGATGTTTGATATTAGATTTGAAGTCCTATGAATTAACATAATTGTTTGACTATATGTTGTGTAGACATTGGATTTTCGAAGAGAGCAAGGTTGGACTTTTATGGTGCTAGCTTTCACTTGTGCATTCAACAAAGAATTATGGGTAATCAAGCGTTTTGTTAGCTCTAGTTTGGTATAATATTTTATTAATACTAGGTGTGTAAATTTGTATACGAATGGTTATTGTATGTGATTTTGATCATTTTATCAAAATACTATTGTGTTAGAATGGTTATGGATATCTTATTTGATTATATGATTAATATGTTTTTTTAATTGTTTGAATATGATGATTATGTGAGTGATTGTTGATTGATATAGTAGAAACAAAATAGACCATCAACATGAAATAATAGCATGAAAAAATGGTGCTAAATGATCAACAACTTTTAATAGCGTTTCAAAAATGCTACAGAAATACATATGGTGGCGTTGAGTAAACGCAATCGTAAAGTAGGGGTAAAGTTGGAAACTCTATTGGTAGCGCCAAAAAACCTTTTGGTGGCATTTTTAAAACGCTAAAAAAAGGTTTATGGTGGCGTTTGAGAAACGCTGTAATAAAAGGATTTATAGTGGCGTTGAAATAAATGCAACTAAAAATTATGATTTTTTAGTTGCTGGCTTTATCACGGCGTGTATCAAAATGCTATCATAATTTTTGGTAGCGTTTTTTGTGTCACCAAAAATAAAATTTCTTGTAGTGTCAAATACTCAATTTCGTACTACGGTTTATTTGTTTGCTTTTGATGAACTAGTTTCATCGAAGTATCGTACATTATGAACTGTGACCGTTCACCATATAATACTTATATGTGATAGTATATGGATCAAATATCCGCTGTCTTGTATTACTTTGAGTTTGAAACTCATAGAATGCAATACATGGTCTCGACCAAATAAACATGTGAGCGACCAAATTATGAACGTATTAAGTAATTGTAAAATTAGACGATTGCATGGATGTAGAAACACATTAATATGCAAGAAGCATTTAATAGTAAGTGTGTGTATTTGTGTATTATTTCTATTTGTTAACATTCAATTCATTTCATTTTGTATGTTTTAATTGATAAACGTTTTATCAATCATATTAAATGCACAAATTTATTAATGTAGATTATTATAACATTATTTAACATATGTTCTTACAATATTAGAAAGGATAAACGTTACCATTTCATTTTTATAATAAGGCTCCCAGTATTCTTTTATGTTTCTCCAAATCCTAAGATGAAATATAAAAGTCTTTCGACTTTACCAGTGGTGTTAGGACTCGTTTGTCTTGGGATTATGGCCTTGAGTTTACTGGATAAATCATAGCCCCACAAATGATGGACAACTCCTTATTAGTTGTATCACATACAACTCCTAACCCATGGTTTGCTGTCCCAATCTCATTTCGACCTTGAGTTTGCTCAATAAATCGAAAAAATTCATTCACGCATTTCTACCATTTTGCGACAACCTAAGTATAGTATATGTACCTTGAGTTAGCTCAACAAATACATTAGTTATCTTACTTCATCTAGTCAATATATTAATAATGCTACACATAACATCTCTATCTTTAGTATACTCAATAAGCAGAGAGTATGCAAGTAATTTATTAATATATAAATGGCCGAGGATAGCATTATATTAAAGGTTCATAATCTTTAACATTATGCTTGAGCTATATCGATGTATTTCCTATAAAATACTCTCATGATTCAAGTGTCGAACACATCTGAAATCACGGTATATGTACAATACGTATGTATTTATCTCTTAAGTCTATTTGGGTTTATTAATGTTATACCTCTGGTTTATACATTCATATTATATAGGTTTAATTATTATATAAATTTTTATATTTCATTAACTTATATAATAATTTATGCATAATATTATATTAACTAAATCTTATTTAATTAATTTTAATCAATTAACTCTTTAATTAATTATATATTTTTCCAATATAACATTTATATTGAATATTTATATTTATACTATAACCTTTATAGTATAATACATATATCATATATATTTGTGTATTTTTACTTAATTAATTAACCTTTAATTAGTTTATTTAATTAAACTATATTAGTTTCAAAAATTAATTTTACATACATGTATACTCGTGTTATCTTAAACACTTTATAACAACATAACATGTATATATATAGATATACATATACATATATATATATATATAATACACGTATATAAGTATTAATTGATTAAATTATTCAAATAATTATCTTATTAATATTATTAACAAATATTAAATTTCGAAATTAGTATCTATATATTTTCAAACATTTTGAAAGTTTCATTATCTTTTCAAACATTTTGAAAACTTATGTTATATTATAACTTTTATAATAAACATGTTTCATTTTAAATTTAAAATCTTTACTTTAATTTTCAAAACCGTTGTAAAAATTAGCCCAAGGTCCAATTTAAATTTGGCCTTTTCTATTAGGAGCAACCTTTGGACTCACTTCACCTTTTAGGCTAGACCAGTAACCTGGTAGGACATGTTACTTGATTACCCAATTTCAATCCTAGACATTGCCTTTCTAGATACCATATTAAGTAGGTAAGCTTAATTAGTTAGCCCTAACATGATTAATTTAGACCGTAAAGACTATTGGGCTCTGATACTGTAACAACCCATAGTCGAGAAACAATTAATTAATAATTAAATAAATGAAGCCCAATATACCAAAGTCCATGAACTAAACCCTAAGCTATGTTTCCTAAGGTTTCCAAATTCCCGACTATTCATTCTCTGGACTGTTTATCCCCTTCTATAAATAAACCCTAGATGTAAACATTTACTGATTTTAGAAAATCCACTCTATCCCCAAATCCTACCGCTTCATAAATTCGAGTAAAAATCAAAATAAAATCTATAAATCAAAATAGTTTTAAATCCTAGCTTCTTAACATTTTTACACCAATTTGCAATCAAGTAATCAAGTGTTAAATCATTAATTTGAAGAAGGGGTTGTTTACATTAAGGGGCAAAAAGGGAGAAGCACTGAGAAGAAGGAGCTGTAAGTGAAGCTTGTGCATTTCTTCATTTCAGTCCGAGATATTTCTAGTGCAGGTTCTTAGGAAAGGTAAAGCTTGATACATACTTTTGGTGGAGGCTAGTAAGAGATTAGGATGATACATTCCCTACTCATTTTGTAGCCTCATTATATTTAGTAGTTGATGTATTAGTGATGTATGATGTATTGGGATAGAGACTATCATTTTGTAACCTAGTGAACTATGTATCGAATTATATGTTATGTATTATATTTTATTTGTTGCACTTTGACTCTATGTTCTCTGATAGATATTTATTTGTGATTGTGTTTTGTTTTTCTTGGAGGCACACGTATTTATTACTTTGTACCATGACAGTGTACAAATATGGTAAGTTATATTGATATTTGAGATACATACGAGTGTTGGTCCAAAGGCGTATTCACGCATATGCCTCATATCACTTAATTATCCATATTACTTGATAGTATTGTTAGAACTTTGTATTTTGATCTTTTGATCATGACAACCACATAAGTATATATTATATGAACTAACCAAATTTGAAGGAGAAGATACTATTCTACTCGACGATAGATTGAAGACCAAGATTTCAAAGCGAAAGTTTCAAATTTTATAAATGGTTTGTCTATAGTCTAGTTAGTAGTTAATCAATGTTAAAATCTCTCCTAAGTGGTATATGCACACACACACACACACGGTTTAAAATTACTTTCAAAATCATATACACACCTTAGAAATTAATTATAATAAGTTACTAAACAAAAACCTTTCAACAAGAAGTTTATATGGCAGGAAACACTTGTTTCAGTCGACTGAACTGGGGTGTGCAGTCGACTGAAACATGCACAGATGCACAAATAACTTTACAGGTTCAGTCGACTAAATACCCCCATTCAGTCAACTGAACCAGATGTCTTTTCAAAAGAAATTTAAAATTTGAAATTGTGTGAATTTCAGATGACTGAATTTCTTTCATCAGTCGACTGAATATTCATAATGGTTATTTTCTGAACGGCCGCCTTCTTGTAACGAATAGAAACAACTTTTAATCCAACAGTTGTTTTCGTATCTTTTAGCCGAAACTTTTCACGAATGATTACATCTTTTAAACTCTATATATAGCCTTGAATTCAGTTGTTTAAATAACCTAATTCTCTGATTCTATTCTATATTCTTACTATCTAAATTCTACCATTTGCTTTCATAAACGCATTCAAATCACTTACACAATCAAGCACAAATTCATTTGTGATTAAAATTACTTCCAATCTTCACATACTACACTATATACCACAAAGGCGAAGATTATAGAAAGGGTGTACTCTAAAGACATATCCGTGCTATCTACAGAGCACAATCAGTTAAGAAAACTTATTGTATTGTTGAAGTCCTGTTCGGTTGCTTAGGCGGTAGAAGTCCTATTCGGTTGTCTAGGCGGTAGAAGTCCTGTTCGGTTGCTCAAGCGGTGTAATACATGTTCCTCCGAGTTAAGTGAGGGTTGATAGTTAAATTCCAGAAGGATTTTGGGACTGGACGTAGAACGGGAGTTCGAACCAGTATAAAATCCCTGGTGTCATTTACTTTACTGTTTACTTTTTATATTTATATTCCGCACTAGTAGATAACTTAGATTATATTACATATTACGATCCATAGCAGCACTTTCAAGTATTACTTAATAGCACTCTTGGGTAGTATGAGTATAGAAGTGAGGGAGTTACAAATTAGTATCACACTAGGTTTGAACAATATAGATCATAAAGAGACATGAGTCAATGGCCTAGGTGGACTTAAGAGACCTCGTCCCTTGAGGTATCGAGTAGATAAATTAGATATTGTCTAGGGATATACGGTGATTACATGAGTAGTCATCTGGGTGCGTAATTGTTATTTGTATGATTTGATATAGTAATTGATATTGCTATATTTGAATATCCTTAACTTTTATCTCACTCAAGTGCAGAAGTGAGGAATAGCTGGTCCTTATACTTCTCGAGTAGATATAGGTCAGTCCAGTGGATTTGGAGGATTCTATACGACTACTGAGCCGCTTATGGAATTGGTGAGGAGCATCCAGCAATCGAGTGCTTCCACCATACCGAGTTCTCCTACTCCCTAATTTGATTTTGCCAGGCTATGTGGTGACTATACTAAACTTAGAGAAAAACCCTCAAGGGCACATAGGGAGTGGTAGGAGTGCTGGCTTGGCTAAAGACGCGTGAACGCATCTTCACACGTATCGGCATCATGGATTAGCAGAAGGTCAAAATCGCTTCCAGTCAACTGCAGGTGAGAGCTTTTGACTGGTACGAGCTTCTGATAGTCGAAAATGATGAGTCAGAGATGACTTGGGAGGATTTCAATGATAGATTTAAGAAGAAATTCATTTCAAAAGCTAAGAAAGAGGCAATGGCTCGTAAATTTATTGACTTTAAACACTATACCAAGTTTGTGGATGAGTATGTAGTCAAATTTGAAGCTTTATCTAAATATGGAATGGAGTTCATTAGCACACCCATGAAAAAAAATTAGAAGTTCGTGTATGGCTTAAGAAAGACTTTAAGGAAACTTCTCCTTCTTTCGTTGGAAACTACTTTTGAGAAGCTTGTAGATGCAACACGGAGGCTCAAAGATTAAGAGAAAGGGAGCAATGAAGAGGAAGAGACCAATACCAAAGCAACCGTGGGTCAAAAGATTAGATTTCCTTTTAAGAAGCAATAACCAAGGTTCATTAAGAAAAAGAAGGTGAAGAGAGGTGTGAACAAAAACAGAAAGCCATTTAGAGGTTAAGTTGTATGCTACAATTATGGAGAGAAAGGATATTTCTATAAGGAGTGCTCCCAGCCATATAAAAAACCTCTTGACTACATCATAGGATTTGTAAAGTTGTTAGACATATTGCTAGAACTTGTCCAAAGAACACGGGGAAGCTTAATGCACTAGAGGTAGTTGGAAGTACCTTACAAAGCAAAGGAAAGAAGCCCACAATTCTTAAAAGGTACGGTTTTATTTAAAGATTTCCCTATTAGAGTTCTATTCGATACAGGTGTGTCACACTCATTTGTATCGAGAGAACTAGTAGATAAATTCAATCTCGAAGTGGTTTATTTAGTCACATCTCTAAGGATTGCAAATCCCATTGGGGGATATCCGACCCTCAAGATGTTGTGTGAAGATGCCAAACTACTTTTAGGTAGTTATCCTTTTTATTGTGACTTACATGTATTTAAATACTTGGGTTTTAGAATTATACTCGGGATGGATTGACTTGAGCATTACAAAGCACATCTTCTATGTCTTGAAATAATGATGACCCCTGGACATGCTTTCCCTTAACCTATCCACAACATAAATCCCTTTCCCATAGATCTTAAGGTTGGAGAGGTCCCACCCCAGTAATAAGTGTACACAACTGCTGCTATCCTCCGATTGAAGGGCAGATTTCTATTGTGTAACTATACTGACCTTGCATTCCAACCTACCAAATCAAATTAATTACTCTAAACTTTAATATTTGGCGAAGCCCACTAATCTCTATTTGCATATTTATAGCTATATAATTTACTTTAATGATAACTATATTGCCTTAAAATATTCAATTACTACCTACATTTGTATTTACTTTCCTATAAATGTCACTTTATTTAAAATAAATTATTATTATCTCAACAGACGTTTCCTAAAGCCATTTATCCATTCATTCAAAAATTTTCTAGTATTCCTTTTTTATCTCTCCATATTCATTATTCTCTCTCATTAATTAGTCCAATTATTCCATTTATACCCTATTTAAACTCTTGTACCTCACAATTTATTCCACATTTATTTCCTACTTAATTGGAGTTACAATATTTTCATTTCTATTTCCTAATCCTATTATTCAAGAATGATTTATTCTAACATCCTAATTATACCTAATGCAAATATCTTACGTAAATCGTCGTATTAGTTAAGTATTCATTTTAATTAATTGGCACGGTTAAATATATGTGTATATATACATATTTACTAATTATATTTCTAGTTATCAATCCCTATCTAGAATATTCTTTTCTATATTTTAATTCGTTGGAACTATATTTCTAAAAAGGTTTCTCATTTTAATTTTCATATATTAGCCCAAATTAAGAGATTTGCTTCGTTTAAAACTATAAGGAATGATTTATTTCCTTTTTATTTGAAATAGACAGCGTAAACTATGGACAATAAATCCATATTTTACACACTTTCCTCTGTTTACACATATTCCTTGTTAAATCAAATGCTGCACTTTCCTATGAAACTAAGAAAATTAGGCAAATTTATAAAAGTTAAACAGATAATATTCCCAACAATTAAAATAAATAAAGTCACATTCCAACAAAATTAGGATATAAATCTAGATTATACTAATATCTTTACAACCCAATTACAGATCTGGAATAAATTCTACATCTTATCAACATTCAACTCTTAATATCTTAGGGACTGATTTCCAGATCTAGATGTAAACGATTTTCCTAATCAAATTTCCTAAATTGAAGAATATTTAGGCAATGTTTTACGTGTTTAATTCGAGCTTACAACTCTTAGATTTTTATTTAGGCATAATAATTGTAATGACCCATAATCTAGTCACTTTAAGTATTTAATATATTTTTAAATAATTGAATAATGTATTTTATTACTCAAATAAAATTTGGATAAAATGTTTCGATTGGGTTTTTTACGGATCTAAAATGTTAGTTTAAAGACAGTTCAAGTTATAAGGCAGTTAGGGATACCGATTTAATTAAGAATAAGAAGAAAATTGATCTTTTCAACTCTCTAACTGGACACTTTTTAAATTTATCACCGCCTAATAAAACTAATGAGAACGATTACTTCTTAAGAATTAAGAAAAGAATTTTCCTAGTAAAACAAAATAGTAGAATGACCTGCCTAATAAAACAAAATAGTATAATGATCTTTCTAATAAAACAAAATAACATAATGATTCCCATTTAAGTTATATTCCATGCAGATGGTTGCCCTTAGACCAAAATGTGGTCGAATTAAATTATACCATGCGGATGGTTGCCATTGGACTAAAATCTGGTCGAATCACATTAGGTTATAGGAGGTTAGGTAATTACTAAAGTACCATTCTCTTCACATATAAATACCCAAGTCCATATCTCATTTTAATTCATTCACAGACTAAAGAAAGAAACCAATTACCCTCTTCATCTTCAAGGCAACCAAGATTTCTATTTGCTTCACCAAATCAAAAGGATTCAAGGTTTAGGTGGTAAGTACAACTTATTCTGTAAGTATAACTTATTCTATGAGTATAATCAATTTACTTTAATTATTTTACAGTGGGTTAATTATTCTTTGATTTAAAGAAATTATGATATTGATTCAAGTTACTTTAGTTGATAATAATACCCCATTTGAACAACTTTATTTCTAACCGAGGAAAAGTACTTGTTTGAAATCGAAGACTAGAAATAAGTTTATCCGATTCATTTTAAAAAGACTTTGTTTTAAATAAGGGATATCTTTGTTTATGCCATTAAGTAACATAAAAAATATATGATAAGTAGTGCTAAAATGTTAACACGTTTATCTTAAGTAAGTCATCTTATATTTAGTACTAAAAGTCGATGAGTAGACTTCCTTTATTTGTGAGATCTAGAATCGGAGTGCTTAAGGCAAGGCTTTGGTATGCAACCAGTGCTTTAACTTATCTGACTTCAATTCTATGCTAGGGATAGAGAA
The DNA here is from genome assembly GCA_030737815.1 of Allium fistulosum. Classification (NCBI taxonomy): domain Eukaryota; kingdom Viridiplantae; phylum Streptophyta; class Magnoliopsida; order Asparagales; family Amaryllidaceae; genus Allium; species Allium fistulosum. The sequence goes on along the minus strand of CM060904.1, from coordinate 1,120,868,976 downwards.
GTCGAAATGTTGAAAACGTGAGAAGTATAAGCGGGTTAATTTTGATAAATAGGTTATGATTAATTAAGTATATGGAAGGTACTTCATCTTATACTCGACACTAAATTTCAAGGTATGGAAGCACGTTTCTTTCTGTGAGAATTAAGAATGTTGTCAAATCAAGGGTTGAGAGGTAATAATACCCCAACTTTCTCAGCTTCATTGTTAATCGATGGATAGCTTGGGGTTGAAATCGAAAAGTGATGGTAAGTATATGATCCTCGATATTCCATCTGCAAACTATATATTTACAGCAGATAGTGGTTTGTCCACTATCGATAACTGACCTATTTTGACTTAGGAAGTGTATAAAAGCTTTGTGATTTCATATGGTTTGATATTCCCTTGGGAGAACTCAATCTGGTGAAACGTCTCTCGCTTTAAGGGTGACTCTTTTATCATCCGCTTACTTCTGAAAGAACCAGGATTAAGTCAACTGAGATCTATCGATTGTTGGTTCGGAGAGACCGGGATCGGATTGACTAAAACAGGGGATATGCTTCAAAGCCATGTGGCACGCTACCATTAGGGTATGATCATCTATGATCTAGATCGATATTATTTTTGGATGTATGCTTCGAGCCTGGTACGGATGTTGATTGTAACTGAAGGATGATTATATTCGATACTATCTAGTAAGGGGTAGGTCGGTCCTGATTTACAAGGGGTCTACGTGAGGCCCTGGGTATATTTTCTCTAGTGGTGTGTTAATACCCCAATTATTCATTTTGATGATAATAACCTTGATAATAACAATATTCATTCATATTAAATATAGATACTAATGTTTTGCTAAATTATATAGTAGATATTTCTGGATATTACACAAGTATTGAATCAAGACTGAACAATATAAAGACTCAAGAAATGGGCATGAAGATTCATGAGTACAAATACCAAGATATGAAGATCTCAAGACTATAATATAGTGTATAGAGTCATAAAATATCGTTAAAGTCAATGGTAGCAATCTTTGATCTATATCCCCTATTTTTCTATCTTTTATATTTTTAAACAAAATATATTTCAAAATATATTTAAATTTTTTTCAAAGATGAAAATATTTATAAACTATGTTTAAAGTGTTTTACAAAGTATCAAAATATTCTACAAAATATAGGGTGTTCAAAACATTTTTAAAGAGAAATAAGTTTTCAAAATTTACAAGCATATGTCGACATATACTCAGATGGTATGTCGACATACATGCCACCAAATGGTTTTTCAAATTTTGAAAAGAAGTGTTTGTTCGTCGCAACACTTCGCGAACAAATGCATCTGTTTATACACTATATAAATGGGAGTTCAAATGAATTTTTTGATAGTTATTAACTTATTTTCTTCCATCCTCTTACTCTCTTGAAAACTCCAATACAAAAAAAAACCAAATTCTCTTCAATATCACTTGGAATCAATTCATACTTTTGTGTATTGATTTAATACTACTTTCTTACTATTTTGGAATCATCTCTCCCTCTCAAATCAAAGATCAAAATGTTGTCCAAGAGGCTATATGATCCATTGTATCCAAATTTAAGAAATTGTCTTTGGAAAAACCATCAAACTCTATTCATATTTGCTTAGATGTGCTTGTAGCCCTTTCAAATCAAGTGGGTGTGTTTGGTAGTCTGAAAATTTAAGTAGGTATGCTTGTAACCCGTTCAAATCAAGTGAGTGTACCATGAGCCAGGAAAATCAGAAAGGTGTATCTTGTAGCCTTGAAATCGAGATTATATTGGGTTTGCCTTCTGCTCGTTTAAAGATTGACATTTGAAAAGAAATATGTACAAACAATTGTACATCACTGGATGTAGAAGATATCTAACTAGTATAAAATCCCTGATGTCATCTCTCTAACTCTCTACTTTACTTTATTGCTTTTAGTTTTATTTGTGATTGCATCTGTGATTCGCTGTTGATATATTTCTATATTGAAAATCCATGATCTGACATTAAATTTGAAAGAAGTTTAAAAAGATTTACAAAAGTTAGAAAACACTATTCACCCACCTCTAGTGTTTAATTAGCCTTAAGATCCATAATTCTGCAACTCACATTTGATATCAAAACATTAGGTTTTAAAAATTCATAATTTGATTTTTGGAATGTTTTAATGGCTAACAACACTGTTAGTACATTAGTCAGCACTTTTGTCGAAGAACAATCTATTGCTAGTCCCCGCTTTTTAATGGTAGTAATTACAGTTATCGATTATAGGATGAAGATTTATTTATTGTCTAATGATTTAGATATTTGGAATGTTACACAAAATGAGTACATTGGCCCCAAACTAATTTTGCACAATGGATTGCTGACCAAAAGCACTTGCACAAAATAATTCTAAAGCCATGAATATTTTATTATATTCACTAGATAAAAATGAATTTAACAGAGCCTTTATTTGTAAGCCTGTATATGAAATTTGGAGAATACTGCATGAGGGCACTAGTAAAGTTAAACATACTAAAATTTCCATGTTAACTAATCAGTTTCAGTTATTTAAAATAAATCCAAATGTGTCTATTTCTGATATGTACTGTAGATTTCAAGATATATCGCATTCATTAGTAGCATTAGGTAAAAGCTTTTCTGAAAAGGATCAAGTTAGAAAAATCATAAATTCACTCTTTTCAGAGTGGGATCAAAAGATACAAGTAATAGAAAAAGCTTATTAGTACTCTAAAAATTGAAGAGTTAATAGGCAATTTAATGTCCTACGAAGCACAATTGCATGGCAGAAGGGAAGCAAGAGAACAGAAAAGAAATCCATCGTTTTCAATGCAATAACCAACGATCAGGATTCAAACGATGACAATGATGAGGAAATTGCTTTCATGACCAGAAATTTTAGAAAGTTCTAAAATATAGAAAGATGGACAACTTTTGGAAACTTGAAACCATGACTCTTGGAATTGGAACTGCAACTAGATGCTTCAACTGTAATGAACCTAGCTATTTTCAAAGAGATTGCACATATCATAATAAATCAAAGACCTTACTAGTTACTGATTTATCCAGAAAAAGAAAAAGGGCTTACACAACAACATTAGATGATTCAGATAGTTCCTCAAGCAATAATGAACCAGATACTAAGAATGTAATCATATGTGTCACGACAATAGTTGGTTAATCAGAACAAATCAAAGAAAAGGAACAAAAGCGATACTTTTTACATTTAATTTTTATTTCTTTTTTGGTTATGTGTGCTTTTAGAAATATTATATAAATTGATAATAATATTGGATGAATATAAGTATATAAGTACATATATATAAGAATATATTATCTTAGTTAACTTAAGTTTTTGGGCTAAATGTCGACATACCTCTAGACCATATGTCAATATACATGCCAGAATTTTGAAATTTCTCTTCAAATTCAAAAGTCGAATTTCCTTCTTTTTTGCATTTATTTCAAAAACTGAAAGAGCATCTTTTCAAAATTGAAATGTCAGTTCTTTCTCTATTAATTCACCCTATTTATATCTATTCAATCACTCACTTTATATCAAAATTCAAAACATATCTCCATTATCTTGTCTTCTAATAAAAGTTCAAAAACAGCCTCCTCAAGTCAAACTCCTAAAACCATAAGGCTCTCTAAGAGAACCAAAGGCTTTCCCTTCAATGAAAAAGAAGCCATTGACACCTATATGGAGTATGCTGCTTTCGGAAAAGATTTCCCAGAAGATTTGTTAAATTTGAAGATTTTTTTCTCTTATGGTCTACATGATCTTTGTTTTTAAAATGAAATTATCGGTTTGATTAACTCTTCTCAACATGATTTTGTTTGTTATCCAGATTTGGATGCGAATCTAAATGAAATTGTTTTCATAAAGATTCATTAGAAATAAAGCACAATTAGTTGCTTAAGGTTATAGTCAGGAAGAAGGTATAGATTTTGATGAAACCTTTGCTCCTATAGTAAGATTAGAAGCCATTAGAACTCTAACCGCTTTCGCAAACCATAATAATTATAAATTATTTCAAATGGATGCCAAATGTGCCTTTTAAATGGATTTATTAAAGAAGATGATTATGTTGAACAACCCCCACCTTTTGAAAATGAAAAACTCTCTAATGATGTTTATAAATTAAAGAAAATTTTATATGGTCTAAAACAAGCTCCTAGAGCATGGTATGATAGATTTAAATCCTATTTATTACAATCTAATTTTGAAATGGGAAAAGAAGACAGTACTCTATTTATTAAAAGAAATAATAATGATATTCACCTTGTACAAATATACGTAGACGATATTATTTCTGCATCAATAAATGAACAGTTAAATAAAGAATTTTCAGATATAATGACTAAGGAATTTGAAATGAGTCATGTGGAAGAAGTAACATTCTTTTTAGGATTACAAATAAGACAATTAAATAATGGAATTTTTATAAGTCAAGAAAAATATGCTAAAGATTTAGTCAAGAAATTTGGTATGTCAAATACTAGTGGAAAGCCAACTCCCATGGCAACAAATAAGAAATTAAATAAAGAAGAAAACTCAAAAGATGTAAATCAAAAATTATATAGAGGTATGATAGGATCATTATTCTATATAACTGCTAATAGACTAGATATAATGTATAACGTATGTCTATGTGAAATATATCGATCTCAACTGAAGGAAACTCACACAACATACTAGACAATGGACTCTTTTATCCAAAAGAAGGCTCTTTAGATCTAATTTCATATAGTGATGCCGACTGCATGCAAACCAGACCGAAAAAGTACAAGTAGAACTTATCATTTTTTAGGACACTCTTTTGTTTCCTAGTTTAGCAAAAAACAAAATTCTGTATCTCTATATACAACGGAAGCATAATATATCTCTGCTGCATTGGCTTGCTGCTTGTTCACAGGTTATCTATATGCAACAAACTTTAAAAGATTTTAGTTTAAATTTTACTAAATCACCAATATACTATAATAACACTAGTGCAATAAATCTATCTAAAAATCCAACACAACATGCTAGATACACACATATAGATATAAGACATCATTTTATGAGAGATAACCTAAATAAAGAAGTGATTTCACTCAAATTTATAAAGATTGAAAATCAAATAATCGATATTTTAACAAAACCATTAACTCAAACATCATTTATTAAACCAAGAAGAGAGTTAGGAATATGTCCTTTCTTTGAAATATAAATATAACAACATATAACATTAATATTTAAAAAGAAAATAAAATAAAAAAATTTATACATGTATGTCAACATACATTCTGTGGATATGTCGATATATACTGCAAAATTTTGAAAACAAATTTCCCTTTAAAATTCAAAATAAAAAAGAGACTATATAACCGTCAAATTTCAATTTTTTTTCTCATTCTCCAGTCTTCTTCTTTCTGTAAAATCAAAATAAAATTAAATTATTGGCTTTCTCAAGTTCCAAACAACCAAGAGAAGAGACTGCACCATTTTCCTTCAAAACTCTCACTCTAGGCCTCTTCAAACCTACCACCATGGCCAATGTCATCAAGATTGAAAATGATCTAAAGCATGTACACAATATGCTTTTAGAAATAGAGGTCGTTCAACTATGCCTCCTAAAGAACAAGAGAAATAAGGGCACATTCTTCGCAATCTCCAGAAGTACCTATTGGATAATGAAGCAAATCAAATTGTAATCAAAGAAGATACTCCTAACCTTGTCAGTCACAATTCTATGGATAATGAGGAAGAGGAGGAGGAGGAGGAGGAAGAACAGAATGATAGTGAAGATGACTATGAAGTCAGATGTATTGGTGAAGCTTGTTTTGATCGAAATGGAAATCTCGTGGAACAAAAGGGAAACTTTTGTCTCCACTATCCCTTTTGCCGCATTCATAAGTCTCCCATAATAAAAAGGAAACCATAGATTTAAGTTTAGTACTTATTAGTTTGGTTGGTTAAGATTTGATTAGGTTTGGTGTGCACATTTGGATTGGATTTGTTTGCTTTGGTTTGATTGTTTATGTTTGAATTGACAATTTGACATGTATGATTAGAATTCGATAAATAAAATCTTATTTTATTTATAAGTCTCCATTATCATATCATAGTCATCATATGATTGTCATCTTATTAAATCATGTTTAGTATGCTTCGATTATTTTACTTAGTTATTGATTTTGACTTTATAATTTTTGAGTATTTGATTTAGGGGGACTTTTTATCTTTTCAAAAATTTTGTTGATGGTAAAAGGGAAGAAAAATATAAAATATACATATGCATATATTCAGGGGGAGTTATCTAAATCGGGTGAGTTATATCATATTGAGTTGTTATCCACATAAGAGAGAACTCCATGAAAGAAAATGAGGTAAGTTTTAACACTAAGTAGCATTTTTTAATATGTAGGTCGATGATTGTATAATAATATAGCATGGTTCATGATCTATTTTCACATTTATAATAATCAACGATATTTGCTAATATTGGTAAGATTAATTGTTGATTGGCACAGTTGTGCAAAAATGAGAATGTTACTATCAGCTTGAATCATTAGAATGATTTCTGGTGGCTATCATCTGAATCATCATCATAATTGTCACAGCCAGTGAACCAGGTTCATTCATATTGACATGAAACCAAGGTATCAAAGTTCGGCCGGCACGCCGGAGTTCCGGCCATCTCGGCCCGGTTCCGGTGCCGACCGGACCGAAACTACGAAATAAAACCGTTTCGTCCTAAAAAATAATAATTCAATCAACAGTTTTTCTCGTGAAGCAAAGCAACAAAAACCAAACGAATATGCAGAAGTCTTCAATCATTGCAGTGAACAATTGCATGAGAACAATCGCATGTGAACAATTGCTAAACAATACAGAGACAAATTCAATCAACAGTTTTTCTCGTGAATCAAAACTCGGCCATATACAAGTGAATCTCCTCTATAAAACCAGACGAATCAATCAATATATGCATTAAAAGTGGAAAACTTATCTCGCGGCAGAAACGAACGGCGACTTCGCGGCAGCACAACTTCACCGCAGCACCACTTCGCGGCGACTCCACTTCGCGGCGACTCCTTGCTCGAGCTCGATCTCCTTCAACAACAAGCGGCGTTTAGGTTTTCTTTCTACCCAATTTGATTTACTGCGTCAATTTTATTTGCTCAAACTCGATCTAGTTTGGTGACTTTCGTGTATTTGATTTGCGTATGAAATGGGAGATGGATAATGGGCCAGATTTAGGGTAAAGTGACTGTGTAGTTTAAAAACGAATTGTTATGCTTATAACTTGTGTCAAATTGAATTGTGTCAAACGATAATGGGCTCGAACAACAAACGGATTTAAGGGGAAATTGAATTGTGTCAAATTGAATATCATGCTTATATATTATGCTTATATCAAATTGAATTATGTCAAATTGAATTGAATATCATGCTTACATCAAATTGAATATCATGCTTATATATTATTTATGTCTAGTATATTATTTATGTCAAACAAAAGAATATCATATAGTATAGTTTTAAGTTTTTAACAAGTAATTCATGCTTATATATTATTATTTATGTCAAATTGAACAACTATGACTGGAAGTTCTATAATGCAAATAATATATTGTTTAGTTTGCATTAAAATGTATTAGCGTTAAGTAATTAAACATTAAATTATTTTGTTTCTTATTTAGGTGGCTGATTATGGAAAATCGTGATATCGTTTGGAATTATTGTACGGCCGTTATTGGTGAAAAAAGGAAAAACAAATGTAATTATTGTTATAAAATAATTTCTGGTGGTGGTATAACACGTATGAAAGAACATTTAGCAGGACAAACAGGCGACGTGGCAGTATGTCCGACTGTTTCCAAAGAAGTCAGGAACCTTATACGAGAACATCTGAATAAAAAGAGAAATGAGCGAAATCAAGGGAAGCTCGAAAAACAACGTGTGAAAGAAGAGCTAATGAGCATGCCCGAACAACAAAATGAAGATACCGACAGTGATGGAGGTGAAGATGACAGAGAGCTAAGATGCGCCTTGCAAGAAAGTAAAGAAAGTTATATGAACTCAGGTGTAGGATCTAGTGGAACAGGTATACGATCTAGCAGACTAAAGCGCAATGACCGTTCTAAATCAATCAGAATAGATGACGATTTAGCAACACGGGCAGTTGGAAGAATTGATCCCTATGTACAAAAACGAGGAGGTAGAACTCAACCTTCTATTAGAACTGCAATAAAAGACATTAAAGATGCCAAAAAACACATAGTCGTGCAATATCAATTTTTTTTTACTTTAATCATATCCCACACAATGCTGCTAATAGTCCTTACTATGAAACTATGGTAGAGGCCATTCAAGAAGCTGGTCCTGAAATTAAAGGACCCACAACACATGAATTATCAAAAACATATTTAGATTTAGAGTGCACTGAAATCAAACAACACATCGACACTTACTCCAACTTTTGGGATGAGTATGGTTGTACGTTGATGTGCGACGGTTGGAGCACACAAAATAGAAGAAAAATCATAAATTTTCTTGTGTATTCTACCCAAGGAACCGTATTTCTTAAATCTGTAGATGCTACCGACAAATTTCAAAGTGCTGAGTATATTTGTGGTCTAATGGATAATGTTGTTAATTTTATCGGAGAAGATAGAATTGTGCAAATAGTAACTCACAATGGTGCAAATTACAAAGCTGCTGGCCAACTACTGATGGAAAAAAGAAGAAAACTATATTGGACACCATGCGCAGCACATTGTATCGATTTGATTCTTGAAGATATTTCAAAAGAAACTGAGGTAAAATCGATAATTTTAAATTGTCAATCAATAACAGGATTCATATACAATCATGGTTGGTTGCTTACCATAATGAGAAAAGAAACCAATAATAAAGAGTTGATTCGGCCAGCAGTAACCAGGTTTGCTACTCACTTTATTGCATTGGAATCCATATACACACATAAAGAGAATTTAAGAAGAATGATTTCTTCGAGGGGGCGAAGTGCAAAGATTCCTAAACTCGGTCCTAAAGATAAAAAAACTGCAATTCTTATCTATAATTTGATCCACAGTGATAAATTTTGGGCCAACGTTGCGCTATTATTCTCGTATTTGGTCCACTTGTAAAAGTTTTAAGAATGGTGGACAATGATGATAAAGCAGAGATGTGATATTTATATGAAGCAATGGATCGAGCGAAGGAATCAATTAAGAAAAATGTTGGTGTAAGACAGTGTCAAAAGTGGTGGAATATAATCGATAAAAGATGGGAAAGACAATTGCATCGACCTATTCATGCAGCAGGTATTTTTTTTTAATTATTGCACAATTATAAAAGTACATATCATGTCAATATTTCTTTGAATTATCAAATTGTTTTAGGTTATTTTCTCAATCCTCATATACAATACGGAGATAATGCAACAAACGATGATGAGGTTTTAAATGGATGGATAAATGTTCTTGAAAAAATGGTACCTGATATTGCTATGCAAATTGAAATTTCAAAAGAGGTAATAAACAAATTATTAAACTTAATGTTTAGCGCAAAGAATAACTTGGTTTATTATGAATGATTCGTAGGTTGAAAAATATAGAATGAAACTTGATGTATTTGATTCTGCAAAAGCGAAACGTGCAGTTAAGTCGTGTCTTCCAGCTATGTGGTCAATAATTGGTAGGGAAGCTGCTCCAAATTTAACACGCATAGCTATATGTATTCTTAGCCAAACAGTTTCTTCTTCAAATTGCGAAAGAAATTGGACAACATTTGCAATGATTCACACGAAGTTAAGAAACAGAATAAAAATGGAGAACTTAGAAAAACTAGTATTTGTTCATTATAATATGCGATTAAGAGTACGACATGCTAAACGCCAACAAACAACCGACCAACTTATTGATTTAGATTACATCTTTCATGAGGAGGATCCACTTGCAGAATGGACTAGAGAAGCTGAGGATCCACTACTTGATAATGCAAGCGATAATCCTTGGTCGGACAATGATAATGTATCTGCAGAAAATACTGAAAATGATAGTTCATCAAATGATGATTCAGGTAATGCTAGTGGTGACGGTATTGGTTCTAGTGGTTATGGCGTTGGTTTCACTTTTGACGAGTCTCAAAGACATATCCAAAATTATGAAGCAGATGACTATAGTCGACGAAAAGATAGAAATTTGAACGTTGTACATGAAGATCAAGGGGATTATGATGACAGATATACTTCTAACAATGTCCCCAGTTTTAGGTATTCTACATCTGACTATACCGGAGGTTATTCGTATTGTGGGTTAAATCAACCGTATGCTGCTGAGCCATCAAGTAGCCAAAATGAACCCTCATCCTTTGATAATATGATGACGACATTTTTAAGTTCGGATCAGATACAGCAGTATGCTTTTCCAGCATATTATAATCCGACACAAGATGAAGAGAGCGATGGTCAAAATTTATATGATGTTCAAAGAAATAGCTTTTGGTATTAAATTTTTATGCCGCATGTTTTGTAACTTCTATGTTACTTGAATAATTTAGTGTAATTGACTATCAGTATTGCATATTTATTTGCGTATTTATAACAAAAATGTACCGGAATTCACAAACCGGATTTAAAACAGAATTTCCGGAAATCCCGAAACGGAACCGGGATTTTGAAATTTTCAGATGACCAGAACGGAAACGGAAACCGGTACTTCGAACCTTGCATGAAACTAAGTCACCATTGCCATAGCCAGTGAACCAGGGTCTATATTGACATGAAAGTAAACTAGTTATTCACCCCTGTTGACCAACCTGGTTCAAATCTATTATACTCTTTCTTTTAACCTTAATCAAAGCATTTTTATAACCTACCTCTCTTTCTTTTGATTCCAGTTCTCTCATCTTTTGGTCATGTATATTCATTTGATTGTTCTTTGTTTTCCCTCCTTTTGATGTGAGAACATTATAGTATACATCCCTTATATAACCGATGATTAAATAGTAACACATATACATAACAGCGCACAAAAAACACATAATCAAAAGTACATAACAGTACACTATTCCTTTGTTACAGCTAATACCAAGTGTTAAAAGAATTTGTATGGTTTGTTACCATACCCCTCTGAGATTAGACCACAATGCTTTAACTGACTTGGATGGATAATTGGGTAGAGAGTTGATTTTAGAAGATTCAGTTATTCAACTAAGCAATGATTAACATAGTTCGATGTTGGGAATCATATTTAACCCTGTATGAACATCATGTAGTTCAGTTGAATTTTATATCTTCCGTTTACATCTAAATTGAACGTGGGCAGTCAGTATGAATTATTGCTGCATAAGTAATTATTAAACCACAAGGGAAATGGGTACAAATGGTTGAATTTTAAAATAAAAAACCACGATGAACTGCAGTAGAAATGCCTGAATTTCATTGTGAGATTTTTTTTAATGAAGTTGGTAATAGCTATCTGAGTATGCAAGGCAAAGTTGGACATTGTCATGCCAATACATGCATTAGTATCTCACTGTACAGTTCTTGAGAATATGTGAAAAATAAATAATTTTTTGATAAGTTGTCATAAACCAAGATGTACACATGTTTACAGCGAACTAACCATATTTAAGGTAATCATGAACTGTAGACAGTAGCAATGTACCGCTAACGAGTGGCATGCACTTGCATAAAATAGGAACATATGAACCAATACATGACTGCAATATTATGTTGAATGTTTGCACTAATCGGTTGCATGTTGCATCAACTGATACTACCCCTGTCTCATGTTGTACTTATTTATTTAGAACTTGAAGCATCAATGAGAAAACCAGGAATTTTTTTCTCATTGGTGAGTTGACAGTATGAGTTTCACTGTTAAATAAGGTGTCCCCTATACTAATGGGGAATTTATTTAGAACTGGTTAAATCTATATGTTCAACTTTTATTAAATAAATGCATTTTTTCTTTGATGGATTAAAACCAATAGCACGGAAACTAAATGCAAGTTGTATGATTAAGGAGCAAAGAAATGTGGTTGTTGAAGGAAGAGTGTACTTGAGTGATCCAAATCAGATTATTAATGGTATTCCTCTTGGATTAGATGCCACAATAGTTTGGGTAGACAATCTGAAAAAAGAAAGTGCATTCTTGTGGAGGCCTATAATTAGCATGACATATATTGGAGAAGCTGTTGGTAAGAAAATAGCATGGCCATAATCAAAATTGGTTTTTAAAACGTCTAATATTGCTACAACATCTCCTACTCCTATATGATTAATGTTCCAACATCTCTTACAGTTATATGTTCATACTGCTAAGATCTCTCTTTAAGAATTGTTGATAGTGTATATATTAACATTTTTTGGTTATATGATAGAGTGCATGTTCTGCTGCGAATGCCAAATGCTAGCTGATTGATGTGGAGAGCATGAGAAAAATAGTGCCTGAAGGAACTCTGTATTCAACTGATCCAACTGCTTTGTTCCATTCTGTTTCATTGGGACCAAATGTAGTAAGAGTTTGGGTGGATATTGTACAAATCCCTAATGCAGCTCTATGTAGAGATCTACTTCTTTCATGGAATGCTTATCAGATGCTGTTGGTTCGACGGTAGCATGGCCTGTTGCGAATGTCAAAGTAGACTCAACTTCCAAGTAAGTTTCACAACATCTTTATCAAGGGAAATAAAATAAACCGAATGATTGTCTTACTCAAGGATCCCTGGCAACATAATAGCACTCAAGTGAACCATCAGATTTGTAACCATCCAACGGTCCACAGTTTCAATCCTTGTGAACTGATCTTATAGGCTACTGGGCCTAGCCCAAAACTTGTATAAATATTGTATTATTCTCTGTATTCAGCAATGAGAAACATTTGTACAATACCATCATCAAATCTATTCGTCTTCTATTCTGTTATTCTCAAAACAAACATTCTAATTCAAAACACAAATCACACTCACATTTTTTAATATGGTATCAAAGCCATAGCTTCAAAGCATCATTGACCATCACTTACCCCATCAATTTATCTTTTGCTTGTCTCACCCATCAGAAAGATCTCATCATTTGGGTATTCAACAACTCACCCAAGCAAAGAAAAAGAAAGAAAGCTATCACCGCTATCCAAGAAATTCAAATTCCATTCAAAATCAAAGAAATTTGAATTCTGGTAACGGTTCATACCTCTCCTCTCTAAAAAAGAAAAGCCAGTAAGTTGCAGCCTAACAATCTTCTTGAATTCTTGCCTCGCCATCAGTTGAATTGGCTGCAAGAAGTGTGATATCTTCAATTCTTGAAAACCTCTTTGTTCAAGAAATACTATCTTGATCATCATCTGTATCATGGCTCAAGATCTGAACTCAGCAACCTCGAATATCGGCAATGAGTCACAGGAAACTCAAACCACTGCCGAAAACCTCATCAAAACTGTGATTAGCCCTCACAGTCAGTTAGTCACAGCTCGTCTCAATACTGACAACTATCTACTTTGGAAATTGCAAGTCAAAACTGCACTGCAAGGGTATGGCCTTGAAGAATACATTCTTGGCACCATTCAAGCACCACCTGCTTTCATCACTAAAGAAGACAAAACAGTGAGCAACGATGAATATGCAAAATATTTCAGACAAGATAGGTTAATCTGCTCATGGTTACTATCATCTATTGATACAAAGCTATTATCAGATGTCATCGACTGTCAAAATGCTCATGAAATATGGACAACTATTGAAAGAGTATTCAATACACAATCTTCAGCAAAGGTTCTGTTCTACAAAAAGCAATTACACAACATCAAGAAGGATGATCTTGGCATGAGGGACTACTTATCAAAAATCAAGAATATATGTGACTTACTGTAACGACCCTGAATTTTGAACAATTTAAATTGAAAATATTTAATTAATTTTAAATATTTGAACGATGATTTGACTTGAATTTCCAATTATCAGAATGAATTGGCGATTAAATTTTTGAATTTATTCTATTGAAAGTTGAATAAAAATCGAATCTTCGATTTTAAGCCGGTTAAAAATAATTTAAAGGCTTAGAAATTCATATTGATAATACTGGAAATAATAGAAGCTTCAGAATTGATTTTAAAAGCGATTTGTTCAGTTTTGAAATTGTATCGTTTAAATTGAATTTAAAAATAGTCTTTCGAGGCACAGTCTCGGAATTTGACGAAATCAGTTTTATTGGGTCCGTAATATTGAATTATTACTGGATTTCAATTTTCGTATTTATCAGAATTGTTTTGTGAATGTAACGACCCGATATTTTCAACCATTCGCATCCATTATAAGTGTATAGGTAGACACTCATGCCGGAGTTGAATTGCTCAAAATACCGCGTTGTAATTAAAATTTGGCAAATCTCAGAATATACAGTAAATAAATATAATCACAGATCACAGACACAGAGTAAAATAATGCAGCGGAAGTAAAAGAAATAGTAGTTGATGAAGCTACTATATAAATATATCAGAGTACATAAGATACAGTAGAAGAAATAGAGTACAACGGAAGTATAAATAAGATAACCAAGTACAAGCTGAACAGAGCAACATAACTGAAGTCGATAGAACAAGACTAGCAGATAATCTCCAGCGATTCAAATCTCCAGAAGGTGGAAATCCAAATCTGTGAATACTCAGGCTGACCCGAGCGTAAAGCAAAACACAAACACTCGAGTCAGGACAATATATACTTATATAATATAAACCAACTCAAGTGAACTGTAATAAGGTACAAGTAACTTAAAGAATGCTTGGGACCGCCCATTCTTTAAGGATCCGTTAAACTATCTACTATGTAGTAATATTCGCTATTATAATAATGTCTAATCAGTAAAGTATAATCATATAGAAAATAGCGTTAAGGGGATGGAGAACCTTAACGCGGTCGGATCTTAAAATCATAATCGTAGTAAAGCTCGATATGGTAGGTGACACGGCACAACTAGGCAATGCCAGGGTAGATATACCAATTACGCATCCGGACTAGTGGTGACGCATAGCAGCCACTACCGCCCACCTCGAACAACACTCCCAATCAAGGGTGGCCACCAAATCAATCACAAGTAATAGAATGGTATCGAAGAAGTGTGTCCGATCAGAGGTGCTACCTCATTGGTCCGTCAATCGCTCCTGTTTTAGCCACCTTATGCCAACTCACGGGAGTTGGGTCCACGTAACATACCTTAAGAACGTCGCCACCATCCTACTTCATTCTGGAATCTCCACCGCGTACACGGTTGTCAAAGTGGTTTTCGGTATCGACAGAGAGTATGTCCATATCCGATCCCGGTCTCTTTGCCAACCAATCGTTATTATAACCCGTGGTTATAACTTTTAAAAACAATACTTTACTTCAAAATAAGATATCATTTCAAAATCATGTCTTTATCAAAATAAAGATTTATCATTTCCAAATCATTTCAATATTCTAAAATATCGTATCCTTTCAAACTTCTTTTCAAATCATTTTAATACATCAAAATATTATATCTTTTCAAACTTTATTTCAAATCATTTTTATATATCAAAATATCATACCTTTGATAGTTATACTTCGAAACCAAAATCATTTTATTTCAAAACTATGTTCATTTCAAAACAACATCATTTCCATTTCAAACATATATTCACCTTTCAAATAGTCTATACTTTCAAAGTTATAACTCTTTTGAAACAAAACATTTGAAATCATTATACTTTGGAAATCACAGCATTTCGAAATCATATATTTAAAATCATCTTTTAATTCTATACATTTACAAACTTATTAAATTCAAACCATCAAATTTCAATTCAATTACAGTTTACCAACAAACCGTTTCAAATCTTATCAATTCCCAATATAGATTAAATCCACAAAATACAATATTCAATCTTTAGTATATTTCAAAACTTTAAATCTCCCACATTTCATAAATCCAATATCATTTAAATAAACTCAATTAATATATACTTCAAATATTCATTTATCAAATAAATTAAATAAGTCAGAAATCAAGTATCATTTCAAACTCATTTCACAATATCAAAATATTATTCAAAACACCATTCATTTTTATTCATTTAAATACCATTTAAATCCATTCATTTTATTAAATTTAAATACCATTTTAAACTCACATTAGAAATCAAATTCTTCCACTTAAATATCTCTTCATTATCTTTAGAAATTTAACATTTAATTTCCCAAAATTATATCATTTTCCAGAGATTATTTTTCATTAAAATTAATTTAAAACAACAAAATATAGTTTCCGTAGCACTTATAAAATGTTACGTAAAGTTATAGTTTAAAACAGTTAATTAACAAAAGACAGCGTTAAATGCTGTAATAGATTTCTTTTAAGTTTCAATTAACTTACGTGTTAAGTTTAACCACTATAGCACTTACAAAGTGCTATAATAGCCTTTATTTCAAATTAACCTTTTAGTTCATTTAAAACACTACAACATTTACAAAATGCTGTAATATCCTTTACATTACATTTCAAAATGCTGTTAAATCATATTCAGAGTTTTATTTACAATTCCACAAATAATTAACTTTTAATATAAATCATTTTAACTTATAAAATCATATATTTCACATTTAACACAATCATTTAAATACCTTTATTTCTATGATTTTATAAAGTCAAATTTCCATACAAAAATCAAATTTAATAACAATTAAATTTTCATTTCTTTAATTAAATTATTAACTTAATAACTAAGATTAAATTTCCAAAAATATAGCTTATTTCCATTTATTTTACTTAATTAAAATTTCACTTTTAAACAAATTTCACAAAATTCAATTTAAGTTATATTTCCAAATTCAGCTTAAATGTTCATTTATTCCATATTTTAATTTATACAAAATCATTAACACATTTAAAACATTATTATTACTTAATAAAAATCATTAAATTCATCTTTAAATCAAATTTGTCATATTTTCTTACTTTACAAAAATTCCATTTATAAACAAAATCATAAATTCCAAAATTAACTTATATTTCAAATTCTACTTCACCATTTACTTAATTCACTTATTTAATTTGTAGAAAATCACAAATACTTTATAGAAATCATTTTAATAAAATTTAAATCAAAATACCATAATATTTACATTAAAAAAAGTATTTTAAAATTTTCAGAAAAATATATAAACCACGGGTCTGTATATAATTTTCTAGCCTAGGTCAAGTGATACGGATATGTATCATTTCAATCCGCAGTTTACAAAGAAAAACCGGGTTTTATCATTTCAAACCCGCAATCCCAAGTAATATAAATAAATAAATAAAAACCGTTCAGGCCTATCATTTCAGCCCATAACGATTTTTCCTTATTCTAAAATCCGTTCGGGTATGTATCATTTCAACCCATAGTGATTCTAATCTACAGGGAACTTGCAGTGTGATAAACTGATATAAATAAACAGAATAGCATGAGATAACAATAATAGATGATATAACATATGTAATAATAGGGGTAAACATTATATGATCATAATATAACAGTTACAACAGGATGATATAATTTTACAGATTCAAATGGTGTCAGTTTACTAGTTATATAAGTACACATTGTCTGGTGAGAATTACTCACTTGTTCAAGCTGGAGATGACAACCACAAACGCACAACAAAGATTTCCAGAGGCACGAGAGCACGATAATTATTTGAGTGTGGGAGAGCCAAAGCTAATTGCCTTGTCACATTCAAACCAAACAATTACAAACAACATAAGATTTCAACCCAAAAATTCAATAAACAATGATAGAAATGGATGCATAAACAAAGTCAAAGTGTTTGCACTTGCTTCCTACCACCTATGCTTCAGCTCCAGATCTGAAATGGCATGGCTAAAGGCATGGTTTGGATCAGGTATGGTCTGGAAAAGGTGCGGCTACAAGGTGATGAAGGCGAGTGGAATACCAAAGGGTTTCAAGGCAAAGTGTGGCTTTTGTTGCACCATAGGGTTCGGCCCCTTGCTGATGTGGCTTGGCCATGGTATGTGGTGGTCAGGTGGTGGCTGGAGTGTGGGCCATAGGTGGTGGAAGGTCAGGTCAGAGGTGGTGGTGGTGGAGGTAGTGGTGGCAAAAGGTGGTAGAAGGAGGAGATGACAATTCTAGGTCATAAGTGATAGTTTGTGATGGTTTTTGGTGGATTTTGTGTAGATCTTGGACTTGGATTGGTTAGGCCTGAGGAGGAGGGTTGATAGGATGGGTGATGGTCAGAGGAAGGGGGTCGTGGTGGTCGGCCAAAGCCTGGAGGAGGAGGAACCAAACTATGAAGGTAGAGAGCATATGCAGTTTCAATAGAAAAAAACATAGAAAACAAGGAAGAAAGAAGGAATTTTTTACCCAAAATTTTGAAGCCATGGCCGTGATTTTTTTGGAGGAGAAAGAGAAGTGTTTGCGTGAAAAAAAATGAAAAGAAGTACGCTGAAAAGAATAGGGTATGCATGGCCAAAAACATTGAAGAGAGGAGTTGAGAAAGTGAAAGGTCGGGAGGTGAAAAGCCATAGGAATTTCAATAGTTTAAAACTTTTCATATTTCCTCTAATTTCTTTTTAAGTTTTATATAACTGAAATATATATAAAAACTCAGATAAAATACGAAAATTTAGTAAATAAACAAAAATAAATAAATTAATTATTAATTATATAAAATTTAATTAAGTAAAACAGCAAAAATTGCAACTAGTCTTGAAAATATGAAAAATAAATGGAATGGACTTTGGAAAAAGTTTATGGACTTGTAAAAAAATTTATAAACAAAGATAATAACATAAAATAAAAATGCATTCACAAAATGAATAAATAAATTTTAATTAAATATAATTTGATTGAAGAAAATAGCAGAAAAATAGAAACTAGCCTTTAAAAATAGAAAATAAATTCAATACGCTTTGGAAAAATTATATAATCACTTTAAATTATTTAAAAGACAAAATTATACATAAAATAAAATACTAACACATATTAGAACAAAATATGACAAATAAAATATAATTTAAAATAGACAATATTGCTAAATACATCAGTTTACACACAATATTGAAATATACATAACTTTCACAATTTAACTCCATTTCCAACGAAACGAAAAGCTGTATCCATGGAATTAAATCTATTTTCATAATAAAAGATAAAATTTAAGAATTTGAAATATTTAAATTTAAAGTTCAAAAGTCAAAGTTTGACCAGTTTTAATAGAAATTCACTTTTCAGTGAAATATCCAATTTATACTAGTTTGAACTATAAATCACTTAATAGTCAACATTTATATTTAAAATGAAATGTTTGAAATAGAACAAGTTTAAAATAATTTAAAATAAAATAAAGTCAAAATTTAAAATATAGGCCAAAATCTAGGGTTGTTACACTCTCCCCCACTCAAAACTTTTCGTCCCCGAAAAGGAATGAAGTACGGGAAAACACAGGAAAGATAAAATTGAAATGAGATTAAGACAAGATGACAAAAGATTGAAATTATACCTGATAAATGTGGTTATAGGTAAGTTTAACAAGGTGGAGATGGCAAGCAATGCTCAGATTAAAATAAGTACCAAAGATTATTAAAGATTATAGAAAGATTTCTAAGCAAAAAGATTATAGATAGATGCCTATACCAGTCTGTAGCAAGATAAGGAAAAATAAGGACAACTAACAGACAGGTTGAAAAACAAAATTAGGTAATAAGTTTGAAAAACAAAATAAGATAATAGGTTTGAAATTTCCATGGTTTCAGCTTAACTAATAATTAATTTTACACAAGTTAAATAAATCTTAACTATCTCTAATTTCATTATCTTATCATCAAATTTTCTTAAACAAACAATCTCTAAAATCATGATTTGATTAAAATTAAGTGTATAACATTCAATAAATTTAATTCTTCTTTATTCCTAATTATAATTAAATTTATCCCTCTCAAATATTTTATCACATATGTTAAATATGCTTACACTTATTATAACTGTTTTAATTTATTCCTAATTCCCTTAACATCATTTGTATTGTAAATTATTCAATTAACCTTTTAGTCTATTTACTTGTGTTAATCTTTTTATAACTAAAATTTAAGTGTATAATATTTATTATAACCACTCAAATTTTATTTATAAAAATCTTTTTATATTGTATATTATCCAATTACATTGTTAACTTCTAAAAATTAAGGTAAGTTATATTGGAATGCAATTGAGAATTATACAAATAAAACATTCTAAAATTAATATACACTATAAACATCCTAATTCAATCATTTCAAGCTTGAATCATCTATTCAAAAATTTTGATTTTCTTTTTATACTTGAAGTTATTATTTAAGATAGAATTTAAGAATAAAATCTCCGATTCCTTTCAAACCATTTAGAGATAGATAAATGTATGTACATAATTTGTCAAATCAAATTTAAATCATATATCTATATATTTTATAAATCAATCATATTTTAGAAATTTATATCAATCAAGTTTCCCAAAACAAAGCTGTAGCAAGACTATAGAATGGTTTCTTCACTTCGAAACTCGAAAATGAACGTCGATGATGCTGCAGTCATCACCGAAATTATTTTCCAGCGACAAAGAGAAGAGCACTTAATTTTTAAACTTTAAAATCCTTTAGAGACAAAAAAAAATTATTCAAAAATACTTTAAATAATATCCTTTTAAAAATTTTAAACACAAGGTTTGAAATCCATCGGAAATTAAACTCTTTAAATTTCTTGTTTTAAATTCATTTCAGTTCCCAAATAAATTTATAAACAACTATTTATAAATTCCTTTGTAGAACAATAAATGATAAATCAAGTATTATCATTTTAAATAATCAATTTAAACCAATTTATTAAGTTCCATAAATTTACTTATATATTAAAATTTATTTAATTAACCAAATTTTAAAATAATATTGTATTGGTTTGTTCTGTCAAAGTGTTTTAGAAATCCTATCGATAGCGTTGATCAGACGAATCGATCGGAAACCCAAATCGACATCAACAACTCAAAAAACACAATATATAATAAAATATAGATTTCAAAGTACAATTCAAAATGTTGGAGATAGTTTAGAAACAAAGATAAGATGATTAATTAACAAAATATGAAGATGGATAAGCTTAGATAAATCGCGGGCAACCTTAACCAGGTCAACCGTGACTTAATGAATAGGAGCAAATGTGGATTTTCCTGGGGTAAATCTACATCCGATCTCAAGAGATAGAGTTTGGAATAACAAAGATATTAGCATCTAAACCAAGGATAAATATAAATCTCTGGTGAATCGATGCAAATTTGTAAAGGAGTTTTCCCCCTTTACAAGTCATTAGAATATTGGCGAGACCACAAATTCACTATAAAGCCCATTCGAAGCGGAGTTATGGGATACTCCAGAATCAAAAGAAGATGAATAGTGAGGGACAAGAATGAATTTTGGAACCGCAGGGAACGTTCCAAAAATTAAAAGGAAATTCGAATCAAGAGGAAAAGATTCAAACTCGAACGAAAGTGATTCTGTAAATAAATCTACTCTATATGCTGAGTTTTGCCTCAAAGCCAAAGCTCCGATACCAACTGTAACGACCCGATATTTTCAACCATTCGCATCCATTATAAGTGTATAGGTAGACACTCATGCCGGAGTTGAATTGCTCAAAATACCGCGTTGTAATTAAAATTTGGCAAATCTCAGAATATACAGTAAATAAATATAATCACAGATCACAGACACAGAGTAAAATAATGCAGCGGAAGTAAAAGAAATAGTAGTTGATGAAGCTACTATATAAATATATCAGAGTACATAAGATACAGTAGAAGAAATAGAGTACAACGGAAGTATAAATAAGATAACCAAGTACAAGCTGAACAGAGCAACATAACTGAAGTCGATAGAACAAGACTAGCAGATAATCTCCAGCGATTCAAATCTCCAGAAGGTGGAAATCCAAATCTGTGAATACTCAGGCTGACCCGAGCGTAAAGCAAAACACAAACACTCGAGTCAGGACAATATATACTTATATAATATAAACCAACTCAAGTGAACTGTAATAAGGTACAAGTAACTTAAAGAATGCTTGGGACCGCCCATTCTTTAAGGATCCGTTAAACTATCTACTATGTAGTAATATTCGCTATTATAATAATGTCTAATCAGTAAAGTATAATCATATAGAAAATAGCGTTAAGGGGATGGAGAACCTTAACGCGGTCGGATCTTAAAATCATAATCGTAGTAAAGCTCGATATGGTAGGTGACACGGCACAACTAGGCAATGCCAGGGTAGATATACCAATTACGCATCCGGACTAGTGGTGACGCATAGCAGCCACTACCGCCCACCTCGAACAACACTCCCAATCAAGGGTGGCCACCAAATCAATCACAAGTAATAGAATGGTATCGAAGAAGTGTGTCCGATCAGAGGTGCTACCTCATTGGTCCGTCAATCGCTCCTGTTTTAGCCACCTTATGCCAACTCACGGGAGTTGGGTCCACGTAACATACCTTAAGAACGTCGCCACCATCCTACTTCATTCTGGAATCTCCACCGCGTACACGGTTGTCAAAGTGGTTTTCGGTATCGACAGAGAGTATGTCCATATCCGATCCCGGTCTCTTTGCCAACCAATCGTTATTATAACCCGTGGTTATAACTTTTAAAAACAATACTTTACTTCAAAATAAGATATCATTTCAAAATCATGTCTTTATCAAAATAAAGATTTATCATTTCCAAATCATTTCAATATTCTAAAATATCGTATCCTTTCAAACTTCTTTTCAAATCATTTTAATACATCAAAATATTATATCTTTTCAAACTTTATTTCAAATCATTTTTATATATCAAAATATCATACCTTTGATAGTTATACTTCGAAACCAAAATCATTTTATTTCAAAACTATGTTCATTTCAAAACAACATCATTTCCATTTCAAACATATATTCACCTTTCAAATAGTCTATACTTTCAAAGTTATAACTCTTTTGAAACAAAACATTTGAAATCATTATACTTTGGAAATCACAGCATTTCGAAATCATATATTTAAAATCATCTTTTAATTCTATACATTTACAAACTTATTAAATTCAAACCATCAAATTTCAATTCAATTACAGTTTACCAACAAACCGTTTCAAATCTTATCAATTCCCAATATAGATTAAATCCACAAAATACAATATTCAATCTTTAGTATATTTCAAAACTTTAAATCTCCCACATTTCATAAATCCAATATCATTTAAATAAACTCAATTAATATATACTTCAAATATTCATTTATCAAATAAATTAAATAAGTCAGAAATCAAGTATCATTTCAAACTCATTTCACAATATCAAAATATTATTCAAAACACCATTCATTTTTATTCATTTAAATACCATTTAAATCCATTCATTTTATTAAATTTAAATACCATTTTAAACTCACATTAGAAATCAAATTCTTCCACTTAAATATCTCTTCATTATCTTTAGAAATTTAACATTTAATTTCCCAAAATTATATCATTTTCCAGAGATTATTTTTCATTAAAATTAATTTAAAACAACAAAATATAGTTTCCGTAGCACTTATAAAATGTTACGTAAAGTTATAGTTTAAAACAGTTAATTAACAAAAGACAGCGTTAAATGCTGTAATAGATTTCTTTTAAGTTTCAATTAACTTACGTGTTAAGTTTAACCACTATAGCACTTACAAAGTGCTATAATAGCCTTTATTTCAAATTAACCTTTTAGTTCATTTAAAACACTACAACATTTACAAAATGCTGTAATATCCTTTACATTACATTTCAAAATGCTGTTAAATCATATTCAGAGTTTTATTTACAATTCCACAAATAATTAACTTTTAATATAAATCATTTTAACTTATAAAATCATATATTTCACATTTAACACAATCATTTAAATACCTTTATTTCTATGATTTTATAAAGTCAAATTTCCATACAAAAATCAAATTTAATAACAATTAAATTTTCATTTCTTTAATTAAATTATTAACTTAATAACTAAGATTAAATTTCCAAAAATATAGCTTATTTCCATTTATTTTACTTAATTAAAATTTCACTTTTAAACAAATTTCACAAAATTCAATTTAAGTTATATTTCCAAATTCAGCTTAAATGTTCATTTATTCCATATTTTAATTTATACAAAATCATTAACACATTTAAAACATTATTATTACTTAATAAAAATCATTAAATTCATCTTTAAATCAAATTTGTCATATTTTCTTACTTTACAAAAATTCCATTTATAAACAAAATCATAAATTCCAAAATTAACTTATATTTCAAATTCTACTTCACCATTTACTTAATTCACTTATTTAATTTGTAGAAAATCACAAATACTTTATAGAAATCATTTTAATAAAATTTAAATCAAAATACCATAATATTTACATTAAAAAAAGTATTTTAAAATTTTCAGAAAAATATATAAACCACGGGTCTGTATATAATTTTCTAGCCTAGGTCAAGTGATACGGATATGTATCATTTCAATCCGCAGTTTACAAAGAAAAACCGGGTTTTATCATTTCAAACCCGCAATCCCAAGTAATATAAATAAATAAATAAAAACCGTTCAGGCCTATCATTTCAGCCCATAACGATTTTTCCTTATTCTAAAATCCGTTCGGGTATGTATCATTTCAACCCATAGTGATTCTAATCTACAGGGAACTTGCAGTGTGATAAACTGATATAAATAAACAGAATAGCATGAGATAACAATAATAGATGATATAACATATGTAATAATAGGGGTAAACATTATATGATCATAATATAACAGTTACAACAGGATGATATAATTTTACAGATTCAAATGGTGTCAGTTTACTAGTTATATAAGTACACATTGTCTGGTGAGAATTACTCACTTGTTCAAGCTGGAGATGACAACCACAAACGCACAACAAAGATTTCCAGAGGCACGAGAGCACGATAATTATTTGAGTGTGGGAGAGCCAAAGCTAATTGCCTTGTCACATTCAAACCAAACAATTACAAACAACATAAGATTTCAACCCAAAAATTCAATAAACAATGATAGAAATGGATGCATAAACAAAGTCAAAGTGTTTGCACTTGCTTCCTACCACCTATGCTTCAGCTCCAGATCTGAAATGGCATGGCTAAAGGCATGGTTTGGATCAGGTATGGTCTGGAAAAGGTGCGGCTACAAGGTGATGAAGGCGAGTGGAATACCAAAGGGTTTCAAGGCAAAGTGTGGCTTTTGTTGCACCATAGGGTTCGGCCCCTTGCTGATGTGGCTTGGCCATGGTATGTGGTGGTCAGGTGGTGGCTGGAGTGTGGGCCATAGGTGGTGGAAGGTCAGGTCAGAGGTGGTGGTGGTGGAGGTAGTGGTGGCAAAAGGTGGTAGAAGGAGGAGATGACAATTCTAGGTCATAAGTGATAGTTTGTGATGGTTTTTGGTGGATTTTGTGTAGATCTTGGACTTGGATTGGTTAGGCCTGAGGAGGAGGGTTGATAGGATGGGTGATGGTCAGAGGAAGGGGGTCGTGGTGGTCGGCCAAAGCCTGGAGGAGGAGGAACCAAACTATGAAGGTAGAGAGCATATGCAGTTTCAATAGAAAAAAACATAGAAAACAAGGAAGAAAGAAGGAATTTTTTACCCAAAATTTTGAAGCCATGGCCGTGATTTTTTTGGAGGAGAAAGAGAAGTGTTTGCGTGAAAAAAAATGAAAAGAAGTACGCTGAAAAGAATAGGGTATGCATGGCCAAAAACATTGAAGAGAGGAGTTGAGAAAGTGAAAGGTCGGGAGGTGAAAAGCCATAGGAATTTCAATAGTTTAAAACTTTTCATATTTCCTCTAATTTCTTTTTAAGTTTTATATAACTGAAATATATATAAAAACTCAGATAAAATACGAAAATTTAGTAAATAAACAAAAATAAATAAATTAATTATTAATTATATAAAATTTAATTAAGTAAAACAGCAAAAATTGCAACTAGTCTTGAAAATATGAAAAATAAATGGAATGGACTTTGGAAAAAGTTTATGGACTTGTAAAAAAATTTATAAACAAAGATAATAACATAAAATAAAAATGCATTCACAAAATGAATAAATAAATTTTAATTAAATATAATTTGATTGAAGAAAATAGCAGAAAAATAGAAACTAGCCTTTAAAAATAGAAAATAAATTCAATACGCTTTGGAAAAATTATATAATCACTTTAAATTATTTAAAAGACAAAATTATACATAAAATAAAATACTAACACATATTAGAACAAAATATGACAAATAAAATATAATTTAAAATAGACAATATTGCTAAATACATCAGTTTACACACAATATTGAAATATACATAACTTTCACAATTTAACTCCATTTCCAACGAAACGAAAAGCTGTATCCATGGAATTAAATCTATTTTCATAATAAAAGATAAAATTTAAGAATTTGAAATATTTAAATTTAAAGTTCAAAAGTCAAAGTTTGACCAGTTTTAATAGAAATTCACTTTTCAGTGAAATATCCAATTTATACTAGTTTGAACTATAAATCACTTAATAGTCAACATTTATATTTAAAATGAAATGTTTGAAATAGAACAAGTTTAAAATAATTTAAAATAAAATAAAGTCAAAATTTAAAATATAGGCCAAAATCTAGGGTTGTTACAGTGAATATATGGCGTATAAACGCGTAGAAAATTTAATCGGATTCAAATTGAATTTCTGTAACAACCTGGATTTTTGCCCGAATTATAATCATCGATAAACGATTAAAGTTGACAGATAATTTGTTATTTATTGTTGAAATTTTTATAACGATAAAATCTTCGTAAATTAACGATTTAATATCGATTGTTAATTTCTGTTTGAATTGGGAAATCGTAAATCGATTAAAATTCTTTTATCAAATTTTATTAATACAAAATAAATGAATAAATACCCATAGTTTAAAATTTTAGCAACAAGATTTAAACAAAACAAATTAAAGAAAATATCTTTACAAAATAAATCAGTTTTTAAATGAAAATGAAAATAAAAGAAAAAAAATATACCATACCCTATATACCTTAGCCCATACCCGTTCCTTAAATCACGCCCAAAACCATACCCACGATCCTTCTCTACTAACCCACGTCGCACCCCTCCCCCTCTCTCTTCATTATTCAGCAACGAAGAAAAAATCGAACAAAAGAAAAAAATGGCGACTTGGAATTAGGGCTTCGGCGTTTTTTTTGATTCGCTGGCGAATTGAAGCTTCGGCCTCGTCTATTTTCTTCGCTCGTTCATCACCATCGCGGCGCCGACCTTGCAGATCGATAGTGGCTCTCGTCGAACAAAGGTGAGTGATTTTATATCACTCACATCTAATTTAAATTTTGATGATTTCTGTCTTGTTCTAATTCATAAATTTCTGATGGACTTCGACTTTGTTTTCCTCGGCTTTGGTATTCTTGTACATTTGGTAAGTCAGGTCATTCAATTTGTATTGTTTTGGACTTTGAGATGAAGGTTGACGTTGTTCATTTACGTCTGGTTTTGATTTATAATTGTTCGAATTTTCCTATTTTGACATTGCTGTACAACTCGTCTGCATTTTTTTTCTTGTTCGAAGTATCGCATGCTGCTAGTTTTCGAGTTGCTCTGTTACTTACCAACCATTTCAAATTCTTTGTCTTTGTTTAAAACCGGTGCTTGCATTTGACTTCGGTCCACTTCGTTTATTTTGTGATTACAAGCTTCACAGTTTTGGTTAGTGTATTTCGGTGACTTCGGCTTTAACTTAGGCCTGCAGTTGTTTTCGACTGAAAACTTGATTTTGTTCATGGCATCGATTATGGTGCTTGGTGAACTAGTGGGTATTTTCTTATTGAATTTGAAGTGCTTTGGCTTAAGTTTGAATTGAATCAGTGGTTCCATTAATGATGTTATACTTGTGTTGTCTCTGCTATATTTTTTTGCTGAGACTACACTTATACTGTCCACTGTTTTAATTTGAGCTTGCACTGTTTATTTTGCATATAAAACTTGGATCCTTTGTTCCATCACTGTTGTATCTGGTTTGGCATTGTTCTAACTGGATACTGTCTGGCTCTTTTTGAAGTTGCATCTGTTAGATTGTAGTCCATGTGTTCACATTGATTACGTGCACTATGCCTTAGCCTTGCTTGTGCATTGCCCCATACATCGGTTACATCCACATTGTCACTGTTTGATATAGTTGCATTCTGGCCTTTATACATATGTCTGCAGTCACGTATGTATATACATAATTGATATGTATATATGTATGTTCGAATTGCATTTTATTTTCTCTTGGGATGATTGACTGTATTTTGGGATTGAATTACGACTTGGTGGAGTTGCTGTCATTACTATTGGCACTGACTTCATCTTGTTGCACTTTGATGGTCTAGTTGCCTTGTGCACTGGGTCAAATTCGAGTTGAGTTGCTTTGCAGTTGTGTTGAGGCAGTTCGTATATGAATAGGCTGTCTTGACCACTGGGTTATACTTGCATTTGTGTTGTCTGGCTATTTGTGTTCTGACCATATTCATTTGCATTGTGTAGTTGACCATGTTGCACTGTACATTTCTGCACTTGACAGTGTAGTCTTCATATAGGTGCATGCTGTTGTGTTGCCATACTGATGTGCTTTGTTGACATTTGAACTTGTAGCTTGAGTCTGCACATTCCTATGCTCTGGTCTCCATAACCTTTGCCTGATCATGGTTGCAGTTGTATTCCATTTCTATTTCATCTATGCTGCATGCTGTTTGTTGTACATATATGTGCTCAGTTGC
Organism: Allium fistulosum; assembly: GCA_030737815.1. Taxonomy (NCBI): domain Eukaryota; kingdom Viridiplantae; phylum Streptophyta; class Magnoliopsida; order Asparagales; family Amaryllidaceae; genus Allium; species Allium fistulosum. The sequence continues at coordinate 1,120,840,134 of CM060904.1, read as the reverse complement.
CTGTAGTCTTTACTTGAATATGGTCTTGTACTTGTGAAATTTTGAACTGGTGCACTTGTGACCATTCACTGCTGCACTCAGGTCTGCGACACCCGTAACCTGTATATTCATGTTGGAGTTGATCATTGAAGTTCATTCTTTGCATTGTTGAGTCAGTTGCCATTGTATGTATATATGTGCTATTCATGTTGAAGCTTGCAGCTGGTTACATTGCTTGTGATCTTGGTTGAGTCTTGACATTTCAGTTGCTTTCACCTGTGTGTACTGCTATATCATGATTCCTTGTTCATTGGGTATTGTTTATGTGTTCACTCTTGTAGCACATTCAAATTCTTGTTTGGGTTCACTACACTTCTAGTTGGATATGTTGAATCATTCACTGTTGCACTTCACTTCTGAATTGAGTTTCACTTATGGTTCCAGTATAGCCGAAACATGATGTTTACTTTGCTCACTTGTGAGTCAGTTTGATACTGTATTGGGCACTGTGTTGTATTGGTCTCGAGTCTCACTGTTGCATGTTGCACCGTTATCTATGCACATGAGTTGGCGAGGCAGTGCACGCGTGCGTGCACTGCAGCCACCCAGAGTTGACAGTTTTGAATTGATATTTTTCTTTGCGTCGTGATGCATTGATCTTTTATGCCGTATTGGCGAGGCCGTACACGCGTGCGTGTACGGCAGCCAATAAAACTGTTTATCTCTGTTGATGATTTAAATCTGCTGATTTATTGTTTAACACTGTTAAGTGTTATATTTTCGTTATCCGATTTCTTTGTTGAAAGAGTCGGATAGACGAAAATTATTGTGACTGTCGTCTACTTAAATTATTATTGCCTCTATGCACTAATAAACTGGTTTAAATTAGACTGACCTGTGTATTATTTTCTTTTGAATATAATACTCGGGTCAGACCGAGTATTTCTACAGCTTGAAGATTTTCGAGCAGCGAAGTTAGAGAGAGAGTAAAGAACCATTTTTAGTTTCAGAAGAAAATTGTATTTTAAGATATTCCGCTGTATCAGTATTAAGTTGTATAAAACTCTGATGTATATAAAAGATTTATAGTAATGAAATAAAGATTCATTTGTTTTAATTGATTGTTATTATTCTGTGTTTCTGTGGCTGATTCTGTTTAAACCTTATAAACTAAATAACAATTCGTCTTTTTGAACGTTTCTAGTTGGTTTAATCACCGACTGGAGGCGGTCAGAAGGGGGAATGTTACAGGTGGTATCAGAGCTTTGGTTTACACAAAGCTTAGTTTATGATGTTTAATATGAATAGTTACTAGAAACACTTTAAAAAGGAGACGTTTTTCAAATCCAAAGAAGTATAAAATTGTTTTAGAAAATATAAGATGAATGAATTTGGAATAGATCTTATATAAGTAAAGTGAATATTGAATATGAAATAAAGATTTTTAACTTAAGAAAAGTTAAGTTGAATTGAATTAGCAGAAATAAATTTATGGATTTGAAATTTAACTAAAAGGAAGTTAAATAAAGCGAACTTGATTTGACAAATTGTTGAGATGGAAAGTTAAACTTGAAAGATAAGTGATTATATGATATGAATTGGAAAGTTTAAATTTATAAGTTGTTTAACTTATAAAATGAGAAAATTTGAATTAGACCAATTGTTAAGATGTTTGAACAGTTTTGTTAAGTAAAACAAAATCTGAATTTTGGATAGTGATATGAATTTGACTTTAGAAAAGTTAAGTAAAATAGAATTTCAAATAAATTTGAGACGAACTTAAGTTGTATGGTGAAAATAAATGCAAGTGAAGATAAATGAAACATGACTTAAGTAATATTGAATCAAATTGAATTTGATATCAAAATGAATTGATAAAGTGAAGAATGAATATGAATTTGAGTTATAGAAAGGAAATTCAACTTTAATTGTAAAAGTGAATTTGTGAATATGGTGAGTATAAGAATTCAATCAGAATTAGAATATAAACCAATTGAAATTAAGTGTGTTGAACCAAATTGAATGTAAGCAAGTAAATAAATTTGGTTAAATTGAATGTGCATTGGTTGCTAGTTGATTGTATGAAAATTCATTAAGTATTAATGAAATTGAATTACTGGAAATTGAAAGCTATGTAAATTGAATTCAAATTGAAAGATAAGTAAATCAAAATAGAATTGATTTGAATTGAAAGCGAACTAACTTGAATATAAATTAGTGAATGTGAACTAATTGGATATGAATGAATGTTAGTAAAATCCAATGTGAATAAATCAAATGCGATTAAATTGGAAATCAAGTCGATGAATGATTTCCTAAAGAACTAGTTGATTATCTTGGAAATGGAAAATTGATAAATTATTATAAACGGCTTAAATTGAAGATTTTAAAAGTGTTAATAAAATATTGGAATTGTATAAGTGTTAAAAGTGAAATATTTAATGGATTTCATAAGTGAATGGAAATTACAGAATTAAAAAAATTGTGAAGTTATAAAATGAATCGAAGTTGCGAAAATTTTTTTTTTATAAGTAATTTACTTGTAAATTAAAATTTTGATATAAAACTGAGCTATAAAGGAATGATTAATGAAGTAAATTTTTTCTTTTTATAAATTGAAGTCTTTATGAATAGGAATAGAATTTATAAACATTGTTTATAAATTCGAAACTGACTTATTTTGATAAGTAAAATTCTGTATAGTTGTTAAAAGTAGTATAGTGAATATATTATTGAATAAAATGGACATGTTTTGGGAAATCGATATTTTAAAACGAAGTCAATTGTTTTAAAGATGTTTTCAAAGGCATTGAATATCGAAACCATAGATTTCAACAGTCATTGTTGAAATAGACGTTTTCGAATAAAAGGAAATGGTGGACTATAACACTGTTGTTATAGTAAATGATTTCCGAAAGGAAATGTTTTGCATAGTATTGGGATTTATATATCTATCTAAATTTCGAATCCCTATACTAATGATTTTGAGTTGTCGTAACGATGTTTTACGTAACATTCGTTTTAACTCAAATAAATATGTGAAAGAGAATGATTTCCTTAAAAGATGAAATATATACTTGATTTTGATTTAAGTATATCGAATATTTTCAAATGTTGAAAATAAATGGAATTGTGAATTACTTATTTTTAAATAAGTATGGAAATGTTTTTCCAAATATGAAATGTTGTGAATATATTCCGTAAGGAATAAATGATTTGAAATTCATTTTTGAAGTCGAAGTTGAAAAGTTAAATGAGAAATTTGAACAATTTGTTCAATTTGAAATTTTTCAAAAAAAAAGATTGAATCGTTAAGTTAAAATTGAGTTTAACTTCGACATCAAAGACAATATAAGTTAAGCTTTGAATTTCAGATGATGATTTGGATTGCATGTCTAACATTGTGAATTGATGACATAGCAATTGATCTCTATTAAATATATATCTATTGGTGGCGGAGAATTTATTCTCTTAGCTTAACACCCTTCTCTGAGACGTACGAGCTCAGAGGTTATATATCGATAGACATCAATTCTGTGTTGAGAATTGACGATGTAAGCGTGAAATTCAAATCGAATGTGAAAGTCGATAATGAATTGGAATTATGAATATGAATTAGGTTTTGAGATAACCTTAAATTTCCAAATCGACTTAGAGGAAAATTTTGAAATCCTCTATTTTGTTATGAATATGGATATGTAAGTTTTAGAACTTATATATATGAATGCGGTGAATTGAAAACCGTTAGTTTAGAAAGACATTGTTATGGAAATCTTATGTATGTTTACATAGATGTTATATGTACACCCGCCGTTCGTAGCTCGGTTGGTTTGGGAGCTGGGAGATAGGAACCAAAGGACTGTGTCCGGGCAGGTTCGAATCCCAGCGCCAAACCATCAGTGGGAGTTTCAACGTTACGCATCCGTGTGCGACGACTAAATAAAAGCGGGGTAGACACACGGCGTGGGGTTTACTTAAATGAGTATCAATGAATACCATGATCTTAAGGTTCCCCATGATCTCAAAAAAAAAATAGATGTTATATGTACGAAATGGGAAATGAAAGTACTACATATATGATATTATGTTTTCTAAACTGAGGATGTGGAAAAGTACCTTCCATTTATTATTAAAGAAGGTATTGGAACTCGTGAAGAGTATCCATTTGAAATTCGTAGCTACGTAGAATTTTAGTCAGAGTGACTATTTGAATCGGAAATCCTTCGCGATAGTTCATCGCGATGAGATTAGATTTGATTGATGATGTTAGCGTAATTTGAGGGGCGAGATGCCTACAGTTACGAGCGACTCCACTGGGATAGTGGCGTAACCGCCGAGTAAACTGCAATCTAATGCCAGGCGAAATTTGAGGGGCGTGATGCCTACAGACACGAGCGATTCTACTGGGATAGTAGCGTAACCGCCGTGTGTACTGCAATCTATGGCGACAACCATGGCGAAATTTAAGAGATGCGAAATCTACAGCCACAAGCGACTCTACTGGGATAGTAGCGTAACCGCCGGGTGGAACTGTAATCCATGGGGGAACGTGCTTTCCATATCCATTTTTAAAAGAATTTTTAAAAGTATTTTCACTGGGAATTGAAGCAAGTATGTTTAGTACTTGGAGATTTTTAGACTTGCGCCTGGCCAGCGTATGTCTAATGTCTGTGAGAACGAAGATGGACTTGTTAAATTTCGAGTTAGCAAGTATTTTCAAACTGTAAATAGTGAATCAATAATTTGAAATTAGAATTACGAAATTCCAACTTAATGAACTAAGGAAGAGGATCTTTGTAATGTTTTTGAAAGTCCACAGCTTTGGAAGAGATATATTATATAAATCTCTAATGTGAAGAATTTTAAGTTTGAATCTGAGTTTAAATTAAAAATGTTAGTAAAAGACTTTTGGGTTTTGATTTTTGAAAATCATTGAATAAAAGAGAAGATAAACAAAACTAGTGAGATTAAACAAATGAAATGAATCCTATATTCATTTATTTGTAATAAGTTTTAAGTTTAGTAAAAATTGCGTAGAGTATAAATATCGATGAAATTTTAACAACCTTTCCTTTTCGTGGACGAAAAGTTTTTAAGGAGGGGAGTTTGTAACGACCCTGAATTTTGAACAATTTAAATTGAAAATATTTAATTAATTTTAAATATTTGAACGATGATTTGACTTGAATTTCAAATTATCAGAATGAATTGGCGATTAAATTTTTGAATTTATTCTATTGAAAGTTGAATAAAAATCGAATCTTCGATTTTAAGCCGGTTAAAAATAATTTAAAGGCTTAGAAATTCATATTGATAATACTGGAAATAATAGAAGCTTCAGAATTGATTTTAAAAGCGATTTGTTCAGTTTTGAAATTGTATCGTTTAAATTGAATTTAAAAATAGTCTTTCGAGGCACAGTCTCGGAATTTGACGAAATCGGTTTTATTGGGTCCGTAATATTGAATTATTACTGGATTTCAATTTTCGTATTTATCAGAATTGTTTTGTGAATATATGGCGTATAAACGCGTAGAAAATTTAATCGGATTCAAATTGAATTTCTGTAACAACCTGGATTTTTGCCCGAATTATAATCATCGATAAACGATTAAAGTTGACAGATAATTTGTTATTTATTGTTGAAATTTTTATAACGATAAAATCTTCGTAAATTAACGATTTAATATCGATTGTTAATTTCTGTTTGAATTGGGAAATCGTAAATCGATTAAAATTCTTTTATCAAATTTTATTAATACAAAATAAATGAATAAATACCCATAGTTTAAAATTTTAGCAACAAGATTTAAACAAAACAAATTAAAGAAAATATCTTTACAAAATAAATCAGTTTTTAAATGAAAATGAAAATAAAAGAAAAAAAAAATACCATACCCTATATACCTTAGCCCATACCCGTTCCTTAAATCACGCCCAAAACCATACCCACGATCCTTCTCTACTAACCCACGTCGCACCCCTCCCCCTCTCTCTTCATTATTCAGCAACGAAGAAAAAATCGAACAAAAGAAAAAAATGGCGACTTGGAATTAGGGCTTCGGCGTTTTTTTTTATTCGCTGGCGAATTGAAGCTTCGGCCTCGTCTATTTTCTTCGCTCGTTCATCACCATCGCGGCGCCGACCTTGCAGATCGATAGTGGCTCTCGTCGAACAAAGGTGAGTGATTTTATATCACTCACATCTAATTTAAATTTTGATGATTTCTGTCTTGTTCTAATTCATAAATTTCTGATGGACTTCGACTTTGTTTTCCTCGGCTTTGGTATTCTTGTACATTTGGTAAGTCAGGTCATTCAATTTGTATTGTTTTGGACTTTGAGATGAAGGTTGACGTTGTTCATTTACGTCTGGTTTTGATTTATAATTGTTCGAATTTTCCTATTTTGACATTGCTGTACAACTCGTCTGCATTTTTTTTCTTGTTCGAAGTATCGCATGCTGCTAGTTTTCGAGTTGCTCTGTTACTTACCAACCATTTCAAATTCTTTGTCTTTGTTTAAAACCGGTGCTTGCATTTGACTTCGGTCCACTTCGTTTATTTTGTGATTACAAGCTTCACAGTTTTGGTTAGTGTATTTCGGTGACTTCGGCTTTAACTTAGGCCTGCAGTTGTTTTCGACTGAAAACTTGATTTTGTTCATGGCATCGATTATGGTGCTTGGTGAACTAGTGGGTATTTTCTTATTGAATTTGAAGTGCTTTGGCTTAAGTTTGAATTGAATCAGTGGTTCCATTAATGATGTTATACTTGTGTTGTCTCTGCTATATTTTTTTGCTGAGACTACACTTATACTGTCCACTGTTTTAATTTGAGCTTGCACTGTTTATTTTGCATATAAAACTTGGATCCTTTGTTCCATCACTGTTGTATCTGGTTTGGCATTGTTCTAACTGGATACTGTCTGGCTCTTTTTGAAGTTGCATCTGTTAGATTGTAGTCCATGTGTTCACATTGATTACGTGCACTATGCCTTAGCCTTGCTTGTGCATTGCCCCATACATCGGTTACATCCACATTGTCACTGTTTGATATAGTTGCATTCTGGCCTTTATACATATGTCTGCAGTCACGTATGTATATACATAATTGATATGTATATATGTATGTTCGAATTGCATTTTATTTTCTCTTGGGATGATTGACTGTATTTTGGGATTGAATTACGACTTGGTGGAGTTGCTGTCATTACTATTGGCACTGACTTCATCTTGTTGCACTTTGATGGTCTAGTTGCCTTGTGCACTGGGTCAAATTCGAGTTGAGTTGCTTTGCAGTTGTGTTGAGGCAGTTCGTATATGAATAGGCTGTCTTGACCACTGGGTTATACTTGCATTTGTGTTGTCTGGCTATTTGTGTTCTGACCATATTCATTTGCATTGTGTAGTTGACCATGTTGCACTGTACATTTCTGCACTTGACAGTGTAGTCTTCATATAGGTGCATGCTGTTGTGTTGCCATACTGATGTGCTTTGTTGACATTTGAACTTGTAGCTTGAGTCTGCACATTCCTATGCTCTGGTCTCCATAACCTTTGCCTGATCATGGTTGCAGTTGTATTCCATTTCTATTTCATCTATGCTGCATGCTGTTTGTTGTACATATATGTGCTCAGTTGCCTGTAGTCTTTACTTGAATATGGTCTTGTACTTGTGAAATTTTGAACTGGTGCACTTGTGACCATTCACTGCTGCACTCAGGTCTGCGACACCCGTAACCTATATATTCATGTTGGAGTTGATCATTGAAGTTCATTCTTTGCATTGTTGAGTCAGTTGCCATTGTATGTATATATGTGCTATTCATGTTGAAGCTTACAGCTGGTTACATTGCTTGTGATCTTGGTTGAGTCTTGACATTTCAGTTGCTTTCACCTGTGTGTACTGCTATATCATGATTCCTTGTTCATTGGGTATTGTTTATGTGTTCACTCTTGTAGCACATTCAAATTCTTGTTTGGGTTCACTACACTTCTAGTTGGATATGTTGAATCATTCACTGTTGCACTTCACTTCTGAATTGAGTTTCACTTATGGTTCCAGTATAGCCGAAACATGATGTTTACTTTGCTCACTTGTGAGTCAGTTTGATACTGTATTGGGCACTGTGTTGTATTGGTCTCGAGTCTCACTGTTGCATGTTGCACCGTTATCTATGCACATGAGTTGGCGAGGCAGTGCACGCGTGCGTGCACTGCAGCCACCCAGAGTTGACAGTTTTGAATTGATATTTTTCTTTGCGTCGTGATGCATTGATCTTTTATGCCGTATTGGCGAGGCCGTACACGCGTGCGTGTACGGCAGCCAATAAAACTGTTTATCTCTGTTGATGATTTAAATCTGCTGATTTATTGTTTAACACTGTTAAGTGTTATATTTTCGTTATCCGATTTCTTTGTTGAAAGAGTCGGATAGACGAAAATTATTGTGACTGTCGTCTACTTAAATTATTATTGCCTCTATGCACTAATAAACTGGTTTGAATTAGACTGACCTGTGTATTATTTTCTTTTGAATATAATACTCGGGTCAGACCGAGTATTTCTACAGCTTGAAGATTTTCGAGCAGCGAAGTTAGAGAGAGAGTAAAGAACCATTTTTAGTTTCAGAAGAAAATTGTATTTTAAGATATTCCGCTGTATCAATATTAAGTTGTATAAAACTCTGATGTATATAAAAGATTTATAGTAATGAAATAAAGATTCATTTGTTTTAATTGATTGTTATTATTCTGTGTTTCTGTGGCTGATTCTGTTTAAACCTTATAAACTAAATAACAATTCGTCTTTTTGAACGTTTCTAGTTGGTTTAATCACCGACTGGAGGCGGTCAGAAGGGGGAATGTTACACTTACTAGCCTCAACAAATAACAGAATACCATCATCAGATCACCTCATGATAATACTAAGTGGTCTACCAACAGAATATGAGTCTGTTGTGGCAGTACTCACCTCAAAAAAGAACCAACCATCCATTGATGAAGTACACTCAATTCTGCTGGCACATGAAGCCAGACTAGGAATCAATAAGCCTCAAGAAACAGAACTGAATGTTAACTTTGTAGCGAAAGGAAGAGGAACAAGCAGTTCCAACAGAAATGAACAACAAAATCAAAGAGGTGGTGGCAGATTTGGTCGTAGCAGAGGAAGAGGCAGATGGAATAACAACTCTAAACCAAAATGCCAAATATGTGAAAGGACTGGGCACACTGCAGCTAAATGCTACTTCAGACTGAATCTGAACTATGTTCCAGGTCAGAACAACAACAATCAAAGAAACCCAAATGTCAATATGGCACAAAGCCAAAATGACACAGATGGGCAAAACACAGAGAAAGGAGATTTTGAAAAATCAGAAGGTATGAATGATGAAGACTGGTATCCTGACTCTGGAGCTACCAATCACATCACCAACAATCTAAGCAACTTGAATCTTGGAAACAAAGAATACAAAGGTATGAACTCTATACATATGGGAAATGGCAAATCTATAGCAATAACACACACTGGTAAATCATATATTATGGGAAAAAGAAAACTGTATTTAAATAACTTGCTAAGAGCCCCTCAAATAAAAAAGAATTTACTAAGTGTGTCAACATTTGCTAAAGATAATAAAGTATTCTTTGAATTCTACCCTAATCACTGCACTGTTAGAGACATTAACACCAAACAAATGCTTTTGCAGGGTAGATTACATAAAGGGCTATACAAATTCTGTTTGGACAAATCAGGAAACTCTGATATTGAAACATGGTGTAATATTTCTGAATGTAGAAACACTGATGTACTAGATTTGTGGCACAGTAAACTTGGTCATCCAGATATTAATATAGTCAAGCATGTGTTGAAAAATAACAATGTTCTTTTTACTAATAACACTTTACCATATGTTTGCACACACTGTCAAATGGGAAAGAGTCATAAACAACCCTTTCCCAATTCTGAAACTATGTATCACAAACCACTTGACTTAGTGGCAACTGACTTATGGGGTCCTGCACCCATAACAGCTGACTATGGATACAAGTATTACATATCATTCATTGATGCTTGGAGTAAGCATGTATGGATATATTTTCTAAGGTCTAAGGCTGAAACTGCTAGTGCTGTAAAACAATTTATTACTTTAGCTGAAAAACAAACTGGTAACCAGCTTAAAGTTTTTCAAACTGATGGTGGCACTGAATTTATGCCCTTAAAAGATTTCTTTAAGGAAAAAGGGATTTTTCATAGAATTACTTGTCCCCATACATCTGAACAGAATGGTATAATAGAAAGAAGACATAGGCAAATAGTTGAAACTGGTCTAACTATATTAGCTCAGGCACATATGTCTCAAAAATTCTGGTCTGAAGCATTTTCTACTTCAGTATATCTGATAAACAGACTACCCACCAAAGTACTCAAATTAAAATGTCCCTTAGAGGTACTATTTAATATAAAGACAGATTATAAGTTCTTAAAAACCTTTGGGTGTTTATGTTTCTCATGCCTTAGGCCATACAACACACACAAACTCAATTTTAGATCCACACCTTGTACTTTTATTGGATATGCACCAAATCAAAAGGGCTACAAGTGTCTAAATGAACATGGAAAAATTATCATCTCTAGACATGTGGTGTTCAATGAAAAAGTTTTTCCTTTTAAAGAGGGAACCATAAAAACTACAAATAAAGTATATAATTCAAAGGAATCCATACCTGCCATCCCAATCATATCAGAACAGAGCATCCCTGCTCTAATAAGAGATCAGAACAGCAGCAAAAGCCTGGAAAGCAGCACAGGCCCACAACACTTGTTGTCCAAAACTGGACCAGATCAGGAATACATTAGTGAGCTCTCTACACCTGTCCAACTATCTCAACCAGAGGTAAGTGAAAATTCAATTCATTCTTCTCATGAGCAGAATGTTAATCAAGGTACAACTGAAACCATCTATGAAACCACTGAAAGACCTGGGCATCCCATGATAACTAGATCCAAGAGTGGTATATTTAAACCAAAGATTTACAATACCACTCTAGATCATGAAGAACCAAGTAATTTTCATCAAGCATTAGAAAACAACAACTGGAAAAATGCTATGATGGAAGAATATAATGCCTTGATAAAAAATAAAACTTGGTCTCTTGTAAAAGCACCAAGAGATAAAAATATAGTGGGATGCAAATGGACCTTTAAACTCAAAAGAAATGCTGATGGTACAGTTTCAAGGTATAAGGCAAGATTGGTTGCAAAAGGTTACTCACAACAGAGTGGGTTTGATTTCAATGAAACCTTCTCACCTGTTGTGAAACCCACAACTATAAGAACAGTCATAACTATTGCCTTACACAGAAACTGGGCCATCAGACAAATTGACATCAATAATGCCTTCTTAAATGGTGTTTTACAGGAGGAAGTATACATGGAACAACCTCATGGCTTTCAAAAACAAGGAGAACTTGTCTGCAAGTTAAACAAGGCTATCTATGGTCTAAAGCAAGCACCAAGAGTGTGGTTTGACAAATTAAAGACCACTCTCATGAGTCTCAACTACAGCTCAACAAAATCTGACATCTCTTTGTTTACAAAATTTCATAATAATTCTATAACATATGTTCTTATATATGTGGATGACTTTATCATTACAGGAAGCAGTAATGAAGAAATCAACAAACTAATCAAGCATCTAGACAATGAATTCTCTGTAAAAGACTTGGGCACTCTCAACTATTTCCTGGGCATTGAAGCAAAAAGAACATCTGACAATATCATGCAATTAAATCAGAAGAAATATATTGAAGAAATTTTACTCAAAGCAAAGATGGACAAAGCTAATCCTATTTCCACACCCATGATCACAAACAGTCAGTTATCAAAATATAAGGGTGAAGCTATATCAAATGACACCCAATATAGGAGCATAGTTGGTGCACTACAGTATGTAACAATTACTAGACCAGAAATCACTTTTAGTGTCAACAAAGCCAGTCAATTCATGCAACAACCTACTGATGAACATTGGAAGCTGGTCAAAAGAATACTAAGATATCTAAAAGGCACTTTAAATATGGGACTAATCATGAAAGCAAGTAAAAATCTACAGATAACAGGGTATGCAGATTCAGACTGGGCAAACGACCCTGATGATAGAAGATCAACAAGTGGCTACTGTATATTCATTGGTGATAATCCTGTATCTTGGAGTTCAAAAAAACAGACTACAGTCGCAAGATCCAGCAGTGAAGCTGAGTATAGAAGCGTAGCTAATGCTACCGCTGAAGTCATGTGGATTGAATCTCTACTCAAAGAACTACAAGTTAAACTCAACAGAAAACCTATCATATGGTGTGATAATCTCAGTACTGTTCATCTCGTAGCTAATCCAATACTTCATTCACGCACAAAGCACATGGAACTAGACATGTACTTTGTACGTGAACAAGTCAACAAAGGAAATCTCAGTATTCAGCACTTACCATCTACTTACCAGATAGCAGATACGCTAACCAAACCTCTATCCAAGCCTAACTTCATCAGACTCAGAGAGAAGCTTGGAGTAGGCAGCTGCGAAATCGGATCTGACGAAAACTGTCCAAGTTCTGAGGATTCCACTCAACAACTCACAAAAGAAGAAGCACAAGAAGAGCATCAAACCTCTTTTGCCACTCTCCAGCCTTTGAATGTCACTAATCAACGAAATCGCGTGAGCCGCCATTATTTCTCAAACCCTAGAGGAACTAGGGTTTGCGGGGGAGTATCAAGGGAAATAAAATAAACCGAATGATTGTCTTACTCAAGGATCCCTGGCAACATAATAGCACTCAAGTGAACCATCAGATTTGTAACCATCCAACGGTCCACAGTTTCAATCCTTGTGAAATGATCTTATAGGCTATTGGGCCTAGCCCAAAACTCATTCTAATTCAAAACACAAATCACACTCACATTTTCTAATAATCTTGTTTATATATAATATATAATAAAAATAACAACTATAATTTCATATGATTTCATATGCTAATACAGTTTATTCAATTGTTAAATCTATGAATGCATACACACATGCGTGGTGTGTTTAAACTTTAAACATGGCAAATTCAATTTTCAACCCTTAATTGATAAAATCATTACACCTCGGTTACTATTAAGTTAACCCCCATAAACTGATCTAGTTATAGACGTTGGAGTTTGGGTTGTAGGAATACAAGTCATATTGTGTAGCGGATTGGATATTAGCCGGCTACATGGGAATAAATAAGCAATTAGCTAGATTGTTTATTTGGAAAAACAATGAGTTATGAAAGATTAATTTTGAAAAACAAAATGAAAACCCAACCTCCACCCATGGTAGGCCGTTTGATTGTTTCTATGACAAAATGAGGATAAATAATAATCAGAGCGTTTTAAATGATGGATTAATGAGCTGGACTATATTTGATTCAACTAGTAGGCATGATGATTATTTTAAGGTACGGGCTCCAATGGGCAAAAGATACGGAACCTCACATAGGCTGGTTTATTAGTTATGTAAGGTTAAATATGTTATATTTGTAATATGTCTAGTTTTGAGTTAGGCTTAGTATGTATTGTCTTTGTAAAATTAATAAAGAACCAAGTTCAAAAAAGATTAAAAAATTTGAGTAAAGTTTCCATAGATACTGCCACTATTGGTAAACCAAAAAGAAAAGGAGATACTTTGTTTCAGAGCATAGGAAGCAAAAATAAAATAAATCGGTGCAACTTTCAATCTCATGTACAAAACAAATTAAAGAAGGTAACATATGTATCCATATACATTTATAATAGTTTAACCTACAAGGGGTCATCAATACGATTATTACAAATTAGATAAATTGTACGCTTTTCATGTCATGTACCGCTAGCGGAATCAGTATGTTATTTGCAACCAAGATTAGAACATGTCATGTACTGAGTGTCTTTTTACAACCATCAATTTTTGTTGAAGTCTGAATATTTATAGTTGAGTTTTGATGAAGTTATACTTGTTATTCACGTATATCTCAAGACAGAAAGCAACAGATACAGAACAACACTTTTGTGTGTTATAATAAGATGAAGAGCAAATAACTGTAAGTGTTACAACAACACGAACAACAGCAATATGGCAATCTAACTTGTACTCAAGTAGATGCAGAAAAAATTAATAGCAGAAAAGAATCAAAAGAAAGGAAATTCGATTGAGGCTTTCCTTAGCAATTTCCTTAAGACCTTTTAGATGGCCTCCCAGGATACAGCAATCGGAGACTGCACGAGGTTGTAATGAGTACGTCGAGTTCCGTGATATGGTAATGGCAACAACAGAGCGTTTTGGAAGAAGAAGACAAGAGCGAAAACCGAAAAATTGAATTTGATCAGAATTCCCTGTATATATACTGTGCTCTTGTGTCTCTTCGGAAGGGTTGTGTCCCTTCAATTCAAACGCGCAACTGTTTTGCAACAGTTACTTCCGTTACCGTTGGTTGCGAACGGTCAGATTTCAAACGAATCGCACCCGTTGCTGCTGTCGCTTCTCATCATAAAAAATTAGTCAAAAAAATGACGTTATTTTCCAGTGCAAAAATACCTGGCCCGGTTCGGTACGGGACGGGCGGGCGGCGCACGTGCGCGTGTGTTCACTATATATAGGTCCTCCCCCTCGCACAAAATTACCTGACCCTAAGGGCCAATATAGGGAATGAGACTTAGATATATATACCCAAATCTTATCTTCATTTTTGCTAATGTGGGACTAAAGTATATTCCATTCATTCTTTGTCAATAAGAGTATCAACAATCCTCCACATGAATGATAATATACTTTTCCCCCACACAAAGTGGAATATCACAGAATACGTATGGAATAATGCTTTATGAAGGATAAGTAGATGTTTCACTTTGAACTTTCCCTTGTTAACACTCATCGGATATACTTGGGTAATCGGTGAATTATTTCATCTTGAACCGTCTACCGTTATTGTATAACCAGACAATAAGGTTAACAAAGCATTGTTTCCCTTCTCATCCAATCTTTAGGTTATGTTCATTTCGGTCCTGAACAAATATGGTTCTGCGAGTGTGTTTAGAGAATTTAAGCCTTTAATATTCTCATTGAGCCGACCCAGCTCACACTAACATAGGTGATCACAACCATAAAGAGTATCCTACGTATACCCCACTTGTTATTTTACAAGATATGGTCATCATTAAAAAGCACAGCTTTAACCTGTTAATACTTCTGTAGGCATGCATTTATATTTTGCACCATAGGAATGGAATAGGACTATGTCCAAACAAATGCATAACTTCTTGAGTTATTCAGAACTGGTTTTCCTATTGATCCTAGTCTGTGGGATCTCCAGTCGCTAGGATAGGTTTCCGTATAAGATAACTCTTATTGGTTTAGGCTTTTAAACCCATTCCCCTCGATGCGCAGTCAATTTTCTCTCTTGATAACCCTTTAGTAAATGGATCCGCTAGGTTATCATTGGTTCTTACATAATCAATGGAGATATTTCCATTAGAGAGTAACTGCCTAACTGTGTTATGGCGTCGACGAATGTGTCGTGATTTGCCATTATACACAAAGTTTTTCGCTCTACTTAGCGCTGCTTGATTGTCGCAGTGAATACATATGGTCGTTACAGGTTTAGGCCATATTGGAATATCTTCTAAGAAATGTCGAAGCCATTCTGCTTCTTCTCCTGCTTTGTCTAATGCGATGAACTCTGATTCCATAGTTGATCGAGCTATGCATGTTTGTTTCGTTGATTTCCATGATACTGCTGCTCCTGCAAGAGTGAAGACATAACCACTTGTGGATTTTGACTCCTCTGAATCTGCAATCCAATTTGCATCACTGTATCCTTCCAGAACAGCTGGATAATTCCCGTAATGCAATGAATAATTTGTGGTATTCTTCAAGTATCCTAGCAAACTCATTAGTGCTTTCCAGTGTTCCTTCCCTGGATTACTCGTATACCTGCTTAGTCGACTTACTGCATAAGCTATATCTGGTCTCGTGCAATTCATGAGATACATTAGACATCCTATTACACGAGAGTATTCTAGTTGCATTACACTCTCATTAGTGTTTTTATGCAGTACTTCTGATGGATTAAAAGGTGTTCTTACCCCTTTAATTCCATAATGTTGGAATTTCTCAATTACTTTGTCTACATAGTGTGACTGAGATAATTCTATTCCATTAGACGTTCTTATTATTTTGATTCCCAAAATAACGTCGGCAACTCCTAAATCTTTCATATCAAAATTGTTGATCAGCATTTTCTTTATGGTCTCTATAATTTTAATATTAGGACCAAATATTAGCATATCGTCCACATATAAACAAACAAACACATATGATTGTCCAACTTGTTTATAATAAACACATTTGTCACATTCATTTATGCGAAAACCATTTCTCATCATGACACTGTCAAATTTTGCGTGCCATTGTTTTGGAGCTTGTTTGAGTCCGTATAGTGATTTTACCAATTTACAGACTATTTTCATTCCCCTTGGATATAAATCCTTCGGGTTGCTCCATGTAGATTTCCTCATCGAGATCTCCATTTAAGAATGCTGTCTTTACATCCATTTGATGAATTTCTAGATTATAGATGGATGCAATTGCTATTAACATTCTTATTGAGGTTATTCGTGTAACTGGTGAATATGTGTCAAAGAAGTCTACACCCTCTTTTTGACGATATCCTTTGGCTACTAATCTGGATTTATATTTATCAATAGAGCCATCTGGTTTCATTTTCTTCTTGAAAATCCATTTACAACCAATTAGTTTTATTCCAGGTGGAATATCAACAATTTCCCAAATTTTATTGCTTAGGATTGATTCGATCTCACTGTTGATCGCTTCTTTCCAACACGAAGATTCAGACGAAGACATTGCTTCTTTATAGGTTTGTGGTTCTTGTTCTAGAACGTAGGTGTAAAATTCCGAGCCAAATGACTTGGAAGTTCTAGCCCTTACGCTTCTTCTTGGTTCAGCTTCCTCAACTTGACGTTGAGTTTCATCTTCATTTGGGCGACTTAATTCTTCTCGTGTCCTTTTAGGGACATTATTTTCTTCATTCCTTTTGTGGGGAAATACGTCTTCAAAGAATGAGGCATCTCTTGATTCCATGATTGTATTTATATGTTATTCACGTATATCTCAAGACAGAAAGCAACAGATATAGAACAACACTTTTGTGTGTTATAATAAGATGAAGAGCAAATAACTGTAAGTGTTACAACGACACGAACAACAACAATATGGCAATCTAACTTGCACTCAAGTAGATGCAGAAAAAATTAACAGCAGAAAAGAATCAAAAGAAAGGAAATTTGATTGAGGCTTTCCTTAGCAATTTCCTTAAGACCTTTTAGATGGCCTTCCAGGATACAGCAATCAGAGACTGCACGAGGTTGTAATGAGTACGTCGAGTTCTGTGATATGGTAATGGCAGCAACAAAGCGTTTTGGAAGAAGAAGACAAGAGCGAAAACCGAAAAATTGAATTTGATCAGAATTCTTTGTATATATACTGTGCTCTTGTGTCTCTTCGGAAGGGTTGTGTGCCTTCAATTCAAACGCGCAACTGTTTTACAATAGTTACTTCCGTTACCGTTGGTTGCGAACGGTCAGATTTCAAACGGATCGCACCCGTTGCTGCTGTCGCTTCTCATCATAAAAAATTAGTCAAAAAAATGACGTTATTTTCCAGTGTAAAAATACCGGGCTCGGTTCGGGCGGGCGGCGCGCGCGCACGTGTGTTCACTATATATAGGTTCTCCCCCTCGCACAAAATTACCTGACCCTAAGGGCCAATATAGGGAATGAGACTTAGATATATATACCCAAATCTTATCTTCATTTTTGCTAATGTGGGACTAAAGTATATTCCATTCATTCTTTGTCAATAAGAGTATCAACAATACTTTCATTTAACCTGGCATTCATTTGTATATATACAATCAAGTGGTTATATTCAATCCTCTCAATGCAGAGTTTATTTCTCAATATGCAATAGTTTACAGTGTTTCTTTTAATGTTAGCCTTTGTGTTGCTAGTCATTATTTTTTGGAATTTGTTTTGTTAAATCATTCAGGTTTTACAAGTCTTTTCAATTTTGTCGAATCTTTGGATTCTCTTTGAATTTTCTTTCTTTTTTTCCCGGTTTACTTGAACTGTTTGTTTTTTTCTGGAACTTAGCTTGTTTTTTTCAGAAGGAACTTAGATCCCTGAAAACTCAACTTTGAAAATTTCACAACTTGAATCCTTTCACCGTTATCATAAATATCAAGATGAGCGTGTGCAATATTATTGAATAATAGAATGGTTGGCAATTCATATGCTGCACTTTATATTATACTACTACATTCTGGCCATGTGTTCGAAAGAAGTTGCTTTGAATGCGTTCATCGCCTATTTGTAATTTATACGTCTTAATTAAGCTAACCATTAAGCCATGAATGTGAATGCTATAACAAAGACCATTGGCTTTTAACATGCATCGATTCGGATGTTTCAAAAGATGCATAAATTAGCTAAGCTTCAACTCTTCATTTTACTTTATATATTAAAATCATGGAATATTTTCTTTTCCTTTTCCTTTGATACATTAATAGATCAAACGCTGACCTGAATTCTTAGAAAATGTCAGTCATAGATGTATAGATTATAGAATGGAAAAGTTTTTATTTTCTTCTGAAGCGGACATAGTAGGAATAAGATTTCTTCAATTTTTATAGTTGGAATGATATAAGTCAAAGAATGAGCAAGTTAGATGTATTATTTTAAATTTGTATTTGATCACTAACTTATAAATTTCTTCATTGTAGGTAATTAAAGACCGTTGGTGCAAAAATGTACAAGATGACATGTTCTTCTTTCGTAGCAAGCATATGAAACTTTTTGTTTGCCCACTTTGTTGTTAGTATTTGGTGCAAACTTGCTTTATAGATATTCTGTTTTTATTTATTGATGTTGCATCTTTGTTTAACGGATATGGTGTGAACTTGGTTTATGGTGTTATTTTTGTTTATGGGAAATATGTAAACTTGATTTATAGATGATATCTTTGTTTATGAATATTGTGTTAAATAGCTTATGTAAATGATTAATAGTTATGTGTTTATATGATAGTTTTTGTGTTTGATTCGAACAAGTTATGAATACTAGTTGCTTGAAAAATATTTAAATGCCGATGACATGTATGTACATAAATATTGTGATAGTCAGCAAAATAAAAATGCTGTAAAAATCAAACCAACAAAAACAACGTTTATCCAGTGCTATTACTACTCTTAAAACTTAATACCATCGTTTATCCAATGCTGTCAATGCTCTTAATACTTAATAACAACGTTTATGAAACACTGATGAAAATGTAGAAAAACATCTATGCAAACATTTTTAACAGCAAAAAGTAAACGCTATAAAAATTTATAACAATGTTTGTAAATTGCTGTTGAAAATGTAAGACACAAATGCATGCGCTTTTGTCGGAAATTTGAAAAAAATATGAGGAATTCGTCGTGGTTATAGCCCAGCTTCAATAATTCCTTTGATTTTGGACTTTCAGTAATGACTTATAACAGGTGAAAAATGAGACCTTTTGCTTTATTCTAACTTTATTAGAATTTGGTTATTTTAAAAAACTTTCTGTACATTGACTCTCGGAGAGAGGCTAGACATGTCCGAGAAGATGCAGACTGCCTACACCTGTAAAAAAAAGACCATATGAAGCTTCACTGTTCCCTCTGATTGGTTTTGGGCCTTTCTAATGCAGCTTAGGTGGAAAGCGAAGAAGGTGGGGGGGGGGGAGGGGGGGCGGCGAGCCATCAGTGAGATACTACTCTGGAAGAGCTAGAATGATAAATGTTATCATATGTTAATAACATCATTTATCAATTGCCGAAGAAAATGAAAAGAAAACCTGTCAAAATCTTTTATAGCAAAATATTAACGCTGTAATAGTTTATAATTAGCAAGCTAGGAAACGCTATTAAAAATTATTAACAGCCCATTATAAACGCTGTAAAATAGTGTTTATAACGGCGTTTTTTGAATGTTGTGAAAAGCTATTTTTGGTGTAAAGATGCCTAGACAGTTATTACAAGGTTACACAATGGAGTTGTTATCCAACCTTGTGACCAAGCCATATTTAGACGAATCAAATCAGTCAAACAGAAAAATTACCAAGCAGAAATCCAAAGGGATAACTGCCAAGCCCAAATGTCAAGCGAAACCAAGAAGTGAAGTCATAAACTTGCCAAGAGCCTTCAATAATAGCCCACACAACATCCATTCTGAGTGCAAGATCCAAAGGCCAAAGTATCAAGTAAATTTATGGATCAGTACCGATCCCTAACTCTTACCCAAATCCATGCCAAAGTTCATGTCATAGAATGCCTTAGCAATTATCAGTTTATGCACACCATTGTTGATGGTTTGCTCATAATCCTTAACCAAAACAATCGATGGATAAATCAAGTGTGTTTGCCCACTCCGAACCAAGGAATTCACTCAAGTTCAACCCCATATCGATGCAATCAAATGCCAAAGTAAAGAATACAAGTCATCCAAAAGTCCACAAGAAATCAAGGAAATTTCATAGAAAAATCTCATGGATCGGTACCGATCCATGAGAATGGTTCGGTACCGATCCCTGAAGATTAATGAGCTAGTCACGATCTTTTCAGTTCAACTTCTCCAACGTGAGAAATGTAGGCAAGAACGTGGTGGTGAGAATTTTGTCGACGTGCAGTTATAAATAAAGAAGGAGGGGCATTGTTTAAAGGACTTTTGGCTCGTTTAACAAATTTCTGTACATTCTCTGTACTTTCATAGATCATCACTGATCCATAAGGTCAACTCTGTAAAACTCAACAGAAACATTAACAAAGTTCAAGTGGAAGTAGGCCTTTGATTAGCTAAACCACTATAATTATTGTAAGTTCTCTTTTTTCTCGTTTTCAATTTATTTTCTTCATTTTATTCCACTCTATTAAACTTTGGGTGTTTGTGCCAACTCTTGGCATAAACATTCTGGTGCTTTCACTAAGAGCTCGGATTTGACGACTTGAAATGCAAAATTAGAGAAGATGACGGGATCATCAACCAAGAGAACTGCTATGAGAGAAAGCCAACATGGGCATGGGGCAACCAGGAGGTATCCTTAGGATCGAACCCCCATCCATTTATGTAACTAGGGATAGCTAGAGAGAATGATAAAGGAGATGCAAGATAGAATGATGACTCAATAAGAAGAAATGTTCGATAGTTTCTTTAAGAGAGTGGTGCAATGAATGATGGTTGGGATAACTGCAGACCAGCATCAGAGGCCATAAGCATGAACAAGCAAACCTGGGAACATGATGGAACAAAGTGGAGCTATCCTTGAATAGGTGCCATAACTCAGTACCGAACCTCGAACACAAGTCGGTATTGATCCATGAGGACTTGGGGGAATGATGGATTTGAACTTTGGTAGAGAAGGGAACCAAAATTCTCTTCTTACACAGAATTGAATGAAACCTCATAAAGAATTTACCTTGATACCAATGGGTAGATTTCCTATCGAAAACTGATGCAAAGAGAACCTATGGATCAAGATAGGCATAAAACAAATGATTATAGGCACCTTCGTGATCTGATTGAGGTTAGGAACAACCAACTGCAAAAGTAAGTGATGAACCAAGCTGCAGTGATGCAGCAGGAGCAGCCATTGTCTACAGTAAATGGAAGTAGCCTTGAACTAGACCGAGAATAATTATCTCATGATTGGGATGATAGGGAGTCAGGTTTGATTCACGCATGTTAATCGGATAAATTTCTATCGGTTTAGAAATTAGTCAAAAAAATTCAAATTAAAATATAACCGCAAGCGTACGGCGTACACTTGTAGTACGTGGCGAATATGGGTCGATCCGCAGGGAATTGATGATTTTAAATTTCCTATTCAATCAAAATATACCAAAGTCGAGAGATTGTTAAGCTGGAAAAATGAGAAAACTAACAAAAAGAAAGTGAGAAAAATATGAGGATAAATGACAATTTAGGGGCAACTTCCACTCTCTAGATCACATAAATCAACAAAATGAAGTTATGATCTCTCTTTTCTTTGCCATTAGTTAGCTTAATTGATGTGCTTATCATAAGTATGGCTCATTTGTGCTATTAATTAGCTCAACATAAGCCATCAAACTATAACACAACCTTTAAACCACTTTTAATTCTCATGAAAATGACAACAAAGTTGAAAATGAAAATCTATTTTAAGCATGGCCTATTAACTATTGTTTAGAATATAGGCCATCAAATTTTGATTTAAACATTCACTTCTTTGCCATAATCATATATAGATGAAGAGGCAATTTGTGATTCATATGACTAAGCATAGCCTATTTGTTTTGAACAACATAAGCTATCAAACTCAATAATAAGCACAAAATTACATAAACATCATTTTCCATGAAGCACAAAAAGAGAGCATATCATTTATCAAAATGTTGAAGCTATATAATTAGAGAGCTTCATTACCCCTAAATTGAAGGGGTTTAGCTTCTCATATTTGTTATCATATCAACAAATATAGCTTGCAACATAGAACAAAACAAAGAGGAAAAGAGAGCTAAATGAAAGAAAAAACTAATCTACTTGCATAAAAGAAAATCTACACTACTAGCATGAAAGGAAATGAACATGTAAGTAAAAGAAAACAATAATTAACATTGCATAAAAAGAAAAGAAGATTACATAAAATAAAAATGGCTAAGTAGACATGAAAAGAGAAAGAGAGCTTTCTTTTTATTTTCCTAAGAGAAGAGAGCCTAAAAGAGAGACTAAGGAAGAGGGTTACATGAAACATAAGGGGTATGTATACAAGTTTAAAACCCTAATTCACTTTTTTGGGGAATGCCCAAAATGCCCTTGTAGGAAGTGTTGTGGCCAAGTTATCATTAGCTTTAATAATCCCCCACTTAAATGTACATGAAGCTTTAATGGCCTTTTAGCATGTGCATTAGCTCCTAATTGAAAATCAAGGTAAGTGGGTGGGGTCCTCCATGTTCTTCACTTCGAATTATTTCCATCTTCATTCTTCTGTATCTTCTTTGTGCATGCATATTCCTTCATGAAACCACTTGTAATTGAGTTTAAATCCTACAAAATAATATAGAAATTTCCAGTTAAATTTTCTCAATTTAATATATGCACAAAAATGACCATTTTGCCCCTATATGAAGATGACTATGTGACAATTTGAAAATAATTTGAATTTGGTTTAAACAAGTTAAAATACCCGATATGATCATTTATTTAATTTAAATAGATTAAATATGGTGGTAAAAATATGTACATTTACGTGCACATCACCGCACTTTGCTTTTGTTTTCAATAAATGATGCGCTATTATAGTCAAGCCATTTACTCCTGAATGAGACCTCGATCGGTCCTTTGGCACGCTCTAAGTTGGATGCTAGGCTGACTACTTGGTGGGATGGATGCCATGATGTTTATTGGATGTTGGAATTTGAATTATATGAATGAATGCTAAACTTTGAAAATCACTCGAACGTGATAATCGATATTGACTCTGATACACCAATGGAAGTTGGTTACCCCTTTATATTGATTTATGAACTGATTGAATATGGTTTTCCCGACTGGAGAGACGAGGCAATGAACTGTAAGGTACAAGTCCCTTGCTAGAAATTTAGTGGATTGGACTTGTATGGGACAGTGAGTTCCCTCATGAAAAGTGAGTGGCTGGACTCACTCGGTTGTTGGGTCCTCTCATCGGAGAGCAAGTGGATTGGACTCAACATGAACTAATGATCTGGAGAGGTCGAGGATTCAACTAATGATCCAGAGAGGTCGAGAATTCAACTAATGATTTGGAGAGTTCGATGATTCAACTAACGATCCGGAGAGGTCGAGGATTCAACTAATGATCCGGTAAGGTCGAGGATTCAATTAACGATCCGAAGAGGTCGAAGATTCAACTAACAATCCAAATAGGTTGAGGATTCAACTAATGATCCGGAGAGGTTAAGGGTTAAACTAATGATATGGAGAAACCAGGAACTGAATTGGTCATTGATTACACGACCAGAAAAGATCGAAAACTAACTGGATATTGATAATGCGATCAGAGAGATCAAAGACTAGACTTTCGATTTAAACGCCATTTGACTTTGAAACAACTTGATTAGCGATTATTAGATTAAGTCATGATGTGCACGTAAATGTGTATATTTCAACCACCATATTTAATCTATTTAAATTAAATAAATGATCATATCGGGTATTTTAACTTGTTTAAACCAAAATTCAAATTATTTCAAATTGTCACATATTCATCTTCATATAGGGGTAAAATGGTCATTTTTATGCATTTATTAAATTTTGAAAATTTACTTGGAATTTTCTATGTTGTTTTGTAGGAAATTTGGTGAATTTTACAAGTGGCTTCATGATAATATATGCATGCACAAGAGTGAAGAGAACAAATGAAGATGAAAATAATTCAAAGGCATGATACTAGAGGACCCCACCTACCCACCTACCTTAATGTACAAATTAGAGGCTAATGCACATTCTTATGGAATTAATGGCTTCATGTACACTTAAATGATGATTATTTGAAGCTAACGATTACTTGGCCTCCACACTTCCTAAAAGGGTATTTTGGGCATTCCCTAAAAATATGAATTAGGGTTTAACACATGTATAAAAACCCTTATATTTCATGTAATCCTCTCCTTGCTTAGTCTCTCTTAGTTTTAGTTTAGGCTCACAAATAAACAAGCTCTTCTCTTTCTCTTTTCATGGCTACTTAACCATTTTTATTTCATGCACTTTTCCTTTTTTTATGCAATGTAATTATTGTTTCCTTTTAATTACATATTCATTTCCTTTCATGCTAGTAGTGTAGATTTTCTTTTATGCAATTAGAATCGTTTTCTTTCATTTAGCTTTCCTTTTGCTTTCTTTTTGCCTTCATGTTGCAAGCTACATTTGTTAATCAAATGACAAATATGAGAGGCTAAACCCTTCAATTTAGGGGTAATGAAGCTCTCTAATTATGTAGCTTCAACTATTTGTTAATTCATGCTCTCTTTTTGTGCTTAATGATGATGATAGAAATGGTTTACTGGTTGTTTTTGCTTTGAATTTGATAGCTTATATTGTTGACATCAAATAGGCTATGCTTAAACAATCACTAACACTAATTGCCTCATCATCAAAATATGATTATGGCAAAAGAAAGTGATTTGAAATTAAAATTTGATGGTCTATATTTCTAATCAATAGTTAATAGGCCATACTTAAAATAGATTTCATTTTCATTGTCAAATTTCATGAAAGTTAGTAAGTGGTTTAAGGGGTGTGTTATAGTTTGATGGCTTATGTTGGCTAATCAATAGCACAAATATGCCATACTTATGATAAGCACATCAAATAAAGCACTAATGACCATAAAAGAGAGATTATGATTTCATATGTGTTGAACTATATGATCTAGAGAGTGGATTTATTCTCTAAATTGTCATTTAACTCTTATATTTGCATCTCTTTTCTTTTAGTTAGCTAGCTAATTTTCTAGTTCTCTAGCTTAACTTTCACTTGAAATTGGTATAATTTGATTGAATTGAATTTTTAAAATCATCAATTCCCTGCGGATCGACCCGTATTCGCCACGTACTACAAGTGTACGTCGTGCGCTTGCGGTATATTTTTATTTCGAAATTTTTTGAAGGCTTTCAAATTCGATAGAATTTCCATCGATTAACAAGTCACTACTTTGATCTAGTTGGGTGTTCTTATAATTAAATGCTAGCTGACACTAAAATTTTTATAAATAACACTCCAATCGATGGCAATGAGCTTCCATGATTGCTAACCTTTGATTGCTGATGTATAATTTGTTTGTCGTAACTTAGATCCTGAATGAACATGGGATAACATTGATTTTGACACACGATTGATAACTCCTGGATGAACACAGAGCCGTTCTGATTTATGATATATTATACGGTATAATAATTTCGGGAGAACACGGAATGATGATTATTTGTGACTAACACTAAGCAAGAACTCGAATCCCTAGTTGTAATGGTTTGGAACGATCTTTGATTAACAGGTAAATCAGAAGGAACCGGACAATTCACCGCAATTTAATCAATTAACAGCCAAAAAATTCAACTACTATTGGATAATAGACTTTGATTTTTGTTCTTGAGCAAAGCACACCTTCTATTCATAAGGCGTGCTTTGGGGGCAATGTTATCCAACCTTGTGAGCAAGCCATATTCGGATGAATCAGATTAGTTAAACAGAAAAATTACCAAGCAGGAATTCAGAGTGATAACTGCTCCATGCCAAAGTTTATGCCATAGAATGCCTTAGCATTTATTAGTTGATGCACACCATAGATGATGGTTCGCTCATAATCTTAACGAAACAATCGATGGATAAATCAAGTGTGTTTGCCCAACCTCCAAACCAAGGAATTCACTCAAGTTCAACCATATATCGATGTAATCAAATGCCAAAGTCAAGAATACAAGTCAACCAAACGACCATGAGAAAGCAAGGAAAGTTCATAAAACAATCTCATGGATCGGTACCGATCCATGAGGATGGTTCAGTACCGATCCCTGAAGATTAATCAGCTAGCCACAATCTTTTCAGTTCAACTTCTCTTGGATGTGGGAAACGTGAGCAAGAACGTGGTAGAGAGAATTCCGTTGACCTGCGGCTATAAATAGAGGAGGAGGGATATTGCTTAAAGGACTGTTGGCTCATTTAATAAATTTCTGTACTTTCTCTGCAATCTCACGGATCATCACCGGTCCATAGCTACCTATCCATAAGATCAACTTTGTAAAACTCGGCAAAAACATAAACAAAGTTTAAGTGGACGTGGGCCTTTGATTAGCCGAACCACTATAATTGTTGTGTGTTCTCTATTTCCACATTTTCAATTAATTTTCTTTATTTTATTCTACTGGGTGTTTGTGCCACTTTTGGCGTAAACCACAGTCAATATATATGCTTACAATCCAAAAACAAATTAAAATAAATAAGAACTTATTGTTCTATGACGACCTTTCCGCAGCCCAAAACTTCTTCAAGTACTTCCGAAGAAGAGCACTTAAGAACTTAAACCTCACTTAAATCTCGAATAATAGTAATCTGTCTTATCCTCTAGGGACCTGGTATAGTCTAAATGAGGAGTAGGAAAGGTAATGACATGCAGACTTGTATGTTTTACTATTTTCATAATATGATCATGCTCCCCCTAATCTGAAATGAAAGACAAACCTAATGGGACCCCATAAGCCACTAAAGACTCCGGTACATACTCATAATAATATTTAAGTTTAATAAAATGATTAAGAATTTAGTTTGGTTGACTTTCAGCCTTAGCAATGGCCTCATTCAAAAAATTTCTAAACCGCTTTTCAATAAGATCATACATAGTTTTGATCCATTTCTTCTTATACTATTTAAAAGAAATGATTTTTCCATCTTTAAGATCCATGGAAACCTCAAATAAACTCTTAGTGTGAGCTGAAAGGGCACTCTCATCCTGTTGTGAAGAACCACAGTCTCGTGAAACCACCATTATCGTATGTGAGCGGAGAAGTTTTACCAAACTTCTACCTCAACCTCTTTCTATTTCCCAAAAGGGGACTGTAGTTACCATAACTAGTTAAGAATTTTCTTTAATCTCAATCACTTTAAGCTTAACCATCGAGAGCTCCTCATTTGCATTCATCAACTGTTACCTAAGTTTAGATACTGAATCAAACCAGTCCGAAATAATTTTTCTAAAGCTGGTTTGAATGTGGAATAACTTTCGAAAAAGAGTTAATGCGCTCTTTTAAGTCCTTTACTTGTTCTTTAAGCGCTTTATTCACTTACTTAAGTTCTGAATTATAATCAGTTGAAGTAAGTCTAGACTAGAGAAAATCATCTTGAGTCTCTGATGCCTCATGCTTTACCTTAAGAAGGTGCAATTCGACAACTTTATTTTCATAGGCTTTCGGATAAAAACATGATCCTATTTATACACAAACAGTTGGTACATTGATTCCTAAAAGAATTGAGTAATGCACAAACTCAAAAATAAGAAGTAAAAGATAAACTTCTCATTTTTAAAAACAAAAGATTACAAGCACTGAAAGAATAAGAATAATACAAAGCCAATGATATCTTTAAGACCAAAATTTTCCTTTGTACTTAGAATTATCCTAAGACCTCTAGGCTTAGCTTGACAATCACCCCAAAGGATTTGCTGTATCGAAAGATGAGAGACTCTTACCTAACCCTGCCTTAGGCATCAAAAGCTCCAAGGGAGAAGAATCCCTAATTTCCAACCTTCATACCATAACCAGAACACACTTTGGAACGTATTCAGAACCACTTTCAGTGGATCCTCCTTCACCAATAACCAAGGGAGATGAAGTTAAACTCTTGTATCTAGGACAGCCTATGAAGTTATGTTCTTAGGACCATAACATCTACAAAGGAATTCAACTCTCTTGCATCAAAACTCTACCTCCCAAATAGTGTTTAAGCAGTTTTGAAAATTCTTGAAAAACCCCGTATTGTTCTTGTAATGCAAACTTTAATCTATCAGTTAAAGGAAAAACTTGGTTAGTTAACCTAGAGGCCTTAGTCCTAAGAGACTTAATCATCTTAGCACATGATCCATCATGAGAATCTTTGATATCTTCAAGATGGCTGGTCAAACTAACATTACGAAGCCTACTTGCAGTAAGGCAGCTCTTATGAGAACTAATCACTACAACAAAAAGTGTCTTTTATAGCGGCATATAGCCGCTATTAATCACAACCATAGCGGTTTGATAAGCGATGTATATCGACATGTTATAAAAAACTGTTGAATATTTATAACACAAAATATGTCGCTATGGTTGAGCTTAGTTTTATAACACAAATTCGCCGCTATGGTACGTTAATTCAATAGCTCATTATAGCCGCTATAATACAGCTAAATCTCAACGGAACTGGAAATCTTTAACACCATTTTGCCGCTATAAAATATTTATTCAATAGCTCATTATAGCCGCTATAATACAGCTAAATCTCAACGGAATTGGAAATCTTTATAACACCATTTTGCCGCTATAAAATATTTATTCAATAGCGGTCATTTCACGCTATTAAATCAACATGTTATAGTATTGATAAATTCTTTTAAAGCTCATATATGCCGCTATAAAAATCGTAGATACACTTTTCAAGAGCTATGCCTATATATTACATTTTAATAATAGCAATCAAACTAAATCTTCATAAACGAATAAAGATTATAATCAACAAATATAACACAAGAGCATGCTCAGAAAGAAATGTGATATATTTTTCATTACAGTGTACAAACATTAAAGAAAGTGCATAACCATTGAATAAAACATAAGCCTGCAGCCAAGTTAACACAGAGAAACAGAAAATAATGTCAATTTAATAAGTGTACAAACATTACAGAGTGGAAACATTAAAGCAATCCTTCCAAATATTACAGAGTAAAAACATTACAGAGTTCCAACATGCAAGATCTGATCTAGTTGCGTACTAAGGACCTTGCTTCCTTCCAAATAAGCTTGTGAAGTTAACACAAAGAAACAGAAAATGTTAAAACAAGTGCATGCTCAGATAGAAATGTGATATATATATTTTTTATTACAGTGTACAAACATTAAAGCAAGTGCATGAACTGCATGTTATCAGAACATTAAAGAAATAGGTCGATTAATTTTGTGAAAAGGAATTGGATGATAAGAGAAATGAAGTGTAGATTAATTGTGGGAAGAAGACGAAGGAAATTTCAATAGATTAAGACCGAAGTTGATTAATCGTGGAGTAGGCAGTTTGAACTGCCGAATGAGCACTATGTTTTTTCCACGACATAATTTAACGCCGTCTCTACGTACTTAACGAAGTTAAATTTGGCTTACCTGGTAAGGTTAGAACCATCCAATCTTAAAATAAAACAGTTAGGAAGTTTGATAGAGCAAATGAAATTTCACCAAACTAGACCTGCTAAAATAATAGAAATATTTAGCAATTAGTGTACAGTTTTTAAACCTTCTACTTTAGAAATGCGCAGCAAATAATAACATAAACCAAATGGTACTTAGCTATAATCGGGTGGTACAGAAATGCATGTTATCAGAACATCAGAAGCGTAGTAGAGAGTAATCAAAAAACATTAAAAATACGCACCTTATCAGCAAAAATGAAGGCACAGAAAGCACAAGCAGCAAGTTACAGTGTAACGACCACGGCTTTCTCTCCATAGAAAGTCGTATCGCTAATAAGAAAGAAAGGGGTGAGAAAGAGAAAAGAAGAGAAAGAAAGAACTAAACAATATCAGAATCTCACAGCGGAACGAAACAAAATATAATATATCACATAACTATTACATAGTCTTTACATAATCAGAGTTACACAACTTATACAACAAAA
The DNA here is from genome assembly GCA_030737815.1 of Allium fistulosum. Classification (NCBI taxonomy): domain Eukaryota; kingdom Viridiplantae; phylum Streptophyta; class Magnoliopsida; order Asparagales; family Amaryllidaceae; genus Allium; species Allium fistulosum. Next base: position 1,120,809,633 of record CM060904.1, on the reverse strand, counting down.
TAGACAGTTATAATTTCTATCTATTATACAACTCAAGACAAAACAAAGATCTAAACAAGATCAACACAGCGGAAACTACTATCTATATCTACAACGCTGAAGCCTCCTGCTCCATTGCTCCTCCAGATTACTCGTCAAAGCTAAACCTGAATTCCCTTGGCTACTCGTAAAAATTTGAGTACCCAAGAGTTTATAAAACAGAAATAAACAACTTGGGTCAGACATGGGTCTGGTGTGAGTAACAGGTTAAACTTGTTTAACTTCAAAACCTTTTGAAAGAAAAGGTATCACGTAAGACTCCCCACAAATAAACATGGGTAAGTTTTTACCTTACGCTAACCAAAACATTTGATAGGAAATTCGATTGTATTATAATAGGGTCTAGGGTTTTCAAATAAATATGAAATAGCTGAAATTGTTACATTATTAAATTCCAGCATACTAGCCAACAAAGTGGGTTATACAATCAAGTCCGTTATCACTTATTGGAAATTGGATTCCATACAATGGCAGGGCTACCGGGGTACCGCCCGTCACAGTACGTGGCCTAGATCACCGTACCGAGGATCACTCCCAATCCCCTGCAACACAAGGTTGGAACATCCCTTACTGGATAATTCCCGCACAAGATACCTCACGGTTGGGATCAGCAACCGCACCACTAAGTCGAAAATAGAAAGGGACATCTAGACAGAGGTAACCTTGTCCTACTTGGGTGCTACCCACTAACCTTGCTGCACCTCCCCTGTTTTAGCCATTCCCGGTTTGTGAGGCTTGAGGTCACGATTACCTTAGAAAAGAACACATCACTTAGAATGCTCATCGTCCACCTGACGATGTTCTGAAAGCATTCAATCCATACAAGTTCGTTCCGGGTTCGAACGAAACCGAAGGCATTATCTCGTTACACTCGTTTTGGAATCACCCTCAGAGTTAACGACAATAACCCTTGCACTCTGAATCTTCATCTTCACTTGATTCACGACCTATCGTTAATTTGGATCGATGTGGTATTCGGGTCTCCAGACCTGGAAATCCGGTATACGGAAACCCGATCCCGGTCTCATCGAAATCCAAAGCGTATCTTTTAAGGCCAAGTTGTTTTAAAGGTTAAAACAATTCAATTCATTATCTTTATTCACATAGAAAGATAATTCACAATAGATAATCAACATTATCAGATAATCCATATTATCATCACAATTCAACTAACCATCCATATCACACATCATATATCTCATCAGAGATATCAATCAAATGCAAAGCATTCAGTATTATCATCCATCCATAAGTAATGATTTATATCATCTCTAATTAATTTAAAGTTAATTAAATTAATTACTTCATTCTATAAATCCTGCTTACTTAACCTTTAATTAATTACAATCAATTAATTAATTATTCTTTAATAATTCATTTAAATTAATCATCTTTGATTAATTACCTTTTAATTACATCCAAGTAAATTATCCTTTAATTAATTACTTAGATTAATTATCCTTAACCATTTATAGTAATTAACCTTTAATTACTTCATTAATTAATTAACTATAATTAATTAACTTAATCAACTATAATTAATTACATTTATCCTTAATTAATTACATTAATTAATCACTTCATTTATTAATTATTACTTAATTAATCAATCTTAATTACATCATTAATTATATTAATTAATGATCCTTAATTACAAATTAATTATTAATTACTTAAATTAAATTAATTATATTAAGTAATTAACCTTTAATTAAAACACATTTATTAATCACCTTTGATTAACCTCATTCAGTAATTAACTACCCTTAATTACTTTTTTATAACTAAATTAATTACTCCTTAATTAATTTCTTAATTAATCCCTTGATTAATTATTCAAAGTAATTAACTCACATTACTTCCATTAATACTTAATTACTTCCAGTAATTATTTATTATTAACTTCCCTAAATAATCTTACCTTAATAATTACATTAAGTAATTATTTATCAAATCAACTCTTGATTATTCTAAATAAATTAAACTCAATTAATTAACTTAACTAATCAAATTAACTTCAATTAATTACAATAAGTAATTAATTTTTAATTACTTCCATTAAGTAATTCCATTTAAAACAAATTCTATAATTGATTATCCTTAAATTAATTAATCTAATTAATTGTTAAAATTAACCACATTAATTAATTATTTAATAATCCATAGTTAATGACTTCATTAACTATTAATAACTCTTTAATTACTTTTCTTAAGTAATTAACTTAGATTAATTATTATTAATTCCAAATTAATAAATCTTAATAACCAATTAATTAATCTCTAATTATTTAATTAATTAAGTGTTAACCCTACTTAATTAATATTTAATTACTTTATTAATTAATTCTTAACCATTAATTAATACTCTAATTTATAATCCTTAATTATAATTTAATCATTCCTAATCAATTTACCTTTAATCATAAATTAATTTGTTTAAACCATTAATTACCTATTTAATTAATCCAAATGATTAATTAATCAATTAAATTAATTATCCATTAAATTTCCTTATAATTTAATGAACACACATTTCGAATTACTTTAAGATAAAACTTGTTCTTATTAAAAATCAAGTTATTATTTACAAAGTATTTTTAAATCAATTCACTTTAATTTTTCATTCAAAATTTCATTTTAAATTTAAAGATTAAAAATGAAAACAAATTATCTTTAACCACATTTTAAACAATACTTCTAAAACTCTTTTATTTTACAAGTTAAAGAAATACCCATATTATAAATAACTTAAGAATTTGAATCAAATTTACCTTTAAATTCTACCCATTTAATATACAATTTAAACACTAAGGTTATTTAAAACAATTTAATTTAAAAACTGCTTTATTTACAAATATGAGATACGGATTTAAACTTTCCTAGATTTAAACTTTAGATTTAAAAATTCTGTTTAAATGTCTCTTTACAAATTTAAGTCTGTTTAAACTTAAACAGACAGTCTTTTTAAAAAAACCTGGCAACAACTGTTACTCGAGGACTCACCAAAAACTTCGAGTCGCCTCTCCAAAATACTCGAGCCACTCACCTGAACAACTCGAGTACGAACTCGAGAATATCATCTTCCCAAACGCTCTACATTCCAGCAATTTACTCGAGACTTTGCTAATTTACTTCGTGCCTCACTCAAAATAACTCGAGAAACACTCGAGTAGCCTTCCCCTGTTAACTCAGACATCACCAGAGATATATACACGATCGTGCACGTGCACCGTAGTTACCACCATCTCCGACCATCGTCGAGCATCCCCACAAGTCGTCGATCATCCCTACACCATATCACGATCATCAATTCTTCGATCAAGACGCAAAATCGAAATTGGGAATTCGAGCACCAAACTGGAATACAGGCTTCCTCCAAAACCCTGTCAACATCTCCTCGTCTTCGAAATCTCGACCACCAGAATGCCAGCGACTCCAGCGACGACTTCGTCCACGTCACGACTATCATTTCCCAGAATTTTGTCGAACTCGATCCACTAGAGAAAATGTAGTGATCGATTTTCTTAACCTAGTTAAAACTAGGTTTAAAAATCTAAATCCTAAATCATTTCTGCCTCTATGTTTTAATTTCAATTCTAGTAATTTTCCTGATATCCTCGATCATTACACTATCATTCTTGAAGAAAACAACATCCCAAATTCACTGAGATCATCAAAATTACCAAAAACTCATTTCTAACTTAAACCAGAACTGCTCCTATAATACTAAACTAAAAACTATGATATTAATGCTAAAAATCATATTATCATTTATGTTTTCAATTTATAAATCTGAATTTATAAATTACAAAGTTCGAATTTTTACTTTTATATAACATGCACTGTTATTTTTGATTTACAGAGATGCTTAGTTTTTAAAGTTTTACTTAACTAACATTCTTAACATTCCTCTGTGATACATCAATAACTTTTGATTTTAAGTTTAGTTCTAACAAACTAAATCAAATGGTGAAGGTTTTTAAATAAACTTTGAGCCTGGCCAATCAAAACAAGAACAGAGTATATATTCACATATGCACACAATACATCCATTGTTCACAGCAGCTTTCAGTTATACATACAAACATTACATATTTATTCACTTCAAACATGATTATCACATGAAGAAATCAAGCAATTTACTTAAGTTAGTTTTAAATAAAAAGTGTTACTCACCTTATCAAAGATGAACAGAGGCCTATTTTTGAAAACTTGAAACAGGTTTGAACTTTTAAACAAGAATGCCTCCTTTTGATTTGGGAAGTTGAGTTGTTTTCCAGATTTGAATAGAATGCAGACAGTTTGAATTGCTTCCAGAGTTGAAAAGAAGATGTTTGCAGGCCTCAGATTTACAGGATTTTGAAACTATGCAGGCAGGCTTTGTTTTGATTTTAAACTTGAAAATCTAATCTTGAAATCAAGGATGATGATGCTTTGAAAATCTCAGATTAAAAGAAAAATGCATGCAGGCTTTGAATTGAAACCTGATTCTGGTTTGAGGAATTTGATAATGAAATTACAGGCTTTGATGTATATTTGGTTTGAGGAGGAAATTCAGATCTTAAATTTGAATATGAGTTTGGTTTGAGGTGTTTAATTTCTAGTTTGAGGCATTAGATTACTGACTTGATTCAGATTTGAATTAGAGATATGGTTTTAGTTCTCTTGTATTTGAAAAGGAAAATAGAAAGAATCAAACAAAGATATGCCAATGTTTATATAAGTGAATTTGTGATTTATAAAAATAAAAGAAAAAAAATAAAAAGACACTTGTCATTACATTGATTACTTACATTACACATGTTAAAATGGAGCCTTAGAAAAATGACATATGTCTCTTAAGTAATTATTCATATTTTTATTTATTTTAAAAGTAAATAAATGCCTTTTTTCTTATTTATTAAATACTTATCTATATATATAATTACTTTTTAAAGAAAAACAAAAGCTAATTATATTTATAAATAAAAGTTTATACAAATATTTTAAAATCCAAAACAATTCTAAATATTTATTCTTTTGAATTTCAAAACTTAAATTTCAATTTCAATTTAAATTAAATCCTAAGATTCAATATAAAAGTTAAGTTATATATATACATATATAACTATTCATTCAATTAAATATAAATTCCCAATTTACCAAAGCTTCTATTTACAATATATATAAATAAATATATATATTCAAATAGAAATATCTTATTAACTTTTTAAAAGATAAAATTACCAATTAATACTAATTTAATCAGATTATTAAATTAAATTCAAATTTTATTATCAAAGATTATCCATATCAATTTAATTATTTAACAGATTATTAAATTGATATTGTTAAAATTTCCGGGATATTACATTCCTCCCCCCTTAAAATAATTTCGTCCCCGAAATTTAAACAAAGGTAATTTAATAATCTTATTAAAGATTTAAATTTTAAAAACACAATCATATATTTTCAACCATAGCAACCAATCATCCAAACAAACAATTCTAATTATCTAGACAAAATTCTAGATAAAATTCCTCGAGTTTCCCCACGTATATATATATATACCAGGATACTCGCTCTACAAACAATCTAAACAACTAAGCTATAGATCTCCTACTCATCTAGATCTATAGAACTAAACAGAATATCAGACTACAGACGAGTCTGACTCAACAATCAAACATCCAGAACTGCAGATTCCAAAACCAAAGATAGATCAACTACGTACTCCCTCAGAGATACGTAAAACACAATGAATTCCAGTTATCCAAACTGACAATTCAATTCAGAAGACCAAATACTTATCCAGGTCAGAACACAGAAGAGATCCAAACTTACTTCTCCCATCCAGAGATACACTCCAAACTGCTTTCGCTGCTCAACTCTGATATGAGGTAGGACACAAGCACAGACTGGACAACTCATTCCAGAAATAAGGTTCACTGGTCCATAAAGAAAACTCAGATACTCCAGCAAAACTTGAGCTGCTTCACCAACTCCATCTCTAGGAAACATCCTTCCACTAGACTGAACCACCGGTATCACTCCTGGAATCCAGTCGATAAGAAAACTCAACCTTCAGATGCGGACAACTCCTGACTTCTCTGAAGACATCCAGAAAAACTCTGACAACACAAGAGAATACTCAGACAATCGCAAGTCACTTTTGCGATCAACCCATCCTAATTCCAAACAAACTGTTCTCCCTTTACCAATCAGAACAGCTTACACTTATTTATCCAATTTATCGAAGAAATGGATTTACTCTTACTGCTTCTGAACTTCACCTTCAGAAAAACTGCTCATCCAGAAAACTTCCTGCCATCACAGAATACTCCGAGCTGCACTGCTGACACTGATGCCAAGGACTTCCTATTCCAAAGATCTTCGAGAAACTCGAACTCCAAACCAAACAGAAACACCGTGCTGAACTCAGCCACAATACCAAAGCATACACACTTCCTTAATCTTGTTCCAAAGAAAACATCTTCAGGAACATCCATAGTCACTGCATCTCATCATACAGCTACTATTACCTGAGGTATCAAGGTACCATCACTCACTTCTGCCTCATCGACAGATCCAACTCTACTCATCCACACTTCAAAGATAAACTCCGAACCATTACAGTTTCCTTCGGAGATCGATAAAATCCTTCACCACAGCAAAGCTTACTCGAGACAGTATTAGGTCTACAGTCTTGTCAGATATACTTCCAACCTCAACACTCAAATTCTAACTATTTGTAGTCGTGTTACACACACCACTACCCTATCTACCTTTATATCCTATATTGGAAAACCCGAACAGGTAACCCAACAAATAGGTAGAAATATATATATATTTAAAATGATACTTTTTATATAGAAATTATTTCTGGGTAAAATTATTTCATTTACCTCTTTAAAACAATATTGTCTGTTGGCCTGGTTCAAGTGTTTAGAGATCCCTATCAATAACGTTAGCTACTCGTATTGACCAGAATCCATATACCACTCAACCGATCAATTAACACAATATAAAATCATTTTTATATAACTAACAATTACGCGCTCTCAAGATAGACACCACTTCAGAGCCTAGGTATTCACTCAACCTACTGCTCTGATACCACTGTAACGACCACGGCTTTCTCTCCATAGAAAGTCGTATCGCTAATAAGAAAGAAAGGGGTGAGAAAGAGAAAAGAAGAGAAAGAAAGAACTAAACAATATCAGAATCTCACAGCGGAACGAAACAAAATATAATATATCACATAACTATTACATAGTCTTTACATAATCAGAGTTACACAACTTATACAACAAAATAGACAGTTATAATTTCTATCTATTATACAACTCAAGACAAAACAAAGATCTAAACAAGATCAACACAGCGGAAACTACTATCTATATCTACAACGCTGAAGCCTCCTGCTCCATTGCTCCTCCAGATTACTCGTCAAAGCTAAACCTGAATTCCCTTGGCTACTCGTAAAAATTTGAGTACCCAAGAGTTTATAAAACAGAAATAAACAACTTGGGTCAGACATGGGTCTGGTGTGAGTAACAGGTTAAACTTGTTTAACTTCAAAACCTTTTGAAAGAAAAGGTATCACGTAAGACTCCCCACAAATAAACATGGGTAAGTTTTTACCTTACGCTAACCAAAACATTTGATAGGAAATTCGATTGTATTATAATAGGGTCTAGGGTTTTCAAATAAATATGAAATAGCTGAAATTGTTACATTATTAAATTCCAGCATACTAGCCAACAAAGTGGGTTATACAATCAAGTCCGTTATCACTTATTGGAAATTGGATTCCATACAATGGCAGGGCTACCGGGGTACCGCCCGTCACAGTACGTGGCCTAGATCACCGTACCGAGGATCACTCCCAATCCCCTGCAACACAAGGTCGGAACATCCCTTACTGGATAATTCCCGCACAAGATACCTCACGGTTGGGATCAGCAACCGCACCACTAAGTCGAAAATAGAAAGGGACATCTAGACAGAGGTAACCTTGTCCTACTTGGGTGCTACCCACTAACCTTGCTGCACCTCCCCTGTTTTAGCCATTCCCGGTTTGTGAGGCTTGAGGTCACGATTACCTTAGAAAAGAACACATCACTTAGAATGCTCATCGTCCACCTGACGATGTTCTGAAAGCATTCAATCCATACAAGTTCGTTCCGGGTTCGAACGAAACCGAAGGCATTATCTCGTTACACTCGTTTTGGAATCACCCTCAGAGTTAACGACAATAACCCTTGCACTCTGAATCTTCATCTTCACTTGATTCACGACCTATCGTTAATTTGGATCGATGTGGTATTCGGGTCTCCAGACCTGGAAATCCGGTATACGGAAACCCGATCCCGGTCTCATCGAAATCCAAAGCGTATCTTTTAAGGCCAAGTTGTTTTAAAGGTTAAAACAATTCAATTCATTATCTTTATTCACATAGAAAGATAATTCACAATAGATAATCAACATTATCAGATAATCCATATTATCATCACAATTCAACTAACCATCCATATCACACATCATATATCTCATCAGAGATATCAATCAAATGCAAAGCATTCAGTATTATCATCCATCCATAAGTAATGATTTATATCATCTCTAATTAATTTAAAGTTAATTAAATTAATTACTTCATTCTATAAATCCTGCTTACTTAACCTTTAATTAATTACAATCAATTAATTAATTATTCTTTAATAATTCATTTAAATTAATCATCTTTGATTAATTACCTTTTAATTACATCCAAGTAAATTATCCTTTAATTAATTACTTAGATTAATTATCCTTAACCATTTATAGTAATTAACCTTTAATTACTTCATTAATTAATTAACTATAATTAATTAACTTAATCAACTATAATTAATTACATTTATCCTTAATTAATTACATTAATTAATCACTTCATTTATTAATTATTACTTAATTAATCAATCTTAATTACATCATTAATTATATTAATTAATGATCCTTAATTACAAATTAATTATTAATTACTTAAATTAAATTAATTATATTAAGTAATTAACCTTTAATTAAAACACATTTATTAATCACCTTTGATTAACCTCATTCAGTAATTAACTACCCTTAATTACTTTTTTATAACTAAATTAATTACTCCTTAATTAATTTCTTAATTAATCCCTTGATTAATTATTCAAAGTAATTAACTCACATTACTTCCATTAATACTTAATTACTTCCAGTAATTATTTATTATTAACTTCCCTAAATAATCTTACCTTAATAATTACATTAAGTAATTATTTATCAAATCAACTCTTGATTATTCTAAATAAATTAAACTCAATTAATTAACTTAACTAATCAAATTAACTTCAATTAATTACAATAAGTAATTAATTTTTAATTACTTCCATTAAGTAATTCCATTTAAAACAAATTCTATAATTGATTATCCTTAAATTAATTAATCTAATTAATTGTTAAAATTAACCACATTAATTAATTATTTAATAATCCATAGTTAATGACTTCATTAACTATTAATAACTCTTTAATTACTTTTCTTAAGTAATTAACTTAGATTAATTATTATTAATTCCAAATTAATAAATCTTAATAACCAATTAATTAATCTCTAATTATTTAATTAATTAAGTGTTAACCCTACTTAATTAATATTTAATTACTTTATTAATTAATTCTTAACCATTAATTAATACTCTAATTTATAATCCTTAATTATAATTTAATCATTCCTAATCAATTTACCTTTAATCATAAATTAATTTGTTTAAACCATTAATTACCTATTTAATTAATCCAAATGATTAATTAATCAATTAAATTAATTATCCATTAAATTTCCTTATAATTTAATGAACACACATTTCGAATTACTTTAAGATAAAACTTGTTCTTATTAAAAATCAAGTTATTATTTACAAAGTATTTTTAAATCAATTCACTTTAATTTTTCATTCAAAATTTCATTTTAAATTTAAAGATTAAAAATGAAAACAAATTATCTTTAACCACATTTTAAACAATACTTCTAAAACTCTTTTATTTTACAAGTTAAAGAAATACCCATATTATAAATAACTTAAGAATTTGAATCAAATTTACCTTTAAATTCTACCCATTTAATATACAATTTAAACACTAAGGTTATTTAAAACAATTTAATTTAAAAACTGCTTTATTTACAAATATGAGATACAGATTTAAACTTTCCTAGATTTAAACTTTAGATTTAAAAATTCTGTTTAAATGTCTCTTTACAAATTTAAGTCTGTTTAAACTTAACAGACAGTCTTTTTAAAAAAACCTGGCAACAACTGTTACTCGAGGACTCACCAAAAACTTCGAGTCGCCTCTCCAAAATACTCGAGCCACTCACCTGAACAACTCGAGTACGAACTCGAGAATATCATCTTCCCAAACGCTCTACATTCCAGCAATTTACTCGAGACTTTGCTAATTTACTTCGTGCCTCACTCAAAATAACTCGAGAAACACTCGAGTAGCCTTCCCCTGTTAACTCAGACATCACCAGAGATATATACACGATCGTGCACGTGCACCGTAGTTACCACCATCTCCGACCATCGTCGAGCATCCCCACAAGTCGTCGATCATCCCTACACCATATCACGATCATCAATTCTTCGATCAAGACGCAAAATCGAAATTGGGAATACGAGCACCAAACTGGAATACAGGCTTCCTCCAAAACCCTGTCAACATCTCCTCGTCTTCGAAATCTCAACCACCAGAATGCCAGCGACTCCAGCGACGACTTCGTCCACGTCACGACTATCATTTCCCAGAATTTTGTCGAACTCGATCCACTAGAGAAAATGTAGTGATCGATTTTCTTAACCTAGTTAAAACTAGGTTTAAAAATCTAAATCCTAAATCATTTCTGCCTCTATGTTTTAATTTCAATTCTAGTAATTTTCCTGATATCCTCGATCATTACACTATCATTCTTGAAGAAAACAACATCCCAAATTCACTGAGATCATCAAAATTACCAAAAACTCATTTCTAACTTAAACCAGAACTGCTCCTATAATACTAAACTAAAAACTATGATATTAATGCTAAAAATCATATTATCATTTATGTTTTCAATTTATAAATCTGAATTTATAAATTACAAAGTTCGAATTTTTACTTTTATATAACATGCACTGTTATTTTTGATTTACAGAGATGCTTAGTTTTTAAAGTTTTACTTAACTAACATTCTTAACATTCCTCTATGATACATCAATAACTTTTGATTTTAAGTTTAGTTCTAACAAACTAAATCAAATGGTGAAGGTTTTTAAATAAACTTTGAGCCTGGCCAATCAAAACAAGAACAGAGTATATATTCACATATGCACACAATACATCCATTGTTCACAGCAGCTTTCAGTTATACATACAAACATTACATATTTATTCACTTCAAACATGATTATCACATGAAGAAATCAAGCAATTTACTTAAGTTAGTTTTAAATAAAAAGTGTTACTCACCTTATCAAAGATGAACAGAGGCCTATTTTTGAAAACTTGAAACAGGTTTGAACTTTTAAACAAGAATGCCTCCTTTTGATTTGAGAAGTTGAGTTGTTTTCCAGATTTGAATAGAATGCAGACAGTTTGAATTGCTTCCAGAGTTGAAAAGAAGATGTTTGCAGGCCTCAGATTTACAGGATTTTGAAACTATGCAGGCAGGCTTTGTTTTGATTTTAAACTTGAAAATCTAATCTTGAAATCAAGGATGATGATGCTTTGAAAATCTCAGATTAAAAGAAAAATGCATGCAGGCTTTGAATTGAAACCTGATTCTGGTTTAAGGAATTTGATAATGAAATTACAGGCTTTGATGTATATTTGGTTTAAGGAGGAAATTCAGATCTTAAATTTGAATATGAGTTTGGTTTGAGGTGTTTAATTTCTAGTTTGAGGCATTAGATTACTGACTTGATTCAGATTTGAATTAGAGATATGGTTTTAGTTCTCTTGTATTTGAAAAGGAAAATAGAAAGAATCAAACAAAGATATGCCAATGTTTATATAAGTGAATTTGTGATTTATAAAAATAAAAGAAAAAAAATAAAAAGACACTTGTCATTACATTGATTACTTACATTACACATGTTAAAATGGAGCCTTAGAAAAATGACATATGTCTCTTAAGTAATTATTCATATTTTTATTTATTTTAAAAGTAAATAAATGCCTTTTTTCTTATTTATTAAATACTTATATATATATATATAATTACTTTTTAAAGAAAAACAAAAGCTAATTATATTTATAAATAAAAGTTTATACAAATATTTTAAAATCCAAAACAATTCTAAATATTTATTCTTTTGAATTTCAAAACTTAAATTTCAATTTCAATTTAAATTAAATCCTAAGATTCAATATAAAAGTTAAGTTATATATATACATATATAACTATTCATTCAATTAAATATAAATTCCCAATTTACCAAAGCTTCTATTTACAATATATATAAATAAATATATATATTCAAATAGAAATATCTTATTAACTTTTAAAAGATAAAATTACCAATTAATACTAATTTAATCAGATTATTAAATTAAATTCAAATTTTATTATCAAAGATTATCCATATCAATTTAATTATTTAACAGATTATTAAATTGATATTGTTAAAATTTCCGGGATATTACATACAGAAAGCAAGATGCAAACCCTACCAAGGCTGCATTGGATATTCTGAAAAATGCACAATAAGAAATTTATTCTCCCATAAGAACAAATGAGAATGAGATCGTATTCTTATTGTGTAATTAATCAACAACTCAGTGCTACATCTTAATTAAGCTCTCTCGGTGCATAATTACTAATAATCACAACAAGAACACTTTCCATCTTTAAAATGATTTTTTTGCGAGATGATCAGGCAAGTGATTAAGAAAACTGAATTAGTTATAACTAAAATAAAATAAAATTTCAAAAATTTATTTTGCTAAAGAATCAAATATGGTTTTCATAAATATGAAGTTAGCACAAAAATGTTTTTGTTTCCTCACTTTATTATTCAAAAATGAAATGTAGTTAATATAACATATTTTCACTCAAATGAAAACTATTCATTACTCTAGAGTAAATCATTATATCGAGCAAAAACCATATGACTATAATGTTATCATGTCTTTTGTAGCATTCCCTATAATTCTTATCATCATTCGTTTTCAATTATCTATTCTTTATTATGAACAATGATTAATTCCAATTGGTTATGTGGTGCTCAGCGAATCAATTCACATCCTCTGGTTGATGCGTGTATTATATTTACCAAAAATAAGCTAGAATGCTTAGTTAAACTAGCAGTGTTGCTCAGTTAAGTCTAAACTAGCAAGATAATTGCAAAGTGACTCAGTTTGAACTGACTCTCATTTTTGGCTCAGTTGAAACTGAGCATGCTAGTTCGATTTGCACTGAGTATAACTTCTAAAACTAAACTAACAAGATCAGTTGCAAATAGGATTAGTTGTTACTAAGCCTCATCGTTCATATATAGCAACCTTCCTTTACAGCACATGCACATTGTTCATATATGGCAGGACATATTAATCTATCATTTCACACGTTGTATTAATTGACATTTAACTTCTAACGATTTAAGGTATGAAACAACTAGGATAAAACCTGAAAAATTTGAGGGATGCAATGCCATTGGGGCAAGTTCAAAGAAATATCCAAGCTTTTTTATGCAATGGAGAGCCAGTGTGGAAGCTCAAACCAAAGGGTAGAAAGATCAAACTTTTAGTGGGGCATGAATTGAATCATGACCTTGATTATCTTAGAGTTGACTATCAAACACTTTTTATTAGGTAATCAAATCTTTAGCGTAATTATCATCGGAATATCCTGATTACATAGTTATTTCTCTTATTGGTGTATTTTTTTCTGTTAGCAAGGACACTACCACTTATCCACCATTGATGAAAATGAAAAAACTTAGCAACTCAAGTACCTTACACAAACCTATTTAATTACCCAATGCAATAATCTTCCATGTTATTCATAACTGCCCAGTTATTTATTGTTTAAACTATGGGAAAAGTGTACCTCACGTGCTCGTGTACTAGAAATATTGCACACACTTAGCTAAGTAATATGATATATTACATTACATATGTGCAAGGAAAACACAGTTATGGTTTGTGCGTATATTTGAAATATTAATACTTCCAAGATAGCACGTATCACACAAAAAAATTTCTTATTAACATATAAAAAAACATTATACTGAATATAGCATGGACACTCAGACATACATCAATCATACCTATATAGTGTCTAATAAAAGAGAGGAAAGAGTAATTTTAAGACTTACTGAATATTCATTCCATTACGACATGCGTAGCAGACCAAGCTATAACAGAAGAGAGTGTGTCTTCCATGTACTGTAATTTGGATGTTTGTCTCCATAACTCTTTAATTGGCTCTTTTACGGTCTCTATCCAAACTTAGTCGACCAAGCTGCTCTACTGAGGCTCATTCCCCTTCCCATCACTCTTAGTCAACCCGGTCTTTCTTGTCCCAACACTTGTGAAAGTGCATCTTCTCTATAATTTATTTCCATTATATGCACATCTAGTTGTTTAATGGACTAATTATTTTCATTATATGCAAGGCAGTCTCAGTCTGCAATTAAGTAATAGTGTGAAAAAAGTTCAAACAGATTATTATTTTTCCAATTTCGTACTCAAAATATTTTCCTTCTTCGAATACAGAATGATCATTTCTATTTAGAGATCAAAATTTTGCTTTTGACCATGGTTACACAATGCGGGTTTTTACTTTGAATTAATCTGAACAACTTTCTAAAATCGGTAGGGTTGGTGATTAAACAACATAATATTTTGATTATTGGATTATGTATTGGTATCTAGATTGTGTTATTTGCATAATCATTTTATATTCAAACTTCCATCCAGTGACATTGATTATCGAGATCTTTGAGATAGGCTTTGAAGAGTTATTTTTACTGCATACAGAAAAACTAGAACTATATTTTCAGCTTATTGAAAGAATCAATAATATAAACAAGTGAAACATCGGAATTTTTCAGAAATAACCTAGAACTAAATTCCAATTATGCAGAGTAGTAGAAGCTAAAACCTTGCCTGCCCATTTGTGAAACTAAATCCATTTATACTATATGTATATAGCAAAGCAATTATTATTCCCAATAAAATTAACCAATCTAAACCATGACTGATACTACTAATAAATCACTGATCATTTAACTTCAATCATACTCAAAACTAAACAAAATAAAATAATTTATTAAGTAATCTAACATAACTACACACACACACACACAAATATATATATATATACACACACATTCAAACTGCACTTCTAGAGACGGAATCATAATTTATTAAGTATGAACTTACTATAGTATCTGTAGCAATCATATTCACCAGTTCACCAATTTTCCTAGTGTGAGATTTGATTTAGACTGCACTTCTAGAGACGGAAGAGTGATCACTACTTTGCTTTTTCTACATTCAAAAGAACATCAAATAACACACTTCATTAATTAAAAAGTTCATAAATATTACAGTAAATAAAACTATCCTTTTTCTTACCAAATCTTCAGCCAGTCGAGCCATTTCTTTATGACCGCATGTGTGTGGCAACTGCTTCTGTCTAATAGCTTTGCTCTTCTCACTCAATGCCTAAAATAAGAGAAACATAAAAAAATTCAAGACCAAAAATAGCAGCTGATAGCAAATCTATAATTATCTAGCACGATTGCAAGCCTATTGTCAAGAAATCTAAGTTCTATCGTGATGCTTGTAATAAAAGAGAAAAATATTCATTGTAACTTTGAACTTATCTAAGCTAAAGTCTATGTATAAGCCATCATCTATGGCAAGCTATAGTCATTTAGCACACGGCATCAAGTTAACTTTTGTTAGGTGCAATACATTCTAAACTTTCCACATAATAGATATTCATTTATACCAAGCTGTTTAAATAAGCATCTGTATCGTATTAACTTCTTCAAAAAATAAATATTTCCGTACTAAAACCCATAGTCTTTGTCCAAACACCATCCATCCAACATAAACAGTAGCTAAATTAATACAGTTTTCAATTAAGCTTTATTCTAGGGTTTACCAAATTTCTAACCTAGAAATCCAAGCAATGACGTGTCGACTTCGGAACTGGAGCGGAGATCGGAGATGACGAGCTGGATCGTAGAATGGAGATGGAGTAGAACTTAGATTAGGAGGGAGACGAAACTTAATGACGGTTATTTTGGTTTTCGAAGGAAGATGGGAATTGGCCAAGTGTTTTGGGAGGGAGACGAAAATTTTGGGGATGGGAATTTTGGTTTTGGGCCAAGCGTTACGGACGTAGAAAAGAAAACAAATAAAGTAAAAAATATAATAAACAATAACGCTTTGGAATATTGTGTTATCAAATGGCGTTATTAATAACATAATTTTAGAGATCTCATTGCATTAGAAATCAAACAAGCAAATGCAACAAAAGCTAAATTGTCTTCATATGACTCAACAACAAACAATAGAACAAATTTTGTACTTTGGTCGATTCATAATTTCATCATAAATGCTAAATATTAGTTGTTGCATCTAGGTATTTTTTTAGTTTGTACATCCTAAACTGTATTTTTTCTCCAATTATTTTAACTTGTATTTTGCTAAAACTAATAACGAAAGGTGTTTCTTAAAACTTGTTTTATAGGAGGGATGGTTGTGTATTTTGAAACTTAAAAATGGTATTTAACAAAAGTTCTAATTTCAAAATTTGACTGACAACCAGAATTTTAAACCTTGATTTCAGTACACCAAACTGTCCTTTTAATTTACATAAATAGTGGAATAAAAGGGTTTCCTAAGTTGGTTATAATTTATCTAAGATATTAAAGAATAAACGGTCAATAAAGTTCAATGGTCTATTTATCTCAGGGAAAAGAAAAACATTTTTACCTATTGAGAAACAATAAGTGAAAACAAGAATTGGTCCCAGAAACTTATACAGTTCTCACATGTAGACAAAAGAGTGAGAACTCAAGATGCCCGTTTGAAAAACGAAAAGTGTTATATGCTAATGGTTTATTTTGTTTTCGGAAAAATGCAAGCTAAACATAAAAATACGTCAATAGCTAATTTTACGAAATAAATATATTAAGTAGATGAAAGAAGCAATTTTATAAATTAAAGAGCGAAAAGTCAGAAAAAACTACTACTGGTACTGCTGAATTTATGAAACAACCATAGCCATGTATTGGGAACCCACTAACATGACAAACTAACATAAGACTTTGTTTGTATCCAGTGGAAGTCTGTTTCACTAAACAGAAGAAAATAGTTAAACTCAGCTCAGGGTAAATTCCTAACTATAGTAAAAACCCTCATTGTAGAATAGTTACCAAGTTATTAGATATGCAAAACAAAGGAAAGATGAGAGTGAAACAAAGTAAAACCGGTTGAAACCTGGTTTGCAAGAACCTAAAATGAAAAGGGAAAGAAAGAAAAGTAAAAGCAATCAAAGTAAGGCCAAGGGAAACACTTTTGCAAAGCGGACTTTACATGCACAATAAGTCATTTTTGTCATGGGTTTGGGATGATCACCTCTCATGCTCCTTTTTACCTTAATTTATCTGATAATTGTTCATTTTCTTCTCTTCTTTTAACCGGGATTCAACTTAATATTGTTAAATCTAATAATTGACTAAGATATGAGCAAGTCAAACTATTTTCATTACATGAAAACATACAGCTATAATTGTAACGACCCCGAATTTTATATATATTTAAATTAATAATTAATTGTATTTTTGAATAAAAATAGTAAAATAAATTTGATTTAGGTGATGCGAGTTTCCCCGGATTCAAGTATATTCTGTATAAATCATTTAAATTTAAAATTTTTGAATATATGAGAATATATATCTGTATTTGAACATATCCGACTAAATTTGAAATAATATAACATATATTTGACTTGAATTTAAATTGTAAATAAATGGTTTTAAAAATAAATATAGGGTTAAATAATAATAGAATGTCTTTATAAATGAATTCTTATTTTTAAATAGAAATTGTCATTTCAAATTACTTATAAAAATATATAAAAATATGTGTGTTTTGAAAGGAGCTACGGTTTGAAATAGTAATAAATAAACAGGATATGCAGGTAAGTATAAACGCCAAGCAAATAGCAAGTAAAGAAATATATGTAGACAAATATGAAACAAATAATACAAATATATATGATAAATATATATATACATAGTTTTATTCAATCTAAAGTAAATATATGTATCTTAGAAAAATCAATACGAAATAATACCAAGTAATAAAACAAACAAATTTTGATACAAAAAGGCAAAGAAAATAAGTATAAAAGTATCTTTGTAAGCCTACAAAATAGAAGCCACCAGATTCTTGCTAATGCAATGTATAACATAGAATTAAAACAAAAATAAAATACAAGTGGTACAAGGCAATTAATGCCAATATCTTAGTACACAATAACTTATCATCTCAGCCGAAATAGTAGGGATTATTTCAGCCACCACATAAGAAAGATCACTGACCCAAACAAATAAAAATCCCTGCTTATAATTGTACTAGAGAAGAAAATTGTATCATGTTGTACAAGCAAAATAATATCACCAGTACTCTTCCTTTCTATACACCAACCAACCTCATTTCAGTTCGTTTATTCTCAAAACTGAGTAGAAAACTAAAGCAATATCATCTCATATCCAAACAAACATTAACTTTAAAACATCAAAACAATTTATCCAAAGTCTGAGATCAAGAGGAAGCTTCAGCTATCAAGTTCAAAACCAGATTTCATCTTCAACTTAAAAGACTACAACTTCAACTTAAATCTGAAACTCTGGAAATAAAAGTGAGTAACTTCATATTTTTAATAACTTAAGTTTTAATCTAGTTGCATGATAAATATCAGAGATTTTGTGTGTGTGAAAATATATGCATTGCACTATATTTTGGTGAGATGAAGCCTGCATACTGTTATCTGGATTTTGCCTTTGTTTATAGGTTTCAAAACTCTAGGTTAATTCAAAATCACTACTGCTCAATCTATTGATTGTTAGGACAAAGCATCTAAGCAGAATATGTTTGGTTGATTTAAAAGTAAATTTTAAAATTTGAATTCATGCTAAACAAAGTTGATCTGCTCTGGAAAACCTTAAGAACAGTTAAAATTTAATACAAGTGACATTTTCGAATATCTTGAATTATCAATTCAAGTTTATAAACTGATTACTAAATCAAAATTTGGATTTTTGAAACTTAAATCACATTTTTTAGTAATGGGTGGAGTTTGCATTGCTGGGTTGATCAATTTGGGAAGTTTGGATTCCCTCGGGCAATACACTTGATCGGAGTGATGGAGGTTTGTTGGGGAGGTAGATGAGTGATCGGAGAGGCCATGAAAAATGGTCGGAGGCACTCGCGATCACTGTGGCGATGGTGGTTTTCGATTTCAGTGGGTAAACCTAATTTTTGTTGCGATTTGTATTTGGTCTCGTTCCTCATCAATAGGTGATCGAGTTCGACGTGGGCTTCGGAGTTGGTGGAGGAGGTGTTGAGGAGTGGATGGACGAAGATTCGTGGATTCCGGTGGTCTTGGTCGTGAGAACGACGAATTTCCAGGTTTTGGGGTGGTAGTTGTTTTCCTGTTCCAGTTTTGGGTTGAACTCGAATTCGACTTCGAGTTATGGGATGGAGGATCTGATGCTTGCGTTGGGTTGTCAGGGTGGAGGTCGACTTGTCAGAGGCCGGAGGGGAGTTCGTCAACGATCGGCGTCGTTGTACACGTGCACGAATTTGGGGGTGTCAGCCTGGGAGTTGCCAGAGAAGTACGCGATTCTTCTCGCGTGTGACTCGGGTAAATCGAGTACGTTACTCGAAGCAAATCGTCACTGTCTCGGGTAGGACTGTTTTTTTAGTTTTGACAATGCCCAGTTCTACTCGAGTTCGTACTCAGGTAAATTGCGCCCTGGCTCGGGAAATACCCTGTTTTTCTCGAGGTAAATTCGTGGAGCTCGGGTCAAAATTTTGTACAGGCTTTCAAACCTGAAACTGTTTTGTTTGGAAATTTTAAAACAAAAATTAAATTATGAAGCAAGGTTAGAACTAAGATTTCAGAAGTAAAGTTAAATACAACTTCAAATTCAGCTTGAGATTTAGTCTGGGGAATTTAAGTTAAAAAAATTAAATTGTTTAAAAACTTAAAGGTGTAAAAGGAAAAGAAAAAAAAAACCTGAACTTAATTATAATTTGAATTGAATTCCAGATATTGAAAGGAAATTATGTTTTATAAAATTTAAATCATTAAATAAGTTAAATGTTAAGGTCTTCTTTTCATATGTGAAATTTAAAGTAAATTGATCTTTAACTTTATTTAAGTTAAATAAGAATTCATTGTAAATCTTGAAATAGAAGTGAAGTTTTAAATGAAAATTTGAAACGAATGGCTTCAACCATTTTTTTTAAGTGATGATTAAATCATGAATATAAACGAGTTGGCTTTAAATAATGAAGATAATTCATTGAGAATGAATTCTTAATAGCTAATCAATTTATCATCAATAATGATTTAATGTAAGTAAATTTCTTTAGAAAAGTAATTAAAGGAATTTAAGTAGTTGATAAAGGTTATTAACTAAGATTATTTAAATAAACAATCAATGTGATAAATTTTAACAATTAATCTAGAATAATCACTTGATAATTTGGGGAATTACAATTACTCAGAGAAGTAATTAATAGTTAATCATTGAATGTGATTAATTGAATGATGATTTAAAATTTGAGTATAATTATCTGTTAATGAATTAAAGGATTATTTAATAATGGTGATTAATTAAGATTAATTTAGTAATTAAAGTTTAATTGATTCATTAATTAAGAATGATTAGTTAATAATTACTGGTTAACTAATAAATTTGAAAGGGAATTTATTTCAAATAATTTGTAATTAATTAATGATTAATTAACCCGGATTAGAAATTCATAAGTAATTAATCTAATTTGAATAAATCAGATAATTAACTGACCTTACTTATGAATATTTGGATTTGATTGGATGATTGAATTGTTTGATATTTCCTGATCTGTGATGCTTTGTGATATATTCTGATTGGTGCGTAACCTTTACTGCAGTTTATTTATCTGAAATTTATATATATCTGTGATCTGTGCATGAACGATAAGCGTTATAGTTTATATCGCTTATCAACTATATTTCTGTATTCTGATCTGTGATGACTGTATGATGTTGCACTATTGTGTGTTAAACCCTGGACCACACTTTTACACACATCAATATGGATTTCACGTGGAAATCGGTTAAGTCACAGATAATTTAAATTTGATGTTTTTGAAATTGAAATTTTAATTTCAATTGATTTTGAAATTAGAAATTCGGGTTTAATGTGAAAAGCTTTTGAAATGGAATTTCAAAGATAAAAGTTATTTTGAATAACTTAATCGAGTTTTGAAAATTTAAATAATTTGATTTAAATTTGAATTCAAGTTTGAAATTGAATCCTATGATTTGGAACTAGGGATTAAAAATGTTATAAATGTGTTTATATGAAGTTAAACCATTTTAAAAAGTATAATTTTGAGAAATTTGATTTAACCCAAGAACTTTAACTCGTATGAATGAATCAGATTTCCAAAATAAAAACTGTTTGTTTTCAAATGATAAAAGCTTTCAGATAAGAAATGAAATTCCAGTTTAATTAAAGGAATTTCAAGACTGAATTGAAAAATGGGTTTCCAAGTTATGAATGAATTCTTTTTGAAAGCTATGAATTAAATCTGTTTATTTTTAACAGATTTAAAATGATGAATTGTTTAACCATTTGAAATGAAATTGTTTCGAAAGCTATGAGTTAAATCTTTGATTTAAAGATTTAACAAGTTAATCAAATTGAAATGGGAATTAATTTGGAAAATCTGTGATTAAATCTTTTATTTAAAAGATTAAAGTGTGGAAATTGTTTTCAACAATTGAAGGTTGTTAAAGTGAATCTTTTTGTTTAAAAGATTAAGAATGGTAATTTCTTAAACCATTTGAAAACAAAGTTTGGGTTTAAGTTGTGACTTAATTGAAATCCCAATATCCATATATTGTTAAATATTGCGCTCACTATTCGGTTTAGCCGGGAGAGGACCTTTGTGTCACATAACCCATTCCGAATAAGTGATTCGACGTTATGGATAGCATTTGAAGACCGGTGTTGAAGACCGGATATTTTTCGAAAATGAAAGGACAACCTATCGAATGTCTCTGCACCGAGTTGCTCCGGTATAGAGATTTATATCACTCTTTTGTGATGGGAAGTCCGGACGTGATTGAAAATTATCCGGATTTGCAAGGGCTTCGTGAGAAGTGCCTTCGGTTCTGTTCGATCCCGGAACAGACTTGTATGGATACATGTCTGACATTACACTTTGAGATATAAAGCCGATTTCTTTCAAATACATTTCTATTGGTGGCGGAGAATTTATTCTCTTAGCTTAACACCCTTCTCTGAGACGTACGAGCTCAGAGGTTATGTAGTTGAAATTTATCAGCGATATATCCCAATTTGGTAATGTGGCATGCTGAGTGTTGTTGTGTGATGATCAGTGTTTGATCATTTGTGATATGATCATTTGTTTGATCATTTATCTTTGTGATCATAGGTTGATCATCTGTTGACCCAAAGCATGGCTTTGTGACAAAGCGTAGCTTTGTGGACGAGACTTCGTCAGAGCCTCACAACCCGGAAATGGTCGAAACAGGAATGTTGCGGCAAGGTTATGAGGGTCGCGCCCTTTAGGGTATGTCATTTCCTTCTGGAAAAGGGTGGTATTATGGTATGGAGCCCTGATACTTACTCATGTGGATACACTTATTATGTGTGATGATGGTTACGAGCGCTCGGATAAAGGTCCCAAAGGACCGGGGGATGGCATAGTCGTGAGTTACCTGTTACAGGGGTAACCCGGCCTTGTTGGCAGAGAGCAGTTTGTCTCTCGGGACGTCCAGCCAGAGGCGATCCCATGCGGCGGAAGGAAGTTCCTTAGCCTGACCATTTGTTGGAAATCCATCTTCCAAATACGAACTTTGTACGGTTTTAGTTGTAGAACCTGCCATCTAATATGGTAGCTATAGTAGGCATAGTATAATGGTATCTATGCTGGCTAAGATTAATATTATACTTTCGAAATGGTTTCCACTATGCACTAGTAATAATATCCAATTTTTGCGTAGTAAGCATCTTTGACTATCATAAGAAGAAATCTCCTCCAATTCTGCGTTTGCATTGTGTGTGTGGCGGGAGGTCTTATGGTAGTTTCATTTTCCAAAAGCATTGCGGATTTCAATGTTTAAAATCTTTTGTGTTTGTTTAAAGATAAACTGTTTTTGTTGCTCACACCAGTCCCATGACTGATCCGGAGTTTATTGTTCCCTTCCTAAACTCTGGGTGCTCATTAATTTTCACACGAGCAGTCTAGAGTTGGGTTTCTTTTCAGATATTCAGGTTTAGTAGATTATCTGGAGCTAGTTCATTCATCGGAGTTGGTTATCTTGGAGTTGTGGATTCATTCTTGTCTGAAGATCATTTTGGAGTTATCACTTCTATTGATATTGTTCCGCTGCTGTTGTTATCTTTTCTTTTCCGCTGCTATTTCTTGTATCATATCTCTGATGTATATTGATATTCATTGTATCACTCTGTTGTATCAGATATTGTATATCAATGTATTATTCTTTTTATTCCGCTGTGTTATTTACTTAATGTTGTTATAGCTCCGGCGAATCGGATTTGAACGATCGAATCTGCGGCATTCTAGTACAATGTGAAGTACGGATGTTGATTTTCGAGCGGGCAAAACCCAATACGTTACATTTGGTATCAGAGCTAAGGTTGAACTTTAGCTCAGGAGTATAACACATTAAGTAGCTCATTAGAGATAGAGTGAAGTAAACTCTAGAATGAGTAATTCTCAGATATCCATCCGTATGCCTCAGTAAATTCTCTTACTATCCACTGATAGTAGATATGAGTGCAAGAAGAGGACGAGATAGGGGACAGGGGAATACGATTATAAATGGTCAATACCCTAAAAGAATGGAAGCAATCTTTTTGTTTATCAATTTCTTTTGTTCAACATCTTTTCTCAATTCTTTGATAATTTCTGGTAGATCCAGGAATAAATTCGATATATAAAAAAAATGGGACGTAAACTCTAGATAGGCCAAATTGTTTGTTTGGATGTATTGTTTGCTTTGATTGTTATAGTTGATAGGTATACCTTAGTTCTAAACTGAAAGTTATGAAATTGTATCCATATATCTATTAATTCTTTGGGTTTGGAAATATATTCTACGGATGGTTAGTTATCCTTTCGAACTGACCGATGCCCCTGCATATTTCGTAGATCTGGATAACCCGAGTATCTTCTGAAGTGTTAAAATAGATTCGTTCTTGTATCTGTTATTGATATTCTGATTTGGTAAGCCAAATGCAGAATAGCTGTTCAGTTTGATTTGATGAAACTTTCTTCATCTATCTTTGTGTCTCTTTGGTAATTTCGAGGACGAAATTCTTTTAAGGGGGGAAGTCTGTAACGACCCCGAATTTTATATATATTTAAATTAATAATTAATTGTATTTTTGAATAAAAATAGTAAAATAAATTTGATTTAGGTGATGCGAGTTTCCCCGGATTCAAGTATATTCTGTATAAATCATTTAAATTTAAATTTTTTGAATATATGAGAATATATATCTGTATTTGAACATATCCGACTAAATTTGAAATAATATAACATATATTTGACTTGAATTTAAATTGTAAATAAATGGTTTTAAAAATAAATATAGGGTTAAATAATAATAGAATGTCTTTATAAATGAATTCTTATTTTTAAATAGAAATTGTCATTTCAAATTACTTATAAAAATATATACAAATATGTGTGTTTTGAAAGGAGCTACGGTTTGAAATAGTAATAAATAAACAGGATATGCAGGTAAGTATAAACGCCAAGCAAATAGCAAGTAAAGAAATATATGTAGACAAATATGAAACAAATAATACAAATATATATGATAAATATATATATACATAGTTTTATTCAATCTAAAGTAAATATATGTATCTTAGAAAAATCAATACGAAATAATACCAAGTAATAAAACAAACAAATTTTGATACAAAAAGGCAAAGAAAATAAGTATAAAAGTATCTTTGTAAGCCTACAAAATAGAAGCCACCAGATTCTTGCTAATGCAATGTATAACATAGAATTAAAACAAAAATAAAATACAAGTGGTACAAGGCAATTAATGCCAATATCTTAGTACACAATAACTTATCATCTCAGCCGAAATAGTAGGGATTATTTCAGCCACCACATAAGAAAGATCACTGACCCAAGCAAATAAAAATCCCTGCTTATAATTGTACTAGAGAAGAAAATTGTATCATGTTGTACAAGCAAAATAATATCACCAGTACTCTTCCTTTCTATACACGAACCAACCTCATTTCAGTTCGTTTATTCTCAAAACTGAGTAGAAAACTAAAGCAATATCATCTCATATCCAAACAAACATTAACTTTAAAACATCAAAACAATTTATCCAAAGTCTGAGATCAAGAGGAAGCTTCAGCTATCAAGTTCAAAACCAGATTTCATCTTCAACTTAAAAGACTACAACTTCAACTTAAATCTGAAACTCTGGAAATAAAAGTGAGTAACTTCATATTTTTAATAACTTAAGCTTTAATCTAGTTGCATGATAAATATCAGAGATTTTGTGTGTGTGAAAATATATGCATTGCACTATATTTTGGTGAGATGAAGCCTGCATACTGTTATCTGGATTTTGCCTCTGTTTATAGGTTTCAAAACTCTAGGTTAATTCAAAATCACTATTGCTCAATCTATTGATTGTTAGGACAAAGCATCTAAGCAGAATATGTTTGGTTGATTTAAAAGTAAATTTTAAAATTTGAATTCATGCTAAACAAAGTTGATCTGCTCTGGAAAACCTTAAGAACAGTTAAAATTTAATACAAGTGACATTTTCGAATATCTTGAATTATCAATTCAAGTTTATAAACTGATTACTAAATCAAAATTTGGATTTTTGAAACTTAAATCACATTTTTTAGTAATGGGTGGAGTTTGCATTGCTGGGTTGATCAATTTGGGAAG
Source organism: Allium fistulosum (assembly GCA_030737815.1). NCBI lineage: Eukaryota > Viridiplantae > Streptophyta > Magnoliopsida > Asparagales > Amaryllidaceae > Allium > Allium fistulosum. The sequence goes on along the minus strand of CM060904.1, from coordinate 1,120,783,325 downwards.
TTTGGATTCCCTCGGGCAATACACTTGATTGGAGTGATGGAGGTTTGTTGGGGAGGTAGATGAGTGATCGGAGAGGCCATGAAAAATGGTCGGAGGCACTCGCGATCACTGTGGCGATGGTGGTTTTCGATTTCAGTGGGTAAACCTAATTTTTGTTGCGATTTGTATTTGGTCTCGTTCCTCATCAATAGGTGATCGAGTTCGACGTGGGCTTCGGAGTTGGTGGAGGAGGTGTTGAGGAGTGGATGGACGAAGATTCGTGGATTCCGGTGGTCTTGGTCGTGAGAACGACGAATTTCCAGGTTTTGGGGTGGTAGTTGTTTTCCTGTTCCAGTTTTGGGTTGAACTCGAATTCGACTTCGAGTTATGGGATGGAGGATCTGATGCTTGCGTTGGGTTGTCAGGGTGGAGGTCGACTTGTCAGAGGCCGGAGGGGAGTTCGTCAACGATCGGCGTCGTTGTACACGTGCACAAATTTGGGGGTGTCAGCCTGGGAGTTGCCAGAGAAGAACGCGATTCTTCTCGCGTGTGACTCGGGTAAATCAAGTACGTTACTCGAAGCAAATCGTCACTGTCTCGGGTAGGACTGTTTTTTTTTAGTTTTGACAATGCCCAGTTCTACTCGAGTTCGTACTCAGGTAAATTGCGCCCTGGCTCGGGAAATACCCTGTTTTTCTCGAGGTAAATTCGTGGAGCTCGGGTCAAAATTTTGTACAGGCTTTCAAACCTGAAACTGTTTTGTTTGGAAATTTTAAAACAAAAATTAAATTATGAAGCAAGGTTAGAACTAAGATTTCAGAAGTAAAGTTAAATACAACTTCAAATTCAGCTTGAGATTTAGTCTGGGGAATTTAAGTTAAAAAATTTAAATTGTTTAAAAACTTAAAGGTGTAAAAGGAAAAGAAAAAAAAACTTGAACTTAATTATAATTTGAATTGAATTCCAGATATTGAAAGGAAATTATGTTTTATAAAATTTAAATCATTAAATAAGTTAAATGTTAAGGTCTTCTTTTCATATGTGAAATTTAAAGTAAATTGATCTTTAACTTTATTTAAGTTAAATAAGAATTCATTGTAAATCTTGAAATAGAAGTGAAGTTTTAAATGAAAATTTGAAACGAATGGCTTCAACCATTTTTTTTTAAGTGATGATTAAATCATGAATATAAACGAGTTGGCTTTAAATAATGAAGATAATTCATTGAGAATGAATTCTTAATAGCTAATCAATTTATCATCAATAATGATTTAATGTAAGTAAATTTCTTTAGAAAAGTAATTAAAGGAATTTAAGTAGTTGATAAAGGTTATTAACTAAGATTATTTAAATAAACAATCAATGTGATAAATTTTAACAATTAATCTAGAATAATCACTTGATAATTTGGGGAATTATAATTACTCAGAGAAGTAATTAATAGTTAATCATTGAATGTGATTAATTGAATGATGATTTAAAATTTGAGTATAATTATCTGTTAATGAATTAAAGGATTATTTAATAATGGTGATTAATTAAGATTAATTTAGTAATTAAAGTTTAATTGATTCATTAATTAAGAATGATTAGTTAATAATTACTGGTTAACTAATAAATTTGAAAGGGAATTTATTTCAAATAATTTGTAATTAATTAATGATTAATTAACCCGGATTAGAAATTCATAAGTAATTAATCTAATTTGAATAAATCAGATAATTAACTGACCTTACTTATGAATATTTGGATTTGATTGGATGATTGAATTGTTTGATATTTCCTGATCTGTGATGCTTTGTGATATATTCTGATTGGTGCGTAACCTTTACTGCAGTTTATTTATCTGAAATTTATATATATCTGTGATCTGTGCATGAACGATAAGCGTTATAGTTTATATCGCTTATCAACTATATTTCTGTATTCTGATCTGTGATGACTGTATGATGTTGCACTATTGTGTGTTAAACCCTGGACCACACTTTTACACACATCAATATGGATTTCACGTGGAAATCGGTTAAGTCACAGATAATTTAAATTTGATGTTTTTGAAATTGAAATTTTAATTTCAATTGATTTTGAAATTAGAAATTCGGGTTTAATGTGAAAAGCTTTTGAAATGGAATTTCAAAGATAAAAGTTATTTTGAATAACTTAATCGAGTTTTGAAAATTTAAATAATTTGATTTAAATTTGAATTCAAGTTTGAAATTGAATCCTATGATTTGGAACTAGGGATTAAAAATGTTATAAATGTGTTTATATGAAGTTAAACCATTTTAAAAAGTATAATTTTGAGAAATTTGATTTAACCCAAGAACTTTAACTCGTATGAATGAATCAGATTTCCAAAATAAAAACTGTTTGTTTTCAAATGATAAAAGCTTTCAGATAAGAAATGAAATTCCAGTTTAATTAAAGGAATTTCAAGACTGAATTGAAAAATGGGTTTCCAAGTTATGAATGAATTCTTTTTGAAAGCTATGAATTAAATCTGTTTATTTTTAACAGATTTAAAATGATGAATTGTTTAACCATTTGAAATGAAATTGTTTCGAAAGCTATGAGTTAAATCTTTGATTTAAAGATTTAACAAGTTAATCAAATTGAAATGGGAATTAATTTGGAAAATCTGTGATTAAATCTTTTATTTAAAAGATTAAAGTGTGGAAATTGTTTTCAACAATTGAAGGTTGTTAAAGTGAATCTTTTTGTTTAAAAGATTAAGAATGGTAATTTCTTAAACCATTTGAAAACAAAGTTTGGGTTTAAGTTGTGACTTAATTGAAATCCCAATATCCATATATTGTTAAATATTGCGCTCACTATTCGGTTTAGCCGGGAGAGGACCTTTGTGTCACATAACCCATTCCGAATAAGTGATTCGACGTTATGGATAGCATTTGAAGACCGGTGTTGAAGACCAGATATTTTTCGAAAATGAAAGGACAACCTGTCGAATGTCTCTGCACCGAGTTGCTCCGGTATAGAGATTTATATCACTCTTTTGTGATGGGAAGTCCGGACGTGATTGAAAATTATCCGGATTTGCAAGGGCTTCGTGAGAAGTGCCTTCGGTTCTGTTCGATCCCGGAACAGACTTGTATGGATACATGTCTGACATTACACTTTGAGATATAAAGCCGATTTCTTTCAAATACATTTCTGTTGGTGGCGGAGAATTTATTCTCTTAGCTTAACACCCTTCTCTGAGACGTACGAGCTCAGAGGTTATGTAGTTGAAATTTATCAGCGATATATCCCAATTTGGTAATGTGGCATGCTGAGTGTTGCTGTGTGATGATCAGTGTTTGATCATTTGTGATATGATCATTTGTTTGATCATTTATCTTTGTGATCATAGGTTGATCATCTGTTGACCCAAAGCATGGCTTTGTGACAAAGCGTAGCTTTGTGGACGAGACTTCGTCAGAGCCTTACAACCCGAAAATGGTCGAAACAGGAATGTTGCGGCAAGGTTATGAGGGTCGCGCCCTTTAGGTTATGTCATTTCCTTTTGGAAAAGGGTGGTATTATGGTATGGAGCCCTGATACTTACTCATGTGGATACACTTATTATGTGTGATGATGGTTACGAGCGCTTGGATAAAGGTCCCAAAGGACCGGGGGATGGCATAGTCGTGAGTTACCTGTTACAGGGGTAACCCGGCCTTGTTGGCAGAGAGCAGTTTGTCTCTCGGGACGTCCAGCCAGAGGCGATCCCATACGGCGGAAGGAAGTTCCTTAGCCTGACCATTTGTTGGAAATCCATCTTCCAAATACGAACTTTGTACGGTTTTAGTTGTAGAACCTGCCATCTAATATGGTAGCTATAGTAGGCATAGTATAATGGTATCTATGCTGGCTAAGATTAATATTATACTTTCGAAATGGTTTCCACTATGCACTAGTAATAATATCCAATTTTTGCGTAGTAAGCATCTTTGACTATCATAAGAAGAAATCTCCTCCAATTCTGCGTTTGCATTGTGTGTGTGGCGGGAGGTCTTATGGTAGTTTCATTTTCCAAAAGCATTGCGGATTTCAATGTTTAAAATCTTTTGTGTTTGTTTAAAGATAAACTGTTTTTGTTGCTCACACCAGTCCCATGACTGATCCGGAGTTTATTGTTCCCTTCCTAAACTCTGGGTGCTCATTAATTTTCACACGAGCAGTCTAGAGTTGGGTTTCTTTTCAGATATTCAGGTTTAGTAGATTATCTGGAGCTAGTTCATTCATCGGAGTTGGTTATCTTGGAGTTGTGGATTCATTCTTGTCTGAAGATCATTTTGGAGTTATCACTTCTATTGATATTGTTCCGCTGCTGTTGTTATCTTTTCTTTTCCGCTGCTATTTCTTGTATCATATCTCTGATGTATATTGATATTCATTGTATCACTCTGTTGTATCAGATATTGTATATCAATGTATTATTCTTTTTATTCCGCTGTGTTATTTACTTAATGTTGTTATAGCTCCGGCGAATCGGATTTGAACGATCGAATCTGCGGCATTCTAGTACAATGTGAAGTACGGATGTTGATTTTCGAGCGGGCAAAACCTGATACGTTACAATAATGATTTGTAAATTCATTATTTACATATATATGAACTGAAAATAACAACGATTTAAATAGAAAATACGATTTAAAGTAAAGAATACAATGATTTAAACAAGAAAATCTCATAAATAAAACTTTTATAAGAAATAAATTGAAAATTTTGATATTTATAGTACCAAGATTTATGGTTTATCACTATTCCGGAGTTGATGCGTTAAACTGAACTAAACGACACAAATTAATTAATAAGAAACTGAAATGAGCCGATGTGATTCTGAACTAAACTGAAGTGAGATTATGCGATTATGAACTGAACTGAGTTGATGTGATTCTTGAGTTGATGCGTTCGAACGACACAAATTAATACAATAAATTGAGCCGATAGAACTTCAATTGAACGACACAAATCGAGATTGAAAAGAGGAAAGACAAAACCATTTTTCAGGTATGTCGTCTAAAATGAAATTTGACAATGCTTTTGGTAAGTTAGGGATAAGGACGTAATTTGCTTTAATTTGGCCTGCAAACTAATATTTTAACTGATGAGCCTGAAAATCAATAGATTGACGCATGCGAGCCCTTTATCCTAATTCCCCCTTAAACAAACTTGTCTTGCATACATTTTATAAAATTTAGAAACACTGCCACTATATTAGTAAACTAAATCAAAATTCACACGGTATAACAACATCATGTAACATATGAAAAGAAACTTATGAAAATATGGAAAATAGTATGACCAAAAACAACACAACCAATTGTCAGATAAACATATGCAGCATCATAGAAATGTCCAACAATTCAATCAAGTTAGCAAATAAACGCATTAGAATGCATCAAATAGAGCTGAAATAGTGCAAAAGTGAATTGTATTAATGGAAAGACACTTCTGACGTTTGAAAATCAACATCAAAAACCTAATTTTTTTTTCAAACCGTAATAATGAATAAAATCAAATCTTGAATCTCTTTCAAATAGATAATCATAGTTCGATGTATAATGGCAGTACAATTGGAAAGAATAAAAAAATAAACAAGAATTTTTTTTCTCAATTACCTCAGTTTGGCCGATAATGGATTTGATAACTACATAGAATCAAGTTGAAGGCGTAAGGAACCATATCCCATCCATTAAGCAGAAGAAGTTGACGATGTTCCAATTTCCACGAAGACGAATGGAGTTGATTGAGAAAACCCTAATTTTGGGAGGGATATGAAAATGGTTAAGTGTTTTTGGGAGGGAGATGAAACTGATTAATTGTATTTCTGGAGGGAAGACGAAAATTTTGGAGCTAAGAGCGTTACACAGCACGGTACCAAACAAAATGAGTTAAAAAACAAATGATTAAGTGTAAACAATAACGCTTTAGAATAACGCGTTATTAAATGACGTTAGTAATAACATATTTTCTTATAGTGAATAGTACTCAGCAATTGGTAGTTCTTAGTTTTACTATGACTCAATGAAAATTTGTAACGAGAAATAGGTTCGAGATCGACTTCTTCAGTTTAGTCTAAATAAAAATAAGCATTTCATTAATAGAATGAAATATGAAAAAAAATAAAACTTCCAATCAACCATATCTAGACCAAATATCAAAATATAAAAACATAAAAGAATATTACAAAAAATTATGATTGTTCGGTATCAAGCATAAAGTTAAAAGATTTGCATCCTTTACCTCAATACGAATGACATCACTGGAGGAAGAACCTTCGGCCTTCTTAGCTTCTTCATATTGTTGGTTGAAGTGTGTCTCAACCAATAGAGGTGCATTTTCTTTAAGAAAACCAAAGGTCAAAGGGTGGCCTTTGTCTAGGCTTTTAGCATAAGCCTTATACAATACTTCAAAAGCCTTTATACTAACCTCGTCTCTTACTTGCTCGAGGTCAGGAGTCCTTCGGCATCATTCTTTGATTTAACCAGCTCCTCACCTATAACTTTCAGGTCAACTTGAAGCTTGGCCACTTTGTTATTAAACATAATCTCTCTCGCTTCAAGATCCTTAACCTTCCCTTCAAAAGAATCCTTAGCATCCTCAACTTTCTTCTCCAAGTCCCCACATCTATGTTAAAGAGTGGAAACTTCTTCTTTGATAACTTCAACTCCTTGTAAGGTTTCTTTAAAACTCTCATATCGATGGCTGAGGAATGACAATTCAGATACAATCTATTTACATAAATTTATAAGCATACGAATATACATTAAAGTAAGAATACATGTATTGACAAATAAAAATAAAAAAATGACATACATTAATACCTTTTTATGGTCATACTTTAAAAATTCTCGAAATCATTATGAAAATCGGGTGATGGTGGAAGAGATACATGATTCAAAGGCTTGTCTAGCCACCTTAAGATCCCGACACCCTTTTATTGAAAGCCGAGGAGAGCTTGGAAGAGGAAGGACATGACCTTTTGATTGAGAGGAAGTGTCAACATGAGATTGACACTGAAAGGGTGCACTTTAAGAAATAGCCTTTTTTGCCTCTTGGTTAGGTACACAACCTCTTCGGATGAAAGAGGTTGTTTTTGCCTTGAAGTTTTCTCAACTTTAGGTTTATCCCGCCAGAAAGTAAGACTGCACCAATCGACTTCATTACCTCAGGATCCATATTTGTAAACAAACAAAGAAATTAAGTAAAAATAATAATAAACTTAAAACTAAAGTGAAGAATAAATGCAAACTTTTCCTAAATGCAAAATTTTAAAGGCCTGGGGATTAAGCCTAAGGTCTATCCCCAGTATCGGTTGATGGCGAACTTAAGCTATTAGGGGCATTAGAAGCATCCCCATCTTTCGAGCTTGACATCTTGAATATCACTTTAGGAGAAGCCTTGATAATTCTTGACCATGAGTACCCCATAAACAAAGCATTTGGGGGCATCAGACCACAACCCTTTAAATGGTCGGAGTCAAGAACCAGCGACATTGACGTTGGATTTCCGACAAGCCCAAAACATATTTGGAATAAGAAATAAATTCTTTAGTTGGTTAAACTTATTCGGTTCTCCTTAGCAGTAAATAAATACCAAAATATTATGAAATTTTAATCAACAACTATAATTACTTCATTACAAATGCAACTTACCAGCCTTTAGAAATGTGGTAATGATCTGTTGGTTAGTGGATCGAACGTTGAACCACTTTTTTATAGCAATTTTACTAATAGAAGCAATGAAGGGTTGCTTCTTCTGGATCTGTAAACAATATGTAACGACCAGAGCAATAGATTTTGAATCTCTCAAATCAAATAGAAAATTTATCTCAACCATTGATATACTCACATACCCTCCCAGTGAATACATGACTTACACAACCGGGTGAGTATTGTAGGAAACAAGTGGAAGTTGAAACGAGTTAAGGTTATAAAATTTGAGCAAATCAATGAAGGAGCAATGAGGAGAGATATGTCATTCACCAGGTACTCCACGGACCATGAGAAACACCCCTCTTGGGGAGTATCCCAAGTGTCTTCACGGCTTGGAGCGATGGTCTCAACTCCCACAACGCCAAAATCATGTAAAATTCTATCAAAAATAGCTTGAGTATTCAAGGGGAAACTCATTTCGGTCTAGAAGGACAAAAGGTGTTAATAGTTTAGTTTAAAGTAAACAACGAAAATCAACTTTTAACCTTACAATAAAAAATCACAGTCAAGGAAACATAGCTATAAGCTCAAGTTACAAATAATATACCCTAATTAAAGTAGGGTCAAATTCACACCCATAATTCAAATAGAAACTTGATTTTTGAGATTATTTGTCTCTAGGAAAAAATCCCAAAATCCCAAAATACAACCACATGGTAGATAAAACTATAGGAATTCTCCTAAAGTTTCGTAAAGTTCAGTAAAGAACTACCAGTTGCAAATCAATTATTATGAGTGGGTTATAGCTAAACGATGGTTTAATAAGACCGAGGAATCATAGAATTAATGGCTTTATACTATTCAGCAAGCCTAAAGTTCATTACTACGGCAAGAATGCCCCAAATATTGTAAAACTCGATTACGAAAATAACATCACGGTTTGACAAATGCATGTGAAGAACATTACGGTCATAATACGAGAAATAGAAGGTAGAAAACTTGTTAATTTTATGGAAAATTTGAGCTTGCTTTGAGCTTCAATGTCAATAAAAAGATTGCAGTAAAACTGAAAAAGAGATGAAAAAGAAAAGGTCTTCTTACACGTTGCTATTAAAAAAATGAAAAGGTGTTAAGAAAAATCTCAGCTATCCAATTCAATGTTAGTTGCAAATAATGATACTTTTCTAAAATAGAAAAATAGCCACAGTGAAGAAGTTGTAAAAAAAATTAGTCTCATGGACAACAAGTTTGTTTTTTAGTTTGAAGGACACTTTATATTGTAAACAGAAAATGATAGTTGCAACCATCATTCTATGATTTACACTAAAAATTGTCTTTCAGCCTAAAAAGCAAACTTCTTATCCCTGAAACTAAATTTTTCTCCAACTTTTTCCTTGAGCCTGAAAACCCCTTTCTAAAATCGACCATGTTAGGAGGCAAAAGGCTCTTTCCAAAAAAAGAGAAACTGCTTTTCAAACGAACCAATCGCATAATACCATGTGGCAACCAAATTTAATGCATAGTAGAGAATTTGCTTCATTCGGATAGTAATTTTCGAAAGATAACCGAAACCAAAACTTTATGATATACAAAAACCCACTTCACCTTTGGCACTTTATGTACGTTGCCATCGGCAACTTAACATACTTCGCCTTGGATGCTTAATTCAACTAACCTTCGGCACTCAATTTTCTAAGCCTTATGGCACATAATCTCCTTAGCTTTGGTGTTTTATTAATTAAGTCTTACATTATTTAATCTGCTTAGCCTTCTGGATTCAATAAACTAAGTCTTATGGCATATAATCTATTTTGCCTTCAACTTTCAATCAACTAACCCTTACGGTATATACTCTATTTAGACTTCGGTATTCAGTTAACTAAGCCTTATGGCATATAATCTACTTGGCCTTTGGCATTCTATGAACTAAGTCTCGCAGTATATAATCTAATTAGCCATCGACATCCAATTTACATAATTCAATTTTCGCCTTCGGTGTTTTAGACTTTCAAATCCTCATTATTGCAATGAGGTCGGATTTTAGATTCCATCAAACATCGATTATAGCAGAATATTGAAATATGAATTAACCCCTCCTACAAAATTCAAAATTCATTTTGCATTTATCCATACAAAGTAAACTTTTAAGGGAAGGTACTTGTTATACCAAATTTTGCCAAGGCATAAATTCAACAAAATATATAAAAATAAAAGGCAATATAATTGGTTCATACCGAAAGAAAATCAACCGACAACTAGCTCCAGAAGCTTAAGTAAACATATAAAGTAATAAAGCCAAAAAACCAAAATGTTAAGATGATCTAAAATTTTTCTCAAGTTATTTGTGTTTACAAGCAAAAGCTGAAAGCTTGAGGGTAATATCCTGAAGCTAAAAGCACTTAAATAGATAACTAGATCAATGACTAAAAGGGACTCAACAAACATCAGTGGCTCAGATAGCCCAAACCTAATAGCTATATATATAATGTTATGTCATCTATCTCCGTCAATTTGCAAGTTAGCCAGATATCAAAACGTGTGTTAATCTTAACCTTACGTGAGACAAATCAACAATCATTGGAAAAGCTCACCGCCAATGACAAAGCATCAAGATCCCAATAAATGGGCATAGATCCCAATGTAGCTAGGATAATCACATTAATCAAACATTAATAATATATTGTACATTCATATATTAAAGCTCCCTATGTAAAAATAACTAACGGCCAACTTAGTACTGTAATAACCTTTCGGCTTCGATATTGAACTTTAAAGAAGGAAAGGACAAAGTGGATGTAGGGATTTAGTCAGAACCACTATAAATCTCGGTGACTCCTATTATTTTCGTTTCTTTTACTCTTAGTTATACTTACGTTACTTATTCTCGACCTAATCTGCTAAAAAATTTCTCTTGGCACTAACCCATAAAATCCAACCTAATTTCTAGTATTTACCTTAAGCCTTCGGTAACTAGTCTACTGAAACCCCTCTTTGATGCAACAATTAACTGAAGCTTGGCCTTCAGTTCTTGGGTGTTGGTGTTACGAAAATACAACCAACAGAGATGTATGACATACTTGACTCGTATTGATGCATATTTTTTGTAGTAGGTCAAATGCTTCTTTTTGTAGACCTACTTTGTTATGTATATGTGATGATATTATAATTCTTTTATTGCGTATACGACTTTGTGTTCTCTGATTATATTATATATTGTTCGGTCCTGCAAAACCCACGTGTTTATTACTCTGTTCTTACCCGGAGTACGTATATGTCATGTACTATTTGAGGTAAGAATACATATCAGTGTTCTCCCAAGGGAATATTGAAGTGTGGTCCCCTAATATCACCTTATTCTCCATATTACCGAACATTATTACTCTGTTGTACTCTTTGGTAGTATAGTTATAGAGGTAGGGCGTTACAGTGGTACTATTGAAAGTCTTGCACATGTTCTTGGCCTTTTCCTTGTACACATTCCTAGCTAACTCGAGCCTAGCCTCATGCTCTTCCATCAATTTTTGAATCTCCTCGGCATGAGCTTTCTTGAGTTGATCGATCTCAAAGGTGTGCGCCCTCTCTAAGGCCTCAACAACTACTTTGTGACCCTAAATTTATCGGTCACACTCGTGAATATCTTTCCATAAGGCGAAAATTTTATGGATTTTCCCTACCTTTTGCTCCCCAATCTCTTCCCAAACTTGTATTGTCTTGGAATAAATTTTGATGAAGATCTTAATTCAATGACCATCTTGGCTTATGCATTAGACATTTTAGCTTTTGAATTAGACATTTTAGCTTGTGCATCCGTCAAATTCTTAAAGGTGGTGACAAGTTCATGGAATTGGTTGACCGACATGCTCTCTAGTAGCCTGGCTATTGGATTCTACAGTTGATAATCTTGTTTGAACTAATTCTAAGCTCGGTCTTTCGGGTCAGTGATAATTGGAGTTTTGTCTTTCTAAGTGTTTGGTGCTTTGGTAATTGCTTTAGATGAATGAGTAGAATAAGCCATTTAGGATAAGCTCTCTTATATGTTCTCTTCTGGTAATTAGATTCATTGGACCCAGAACGAATGAAAGGGGATGACTTGGAGGACTTTGAATGAAAAGGGACAACTTGAGGACTCCTTTTGACAGAATAAATACTTCAAGGACTTATGATCCGTAAACAATTATAATTGTTCTCCCAAAAGATATGCCTCTACACCTTCAATGCAAAGATCACAACCACCAACTTCAAATCATGAGTAGGATATTAAGTTTTATGAGGTTGAAGCTGCCAAGAACCAAAGGCAATAACTCTACCTCTCTACATCAATATAGCTACTAATCCAGTTCCACATGCATCAATATACACCACCAGATCTTTATTTCCATCTGGTATGACTAGCACAGGCACATTGGTCAATTAATGTTTTAGCTTATGAAATGTTCACATTTATTGGTCTAAACAAACTTTACATCCTTCTTTGTTAGTTTAGTCATCAGTGATGCTATATGAGAGAAGTTTTTAATAAATCTCTGGTAGTTGCCATCCAACCCCAAGAAATGTCTAATCTTAGTCATGGTCTCGAATCTTTTCCAACTATTGATAGCTTCAATCTTTAATGGATCAACAGACAATCCATTCTCTAATACTACATGTCCAAGAAGCTTTACTTTTATTTCCTAGAAATGACATTTAAAAAACTTCACCTTTAGCTGATATTGCCTCAATGTGTTTAGCACTATTCTGAGATAAACTTCATGATCTCTGTCATTCTTAGAATATACCAATATGTCATCAATAAACACTAACATGAATCTATCCAAATATTCTCACAAGATCCAATTGAGCAAGTCTACGAAGAAAGCAAGCACGTTGGTCAGTTCGAAGGGCATGACTAACCATTCATACGAACCATATTTTTTTCGAAACACCGTCAACCGTATACTTTCCTCCATTACTCTCAGTTTATGGAAACTTGTTGCTAAGTTCAATTGATAGAACACCTTAGCTCCACTCAATTGACCGGACAAATAATCTATTATAGGCAAAGGATATTGATTCTTTATCATCTTCTCATTTAGCTTTCTATAGCCAATATACAACCTCAACAACACATTTGATTTCTTATGAACACCGTCATATTTCTCTAGGCGAACTGCTTGGCTAATAAAATTATTCCCTCTTAAATCCACTAGCTGCACCTTTAGCTCCTTCATTTTAGTATGTGTCATCCTACTACGTGGTCTGCTTATGTGTTTAGCTCCTCGTACGAGATCTATTCGAAACTCCATGACATGTTTCGACAATAGTATTGTCACTGGCTCAAAAATATCTGCATATTATCCTAATATAAAATCCTAATTTATTTCATCCTCCATGCCTTCCCTAGCACCTTATATCGCATATACATTAAAACTTGATTCTTAAATTGAGTACATAATTCGATCTTGGCAATTAGGGTGTCTTAAGGATATCATTCAATCTCAGCAAAATATCCTAGCATCATATTGGCTTAACCAATCCATACCCAGGATCATTCTAAAACCCATAAATCAAACACATGCAAATTGTAGGCAAACATACGACCTAATAAGGAAAATTTTCAACAGACACATCTCTTTTCAAGAATTACATAGTTTCCTATCAGATTCACAGCCCTCAGATAAGTAATAAGGTATGTCGGTTCTAAATATAACTTATTTACCAAACATTTATAGATAAAAGAACTTGATGCTGCAGTATCAAACAATATTTTAACAGCGATAGAGTTAGGGGTATGCCCTAGGGTAATCTGTAATTTATTGTAAATTAATTAACTCTGTAATCAGTTCTTGTTCGTAATAAAGGTATTTTTCTTTCTGTTATATATTTGTTATAATATGTTAAAAATAATTAATTATTTAATGAAAATACATTTAACAGAAAATCCGTGAATGGTGTGTCTGTGATAGTAATTAAAAAATAATTGTAATCATGAGTATTATATCACAATATAATAAACATATCATTTTAAATGTTCCTAGTCAAGATGCATCGAGACTGGATATCGATGTATCCGTTGAGACTAGTGTATGTAACACTCTCCAAATGTTAGGTAGTGTACTACTCATGACTGCAAAGGGCACCTAAGGGTTACATGCTGATATTTATTGGATAACTATGGAACGATTCAGTCGATAATTTTCTGTTGGTTAGTATAACTAAGGTCAAACAGAAAATATCGATGTGACTAATTTATACAGTTCTCTTGACTTGAGAATACTATTGATCTTCAATATGAAAGCTCCACTTTAATTGTAGTCAAATCATGGTATGGCATCCATCGAGCAACTTTAGGTGGGTCGACTGGAAGTATTGGAAGTGAAATACTATTCAAAAGAGGATACTTGTTAGACACTATGCACTATATCGATGATGGCCAAATATATAGATACAGAGTTAACGCGCAGTAATCACAACAGTAGCAATATAAATATAATAGCAGCGCGAATAAATAGAAAAGTAAAGCAAGAAGCAATCACAGTAAAGTTTTATACTGGTTCGGACCTCCAGTCCTACGTCCAGTCCCAGATTCCTTCTGGAATTTAACTATCCCCTCATTTCGCCCGGAGGAATAGGCACCTGAGCAGCAGAATAGGATTTTAGTACACTTGCCTGAGCAGCCGAACGGGACTTCAATATTTTCTTTTACAAAGAAATAACTTGACTATATATTGTGTCTTCAATACACTGAGTAGTCGAATTGGAGTACAGCTTCTATAACTAGTAAAAATGATGCAGAATGAGTGTGTAGAGGTTAGGAAGTGGATTAGAACCAGACTTGTATGTTGTGGAGTGAAATAGCACTGGTCTAAATTTGCTTTTAGAATGAATATGGAAGTTGGAGCGTTCGGAAGCAATATGAGAATGATTTTGAGAGCATAGAATTGTGTGTATTTCTTTTGGGATGGTGTGAGGCTTATATAGGAGCGATAAGATGCCATTGAATAGAAGTTACCCTTCATCAATTCAGTTTGGAAGAGATGCATCCATTGGAAATTCGCAATACTTGAAAAGGAGGCTTGAATAGTCACTTTAACAACTCTTTTATAATCTGCTATGTATATAACCGTTAGCACCCTTGATTCAAAAACCCATGTAGCATGTTGGTAAGAACGCGCGTTATCTCCCATGCGGCCTCGGTTTGAGTCCCAGCGCGTCTTATCTTTCAGCAATTTAGGTTCTCTTTGATTCGTACTAATAGTTCGTGTTGAACACGTTGCAACAAAAGTAGTTGTAGCATGGTGGTGGTGTGCATGCTTTCAAATTGTATGGTCTGGGTTTGAGTCCCGCCTTTCCTCTATTTGTTGAAATATAATTTTCCGCCTTTTCCCACAATATATAGCATGTGCACTAATTATTAACCAATAATGATCATAGTATATTGGTAAGTAGGTGGCCTATCTCTGGTTAAGCATGGGTTCAAGTCCCAGCACCTTGCTTTTTTTTTCAATTCTTTGCTTCATCTTGCTTTGATTAAACGACAATACCATTACAACTTCAAAGTATTATTTAGCAAAGTGGTTGGCATGTATTCATTAATTCTTGAGCGCTTAGGTTCGGATATCGTTGCAGCTCTTTTTTTCCTTTTGATTTACCAACATTCCTTCACCGTAGCTCGTACTAACATTAATTAACATCATTTTTTTCCAGCGTTTGGCGGCTTGACCTAAAATCACTTAATAAATACATTAGTAGTATTGTCATATAGTTGTTATCGTCAAAACACCAAAACCGTGTTTTCTACATTCTCCCCTTTTTGATGATGACAACTATATGACTTTCTAAAATAATATTATATTACCCCCCCCCTTAATATTTGCTCCTCCTAGTTTATATACTCCTCCTATAACCTAGTCCAATTTTCTCCCCCTTTGTCATCAACAAAAAGGTTGAAAATATGTAATTATTAGCCAATTTTCAAAAAAAATAGTTTAACAAATTGTACATAATATTGACTAATATTAGATAAAAATGATTCAAACATTATGAATCATAGTTGTATCTTTTTTTAAAATATTTATTTACTTAAAAAAAATTAGTTTACTTGAGTTAGATTTACCAAATTTGCTGCAGTTCCATTATCTATAAATGCAAGTTCTCTATTGTATGTACGGAACATTTGTTTTCCGAAATCCATCTCATTCTTTTATCTTTTTTGGGTACCGGCAAAAAAATATATTATATATTTTGGTACCCACTCTTATCTTAGGATCCAAGGGTTAGGTCAAAGGTTACCATATCCAAGGGGATTTAGTGGAACCTTTAAAAATATAATTTTCATTATTAACCACTGTATCAAAATAATCATTAATGTATTTTTCTCTGTTTTTCCGATTAATAAGAACCCAAATACTTAGATAAGTTTTATTCATATTTCTCATCAATGATTTTGTACTTCTAGAAATATTATAAATATTATTGGTCACAGCAGTACTTGAATTTGTATAAAAATTGGTTTTAGACTTTACTCTAAATCTAGTTATAGCACTAACATTTTTACTATACATGAAAGCGTATCTAGTGCTATTTCTATGATCGGTTTTATTATATCCTAAACCATTTTTATTATTCAAAGTTCTTGAATTTGATAAAATTGAATTTAAACTATTTTGACCTTTCTTAAATATTGTGACTTTTTCATTAAGCTTATCAAATTTAATTTTATATTCACACTTTTCTTTTTCTAAAAACTCGTTGCTATTCTTTAAAGTATCAATTTCTCTAACCAATTCAAAATTCTCATCTTTTAAAGCGCGGTTCTCTTTTACAAGAGATGAAATTTGAGTACTTGAATCGTTTAAAGAAATCTGCAATATATCATTTTGATTACTTAAGTTTGCTACTTCTAAATCTTTTTCATTTAGAAAACCATTGAGTATCAAAACATTATTTTTCAATTCAGAATTTTCATTTTCTAAACTCATTTTTTCATTTTCTAGTTTTGCAATCTTGATTTCATAAAGTTTTATTTTTTCTAATATTATAAAGTTAATTTTTGATACTTTGTCAAAATTATCATACAATTTTTCGTAATTACTAGATAATTGATCGTATGAATCATAAAGTACCTTATTGCAGTTTGTAGTTGCTTAAGAAATAGCATTACTCTTTTTCTTGTTGACAACGTCTCGATTGGATCTTGTTCTGGCCATTGTTCTTGGATGTTGTTACGATCGGTAAAACACCAGACTCTAATACCACTTGTTAGACACTATGCACTGGATCAATAATGGCCAAATATATAGATACAAAGTTAACGCGCAGTAATCACAACAGTAGCGATATAAATATAATAGCAGCGCGAATAAATAGAAAAGTAAAAGCAAGAAGCAATCACAACAAAGTTTTATACTGGTTCGGACCTCCAGTCCTACATCCAGTCCTAAACTCCTTCTAGAATTTAACTATCACCCTCACTTTTCCCGAAGAAATAGGCACCTGAGCAGTAGAACAGGATTTCAATACACTTGCCTGAGCAGCCGAACGGGACTTCAATATTTTCTTTTACAAAGAAATAACTTGACTATATATTGTGTCTTCAATACACTGAGTAGTCGAATTGGAGTACAACTTCAATAACCAGTAAAAATGATGCAGAATGAGTGTGCAGAGGTTAGGAAGTGGATTAGAACCAGAGTTGTATGTTGTGGAGTGAAATAGCACTGGTCTAAATTTGCTTTTAGAATGAATATGGAAGTTGGAGCGTTTGGATGCAATATGAGAATGATTTTGAGAGCATAGAATTGTGTGTATTTCTTTTGGGATGGTGTGAGGCTTATATAGGAGCCATAAGATGTCATTGAATAGAATTGACCCTTCAGCAATTCAGTTTGAAAGAGATGCATCCATTGGAAATTCGCAATACTTGAAAAGGAGGCTTGAATAGTCGCTTTAACATCTCTTTTATAATCTGCTATGTATATAACCGTTAGCACACTTGATTCAAAAACGCATGTTGGTAAGAACGCACGCTATCTCCCATGCGGCCTAGATTCGAGTTCTAGCGCGTCTTATTTTTCAATAATTTAGGTCTTCTTTGCTTCATACTAATAGTTTGTGTGGAACACATTGTAATAAAAGTAGTTGTAGCATGGTGGTGGTGTGCATGCTTTCCAATTGTGTGGTCTGGGTTCGAATCCCGCCTTTCCTCTATTTTTTGAAAATATAATTTTCCACCTTTTCCCACAGTATATAGCATGTGCACTAGCTATTAACCAATAATGATCATAGTATATTGGTAAGTAGGTGGCCTGCCTCAGGTGAAGCATGGTTCAAGTCCTAGCACCTTGTTTTTTTATTTTCAATTCTTTGCTTCATCCTGCTTTGATTAAACGACGATACCATTACAACTTCAAAGTATTCTTTGGCAAAGTGGTTGACATGTATGCATTACTTCTTGAGTGCTTAGTTTCGAATATCGTTGCAGCTCTTTTTTTCCTTTTGATTTACCAACATTCCTTCCACGTATCTCGTACTAACATTAATTTACATTATTTTTTTCACCATCGTTTGGCGGCTTGACCTAAAATCACTTAATAAATACATTAGTAGTATTGTCATATAGTTGTTGTCGTCAAAACACCAAAACTGTGTTTTCTACAAGGATTCGTCTCTTCGGTTATACGGGGTTAGTATCACGGTCAACTCAAGTCAACTTAAAGTCAAAATCTCTAGCCAGAATAGTTCGGTTAATAATAATTATTATTATTGAAGCAAGGACTTTGTATTTGGACTATATATTAAATATGGACAATATTGGAATTTTGACCATTGTAAATTCCATAAGTCCAAAGTGATACTTTTTTTACAAAGAGAATTGGTATAAATAAATGTCATGACTGGGTAACCCTTAACAAAGTAAAATTGGATTTTACCAAAACTAAGTAAGCGATAAATTTGACCAAAATATCACACCACCTACTAAGTGACGTGCGAACGTTAATATTCAAATATTTCGATATTAATCGTTGACCAAATTTACACCTAACGAGTCACACAACCAAAACGATGAATAGTCCTTTGAACGAACGATTTAGTTAATTAGTAATTGTTATAAATTAATTAACTAATATTTATGAAATATTAAGTATAAAATTTGATTTTGATTTGATGAGAAAACAATATTAAATATATTTATAATAGTTATAAATATATTAATCAGTATACGATATCGATAAGCTTTAACTTGGATTTAATTGCATAATATTTTGTTCGAGCTCTAAACGGGTCTAAAGCCCATAAAGGCTTTGGACTTATGGAATTCTCTTTGTAAAAAAATATCACTTTGGACTTGTGGAATTTACAATGGTCAAAATTCCAATATTGTCACACAACCAAAACGATGAATAGTCCTTTGAACGAACGATTTAGTTAATTAGTAATTGTTATAAATTAATTAACTAATATTTATGAAATATTAAGTATAAAATTTGATTTTGATTTGATGAGAAAACAATATTAAATATATTTATAATAGTTATAAATATATTAATCAATATACGATATCGATAAGCTTTAACTTGGATTTAATTGCATAATATTTTGTTCGAGCTCTAAACGGGTCTAAAGCCCATAAAGGACGCTAGTTGAATCAGCTCCAGTAAGGGAAATAGGTGTGGCCTAATGAGGTGTAAGAGAAGCTTTGAAATGGAGTGCTCAGATGGAAGGAGAATGGGTAAAAGATTAGATCCTAACTTTTCTCCTTATCTTTCTCTATATAAAGATCTCTACCCTCATATTTTGGAAAACTTTTGAAGCCTTAATATTATCTCCATTTCTGGCCAACCACATACCCTCCGTCCTTCTTTCATATCTAGTTCAAATCAGATCAAGTTCAACGTTAATCGATAATTGGTGGTCAACAGTTCAGAGACTAGCAATCTGTTGGACTAGAATCGTTCAAGGATCGGATCTCATTGTTCAAGGTGTACTTACAGGCCTTTGCTACAAGGTATATTTCTAACATGTTGATAAATATTAATATACATTTATAATGTTTACTTCATATATTATATTGTTAGTTAGGTGATGATTTCAATAGGTGAAATATATTGTCATAATTTTGATTGGTTTTTTGCATATGTATACATGTGTAAAAAAAAATTGTTAACTCACCTATATGCAATGTGATTCAATGTTAAAAAAATCAATTATTATTTATTTAAATAATTTAATATGTGTATATATATGTATGTATGTAGTTTATAATTTAAATACTATATTATACTTAGGTAAAATATGGAAATATAATTTTATACATAATCTTTAATAAGCATCATATTTTCGGTAGGAAGAAAATAATTTTATACATTTATATATTATTTTAAATAATATTTAAATCAATCTATCATTTCAATAATATACAAGTTCATTTATGTATTATAAATATGTTTTATATTTTACAATATTTTATTAATAAATATTATACTCTCAACTAAAAATAAAAAACAATTTTTTATGTTTTTAAATATTTAAATATAATCTGAAAACTAGAAACTAGATTTTTAAATTGTTTTATATTTTCAAATTATATAATAAATTTCTTATAAAAATTTTATCTGAAATATTACTGGAAAATTAAAATATAATTTTGAAAAATAATTTTTTGTTAATTTTTAATAATTTTCCTACGGTTTTATTATAATATATATATATTTATTTAAAAATTTAAAATTTAAAAGATCTAAGCTATTTGCAAGACCAGGTGGTTATATATTTAATATAAATTATTTTATGATTTTATTTTTATTAATATATATTTATTTATTATTATACATATATATATAAGTATTTAATATATACATTTATGTATATATATATATTAAAAAATATGTATACATGTACTATTCTCGGCCTTACAGTAATTTTTTAATATATTTAATATATCTTATAAACGATTTAACATATTTATATAGCCATAAATATATATATATATTAAGATATTAATATTTTATACTTATGTCTATATATATTACATATTTGTACAAAATTATATAGATAAAATTTTGGTTTATACATATATGTATTTATACACACACGAACACACACATTTTGTAATATTTCATATAAAAGTAAAAGTATATATAAACATACATTTGGGCAATATATTTATATATTTGATGAGCTAACATGTCCGTTGCGATTTAAATTCCAACATCTATACACGGGTATGTTATACCTTGCAGAGATTGATATGTTACACATGCATGACATATATATGTGTATATGATACACGTATGTGTTAATATAACATAAATTAAAATCAACATATTATTTTTCAAATTTAAATAAAATGAAGATTTAATTTAAAATAATTTAGAAATGTTTTATATAAATTAGAATTCATAAGCCCAATAGAGACCCAATATGGTAAAAAAATTTGAAATACACATATAACTTCCACTGCGGGCTGGCCCAATTCCAACAATGGTATCAGAGCCCAATAGCCTATGAGATATAAATTGGTCATGTTATGGTTAACTAATTAAGCTCACAGCCTACTTAGTACGCTGTCCAGAAAGGTAATGTCTAGGATTGGGATTGGGTAATCAAGTACCTTGTACTACCTGGTTACCAGCCTGGCCTGAAAGGTGAACTGAGCCTAAAAGGTTACCCCTAATAGATTAATTAAAATTAATTAAATAAGATTTAATTAATATATTGTTATGCATAAGACTATCATATAAGTAATGTAAAATATAAAAATTATATAATAATAAAACTTATATAATATAAATGTATAAATTAAAGGTGGAACATTAAAGAAACCCAAATAGACTTAAGGAATAAATACATACATAATTGTATGTATACCGTGATTTCTGATGTGCCCGACACTTGAATCAGGAGAATAATTCATATGAATTACATGATTCCATAAGTTGATATTGCTCAATGTAATATATTGAAGATTATGAATCTTTAATATAATGTTGTCCTCTACCATATATATTAATAAATTACTTGCATCTTCCTTAGTTGTTAAGCAAACTCAAGCTAAGGATGTTACGTGTAGCATTATTAATATATTGAATAGACGAGGTAAGATAACTATATGTATTTGTTGAGCAAACTCGAGGTACATATACTATACTTAGGCCGTCACGATATGATATGTACGAGTGAATAATTTTGTTTCGATTTGTTGAACAAACTCAAGGTCGAAATGAAATTAGGACAAGGTACCATGGGTTAGGAGTTGTATATGATACAACTGATAAGGATTTATCCATCATCCATGGAGCTATGACCTGTTGAGCAAACTCAAGGTCTGAATTTTAAAATGGACGAGTCCTAACACCTACTACTGAAGTCGAAAGACTTCTATGTTTCGAATTAGGGTTTGGTGAAACATAAAAGACTAGTGGTAGCTTATTAGTAAAATGAAACATAAAGTTTAACCTTACTAATATTATAAGAACATCTACTATGGCTTGTCCTAATAATCTACCACTTAAACTTGCAGAAAATGTCAACTCCAAAATTGTTTTCTGAAAACGACAAACTTACTGAACCTAACTTTACCGACTGGCTAAGAGAAATTTAAATAGTGTTGATTACGAACGCCTTTGGACTACTATTACTTGCGAACCTAGAGAACAACCCGCTGATGATGCAGACCCCAAACTATGACCTTCTTATGAAAAATGGGTTTCAGACCTAGAGATCATCCAAGTTTTCGTTCTATATACATTAGAATAGCCGTTGTAGAGACATCATGAAAATATGTCTTTCCATGAGATATTTGACAGTCTCACGGCTTTATTTGGTGAATAGCCACATTTCGCAAGGTACAAGCTTATGAAGAAGCTGTTCGATACCAAAATAACCAAAGGACAGAAAGTGGATGATTACATGCTAATGATGAAGGGCTATACTGATAAGCAATGAATTGTAAGTTGATTTGATCTTTGGCTCTCTTACTCCTCAATATGAACCATTCATAATAAATTATAACATGAACCAACTGAATGTTCTGCAAAAAAGGAAAGCGAAAAGATGACGACGACTAAGGTCAAATAGAAAATATCGATGCGACTAATTTACAAATACTCCCAACTTGAGAATACTATCGACCTTCAACATGAAAACTCTGCTTTAATTATAGTCAAATCATGGCACGGGGTCCATCGAGTGACTATATTTGGGTCGACTGGAAGTATTGGAAGTGAAACACTATTCAAGAGTGGATTCATCTCCTCGATTATATATGATTAATATCACGGTCAACTCAAGTCAACTCAAAGTCAAAATCTCTAGCCGGGGTAGTTCGATTAATAATAATAGTTATTGAACAGAGAGCTTTGTGTTTGGACTATAGAGTTGAATATGGATAATATTGGAATTTTAGCCATTACCAAATGCCATAAGTCCGAAGTGATATAGTTTTGACGAAGAGAATTGGTGTAAATAAATGTCACAACCAGGTAACGCTTAACAAAGCAAAATTGGATTTTACTAAAACCAAGTAAGCGAAATATTTGGCCAAAATATCACACCACCTGCTAAGTGACGCGCGAACGTTAATATTCGAATAGTTCGATATTAATCACTGACTAAATTTACACCTAATGAGTCACACAACCAAAACAATGAATATTCCTTTGACCAAACAGTTTAATTAATTTGTAATTATTATAAATTAGATTAATTAATATTTAGAAATATTAATTATAAAATTTGGTTTTTATTTGATGAATTTTTTTATTAAATATATTTATAATAGTTATAAATATATTAACCAATATACGATATCGATAAGCGATGAATTGGATTTAATTGCATAATATTTTGTTTGGGCTCTAAATGGGTTTAAATCTCGGATTTGGAGGCTGGTAGGATCAGCTCTAGTAGGGGAAATAGGTGCAACCTAATGAGGTGTAAGAGAAACTTTGAAATGAAGAGCCAAAATGGAAGGAGAATAGGTAAAAAGTTAGATCCAAACATTTCTCCTTATCTTCCTCTATATAAAGATCCCTAGCCTCATCTTTTGGAAAACTATTAAAGCCTCCATATTCTCTCCATATCTGGCCGACCTCATACCCTTCATCCCTCTTTCATATATAGTTCAAATCAAATCAGATTCAGTGTTAATTGATATCTGGTGCTCAACAGTTTAGAGACTAGCAATCTGTTGTATTAGAATCAGTTCAAGGATTAGATCTCATTATTTAAGGTGTGCTTATAGGACTTGGCTATAAGGTATATTCCTAACATGTTTATAAATATTAATTTAAAATTATATTGTTTACTTCATATATTATATTGTTAGTTAGGTGACGATTCCAATATATAAAATATATTGTCACAATTTTGATTGGTTGTATGCATATGTATATATATTTAAAAAAAATTGTTAACTCACATATATGCAGCATGGTTGAATATTACAAAAAACTAAATTTTTATTATTTAAATAATTTAATATATATATATATATATATGTAGTTTATAATTTAAATACTACATTATACTTATGTAAAATATGGAAATATAATTTTATGCATAATCTTTAATAAGCATAATATTTTCGGCAGGAAGAAAATAATTTTATTTATTTATATATTATTTTAAATAATATTTAAATCAATTTACTATATAAATAATTATATAAATTCATATTTGTATTAAAAATATATTTTATATTTTACAAAGTTATATTAATACACATTATACTTTCGGCTGAAATAAAAAAAAACATTTTTTTTATATTTTCAAGTATTTATAAACCGAAAACTAGAAAATAGATTTTTAAATTGTTTTGTATTTTAAATTATATAATAAATTTTCATATTATAAAATTTTCATCTAAAATATTACTAGAAATTTAAAATTCAAATTTAATTTTGAAAATATTTTTTATTAATTTTAATTAATTTTCTTATGGTTTTATTATAATATATATATTTAAAAAATTTACATTTAAAAAAAATCTACGCCATCGTAAGACCGGGTGGTTATATATTTAATATAAATAATTTTATGATTTTTTTAGCAAGAATAAGTGGGGTTAACTGGGCCTCTACCAATTTATTGCAACCAATAAAAGGAGAATCATAACAGGCTATGATTCAAGAGAAAAAGGAAAAGAAACAAGATTACAAAGGATACACAAGAAAAAGAGGAAAGGGACGGAAAGCAACATTCAAAGCAGCCAACTATAACTTGCCTCATCAAAGTCATAGCAGTTGTTCCTTAAATCTCTAAGAGTGGCATGGATTATACTATTCCAAATTTGCACTTTATATTTGACCTTGTTGTTGAAAATTCAAGCATTACGTTCATTCCATATTAAGCATAGAAATTTCTTAAGGATTAAAAGCAGTAGAAAACTATCATTAGTTTTCCATCTCGTAGCCTTGTATATGAGGTCTCGTTAATCAAGTTGTCCCTATTAGTGTCAGTTCTACTAGCTTTTAGCATTAATTTGTTCCAAAAAGAGAAGATGATAGAGAAGATGATAGAGAAGTCAAAGAAAAAGTAGATGTTGTCTTTAGTGTTATCATGACATAAGACATAAGAGGCATTAACTACCATGCCTTTAGCAATGAGATTGGCTTTGGTGTGCAAGCTGTTGGTCATTATCTTCCTTAGAAATAGGTTACTAGACCGTTTGCAATTGCAATTCCAAACTCTCTTATTCAAGGCAAAGTAGCTCATGCTTATATGGCTTGAAACACACTTATAAACAAGTGCTATAGAGTGATCACTATTCTCATAGGACCATGCTAGAGAAATAGTGTCAAAAAGAGGATAATTGTTTTGTTGAATTTCATTCCAAATTGAACGAATGACCTGGTTGCTAGTGTAAGGTAGGGAAACAACATTGTCAATGATGTAATCTTTTGCATAAGCATTATGAGGAATTCCATATTGTTGCCCTTGCTTTTAGGAAAGGAGATTGTTGAAAATGACACCATTCATGGACCAAGGTTCATCCTAGAACCTAGTCTTCCCTATTTCAGAAACCCTGACTCTGACATGAGGTAGAAAGGTGAGTCTCAAGTTTAATATTGCATGCCATATCCAACTATAATTCTACGACACTTCCATGGTCCATAAACATTTGTTACCAATGTTATGTTTGTGAGTCCAACTTACCCAGAGATGGTTATGCCTATTCAGGAGATTGTCAAAATGTTTGCTAAATGTTGCCTTGTTCTAGTTGCACAAGTTTTTAATACCTAACCCACCAACCTTCTTTGGCTTTTCAAGTTTGCAGAAGGCAATTGGTATGAGCTTGGTTAAGTGCATGTTCCCAAACCATAGAAAATGGTCCATGGCACTTTTTATCATGTTTATGAGTTTTTTGGGAGAATAAATGATCTGCACTAATAAGAGGTCAAGACGATTGAATTAATCAGAGTAAGCCTACCAGCTTGAGACAATAGCTTGTTGCACCAGTTATTCATAGTCTTGGTGATTCTACTATAAAGAGGAAGGCACTAGGTTGTAGTAATTCTAGCAGTGGCCAGTGGTATCCCAAGGTAGGTCGAGTTGTCATCATGAGGTTGCAGTAAGGTGAGAGATCTGATTGAAGCAGAAAGTTCCTTAGAAACACCAGCAAGAAGGATACTAGATTTATTAGTGTTGAGTTTTAGACCAGTTAGCTTGTAGAATTCTAGCAGTATATCAATTATGCATAATATGGATTGGATAGTGGGCTTAGTAAATACAATCACATCATCAGCAAACATAAGGAAAGTTATTAGTGGATCTTTGCATTTTGGATGCAGTAGCAAGAGCTTGCTAGCAGCACATTGCTTAATAATGTTGGAGAGGACTTCCATAACAATAATGAAAATATATGAGGACATGGGATCCCCTTGCCTGGTTCCTTGCTTACTTTTGAAGTAACCAACAGCTTTCACATTGAAGCACAAGGAGAAAGTGGGAGTTGATAAGCAGGAGTAAATCCAGGCAACACAGTGCTTAGGAAACTTCATTTTGGCCATGATCCTGACAATGTAAGTCCATTGTAAAGTGTCAAAAGCTTTCTTTATGTCGAGCTTCAGCATGGCTTTGGAGGAAACATTTGATTTATTGTAGTCTTTTAAGAGTTTATGAGAGAGAGAACATTGTCCAGAATGGATCTGCCAGGAACGAAGGCTGCTTGGTTGGAGGAGATAAGATCAGGAAGGACCAGTTTGAGTTTGGCAGTAATGATCCTAGCTATGGATTTGTAGATAATATTACAGCTTGCTATAGGCCAGAAGGAAGTGACATCGGAGGGATGATCAGATTTAGGCACAAGACAAGGTTGGTAGAGTCGATCCTATGTCCTTTTATAGATATATATAAGTATAAAATATGTACATTTATAGGGCAAGGACAAGGTTGGTAGAGGATCAGGTTTAGGTTATATGATTTTATTTGTATTAATATATATATTTATTATTATACATATATATATATATATATTTAATATATATATATATATATGTATAATAATAAATATATATATTAATACAAATAATATATATATATATTACAAGAAAATTTATACATGTATTATTCTAGGCCTTACAGCAAATTTTATATATATTTATTATATCTAATATATCTTATAAATGATTTAAACATATTTGTATAGCCATATATATATATTAATATTTTATACTTATGTTTATATATATATATATTACATATTTATACAAAATTATATAAATAAAATTATAGTTTATATATACACACACATTTTGTAATATTTTATATAAAAGTAAAAGCATATATACATACATTTGGACAATATATTTACATATTGGATGAGCTAACGTGTCTGTTGCGATATAAATTCCAACATCTATATACAAGCATGTTATACCTTACGCGAATTGATATGTTACACATGCGCGTGCACACACACATATGTGTGTGCGTATGATAAACGTACATGTATAATACAACATAAATTAAAATTAACATATTATTTTACAAGTTTAAATAAAATGAAAATTTTATTTAAAATAAATTTAGAAATGTTCTAAATAAATTAGACTTCATAGGCCTAATAATAATCCAATATGTTAAAAAAAAAAATTCACCCATAATTTCGCTGCATGCTGGCTCAGTTCTAACAAATAGGTATTCCATGTATTAAAAGCATACCTCCGGTCACAGTCTTTCTTTCCCTTTGGCAGTCAGTCCAAAAGCTATAGGTTCTAGAGCAAAAACCCTTTTCTCTTTCATCTTTGACTGGTTCAGGACACTCTGTTTTGAAATACTACATCTTGTTACAATTATAGAACCTTCGCTATCATGTAAGCTGCCTTCTTATTATCTCCAAATTGACACTCATTAGCAAACTGTTGTTTCTTATTGCACATATTAATGGGTTATCTCCGACTTTCCCTTCTTAGAAGCTCCACCTTTTTGAGCTCCCTTCTTGCCAAAGAAGTTCCTTTTCTTCCCTTGGAAACCCTTGGTCTCCATAGAATTCTTTCCTAACGATGAAAGAAAATCTTCGTTACTCAGAGCTATATCTACAGTAACATTGAATGGATCTCTATGGTACGACATAGTCGCCCTAGCAATCTCTGCCTTATACCCCAAATGAACTTCTCACTTTTTTTAAGCAAAATATTAATGATGGCCTATTTGTGCCATATAGATCATCAAACTTAGTCGCTTATTCCAACACAGTCATCTCACCCTATTCCGAATCTGAGAATCTCTCAAATAAAATATACATAGCTACGTCAAATGGAAATTTCTCTTCGAACCTTTCTCTGAAGTTGGCCTAAGTAAGCTCCTCCTCCCATCTCCCATAGTAACATAGTTCCAGTATAAAGAAGCTCATCGCAACTACCTTGAGGCCAATCTCCTACGCTGATCATCATTCAGTCCCAAGTTAGCAAAAGTATTTACACATTGAAGAAGCCAATCTTCCACTTTAATGGCATTCTCCGCCCCCAAGAATGGTTTTCCTTCCAAACTAGTATAATCTTGCCTTAACACGACATAATTTTTATGAGTAGCCTCTCCAGGCACAACAGCTCTCGAACTACCAATATTTCATCTAATCGGTCCAGCAATTACTCCATCTTGCACCATATTAACAAAGAACTGATACATTTTCTACATATCAACTGGTGTGGCTCCAGCACTCACATTACCATTAGTGGTTTAGTTAGCATTACTTGCATTGGCCCAGAGATTTCCAATAGTTATGGTGCTCCGACCTCCAAAGTTTAGCTTTCCACTTCTGGTATCCATTGCTCGTAATTTACGTACGAGTCATTATGAAATATGGAAGAAAGGCAGAGAGAAGAGTATAGATAGATATGTATACTTATATATATAGCAATTAACGAGTATGTATTGTGATGCTATTTCATTCCTTAATCTTTATTCTTTCTATTTCATTTGGGTTATGTTTTTCAAAAATCTTTTTAAGATTTACGTAAACCTATGCTCAGATACTAAGTTCTAATATCCCCTATTTTGAGGTTCAAAAATAGATACCGGTGATGTTGCAGTCATCCTTAGCATTACTTCCCAATGAAAAAATAAGATCTGTATGTCATTAACATCAACAGCATAAGAGTTTATAAATTTCAAAAAGATAGTTTCATTGATTCATTTGAAAATTCATTACATTCTGGTTACATTACCCTACGATTTCATTGTTATGATACAATATAATAAACGCAACTGTTTGCACAAAAAATGGACAAACACCTCCAAGTTGTATGATTTAGTTGATTTTATGTTGTTCTTAGTGATTTGGGTGATTTATGCAAATATATGAAAAGCATGGACTAAACTGTAAAAGACACGCAGATTTATAGTGGTTCGGCCAGAATGTGCCTACGTCCACTTTATATGTTATTCTCCTTTTCTATTCAAATTACAAGTACAAAGCTTTGATATAAGTATATGAAAGTTGTTTGAAAGTTCTATCCGTGCTTGAGCTCTCAAACTTGTCCCTCATTGTTGTACCCCTACCCCTCTATTTATAGAGTGAGGCAAGGGGTAGGAGTCTAGGATGTATACAGCTGCTGGTGGGCTTGGGCTGATGTAATCTGGCCTGGCCAGGTTGGTTCGGTTGTGAATGGAGTTAGTCCGGTGGTGAGTGGAGTTGTGATTGGTCCGGTGGTTCTGGTCCGGTGATGAGTTGTGAGGAGGGGTCCGGTGGTTCTGGTCCGGTGATGAGTTGTGAGGAGTGGTCCGGTGGTTCTGGTCCGGTGATGAGTTGTGAGGAATGGTCCGGTGGTTCTGGTCCGGTGATGAGTTGTGAGGAGTGGTCCGGTCGTTCTGGTCCGGTGATGAGTTGATTCGGTAGGGTGGAGCAGGAGTTGGTTCGGCTATGCATAGGAAGGAGTTTGGTCCGGCTATGCATGGGAAGGAAGTTGGTCCGGCTATGCATAGGAAGGAAGTTTGGTCCGGTAGTAGGTGGAAACACTCCCAACATTTGCCCCCCAAAGTGGGGCATATGCTTGCGTATGGCGCGCTTTGTTTATCTGGACGCCCTCATCCGGTTCCAAATGCCGAATCATCTGGTCTGGCTATTTTGGGCTTGCCTATAAGTATGGGATTGAGGCTTTTGTTATTCCCTACCAAGTGAGATAGCCGAATCAGATCTTTCTGCCGAATCAACCATATTGTCGAATCATACCGAATCAGGTGATTACCGAATGACCCTTATGGTTTGTACTACCGAATGAATCCGAATGCCGAATGGACCTTTGTAGGAAATACCGAATGAGACAGGGGAGTTTGAATACCGAATGACCTTTCGGCCTTGGACTACCGAATGAATCCGAGTGCCGAATGAGTCCCTGTTGGAAATGCCGAACGAGATAGGGGAGTTTGAATACCGAATGACCTTTCGGCCTTGAACTACCGAATGCACTTTTATGACTTGAATTATGAGTGAAATCCTAGGCTGTACGTACTTGCTCGTTTATTTCCCTCGTTCTAACGACGTGCTTTTTTGTGTTTGCAGATAAATGTCTCATAAAGTGGAAACCCGATCAGAAAAGAAGAAATCCCAAGACAGAGAAGATCCTTCCGTAGTGCCCCCAGTTCAGTTAGAACCGGGACGTCATGGGCCCACCCCGAGGTCACTAGTAGATGGGTATGGCCTTCAGGAGCTTCTGAACTCACCTCCTGACTGTTTCCCAAGCTCTCTGAAAGGCGAGCAGCTTGATGTTATCTCCCGCTCCTTTGGGATTGACAGAGCGCGCATGCTGTTGCCGAGGGAGGGAGTGATGCCATATAATCCCCCCGAAGGGTATTTCACCTATAGTCGGTACCATTGCATGTGTGGGGACATTCCCTCGATCAATGCTTGGATAATCAGTTTTATCACCTACTTGAAGGTAGCTCCGTTTCAACTTCAGCCTAACTCCTACGCCATCCTGGTGAGCCTGTTTGTCATTTTCCAGAGGAGATACGGGCGTCCTCCCTCCAACCGGGAGATCCGGTACTTGTACAATTTGAGAGGCTATAAGAAGGGGTCTCCATACATCAGCTTGGAATCAGCCGTATCTTTCAAGCATGTCCTGGACTTATATTCGAAGTTCAGTATGTTTAAGAAAGAATGGTTTTTTATCAGGGATGACTCTATTTCCATCCGTCGCTTCACCTCCAGCTGTAAGTGTGAAGCTTTATTTATAATTTCCGTTATAACTGCAATGCTTCTTCTTATGTGTTTTTATTTCTTGCTAGCGACAGGTGGTTTTGCGGTCGTGAAGAATGATCGCCTGGTTCAGATGGCTGTGGAAATAGAAGCCATTATGGGAAGGGACAGGTCGGCTTCTTACTTGATCAGGAATGCTACACTTCTGGGGCACAACCTGATCCTTCCACATCAGTCCGTGGTTAAGCAGAGAGACACGGCGGAGGAAAGAGCTGCCAAAGTTACAGGAGGGGCCACGACGAAAAGCAGCAAAAGGAGACCCTTCTCGATGCATCCAGTCGCCGGGGGGAAGAAACTCAAGAAGTTCGATGGACCCTCTCCCAGCACACATCCAGATGTTCAGGAGGACGAAAAAGGTGAGGACGAAGGAGGTAAGGCGGAGAGCGGAAGTGGTAGAGAAGGTGACGGTGATCGTCACGGCGATGATGGTGGCGAAGGATAGGGCGGTGATGGCAACAGGGCTTTGCCTCCCGGGCAGGCGGGCGTGATTCAAGAGTGGACAGATGACGCTCTCCGCCAAGCCTTCGAAGAGTTGGAGGAAACGGAAAAGTCCAAGAAAGCTGGTAAGGTCGAGACCGGCGCCGACTTATCTTCCGGGAGCGCTTCTACTGAGGCAACTTCTGCGATTCAAGGTGAATTTCTCTTTAATTCTTGAATGATGGCTCAATACATGCTGGTGACACTTGGTTTTCATTCCAGGAGCGGGCAAAACGGCCAAGATCTTAGATCTTCGGCACAGGCTTGAACAATACAAACTCCTCAAAGCTTCCGCCAAGCCGAAGCCTCCTACTAACCGTCCTGGAGACGTAGTCGGCTATCATCCTCTTCTTGGAGTTATTGAAGAAGATATACAGAAGAGGAAGGGGAGTCGATCTACGTTTGAATCTCTTCCTGGTCCTCCGGCCCCACTCCAGCCTATTCACGATATTACGGAGGATGATACTGAGTTTATGCCTTCCCCACATCCGTCCGAGAATCCAACCTTCACCCCGATAGATCACCCTGGCTTGGTTCGTAACCCGTTTGCGGGTCATCCAGACCTGGACCCGGCCTCTCATGACATCTCCTTCGATGAGGTTACTAGTAAGCATCTTCTCCCTCGCAATCCCATGGTATGGGTGCTTGACGAAGCTAAGTCCCTGGACCTCGATTTGCTTACTTCCCGAGTTGTAACTCTGGGGGATGAAGCTAAGGCAAATTTTGACCGGGTTGCTGAGGAGACCAGGAAATTGATGGGGCATCATGCCTGACTAGTCAAGGCCGGGGAGGAAATTAGGAGTGCCAACATTCGGCTACGGTTAATGGTCTCCGACCAGGCTAAGTATCTTGCCGATCAAGCCATTCAAATTTCTCAGCACGAGGCCGCATCCAGGCAACTGAAGAAGACTATGGAAGAGGTCAGCAGGGCAGAGTTGCGAAAAATGGAGGCTGCCTGCAAGGAGCGAATTGACATGGCCATCACGACGGTGGATGAGGTTCGACAAGCGGACCTCGAGCGGGCGTAGGAATTATCGGGGAGACTTGAGGCCGCGGAGCTCGCTCAGTCCAGGTTGAAGGAGGAGATGGAGGCGATGAGGATATCCCTTCAAGCTGACCGCTCACGATACCGATCGGAGAGGGATGCTGCCGTCGCTAAGCTGCGTGCTTCTGAGGCTCGAATGAGGGAGCTTGAGGAAAATGAGGGGATGATGGATGAGATGCTCCAGGATATGTATTTCCGCACTTGGAAGCAGGGTAATTTATCCTAAATGGATGATTACCCCCGAGTTATGGCCAGGATTTATCTCCGGGCCCTGGAGGAGGCTAGGGCTGATGCGGATAAAGAGGATGGCGCAGTCTTCAGAATGGATGTGGTCACTGCCCAGTTTACCAAGGATGAGAAGGTGGCGGTGAAGGAGGGTATGCGGCTGCTTGTTGCTGAGAAGGCAGGTGTGCAAGTAGAGGATGATGACCAGGATGGTCAGGGAGCAGGTGCGGGTAAGTCTTCCTTTCTAGTCTTTCCGTTAACTTGGTTGCTTATCACTAATGAATTCTTTCTTTGACCGGGCAGGTGGGCAACAGGACAAGGATGAAACTCCGACGCAGCCGGCTCCTTGATTTGACCTGGATACCTTTTAGTGGACTTGACATTGTTGTATATGTTAGTCTCAAAACAGTAACGTAACTTTTAGGTTGTAATTATGCTACTTGTAATAAACAACATTATTCTTGACGTGTAATTTTTTAACTTAAGCCGATTCTATCGTTTTTGAATGTTTTTGCTATTTTGACATGTTGTATGAGAAATATAGCTATGCGTATGCTTGTAATTCAATTGTGTTTGATGTCAAGTTCTTGCTTAAAACATAATTTCATGTCTTGCAATGTTAGTGTGACGTGCGAATAAATTATAGCCACATGTTTATACATGAAAGAGGAAAGTACCGCCCTTCATATTTTACTTGTAGATGGCAGCTTTGAATGTCTTGCGCGACTGAGTGTGGAATGCGATCAGTGTCCTGCTGTGAGTATCCGCTTCTATTAGCGAATGTCTCCTATTCTGTGTCCTGTACTGTAGGGATTGTTACAGAGGATAGGAGAAAAGTTTTTTAAATAAAATTGAAATATGCAAAATTGTAAAACTTCCAATCACGGAAGGCCTTCGATGTGCTTAAGTTCGTGGCAAACGGGCTTTGTAGTCACTTTCCCTAGCTGTGGGTCTTGGAGACATTTGTCACCCATCTTACGCCTCCGCGGGGAGTTAATCTTTTTTAACACAGCCGTACTTAAGACACATCGGAGCCGAGATCGCGCACAGTAACTACCCGGGCCATTATGGCCCGTAATCATGGGTATTATTCGATTTACTGTGGCCGACTAGCGTGGGTGCCGATCGTCAACCGTGAACTACCCCTGGCTGGCCATACCTTATGTTGGGGCTTAAAGTAGGTTCACAGTTGCCGGCGAGCCGAACGCCGTAATGAGCTGCCTTGGCTATAATCGGTCTTCTCGGTGGCTTATAATCGGCTCATTACAGTTGGCTTTAAGGGCCGTCGCGAGCAATGAGTTAACCCGCAGCAGAGGGATGCCAGAGCAAAAGTGTCTCATTGGCGAGGGCATAGATTCGCATAGTACCTGTTAGGTCTTGTCCAGGTGAAGTTGCGCTGTGGAGTGCCTTGAATGGAAATGCTATATGCACAGGATTTTGTTCAACAGAAAAGGATAAAGTTAACAAGCAGCCAAGACATAAAGGAACAAGTTAAAAAAGAGACAAGGTTTTTTAAAGTGGTTCGGCACGAAAATGCCTACGTCCACTGATTCTCTTTGTTAATTCACTTCATATGGGCAGTACAAGTTAAGAAAAGTATCGACGGAGGTGTTGGATGTTCCATGCCCTCTGGAACACCTCTCTGTCCACTGTTGACAAAATATAAGCTCCATTGTGGAGATCTTTATGAATTACATATGGTCCATCCCAGATTGGGTCTAGTGCTCCAGGGCGAGGGAAGATCCGCTTGAGGACAAGATCTCCTTCTTGTAAGGTATGACGTTTGACTTTGGAGTTGTATTGTGCTGCCACTTTTTGCTTGTGGGCTGCTGCTTTGAGGGCTGCATCATTTCTTCTCTCCTCAATTAGATCCAAAGACATGTGAAGGAGTTCTTCGTTCTCTTCTGGGTTATAGTGGATCCTACGGTGGGAAGGCACGATATTTTCAACTGGGAGCATAGCCTCCGATCTATATGCTAGAGAGAAAGGAGTATGCCCCGTTGATGTTCTGAAAGATGTGCGATAGGCCCACAGTGCCGTAGGGAGTTCATCCACCCAAGCTCCCTTTGACTTTTCGAGTTTCTTTTTTATTAGAGTTTTCAGAATTTTGTTGATGGCTTCGACTTGTCCGTTTGCCTGGGGATAAGCTACGGATGAGAAGCTTTTGTGAATTCCGTGCTCTTGGCACCAGTTGGCGAACTCCTCGTTGTCAAACTGAAGTCCATTGTCTGATATAATTTTGAATGGGACTCCGTACCTGTATAGAACATTTTTGATCAAGAAGTTAATAACTTTCGCTGAAGATACTTTATTTAGGGGTTCTGCTTGTACCCATTTGGTGAAATAGTCGACTGCCACTATAGCATATTTGGCCCCGCCTCGGCCCATTGGCAGTTCGCCGATTAAGTCAATTCCCCATACTGCAAAGGGCCAGGGGCTGGTCATTTGAGTAATTTCAGTTGTTGGTAGCCGCGGTATCTTAGCAAACTTCTGGCATCTGTCACATTTTCTGACGAAATCTAAGGCGTCCTTGCTTAAGGTGGGCCAGAAATATCCATATCGGAGTATCTTTTTTGCCAAAGTCTGCCCTCCGGTGTGATCTCCACGGCTTCCTTGATGAATGTTGGATAAGATTTCCGTGGCTTCCCTTCCAGCGACACACCTTAATAAGGGGTTAGAGAAGCCGCGCCGATAGAGGGTGTCCTCTTGTATTGTGTAGCGGGAAGCTTTCCTCAAGATTTTCTTGACTTCGTTACGCCCGTTGGGTAGTGTGCCACTTTGTAAATAGTCTCGGATGGGAGTCATCCAAGTCGCTTCTTCGGTTGCAGCTATCAGATTCACTTGCTCAAAACTTGGGGTCAGTTGCTTTGAGATGGCTATTGCTCCGGAAATAGCGCCGTCTCTCATGCTAGCTTGCTTCGCCAATTCGTCGGCCTCTTGGTTATCTTACCGAGGGATGTGTTTGACTAAGTAGTGGTCCAATCGACTGAGAAGTAACTTGGTCTTCTTTAAATATGCTATGAGTCGTTCTTCTCGAGCCTGGAATTCTCCTAGTATTTGATTAACAATAAGTTGAGAATCGCTATGAAGACATAAAGAATTGGCTCCGATTTCTAAGGCAAGTTCTAATCCAGCTATCACTGCTTCATACTCTGCATCGTTGTTGGTGGCAGCGAATTCCAACCTTATAGCATGGTGCAGCTTATTTCCCCTGGGAGTAATTATTACCACACCTGCCCCCGAGCCTTGTTCGTTTGATGCACCATCCACAAAGAGGTTCCACTTGATGTCCTCTGCTATTTCTGATTGTTCCTCACCCTTGCTGGTAGTGAATTCGGCAATGAAATCGGCCATGGCTTGCCCCTTGATGGCGGTGCGAGGATGGTAGGTAATATCATATTGACTTAGTTCAATGCACCATTTAAGTAGTCGCCCAGAAGTGTCGGGACGATGGAGTACCTACCTCAGCGGTTGATCGGTCAGCACTCTGATGGAATGGGATTGAAAATAGTGTCGCAGTTTTCGTGATGCGATTAGTAGACACTATGCTAGCTTCTCAAGTTTAGGATATCTGACTTCTGCCCCTGTAAACCTCTTACTTACAAAGTATACTGGCCGCTGTGTGCGGTTGTCTTCTCTTACCAAAGCAGCGCTTAGAGCATGAGATGATACAACAAGGTATAGGTATAACTCTTCGCCTTCGTTTGGAGTCGAGAGTACCGGCGGTTTCTGGAGATGTTCGATTAAGTTAAGGAAAGCGGTTAAGCATTCGTCAGTCCATTCGAACTTTCCTTTGTCTTTCTTTAGAGCTTCGAAGAAGGGGACGCACTTGTCCGTTGCTTTGGAGATGAATCGGCTTAGGGCGGCCACTTTCCCATTCAGGCTTTGCATTTCCTTTCGAGTGGAAGGTATCTTGATTTCTTTTAGAGCTCGGACTTGTTCAGGGTTTGCTTCAATCCCTCTGGCATGGACGATGAATCCCAAGAACTTTCCTGATGATACTCCGAAGGAGCATTTTAGAGGATTAAGTTTCATTCCATACTGGCGAAGTACTTGAAACATCTCGCTCAGGTGGCTTACGTGATCGTCGGCTTTCCTTGACTTTACCAGCATGTCATCCACATACACTTCCATAGTTTGTCCTATTAGCCCTGCAAACATCTTGTTGACGAGGCGCTGGTAGGTGGCTCCTGCGTTTTTAAGTCCGAAAGGCATTACCTTGTAGCAGTACAAACCCCGGTCAGTGATGAAACTCGTGTGGTCTTGATCGGCGGCATGCATAGGAATTTGGTTATATCCTGAGTATGCGTCCGTAAAGGATAAGAGTTCGTGCCTGGCCGTGCTGTCTACAAGTTGATCGATTCGGGGAAGTGGGAAGCAATCCTTCGGGCAGGCGTCATTTAAGTTGGAGAAGTCAATGCATGTTCGCCACTTCCCATTAGCCTTCTTTACCAGCACCGGGTTGGCGATCCACTCTGGGTAGATGGCTTCTCGTATGAAGTCATTGGCAAGTATATTCTTTACTTCTTCATCAAGGGCTGCTGATCGTTCTGCCCCCATACTTCTCTTTCTTTGTTTTACAGGCGCCTTGGTAGGATCAATGTTTAGTACGTGGCATGCTATGTCAGGGGAGATTCCGGTCATGTCAGCATGTGACCATGCAAATACATCCAAGTTGTGGCGGAGAAAGTCAATGAGTTGTTCCTTCAACTCTGCTTTTAGTTGGGACCCGATTTTCAATAGTCTACTCGAGTCATGTTTGTCTACAGATACAAATTCCATAGCCTCTGCAGGCTCGGCGGTGGCCTCCTCCTCTTTGTCCCTGGGGTCTAATTCATTGAAAGGGTCGCTGGTATATCAAAGAGGAGGGGCTTTCTTTAGTTGCTATGCTTCCAAACTTTTTGTGCAGAGGGCGACCTCTACACTCTTCCCTTTATCCTTCCTGTGGTTGCTGCGAAGTTCAGTTACATAGCAGTCTCGAGCAACATCCTGGTCTCCCTCTACTTCCCCTACTCCATTGTCCATTGGAAATTTCATCTTTAGGCACCATGGGGCCAGGACAATTTGGAAGTCAGACAAGGCTGGCCTTCCTAAGAAGGCGTTGTAGGCCGAGTGGTTTTCTATCAGCACAAATGTCTGTTTCCGCACAATGGAGCGGGGATGACTTCCAATTTCAACAAAGAGGTCCAGTTGCCGGAGAGGCATCTTCGCATCTCCAGTGAAACCGTGTAGTGGTTTATTGCAGGGAGAAACGTCCTTTATTGATAGTTTCATTTTGTCGAATGCATGCTTGAATAAGATATTTACTGAGCTTCTAGTGTCTACTAGAATTCGGAAAACTTCGGCTGGACCGAGCCGGGCAGAGATAACCATGGGATCCATGTGAGGGTACTGCCTTCCCTCTAGGTCACGCCTAGTGAATGTGATGTCATCACTCTCTTTCCGCTTCGGGTGGCGTTCTTCTATAACAGAATTAACACAGTCTTCATTGTTTCTAAGCGACTTTCCATATCTTTCCATCTCTGCCCAGCTTCTGTCGGCGATGTGTGGTCCTCCCGAGATGGTATGGACCACTATCTTCTCTTGACCGGAGCCGCTAGTGTTGCGGTTTCCTCCGCCTATCTCTGGGGAGGGTAGCCTTGGGTTCTCATTGGCAAGAGCTGGAGTCCTGTTCTGACCTTTTACATAGCGTTCCAGTCTCTTCCTTCTGATGTGTTCTTCAATCAAGTCCCGGAGATGATGGCATTCATTGGTATCATGCCTATGAGATTCGTGGAAGCGGCAAAACTTTCCAGATTTAAGTGCGTCATCTGATTCCTTCTTGTATGGTGGGCATTTGTATCTAACTTCGGCTTGGGTGGCAAGGAAGATGTTTTCGACGGTTTCATTCAAAGGAGTGTAAGTGTCAAATCTCGGTCCTGGCCGATATAGGCGCTTTTCTCCCTTCTTGCCCCCAGCATTGTCTCTAGAATCATTTCTTCGAACATCCTTTGCTACAGCGGGCGTGTTGCCGTGAGCTGCCTTATTTTGTTGCCCTGACTGCCCCTCAGTGGCAGCGTCTTCAAGCCTCATATACTTCCCGGCTTCATGGAAGAAATCGGGTAGAGTAGCTGGTTTTTCTTTTGTCAATCTTCTAGCAAATTTAGTATCCGGGTGCACGCCACTACAGAGGGCTATTAAGATAAGCTTCTCATCGGCATCTTGGACTGCGGCCGCTGCGGCGTTGAATCGGGTTAGATATTGCTGCAGCTTCTCTCCGGGTTTCTGTTTGATACTGGATAAGGAGTAAGCGTCCTTGGGCTGCTCCACATGAATGCGGAACTGGCTGATGAACTTTTCTTTCAACATCTCCCATGAACTGATGGATCCTTGGGGTAGATGGCAGAACCAGGAGGTAGCTAGATCTGCTAAGAATAGCGGAAAGCATTTGCACAGCACTCCTTCTGTTGCTCCACTCATGAGCATATGCTGTGTGTATCTTTATAAGTGTACAACGGGGTCGGAGGTTCCTTTGTAAGGTTCCATTGTTGGCATTTTCCATTCTCGGGGGGTGATGGCGATTTCGATATTGCGGGCGAAGGGGCTGGTTACTCTAGCGCCTATGCCTCGATCTCTTTGATCCCGTTGGACGCACTCTCTGAACAAGCGTGCCATCCTTTCATCAGAATTTGGAGCAGATAAAAATGAGTTCGGCTCTGCTCTGTGGGATTGATTCCGTCCAGATGACCTGTAGGGATGGTATCGTCTATCATTCCTGACATTTTCCAGTGGCTGTCTTTGGTCTTCTGGGAGCATGCTAGGGTCAGCTACAGTTGGCCCTTGCCTTGATCTTCCCCTGCTGGGTTCTGATCTAAATGCTTCCTCGGGTCCAACTTCGGGCTGAACTCTAGCTCGGCCCCGTTCACTGGTGTTTCCGTGGTTAGGCAGTATGACAGGCTCGGCTACAGTTGACCTCTGCTCGGTACCTCTCCCGTTGGGTTCGGTTCCAAGCGTTTCCTCAGGTCTAACTTCGGGCTGAGCTCAGTCTCGACTCCTACCATGGCCGCTTCTGTCGTTAGCTCCTTCGAAGAAGGAAGATCTTTGTTGTCTCCGTGATCCTCCAGACTGGGACTCACCCCATGATTCAGTGTTGCGGTTTGACTCTTCAGCATCCCTTAAGCGTGACATGAGATGGTCCACCAAGGCTTCCTGCTGGGATGTGAAGCGGTTAGTCACTTCAGCCACAACCCTGTCTAGATCTGCCCTAGTAATTGATGTCGGCTGTTCTGATGCAGGGGTTGTCGGATTTGCCTGACCTTCATCTGGTACTGCTGCTGGAAGGGGACGATTTACTTGGTCTGTGTCCACTGGATCTGGAAGACTGCTGGCTGCGATGTTTTTTCCTTTGTTAACATCTTTCTTCTGCTTGGGAGGCATGTTTTCCAAGCAATGAACGACGCTGTTAGGAAGAAGGTTAAGTGGAAGAAGCTGAAGCTTCGAGCTTTCAGTTCTCAGTGAAAGCACCAAAAATGTTTGCACAAAAAATGGACAAACACCTCCAAGTTGTATGATTTAGTTGATTTTATGTTGTTCTTAGTGATTTGGGTGATTTATGCAAATATATGAAAAGCAGGGACTAAACTGTAAAAGACACGCAAATTTATAGTGGTTCGGCCAGAATGTGCCTACGTCCACTTTATATGTTATTCTCCTTTTCTATTCAAATTACAAGTACAAAGCTTTGATACAAGTATATGAAAGTTGTTTGAAATTTCTATCCATGCTTGAGCTCTCAAACTTGTCCCTCATTGTTGTACCCCTACCCCTCTATTTATAGAGTGAGGCAAGGGGAAGGGGTCTAGGATGTATACAGCTGCTGGTGGGCTTGGGCTGATGTAATCTGGCCTGGCCAGGTTGGTTCGGTTGTGAATGGAGTTAGTCTGGTGGTGAGTGGAGTTGTGATTGGTCCGGTGGTTCTGGTCCGGTGATGAGTTGCGAGGAGTGGTCCGGTGATGAGTTGTGAGGAGTGGTCCGGTGGTTCTGGTCCGGTGATGAGTTGTGAGGAATGGTCCGGTGGTTCTGGTCCGGTGATGAGTTGTGAGGAGTGGTCCGGTGGTTCTGGTCCGGTGATGAGTTGATTCGGTAGGGTGGAGCAGGGGTTGGTTCGGCTATGCATAGGAAGGAGTTTGGTCCGGCTATGCATGGGAAGGAAGTTGGTCCGGCTATGCATATGAAGGAAGTTTGGTCCGGTAGTAGGTGGAAACACTCCCAACAGCAACATAATTCCAAAAGCAACATATGAAGATGTCCTCTTGGATGATCAAAGTCTCAACTACCTAAACGATTATAAACCTCATCATTACATGCACCCAACTATAAAAAAGCAGTTGAAACTAAATAGCAGAAATAAACTCTAAATAGTATCTTGTCTCCTACACGTCTCTAGAAGCTTATTCATTTGAAAAACAAGCTTATTCATTTGAAAAACCTACCTCAGCCAACCAATTTCAATTAAATACCCGAGAGTTAAGGGGGAATCAAAAACTTTGGGTAAGACAAAAAGCCTGGTGTAAATAATATTATACCATCTCAAATTAATATAGATAACTAGTGAGACCAAGCTATAGATGGACGAAACGAGTTTCTCCTCATTATATCTATACAATCAATAAATATGTCAATCATAACATATCCTGCATTCAAAATGATTACAACATAATCATAACATCTATATCATCAACATGCATAATGAGTCAAAATTAATAGTCCTTCATCCACTAAGGTCAAAGGGTCAAACATTCCTATAATTACCCATTCCTATATAATAGTCCATGTAATAACACAGTTTTCCCAACGTCACTATGAAGGTATTAGTTTTCACAGGCCAACTAAAAACCTATCAGGCTGACTCGAGCATCTAGTCCATTCAGAAGAAATAACAATGGTCTCCTAATTTCGGTAGAAGAAAAATATGCATGGTCTCCTAAATACGATAGGAGAAAATATTGACAGTCTCCTAAAGAGATTTATGAGAAAATATAGGTGAGCTTCTTTACTATGAGTACCTTCGAATGTGTAACTCAAATTTTAGTCTTAATATCGGCAAAGCCCTGTGCATTGGAATTGTAGACCTGACTAACCAGAGGCTTGACGGTTAGAGTGTAGGGCATGACCCTACACCAGTCTCCATCCTTAAACCTTTTTTAAAATGTCAATAAGTCATGTCTTTTGATCAGTTCAGAAATCCTAACACAATTTGATCTTCATGATCTTCTGGATGCAATTCTACTCACTTAGAAGTTTAAGTCTAATCATACCCACTACTGGAACAACCCTAGCTGGTCAATAATTTCCAATCTCCAAAGTCATAAATGTTGGATGATAACAAATAACATATAAGTGAGCATGTGAACAGTTTAACATATGCGATGTGACCTAATTATGAGACAAAATTGAACATACAACAACATCATCCATTACAAATTTATATTCTTATGATAGTCATTTTATACACAAAAATCACATGTATTCAAGTAATAATTTCTTTCTTAAAACTTTTCAAAAATGGCCTAAATTATCTTTTCTTTTCTTTTAAAACCTTGTTAAAATACTTAGAAAAACTACATTTTTGTCTAAGGAAAATATTGCACAACTTAGAGTTAAAAGCTAACAAGTGTTGTAAATATTGGCTATCTCATTTCTTAAGACTTTGTGTTACCGCACCTTAGAAACTCATGTTATTGCATGATAAAAGTAGAGCAATCGAGCTTCAACACTTGTGCTATCGCATTTCAAAAATGCATACTATCACACGTCAAAATATAGGTTAACACATAAGTTATATGAAACTATCGCGTGTCAACAAAGTTATAATGTGTTGATGAAAAGCTATCACATGTTTAAGTTACATGAAGCTATTGAGTGCAAAAAGTTATCGAGTGCTAAGTAAAACATAGTCATCGCACGTTTAAAATATGTGAAGCTATCGAGTATCAAGTAAAACATAGCCATCGCATGTTTAAATTGCATGAAGCTATCAAGTTCTAAGTAAAACATAGCCTTTTAGTAACATAAAATATATCAACACATCTTTAATCTCATAAAAGCTATCAAATGTCACAACGTCAAAGTTATTGAGTGTTTACGATGGCAGTCTCTTTAATATATGGAAAATTGATTTATTTCTTGAAAAGGTAACTTTTTTCGAATTAATTTCCTTGTTAAATTCTCATTAGTTAATCAAATTCCTTTCAATAATATTTATTGTAAACCAGAGAGAAATTTTCTCTTTCCCAAAATATTAATTTTCCACTACTTGAGCCATTAATTATCCTTTTGTAATTAAAACCTTCTTACACAATTTTTTTTAGTTTAGATCGAAATTACTTGGAAAAATCCCAAAAATATGAAATATCTTCTTTTATAGCATATAAAATTTTGAGACAAAATAATTATTTTTCATATTTAAATAATTAAAATCCAAAATTATCCAATTTCTTAACTTAGAAAATTCATAGTAATTCAGAAAGCTATGAAATTAAAAACCAATCTAAATAATATTATTCCAAACATCAAATAATAAACTAAAGCATTTGGAGATCTAAATCTATGTTTTAAACTCAATAATCCCTTAAGAAATTCCATTGAAACTCACAAATAATAACCATAATCTATATGAATGATTATCCAAGCCATATGCACGATAAACATCAACAAAAATTTGGACTCAAACCCTAATTTTAAATATCAAACAACGTAGAGATGAAGATATTATTCATATTTGGTTGATTTTGTGTGAAGATAATTGCCTTTATTTCTTTTCTTAAGCTTCCTTCCTATTCTTCTTCTTTGTTTAGATAGTTTTAATGGAGTTTTGTGGTTTTATTTTGTTTTCTTTGATCATGAATGTGTGGGCAAAAATATGAGAGGGAAGGTAAGAGAACATAAATTAAATTTGTTATCTTTCTTTCTTTATTCCTTTCTCTAATATTAAGGCCTTTAATTTCTTTCCCTATAAACCAATTCTCCATTTAAAGTTTGAAATTCAAATTATATTAACTTGGAAATTATCCACACTACATGTATACTTTCCTAAATTATTTATTTAATCATTTCTTAGTTAAATATCTGGAATAAAATGCTAAAACAATTAGGAGCGTTACACAAGTTGTCTTTGTATCTCATTAAGGGATACAGTGTTACAAAGCTCAATGTCAGACTCCTAGTCCATTAGATGGTTGGAGGGAGAGATGCATGTTTCAATAGGCTCATCATTATCATAAAATAAGATTGCATGTAGCACTTGGTCCATGACATGCAATACGATCAAATTAAACTTGCATTCCTCTAATTTGGTGTACTCCTCACTATTAGAGATTGTGTGTGAAGCCTCATCAATCTTAACATCTAACATTAGTGGAACACCTATAAAAGTACACTTACACACTAATCTTAGATAC
This sequence comes from Allium fistulosum, assembly GCA_030737815.1. Taxonomy (NCBI): domain Eukaryota; kingdom Viridiplantae; phylum Streptophyta; class Magnoliopsida; order Asparagales; family Amaryllidaceae; genus Allium; species Allium fistulosum. The sequence continues at coordinate 1,120,738,826 of CM060904.1, read as the reverse complement.
CAAAAAAGTGGGTCACTGTTATATAATTCAGTGTCTAAAAGCATGAACAAAAAAGAGAACCTCACAGCAGAATTAAACAGTAATACATGCATTACCATGATGTTGTGGGCATTTTCACCCATGACATGGTGAAAGCGAAAAGATGCCGAGGAGTAAAGAAATGGTTGAAAATTCCATTATTAGAGGATCTTCACTTGGTCAAAAGGCTAGGACAGGGGAAGAGATCAAAATATAGCATAAGAAAAAATTCAAGGAAAATATGAATTTTGAAAAGGCCAAGTGGTTGGTTCGGTAGTCTACCTAACAAATAATCCTGTTCGGTAGTTACCTATCAATTTATATATAGAATTATATATGGAAATTTTCTATTTTGACGGGACTACCAAGCCGAACCGATCAATTTATATATGGAAATTTCCTATTTTTATGGGACTATAGAGCTATATATCTTTGCTCTTATAAATACCCCAGGTTTGAACAATAATGGCAGATAAGTCAGAGGGCATAATAACTGAACAGAAACCACCGGACCAAATTTTTTATAGCCCATTCTTCTTTTCTTTAAGCTATAAATTATTGTATTTTTTATTCTTAGCATTGTACCAAAGATCTATCTAGAAATTAATGTGAATGGACAGTGGATGTAGGCATATTCCGACTGAACCACTATAAATCCTGGTGTGCATTACTCTACTACAATTTATTTCCTATATAACTTATCTTTGACCTGCTTATTCTAAACTAGCCAAAATACAAACACAACACTTGTATTTCATTTTACACCCTATTTTATAGTACTTCTAACAAAGACTTGGTGGTGTTTATCCAATTTTTGAGCTAACATTTTTGGTTCTTACATTATGAGCTATTCTCAACATGCTTTCAAGGTCAGATTAAGTAGCTGCTACAACAAAAATGTGAGAAACAAAAGTTTACCTTATCATGACAATCAATCTACAAGCACCCCGGTGATTGCAAATGTTGTTACCATAGGCGACTTGGATAGGGTTGTGGAAGTACTTAATTAATTTTTTGCTACCCAAGCAATAATGGACCAACTCATGACATACTTGGGGCAGGCACAAATTGCTGGTCACAATACTAAAATGCGAGGATGGCCTTAATCTGGGGGATCCAAAAGGCAGAGGGTGTCACACTCAAATGGTGAAATTGATTGATAAAGTCAAAGAGCTAGGAGAAGGAAAACTGGAGAGATGGAACGAGTAAGAGTTCAATTCAAAGCTGGACCCAAGGAGCAGTTTGATACTGAACTGAATATGGATGGTGCCGAATTGGGGCCAACTTTAGCTAAAGCTTCTGACTCCCATTAAAATTGTCCTACCCTTGTTGAAGTAGTTGTCAATGGAGGACGAAATGATTACAGGATTAGTCTCGGAGCTGTAATCGTGGCTTGGACAAAGATCAAGTTGTCATAAAAAGGATGAAAGTGATCATTCCCTCGAAATGGGAATGTCAAGCTATCATCATCAATTAGCCGAAGCAGAGTGTAGAATGGCTATAATCATTAAAGAATGTATTCGATTTGAACAAGTGAAATAAGGTAGAGGAGCCAGAGTGAGCAGTCCCTTCTCCCTTGAGATAGACTGCTAGGAACCCTAGAGATTTCAGGATGCCTGCATTTTTAGTGGTTTACCCAGCATGTGCTGATTAGCGGAGCTACTAAAGAAGTATTGTGCAAGTGTTTTCCTCTATTCTTGGTGGACTTAGTCACTATGTGGTCATGTCATCTATCTACGGGTCAATTCATTCATGGGAAATGTCAATGGACAAGTTCATCAGTCAGTCTCAGGTGCACGTCGTACAACTAAAAGATGCTTACTCACTGTCCGATGTGAAGCAAAGGTTAGATGAGTTTTTATAGTGGTACCTAACTTGGTTTAATGCTGCAGTAGCTAGAGTTCAGAATAGGATGAAAGACTGACTTTAATGGCCTTGTGTAATGGAGTGCGTCTTGGAACGAAGTTTGTTAGAAGATTAACAAAGGAGAAACCAACCACCTTGCAGGATATCTTCTATGAGGCAGCAAAGTATATAAGGTTGGAAGATGCTACATCAGAGAGAGAGAGAGAGAGTCATCTAGAAATGTTAATTCTAAGGTGAAGGGAAATGGAAATGACTTTGTTGGGAAGATGAAGGAGAATAATCTAGGTGGATGAGGTAGAAAGAAGGTGGAACAAAATATTTTTAGGCCTGGACCTAGGTTCAACACTTATACAAACCTAAATTATACTGTCGAGAATTTAGATTTGGCAACCTAGGTAGAGTTAAAGTACAAAAGACCTCAACTCAAGTAGGAGGTAGAAACTGATCTAAATTCTAGGAAATATTGTCATTTCCACTATTGCCATAGTCATGGAACCAATGAGCCACTACTTGTGTGACATATTTGTGGAATATATCAGGAAAAAGAAACTCCAAAGATATTATAAGAACCCCAATGGTCCTCCGGTCATCAACCACTTGGACAATTGCCACATGGGCCTGGAGAGGAGGAACCAATGCTACTCACATAAATAATGTAAGGATAGTGATTAATACTATAGCTGGAGGCCTCACATCACTAATAAGAGTTGGACTAAAATGGATAGGTATGCCAAATATTTGAAGAATAGTGAAGGTTCGTGTATTCCTTAGGCGTGGAGCGCAACACAAATACCCTTCATTGAGAAGAAACTGAAATCGCCTTTAGTGAAAAGTACTTGCAGGGAAGCTATACCCACATATCGACTCAATGGTGAATTCGAACGTGCTTGGTCCAGCGAAGGTTCTTAGAGTATTGGTGGATAGAGGGAGCTCCATCAATATTCTATTCGTGGATGCCTTCGACAAGATGGATTATCTATGAAGGACATCACCCTATGTAATAAACAATTGTGTTAATTCACCATAGAAGGGAAAATTCCCATAGGAAAGTTGGATTAATTTGTTGAGCTTGGGCACAGCCCTAGATCAGCCGTATAAAAGAAGATTTTCATTTTGATGGGTGATTTCTTCGCATACAACGCTTTCCTTAAATGACCAGCTTTATCTAATATCTGCCTAGTCCTAGCTTAATGGGGCCTAAAGATGAAATTCCCTACTGCTAATGGAGTTGGGATTATCAAATGAGGTCAGGATGTTGTAATGCTATGTGGCATAGCTTTTTGAGAATCAACATATGGGAAAAGGAAAATATGTAGAGACTTCTCTCTGCATTAAACATTAGAATGCATAAAAATTAAAGAAGGGCCTCCACTCAAGTACACTAGTGACTCTTCAACGAACTGGACCCAATAGATGGAGAACAGGGGGGTAACAATGGAGCTTGTGGACGCAATACAATTTATGGAAACAGATGAGCATGGTCTAACTAAATTAATGAAATTTGAATCCCAATTGGAGCGGCATCTAAAGGCACAAGTGGTGGGTTTCTTGTAGAATAACTAAGATGTATTTTCATGGTTTCATGCCGATATGTGCAGGACTTCTCCTAGCATGCCATGCCATGCATTGAACATCGATCCAAAGTACCCTCGGTGAAGCAAAGAAAAGGAGTATGGGTCTCGATCAATCAACGTCCTTGAACAAGGAAGTAAAAACTTTACTATCAAGTAGATTTATCAAAAAATCACAATACCTAGAGTGGATTACTAATCCAGTGTTGGTTAAGAAGTCGAATGGGAAATGGCGAACATGTATCGATTTTTCAACTTGAACAATGCATGCCCCAAGGGTTGTTTCCCACTTTCGATTACTGACCAACTAGTGGATGAAATAGTTGGGCATGAGTTAGTCTCCTTTATGGACGCTTAGTCTAGATATAATCAAATAGAAATGTTCACTGAAGACCAAGATCACAATAGCTTCGTCACTGATGAATGAATGAGAAATAGATTAGCATTTGGTTAGCAATATGTTTGCCAGCCATATTGGATGGACGATGGTGATCTACGTAGATGGCATGTTAGTAAAGTATAGAAAATCCCATGATCATATTGACCACCTGGATGAGATGTTTTAGGTGTATCGGATATATGGTATGAAACCCATTAGAATGCTCTTTTGGGGTCTCTTTCAGAAGGCGTTCTGGTCTCATTGTGCATGCTAGAGGCATCGAAGCAAACTTGGAGAAAATTCAGGATTTGAAAGATCTCAAAATCATGATGACACAGAGTGAAATTTAAAACTTGAATGGAAAGGTGATAGTGTGTTAGGAACTGAGATGTTGGTTTTGATGACAACAACCTTTTTAACTTATCTTATTATAAAATATATACTAACACTATTGTCTAGATAGATATGTATATGCAGGAACTATGCAGGATATATATATATATAGGTATTGATTACTGAAGACTGATCAGTTTAAAGACTCAAGACTCAAGATTCAGAATGGAGATATCAAGGTTGAAGACTCTAGAGTATCAAGATCAAGATTTCAAGATAAGTGTCTAGTTTTTGTTAAAACTTCATAATAGCACGGAAATCTTCATTCCAAATTTCAATTGGGATGGAATCCATTTCTATCTTCTAAGTGGCTTACAAACCCACGACAAGTAGCTTACAAACCTACGACAAGTGGCTTACAAACCCATGAACATCCTGGTTTTGTACAAGTTCTCGAGTCCTGATGTGATAAGATATTCTGCAGGAAGAAGCTTGCAAAACTACTTCAAAATGGTTTTTCAAAATGATTTTCAAAACTACTTTTCAAAATGTTTTAGCCTTAAAAATTATCATTTCAAATGATTTTCAAAAGATGTTTTAGCCTTAAAATATTCTTTGTTTTTGTTTCTAAATAAACTCTTGTTTTAAACTTCGTTTGTTTTTAAAACTATCTTCTGATTTTTTTAAATATTCTTTTATAATATATATACTTGAGATTTAAAATCAAATTTATATATACATTCTAAAAATATATTTTTCTACTCTTCTTTATTTTAAAACATAGGAAAATTAGTTTATTTTACTCCAGAATCATTTCATCTTGTTTTTCTTTCAATACCATTTTCAAAACAAATTTTACATTGTTTTTAACTAAGGGATGTCGACATCATGGGATACCCCATGTCGACATAGTGGTCGTTAAATTCAAAAGTTTCAATTTTCAAAAGAAGTGTCTATTCGTTTAAATCTCTTCACGAATGGTTATGACCGTTACTGGTCTATAAATAGCCTTCACAAATGAATTTTTTAACTAATTATTTTCTTATTTTCTTCACTCCTTCTTCTCCATAAATCCATATTCTAAAATTTTCATATTTTTAAGATCATGCCGAAATTCTACCGAATTCTCAAGTGAATCAAATTAGAATCTCATTCTTGTTTGATTTTATGCCCTCTCTCGAAGATCAAAGTGCTATTCAGAGTTATAGGATCGATTTGTAATCAAAAGTTTATCGAGTCTCTCTATAAGGTGTGGTTGTGCCTGGAAATTAATTGGGTGATCTTGTGTCCCGTAAATCAAGAGAGTTTGCCCCAGACTCGAAGACAGGAGGGTACTTCAAGGCCTTTAGAAATTGAGGATTGTAATCTCGACATTGGTATAATAAAAATCTATACAAGGTGTTTGCCTAGGTGCAGGACTGGACGTAGGGTAACTCTGAACCAGTATAAAATCCGGTGTGTTCTTTCCTTTTACTGCTTTTTATTTACTTTCTGCATCTGTGTTTGATTCTGTGATTGTTCTGTGATTAAGTTCTGCATTTGTTTGTGTCATAATTTTAATTTAGTCCATATAAGTCTTAGAATCCATTAAACACTATTCACCCCCCTCTAGTGTTAAATTAGCCTTAAGATCCATAATCTGCACTCTCTTTCATAGTGTTGAGCATAATCATCTCTAAGGTGCCTGATAAATGTGTTCCATTCTTCAAAGCAATGAAGAAAGAAAAAGGAACGTTTGTCTGGACATATGAGTGTCTAACAGTATTTACAAACCTTATGGAGCATTTGCAGATGTTGCTTGTCTTGTCTACAACCATTGAAGGGGAGGATCTGTACCTATACCTTGTGATTTCAACTCATGCCTTAACTGTAGCTTTGGAACAAGAGGAAGATAAGGTACATGTAATACCTTGCAATTGTAACTGTTTGCGCCAAAAATGGGTACAAACACCCGGTTGTATATGAAAGCACCAATATCCAATACTTAAATCCAAACAGAGAAATATAGATTCACAGATCACAAAATAGATTGCTAAAAAGTAAATGAACATGCAAGTTTTATAGTGGTTCGGTAAACTCCGACCTATGTCCACTCCAATGATCTTTTATTTATACAATTTGATAACAGTTACAGATGTATTTCCTTAGAAAAATAATGAAGGAAGAGAAGAAGTGATAAAGGAGAGCCAAAAGAAGATCCAATTGGAAGAAGAAGAAGATTGCCTATAATGAGCCAATTCCGTTGTATTTATAGGTGAAGACGTGCATGGATCGAGCGGAAATTTCGCCAGAAGAACCTCCATAGCCGTACGACCCGATCCACCAATTTCAGATCGATTGCACACCAGTGGAACGATCAGTGCCAATCATTCATATTAGCTCCAATGGGGATGTGATCGTTTTTGTGGGTCCTTCGTGATGTTAGCTACTTGCTCTCCAAATTTCGTCCAATTTCAACTTACCGTTTGTGAGATATTGCTTTTTCCGTAGAGTCGAGTTGAATAATGGATATATGGAAGATCATTCCATATTTTCTCCTTTTGGGGTGCGATCGTTCTGGTAGGTCCACCATGATGCTACCAAATTTCATACCATTTCGACTTACCGTTTGTGAGATATCGCGTTTTCCGTAGAGTTAGGATCGTTCTGGCTGAAATGATACGATCATTCAAGAACAATAAAGGCCGATCGTTCAAGTTTCCCCAAATGACATGTGATCGATATGGTAGGCTCCTTTACATAATATTTTACTATTTCCAAAGTTTCGTGTCATTCCGACTTTGCAATTGTGAGATATTGATTGATCATCACTGATTTGAATTGTTTTATGGATCAATCCATATGAATCACGACCAATCGATCAAACTTCATTATGGGGCCCAGCGATCGATGATGTGGGTCCCTCATGGTGTAGTGTGGCTGTCCTCCAAATTTCATATCGATTGCCTTTGTAGATTTTGAGTTATAGATCGATCATCGTCGAAAATCGCCAAAACGGTCGTTGAAAAACCCACTACGGGGTTGACTCGAAGCGAGACCCAAGTAATCAACTTTCTGACTCAAAGCAGATGCTGAAGGTTCTAGCCCATAGTTAGACTCTGGTAAAATCGAAATTTTCTAAAAGCAAACGTGATTCTGATTCCAAGCACAAAACACGATCGGTGCCGATCGTTTTTCTCCAAGCAGACTTCAAGCAAACATGTATCTGACACCAAGTACGATCCAACACTTCAAATTTCTGTGACTCCAAGCGAACCATGCACCAACTCCAAGGAAATAGCAAATTTTCCTGGGTCCGACTCCAAGCAAATTACCAGTGATCCGATCGATACTGATCCATCTTCTTTTGTCCATAACTTGAGCATGCGAACTCCAATCGGCCTGAAATTTGAAATGTAGCATTATGTGGCCTTCCTTGTCACTCCATACTAATCGCACCTTGATTAGGTCAGAAATTGGGGATCCGATCCGATCCGTTGCCTAAGTGAAGTGCCAATTCCATACTTAGCCATTTTTTGAGTGTTGTCCGTTCGAATCCATTCAACCATCGTCCATAATTTCAACTGTAATCGATTTCCAATCTATCCATTTTAGCCGAATCCGTGGTATCCCGGCCTGACCAAAAGGCTGGATAACATTTCCCCTCAAAACATGCCTTGCAGTAGGAAGGCGTGTTTTGAATTGCTATAAATCCAAAATCCATTGATAGCCGAATATTCCAATTCAGAATCCAACCCATTGCCAATCCAATTCCTTGATCTCTTTGGATCGTTAGTCAGAACTGTAGCTGTTTGAGATCGTTAGTCAGATCTGTAGCCGTTTGAGGCTAGCATTTATTCGAGGTTAATGTTGTCGTTCAAGACGAGTGGTGGTCGTTCGTGACCGATAGCCGTTCGTGGTAGATAATGGTCGTTCGTGATCGATTATTGTTCAATACGGAAGATGATCGTATGCGATCGAGTGCCGTTCGGGGTGAATGATGATCACGTGATCAAGTGTCGTTTAAGGCGATATATGATCGTTCAAGATTGGATGTCGTTCGAGGCAAAATATGATCGTTCGAGATCGAGTGTCGTTCAAGGAGAAATATGCTCGCTCAAGGTCGAGTGACGTTCAGGGCGAAATATGTTCGTGCGAGATCGAGTGCCATTCAGGGTGAAATGTGAACGTTCAAGATCGTATATCGTTCGAGGCATTAGCCATGCCCAATCCGCTCGCTTTTCAATGAAGGGGCTTGTTTTTGCCTTTCTGTCTCATCTTTCCAGATGTGGTTTAGAATTATTAATGTCAGATTTCACGTTTGAGTGAGTTTTGCAATCAAATAACTCAAATAATAAAATCAAGTTCAAATGCTAAAGGAAAAAAAAACAATACGATGAGTGCCTCTCTGAGCGTGACGGTTCATTGTCATCTCAGAGCATGCCTAGGGTCCATTCATGATCCCGTAAATGTGTAAGTGACTTAGCCGTTTTATCATGAGGAAAGAAATTGCAAAATAATTATTACGACCGGAGTCCAAGTCCTGAACTCGGCCCTTGCCATCATGATCAGTTGATGACGAGCCATGATCCCAATCTAGGGCCATTTCTGTTTCCATTTGATGCGGACGGTGGCTGTTCTTGTTCCATCGCCGTGGTCCATGCCCTCATGTACTGTGGCAATCCGCCGTTCTTGATGTGCTCCTCTATCACATCCTTTAAGTGCCTGCAATCATTTGTATCATGCCCGTTCAACTCATGGAATACACAATATCTTCCTGATTTCCTTTCGTTATCTATAGGCTCCCTCCTTATCAGCCTCCAATATGGGATTTGCCCCCTAGTATCTACATATAATCGTTCCAATGTTTCAATCAATTTTTTTAAGAGGTGAATGTCAGTTCCCTCCTTGGTTTCTTTAATCCATCAGAGCTATCGTTAGCCTTTCGCTTTTCTTTATCTGTCTTGGACCCTTCTCCAGATGGTCCTTTATCCCAAACAGTGTTTACTTTTTGCTTATTAGCTCGTGCGTCCTCTTGCTGCAAGAACCTTTCTGCTTCGTGGTAAAATTACCCGAGATCCATCAGTGGATCCTGTGCTAGTGAATCCTTTTATGTTGTCAGCAATTCCAGATATTGTCATCATCAAAACCATAAGTGGATCTAGTCGATCCACCGATGTTGCTGCAGCATTGAATCGTGTTAGAAAACTCCTCAGGGACTCTCCGACCCTTTGTTTTAGTGTCACCAGAGTCATCACATTTTTGGGTCTCGAGATGTGAACCCTGAACTGTCGCATGAACATGTCTACTAATTCTCCTCAAGTTCTAACCGATCCATTTTCAAGCTGCCTGAACTAGAGTGCAGCCAAATCCATCAAATATAGTGGGAAACACCTTGCCATGACTTCTTCCAATGCCCCAGCACCTCCATATGCCGAATATACCTCATCATATGCATAGTTGGGTCTGACTTTTCGTCATATACTTCCAGTGTTGGTGGTTTGAATTCCGGTGGATTCCTTGCATTCTTGATATTCGGAGTGAACAGACTCCGATTGACATCTTCCAAGCTCCTATTGGGCATTCCGCCTCTTATTATCCATCGTATCATCTCAGCCATCCTTTCATTTTCGTCTATGCATAATCTCTTGTTGTCATTTGCAAACTGTCTCCCTAGTCCACGAGACATAATACTCATGACGTACATCTGTAGTCCGTGTAACACCCTATATTTTTAGTAACATTGTTTAGGATATTTAATTAGCTAAATAAAATAATGTAAGGTGATTAATGGATTGAGATTTGTGATTAATAGGGGTAGCTGTGCCATGTTAATGAGTAAATTAAAATGAGATAAAATGAAATAAAATAGATAAAGGGTTAGGAGGTAGGCAGAGGCAAAATGGGAACAAGGAAAATCCTTATACCCTAAACCTTAAAGCCCTTAGCCATGTATCCTCTTATTCATTCTCATTTGCAAATTAAAAACATAGAGGCCGGCCACCATTTTAGAGAACTAGAGGAAGAAAAAGCTAAGGAAGAAGGTTAATCAAATCAAAAGCTATTCAAATCTCAAATCCTTAATCTCAAGCTAAGGTGAATAATGACTACATCTCATTCTCTTAAATGTTATCGGTTTTAAGTTAAATTGGAAGTGTTTTACAAGTTTATGCCATGTTTTTAAATGATTAAATGTTTATATATGCTTGTTGATGACTTATGCTTGTTCATATAGATTTTATGATATGTTTTGATAAGAAAACCTTATTAAATGACATCCAAATGCCTTGTGATTTTAGATTTAGATCAGAAATGATATTTTAGAGATGGGTTTCAATTTTCATAATTTCTGAATTATTGTAGATTTTATACAAATTTTCTAGTGTAGAAGATGATTATTTGGGTTATAAATTATTTACGGCTAAATAATTATTTATTTGGGTCAGAAATTTATACATGTTAAAAAACATATTGAAAATGATTTTTTGGAATTTTCGTAGAATTTTCCTAAGTGTTTTAATGAACATATAAAATTATTTGAGGTATGAGACTTAAATGTTTTATATATTTATATAAAAGGAGAAGGGGTTTTTATAAAACAAAATCATTGTTTATTTCTGAAATCTTGGCAGCACTTTTGAAAAAGAAATTTAGTAATCAATGAAAATTTGACAAATATAGCAGGTTAGTCAAAAAGTATTTCTCTTTTAAGTTAAAGACAAAATTTACTTATTTTTAGCCTGTTTCGCCACTTTCGACACAGGGGGTTCTGACCTAGACGTTTTGCCATCATTGCTTTCGAAACCAATGTGCATGGTATCAATATACTTGGTATGTAGCAAATTGGATGAAGGGGGAAGGTATAGGGTCGAAACATATGGCTCCAATAGGGTTAAAGCATGCTTTTGTTTTAAAATGAAGTTGTGTCTGCTTTGCTTTCGACTTGGTTAGCTTTCGACCAGGTCAACTTATTTTAAAGAAATGGTTTCAAATGGGTTGCGTTATTTTGTTTTAAGTAACACTTTCGAAGGGGTAGAAACTCATAGTTGCCGCTTTTCTTACCTTTCGAAGTCAGTGCTTTCGGAAGGTACACTTTGTTTTTAAACTTGGCCACTTCTCCAATGCCTTCGGAAGGGTGGTTTTGACACCATCACTTCTTTGCTTAGGAATGCTTTTGAAAGATAGGCTTTTGACTTAAATGGTTTTAATGACCCTTTTGCTCTGTTGAAGTATAACCCAAATGGTTTCGGAGGAGATGGTTTTAACTGGTTTCGAAAGGTGTTTTTTACATGTTTTAAATTGAACCCAAATGCTTTCGAAAGGTTTGATGTTTACAAAGGTTTGATGTTTATAAAGGTTTGATGATTTCTAAAGGTTTTAAATGATGGTTTCGAAGGGGCGTTTCCCCAATGCTTTCGAAGGGTTTAAAGAAAGGTTTCAAAGGTGGTTCCCCAACGGTTTCGAAAGGTTGAAAGGAAAGGTTTTCCAAAGGTTTCGAAAGACAATGTTTAAAGGTTTTAAAAGGAAGACGTCTAAGGTTTTAAGCTTTCAAAAGGAAGGTTTTTCAATGGTTTCGAAAGGAAGGTTTTGGCCTTTCGGCCTAGGTTAGAAGAAGGGTTTTACTTGTTTTTGAAAGAGGCGCTTTCAATGGTTTTGAAAGGGGTACTTTCAAAAGTTAAATGTTTGTAATCAACAAAGGTTTGAGTAAAGTATATATATAACATGGCAAGGTGATTTTGAGAAAAGCATAGAGATTATATATTATCCATGTTTAAGTTTGATTTAAAGGTTTTTAATCAGTTTGAGAAAAGGTTTTCAAGGAAAATTTATCCCTATGTAAAATTACTCAGATATTAGAATACCAGATGTGACTGGTATAGGGTCGCGCCTATACATTAGCTATTAGCCTCAGCTAATTAAGTCCAAAATTCTAGTGTGTAGGGCTTTATCATAGGTAAGACTAAAATTTTGATTACACACAGAAGGGAATATATTTGTATACAGATAGGTTATTGGTGAGCCCGCAAAACCATTAGGATCAGGTGACCCTGGGAGATGTTAAGTTAGGGACAAACCGTCCAGAAGAGAAGTATTTAACAGATAGTTAAGGACATACTGTCCAGAAGAGGTGTGTCTAATAGATGTTAGATTATTTTGTTATATTGTCTGGTGGGCCTGAGTCAGCCAAAGGTTAGTAGTTTTCCAAACAAAACTATAGTGTTCAGACAGATAGTCCATTTGTTACCTGATATGTAAGTTTACGTAAAATGCTTTGTAGTTTTAACCAGTTTTGGTTGCAGGATTAGGAATTGCAAAAGATATGTTTTAAAAGGATATTAGTGAGGAGAAACTCGTTCCGCTAAGCGGCGTGGTCTCAATTAATATCGTATATCCGAGAGGTATAGTATTATTCACACTAAGCTTTATGTCTGATTCGAAGTTTAGGTTTTTCCCCTTAAACTCTCGAGTGCTCAAAATTGACTTGAGTAGGCTGAGGGTTGAGGTTTTACAGGTTTTAGTAGGTTGACGAATAAAGCTTCCGGAGACAGGCAGGTGGCTGATGGATAGCTATTTAGGAGTTGCTGTTTTATTTTTTTATTCCATTGTATTGTATTAAAGACGGTTATGTCTATATAGTACTCTGGTCAACCAAGGGGGCATCATCATACGTCGCTCTTGGCGTATTCATGTAATGATTATATTTTATCTGAACCTAGGAAACGATTATGGGATTATGTAATTTGAATGTGAAACTTGTGTTTTGGAAATGAAATGTTAAAAGATGTTTTTCGAAATCTGTGATTTTATTTCATATTCAAATGCTTTTGATATTATGGATACCATTAACATAGCCATATTTAGTCGCCGAAAGTTAATACTATGGATGACTGCAGCATCTGTAGCATTTAGCTTTAGGCCTCTAGATAGGGGATGTTACAGTCCGATCGGTACCAAATTGTGCAGCACCGTTCGTCAACCAGCCAGGGATCGATCTAGCATGACCTAGGGGAGTGCCTCCAAGTCTCGATCGATCGACACCGATCATTCTGGAATGATCGGTAGCAATTGTTATGTGTCGGTCGGGGATCGCCCTCGGCTGTATTACTCTATCCTGCTGTCTGTTAGCTTCGTTTCCTCGGTCCTGATTCTGGTTTTCCTCAGCTCCTGCTACTCCAACTCCTTGATTCATATTTCCAGCAACTTGAGCTACTCCAATCCCTTGTTTTTGCACTCCAGCTTGTACAATCTGTCGGTTCTGCATCATCTCCTCTTGTGTCTTTAACATCCTTACTTGCAAAGCATCCATCATCGTTTCCTTCTCGTCTTTGGTAATGAAGACTGAGGTTTGATTAGCTCTTGAGGAAGGCTTCTAACTTCCTTCATAACGGCTCCTATCTGATATCTGTATCCTTGTTGATGGTTTCACCATTACTCTAATTCCAAGTTCTCTAGTTGATTCCAAATTTGAACTCCAAATTCGCGAGGGCTAGCTCTCTCAGTGTAAGCACCAAAATATTTGCGCCAAAAATGGGTACAAATACCCGGTTGTATGTGAAAGCACCAATATCCAATACTTAGATCCAAATAGAGAAATATGGATTCACAGATCATAGAATAGATTGCAGAAAAGTAAATGAACACACAAGTTTTATAGTGGTTCGGCAAACTCCGATCCACGTCCACTCCAATGATCTTTTATTTATACTGTTTGATTATAGTTACAGATGTTTTTTCCTTAGAAAAATAATGAAGGAAGAGATAAGAAGTGATGAAGGAGAGCCAAAAGAAGATCCAATTGAAGAAGAAGAAGATCTCCTGTAATGAGCCAAGTTCGCTGTATTTAGAGGTGAAGACGTGCATGGATCGGGTGGAAATGTCGCCAGAAGAACCGAACGACTCGATCCACCAATTTTAAGATCGATCACACACCATTGGAAAGATTGGTGCCGATCATTCATATTAGTTCCAATGGGGGTGCAATAATTTTTGTGGGTCCTTCATGATGTTAGCTACTTGCTCTTCAAATTTCATGCAATTCCGACTTACCATTGTGAGATATCGCATTTTCTATGGAGTAGAGTTGAGTAATGGAAATATGGAAAATCATTCCATATTTGCTACTTTTGGGGTGCGATGTTCTGGTGGGTCCACCATGTTGTTAACAAATTTCATGCCATTTTGACTTATTGTTTGTTAGATATCGCGTTTTCCGTAGAGTTGGGATCATTCTGGCTGGAATGATACGATTATTCAAGAATGATGTAGACCGATCGTTCAGGTTTCTCCAAATGATGTGCGATCGATTTGGTAGGTTCTTTTACATAATATTTTACTAGTCCCAAAGTTTCGTGTCATTTTGACTTTGCGTTTGTGAGAAATTGATCGATCATCATTAATTTGATGTTTTAGGGATCGATCCATATGGATCATGACCGATCAATCCAACTTCATCATGGGGCCCAACGATTGATGATGTGGGTCCTTCATAGTGTAATGTAGTTTTCCTCTAAATTTCATGCCGATTTCCTTTGTAGATTTTGAGTTATAGATCGATCATCGTCGAAAATTGCCAAAATAGTTGTCGAAAAACCCACTTCAGGGTTGAGTCGAAGCGAGACCCAAGTAATCACCTTTCTGACTCGAAGCATATGCTGAAGATTCTGGCCCAGAGTTAGACTCAGGTAAAATCAAAATTTTCTCCAAGCAAACGTGATTCTGATTCCAAGCACGAAAAACGATTGGTGCCGATCGTTTTTTTCAAGCAGACTCCTAGCAAACATGTATCCGACACCATGCACAATCCAAGCACAATCCAGCACTTCAAATTTCTGCGACTCCAAGCGAACCATGCGCCGACTCCAAGGAAATAGCAAATTCCCACTGATCCGATCTATCAATCCATCTTCTTTTGTCCATAACTTGAGCATGCGAACTCCAATCGACTTGAAATTTGAAATTTAGCCTTATGTGGCCTTCCTTGCCACTTTGTACTAATCACACCTTGATTAGGTCAGAAATTGGGATCCGATCTGATCCGTTGCCTAGGTGAAGTGCCAATTCCATACTTAGCCATTTTTTGAGTGTTGTTCATCCAAATCCATTCAACTATCGTCCATAGTTTCAACTGTAATCGATTTCCAATCCATCCATTTTAGCCGAATCTATGGTATCCTGACTTGACCAAAAGGCGGGATAACAGTAACGATGGAATAATTAAATAATCAATTTAAATATTTAATCGTTAATTGACGGAACGTCCATCATACTCGATCTTTCAAAGACAGATGAATTGGGTCTTGAAACACCCGTAGTTGAGATCGCTTTTTTGACACGATAAAAATGAGTATAAACATGACTATGTTTGGAGTCTGTGAATTTTTGGACTGAATAGTGATTTCGAGTGGATAAAATGAATTTAGGCTACGCCTATAAGTTTTCCTATAAGTTAACTACATCTTTGTAATTCCATTCATTCATTTCAATTCAACGTTTCTTTTCCTCTTCCTCTCCTAATCTCCTCTTAATTACCCCTTAATCGTCTTTTAACCTCCAAGCCCTAAACCTCTCGAATAAAATTTCTAAATTTAAATAAAAATCACTATAATTCCTCTCTTGGCATTCTCTACAAAACCCATAATGGAATTAGTGTGATTTTGTGTTTGGAGCTAAATCTCAAAATCAAAGAGAGAATGGAGATGGGTTTTGGTGACTTTAAGCTTGGTTTGGAGAAGAAGGGGTGAGTGGATGATTCTTCTACTTAATTTACTTGTTAAACTTCATATATTTGTTTAGTAATGATTATAAAGTTATGTGACATGACTTAGAGAATTCTATGTTATTGTTTAGGCTTGTATTCATTTATAAACATGACTCTTTAGCAAATTATTTGTTAAACCCTTAATTATCATGTTTGGAAATGTTAGTAAGCTTAAAATTGTATTTGGGATTAATTTAATGGTTTTACGAGATGTATGGTCGGATTGTGATTAATGAAGTAATATAATGATGTGCGCGTAATTGGAGAACATTAATTAAACTATTTGATTGAGTTTTAGAAAAGTTAGAAAACTAATCAAGCAATTTAGGAGCTCTACACTTATTATTAAAGTAATTAGAGGCCTAATGAGGCTTAATTACTATTTATAAATATTATTAAAGAGAATAAATGATTTTATAAAATAATAAAGTATTTTATAAAATTAAGTTAGTAAGCTAATTAAGCGAGTTTTGAGCTCTACACTTATTGTTAAAGTGATTAGAGACTTAACAAAGCATAATTATTACATATAAATATTATTTAAGGAAATAATTTTATAAGTGAAAGATATATTTCATAAAATAGAATGAGATTTTATAAAATAGTATAAATGATATATTTTATAAAATAGAATGAGATTTTGTGAAATTGTATAAATGATATATTTTGTAAAATAGAACAAGATTTTATAAAATACTATAAAAAGACATTTTACTTTTATTGAAAAGATTTAGTAAAATAAAAGTAAATTTTGATTTAAGTAATAATCTAAATACTAATTTAAATATACGTGTATGTATATGTATATGGATAAGTATACATACACGTGTATTTGAAGTTATATAATAATCAATACAATTCAAGTATTTTAGTAGAATTGTTGAATAGTTTGAATTGTAGATAATGATTGTTTATTTGTGTGATTAGTAATATATGTGTATGTGAATATCCATATTTGTATATAAACACGTGGCGTTGACGCCAAAAATAGGCATCAACAACCAATAGAATCTCGTAGAGATTATACGATGAATGAAATTAAAACATAGAAGAAAAAGTAAATGAACACACATATTTTTATAGTGGTTCGGCAATCTTGGCCTACATCCACTTCATATTTTTATTGATCTTGCGCTTGATTATGATTACAAGAATGTTTGGATCAGCTGGGATCCATTAGTACAAGAGTGAAGAATAAAAATGGAAGAGCCTCGATGGCAGAAAAAGGATCCTCTTTATGGAGAACGGCCGTTGTATTTATAGGGGAATATGTGCATGGATCGGGCTGAAAATTCACCAGAAGAACCTCTAGATCCGTAGAGGCCCACACAAACGATCGCAGGTCCCATCTCAATCGTTGGAACGATCGGTACCGATCGTTAATTTTGCTCCAATGCACGTGCGATCGTTTCTGTGAGCTCCCCCATGCTTTTAGTCCATGGTCCCAAAGTTTGGTGTCATTCCGACTTCGTGTTAGTGAGATATTGATCGATCTTCATTGAGTTGAATCGTTTTGGCTGAAACGATCCGATCGATCATGAACTATGTATGCCGATTGTTTATTTTGCTCATCTAGGCATGTGATCGATTTTGGGGGCTCCTTTCTTCAATACGTTGATGTTCCCAAAGTTTCATGTGTAATGGATTCGTAGATTCTTAAATATCGATCGATCATTGTTGAGTTAAGTTGTAATATCGATACGGTACGATCCATAATTGGAGATGGATCATAGCCGATCCACAATGGAGGTGGATCATCACCGATCCATAATGAAGATGGATCATAGTCGATCCATTTTGGAAAATGATGGTACCCGATCGTAATTTCAGTTGAACTGTGCAACTCATACTTAGACAATTCTAAAATGATGTTCACATGAATCTGTATGACTATCGTCCATAGTCTTGTCCATAATCGATCTTCAATCCTGGTAACCATCTCTTCGGCCTTTCTGCCATGATGATCATCTAGTCTAACTTGTCGAGTCAATCTGAATATAGTCGGACCAAAAGGCCGGATAACACACGTAGCAAGTGTCTTATGTAACCATAGCGACTATCATATGCACTAAGTTGCATAAGAATATACCGGGCCAAGTAATAACTCCAGTGAAGTCCGAAATGTGATTTATATAATTAAAAGTGTGATTATGTATGTATAAGCATACATGAATAGGTGTATGGGTATAATATAGGCATCACACAAGGTAGGAAGATCGGTTATTTTGTTTTGGCATGTTAGAGGAGGCCGAGTTGCTAGATACGCTTGTTGTGCTCTACATGTGCAAAGAGTGGATTTCATGTCAAAATCGATTTTTGAACACATAAGAAACCACTTCTAAAATATCAACCAATGGACTTCGAAAGAGGTCCGATGCGGTAAACATAGGCTATGGGAGCTAGGGGATTCATTGGGCTAAGCAACGGAGATGATGAGGCTCAATCAGTGGCTTGGAGGTTGCCTACTTGGGCTTTACTACCAAAAAAAGGCAGCAATCGGTTGATCGGTGGTAGACCACCAGTGGACCGATGATGCACTGGCCTAGGCAGTAAAGCCCAGGTAGAGTGCCAATTTATGGGGATTTTCTCTGGTTCTGGATGCAATGCAATGTGAGACTTTGGAACGACTTCGGAAAGGCTTTTGGCTACTCGGGAAAGTGGAATGCAAGGCAAGGCCCACGATTCAAATGCAATGTGTAGTGATATGTGTGTGATCAATGTTGATCGGATACGATATCAATGCAACGATTGGTTACATGATCACGTCTGGTGAGCGTGAATAATTGAGCGAAGTTACTCTGTGCCTCTTGGCTTTGACTTTGGGGTTGATTTGTCAGCTGAATGGTGTTGGCCTTATATTAGTGGCCATACTGATTATGGGTCATATAATAGAGGCCATCTATGTAGATAGATGATGATGAGATACCAGTCTTCGTTTGTGATAGGCGTATTTGATTACACGATGTTATATTTGATGCATGCATATATTTGTTCGACATCGGTGTTCCTCTACAGTCCCAATAACATATTGCACGATACACGAATGTCATTCTCTTTTTGTTAAGAGGCGTACACAAGTTAATGGAGAAATCCATGATGATCATAAAGGGGAACGATGATGATCATCTATGAGTGAACTAGATGTCACCAAAGCTCGAAGTAGAGGGTGCGGTGTGGTTCACATAGGATGACAATCATCTATGAGTGGACTAGATGATACAGATTTCAAGTAAATAGAGTAGGTCATATATGACCAAAGCTTGCTTCAGAGGGTACGGTGAGATCTACATGAGACCTGTCACCAAAGATATGGCTTAGGGTCTAAGGTACATTTGAGTACCGACTATATTTATTTAGGACCCTGAAAGGGAATCACTGGATCATGATAGATGTTCGTAGTTGATGCCACCCATCAGTAATGACGGGCATTAATTTGTATATTGGTTGTCTTTCGTTGTTATGTTGTGTATGTCATTAGTTGGCTGTTGTTATTGTTACAACATTTATTATCATGCTATACTTTACGATAGACTTATATTATGATCACCCAACTTTTGGATGTTGGGTTCCTTTATCATAGTATGTTCATGTTGTTACGTTTCAGTCATATTATATTAGTTGTGCTGACTCGTTGATTACAGGAGAAGAGCGGGTTATGGTATGACTTCCTATCTTTTTATTAGTTTTATTTTACTTGTTTTTGGATAGTTCGGATTACCATTGAGCCACAATTGTTGAGAAGACCGGTCGTGCCTTAATGGTTCCTATTTATTTGTATATAGTTTTAATATACAGTATTTTGAGATAGTTCCCCTCACACCAGGCTTTATGTATGACATGCGTCTTGTCTTTGTCTGTTTACGTCATGATAATTCTCGATTCCTCGATTGGATAGTTTGGAAGTCATGTGCTTTTGGCGATACACTTTCAAGACAGTTGGAGCATTCTATGGAGACGATGTCTATACTTTATATATATATATACTTGATATTGTAGTAGTATATGACAGATATCCACTTACATATGAGACTTGATATATTATATTTTATATTCAGGACTCCGTCTATACGGAGTTTGATGTATTTTGACTTTCTGTATTGATATTCATTTATCAGTTATTTCCGCTAGTGTGGTCTCTTATATATTTATTGTTATCATGTTATGTTCATGTATATCATGTTATATATTATCTTCCACTGTGAGATTCTATCGATGTCCTTAGTATAATGTTTGTTTTAAATTTTCTTTCTCGACAATTTGTCTTTCGTGGTATTTGAAGTTCAGACGTTGTCATTGGGTGTTGATTTTTGGATATTACAAAGGGTAGGTTGTTACAGCACACCACTTGGTATACTACGTTAGCAAGCACTTTACCTGGCTAAAGTCTACGTACCCAATGTTGGAAAAGTTAGCTTACTGCCTACTAATTGCATCTCGAAAGCTAAGGCGCCACTTTTAGTCTCATTTTACCTGAGTACAAATTAATCAACTGCTTAGGCAATTCCTGCAATGCCAAGACACCTCGAGGAGATTACTGAAGTTGAGTATTGAGCTAAGCTAATATGAATTCACCTTCCAACCCCGAGTAGCAATTAAGGAACATGCCTAAGTAGAATTCATAACAGAGTTTACTATCACCGAGACGACCTATGAGCTTAAGAGAAAGAAGCTCTCAAATGGAGGTTGTTTGTATACGGAGCTTCAAATGAGAAGGATTCAGACATTGGAGTGGTTTTGTTCATACCTTAAGGACGAAACCATGTTGTGCCCTGAGATTGGGATTTGGAGAAACCAATAATAAGGCAATGTACAAGGCGTTGATAGTTGGATTAGAAATAGCAAAGGGATTAGGAATTTGGTCATTGTATGTCCACAACGACTCATAATTTGTGGTGAACCAAGTGATTGAGGAGTTCCAGGCTAAAGGGGAATGATGGCATCATATTTGAAGAAGGCAAAGGCTTTGATAAATGAGCTGGAATACTATGTGGTGAAGCATATTCCATGGGAGCAAAATCAGGATGCAAATAACTTGGCGAAGTTAGCAAGGTATGGAAATGGCCCTCTCCTTGGATCGATCCTAATGATGACTCTGGAAAAACTAAGCTTTGAAGATGTAAATGTCATTACTATTGTTGGTAAGCAAGAACATGGATGACCTCCATCATCAAATACTTGACTAATGGAATATTTCCATTGAACTATAATTAAGCAAGGAAGGTATTTCAGATGGTGCCTCTCTATACGATACAGAATGGTGTCTAATATCAAAGAGGACTTTCTCACCCACTATTGAGGAGTGTCGTTAGAAGGGAAGCTCATGAAGTGTTGGACAACGTGCATCAAGGTAGTTGTGGGGACCATACAAGGGGAAAACCCTGGTAAAGATAGTCTTATGATATGGATACTCTTAGCCAACTTTGTATAATGATGCGGTGGATTGTGCAAAAAGATGTGATAAATCCCAAAGGGTTGCTAAGATCCCCATATTACCTCCAAAAGATTTGACTCACATTTTCAGCCCTTGGTCTTTCATTGTGTGGGGAATCAATCTAATTAGGGAACTTCCAATGGTCAGAGGCAGTGCTAAGTATGTTATAGTTACGATAGATTACTTTACCAAATAGGTAGAATCAGAGCCACTTACCAAGGTTTCATCCACGAATTTCATTAATTTTGGTAAGGAATATTATATGCAGATTTGGAATTCCACTTCAAATATCTCGGACAATGGGTTGTAGTTTGATAGCGAGGAGTTCCTTGACTTCTATTGGCAATATGGAATCAAGAAAAGCTTTTCTGTACTGTCTCACTCTTAGGCCAATGGGTAGGTTGAAGCGGTCAACAAAGTTCTCAAAACCTTTATAAAGAAATGGTTGGAAAAGGGTAAAGGAGCCTGAATGGATGAGTTTCAATTGTCATTTTGGGCACATCACACCTTCTACAAGATTGCATGTAACAAACTGACTTCGTAAATCGAATGATAATGTCAGACTCTCAGATACCACAAAGAACAGTTCGTTGGGGTAAAATTAAAAACAAACATTATACCAAGCATAACGATATAATCTCATAGTGGAATGATAACATATAATATACTAATATATATGAACAAATAGGATGAACAATATATAAGAGCCTGCACTGGCGGAAGTAACTGATAAGTAAATATTAATATAGAAAGTTAGAGTAGAATATCTTATGCAACAAGTCTCATATACTAATAGCATATCTATCATGTACAATTACAATATCAAGTACATATGGAAAGTGTTGTTTTTGCCTCCAAAGCTCCAGCTGTACAACTCTAGTTATGTATGCTCATAAGCATCTAGCTCCCAGACTAATCAATCGAGTACCTGAGAGTTGCCATAACATAAATAGAGAAAGGCAAAACACGGTTTAGACATAAAGCATGGTGTGAGGGAAACTATTTCAAAATATTGTATCAAAACTATATGCAAATAGAACAAGAACTACTAAGGTACAATTGGTCCTTTCCACAAATGTAGCTCAGGGATAATCTGGACTGGCCATAAATAATTAAAGTAAACCCATCACAAAAGTAGGGAATCATACCATAACTTACTCTTCTCTTGTAATCAACGAATCAGCACAACTAATGTAATGTGACTTACACACAACAGTACACCATGATAAGGTGACCCGATATACAAATGCAACGACAATATGAATATCACAATATAAGTGTATCAAAGAATACACAATAATATTATCAACCAACCAATATAACACACGCATAATATAACAATAAGTGATAGATATGGAATATAAATTGATACTCATCATTGATGATGAGTGGAGTCTGTGGTAGACTTGTGCCTAAGATAAATAGAGTCGGTGCCTAATTGTACCATAGACCCCGAGCCGCATCCATTATGATCGAATTAGTGTAGATTTCACCATACCCCTATGTCAAGCATAAGTGATATATGATCTACTCTAGATATCTAAAACCTGAGTCTGCATTGGACATTTATCTATAATATAAATTATCATGATCCAATGATTCTTGTTGAGGATCCAAAATAAATAAAGTCGGTACCTAAATGTACCATAAAACCCGAGCGGCATCCAGTCTGATCGAACTCATGTAGATCTCATCATACCTCTACATCTAGCATAAGTGATATATGATCTACTTTAGATGTTTGAAACCTATATGGATCTCACCTTACCTCTATATTGAGCATAAGTGATATATGATCCACTTGTAGATGATCGTCATCTCAGCATTTAGTCATCATGGGTTCTTAAAAAATTTGCATAACATCTCTACAAAAGAGAACGACGAGCGTATCCCGTATAGTATGCCATCAGGACCACAAAGGAACATTAATTGATGTCATATGGATATATTTATACATCAAATACAACATCACATAATCAAACACGCCTATCACAAATGAAGACCGATATCTCATCATCGATTATCTACACGGATGACCTCTATTATAAGACCAATAATATGCATACCAATAATATAAGGCAAATACAGCGTATGATCAATAATATAAGACCAGTATGGGGTATGGTCACAAACATAAGATGGATACCATTCATCAAACATGTATAGTCAAGGTCAAAACCAAAAGGTACAGACTAACTCCACTCAATCGTACACACTCACCAAATGTGACCGTACAACTAATCACTATACAGACATCATATCCAATCATTATTGATCGCACACGTATCACTATAAATCGAATCTAAATCCTGAGCTTCGCCTAGCATTCCACTTTCCCAAGTAGCCCAAAGTCTTCTAAAAGTCACGTCAAAGTTTCACACGAACCGCATCCGAAATCAAGGAAGAAACCCCCATTGATTTGCGCATTGACTGGACTTACGACCCAGGCTTATGCTCCATTGTTGCACTGGTCGTATAGCCACCGGTGGACTGGTGGTAGCCTGTCCCAGGAAGTAAGCCTGGGACGGGTATAACCCGCACAACATGACTGGCGATTTGAGCTTTGTTTCACTCTGTTGCTTCGCCTGATGGTCACCTAACATCTCTAGCCCAGTGGTTAATATTTTGAACGTGGTTTCTTAAGTGTTAAAAAATCGATTTTGATAAGAAAACCACTCCTTTATGCGTAGAGCTCTACTAGACGATTTCTAGCGACCCGACCTCCTCTAACATACCAAATTGAACCCAGCCGACTTTCACATTTCACGTGATGCTCATACATTTGTCGGTGCATATACTTGGGCATGCATATGCACATATGTACCCATAAACGCGTAAAAACTTCATGAATCATGTTTTGAGGTTCACCGAAGTGATTACTCAACTCGGTATTCTCTCATGCAACTTAGTGCATCTGATAGTCGCTATGGCTGCATAAGATTACTCATAACTTGATGATATATACATATGGATGTTTCCATATGCATTTACAAATATTCACACAAATAAACAATCATTATCAACAATCCAAACCATTCAACAATTCTAATTACAATACATCAATTGTATTGATTATTATATAACTTCAAATACATGTATACATATATTTACCCGTATACATATAAATACGCGTATATTCAAACAAGTATTTCAATTATTACTTAAATCAAAACTTACATGTATTTACTAAATCTTTTCAATAAATTCAAATCTCATTTTCTACAATTTTATAAAATCATTAGAGAAATTTATAAAAATACAAAATTATCTTATAAATCATTTTAAGCCTTTATAATACTTAATTCCTTCATTAGAATTAAGTATTCATCTTATAATTATTTTATAAAACATCACAACCATTTTATAAAATAATCCCTTATTATATTTTATAAAATCTCATACTTTTATAAAATACCACGTTTATACTATTTTATAAAATCTCATTCCATTTTATAAAATTTATCATTTTTACTATTTTATAAAATATCATTCTATTCTATAAAATATATCATTCATTTATAAAACTGTTTCTTTACTTAAAGAATATATGTACTTGGTATTAAGCTTCTAATCACTTTGATAGTATGTGTATAGCTCATAACTTGCTTAATTAGCTTACTAAAATCATTTTATAAAATATTCAATTATTATATAAAGTCATTTCTTCTCATAAATATTATTTATAAATATTATTTAAGCTTCATTAGGCCTTTAATCGCTTTAATAACAAGTATAGATCTTCTAACTCACTTAGTTAGCTTACTAATTGCTCTAAAATCAATTCAAATGGTTTATTAATACTTTCTAATGACATGTAAATCATTATATTACTTAATTAATCACAAATCAAACCATAACATCGTATATAATCATCCAATTAACCCCAAATCCATTTCATAGCTTACTAACTTTCCCAAAATTATTAATTAAAGTATTTAATAAATAATGAGTTAATATAATCATGTTTATAACATGAACATAAGCCTATATCAAACCAAACATTCTATAAATCATTTCATATAACTCCATAATCATCAATAAACAAATATATGAAATTTAACAAGTAAATATAATAGGAGAATCATCTTACTCGCCTCTTCTTCTCCAAACCAAGTTCACAATCATCGAAACTCAAATCCAAGCTCCCTTTAAAGTTGAGATCTAGCTCCAAACTCCACATCATTCTAATTTCTTCGTGGATTATGTGAGGAATAAGTAGAGAGGAATTATGGTGGTTTTCATTTGAGTTTATAAATTTTTAAGCTTGGACCAGTGGATTAAAGAAAGGGGTTAAGAGAGTAACTAGGAAAAGATTACAGAAGAGGAAGAGGAAAGTAATATGGAATGAAAAGAGAATGGGAATAATGAATAGGTTAGCTAACTTATAAGCTAGCTTATAGGCCTTAGCCCAGCATTCAATTTCCATTCCTTTCTAGAAATCACTATACACTTCAAAAACTTATCAACTCCAAACGAAACCAACTTATACTCATCTTTCTTATGACGAAATTGTGGTCTCAATGGTGGGTGTCTTGAGTCTTAATTTATTCGCTTCTAAAATTCAAGTATAATGCGCATTCCTTTAATTAACGATTAAATATTTAAATAAATCAATTAAATATTCGGTCATTAAAATCGTTGATTATACACTGCAACATGGCATACTTCTTTTTCCTTGTCCTATGGATCAAAGGCTATTCTTCTCGTCAAAACTAAAGTCCCATCTCATAGGAGAATCTACTATGACCCAAAGGAAAATAAGGAGTTGCTATTAGATCAGATTGAGGAAAAGCAAAATGATGTTGCTTTAAAGGCTGTGCACACAAGTAAATAGTGGTGAAGCATTACAACTCCAAGTCAAGAACCACCCACTTAACGAAGGCGACCTAGTCTTGAAAGGAGTTATCCCTCGATCGGGGGCACTTGACCTGATCTAGAATGGACCATATGTTATCAACATGGACTTAAGGAACGGAGCTTACATCCTCAACACTATGGATGGTTCGATATTCAAAAAAGCATGGAATGCTCAGAACTTCCATCATTATTTTTCTTGATTTACTTTGCTTTTATTCGAATGTAATTGTCATGTAGTAAAAGAACTTTGCTTTTGTGATTAACAAATGTGCATTTTATAAAACATGTTTTGTGTTAAGTTTCCATTTGCTCACTAATTACTATAACTGCTCGAATTATGACTTGTGGATGTCACCAACCATCATAGTTTTACCAAACCTATCTATGATGACCCGGATTTTCGGACTAGTCAAAATTGCCGAAAACCCGTCCGTTCTAAAACTACGAATGAAAACGCCAACTTAATACACAATATCATTTGATAAATATTCAACATTACTAAATGTATAAGATACAACTTTCAATTATACAAGTTATCAAAGTAATCATTTATTTTACAGCTGTGCTTAAATACAAAGAAGACTCAATATATAATAAATCTACCTCTGCACAACACTGATGAGAAACAACAATAGCCATTCCTACAAACTCAATAAACATGTCAAATGCGGAATAAAATAGTAAGCGGAAAAATATACAACAACACAAGACAAATAACAACCAATAAATAAATAAACAGGAAAGAGTTATATTATTTTTAGAGTTGCATCACTACCACTTGTGACTGCCAACATACCCTATCTAATTGGGTACCGTTTGCACCAAAAATGGTCACAACACCCTGTTATAAGTGAAAGCACCAATGTCTAATATTTAGATCCAAACAGAGAAATATAGATTCACATATCACAGAATAGATTGCAGAAAAGTAAATGAACACGCAAGTTCTATAGTGGTTTGGAAAACTCCGGCCTACGTCCACTCCAATTTTTATTTACACTGTAAGATTACGAAGTACAGTTGTTTTTGCCTTAGAAAATTAACGAAGGAAGAGATAAGAAGTGATGAAGCAAAACCAGCCAAAAAAAGTCTCTTGCAATGAACCAAGTCCGCTGTATTTATAGGTGAATCAAAACATTGGAACTGTATGACCCGGTTCCACCAATTTTCGAATCGATCGCACACATTGGAACTATCGCGGCTGATCGTTCATATGAGCTCCAATGGAGCTGCAATTTATCATGAGGGTGCTCCATGATGTAAGCTACTTGCTCTCTAAATTTCGTGCAATTCCGACCTACCGTTTGTGAGATATTGCATTTTCCGTGGAGTCAAGTTGAGTCGTAGTAAATCAAGTGTGATCGTTCCATGCTTCATCCAATTGAGCTACGATCGATCACGTAGGTTCTCCATGATGTAAGCTACTTGCTCTTCAAATTTCCCGCAATTCCGACGTATCGTTTGTGAGATATCGCATTTTTCATGAAACTATGGATCGTTCTGGTTGATTTTGTATGATCATTATGGAATGATCGGTATGTTTTTATGATATTTATGGATTTTGAGCTATTGATCGATCATCGTTGATTTATGTTGTTTTATGGATTGTTCCCGATCGATCCATATAAATTCTTTATTTTCTCATAACTCGAGCATACGAACTCCGATTGACTTGAAATTTGAAATGTGGCCTCACAGGGCCTTCCTTGTCACTTCATATTGATTGCACCTTGATTAGGACCCGATCCAACCACCTAACTATTGTCCATAGTTCCAAAAACCATCAATTTTTGAGCCTGATAACCGTCTCTCCAGGCTTCCTACCTTGATGATCACAGAAGCTATTTAGCCAACTTTTATGATATACTGCATGGTCAAAAGGCGGTATAACAAGTACCCAATTAGACATAGGATTAAGCCAACGTAGTTCTCCTACCGCAAATAGAACTCATGGAGCCTACGATGTACAAACATAGATGCAATTCCCAACTACATAGCATATAACATGCAAACGTAGCTCCCAATCTACCCACTTAGGCTTATATTCTTCACATTTAGATTTCTGAAATCTAATTAACTTTATTATTTTCAAAATATAATCATTTTCAAAAATAATCTCTTCGAACTAAATTCTCAGTTTTATTTCAAATCCTTTTGAAATTATATATATACACACAGATATATATATATTTACATATATATCTTTTATATCAAATCATACTTTTCTTTAGGATTTAAGAACAAATCACTTTAAAACGATATCAAATTCTCTAGATAATAATATAGTGGTGTTTATTGATATATTTATTTGGAAATCCCAAAATACTCTACTATAAAAGCATACTAAAATATATGCAACTAGATCAGGAGGTTTCTCCCAATAACAAGGCAACTGGGTCCCAGCCTCTCCAAAATAAATAAACAAAGTATATCCCTCTATCAAAGAGTGGACTATACCCAGGGTTACATGAACCCTCCTGCCCACTTTTTAGTTATGGGTTACCCAAATCATCGGTAACATAAAAATCCCATTTTTTTGTTTCCCGAGGTGACAAACCGTTTGCACTAATAATCACAAATACTTTCAATCATCCTAATGTTTATTTCACCAAAACATTTTCAAAACCAATTTCAAACCACCGGGATTTAATCCTCGAAATTCTCTTTATCTATAAAACACAATTTATGAATATCTTTATATAAATCATTCCAAAATATTTATTTTTAAATATTATGTAAACACCTTTATATAAAATCACTTCAAAATATTTCTATTTCTTTTCAAAGAAACCATTTCATTTAAAAGATAAACATCTTTAAAATTATAATAAACATTTTTTATTATAACCATTACTTAATCAAATAATTTCATCGAACACCTTATAGTCAAACTGTGAAATTCTAATCACAGGGTGTTCGTATCTACCCAACCCATGCATATGGAAATTTATTGCTCATAAACTAGTCGAGCATAATTCAAACTACCAAACAGATAACAACAACGCATTATTATCAACAATTCAGCAACTTGAATAATGACACATAAATTAGAATTAACTGATATATATAAATAAATGTCCAAATTTATATAATAGCAGAATGAGGATTTATCAGAATAATTGTAATTAAATTATATCATTATTAATTTATCACTAAATTATACTTCACTAGTTGTGTCTATAAATTACACTAGTGTGTTCTATTCCTCTATACGAATCCAGTGTCGAAGATAGTGGGTTAAATGGACTTCTATGGGTGATTTATTCATTTTTAAAATTAAATTATTCATTAACAAATTAAATAGCTAATTTATTAAATACCCTCACCAAAATCAATGGCCCAACCCCAATCACCCTACCTGCCATCTATAGTACTCTTTCTCTCCCAAATCAACTCCAGTGCACACTAATACGCTTGAACCCAACCAGGCCATGCACGTTTCCAGTGATACGACGAACTACTCAACTACTTTACGAACCGACTTCGCCATCAACTCCCTCTTCGTGAACCCGACTCGACCGTCCCCATCACATAACGTCCGCTCGCCTCCTTCCCATTCTGCCTGCTCATCCCCCCTTCACTGCTTGCATGTCGCTCCCCTCAATCCACGACCGCACTCCACCGAATTCTAGCCACCCACTCATCTTGCATCCCTGAAGCCATCGCCAACATCTATTTTCCCCATTGTTGCCTAAATCGACCATCATCCCTAACCCTAGTTTCCGACCACCGTCGATGACCATCATCAAATCTCGTTGAAACTTCACCAAAAATACTACACCATCCCACGAAGCCAACATAAATAACGGCGTTGTCTAACTCGAAGCGGATCAAGAGAATTTAAATTTTTAAGTTTACGACAAAACTTCCCTATCTACTGTCTTCGAGCAACCACGACCATTTCGACTATTGAAAGTCAAGGCAACTATTTTTATAAAGGATTAGTGACCTAAATGAACGACTTTGTAGTTAATTAGTTTTGGAGAGGTTGATTTTTAAAGTTTGAGGAGGAAGTTTGTTTAACAAGAAAATGAAAAGATGTATGCTCTGTGTATTCATCTCTCTATGAGTGTATCTCCCCTTCCTCTATGTTGTGTGTGAGAGTTTATATAGGCAAACCAAAGAGACAAGATCCACAAACCAAGGCTTAAAAGAAGGCAAGAATAAAGGATTGATGAGTGAGAATGGTGGTTGTTGTGTTCATTTTAGCATGCAGAGAGGAAAATGAGAAAAGGTAAAAAAATGTCAATATCTTGTTGTGTTCATGCGTCATGCGTAGTTTTATAACCAAAATTTTTAACAAACAAAATCATTATGTTTTAAAACATAATTCTACAAAACAAGCCACAAATGAAGGCAACAAATAAGGCAGCAAACACGCAAAGTTGTTATGTGCTTGTGTGTACATATATTTGTTTTAAAATTTTAGGGCACGGCGTTACATAATATCACATTTGCGTACGAGCCGCGAACGATAAAAATAAAAAATATGATCGCGCACAACAATTCAAAATGACCACAAAATAGTAATAAAATAGATATGCTAATTTATTCCGTGAAGTTCCAAAAGAACAGACGTTTGACGTAAAATACGTCAAAAGAAAATTTAGTTATTTTTCAAATTAAAAATTATGGAAAAATCCTATAAATTAAATTAAAAATACGTCATCAAAAATCAGGTCTAAATTTAAAGTATATATTTTATTATAATTTAATCCAAATCTGAATATTTTAATAAATTAAATATTCAAATTTGAAGACCCAAATATTACGGGTCGTTATACTGTCAATAGGGTGTGCGAAACCATGATAGATGGCCAATACCATCGGGTCTCCATGAAGATGTCTAGTTTGTACCAATTAAGCAATCATAGTCCTTGATGCATATCAACCGTATGCGTTGGACCGCTACATAATGGGGGTACCCAACTCTGGTGCATTCCAGCGATCTTAGATGAATCTAGGCTTATGTACCTATGATTAGGATACGATCATAGAACGGGCAGTTCACCACCGATAGCCAACCTTTGGACAAACCTTGTCTAAGTGTAGCAAGCATCCTCACCACAGTGGTGTGGATGAACTAACTCAAACATGAGACAATGGAACTGGAAACACCTAGCAGCGAAACGAATCCTCACAAGTGATACTTCCACAGCACTCTACGAACTGAATTTCCCTAAACTTATTAAATGGAATATGTCTGCACCTTAGAACCAAATCACCTTCCCGATATGTGCTCTAGGGACTAATAGCCAAATTCTCTTTCTGGCACCTAAAAGGGTATGTTCTAACGGCTGAATCCCTCATAGGGATGTGCTTCCAAAATGATGAACTGAAGGGAATGTGTTCAAAGATAACTAGATCAAATATCCTTAGATTTACTAAAGGAGATGTGTCCATCAACACACTGGAGGACTGCTACTTGAAAATCCAACAGGATTACAGAGGGCTGGATCACAAAGGCATTCCAAAAGAAGTCACTTACCTCACCAAATTTGTCATTGATTGATCATGTATAAGTATACAGGGTGACAATGAAGGGATTGATGAAGGGATTGTTGGAAGAGCTAAAATAATAATGAGACACTACTTTACAAAAATTATTTGTCTGGCCTACTTTATCAGTGATTGAGTACAAGTGGCCCGAACAACAATGGAAAAGTTGCTAGCAAGCTAATAAATAAACGACAATGTTGAACTAGCTCATTACAACAACTAATCCAATTAGGTGTGATACTTTTATTTAAAGTTTTATGAAATATATTTTCTCCTGTGTAAGTGTTCATATCAAAAATAGAAAGAATGGACTAAGACAAAGCTCAAGAATATCAACTTCAAAACCCCGTCACATTACATCCCAAACATCAACCATCATGCCTCATGCACAAGTCAAGCAGTCACATAAATCAAAGTATTCGGCTTATGGCCTTAAAAAATAACAGTCAATAAAAATGGTCTTATTCCCTTAGACTCACAACATGTATAAGTTAAAATAAACAAACGGCTAACAGATATCTTGTTATTTGGTCGGACAATGGCTTTCCTTCCCTAGAGCTTTGGGGTGAGAAGAACCTACATTTAGCTTATCTCCCTTAGCCTTGGCCTATGCCAAAACCTCCATCTCTTTATGTTATTTCCTGATCAGCACTATGTCCCAAGCTACCTCAAGCTTTACCCTTGCCATGGTCTCTGGAAACTTAGCTAGGATGTTAGCCCTTAAATTCCCCTTATCTGCATCCTCCTCTAACACATCCTTGTAGTGTGTAATCTTCATATCGACATCCTAGTCTAGGACAACAATCCTATTTGGTTCTTCCTCCCCCTCAGTAGGCTCAGACGGACCAAGGGAAATGGGATAATCTTAGTAGAAGTGGAGGTCACCACCACGCCAGCAGGATCCATCGTCATTGTCCCACCTATAGGAAAACAAGTGGCAATATCATACATTGATCTCCCTAATCGAGAGCAGGCCAAATAAGTGGTAGCATGTGGGTAATAAAGAATAATATCACCTTCCTTAGGAACACCTGGAGCATCTCCTAGAGGTTGACCTCAGCATCAACATTCGAAGTTGAGATATGTAGCATAGTCAAGGGGACATCATCATAGGGTTATACAACACTGGCTAAGAGGAGGTCTGCCATGATGTTGCGGTGGTATATAGTGAAGGAACCGAGCTGGATGGCAGCGGGTAAAATAGGTGGATTTTGTGGATTACAGAATTATGGATCTTAAGGCTAATTAAATACTAGAGGGGGGCAAATAGTGTTTTCTAATTTTTATGAATCTTTTTAAAATTCTTTCAAGATAATTATTAATCAACATAGAATGAACAATCATAGATGTAAATATATATATGTATAAATGCAGTAAAGTAAAAAGTAGAGAACCAGTACGATCACACCACGGATTTTTATACTGGTTCAGAGTTACCCTACAACCAGTACCATAACTTGCTTGTACAGATTTCTTTTCAAATGCCAATCTTTAAATGGGCAGAACGCAAACCTAATATAATATCGATTTTAAGGCTACTAGATGCATCCTCTAGATTTTCCGAGCTTTGGGTGCACTCACTTAATTTGGACAGGATATAAGCACACCCACTTAGATTTCCACGATACCAAGCACAACCAATTGATTTAAACAGGCTATAATCAAATCCACACAAATACAACTTGAGTTTGATTGTTTTTCCAAAGACAATTTCATGATCTTTAGTTACGATCGATCCTATAGCCTCTCGGACAACACTTTGAACTTTGATTAAGAGAGAGATAATTGAAATCAGAGAGTAAATTGTAAAGAATCAATACAATGAAGATTGAATTGATTCTGGTTTGAATTTGAGAATTTTTAAATAAATTTTCACTAGAAATTTTGGCAGAGTAAGAGGAGAGAAGATAATAAGAAAGTTATTGTTAATAAATTCGTTTGAAATCCTTTATATATAGAAAATAAACAGACATGTCCATTCATGAAGAGTTACGATGAAAAGACACTTCATTTCAAAATTTGACTTTCAAATTAGCGGCATTTATGTCAACATGTCATCTACCTATATGTCGACATAAGCTAGTGTATTTTGACAACTTGTTTATTTTAAAATGTTTTGATTGTAAAATATTTTGATACTTAGTAAAATAATTTAAACATAGTTTATAAACATTTTAAACTTTAAAAAACTTTTATAAAATATTTTTAAATGTATTTTAAAAATATACTTTGTTTTAAAAATAAAGAATAAGAAAATGAGAAGATAGAGATCAAAGGTTGCTACTAGGGACATTAACAATATTCTATGACTCTATATACTATACCATAGTCTTGAGACCCTCATCTCTTGATCATTATACTCATAAGTCTTCATGTCCATTTCTTGAGTCTCTATCCTTCACTATATTCTATATAACTTGACAAAAACATTAGTATCCATACTTTATATGAATGTATTATTGTTACTAAGGTTGTTATCAACAAAATCAATAACTAAGGTATTAACGTTCTACCCTTTTTTGATGATGACAACCATTAATATCTTGTATATAATATATGATATAACTCCCCATGAGTTAGATAACTCTCCCTGAATATGTGTAAATGCATATTTTAAATTTTTCTCCTCCTTTGTCATTAACAAAAATGGGGCTAAAACTAAAAAACTCCCCCTAACTTATTTATATGATGATATATGATTCAAAATCAATAATCTAAGTTAAAAATGATATATATGACTTATATGATGAATACATAATACTATTCTATGTTAAATATGATAGTATATGGTAAAGTAAATTTTATTAATGTAATTTCAAAGAATATATAAACAAATCCAATGCATACATACACACTGTTTACACCAAAAATTGGCACAAACACCCAATGGAGATTTTGTAGAGGAATAAATGAAGAATAATATATGTAAACAGAGAGCATATAGCAGTAAAGTAATCAGAAACGAGCTAATAACAGAGACATAGCAATTTATAGTGGTTCAGCATTATTTGCCTACGTCCACTTTGAAGAGATATGTTTTTAATCACCTTGTAAACTAAGTACAATAGGGATCAGATTAGAATCCTTAGTTATAAAAGAGTACAAAGCAACAAGCCGTGAAAGATCCCTAAAATAAAAAATCAAGTATGTTTTTATAAGGGAAGATGGCGAAATATCTTCTTGAAATTTCGGCGGTTGGGTCTCCAGATCCAGAAGTAGTCATGTATCGATCGTGGGTCCCACATCACTAGTAATAATGATCGGTACCGATCCTTTTGTTGGCTCCTTTTGGCATGCGATTGATATGGTGAGCTCCACTCTTCAATATATTGATGTTACTAAAGTTTCATGTGTGCTTGACTTGTAGATTTTGAGATATCGATCGTTTTCCGCTGAGTTGAGCTGTAAAATCGATACGATAGGATCCGTAATTAATGAATATGGGAGTTGTGTATTTTAATATTTTGAGCATTCTATTGAGCTCATCTTCCACTTTTGCTTCACGGTTGCCTCATATAATCATATATGCCTGATCTTTGGGGTTCATGATCGTTAATCTGACGTGTCGATCTTGATGATAGTCAAGTCTAACTTGTCCAGTCAGTTCAGGTATAGCCGGGCAAAAAGGCCGGATAACACTTGCCCACCAAAGTGCGTCTTTTTTCAACATGATGTGCTTTGAATTGATACAAGTTAATTTCATCGAAAAGGAATCCATCCAGTTTTCTGAACAGTAGTTATCCCTTCGATGACTTGTTTTCGTTGAAGAGTCGCATCTCTTTCTGTTTAACACGATGATTCGTCGATTTCCAATAGTATAAATTATGGATCACACCTCAATGATGATCGTTTAAATCTTCGTTTTAGTGAGTCGGTAAGCCTTGGTTGTCTAGTTTAAATCTTCCTCCAATTAATACAAGTAAGAATTCAATTTATGTCGATTTCAAGAAATTAATTTTTTTGAGACGTGCACTTGCACGTATATGTATTCATCCCTGACTCTCGATCACGATTGCACGTTCATGGGTCGTTATCAACTTTTCGTATATGTTTTAGATGGATCGGCATGAATCCATCAATAGTGGATCATACTTTATCAATTTCTAATATGGATCGGGTCAAATCCGTTGATATTTGGTCATGTCCGATTGATTTTTAAATAAAATGATGGATTGTTCCAAAGCCATTAGTTTTGGATCATACATGATCCAAATATATGTTGCATGAACCAATTGCACTGCGTATTAAAGAGAAGGATCAGTATAACTCCACCATAGAATGATCGCATCCGAACATTTCTTGGTTTGGCCAATTAATTGAATTGCGGGTTAAGAAAAATGGATCGGCGTAAGACCATCATAAAACGATCGTAACTGATCGTTTATAGGTTGGATTCTCCATTGAACTGCAAACTTCGATGGTTCATATTGCATCCTTCATACATATACTTGGACACTTAGATTATTTTCCCCACTTTATTTCATTAGCAAGAGTATACTAACTGAACCAAAAAGAAAATAAACTCCATCTTCTTCCTCCCCTTCACTTCCGATCTAAATTCTCGAATCCAAAATCGTTTCCCAAACGTCATACATCTCTTAACCGACCAACTCCTTCACTATATCCACAATCACCGCCTCCATCTCCTCAGATCTAGCTTTAAATCGAATCCAAATTACTTTCGCTTTTTAATTTCCGACATAGGTAGGTTGAACTTCTCTTACTTGTAATAATTTAGTGACAAGATGATGGGATCTCGTTCTAGTTTGCATTATTTAGGCCATGGCAATTCAATCAGTCCGAATGGAGGGGTAGATGGTGACGTGGTGTTGATAACTTTAATACTTGTCCGAATGAAGGGGTAGAATCTCCTTTGAGAGCTGGGGCTGGAATCCCTTCTACCACTAGTGGAGAGGCTACTCCCTTCAGTAAAGCTTTAATAACTTGTCCGTTGGGGGGGCACAAGGACTACGCATTCGCACACACTTCACAATATTGCATTTCACTTATCTCGTGTCCTTCAATACTTAGAGCTGATTCATTCTTTGTTTTTATATGTAGAAATAATGGTAAGGAAGAAGCACGTGATTATGTCTCTACAGGAAATATCATTCCAGACTCTTGGTTCTGGTTTGAGCCCATACTGCCAAGGTAGTGGTCGTGAATACAACCCTAGCTATTGCTCCAGTCGGGATTGGGATTACTAGAATAGAGGTAACAGAGACAGGTCTTCCTATGATAAACATCGATCCAAGTCTAGATCTCCTCCTCCTAAAAGTATAAAAGGCAACAAGATCATCGCGACGACGTTCCTCCTATTGACACCTCTCATGGTCCCCCTCCCACTTCAGTTTCTTCACAGTCCGTTGTCCATCTCATCCTCAGCGACCCAATGATCATCGACATCATAGTGAGCATGATGTTCACCAACAAAGGCCGAGCAAAGAAAGTGCTGACACCCAAGTTGTCACTGAAGCTCAACAAGTCGATGCCGCTGCTTGTATGGCCCAACTTAAGTCATATTTTCCAATTGTATGTCTCGATGGATTTTTCTTTGTACTTAATCTTAAGAAAGTTACTAAAAAGTCCAGCAAATGACTATGGATTATGTAAATGATATCCACAAGCAGTATAATGAGTGGATGAGAGCGGCGGAGAAGATTTCTAAAGTATCTTGGGAGAGAGCGGCAAAGATTGAGAAATTGAAATGCCAAGAGGCCCAGGACAAGCGGATCATCGAGACTCTAACCAATGAGTTAGAATCTTCAAGGAGCTCATGGGAAGAAGTCGAGAAAAAAGCAGAAACGACCATCGATGCCCTTGAGGATGAGAAAGCCAGGCAATTGGCCGAGGTTGAAGTGCTTCATCATCGAAACCATAAACTGGTGTTAGAAAGAGATGCAGCCCAAAGAAGCGCAGCTGAATACAAAACTAAGTTTGAGCGCGAATCCAAAGATAAAGAAAAAGCTCTGAAAATCGGTCGGGTTACTTGTGATGAATTGGTTACCATCAGGGTTAAAAGTGACGCGGCTGTTAAAAAAGGCCAAAGACATTGATGCCCTCATTAAACGAGAAGTGGAGGCCACGAAAGAAAAGGCCAGGGAGGAGGTTATGGAAGAACTAGATCCACTGCTTATTCTTTACAACGCCAACATCCTAAAGCACAGAAACTTGGAGTGGCTCCGGGGTGACTACCCTTAGCATCTTGTACGTGCTTGGGAGCATCTTGTTCAGGAAGAGAAAAAGGCTCTCGACATTGAAGAAATCAATCTAATGAGGCTGGAAGGCAAAATTCTATTGGGAGATGAACCCAAGGTTCTATAAGAAACCTACCTTATACTCCAAAAAGAGCACGCCACAACCTCTCAACATGAAGCTAGTGAAGGTTCTGAATCTGTGTCACACAATGTCACAGATGACTAGAATCCGGTGACCTAAGTTATTCCCAACACCACTGTGGATTCTTCTATCGAGTCTGGTTATAATCTGGAGAAGCTGCATATTGACACATCTAGTGGGCTCTCCCCGATTATGGAAGGAGGTTCTGGTGGTACTCCGGCTCATTTGGGGACTAATCTGGAGAAAATATTTCATTAACCTCACCTGTCCTTCAGAAAGCTGGAGTATCCCCGGTCGATATATCTAATCTCTTTAGTTATGTTTCCTCATCTTTAGGTCTAATGGCTGCAGTTCCACCTCTTCCTCAAGAATCTTAACCAGGACCCCAGGTGTCTACGACAGAGTCCATTACTGTCAAGGCTTTGGCAATAACCCAAGATGTCCCGGAAGAGGAAACTTTTGTGATCGACGAGCATTTGGTGGATGCTTTGTTGAGGGAAGAAAGCGATCCACATCAAGAGATTCCTGCTGATGATGACGTTGTGATTATTGGAGCTTCCCGATCTTTGTCAGGCCCCTCTATGCAAGAAATGGCACAGAAACTCGGGGCAAACATTGCCCTTGAGATGAAAGTTAAGCAGGAGAAAATGGAGCTCATTCCCCCTCCCATCTCCATCGTTTTGCCTGGAGAAACTGTGGATGCTTCCGTTCCTCAGCCAAAACTGCTCAAGATGCACCTATTGGGTCAACCCAGACTACTTCGGGAAAGGCCAAGGAAGCGGGAAGAGAGGAGAGAAGTGGAGTGGGAAAAGTTCGAGTGAAATCTCTCCCGATTCCAGAAAGAAGAAGAGGAAGCTAAGGAGGAAATGATTCTTTGCGTGCATTTATGCTCCCAAATCATTTGGGTTATGTTGGCCGAATTTGTATGGGATCGGCTCCGGGTTTTTGATTCTTTTGCGATGAATACTTGTACTTGACTTTCCAAGCTTATGTAACTAAAGTTCTTTTACTTTTGTCGAACTTTTATGTGAATTTGCTTAAGTAGTTGAGCTATTACATTTTCCATTGAATGTACTTGTAATTCGTCGCTCATTGATTCAGATGATAATCTGTTAATTTTATCCCAAGGCCTCCATACGATCGTGGCCTCAAGTCATACTAGACACTAGGCTCAAGCCCTAGTGTTACGCTGTCGGATTCAATGGTTTAAGTGATTATACTCCTACCTCTAGTTCTTGGGTTAAAGGAGTTAGATAGTGGATGGTCGAATCCCAAGCGAATTTATACTCCTCCCGTCGATTTCAGGTATGAGTTAATGGAATAATGAGTGGTCTAATCACACTCATCTATTTGTTTATACTCATATCTGCACTCTGGGGATAAGAGTTCGTTGACGGATGATCGGATCACACCCAATTTGTGTTTATACTCTGGTCCATGCTCTGGAGACTTAGAGTTATTTCGAAAAATAGTCAAACCGTATTTTCCTTGATTGATTAACTTGCCCCCAAGTCCGAGGTTTAACTTGGAGAGAGATTAGACGTGTTATGATCGCTTTTTGATTCACATCTGTCCCATTACTTGGTGGTATTAATTTGATTATCGAATCGTCAAGTCACATCCATTTCTCATTAGGTACTCCACCCACCGGGTTATGAGCGAGAATCATCGAATGAACGGCCGAACCACATTCTTTTTGTTTAGTCCAATCGTGAACTTGTGCAATCAGTTGGCTCCAAACTCTGGGAACCTGCTCGGTCATGTCAGTATTAGTTAGTTGGGTACATAACTAATATGTAATGCTACAACAATCACATATATGAAGGAAATTTAAAATTTTATTTGCCAAATGGAAAAAATGACATAATTTGTCTTATTACATATTTGAAAAATAAAATTCTAAAGAAAATTCAAAAATTAAATACAAACGAATGAAAAAGAATAAAATAAGTGAAATAGCGTCATAAATATTCACTGTTCCACGCCCTTGGGAGTGTGACGCCATCAACGGTTGCTAGCTTGAAAGTTCCTTCTCCAAGCCTCTGTTTAATGACATATGGTCCCTCCCAAGTAGGATTCATGTGTGATAGGACAAGAAAAACCCATTTCAAGATGAGATCACCGATTTCAAAGGTCCTAGGTCGGACTTTAGTGTTGTAGTATCGGATGACTCGATATCGATGTGTATCTGCCCTCAAATCAGCCTCTTCGCACTTCTCATCTACGAAGTCTAGAGATTCTAAGAGGAGATCTCTATTCGTTCTGGGGTCATAGTAGGTCACTTGATGAGAAGGGACTTCGAATTCAACAAGAATGACGGCTTTGGAGCCGTAAACAAGGACGAATGGAGTACGGCCAGTCGTGGATTTGTGGGTGGTTCTGTAAGCCCATAATGTTGTTGGGAGTTCATCCACCCACTTGCCTATAGCCTTTTCCAAACGTTTCTTCAAAATAGACATTATGATTTTGTTCACAGCTTCAACTTGTCCATTTGCTTGAGGGTGAGCAACTGCCGCAAATCTCTTTTCAATGTGATGTTGATGGTACAAGTCTTTGAATTCAGCACTGTCGAATTGGGTTCCATTATCTGTTATAATGATTCATGGAAGGCCAAAACGACATATGATGTTTCAGATAATGGAGTTGATTACTTTCTTCGTCGTGATCGTGGTTAAAGGTTCTGCTTCGACCCATTTGGT
The DNA here is from genome assembly GCA_030737815.1 of Allium fistulosum. NCBI lineage: Eukaryota > Viridiplantae > Streptophyta > Magnoliopsida > Asparagales > Amaryllidaceae > Allium > Allium fistulosum. Next base: position 1,120,698,097 of record CM060904.1, on the reverse strand, counting down.
GAAGTAATCAACTGCTACGATGGCGTACTTCGCACCACCTTTAGAGATTGGTAAGGAACCGATAATATCTATGCAACATGTAGCAAACGGCCATGGACTGGTCATTTATGTAATTTCCGTTGGCACAGCTCGTGGAACTACATCAGGCATTTGTCGCATTACTTAGCGTAATCAACAGCATCTCAGTTGACAGTTGGCAAATAATACCCATAATGGAGTATTTTCTTTGCTAGGGTTTGCCACCCCTTATGATCACCACATTCCCCTTCATGAACTTCCCTTAGGACTCGTTTTATTTCATTATGAGCAATACACCGGAGCAAGGGAATGGAAAAACCCTTTCTATACATGACTCCTTCCTGAATGATATATCATGAAGCTTTGCTGAGGATTTGTCATCTTTCATTCCTCCATTCGGAAAGGACTTCTTATAGCAAATAATCATTAATCGGAGTCATTCATGACTCCTCGGACTCCATCTCTAGTACCCAGTCAATTTCCATCTGGTTTATGCTCAGAGCGTCTACTACCTCAACTGGAACCAAGCCCATTTGTTGTGCATCCCTAGTGCTAGCAAACTTTGCCCATGAGTCGGCCTCTTTGTTTTGATCCCAGGGAATGTGCATGATGTCATAATACTCAAAGTGAGTCAATAGCCCTTGGACTTGGATAAGGTATGGAGTGAGTCATTGTCCTTTAGCCTGGTAATCTCCCTTGACTTGGCATACCACCAGCTAGGAATTGCAAAATATTTCAAGAGATTTTATTCCCAGTTCTCTAGCAAGTTTGAATCCAGCAATTAGAGCTTCATACTCAGCTTCGCTATTCATTGCAGGGAAGTCAAGCTTCAAAGCGTAGAAAATTAATCGATCCTCTAGAATTACTAGCAGGATTTGGGCTCTAGAACAACGATCGATGCTCCATCCATATACATTTTCCACCGAATGGTAGGGGCTCCACTGCTCTTTGGGAGATCATCCTATGCAGTGAATTCTGCTATAAAATCTGCCAGTGCTTATCCCCGAATGGCTCTTCGAGGGAGATAAGTGATGTCAAATTGGCTCAATTCGATGTTCTACTTCAGTAACCTTCCAGATGTCCCAGGTCACTGTAAGACCTTTCATAATGGCCGATCGGTGTAAACGTTGATGGGATGAGCGTGGAAATAGGAGCAGAGCTTTTGTGAAGCAATCAACAAGTAGTACGCCAATTTCTCTATCTTCGAATAGTTCCTTTCAGCTCCTGTTAATCACTTGCTAACATAATAGACCAGTCTCTGGATTCGATTCTCCTCGCAAAGCAGTGCGGCACTTGTAGCATGTACCGACACGACCAAGTAGATATACAAGTCTTCGTTGTGACATCCCGGAATTTCGAGCAATATCAATTTAATAATCCAAATAAAATATTAAATTGATTTGATGATAATTGTTAATAAGATATGAATTGATTTAATAATTTTCTTTGAAATGAGTATTTAACTGATAAATTATCTTTTAAAGGCTAATAAATTGTTTTCTATTTATTTATATATATATTTGTATATATTGTAAATAGTCAATGTCTGTTTTAAATTTGATTTAAATTCTATATTAAATAAATAATCATATGGCTTTGAAATATACTCAAGATTTAAGTTAAGTTGTTTAAATGGTTTTAGCTTAGATTTAAATTAAATAAATGACTTTGTTATTTTAGAGTATAGCTTAATAAAAAAATAAGTAATAAAGAGTGAATTCTTTTATAAATTCTTTTAATGTAATAATGTGCTTTATTTATAATGTGATGTCTATATAAGTAGATTTTTATTTTAAATGAAAATTGTTATATATGTTTTAAAAAGAAGTTATGGTTTTAAAATTTATGTAAATCTCTAAAATAAATATAATAATTATAGATTATAGATAATAAAATATACCTTGTAAATATTTAAAGTAATTATAAAATAAAATGATAATGGGGAATTATATATTGATTGTTTATCTTTTAAAATGTAAATACCTTCATGTTAGAAATTAAAAATAAATACATTTATGCTAGGAGATAGAGATAAATTAACAAGCTAACATAACCATAACTATATCAATTTAGTAAAACTTAAGTATAAATCAAATGTATGAAATAAAATAATAAATAAGTAAATAAATGTAGTATTTAATAGTATAAACTGTAAAATAAAAGAGTAATAAATAAATAGGATATACAGGTAAGTTTAGAAGCAAAGCAAGTAAACAAATGCAAAGCAAAGTAAAGCTTAAGTAAAATATCATATACACTATACCAAGTTATATATGTGCAGGCAAGAAATCACCTAAGTACAAGATAGTAGATAAGGCAAGTAAATATTATACATTATAGCAATGTACATGTGCAGGCATAATTCGTATCAGTGTATACGAATACAAATAGGGTAAGTATGCTTAGCATCTAAGGCAAACAAAAATGAACTTGTGTAAGATTTCTAAGTACACAAAAGAATAAAATAATGGGTAGTGTAAACTAGATAAGGATCAAGACATTAAATGCCATCTCCTCTAGTACACGAGACATTTCATTTCAGCTTCCTTTTAGATAAAAATCTCTGAAATGTTGTGTACTTGAACAATAAACAATATTGTATACTTGTTTATTTATCAACTTACCTCATCCCATTCGTTTACAAAAGGATGGGCAAATCCAGTTTCTAAAAGTTTAAACAAATACAACCTAAGAAAAAGAAAGGATAGAAGAAATATACAAACCTGCAAACTGAAATCTAAGGATCTATGCAAAGAATCAACAAGCAAGATTTTCTGCAATTCATGTTCAAGTTTTAAAGCCATTTCAAAGTTTTCAAGAATCAAGTCAACAAAATATGCAAGTTTCAAATGCCAGTTTTCAAGCTTTCCTGTTTTCAAAACAAAGATCAAACCTTCTGCTTCAAAAAGTCATTGTGAGTAAACTTTTTAACTAAAACTTAAATACTCTGAGCATTTCTGTGTTAATGTTTGTTTATATGTATGTGTTTGAGAAATGCTTTGTGAAATTATGTAAGTGTGCATATCTGTAGTTGTTAAACACCTCAGGTCATAGTTTCAACCCTCTGCCTTGAAAACTGTAAACATGAGATACCTTTGTTTAATGGATATGACTTAGGTTTTAAGTAGACTTGTGGTGTATGTCTGAAATGTGTTGCTATGATTGTTTTAAGGCTCTGGAAACATATGAGTATGTTTAGATAAGCTATTGTGATCACCTCTGTTTAAAACTACAGAGATTTAAACTTAGTTCCATCTTTAAAACCTTCTCACTTAAATTTCTTTAGACTTAAGTATCTAAAACAAAGTTTGATGTTTTATTCTAAACTAAGCTTTAAAAATAGTTATAAGAAATATGGATAGGAATATTATCTGGAAAAGGAAGAAAACACAGAGGAGTTCGAGGATATGTAAAAAAATCAAACATTTAAATTAGTTGATGTTTGTACCAAAAATGGGCACAACACTCTTCGGAAGTCTTTGAAGAGATAAACGCGCAGGATGAAAATTAAAACTGTGGATTATCTAACAAAAACTCCAAATAACAGAAAGTAAATTGCAAAGACAAGCGATTTAGAGTGGTTCGGCGTTTTGCCTACGTCCACTATGAAGTTTGATGATTTTATTGCTCGATTACTTGAAGATTACAGTAGTTAACAATGTAATACAACTGGATTTCAATGCTAAGTGTCAATCTAAAGCAGCGGCGGTGTTCTGGAGTAAATCTGGCAGAATCTGGGCGCTCTTCAGTACTTAGAATTCTCCGACCCCTTTTCTGAATGACCAGGGGGTCTATTTATAGGTGTTGGAGGCTGGGATTTCGCCTAAAATGTGGGGAGACCAGTTCTGGTACGCCAGGGGGCCCACATGGCCGAAATCTGGAGATCCGGGCCCGCTTTGGGATCGATTCGACCCTTGGTTCGAATCGATCAAGGAATCGTCCAATCGAGTTGAAATTTGGTGTGTACATCCTTCATCATGTATTTGAGCTTCTGTGAAAATTTCATGGGATTTGGACTTGTAGAACTCGAGTTATGATCGATTCAAGTTGGTGTTTTTCGTATTCTGGAGTCGTTCGAATCGATGTGCTCTAATCGATTCGTTCGAATCGATCTTCCTGTTGGTGAAGATGGTGACGTGGTGCGCTTTCTTCGAATCGATCCGGTTTCCATTCCTGATTGACTGGGTCGAATCCATGGTTTGGATTCGAAGATGGTGGGTTCGAGGGCAAGCTGTGTCTCATCGATTCGAAGTGAGGTCATGTACCAATCGATTCGAAGTGAAGCTGTGTCTCCTCGATTCGAAGGTAAGCGTCTACGATGGATTCGAAGCAGACGAAAGGGGATGGATTCGAAGGTAAGCGTAAACGATGGATTCGAAGCAGACGAAAGGGGATGGATTCGAAGACGATCGAGTCGACCTTAACCGATTCGAATACAAGGTTGTTTCTTCCATTTTCCATCGGCGATATCTTGAGCGTACGAACTCGGATTGACTTGAAACTTGGATCGTTGGTTCCCACGGCTTTGCTTGACGTGCCTTATCAATTGTAGCCCGATCCGGACCTGAACAAATTTCATCGATATCCGTAGCGACCCTTACGTGTAACCGACTTCCGAGACGATATGTCACCATTTTCTAGTTAAGTCCTTGGTATTACGGCCTTGCCAAAAGGCGGGATAACATTTGCCCCCCAAAGTACGTCTTGTGTAAACATGACGTGCTTTGAAAAGTTGTAGTCTCTCACTGGACAGCTATGACATGTTTTACCGAAAGTTACATTCTGCATTGCTGTAATCGACCGTCGTACAGTAGTAACTGGCTGTCAGTTTTTTGAGTCATGACGAGACGAACATTCGATCCCTGTAAATGATAAAGATCAAACATTAGTCAGAAATACGTGCATACGTGTATTATCTTGGCTTTGATTAACGTTGCGTGATCGCAAGTCGTTGTCAGTTCGGTTTACTATCGAAATCTGCGTCGGTCCTCTCCTGGACCGATTTGAGATTTGAGTTAAAACACTGCTTTTATCATTGTCTATGATCACCCTCTCGTACTGATCCTCTCCTGAATCGGTGTAAGAGTAGACAAGCAATTTTTTACATTGGAACGGTTCGTCCATTTGACCAGTGGTATTTGACGGATGCGAAGCTATGTTTTTTGATCCACTTCAAGTTGAGGGTTTCAAAGTGGGCACTTCGAATCGATGATTCTCCGAATCGATATTGCATGGATTTGAATTTTTCTGAGTTGGTGGATTTGCCATTGAGGGATTCGAACTTGGCTGTTCGAATCGATGGAGTCGAACGTTCTCCCTGGCTCTTCTGACGTTGCGCCTCGAATCGATGAAGCTTCGCTTTGATATTGTATGGATGGATTCGGAGGGATGGATGCGAAGTAGATTTGTAACCTGCGTACCCCTGAGTTCGAATCGATGAAATCATTTTGCCTGTTACGAATCGATAGAGGCTTCTTAGTGATCGACTCGAAGATACTCGTTCGAATCGATAGGCTGTAGCCATTTTTTCCGGTTGCATCTGACCGGGATGCGAAACGTCTCGCAGTCCCCTATATATATCGAGATCTCTTTTCACTTTCATTTTTTACTTTCTTACTGTCGCGAGAGCCCTTTCTTCGAATCGATCTTTCAAGGTTCTGCGTTTTGCACGAGTTGATCAAACTCCTTCAAGTTTTCATCTGTAATCGAATTCAACCAGGTAACCAAGGGATCGATTCGAACAATGAAAGATAAAACTGGAACCGCTGTCACTAATCTCGACTCCTCTCGAAAATTATGAGGAACTGTGTAGTCGAGAGGGGGTTGACTCGATGAATCTGAGGAACGAGTTCATTCGCGTCGAATCGATCTTGAGTGCTAAAATGGAGGAGCGTCGTTACTTCGACTCGATCAATTCGATGCCCAGCTAATGTCATCCTGATCGATTCGAAGGAATCGACTGCTGATCGATTCGAAGCTACGTGGGGCTCATGGATTCGAAGCGCTCTTCCTTCTTAAGGCTTTATCGAGTCGACCTTAATGGAGTCAAGGCGTATGGATTCGAACAGCATCGATTCGACTTATGTCGATTCGAATCGATCGATTCGAACGTCCTAACACTTGTTCTTCTGATTTGCTCCAACATCTGAGCTGCGACCAATCTCAAGTTTGAACTTTGACGAACATAATGAACTCTTAGCATACTTGACTCCGACGAGCTTCGGCCTTGCATAGTCGCACTTGACCGAAAGATTTGACCTCCTTTTTTGAAGCTCGTTGATGGAACTGTGACTTAACCAACAATGTAACTGACTTGTACACGAGATTGGTTCGTAGTGTTCAGATGTTGTGGAAGTGACGGTCAGCGATGACGGTCATGTTCATTCTCAAATTCCCAAGATATGTTGTACGAACATCTCGCTTCATTCTGTTAAATTTGCTCGAGTGATGTATAATACTTGCACTGCACGACATGTTCACACACACTACACTGGGGCATGCACGGGCTTGTTCATAAATTTAATGTTGCTTTCTAATGAGTTAGCTAATTATGGAATCTTCGAGCTCCCAACAACAAGAGGTGCAGAGCTCGACTCCTCCCGTGCTTGAGATTCCTGACATTCCTGCCGACGTAATCGATCCGGCTCCAGATGAATTGCCGGAGGCGATATTTATTGAAGACCCTGTCGACTCGGTCCAGTCCAACATTTCTGAATCTTTATTGGGACGAATATGCTTAAAGCATAACATATCTCTTGGTGACGTTCTATTGCCCAGCGCCACCGATAGACCGCACAATCCGCCTGAGGGATATACAGCATTCTACCGTCATGCTTGTGCGGCTGGAACTCTTCCTCCCTTCAATCAATATATCCGAAGGATGCTATCATATTTAGGGATCGCTCCCTCACAACTTCATCCCAACGGGCACGCGCTGCTGAATAGTGTCTTCGTAATATTTATGGATTGTCTCTTCCGCCCGCCGAGGCCCTTCGAGATCAGACATATATTTAACTTCAAGAGCAGGGGTGATAGCCCGTCGTTTACATTCTTGGAGGCAGTCAGAAATTGCCAAGTTGTAGTTGGAGCTTGGACGCGCCTGAGCTATTTTAAAAACGAATGGTTCTACGTTCGATGTCCTCCGGGTTTCGCTAGGCGATGGTTGTCTAGACGTAAGCGCCTTAACCTGTTTCTGTGACCAATAACTCTTCGGTGTTAAAATTGACATTTCATTCCTTTTACAGCTATTATCTCTAGGCCCGATGGAGGGCGTTTCAAGAGTACTGTCCGGAGTCTTCAAGGAGTCCCAAGCGAGCTGAGGCACATTGACTCGGTGCTGAACGACTACAACTTAAGAGTTCTGGGTCTGATTGACATTAATCAAAGCATAGTTGTTGAGGGATTTTCAAAGTCCGTCTCCAAGAAGGAAAATAAGAAGAAACCCAAGGAGAGAAAAGCGAAGAGGTCACTCGGGATCAGAATAGTCGAGGCGAGTGACGAAGAAAGAACTCAGACGGATTCAGAGCCGATGGCTGACCTTTCGGGAAACTTGGATGAATCGGGAGAAAAACGGAAAGGCAAGGCCGCCGTTTCCAAAAAACTTAAGTCAAAAGGGGGAAAATCTGTAGATGTGTTCCTTCCCGCTTCCGGAGTTATGATCTCTGAGGCCGCCCCTTCTCATTCGAGAGATTCTCTCAAAGGGCTTGACGATATTCCTATCCCAGATTATATATCAATCTCTCATAATCCTGGGTTGGAGGAATTACAAGATGTCTTAAATATGAACGAGCCCTTTCCTTTAAGTGCGGTCAACACTTCCGGTCGGTTTGGGGGTTTACACATTTACACACACTTTCACGGCACTTCATGACTTCTGCATAGTAAACATCGCTTTATGGGATTTTAATCCGTAATTCTTTCTTATCGCAGGTGAGATGTCAGGGCGTGGCTCCACTCTAGATAGGCTTAGGAATGTGCGCCAATCTTCTCCATTCTATGATTCCCGTAGGAGAGAGACAGATAGGGACCATGGGCGAGGCTACTCGAGTCAGGAACGTTATGATAGAGACAGAGACTACTCGCGTAACCGTTCTGGTTATGATTACTCTGATAGAGACCGGGGGTATCAGCACCGACCCCGATCTCGTTCTCCTCCGCCTCCTAGGGCCCCAGTAGACCTCCCAGGGCCATCTCATCAGCAACAATTGCCTTCCCAATCTTCTCGGCCTGACGCTCAACGGCCTAGAGTGGAACCAACGGTAGCTGCTATAATTGAACAAGCTCCGGCTGAGTTGACAAGCGAGGGAGCTGCTAAACTTGCCCAAATGAAAAACGACTATCCGGAAATTTGCATGGATGGCTATATCTTCCCTCCTAACTTCAAAAGAATTCCTCCGGAAGCTGAGACCACCGCTCATAGTTATATTCATGACTTCTATGCTCAGTACAAGGAGTGGTACAAGGCAGCCGTGAAGGCTTCTAGAGTGGCTTTTGACAGGGCGAAGATTATTGTTGAACGCGATGCTGAAATCGCTAAACAGAAACGCATCATTGAAGTTCTTCAATCTGAAATGGAGACGTCCCGGAGTTCTGAACTTCAAGCTCTCCAGAAACACGAGGACGCCGTGGCCAAAATGGCTAGGATGCAACAGGAACATTGCGCCACGGTAGAAGAGATGGGCCACCGCAACACCACCGTTGCAGCTGAGCGAGACTTAGCCGTTAAAGAGCTGAACGAGCTCAAGGCCAAATTCGCTGAAATGGTGAAGGAGAAGGATGATGCAAACGCCACTGCACAAGAGGCTTGCAACCAAGCGGTATCTCTTAGGGCCGAACTTGCTGCGGCGGCGGTCAAGTCTAAGTCTGCGGAAGCAGAAATCCAGGAAAAGATTTTGGAGGAGAGGTCCAGGCTGGACGCTGAGTTCGACGATCTCCTTGTTACGTATAACGCTAATGTGCTGGAGCATAGAAATTTAGCGTGGCTGGGAGATGACTCCATGATCTTGTACAATGCCTGGACCCGGCTGGTGAATGAGAAGAAGGCAGTGCGTCCAGATGAAACATTTGACGACTTTGAGCTGGAGATGCGTTTGCTCACCGACGATGAGAGGAAGACTCTTCATGAGGTGGTGATCTCCATGGCGAAGGAAAAACTTGGCGTTCAATCTCTAGAGACAGGCGAAGGTTCGGCGACCGCGCATCACGAGGCAAGTGTTGGAGCTGTACTCGCAACATTGCCCGAAACCATTGGTGCGGTAGACCCCCAATCTGTTCCTGCATATAATCCTGACCAGCCGTTATTATCTTCTGCCGATGATTCCACCCATGTTTCGGTCCAGACCAAGGAAGGTATTTGAACGCTTCTCGTAGTTTAGTCGTGAAAAACCTTAAGCAACACACTTGGCTAACAATCTTCGTTTTGTCGCATTTCAGTGACTGAAGCTATTGTGTCTGCGCCCCTTGCTCTATCAGTTCCTCATCAAACACAAGGGGTTGTTTTTTCTGAAGCCGTCACGACTTCCACTTTGATTGGCGAGGAGGGAGATGCGAATATGTTTTCTTTCAGCGCTCAAATGATTGAGGAGCTTCTCAATGAACCCATCGACCCCTCTGCCAACCCGTCCGTTATCGTGAGTGAGGCTGCTCCTTCTGTTAGTTCATCTATGCCAGCTATTGGCACATCTGATGCGGCCCAAGTATCTCGTGAGGACGATGTTATTGCTGAGATTGCTGCCGAGATGGCAACAGGGAATGTTGGTGTGAATCCGCCCGGGCCTGCCCCGTTAATGGTGATTTCACCGGGCGGTACTGTAATGATTGAGACCGCTCCTGCCCCTCCTCCTGCTACTACTCCTATGCCCCCGGCTCGTCCTCCTAGAAGGACTTCCGTCGCCTCCAGCTCTGAGGAAGATGTCGACATTATATCGCTGCCGGAGGGCAAGCCTGAAAAGAGCAAGCGATTGAGGAAGAAATCGGGCAGCGGATCGGGTGGAGCTACCCCGAAGAAGAAGATAAGGAAGAAGAAAGACTGAACTCTTTCTTTAAATCTCTGTTGTGTAGGGTAGCATTTTGTTGATTCTTCTATAGCCGTGTATAGATGTGGATTCGGCTCCCACTAGTAGCAATTTCTTGAACCATTTTGTAGTCAGATTCTTTTTGTTGATAATGGAAATGAAAATGTATTCACTTTTGTCTCCAACTTGCTATGTGTTATGGTTCTGCCCCCAGTATCGGGGATTAGTGTGGAGTTGATGTATGTTTATACTCTGCCTTGCGTACTGGAAGCACGGAGTTAGTTAATGTTTATACTCCAGTTCGCGTTCTCGGAAGCTGGAGTTCGTTAATGTTTATACTCCAGTTCGCGCTCTCGGAAGCTGGAGTTTGTTAATGTTTATACTCCAGTTCGCGCTCTCGGAAGCTGGAGTTTGTTAGTGTTTATACCCAGCTCGCGCTCTCGGAGTACTCTGGGATTTTTAGGAGAATGTTTATACTCCGCCTCGCACTCTGGGAGTACGGAGTTAGTTAATGTTTATACTCCAGTTCGCGCTCTCGGAAGCTGGAGTTTGTTAATGTTTATACTCCGGTTCGCGCTCTCGGAATCCGGAGTTAGTTAATGTTTATACTCCAGTTCGCGCTCTCGGAAGCTGGAGTTTGTTGATATTTGTACCCAGCTCGCGCTCTCGGAGTACTCTGGGATTTAGGGAAAATGTTTATACTCCGCATCGCACTCTGGGAGTACGGAGTTAGTTAAAAAGTTTGTACCCAGCTCGCGCTCTCGGAGTACTCTGGGGTTTTAGGAAAATGTTTATACTCCGCCTCGCACTCTGGGAGTACGGAGTTGGTTAATGTTTATACTCCAGTTCGCGCTCTCGGAAGCTGGAGTTAAGGAAAAAAGGTTGTCGTGTATCAACCCATTTCTGGCCTGATGTGAGGGCTTGCCCCCGAGCTCGGGTTTCATTTGGTGAGTGGTTGATTGCTCCATAGCCACTCCCTACTTGAATAAATTCCATTGCGTGATGGAATTTAGCTCTTCGTGCATCGTGATGTTGTACATTGTATTTAATGAATCACAGCTCTGGCTCAAAGAGATGGCATTTTATTGCTGAAATAAGAAAACACGGCAAAGTCAGTTGCCTTATTACAAGTTCTAATTTCGAAATGCAGAAACAAATTCTAAAACAGAATTGAAACTAAACAGATAAACATAGTCTGTTATGTGCGATAGCGACGAAGTCTTTCGCTATCCAAGGCCTTTGGTGAAGCTAGACCATCAGCGGTCGTCATCTCATATACATCATTCCCGAGCTCTTGCTTAATCTCATGTGATCCCTTCCATGTTGGTTTCATGTGCAGCAGTGCTGGGTATTCTTTTTTAATGACGATCTCATTGCGTTCAAAAGTTTTAAGTCGGTCCTTGGCATCGCGTAATCGGGCGATTCGTTTTCGGTGTATGACTGTTCTCAAGTCAACCTGATCGCCCTGGACGACTCCAACTCCGTTGACAGTGGGAAACTTTAAGGTCAAGCACCATGGGGCAATTACAGCTCTGAATTCAGTAAGGGCAGGTCGTCCTAAGAAGGCGTTGTATGGCGAGACTATGTTCAACACAGTGAACTGTAATGTTCGAACTCTCCAATGTTCCTTAGATCCCAACCTAACTGGTAACTTCACCACCCCAATAGGTACGGTAGAGCTACCGTTGAATCCATGGAGGTGAGTTTGGCAAGGTTCTAAATCTCTGGGATTCATCCTCATTTGATTATAAGCATGTGTAAAAAGGATATTCACGGAACTCCCGCAGTCAATTAGTATCCTCTTCATCCAAGCTGGACCTACTTGTGCCGATATCACGAGTGGGTCCGTAGTCGGGCTTCCGACATAACCAGTATCGTTGTCTCGGAAAGTGATGTCGTTAATTGTCGCTCTTTTTCGCTTGGTCGAAGGTTTATTGTCCAAGCTATCATCATACTCAAAGTCTGTTCGTCTAGCCAAGTTGTTATATGATTTCACTTCTTCCCAACTTCGCTTCGCTGTTCGAGGACTATCACTTACAACATTAATTACCAGTCTTCCTCCGACACGACCTGGTTCTTCCTGCCTTTCTGGATTCTGTACATGATTTTGATTTGAGGGGCCCGCCCCTTCAGACTGCGGTGCCCGCACAAACTGATCTAACTTCCTTTCTCTGATAAACTTCTCAATGAGGTCCTGCAAGTGTCGACATTCATTGGTGTTGTGGCCATAACTTTCGTGGAATCTACAGAACTTCCCTGTTTGTATCTGTCTCTCCGACGATTGCTTCGGAGCCGGTTTCTTGTATTGCATAGTATTGCAAGTCTGTAGGTACACATTCTCCAACGATGTATTCAATGGTGTGTAATTATCGAACATTGGGGCCTCACGTCGTGGACCCCGATTTGGATCTCTTTTCTTATTCTGACCATTGTTTCCTCTTGGCTGCGTTTGCTTGTTTTGTATGTTCAACTGAACGCTTCCGGAATTGTCACCGGACTGTTTTACCGCTACATTGCTCTGTATCCCTTCACTCTTGGGTCCCGCATCGTCTTGCTTCCTGGACTGTTTCGCGTCCTCTTGTCGTAAGAATTGCGCGGCTTTGGAGTAGAAACGGTCCAACGATGCGGGTGGTTTTCCAGCTAACCAGTTTCCAAATTCAGAATCAGGGTCAATCCCCTTCGTCAATGCCATTAAGATTGAGTTGTCGTTGGGATTACTAATCCCCACACATGCCGCATGAAATCTTTCTAAGTAACGCCTTAGCGTTTCCCCTCGAGCTTGGGTAACATTGGATAGGGTGTTGACATCTTTGGGTCTAGCGACATGCATGCGAAATTGTTCCACAAATTTCTTAGCCAGTTGATCAAATGAAGAGATAGACCTAGGTGGCAATCTTGTGAACCACATCGTTGCAATTCCACCTAGAGAGATGGGGAAACTTCGACATTTTACTGCGTCATCAGCCCTTGCGGCGCTCATTGACCACTCATATTTCAAGATGTGTTGATTGGGATCAGAATTTCCTTCGTAAATAGGAAGGGTTGGCATTCTGAATCGCCGGGGAGGTTCAGCACTCAGTATCTCGTCTGTGAAGGGAGTGTGACTACGGGAAAGTCCCCAGTCATCGTTGGTAAGGCCTTGGCTTTCGCGGATCATCTGACGTATCATAGTCGAGATGTCTGGCATTGCTACATTTTGAGCTTGCCGAGCTAAGGTGTGGTCGGGTTCCACAGCGCGAGTTCGGACCGGGCGCTGTCGACGGTCCAAATTTTGCCTCCTTGGCTCAGCGTCATCCAAGACGTACGGTTCAGGAGTACGTCCACGTTGCCGATTATTTGGCTCTGAAAGATTTCGGGTATCAACCCTTGTTTCTATTGTGGCAGCTGCGGCATGATTGTCCGCGGTATGCTGGGTAGTAGGGCCTCCTTGCGTGGAGGGCCCGGCCTGAAAGCTGGTTGACGGTCCTGCCATCAACTGTCCAACAGTTAAAGCGGGTTGATATCCGGTCGTTTGTGCATGACTCCCGTCTAATCGAGGACGGGTAGATCTGTGATAGTAGTCTGATGAAGCAGAACTTTCAGTGGATGAGTGGGAAACAACATCCCTTCTGGACCTCCTTCGGCCCTGGCAGTTCAGTTGGTTCGTCAATTCGATATTGGCACGCAACTGTTCGGCCAATTGCTGTCGACTCTGAGTCAGCTCTTGTAGCAATACTTGGAATTCTTGTCTAGTGACTGCCCCAGACGGATCTGAGTGGGCAGTGTTGTCTTGGTTGGATGGCTGCTGTTGAGCAGGATTCTGTCCATCCCTACCTTCTTGTCCTGGAGCTGCAGAAGTGGTTCTCGTGCTAACCATTTTGAACGATGAATCCTTTTCCTAGATTTTATGCAAATCTGAGTAGAATGGAAGGACTGTGAATCGAAGATTTGGATCTTCCTCTTGGATTTGTGCAATCCGGTATCGACGGTAGATCCAAGGAGCAGGAGAAAAAAGCTGGTTTCTTCTCAGTGAAAGCACCAAAGTGTTTGTACCAAAAATGGGCACAACACTCTTCGGAAGTCTTTGAAGAGATAAACGCGCAGGATGAAAATTAAAACTGTGGATTATCTAACAAAAACTCCAAATAACAGAAAGTAAATTGCAAAGACAAGCGATTTAGAGTGGTTCGGCGTTTTGCCTACGTCCACTATGAAGTTTGATGATTTTATTGCTCGATTACTTGAAGATTACAGTAGTTAACAATGTAATACAACTGGATTTCAATGCTAAGTGTCAATCTAAAGCAGCGGCGGTGTTCTGGAGTAAATCTGGCAGAATCTGGGCGCTCTTCAGTACTTAGAATTCTCCGACCCCTTTTCTGAATGACCAGGGGGTCTATTTATAGGTGTTGGAGGCTGGGATTTCGCCTAAAATGTGGGGAGACCAGTTCTGGTACGCCAGGGGGCCCACATGGCCGAAATCTGGAGATCCGGGCCCGCTTTGGGATCGATTCGACCCTTGGTTCGAATCGATCAAGGAATCGTCCAATCGAGTTGAAATTTGGTGTGTACATCCTTCATCATGTATTTGAGCTTCTGTGAAAATTTCATGGGATTTGGACTTGTAGAACTCGAGTTATGATCGATTCAAGTTGGTGTTTTTCGTATTCTGGAGTCGTTCGAATCGATGTGCTCTAATCGATTCGTTCGAATCGATCTTCCTGTTGGTGAAGATGGTGACGTGGTGCGCTTTCTTCGAATCGATCCGGTTTCCATTCCTGATTGACTGGGTCGAATCCATGGTTTGGATTCGAAGATGGTGGGTTCGAGGGCAAGCTGTGTCTCATCGATTCGAAGTGAGGTCATGTACCAATCGATTCGAAGTGAAGCTGTGTCTCCTCGATTCGAAGGTAAGCGTCTACGATGGATTCGAAGCAGACGAAAGGGGATGGATTCGAAGGTAAGCGTAAACGATGGATTCGAAGCAGACGAAAGGGGATGGATTCGAAGACGATCGAGTCGACCTTAACCGATTCGAATACAAGGTTGTTTCTTCCATTTTCCATCGGCGATATCTTGAGCGTACGAACTCGGATTGACTTGAAACATGGATCGTTGGTTCCCACGGCTTTGCTTGACGTGCCTTATCAATTGTAGCCCGATCCGGACCTGAACAAATTTCATCGATATCCGTAGCGACCCTTACGTGTAACCGACTTCCGAGACGATATGTCACCATTTTCTAGTTAAGTCCTTGGTATTACGGCCTTGCCAAAAGGCGGGATAACAGTTGATATAATTATATATCTGAAATCGTCTATGGAAGATAGGATTTTTAATAACAAATTCACAATTTTTAAATGAAGTAGTGGATGTGATATTTAGTGATGTCTGGAAAATGTGTTTTTGTGATTTTCTGATGATCTCGAGTATTTTGACGATCGGGGTTGTGTGAGGTGATGGAGGAGCCTATGGGGGTGACTGGAAAATTGGTCGTAGATGGCCATGGCCACGGTGGGGGAAATGGTTGGTGTTCGAAGTTTTTAACCCTAGTTTCTAACGGGGATGGGTTTTTGTCTCGCGCGCATCCTCTGGTTGATCGAGTTCAACCGGGCTCAGGGGGATGGAAGGGGGTGAGCTGACGTAGGAGTGGCCGGAATTTCGTAACCACCAGTGGACGAGGTGGCGAGGTCGAGGGGTTGTTCCAGGTTGGTCGTTTCCTGTTTTTCTTGTTCCAGGCTTTAGATGGAATCGAATTTCAAATTCGAATTGAAATGGAAGGAGCTGGTGGCAGTGATGGTGATAGGGGATGAACGTCGGCGTGGGACGTCGTCGCACTTGGTCGGAGAAGCTCGAATTAGCTGTGCACGTGCACGGCGTTTCACTGGTGGAGGCTGAGAGTTATTGGTTCGAGCAGGAGTGAAAGTCTCGAGTTTTACTCGAGTAGTTTGGAGTTTTTCTCGAAGCAGGTCTCGAGTTTGCGTGGGTATATAGAACGGTTGTTTTAAACTATCACTTGAGTTAAGAAATTTGATTAGGGATGGGACTCGGGGAAACTGTTGTGAAACGCGTGGGTGACTCGAGTTTGAAGAAGTGTAGGCTCGGGTTAGTTTATGGGTTGTTGCCAGGTTTGCAAAGCCTGTCAGGCTTAGCTTTAAATTTTTAAAACAGAGTTTAAAACTAAGTTTAAACCAGATTTTAAGATAGGATTCAAATTATTTTGTCTCCTAGTTTAAATAAATATAAGTTTTATAAAAATGAAATGTTTTATAACTTTATAATGTTAAAGTATATTTAAATGTTTTAATTTAGCTAAGTTAGGTTGTAAATTATCTTGAATCTAAAATTGAAATGAAATGTAAAAGTAGAGTCAAAAGTAAAATGTTCCAAAGGCATTTGTAAATGAGAAGTTGATCATTAATAAGAAAATGCTTTACCTTTTAAATAAATGAAGATTTATAGATTTGGAATTATTAAGTAAATGAATAATTATCTAATTTGATTCATTAATGATGAGATTAATTAGTTTAGTAATTAAAAGTTAAATTAGTTAATTAAGGTTTAAGATAATTAATTTAGGATAAATAAATGGATAATTAAGAATCATTAATTAAATAAGAGTTGAATTTTAATCTATGATTATTAATTAATAAAGTAAGCAAGAATTAATTAAGTGATATTGAATACTTAATTAATTAAATAATTAAGGATTTATTAATGAGTTATTAAAGATGAAATGTAATTGTAAATAGATAATAAATCTTAATTTAATTACTTTAAGTAAATTTAAGAAGTGTTAATGATTAATGAAGGCTATTAACTAGTATTATAAAATAATGGATTAATATGATCATTTGATAATTTATTAGGTTTATTAATTTAAGATAATAAATGGTGAATTATATAAGTATAATTTACTTAGGGAAGTAATTAAGAAATTAATTTCTCATTTTAATAAATTAAGTTTAATATGAATTGTTTAAGTTAATTAATTAAGTTTAATTAATTTAAATAACCATTGGTTGATGTGATAAGTATAATTACTTAAGGAAGTAATTAATTTTGGATGATTTAAAAATGAAAGAAATTTGAGTATAATTACTTTGTATAAATTAATCAAGGGATTAATTAGAGAATAATTAATTATGGAGTAATTAAATTATTAATTGAAGTAATTAAGGGTAGTTAATTACTGAATGGAGTTAATCAAGGTGATTAACATTTTGTTTAATTGGAGATAAATTACTAAATGAAATAAATGTAATTAGAGATCATTAATTATTGTAATTAATGATGCAAGTTAAAATGGATTTATTTGGGAATAATTAATAAATGAAGCAATTCATTAGAGTAATTAATTAAGAAGAAATGGAATTAATTTTAGTAATTTAAAAGGTTACTTTCTATAATTGGTATGAAGTAATTAATTTGTAAAATAATTAGAGGATAATTACTTAAATATAATTTGAGATAATTAATCTAAAATGGTTAATTAAGATGGAAAGTAGAGAATGATTAATTAATTAACTTGTAATTAATTAATGGTTATGTAAGCAAGATTAATATTGATTTAGTAATTAATTTAATTTACTTTAAATTAATTAGAGATTTGTAATTAATTTAATTCATTTTAAATTAATTATAAATGAGGTGATTATTAATCTTTGTTTATATATGATGGATGATATTGATTTCCATGATTGATTGTGATCTCAGATATATATCTATTGTGTTATGGATGCTTGGTTAAGTATGATGATATTGATTATCTGTTTGAGTAGATAATATGGATTAGCTGTTTATGATGATGATGTTATTATCCATTGTGATATTGTTATTTATCTATCTGTGTGTATATAGATAATTGAATTTAAATTGTTTTAACTTTAAAACAACTGGCCTTAAAAGACACGGTTTGGATTTCGATGAGACCGGGATCGGGTTTCCAGATTTGGATATCCGAAAACCACATCGATCCAAATAACGATAGGTCGTGAATCTCAAGTGAAGATGAAGATTCAGAGTGCAAGGGTTATTGTCGTTGACTCTGAGGGTGATTCCAAAATGAGTGTAACGAGATAATGCCTTCGGTTTCGTTCGAACCCGGAACGAACTTGTATGGATTGAATGCTTTCAGAACATCGTCAGGTGGACGATGAGCATTCTAAGAGATGTGTTCTCTAAAGGTAATCGTAGCCTCAAGCCTCATCAACCGGGAATGGCTAAAACAGGGGAGGTGCAGCAAGGCTTCGTGGGTAGCACCCACTTGAGAGCGAGATATACCCCTGTCTAGATGTCCCTTATTATTTTCGGCTTAGTGTGCGGTTGGTCATGAACAACCGTGGGGTTGTTTTGTTTGGGACTGTCCAGTAAGGGATGGTTCCGGCCTTGTGTTGCAGGGAACTTAGGGTGGGTTCTCGGTACGGTGATCTAGGCCACGTACTGTGACGGGCGGTACCCCAGTAGCCCTGCCATTGTATGGAATCCAAAATCCAATAAGTGCCATCGGATTTGATTGTATACCTATGTATGCTGGAATTTAATGAATGTAACAATTTCGGCTATTTTCTATTTACTTGAAAACCCTAGACCTATTATAATATCACTGAATTTCCTATCAAAGTTTTGGTTAGCGTAAGGTAAAAACATTTCCATGTTTATGTGTGGGATGTCTTACGTGATACCCTTTGTTTTCAAAGGTTTTTAAAAAGTTAAGCAACTTTAACCGTTTACTCATACCAGACCCATGTCTGACCCGAAGTTTATTTCTGTTTTTCATAAACTCTCGGGTACCCAAATTTTTACGGGTAGCCAAGGGATTCAGGTTAGCTTTGACGAACTATGGAGGAGCAATGGAGTAGGAGGCTTCAGCGTATAGATATATATTGGTTCCGCTGTGTCAGTATCTATGTGTTTATTCTGTATTTCCGCTGTGTTGTATCTCTGTGATGTGTGAGTTGTATTAACTAGACAGGTGTTTATAACTGTCTAGTATGTGTTGTATTATCTGTATAACTCTGATGTATATGATATTATGTAATCTATTATGTGATATATTATATTTTATTCGTTCCGCTGTTGAGATTCTGTGGTTGTTTCTTCTTCTTCTCTATCTTTTCTACTTTCTCACCCCTTTCTTTCTTTTCGATGATGCGATTTTCCGAGCACGGAATTTCGGGTCGTCACAGTCTTCGTGATCCACTAGCTTTGACTAGATGGAAGGTCTCTCTAAGTGGTTCACCGATGCTTGGAATGCATCTTCACACTCCTGTATCCATTCAAATTTCTTCCTCCCTCTTCTTATCAGGTCGAAGAAAGGAATACATTTATTAGTGGCTCTGGAAATAAACCGACTTAGGGTGGCAACCTTCCCATTTAAACTATGTACTTGTTTGATAGTCTTTGGCGCTTGGATGTTGCGAACTGCTCGAAGCTTCTTAGGATTAGCTTCGATCCCCTGAGCATTGACAATGAAACCCATGAATTTTCCTGATGCAACACCAAAAGAACATTTTAGGGGATTGATCTTCATTTTGTAATATTGGAGGATATCAAACATTTCAACTAAGTCTCTAATATGGTCGCTTGATCGTCGTGACTTCATGAGTAAATCATCCATATATACCTCCATCGTCTTTCCAATCTGATCTTTAAACACTCGATTGACCAGGCGCTAATAGGTTGCTCTACCATTCTTCAATCCAAATGGCATTACAACATAGCAATACAATCCCACATTGGTAATAAAGCCGGTGTGCTCCTGGTTGGGGATGTGCATTAGGATTTGATTATATTCAGAGTACACATCCATGAAAGATAGCAACTCATGTCCTGCGGTGGAATCCACCATCTGGTCAATTCTTGGAAGGGGGAAGCTATCTTATGGGCATGCCTTGTTTAAATCCGAATAGTTAACACACGTCCGCCACTTTCCATTTGCCTTTCTCATAAGTATTGGATTAGATACCCATTTAGCGTAGAGGGCAACGCGAATAAACCCATTGCTTTTGAGCCTATCCACCTCCTCTTTAAAGGCAGCATATCTCTTCGGATCCATGCCACACCTTTTCTATTTCACTAGGATATTCCTCGGGTCAATATTTAATGCATGGCTCGCAATGGCAGGCAAGATCCCACACATATCAGAATAGTTCCAAGCCAACACATCAAGATTCACTCGTAGAAAACTAACAAGTTCTTTATTCATTGCAGGGCTAATCTATGATCCGATCTTTAGGACCCATGATGGGTCGTCATGGCTGTCCGTGATGTCAATCGTCATCTCAGTTGGTGTAGCCTTGGTCTCTTTGGGCTCCTCCTCATTATCCCTTGGATCTGTGTCTTTATAGAACCGACTATGGAGCCCGAGCCAAGGCTCAGGCACTGGTTGTCAATCTTTCGTGGCTTGGATACAAAGAGACTTGTCCACACCCTTACCTTTCTCCTTCCATTGAGTGTCCCTTAATTTAGCCACATAGCAGGCATGTCTGGTCACCTGATCTCCAACACAACTCCCATGCCATTGTCAGTTGAGAATTTTAAGGTAAGACACCAAGGGGCAATGGCTGTCCGGAATTTAGAAGGGCCGATCAGCCCAAAAAAACATTATATGGAGAGCCCACATCCGACACAACAAATGGCAGCATCCGTACTCTCCTACGGCCGCCTTCTCCTAACTCCACCGGTAGCTCGACATAGCCTACCACTTCCGTTGCAACACTGTTAAAGCCTTGAATGCGAGCATTATATAGTTTTAGATCTTTGGCTTCTATTCTCATCTTATCGTACGCCTTTTTGAAGATAATATTCACCAAGCTACCACTGTCAATTAAAACTTTTCTCACTAAGGCGGGGCTGATCATAGCCGAAATAACCATTCGGTCAATCGTCGGTGCCTCCACCTTATCTGCATCTCTGTTTCTGAATACAATGACGTCTGCCATTAACGCCGCTGTTTAGCTGGATCCCCATCTTTTGTATTTGAACAACACTCAAAATCCACATGCTTGATTGCACTAGCATAGCGCTCCATCTCGTGCAAACTTTTATCGGCTGGGTGCGGCCCTTCAGTTATTGTATTGCTCACTAATCTTCCACCAGTCCATGCAGGCTCCTCGACCCTGTGCAGCGCCTGTCCTCGGTTGGGGTCGGATGTCCCTGCCTACCATCCTATGGGGCTTTAACAAACTATTGTAGCTTTCTTTCTTGAATTAGTTTCTCGATAACATCCTGAAGATGCCTACATTCATTTGTGTTGTGACCATAGCATTCGTGGAACCGATAGTATTTTCCAGTCTGCTTTTGTTTGTCCGTCAATTCTTTCGAAGGTGGCTTTATTCAATGGTGTGTAGGTATATACATTGGAATCCTAGACTTTCCTTTTCCAGAATCCCTTTTTTGTTCACGGATCTTATCACCACCTTTCTTTTGCCGATTTGGTTTATTTTGGACATTTACTTGAACCTTTCCGGAACACTCTCCAGACTATTTCACTGCAATGTTACTATACACTCCCTCTTCACTCGGTCCTACAACATCCTTCTTCGTAGAGCGTCTAGTTTCATCTTTCCTCAAATACTGTGCTGCTTTTTCATAGAAACGCTCCAACGTCGCGGGAGGTTTGCCAGCTAACCAATCGTCAAAGTCTGATTCTGGGTCAATACCTCCGGTTATCGCCACTAATATTGAATGGTCATTCGGATTACTGACTTCTGTGATGGCTATATGAAATCTCTTCAAATAGTCTTTCAACGATCCTCCCAGATCCTGGATCGCGCTTGATAGGGATATTACATCTTTGGGGCGAGTTGCATGCATATGGAACTGCTCCACAAACTTTGTTATTAAATCGTCAAATCTAGTGACCGTGGGGGTAATCTCATAAACTACATCATCATTATGCCAGAGAGAGTAATAGAAAAACATCTGCATTTGTGGCATCATCAGCTCGTGCGGAATCCATTGACCATTCATATCTCATGATGTGTTGCATGGAGTCGTTTTTCCCTTCATAGGCAAGCATCGACGGCATGCTGAATCTCCTTGGATACTCTGCATGTAGGATATTATCGGTGTACGGGGTATGACTTCTCGAGATCCTCCAATCATCATTAGTCAAGCCTTGGCTCTCCCTTACTAGGTGTTTGATTATAGCTGTCAAGTTCGGTGTTTGGATAGTTGGAGCCAAGTAGTAGTCGTGCTCCACCTCACATGAATGGTCCGTTCGATGTCTATGGGCGTTCCATGCCTTCTTGGCTCAACATCCTCTTGATATGCATTCGTATCATTGTTATTCCTAAGAGGTAACTGATCCGCATTAACTTGAACTCCAGCACCTAGATCAACCGCGGCGGCTCCAGTCCGAATTCCATCAAAAAGGTAAAGTTCCTCCTTTGGAGGAGGTATCGACCCCGGTCCCTATAGAGGGATCGGGTCCGATCGGTCCAGGCTGCCCGGGGATTGTTGTGTGTTGATATCCAGATACTTTTGTGTAATATCTGTCGGTTCTACGACGTATGCGCTTGTGATGGTCATCTGGTGAAGTTAAGCTCTTCGATGCAGAGTAGGGAGTTGGCTCCCTCCTAGTTTTCCCACGTTGTTGATCCCTGAGTTGATTCATTAGATCGATATTGGATTGAATTTGCTAGTTCAACTATCAGCGGCTATCTATGAGTTCTCTCATCAGGTTCTGGAAATCAGCTGTTGTGATGGAATTAGTTGGATTTTTGACATCAACTGGATTGGTAGCACTAACATCTACTGGTAGATTGCTCTGGCCTCCTTGCTGGATGCTGGCATTCTAGTTTCCATCTGCATTTTGAGTAGTAGATCTGGTGTTCCTAACCATGGAAGATAGTCTCCTTATAGATCTCTTCTTCATATCTGATTTGAAATGGAACTTGTCGGTAGAAAGCTGGATCTATCTCGCAAATATGGGAATCCACAAGTAGATGATGAGATCTAGTCGAGCTGAGAATTCGTCTTCTCAGTGAAAGCACCAAAATGTTTACACCAAAAATTGGCACAAACACCCAATGGAGATTTTATAGAGTAATAAATGAAGAATAATAAATATAAATAGAGAGAATATAGCAGTAATGTAATGAGAAACAAACTAATAACAGAAACACAGCAATTTATAGTGGTTCGGCGTTATTTGCCTACGTCCACTTTGAAGAGATAACTTTTTTAATCACTTTGTAAACTGAGTACAATAGGGATCAGATTAGAATCCTTAGTTACAAAAGAGTACAAAGCAACAAGCTGCGTAAAGATCCCAAAAATAAATAATCAAGTCTGTATCTATAGGGAAAGATGGTGAAATATCTTCCTGAAATTTCGGCAGTGAAGTCTCCTTATCCAGAAGAAGTCACAGTATCAATCGCGTTTCCCATGTCACTTGTAATAACGATCGCACCGATCATTTTGTTGGCTCCTTTTGGCATGTGATCGATATGGTGAGCTCCAATCTTCAATATAGTGATGTTCCAAAAGTTTCATGTGGAGTTGACTTATAGATTTTAAGATATCGATCATTTTTTGCTGAGTTGAGCTGTAAAATCGATACGGTAGGATCCATAATTGATGAATATGGATCGTACCCGATCCATTTTCAGGGAGCTATGTATTTTAATATTTTGAGCATTCTATTGAACTCATCTTCCACTTTCGCTTCATCGTTGCTTTATATAATCATTTGTGCCTGATCATTGGCGTTCATGATCATTAATCTGATATGGATCTTGATGACAGTCGAGTCTAACTTGTCCAGTCAGTTCGGGTATAGTCGAGCAAAAAGGCTAGATAACACACACTAATCATAATCTAAATCAAATCAGACTAAAACACATAAATCCTAAAATGTAGAATGCACACAAAGCCAAATCTATTCCTAACAAACCAAACTATTATATACTATAACTAAGTCCATGGCTTTATCTTGATTATGGGGGATTTGTGGATCAGATAGAAAGGATAACAAAGACAGAAGTTCCCTTTTTATTCGACGAGATTTCCATCTCTATCAAAGCACACTTTGCCTACGCATTTAACTTCATCATCATCTTCTTCCTCTTCCTTTTCTTCCTCTTATTCTTCAACTTCTTCCCTTCTTCCTTATTATTCACCGATTCTGAATAACAAGGTCGGGAGTATCCTCTTTGATTACTATTGGATTTGTTGGATTATCCAATAGGTATTCCTGGAGATTTCACAGAATTTGGCCTTGTTTTTCTTTTTTTTAAGAGGCGTAGTTGAACAACCTCTATTTCAAAAAGCATATGTAGTTCATGCTTTATATCATCCTCAATTTTCGTTACTTTAGCCATGGTGATGTTCTGGAGAGAGCCTTGAGTGGGAGTTTGAAAGGAAACAGGTGCATTTTCTTCCCTTGGACGTTTAGAACTTGAGGGGCCAAGGTTTTATTTTTATTCAGAAATTAGAGAAGAAGAAAGATAGAAAAATGAGTTTAATTTCAAATTTTGGTGGTTATATAAGTGTATTTCGAATTTAGGAGGGAAACCTGTTTTCTGAAATTACCAATATATGTCGACATATATGGAGGATGTACGTCGACATATGTAGTAATTTTGATATTTTATTTTTCTTTTAAAAATTACTATTTTTATTATATTATTTTTATATTTCAGAGATAGCGCATATTCTTAGTTCTCTTCTAAGTTTAATAAAAGATGTTTGAGTTAATGGTTTTGTTAAAATATCGGCTTTTTGATTTTCATTATTAATAAATTCAAGTGAAATTACATTTTTATTTACGTTCCCTCTCAGAAAATAAGGTCTTATACCTATATGTTTGGTTCTAGCATGATGTTTTGGTTTTTTTATATAGGATTATTGCATTGGTATTATCACAGTATATTGGTGATTTAGTAAAATTTAAACCAAAATCTTTTAACGTTTGTTGCGTATAAATAACCTATGAACAGGCTAGTGCGACTAAAATATATTCTGCTTCTGTTGTGGACAGAGATACATAATTTTTCTCATTGCTAAACCAGGAACCAGAGAGGGTCCTAAAAAGTGACTAGTTCCACTTGTATTTTTGGTCTGATTTGCAGCCAGCATAGTAAGCATCACTATATGAAATTAAGTCAAAAGAACCTTCTTTTGGATAAAAAAGTCCATAATCTAGGGTATTATTTAAATATCTTAATATTCTTTTTATTGATTTTAAATGAGTTTCTTTATGTTGAGATTGATATCTTGCACATAGACTAAAACCATGCATTATATCTGGTCTACTAGCAGTTATATAAAGTAATGATCATATCACACCTCTATATAATTTTTGATCTACATCTTTTGAATTTTCTTCTTTATTTAATTTCTCATTTAGTTGCCATGAGAGTTGGCGTCTTTGGCATATTTTTCTTGGCTTATAAAATATTCCATTATTTAACTGCCTTATTCGTAGTCCTAAAAAGAATATTAGGTCTCCCATACGACTCATTCCAAATTCCTTGGTCATTATATCTGAAAATTCTTTATTTAGTTGCTCATTTGTTCATCCAAAAATAATATCATCTGCATATATTTGTATAAGTTAAAGATCATTATTATTTCCTTTAATAAATAAAGTACTATATATCTTTCCTATTTCAAAATTAGACTATAATAAATAGGATTTTGGTCTATCATATCATGCTCTAGGAGCTTGTTTTAAATCATATAAAGCTTTCTTTAATTTATAAACATGATTAGGTGTTTTTCCATCTTCAACAAGTGGGGGTTGTTCTACATATACATCTTCTTTAACAAATCTTTTTAAAAAGGCGCTTTTGACATCCATTTGAAATAATTTAAAGTCAATATGATTTGTAAAAGCAAGTAAAATTCCGATAGCCTCTAATTTGGCTATAGGAGCAAAAGTTTCATCAAAATCTACGTTCTTCTTAACTATAACCTTGAGCAACTAAATGTGCTTTATTTTTAATAACTTCTCCTTATCCATCCATTTTATTTCTATATACTCATTTAGTTCCTATTATAGATTTATCTTCAGGTCTTGGGACTAATTCCTAAACATCATTTCTGGTAAACTGATTCAGTTTTTCTTGCATAGCAAGAATCCAAAAATCATCTAATGATGCTTCCTTTGGATTTTTAGGTTCAATAGTAGAGATAAAAGCAACATTACTCATTTTATCTAATTGATTTCTTATTTTTACAATAGATTCTATAATTCTTATTATATTTTCTATAGGGTGATCTTTCAAATATTTTGTTCTTCGGGGATATAAATTTTTAGAATTATTATTATCTTCATCATTAGTAATTTCATTATTAGTAATTTCATTACTTTTATTAACATTTTCTTCCTCATCAAAACTGGTATTATTGATTTTAAAATTTTCATCAAATGAAATATGTAATGTTTCTTCAATGGTGTTAGTTCTGATGTTAAAAATTGTATAAGCTTTACTTTTATTTGAATAACCAATAAAAATACCTTTATCTGGTTTAGCATCAAACTTATCTAAATTATCCTTTATATTTAATATAAAACATTTACTACCAAAATCTCAAAAATAAGATACTTTAGGCTTTTTATTATAAAATAATTCATAAGGATTTTTTTTAGTCAAAGGTCTTACTAAAATTCTATATAAAATATAACATGTTGTAGCAACTTCTTCAGCCCAAATTTTTTTTAGGTAATTTACTATCATTTAACATTGTTCTAGCACATTCTTGTATAGTTCTATTTTTAAGTTCTACTACTCTATTTTATTGTGGTGTTCTTGGAAATGAAATGGGTTATCCTTTCTTGTTACAAAAGTTTTCAAAATTATCATTTTCGAATTCTCCTCCATGATCGCTCCTAATCATTTTAATTTTAGTTGACATTTGATTTGGAATTCGTTTAGTTAAATAACATTTCAAAAGCATCACTTTTAAGTTTTACGAAAATTGTCCATGTAAATCTAGAAAATCATCTATAGTTACAAAGACATATCTATTGTGATTTATTGATAGTATTTGCGAAGGTCTGAAAAGATCCAAGTGAAGAAGTTTAAGAGGATGAGAAGTACAAACCATATCTTTAGATTTAAAGGAACTTTTACGAAGCTTTCCTAATTGACAGGCATCACATAAATTAATGACATTAAAATTCATTTTAGGAAGACCCCTAACAAGTTCATATTTAGCAACTTTAGAAAGTTGTTTAAAATTTAAATAACCAAATCTTTTGTGCCAAGTACAAGGGTCGTTAGATTCAGCCAAAGGACATAAGTTGTCATTGGACACCTTCGTACTTAAAATATAGATGTTACGTTTCCTAATACCTTCAAAGATAATGTGTGACTCATTATCTTCGATATGGCAGTTATCTTTTTCAAACTTAATTTTAAAACTCTTATCACACAATTGACTAATACTAAGCAAATTATGTTTTAGATTCCTAATTAGCAAAACAATAGAAATAGTAGGAGTTTTAGAGTTACCGACATTGCTAATGCCAATCACATATCCTTTTGAGTTATTTCCAAAGTTTACAGATCCACCATCTTTATAAACTATATCTTTCAAGGTCTCTGGATTTCCAGTCATGTGTCTTGAACATCCACTATCCAGTATCCACTTGTCCTTATTTGTGATATTTGATTTTCAAGTGTCTATTCACCATCAGCCATATAACAAACTTGTTCTTGCAATTCAAAATCATGTCTTTCTAAGAAATCAAGTGACTTTTCAAAACATATTAGTTTCACAAAATTGTTTTGCTGCAAAATTGTTAAAAATATTACTAGCCATTTAAACTTTTCAAAAATCAAATTATGAGTTTTTGAAAACCCAGTGCTCTGGTACCAAGTGTGGGTTGTAGAATTACGGATCTTAAGGCTAATCAAACACTAAAGGGGGGTGAATAGTGTTTTCTATTTTTTATGAATCTTTTTAAAATTCTTTCTAGATTATTATTAATCAACACAGAATGAACAATCATAGATGCAAATGGAGATAAGTATAAATGTAGTAAAGTAAAAAGTAGAGAAATAGAGAGATCACACCAGGGATTTTTATACTGGTTAGGAATTACCCTATATTCAGTCCTGTATAATTGCTTGTATAGATTTCTTTTCAAATGCCAACCTTTAAACAGGCAGAAGGCAAATCCAGTACAATTTCGATTTCAAGACTATGAGACACACCCTCCAGATTTTTCGACCTTTGGGTATGCTCACTTGATTTGGACGGTACATAATCACATCCACTTGGATTTTTGGGACACCAAGCACACCCAATTGGTTTTAACAGGCTACAATCACACCCACGCAAATACAAATAGAGTTTGATGGTTTTTTCCAAAGATAATTTCTTGATCTTTGGTTATAATTGATCCTATAGCCTCTTGGGAAGCACTTTGATCTTTGCTTGAGAGAGAGAGAGATGATTGAAATCAAAGAGTAAATAGTAGTGAATCAATACAATGAAGATTAAATTGATTTTGGTTTGAATTTGAGAAGTTTTGAATAATTTTTCACTAAAATTTTTGGCAGAGTAAGAGGAGAGAAGATAATAAGAAAGAAGTTGTTAAAAAATTCATTTGAACCCCATATATATAGAGAATAAACAGACATGTCAATTCGCAAAGAGTTACGATGAATGGACACTTCATTTCAAAATTTGAATTTCAAATTAGCGGCATGTATGTCGATATAGGCTAATGTATTTTGAAAACTTGTTTATTTTAAAATGTTTTGAAAATCTTATGCTTTGTATAATATTTTGATACTTTGTACAATAATTTAAACATAGTTTATAAACATTTTAAACTTTAAAAAACTTTTATAAAATATTTTTAGTATATTTTAAAATTTTACTTTGTTTTAAAAATAAAGAATAAGAAAATGAGAAGATAGAGATCAAAGATTGCTACCGGGGACTTTAACGATATTCTATGACTCAATATACTATACCATAGTCCCGAGATCTTAATATCTTGATCATTATACTCATGAGTCTTCATGTCCATTTCTTGAGTCTTTATATTGTATAGTCTTCAAATTAATACTTGTATAATATCCTGCACTATATTCTATATAACTTGACAAAATCATTAATATCCATATTTTATATGAATACATTATTGTTACTAATGTTGTTATCATCAAAATCAATAACTGAGGTATTAATAGATTTCAATTTTTTTATTTTCCAATTTAAATCGGTATCGGGCCTATGAAACCTAAGTGAGTTTATTAGATTTAGTCTACTACTTTAAACAAAATCCAATTTTATTTAATTTTTTGATTAGTCAATCAATTAATTCAATTATTTGGTATTTTGTATATCATATGAGTATATCATATTATACTCATGCATGTATATATAATGCATGTGCAACATATAATATAGTGTGCATAATTAACGTGAACGTATATGGATAGTGAGATTTATATCTATAATGGACTCATTCACCATCTATATATGAATCAACTATCTCAAAACTATTATTTGAATATGTAAGCATTTAATTACGTATATTAAGATACAAACTGAAAGCATAGGTTTGTTTTAAATAGAAGGGATCAAGAAACAAACTCTCCTTAATTTACACATTCGTTTATTACCATTTACTAGATCTAGATCTAGTAGTTCAAATGCCTCTTTGACTATTTAAAATAAATAAATTATATATATGTATATATATAGTTTTCAGCCAATTTTTTTTTAATTGACAAAGTCAAAACTTTAGTTTTGAAAATCTAACTTTGATTTGTTAAATAATTTATAAGACAAACTTTCTTAATTCACTCTTCCATTCATTATCATCTATTAGACAAAATCTAAAATTCAAATGCTTGTAATTACATGCACTACACATACCACACATATGGTAAAATAACATTTTGAATGACAAATGATTTTGTAACATTAAATTCAAACATTTAAATCATAACTAGCATTTATTATGTTATTCGAAATCATTACTTGCATAAGTTAAGTTTCAATTCAACCATGGATATTAAATCAAATCATTTTTTGAAATAACATATTGAATTTTAGATTTGGAATTCAAATTAAAATAACAATTTGAGTTATTGAAATATATTTTAATAACTTCTAAAATAAAAAAACACACACATATGTACACATACATACTTACATACATATATATTATATGATGTCTACAAAATAATCCCTTTTTTAAATAAAAGATCTTTAATTCAATATTATTTTTGAATAAAACACATCGATTTAATTATAGATAATTTGGGTGAGACAACATATGCGAACTTGCAATTGTTCTACAAATTATCCAACAAATGATATATGTGAATTAAAATGTAAACAAGAGATATACCTTAAATATGTCATCGTTGATCACACCTTTGAATGGTAGATCATCCTAGATCTATTCAGAAAAGTCTTACGCTTTGTAACATCTTGATTTGAGATTTCTCCTTAGATCTCAAGTAGATCCACACCCAGCTTTGCAAAAGAAGGATGAACTGCTTAATTTTATTTTATTTGATGTTTGCATTTTAATGAGTTGATAAAATTTCAAAAATGACTCATTTGACTATTGGCCATGGAAGGTTAGGAAGAGAAAATAAAAGTTAATGAAAGAGAATTGAATTTTGTAAAGAAAATAATTGAGAGGAACTGTTTTAATGAAAGAATAAAAACCTTTATTTTTCTCTCTTTAAAACTTCCACTTTTAATTCTCAATTAATTGTCAATCAAATCATAATTCATATCCCTTCCTCTCTCTTCGGCATGGAAAACGAAATAATTCTGTCACATGGATAATTATTTCCAAAAGCTTGTTAAGTAATTAACTATATTCAGAACCCATTTAAATATATACCGAAATCGATACATGCATATATAACTTTTATATATACATTAAAGTGATAACTAACAACACCAAAATATCAAATAAAATAAATAATAATCAATTTTTTTGAAATATTAATTAATTTACACATTTACAAATTAATCAAATCATGTGGTTTTTCGGAGAATTCACAAATACGGCTGTGTGACTCGGAGATATGAATTTAGTCAACGATTAATGTTATTGAGCAATTCAAATATTAACGTTCACATGTCACCTTAGCTAGTGGTGTGACAGTTTGGCTGAATTTATCGCTTATAGACCATTTTAGTAAAATCATATTTTATAATTTCTTAAGCAGTACCAATTAGTAATGATTATTTACATAAATTCTCTTTATCAACACTATATCACGTTAGAACTTATGGAATTTGGTTTTGGTCAAATTTCAATATCATTCACATTCAACTTGGTTAGTCCATAAACAAAGTCCTTGGTTTAATAATAACATTTATTATTAACCATACTACTCTTGCCAGTGATTTTGACTTTGAGTTGACTGCAATTGACCGTGATACTAACCCCATATAACCATGGAGATGAATACTCTATTGAATAGCATTTCACTTCCAGTGCTTCAACTCAGACCCAACTATAGTCATTTGGTGGATGCCATACCATGATTTAACTATGATCAAAGTAGAGTGTCTACATTTTAGTTCAACGGTATTCTCAAGTCGGGAACTGTGTAATACCATTACTTCGAAATTCCCCGTTTGACCTTAGTTATTATTAACCAACAGGAAACTCTCGAATGAGCCATTCCATAGTTATCCAATAAATGTCATTATGTAACCCCTAGTAGCCATGAGTAATATACTGTCTATCATTTGGAGAGGATTACGTACTTTGGTCTCAACGGATATATTGATATCCTTTCTCGAAACATCTCGACTGGGAACATTAAAAATAAATGTTATTTTATATTATGATTAATTACTCATGATTACAATTATGTGCAACTATAATCACATGACATTTCATTTAAGGATTTTCTTATTTATATACTTTAAATCAATTACTTATTTAATTATATCACTATATAACAAAGTATATAATAGAAATCAAATATCTTTATTATGAAAATGGTTGAGGTAGATATATGTAACAAATTACATAATTGCCCATAGGGTACACCCTTAACACTATCAATCTTCCACTTGCACTTAGGGTCAATTATGAAAACTTATTCCCACTTCTTTAATCGGTTTTCTCAAAATTGATTGAGCCACTCCCTTAGTGAACAGATATGTTATATTGCCTTAAATATCTACTTTGTCAATCAACTCTCTCCGATGCTAAAAAACTACCTTTATCATGTGGAATTCTTCAGAGTATGTTTAACGAATTTTAGTGAACTCCAGGTTCTTTTGCGATTTGTATTGCGGTGTTGTTATCCTATAATAACATCAAGTGATTATCAATATTTGGAATCACCCCAACTCGGTTAAAAATTTGTGCATTATACATTTTTTGTTGTATTGATACTCAAGGCGATGTACTCAACCTTTTGGTCAGTCAATATTTTGTTTGCAACAATTCCAACTTAAAGCTCCTTAACTAAGATTGATCATTAATTTGGGATTGACATATTGTACTCAATATCACTTATGAAGTTCGAGTCCGAATACTCCTTCATAAGTGGTTCGTTGTTTCTATAACCAATTCTCTAGTATTTTGTCAATACTCAAGAACACTCTTAGTTATCATTTAGTGATCTTAATTCAGATTTAATACTTGCTTAATGTATCACATACATAAAGGAAGTGAGATAGTGTAGACAACACAACATGTATAATAATTTTTATTGCCAATGCCTAAGGAATCCATCTTACATGCTCCACCTCAAACATTTCAATATGATGTCTATGTATATATCAATTGGGACATTCCCAACATCCTTTTATACTGAGTATAAAAGATGTCCTTTCAAATCCAATATCGAGAATTCAAAAACCAAAGTATAATGATTCTAACACATGTACATCATTAACAATCATAAATTTGTTGTTTACTTATAGTTTTTAGAAATATTCTAGTACCTTTATAATTCTTTCATATAGATACATGCTTCTTCTAAATTTTGACTGAAATTCAAACTATTTGTTTTTTATCAAAATGTTTGCTTAACTCTGATGCATGTTAAATAATACTTTTGTATTAATTATTAGATCCTATCTAACAGCCACAAACTGAGTATCGCTCCCACCGACTTTGAGATACGTTGGTTGTTATGTGCAAATGGATTATTCTAAATCATTATTTAGAATTTCTATTTGAACGTATGTATATCAAAACTCAAAATCATATCGAGCAATAATTTTGCGAGTAAAATATAAATTAACTTAAGCACGTTGAATAATAAATATGTTACGTTAAAATTGATTCAGTTCAAAGTTAACAAAAACTTATGTTCATAACATAAGTTGCTCAAACAATACTGACCTACCCCAAACTTTTTTGGGCTGATCCACACAAGATCCCCTATAAACAAATATTATGTCCAGCCTCTCGACTTACATTACATGTCAACTCCTTAACCTAATATATGTAGAGGTTTCTTATAAATCTCTATCTTGTATGATCTTGTAAACTATGTTTTGAATGAAATTAATTTTAGTGGAAATTAGGTAGGCATCCCTATCATACTTTCATATTGTAAAGCGGGTCCCTGTCAAAGTTTCATTGTAAAGCGGGTCCCTGTTTTCTGGAAACGAAGAAAAATTATTACTGAAATGTCAGCAACTTTTATAAATAAGTGCTGATATTTCAGCAACTATCTGTGTCAAAGTTTTATTGTAAAAACAAAGAAAAATTATTGCTGAAATGTCAGCAACTTTTATAAATAAGTGCTGATATTTCAGCAACTATCTGTGTCAAAGTTTTATTGTAAAAACAAAGAAAAATTATTGCTGAAATGTCAGCAGTTTTTATAAATAAATGCGGATATTTCAGCAACTTTCATAAACAGTGTTCACAGTGTACAGAAATGTTGCTAAAATATCAGCAATTTTTATAAATAAGTGTTGATATTTCAGCAACTTTCATACACTATGTTCACAGTGTACAGAAATGTTGCGGAAATGTCAGCAACTTTTATGAAATGTTGCATCATGCTCTGCAATAATCGTGAATAAAAAACAGGGACCTAATTTACACTGAAATTTAGTGAAGGACTTTTCGTGAATTTTGAAACTTAATAAGGACCTGTGCCAAAAGTACCCTTAATTTTAACCTATGTACTTACTCTGAGGTGCACATCCTAACAGAAAGAATTTAACTCTACTTTACTAATTATCAATCATTCTTTGTCCAACAAAGTCAGATTACTGCTTATCGATACACCATTATGTATCATAGGGAGAAGTGACTTTTGGGATAGAATCTTATTCATTTCAGATACATTAGGAACTTCATTTCAACACACTCACCTATTCGATCAAATCAGATTCCTTTTATTTGTTTTGCATGTAACATTTTCTAATTTCATTTGGTATCATTAGATTTTGAACTGCATACATCTATATGTATCAAGCATGCATCTATATATATATATATATATATATATATATATATATATATATATATATATATCAATTCAAATAGTTCATTAACCCTTTTATTGCTCCCACTGAATGGGCGCTTCGCCCTTAATCTTCTAAGATACAATTCATCAATACCATGTGATGCACAATCATTTGATTATTGAATTATTCCCCAAAGATATGGCTTAGTCCATAGTTCTAAAATAATTATAAAAATTTCACATACTTTTGTATTTCTAATGCATCATCTTTGTTATAAATATCAATATTATGGATTTATTTTATAAATTCATAATATTCATATTAAAATAGAACTATATCTATTTCTAATCAATACTAAAAATATATATTCTTTCATAAATAATATTTCAGCATATATACAAAAATAGTTATTTGTAACTTGTTACACCCACTAAGAAGTGTTATATGACATGCACCCACTATTTCCACCATTACTATAATAGCATATGAAATACGAAGCTTCATTCAACCACTTATTACAGAATTTTATTTCATATGCTATAACTAGTTTATAGTCCGGAGTTTCAGATCAAATATCACCAATTTAGAAAAATAACTTTCACATAAAATAATTTTCTATATGAAAATACATTTGGACTAGAAATTCACATTTTTCATTCCATATTAAGTGCCCTTTTAGTATTTCTACAGTTATCATTTCCAATGTTTCTTTATAAAGCAGAGGCGACCATTCACTCTCTTTATCCCAATTGTACCTAAATTACATCTACTCTTGTTCATTGGCTTTCCTTTCCAAATGTCATTAAAAAAGAAGCCATTACGACAAGACTATAATGAATATTGTGCCAAAAAATGCATTCGGTCATCTTTAACATTTAAGGATATTGGATAAGTTTCACTTTATGTAAGCTGATCAAACAAACATTTCAGTGATCGAATTTCGAGGTACATCTTGTAGCTCTTGGTTAGTGCTAAATCTAATATAATAAGATCTGTATTGTAACTAATTATATTCAATACACGATCTCGCATTATGGTTTACTTTCTTATTTCTAATGAACTAATTTCATCGAACCTTCATATATTACGAATTACGACTATTCACCAAATAAAATTTATAAGTGGTTGATTGTGGATCAAATATCAATATTCTTGTATTGTTTTAGAACTCAAAACTCATAGAAGACAATACATAGTGTCGGGAAAATAACAACTTTAGCGACCAAGGTACGACTGTTTTAATGGTTTTATAAATTGGCTCTTGCATGGGTCTTAAAGTGACAACATGCCAAAAGATCTATTGGTAAGTATATTTTATATTTCTATATCTATCTTAATTCGGTTCATTTTTATATTTTCACTGGTAGAATTTTTATTGGTTATATTAACTGCATAAATTTATCTAAATATATTATTTTAACTTTATGTAACATATAATCTTACCATTTTAGAAAGGTTAAATGTATTTATTTTATTTTTCTAACAAGGCTTCCACTAGATTTTTATGTTTCTCAAAACCCTAACAAAAACGTAGAAATCTTTTAATTTCTCTAGTGGGCATTAAGACTCGCTTGCCTTGGGATTATGACCTTGAGGAATATCAACAAATCATGGACCCACAATCGATGGATAACATTTTAACAATTGTATCGTATATAGCTCCTTACCCTTGTCTTTGTCCTAATCTCATCTCGACCTTGAGGAATATCAAAAAATTGAGAGAGATAATTCACTCGTACCCACCATTTCACAATGACTACCTTGAGGAATATCAACAAATGCATGCATATATCTTACCAGGCAATATATTGATAGTACTACACATAACATCCCTAGCTTGAGGAATATCAACAACTAAAGGGTATGCAAGTAATCTATTAATGTAACAACATATATCAATAGATGTATATTTTTTATCGTGAACACTTATTAATTATTTTAAAATATAAATATTTACGACCATTTAATCTTGCAAAGCTGCTTTCACAAACAGCTTCAAAAAGTCAGCAAATCACATGCTCAATGGTCCATAATTCTACTATGGATCCAATGAAACAAACCATGCGTGAAACAAAGACCGTATGCAAAAGATATGGGATTAGAATATCTAATATTTAATTTGTAAATATTTTAGTTATAAGGACTAAAAATTAAAATTCACCTTCTCCATATAGTACATGATCAAACCTGTACCCCTTCTCTCTACGCATGTCGCCGCCTCCTCACTATACAAGGCCATCGTCGCTTGCTAGCTCCGACCCTACTGAACCCTCCATTGCTCTATATGGCCACCCTGGCCCACCTTGGCATTGTCACCGCCACGAAAACCAGCTGTCGCTGAACCCTAATTTTAGTTGAATTTTTTTTCGATCGCCATAGTGCTTTATAGCCCAACCTAACCCCATTGATGGCATTCTTATCGCATTATGCATGCAACTCGACTGGTCTTGTCCCCTATCGTCGTCGTTTATCTATCACCAAATTCAATAGTTAAGATTTTTTCGCAAATTCTTGGCCATCTCGTGTATCGAACCAGAAAATAAACTATAGACATCTCTTCATCTCATCGAAATGACCAATTTGGTATATGATATAAAGGGGTTTAGTACCGTCCATTTGATGTTAATTTTAAGATTAAGGGATTTGATTTCCATTAAAGGGGAGAGATTAGATCTAAGGAGAAAAAGGGGATTTGAGAAATGAGGAAGAACAGAGCGGAGGCTACCTAAGGTGTCCACATAGGATATTATGTATAAACAAAAAGAGGCACGCTGTGCCAAAAAGTGTCACAAAGGCCCAAAAACCCCATTTTTGAAATGCTATGGGGATGTATCATGATATATGTCAAAATATAGGTTTTTGATATTTCTAAACGTGATGGAAGTATCAAAATCCCCAAAAATATAACTCTGCTGAAAATTGTATCTTTATTGTTGTTTAAATTTTAAATAACTATTTATAAATATTAAAAATTAATATGTCAAATTTGTGGATCATTACAGCGATAGAAGAAATTTAAACATGAGACAGAGTGCTACTTACATCATGAGTGCCAATTATGAAAGCAAAGGGGATGATCCTTGATAAAGAAGTACTCATTTTTTTAATGTACTTTACTTAGAGTATAGGTCCTCGACAGGCTTGAACCAGAATCCTCACAGCATAGAGGAAACTGATCTAGCGATGAGTAGGAGGGGACCAGAAATCCTTTATGAAAATGATGTATAAGCCACTCAAGATGGCATAAATGTTAGTCTATAACTAAAACATCGACAGTTTAAGGTAGACAGAACCCTTGCTATCTAGGTGTGAGGAGGAGGAGCTCCCACTAAGCAGTGATATCAACTATTTTCCATGTAACCTTAAGGAAGAGCATGGGCTCACTGGTCTGGGGCAGGAAGAAACATGTCATCTCTATGTAGTCCATATGTTGGATCTATCATATCCAAGTGCTTAAACTATAAGGTGTGGGTACTGATGTTATCCGGGCTTTTGGCCCGGCTATGTTCAAAATGACTAGAAAAGTCCGACTCCACGATTACCGAGGCAATCAACCTGAAAAAATCATCCTGGGTCCAAAGACCCAGAACAGACAAGAAACAAGATAACGGTCAAGCGAACAGCCTCTCAGAATTGACTAAGTATGGATTGGTACCTCCTCTAGACTGGGGATCGGTACCTATCCCTTTTACTATAGGCAACATCATATCAGAATTGGCTAAGTATGGATTGGTACCTCCCCTAGGCAGGGGATTGGTACTTATACCTTTCCCTATAGGCAACAACATCTCATAATTGACTAAGTATGGATTGGTGTCTTCCCTAGGCAGGGGATTGGTACCTATCCCTTTCCCTATAGGCAACAGCATCTCAGAATCGACTAAGTATGGATTGGTGCCTTGGTGTCTTCCCTAGGTAGGGGATCGGTACCTATCCCTTTCCCTATAAGCAACAGCATCTCAGAATCGACTAAGTATGGATTGGTGCCTCCCCTAGGCAGGGGATCGGTATCTATCCCTTTTCCTATAGGTAGCTTAAACCAGTAGTTCAACTCATCAAAGATCCATCAATATCTCTAAAAAACACCTAGCGACTATGCAAAAGAACTCTGGAATCACGAAGTAGACATCAAGGCGAGCCACCAGGAGGGATCGCACCCCCTATGGGGCCCCCTATAGGCATCGGTACTGATCCCTCCTCCTCCCTAGAGGATCGGTACCTATCCCCAACCCTAAAAAATCTGGGTTCGAGATTTTTTGGAGGACTTCTTTTATGCGGCGAGGTTCTGTATGCGAGATTTGAGGAAGATATTTTTTCGTTCACCCCTATAAATAAATCGGGCAACCTTCATTAGATGGAATTTCTTCTCTTTTGGACCCACGCTTCTCTTTTTTGGCTAATGCCTCCCTAGACGGCCATTAAAATTCATTGTAATCAAGGATCAAAATGGATCATAATCACTCGTAATCACAAATTAGTGGAAAACTAATACAGGACCTTCAAGTGGACGTAGGCCTAGATTGTCTAACCATTATAAAAATTCTGTGTGTGATCTTTACTTGCTTTTTCTTACTTTTTCATTCACTTTCTTGCATTTATTCCCTACATAAAACTTTCTTGCATTAACTTTCTGCAACTTTTTCCTCTTGGGTGTTTGGGTCAAATTTTGCTCAAACAGGCCAAATTTTGCTCAAATATTTTGGTGTTTTCACTCAAAAAGATTCTCAGGACATTTGATTCCACATCTACTATTGGATTTCCTAAGATCCAAGAAAGAGAATCGGTTTCTCCCTATTTAGATTTGAACATCTCTACTTAATGCTATGGCCTCCAGGAAAGAGAAAACCATTGCTACCTCTTCAAGATCTGTTGATGAAGCAGAGACTACAGATTTAAACATTCAGAAAGAAAGCACACAAGGACCTAGGGATCTCCAGAAACCTTCTGATGTTAGGACTAGAATGGACTTAAGAGCATATGATGATAAAGCTCCAAAATAGCTGTGCAGAGCTAAACCAGCAAATTCAAGAGAACATGACCTTGATGACCCAGCTAAACACTCACTATAGGAGGAGGTTATGGAGAGAGCTATCTCCCCCATGCTTAGATTCTGGAAGTTCCCCGTCGTCGGATAACCATCGAAGGAAAAGATGGGAAAGGACAAGAGCATACGAGGTAGGAGCCTATAGGTTGGAAATTACTAACTTCCATCTAGGCAGAGGGATAGTTACCGATCCCTTCCCTAGGGTGGTCACCACTGATTCCTCCCCTATGGACCTCACGATCGATCCATTTTCCCTAGGTGTAGGACTTCACCTAGGAGCAACACTTCAACCAAGAGATAGAACTCAACTCGGGCATACCGTGATTGACCAGGACACCTGGGAATCAAGATTTTGCTACCGGATAAGCGACTCTTCTGGAGCAAGGAGAGCCTAAACAACGAGACATGAACGGGGAACGTTTACCGGGTACAAGAACAAAGGGAAGATCACGATTACCGTAACCTAACAAGCATTCAGGGACCAGATTTGACTGCAATGGTACGACGGCTTGTCAAAGAGAGCCAATACCAAACTGATGACGACTGGGGCATTTCCCCTAGTCGAAACCCTTTCACTGAAGCTATCCTACATGAAGGATACCCACGAAGATTCAATATGCCAACACCACTGTCTTACTCGAGAACGATGAATCCAAGACAACACATCATGAAGTACGAATGACACATAGATTCTGTCAAGGCCACGGATGTCATCAAGTGAAAATGCTTTCCTATTTCCCTAGAAGGAGTAGCGACCATATGGTTTACTCGACTACCACCAAGGTCCATCTCATCATTTGACAACTTGCAAGAAGATTTATCGAGCAATTCAGGATGCACACGACTCACCCTAAGGATGTCATGTCATTATCTAACTTACTCATAGGACCGGAGGAGCCATTTAAGGGCTTTCTATAATGATTCAACACTGTTGTGACTAAGGCGAGAAATCCTCAAGAAAATATCATACTCATGGCTTTGATTAGGGGATCCACCCCGACATGTATTTCAAAGAATGGTTCTCGAGAAAGCCTCCCTCCTCTCCAGATCACTTTTACAACAAGGCAGCCCAGTATTTGCATAAGGAGGAGGTTCTACGGACTAGACGAGGAGATAGAATAGGCCACCATGCCGATGGAGTTTAGAACAACATTGCTGTGAAACGGACCGGAGCGAGTTTCAAAAACA
Organism: Allium fistulosum; assembly: GCA_030737815.1. Taxonomy (NCBI): domain Eukaryota; kingdom Viridiplantae; phylum Streptophyta; class Magnoliopsida; order Asparagales; family Amaryllidaceae; genus Allium; species Allium fistulosum. Next base: position 1,120,657,465 of record CM060904.1, on the reverse strand, counting down.
TTGATGTGAATGTACCAAACAAGACTGGAAATTAGAACAAGGGCCGAGGTAAGGCCCCAGACGAGAACCCATGTTCTAGGATGTTAGACGCTATGCACTAGATCGAAAATGACCGATAGTAGTAAACAATGTAAATGCAACGGAATAGTATAGTAGATCACACGGTCGATTTTATACCGGTTCATACCTCTCATCCTACGTCCAGTCCTGACGCTCCCCTTGGGTATTTCCACTAAAAACACTATGACGCCCCACCTCTATACTCATGCTAGCCAAGGACACTACTAGGTAATGCCATCGACTAGCATGAAGAATAAGGCTGTTGAGGAGCGACCATCTGTGTAATTGCTCTGTGCGAGTACCGATATGTCAGATAATATAACTTACATTTCATTTCAAGAGGAAATCCGACATATCAAATACAAACTCAAAGCTACCACACAGTGGCTAGGTGGACTTCGGAAACAAATATAGAAATAAGCATAACACAAATCAGTCACAAACATTCATATCACAAAGGCGGAAACAGATATGAATATACCACATAAAAGTGTACATCAAAATAGTGGTCAAATTAGATCCACTACATCACAAAAGAATAGATACAAGTGCTAGACAAAATAATAAGTATACAACAAGGAGTCTCTATCTCAAATGTATACTAACAAAAACTACTATGCTAAAGTAGTTAGCCAAAAGTCAGGTGAAGGACCCTGATAAGAAGTCAAGCAGGAGCACCTAAAATACCTCGGTCCGACCCGAGTATTATTTAAGAATAAAATAATAAACGGATCAGTCTAGCTATAAATATCATATAAAATGAGATAGGATAAGACATATGACAAAAACATATGATAACAAAAATGCCATACTCTGACAAGTATACATCAGATAACAACACAAATCATACAATATCTCAAATATTCTAAAACACCAAAAAGAATGTCATATTCTTTAAATTATTCACCAAAACACAATTATTGACAAAACATATCAATGCCAATCTCAAAAATCGATGAAACACAAATTCTAGAAATCATCAACTAGAAATCCAGAAATCACAAAAGGGGGAAGGCCTATCACAAACGGGAGCATGAAAACTCACCAACACGTGTATCACAAATGAGCCGGAGCTCCTCCAAACATGGTATAGTCCCCCCTTGCGGACAATGAGCCAAAGCTCCTCCAAATAGGGTATAGTCCCCCATTGCGGACTATGAGCCGAAACTCCTCCAAACAGGGTATAGTCCCCCCTTGCGGACAATGAGCCAAAGCTCCTCCTATGAGCCGAAGCTCCTCCAAAAAGGGTATAGTCCCTTATTGCATACTATGAGCCGAAACTCCTCCAAACAGGGTATAGTCCCCCCTTGTGGACAATGAGCCAAAGCTCCTCCTATGAGCCGAAGCTCCTCCAAACAGGGTATAGTCCCCCATTGCGGACTATGAGCCGAAACTCCTCCAAACAGGGTATAGTCCCCCCTTGCGGACAATGAGACGAAACTCCTCCAAACAGGGTACAGTCCCCCATGCGGACAAAGAGACATCGCACATCGCTAGTCTAAATCACAAAATGATCACCATTGATCAATAAGAAGTGTCAATTACACTAAGCTAGTAAATAAATGAGTTTAGCTTCATGTCCCATAACCACTGGCTTAACTTAAATATTTACGAACAGATTGTATATTTCCACTCAAAGATTGTCACAAGATTTCAATCGAACAAGTCTAATAATTAACCGACAAAGTAAACGCAAGTGTTTCATACCACTTGTTTTGCTAAGCCGTTTAATTAGATTTCTCATACGAATGAGGTAAAGGTTTGTATATACTAATAGATTGGAAAACGGTTTTAAAAACAAGCTTTGTATTTTAAAAGTAGTGTTAAAATCATTTTGGTGAAAGAGTTTGAGTATTTACTACTAGTATAGAAACCTTTGCATTTTAAAGTGAAAAACCACAGAAATGATTGTAGTAACAATCAATCACCAAAAATTCACATACGAAGACGTGAATCAAATCCATAGAAATCGATACCGAATCCATCAAAACGGATATTCCCAAAAATCCCGAAAAAGAAGTCATCGAAGTCGATAAATGATAACAACAAATCGGATCATCAAGAATCGATTAAAAATCAAAAACCCTAACAAAACTGCCTAAAATAGGCAAAAAGTACATCTCCCAGATTTAGTCGACTAAACCAGAAGGTCGGTCGACTTATACAAGGCCAGAAAATCTTGGGTTCCTGGTTCAGTCGACTGACCTTCTGGTTCAGTCGACTGATACAAGGCCAGGAACATTCAGTTCCTAGTTTTAGTCGACTGAACCAGAAGGTCAGTCGACTGATACAGGGCCAGAGAATTTTCTGGTCCCAGATTCAGTCGACTAACCTTCTGGTTCAGTCGACTGAACTGCCAGTTGCAGTATTATCAGTCTAGCCCCATGAAGGGCAAAAATCCAACGGAAGTGATTGGACGAGCAACGGAGACTAAGGATTTATTCCAAGCGACAACCCAGCCTTATAGGCTCTTCGATACACCCCAACAACATGTTCAAACATCAAAGATAGGATTTTTAAAGATTTGACTTTAAAACACCAAAAATTGGAATATTCATCAAACCAATTCAATTTAAAAGGAAATGAACAAGGAATAGATGTTAGTAATTACTACCTAAATCAAAGATATAGACATAGATGTGAGTTCAAAACTCACCTTTAAACCAGAAAACAACCAATGAGAAGCTCTAAATCAAAGGAAATCCCAATTCCTCTTCAACTTCAACTCAAGAAGCTCCAATCTAAGCTAATAAGCAAATATTTCCTAAGTTAGGGTTTAGGAATTTTTGAAATTGAAGAGAGATAGAGATGGAGAAGATGAAGAGGATGCTTACCTAAGCTTCTCCTTGATTTTGGACTTGAATTTGAGTTTCCTAATCAAAGCTAGGGTGTAGGAATTTCCATTTCCTTTTCTTTCCCTAACTTTTCTCAAAAGCTTGAGTGTTAGGAAATGAGAATGAGTGAATGGATGAAGAGAAGTGGAGTTGGGTTATTTGTTAGGTTGGTGGGCTAAAACCCAAACCCAAAGCCCTAAATGAAAATATCAAAATTTTACTCAACTCCAAACATATCGATGCTTATACTCAAAAAGGTCGCAAACGCCATTTTGGACTCAATGGAAGTGGTCTCGAGTCCTAATTCGATTATTTGCAAAAAGTGACATTTCAGACTTTAATCCGATTAACGATGCTATATTTAAATAAAACATTTAAATACACAATCGTAAAATATGCGGGTTGTTACAGACTCCCCTCCTTAAAGAAATTGCGTCCTCACAATAATTAAGAGGAAGATAAAAAGTAACAACCATACGAAGGCATAACAACACAAAATAAGAACTTTTGAGATGAGAAGTTCACCATAAAGAGCACGAAAGAGTAAGTTTGGATGTGTTTGCTCGATGAATTCTCAAGATTCCCAAGAGCAATCCTTAGGATTTGAGGACCATTGAACTTTCACAAGAAGAACATCTTTATTTCGAAGGCGTTTAACCTTCGAAGTAATGATACGAATAGAATGTTGCTCATAAGTCAAATTTGGTGAAACCTCAATTTCTTCAATTACACCGGGCTCAAGAATAGAATCGGAATCACGAAGACATTTCCGTAGTTAAGAGACGTGGAATACGTCATGAATAGTAGAAAACTGAGCCGGTAAAAAAAGGTGATAAGCCACGGAACCAATACGTTCGGTGATGGGAAATGGACCAACATATCGAGGTGCTAACTTTCCCGATCGACTGAAACGCACAACACCCCTCATAGGTGAAACAAAAATGAACACCAATAAAATCTGGACCTAAAACCAGCTTCTCACTGGCTTCAAGCCAACACGAAGGAAATCGGCATGGCCATCCGTAGAGTGCCTCGAAAGGTGCCATACCAATACTAGATTGGAAGCTATTATTATAGGAAAACTCAACAAGAGAAATATGATCTTCCCAACTTCCACCAAAATCAAGAACACATGCACGAAGGAGATCTTCAAGAGTTTGATTCACACGCTCTATTTGTCCATCGGATTGAGGACGATAAGCGGTGCTAGAATTAAGCTTTGTTCCCAAAGCTTTTGAAGACCTTATCATAATCCACTAGTAAAATAATGGATCACAATCGCTAACAATAGAAGTAGGAACTCCATGCAATTTAACAATTTCTTTGACATAGAGTTTAGCCAAAAGAGGTACGGTCCAAAAGAGAAGGATGAGCCTCAAGGCTACACAAAACAAGAGATGAACATGAATCGGATTCACGATCTCGAATCTCACAAGCGGACAAAGTCTCGAGATCACTCCATTCGGATATCATCATGGAAACAACCGCTTGTTTCTTACAACTAAGGGCATTGGCAACTCGATTGCCCTTTCCGGGAGTATAAGGAATATCAAAATCATAAGATGCAAGGAACTCGAGCCAATGTTATTTACGCAAATTAAGTTCCTTTTGAGAAAATAAATACTTCAAAGATTTACGATCGGTGTAGAGAACAAATTTCTCTCCCAAAAGATAATGTCGCCAAATTCTAAGAGCAAAAACAATGGCCGCGAGCACTAGATCATGAATGGCATATCTAGTCTCGACAAGCTTTAATTGTCAAGAAGCATATGTGATAACATATTCCCTTTGCAAGAGAATGATACCCAAACCAATACGACTAGCATCGGTACAAACAATAAAGTCTTGGTTCCCTTCGGGAATCGCAAGAATAAAAGCATTGGAAAAGAGTTCTTTTAATTGATCCTCTTTTCAGAAAAGCTAAGACATTCAAAATTATAATTAACTTTATGTAATCATCTTTTTAGAAAAATTTACTTATTACAAGTCAATTTACTGTGTCTGACTGTCTCATCATAGCGTTTAGGAGATTCCTATCGATAACGTTGATCAAGCGCACCGACCAGAATTCTTAAAGCACTCAATGGGCAAAATAACACAAAATCATCTTCTATATGATAAACATGCCTCTTATAAAATTTACAAATATTCTCTGTTCGTTTTAAGAACAAAATACAATCATACTTATAAATATCTTATGAAAAAGATTTGCAAATTTTAAATTGTTGTTTTCATCCATAATCAATGAATACAAGGATGGTCTCATCGAGATATTCGTAGAATACTTGATTCATAAGATGGATGAAATAAGGTAGAAGGTTCGTCAAACCGAATGACATAACGAACCACTCACAAGAATCATAACGAGTGCAGAATGCGATAAGTGGAATGCTACCCTCCGCAACTCGTAGCTGATAAAAACCGGTGGCAAGGTCGAGCTGAAAAGACCTTAGCACCACTCAATAGATTGCTTAGGTGATAATCCTAAGGCAAGCTCAAATTTATTCCGGAAAATACACAAATTACTTGAATGAGAGAAATAACATCTTCCTCATCAAGTGGGTTTAAAGAATAAAATGATGTCACCGAATTGGAAATAAAAATCATTAAGAACCATAGAAATCTACTTAACAGATTGAGGATGTCGAAGATATATAGTCCGCTCAGGACATAGGATGTGGGCTTCATAATGATCAAGCCAATCCTTTCCCAAAAAATCAATTTTGAAGCCTAAGTAACGCATAACATGCAAATCGGCTCGAAAAGAATAATCATATAAAATAATCTCGACATTTTCACAAAGTAAACTGAGTGTTGCGGATCCACCAACCGGATTCGCAATTCTCAGTGAAGTCATCAAGCCCATAATATTTAAAGAAAAAGAATCAACAAGTTCTTTTGATATAAAAGAGTGGGATGCACCCGTATCAAAAGAAATCAAATAGGATGATCACGAAACATAATAATGTCATCAAGGATAGAATGAGAAATACCTTGACCAAGAGAAGGGTTACTAGAGGCTTGCACAACATTTAGCTTTCCCTCTCTCCTACTTTGAAGTTTGGGACATGAAGATAAAAGGTGACCCAAACCTTTGCATTAGCGACAAGTAAGGGGCTTCAGACACTTATTCGCATAGTGGTCCATAGAACCATAATTGTAGCATTGTCCACGACTAGAGGTAGGAGTCTTTGCTACCGAAATTGCCTGCTTCCCTTTCTTGTTGGGATTATGGCTTTTGAACTTAATATGCCTCTTCTTGTTGATGTTGAAGTTTTGTTTGGCATCCACAACTTCAACATCACTTTCTTTATCGGCCTCTTCAAGTCGAAGAGCGATATCTACAAGCTGGTCGAAAGGCACTTCTAATTTAAGAGGTAAAACCTTTTTGGGGTTTTTACTCAAAGCACAGATAAACCTTTGATTCTTTACAAGATCCAAAAGTTGTTGGGCATACATGAATACGCCATCCAGAGAAGGTCTACTGGATTGACCAGCGCTAGGACTGCCAGATCTAACCATTTCTCTTCTTTAAGAAAGAAAGAAGAGGAAAAAGGTTATTCACAGAATGAATATCAAACAAACTTGATTGATAAAATAAGGCATCATAAATAGAAATAGGATACAACGGTACGAAGACTCGAATTAAATAATATGGCACGATTCCTAAGAAAGACTTAGGACAATGATCCTTGCTAGATTATTCTACATTGTTCCGAAGTTTGGCTCTGATACCAAGCTGTGACGCCCCACCTCTATACTCACGCTAGCCAAGGACACTACTGGGTAATGCCATCGACTAGCACGAAGAATAAGGTTGTTGAGGAGCGACCATCTGTGTAATTTCTTTGTGCGAGTACCGATATGTCAGATAATATAACTTACATTTCATTTCAAGAGGAAATCCGACATATCAAATACAAACTCAAAGCTACCACACAGTGGCTAGGTGGACTTTGGAAACAAATATAGAAATATGCATAACACAAATCAGTCATAGACATTCATATCACAAAGGCGGAAACAGATATGAATATAACACATAAAAGTGTACATCAAAATAGTGGTCAAATTAGATCCACTACATCACAAAAGAATAGATACAAGTGCTAGACAAAATAATAAGTATACAACAAGGAGTCTCTATCTCAAATGTATACTAACAAAAACTACTATGCTAAAGTAGTTAGCCAAAAGTCAGGTGAAGGACCCTGATAAGAAGTCAAGCAGGAGCACCTAAAATACCTCGGTCTGACCCGAGTATTATTTAAGAAGAAAATAATAAACGGATCAGTCTAGCTATAAATATCATATAAAATGAGATAGGATAAGAGATATGACAAAAACATATGATAACAAAAATGCCATACTCTGACTAGTATACATCAGATAACAACACAAATCATACAATATCTCAAATATTCTAAAACACCAAAAAGAATGTCATATTCTTTAAATTATTCACCAAAACACAATTATTGACAAAACATATCAATGCCAATCGCAAAAATCGGTGAAACACAAATTCTAGAAATCATCAACTAGAAATCCAGAAATCACAAAAGGGGGAAGGCCTATCACAAACGGGAGCATGAAAACTCACCAACACGTGTATCACAAATGAGCCGGAGCTCCTCCAAACATGGTATAGTCCCCCCTTGCGGACAATGAGCCAAAGCTCCTCCTTTGAGCCGAAGCTCCTCCAAACAGGGTATAGTCCCCCATTGCGGACTATGAGCCGAAACTCCTCCAAACAGGGTATAGTCCCCCATTGCGGACAATGAGCCAAAGCTCCCCCTATGAGCCGAAGCTCCTCCAAACAGGGTATAGTCCCTCATTGCGGACTATGAGCCGAAACTCCTCCAAACAGGGTATAGCCCCCCTTTGCGGACAATGAGCCAAAGCTCCTCCTATGAGCCGAAGCTCCTCCAAACAGGTTATAGTCCCCCATTGCGGACTATGAGCTGAAACTCTAGTCCCCCCTTGCGGACAATGAGACGAAACTCCTCCAAACAGGGTACAGTCCCCGATGTGGACAAAGAGACATCGCACATCGCTAGTCTAAATCACAAAATGATCACCATTGATCAATAAGAAGTGTCAATTACACTAAGCTAGTAAATAAATATGTTTAGCTTCATGTCCCATAACCACTGGCTTAACTTAAATATTTACGAACAGATTGTATATTTCCACTCAAAGATTGTCACAAGATTTCAATCGAACAAGTCTAAGAATTAACCAACAAAGTAAACGCAAGCGTTTCATACCACTTGTTTTGCTAAGCCATTTAATTAGATTTCTCATACGAATGAGGTAAAGGTTTGTATATACTAATAGATTGGAAAACGGTTTTAAAAACGAGCTTTGTATTTTAAAAGTAGTGTTAAAATCGTTTTGGTGAAAGAGTTTGAGTATTTACTACTAGTATAGAAACCTTTGCATTTTAAAGTGACAAACCACAGAAATGATTGTAGTAACAATCAATCACCAAAAATTCACATACGAAGACGTGAATCAAATCCATAGAAATCGATACCGAATCCATCAAAACGGATATTCCCAAAAATCCCGAAAAAGAAGCCATCGAAGTCGATAAATGATAACAACAAATCGGATCATCAAGAATCGATTAAAAATCGAAAACCCACACAAAACTGCCTAAAATAGGCAAAAGCACATCTCCCAAATTCAGTCGACTGAACCAGAAGGTCAGTCGACTGATACAAGGCCAGAAACTCCCGGGTTCCTGGTTCAGTCGACTGACCTTCTGGTTCAGTCGACTGATACAAGGCCAGGAACATTCGGTTCCTAGTTTCAGTCGACTAAACCAGAAGGTCAGTTGAATGATACATGGCCAGAGAATTTTCTGGTCCCAGATTCAGTCGACTGACCTTCTGGTTCACTCGGCTGAACTGCCAGTTGCAGTATTATCAGTCTAGCCCCATGAAGGGCAAAAATCCAATGGAAGTGATCAGACGAGCAACGGAAACTAGGGATTTATGCCAAGCGACAACTCAGCCTTATAGGCTCTTCGATACACCCCAACAACATGTTCAAACATCAAAGATAGGATTTTTAAAGATTTGACTTCAAAACACCAAAAATTGGAATATTCATCAAACCAATTCAATTCAAAATCAAATGAACAAGGAATAGATGTTAGGAATTACTACCTAACAACTATCAAAGATATAGACATAGATGTGAGTTCAAAACTCACCTTTAAACCCAAAAACAACCAATGAGAAGCTCTAAATCAAAGGAAAGGCCAAGTCCTCTTCAACTTCAACTCAAGAAGCTCCAATCTAAGCTAATAAGCAAATATTTCCTAAGTTAGGGTTTAGGAATTTATGAAATTGAAGAGAGATAGAGATGGAGAAGATGAAGATGATGCTTACCTAAGCTTCTCCTTGATTTTGGACTTGAATTTGAGTTTCCTAATCAAAGCTAGGGTTTAGGAATTTCCATTTCCTTTTCTTTCCCCCATTTTTCTCAAAAGCTTGAGTGTTAGCAAATGAGAATGAGTGAATGGATGAAGAGAAGTGGAGTTGGGTTATTTGTTAAGTTGGTGGGCTGAATCCCAAAGCCCTAAATGAAAATATCAAAATTTTACTCAACTCCAAACATATCGATGCTTATACTCAAAAAGGTCGCAAACGCCATTTTTGGACTCAATGGTAGTGGTCTCGAGTCCTGATTCGACTATTTGCAAAAAGTGACATTTCGGACTTTAATCTGATTAACGATGCTATATTTAAATAAAACATTTAAATATACAATCGTAAAATATGCGAGTTGTTACAAACACCCTCACTTCACCTAGAGAAACAGGTTTACAAACTTCGCTTGAACAATCGAACATGACTTTAACAGTTACAAGCAGTGTAACAAATGTTACTTTTTGACACAGCGTATCTTGATATACAGAATGTCACTTTGATGTACAATAACTCCTATAACCAAACCAAACTATATTGAGTGGAGGTGTAGAGGCTAAGAAGTTTATTCTACTAGAATATGAGATGTGGAGATGAAGCACGCTAGTCGAAATCTCTGAATCAAATGAATTTCTTGGAATTCAGAGTATTGCTTAGGAATTGAGAGTTTTAGGCCTAGAATTCAAAGCATAGAATTGTGTTATGATTCAGGGATGGGTAATGGTTTATATAGATGTTGTAGGGATGCTAAAGTAGGGGTGCAACCTTCCAATTTCGCCATTGATGAAGAGAAGTGGTTGCGGGAGTGGAGAGATGCAAATTCTAAAGTGAATAGACATGGAGATATCACTTCAAAAGGCTAGCTGTTTTATACTAGGTCAGTCGACTGAGAGAAGGCTTCAGTCGACTGGCTTGATGTGAAAATTGAGCCCGAGAGCATTGAAAAAAACAGTAGACAAGTTGGTCATATTTAGTCGACAGGACAAGGTTTTCAGTCGACTGAATCACAGTATTTTCCAAAAGCATGTGTGGTGCAGTGGTAAGGGCATGTGCTCATCTCTCAGCCCACTAGGGTTCAAATCCTAGCTTTGTATATTTTTATCCATTTTATTTTACACCTTTTCCATCATTGTTTTGACCTGAAATAACTCGATAAACATATTAGTAGCATTGTTGTATGGTTGTTATCATCAAAACATCATATGTGTGTGGGGGGGGTTCTTTCATTCTCCCCCTTTTTGATGATGACAACCCACAGCTTTAATATAAAATAATAGCTCCCCTAGATATATGGTATGTAAGTTTATTTCCCTCAACTTCATATAAATGTCAATATAAAATATGTAAAACACACGTTCTTCTCCCTTTTGTCATCAACAAAAAGGGATAAGAGCATTGACGTACTATATGGTAAAATCTCCCCTAAGTATAATGTTTCTCTTTAACTTTTAACTATGTACTCTCCCTATCAATATGCTCATTATTTCTCTCCCTTTTGTAATTAACAAAAAGTATGAGAAAATTAAAAATAAATGGAGAATATCATAGAAAAGTCAAAAATAAATAATTTTAACATTAATGCAAAGCGATGAGTATTCAATAGATATGTCAAATGTAAGCAAAATGATACCCATTTTACAATAGATATAAGGTTTACGACTTAGGAAACCATATCCAGTTGGATGTGGTTGATCTCTTAAAAATATAATTTTTACTATTAATCACAGTGTCATAATAATTCCTAATGTATGACTGTCTATCATAATCAGTTAAATTAGCAGGAACCCATGTATCAACATCAATTGTCATTGATTTAGCATTCAAAGGAATTTTTTCTATTTCTAAGCACAATAATATTATGACATGGATTGGTTTTAAAACTATCTCTACTTTTAGTACTAGCATTAAAATGTGTATACAGGAATGCATATCTAGTACTTTTTCTACAATTATCTTGTTTATAGTCTAAACTGGTTCTATTATTGTGAGCTTTGCTATTAGTAGTTAAGGAAGATAAATCTTTTTTTTTCTCTATTAAAATTTGTATTTTTCTCATTTAATTTATCAAAAACAGCTTTGGAATCACATATTTCTTTTTACAACATAATATTATTATCTTTTAAAAATTCACATTCTTTAATTAATTTTAAATCTTATCTTTTAAAGCCCTATTCTCTTTTTTAAAAGATAAAAGTCTAGAATTAGAATCATTTACAAAAATTTCCAAAAATATATATTTATTTTGGAAAACTTTGATTTCCTTTAAAAGATCAGTATTTTTATCGTTTAAGCGCTCATTATTTTTTATTAGAAAATCATTTTGAAAAATAAGGTTTTTTTTTTGAAAACCCAGGAGAACCCGGCGGACCGATAAACTACTGAGGAGGGTATAGTAAAGCCGTCCGCTGATCCAAGCCTCCATACCCCTTGGTAAATTTATATAGGATAGGGAAGCGCATGGTAGGAATCGAACTTGGGTCTTGTTATCAGAAGCCAAGTCTCCTTTACATTGCGCCGCACCCATGACATTTTGTAAAATAAGTTCTTCCAATGTATTTTCAAAAATTTCAGTTTGTTTTACTAAAAACATATTTTCTTCCGTTAAAATACTAATTTTACGCTCACAATCAACTAATTTAGCTGAAACAGTAGAATCAACTTTTTGTGATGCTTTAAAATATTTTAATAACTTCTCATATGTTTGTAAAAGATCACTATATATAGAATCTAAGTGTACTGATTTTGATCTGAGATTAACCACACAGCACATGTACCTTGATTCTATAGATTGTTGCTCACTTCCAGAAATTTGCGTTTTCTCGACTCTCTTTGAGCTCTGACTGGATCTTCTCTTTCTGGCCATTATTCTATGATGTTGTGACGATCTAAAGAATTCCAAGCTCTGATACCTCTTGTTAGTCATTATGCACTGGATCGAAAATGGCCGATAGTAGTAAACAATGTAAATGCAGCGGAATAGTATAGTAGATCACACAGTCGATTTAATACTGGTTCGGACCTTTCGTCCTACGTCCAGTCCCGAAGCTCCCTTTCGTTATTTTCACTAACAACACCCTCACTTCACCCGGAGGAACATGTTTACAAACTCCGCCTGAACAACCGGACAGGACTTTAACAACAATTACAAGCAGTATAACAAATGTTACTTTCTTACACAGCATATCTTGATATATAGAATGCCACTTTGATGTAGAATGACTTCTATAACCAGACCAAACTATATCGAGTAGAGGTGTAGAGGCTAAGGAGCTTATTCGACTAGAATATGGGACGTGGAGATGAAGCACACTAGTCTAAATCTCTGAATCACATGAATTTCTTGGAATTCGGAGTATTGCTTAGGAATTGAGAGTTTGAGGCCTAGAATTCAAAGCATGGAGCTGTGTTATGATTCGGGGATGGTTAGGGTTTTATATAGATGTTGTAGGGATGCTAAAGTAAGGGTGCAACCTTCCAATTTCGCCATTGATGAAGAGAAGCGGCTGCAGGAGCGAAGAGATGCAACTTCTGGAGCAAAGAGACACGAAGATATCACTTCAAAAAACTAGTTGTTTTATACTAGGTCAGTCGACTGAGAGAAGGCTTCAGTCGACTGGCTTGATGTGAAAATCGAGCCCGAGAGCATTCACAAAAACAGTAGAAAAGTTGGTCATATTTAGTCGACTGATTCAGTTGACTGGACAAGGTTTTTAGTCGACTGAATCATAGTATTTTCCAAAAGCTTGTGTGGTGCAGTGGTAAGGGCATGTGCTCATCTCTCAGCCCACCTGGGTTCAAATCTAGCTTTGCATATTTTTAGCCATTTTATTTTACACCTTTTCCATCATCGTTTTGACCTAAATAACCCAATAAACATATTAGTAGCATTGTTGTATTGTTGTTATCATCAAAACACCCTATATATATGGTTCTTTCATAGGAGACGACCGAGAATCCTGAGATTTGACACCTAAACCCCCCATGAATGATTCAACTGAAAACATCTACTTAGCTACTCAGGACTCGGAGCAGTACCGGAAACCAGCCCCGAGAGAATCGACTAAAAGCCAGAGGAAGTCTGGAAAATTCTATAGATTTCACGAGACCCACGGTCATGACACAAACGAATGCAGACACCTTCGAGATATGATCGAAGACCTTATCCGGAACAAAAGGCTTCAACAGTTTGTGAAAGCCCTACAGGATGGCGGGCAGGGGACATACAACCCTCAGTAAGGACAGATTGCCCCTAGTACCGACAGACCTAGGCGGGCTGAAAGACAATTGATCCTCAACTAAACCATACACGGTCATCTCCCAGCTGAGAAGGGCCGGAGTAGTATGGAATGACGAGCATGACGTTATTTCACCTTAGAATAAAATCTTCTCCTTATTTGTTTTGCATTTTCTCAGAAGTCGGACTCTGTTATTTCTCCTTTTTCAATAGATTTGCTTTTCAATCCACAACCATGTCTTTACATGTTATATGAGTCATGAAATGCAACCGACTCGAATGAGACTTCATATAAACAATGCAGGTGTTCATGTACCTAGAGTCAGGTTCCTACCAAATCTCCACGACCCATGGCCCGACCTTCAGAGCTCAATCGAGATAAGTGTGATTTGATCGCTCATTAGCCAACTCTTCCCCCTTGACTCGGAGGCAAGCACGTGATCCAAAGTGGATGTGACTTGACCATCCACTCTCAACGCATACCCGGATTCTTTTCCAAAAACACCCACGTCTTTCCTGGGGCTCAACAGGCTCAAAATCCAATCTAACGTGGATGTGACATGACCGTCCATGCACTAACTCATGCCCTCCAAGCGGGGCCCAAGGCACAACTCGAGATGGATGTGACATGACCATCCATCGACATATTCTTTCCTTGATCTACTCCTTCCCTTGATCCGACATGGGGGTACGAATTTCGAGATAGACGTGATCTGACCGTCCCTTGTCAACCCTGGAGCGGATGTGACTAACCGTCCATCTCCAAGCTCTTTCCCTTGACCCGACAGGGTGAGTTTAAGCCAAAATGAATGTGATTGACCATCCATCGACTTAACTCTTTCCCATGATCGGACAGGGGGAGCTCAAACCAAAGTGGATGTGACTTGACCGTCCACTTGCGTCCTTTTATCTTTAACTTGGAAACGAAAGCTTGAAATTAGGATGAATGTGATCCGACCATTCATCCATCAACTCTATTTCTCATGGCTTCACTGGAATACAAACATAGAATGAATGTGACTTGACTGTTCATTCACCCACTCTTACCTTTGATCTGTCAAAGGGAGCACAAACTTAGAATGAGTGTGACATGACCGCACATTCGCCAACTCAAACCTTAGATCTGACGGGAAAAGGATAACTTCATAAGGACGAGACTCGACCGTCCACGCACTAACCACATTGACCTTAGACCGGGGGCAGAGGAATATCATCATCTAATAGCTGAACACAACAGCTCAACACTGTGGCTCATGCCTAGTGTTCGATACAACTAAGGCTACGACCGAAAGGATGCCTCAGAATGGAACGATCAGAATCGTTCGACCACCAATCCATGACTTAAATTCACGATGTCATGGCCAGCTTCATCACCAGCACCTACTATTTTACCTTCATCAACATCATCATGAGCCTGCTCGATCTCCCGACTGAGGACTGGGGGCACAATCAAAACTAAACATCCTAGAATATGATATCAGACTGATAACTCAAGTAGGAATTGCTTCATTCATCAACCGGAATTAGTCGCCTTGACGCCTAGAATAGGATATCAAACTGATAAATATAAGAAAATTTATGGATAAAGTGACACTATTTGAGATAAATTAGCAATATTGTGGTTTGTGAGAATTCTAATTAGAATTACAACAAATTTGGGTAAACAATAATATGATTGGTTTTCATGAGTGCTCTCCTCCATCCGGAGGATCGCTCGTTTTCCTAAAAAAAAAATATGATTGTTTTTTTGTAATTTATTGAGAAATGATTTTATTCTTTAATATATAATGAGGAAATATTTAAAGTATAATAATAATAGGGTTGAATTATTGTTGTTGTTGTTGTTAAGGAGAATGATAAAGAAATAATTTCAAAAATATTTTGGGTTAAATTATTATTGTCTTCGAGGTATAATAGTATCGTTTGAGTATTCTAAAATGGGATATTATATTCCATAATAATTGTTTTGGCTCATTACTACTATTTTAGGTTGGAAAAGGTACAAAGTGATTTAAAAGAGGGTTTCTATGGAAAACTACTAATTTGAGGAAAATAAAGATATATGTTTCAAGGGAATTAAACAATAATTACTATTATTTTCAAAAAATTGTTAAAAATGCTTTAAGGAATTTAAAGTGAATTGATTTTATTATTTACGAAAAATAACCATAAAGCAACCTTCGGATACGTGAAATATTTACTATCTTTTAAGTCAATAAATAATATAATAATTTATATTATCCGAAGTAAACTGATGATTTTTTGAATAAACAACGATAGAATGATTTTCTATATTAGGATCGAAGTATTATCACATATTATTATCCGTTTATTATGTTGAGTTAGTGGTTACCATTATGGAACATATTATTTAGGACTTTTTAAATTGAACTTTAATTTCTTTGTCAGCTCATCTACTTTCTTTTCTTCGTTGTCATCCTTATTTATTGGATCATTGACATTATCGTTTTGTTTCTTTATAGTAAGTTTTTATCACTTTGTTTATCATATCTGATATCATTAGTTCCATTAATGTTATGACCATCTTTGTTATAATCATCTGCATCATCTTTGTCACCATCGTCTTTTGTATCACCATCTTCATCATGACCTTCTTCATCATTAGCATTCACATCATTTTCTTCATCTTTCTCCGCATGTTTTCCATCTTCTTATTTGTTTTTATTATCTTTTTCACTTCCTTCATCGTCTTCATCAACATCTTTATCTTCATCGGCATCCTTATCATTATTATTGTCATCATCGTCATTGTCATCATCTTCATCTTTATCGTCATCATTTTATATACCTGCTGTTTTCTGGCCTAAGGTTCTCCTACTTGAACATTTAAGTGTCCTTCAGCGTAGTTAACAAAAGTTTTATTTTCCCTTATCGGATTTTCCTAGTTGCATATGTATTTTGAACAGATTGTTTCTTTGATATTTTCGAGCAAAACTTGGTTTATGTGCTAATCTTTTGAATTCTTGTTTTTTCCTTTTTGGTGTTGTCATTATTTTAAATCTTTTTGTTAGTACCTGTAAAGGTTATAAAATAGTCAATTAGATGTTCTGTGTGTGTGACAAATATTTCCTGGCAAATCAAATATTTGTGTGGTACTATTTTACTATTAACAATTTGATGTCAAAACTAAAACCAACAAATATTTGTTGGGCAGTTATTTAACGTCTTCTGTTTTCCGTTTAATGTATACATTGAATCCAATCATTAACTGAAACTATGCAATGCAAATATTTGTCATTCTCGCTTTTTATAGTAAATGTATTCTAATATTTGAACTAGTGATCAACCAAAATTATACGTTTCATATATTTTACATTCTCCGTTTTACCAGTAAATGTATATTACTGCTTCAATTAATCATTAACTAAAATTATGCATAACAAAATATTTGACACTCATTTTTATTTGTAAATGTATACTAAATTTTTAACTAATCATTAACCAAAATTATCCATGATGAATATTTGGCATTCTCATTCTCTCAGTAATTGTATTCTAATGTTTCAACTAATCATTAATCAAAACTATGCATGTCAAATATTTGATGTTCTCATTATTGCAAGTAAATATATACTAATATTTCAACTAATCATTAACCAAGACTTTTGCAGATCAAATATTTGACATTCTCATTTTTATTAGTAAATGTATATTAATGTTTCAACTAATCATTAACTAAAACTATGAATGACAAATATTTGGCATTCTCAACCAATCATTATCCAATATTATGAATGCAAGTATTTGACATTCTCATTTTTTGTTGTAAATGTATACCACTTTCAACATATAAGCATACATGATAAATATTTGACACTTTCAGTATTTCTAGCAAATCTTTTCTATATCTCAAGTAATCATTAGCCAAAATTATTTATGGCAAATATTTGATGTGATCATTTTTCCCTTTAAATGTGTGCACTAATTTACAACCGATTATTAGCCAAAACTATTTTCGATTTTTATATTTATTTATTTTAAATTAGAAATTAACGTCAAAAAAATTAAAACATGAAATTAAACAAAAATAGCAACGAACAATTAGAATTTTCTATTTTATTTACCTATTGTCCTGTGTTCTGAGGTTTTTCTCTTTGAAGAACCAAGTGCTCTTCACAGTAGTCATCAATGATTGCAGTTTTGGAACACTGATTTTCTCCTCCTAAAAATTTACAAGAATTCTCTTTTTTTTTTGCTTGCGTTTTAGGTTAGCTGGTAGATGTCGAGATGATTTATTTGCTGATAGTATTGTCGAAGATGACAAGCCTGTCGTTAATGAGCCAGAGACGAGTCGAAGACAAGATGTAGACAAGCAAAAGGCGAATCAGAACGATATCACGGTGTTTTTTTAATTTTGTGAAGAGAGTGATTGGTTATGATGAAAAGTTTTTTTCTTGCAAGAAGTTACAAGGTTAATTTGATAATTTGACAATTTTTAAGATATACTTTGAAAACAGAGATGAATTTAATGTATTGTAATAAGAGGGACTTAAGCCTCACTTTTTCTACTAATAAACATGTGTGACCAAAATATTTCTATGCTCAAACTCAAAAACAATAGTGTTTTTTAAAACTTATTTTTAGAAGTGACGGTGTATTTTGAAGTTTAAAGAATGTTTTACAAAAAATCTAAACCTAAATAGCCATACCAAACAGTTTAAGATCGGTGTTTAGTACAAAATATGTTGAACCAAAAACGAATTGGATCAATTCAAAACTCGATCACCAAACGACAACACCATTTAATGTCTATAAATACAGTCTAGTGTGGAAGTTTGAAGTCCTGTATTTTCAATATATTGTTTATAAAGATAAAAGATATTTTATTAGCTAAAACTTTCTTATTAACCATAAAATGCATAAGACCAACCCAACAATAAATCCCAAAGCACCTCTCTCTTTCCTACGTCACTCAAAATAACATACATATGATATATATAAATGCAGTCATTGGTTCATTTATCCCAATAGAACCCCTAGTGCAATAAACTGCAAGACAAACTATATACCACTGGTACATCAAACAAGCATAAACTACAGAATAGTGCGATAGCTAAAAAATGGATGTCAATTCTTCTTATATATGCTATATGATAGTTGAGTAAGCGTGCACTCCTCTAAATGTTGATCATTCTGAATGAATGCCAATAATCTTACAAAATATTTATATGATTAATATAATCAAGACTAGAATCCGACGAATATAACAAACTCCTCTAGGTTAATTATATCTAATTCTATTAAAGATGAATAGAAAAAATGGATCAATATACATTACAGAACCCATAGTTGGCCTTCCAAGAATGCAATTAGAAACTCCTGACCTTAGGGAAAAATTTCTTTGATTTTGGTCTTCTGATCTTCTGTTAGTGACTTGGGAAATAGTACCTCAAAAGTTACATACAGATCTCCTTTTTTGTTGTTGAAATGTAAAGGCATTCCTTCACCTTTGTATTTTCTCACCTCTTTTGGTACAGTGACTCCCTATTTTTTTATTAAACATAAAATTGTTAAATAGGTTAAAATTATATAATGGTTAAAAAAATGGTAATGGTGGATGCTAACTTTTGTGCCTATCTCAACTAGGTGTTCATCCAGATGTTTGATTGTCTTCTCAAACCCGACTAGAGCTTGAACCTGAAATCACAAACAGAGGATTAAACAAGGTGTGTTTCAAAGTGCATACAACATGGAAACAACTATATGCTAAACCAGTTTATTTTACTCCTAAATAATAGTTACATGAAAGTAATTCATGGCAACCTTCTTGTTACAGCATGAAGTATATACTGCATAACATTATTTTGTTATCAATCAGATGGGCAGGTGCGCACGCGCACACACAGACATACATACACATATATATGCACATATGAGCAGCATTCAACGACACCCCGGTTTTGCAGCACCCTTTGTGGCCCCCTGAAGTAAACATTATTTAAATCGGATGTGCGGTGGAAATCAGGAGGTCACATGGGTGTTGCAAAATAGGGGTGCCACTAAATGCTCTTATATATATATATGGAAAATCTATTTAGACATAATTTGGTAACACAATTGATGACACAACGGATCTTCACCATTAGATTGCCCCCGAAGTCCATCTTCCGTATAAAGACAAAAAAAAACCAACTATTCCGACAAATAAACTAATTTCGAAGATTTGTCGATAACGAGTATTGAAATGAAATTGTATATTAACTGGGTTATAATCAATAACTGAAGTTGGATAATAATTGTGAATTATTTCGATAGAAATAAAATGATGTTGATGACTAAAAATTTATTTAGAACTTAATGATTTATTTATATTGATTTATAGGATAATTAAATTGTTTAAATTCAATATTGGAAATTATTTGAATAATTGAATTTTGGATTTAATATGATTAAATTGATGTTGAAAGCTGATGTAAATTTTATTTATACAACAATGAAGATTGTTAACATTTAAAATTGGATTTAAAAGTGAATAATTATAAATTGAAAATTTTATATTATAATCGAGACGTTAAAATAGCGATCTGGGGCACAGTCTCGGAATTCGACGAAACCAGTTCCAATGGATCCGTAATAGTGTATTATTATTGGATTTCAAATTTCGTAGCGTTTGTAGTTATCGTTTGATCGTACGGGATAGAAACGCGTTGAACTAAATATCGAAAATTCAATATAATAATTGGATCCAAAAAACTATCTTCTCCATACGATCGAATTAGGACTCTAAACATTTTTCATTACATTCGGAATAAGGGCATATATGAACGCCTAGCAGCACGCCTCGATAGGGGTTCGAGATTTTAAGTTGCGTGAATCGAGACATTTTAAAATTTAATTAATATATATTGTCTAGTAAACTTTCTTTCACCTGTCTATTCTTTCATCCCAGCCACCTATGATCTTGACCTTTACCCATTCAAACACGTTTCTTCCTTCATAAACCAGCCGAGCCTAGTGAAAAGCAGAACAAAAAAAAAGAATGGAAACTTGAAAAAATTATTTCTCACAACATACAAACTTAAAAATCACGAAACTTGTCTCTAAAATCCTGTTTTCTCCTAAGCTTCAATCTGGTATGCTTCGTATAAGGTGTGGCTGAAATTTTTTTGGGATGACGTGAAGAGGTCGAAACTAGGGTTTAGGATTTGGAGAGCTAGGGGCATCGAGGTGGATTTTGGAGCATGGATTCTTGATCGGATGGTTGTTTAGCACCTTGGTGGTTGTTTTGGAGGAGCTCGGTGAAGAGATGATGTGTGCAACTGCCACGTGGTCGAAGGGAAGATACTCCAGGTCGCGACTTCCATGAGGACATCGAGCTCGGAGTTAGGGGTATGGGATGGTGGAGATTCCGGTGAGAAGTCTGATGGCGTCGTCGGTTCGAGAAATCGTGGAGGGGATTGTTGTGTCAGTGATTAAACATGCACGCGTTTTAGGTTCTGTTTCGTGCATGTACAGGCATAAAGGGGGAGATGATGAACAGTATTGGGCCGGGTTTGAAAATTGGGTATGGGTTTCTTTTGTTTTAAGAAAATTGAATTGTATATAATTAAATTATCGATTAACTTATAAAAGGTATATCTCTCTCATACGAGGTCCGTTTTGGACAAGACTTTTTGCGTTGTGATCGCGGTGACGAGAGCTTCGCAATGAAACTGGTTTGGATGGATTTGAAGACAGTCGAAATTTGGGCTAAAATCGGGCGTCGTCCGGTTTTAATTCCAAACCGGAACGTCTCGGCGACAACAGAAAATCAAGGTGTGTTTTTATAACGCTCAAACGTTCTAGAATATTTTTATGCTAGTTAAATTTGAAATTATGAAGTGATATAAATTTATTGATCGTTGTTTGATAAATTAATTGTCATCTAAATTGTCTTTGAATTAACTGGTAAAAATTAAAATTGACAGTTAGATTTGAAATTGGAATTAATTGCCAGTAAAATACTCGATTTTGATATCCATGAAATTGTTGTGAATTATATTGACTGTTTGGATAATTGATTGCGATGGATGCTATTGGTTGATATTTTGGATGATTTGGATGTTTATTTATTCTGATATATCCTATTATCACCCTATATATTATTTATAGTATATAAACTGTAAGTTGAATTATTTCGAATAAATTAAGAAATATGTTGAAATGATATATACCTATGACATTGTGATTTGGATTGAAATGTGATATATATCCATCCCTGAAATTAAATTGAAATAACCGATCACTTGGTCATAGAATAGAAAATTATATACGGACACCGGATTGGTTAAATTAAATAATTTTAAAATTTTCGATTTGAAATTATTTAAATGGTTTTGATTAAAAAGAAATAAAAAATGAAATTTATAGAAATCAAATTATTTTCGAACTTGAGCCCTGAATGTTGAAATTTAAGTTTGGTAATCGAAATTGCTTAAATAATCGAAGTCAAGATTTTGAAGTTATAATCGAAGTATAATTTGAATTTTTGAAATCGATTTGTTTTAAAGGATTGAATTTTTATTCGAACTTTGAATATTACTAAGTAAAAGTGATATAAAACGATATTTCAAAATTGAGCTCGGAATTGAATTATATTTGAAATCAGATTTTAAATTGAATATTGAAGTTAAATTTAATTTAAGTGATTTAAATCGATATTTTGAAAATCGAACTAGAATTGATATAAATCGAAATGGTTTAAAAATTGAGAATTGAATTGAAATTAATTCAAATTGCAATTGAATTGAATTAATTGGAATTGAGATCGAAATTGAATTAATTTGGAATCGAAATTGGATTTGATTTGAATTAATTGAAATTGAAGTTGAAATTGATTTGAACTGAAATCGAAATTGAATGGAAATTTGAAATTGATTTGAATTGGGAAATTGGAATTGAATCGGTTTGACTTCGAAACTATTTTCAAATTAATTATTTAATATAAAACTATTTAAAAGCTATCTTCTTAAATATACAAATTATTTTGGTTTCCAAATTATTTCGCTATATAAACCATTTTAATGCTTAAACTATTTTATATTAAATTATTTTAACCATTTAAACTATTTTAACCATTTACACTATTTTTAACTATTTTAATTATTTAAACTATTTTAAACTATTCAAACTATTTTTCAAAAATTCAAACTGGTCCAGAGTGGAATGTTATTTTAAATCATGGATTTAAGTACGAATTGGGTTAAATGAAATTATAACCCAAATTGGAATTCGCAACAATTTTGGAAGCGAAATCGAGATATTAAGACGAAAGGAATTTTGAAATGAAATGGTATATTTTAAGTAAATATGATGATTTTGAAATGGATTTGATTTTGAAGCGAATATGTATTTTGATATCAAGCACGAATTGTTTCTGAAATGTAAAAGAACCAACTGGTGTGTAAAACGACGTTTGATTGTTAAAGAGACTGAAGCCGAATATGGGCATACTCTTTGTCGATACCGGAACCACTTTAACAACTATGTACGTGGAGTGATGATCCAAAATGAAGTGGTTGGATTTGGCGACGTTTGCTGGATTTAAAGAAAGAGAACGATGATGGATTAGCCTGACACTTGTGCCAATTTAAAATGACTAAAACAGGAGCCGTACCGGCCAAGTGGATTAGCTACCCCGAACGGACGCACTTCTTCGTATTACCATCATTTACATTGATTGATTGGTGCGCACCCTCCGATTTTACGGGAGTGTTGGACACGGTGGGCAATCATAGCTATGATGTGTTACCACCAGCCGGGAAGGGTAAATTGGTAGTATCCTAACTTGGACATTGTCTAACGTGCCTTGTCATACTTTTATCTCTAAACGAGACCCATACGATTTTGGTTTAGTGTTGTCGTATCACGACGCGTCCCTATCCACCGACCGTTTAACTGGTGTTTTATATGCAAACTGTACGACAATGCTTAAAAACGCGTTAAGGGGGATCAATGTAAAGCCTTAACGCTAAGAAAAATATTTATTTTATTGATTAGACATTATATATGTAACGTATTCTACTACATATAAATATTTTGACGGATCCTTAAGAGATGTAAAATCCCGTAACATCTCTTGAGTTATTGCATGTGAAAATCCGTAAGCATCTCTGACGCCGTGACACTCATGTTATATGCGATATCGATTTGACTCACATAAGAATATTTTAGTCCTGACTCGAGTGCTTTGTCTTTTCATTACGTTCGGCTCGGTCCTGAGTTTTTCAGCTTATTGAAGATTTTTTCTAGAGGACGAAGATGAAGATTCGGTATATTATTACTATTAGTATTCCTGCATCATGTTGTCTGATGCATTATTTATTTATCCCTTATTTATTTATCCCTGATGTATATATAACTCTGATGATTGTTGTACAAGTTATAATCAAATGTATAGTATAAACAGCTTCATGAACTATTTATTTGATTATTATATTTTATCGTTCCGCTGCGAGATTCTGTATTTGTTTTCTTCTTCTTTTCTTATTTTTCTTATTTAACCTCAATGATTATCTATGTTCCGGATTGTTTGGATTGAACATGTGTGGATTATTGTCAATTTAAACCTTTTCAAAATGTGGGTTGTCGCATACGTGGTTGTTGAATTTGTGTGGTTTAAGATATTTAAAACTCTATTTTTGCTTGCACAGTAATTTTGAATACGATTTATTACTACGCAAACCAAATTAGATAAATATGCAAATCAAAATTTAATATGACGAAGAAAAAAAAGGAATAACGGAAATTTTTTTTACAATGCAAGTCAATTTTAATACAACTCAAATTAATCCAATATGGTGCAAGTCAATTCTAGATAGAGTAGAAGAATGAAATGCAAATCGAATTTAGATACTAAGTGGGCCAATTTTTCAAATATTTCTCCTTGTTTTCGAATTTCGTATCTCATAGAAAATAAATAGCGAAATAAGATTTAAAATGTAAACTTAAGGGTATTTTGGTCTCAAAGACAGACTTGATTTATATTGTGACAAGGGTGTTTCATATTTTTATTTTAGGGTGTCACTGAACCTAGCTCATGGTCGAATAGCACCCTTAAATTGTAACACCTCATTTTCACGTTGATTGAAATCATTGGATGAAATTAACCAAAAAGTATTCAATGATTTAATTACAGTGAGATGATGATGAGTAATAAAATAGAACAAAATAATTACATGGAGCCAATGAATTAAGTTGAGATTACATACATGTATTTATGTATATCAGTATATTTGTGTGTGTTTATGTATCTATGCATGTATATGTATGTATCTAAGTATGTTTTAGGTTGAGCACAAAGTTTTAGAGAGAAAAGTACAAAGTTCAAACACGGTAGGTAGCATAAATAATCATCTTAAATTACCCAAATGTATATTAGAGGCAGATAAGGTTTATTCTCTGGATCATTCATTTTCTTTTGTGTGTGTGTGTTATGTTCATAAAGTCAACATACTAAATGTTTTGCAAAATGCATAAAATAAATTGGAAATTAGAATCCGCCCCTTATTTTCAAACTTAATAACTAAAAAAACCTTATCAAAAACAAGTTTCAAGAAACACCATGTCAAAATCTCCAGTGAAAATATGCATTTTAAACTATATATATTTGCAGCTCGAGCTACAAATATTTGCAGTTTAAAATGCATATATTCGTAAAATAAATATTTGCAATGTAAAATGCAAATATTTAAAGTGTAGAATGCACATTATTGCAGTGTAGACTACAAATTTTCATTTTGCAAAAATATGCAGCTAGAATTGCAAATATTTATGTTTCTAACTGCAAATATGTGCAGTTTAAAATGCACATTTTCATTGGAAACTCCGACGGCGATGTTTCATGAAATTTTGACGTTGAATTTTGAAATTTTTGAAGGGTATTTGAGAAAACGTCCCAAAAAATAAATTTGAAACTTACATGATATATGAAGGACCAAAAGAGCAACTTAAATATTAAGTTGAACATATAATTAGAAGGAGAATAAGTATACAGAGAAAGTAGAGGCTAGTCAGAAGGAAAAAAGGGAGAGAAACAAGAAATAAAAAAAATACATATGAGGATGGATTAGCGTATTTTCTTAGACATCCAAAAACAGCATTATTAAAGGTATGAACTTCATAGATAAACTTGGAAACATATTGAATGGCTTAGTTAAAAATATTTGGCTGACTTGGTATGTTGAACTCAATAGATTATCTTGGAGACATGCTGTACCACAAAACCATAGCTCTTTCCAAGTTCAGTTACTCCTTATGCTAAATGAATAGTTACAAATATATTTCCTCATTTTCAGATGACTATGCACGAAATAATATGGGGGCAACTTAGGGAATTCAGGATACATGAAAAAATTAATTTTGAGCCAAATTTGAATTCCTACAAGAATTAGAGCAAGAAATTATAGAGATTCTTACACAGATTTCCCATATTTGATCCATACAATAAAGACAATAGTTTCCTTTTTCTATTCATTTGTGTTATGTAGTCTTTTTTGTTTCTTAGTATCATAATATAGTGCTTTGAAGACAACCATAATAATGTGAAACATAAATTACAGCAATAGATGATGGGAGAGTTAACCAATCTTAGTAGCATTAGAGAATGAAAGATGATTTGTACCAGCGAAATTGTCACAGTTGTGTGTAAATCATTTCCTTCTCTTCTGAACCGATCATGGGGTGCTGTTTTAATTCTAAACTGCACAGGAAAACAATAAATGTGAGCCAAAAACATGACAGATTAAAAGGAAAGCGAGAAGATAATGCAGTGTGACTAACAAGTGAGAAAGATATACCTTCAAATCTCCAGGTTCACCATCAATTTTAGGCTCACCATCTTCATAAAATACCACCTCCTACAAAAATTGCAAATGATTTATGTCTTTAGAGATACCTTTGACAATCATAGAATGAACTTTAAAAAAAAACAATTTAGTTTTGAAAACTTTAGCACCTATAAGTAGAAACACTACAGGTTCAGTCATTTAAGCTGATTTTGTTATCAATGGATATGGAATAATTTTTTCCTCGTATTTTTTTCCAAAGAAATGACGAAAGATTTGTACAGCTAGATAGACTGAAAGTTAGACATGAAAGTCAAAACGCGAAATTGAAATAATGACGTTCAAATGCCAAATCCCTTTGAAACTTTACCTGTCCATCTTGCATACCCTTTTCAATATCAACAGTCACGAAATATCCTTCTCGTTCAAACTTTACATTTTGACATTGTTCACAAACCTGTTGAAGAACATATTTCAGTTAAAACAACACAAGCTTAACTTATCATTTTAATGTTTCATGATCTGATCAGTATAAATGAACAGAGAAGGCACCATATGTGAAAGCGATGTATAGATCTTACCGGTGTGAGGTTATTAAAACAAGAGGGAAAAATACATGCAAAAAATTGCTACCTCTTCTGTCATTTGCTGAAACATTCCTGGACCAATTTGTCTATGATAGACTTCATTTCTGCAGTTACATCGCCTCTTTCCAGGTGCTGGTTTAATAACATTCTTCTCTCTCCAAACCTGCTAAAAGAAACTCATGATAAGTATTTATCAGATGCAGATATACAATCTTTTTCTCAGATGTTGTTTACACACATATCCTTTGATTTTATATCAGATGTAAGTGAATGTTATCTTATTTGTGAGCATGAATTCTGCAGATCTTGTTTTATACAGAAATAATACTTGCAATGAGTGATGAAATCAATAAAGGTTTACACTACATACTGCCTTTGAAAATGTAGTAAAAGATTAAATTGTAGATATCACAAATCAAGTATGAAACTTGTTTTAAGTAACCTTTAAGGAGCCTCCCATATACAGATCTTCAAGCGTAGCTTGTAACTCGACAATTACATCATCACCTTTCGGAATTTTCTCTTCCTCTTCTTCTTGCATGCCACCACCAAAGAACCTGTTCAGATATTTTTACAATTACTGATAATATAAGACAACAATCAGACATAATAACTTAAGACTCTGGCAATTTTAAAAAATACAGAGATAACGTAAGTCATTAATCGTGCATAATGAAATCATATTCCTCAAGAAAGGGGAGCACATTATACAGTATCCTACTATGCAGCAGTCAGAAAAAGGTAATATTCAGCACTAGCCTTCTCTTGAAACCACGCTAGGCATATATAATGAGTGTGTGCATGCACGCGAGAGCGTGTGTGTGTTCGAGGAGACAACTCCGAGATGCCAACCTACAGCCAGCAGAATTGCATTAGGTAGTCTTACCATGAACATCTTCCCCTCTAAAGCCTATTTCTGTATAATTGTATGTTCTGACAGTTTTGCTAACAAAATATCTTGGTATGGCAAATTATATTTGCCTATAGGAACACCCACTTATCCCTATCTAAGTGACTACTTGCCTGAACATGTTCCTAACTACTGGTTCAGTGTGCCAATTCTGAAAGAATAAATGAATGGGAAGAGTAATCTCATCTTTCCAAATCAATCTCAAAACATTTTTTTTCTTTTAGTTATTGTTATTGTAGTTATCCATTCCAAATTTACTTGGATATCCATTCAAAATAAACTTGGTTATTCATTCCGAATCAACAAGTATAGCAATTATAATGTTCTACGAGTACATATGCACGCCCAGGTGGGCCTGCATTTAACCACAATGTGCATGCATTTTTATTTGTACCTGTGGAAGTATATTTGATAGTAGCATCCCCACATTTGAACGCCGCCTAGGCAGAAACCGCTATTTTTTTGTTCTGACTGCAATAACTTCTTCATACTAACTCGGAATCAGACAAAACTTCGACCGATGAATTCCTACCTAAATTACTGACAATATGGTACACTCGGATACTTCATCTTGTGAACGCACACTGTAGTTCTCCATGGACACTGACAATTGTACTTAGAAAATAACAGGATACCACATTCCATATTTAAACTCCGCCTAGTGCAGAAGCCGCTTTTTTTTATTCAGACTGCAATATTTTTTTCATACTAACTCAGAATTCGGCGAGACTTCGACCGATTAACTTCCACCTAAATTACGAACAATATGGAACACTCGGATACTTCATCTTGTGAACGCACACTGTAGTTCTCCATGGGCACTGACAGTTGTACTTAGAAAATAACAGGATACCACATCCCCATATTTGAACTCCGCCTAGTGCAGAAGCCGCTATTTTTGTGTTCAGACTGCAATATTTTCTTCATACTAACTCGGAATTCGACGAGACTTCGACCGATTAACTCCCACCTAAATTACGGACAATATGAAACACTCGGACACTTCATCTTGTGAACGTACGATGTAGTTCTCCATGGGAACTGACACACTCGGATACTTCATCTTGTGAACGTACGATGTAGTTCTCCATGGGAACTGACAGTTATACTTAGAAAATAATAGGCTACCACATTCCCATATTTGAACTCCGCCTAGTGCAGAAGCCGCTATTTTTTTGTTCAAACTGCAATAACTTCTTCATACTAATTCAGAACCGGTGAGACTTCGACCAATTAACTCCCACCTAAATTACGGACAATATTAAACACTCGGATACTTCATCTTGTGAACGTACACTGTAGTTCTGCATAGGGACTGACAGTTGTACTTAGAAAATAACAGGCTACCACATCCCCATATTTGAACTCGCCTAGTGTAGAAGCCGCTATTTTTTTTGTTTAAACTGCAATAACTTCTTCATACTAATTCAAAATCCGACGAGACTTCGACAGATTAACTTCCATCTAAATTACGGACAATATGGAACACTCAGATACTTCATCTTTTGAACGCACACTGTAGTTCTCCATGGGAACTGACAGTTGTACTTAGAAAATAACAGGCTACCACATCCCCAGATTTGAACTCCGCCTAGTGCAGAAGCCGCTATTTTTTTTGTTCACACTGCAATAACTTCTTCATACTAATTCGGAATCCGGCGAGACTTCGACCGATTAACTCCCATCTAAATTACGAACAATATGGAACACTCGGATACTTCATCTTGTGAACGCACATTGTAGTTCTCCATGGACACTGACAGTTGTACTTAGAAAATAACAGAATACCACATCCTCATATTTGAACTCCGCCTAGTGCAGAAGCCGCTATTTTTTTTATTCAGACTGCAATATTTTCTTCATACTAACTCGGAATCCGGCGAGACTTCGATCGATTAACTCCCACCTAAATTACGGACAATATGAAACACTCGGATATTTCATCTTGTGAACGTACACTGTAGTTCTCCATGGGAACTGACAATTGTACTTAGAAAATAACAGGCTACCACATTCCCATATTTGAACTCCGTCTAGTGCAGAAGCCGCTATTTTTTTGTTCAAACTACAATAACTTCTTCATACTAATTCAGAATCCGGTGAGACTTCGACCAATTAACTCCCATCTAAATTACGGACAATATGGAACACTCGGATACTTCATCTTGTGAACGCACACTGTAGTTCTCCATGGGCACTGACAGTTGTACTTAGAAAATAACAGGATACCACATCCCCATATTTGAACTCCGCCTAGTGCAGAAGCCGCTATTTTTTTTGTTCAGACTGCAATATTTTCTTTATACTAACTCGGAATCCGGCGAAACTTCGACCGATTAACTCTCACCTAAATTACGGACAATATGAAACACTCGGATACTTCATCTTGTGAACGTACGATGTAGTTCTTCATGGGGACTGACAGTTGTACTTAGAAAATAACATGCTATATTCCCATATTTGAATACTATTTCTCTGTAAGATGTAAAAAGGTATATTTGGAATTTCAAAAAGACACTGAGTAAATCTATTCAATGAATTCTCTTTATTAGTAGTAAAGATAAAAATAGAATGAACGATTTTCATTATTATAATGAGGGGTATTTCTGGTATTTCAAAAAGACACGGTTGAATTCCTATTCAAGGAATTCTCATTATTAGTAGTAAAGATAATTATATTTTTAATTGTCTAAAAGAAATATTTCTTCCAATCTAATGAACATTTTTCCAAGAATGGATAAGAACACAACACGATGAAGTAAAAGATTACATTAGAACATAAAAATGCAATAAATGATAAGCAACAAGTAAGATTAAATAATAGTTTAGAAGGGTATGTAAATCTGATGTCTTCTTGTGTTTGGGTTGGTTTGCCAGCATACCCGAATATAGCCTTCATGTGAGTACCGTTAATCATGAATTTAATTTAATAGAAACATCCCCAAAATGAAGAATAAAAGTTCCTATTAATATCCTAATACTTTCATAGTTCAGTCAGCCTTCCTCGGAACAAAAGATGTCAACCATAACTACTTGCTTTAGTTGTTATTGATTGAGTTTACAATACCTATACTTTCAACTTTTCACCATAACAAAGTGGGCTTTCAAATTGATGAAGAGGTCTCTTAAAATATTTGACAAAATTGATACAGAGAAATGATGTGGGAACTAGGAACCCACCATCGTCTAACATGAATAGGATGAGCTAGTTACAACAAAGTAAGTAAACCATTAGCTACTGTAGAATGCTGTTTACAATCAATATTATGAAACCTATAGCTGTTATACAGTATAGTCCTGAGGAGAGTAGGTCAGGAAATGAAGAAACTTTATTAAAGATAAAGAACGTTCATTTCCCTTTGCGAACAATATGCAAATGACAATTCAAACTTAATTACTTCTCTTCATGTTCTCATGTCTAGTATATAATCAATCTTGGCATATGGGTATGTGGGTGGTGGCTAGCTGAGTAGAGCCTAAATGCCATTGTAACAGAAACCATTTTAAAGTTCCTTTACATGAAGAACCAAAGAAGCCGAAATTGGAAAGCTCAAATTTAGCACTCAAAACATTTGTAAAATTATACTAGAAGTATCAAAACCTAAAGGTTCATAGTACCAAAGGCTTGTTAAGAAGGAAACACAACGTTTTGCTTACGTGCTAAATATGTCTTGCATGTTCATCCCACCACCTCTACCTCCACCACCAGCAGCGTGCTGCTTCAAACCCTCTTCACCATATCTATCATATATATTCCTCTTTTCCTCATCACTGAGAACTTCATATGCTAGAATGCACAAATAAAATATTGTTTAAAAGTTAGAAGAACCAATCATATTTAATATAAATAACATAAAAAGTGCAACAAAATGTACCATTGCTGATCTCTGCAAATTTCTTATTTGCATCTTCATTTCCTTGGTTTTTATCAGGATGATATTTTAATGCAAGCTTCCTACAATTATGATGAACATTCAGCACATACACATCAAAACTTCGTATAGAATACAACATTCATCAATTATAAGACAGAAAACTATATCTGTGCATACGAGATACATAAAGAAACAGAATAGCAAAAGAAGCGTTTATCCGACTTTTAAGTGTAAACTCCCATTGACTATTTTTTTCTGTTAAAAACATATAAAGTCCCATACAATATTTAATGCTTAAAACATCATCGAAATCATATCTTCATAATTATTTCTCTGCAAAGACCCACGCCTAAATAGTAAACACAATGCATATATTGTCAGTTTGTCACCTCTACCATAAGGGCAAACCAATATTTGAGACTTCATTCCTAAGAAACTCTACATTATTTGAAGGGAGGAATCATACACCAAATTCAAGTGCTTATTTGCTAATGTGGGACTATACTTTTCAGGGTTTACAGCGACCACTTCTCGAATACCCAAGGAACACATTCTACCCAACCATTTCGTTGGTAGCCCCATTTGGCATCGGTGTAGTAATTTGTCAACTCAGCTTTGATGCCCTGACATACTGTATCAGCAATGGCATAAGTGTAAAGTCAAATTGTTATAGGACTTCGATTTTGCCTAAATGATAATGTTGATATTTATATGTCAAACTGTAGTGTTTCTTACAGATGTAAGTCTACACCTAGGTATTAAATCCACCCACATTTCAATTCTTTACCAGCAATTTGTTTAAAATATTTTTTATTTCTTATATAGTTCCGATGCATGTACATACACATATCAATTCGGAGTGAAAGTTTGATTGCTTTTTATCAGTCTCATATCTAATTCCAACACATATGCATATATATGCTAACATAGCAATTCATTTCAGTTCTTTCAAAAAAATTGGTTTATCAGTTTGAAAGGGATGTTTCCTTCCATCCACCCACAACATCAGAACGAGAAGCTTGCAATACAGCCATACAAGTAACAAAAGCATAAAGCAAATGTCTATTTGTTACATAGAATTTAGCAACAAACAATTTTGTATGTTGCGAGTTACAACATTTTTCCAGTAAATTTATAAAGGCCAATTCTATTTGCACCCAAGATTTTACTATCCACACACTCCACTATGTTTTGAAAAAAAAATCTTATTTTTATACTCATTTTGTCCCTTTTGGGTTAATGGTGGGATTAAACAAAATCGGGTGCAGAAATTTAAAAAAAAAACGGCTTCAGCAACCCCACTCGTCGCAGACGTAAGTGGTAACAACATCCCCACACGCAGTGGGCGTCGGTGATAACAACATCCCCGCCCACATGGATGACAACAATTCCCATGCTTGTTGCCGACGAGGGTGTTATTTATTTAAAAAAAAACACGTTAAGCCCAAGCGAGGCTGTTAGTTAAACTCACGTCCGAAGTCGGCATGGTGTTTCTTGATACCCATGTCCGATCTGGACATGAGGGCTGGTATGACCCATGCTCCCGCCTAACTTAGTGGAAAATAAAATAAAATAAATAGCAGAAAAAGGGCAAAATGACAGAGTGGCGGGGTGTGAAAGGCAAGGGGTGTAGGAATTTAAAAGTTTTTTCGGGGTGTGAAAGGTAAATGTTGAGGTGCAAATAGCCTGGGAAATTTATAAAATACCTACAATTATAACAGTTCGACATTTATAATTACGCACGTATTTTACAAAGTTACTGAAAAAAAATGTTTTAACTTACAACAAACAACTCTTCCACAGTTTATTTAAAGAAAAAAACTATCCCACATTAAACTTAGATCCATGACATTTTCAGTTACTACATAAACATAAACATTACACCTAATCAGCAAATAAAACAATCTCCATTTGTACTCACTAATATATCATTTTTCCTTCTAAAAAATTCAACAATCAACCAACGCTGCCACTTAACCACTCACTGATAATAATGATGATAAACTGATTTTATTTACCTATAAGCTCTCTTAATCTGCTCCTCAGATGCGCCTTTAGGAACTTGAAGAACATCATAATAGTTCCTCCTAAATTAAACAAGCAAAAGCAATCAATTAATAGATAGATTTCCAAAATCTAATAAATCTACAAATCCAGTCTCACCCTCCTAATACAAAAAGGGCTTGCGAAAGAAGGAAGGTAAAGATGAACAAGCTCGATCTTAATCGAGCCATTAACGAACTTATAAACAGTTTATAGATGTACGGTTGAAATTAAATCTGGCTCGAAATTAAAAAAAAAATGGAGGATGAATTTATTTACGTGATTTATAAATCTCGTTGATTTTGGAGGGCAGAACAGAGAATACTGTTATTATGTAAACGTGGATGCATAAAGGGTAACCAATGAAACGTTGAGTTTATGTTTGGAAACCAATAAGATGATTACACGTGGGTAGTTATACAGTTGATGACTCATTGGGTCGCATCTAAATATCGAGCACTCAAAAAAGGGTGGGTCATTGTCACCGAGTCAGGGGCTGAGCCTAAAAATAGATGAAATAGATTTACAAATGACTCGGGTTGTTTTAACGGCTTGACGAGTTACTGAGTTAGCAGTCACTGATGATGTCAGTGGCATCATTAATGTCTACTAATTTAATATGCGACGGTTATCATCGTTGTATATTCATTCAGCATTACTAATGTCGGATAAGATAACGGCAAACATCATCTTCTATATATTTTACTTCTTTTATCAACTCAAATACAGCATTTTTCTCTATTTTCAACTTTTTAATCCCTTAAATCTCAAATATTAAAAACAACTTTAACTAAAAAATGATTAATACTCAAAGAGGGAAAATCCCAATGAACATCACATATCTAAGATTTTGATCATTTAATCAAAAATTTGATATTTATGATAATTCTCTGTCCAACCGACGGAGCAATCAAAATTATCAACTAAATCCTCAATATACATCTCAAGTATATTCTCATCAATAACCGCAGCAAATAAGTCAAGACTTCAACGATCAATCAAGCAACCACAACTCAAATGTGAGTTCATGCAACAATCCACCCCTTAATGGGTCCGAATTTCAACTAAATCGAAACTCAAGTCCACTAAGGCATAGATCGTTGATTTTGGTAACTTGTAATAAACATAAGTATATTAGAGAGCGATAAATATAAACTCACAGCGGAATAGAAAAATATAATATAACATAAATACTGACTGAGGCTACTACCTTGGAATCAATAGTATTCCTTGGATATCTAGTAGTCTTGATACCACCGAACATGAATGAGCACCATCTATCGTTCCTGTTTTTCACCAGAAGCATGTCCCTATAAATCTATCATGTGGGTTGTAACGAGGAGAGGGTCGGAACAATATTTTGGTGACTGAAATGTAATGACCCACATTTTCGACCTTCAGAAGTTGACACTAATACATCCACTGTATTCACATGTCGAGCATTCAAGTATCGAAAAGGCAGATTGTTGGGGAAAAAGAAAGAAAAAAAGACAGAACAGAATCTCACATTGTGAATAGTAATATATAATATACAACATATCTTTACACAAAGAAAAACTGTAATATACATACATCAATCAGAGTACACTAAACAAATCATCAGTCTAGACAGTTACAACAACCTGTCCTCACAAATACTGTTAAATAAAACAACTAATGCAGCAGAAACAAAATATACGTGAATATAACTTGGAGGCGTCCAGCTGATCTCCTGAAACTTCAAGTATCCAAACTGAATCTGTAAATATGCTCGGTCTAACCCGAGTATTATAAGAAAAATAACGCCCAGATCAGTCTGGTAAACCAGCATGAGAAACACACCTCGAATGGATTTTAATGTTATAAAATCTTTCAAAATAAAGATTTCTCGTAAGATCACGCCGCACATAAACACGGATGGGTTTTTACCTTACGATAACCAAAACATTTTTGTAGAAAATCCAGTGATATTATAATAGTGTCTAGAGTTTAAAGTAAATATTGAATCATAACCGAAATTGTTACATTAATTAAATTCCAAGATAATAGGTATACAACTAAGTCCAAAGGCACTTATTGGAGAATGGATTTCATCAATGACTGGGCTGCTGGGGTACCGCCCATCATAGTACACCTCTATAAAAATATACCAAGGTCAACAACAACATCTTGCACCCTTGCTACACAGAACCGGCCTACCTCTTCGTGGATAGTACCGAATATGTCACTACCCCGATTGCTTTGCAACCTTTACCGAGAGCTCTCATGCACAACCAAATCCATAAATGAATATATATATATATATAGTAGGGCGATGACATACCCTAATGGGTGCGACCCACTTAGCCATGCTGCATATCCACTATTTTAGTCATTCCCGATTGATGAGGTTTGAGGCTACGTTTTACCTTTTTGATAGTCATCCCACTTGGAATGCTAACACTACCCTCCAGGCGGAAATGAAATGTCAGTATTCATCTATACAAGTTTGTTCTGGGTCTTAATGAAAATGAAGGCACCACTTCTACTACATCCATTTTGGAATCACCCCCAAGATTAGTAGCAAGTAACCCTTGCACTTCAAATAACTTTATCTTCAAAAACATCATCTACAAAATGTCATCCATTCGAACGCTTATGTCGGTTCGAAGTGGTTTTCGAATAACATATCCGATCTTGGTCTCTCCGAACCAACAACGATAGTTTAAAACTGGTCAAGTTGATAGTCGGTTATTTAACTATCAAATAAGAACAACAATCAAATCAGGGATTTATTTCCATAGGGAAATCAACATTGGTTAAGTACATAAGCAACCACTAACCTCTTTAATTAATCCTTTCATTAATTAACATCACTTTGTAAATGCTTATATCAAATTACTTTTACAAAGATATATTCACAAACCCTTTATACTCCTTTCAATATTTGAAAAAATATCTATATACTTATCTTGACGGTATAAGTATATCCACAAAAACACTACATTTTCACTACTTAGAAAATGTATTCATATACTTATCTCAACGGCATAAGTATATTCACAAAAATGCTACACTTTCACTACTTATAAAACGTATTCATATACTTATCTCAATGGTATAAATATATCCACAAAACAGTATGAAAGATTTATTATTTCAAAACCATATCAAAATGATTAAAACAAATATTGTTTAAAAAGAAACGGAGATAAGAATATACCCAAACATTATTCCTTCGGTGTTAAGCATGTAACGAAAGCCCACACCACTAAAATTACGAAGGTCGATTTGGGAAAATCAAATCTCAATTCCTTTTTATAAATTTCTTCAATAAATCCTTTTTAATAAATCTCTTTCATTTATGAACATCTTCTTTACTAAAATTCCAAATCCATTTATAGGAGTCTTTATAAATCTCTAGTTTATTTATAAAACTCTTTTATAAATATCCAAAACCATTTATAAAACTCTTTTACAGATACCCAAAATCATTTATAAAACTTCTTTTATAAATATCCAAAAATCCTTTATAAAATTTCTTTATAAAGCCTTTTAAAAATTCTGATAAATCCAAACCTCATTTTCATTTATAAACTCTTTAATAAGTCTCTTTTATTAAATGAAATTCCTTTTATAAATCAATTTATTATTTGTAAATATAATTAATTGGATAAATTAATTTACTTTAAACATTCTAAAATAATAGAAGTAGGAGAGGAATTCGTACCTTCACTACCATCGATCTTGCTTTTTGCAATTTGTTTTCTTTATCTCAATGACATCCCCTTTCTGTTTTCTTACCCCAGCCAGTCCTATCTGATCATCCTCCTTTAGTTTAATCACTGGGCACCCTAATAACAAAGAAAAGAGAAGTTTTAGATTTTACAATGCTTGGGTTAAGCATCCTCATTTTATCAATATTATTTTGCAAGCTTGCACTAATTTATACTATGGTAACCCCATGTTTAAGTTTTCAGGAAACTCAAGAATATCAAAGTGGCATTAAGGCAATGGGCTCACAGTATTTTTGGTTTTGGAAGTCTCTTATAAGCTAACCTTAGGGCTCAATTGAAAAATGCACAAGACAAAATGATGGATCATCCTAATAATGTTGAAGCAGCACAAGAGGAGAATAGGGATTTCCATAAACTCAATGCAGCTTTGGAAATTGAAGCTTGCATGAAAAGGCAACAGTTACATGACAAATGGATACAGGAAGGTGACAGGAACTCTGCTATCTTTCATGCCTCTATCAACATCAAGCAAGCTAAGCAACACATCCATAGCATTTATGATGAAGAAGGCAATCTGCTTTCTTCTTCTGACAGTGTAGACAAAGCTTTTGTGGACCACTTTACTAAAAAAATTTGGTAATAATTCTGACTTTTCTCCTGACTTGGACTCTATCTCATCCCTCAGCCTTCCTTCAATTAACCATGAAGAAGCCACTGATGTTGACCCAAAAAATGGACCAACACCCTGGTTTGAGTTTGAAAGCATCAGCCATGTTCTGACAGAGCAATATCACAGATAACATATATAGAAAAAGAGTAGTAAAAGAAAGAAGACAGAGAATATTTATAGTGGTTTGGCTGTAAATGAAGCCTACGTCCACTTTATAGTTTTATTATAGACAAATTGTTGTTACAAGAGATGTTTGATTACAAGGCTTTGATTATCTTTAGCTAGATTCAGTCCCCAGAGTTGGAATCCACTGGAGAATCACAGTGAATTCCTTTGGAGATTGTTGCGAGGGAAGTAGGGAGTGAGGAATAGTTCCAGCAGAGCTTCAGCAACCAGTCTGGAGAAGATCCTGTTTATGTTGCAGGTAGAATGGTATTTATAGAGATCGGAGAGATTCTGGGCCGGGCCTATTTACCAACTGCTCGCGGGTAGGTAGGAAACAACCCAGGGAGAGTTTGGCTCGCAAAAAGAGATAGAGCCATGGGTCGCTGGCGACCCATAGACTTGGCTCGTTTGCGAGCCAATGCCTTGGCCTCTTTTCGTAGTGTTCTTCAGCAACTTGTTTGAAGGTTTGAGGAGAGGCATGGGTAGACGATGATCCAAGCACTTAGGATTTTCTGGAGTTTGGAATTGGAGATGCTTTGATAGTCTTTTATCATAGTTCTTCCATTTTGATGGCAATTCACTAACTGTTTGTGCTCAGCTGCTGATTGAGCTAAAAGAATGCTAGTCCCTTGG
This sequence comes from Allium fistulosum, assembly GCA_030737815.1. Lineage (NCBI taxonomy): Eukaryota > Viridiplantae > Streptophyta > Magnoliopsida > Asparagales > Amaryllidaceae > Allium > Allium fistulosum. The sequence continues at coordinate 1,120,618,534 of CM060904.1, read as the reverse complement.
TTTAGTCAAACCCGGTCGTTGCCTTAGTAACATTGCTTGGCTCTCGTTCACTCCTTGCCTTAGCCTTTCTGGTTAAGTTCTAAGCCATCCTGATGTCACGAGATTGCCCTGCTTTCTAGTGGGTCCTGCTGGGTCAAAAACCCGGATAACATTTTCCCCCCAGAATATGCCTTCGTTGAAAACAAGGCGTGCTCTGGAAGTAACTTCTTTTGAGTTTTCTTTTTGTGAAATCTAGTTGATCATATCGAGGCTACTATGCAAATTTGGCTTTGGCTTTTCAGCCATCTGTTGAATTTTCAGTGTGAATCATCAAAATCCACCTCAAGATGTTGTTTTCAACTAACTAGCTTCTGATAGCTGTTTGTTTTTTTTTCGATCCAAATTTCAATTCCTGGTATTGACGATGCAATCTTTGCTTCTCAGTTTACGCAAGGGTTTAGGCTAGTAAGTGGGTGCATAATGATGTAGGTTTGGAGTTGCCTCATATAGTTTTAATTCGACCGGCGGTGAAGCTAAGTTTGTCTCGAACGATTGTACATCGTTCAGGAGCAAAGTTTTGCTCTTTGTCTTTAGCTTTTTCTTCTCGGGAATTTGGTTAAGTTCCTATCGATTTTTTTGAGTTCCAATGCAACAATTTATTCCAAAATTGGATATAGTGGATGATTCAATCATATTGCTTTTCCTATTTCCATATTCCAGTGATCCTGAAAAGAAAAGCTTCCCACGTCGCTTTGGATAGCGGCTCCGTTATCGATCGTCGATTAGTAACGGGTAAGTGAGGAAGAGATAATTTTAAAGGAAGATATGGATTGTTTTTCAAATGCAAGTTAGTTAGCTACACTGGATTTTTTGTTTGCAGTATTCAGGATACTGGACTCTTCTCACGTAGATAACACACTACATCTGCCCTGGTCAACTCTCAGGACCCGATTGGTCAACATACGTTGACTTCCCTTGGATTTTAGGCGTTGGTTATATGAGGATATTATTTAAAGTAAAACATACCTGACAGGGTTGAATGCCAAGCTTTGTCATTGAAAATGATTTTTCGGTCATCCAATCTTTAGTCTAGTGGAGGTTCTTCCTCTCCTCTAGAAGTTGGGTCCTCCACAACTTAGGCTTCGCTCATTATCCCCATCATATTGGGATGATTGATTATAGTTAAATTACTAGGCACAATTGCTCTTGTAGAGTTGTAGTTGAAGTTCGGTCAAGCACAACTTCAGCTTTCGGAAACTAGTGCATTAGTTATTCGATCGTGAATATCTTTCTTTTGTGGTTTTCAGAATTTGATCTGCACGCTAGCTTCTATCTTAAGGGGCTATTGGCTTAACTCCTCAGTTTCGAGAATTGCTTTTTATTGACCTATGAGGTAGCTTGGTTTAGCCAGTTCTGTGGCTAATCCCTACTTATGCTCAATTGAGTTCGTTTCAACAAAGTGTTGGTGTAGATGCCTTAGTCCGTAGGGCTGATTACTTTGACTACTGAGCCAACATGTTTTGGGAGACTAGGCCTCCTTGGCAATAAGTTCGATTGCCCCAGTTTGATTGACATGGTAGCTCCTATCTTCTGGAATTAGGGATTTTGTTGCTTGGTCCCAAGATCTGAGTTTTGTAATGATGTCGGTATGTATTAGAAGATGCGTTTCTGGCATCTTTTGCTAAAGCAAATTCTTTTGAGTCTGACATTGAGATACTCATCATGTCATGTGTTGGTTTCTATCTTCGGAAACTCATACGCGGATGACTCAACTCTGTGGATTTTCCCTTGATGTTGTGAATCTTCGGATAGCATGAGATGCCAGAAGGTAGGGCTGAAGATTCAATCAAACTCTTGCTTCTGTTTCTGAGAGCCTATGTATCGATAGTTTCATTTTGGGTTTTCTTCCTAGCATCACCAAACTTCGGGTAATGGCATATTCCTACCAGTTGGAACCAAATGATCTTTGGAACCAAATGATCTACTCAGACCGTAAGTAGATCATCGATCCTTCTCATCATCGCCGGACCCTTCTCATCATCGCCAGACTATGAGCGAGGATGGATTCCTGAACATTAAACCCTTCGTTTTCTTGGTTGGTGATTTTATTGCCAAAATGCTCTGTTTTGTGATACAAAACTGTTATCTAACCAACCTCGCGGTTATTCGTGTTTGGACTTTTGAAACATTTATTTCGATCAAGTATATGTGCTTCTATCCCTTCTAGAGAGACTAGCTATTTTGAATGCCTGTATTCGTGCGATTGTGAGAGATGGAAATCTGTGGGGTGAATTGCTCAATTACCCCTAGTCTAGCTCTCAACCTCATTCTGGAATTGAGGAAGTTGGGGGATTTTATTTCTGACCTTCCATGATTGCTCTCGCTTGTCCTTGGCCGTGCATGCTCTTCTCGGTTCCTGACGTTGTCACGGAAGTTTTGTTCATATGTCAACTCATGTCTTTGAGAATTGATAACCTAGCTGCTTGGTTCCAAGCAACATTTCCTCGAGGCCGCCTATCTTTTGGTTGTGTCTAAATTCTTTCTAAGTTGAATATAGGAAATTTGGGATTGCACCAGCTTTCATCCCTAGAAATAAGTACACGGGCAATTCAATCCTGGGATTCCCTTTCAACGCTGCTTTATTCCTGTGCAGGGCTGATTTTTGTGATGAAAGGTCGAACCATCTGGCTAACCTATGAAAGGATATGTCTTTCGGTCATTGCATATCATTGGGTAATAGTAGTTTTTTAAAGAGAAGGTGGAAACTCTATTGAGGACCAGCTTCTATCTCCGAAAGCTAGTGCATCGGTGGTTCACTGCGATGAGTGTTTCTCATCAGCCCTGTAGATTAAAGTTTTCTTGGCATTTCCGGTGCAATACTGGTACTTAGTGAGTAGGATGTTTCCCGAAGTTGTCGAGGCAACACCGGTACTTAGGAAATAGAAAATTTTCCCGGCGTTGCCAGGGCAACATCAGTACTTAAAAGATAAAAGAATGGCCTTGGCGTTGGCGAGGCAACACCAACACTCAGGAGGTTGGGAACGATTTTCCCCGTTGATTCGGCGGTGCTCTCAATCTAGTTGGGTACTAGTTTCAGTCTTCAGAAATTATCATTTCGATGATTGGATTATGGAAGTATTTTCTTAGTGCTACCTATCTTCGGGCAGTGTTGAAGTCACGTTGTTGTGGATTGAATCATTCATCTGATCCTGTAGAGTTGAGTAGATTCCTTTTAACCCAATGTGGTTGTTTTCTCAATGTTGCTTAAATTCAGTACATGCCACATTCTGGAAGGGTGAGGGTCCCAACCATTTCCGCTGTCTAGCTTTGTTTTTAACCGTCAAGTATTACCCTTAGAGATGCAAGGCTGTTGCTCGACCGATTCCGTAATTGTTCTTATTCATGAAAAATCGAACTTCCTCCAATCGATATTTGCTATGATCTGACGACTATTAGCGGAACCCCTCATTTCTAGGTGTGAAACTCCAGTTTCTTACTGCATGCACTTGAAATTATGGAGCAAGTCATCACATTACCCTTTGTATGATCGTGTTCATTCCTATACTGATCATGGACCGGTAGGGTTCGGTAGTGTTTGTCTTGAATCTGTGACACTTAACCTTGCTTGTTTTAGGCCATATGCATTATTGTGAATATCAACCTTATTCGTTTGTTCCAATCTTCGAAAATCAATGTTTTAGCTGCTGGATTTTGAGCATTCTCTCCTTCCCGTTGTTTTTCATCGAATAGAAGCTGGTTTTTGCAAGTTAGGGTTTGAGACCTCATTCGAGTACCTGCTTCTATCTTTGGAAGCTGGTGCGTTGATGATTTGATTCTGGAAATGCTTTCCGTTGTCGTCTATCTCTGTACGACGATAAGTTCCTCCTTTTATTGCAAGTTGGAGCGATCTTTTAACCTAACCAAGTGTTAATATGTTCTGCACCCCTTAGTCCACAGGGCTGATTATTCTGAACAATTAATGTGAGACTTTACGTTTTGGGTGGCTCCCTGGATACCCCCAGTCAAAGGTACGTTGTAGCTTCTATCTCTGGGAACTCGTGACTTGGATATCTTGAATTTTGACATTTTTTAGATTAACTTTGGCCAAAAATCAGAACTCTTTGCTGACTTCTTGGTTTGTGAGCTTTGCGGTACTACCGAAGCAATGTCGGTTCTTTCAGATAGCGGGAGTGATCCCTGTTAGTCGAAGTGCCCGGCTTTTGAGAGTGTGCGGCTTATGAAGTTCCTCTGTGTTGCCTATCTTTGGGCAACATGAGGGGTTTAAGCTCTTTAAGAGTTAGCGCGCCACTAACGAAACACGTAGATTTTCGTGCTCCTCGATGCTGCCTTTCTCCGGGCTATGCGAGGAGCGTATATTTTGGCACGGCTTTTGGAATGTGCGGCTTTCGGTGCTTCTTGGCGTTGCCTACCTACGGGCAACGCAAGGAGTTAGTCCTTGATGCTTCTCGGTGTTGCCAATCTCCAAGCAATGCGAGGAGTTAGTCTTTTAGTGCTCCTTGGCGTTGCCTATCTTCGGGCAACGCGATGAGTTTAAGTTTTGAGCCTTCTCGATGTTGTTGGGACAACATTGGTTTTTTGGAAGGCAAGGATCGTGTTCCGCCGATCCAACGGTTTGAGTCGATTGGCTTCCGTCGAACCAGCGGGTATTTATTATGAACACGGCTTTATTGGTTTAAGAAGCGAGGCGTGGCTTACAGGATGCGCACGGTGGTTTGGGCCTTCTTGGTGCCGGAGGAGTGATACTAGTTCATAGAAGGTTCTGATCGAGTTTTTTCATCAATCCGGCAGTTTGACTTCGCTGGAACGCGGTTTCGTCGATTCTAAGAGATAATTAGTTTTTAGATCAGGTAGTCGTGACTTGGTTATGAAGAAAGAGCTTATGGGAGTTTGGGGGCAAGACTCTCAGTTTTTGGTCCAAACTGTAACTAGAGAATTGGTCTTTGACTGGCATATGGTCTAAGAGGAAGAGGAATTGGTCACCAAGAGCGGTAAAATAATAGTTGGAAAGCAAGTATTATGCTAGTATCTCATTTGTTGCACTAGCTAGGTCATTAAGTCCGCGGCTGTTCAGAATGCCAGAATTTTTGATCGAGCATAACAGAACTGTGGTATCATTAGTCTATGCCTTTCTTATGGCTATTCAAGTGTGTGCGGTGCCCCCAATGCCACAGGGCTGTTGGCGCGCTTGAACTATATCCATGCTCTCTCCACAACTCGTTTGATTTCCCCCAGTCCAATTGGAGCTATTCTTCTGAGTTGTAAGTCTTGGCTTGATTCGAGTCAGCCTTTGATTAACCGCAAGTTCGATTCAGTTTTGGCTTAGTTCCTTTGAGCGACTTTGAAGCTCTGGGGTTCAACACTGTTTGTTTCATCGATCGTTTAATTATGCTGAGTGACTTCGATTTGTGGCCCTGGAGCATGGCTTCGTTGATTCCAATGGGTTTTGGATTAGATGACTACTGATCTTCCAGTTCACCTTCACGGATATCGATCATACATGAATTTCGCTAATCTACCGGCTCGCCCTCACGACGCTTTAGTTCGTGAAAGACCTTCACGTTTACGAAGGGGTTTTTTGTATTAGATGACCGTTGACCTACCGGTTTACCTTCACAATGCTCTAGTTCGTGAAAGACCTTTGCGTTCGCGAAGGTTTTTTTTGGATCAGATGACCGCTGATCTACCGGTTTACCTTCACGACGCTCTAGTTCGTGAAAGACCTTCACGTTCGCGATGGTGGGAAGGCGTGCGGCACGGTGGGATGGGTTGCGACTTTCAGTGGTCATGTTAGGGTTTGCGGTAGTGATAAGGCGGCGTGATGTGGGTATGCTGGGTTCGATTTTGTCTCAATAGCCAGAGGATGGAGAAATCACGTGTGTCATTACTGTGGCTGTAGCAAATCGGCGAAAGCGACAAAAGTTTGGAAGGGCGACAGTTTCGAATATGAAGGCGACGATGGATTGGGCTAAACTATTTAGCCTAGGTAATTTATGTATGTATGATGTTATTAATCGATTTAACTATATTAATAAATTGTAAATCTTATAATTTCGATAACTATTTCTTACGAGGTCGAAATTTCGCAATAAAAATTGATTCAGAATTTATTGAAGATAACTGGAATTTTAAATTAAGTTGAACGCTGTTCAGTTTGATTTAAAATTAGAACGGACTGCAAATAAAAATCAAGGTGAGTAAATCTCACTCGACTTGGATTATTAGTTAAATTAAAAATTATTGAAAATCATTAATTGATTGATTAGATAAATGGATAATTATTATTATCACTTGAATGTTATATATATATAGTAGTATATATATTAGTAGTTGGATTGATATTCCCGCATATTTTAGCGGATGAGACCTTATACGCCAGCATAATAGCGGATGACCCCATATACCACGATATCCCCCTCGAAGTGGGATTGGTATTTTTTATGTTGCATTAACATCTGTAGATGCAGGGAAATAGGTTGGAGGGATCCAACTGGATTCCTCAAATTTATATTGATTGTTTTTCATATATAAAAATATATGATGTGTTAGAATAATCTGTTATAGATTATTGTTTTGATTTGAATTATTGGATGCTATAGTAGCACTGGCCAAACTTTTGGTATTTTAGAAACCATAAATATTATTTTTGGAATTTGAAAAGATTTAAAAAGAGATTTTGAATATAAAAATATTCATGTAGAAATTTGGATTCTTTTTAGAAATTGATTTGGATAAAAACAATAATTGATTTTGGTTTGTATTTAGCTATTCGTTAAAATATTTTAAATGCATATTTTAAATAATTTATATAGAAGATTTTAAAAGATGGATTTTTAAACGATATTTTGGGAAAATATGAAAAGGAGTGACATCGATATTTTAAAGAGATTTGTGAAATAAATGGAATTTATTAAGAAATGGATTTATAAAATGAGATTTTATAAATGAGATTGTTTTATAAACAAGTGAAACTCAAGGAGTTATAAAATTTAAACGATGTTTATAAACAAGGGAAAATGAAAATTAATTGATAAATTGGAATATAATTTCACAGGGTGAATTTATATCGAGATATGAAAAATAGATTTTGGGGAAAATAGTGAATTCTATCTTTTTGAAAAGTAAGGATGGTTAGAAAATCGGAATGGGATCGAGTGTGGTAAATCGAGAGGATTTATAAATTGAATTGGTTATTGGGATTTTAAAAAAAATTATTAAGAGGTTAAGTTTTGATTTAAAAGGGAAATTCTATTTACTAAACTATGTGATTTAAAGTTAGTTAGTATTGAAATACTTCGAAAAGTGGATTTTTCAAATATTTAATATTAATTGAAAAAAATTCTATTTTTTTAATCAGCTTTGGAAATCGATTTGTTTATTTAAAATGAGTTGGAATTAAGTTATTGATGTTTTATTTAAAGAGTTTTGATATTTTAAATAATTGTTTAAACATGTTTGGAAAAAATACTATCCTTTAAAAATATTTATTTTATATATATATATATAGATTTGGGAAGTGATTGGAATTGATTTATAAATGCTCTTGAGATTTATAAACGGAGTTTTGTTTAACGGATATGATTTTTATAAGAGAAATCTTACAGTGAAATTCTGGAAACTTAAGGAAATTTCTGAATCATTGAAATGGGAGAACTTCGAAATTGGATTAGAATTCAATAAATAAGTTAGAAATGGGTAGTTGAGATTATAGACGAGTGTAATCAATTTTGAGAATTTCAAAGGAAATTAATTTATAAATTCTAGAAACTTATGGGATTCGTTGAGTTAAGTAATTTACAAATAATTGTAAATGTTTTTGAGAAATAGAAAATAAATGAAATATTTCCTAAGTATTGGAATAAAATGATTTTAGGAAAAATACTTGTAAATGTTTCCAAAGTATTGGATCAGAAGGGTTTGAAATATTTCAACCACGAGATTATTATCATAAAAATATTTCAAAGTGATGAAGTAAATGGAATTGGGAAAAAATATATTTCTAAGTATAGAGATGAATTGAAATATATGATGTTGTGAATATAAGTATATTGGAATTGTTTTCAAATATTGAAAAAAAAATGAAAGGGATTTGAATATATATCTTTGTGAAGATATTTTGAAATGAATGTTTTAAAGAACTATAAATAATGGCCTAGTGATTGCTTATGGATGTTATTTGATAGTTAATTAACCGACTATCAATATTGGCCAATTTCGTTAATCGTTTCGAAGAGACCGGAATTGGATTTAATTATCTGAAAACCACTTCGATCTAGTTTGAACGTTACGAATGGATACCATGAAGATAGTGAATACGGTGATTCGGTTTGTCCAGACCCAGGACAACTTGTATGGATGAATGCTATCAAAACATCGTCATTGGAGGACGATGAGCATTCTAAGTAGAATTATTCTTGAAAGGTAATCGTTAGCCTTGAGCCTCATCAACCGGGAATGACTAAAACAGGGGAGATGCAGCAAGGCTAAGTGGGTCGCACCCAATTAGGGTATGTTATCACTTTTCTAGATACCCTTGGAAATATATATAAATTATGGATATGGTTGTGCATGAAAAAGGGAGCGCTCGACTTTTAAGGGTGGGAACACCTGGGGTGATAACATATTCGGTGTATCCAGGTTAGGGGTAGGCTGGTCTTGTGTAGCGGGGGATCTCGGCGAGGTCCTCGGTACATTTTTCTAGAGGTGTACTGTGATGGGCGGTACACCAATAGCCCAGTCATTGTATGGGATCCATTCTCCAATATGAGCCTTTACAGTTTTGTTTGTAGAGCCTAGTAAGCTAGGATTTAATTAATGTAACAATTTCGGCTCTTTGAATAAGTATTTGTACTTAGACACTATTATAACAAGTAATTTGGCACATGCGATGCACGTGTGCAGAAGGAACCGGTAATAAAAAACACCGTTTGTAAGATTTTTTGGATTTTACAAAATGACTTTGACTTGTACGTAATGTTGCATTTTTTATGCATGTACATGCACATGTCAACCGTTTATCAAAACGTGAATGAGACTACGTTCTTTTAGAGAGTAATTAAACATGTAAAGAATGTTATTAACCATTACATCAACATCTAGAGAAATATAACAAATATTAAAATTGGCGCTTTTAGTGGTTTGAAACTTAGAAAAACGTGCAATGTTATATCAATCAAATGATCGATTGTTATTGTTATTTTAGCATAATGTTATCAAGCACAGAACTAATTGTGTCAAGGACCTCTAGCTCAAGTGGTGAGAGGTCTGAAGTTTTTGACAGAAATTATAAAGGTCATGAGTTTGTCTTACGAGACATCAAAAACAGCGACCTACTTGAATAAAATATCGGTCATGTTATAAAAAAATGTAATAAAACCAATTATTGATAATAGTAAGATATTGCAGGATGCGAATAATCCAACTTCCAGTAGCATATCAAACATTATTTAACTATACATTAGGATCAGTCCTTAAAATTTTATAGTTTTTTATGGACATATGGTTCCCATAATAAATGATGCAAAAGTAATAGGATTATTCAGAACCAAATAGCATTGTTTGTGCATGGTATACTAATGCCGATGAAAAATGGATTGAGTTACACTTTCAGTAAGCTACAAACCAAATTACAAATCAAATCAAAACATGAAAACCAAATAAAATCATCAAAATAATCATTTAGCAGAAATTAATAAATTCACCAACCCACAAATACAGAGAACATAGGTAAGAGTAAGCAAATTGGTATATATTTTCAACCTAATGGTTACAAAAATTATAAAGGTTATTATTCGGAGACTACACCAAATCAAAAAAGTGAATAAAGTTACTTTGTAACAACTCATCACAATCTCAAGTCTAAGGTTTAATATTGATGTTTTTGAGTACTTGGAAGATGCTCTGTGCTCGTCTATAAATCTGTTTCCTTCAGTGGCCCCTAAACAAATGAAATGAATAATAATGTTAGACTGAACCAATATTAGCCATTATTTAGATGTTAATGTTGGAGGTAGAGTAAAGTAAAATGAAACATATACATGCCAATTTTCGGTAATACGTAGCCGACAATATATAACTTATACATTACTTACATGCAAGGAGTAATTGTATTAATGAGAAGTAGTTCAGGCATGCAACTAAAATAGTGCTTAAAGATAAATTATAATGGTAGTATAAGAAAGCAAACCTATCATGCTTGTTGTATACTTAGGTCCAGATAAACATGAATGAAGATGAAAGATGATCAAAGGAATATATGGATCACATCATGTCCACAGTCCAGTTTTTTCCATAACATCATATCTTTTTCTATTTTTCTTTTTTTTCGAATGGCCAAGCCCTATTTAGGTTTCACCATCACACATGTTGAGTGAATCTAAAATGGTGATGCAACCATTTTTATCAAAATATTTAACTGATAATGATCACATGACCATGCGGGCTTTATATTTGTCCAATTTTGTTTGCTTCATTCACCACCGTTCACTCATAGTGGTCATTATCTCTAGGCTTACATTCTACTTTGTAGATGTAAACGTCTTACACATGTTTTTCATATTGAAATAAATGACAATGATAAACTAAGATAGTATAATTGTCACGGTTCCTAAAATGCATTCATTTGGACTGTGCATTTATTAATTAAAAATAATCAGATAGAGACTTTTCAATTAGAAAATGCTTTGATGGTCTACTAGGGAGATTAGCTGAACTCCAAAGTCAATAATTTAACAACCATGCTTACATTCTTATGCTCATGTGGAATTGTAAGATGCTTGACAATTGATTCAATCTATATATTGAATAACCTAATCAAACGATAAAATATCTCGAAAAGAGTTAGTAATATAGAACTTTGTAAACATGAAAACAGATCTAAAAAAGTTAAAGTTGCTTATACATGAATTTTTACAATTCAAGTATGTCATGGGCAAGTGTCAACTGGGCTTATAGTTTGTTGATTTAAAATTGTATGATGTCAATGTAATATCTATATTGGTTAAAGAGTAAATAGGTTCAAACATGTCATTCAATCCATTAAAAAAACGTCATTGTCCATATTAAAGTTGTTCGTGAGAACTCCACAAAATACATATAAATATATAGACGTAAAAATTTAAATATATTAAAAATAGACATATATAGAGTATAGGAAAACACATGAAATTGTCGTGGAACTTATGTTTTTGATAATGTAAATTTAAATTAAACACGGAATGGTAGATAATTTGAAGCTAATAGTTGGAGAAGAAAGGTACAAATGGGCACAAAAATTTAAACAATTATAATGACCTGATGCTTGAGAGAGAGAGAGTGGAGATGACTGATTACCATTAAGTTTTTTCTCACAAACGTTTAATTTCTAAGTTCAAATGTGATTTTTTGGTAAGAAATAAGAACTGCTTTGAGATTCAATCCAAAAAAACCTTAGTAACTAAATTGTTTACCTTTGACTAATTTGAGATATTCCAATTGCTTGTATGCTCTTTCTCTTTTTTCATCAGTTGTTAATTTTTTGATGAAAATGCTTCCTAATCCATTCAAGTGCGTAGAGTAAAAGAAATGGCAGTGTGGTAATAATGGAGAAGAACATGTAATAGCAGCACCAAACATCCAACATTCATGATGGCATTTAAATTGATGAAAAAGAATAGAATAAACTGATTCAGCTTACCATTTCTTCAAGAGTTTTCTTGGAGCTCTCACCTGACAATTAGTATAATTTTGATAATCAATATTCAGTTCTCATAAATATATTTGTAACAAATTAGTTATTATAGAAATAACAGTACACTGTTTGTCCCAATATTCAGTGCATTTCCGTACAATCAACTAATAGTTGATATGTATTGAGGATGAGACAACCAAAATGAGGACAGAGGAACAGGGCAGACGACAATACCTCTAAGGCCAGGAAGTCTGTTCCTTTTGACTGTTGGAATTTCTGACACTCCAGTTGAATCAACACTTGAAATTCACTCGATTTCATATTGGCCCTCAGAAATATGTACCACATGTTTGATATTTGCTAGAATGATAAGAACTATAAACTTGCAATCAAGATTCTTTCAAAAGAGCGGTACTGTATAAATCATATCCATAGATTTCACTTCAAATTACCAATGTATTAATTCTAGGAAAATTCTATTACCACGCAGTGGAAGTTTTTGGAAGAACAACACTCATTCTGAAGAATGAGTATATAGAAGTGGAAAGAACGGAATAAGTTATAATCTTCCTCATGAGAGAATTAATATTCAAAGAATTTTACTAAACTCCTCAACTACAATGCCAATTTTAATTCTTCAATTAAGCTTAGTAAGCAACACAACAATTATTAAAGTTATATACATAATATTTGATGGTAAGCTTACAACTGTCTGCATTGTCTGGATCAAAATTGCTATTAATTCGGAAATTCTTGGATGTGTAATTCCCCCTCCACCAATGGATTGTTGGAGCTAAAGTAAAAAAATCAACTGTTATGAGATGAACATCCTACAAAATTGAAATAATGACCTTTTTAGAAGCAAATTAGGGATTGAATGAATCAAAATGAATTAGCAAATCAGGGAACCTAGAGCACGTTTGACATCAGTGAAAAGTAGAGGCTTTTATTACACATTTAACAAAACTGTTCATAAACTAAAATTAGATAAAAAAAGTATTATAGAAAATCTTTCAAAAACCCTATGCCTGCAATCAGTTAATCGATGTTGACCAAGTACTTCGAAAATAAACGATACTTGGATTTCAGATCCGAGTGAACTTCAAACCAACCGCTTTTTTTAGGTTACTTCATATCATTAAAAATGAGGCTTAACTATATATATACTTAGATATATATATATATACGCCTTTGTTGAAGAAATAATTTCCTTAATTTTAGAACATATTCTCGTATCTTTTCTATGCTGTAAGCTATAAAGGTGTAAAGTTGGAGATTTTTTAGTTAGAAATTATTAGCATTGGTAATCACAGTTAGTTAATGATGACATTTTTTTTGCTAATACTCCATTGTTAAAAAATATTATCTAATATTGACGATATATTACATCCATAATGATTGTCTATTACTGAAATGTTGCATGTTACTAAAGCACCATGAAAACAGAAATCAATAAATAAGCAAATAAGGGAAAAATCAAGCTTCTGCTGATATAACTTATATTATAACTAATAAATAACTTGAAAATTGGTATACCTAAAGATAACCATCTCTTCACTTGATGTATAGAAGATACTTGCCCATCAGCAATTAATAATGCACTTTCATATCCATCCCTTCACGTGATATATAATTTAAGGTGAAACAGATAGAAAAAGAAACAATGAAAATTGTACCTGTATATGTCAGATTCCAATGCGGTAATGTTGATGGCTGTTGTTGTAAAATACAATGCCAAAATCTATGTACCTGTCCAATTTTTCCTTCTCTTCAGGTTCTAAATCCAAGTTGCTGTAAGCATCATCATCGTGTAACTGGATCTTTGCAAAATCTTGTGGCATTGAACTTGTACTTGGAGTAGTGGAAGATGGATCATCATTTGGATTGCAAGCAACCACCTAGAATGTAAGTAAATACATGAAAATAAATATTTAGCAGCTTCAAAATGCAGTGTGGAGAAGGAAAATAACTTGTGCATGTGTATTTTTGGGGTCATCACTAAAATTATCCGTTTGTCGATCTTTCCATCTTTTAGTTTTCTTTTTATTATTTTTAACATTTTTGCATTTATCTGTAACTATTTAGACATTTTCAGCATATATTAGTAATAAACTGTAGAAATCCGAAAAACAAACACCATGAATAAATTATTACATGATATATCCCAAAGTTTTACCTTCATCTTCTCCACTTATAAATGATAAGAGGTCATCAACTGAACGTTTATCACAGCCCACGTCTGCACTCTATTCAGTTTCTGTATTCTGAATAAATATATGAACATAGAGTAGTTAAAGGATAAGATATAAAATGAATAGTCTTGTTCCAAAAAAACAGCAAGTTAACAAATGATGTAGATCATCACCTTCGACAGTTTTTTCTTCTCCACCTCTTTTCTTTTCCTGGCATTCAGACGATTCAACAATCGACGGATCTCATCTGAATTTAAGCCCAATGCCGAAGGAAGCTTGAGTGTCTCCATGTCTGACCGTAATGTAGTGCAGTGCCCTGACGTCTATGTCCACAGCAAGGAAGACAACGTAAGCCATCAACATGAATGGTCAACTAAGGTCGCCGGACATCAGATCTGGTCATCGGCAGGGCAGATCGAAACCCAAAGAAAAGCGGAGTCCGTAGATGGTTGATTTACAGTGGGAACAGTGAAAGCGAAGAGAAAATTAGCGTGGGGATGAGAATTAGGGGGAAGCAACAGAACACGATCGAATCAAAAGGTAGGGTTGGTAGATGGTCGAATTATAGCGGAAACAGCGAAAGCGAAGAGGAAATGAAGTTGGGGAGGAGAATTATGGAGAAAGCACAAATTGTAGGTTGTAGAAGTGGAGGGGAAGTAAATTAGTGGAGAGGAGGGAAAAATGGGTAGGTTGTGAGATGCGGGCTAGGCGGAGGAGGTATGGGGAAGTCGGTTGGGAGAGAACGTAGGGAAGAGAAAGTGGGGAGATGGAAAGGTTGAACAACCGCAGAATGTAGTGGGCAGTAGATGATTGGAATGGTAAAGGACAGATATGCCCTCTTCAATTTAATTGTGTAGCTAGCCTGTGCAGGGGTTGATTGGGAAGTTTAAAAAAGCTTCACCAAAGTAAAGAATTTGTATTATTAGTAGAGATATCAGATGATTTTGATAAAAAATGTTTTGGTTATCGTATGGTAAAAACCCGTCGTGTTTATGTGTGACGCGGTCTTACGAGATACCTTTGTTTTTCGAAGGATTTTGATAACTCTAATAATTCAAATTGAGTGTGTTTTCTCACGCTGGTTTTCTAGACTGACTCGGGTGTTATTTTATTATAATACTCGGGTCAGACCGAGTATTACAGATTCAGGTTAGAATGCTAAGAGCTCAGGAGATGAGCTGGAGGAGTTCAGAGACGTATTTCCGTAATTGACTTATATTTCCACTGTATGGGGACAAGTTATTATAACCGTCCAGATTGATGTATTGATCATTGTACTCTGATGATTGTAAGTATAAAAGGGTTACAGATTCTTTTGTATAAAAAATGTTATTTTATATTATATTTTGTTCCGCTGCGACTGTGAGATTCTGTGTTGTTATACTTTTCTTCTACCTTTTTCTTCTTCACCCCTAATGAATCGGTATTTCCGGCACTTGAATATTCGGCAGGTTATATAGTGAACGTATTGATGTCGATTTTCGAGGGTCGAAAATCTCTGTCCGTTTCAAGAAGCATCATATATTTCAGTAGCATTAACATATTCACAAGTTATTTGTATGCAACAAACATTAAAAGATTTTGGTTTAAACTTTACAAAATTACCAATATACTACGATAATACTAGTGCGATTAATTTATCTAAAAATCCAACTCATCATGCTAGAACTAAACATATAGATATACGACATCAATTTCTAAGATAACGTAAACAAAGAAATAATCTCACTAGAATTTGTAAATACAGAAAATCAAATAGTTGTTCTATTAACAATACCATTGAACCAAACATCATTTACTAAGCTAAGAAGAGAGTAAGGAATTTGTTCTCTATCAGAAATATAAAAATAATAACATATAAATCAAAAATTAAAAAGAAAAACAAATCATCAAATGTACACTACATACGTCGACATATGTAACAACCCGTAAATTTTAATGGTTTTAATAACGTAATTAACTGAATTTTTGTGAAATTTTAAATAATTGAATTTGGAAATAAAAATTTGATATTTGGAATACGTCTATTTAAGCAAATGGTAAATTTTCATCAGATAATTTGGAAGTTTATTTTATTGTGGAAATTTTATTTAAATTTAAATCAGTTAATATTTGATGATGATAAAATATTTTCCAAACCTGAATATTTTTATATAATAAATTTGTAAATCATTTTCTGAGTGAGACGTCATATTTCGTTTTGTCAAAATTGGACTTCTAGCTCCATTTATCTTATTTTCTGCAATTTTGCAGCATTTCTGGTTGCGGAAATTCGAATTTTTATAATTCGATCATATCACTGATATCTTTGTACCGTTCTATTCGCCTCGTCATGCTGATCTCCGTAGTATATTTAAATCTGTTTTTTGGGACTCTGCACACGACGGAAATGACAAAAACAGGTGTCGTATCGGTACCGTACCTGTGACCTTTTGTTTTTTATTGCCTATTGAACTTCAGCCGTGTCATCCAAGCAACAATAAATTGCTTTAATTATTCACCAAATCAAAGCATTTGACCGTTGTTGTTTCATTATTTTCATATATTGTATCTGACTGTTCATTGTTTTGAGACAGTTCAAATTGAAAAATAATAGTATAATGTTTCTATATAATCTAAAGCCTGTGCATTCTTATCTGTAGCCAACTTTTCACCATTCCCCTTCTCTCTTTCGCCTTCTATAATAAATAATATAAGTATATGAAGGCCAGAATATTAGGTTCTGCACATCCTCTTTTTTTTCCTTTTGAACTGTTTATCTCCTTCTTCGAAAAAAAAGCAAATCGCCTCCATCGTTCGCCATCTTCCTTCCACTCTCGACCAGCCAAGCACGAACACCACTCCCCTGCTCTCCTCCCCATGCAAACAAACCCACACTAGCAGTCGCATACATCCTTCCCATTATCATGCACCGCACGCGAGCAGCTCTCCCCTCACGCCACCGTAACTCCAAACTTCGACCACTTTTCCCCTCTTCCTGGCTAAGCGCAGTTCACCAACTCACCCGCTACTTCACCGAGAAGCTCTGCCGAGCATGACCCATCATCACCTCTCCCTCGTGTGACCTCCCTCCTCCTCCTTAGCCGCCTGCAGTTTTTGGTATGTTTTGTTATATATGTTAATGTATATATGTATAGTATAAAACGGTGAAGGATTTATATATATGTGTGTGTGTGTGTGTGCACGCGCGCGCACTGTTGCATTTATATATATATATATATATATATTTCGGTCCAAAGAGTATGCTATGTATATGTACTTTGATTTAAATAAAGTAGGTTTGAAATATAACGTGTACTATATACACTTTGATTTTTATTATAAATATATATATGTAGCATCTATCATATATAGTATAAATAGTGTAAAGTTTAGTCAGTGTTCTATTCAAAGAAAAATATATATTGGTATTTATACGTGTTTATATAAAAGTTTCCACAATATATAGTTTATTAACTGTTACGTATAATATATACAATTCTGTTATATACGTATTTGTAGTATACACAATTACTGTTAAGTAAGCTACATTTTTGTAAATATAGTATATGGTCTCTATGAATGTTTTATATATATTGTGTTATATTTGATTATATTAAGATATATTCTATTATAAAAAATTTGTCTGTTGAGTTTTGATGTATAAATTTATAAAGTTATATTAGTTTTACTATTAAATTTATATGAGTATGTGTAAGTTATTTGTTTAATATAAAAATAAGGCTATGTTATAGTGTATGACCTGTGAGTGAATTTTAATATTTTGTTATAGTATTATGTCCTATTATATTAGGGTAGTATATCTAATTCATTAAACATTGATTTTTATATTGTATGAATATAAGCTTTGTAGTTGTATATTTTCCAATCTAGAAGCTACTTTGTTTCTTCTGTCTTATATTTTACAGTATATTTTCCAAGCTGAAAGTAAAGGTTTATATATGTGTTCAAGGTATATGTTAATATACAATTTGATAAATAGTGGAAATACATTCACTTCGATACGAGTTGTATATAGGTACATATTGGTTTATCTATAAGTACGCGTGCATTTGGTTTTGAGATATATATGTATATACCTGGATTTTGGTGTTAGTATGCATGTGTTTTAAAATTTATTTTGATTTTTTTTGTATGGATCTTAAGGTATAATATGTTAGTTTATATAAGTTTTAAAAATATTAATTTTAAGATAATAATTAATAACAGTATATATTTTTTTCCCGTCTATATCTAGCTAATTCGTTTAGTTTCGTCAACTCCTATTTATCAGCTTTGTTCGTCGATTCGTGCCAATCTTCCTTTGCTTTGAAATTCGTAGCTTGTTCTTATAACAACCCGGGGTTTTGCGCCGATTAATTATCGTCATTAGACGATTAAATTCTGCTGGCTAATTGCTTTTGGGAGTTTTAATCGGGTTGTGATTCTTTTAATAATTTGCTAAGGGATTATGCAGGCTTTTAATGAAGTCTTGGCCCACATTTTTATGGGTGCTGTGTTGTATCAAAAGGCAGAGACCCGTTCCTTTTCCTTCATTTATTCTTTTCACAAGCCCTAAACTAATCGAACGGAAAATGGCTGCTCGTTCTCATTCGTTTCCTCTTCAACTAAATTAGGGCTTTGTAAATGAAGTGCCGCTTTGTCAAATTGATTTCAGAAGCTTCGATTTCCTTTCTTCGTTCGATTATATTGTTCGCGGCTACTTCAATTTGGTCGAGTTGATTGTCAAACGATATGCGATTCCATGACTTCGGCTGTTGGATCGTGCTCTTCGAATCCAAGGTGAGTGATTTTCACTCGCATCTAATTCAAATTGTTGAACTCGTCTTCTTATTTTGTTTTTGTTGACTTCGGTCTTGCTTTGAATTTGACTTCAGTCATTTTGATTCTGCTGTGTGAATTTCTTTGATTGACTTGCGGCATGACATTGATATTTTTAGTTGTCTGATCATCCCTGTAGCATACTCAACTTGTTCGATTTTACTTGCCGTTCCATGGCTTCGACATGTGTTCGTTGTTGATTTTGTGAACCGTTGCATGACTTCGACTTGATTTCGAATTTGACTTTGCATTAGTTTTGAGAATGACCACTGCTTGACTCGAAATCTGGTCTTTGCTTGCATCTGTTCCTCATGTATATGATATCACCTCTGTTGATTTTGGTTATGTGACATTTGATGTTGTACTCGATTTTGGTTGCCTTTAAATTCTGGTAGCACTTGAGTTGATGATTAGACTTCATGTAGTCTTTGGTTCAGGTTGCTTCTTTGTTTCAGTGCTTATACATATATATGTTCACTGATATATATGTCTTCATGTTGTATGTTTCTTTGTTGCATACCTGTGCACATTGCTTTTGCATTGCTGACTTCAGATTGGTTATCCACTTTGTCTCTGATCTGTTGGCACTGCATCCATGTTTATATATGCATTCATGTATGTACATATTTGCTTTCATCTTGTACATCTCCGTCTGGAGTAGTTTTGAACTGTTGTGGCTACACTTTTGTTGTCATTGCATGTTTGAAACTGTTGTACCTGTTATTGTTTCAATTGAAGTGATTTGGTCGAGTCTGTGTTCTTGTTTGTTGAGTCACTTGTACTTGACAGTTTTGACTTTGAACACTAGATATTAATTCTGTTCTTCACTCTGTTGACATGCTTTGTCTTCAACATCTCTGTACTGTTCACTGATTCGCACTGCAGTTGACTTTGTACATTTCTCTGCTGACTTCGGCTTTGATTTCTGGTAGTACTGGGTTTGACTTGACTTGAACCTGCCTCTGTTCATTTGTGTTGGGCATTTGTAATTGTAGTTTCACTGCAACCTTAGTTTGCATATCGAGTTGTACACATATATGCTGCTTGGTTGGTATTGTGTACTTCATGACATGTTTGTATATATACATGTGTTTGTGAGAAAATGATTGCTGCATCCAATTTACTGCATATATATTTGAGGTTGTACCTTTGAGTCATGTGCCTTGTCTGGTTCATCTGGTTACAGTACTGTTGTTTCGATCGAGTCTGGTTCATGTATATATGTATGCTTGCATCTGAATTGTGTACTTGATGCAGTTTTCATGCAATTGGTTTCTGGTATCACTCTTTGAGACAAATTGCATTTTAATTGTTGGCTTTGACATTGGATTGTTTAAACGTGCATCCTGACATGGTTCATGTCGTATTGATGGCATTGTCCAGTTGAGTTTGAGTTGCTTAACTTGAACTTGATCTCGAGATGGTGCCATTTGCTTTTGGATTCATTGAGCTTTTGTGTATTTCATCACTATAGTGGCGAGGCAGTGCACGTGAACGTGTACTGCAGCCCTATCGAAATTGACATTTTAATTGATAATTTCAATTGCTTGAATTGTTTCATGTGTTCAATTCAAATATTTTGAAATTGTAATTTGATTGGGTTCAATTTAATTATCTTGTTGCTATCTAATTATCTACTGGACAATTAGATTATGAGTTTACTAATTATCGTATCGATAATTAGATATTGTTGTTTCTATTGCTTTACAGGATTGAGTTTTGCTTTGGCCACTTGCTGTTAATTGCTGTTTAGGCAATTCCGTTGTTTTCTAAATTATCTTCATTGATAATCCTTTGTATTTATCTTTGTTGATGATTTGAATTTGCTGATTTGTTGTTTAACACTGTTTCATGTTATATCTACCGTTATCTGATTCTCTTATTGAAGGATTGGATATATGAGATTTATTGTGACTGTCGTCTATTTGATTATTTAATTATTATTGCTTCCATGCATTAATAACTGAGTTTGAATTAGACTGACCTGCATACTATTTTCTTTTGAATTAATACTCGGGTCAGACCGAGTTATTTCAGGTTGTTGATATCTTGCTTTGGGTTGCTGCTTGAGCTATGAAGTCTCTTCATATCTTTTGGAGTAGTCGTTGTCATAGTATAGGATGATATGTATTCATGTATATTATTTATAATAATGTACTTGTATATGTAACTTCTAGTGTCAACAGTTGTAGTTGTATTATATGTATTGTATCACATGTATTGTAACCGACTTCAGTTATATATATATGTATATATATGAGATTTTATATTATCTGTGTTCCGCATTTAGTTTATCTATGTTATTATTATATATGTGTCCTAAACTATTATGAACTATCGTAGTTCATTTTATACTGGAATTGGATATGTCGATGGGAGTAAATAAACAAAGAGATGAAAAATATATATACCACTCCTATCGAGATAACCAATACTAGTGTAAGGCCTAACTACGGATGGCCGCTCCTATCCAGCCTTATTCTTCGTAATAACAGACAGTATTTCTTTTAATACTCTTTGTTATTGTGAGCATAGAGGTGGGGCGTCACAGTTGGTATCAGAGCGAGGGGTTTATGGACATAATATAGAACATAACTTAGATGGAACATGTGTTACAACTAATTGTTGATGTTTTATTTATGCTTTGAGTCAAAACTAAAGTTTTGAAATCATGATGAAATTTTTAAATATCCTTATTTAAAAATAAAGGTGAAATTGTGTTTTGATGATTGATTAATTTGTGTTCTATTTATCAGAGTGCGCAGCGGAAACAGAAGGGCTGTCTTCAATGTGTACAACTGATAACCCTTTTGATTTAAAAATCAAAATATGAAAATGAAATAAATTTCAATGTGTTGTTACATAGATGTATTTATTTTTGTTTTCTTTGAAAGTTTCAAATCCGATTTGAGGATCCGAAGCGATTGCAGTTATGAGATTTTTGCTGTTTTAAATTATCTTCATTGAAGATATAATCGAGTGATTTCTTTGTTCATCTTGTAGTGTGCGTGCAAATTTGAGTTGCACGTTACTGGATTAATTTTACGTTGAATCGGTGTTTGGTTTAAACGTATTTTGTTGCCGTTATTTTTATAATGGGATTTTTACACCGATGCTAAAATTTTGAAGCACGGTGTTTTGTTGACATTTTTAATGAATGAAAATTCACTGGTATTATATTTTGATGTGAATTATTTTGATGAGATTCTGACGCATAAAAATTACTGTCGCTTTGACTTTAGTAACCGTCAGATTTAAAGTGGATTTTCAAGCAGTTAGCCCGCAATGCTGATTTGATACCCATTTTTACGGTGTTTTGAGAAGTGCGATTTCCTTATCAAAATTGTTACAGATGTTGCTGTTTTAATCTCGTGTTTTGAAAATTGTTTTTAAAATAAAATTGTTTTAAATTTTTTACAGTTTGCGCTTTTAAAAGGATGAGGAAGCGATTTAAATGCTTCAGCAAAATTGAGGACTATAAACCCTCACTTTTACTGATTCGCTTAATTCCGGACTTGTCCGTTTGAGAACGTAAAATGTTGTTTATTTAAAATACACAATTTTGCACTTTCAAGGAAACGATGAAGAGAATTATACGATTTAGTAAAACTCGTGGTATAGGACATGTGCGTTTGCTATTTTGGTTAATTCCGGACTCGTTAATTGAAATAATTGTTGTTTTGATGATTTTGATGATTTTGTGTGCTTTCGAGCCACTATATTGGACCTTCGGGTCATATGATGGACCTTCGGGTCAAATACCAGTACTAGACCTTCGGGTCACTCTGCGGACCTTCGGGTCATTTGTTGGGCGCCAAAACTATGATGACGGTACTTGGTAGGCTTCGGCCATATGTTGTTGCACGTGCGGCGTAGCTTAGACTCGCCATATGCTGGGATCGATCCACCTTTTATGTTGATTTTCTAGATTATCTTAATTGATTTCTAGATATTTGCTGTTTCTAATTATCTGCAGGTAATTAGATATTTGTTGATATGAGTTCTAATTATCTTTGTTGATAATTAGATATTTGCTGATTTGAGTTCTAATTATCTTTGTTGATAATTAGATATTTGCTGATTTGAGTTCTAATTATCGTTTTTGATAATTAGATATTTGTTGTTTTCTGATTATCGTTTTTGATAATTAGATATTTGTGATTTCTGATTATCGTTTTTGAAAATTAGATATTTAATGTTTTCTGATTATCGTTTTTGATAATTAGATATTTGTTGATTTGAGATTTCTGATTATCGTTTTTGATAATTGGATATTTGTTGATTTCTGATTATCGTTTTTGGTAATTAGATATTTGTTGATTTGAGATTTTTGATTATCGTTTTTGATAATTAGATATTTGATGTTTTCTGATTATCGTTTTTGATAATTAGATATTTGTTGATTTGAGATTTCTGATTATCGTTTTTGATAATTAGATATTTGTTGTTTTCTGATTATCGTTTTTGATAATTAGATATTTGTTGATTTGAGATTTCTGATTATCGTTTTTGATAATTAGATATTTGTTGATTTGAGATTTATGATTATCGTTTTTGATAATTAGATATTTGTGATTTCTGATTATCGTTTTTGATAATTAGATAATTGTTGTTTTCTGATTATCGTTTTTGATAATTAGATATTTGAGATTTCTGATTATCGTTTTTGATAATTAGATATTTGTGATTTCTGATTATCGTTTTTGATAATTAGATATTTGAGATTTCTGATTATCGTTTTTGATAATTAGATATTTGTGATTTCTGATTATCGTTTTTGATAATTAGATATTTGTTGATTTGTGATTTGTGATTTGTGATTATTGTTTTTGATAATTAGATATTTGTTGATTTGAGATTTCTAATTATCGTTTTTGATAATTAGATATTTGTGATTTCTGATTATCGTTTTTGATAATTAGATATTTGCTGATTTGAGTTCTAATTATCTTTGTTGATAATTAGATAATTGTTGTTTTCTAATTATCTTTGTTGATAATTAGATATTTGTTGATTTGAGATTTCTGATTATCGTTTTTGATAATTAGATATTTGTTGATTTGAGATTTCTGATTATCGTTTTTGATAATTAGATATTTGCTGATTTGAGTTCTAATTATCTTTGTTGATAATTAGATATTTGTTGATATGAGTTCTAATTATCTTTGTTGATAATTAGATATTTGCTGATTTGAGTTCTAATTATCTTTGTTGATAATTAGATATTTGTTGATTTGAGTTCTAATTATCGTTTTTGGTAATTAGATATTTGTTGTTTTCTGATTATCGTTTTTGATAATTAGATATTTGTGATTTCTGATTATCGTTTTTGATAATTAGATATTTGATGTTTTCTGATTATCGTTTTTGATAATTAGATATTTGTTGATTTGAGATTTCTGATTATCGTTTTTGACAATTAGATATTTGTTGATTTCTAATTATCGTTTTTGATAATTAGATATTTGTTGATTTGAGATTTCTGATTATCGTTTTTGATAATTAGATATTTGATGTTTTCTGATGATCGTTTTTGATAATTAGATATTTAATGTTTTCTGATTATCGTTTTTGATAATTAGATATTTGTTAATTTGAGATTTCTAATTATCGTTTTTGGTAATTAGATATTTGCGGTTTTGCGATTTGTGATTTGTGTTTTCTAATTATCTTTGTAGATAATTAGATTTTGCTGTTTTCTAATTATTGTGTCGATAATTAGATATTGCTGTTTTGTGATTTCTGTATTCTAATTATCTAATTGATAATTAAATATTACTGATAATTGTATTTATTCAGTTTTGTTGTTTTCTGGTTATCTATTTGATAATTAGATTTTGTTGAGAATTTGTGAATTTTTTTATGAAATTAAAAGATTTCTTTGGCGTTTGTATTCTTGACCTTTATTTTCTAGCTTAACCGGTTTATGTTAGAAAAATAATTGTTATTGACGACTTTAATTATGAAAATTACGGGGACGCAATTTTTATAAGGAGGGGAGTCTGTAACAACCCGGGGTTTTGTGCCGATTAATTATCGTCATTAGACGATTAAATTCTGCTGGCTAATTGCTTTTGGGAGTTTTAATCGGGTTGTGATTCTTTTAATAATTTGCTAAGGGATTATGTGGGCTTTTAATGAAGTCTTGGCCCATGTTTTTATGGGTGCTGTGTTGTATCAAAAGGCAGAGACCCATTCCTTTTCCCCCATTTATTCTTTTCGAAAGCCCTAAACTAATCGAACAGAAAATGGCTGCTCGTTCTCGTTCGTTTCCTCTTCAACTAAATTAGGGCTTTGTAAATGAAGTGCTTCTTTGTCAAATTGATTTCAGAAGCTTCGATTTCCTTTCTTCGTTCGATTATATTGTTCGCGGCTACTTCAATTTGGTCGAGTTGATTGTCAAACGGTATGCGATTCCATGACTTCGGCTGTTGGATCATGCTCTTCGAATCCAAGGTGAGTGATTTTCACTCGCATCTAATTCAAATTGTTGAACTCGTCTGCTTATTTTGTTTTTGTTGACTTCGGTCTTACTTTGAATTTGACTTTGGTCATTTTGATTCTGCTGTGTGAATTTCTTTGATTGACTTGTGGCATGACATTGGTATTTTTAGTTGTCTGATCATCCCTGTAGCATACTCAACTTGTTCGATTTTACTTGCCGTTCCATGGCTTCGACATGTGTTCGTTGTTGATTTTGTGAACCGTTGCATGACTTCGACTTGATTTCGGATTTGACTTTGCATTAGTTTTGAGAATGACCACTGCTTGACTCAAAATCTGGTCTTTGCTTGCATCTATTCCTTATGTATATGATATCACCTCTGTTGATTTTGGTTATGTGACATTTGATGTTGTACTCGATTTTGGTTGCCTTTAAATTCTGGTAGCACTTGAGTTGATGATTAGACTTCATGTAGTCTTTGGTTCAGGTTGCTTCTTTGTTTCAGTGCTTATACATATATATGTTCACTGATATATATGTCTTCATGTTGTATGTTTCTTTGTTGCATACCTGTGCACATTGCTTTTGCATTGCTGACTTCAGATTGGTTATCCACTTTGTCTCTGATCTGTTGGCACTGCATCCATGTTTATATATGCATTCATGTATGTATATATGTGCTTTCATCTTGTACATCTCCGTCTGGAGTAGTTTTGAACTGCTGTGGCTACACATTTTTTGTCACTGCATGTTTGAAACTGTTGTACCTGTTATTGTTTCAATTGAAGTGATTTGGTCGAGTCTGTGTTCTTGTTTGTCGAGTCACTTTTACTTGACAGTTTTGACTTTGAACACTAGATATTAATTCTGTTCTTCACTCTGTTGACATGCTTTGTCTTCAACATCTCTGTAGTGTTCACTGATTCGCACTGCAGTTGACTTTGTACATTTCTCTACTGACTTCGACTTTGATTTCTGGTAGTACTGGGTTTGACTTGACTTGAACCTGCCTCTGTTCATTTGTGTTGGGCATTTGTAATTGTAGTTTCACTGCAACCTTAGTTTGCATATCGAGTTGTACACATATATGCTGCTTGGTTGGTATTGTGTACTTCATGACATGTTTGTATATATACATGTGTTTGTGAGAAAATGATTGCTGCATCCAATTTACTACATATATATTTGAGGTTGTACCTTTGAGTCCTGTGCCTTGTCTGGTTCATCTGGTTACAGTACTGTTGTTTAGTCTGGTTCATGTATATATGTATGCTTGCATCTGAATTGTGTACTTGATGCAGTTTTCATGCAATTGGTTTCTGGTATCACTCTTTGAGACAAATTGCATTTTAATTGTTGGCTTTGACATTGGATTGTTTAAACGTGCATCCTAACATGGTTCATGTCGTATTGATGGCACTATCCAGTTGAGTTTGAGTTGCTTAACTTGCACTTGATCTCGAGATGGTGCCATTTGCTTTTGGATTCATTGAGCTTTTGTGTATTTCATCACTATAGTGGTGAGGCAGTGCACGTGAATGTGTACTGCAGCCCTATCAAAATTGACATTTTAATTGATAATTTCAATTGCTTGAATTGTTTCATGTGTTCAATTCAAATATTTTGAAATTGTAATTTGATTGGGTTTAATTTAATTATCTTATTGCTATCTAATTATCTACTAGATAATTAGATTATGAGTTTACTAATTATCGTATCGATAATTAGATATTGTTGTTTCTGTTGCTTTACTGGATTGAGTTTTTCTTTGGCCACTTGCTGTTAATTGCTGTTTAGGCAATTCCGTTGTTTTCTAAATTATCTTCATTGATAATCCTTTGTATTTATCTTTGTTGATGATTTGAATTTGCAGATTTGTTATTTAACACTGTTTCGTGTTATATCTACCGTTATCCGATTCTCTTATTGAAGGATTGGATATACGAGATTTATTGTGACTGTCGTCTATTTGATTATTTAATTATTATTGCTTCCGTGCATTAATAACTGAGTTTGAATTAGACTGACCCGCGTATTATTTTCTTTTGATTTAATACTCGGGTCAGACCGAGTTATTTCAGGTTGTTGATATCTTGCTTTGGGTTGCTGCTTGAGCTATGAAGTCTCTTCATATCTTTTGGAGTAGTCATTGTCATAGTATAGGATGATATGTATTCATGTATATTATTTACAATAATGTACTTGTATATGTAACTTCCAGTGTCAACAGTTGTAGTTGTATTATATGTATTGTATCACATGTATTGTAACTGACTTCAGTTATATATATATATGAGATTTTATATTATCTGTGTTCCGCATTTAGTTTATCTGTGTTATTATTATATATGTGTCCTAAACTATTATGAACTATCGTAGTTCGTTTTATACTGGAATTGGATATGTCGATGGGAGTAAATAAACAAAGAGATGAAAAATATATATACCACTCCTATCGAGATAACCAATACTAGTGTAAGGCCTAACTACGGATGGCTGCTCCTATCCAGCCTTATTCTTCATAATAACAGACAGTATTTCTTTTAATACTCTTTGTTATTGTGAGCATAGAGGTGGAGCGTCACAGTTGGTATCATAGCGAGGGGTTTATGGACATAATATAGAACATAACTTAGATTGAACATGTGTTACAACTAATTGTTGATGTTTTATTTGTGCTTTGAGTCAAAACTAAAGTTTTGAAATCATGATGAAATTTTTAAATATCATTATTTAAAAATAAAAGTGAAATTGTGTTTTGATGATTGATTAATTTGTGTTCTGTTTATCAGAGTGCGCAGCGGAAACAGAAGGGCTGTCTTCGCTGTGTAGAGCTGATAACCTTTTGATTTAAAAATCAAAATATGAAAATGAAATAAATTTCATTGTGTTGTTACATAGATGTATTTATTTTTATTTTCTTTGATGTCGTATTGATATGGCTTTGAAAATGATATGATATTTTGAAATGACCACGATGTTATAATAACGTTTGGTTGTTAAAGAGACTGGGATCGGATATTGTCATACTCTTTGCCAATATCGAAAACCACTTTAACAACTGTGTACGTGGTGGAGATTTCAGAAATGAAGTAGGATGGTTTGGCGACGATTCTATATGGTATGACGTGACCCTGACTCCCATGAGTCAGCTTAGATGTGACTAAACCAAGAGCTATATCGGGCCAAGTGAGGTCATTCCTCCTATCGGACACATTTCTTCGATACCATTTTATTGCTTTTGTGATGTGATTGGGTGCACCATTTGATTTGGGAGTGTGTCATGAGGTGGGCGGTAGTAGCTGCTATGCGTTACCACCAATCCGTGAGTGAAATTGGTATATCTACCCTGACATTGCCTCGAGTGCCGTGTTCACATGCCCTAGCGCGCCTTCTACGAGTTTGTTTTGTACCATACCTATGGAGTGCCCTCTGATAGCCCTCCAGTTTACGGAGGAATTACGGTACTGTATAGACTATGGGAATATATAAAAATGTGTTAAGGCAGATATGGGTAATGCCTTAACGCTATTTTAATAGTTTACTTTACTATAGACATATTATAATAGCGTATATTACTACATAATAGATAGTTCAATGGATCCTTAGAGGATGGGAATCCCAAACATCCTTTAAGTTACTTGTATTTCAATTGACATTTCACTTGAGTTGAATTTATTATTATAAGAATGTTAAATCCTGACTCGAGTGTTTTGTGTTTTGCTTTACGCTCGGGTCAGACTGAGTGTTACAGCATTTGAGACTCACCTTTGGAGTTGGAGCTTCACTTGAAGATCCATCTGTATCTATTCAGCTTTCAGCTATCCAGTGGTTTTGTTCAGACTTGTCATCTGTTTGTATTCGAGACTACATTGTATTTGAGATATTCTGTTGTATTTTATTTCAAACTCTGATGTTTATATGGTAGCTTAATGAACTACTATTTATCTATTCCGCTGCTTAATTTTTGTAATACTCTGTGTTTGTGATTCTATGACTGATTTATTTACTGTATATTTTGAGTTTTGCCAAATATAAAATTAACAATATGTTGTTTTGAGCAATTCAAGTTCGACATGTGTGGATGCGAATGGTTCGAAATACCGGGTCATTACAGTTGGTATCAGAGCTCTGGTTTTGGCAAAGCTTAGCATATAGGGTAAATTTAATTACAGAATCACCTTCGTTCGAGCTTGAATCTTTTCTTCTTTGACTCGATTTCCTTTGAATTTTGGAACTTTCCCATTCGTTATGAAATCCATTTTGGTCTCTCCCTATTCATATTTTCTTGATTCTGGAGCATCCCATAGCTCCACTATATGATTTGTAAAGGGGTGAAACTCCTTTACAATAGGCATTGATTCACCGAAGATTTCAGTATCCTCGGTTTAGATGCTGTTATCTCTTGTTATGCCCGAATGTTCTCTAGTAGACGACCAGGGTAATTCTCTTGTGATCAATCTTATTCTTGAAGTCTCGGTTGACCCGGTTAAGGTCGCCCGTGATTTATATAAGTCTATCCATCTTTTCTCTTTTATTATTTAATTATCTTATCTCCCTTTCAAGCCTATTTTCTTAAATTGAACTCCGTTTGTTTAGGGTCTCTCAAAATTTGAAACACTATCCTTGTTCTAGAATCATTCTTGAATCATCGTGTGAGGGAGTGTATTTGTAATTAAATTAAAATGTTTATATTATGTTGTTTGAGTAGTCAAGTTTGAATTTTGGGTTTCGATCGATTCGTCTGGCTAACGATATCGATAGGAATTCCAAAACACTTGAACAGAGCAAACTGACACAATATTGTTTTCGAATTTGGTAAATGGAATAAATTTTGTGTATGATTATACTATATATATATATATAATTTTCTGAACTTAGATAGTAAAATAAATTGGTTGTTAGAAATGATAATACTAAATTATCATTTATTGTTTGTCAACATTCCTAAATCATTAACCATTCCTGTATGTCATGAGAAGTTGAAAATTTCAAATGATTTGCAAATCAAATGAATTTAAATTAAGGATTTGAGAATTTAATTTCCGGTACTTCTCAAATTTGGTTTTCAAAGATTTGGAAAATATATTATTTGGAGGTATTTTCGAATAGGAATTGTTTTCAAAGAATTTTAAAAGAAGTAAGTCAGTATTCTCCTATTTGTCATTGGAAAATAGTTTCGATGATGACTGCAGCATCATCGACATTTATTTTCGAGTCTTAGAGTGGAGAGACCACGTAGCAGCTTTGCTACACTTTTGTTCGAAAAGGAATTTGATTTGAATTTCTTGAATATGATTTGATTTACAAAATATATATATGTATATAATTATTTCAAAATAGTTTGAAGTGAAACCGGAAATTTGAATTTTAAAGTTTTATATTAAGAAATGGTTTCAAGTATTGAAATAAAGTGAAATTTTTGAATAATTGGAATATCTAAAATGATAAGTGAAATTAAA
Source organism: Allium fistulosum (assembly GCA_030737815.1). NCBI lineage: Eukaryota > Viridiplantae > Streptophyta > Magnoliopsida > Asparagales > Amaryllidaceae > Allium > Allium fistulosum. The sequence goes on along the minus strand of CM060904.1, from coordinate 1,120,587,949 downwards.
CCAACTTGTAATAGTTGAATTTGAATAAAACTTATTTGTATAATACTAAATTTCATTCTAATATATATAACTTACCTAAACTATTCAAAAAGTTAAAATGTTAGGGTGAATATATAGTTAAGGGTTGTACAAGAAGAAAACTTAAGTAATAAATTGTTCAAACTAAACTCTGGCTTAATATAAATGTTGTAGATAGAAGGAAAATTTGTATAGTATTTAATTGCACTCATAAACATTTATATAACTAACCTAGAAAGTTTAAATGTAATTAGAATGTAATTGGATAGTATATACTATGATATAAACAATTGGATATCAAAAGATGGTGTTTTGTTAAGGGAATTTATAGATAATAAATTGGATAATAAAAAGGAAATTTTATTTGTTGAATAACATATGGTTATCAAATGTATACACCTAATATATGTTGCAAAATATGTTAAGTGGAATAAATTAAACAAATAAAAAGAAGACTATGAACTTAAGAATAGTGAACTTGAATTTTGTGGAATCAGCTCAACTGAAGATAAATGGATAAAATAAATGAGCTAATTTAAAAATGAATTTGTTTGAAAGAAATATTGATAAAATTAAAGGAAATAAATTTTAAATTGAATGATTATCTATTAGTTGAATAAAATGGATTAAACCAAATCATTGAATATTAATTTATCTAAAATTGAAATCTATATGATTTTGAATAGTTGAAGTTAAATATTGAGGTGGAATTAACTATGGTTGATCAAATAGATTTAATAGATGAGTAAAATAAAACAAATTTTGTTGTAAATTTTTTGTAATAAATGTTAATAAATGGGAAACAAATCCATCGAATAAAAATAGGTGGAAATGAAACCAATCAAATGTGTACACAATATATTTGATTGATTAAATAAAATGAATTGGAATCAATTAATTGAATATAAACCAATTTTTAAAATAATTCAAATCTATGTGGTTTTAAAATTTATTGTTTTATTGGTATTTCAATATATTTTCTTTCTAGTTGTTTCTATTCTCCTACCTCCTTCCTTTTTGGGGACGAAAAGTTTTGAGTGGGGGAGAGTGTAACAACCCATAAATTTTAATGGTTTAATAACGTAATTAACTGAATTTTTTTGAAATTTTAAATAATTGAATTTGGAAATAAAAATTTGATATTTGGAATACGTCAATTTAAGCAAATGGTAAATTTTCATCAGATAATTTGGAAGTTTACTTTATTGTGGAAATTTTATTTAAATTTAAATCAGTTTATATTTGATGATGATAAAATATTTTCCAAACCTGAATATTTTTATATAATAAATTTGTAAATCATTTTCTGAGTGAGACGTCATATTTCGTTTTGTCAAAATTGGACTCCTCTAGCTCCGTTTATCTTATTTTCTGCAATTTTGTAGCATTTCCGGTAGCGGAAATTCGAATTTTTATAATTCGATCGTATCATTGATATCTATGTAGCATTCTATTCGCCTCGTCATGCTGATTTCCGCAGTATATTTATTTCCATATTTTGGGACCCAGCACGCGACGGAAACGACAAAAACAGGTGTCGTATCGATACCGTACCCGTGACCTTTTGTTTTCTATTGCCTTTCAAACTTCAGCCGTGTCATCCAAGCAATAATAAATTGCTTTAATTATTCACCAAATCAAAGCATTTGACCGTTGTTGTTTCATTATTTTCATATATTGTATCTGACTGTTCATTGTTTTGAGACGGTTCAAATTGAAAAATAATAGTATAACATTTCTATATAATCTAAAGCCTGTGCATTCTTATCTGTAGCCAGCTGTTCACCATCCCCCTTCTCTCTTTCGCCTTTTATAATAAATAATATAAGTATACGAAGGCCAGAATATTGGGTTCTGCACATCCTCTTTTTTTCCCTTTCGAACTGCTCATCTCCTTCTTCGAAAAGCAAATCGCCTCCATCGTTCACCATCTTCCTTCCACTCTCAACCAGCCAAGCACGAATGCCACTCCCCTGCTCTCCTCCCCATGCAAACAAACCCACACTAGCAGCCGCATACATCCTTCCCATTCTCATGCACCGCACGCGAGCAACTCTCCCCTCACGCCACCGTAACTCCAAGCTTCGACCACTTTTCCCCTCTTCCTGGCCGAGCCCAGTTCACCAACTCGCCCGCTACTCCACCGAGAAGCTCTACCGAGCATGACCCATCATCACCTCTCCCTCGTGTGACCTCCCTCCTCCTCCTTAGCCGCCTGCAGTTTTTGGTATGTTTTGTTATATATGTTAACGTGTATATATATAGTATAAAATGATGAAGGATTTTTATATATGTGCTGTTGTGTTTATATATATATATATGTATGTATGTATGTATGTATTTCAGTCCAAAGAGTATGCTATGTATATGTACTTTGATTTAAATATAGTAGGTTTGAAATATAATGTGTACTATATACACTTTGATTTTTATTATAAATATATATAAGTAGCATCTAACATATATAGTATAAATAGTGTAAAGTTTAGTCAGTGTTCTATTCAGAGAAAAATATATATCGGTATTTATACGTGTTTATATAAAATTTTCCATAATATATAGTTTATTAACTGTTACGTATAATATATACAATTCTGTTATATACGTATTTGTAGTATACACAATTACTGTTAAGTAAGCTACATTTGTGTAAATATAGTATATGGTCTTTACGAATATTTTATATATATTGTGTTATATTTGATTATGTTAAGATATATTCTATTATAAAATTTTTGCCTGTTGAGTTTTGATGTATAAATTTATAAAGTTATATTAGTTTTACTGTTAAATTTATATGAGTATGTGTAAGTTATTTGTTTAATATAAAAATAAGGCTATGTTATAATATATGACCTGTGAGTGTATTTTAATATTTTGTTACAGTATTATGTTCTATTATATTAGGGTAGTATATTTAATTCATTAAACATTGATTTTTATATTGTATGTATATAAGCTTTGTAGGTGTATATTTTCCAATCTAGAAGCTACTTTGTTTCTTCTGTCTTATATTTTACAGTATATTTTCCAAGCTGAAAGCAAAGGTTTATATATGTGTTTAAGGTATATGTTAATATACAATTTGATAAATAGTGGAAATACATTCACTTCGATACAAGTTGTATATAGGTATATATTGGTTTATCTATAGGTATGCGTGCATTTGGTCTTGAGATATATATGTATATACCTGGATTTTGGTGTTAATCTGCATGTGTTTTAAAATTTATTTTGATTTTTTTTGTATGGATCTTAAGGTATAATATGTTAGTTTATATAAGTTTTAAAAATATTAATTTTAAGATAATAATTAATAACAGTATATTTTTTTTCCCGTCTATATCTAGCTAATTCGTTTTGTTTCGTCAATTCCTAGTTATCAGCTTTGTTCGTCGATTCGTTCCAATCTTCCTTTGCTTTGAAATTCGTAGCTTGTTCTGTTGTCGAATCTCTCTAGCCTCGAAAGGTGAGCAATCACTCATGATTAAAATTCTTATATTTATTAAATTGATTTCAATTGAAACGACAATTGAAATATGCTGCTATTAGTTATTTAAATTGCTATATATATGCTATTATCTGTATCTTTTCACCTGTGACATCTGACACTCTGATATGTTATTTTTATTATATCTGTTATTGATGATATATGTCTGTTATTGATATGTTATATTATTATCATCACTGTTCTCACTCTGCAAGTTCCCTACTAGTATAGAATCCCCTATGGGTTGAAATGATACATACCCGAACGATCTTGTAGAACAGGAGAAAATCGTTATGAGTTGAAATGATAAACCCAAGCGATTTTCATTAACATTGAATTTGGGATTGCGGGTTGAAAAGATATATACCCGTATATATATAAATTGCGGATTGAAATGATAAATATCTGTATCACTTGACCATAGGATAGAAAATTATATACAGACACCATTGGTCTATATATATATATATATATATATATTGAAATGATTTCCATAGTTTTGAAAAGGAAATATATATATGGTTTTATATAAATATTGATTTTTAAAATATTGTACATATAAATGTTATTATATATATGTTTAAAATTCTTGATTTTTAAAGTTATATGTCTGAAATTTTTAAATTTATAAGTTAGTTTTGCAATTTTTATAAATTTAAAAATTTCAAGAATTTACTTATAATTTTCCTATTTTTAAAATATATAAATTAAGTTTTAATATAAAATAAGTTTAAATAATAAGATTTAATTTAATAAAATTTGATTTAATTAATATATAACAATGTTTAAGTATTTATTTAAAATTATACTTTTAAATATAGAGTTTATAATAATTTTTAATAAATTAAAGTTGGAAAGAGAAATAGAAATTGGTTTTAAATTGTATTTATTTAAGAATTTTACTCAAATAAGTTTGATTTGAAACTTATTAAATTTGAGATTTAAAGATATGATTTTATAACTTGATTTTTGATTAAAGTGATTTAAATGAATAATTTCAAATTGACATAAATTGAAATGGGATGTTTAGTTTATTTAAATTTGAAATTGAAGTTTATTTAAATGTTATTGGAATGATTAAGTAAATATTTCAAAACTAAATAATAGTAAAGTGAATTTGATATATATATGAAATTGTCAAATTTAGTTTTGTAAATGTTTGAATATTTAAAACTTTGAAATTTATTGAAGTTGAAATGGTTTAAATTGTAGTTATATCTACATATTTGAAAACGATATAAATTGGTTTATTGAGATTTTAATTGAAATGGAAGAACTGAGATTTGATTTAAATGGGATTTTGGAATTTGAGTTGATTTGATTCGATTTGTGAATTCGAGGAAACTGTTTTTATTATATAAAGTATTTTTAAAATATATTTAAAACTATTTTTTTATTTTTAATTATTTTAATATACTAATTATTTTATTATATAAAATATTTTATTATAAATACTATTTTCTATATCTAAATTATTTAAGTGGAAAGTGTTATGGATTTCAAAGTTATATTTCCAAAATGTTATGATTTCCAAAGTGTTATGGTTTCAAAAATGTTATAATTTCAGAAGTGTTATAATTTTGGAAAGTGTTATGATTTTGGAAATGAATATTATTTTAAGTGAATAATGATGTCGTATTGATATGGCTTTGAAAATGATATGATATTTTGAAATGACCACGGTGTTATAATAACGTTTGGTTGTTAAAGAGACCGGGATCGGATATTGTCATACTCTCTGCCAATACCGAAAACCACTTTAACAACTATGTACGTGGTGGAGATTCCAGAAATGGAGTAGGATGGTTTGGCGACGACTCTATATGGTATGACGTGACCCTAACTCCCGTGAGTCAGCTTAGATGTGACTAAAACAGGAGCTATACCCGGCCAACTGAGGTCATTCCTCCTATCGAACACATTTCTTCGATACCATTCTATTGCTTTTGTGATGTGATTGGGTGCACCCTTTGATTTGGGAGTGTGTCACGAGGTGGGCGGTAGTAGCTGCTATGCGTTACCACCAGTCCGGGAGTGCAATTGGTATATCTACCCTGGCATTGCCTCGAGTCTCGTGTTCACATGCCCTAGCGCGCCTTCTACGAGTTTGTTTTGTACCATACCTATGGAGTGCCCTCTGATATCCCTCTAGTTTACGGAGGAATTACGGTACTGTATAGATTATGGGTTTATATAAAAATGTGTTAAGGGGTATATGGGTAACGCCTTAACGCTATTTTAATAGTTTACTTTACTATAGACATATTATAATAGCGTATATTACTACATAGTAGATAGTTCCACGGATCCTTAGAGGATGGGAATCCCAAACATCCTTTAAGTTACTTGTATTTCAGTTGACATTTCACTTGAGTTGAATATATTATTATAAGAATGTTAAATCCTGACTCGAGTGTTTTGTGTTTTGCTTTACGCTCGGGTCAGACTGAGTGTTACAGCATTTGAGACTCACCTTTGGAGTTGGAGCTTCACTTGAAGATCCATCTGTATCTATTCAGCTTTCAGCTATCCAGTGGTTTTGTTCAGACTTGTCATCTGTTTGTATTCGAGACTACATTGTATTTGAGACATTCTGTTGTATTTTATTTCAAACTTTGATGTTTATATGGTAGCTTCATTAACTACTATTTATCTATTCCGCTGCTTAATTTTTGTAATACTCTGTGTTTGTGATTCTGTGATTGATTTATTTACTGTATATTCTGATTTTTGCCAAATATAAAATTAACAATCTGTTGTTTTGAGCAATTCAAGTCCGACATGTGTGAATGCGAATGGTTCGAAATACCGGGTCGTTACAGCATGCATGGATTAGATATGTCGACATATGCAGTTAAATTCAGAATTCAAATTTCCCTCCTAAATTCAAAATTGGAATTGGGGTTATATAACCACCAAATTTCGAATTCTTCTTCGTTTTTCTATCTTTTCACCGTTCTACCTTCTGAAATAAAATAATCCCATGGCCTCCTCTAATTTAAAGCGTCCAAGAGAGGAAAATTCCTCTTTTTTCTTCCCATCTCCTATACAAGGGCCTCTTCAGAACATCACCATGGCCAAAGTGACTAAATTGGAGGATGAAATGAAGAGTGTTCTGCAAATGATCACCGAAATACAAGTGATTCAACTTAGAATCTCCAAGGAACAAGAAAAATAAGGCTGAATCCTACAAAATCTATAGAAATATCTATTTGATAGTTCAACAAATTCAATAGTAATTAAAGAGGATAATCCTAATCCTACAAATGCATTAGAGGAAGAGGAAGAAGAAGAAGAGAAAGAACAAATGGATGAAGATGAAGTCCATTGTGTTGGAGAAGTCTGTTTCGATTGAGATGGAAATCTCGTCGAACAAAAAGGAAATTTTTGCCTTCATTATCCCTTTTGCCTCCATCCACAAGTCCCCCATAATCAAGAAAAAACCTTAATACTTAGGATTATCACGTTTTAGTATGATTTGTTAGGATTCGAATTTGGTTTGTTTTGTGTGATTTGAATTTAATTTTGATTAGTGTGTATAGACTTATTGATTGGACTGGATTGACTTGTGTGAATTAAATTGATTACTTGAATTTGTTTTTGTGTCACTTTAGTTTAAATATATATATATAGTGGATTGATGTGATTAATACAAATATTTTACGTTATGACTTATCATTCTTATCACTCTTATATATTAATGTTGTTGCTTTTTCTAAATAGCTTTTAAATCTCAGTATTATATATATTATGTAGTACCATAGTTAGGGCGAAGTTTTTTCGTTAGATTTTTGTTGTTGACAAAAGGGGAGAAATATATAATATCTAGTCATAGAATAAGGGGAGTTTTGTAACCTAGGGGGAATTATAACATATTTTATATACATGGTTGTCATCATCAAAAAGGGGGAGATTGTTAGTACCTTAGGCATTGGTTTTGATGACAACAACCGTATGACATTATATAAAATATAGATACTAATGTTTTTATCAAGTTATATATAATATATAGTGTAGGATATTAGAAAAGTATTAATTAAGAAGACTGCACAGTATCAAGTGAAGATTCAAGAGGCTAATATAGAGATTCAAGAGTTAGAGATTGAAGAGTCATGGGTAATGAAGAAATCAAGATTTCCCAGATAAATTATAGAGTCATAGAATTTTTGCTAAAACCCTGATAGCAGTTCTTTGATCTCTCCCTCCCTTCCTCTATTTTTCCTTTTCAAATGATTTTCAATTTCAAATATCTTAGAATTCAAAAATAGTTTTTAAAGAGAATTATTGTTTTCAAAATAATCTTTCAAAATAGCCTTTAAATTATTTCTACCTTTTGATTTTATTATACCTTGAGAAATTAAGTTTTTAAAGTGTTTTAAAATATACTTTAAATATTATGCTTTCTTATAATTTTAGTTTTAAAGCTTTTTAAATATTTATAAGTAAATTATAATATTTGTTATAATTTTGATTTTAAATATATTCACTTATACTTTATTATCTATATTTAAAATCCTTCATATACTTAAAATATTCGAAAAATAATTTTATAAAGTTTTCTTAAGTTTTGAGATAATTAAAATATGTATAATTATGTTTAAATGATTTTACAAAGTATCAAAATATTTCATGAAACTTAGTATTTTAAAAATAATTTTTATAAAGTGTTTTTCAAAATTACAAAGGATATGTCGACATATCCTCGTAGAGTATGTTGACATATGGATCTAAATTTGATTCTCTATTAACTACTCTCTGATCTCTCTCATCTTTCTCACTCAAACAAGATCAAAGTGCTATTTAAGAGGTTATAGAACCATTTGTATTTAAGATCTGCGATCTGTGTCTGTAAAACTCTATCAAGTCATACTCGTATATTGGTGGGGGGATTGTAGCTCGTGTAAATCAATTGGGTGAGCATGGTGACCCGAAAATTCATGTGGGTGTGCTTGTGGCCCATGTAGCCTCGATGTAGTGTGTGATGGAGTTTGGCCAAGGCCGATTTTACGGTAGTACATTAGGGTTTTGGATTTGGGGTTGTCGAAGGCGATTTATCCAAAGATGAGTGTGGATTCAAGCTTCTAGAGCAAAGGCGAGTTGGTGGGGTGCTCAATAGGAGGTTCGGTCGTCTCTGTTAAATCATGACTTATTGGCATAATGTTGAGCACGAGTAGGTCATGATCTACATGGGTTGATGGAGTTCAATGTCATTGGGTGTAAGCTTGCATGAAGAGGAGCATTGTAGCGAGGCGGTTTGTTGAATAATATAGTGTGGAGGGAGATTGAGGTGGAGGAAGGTTCGGCCGTTTTGGGTTTCTTCGTGCATGTGTGCACGTGTATAGGGAGTTGAGGAAGAAAGGGTTTTAAACTAAAGATGGTAATTAGTTGTTAATGATGTAATTTATTTATTTAATTAATTTGAATTCTTGTAAACTCAATAACTCTTGCATATAAGGTCGGATTTGGACGGGGTCTTTTGCGTTGGACTTATATCAATATTTCCTACGCATTGGAGTTGGATACGCTGAATTTGGAGCTAGTAGAATTTAGGACTAAAATCGAATGTCGATTGATTTTAGATCAAACCAAAATTCGAAAGCTTCAACTGGAATTTCGGTAGGTTAACTCACCTTTAAATAAACTATATGATAATCGTGTTGCTATAGATTATTATTGAATGCTTGGATGATAGTTTATATATTGTTGTTTGATTGTTTGTTTAGATTTGATTCTCGCTTGGAAGCGGATGGCATAAATAACTATTGTGTTGTAGGGAAAAAAGCAAGAGGAAGTCAAAGTATATAAGTAGAGAATAGGTCACTGCAAAACACTTCGAAATACACATAAATATGTATGATTTATAGGGGACTTTTGTAGAGAGACCTAAAGGTGTGACGAACAAGATTTTCAACCCTCGAAAATTGACACTAACACATCCACTGTATTGCATGCCGAGCACTTAATGCCGAGAAAACCAATCAATCAAGCGTAAAAGGAAAAATAAAGACAAAACAGAACCTTACAAGAATGGAATAATATATATTATTTCAATATATAATCTTTATAGCGGAAAGTTTAAATACATACATCAGATTCTATCCTAATCTCAACCTAGACAGTTATAAATCTATGTCCCTACTAGTGCTAAATACAAACAGTAAACAAATGCAATGGAAATGGATAACTATCTATAAAGGAAACTCTAACTTTTGCTCTAAGCTCCTCTAAAATATTCCAAGCTAGACCAGAACTACTTGGTTGCCCAAAAAAATAGGGCACCCATAGTTTAAGAGAAAATAAAATAAACTCCGGTTCAATCATTGGACTGGTGTGAGAAAACTCAAAACACGGAATTTTGAAAACAAAGGGGTATCCCATAAGACCACTCCGCACATAAACACAGATGAGTTTTTACCTTATGATAACCAAACCATTTGTTACGCAAAATCAGAGATATTATTTTTAATGATATTCTTTGAAAACTCTTTCAAATAAATATATAATCTTAGCCAAAATTGTTATATTTATTAAATTCCAGCATAATAGGTTTAAAACTAAAACCGTAAAGCTCGTATTAGAGAATGGATTCCATACAATGGTAAGGTAAGGCACTACCTTCTAGCAGTACATTTCTAGAGCGATGCACCTGAGGCTCCAACCTCTACCAACACAGAACCAGCCTACCTCTACCATAGATAGTACCGAATACACCATCACCCCGGTCGTTCCCGACTTATCGGTGGCTACAACATACACAACAAAAACAAAATATAGAGGGTAATCTAGAAAGGTGATGACTATATCCTAATAGGAGTGACTCGCTTAGTCCTGCCGCATCTACCATGTTTTTTCCATTACTGATGTGTGAGGCTTGAGGTAACGTTTTACCTTTCACATGATAAATCCCACTTTGAATACTGTTAACTCGCCTTTCATCAAGGCAGCATACTGGCGGATTTAACCCAACAGACTTCAAGGTTATCAAGGCCGGTGAGTGCAGAGTGATGGTTGTAGGGCCCGAAATCAAGTACAGATGGCTACATGGAGTCGGGATTGAATGGAATTGGTATATACGTAAGGCAGAATGTTTGAAGTACGAAATATAATTCAACGGATGGAAAGGATCGTCATAGATTGGCCTATAGAGGAAGGATCGGCATGGTTGGTTCCAGAGGGATCGGTATTCTCCAATGGCTTGGCAAGATGGAGGGGTCGATATATGAGATGGATCGGCATGGAGGGTTCGACATAGTTTAGTTCATGGGATGGATAGGTATGCCCCAATGTATATGTACAGGGATCGGCGTAGCTAGGTAGGGATCGGTATAGCTTGATGAGGATCGGCATTGTTTGATGAATCGAAGGGGTCGGCGCAGCTTGGTAGTATCATAGGGATTGGCATCATTTGGTGGAACCCAAGGGATCGACATGCTTTATTGAAGAAAATGGATCGGCAGGCTTCGTTGAGGAGGGATTGGCATATACCAACTTGCAAGAGCGTTCATGCAGGAAACAACCCATATCTTGAGTTCTACTAGTCCAATTGGCGTGAAACTTGGAGGCTAAACATAATACAACATGAAGGAGCTCCCCTAGGCATCACATGGTATTTGGAGCAAGTTGGAGGAATCGATACCTATCCCTCTAAAGGGATCGACAAAAATAAAGATTCAATCGATACAACTTCACGGAAAATGTGATATCTCACAAACCGTAAGTCGAAATTGCACGAATTTTAGGGAGCAAGTAGCTAACACCATGGGAACCACCCAGAGGGATCGCTCCCTATTTGGACACTAAAATAGGGATCGGTACCGGCCCCTATTTTGGGCCCCAATGGGCCAGGAATTTTTTGGGTGGCCTTATCTTGGTCTCACGAACCTTGGTGGTTTCACATAATTGAACTTTGGTGCTTTTACATAATTGTGTGTTGGTGCTCAATTTTGATGCCAACATTTTGGTGCTTTCACTGAGAAGGACTTGCATAAGCGTATTTGGAAGCTAGGAGCTCAGATTTAGATGCTTGGATACTTAGATCTAGAAAGCAATGGTTAAGCAATCAATAAGGCGAGTGCTACCGGAAAGGAGTCACCATGGAAGGAGTCAGGAGGCTTCCTCAATGGTTGGAGCTAATCAAGCATCTATCTATATCACCCAGGATGAAATGGAAACAATGATGGATGCTATGCAGGAATGGATGCTGAAGAGACAGGAGGAAATGATGCAGAACCTACTCCGACAGATTGGACAAGCTAGAGTGCAAAGCCAAGGAAATGGAGTAGCAGGGAATACTGGAAATATGGATCATGGAGTTAGAGCAGCAGGAGCTGAGGGAATCCAGAATCAAAACCATGGAAACGGAGCTAATAGACAGAGAAGTTGAATAGAGCAGCCGGGGACAGTCCCTAGCCATCCAAGAGGGATCAGCACTGATCCCTCTAGAGGGATCGGTATCGATCCCCAATGGCTAGGAGGCATGCCCCGGGTCCGGGTGATCGTGATGCTGGAGGACCAATGATCAATCCCGCGGAGCTTGGTGCGAACCAGAATTTGGATGCTCGACCGGAGGAATACGTTCCGGAATTCCCTCGTAGACTCGGGGGCGACTTGGGCATGACGATAGGAGGCTACCATTGGAAAACAATGACAGGTTTACGGAGATGATAAGGCGACCTATGCATGGAGGATTAGTGAACATGGATTTGGAAGATGTAAATAGAAGTCCATTCGCTCCAAATATCAGGCAAGCTAGGAATTCGCCATAGTTCAAACTACCAACGCTTGAGACATATGATGGAAAAATAGATCCCGTTGTTCATTTGACGAGGTACATGAGATACATGGAAGTACTGAGGGCATCAGAGGAAGTTATGGCACAGTGCTTCCCTTTGTACTTAATGGATATAGTGCACTATGGTTCAAACAGTTGGAAAGCGGCTCTATTGGCACGTGGACGAAATTGATCGAAAGGTTTATGAGGCAGTTTAGGGTTCACATCTCGAGACCCAAAAATGTGATGAGTTTGGCAACACTGAAGCAAAGGACCGGAGAGTCCTTGAGGAGTTTCTTAACATGGTTCAATGCTGCGGTGGCATTGGTAGATTGTCTAGATCCATCCATGGTTTTTATGGCAGCTGTATCTGGAATTTTCGATGGCACGAAGTTCAAGGATTCACCGCACGGGATCCACCTATGGATCTCGGAGAGTTTTATCATGAAGCAGAAAGGTTCCTGCGACAGGAAGACGCACGAGCAAACAAACCAAAGGTGAATGTTGTGCAAGGTGGAGGTCCGTCCGAGGAAGGTTCAAACAAGGATAAAGGAAAACGGAAAGCAGAGGATGGCTTTGATGGATCGAAGCATCTACGAAGGGAACCGAGATTCACCTCTTACACGGAATTGACTGAAACATTGGAACAGATATATCTGGATACTAGGGGGAAGGTCCCCTATCGAAGGCCAATGAGGAAAAAGCCTACAAACGATGAAAAGAAATCAGAAAAATACTATATGTTCCATGAGCTGAACGGGGATAGTACAAATGACTGCAGGCACTTAAGGAATGAGATTGAGGGACGTGTCCAGAACGGCAGGCTGTTGCAATACGTGAGAGCTCGGGCGAAGGCAGTGGAACAGGAGCAACCACCATCCGCATCGAACGGGAACTTCCCAGGATTGAGGCGTCAACTTGTCATCAATTGACCGGAATGACAAACAATAAGTCATAAACTCCACAATAAAACGGCTAAGTCACTTACACATGTATGGGATCGAGAACGGTCCCTAAGCATGCTCTGAGATGACAATGAACCATCACACCCGGAGATGCATGCATTGTAGTGTGTAGTTTTTGTTTTTGTTTCTCTTTTGGTACTTGGTTATATAACTCACTCGAACGTGATATCTGACATTGATAATTTTAAGTCCCAACCGGACAATTGCACTTCGCCACGAACGGCACTTGATCTCGAACGATCACATTTCACCTTGAATGGCACTTGATCTTGAACGATCACATTTCGCCTCAAACGGCATGTGATCTCGAACGATCACACTTCGCCTCGAACGGCACTCGATCTCGAACGATCACATTTCACCTCGAATGGCACACGATCTCGAACGATCCCACTTCGCCTTGAACGACACTCGATCTCGAACGATCACACTTCGCCTCAAACGACACACAATCTTGAACGATCGCATTCCGCCTCGAACGACACACGATCTCGAACGATCGCATTTCACCTCGAATGGAACTTAATCTCGAACGATCACATTTTGCCTCGAACGGCACACGATCTCGAATGATCGCATTTCACCTCGAACAGACACTCGATCTCGTGCGATCATCATCAGCCTTGGACAGCTACGAATTTGATTAACGATCTTGAACGGTCGTTACTAACAATCAGGCAAGATCACTGATTTGTTCACAGGTCATCAACGGAATTCGAACATTGGATTTAAGGCAATTCAAAACACGCCTTCCTATCGTAAGGCATGTTTTGTGGGGCAAAGTGTTAACCCACCTTTCATCAAGGCAGTATAACGGCGGATTTAACCCAACAGACTTCAAGGTTATCAAGGCCGGTGAGTGTAAAGCGACGGTTGTAGGGCCCAGAAATCAGGTATAAATGGCTACATGGAGTCGGGATTGAATGGAATTGGTAGATACGCAAGGCAGAATGTTCGAAGTATGGAATATGGTTCAACTGATGGAATGGATCATCATAGATTGGCTCATAGAGGAGGGATCGACACAGTTGGTTCCAGAGGGATTGGTATGCTCCTATGGCTTGGCAAGATGAAGATGGACGGGTCGGTATACAAGATGGATCGGCATGGAGGGTTCGACATAGTTTAGTTCATGGGATGGATAGGTATGCTCCAATGTATATGTACAGGGATCGGCATAGCTTGGTAGGGATCAGTATAGCTTGATGAGGATCGGCATTGTTTGATGAATCGAAGAGGTCGGCGCAGCTTGGTAGTATCAGAGGGATCGGTGTCATTTGGTGGAACCCAAGGGATCCTCGTGCTTTATTGAAGAATGGATCGGCAGGCTTCGTTGAGGAGGGATCGTTATATACCAACATGCAAGAGCGTTCATGCAGGAAACAACCTATATCTTGAGTTCTACTAGTCCAATTGGCGTGAAACTTGGAGGCTAAACATAATACAACATGAAGGATCCCCCCTAGGGATTGCATGGTATTTGGAGCAATTTGGAGGGATCGGAAGAAATCAGGATTCAATCGATACAACTTTACAGAAAATGCGATATCTCACAAACCGTAAGTTGGTATTGCACGAAATTTGGGAAGCAAGTAGCTAACACCATAAGGAACCACCCAGATAGATCGCACCCCATTTGGACACTAAAATAGGGATCGGTACTGACCCCAATTTTGGGCCCTAATGGGCCTGAAAATTTCTAGGTGGCCTCATCTTGGTCTCTCGAACCTTCTATCAAAGTTTTATCCCGATCCTTGCACGTCTTCCTCTATAAATACAGCATGCATGGCTTCAGAAAAGGGATCTTGATTCTGCTTCTCTTTATATTTTACCTAGGCCATACTCTGCCATTTTTATTCTTGAATTTCACAGATTTGTAACTGTAATCAGCAGTATAAGCTAATAAAAGGAAACTTTGGAGTGGACGTAGGCCGAAGTTAGCCGAACCACTATAAACCTGTGTTTCTATTTACTGCTTTTCGATTGTTTTAATTTTTGTTCTTTATTTATTTCTCTTTATATTTTTGTGACTGGATTGGACTTTGGTGCTTTCACAAACTAGGTGTTGGTGGTCAATTTTGACGCCAACAAATACCATATTGCCATTTCTAACAACACACTATTGATTTCCACAAAAGTACAACCTCTGAGCTAATACGTCTCTAAGAAGGGTGTTAAGTGTAGGAGGGGCTACCTCCTACACCACCAAACATATGTATGTTTGTAAAAATCAATGTACGTGGTCTTAGGAATGCAATGTCAGACACTCATCTATACAAGTAGTCCAGGCACATGGAAACCAAAGGCACTTCTCCTACTACATCATGTTTGGGAATAACTACTAGGATTAGTAGCAAGCTGTCCTTGCATCGAAGATTTCAAATTGAAGGAACCACTGCCCACATATATATGATAAGGGAATTACCCTAGAGGTTCGTGACAAACAGCCATATACTATTAAGATCTCTGTCTTCAAAATCATGATCTTCAACGTATTTCACTTTCAAACGTATATTGGTTCGAAGTGGTTTACAAATAGGAATCGCCCAAATCCTACCCCAGTTCCTCCGAACCAATTTATCAATAAAAGATGTTAAGTATGTGGGTGATTTTTATTCAATTTATCAATATCTGTTATCCACATAAAATATCTTCTAGAGATATGCCTCTTTAAACCATTCCTTTTTCAGTATATATGGAATCATTAAACCCCTTTTTAACATCGGAAACACCTAACCATTTCTCATTTATTACATAGGAAAATGTTTCCATAATTTAATAAAATTTTAATAGAAGTTTCATATTTTTAAAACATATCTTTTACATGGGTTAAAACCATGTAATCTAAGATGCTAAATTCAAAACCAGTTAGTATTGAGTAAATAGGATCAATAGGAATTATATTAATTATACTCAATACTAATTTCTGTATTCAACCTGTAGTAATCGTCGAATGACGGTGAAATCGCCTTTTAAATTCATACGGATAGTATGAGTTCCCTCCTCAGAATTTAATATAGAGTTTAATCAATATGTTTCACATATCACTACAATCTTATTATTTAAATTTCTTTTAGCTTTTGGAAATCTCCAAATCTCTTTTTATCTTAGGAAAATGTGGTCTGAGTTCATATTTTTAAAGATTTAAAAATATCCATTTTAAAGATTTTGCCATTTTGGTTTCCGAACTGCCAAAGCGCGACATTTTTGAAAACTTGGTTTGGACACATCTAAAATTTTACCGAATGAAATCTTGATTTTTATTATTTATTTAAAAAACATAGCTATAAGAGTTTATAAAATTATTATTTTGAATCATTCCACGCTATATTCCACTTTACAAATTGATCTAACTTTTGTGGTACGAAATCGTGAACTGCCGTTACGTGACGCGCCTATTTTTGACTCCAATTTCATATCTTGTCAATACTTCTTCGAATTGAATTTTAATGTTTATAAATCATTTATAAACCATTTTAAATCATTTTAAAGAAGTTTAACTACTCCGTAACACTTTTATAATTCATATAGGAAAGTGATTTCCTTTGTGTAAATTCGACGTGTATTTAACGTGAATTATTTCCACAACCAAACCGATATATTATCACATCCAAACAGGACAAACAACCATCATAAACAAGCATTGAAATCATATCATCATAGATTTTATAAAACAAATTAGTAGAGTTTCTCGCCTTCATTGGTTTCTAGATTTTCTAAATTTGACTATAGCTCCGCTACCACTACACCGAAGCTTATGGAATCAACCCTACGACCCTTGGAAGTGCACGGCCTATGCTAGAGAGGGTGGATGCTCGGCCTTGAGTGGTGATGGAGGGTGGCTGTGAGCTTTGAAGAGTTGGGAAGGGTTTTGGCACTTGATTTTGAGGTGGTAGAAACATAGCTTATAGTATATATTTTGACGTTACTTTGTCATAACTTTGCTTACTTTTTTCCAAGGCTTGGAAGCCATTAAAGAAGAGCTATTAGAGCTCAAGAAGGAAGAAAAAGAAGAGAAATGGTGTGAGAATAAGTGAGGGGGTAGAATGCTATTTGTAGCATTTTGGTAGCTTATCACTTAAGTAAAAGTAAAAATATCTCCCCCATCATCATGCAGCCCTCTCATCACCCCTTAGCTGCGACTTCCCCCTCCCATGTGCTACTCCATGTGCTTGTAAGCGATGGTGAGTTTTTTTTGGTTTGGTTAAGTAAATATCATGATATTTATAACTTTTACCTTGTGTAAATAACTAATTTACATGGTAACTTCTTATATGTATATCTATGTGTATGTATGTGTTATGAAATGTATGTATGCATATATAAGTCATATGTGACAACCCTGGTGCAACGTTCGATTACAACCTCCGTTTGTCAAACCGTTGCGGATTCGAAATCCGATTTTCATTCATATTTTTACTTCTCTATTAAACTATGTATATTTGTAAACAAATCTTGAAAATATATTTCTTATCATTTTAGAATAATTAAACCGTGCTTATTTGAATTATTAAACCACATAAATCAATATTTAAATAAGTGTTGCAAAATTCCGCCATTGAACTGCCAAAGCATGACGGATTTTGTAAAACTTTCCAAAACAAGTTTATATATTTATAAAACTATTATAAATCAATTATTATCATTATATAATAATTAAAATAAATTGTTATCATTTAAAATAAGTATTTGATTATTTAAACTTAATTTAAAATTCCAAAAAATATATACAAGTGATGATATCCTTGATGATGTCATAAATATATTTTATTTTTCAAAAATAAAATAAATAATTTATTATTTCATATTCTTGCCTAAATGGATAAATAAGTGTATGTATCCAGTTTAGTTCACTTGCTTTAATATTAAAAAAAATCTCAATTTTCCCGAAAACCAATTTTCATCGTTTTTCTAATGAAAATCCCCAAATATCCATGTTTGTTAATATACTTTAAAAACAAGTTTACCATCATTATTTATGGTTCAAAACAATATAACTTGTGTTATAAAATATTGTACTTGAATATTTCAAATATAAATATAATGTATCAAAATGATAAATTTGCGGTCGTTACAGACTTCCCTCCTTAAAAGAATTTCGTCCCCGAAATTACACCTAACCAAAAACTCGGGAAAAACATTATTTTAAATTTCAAAACCCGTGTTATTCTCACGGGTTATCTATATGCACTATCTGGTTCGACCTTAAATTCAAATTTACCACTTTGCTTCTGAATTTGTATTGATCCTCTAATTCTCTAGTGCGGACTTTGATCAGGCTCAAAAGCTTTTATTTTCCTTGCATAGTTCTCAACTATGATAGAAAATATAAGTATTCAACTAAAATCCTCATCAATGTTCATGGTCAAGAATCGAGTGATAAATCCTTACTCGGACTGTTGTAAACACCTCAAAGTTCCATACTCGAATCTTAGATCCGAATCATGGGACGAAATGATCTACGTATCTCATACGTACTTATTAACCTTCCCAAAAATTTTATGAAAACATTTCATAAAACTTTTATCTTTTATTCAAACATTTTTATAAAGATGCTTCTTTATACATAATTACTTTGAAAAATTTATTCACCAAAAAATTTCTATCTTATTTCCAAAGAAACCCTTTCAATTTTAACACTTAGAAAATACTTCTATATACTTAAATCTATAAACAAATCTTTGAGGAAAGCTTCATATTTTCCAAAACATACTATATTGGGTCAATATGAATGTTGTGTAAGACATCATTATGACAACCCAAAAACAGCAGTATAGGGATCTGATTAATAATACTTGATATTAATTTTCGATGTCAAACTTAAATTATTTATAAGTTAACAATGAAGCCGATCAATTTGGTGTATCATTACCTCTCCGAACTTGAATGAACGACATTCTTAACTTAAAAATAGATATAAATTACCCACCTTGAATCTTAACATCAAATATAGGATATGTATAAACCCTGTATACTATATAAAACATCTTCTTTCGGAAATCACTTGCTATAACAACAACGTTATAGTCCATGTCTTCCTCGTTTTCTCAAAATACTTATTACAATGATAATGTTGAAATCCATGTCTTCCTATTAATTAACATATTTTAAATCACTTTTAAAACCATTAAACTCCATTTGCAAATTCACTTTCAAAACATTCCTTTAAGAGATTATTTTACTTTTAAAACGAAATGCATCTCCCTTTATAAAATCATCTTCTAATTATCAAGACAAACCCATTTATATTATAAAACCATGTTTTATAATCTCCTTCCTTTTTATAAAATCTCTTTATTTATAAAATTCCATTTATAAAATCTATTCCTTTTTTAAATCCCTTTATTTATAAAATCCTATTTATAAATCTATTTACAAAATATCAATTACAAATCCATCTTTAATGTTTATAAAACACCATTTATAAGTCTATTACTTTATTTATAAAATATTACTTTTATAAATCTTTTATATAAACCATTTCAGAAATATTTGTTTCAAACTATTTGTATCTTCTTTAAAATTGTATTTCCTTTGTAATAAAAGATGGACTTATTTGTTAAAATACTCCATTTTTTCTTTTCAAAATAACTTTTATTTTGAGTCACCTTTCTTAAGAATTCAAATACAAAATTTATTATTTCAAAATACCACTATATTTCTTTTATTCCAAAAATTATAATAAACTCCTTATATTATAATATACTCCTTTTAAACAATATTAAATGCAACCACCTTGATAAAAATTAAAAATCACTAATTAATTTATTAATTAATGATTCATGTTACCTTTTTAACTTTAGAAAATTATATAGATCGAGCAACTCAAAATGATACCAAGGAAATGGGTACTACAAATAGTATCATATATTCCCTTAACAAGAAGGAGAAAAAAAAGTGTTTACCATCCGAACACAACTCCTGCCCATTTTTAGTCACTTTCAAGCCACTCGAACTAGTTAATCATCAGATTTTTTTTCAAAAATACCAGGATTTAAATTCTAAAACACATTTTATAAATCCAATTATAAAATCACTTTATTTTTTATAAAATACATTCATAAAATCATTTATTTAAAATGGATTCCTTTATCCTTAAATCAATATTATTTATAAACATCGCATGGTTAAATTGTGAAACTAAATTCACAAGGTGTTCGTATTTAAACTTTTCAATCAAATAACCAATCAATCAATGATAAGAACTGAATATTTTCACTCCCTTAACAACCAAACACTACATAAATAACTTTATCATTTGAAAGATATTCCTTTATATTCAAAATAATATACTAGGTAGAATTATTTCATTTACCAAATTTTCAAAACAAAAATCATTTTTATATAACATTAACAAATACGCGCTTTTATATAATACACTCAAACTCATTCTAGGATGTCACTTACCTAATCTCCAGTGAGTTACTCATCCTAGGGTATTAGTAATCCTCTCTTTGATAAGACTTTAACCCCATCAGGCTTAGGTGTTCACTCAACCTAAGGTCTGATACCGAATGTGATGAACGGGATTTTCAAACCTTAAAAATCGACACTAATACGTCCATTATATTACGTGTCGAGCATTCAAGTGCCAGAAAAATCGACCGATCAAGGGTAAAAATAAAAATAAAGAGAAAACAGAATCTTACAAGAAAAGAATAACATATATTATTTCAATATATATTCTTTACAGCGGAAATTTGAAATACATACATCAGAGTCTATCCTAATCTCACCTGGACAGTTATAAATCTCTGTCCCTACTAGTGCTGAATACAAACAGTAAAGAAATGCAGCGGAAATGGAAATGGATAACTATCTACAGAGGAAACTCCAGCTCTTGCTCCATGCTCCTCCAAAATGTTCCAAGCTAGACCTGAACTACTTGGCCGCCCGAAAAAATAGGGCACCTAGAGTTTAAGGGAAAAAAAATAAACTCTGGGTCAGCCATTGGACTGGTGTGAGAAAACTCAAAACTCGGATATTTTTTTAAAACAAAGGTGTGTCTCATAAGACCACGACACACATAAACACTGACAGGATTTTACCTTATGATAACTAAACCATTTGCTACGCAAAATCAGAGATATTATTTTTAATGACATTATTTGAAAACTCTTTTAAATAAATATATTTAATCTTAGCCGAAATTGTTACATTTATTAAATTCCAGTATAATAGGTTTACAGCTAAAACCGTAAAGGCTTATATTGGAGAATGGATTCCATACAATGACAAGGTAAGGGACTAGCTTCTGACAGTGCATCTCTAGAGGGATGCACCCGAGGCTCCAACCTCTACCAACATAGAAACGACTTACCTCTACCATAGATAGTACCAAATATGCCATCACCTCGGTCGTTCTGGACCTATCTGTGGCCACAGCGTACACAATAAACCCAAAATATAAAGGGTAATCTAGAAAGGTGATGACTATATCCTAATGGGAGCAATCCACTTAGCCCTGCCGCATCTACACTATTTTTGCCATTATCGATGTGCGAGGCTTATTGTAACATTTTACCTTTCACGTAACAAATCCCATTTTGAATGCCACATTGCCATTTCTAACAACACACTATTGATTTCCACAAAGGTACAACCTCTGAGCTCGTACGTCTCATAGAAGGGTGTTAAGTGTAAGAGGGGTTACCTCCTACAACACCAAACATACGTGCTGTCACATACCGAAATTCTCGACTTTCGAAAATTCGACATCGATACTCACATTATCGACTGCCGAGCAATCGAGTGCCGGAAACTCCAGTAATGAGGTTTTTAGAAAGAAGAAAAAGAGAAGAAAGAGAGAATAGAGAAGAACAACAACACGAAAGAACAACAGAACAGAAAACAATATCAGAATCTTACACATCGCAGCGGAATAACATATAATAGATAATCAATAGTCTTTTAAAACAAAGAACTATATCAGTTTATACATACATCAATCAGAGTCAATATCCAACAATGGACAGTTATATAAACTTGTCCTCATACAGAATACACAACGGAATAAATACTATCAGATACAAATACTACGTCTCGCCATCCAGCTTGCTTCCAAAGCTCCAGAATATCCAGAATATCCTGATAATATAACTCTAGGCTGCCCGTGTGGAAATTGGTGGGCACCCAGAGTTTAGAAGGGAACAATAAACTCCGAGTCAGTCATGGTGACTGGTGTGAGATCGTAAAACAGTTTTATCTTTAAAACAACAAGAAGATTTAAAGTCAATTCGCAATGCTTTTGGAAAATGAAACTACCATAAGACCTCCCACCACACACACAATGCAAACGCAGACTTGGAGGAGATTTCTTCTTATGATAGTCAAAGATGCTTACTACGCAAAATCAAATCATTTTTGATATTATTATTAGTGCATAGTGTAGAAAACATTTCGAAAGTATAATATAAATCTTAGCCAGCATAGGTACCATTATATTATGCCTGCTATAGCTGCCTCCTGAGGAGACAGGTTATACAATTGAAATCGTAAAGGCTCGTATTGTTTCTTTGGATTTCCAACAAATGGTCAGGCTAAGGAACTTCCTATCCACGATGGGTACGTCCCTGGAATAGACGACCCGAGAACCTAACCGGATCTCTGCCAACACAAGGCCGGGTTACCTCTGCAAAAATAGGTAACTACTGACACGCGTATGCCATCCCCCGATCGTAACCGATCTTCCCGAGGATCCCCGATTTCCAACAAACCACATAGATAATAATGCAGCAACCACATAGGTTAAGTATCTGGGCTCCATACCATGATACCACCTCTATCCAGAAGGAATGACATACACTAAGGGGCGCTACTCCCTAGAACCTTGCCGCATCCTTCCTGTTTTGACCATTTCCGGGGTGTGAGGCTCGATGAAGTCTCGTCCACAAAGCAACGCTTTATACAAAGCCCTGCTTCGGGTCAAACAAAATGATCAACCTATGATCACAAAGATATAAGATCAAACAAATGATCATATCACAAATGATCAAACACTGATCATTTCACAGCAACACTCAGTGTGCCACGTTACCAAATTGGGACATATCGCTGATAAATTTCAACTACATAACCTCTGAGCTCGTACGTCTCAGAGAAGGGTGTTAAGCTAAGAGAATAAATTCTCCGCCACCAACAGAAATGTATTTGAAAGAAATCAGCTTTATATCTTAAAGTGTAACGTCAGACACACAATCCATACAAGTCTGTTCCGGGATCGAACAGAACCGAAGGCACTTCTCACGAAGCCCTTGCATATCCGGATAAATTTCTAATCACGTCCGGACTTCCCGTCACTAAGGGTGATAAAACCTCTAAATCGAAGATCAGTCGATGTAGAGTAACTCGACGGTAATCCTTCCGTTTTCAAAAATATCCGGTCTTCAACACCGGTCTTCGAATGCGATTCATAACGACGTATCACATATTCGGAATGGGTTATATGACCCCATGGTCCTTTCCCGGCTAACCCGAATAGTGAGCGCTTATTTTAAAATAAGTGTGGCATTCAAATTCATCCAATTCACAACAAATACCTATCTAAAGGTAATTATTGATAGTCGGTTATTTAACTATCAATAAAGATGCGCAACATCATCAGATCCTAAATAATTTTCCAAATTATTTTATCTCCAAAACTATCTTCATTAGATATAAAATTTCCACACTTAACCGTTTGAAAACAAATTTCAAATATTCACTTTTCAAATTATCTTTAAAAGATAAAGTTTCAAACCCTTCGTTTCATATTGGAAAAGCAATTCCATACTTATTTAAAATAAGTAATTCACAAAACTATTTATTTTCAACATTTGAAAATATTCAATATACTTAAATCAATATTTAGTATAAATTCATTCTTTAAGGAAATCATTTACTATAACAACATTTATTTGAGTCAAAACGAATGTTACGTAAAACATCGTTACGACGACTCAAAATCACTAGTATAGGGATTCGGATTTAGATAGATATATAAATCCCAATACTACATAAAACATTTCCTTCCGGAAATCATTTACTATAACAATAGTGTTATAGTCCACCATTTCCTTAAATTTCTCAAAAACGTCTATTCCAACAATGAATGTTGAAATCTATGCTTTCGATAGTTCACACGTTTTAAAACATCTTTTAAAACAATTAACTTCATTTCAAATATCACTTTCCCAAAACCATATCCATTTTACTTAACAATATATTCACTGTCCAAAATCGTGAATATACTTCACTAATTACATTTCACTATTTTCTACACGTTTTATTTCAATAATAATTTGCTATCCAAAATCACGAATATATCTCCTTTAATAATCTTCTATATTTAATTTATCAAATTCAATCGATTTCGAATTTATAAACACGGTTATAAATTCTATTTCTATTTTAATAACAACCTCGACTTATAAATCTTCTTTTTGTCAACTTCTACAATTTTACTTATCAAAATAAGTGATTTCGGATTTATAAACAA
Organism: Allium fistulosum; assembly: GCA_030737815.1. Classification (NCBI taxonomy): domain Eukaryota; kingdom Viridiplantae; phylum Streptophyta; class Magnoliopsida; order Asparagales; family Amaryllidaceae; genus Allium; species Allium fistulosum. The sequence goes on along the minus strand of CM060904.1, from coordinate 1,120,563,230 downwards.
CTTTTATAAATTTCGATTCTATTTATAAAAACTTCAATCCCAAATCAATTTCGACATTGATTTAAAAATTTAGTTATCACTACTAAGTAAATTCCTCATTTTTTCTCAAATTATTCAATATTCTGTTTTAAAATGGATTCTTCAAATTGAAATCATTTTACATTGATTTCCCAATTTATTTCAATTTACCAATTTAAAATTTCTAGTTGGATTTCTAGCTTATCTTCTTTTAATAAATTCCTTTTTAAGGAAATAAATTTCAATCGTTTCTTTCAATCTATTTAAGAATCCAAATTTAAATTAAATTCTTCAATTTATAATCACTGTTTTATGAAATCCATTTATTTAGCATTTTCACTTTATTCTGGAATTTATTCAATACGATTATAAAAATTTACTTTTTATACTTTAAAAATTCCTTTCTTCAAAATTTCTTCAATTTCAAAATTGATTCACTTAGAAATTTTCTACTTGAATTTCAAAAATTCAATTTCGTTTATCTTTGGAATCCAATGATGTCAAACATCCATTCAGCTAAATTTTAGCTTTCAACAATTTCCAGACATCAATTCAATAACATCAATAATCATTCACAGATTATCACATCACAGTAGAAATAAATTCAATCAATGTGAGGGGTCCAGTTGGATCCCTCCAACCTGTTTCCCTGCATCCAAAGACGTTAGCACAATACCAATTCCGCTCCAGTACGGAATTATCGCGGTATATGGGTTTTATAAAAATCCGCTTACTAACGGCGCAATAGGGTCTCATCCGCTATACGAGGCGGGAAATCATCAATCCAATATATACATATGCCAATATGTATATATTGCTATATATATATATATAGATATATCCTACTATATCTAATATCACATCCAATAGCAAACATATCAATCAAATCAATAACTGCAATACAAATTCAAATCTGAGTGAGGAGATCTCACCTTAGCTTTTATTTTTGCCATCCATTTTCCAAATTGTATTGTTCTCTTGATTTATACCTTGTATAACAATTATATAAATTCATTAATATTCGAATTTAAATCGAACTATAAATCTATTTCTATTTTACAATTTAAATTCAACTAAGATTTTTAGTTAAACTAATAATTTAATTTAAACAATTTTCCATTTATCAAATTTTATCCATTTAAACTAATCTTTTGTTTACTGAAATTTCTAAAATTATATACATATACTTATTATATTTTTTCTAACTCTACATATACTTTAAACATTATAATTCATTTATATTATCTTCCAAACATTTCTTTTTAATAAATGAGTTAAACTATATTTACTTTAATAAATTTATTTAATTTCAAATTTGAATTTTAAAACTAAGTCTCCTTTACATAAATTTTCTTTAGTAATTTAAATAGTTTTAGATAATCAATTAAACAATACAGTTATACTCCAACTTCTGTACATAAACAAACAGGTAACTTAAACAAATTTATCTCCCTTTTGAATAGATTGTAAAAATAATCTATATAGACCCCTAAATCCAATATTTAACTTAAACCATTATAACTTTCAACTCTAAAATTATTTCTGCTCACGTATATATATAAATTAAAAATCTGCATATATACTTTACTGTGTATGTATATTAACATATATATGTATATACATCTAAATTTGAATTTTTAAAATTTACTATAAGATCCAGTATGCGAATATACATGTTCTTTCTGTATATATATACATAAAGATATATGTTAAATTACATTAAAGTGAACTGTTGTGAATATATCTTTTTACTTTCGGCTTGCAATTTTCTATATATCAAATTATAATTTACTGTAAACCTTCACTGTATATTCACATACCTAGACTTCGAATTGAACCCAGAAGAACGACGACCACTGCCCCCTGTCAACTGCTCGACATCCCAGCCACGTCGCCAATCACCACTCGCGATTGATAATACGTTCGCGACACTACTGCTCCTCTCCCCCAAATCCAAAGCCACCACTTCCAGATGCTCGAGACCCACGACTCGACTGCGCCGTCGACATTCCTGCCACCACGATTGATCGCGAGCCATTCGCTTGCGCCACTAGCCACCAGCATCACGAGAACGCGCCTTCCAGCTTCGACCCATTCGAGAGCCACGCATCCATCAAATCGCGAAGCCCTACCACGCGAGCCCCAACGAGTTCGTCACTGTCCTTCAATCTCGATCGCGACGCTGCCTTCATCGCGACGAACCCCCAAATCGTGACACTGCTCCAAGCTTCTCACGTAGCCGCCATTTTTTATTTGTTGAACGAAGCTAGTAGTTTTTTTTTTCGTTCTAATTGAAGAGAGGAAGTCTGCCTTGCTCGTTCAATTTGCTCGGCCATTAATTGTTTTTAAACGAAAGAAAGTTTCGTTTGACTTCAAAGAGAGGGGGAAAAGAGCTTCGTGTATTTGCAAAAGGGAGGGTTGTGGGTTTGACAGAGAGATTCGTGGGTGGTATGGGTTAAAAGTATGGGTTAGGGTATGGTATTTATTTTTATTTAAAAATAATAATTTTCAAATATCCCATACCGTATAACTAAAAATCTCGAACCCCAATTCCAGCTTGCTGCCAGGCGTCCCTAATGTTTATCCCCTATTCCGAATGCGTTGGAAAATGTTTCGAGTTCAAAATCGATCGTATGGAGAAGATAGCATTTTAAATCAAGCAAATTTCAATTTAAATTTCGGTACGTTTGCTTGTCGTACGATCACACGACAACTTCAAATATTACGAAATTTGAAATCTGATAATAATACAATATTCCGAACCCAATGGGACTGGTTTCGTCGAATTCCGAGACTGTTTGAAAATTGACTATTTTTAAATATCGATTCGAACAACTAAATTTCAAAACCGAACAAAACAGTTTAAATTTAAATTCTGAAGCTTTTATTATCTTCATGTTGTCAATACGAATTTTAAAACCTTTCGAAATATTTTTCTTTAGCTTTAAATTGAAGATTCAAATTTTAATTCAACATTCAACAGATTAAATTTTAAAGTTTATTCGTAAAAATTCAGAGTTATATCGGGATTCAAATTACATCATCGTTCAAATACTTAAAATTAATTAAATATTCTCAATTTAATTTGTTCAAAATTCAGGGTCGTTACAAACTTCCCCCCTTAAAAGAATTTCGTCCCGAAATTACAAGTTAGGGAAAAAGGTCCTTAACTCGTCTACTATCTTTCACAGTCTAATAGTTTTATCAATTCATCAAAACAAATCTCTCTACTAAAGATTTGTTATCAATTCAATTAACTTTCTAAACCTTTCATAGTTTTCAAACATCATTGTTTTACTTCAAAATTCAAATTTAAACTTAAATTCAAATTTTAACTTCCAAATTTTTCAAAAATTTTCTAACGCCCTAAATTTTCGAAAAATTTCGCCAGCGTCTCCTTTGCGCGGCTAATACGGCACGACTACAAAACGTCCCTACGGACTCTCAGATTTCAAAAAGAAAAAGAAAAAGCCAAGCGGCTGGACAAGAAATCATCAAATCTCATATTATAATTCAAATACGTACCTTTTGTCGAGCAATTCAAATTATCTTTGAAATCAAAATTCCAATTCCTTTATACCTGTATATCCTACTAGCCATAATATCTAGTTACATATTCAAATCATTTTGCAAATTCTATTACAAAATTTTCAATTCATACTTCTTATGCATTTTTAGTTCACTACTGAAGTTATATATCTATTTTCATTCAATTCTACACTTCAAATTCATTTGAATTTAATTCACAATTCCAATCTAATTTGGATTCAGTTTCATTCTCTTGCACTTATAATTGAAATTTTTATTTACTAGTAACTGTAAATTCCATTTATTCAGAAATTTATCTCTACTTACTTGAACATATTTGCAATTTCGAACCATTCTTTTATTTAGTTCACAATTCAAGTTTTAAATTCACTAATTCAACTTCCATTTCATGAATCAATTTATTATCAAAGCAGTTTATTCGGATTCAATCCTTATTCATTTTTCTCAGGTTTGGATTTTATTCCACTTGATTCAAGTCTCATTTCATTTTTCAATTTCAATTCATTGCTTACAACTTCAAAATGAATCTCAACTTTCAATTTCACTTTCATTTATTCAAATTCATTCACTTATACTTTCTTTAATTTAACTCCATTCTTTAAGTTAAATTTATTCTATCAAGATTCAATTTGTATAAGTTATCAACTCATTTCTTATTTCATAAATATTTTAAATAGGGTTCCAGAGTCTTTTCAACCTTTCGAAACTATTTTGAAAACAATTCAAATTATCTTTTGAATTTTCAAAACAAAACTCAATTTTCCAAACAACTTTCATTTAAAACAATCTGGCAGCAATTCCTCTTTTGGAAACCCGAAAATGAATTCTAATGATGTGGCCATCATCATCAGGATTATTTTCCAGCGACCTAAAAGAGTTTAGAGCTTTCATCTCTTCAGAATACTTTTCAAAACCTTCGAAATCCATTTTCAAATCAAAAAGATTTAAACTTTTCAAATCCCCAAAAATTTTCAAATTCTTTTCAAACATTTCCAAATACTTCTCTGGAATTCCGTTTTAAATTATAAGTCACATTTATAATTTACATTCTCAAATTTCATTTGCATGTGAATTTTATTTCTTAACTTTGGAGTTACGATTTCAATTTCTTATTCAATTCCATATAATAATGATAACATTTCAATATTATCACTTCCTAACAACCAAGCATCCATATACTCTGATAATTCATAGAAAATCATTTCTTTTATATACAAAAATAGTTTTGGGCAAAATTATTTCATTCACCCTATTTAAAACAATACTGTGCCGAATTGTTCTATTCGAGTGTTTAGAAACCCCTTCGATACAGTTTTGCAAGACTGTGCCGACGAAGGTTCATATACCACTCAATAAACCAATCATCACAATATAAAACAATTTTATATTCAATAACAAATACGCGCTCATATCTATTATTACACTCAACTCATTCTAGAGTACTACTGACTCTATCTCTAATGAGTAACACCCAACAGAGCAGGGTTGTCGCTTAACCATATGCTCTGATACCACGCTGTCACATACCGAAATTCTCGACTTTCGAAAATTCGACATCGATACTCACTTTATCGACTGCCGAGCAATCGAGTGCCGGAAACTCCAGTAGTGAGGGTTTTAGAAAGAAGAAAAAGAGAAGAAAGAGAGAATAGAGAAGAACAACACGAAAGAACAACAGAACAGAAAACAATATCAGAATCTTACACATCGCAGCGGAATAACATATAATAGATAATCAATAGTCTTTTAAAACAAAGAACTATATCAGTTTATACATACATCAATCAGAGTCAATATCCAACAATGGACAGTTATATAAACTTGTCCTCATACAGAATACACAGCGGAATAAATACTATCAGATACAAATACTACGTCTCGCCATCCAGCTTGCTTCCAAAGCTCCAAAATATCCAGAATATCCTGATAATATAACTCTAGGCTGCCCGTGTGGAAATTGGTGGGCACCCAGAGTTTAGAAGGGAACAATAAACTCCGAGTCAGTCATGGTGACTGGTGTGAGATCGTAAAACAGTTTTATCTTTAAAACAACAAGAAGATTTAAAGTCAATTCGCAATGCTTTTGGAAAATGAAACTACCATAAGACCTCCCACCACACACACAATGCAAACGCAGACTTGGAGGAGATTTCTTCTTATGATAGTCAAAGATGCTTACTATGCAAAATCAAATCATTTTTGATATTATTATTAGTGCATAGTGTAGAAAACATTTCGAAAGTATAATATAAATCTTAGCCAGCATAGGTACCATTATATTATGCCTGCTATAGCTGCCTCCTGAGGAGACAGGTTATACAATTGAAATCGTAAAGGCTCGTATTGTTTCTTTGGATTTCCAACAAATGGTCAGGCTAAGGAACTTCCTATCCACGATGGGTACGTCCCTGGAATAGACGACCCGAGAACCTAACCGGATCTCTGCCAACACAAGGCCGGGTTACCTCTGCAAAAATAGGTAACTACTGACACGCGTATGCCATCCCCCGATCGTAACCGATCTTCTCGAGGATCCCCGATTTCCAACAAACCACATAGATAATAATGCAGCAACCACATAGGTTAAGTATCTGGGCTCCATACCATGATACCACCTCTATCCAGAAGGAATGACATACACTAAGGGGCGCTACTCCCTAGAACCTTGCCGCATCCTTCCTGTTTTGACCATTTCCGGGGTGTGAGGCTCGACGAAGTCTCGTCCACAAAGCTACGCTTTCTACAAAGCCCTGCTTCGGGTCAAACAAAATGATCAACCTATGATCACAAAGATATAAGATCAAACAAATGATCATATCACAAATGATCAAACACTGATCATTTCACAGCAACACTCAGTGTGCCACGTTACCAAATTGGGACATATCGCTGATAAATTTCAACTACATAACCTCTGAGCTCGTACGTCTCAGAGAAGGGTGTTAAGCTAAGAGAATAAATTCTCCGCCATCAACAGAAATGTATTTGAAAGAAATCAGCTTTATATCTCAAAGTGTAACGTCAGACACACAATCCATACAAGTCTGTTCCGGGATCGAACAGAACCGAAGGCACTTCTCACGAAGCCCTTGCATATCCGGATAAATTTCTAATCACGTCCGGACTTCCCGTCACTAAGGGTGATAAAACCTCTAAATCGAAGATCAGTCGATGTAGAGTAACTCGACGGTAATCCTTCCGTTTTCAAAAATATCCGGTCTTCAACACCGGTCTTCGAATGCGATTCATAACGACGTATCACATATTCGGAATGGGTTATACGACCCCATGGTCCTTTCCCGGCTAACCCGAATAGTGAGCGCTTATTTTAAAATAAGTGTGGCATTCAAATTCATCCAATTCACAACAAATACCTATCTAAAGGTAATTATTGATAGTCGGTTATTTAACTATCAATAAAGATGCGCAACATCATCAGATCCCAAATAATTTTCCAAATTATTTTATCTCCAAAAATATCTTCATTAGATATAAAATTTCCACACTTAACCGTTTGAAAACAAATTTCAAATATTCACTTTTCAAATTATCTTTAAAAGATAAAGTTTCAAACCCTTCGTTTCATATTGGAAAAGCAATTCCATACTTATTTAAAATAAGTAATTCACAAAACTATTTATTTTCAACATTTGAAAATATTCAATATACTTAAATCAATATTTAGTATAAATTCATTCTTTAAGGAAATCATTTACTATAACAACATTTATTTGAGTCAAAACGAATGTTACGTAAAACATCGTTACGACGACTCAAAATCACTAGTATAGGGATTCGGATTTAGATAGATATATAAATCCCAATACTACATAAAACATTTCCTTCCGGAAATCATTTACTATAACAATAGTGTTATAGTCCACCATTTCCTTAAATTTCTCGAAAACGTCTATTCCAACAATGAATGTTGAAATCTATGCTTTCGATAGTTCACACGTTTTAAAACATCTTTTAAAACAATTAACTTCATTTCAAATATCACTTTCCCAAAACCATATCCATTTTACTTAACAATATATTCACTGTCCAAAATCGTGAATATACTTCACTAATTACATTTCACTATTTTCTACACGTTTTATTTCAATAATAATTTGCTATCCAAAATCACGAATATATCTCCTTTAATAATCTTCTATATTTAATTTATCAAATTCAATCGATTTCGAATTTATAAACACGGTTATAAATTCTATTTCTATTTTAATAACAACCTCGACTTATAAATCTTCTTTTTGTCAACTTCTACAATTTTACTTATCAAAATAAGTGATTTCGGATTTATAAACAACTTTTATAAATTTCGATTCTATTTATAAAAACTTCAATCCCAAATCAATTTCGATATTGATTTAAAAATTTAGTCATCACTACTAAGTAAATTCCTCATTTTTTCTCAAATTATTCAATATTCTGTTTTAAAATGGATTCTTCAAATTGAAATCATTTTACATTGATTTCCCAATTTATTTCAATTTACCAATTTAAAATTTCTAGTTGGATTTCCAGCTTATCTTCTTTTAATAAATTCCTTTTTAAGGAAATAAATTTCAATCGTTTCTTTCAATCTATTTAAGAATCCAAATTTAAATTAAATTCTTCAATTTATAATCACTGTTTTATGAAATCCATTTATTTAGCATTTTCACTTTATTCTGGAATTTATTCAATACGATTATAAAAATTTACTTTTTATACTTTAAAAATTCCTTTCTTCAAAATTTCTTCAATTTCAAAATTGATTCACTTAGAAATTTTCTACTTGAATTTCAAAAATTCAATTTCGTTTATCTTTGGAATCCAATGATGTCAAACATCCATTCAGCTAAATTTTAGCTTTCAACAATTTCTAGACATCAATTCAATAACATCAATAATCATTCACAGATTATCACATCAAAGTAGAAATAAATTCAATCAATGTGAGGGGTCCAGTTGGATCCCTCCAACCTGTTTCCCTGCATCCAAAGACGTTAGCACAATACCAATTCCGCTCCAGTACGGAATTATCGCGGTATATGGGTTTTATAAAAATCCGCTTACTAACGGCGCAATAGGGTCTCATCCGCTATACGAGGCGGGAAATCATCAATCCAATATATACATATGCCAATATGTATATATTGCTATATATATATAGATATATCCTACTATATCTAATATCACATCCAATAGCAAACATATCAATCAAATCAATAACTGCAATACAAATTCAAATCTGAGTGAGGAGATCTCACCTTAGCTTTTATTTTTGCCATCCATTTTCCAAATTGTATTGTTCTCTTGATTTATACCTTGTATAACAATTATATAAATTCATTAATATTCGAATTTAAATCGAACTATAAATCTATTTCTATTTTACAATTTAAATTCAACTAAGATTTTTAGTTAAACTAATAATTTAATTTAAACAATTTTCCATTTATCAAATTTTATCCATTTAAACTAATCTTTTGTTTACTGAAATTTCTAAAATTATATACATATACTTATTATATTTTTTCTAACTCTACATATACTTTAAACATTATAATTCATTTATATTATCTTCCAAACATTTCTTTTTAATAAATGAGTTAAACTATATTTACTTTAATAAATTTATTTAATTTCAAATTTGAATTTTAAAACTAAGTCTCCTTTACATAAATTTTCTTTAGTAATTTAAATAGTTTTAGATAATCAATTAAACAATACAGTTATACTCCAACTTCTGTACATAAACAAACAGGTAACTTAAACAAATTTATCTCCCTTTTGAATAGATTGTAAAAATAATCTATATAGACCCCTAAATCCAATATTTAACTTAAACCATTATAACTTTCAACTCTAAAATTATTTCTGCTCACGTATATATATAAATTAAAAATCTGCATATATACTTTACTGTGTATGTATATTAACATATATATGTATATACATCTAAATTTGAAGTTTTAAAATTTACTATAAGATCCAGTATGCGAATATACATGTTCTTTCTGTATATATATACATAAAGATATATGTTAAATTACATTAAAGTGAACTGTTGTGAATATATCTTTTTACTTTCGGCTTGCAATTTTCTATATATCAAATTATAATTTACTGTAAACCTTCACTGTATATTCACATACCTAGACTTCGAATTGAACCCAGAAGAACGACGACCACTGCCCCCTGTCAACTGCTCGACATCCCAGCCACGTCGCCAATCACCACTCGCGATTGATAATACGTTCGCGACACTGCTGCTCCTCTCCCCCAAATCCAAAGCCACCACTTCCAGATGCTCGAGACCCACGACTCGACTGCGCCGTCGACATTCCTGCCACCACGATTGATCGCGAGCCATTCGCTTGCGCCACTAGCCACCAGCATCACGAGAACGCGCCTTCCAGCTTCGACCCATTCGAGAGCCACGCATCCATCAAATCGTGAAGCCCTACCACGCGAGCCCCAACGAGTTCGTCACTGTCCTTCAATCTCGATCGCGACGCTGCCTTCATCGCGACGAACCCCCAAATCGTGACACTGCTCCAAGATTCTCACGTAGCCGCCATTTTTTATTTGTTGAACGAAGCTAGTAGTTTTTTTTTTCGTTCTAATTGAAGAGAGGAAGTCTGCCTTGCTCGTTCAATTTGCTCGGCCATTAATTTTTTTTAAACGAAAGAAAGTTTCGTTTGACTTCAAAGAGAGGGGGAAAAGAGCTTCGTGTATTTGCAGAAGGGAGGGTTGTGGGTTTGACAGAGAGATTCGTGGGTGGTATGGGTTAAAAGTATGGGTTAGGGTATGGTATTTATTTTTATTTTAAAAAAATAATTTTCAAATATCCCATACCGTATAACTAAAAATCTCGAACCCCAATTCCAGCTTGCTGCCAGGCGTCCCTAATGTTTATCCCCTATTCCGAATGCGTTGGAAAATGTTTCGAGTTCAAAATCGATCGTATGGAGAAGATAGCATTTTAAATCAAGCAAATTTCAATTTAAATTTCGGTACGTTTGCTTGTCGTACGATCACACGACAACTTCAAATATTACGAAATTTGAAATCTGATAATAATACAATATTCCGGACCCAATGGGACTAGTTTCGTCGAATTCCGAGACTGTTTGAAAATTGACTATTTTTAAATATCGATTCGAACAATTAAATTTCAAAACCGAACAAAACAGTTTAAATTTAAATTCTGAAGCTTTTATTATCTTCAGTGTTGTCAATACGAATTTTAAAACCTTTCGAAATATTTTTCTTTAGCTTTAAATTGAAGATTCAAATTTTAATTCAACATTCAACAGATTAAATTTTAAAGTTTATTCGTAAAAATTCAGAGTTATATCGGGATTCAAATTACATCATCGTTCAAATACTTAAAATTAATTAAATATTCTCAATTTAATTTGTTCAAAATTCAGGGTCGTTACACGTTCATTTGTAAAAATCAATATACGTGGTCCTATGCAATTAAAGCGCTCGGCAGATTCAATGCAGCGGAGGTGCAAAAAGTCATAACGGGAATACAGCAAGGATATAGCGGGATGTGGCGAATGACTCTAAAATAGCATATAAAACTCGTACTTAATGTTTTTACAAATATATAAATAGTAATTAAATGAAAAATTAACATTCAATCGAATTATAATTAATACATAAATAATATTAAATAAAAATATGTGCGAATATACTGTAAATAAACGTAAAACTATTATATAACATAATTGAGTTTAGTAGAATATTAGAGTATTTTCATTTCTGAAAATATATTAGAAATTTAATTAAATAAATTAATTTCATAATTTTTATAATGTATAAATATCATTTTCAATTCATTTCTTTTAAAGAAGATATAGCGGAAATAGCGGAATATAGCGGGTATAATGGGATATAGCGAAAATAGCGGGGCTTAAAGCGGAAAGGCTATATTTGAGGCTATATGAAAAAATCATAGCTATAGAAATCCGCTACGAGATATAGCGGGGTATTAACTGCACAGACGTGGTCTTAGGAATGCAATGTCAGACATTCATCTATACAAGTTGTCCAAGCACAGAACAAACCGAAGACACTTCTCCTACTAGATTCTATTTGAGAATCACCCCTAGGATTAGTAGCGAGTAGTCCTTACATCGAAGATTTCAAATTGAAGGAACCACTGCACCATATATATGATAAGGGAATTACCCCTGAGGTTTGTGACCAGCAACCCTACATTATGAAGATCTCTGTCTTTAAAATCATTGTCTTTAACATATTTTCACTTTCAAATATATATTGGTTCGAAGTGGTTTTCGGATAGGAATCGTCCAAATCCGACCTCGGTTACTCCGAACCAATTTATCAATAAAAGATGTTAAGTATGTGCGTGATTTTTTATTCAATTTATCAATATCTTTTATCCACATATATCTTCTAGAGATATACATCTTTAAACCATTCCTATTTCAATATATACAAAATCATTAAACCTCTTTTTAACTTTGGAAACAATAAACCATTTCTCAGTTATTACATAGGAAAATGTTTCCATAATTTAATACAATTTTAATAGAGGTTTCATATTTTCAAAACATATCTTTTAAATGAGTTAAACCATGTTATCTAAGATGGTAAATTCAAAACCATTTAGTATTGAGTAAATAAGATCCATAGGAATTATATTAATTGTACACCATACTAATTTCTATATTCAACCTATACTATTTGTCGAATAACGGTGAAATCACCTTTTAAATTCATATGGATAGTGCGAGTTCCCTCCACAGAATTTAATATAGAGTTTAATCAATATGTTTCATATACCACTAAAATTTTATTTAACTTTTGGAAATCTCCAAACCTTGTTTTATCTTAAGAAAATGTGGTCCGAGTAAATCAAATTTACTATCCCTTCCATCGAGCCAGTCCATATAGCTAAAGCGGAACCCAAACACTAGTTGTCTAAGCTCAAGCGAGACTATCTCTCTGCCACCAATAAGGCGGTCAAGTTAATTGATCAACTCTAAACTCTTTAAAAAATTTGATTTATTATTTTAAAAACATTTGCAAAAGATTTGAGAAGAAAATCCCAAGTTTAAATCTTAATTTCAAAAGTTACCAAAAACTGCTACGAATAGTGTTTTTAAAAGCTTCTTTGATTGGAACATTAACTTCATTCCACATATGTCCATTTTTAAAACTCAAACCCCTTTTAAAACATTTTAATATATTTATGGAATTTATTTCATATTTTTAGAGATTTAAAAACATCCATTTTAAAGATTTTGCCATTTTGGTTTTCGAACTATCAAAGCGCAACGTTTTTGAAAACTTGGTTTGGACACATCTAAAATTTTACTCAATGAAATATTGATTTTTATTCTTTATTTGAAAACCATAGTTATAAGGGTTTGGAAAATTCTTATTTTGAATCATTCCATGTTATATTCCACTTTACAAATTGATCTAACTTTTATGGTGCGAATCGCGAACTACCGTTACGCGACGCACCTATTTTTGACTCCAATTTCATATCTTGTCAAAACTTCTCCAAATTAAATTTTAATGTTTATAAAATATTTATAAACCATTTTAAATCATTTTAAAGAAGTTTAACTATTCCGTAACACTTTTATGATTCATATAGGAAAGTGATTTTCTTTGTGTAAATTTGACGTGTGTTTAACGTGAATTATTTCCACAACCAAACAAACATATTATCACATCCAAACATGATAAACAACCATCATAAAAAAGCATAGAAATCATATCATCATAGATTTTATAAAACAAATTAGTAGAGTTTCTTACATTCATTGGTTTCTAGATTTACTAAATTTGACTATAGCTCCGCTATCACTGCATCGAAGCTTATGAATTCAACCCTACGATACTTGGAAATGTACGGCCTATATAGAGAGGGTGGATGCTTGGCCTTGAGTGGTGATGGAGGGTGGTTGTGAGCTTTGAAGAGTTGGGAAGGGTTTTGGCACTTGATTTTGAGGTGGTAGCAACATAGCTTATATGTATATATTTTTGATATTACTTTGTCATAACTTTGCTAACTTTTTTCCAAGGTTTGGAATCCATTAAAGAAGAGCTATTAGAGCTCAAGAAGAAGGAAGAAAAAGAAGAGAAATGGTGTGAGAATAAGTGAGGGTGTAGGATGCTATTTATAGCATTTTGTAAGCTTATCACTTAAGTAAATGTGAAAATATCTCCCCACATCATCATGCACCCCTCCCATCACCCCTTAGCCATGACTTTCCCCTCCCATGTGCTACCCTTGTGCCAATCCATATGCTTGGAACCGATGGTGAGTTTTGTTTTGATCTGGTTAAGTAAATAGCATGATATTTATAACTTCTATCTTGTGTAAATAACTAATGCACATGGGAACTTCTTATATGTATATTTATGTGTATATGTGTTATGACATGTAGGTATGTATATATAAGTCATATGTGACAACCCATGGTGTAACGTTTGATTACAACTTACGTTTGTCAAACCGTTGTGTATTCGGGATCTGATTTCCGATCATATTTTTACTTCTCTGTTAAACTATATATATTTGTAAACAAATCTATAAAATATATTTCTTATTTTAGAATAATTAAAATGTGCTTATTTGAAATATTAAACCATATAAATCAATAAACAAGTGTTGCAAAATTCCGCTGTTGAACTGCCAAAGCGTGACAGATTTTGTATATCTTTCTAAAACAAGTTTATATATTTATAAAACTATTATAAATCAATTATTATCATTATATAATAATTAAAATGAATTATTATCATTTTGAAACAATTATTTGATTATTTAAACTAATTTAAAATTCCAAAAATATATAAAAGTGATGATACCCTGATGATGTCATAAATATATTTTATTTTCAAACATAAAATAAATTATTTCATATTCTTTCTTAAATGGATAAATAAGTGTATGTATCTAGTTCCATTCGCTTTAACATTGAGAAAATCTCAATTTTCCCAAAAACTGATTTTCGTTGTTTTTTTGATGAAAACCCCCAAATATCCATATTTGTTAATATACTTTTAAAACAAGTTTACCATCATTATTTATTGTTCAATACATTATAATTTGTTTTATAAGTCTTGTATTTGAATATTTCAGATATAAATATAATTTATCAAAGCGATAAATTTGTGGGTCGTTACATAAGGGGTTTCTCTCCAATATTGACTTACTTATATTCTTATATTGCTTATATTAATGTTAGGTTAAAATATTTGTGACATATGGTTTGATTTGTGTAAGTGTCATAATAACAATTATTGCTACATCGACACTTATGAAATATCATCTCCTTAAACCACTGTGTGTTAATTTGTGTTTGTATTTTTACAAAATAAATCTTTGGTCGTGTTTTTGCACTTTGAAAGTTGTTTAAACTATATTTTCAAGTATTTTTGAGAATTCTTATATAAAGGATAAGTGTTGTTTAAAATTTATAAAAGGAGTTATAAATTCGATTTATTATCTTTCGAGATAATTAATGTTGTTTTAAATTTATAAAAAGATTATAAATATGATTATTTATCATTCGGGATAATTAATGTTGTTTTAAATTTATAAAAAGATTATAAATTTGATTAATTATATTTTGAGATAATTAATTTTGTTTTAAATTTATAAAAAGATTATAAATTTGATTAATTATCTTTCAGGATAATTAATGTTGTTTTAAAATTTATAAAAGATAATAAATTTGATTTATTTTCTTTTTGGGTAAGTAATGTGGTTTTAAATTTATGAAGGAGTAGTATCAATTATCTTTTGGAATGATTAATATTGTTTTAAATTTGTAGAAGTATTTTAAATTGATTTATTATCTTCCAAGATAAAAAATGTTGTTTTGAAGTTATAAATGATAGTTTATAAATGAGAAAATCTTTTAAAAAGAATGTTTAAAAATAAAGCTAAGTGAACATTGGTTTTGGGTTTATAGTAAACAATGTTTTTAATGACATTTGTTTTTTACCCTTCTTTTTAATGCACTTAGAAATATAATTTGCGCTTTAAAAGAATATTTTAAAGAGCATTTTTAAAGTGTTTTACAAATATTTATGATGTGACAATCAAGCACAAGTGTGAGTTAAATTTTTTAAAAGTTTGATTCATTATTGAGAAAATTTTAGTCTTACACTTAGCACTAAGCGTTGAAGGAACTTTTGCTATTCTTAAAATTAATAATGTTGTCGTAACAAGGTAGAAAGCAACACTACCCTTACTTGTTCGATCTCATTGTTTTCCCCAGGGTAGTGTTAGTTTGGGATTGACGAGTTATGATAAGTGTAAGAGATCTAATTTTCATATATGAACATTTTGTTATTCTCGATAGTTGATTTATTGACTATCGATTCGACTATCTTCTTTGTATTCGTCGATTCAAGACGATTTTATTGTTCATTTGGGGCATTCAAACTATTGGTATTCTTAAAGTTAAGAATGTTGTCAAGTCAAGATAGAAAGCAATACTGCCCTAACTTGTCCGGCTTCATCGTTTTCCCTAAGATAGTACTAGTTTGTTTCCTATAGTTGATCCATCGACTATTGATTTTCATATCCTTCTTTGTGTTTCATCAATCTAAGATTATTTATAGCTCATTTTGAGCATTGGTATCCAACGCCGGAGAACTAAAACCAAAGCACGAGTGGGAACCAAGCCATGTGGGTCACACCCATCAGGGTATTTTCACATCCGTCTAGAGAGGTTTCGGCATGCATGCATCGATGTGAAATATTCAAATGCCTGCAAAAGTGTAACAAGGTCCAGCTTGGAAGTTTCCGAGAGTGACATGTGTGCTCTTAAGTATATTTTGTCTAGAGGCATACTTTCGTTGTAGCGGAGTGCACCCTCCTAGTCATGTTGGATAAATTCATTCTCCTTGTTTGATTCAAACCTTGGAGTTAATCCATTCTTAATTGCATCGAGAAGTGCCTTGAGCTCTCCTCTATGTTTAATTACTTTTGTCCATTCTTTAAGTTTTGATTTTGATCTTTTCTGTGTCCATCCTTTCTTGTTTGGATTGTTGTTTAGATTTGTTTTCCATTTCTTCATGTATGAATGTTATTCTTGTAAGATAAAAACCTGTTCCGTGTTTAGTGACGTGGTCTCATAGAATTATTATATGTTCATCACATTTCTTGAGTTTTCTCACGTTGGTTTTCCAGACTGATCCATGTATTATATTGTTATAATGCTCTGGTCAGACCGAGTTCCAAGTTATCATTGGTGGGACATGGAGCTCATATAGTAGAGCTAGATGTTCGACTACTGTATTATTTTTATTTTTCGCTGTATTATTATGTATATCCATCAGCAATTGTAGGGTCGGGAAGTTATAACGGTCCAGGCTGATGAGGTTTGTTTTTAACTCCAATATACCTTATATCTTGAAGGGACATCTTTTACTGTCTTTGTTATATTATATATTTTCGTTCCACTGTGAGATTATATTTTCCCTGTTTTTTTCTTTTTACCCTAACAATCTGACTTTCTGGCATTTAGATACTCGACATTTGAATACCGTGGATGTACTAAATTCTGACTTTCAGGGTCGAAAAGGCGGGTCATTACATAACGCCCCGCTTCTTATTATCTTGAGTACTCTTAATGAGTAGACTAGATATGGAGTTTGAGATTAGCGCATGGAGCCATTTAGAGGACGAGTGGGAGGTTAGCGCTATTATTTCTATTACTAGAGTGTTCTGCTTATTCTGCTATGCAGCACTGTGGAGCTTTATTAGTGTTTTACCTTATTTAGAGATAGATTTTCCTTTCAATTTATTTTAATAATGTATAAAATATAATCCATTTGCTTTGTATGACTATTGTGAACCTTGCACTCTGTATTTGTTTTGGTTCATTTCATTATATTTATCTATCTTGCCTATTTATATCTTTGTTGGTATTATACTTTATTCGATGTGCTGTGGTATATACGATAGGTTATGATTAAAGTTATAGAAATTTTACCTTTGACAATTGTCCTACATCAACCGAGTACCGTTACACCGCAATCTTCAGGTATATTGGTTACCAGGGGTGTAGGGCGGTCGTCACACGAATATAAGATTATTTAAGCTAAGGCATAAAAAATTCTTATGAGGGGGCCTGTTACACCTTAAAAAATTTCTTGAAGGTATTAAAGGATATTACAAGTTTATGATAATAACATTAAAGGACAAAATTAACAAGGTGCTATCACGGGTTGAACATGGATAAAGCTATTGGATGTTGAGGCAAAGGAGTGGATAAAGCTATTGGATGTTGGGGCAAAGGAGAGGCTATTGTAAGTGGAAGAGCTATCACGCATTGAAGGTTATTGTAAGTTGAGAGCCATCACAAGTTGAAGGCTAGCGTATAATGGAGGTTGTTGCTAGTTGATATTATATAGTTATCGCACATTGAAGGTCAAACTGCCATATGTTAATAATATAGAGCCATCGTAGTTAAGGGCAAGCATATAATGGAGGTTTTCGCAAGTTGATATTATATTGCCATCCGTTCAAGGTCAGGCTATCATATGTTAATAATAAGAGCTATCACAAGTTGAAGGCTAGTGTATATTGGAGGTTATCGTAAGTTAATAATATGAAGCTATCTTAAGTTGAGGGATATAACGGTATGGTAATACAAAAATACCACAAGAGGAAGTAGTTGTCCCATGTTGATAATGAAGTAGCTATAGTATATTGATAATGAGGTAGCTATCGCATGTCGATGATTAGAAGAGCTATCGCATGCTGATTCAAAAGGAAGCATGTTGACCACTAAAGGAAGCTATTGCATGTTGAAGAGCTGTCGCAATTTTATATAGAAGGAAGCAATTGCATGTTGGAGCTATCACATGTTGGTAACTAAAGGAAGGTAACGCATATTGATAGTTAGAGCTATCATATGTTAAAGAATACACCTAAAATCGACACCCAACATCCATGTGGCATTCCCTAATTGAATTAGCTATGCCACGTCATCATGAAGAAATTAGAGGAGGATTGTGCCACTTATCATCTTGAGCATGTGCCACATCAGCAAATCATGGCCCTTCATTTTCTAGAGTTGAAACGTGTCATGAATTTAAAGGTCTAGGTTCTTTATAAATAGCCATGTACCACCTTGCAAGAAGTGATGAATTTCAAATTGTACTTCTCTCTCATTTTTCATTTTATCTTGTGCATAATAAAAAGCTTAAGATTGGGACTTTAATGGCCATTAGATTGAATTAAAATTGTGACTTTATGAACAAGGACTTGAATAAATCTTTATTTTCACAAATGAGTCCATATGGACTTAATGCAAGCATGCTTGACTAAGTGACCTACCTTACTCAAGTACCATTGACTCTTTCTGACCAAAGCATATTGAATTGAACTAAATTTTGACTTAACAATATCATTTGTATTTTTAATGTCTACTAGCATGTTTTTATTATGTAGAATGATTGATAAAAGTAGCATTGTAATTTTGATGCCCACTAGTGTTATTATTAATGCAGAATGACAAATAAACATACATTGTAATTTTGATGCCCATAACATGTATTAGTGATGCATAATGATAGATAAACATATCATTTGTATTTTAGATAGCCAGTAGCATTACTAGTAATGCATAATTATATAAATTATTTTGTTATTGCATAAAACATACAATTTTATTGTTAAATAAGATTATATATTGGTTTGTTTGACAAGCAAGAGATATATAAGCATAACTACACTTTCAGTACCGTAATGATGGTAATTCTAAGCTTTTTGATATACATGTTAAATATTAATACTAAAGATTATAATATTTATTCATCTACGTATATTCTATGATTTTCAAAATGTTATAGAAGATATAGTTGATAGAGTTAGGAGTATGCCTTTGGGGTAATTCTGTAATATATTCTAAATTATTAACTCTGTAATAAAATCATGTTCGAAATAAAAGGTGTTTTCTTTTTGTTATATACTTGTTGTAATGTGTTATAATTAATTAATTATTTTATTTAAGTATATTTAACTGAAAATCCATAAATGATGTATTTGTGATACTAATTACAACTGTTGTGATCATGGGTATTTTATCACAATGTATATAATAAACACATCATTTCAGATATTCCTAGTCAAGATGTATCGAGATTGGACATTAATGCATCCATCGAGACTAAAGTATGTAATACTCTCCAAAGGTTGGGCAGTGTACTACTCATGACTGCTGGGGGCACAAAGAGGTTATGCACTAATAATTATTGGATAACTATGGAATGACTCACTCAATGGTTTTCTGTTGGTTAATATAACTAAGGTCAAAATGAAAATATCAATGTGACAATATTGCACAATTCTCGTGACTTGAGAATATTATTGATCTTTAATGTGGAAGCTCCGCTTGGATTTTCAATCATGGCATAGCGTCCGTCGAACAACTATAGTTGGGTTGTGTGGAAGCATTGGAAATGAAACGCTATTCAATAGAGGATTCCTCTCTTGAGTTATGTGAGGTCATTATCCCGGTCAACTGAAGTCAACTTAAAGTCATAATCTATATCAAGAGTAGTTTGGTTAATAATAATTTTTATTATTAAACTAAGGAATTTTTATTTGGACTATAAAGTAGAATATGGACGCTATTGGAATTTTGACCATTACCAAATTTTGTAAGTTCTTATGTGATATCGTTTTGACAAAGAGAATTGGTGTAAATATTTGTCACTGTCGGGTAACGTTTAAATAAGTAAAATTGGATTTTACCAAAGTTAAGTAAGCGATAAATTTGGCTATAATGTCACACCACTAGCTAAGGTGATGTGTGAACGTTTTCGAATTGTATGATATTAATCGGTGAACGAACTTACACCTAAGAGTCACACAACTGAAACGTTGAATATTCCTACTACCGCCTGATTTAATTAATTATAATTATTATGAATTAATGAAATTAACTAAATTAACTAATATCTATGAAATATTAATAATAAAATTTTATTTAATTTGTGTGGATCAATATTAAATAGTGTGTATATAATAGTTATAGACACACGTACCAATATACGATATCGATTTGCATTTGAATTTAATTTAATTGCACATTTATTTTATCGGGCTTAAAGCAGTTAGGAGGCCCAGATATCGGCATATTATGGCTGGTCACTAGGGGGTTGAAGTGGGTGGAATATTGATCTAAAATGAGGTAAAAAGTAAGAGAGAAAGGAGGATCTGGATCCCCCTTTTGCTCCTTAATATTTTTGCTATATATTCATCTCAAACCCCACTTTATAGCTCTCTTATTTTTGCTTCATCATGTCCAGACAAGGCTGGCCAAACCTCTACCCTCCTCCTAAATTTCTCAAGCATTTGAAACACATTTTCAATATAAATAGAAGATATATGGTTGCTGCTTTTAGATTAGTAGCTCTTTCTAGATTCTGGATACTGATTCAAGCAGTTCTTCGATTCAGTATTTCAAGGTGTTTCATCTAGGCTTTAGACAAGATAAATCCTTTATTTACATATACATTTATATATATAATTTTTCATATGTCATTATATGCATAGATAATTATCATGAAACCATATATGTTTTTACTATGTACATTGGATGATAATATATATGTATATATTAAAAAAATTATACATTTATAATAAAATATAAGTCACATCTGCAAATTAAAAAAATCGAATTTAAATAATATTAAAAATGAATTTTAGATAAAAATTTGATTTTAGAATACATCCATAAGTATATAAAATATATGTATATTTATTTTATTAATTCAAGTGCATAATAGTTTTCAGAAGACGAAAAATTCAAGTACATATATATATATATATATATTTAAAACAAATATATTATTATTATCTGGTGCCATGACCCGGCTATATTAGGCTAATCACACAGGCCAGACTCGACTGTTTATGAGAAGGATGATCATGAGGCAACGACTGCGTGACCAAGATATAAGGTTCGAACAGTTATACAGAGCCCGGATTGGATGGAGTTGATAAATGGACAGCGCGGGATGTCAGAAAGATAGGAGTCAACATATATAAGAGAGGGAACGTCATAGTAGATGATGCATATGAATGAGATGGAATAAGGTTCGGTGTAACATGAAGAAGTCACAAGGATCGGTATGTTCATTTAGTTAGGTAGTCAACTTAGAAGGGGTGCAGAGGGATCGACATAGGACATGATATGATACGTTGGATAGAGAGGGATCAGCATGATGACTCGTAAGAGAGAGATCGGCATGATGTAATCGTGAGAGAGGGATCGACATGATGTACTCGTAAGAGAGGGATCGACATGACGTACTCGTGAGAGAGGTATCGGCATGATGTCTTTAGTCTAACTTCCTTCATTCTTTTATGATCTCTTGTTGTTTCTTGTTGTTTGTAATTGTAATCATGTGAATTAAGAAGCAATAAAGAGAATATTCAAAGTGGACGTAAGTAATCAGCGCTGAACCACTATAAATCTTGTTGTTTTTTCTTTCTGCTGTGTTTTTCTTGATATTCTGTGATCTTCCTCTGTTTTTATTTAATTTCTTCATTTATTTCACTACTTAAATCTATTCTTGGGTGTTTGTGGCCAATTTGGTTACAAACATTTTGGTGCTTTCACTGAGAATCTTGATTCTCAGCCTGTTAGGATCACCTTTGTTGCTACTGGATTGAGGAAATCCCTTGAAGGAGATCTAGATTCATCTTCAGAAGCTTGTAGATATTATTTAGATTTACCAAGATCTAAGCAAAGATATCCAGAATGGCGAGGCGTACCGCATCTACTTCCCAGAATGTTGATGTCAATGAAACTGCCAGCGTCCAACAAGGGGTTCCAAGCAACCAGCCTGCTAATGTGAATGTGGAGCATGTTGTAGTCCAGAACCTCGCTGATTCCATAACTAGAGCTGAAGTCAATGACTTGATGAGGGAGCTGATGGAGAGCCGTAGGCAGCTAAACGAGAAAATCCAAACTAATGCCAACATAATGAACCAGATTGCTCATAACAGCGCCAGAAGGGATCTTGCTTCTTACTCGGCGTCAGATAGTTCAACTTCATCAGATGAACATCACAAGCGAAGGCATCGCAGAGTTGAAACAGCATGAACGGGAACATCAGAGCAATGATTGGCAGACCAGCATGGTCTGCAAAGACGGGTCGGTGCCAATCCCTCCCTAGGGGTTGGTACCGATCCCTCAGCTAGAGGGACTGCTCCTCAAATGCAATTGGGGAGTCATGCTCATGCTGGACCCAGGAACATAGATGCTGGAGTATGTTTGGATGCTGACCAACTACCTCTCCAGAACGATAACGAGGTGAATGCTCAAAATGCACATTAGGGGGATGATAGGCCAAGGAGATGTGAAATGGCCTGTAGACACCGACCGGAACATTCACGTGAGGTGGAGCACGACCACCACTTGGTGCCACCTATCCAGACACCAGACTTATCAGCAATGGTCAAACAGCTGGTGAGGGAGAACCAGGGCTTAACGAATGATGATTGGGGAGTCTCTAGAAGCCACACCTCATTTACCGATGGTGTTTTACATGCGGAGTATCCTAGAAGGTTTAATATGCCTACGATGCCTGCCTATGAGGGGAAAACCGACCCCCGACAGCACATCATGAGGTACGAATGGTTGATGGACTCGGCGAGAGCAAATGATTCCACCAAATGTAAATTCTTCCCTATAACTCTCTCTGGGATCACCACGATGTGGTTCACAAGGTTACCCCTACGGTCAATCTTAAGATTTGACGAACTGGAAACAAGGTTTGTGGAGCAGTTCTGGATCCATGCTACTCACCTTAAAGATGTGATGTCATGATCAAGTGTAATCCAGGCTCCGGGGGAATCACTGAAGGACTATTTGCAAATATTTCATGTTACGACCACTGAAGTCAGTAACTTAAATGACCATGCGATACTCATTGCTGTGACGAGAGGGGTCGACCCAAAATCTGAATTCGGCGACTGGCTAGCTGGAAAACCACCGGCCTTGTTGGAACGTTTCTATTCAAAGGCGACCCAGATTATGAGAAAGGAGGAAGCCAGATTGTCTAGAAAGAGCAATGCTGTGGGGCCCAGTGGGGAAGTGGTGCAAAGAAACATCGTGATAAAGCAGTATGACGAGAGTTATGGGAAGGTTCAGGTCAATGTTCAAAACAAGCTGAATCAATAGAAAAGAACTAATGAAGGGAATCGAGACCGAAAGAGGAAGCCCGGAAGGCCGAAGCCTAGGGTTCCCATGTATGACAGCTACACACCTCTTAATGCATCTCTAGAGAATATTTACCTGTCCACTTGTAATACCTTTCAATATAAGAAGCCGCATCCGAAGGAGTCAACGAAGACACAAAAGCAGACTGGAAAGTGTTGTCAGTTCCATGAATGTTACGTGCACAACACGAACGAGTGTAGGCATCTCCAGGATAACATTGAGAAGTTGATTCGGGATACGAAGTTGCAGCAGTTTGTGAAAAGTCCGTACGACGGCGGACAGGGGATGTCTGACCCAAATTTAGGGCAAGCTCCGCGTAGGGCTGAGGAGCCTGTGCGGACTAAAGGAAGATTGGTAATAAACACGATAGTTGGTGGACCGCATCCTGCGGATAGGAGTTGGCAGGAAATAAAGTGCTATGCTAGTTCGATGAGACGTGGATTTTGAATGTTGTTCGAATATGGAGGAGGGAACTCTGGCCAAGCAATAACGTACAAGACTGATGATATAGTATTCAGGAGCAGGGATGCTGACAGAGTCGAGGCCCCTACTATTGATCCAATGGTTATCTCGGCCATGATTGGCCCTGCTCTGGTGAGAAGAATTTTGATTGATTGTGGAAGTTCTATGAACATTATCTTTAAGAAGGCGTATGACCAAATGAGGATAGAGGCTAAGGATTTGAAACCATCTAAAGCTCGTATACACGGTTTCAATGGTGTGGCTACTGAAGCACTAGGTTATGTCGAATTGCCAGTTGAGTTGGGAGAAGGTGAACATAGGAGGGTGCAGCTCCTACCGTTCATTGTTTTAGATGTTGATTCACCGTACAATGTTTTTCTGGGCAGTTCGGCCCTGACTGAATTTAGGGCAGCTCTTTCCCCATGGTGTTTGACGTTGAAATTTCTGACTGATAATGGAGTAGGTGTTGTGCATGATGATCGGGCGACTGGACGTGTCTGTTATGTGGTTGAGTTGAGAAAGGCTCAGCGAAAAGAGAAAGGAAAGGGTGTGGACAAGTCTGTCCACATCCAAGTTATTGAAGATTGAAAAATGGTGCCTAAGCCTTGGCTTGGGCATCACAGTCGGTTCTATAGAGATATAGATCCGAGGGATGATGAGGAGGAACCCAAGGAGACCAAAGCAGCGTCGGCTGAGCTAACAATTGATATAACAGTAAGCCACGATGACCAATCGCGGGTGTTGAAGATTGGATCGCAACTCAGCCCATCTATCATGAGAGAACTTACTGATTCCTCCGAGCGAATCTGGATGTATTCGCTCGGACTCATTTTGACATGTGTGGGATCTCACTTGCCATTGCGAGCCATGCATTGAACATTGACCCGAAGTATGTACCGGTGAAACAGAAAAGGCGAGGCATGGATCCAGAGAGATCTGTCGCCCTTAAAGAGGAGGTGGATAAACTTAAAGTCAATGGGTTTATTCGCGACGCCCTCTATTCCGAATGGATATCTAACCCCGTGCTAGTGAAGAAGGCGAATGGGAAGTGGAGAACGTGCATTGACTATTTGGACTCGAATAAGGCGTGCCCTAAAGATAGTTCACCCCTGCCTAGAATTGATCAGCTAGTTGATTCAACTGCAGGGCACGAGTTATTATCATTTATGGATACGTACTCGGGGTATAACCAAATATCGATGCACGTCCCAGATCAGGAACATACCAGTTTTGTCATGGATGTTGGGTTATACTATTACGTAGTGATACCATTCAGATTAAAGAACACTGGAGCAACCTATCAACGTCTGGTTAACAGAATGTTTAAGGATCAGATGGGGAGGACGATGGAAGTCTACATGGTTGATATGCTCGTGAAGTCACAACAATCAAACGACCACATTCGAGACTTGGCGAAGATGTTCGATATCCTTCGATTCTATAACATGAAAATCAACCCTCTGAAGTGCTCATTCGGTGTTGCATCAGGGAAGTTCCTGGGTTTTATAGTCAATTCCCGAGGAATTGAAGTTAATCCAGAGAAGATTCAAGCCATTCGGGATATACAAGCACCTAGAACCATTAAACAAGTGCAGAGTTTGAACGGGAAGATTGCTGCTCTGAGTCGACTCATCTCCAAGGCAACTAATAAATGCATTCCTTTCTTTGATTTGATAAGGAAAGGAAAGAGGAATTTCGAGTGGACGCAAGATTATGAAGGCGCATTTCGAGCTTTGGTGGATCATTTGAAGGGACCCCCTGTCTTATCAAAGCCGGTAGATCATGAGGATTTGTATATTTACTTGGCAGTATCGTCACAGGCCATAAGTGTTGCCTTGATTCACGAGGAGAACCGGATTCAGAGACCGGTGTATTAAGTCAGTAAACGATGAACTGGTGCAGAAAGAAATTACCTGAAGATAGAGAAATTAGCGTACTGCTTAATAATCGCGTCGCGCAAGCTTCGCCCGTATTTTCAGGCCCACCCAATCAACATTTATACCGACCAGCCATTACGACAGGTCCTACAACGACCTGAGATGTCTGGAAGGTTGCTTAAATGGAACATCGAGCTCAGCCAGTTCAACATTACATATCTGCCGCAAAGAGCTATCCAGGGACAAGCATTGGCAGACTTCATAGCAGAGTTTACCGTGCAGGACGAGCCCCCAGAGAACGGAGTAATCCCTGTTGTACGATGGAAGATGTACACCGATGGAGCATCTAATGATCGTTGTTCTGGAGCTGGGATTGTTCTTGTAACCCCTGAGAACCGGTCAATTTGCTACGCTCCGAAGCTTGATTTTCCCGCTACAAATAACGAAGCCGAATATGAAGCATTGATCGCTGGGCTAAAACTCGCTAGAGATCTCGGAGTAAAGTCTCTTAAAATCTTTTTTGACTCACAACTAGTGGCGTATCAGGTAAGAGGAGATTATCAAGCTAAGGGACAACGACTTGCCCCATATCTTACCCAAGTTCAGGAGCCATTGGCGAATATCGAGCACTACGACATTTTGCATATCCCGCGTGAGCCAAACGGAGAAGCTGATTCATTGGCAAAGCTCGTGAGTACTGGTGATGCACAACATATGGGCTTGGTTCTAGTCGAGACGTTGCATACTCCAAGCATAAATTTGATGGAAGTTGGTCAATTACTGAAAGCGGAGCCCAAAAGGGAATCAAGGATGACTCCATTTAAAGAGTACCTGTTGCATGGAATCTTACCTGAGAAGAGAAACGAAAAGCGAAAAGTCCTTCGTAAAGCTTAACGGTATATTATGCAGGAAGGAACTATCTATAGAAAGGGGTTTTCCGCTCCCTTACTCCGGTGTATCGCTCTTGACGAGATAAAATGTGTCTTGAAAGAAGTCCATGAGAGGGGATGTGGCGATCACACTAGGGGGCAAACATTAACAAAAAAGACACTCCATTATGGATATTACTGGCCAACTATGAACCAGGATGCTGCTGATTATGTGAGATGATGTGACAAGTGCTAGAAATATGCAAAAGTACCAAGAGCCCCGCCAACAGAGATCACACAAATGGTCTATCCATGGCCATTCGCTATGTGGGGTATCGACATCATCGGCTCTTTACCAATCTCCAAGGGTGGCGCGAAGTACGCGATTGTTGCGGTTGACTACTTCACCAAATGGGCCGAGGCGGAGCTATTAGCTATGATTTCAACCAAGAAAGTTATTAACTTCGTTGTTCGAAACATCATTTGTCGTTTCGGTCTTCCATGAACTATTGTGACAGACAATGGGACTCAATTCGATAGCGCTGAATTTAAAGAATTTTGTCGAAGGTATCATATTGAGAAGAGGTTTGCGGCAGTCGTTCACCCTCGGGCGAATGGATAGGTTGAAGCTGTAAACAAGATTATCAAATCTATTCTGAAAAAGAATTTGGAGAAGGCTAGAGGCAAGTGGGTGGATGAGCTTCCTACGGCACTTTGGGCTTACAGGACCACTCATAAGTCTGCAACTGGCCATACTCCATTCGCTCTTGCTTACGGAGCTGAAGCAGTTATTCCAGTAGAACTCAAAGTCCCTTCTCATCGAGTGACTTACTATGACCCCAGAACAAACCAAGATCTCCTCTTGGAGTCTTTGGACTTTATCGATGAGAAGCGCGAGGAGGCCGATTTGGGAGCAACTGCACACCGACATCGAATCGCCCGATATTACAACATGAAAGTCCGATCAAGAACCTTCGAAGTTGGCGATCTTATCCTAAAACGAGTTTTTCCAGTCCCATCGCACATGAATCCGACATGGGAAGGACCATACGTTATTGTACAGAGGCTTGGAGAAGGAAATTTCAAGCTAGCGACTGTTGATGGTGCAACACTTCCAAGAGCGTGGAATAGTGAGCATTTACGATGCTATTTCACCTAGAATTTTTCCTTTGTGTTCCAGTACTAGTTGCTTTTGACATTTATTTTACCGTTTGATCTTTTCAATGTGTAATAAGACAAGTTATTTTATTTCTTTCCATATGATGAATAAAATCTGGAGCCTCCTTTACATAAGTTGATGTTATTCCATTTTACGCTAAGTATACAATGAAACTGATAGATATCGATATGTGCGATGTGTGAAGAGATTCACGGAGTTTGAAGTCGATCAACCATACTGATCCCCGATGGGATAGAACAAGGTGAACTTCGTAAGTTTGCTCAGTTGGCTATTCCCGTAGACGAACCAAAGAGCGGTGCTCGCAATAAGGGGCAAAGGCCGCCGACAATGAGGAGACGAGAAAAACTCCAAGTCCCCAAACTACGGGCTGGAGTATAAACCATTTGGTGGAAAAAAGATTGCCACAGGAGGAAATATGATTGCCCATGAGAAAAACTCTAAGTCTCAAACCGCGAACTAGAGTATAAACCATTTGGCGGAAAAACGGCTGCCATGAGCGAAAAAAAGACTACCATGGGTGGAAATACGACTGCCCACGAGAAAAACTCTAAGTCCCCGACTACGGGCTGGAGTATAAATCGTTTGGCAGAAAGACGACTGCCACGGGCGGAAATACGACTGCCCATGAGAGAAACTCTAAGTCCCTAACTGCGGGCTAGAGTATAAACCATTTGGTGGAAAAACGACTGCGGGCTTGAGTATAAATCATTTGGCGAAAAACCAACTTCCATGGGTAGAAACACGACTTCCCATGAGAAAAACTCTAAGTACCCAGACTACGGGCTGGAGTATAAATCATTCGGTGGAAAAACAACTGTCACGGGCCGAAACACGACTGCCCACGAGAAAAACTCTGAGTCCCTGGAGTGCGGATTGGATTATAAACCATTTGGCGAAAATACGACTGCCACGAGCAGAAACACGACGGCCCACGGGAAAATTCTAAATCCTTGGAGTATGGACCAAAGCAAGAACATAAGTTTAGCACGGACCGACCGCTCACATGATAACTTCAAGTCTCCAGACCGCGGGCTAACTCGTAAACTCAACGGGTGGATGGACGGATTTCGACTGTTCTCTATCCCACGAATTCCAATCTCAAATCGACGAAAGAAATTCGAATTGCTAAAGGCGAGAGATGACCGTTCGTTACAGTTACGGCTTAGTGCTGTAGACTTGGGAAAATTATTACAAGCACATGGAATGGGAAGTAACTACTCTACTACTGAAATAATGATTCGCATGATGACTAATCAAAAAAACAAAAGCTTTTATTCACTATTTTAAAAATCTGTTACAAGTTATTCCAAAAGTTCAAGATTCACGCCCGTACGCTTATTAGTAAGAAAAGAAATACCTGTCTAAATTATCCAAACTATGTACAACGACACAAAGTACTAACTATTTCTTTAACTTCTTCGGTTTCTCAGGAGTAGAATCAATTGAGCGTCTTTTCTGCCTTTACCGCCCTTAACCAAGACGCTTGAAGAAGAAGGAGGAATTTCAATAGGAATTATACCGCCGGGTGGAATGACCGGCAGAGGTACAGGAGTGGGATCTTTGACTACGACCTCAATGGGCTCCCCTTTGACTTTACACTTCGATTTCCCTTCCTCTTCAATCTGCTCCTTCATACTGGCTTTGGCGGTGTGCTCCATGGCACCCGTGACCACTACATCATCTAATTCTTTAGCAAGGGACGAGTCCTCGGGCTTATCCTCGTCAAGTGCACCGAAGACTTGAGCATTGGGCCCCGAAATATCTGAAGCAGCCGGAGCTTCGGTCGTTTTCTTTTGTTGCTCTGTGGCGACATCGCTCCTAGGAGTTTGTTCAGGACCGGGATGACCTACAAAAATTAGTTAAAGCACGAGCATTAGTCAATGGCCGTTACGCGCCGAAAACAACAACCTTTTGAGTTCAAAAAGTTCAGTGCAATACCAACATCCGTTTGGCTCTCAGTGGTCATTGGAGTGCTCCCTTCAAGAATGGGAGATAGCATTTGTGGACCAAGGCCGGGTCTGTCCGGATCATAGCCGATATGTTGCTCCGTGAGTTGAAAAGATGATGTTCTGGCCATTTTAGTAGGAGAAGGACCCTTAAGATCGATTCCAGAGGACCCAGCGATGTCCTCTCCTTCTTTAGTCGATGCAGGAGCCTTAGAGAATTGAAGTTTCGCGGCGGCCAGATCAGATGACTCATTTCCTCGAAGCACCTCTTACATGAGTGCTCTTCATTAAGCTCTGCCACTCCCAGTTCTTCCTTCTTGATTTTGGTGATAAGCTCCTAGGCTTCGGCGAGCGATTCAAGATAGCCTTCGCCTAGGAAGGTCAAGTCACGATGAAGAAGAACTTTTGCGTTATATTCGACGATGAGCGGATCGAACAAGCTCTTGATCTCTTCTCTACCGGACTTGGTGGCAGCTTCTACTCGGGAGTTGGCTTCTTCGAGCAATTCTTTTATGCCCTCTTTTTGGACTACTTCTTTTAAGGCTTTGATCCAGGCAAATTGTTCGTCAAACTTCGTTCTTAAGTTTCTTGCCTCAACGATCTCCTCGCAGTATCTCTGCGATTCTTCCTGCGCCTCGATCTTTTCCTCCCTCTCTTTGTATAATAAGTTTTCAAGCTCTTTAACACGGCAAGCTAATACCTCCTTCTCCTTTTGTAAGGAGTCCTTTTCTAAGGCCAGAGTGCCACTGCGATGAAGCGCTGCATCCATTTCCTTTTTGTGCGAAGTCTCCAAACGACTTACCGCTTCTGCCGTTTCTTTTGCGTTCTTCTCTGCCACAGCAAGTTGGGTTTTATATTCAAGCAGCTCAGCGTCCTGATGCTTGATGATATCTTTGTCATGAATAGCCTCCAACTTGAGGTGGTCATTTTCATGTTGGCGCTCGATGGAGACTTCAGAGATTTTCTTGGCCAAGTGAATAAATGATTCATGATGGACGTATACGTCGTTCATGCATGCTAATGAGCTTTCTTTGGCACTTTCAGAAATGACGTGTACGGATGGGAGGAACTTAATTCCATCAAAGTAGTTTTTTGGAAAAGTAGCTTTGGGTTTAGCCAACTTTTCTGTTGTAGTAGAATCATGAGCAAGAACCGACAGAAGCGGATCGGATGTAACAAGCGGGTGCTTGCCGGAACGATGCTCGCGTGATTTCCTTGAACTTGATGACCCGGAAAGTTGGTCGTGAGGCACAGTAGCTTAAGAACCTCGGTGTGAGGACTTATCTCCGCTATGAGCGGGAAGGTGTGATTGATCATCATGGAGAGAAGCGTGTGGTTGAGACTTCCGTCTGGAAGAAGAAGAAGACTTTGGAGAATAATAGTTTTTGGCTCACCCATCATCTTTGTCTCTGCATCTTTCGGATTCAGAATCTTGACTCGAGCGATAATAAGTGGAAGAACCTCGGAGACTGTCGAAAGCATGAGAATGTGACATTCCACCTCTAAAGAGCCAAATAGGAGCACATTAAAAGTTGTAACATGAAGAATTAATAACGAGTGTATGGTGGAGTGCAAGTGTTTGTGTATGTCCTAGTGTTTCCCTCTTACGGACCAGTAACATTGGCTTTACTCATCGGAGTTTCCTCCCCTCTGTTGGGAGGTTGCACGCTTTCGCCGCTTCTCACAGGAGAATTGAGCCCTTCGACGTCAATGTTGGCAAAGTCGTAATTTAATATATCATCTAGAATCGGAATGTCAGAGAGTCCCTTCAATGAACTTTCCATTTGTTGGGAGGACGACTCCTTTTCGAGTGGGGTTATGACGAATTCCGGATTTGCACCAGCCTTACTCTTTCGCGGCTTGTACACCAACCTTTTCTCTACTTCGGAGGAGTTTTCATTTGGCTGGTCTATGGCGCTTCGACTACCGGTGCTTTTCCAGGGCTTACATCTTCGCTTCTCGGCCTAGCATCTTGAGATTCTCTTATCTCTCCCTCTTCGATGTCTTTCCAGGTCCCTTCAACTGGGGGCACCACGGGTCGCTTGCTTCTACCCTTCTTTCGACAACAATTTTCGAGACTGCTTTACTCCTAAGAAGTCCAATTTTGCGACCGTCTTCCAACAGCCCAAATAATGAGAGCTGCTCATCAGTGACAAGAAGTTTGATGTCCCGATCCTCAACAGGAATATAACGAATGGACGCAACGGCCCTAGAATACTCGACGCCTTCGGGCCAAGGGCGAACACCTGAAAGAACTGGAGATATTAGTATGTTTAAAGAAGAAGTTGCAACATGATTCTTCGAACTAAAGACGAAGACAGGAGTAACACTTACGTCCTTCCAACCATCTCCTTGCGAAACCAGGAGGGCATCGCACATAAAATCACTCGTGCTTGAATAGAGAGAGCTTGTTCCATGCACTCGTTAAGACTTGGTATCTAGGCGAGGGTTCAAGAAAGACATATAAAGGGCTCCCTGTCCGTCTTTTGAAATTATAGATGTATCTGATGTCTTCAGGAGTTGGTGGATGGAACATAATGTTCATAAAGAGGAGGAAGGTTCCATGAATGAAGGCATAGCTGTTAGGGTGCAACCTGGTAGGAGCGATCCTTAGGTACCTCAGCATTTCCCGGATGAAGAAGTCAAAAGGTGGCACACATCCAGCCCATCACATAAACTTATTGCAAGAAGTATATCCGGCTGGGGGCAAGTGAGGTCTGTCTCGCCTCGATGGAACAAAAATGTCTTCAAATAGAATTCCATGGATGGAGCACAATCGACGAAGAGCGGCTTCGCCAATTCTAGATGCTTGTGAGTCAATAGGATTGTTTAGGATGATAGCACCTTCAACAGCATCGAGAGCCGGACTGATAACTTCTACGAGAAGGATTGGAATGTCGGAAAAGAGATTTACTTACGGGTCAGATGCCTCTACTTGTTCTGTACAGTGACTCGGAGAAGGTTTATCAGACAGGGTGGCAGAGCTTGACCTTGCTAAAGAACTACTGTGTTTTGCTGCGGACTCGGAAGACATTTTGTCGGAGCGCATCGTGCAGCTTGAGATCTATGTCAGCTATACTCAGTAGACAATCAACCTTAGAAATAATAACCTGTTCCCCCCATGTCGTGTGTGAACTAATGCAGTGCAGTGTGAAACAAGCATAGATAGTTTGAAATCAAAAAAGCGAGAATAAAACGTTAAGACTTGGAGTCCTGTCTAGAGAGACCGTCATCGCTGACGGTCTCAATCAACAAAGAAGTTGATCGGCAACGAGAGCTTTAGGATCAATCATTGACATATTGAGTTATGAAGTTTGTTATTTAAGTTTATTAGCCAGTCCTTTATTTAGTCTATGACAAGAAGTCCGGAGGTATGTTCATTTCAGCTTAAGTCTAACAGTCCGAGTCATTTTATGTTCGAGCAAGGCAATGTGTAGTTCAATGTTTATATGACTTAGGTTAAGGTAGTGTTCATTGTCAATGCCGATCCCTCAACTCCCTGTGCTGATCCCTTACCCCTAGCCTCTATACCGGTCCCTATGTTCCAACCTCTATGCCGATCCCTAAATTTCAGCTATCATTACCGATCCCTACACTTAAGTTGCAAATGCCAATCCCACATCAATACAACAGTATACCGACCCCTTTCTATGAATATGTTATACCGATCCCGTCTTTCACATCTTCAACACCGACCGCTCGCCAAACCACTTCGAACTAAACCTCCATTATTTCACTCAATTCCTCACCGATCCCTCTATAGCTCGACCATTTTCCATGCCATCTCGCCCGAACCCTTTTTTCTCTTCATCTTTTTCTCATTCTCCTCCTTTTTCTCTTCCTCATTCTAATATTCCGGCACTATTCACTAAACTATGTACCTAGAAAACGCTCGAACCCATCCAAACTCGAGATTCACAACCCAATAATGCAAATAAAGGAAAGTTCTTACCTATATATATGTTAGGGTAAATTAAAGGGGGCGAGAGTTCGGACTTGAGAATCGATGATTGTGGAGGAGCGACTGTGAAGGAATTGTTCGAATTCGTGCTTGATGATAAGGTTTCGAGTTAGAGGAATTTTGTTAGGAGTTGCGATGTTACGGGTTCGATGTAAGGGAAGCTTGAAAGTGTAGAGGTAAATAGAGACAGTGAAATGTCAAAGTAAAATTTAGGACCAATAGTATGAAGGAAAGCAGGTAAGAAGGAAGGAGGAATGAGGTTATATACAGGCATGTGTGGGAGGAAGTGGAACCGGTCATCTCGGGTGACTCGGTCATGAGACTAAAAAGGGATCGGCCTTAGAACTCACCGATCACTATCCACGCGAACTCAGAAATGGATCGGCATGTCGAATTCTGATCCTTTCTAAAAAAGAATAAAGAAAGAGAAAAGAGAAAAAGAAGATGATGATGAGAATGAGTGAAATAAAAAAAGGAAGTAAAGGAAAATGACAAACAACTAAAACCCAAATGGTGACCAATATCATGAAGGATAGACTGCAAACGTAAGTGTACAAAGTAAAAAAAAACTTGGTAACGACCTACGGACGTTTGAACACGTCCGGGAGCCAACAACAAAAACGTGTATGTGAATGTGCTTGGAAACGATTCAAGAATTCGACCTTTTGAAATCAACTGAAACTGTGGTCAGGCCTGAAACAGTTAAGTTCGAGAACGAGTCAGATGGAAGAAAACCTATGGACCTTACATGATCGAGTTTGTATATGCTAATAGAATATGACATTAGTTTAGCATTGTTGAAGATCGATAAGGGAACAGAGATCAGCCAGAAAGTTGGATAGACTTCTTCCCGGCAACTTAGGTTTTTTCCAATTCAAAGCACGTCATGTTACTCACAAGACGTACTTTGGGGGCAAGTGTTATCCGGTGCAATGACCCGGCTATATTTGGCTAATCGCACATGCCAAACTCAACTATTGATGAGAAGGATGATCATGAGGCAATGGCTGCATGACCAAGATATAAGGTCCGGACAATTATACGGAGCTCGGATTGGACGGAGTTGATAAATGGCCAGCGCGGGATGTCAGAAAGATAGGAGTTAGCATATATAAGAGAGAGAACGACATAGTAGATGATGGATATGAGTGAGATGGAATAAGGTTTGGTGTAACATGAAGAAGTCACAAGGATCGATATGTTTATTTAGTTAGGTAGTCAACTTAGAAGGGGTGCAGAGGGATCGGCATAGGACATGATATGATACGCCGGATAGAGAGGAATCAGTATGATGTACACGTGAGAGATAGATCGACATGATGTACTCATGAGAGAGGGATCGACATGACGTACTCATGAGAGAAGGATCGACATAACGTACTCGTTAGAGAGGGATCAGAATGACGTACTCGTGAGAGAGAGATCGGCACGATGTACTTGTGAGAGATGGATCAGCATAGTAAGGCTCGTGAGAGATGGATCGACATACATCTCTCAAGAAATATGGATTGGTATGCGTTGGAGATCCAGGAGGGGTTGGCACTCCCTTGACCAGATTGGGATTCGAACCAAAGTACTACAAGAGCTAGAGCTCCACATGTCCAAACGCCATGATATTTGAAGCATCATCATGTTAGACCATAAGGGAGCTACCATAGGGATCGCTAGCCCAAACTCGACACATGGAGGGATCAGTACTAATCCCTATCCATTGAGAGTTGGGTCTAGCCCTCTCTATGGTGGGCCCATATGATGGACGAGGTCCTGTTGCCGAAGTTTCAGTCAGATTGGAGGCCGCCTACATCTATATATACAGGCACATGGGGCCATTCTAGGGACTCTTACACTGTTAGTTAAACTCCACCATTATTGTAACTAACTTCCTCCATTCTTTTCTGATCTCTTGTTGTTTCTTGCTATTTGTAATTGTAATCAAGTGAATTGAGAAGCAATAAAGAGAATATTCAAAGTGGATGTAGACGATCAATGCCGAACCACTATAAATCTTGTTGTTTTTGCTTTTTGCTTTTTGCTGTGTTTTTCTCGATATTCTGTGATCTTCCTCTATTTTCATTTAATTTCTTCATTTATTTCACTACTTAAATATGTTCTTGGGTGTTTGTGGCCAATTTGGTTGCAAACAATTATATATGTAATTTATTTTAGATATTATACAAAATTAATATATATATATATATTATAATATATAATATATATCATAAAATACACATATGAGTATTTAATAAAATTATGCATATGTATTAAAAATAGTTTTTTTTAATTTGTTAAGATTTCCGTATGGAAATCATTATTAAAATAACTATTTTAAAACATAAAGCTATTTGTAATAAAAATTAATATTATTAAGGTCGTTAGTATAAATTAATATATATTTATATTTATATTTAATCGTTTATAAATATTAAAGCTTACTTTTATATATAATTACTATATATGTATTTTCGAATACTAATTTAATATATATATATATATATATATAATATGTGTATAAATTAAATTTAAAATATACATAATATATACATAATTAATATATTAATTTGAATTTGAAATATCTAGGTATTTTATTATATGAATCTAGACCTAAAATTTGAATATTAAATTTGATTTTATAATCAAAATTATTTGTAGCAATATTTACAATTACTTTATATTATAATTTCAATTATTCATACATATATATATATACATGGGGTGTGTGTGTATACATGCATATATATATACATACATACATACATATATATAAGCATTTATATTTTACAAACATTATTTTTTACCATATATGAAACTAAATATAGACATATGTGTGTACATACATATTAAATAGGACATATGTATATGGAGGAACTAATATATCGATTGAAGTGTAAATCCTAACACTTATACACTGGCATGTTAAACCATGTACACTATTTATGTTGTACATGCACGACTCACACTTGTGTATATGATATGCATGTTATATTATATTATATAAACATAACAATAAATAAAACCTAATTTATAACATAAATAAAATATTGATTTTATTTAAAATAAATTTAGATAAGACCTAAATATATTTAGACTTCATAGCCAAATAAGATAAAAATGGAATAATTTTTTTGAAATTTACTCATTTACTCTATTATGTGCTGGTCTAGATCCAATAATGGTATCATAATCCAATAGCATATGCGGTCTAAATTAGTCATGTTAGGATTAACTAATTAAGCCTACCAATTTAGTCGGATATCTAGAAAAGCAGTGTCTACGTTGGGTGTGGGTAATCAAGTACCCTACCCTGCATGGTTACCAGCCTAGCATGAAAGATGAAATGAGCCTAAAGGCTGCCCCAATAGAAAAGACCCAATTTGAATTGGGCCTTAGGCTAATTTTCAAAATTTCTTTTGAAATTAAAATAAAATTGTAAATTTAAAAGCTAAATTTAAAATAAGAAATATATTATAAATTTTATAATATAATCTTTAAAAGTGTTTTGAAAATATAATAAAAATATTTCGACAATTTTTATATTGATACGATAATAAAATTAATTAATAAATAAATTAAATATTAGATATATATACACATAAGATATATAGATATATATGTTACATTGACTAGAAATTGTTTAAGACAATGTAAGTTTATATATATTAAAGAATTTTTAAAATTAATAATATTTAATTAAAATTATTTAATTAAATAAAATTTAACTAATAAATAATGAAATACATATACACACAGATATATATATATATATATATGTAAAGATATATGTGTATAACTATAAGTGTTATAGTATACATATTCAATATAAAACGTTATATTTGAATAATATAAAATTAACTAAAATGTTAATTAATTAAATTGATTAAACATGATTTGATTAATATAATGTTATACATAAGAGTATTATATAAGTAAATTAAATTATAAAAGTTATATAATAATTAAACTTATATAATATGTGCGTACAAATTGTAAGTGGAACATTAAAAACCCCTAAATATACTTAAGGCATAAATACATATGTATAATAAGTATACCATGACTTATGATGTGTTCGACAATTGAATCATTAGGGTATTTCATAAGAAATACATTATTTCATAAGTCAATATTACTCAGTATAATATTGTCCTCTACCATATATATATTAATAGATTACTTGCATATTCCTTAGTTTATGATATTCCTCAAGCTAAGGATGTTATGTGTAGTACTATTAATATATTGAATAGACGATGTAACATATATGTACGTATTTGTTGATATTACTCAAGGTACGTACATTTGTACTTAAGCCATCATGAAATGGTAGGTACGAGCGAATAATCTCTTTCGATTTATTGATATTCCTCACGGTAAAAATGAGATTAGGACAAGGAACCGTGGGTTGGGAGTTGTATGTAATACAACCGATAAGGAGTTATCCATTATTTTTGGGACCCCGTTTTTTGATGTTCCTCAAGGTTAGAATCCCAAGGCAAACAAGTCCTAGCACCCACTAATGAAGTTGAAAGACTTCAATCTTTCATCTTAGAATTTGGAGAAACATAAAATATTAGTAAAAGCTTATTAGTAAACTGAAACATAAAGTTTAACCTTACTATTATTATAAGAACATCCATTATGAAATTATCTTAATCTACAAGTTAAAAGTTGTAGAAAAATGTCTACACACAAGCTATTTTCTAAAAATTACAAACTCCATAGAACTAACTGCATTGACTGGCTAAGAGCGATAAAGATAGCATTAACTTATGAACATCTTTGGTCGTCAGTAACTACGCCTTCAAAAGAACAACTCATTGATGATGTGTACCCCGAACTAAGACTTGCTTATGATAAATGGGTTTCAGACCTTGAGATCGTCCAGGTTTCGTGCTTTCTATGTTAGATATGTCATTGTAGAAGCAGCACAAAAACTTGTCTGTCCACGAGATTTTTGATAGTCTTAAAGCTCTATTTGGTGAACATTTATATTCCGAGACGTATGAATTTATGAAGAAATTGTTCAATACCATAATGACCAAGGGATAGAAAGTAGATGATTACATCCTGATGATGAAGGGCTATATTAATGGACTTGCACAGTTTGATGTAGCAATAAGCAATGAGATGCAAGTAGACTTAATCCTTTGGTCTCTTACTCCTAGTATGAGCCGCGTTATATTAAACTATAATATGAACCAGTTGAACGTAAGCCTCGTGGAACTCCTTAATATGTTAAGGTCCACCGATTCTTCATCCAAGGATCAATGGACTATACATGCTATTAAAGAGAACGCGTCTCTTCAAAAGTTTTGAAAAATAAGAAAAGGGTTAACATGAAAATAAAAGACTATTTACTATGGACAAGGGTGAATGTCATTATTGTCACAAGAAGGGTCATTGAAAATAGAATTATTTGGCGTACTTAAAGATTGTTAAAGCGAAGATGCAAAATGGTTTTGCTGCTCCATCGGTTGTATTTATAATTAAAAATTGTTTTTCAATCAATAAATTAACTTGGGGTTTAGATATTGGAGTTGGAACTCACATCTGTAATTCGTTATAAGTTCTTAGAATCTAGCATCGTGTAGCAAAGAGAAATGATGCTTCAAGTTGCTGATGGATCTATTGTAGATGCTATGATAATTGGAGATTTTCATTTGAGTTTGTCGAGTGGATTTTTTTATATGAATAATTTCTATTATGTAAAAGACTTTATTTATGGCATTATTACTGTGTCTAAATTGTCTGAGACTGGTTATATTTTCATTGTGTAATAATTTTATGAACGTTATTTTAGATGGTAATAAAGTCTGTGATGGTATTTAGATTATGACATTTATGTGATCATTACAAATTATGTCTGTTCTATGAGTAGTTCTTCGAATGACAATATAAATAAAAATAATCTTTGGCATTGTAGGCTAGGTCATATAAGTGACAAACAGCTACATAGATTGAGAACTGAAGGTTTTCCCCATATCGTTTGATTCAAAATCATTTGACACGTATGAGTTGTGTCTCAAAGGTAAGATGACCAAGCACCCCTTTAGTGGAAGCAATGAAATATTTTATGAACTCTTAGGTCTCGTACATAGTGATGCATGCAGCCTAATGCCTATAGATACTATAGATAACTGTTCTTGTAACCTTTATTGATGATTTCATGAGACTAGGATATGTGTATCTTATGAAGGAAAAATCTAATGTCTGTGAGAAATTTATTAAATATAAGAATGTGGTAGAAAATTAAACGAACCAAAAAATTAAAATCCTTCGATCCAATCAAGGAGGTGAGTACATTGGACAAGAACTCCAATGGTACTTAAATGATAATTGAATTATCTCTCAGGTCACTCCACCGTAAATTCCACAACACAATGGTATTTTGGAGCAAAAGAACAAAACCTTATTAGATATGATTCGTTCCTTGATGAGTAAGGCTGAGTTACTTCTGTCTTATTGGGGATATACGCTAGAAACCACAGTGCTTATGCTAAATTTGTTACCCCTTAAGTCAATGCCTAAGATGCCATATGAGATGTGGCACGGGAAGAAACCCAACCTCAATTATTTGAAGGTGTGAGTTGTCCATCCTACGTTTAGAACACCGGTGCAAATAATCTTGAGGAAAGATCGGTTTAAATTAGTAGGATATCCCAAGAATTACATGGGATATATTTTCTACAACATTGAGGAACCAAAGGCCATTGTTTCTCAACATTCTATCTTTTTAAAAATGGAATTTTCATCAAAATAAATTTATAGCGATTTTGTAGAGCTAGATGAGATCCGTGAGTCGAATATGGAGATTGAACTAATGAGAGAACCAAGATCACCTGTATATGAAAACACGCAACTTATTAGAAGGTCTAGTAGGGAATTCGTGCACTAAGGAGATACTATGGTTTTTTAATGGATAGCTAAAAGGAGGACCGTGTCTTGGATAACGACACTCCTCTATCATTCCAATAAGCACTACAGAGTAAAGACTTTGCATTTAGCTTGGAGCAATGAAATCCAAAATGGATTCCATGTATGAAAACAAACTGTAGAATTTGTCTAACATACATGAAGGGATAAAACCCATCGGATGCAAATGGAATTTTAAGAAAAAGCTAAATGTAGATGGACAAGTAGAGACTTATAAGGCTAGGCTAGTTGTAGAGGGATTATGTCAAATTCAAGGTGTTGATAATGATGAGATCTTTTAACCCATAGCCATGCTTAAGTCCATTCAAATAATGCTAGCTATCGCTACATTCTATGACTATGAAATATGGCAAATAGACGTAAATGCGGCATTTCTAAATGGTGATTTAGAGGAGACAATCTATATGTCGTAGCCCGAGGGTTTCGAGGTCAATGGAAGTGAGGGAAAAGCTTGCAAGTTGTTAAAGTCCATTTATGGACTTAAAGAAAACAGGCTTTAAGTAGTTGGAACAAGTGTTTTTATAAAGTAATAAAAGAGTTTGGTTTTTATTAGAACACGGAAAAAGCATTTATATACCGAAAGGATTAGGAAACGCTATCGTATTAGTATTATACGTTGACGATCTTCTGATGATTAGCAATGACGTTTCATTATTGCAAGCATGGCATTCCAAGAACTTCACCATGAAGTTCGAGAGAACAGCCTATGTACTAGTTACAAAGATCTGTAAAGATAGATCTAAGTGGCTATTGGGATTATCCCAAACTCTATACATAGATACTATATTGAAAAGGTTCAGTATGGAGAAGCCAAGCATGTATCCAATGCAATCTGGGTCCATTCTTTCTAAAAAGGACACTTCTCGGATTGATGAGGATAAAAGCATATGAAGGGGATAATGTATGACTCGACGATTAGTTCCATAATGTATGTTATGTTATGTACTAAACTAGATGTAGCGTACGCATTTAGATGCGTAAGTCGATACCGGTCTAATCTTGGAGAAAAGTATTGGACATCT
Organism: Allium fistulosum; assembly: GCA_030737815.1. NCBI lineage: Eukaryota > Viridiplantae > Streptophyta > Magnoliopsida > Asparagales > Amaryllidaceae > Allium > Allium fistulosum. The sequence goes on along the minus strand of CM060904.1, from coordinate 1,120,521,176 downwards.
GTAAAATGTATACCAAAGTATTTAAGAAATACTAGGGAGTTATTCTAGATATATGGGAATGGAGACCTCCTTAGGAATGGGTATAGTAACTCCAGCTTTCATATTGATATCAATGATAGTAAGTCAGTGTTGGGTTATGTTTTTATGATTAACGGTGGGCTATCAGTTGGAAATTTTCCAAACAGGAAATGGTTGATGATTCAATGATGGAGGCTAAGTACATCCCCCTCAATAAAGCAACTAAAAAAGTAGTCTAGATGTCCCGACATGGAAAATCCAGTGGTATTGTTTTGTAACAATAATGTAGCGATCCAGGTCACAAAGGAGCCTAGAGCACATAAGAAGTCACTATATTCTTCGAAAGTTCCACTAATTATAGAATTCGTTGAGAAGAAAGAGGTCATGACACAAAGGGTAGACACTAAGAAAAACATAGCATATCCATTCACGAATGGACTAGCTCAGTCGATGTTCGTCAAGATGACTGAAGACTTGGTATTGAGATTCCATAATTGGCCCCAACTGCAAGCGGGAGACTAGTAGAGTTAGGTGTATGCCCTTAGGGTAATTCTGTAATTTATTGTAAATTATTAACTTTGTGATAAAATATCATTCAAAGTAAAAGGTGTTTTCTTTCTGTTATGTATTTATTATAATGTGTTATAATTGAATAATTATTTAATTAAAGTATAGTTAACAAAAAATTCATAAATGATGTGTTTGTGATAGTAATTACAGTTGTTGTAATCTTGAGGACTTTATCATAATGAATATAATAGACACATCATTTTAATCATTCCTTGTCAAGATGTATCAAGGTTGCGTATCAATGCATATATTGAGAGTAAAGTACGTAACACTCTCCAAAGGTTGGGCGGTGTATTATTCACGACTACTGGGGCACCAAGGGGTTACGTGCTGATAGTTATTAGATAATTATGGAATGACTCACTCGATAGTTTTCTGTTGGTTAATACAACTAAGGTCAGACAGAAAATATCAATGTGAAAATAATACATAGTTCTCTTAACTTGAGAATACTATTGATCTTCAATGTAGAAGCTCTGCTTTGATTATAATTAAATCATGGCACAACGTCGATTGAACGACTATAGTTGCATCGTGTGGGAGCATGAGAAGTGAAACACTATTCAATAGAGGACTTCTCTCCTCAATTATACGAGGTCAGTAAAACGATCAATTGAAGTCAACTCAAAGTCAAATCTCTGGCTAGAGTAGTTCGGTTAATAATAATTTTTATTATTGAACTAAGGACCATGTATTTGGACTATAAATTTGAATATGGATGATATTGGAATTTTAACCACTACCAAATTTTGTAAGTCCTAATGTGATATAGTTTTGAAAAAGAGAATTGGTGTAAATAATTATCACTATCGGGTAACGATTAAATTAGTAAAATTGGATTTTTACCAAAGTTGTGTAAGCAATAAATTTAGCCATAATGTCGTACCACTAGCTAAGGTGATGTGTGAACGTTAATATTTGAATTGTTTGATATTAATTGCTGATCGAATTTACACCTAAAATTCACACAACCGAAATGTTGAATACTTCTAGTACCACCTGATTTAATTAATTATAACTGTTATAAATTAATTAAAATAATTAAAATAATTAATATTTATGAAATATTAATTATAAAATTTTATTTAATTTGTGTTGATCTTTATTAAACTTTATTTAATTTGTGTTGATTATTATTAAATAGTGTATATATAATAGTTATAGACACACGTATTGATATATGATATTGACGTGCATTTGAATTAGATTTATTTGCTCATTTATTTGATTAGACCTGAAGCGGTTATGAGGCCCGTATATGAGCATACTATGGCCTTCCATTAGGGGATTGAAGTGAGTGGAATATTAATTCAAAATTAAGTGAAAATGTAGGAGAAAAAGGAGGATCTGGATCCCCTTTTTGCTCCTTAGTATCTATGTTATATATTCATCTCAAACCCCACTTTAGATCTCTCTAATTTTTGCTCCACCTTATCCATCCTAGGTCGGTCATACCTCTTCCCTCATCATCAAATTTTCAAGCATTTAAAACACAATTTAAATACAAATAGAAGATCGGTGGTTGCGACTTTCAGATTGGTAGCTTTTCTGGATACTGATTCAAGGAGTTCTTCGATTCAGCGTTTCAAGGTGTTTCATCTAGGCTTTAGACAAGGTAAATCCTCTATTTACATATAAATACATACATATAGATATTTATTCATATGTCATTATAAGCTCAAACAGTATATAAATTATCACGAATTCACGTATGCCTGTGCTATCTGCATTGGATGATAATTGTAATGACCCAAAACATCGAAAACTTCATATTTAAATATCTGAATTATTTAAATATTTGGATCTTAGATTTAATGTGATTAAATTGATTTTATAACCTTATTAACCCACTTTCTAATTAATAGCTAATGATGATAAACTTGTTTTGAAATATGTTTACAAAAATAAATAGTTCGAAGAAATATCGATAATGTGACCGAAAATCGTTTTATCGAAAAACAACTTTTTATTCGATATAAGCTATTCAAAATTTTTGTACATACCTAATTAGCATATGCAGACATTAGTAATTAAGAAATACACTTTGATTCATGAAGAAATGGATTTGTTCTAGAGCTTCTAGAAGGGGACAAGGGGGAGTGACTTAAGGAGTGATTTAAGGAGGGATTAAGGAGGAAAGAATGAGGACTTTCTCAATGGCACATGGGGGAGGTGAGCCTTGTTTGGGTTGGCCAAAGAGGCGAAGGAAGGGGTAAACAAACCCACTTGAATCCTATATAAGTGGGTGCATAGCTCTTGAATCCATTTAACAAATTTTGGTGCAAAAACTATACTCTTCATATCCCTCTCTTCATTAATTTCCTAAGACAAAACAATTCAAAACAACTCCAACTCACTCTAAACTCTTTCTATAAGCCTTCAGCAACATTACAACACATATTAGAAACTCTAAGGTGGAAGATTTACAGGAAAACCCCGTACATCATTAGGCCATGAGCAATATAGGCCATTTGTGCATATGGCCATGAGCAAGCAAGGAGGAGGGTTGGATTTTGGGGTTGTTTTGGATGAGGTGGGAAGATGGAAGCTTAATCGAGGCTTATGCTTGTTGTTTACTTATTGATAGGTGAGCAAACCCACCGTTTAAAAAGTATATGAGGTGTATAATGCTTTTTTATACTATAGTATTTGTTTGATTATATATTATTTGTAGCGACCACCCTTCACCTTTGATATCCAATATACTTATGCGACGCGCTGTGGAGGTACCCGACCGATGCAGGACAGTAGCCAAGAATATATAAAGTAGAGAAAAATCCAAACAAAAAACCTATTGAATATCTCACAAGGCATAGATAAAATATAATATAGTAATACATATGTAAAAAAAGCGAGACAGTGATATAATCAAATGAACCATAAATAAGAACATCAGAGTGCATCAGGTTCACAGATGATACAAAAATTAAAATAAAGAGTTTATACATCCAAATCTCCCAAAAAAACTATAATACTTTCTCTCAAAATACAAGTACTTACATAGCTCCACAATACTGTATAGCGGAATATAAGCGATAGTAAGCTCCAAAGTATAGATATATGAAAGCGTGGCCTCATGCTCGTACTCCGTACAGCTCCATACACTATCCAAATCTGTTATCCCTAATCCGCTAATTTCACTGTACCCAAGATAATAAGAAGCAAAGCTTAAAACCTTGGGTCGACAACAGTCTGGTTTGAGTGATACATCATCTAAAAATATTATAAAAACTATATATACTAAATAGGGTATAGGGAATGAACAACCATACCTGACCTGTCCTTGCATCCAAAGAGTTGGCACATAAACATGGTATATGCTAGACTACTATCACAAATGGAAAATATGGGGTATAAGGGTATTACACAGCATATTAAGTACTCAACAAACATAGCATCCATCACACAGCCTCGCATCTCTCGCTCAAGTGCTTCAAATGTACGATAACTCTTTCAGATGCTCGACTCAATGCCCACGCAAATGGCAAAGGACTGGAAAAACGCAGATGTCCAAAATATGGGTACATGTAGACTACCATGGGTACATGCAGGCTACCCTGTCCCAACAGTGACAATCACAACCACATAGTCATCTATCTATCCCTTAACACACATACTGACAGTAAAACTACTCCACAGATGCTCAACTCATGCTTATGCAGATGGCTAAGGAATGGACACACGTAGACGTCCAAACACATGGGCTACCCTGTCCAACTCATGAGCATCATGACCTCATGTTCTACCCTACGAGCTATCACGCATGCTACCCTGTCCAACTCATGAGCATCACGACCTCATGTTCTACCCTACGAGCTATCACGCAGAACTCATCCTTTTGGTCCATCACCATATGCTATAGTCGCTCGCCACATCGGGTCGGCGAAGTCGTCGTACTTCATTGGTTGTTATTTCAAGGTTATCTCGAGCTATCCCGGGGTCATCCATCCCTGCTCCAAACTAGCTCCCAAAACCACTAAGCAACTCCAAGTATTTCCTTAAAGTCAACATTCCCAAACGCCTCTCCCCCTTCTGTTTGGCCTAACCTTCACACGAGCTAAGCCAGACTCCTCAAAGTCGAACCAACCCAACACCCGAATAGAGTTTCATGTTGACCCCTGAACCGACACCCCACCGGACAGCTTCCACTAGCCATAGCTAGACCACCCACCCACCGAACAGTTATCTGTGTCCGGTCCCCGAGCCATTCCACCACCGACCAAGTTTTGGTAACCAGACCCATACCACTCCACCACCGATCAAAGCCAACCTCGAACCAACCAATGCCGAACCAAATACTTCCCTTCCTGAAACCCATAATCGAACCAAGCTTTCGGCGATCCGAACCCTGTATCTCCTTTAGCACATCAACATCACATAGATACTATCACTACACTCAACAGTTTGATTCTCATGCATCTCCTATGCAATGATATGACTCCAAACGCTTTAGAGCCTATCCGTCGAAGCCCGATTTCATGGTTCCTACCTCTCGCTCGCCCCGATGAGTGTTTTCAATCATACAAGCATACAAGCAAACACCATACATGCACCAAACAACATTGAAACATGTAAAGCACACAATCAATCAGAGCAATCATCATACAAGGGGTATACAGCATAGCCTAACATTCAACAAGGCAATCACATATCCAAACAAAACACCAAAAATCCATTTATTCATGTTTATACTACAGATTGTTTTTACTGTAGATTGGGTTTTAAAATAGCATTAAAACTTAATTTTGACTTTAAAAATGGATCCAAAATATGTTAAAACCTACATATACATATATAATAAGGTGTGAGATGATAAATCACTTACCAAAACCCCTAAACTCAAAGGTAGTGTTTGATTTACCCTTTTTAGTTTTGGGCTTTCGTCCACACAAAAATACGCACGACGCATGTATATTGTGGAAAACAATCAATTTAGAAAACAAACTTAACATACAAAATAGAAAACAACTTTTTTTTATTTTCATGTTTTGAGAAATAAGAGAAGCATGAGAACCAATCCATCCTTCCATCATTTCTTCAACACCTCCGTGATCCCCCCCATCTTCCTTCCATCATATCCGTTGTCCCTCACTCCTCTCATATTTTATAATTAATGTTGAAAACTCAAAACAAAAAACTCATTTTAAACCAAACGCTACCTAAGTTTTGCACGCAAATCGGTGCAAATTCGAAAATGGATAACAAAGCTGATATTTTCTCTTCCCAAAAATGTAGATGTGAAGACCTCTAATGAATCTCCTTACTAATCTAACCCTAATCTATGATTTAAACTTGATAAGGAGGAGAAAAGAAAAGGTTTTAGGTGGGGAAGTGGTTATGGGGGCTTAGATCTATTTGGGAAGCGGTAAAAGTGAATTGGGGATGATGGTTCAGCCTAATAAACTCTCCAAACCCGAAATAGGTTAGTGGGATTGCCCCCAAACTCACTAATCACCCACTAAGCTGCTCCAAAAACTGCCAATCTTCAAATAGCCATATCTCCTAGCCAAAAAGTCTAAATCGCTATTATGACCACTCTACAGAAAGGGAAACAATCCTATCTTTCCAATGGAAGTGGTCTCTGATACTAATTGGGCTTCTACCGAAAATTATGTTCGTTATAGGTTTTTAGGGGGGTAAAATAGTCCAAAAAAATTCTAAAGATAGGAAATGTAACTAATAGGAATTTCCCAAAGTCATAGAATCATATGATCTCATATAAATTAAAAACATATATTTTATGATCCTCCGATACGTAAAATACGGGTCGTTACACTTTCCTCCCTTAGGAATTTCACCCCCGAAATCCACAATACAAACAAGGTAAAATCAAACATAGCTACCCCTCATGCTAACATCCACAAGTAACCATATCAAACATTAACCATGCACACAAAAGATAAAATGATATCTACACCTACCCTAGCATGCAGGATACTAAACTATCCTATATGATATTGAAAGTGAAAGTAAATGCGATAAACAAAAGTCTTACCAAGTAAAGAGCTCTGGGTAAGCGGTCCTCATGCTCTCCTCAGTCTCTTAAGTACAATTGCCTTCGCTCTCACTCCGCTGAACCTTAACCAACTCTACCGTCTTCCTCCTAAGCTGCTTCATATCACGTACGATGATATGAATAGGCCTACGAGGTCTCGATGCTGCTGGCTCAATCTTGGTATCATCAAGTTGATTCAGTCCAACTATCATGCTTGGGTCATGCACAAACTTCTGCAAGTGAGAGACGTGAAACACATTGTGCACACCTACCACCCTCTGAGGTAAGTCAACTCTATAAACTAGGTTCTCAATCCTCTCAATTATCAAAAAAGGACCGATGAATCTCGGCACCAACTTTCCTTTTGTACCGAATCAGATAACATTCTTTAGCGGAGAGATCTTGTCAAACACCATATCGCCAACGGAGAACTCTAGATCACGTCTTCTCCAATCGGCATAGCTCTTCTATCTATCTTGAGCAGCTTTCATTCATTGTTGAATTATCTTGTAACGATCCACCATTTTGGATGGTTCAAATCGACAATAACCTACACATGTCAAACTCAAACCATTCAAAGGGAGGATTGTTATGGGGTAAATAAGAAAAAGAAGAGAAAAAATTATAACAAAACACAGAATCTCACAGCGGAATGACAAAATATAATAATCAAATGAACAGTTCATGAAGCTGTTTACAAATAATATTTGATTACACTTTTACAATACAGGTCAGAGTTACATACAACATGAATAAATAAATAATGCAGCGGAACAACATGATGCAGTGGGAAAAAAGTATAATAAATAATAACAATAATAAATCTTCGTCTTCGTCCTCCAGAAGTAAAGTCTTCAATACACTGAAAAGCTCAGACTGATCAGAGCGTAATGAAAAGACAAAACACTCAAGTCAAAACTAAAAGATCTTATGTAAGTTAAATCAACAATAAATAAATATGAGTGTGACGACTTCAGAGATGTTAACGGGGTTTGACATCTCCTATCCAGTGTCTAATGTGAGTGCAATAACTTAAGAGATGTTCGGGATTCCATCTCCTAAGGATCCATTAAACTATCTACATACATAGTACAATACGCTATTATAATAGTATATATAATAAAGTAAAGTATTAAAATAGCGTTAAGGCGTTACCCATATCCCCCTTAACACATTTTTATATATTCCCGTAGTCTATACAATACCGTAATTCCTCCGTAAACTGGAGGGCTATCAAAGGGCACTCCATAGGTATGGTACAAACCAAACTCGTAGAAGGCGCGATAAGGCATCTGACAAGGCACGCGAGGCAATGCCAGGGTAGGATTCTACCATTTGCACTCCCGGACTGGTGGTAACGCATAGCAGCTATTACCGCCCACCTTGGAACACACTCCCATAATCAAATCAAGGGGATGCCACCAAATCAATCACAAAGTCATAATATGGTATCGAAGAAGCATGTCCGATCGGAGGTGCGACCTCACTTGGCCCGGTATAGCTCTTGTTTTAGTCACATCAAGCCGACTCGAGGGAGTCAGGGCTACATTAATACCTCATATAGAATCGTTCGCCAAACCAGCATACTTCATTCTGGAATCTCCACCATGTGCACAGTTGTTAAAGTGGTTTCCGGTATTGGCAGAGAGTATGATAATATCCGATCTCGGTCTCTTTAACAACAAAACGCTTATTTCACACAGGATGGTTCTTTTACATTTCCAAAAATCAATCCATAATTGATGTCAAAATATCATATTCTCAAAGCCATATCACTTTTGAAATCATATTCACTTTCGAAATCATATTCACAAGTAGGTTAAACTCTCATTTCAAAATCATCATATTGACCCAAAATATGTCGTTTCACTAGAAAATATCATTTCCAATTCCAACGTAGGTTATAACATCATTTAACCATATACGCTTTTAAATCAAGGATTTAAATATAAACACTTCAACTTTACATAGTCTGAAATTTAGAAAATAGTTAAGATAGTCATAAATAGTTTTAAATAGTTTTAAAATACTTTAAAATAGTTTAAATGGTTTAAAATAGTTTATAATAGATTAAAATAGTTTTAACTAGTTAAAATAGTTTAAAATAGTTAAAATACTTTAAAATTGTTTAAATGGTTTAAAATAGTTTAGAATAGATTAAAACAGTTTTAAATAGTTAAAATAGTTTAAAATAGATTAAATAAGTTTAAATATAGATGAAAATAGTTAAATAGTTTAAAATAGTTTAAAATAGATTTAAATAGTTAAATAGTTTAAAATAGATTAAAATAGTTTAAAAATAGATTTAATACAGTTTTAATAGTTTAATATAAAATAGTTTGATTATTGGAAATGGTTCATATAGTAAATAGTTTGAAAATCTAAATAAATCCAAATTAAAATTATATATCTTTAAACAGTTTACATTAAAATAATTAATTTGAAATTAATATCAAATTAAACTATTTCTTCTATTTCAACAAATCTAGACCATATTCAGATTTCAACAAAACTAAATTTTCTTTCAATACAAATTCCCAAAAAATATTTCAATTTATATCGATTTCAAATTCATGATTGAACTAAAATTTTAAAACTCTTCAAATACATAGATTTCAAAGTTTAAATATTCAAATATTTCAGTAACTCAATTTCGATAAATTCATTTATATTTCACAATTCAACTTTGAAATTTCAATTTGATTTCTTTAAATAATTTCTTTAAACCAATTCCAATTTCAACATTTAAAGCTTGGATTTTCAAAAATAATTCTGCTTATATAAATCCAATTTTATTTCAAAATATCATTTAACTAAATTCAAAAATTAAGAATTTAAAAATTATTTAATTTAACCAATCCGGTGTCCGTATATAATTTTCTACCATATGGTCAAGTGATACGGATATTTATCATTTCAAACTGGAATAATTTATTTTTACGGATATATATCATTTCACCCGCAATCCCGAATAAATTAAAAATCCATGAAATCGCTCGGGTTCATCATTTCAACCCATAATGATTTTTCCCTAATCGATAGATCGTTCGGGTATGTATCATTTCAACCCATAGTGATTTTCCTAACAATAACTAAGGGAACTTGTAGTGTGATAATAATATATAAATATAACATCCAATCTTCCAATATCAACAATTAAACATCCATCACAATCATCATTCAAACCAACCAATAAATAACAACAATTGACTGATTATCAATAACAGGTATTAACTGGCAATTTAAAATTCGATATTAAATTAAATGGCGATTAAATTCAGTAAAAGTCAGATTTAACTGGAATAACAATTTAAATATACCAAACATCAACCAATCAATTTATAATCACATCATAAATTTAATTTAACTAACAAAAGATAATTTAATAGTTATGAGTGGGTTAAAACACTCACCTTTGATTTGTCGTCGACTTAAAATCCAAATAAAGCCCAAAATCCAACTGTCTCCAAATGCAGCCAAACTAGTTTCTTATCGTTTGAAATTTCGATACGATCGCAACAGAGAAAACCGCGCGTGAATCCGAGCTCGTATGCAAAAGTTATTAACGTTAGAAGATTGGAAAATTTATGCCCTAAGTCGACTTCGAGTCTTACTTCGGTACGCCACCTCAAATCCCCGTTGCCTGCTCTGAGTTTTTGCCAAAATGACCTGAGACCCGAGTCAATTGTTTCCTGACCCGAAGTCGCTGCAGGATTTTCGCCTCTGGAACTTGAAGCGCGACCCGAAGTCGCCCTAGATCCGCATTTTTTTTTGAAATTGAAATAAGGTTTTGGAATTTGTGAATTAGGTTTGATGTTTTGTCGTTTGAGAAGGAGGAAGAAGATATACGTACAGAAATAATGAAATGAGAAACAAGTAGGGTTTATAATAGCCTATATATAGGCAGGATTGGACCGAAACGATAACAACGACCTGAAATGCCCGTTTCGTTCCCGAAATGAATATGGGTCATCCAATACATCGAAATATAGGTTTTCGATATTTTTAAACTCAATGGAACTAGTTTCAAACCCTAATTCCATTGTATACAGCAGTTATCTTTTAAAATTAGCTTATTTTAATTGAATTCATTAAATTGATTTCTACGCGTTTCAAGCTCGCACGGCCAAACGACAAGTCCGATCGCTACGAAACTTGAAATCCTACAATAATTCACCGTTACGGATCCGATGAAACTGGTTTCGTCGAAATCCATAACAGTGGCCAAAATCGCTATTTTCACATTAATTAAATGATAATTATTAAATTAATTAATCATTTTTAAATTTTAAATTTAAAAGTTAGCAATTTTTATCGTTCTTGATTACATATAAACTAATAATCTTTTAAAACAAATTTCAATGTCCAATTCAATATTCAGATATTGCACTAATTACAGTGTTCACTTTCCATTGCAATAAATTCAATAACTAAAATTTTAAATTCAAATAAATTCATTCATTTTGATTTACAGCTTTTTTATTCACTCAACTATCATCTTACGGATATAATTAACATTGGTTTGCATCTTATTACATCAATATTCTACAATTATCATCTTAATTCATATTAACTGCCATATTAAATTAGATTAATTACAATTGATTTCCAATTTAATTTCAACAGATTAAATAAATAGGTGATAAATAACAATTGTTACATTTTACTTAATTTAATCACATTTATAAGTTTATTATCTACAACAAATGTTATAACTACTTACACAGCACTGATTATGTTCAATTTCAATTAATTACATACTATCTCACCATTAAATGTAACATTTAATTTATTTCCTCATTTACAATTTCTAACCAATTTAACTTTGCAATTATTTCAAATACTTGAGATTACATTCAAATAGTCATTGATTACATTAAATTAACATTATTAAATTTCATTCTAATTGTTTTCTTATTAAAAAATCATAAATTTTTAATTTCATACAATATTAAATCCAAAAATCTTATTAAATTCAATAATTTAATTATCGGAAAAATACGGGTCATTACACTCTCCCCCACTCAAAACTTTTCGTCCTCGAAAAGGAAAGAAGGAATTAAGAAACTAATATATTTTATTCAAATGATAAATTTATAAGCACTTTAAAATTACATAATTAAGTATTTACATAAAATATATCAATTTATAAACAATTAAATCTTCCATATTCGAGTTTAATGAAATTTGAAAATATTTCACTTTCACAAAATTTTCTAAGTCCCAAATTCACGAAAAATTTCAGTAGAGTCTCCTTTGTACGGAGAGGTCCAAAAAAATAATAATATCAATAATAACAATATATATATCATATTTCAATAACAAAATATCTCAAACCATGGGAGAACAATAAAATATCGCTATAAAACCGTAATCCAAAAACGTACTTATTTGTCGGGCAAACAACGCTTATTTATGAAACCAAAAGCAGTAGTTATTGCTTCCATAAACCTGTATTTCACTTATAAATCCAAAGAGTTAGAATTATGTAAAAAGAGAAATATTTAAGTTGTTTCAATTAATAACAAAACAATACAACACAATACATATGCAAACAAAACAGTACAACCATCATATGCAACAAAAGAACCAACCATACATCCATAACAACCAAACTAATGATTTGTTTAGGTTCAGAAACCTTTAATCGTACAAGGGTGATAAATAACTATCAAGTGTGTCCTACGCTCAACAGCCTTTGGAAATTTCTTAATAGATTATTCATACATCCTTAAACAATTTAAGGTATCACTTCCCAAACATCCCATAAGCCAAAACAACCAAGCATTTCAAGTATTTAAGTTTATTTTTATTAATTTCCTTTCACATCATTGTTTACTTTTTATTTATTTCATTCATTCATATAATGCTTATTTTTATTATTTAACTCCATTACTTACAAAATTCATTTCCCATTCATTCATGCAATGCAATTTTTCCATTAATTTACATTCATTTACTTACATAAGTTATTTCCATTCAATTATTTAGATCATCCAAAATCAATTCTTAAAATTATATGTAAGTTTCTTTGCGAATTTAATCAATAGTTATTATTTACTTATAAAACTTGATTTCCAGTTAAGATTTATATTCATTAGTGAATCAATACATACTTAAGTTCCTTAACTTTTTAATTTACATTCATCCTTCCTTATATAGTGTCATTGAATATCAAATCTATTTTCTGAATCATTTCAACTTTCTGAAGTTATAATTATTTACTTACAGTATTCACTTTTCTATTAAATTTGATTAGTAGAATTTCAAATTATTAACTTAAGCTCATAATATTTTTATAACATCAGAATTTTTTATTTATAGACATAATTTCATTGAACACTTTCATTACTTAAGTTTTACTTGTATAATATTCTATTACATATTCCTATTTAACATTACAAATTTTTAAACATTTCTGGTAAGTTATATGTATGTTTTAAGAATGTAATTGAATGTTACACAAGTTTATCTTATTCATTTTAGTTAACAAAATGTTCAATGATTACATCTTCTAAATTTTATATCTTTTGATTTACAAGTTACAAATTTCCAGTTTCTTATATATTTCATTAATCACTTAACATCCAATTTCTTATTTTCATTTTAGAAGTTTCCAATTATTAGAATAGTTAAGATTTCATTTCATTACAATAACTGAAATTTCTAATTTATAGAAGCTTGAGAACTAAATGCTGGGTTCGTTTCAAATCATTTAATATATATATATACACTCATAGCTTTTATTTATCAAATCACATTTAGAAATTAAAAATTTAGATTTTTTTATCAAAACAATTGTGTAGTAAAACTACTACAGTGGCCTTCCCACTTTGAAACTCGAAAATGAACATCGATGATGCGTAAACTCATCACCGAAATCATTTTCCAGCGGCAAGAAAGGGGAGTACAGAACTTATTTCCTTTCAAAGATTCGTTTAAAATATTTCTTTCAAATCACATTGAAAATATTTATATCTAAAATACTTCCAAATAATACGAATATTATATTCCAAAATCTTTTGAAAGCCAAATTGAAAACCCTGGAACCTAAGTTCTCAAATTTTCAATTTATTTACTTTACTTGTAAATCCTATGTTAAAATCAATATTTATATAATTTTCTACCTAACAACAACATATCACATCCAACTATATCCTTTATAAAGTTTATTCCTTTATATATAAATATAATACTAGGTAAAATTATTTTATTTACCTATGTTTCGAAAACAATATTGTGTCGGTATGCCCTATTAAGTATTTAGAAATCCTTATCGATGCCATAGCGTCCTATGTACCCATCGGAATTTATAAATACTAAACAGAACAAATTAAAACAATATAAAACATTTTATAACACTAACAAGTACGCGCTCTCATATTTATATATACACTCAGACAGACTCATTCTAGAGTATTACTACCGTATCTCAAATGATCAAACCCCACAAAGATAAGGTTATCGCTAAACCAAAGCTTTGATACCAAATGTAACGACCCACCTTTTGGACGGTTTAAATCGACAATAAACCACACATGTCAAACTCAAACCATTCAAAAGGGAGGATTGTTATGGGGTAAATAAGAAAAAGAAGAGAAAGAATAAAACATAACACAAAATCTCACAGCGGAATGATAAAATATAATAATCAAATGAACAGTTCATGAAGTTGTTTACAAATAACATTTGATTACACTTTTACAATACAGATCATAGTTACATACAGCAGGAATAAATAAATAATGCAGTGGAACAACATGATGCAGTGGGAAAAAATATAATAAATAATAACAATACTAAATCTTTGTCTATGTCCTCCAGAAGTAAAGTCTTCAATACACTGAAAAGCTCAGTCTGACCCGAGCGTAATGAAAATACAAAACACTCGAGTCAGAACTAAAAGTCTTATGTAAGTTAAATCAATAGTAAATAAATATGAGTGTGACGGCTTCAGAGGTGTTTACGGGGTTTGACATCTCCTATCTAGTGTCTAACTTCAGTGCAATAACTTAAGAGATGTTCGAGATTCCATCTCCTAAGGATCCGTTAAACTATCTACATACATAGTACAATACGCTATTATAATAGTGTCTACAGTAAAGTATTAAAATAGCATTAAGGCGTTACCCATATCCCCCTTAACACATTTTTATATATTCCCGTAGTCTATACAGTACCTAATTCCTCCGTAAACCGGAGGGCTATCAGAGGGTACTCCATAGGTATGGTACAAACCAAACTCGTAGAAGGCACCATAAGGCATATGACAAGGCACGCGAGGCAATGCCAGGGTATGATTCTACCATTTGCACTCTTGGAATAGTGGTAACGCATAGCAACTACTACCGCCCACCTCGGAACACACTCCCAAAATAAACTCAAGGGGTGGGCACCAAATCAATCACAAAGTCATAATATGGTATCGAAGAAGCATGTCCGATCGGAGGTGCGACCTCACTTGGCCCGGTATAGCTCCTGTTTTAGTCACATCAAGCTGACTCGAGGGAGTCAGGGCTACGTTAATACCTCGTACAGAATCGTTCGCCAAACCATCCCACTTCATTTTGGAATCTCCACCACGTGCACAGTTGTTAAAGTGGTTTCGGTATTGGCAGAGAGTATGACAATATCCGATCCCGGTCTCTTTAACAACCAAACGCTTATTTCACACCGGATGGTTCTTTTACATTTTCAAAAATCAATCCATAATTGATACCAAAATATCATATTCTCAAAACCATATCACTTTCGAAATCATATTCACTTTCGAAATCATATTCACAAGTAGGTTAAACTCTCATTTCAAAATCATCATATTGACCCAAAATATGTCGTTTCACTAGCAAATATCATTTCCAATTCCACCGTAGGTTATAACATCATTTAACCATATACGCTTTTAAATCAAGGATTTAAATATAAACACTTCAACTTTACACAGTCTGAAATTTAGAAAATAGTTAAGATAGTCATAAATCGTTTAAATAGTTTTAAAATAGTTTAAAATAGTTAAAATACTTTAAAATAGTTTAAATAATTTAAATGGTTTAAATAGTTTAGAATAGATTAAAATAGTTTAAAATAGTTAAAATAGTTTAAAATAGTTAAACTGCTTTAAAATAGTTTAAATGGTTTAAAATAGTTTAGAATTGATTAAAATAGTTCTAACTAGTTAAAATAGTTTAAAATAGTTAAAATACTTTAAAATAGTTTAAATGGTTTAAAATAGTTTAGAATAGATTAAAATAGTTTTAAATAGATAAAATAGTTTAAAATATATTAAATTAGTTTAAATATAGATGAAAATAGTTAAATAGTTTAAAATAGGTTAAAATAGTTTTAAAATAGATTAAAATAGTTAAAAAGTTTAAAATAGATTAAAATAGTTTAAAAATAGATTTAATACAGTTTTAATAGTTTAATATAAAATAGTTTGATTATTGGAAATGGTTTATATAGTAAATAGTTTGAAAATCTAAATAAATTTGAATTTAAAATAATCTGAATTTAAAATAATATATCTTTAAACGGTTTACATTAAAATAATTAATTTGAAATTAATATTAAATTAGACTATTTCTTCCATTTCAACAAATCTGGACCATATCCAGATTTCAACAAAACTAAATTTTCTTTCAATACAAATTCCCAAAAATCATTTCAATTTATATCTATTTCAAATTCATGTTTGAACTAAAATTTTAAAACACTTCAAATTCATAGATTTTAAAGTTTAAATATTCAAACATTTCAATAACTCAATTTCGATAAATTCATTTATATTTCACAATTCAACTTTGAAATTTCAATTTGATTTCTTTAAATAATTTCTTTAAACCAATTCCAATTTCAACATTTAAAGCTTGGATTTTCGAAAATAATTCAGTTTATATAAATCCAATTTTATTTCAAAATATCATTTAACTAAATTCAAAAATTAAGAATTTAAAAATTATTTAATTTAACCAATCCGGTGTCCGTATACAATTTTCTACCCTATGGTCAAGTGATATAGATATTTATCATTTCAAACTGGAATAATTTATTTTTACAGATATATATCATTTCACCCGCAATCCTGAATAAATTAAAAATCCATAAAATCGCTCGAGTTCATCATTTCAACCCATTACGATTTTTCCCTAATCTCTAGATCGTTCGGGTATGTATCATTTCAACCCATAGTGATTTTCCTAACAATAACTAAGGGAACTTGTAGTGTGATAACAGTATATAAATATAACATCCAGTCATCCAATATAAACAATTAAACATCCATCACAATCATCATTCAAACCAACCAATAAATAACAACAATTGACTGATTATCAGTAACAAGTATTAGCTGGCAATTTAAAATTCAATATTAAATTAAATGGCGATTAAATTCAATAAAAGTCAGATTTAATTGGAATAATGATTTAAATATACCAAACATCAACCAATCAATTTCTAATCACGTCATAAATTTAATTTAACTAACATAAGATAATTTAGTAGTTGTGAGTGGGTTAAAACACTCACCTTTGATTTGTCGTCGATTTAAAATCCAAATAAAGCCTAAAATCTAGCAGTCCCCAAATGTAGCCAAACCAGTTTCATACCATCCGTAATTTCGATACGATCGCAACGGAGAAAACAGCACGTGAATCTGAGCTCGTATGCAAAAGTTATTAACGTTAGAAGATTGGAAAATTTAGGCCCTGAGTCGACTTCGAGTCTTACTTTGGTCTGCCTGTAGAATATGCTAGTATATGATTTTTGTTTGATGATAATAAACATATATATATATATTCGTTTAAATGTATTTGTTATTGTACTGTTTCATTTTTCCACATAATTAAATAAATATTTGTTGAATAAAATAAATAACTCAGAATACATATTCAAACAAATATTTTATTACAATTTTGAATAGTACAATTTCAAGCTCTCACTATACAAGTTTCAATTACAACACATTTTCAATCACAACATCAATATACAATTTATCACCTCACTACATATCACTCATTCACTCGTATTTGATCTTCAACTTTGTTTCCAGCTTGTATCCAGCATCTGAATTATCTGCAAAATTAAACACTAATGCAGTAAAATTGAAAAAGGAATATTTTTACAGTAAATAGTGAAGTGTGTGTTTGAATATATTATTTGCCTCAGTTATTTGGGCTGTTCGTCATCATTTACTTTTAATTCTATACGAAAAACTTGTGACATGCACAGTGTATCACTGTACATGCCACAAGGTCGTGCACACCAATATACACTTGCTTGTTAAAATTGTAGGGACTTCCATTCTCATTTAAAAGTCCTCGCGGCTATGCATGGATGGGATGCATATAAGAAAGGGATAAATATCAATTATATTCTAATCTCATTTAAAAGTCCACACGGTTATGCATGGTTAGAAAATACTTGACATATATAATTTTTTTTAAAGTAACTATTAACCTCATTTAAAAGTCCTAACAGTTATGCATGGTTAGTATGTGCTTTACATTTTTTTGTATAATATTTGAAAAGAGAAAATGCACAAATTATTCCTTTATTGAAAATATCAAACTCTTGTCACTATATAAATATTTTCATAATCCTACCATTTCTCTAAAGTGGAGTTTGTTTCTAATTAATAAAATATTATGATTTTTGTTTGATTAATTGGAATTTGAAATTAATATTTCCCTCTTGATTTGATTTGATTTTTTTAATCAAAATCGTAGCTATTTCAATTACTATTATTATTTTTGATGATAACAAAAGGGAGGGAGAGGTTAAGATTTTGATTTTTGAGCAATATACTTACTAATATTCGAGAGTGTTTTTATTCAAAGTTATTTTTAATTAATTTTTTAGTTTTAACTACGTGCATCCGCTTAGGGGGAGCTTTGTTGTAGGGGGAGCATTCAAATAGGGAGAGATAATAGAATTCATCAAAACCAAATACATTTAAAAGAGTCAAAATCTTAATATATGTTTGTTATCATCAAAAGGGGGAGATTGTAGAATATGCTAGTATATGATTTTTGTTTGATGATAATAAACATATATATATTCATTTAAATGTATTTGTTATTGTACTATTTTATTTTTCCACATAATTAAATAAATATTTGTTGAATAAAATAAATAACTCAGAATACATATTCAAACAAATATTTTATTACAATTTTGAATAGTACAATTTCAAGCTCTCACTATACAAGTTTCAATTATAACACATTTTCGATTACATCATCAATGTACAATTTATCACCTCACTACAAATCACTCATTCACTCGTATTTGATCTTCAACTTTGTTTCCAGCTTGTATCCAACATCTGAATTATCTGCAAAAATAAACACTGACACAATAAAATTGAAAAAGGAATATTTTTGCAGTGAATAGTGAAGTGTGTGTTTGAATATATTATTTGCCTCAGTTATTTGGGTTGTTCGTCATCATTTACTTTTTAATTCTATACGAACAACTTGTGACATGCACAGTGTATCACTGTACATGCCACAAGGTTGTGCGCACCGATATACACTTGCTTGTTAAAATTGTAGGGGCGGGTGTGCACAAGGTCAAACCCAAGCAAAAGCTGGATTCAACTCAAGTGCAAATATTCAGGTGCAATACAAATAAAGTCAAAACATGAGCACAAGAGCCTACATATACACATGTGTACACTTACACATGTGCATTGCCTCAGCATCTCAAATTTCAGCCAAGAGACATCAGTACACATGAACATCAAATCAGATTAGCAAAATGTGCACCAAAGAGAATAGAAAAATGGATAAACCAACAAACAACAAAAGGCACCAGTACCATGGACCCAAATGAAGGCAAGTGCATAGGACCAGTGAACAAGTGAATGGGTCAGGCAGCATCAAGTGCACTAAATCAGTTCCATGACAGAACCAAGGCAGTATCAGTTCAGAAATTGAACAAGTGAATGGACAACAAGAAATCAGGGGAAATGGCCAAGGAGATTACAACAATCACCAAGACCAGAGTATGAATCAAGCAATATAGGAGCATCAATATGAAAATAGCATAAAGTATGCACCAGTTCAGAGTGAATATGAAATCAAAGTGCACCAGCATCAGTAGAACAAAAGAGCATGTCAATCAACACAAAGTGGAACAAGGTGCATCAAGCACATATGGTCAAAAAATCAAAATGTACAACCCAGAATTGAAGAAATAAAATATCAGTACCAAGATCAGACATGAACAAGTGAATGGTTGAAGGCAGCAGACACAAGTGAAAAGCTCGACACTCTCAAATGAAACCAAACAAGACATTGTTGAAGGCAAATACATAAAACAACATACTCACAACAGTTCAGAAGCAGTGCAAAAAGTACACCAGAGCAAAAGGTATGAACTCAACAACATTTCAAGCATGAACACAAAATGGGACCAAGGTAGTTCAGGCATCAAGTTTAAAACTTCAAGTAAAAACCAAAAATCAGACTCAGTTAAATATGCAACGCTTACATGAATACATCAACATACAACATGAACCACACAAGCATGAACATTCAGAGCTACCACCAGACAAAGATTTCAAATGGCATGACTACAACAACAGTTCAGGTATGAAAGCTACATGAAGTGGACAAACAAGCATGTATATTCATATGCAACAACAATGAGCAGTCGAGACATCACAACACATATATACACACACATACATATGTGTGTATGTATATATGTGGTGACATGCATGCAAATAAATTATGGTGAAGCAGTTTGAATAGAGTGCAAAACAAGTCATAGCCAGAAAATCCAGATCATCTCAATATTCAAAGAGCCGAAGTCAAAGGAGTAATGAACGGAACCAACTTAGAAAAATATTCAAGCAAATTCAACACGAAGAAGTCAACAATTCATCACAATCACTCAAGTAAAGATCGGATGAACAAGAGCAATTCAAGAAAATTCAAATACAAAAATACGAACGTATATTTAGGGGTTTTCATCCCTATGTAACCCAGCATCATCACTGGCAAATAATGCATTCGAGTTCAAGCAAA
Source organism: Allium fistulosum (assembly GCA_030737815.1). NCBI lineage: Eukaryota > Viridiplantae > Streptophyta > Magnoliopsida > Asparagales > Amaryllidaceae > Allium > Allium fistulosum. Next base: position 1,120,500,560 of record CM060904.1, on the reverse strand, counting down.
TACTTAGAACAAAACCAAAACCTCGAATCAAGTAGAGAATAATCAAATTCGATAAAAGGCAATTCACATACCAGTTAATAGTACTGTTCGATCTCGACTACATTGAAGCGACCGCAAGCTAAATCGAAGTGCACTGAACAAAGAAGTAGCAATCGTATTGAGGAACGAAAGCAAACTAGCATAAAATTCAAGCAGCTCCTCAATTTAATACCAAAATCACGAAGAAACAAAGCGGTGGCTTCAAAAGTATCAAAACCCTAATTCCTCTTTGAAGATAAACAAAGAAAGAACGACCACGAGCAAAAATAGAAAGGGGAAGTCAGATTTTTTTGTGGGCGGCTCTTATATTTGTTATTGGGCCGGTCTAGTTTATTTTATTTTGGGCTTAATTGATATATAGGATTTTGTTTAGTTGTTTTGTTTTATTTTGTAATTTTCTTTTAAAATTGTGTAACTCTCTAGTCGTGTGACTAGGTTACGAACTACGGTGGTGTAGTTCGAGAATTTGCAACTCAGTGGCTGAGATGTGGCAGGGTTTTGAGCATAGAGTTAGGTTAGTCATTAGTGGGTATCGCAAGTTTACGTGTGTAAGCGTCTGACTACTTAATTTCTAGTAGAAACCTTGGGGGCAGCACGTAGGCAGGTTATTGCCGAAGCTGGGTAAATTTGTGTGTGATCTCTACTGCATTACTTTTTGTTTTTTTATTTATTTCCGCATTAGTTTTTATTATTATTAGTATCACCCTATTCATCCCCCCCTCTAGGGTAAAACGATCCTACAAGTTGTATCAAAGCAAGGTTAATAGCATAGATGTCTAACCCTAGTTGCAAATCTAGCGAGAGTCAGTCCAGTATTATTCCCTTATTTTTGATGGAACAAAATTTTTAAATTGGAAATTAAAAATGGAATTTTATTTAAAATATGTTAATTTTAAATGTTGGGACATTATTGAAAATGGGTGTGATATAGTAGACAATAAAAATACTTCGATTAATGCTCTTGCTATGCATATATTATATTCTCATATTAATCAAGATAATTTTAACCATATCTCTCATTGTGGAAGTGCACAGGAAATCTGGAATACTTTTAATGCAATATATGGTGCAAAAGTCAACAATAGTGAGAAATCCTCCACAATCGACTCAGTTAAAGAAATTTGCTTGATAGGATTTGCAAAAGACAACAGTGATGAAGATTCAATAGCCGGTGAGATAAGTGATCTTTCATTCAATGATTTGGTTCTCTTATGCCGAAAATTAATTGAAAATAGTGAAGCTCTTGAGATGAAAAATAATAAATTGAAAAGGGAACAATCTAAACTGCGTCAGAAAAATAATGGTTTGAAAATGAGCTTAAAAATATTAAGAAAAATAAAAATTCTAATTGCAAAAGGTGTTTGGACTATGAAAAAGAATTTTCCTGTTTTCATGAAAACTTTCAAAAGTTAGAAAATGAAATTTTAATTCGGGAGAAAAACAAAACTGAGTTGATTTGTAAAAATAATATTTTGCAAAAAGAGTTGGAGAGTTTTAAGAGGACGGAAAGTTCTAAATGTGCGATTTTTGAAAAGAAATTAAATGAGATCAATGAAACTTTCAAAACTCCTGAAAAAGAAAGCATGATTTTGGGAAAATCTGAAATTATTCGATTAAATCACGAGTTTGAAAAGGAGATTGAAAAAATCAAGGATTTTGAAAAAATTGAATTTAAAAACTCCAACTCTTCGAATTTGAGATGCTAGAAATTAAGACTAAAATTAGAGAGCTTCAAAATAAAAATATGGGCTTGAAAATGAATAATTTTGAAAAGAGAGATAGTACCATTAGTTGTTGTTCGAAGCTAATAAATAAAAATAAACTTTTAAAATCCAAAGTTAATAAACTTGAGTTGATTACTCGGAAATTTTTCACTAGAGAAAAAGCATTTAATATGCTCTTAGAAAATCAACTCTTCATGAATAAAAGGAAAGGATTTGGATTTGCGAAAGTGTCAGAATATGAACAAACGACAAATAACACTGTTAAGGGGAAAAATGTGATACCCAAATGCGTAAAATGTGGAAATATTGGACATGGCAAGAATAATTGTCGAAATATATACAAACACAAACCCGTTAAACAAATATGGATTCCAAAAAGTATGAATATAAATGGTTTGAAATTTAAACAAATTTAGATTCCCAAGGGTACAATTGTAGATGCTAATGATTTGTTATATAGACAAATTTGGGTACCAAAGTTTTCAATAGATAATAATAGTGGTCCTACATCCTTAGTTAGACCACTTGGCTTCTCCAAAATTTAGACACATAAGTGGGCTAAGGAATAAATTTGATGGAGATATATTTCGAGTTGTTCTAGGTGATTGATAAACTAAAATTTAAATGTTCCTTAGCCTATAAAGATTAGATGGAGATCATCGCATATCACGACATCGAATGAAAGTGAGGTATGATCTCTTAACTCAATTTTGTTCACATATTGTTAATTATGCTTTCATCGACATTGTTGAAGTATTTCTGCCATATTTTGAACATCTCAACTTTGATTTTTGAAATTATTAAAGTTTTGCAAAGCTAACCGATAATGCTACAACTTTTCTGGTTTTAGTTTTTATCGATTCACTTTGGAATGTCATGAAAAACTGCTTTGACGAATTTTTTGAATGTGTGTTTTTGCTCAATATAGATTACTTTACTTGTGCTTGTATAAATGGACGTGCTGAAATTTTCAAAAAACAATTCAAGTGTTGAGGAGTACACGTTTTTCTTATATACCACTATATATCACCACGAATACCTCATATACAAGTGGTATCTGATATCATCTCATGTTGAAATCATTTTTGCAATTATTTAATTATTTATATTGATTTTCAACTAGAAGTCATTTTCACAAAACCCCCTTACAGAAAATTAATTTTCACTTATGTTAATTTTTGAAACTTGGGTTTTCATCATGATAAAAATACTCTAGTTTATTTCCGTAAGAGATTTACTCTAGAAAAGATAATCATTGACTAATCGAATCTTTTGGAACTTATCAAAATTATTATAGTACTTGAAAAGTGATGGATAGTGATTAAAATATATTTCATAACAAGAGGAAGTATAATTTTATAATTTCATGAAAATTAAACAAATTTTATAATATTTTTAGATTAGTACCTATTCCATGATCATTTCTATCACTTTCACCTTTATGTCAATCCATACATCATAATATAGTGTACAGAATTTGGTATTTCAAAATAAGGAAATATTTTTTTTGTAAAATAATTATATCCTAAAGTATTCACTCTCATTTAAAAGTCCTCGCGGTTATGCATGGGTGAATTACTTGAATTTCTATATATGGGCTTCCATTCTCATTTAAAAGTCCTCGCGGCTATGCATGGATGGGATGCATATAAGAAAGGGATAAATATCAATTATATTCTAATCTCATTTAAAAGTCCACACGGTTATGCATGGTTAGAAAATACTTGACATATATAATTTTTTTTAAAGTAACTATTAACCTCATTTAAAAGTCCTAACAGTTATGCATGGTTAGTATGTGCTTTACATTTTTTTGTATAATATTTGAAAAGAGAAAATGCACAAATTATTCCTTTATTGAAAATATCAAACTCTTGTCACTATATAAATATTTTCATAATCCTACCATTTCTCTAAAGTGGAGTTTGTTTCTAATTAATAAAATATTATGATTTTTGTTTGATTAATTGGAATTTGAAATTAATATTTCCCTCTTGATTTGATTTGATTTTTTTAATCAAAATCGTAGCTATTTCAATTACTATTATTATTTTTGATGATAACAAAAGGGAGGGAGAGGTTAAGATTTTGATTTTTGAGCAATATACTTACTAATATTCGAGAGTGTTTTTATTCAAAGTTATTTTTAATTAATTTTTCAGTTTTAACTACATGCATCCGCTTAGGGGGAGCTTTGTTGTAGGGGGAGCATTCAAATAGGGAGAGATAATAGAATTCATCAAAACCAAATACATTTAAAAGAGTCAAAATCTTAATATATGTTTGTTATCATCAAAAGGGGGAGATTGTAGAATATGCTAGTATATGATTTTTGTTTGATGATAATAAACATATATATATTCGTTTAAATGTATTTGTTATTGTACTATTTTATTTTTCCACATAATTAAATAAATATTTGTTGAATAAAATAAATAACTCAGAATACATATTCAAACAAATATTTTATTACAATTTTGAATAGTACAATTTCAAGCTCTCACTATACAAGTTTCAATTATAACACATTTTCGATTACATCATCAATGTACAATTTATCACCTCACTACAAATCACTCATTCACTCGTATTTGATCTTCAACTTTGTTTCCAGCTTGTATCCAACATCTGAATTATCTGCAAAAATAAACACTGACACAATAAAATTGAAAAAGGAATATTTTTGCAGTGAATAGTGAAGTGTGTGTTTGAATATATTATTTGCCTCAGTTATTTGGGTTGTTCGTCATCATTTACTTTTTAATTCTATACGAACAACTTGTGACATGCACAGTGTATCACTGTACATGCCACAAGGTTGTGCGCACCGATATACACTTGCTTGTTAAAATTATAGGGGCGGGTGTGCACAAGGTCAAACCCAAGCAAAAGCTGGATTCAACTCAAGTGCAAATATTCAGGTGCAATACAAATAAAGTCACAACATGAGCATAAGAGCCTACATATACACATGTGTACATGTACACATGTGCATTGCGTCAGCGTCTCAAATTTCAGCCAAGAGACATCAGTACACATGAACATCAAATCAGATCAGCAAAATGTGCACCAAAGCAAATAACAAAATGGACAGACCAGCAAACAACAAAAGGCATCAATACCATGGATCCAAATAAAGGCAAGTGCACAGGACCAGTGAACAAGTGAATGGGTCAGGCAGCATCAAGTGCACTAAATCAGTTCCATGATAGAACCAAGGCAGTATCAGTTCAGAAATTGAACAAGTGAATGGACATCAAGAAATCAGGGGAAATGGCCAAGGAGATTACAACAATCACCAAGACTAGAGAGTATGAATCAAGCAACATAGGAGCATCAACATGACAACAACATAAAGTATGCACCAGTTCAGAGTGAATATGAAATCAAAGTGCACCAGCATCAGTAAAACCAGAGAGCATGTCAAGCCAACACCAAGTGGAACAAGGTGCACCAAGCACATATGGTCAAAAAATCAAAATGTACAACCCAGAATTGAAGAAAAGAGATATCAGTACCAAGATCAGACATGAACAAGTGAATGATTGAAGACAGCAGACACAAGTGAAAAGCTCGACACTCTCAAATGAAACCAAACAAGACATAGTTGAAGGCAAATACATAAAACAACATACTCACAACAGTTCAGAAGCAGTGCAAAAGGTACACCAGAGCAAAAGGTATGAACTCAACAACATTTCAAGCATGAACACAAAATGGGACCAAGGCAGTTCAGGCATCAAGTTTAAAACTTCAATTAAAAACCAAAAATCAGACTCAGTTCAATATGCAACGCTTACATGAATACATTGACTACAACATGAACCACACAAGCATGAACATTCAGAGCTACCACCAGACAAAGATTTCAAATGGCATGACTACAACAACAGTTCAGGTATGAAAGCTACATGAAGTGGACAAACAAGCATGTATATTCATATGCAACAGCAATGAGCAGTTGAGACATCATAACACATATATACACACATACATACATACATATGTATGCATGTATCTATATGGCAACACACATATAAATAAATTACGGTGAAGTAGTTTGAATAGAGTGCAAAACAAGTCATAGCCAGAAAATCCAGATCATCTCAAAATTCAAAGAGTCGAAGTCAAAGGAGTAATGAACGGAACCGACTTAGAAAAATATTCAAGCAAATTCAACACGAACAAGTCAATAATTCATCACAAGCACTCAAGCAAAGATCGGATGAACAAGAGCAATTCGAGAAAAATTCAAATACAAAAATACGAACGTAAATTTAGGGGTCTTCATCCCTATATAACCCAGCATCATCACTAGCAAATAATGCATTCGAGTTCAAGCAAATACTTAGAACAAAACCAAAAACTCGAATCAAGTTGAGAATAAATCAAATTCGATAAAAGGCAATTCACATACTAGTTAATAGTACCATTTGATCTCGACTACATTGGAGTGACCGCAAGCTAATCGAAGTGCACTGAACAAAGAAGTAGCAATCGTATTGAGGAACGAAAGCAAACCAGCATACAATTCAAGCAACGCCTCAATTTAATTCCAGAATCACGAAGAAACAAAGCGGCGGCTTCAAAAGTATCAAAACCCTAATTCCTCTTTTAAGATAAACAAAGAAAGAACAGCCATGAGAAAAAATTGAAAGGGGAAGTCAGATTTTTTTGTGGGCAGCTCTTATATTTGTTATTGGGCCGGTCTAGTTTATTTTATTTTGGGCTTAATTGATATATAGGGTTTTGTTTAGTTGTTTTATTTTATTTTTTAATTTTCTTTTAAAATTGTGTAACTCTCTAGTCGTGTGGCTAGGTTATGAACTACAGTGGTGTAGTTCGAGAATTCGCAACTCAATGGCTGAGTTGTGGCAGGGTTTTGAGCGTAGAGTTAGGTTAGTCATTAGCGGGTATCGCAAGTTTACATGTGTAAGCGTCTGACTATTTAATTTCTAGTGAAAACCTTAGGAGCAGCACGTAGGCAGGTTATATCGAAGCTGGGTAAATTTATGTGTGATCTCTACTGCATTACTTTCTGTTATTGTTTTTATTTCCGCATTTATTTTTATTTTATTAGTATCACCCTATTCACCCCCCTCTAGGGTGAAAATGATCCTACACCACCGCCTCAAATCCCCGGTGTCTGCTTTGAGTTTTTGCCAAAACGACCTGAGACCTGAGTCATTTGGTTCCTGACCCGAAGTCGCTGTAGGGTTTTCGCCTTTGGAACCCGAAGCGCGACCCGAAGTCGCCCTAGATCCGCATTTTTTTTGAAATTGAAATTAGGTTTTGGAATTTGGGAATTAGGTTTGATGTTATGTCGTTTTAGAAGGAGGAAGAAGATGTATGTACAGAAATAATGAAATGAGAAATAGTTAGGGTTTATAACAGCCTATATATAGGCAGGGTTGGATCGAAACGATAACAACGAACCGGAAAGTCTGTTTCGTTCGCGAAACGAAAATGAGTCATCGAAATATAGGTTTTCGATATTTATAAACTCAATGGAACTAGTTTCAAACCCTAATTCCATTGTATACCAAAGTTAGCTTTTAAAATCAACTTATTTTAATTGAATTCATTAAATTGATTTATATGCGTTTCAAGCTTGCACGGCCAAACGACAAGTCCAATCACTATGAAACTTGAAATCCTACAATAATTCACTGTTACGGATCCGTTAAAACTGGTTTCGTCGAAATCCGTGACAATGGCCAAAATGGCTATTTTCACGTTAATTAAATAAATTATTATTAAATTAATTAATCACCTTTAAAATTTGAATTTCAAAGTTAACAATTTTTATCGTTCTTGATTACATATAAACTTATAATCTTTTAAAACAAATTTCCATGTCCAATTCAATATTCAAATATTGCACTAATTACAGTGTTCACTTTCCATTGCAATAAATTCAATAATTAAAATTTTAAATTCAAATAAATTCATTCATTTTGATTTACATCTTTATTATTCACTCAACTATCATCTTATGGATATAATTAACATTAGTTTACATCTTATTACATCAATATTCTACAATTATCATCTTAATTCATATTAACTGCCATATTAAATTAGATTAATTGCAATTGATTTCCAATTTAATTTCAACAGATTAAATAAATAGGTGATAAATAATAATTGTTACCTTTTACTTAATTTAATCACATTTATAAGTTTTTTATCTACAACAAATGTTATAACAACTTACACAGCACTGATTATGTTCAATTTCAATTAATTACATACTATCTCAGCATTAAATATAACATTTAATTTTTTTCCTTATTTACAATTTCTAACCAATTTAACTTTGCTATTTCAATTACTTGAGATTACATTCAAATAGTTATTAATTACATTAAATTAACATTATTAAATTTCATTCTAATTGTTTTCTTATTAACAAATCATAAATTTTTAATTTCATACAATATTAAATCCTAAAATCTTATTAAATTCAATAATTTAATTATCGAAAAAATACGGGTCGTTACAGATATCAATTTTCTTCGAAGTCTCTCTAATCATATCTGGCCCAAGTATCGGTTTCTTGCCCGCTTCCTACCAACATAAAGGGGTGTGACATGGTTGGTCATATAACACCTTAAATGGTGTTATACTAATGCTGGACCGATAACTGTTGTTGTATGTGAACTCTACATAGTGTAGATGATCGTCCCATGAACCACCGAAATCGAGAATGCAGACTCACAAGAGATCCTCCAAGATAAGATTCACCCACTCGATCTACCCATCATTTTGTGGGTGATAAGCTGTACTGAGATGCAGCTCTATCCCAAATGCCTCTTGTAAGCTCTTCCAGACCCTATAGTGAACAAAGGGTCCCGGTCTCTCACAATGCTCTTCGGCACACCATGGAATCTTACCACATCTTTCACATACAACTCAGCCAATTTGGATGTTGTTCTACTAGACTTGACGGGTATGAATCGGGCTCACTTTATTAATCTATCGACTATGACCCAAATGTTATCATACCCTCTTCTGGTCCTCGGCAATCCATCGATGAAGTCCATCGAAACTTGTTCCCGTTTCCACTCAGAAATCTTGAGTGGTTGTAGAAAACCATTCGGCTTCTTTTACTCTACCATTATCAATTGATGTTCATGCATTTTGAGATGAATGACCCAATGTCCTTCTTCATTCCTTCCCAATAAAATGTCTGCCTCATATCGCGGTACATTTTATTGCTATCGGAATGTATAGTCAATCTCGATTGATGGCCCTCGTGTAGCACCTCATCCCTCCACCCATCGCTAGAAACACTAACCATCACTGCTGACGAAGGTTGAGATCCTCCTTGGAGAATAGATACTTCAATGGCTTGTGGTCCATATACAACTCGAGCCTCTCCCCAAGCAAATAATACCTCCATATCTTTAAAGCAAATACTGTTGCTGCCAACTCCAAATCATGAGTTGGATACTTCCTCTCATGCGGTTTCAGTTGTCAACTAATGTAGGTGACAACCTTTCCCCTCTACATCAACACCGCATAAAGTCCAGTACCACAGGCATCTGTGTATACCGTCAGTTGCTCATTCCCGTTCGGAATGACTAACATCGGTGTACTCGTCAACCTCTCCTTCGTACTGACGAACACATGCTCGCACCTTGTGTCCCAAATAAAAGTCTGATTCTTTTTCATCAAGTTGGTTAGTAGCGCTGCTACCTTAGAGAAGTCCTGGATAAAACGTCTATGGAATCCCGCCCGTCCAAGGAAACTTCATACGTCTATAGCGGTTTGGGGTCGATCTAAGTCCTATACAGCTTCCACCTTTGCTGGATCTACAGCAATATCCTGCTCAAATACAACATGACCCAAAAATCGCACTTCCTCTTCCAGATTTGACACTTTAAAAACTTCGCTTTCAATTGGTGCTTCGTGAAAACCTCGGGCACAATCCTTATATGCTACTTGTGTTCTTCCTCCATCCTCGAATAAATAAGGATATCATCCACAAATATAGGTACAAACTTATTTAGTTGATCCCTGAAAACACAGTTCATAAGATCAACAAAGTATGCCGGTGCGTTGATTAGTCCAAACAGCATAACCAACCACTCATAGAATCCAGATGACATATGGAACGTTATGATCGGCATACTCTCTTTTGCCACTCTCAGTTAATGAACCCTAGCACCATAGAGCTTATCAAATAAGTCATCATTTTGCGGAAGTGGATACTTTTTCTTCTTCGTCGCCTTATTAAGCTCACGGTAATTTGCACACAACCTCAGAGAGCCATCCACCTTGGTGGTGAATACTACAGGTGCACCCCCACTCAGATATGCTCCTATAAATGAACCCTTGCCTCAACAGGTCACTTACTTGCACCTCCAACTCTTTCTGCTCTTTGGGAGCCATACGCCTCAAAGGCATAACTATCAGTCCAACATCCTTCACTATGTTCATGTAGAACTCAATCTCTTAGTGTGGCAGTAATCCGGTCACCTCCTCGAACACGTCCGAATACTCCCTCACGATTGGTACAAATGATAGCTCATCGTATGTAGTCTCAAGCGAATATATTAAGCTAACCATAACTTCATTCTCTAGCAGGCAACCAATCACTACCGTCTGCCATTCCACAGCCCCAGTCGTCACCAATAGCCTCTTGCAATCCACCACTGTCGCATACCACCTTACCCAATCCATCCCTAGTATAATATTGAACCCACAAAACCCAAAATAAAGCAATCACAAGCAAATAAACATTCCTGAATCGATAAGGCGGTCTCGACAAACCATACATAGGCTTGTCGATCCTCCAACTAGGGTTCGTAATAATCAAAGGTCGGTTAACTATCTTGGGTTTCAGTCCCAGTCTATCTACCAAATCACTAGATATAAAGGAATGTGTAGCCTTAGTATCGAAAAAAACACATACATGCATATCAAAAATAGAAATCATACCCTATATAATGTCGCTCTTCCCCTTCTCCTTCGTTGATGGAGCACTCGACGAAGTTGGAACAGCATTCAAAGCATTAGCAGACACAACTTGTTTATTCCTCAATGGCTCTGGGAAATCCTTCTTCATATGCCCTGGTTTATTGCAATCAAAACATCCTTTCTTCTCATTTCTACAATCTTTGCTACGATGGCACTACTCTCTACAATTATAGCAAGTAGGCTCCCACTTACCCTTCTTTTGGCCACCTTTCTGAAATTGCTTCTTCTTCTTGTTGTTGTCCCACTTCCTCTTGCCTCCCCCACTAGCTTATGTCTTCGGCTCATTCTTAGGAGCAACAACTAACTTAGGCTTAGGATATAGACACTCATGTCAAAGAGCCTTCCACACTAGCCTCTCAATCGACTCATCAATATGCCTTACTAGCTTCTCTCTAAGTCAATCATCCAGCCTATAATAAACTACTTGTTCTTTTTTAGCGGAGCATCGGACCGTACTTCGATAGCATGTCAAACTCGGCCACATACTCTGTCATAGACATATCCCCCTATCTCAAGTCAGCAAACTTTCGAAAGAGCACGGACTTCTGAGCAACCGATATATACTTTTCTTCAAACCACGCCTTAAATGGCTCCTAGGTAATTTGATCCTTAGGAGTGGTAATCTTGATGCATTCCGCCGCCGCATAACTCATCCCTGAAGCTATCTAGAGGCCAGCTTCCTCTTCGTTGCATCTTCTAACTCCATATCCTTAAATATGCATTCACAGGTGTCCAACCAATCCTGCACTTCGACGGTTGACTTCATTCTAAGAAACGGTTTGCCTCTAGAGTGGAGTAATCCTTGCTTAGTTTGGCAAAGTCAGCGTCCAGCGCTTGCACTAGAGCACCACCACCAACAAACACAGAAAGAGCAGCTTGGGCATTCTGAACCATGTTGTGAACCACCTCAGCGAACATGTTCTACAAGTCAGGGTTAGCAGCCCCTGATCCTGCCCTCAACTCCAAAAACGGAGTTCCTAGCAGCATTCCTCGTTAAACAGCTCATTCTTACAAGCTATAATAAGAATGATCAGTCTCTTTAAAAAGAATAAGTGGTGTCCACAAATGCAATGCGACTTATATTCTATATACACACACTACTACATAGTTTTGACAACCAAAATATATCAAGTACACTCTCTCATATATCGTTGGATCCATTTTAAAGCGATAGCTCCTTCCTTATCTCTAATAGATCCAGGTATCTACTTAGGTCGTCTATGCAACCTAAGCATTAATACCAACTATAACGACCGCCCTACAGCTCCGGTACCTAATATTCTTATGTGATGCGTTGTAAAGTTACCCGATCGATGTAGTTAAGTAGCTAAGAATATAATGGAGAGAAAAATCCAAACACAAAACCTGTAAAACATCTCACAATGCACAGATAAAATATAACATAGTAACGTATATGTAGAACAGGCGAGACAGTGATATAATCAAATGAACCATAAATAAGAACTTCAGAGTACATCCGGTTCACAGACTACATAAAAACTGAAATAAAGTGTTTATACATCCAAATCTCCCAAAATAAACTCTAGTACTGTCTCTCAAAATACAAGTGCTGACATAGCTCCACAGTACTGCACAGCGGAATATAAGCAATAGTAAGCTCCAAAGTGTAGATATATGAAAGCGTAGCCTCCTGCTAGCACTCCATACAGCTTCATGCACTATCCAGACCTGTTATCCATAATTTGCTCATTTAAGAGTACTCGAGATAAAAAAAGCAAAGCATAAAACCTCTAGTTACATAATAGTCTGGTATGAGCGATACATCATCTCAAAATACTATAATAACCGTATATAGTAAATAGGGTATATGGTATGAACAACCTTACCTGACCTATCCCTACATCCTAAGAGTTAACATATAAACATAGTATATGCCAGACTACTATCACAAATGGAAAATATGGGATATAGGGGTGTCACGTAGCATATCAAGCACAAAGTAAACATAACATCCGTCATAGAGCCTCGCATCTCTAACTCAAGTGCTTCAGATATACGATAATTCTTTCAAATGCTCAACTAATTTCCCATGTAGATGGCAAAGGACTGGATACCCGTAGATGTCCAAAATACAGGTACACGCAGACTACCATGGGTACGCACATGCTACCATATCCCAATAATAAGCATCACAACCAAAGAGTCATCCATCTATCCCTTAGCACACGTACCTATAGTAGAATTACCCCACAGGAGCTCAACCCATTCACATGCAGAATGCTAAGGATTGGACATATACAGACGTCCAAACACATGGGTACACGTATGCTACCCTGTCTTACTCACCCGCATCACAACCTCATGTTCTATCTTACGAGCTATCACGCAAAACTCCTTCTTTAAGTCCATCACCAGTCCCTCGCCTAGTCGAGTCATCAAAGTTGTTATACTTCGTTTGTTGCTATTCCAAGGTCATCTCGAGCTATCCCAGGGTGATCCATCCCTACTTTAAACTAACTCCCAAAACCATCAAGCAACTCCAAGTATTTCCCTAAAGTAAACACTACCAAAAGCCTCACTCCATTCTGTTCGGCTTAACTATCACATGAGCCAAGCCAGACTCCTTAAAGCTGAACCAATTTCGATGACCAGAGCCGAATCGTCCCCAAAGCCAAGCCAAGCCAACACCCAAACAAAGTCTCATGTTCAGCCTTCGAACCGCCACCCCACTGGATAGTTTCCATTGGCCAGAGTTGGACCGACCACCCACCGAACAACATTCCATGTCTGGTCCTCGAGCTAATCCATCACCGACCAAGTTTTGGTGATCAGACCCGAATCACTCCAGCACGGATCAAAGCCACCCCCGAACCAACCAATGCTAAACCAAATACTTCCCTTCTTGAAAGCCAACCCCTGAACCAAGCTTCCACCGAACCGAACCCTATAGCTCCTTAAGAATATCAACATTGCGCCAATTCCATTGCTACACTCAACACTTCAATCCTCGTGCATCGCCTATGCAAAAATTTAACTCCAAATGCTCTAGAGCCTATCTATCAAAGCAAGATTTCACGGTTCTTACCTCTAGCTCGCTCTGATGAGCATTTTCAACCATGCAAGCTTAAACAAACACCATACATGCACTAAACAACATTTAAACATGTAAAACACACAATCAATCATAACAATCATCACACAAGGTGTATACAACATAGCCAAACAACCGTTAGTGCAATCACATATCCAAACAACATGCCTAGAACACCAAAATTCCATTTATTCATGCTTTTACTACAAGTTGGGTTTTAAAATAAAATTCAAATCTAATTTTGAATTTAAAAATGGCTTCAAAACATGCTAAAACCTACATATACTTATATAATAAGGTGTAAGATGATAAATCACTCACAAAAACCCCCCAAAATCTAAGTTTTGCATGCAAATCGGTGCAAATCCAAAAATGAATAGCAAAGATGAGATTTTATCTACCCAAAAATGTAGATGTGAAGATCTTTAATGAATCCTCCTATTGATCTCTTTAATCTATGATTTAGACTTGATTTGGAGGAGAAAAGAGAAGGTTTTGGATGGATAAGGGGTTAATGGAGGCTTAGATCTGTTTGGAAAGTGGTAAAAGTAAATTAGGATGATGGTACAGCCTAATAAGGTCTCTGTAACAATCTGCTCCAAAGCAGACCTAAATTCCGACCCAGGCCCATCGAAACTTAGACCCATTCTAAAGCTGGCTGTTGGTTGGTAAAAGCAACAAAACAGAACTATCTATCTATTCTTTCAGAACTCACAGCAGAAGGAATAAAATATAATAGAAATTCCTTTATCTAAATTCATGTAAAAGAAGTTGAATAAAGCGTAGAATTGATTAAATTTTAAGTTTTTATTTTTGGTTTATTCCATTGTTTTAATATGAAATAGGTTTGATTTAGATTCTATATACAAGTCCATTTATTGCAATTTTGGATATGAGTATTGAATCATTGTTATGGATATTAGAATCCCTTATTATGGATGTAACAATACGGATTTTTGCGTTCGAAAATCGACATCCATACTTTACATCGTACTCGAATGCCGTAGATTCGATCGTTCAAATCCGAGTCGCCGGAGCTTATAACACAGTTAAGTAAATAACACAGCGGAAGAAAAGAATAATACATTGATATACAATATCTGACACAATATTTGATACAACAGAGTGACACAATGAATATCAATATACATCAGAGATATGATACAATAAATAACAGCGGAAAGAAAACGATAACATCAGCAGCAGATAATCTCTATCTCCAAAGCAGCAATCCAGAAATAGCTCGAACTCCCAATAACGAGGCACAAAGATAAGCAAGTGCAGTCCATATCCAAATACTGAATTAACTCCAGATAATCTACTAAATCTGAATATCTGAAAAACCCAACAGTAGACTGCCCGTGTAGAAAAAATTTTGAGCATCCAGAGTTTAGGAAAGAAACAATAAACTCCGGATCAGTCATGGGACTGGTGTGAGCAACAAAAACAGTTTATCTTTAAAAACGAACAACAAGAGAATTTTAAAGTCAATTCGCAATGCTTTTAGAAAATGAAACTACCATAAGATCTCCCGCCACACACACAATGCAAACGCAGAATTGGAGGAGATTTCTTCTTATGATAGTCAAAGATGCTTACTACGTAAACAAATAATTTGATTTGATATTATTTTTAGTGCATAGTGGGAAAAAGTATTTTGAAAATAGAATATCAATCCTAGCCAACATACGACCATTATCGTATGCCTACTATAGCTACCATCTAAACAGTGGTGACCACCGTACGTAAATGGCAGGTTCTACAACTAATACCGTACAAAGTTCGTATTGGAAGATGGATTTCCAACAAATGGCCAGGCTAAGGAACTTCCTATGCCACGAAGGAACGCCCCTGGAAAGACGCCCTGAGAAATAACCTAACATTACGGTTATATCTCTGCCAACACAAGGCCGGGTTACCCCTAACTGGGAAACTACTGACACGAATATGCCATCCCCCGGTTGTAACCAACCTTTATCCGGGATCCCGTCAACCAACAACCACAAAGAAAATTTGCAGCAACCACATAGGTTAAGTACCTGGGCTCCATACCATGATACCACCTCTATCCAGAAGGAATGACATACACTAAAGGGGCGCTACCCCCTAATAACCTTGCCGCATCACTACGCCATAGATGGCCTTCTGCAACAGATTTGCAAGGTGTTGCCAGCTAAAATGTTGCGACAGCTATAAAATTTTGGTCCTACTGCAACGTTGTATTTTTGGTGTTACCTTAGCCATAAAAATGTGTTGCTCTAGCTAAACAAGTGTAACACGATGCAACATTTTGATATAGTGTTGCTATAGATATATTCTAATTAAAAAAATTTAAAACAAAATTACACTTCAGCGATCCACACCATTAGTTAAAACAAAATCTCAACCATTCATCCACTATCATGTACGCTTCCTCTGATTCCCGCTAACATTTTCATTCACGCGCTTCTTTTTCATTTCTTTCTCCTCTAAATCGCGCAGAATCAAAAAATTAGGGCTTCTCCCCCAATTCCAATTCTCATAATCGGATCCTGTCTCACACCTCTCTTCCCTTCCCATGGCAAGCGCTTGTAAATATAAGCCCTTGTCTAGCCATCCTACAGAAGCAACCTCGCCGACCAGATCTGGTTGACAGTTCATAGCTTCATCTGGTGGCCGCACCATCGTCATCCTCTCCTATTTGCGACTTGACTTCTTCGCTTATGGATCTGGTAGATACCATTGATCGAATGTCTTCTCCTTTGTCGCCTATTTTCGGTATTAAAACAAAGCCCAATACTCCAGTTCGTGATTTTTCCTGCGTGCGTCTTGCCTTTTTGAACACAGGCCCTTTGTCTGTTGAGTTGGATGTATCAGCATTGGCTGTTGGTGTTTTGGTTTGTGATAATATAGGTGATTTTGTTTTTAATATTAACTATGCCATGGTTATAAGTTTTGATGCACAGATTTCTGCAGAAGTCGGTTTGGGTTGTGAGCGGGCTCAAGATGTTCGACAATATGCCTCTATTAGTGCTACTGATAATTCTGATTTATACTGGACAGCTGCTTCCCTTGGCCTCTAACAAATGGACCTTGCTATTCACATCGTTGCCAACAAATGTGGGTATGTACACACCTCATTCTTTTGAAACTTCTGTTATTGATGGAGTGATGGTGTTGTTGGTTGAAATTATTCAAGCAGGAATGGACTATTGGTCGGAATACTTGGTTGGACCTTTTCTCGATTCTAATCCCCCGTATCATGTTGTAAAAGATCACTACAAAGTAGTCTTCCCGTTTCAGCGTTTACCTACACAGTGAGAAAGTTACTTACTGAACTATTCTTGTTACAACAGTGTCACTATTTGTGGATTTACTTACAATTATTTGCTTGATGATTATTACAGCTAAGTTTGGTGAGTGTTCTGGTGTTTATAGAGTATTGAAGGTTGGTGAAGTTTGAGAAAGTTGTAATATGGTGAAGGGTGGTTTCAAAGAAGGCTCGATCTTCATTTGTGCATCATTTTACGTCGTTTCAAAGAAGGCTCGATCTTCCGAAATCAGATGAATCGGGCGGTGCCCCGGACCCCCGCCGGGACTGCGGTGCCCCGGACCCCCGCCGGCGCTGCGCCCGGACCCGCTTTTCGGCTCGCCTTCGGCTCGGCACTCGGCTCGCCATATATTTGTCGGTGTCTGTATAAATTGAAACTGCATATGTAATGAGTGAACTGAGTGATGTAGTGAGGAATATCTGTATATGTAAATATCAGTGTTATATATCATTGAATTGTAAAATAGTGGAGTCAGGAATTTGTACTATTTCAAATGTTGAAATAAAATATTTATTTAAATAAATTACTGTTTAAATATCAAATTCTGTGCAATAGCATTTTATTAAATAAATATTTATTTCTATTAAAAAATCAAATACGCTCTACATTGTGGGCCCCACAAATTCAAAAAGTTTATATCTATAGCAACATTTTGGAATGTTGCTACAAACACCTATGGATGTTGCCATAGACCCAAATAGGGTTCTATTGCAACAATATTTCTTATGTTGCCTTAGATAGTCAAAATGTTGCCTTTGAGGTCTGCGACAACGCGGCAAAATGCATCACCGAGAAAGTGTTGCCTTTGCCCTTTTTTAGCCTACGGCAACATTTTTTGGCACTTCCTGCATCACTTCTTCGGTGTTGCAGTATGAAATCTATGGCGTAGTGCATCTTTCCTGTTTTGACCATTTCTGGTGTGTGAGGTCCGACGAAGTCTTGTCCACAAAGCTACGCTTTTCACAAAGCCATGCTTCGGGTCAAACAAATGATCAAAGAAATGATCACAAAGATAAATGATCAAACAAATGATCATATCGCAAATGATCAAAAAATGATCATTACACAGCAACACTCAGCATATCACATTACCAAATTGGGAATATATCACTGATAAATTTCAACTACATAACCTCTGAGCTCGTACGTCTCAGAGAAAGGTGTTAAGCTAAGAGAATAAATTCTCCGCCACCAACAGAAATGTATTTGAAAGAAATCAGCTTTATATCTCAATTTGTAATGTCAGACATACAATCCATACAAGTCTGTTCCGGGATCGAACAGAACCGAAGGCACTTCCAAAGAAGTCCTTGCAAATCCGGATAATTTTCTAATCACGTCCGGACTTCCCATCACAAAAAGAGTGATATAAATCTCTATACCGGAGCAACTCGGCGCAGAGACATTCGACAGGTTGTCCTTTCATTTTTGAAAATATCCGGTCTTCAACACCGGTCTTCAAATGCCATCCATATACGACGTATCATTATTCAGAATGGGTTATATGACACAAAGGTCTTTTCCCGGCTAACCCGAATAGTGAGCGCAATATTTAAAAACATATGGATATTGGGATTTCAATTAAGTCACAACTTATTACCCAAACTTCTCTTTCAAATGGTTTAAACAAATTACCATTTTCAAATCTTTAAACAAAAAGATTCATTTTAAACAACCTTCAACGGTTTAAACAATTTCCACATTTTAATCTTTTAAATAAAAGATTTAATTCATAACGTTCACCCTGTTTCACAAAGATTCATTCACAGATTTTCCACATCAATTTCCATTTCAATTTTATTAACTCGTTAAATCTTTAAATCAAATATTTAACTCATAGCTTTCAAAATAATTTCATTCCGAATGGTTTAAACAAATCACCATTTTAAATCTGTTAAAAATAAACAGATTTAATTCATAGCTTTCAAAAAGAATTCATTCATAACTTGGAAAAACCATTTTTTTTCAATCCAATCTTGAAATTCCTTTAATTAAACTGGAATTTTATTTCTTATCTGAAAGCTTTTATCATTTGAAAACAAACAGTTTTCATTTCGGAAAATCTGATTCATTTATACCAGTTAAAGTCTTTGGGTTAAATTCCAATTCTCAAAACTATACTTTTAAAATGGTTTAACCCATATATACACATCTTAAATCCCTAGTTTCAAATCATAGAATTCAATTTCAAATATTGAATTCAAATTTAAATCAAATATTTAAATTTCAAAACTCGATTAAGTTATTCAAAATAACTTTTATCTTTGAAATTCCATTTCAAAAGCTTTTCACTTTAAACCCAAATTTCCAATTTCAAAATCAATTGAAATTAAAGTTTCAATTTCAAAAATATTAAATTAAAATTATCTGTGACTTAACCGATTTCCACATGAAATCCATATTTGTGTGTGTATGGTGTAGTCCAGGGGTTTCACACAGTAGTGCAACATCATCAAATCATCACAGATCAAAATACAGAAATATAGTTGATAAGCGGTATTAACTATCATGCTTATCGTTCATTCACAGATCACAGATATATATCACAGGTAAGTAAACTACAGATCACAACATAAATCAGGATGTATCACAAAGCATCATATATCAGGGATATCAAACAGTCAAATCATCCAATAGAATCCAAGTATTCATTAGTAAGGTCAATTTATATCTGATTATAATTAATTTATACCAGATTAATTACTTATGAATAAACTACAAATCTTGGTTAATTAATCATTAATTAATTATAAACCATTTTAATTAATTAACCTTTATTGATTTATTAATTAACCTTTTAATTATAAATTAATTAACCTTTACTTATAATTCATCAATCTTTAATTATTCAATAATTAACCTTTAATTATTAAATTCACCATTTAATTGATTATCTTTAATTAATTACTTTAATTAATTATTCCTCAATTAATTATCATTCCTTAATCACCTTCATTAATTAATCAACCCTTAATTAATAAATTATTCTTAATTTATCACATAAATTAATTAGCCCTTAAATAAATTATTGTTTAATCACTTGAGTACTCAACCTTTAATCATTAAGTGATTATCTTTTAATTACTAATATTAAAAGTCATTAATTACCTAATTAATTTTAAGATAACCCATTTTATCCTTTATTAATCACTTAAAATCTAAGTTATCTTTAAGATAAATCATTTCTCTTATTAATGATCTAATTTTCATTAACTTATGTATTTCGAAAACATTTTACTTTTGAATTTATTTAAAGATTTCATTTCAATTTTGAAATTTAAAAATGAATACAAATTTAACCTAACAAGTTTTTAGAAATAATTCACAAATTCTTTAAATTATATGTTAAAGACATTCTTATCTTATAAAAGGATTTTACAAGAATTTTAAACCAAATTTATTTTAAGTTCAAATCACTTTAAATATATTTTTAACATTTAAACTTGGTTTAAACATTTAAACTTTTAAAACTCAGATTCAAACTAGACTTGAATCAGAATTAAACTTGGATTTAAAACTTCTTTTTAAATCCCTGCTTTGCATTAAAACCCAGTTTTAAATTTTCAAACTGACAGATAAAAAAAATTGTCACTCAACATTAGCCTGAGCCATTATCCTATTGACTTCGAGTCCAAACCCAACTTGCTTCAAGCCAAACACAAAAATACCCGAGTCGAACCCGAGCCTTCTTCTTCTTCTCCTTCCTCCATTCAAGCTACACCCCAGACACATCAGAATCCACCTGTACGTGCACGTTCACCCTACTGGCTTCCGACCATCGACGTTCCTTCTGGCAAGTCGCCAACGACCTCTACCTTCGATTCGACCACCCAGCTCCGCCTATCTCGACCCAAATCAAAATCGAGTACTTCGATCAAAACTGGAACATCATCGAACCTGAAAAACTCATCGTTCTCGTCATCGAGATCATCGGAGTACTCGAACCTCCGATCATCACTTCGTCAATGCCTCCTCTACCACCTCCCAAAAACACGCAGCACTCGATCAACAAGGGAGGATGAACGAATCGAAATACTGAACCTAGTTGAAACTAGGGTTCCAAGCAAGAATCAACTACCGCGAATTCCTCAATGAATTAATCATCTCCTCGACAAATTTCCCATCATCCTCGATCACTCTACTCCCTTCAGCAAGAACCCTAACACCCCAAATCGCAGAGATGACCAGAAAACTTCCTAGAAACCCATTTCTGGTTAAACCAGAATGCACCCATATCCCATCATTAAAAATTAAGTTTTTAGTTTAAAAAAAAACATGTTTTGGGCTAAGCATTTAATCTATATCCCTGAATTTATTAGTTAAGATGTTTGGGTTTTCAGTTTTTATTACACATGCACTATTGTTTTAAATTTCCAGTGAGATTTTAAATAAAATTTAACTTAAAAAATTTTTTAAAACTTACTTTATGATGAAACAACCATTTTTTTTGTTTAAGACTTAAAGCCAAAAATCATTTTAGGTGGATAGTTTAAATTTTTAAATCAGGTTTTAGAACCTGTAACTATAAGAACAGAGGTATACAAATGTGTATAGGCATGCAGTCTTATATCTGCATATTTATTAACATGCAAACAAAATTTCACCCCATCATTTCAACACATTTCAAAGAACATCAAAATATACATGATAAGGATTTTAAAAAGGGGAGTTTGCTCACAGGTGGAAGAAACAAAGAACAGAGCCTTTTCTTCTTATGCTTGAATAGGTTGTAAAAAAATGCAAGTTGAACTCTCTTCCTTCAATCTCTGGTTGATCTTGTAGTTGTTGATGATGTTGATCAAGTTTGTTTGTATTTAGTTCAGGTTGTATTTTTTTCTTCTAGTTTTCCATTGATGAACAAAAAATGAGATGAGGAGGAGATATAAAGGAAAGGAGTTTACAGAGTATTCATTTTTGTACAAGTTGATATGAGTTGTTTGTACAATTTCTTATTTAATAAACATAGGTCAGAGATCATCTTTATTTAGGAGGCTGAGATGATCTCCAAAACAAATCGAATTGACTTGTTTATTGCTAGGTATGGAAGCATTAAATGCTAGAGGTATGTTGCATTTATCATGTTTACTTCAGCCATACTTGCTTGTCTCGGCTGAGATGTGGCATTCATTGCTTAAGTACTTTATATTTCTTCTTATCCTATTTTATAAAGATATTTTATTTTCTTCATGTTTTGAATATATACTTGCTGCCTTGTTTTGCCATCTAAAACATACTTAGTTACTTTCCAAGTGTACATGAATATGTATTGTAATGTTTTGTATTTTCTTTTCTTTTCTAATGTTACTTTATAATATAAATGAAATCCTATAGTTGTTATGTTGTTTTAAATTGGCTAATGTGTTATTTTATATTTTACATAATTTATTAACATATTGTTTGAATTTTAACTATGTATATCTATTTTATTTATTTGTTTAACTTAACATTTATTGTCTTGTATTTCTAGTTTAAAATTTTATTTATTATTATTAAAATTAGTCTTTAACCCATTTATTTACAATTTTAATTCAAATCAAATGTATATACATATATATTATTTCAAATTCGCTCATATATGCTCAAGTACATATACATTCATATATATACAATATTTTAATGTTTAAATGATTTAACATATTTTAATTTGGATTCGGGGAAACTCGCTTCCATTTATAATAGATTATACAATTTTAATTCAAAAATTCATTTAATTATCAATTTAAATTAAATTAAAATCTAGGGTCGTTACAAACTTCCCCCCTTAAAAGAATTTCGTCCTCGAAATTCGCAGGCACGAAAACAACACAGAGATAGACAGATTCGATCTCCTATAATTCCTCAAGCTAAAGATATGAATTCCAAACTCAAGTCCGAATATCTCAGAATACATACCAATTTGTCCCTCTTCGGACTTTGGTATTCACAAGAAATTACAATAGAATTTCAAAATTTGGTTTCAAACGAAATCGTTATATCGATACTATTCAAATTTAGCTTCATATTCTTTTAATCAATTTAACTCAAATTAAAATTCCCAATTTATTTAAAATTTTAATTCCAAATTTCCAATTCATATTTGTTAAGGTTTAAATCCAAAAAGCTGATAAGAAACCGATGAAGATACAAAGTAAAAATTTCCTATGACGGTTCGTAGGACCATCATCACACCGAAACTTCTTCTTGTAGTTGGTACGAAGTAATGAAAAGAACTTGGAAACGAATTAAAGAATATTGATAAGAAAGTTGTTTCCACTGTTGCAGGGTATTGACCATTTATAGTCGTATTCCCTTGTCCCCTATCTCGTCCTCTTCTTGCACTCATACTTACTATCAGTGGATAGTAAGAGAATTTACTGAGACGTTTAGACGAATATCTTAGAGATACACTCATTCTAGGGATACTTCACTCTATCTCTAATGAGTTACTTAATGTGTTATACTCCTGAGCTAAAGTTCAACCTTAGCTCTGATACCAAATGTAACGATACGGATTTTCACGTTCGAAAATCGACATCCATACTTTACATCGTACTCGAATGCCATAGATTCGATCGTTCAAATCCGAGTCGCCGGAGCTTATAACGCAGTTAAGTAAATAACACAACGGAAGAAAAGAATAATACATTGATATACAATATCTGACACAATATTTGATACAACAGAGTGACACAATGAATATCAATATACATCAGAGATATGATACAATAAATAGCAGTGGAAAGAAAACGATAACATCAGCAGCGGATAATCTCCATCTCCAAAGCAGCAATCCATAAATAGCTCGAACTCCCAATAACGAGGCACAAAGATAAGCAAGTGCAGTCCATATCCAAAGACTGAATTAACTCCAGATAATCTACTAAATCTGAATATCTGAAAAACCCAACTCTAGACTGCCCGTGTAGAAAAAAATTTGAGCATCCAGAGTTTAGGAAAGAAACAATAAACTCCGAATCAGTCATGGGACTGGTGTGAGCAACAAAAACAGTTTATCTTTAAAAACGAACAACAAGAGAATTTTAATGTCAATTCGCAATGCTTTTAGAAAATGAAACTACCATAAGACCTCCCGCCACACACATAATGCAAACGCAGAATTGGAGGAGATTTCTTCTTATGATAGTCAAAGATGCTTACTACGTAAACAAATAATTTGATTTGAAAAGTATTTTGAAAATAGAATATCAATCCTAGCCAACATACGACCATTATCGTATGCCTACTATAGCTACCATCTAAACAGTGGTGACCACCATACGTAAATGGCAGGTTCTACAACTAATACTGTACAAA
The DNA here is from genome assembly GCA_030737815.1 of Allium fistulosum. NCBI lineage: Eukaryota > Viridiplantae > Streptophyta > Magnoliopsida > Asparagales > Amaryllidaceae > Allium > Allium fistulosum. The sequence goes on along the minus strand of CM060904.1, from coordinate 1,120,476,156 downwards.
GTTAGTTATTGGTAAAATGGAAGAAAAAGGAAAGACTTGTATTTTTATGGTTAAAAAGGAATTGACATTTAACGTTAGTTAGGGCGTAATCTCCACACGCATTGAATAAAAATGTGTATTTATTTATTTATTAATTAGCGTAATAAATTTATAATATAGCGTATGATGGCGTAGTTAATTAGGTAATGATTTTCATTTTATCCCTTAATTGATGTTTTAAGGCGTAATAAGGAAGATTCCTTATAAGACCTTAATTATGGAATCGTGAGATGAGTATTATATATAGAGAGTATTCAAATTATGGCTAAGTTTTAGCGATGCGAGGTCAGTTAAAAGGCACACGGAAGTTTGACCAGCTAATCAAGCTACCAGCGGTGTGACTTTGGGGCTGATGTGAGACATCTCCTATGATAAGTGTTTATAATGATGCGAGGTTAGTCCTAAATTCTGTAGGGTAAATCTGCCCATCTAATCTGGCTACCAGTTCTTACGAATAGTCCGGCTAACGTGAGATGTCATTATAAGTATGGGTCATAATACAAAGGGTCTGCTTCGGGGTCTTGAGGTATTAAGTGGTTGTTTGAGGGCCCGCCTATTTTCCCCAAATGAAGTATTAAATGGTCGGGATTGGGTTTAGGCACGTTTAAGGATATCTCGGAAAGGTCCGCTTCAATGGGAAGTATGAAGTGTCCGAAGAGATTTCTATGCAATGTTAGCTAGGTAGATACCTATGTGGAGTCTGCCTTGGGAATAAGTATTAAATGATGGGGACCTACCTCAATTGAGGTCTTAAATGGTCGGAGTCTGCTGATTTTCCCTTAAAAGGTATTAAGTGGCTTGGGTTCTATCTCTCGTATTGTTAGATATTTATGACGATGGGTTATAGGATTAGGAAAACTGCTTCGGGAATGGAAGGTATTAAGTGGTTGATTGAGAACCCACCTCCTTTCCTTATATGAAGTATTAAATCTTCTAATTACGTAAGACATATTCTTATTTAAATTATACTGCCCAAGAAGTGAAATAGTAAAGCTCGAAATTTCTATTCACCGGACACTTGTTATTCTGACTCCCTCATTACAACATAGGTAAGTGAAGGAGTTGATGATGCTTGAAGATGGTGAGAGTGAAGCTTATGGAAGTTATTATCTATCTTTTTGTGTTATTTTCTATTGTACTCATGAAATGTATTTTTGAACAAAATGTTGTAGTGGTTGACATTATGTAATGTTTTAGGACATTTGAAATGATTTGAAATAAATGGGTACTATTATTGTTATTATATTTTATTCCTTCCACTGTGAGTTCTGAAAGAATAGATAGATAGCTCTGTTTTGTTATTTTTACCAACCAGCAGCCAGCTTTAGAATGGGTCTAAGTTTCGACGGGCCTTTTCTGGATCAGAATTTAGGCCTATTTCGGAGTGGGTTGTTGCAGTCTCCAAACCCAAAATGGGTTAATGGGCTTGCCCCCAAACTCACTAATTACCCACTAAGCTGCTCAAAAAACTGTCAATCTTCAAATGGCCATATCTTCTAGCCAGAATATTCAAATCGCTATTATGATCTGTAACGACCCGGAAATTTCGAACCCGAAATTTCCAGATAGTTAGAAGAAAAAGAAAAGAGATAGAAGAAAGAACAGAACAAGGCACAGATTCTCACATTCGCAGCGGATCAAAATACAATATCAAATAATAATATCAGTTATACAAAGAAAACTGTATCAGTCAATTACATTTTTATACATCAGAGTTACAACATTTCACAATCACTATACAGTTAAAATAACTCGTCCCAATAATTAACAATATATCACACTCCATACGTTCCTGCCATCCAGCTCGCCTCCTGAGCTCCAGAACGTCCTTACCTGAAATCTGTAATACTCGGTCTGACCCGAGCATTACATCAAAGTAACACCCGGGTCAGGCTGGAAACCAGCGTGAGTAAACTCATCTAACATGAAATTCCAATTCATAGAACTTATTTAGACCCGGGGTAACTCGTACTTTACTATAAGTAAACAACTTATATAGTCAACACTTATTTTCACAAACAATATATAAGTATCCAACTTAGTTTAAATGGTCCATATTATCCCAAACCGGCCTATTTGATTTCACACATCAATCTAAAAAAAATTATAGAAGATTTCAAATCGAAGTGGTTTCGGGTATTAACTAATACCCGACTCCTGTCTCTTCGAATTCAACATTATTCATTAAACCAAAAGTTTAAGTTTAAACAATATCATTTATACACAAAAATTTATCTCATATCACAAAGCAGCACAAATCACATATCTGAGATATCACATAATCCAATGCATTTAATATAATCCAATCATTCATAAGCAAGATCAATTAGTTGTTCAATCCCTAATTAATTCAAATTAATAATTAAATTAATTACTTATGAATTAATTACCCAATCCTACTTAATTAACATTAATTAATTAATTACAAACCATTTGATAAAATTTATTAATCTTAATTATCCATCTTAATTTAATTATTCTTAATTAACTAATCATCCTTAATTAATAATCTAAATTAATTAACCTTAAGTTAATTACATAATTAGTTATCTCTTAATTAATTACATTAATTAATTATCTTTTAATCATTAATTAATTATCCTTTAAATTAATTAATTATCCTCAAATTAATTATTCTCAATTACTTCCATTAAGTAATTATCTTTAAGTAATTAATTACCCTTAATTACTTACATTAATTAATCTTAATTAATTTATCATCCTTTAATTAAAGATAAATCATTTACTTAATAAATCACTTAATTTTCATTGAAATCTTAATAATTAAACCTTCGGAATTAATAATTAACACATTCATCTTAAACACTTACTTAATTGAATCATTAAAATTCTTTGAACAACTTAGGGATTTAAATCAAATAATTATCCTATTATAAAATTATTCGAAACAATTTAATTTCAAAAACATTTGCATTATAATCTATATATTTTGAAACTTGTTTAATAATTTATCATTAACAAATGAATTAAAACATTTTACCTACTTAAGTAATTACTTAATTTCACCATTTAAATTTAAGTTTAAATAAACTTAAAAATTTACTTAATTAATTTAAGTTAAATAAATTATACCACTTTTCTTTAACTGAACCTTTAAAACATTTATTTTATAGAGAAAATAGTTTAAAAACTTGATTAACCTTTATTATGTTTTAAATTTTAAAACTGTCGTCCCAGTTAACACTCGCGTATGACTTGGTAACAAACTCGAGTCATTTCCCTTCTTCCCCGAGTACCCACACGAGACCAACCCGAGAAAAATACCATCGTTCCCAAACTAAAACCATGGTGCACAGAGCAACACGTGCATATGCACCGCTCGCTGGCGATGCTCCGGCATCCACGACCTCCACCAACAAATCACTGATCGTCTCCTCTTCCGATCCCAACACCCAGATTCCATCATGTGCTCGGAATTCGAAATCGAGTTTACCAGTTCAAACTGGAACAAACATCTCCGACCTAAACTCGCCTCGACTAGGCGACACCGACCACCAGAGTACCCAAGACTCCGCCTGAAGCCTCGCCATGAAACAATGCCCCGTTTCCCCCATGACCGGCCTCCACCTGTGCTCCGACGTAGGCGCGGCAGCGCAATTATCTACCTCGACCAAAAACTGCAACAAAACTCTAGATCGACGATTTCCCATCGCCACGTTGATCGTAAAATCCAACCACCATTTTTCCCGTGACCCCCACCATCCTAGCTTCCTCCAGCCTAAATCACGACGACCATCTCTTCCCCGATCGCCAGAAATCGACAGAAAACCCAAATTCGTTTATCTCGCGAATTTCCTTCAAAACCAAACTTAAAAATCTTGGAACTATTATCAAAACTCATATTTTTCAAGTTCAATTCCAGTTATATATTCAAAACATAAAATTTAAACCATCGATTTACCTGACTATAAATTATCATCACTGTAATTTATTGTTTTTGAAATAATTACTCCATATATCCACTTGAAACCATTTTTAAAAATGATATCTTGTTAGTTCAAACATATTCTGTTTATACATCATAACCTATAGATGATTAGGGGAAAAGCAATTGATTTTTGAACTTGTTTTAAAACCTGTAGAACTTAGAACAGAGCAAACATTCTTTTATACAGACATGCACACAAATATCATCATACATATATACATGCAATCATATTTAAACAATCATGCAAAACATATTTCACATCATAACTTCAAAGATTATGACATGCATCAGGTTAACAACAGATTTTAAACTTTTATAAAAGTAGTTTACTCACCTTTGTTTTGAGCAGAGAAACAGCTCTGAGATTTTGAAAACTGGAGATTGCTTAAGATCTTTGAACTTGAAATTTGATCTGTAACTTGATGTTGATCTGTTCTTTACTTTTAGGTTGAGTTGAATCTAGATCTTGAACTTTGGAACAGCAACTTGTTTTAAAAAAACTGGAAAATGTTTTGATTTAAACTTGCTTTGATCCGCTATTGGTGTTGTTGAGATGATCTTTGCTTGATTTAGTTTTTGAAGATGAATCTTGCTTTAAACTGAGATTGTTAAAAGTGGATTGTTGTTTGAAATTTTATTTCTGGTTTTAAACCGTTTACAGGCTTTTGGTTTTCTTTGAAAATGAAAATAAAGGGATGAGAAAAAGAGAGTAGAGATATTATATAGTTTAAATTTTCTTTTATCTATTTTTTTAGAAAAAAAATTGAATAAATGACACTTGTTCATTTCTTATCTTAAAATCCTAACACTTGTTAATATCCTTACTTATTAATTTAACACTTGTCTTTGTATACATATTACTTATTTTTTAAATGTTAATAAAAAGCTTTTTATATCTAATTCCTTATTTAATAATTACATTTCTTAGTATATATATAAATCCTTTAAAAGAAAATTATAGAACAACTATATTTCAAAATAAAATCATATATAATATATTTTAAATCCAAATTAAGATATATATATATATATATTATTTTTAAATCTAATTTATTTTAAGATATTTATCTTTTTGAATTTCAAATTCAAATCCAAATTCTATTTAAAATCTTCTTATGTCTATATATATACACAATCCTTATTATTTGTTTTAAAAGATTAATTTGTAAAACTTTAAGTAATTATATTAGAAGATTATCAAATATTTATTCCAATATTTAAAATTCAATTTTTTATTATATTTTCAAATTCACTTACATAACCAGATATCTTTTATTATCAGAATTTTATCTGTTCAATTGAATAAACCATTTAATTATCCAATTATCAGATGCCCAAAAATCCAGGTTATCACATGATCACTTTACGGAAAGGGAAACCATCATAACTTTCCAATGGAAGTGGTTTTAGACACTAATTCGGCATCTACCAAAAGTTATAGCCATTACAAGTTTTTTGGGATAAAATCGTTCAGAAAAAGTCTACATATAGGAAAATCGCTTATAGGCATTTCCCAAAGTCATAGAGTCATATGACCTCATATAAATTTAAAAATAATATTTTACGATCCACCGATATGTAAAATACTGGTCGTTACATTATTGCTTTTCACGTATGTGATTCTTATTTTGTAAAGCAAATAACATATGTAAATGATGTGTTTGGACTTGTATGACTTGTTGCATACCCTTGAAATAAAGCACAAAGGGTTTGGTTGGACTTGAGTTTATTAGTTTTATAGCGACTAATCACTATAAACACCCTTTAGAAATGCCTTGTGCTCGGCATTTTATATAGATTTTTGTAAAGAGATCTTCAGGGGTTTTTTGCTATGGTTTTGACATATATGTGTATATTAGTTAATGTAAGAACATTGGATGCTAAATGTTTATTAGCATATAGAAAATCTATCAAACTTTATTACTATAAAAATTGGCCCAGGTCATCTTTTATAACAGTCATCCATAGCACATTAAAAACGTTGTAGTAGCTCGAACCCATTTTGCATCATTCTGTAATTGTTGCAACCATTGTTTTTAACTATAAAACTATTTAAGATGGCATTTTTCTTTGAAACATTTTAAGATGTTTCAAAGACTTTTTACAGCACTTTGTAACTATTGCAGTTTATGTTTTGTTATCTATAATTGTTTTGGAACGGTTTTAAACTACTGCCAAGACTTTTACAGCATTTTGTAAATGCTATCTTTTCTATTTGAGACTTTAAATTTCTTTGTAATGACCTTGAATTTAAGTATTTCATTCAATCTTTTTAGGGATATTTTCTAAACTTGTATTAGAGTATTTTAAAAGTGTTTTGAAATTTTTATGAATTTGTAATGATTAATTATGAATTATTAAAGTAAGAGGCTTATTTTTATAAACAAGAAAACATGCTTTTTGTGGTTTTAAAATAAATTCTAAATTAAATATTTTAAAGTAATATTTTAAATAAAAATTATAAACCATATTATAAGTATTTTAAGTGCATAAGTTTTTCTAAAAATTAGTTAAATATTTTATTGAAGTATTAAAAATATCTTAACTTATAATATCTTTTGAATTGTTTTAGAATTTTATTAAATATCTTAGCTTTATAAATAAATTAGTATACATATATACAATCATACACACACACATACACCAATATATATATATATATATATATATATATATATAATTTTAAAGGTTTTTAGTAAACATATAGTTTTTGGAAAAGTAAGCAAGTCTTTTACAAAAGAAAAAAGGCAGTTTTGGATTATAACACTTCTGTTATAATAAATCATTTTGTAAAATTAATATGAAAGTATGTTACCTTGTTTAACAAGTGTGGATATACTTAGATCTATTAATGAATGTTTTTAAAGATAATAACAAGCGTGAATTGGCTTTTGGGTTTCTTGTGAGAATGTGTTAATAACATTTGTCTATAATCCCTTTTATTATACTTAGTAATATAATTAGATCTTTAACAGAATGTTTTAAAGATAATTATAAGTAAAATGGTTTTGGGTTTAGAGTAACAATGTTTTAATAAAATTTGTTTTTAACCTATTTAAAGTATACTTGTGCAAATGTGAAATCTTGTTTAAGATTTGTGAGTATTCTTATACTGTTTGGAATAAGAATATGGATACATTTCTAAGTATTGAAAGTAATATAAATGAATAGTGAAAGATTATAAATGAATAAGTGACATAGTAGTAGACATGTGTATATCTTTTGTAAAGGTACTTTAAACATGTTTACAAGTATTTACAAAGAGGTTTTAATTAAGAGGAAATTAGTTTAAAGGAAAAAGTTTAATAAAATTTTATTTTAGCGGACGTTAAAATACAACTTCCGTCTCAAGGACAAGCGCGAAAAATTTCACGATCGTTCCTGCTTTTTTAGTCTGTTTTCCTCTTTAAACAAAATTTCTTCTCCATCAAGCAATGGCATTCCAAAACCAAATCAATTTTCTTCCTCAAGCTGATTTACAAGCGCAATCAACTTCCCAAGCTAAGTCAATGGACGTAAATCCACAAATTTCAACAAATCCAGAACAAACAAACGATGAAACTGGGATTTCAAAAAGTAGGGTTTCGACTGCAATGCGTACAGAAATAAAGAGAAGACGAAAAAATAATCCATCCACGGCTGTTGATTCGACTGATATTGAACAACAAATAAAGAGAACGATAAAATATAGGGCAGCAAAAACTGTAAAAGAAGACGACATGAAGAGACAACAGCTTTGTGATGAAATCGTCAGTAGAAAAAGAAAGACAAAGTTATAACATCTGATTTATTTTTCTTCAAAATAATATTTCAGTATTTATTAGACAGTAAATGGTAATTAGATCGATAGTTATTGAATGATACTTCAATACATCATTTGATTTATTGCATGCATCATATTGAAATATTAGATGATGATGAACATAGCATTCAGTCTTTGACAAAATACAAACAACAATAAGATGCATAGTTATAGAATGATAACAAATATAGCATTGAAAAAAATGATAGAAAAACATTGCATTATAGAATGATAGTTGAATATATCACTTTATTTACTGTGTGTATAATGATGCAATGATAAGTGAAAATAGCATTTCCATATTCGATATATGGCAGACAATAATTAAATAGATAGTTATTGAATGATAGTTCATTATATAATTTCATTTGTATACACAATATTGAAATATGAGATGATAGATGAACATAGCATTCAGTTTTTGATGGTTGATAAACAACAATAAAATGCATTGTTATAGAATGATAGACAAATATAGCATTGGATAGAATGATAGACAAACATAGCATTCGGTCTTTAAAATGTAGGAGCATAAAGTGAAAAAAAGTAATGATAGACAAATATAGCATTGGATAGAATGATAGACAAACATAGCATTCAGTCTTTAAAATGTAGGAGCATAAAGTGAAAAAAAGTAATGATAGACATATATAGCATTGGATAGAATGATAGACAAACATAGCATTCGGTCTTTAAACTGTAGGAGCATAAAGTGAAAAAAAGTAATGATGGACAAATATAGCATTGGATAGAATGATAGACAAACATAGCATTCGGTCTTTAAAATGTAGGAGCATAAATTGAAAAAAGTAATGATAGACAAACATAGCATTGGATAAAATGATAGACAAACATAGCATTGGGTCTTTAAACTGTAGGAGCATACATTGAAAAAGAGTAATGATAGACATATATAGCATTTCTACAAATAATGATAGATGAATATAGCACTAGAAAATTGTGCATTCATGGTTGAGAAATAAGATTATAGTTTGTTAAATACTAAATTATTCATTCATAATTTTTTGTACAGGAATCAAAAGGAAAAAGATCAAAGAAAGCAAAAAAAACAGAAGGGAACAAATCAAAGAAAGTATCTCAGGAAAAAATTCAGTATAGATGCAGCTTGCTTCCGATGATAAAAAATTTCCGGAAAATTAAGGAAAAAGGAGGTTATCTTGTTGATCAACTAAATTATTTAAAACAAACACCTTTTGAAAAATTTATGCTAGTATTTTTCAAAGAAATTTTATCCATAGCTGCTTTCACAAAATCATCAACAACCTTAGATGATATCATAGAAACATTTTCTGTCACTGACGAAGCTTTTAAAGTGGGGAATGTTTTTTTAAAGATCAAACCTGAAGATATTTCAATTCTCTATAGCTTACCTTTGTCTGGAATTAATATTTTTCCATTACTTAAAATGAGTTTACAAATCCTTCCAGACAATTGTAAGGATTTGTACTAAGAAATTTTGGAACAGTAGAGCACATAACAAAGGATCTTACAGTTTCAAAAATAATTAATTTACTAGAAACACAACAATTTCAAAATGAAACTGATTTTCCAAAACTGATTATTATCCTGGCAATGATAACCTTCTTCTTTCCCGATAACCAAAGATACTTACCATGAGGATATATTCCTTATATTATTGATCACAACAAAATGAACTCGGTATCTTGGGCAGTTTCAATTCATCATTCATTGATTAGAGCTTTGATGGCTTTCAAAACAAAGCCAAGAAACATGCCAGGTTGTTCCATGCTCCTAATTGTAAGTACAACATTCTAACTTTATGTTAATACATCTATGTCTATAAATTAAATTATATACATTATATATTTTAACAAGTAATATTTTATTTGTAGTTTTTCCTATGTGAGCATGTCAATTTGATATCTCCATTAGCAACATACTATTCTACTTTACCTAGATTTGGGAGGTGGAATATCAGAAGCTTGAAAAAAGTCATTTCAAGAGAAGCTTTGATAAACATGGACAGTAGAAAGGTATTATTTCTCACACAAGTACAAGAAATGTATACTGATAGATAGATATATCATAACATAATGTATATTAACAGTTTCATTTTGTTATTATACAGTCATAATTTAAATGATAGTTACATATATCATTTCTGCACAAATACAATTTTCTATAGTTGCTACTAAAAAATGATAGTCAGATATAGCATCACATGAAAAATGAAAATTATAAATAAAATTACTTCATTCATTGTATCTTAGCTCATTCATTACTATTTATGTTATTACATAGATTTTTGTTGAAATAAGAAACCTGACTGAAGATGAAAAAGCACTTCTTCAACAAAAAAACCAACACAAATTTGTTCAGATGGATACAAATGAGAATATTGTGATACAAAAAGTAGAAAACTTGGAAGAGACATCAAAAAAGCAAGTTGACTCAATGAAACAGTACATTGAAGATTTGGAAAATAAATTAAAGAAGAGTGAAAAAGAATTAGAAATGGAGAGACAAAAAAGAATACAAGCAGAAGGCACTATCATACAGTTGAGGAAAGAAATCAAAATGTTGAAATCAAAACCAAGAGAAGATATAGAAGCACCATCATTTGATCTAAATATAACCCAGGAAATAAAAAAGATGCAGGAAGAGAAAAAACAACAGCATCAGAAGGAACTTTCAAAGGAAACAGAAAAATCCCTAACGGTGAATGAAAGAAGACAGAAAAAACCAAGCTCTTTAGTTTTGAGGGTTAAAAAGCGCCAACGAAGGAATAAAATTGATCCCAATTGCCAGTATGAAATTGTTCACGGAAAAACAAAGAAATATGTTGACAATGAAGACCAAAAGGAACAACCTGAAACTGAAGAAGGTCAAAAAAAATACAAGTGAACAGAAACAAGAAGAACAAAATGAAGAATCTGATTATGAAGAGGAATCTGAAACTAAAACAGATGAGCAAGTCACTACAATTGAAAATGAAGAAATAATTGATGTTGATGGATACTCGCCATCAACTAAAGCTTACAAGAGTAAAGATATAACAAAAAGCAGTATTCTAAAATTATTGAATGAAGAACAGCAAAACAAAATTCTTACTTTCTTCAAATTTAATGAAAATGAGAAGTAAGATTTCTGATCTTTTTTCTTTCATTATATTTGTAATTAAATAAAACTGAAAAAAACCAACTTGTCAATTATTGATTTTCAATTACTGCACTGTAGCATATGAAAAAGATGAATGGAACAAAGGAGGAATCACGATAGTGAAATCTATGCTGGAAGCTATTCTATTTGAGGCGGTTACAGATGGACAGGTATGCATCAACTTAGAATTATGATAGTAAAAAAATGTATATAAATGTATAAAATGAAAGAATGATAGGTAAACCTAGCATTCAACTTTCAAAGTGCATATAAATGAATTGAATGAGAGAGTGACAACTAAAAGCAGCATTACTATTTGTAAAATGCAGATAACTGTATAGGATAGGAGAATGATTGTTTCAACTAGCATTCATAGTTTTTTAAGTGCATATAAATGTAAAAGATGAGAGAATGATAGTTAAAACTAGCATTCGAAGTTTCTAACTGCATATAAATGAATTAAATAAAAGAACGGTATTTAAAAACAACATTGGTATTTGTAAAGATCATATAAATATGTCGAATGTCAAAGATGATTGTTTAAACTATCATTTGCATTTTTCAGTGCATACAATGAAGTAAACATGTAAATGATAGTGAATACTAGCATAAATATTCCTGGTTCAAAAACAAAATATCCCATAAAACTTACAACCTTTTTTGTTTTCTTAAACAGATTATTGATTGGTTTTACTACAATCAGGAGATGTATACACAGTTACTACTTCACTACAATGATGATGGTAAGTATAAGCTTTTCATTATAAACGTTAAAAAATAATACAAAGTATTCTAATGCATATGAATGTGCAGAATGCTATAGCACATGATCAGCAAACTGTGATCAAAGACATAGTCATACCGACAATAGATGTCATTGTCAAAGATGAATTTACAGAGAAAATTTTCTTTCCTCTACATTACACAAACCATTGGAGCTTGTTGATGCTAAACTATGAAACAATGCAGTGGAGTCATTATGATTCAACAAAACCAAAAACTAGATTAACAAGGACCTCAAACCCTAGCTATAACCAAGCCATCATTCTTGTAAGAAAAGTATAATTTTTATATCAGTCTAACATTAATATACAGCACTAATTTTTCTTCTTGCAGAAAGACAAAATTGAATTAATGTTCAAGAAGAAATGGGCAGAAGTAGGAATACTGAACAAAGAATTTCACAAACCTAAAGTGTTGCAGCCAAAAAGCCCACCACAGGATTGTGATTCGTAAGTAACTAATTCCATTTCTTCTCTTGTCATTTTAGTTTGTATATTCATCCAACTTTAGTTATTCTTTTTTAAAATACAGCTAACTACATCTAATGATCAAAATGATAGTTAAACCTACAACTAAAAATTTTAAAATGCATAAAATTGTAAAAATGAAAAAAAAAACGACAGTTCAAATTATCATTTATATTTTTTCAGTGCTTATAAATTTATCAAATATTGAAAATGATTGTTTACACTAGCATACATATGTTTAAATTCTTTTGGACTAGACTAAACATGCAAAACAATAACAAAATATCATTTGTATTTTTAAATTGCAGTAGAATGCATTAAATATGCAAAATGATAGTTAAAGCTAGCATTGCTAATTGACAGTTCATTGAACTGCATCTATTGAACAAAAAGATTATGTATAAGATGCACATTACAAACACAACAATGGTGTCTTTATGAATGCATTGATTAATAGTGTGATAAAAAATATAAAGCTATATTTTAGAATTCTAGTGTAAAGAATGCTATTTTATTTTAGCATTAGCTTATACTGTAATATTAACTAATATTTCCATATCTAAAACATGCTTGATTGTGCATTCTTTGTCATGGCAAACTTGAAAAAACTGGACAAAGATGAGATGCCAGATAAATATTCAAATAAAATTCTTAGAAACCTAAGAGCTGTAGTGGTGCTTGACATACTCAATGATCCATAATATAGTTGGTCAATGCAGAAATCCTACAAATATTCTACATAAGAATAGCTGTTGCATTTTAACTTCTTTGAACAGAAACACTTCTGCTAATTAAACTAAGATGGAGTCTGAGATGGAGTCTGAGATGGAGTCTGAAATGGAGTCTGAGATGGAGTCTGATATGGAGTCTGAGATGTAGTCTGACATAGAGTCTGAGATAGAGTCTTATTTGTTATACAACACTTGTATTTTGTTCTCAGTGTATAAACTGCTCAGATGTATTTGAACTTCTCGATTTGAAGTTGACTTGATTATAATTGTCTGTTTTCAGTACATGAACTACAATGTATAAACTAAAGATATATTCAACTGTCATTTTTATATGTTTTCTGATGCTTTTACTGTATTTCTGAAGTGGTAAATAATCATTTACACTGAAATGCTAGATAAAACTAGCATTATGCGAAAATACATTTCTTGGTAATTGAACTGTGATGAATAATGCGTGGATTTATCCATATATCATTTATATATGATTTCCAATGTATGAACTCTGTGTCAAGAGTCATGACTGCTGTTTACACTGTAACTTGCTTTTAACTGAAATGCTAGATACAACTATCATTCAACTGTACATAATCATACTGTCAATTAATCACAAAACCACTTATGTAATCTCATTAGCTAATCATATAAACAGTATATCATCATCATCAGATACTTCATTCTTGCACAACAGCATTACTTAGTTCTATACAATAACAGATTATGGGTTTCAATGTTGAAATTGTATTTCAGGTAAAATGCATACTGATTACAATGAAATGCTAGTTACAACTAGCATTGGACTAAAATGATAAGTACATCTAACATTGAATAGAAATGTTAATACTGAAGTGCAGAGCTAATACAGTTCTTCAATTCATATTATATATTTTCCAATATGATTAAATAATAGATTCCTAAAAATAAAAAATCAACAACAAAGGAAAATATAAGAACATCAGATATTTGAAGTTAAAACAAAATAACCAAAACAGTTCACATTTTATTTTCTAATGAATTCACAAAGTATGACTTCATTCTTCTATAAGCTTTAGCAGCTTTACAGTTAAAAAACTATTCTATTACACTAACAAAACACATTTTATTTTCTTAACTTTTTGAAGAAGCAAGGAAATTCCTTTTGTTGTGGCCAACTACATTACACAGGCTACATCTGTTTCTTTTACTTTGACAATATCCAAATCCACCACGCCTCTTTGTAGATGGTCTTCCTGCACCACGAACTTCTTTAGGAGGCCTAATCAAAACATCATTTTCAGCAGCAACTGGTTTATCAAAATCTGGAATTGGATTGATTGCATTAGCATACGAAGATCTGAAAGCATTAACAGTAAAATATTCCTCCACAAAATCATAAACTGATAATCTAGACTTGTTAATGCACTTAATAGCATGCACACATGGAAAACTAGTAACTCTCCATTGATTACAACTGCATAAATGATTTTTAAGATCAACAACCTGTGACTTAGGTGATTTAACTTCAAACACAAATTTCGAGGACTTATAAACATCCCAACCAAAGCCATCATCTACTAACTTAGACAAACGTTCCTCCATAACAGGACAAAGATTTATTGTCCACAAACAACATTCCTCTCTTCGTCTCGCCATTTGCTCCATAACTTTTACTCGAATACCATCCAAACAAGAAGTTATAGGCATAACTCTATCATCCAAAATCCATGAGTTGAAACTTTCTACGACATTTGAAGAATATTCACCATAACACTTTCCTTGAAAAAACAAATCTGCCCAATGGTCAAAAGGTTTATCTCTAAGAAAATTTTCTGCAGATGTACCCCCAATATCCTTAAATTTAGAAAGATATCGCTCAAAATAATACATATTAGAGGCTTTAGCACAAAGTTTGAACAACTCCACAATAGATGAATCACCTTTAGCTGACTTGACAACAATACCAATATTCTGTTCTATGTGAAGCAAACAATAGCTATGATATGAAGAAGGGAATATTTTTGGAACACCTAAAATGAGACCCCACTAACGATCAGACATAAAAACTAAAGACCGATCTTCATTAAGCATTCCTTTCAAATGAGATAAAAACCAAGACCAATTAGATTCATTTTCATGTGAAACAATACCCATAGCAAGAGGAAAGAAACCTACAAAATAAACAATTAATGACAGTTGAGTAGTAAGAAACATGAATTATAGTAAACATCAAAACCTGTATTAAATGTTAATAATTTCTATTATACACAATTAAATTAGGTTCAAATGATATATGAATATAGCATATGTTAGTTTAAAGTCTTCCGGTTACTATTTTAGTTCTTATTTTTACATTTCTACTATAAAACATTTCTACTGTAACCAGCTCAATAATTAAAAAAAATGAAGAAACAATTCTAGTGTAAACATGGAGGCAGTAAAAATTATGTACAACTTTGAACAATGATAGTTTAATATATCATTACCAGAAAAATAAATAAGTAAGTAAAACAAAAGTAAAATGAAACTCATACCCTGGTTACCATTTTTACAAGTAGTAGCTAACAAAACACCTGGTCTTCCTTTCAAAGCAGCAGCATCTAAAAATATTAGTGGCCGACAGTGTTTAAATCCAAGTAGACAAGCACTAAAACCAATACAAACTCTCTCAAACTGATTAGTTAAAGCATTAACTTTCATGGCCACGTAACTACCAGGATTATACTTCTGCAACGCCTCCAAATACCAATTTAAATCATTATATGACATATCATTATCCCCATATATTTCTTTTAAAGCCAACTGTTTTCCGCTATAAGCATAATAATATGACAGATTAAAATTGTACTCTCGTCTAAATTCGTTCATAATATCCTTTGGCTTCTTCATAGGAGCATCTCGAATTTGATCAACAATCAAAGATTTAACAAATCTACTTGAAATATTAACTTTATTAACATCTCTAAGACCGGCTCCACACGAATGATGAAAATTGTACGTTCTAATAAAAAACCGAGAGAGTAGACCAGGATCCGAAGAAGCATTAAGATAAAACTTACAACCATCCTTCAACCAAGAGCAATTAACTGAAATTCTATCAGGAGAGTTTCTTACAAAAATCAAATCATAACCATTTTTAATTTGATATGCCATTAAAAACTCCCGAAAATCCTCAGCTCCATTAAAACAAAAACCAAGAAAATCCACAATAGTTTTTTGAGAACCTTTCTTCAACATATCTTTCAAGTAGTAAGAAGAATCAGCATGTGAATCACTATTAGCACCAGAATTACTACCAATTGAAGTACTTTGAACACTTGCATAGCCTAATCCACAGCCAGCATTATCAGCTTCCATAGCACAAACATTTTCCTTAACAGTGAACTTAAAATATTCACGCTTCTTGAAAATTAGAAAACACAAAATACTAATCAAATCTGAATCGGTATCAATGATTATATTCTTATTCTCGAGAACATAAGATATCTCAGTACAAAATAGACTAAGATGTGGCCAAACTTCATAGATTTCAGTCTTAACAGCAAACAAAGAAGAGCCTGTCGTAAGTCGAGTAGAATAACAATTCTCATTATGTTCAAAAATAACTAGCAAACTATTTGCAACATCATTGTAGATATCAGTACTGCAAAAAATAAATAAAAAAAAACCAGTTAAAAATGCTAAATTAACATAGAATAACAGATGGATCTCAAAATAACTGCTAAAATGAAAGAAATATAAATGACATCAAAAAGCAGATAATAAATGAACATAGGACAATCAAATTAAAACAAATTATGAATACAACAACAAAGAATGCTATATAAATATAGCATAACGCAACAAACTACCTATAAAACTCAGTACAATGATAGATGAACATTAAAATTGTAAAACAATAAACTGTGCCAAATAAAAATAACAGTACACAAAATCTTACTTTGCCATTTAAACAAATCTAAAATAGGTACCGAAATATGAAAGAAGACAAAACTGTGCAACCTACAGAAACAAAAATATACTTAATAATCGAAAATTATTAGATCAGAGGAAGATAAGAATAAGATCGAAACAAATAAGAGCAACATACCTGAATGTAAGAAAATTGTTTAATAACGATCCAGAGGACGATGAAGATCAACGATAAAGAAACACGATGAAGATCGATAGACAATTGAGAAGATTGAATATAAAAATAAAGAAACACGCGTCGTTGAATTGAAGATCGATGAACTAAGAGCGGTAATATCGGAATTAGATCAACGAGAAATGAAGAAGCAAATTTAAATTTTACAGAAGTTTGTCCTTGGAACGAAAAAATAAAGCCCGCGTCCTTTAAACGAAAAAATAATCTGCGTCCGTAGACCAAAAAAAAAAGTAACTTCTTTCCAGCCCATTTTCCTGTTTAATTAATACAAGGATTAATATTTTTTTAAATAGCGAGGCTTCTAATGGCATCTGAAAACAAATCGACTTGCTAAAATTTTCTTCCATTGCGATTTCAATCTTGTCCATAGTTCAGTCCAAATTACAATTTATTTCGTAACTCTGTTTCTCGTTCTTATGCTTCTGTCATTAAGAAATCTCATCCTTCGTCTTATCTCAATTCAAGACCGTTTCACAATGGTTCTTGGAGTATCGAAAGAAACCTAAAATCATTGTGTTTCAGATGTGGTGGTTGTAAACATAGAGCTAAGGATTGTAGAGAACCTATTCGATGCTTTATGTATGGGTTGTTTGGACACAAAAGGAGTTCTTGTTTGTTGAAGAACGATCTTAATATTCATCCACTGTCAGATTCTTCAATCTTGAAAAAGCATGGTTTTTTCTTCTATCTAAAGTTTTTAATATTAAAGAATATATTTCTTGCTTGCTTTTCAAAAGAGAAGGAGAAAGGTTTATGTTTGTTCAATAAATTGCTCTTGCATTTTGACGCTCTGAACTCTGCTATGTTATTTGATCACAAGAAGTCTTTGGGGTGGAAGAACAATCTGGTTTATCCACCATTGCGGAAACCTTTGAATCTCAAGGAGCATGGGTTTCATTTCTGTCTGGAAGTTTTAAATTTGAGAAATATATTTCTGGATAGTTATACTAGAGAGAAGGTAGAAGGATTGAAGCTGTTTGATGAAATTCTCAGTCATTTCGATGCTATAAATTCTGCTGTTAATATTGATTCTGAAATCCTTACTTCTTCTGGTTTTATAATTGGCATGAATTACATGAGTAAATCTGGGGCTTCTGGAAGAGTTGATAAGAAGTTTGGTAAAAAAAAGTTTTTGGTCTAGGTAGGTGCGATTCTCAAAAGTTTTCAGATGATAGTTTCTTGTTCTCTGATTTGATTAATGGTGTGTCAGTGGTGGAAAATTCTTTTGATAGTATGTTTTTAGATTGTATATTGCGTACTCCTTCAGCGTTGAATATGGAAATGGTTGGGCAATCTTCTTGTTCGAGTTTTGAAATGAAAGAGAACTTGATTGTTATTGATAAAAGAACTCATGCCATAGAGAGCGATGATTTCGCAATCGTCAAGAATCATTCTAAGATTAAAAAGTAGCCGAAATCAAATTTTAAACTATTCCTGTCTAATAATTTTGAGGCTTTGTCTTTTGTTGAGGTTGAAAATGAGGTTGATGATGTTATATCGGCTAGGAGAATGGGAAGTGGAGGTTATGAGGTGAAGGATATTTCTGTTTCTGTTTTGGATAAAGATAAGTTAGGGCTTGATAATGTTAATGTTGTTTAGGATAAGGGGAAAGTTGATGATGGTTTGGTAAATTTTCATAATGGCAGTGTTGTTAAAGAGGTGATTACATAGGAATTGGAATATGGACGTCTGCATGCATATTTGAGGGATAAGGGCATTTTTCCCTACTGTAAGCATGGAGAGGTTCATTATGTTATGATTCAAAGTTGTGTTGATTTCTTGAGCAGTAGTGGAGTGATATGCTTGTGTATTGGAAATCAAGGGATCAACTGCTATATGTATAAAATGGGGGTTGTGCATTTTGTGTCATTGGACATGCACAATTTTACTCATTTGCAATTTAGCAGTGCTGGTTCTGTGATGCAGAATAGTGAGGGGGCTGATTTGAATTTGAGCAAGGATGATAGGTAGGTGAGCAAGGGAACTAATTTCTGTGTGTGCAGGGAGGATAGGTTGGGTATTTTGTGTTTGGATATGGCTGGTGTGGTTAATGTTGTTCCAGTGGGTTCTTTCGAGTTTGATAGTGGGATTAATTTGCAGGTGGATATGGATATGGCTGATGTGATTAATGTTGGGCTTGAGAGTGGGGCTGTAACGGGTTTGGGTGTGCATGATGATGATTTTTTCAAAGCAGGTGTCGGTGAGATTTATTTGGGTTCTGTTGTGCATTTGCGGGGTTGGATATTATGGGTTTGGTTGGACATGTAAATTTTTTAAATGATGCGGCTGTTAAAGAGGGTATTGGGAGTTCTGAGGCATATAAAGGAGCATGAGGAGGGTGGTGCTCCAGTTGGGTTATTGCATGAAGATGTATGAGTACGAGTAGTGTGGCTGCTAGTGAAACGATTTCGATGGCATTTAGAGACATAGGACCTTTCTCAAGTGCAACTAGACCAGTGAGGAGGAGTGCTAGACTTCGTAGAGCAGCTACTAGAGTTTCTGGTGAGTCTAACTCAGGTGCGGATTTACTTTTGGGTTGTATGTATACCTCATGTGATTTGGGTAGTTCATCCACTAGTGATATATTATATTTAGCTACGAGTTCGGGTTATATTTTTGATGATATTTAGTTTGATGTTGAGTATATTAGAAGTAGAGAATTAGAGCGGGTTAGATCATTTGGACAATGAGGTACATCAATAGGAACGTCAAGGTTTACATGATCTAGGAAAATGCAGTAAGAATAGAATATTTTTTAAAGATAATAATACTGATATTGTTTTATTACAAAAAACAAAAATAGAATACCTTGATTATAGAGTTTATAGGTGTTTAAAGGGATTCTACATTAATCAATCGGTTCATTTACCTGTTAGCGATAGCTCTAGTGGACAAATGGTAGGTTGGAATGAAAACTGTGTTAAACTGTTACAATGCATCGTTAAATCTTATTCGATACATCTAATTTTTTCTAATCTTGATGATGGCTCTTTTTTAAATGTTACTAATGTTTATGGAACAAAGTCTAAAGTTGATTGTAGAGTCCTTTGGAGTGAGTGTCTGGAATTTAGAGCACTTGCTCCAGGTTCTTGGGTGATGGGTGAGGACTTCAATGTTAAGATATTTTTAAAGGAAAGAATGCCGGGAGATGGTGAATTTTCTGCAATGGAAGAATTCGACCAATTCAATATCAATAGTAATTTAATTGGATTGGAGTTAAACAATAAACGATACACTTGGTCGAATAAAAGAGAGGATTCTTCGATGGTCCTTTTAGATTGATTTTTTTATTAGTAATGAAATAGAAGTTAAGTATCCCATTTGTAAAGTGATTGGACTTTCGAGTATTTGCTCTAATCATTGTCCAATTATTTTGTTTTGTACTAACCCGATTAATAGAAATATAATGTTTAGATTTGAAAAAAATGTGGCTACAAGAGAGCAATTTCTTGGACTTAATTGCAAATAAATGGTTATCATTGGGGTAAGTTTAATTATAAATTTTCTAGAAACATAGCTAAAATTTTTGTATGTAAAATTAGAGAATTAAGATTTTTTTTTAAATTGGAATAAAGCTGTTTTTGATAATATCAGAATTAAGAAAGATAAAAAATAAATTAGATTTAAAATTAAATAAAATAGAAGAAATCAGAAACTTTAGTTTGCGTTTTGAGTTTTCGATTTTGAGTTTTCATACCATTTTTAGTTTTTCATATTGAAGATTTTCTTTATTTTTCAAAATGCGTTTGGGTATGCACATTTTTGAAAACATGTTTTCAAAACTGAAAATTGAATAGTGCATTAGGTTTGAAATATGGTTTTTATATTTTGAAATTTTGAAATTTCTTTTTTTTGTCATTCACTCATTTTACATTTAAACAATGATGCATAACTAATAATCTCTACTATTCATTTTTCATATTCACATAAACACACTTAACATGTTGAAAATCAAACAAAGAACAAAATGGAAAAACTTCAAATATAACGAAGTTAAATACAAACTACTACCATTATATCAAGTTGCTAATTAAAAATCAATACTAGATAAAAGAAAATACATTGGATCCTAAAGGTAGGGCTGTTATGGTAATGGTAAATTTACCATTACCATACCATTACCAGCCAATTGGTTACCATTTTTGAGTGAAATCGGTATACCAGTTTAATTGGTATGGTAACGGTAAATTTACCATTTTCTATGGTAAATCATCGGTAACATTTCTTCAATACCAGCGGTAACGGTAATTTTACCAGTCAATTTATAATACATGTAAATTCATGTAACATTCTTTATTATAGACATTTAGAACCAAGCAAATGATTAAATTTAGTTTATTAATCAGGTAAAATAATGTTAAATACACTTCACTTCTTTCACATTTATGTCTTTTATTAAGTAACACTATAAATTATATAATGAAGCACCGTTATGATGTGAATACGTGTTATGTTACTAACCTTTTTTAGACAAACGGTAATTTACCATTACCAGTGTAACGGTTACCAGATTATCGGTATACCAGTCTTCGGTATACCAGTCTATCGGTAACGGTAACAGTAAGCAATTTTCGCTTACCAGTAAAAATGGTACGGTAACGGTATTTGTGAAATGGTAACGGTAACCATTACCATAACAGCCCTACCTAAAGGTAATATTTAAGCATTAAAGAGAACACAGTGTATTTAACTACATGAGACCAAATTGTATAGGAATAAAATTACAATAAAAAAGTTCATAGCAAGGTTGTAGACATGTAACATAAGAGGTATACCAAATAAGGAGAAATTGAAAGAAAGCAACTCATGTTTTTGCTTACAAAACATTTGGTAGCAGACAGTTGGATTTCCGTTTAAAATTTCGAGCATGGACTTCTTTTCGGTAAGAGATGATGTCCTACAAGGCCTCCTACTAATAATGCTTCTTTGGTTACCAACTAAATAGCTAAGCATTGTCATATCTCCAATGTCATCTAATGGATGGTCATATATTAATATGGAACCATCATCATTTGAATCATCATCGCTTGAACCATCATCGCTCGAATCATCATTGCTTGAACCATCATTGCTTGAATCATCATTAAAGGTGTTAGAAATTTCACCAAACTCTGCAGGAATCTCACTGGATATATATTTGCTATAATTTCATCACTTGATGGACTTTTGTATTTGTATGAATTTTCAGAAGATTAACCAAAACTAGGCACTCTTTAATTTGTATATATAAATGATGGAATTCACTGAGCTCACTTCATCTATGTTATACTAACTTTAATACCCAATACAAATTTAATGGAGTAAAAAGTTAAACACGTCCATGTTATATTTGATATAAAATTTTCATGCTATAAAATAACATATTAATAAAAAATTATGCTACATTTACATGTTAATATGTACCTGCTATTTTGTGTGAATAAATTAAGGCTATAGTCATCATGCTTGGTTATACATTTTTTTATGCTAAAATTACATGTTAACAAAATTCGTAGGAGACCTTGACATGTTGAAAGGAAACTGTGAAAAAAAATGCAAAATAATGAGAACAATGAAGCTTGTAGGAAACTGGTGAGCATAGGGGACATGAGGGGACCAAAAGTTGTTTTGAGCTAAGGATAGTCCTACAAAGGGTTTTGAACAAGAACCTATTCAAATTTATGATGATCTATTTATGGGAATTACTTTGGGATTAGAATGGACAAAAAAGGAGTTATAGTGATAGAAATTGAAACTAGTTTCTTGGTATAATGACAAGATAAGATACAAGCTTAGTTATCACTATTTTAATCTTGGATATAGACGGTGATTATATTATATCTGTATCTATCACTTCTTATGTTTACTATGAATTAGATCTTTACAGACATATAGAACCAAACCAAATCAATATAAAAACCACCTTATAAGACCTAGCTCTCCATAAAGTTGCTATGAAGATTATAGTCATTCAACGTTGTTGTAGATATCATATTAACTTATAATCATTTGTGAAAATTATTTTAAATGGGTCCTGGCAACTAACTTGCAGATGTTAATTGAAATCATTTTCACTATTCAACTAAATACAAAATTCTACATAATGCACCTGTGTCCGCAAATATATTCAAACAAATGATGTGATATGAAATATAATGTTTAATTTGATACTATATATGAACTTGAAAACTCTGTTGCAGTACTGAATTCATTGAGAGCTATTAACCTATATCTTAATCAGAATATTGTTGCAGCTACACAAATAAGCATTGAAACACCCCCACACCCCTTATTATACCCAAAAGGACATACTAAAGGATATGATGCATTATAGGTATAACTAAAGCATCATAGAGACTAAGATTCATAAGACAAATAAATATAAACAGCGAAAATATTTAAATGGTAACTCATTATTCAAAATAAAACTTCATAAATAAGTCTGAAAAACATCACATGTCTCAAATACCAAATACACATGTCTTATTAAAAATATAATCTCAGTCACATCATCAGAGTACATAATAAAAATCATCATCCCTTCCATAAGTACCAGTGCATCAAATCCAAATGAAAAGAAAACTGAAAAGAAGAAGAATACATGAAGAAAAACTCCGCAACTGAATCTCCAAGAAATTTGAATCTATTGTCCTTGCTAGCCTATGGGGGGAAAAAGGGCAAACAGAGGAGTGAGTCGGACTATAAGTCTGGTGCGTGAAAGTAATTACTAGCATTTTTTAACAAGATAAAGATAATAGACTTAACAATAGTTCTAGTATAAAAAGAAATAAAGGAAAGATATAACTGGGATAAGATACTGTTTAACTGTTTGCTTTGATTGTGATTGTTTGCACTTGTCTTAGATTGTTGTGATTAGGCTGAAATCCCAATCCTATTTTAATTAGGCCGAATCATAATTCTACCCGTTGATCGGCCTTCTATCTCTGTTGTGCCACTATGAGCTAGTCCCATCCTGTGAGTCCCACAGCAAAAGACACCTGTTTAGCGCTTGGAACGCAGTAGCCATTTATCTACCCTAATCGATGTTGCACGCTCGGTCACCGCCGGTACACACTAACTGTCGCTCCCTATTTTGACCTCTTATCTACCCTAATCGGCATAAGCGTACCCAGCCTCACCTAATCTGTTGTGAGACCATCAACCCTAGTCTGAAAGGGTCCTGCCCAGCCTCACCTAAGTGTTTTGTGAGACCATCAGTCCTAGTCTGAAAGGGAATGCTGCCGGTACGGGTCCTAACAAACAAAATCTAATTGCGCCCCTTGCCCAAATCCCCTGATTTATGCTTCTATCTATTGGCCACTTATTTTCACTGTGTCCCAGCCTCACCTAACTATTGTGAGGCCATCAATCCTAGTCCGAAAGTGTCGTGCCCAGCCTCACCTAATCTTTTATGAGGCCATCAGTCCTAGTCTGAAAGGGAATGCTATTGGTACGGGCCCTGCTTCTATCTTTGCTTATTAACTTAGTGTAAGTTTTTAAAATAAGTCGCTTCTGTTATTTCTGCTATATTTGCTTATTAACTTAATCTAAGTCTTAAAATAAGCCTTTTCCTGTTCTTTCTGTTTAATTATAACTTATGTTATAATTGCTCTTGTATTCTGTCTTTTTAGTTATAACTACTAGTTATAAACTTGCTTGAAATGTCTCAATTTGCCTATTTTAGTCTATCTTCTTTTTATTACAGTTTTTCTTATTTTATATCTAATTTCTGTAAATTTAATGTTTTCTATTAGTCCATATTTGCGAATTATCCTCTTTTTTAATATTCCTATAATTTATTTGCGTAAAAATGAATAAAAAGAAACTAAAATTTACAGGCTAAATTATAACGTAAAATAGATGTAAATAAATGCAAATAATAGTAAATAACTGAATAAAATAGCTGAATAAAAATAAATAAATAAAATAGACTGAAAAGAACTTTAAAAACTAGCTGTAAATAACTTATAAAGAAATTGAAATTGCAGAAAAACTACAACTATTGAGAAACCTATTATTTTAAATTGCTTAAAAATCTAAAAATAATTACTAAACACTCACTTGTGGTCCTTAGCTCTAGTTCTTGGTCTTCCTTGATCCACTTCTAGAGCGTAGAATATTTTTATCAAAAAGATCTTCTCCTTTGAAAAATATTCTATTTAGGGTCCAGCCTTAGGCAATGAACCCAAATAGGAGAAAATCTGAATGAGAAAAATAGCTAGGCCTAGGACCTTATTTATAGTGTGGTTTAGGGATTTCATACCGTTGGATTTGAAGATTAAATCTGGTGCAACCACGTCATAGACTCGCTGGGAACCGTCGGATTAGAGTAGGATGCACGGGATTTTAAAAAATGGAAAAACATGTCATCGTTTAAAACTGGACGAAACAACGTCCAAATACAGTGGCGGGTCGACCTGCATGTCGACCCATATATGTGTAAGGTTAACCTATAGGGCGACCTATGCACATTAGGGGTCGACCCTAAGGTCGACCTGACCTATATATATATATCGTTTTGTTCATTTCTTGTTTAATTCATATCTTCTTCGTTTTAGCTCAGATTTTGACAAACTATATATGGAAATTGATCAGAAAATCGCCACGGACACAATGGTGCAACTTCCTTAGCTCAATTCCGATAATTTCACAAATTCATTTTATTATTTAATTAATTCGTTGATTAATTATTATAGCTTAAATTTTGGGTTGTTACATTCTCCCCTCCTTAAAGGATTTCGTCCCCGAAATCTCTAAGGACAAATGAATGAAATAAATATTTTCATCCAAATTCTACAACCATATACTCAACCACCATCCATTAGATCCACTGTCCTTAAGTTTTATAATAAAATTTATGATATATACATATGCAAATAGTGTAGTGTTAATGTCCCTAACTAATGCAAAAGATTAGGCGGTCTACTGATTCAGTCGACCTCCTTTTTATGCGATCATGTCCGTACCATGTATCCAAATGAATGCAAATTTCCTAATGACAACTGATAGTTCTATATGCGTGTTACAATCATCATTCAAATGCAACAATAATATGATAATCATCCATTTATAGCAACCATGGAAATAAAATGCAAATGCGCACACATCCATATGCATATGTTTTAGTGACCTAGTTAAGCCGATCCCTAAGAGATAATAGTGTCTAGTGTATATATATGCATCCATTAGCATCCACTAGCAAACACTTGCAACCACTGGCATCCATCATACATAACATGTTCTAGTAACATGTTTACATTCACTCCTACCATCCATAGGTTAAATCCCAAGATCTACCCTCCCAAATGATATTAAAGGAAAGTACCTATTCAAAACTAAAGATGAAAATAGGAAATTCAAAATGTACCATCGAAAAGATACGGATAAGAGATACATATTTTCTCTTCAGCCTCCCGCGTAGCGTCTTTAATGTTGTCTCCCCACTACACCTTAACCAAAGGTACTTCCTTGTTCCTAAGCTTCTTGATATCACGCCCAACGATCTTGGTAGCAATGCGACGAACCGATGCTTCTTTCTCCACTTCAACTACCTCAAGTTGACTAGGTTCCACTACCTCTGCTGAATCATGTAAGCACTTTCTCAAGTGCGAAACATAAAAAACATCATGAACTCCTGCGAGTCTCTCCGGTAGCTTTATCTGATACGCCATCTTCCCTACCCTTTCAACAATGGGGAACGGTCCTACAAATCTGGGAGCAATTTTCCCACTTGATCCAAATCTCACTACCTTTCTTAGCGGAGACATCTTAATGAAAACTAAGTCTCCTACTTCAAACTCAATGTCCCTTCTTCGCTTATCTGCATAGGATTTCTGCCTATTTTGGGCCGTCTTCATTCTTCTTCGAATCAAATCTATCTTTTCCGAAGTCTCTCTAACCATGTCGGGACCAAGTAGCAACCTCTCTGTAGACTCCAACCAACACGAAGGCGACTTGCACGGTCTTCCATAAAGAGCTTCAAAAGGTGCCATTCCAATGCTTGCTTGAAAACTAGTATTATAAGTGAATTCCACTAAAGGAAGATGCTCCTCCCAAGTTCCTCCAAAATCAAGAATGCACATCCTCAACAAGTCTTCAAGAATTCTATTAACTCTCTCCATTTGACCGTCCGTCTGAGGGTGATAGTCTGTACTCAATCTAAGCTGTGTTCCTAAAGCCTCTTGCAAGCTTCTCTAAAACTTGCTAGTAAAGATAGTGTAACGACCCACTATTTTGGACCATTCAAATCGATAATAAATCCACACATGTCAGACTTGAATAATTCAAAACAATAGATTGTAAATATAAATTTGGCAAAACTCAGAATATACAGTAAATAAATCACAGATCACAAACATAGAGTAATATAACAATGCAGCGGAAGCAAGAAATAGTAGTTCATGAAGCTACTATATATATATATATATACAGAGTTCAACAAGATACAACATAAATCACGAATACAAAGATGTCTCAATACAATAGTCAAATACAAGATCTGAATACATCACTGGAATCAACTGAATGACTGAAAGTAGAATCAATGGATGGATCCAAGCGAAACTCTAACTCCAAAGGTGAGTCTCGAATACTGGTACAACTCAGTCTGACCCGAGCGTAAAGCATAACACAAAACACTCGAGTGAGGACATACATACTTATACAATGTAAACCAACTCAAGTGAACTGTAATAAAATGCATAAGTAACTTAAAGGATGCTTGGGACCGCCCATCCTCTAAGGATCCGTTAAACTATTTACTATGTAGTAATATACGCTATTATAATAGTGTCTAATAGTAAAATAAACTTACTTTCAAATAGCGTTAAGGAGTTACACATATCCCCCTTAACACATAATAGTCCCAGTAGTCTATCCAGTATCAGCGTACCTCCAGATCGGGGGCTACCCTAAATACTCCACAGGCTACGGCACAAATCCAAACTCGTAGTAAAGCTCGCTATGGTAGGTGACACGGCACAACTAGGCAATGCTAGGGTAGATATACCAATTACGCATCCGGGTTGGTGGTAACGCATAGCAGCCACTACCGCCCACCTCGGAACACACTCCCAAATCAAAAATCGAGGGTGGCCACCAAATCAATCACAAAATAATAGAATGGTATCGAAGGAATGCGTCCGATCAGAGGTGCTACCTCATTGGCCCGTCAATCGCTCCTGTTTTAGCCACCTTATGCCAACTCACAGGAGTCGGGTCCATGTATATACCTTAATAGGAATCGTCGCCACCATCCTACTTCATTCTGGAATCTCCACCGCGTACACGGTTGTCAAAGTAGTTTTCGGCATCGACAGAGAGTATGCCCATATCCGATCCCGGTCTCTTTGCCAACCGATCGTTATTATAACCCATGGATATTTATTTCAAAATAATTTATACCTCAAAACAAAATATCATATCCGTTTCAAAACTAGTTTATACTTCAAAACCAAAATATCATATCCATTTCAAAACTAGTTTATACTTCAACACCAAAATATCATATTCAAAACTAGTTTATACTCCAAAACCAAAATATCATTTGAACAAACCCAAATTTCCAATCACTGAATATTTCTTTCAATTCATTTAAACTTGAAATATTCCTTTTTAAATCATCTTAAACCAAAACCACTTTATAAAGCCATATTCTTAAATCTTAAATTGCAAATCAATATATTCAAAACAATTCTTAATTAAATACTATTTCAAATAAATTCATTTCCAAAATCATAGCACTTTCAAAGTTATAACACCTTTGAAACCAAACACTTTGAAACCATAATACTTTGGAACCATATCAATTTTAAAATGTTGTCATTTGAAAATCATAATATTTAGAAAAATCATAACACCCTTAAAAATAACATTCATTACCAAGGTTATAGCATTATTAAGTTCATTCGTTCAATTATACCAATTTCGAAAACATTGTATTAACTTATAAATTTAAAAAAATGGTTTATATTTCACCTCAAAACATATTCATTTAAACCATTTAAATTCAATGTCAAAATCTTCCAAAATAAAATTCATTTCCAAAGTTCATTGTAATTTCAGCCGCAACATCACTTATAAAGTGTTACGGTAAGTATATTAACATTTCAAAAACATTGTCAAATTCAAAATAGCAGCACTTATAAAGTGCTACAGTAGGTATTTAAATTTTAAAACAGTTCAGTTTCAGAAACAGCAGCACTTATAAACTACTGCAGTAAGTTTTTTAGTATTTCAAAACAGTTTAGTTTCAAAGACAGCAGCACTTATAAACTGCTGCAGTAAGTATTTTAGTATTTCAAAACCTAGTTTAATTTCAGAAACAACAGCACTTATAAACTGCTGCAGTACGGTAGCACTTATAGAATGTTACCTGAAACCCATAGCATTTCAGAATTGCTACAAATACTATTATAAGTTTTTACTATAAAAATTTAAAAACAATGTATCTTCAACTTTTATCATTTTTAACTTATCAAACTTATTTCACTTTTCAAGATTATTTATTTGGATATTACTTAACTTATAATTTAAATAAAATAACATTTATTTAACCAATATCCAATTTAAATTATAATTCATTTATCAAGTCAAAATACATTAATTTACCTAACTTTTATTTTAACAAGTAACTTAATACTTAAATTAAAATACCCATTTCATAAATAAAATATTCTTTTAATAAGTCAAACTTCACATTTCCAATTGAAACCAAGTTTTCCATTATAAAGTTAAGTCATAATTTAAGATACATTTTACCATTTTAAATCATAATTGTTTATTTTACAAAACATATCTATTTCATAAAATAAAATCTATTACCATCACTAGGTTAGATTTAAAAATTCCACATTAATCAAATTTAATTATTAAGTTATTTATCATAAATAAAGATCTTTAAATTGCAATTTAAACCAATTATTGATATATAAAGATTCCAACTTATAGGAAACCAATATAACTTTATAATTTAAAATCAAACCACTTATTGACTTATAAAATTCCATATATTTAAATCATTGAATCAAATTTTAAGTAAAATTTTCATATATCTTAAAACTTAAAAATACTTAAAACTTTTTAAGAAAATATTTTTAAATATATAACCATGGGTTTATATAATATTTTCTAATCTAGGTCAAGTGATACGGATCTTTATCATTTCAATCCGTAATTTAAAAAGAAAAAAACCGGGTTCTATCATTTCAAACCCGCAATCCCAAGTTAAATAAAATACAATAAAAATCACTCGAGCCTATCATTTCAGCTCATAATGATTTTTCCTTATTCTAAAGTCCGTTCGGGTATGTATCATTTCAACCCATAGTGAAAAGGAAACTTGCAATGTGAGATACAGAAAATAAAATAACAGTAGCGCATATAATATCATATCAGGTGATGTAACAAATATATAAGCAGTATATAACATCATATAATCATATCACAAGCATATATGAACATAGCATATTAATTTCTACATTCACATGTCATTGTTTCACAATTATATAAGTACGAATGTCGAGAGTGATAAACTCACCTTTTTACAGCTGGAGATAACAATTCAAGACACATAACTAAAACTCTGAAAAGCACGACAAGGCACGACTGTATTTTTGAATGGATGAAGAGTCAAGATTTCAACTCTTGTACACAAACAAATACAACAATTATAAGTGTATAATTCAACATACAAGATTATGATACAAAATAATGAACAATATGAATCAAAGTGACATAACCTTTGATAAAGCAAAGCAAGATGATCAATCACCAAGCAAGTGGGCTCGGCCATGGGCTTCAATGGCTAGACCATCATCATGTGGCTCGGCCATGGTGGGTTAAGGACATACTAGGCTCGGCTATGAAGAGTTTTGATGCATGTGTTCATGGCTATGGGCAAGAATGTGAAGAGATGGCAAGTTAAAAGTCATTGGAAGGCAAAAGGTCAAAGGAGCATGCCACTATTGGGTTCGGCCTTAACACCTTGGGTTCGGCCTGGGTTGGATCTTGGTCAACTGGTCACGGCAAGGGGTGTTTGGTCATGGCATGGCAAAGCAAGGGGATGGAGGAGGTGGAAGACAAGGTGGTGGCTGAAGTCATCAAGGAGGAAGTGGTGATGTATATAGGCTTTGTTAAGGTTTCAAGTGATGTTTTTGTGGTGGAGTTATGGGTCTATGGTCACGGCATGGTTTGGGTGATGAAGGAGGTGGTGATGGTCGGCATGGTGGTGGTGAGGAGGTTGTGAGGTCGGCAATAGGAGGAGATGGCCGAGCATATGTATGAAAACAAAAGAGAAAATAAAGTGAAATGAAAAGGAGGAAGACATGAAGGAGGAAGCCATGGAAATATTCTTGAACACAAATGAAAAATGAGGTAAATGAGAAATGGTTTGTACGTGATTTGCAAATAGAAGTGGCGGCTAGGGTTTAGGGAAATGAACGGCTAGAGATGTGGAGGGTGGTGAATGGCTAGGGTAAGTGAAGGGGCTTACTTGATTTCCAAGAAAAGACACCTAAGACTCTTTGAATCTCCAAGCCCAAAATCCAAATAAAATCAAATAAAAAGTCCAAACAAAATAGAAAATAGAAAAACAAAATATAAAATAGGAATGAACATAGGAAATAGGCAAGAGAAAATAACAAATAAAATTCGAAAAATAATTGCGTGTAAAACGCTGAAAGTTATCAAATTTAAAAAGTACAAAACAGAATTTGATGAAATGAAAAGCAGAATGAATATCAGAATTATATTCTGCATTAATGAAAAGATTAGAAATTTAAAATTCAAAATTAAAATTTTCAACTGTGGTCAAACTTTGACTTTCAGTTGACCAAAATATAAAATTTTCAGAAAATGTTTATTTTATTATTGTTAGCACCAAAATTGGTCACTAACCTCGTTCAGAAAGATTGTGTAGAGATATAAGTGATGAAAGTAAATTAAACAGAGAAGACAATGCTAATTTAAATGCAGAAAGTAAGAACACCAAATTTATAGTGGTTCAGCGTAATTGCCTACGTCCACTTTGAGGTTAAACTTTATTGATCTTCTTTATAGTTGATTACAAATACAATTCGTGAATCAAATGCTTGAATGAAGTTGTTTAAGTAGAGAGGATGAGTCTTGAAAATGGCAGAGTCTCCCCGTATTCTCTCTCCAAAAAAGGATCCCTTTCATTGTGCCCCTGCCTCTCTATTTATAGACGAAGGTGGGTTGGACTTCTCTGGTGGGCTGATGGCCGAACACTCCAGCCCGAGTACAGTGATCGCTGTATGCCGAACCAAGTGTGCCGAACGCTCTGATGCCGAACAGTCCCTTCTATGCCGAACGATGTGGTTGATGTTTGGGAAGTGCAGGATGTTAGTCAGTCGAAGCCGAACGCTCTTCTAGACGCCGAGTACTCCTGTATGCCGAACCACAGATGCTGCCGAGTTCTCCTTGATGTCGAGTGCTCTCATATACCGAGTAGTCTCGTATGCCGAGCAGTCTTGATGCCGAGTACTCCTGTATGCCGAACCACAGATGCTGCCGAGTTCTCCTTGATGTCGAGTGCTCTCATATGCCGAGCAGTCTCGTATGCCGAGCAGTCTTGATGCCGAGCATTGGTTGACGCCGAGTGCCAGTTGACGCCGAACACTGCTGGGTACTTCGCCGAACATTACTGGATGCCGGACACTATGGATGCTGTGTACTTCGCCGAACACTCCTAGATGCCGAGTACTCTCTGACGCCGAGCACTGGTTGCCGAGTACTACGCCGAACACCCCTGGATGCCGGTCACTCTCTGATGCCGAGCACTGGTTGCCGAGTACTAGTTGCCTGGTCAAATCCCCAGGAAACACTTGCCCCCCAAAGTGCATCGCGTGGCCGAACGTGATGCGCTTTGAATTTGGTACAATTTACCTCGGAGGTACCTTCTCGAGAATGTTAGCGAAGGAGGTGCAAGACGAACAAGGTTAGGATACCGAACGATACGTTCGAAGCCGAACGTACCTCGCGTGCCGAACGTCTCTCCGCTACGATGCCGAACACTCCGGTATTGACCGGTTCTATCGGGTATAGCCTCTTCGACTTCTGCCTCCCTCTATATAACCAGGCGCCCTTCCACCATTTTTCTTTTACGCCTTCTTTTCTATCATTCCTAGAGATTTGCAACTCTTGCCATCCTATCAGATATAAAGTCTAATTAATCCATCCTCAACTTCGATCGTCGAATTAGGTATCATTCCTTCCACAATTGCATTACTTCCACTTTAGGTTCATCACATGGAAACGGGGTATTTCCTTAGTTGTAAATGCGTGGCTAGTGGAAGTGGTTCGCTCGTTTGGAGTCGCCGAACGGTGTATGGTAGTTAAGCCTGGCTCCTTTGTGCTGATCAAGATTGGAAGAAAAAAGGAAGATGGGGAGTCGAACGGCGTAACCTGCACCAGGCGATCTGTCTCTGTCGTTCGGCGTAAATGGAGAGGGAGCTGGGTGGAGTTATGATCGAAGGCGGAGCGCTACTCTAGCCGAACGAACTTAGGCCGAACACTACCCTAATGCCGAACAGACACATACGCCGAATATCATTTAGACCGAACGACATAATCGCCGAACAACTGTCGTGCCGAACAGTACTTAGACATGCCGAACGAACACATACGTGCCGAACAAAACTTAGACATGCCGAACAAACACATACATGCCGAACAGGACTTAGACATGTCGAACGATACATATATGCCGAACAGGACTTAGACATGCCGAACACACATATATGCCGAACAGGACTTAGACATGCCGAACACACATATATGCCGAACAGGACTTAGACATGCCGAACACACATATATGCCGAACAGAACTTAGACATGCCGAACACACATATATGCCGAACAGAACTTAGACATGCCGAACACACATATATGCCGAACAGGACTTAGACATGCCGAACACACATATATGCCGAACAGAACTTAGACATGCCGAACACACATATATGCCGAACAGAACTTAGGTCGAACAATTTCAATGCCGAACAACATTCAAATGCCGGACAGTAACTTAGGTCGAACAATTTCAATGCCGAACAACATTCAAATGCCGGACAGTAACTTAGGTCGAACAATTTCAATGCCGAACAGTATAAATGTCAGACTACACTTAGACCGGTCACTTTATAAATCATATGCTTTCTGAATCTGGAACTGTAATCGCCTCAAGGCAAGCTTTTTGAGACGGTCAGCGATGACGGTCTTCGAAGGCGATGATTCGAAGCTAATTATTATATCTTTAAAAACCTTTAGATTCTTATCGCTTGTACACAATTGCTTGCACTAGTTCACACACCACGTGGGGGGAAAACTCGTGTTGCTAATTCTAACGTTCAACGTTTTTTAAGTATAGTTCTCTCAAGCACTTAGTTATTTATTTGGGATGTCGAGAAAATCTAGCTCCGCTACCATATCCGACAGGCCTGGGCCGTCATCGAGGCAAGGAGCCGCTGATTCTTCTAACCCATCGACTTCTCCTGCTCATAACTTGGCACCTGATGCTCTGGAGGCAACAATCTTACTAGACAATCCGATCGATTCACAAGCCTCGAAGATCAACGAAGCTGCTCTGCGACGGATATGCTCCATTCATGGGATTCCTTTTGCCGACGTGTTAGTTCCTTCAAGACACGATCGCCCTCATCTGCCCCCGGTCGGGTACACTACCTGCAACAAGTTCATGTGTTGGATGGGCAGCGTGCCTCCATTCAACTTATTTCTCCGGGATGTACTGCAGTACATAGACATAGCTCCGTCGCAGCTGCACCCGAACGGCCATGCATTTCTATATGGGACTTATCTACTTTTCATGGATGTCCTCTCCAGACCTCCAACTGCTGGTGATATCAGATATATTTACATGTTCAAGAGACGGAAAGACAGTCCTTCTTTTATGTTCCTCGAGCCATACCACAAATGCCAGATCTTGACAGGGGCATGTAGCAAATTTGCCCTGTACAAACAGGAATGGTTCTATGTGCGCTGCCCTTCTGGTTTCGCTAAGAGATGGGTTGAAGGCAGTAAGTCTCTCTGCTAAGTCACTATTCGTATTTAATCGGAGTCATGCTTTTCCTAACTCTTCATTTCATCTTTTCAGGTATCAACCCGCGTCCGGAAGGCCGAGGATATTCTGAGGCTGTTGAAGCCATTAGAGCTCTCCCTGCTGAGGATCGAGACATCCGGACTATCATTTCAAATGAATCGCTGTCGAGGTTTGGCTTGCTAGCCCCTGGTCGTCGGATCAGCCTTCCAGAAGGTGTTACCATTCCCAAACCTCCGTCCGGTAAAGGGAAAAAACTTGCCGGATCGTTGTCGCGCCGCGCTCCCGACACGCACGAAGAAGGTGAGCGCAAAGAGGATGATGCCCCTGAAACTCAGGGTGAGAATGCGGGTCCCTCTCAAAATCCAGCAGTCGAAGTTCACGACATTGAGACGTCGTCCTCCCCTTCGAAGGGAAAGAGGAAGTTAAAATATAAAGTTCAGAAGGAGAAAGTTGGTGGCACTTCAAAAGTCACACTTACTCCGCCTGAGAAAGAGGCTTCCTCACAGCA
Source organism: Allium fistulosum (assembly GCA_030737815.1). Taxonomy (NCBI): domain Eukaryota; kingdom Viridiplantae; phylum Streptophyta; class Magnoliopsida; order Asparagales; family Amaryllidaceae; genus Allium; species Allium fistulosum. The sequence continues at coordinate 1,120,440,561 of CM060904.1, read as the reverse complement.
TCTGGAAAGTTCTCTGAGGGGTCTGTCCAACCTGTCCATCCCCGATGATTTACTTAATTACGGGTTCGATGATCCTAAAGCTCTCAAATTTTCTTCACCCGCTAGAGGCAATGTAGGAGTTCAACTCCCGGCTCAAGGAGACAACACTCCGATTAGCAAAGATAAACGAACGGGTCCGTCGGGGGGAACACTAGGACACACACGCACATGCGCATTCCATAATATACTTCAAGTCTTTTTAGTTCGTGAATTCTCCTTAACTTGTTGTTATCTCCATTCTTTGCAGGTGATATGGGCCGCTCTCACGGACTTGATCGCCTTCAGGGGTCTTCTATATTCCATCACTCTGGACGGGATTCCGGTTCAGGCAGACGCAGGGACCAAGGTGATTATGAAGATAGGGACAATCGTCCTCGCGAGTCGTCTCACCGCAAGAAAGCACATTCTCAATCTTCTTAGTCCCGCGATCTTCCTCCTCCAACTGAGCCGGATAAAGAGAAGTCTTCGCAGAAGGGTTATCAGTCTGATGCTGCTCGAGAACAACACTCCAGTTCATCGAGTACGAGGCAAGTTCGAGAGCAACGTAAAAGAACGGAATTCTCAAAGCCTCCTCCTCCTACTCCTGCAGTGGACCCGACTGTTGCGGAAAAGATGGTCGACCTTAAGGCCAAGTTTCCGAAAATCTGTTTTGACGGCTTGAAATTCCTCCCAACTATCCATCACATTCCAGGGCACGTGAAGCAAAGTGCTATTGCCTGCAACAACGACGTCTATGTTCAACATGACGCGTTCGTGCACTTGGTGGAGAAGATCTCGGAAGTGTCCGTCGAGCGTCAACACGAGATTGATCGCCTGAACCTAGAGGCTGGCAGCGATAAGAAAATCATCAAGCTCCAAGACGAAGAGCTTGCCTCGTATAAGTCGAAGCTAGAAGCCGCTGAACAAAGCGCAAAAGATACTGCCGAGGCAGTTACTCGTTTAGAGGCGGCTCACAAAAAAGAGCTTGACGAAGCAGTCCAGCGCAGCGGTGCCCTCGCCCTAGAAAAAGACTCTGTCCAAAAGGAAAGGGACGCGCTCGCCACCCAAGTCAGAGAGCTGAAAGAATTACTCTCCAAGGAGAAGGAGGATAGGGTAGCTGCTCAAGAAGAATCACAACGATACTGCGATGAGATCGTTGCTACCCGACTTCTGAAGACGAAGCTCGATGACGAACTCGCTGGGGTCGAGAAAATGAAGGATGAGGCCCGTGAGGAGGGCAAGAGAGAGGCTGTGGAGGAGATTGATTCTCGCCTCGAGGCGGCCGCGGAAGCCGGCAGGGAAGAGGTCAAAAACATGTTTGACCCGCTGATTGCCGAATATGGAGCCTGCGTCCTTATGCATCGCGACTTAACATTCTTGGGCGACGGCTACCTTAAGTCCCTAGCTAAGGCCTGGGAAACTTTGATAAGGATCAGGAAGATTGAGTCGGGCTCCGAAGAGGTTGATGAGGAGGCCTTGGTGAAAGAGTTCCTTAGGGGGAATGAGCCATCGGATTTATCCGCAGCATTGTCACTTTACAGCAAAGGCTCTCCCCTTCCGAAAGAGAAGAATGATGAAGCTGGCCCGTCTGGGGTTAATATTACTGCTCTTCATGCTGCTGCTCAACCTGACGCTCAATCGGCCGGTCGACCGACACTTGATCCATTCGAGCAGCATGTTGGTTATGACCCCGAAGACCCCGGGCTCGGTGCTCATGTGCTATCACCTATCCTGGAGGGTGAAACCCCACGTGCCACCGATAGCCAACCGGAACCTGGTAGGAAATTCTTCTTTCTCTAGAAGTTGAAAGATCCCATCTTTTTTCGGCAGTGGCTACTCGTTCTAACGCTCATTCTTTATGTTTTCGTGCAGGTTGTTATGACGCCGAGCAAACTCCGAGGAGCGATGACGCCAAGGAGGAGGCAAGGAAAACAAGTGATGCTGTCCACGTGGGAGTACTCCCTGGTCCCGATGCTCAGGTGATCGGGGCGCTGGATGATGATAAGCTCGATGCTTCATCTCCTGCCGAAGGGGACGATGAAATTGAAATCAGCGGCGCCACTGAGCATACCTCGCATATGAGCATGAAGGACCGTCTTGCCGAAGAGGAGAAGAAAAAGGTCGAGGTCAAAATCGAACCTGAAATTCTGGAACTCACCGATCCTCGGAACAGACCTTTGAAAATCATTCTTCCGGGCAGGTCCAAACCGCTAGATGTTCCGTCTCCTACTCCTGACTCTGTTTCTCTAGCAAGCAAAAAGTCCAAGAAAAAGCGTGAGGGAGAGGAGTCATCGGAAAAGACGAAGGAAGACAAGAAGAAGAAATCGAAGAAATGATCGATATACTCGTTCAACGAGCTTCTTGCTTAAGTCTTGTGATTGCTTTTATCCTCCACAACTTGTAGTTTGTATATAGAGGTCTGAATTTTGTAGGAGTGATCATGTATCCCCATTTTGGACTTATTGAATAAAGTTTTAGTTTCTTTTTGTTTGAATGATTCTCTTGTCTTTATTTGGTTTGTTGACTAATTGTAGCCATAACTCAAGTTCTTATGAGTTGCATTATCTTCCGGTCCATTCTTGTGTTGTTCAAACATTTTTGGACATGGCGTACCTCTCGTCCCACATCTTTTGAGTACTTGGACTTCTTGCTGACTCTGTGCCCCGGGGACTTGGAGGCTTGAAATAGTTTATACTCTAGTCCGCGCTCCGGGGAATTAGAGTACTTCGATCCGCGCTCTGGGGATTCGGAGATTTGGAATCGTTTATACTCTAGTCCGCGCTCCGGGGACTTAGAGTACTCCGATCCGCGCTCTGGGGATTCGGAGATTTGGAATCGTTTATACTCTAGTCCGTGCTCTGGGACTTAGAGCACTCCGATCCGCGCTCTGGGGATTCGGAGATTTGGAATCGTTTATACTCTAGTCCGCGCTCTGGGGACTTAGAGTACTCCGATCCGCGCTTTGGGGATTCGGAGATTTGGAATCGTTTATACTCTAGTCCGCGCTCTGGGGACTTAGAGCACTCCGATCCGCGCTCTGGAGATTCGGAGATTTGGAATCATTTATACTCTAGTCCGCGCTCTGGGGACTTAGAGCACTCCGATCCGCGCTCTGGGGATTCGGAGATTTGGAATCGTTTATACTCTAGTCCGCGCTCTGGGGACTTAGAGTACTCTGATCCGCGCTCTGGGGATTCGGAGATTTGGAATCGTTCGTATGAGTCTGTATGTCGTGCAGGATAATGTAATTTATCATCCAATTAAGAGATATAGAAACTTCATAGAAAATATGGCTTCAAGCCTTTATTAATGAAAATCAACTAAATTGCTTGATTACAACTTTAAAAAGGAAACTAAGTCATTATTGAATGGAAACATGCAGGAAACAACAGTGCCTACAACAAGAAAGGAAAACATGCTAAATGTAATAGTGCCGCAAATGTTCACTGTTCCATGCTTGGGGGAGTGTCGCACCATCAACGGTCGCTAGCTTGAATGTTCCTTCTCCAAGCTTCCGTTCAATGGCGTATGGACCTTCCCAGCTGGGATTCATGCGTGATGGTACCGGGAAGACTTGTTTCAGAACGAGATCACCCACATCAAAGATTCTTGGGCGGACTCTGCCGTTGTAGTAACGCTTGACTCGATGTCTGTGCGCCGCCGCCCTTAATTCAGCTTCTTCCTGCTTTTCGTCGATGCAGTCCAGTGATTCCAACAAGAGGTTTTGGTTCGTCTTGGGATCATAGTATGTCACTCGGTGCGATGGAACTTCAAGTTCCACGGGTATAACGGCTTTAGAGCCGTATGCCAAGGCGAACGGAGTGTGGCCGGTCGTGGACTTGTGGGTAGTTCTATACGCCCATAATGCTGTCGGGAGTTCATCTACCCACTTGCCTCCAACCTTCTCCAGACGCTTCTTCAATATGGACTTGATTATTTTGTTAACGGCCTCGACTTATCCGTTAGCTTTTGGGTGTGCAACGGCGGCGAACTTTTTCTCGATGCCGTACTTTAAACAGAACTCTTTGAACTCTTTACTTTCAAATTGCGTTCCGTTGTCTGTAATGATGGTGCGTGGAAGGCCAAAGCGGCATATAATGTTTCGTACAACGAAGTTAATGACCTTCTTAGAGGTGATAGTGGCCAAAGGTTCTGCCTCAGCCCATTTCGTGAAATAGTCGACTGCAACTATTGCGTATTTCGCACCACCTTTGGATAGAGGCAAAGAGCCGATTATGTCGATTCCCCAGATCGCAAATGGCCAGGGGCTGATCATTTGTGTGAGTTCCGTTGATGGAGCCCTCGGGATTTTCGCATATCTTTGACACTTGTCGCATTTTCTCGCGTAGTCCGCGGCATCCCGGTTTACGGTGGGCCAGTAATATCCATAGCGGAGGATCTTCTTTGCTAGCGTTTGCCCCCCAGTATGGTCGCCGCATTCCCCTTCGTGAACCTCTCTCAAGACTCGCTTTGTTTCATCATGAGCGATGCATCGTAATAACGGGACTGAGAATCCTTTTCGATACATTGATCCATCCTGCATTATGTATCGCGCGACCTTTCGAAGGACCTGCCGTCTTTCGCTTCTTTTTCCTGGTAAAGCCCCGGTCGTCAGGTACAGTTTGAATGGGGTTATCCACGATTCCTTCTCGATTTCTGTTCCCAACACGCGATCGACTTTCATTTCGTCTATGGTCGGGGCATGCAAGACTTCGATGGGATACAATCCCATTTGTTGCGCATCGTCGATACTCGCGAACTTAGCCAATAAGTCGGCTTCTTTGTTCTGTTCGCGCGGGATATGTGAGATGTCATAACGCTCAAGATTTGATAGTAGTTCTTGGACCTGAATGAGGTACGGAGCAAGCTTTCGTCCCTTTGCTTGGTAGTCTCCCCGTACTTGGTAAACCACCAACTGCGAGTCACAAAAGATTTCGACTGATTCGATCCCGAGTTCCCTGATGAGCTTCAAGCCAGCGATCAGTGCTTCATATTCAGCTTCGTTATTTGTAGCCGGGAAATCGAGCTTCAGGGCATAACAGATCGATCGGTTTTCCAGAGTTACAAGAACTACGCCCGCGCCGGAGCAACGGTCGCTTGATGCACCGTCAGTGTATAATTTCCATCGAACGGGGGGGGAATGATGTCGTGATCGTCCGGTTTGATGGGTATGGTAAACTCAGCGATGAAGTCTGCTAATGCTTGCCCTCGGATGGCTCTCCGTGGTAAGTACGCGATATCGAATTGGCTCAACTCGATGTTCCATCTTAGCAATCTTCCAGAAGTTTCCGGCCGTTGGAGTACCTGCCTCAGGGGTTGATCGGAATAAACACCGATTGAATGTGCTTGAAAGTACGGGCGAAGCTTTCGTGATGCAATCACCAAGCAATAAGCCAATTTCTCTATTTTAGGGTAATTCCTCTCGGCCCCTGTTAAACGTTTGCTAACATAATACACCGTCTTTTGGACTCGATCCTCCTCTCGTACCAAAGCCGCACTTATCGCATGTGGGGATACAGCCAAGTATACGTACAACATCTCATGGTCAACTGGTTTTGATAGCATTGGTGGGCTCTCCAGATGCCTCACCAGATTCCGGAATGCTTCCTCACAGCTAGACGTCCATTCAAAATTTCTCTTTCCTTTCTTTATTATGTCAAAGAACGGGATGCACTTGTCAGTTGCCTTGGATATAAATCGACTCAGCGCAGCTACTTTTCCGTTCAAGCTCTGTACCTGCTTTATAGTCCTGGGCGCTTGTACATCTCGAATAGCTTGGATCTTTTCTGGGTTGGCCTCGATTCCCCTAGCGTTGATGATGAATCCCAAAAACTTCCCTGATGCAACGCCGAAAGAACACTTCAACGGGTTGATCTTCATGCCATAAAACCTGAGTATGTCGAACATTTCAGCCAAGTCTTGAATGTGGTCGTTTGACCGTCATGACTTCACGAGCATGTCATCCACATAGACTTCCATGGTTTTACCCAGCTGGTCCTTGAACATTCGATTCACCAGACGTTGGTAAGTTACTCCAGCATTCTTCAATCCAAAGGGCATCACTACATAGCAATACAGCCCGACATTTGTAACGAAGCTGGCGTGTTCTTGGTCCGGAATATGCATTGGGATTTGGTTGTATCCTGAATACGCATCCATGAATGACAGTAACTCGTGTCCTGCGGTGGAATCGACCAACTGATCGATCCTAGGCAACGGGAAACTGTCCTTAGGGCATGCTTTGTTCAAGTCGGAATAATCTACGCAAGTCCTCCATTTCCCATTCGCCTTCTTTACTAGCACGGGGTTGGAGACCCATTCCGGGTAGAGGGCGTCGCAGACGAACCCATTTGCTTTGAGTTTGTCTACCTCCTCTCCAAGAGCGGCGGATCTCTCCGGATCCATTCCTCTCCTTTTTTGCTTGACTGGGACGTATTTCGGGTCTATGTTCAACATATGACTCGTGATGGCGGGAGAAATCCCACACATATCAGAATGCGTCCAGGCGAAAACATCAAGGTTCGCCCGGAGGAAGTCGCTAAGGTCTTCAGTCATTGCGGGGCCTAGCTGTGATCCGATCTTCAGTATTCGCGAAGGGTCGTCACGGCTAACTGAAATGTCAATTGTTAATTCGGCCGGTGCCGCCTTCTCTTTCCTGGGTTTCTCATCGTCGTCTCTCGGATCTATATCTCCGTAGATCCGAGAACTATCCCCAGGAAACAATTATATTTGGAAAATGAATTACAAACAAATCCCAAACTTACATTGGGAAAATTCTAAAAATTCACTTTTAATTTATTTTAAAAATCAAAGTTTTCAAATAAAATTTAATTAAAAATATTTACAAAATTATGGGTTGTTACATTCTCCCCCACTCAAAACTTTTCGTCCTCGAAAAGGAACGAGGCATGGAAAACAGAGAAAACAAGATAGAATGAGATAGGATTAAGACAAGATGAAAAGAAAATTGAAATTACACCTGATAGGGTCTCTGTCGCTCACTATGCTAGAGGGAACTCTATGAAGTCGGACTATCTCATGAACATATAAGGATGCCAAATAAGGTGATGTTCTCTTACTCTTGACCGGAATGAAGTTAGCGCTCTTAGTCAAACGATCTACAATCACCCAAATACCGGTATTCCCCTTTTTAGATCAGGGTAAACCATCTATGAAGTCCATAGAAACACTATCTCACTTCCATTCAGGTACATCCAATGGTTGAAGCAATCCGTCGGGCTTCTACTGCTCCTGTAACGACCCAGAATTTTGAACAATTTAAATTGAAAATATTTAATTAATTTTAAATATTTGAATGATGGTTTGACTTGAATTTCGAATTATCGGAATAAATTGGCGATTAAATTATAAAATTTAATCTATTGAAAGTTGAATAAAAATTCGAATCTTCAATTTTAAGCTAGAGAAAAATATTTTAAAAGCTTTTAAACTTCGTATTGATGATACTGAAGATAATAGAAGCTTCAGAATTGAGTTTGAAAATGATTTATTCAATTTTGAAATTTTATCGTTTGAATCGACATTTAAAAATAGCGTTCCGAAGCACAGTCTCGGAATGCGACGAAACTAGTTCCATTGGGTCCGTAATATTGAATTATTATCGGATTTCAAATTTCGTATTTATCGGAGCTGTTATGTGACCGTACGGTGAGTAAACGCGTTGCAATTTAATCGGGTCCAATTTAAATTTACATTTTTAAAATTAGTAAACATCAGCTCGTTATCTTCCCTTCCACCACGCCTAAAATTACGCCGAGAATCACAAAGGAATCAGGCAAGCACGATCTTTTTCTCTGCAAAATCACGTCGTTCTTCATTTAATAATAGCCGCTTCCTTTAACCATTTCAAATCCCTCCTCTTTTATCATCGTAAATTCAAAGAAAAAAAAATGGCCGAAGCCCACTTCAAACTTTCGTTCAAACGAACAAAAAAAACAAAATCGCGAGTACGGTTTTGGGCATCATCGGCTAGGGTCGCGAGCTCGTTCGTGAGATGGCGGCGACTCAAGGATTGGCAGCGACTTCGTCTCTGGCGAGCGCGCGGCAGCTAGGGCAATCGATATCGACACACGATCTCGCGGGGAGGCGCAAGTATTTGGGCGAACTCGAGTTCACGTGCACGCAAGTCGCGAAGCCATCGACTTCGATTCGTGGTGGCGAGCGACTGAAGGGTTCGACGTTCTTCTCGAGGCAGCGATCGAGGCTAGGGCAAGAGGCGAGTGGAGTTCGAGCATCGGTAGCGACATCGCGAGTTCGAAGTAGGTCGAGGAGGCATCGCGAGCAGTTCGCCGATGGAGGCGAATCGATGGCGACGATGTCGAGATGTGGGTTTTGGAATTGCATTCGAGCATTTTGGTTTCGAATTAACAGTAAGGTATTCTTCTTTAAATTTTTACAGATCAAAATTTTAATTTAACCAAATATATATATACATTAAATTTCTGTTGAGATTTAAAATGTATACATAGATATTCTGGACAGTAGATGGTTTGGAAAAAAAATGTGAAGGAAGTATATACTGTTCTGTATAATTATGTATGACCAGAAATCTATATATAGATAAAGTCTTGAGAAATAAATATATATGCTCATATATACAGTAAAGAAGAAAATTTACTTAAGCAAATTTATTAAAGGAAATTGATTTGAATTAAAGATAAATTATTTAAAATAAAATTTTGGTTGGATAGTTTATTTCAAAAGGAAATCAGTTAAAATTTAAATTAATTGTTTAAAAACGAAATAACCGATGAGTTAAATTTATCAAATAAAAAAATTAATCATTCGATTTTTTCGAATATTAATGAATTGTATAATTTATTTATACAAGGTTTAAAACCGTGAAGAAATGATCGAAACGGAAGTGGATTGCAAAATAAAAAGCTAAGGTGAGATCTTCTCACTCAAATTGAAAAGTGGAATTTTCAGTTATTGATTTGATTGTCTATTTGGATGTGATATTAGATATAGTAGGATATATCTATATATATATAGCAATATATACATATTGGCATATGTATATATTGGATTGATTGATTTCCCGCACTGTATAGCGGATGAGACCCTATTGCGCCGTTAGTAAGCGGATGATATTTTTATAAAACCCATATACCGCGATATTCCACCTAGAAGTGGAATTGGTATTGTGCTAACATCTGTGGATGCAGGGAAACAGGTTGGAGGGATCCAACTGGATTCCTCAACTGTATTGATTTATTTACAGATATTGTTATATATTCTGTTGTCATATTGATATATGATGTTTGGATGCCATGATTGATTTATTGGTGTGTTGCATCATCGGATTCATTTTTGAAATTTAAAAATGACGATGTTGATTTTAAAAGAGATTTTTAAAGTGATTTTTGAAAATATACGTTTATTTAAATTTTTGAATTGATTTATTTTAAATAAACGTTAAAATTTTAAAGTTATAAAAGTTAAGATTTTTGTGAAATATAACCAAAGTGTGATTTTTGAAATAAATAGTTGATTGATTTATAAAATGGTTTAAATTGAGATTTTTGAATTTTTGTAAACGGTTTATATAAATGATGTACAAAATTGATATCTATAAAATTAAAATTATTGGAATTATAAAACGAGTTTTTATAAGTGTTAAAAATGAAATATTTATGGAATTCGTAAGTGAATGAAATTTATAGATTTATAAATTGTGAAGTTATAAAATGGATGAAACTGTCGAATAGAAGATATATAAGAAATTAACTTATAAATTGGATTTTTGCCTTTAAATGGAATATTGATCAAACTTGTTAATAAAGGAGATTTATAAATCAAAGTTGTTATGAAATATAAAGGTGAATTTATAAACGTTGTTTATAAATCCGAAAATCAATCAAATTTGATGAATTTAATATAGAAGGTTATTAAGGGAATTTTATCCACGATTTTGGATAGTGGAAAATTCTTGAAATAAAAATGTGTAGAAAATATTGAAATTTGGTTAGTGAAGTATATTCACGATTTTGGACAGTGAATATATTATTAAGTAAAATGGATTTGTTTTTGGGAAAGTGATATTGGAATAAAATGAAGTAATTGTTTTAAAAGATGTTTTAAAACGTGTTAAGTATCGAAAACATAGATTTCAACATTCATTGTTGAAATAGACGTTTTCGAGGAAGAAGGAAATGGTGGACTATAACACTGTTGTTATAGTAAATGATTTCCGAAAGGAAATGTTTTTATATAGTATTGGGATTTATATATCTATCTTAATTCTGAATCCCTATACTAGTGATTTTGAGTTGTCGTAACAATGTTTTACGTAACATTCGTTTTGACTCAAATAGATGTTGTTATAGTAAATGATTTCCTTAAAGAATGAATATATACTTAATTTTGATTTAAGTATATTGAATATTTTCAAATGTTGAAAATAAATAAGATTTGTGAATTACTTATTATTAAATAAGTATGGAAATGTTTTCCAAAATGAAATGAACGTTTTTGAGAAATTATCTTTGTAAAGATAAATCGAAAGTGAATATTGAAATCGATTGAAAATCGTATATCAGTAGATATTTGAAAATATAAATTCACTATGGAATTTATAAAAGAAAAGGGAATCTGTTTAAAAAAAATATCGATTTATTTTTGAAGTGTGGAAATTATATATCTTGTAAAGATATTTTGGAAAATAAATAATTTAGGAAAATTATTTGGAATCTGATGATGTTGCGCATCTTTATTGATAGTTAAATAACCGACTATCAATAATTACCTTGAATGGGTATTTGTTGTGAATTGGATGAATTTGAATGCCACACTTATTTTTGAATAAGCGCTCACTATTCGGGTTAGCCGGGAAAGGACCATGGGGTCGTATAACCCATTCCGAATATGTGGTACGTCGTTATGAATCACATTTGATGATCGGTGTTGAAGACCGGATATTTTTGAAAACGGAAGGATTACCGTCGAGTTACTCTACATCGGCTGATCTCCGATATAGAGGTTTTATCACCCTTAGTGACGGGAAGTCCGGACGTGATTAGAAAATTATCTGGATTTGCAAGGGCTTCGTGAGAAGTGCCTTCGGTTCTGTTCGATCCCGGAACAGACTTGTATGGTTGTGTGTCTGACGTTACAAATTGAGATATAAAGCTGATTTCTTTCAAATACATTTCTGTTGGTGGCGGAGAATTTATTCTCTTAGCTTAACACCCTTCTCTGAGACGTACGAGCTCAGAGGTTATGTAGTTGAAATTTATCAGCAATATACTCCCAATTTGGTAACGTGGCATGCTGAGTGTTGCTGTGAAATGATCGTTGTTTGATCATTTGTGATATGATCATTTGTTTGATCATTTATCTTTGTGATCATTTCTTTGATCATTTGTTTGACCCGAAGCATGGCTTTGTGAAAAGCGTAGCTTTGTGGACGAGACTACGTCGGACCTCACACCCCGGAAATGGTCGAAACAGGAATCGTGACAGCAAGGTTATTAGGGGGTAGCGCCCCTTTAGTGTATGTCATTTCCTTCTGGATTATGAGTGGTATCTTGATATGGAGCCCAGATACTTACTTTGTGGTTGCTGCAAATTTATTACTTGTGGTTGTTGGAATCGGGGATCGTCGGGAAAAGGTCGCAAACGACCGGGGGATGACATATTCGTGTCAGTAGTTACCCAGCTAAGGGTAACCCGACCTTGTGTAGCAGAGATCCGGTTAGGATCCGGGAACGTCGCTCCAGAGGCGTTCTATTTTACTTGGGAAGTTCCTTTGCCCGACCATTGTTGGAAAATCCAAACTCCAATACGCACCTTGTACGGTTTTAGTTGTAGAACCTGCCATCTATATGGTAGCTATAGTAGGCATACTATAATGGTACCTATGCTGGCTAAGATTTATATTTTACTTTCGAAATGTTTTCTACACTATGCACTAAAAATAATATCAAAAGGATTTGATTTTGCATAGTAAGCATCTTTGACTATCATAAGAAGAAATCTCCTCCAATTCTGCGTTTGCATTGTGTGTGTGGCGGGAGGTCTTATGGTAGTTTCATTTTCCAAAAGCATTGCGAATTGACTTTAAAATTTTCCTGTTGTTTTATTTTAAAGATAAATAACTGTTTTACGATCTCACACCAGTCACCATGACTGACTCGGAGTTTATTGTTTCCCTTCTAAACTCTGGGTGCCCACCAATTTCCACACGGGCAGCCTAGAGTTATGTTATCAGGATATTCTGGATATTCTGGAGCTTTGGAGGCAAGCTGGATGGCGAAACGTATCACTTTAACTTTGTATTATTCCGCTGTGTATTCTGTATGAGGACAAGTTTTATAACTGTCCATTGTTGTATTGAGTTGTATATTGACTCTGTTTGATGTATGTATAAACTGATATAGTTCTTTGTTTTAAAAGACTAGTGATGATCTATTATATGTTGTTCCACTGCGAATGTGAGATTCTGATATTGTTTCTGTTTTTGATGTTGTTCTGTTGTTCTTCTTTCTTTTTCTTCTATCTTTTCTTCTACCTCTTCTTTTAAACCCTAAGAATTCGGTTTTCCGGCATTCGTTTGCTCGGCAGTTGATACAGTGGACGTATCGATGTCGATATTCGTAAGTCGAAGAATCGGGTCCTTACAACGTGGTATCAGAGCATATGGTTAAGCGACAACCCTGCTCTGTTGGGTGTTACTCATTAGAGATAGAGTCTGTAGTACTCTAGAATGAGTGTGAGTGTAATAATAGATACGAGTGCGTATTTGTTAGTGAATATGAAATTGTTTTGTATTGTGTTGACTTATCGGTTGATTGTTTATATATTCTGGTCGGTGCAGTCTGGCTAACTGAAATCGATAGGGGTTTCTAAACTCTTAAACAAGGTAAACCGACATAGTATTGTTTTAAAAATAGGGTAAATGGAATAATTTTGCCCAAAACTATTTTTGTATAGAAAAGAAATCATTTTCTATGAATTATCATAGTATATGGATGCATGGTTGTTAGGAAAGTGATAACATTGAAATGTTATCATTATTATTGAAATTGAATAAGAAATTGAAATCACAACTCCAAAGTTAAGAAATAAATTCACATACAAATGAAATTTAAGAATATAAATTATAAATGTGACTTATAATTGTAAACGGAATTCCAGAGAAGTATTTGGAAATGTTTTGAAAAGAATTTGAAAATTTTGGAGATTTGGAAAGTTTAAATCCTTTTTGGAGTTGAAAATGAATTTAAAAGGTTTTGAAAAGTATTTTGGAGAGATGAAAGCTCTAAACTCTTTTCGGTCACTGGAAAATAATTCTGATTGGTGATCGCGACACTATCGGTGTTCATTTTCGGGTTTCCAAAAGAGAAATTGCTGCCGATTATTTTAAAATGGAAGTTGTTTTAAAAATTTGGGTTTTTTTTAGAAAAATTCAAAGGATAATTTGAATTGTTTTCAAAATGATTTTTGAAATGTTGGTAAGACTCTGGAATACTATATAAAAATATTTATGGAATATTATTAAGTTGATAACTTATACAATTTGCATATAGATAGAATAAATTCAATTTAAAGAATGGAGTTAAATTAAAGTAAGTATAAGTGAATAAATTTGAATAAAGTGAATTTGAAGAAATGTCTAAGGAGACGAAGTGAAATGATTACTTAAAGAAAATTTATTAAGTTGAAAATAAATTTAGGGTAATCAAAATAAATTGGAATTGAGTATTGAATTATGGAAGTAAACTGTGAATGACTAAATAAATTTACAATTGTGATTTAATGAAAGTGAAATTGAAAGTGGAGATTCATTTCGAATTTGTAAGCAATAGAATTGAATTGAATAATTATAAATAAAAGATAGTTGATGAAATTCAATATTCAGATGTTAAATAGAATCCAAATTGAATTGAAATTGTGAATTAAATTCAAATGAATTTAAAATGTAAAATTGAATGATAATGGATGTAACTTCAATAGTGAAGTAAAGATGATATAAGAAGTAAGTATCGAAATTTTGTAATAGAATTTGCAAAATGGTTTGAATATTGTAACTAGATATTATGGCTAGTAGGATATACAGGTGTTATAAAGGAATTGGAATTTTGATTTCAAAGATAAATTTGAATTGCTCGACAAAAGGTAAGTATTTAAATTTCAATATGAGATTTGATGATTTTCTTGTCTAGCCGCTTGGCCTTTTCTTTTCTTTTTGAAATTTGAGAGTCCGTAGGGACGTTTTGTAGTCGTACCGTATTAGCCGCGCAAAGGAGACGCTGGCAAAAATTTTCGAAAATTTCGAGTCTTAGAAAATTTTTGAGAAAATTTGGAAGTTTAAATTTGAATTTAAACTTAAATTTGAATTGTTAAGAAAACAATGTTGTTTTGAAACTTATAATTGAAGTTGGAAAACTAGTTGAAATGATAACGAATCTTTAGTAGAAAGATTTGTTTTGATAAATTGATAAAACTATGGGATTGTGAAAAATAGTAGACGAGTTAAGGACCTTTTTTCCTAACTTGTAATTTCGGGACGAAATTCTTTTAAGGAGGGAAGATTGTAACGACCCAGAATTTTGAACAATTTAAATTGAAAATATTTAATTAATTTTAAATATTTGAATGATGGTTTGACTTGAATTTCGAATTATTGGAATAAATTGGCGATTAAATTATAAAATTTAATCTATTGAAAGTTGAATAAAAATTCGAATCTTCAATTTTAAGCTGGAGAAAAATATTTCAAAAGCTTTTAAACTTCGTATTGATGATACTGAAGATAATAGAAGCTTCAGAATTGAGTTTGAAAATGATTTATTCAGTTTTGAAATTTTATCGTTTGAATCGACATTTAAAAATAAAGTTCCGGGGCACAGTCTCGGAATGCGACGAAACCAGTTCCATTGGGTCCGTAATATTGAATTATTATCGGATTTCAAATTTCGTATTTATCGGAGCTGTTATGTGACCGTACGGTGAGTAAACGCGTTGCAATTTAATCGGGTCCAATTTAAATTTAATTTTTTAAAATTAATAAACATCACCACGTTATCTTCCCTTCCACCACGCCTAAAATTACGCCGAGAATCACAAAGGAATCAGCCAAGCACGATCTTTTTCTCTGCAAAATCACGTCGTTCTTCATTTAATAATAGCCGCTTCCTTTAACCATTTCAAATCCCTCCTCTTTTATCATTGTAAATTCAAAGAAAAAAAAATGGCCGAAGCCCACTTCAAACTTTCGTTCAAACGAACAAAAAAAAACAAAATCGCGAGTACGGTTTTGGGCATCATCGGCTAGGGTCGCGAGCTCGTTCGTGAGATGGCGACGACTCAGGGATTGGCAGCGACTTCATCTCTGGAGAGCGCGCGGCAGCTAGGGCAATCGATATCGACACACGATCTCGCGGGGAGGCGCAAGTATTTGGGCGAACTCGAGTTCGCGTGCAGGCTAGTCGCGAAGCTATCGACTTCGATTCGTGGTGGCGAGCGACTGAAGGGTTCGACGTTCTTCTCGAGGCAGCGATCGAGGCTAGGGCAAGAGGCGAGTGGAGTTCGAGCATCGGTAGCGACATCGCGAGTTCGAAGTAGGTCGAGGAGGCATCGCGAGCAGTTCGCCGATGGAGGCGAATCGATGGCGACGATGTCGAGATGTGGGTTTTGGAATTGCGTTCGAGCATTCTGGTTTCGAATTAACAGTAAGGTATTCTTCTTTAAATTTTTACAGATCAAAATTTTAATTTAACCAAATATATATATACAATAAATTTTTGTTGAGATTTAAAATGTATACATAGATATTCTGGACAGTAGATGGTTTGGAAAAAAAATGTGAAGGAAGTATATACTGTTCTGTATAATTATGTATGACCAGAAATCTATATATAGATAAAGTCTTGAGAAATAAATATATATGCTCATATATACAGTAAAGAAGAAAATTTACTTAAGCAAATTTATTAAAGGAAATTGATTTGAATTAAAGATAAATTATTTAAAATAAAATTTTGGTTGGATAGTTTATTTCAAAAGGAAATCAGTTAAAATTTAAATTAATTGTTTAAAAACGAAATAACCGATGAGTTAAATTTATCAAATAAAAAAAATTAATCATTCGATTTTTTCGAATATTAATGAATTGTATAATTTATTTATACAAGGTTTAAAACCGTGAAGAAATGATCGAAACGGAAGTGGATTGAAAAATAAAAAGCTAAGGTGAGATCTTCTCACTCAAATTGAAAAGTGGAATTTTCAGTTATTGATTTGATTGTCTGTTTGGATGTGATATTAGATATAGTAGGATATATCTATATATATATATATAGCAATATATACATATTGGCATATGTATATATTGGATTGATTGATTTCCCGCACTGTATAGCGGATGAGACCCTATTGCGCCGTTAGTAAGCGGATGATATTTTTATAAAACCCATATACCGCGATATTCCACCTAGAAGTGGAATTGGTATTGTGCTAACATCTGTGGATGCAGGGAAACAGGTTGGAGGGATCCAACTGGATTCCTCAACTGTATTGATTTATTTACAGATATTGTTATATATTCTGTTGTCATATTGATATATGATGTTTGGATGCCATGATTGATTTATTGGTGTGTTGCATCATCGGATTCATTTTTGAAATTTAAAAATGACGATGTTGATTTTAAAAGAGATTTTTAAAGTGATTTTTGAAAATATACGTTTATTTAAATTTTTGAATTGATTTATTTTAAATAAACGTTAAAATTTTAAAGTTATAAAAGTTAAGATTTTTGTGAAATATAACCAAAGTGTGATTTTTGAAATAAATAGTTGATTGATTTATAAAATGGTTTAAATTGAGATTTTTGAATTTTTGTAAACGGTTTATATAAATGATGTACAAAATTGATATCTATAAAATTAAAATTATTGGAATTATAAAACGAGTTTTTATAAGTGTTAAAAATGAAATATTTATGGAATTCGTAAGTGAATGAAATTTATAGATTTATAAATTGTGAAGTTATAAAATGGATGAAACTGTCGAATAGAAGATATATAAGAAATTAACTTATAAATTGGATTTTTGCCTTTAAATGGAATATTGATCGAACTTGTTAATAAAGGAGATTTATAAATCAAAGTTGTTATGAAATATAAAGGTGAATTTATAAACGTTGTTTATAAATCCGAAAATCAATCAAATTTGATGAATTTAATATAGAAGGTTATTAAGGGAATTTTATCCACGATTTTGGATAGTGGAAAATTCTTGAAATAAAAATGTGTAGAAAATATTGAAATTTGGTTAGTGAAGTATATTCACGATTTTGGACAGTGAATATATTATTAAGTAAAATGGATCTGTTTTTGGGAAAGTGATATTGGAATAAAATGAAGTAATTGTTTTAAAAGATGTTTTAAAACGTGTTAAGTATCGAAAACATAGATTTCAACATTCATTGTTGAAATAGACGTTTTCGAGGAAGAAGGAAATGGTGGACTATAACACTGTTGTTATAGTAAATGATTTCCGAAAGGAAATGTTTTTATATAGTATTGGGATTTATATATCTATCTTAATTCCGAATCCCTATACTAGTGATTTTGAGTTGTCGTAACGATGTTTTACGTAACATTCGTTTTGACTCAAATAGATGTTGTTATAGTAAATGATTTCCTTAAAGAATGAATATATACTTAATTTTGATTTAAGTATATTGAATATTTTCAAATGTTGAAAATAAATAAGATTTGTGAATTACTTATTATTAAATAAGTATGGAAATGTTTTCCAAAATGAAATGAACGTTTTTGAGAAATTATCTTTGTAAAGATAAATCGAAAGTGAATATTGAAATCGATTGAAAATCGTATATCAGTAGATATTTGAAAATATAAATTCACTATGGAATTTATAAAAGAAAAGGGAATCTGTTTAAAAAAAATATCGATTTATTTTTGAAGTGTGGAAATTATATATCTTGTAAAGATATTTTGGAAAATAAATAATTTGGGAAAATTATTTGGAATCTGATGATGTTGCGCATCTTTATTGATAGTTAAATAACCGACTATCAATAATTACCTTGAATGGGTATTTGTTGTGAATTGGATGAATTTGAATGCCACACTTATTTTTGAATAAGCGCTCACTATTCGGGTTAGCCGGGAAAGGACCATGGGGTCGTATAACCCATTCCGAATATGTGATACGTCGTTATGAATCACATTTGATGACCGGTGTTGAAGACCGGATATTTTTGAAAACGGAAGGATTACCGTCGAGTTACTCTACATCGGCTGATCTCCGATATAGAGGTTTTATCACCCTTAGTGACGGGAAGTCCGGACGTGATTAGAAAATTATCCGGATTTGCAAGGGCTTCGTGAGAAGTGCCTTCGGTTCTGTTCGATCCCGGAACAGACTTGTATGGTTGTGTGTCTGACATTACAAATTGAGATATAAAGCTGATTTCTTTCAAATACATTTCTGTTGGTGGCGGAGAATTTATTCTCTTAGCTTAACACCCTTCTCTGAGACATACGAGCTCAGAGGTTATGTAGTTGAAATTTATCAACAATATACTCCCAATTTGGTAACGTGGCATGCTGAGTGTTGCTGTGAAATGATCGTTGTTTGATCATTTGTGATATGATCATTTGTTTGATCATTTATCTTTGTGATCATTTCTTTGATCATTTGTTTGACCCGAAGCATGGCTTTGTGAAAAGCGTAGCTTTGTGGACGAGACTTCGTCGGACCTCACACCCCGGAAATGGTCGAAACAGGAATCGTGGTAGCAAGGTTATTAGGGGGTAGCGCCCCTTTAGTGTATGTCATTTCCTTCTGGATTATGAGTGGTATCATGGTATGGAGCCCAGATACTTACTTTGTGGTTGCTGCAAATTTATTACTTGTGGTTGTTGGAATCGGGGATCCTCGGGAAAAGGTCGCAAACGACCGGGGGATGACATATTCGTGTCAGTAGTTACCCAGCTAAGGGTAACCCGGCCTTGTGTAGCAGAGATCTGGTTAGGATCCGGGAACGTCGCTCCAGAGGCGTTCTATTTTACTTGGGAAGTTCCTTTGCCCGACCATTGTTGAAAAATCCAAACTCCAATACGCACCTTGTACGGTTTTAGTTGTAGAACCTGCCATCTAATATGGTAGCTATAGTAGGCATACTATAATGGTACCTATGCTGGCTAAGATTTATATTTTACTTTCGAAATGTTTTCTACACTATGCACTAAAAATAATATCAAAAGGATTTGATTTTGCGTTGTAAGCATCTTTGACTATCATAAGAAGAAATCTCCTCCAATTCTGCGTTTGCATTGTGTGTGTGGCGGGAGGTCTTATGGTAGTTTCATTTTCCAAAAGCATTGCGAATTGACTTTAAAATTTTCCTGTTGTTTTATTTTAAAGATAAATAACTGTTTTACGATCTCACACTAGTCACCATGACTGACTCGGAGTTTATTGTTTCCTTTCTAAACTCTAGGTGCCCACCAATTTCCACACGGGCAGCCTAGAGTTATGTTATCAGGATATTCTGGATATTCTGGAGCTTTGGAGGCAAGCTGGATGGCGAAACGTATCACCTATACTTTGTATTATTCCGCTGTGTATTCTGTATGAGGACAAGTTATATAACTGTCCATTGTTGTATTGAGTTGTATATTGACTCTGATTGATGTATGTATAAACTGATATAGTTCTTCGTTTTAAAAGACTAGTGATTATCTATTATATGTTGTTCCGCTGCGAATGTGAGATTCTGATATTGTTTCTGTTTTTTATGTTGTTCTGTTGTTCTTCTTTCTTTTTCTTCTATCTTTTCTTCTACCTCTTATTTTAAACCCTAAGAATTCGGTTTTCCGGCATTCGTTTGCTCGGTAGTTGATACAGTGGACGTATCGATATCGATATTCGGAAGTCGAAGAATCGGGTCCTTACAGCTCCGCCTTAACTCTTTGGCACACAAGACACTTAGCCATGAACTCTGCTGCATCCTTCTTCATGTCACTCCAATAAAACACTCCCTTCTTGTCCCTATACATCTTATCACCACCTGGATGGATAGTCATCCTAGAATGGTGTGCTTCTACTAGAACTGCTCTCATCAAATCACTAGTGCGGGGGACACAAAGTCTTCCATCTCTCCTTAGCCACCCTTTACTATCAATGGAATAGCGTTGGAGATGTGTAGAGACCTCTCTTCTGCTAATCCTCTCTAGAATATCCATAAGCTCTGAATCCTCTCACCGCCTTGAGCCAATCTGATCTATGAGAGTAGGCTTAACCTCAAGTGTTGCCAATAATCCAGGAGCAATGTCCGTAGAGGGCTTAAAATCAAAGGTGGAAATAAACTCTAGGCTTTTCCACTCCACGAACATTGGGCTAAGGGTTGTTTTCTTCCTACTTAACGCATCCGCAACCACGTTGCATTTACCTGGGGTGTAAGCTATCTCAAAGTCATATGATGCCAAAAACTCCATCCAAAGCCGCTGCCTCCAGTTTAAATCCTTTTGTGAGAATAGGTACTTCAATGATTTATGGTCAGTGAAGAGCTCGATCCTCTCTCCTAGCAAGTAATGTCTCCAAGACTTGAGCGCGAAAACAATAGCAGCTAACTCCAAATCATGGGTAGGGTAGTTCTTCTCATGAGTCCTCAACTGTCTACTTCCATAGCATACTACCCTTCCTTCTTGCATTAATACTGCCCTAAGACCCGTCCCACATGCATTAGTGTATACTGTAAAAGGCTTAGCTCCGTCGGGAAAAACTAAAGGGCCTTCTTTAGCATCTTGAAGGAATCCACACAGTCTACGTCCCACACGAATGCTGTATTCATCTTAGTGAGGCGAGTAAGCAGTGCTGAAATCTTAGCGAAATCTCTGATAAACCTCCTATAATAGCCAACTAAACCTAGGTAGCTTTTAACTTCGATAACGTTCTTGGGGGCCTTCCAATCTTGCACTACTACTACCTTAGCGGGCCCAACAGCTAAACCCTCTCTTGAGACTACATGCCCTAAGAAACGCACCTCCTTAGGCCAAAAGTGACACTTCGAGAACTTTGCCTTCAACTGATGAACGCGAAGTGTACGAAGAACCTCCTCAAGATGAATTTCATGCTCTTCTGTACTCTTGGAAAACACTAGAATGTCATCCACAAATACTACAACGAACATATTTAGGGCATCCCGAAAACACGGCTTATCAAATCTACAAAATATTCTGGGGCATTGGTTAGCCCAAACGGCATAACCAACCACTCAAAGAATCCGTCGGGTGTCCTAAATATTGTCTTATCAATGCTATTGTCAGTGACCCTAAGCTGATGAAATCCAGTGGCAAAATCAAGGTGAGAAAATACTTAAGAGCCAACCAACTGATAGAAAAGATCGTCTATCCTAGGAAGTGGTAACGGTTCTTCTTCGTGAGCTTATTCAACTCTCTATAGTCTATGCAAAGTCGAATGAACCATAAGCCTTTGTATCGAATACGACTGGCGCTCCCCACTCAGATATGCTTCGTCTGATGAAGCCTTTCTCCAATAGCTCACGGATCTACTTGCTTAACTCTTTCCTCTCCCTCGGAGCCATATGTCTCATGGGCAATGCCACTGGCTTAGCATTATCATTCAGATAGATCCTAAAGTCGATCTCTCTCTTAGGGGGTAATCCCCTAACCTCCTTAAAAACGTATGGGAAATCTCTAATGACTGGAACGGAATCTAACTCTCCTAGTGATGAATCAAGGGAATAAAGGAAGCTTAACATGACTGACCCATGTAGGTCGCAAGAAACCTCGAGAGTCCTATCGCTACATGCCTCTAGTCTGACGACTCTCTTCTCCTAGTCCAATATCGCTCCATAAGTTGATAGCCAATCCATCCTCAAAATCATCCCATATCCCGAAAATCCCAGTACATAGGCGTCACAATCAAACATTACGCCTAGTATAAAAATTTTCAAACCCATACAAATCATGGATAAATGTGCCGATCCTCCTATGGGGTTTGAAACTACTATAGGGTCTACTACTAGAGAAATATCTAAGTGCAAACAATCAACAAAGGAATTAGAAATGAAAGAATGCGATGCTCCTGTATCAAAAAGAGTCCGAATAAGAAAATCCGAAATAGAGATCAAACCTTCTACAGTGACTCTCCTACCTCGATCTGGTCGACTACTAGAAGGTGCTACATCCAAAGCCTGTACTTGCGTTGTAGGTGTACCTGCTCTCTGCCCCGTCCTTTGAGGACAAGCTCTACTAAGATGACCAGGCTGCCCATAGTTGTAACACCTCCCCTTCATCGTGTCCTTCTTACAGTCCTTTGTGAAATGCCCAACCAATCCACAACTATGACATTTCTCGCCTTTCCTGATGTGCTTTTGAGGTCCCCCTTCTTTCCTCTTGTTCTTATCCTTCTTATTCTTCCACCATTGCTTCTTAGAGTTTTCTGATCTAGGGACCTCCTTAAGCTCTCCCTTCAGCTTCCAAGATGCAAGCCGAACTCTCTATCGGTCCTCCAATCCTAACAGCCCAAATATCCACTCTGTATCGCTTAACCAAGCTTGTGCCTCCATGAAATCCTCCGTGCTGGAAAACGTTCTGCCTCCTAGACTAGCGAAGTCCTTGCATAGCTTAGAAAAATTTGCTGTTGCAGGTGGATTAACGGGAACTCCACCTGCTGGTGCTATATTGGGTGATTGCACTTGCACCTATGGTACCGTAGCTCTACGGAACCAGTCAGCCATACTATGCAAAGAAAAGAAAATTTAGGCTCGAAAGAATCGAAAGAAGGTTAAACTGGACTTTGAGGGGATTTTTATAAAAACTCTCTTTTATACTTGAAAACTATTTCTATAACAAGAGTTTCTTTCTGAAAAATACTTTTAAAGATAGGTTACTTTTGAAAAATACTTTATTTTTAAAACAAGCTTTAGGAACCCTATAACCTTAGGCTCTGATACCAAGTGAAATACCCCACACCCCTTAGTATACCCAAAAGGACAGACTAAAGGATATGGTGCATTATAGGTATAGCTAAAGCATCACAAAGACTAAGATTCACAAGACAAATAAATATAAACAGCGGAAATATTTAAATGGTAACTCATTATTCAAAATAGAACTTCATAAATAAGTCTGAAAAACATCACATGTCTAGAATACCAAATACACATGTCTTATGAAAAATATAATCTCAGTCACATCATCAGAGTACATAATAATAATCATCATCCCTCCCATAAGTAACAGTGCATCAAAAGCCAAATGAAAAGAAAACTGAAAAGAAGAAGAATACATGAAGAAAAACTCTGCAACTGAATCTCGAAGAAATCTGAATCTACTGTCCTTGCCTCTGCTGGCCTATGAGGGGAAAAAGGGCCAATGAGGAGTGGGTCAAACTATAAGTCTGGTGAGTGAAAGTAATTACTAGCATTTTAAGCAAGATAAAGATAATAGACTTAGCAACAGTTCTAGTATAAAAAGAAATAAAGTAAAGATATAACTGGGATAAGATACTATTTAACTGTTTGCTTTGATTGTGATTGTTTGCACTTGTCTTAGATTGTTGTGATTAGGCTGAAATCTCAATCCTATTTTAATTAGGCTGAATCCTAATTCTACCCGTTGATCGGCCTTCTATCTCTGTTGTGCCACTGTGAGCTAGTCCTATCCTGTGAGTCCCATAGCAAAAGACATTTGTTTAGTGCTTGGAATGCAGTAACCATTTATCTACCCTAATCGATGTTGCACGCTCGGTCACTGCCGGTACACACTAACTGTCGCTCCCTATTTTGACCTCTTATCTACTCTAATCGGCATAAGCGTGCCCAGCCTCACCTAATCTGTTGTGAGACCATCAGCCCTAGTCTGAAAGCGTCCTGCCCAGCCTCACCTAAGTGTTTTGTGAGACCCTCAGTCCTAGTCTGAAAGGGAATGCTGCCGGTACGAGTCCTAACAAACAAAATCTAGTTGCGCCCCTTGCCCAAATCCCCCAATTTGAGCTTCTATCTATTGGCCACTTATTTACCCTGTGTCCCAGCCTCATCTAACTACTGTGAGACCATCAATCCTAGTCTGAAAGGGTCCTGCCCAGCCTTACATAATCTGTTGTGAGGCCATCAGTCCTAGTCTGAAAGGGAATGCTGTTGGTACGGGCCCTGCTTCTATCTTTGCTTATTAATATAGTGTAAGTTTTTAAAATAAGCATCTTCTGTTATTTTTGCTATATTTGCTTATTAACTTAATCTAAGTCTTAAAATAAGCTTTTTTCTGTTCTTTCTGTTTAATTATAACCTATGTTATAATTGCTCTTCTATTCTTTCTTTTTAGTTATAACTACTAGTTATAAACTTGCTTGCAAATGTCTCAAATTTGCCTATTTCAGTCTATCTTCTTTTTATTACAGTTTTTCTTATTTTACATCTAATTTCTGTAAATTTAACATTTTTTATTTTAGCCTATATTCACGAATTATTCTCTTTTTAATAATCCTATATTTTATTTGTACAAAAAGGAATAAAAAGAAACTAAAATTTACAGGTTAAATTCTAACGTAAAACAGATGTAAATAAATGAAAACAATAGTAAATACCTGAATAAAATAGTTGAATAAAAATAAAAAAATAAAATAAACTGAAAAGAACTTTAAAAACTAGTTGTAAATAACTTATATAGAAATTGTCTCAAAATTGCAGAAAAACTACAACTATTGAGAACCCTATTATTTTAAATTACTTAAAAATCTAAAATAATTACTAAACACTCACCTATGGTCCTTAGCTCTAGTCGTTGGTCTTCCTTGATCCACTTCTAGAGCGTAGAATATTTTTATCAAAAATATCTTCTCCTTAGAAAAATATTCTATTTAGGGTCCAGCCTCAGGCAATGAACCCAAATAGGAGAAAATCTGAATGTGAAAAATTGCTAGGCCTAGCGTCTTATTTATAGTGTGGTTTAGGGATCTCAGACCATTGGATTTGAAGACCAAATCTGGTGCAACCACGTCATAGGCTCGCTGGGAATCGTTGGATGGGAGTACAGACGCACAAGATTTGAAAAAAAAGGAAAAACACGTCATCGTTTAAAACTAGACGAAACAACGTCCAAATACAGGGGCGGATCGACCTGCAGGTCGACCCATAGGTCGACCTATAAGTTGACCTATGCACATTAGGGGTCGACCCTAAGGTAGACCTAACCTATATATATATATATATATATATATATATATATTCTATTTTGTTCGTTTCTTGTTTAGTTCATATCTTCTTCGTTTTAGCTTGAATTTTGACAAACTACATATGAAAATTGGTCAGAAAATCGCCACGGACACAATGGTGCAACTCCCATAGCTCAATTCTGATAATTTTACAAAATTATTTTATTACTTAGTTAATTCGTTAATTAATTATTATAGCTTAAATTTTGGGTTGTTACAAGCATAATTTGCATAGTTATTTAACAAAGGAAAAAAATTGTTTTCAACGATTAGGTGCCTTTTATTTCTTTAAATTTGATTTATACTTATATAAAATTTCAATTAAATAGAGACAACATATCGGTTTCAATAGGTGTCTTTTCAATATTTGTAAAGAATGTGCAGGAGGTCGTTGCTTCAAGCAACCTGCAAAACTGAAGCTACAAATTGATCTATAGCACAATGAACAAGAATTATAAAACAAGTATGATATGTTTAGACAAAGTAACATAATTTAGTAATTAAAATTATAGGCATAGAAAGAAAAAACAAAATAACATATTGCTTAGACTATCTAATAACATTCCTCAAAGCCGGGCAAACAGCTTTCATGCAGAACAAGAATGCAAACTAAAAAAAAAGTTACAAAGGAGAACCCAACATAAGATTATTATTAGTCTTTGGGTTAAAGAAATAAAAACAAAATAAGATTTTCTTCTCAGCTATAACACTCCCATAATTGCGTGAGTTAGTATAGGAGGAACTATTTGATCATCATCATCTATCCACAGTATTCTGAAATCTTTGATACATAACAAGAAAAGCATGATATAACTAATGATATAGAACATACACATCGTGAAAACATGCACAATCGCGTATTGTGCTTTTGATATAATTTTAGTATCAGTAAAAACCATTGACATATTGGAATATTGAAACAAAATACATATTGTGCTTTTGATATAATTTTAATCAGTAAAAAAAAGAGTAAGCCATAATGCTTATATAATATGCTAACTAGAACCTTATTGATAATGCTATTTGCTGTAGCTATTTACATTTACTTCAATTCTACATTGTAAGCAAAAGCTTTAAATTAGCCCTCGCTGATTCTACACAAGCTTAAATGTAAATTTATTTGTTATTTTTTTAGATATTTGTAGTCATTATGTCTGCTGCATTTTCTTCTCTTCCAATAATTTCAATGTTTGTTGTATGAAATTGTACAATGCTTCACTAAAACACATTAAAGGAACACAAAAATTACACAATACATCATATCGTCCATTTTCCTACTAATTACTAAAATTATAGAAACATATGATCAAAATGCAATCAAGAGAATTTATCTTATAAAGGCGTTGAATCAGAATCCGCTTGGATAAAAAAGAAAGCCCTAACTCATACTAGAGAGAAGAAACCACTACATTAAATAGCAACAAACTTGATAATTTAATAAAGTGAATCAAATGAAGTATAAAAGAAACAAAAAATTACAATTTTACTTGAATTTTGACGGTCGATGAAAACTGAAGAAGAATTATGCGGCCCGAAAGTGGATCTACATATTAATCACGTTTGGTTTGTATTTTGGTTTTGGGTTTTTGCATTTTTAATGGGGCCTGAAAACGAGGAAAACACAAAAAAAACTATTTTCATTTTTGTGTATTAAGCTTGTTTTTAAAAATGATAATTTTTCAAAGTGAATTTTTTAGAATGGTAAAGGAAACAAGTTTTCATTCTTTCTTGGAAGTGAAAACTAAAAATGGTTTGAATATGACAAACCAAATGGGCCCTTAGATTGTAATTAATCCAAAGATTGTAGCTTTATACCTATCTAGTGGTAGCTGACGGTGTCCAATTCGACGACTTGGAAATAATATAGCTTTGTATTAGTAGAAGATAACAACCATTGATCTAATAACATAAAATAAATTAAAATGCATTCAAATTTTTTATCCTGTTAATCAAATGCATTATGGAAGAAATATTTAAATTTCACCTTAGAGAACACTATTCTCTGCCTAACAGACAATTTGTTGAAAAAACACCACTATACTAACCAAACAAGCAAGTAGAAACAATTAAAGCAAAAGAAGTTACAAATACCAATATATATGTATAAGTATCAAATGGAAAACCATATCTTGGAATGCATCATACACTCAAAAGAAAATATATCTTATATGCAAAAAATAATCATGAAAATTTTCTATTCACACAATTAATAAAAGACTAATTTATAAGACATATTTCACTGCCTAACAATCTATTAGTATTGGTATGCTATAGTAATAAGAGGATAAGTAAAGGAATATAATCACGGTATTATTGATAAGTAAATTTTAATAAAATTCATTACACAAATTTGTAGTAGGAAAAATTTTGAGGTGATTTTAGCAACACACTTAAGATATAGATCATTTGAAACCATTAAGCATAACACAATTTACTAATTTGAAGTACGTAACATCTGCCAACTATCAACACTGGCCATCATTCAAGTGTATCTCAACCGAAAACATGAAGTAAATATCAATATGGACTCCTTATGGCACACTTTGATTTCCTTCGTATCAAACCCTGAAAATGTTTAATGTCTATAATATTAGCACATAGAAACGTAGCATTATCCATCATTCCAATAATGGTCTTCACAATAGTATCAAGGTCAACTAAATCAGTTATAGTTTTACTCAAAATTGTACCTTATTATATTCAATACCAAAGTAATCACTAATAATACAAAAATTAATCTCAAAGCCATAATTAAGAGCTAATTATCATTATATATGCACATAGCTATCAAAAGACAAATTATATCTTGTTAAATACCGAGTTGATAAACAAAAAACCAAAATTAGTAAGCATGACTACGAAATACTTCAATCGAGAAATTTATGTAGCAATGAGACACTATAATTATCATTCTATTAAATTAATTTCACTTATGCCTTGAGTTTTCTAAAGGGTGTAATCACTACATCAACAAAAGGCAATAATTTAAAATTAGAGGAGAATGACCTGCAAAAAATATCAAGATAATGACAAGTGTAGTGAAAAATCAGAGTTTTGGACAACGGAAGCAGAGCATCCAATAATCTAGTCTGTGGAAAATCTCAGCAGTTTCAACCCAATAAAGAGAATAAAAAGAAAATCAAAATGTACAAATTATAGATAAAAGTCAAAAAGAAAAGACCACGTCGATATAACGAGGTTCGGCTATGCCTATGTCATCTGACCTAACAACCATTATTATTTCTTCACTTCAAGAGGGAGTACAATATGAGAAGAGTATACATCACTTAATAAATTTCACTCAACCTAAAATAGATACAGAAATATGGATCTTATTGAAGATATTTTGATAGAAAACTTTCTAGTCGTCTTCTATTAAAAAGATAAACAAATGACTTCATATATATATATATATGCGAGGATGAAGACTGCCTTGGAGATAAGGATGAAATATTCTTAGATTTACTTGATTTGATTTCAACACAAATTTAGCATATTAGTTGTTTCCACGTATATCCTTATTTAATTGATTCCTCAAATCAATTAACATATCTTTCTAAATTAATTGATTACCTTTCCTATTTGCTTACCATATTTGATTGTTTGTGGTAACCAATTAATATCTTCTCCCTTTTAATATTTGGAATAGATTTAAATCGTCTAAATTTAACTCTCCATCTTGATTTAAATATATCCATCAATTAACAAAATTGGTTGTTAGGTCAGCGTCCCATGGCGGTAGATAGCTCGTACCACACTAATCAAGTTTGAGCGGTGCTTAAACCTGTCCTTTGGAACCGACTTTGTTAACATGTCAGCTGAATTTTCCTTTGTGTGTATCTCCGATAGCTTTATCTTATTTCTCTCTTCTTCAAGCATAAGAAAAAAATTCTAACATAAATGTGCTTTATCATGAGCTATAGGTTTGAGTCTCAACAAGATGAATGGCGCTTTGGCTATCTGAAAATAACTCCACCGTCTTCTGCATCATTGATAAATCTTTCAAAAGCTGCAATAAATATAATCCTTCCTTGGTCGCTTCCACAATAGAAATAATCTTTGTCTCTGTAGTTGATAAAGCTATAATAGATTGTATCTTGAATCTCCAAGAAATCGGACCTACGCCAAGTGTATAAACATAACCCAAAATCGATTTCCTACAATCTTTATCCCCAACACAATCTGAATCACAATAACCCCTTAGAGTTATATCGCTACCACCTAACAATAAGCCAATATCAGGAGTGTTTCTTAAATATTGTAGAATCCACTTTACTGCTTGTCAATGAGTTTTACCTGAGATAGACATGTATTTGCTACCAACACCAACAGCATGAGCTAAATCGGCCTTATGCATACCATAACATACATAAGGCTTCCAACTGCACTAGAGTAAAGAATATTAGCTATATCCCTTTTCTCTTCATCCGATGGGGGCATAAATCTCTAGATAGTAAAAATTGAGAGCCTAACGGAGTAGCCACCGGTTTATCTTTCTCCATACCAAATCAAGATAGGATTTTCTCGATATACTGAGTTTGAGTGAGCCTTAAAACTATTTGCTTTCTATCCCTTTGAATCTCCATTCCCAAATTCTCTATGCCTTTCCCAAATCTTTCATATCAAACTCCTTACCGAGCTCCGCCTTCAACTCTGAAACGCTAGTCATGCTCTTAGAAGCTACCAATGTATCATCAACATAAAGTAACAAATAGATGATATCTTCGTTACGCTTCTTAAAATAGATTCATTGGTCGTTAAAGTTTTTTAGAGTAACTATGTGAGATCATAAACTTATCAAATTTCCTATACCACTATCTAGGAGACTGTTTAAACCGTAAAGATATTTGTTAAGCTTACAAACATGACTGGGTCTACTATTGTTAATGAACCCCTCTGGCTACTATAAGTAAATGCCCTCCTCAATATCACCATGCAAGAATATCGTCTTGACATCTAATTGCTCAAACTCCATGTCGAAGTGGGCAACCAATGCCAAAAAAATGCGAATGGAAATACGTTTGACGACTGGAGAAAAATATCATGGAACTCCACACCATTCCTCTGAACATACCCCTTCGCCACTAATCTCACCTTATACCTCAAGTCACCATTGCCGCCGTCTTTTACCCTATAGATTCATTTACATCCAGTTTCACTCTTGCCTGATGGAAGCGGCACTAAATCCCAAGTATAATTTTTATGCAAAGACTCAAATTTCTCCTCCATATCTACTAAACAACTAGAACTATCAGCTGAACTAATGGCATCTCTATAGTCTCCGGGCTCATCATGAATTATGCTTAATGTATATGCTGGCATATCATCAAAATTCAATGTCTTAATGCTCAATCCCACAAAATCATCAAACCATCTAGGTTTTTTCTTCTCTCTGATTGGTTGAGTTTGAATTTGAGCTCCATCTTGAGATTGATCCTTTATCTTCTCCTCACCAACCACGGTGTCATCGAAAACACCATTTGTACTTGTATGGAAGTCTGATGATCTACTTCGTCTCTGGTACTCTAAATTTGTCATTTCAACATCATCAATAACTGATGAAGAAGGCTCCACCTTCAACATAGCCTTTTCATCAAATTTAACATGCTTTCTAGTAATAATCTTCTGGGTAGTAGGACACCACAACTTATAACCCTTAACTTCTCTCCTATAGCTAAGAAAAATACACGTGCACGATCTTGGATCCAACTTCCTTTTGCTATCATGCACATAAGCTGGACAACCAAACACTCTGAGAAAGGAATATGAAAAAGGCATTCCCATTATACTTCTTCAAGAATCTTAATATCTATGGCGATAGAAGGTGCACGGTTGATAAGGAAAACTACCGTAGATAATGCTTCTACACAAAATCTCTTCTTTAATCCATCAGTTAGACGTAAGCAACGAGTTCTTTCTAACAATGCTTGATTCATTCTCTCTGTAACCCCATTTGATCGAGGGTCCCCTAGCATGGCGTAGAGCCTTTTTATTCCCTTAGACACACAAAATTTGCTGAATTTTGAGATGCGAATTCATCGCCATTATTTGAATGAAAAACCTTCACTTTCTTTCCAGACTGCTTCTCAATAAAAGATTTTTAACTGTGAAACTTATCAAAAGTTTCATCCTTGGACTTTGTAAATTAATGGCATACTTTTCTAGAAAAATCATCAACAAATGAAATAAAATACCCGGCTCCTCCAATAGATAGGCATGGTGCGGGGCCCTAAAAATCAATGTGAACATACTCCAAAACATCTTTGGACTTATGTTCTACAATGCCGAAAGAAAACTTTGTCTTCTTTCCAAGTACGTATCCCTCACAAAAGCCAAGTTTTGAATGATGAATGCCATCAATCAAACCTCACTTTCTCAACACCTCTAAACCGCTTCTCCAATGTGTCTTATATGAAAATGACACAATCTGGTAGGATCAGAATCAATATAATCAACAACCAAAAAAGACTCCGCGACAACTATGGTACGCTTCAGCAAATATAGATTTCTAGCTTTTACCACTTCATCGCTATTAATGAGCCATTTGCAATTTCCAATGAATCTTTTTCTATTACACAAACCAAGATTGCACAACACCCCAACAGAAATCAAACTATGCCTTAAATTTGGTACATGCTTGACACCACACAAAGTACGAACAACGCCATCAAACATCCTAACCTTCATCGTTCCAATACTAATCATGCGACAAGTAGCGTTATTTACCATGAGAACCTCTCCTTCATCAAACTGATGATAAGTGGAAAAAGGTGTCTATCGGGTTTTATATGATAGGATGCTCCAGAGTCAATAATCCAAATAATACTATTTATAGAATAGGTAGAAGCTGTGTAAATGCCTGGATCACTCTTTGAATCTGATGTCTCCGTTGTAGAAGTTGAAACCTTTTAGGTATTGTTTTTATTCTCCAACTTGGGGCAACTTGCAATATAATGTCCAAGCCTTCTCCAATAAAGACAAACTCCCTTTGGAGCTCCCCTTGACTTGGCTCTATCTCCATCATATTTGGGTCTACTCTTACTTCTTTCCCTACATAATAAGGCCTTCAGAATCATTCTCCATACTCATGTTTTCTAATTTTTCCCTTAACATCTCATTATGCAAATTTGTCTTCACATCCTCTAAGAAAATAGAAGAATGCCCATAGATTACAGAGATAACAAAATTGTTATACTCCGCAGGCAAAGAACATAAAAGAATTACAACTTGTGCTTCATCCTTAATTTTTACTTCAGCTGCTCGTTCATAATAAGTGTGTTTATGGCATCCACATGAGCTAATACATTGGTTCCAGGCTTTACCTTGAACGAGTAAAGTTGTTGTTGTAGGATGATGTGGTTGGTGAGAGACTTGCTGTAGAACTTTTTCTAAAGAGCATCCCATAATTCCTTAGCAGTTTTCACATAAGAAAACTCTCTAAGTATTTCGTCGGAAAGGCTAAACTGGATGGTAGTAAGAGCATTCTTTAAAGAGACTTCCTCAATCTCAGTTTATCTGGATCTAAGACAACCTTAAAAGTTCTCTCTTTCTTCAACACCGCTTCCATCTTTGTCTTCCATGTGCCAAGATCACCCTTTCCATCAAATCTAACGACTCCATAATTTGTAGAGCTTCCACCAGTGCTATTCTTTATAGAATTAGACATAGTTGAAACAGTCTTCAAACAGATCAATAAGCTTTGATACTAAACTGCAGTGAAAAATAAGAGTTTTGAGAAGCAGAAGCAAAACATCCAATAATCTAGTCTATGGACAATCTCAACAATTCCAATCCAACAAAGAGAATACAAAGAAAATCAAATAGTGCAAATTATATATAAATGACAGAAAGGACAGAACACACCGATATAACGAGGTTTGGCTATGTCTACGTCCTTAGACCCAACAACCTTTACTGTCTCTTCACTTCAATGAGGAGTATAATATGAGAAGAGTATAAATCACTCAATAAATTTTACTCACCCAAAAATAGATACAGTAATAGGGATCTTGTTGAAAATATTTTGGTGAAGAACTTTCTAATCATCTTGTGTTAAAAAGATAAACAAATATCTTCATATATATATATAGGTATGATGATAAAGACTACCTTGGAGATAAGGATGAAATCTTTTCGGATTTACATGATTTGATTTTAACACAAATTTAGCATATTGGTATTTATTTCCACGTATATCCTTATTTGATTGATCCTCGAATCAATTAACATATCTTCTTAAATGAATTATCTTTCTTATTTGCGTCTCATATTTGATTGATTGCGCTAATCAATTAATATCTTCTCCCTTTTAATATTTGGAGTAGATTGAAATCATCCAAAATTAACAAGAAGAACTGAATGTTTCCATTATTAAGTTTGATATATCAATACATAATTAGACAAAACTCAATATAAAATATATGTAAAAAGGTTCTTTTGTAGTTCAAATAAAAGCAAGAAATTCCTTAATTAAATGCATCAATGTTTTGATATGCGGTATACTTCTTTGTTTTAATAAACAAACTGCAAACTGTTACATCATGTAAGGAATATAAGTCAATGAATGTAAATGTAGTGATATCATGTTATCCTAATTTTGTTTATTACACATATACATAGATATATATAATAATACAACTGCTACATGAATATAAATGCAATTTTTCCAATATCAGTTGTGCCAATGAAATACCATAAAACACAGAGTAAAACGGAAAATTAGCTTGAAAATTTGAAAAACGAAGAAGAATGATTTAATTTTTGATTGTGCTTAACACACATACACAAAAGCTAGGATCAATAGCGCCCTTTTATATAGCACCACTTGTAGCTCCCTGATATCGAACACAAGTTTATATTTAAATATTTGGTCCTTGTGATAGGAGGGAAAAACAATAAATGTTTAGATGCAAACTTATAGCTGATATCAGGGGCTTACAATATGGTGCTAGATAAAGGATGTCATTGGTCCTAGCTATGTTATCGCCAGGCAGTAAACAGACGAGTCCGACGAGTCAAACTTTGAAGTTATCAAGGCAAGACGCCCTAAGAGATGACCACAAAGCTCAAAACTCAAGTACAACCAACATCACAACACAAACGCGAGTCCACCACAAAAATTCAAGAACTCAAAATCCCAAAGCGTTGTGTCGGTACCAAGCCATATACACTTCACCATTGGAGTTCATCTTCTGCATACTAGCGCTACTTGATATTAGAGACCAATTTCCCATGTTTTTTTGTTATTCCAATGCAATTCTCCATTGATCTCCATGAACTCTTGAATCTGCAACTCGGTTCTTCTACAATTCCGTCATTTGAACTCCGAAACAAGCTAATATTGGTACAAACAACTTTGGAATCACGAAGCTAACCACAAGATGAGCCAAAGCAAAGAGTAGAAGGCAGCTAATTTGGCAATATTATGGGTTGGTAACGACCCCTACCCTAGGAGTTGTACCAACCAATCCAAGCTGATGAGGTGGCGACCTATTTTTGTGGAGAACTGGTCTATAGCAAGGAAAACGGTTCGGAGATCTTTTGGACAAGATTTCAGGCTCCCTACCTCTATAAATAGAGAGGTATGGCTCATTTTTCAAGAACTTTTTGGCACTTGCTCTCTTTTCTTTAATTTCTTGTAAACTGTGTCGGAGTTATACCGACCTGTAATGGAATTGTACCGACCCATAAGAACTTCTTTTGTAAACAATAGTACAATAAAGAAAACTTAAATTGGACGTAGGCTGTATTACCCCGAACCACTATAAACCTCTGTGTGTACTTTCTTACTCATTTTGCATTTATTTTCTTCAGTCTTCTATTCTCTACTCAATCTATTAGGCATTTGTACCATTTTTGATTCAAACATTTTGGTGCTTTCATTAGGAGCTACTTGCACTCGTTGATTTAAGACTTGGGAAGATTCAGAATGACTAGACAATCAACTAGAAGGACTGTTGTTGGAGCAAATCAACTAGAGGGCAACCAAGAGGCATCCTTAGGAGTTAACCTGAATCCATCTATATAACCAGGGATGAGATGAAGACTATAACGAATGGATTATAGGAAAGGATGATTGCTCGTCAGGAAGAGATGATGGAGAACTTCTTCAGGAGAAAGGGCATCTGGAAAATACTACCTATTCCATGAGCTAAATGGACATAATACAAATGGTTGCAGAGACCTACGGGATCTAATCGAGGAGCAGGTCAGAGATAACTGATTACAACAATATGTGAGAAGCCGAGCTGCTATGGTGGAATAAGAGTAGCCATCAACCACAGTGAATGGAAATGACCCTGGATCAAGCTCCAAGAAAGTCATCTCTTGATCAGGATGGTAGGGAATTAGGTTTGGTTCTCGCACTCTATTTCCCCTTAACCATGTAATAACATAGTATAGCCACTTACTCGTGTATGAGATCCCGAACGGTCTCTAGGCACGCTTTGAGCTAAATGCTAGGCTGTAAAGCCCGGTGAAGCAAATATTGTAATGTTTGATTTTATATTTCTTGGTATTTGAATTCGATTCCATTAAATAAATACTTTATTACTGAAACCCACTTGAACATGATGACTTATACGATTCACTTTAAGTCCTGTCTGGAAAGATGGGACCGAAGTGCAAGAAGCAAGTCCGCTCACTGGACCATGAGTAGATGGCTTGCTTGTCGTTGAGTACCCTCATCGAAGAGCGAGCAGATTGGACTCGGCAAGGGTCCGGAGAGACATGGACTTGAATCGCTTTAAGTCCCATCCAGAAAGACGGGACTGATATGTAAGAAGTAAGTCACCTCATCGAAGCATGAGCGAATGGGCTTGTTTATCATTGAGCCCCCTCATCGGAAAGTGAGCGGATTGGGCTCAACAAAGGATCCAGAGAGACCATAGATTTGATTATTGGCCAAAGAATTGATTACTGGCCCTGAACGACCATGGATTTGATTATCGGCACCTAACAACAATAGCTTTGATTATTGGCTCAAACGGTCGTCGATTTGATTATTGGCCCCAAACGGCCACAGATTTGATTAACGGTCCGGTGAGACCACAGATTTACTTACCAGCCTCGAATGGCTATAACCTTAACTAATGATCCAAAGAGATCGCGAATTCTATCGGCCTTGAATGACCATGAATTTGATCGTTGATCCAGAGATATCGTACATTAAACTAAATATAAAATGATCCGGAAACATCGAACCTAAAAATGAAAACAGATTTGATTTTGATAAAAGGATTTGAACGCCTCACAAGTGGAATAGAATTGGTAAATTACGGATGAACATGGGACGATTTTAATATGTGATGTAATGACTTCGAATGAAATTGGAATTGTGATGATGTATAGACTACACTTAGGCAAAGTCTAGAATCTTAGGCTATGATAGGTCTGGAACAACCCATAATTGACAAGAGAATCCAAAGGAAAAGGATGATTCGCAACAGCTTGATCGGCTGATAACCAGCAAGTTCAACAGCTAAAGTTCCATTAACTTATGCATTTATTTTCGAGCAAATCATACCTTCCATTCATGAGACGTGCTTTGAAGGGCACGTGTTATCCCATCTTTTGACCAAGCAGTATACAAACGAGTCTGAAGACTCAAACTTCGAAATTATCAAGGCAAGAGATCCGAAGAGATGACCACAAAGTCCAAAACTTAAGTACAACTAAAATCATAATACAAATGTGAGTCCATCACAAAAATCCAAGAACCCAAAATCCCAAAGTGTTGGGTCGATACCGACCCCACCCTATGGGTTGGTACCGACCATATACACTCCACTATTAGAGTTTATCTTCTGCATACTAGCCCTACTTGATATTAGAGACCTATTTCCAGTGTTGTTTTGTTGTTCCAATGAATTTTTCTATCGATCTCTATGAACTCTTGAATCTGCAACTATGTTCTTCTACAACTTCGTCGTTTGGACTTCAAAACAAGCTAATATTGGCATAAACAACTATGGGATCATGAAGCTAACCACAAGATGGGCCAAAGAAAAGAGTGGAAGGCAGCCAATTTGACAATATTATGGGTCAATACCGACCTCTACCTAGGATTTGTACCGACCCATCCAAACTGATGAGGTGGCGACCTAATTTTGTGGAGAACTAGTCTATAGCAAGGAAAATGGTCTGGAGATCTTTTAGGTAAGATTTTAGGCTCCCCATCTCTATAAATAGAGGGGTAGGGCTCAATTTTTAGGATCTTTTTGGCTCTTGATCTCTTTTATTTAATTTCTTGTAATCCCTGTCGGAGTTATAATAACTCGTAACGAAGTTGTACCGACCCATAAGAACTTCTTCCTGTAAATAACAGTATAGTAAAGGAAAACTTAAAGTGGATGTAGGCCGAAGTATGCCAAATCACTATAAATCTCTGTGTGTATTTTCTTACTCATTTTTCATTTATTTTCTTCACTTTTCTATTCTCTACTCAATCTATTAGGTGTTTGTGTCATTTTTGGTTCAAACGGCTATATATATTTATATATATATATATGTGTGTGTGTGTGTGTGTGTTTTGTTTTCACTATAATGTGGTACAAACACCTAATAGAGATTTTGTAGAGAAATAAATGAAGAATATAAAATAAAATAGGTGAAACAAGCAATTAAATAAGAAGTCAAAGCAATAATAGGAACACAACGATTTATAGTGGTTCGGCGTTGTTTGCCTACATCCACATTGAATAGATAGCTTTATTAATCACTCTTTCAAATGAGGACAATAGGAATCAGATGAAAATCCTTAGTTATAATAGAGCATAAAGCAACAAGCAAGATAAAAGTCCCTAAAATGAATAATCAAGCCTATATTTATAGAGGAAAATGGCGAAATATCTTCCTAAAAATTCGGTAGAAGGATCTCCAAAACCATATGGGCCCAAAGGAGGAATCGCATGGCCCAAATCCCAAGAAATAGGGATTAATGTTGATCCCTATTTTGGAGGAATTTGATCGTGTGATCCCTATGAGAGCTTCTCCATGTTGTAATATGCTTAGACTCAAAGTTTCATGCCAGTTGGGTTAGTAGAACTTGAGTTATTGCTTGAACTTTGTTGCAATGTGTGTTGTTACATGATTCTGGCTGATCCCTATGGAGGGAAGTGGGTCGATCCCCCTTGCTTAGTCCTTTTGATATGTGATCCCTAGGGTAGGCTCCCTAGGGTCCCCACATCTTGTTTCCAAAGTTTCATATGCATTGGACATCTGACCTTGAGATATCAATTTTTTTCCATTGAATTGCACTTGTATGGCTGAAGTAGACCGATCCCTATGACTGAGAATGATTATAGCCGATCCCTTTTCTGTGTTAAACTATATTCCATACTTTGAACATTCTGCATTGCATATCTCTTAGTTTCGTTTGATCAGGGCTTCATATTATCATTTATAATTGATTTTTGGACCCCATAATCATTGCTCTGGACTTACTGGCCTTGACGATAGTTGAATCTAACTTATCCAATCAGTTCATATATAGTCGGGTCAAAATGCCGGATACCCAAAGTACGCCTTGTGCTGACATGACGTGATTTGAGTCAAAGCAAGTTAGAGTCTTCGAAAAGAATTCCATCTAGTTTTCTAAATAGTCGCTATCCTTCCATCGATTTTTTTTCCAAAGTGTCATATCTCCCTTTGATCGTCATGCCACTTGGTCGATTTTCAATATAAATTCAGAATTATATTCCGTCAGTTGATATCTATGTCCGGTTCTACGAGACTAGTAAGCTTTGGCTATCTGATCCAGTCTCGACCTTGAAAGCTTTAGGTTTGTATTCAATTTCTGTCGATTTCAAAAATTGAATTTTTAGAATATACACGTGCACGTTAAGATACATGTTCTTGTCGTTAACTCCCGGACGCGTTTGCACGCTCTTGGGTTATCACCAATTTTCATTGAATTAGATGCAATTCTAATGCATTTTATATTTTTTACTTTATATAGTTTTTATGCACATGTTTCCAGGAACATAAGGTTCATAACTGATCCCTTCTTTCTCTCTCTTTCTTTTATGTTCATAGGGATCATCATTCTTCTAGCTGATCCCCCTCATTTTTTATAATAGGGATCAGAATTCTCCTTTAACCGATCCCTTTCTCTCCCAACTTCTTTCTTCTCTTCTTCTTCTTTTTTAATATGGACTGGATTGGATCCCCAAGTTGAGGGATCATAGCCAATCCTTTCTTATGTTGGGCACTTAATCTTTTTGGCCTCGTGGAGAATGAAAAGGAAGTTGATCCCTCTAGTCTCATATATAAATTAACACTCTCCTCTCCATCCCTTATTTTATTTCATTTCATTTTTGCCTTCATTTTCTTCAAGCTCGTCTACAAACTCTCCCCCTCCAATTCGCATCCGATCCATCTTCTCGAATCAAACACTGTTTCCATCTTCAGATCCACCATTCTTTTCTGTTTTTGGACCATCATTCTACCTTCGATTCGAATCAAAGTCCAAAATCTCCTTTGAGTAACTCGTGTTCTATACATTTAGGTAGGTTCTCTTGCATTTACTTTGGTTCGTGAAGAAATAATGGGTTTTGTTTACATCAATTAACATGAGTGTTGGTTGAGTTTAGAGAAGATGAGATGGATGGTGGCGATGCAGGGTTCGGCGAGATGGTAGAGGAGGAGAAAGGAGAGGAGTGAAGCATGGAGGAAGTAGAGGGATCGGTGTAGAAGGTTGAGGTGGAGGATGAGAAAGGTTAAGTATATGGATCGGTGTAGTGGCTTTTAGAGGGATTGGTATTTGAAGTTCGAAGAGGGATCGTTGACGGAGTACTTTCTAAGGGGTCGGTTATGTTGAGTTTGGCATAGGGGTTGGTTGTATTGGTGGATGAGGGATCGGTTGTTTGTGGACTCTAGAGGGATCGGTGTAAAATAGGGATCAGCTATTGGCTTCATGGGAGAGATCGGTTGTAGGCTTCATGAGAGAGTGCGAAGGATCAGAATTTTTAGATAAAGGAATCGGCTATGGGTACAGCCGATTCTAAATTTTGAGTTGAACTTTAACACTTGAGCAAACAATCCAAATTCACTTGCATGAACAATTAGAACCAATCCTATCTCAATGAATTTGAACTTATGACGATGATGAATAGTGGGATTTGCATATCCAATATCGAACTCGAAATTGAATGACTAAACTTTTGGGACTTAGAATATGAACTAAAACTTAACATATGGACTTCAATAATGGACTTTGCACTTCGATATGTCGATGGTCGATCCCAAAGCTTACACAACCGATCAATCTAAACGCCAGTTGAGATGGTCAGCGATGACGGTCACTTTGCTCAGAATCCAAAGTCCTGCACTTACTTTTGCTTTTAACTTTGAACTGTTTATCACTGCACTGCACAACACTGCACCACACTAGTTTACACTCAGCACAGGGGGATAGGTAAAATTTTCTAATCTTGATTATCTACTTAGTTTAGTTGATATGGGCTCCAGACGTTCAGAGTGTTTAGCCACAATGCCTTTTGGAAAACCTTCACAACACAGCAATCTCGGAGTGATGTCAAGTTCTGCAACTATATCCGGTAGACTTTCCCCTGACAATCAAACTGAGCGACCGGAGGTTTCCAGCCCATTGGTCGACTTTTTCTCTGATGTTCCTACCCTTCTGGTGGAAGAGATAAGTCCTACCCCTGACAATATAGAAGGTGTTGTAATTGGGGATAAAACGACGGATACCCAAGCCTCTAGAATTGGCAAGGCCACTCTCTATAGACTATGCTCTAAATATAGGGTTCCATTTGGAGATGTTCTAGTCCTTTCAGTGAATGACAGGGCTCATTTGCCCCCGGAGGGTATACGGCATGCAATAAATTTATGTGCTACGCCGGATGTGTGCTGCCTTTTAATTCTTTTATCCAAAAAATGCTAAATTATCTGGGAATAACTCCTGCTCAGCTGCATCCAAACAGCTATGCTTTTCTTCATGGTACTTTCTTCCTATTTATGAATGTTTTGTTCCACCACCATCTCCTGAGGACATCAGGTTTATCTATAATTTCAAACGACGGATAGGAAGCCTTTCTTACACTTTCCTCGAGCCTTCACCCACATGTCAACTTCTAACTGGTGCTTGGAACAAGCTCAGTATCTTTAAACATGAATGGTTCTACGTTCATTATCCGCCTAGCTTCGCGAGACGATGGTTGGAAGGATGTAAGTATTGTCTTTACTTTATTCTCAAATTCTTTAGCCCAAACCGTATCCAAAACTAACTAATACTTTGAAAATTTATAGGTGTCCATCCATATCCAGAAGGCAATAGTTTCTCAAAGGCAGTTTCTACAATTCGTGCCACCCCAGTTGAGGATAGGTACATCAGATCCCTGGTAACCGATAAATGGTTATCTCCTTTTGGGCTGTTAGAGGAAGGTCGCAGCATCAGGCTTCCAAGAAGTGTGGCACCACCAAGGAATGCTACGAAACAAGAAGGCGGTGCTAATAGCCATGTCGTGCCCCCAGTCGAGGAGGCTCAGGACGATGCCAAAGAGGGTAAAATTAGAGGTAATGAAGCCAACAAACCAAGTGATATTGATGCAGGTCCGGGAAATACGCCTGGGAAATCGAACCATCACAAAGCGCAATCTCATATGCCAACAAGAAAAGGAAAAAAGTCACTTATAAACTCTATAGAGAGAAAAATCGCTGAAGAGCCAGAGTTCATCATCACCTCTGTTAAAGAAGAGTCTTCCTCTTAACATTTAGAAAGTTCGATGGAAGGGTTCTCGAATCTCCCAATCCCTGATGATATGTGACATCCCCTATCTAGAGGCCCAAAACTAAGCGCTACAGATGTTGCAGTCATCTATAGTATTAACTTCCGGCTACTAAATACGGCTATGTTAAAGATTTCAATAATATCAGAAGCACTTGAATATGAAACAAAACACGGATTTCAAAACAGCTTTTACTTCATTACATTTCAAAACCAATTGTTTCACATTCAAAACACATAATCCGAAATCGTTCCCAAGCACAGATAAAATATAATTATTACAAATTACATCAAGAGCGGTATATGATGATATGCCCTTGGTTGATCAGAGTCATATGGTCAGAATGGACCTAATACAATCACATCGGAAATACATCAAAACATAACAAGAACTGCAAATCCTAAATAGCTATCTGTTTGCCTCCGGCATGCCTCCGGTAGCTTTATTCGTCATCCTACTAAACCTAAAAAAGACCTTAATCCCTCATAATACTCAAATTAATTTTGAGCACCCGAGAGTTTAAGGGAAAAACATAATCTTCGAGTCAGACATAAAGTCTGGTATGAATAATACTATACATCCCGGTTAAACATGTTACGTGTGACCACACAGCTTAGCCGAACGGGTTTCGCCTCACTAACATCCTTTTTTTAAAACATATCTTTGCAAACCTTTTACAAAACCATATACTGTGCTCCTGCATCCACAATGGTTAAATACTGTAAAGTAATCATTATGTAAACATACATAAATCTATGGTAATAATGAACTATCTGTTCAAATACATAGGTTTTGTTTGGATAACTTTAACCTTTGGCTGACTCGGGACTACCAGACGATATAATCAAAATTAACCTAACACTCGTTAGGTGTTCTTCTTCTGGATTATCTATCCTTAACTATATGTTAAATATTTCACTTCTGGACAGCATGACCCTAACTTAATCATCTCCCAGGTCTTCCCGATCCTAATGGTTTTTCATGCTCACCAATAACCTATCCGTATAAAAACATATATTCCTTTCGATGTGTAATCATAATTTTAGCCTACCTATGACCAAGCCCTACACGTTGAAATTTTGGACAACAATTAGCTGGGGCTAATAGCTAATGTATAAGGCGCGACCTCATACTAGTCCCATCTGGTATTCTAATATCTGAGTCATTTTCACTTAAGAATCCCCTCCCATAATTTTCCTTGAAAACATTTCCAAACCGATTTAAACCTTTAAATCAAATTTAAACAGGGAATAGTATATAATCTATATACTTTACTCAAAATCATATCACCGTGTTATATATCCTCTTTACTCAAACTTTAGTTGATGAAAACACTTAGCCATTTGAAAGAACCTCTTTCTACACTTTAGAAATCATCTATTTCAAATTCAAATATCAAAACTTTTGAAAACAATAAAACTTTGGACATCCTTCTTTAAAATCTCTTTAAAAAATTTCCTTAGAATACCTTGGAAAACCTTCCATCTCAAACCTTTCAAAACCATTCACTTAAACCTTTCGAAATCATTCATTTAAATCTTTCGAAATCATTGAACTTAAACTTCTCGTGGTTGATCATCAAACTTTTCGAAATCATTCAGCCAAAACATTTCGAAACCATTGTACCAAACCTTTCGAAATAAACTTTCAAACCTTTCGAAATCATTCAA
The DNA here is from genome assembly GCA_030737815.1 of Allium fistulosum. Lineage (NCBI taxonomy): Eukaryota > Viridiplantae > Streptophyta > Magnoliopsida > Asparagales > Amaryllidaceae > Allium > Allium fistulosum. The sequence continues at coordinate 1,120,396,889 of CM060904.1, read as the reverse complement.
CTAAATTTTTTTCAAACCATTGAGTTTAACCTTTCAAAATCAATCTTCAACCTTTCGAAGGCTTACTGGTTACAATTCAAAACAAATGGAAAACCTTCTTTTTAAAACCTTTCTAGGTTGTCAGAAGAAACCTTTCAACTAAGCCGAAAGCTCTGCTTCAAAAGCTTTAAGCATATCCTTTAAAACAACTCTTTCGAAAGCTTTGGGTTATACTTCAATTTATAAAACAAGGGTAAGACACCTAAGTCGAAAGCTTCCTTTCGAAAGCATTAGGAGAAGCGGCTGGTTTTAAAACAAGTATACCTTTCATCTTTGTCGAAGGGTTCAAAACAAAACAAAGCAAACAAAGCGGCATCAACCTTTCGACTATGTCAAAAGGTTTTAAATAAAAACCTTTGTTTAAACATTTGACCTGGTCGAAAGCAACCAAGTCAAAAGCTCTAATTTGAAAGCAAAGCAGGCAAAAGCTTTTGATTTATAAACAAACATACCCAAATCTCTTCGGCCATTAACCCTTCAACTAAGTACCTTTCGACCTTGTCCAATTCATTACATACCAAGCTACTTGATACCATATGCATTGGTTTGACCTTACCGAAAGCTTTAAACCTCTCGACATGGTCGAAAGGTCTGGGCCGGAATGTTTCTGCTATAATAGGCCGAAACATGCTAAAAGTATGATTTCTTTGTTTTTAACTTAAAAAAGATAACTTTTCAACTAACCTGCCTTTGTTTGCCAAATTTTCATTGGTTAACAAATTCTTTTTAGAAACATGTTGCCACTATTTTCGAAATTAATAATCATTTTATTTTACAAAATGCACATTCTCCTTAATTAAATATATGAAACATATAAGTCTCATACCTTAAATAATTTTATATGTTCATCAAAACACTTAGGAAAAATCTAGAAAAATCCCAGAAAATCTATTTTAATATGTTGCCTAACATATAAAAATTTCAACCCCAAATAATTATTATTTTAGCCAAAAATAATTTATAACCCAATAAACAATTTCCTTCGCTAGAAAATTAATATAAAATCTACCATAATTCGGAAAATCGTGAAAATTGAAACCCATCTCTAAAATATCATTTCTGACCTATATTCAAATTTTCAAGGCATTTGGATGTCAATAAATTGGGTTTTCATGTCAAACATATCATAAAAATTTAACATGAACATATATAATCCATCAACAATCATATATAGAACTTTAATCATCAAAACATGACATATACTTGCAAAAACATTTCGGATCTAATCATAAAATCGAAAACTAAAAGAAAATGGGATGCAGTGATTATTCACCTTAGCTTTGAGATTATAGATGAAAGATTTGATTGTTGAATTAATTGATTACTTCTCTTCTCTTGAATCCTTGCTTTAATTCTTCTTTTGAGAATAGGAAATGGTGGCCGACCTTAGGTATTTTAGTTTGAGTGAAATGAGAATGAAAATGAATGTGGGTTACCCATCTCCTAAGAGTTTAGGGTATAAGGTTTTATTATTTCCTATATTGCCCTTCTCATATCCTAACACATTATTAATGTTAATTCATTTTAGTTAATCACTTAACATGGCACAGCTACCTTTAACTAATCAAATCCCAACCTATCAATCCTCTCATTATTTAATTTGATTTACTAATTAAATATCCTAAATAATGTTATGAAAATATGGGGTGTTACAGACTTCCCACCTTAAAGAATTTCGTCCTTGAAATTATGATAAGGTATATAACACAACAATCAAAGGTAAAACATACCATCAAACAAATTCGGGTGAGAGTCTCTAATCCAGCTCTCCACTTCCCAAGTACAGTCTCTTGCATCATCATTCCACTGAACCTTAACTAACTTGACTGTCGTGTTCCTTAATTTCGTCTCATCTCTAGCCACAATCTGAATGGGCTTTCTTACTATAGTCAAATCCGGCTCTACTACTAAATCTTCTAACACTGTAGGTTCTATGGTAGTCTCCGGGTCTCTAACACATTTCCTAAGATGAGAAACGTGGAAAACATCATGGACTCAAGTCAAACTACTCGGTAACTCTATTCTATAAGCGAGTTTCCTGATCCTCTCAACAATACAAAAAGGGCCATTGAATCTAGGAGCTAACTTTCATGATTTCTCAAATCTTATCACACCCTTCATTGGTGAAACCTTAATAAACACATAGTCCCCGACAGAAAATTTCAAATCTTTTCTTCTTCTATCAGCATAACTTTTCTGCCTAGATTGACCTTCCTTCATCCTAACTCGGATCAACTCAATCTTCTCCGCAGCTTCCTTCACCAAATCCGGACCAAGAACCAATCTATCCTCGGTCTCTAACTAACATATGGGAGACTTGCATGGTCTTCCATACAAAGCTTCAAACGGTGCCATCCCAATATAAGTCTGATAACTATTTTTATACGAGAACTCGACTAGATGAAGATGGTCCTCCCATGATCCCCCAAAATCCAATACATAAGCTCTTAACAAATCCTCCAAGATTTTCTTAACTCTTTCCGTTTGCCCATCAGTCTGTGGATGGTAAGCGGTACTCATGTTGAGCTTGGTTCCTAATGCTTCCTATAGACTTTCCAGAACTCACTAGTAAACAAAGAATCTCTATCACTAACAATACTACTAGGAATCCCGTGCAGTCTAACTATATTCTTCATAAATAACTTCGCCAAACTAGGTGCCGTCCTAGTTGACTTTACCAGAATGAAATATGCACTCTTGGTCAGTCTATCTACTATGACCCATATACTTTCATTCCCTCTATTAGATCTTGGCAACCCATCATTGAAATCCATAGAAATAGAATCCTACTTCCACAACGGAACTTCCAACGGTTGAAGCAATCCGCTTTGTTTTTGGTGTTCAGCCTTTGCCAGTTGGCAGTTCAAGCACTGCTTAACACACAAACCAATATCCCGTTTCATACCTTCCCAGAAGAAACTTCTCTTCATATCCTGATACATCTTCGTTCCTCCTGGATGGATAGTGAACTTCGAACGATGGCATTCATCCAAAACTTCCCTCCTCATTTTTTCTACATTCGGAACACACAACCTTCCTCTCTTTCTCAACCACCCATTTTGGTCAAGAATGAAATCCTTTAGGTCATCACTCTTTGTTCCTTCCCTCAACCTTTTGATCCATTCAGCCAAAATTGGATCCTCCTCTTGCTTAGAAGTTGTCTTTTCAATCATTACTGGCCTAACGTCTAAACAAGACAATACAACACTTCCGGTACTAGAACCTTCCCCGGATCTAAACTGTACACTACAAGCTAACAATGCTTCCAAATCTTTCCACTTAGCAATCATAGCCAAGACTGCATTCTGATGTTTCCAGCTGAGTGCATCCACCACCTTATTTCCTTTTCCAAGTGTGTACTTAATTCCAAAATCATAAGCAGCAATAAACTCCAACCACCTCTACTGTCTCATGTTCAGCTCCTTCTGAGAGAACAAGTATTTCAATGACTTATGATCGGTATAAAGCTCAAACCGCTCTCCCAAAAGATAACGCCTCCAACCTTCAAAGCAAATACGATGGCAGCTAACTCCAAGTCATGCATAGGATACCTAAATTTATGTGGTCTGAGATGTCTAGAAGCATAAGCAATCACTTTACCTCTTTTTATGAACACAACTCCCAATCTGGTTCCACACGCGTCGGTATAAACTACCAAATCTTGATTCCCCTCCGGAACCACTAACACCGGTGCATTGGTCAATAAGTGTTTCAAGGTCTGGAATGCTTCCTCACACTTATCAGTCCATACGAACTTCACATCTTTCGCGTAAGCTTGGTCATCGATGCAGCTATCCGCGAAAAATCCTTTATAAACCTTCGATAATATCCAGCCAATCCAAGAAAGCTTTTAATCTCGGTCACCGTCTTGGGTCTCTTCCAATTATTCACGTCTCAATCTTAGTTGGATCTACAGACAACCCTTTCTCTAAGACGACATGGCCAAGGAACTTCACTTCCTTCTTCCAAAAATGACACTTCGAAAACTTAGCCCTCAACTGATGCTTCCTCAACGTTTTGAGCACAACTCTAAGATGAACTTCATGCTCCCTCTCATCCTTAGAGTATACCAAAATGTCATCTATGAAGACCAATACAAATCTTTCCAAGTGTTCTCAGAAAATCCTATTCATCGGATCCACAAAGAATGCTGGTGCATTAGTCAGTCCGAACGGCATAACTAACCATTCATACGATCCATATCTTGTCCTAAACGCCATCAAAAGAATGCTATCCTCCGCCACTCTAAGCTGATGAAATCCCGTTGCCAAATCTAGCTGAGAGAATACCTTGGCCCCACTTAACTGATCGAAAAAATCGTCAATTCTTGGTAATGGATATCGGTTCTTTATCGTCTTCTCATTCAACTAACGATAATGGATACGCAGCCTTAACGATCCGTCCGGCTTCTTAGCAAATACAGCGGCAGCTCCCCATGGTGAACTACTTGGTTAGATAAAACTCTTGCCTTCCAAATCAACCAATTGCACCTTCAACTCTCTCATCTCGGTGGGAGTCATTCTACTTGGTGGTCTGCTCACCGGTTCTGCTTCATGCACTAAATCAATCCGAAACTCAATGGCTCGTTTTGGTGGAAACCCAGTTACCGGCTCAAACACATCTACGAATTCTCTAATTATAAAGACTCGAAGCAACTCATCCTCCAACTCCATAGTACCCAGTAAAACATACATTTCACAACTACGGTTCTCTACGGTATAAACTATCTGATCACTACAATCCGATTGACTAAGTGATATTTTCCTATCATGGCAACATATCCTAGTATCATATTTACTTAACAAATCCATCCCAATGATGATACCAAATCCCCCAAAGTCAAACACATGCAAATAGCACTCAAAAGTATGGCCTAGCAAATCAAACTCTAAATGGTCACACCTCATCCCAAGTGTTTCATACCCTCCTATCGGATTTGCAACCCTTAAGGAAGTAACTAGATATGAGGGTTCTAGGTTAAGCTTATCTACCAAACATCGAGAAATAAAAGAATGAGATGCTCCAGTATCAAATAGAACGCTAACAGACATACCGTGAATCTGCAGCGAGCCTCCCAAAACAGCCTTCCCCTTGTCCTGCACAACTGGCCTTGAGGTTGTGGGCTCCAAAGCATAAACTTGCCCCTTTCCTTCTCTTGCAGGTTCTGGGCACTTGTTCTTGTAATGACCGATCTGATCACGATTAAAACATCTAACATTCTTCTTTCCACCAACCTCTTTTCCTTTTCCTTTACCGGTTCGACACTCATTAGCATAGTGTCCCTTTTTGTCGCATTTGCAGCAAACCACTTCATCCTTTCCTTTCTTCTGTGCTCCCCCTTTCTGAGCATTCTTTTTCTGGAAAAACTTTCTTTTCTGGCCCTGTCCCACCTGGGCCTCCTTCATTTTCTTCCTCAAGCAAGCCAACGCCTCTTCCTGCCTTAATGCAATTTCAACCACTACATCACTGGGATCTCTCAAATGCGGCAAAGTGGCACTTATCAACTCTGGCCTTAAGCCCCTTATAAACTTTTCATTCCTCTTGATCACGGTGTCTACCAAAGCATACTCGTATCGGGCCAACTCCTCAAACTTCCTCGCATACTCCAAGACGGACATATCTCCTTGTTCTAATTCAGCAAACTTCCTCACCAACGCCGACTGCGCCATTACGGACATAAATATTTCTGAAAACCTTCTCCTAAACTCCTCCCAGGTTATGGTTTCCTCATCAACCCCAGCAGTGACAGTATTCCACTAGAATAGAGCAGCTCCCTACAACTACCTCGAAGCCAATCTCTTCTTTTGTGCATCATTCAATCCTAAGTCAGCAAAAATTCTCTCGCAATGCAGTAGCTAATTTTCCACCTCGATCGCATCTTCAGTACCAATAAACGGCTTCCCTACAAGCCTGATGTAATACCTACTCAGGTTAGCATACTGGTTGGCCATCGGAACTTCCTGAGCTCCACCTTTAACAACATTACCTCCGACAATTCCGGCTGCAATTCCAGCTTGCATCATATTTACAAAGAATTGATACATTGCCCCTATGTCCATCTGGGAGCTCCTGCACCAACAATTCTGCTTGTGCCTGACCGAGACCTCTATTAATGTTTGGTCGGGCATTTCCATTGGTGGTGGTGCTATCTACTCTGAGATTAACTCTGCCTCTTCTTCCTTCCATATCTATATTCAAACCTTGTGAGATACAAATGAATAGCCTAACTAAGATAGGAGTTTAGAGATATAGTGTATACTTATTTATATAGCAAATACAAGTACGTTACTATAGGGTTATCCCATACCTCGATCTTAACTCTAATTTCTAAGGATTATGTTTTCAAAAATCATTTTTAGTTAAAGTATTTCATAAACCATGCTCTGATACCAAGCTGTGACATCATCTATCTAAAGGTCCAAAACTAAGCACTACAGATCCTGTAGTCTTCTATAATATCAGCTTCCGACGAATAAATACGTCTATGTTAATGATTTCAATAATATCATAAGCACTTGAATATGAAACAAAACACCGATTTCAAAATAGATTTTACTTTATTACATTTCAAAACCAATTGTTTCACATTCACAACACATAATCCCAAATTGTACTCAACCACAGATAAAATATAATTATTACAAATTAAGTCAAGAGCGGTATATGATGATACCCCCTTAGTTGATCAGAGTCATATGGTCATAATGGACCTAATACAATCACAGCAGAAATACATCAAAACATAACAAGAACTGCAAATCCTAAATAGCTATCCGTTTGCCTCCTGCATGCCTACGGTAGCCTTATTCGTCATCCTACTAAACTTGAACAAGACATTAATCCCTCAGCCTGCTCAAATTAATTTTGAGCACCTCGGAGTTCAAGGGAAAAATATAAACTTCGAGTCAGACATAAAGCCTGATATGAATAATAGTATACATCCCGGTTAAACATGTTAAGTGAGACCACGCCGCTTAGCGGAACGGGTTTCCCCTCACTAACATCCTTTTTTAAAACATATCTTTGCAAACCTTTTGCAAAACCATATACTGTGCTCCTGCATCCACAATGGTTAAATATTGTAAAGTAATCATTATGTAAGCATACATAAATCTCTGGAAATAATGAATTATCTGTTCAAATACATAAGTTTTGTTTCGATAACTTCTAACCTTTGGCTGACTCGGGCCTACCAGACGATATAATCAAAATTAACCTAACACCTGTTAGGTGTTCTTCTTCTGGATTATCTATCCTTAAGTATATGTTAAATACTTCACTTCTGGACAGCCTGTCCCTAACTTAATCATCTCCCAGGTCTTCCAGATCCTAATGGTTTTTCAGGCTCATCAATAACCTATCTGTATATAACATATATTCCTTTCGGTGTGTAATCATAAATTTAGCCTACCTATGACCAAACCCTACACACTAGAATTTTGGACAACAATTAGCTGGGGCTAATAGCTAATGTATAGGGCGCGACCTCATACTAGTCCAATCTGGTATTCTAAAATCCAAGTCATTTTCACTTAAGAATCCCCTCCCATAATTTTCCTTGAAAACATTTCCAAACCGATTTAAACCTTTAAATCAAATTTAAACAGGGAATAGTATATAATCTATATACTTTACTCAAAATCATATCACCATGTTATATATCCTCTTTACTCAAACTTTAGTTGATGAAAACACTTAGCCATTTGAAAGAACCTCTTTCTACACTTTAGAAATCATCTATTTCAAATTCAAATATCAAACCTTTCAAAATCAAACCTTTCGAAAATAATAAAACTTTGGACATCCTTCTTTAAAATCTCTTTAAAAAATTGCCTTGGAAAACCTTCCATCTCAAACCTTTCAAAACCATTCACTTAAACCTTTCAAAATCATTCATTTAAATCTTTCAAAATCATTGAACTTAAACTTCTCGTGGTTGATCATCAAACTTTTGGAAATCATTCAGCCAAAGCATTTCGAAACCATTGTACCAAACCTTTCAAAATCAATCTTCAAACCTTTCGAAATCATTCAACTAAAAACTTTTCAAACCATTGAGTTTAACCTTTCAAAATCAATCTTCAACCTTTCGAAGGCTTACTGGTTATAATTCAAAACAAATGGAAAACCTTCTTTTTAAAACCTTTCTAAGTCGTTGGAAGCAACCTTTCGACTAAGTCGAAAGCTCTGCTTTAAAAGTTTTAAGCATATCCTTTAAAACAACTCTTTCGAAAGCTTTGGGTTATACTTCAATTTATAAAATAAAGGTAAGACACCTAAGTTGAAAGCTTCATTTCGAAAGCATTGGGAGAAGCGGTTGGTTTTAAAACAAGTATACCTTTCGTCTTTTTCGAAGGGTTCAAAACAAAACAAAGAAAACAAAGCGGCAGCAACCTTTCGACTATGTCGAAAGGTTTTAAATAAAAACCTTTATTTAAACATTTGACCTGGTCGAAAGCAACCAAGTCGAAAGCTCTAATTCGAAAGCAAAGCAGGCGAAAGCTTTTTATTTATAAAAAAAACATACCCCAACCTCTTCGGCTATTAACCCTTCGACTAAGAACCTTTCGACCTTGTCCAATTTATTACATACCAAGTTACTTGATACCATATGCATTGGTTTGACCTTGCCGAAAGCTTTGAACCTCTCGACATGGTCGGAAGGTCTGTGCCGGAAGGTTTCTGCTATAATAGGCCGAAACATGCTAAAAGTATGATTTCTTTGTTTTTAACTTAAAAAAGATAACTTTTCAATTAACTTGCCTTTGTTTGTCAAATTTTCATTGGTTACAAATTCTTTTCAGAAACGTGCTGCCACTATTTTCGAAATTAATAATCATTTTATTTTACAAAATGCACCTTCTCCTTAATTAAATATATAAAACATATAAGTCACATACCTTAAATAATTTTATATGTTCATCAAAACACTTAGGAAAAATATGGAAAAATCCCAGAAAATCTATTTTAATATGTTGCCTAACATATGAAAATTTCAACCCCAAATAATTATTATTTTAGGCGAAAATAATTTATAACCCAATAAACAATTTCCTTCACTAGAAAATTAATATAAAATTAACCATAATTCGGAAAATCATGAAAATTAAAAATCATCTCTAAAATATCATTTCTGACCTATATTCAAATTTTCAAGGCATTTGGATGTCATTAAATTGGGTTTTCATGTCACACAAATCATAAAAATTCAACATGAACATATATAATCCATCAACAATCATATATACAACTTTAATCATCAAAACATAGCATATACTTGCAAAAACATTTCGGATCTAATCATAAAATCGAAAACTAAAAGAAAATGGTATGTAGTGATTATTCACCTTAGCTTTGAGATTATATATGAGAGATTTGATTGTTCAATTAGTTGATTACTTCCCTTCTCTTGAATCCTTGCTTTAATTCTTCTTTTGAGAATAGGAAATGGTGGCCGACCTTAGGTATTTTAGTTTGAGTGAAATGAGAATGAACGTGGGTTAGCCATCTCCTAAGGGTTTAGGGTATAAGGTTTTACTATTTCCCATATTTCCCTTCTCGTATCCTAACACGTTATTAATGTTAATTCATTTTAGTTAATCACTTAACATGGCACGACTACCTTTAACTAATCAAATCCCAACCTATCAATTCTCTCGTTATTTAATTTGATTTACTAATTAGATATCCTAAATAATTTTATGAAAATATGGGGTGTTACATGATATCATGACCTATGACTTCTCCGACATCAGTATTGGGGGGCTCAATTCTCCCACCAGGACTGGTGACGACATTCCTCCCACTAGCAAGGGGGAAAATACTCCTATGAGCAAGGCTATAGTAACTGGTCCGTCAGGGGACACTGGGGCACTCATAATCACACGCACTACACTGCACGATTTTCGTCTATCTTTTATTTGATGGTCACTTATACGATCTTGTTTGATTTGCAGGTGCTATGTCTCATTCCCGTGCTTTCGATCGCTTGAGGGTCTCCTCAATATAGTATAGATCTAGTCGCGGTCCAGAATTTGGCAGGCGTCGAGAAAGAGATGATAGCCAGAAAAGAAGTCATCGCTCAAGGAAGTCTTCATCTTCTAAACACAAGTCCCAATCTCAATCGTCTCATCAGGAAGTTTAGCCCAATCTTTATGTACATAGTGGTCATCAAATCTCTTCCCATGATCTCTAAACCTTTGTGCCATCGAGCATTATTCAAGTTCATCTGGTTCTTGATAGCCTCACGATTGTACGTCGAGAAAACGCCCAATTGTTACTTATGATCAAGCTTTGACTACTGCAGATCCTGAGGCTTTCACAGTAGAAAGATTGGCTGAACTTATGGTCAATTTTCCAATAATCTACTTTGATGGTCTTAAGTTCTTTCCTTCTATCCATACAATTCCAGGGAGTGCTAAAGCAAGTTCATTTGCATGTGTAAATGATGTTTTCGTGCAGTATGACGCATTCCAACATTTAGCCGAGAAAATCTATAAGATTTCTACTGAGAGACAACATGAAATCGATCGCCTCAAGCTAGAGGCGATCCATGATAAAGACATAATTAAACATCAAGATGATGAGATCTTGGACTTGACAATGAAGCTAGCCGGGGCAAAAAAGAGCGCTAAAGAAACATCCAAGGCGGTTACTCGTTTGGAAATGACTCACAAAAAGGAACTGGATGTTGTCCTCAACCACAGCGGTGTGCTTTCTTTGGAAAAGGATACACTGCAAAAAGAGAAAAACACTCTGGCCCATCGCATTGAGGAACTTGAAGAACTCCTTAAGAATGTAAAGAAAGAAAAACTCAAAGCTCAGGAGGAGTCTCAAAGATATTGTGAAGAGGTCATCGAAGCCCAGGGATTGAAATTAAACTTTACGAGCAACTCACTCAAATTGAAGTCCTCAAGGAAGAGGCAAGAGAAGCTGGCCATAATGAAGTTAGAGAGCAGATCGAGACCCAGTTGGAGGATGCCAAAGAGCTGGTCGGAATGAGATTAAGGACATGTCCAATCCTTTAATTGTTGAATATAACGCTAAAGTCCTAATCCATCATGATTTGAGTTTTCTTGGAGAGGGCTATCTCGAATCGCTCGCCAAGGCTTAGGGATATATTTTTAAAATGAAGAAAAAAGCCCTTGGCGAAGCTGATTTGGATGAGGAGAAAATGGTATGGAAAATTCTTTGTAGGGATGAAATTTAAGATCTTGTCGCGGCAAGGCTCTGATACTTTGATATTTTAGCACCCTCCGGCAAAGGAAAAAACATCGACGAAGCTTCGGAGTCTGATCCCAAAGGTCCCCTTTCACTTCAAATAGCCGGAGCATTAATTTCACTTGGCCTGGAATAGGATCTAAGCTATGATCTGGACAAACCTAGTTATCAATCAAAGGTGTTGACACCTATTCAAGAGGGGGGCATTCCAGCGACAACTGAAAGTCAGCCGGACATAGGTATCCCACTTTACTCTCTATTATTCAAGAGATTTTGTTCCTCATACCGAATAGTAATGTGTTTATTTTCTTATTCCCGTGAATCTATAGGTCTTCTGGGTCCTAGTCAAACTCCAGGAAGCAGTGCCGCCGTGGAACAACAACTGACATTTACTGAAATTCCGGCGGCTACCGACATTCCAGGGTCCGATGCTTAAGTTATTGGATCGACGACCAGTTGCTGCTAGATGAATCAGATGATGTTGTGATCACCGGTGCCTCAGAATATACCGATGAGCTCAGCTTGAAGGACCGCATCGAGAGGGAGGAGTTATTGAAGAAAAGGCTAAAGCTGAACCCGCTAACGTGGACATTGATGATTCGAATCTCGTCCTACTACAAGTTATTCCACACGATGGGTCGGATCCCGAAGAACTCCCTCCAACCTCTGAAAGGTCTCCTGCCAAGAGCGGTAAAGGACCAAAGATAAGGATAGGCGGAATCTCGAGTGGTGCTACTCCTAAATAATCCAAAAGAGAAAAAGGCAAAAGAAATAGCCATCACTTCGGCTTAGTTTTATATAACTTGTATAGCTATTTTGCTTTTTGTTGGCCATGATTATGTGGATACGGCCCCCGCTTTTGGATAAACTTGTACTATGATTTACAAGTTTAATATGCAAATAAAAATTCTTTATTTTCTATCGAACTCTTAAGTGAATTTTGTTTGAATAGTCGAGCTATTACTTTCCATTCAATGTACTTGTAATTCGTTGCTTGTTAATTCAGATAATCCGTTAATTTTCACTCAAGGCCTCCATTTTGTCATGGCCTCAAGTTGTAGTCAAACACTAGGCTCGAGCTCTAGTATTACGCCATCGATTCAGTGGTTTGAGTGATTATACTCCTGCTCCTGGTCTTGGGTTAGCGAAGTTAGATAGTGGATGGTCGAACTCCATCCTTAGCGAGTTTATACTCCTATTGTCGGTTTCAGGTCAGAGTTTATGGAATAGTGATTAGTTGAACCACACCCATTTATTTGTTTATACTCATATCCATACTCTAGGGATAAGAGTTAGTTGGTGGGCGATCGGATCGCACCCAATTCATGTTTATACTCCAGTCCACACTCTAGGGTCTTAGAGTTATTTCGGAAAATAGTCGGATCGTACTTTCCGTAATTGATTGATTTGCCCTCAAGTCCGGGGTTTAACTTAACGAGTGATCGGTCGTATCACGATCGCTTTTGATTCATGTCTGTCCCATCGCTCGGTAGGATTAATTTGGTTATCCAATGGTCAAGTCACATCCATTCCTCACTAGGTACTCTGTCCATCGAGTTATGAGTTAGAATCATCGAATGAATGGTCGGACCATGCTCATTTTGTTTAGTTCAATCGTGAACTTATGTAAATAGCTGGCTCCAAACTTCAGGAACTTGCCCGAACATGTCAATATTAGTTAGTCGGGTATCATAACTAATATGTAATGCTACAGCAATCACAGATATGAAGGAAATTTCAAACTTTATTTGCCAAATGGAAAGGAATGACATAATTTGTCTTATTACATATCTGGAAAATAAAATGATAAAGCGAATTCAGAAATTGAATACAACTGAATAAAAAGAATAAAACAAGTGAAATATGTCGTAAATGCTCGCTATTCCAACGCCTTCGAAGCGTGACGCCATCAACAGTCGCTAGCTTTAAAGTTCCCTCTCTAAGCCTCTGTTCAATGACATACGGTCCTTCCCAAGTTAGATTCATGTTTGATGGGTAGGAAAAACTCGTTTCAAGATGAGATCGCTGATTTCAAAGGCCCTAGGTTGGACTTTAGTGTAGTAGTATCGGATGACTCGGTGTTGTTGTGTAGCTGCCCTCAGATCACCTTCTTCGCACTCCTCATCTACAAAGTCTAGAGATTCTAAGAGGAGATCTCTATTCATTCTGGGATTATAGTAGGTTACTCAATGAGAAGGGACTTCGAGTTCAATAGGAATGACGGCTTCAGGGCCGTAGGTAAGGGCGAATGGAGTATGGCCAGTCGCAGACTTGTGGGTGGTCTGTAAGCCCATAATGCTATTGGGAGTTCATCCACCCACTTGCCTCTAGCCTTTTCCACATGCTTCTTCAGAATGGACTGGATGATTTTGTTCCCAGCTTCAACTTGCCCATTTGCTTGAGGGTGAGTAACTTTCGCAAATCTCTTTTCAATATGATGCCGACGGCAGAAGTCTTTGAATTAAGAACTGTCGAATTGAGTCCCATTATCAATTACAATGGTTCATGGAAGGCCAAAACGACAGATGATGTTCCGGACAATGAAGTTGATTACTTTCTTTATTGTGATCGTGGCTAAAGGTTTGTGTTGGGTGAATTTTCTTCACCGGACCACTCCTTTCCTACCACCGAACCGGGCTCCACCGAACCACTCCTCTCCCACTACCGGACGAAGCTCTACCGAATCAACATACCAAACCTCACCTCCCACAACTACCGGTCCGGGCCACCTCCTACCGGACCCGTTCATCACCGAATGAAGCATCTCCAACCACTACCGGTCCAGGCCACCTCCTACCGGACCAGTTCATCACCGAATGAAGCATCTCCAACCACTACCGGTCCAGGCCACCTCCTACCGGACCAGTTCATTATCGAATGAAGCATCTCCAACCATTACCGGACCAAACTACGTCCTCACCACCGAACCAACCTGTCACCAAGGTCCTACCGAGCCAAAGCATTGCCAGGCCAGATCGTGGCAGCCCAGGCCCACCAGCTGCTATGTACCTCCAAGACCCCTACCCCTAGCCTCACTCTATAAATAGAGGGGCAGGGGTACAACAATGGGGGAAAGTTTGAGAGCTCAAGCACGGAAGGAACTTTCAAACAACTTTCTTTTACTTATATCAAAGCTTTATACTTGTAATCAGAATAACTGAAGAGAAATAACATATAAAGTGGACGTAGGCACATTCTGGCTGAACCACTATAAATCTGCGTGTCTTTTTATAGTTTAGCCCCTGTTTTTTACGTATTTGCATAAATCGCTCGAATCACTAAGAATCACATAAGATCTACTAAATCATACAACTTCGAGGCCGAAGTTAAGCGTGCTTAGGTCATTACAAAAGTTCATTCGGTAGGTCATTACAAAAGTTCATTCGGTAGGTCATTACAAAAGTTCATTCGGTAGTTCATTACAAAGGTTCATTCGGCATTCCCGGAATCAAGGTTCGTTCGGCGTAGACTCATTCGATAGTTCCAAATATGAGAGGCATTCGGCAACTACCTGATTCAGCAGTCGAAGATGACCCGGCAATAACTTTGGTTCGGCAGACGTGAGTTCCGATTCGGCTATCTTCAAACGATGGAGAATGGTAGAAACACATGTCCCATACTTATAAGAGGAGGTTGTTTGACCGGTCCAACCGGTTCGGTTCTCAGACCGAATGAGGTCGACGAACAAAGCACAACATATGTTAAACATATGCCCTGCTTTGGGGGGCAAATGTTGGGTGAATTTTCTTCACCGGACCACTCCTTTCCTACCACCGAACCGGGCTCCACCGAACCACTCCTCTCCCACTACCGGACGAAGCTCTACCGAATCAACATACCAAACCTCACCTCCCACAACTACCGGTCCGGGCCACCTCCTACCGGACCAGTTCATCACCGAATGAAGCATCTCCAACCACTACTGGTCCAGGCCACCTCCTACCGAACCAGTTCATCACCGAATGAAGCATCTCCAACCACTACCGGTCCAGGCCACCTCCTACCGGACCAATTCATTACCGAATGAAGCATCTCCAACCATTACCGGACCAAACTACGTCCTCACCACCGAACCAACCTGTCACCAAGGTCCTACCGAGCCAAAGCATTGCCAGGCCAGATCGTGGCAGCCCAGGCCCACCAGCTGCTATGTACCTCCAAGACCCCTAGCCCTAGCCTCACTCTATAAATAGAGGGGCAGGGGTACAACAATGGGGGACAAGTTTGAGAGCTCAAGCACGGAAGGAACTTTCAAACAACTTTCTTTTACTTATATCAAAGCTTTGTACTTGTAATCAGAATAACTGAAGAGAAATAACATATAAAGTGGACGTAGGCACATTCTGGCTGAACCACTATAAATCTGCGTGTCTTTTTACAGTTTAGCCTCTGTTTTTTACGTATTTGCATAAATCGCTCGAATCACTAAGAATCACATAAGATCTACTAAATCATACAACTTCGAGGTGTTTGTCCATTTTTTGTGCAAACATTTTTGGTGCTTTCATTGAGAGCTAGAAGCTCGAAGCTTCAGCTTCATCCGCTTAACAAGTTTTCCTAACAGCATCGTCCGCCACTTGGAAAACATGCCTCCCAAACAGAGAAAAGATGTTAGCAAAGGAAAAAACATCGCATCCAGTAGTCTTTCAGATCCAGCTGTCACGAATCAAGTAAATCGTCCTCCTCCAACAACAGTAACAAATGAAGAACAGGCTAACCCAACTACTCCTGCCACAGAACAGCCTGCAGCAATTACTAGAGCAGATCTGGACAGAGTTGTGGTTGAAGTAACTAACCGCTTCACGTCCCAGCAGGAAGCCTTGGTGGACCATCTCATGTCACGCTTAAGGGACGCTGAAGAATCCAACCGCAACACTGAATCATGGGGCGAGTCCCAGTCTGGAGGATCTCAGAGACAACAAAGATCTTCCTTCTTCGAAGGAACTAACGGCAGAAGTAGCCGTGGTAGGAGCCGAGACCGAGCACAGCCCGAAGTTAGGCCTGAGGAAGCGTTTGGTACCGAACCCAACGGGGAAGGTACCGGGCGAAGGTCAACTGTAGCTGAGCCTGTCATGCTGCCTAACCACAGAAACGCCAGTGAACGGGGCCGAGCTAGAGTCCAGCCCGAAGTTGGACCCGAGGAAGTGCTTAGATCAGAACCCAACAGGGGGAGATCAAGGCAAGGGCCAACTGTAGCTGACCCAAGCATGCTCCCAGAAGATCAAATGCAGCCACTGGAAAATATGAGGAATGATAGACGATACCATCCCTACAGGTCATCTGGACGGAATCAATCCCACAGAACAGAACCAAACTCATTTCTATCTTCTCCAAGTTCTGATGAAAGGATGGCACGCTTATTCAGAGAGTGTGTCCAACGGGAGCAAAGAGATCGAGGGATAGGCGCTAGGGTAACCAGCCCTTTCGCCCGCAATATCGAAATTGCTATCACCCCCCGAGAATGGAAGATGCCAACAATGGAACCCTACAAAGGAACCTCCGATCCCGTTGTACACTTACAGAGGTACACGCAGCATATGCTCATGAGTGGAGCAACAGAGGGAGTACTATGCAAATGCTTTCCGCTCTTCTTGGCTGATCTTGCTACCTCCTGGTTCTGTCATCTACCCCAAGGATCCATCAGCTCGTGGGAAATGTTGAAAGAAAAATTTATTAGTCAGTTCCGCATTCATGTGGAGCAACCTAAGGACGCTTATTCCTTATCCAGCGTCAAACAGAAACCTGGAGAAAAGCTGTAGCAATACCTAACCAGATTCAACGCCGCAGCAGCCGCAGTTCAAGATGCCGATGAGAAGCTTATCCTAATGGCCCTCTGCAGTGGTGTGCATCCGGACACTAAATTTGCTAGAAGATTGACAAAAGAAAAACCAGCTACTTTACCCGATTTCTTCCATGAAGCCGGAAAATACATGAGGCTTGAGGATGCTGCCGTTGAGGGGCAGTCCGGACAGCAAAATAAGACGACCCATGGCAATGCCCCTGCTGCGGCAAGGGACGTTCGAAGAAATGATTCCAGAGACAATGCTGGGGGCAAGAAGGGAGAAAAGCGCCTATATCGGCCAGGACCAAGGTTCGACACTTACACCCCTTTGAACGAGACCGTCGAAAATATCTTCTTTGCCACCCAAGGCGAAGTTAGATACAAACGCCCACCATACAAGAAAGAATCAGATAATGCACAGAAGTCTGGAAAATTCTGCCGCTTCCACGAATCTCACGGACATGATACCAACGAATGCCATCATCTCTGAGATCTGATTGAGGAACACATCAGAAGGAAGAAACTGGAACGTTATGTAAAAAGTCAAGACAGGACTCCAGCTCCTGCCAATGAAAGCCCAAGGCTACCCTCACCAGGGACCGACAGAGGAAACCGCAACGCTAGCAGCTCTAGTCAAGAGAAGATAGTGGTCCATACCATCTCAGGAGGTCCGCACATCGCAGACAGAAGTTGGAGAGAGATGGAAAGATATGGGAAGTCGCTTAGAGACAATAAAGACTGTGTCAATACGGTTATAGAAG
This sequence comes from Allium fistulosum, assembly GCA_030737815.1. Lineage (NCBI taxonomy): Eukaryota > Viridiplantae > Streptophyta > Magnoliopsida > Asparagales > Amaryllidaceae > Allium > Allium fistulosum. Next base: position 1,120,379,087 of record CM060904.1, on the reverse strand, counting down.
AGCGCCACCCAAAGCGGAAAGAAAGTGATGACATCACATTCAGTAAGCGTGACCTAGAAGGAAGACAGTACCCTCACATGGATCCCATGGTTATCTCTGCCCAACTCGGTCCCGCCGAAGTTTACCGAATCCTGGTAGACACTGGAAGCTCTGTAAATATCCTGTTCAAACACGCATTCGACAAAATGAAGCTATCAATGAAGGATGTATCTCCCTGCGATAAACCACTACACGGTTTCACTGGAGATGCGAAGATGCCCCTCGGGCAGCTGGACCTCTTTGTTGAGATTGGAAGCCATCCCGCTCCGTTGTAAGGAAACAGACGTTTGTGCTGATAGAAAACCATTCGGCCTACAACGCCTTCTTAGGAAGACCAGCCTTGTCTGACTTCCAAATTGTCCTAGCCCCATGGTGCCTGAAAATGAAATTTCCAACAGACAATGGGGTAGGGGAAGTGGAAGGAGACCAGGATATTGCACGAGACTGCTATGTAACCGAACTTCGCAACAACCACAGGAAGGATAAAGGGAAAGGTGTAGAGATTGCCCTCTGCACAAAAAGCCTTGAAGCATAGCAACTAAAGAAAGCCCCTCCTCTTCGATACACCAGCGACCCTTTCAATGAATTAGACCCTAGGGACAAAGAGGAGGAGGCCACCGCCGAGCCTGCAGAGGCTATGGAGTTTATATCTGTAGACAAGCACGACTCAAGTAGGCTACTGAAAATTGGGTCCCAGTTGAAAGCTGAATTGAAGGAACAACTCATTGATTTTCTCCACCACAACTTGGATGTATTCGCTTGGTCACACGCTGACATGACCGGAATCTCCCCCGACATAGCATGCCACGTATTAAACATTGATCCTACCAAGGCGCCTGTAAAGCAAAGAAAGAGAAGTATGGGGGCAGAGCGATCAGCAGCCCTCGATGAAGAAGTAAAGAATCTACTCGCCAATGACTTCATACGAGAAGCTATCTACCCGGAATGGATCGCAAACCCGGTGCTGGTAAAAAAGGCTAATGGGAAGTGGCGCACCTGCATTGACTTTTCCAACCTAAACGATGCCTGCCCAAAGGATTGCTTCCCACTTCCCAGAATCGACCAACTTGTAGACAGCACAGCCGGGCACGAACTCCTATCCTTTATGGATGCATACTCAGGATATAACCAAACTCCTATGCATGCTCCCGACCAAGACCACACTAGTTTTATCACCGACCGGGGCTTGTACTGCTATAAGGTAATGCCTTTCGGACTCAAAAATGCAGGAGCCACCTACCAGCGCCTCGTCAACAAGATGTTTGCAGGGCTGATAGGACAAACTATGGAAGTATATGTGGATGACATGCTAGTAAAGTCAAGGAAAGACATAGATCACGTGAGCCACCTAGGCAAGATGTTTCAAGTACTTCGACAATTTGGAATGAAGTTGAATCCGCTAAAATGCTCCTTCGGAGTGTCATCTGGAAAGTTCTTAGGATTCATCGTTCATGCCAGAGGGATAGAAGCAAACCCTGAACAAGTCCGAGCGCTAAGGGATATCAAGATACCTTCCACTCGGAAGGAAATGCAAAGTTTGAACGGAAAAGTGGCCGCTCTAAGCCGATTCATCTCCAAGGCGACGGACAAGTGCGTCCCCTTTTTTGAAGCTCTAAAGAAAGACAAGGGAAAGTTCGAATGGACTAACGAATGCCTGACCGCTTTCCTCCACTTAATCGAACACCTCCAGAAACCACCGGTGCTCTCAACTCCAAGCGAAGGAGAAGAATTATACCTATACCTCGCTGTGTCATCCCACGCCCTAAGCGCCGCCTTGGTAAGGGAAGATAACCGCACGCAGCGGCCAGTTTACTTCGTCAGCAAAAGGTTTACTGGGGCAGAAGTCAGATATCCTAAACTTGAAAAGCTAGCATACTGTTTACTTATCACATCACGGAAGCTGCATCACTACTTCCAGTCCCATTCCATCAAAGTTCTGACCGATCAACCACTGAGGCAGGTACTCCATCGCCCCGACACTTCTGGGCGACTACTTAAATGGTGCATTGAACTGAGTCAGTATGATATCACCTATCACCCTCGCACCGCCATCAAGGGACAGGCCATGGCTGACTTCATTGCAGAATTCACTGCCAACGAAGATAAGGAGCAATAGGAAATAACAGGAGACATCAAATGGAATCTCTTTGTGGATGGCACGTCAAACAAACAGGGCTCGGGGGCAGGTGTTGTAATAATCACTCCCAGGGGAAATAAACTGCACTATGCTATAAGGTTGGAGTTCGCTGCCACCAACAACGATGCAGAATATGAAGCAGTGATAGCTGGACTAGAAATTGCCATCGAGATCGGAGCCAATTCATTGTGTCTTCACAGCGATTCTCAGCTTATTGTTAATCAAATACTAGGGGAATTCCAAGCTCGAGAAGAACGACTCATAGCATATCTAAAGAAGACCAAATTACTTCTCAGCCGATTGGACCACTACTTAGTCAAACACATCCCTCGGGAGGAGAACCGAGAGGCCGACGAATTAGCAAAGCAAGCAAGTGTGAGAGACATCACCATCTTCGGGGCAGTGACCATCTCAAAGCAAATGGCGCCAAGTTTTGAACAAGTGAATCTGATAACTGCAACCGAGGAAGCAACTTGGATGACTCCCATCCGAAACTACCTACAAAGTGGCACACTACCCGACGGGCGTAATGAAGTCAAGAAAATCTTAAGGAAAGCGTCCCGCTATACAATACAAGAAGACATCCTCTATCGGCGCGGTTTCTCTAACCCATTATTAAGGTGTGTCGCCGGAAGGGAAGCCAAGGAAATCTTATCCAACATCCATCAGGGGAGCTGTGGAGATCACACCGGAGGGCAAACATTAGCAAAAAAGATACTCCGATACGGATATTTCTGGCCCACCTTAAGCAAGGACGCCTTAGATTTCGTCAAGAGGTGTGACAGATGCCAAAAATTTGCTAAGATTCCACGGCTACCAACAACTGAGATTACTCAAATGACCAGCCCTTGGCCCTTCGCAATATGGGGAATTGACTTAATCGGCGAGCTACCGATGGGCCGAGGCGGGGCCAAATATGCTATAGTGGCAGTTGATTATTTCACCAAATGGGTGGAAGCAGAACCTCTGAATAAAGTATCTTCAGCAAAAGTTATTAACTTCTTGATCAAAAATGTTCTGTGCAGGTATGGAGTCCCACTCAAAATCATATCAGACAATGGACTTCAGTTTGACAGCGAGGAATTCGCTAACTGGTGCCGAGAGCACGGAATTCATAAAAGCTTCTCATCCGTAGTGTATCCCCAGGCAAACGGACAAGTCGAAGCAGTCAACAAAATTCTGAAGACTCTGATCAAAAAGAAGCTCGAAAAGTCAAAGGGCGCTTGGGTGGACGAACTCCCTACGGCACTGTGGGCTTACCGCACATCTTTCAGAACATCAACGGGGCACACTCCTTTCTCTTTGGCTTACGGATCGGAGGCTATGCTCCCAGTTGAAACCGTTGTGCCTTCCCACCGTAGGATCCACTATAACCCAGAAGAGAATGAAGAGCTCCTCAACATGTCCTTGGATCTAGTCGAGGAAAGAAGAAATGATGCAGTCCTTAAAGCAGCAGCCCACAAACAAAAAGTGGCGGCACACTACAACTCCAAAGTCAAGCATCGTACCTTACAGGAAGGGGATCTTGTCCTCAAGCGAATCTTCCCTCGCCCCGGAGCACTAGACCCAATCTGGGATGGACCATATGTAATTCATAAAGATCTCCACAACGGAGCCTATATTTTGTCAACAGTGGACGGAGAGGTGTTCCAGAGGGCATGGAACATCCAACACCTCCGTCGATACTTTTCTTAACTTGTATTGCCCATATGAAGTGAATTAACAAAGAGAATCAGTGGACGTAGGCATTTTTGTGCCGAACCACTTTAAAAAACCTTGTCTCTTTTTTAACTTGTTCCTTTGTATCTTGGCTGCTTGTTAACTTTATCCTTTTCTGTTGAACAAAATCCTGAGTATATAGCATTTCTATTCAAAGCACTCCACAACGCAACTTCACCTGGACAAGACCCAACAGGTACTATGCGAATCTATGCCCTCGCCAATGAGACACTTTTGCTCCAGCATCCCTCTGCTGTGGGTTAACTCATTACTCACGACGGCCCTTAAAGCCAACTGTAATGAGCCGATTATAAGCCACCGAGAAGGCCGACTATAGCCGAGGCAGCTCATTACGGCGTTAGGCTCGCCGGCAACTGTGAACCGACTATAAGCCCCAACATAAGGTGTGGCCAGCCAGGGGCAGTTCACAGTTGACGATCGGCACCCACGCTAGCCGGCCACAGTAAATCGAATAATACCCACGATTACGGGCCATAATGGCCCGGGTAGTTACTGTGCGCGATCTCGGCTCCGATGTGTCTTAAGTGCGGCTGTGGTAAAAAAGAATTAACTCCCCGCGGAGGCGTAAGATGGGTGACGAATGTCTCCAAGACCCACAGCTAGGGAAAGTGACTACAAAACCCGTTTGCCACGAACTTAAGCACATCGAAGGCCTTCCGTGATTGGAAGTTTTACCTTTTCACGTATTTCAATTTTACTTAAAAAGCTTTTTCCTCCTATCCTCTATAACAATCCATAAAGTACAGGATACAGAGTAGGAGGTACTCGCCAATGGATGCAGAGATTCACAATCGGATGGCAGGGCATTCAACTGCTTTCCATGCTCGGTCATACAAGATATTCGAAACTGCCGTCTACAAACAGAACATGAAAGGCGGTATTTTCCTCCTTTATGTGCAGATGCATGACTATAATTTGTTCACACCACACACTAACATTGCAAGTCATGGAATTATGTCTTAAACCAGAACCCGACATCAAACACAATTTAATTACGAGAATATACATAGCTATATTTCTCATACGATATGCCAAAATAACAGCAAACATTCAAAAGACGACAAAATCAGCTTAAGTTAAGAAATTACACGTTAAAAATAATACTATTTATTACAAGTGGCAAAATATCACAACATAAAGGCTACGTTACTATATTTCGGCTAACATATACAACACTGTCGAATCCACAAAAGGAGTTTTTCCAGGTATATCAAGGAGCCGGCTGCAGTGGAGCTTTATCCTTGCCCTGTTGACCCCCTGTCCAGTCAAAAAAAAGGACTCATTAGCAATAAGCAACCAAGTTGATGGAGAAACTAAAAAGGGAGACTTACCAGCGCCTGCTTCCTGACTATCATGATCGTCATCCTCTACCTGCACGCCTACCTCCTCAGCGGCAAGCAACCGCATACCTTCCTTCACCGCCACCTTCTCCTCCTTGGCAAACTGGGCAGTGACCGCATCCATGCTGAAGGCCACGCCACCATCTTTATCCGCATCGGCCTTGGCCTCCTCCAGAGCCCAAAGATAGATCTTAGCCATGATCCTGGGATAATCATCCATCCAGGATAGGTTGCCCTGCTTCCAGGTTCGGAATTACATGTCCTGAAGCATTTCGTCCATCATCCCCTCATTCTCCTCAAACTCCCTCATCCGGGCCTCGGAAGCCAACAACCTCCCAACGGCAGCATCTCTTTCCGATCGGTATCTCGAGCAGTCGGCTAGAAGGGATCCCCGCATTGCCTCCATCTCCTCCCTCAACTTGGCTTGAGCAAGCTCTGCAGCCTCAAGTTTCCCGGACAATTCCTCCACCTGCTCAAGATCCGCTTTCCGAACCTCGTCCACCGTGGCAATAGCCATGTCAATCCGTTCTTTGCAAGTAGCTTCCATTTTCCGCAGTTCGGCCCGACTAGCCTCTTCCATGGTTTTCCTTAGTCGTCCAGAAGCTGCCTCATGCTGAGAAATCTGAATAGCCTGATCCGCAAGCTATTTGGCCTGATCCGAAACCACCAATCGAAGTCGGATGTTGGCACTCCCAATCTCCTCTCCGGCCCTAACCAGTCGGGCATGATGCCCCATCAGCTTCTTAGTCTCCTCCGCCACCCGATCAATATTAGCCTTGGCCTCGTCTCCCATAGAAATTATACGAGTAGTGAGTAAATCGAGATCTAAGGACTTAGCTTCATCAAGTACTCGTACCATGGGGTTGCGGGGAAGAAGGTGTTCACCGGTGACCTCGTCAAAGGTAATATCATGGGAGCTTGGATCCAGGTCAAGATGACCCGCAAACGGATTACGAGCCAAGTCAGTACGGTCGATATGAATAACGGTAGGGTTCCCGGGCGGGCGCGGAGAGAGTGCAAACTCGCTATCCTCCCCCGTGATATCATGAAGAGGCTGAGCCGGGAGCTGAGGACCAAGTGAAGGTTCGGATAAAGGACGACTCCTCTTTCTCTGCTGAATACCCTCTTCGATAACCCCGAGAAGAGGACGGTAGCCGACTACATCCCCGGAGCGGTGGGTCGAAGGCTTCGGCTTGACAGAAGTTTTGGAAAGCCTGTACTGTTCAAGTCTGTGCCGAAAATCTGAGGCTTTGACCGTTTTACCTGCTCCTGATATGAAGAAAAAGTGTCACAAGCATATATTGTTCTATACTTCGAGAAAACACGGAAAATTAAAAGGAGAGTAACACATCTGTGGTTGTACAAACCCTGGGGAGGAGTAGGATACTGCAATAGGTCCTGGATTTCATTCCAGGACGGGAGCGGGTCATAAAATATTCCTAAGTCCCTATCATTAGTGAAGCATGCAGGAGTCAAGAGTTCACCTTGAGTCATCGGAGCCACCTTGGCTGGAAGGGTCTGAGAAGACTCGCTTGCACTAGTCCCGGTCTTGTCCGCTTTCCCGGTTTTCTCTACCAAAGCCGGATCTTCGTCCAGCCCCTCGAAAGCCTGGTGAAACGCATCATCCGTCCACTCCTGAATCTCGCCCGCTTGACCAGGAAGCAAGGCCCCGATGCCATCGCCACCTTTATCACCTTCCCGACCATCTCCACCCTCACCTCTTTCCTCCTCTATGTCTTCCTCCTCCTGGGTAAGTGGACAATTGCTGGGGGAGGGACCGTCCGACTTCTTGAGTTTCTTACCTCCGACGGCTGGAGGTTTTGTGAAAGGTTTCCTCTTGCTACTCTCTACCGTAACACCTTCCTTGGTCTGAGCAGCCGCCCTCTCCTCCACCGTTTCCCTCAGCTTAACTACTGACTGCTGTGGAAGGATTAAGTTATACTCCAGAAGGATCGCATTTCTGATCAAGAAGGCAGATGATCTATATTTCCCGAGAATAGCTTCTATCTCAGCCGCCGTCTGAACCAGGCGGTCAGTCTCCACAATCGTAAAGCCACCTGTCGCTAGAAAAAATGAGAAAGTATGAGAAGAAGCATCGCAATCGGAATAGAAATTATAAGTAAAAGCATCAACTTACATCCAGAAGTAAAGCGCCGAATTGAAACGGAGTCGTCCCTGACAAAGAACCACTCTTTCTTGAACATGCTGAATTTAGAATACAGATCCAAGACCGGTTTGAAGGTCACGGCTGACTCCAAGCTAATGTATGGGGACCCCTTCTTATAGCCCCTCAAATTATACAAGTACCGGATCTCCCGGTTGGAAGGAGCACGACCATACTTCCTCTGGAAAATGACGAAGAGGCTCACCAGTATAGCATAGGAGTTGGGTTGAAGCTGGAATGAGGCCACCTTGAGATATGTGAGGAAGCCGATTACCCAAGCATTAAGAGGCGGAATGGCACCACACATGCAGTGGTATCTGCTGTAAGCAAAGTACCCTTCAGGGGGGTCGTATGGCATAACATCTCTCCCTGGCAACAGCATTCGCGCCCTATCGATTCCGAAAGAACGAGAGATGACATCAAGCTGCTCCTCCTTGAGGGAACTAGGAAAACAATCGGGCGGGGAGTTCAGAATTTCCTAAGGGCCGTACCCGTCCACTAGTGATCTCGGGATTGGTCTGTGACGTTCGGGATTCGGCTGAGCTGGGGGCACGGCAGGGGAGCTTCCTTCGCCCCCGGATTTCTTTTTATCCGATCGAGTTTCCGCTTTACGAGACATTATCTGCAAACACAAAGAAGAATGTCGTTAGAATAGAGGAAGTGAAGGAGCGAGTGTGTGCAATCTGGAATTTCGCTCAGGACTCAAGTCGTACAAAAGTTCATTCGGTAGGTCATTACAAAAGTTCATTCGGTAGGTCATTACAAAAGTTCATTCGGTAGGTCATTACAAAAGTTCATTCGGTAGTTCATTACAAAGGTTCATTCGGCATTCCCAGAATCAAGGTTCGTTCGGCGTAGACTCATTCGATAGTTCCAAATATGAGAGGCATTCGGCAACTACCTGATTCAGCAGTCGAAGATGACCCGGCAATAACTTTGGTTCGGCAGACGTGAGTTCCGATTCGGCTATCTTCAAACGATGGAGAATGGTAGAAACACATGTCCCATACTTATAAGAGGAGGTTGTTTGACCGGTCCAACCGGTTCGGTTCTCAGACCGAATGAGGTCGACGAACAAAGCACAACATATGTTAAACATATGCCCTGCTTTGGGAGGCAAATGTTGGGTGAATTTTCTTCACCGGACCACTCCTTTCCTACCACCGAACCGGGCTCCACCGAACCACTCCTCTCCCACTACCGGACGAAGCTCTACCGAATCAACATACCAAACCTCACCTCCCACAACTACCGGTCCGGGCCACCTCCTACCGGACCAGTTCATCACCGAATGAAGCATCTCCAACCACTACCGGTCCAGGCCACCTCCTACCGGACCAGTTCATCACCGAATGAAGCATCTCCAACCACTACCGGTCCAGGCCACCTCCTACCGGACCAGTTCATTACCGAATGAAGCATCTCCAACCATTACCGGACCAAACTACGTCCTCACCACCGAACCAACCTGTCACCAAGGTCCTACCGAGCCAAAGCATTGCCAGGCCAGATCGTGGCAGCCCAGGCCCACCAGCTGCTATGTACCTCCAAGACCCCTACCCCTAGCCTCACTCTATAAATAGAGGGGCAGGGGTACAACAATGGGGGACAAGTTTGAGAGCTCAAGCACGGAAGGAACTTTCAAACAACTTTCTTTTACTTATATCAAAGCTTTGTACTTGTAATCAGAATAACTGAAGAGAAATAACATATAAAGTGGACGTAGGCACATTCTGGCCGAACCACTATAAATCTACGTGTCTTTTTACAGTTTAGCCCCTGTTTTTTACGTATTTGCATAAATCGCTCGAATCACTAAGAATCACATAAGATCTACTAAATCATACAACTTCGAGGTGTTTGTCCATTTTTTGTGCAAACAGTTTGGCTTCGGCCCATTTGGTGAAGTAATCAACTGCTACGGTGGTGTACTTCACACCACCTTTAGAGATCGGTAAGCAACCGATAATATCAATGCCCCATATGGAAAACAGCAATGGACTGACCATTTGTGTCATTTCATCAGTGGAGCTCTCGAAACTTTTACATACATCTGGCACTTGTCACATCGCTTAGCGTAATCAGCAGCATCTCGGTTGACAGTCGGTCAATAATCCCATAACAAAGTATTTTCTTTGCTAGGGTTTGCCCCCAGTGTGATCACCACATTCCCCTTCATGGACTTCCTTTAGGACTCGTTTTATTTCATCATAGGCGATACACCGAAGCAAAGGAATGAAAAAACCCTGTCTATACATGACTCCTTCCTGAATGATATACCGTGAAGCTTTTCGAAGGACTTGTCGCCTTTCATTCCTCCATTCGAGAAGGACTCTCTGTAGCAACTTTTCTTTAATCGGAGTCATCCACGACTCCTTCTCAGGTTGCATCTCTAGTACCCAATCGATGTCCATTTGGTTTATGCTCGGAGCATCTAGTATTTCGACTGGAACCAAGCCCATTTGTTGCGCATCCCGGATGCTAGCAAACTTTACCAATGAATCGACCTCTTTGTTTTGATCCCGGGGAATGTGCATGATGCCATAATACTCAAAGTCAGTCAACAGCTCTTGGACATAGATAAGGTATGGAGTGAGTCATTGTCCTTTAGCCAGGTAATCTCCCTTGACTTGGTATACTACCAACTGGGAATCATAAAAGATTTCAAGAGATTTTAACCCCAGTTCTTTGGTAAGTTTGAGCCCAACAATCAGAGCTTTATACTCCGCTTAGTTGTTCGTTGTAGGGAAGATTCAAAGCATAGCAAATTGATCGATCCTCTGGAGTTACTAGCACGATTCCGGCTCCAGAACAACGATCATTAGTGAAAGTCTATAGTATGGTGGATCGATTATACAAATGAAAAGTATATGACTAATTTAAACTATATTGTATCAATATTAAAGTATGAAAACAAGAATAATCACACCAGGGATTTTATACTGGTTTGGACCTCCCGTCCTACGTCCAGTCCCGAAGCTCCTCTTCGGAATTTCCTTTCACCGAATAACCCTCACTTTACCCGGAGGAACAGGTTTACAATAGCAGAGTTTCTTTGTCAACTGTGTGTTCTCTATTACACGAATTTTGACTATATGGTACAAATGATTCCAATATATATCTAGAGAGTGTTGTCTATGAGGAACTGTATATTTGGAAGAGTAGAATACAAGTATAGATTTGCTAGAGATCAAGAATATATCAGAGTATAAGAGTAGAAAGCGCAAGTAAGTCAGGTGGATTCTTCTCTTGGATTCTTGATGCTATTTATAGTGGTAGAGAGATTCCTTGAGTAGTTGCATCCATTAGCAAGTGTTCTACGGTTGCTCCTGATGATGATGAAGAGTTGCAGCGAAGAGGAGCGAAGGTGTCTTTTCAATTGTGATAGTTGTTCTTTGAATGGTAGCAACCGAGTTCAAAATCGGACGTCTGGAAAATGTTCCAGACGTCTGTCTTTTATATATTTTTGCATATGGTTACTTTTCAGACGTCTGAGTATAATAACCAGACGTCTGATTTTGTCTGATTTGCGAACCAGAGAATTCAATCAGACGTCTGGCTAGTGCACCCAGACGTCTAAACTTATGCATGTTGCTTTTCTTGTGTCTGTGTCATTGCTCTTCTGATTCTATTGACTTGTAGCTTCTTGATACGTTCTTCGAGCCTTGTTCTTGTCTTTCTCGTGATGTTTCTTTAGCAAATACCTATAAATAGAAATATATATGCACATTCAATTTCCATTGTATAGTTGTTGTCATCGAAACCGTAGATTTGATTTCCTAACAATCTCCCCCTTTTTGATGATGACAACTATATGATGTACTTATATAATTTATAAATCTCCCCCTGAATATGTACTTATTCTTAATGTTTTATTATTATACTTATATTTCTCCCCCTTTGGCATTATCAAAAAGAATTATAAACAATTTAACTAACGTCAAAGACAAAATGAAAATTTCATTAATAATTCGAAAGTGAATGCATACATAGATTTTGTTAATTTACAAATGTTGAAAACCCAAAATCCTAAAAATTATGATTCCTAAAATCTATGATTCCTTTGGAGAAGCTTTATCTTGATCATCTTCCTTTGTTTCTTCTTTTTCAGAAGTGCTAGTCTTTGTAGGAGATGTCAAAAACTTGCTTGAGAGGTTTATCCTCAGAAAGTTTGGAATGTTTTGCGGGAGGAGAAGGTACTGGGGTTGGCCAATCTTCAGAAGGCGGTGTTGGACCACGAACCCGTTGTAGTACTTATTTGAGGACCGATAAAACAGTCGAAAAAGATTCTTCAACTGTGGCTAGGCGTGTAGCAAACGATGTTTCGAAGTTATCAATCCGCTTAGCCAAAAGTTTTTGATTTTGAGATAGTATATGTTGATTTCGAAGGGTGAGATCTCGAACACTTTCATTTGGATTTGTATCCATTCGAGTCTCCATAATTTCATCTTGTCTCGGATAATCAAATGGTGCAGGAGGATGTGGAGTTGTTTCTCGATGTTGTTCCTCCTCTTGAGATGGTTCAATGTGTGGTTGAGGAGGAGGCTCAACTTGTCTTGCTTGATGATTGTGTGTCCAATCTTCAAAGGAGATAAACTCTGAAGGAATTTCGGGTAAGTGCATAAGCGAGAAAAATTTGGTGGAAGCATATTTAGGTGATATTTCTTCGAAGGTTGACAGGTAGGATGGAATGTTATGTGCACGAAGAAGTCTCATAATATAAGTTGGGTAAATAATTGATGGCCGTGATCGAGTCCAAAATTGTTTGAGCTCGTCGAAGATGAATTTGGCCCAATTAACCCGTGTTCCACTAAATAAAGCATATAAGGCTTTGTGCTCCAACTCAGTTATTTGCTCATGGCTTCCCATATGTGGAACAATAGTGTTGATTATCATTCGAGTTAGGAGTAGTGCTTTTGGACGTAGATATTTAGAAGCAAACTTTGGCATTTCATCTTCCCAAATCTGATGTGTTATACTATCTCTTGGCTTGAAGTGAATATCGGGTATGTTGTATAAATCTTCGCCTGTGTTAGAACATCCTAGGGTTCTCTCGATTATGCCAGGAGTAAGTCTAATCGTGTTGCCATACACGCTAGACCATAGCCAGTTATCTTCGTCTTTAGTGTTCCATACTGAAGTGCTATCTAAGTTTGCATAGAAAAGAAATATTGCCAATTGATTGATTCGGACATCATTAGGAGTGAATGAAATTAAAGTGTCTAGACCGGCATTTTCACATATTTCATCCAAATCGTACATTGGAAATTTAAGTAGATTATAGAAAGGACCTGTGTGTAGTTTTTTCTTTTGTATATCTTCGTACCTTTTGATTGAATGTGGTGCTATATTCATCCATTTTTCAATTTGATCATCTGAACAGACTTAGGGGTTTGAAGATGTTGTTGGTTGGTCTTATTTGTGTTTTGATGTCTTGAGATTTTTAGTTCTAGGAGGCATTGTAAATTGAGCTCGAATTTTTGAGAAAAAAATCGTCAATTGATGAAATCGCAGATGCAAAATTTGAAACGAAAGTAAAAAAATAACGTTTTCTGGGTTAATTTAAAGAGTCGATTGAATTTGAGACGTCTGGGATCCAAATCAGACGTCTGGTTTGCCCTAGATTAGGTACAGTAGATAAATTTAGACGTATGTTTTTAATGTTAGACGTCTGGTTTAATCAAATTTGAAAATTTGGATAGGCAGAGAGTTTTATCAGACGTCTGGGTTTAAAAATCAGACGTCTCGTTTAGGGCAATTTTGAAAAATTTTGTTGCAAAGAACTAGTTCAGACGTCTGAAATTGTCTGATTAATATTTTGAGAAGACCTAGCAAATTTTCAGATGTCTGGGGAGGTATTTCAGACGTCTGACATATGCACAGTGGTTAAAAATTAAATGTATATCAGAGTGTCAAACTTCTGAGGTCTATATCCAGACGTTTGGTTTAGGCAATTTTTCTAACAATAGCCTAAAATTTGATGGTTTTGTTTATTTCTTGATTCTCTATTATATATATATAATGTAGTTTTATTTGTGTAAAATAACAAACAGACAAATATACATACAAATAAAAATAAAATAATTTATTTAGAAGGCGATGGAGTTGTACGATCTCCTGACTTGTTATCCTTCCATGGTTTAAATGGAGACCATATATTACCATGTTCGTGGGTTCTGGGAGAGCCAGAAAATCGTCTCGGTGATGGATATGAAGGAGTACGATATGAAGATGAGGGATCTAAAGAACTACAAGGCTTTGGGAGTGGTTCATGGACATCTCTTTTTCGTGTCGTACAAAACTTCATCGCTACTTGTTCCAAAATGCTTAGGCGACGTGCTGTAACTTTTTGCTCAAAATATAGTTCTCGTTGAAGATCTATCTGTTGTTTCTGATAATGATGAATTTCATCAATTTTCTCTTTTGTTTTAGGAGATACAAACAGAGATCTTTTGGCCTTCTTGCTATCGGGAGTAAATCCCGTATGATATGAGGACCACCAATGCGTCGGTTCATGAATTGGTGTGGGTGTAGGAAGTCGTTGGGGTGTATCAACCGAGCTATCCAGCGTAGGCATTGAGATGGAAATATAAGAGTTATCAGAAGACATGGCTATATTTTGTTTGTTGAGGAAAATAAGAATTGTGTGTATATAATTTTTCTTGAAGTATAACTGTTTATATATACATTAAAAAATTATTTATAGAAAAACTAACTACCTAAAAAACAAAAGGTGAACAAATGATTACTTATAATTTGTGGATAAAAAAACAAATGCTAAATATGGCTTAGATGAAACATTGATTATTAAGTAAGAAGATCATGTAGATAGCAAATCCCTAAATCACGTCGGAGTTTAATAAAAGTTTGTTCATTTAGTGGTTTTGTAAAGATGTCTGCTATTTGATTTTCGGTATTTACGTATTCTAATGAGATATTTCCTTTTTCAACATTGTCTCGTAGAAAATGATGTCGTATATATATATGCTTAGTTTGTGAGTGATTAACAGGATTTTTTGATAAATTTATTGCACTCGTGTTATCACAATATATTGGAGATTTATTGATATTTTTGCCGAAGTCCGTAAGTTTTTGTTGCATGTATATTACTTGCGCACATGCTAGAGCTGCTGAGATATATTCGGCTTCGTAAGTAGATAAAGAAACACAATTTTGCTTTTTGCTAAACCATGAAACTAATGATTGTCCGATAAAGTGACATGTTCCACTAGTACTCTTACGATCTGTTCTACATCCACCGAAGTCCGCATCACTATATGAAACTAGTTCAAACGATGATCCTTTAGGATAAAACAAACCATAATCTCTAGTACTAGATAGATAACGTAAAATACGCTTAACAGCTCTTAAATGAGATTCTTTTGGTTTTGCTTGAAATCAAGCACAAAGACATACACTCATCATAATATCGGGTCGACTAGCTGTCAAATATAGTAAAGAACCAATCATGCTACGATATAATTTTCATCAAAATCTTTTTCGTTATCATCTTTTTCTAAGTGAACAGTAGTACTCATCGGTGTTGGTTTGCTTGAAATTTTATCCATTCCAAAGCGTTGTAATAGGTCGTTACAATATTTTTCTTGATGAATAAAAATACCATTTTCAAGTTGTTTTATTTGTAAACCCAAGAAGAAATTTAATTCTCCCATGTGAGACATTTCAAATTCATTGGTCATAATATTTGAGAAATGATTACAAAGATTTTCATTAGTTGAACCAAAAATAATATCGTCTACGTAAATTTGCACAACTAAAATATCGTTATTTTCTCGTTTAATAAATAAAGTTGTATTGATTTTACCTATTTGAAAACCAGATGTAATCAAGTGATTTTTAAGTCGTTCGTACCAAGCTCGGGGAGCTTGTTTTAAACCATATAAAGCTTTTTGTAATTTAAAAACATGATCGGGATATTTTTCGTGAGTAAATAATGGAGGTTGTTCAACATATACGTTTTCTTTGATAAAACCATTTAAGAAGGCACTTTTAACATCCATTTGAAATAGTTTAAAATTGTGATGATTTGCAAAAGCAAGTAATGTTCGTATGGCCTCGAGTCTTGCAACTGGTGCAAAGGTTTCGTCGTAGTCGATACCTTCTTCTTGATTATAACCTTGAGAAACTAAGCGTGCTTTATTTCTAACAATATTTCCATTCTCGTCTGCTTTGTTTTTAAATACCCATTTTGTTCCTATAACCGACTGGTCATCAGGTCTTGGTGCTAGTTCCCAAACATTATTACGTTCGAATTGATTTAATTCATCTTGCATAGCCATTATCCAAAAGTTATCGTTTGAAGCTTCTTTATAATTTTTTGGTTCAAAATTTGACACAAATGCTACATGGCTTATTTTATTAAGTTGATTTCTAGTTACTCTAGAATTGAGGTCCCCAATGATATTATCTTTTGGATGATTCTTAAGAATTCTAGGAGATGATATTAAATTGTTATTTTGCATATTCGTTTCATTATTAATAGAATTTGTTGAATTTGTTATTGGAATAATCTCTTCTTCATCATTAGTACGGTTCAATAAATTTTCGTTAAATGAAACATGTAAACTTTATTCAATAGTATTATTTCGTTTATCAAAAATTCTATATGCTTTGCTACGATCCGAATATCCAACAAAGATACCTTCATCGGCCTTTGGGTCAAATTTTCATAAGTTATCTTTTGTATTTAATATAAAAAATTTTGAACCGAAAGTTTTAAAGTATGATACTTTAGGTTTTCTTCCAAAAAATATTTCAAAACAAGTTTGTTTAGTCATAGGACGTATGGTTACTCGATTTAATACGTAACAAGCTGTGGCAATAGCTTCTGCCCAAAAGTGTTTTGGTAAACTACTACTATTTAGTAGTGTTCGTGCACATTCTTGTAACGTACGATTTTTTCTTTCTACTACACCATTTTGTTGAGGTGTGCGAGGAAAAGAGAAATTATGACTTATTCCTTTCTTATTGCAAAAATTAGTAAAAAGATCGTTTTTGAATTCTCCTCCATGATCACTTCGAATATTTTTAATTTTCAAGTCCATTTGTGTTCTAATTCTTTTAGCAAATATTTTAAACATTCCAAAAGTATCGCTTTTATGTTTTTAAAAACAAGGTCCATGTATACCTCGAAAAATCATCAACTATCACGAAAACATATTTGTTGTGATTTATAGATCGTATTTGTGTTGGACCAAATAAATCTAAATGCAATAATTCTAATGGTTGTTTTGTAGAAATATTATTTTTAGATTTAAAAGAGGTTTTCTTTAGTTTTCCAATTTGACAATCGTCACATAAATTTTCTACTTTGTAATTTATTTTAGGTAAACCTCTAACTAACTCATATTTTGCCAACTTATTAATACTTTTCAAATTGATATGACAAAAACGTTTATGCCATAACCATGGATCATTATGTTTGGCGGTTAAACATAAATTTGAATTTTTATTTATATTCATGTTTAATACATAGATATTTTTGTTTCTAAAACCTTCAAATATAAGTTGTTTGTTATTATCTAAAATATTACATCTATCTTTTTTGAAATTTATTTGAAAACCTTTGTCACATAATTGACTAACACTTAGTAGATTGTGTTATAGATTTTCTACTAATAAAACATTTGTAATAATAGGAGAGTTAGAAATACCAAGGTTGATGACTTCTCCAGTGCCAACGACATATCCTTTTGATTATCTCCAAAGGTTACCGTTCCACCATCAATGTATGTTATATTTGATAACATTTTTGAATTTCCGGTCATATGCTTGGAGCATCCGCTATCTAGTATCCATTTCTCCTTATGTTTTATTTTGGGTACCTGCAAAATAAAGATGTTTTAATTGGTACCCATATACTTTTGTTAGGGTCCTAATTGTTAGGAGAAGGTAGCCATACCCAAGATGGTTTGGTACCTTTATAAATATAATTTTTATTATAGACTACTTTCTCTAAGAAATTATTAATATGTTTTTGTTTAATCAAATTATTATTTGTCTTAGTAATCCAAATTTTCATAGTTTTGGTATTCATATTAGACGTAAATAAACTTTTAGTTCTTTTATTTCTAATTTTTTTTGCATCATTTCCTTTTTGTTTAGAAGTATTTTTAAATCCTATTCCATTTCTATTGCCTGATGGTTTTGAAGTTTTGATAAGATTTTCCAAATCTTGTTTTACTTTATTGAATTTTGATATATTATTTGTAATTTTATCTAATTTTTCTTTTAATTCTAAATTTTCAATTTTCAATACTTCAATATTGCTTTTCAAGTTGACATTTTCTTTTAGCAAATTATCCTTTACTATTTTGGTGTTTTCAAAATCAATAATAATAGCCTTACTTTCTATCAAGTTATTTTTGTTTTTTCTTGAGATAATTCTAGTTCTTCTTCTAAGATAGTTTTTTCATCTTTTAACATTCCTACTTCAAGTTCTAATCTATTTATTTTGGCTATATATTCTTTGTTTCATTTTTTAATTTGTCTAAATTTATCATCTAATTACATGTTAAGTTCTAATAATTCGTCATAACTAAGTTCCGGACATACCTCAGCAGTTTGTGCCATAAAACACATATTAGCTTGTTCTCCATCACTAT
The DNA here is from genome assembly GCA_030737815.1 of Allium fistulosum. Lineage (NCBI taxonomy): Eukaryota > Viridiplantae > Streptophyta > Magnoliopsida > Asparagales > Amaryllidaceae > Allium > Allium fistulosum. The sequence goes on along the minus strand of CM060904.1, from coordinate 1,120,361,042 downwards.
CACTATCACTTTCAGATGATGAAGAATCTGAGTCATCCCATGTTACTTTGAAAGCCTTCTTCTTTTTGAGTTTTTCAAATTTGCTCTTCCTTTTTTCATTATTGATTTTAGGGCAATCCTTCTTCATATGTCCGTATTGATCACATTCATAACACTTGATCTGAGACAGGTTTTTTGTGTTAGACTTTCCTTCTTTTTGAAATTTGATCATCTTTCTAAATTTCTTGAATCTTTTATAATTCTTAGCAATGAAGACTATCTCTTCTTCATCTAAATTAGAATCATCATTTTTTGTTGCTGGAAATGCTATGTTCTTCTTTTTTGAATTTAGTTCTTTTCATGCCTGCAAATTAGCTTCATAGGACATTAAATTTCCTATCAACTCTTCAGTTTTGAGAGTAGAGAGGTCATTAGCTTCTTCAATAGCTAATACCTTCCTTTCCCAATCTGATGTTAAAGAGTTGAGTATTCGAGAAACTAAATCAAAATTAGTAAACTTAACTCCTAATGCCATAAGATCATGTTGGATAGTTTGAAATCTAGAATACATGTCAACAATAGTTTCATTTTGCTTCATTTTAAAAGATGAGAATTGGTTTTGCAAAATTGAAATCTTAGTTTGTTTGACCTTTGTTGTACCTTCGCGTGTGATTTGTAAGGTACACCAAATGTCAAATGCAGTTGTACATAACATGACACGTGAAAATTCATTTTTATCTAGAGAACAAAATAAAACGTTCATAGCTTTAGCATTGTTAGATGCTAAGGTCTTTTGTGCATCGGTCCATGCGTTCATAGCAGTAGTAGGTGCTTCATATTTATCTTGAGTAGCTGACCAAATTTCTAGACCATTAGCTTCCATAAAAATTCTCATACGTGTTGACCAATATGCATAGTTAGAGCCATTGAAAAGTGGGGGTCGTGCTGTGGATTGCCCTTCTTGAAAAATACTTGCCATATTAAAATGATTCAAAAACGTGTTACTGTACTTTGATCAAACATTGCTCTGATACCAAATGAAAGTCTATAGTATGGTGGATCGATTATACAAATGAAAAGTATATGACTAATTTAAACTATATTGTATCAATATTAAAGTATGAAAACAAGAATAATCACACCAGGGATTTTATACTGGTTCAGACCTCCCGTCCTACGTCCAGTCCCGAAGCTCCTCTTCGGAATTTCCTTTCACCGAATAACCCTCACTTTACCCGGAGGAACAGGTTTACAATAGCAGAGTTTCTTTGTCAACTGCGTGTTCTCTATTACACGGATTTTGACTATATGGTACAAATGCTTCCAATATATATCTAGAGAGTGTTGTCTATGAGGAACTATATATTTGGAAGAGTAGAATACAAGTATAGATTTGCTAGAGATCAAGAATATATCAGAGTATAAGAGTAGAAAGCGCAAGTAAGTCAGGTGGATTCTTCTCTTGGATTCTTGATGCTATTTATAGTGGTAGAGAGATTCCTTGAGTAGTTGCATCCATTAGCAAGTGTTCTATGGTCGCTCCTGATGATGATGAAGAGTTGCAGCGAAGAGGAGTGAAGGTGTCTTTTCAATTGTGACAGTTGTTCTTTGAATGGTAGCAGCCGAGTTCAAAATCGGACGTCTGGAAAATGTTTCAGACGTCTGTCTTTTATATATTTTTGCATATGGTTACTTTTCAGACGTCTGAGTATAATAACCAGGCGTTTGATTCTGTCTGATTTGCAAACTAGAGAATTCAATCAAACGTCTGACTAGTGCACCCAGACGTCTGAACTTGTGCATGTTGCTTTTCTTGTGTCTGTGTCATTGCTATTCTGATTCTATTGACTTGTAGCTTCTTGATACGTTCTTCGAGCCTTGTTCTTGTCTCTCTAGTGATGTTTCTTTAGCAAATACCTATAAATAGAAAAATATATGCACATTTGATTTCCATTGTATAGTTGTTGTCATCGAAACCGTAGATTTGATTTCCTAATAATTAGATGCTTCATCCGTATACATTTCCCTCCGAATGGTAGGGACTCCACCGCTCTGTGGGAGATCATCATGTGCAGTGAATTCTGCTATAAAGTTCGCCAGTGCATATCCTTGGTTGGCTCTCTGAGGGAGATAAGTGATGTCAAATTGACTCGGTTCGATGTTTCACTTGAGTAACCTTTCAGACATCTTAGGTCATTGTAGGACCTGGCGTAATGGCTGATCGGTGTAAACGTTGATGGGATGAGCCTGAAAAAAGGGACAGAGCTTTCGTGAAGCAATCGGCAAGTAGTACGCCAATTTTTCTATCTTCAGGTAGTTCCTTATTTCTCCTGTTAATCGCTTTCTAACATAATAGACTGGTCTTTGGATCTGATTCTCCTTACGAAGTAGTGCGGCACTTATAACATGTACCGACACAGCTAAGTAGATATACAAGTCTTCATGATCTGCCGGCTTTGACAAGATGGGAGGCCTCTCTAAGTGGTTCACCAAAGCTTGGAATGCGTCTTCACAATCCTACGTCCATTCAAAGTTCCTTTTCCCTCTTCTACTCAAATCGAAGAAAGGAATGCAATTATCGGTGGCTTTGGAAATAAATCGACTTAGGGCTGCAACCTTCCCATTTAGGCTCTGACTTGTTGATGGTCTTTGGTGCCTGAATGTTGTGAATTGCTTGAATCTTCTCGAGATTAGCTTCGATTCCGTGAGTATTGACGATAAAACCCAAAACTTTCCCGGTGCAACACCAAAAGAACATTTCAGAGGATTGATCTTTATTTTGTAAAATCATAGCACTACAAGAAAACACATTATTTATGGCAACGGTTTACGACGCTTTTGACCTGGATGCAATCAAGCGGAAGTAAAATTAATATTGTAATGTATGAAACGTTGTTTTATAAAAGAGGGAAACCAATTAGTTTAAGCGGCAAACTAAAAACATGTTTCTCATCTTCTCATTCCCCTCACTTCATCTCTTTCATAGGAAATCCACAATAAACAAAATCCTAAAATCCAAAAAATCAAAAATTTTAATCCTATCGAATGAAAACTTTTATGCCATCCTCCAAGAATACCTGGAACCCTAAATACGCTCCCCTCATGTCTCGTTTTGAAACATCACAACAGGTGAGCTTCTTATCTACTACGATTTTCTTCCTTTATTGTAAGTGATTCTAAATCTATACATTGCGATCCTCTTTGACGCGTTTACAGAATTTTATTCTGCCATAGTGATATTTTAAACCCTAATTTTTTTCAACCTAATCGAATAGTCTAGCGATCCATCTGGTTGATTTCTGACATCGACTTGATTTTAAACCATAAGTTGTTCAGATATATAAAATATAAAACAAAATAAGACCCAGTGTGATACTGGTAATTGTTGCCCTAATAATTATATTTGAAGCAAACAACATTACTGTATTTTATGTTAATTTTTTTTACTATGTTCTAACTGATTTTGATATGCAAATTAGTATTCACACTTATGCTTGATTTAGCGAAAGAGTTGGATTTGAGTTTGAAATATACGAGTTTTGGAGTCAATTGATGCAATGAATTTTATGGATTTTTTTTTCCTAATTTTGCTCAATAGATTGCATCGGTATTATTTTTTTGCTTACTCAGGAATTTTTTAAGTTAATAGGAAAAGCTAATAAAATTAAAACTCTAATTTCTTTCTAATCAAATCCCCAACGAATTGAATTTGATGATATGCTAAAAGAGATGGTACACACCAAGATGATGTAAAATGAGCAAACACACACACACACACACATTTTCATCTAATTATTCGACACCGATATTTTTTTGAATTTGAATTTAAACACATGACAACAAGAGAGGGTGGAAATTTACAAGGAACTGCCATTTATTTACTGGTAATATGAGAAAATCAAAGGACTCAATAGACTCAATTTTGACTATATCCTTTCGGATATCCATTGCACCTTCCACTCAAATTCTTTCTAGTTTTTTAGGTCTCCTTCATGAATGAGAATATATATTTGGTTATGCATAATCGATTGGAATATTGGAGCCCTACAATTGTATTCATTTTGTCTTATTGATTAATGTTTATATCGAAGCTAGATAGCAAGAACATCTTGTTTTTACAAAACATGGATTGGTGTGTTATATATTATTCATTCAGTAAGGTATATAAAATCATGTATGGTGACACGCCTTCACCAACCATCTCGCTGCATTTCAGTGTTGCACCATATATTTTCAACTTGTTCCACCTTACTGTGCGTTCTATCAAGTTCAAGCTATATCATTTCACATTGCAAGTTATTTTGGCTGGCTATGTTTCCTATGTTGTTACTTTTGTCTGGATGTGTTGCTACTGCATAATCATCTTACTTTAGTTCAATCATGTTATACTTGCCTGCAAGTTCACATAAGAAGCATCCTTTGTAAAATTTAGATCATTATTGGTTTGTGAGATTACTATGCAACTTACTTGAGACCTCCAACCCTTCATATGGTATTTCTGTTAATTTTCAGGCCTTGGTTCCTCTTGTTAACAAGGTCGTAGGCTCTTCTCTATGTCATCTATCTCTAGTTCTTTGATGCACCACCTGTTAATGCTGCATTCATCTAACATCTAGTCCTCCTTATTAGTTTGTTCAACTTGTTTTAACCCATAATATATAGTTGATCTATATAAGTTCTCTGTTAAGCTAGGTTTAGCTCTTTGGCCACAGTTCTGTATCCCGAAGTGCATAAAAGAAATGGTATTTTGAGATGTCATTTTTCTCGTTGCATCATTTCTATTTCATTTAACTAGCAATTGTATATTTCTAGTCTATATTTCATATATATTCTGTCAATATGTTGTAAGTTCTATTATTGCTTCTTCTTTGCTTAACTGACTCTATAACTTCAATATATAAGTTTTGTTTACAATATAATGATGTCCCTCCTTATCCAAGATATTTTCTATCAACTTCTCATCTATTTTTTTGCAAATTACATTGTCATATTTTAACATAAATGATTTCCGCTTTCATTCAAGTCTTTTTATTTTGGTGTTCACCAAGTCTTAAATAGAAAATGGTGTGTGTACACACCGTAAAAAGTCAAAAATACTAATTCTGTTGACAAATGAGCTGCTAAGCTTAGTTTGATTAATCATTAAGGTATCCAATATTTGGTGGTATTAATGACAAAAAGTAATGACCTGGCCTATAAAGTCAAAAGTAATACTGATACGATGGTACAAATGGTTGCTTATCAATGATATGAATTTGTATTTCTGAAAATTTTGAACTATTATTGAAAGTTGAGATGAAAAGTCGGATTTAAGATTGTAAATGTAATTATTCATATAATATAACTATTATCATTATATTATATTATATTATTTTAATTTATTCTCAATTATTCGTATAATATATCTTTTGTCATTATATTGCATTATTTTATTTCAACTTGTTCTTAATTAAATAAGTAATCAAATACTTAATTGTATATAATTTAATAAATAATTAGTCAATTACTATAAAAATTGAACAACGATTTATATTATTTATTGAATAACTTATGAATTTAAATATATAGTTTATGATAAAATTTAATTAATTAAATATATAAAATTTCGATTCACAAAGAATAAAATAAACTGAAAAATGTAAGCTTACATAAGAAGTAAGCTCACATGGGAAGTGAACACTTTAAAGAAGCTACAGATACATCTTTTATGTATCGAATCTTTTTTTCAAGTTGGATTTCTTTTGAGCATTCGGTTGTTCATGTGTGTTAAGCAGAGAGTGCATGAATATATACCAACAAATCACACATGGGCATGCCGCTTCTGACAGATCTTTTTGGCATACTCTGTAAAGATTTTATTATGATCTTTTGCATACTTTGTAAAGCATTTTATTATGACCCCACTCTTAAAAATTTCTTGACGCCTTACCAACAATTTAAATCTTTGTTACTTGCTTTGAAAAATATACATGCTTAGAACAATTTATTCCCACTCGGTATATTCATCACTTTGATTTCCTTAGTACTTTTAAATCTTGGACTTTTCAAGCCATTAGAGGATGATTATAAACTGAAGTTATTTAAGTTTGATAGCAATGAAGGATATCATACTTTTTGACATTCTAGTGCTCATATTCTTAGACAGGTGCATTACTGTGTTTTTTGGCTACAAAGTTTTTTGAATTACTTTTTAGCTACAAAGTTATTATATAAATATTTTTTATTTATATTTGCATCTCAACACTGAAATGTAGTTGGCAGGCTCTAGAGGTGGAATATCGATGCAGGCTTTGTTTCAGACTATACACAATAAGATGCGAGGTAATAATATATGACTATAATAGTTTCATATTTCACATTTTACTTTTCTGTCTACTGTATCAAAATTTGTTTTCTTTATCTATTTCCTTAAGTCAGTTTAGTTTATGAAAAGTTCTCTACATGGATAAATACAATATCACGTTCCATCACCAGTCAAATAAAATAGTAATAGGAACATCCATTATGGTTTTGGGTGGGATGATCTCAGTCTGTAGTCAACTTTATTCCTGTTTGAAAAGTAACAAGTGGTTTAAAATATTTTGTCTACTGAACCTTCATATAGAATAATGTTGAATGAATTCTACGAGGATTTGAATGCACGTGCTGTTGAAAGACTGATTGATCCTGTAATTAGCAGGGACGTTGTTCAAGTTGGATGCCGAAGAACAATCCGAAGTACAGAGAAATGTTCAAGTTGTATGCCGAAGAACAAAAAACAATCCAAATTTATTAGGAGATTCAGGGGTTGGGAAGACAACAATAGCTGAAGGATTAGCCCTTCGCATTGCTAATGGAGATATTCCTCTATTCCTTGTTGTCAGTTTTTACTCTTGATCTTTCACTGAATTTTTTTGCATGTTCACTTGCTTTCACTTAAAATTAATTGAACTTTTGAAATGCATGCAAAACATATAATGTCACTGGATGTAGGTTTGCTAATGGCAGGAGCAAAGGAGAGAGGAGAATTAGAATCTAGAGTTACTGGACTAATTAATGAAGTGAAGAATGCAGGTTATGTTATTAACTAAGATTACGAAAACATGCTTGTTTCTATAATTAGTTTTGGATATTACTATTTCTATTGTAAGTTTTAAAAAGTAGGGAACATGAGGAAAATTTCCATTTCTTAAACAATCTCAATATTGTTTCAAATCTAAGAGAGCGTTGACTGTCAAATGTATTTCTTATCCCAAAGGCCTCATGACATGTTCAATATGAATATCAAGTATGATTAGTATTCTTGATAAATTAAATAATACTTAGATATTAAGTTTGAAAATTTTAAATTACAATAAATAACATGTGTTTTCAGCGATTCATTTCCAGAAACAACATAATGTATGTATTATAAGTGCCAATTCATATAATTTGTCATTAATAGGCTAACTTCCCTATTCGGTATTAAATCGACCTAAACTATCCCTTCACCATATGATTATTAGATGATTTTTAAACCTATGTATCTATAAACACATAGACATCTTATAGATATCATATACGCTATCACTAATTGGTGCTGACATACCAGACCATGTCATCCCCGTACCATTAATCCATGATCCAAGATCTCCATTATGCAGTAGATTAACCTTCTCTACAATATATTTAACACCCTTACTAATAGTACTAGTTAAAACTAAAAATGAAAAATAATCATTATAATTAGCAGTAGAAGTCCCGCTATAGTTGTTCAAGCCCTGCTGCCTTTGACATAGATCTTGAACTCCTGAACTAGTGGGCACATCACTTAACAACTTATTCTTCTGCATATGCTACTAGTAACTATAATTCTCAACTCTCCTTTCTTCCTTAATAACTCTAAATGAGTTCAAATTCACATTATAAGGACTTTTTCATGAATTGATTGTTATTGCTACCTTTCAACAAATCTAGCAAATGGGAGTTATATGTCCCAGACCGAGAGGCATGAAGTATTTCAGTTACCTGTTATAATAGCTGTTGAGGTAACTTTGGTCTTCATTTTGTTTCGTCAACATTCACTCAATCATCTCTAACCAGTCAAGTGTTTAATTACATATTTTGTTTCAGCTTGTTTACACTTTGTTTCACTTAGTCTGCATTTAGCACATATTTTGGTCTAATCACTACAAGAAAATTGGTTAGAAGCGCATTTGTATAAATTGTCAAAGTAAAATGTTTTCTTTTGTAGGATTTCCCATTGACCATATTCTAGTAGACCAGGGGAAGTGTTGAACATCATTCGAGTGGGTGATAGACATGTAAATGAGGGAGATGTCAATCTTTCATATAGCTGCACCTGTTGTAAACCTGTTCCTCCTTCAGGTTTTGATCTACAGAGTTTAGACCATGCAATTTTATATGACAATTCCACCCTAAAAAAGTCTACACAGATGCTGTCTAGTTTGATAGGGGAAGCAATTGGCATATGGTAGACTAGTAACTAGTATTACACCATCAATTTTGCTCTCCCCACCACTGTTAGTTAATTATTATCCCTAATAGACTTGAACATTCTGCATAGTGCAGGTAGTTGAAGCTACACAAAGAACATTTGACAAATGTATGGAGGCTGCACAGTGGTTATCCCTAACCACTTCAAATTTCAAACTTTTTTGGCAAATGTTGAAGCTACACAAAGAACATTTGACTTCATGATAGGCTGGTAAATGCAATAGTATGGAGGGCTTATGAAATCTATTTTCTATACAAGATTTTTCTTTACCATGATTACAGGAACTGGATTTACAGAAATTATAGGAAGGACGGATAATGATAGAAAGCAAGCTTGAACAAGCTTCGAAAGAGCCAGGTAATTTCCTTCTCTGTTGATAATTTAAGGTTAATAGTTTTGTTTGATTTTATATGCTATTTTATAAATTAAGCTAATAAACATTAGGTATGAAAGAAGTAATGGAGATTTTAAATCACACATTTCATCTCTTTCAAAGGAAATGTCTGCCATGCAAAAAGAAATCATTAAATACAAAGCATCAGCCCCAGATTTATATATTCTACGATCTGAAGTACAGTCACTTTCTAGTTTATTAGATAGGAAGGTGAAGTATATCATACTTTGTTGGCATATTTCTTATTATGTATTAGTTTTAAGGCATTGCTTTGTCATCAAGCATACTGTATCATACTTGCAGGTGAGTGAGTCGGATTCATTGTCTAACAAATCCTTATGACAACTTTTAGAGTTAAAGAAGCTACAAAAAGATGTACGGTTGCTTTTACTTCAACTTATACTTTTTTCATCATGTTCTGGGAATAGTAATCAGTGCAACAATACCTTAATTTTCTTTTCAGAGTACTTAAATGGTTTTAGTCCTGTAACTAGCAGTAAAAATATTTTATATTATTTGAGACAGAATTTCGAGCAAACATCATATAGTTCAATAGTCTATGTGCTTATTGCAATCTTTTGCCATGGAAGTTAAGTGAAGAATAAACTGGTTTGGTTTTACAAGTATTCTTTGATAACTTAGAGTGTCAAAACTGATTTCATGTATATTCTTCTACTTGGTGTTTAAGAATCATGGTTATTTATTCGCTGTTTTGTTTTTGAGTTTTGCTTTAATCATCTTGTTACCTTTGTTAATGATGCATGTGGATTAGTTTATACTTATTGGTTGGAAAGGATAGTAACCCTGGTTTGATCAAAGGACTTTCGACAAACATGATTTTATAATGGTCATTTTTGCCACATTTAAACTCAGTTCTGCTAAAGGAAAGTTCTTTTGAAAATATATATGATGTTTTCCAGGTCCAAAGGTTGAGAAAAAGTGACCATGAGTTGAGGCTGTTTACAGAAATATACAAACGTGAATCAACCGATTCCAGGTATTTCTATCACATTATTTCTGAAATATATAGTTATTCAGCCTATACGTTTTGATGAAAAATAATAATTCGATCATAACTCTCATGGATGGGTTACATTTTGTGGTGTTATTGTTTTGTATGAGACCACAAATGTTTTTATCAAGAAATGTTGCATTGCTGCCTTAGCTCCTTAGAGAGTGTGTGTAGTTATCACCAAAGTTTTTGTTATCGTTACATATACACAGAGTATAACTGTAAATAGCTAATATGTTGTGGAAATCCTAGCCTTGGTACCCCTCCTTCCCAGTAAGAGCACTAAAATAGCCGTGGAAACAAAATACATTATTTATTGTAAAAGTACATGAAGGAAACTTTCCCTTACCTTATCAATCGATGTAAATAAAAATGATTAATTTATCAATCATGTATGTATTTTTAACTTGCTTGCAGTTTCATTCTCATTTAATAACTAAGTTAATTTATTTTTATAATAGCTAATAAGTTTATAAAAGTTAACTAAGTCATAAAAATCAACTAAGTTAACTAAGTCTATAATAATGAAATAAATTCATAAAAATTAATTAAGTTCAACCATAAAACACGACTGTTAGATATATAAGGTCAACATGTATTTATTCTAATTTGAGTTTGAATTGTGAATAATAAGTAATATAAACAATCCTTAACTGTGATAACATTATATATTTGACGTACGATTATGTAGAATGTGTATCGACATTAAGCATGTCAATATGTTTAATATGTATGTTTCTGTTATGCCTTACTCATATATCCTTTTATGTATGTTTTCGTACATATGCTTTAAACGCTCTCTCTTTTTCTTTTAGGGAATTGGAAGTTTGAAGATGACAAACATGGACATTTTTACGATCATGATATTTGGGTATTTTCTCTTATAGAGTCCTAATGGTACTATTATCATGTATGTTTTAAAATATCAATTATGGAATATTGTATACAATATTGAATTTGGTGTAATTCTGTTTGTGTATAATATATAATATGTTTTGATTATCAAAAGTTTTATATTATTGTTGTTTGAGTTGATTGAATGTTCATCAATTGAGGTAAATATATATGTTGTTGTTAGATGTTCTAATGTATAAATAGACTATTGTAAACTCAAAGCGGGGTAAAGAAAATAGCATTTTTGAATAGTATAGAAAATTTATAATGGCATTTTTTATATGCTATAGAAAACCTACAACAGCGTTTGTGTTGTGTTGTAGAAAATATACAATAGCGTTTCCTTTATGCTATAATAGGCCATGAATGAACCATGACATGTCATTGTACGGCATACACGAAAATGCGGTTAGATCCTTTAACAAAATTCTTCAAATGCTGTTAAAAATGGGCTGTAAACGCTATAAAAGGTTTTCTCAGCATTGATCAAAATGCTATAAAAAGTACTCTTAGCTCTGGAAATACGCTATGAAAAAGTGTTTAATAACATATCATAAACGCTATTGAAAGCTTGCTTTTATAGCGTTTTATCTAATGTTATGTTAGATCCATGACTTTTAATTGCATGTTGATATACAACGTCATGAAAAACGCTATTAAAGCCTATTATAGCGTTTTTTGAACGCTGTTAAAAGCCTTGAATGTTGTAGTGGAGGATGTCGAACATTTCTACTGGTCTCTAATGTGGTCGCTTGATCGTCATGACTTTATGAGCATATCATCCATGTATACCTCTATTGTCTTTCCAATTTGATCTTTAAACATTCGGTTAGCTAAGCATTGGTAGGTTGCTCCAGCATTCTTTAATCCAAATGGCATTACCATATAGCAATACAATCCAACATCAGTAATGAAGCCGTTGTGCTCCTGATCGGGAATGTGCATCAGGATTTGGTTATATCCATAGTACACATCCATGAAAGATAGCAACTCATATCCTGCGGTTGAGTCCACCAGCTGGTCGATTCTTGGAAGGGGAAAATTGTCTTTCAGACATGCCTTGTTTAAGTCCGAATAGTCAACGCACATTCGCCACTTTCTCCTTTCTCACAAGTACAGGATTATATACCCATTTAGGGTAGAGGGTATCACAAATAAACCCATTGCTTTTGAGCCTATCCACCTTCTCATTAAGAGCAGTAGATCTCTTCGGATCCATGCCACGCCATTTTTGTTTCACCGGGACATGCCTCGGGTCGATATTTAATGCGTGGCTCGCAATAGCAGGCGAGATTCCATACATGTCAGAGTGAGTCCAAGAAAACATGTTAAGATTCGCTCGGAGAAGACCAACAAGTTCTTTCATCATCGGGGGGTTGAGCTGTGATCCGATCTTTAGGGCTCGTGATGGGTCATTATGGCTGACCGTGATGTCAATCGTCAGCTAAGCCGGCGCAGTCTTGGTCTCTTTGGGCTCTTTCTCATCATCCCTCGGATCTATATCTTTATAGAACCGACTGTGGTGCCCGAGCCAAGGCCCAGGCACTGGTTGTCATTCTTTGGTGGTTTGGATGCAGAGAGACTTATCCATACCCTTACCTTTCTCCTTCTATTAAGCTTCTCTCAATTCAGCTACATAGCAAGCAAGTTCGATTACCTAATCGCCATGCACAACCCCAATGTCGTTATTAGTTGGGAACTTCAAAGTTAAACACCATGGGACAAGAGAGGCCCAAAATTCAGTTAGGGACGTTGGTCGGCCCAGAAAAGCATTGTATGGAGGGTCAACATCCAAAACAACAAGTGGCAACATCCACACTCTCCTACGGTCACCTTCTACCAAATTCCACGGGCAATTCGACATAGCCGACAGCTTCGGTCACTGCATTGTTAAATCCATGAATGCAGGCTTTAGACGGTTTTAAGTCCTTGGCTTCCACCCTTATCTGATCGTAAGCCTTTTTGAAAATTATATTCACGGAACTTCCACAGTCAACCAAGATCCTTCTCACTAAGGTGGGGTCGATCATGGCCGAAATGACCATTGGGTCGATTGTTGGTGCCTCCACCTTGTCTGCATCTCTGTTTGGATACAATGTCATTTGCCATTGTACGCTGCTGTTTTGCGAGGCCCCATTTTCTGTACTCGAACAACACTCAAAATTCATATGCCTGATTGCGCTAGCATAGCGCTTCATCTCGTGCCAGCTCTTATTAGCTAGATGCGGTTCTCCGACTATTGTATTGATCGCTAATCTTCCACCAGGCCACGCAGGATCCTCAACGCTGTGTGGCGCTTGTCCTCGGTTGGGGTCGGATGTCCCCTGCCCTCCATCCTATGGGGCTTTAACAGACTGTTGTAATTTTCTTTCCCAAATCAATTTCTCAATAACATCCTGAAGATGCCAATATTCATTCGTGTTATGACCATAGCATTCATGGAACCGATAATATTTTCCAGTCTACTTCTGCTTCTCCATCGATTCTTTTAGAGGTGGCTTCCTATACGGCATGGTATTGCATGTAGACAAGTAGATATTCTATAGAGATGTATTCAGTGGTGTGTAGGTATCATACATTGGAATCCTAGGCTTTCCTTTCCTGGAATCTCTTTTTCATTCACGGTTCTGAACACCGCCTTTCTTTTGCTGGTTTACTTGAACTTTTCTGAAACTATCCCCAGACTGTTCCACTACAGTGTTAGTCGGTACTCCCTCTCCACTCGATCCTACAAAAATCTTCTTCCTAGAGCATCTAGCTTCCTCTTTCCTTAAATACTAAGCTACTTTTGCATAGAAATGCTCCAACGTTGATGGTGGTTTGCCAACTAACCAATCGCCAAAGTCAGATTCTGGATAAACCACTCTCATTACCGTCGTCAATATTGAACGGTCATTCGGATTACTGACTTCTATGATGGGTGTATGAAATCTTTCCAAGTAATCTTTCAGTGATTCTCCTAGAGCCTGGATCACGCTTGATAGGGACATAACATATTTGGGGCGAGTTGCATGTATACGGAATTGCTCTATAAATTTTGTTGCTAAATCATCAAATCTAGAGATTGATCGTGGGGGTAATCTCGTAAACGACATCGTTGCTATGCTGGAGAGAGTAATAGGAATACATCTGCATTTTGTGGCATCATTAGCTCGTGGGGAATCCATCAGCCATTCATATCTCATGATGCGTTGCCTGGGGTCAGTTTTTCCCTCATAGTCAGGCATCGACGGCATGTTGAACCTCCTTGGATACTCCGCAAGTAGGATATTATCGATGAATGGGGTATGGCTTCTCGAGATCCCCCAATCATCATTGGTCAAGCCTTGGCTCTTCCTTACTAGCTGTCTAACCATAGTTGACAAGTCCGGTGTTTGGATAGTTAGAGCCAAGTGGTAGTCGTGCTCCACCTTACGTGAATGGTCAGGTCGATGTCTACGTGCCGTTCTACGCCTTCTTGGCTCAACATCCTCATGATATATATCACGTATGTTCACTTCATTGTCATTCCGAGGAGGTAACTGGCCTACATCCACCTGACTCCAACATCCAAACCAATCACAGCAGCTCTAGCTTGTGCTCCAACATGAAGAGGCGGGCTTTCTCCTTTGGAGGAGGGATCGACCCCAATCTCAATAGAGGGATCGGCACTGATCGGTCTCGGCAAGCCAGGTTGGTTTGCCTGTTGATGTCCAGAAGCTTCTACATGATATCCGTCAATTCTATAACGTCTGCGTCTGTGATAATCATCTGATAAACTAGAACGATCCAGAATGAGGGGTTGGCTCCCTCCTAGCTTTCCCGGGTTGTTGATCTCTAAGTTGATTCATTAGATCGATATTAGCCTGAATCTGCTGGTTCAACTGTCGGTGGCTATCAACTAGCTCTCTCATCAGGTTTTGGAAATCAGCTCGTGTGATGGAATTAGTCAAATTCTGGACATTAAATGGATTGGTAGAATTCACATCTAGTGGTAGATTGCTCGGGCCTCCTTGTTGGATGTTAGCATTCTCATTTCCTTCTGCATTTTGAGAGGTAGATCTGGTGTTCCTAACCATTGTTGATGGTTTTCCTCAGACTTTTGCAAATCTGAATAGAATTGATAAGCTTCTTGAAGATAATTATGGATCTCTTGGAGGGATTTATGCAATCCAGTAGCGGCAATGGGATACAAATAGAGCCGAGAATCTTCTCCCAGTGAAAGCACCAAAATGTTTACGCTAAAATTTGGCACAAACACCCAATAGAGATTTTATAGAGAAATAAATGAAGAATATAAAATGAAAACAGAGGAAACAAGTAATTAAATAACAGAAAGTTAAAGCAATAACAGGAACAAATGATTTATAGTGGTTCGGCTTTGTTTGCCCACGTCCACATTGAATATATAACTTTATTAATCACTTTTTCAAATAAGTACAATAGGGATCGGATGAAAATCCTTAGCTACAATAGAGTACAAAGCAACAAGCAACATAATAGTCCCCGAATGAAAAATCAAGCCTGTATGTATAGAGGAAGATGGCGAAATATCTCTCTGAAAATTCGGCAAAAGGATCTCCAAAACCATATGGGCCCATAGGAGGGATCACATGGCCCAAATCCGAAGAAATAGGGAATGGTGTTGATCCCTACTTTGGAGGTATTTGGGGGTGCGATCCCTATGGGATCTTCTCCATGTTGTAGTATGCTTAGCCTCCAAGTTTTATGCCAATTGGGTTAGTAGAATTTGAGTTATTGCTCGATCTTTTTTGCAATGTGTGTTGTTACCTCTTTTCTATGTTAAACAATATTCCATACTTTGAACATTCTGCCATATCTCTCAATTCCGTTCGATCATGGATTATCATCTGTAATTGATTTTTGGACCCCACAATCATTGCTTTGGACTTACTGGCCTTGACGACATTGGATCTAACTTGTCCAATCAGTTCGGATATGGCCGGGTCAAAATGCCGAATAACATATATATGTGTGTGTATGTTAACCCACTTTTTAGCAAAGTAGATTTCAATTGGGCTTAAAAGATCAAGACAAGAACGAAATGATTCACGAACTTAGAAACACACAGAGAAGGACTAGAGAAACAATTCGAAGAAGTTTTAACCAAAATGGAGCTAAGTACATAGCTCAGTGTCGAGCTATCAAATGTCGGTACCGATCCATAAATCTTCCTTGTTTTACTTCCCAAACTCCATACACCTTTTTTGCTACTCCAGTAACTCGTGGTCAAGTGATATTCCAATAATTTGGACAATCAATTTCAAGGATCGACGAGAAGCTATCGAAAAAATCGCAAGAATCAACTCAATGCCCAAGGAATAGGGGCTAGAACAACTCAACTAAAAGGGATAACAAGTGGAAGACTTTAACTTCCACCCAAAAGTGTAGCTCGGTACTGACCTATAGATTTTGGTCGTGACTTTGATTTTCCTTATATGGCCTCGGCCTATCTTCTGGACTTCATTACAAGCAGGCATCTAACTCCATACATCTGTTTCTCTATAAATACTAGCCTACTTGAAAACAAAACAGGATCTAATTTCTCTACCATTGGAGACTCCTTCTTCTTCACTCCTATCCTCTACCTCAAAAACACTCTAGAAACTTATTGTAAGTCCGAAATCCACTAGATTGTGGTCAGATCCAATATAAATCATTGTAATCCGTAGAGAAGACAACGAATTGTTAGTCGCTATGTAAAGGATCGAAAATGCCAATATATAAGAGATAATATAAATGTAGCAGAAATATAAGAGTAGATCACACAGTAGATTTATACTGGTTCGGACCTTCCATCGTACGTCCAGTCCCTAAGCACCTCTTAGGATTTTCACTATCAACACCCTCACTTCATCTGTAGGAACAAATTTATTGACTCAACCTGAACAACCGAACTAGACTTCAGCACTTACTGTCTGAGGACTCACAATAGGACGCCGACCTTTTCTTTTACAAAGAAATAACATGACCATACATTGTGTTTTCAATACACTGAGTAGTCACATTAGAGTACAACTTCTATGACCTTTGAAAATGATGCAGAGTGAGTGTGCAAAGGTTAGATAGTGAATTAGAACCAAAATTGAATGTTGTGGAGTGAGAGAGCGCTGGTCTAAATTTTCTTTTGGAATGAACATGAAGTCTAGGGTTTTAGGAAGAAATATGAGAATGATTTGAGAGCATAAAATTGTGTGTTTGCTTTTAGGGTGGTAGGAGGCTTATATAGGAGTGATAAGATGCCATTAAACATTAGCAATCCTTCGGCATTTTTGTTTGGAAGAGATGCAATCATTGAAACTTCGCAATACTTGAAGAAGAAGCTTGAAAAGGCACTTTATCTTTTCATTTATAACAGTTATTTAAAGTTGTAGCATGCTTTGAACTAAAGTGATATGTAGTAGAGTGGTTGAGGTGTGCATGCCTTTCCATGCTGCCTTGGTTCAAATCCTAAAGTGTCCATTTTGCAACCATTCAACTATTTATTTGTAACATTCATTTCAACTTTTAACCTCCTTTATTTCAAAAGCACGCATGGTGTAGTGGAAGGGGCACATGTGTTTCTACTTGGTATGCTTGGGTTCAAGTCCCACTTTTGTTGTTTTTTCAATTCTTTATTCCCTTCACTTTCTCATCTCATATTATAATAATGCTAACCAGATTTTGAACAAACGCACCATTAGTGCATTTGGTGAAGGGGCATTTCTATGTTTTCCTATCTGTGTTCGAGTCCACCCATGTCATTTCATCAAAGTTTTATTTTCGGGTCTTCATATAGCTCTTTTGCTTTGATAGTTTTCTTTTTTTTATTTCACCTTTTCCATTCATTCTATATTCGAATCCCACCACTTACACCACTTTTCTTCAACATTGTTCGAATAAACTTTATCATCCATTGTATGCCTTCTTAACCTAAAATTATTCAATAACACATTAGTAGTGTTGTCATATGGTTGTTACCATCAAAAATACAAATCGTGTTTTCAACATTCTACCCATTTTTGATGATGACAACTATATGACTTTAAAAAATAATATTTATTGTTGCCCCTTAATATTTGTTCTCTATAAATTTATATACTCTGCTCCTAATATGCCCAATTTTCTCCCCCTTTGTCATTAACAAAAAGGTTGAAAATCATCATTAATTTTGGGTTGTATATCAATTTAGTCAAAAATAATAATAATCGTTTTTTTGAAATACCCATAATCGACTTAAATAACTCTAGTGTTTCCTTGTTATTTTTTATATATTTGTTACAAGGAATGAATAGTTTTAAATGTGTGCTATTATATATTTTAGCACTACCTTATAAAGAATATTTTTTTAGATTTAAATTTTAACTTTTAAGCTTTTTCAAGAAATAAATAATTATTAGCCAGTTTCGAAAATAGTTTAACAAATTGGACATAATATTGGCTAATGTCAGGTATAAAAAAATAAATTATTTATACAATATTAAGCACAGTTATACATTTCAAAAGTATTTGTTGCTTTCAAAAATATTTTTATTTTCCTTGAAATAATTTTTCACATTCATTTAGCACAATGGAAAATATTTTAAATATTTCTAGCACTTTTGAAAGCTACACCTTATATAAAAAGAGTACCTAAATTATTTTTTTCAAAAATATTATTTTATGATACTCTAAAATTAACATTACCAACCTCAACCTGTTTATAAAAAAAGAAATAGATATACTGAATTTGTTGCAGTTCCATTATCCATAAATGCTCGTTCTCTATCATATGTATGGAACATTTGTTATTCAAAATCCATCTTTTCATTTTGTTTTTCTTAGGTACCTACAAAAATAAATTCTATATTTTGGTACCCACTTCCTATGTTAGGGTCCAGGGGGTTAGATCGAAGGTAACCATACCAAATAGGATTTGGTCGAACCTTTTAAAATAAAAATTTTATTATTAACTACCGTATCAAAATATTCATCAATTTATTTTTCTCTGTTTTTCCAATCAACAGGAACTCAAATACTTAGATAATTTTATTTATATTTCCTGTCAATGATTTTGTGCTTTTACAGATATTATAAATATTATTGGTCATAGAAGTACTTGAATTTCTATGAAGTTTGGATTTAGATTTTACTCGAAATCTAGTACTAGCACTAACATTTTTACTATACATGAACATATCTAGTACTATGTCAAATAAAGTTCTAGAACAAGATAAAATCATGTTTAAATTATTTTGACCTTTATTAAATTTTGTGACTTCAATTTTAAGTTTCTCAAATTTAGCTTTAAAGTCACAATTATTATTTCCAAAAGAAATATTACTATGTTTCAAAATATCAATTCCTTTATTTAATTTAGAATTCAACATACAATTTTCATTTTTTTAGAAGAAAATTTCTAGATTTCAAATTATCTAAAGATGATCGTAATAAATCATTCTCTTTTCAAATCTAAAATTTCTTTTGAAAAAAATTCTTTTCTTTTTCAAAATTAGTGTTTTGTTCACCTAAAATTTTTTAAGAGTCATAAAATTATTTTTCAAAATATCATATCGCTTTTTAGAATCTAATTTTTCATTTTTTAATTTCTCGTTTTCAAGTTCGATAGATTTAATCTTTTCTAAAATAATAAAATTAAACTTTGAGATCTTATCATTTATACAAACAAATTCATTATTATCTTTTGCTAAAATTTGTAAACTAGAAATTATCTTTTATAGTTCTCTTTTGTCGTAGCTTTGGTAGTTTCGGGCTTTTTGCTTGCTGTATTTTGATCGAATCTTTTTCTGACCATTATTCTAAGATGTTGTGATGATCGATAGAATTCCAGGCTCTGATACCACTTGTTAGTCACTATCTACAGGATCGAAAATGGCTAATATATAAGAGATAATATAAATGTCGCAGAAATATAACACTAGATCACACGGTCGATTTATACTAGTTTGGACCTTCCATCCGACGTCCAATCCCTAAGCACCTCTTAGGCACTATCTACACCCTCGCTTTACCTGGAGGAATGGGTATACAGACTCCGCTTAAACAACTGAATAGGACTTCAACACTTACTATCGAAAGACTTCGCAACGGGACTTCAATCTTTTCTTTTACAAAAAAATAATTTGACCATATATTATGTCTTCAATACACTAGTAGTCACACTGGAGTACAACTTCTATAACCTTTGAAAATGAGGCAAAGTGAGTCTGAAAAGGTTAGAAAGTGAATTAGAACCAAAATTGAATGTTGTGGAGTGAGGGAGTGCTAGTCTAAATTTGCTTTTTGAATGAATATGAAGTTTAGGGTTATAGGAAGCAATATGTTTGAGTGTGCAGAATTTTATGTTTGCTTTTGGGGTGGTAGGAGGCTTATACAGGAGTGATAAGATGCCATTGAACATAATCAATCCTTCAATAATTCGATTTGGAAGAGATGCAACTATTGAAACTTCGCAATACCTAAAGAAGAAGCTTTAAAAGTCACTTTATCTATTCATTTATAACGGTCACTTAAAGTTGTAGCATGCTTTGAACTAAATGGACATGTAGTAAAGTGGTTTGGTCATTGTATTTATTTCCATGCCGCTTGGGTTCGAATCCTAGAGTGTCCATTTTTGCAACCATTCAACTATTTATTAGTAACGTTCAGTTCAACTTGTAACTTCCTTTTTTTCAAAAGCCCGCATGGTGTAGTGGAAGAGGTGTGTGCGTATCTCTTTGGTATGCTTGGGTTCGATCCCCACTTTTGTCGTTTTTTCAATTCTTTATTTCCTTCACTTTCTTATCTCACAATACAAAAATACTAACCAGATTTTGAATAAAAGCACCATTAGTGCATTTGGTGAAGGGGCATTTCTATGTTCGCCCACCTGTGTTCGAGTCCACCCATTTCGTTTCTTTAACGTTTTATTTTCGGTTTTCTTTGTCTTCATGTAGCTCTTTTGCTTTGATAGTTTTTTTTTTATTTCACCCTTTCCATTCATTCTATATTCGAATCCCACTAATTGCACCACTTTTCTTCAATATTTTTGTATTTACTTTATCATTCATTGTGCCTTCTTAACCTAAAATTATTCAATAACACATTAGTAGCATTGTCATATGGTTGTTATCATCAAAAACATAAATCGTGTTTTTCAACATGAATAATAAACTATAAAGTGGACGTAGGCCAGAGATTACCGAACCACTATAAAAACTAGTGCGAACCCGTGCTTCGCACACGGATGTTGAAAAAATATTGTTGTTGCATAGGTCATATCCAAATGTATAAGAAATCTAATACGGTGGTAATGAAAAAACATTGTTGAACGATAGTGTTACATCATGAATAACAATTTGGTAGGATAAAGAATACATAGATATATTTGGTTATGATAATCACAATTAAAATCGAACAAAACAATTACAGTGAATATGTTAAAGTTCACAGACTATTTAGAGGATAATGGGTTAAAAATTTATCCGCTAATGTGTAGGTATATTCACTGTGGCATATAACGCCAATGTTGTTGCTTTTGCAATTACACAGCTGCTTCAATGTGCATAGATATAGTTGAAGTATTCACTGTGAACTGCAGACACAAAGACACGGTGCAGTTCGATTCAATTAAATAAGAGTAACAAAAGTTTTTTGCAATGGGGAGAAATATAGTAATATGATGAAATTTGTAAACAGTCAGGAAAAGTATTTATCAACGGCTGAAAAAAGGGAGCAAAAGAAAAAAGAAAAAAGCAACAGATGTAGTACAAGGGAAAAGTAGTAAAACGGAAGATTCAATTGAAATAGAAATGATGATGCAATAAGAAAATAACATGGGTTCCAATATAAATTACTATTGTTCACCGAATCTGATCTATGTCGATGCAGGGTACAAAACACGGCATACAGCTGGTCGTAGTAACCAATATTTGAAAATATCCAAAACATACAGAAGAGAACAATTGTGAGAAGTCCATTCATTTTTTAGCCTCAGAAATAACTGCTAGCAACGCGTGTATGATATTGGCTTGAGCGCAAATAGGTGATGTTTTCTTGGCCTTAATAGATGCATTACATTAGTCAATTATTTTAACCATTGAAGGTATTTGTACCTGCAGCCAAAAAAGGCAAAAGTGTCATTGATGCAGTATTATTACTAAATTCTCTCACTGCTGGTCTGACCTATTAACTATATCTAATAATCAAACTATGACTACATAATCATCTATACAAAGATACATTCATCAATTGTTTTCTAGAAGTTTTCCGATGGTGGTGGTGCAAGTGATTTTAGAATTTACTACAAAAAATAAAAAATAAACTCTTTTAGGTGGTTATCAACATTATTCTTACTACAACACATGTTTTGACCCAGCACTTAAACTGTGCATCTACCTTAAGCCCGAATACAACAACTTATATGCTTATTGTATTATTGATCATCGTAATTGTAAACGAAATTGAGTAAACTTAGCCAAATTATGTCATCAAACCTGGAAGCAATGTATTAAACGCTGAGCTGCACGGTTGAATCAAGCATTAATTATGTGAAGTCATTATTTAATCATCTCAAGCTATCAAAAATCAAAAATTCATTTTTCAATTATATTTTCATAATGCGGTTAAATAACTATCGTTAACATCAAACAAAATTATTACTACAGCTAAATTAGTATTGCATCACACAAATGCAGTTAAAATATTCAAAAACAATAATTGCTTAATTCCAAAAATACTGCAAAATAATAACTGCTTTTGCTTAATGCATTTAAATTTTAACTACAGTAAGCTCGAATAAATCATCGTGTACAACCAAAATTATTACTGCATCACATAAATATAGCTGAAATATTCAATTTCTACCATGCATAATTCAAAATTGTCATTAAATTATAACTGCATTTTATTAATGTAGTTAAATTTTAATTGTATTAAGATTGAATAAATTCCTGAAATGTAGCCAAATTTATTACTTCATCACATAAATGTGGTTAAAAATATTCAAATATAGTTAAATTTACCCAAAACTTGCTGGTAAATTATAATTGCATTTTCTTAATTTCATTAATTTATAACTATTTTAAAATTGAATAAAATTATCAAATATAGTCAAAATCATCAATAGTAAATGCAATAAAAAAATGCTAACGTAGTTAAATTAATTCAAAAAATGCCTATAAATTATTACACCATTTTTTGATGGGGTTAAATTATAACTGCACTAAGTTTGAATACTATCAAACACAATCAAGATTATTACTTTATTATATAATGTAGTTACAATATTCAAAGGCAACCATAATTGTATAATTCAAAAAAAAAATTCCTTTCAAATATGTTAAAAGATAATAAATACATTATAATAATCTAGGTAAAACTACTATGTAATGTTTGTGATCATCATAATAATGCTGTTACAGAAATGCGGTACACAGCGGTGACACAAAATAATTATGCAATTAAAGCTGCTATATAAAATTATGATTTTAAAAAATTTATTTTTAGCTATCAACAATGGATATCATTGGAAAGCAAATTAAATTTGAGATTTAATAGTGAAAACGATTCTTAAATCCAATCAATGTAGAAAACGTTATCACATTTTAAAGTTTGGAATATAAAGAAATTAAAAATGCGACTGTTCAGTTGCCAAATTTCAAGGGGGCCTGTGTGAGCTTGAAATTCAACTCACTAATAATAATATAGTATAGATTCTTGTGCCTCATTTTACTTATTCGGCATTTTCCTTTATTTTTAATAGAACTAGTGCCATCATCTGATTTTTGGGTATTGATCCTTTTTTTTGGTTATATATATAGGGAAAGGATCGGTTGCACCTCTATTCCCTCCAGATTTCAACCACACGTTCCGATTTAAATAATTATAGTCACTATATCTTATCACTTATATAACTATTTAAATTGGAATGATTGAAATCAGACGAGAATAAAGGTGTAGCCAATCCTTGCTTTTACATATACATATATATAATATGCATGTGTGTGTGCACATATGTGAGTGTGTCTGTATGCGTATATATATAGTAAAATAGTATTATGGAATGTAAACTTAGCTAAGAGGGATAATTTTTCCCTATGAAAAAGGAGCAAAATAGAATCATGAAAGAAGAAACTAAGGTGATGTTCCACTAACCAATGGTGCGCAGGTGGTAATAATCTAACAATGCCATATATCAACATTTTTATAACAACAACCTTAAAACATTTATGCGCACATACAAAATCATTCTATAGGTGTACAAACACCATTTAAATAGTGTTTGCAAATTGGATTTACAATATTATAAGTAATGTGAGCAATTTTTTCTTCCTCCAAATAATTATATGCATGACCTATGAATATAAGAATAAGTACCCTTTTGATTTAAATACCTCAAATGGAGAAAGTCCCAGAAGCAAAATTTCTTATACAGCCACTTAGTCTATGAATTATTTTGACTATATAGTATAATATGTATTGATATTTTTTCTAATTATTTTTGCAAATAGTGAATATATTACTTCATACAGCTTTAAAAAATGAGTATAGGCCAACAAGATGTCAAAGATGAAAAACCATTTATTTTTATGTTCACCTTTGTTTACTACTAATTTGTGCTAGGATAATATATCTAAGTCAACTTCCTTATTTTATCCTACAATTAAACAGTAGTATGTATATTTTTATTGAGATAAAGCATATTTATTTGTTCAACCTTAAGTAATCAATTGACCTAAATGAGATCCACTCAAATATGTACATGTGCATACATCTAAATTTATCAAATATCTATGTTGGTAAATATATAATATGATTATTCGCTGGAAGTAATCAAGAAAAACAAATTACATATATGCATAAAGAAAGACATTTATATATTCCTAATAATGGGCTTATTCAAAATGTTGATAGATGAGCTAACCATATATATTAGCATATATATAAATAAAACAATATTCCCTTATTAGAGAGCGATTGAAGCCACATAATGATTAGATTAATAGAAGAACAAATCCCCTCACAAACTGCACATATTAATTTATCAATAGCAAAAGCTTAATTTTTTACTACAAAATAAGAAGCATTTGACATTTATTTTTATTTTTTTAAAGGCTAGTGGGCTTTTATCCTAGGTCCCTACCAGTTTATTGAATAAAAATAAAAAGTCATTACATAGAATACAGGAAAGGAAAGAAATAACTAGTAAAAAAGAAGAAGACATGCATCATGATTACTATAATCGACGTAGGGTAAAATACTGCTATGAAATAACAGAATTTTCTTCTCTGTCTATATAGGCAAGATCTTTGGCATGAATGATCGATTGTTAAATCTTTGTGAAGATAGCCGCATCAGTAGATGTGAGGGAATTGAAAATTCTATTGTTTCTCTCATTGTAAAAGAAAGAAGGAATATATTGTATTCAGTATATTCTTTGTACAAACTTATCTCTGTATTTATAAGACAAAACTAATGTTGGGCTGAGCGGGTAAGCCCACACGCCTATACAATACACCCGCATTCCTTATCTTATTATACACAGAGATGTATATTTCCTTCATTATCTAATACGCCCCCTCAAACCTAACACGAAAAGTTAGGGTTTGCGATTTTGGAAGCCGCCACTGAAAAATTGATTTCTTCAGTTTCTCTGATTTGATTTCCTTTCTTCTCGAGTTGGTCGAGCTGTAAGTTGAGGGTCTGATGTTTTTTGACATCGTTCTCGAAGGCTTAAGGAATGTAGATCTGATAGATTTGACTTCACTTTTGGTGAAGCTATAAGATAAGACTTTGATGATCCTTATCTTCGTTCTCGAGGGCTTTAGAAAAATAGATCTGTGCCTTGGATCTGAGGCTGATGTCGGCTTCATCCACGTTGAGTTCTCGGCTAAACCTAGCAAAGTTTAGTCGAGACAGTGGCTTGGTTAGGATGTCTGCTTTCTAGTAAGTTGAAGGTACGTATCTGACTTCGATGTTTTTCTTTATTACTTGCTCTCTCACAAAGTACAAGTCGAGTTTGATGTGATTTGTGTGAGAGTGAAGTACTAGATTTGCTGAGATTGAGATTGCACTTTGATTGTCACACCATATAGTTGGTTTACTGCATGTTTTGATTTGTAGTTCACTCAGTAGAGATGTTAACCACATAATTTCAGCTGTAACACCGGCAATGCTTATGTACTCGGCCTCTATGCTAGATCTAGATACAGTAGCTTGTTTTTTTGCACACCAGGATACTGGATTTTTACCCAAATAGACACAGTATCCAGTGGTGGATTTTCTATCATCCTGATCAGTAGCCCAATCTGAGTCAGTGAAGCCATTGATGCTTAGAGTAGCATTTGTTTGTAGAATTAGTCCTTGATTGATTATGCCTTTTAAGTATCTTAAAATTATTTTTACTGCTTTCCAATGTTCATCAAGAGGTCTTTGCATGAACTGACTTACTTTGTTTACACTGAATGAGATATCTGGTCTGGTGATAGTAGCATACTGTAGTGCTCCCACAATACTTCTGTATTCCTTGTCATTTAGAATTGGTTCACCTTTGTCTTTTGAGAGATGACTGTTGCTTATCATTGGAGTGGGTAGAGGATTAGCTTTGTCCATTTTGGCTTTGACCAGTATTTCATTGATGTACTTTCTTTGATTTAGATGTATCTCTGATTTTGATGTTCTTTTGACTTCTATGCCAAGAAAGTAGTTTAGATCCCCCAGGTCTTTGATTGAGAATTCTTCTTTCAAACATTGTGTGATGTTCATGATTTCTGATATGTTGTTTCCTGTAATAACAAAGTCATCAACATAAATTAGTATATAGACTATTGTGTCATTAGAAAATTTAGTGAATAATGAGTTATCAGATTTAGTGGAGTTGTAGCCATGTTTTGCTAGAGTTGTTTTCAGCTTGTCAAACCAAACTCTTGGTGCTTGCTTGAGCCCATAGAGTGCTTTGTTGAGTTTGCATACTAGCTGGTTTTTGTTTTCCTTTGTGAACCCTTGTGGCTGCTCCATATATACTTCCTCCTGCAATTCACCATTAAGAAAGGCATTATTAACATCTAATTGTTTGATAGGCCAATTCTTATGCAAGGCAATTGTTAATATAACTCTAATGGTAGTGGGTTTCATAACAGGAGAGAAAGTTTCTTTAAAATCAAATCCACTTTGTTGTGAATCCCCCTTTTCCACCAATCTTGCCTTGTATTTAAGAATTGAGCCATCTGGATTTTTCTTTAATCTAAAAGTCCATTTGCATCCAACTATGTTTTTATTCACTGGTAGGGGTACATGATCCCATGTCTTGTTTTTTATTAGTGCATTGTATTCCTCTTCCATAGCCTTTTTCCAGTTTTCACTCAAGATTGCTTGTTGATAAGTGGTAGGCTCAGTGATTTCTGCCTCAATACTGTATGTCTTTGGTTTGAATACTCCACATTTTGCTCTTGTCATCATGTGGTGTCTAGTGTTTGCAGGTGTGGATGGATGTCTATCTTCATCGGTAGCTTCTGGTTGAGTACTGTATGGCTGGTTGTCATGCAGTATTTGACAGGGGTCTGTTTGATGACTATCTGATGTTGTACTGTCAGATCTTACTGATGCATTTCCTTGACCTGGTTCATTTGTGGACTCTGTGTGTTGAGGACTGATGCCACTTTCTTCATGCTGACCATTGCTACTTATTGGTATGACAATTTCTTGTGAGGGTAGCACTTGAGGTATTGAAAGCTTGGAATTGCATATTATTTGAGTTGTTTTGATTGCTGCATCTCTAAAAGGAAACTCATGCTCATTAAATATAACATGTCTGGATATATACTTTTTACCATTTTCATCAAGGCATTTATATCCTTTCTGACTGGTAGCATATCCTAAGAAAGTACATGGCTTAGATCTATAATCTAGTTTATGTGTGTTGTATGGTCTTAGGTAGGGAAAACATAGGCATCCAAAAGTTTTTAGACTTTGATAATCTGGTTTGACACTGAATAGCACTTCTATTGGACTTTTAAATTTTATAACCTTTGTAGGCAGTCTATTAATCAAGTAGACTGCAGTAGAGAAGGCATCTGGCCAGAATTTTAGTGGTAGAGATGCCTATGCTAACAGTGTCAGACCAGTTTCAACTATATGCCTGTGTTTTCTCTCTATGAGTCCATTTTGCTCAGAAGTGTATGGACATGTAACTCTCTGTGTGATCCCTTTCATTTGAAAGTAACTCTTTAGGGGCAGAAATTCTTTACCACCATCTGTTTGTATGACTTTCAATTGACAATTTGTCTGTCTTTCTGCATTAGAAATAAACTGTAACACAGCATCTTTATTTTCAGACTTTGACTTTAGGAAGTAAATCCAAACATGTCTAGAATAGGCATCAATAAATGAAATATAGTACTTATAACCATAATTAGCATATATAGGGGCTGGCCCCCATAAGTCTGTAGCAACAAGATCAAGAGGTTTGTTGTAGACAGTCCTTGAATGTGGAAATACAAGCTTATGGCTTTTACCCATTTGACAAAATGTACAAGTATAACAATCAGGAATTTTACTAATATGAGTTTTATCACAACAGCTTAAGACATGTTTTATTACATTTAGACTGGGATGGCCTAATTTATAATGCCATACATCAAAGTTTCAGTATTTTTAATCTCAGAAATGTTACACCATTTTTTACTGTTTTCAACATTTCTTGAGTTTGGTGCATCAAATTTGTATAGTCCCTTATGTTCTTTACCCTGCAAGAGAACTTCACCAGTTAGAATATCTTTAACTAGACAGTATGTAGAGTGAAACTCAAAGTACACATTGTTGTCTTTGGCAAATTGTGACACACTCATTAGTTTTTTTTATTAATGGAACCATTAACAGATTATTAAGGTATAACTGTCTGGCTCCATTAATGCTTGCATTTCCAGTATGAGAAATTTTAATAGGATTACCATTCCCCATATGTAAAGACTGTGTACCTTTGTATTCTTTGTTGCTAAGATTCAAGTTGCTCATATTGTTTGTTACATGATTGGTTGCACCATAGTCTGGGTACCAGCTATCATCATGTATATCTTCAGCCTTTGCTATATTTGTGTTTGTGTTGTCACTTCCTCCTTCAGACATGATGATGAGAATCTATCAAGAAGATGATCAGTAATGGTGAAAAACAATGATACAGATGAAACAGGGATGAAGTGCAGCCAGATTTCGCTTGAGTGATGATAACAAATCTGACAAGTGGCTCTGGGCACGACACTTCAGGTGAGTTGATCAGAATCTTGATAATCTGATGGTTTGGTAGCAGCCAGAGGGGTGATATGTGATGAGTTTTTCTCTGATATCTCCCTTTCTTGGCAGGGTTAACTCTCCAAATGATGGTAGATTTCAAGATTGTTACACAGTTGTTAAACTGTGTGACCAAAATCTCAGATGATGAGATTATTCTGATGAGATTCAAGTTTCTTTTTCCTTTTTTTGAGGATTTAGATCAATTTGTTGTTAAGCAATTTGTCGAGGGCTCTGATACCATGTAAAAGAAAGAAGGAATAAATTGTATTCAATATATTCTTTGTACAAACTTATCTCTGTATTTATAAGACAAAACTGATGTTGGGCTAAGCGGGTAAGCCCACACGCCTATACAATATACCCGCATTCCTTATCTTATTATACACAGAGATGTATATTTCCTTCATTATCTAATATGCCATGCCTCGGTTGCGAATTTTTTAAGGATCAGTAAGATCATCCTATTGTGAACATTTTTGAATCTTGTTGATTTGAAAATTGAAAACCATTCAACGTCTAAACCTCTATAGGGAAAGAGCATAGCCCATAGGTTTTATACATAAGAACATTCAAAGTAAAGAGGGGATTTTATTTCAACGTCGGTCTGCTAAAAGGACACAACACCGATTTGTGAAAAAACCCAGAGAATAGAGCTTGTCTCTGATGAGCAGTGCATTATTTAGTATCTTCCATAAGTGAAAGTTGCACTTATCCCTAGCAGTACCGTATATATTTCATATCCTTTTGCACCAAGGATCAGTACGAGGATTAGAGATTCTAATCAAGGCTTTTTAAACTCCACATATTGAATGATGTTTGTCCTTGTGGGTCCAAGATAGACCTTCTGAATGCATATCATAGTTAAGTTCCATGAGTGAGTTCCATAATTGCATGACATTAGTGCAACTTGTATAGGGCAGAATTATCCAAACATATTGCATAATCTAAGAGGCTAGAGCATTTTCAGGAATGCTAGTTGGCATTTTTTCATTGAAAGAGAGGATATTGTTAAGGATAAGACCATGTAAAGCCCAAGGAGTGTGCCAGAATAGATCAGATTGAGAGTTGGTAAAATTATAACTAATGGGAGGGTGGAATGTGGGTCTTAAATAAAGCAAGTTCCTCCAGAACCAACTAGTGGACAGAGGAGTGTCCATGGTCCAAAATCTCTTGTTCTTTAGCTGGTATTTGAGCATTCACAGAAACCAATGTAGATGATCTGTCAGTGAGTAAGGTATTTAAATATTTTGATGCAGCGGCCATGTTCTATAATCTCAGATTGATTATTCCAGACCACCATGAGATTTTAGGATGGTAATTTTTTTGTATGAAATAGGTATGGGCTTCTTGGAGAAGCAATCACCATGAAAAAGAAAGTGGGTAAAAGCTTTGCTTAGATTAGACATTAGGTTTTTTTGGAAGAATAAAGGTCCTGGAATAGTATGAGAGCATAGCAGTTCCAACGGAGGAAATAGTGGTCATTCTACAAGCTTGAGATAGAAGGTGAGTTGGCCATGATGTAAATTTGGATATTATGGTTTCAAAGATAGGGACACATTGATTAGTAGTAATTCTAGATGAAGTAAGTGGAATGCCTAGATATACAGAGTTAGGTGGCATAATGGCAAGTTCAGAGAGATGTAACAGTTTAGAATACTGACCATTATTGAGGCCTGCAGATATAATGTTGGACTTTGAATAATTTATAGCAAGGCCGGTACATTGTTGAAATGGGTGAGAGAGCTTTTGATTGTGGAAATGGATTGAGAGTTTGTCTTGGAGAATACTAACAAATCATCAACAAACATCAAGCAGCATATAACTGGATCCCTACACTTTGGATGGAGTTTTAAGGTTTTCAAAAGTATCTGTTTTTTTAAACAAGCAATCGAGAAGCTCCATAATTATGATGAATAAGTAGGCTAATATGGGATCACCTTACCTCATCCCATGTGAGGAAGTGAATAACCTTCTAGAGTGCTATTGATGATTAAGGAGAAGTTGGCAGTGGATATACAAGTGAAAATCCATGCAATCAATAGCTCTGGAAACCTCATTTTAGTCATGATAGCAACTAGGGATAGCCAGCTAACAGAATCAAAGGCTCTTTGAATGTTTAATTTAATCATGCATCTCGGTGAAATGTTCTTGGAATTGTATCCCTTTAGAAGATCGTGTCGAAAGAATGTTGTGAATAATATCTCTCTTTGGCAAGTAGGCAACCTAGTTTGGAGAGATAGTTCTTGAAAGCATAGACATGAGTATGTTTGCTATAATTTTGGTAATCACTGTGGAGATAACATTGGAGCAAGCAACAGGCCTATAATGTGAAACTGAGGTAGGGTTTCTATTTTGGGTATTATGGCAAGGTTAGTAGAGTTAATTCCTTCAAGCAGTTTATTAGTGTTGAAAAAGTGGTGAACGGCTTTGATAAAGGAAGAGCTAATAATGGATCATGTTTGAGTGAAGAAAAAGAATTGAATCCATATGGTCCTCCCATGCTTGTGGAATTTAAACCAAATAGAGCATCCTTGATTTCATTGTCAATGATACCAGATATAAGAGATAGAGCCTCAAGATGGGTGAGGTCGGTAGAGGAGCTTCATGTACAATGTCTAGCAAGATGGTCTCAAAGCATTGTGAGTTGAAACATCCAGTGAAGTAATTTAACAATGCATTGTTAATATA
The DNA here is from genome assembly GCA_030737815.1 of Allium fistulosum. Taxonomy (NCBI): domain Eukaryota; kingdom Viridiplantae; phylum Streptophyta; class Magnoliopsida; order Asparagales; family Amaryllidaceae; genus Allium; species Allium fistulosum. The sequence continues at coordinate 1,120,329,353 of CM060904.1, read as the reverse complement.
TATAGGATAAGTGTCTGAAATTCCATGAAGGTTTGCAATGGACATAATCCTTGATTTATTATTCTTGATTTTGAGAGATGAGTGGAAGAATTTAGAGTTTCTATCTCCATCAAAGAAGTTTTTTCCATGCTTCTGTTTTAATAAATGTAATTCACTGTGTAAATATTTAACTAATTCATTTTGCCATACCATGTTCAATCTTTGAGAGAGATATATCGTCAGGGAAATGAGAATTTTGGATTTAATAAGCTCGAGCTCCTATCTAATGGTAGTTGATTTCTATCCACCTTTCCCAAATTCAGTTTTTCGCAATGTCTTTAAACTATTTTTAGTATTCCTTAGTTGAGCTTGTAGTTTGTACATGGGGTTTCCATGAGCACTGATAGACCAAGCCTGTGAAACAATGTTTAAAAAGGCTGGATGTTTAGTCCAAAAGTTAAAAAATTTAAATAAAGGAAACTTTTTTATAATGTCCTCTTTCCATATAAGGACTTGAGGGCTATGATCGAAGATGCCAGGGTTTGTAATTAATACATTAAGGGAAGGACAAAGGAAAATAGCAGGAAGGTTGAAAAACTATGGTCAGGTTTGCAAAAGGTCCTTCGAAATCCATGATTTTTTGTTATTCCATGTGTATAGAGGACCAGAGAAAGAAATATTATGAAGTTCAAAGAGATGAAGGGTAGTATTTAGAGGGGAAATGACATTTATAGAGAGAAGAATACCACCAGATTTATGTGCAGAGTTGTTCATGTAATTGAAATCACCAAGGCAAAACCATGGAATTGTAGAGGATTTTAGAGTAGGAATTATGTCTAACAGAACTTGTCTTTGGATGATCTAGTTGCAGGAATAGATAAAGGTAGTTTGGAAATTGGGAGAGGATGGGATGTGTGTAATGTTAGGGTGAATGAATTAAGAGTGTTGGGAGGCAGATGAAATATGGTAGATGAGAGAATTCCACATCACAATTATTCTACCATATGGAGCCGCTTGTATGTTGTCAACAAAATGCCAATGGTTGTTTATGTGATTACATGCTTTCTTAGTAAGGGAGGAGTTGAGTTTTGTTTCTAGGATACCAATCATGTGAATTTGATGAAGGTTGATCGGGTCTTTTATTTCATTCTGCTTGATTATTGAGTGTGCTTCCCTAATATTCCAAGCCGCTATGGAGTCGAGCATTAATTTTTGAGTTTATGGGTTTAGCAGAAGCAGTCATCTTTCTGGATCTAGTGGAGATTATTGTGGATTCATCATTGTTGGTTTCAATTGAGCTTTTAAAAAGTTGTTTAGTCCTATATGATATATTATTGTCATAGTCTAAATCTGATGAGTTTTGAGTATTATTCCTTTTCTTCTTCTTTTCTTTTTTCTTGTTAACTATCTTAGTTGTTTCGTGTTCATCATAATCAATGGAAAGTGATCTCTTCTCTTTGGTCCACATTTATTGAAGTCTTGTTGGGGTTCAAAAGGATGAGATCAAGTTAGTGGTCAGATTGCTAGAGGTGGAAGCATTGTGTAACAACCCGTAATTTTATCATTTTGAATTGGAATTTTAATTAATTTTAAATATTCAAATATAGGTTTATTAAACATAAATAATTATGGTATATGTGATAAATAATAATGGTGATCTTGTTTGGAAAAATGTTCAGATAAATACATTCTTTGGAAAAATATCGATAAAATGACCGAAAATCATTTTATCGATAAATAGCCTTTTACAGTCAGAAGTCGTTATGATTTTTTTACATACACTTATTTAAATATTTAAACAAAAATAAGTAATAAAACTATTTTTCCATTTTTGGGAATAAAATAATTATGATGCCATCGATGATGTTATGATTTTCAAAAATGAGCATTTAAGGAAAGATTTTGTATTTTGGGAATTAGATATTCAAATAATTATTTTAAATGATAAATAATTCATCTTAATTATTATGTAATGATAATAATTTATTCATAATAAGTTTATAAATATATATACTTATTTTGTAAAGATATATAAATTTCGTCGCATTTTGGCAAATCGACACCATATTTTTATAAATGGATTTTAATATTATTTAATATGGTTTTATAGCTTAAATAATCTTGTTTTAATTATTTAAAGATAGTAAGAAATTTATTTTCAAGCTTTTTTACATAAATAAATAGTTTGATCAAAAAATGAAAATATGACCAGAATTCGGATCTCGTATTCACAACGGTTTGACGAATAGAAGTTATATAGAAACATTGCAAATTGATTTGCCAAAAGTAACATATAGACACTTATTTACATGCACATGTATACATATACATTTATATATATAATTACCATTCACATTTACAAATTTATTTAAGGTAAATAAATAAAAATATAGATACTTTCCTAAGCAAATCAAAACAAAACTCACCATCACACTACAAGCCAAGAGCACATGGGGTGGCACATGGGTAGGGGGTTGGGTTTGGACATGTATGGGGAGTGGAAGTTGCATACGGTGAGGTGATGGGGTTATGAAGTTTAGTGTGAAAATTTGGCTATTAATAAGTAGGCATACCTCTCATTAGTTCTCACACCAAAACTATTCTACTTCTTCCCTCTTATTAAGCACCTTAACGCTCTTTAATGGATTCTTGTCATAGAGAAATTATGGCAAATTTTTGCCAAAAATATTACAAGTAGAAGGGAAAAATATATATAAAAGTATATGATAACAATCCACCTCGAATGCAAGTGAAAACTCCATCTCTTCTCCTCTTATATATTCGGCCATCGCCACTTCACCCCCATAGGCCGAGCTCATCCCTCCATTCAAGAATAAATAGAGCTTCCCTAAAGCAAGGAGGGAGATCCGGGAGCTTCAGAGAAAAGAAAAGAGAATGAAGTGTTGTCGGAGTGCCACCGGAATCAATTCAGGAAGCTTCGGAAAAAGTTTGGCGGAGTGGAAATCGACAGCGAGTACTTGATTTACATACCCCTTAAAATGTTTAGAAAATAATGATATGCGTGTTTAATTAGCAAATTATTATGCTTGGATGATTAATATGTTAGAATATTGGTTGATTATATGGTTGTGATAAATGTAACAAATATAGAGAAAATCATCTTTATCAAAATAGAAATGGTTAACTAATTAATCATAGTTAATTCGTGGAAAATAAATCTATATTAATATGTGTATGGAGTTTATTAACCCTCTTTATGGATTTGAATTTAAAAAAAAGTTATTTCGAAGGTTTAAAATAGAAAAGATATCACTTTGAAATCTATTTAAAAAGATGAGTTTTGATTTATTTTGGAAAAATAAATTACAATGGTTAATTTGGAAAATGAGAATTTGAAAAGTTGAAATTCCATATAAGATATCATATGAGAATTTGATAAATGGATTTTCAAATAAAAAAGATAGTAAATTGAATATTATAATAATTATAATATTATATTATGAAATAAAAGTGAATATGAGTTTTAATATGAAAAATATTGTCCAAAAATAGTTTAAATGATTTAAAATGATTTATTATGATTTCAAAATAGTGTAAAAGTGTTTTGGATTAGTTTCACAAAATTTGACTAAAGTGATAAAAATAAGTCATCGCATTTCGACGGTCCGCGATTTCGCGGCCCGAAAAGTTAAACGAATGTGTAGGGTGGATTATAAATTGGAATTCTTTGAAATAAGAATTTTCCAGACCCTTGGGGTTATAGTTTTCAAATGAAAAAGAAAAATCGCGATTTAAATTAATAGAGTTTGAGATATGTTCAAATCAAGCTTTCAAAAACGTCGTGTTTTGGCAATTCGGAAACCAAAGTGGTAAATTCTTTAAAAAGGGATATTTTTAATCTTTAAAAATATGAAATAAATTCCATAAATATGTTAAAATATTTTAAAAGGGATTTAAGTTATAAAAATAGACTTATATGAAGTGGAAAAAGTGGTTTGATCGAAGAAGCTTTAAAAACACTATTCACAGCGGTTTTTGCGATGGTTTTAGTAACTTTTGAAAATCGGGGTTTTAGCTTAATTATTCTTCCCCGATATTTTTAATAATCTTTTCAAATGAGTAATTAAGCATTTTAAAGGTGATTTGGAAATTATACAATTATTTTGAAGGAGTTTAAAATATGGTTAAAAGAAAATTGTTTATAAAACTTGGATTTTTCTTTTCAAATCTTTTGTGAATGTTTTTCAAATAATTAATCAAGTATTCTAAAGGCAATTAAGAAGTTTGAAAAGTATTAAGGTTAGAGTCAATCAAATAACTTTACCACCTTATGGGTAACAGAGAGATAGTCTGTAGGCTTGAGTTTGGAAAACCAATTTCATGCTCTCCCTAGCTATCCGAACTGGCCCGACTGAGGGGATAGCTAATTTGATTTACTTAGACCGCATCTTCCTAAGATAAGAGAAAAGGAGATTTGGGCTCTTCCAAAGGATAAACAAGATTTTAAAATAATTAAAATTTTGGAAGCACGGAAAACATTCTAGTTAAACTCTAAGTTAAATTCCGATGAGGGAACTCGTACTATCCGTGTGAATTTAAAAGGTGCTTTCACCGTTATTCGACGAATAGTATGGGTTGAATACAGAAATTAGTATTGAGTATAATTAGTCTAATTTCTATGGATCTATTTTTACTCAATACTAATTGATTTGAGTTTATAATAAACGATGTCTTAAATAACATTGTTTTTGACCCATTAAAGATATGTTTTGAAAATGTGAAATATTCATTAAGATTTGAATTACACTAATTATAGAATATGGAAATATTTTCCTGGGTAATTAAAGAAAAATGATTCGGTACTTCCAAAGATGAAAGGGGTTTTAATTTACCAAAGGATTTGATAAAAGAGACTTAATGATTCCATATACTCTTGAAAAGATATAGGAATAATTTAAAAGAATACATCTCTGAAAGATATTTGATTTGATAAAAAGATAATTGATTGGATGTTGTTTGATAATCACCACTATACTTGACATCTTTTTATCATTGGTTGGTTCGAAGAGACCGACATCGGATTTGGATGATTCCTATCCGAAAACCACTTTGAACTAACATATACGTACGAAAGTGAAGACATGTTGAAGACTGTGATTTTTGAAGATGGTGATCTTCATAATGTAAGGCTACTTGCCACTAACCTCTGAGGCAATTCCCATATTATATATATGGTTGCAGTAGTGCCTTCGTTTTGCAAGTCTTCGATTTGCAAGAACTACTTACTACTAATCCTAAGGGTGACTGCCAAACAGGATTGAGTAGAAGGAGTGCCTTCGGTTTGTCCTTCGCTTGGATAACTTGTATGGATGAATGTCTGACATTGCATTTCTAAGACCACATATATTGGTTTTTACAAATGTACATCTATTTGGTGATGTAGGAGGTAACCCCTCTTATACTTAACACCTTTCCCTGAGGCGTATGAACTCGGTGGTTGTACTTTTGTGGAAATCAATAGTGTGTTGCTAGAAATGGCAATATGGCATTCTAAGTGGAATTTTCTTTGTGAAAGTAAAGCATGGCTTTGTGGAACTAGAGCGTGGCCTCATGAGCCTCACATCCTGGAGATGATACGGGTAATTATGTGGTCCGCAGGACATATTTGGGCTATCGGTTTTATTGTGGATAGTGGAGTCCAGTATCTGGACCTTTAATGTTTAAATGGACAGGTATCGGAGGCTCGATTGAGACAGAGCAAAGCCATCGAAATACATTGTTCCATGGTAGTGTAATAATGTAGTACAAAAGCTTGTTGGGGACAAGTGAATAGTAACCAGGGACCAGGATTGTTATGCGTGGATTCCGCATCAGAGGAAATGGCCAGTAGTTCCCTATCATGTTGGAAATCCAATTCTAACACGAGCTTTATGGTTTTGGTTGTATTCCCGAAATAGCTGTAATGCTTTGCAAACATTTTAGCTACCCCTTTGGTATCATATACACCGTTTGACATCTTCCAGGTATTGATACCTACTTTGTATATATATATATTTGAAATGTGTTTTCAAACCAACATCATTAATGATAATATCGAATTGTTTAAGTATAAAGTATTTTGGTTACCGTAAGGTAAAAACCCATCTGTTTTTATATGCGGCGTGGTCTTACGAGATACCATTTCTTTTTAAAAAGGTTTTGTTTTGCATCGATCCGATCTATGACTCCATCATATGATTATGGTTCAAGTTTCTCACACTCGTTTACCTAGCCTGATTTGGGTTTTTTTAATACTCGGGTCAGATTCGAGTAGTTTCAGGTTTAGTTGAAGACACTTGGAGTTTCCAATGGAGAGCTGGAGATCTTTATCAATGTATGGACTTAGGTTATATTCCCGTTGCATTAGTTTCATTGTTTTGGTTTTTCAGCAATTGTAAGGACGGAGATTTATAACTGTCCAAGTTGAGTTTAGGTTAGACTCTGATATATGTATTTCAAATTTTCCACTGTAGAGATTATTGATATTATAAATCATTCCATTCATGTGAGATTCTGTTATGTCTTTATTTTCTTTTTCCCCTAACTATCTGCCTTTCCGGTACTTAGATGCTCGGCGTGTGAATACTGTAGTATTGGTGTCGATTTCTAAAGGTTGAAAAGGTGGGTCATCACACATTGGCATGGTCAGAGATGAATGAGGTTTTGGGAATAGACAGAGGATTAAAAGATATATTACTGGAGGAAAGGATTTTTGAAATATGAGTAGTGATAAGGTGATGTATTTAGAGTATTATTAGGCATAGAATCTGTGGAGGTTTGGTGTGTATGGGATTCGAGGAAAGGGGCAGGGATGGTTTTGAGTATGATATATCAATAGTGTGCATAATAGTGGGGATGGTAAGAGTAGGATTATGAGAGTTGGTGGGACTGACAGGAGGTATAATGGTGTCAGATTGATCTTCAGACATGAGGAGAGGGGAGAAGCAATTTGAAGTAGTAATGATTTGATTAGATTGGGTATAAGGTAGAGATGAGGTTAGAGATTTATCTGATATGATGTTCATGTGTGCCTAAAGGATTTTGCAGGATCAGTTGTAGGGATAATGGTTTGTGTGAGTTGAGTGTTGGTTTTATCTTGGGTTGCTTTGTCAATGTCATGTGTATCGGCTGAACCTATAGTATCGAGCATTTGCATACAATTGGTCAATCCTTTAAGCATTTTAGATGGGTGATTTCCTAGTACAGGGTTAAATGGCCCGGCCATGTTCAAGCCCTTTGTGACATGTACATTCGAATTATCTCCATTCCTAGTATTTTCATTACTGGTTGTTTCATTCAAACCAACAATTTTATTTTTTTCCCATTTCTTTTTATAATATTTCTTGTGTACATAAACCTCATTACTGATAAACCGTTTCTTCAAAGATTCTTCAATCCAAAGACCGGAACATCATTCTTATTCTAAACAACATCATTCTCATTTATGCGCTCAATAGCCATATGTCAAAACACTTTCAAAATGTGCATATCTTGGGCTTCCAGTCATACTCAATCCCAACTTTAGAATCATTGTCTCCATATAGAAAAAAGTCAGGCAGTTCTCTTTCAGGATTTATTTCAACTAAGAATTTAGCATACTCAAATCTACTTAACTTCTCAGTGGCTTCATTAAAGCATATTAGTTTGCCAACATGATAAGCCAGCCAATTTATTCTGGTTAGAGTCCATGTAATTAATAGGATGTTGTACAAATGTATCCATATAGGAATAGTTCGAACAACTGAGTGAATGTTGTTGAAATCTGGCTGCCATGAAGATATTATGAACACCTTTCCTTTAATAAACATTGGATCTAATTTCAGGGTTTTATTCCTATCTTCATTGTAAGAAAACTCAAATTAGAAGTTATTGCCATCCGATTTAACTTTGTAATTACCTTTCAGCTTCCATGCTCTCTGTATGTGATTTCGAACAACAGGGTAAGATATGTTTCCATCAAGAAAGAAACCTACGAGGTGTTCTTTCCAATAGTTGATCCCTGCAGTCATTATTGAGTCGGGAACTTGTAAGGCAGCTACTTTGTAATCTAGTTCATAGTCAATGTGAATGAAACATCCAACATTTTTATTTTGGAATGTTACCCGGTGCCTTGACCCAGCTAACTAGGGTTGAGTATGAAGGACAGACTCGACTATGGATGGGAAGGATGGCCACGAGACAACATCCACCTGACCAAAATATAATGTCTGAATAGTTGTATCCAGCCGAGGGTAAATAGGGTCGACAGATAGAAAATGCAGGATGTCGGAATTATGGGATTTAGTTTGGCTGAAATAGGGATCGACATGAACAATTGGTCAAATTAGGTGAGATATGGAGGGATCGGTATACAGTTAACATGGAGGCAGGGTCTGCATAATTACTCAATAAGGCGGTCAGTTTGGATGGTAATATGTAGAGATCGGCGTTATGAGTTTGGATCGGCATTATGAGTTTGGATCGGCATTATGAGTTTGGATCTGCATAATGTGTTTGGAGGCTACGGATCGACATAGCAGAAGGAAGACACATGGAATATGGATCGGTATTACCTTGACCAGGTTAAGGTTAGAACTAAAACGTGATAGAACTAAAGATCTACAAGTCCAAACGATATGATATTTGGAGCAACATCATTATAGACCACAAGGAAGCTACCACATGGGTCACTAGCCCAAACTCAACTCATGGAGGGATCGGTACCGATCTCTATTCATTGAGAGTTGGGCCTAGCTCTCCGAATGATGGGCCCATATGGTTAAGGGGGTCCAGATGTCGAAGTTTCAGTCAGATTAGAGGCTGCATTCATCTATAAATAGAGGCACAAGGGGCCATTTTTAGGGACTTTTGGGTTGCAAGTGAAACTCTACCATTATTGTAACTAACTTCCTTTATTCCTTTCTGATCTCTTGAAATTTCTTACTGATTGTAATTGTAATCAAGTGAATTGTGAAGCAATAAAGAGAGTATTCAAAGTGGACGTAGGCAATCAATGCCGAACCACTATAAATCTTGTTGTCTTTGCTTTCTGCTGCATTTTTCTTGATATTTAGTGTTATTCCTCTATTTCCATTTGATTTCTGCATTAATTTCACTACTTAAATCTATTCTCGGGTGTTTGTGGCCAATTTGGTTGCAAACATTTTGGTGCTTTCATTGAGAGACACGATTCTCAGGCTATCGGGATCACCTTTGTTGCTACTGGATTGAAGAAATCCCCCAAGGGAGATCCTGATTCATCCTCAGAGGCTTGTAAATACTATTCGGATTTCCCAAGATCTAAGAAAAGGAATCCAGGATGGTAAGGGCACCAGATCTACTTCCCACAATGTTGATGCCAACGAAACTACCAGTGTCCAACAAGGGGGCCCAAGCAACCAACCTGCTAATGTGAATATGGAGCCTACTGCAGTTTGGAACCCCGCTGATTCCATTACACGAGCCGAATTTAATGACTTGATGAGGGAGTTGATGGAAAGTAGTAGGCAGCTAAATGTGCAAATTTAAGCTAATGCCAACCTGATGACCAGATTGCTCAACAGCAGCGCCAAAGCACCGGAGGAGGTCTCGTTTCGTACTCGGCGTCAGATAGTTCGACTTCTTCAGACGAACATCATAGAAAAAGGCGCCGTAGAGTTGAAGCAGCACGATCAGGAACATCGGAGCAGCACTTGGCAGACCACCGCTAACTACCAAGCCGGGTCGGTGTCGACCCCTCCCTAGGGGTCAGTACCGATCCCTCAACCAGAGGGATGGCTCCTCAACTGAAGCTAGGGGGTCGTACTCGACTTGGATCCGGGAACCTAGACATTGGAGCATGCTTGGATGCTGACCAACTACCTCTCCAGAATGATAATGAAGTGAATGCTTAGAATTTACATCAGGAGGATAATAGGCCAAGGGGCGTGAAATGGCCTGGAAACACCAACAGAACATTCACGCGAGGTGGAGCACAACCATCACTTGGCGCCACCTATCCAGACACTAGATTTATCCGCAATGGTCAGACAGCTAATGAGGGGAAACCAGGGCTTGAAAAACGATGACTGGGGAATTTCAGGAGCCACACCCCATTTACCGACAGTTTTTGCATGCAGAATATCCCAGAAGGTTTTACATGCCTACGATGCCTGCATATGAAGGGAAAACTGACCCCAGGCAGCACATCATGAGGTACGAATGGTTGATGGACTCGGCAAGAGCGAATGATGCTACCAAGTGCAGATGCTTCCCTATAACCCATTCTGGGATCGCTACGATGTGGTTCACAAGACTGCCCCCACGATCAATCTCGAGATTTGATGAGCTGGCAATGAGATTTATGGAGCAGTTCAGGATTCATGCTACTCGCCCCAAAGATGTGATGTCATTGTCCAGTGGAATCCAGGATCCGAGGAAATCAGTGAAGGACTACTTGCAGAGATTTCACGTTGCTGCCACTGAAGTTAGTAATCCTAATGACCATGCGATACTTATGGTTATACAAGAGGGGTTGACCCCGAATCCAAGTTCGGTGATTGACTAGATGGAAAACCTCCGACCACGCTGGAGCTCTTCTACTCAATGGCGGCCCAATTTATGAGAAAGGAAGAGGCCAGATTGTCTAGAAAAAGCAACGCTACGGGGCCAAGTGGAGAAGCGATACAGAGCAACATCGTAGTAAAGCAGTCTGTCGAGAGCTCTGGGAAGGTTCAGGTCAATGTTCAAAACAAGCCGAGTCAATAGAAAAGGAGTGGAGAAGGGGATCGCGACCGGAAAAGGGAGCCCGGAAAGTGGAGGTCCAAGTTTCCTTCATATGACGACTATACACCTTTGAATGCTTCCCTGGAGTACATCTATCTGTCCACCTATAATACTTTCCAATATAGGAAGTCGCATCCAAAAGAATCGACTGAGGCACAAAAGAAAACAGGGAAGTACTGTCGGTTTCATGAATGTTATGGGCACAATATGGACGAGTGTAGGCATCTTTATGATGCCATTAAGAAATTGATTTGGGAGAAAAATTTGCAGCAGTTTGTAAAGAACCCACAGGATGGCGGACAGGGGACGTCTGACCCCAATCGAGGGCAAGCTCCACGTAGGGCTGAGGAGCCTGCACGGACCGGTGGAAGGTTGGTAATAAACACAATAGTTGGTGGACCGCATCCTGCAGACAGAAGTTGGCAGGAAATGGAGCGCTATCCTAGTTCAATGAGACATGTGGACTTTGAATGTTGTTCGAATACGGAGGATGGAACTCCGACCAAGAAACAACGTACAATGACGGATGATATAGTATTCAAAAGCAGAGATGCCGATAGACTAGAGGCCCCTACTATTGATCCGATGGTTATCTCTGCCATGATTAGCCCCGCTCTGGTAAGAAGAATTTTGATTGATTATAGAAGCTCTATGAACATTATCTTTAAGAAGGCATACGATCAAATAAAGATGGAGGCTAAGGACTTGAAATCATCAAAAGCTCGTATACATGGTTTTAATGGTGTGGCTACTGAGGCAGTTGGTTATGTAGAATTGCCAGTCGAATTGGGGGAAGGTGAACATAGGAGGGTGCGGATCCTGCCGTTCATTGTTTTGGATGTTGATTCACCGTACAATGTTTTCATGGGGCGTCCGGCCTTGTCTGAATTTCGGGCAGCTCTAGCCCCATAGCGTTTGAGGTTGAAATTTCCAACAGATAATGGAGTAGGTGTTATGCATGGTGATCAGGTAACTGGCCGTGCTTGTTATGTGGCTGAGTTGAGAGAGGCTCATCAGAAATAGAAGGGAAGGGTACGGACAAGTCTATCCGCATCCAAGTCACTAAAGATTGACAAATAGCGCCTAAGCCTTGGCTTGGGCACCACAGTCGGTTCTATAGAGATATAGATCAGAGGGACGATAAGGAGGAGCCCAAGGAGACCAAGGCTGCACCGGTTGAGCTGAGGATTGATATCACAGTCAGCCATGATGACCCGTCGCGGGTGCTGAAGATTGGATTGCAACTCAGCCCATCGATGATGAGAGAACTTACTAATTTCCTCCGAGCAAATCTGGATGTATTCACTTAGACTCATTCTGACATATGTGGGATCTCGCATGCCGTTGCGAGAAATGCATTAAATGTTGATCCAAAACATGTTTCGGTGAAATAGAAAAGATGAGGCATGGATCTGGAGAGATCTGTTACTCTTAAAGAGGAGGTGGATATACTTAAAGCTAACGGGTATATTCGCGACGCCCTCTATCCCGAATGGATATCTAACCCCGTGCTGGTGAAGAAGGAAAATGGGAAATGGAAAACGTGTATTGACTATTCGGACCTGAACAAGGCATGCCCCAAGGATAGTTTTCCCCTGCCTAGAATTGGTTAGCTAGTTGATTCAACTGCATGGCACAAATTGTTATCATTTATGGATGCGTACTCGGGGTACAACCAAATCCCGATGCACGTCCCAGATCGGGAGCACAACAGTTTTGTCATGGACGTTGGGTTATACTGTTATGTAGTAATGGACAACAGTTTTGTCATGGACGTTGGGTTATACTGTTATGTAGTAATGCTGTTCGGATTAAAGAACGCAGGAGTGACCTATCAATGTTTGGTTAACCGAATGTTTAAAGATCAGATCGGGAGGACGATGGAAGTCTATGTGGATGATATGCTCGTGAAGTCACGGCGATCAAACGACCACATTCGAGACTTAGCGGAGATGTTCGATATCCTTCGATTTTATTGCATGAAAATCAACCCTTTGAAGTGCTCATTCAATGTTGCATCAAGGAAGTTCCTGAGCTTTATTGTCAATGCACGAGGAATTGAAGTGAATCTAGAAAAGATTCAAGCTATTCGGATATACAAGTACCCAGAACTATTAAGCAAGTGCAGAGTTTGAATGGGAAGGTCGCTGCTCTGAGTTGGTTCATCTCCAGCGCGACCAATAAATGCATTCCTTTCTTTGATTTGATAAGGAGAGGGAAGAAGAATTTCGAGTGGACACAAGATTGTGAAGGTGCATACCCAGCTTTGGTGAGTCATTTGGAAAGACCCCCAATTGGTCAAAGCTAGTATATCATGAGGAGTTGTACATTTACTTAGCTGTATCGCCACATGCCATAAGTGTCGCTTTGATTCGTGAGGAGAACCGGATTCAGGGACCGGTGTACTACGTTAGTAAACGATTAACGAGGGCAGAAAGAAACTACCCGAAGATAGATAAATTGGCATACTGCTTGGTGATCGCGTCGCGCAAACTTCGCCCGTACTTCCAGGCACATCCAATCAACGTCTATGCCGACCAACCTTTACGACAGGTCCTACAACAACCCGAGACGTCTGGAAGGCTGCTTAAGTGGAACATCGAGCTCAATCAGTTCGACATTACAGATCAGCCTCAAAGAGCTATCCAGGGACAATCATTGGCAGACTTCATAGAGAGTTTACCATGCAAGTGTGTCTTGAAAGAAGTCCATGAGGGAGAATGCGGCGATCACACTGGAGGGCAAATGCTAGCAAAAAAGATACTCTGTTATGGATACTACTGGCCGACTGTGAACCGGGATGCTGCTGATTATGTAAGACGATACTACAGATGCCAGATATATGCGAAAGTCCTAAGAGCTCCGCCGACAGAGATCATGCAAATGGTTAGTCCATGGCCATTCGCTATGTGAGGAATCGATATCATCGGCTCTTTGCCAATTCCAAAAGTGGTGCGAAATATGCAATTGTCGCGGTTGACTACTTCACCAAATAGGCCGAAGTGGAGTCGTTGGCCACGATCACAACCAAGAAAGTTATCAACTTCGTTGTTCGAAACATTGTGTGTTGTTTCGGTCTTCCGCGAACTATCATGACTGATAATGGGATTCAATTTGATAGTGCTGAGTTTAAGGAGTTTTGCCAGAGATATCACATTGAAAAGAGATTTGCGGCGGTCGCTCACCCTCAGGCGAATGGACAAGTTGAAGTTATAAACAAGATTATAAAGTCAATCCTGAAAAAGCATTTGGAAAAGGCTAAAGGCAAGTGGGTGGATGAACTTCCTACGACACTTTGGGCCTACAGGACCACACATAAGTCTGCGACTGGCCACACTCCCTTCGCTTTTGCTTACGGAACTGAAGCAGTTATTCCAGTGGAACTTGAAGTCCCTTCTCATCGGGTAACTTACTACGACCCCAGAATGAACCAAGATCTTCCCTTGGAATCTCTAGACTTTATCGATGAGAAACGAGAGGAGGCCGATGTTGACCCAAAAAATGGACCAACACCCTAGTTTGGATTTGAAAGCACCATCCTTTTCCTGACAAAGCAATATCACAGATATAAAGAAAGAACAGTAAAAGAAAAAAGGCAGAGAATTTTTATAGTGGTTTGGTTGTTAATGAAGCCTACGTCCACTTTATAACTTTACTATAGATTGATTGTTATTACAAGAGTTGTTTAATTACAAGGTTTTGATTGTTTTCTAGTTAGATTAAATCTCTAGAGTTGGAATCCACTGGAGAATCATAGTGTATTCCTTTGGAGATTGTTGTGAGGGAGGGCGAGAGTGAAGAATAATTCCAGTAGAGCTTCAGCAACCAGTCCGAAGAAGGTCCTCTTTATGTTGCAGGTAGGATGCTATTTATAAAGATCGAGGAGCTTCTGGGTCAGGCCCGTCTTCATCAGCTCGTAGGTAGGTCACAAGCGACCTAGGGTGGCTTTGCCTAGCAAAAAGAGCCAAAACCATGGGTCGCTGGCAACCCATAGACTTGGTTTGTTTTGCGGACCAAATCCTGCCTCTTCTTAATAGTGTTCCATATCTTGTTTGTTTGATGGTTTGAGCAGAGGCATGAGCAGCTGATGAGCTATGTGCACTTAGGATTTTTCTGGAGTCTGGACCCGGAGATGTTCCCACAGCCTTTTATCGTTGCTCTTATGTTTTGACGGCAATTCACTAGCTGCTTACGTTCAGCTACTGACTGGATTATAGGAATACTGATCTCTCGGGTCCATTGATCTCAGTCATTGTCTTAGTCGTATCGCTTAGCCCTTGTTGATCCCTTGTCTTGGTTTTTCTAGTTAAGTCCTGAACCATCCTATCCTTGCAAGACTGCTCTGTTCTTTATTGGTTTCTGCTGGGTTAAAAACCTGGATAGCATTTTCTCCCTAGAGTACGTCTTCGTTGTAAACAAGGCGTGCTTTGGAAGTTAACGTTTTCAATATTCATTTGTTGATTTCCAAGTGATGGCACTAGAGCTTTACGAATACGTTAGCGCAACGTCATCGGCCGTCTTTCTTTGGTTCTGACTATTATTACTTGTCACGATATATCACATTTCCTCTTATGGCTTTCTTGCATGCCTTGGAGTGATGAATATTTGTAATCGATCGAGCTTGAGATGAATAGATGAAGCTTTCTTCCTTCCTTTAAATATATATATATATATGCATGTTTTTAGTTTGGTCGCTAGCGATCCATATGGGTTGGGTCTCTAGCAACCTAATTGTTGTTTTAAAAATCGTCACATTAGCTCGGGTCGCTGGCGAGCCATGGTGGGTTGCAGGCGACCCTTGTACTTAGCAATTTTTGCCACAAGGTTAGGTCGGGTCGTTGGCGATCCATGTTACTTAGCAAAATTTTTGAGCATCGGCCTGCTTACTTATATTCGAACCGACCATATCTTCCTCATTTTAATTCGAGCCGACTCTGCACCTCTACACGACCTAGCCTCCAGCGATCTAATTCTTAAGCGATTCTACCATCTTCCAATGCCTTGATTCATCACCCCAATTGATACCTTCCATCGTGATTTCGGTTCCAGATTCCAAGCCTAACTCAAAATTCCAGCACGCAAGCCCTAGCTTGCCATGGAGCCGTAGCCGACCCTATCTTATTGCCGACCCGAAGTTGGCTCACCACCAATCCATTCCATTGCTTTGCTGAGTTTGATTTGCGTTTCTTCTTGTGCCCTTAAATCAATTTGAGGTGGGTTTATTGAATTGGTTTGCTAATTGTTGCATTGGTGTGATGACTTGTCATCTAGTATCCATTTGCTATGTTGATTACAAGAAGTTCGAGTTAATTACGGTTTAACGATCGAGACAGCCAATCGGGTCTTGAGTTTCTTCCGAAAGTGACATTTGGGTTGTGGCCCAAAACTTGACACGCTTTACTATCTTCGTCCATTAGACCAGAATTGACTCGTGCCTAGCTTTATAACTGTTATTGCACACCATTCACATCTACTTAGTCGATCTTGATTTCTTTCTAGGACTCAGATTTGTCTTGCTTTCTTGTTGCATGTACGACGTTCCTATGATAGAAGAATTTTCCATGTCGCTCCAGACAACGGATCCGTTATCGATCGTTGATCGATAACAGGTAAATGCACCAAAAGTAGATGGAATGAAAAAACAAACTAACATGGGAAGTTCTTTTCTTCTCTCACTACGAGCGAACTATCTACACGGGATGGAGCGTTTGCAATGTTCTGAGCCCCAAGTTTATTCCATATATATAGCAAACCACACTTACACACTTGCCCCAGTTCGCACTCGAAATCTGACGCGTCGATTATAAGTTAATATTTTTTGGAATTCAAGTGTGATTAGGAAAATTTATAAATTTAGGATAGATTACCTAACCGCTTATGGACGCGAGTTTTGTTATATAGAATGAAGTAGCCATCCACACGCAGTAAGTCAAACGGGCGAAGCCCGGCGCTCTCCGAAGCTGAATCATCATCTACCTCGCAATCCCAGTTCGACAATTAGTTTCGGTTGGGCCCATCATGGACCGTACGCCTCCCAACTTCCGAGTTCTGCTCAATCCACATGAACGAGCCTCATCAGTGGTCTTCGCTAAGGTTCTTCACAATATATGTCTACACCATGGGATTCCCGAGGAAGATGTGTGTCTGGCTGCGAATGATGAGTTTGCTCATATGCCTCCCCGGGGTACACCGTTGGCCATGGATATATGTGTTTGAATGGAGTCGTGCCTCCCTTCAATGATTTTCTGCGTGAAACGCTTTTAAACTTGGGAATTGCCCCCATTCCAGCTTCATCCAAATGGTTACGCTATCCTTACTTGCTTGCATGTCCTTTTCATGCGAATGTTCGGCCGTGCTCCAAATTTTGATGAGTTGCGGTATTTTCTGGCATTCAAGAGGAGAGATGACTGCCCCTCTCTAATCATAATCAAAGTCCAGCGGAACCGGAAGATCGTCTTGCGATTACAAAGCAATCTATCACAGTTTAAGACACAGTACTTCTTTGTTAGATGCCCCGAGGAGTCCAACCGCCGATGGACAACAAGGGGTAATCTTTTCTCTTCGGTTTGTCGGACTTTGAAGTGTTGTAATAGGGTTTGTAACTGATCGTGTGTCCTTTGCAGTTATTCCAAGGCCGAATAGAGATGTAGCTCTTAACGTGATTTGCCAAACTTTAAAGGCTATCGATGCCGAGGAGCGGTGTGTTAGAGTCTTGCTGACCGATGAGAACTTGCGCCAGTATAGACTGTTGGCTCTAGGCAGGACCGTTGCTCAGAGTGAAGCTCCTTTTCTTGGTCGAGCCTGAGTTCGCGCAAGACACTCTTCTTCTTCACACGATTCCGATGAAGGTCAGGAGATAGTTGGCCCATCCGAAAGACCACACGATGACGCCCATGAGGAGGAAGAAATCACTACGGCTGGCCTAAGTGGTTCAGCCAGAATGTCTCCAATCTAGGAGGAAATGGAAGAGGAACCCGTGCATAGATAAGGCAAAGCCATGGTGGACTCTAAGGAAGAGGATGTGGAGTTTGAAAGTAGCAGCGGTGAAACTACTGCCAGTGATTACTTTTCGTCGAAATCTGAAGGTGATGACTCGGAGTCTTACGACGAGACTCCAGGGATGAGTCCCATCCTTTCGAATTTGCCTCCTTCCGACACAAGTGGCAAGGGCAATGCCTCGAAGAATAGTAGACGCCAAGATTCCCCAAGCAAGAATGTCGGTGCGGACCTTGGAGATTTTAGTGATGTATTCGTCGACTTCGACATGCTTATGAAAGGGGATTTCAAATTCGACACGACACCGTCTTGTTCAGGCGATATTGCTCCACTAGTTAGCCCAGCTTTGCTTATAACAACCGAAGCCATCCCAATCCCTCCTTCGACAGCCGTTCATCCTGGTTTGTGACGATGCCTTAGGCCCATATTCAAAATGCACGACACATCACACTAGGATTACACTAATTTCTAATCTTTCATTCCCTCGTATATTTGCCTAATTTATGTTGTGTTTCTGAAATCTTTCATGTACACTTTATTCTAGGTGTGACAAGAGAGCGAGGCTTCTACAACGACTTCGAAGATTATACCGACTCATAGTGGTATCTGAAGCGCCCCTTTAGCCGCCACTAAGTCCGGGAAATGGAAGACGAGTATAGGCGGAGGAAAGAGCTCGAGGCCGACACTCACCGCCAAGAGGAGAGAGATAAGACTTGTTCACATAGAGGAAGATATGAGAAAAGACGGTCTCATAAGGAAAGAGATGAGCCGTTAAAGAAATCAAGGTTTGACTACCACTCTCCTCCTTCCGAGCCTGCTTCGAAGCATACTTCCATGGGTCAAGAGGTTCCTACTTCTTCTGCCCCGATTCTGCCTCCAGTACATGTTCCATCTTCCTTTATTGTACCGCTTCCCCTGGCGCATCTCATCCCTACCAGAGGCTGGCCTACACTCTTCCTGCAGGCCCTCCTAATCTTAAGACGGCCCTTCCGGGTTGGTTCCTAAGAGGAGTCAAGTTCGACATGGACATTCATCCCATTCGCAGGGATTCCTACGTGTCGCGTCTCCAAGCTATCCAAAGTGACCTTGAGCAGGCTGAGAAATGGGAAAAGCTCCGCAAGCAGCTAGCAGACAGGAATAGGAATAATTATCAAGAGATCCTTTCCTTCGAAACCGAGAAAGATGATTTTGAAAGGGCGTTGGCTGATCGGGACGCTAGAATTAAACAGTTAGAGGAGGAGAAGGAAACAGCGCTCCGGGAAAGTAAGAGAACCGCTAGCCTAATGAAAGAGCTGAAGGAGGCGCATGAGAAGGTCGAGATCGTCCAGAGAGATGAAATAAAAATGACTCATGCGGAGGAGGCGAAGTTGAAAGAGGAAGTGATTGCTTACAACGCTATTATCGAAGCTTAATGAAAGACAATCGCTGACCATGATCTGATTGTCGAGGGGCACAATAAAACGATCGCCGATCAAGCCGAGACCATCGCAAAATTATAGGCTCAGGTAATGCAGCTCAATGCCGACAAGACTGCCATTGAGACTGAGAAGGCTATGGTGATAGCAAATTACTTGGACCTCCAGCAAACTTATGATCAGAAAATGGAGAAGCTGGATGCACCAATTCTGAACTTCTACGTCAGTTCTCTGCTGCATCAAGGAAGCCTCAGCTACCTTAGCCCGAAGTTCCCACGCACTCTTGCTCTCGTCTGGGAGGAAATCTTATTTCATTTCCCCAACAGTGGCGATGCTTACTCCGATCAAGAGCTGCGAGATGCCTACCTTAACTATGAATCCAAGACAGCGTTGCTTGAGGGCAAGGAGATCCTCCGAGTCGAACGTGAGAGGGAGGCCACCGATGCTGCCTTGATTTCTGCTACTGACTTGCTTACCAGGCCTTCTTCCTCCGGTGGAGGGGAACCATCAAAGCAACTCCGCGACTAGCCAACGAGCTCGGGGCTCGATGTTGTTCCTCATGTGGTGGAGTCCTCCAAAGAAGGTGAAGGCAATGAGTTCAAGATCACCATTCGTGATCCTTCCTCTGGTGCAAGTAACGTCCATGCTTCTCCCGACTTTGGGAGCCTTCATCTTATGCCACAGGAGCAAGAGGAGTTTAATGCTTTCCTTTTTGAACTTATAGGTCCATCCACTCTTCCCGTTGATGCGCCAGCTACTTTGGAGCTTGTGCATGCTGCCATCTTCACATCCTCTGAGATTGTATCTGTTCCTCCTCCAGTTCCTACATCCACATCTAGCTCACAACTAGGGCCAGAGGCCGAGAAGATTGCGGCACTCCACGGCTTGGAGAACCTTCGGCCTCTCTGGAACGTGATACAACTTCCGTTGAGGCTAAGGAGCAGGAGACGCAAACGAAGCAGTCGCAGAAGACTCGGCATGATTTGGTTGCCGTAAAGAAGGAAAAGGTGGAGGCAGTCAAAGCTTCGAAGAGCTCCCGGAAGTCACGAAAATGCAAAGGAAAGGGAAGATCTTCTGAAAAACATTCGGAGGAAGAGGGCGAGATTGCCACCGAAGTGCATGTTGACATTACTGGCAGTGACACCTCTCCCGAAAAGAAGCAGAAGCTGCAAACCAGTGGCGGGAAGGGAAGCGGTGGCAAGAAGCGCTGAGTGGCTATCGTGAGGATGGACTTGATTTTGGTCAACAGCATGCAAGAAGATTGACTTGTTTTTCTTTTTGAGTTGTTTTGTTCAAGTGCAGAGTCTGCACTTTGTGTCCCGATTGTAGAGTCTGTATTTTTTCTTTGTTGGCCGCTGTTGTTTGGGTACGGCCCCTACATTTTGATCCTGTGTACAGAAAGTCACAAGAAATACAATGATATTTTGACTTTATTTTTATCTATCTATTCATATATGCTCTGTGTACTTGTGCTTGTTTCATTTCATACTTTGCTAGTTCTGTGATTATAGCCAAAGTCCTTCATTTGAAGTGATGGAACTTAGAGATTAACAGCACTTAGAGAGTTTTTTGTTTGGAAATTCGCAAAACTTTAGAAAATTTTCTAAAACTTAAAAAGTTTTTGTTTGGAATATTTGTTTGGAAGTTGAAAAGTTGAATTTGTGAACTTGAGGTTTGGAGTGACAGAGCATGTGAACTTGTTGTATTTGTTTGGTTTTGGCTTAGTACAGGTGTATGCCCCCTAGTTCGTAGGGCTGCTCACTTCAAACAACTTTCAAATAGCTGATAACTTAGGGTCTAAATAATCTTTATTGAAAATTTGACTAAGTTACAACTTGGTTATAATTTTTGGAGATATTGCGATTTTAGCAAGCGATCTCATTTTTTGTTTGGAATTTTTTGACACTTAGGTGAATATGCAATTTGCGCATAGGTCTGTGTTGTCGATTATTGAGTGCCTTCCTTCTAGCGCCAATTTTGTATGGGCTGCACTTACCATTCCCGACTATATGTGTGTGGTTTCTTACACTCCTTGACGTTGCCTATCTTCAGGCAATGCTAGGAGTTAGGATTTTGGTGCGCGGCTCATGAGATGCACGACTTTTGTTTTTCCTCAATGTTTCCTATCTTCGGGCAACACGGGGAGTTGTCATTTCAGTAATCCTTGGGGTTTCCTATCTTCGGGCAACACAAGGAGTTGTTATTTTGAAGCTCTTAGATGTTGCCTATCTTCGGGCAACACGAGGAGTTTTAGTTTTGGGGTTCCTCAGTGTTGCCTATCTTCGGGCAACACGAGGAGTTTTTTACTTTGGGGCTCCTCGACGTTGCCTATCTTGAGTTTTTATTTTGAGGCTCCTCGATGTTGCCTATCTTCGGGCAACAGGAGGAGTTTTTACTTTGTGGCTCCTCGATGTTGCCTATCTTTGGACAACACGAGGAGTTTTTATTTTAGGGCTCTTTGACGTTGCCTATCTTTGGGCAACACGAGGAGTTTTTTACTTTGGGGCTCCTCGGCGTTGCCTATCTTCGGAAAACACGAGGAGTTTTTACTTTAGGGCTCCTCGACGTTGCCTATCTTCGGGTAACACGAGGGGTTTTCTGAATTTTCTTAGCCCACTCGTTGCTGCCAGAGCAGTATAATTGCCAGAGGGCAAGAATCAGTTCGGGTCGATTTGCTTCCGTCGACCCTGCAGGTGATTATTATGAACACGGTTTAGTTGGTTCAAGAAGCAAACTTTATTAAGGAAAGCATGGCAGATTCTTTGCATATTTACAATGCCACCGGCATTTCCGGGATGGCTTATTTGCTGAAGAAATAGAAAATACATAAAATAGTTTTTTAGATGAAATAACCGCGGAACGATTCGCTATTCCAGGCTCTGGGAACTACGACCCCATCGACGGTTGTCAGCTTGAAAGTCCCATCGCTAAGCTTTTGATTAACGATATATGGTCCTTCCCAGTTTGGTCCGAAGGCTCTCGGTATAGGATAAACTTGCTTGAGCACAAGCTCTCCAACTTCAAAGGTCTGACTATGAAATTTGGAGTTTAAGTACCGTGCCACTCTTTTTTGGTGGGCAGCCATTCTCAACTCTGCTTCATCTCTTTCTTCATCGACCATGTCTAGCGATTCGAGTAGGAGTTGCTCATTTTGTGCTTGATTAAAATTTTCCTTCGGTGCGAGGGGACTTCTAATTCAATAGGAATCATTGCTTCCAAACCATATGCTAATGCGAACGGAGTGTGGCCAGTTGCTGCTTTATGTGTTGTCCTGTATGCATATAGTGCGAGTGGAAGTTCGTCAACCCAATTTCCTTTTTCTTTTGTTAATCGCTTTTTGATGGTGGATTTTATGATCTTGTTTATTACTTCCACTTTCCCGTTTGCTTACGGATGAGCCACAGTGGAAAAGCTTATTTTGATTCGGAAGCGCCTGCAGAAGTCTTTGAACTCGGCACTTTCAAATTGGGTCCCATTGTCAGTGATGATTTTTTGCGGCTCACCGAACCTGCAAATGATGTTTTTAGTGACAAAGTTAAAAACTTTCTTTGTGGTTATGGTGGCCAGCGGTTCCGCTTCGGCCCAATTTGTGAAATAATCTATGGAAACTATAGCATATTTGGCTCCTCCTTTAGCTATTAGAAGGACACCAATCAGATCAATCCCCCATATCGCAAATGGCCTTGGGCTGACCATTTGTGTCAGTTCTGTTGAAGGAGTTCTCTTAATTTTTCTCAATCGTTAACAGCGATCGCATCTTCTGGCGTGATCTGCAGCATCACGATTTATTGTTGGCCAAAAATATCTGTATCGAAGGACTTTCTCTGCCAGTGTTTGCCCCCCAATGTGGTCTCCACATTCGTCGTCATATACTTCCTTTAGGATTTGTCGTGCTTCATCATCGGTCATACACCTAAGAAGGGGGGTCGAGAATCCCCTTTGATAGAGTATCACATCCTGTATCATGAACCTTGGTGCTTTACGGAGGAGCTTCTTTCGCTAATTTCGGTCAGTTGGTAAGGTTCCTACAAGCAGATAGTCCTTTATCGGAGTCATCCATGTCTCTAGCTCGACGGTAGTCTCTAGAATCTAGTCCACATCCATTTCGTCTATGCTCAGGTTGGTTAGCGTTTCAACCAGAACCAATCCCAATGACTGGGCTTCTTTGGAGCTCGCCAGCTTGACCAAATAGTCTTCCTTAGTGTTTTGCTCTCATAGGATGTGTGTTATGGTGTAGTGCTCGATATCACTCAACAGCTCTTGTACTTTAGCAGGTACGGGGCAAGAATTTCTCCACGCGCCTGGTACTCTCCTTTCACTTGACATACGACCAGCTGGGAGTCGCTATATATGTGGATAGACTTTATTTTGAGTTCCTTCACAACCTTCAATCCTGCGATCAGTGCTTCATATTCCGCTTCGTTATTCGTAGCCGGGAACTCCAGGCGTAAAGCATAGCTAATGGCTTGCCCCTTGGGGGTTTCGAGTACTATCCATGTGCCCGAACAGAAGTTGTTTGATCTACCGTCGACGAAGAGCTTCCATTGTGCGTCTTTTTCTGACTGAACTTCCTCATCGTCGTCTCTTATGGTAAATTCGGTAATGAAGTCGGCCAACGCTTGCCCGTTGATTGCCTTCCTTGGATGGTATGTGATGTCGTATTGGCTCAACTCTATGTTCCACTTGAGTAGTTGTTCAAAAGTTTCTGGCCAGTACAAAACTTGCTTCAAGGGCTGGTCGGTCAATACTTTGATTGGATGGACCTAAAGTATGGTCTTAATTTCCGGGATGCGATCAAAAGGCAATACGCTAACTTTTCCAGCTTTGGGTAATTCTTCTCAGCTCCGGTGAATCGTTTGCTAATGTAGTACATAGGTCGCTGGATTCTCACTTCTTCCTACACGAGAGCTGTGCTCAGTGCGTGCGGGGAAACCGCTAAGTAGATGAATAGGTCTTCTCCATCCATCGGTTTTGATAAGATCGGGGAGTTTCCATGTGCGTAGCAATTCCTCAAAAGCTGTTTGACAAGCTTCGCTCCACTCGAAGTTTTTCTTTCCTTTCTTCAGTGCGTCGAAGAAGGGTATGCACTTGTCTATAGCTTTGGAGATGAACCGACTTAGATCAGTAACCTTTCCATTCAAGCTTTGAAGCTCTCTCTTGTTTCTATGGGCTTGGACTTCCCGTAACTCTGTTATTTGTTCTGGATTCGCTTCGATGCCCCGGGCACTCACGATGAATCCCAAGAATTTTCCCGAGGCTACTCCGAAGTGGCACTTGAGTGGCTTAAGTTTCATTCCATATTTTCGGAGTATTTCGAATATTTCAGCGAGATTATCGAGATGGTTAGCAGCCACTCGAAATTTGACTAACATATCATCCAGGTAAACTTCCATGGTCTTCCCAATCTAGCATTTGAACATAGTGCTCGCTAGCCTTTGGTACGTTGCCCCTGTATTTTTCAAACCGAATGACATTACTCGGTAGTAGTATAGTCCCAAATAGGTGATGAAGCTGGTGTTCTCTTGGTATGGTTCATGCATCAGGATCTGGTTATAGCCCGAGTATGCATCCATAAATGACAGCAATTTGTGTCCCGTTGTTCCATCCACCAGTTGATCAATCTTGGGGAGCGGGAAGCTGTCCTTTGGACAGGCCTTGTTGAGTTCCGAGAAATCAATACAGGTTTGCCATTTTCCATTGGACTTCTTGAATAGGACTGGGTTCGACACCCATTCAGGGTAGGTTGCATCTCGAATGAAGCCGCTAGCCATCAGTTTATCTACTTCTTCTCTCAATGCCTTAGACCGTTCTGGGCCCAAGCTGCGCCTTTTTTGCTTAACTGGGGTGAATTTGGGGTCAATATTCAGAGCGTGGCAGCCAATGTCAGTTGATACCCCACACATATCGTAGTGTGTCCAAGCAAATACATCCAAATTGGCATGAAGGAATTTAGTTAGTTCCGACCGCATCTTGTTTCCAAGTCGCGACCCAATTTTCAGGACCCGTGTTGGGTCATCCATACAGACTGGGACAGATACCGTCAATTCAGTCGGTGCTGCCCGATCCTCCCCTGAGCTCTTCTTTCTAGGGTCCAAAGCCTTGTCGAATCGGCTATGGTCCCCAAGCCAGGGGCAGTTCTGTAGTTGCTATTCGGAGGGTTCACGGATGTGGAGAATTTTCCCTACATCCTTTCCTTTTCCTTTCTTCTTGACTCATGCAATTCTGCAATGTAGCATTCCCGGGCGATGCTTTGGTCTCCTTTCACAATTCTGACTCTGTGTTCTGTAGGTAACTTCATTATAAGGCACCATAGAGCCAGTGCTATTCTAAAGTCAGCTAATGCGGGCCACCCCAAGAAGGCATTGTATGTTGACATTTCATCCACGATCACAAAGGTCTGAATGAGGGTGACCCTTCGCTCACCCTCTCCGAGCTCCACGGGTAGGTCAATTGTTCCCACCGGTTGCTTGGTTTCACCAGTAAAACCCTGTATCTTTGTTTGGCACACGGACACACTTTTTATGCCAATCTTCATTGATCAAAAGTGTGTTTAAAGAGAATGTTAACGGAGCTTCCGCTGTCAACCAACACCCGTCGAACTACAACAGGCCCAATTCCTACCGTCACCACCATCAGATCAAGAGTCGGAGCTTCGACCGCTTCGATTTCCCGATTTCGGAACACAATATCGTCATTCAAGATCCTCTGCATCTTAACTAGAGTCTCATCTTCCATAGCCAAACATGATTCCTTCAGAGCGTGCTTAAGCGAACTTGTATATCGCTCCATTTCTCCCTAACTTCTTTGTGTGGGATGCGGCCCCCCGGATATTGTTCCGATGATGAGTCTCTGGTCAGTTCGTTTTGACCCTTCTTCGCTGGTTCCTACTTGATTCCTTCGTTCTCTTGGGTGTTGAGGAGTTGCAGATTGATCGGGGTTTTGTGGTTGTCTTACGTACTGCTAGAGTTTGTTGTTCTGGATCGGTTCCTCTATGAGATTCTTTAGGTGGTGGCATTCGTTCATATTGTGGTCGTGTGTCTTGTGGAAGCGGCAGAACTTCCCCGAGCGCTTCTGCTGCTTGGTCGCCTCCTTTCTGGGTGGCCTTTTGCATTTCTCGGTTCTTTGAATAGCTTGAAAACTTTTTTCCGGTGTGTCGCTCAGGGGAGTGTAGCCTTCAGGCCTAAACCCTTTGAGATTTTTATTGCTGCTATTACCATTCTTCTTATTGGAGTTTTGACCTTTTCTCTTCGAATTCCCATCTTTCGCAGTGGTTTCTTCAGCAGTTCTTGAAGTGTGTGCATTTTGATTCATTGCTACATCGCTTTGCTCGGCATTTGCCGGCTGCACACTAGTAGACTCCCCTTCCAATTCTTGCTCTTCATCCAACCTTAAGTACTGACTTGCTTTGCGATTGAAATCTTTCCTGGTGGTAGGTTGCTTCATTTTAATCCACTTTTTGAATTCAGTTTCTGGGTGAATGGCACGAACTAAGCCATGAAAACCATGTCTTTGTTGGGGTTGCTTACTTCCATCACGACGGTGTTAAACCTATTCATGAAAGACTTTGGTGATTCGTTTCACCCTTGAAACAACCCGGAATGACATCTTTTAGCTGCGTAGTATGGAGTCTAAACTGATCAAGGAACCTTGTCGCTAGTTAGTAAAAAGTAGAGATATATCTTGGTGGAAGCCTAGTGAACCACATTGACACAACCCCTTCGAGAAAGATAGGAAAGCATCTACATCGAACAGCTTCAGAGGCATTCGCTCCATCCATATACCAACTGTATTTGTACAAGTGAGGCTTCGGGTCCTTCGTTCCGTCATAGGATGGAATAGGTTGCATTGTGAACTTTTATGGATATCTCTCATTCAGGATTTCATCGGTGAAGGGAGTCCTACTTGGCGCAGATCCCCACTCATCATCTCTTCTGTGTTTACTCTCCTCCATTAATCATTTAACCATGTCCGCTATGTATGCCTCTGATGTTCGGTAGTCCTGAGGACGACTTTCAGTCACTGCGCCAAGTGTTTGACTTTGCAAACAGTCTTGGTGAGTGGGCTGAGGCCTAGGCTCTCCTGTCTTCGGGAGAGCCACTCCTGCAGGGTCCCGTTGGCTTGCGGTTGGTCTCACTGGAGAAGTTTGGGTATTCCTTGCATTATCAAATGCATTGGTGTCTTCTTCTAGTTTGTCGTCTAGCTCTCCGTCCTCTGAGTCGGAAAGATCTATAGCTATGTCTTCTACGGAGGTCTTTGCCCCCTGACTCAAATTTAAGATAGGTTGCCTTGTGGCATACGGAGTACTTGCATTTCCATCCACGTTAAGTCATGTTATCACCCTCTTTTATTATTGTTTTCTGTTTCTTCTATGTAGACCAAAAACGGAAGAATTCTCTTGTTCCACGGTAGCCGCAGGTTCGGGCATAGTCCTTGGAGCAGGATTTGATTGTAGGGTTAGGAGAGCGTTAAGCTTATCCATCAAAGCCTTTTGGCTATTCTCCATTTTTTGGTTGATCTCATCAACCATCTTATTTAACTCATCCCTGGTAACAACTTCATGCTGACTGGAGGAGGCAGGCGCCTTGTTCTCTAAGTTAGCGCCATTCACT
The DNA here is from genome assembly GCA_030737815.1 of Allium fistulosum. NCBI lineage: Eukaryota > Viridiplantae > Streptophyta > Magnoliopsida > Asparagales > Amaryllidaceae > Allium > Allium fistulosum. The sequence goes on along the minus strand of CM060904.1, from coordinate 1,120,301,611 downwards.
TCGGTTTGTTGGGGATTAACATCTTCTCCAGCTACTACTGCCCCTATAGACCTTCAAAGGCAGTTCTTCTTCTTCCAGGAGCCATTGATTCCAAACAGTGAATTCATCAAGCAAGGATTGGGGATCTAACTTCTGGACCTATGAGATCCAAAGTAGATAGCTAGATCTTCAAGCAAAGATTGAGGATCTAACTTCTAGATCTATGATACCTAAAGTGGATAGCTAGATCTAGATCTTGAGTTCAATTCTCAGTGAAAGTACCAAAATTTTGATCCAAAAAATGGACCAACATCCTGGTTTGGATTTGGAAGTACCAGCCCTGTCCTGACAGAGCAATATCACAGATCACAGATATAAAGAAAGAACAGTAAAAGAAAGAAGACAGAGAATTTTTATAGTGTTTCGGCTGTTAATGAAGCCTACGTCCACTTTATAACTTTACTATAAACTGATTGTTGTTATAAGAGTTGTTTGGTTACAAGGCTTTGATTGTTTTCTAGCTAGATTGAATCTCCAGAGTTGGAATCCACTGGAGAATCATAGTGTATTCCTTTGGAGATTGTTGTGAGGGAGGCCGAGAGTGAAGAATAATTCTAGCAGAGCTTCAGCAACTAGTCCGGAGAAGATCCTATTTATGTTGCAGGTAGGATGCTATTTATAGAGATCGGGGAGCTTCTGGGTCAGGCTCGTCTTCATCGACTCGCAGGTAGGTCACAGGCGACCTAGGGGGCTTTGGCTCGCAAAACGAGCCAAAACCATGGGTCGCTGGCGACCAATTGTCCATGGGTCGCAGGAGACCCATAGACTGGTTTGTTTTGCGGACCAAATCCTGCCTCTTCTTAATAATGTTCCATATCTTGTTTGTTTGATGGTTTGAGTAGAGGCATGAGTTGCTGATGAGCTATGCACTTAGGATTTTTTTGGAGTCTGGACCCGGAGATGTTCCTACAACCTTTATCGTTGCTCTTACGTTTTGATGGCAATTCACTAGCTGCTTACGTTCAGCTACTGACTGGATTATAGGATACTGATCTCTCGGCTCCGTTGATCTCAGTCGTTGTCTTAGTCGTATCGCTTAACCCTTGTTGATCCCTTGTCTTGGTTTTCCTGGTTAAGTTCTAAACCATCCCGTCCTTGCAAGACTCTCTGTTCTCTGTTAGTTTCTGCCGGGTAAAAAACCCGGATAACAGCCGATTTGAGAGCAGTTGCACATCGACATCGGATCGCTCGATATTATAACATGAAAGTCCGATCAAGAACTTTTGAAGTTGGCGATCTTGTCCTAAAATGAGTTTTCCCGATCCCATCGCACATGAGTCCGACATGGGAAGGACCATACATCATTGAATAGAGGCTTGCAGAAGGAACTTTCAAGCTAGTGAAAGTTGATGGCACGACACTCCCGGGAGCGTGAAATAGCGAACATTTATGATGCTATTTCACCTGAACTATTTCTTTTGTATTTTAGTACTGTTTACTTTCGATATTTGCTTTGATGTTTGAATTCTTTCAATGTGAAATATGATGAGTTATTCGGTTCCATTTCATATGATGAATAAAATCTTGAAGCTTCCTTTACATGAGCCACTATTATTACATTTTATGCTAAGTATGCAATGAAACTTGGTTGATATCAATATGTGCGATGTGTGAACAGGTTCACAGAGTTAGAAGTCGATCTGTTATACCGATCCTCGATGAGATCGAACAAGGGGATTTTGTAAGTTTTCTCGACTGGCGATTCCTGCCGATGAATCAAAAAAGCAAAGCCCGCAATAAGGAAAAAAGGTCATTGACGGAAGGAGAACGGCCAAAAATATCTAAGTCCCTGACTGCGGACTAGAGTACTCTAAATCCCTGAGTGCGGATTAGAGTATAAATGATTTGACAAAAAAATATCTAAGTCCCTAACTGTGGACTAGAGTACTCTAAATCCATGACTGTGGATTAGAGTAAATGATTTGACAAAAAATCTCTAAATCCCTGACTGCAGACTAGAGTACTCTAAGTCCCTGACTGCGGACTAGAGTATAAACGATTTAACGAAAATCTCTAAGCCTTTGACTGCGGACTAGAGTACTCTAAGTCCCTGACAGCAGACTAGAGTATAAAAGATTTAATGAAAAACTCTAAGTCCTTGACTATGGACTAGAGTACTCTAAGCCCCTGACTGTGGACTAGAGTATAAACGATTTAATGAAAATCTCTAAGTCCCTGACTGTGGACTAGAGTACTCTAATTCCTTGACTGCGGACTAGAGTATAAACGATTTGACGAAAATCTCTAAGACCCTAGCTATGGACTAGAGTACTCTAAGTCCCTGACTACGGACTAGTGTATAAACGATTTGACGAAAATCTCTAAGTCCCTAACTGCAGACTAGAGTACTCTCTATGTCCCTGACTGCGGACCAGAGTATAAAGATTTGACGAAAATTTCCAAGTCCTTGACTGCGGATTAGAAAATTCTAAGTCCTGGACTGTGGACCACGAAATTCTAAAGACCACAAGCTAACTCGAAAACCCAACGGGTGGACGGACGAGTTTTCAATTATGGATTATTAACGAGACTTACGAAAATTAAGAGTATATGAAATGGGAAGTATTTATTTTACCGCTGAAGTAATTATTCACACGATGTTTAATTACAAGACAAAAACTTTTATTCACTATTTCCCAAAATTCCTTACAAATTATTCAAAAAGTTCGGGATCCACACCCGTGCACCTACTACCAAGAAAAGAAACGCACGCCTAACTTATCTAGACTATGTACAATAACACAAAACGCTAATCATTTCTTCAATTTCTTCTCATTCTTCGTTTTTTCAGGAGTTGAATCAGTCGAGCGTTTTCACCGGGATCCCTAGCCACCCTTGGCGGAGATGCTCGATGAAGTAGGAGGAATTTCAACAGGAATCGTCCCGCCAGGTGGAATGACCTGCAAAGGCGCAGGGATTGGATCTTCGGTCGCGACCTCAACGGGCTCCGTTTTAACTTCGTTCTTCGATCTCTCTTCTTCTTCGATCAGCTCCTTCATACTTCTCTTGGCAGTGTGCTCCATGGCGCCCGTGGTCACTACATCATCCCACTCCTCGTCGAGAGACGGGTCCTCAGGCTTATCCTCCTCAAGCGCATCGATGACCCGAGCATCGGGCTGAGGGATATCTGCAACAGCTGGAGCCTCGGCCACTTTCTCTTGCTACTCCGTGGCGGCATCGCTCCTAGGAGCTTTCTCTAGACCGGGGTGACCTACAAAAGTTAGTTAAAACACAAGCATTAGTCCATAGCCATTATGTACCGAAACTAGCAACTTTGTTAATTCGAAAGAGTTCAATACGGTACCAGCATCTGGTTGGCTCTTAGTTGTCATCAGAGCGCTCCCTTAAAGTATGGGAGACAACATGTGTGGGCCAAGTCCGGGCCTATCCAGATCATAACCGATGTGTTGCTCCGTGGGTAGAGAAGATGATGCCCCAGCCAATTGAGTAGGAGAAGGATCCTTGGGTTCAATTCTAGAAGTCCCCACGATATCTTCTCTTTCTTTAGCCGATGTGGAAGCTTTGCAAAATTGAAGTTTCACGGCAGCCAAGTCAGATGGCTCGTTTCCTCGGAGCACTTCTCACGCAAGTTCCTCTTCATCAAGCTCAGCCACTCCCAACTCTTCTTTCTTGATTTTTGTAATGATCTCCCCAGCTTTGGCAAGCGATTCGAGATAGCCTTCGCCTTGGAAGGTCAAGTCACGGTGAAGGAGAACTTTTGCATTATATTCGGCAATAAGCGGATGGAACAAGTTCTTGATCTCTTCCCTACCGGACTCGATGGCAGCCTCAACTCGGGAGTTGGCTTCTGTAAGCACCTCTTTTCTGCCCTCTTCCCAGGCTGCTTCTTTCAAGACATCGATCTGGGCGAGTTGCTCATCAAGCTTCGTTTTTAAATTCCTTGTTTCAACAATCTCCTCGCAATATTTTTGCGACTTTTTCTGTGCCTCAAGTTTTTCCTCCCTTTCTTTAAACAATAATTTTTCTAGCTCCTTAACACAACGAGCTAAGACATATTTCTCCTTTTGTAAGGAGTCATTCTCTAAAGCCAAGGTGCCACTACGATGGAGCGCCGCATATAGTTCCTTTTCATGCGAAGTTTCCAAACGACTTACCGCCTCAGCTATTTCCTTTGCGTTCTTCACTGCTGTGGCAAGTTGAGCTTTATATTCAATCAGCTTAGCATTTTGATGTTTGATGATGTCTTTGTCGTGGATAGCCTCTAGCTTGAGGCGATCAATTTCATGCTGGCGCTCAGTGGAAACTTCGGAGACTTTCTCAGCTAAGTGGATAAACGCTTCATGCTGGACATACACGTCATTCATGCATGCTAATGAGCTTTCTTTCGCACTTCCAGGAATGATGTGTATGGAAGGGAGGAACTTGAGCCCGTCGAAGCAGATTTTTGGGAAGGTAGATTTGAGTTCAGCTAATCTCTCCGCTGTGGTAGGATCATGGGAAAGAACCGGCGAGAGTTGTTCAGAAGAAACTAGCGAGTGCTTATGGCGCTCGCGCGACTGCCTTGTACTTGACAACCCGGAGTGCTAATTGTGGGGAGCAGCAGCTTGGGAACCTCGATGAGAGGATTTGTCTCCGCTGTGAGCAGGAGGGTTTGATGGATCGATATGGCGGGGAGCGTGTGTTTGAGATTTCCGTCTAGACGAGGAAGAGGATTCTCAAGAATAATAATCTTTGTCTCTCCCTTCATCTTTGCCTTTGCGTCTCCCAGATTCGGAATCTTGCCCTAAGCGATAGTAAGTGGAAGAGCCTCGAAGGCGATCAAAAGCATGCGAGTGTGACATTGCATCTATAAAAAGAGCCAAATAGAAGTATATTAGAAGTTATAACGTGAAGAGTAAATCATAAGTGGATGGTGGAGTGCGAGTGTTTGTGTGTGTCCTAGTGTTTCCCCTCGACAGACCAGTAACATTAGCTTTACTCATTGGAGTTTCCTTCCCCTGGTGGAAGGTTGCACGCCTTCGCCACTTCTCGTGGGAGAGTTAAGCCATTCGACGTCAAGGTTATCGAAGTTGTAATTTAATAAATCATCCGGAATTGGAATGTCAAAGAGTCCCTTCAACGAACTTTCAATTTGCTGGTAAGACGATTCCTTTTCGATTGGGGTTATGATGAATTTCAGGTTTGCCCCGGCCTTGCTTTTTCGCAACTTGTACACCAACCTTTTTCTCCTCTTCGGGGGAGTTTGCGTTTGACTAGTCTATGGCGCTTCGACTACCGGTTCTTTTCCGGAGCCTACGCCTTCGCCTCTCAGCCCTATTTTGAAATTCTCTTATCTCTCCTTCTTCAATGTCTTCCCGGGTCTCCTCAACTGGGGGCACCACGGGGTCACTTGCTTCTACCCTTCTTTTGACAGCATTCTCGGGACCGCTTTGCTACCAGGGAGACCAATTTTAAGGCCATTTTCTAACAGCCCAAATAGCGAGAGCAACTCATCGGTGACAAGGAGTTTGATGTCCCGATCCTCCACAGGAGTAGCGCGAATGGCAACGACAGCCCTGGAATACTCGATGCCTTCAGGTCGAGGGCGGACACCTGAAAGAATTAAAGATATTAGTACGATTAAGAAAGACGCTGCGACTTGAATCTTTGAATTAATTAAAGACGAAGGCAAAAATAACACTTACGTCCTTCCAACCATCTTCTTGCGAAGCCGGGAGGACACCGTACATAGAACCATTCGTGTTTGAATAGGAAGAGCTTATTTCATGTGCCCGTTAAGACCTGGCATTTGGATAAGGGTTCAAGAAAGACGTACGAAGGACTATCAGCCCGTCTATTGAAATTATAGATGTATCGGATGTCTTCGGGAGTTTCCGGATGGAATAGGATGTTAATGAAGAGAAGAAAAGTGCCTTGGATAAAAGCATAACTGTTGGGGTGCAGTTAAGTAGGAGCGATCCCCAAATATCCCAATATTTCTCGAATGAAAGAATTGAAGGGAGGCACGCATCCAGCCCAGCACATGAACTTATTACAAGCAATATATCCAGCTAGGGGCAAGTGAGGTTTGTCTTGCCTCGATGGAACTAGAACGTCTTCAAAAGGAATCCCATGGATGGAATATAATCGATGAAGAGCGGCTTCGTGATTCTAGACGCTTGTGAGTCAATCGGATTGTTCAGGATAATAGTGCTCTAAACGGCATCGAGAGCCGGGTTAATAACTTCTGTAGGAAAAACTAGAATGTCAGAAAAGTGATTTGCTTGAGGTCAAATGCCTCTACTTGTTCTGTTTGTTGACTCGGTGCAGGTTTATCAAATAAGGTGGTGGAGCTTGATCTTGCGGCCGATTCAAAAGACATTATGGTTGAGTGCTTTGTGTAACTTGGGATCTGTGTAAGCTATACTCAGTAGACAATCAATATTAGAAATAGTAACTTGTCCCCCCATGTCGTGTGTGAACTAGTGCAGTGCAATATGAAATAAACATAAGTAGTTTGAAACCAGAAAAGAAAAAGTAAAACATTGAAGCTTAGAGGTTTCGTCCAGAGAGGCCGTCATCGCTGATCGTCACAAACGACATGAAGGGTGATCGGCAACCAAAGCTTTAGTATCGGATGTTGACGTTCTGAATTATGAAGTCCATTGTTCAAGTTTGTTTAGCTGATTTCATACTTAGTTCATGTTAAGTAGACCGAGAATTTGTTCATTCAAACTTAAGTCCATTGGTCCAAGTATTCAAGTCATGTTGTTATCAGTCATTTTATGTTCGGGCAAGGCAGTGTGTAGTTAAATGTTTGAGCGACTTGAGTTGGGCAAGTTTTTATGGTCAACACCAATCCCTACTGTGTATGCCAATTCCTATGTTTCAGTCTCATAGTCGACCCCTATATTTCAACTTGTGTGACAGCACTAATCCCTTTCTTCTAACCTATATGCCGACCCATATACTTAAGCTTCCAGGACGAACCCTCCTTTTTAGTTCCAAAACTGAACCATATTGATAAGCCTCTATACTGATCCCTCTTAAGAGACTTATCTACACTGATCCCTATACCTGGGTTATTAACACCAAACCCTCGCCTAACAAGTACGTACCGATCCCTCAAACAAACACGGTTCATATCGACCCCTCTCATCAAAACCATCTCTTATACCAACCTCTCTCTAGCTACTTCTCACCGATCCCTCACCAAACAACATCACAATGTCATACCGACCCCTCTCTGAACTCCTCCTACCCTATCCTAAAGTCAGACTTCCTATCATCCCTTCAAAAAGCTCCTACCAAACTCTTCTTTCTCATCCTCTTCTCCCTTTCCTTTTTCTTCTCCTTCCTCTTTCTCCTTCTCCTGCTCCTTCCTCTTCTCTTCCTCTCCCACGTGACTTAACATAACCCGCTAAGCCATACACCTAAATGACGCTTGAACTCCTCCAAGCTCAGGATCCATGACTCGACTAACATGATTGTGAGAGGAGATTATACCTATTTGATATGGATTACAAGGTCGAGGCTAGGATTAAAGAAGAAGTGATGGTGATGGAGATCGGAAATAGAATCTCGCACTCGAATTCAAGTTTAAAGAGGAAATTTGTCTTGCTTCAAAACGTTCGGTTGGGCAAAGAGCAAAAGTAAAAGGGTTTAAGTGCTAGGAAGTTAAAGTGAAGAAAGAAAGGGGAGAGATGCGGGCTTTTATATGGGTAGTGAGGAAGGGAAGAGGAACCGGTCATACCCGAGTGACTCGGTCATAATATTGAATAGGGATCGGCCTTATGGTACACCAATTCCTATCCATGCAGATTCACCGAGGGATCGGCATACCAAATGCCGACCCATCCTATATATTTATAAATAAAAAATAATAACTAAATATATATATATATATAAGAGAAGGGGAAACAAGAGGGAAGGAGGTAGAAGAAAATGATAGATAATTAGAAACCAAATGACAGTTGATATCATGAAGGTTAGACTGCAAATGTAAACATCCAAAGAAAAACGGCTTGGCAAAGGCCAGTGAACATCCGAACACGTCCAGAAGCCAACAACAAAAATGTGCATATGAACATGCATAGAAGAGGTTAAAGGATTCGGCCTTTCGAAAGTAACTAAAATGGCAGTTTAGCTTGAAACGATCGAGCTTGATGTCAAACCAGAAGAAAACCTGAAGATTTCACATGACCAAATCTGTGCGTTCTAGTGGAATGCAACATCAAATTTGTATCATCGAAGGTTAATAAAGAAATAGTGATCAACCAAGGACTTGGATAGGCTTGTTCCTAGGAACCTGGGTTTGTCCAATTCAAAGCATGTCATGTTATTCACAAGACGTACTTTGGGGGGGCAAGTGTTACCCGGTGCCTTGACCCGGCTAACTAGGGTTGATTTTGAAGGACATACTCGACTGTGGATGGGAAGGATGGTCGTGAGACAACATCCACCTGACCAAAATATAATGTCTAAACAGTTGTATCCAGCCCAGGTAAAATAGGGTCAACAGATAGACAATGCAGGGTGTCAGAATTATGGGATTTAGTTTGGCTACATAGGGATCGGCATGAACAATTGGTCAAATTGGGTAGGATATGGAGGGATCGGTATACGGTTAACATGGAGGCGGGGTCGGCATAATTACTCGATAAGGCAGTCAGTTTGGATGGAAATATGTAGTCATCGGCATTATGAGTTTGGATCGGCATAATGTGTTTGGAGGCTATGGATCGGCATAGCAGAAGGAAACAACTCAGGTCGGCATAGAATGTTTAGAGGGAATGGATCGGCATCAACATGGTGGTGTGACTCATGGAGGGGTCGGTAGGGCGTGACTTATGAAGGATGGATCGACATAGTGAGACACAGGGAATATGGATCGGTATTACCTTGACCAAGTTAAGGTTAGAACTATAACGTGATGAGAATTAAAGATCTACAGGTCCGAACGCTATGATATTTGGAGCAACATCATTATAGACCACAAGGAAGCTACCATGGGGGTCGCTAGCCCAAATTCGACTCGTGGAGGGATCGGTACCGATCCCTATCCATTAAGAGTTGGGCCTAGCCCTCCCTATGGTGGGCCCATATGGTTGAGGGGGTCCAGATGCCGAAGTTTCAGTCAGATTGAAGGCTGCCTTCATCTATAACTAGAGGCACACGGGGGCATTTTGAGGGACTTTTGGGTTGCAAGTGAAACTCTGCCATTATTGTAACTAACTTCCTTTATTCCTTTCTGATCTCTTGCAATTTCTTACTGATTGTAATTGTAATCAAGCGAATTGTGAAGCAATAAAGAGAGTATTCAAAGTGGACATAGGCAATCAACGCCGAACCACTATAAATCTTGTTGTCTTTGCTTTCTGCTGCATTTTTCTTGATATTTAGTGTTATTCCTCTGTTTCCATTTGATTTTTTCATTTATTTCACTACTTAAATCTATTCTCGGGTGTTTGTGGCCAATTTGGTTGCAAAAAGGGAAATAAAAAGAGAGGACCAGGTTTTAGATGGAGAGGAGGTGCAATGAGAAGGAAGAATAGAGGTAGATGGGAGTGGAAGAGCTGGTTTACCTGGTGGAGGATCATGTGGTTTAATGATAGAAAGGGTTTCATGGGTGATGGGGGGAGTGGTTGGATGAGGTCAGAGTTGATGGTCAATGGAGAGGTGGTCAGGTCTTTACGAAGTATTGAAGTTGATGGATGGATGGAACAGTGGATGTAAGAGATGGTACAAGTAGGGAAGAGGACAATGAGAGTACTGGTAGGATAGGGAGGGAGGACATTAAAAAAATGCTTTTTAATGAGCATTTGGCTTATTAATAGTATATATTATCTACAAAAGTATCAATATACATGTATAATATGGTAATCTTTTTGACTAATAGACAAATTAGACAATTTCAAAACATATTGGAGAGTGACTAAGGCTGTTAGGTGATCTGATCAATAAGAACCAATTCGCAACATGTTACTTTATCATTATAGCCATAAATTAATTTTATGTCACAAACCAAGATGCATTTGATATATTGATAGTATATGTTATTATTGGAACTGGGCCAGCCCACAACGATAGTGGTGGGTGTATTTCAGATTTTTTTATCCTATTGGATCTTTATTGGGCCTATGAAGTCTAATTCATTTAGAACAATTCTAAATTTGTTTTAAATAAAATCATGTATTTTATTTAAATTTAAGTATTTTGTAATGTAAAGTTAATTTGAATGATTTAATTTATATATATACATGTATCATATACATATACATATGTGTGTGCATATGTAACATAATAATCCATGAAGAGTATAACATGCCCGTATATAGATGTTGGGATTTACATCGTAACGGACACATTGGCTCATTTTGTATGTACTATATGTTGTCTAAATATGTGCATAAATCTATAATGCAAAGTATATTTATATAAATACGTATACATATATTTAAAATATGTTTTATAACTAAAATTCTCAAAATTAAATATATATATAATATAAAACATTTGTATAAATATATATACATAATTAAACATATAAAATTATACATACATATATATAATAATTAAAATTATATATATATAAGGATAAATAAAATGTATATATATGAATAATTAATTACATTCAAATACTTAAAATATAAATATATATATTTTAAAATTATTTCCAGATCGAAATTAGTATAACAAACATAAAATAATAATTTTATAATTTTATCATTATTATATATATATATAATAAACAGTTTTGATCATAATAATTAAACATATTTGTAATAAATAATAACAAAATCAAAATTTAAAATTTACAAAAATTTGGGATCATAAAATATAGGTTCAAAAAAAATTTCATGATCTTTTGAAATAAAATATTATATTTAATAAATAAAAGAAATGTTCAACCAAAGTAATTTAATTATTAAAAATATTAAATATTAACAAAAAACTCTAAAAAAATTCCGTGGGTTACTACATAGATGTGGTAACTTTAAAAAAAATATAAAATCGAATTTTTAGTACAATAATTATTTTAGATATAATAAACAATTCAAATAATCAATAAAAGATAAATTAAAATTATTTATATATAAAAAAAAGTTATTTTCGAATTTGATAATTTATATTATGTATAAATAGGTGTAAGGAAAAATTCTAAGATGTTTATACATTATAAATATACATATATGTAATTCTATGTTTAAAATATACATTAGTCTATGTTTAAATTAATATATAAATATACATAAAATAATTAATAATGACAAAATTTAATTTTTAACAGAAAATTAGATTTGTTTATACATAAATTATAACACATAATAATATATCTATGCACATAACCAAACTAATTTGTGACAACTACATATACCTACGAAAATCTCACCTAACTAGATATACAGCATTAATATATTTACATATTTGGAATTAATCAATATTAAATCACAAAATATGATATGATTACTGTAATATATAAATAAAATACCAATTGATGATGCCTTTGAGTCCACTTGAATCAATGAATTCCCTTCTCTAGTTGTGCTCGATCCGTTAGATTGCAAGTCTGGAATCGTCGACCTTTTCTATCAAATAGTGTTTTTACTTAACTTGAATTGATTTGAGATTCTTAGAACTGATATGGGGATTAATTTCAGCCAGCAAACTTGATAATTATGGTAGCCAAAAGTTGTTTTTGATTAGGGTTTAGATCCATATATATAGCCTTGTACAAGAGAGATATTAGGACAATCTCATTACCTATTCTCTCTTAATCTTAGCCATCCATCTCTAGGTCTAATCCTAAGTTTTAGCCGCCCCGATAACTTGTCAAAACCAAAATTTGCAGCCCTAATGATGGGCTTTAAACCCATTTAAGCCCAAGCCAAAATGCTATGCAATTAAATCTAATTTAATCGCTTATCGATATCGTATATCGATTGGTATATTTATAACTATTATAAATATATAACAATTTTTATTTCTCAAACAATATTCAAATTTTATGATTAATATTTCATAAATATTAATTAATTTAATTTATTTATAACAATTATAAACTAATTAAATCATTCGGTCTTAAGGGAATTCATCATTTCAGTTGTGTAACTCTTGGGTGTAAATTTGGTCAGCAATTAACACCGAACTATTCGGATGTTAACGTTCACACGTCACTTAGCAAGTGGTGTGACATTATGGCCAAATTTATCGCTTATTCATTTTTAGTAAAATCTTATTTAATTTAATAAGCGTTACCCGTTAGTGACATTTATATACACCAATTCTCTTCGTCAAAAGTGTATCACTTTGGATTTATGGAATTTGGTAATGGTCAAAATTCCAATATTGTCCATATTCAACTCTATGGTCCAAACACAAAATCCTTGGTTCAATAGTAACAATTATTATTAACCGTACTACTCTGGTCAGAGATTTTGACTTTGGGTTGACTTGAGTTGACCATGATACTAACCTCATATAACTAAAGTGATGAATCCTCTCTTGAATAGTGTCTTCCTTCCAATACTTCCACTCGACCCAACTATAATCACTTGATGGATGCTATTCCATGATTTGACTATAATCAAAGTAGAGTTTTTCATATTAAAGGTTGATGGTATTCTTAAGTCGAAAGAATTGTGTAAATTAGTCACATCGATATTTTATATTTGACCATAGTTATATTAACCAACAGAAAACTATCGAGTGAGTCGTTCCATAGTTATCCAATAACTATCAGTACGTAACCCCTTGGTGTTAGTCCTTGAGATGATGGTTTTGATGACAACAACCTTAGAATAGATTTATAAAATATAAATACTAACATTATAAGTTTAGATATATATGTATATGCAGGATTTAACCATGCAGGTACCAAGAATGAAGACTGTACAGTATAGAGATTCAAGATATCAAGATTGAAGACTCATGAGTATCAAGATTATCAAGAGTTCAAGATTTCAAGATAAGTATTGAGTCTAGAATTATGTTAAAACTTCATAATAGCACTGAAATCTTCACTCCATTTTTCTTTTGGGATGGAACCCATTTCTACCTTTTTAGTGGCTTACAAACCCACGACAAGTAGCTTACAAACCTACGACAAGTGGCTTACAAACCCACGAACATCCTGGTTTTGTACAAGTTCTCGAGTCCTGACATGATGAGATATTCTGCAGGAAGAAGCTTGCAAAACTACTTCAAAATGATTTTCAAAACTACTTCGGAATGATTTTCAAAATTGCTTTTCAAAATGTTTTAGCCTTAAAAGTTATCTTTTCAAATGAATTTCAAAAAGATGTTTTAGCCTTAAATATTCTTGTTTTTAAACTTCGTTTGTTTTAAACTATCTTTTAATTATAATATATTTATACTTAGATTTAAATATAAAATTATAGTAAAATTATATATATATATATATTATTCTCTATATTTATATATGTATTTTATCAATAGTCAAGTATATTTATAAAGTTTAAAATAGTTTTAATATAAGATAAATATTGTTTTTATAGAAATTCAAATTATCATTTTTGGCTGAGGGATGTCGACATGCCCCTAGGTAGTATGTCGACATAGTGACAGTTGAAGTTCAAATTCAAATTTCAAAAGAAGTGTCTATTCGCCATAACTCTTCATGAATGGTCATGGCTGTTGGTTTTCTATAAATAGGGGTCAGTTTCAACGAATTTTCAATCATTTTTTTCTGATTTTCACTCCTCTTCATCTTCCACATTTCTTATTACAAAATCATACCATTACTCTGCCGAAATCAACATCGAATCATACTCGATTACTTCTAGTTTGATTCCCTATCACTATCTCAACAAGATCTAAGTGATATTCAGAGTTATAGGCTTCTTTGTAATCTATCTAGCGAGAAAAGGTGTGATTGTAGCCTTGGAAATCAATCAAGCGAAAAAAGGTGTGATTATAGCCTTGGAAATCAATTGGGTGAACTTGTTTCCCCGGAAATCAAGTATCTCTACCCAGAGGATTGGTATTCTGGAGGGTGTACCTTGTAGCCTTGAAATCGAGGGTTGTAATTGTTGAATTGCTTTTGAAAGGAAATCCATACTTAGTTGTACGGGACTGGATGTAGGGTAACTCCGAACCAGTATAAAATCCGGTGTGTTCTTTCCTTTACTGCTTTTACTTTATATTTGCATCTGTGTTTGATTATGTGTTCATATCTGTGTCTAATTAGTGTATGCATTGTTAATACAGTTAGATAAACTCAAAAAGATTAACAAATTTCTTTAAAACACTATTCACCCCCCTCTAGTGTTAATTCTAGCCTTAAGATCCTTAATCCGCATTTCTCACACTTGGTGCTCCCAGCAGTCATGAGTAATACACTGCCCAACATTTGGAGAGCATTATGTACTCTAGTCTCAACGGATACATTGATATCCAGCCTCGATGCATCTTGACTAGGAACATTTAAAATGTACATTTGTTTCATTGTGATAAATTACTCACGGTTACAACACTTTGTAACTACTATCACAAAACATACCATTTATGGATTTTCTATTAAATATACTTTTAATTAAATCTATTAATTAATATAACCACATTATATCAAGTATATAATAGAAAGAAAATACCTTTATTTCGAACAAGATTGGTCAACGAGTTAGATATATGTAACAAATTACATAATTTCCCCTAGGGCATACCCCTAACTCTATCAATCTCCCACTTGCACTTGGGGTCAATTATGGAATCTTATTCCAACTTCTCCAATCGGTTTTCTCAAAACCAATTAGGTCAGTCCCTTTATGAACGGATATGCTATTATGTTTTAATTATCCACTCTGTCAATCAACTTTCTCCGATGGTGATAAACTATTTTATCATGTGGAACTATTCGGAGTATGTCTCTCGACTTCGAGTGAGCTCTAAGTTCTATTATGAACTATATTACAACATTGTTATCATATAACTCTGTCATGAGATTCTCAACATTTGGAATCGGCTCAGTTATAAATTTGTGCACTTATATTTTTTTATATACATTGTTTTGATTGCGGCACTATTCAAGGCGATGTACCTAGCCTTTTTTCATTGAATCAGCCACGGTCTTTCATTTGAAACATTTACAACTTAAAGATTTGTTATTGACATATTATACTCAATGTTACTTGTGAAAGTTTGAGTCTGAACATTCCTTCATAAGGAATTTATGTTTCTGTAAACAATTCTCTAGTATTTCATAAATACACGAGAACTTTAAACAACTAGTTAGTGATATCAATTTGGATTTGATATTTGTTTCATGTATCAAATACGTAAACAAATCATGATATCATAGACAACACAACATGTATGATCATTCCTTTTTCCAATGCAAAGGAATCAATCTTACATGTTCCATATTAAACATTTTAATAAGGTGTCTTTGCATATCATTTGGGACATTACCGACATCTTTTATACTTACTATAAAAGACATCATTTATTAATCCAACGTTGACTATTAAAACAACTATGGCTGATTTTAACACAATAACATCGTTAAAATCAACAACGTGCCATTTACTTATAGCTTAGAAATATCATTGTACCTTTTAACATTCTTTCTTATGAACACACGCTTCCTCTGCACTTTGATTGAAAATCAAACTACTTGATATTTCTATCAAAATACTTATTCAATCTTGATGCTTATAAAATGATACTTTCGAATCATTTCTTAGATGATATCCAAAGACTCACAAACTCAATATCTCTCCCACCGACTTCGAGCCATTTTGGTTATTATGTGTAAACAGTTTACTCTAAATCATTATTTAGAATTTTCCGTTTTAATACATACGTACCAGACATAAAGTCGTATCAAGTGGTAAATTTGTGAGTAAATCCGAATTAACTTGAGCACGTTGAATACCGAATTTATTACACTAATTTCAATAATTGAAACTTGCGATATTATTCTCATCAACGTTGCTCATTTAATTCCAACTGCATTAGCCTTGCTCATAAAGACATAATCACAGCCGATGGATCACATCCCTTAGGTTACGACTACCAAAATCATATATTGACAGTGTACTTGGAATTCATTCAAATTTGCGCATCATACCATATGATAGAGTCAACACTCTTAGTGGTTTAATTAAACAATTGAGGATTATATAGTTTCGACATTGACAAGAAACTCATAGTTTCTCTTCAATGAGCGAGAATACTTATTAGACGTTCTAATGTAATGTGTTCGTTTAGGTTAGTCAATTTTATTTCATCTCATCTAATCAGTTCTATCTTTGGATCGTATCCAAATCCTTTTTACTACCAATAATTTCTCAAGGAAATTCCTTCACAATGAAGTTGGTATTTCTAGAAATGTTTCTCAGCGCAATAGAATAGGTATTCATAAACGTTTTATGAATTTCCTTATTCATTAAACTGATTTGGTCTTAATTTGCAAAAGTAATGTTCGAAACATAAATATGTCATCCAATGACAGTCTTTTCAAAATCCTTTTGGGAAGATTCATGCAAGATCCTTCATGAACATTTATTACGTGCAATCTTTTGACCCACACAACCTGCCAACTCCTTGGCCTAGGATATGTTAGAGTTTCTTATAAAGCCTTATCTTGTGTGATTTTGTAAACCGTTATTTAGATGAAATAATATTAACCTTGTGTGCTACTCTTAAGTACATGACCTTATAGAAAGAAACTAACTCAACTTCACTCACAATTAATCACACATTCTTCAACAAAGTTCGATTACCCCTTATTGATGCATCATTATGCATCACATGGAGGAGTGACTTTTGAGATTGAATCTTTATTCATTTTTAGGTACATTCAGACCTTTTCCAATATACTCACTCATTCGATCAAATCGAATCATTTCTATTGCATTTATTTTATCAACTTATGTTGTGTACTCTATGAGTTTACCGTAGACATACTACATGTGTATCAAATACACATGTCCATGACGACAATAACTCATCGGTGAATATGACGAAGTACAAGGAATCGTTTCGGTATTTATAGAATTATGATTGCATACATCTATATGTATCAATCCGAAGAGTTCATCAACTCTTATGATACTCCCACTGAATGGGTGCATAGCCCTTTATTGTTTGAGATATAATTAACAAGTATCATATGATTCAAAATCATACGATAAAATTATTTCTCAAAACTACGGCTTAGTCTATAATTCCAAAACAACCATAAATAATATTAGATACTTTTTTATTTTCCAATGCATCACTTTTCTTATAAGAAAAATTACCACATTATAGTTTTATTTCACAAAATATATTCATAATGTTCACATTGAAATATAGCTATGTCTATTTTTTTCCAGTCAATACCGAAAAATAATCATTATTTCATAAATAATGTTTGGTAAGTTATACGAAAACAATTTTCGTACTATGATGTGATTAATAAGTGCTATATTGTATGCTCCACTATTTCCGCCATTACTATAATAGCGTATTAAATTTGGAGATCCACCATTCACTTAATACAATTTGTTTATTGCATACACTGTAACTATTTACAGTGGAGAGTTCGTTGATCAAATATCTTGAGCTCAAAGAAATGAATCTAGTAGAAAACAATTTTCTATATGAAAATACATTGCAGAATAGAAATCATATTTTTTATTCCAATATTAAGTATCAATTATTTATTATTGTAGGATCGTTTTCACCCTAGAGGGGGGGTGAATAGGGTCTACTTAAAATTAATGTGGAAATAAAATAAAAAAAACAGAAAGCAATGCAAAACGATCACATACGGTTTTACCCAGCTTCGGCAAAAACTACCTACGTGCTGCCCACAAGGTTTCTACTAGAAATTAGGTAATCAGATGCTTACAAAAACACGTAAACTCGCGACACTCACTAACTCGATTAACCTAACTCTAAACTCAAATCCTTGCCACAACTTAGCCACTGAGTTGCGAATTCTCAAACTACGCCCCGTAGTTTGTACCTAGTTACACAACTAGAAATTTATAGAAGTTTAAAATTGAAAGTTACAAATAAAAATAAAACAAGAACAAAACCCAATTTTTAAAAATTAAGTCCAAATGCATATAAACTAAACCGGCCCAATTTAACAAATAATAGAAGACCGTCTCCCCTTTTTATTCTTGCGACCGCCTTGTTTCTCTTCGTTCTGAAATTAGGGTTTTGTTGTATTTGAAAGCGCCGATTGAATTGATCGATTTGCAGTAATGATTTCACTTCAATTTGCTTCGTCAATCGATTCCCTGGCTTTGATAACTTGCGGCTGCTTCAATGTCAAGTTGAAAGTTGCTTTGAATTGGTACGTGATTTTCCCCTTTTCGATTTTTTATTATGCTCGACTTATTTCACTGCCGATGATGAACTTGGGTTAATTTATAAGGAACGAAACCCTATAATTTTGTTTTGTATATTTTGGTTTGACTTCTTCGTGATTTTAGCACTTGCATTGATTTGTAATCGAATGATCACTGATGCATTCTGACTTGTTCACCGGTTGACAATATTTGAATTTTCTTAAACATAGTTGAGTCGGTTCTGTTCTTTGCTGCTACGACTTTGGCATTTGAATTTTAGATAATCTTGACTTGATGAACTTTGACTTGTTACCCTCTACGATTTTAAACAATTTTCTGAATTTTAGTTGAACACTTCAACAATGTTTTGTTTGACCATTTCTTTTTGAAACGTGACCCATGGCTTTGTCGAACTACTTTGTTACTATGCTTTTGATCGTGTTCCTCGGTATAACTTACGCTGCTACTGATAATTTTTGATTTTTTGTTGAGTGTTTTTGCTGTATATTTTGAAACATGTAAACTGCTAACCATTGACTAGATGCTTGAACTCTTGCATGCCTTGTACTAGTTTGAACATTGTGATTTTGCTTCGAGTTAAATTGTGGTCTCCATGTATATACATGTATACATACATGTATATACATATATACAAAGATGTATGTATATATGTGTGTGCTTCATTTTTGTGTTGTTTCAGAGAACTGCCTGAAGTCTCCTCTGTTTCATATGTATATATATATATATGGTGCACCGTTATGAACATGTTGAAACTTATCTTGCATATGCACTTGTTATTTTAGTCTGGTTGTGTTGTAGTCTAGTTATATTTGTTTATATGTTGATTGGACCTGATTCCATATGAACTTGTGTTCACCGCTGCTTATGCCCATGTGTTATTGATTCTGGTATGTGGGTCTTGTTCCATTTTTTATTGAATCTGGTTCAATTTATCTTGTTGCACTTGAAGTCTGGTCCGGTTGCAGCTCTTATGTTCATGTCTGAATCATGTTGACTTGCTGTCATGTTGCTCTGTATCAATTTACCCGTCTAGTTCCATTTTGGTCTGTTTCACCATGATATCAACTGCAACTTTTTCTACTCTTTATGAATTTGTTGTATGCATGTGTGATTGGTTCCAGTTGAAGTCTGGTTGCATTGTTATTGTGGTCTCCATGAGTCTGCACTTGGTTGTTTCTTCTTTATACATGTCTAGTTCCATTTGTACATGTTGAAAATGAGTGCTTGCATATCCATTTTTCTTGAACATTTTGCTTTGTACCTCTGGTTGCATGTGTGTCACTGTGCTTGTGTGGGTCTGGTGCACTTCAGTTTTCTATGTCATCAATTCTGGTTGTCACTATACATATATGTGTGTGTGTACTGTCATGTATATGTGTATGCTGGTCGATTTTTATATTTCATTTCCTTGTGCTTTTGCCTGCACATGTGCACTTGTCTGGTTTGATCTCCATTTCATTGCTGTGTTGTTTTGATTCGAAGTCTGGTCTGGTTTGGTTACATGTTTTCATGTGTGTTTGAGCTGGATTGCTTTGTTTCATGTTATTATAGTCATGCCTGAATGTCTGAATGCATATCCATATCCATATGACCATTTCTGTGTTGAGTTATTTGCAATGCACTTGTGTTGAATCCAGTCTCGGCTCGAGTTTGACCTTATGCTCACCTGTTCTTGCAATTTTAACAAGCAAGTGTATATCGGTGTGCACGACCTTGTGAAATGTATAGTGATACACTGTGCATGTCACAAGTTGTTCATGTGGGATGAATTAAAATAAAATGATGACGAACAGCCCAAATAACTGAGGCAAATAATATTTTCAATCACACACTTCGTTGTGCACTGCAAAATATTTCTTTTTCAATTTTACTGCGTCGGTGTTTATTTTGCAGATAGTTCAGATGCTGGATACAGATTGGAACAGAGTTGAAGATTAAATACGAGTGATGAGTGAATTATGTAGTAAGGTGAAACATGTATGTTAAAATTGTGTTGTAATTGAAACTTGTATAGTGAGAGCTTAAACTTGTACTATTCGAATTTGTAATAAAATATTTGTTTGAATAAAATATTTGTTTAAATATGAATTCCGAGTTATTTATTTTATTCAACAAATATTTATTTAATTATGCGGAAAAATAAAATAGTACAATAACAAATACATTTAAATGAATATATATATATATATGATTATTATCATCAAACAAAAATCGTAGGCTATTGTATTCTACAATCTCCTCCTTTTGATGATAACAAACATATATTAAGATTTTGACTCTATTAAATGTATTTAGTCTTGATGAATTCTATTAGCTCCGCCTATTTGAATACTTCCCCTACAACAAAACTCCCCCTTTACATATGCATGAAAATAAATGCAAAATAAAAAACAATAAAAAATGCAATGAACCTAAATATGCACCTAGATGAGAATATAAACCCAAATATGCACCTAGATGAGAATATGCAAATAAAAAATTTGAACTTATTTGCCAAAATCTTAACTTCTCTCCCCCTTTTGTTATCGGCAAAAGAGTAATAGTGTTAGATAACAGTGATAAAGCGATAAACATTAATACCTAATCGAGTATATATATTAAATTTTAATAAAAATCAAACAAAAATCATAGATACTTTATTAGGTGCATATTCCATTTTAGAGTAATATGGGTGATGTCGGCATAGAAAACCATATAGTCGTATCCATTTGTGGTATATTTATTATAGGAATTTGAATACTTACTAACCATGCATAACCGTTAGGACTTTTAAATGAGATTAGTAGTATTCCTTTTTTTATTAAAAAAGAATTCCAAGCATCTTCTAACCACGCATAACAGTGAGGACTTTTAAATGGAGTTAGAATCAACTCGCCTATTTTATCCAATTTTGATATATGTTCCATACATGCATAACCGTGAGGACTTTTAAATGAGCATGAAAGCACATAATCAAAGATTACAAGTAGTTCACACATGCATAACTATGAGGACTTTTAAGTGAGAGTGAATACTATTGGATGATTTTATTGCTAATTAAAAAAATGAATAATTTCCTGTTTAAATACCACATTTTGACATACTATATTGGATTTTGATAAGTGATTGTCGTAGAAATATGATAGGAATAGAGATGGTCATGGAATTTTTACCAACCAAAGTTATTACAAATTTGGTTAAATTTTTAAAGAAATTTACTAAATATACTGTCTCAAGTCATAATGTATGATTAATATCAACACTCGTCAATTTTTTCAGTCACTATTTATCTTTTCGATAATCAATAGGGAGTTAGATTAGTTAACATAGGCATTTAAGATCAAATCCAAAAAAAATATAAAATCGCGTTTTTAAAATGCCTAAACTGAGACGAAGTCGACAAAAAACTATTTTCTGAAAGGGGTTTTGTAAAAATGTCTGCCAATTGAGAATCAGTTGGAATGAAGTTTATGCAGATATTTTCTTTGCAAATATGATCTCTAATGAAGTGGTGTCTAACATCTATATGCTTGGTGGAGAATGATGTACAGGATTATTTGTGAGATCAATTGCACTTTTGCTATCACACATAATTGGGACTCATTTAAAATTTAGACCATAGTCTTGCAAAGTTTGTATCATCCATAAAATTTGAGCAGAGCAACCGCTTAGAGCAATATACTCTGCCTCAGTGGTAGATAATGCAATACAACTTTGTTTTCGACTTGACCATGCAACTAACGAATGTCCCAACATAAAACATGTTCCACTAGTACTTTTTCTATGAACTAGACTACCAGCATAATCTGCATCTGAATACCCTTTTAACTCAAATTTATCATTAGTTGGATACCATAGATCAAACCGTGGGGTGTGCAACAGATATCTTATAATCCTTTTTACAGCTTTTAAATGAGATTCTTTTGGATTTGATTGTAACTTGCACATAAACAAACAGAGAACATAATGTCTGGTCTAGAACCAGTAAGATAAAGAAGTATACCTAAGTGTATCTAGAGTAATCATCAACCAATACAAAACAATATCTCTTACCACCTAAACTTTCAATATCGTTAGGTTCAAACAAATCCATATGAACTAGTTCAAGGACTCTAGAGGCATTAAAAGATGATTTTTTAAATTTTCCCATAGTACATGCTATAGAATTTCTGTTTTGAAATCATGAGATGGTAAACCTCTTACCAAATCTTTTCTTTTTAATTTGTTTAACAAATTCATGCTAGCATGTCCTAATCGTCTATGCCATAAGTTTGCTTCTTCATCCTTAGCTTCCAAACATTTTGAAAGAGTGAGGTCATCAAAAGATAGAGAGTAAATATTACCTTTCCGCTTACTTGAAAATAATGTTTCTTTTGATGATTGGCTAACAATTTTGCACAAATCAGAATCGAAAATAACAGTCATTCCCTTATCACAAAACTGGCTGATTGAAATCAGATTATGGTGCATATTTTCAACATATAATACGTCGTTTAAGGTAAATGTGCAATTACCTACTTTACCTTTACCGATAATTTTACATTTATCGTTGTTGCCCATTTTGACACTGCCACCTTTGTACTTCTCTAGGTTAAGAAACTTTGATTTGTCGCCCGTCATGTGCCTGGAACAGCCAGAATCCAGGTACCACTGTTGTCGTTCCTTAGCCTGCCAACACACCTAAACGAGAGAAAAGTTTTGTGACCTATTTGTTTTCATAGGTCCATGATTGTTAGTGACAAATTTTTTTGAAAAACAAGTAGAACCAAGACAGTCTATGTTTGTTCCATTTGATACCCAGATTTGTTTGATTTTAAGAGATTTTACATTCGTGCCTTTAGGAACCCAAATAGGTATGGTTTTCGTATGTTTGGGTCTATACCGCACTTGTTGTGATTGTGTCCAATTTTTCCACAAATCGTGCACTTGGAATTGACATGATTAGTTTCACTTTTACCTTTTTTAGATTGAGTATACTCAAGTCCTTGTCTAATAGTACTAATAGTTTGTTTCCCTAATAGCATATTTAGTGATCTTTCTCCTTTGGAAAATTTTCCTAAAGTTGTAGACAATTGTTGGACTTGTGACTTGAGATTTTCATTTTCATTCAATAACAAAGTGCACTTTTTAATAGAATTTTCTCTCCTAGTATTTTCACTTTCTTTCAAAATCAGAATTTCATTTTCAAACGATTTAATTCTAGTTTCTGATTTTTTTTATTCCCTCGTCTAATGATGGACACTTATCACACTTAGGGCTCTTTTTTCTAAAGTTTTGAACCAATTGATCAAGCTGCTTATTTAGTTCTATCAAACTATCTCTTTGTGATTCAATTTTAGCATACTTCTCCCTAAGTCTTTCAAAATAGCCATTTACGTCATGAAAATATATAAGTAATTGCGAGTGAGTAAGTTTTGATACCTCGCTTGGCTCGTCATCATCGATGTCACTTGTTTCTCCTCAAAGACATTGATTTGCTCTTTCACTCTCATTGCCAAATCTTTTATCATTTTCATTGCTTTCATCCCAAGTAGCTGCAAAACTTCTCCTTTTCGGTTTCTATCCTTTGTTGATTCGATTTTGAGGACAATTTGGCTTGATATGACCAGGTTTATTGCACTTGTGACAAATGATCACCTCCTTTTCTGAGTTATCTAGAACTTTGATGATTCTGCTCTTCAGTTGTTGATTTAGGGTAGGATTTCCATATTTGCGGTTCCACCTTTTGAATCTCTTTATTATCAGTGCCAGTTCAGCTGCTCCTTCATCATCACCATCATCTTCACTTTCCACTATTCCTTTGAGAGCTATTGATTTCTTTTGCGTATCTCCTCCTTCATGTTCTTCCTTGAATTTGATTTCTAGCTCATAAGTGGTAAGGTTTCCGATGAGTTCCTCAACTTTAACTTATTTCAGATCCTTTGATTCTCGGATGGCGGTCACCTTTGCTTCAAAATTTCGTGGAAGAATTTTGAGGATCTTTCGGACTATTTCCAGTTCTGTGTATGGGCTTTCTAGAGATTTTAATTTGTATACAAGATTAGAAAGACGTCCATACATTTCTTTGACACTTTCATCCTTTGCCATTGTGAAGTTCTCATACTCGCCACTAAGCATGGAAAGGCGAGATTATTTAACTTGGGAGGTTCCTTCATGAGTCACTTCAAGCATGTGCCAAATTTCCCGCGCAGTTAGACAATGTGAGACACAGTTAAATTCAATTTGATCTAATGAGCAAATAATAGAATTCATAACTTTAGCATTAGCAATTTGCTGTTTATTTTCAAGATCTGTCCATTGATCCATAGGTTTTTCAACTTCTTGATTATCTACCATTATTGTTGGTGTGTTGTATCCTGTTTCAACAATATTCCATGCATCTATGGTTTTCAAAAAAATTCATTCTATTTTTCCAATATGCGTATTCACCATTGAATATGGGTGGTCTAACTATGGACTGACATTCAGCAAAAGCATTATTAAAAGAAGCCATTGAAAGAAAAAAAATCAATTTTTTTTAACAAAAAATGGTTTTTGTTCCCAGCTCTGATACCACTTGTAGGATCGTTTTCATCCTAGAGGGGGGGTGAATAGGGTTTACTTAAAATTAATGCGGAAATAAAATTAAAAACAGAAAGCAATGCAAAAAGATCACACATGGTTTTACCCAGCTTCGGCAAAAACTGCCTACGTGCTGCCCACAAGGTTTATACTAGAAATTAGGTAATCAGACGCTTACAAAAACACGTAAACTCGCGACTCCCACTAACTCGATTAACCTAACTCTAAGCTCAAAACCTTGCCACAACTTAGCCACTGAGTTGCGAATTCTCAAACTACGCCTCGTAGTTTGTACCTATTTACACAACTAGAAATTTATATAATTTTAAAATTGAAAGTTACAAATAAAAATAAAACAAGAACAAAACCCAATTTTTAAAAATTAAGCCCAAATGCACATAAACTAAACCGGCCCAATTTAACAAATAATAGAAGATCGTCTCCCCTTTTTATTCTTACGGTCGCGTTGTTTATCTTCGTTCTGGAATTAGGGTTTGTTGTATTTGAAGGCGCCGATTCAATTGATCGATTTACAGTGATGATTTCACTTCAATTTGCTTCGTCAATCGATTCCCTGGCTTTGATAGCTCGCGGCTGCTTCAATGTCAAGTTGAAAGTTGCTTTGAATTGGTACGTGATTTGCCCCTTTTCGATTTTTGATTATGCTCGACTTATTTCCCTACCGATGATGAACTTGGGTTAATTTATAGGGAATGAAACCCTATAATTTTGTTTCGTATATTTTGGTTTGACTTCTTCATGATTCTAGCACTTGCATTGATTTGTAATCGAATGATTTATGATGCATTCTGACTTGTTTACCAGTTGACTATATTCGAATTTCCTTAAACATAGTTGAGTCGGTTCCGTTCTTTGCTGCTATGACTTTGGCATTTGAATTTTAGACAATCTTGACTTGATGAACTTTGACTTGTTACCCTCTGCGATTTTAAACAATTTTCTGAATTTTAGTTGAACACTTCAACAATGTTTTGTTTGACCATTTCTTTTTGAAACGTGACCCATGGCTTTGTTCGAACTGCTTTGTTACTATGCTTTTGATCATGTTCCTCGGTATAACTTACGGCTGCTACTGATAATTTTTGATTTTTTGTTGAGTGTTTTTGCTGTATATTTTGAAACATGTAAACTGCTGACCATTGACTAGATGCTTGAACTCTTTCATGCCTTGTACTAGTTTGAACATTGTGATTTTGCTTCGAGTTAAATTGTGGTCTCCATGTATATACATGTATACATACATGTATATACATATATACAAATATGTATGTATATATGTGTGTGCTTCATTTTTGTGTTGTTTCAGAGAACTGCCTGAAGTCTCCTTTGTTTCATATGTATATATATATGGTGCACCGTTATGAACATGTTGAAACTTATCTTGCATATGCACTTGTTATTTTAGTCTGGTTGTGTTGCAGTCTAGTTATATTTGTTTATATGTTGGTTGGACCTGATTCCATATGAACTTGTGTTCACCGCTGCTTATGCCCATGTGTTATTGATTCTTGTCTGTGGGTCTTGTTCCATTTGTTATTGAATCTGGTTCGATTTATCTTGTTGCACTTGAAGTCTGGTCTGGTTGTAGCCCTTGTGTTCATGTCTGAATCATGTTGAGTTGTTGTCATGTTGCTCTGTATCAATTTACCTGTCTAGTTCCATTTTGGTCTGGTTCACCATGATATCAACTGCGACTTTTTCTACTCTTTCTAAATTTGTTGTATGCGTGTGTGATTGGTTCCAATTGAAGTCTGGTTGCATTGTTATTGTGGTCTCCATGAGTTTGCACTTGGTTGTTGCTTCTTTGTACACGTCTAGTTCCATTTGTACATGTTGAAAATGAGTGCTTGCATATCCATTTTTCTTAAACATTTTGCTTTGTACCTCTGGTTGCATATTTGTCACTGTGCTTGTGTGGGTCTGGTGCACTTCAGTTTTCTATGTCATCAATTTTGGTTGTCACTATACATACATACATACATACATATATATATATATCTGTGTGTGTGTGTGTGCTGTCATGTGTGTGTGTGTGTATCTGCTGGTCGAGTTTTATATTTCATTTCCTTGTGCTTTTGCCTGCACATGTGCACTTGTCTGGTCTGATCTCCATTTCATTGCTGTGTTGTTTTGATTCGAAGTCTAATCTGGTCTGGTTACATGTTTTCATGTGTTTTCGAGCTTGATTGCTTTGTTTCATGTTATTGTAGTCATGCCTAAATGTCTGAATGAATATCCATATCCATATGACCATTTCTGTGTTGAGTGTTTGCTATGCACTTGTGTTGAATCCAGTCTCGGCTCGGGTCTGACCTTATGCTCACCTGTCCTTGCAATTTTAACAAGCAAGTGTATATCGATGTGCACGACCTTGTTGCATATTCAGTGATATGTTGTGCATATCACAAGTTGTTCGTGTAGGATGAATTAAAAGAAAATGATGACGAACAACCAAAATAACCGAGGCAAATAATATTTTCAAATGCACGCTTCATTGTGCGCTGCAAAATATTTCTTTTTCACTTTTACTACGTCGGTGTTTATTTTGCAGATAGTTTAGATGTTGGATACAGACTGGAACAGAGTTGAAGATCAAATATGAGTGATGAGTGAATTATGTAGTGAGGTGAAACATGTATGTAAAAATTGTATGTTAAAATTGTGTTATAATTTAAACTTGTATAGTGAGAGCTTAAATTTTTACTATTCGAATTTGTAATAAAATATTTGTTTAAATATGAATTCCGAGTCATTTATTTTATTTAACAAATATTTATTTAATTATATGGAGAAATAAAATATTACAATAACAAATACATTTAAAAGAATATATATATATGTTTATTATCATCAAACAAAAATCATAGGCTATTGTATTCTACAATTACAATTCATATATTTCCAATATTTCTCTATGAAGCAGAAGTGAGTATTCATTCCCCTCATTCCAATTGTACCTTAAAATACATCTATTCTTATACATTTGTTTTCCTTTCAAATGGTCAAACTGTTCAAAAGAAAACCTTACTACAATATCATAATAAACCCTTTACAAAAGTGCATTCGATTATCCTTAACATTTAAGGACATCAAAAATGCTGCACTTTACGTAAACCGATCAAAATGACATTTCAGCGATCGAGGTCTTATATCTATCTTGTAGTTTTTGGTCTTGTTTACATTAACACAATATGACCTCTTTTGTAATCAATTAGATTGAATACTCGATCTAGCACTAAGGTTTATTCGGTTTTTTCGGATGAACTAATTTCACTAAAATATTGTGCATTACAAACTTTGACCATTCGCCATATAACATTTATATGCAATTGTATATGGATCAAATATCCATAGTCTTGTATTGTTTTAGAGTTCGAAACTCATAAAATGCAATACATGGTCTTGACCAAATAAATGCAAAAGTGACCAAACCACGAATATATTCAGAGTTGTAAAATCAGGCACTTGCTTGGGTGTTGAAACGTTAACATGCAATATAGTTATTCAGTCATACCTACCATATCGTGATGGCCTAAGTATAGTATATATACCTTGAGTTTACTCAACAAATACATATAGTTATGTTACCTAATCTATTCAATATATTAATAATACTACACATAACATCCCTAGCTTGAGTTTGCTCAACAACTAAGGAGTATGCAAGTAATTTATTAATATACATATGGTAGAGGACAACATTATATTGAAGATTCATAATCTTCAATATATTATATTGAGTGATATCGACTTATGGAATAATGTATTTCTAATGAAATACCCTCGTGATTCAAGTGTTAGACACATCAGAAATCATAGTATACGTACATGTACGTATGTATTTATTCCTTAAGTCTATTTGGGTTTCTTTAATGTTCCACTTTTAGTTTATACATTCATATCATATAAGTTTTGCTGTTAAATAACTTTTATATTTCATATTACTTATATGATAGTCTTATGTATAATATTTCATTAATTAAATCTTATTTAATTAATTAACTCTTTAATTAATTTTATATTAGTATTCTAATACAACTTTTATATTGGACATATCTACTATAACCTTTATAGTGTAACACATATATCTTATATATGTGTATTTTTATTTAATTAATTAACCTTTAATTAATTTATTAATTAAACAATTTTAATTAAATTATATTAATTTCAAAATTTTATCTTATATACATACATGTATGCTTATGTTATCTTAAACACTTTAAAATAACATAACATATATCAACATATATAATACATGCATATAAGTATTAATTAATTAACTCATTTAATTAATTTATATTATTAATCTTATTTTTAATTTTAAATTTTGAAATAAATATTTACATAGTTTCAAACACTTTGAACTTTTTCATTACATTTTCAAACATTTTGAAAATTTATGTTATATTATAACCTTTTATAATAAACATGTTTTTATTTTAAATTTAACTTTTAAATTTAAAATCTTGTCTTAATTTTCAAAACTATTTTGAAAATTAGCCCAAGGCCCAATTCAAAATGGGCCTTTTCTGTTAGGGGCAACCTTTGTACTCGCATCACCTTTCTGTAGTGGTGGGTGTATTTCAAATTTTTTTTATCCTATTGGATCTTTATTGGGCCTATGAAGTCTAATTCGTTTAGAATAATTCTAATTTTTTTTTAAATAAAATCATGTATTTTATTTAAATGTAAGTATTTTGTAACGTAAAGTTAATTTGAATGATTTAATTTATATATACGCATGTATCATATACATAAACATATGTGTGCGCATGTGTAACATAATAATACATGAAGGGTATAACATGCCTGCATATAGATATTGGGATTTACATCGCAACAGACACATTAGCTCATTTCGTATGTATTGTATGTTGTCTAAATATGTGCATAAATCTATAATGCAAAGTATATTTATATAAATACGTATACATATATTTAAAATATATTTTATAACTAAAAGTCTCAAAATTAAATATATATATATATATATAATTTAAAACATTTGTATAAATATATATACATAATTAAACATATAAAATTATACATACATATATCTTATACTATAAAGAAAAACCTTTAGTCAAATGGTCAAATTGAAGCCTTTTTCGGATTTCCAAATTTACCCCCCATATCATACAATTCAAAACAAATGAAACAAAAAACTATATAGGAAGGTATTTCCGTCATTTGTTTAGCACGTTTCACAAAGAGATGGTAATGCGAACGATCTAACACATAGTAGTTACTTCTTTCCTTTTCTTTTTTGTCAGTTCACAATAACCCTTCTCACTAACTTTTTCGTTCATTCAACGAATCCAATTCTGTTCACTTCCTAAATCACACTTTTAAAATTATAGTATTGGATCTTCAGTTGCTAGAAAAAAAATCACTTTTCTAATGTTATCCTGTTCGGTCTTCTACCGAGGGGAGGAGGAGCATCTAGAAGCACGGACGGCTAGCCCATGCTCTTAATTTTCTACATATAAGTGATATTTTGATATACATATCAAATTATTCACATCTTTGGTAGATTATTTTAAACTTTTTTTTAAGTTGTAGGTTAAACTGAGAGAATTGGGAATGGATTGGCAATAATGGGAGCTTGGATCGCCATCATCCATATCATGCCTTACTTTCTTCACTATCTCTCTCAACAAAAAGAGAAGCTCAAGCTAAAATTTTAATATATTCACTCCTTCGTCGCTTTTCTCTGAGGTATGAATCTGGATGTTATTTTATTACCATTCGAGAAGAAAAAAATAAGCATACCATGCTTTGAGTTGCAATTTATTAGTATTGCAAGTTGGTTTTGCTTAACTGTAGCTTGATTTATGTCTTAAGTATCATCAGGAGTTTTCATATGTTGTATAACCATAGTAGCAGCCAAATGAGGCAGATCAAAATTATTTTGTGAATTACCCTAAGTATTCTATATCATGATCTTCTAAATTACATTTTTTCCTAGAAGTAATTGTGGAAGTTGAATATATTTTCAAAAAAATAGCACGCTAATTGATGTACATCGAATTTTTTGCAAGTCGTTATGCATATGGCACAATAAGTTAATATTGATATTAACCATTGTGTCAGCTTTCTTTTCCCTCAAAATCCAACAAACGAATGCTTCGTTTTCTTTATGTGCATTTACTATTTTGCAGTAGAAGAAAAGAAGTCAGTGGCTTAACTAGAATTTATTTCTGATTTAGCTGATATGTTAGTTTTATAAGCCTACTTTTCAGCTCTATTTCAGCTGTAAATGGATTAATTCCTTATTTTTGGTTCTCTCAATGCTCTATTCAAGCAGTTAAGTGTCTTAAGGTCCAATTTATTACATATATACAAATGCAATGAGCTAATTGCATACCGTATAATTATTATTTTTATTCTGCATATTCAAAATTTAGATACTCAAACTTCTGCAATTGTTGTTGCAAAGATGAAATTATACTAAACAACATTTGGATATAGGTTATGAAGATCCAACAAATCATTGGGTAGCAAGAAGGCAAAGACTTAGAGTATCTGCTTGATCATTGAACTAGACAATCATCATGACGTGCTTCCTACATATTAAAACCGATGGTGAAGCTTTTAGTCTTAGGTAAGGACAAGAAATTACATTTTATGGTGTGATATGATTTTGCGTTATGTAGTTCATATAGTGGATTTTACAGGAAAGATCCACGCATATAGAATTGACTAATTTGGCCCGTGTTTAGTGAGAAAGATGCTCAAGCTGACAGAGGTATAGAAATATAAAGAAAGTTGACGTTCATCTTTGGCTGTTAAGGTTATGATTCAATAAAAGGAAATCTTCAAGTTCATAAGGGGAATTTAATGTTAACATGATTTTGAATTTTTTTTTACTGTGGCATGTTAATACAATTCTTTAAGATGTTAATACAATGTATAGCAAGTTTGCGCTAGCTCCTTCCTGTAATGCAAAATGTATGTAGTTATTATTTATCGATTGGGACTTCAATATAAAATTTCTTAAATGAAACTAACAGATTAATAGACATAGAATGTAGGATGACCTACACATTGATTACACGAAATGTTTTTTGACCTGTTAAAATGCTATACAATGAAATATCAGCAAAACAAAATCAAATATACATACAAAATACATAAATGTGTGCGCGTGTGCACACACATATATGGCTGACCTATGCACAATATTATGAAGTTTCAAATATTGCACAAGCATACGATGTTATGTTACTTTTAGAAGTTTTAATCAGTTGCCATGTAATCTTTTATAAAAAGTTGTCTTACTGTTAGTAACTAACTGAAGATGTTAAAATCATGCAATCCTATAAAATATGGTACTGAAGTAATGATATATAAGCAATGTTTAATGAAATATCTTCTTTTTCTCCATTTGCTTGCCCTATGTCATGATTTGCACACGCGTGCACGCACACAATATTATTCTTAGGTGAAAAGAAAAAAGTATATAAGAAAACTTCTACAAGATTTTGAAGAAAACGCATAAACCACTTATCTTAGCATTTCTCAGTAAAAATAATGAAATTAAATTCCCAATAACCTGTAAAATGAAAAGAAAGCAATAAAAATATTAGACTTCAATGTAGAATTTTGATTCAAATATATAACATTAATGTTGTATTAGATAAGGATAAATAATTCAAACCTAGGTGCTGGCATAAAACTCCCAAAATTCACCACTGAAGCTGCGATTACTGTCCCTTCATGCAAATGACGATCTCTTGCATGACTTTGTGCAAGCAGAAGTAAGATATGTTCCCCACGAATCAAGGTGAGTTATGAATAATAACTTATGAACATATATAGTCTTGCAAGACAAATGTACAAATGTAGAAATGCACTGTACGCACTACACACGGCTTCTTACCCGGCTAACCCAAATTATCGATGCAGTAAAACCAAGATGGCTTCAAATGAAAGGCAATGAACAAAGAATATCCAGAAGTCCCAAGAACATGTGCTTTCTTCAGACCAATTACACTAACAATCAAAGATGCCACAATAAAAAATAAGGTAAATGAAGTATAAAGGATACTCGATGATGTGATTCCCAAATCTCCCTTATGTTTATCAGGAGTCTCAAAAAATACAATCAAAAATATAGTTTGAATTTAAGATTGATTATGTTTGTTCAGATTTTGTTTTGGTTTTACATTTTGAACAATTGTCAAGTACAGTGAAGTATAATTATATTCCACATTTTTATGGACTATCAAAATGTTGTGTAATACATGTATTATGATACTGTGCTATATGAACCTTTGAAGTTGTATAAGCGAGAAAACAAAATGCTTAGCTGATCCAACATTTACATTTTCTAAATGATTCAAAGTTGTCAGAATACATGTATATTCTAAGTTGTTTATGTTGTATAATGTTTAATTTGTATTAGCAATTTTTTAGTACTACACAAATGTTAATGAAATTAACATTTGCGTGTTTTATGTGTTTCAGGTAATAGGAAGTTAGCACACGGTTCTCCATGCGCACATCCATCGGACGTGCCTTATTACTCGTATATAATAATTAAAATTATATATATAAGGTTAAATAAAATGTATAAATATGAATAATTAATTACATTTAAATACTTAAAATATAAATATATATATATATAATTTTAAAATTATTTCCAGATCGAAATTAGCATAACAAACATAAAATAATAATTTTATCATTATTATATATATAATAAATAGTTTTGATCATAATAATTAAAAATATTAGTAATAAATATTAAAAAATCAAATTTTAAAATTTTCAAAAATTTAGAATCATAAAATACAGGTTCCAAATTTTTCACATGATTTTTTGAAATAAAATATTATTTTTAATAAATAAAATAAATGTTCAACCAAATTAATTTAATTATTAAAAATATTACATATTAAAAAAATATTCTAAAA
Source organism: Allium fistulosum (assembly GCA_030737815.1). Classification (NCBI taxonomy): domain Eukaryota; kingdom Viridiplantae; phylum Streptophyta; class Magnoliopsida; order Asparagales; family Amaryllidaceae; genus Allium; species Allium fistulosum. Next base: position 1,120,267,821 of record CM060904.1, on the reverse strand, counting down.
AATATTTCATGGGTTACTACATAAATGTAGTAATTTTAAAAAATATAAAATCGAATTTTCAGTGCAATAATTATTTTAGATATAATAAACAATTCAAATAATCAATAAAAGATAATTTAAAATTATTTATATATGCAAAAAAATTATTTTCGAATTTGATAATTCATATTATGTATAAATAGGTGTTAGGAAAAATTCTAAGTTGTTTATACATTGTAAATATTTATTAACAGTTGTAATACCTTTGGTGTCACTCTTTTTTGGTGTAAACATGAACTACCAAAAATGCCCATACACGGATATTATTAGAATCTCACAATCGTTTAAAAATAGGATCTAATAAATAAATTTGCTTTACCAATTCAAACCGTCATTTGACAAATAATACCAACTTAAATCTTAATATCACGTAAAAATATGATCTAACAAATAAACTTTCTTCACCAATACAAAACGTCCATATTTAAACATTACCAAATCATATCACTTAAAAATAGGATCTAACTAATAAATTTGCTTTACAAATTCATTCTTTCTTAATTAATAATAGAAATAAAAGTTAGAACAAACAAAATTTATAGGTTACAACTTAGAAATATGAACCATAACTAACTATACATTATTTCAGCAAAAAAATATGATTAAATGTATACAATTTGTAGATAATAATTCACGCACGAAGCGCATGCCGTAACGCTCGTGTACATATATGTAATTATATGTTTAAAATATACATTAGTATATATTAAATTAATATATAAATATACATAAAATAATTAATAATGACAAAATTTAATTTTTTTTACAGCAAATTAGAATTGTTTATACATAAATTATAACACATAATAATATAACCATACACATAACCAAATTAATTTGTGACAACTACATATACCTACGAAAATCTCACCTAACTAGATATACAACATTAATATATATTCATATTTGGGATTAATGAATATTAAATCATAAAATATGATATGATTACTGTAATATATAAATAAAATACCAATTGATGATGCATTTGAGTCCACTTGAATCAATGAATTCCCTTCTCTAGTTATGCTCGATCCGTCATATTGCAAATCTAGAATCGTCAACCTTTTCTATCAAATAGTGCTTTTACTTAACTTGAATTGGTTTAAGATTCTTAGAACTGATATATGGATTAATTTCGGCCAACAAACTTGATAATTATGGCAGCCAAAAGTTGTTTTTGATTAAGGGTTTAGAGATCCATATATATAGCCTTGTACAAGAGAGATATTAGGACAATCTCATTACCTATTCTCTCTTAATCTTAGCCATCCATCTCTAGGTCAAATCCTAAGTTTTAGCCGCCTCCAATAGCTTGTTAAAACCAAAATTTGCAGCCCTAATGATGGGCTTTAAACCCATTTAAGCCCAAGCCAAAATGCTACAATTAAATCTAATTTAATCGCTTATCGATATCGTATATCGGTTGGTACATTTATAACTATTATAAATATATATAAAAAATTATTTCTCAAACAATATTCAAATTTTATAATTAATATTGTATAAATATTAATTAATTTAATTTATTTATAACAATTATAAACTAATTAAATCATTCGTTCTTAAGGGAATTCATCATTTCAGTTGTGTAACTCTTGGGTGTAAATTTGGTCAGCAATTAACACCGAACTATTAGAATGTTAATGTTCACATGTCACTTAGCAAGTGGTGTGACATTATAGCCAAATTTATCGCTTATTCATTTTCAGTAAAATCTTATTTAATTTAATAAGCATTACCCGTTAGTGACATTTATATACACCAATTCTCTTCGTCAAAAGTGTATCACTTTGGATTTATGGAATTTGGTAATGGTCAAAATTCCAATATTGTCCATATTCAACTCTATGGTCCAAACACAAAATCCTTGGTTCAATAGTAACAATTATTATTAACCGTACTACTCTGGTCAGAGATTTTGACTTTGGGTTGACTTGAGTTGACCATGATACTAACCTCATATAACTAAAGTGATGAATCCTCTCTTGAATAGTGTCTTCCTTCCAATACTTCCACTCGACCCAACTATAATCACTTGATGGATGCTATTCCATGATTTGACTATAATCAAAGTAGAGTTTTTCATATTAAAGGTTGATGGTATTCTTAAGTCGAAAGAATTGTGTAAATTAGTCACATCGATATTTTATATTTGACCATAGTTATATTAACCAACAGAAAACTATCGAGTGAGTCGTTCCATAGTTATCCAATAACTATCAGTATGTAACCCCTTGGTGTTAGTCCTTGAGATGATGGTTTTGATGACAACAACCTTAGAATAGATTATAAAATATAAATACTAACATTATAAGTTTAGATATATATGTATATGCAGGATTTAACCATGTAGGTACCAAGAATGAAGACTGTACAGTATAGAGATTCAAGATATCAAGATTGAAGACTCATGAGTATCAAGATTATCAAGAGTTCAAGATTTCAAGATAAGTATTGAGTCTAGAATTATGTTAAAACTTCATAATAGCACTGAAATCTTCACTCCATTTTTCATTTGGGATGGAACCCATTTCTACCTTTTTAGTGGCTTACAAACCCAAGACAAGTAGCTTACAAACCTACGACAAGTGGCTTACAAACCCACGAACATCCTGGTTTTGTACAAGTTCTCGAGTCCTGACATGATGAGATATTTTGCAGGAAGAAGCTTGCAAAACTACTTCAAAATGATTTTCAAAACTACTTCGGAATGATTTTCAAAATTGCTTTTCAAAATGTTTTAGCCTTAAAAGTTATCTTTTCAAATGAATTTCAAAAAGATGTTTTAGCCTTAAATATTCTTGTTTTTAAACTTCGTTTGTTTTAAACTATCTTTTAATTATAATATATTGATACTTAGATTTAAATATAAAATTATAGTAAAATTATATATATATATATTGTTCTCTATATTTATATATGTATTTTATCAATAGTCAAGTATATTTATAAAGTTTAAAATAGTTTTAATATAAGATAAATATTGTTTTTATAGAAATTCAAATTATCATTTTTGGCTGAGGGATGTCGACATGCCCCTAGGTGGTATGTCGACATAGTGACAGTTGAATTTCAAATTCAAATTTCAAAAGAAGTGTCTATTCGCCATAACTCTTCATGAATGGTCATGGCTGTTGGTTTTCTATAAATAGGGGTCGGTTTCAACGAATTTTCAATCATTTTTTTCTGATTTTCACTCCTCTTCATCTTCCACATTTCTTATTACAAAATCATACCATTACTCTACCGAAATCAACATCGAATCATACTCGATTACTTCTAGTTTGATTCTCTATCACTATCTCAACAAGATCTAAGTGCTATTCAGAGTTATAGGCTTCTTTGTAATCTATCTAGCGAGAAAAGGTGTGATTGTAGCCTTGGAAATCAATCAAGCGAAAAAAGGTGTGATTGTAGCCTTGGAAATCAATTGGGTGAACTTGTTGCCCCGGAAATCAAGTATCTCTACCCAGAGGATTGGTATTTTGGAGGGTGTACCTCGTAGCCTTGAAATCAAGGGTTGTAATTGTTGAATTGCTTTTGAAAGGAAATCCGTACTTAGTTGTACGGGACTGGATGTAGGGTAACTCCGAACCAGTATAAAATCCGGTGTGTTCTTTCCTTTACTGCTTTTACTTTATATTTGCAACTGTGTTTGATTATGTGTTCATATCTGTGTCTAATTAGTGTGTGCATTGTTAATAAAGTTAGATAAACTCAAAAATATTAACAAATTTCTTTAAAACACTATTTACCCCCCCCCCCCTCTAGTGTTAATTCTAGCCTTAAGATCCTTAATCCGCATTTCTCACACTTGGTGCTCCCAACAGTCATGAGTAATACACTGCCCAACATTTGGAGAGCGTTATGTACTCTAGTCTCAATGGATACATTGATATCCAGCCTCAATGCATCTTGACTAGGAACATTTAAAATGTACATTTGTTTCATTGTGATAAATTACTCACGGTTACAACACTTTGTAACTACTATCACAAAACATACCATTTATGGATTTTCTATTAAATATACTTTTAATTAAATCTATTAATTAATATAACCACATTATATCAAGTATATAATAGAAAGAAAATACCTTTATTTCGAACAAGATTGGTCAACGAGTTAGATATATGTAACAAATTACATAATTGCCCCTAGGGCATACCCCTAACTCTATCAATCTCCCACTTGCACTTGGGGTCAATTATGGAATCTTATTCCAACTTCTCCAATCGGTTTTCTCAAAACCAATTAGGTCAGTCCTTTTATGAACGGATATGCTATTATGTTTTAATTATCCACTCTGTCAATCAACTTTCTCCAATGGTGATAAACTATTTTATCATGTGGAACTATTCGAAGTATGTCTCTCGACTTCGAGTGAGCTCTAAGTTCTATTATGAACTATATTACAACATTGTTATCATATAACTCTGTCATGAGATTCTCAACATTTGGAATCGGCTCAGTTATAAATTTGTGCACTTATATTTTTTTATATACATTGTTTTGATTGCGGCACTATTCAAGGCGATGTACCTAGCCTTTTTTCATTGAATCAGCCACGGTCTTTCATTTGAAACATTTACAACTTAAAGATTTGTTATTGACATATTATACTCAATGTTACTTGTGAAATTTTGAGTCTGAACATTCCTTCATAAGGAATTTATGTTTTTGTAAACAATTCTCTAGTATTTCATAAATACACGAGAACTTCAAACAACCAGTTATGTTAATCGTAGCTCATTCCAGACTCGGGAAAAATTTACCAGCATCCATAATGGACCTGCGTATAACTGGTTTTCGGGATGAACTGTCTTTGGTTTCCAGTCAAATCGTTGGTGTCACGGCCTTGCCAAAGGGCGGGATAACATTTGCCCTCCAAAGTACGTCTTGTGTGAACATGACGTGCTTTGAAAAGCTGCCATCTTCATTCTGAAAAGTTCTATCTGATCCGCTGAATAGTTGCTGTCTTTTTGCCGAAAGATGTAACCTTTGATTGATCTTCAGTAGTACAAATAAGGAATGGTTGACTGCCAATTGTTGTACTGTACGCTATTGTAACTGAGTGTCGAGTGATAGCAAATTGTTATTCTAGGTCGTAATTGCCATCAGGTGATCATTCAATTCCTGTGAATTTTGAAATTTGAATGTTAGTCCGTCACATACATAATTATGTGTTAACCTGACTCTCGTTAACGTTCATACGTTCACGAGTCATTGTCAGTTTCCTTGCATCGAATTCCGTATCGATCCTCTCCTGAATCAACATGAAATTCGAGTTGTAACAACGCTTGATGGTCGTTTTGCAGTATCTTTTCGTATCGATCCTCTCCTGGATCGATGTGAAAAGTTAAAAAGTTATTCTTGCATCGACGGTGATCGATACGAATTTGGCTGGTGGTCTTCAAAGTGATGGACACGAAGTTGTCACTTCGTATTGATGGAGTCGAACAATCCAAATATGACTTGGTAGTAGCATTCGTATCGATGAAAGTCGATGGATACGAATAGTTGTTGCTTTAGATCGATGATGAATGGATACGAAGAAGGCTTCTTCGCATCGATCGGGAGGGGGACTTTTCCTACCGGTCAACATGACTGGGAGGCGAATCGTATTTTCTCTTGGTTTCGTACCCATATAAATTCGTTTTGGACTTAGCCAAATTTTCCACTTGCCTTTTGTTTTTCAGCCTTGCTTTTCGTATCGCTTCGAGAAAATCAAAACTGCTCTTGCCTTCGAGCCAAATTCTTAACTCCTTCAACTAATTGCCGTGATTAGGTAAACAATTAACCAAATTTATTCTTAGAACGACGAGATTTGAACTTTTCATGCCATTTCATTTGCTTTCATGGCCGAGCCTGATGGAGAAGAGGTCGGAGATGGGCCAGAGTACGGTCGTGGATGGTTGGTGATGGCCTTGGCATGGCTTTGAGGAAGATAAAGTGTGGGGATACAAAGAAAACGCTCATATCGATCTGGAATGAAGAGCAAAATCGCATCGATCTGAGCATAGTGAAACTTCGTATCGAACGAATAGAGTGTTTCGTATCGCTTGGTGATGGTGGACTCTTCGTATCGATGGGACCGCAGAAATTCGTATCGATTGACAACCAACAGCATTCGTATCGATATGCCTTGATCGATACGATTTCACGATCCCTCAATCGATACGAAGAGGCTATTTTCTCGATCGGTACGAAGTAAGTGGTTCTGTATCGATACGAAGTACTGCCTCTTGATCGATACGAAGTGATGTTTTATGATCGATACGAAGTGACATTTTATGACCGATACGAAGTGCACTTCTGGTGATCGATCCAAGTCCAAATCCTGATCGATATGAAAACTTCTTGCGTACTTGAACATTTAACTCCAACGAGCTTTAGCCTTGCATAATTGGACTTAACCTTTTCACTGCATATTTGACTGTCTTTCAAAGCTCGTCGATGGAATTGTAACTTGACAAAATCTGACGAACTTTAACTTGGATCGATTTCCGAAGTCAGGATGGCACGGTTGTGACGGTCAGCGATGACGGACATTCCGAAGTCTCGTCGTTCGAACATCTTGTTAATCTTTGTAGAACTTTCTCTAGTACTATATAATATTGCATTGCACAACACACTCATGCACTTCACTCTAGGGCACACACGGGCTTATTACCACCTAATGATGGTTTTTGATGAGTTGATTAGTTATGGAACCCAGGAGTTCACAGCTACAGGAGGTTCAGAGTCCGCCTCCTTTGATAATAGAGATGCCGGCCTTCGCGGCCGAAGTCATAAGTCCAGCTCCGGACGAGTTACCAAGAGCAACCTTCATTGGGAGCCCACAATATTCTGTTCCATCCAATGTCACCGAAGATATGTTGGGGAGGATTTGCTTAAGGTATGGGCTATCGCTGAATGATGTCCTACTACCAGGGCCGAACGATAGGCCACATACTCCCCCGGAAGGGTACACTGCTTTTAACCGATTTTCCTGCACGGCCGGGACACTTCCACCATTCAATAAGTATATCCGGGAGGTGTTATCTTACTTAGGAATTGCTCCATCACAGTTGAATCCAAATGGATACGCGTTGTTGAACAGCTTATTCATTGTTTTATGGAGCATCTCTTACGGCCCTCGACTCCGGAGGAAGTCAGATTCTTGTTCAATGTCAAGAGTCGGGGAGATAATCCCTCATTCACATTCTTAGAGGCGATCAGGAATTGTCAAGTTGTGACTGGAACCTGGAACAGACTTAGCTACTTCAAGACCGAGTGGTTCTATGTTCGGTGCCCGCCGGGGTTTGCGAGACGGTGGCTAGTTAGACGTAAGTGCCACAATTTCTCTGGTGACTAACGAGATAGTTGTAATCGGCCTTGAGTCTAACATTTTCTTTCCTTTACAGCCGCAATTCCACGACCCGAAGGTGCCTAATTTAAAGAAATAGTGTGGATTCTTCAAGAGGTACCGGGCGAGATTAGAGAGATCGACTTGGTACTTATGGATGAAAATTTGAGGGCCGTTGGGCTGATTGATAAAGACCAAAGCATATGGCCTGAAGGATCTCTTAGGGCAGCTCCGACAAGACAGGTTGGGCGTAAGGCGCTCGGGATTGTAATTGTTGAGCAGGGTGTTGAAGAGGATACGCCCATCGAAAACGAACCGGTTATCGGGCCCTCAGATAGTCCTCGACATTCAGAGGGAAAGAGAAAAGGCAAGGCGGTTGCTCATAAGCTTCAAAAGTCTTCAAGATGGAAATCTGTGGTCATATATCTACCAGCCACCAGTGTTATAATGTCGGAGGCTCCTCCCCCACATGTGGAGAATCCTTTCGAAGGACTTGCAGACATTCCAATTCCGGACTATGTGTTGCTTCAACAAGATACCGGGTTGGAAGGGCTTCAGAGTGCCTTAGATATAGGCGAGTCGATTCCTTCGAGTATGGCCGACATATCCGGTTGGTCGGGGGATTTGCACATGCATACACACACTTCACGGCACTGCATAATTTCTAATCATAAGCAATTCATTTCTGGGAAATACCAACTCTGTTTTCCTTTCTATTTTACAAGCACGATGTCAAAGCGAGGATCTGTGCTTGGCAGCCTCCGTTCTGCATGCCATTCCTCTAGTTCATATTATGAGTCTCGCAGACGTGAGGCTGATAGATACCGCAATCGCAGCTACTCTAGCCAAGAGAGGGAGCGCTATGAGAGGGAGAAAGAGTACAGGCGCCGTTCTCGGTCACGCTCTCCACCACCTAGAGTTCTCATACATCCTTCTGGCTCAGGCAAGCAAACCTATAAATCTTCACGACAAACACCACCTTCCCAAGCACCAAGGCCTGACCCACAGCGTCGAAGGACCAAAACCGAAATCCCCATCGTTACTGAACAAGCTATCACAGATCCCATCGGAGAAGGAGCGATTAGAATTGTTAAGTTGAAAAAAGATTTTCCAAACATTTGTTTTGACGGCTTCGTCTTTCCCCCGCACTTAAAGCGAATTCCTGTCGAGGCACAACAAACAATGCACGACTATATTCATGATGTCTATGGCCCACACCGGGAATAGATGAAGACCGCAGACAAAGTATCAGCGGTGGCCTTTGAGCAGGTGAAGACAATCGAAAAATTAGGGACCGATCTCGCTCAGAAGGGCTGCATAATCCAGGTGCTTAATGATGAGAATGAGTCCGCGAGAAATTCAGAGACAAAGGCCAAAAGGGCTGATGAGGCAACTCGGCGGATGGAAGAGATGAGGCAGACACACTTAGCCCTGGTTGAGGAGATGGGACATCGGACCACCACAGTTATGGCCGAAAGAGACGGGGCGCTTAAAGAGCTTGAAGAACTTAAAGCCAAATGTTCTGAAATCGTCAAAGAGAAAGACGATGCAAACAAAGCTGCCCAGGAAGCATGTTTTAACAGGCTGTGGTTCTTAGGGATGAAAGGGATGCGGCAACGCTCAAAGTTCAGGAAGCCGAAGCTAGGGTTGAGAATGAGGTGAAAGCGGTAGAGGCCAGGTTGGAGGGTGACATCGAAGATCTCCTTATCACATACAACGCCAACGTGCTGAAGCATCGAAAATCTAACCTGGCTCGAAAACAACCCATCACACCTATACAAAGCTTGGTGCCGCTTGGTGGAGGATGAAAAAGCAGAGCATCAAGCTGAATCTATCGATGAATTTGAATTGGAGAATCGGGTGCTGAGTGAGGATGAGAGAAGAGTTCTCCACGACATTACTATCACATTCGAGAAGGAGAAGCTCGGTACTCGGCACTCGGATGTTGGAGAGGGTTCTGGCGTTGAACATCATGATGCGAGTTCTGAAATTCCTATGCCAGCCCAGCCCAAATCCACTTTTGCGGTTGATCCTTTATATGTGCCCGCATATAATCCTGATCAACCACAGTTATCTCCAGCTCGTGAGTAGGTCACTGAAGCTATTTCGGCTCCACCCGCAAGCCATTCTGAGGAAGGTATTTGGAACATCTCTCGCACTACTCGAAGTAAGGAACTTTGTTCAAAGCAGTTATTAACATCTTTTCTCTTATCCTTATCCAGCGATAGGATCTGCACCGGTCGTGCCCCCTGTAACCCAAGAGTCGCATCATGAGTAGGAGGCCCTTATAACAGAAGCGACCACCACAACGACCACTGCACCTACCGATGGAGCACAGGGGAGCACGTTTACTTTCGATGAGCAAATGATGGAGGAACTTCTTGGCCACCAAAGCGACCCTTTTGCCGATCTTCCATTTGTCATGAGCGGAGGTGCACCCGTAGTTAGCTCCTCGGGCCCAACTGGCAGCATCCCCATGGATGCTCAAACAATCCACGAAGAAGAGATAATAGCTGAGATCAATGCTGAGATGGAAGCGGCCGCGCGGGCCAGTAGTGTTGGAGGTGGGATGGCGGGCCATGGTCCAGCCCCTCTGCGAATGATTTCTCTAGGAGGCACGGTCGTCGACACCAGTGTGCCTCCCCCGCCTTCCAACATCAATCCTATCCCTCCGACTCCACCTTCAAAAAGTATTCCAATTCATGTGAGCTCAGTGGAAAAGGTTACCATAATTCCCTCGGTCGGAGACCAACCACTAAAAGGCAAAGGCTCGAAGAGGCATCCAAGTGGTAGTTCCAGTGGGTCAACGCCCGAGAGGAAGAAGAAGAAAGTGAAAGAATAGGCATGTCTTTTTGCCTCATTTTTGGTAGGCGAATAGGAATTTCTTTTTGCTTCTTGTAGGTCGTGTATAGAAGCAAATTTGACCCCTGCTAGTAGGAATTCTTGGAAAGATTTTTGTACTTATCCTTCTTTTCTAAAGAATAGTTAAAATAAGATTCCATTTTGTTTCTAGCATGACTTTGTGTTTATTTGCTTAAGTATTTCAGCGCCCGAACTTCCATTCAGTGTACTTGTGAATTTTTAGTCTTTGAATCGGATCTGAGTTTAGTTGTTAAGTTTCAAAGTTATGGCTTCGAGTCATAATCGAATGTTAAGTCGAATTCCAATACCGCACTGTCTCGATCAGCAGCTGGTACTTAAGTTCTGCCCCCAGACCCGGGGATAAATTGAAAAGATCAGTCGGCAGTCACTTTTCGCCTTTAATACATCGAACTTAACTTTGTTGAAACGAGGCTGAAGCAAGACGAGTCCGGGTGGTCGAATCACACTCGTTCATCTATTAGTGATTGCATCCATACCTTGGGGATTGCACCTGTACGTCAGCGGTCAATCATGCCCGCTTAAGGTTTGGAGATATGTCCGTGCTCCGGGGACTTAAGTCATTTTATGGGCGGTCAGTCACACCTGCTTGATATTTAGAGTTTCGTCCGCACTCTGGGGACTTAGAGTTGTCTTACGGGTGGTTGTTTCACACCTAGTTTGTGTTTATACTCCAATCCGCACTCTGGGGACTTAGAGTTAGTCGATGGGTGGTTGGTTACACCCATTTTGATGTTTATACTCCAGTTTGCACTCTGAGAATCTATAGTTGGTTAATAGACGGTCGATCACATCTGTTTTGAGTTTCATAATTTCGTTCGCACTCCGGGAACGATATATCTATCAGGATCGTGGATGGTCGATTCACATCCACCCTGAGTTAACAAGTGAGATCGTTACATGGATGGATCCATCCTTCTTGAACTTGGTTTAAACACGAGCGAAGTCGTTTGGTGGATGGATCCACCCTCTTCTAGCCCGCATTTGTAAGTTTATACTCCAACTCGCACTCTGGGAGCCGGAGTTAGTTAGAGGATTGTCGTGTATCAATCCTTTTCTGGCTTTAGTGTGATAACTTGCCCCTGAGCTCGAGTTTCACTTAGTGAGTGACCGGTCGTATCACAGTCACTCCCTATTTGAATAAATCCCACTGGAGGGTGGAACTTAGCTCTTCGTGCATTGTGATGGTTGTATGACGCATTTTAAAAATCACTGCTCTGGCTCGAAGAGATTGCATTTTATTGCTGAAATAAGAAAATACGGCAAAGTAGTTGCCTTATTAAAAATTCAAATTTCGAAATGCATAAACAAATTGCAAATGAAAAGCAGACTGAATGAATAAATAAAGCTGTTATGTGTAATAGCGACGAAGACTTTCGTTGTTCCAGGCTCTCGGCAAAGTGAGACCGTCAACGGTCGATAATTTAAATGTGTCGTCTCCGAGTCTTCGTTCAATAACATACGGTCCTTCCCATGTTGGTTTCATATGTGAAGGAATCGGGTAAATTCTCTTAAGGACGAGACCGCCGAGTTCAAAGGTTCGGGGTCGGACCTTGGCATTGTACAATCGGGTGACTCGACTTCGGTATACGGCTGACCTCAAATAGCCTCTTCTCGCTTCTCATCCAGTAAATCCAGAGATTCGGCAAGTAATATAGCATTTGTCTTAAGATCATAATATGTCACACGATGAGAAGGTACTTCCAACCCGATTGGAATAATGGCTTCTGAACGGTAAGAAAGTGAAAATGGAGTGTGTCCAGTCGTGGACTTGTGGGTTGTTCGATAAGCCCATAGGGCCATGGGAAGTTCATCGACCCATTTGCCCTCGGTTTTTTCCAGTGTTTCTTTAGAATGGACTTTATAACTTTATTAACAGCTTCAACCTATCCATTCGCTTGAGGGTGTGCAACTGCAGAGAACTTCTTCTGGATGTGGAACCATTGACAAAAATTCTTAAATTCAACACTGTCAAATTGGGCTCCGTTGTCAGTGATGATGGTATGTGGGAGACCAAATCGATAGATAATTTTGCGTACCACAAAGTTGATCACCTTCTTCATTGTGATAGTAGCAAGGGGCTCTTCTTCCGCCCACCTGGTGAAGTAATCAACTGAACCGATGGTGTACTTCGCACCACCTTTAGCCAGAGGTAGAGAACCAATAATGTCGATGCCCCATACTGCGAACGGCCAGGGAGAGACCATCTGAGTTATTTTGGTAGGCGGCTCTCGGAATCCGAGCATGTTTCTGACATCTGTCACATTTTCTGGCGTAATTCGATACGTCACGATTTACAATCGGCCAATAATATCCATACCAGAGTACTTTTTTGGCAAGAGCTTGCCCCCGGTGTGATCGCCACATTCTCCTTCATGCACATCATGTAGTACTCGATCGATTTCATCGTGGGCGATACACCGGAGTAAAGGAACATAGTACCCTCTTCTATACATGACTCCATTCTGAACAGTGAACCACGAAGCCTTTCGAAGAACCTGTCTTTTTTCATTCCGGCGCTCTGGTAGGGTCTCATGCTCGAGATAGTTTCTGAACGGAGTCATCCATGAGTGCTTATCGGAAGTGACCTCAAATACCCAGTCAGTTTCCATTTGATCAATACTCGGGGAAGATAATGTCTCCATGGGAACGAGTCCCATTTACTTTGCCTCACCGGTACTGGCTAACTTTGCTAAGGAATCGGCCTTCTGATTGCGTTCTCGGGGTATGCAATTGATGCCATAATAGTCGAATATTTCCTGAACCTGGGCAAGACAAGCAGGCAGGCTGATTGATAAAGACCAAAGCATAAGGCCTGAAGGATCTCTTAGGGCAGCTCCGACAAGACAGGCTGGGCGTAAGGCGCCCGGGATTGTAATTGTTGAGCAGGGTGTTGAAGAGGATAAGCCCATCGAAAACGAACCCGTTGTCGGGCCCTTAGATAGTCCTCGACATTCAGAGGGAAAGAGAAAAGGCAAGGCGGTTGCTCATAAGCTTCACAAGTTTTCAAGATGGAAATCTGTGGTCATATATCTACCAGCCACCGGTGTTATAATGTCGGAGGCTCCTCCCCCACATGTGGAGAATCCTTTCGAAGGACTTGCAGACATTCCAATTCCGGACTATGTGTTGCTTCAACAAGATACCGGGTTGGAAGGGCTTCAGAGTGCCTTAGATATAGGCGAGTCGATTCCTTCGAGTATGGCCGACATATCCGGTTGGTCGGGGGATTTGCACATGCATACACACACTTCACGGCACTGCATAATTTCTAATCATAAGCAATTCATTTCTGGGAAATACCAACTCTGTTTTCCTTTCTATTTTACAAGCACGATGTCAAAGTGAGGATCTGTGCTTGGCAGCCTCCGTTCTGCATGCCATTCCTCTAGTTCATATTATGAGTCTCGCAGACGTGAGGCTGATAGATACCGCAATCGCAGCTACTCTAGCCAAGAGAGGGAGCGCTATGAGAGGGAGAAAGAGTACAGGCGCCGTTCTCGGTCACGCTCTCCACCACCTAGAGTTCTCACACATCCTTCTGGCTCAGGCAAGCAAACCTATAAATCTTCACGACAAACACCACCTTCCCAAGCACCAAGGCCTGACCCACAGCGTCGAAGGACCAAAACCGAAATCCCCATCGTTACTGAACAAGCTACCACAGAGCCCATCGGAGAAGGAGCGATTAGAATTGCTAAGTTGAAAAGGGATTTTCCAAACATTTGTTTTGACGGCTTCGTCTTTCCCCCGCACTTAAAGCGAATTCCTGTCGAGGCAGAACAAACAACGCTCGACTATATTCATGATGTCTATGGCCCACACCGGGAATAGATGAAGACCGCAGACAAAGTATCAGCGGTGGCCTTTGAGCAGGTGAAGACAATCGAAAAATTAGGGACCGATCTCGCTCAGAAGGGCTGCATAATCCAGGTGCTTAATGATGAGAATGAGTCCGCGAGAAATTCAGAGACAAAGGCCAACAAAAGGGCTGATGAGGCAACTCGGCGGATGGAAGAGATGAGGCGGACACACTTAGCCCTGGTTGAGGAGATGGGACATCGGACCACCACAGTTATGGCCGAAAGAAACGGGGTGCTTAAAGAGCTTGAAGAACTTAAAGCCAAATGTTTTGAAAACGTCAAAGAGAAGGACGATGCAAACAAAGCTGCCCAGGAAGCATGTTTTAACAGGCTGTGGTTCTTAGGGATGAAAGGGATGCGGCAACGCTCAAAGTTCAGGAAGCCGAAGCTAGGGTTGAGAATGAGGTGAAGCGGTAGAGGCCAGGTTGGAGGGTGACATCGAAGATCTCCTTATCACATACAACGCCAACGTGCTGAAGCATCGAAAATCTAACCTGGCTCGAAAACAACCCATCACACCTATACAAAGCTTGGTGCCGCTAGGTGGAGGATGAAAAAGTAGAGCATCAAGCTGAATCTATCGATGAATTTGAATTGGAGAATCGGGTGCTGAGTGAGGATGAGAGAAGAGTTCTCCACGACATTACTATCACATTCGAGAAGGAGAAGCTCGGTACTCGGCACTCGGATGTTGGAGAGGGTTCTGGCGTTGAACATCATGATGCGAGTTCTGAAATTCCTATGCCAGCCCAGCTCGAATCCACTCCTGCGGTTGATCCTTTATATGTGCCCGCATATAATCCTGATCAACCACAGTTATCTCCAGCTCGTGAGCAGGTCACTGAAGCTATTTCGGCTCCACCCGCAAGCCATTCTGAGGAAGGTTTTCGGAACATCTCTCGCACTACTAGAAGTAAGGAACTTTGTTCAAAGCAGTTATTAACATCTTTTCTCTTATCCTTATCCAGCGATAGGATCTGCACCGGTCGTGCCCCCTGTAACCCAAGAGTCGCATCATGAGTAGGAGGCCCATATAACAGAAGCGACCACCACAACGACCACTGCACCTACCGATGGAGCATAGGGGAGCACGTTTACTTTCGATGAGCAAATGATGGAGGAACTTCTTGGCCACCAAAGCGACCCTTTTGCCGATCTGCCATTTGTCATGAGCGGAGGTGCACCCGTAGTTAGCTCCTCGGGCCCAACTGGCAGCATCCCCATGGATGCTCAAACAATCCACGAAGAAGAGATAATAGCTGAGATCAATGCTGAGATGGAAGCGGCCGCGCGGGCCAGTAGTGTTGGAGGTGGGATGGCGGGCCATGGTCCAGCCCCTCTGCGAATGATTTCTCCGGGAGGCACGGTCGTCGACACCAGTGTGCCTCCCCCGCCTTCCAACATCAATCCTATCCCTCCGACTCCGCCTTCAAAAAGTATTCCAATTCATGTGAGTTCAGTGGAAGAGGTTACCATAATTCCCTCGGTCGGAGACCAACCACTAAAAGGCAAAGGCTCGAAGAGGCATCCAAGTGGTAGTTCCAGTGGGTCAACGCCCAAGAGGAAGAAGAAGAAAGTGAAAGAATAGGCAAGTCTTTTTGCCTCATTTTTGGTAGACGAATAGGAATTTCTTTTTGCTTCTTGTAGGTCGTGTATAGAAGCAAATTTGGCCCCTGCTAGTAGGAATTCTTGGAAAGATTTTTGTACTTATCCTTCTTTTCTAAAGAATAGTTAAAATAAGATTCCATTTTGTTTCTAGCATGACTTTGTGTTTATTTGCTTAAGTATTTCAGCGCTCGAACTTCCATTCAGTGTACTTGTGAATTTTTAGTCTTTGAATCGGATCTGAGTTTAGTTGTTAAGTTTCAAAGTTATGGCTTCGAGTCATAATCGAATGTTAAGTCGAATTCCAATACCGCACTGTCTCGATCAGCAGCTGGTACTTAAGTTCTGCCCCCAGACCCGGGGATAAATTGAAAAGATCAGTCGGCAGTCGCTTTTCGCCTTTAATACATCGAACTTAACTTTGTTGAAACGAGGCTGAAGCAAGACGAGTCCGGGTGGTCGAATCACACTCGTTCATCTATTAGTGATTGCATCCATACCTTGGGGATTGCACCTGTACGTCAGCAGTCAATCATGCCCGCTTAAGGTTTGGAGATATGTCCGTGCTCCGGGGACTTAAGTCATTTTATGGGCGGTCAGTCACACCTGCTTGATATTTAGAGTTTCGTCCGCACTCTGGGGACTTAGAGTTGTCTTACGGGTGGTTGTTTCACACCTAGTTTGTGTTTATACTCCAATCCGCACTCTGGGGACTTAGAGTTAGTCGATGGGTGGTTGGTTACACCCATTTTGATGTTTATACTCCAGTTTGCACTCTGAGAATCTATAGTTGGTTAATAGACGGTCGATCACATCTGTTTTGAGTTTCAGAATTTCGTTCGCACTTCGGGAACGATATATCTATCAGGATCGTGGATGGTCGATTCACATCCACCCTGAGTTAACAAGTGAGATCGTTACATGGACGGATCCATCCTTCTTGAACTTGGTTTAAACACGAGCGAAGTCGTTTGGTGGATGGATCCACCCTCTTCTAGCCCGCATTTGTAAGTTTATACTCCAACTCGCACTCTGGGAGCCGGAGTTAGTTAGAGGATTGTCGTGTATCAATCCTTTTCTGGCTTTAGTGTGATGACTTGCCCCTAAGCTCGGGTTTCACTTAGTGAGTGACCGGTCGTATCACAGTCACTCCCTATTTGAATAAATGCCACTGGAGGGTGGAACTTAGCTCTTCGTGCATTGTGATGGTCGTATGACGCATTTTAAAAATCACTGCTCTGGCTCGAAGAGATTGCATTTTATTGCTGAAATAAGAAAATATGGCAAAGTAGTTGCCTTATTACAAATTCAAATTTCGAAATGCATAAACAAATTGCAAATGAAAAGCAGACTAAATGAATAAATAAAGCTGTTATGTGTAATAGCGACGAAGACTTTCGTTGTTCCAAGCTCTCGGCAAAGTGAGACCGTCAACGGTCGATAATTTAAATGTGTCGTCTTCGAGTCTTCGTTCAATAACATACGGTCCTTCCCATGTTGGTTTCATATGTGAAGGAATCGGGTAAATTCTCTTAAGGACGAGACCGCCGAGTTCAAAGGTTCGGGGTCGGACCTTGGCATTGTACAATCGGGGGACTCGACTTCGGTATACGGCTGACCTCAAATAGCCTCTTCTCGCTTCTCATCTAGTAAATCCAGAGATTCGGCAAGTAATATAGCATTTGTCTTCAGATCATAATATGTCACACGATGAGAAGGTACTTCCAACCCGATTGGAATAATGGCTTCTGAACCGTAAGAAAGTGAAAATGGAGTGTGTCCAGTCGTGGACTTGTGGGTTGTTCGATAAGCCCATAGGGCCATGGGAAGTTCATCGACCCATTTGCCCTCGGCTTTTTCCAGTGTTTCTTTAGAATGGACTTTATAACTTTATTAACAGATTTAACCTATCCATTCGCTTGAGGGTGTGCAACTGCAGAGAACTTCTTCTGGATGTGGAACCATTGACAAAAATTATTAAATTCAACACTGTCAAATTGGGCTCCGTTTTCAGTGATGATGGTATGTGGGAGACCAAATCGATAGATAATTTTGCGTACCACAAAGTTGATCACCTTCTTCATTGTGATAGTAGCAAGGGGCTCTGCTTCCGCTCACCTGGTGAAGTAATCAACTGAACCGATGGCGTACTTCGCACCACCTTTAGCCAGAGGTAGAGAACCAATAATGTCGATGCCCCATACTGCGAACGGCCAGGGAGAGACCATCTGAGTTATTTTGGTAGGCGGGCTCTCGGAATCCGAGCATGTTTCTGACATCTGTCACATTTCCTGGCGTAATTTGATACGTCACGATTTACAATCGGCCAATAATATCCATACCAGAGTACTTTTTTGGCAAGAGCTTGCCCCCGGTGTGATCGCCACATTCTCCTTCATGCACATCATGTAGTACTCGATCGATTTCATCGTGGGCGATACACCGGAGTAAAGGAACATAGTACCCTCTTCTATACATGACTCCATTCTGAACAGTGAACCACGAAGCCTTTCGAAGAACCTGTCTTTTTTCATTCCGGCGCTCTGGTAGGGTCTCATGCTCGAGATAGTTTTTGAATGGAGTCATCCATGAGTGCTTATCGGAAGTGACCTCAAATACCCAGTCAG
The DNA here is from genome assembly GCA_030737815.1 of Allium fistulosum. Taxonomy (NCBI): domain Eukaryota; kingdom Viridiplantae; phylum Streptophyta; class Magnoliopsida; order Asparagales; family Amaryllidaceae; genus Allium; species Allium fistulosum. The sequence goes on along the minus strand of CM060904.1, from coordinate 1,120,249,459 downwards.
TTTCCATTTGATCAATACTCGGGGAAGATAATGTCTCCATGGGAACGAGTCCCATTTACTTTGCCTCACCGGTATTGGCTAACTTTGCTAAGGAATCGACCTTCTGATTGCATTTTCGGGGTATGCAATAGATGCCATAATAGTCGAATATTTCCTGAACCTGGGCAAGATAAGCAGCCAGGCTGATTGATAAAGACCAAAGCATAAGGCCTGAAGGATCTCTTAGGGAAGCTCCGACAAGACAGGCTGGGCGTAAGGCGCCCGGGATTGTAATTGTTGAGCAGGGTGTTGAAGAGGATACGCCCATCGAAAACGAACCCATTGTCGGGCCCTCAGATAGTCCTCGACATTCAGAGGGAAAGAGAAAAGGCAAGGCGGTTGCTCATAAGCTTCACAAGTCTTCAAGATGGAAATCTGTGGTCATATATCTACCAGCCACCGGTGTTATAATGTCGGAGGCTCCTCCCCCACATGTGGATAATCCTTTCGAAGGACTTGCAGACATTCCAATTCCGGACTATGTGTTGCTTCAACAAGATACCGGGTTGGAAGGGTTCAGAGTGCCTTAGATATAGGCGAGTCGATTCCTTCGAGTATGGCCGACATATCCGGTTGGTCGGGGGATTTGCACATACATACACACACTTCACGGCACTGCATAATTTCTAATCATAAGCAATTCATTTCTGGGAAATACCAACTCTGTTTTCCTTTCTATTTTACAAGCACGATGTCAAAGCGAGGATCTGTGCTTGGCAGCCTCCGTTCTGCATGCCATTCCTCTAGTTCATATTATGAGTCTCGCAGACGTGAGGCTGATAGATACCGCAATCGCAGCTACTCTAGCCAAGAGAGGGGGCACTATGAGAGGGAGAAAGAGTACAGGCGCCGTTCTCGGTCACGCTCTCCAGCACCTAGAGTTCTCACACATCCTTCTGGCTCAGGCAAGCAAACCTATAAATCTTCAAGACAAACACCACCTTCCCAAGCACCAAGGCCTGACCCACAACGTCGAAGGACCAAAACCGAAATCCCCATCGTTACTGAACAAGCTATCACAGAGCCCATCGGAGAAGGAGCGATTAGAATTGCTAAGTTGAAAAAAGATTTTCCAAACATTTGTTTTGACGGCTTCGTCTTTCCCCCGCACTTAAAGCGAATTCCTGTCGAGGCAGAACAAACAATGCACGACTATATTCATGATATCTATGGCCCACACCGGGAATAGATGAAGACCGCAGACAAAGTATCAGCGGTGGCCTTTGAGCAGGTGAAGACAATCGAAAAATTAGGGACCGATCTCGCTCAAAAGGGCTGCATAATCCAGGTGCTTAATGATGAGAATGAGTCCGCAAGAAATTCAGAGACAAAGGCCAATAAAAGGGCTGATGAGGCAACTCGGCGGATGGAAGAGATGAGGCGGACACACTTAGCCCTAGTTGAGGAGATGGGACATCGGACCACCACAGTTATGGCCGAAAGAGACGGGGTGCTTAAAGAGCTTGAAGAACTTAAAGCCAAATGTTCTGAAATCGTCAAAGAGAAAGACGATGCAAACAAAGCTGCCCAGGAAGCATGTTTTAACAGGCTGTGGTTCTTAGGGATGAAAGGGATGCGGAAACGCTCAAAGTTCAGGAAGCCGAAGCTAGGGTTGAGAATGAGGTGAAAGCGGTAGAGGCCAGGTTGGAGGGTGACATCGAAGATCTCCTTATCACATACAACGCCAACGTGCTGAAGCATCGAAAATCTAACCTGGCTCGAAAACAACCCATCACACCTATACAAAGCTTGGTGCCGCTTGGTGGAGGATGAAAAAGCAGAGCATCAAGCTGAATCTATCGATGAATTTGAATTGGAGAATCGGGTGCAAAGTGAGGATGAGAGAAGAGTTCTCCACGACATTACTATCACATTCGAGAAGGAGAAGCTCGGTACTCGGCACTCGGATGTTGGAGAGGGTTCTGGCGTTGAACATCATGATGCGAGTTCTGAAATTCCTATGCCAGCCCAGCCCGAATCCACTCCTGCGGTTGATCCTTTATATGTGCCCGCATATAATCCTGATCAACCACAATTACCTCCAGCTCGTGAGCAGGTCACTGAAGCTATTTCGGCTCCACCCGCAAGCCATTCTGAGGAAGGTATTCGGAACATCTCTCGCACTACTAGAAGTAAGGAACTTTTTTCAAAGCAGTTATTAACATCTTTTCTCTTATCCTTATCCAGCGATAGGATCTGCACCGGTCGTGCCCCCTGTAACCCAAGAGTCGCATCATGAGTAGGAGGCCCTTATAACAGAAGCGACCACCACAACGACCACTGCACCTACCGATGGAGCACAAGGGAGCACGTTTACTTTCGATGAGCAAATGATGGAGGAACTTCTTGGCCACCAAAGCGACCCTTTTGCCGATCTGCCATTTGTCATGAGCGGAGGTGCACCCGTAGTTAGCTCCTCGGGCCCAACTGGCAGCATTCCCATGGATGCTCCAACAATCCATGAAGAAGAGATAATAGCTGAGATCAATGCTGAGATGGAAGCGGCCGCGCGGGCCAGTAGTGTTGGAGGTGGGATGGCGGGCCATGGTCCAGCCCCTCTGCGAATGATCTCCGGGAGGCACGGTCGTCGACACCAGTGTGCCTCCCCCGCCTTCCAACATCAATCATATCCCTTCGACTCCGCCTTCAAAAAGTATTCCAATTCATGTGAGTTCAGTGGAAGAGGTTACCATAATTCCCTCGGTCGGAGACCAACCACTAAAAGGCAAAGGCTCGTAGTGGCATCCAAGTGGTAGTTCCAGTGGGTCAACGCCCGAGAGGAAGAAGAAGAAAGTGAAAGAATAGGCATGTCTTTTTGCCTCATTTTTGGTAGACGAATAGGAATTTCTTTTTGCTTCTTGTAGGTCGTGTATAGAAGCAAATTTGGCCCCTGCTAGTAGGAATTCTTGGAAAGATTTTTGTACTTATCCTTCTTTTCTAAAGAATAGTTAAAATAAGATTCCATTTTGTTTCTAGCATGACTTTGTGTTTATTTGCTTAAGTATTTCAGCGCTCGAACTTCCATTCAGTGTACTTGTGAATTTTTAGTCTTTGAATCGGATCTGAGTTTAGTTGTTAAGTTTCAAAGTTATGGCTTCGAGTCATAATCGAATGTTAAGTCGAATTCCAATACCGCACTGTCTCGATCAGCAGCTGGTACTTAAGTTCTGCCCCCAGACCCGGGGATAAATTGAAAAGATCAGTCGGCAGTCGCTTTTCGCCTTTAATACATCGAACTTAACTTTGTTGAAACGAGGCTGAAGCAAGACGAGTCCGGGTGGTCGAATCACACTCGTTCATCTATTAGTGATTGCATCCATACCTTGGGGATTGCACCTGTATGTCAGCGGTCAATCATGCCCGCTTAAGGTTTGGAGATATGTCCGTGCTCCGGGGACTTAAGTCATTTTATGGGCGGTCAGTCACACCTGCTTGATATTTAGAGTTTCGTCCGCACTCTGGGACTTAGAGTTGTCTTACGGGTGGTTGTTTCACACCTAGTTTGTGTTTATACTCCAATCCGCACTCTGGGGACTTAGAGTTAGTCGATGGGTGGTTGGTTACACCCATTTTGATGTTTATACTCCAGTTTGCACTCTGAGAATCTATAGTTGGTTAATAGACGGTCGATCACATCTGTTTTGAGTTTCATAATTTCGTTCGCACTCCGGGAACGATATATCTATCAGGATCGTGGATGGTCGATTCACATCCACCCTGAGTTAACAAGTGAGATCGTTACATGGATGGATCCATCCTTCTTGAACTTGGTTTAAACACGAGCGAAGTCGTTTGGTGGACGGATCCACCCTCTTCTAGCCCGCATTTGTAAGTTTATACTCCAACTCGCACTCTGGGAGCTGGAGTTAGTTAGAGGATTGTCGTGTATCAATCCTTTTCTGGCTTTAGTGTGATGACTTGCCCCTGAGCTCGGGTTTCACTTAGTGAGTGACCGGTCGTATCACAGTCACTCCCTATTTGAATAAATCCCACTGGAGGGTGGAACTTAGCTCTTCGTGCATTGTGATGGTCGTATGACGCATTTTAAAAATCACTGCTCTGGCTCAAAGAGATTGCATTTTATTGCTGAAATAACAAAATACGGCAAAGTAGTTGCCTTATTACAAATTCAAATTTCGAAATGCATAAACAAATTGCAAATGAAAAGCAGACTGAATGAATAAATAAAGCTGTTATGTGTAATAGCAATGAAGACTTTCGTTGTTCCAGGCTCTCGGCAAAGTGAGACCGTCAACGGTCGATAATTTAAGTGTGTCGTCTCCGAGTCTTCGTTCAATAACATACGGTCCTTCCCATGTTGGTTTCATATGTGAAGAAATCGGGTAAATTCTCTTAAGGACGAGACCGCCGAGTTCAAAGGTTCGGGGTCGGACCTTGGCATTGTACAATCGGGTGACTCGACTTCGGTATACGGCTGACCTCAAATAGCCTCTTCTCGCTTCTCATCCAGTAAATCCAGAGATTCGGCAAGTAATATAGCATTTGTCTTAAGATCATAATATGTCACACGATGAGAAGGTACTTCCAACCCGATTGGAATAATGGCTTCTGAACCGTAAGAAAGTGAAAATGGAGTGTGTCCAGTCGTGGACTTGTGGGTTGTTCGATAAGCCCATAGGGCCATGGGAAGTTCATCGACCCATTTGCCCTCGGCCTTTTCTAGTGTTTCTTTAGAATGGACTTTATAACTTTATTAACAGCTTCAACCTATCCATTCGCTTGAGGGTGTGCAACTGCAGAGAACTTCTTCTGGATGTGGAACCATTGACAAAAATTCTTAAATTCAACACTGTCAAATTGGGCTCCGTTGTCAGTGATGATGGTATGTGGGAGACCAAATCGATAGATAATTTTGCGTACCACAAAGTTGATCACCTTCTTCATTGTGATAGTAGCAAGGGGCTCTGCTTCCGCCCACCTGGTGAAGTAATCAACTGAACCGATGGCGTACTTCGCACCACCTTTAGCCAGAGGTAGAGAACCAATAATGTCGATGCCCCATACTGCGAACGGCCAGGGAGAGACCATCTGAGTTATTTTGGTAGGCGGGCTCTCGGAATCCGAGCATGTTTCTGACATCTGTCACATTTCCTGGCGTAATTCGATACGTCACGATTTACAATCGGCCAATAATATCCATACCAGAGTACTTTTTTGGCAAGAGCTTGCCCCCGGTGTGATTGCCACATTCTCCTTCATGCACATCATGTAGTACTCGATCGATTTCATCGTGGGCGATACACCGGAGTAAAGGAACATAGTACCCTCTTCTATACATGACTCCATTCTGAACAGTGAACCACGAAGCCTTTCGAAGAACCTGTCTTTTTTAATTCCGGCACTCTGGTAGGGTCTCATGCTCGAGATAGTTTCTAAACGGAGTCATCCATGAGTGCTTATCGGAAGTGACCTCAAATACCCAGTCAGTTTCCATTTGATCAATACTCGGGGAAGATAATGTCTCCACGGGAACGAGTCCCATTTACTTTGCCTCACCGGTACTGGCTAACTTTGCTAAGGAATCGGCCTTCTGATTGCGTTCTCGGGGTATGCAATAGATGCCATAATAGTCGAATATTTCCTGAACCTGGGCAAGATAAGCAGCCAGCCTTCGGTCTTTGGCCTGGTACTCCCCCAGGACTTGGCACACGACCAATTGTGAATCGCAGTAAATCTCCACTGCAATAATTCTTAAATCTCTGGCAAGCCTTAGTCCGAGGAGCAGGGCTTCGTATTCGGCCTCGTTGTTAGTTGCGCGGAAATTGAAATTTAAAGCATAGCAAATAGATCAGCCTTCAGGAGTTTCAAGTACAACCCTGGCACCCAACCAACGGCCATTCGATGCACCATCAGTATGCAGCTTCCAGACATATTTATGAGATTCACTGTTTTCGGGAAAGTCCTCCGGGATAGTGAATTCAGCGATGAAGTCTGCTAGGACTTGTCCTTGAATGGCTCGCCTCGGTGTGTAGGTGATGTCGAACTGACTCAGCTCGATATTCCATTTGAGTAACCTACCAGACGTCTCAGGCCACGTAAGGACCTATCGTAATGGCTGCTCGGTGTAAACAGTGATAGGATGAGCCTGAAAATATGGACGGAGCTTTCTCGAGGCAATGACAAGATAGTAAGCTAACTTCTCCAACTTCAGATAATTTCTTTCTGCCTCGGTCAGTCGTTTGCTGATGTAATAGACCGACCGTTGTATCCGATCCTCCTCCCGAATTAAGGTGGAACTGATTGTGTTTTCTGACACCACTAAGTAGATGTACAATCTCTCGTGATCAATAGGCTTTGACAGAATGGGTAGTGTGGAGAGGTGTTGAACCAGCGCCTGGAATGCGCCTTCACATTCCATAGTCCATTCAAAATTATGTTTCCCTTTTCTAATCAGATTGAAGAAGGGAATGCATTTGTCGGTGGATTTTGAAATGAACCTGCTCGGTGCTGCTACTTTCCCGTTAAGGAACTGAACTTGCTTTATAGTCCTTGGAGTCTTGAGATTTCTGATTGTCTAGATTTTCTTGGGATTGGCTTCGATTCCTCGAGCATTGACGATAAATCTAAGGAATTTTCCAGACACGACCCCAAAGTGACACTTCAACGGGTTGAGTTTCATTCTGTACGCTCGGAGGATGTTGAACATCATTTCCAGGTCTCTGATACGATTGGTGGAGAATCGCAACTTCACAAGCATGCCGTCCACATATACCTCCATGGTTCTTCCGATCTGGTTAGCGAACATTGGATTAACTAGCCGTTGGTAGGTTGCCCCGGCGTTCTTAAGTCCGAAGGGCATCACTTTGTAGCAGTAAAGTCCCCAATCAGTGACGAGCTGGTATGCTCCTGATCGGGTAAGTGCATGGGTATCTGGTTGTAGCCGGAATACCCATGAAAGATAAGAGTTCGTGTCCAACCATTGAATCTACGAGCTGATCGATTCAAGGAAGTGGAAAACTGTCTTTAGGGCAAGCTTTGTTCAAATCTGAGTAATCAACACATATTCTCCATTTCCCATTGGGTTTTCTGACAAGTACAGGATTAGATACCCATTCCGGATATAATGCATCTCAGATAAACTCGTTCGACCTGAGTTTATCTACTTCTTCCTTAAGGGCGGCAGATCTCTCTGGATCCATACCATGCCTTTTTTGCTTGACTGGGACATGCCGCGGGTCAATATTCAATGTGTGGCTTGCGATGTCCGATGAGATCTCACACATGTCAGAGTGCATCCAAGAAAACACGTCGAGGTTTGCCCGGAGAAATTCAACCAATTCCTCTTTCACCTGTTAGCTTAGCTGAGATCCAATCTTTAGCATTCTAGAATCATCATCATTACCGATTGGAACATCGATCGTCAGTTCTGCCGGAGAAGCCTGACTGTCTTTGACCTCGTCCTCACTTTCAGTATCTCTCGGGTCAAGATCTCTTGGGAATTGGTTGTGGTGCCCAGGCCTTGGCCCAGGCGTTAGCTGTCAATTATCAGCAAAGCGGACGCAGAGAGATTCCTCTACGCCCTTTCCCTTCTCTTTTCGCTGCACCTCCCGCAGCTCAACAACATAACAGGCTCGTCTAGCGGCCTGGTCTCCCTAAATGACTCCAACTCCATTGTCGGTAGGGAATTTCAGAGTTAGACACCAAGGGGCGATGGTAGCCCTGAACTCAGTTGCCTAAGAAAGCATTGTATGGTGAATTAATATCCAATACAATAAATTGCAATATCTGGACTCTCCGGCGCTCTCCAACTCCTAACTCCACTGGTAGCTCCACCATCCTAGTGGGTATAGTCGCACTTTCATTGAAGCCATGAATACGAGACTGACAAGGCTTAAATCTTTCGCTTCCATTTTCATTTGATCATAAGCTCGCTTAAACAATATGTTCACTGAACTTCCACTGTCCACTAAGATCCTCTTCATCCAAGCAGGACCTATTTGAGCTGAAATGACAAGTGGATCAATGGTAGGGGCTTCGACTCTGTCGGCATCCATGCTCCGAAATACGATGTCATCTGTCATCATTTTCTGTTGTTTGGCCAAAGCCCCGTCTTCCAAATTACTACAACATTCGAAGCTCGCATGCCTAATAGAGCTGGCATACAACTCCATTTCCCTCTAGCTCTGATCTGTTGGATGAGGACCACCACTAACAGTATTAATCACTAGCCTCCCGCCGATACGAATGGGTTCCTTCGGTCCTGCCTGATTTGGTATTTGGTTTTGATTCGATGGGCCCTCACCTCCAGACTGCGGCGCCCGAACAAACTCCTCCAACTTTCTTTCTCGGATCAACTTCTCAATAATATCCTATAAATGGCGACACTCGTTCATGTTGTGGCCATAACTATCATGAAATCTGCAAAACTTCCCTGTTTGAATCTGTTTTTCTGACAATTACTTCGGAACAGGTTTCTTATACTGAATAGTATTGCAGGTCTGCAAGTACACATTTTCTAGAGACGTATTCAAAGGAGTATAAGTTTCAAACATGGAGGCTCTATGTCGCGTTCCACGATTCTGATCCCGTTTCCTGCCCTGATTTCCATCGCCTTTCTGCTGATTTTGTTTATTCTGTATGTTCAACTGCACCTTTCTGGAACTCTTCCCGGTTTGTTTTATAGCGACATTGCTCTGGACTCCTTCCATACTGGGCCCTACGTCATCCTTTTTCCTATATTGTTTCGTATCCTCTCTTCTCAAGAACTGAGCTGCCTTGGAATAGAAACGGCCCAATGACACGGGAGTTTTCCGGCCAACCAGTTACCGAATATGGAATCGGGATCAATCCCCTTAGTTAGTGCCATCAAAATTGAGTTGTCATTGGGATTACTAATCTCAACGCATGCAGCATGAAACCTTTCCAGATAACGTCTGAGTGTTTCTCCAGGAGCTTGAGTGACACTGGACAAGGTATTAACATCTTTCTACCTTGTGACATGCATGCAGAACTGTTTAACAAATTTCGTTGCCAACTGGTCAAAACATGAGATAGATCGGGGTGGTAGACGAGTACACCACATAGTCGCTATGCCCCCTAGGGAGATCGGGAAACTTTGGCATTTAACCGCATCATCAGCCCTGTGGCATTCATTAACCATTCGTACTTTAAAATATGCTGGTTAGGATCAAAACTCCCCTCATAAACAAGTAGAGTAGGCATTCTGAATCGCTGAGGCGGTTCAGCGTAGAGGATGTCATCGGTAAAGGGGGTATGACGCCGGGAGATTCCACAGTCGTCATTGGTGAGGCCCTAACTTTCACGAATCATCCGATGGATCATTGTCGGGATGTCCGGCATCTGGACATTTTGAGCATGTTGAGCCAAGGTGTGGTAGGGTTCCACAATGCGAGGATGGGTCGATCGCAGTCGACGGTCCATATCTCGCCTCCTTGGTTCTAAGTCTTCAGGAATCAGGAGCATAATCACGATGACGAAGGTTCGAATCTATTTGGTTCCGAGCGTCGGCTCCCAACTCGGTAGCAGTGGCAGCAGCACGGTTGTCAGTAGTGTGATAGGGAACCGTCCCTCCTTGGGAAGAGGGTCCGATCTGGTGGTTGGTTGACGGACCAACTCTCGGTTGTCCAATAGTCAAAGTGCGCTGATGTCCGATAGCCTGCGTATAGCTTCCATCCAGCCGTGAGCGGGTGGATCTGCGATTGTAGTCAGAAGAGGCTGAACTTTCAATGGATGAATATGAAGCCTAATCCATTCTGGATCTCCTTCGTCTTTCATGGTTCAGTCGATTGGTCAACTCCGCATTGGCACGAAGCTGCTGAGTAAGCTGATGGCGGCTTTGAGTCAGCTCTTGCATTAGCAGTTGGAACTCTTCCCTGGTGACAGGGCCTTGTGTGTCTGAAGGTTGGTCGGTAGGAGGAAGTTGCACGGGGTTCTGTCTATCCCGTCCTTCAGGATCTGCAGCTGTTGAAGTAGTCCTAGTGTTGACCATGGTGGATAGCGAAGCTCTCTCCTAGACTTGATACAAATCTGAATAGGATGGAAGAACTTCTAGGCTTGAAATTTGGATCTTCTCCTTAGATTTTCGCAATCCAATATCGGTAGTAGATCCAATGAGCAGGAGAAAAGGCTGGGTATTCTCGGTGAAAGCACCAAAGTGTTTGTACCAAAATTGGGCACAACACCCTTCGGATATGTTTGAAGAGATAAAATGAAGAAAATAAATGTAAAATGAAGCAGATCTAATGAACACACCAATAAACAAATAAGAAAGTGCACAGAAACACACGGATTTAGAGTGGTTCGGGGAATTGCCTACGTCCACTATGAAATGGCTAATGTTTATTGAACTTTATTTGCTGGTTACAAAAGATTACATCAGTACAACAGAAGTTTTAGTGATTCCGGCAGAGTATCAGCGTAGAGAAGCCAAAAGTCCCTTTTCTGTAGGTCCAAGGTCACTATTTATAGGTGTAGGTAGCAAATATCTCATCCAGATCTCGGAAGACTTCTTCTCTCAGGTGAGTGAGCCCACGGGGGCAAGTTCAGGTGATTTTGGCTCGATTTGGGGGCAATACGAATTGAGTTCGTATCGATCCATAGATGTTCCTTTGAGGCTGAAATTTGTCAGGTACATTCTTGGGGTTGTATGCAAGCTCCTGTGAAAATTTGGTGGCATTTGGACTTGTCGATCTCAAGGTATGATCGATGCAAGTTTGGATTTGTTGAAGGCTGCCGAGTTCGCATCGCTTCTGGGCACGTAGTGACCGATGACACGGCGCTAACTTTTAGGATCGATCCACTTTTCATGCCGAGCGACCGAGTCTTTCTTTTGGACATGCCTCGTTCGTATCGATCCAGTTTAGCCTTGTTCGTATCGATCCTTTATTGCCCACTTCGCATCGCTCTTTTGAGTTAGGATCGCATCGATGGCTTACACTCCCATTTGTATCAATATTTTGCACTCTACTTCATATCAATTCCGGAAGCTACATCGTATCGATAGCTTAGTGGCCGCTTCGTATCGATAGATGGATGACTTCTCTCGTATCGATCAGCAATGATTTCTATGAACCATGCAGGTAGAAGACTGATGCGAAGATTGTATTCATGGGACCGATTCGAAGTGATGTGTGCGGAAGGGTACGAACTATGCGTGTCCCATGGATGCGAACTAGTTTGATTCCAATGGATACGTAGGAGGCCGCTTTGGATGGATGCGAATGAGGATGGATACGAAGAATGTTGCCTTGGATGGATTTGATTGAAATTGATATGAAGGAAGTGGACTGATGGATACGAATGGGAGCATTGCTTGATTTGCATTGATCATATCTTGAGCATATGAACTCCGATTGACTTGATTGTCGTGTCATGTTAATTGTAGCCCAATCTGGACTCGGGCAAAATTTACCAGCATTCATAGTGGACCTGCGTATAACTGGTTTTCGAGATGAATTGTCTTTGTTTTCCAGTCAATTCCTTAGTGTCATTGCCTTGCCAAAAGGCGGGATAATAATATAATTTTGTCATGTGATTCTCAACATTTGGAATCGGCTCGGTTATAAATTTGCGCACTTATAATTTTTTATATACATTGTTTTGATTGCGGCGCTATTCAAGGCGATGTACCTACCTTTTTTCATTGAATCAGCCACGGTCTTTCATTTGGAACATTTCCAACTTAAAGATTTGTTATTGACATATTATACTCAATGTTACTTATGAAAGTTTGAGTTTGAACATTCCTTCATAAGGAATTTATGTTTCTATAAACAATTCTCTAGTATTTCATAAATACACGAGAACTTTAAACAACCAGTTAGTGATATCAATTTGGATTTGATATTTGTTTCATGTATCAAATACATAAACAAATCATGATATCGTATACAACACAACATGTATGATAATTCCTTTTGCCAATGCAAAGGAATCAATCTTACATGTTCCATATTAAACATTTTTATAAGGTGTCTTTGCATATCATTTGGGACATTCCCAACATCTTTTATACTTACTATAAAAGACATTATTTATTAATCCAATGTTGACTATTAAAATAACTAAGGCTGATTTTAACACAAGTACATCGTTAAAATCAACAATGTGTTGTTTACTTATAGCTTTGAAATATTATTGTACCTTTTAACATTCTTTCTTATGAATACACGCTTCCTCTACACTTTGATTGAAAATCAAACTATTTGATATTTCTATCAAAATACGTATTCAATCTTGATGCTTATAAAATGATACTTTCGAATCATTTCTTGGATCATATCCAAAGACTCACAGACTCAACATCTCTCCCACAGACTTCGAGACATTTTGGTTATTATGTGTAAACAGTTTACTCTAAATCATTATTTAGAATTTTTTGTTTCAATACATACATACCAAACATAAATTCATATCAAGTGGTAATTTTGTGAGTAAATCCGAATTAACTTGAGCACGTTGAATACCGAATCTATTACACTAATTTCAACAATTGAAATTTGCGATATTATTCTCATCAACGTTGCTCATTTAATTCCGACTGCATTAGTCTTGCTCATAAAGACATAATCACGGTCGATGGATCACATCCTTTAGGTTATGACTACCAAAATCATATTTTGACAGCGTACTTGGAATTCTTTCGAATTTGCGCATCATACCATATGATAGAGTCAACGCTCTTAGCGGTTTAATTAAACAATCGAGGATTATATATTTTCGACATTGACAAGAAACTCATAGTTTTTCTTCAATGAGCGAGAATACTTATTAGACATTCTAATGTAATGTGTTCATTTAGGTTAGTCAATTTTATTTAATCTCATCTAATCAGTTCTATCTTTTGATCTTATCCAAATACTTTTTACTACCAATAATTTCTCAAGGAAATTCCTTCACAATGAAGTTGGTATTTCTTGAAATGTTTCTTAATGCAATAGAATAGGTATTCATAAATGTTTTATGAATTTCCTTATTCATTAAACTGATTTGGTTTTAGTTTAAAAAAGTTATGTTCGAAAATATGTCATCTAATGACAGTCTTTTCAAAATCCTTTTAGGAAGATTCATATAAGATCCTTCATGAACAATTATTACGTGCAATCTTTTAACTCACACAACCTGCCAACTCCTTGGCCTAGGATAATTTGGAGTTTCTTATAAACCCTTATCTTGTGTGATTTTGTAAACCGTTATTTAGATGAAATAATATTAACCTTGTGTGCTACTCTTAAGTACATGACCTTATAGAAAGAAACTAACTCAACTTCACTCACAGTTAATCACACATTGTTCAACAAAGTTTGATTACCCCTTATTGATCCATCATTATACATCACATGGAGGAGTGACTTTTGAGATTGAATCTTTATTCATTTTAGGTACATTCGGACCTTTTCCAATATACTCACTCATTCGATCAAATCGAATCATTTCTATTGCATGTTATTTTATCTACTTATGTTTTGTACTCTATGAATTTACCGTAGACATACTACATGTGTATCAAATACACATGTCTATGTCAACGATAACTGATCGATGAATATGACGAAGTACAAGGAATCATTTTGGTATTTATAGAATTATGATTGCATACATCTATATGTATCAATCCGAGGAGTTCATCAACTCTTATGATACTCCCACTGAATGGGTGCATAGCCCTTTATTGTTTGAGATATAATTAACAAGTATCATACGATTCAAAATCATACAATAAAATTATTTCTCAAAACTACGGCTTAGTCTATAATTCCAAAGCAACCATAAATAATATTAGATACTTTTGTATTTTCCAATGCATCACTTTTCTTATAAGAAAAATTAGCACATTATAGTTTTATTTCACAAAGAATATTCATAATATTCATATTGAAATATAGCTATGTCTATTATTTTTCAGTCGATACCGAAAAATAATCATTATTTCATAAATAATGCATGGTAAGTTATACGAAAATAATTTTCGTACTATGATGTAATTAATAAGTGCTATATTGTATGCTCCCACTATTTCCGCCATTACTATAATAGCATATTGAATTTGGAGATCCGCCATTTACTTAATACAATATGTTTATTTCATACACTGTAACTATTCACAGTGGAGATTTCTTTGATCAAATATCTTGAGCTCAAAGAAATAAATCTCATAGAAAAAAAAATTCTATATGAAAATACATTTCAGAATAGAAATCATATTTCTTGTTCCAATATTAAGTATCAATTATTTATTACAATTCATATTTCTAATGTTTCTCTATGAAGCAGAAGTGAGTATTCATTCTCTTCATTCCAACTGTACCTTAAATTACATATATTCTTATACATTTGTTTTCCTTTCAAATGGTCAAACTGTTCAAAAGAAACCTTACTACAATATCATAATAAATCCTTTACAAAAGGGCATTCGATTATCCTTAACATTTAAGGACATCAAATATGCTGCACTTTACGTAAACCGATCAAAATGACATTTCAACGATCCAGTTCTTATATCTATCTTGTAGTTTTTGGTCTTGTTTACATTAACACAATATGATCTCTTTTGTAGTCAATCAGATTGAATACTCGTCTCGCACTAAGGTTTATTCGGTTTTTCGGATGAACTAATTTCATCGAAATATTATACATTACAAACTTTGACCATTCACCATATAACATTTATATGCAATTGTATATAGATCAAATATCCATAGTCTTGTATTGTTTTAGAGTTCGAAACTCATAAAATGCAATACATGGTCTTGACCAAATAAATGCATAAGTGACCAAACCACGAATGTATTCAGTAGTTGTAAAATCAGGCACTTTCATGGGTGTTGAAAGGTTAACATGCAATAGGAATTTGATAGTGGGTATTATATTTCCATTTGTCAACTTTCAATTCAGTTCGTTTGTATATGTTAATTGATAAACATTTTATCAATTATATTAAATGCACAAATTTATCATTGTAGATAATTATAACATTATTTAGCATATGTTCTTACAATATTAGAAAGGTTAAATGTTACCATTTCATTTTTCCAATAAGGCTCCCACTAGTCTTTTATGTTTCTCCAAACCCTAAGATGAAACCCAAAAGTCTTTCGACTTCACTAGTGGGTGTTAGGACTTGTCTGTCTTGGTATTCTGACCTTTAGTTTTCTCAACAAATCATATCCCCGCAAACGATGGATAACTCCTTATAGGTTGTATCACATACAACTCCTAACCCATTTTTCCTTGTCCTAATCTCATTTCGACCTTGAGTTTGCTTAACAAATCAAAAGAGATTATTC
Source organism: Allium fistulosum (assembly GCA_030737815.1). Lineage (NCBI taxonomy): Eukaryota > Viridiplantae > Streptophyta > Magnoliopsida > Asparagales > Amaryllidaceae > Allium > Allium fistulosum. The sequence goes on along the minus strand of CM060904.1, from coordinate 1,120,234,154 downwards.
AGTCATACCTACCATATCATGATGGCCTAAGTATAGTATATGTACCTTGAGTTTGCTCAACAAATACATATAGTTATCTTACCTCATCTATTCAATATATTAATAATACTACACATAACATCCCCAGCTTGAGTTTTCTCAACAACTAAGGAGTATGCAAGTAATTTATTAATATACATATGGTAGGGGACAACGTTATATTGAAGATTCATAATCTTCAATATATTATTGAGTGATATCAATGTATTTCTTATGAAATACCCTCATGATTCAAGTGTTAGACAGATCAGAAATCACAGTATACGTACATTTACATATGCATTTATTCCTTAAGTCTATTTGGGTTTTCTTAATGTTCCACTTTTAGTTTATACATTCATATCATATAAGTTTTGTTGTTAAATAACTTTTATATTTCATATTACTTATATGATAGTCTTATGTATAATATTTCATTAATTAAATCTTATTTAATTAATTTTAATTAATTAACTCTTTAATTAATTTTATATTAGTATTCCAATACAACTTTTATATTGGACATATCTACTATAACCTTTATAGTGTAACAAATATATCTTATATATGTGTATTTTTATTTAATTAATTAACATTTAATTAATTTATTAATTAAACAATTTTAATTTCAAAATTTTATCTTATATACATACATGTATGCTTATGTTATCTTAAACACTTTAAAATAACATAACATATATCAACATATATAATACATGCACATAAGTATTAATTAATTAACTCATTTAATCAATTTATATTATTAATCTTTTTAATAATTTTAAATTTCGAGATTAATATTTACATAGTTTCAAACATTTTAAACTTTTCATTACATTTTCAAACATTTTGAAAATTTATGTTATATTATAACCTTTTATAATAAACATATTTTTATTTTAAATTTAACTTTTAAATTTAAAATCATGTCTTAATTTTCAAAACTATTTTGAAAATTAGCTGAAGGCCCAATTCAAACTGGGCCTTTTCTGTTAGGGGCAACCTTTGGGCTCACATCACCTTTTAGGCCAGGCAGGTAACCAGGTAGGACAAAGTACTTGATTACCCAATTCCAATCCTAGACATCACCATTCTAGACACCGTACTAAGTGCACAAGCTTAATTAGTTAGCTCTAACATGACTAATTTAGACCGCATAGACTATTGGGCTCCGATATCACTTTTGGAACTGGGCCAGCCCGCAGCGGTAGTGGTGGGGGTATTTCAATTTTTTTTTATCCTATTGGATCTTTATTGGGCCTATAAAGTCTAATTCATTTAGAACAATTCTAAATTTGTTTTAAATAAAATCATGTACTTTATTTCAATTTAAGTATTTTGTAATGTAAAGTTAATTTGAATGATTTAATTTTTATATATACATGTATCATATACATATACATATGTGTGTGCATGTGTAACATAATAATCCATGAAGGGTATAACATGCCCGTATATAGATGTTGGGATTTACATCGCAACAGACACATTAGCTCATTTCGTATATATTGTTTGCTGTCTAAATATGTGCATGAATCTATAATGCAAAGTATATTTATATAAATACGTATACATATATTTAAAATATATTTTATAACTAAAAGTCTCAAAATTAAATATATATATATATATAATTTAAAACATTTGTATAAATATATATACATAATTAAACATATAAAATTATACATACATATATATATATATATAATAATTAAAATTATATATATATAAGGTTAAATAAAATGTATATATATGAATAATTAATTAAATTCAAATACCTAAAATATAAATATATATATTTTAAAATTATTTCTAGATCGAAATTAACATAACAAACATAAAATAATAATTTTATAATTTTATCATTATTATATATATATATAATAAATAGTTTTGATCGTAATAATTAAAATATTAGTAATAAATATTAAAAAATAAAATTTTAAAATTTACGAAAATTTAAGATCATAAAATATAGGTTCAAATTTTTTTTCATGATTTTTTGAAATAAAATATTATTTTTAATAAATAAAATAATTGTTCAACCGAAGTAATTTAATTATTAAAAGGACAAATTTTCAAAAGATGCTGGTTTTTCAAACTATTGGCATAAATAGGCTAGTTTACAAACTATTTGCAAGTTTTGGCTAGTTTTGGCCAGCTCAGCGATGAGCTGGCCAATATTTGAAAAAAAAAAAGATGGGGTGCATTTATGAAATGCGCCTATATAAAATTACACTGGCGCATCTGCCAAATGCGCTAGTGTAATTTTTTGTCCAAACCTGGACAGCAAGCAGCAACATCCTTTACCAATTCCTTCACCGTCAAACAATCCAATTTATACCACACAATATTCCAATCTTAAATAATAGCAAACATTTATCCACATAAAAGCCGATAAATAAAATTACCATTAATCAATTTCAGCCATAACATAGTTAGAATTCGATTACGTTCGCATTAAAGTAGAAGTTCTAGTTCGATTACAAAAGCAAACTAATATTAAACTAAAAATAGTAATATTCATAGTGGAGTTGGATCGTCTTATGTAAGTGGTGATTGAGAAGATCCAACGGCTTGCGATTGGTGTGTATCCTTCCTTCTTTTAGTTCTTCGCTCTCTAGTCTGCATAGCTTGTTCGGATGGGCTTGGTCATGCTAATCGATTTCTAAAAAGGAGTGTATCAATAAGTTTCCTGAAATCAAGACACCGTGGTTGGACTTCTCGTTCGGGTAATCTACCATATCCGATATCGCCCAACCCTCTTCCTACCGTCTCTAATACATCGACCTACAAGTTGTAATTATTTATTCAAAATTAGAAATATAATTCAAGTGAACAAACAATTCAAGCCAACAAACTAAAAATATCATGATAATATGACGATTTACCACATCTCGCTCAAGCCATGCACGAGCGGTGTATGCACGTTCGTGAGAAGTCCGATCTGCAACAATGAATCTTCGAGTAATCAACCAATACCAAGTCATGTATCTCGAAATAGGAATGGTAGGAAACTGTTGGTGTACGATACGGTTATGTCTATCGTTCCACTGAATGATAACAAACTCCAAATTTGGACGAAAAATTACACTAGCGCATTTGGCAGATGCGCCAGCGTAATTTTGTATGGGCGCATTTCACGAATGCGCCCTATAATATTTTTTTTCAAATACTGGCCAGCTCATCGCTGAGCTGGCCAAAACTAGCCTAAACTTGCAAATAGTTTGCAAACTAGCCTATTTATGCCAATAGTTTGAAAAACCACCCTCTTTTGAAAATTTGTCCTTATTAAAAATATTAAATATTAACAAAAAAATTTGAAATTTTTCTAGGGTTATTGCATAGATGTAGTAATTTCAAAAAATATATAATTGAATTTTTAATGCAATAATTACTTTAGATATAATAAACAATTAAAATAATCAATAAAAGACAATTTAAAATTATTTATATATATAAAAAAATTATTTTTGAATTTGATAATTCATATTATGTATAAATAGGTGTAAAGAAAAATTCTAAGCTATTTATACATTATAAATATACATATATGTAATTATATGTTTAAAATATACATTAGTCTATATTTAAGTTAATATATAAATATACATAAAATAATTAATAATGATAAAATTTAATTTTTTACAGCAAAAGATTTTTTATACATAAATTATAACACATAATAATATAACCATGCACATAACCAAACTAATTTGTGACAACTACATATACCTACGAAAATCTCACCTAACTAGATATACAACATTAATATATAAACAAATTTGGGATTTGTTTGCACAAAAAATGGACAAACACCTCAAAGTCGTTTGTTTTAATTGATTTTATGTTGTTCTTAGTGATTTGGGTGATTTATGCAAATATATGAAAAGCAGGGACTAAACTATAAAAGACACGCAGATTTATAGTGGTTCAGCCAGAATGTGCCTACGTCCACTTTATATATTATTTCTCTTTTCTTGTTTAGATTACAAGTACAAAGCTTTGATATTAGTATCTGAAAGTTGTTTGAAAGTTCTCTCCGTGCTTGAGCTCTCAAACTTGTCCCCCATTGTTGTACCCCTGCCCCTCTATTTATAGAGTGAGGCTGGGGGTAGGGGTCTTGGAAGTATATAGCTGTTGATGGGCCTGGGCTGACGTGATCTGGCCTGGTGATGTTGGTTCGGTAGTGGATGGAGAAGTGGATTGGACCGGTAGCAGGTGGTTCGATGGTGAGAGGATGGCCTTGATTCGGCAATGAATGGTTCGGTGGTGGGTTGGTCCGGTAGTGGGTGGTTCGGTAGAGGTTGAACCGGTGGAGGTTGATTCGGCAGTGGATGGTTCGGCGATTGGTTGGTACGGTAGGGATACTTTGGGTTTGGTTCGGCAGGTAGTGGAGTGGCTGGTCCGGTATGCATGGGAAGGGTGTTGGTTCGGTAGAGCTTTCCTTGTCTTGGCTTGGCAATGCCTGCTTTACTCTGGTTCGGCGAGGACTTCCTTATTCTGATTCGGTGGTGACCTCCCCTCTTTGGTTCGGTGAAAACATGCCCAACAGGATTAATCAATATTAAATCATAAAATATGATATGCAGCCCTAATGATGGGCTCTAAACCTATTTAAGCCCAAGCCAAAACGCTATGCAATTAAATCTAATTTAATCGCTTAGTGATATCGTATATCGATTGGTACATTTATAACTATTATAAATATATAACAATTTTTATTTCTTAAACCATATTCAAATTTTATAATTAATATTTCATAAATATTTGTTAATTTAATTTATTTATAACAATTATAAACTAATTAAATCATTCGGTTTTAAGGGAATTCATCATTTCAGTTGTGTAACTCTTTGGTGTAAATTTGGTCAGCAATTAACACCGAACTATTCGAATGTTAACGTTCACACGTCACTTAGAAAGTGGTGTGACGTTATGGCCAAATTTATCGCTTATTCATTTTCAGTAAAATCCTGATTTAATTTAATAAGCGTTACCCGTTAGTGACATTTATATATACCAATTCTCTTCGTCAAAACTGTATCGCTTTGGATTTATGGAATTTGGTAATGGTCAAAATTCCAATATTGTCCATATTCAACTGTATAGTCCAAACACAAAATCCTTGGTTCAATAATAACAATTATTATTAACCGTACTACTCTGGCCAGAGATTTTGACTTTGGGTTGACTTGAATTGACCATGATACTAACCTCATATAACTGAAGTGACGAATCCTCTCTTGAATAGTGTCTTCCTTCCAATACTTCCACTCGACCCAACTATAATCACTTGATGGATGTCGTTCCATGATTTTATTATAATCAAAGCAGAGTTTTTCATATTGAAAGTTTGACCGTATTCTCAAGTCGAAAGAATTGTGTAAATTAGTCACATCGATATTTCATATTTTACCTTAGTTATATTAACCAACAGAAAACTATCAAGTGGGTCGTTCCATGATTATCCAATAACTATCAGTACGTAACCCCTTGGTGCCCCTAGCAGTCATGAGTAATACACTACCCAACATTTAGAGAGCGTTACCTACTCTAGTCTCAACGGATACATCGATATCCATTCTCGATGCATCTGGACTAGGAACATTTAAAATGGTACATTGTTTCATTGTGATAAATTACTCATGGTTACAACACTTTGTAACTACTATCACAAAACATAACATTTATGAATTTTCTATTAAATATAATTTTAATTAAATTCATTAATTAATATAACCACATTATATCAAGTATATAATAGAAAGAAAATACCTTTATTTCGAACAAGATTGGTCAACGAGTTAGATATATGTAACAAATTACATAATTGCCCCTAGGACATACCTCTGACTCTATCAGTTATGTACACAAATAAGTATTAGTATGCATTTATAATATAATAACCCTTTTAACTAATAAAGAAAGCAAATAATTTGTAGAGCATGCAAGTAGCTTCAGTCACTCATTATATGTATATATGTATGTATGTATGTATGTATGTATGTGTTTGTGTGTGTGTATATATAATTTTCGATAATATATTAGTAAGAAGAAAGATACTGAGAAAATAATGGCTTATTACACGTCATTAAAGAGATTGCTAGGTTAAGGTGGACAAAGATTGTGAATTTCTGTATGTATGTTATATTTATGAGACATAATAAATTTAACTGTCAAGTAGGCATTTAGGTAAAATATTAATATTATACTCAATCTTAGCATGTAAATGAAAAACGTAATAAACAAAAACATAGTTTATTCCATAAATTTGAGCCCGAGCTAAAACTAGAAAGAATTTGGTATTGAAATAATAAAAACAATTATTTGGTAAAAAAAAGAATCTATGCATACACACATGCACATACTTACATATATTATTGCATACATTCAAGCCCGAGCTAAAACTAGAAAGAATTTGGTATTGAGATTATAAAAACAACTGTTTGGTAAAAAACGAATATATGCATATATATATATAAAAAAAAAGATTTATCCTATGTAATACTTTTGATGCTCATATCAAAAAAAATTCAAACATAGTATTACGCAATAACCATAATACTATGGTTGCTACAATACCAAAGGTCTTTACCCACATCATCATTATTAAGTTACATAATACATTCAATTAAAATCGAGGCTGAAATTGTTTATGAATAAAGATTTTTGCTAACCTCAAACGTATGAACCGTACATAATTGAATTAATATTTCATGACTCGATACTTAAAATTCACCAAAATTTAAATTTGTTCATTAGCAACTTTCCTCAAAAGTATTAAATCAAAACCATGACTTTAAACTTCAGATTAAGTCATCGTCGCACATTTTAAAATAGTGGTGGATTTCATATTTAACCAAAAACAGAAAACACATTCAAATTCTTCCAAAAACTGTAATTCAATTACCACAAAACCATTGATTACATAAATGATAATATTTAAGACCCTTAAAATCCTAAACTTTTCAAAAAATTGAGAGTAAAGCATGTACAGTGTTGGAATTTCAAATTTATGCGAACGTTTTCCAAATGAAAGTACAAATTCCACAATTTAATCAAAAATTAGTACATATTTGCAGACCGATCTTTGTTCAGCGATTTAGGTATCAATGAAGCCACTGCAAACATTTTATGGTTTTATGAAGGTAGAAAGATTACCAAATTCTAAATATTTTAAGACCTTATATCATCTAAGCATGATCGAAAGTTGTAAAATACAATAGCTATCAAAAGGAAATCGGGTGGTTAGACGATCAACTTTGAATAAAGGAAAAGACAAAAATGGAAATTTGTGAAGTATTAACAAATTTCTTTATTGACTCAAGAAATGTGAAAAATGAACAACACTTGGTAAAGGATTAGCTAAAGAAGTCTTATGCCAACTTATTGGAAGTGCATGTGTTTAATAGCTAGGCCCAATTCATGTTGAAATGTTCTATAGTGAAGCTGCGGTCATATCGAAATGTTTAATGGTGAAGCCAAGGCCATGCCAAAATCATATCATAAGTCATAAAATCATGCCTCTTTAATGAATGTTCTATGCAATTGTAAATGTACAAGCCCTATTTGCAAAAAGGGTTGCAAGATTACAATTGGCACTAAAATCCCCAAATTGATTTAGGGTTACAAAATTTAAAAAAGTAAAAAGTGAGAGAAGAATTAATCGCCCCTTCATTCATGCCTATAGGTCTGATTTATAGAGGTTGAGAGATGCGACATGGTTGCCACATGTCACTTTGAACATGCTTGGTTTTCGATATCATCAGCCATCTCGGTGGTATTCGGCTTCATGCTCTATTTTGAAGGTTTTCGGCAATCTTTTGTGTATTGATGTTTACGACATCATCTTTCAGCATTTAGGAGCTACATTCGGCTTTATAGCTTTCGGCATCACCACAATAAGTTAAGGCATGCGGCTTCCTTTGTTGCACTGTTGAGCTACGAGAATAGTTGAGGGTTTATGATTCACAACATCACTTGTATAGAATTCCTTCAGTCATTGTCACTTCTCAATGACTCTCATTATGCTATTGATATATGGCATCATGCTGGGTTAATGATTAATGAAACCCTCCCTTGCTACAATAACACACGACAACTCTTGTAAATACCGATGATCTTTAACATCAATGTCGCCTTGCGACTTCTTTGAAGGCTGATTTCTTATGACATCAAAGGGAGGCGGCATCATTTAGAATCCGATAGCAATCCTTGTCTCGATGAAGTGCAGCGTTGGCTTCCAATGACATCATTCACTGGTGATATGCGATATAGACGAGATGCAGCATCGATGATATACAACATCTCTGAGCATGTTGATGACTTGCGATATGCTTTCCTCTGACATCATCACTTCCCTGATGATATTGTAACACCCATAATTTTTAGTAACATTATTTAGGAGATTTAATTAGATAAATTAAATAGAATATTATAAATACTAGAGTTATAAGGGGATTGAGATTTGAAAATTTATTAGAGGTCGTGCTAATTAAAAGAGAATAATGGGTTATGAAAATGTTTTTATATATTAATTAATAAAGGAAGAATGCAGGGGCATTATAGGGATTTGCCGCCACCTTATTCCCATAACCCTTAAACCCACGTTCCACTTTCTTTACGCATTCATTTTGCAAAACTCAAAAACATAAATCAAAAGCTCAAAGTCGGTCATTACCTAGGGAAGAAAAAGAGGAAAATCAAATTTAAGCTAAGGAATCAACTAGGGGAATTAATCAAGGATGAAATCTCAAATTCCTTATCCTAATCAAGGTGAATAATAATCAAAACCATCACTAATTTTTGTTTTTAATGATCATTTGATTTCGGGTTGAAGTTTAAATCCATTAAGTTGATTTTGATGATGATATGCTTGGATTTCATGATATGTTATATTCAAACAAGTTTGTTTGATAAATGTTTTATACGGTTTTAAGGCAAAAATTGTTTATATTATGTTTCAAATGCCATAAGGAATTTATATGTTATGTAAAACATTATTTCAGAGATGGGTTTTAATTTTCATGATTTTCCAAGCTATGGAAATTTCATTATGAATTTTCAAAGGAGAACATGAATAAATTGGGTTTAAAAATTATTTCGGCTAGTATTTGAAGGAATTTGGGTCTGAAATTTATATATGTTAGATAACATATTAAAAGTGAATTTCTGTGATTTTTAGGGATTTTTCCTAAGTGGTTTACTGTGGAAATTAAATTATTTTAGATAAAGGACTTAAATGCTTTAGTAGTTTAGCTTAAAGAAGGGCTTATTTGCTAAATTATTTTAACTAGATCTGAAATAATTATGGAAATTTTATTTTAGAAAGAATTTGAAAAGTTTATGGCAACCAATTAAATGTTTGCAAATAGGCAGGTTAGTTAAAAAGCAATTACTTAAAAAGGCATCAAATAGGTAGGTTAGTTAAAAAGCAATTACTTATAAAGGCATTAAAACAGTCTTTAACCAGAAATTATGTTTCGCCGCTTTCAGGCGCTACCTTTCGAAGGGGTCGAAACCCACTTACCTTTCGAAGGGGTCGAAACCCACTTAAATAGCTTTTGAAAAGTTACCGCCTTTTTGTTTCGAAAAGAGTGCTTTAGAATGAGTTGCCTTTTTAAATTCAATGCTTTCGAAAGGGGTAGTTTTAACCCAATCGAAACCCTGATGTCGACCTTATGCCTTTCGAATGGATTGAACCATCAACTAGATCGAAAGGTAGCTTTTGATTTATAAATGAAGTAAGCCACTTCCTAAAGCTTTCGAAAGGGCTAATGGTTTCGAAGGAAATGGCTTCGAAAGGGGTTTCGAAGTTATCCTTCCAAGTGTTTTAATTTATATGATCAATGCTTTCGAAAGGATGGTTCCGAAGCCATCAGTTTTCCCCAAGCTCTTTTATATGAAGTATAATGGTTTCAAAACGGGTACTTTCGTTTATATTCACTTTGACCCAAAAGATTTTTTAGAATAAACCCAATGGTTTCGAAAGGGATACTTTCAAATGGTTTTGAAAGGGGTACTTTCAATGGTTTTGAAGCTATGCTTCTAAGAGTTAATAAGTAATACTTTAATACTTTTGAAAGGTATGTTTTGAGGGTTTCGAAAGAGATGTTTTAAAATGTTTCGAAAGGCATATGCTTAGTGTTTTGAAAAGAAGATTCGAATGCTTTAAAATGACTTTTAAGTATGGAGTTTTTGGAAGAAGCTTTCCTTGATAAAATAATAGGTTAAAGGGATTAACCATGTTTCATATGAATGATTTCAAGGATATTAAAGCACAAGTGTTGGTGTTATTATGTTATTATGTTTACTTCTTCTAATATATATATATATATATATATATACTTTAAATGGACCCATAACTGTATTTGGGGAGAAAGGGAAGAATAACCAGCTAAGTTGACCCAGTAGTAAATATAAATTGAGTTAACTCGTGTATGAGGAGAACTGCATCCAGGAGGTCAAGTAGACCAGAATATAGGATGTCTAAATATTGATTAAAGAAGTTGTCAGATAGACAGGTTCATAGTAAACCCATGAAAACTATGTTTAAAAAGAGTTATTGGCGGGGCCAATAGGTTTGTAGTGAACCCATGAAAATTATATCTGGATAAAGTTATTGACAGAAGTCAATTGGTTCCTAGTCAACCAATGAAAACTAGGATATGAGGAAAGTTATTTGAGATACCAATAGGTTTAGGGAGAACCCATGAAACAATAAAGTTTGCAGGGGCCAATAGGTTCTTAGTGGTCCCATGAAAACTATGAAACCGGATAGGGAGTCCATAAGTTTTAAACAGGTTATTAGTAAGCCCATGAAAACTAATAGGTTAATAGTGACCCTAGAAACTATAACTGAGATAGATAGTTAAAATGAATAGAGATGGGTAATCCAAAATTGATTTACTTGTTTGCATATCATCATAATATTTTGAATTGTTATGTTTTAACCATTATGGATGCAGGAGCATAGTATATGGTTTTATAAAGTTTTGAATAAGATATATTGAAGGGAAAACCCGTTCCGCTAAGCGGCCTGGTCTCACTAGATATCTAAATGGTTTGAGATGGTAGGTTATTATTCATGCCAGGCTTTATGTCTGACTCAAAGTTTATGTTTCCCCTTAAAATCTCGGGTGCTCAATTGATTTTGAGTAGTTTGAGAGTTGAGGTTTTCAGGTACCTCTTTAGACGAATAAGCTTCCGGAGACATGCAGGAGGCAAGATAGCTATTAAGAGTTCTTTTCTATTTCGACTTTGCTATGTTTTGTTGTAAAGGAAAAGTTGTTTGATTGCCTATGTTTAGTCTTTATTCATCCAATGGGGCATCTTCATATGTCGCCTTTGGCGTATGTTGTAATAGTTATATTTTCTCTGAACGTGGTTCTCGAATATGGGATTATGTAATGAACGTTGAAATGATTTGAAATGGAATGTAAAAGATGTTTTATGATTTTTAAAAATTTTCATATCCATGTGTTTCTGTTTTATCAATGCATCTAACATTACCGTATTTGGTCGCCGAGGATTAATAACGATGGATGACTGCGGCATCCGTAGTTGTTAGTTTTGGGCCTCCAAGTGGCGGATGTTACAAGTTGGTATCAGAGCATAGGTTTATGAAAACTTAAAGGAAATTTGAACTTAAAAGATTTATCAAAACATAATCCAATGAATCAGAAAATTAAATCGGGGTTTGGGATAACGCTATAGTAACGTACTTGTATTTGATATAGGTATATATATATAAGTCTGTATTCCCCTCTCTCTTGGACCGTTCTTCTGTATCTTACTAAGGCTCATATGTAGATTTACGAGAAAGAAGATATAGAGGCAGGAAACGGAAGAGGAAATCTTGGTGGAGGAAGCACTACCACAAATGGAAATGTTTGACCTAATACCAGGAGGAACCCGGGTTAACAGGCTAATGCTAATCAAAATGCAGATGCCAATGTAGATGCTGGAAATCCACCAGTGGATATGGGGACGATGTATCATTTCTTCATCAATTTGATGCAAGTAGGAGCAGCTGCTAGAGTTGCTGGGAATGTTGGAAGAGCTAATCATGTGGCTCCAGTTGGGAATAATTATGCTAATTTGAGTAGAGATTACACAAGTCTTGGTGGAAAGCCATTTGTGGGAACAGAGGATGCTATAGAAGTTAAGAATTGGTTGTTGCATTATGAGAGAATATTCACTGACTTGGGATTGAATGATGAGCAAAAGAGGAGACTAGCCTCTAGGTAGTTGTAGGGAGCATCGCTTCATTGGTGGAATAGTGTTACTGCCGGAGTACCGGAGTAAGAGTTGACTTGGATAGAGTTTTGAAGGAGATTCGAGAAGAGATTTTTATCTGAAGTTGCTAAGTTAGCATTGCTGAGGAAGTTTATGGATTTGGTACAGGGAGAGATGTCGGTAATTGAGTATGCTACTAAGTTTGATAAGTTGTCCCGATATGGGTACCGTAGACACTATCATAAGGAGGAATGAGAAGTTCATTTGGGGATTGAGGCCTGAGATTCCTAGGGTGACCCTGCCACATCTCCGAGATCCTTATAATGTAGTTGTGGAGATGGCAATCCGACATGAGGAAATGCTTGCTATTTGTGGGAAAGAAAAGCTAGTTGAAACCCAGGGTTCTCAGGGAAAGAAGAGAAAGTTCTTTAAGAAGAAGGGAGTCTAGAAGGGAGAGGCTGCCAAGAAGGCAAATGCTGATTTAGTTTGCTTTAAGTGTGACTAAAAAGGTCACTATGTTCATGAATGTCGGATAGGCAAGGGGAAGAAGGCGGTAGAAAAGAAGAATGTGAAGTGCTTCAACTGTGACCAGGTTTGGCTTTATAAGAATCAGTGTCCAGAAGCAGTCAGGGCGGACAAAGGAAAGGTCTTTGCTGTTGGACCATCATCTGCTAGGCCAACTGTAGCTGAAAAAGGGAAGACTGTGATGAAAGGTACACTTTTGATTCAGAGTATATCAGTTAGGGTACTATTTGATACCGGTGCATCACATTCATTTATACCTCAGTCTTTGGTTGATAGATTATGCTTAGAACCCACATACCATATTACTTCCTTAAGGGTTGCGAATCCGATAGGAGGGTATGCAACTCTGGGGATGAGATGTGACTAGTTAGAACTTGATTTGTTAGGTCATAAGTTTGCATGCATTATGTATGTATTTGTTTTCGTAGATTTCGGGATCAATTTGGGTAAGATTGGCTGGGTAAATATGAGGCTAGGATATTTTGCCGGGATAGGGAAATATCATTGAGACACCCTGATAGTCATAACCGAATCATATTCTCAATGGAGAATTCTGACTGGAGTGTTTGTGCTTTTTTAAGTGCTATGGAAGTGGGAGAAGAGTTAAGTCAGGTTCGAGTAGCAAGAGAGTTTGCAGATGTTTTTGAGCCGGTTACAGGACTACCATCGAAACGAGTTATTGAGTTTTGGATAGATCTTATGCTAGGAGCTGAACCTGTAAGTAGACTACTTAGCGGGATTGTAACGACCTGGTATTTCAAACCGTTCAAATCGACAATCATCCACTCATGTCAGACTTGAATTGCTCAAAACAACAGAGTGTGAAACTTAGCATAGAGTATTACAACAATATGCAGCGGAATCATAGACATAGAATATTACAACAATATGCAGCGAAATAGATAAATAGTAGTTCATGAAGCTACTATAAAACATCAGAGTCTGAAACAAAATACAACAGAATCTCAAATACAAATGAATCTCTAATACATAAGCAACTGACGGGTCTGAACATAAATGCCTGGAATAAAATGAAATCACTGAAAGCTGGATAGATAGATCTTCAAACAAAGCTCCAATCTCCAAAGGTGGGTCTCAAATGCTGTGACACTCAGTCTGACCCGAGCATTAAGCAAAACAAAAAACACTCGAGTCGAGATTAACATTCTTATATCATTAAATTTAACTCAAGTGAAATGTCAACTGAAATACAAATAACTTAAAGGATGTTTGGGATTTCCATCCTCTAAGGATCCGTGGAACTATATAATATGTAGTAATGTACGCTATTATAATATGTCTATAGTAAAGTAAACTATTAAAATAGCGTTAAGGCTTTACCCATATCACCCTTAACACATTTTATATATTCCCATAGTCTATACAATGTCGTACACTCCACCAAAACGGTGGTTTACCCAGAGGACACTCCATAGGTACGGTACAAAACAAACTCGTAGAAGGCGCGATAAGGCATGCGACAAGGCACACGAGGCAATGCCCAGGGTAGATATACCATTTGCGGATCCGGACTGGTGGTAACGCGTAGCAGCTACTACCGCCCACCTCGAGACACACTCTCAAATCAAAGGTGCGCCCAATCAAATCACAAAGTAATAGAATGGTATCGAAGAAATGTGTCTGATAGGAGGAATGACCTCACTTGGCCCGACGTAGCTCCTGTTTTAGCCACATCAAGCTGACTCACGGGAGTCAGGGTCACGTAAATACCTCATATAGAATCGTTCACCAAACCATCCTACTTCATTTCTGGAATCTCCACCACGTACACAGTTGTTAAAGTGGTTTTCAGTATTGGCAGAGAGTGTGAAAATATCTGATCCCGGTCTCTTTAACAACCAAACGCTTATTTCACACCGTGGTCATTTCATTTCAAATAGTTCATACTTCATATCAAAATATCATATTCATTTCAAAACCATATCAATTCGATATCATTATTCACTTTAAATAATATTCATTTCAAGAATCGTAACACTTTCAAAATTATAACACTTTCGAAATCATAATACTTTCCAGATCATAACACTTTCGAAATCATAACACTTTTGAAATTATAACACTTCCATCGCCATAGCATTTCCAACTTAAATAGTTTATATATTGAAAATAGTATATATATTAAATAGTTATAAATTAAAGTAGTATATATATTAAAATAATTTACATATTAAAATAGTTATAAATTAAAATAGTTTATATATTATATATTATATATTAAAATAATTTATATATTAAAATAGTAATAAATTAAAATAGTTTATATTTATTTAAAGAGATTATACTGAAATAGTTTCCAAATTAGAATTATTTCACCCAATTCCACAAATCGATTCAAATCAACTTAGATTCCAAAAAAAATTCAATTTAAATCAATCCCTGTTCAATACTTTCAATTTAAAAGGTTAAAGATTCAATTCAAATTCTCAATAAACCGTTTCAATTTTTATCGATTTCAAATCCAGGTTTGAACTATCATCTCAATTCCAATAAGATTCAAAGTTTAAATATTCAAACATTTTCAATATAAGTTTCCTTTATATTTCAACATTTAACTTTAATTTTATTCAAATCGGAAAATATTCACTTAATCATTTTAATAACAATTAAATAAAATCTCAATTTACAAATTTGAATCAATATTAAATATTCGGTCTCAATTTTATTTAAAGTTGGGAATATTCATTTAATCGTTTTTATCAATCAAGTTATAAATCATACCTTTCAAAATCTCAAATTTAATAAATTCACATCAATCCTTATTTAAATTCAATTTTAAACAAATTTAATTATAAATCAATTCTTATTTAATTTATCTTTCCAACCTCTATTTATTTAAAGTTGTTATAAATATCTATTTTAAAATAATAATATAAATTCAAATAAATATTTTACATATTATATATATATATATTAGTTAAAAATAAATGTTTATTAAATTAAATCTTATTATTAAATATATTTTATATTAATCTTATTTTAAAATAATAAAATGATAAATAAAATCTTAAAATTTATAATTTCAAAACTAACTTATAAATTTAAAATTTCCAAATATAATTTTTTAAAATCCAAATTTCACATATATTAAAATAAATATCTTTGTATTGTAAAAAATATCAATATTAATAAAACCCATATATTTCCTTTCAACTTTATAAATCATTTTCAAGTTATAGACCAACGGTGTCCGTATATAATTTTCTATCCTATGGTTAAGTGATACAGATATTTATCATTTCAATCCGAATTTAAATATCTACGGATATATATCATTTCAACCCGCAATCCCAAACTTTCAAATAAATGAAAATCGCTTGGGTTTATCATTTCAACCCATAACGATTTTTCCTTAATCTATAATATCGTTTGGGTATGTATCATTTCAACCCATAGGGAATTCTAAACTCACAGGGAACTTGTAGAGTGAGAACAAATATGATAATAATATAACATATCAACAACAGGCATATATCATCAGCAACAAATATCATATATACAACAGGGTTATGGTGTCATTTCTCATAGTGAACAATTGCAGATAATGCAATATCATATTTAACAATTAAATAACTTAACCATTCAAATTTTACAACATATTTCAGTTGTCATTTCAAGTGAATTAAATTTACTAAATAAAAGAATGTTAATTGTGATTGATTGCTCACCTTTCGAGGCTAGAGAAATAACGAGAATGAGATGCACAGACACAGATACCCACAGACAAGCTAGAGGTTGCTACGACCAATTCTGGACGGCGGCGAAACAAAAGCAAAGCACGATGAACTGGATTCGATGGAAATCAAAGAGATATATTTCATATATATATATATATTTTTTCAAAAATCCATTTTTTTAAACATATATTTAAATAAAATCTTTATATTTTCAAATCAATATTTAATTTAAACACCTATAAAATAAAATCTCAATAAATATACGAAAACTAAACTCATGTACATATAAACTAGTACATAAACTATTATATAACCTTTCTTACCTATTATATTTTAAGATCAATGTTTATAACAAAATCAATATAAACATATTTTATTATAGTATAAACATAAACTCAACAGCTTATATAGAAACTTATGTAACTTATATCTATACACTATCAACATATACTTATATAAGCTTATATATGGACAAATAGATCTTATACCTAATAAACAACTATATATATTTATATACATGCACTTTAAAAATCAATATTCAATAACAATATATTGCCTTTTAACACATTATATATATACTTATAAACAAACATACGTAATCAGGTTATATAAACGAATTTATGAAAAACCAGTATATATATATATGTATGTATATATATATGTATGTGTGTATATATGTATGTATGTGTGTATATATATATGTATGTGTGTGTGTGTATATGTATATATATATACTGTAATCAAATATATTTAAAAAGTATCAGTTACATATATGAAAGCAAATATATGCAATATATGTGTGATATTAGAAATCAAGTAAATATATATATAACAGAACATACTTCCTCAAGGCTGCCAGGTTGAAGCTCGGATCTGAGGCGGTGAGGATATTTATATATATATATATATATATATATATATATATATATATATATATACCCATAATAGCCTAGATTTGGAGCAAGCTGCAGGCAGAGGGTTTTTAAAACAAAATTGACTTTTTCTATAGCTTCAATGAAAAAATGATCAAGTCACATTACAGTAATTTAAAGTTACCGACCAATTTAAGAAGCATTTCAACTAGAATTTGAACAAAAGCACAAATAAAAACTGGTTGACTTTATTTGAAAAGGAAGCTATGACGAACATGATTAAGGTGGAGGTTGAGTTGTCGACTGTTCGCTGTGGCGATGGACCGGCGAAGGCAGGAGCAGGTGCTCGATAAGCACAGGCAGAGGACCGGAGTGGTGCTGCACATGCGGTCTTGGTGGAAAGTCGCAAGCAGTGGTCGGTGTGGAGGAGGGTTTAAGGCGGAGGAGGCTGTCAATGGCGGAAGCTTGGAGATGGATGGGACGTAACAGTTCAGGAGGTGGTGGCTATGGTGGGTCTGATGTGGGGTTTTGGGTGACAACTGATAGGTGCTGGTGATGGGGTGTAAGGCATGGAGGGGCTAAGGGAAAGGAGTGGCGGTCAGCGTCGATGTGGTGGAGTATGGGCACGTGGGTTTGCCTTAGCAGGGAGAACAAAATATACATGCCTTCTTTCGGCATATATATGTGAACTTTGTTCACACACATTTTATCTTTTATTTTTTATTTATTTTTCTCTTTTTTTTTGAAGCAGACGAAAAATGAGGAGAGGAGAGAGATGGTTGGAGAATGGATAAGCAAAAGTGACAGCTAAATATAACTCAACTAGAAGAAGGAAAACGCGAAGGCCACGTTTCCAAAGCCTTATATATATATTATTTGTTTCCTTATCAAATAAAAGAATGGATGAATAAGAAGGGAATAGGAAAGAGATGCGTGAGATTCCAGGCAATATTAATGTATCTTGAATATATCGAAGATTTGTACAGTAAATATTTTGTTCGTATGCCAGAGTGAAGAGTAAAAGGAATGGCCGAATAGAAAATGAACAACCAAATGAAATAGCAAATATCAGATTGAAACTATGGAATGGTAAAAGTCAAGCATTGATTTCTGAAGAAAAAAAAATTAAATAAATACTAATGGCTGTTTATTTTTAACCGGTGGGTAAATGAATGGACAAAGGAAACCAAATAGTCATAAGTACGGAACTGATACGACAGATTGTTTTGCCGATTTCATCGCTTACCGAACATCGAATTACACAAATAAATATACTGCGGAGATCAGCATGACGAGACGAACAGAATGGTAGACAGATATCAGCGATACGACCATCATATCGAAAGTCGATATTTCACTGCTAAACTACTGCAAATTTGCCGAAAATAAGATAAATGGGGCTAGAGAAGTCCAGATTGACAAAATGAAATATGACGTCTCACTCAGAAAATAGCCTACATTTTTTTTATATAAAAATATTCAGGTCTCGAGAATATTTTATATTCATCTAATTTCAACTGATCTAAAATTGAATTTGGAAATTACACAACAAACTAACTTATAATTTTTCCAATAAAAATTTACCATTTGCTATGTTTAAATAGGCGCTTTCCAAATATTAAGTTTTCAAAACTAAATTTAATTGTTTATTTTCTAGCAAAAATTTAGTTAATTACTTTATAAAAATCGTTAAAATTTCCGGGTCGTTACAGGGATGATATCGACCGAGATGAAGGAATTGAAGGTGCAGCTAGTGGATCTAGAAGGGAGGAATTTTATTAGATCAAGCAGTTCGCCTTATGGAGCGGCCGCGGTATTCGTGAAGAAACCGGATGGGTCATTGAGGATGTGTATTGACTATCGTAAGTTGAACGAGAAGACAATTAGGAATAAGTATCCATTGCCGAGAATTGATGATCTATTTGATTGGTTGTGCGGAGCCAGAGTGTTTTCCCAGTTGGATTAGACGACAAGTTTCCATCGGTTAAGAGTGGCAAAGGACAGTATTCCATTAACAGCATTTCGAACTAGGTATGGTTCGTATGAGTGGTTAGTAATGCCATTCAGGTTAACGAATGCACCTGCTTTATTCGTGGATTTGATAAACTGAGTTTATCGAGAGTACTTGGATAGGTTTATGTTGGTATTTATAGATGACATTCTAGTATACTCTAAGGATGAAAGAGAGCATGAAGATCATCTTAAAGTAGTGCTTGAGACGCTGAGGTAGCGTCAGCTAAAAGCAAAGTTTTCCAAGTGTCATTTTTGGAAGAAAGAGGTTAAGATTTTTGGTCACGTGGTTTTAGAGAAAGGCTTGTCAGTCGATCCAGATAAGGTCGAAGCTGTTAATAACTGGAAGAGACAAAAGACGATGACTGAGATTAGAAGTTTTCTTGGACGTGCTGGATATTACCGGAGATTCATCAAGGATTTCTCGTGGATAGCAGCACCGTTGACTAAGTTAACCAAGAAGGATGTGAAGTTTATCTGGTTCGACAAATGTGAGGAAGCATTCCTTAACTTAAAGCATTTGTTGACCAATGCACCTATGTTACTAGTTCCAGACGGAAACTAAGGATTGGTGGTGTATACTGATGCATGCGGAACTGGATTAGGAGCTGTGTTGATGTAGAAGGGTAAATTTATTGCCTACGCTTCACGAAAGCTTAGACCACATGAAGTAAGATATCCTACTAATGATTTGGAGTTGGCTGCGGTGATCTTTGCATTGAAGATTTGGAGACATTATCTCTTAGGGGAGAGATTGAGATATACACAGATCATAAGTCCTTGGGATATTTATTCTCTCAGAAGGAGTTGAATATGAGACAGCAGAGGTGGCTAGAGTTTTTAACTGCTTATGATTTTGGTATAGAGTATACTCCTGGGAAAGGAAATAAAGTAGTGGATGCTCTTAGAAGAAGATATCAGAATGTGGTGTTAGCTATGCTGGCAGAATGGAAGGATTTAGAAGCTTTGACTACTTGTTGTGTGCAGTTAAGATCGACTGCTAGTTCTAGATAGAGCACTGCCATGTTGTCCTATTTAGAAGTTCGACCAATGTTAATCGAAATGATTGCTTCTAAGCAAAAAGAGGATCCAGTATTAGCTAAGAAGATTAGAAGGCTTGAGGTAGGAACAGAGATCAATGACCTAAAGGATTTTAGTCTTGACTAAAGAGGATGGTTGAGAAAGAAGGAACGGTTGTGTGTTTCGAATGTTGAGGACTTAAGGAAATAAGTTCTTAAGGAATGCTATCGATCCAAATTTACGATTCATCCTAGAGGAACCAAGATGTATCAAGATATGAAGTGGAGCTTCTATTGGAAAGGTATGAAGAAGGATGTTGGCTTGTAGGTTAGACAGTGTGTGAATTGTCAACAAGTAAAGGCCGAACATCAGATGCCAAGTGGGTTGCTTCAACCTTTGGAGGTACCAGTGTGGAAATAGGATTCGATATCCATGGATTTTATAGACGGCTTGCCAAGATCAAATAGAGGAAATGAAAGTATATGGGTCATAGTGGACATATTGACCAAGAGTGCCCATTTCATTCTAGTTAAGTCAACCAGGACAACACATGTTTTGGCTAAGTTGTTCATGAAGAACATAGTTAGGTTGCATGGAATTCCTAGTAGTATAGTCAGTGAAAGAGATGCTTTATTCAGTAGTGAATTCTGGAAGAGTCTACAGGATGTATCAGGCACTAAGCTCAAGATGAGTACTGCATATCACCCTTAGACGAATGGGTAGACAAAGAGAGTCAATAAGGTACTCGAGGATTTATTGGGAGCTTGTGTATTGGACTTTGGTAGATCTTGGGAAGATCACCTACACTTAGGTTTTCCTATAATAATAGTTATCAGACTAGTATAGGAATGGCGCCTTTTGAAGCTTTGTATGGAAGACTATGCAAATCACTAGCATGTTGGTTGGAGACTAGAGACAGATTAGTCTTAGTTCCAGATCTTGTTAGAGAGGCGACAAATAAGATTGAGTTGATTCGAGAAAGGATGAAGAAAGCTCAGTCTAGACAGAAGGGTTACGCAGATAAGACGCGTAAAGACCTAGAATTCTCAGTTGGAGATAGGGTTTTTATCAAGGTATCACTGATGATGGGTGTGGTGCGATTTAGAAAGTCAGGGAAACTGGCACCGAGATATGTTGGTCTGTTCTAAGTTATAGAGAGGATCGGAAAGCTCGCATACAGAGTAGAGTTGCCGAGCAGTATGGCAGGTGTCCATAATGTGTTTTATGTGTCTCATCTTCGCAAGTATGTGCATGATCTAGAGACTACTATTCCACCAACAGGGTTGGAAGAGTTGATAGTAGAACTGAATTTGACTTTCGTTAGACAACCAGTTCGGGTTGTAGCGAGAGATGAGAAAAGGTTAAGGAACAAGACAGTAAAGTTAGTGAAAGTTCAGTGGAGCGACAACGAGAATGACTGTACTTGGGAGACATAAGACAAGATTAGAGATACTCATCCTGATCTGCTATGAGGGTATGTTCTATATTAGCTTTATATAGACTACTGCTAGTTAGGTAGGCTAGTATGGTTGTTATGAGCTGTTACAGATGAATGCTATGTTCAATATTTAGTCCTTACTAAATTTCGAGGACGAAATTCTTTAAGGAAGAGAGCTTGTAACATCCCTATTTTTTAATAACATTATTGAGGAGATTTAATTAGATAAATTAAATAGAATAATGTAAATACTAGAGTGACAAGGGGATTGAGATTTGAAAATTAATTAGAGGTCGTGCTAATTAAACAAGAATAATGGGTTATGAAAATGTTTTTATACATTAACTAATAAAGGAAGAATGCAAGGGCATTATAGGGATTTGACCCCACCTTATCCCATAACCCCTAAACTCACGTTCCATTTTCTTTACACATTCATTTTGCAAAACTCAAAAACGTAAATTAAATGCTCAAAGTCGGCCATTACATAGGGAAGAAAAAGGGGAAAATCAAATTAAGCTAAGGAATCAAGTTAAGAGAATTATTCAAGGATCGAATCTCAAATTCCTTATCCTAATTAAGGTGAATAATAATCAAAACCATCTCTATTTTTGTTTTTTAATGGTAATTTGATTTCAGGTTTAAGTTTAAATCCATTAAGATGATTTTGATGATGATATGCTTGGATTTCATGATATGTTATGTTCAAACAAGTTTGTTTGATAAATGTTTTATACAGTTTTAAGGCAAAAATCATTTATATTGTATTTCGAATGCCATGAGGAATTTATATGTTATGTAAAACATTATTTCGGAGATGGGTTTTAATTTTCATAATTTTCTAACCTATGGAAAATTTATTATGAATTTTCAAAGGAGAACATGAATAAATTGGGTTTAAAAATTATTTCGGCTGTTATTTGAAGGAATTTGGGTCTGAAATTTATATATGTTAGATAACATATTAAAAGTGAATTTCTATGATTTTTGGGGATTTTTCCTAAGTGGTTTACTATAGAAATTAAATTATTTTAGATAAAGGACATAAAAAAAAATTGGTTTAGCTTAAGGAATGGCTTATTTGCTAAATTATTTTAATTAGATCTGAAATAATTACGGCAATTTTATTTTAGAAAGAATTTGAAAAGTTTATGGCAACCAATTAAATGTTTACAAATAGGCAGGTTAGTTAAAAAACAATTACTTAAAAAGGCATTAATACAGTCTTTACCCAGAAATTATGTTTCGCCTCTTTCAGACGTTCGACCCTATACTTCCGCCTTAACCAAGTCGAAACCAACTAGGTCAAAACCAACCAAGGCGAAACCAGTACACAAGGTATAAATAAGTTGGTACATAGTGGATTGGAGAAAAGCGGAAGGTATGGAGTCGAAACCAATGCTTTTGAAGGGGTCGAAGCCTTTGGCTATCCAAAGATATGTGCTTGCCTTGTTTTCAAAAGGATGCTTTCGAAGGGGTCGAAACCCATTTAAATACCTTTTGAAAAAGGTGCCGCCTTTTTGTTTTGAAAAGAATGCTTTCGAATGAGTTGCCTTTTTTAATTCAATGCTTTCGAAAGGGGTAGTTTCAACCCAATCGAAACCCTGCTGCCGACCTTATGCCTTTCGAATTGATTGAAGCCATCAACTAGATCGAAAAGTAGCTTTTGATTTATAAATGAAGTAAGCCACTTCCTAAAGCTTTCGAAAGGGCGAATGGTTTCGAAGGCAATGGCTTCGAAAGGGGTTTCGAAGCTATCCTTCCAAGTGTTTTAATTTATATGATTAATGCTTTCGAAAGGATGGTTCCGAAGCCATCGGTTTTCCCCAAGCTCTTTTATATGAAGTATAATGGTTTAGAAAGGGGTACTTTCATTTATATTCACTTTGACCCAAAATATTTTTTAGAATAAACCCAATGGTTTCGAAAGGGATACTTTCAAATGGTTTTGAAAGGGGTACTTTCAATGGTTTCGAAGCTATGCTTCTAAGAGTTAATAAGTAATACTTTAATACTTTCGAAAGGTATGTTTTGAGGGTTTTGAAAGAGATGTTTTAAAGTGTTTCAAAAGGCATATGCTTAGTGTTTTGAAAAGAAGATTTGAATGCTTTCGAAGGAGGTTATCCAATGGTTTCGAAAGTAAAAGTTTAAGGTTTCGAAAGCCTTAGTTTTCAAAACAAATAACACAAACTCATTTCAAAGGAAAAACCATGGCATAAATATAGGAGTTTTAAAATGACTTTTAATTATGGAGTTTTTGGAAGAAGCTTTCCTTGATAAAATAATATGTTAAAGGGATTAACCATGTTTCATATGAATGATTTCAAGGATATTAAACCACAGGTGTTGGTGTTATTATGTTATTATGTTTGGTTCTTCTAATATATATATATATATATTCACTTTAAATGGACCCAAACTGTATTTGGGGAGAAAGGGAAGAATAACCAGCTAGGTTGACCCAGTAGTGAATATAAATTGAGTTAACTCCTGTATGAGTAGAATTGCATCTAGGAGGTCAAGTAGACTAGAATATAGGATGTCTAAATATTGATTAAAGATGTTGTCAGATAGACAGGTTCATAGTAAACCCATGAAAACTATGTAAAAAAAAGAGTTATTAGCGGGGGCAATAGGTTTGTAGTGAACCCATGAAAACTATATCCGGATAAAGTTATTGACAGAAATCAATAGGTTCCTAGTCAATCCTTGAAAACTAGGATATGATATTGGAGATACCGATATGTTCAGGGAGAACCCATGAAACAATAAAGTTATTGGTAGGGGCCAATAGTTCTTAGTGATCTCATGAAAACTATGAAACCGGATAAGGAGTCCATAAGTTTTAAACAAGTTATTGTAAGCCTATGAAAACAATTAGGTTAATGGTGACCCTAGAAACTATAACCGAGGCAGATCGTCAAAATGAATGGGGATGGGTAATCCAGAATTAATTTACTTCTTTACATATCATCATAATATTTTTAATTGTTATGTTTTAACCATTATGGATGCAGGAGCACAGTATATGGTTTTTATTAAGTTTTGGATAAGATACCGACGAGGGGAAAACCCGTTCTGCTAAGCGATGTGGTCTCACTAGATATTTAAATGGTTTGAGATGGTAGGTCATTATTCATACTAGGCTTTATGTCTGACTCGAAGTTTATGTTTTCCCCTTAAACTCTTGGGTGCTCAATTGATTTTGAGTAGTTTGAGAGTTGAGGCTTTCAGGTACCTCTTTAAATGAATAAGCTTCCAGAGATGTGCGGGAGGCAAGATAGCTATTAAGAGTTCTTTTCTATTTTGATTCCGCTGTGTTTTGTTGTAAAGGCAAAGTTGTTTAATTGCCTATGTTTATTCTCTGATCATCCAAGGGGGCGTCTTTATATGTCGCTCTTGGCGTATGTTGTAATAGTTAAATTTTCCCTGAACGTGGTTCTCGAATATAGGATAATGTAATGCATATTGAAATGATTTGAAATGGAATGTGAAAGATGTTTTATGATTTTTAAAATTTTCCATATCCATGTGTTTCTATTATATCAATGTATCTAACATTACTGTATTTGGTCGCCGAGGATTAATAACTATGGATGACTGCAGCATTTGTAGCCGTTAGTTTTGGGCCTCCAAGTGGGGGATGTTACAGATATGCAAAATTGATGGTATGTAACATCATTGTAGGATGTTGATGTCCTTTCACTTGCTAGTCTTCGACATTGGTTTTCATACTGATGAGGTGTGACATCCTTCCTTTTATGGATTAAAATCCCCTTCATCTTTGGCTATGATATCCTTTGATTTCGACATTCTTGATTTCGGCCTTCCTTCATGCCTTCGGAATAATGAATGGTAGTAACATTTGCCCCCCTCCCCGAGTATGAAGAAACATTGACTTTTCAAGTCATTGCCTTGTTTTGGTGCTTGCCGCCTATTGGTATTATTTCCTAAATATAGCCGTTGATTTAAATCTGATCCAATGATGACTATACTTCTTTTTCTTCCCTAAAAATATTCGAGCTTCTTCGTTGTTTCTTCTCTTGCCTGTTACTCGAAGCTCAAGCAAAAAATTTTAAATTCTCAACATTATCCATAAACCTTCAATCTTTCAGCGCTAAAGCTTAAATCAAGGTGTGATCTTCATTTTAATTGATTAAGTCGATAAATTAAATTAGGAAATTTTTATTCGAATTATGGTTAAGGTTTTAACTAAGGGTTTTTGATTTTGGATTGAAACTTAGGGTTTGTCAATTAAATTTTATTGTTAATCTTTGAATTATTAATTTAATTATAAACTTGTTATGCTTACGAACAATTTGAACTTCTAGTTACCATGTTGCTGGGGAATTTAATCGGTTAATTAAACTTGGGCGATATCGATTTAGAGGCCTGGGGGCTTCTAATTTTTTTACGAAATGAATAGTCTAAGGTGAACCCGAAGCCCGTTATTAACTAGTTTGATTTCTAAGATAATGCCCTACGAAATCAGTCAGATGTTTGACTTCAAATAATTTTACCTTTCGTTATTGTTTCAATAACCAGTTTAAAGTCTAGAAGTTATTATACTGTGAAATCCCTACCATGGCGGCAAATAACCAGGGTGCAAAAACCATTCATGCGTTCAACATCAATTTAAAATGATTATAGTATGAATTCAATATCTGTACCGTGTGTTTTTATTCTTTTTCAACAACTATTTTTAGTGTTATGGTTTAAATTTTATGTGACATCACTAACTTGTGTTGTTTTTATCGTAGTAAATTCATGAAATACTTATACACTCAATGTTTTCATAAAAGATAATATTTAGACCATTTTGACATCATTCATTTATTTTGATTATTTATTATTTCGACATTGGGTCATTGTTACAATATCATATTATAGTTTCTGGTAGAGACCACTAATACGACATTCTACAAATTCTATGTTAATTTATTAATTTAACATACTATCTAAGATGTATTTAGGTTGATTTTTCAATTATATTTCCTTTGATTGTCTCTAAACTTACTTTTCCTCCCTGAGTTTAATAGCTGTTTTTCATAAATTTCTGATTGTTTTACAACTTCAGCATGAATTATTTAATGGTTAAAGTCTTATTGTAAGTATAATAGTTAACTTGGACTTTAAAACTTTATTATTAATGCTTGGGTAATTTTTAATTAGCTTAGTACCCTTTGCTTTAGCATATAATTGTCCATTTTGTGTTTGTAAGCATTCCAAGTTTCATAAAATATGTAATACTTCCCTAACTTGATATAACATCACCTGGTAGGCAAATGGAAGGCAAGAAAGCAAGCAAGAGCTCCAAGCCATATCCTTCCGCCAAGAAAGGGGATTTCCATCTCAACCAATCATACATTACCACTCAGAAAGAAGTGGACACCATTCTTCAACAATTGGGATTATGATCATAGAAGCCATGCATGCCGGTTCTTCTAATAGGATAGACAACCCTCCAGAGGGGTTCTTTGCTTTCACTCTAATCCATATCTGGCATTTGGGGGTACTGCCTTTTCCACATTTTCTTTTGCGATTCCTAGAGCATTTGAATGTCGCTCTGATTCAGTTGTCCCCAAACTCATACCAATATCTGAGCTACTTAGAAGTCCTCGCTAGAGAAGCTAAACCTTCTTTGAGTGTCGAGACTTTACATATCTTACCCAACCTACAAGGATAGGTGAATAGCTAGATAGTTCGTTATATGACCTTCATATATTCCTGAAAAGCTTAATTACTCATCCAATTAACAAGACGAAGGAGTGGAAGAACCAATTCTTTTACACTAGACGCTATTCCTCTAAGATCAGGGGAATCTTCTCTGTTTTTAGTAAGTTTCTATTTTCTATTATTTATGTTACTTCTATCATCCTCTTATGATGGATATTTTCTTTTAGATCCTACTTCTAAACTACCAAGCCCTTCCGTTGACGACATTATTGGGTCTTTGACTTAGGCATCCAAGAGTATGGATGATAGACTTACACTGTTGTCGGAGATAAATCTTCGTAATTATTCTATGATCCTGGAGCACCATAGGATATTAGGAGACCCCCGATGGTAAAGGGGATGCTTAGGGAAAATAGTAATTGGCCGTTGGTAACCAAAAGGCTTTCTCTGCCAATTATTCTATTCGGCTTGAATCCCTTGGTAAATTTCATTATAACTTAAATAGAATTTCTTATATTGTGATCTCATAGAACTTTTCCTTTTGATTTTAAGCTCATCTTAACCCGTTATTGCTTCCAAGGAGAAGGAAACTAAAGATCACGTTGTTGCTTTAACTAAGTCAACTAAATATGCTCATATCAAAGCATCTATTGCAGTAGTTGTTAACAAATTTAAAAGACAGATGAGTATCGATGCTCCAGCCGATATTTCGACTCTTTCTTCGAACAAAAAGCCTAAGCTTGGGGACAATCAGACTTCTATTGTTATTGTTGAGGAGTCAAACATGGATGTTGATTTAACATTTCAAAACCCTGATGCAATTATCCTGAATTCTCTAGGACGAACAACTCAAAAGAAAACTGAGGAGTTTCATACTCCTGATTCCTTCCTCAATACTACACTTCCTACTTCTCTATCAAGTTTTCATTTTTTTTTGAGGAGCTTGGTTTGACTCGCCGCTCTGGTGAATCCCTCCCTTTAGAGGTTTCTATTCAGACTCCCACAATTAGCTTTGAAGTTCTCCTTCGTTTGGTTGCTCGATTTCCTACCTTGGATTGTCTAATGCCGCCATAGAATTCAACCTTCTCAAAAGATCACCTTTACATCATCCTTCAATAGCTCTTACTAGTATGATTTCTTTTTTGCTTGGTTAATGTAAATTTTTAACTTTATATATTTTAGCTTATGTTTATCATGTGCTTCAAGCGGCCAAGCACATGTTTCTCCTTCAACAGGCTTCTCAAGAGCCTTCTAATCAAGTTACTAAACTCAAGAAGAAAATTTCTTTACTCATAACTCAAATGACTGATATTATTGTAGAAGAACAATGCTATCCTTGAGAAGGGGAGACTCGCCTCCTCCATCGATGAGGAGAAAAAAAGCTAAGTTGTTGCTTGAAGAGAAGATGAAAACAAAACTTGAGCAAACTAATAAAGAAAAAAATGAAATGGCTGCCAAGATAAAATATTTAGAAAACTAGCTAGAAAGTAAAGATTCTGCTTTGGTTCACACTAATCATACTACAAACATGCTAAGGATAAAGTCACCTTCTTCCTCAATGAAGCTCTCATTACTCTTAAAAGTGATATGAAGATGCTCTTCTCGTAGCATATGGCGAAAAAATTGACAAGTGCTTGGACTTGGATTTTCCTTCTCTCCCGAAGCTGAATACTAGATTTAAGAGAAAGTTTGACCTTATATTGAAGAGAGCCAAGGGGTCACTTCAGGATAAATTCCCTGAAGAAGAAGCTGTTGACCCAGAAAAATTATTATCCTTTGATGCCCCCCTCCCTCGCTTATGAGGGATAAAGATGTTGATGAAGGGGAAGTTGGTGGCAATGATGATGGTGACGATGACAATGATGGAGATGATACTGATGATGATAATCACAGTGGAGATAGTGGCGATATGGGTCCGGATAGATTAAGAGATGGAGGTGATGAATCAGGTGGTCATAATTTGGACTCGTCTACTCCCAACGTGGATTTTCCTTGCTTTTTCGAGCTTCAAGGTGCTTCATAAGAAACCATTCCCCTGAAAGACACCACTCCTCCGAGTCATCAAGCGAAAGAAAAGACTCAAGTCCCATCTTCTTTAGTTTTAGTTAACAGGTATATGATTCATTATTTAGATGTCTAGAATTATGTACTTGCATTCTATTAATAAATTTACTATTTTAGCTAAGGAAAAAGACCAAATACTATTACGAGACTCCTTGTGAAAAGAGTGTAAGGGAGGAGCACCGACTGAATAGGGAAATCGAAAGGCTAGTTAATGAGTATAATGACTTATCTGACAAATATAAGCACCTCCCTGACAATACCACGCAGTTAAGGTTTTTTAAGGAAAAGCAGGTTGTCCCTTGTTTGAAGGGAGCTCGCTTTCACCGGGATGGAATCATAAGAGAGAATGCAAAATTATTGACTCTCTTATGGATGCCCATTGACGATAGGGAGGCTTTAGTAGAGTTTCTCTATAAAATTTATTCTAGGAATCTCCTTACTGACTTTTCTTTCTTAGGGGAAAAAAGCGGGGGGGGCTTGATTATGCGTCTTCATAAAAGACATTTAGACGATCATGGAAGCGACTCTCATCCTAAGGCTTGTTGGAACCTTTCAAGTGTTGCTAGCATTCCCCTCTCTCCTAATACTCTTCCTTCTAAGAAGATTAAGTATAGCAAAGAGAGATTTATTTCTGAATTTATAAGGGATCAATATTGTATTAACTTGATTGATTGTATGATTGTAGTGTATTTCTCAGACGGTGTTATGAATTTTGGTATTTTCGTTTCTCTATGACTTAGCTTATTTCCTATATATTACATAGATTAAGGGACCATTGAGTAGTCCCATTTCCGTGGAACTTTTGAGTAAATTTATCAAATTAAAGAGAGATTTTAAAGAGAAATCTTTAATTCTCAAAACATCCTAGTTAGCAAAGCATAGTTTTCTTAAAAATCTACAAAATGTTTATGCATGATTCAGCCTTATTACGAGTGGAGGTTGGATTTCCACGCTGCATTCAGCCTTATAGTTTTCTTAAATCACATACTTGATCTATTCTTTAGGATAAAGTTATATTTGCTTCTGCATTTGATTGATCTTCCTATAGAAGATTGCATCGATCCTTCTTTAGGATAGAGTTTTGGTTTGCTTTAAATTTGATTGATCTTCCTCTAAAAGACTATCTCGATCTTTCTTTTAGATCGAGTTTTGATTTGCTTTTGTATTTGATCTCCTTCTAGAAGATTACCCCTTACCACTCTTCAGGTAGTGATTTAGGCTTTGACTGATTTCTTTGTTACCATCTTTAGATAATGATCATAACTTGGATCAAACCCTTTATCACTCTCTTAAGTTATGATTTAGGCCTTTTGTCTGGTGCATTTGGTTAGCTATCTTATGCAAAACCAAAGTCTTAACCGACCTCTCTCTAGGAGGTGCTTCAGCCAGGCCTTATAGACGGGACTGAAGGCTTGTTTGGTGCTCTGGTTAGGCCATCTTAGGCGGGACCAAAGGCTTACTCCATCCTCCCTCTAGGAGGCGCTCTAGACAGGCCTTATAGGCGGTTCTAAAGGTTGGTCAGTGCTCTAGCTATGCCATCTTAATCGAGACTAAAGTCTTAGTCTGTCATCTCTCTGGGAGGAGCTCCGGCCAGGCCACGTAGGCAGGACCGAAGGCTTGTAGTGCTTTGGCCAGGCCTTATAGGTGAGACCAGAGGCTTACTCCGACCTCCCTCTAGGAGGTGCTTTGGACAGGCTATGAAGGCAGGAATAAGGGCTTGTGCTTCAACCAAGCAATGTAGGCGGGACCAAAGGCTTGCGATGCTTTGGCCATGGAATTTCTGGCGGGACCAAAGGCTTACTCTGACCTCCCTCTAGTAGGTGCTTTGACTAGACCATCTTGGCGGGATCAAATGTTTTTCCCTTTATTTTAAGATATTCTTACTCCTTTTCATGATTGATCCTGTAGATATTCTTATTTCATTTTTAGAATCCTCCTTTATTGTTAGTTTGTTTAATATCTTTTTACACGCTCCTTAAGATTCCCTTGTCCAAGGAAATAGTTGATCATTCCTTCCAAGCTTTGACATTGATTAGTGCCATGACCATTTGAGCGATGATATCAACAATATATTGCCTCGGGATTTTGCTCATTCTTTGGTTGTTTCTTCTGAGAAGTCCAATAGTTTAACATTTCTTTAGTTCAGAGGTAAATGTCTTCATGAGAAGTGGTAAAAGAATAGTTCTTAGAAAGTTGTGAACTTTTAGAGGATGATTCCATTGATTTCCACTTAGCTCTTTTGTTGTATGTGATAGCCTCTTTAGCCTCCATAAAAAAATTTCTCCTTAAAGAGCTTTGGGTCTCGTTCAATCTATTGGAACGATTAAACACATTCTTCCACTATTGAGTGAATCGGTCAAAGTCTTTTGTTATTTTTCTTTCAAAGATGGTTCCACTTGTTTGGAGTTGAATTCTCTTTCTCATTTCTATAAAGATGTTATATTTCTTGTTCTTCTTCCCCAAAGCAAAGATTGGTGTAGATCCCTTTGTAAAATGAGTTTAAGATCTATTTATCTAGATCATAAGGAGGTACTTGCCTTCTCTTATTTTCCATGATATGTAGTGCTATGAACCTTAATACTTGCTCCTCATAAAGTCGAGGATCACTACTAATTTGATAGGTTGGCCTAACTACTCGAGGCTCGGAAGATCCTTGTTCGAAGATAATCATTATCCAAGTGAGGTTTGGAATGGTTTCTTAATGGAATATGCTTGGTAGAAATAGATCCTTTAATCCATATATATGTAGGTCAATGGTAGTTCCACTTGTGGGTTAAGCGAAGACAGAGGTTCAAGCCATCCTTCAAGCACTAAAATGTAAATAAATTTCTTTGTTAACCCCAGAAATGTGAAAAATGAACAACACTTGGTAAAGGATTGGCTAAGGAAGTCTTATGCCAACTCGTTGGAAGTGCATGTGTTCAATAGCTAGGCCCAAGTCATGTTGAAATGTTCTATAGTGAAGCCACAGTCATATCAAAATGTTTAATAGTGAAGCCAAGGCCACGCTGAAATCATATCATAAATC
Organism: Allium fistulosum; assembly: GCA_030737815.1. NCBI lineage: Eukaryota > Viridiplantae > Streptophyta > Magnoliopsida > Asparagales > Amaryllidaceae > Allium > Allium fistulosum. The sequence goes on along the minus strand of CM060904.1, from coordinate 1,120,201,565 downwards.
ATAAAATCATGCCTCTTTATTGAATATGCTATGCGATTGTAAATGTACAAGCCCTTATTTACAAAAAGGGTTGCAAGATTACAATTGCATTAAAACCCCCAAATTTATTCAGGGTTACAAAATTTAAAAAGTAAGAAGTAAGAGAAGAATTAATTCCCCTTCCTCCATGCCCATAGGTCAGTATTTATAGAGGCTGAGAGGTGCGGCATGGTTGCCACATGTCACTTCTGACATGCTTAGTTTTCGGTATCATCAGCCATCTTAGTGGTATTTGGCTTCATGCTCTATTTTGAAGGTTTTTTGCAATCCTTTGTGTATTAGTGGTTTACAACATCATCTTTCAGCATTTATGATCTACATTCAGCTTTATAGCTTTCGGCATCACCCCAAGAAATGAAGGCATGCGACATCCTTTGTCGCACTGTTGAGCTAGGAGAATAATTAAGGGTTTATGATTCACGACATCACTTGTGTAACATTCCTCCACACATTGTCCCTTCTCAATGACTCTCATTATGCTATTGATATTCGACATTATGCTGGGTTAATGGTTGATGACACCATCCCTTGCTTCAATAACACACGACAACTCTGGTAACTACTGATTATCTTTAACATCAATGCCGCCTTGCGACATTCTTTGAAGGCCGATATTTTGCGACATCAAAGGGAGGTGGCATCATCTAGAATTCGACATCAATCCTTATCTTGATGAACTGTAGCGTTGGCTTCCTATGACATCATTCAATGGTGATATGCGATATAGACGAGATGTGTCATCGATGGTATACAACATCTCCGAGCATGCTGATGACTTGCGATATGCTTTCCTTCGAATCATCACTTCCCTGATGATATGCAGAATTGATGGTATTTAACATCATTGTAGGATTTCGATGTCCTTTTTTTTGCTAGTCCTCGACATTGGCTTTCATACTGATGAGGTTCAGCATCCTTCCTTTCACTGATTTAAAATCCCCTTTGTCTTTGGCTGCGATATCCTTTGATTTCGGCATTTTTGATGTCGACCTACCCTCATGCCTTCGAAATCATGAATGGTAGTAACATAAAGCATACCCCAATAATTTGGCATTGGGTTGTGAATCGGTTTGCCAATCTAATGGATTTAATGCCGTTGAGGATCGGTAAAATGATCCGTTGCTATTTTTTGCTTGGTCGTAGGAGTAAGCCAAGCAAAACTAGGATTGCTGAAGAGGAAGAGAATTAGGCTCGCTAATGATGTTTTGGGAGAAAATGTGACAGTAACGCATGATGTCAATTTCATCAATTTGAATAATATATGAAAATTATACATTTCCGTATGGCATGAATATAAGATAACAAAGATACGGAAGTGAAGGTTGCGGTGGCCGGTGGACGGCATAAAATGGGAGAAGCAAGAAGGGGCAAAGGCGGGTTGGAGGACGGAGTAAGAAAGGGTACAAATGTAAGAAGATTGGCTACGAAGGGAATTTTCTTTCTAGCTTTGGAGAATAATTTTGTTAGGGGTTGAAGATCGGTGAAGACGACATTAGAATTATTCTTTCTGCAGGATTTGATCAAAAGGACATGTGGCAACCGCTCAATTTTTTACAAAACTGGAAACAAAAAGACTGAAAAAATTAAACTCGGCTTTCTTGTATAATATAATAGATATGAAAATTTCGCCCGAGGTGAATGATGTCGTGCTGATGCTGTCGATTTGAGGATGGTTGCAGATTACAAAGGCTTTGTTGTGATGTCGATTAGTTTAGGTAAATCTTTGAAATTTGTAGTGTCTAACTCTGATGCACAAATTTGATAATGGTGTGTGAAGTTGGTTTGGTTTTATTTTCTGGTCGATGGTCATATTTTGGATTGTCATAGGAGGTGTATAGAGTGATGTTTGTTTTGGAATAATATCCACTGTTGTTGTAAATATTTTCATGATACTTAAAATATGTATAAAATATTATATTCTTTGGAGTGGTGTTTGGAGTGTATCTGTATGTATGAAGTTGTTTGGTTTGAGAAGAAATGGTTGTGTTGTCGGATTTGTATTTGATTTAGGTGATTGGATAAGGGTGTTGTGTTGCTTGCTTATTGTTTTTTAAGCGATGTAGTGTGATCCAATTGATTTAATATGGGAATATGATGGGTTTAATTAGACTATGTAGAGGAGAATTAAGATTTGAGTAGAGTAGGAGTCGAGCAAATGCACATGCACATAATCGTACATTCAGCCATTGGAGCACCTAATTTTGTGATTTATGATTTTTTATTAACATTGAGAGAATTTTATTCCAATAATGTGGGGGCGGTTTAAAATCTTGAGGGGAAATGGGACTGGGAGGTAGGAACGTACATGTGATGCAAATATGTAGGTGTTTCATTCAGTATTTCAAAAATGCACCGTGGAATTTCTACTTGGAGAATTTACTTTATTAATACTAGAGAAGAGATAGAGATATATAGAGAGATAATATGTGTATATAAATTACATTAATTTCGATTTTACTCTCTAATTATCATAATTTTTCGTTACTAACTTCAGTTTCCAACAATTCCATCATTCATATATGATTTTAAATTAAAATCCATAAACATTCACCTCAATATTCATAGTTTTTCAATAATTCAACTAGTATCAACAAACTATCATTTCATTGGCTTTTAACATCAAATCTCCATTATATTTCATATTATATCTTTATTAATTACTGTTCAAATGCAGAATCATCTAATTTAATCTGAAACCCTAAACTATAATTATCAAAGTATCGAGCAAGATTGACTAGTTATGTGTTAATGAAGATGAAAAACTACTCACAAAGATCCAAAATGATCTCGATTGCTCACTGTTCGGAATTGGGTCCGCCTCCAAATCGACTTGTTTGCTCCTCTAATTCATATTAGAACATAAACCTCAACTCACTGTTCGATCCGACGTTTAATTTATTGAATTTCATGAATAACCAAGTGAGTAATTTGATTGAAAGAGGGGTTTTCTAGTTTTATAAGACAAGAGGAAGATGAAAAATACGTAGAGAGATGAATTAAATTCAGAAATCTGTGAACGACCCGCTATTTATGGCTAGAGAGAAGTGTCTGTTCAAGTTAAGTTGGGTTCAGCTTATTTTAAATTAAGAATTTGAAATATAAAAACAATGATATCTCTCACATTCGGATTCCGATTCGAACAAACTAATATACGCGCACATAAGAAAAACGAGACGGTGACAATAGCACTAGTTTCATTTCCAAATTCAAACATTTGAAAAAAAAAGACTATTTTGTCATTCGAAGTTAAAATTATCCATTTTATTTATTTTTAATTATCGAAAAATACGGATTATTACATATCACTGACCCGAAAAACATGTAGTATTCGTCTCATATTAGCGTTGATTGTGTAAAAATATGCTTGAATTTGTGCAAAAAATAGGAAAAATAGGAAAGAGTTTGAATTGAGAAATGGAGAAGACGACGGGGAAAATGGAAGGAGAAGAAGACGTCAAACTAAGAGGAAAGGTCAGATAAGTTATAATAGCTTATCTTTCATTAATAATGCCGGAAAAACAAACGGCTAAATTTCGTTCTATGTTTTTAGCTATTGTGTTGCACTACGGTATAGTCAAAATTAGTCTACAAACAGTTTATAATTATACGGTTTGGCTTAAAGTGAAAAAGAAAAAAGAAAAATGGAGTTCAAATCTATATTATACTATTATTACTGAGTTAGATTTCAATAGCTCACAAGCCCCTTAAGTATTTTGTGAAATGAACAGTCACTTTTTTTATTTTGCTTATTCTTTCTATTTGTTCCCAAACCTACTCACGTTTAATTAAAAAAAGGTAGGTTACTTCTTGCCCATTCCATAAAATCCTAGCTCATAAAATAATGAAGATGAATATCGACCGATGTGGAAATCAACGATTGCTTCTCTCCTTCTTTGTCAGTATGAAAACTTCCACCTTAATTTTCCTGTTTGCGTATTTCTCCTCCAATCCCCTAATTATTCAGGTAATTTTCAATTCTTTGGATATGTTGTTTTCGATTTTCAAACCTGATTTAACTCCTTGATTTTTTCGATTTGCTTATGTCTTCATTTTTTGTTTTACCTTCTTAATGTTCGAAACAAACGTAGTTGCTTCATTGGTTTTCTTCGTCTATATTTCAAGTATCGTTATCCTTCCTTACTATTCTTTTAATTATTACGTTATCCATATTTAGGATTTGATGATAATTTGGGTTGGTTTAATATTTAGAGCATGATGATTTGAGATTTGGCTGGAACAGACAGATCTGTTAGATGATTTGAGGTTGCTCTAATTAAGGTTGCTTCATTGTTTTTTTCTACAAGTAACTATATAGATTATTAATATTTTGTTCCCATGGTTAATTGGAAGACAAGGCGAATGATTTGAGACATGTTCTTTGAATTTATTTTAAATTACAATTTCAACAAAAATGGAAAACCTTAACAATAAAATGGAAAACCTATAACGAAGTGCATTTTGAGCTCAGCCGCTATATAGCAAGTAAGGTTTATTTTAATGTCTTATTACTGTGATCATAGGAGATAACTCTATGTAATGAATAAAGAAGAAAGTAGCTATCTTCATATAAGTATGTTGAATAACAATTATGGAAGTTCTGAAGTTATAACTAATCTAAGTATTATAAGAATCGACGTAGAGATTTACATTTGCTTAAGAAAAAAGAATCCGTAAGACATCAGGTGTTTCTGTGTGCATTCTTTTGTGATTTGCTGATTTAACAATAAAAATATAGCAGTTTTGTCTGTACTAATGGGTGATTTATGTTTTGTTTGGTTAGATTACGTTAAACGTCTAAATGAACAAAATTATTTGAATAAGTGCCACCAAGTGATATTATGGATGCGCACTATAACTATAAGACATTATAATATGAGGTGTTCAAAAGAATGTACTATAATTTTGTTTCGAGTAGCACTATTTACCTTTAAGTTCTTGACTATACCATTTTAAGATAGCTTTATTTATTCAAAATTAACATGTATTTATTTATACCCACATAAATAACCTTTTTAGGCACTTACTATGTGTCTGCTGCTATATCAAGTAAGGCGGGTGCAAGTGTAGCTGAAGTAAAAATAGGCTTTTTTATAGCACAAAATGGAATCGTTCATTGCCAACTCCCTATTTAAACATGATTCGGATAACAATAAGATCTTTACAACTATGAGCTTATAAATCTGAAACTAAAATGAATATACAGAGTTGTGTAGCAAAATAAAACAACTGTAAGAAATATTGAAGGAAAACAGTAACAATTTTCCCATAATTAGAAATTTTATTGATGTACTTTGAAGTCATAGTTACATGTCAAAGTTAAAGATTTCTTTTATTAAGCCATGCATTATTAAAACTATTAAAGATAACTTATTTTATATTGCATTTTATTTTAGTATATAATTACGACTAAGAATATTATCAGTTAATTTTATTTCAGCATCTGACATTTTAAAACTAATTTTTACCTTATATTTATTAGATGATCATATTAAAATTGTTTTAAATTTGATGGATATGACATAGTTTTCCAACATATTACTGTAAATTTCCATGCATTCTTCCCTGCACTATATCATCTGTCATATTTTATAAATAGAAGTACTGTCCGTTAGCAATTTCTATAATATTGTTTTTTTGTTTTATTCAAAATTATCATTTACGCATTTTTTAACTGTTATAATCCATTGAATGCAAATTTTCAACAAAGTGCACACCACTGATATTGTACTTGGGATGTTTTAATAGCTCCGTGTTTATTTACGCTTTCTATGTTAGTTGGACAATAATAAAATAATGCACAATATATGACAATGTAATGATAATTCACTCCATTTTTATAAATTTACTATTAGACATCAATCGGAAGCTTGGTTCAACTCAAGTGTATCGGTAGGAGAATGGGAAGAAGTAATCAATGTTTACTGCTGATACAATTGTTAGAGATTTATATATTCGCTATAATCTATACTCTATATAGATAATAAGAAGAAAATTGATCAATTAAGCTTTGTGATTTTTAAAGTATCAACTACCTTGGTAACCATATATTCATATAAGGATGTTTCACTTTTTAGCCGAACTGGGATGGGAAATTGAGTAGGTTTCTTCAGCGCTGTTTTATTTTCTCATAAAATAATTATATTTTTGTATATCTAATTTTGGTGTTCATCTTGCAGCTTTGGAATTTAACGTAATTGTTCCATTCTTCGGTATTTGCATTCTTTCTGGTGTATATACTTACTACTATCATGTTGAGCCTTTTTCCCTTATTATTGCCAATTTTTTTCTTGGTTTTCTGTTTTATTCCAACTTTTTTGGGTGAATATAACAGCCTTCTTCATTTCTGTTGGCTTTGGTTTATAATTTTTTCCATTGTTTTAAAGAGTCATAGGAAGGATGCAAAACTCTTTTGATTTAGAATATCACGATGATGATTTGTTTCAGGTCATTCTGTAATTCTGTATATGCATAGAAGGGATAATAAGTTAATGATAAGGTACGGTTTTATATATAAATACTATGTTCATGATTTATCTTAGGCTATTTTTTGATTTTTAGTTTCATTAGTTCTTTATATATCATATAATGTAATTTAGCCAATTATAAATGTTTGTTTATATAGAGTTTTTTTACGATGTTAAAATTTAAGCATTACTTTATGCAATTCAATCAACAAGCTATTGTATTACACGGGAAAAAGAAAAGAAAACTGGGACATAATACATGATAACTTAAAACCAAAGCCATCTTTCGTGGAAGCACTTGATTGTCATTCTCATCTCCATTTTGTTGTAAACTCTCATGTTTATCATTGGAAGAATTTGTGTAATTATATTTAAGAAGGAATTCTAGAACAGTTCCCATAGCAATGAGCGGGAGTCCAGTCATGTATATACAACTAGAAAAATGCATAATAAACATGTTCTAAAATAACCGGTGCTTTATCCTATATGAGACTCTCAAGTTTTAACATTTTAACTATGCCATACAGTAATGTAAATAAAATAACCATGAATAACACTTATCCTAAACACATGCTTCAATGAGTAGAAATAAATATTACTGTATTTACATTAGTGTCACTTTCCAGCTACTATTTAGTTTGGTTATAGTTTATATAGAGATACTGGGTTCGTCTATTATTAGTTGAGTTCATTGTTATTTTTTTCATAAAAAGATATTGGGTGTTCATGAAACTGATAATAAATGTTATTTCGTTAAGTAACACAATGAAACATTATTGGTTAAATAACATAAACGGACAGTGTCACTAAATGATTTCTGTCTGTTTTAGTATTAGCTATTGACAAATGTATTATTACATTGAATACATAATGGAATACTATTTGTAATGGACATAGCTATCAGATCATTTGTGTTCAATTTACTTCCCTACTATTAACTTGCAATCATCGGTGCATTCATTAAATGCCCATTTCATTTTTTCTAAATCTATTTTAAAGATTACCAAACAATATAATTTTCTAAAGGTTATTAGCACAACTTAAAGTTGCAATTATGTTTTGATTGCTCCTGATGTGATAAAACCAGTGGTAGTAACATCTAGACGTATTATTGAGAAAGACTTGGAGATTTATTGATAATTAATATGAATTATTTCTTCTTTTTTGAATAATTTATATATGTTAAATATGTGTTAGTATGTTAGCTTTGCTATAAACCATTAAAAATATGTTGGTTCTTTCAATAAATATTATTACAAGATGTTTTTCAATAAATAGCCTACTATGAAATTGTATAACAATTATAATTACATAGAAGCACTGTTACGGAAGCTGCATCTTTATAGAAATATGGCTATAATCATGTGAAATATTATTATTCCATACTTATATAACATAGACCACCATCATATTCAATTAACAATAATTTTTCAATGATTATGTTATTTGAAAGCTAACCATATACGAAATCAATAATTATAGCGACGTTAACTATTAACACTGCATATATTTTGTTAATTTGTGGAGTGAAGAATCGTAAATTCTATGCATCGCTTTTTCTTAAATTTAAACTAAATGTAATTACTCCATAATAGTATAAAGGTGACCACCATTATATTCCACTGGCTATAATTATTTTAATTGATTATGTATATTAATAGCTAACCATATGAATATTTCATTATCATATCGGTATAAACTATTAGTACTATATTTGTTTCATCAATTTACAAACTTAAAGACCTAATAAATCGTTACATCAACTTTAATGATAATTTTGTGCACTACCATAATTTATTAAAAAATGATGAAATTAATTCTTTTACTATTTTAATGCAAAATTTATATTTTTGAATTTTGATTTTTTTGATTACTTTGATGTCCTCATGTCATCTAACTGTCTTGATATAAAATTTGATCAGACCAGATTAAATCATAATATCATGTATAAACTAATTGCTTTGATTTCTATTATTTTACTATTGTAAATGAATTCATAATCCAACAATCACATTCTCTATAGTTTTTTTATCATTTTTTTAAGCATTCTTATTTCACGAGTGGTTTCAATTTTCAAATTCTCCACTAAAAAGAACAGAAATAACAATAAATAAATTCCTACAAAGATATCTGCAACTTAATTTATTGTCATAGCATTCAAAACTAATAATGATGTGGCAGTGGACAACGAATGTAAGGTGGTTAATTTGTAGAAATATAGATTTCTTTTGCCTATTTTCATGCATTATACTTATATTTAACATGTCCTTAAGCATCGATCATATATGGCATTAAATGAGGGTGTATCTCAAACTACTATAACTTGAATAGCTCAAAAACATGTTTGCTTAGATTTATATGTAGGGTGATTGGAGTAATGAATATCACGAAGGTGTGTTATCGTCCGAGGCAAGCATAAATGGAGCAGGTACAATGTCTATGGATATGCACTATCGAATATTGTCATGCAAATATGAATGGATTGAACCTTTTGTACTCATTTTATTTGGGATTAAGGTTTTATTTAGTCCATGACCTTCCAGTAATTTTAACTTTATTGGGATATAGTATTTACATAACATAAACTTATAATTCATTTAATATTAAATTCGTAGTTATATTAGATTCTTGAAACTAACGACATGGCCGCTTAGGACTTGAAATCAAGGTTATATTATTTTCAAAAATTGTATATTAGTCTTCAATATAAAATAAATTGATATTCATTGTATTTTACAAACTAAATTTGCATATGAAATCTCCATTTATATGGCATGCTTTATTTATACCGATATTTTAGTACGCATGCGATGCATCCCATTCATTTTTATATATTTTTGGCCGTGGTTAAAATTTTGGAATTAGGAAATTATTGAATTGCATATGTTTCAATGGCATATAACTGGTTGCAAATCAATTGACAAATTATGAACGAAATGGTGTTGTCAACACAGAATAAAGAATTTGGAACCCTTTAATTACATAGAGGTACATAAATAATACCTTTTACAATGTGGTTGTTGGTTAAACTTCTTACTACTTCATTTACGCCAATTCTGGGAAACTAGATCATTGATCTCTAAATTTATATAATTGTAGGTGATAATATAATTCTTTTGGTTCTCTTTACTGTTAAATCTACCTTTTTCTTTAGTTACAATTACAAACTTAGATTAGTTGAAATTAACGATTAAGGACTCTTAGCAAATTGATTTTACTTTTTGTACTTTATCCATACTCTTGAATTCAATGGTTTAACATTTACCAACATACCAGGAGAAATAAATTTGTAATATATTAGTGTGAAGTACCGTAATTAAATATTTGATGAGACCATATGCACTACCTTCTTATGCAAATGGACAGACTAATCTTTAGAAAGTGAGCAATTTAATTCTACTTTTTTGCATAGCAAAAGTTGAACCCACAAAAAGTTTGGATGGAGGCTTTGAAACTTTTCCCATGGTTTATGAGCTTAGTATAATAAAATTTGATTTTATTAATACTAATCTTCAACCATTTCTTCAAAAGATTACGTTTTCAATTAGTGAATGTTGTATCAGGTTGCACTAAACTTTTGTTTGTTCATAAAACTTCTTCAGTGTTTCAGGTAGGTTGAGCTGATTGATGAAAAAATGGGTTTGAAAACATTATTCATAATTTTGACATCATCAGATTGAAGAAGTCCCAGATGTTTTAGTATTGACAAAGTTTATCCTTAGCAGTATATAGGCTTACTACAGACATCATCAGATAGAAGATGGTGCTGCCTCAAAAATTAGTTTATAAGTTTTTGGTACATGCTCTAAAATGATATTACTGAATCATATTAACTTATGAGGTTAAGCTAATGATTTGATTGTATCGAATGCAATGTACCTTATGACATGGCTAATAACCGTATTGAATGCCAATAGTGACACTCATGTCAAAAGTTGCATTTATCTCTCTCGGTGTCCTATTTTCCAAACATAGAACTTTTGGTATAAGTAATCTCATACAACATTAAAACTCACTTTCTCTTTTTTTACTTTGAACTCTTTATTGTATTACGAAGAAGGGGTTAAACTTATTGTGATGTGCTAATAGAACAATGATTTTATTAAATAATAACGGTAATGGATAGTGATTAATATTTTGATTGTTTGATTCATAGATCTTGGAATTGAAACTCACTAACATCAAATAGTATATGTTCAGAAAAATATAGACATATCTATATAGAGTATTATGTCTATTTTTATGAACTTATATTTAACATTGACATATATCTTACATATTGAAAAGTTGTAGCTTTGTTGTAATAACACATCAGACTATATGGGCTTCATTAGATTAATAACGTATTAATTGCTAAATGGATATATATTGGTTTACAGTGATATGTACTTCGAGTATATGATTTTGTAATGAAAAATGAAGCTCAGTTGTCCAAAAAGGTTGCTCGTTATGTGTAATATATTATAGTGTAATGCATTACATTGTTGTCTATGATCCAAATTTTTGCATCTTTCATTTCATTTTAGTTAGCAATCATCAATCTAATATTAACCTTTTTAGAGGTAGATGGTGAAATTAGATATTTATATCCACACGACTAAAATAGAATTTTATAAACAAAATATTTTACATTGGATTAAAAATAGTACCGTAAATAATAATTTTTTTCACATGGGACTTAACTGTAACTTGATTCATTGGTTTATTTACTTGATTTATTTGAAGGATCTTTGTAAATAACATGCATGGTTATATCTTTGCCTTCATGCCACTTTCATGAGCATAGAAAATTGGTACATTTATTTTATTGCATTGAGTAGAATATAATTTGACATTTTTACTAAAACAATTGTTAAACAAAATCATCTTTTGGACAATATCTTAAGCATGAAATGAGAAATAGTCAATTTAATTGTTAATAATTCTACAATAACACAAAAGTTCAACAACAATTACAAAAATAAATATAACTACGGTCCGTGTGCGAAGCACGGGTCCGCACTAGTTTACTTAGTGATGATTTCTTGATTTGGGGCTTTGCACGAAAGGTCTCTATTTCTGATGTTATTACAAGAAAAGTCCCTGTAAAAATAAGTTTGTAAATTAGGTCCCTGTTTTTTCTAAATTAGAAAGTGCAAATTAGTTTGCGCTTTTTAAAAATTTCAAAAATTTTAGAAAAATTTCAAAATTAGAAAACGCAAGTTACCTTGCGCTTTTCAAAATTTTAAAAATTTCAAAAAAAAAAAATTCAAAATCAGAAAGCGCAAACTAGGTTGCGCTTTCCTGATAGAAAGTGCAAGATAACTTGCGTTTTTCAAAACTTTAAAAATTTCGAAAAGATTTCAGAAACAGAAAAGTACAGTGACTAAATTTACGTATTCATTTCTAGGGACTTTTTCTATAACAACATTAAGAACATGAACCTGTCACCCTTTTCTTGATTTATAAATCTCGTTGATTTTGGAGTGCAGAAAGACAATGCTGTTATTATGTCAACGTGGATGCGTAAAGAGTAACCAATGAAACGTTGAGTTTACGTGTGGAAACCAATAAGATGTTTACACGTGGGTAGTTGTACAGTTGATGACTCGTTGAGTCGCATCCTGAGCTCAGTAACAACCTAACCAGGCCGTGAGCAGATCAAAATCATTGCACAGGCGTTATTAAAATCTCTCGGTTTTTTATCCCAGTATCATAACGAGTTAAAAAGTTGCAAGAAAATGGAGAGATCTAAGATCTTCTTTTTGCTGTTTGTCGCACAAACGCTAACTGTAGCTCTCTTCTTTGGAACTTCACTCGCAGACGGTGATGACGTCACCGTACTAACGGAAGAGAACTTCGAGAAGGAGGTCGGTCAAGCTCGCGGCGCTCTCGTCGAATTTTACGCTCCATGGTAAATTTGCGATCCGATAAAGTTTTGGATTGGCGATTATGGATCTTATGTTATTAATTTTTGGATGTTTTCTTTGATTGTGGCGTCGTTAAATCATCGATTATACTTCCTTTTATTTATGATGTCGAATTTTGATTTGAACTTAACGAATTTACACCATGATCTGATAGTATGGAGTTCTTTTGAAAATGAATAAGGTGTTTAGATGAAAGCGTAGAATGGTGATAAGTTTATTTATGATGTCGGAGCTCGTTTGTTAATTTTGAATTAGGAACCAACTGTTTCCAACTTGAGTTATACTCACATTGTGGCTATGCTATTATGTACTCCTTGTCCAACTTGGGCCAATTAAAGAAATGCTAAACTTATCAAAATCTTACCAACAGGAGAGCCATCTTAGATCCATACATAAGTTTTTCTCTTGTTTGTCTGATTAGGATTGATGAGTGTACCATTGTTCATTCTATTATATAAGCTTCTCATTGTAAAATTTTAGTTTTTGTAGGTCTCATCTTAAAGGAACTAGACTCCATATGGTGATAATTTGTTGAAGATTAAGTAGTTGTTTCCCATTCTATGATATAATTATATTATAGAGCTTGCATTCTTCATTTATTAGTTATCAGCGTGGTACATCATTCATCTCTGTGCTACTTGAACTAAGAACAACCAAGTCAAAATGATAACACGGTAAGTACGCCTTTTCTAAGTACCTGCATGTACTAATAAAAGCAGTCTGATACCAGCACCGACGAACAAAACTAGGATTATATATTGCAGCATGTAAAATCAACACTATATTGTTGTTTTATCAATTTTTTTGTTTTTGTTTTTGTATTTTTGTTTTTTGTTTTGTTTAATATTACGATGATGGATCAACTGGTGCTTGTTCCTCTTAAGTTTAATAATGCTAAGTTAGATCACTTTTACATGCTTTTGTTAATTTGTAGTATCTTATTCTGGTGTGCAGGATGAAATATTAATTATTGTCATATTTTTTAGTGCTTTTGCGAAATGGTCTCTAATATATATATTATTTTCATCTTTGTAATCTTGATTATTTTCTGTGATTGTAGTTTCTTGTGTACTCATCTTTATAAACTAGTTGCTTATTATTTGATTAATATTGACAAATTGAATAATTTTGGTATTGTTGGTTTTGATGTTTGTTTCTCTAAAATTATTACTGTATTTTAAGAAACTTTGGTTTCCAGCTTATGACAACAATTGTTTGATATAAAAGATTAATGTGAATAAAAGCGAGTAAAAGCATCCAGCAGTATGCTTCCGCAATAATTCATATAATTAATATATATATTTTCTGGTCCAAGCGATATACACACTATATATACTTTGATGGTAGATGATTTAGATGGGCATGATATGATTGGAACATAAATCCATTTTTGTTTATGTAAATCAGCAAAGGCAAAATAAATCTTTGTTTTCTATTTAATGTCATTTTTATAGTGGTTTAAAAATGGTTTCAGAATTTGGTCAAATAACAAAATGAAAATACCATGAAATTTTATTCTTGTATATATAGTAAAATAATTTAGTATTTACATAGATATTCATATTTTAATGACATATTTTCATGACTCGGGTGGCTAATGACATTGGAAAATGCTGCTGTAACCTTTTTTCATTTGTAAGGTTTTATGTAGTTAAATCCTAAAGTTTATTTTCTTCTAATATGATACTCTACTACTACATAATTTTCTTAAGAAAATTACTAATATGTCTGCAAACAAACTACAAGCTGATACTTGTTCGGTGTTTGTGTATGGTTTTAGTTTGTAATTTTAAGGTTTGAATTTCTTAGCTAAAGGTCTGTGTGTGTTTGTGCACTTTTGCGTGCACATGTGTATGTGTGTGCACGTGCGATGGTTAGGGCTTACCGATGATCATTCTTATGATATATGCATTGTTCTTAGCTATGTCTGTTGTTGTGTGTGTGCATGCGTGCATGTGTGTGTGCATGCAGGATGATTAGGGCTCATCGATGATCATTCTTATGATATATATATGTGTGTGTGTATGTATCTTGCTTTGCTTTGTTTGTACTGATTAGGGCTTAGCTATGTTTGTAATGATTAGGGCTCGTTGATGAGGTAATAATGATTATGTTCTAGAGTAGTAATTTTATTATTTCAAAGCACAAATAATGTTTTATTCATTTTGACGCAAAAGAGAGTCAGATGGTTTACTTTACATAACCATTGTGAAGGATTCTAAATTTGTTCTTTTGTTATGATGTTAATTAGGTTCCGTTGTTATTAGCATCTTTCGAGTGTCAGTATTTTTATCTGATGATGAAGTATTTTATTTGTATGTAAGGTTTGCATATGATCACTAATTTGGTTACTTCGTCTGCAGGTGTGGGCACTGTAAGAAACTTGCCCCTGAGTATGAGAGGTTAGGTGCAAGTTTCAAGAAGGCAAAATCTGTATTGATTGGAAAGGTAAGATATATTGTGTATCAAATGAAATTAAAATATGTTTATGTTTCTAACATATTTATGAGATAATCAATTGTCAAAATGAAACACGATACCGTAAAACCATTAATCAATTTAACTTGTAATAACCAAGCTTCTGGTAGTACAATATTGGCCTGTTATATTGTTTTCTAAGAAACCTTGTTGAAATTGATGTAATCTTATTCCTCGTGTATTCTTTTACGATTAACCAAGGTGGACTGTGATGAGCACAAGAGTGTGTGCAACAAATATGGTGTCAAAGGGTACCCAACAATCCAATGGTTTCCAAAAGGTTCTTTGGAGCCAAAGAAGTAAGTTTCATCAATCTATGCATCTGTTTATTTTCATATCATAAAAGTGCTGTGCTTTTTAGTAGGAAAGTATGTAATTCTCAAATAGCGCTTCTTTTGCAATTTATTAAAAGAAAAACATTTACTCTGGGTGCTATTGTCACACAATCCTGTTAAATTTCAAAATAGTTTAAACATCCTTCCTAAATACATAATAAAACCAAGTCTCTATTTTTGAATTTACAATAACATACCGGTTATATACATCATTTCTTCATAGAATAATGAAACTGAAATTTTAGTAGGAAAGTGTATAATGCTCAAATAGCGCTTCTTTTGCAATTTATTAAAAGAAAAACATTTTATTCTGGGTACTATTGTCACACATTCCTATCAAATCAAATTTCAAAATAGTTTAAACATCCTTCCTAAATACATAATAAAACCAAGTCTCTATTTTTGAATTTACAATAACATACTGGTTATATACATCATTTCTTCACAGAATAATCAAACTGAAATTTTATTTTCACCATCGAATCATCAAATTTATACTTTCCTAACAAGATTTATGTCATACATAAAACTAGACATATAAGAATATTTGCACCACCTCCACAATTTAAAAAGCAATGTTAATTAGTGCAAATATTTCCACATGCACTTTCGAACAAACAATTTAAACTACATTCTTTTACTGCAAATATTAAAAATAGAGCACAAAATAAGATTATGATACTAAAAATTCATTAATATCAATATAAGCTTGTGGACAATTGATGGGAAATTAAAGTTTCAAAGCTGGTAAAACAGAAAAGAATTTAGAAATTACATAGAATTGATTCCTCATAACTAGAAATAGTTATGTCAATGTATTTGAAACATATGTCATTGTTGGTCATATGTTTTTTTATTATAGTTGCATTGAAGTGCGAATATTTTTCTTCCTTGAATTAAAGTCCAAATATTTCCACATGCACTTTCGAACAAACAATTTAAACTACATTCTTTTACTGCAAATATTAAAAATAGAGCACAAAATAAGATTATGATACTAAAAATTCATTAATATCAATATAAGCTTGTGGACAATTGATGGGAAATTAAAGTTTCAAAGCTGGTAAAACAGAAAAGAATTTAGAAATTACATAGAATTGATTCCTCATAACTAGAAATAGTTATGTCAATGTATTTGAAACATATGTCATTGTTGGTCATATGTTTTTTTTATTATAGTTGCATTGAAGTGCGAATATTTTTCTTCCTTGAATTAAAGTCCAAATATTTGTATGTAAAGTATAGTATATTATAATAATTGGGGGGAAAATGCAAAATGTTTACACTATATGAATACAATTTGCATTGCTATTAGAAAGTGCAAATGTTTTCAGTAAATAAGTAAATTTTGTGCTATTTATTTCAAAGTGTATGTAGTTGCAAATATTTGCATTTATCCATATTTTGAAGTAAATAATGCATTATTTTAATTATTCAATGCATATATTTACAATTTGAAGTAAACAATGCAACTATTAGCATGTGTGCACTTTTAAACAAACCCTGCAAATATTTGCAACTACATACACATTGAAGTGCGAATATTTTTCTTCCTTGAATTAAAGTCCAAATATTTGTATGTAAAGTATAGTATATTATAATAATTGGGGGGAAAATGCAAAATGTTTACACTATATGAATATAATTTGCATTGCTATTAGAAAGTGCAAATGTTTTCAGTAAATAAGTAAATTTTGTGCTATTTATTTCAAAGTGTATGTAGTTGCAAATATTTGCAGGGTTTGTTTAAAAGTGCACACATGCTAATAGTTGCATTGTTTACTTCAAATTGTAAATATTTGCATTGAATAATTAAAATAATGCATTATTTACTTCAAAATATGGATAAATGCAAATATTTGCACCGAATAATCAAAATTTGCACTATCAATTTCAAAGCGCAGCAAGTGCAAATATTTTATTCAAAGTGCAGTTATGTGCAAATATTGTCTACAAACTACAGATATTTGCACAATAAATTTTTACCATAATAGTTAACATGTTGCATTTTGTTCAAATGAAATGAAATTTCAATCTGATGTTGCAAACGAGTGATATCATATTTTTGTATTTGTATATGGATGCAAGTTCAAATAAAATATGACTATATAAAAATAAGGACTGTGTTTTTATTTGCTTGCTAGGAAGAAGGTTTTGTAGATTAAGTTTTGTTTTTATAGACAATGTCATATTATCCACTTCTATTCTGATCATTTTCAATTCCACAGGTATGAAGGTGCACGCAGTGCAGAAGCTCTGGCTGAGTTTGTGAATTCTGAAGAAGGTAATAGTACTAAAAATATGCGGACTATAGTATTGTTTTATTAAATAGTGTAATGAAGTCCCCACACAACACTCACAACAACCTGGTTGTGGTGATGATAATTTTTATTTTGTTAGTAATTAATGGTGGCAGCTGACAACTTGCATTGACATACCCTTTTGTGATATAATTGTTTAACCAATTGAGTTTCTTTAAATGATATAATAATATTTTATTGCTTCATGGTACTTGAGTTTTTACATAAACATGATTACGTGAATTTTATATATTTTTGAATGCAGGAATCAATGTGAAGCTGGCCACGGTTCCGTCTAGTGTAGTAGTGTTGACATCAGAGACATTTGACCAAATTGTACTAGATGAAACAAAAGACGTTCTTGTGGAATTCTATGCCCCTTGGTTAGTCAAAATTAAAGGCTTAGATTGTTTCTCTTACGAATATCTCATGCGCTTTCGGTTTAAGAATGTGTCTAAGGTGCTCTGTTTTTTTTTCTCTGTTTCTATAGGTGTGGACATTGCAAAAGCCTTGCTCCAGTAAGTATTTAATGTCTTTGATGGAAATGTACATAGTTCTGTACTTGTTGAACTTACTTTAGTCGTTATCTGTAAGCATTTTTTACGCTGAGGAATTGTTAATAACATACCAGCTATTTTGTCAAGGGGTGTCAATATGTAGTTGTACTCGACCTGTTGGTATTCTCAGACAAAAATGTTCTGAATAATTGAATGTCAATTTAACCTTTTAACCTGGCTAATTAACCATTGCTTCATTTGTTATTATTTAAAGATCTATGAGAAAGTCGCCAATGTTTTTAAATCCGAAGAGGATGTTGTAATTGCTAATCTCGACGCTGATAACTACAAGGATTTGGCTGAAAAGTAAGTTTTTTATGCATGCAAATATATCTTATAGGTTATGTTAAAGAAGTTGGTTTACATGTACTCTTGGTTATGTTTCCAGGTATGGGGTAAGTGGATATCCCACTCTTAAGTTTTTTCCCAAGGGTAATAAAGCTGGTGAGGATTATGATGGTGGTCGTGAGGTTGACGATTTTGTTACCTTCATCAATGAGAAATGTGGAACTAGCCGTGATTCGAAAGGACAACTTACTTCCCAAGTTAGTATCATATGCATTATAGCCATTGATGCACATATGGTTGTACTTTATAACTAAGTTCTTTAGTTATCTTCTTTATCAGGCTGGTGTTGTAGCAAGTTTAGATACCATACTCAAAGAATTTACAACTGCTGCTGACGATGAGAAAAAAACACTCTTTGCTAAAATAGAAGAGGAGGTTGGAAAACTTACAGGCTCTTCAGCCAGGTAATCTCTACTGTTGTGTGTGTGTGCCCACACGCGTGCATGCGTACATGGTTCCGCTACACCCAATCCACACCCTTAAGGGTTTTCAACCATCCACATTATGAACATCATGTCCCACAAAAATGGGATAATTTCGAAACTTTTAGCATATTCAAAATGTTCAATCAATATCAATGATTTATTTTAACCATCGATTTGGAATATTGTTTCTATTTTGTTAGGATTATCCATACATATCTCCGTGTGTGTATGTAAGAAACTCATCTCATATGATTCAAGTATGGCTTTCTTAGGACGGCAAAATTAACATTTTTAGCTTTATAACTCCATCTCTTTTTATGATAGTTACAACTAATATCTGAGATTTCAATATTCCAATAAATCATCTGCAATCCACTCATTGTGTGTATTGTACATATATGATACATAGCTGTTTCTATCACAAAATTAATTACTGAATTTTGAAATAAATCTATAACTATAAATAAAAATATATATGTGAACCAAAGTACTAATAGTTGAAATTAATCAAATTTTGTATATGTAATTATATTGTTAGTTTTTACTGTATACAATCTTATTTTGATATAAAATCGAGTAAACTTAATTTACATGACATGCATATACACTCATTGTGTGTGTTGGTATAGTAGTTAATATAACTGATCTAACTGGTATAGTAGTTAATATAACTGATCAAACTGAATACTCTTATCAAGCGAAACCATTATAGTCTGTAAATTAAATATGATTGTTAAGCACAGACCAAAAACTTCTTCCGTAAATAGTTGAAGGCCGACACAGCAATCTGATTGAGCAGTATAGACATGGCTTGTACAACTACTTTGTCGGTTAGGCCATAGGAGACGATGAGACATGCAGTGAGTTGTGACCTTTTACCACTTTGTGTTACTTCAAAAAAATGGATTTGTTAGTGCTCAATTCTTCATATACATCTTAGAGTAATAAGAAGGGTTATTATTATTATTATTATTATTATTATTATTATTATTATTATTATTATTTTACAGAAACAAATTCTCTTCTCCTAGATAAATGATTTTCTCTTATGCAGGTATGGAAAAGTTTACTTGAAGGCTGCAAAAAGCACCATAGAGAAAGGTTCTGGCTATGCTAAGAAAGAAATCGAACGTTTAGAACGCATGCTACAAAAGGTAAGCCTTTTTATATTTTATTTTCCATAGAACTATACTAAACTAGTAATTCAGAATTTAATGTTCCTTTCTATTTGCTTTTTTTTCTTCTTCAGTCAATCAGCCCTGCAAAAGCAGATGAGTTCACCATCAAGAAAAATATTCTATCAACTTTTGATGCTTAGAGTTTTTATTTGCCTGGCTTTGAGAGTTTTGAGTTTTAAGTCAATTTCATGTCAAAAGCAAATATTCCTTGTATAACATTAGCATGACATATACGCAGGTTAGATGTTATATTATTATGCCTCTGATTTTATCTTTTTTTTTTAAATTATAATTATTTATTTTGGTGTATGACTTCACTGGTACCGTGGACATAATTTATCATGGTTTAAGCTTGGATGTCTAAAATTTCATTTCAATCATTATACTCTGTATTTATTGCACTAATGGCTATTTATTTACTTTTAATTGTTGCACATCCTGTAAACATGCAAGTATGAGATGAACATAGAAAGACGGGGGAGGCAATTATTCTGACAAAATTATTTAGAACATTTTTTCTTCTTAATTTTTGTTTAGAATGTTGAATACTCCTTTTTGTTCTGAATATCGAATGCAAACAAACAACTAAGTGATTATTCAGAATTCAGCAATCAGAGTTTAGCAATCAGAATTCAGCATTTTAAACAAACGGAGCCTTAAATATCGGTATTCAAAAGAATCCAATTCACCGGATGTGATTTTGAACTTGCGTTTTAATCCATTTTACAAGCATTTTTATGTATATTTTTTAGCAAAAAATAATAGTAAAATTTGGTGGTTTTCCACATAGATCATTGGTATAATTGATAAATAATAGTGTGAAAGCGATAAATATCGATTCCATAACAGATTGCACAAAATAAAGAAGTAAAATAGCAAAAGACAAAAGAAAGAAAAGTAGAAAAACAAAGAAAATAAATTTTATAGTGGTTTAGCAAATTTTATGCCTACCTCCACTCTTTAACTTTGTTATTAAATATCCTTTATAATTACAAAGCTTTTGATTTTATTCGGATCAAAGAAGAAATGAAGGAACTTAAAGAAGGAATGAAGGAATTTGAAACTGTTTCTCCAAGTAACAGCCTTCAAAACAGATAGGGATCGATCCCCTTCTACGATTGATGTGTTATTTATAGTTCTAGATGGATGGATCTATATGCTGGAGTTGTTCTCGAAATTTTACATGAAATCATCTTCCCAATAATCATGCTAAGATCAATGAAAAGAAATGAGAGAATTGGGTAAAGTTTGATCCAGTTTTATAGCTCGAATCTTATAGATCTGTACTGAGTCATGCTATAGGGATATGCATATGCTACATGGATCAATATTTGTTGTAGGGATCGGTACCGATCCACCACTTAGCTAATTTTTGACACCTTTCATGTTGGTGGACAACCTTCGATCCATCTTAAATCGTTCGCATCTTTAGTGCCGTCGGACTGCTTAGAGACTTGGATCATTCATCTTGTACCATCGTATAAAACACTCCGGCACTCTCCGTTATTTTGTACGTTGATCATATGAGGTACTTGTCTGTGGTGGTGCACTTATCATTGGGGGTTGATCGATAATAACATTCTAGGGAGAGAAACGAAGATCGATCCATAACTTCTTCACACCATGTCAGATTTGCATGTAGTTTGAAATGTTCATATATATTATCATATAGGCCATCTCAACACACTCCATTTTTTATCTTTCGAATATCTAAAGGGCTAAGGTGGGGCCAACTAGGAAAATGGACGATCAATCATCAACTGCGAAATCTCGTAACTCGAATTTGGATGCGGTTCGATTGTCGTTCGTCATTCTTCGTTGCGGGCATTTTGCTATTGGCTTAACCCAATTTTGAGAGTGTGGAAAATTGACGATAGCACTTATCCTTTAAAGCATGTTTTTGTGGATACGAAGCACGCTTTGATCAATGACACGTATCGATATAAGCAAATTGTCAACAGAGCTCTCAGGTCATCTATCAAATCAATACTACAACATCTGCTTGTTTTTTTGAAGATCTAGAGAACCAAGCTTCGGTTGTAAACTTTAAGGAAGTTGATCATCTAACTCGATAACCAATCTTGTTCGAAATAAAAGATGTTTTTCTTTCTATTAAATACTTGATATAATGCATTATATTAATTAATTATTTAATTAAAAGTATATTTAATAGAAAATCCATAATTGGTGTGTTTTATGATAGTAATTACGATGTATTGTAATCATAAGCAATTTATCACAATATAATTAATATATCATTTTAATTATACATAGTCAATATGTATGAAGATTAGATATCGATACATCAAGTTAGACTGGAGTACGTAACACTATTCAAATATTGGACAGTGTACTACTCATGGTTATTGTGGGCACCATGGGGTTACGTACTGATAGTTATTTGATAACCGTGTAACTATAGAATGATCTACTCGATAATTTTTTGTTAGTTAATCTAACTAAGGTCAAACAAAAAATATCGATGTGGCAATATCACATAATTCTCTTGACTTGAGAATACCGTCGATCTTCA
Source organism: Allium fistulosum (assembly GCA_030737815.1). Lineage (NCBI taxonomy): Eukaryota > Viridiplantae > Streptophyta > Magnoliopsida > Asparagales > Amaryllidaceae > Allium > Allium fistulosum. The sequence continues at coordinate 1,120,178,999 of CM060904.1, read as the reverse complement.
ATGTGGAAACTCCACTTTCATTATAGTTGAACATACCACAACGTCCATCGAATGACTATGGTTGTGTTGAGTGCAAACATTGAAAGTGAAACGCTATTCAATAGAGAATTTGTCTCATCAGTTATATGAGATTAGTATCACGATCAACTGAAGTCAACTCAAAATCAAAGTCTTTGGGAAGAGCAGTTCGGTTAATAATAATTGTTATTATTGAACCAAGGACTTTGTGTTTAGACTATAAAGTTGAATGTGGACAATATTGGAATTTTAACCATCATCAAATTATATAAAGTCGTAATGTAATATAGTTTTGGCAAAGAGAATTGATATAAATAAATGTCACTAACGGGTAACAGTTAAAATAAGTAAAATTGGATTTTACTGAAGCTATATAAGCGATTAATTTGACCATAATGTCATACCACTTGCTAAGGTAACGTATGAACGTTAATATTCGGATTGTTCAATATTAATCACTGTCCGAATTTACACCTATGAGTCACACAACCGGAACGTTGAATACTTCTACTACCACCTGATTTAATTAATTATAATCGTTATAAATTAATTAAAATAATTAATTATGAAATTTAATTTAACTTGTGTTCATCAATATTAAATAGCGTATATATAAAAGTTGTATATACAGTATCGATATACGATATTGATGTGCATTTGAATTGAATTCAATTGCATATTTATTTGATCGGGCTTGAAGCAATTTGGAGGCCTAAACATGGGCTAGCATGGGGAGCAATGGAGTGAGTGGGGTTGAATAATAATTCAAAAATGTAGGAAATAGTAAGAGGAGAACGTGAATCCGTTTTACTCCTCCGAATCTCTACTATTTAAACACATCAAAATCCCACTTTATAGCTCTTGATTTCTTCCTCCATCATAATTCTATATGACCTTCCCCTTTTCCATCATCCATAGTTTCAAGCCAAATAAAACATAAATTAAATACAAAAGGTAGATTGGTGGTTGCTGCTTTCAGTCTGGTAGCTTGTTCTAGAAATTTGGATATATTCAAGGAGTTCATCGATTCAACGCTTCAATGTATTACAACTAGGCTATAGTAAGGTAATTATTTTATTTATATATATATATATATATATATATTTATCATGTTGTTTTACTGCTTTAGTTTATATATGTATATTTTCATGAATCCGCATATGTCTGTGCTGTCAACATTGGATGAATATATATAAGCATGTGTATGTATATATGTAATATTTTTTTTCATTTATATATGTTTACATGTATTATTCGGCCAACAAAAAACTCTAATTTTAATTTTCGAAACTAATTAATATTTAAAACAATTAAAAGAAAATTGATTTTAATATATATATATAAGTAGTTAATACCGGTATTGGGTATGTATCAGTCGAATATCGATATGAGATATTTTAAAAGATTGTGATAATATCGGATAATATTGGTAAATTGTCGGACATGTGTAGAACATATTAAAAATGATATTGTACTATGTTATAATGATGTTATGTTTTCAAATATTTGGATTAATAATACTAAATTACTATCAAAGACTACAGATTACAATTCATTTACCGAGTTATTCTATTAAATACAAATCATAATACAGGCTCATAAAAACTGAGAAATTCATATACTCTATATCGTTATTATTTTCTTCATTTTTATACTATATTCATTGTCTATTCAGTCATTAATCATCTATATTACTTTCTCAAAACTTTCATATTTATAGTTTCGTTGTTTTCATTTTCACTTAATTTATCGAATAAGTAATGTTGATTTGATACCAATCACTACTTTAGCTCATTCCTTCTCGATATGTCAAATATATAACTTTGCTGCTCTTTAACTTTTAGTTCTTGGTGCATGATAATAACTAATAAAATGAATTTTCATAAATTAACTTATCAATTAGAAGTGGTAAACAAAAAAAACAACCAAAAAGAGAAGTAGCTCTTTCATGATTGTTTTTTAGTGGCAAATTTTTCACGGAAAATAAATATATAAAATAATGGAATAAGTAGAGGTTTCGTTATTGAAAAACCAATGAACTAAAAATTTGTGGTTAAAACAAAAAACTAATGCATTGTGATTTATAATATAGTCTAGATATTTTCATTCACCATATACAACAAACAAATTTTGAGAATGTAAAGATATTTTGTAACAACCTTGGTTTGGAGACCTTTCAATATTGAATTATAATGATAATTATAATTTAATATTGTAAATTAAATCAAAATTGGAGAAATTAAATTGTTTATTTGGAATAAACAATGAATTTTGGAATTTAAAATGAGAAAATGAAATTCCAAGCTTTATTTTATTTTGTTTGGAGTGATAATAAATGGAATATAGGCTTTAAATAATGAAAATGATTTCATTTTAGAGAAAATGCAATAATTATATTAATTATTGCCCATTTGATTCTTTTAATAATTTTTAAAAGAAGTATGTACTTTTAAAAGGTGGTTTATTGAAATAAAAGGTGGAAATTAGTTAAAAAAAATAAGTTTTAGCTATAAATAATGTTTTGAAATGGTTTGAAATATTTTTTTAAGCGAGAAAATAAATTTTGTGGAATTTTAGAAGTTAAAAACAATGTTTTATTCATTTATTTGAGTAAATGGTGTATTTTTGTTAAATTAAGGATTTTAATAATAAAAATGTTTTAAAAATAAAAATTAATCTTTTTATATGATATAAAATGTTTTATTTTATAAGTATACAAGTTTTCACATTTTTCTTGTGTAAAACTTGAGAGAAATGCATTTTTATTTATGTGTATATGTGATATGTACACATTAATTTGTTAAGTGTTGATTTAAACCTTAAGCCATTTTATTTCTTTTAATTATCAAACCCAATTGTCCCATTTAGTCTTAGCCTGGTAAGAAAAGAGAGAAAGAAAAAGAGTCTGTATGTTCGTTTGCATACTCTCTTCTTCCTCCTCCAACTTGAGAAAGAAGAATCAGTAAACTCATTTTTACCAAATTACAAAATCAAGCAAATTTCTTCATATTAATTCACCAAATTCAAGTCTTTTTGCAAGCTAGTGATAAATCAAAGGTAATAAACTCCAAATCACACCATTTCATCATAGTTTTCTATAGTAAGCGGTTTTCTAATTTTACTGTATGTTTTGGTTTGCATGTTCTTTCTATCTCCTGTACAGGTCCTTAAACGCTCTAATCTTGCTAAAAGCTTCCTCTTTGCTGCTATAATCTGAGTTTTAACCTTCAATCAGCAAGGTGAGTTGTATAAGCTCACAATCTAGCAAAAACAAAAGTGCCAAAGCTTGAAACTGTGTAAAATTAGCCTCTGTTTGTAGTTTTCTGTAGTTGGTTTTTATCTTGTTTATAACCAGTTTCTGTTGCTACTTTGAAATTTTATAACCTTTGATTCCGACAGCGAAATGCTGCTGGATTTATTGCATTTGGTAGCTTGCATGTTGAACTTCATCTCTGTAAATTTCATGGAAAAATATTGTTGTTTGATATGTCAAAATTGAGCTCAAAGTCTGAATCGCGCAAGGGAAAAACGACCTGGAGATAAAATATGAATTCATGTATGCATGGCGATGGGTGGACGACCATACACATACCCAGGTCGACCACACGATCGACCTGAGTGTCCTCAAGATCGACCTAGCGGTTGACCTAAGGAGATGCATGGGCGACCTTTAGGTCGACCTGCATATGGTCCATTTATATTTTGTTTTCCGAGTTTTCTTCTACTTTTTCGCTTGATTCCGAGGCCTTTTAACACCATTTATTTTGCAATTTTGAGATGATTTGAATGTGTTAGAAGGCTATGATGTCTATTAATGGACTAGCCAAGATTTGGTGGAATTTGAAATTTAAATTTGATTTAAATTCGAATTTAAATTCGCATATCGGGTTGAGTGATTTTCCTTATTTTTATTCGTTTTCGAGCACGATTTTCTCCAAATCTTTTTGAAATGATTTTTTAAATTAATGGGCATTTCAAAATAATTATTATATAATATTTTAAAGTATTTTCAAGTGTAAAATCTATTTATTATCTATAATAAGGGAAATTTTTAAATATGGTTTTCAAATTGATTTCGAAAATTGGTTTTCAAAGCTTGTTTTCCAAAGTAAATTATTTTATATATAAATTACGCGTTTTTGCACATTTCGAGCGAATGAGAAGGAGAATTAAACGGTTTGGTAAAACATGTGGTATGGGACACGTGCGTTTATCTTATCAGTTAATTCCCAACTTGTCTGTTTAATCGTTTTGACCTTCGGGCCGAGTTTACCGATGATATGAGGTAATTTTTTTATTGATTTGAGTGTAAAATTTACCAGTGGTTAGTAAACCGTTTAGTGCGAATGTGTGGTATGGGACACATGTTAACACTGTTCAGGTTCCTATCCGAAATTTTGTGACACATTTGTCTAAGAGACGTATTTGCCAGCACTGGACCTTCGGGTCATTTGTCCTTCGGGATGTTTGTCTAAGAGACGTTTGTCATTGCGACGTATTTGTCCTTCGTGATGTTGTCCTTTGGGATGTTTTTCTAAGAGACATATTTATTTGTCCTACGGGACGTTTGTCTAAGAGACATGGCGCCTTATTTGGGAGAACGGTACTTGGCGGGCTTCGGCCATAAGCACGTGCTATATCTTTGAGATGATTTCATTGATGTTTGTGATTTCCCAAGTGTATCGCCTTTTTATTGTCAGCCATTTGAGCCATTTGGGATATTATATATATATATATATATACGACGATTACCTTATGATAATTTGAACTCTTGTGAGTTCTATCTTTGAGATTTGAGTTGCCTACACTGGCGTTTTATTGAGATTGCCGATATGGCGTATATTTGAGATTTTAATCTTCTATTTGGAGATATATTTGCCTTGTGGCACATTTGGAGATGATGATTTCTTTGAGTTGCTTTTGAGATTGCCGTTATGTCAGGTTTGGGATTTCTCCTTTTTAGGAGCTATAATTTTCCCTAAACCATTATTGATAATTTGTGATATGACGATGATATGAGGCTTGCTACATTTAGCGTTTTATGAATTGTTTTATCTCTTTTGAGATTGTATGTTTGTGTAGTGATACCATATTATCACTTGATGTAACCATACACTTTAAATTGTTCCTTCTCACTTGAGAATATTATCACATTATCCTTATGCTCATATTATCGCTTATCCTTGTAAACTGATTTGTTTAGCTAGACTCGCCCGTGTATTTTATACTCGGGTCAGACTGAGGTGTTTCAGGTTAGGTACCCTTTGGACTTAGCCTATTCTGCTTCCGCATGGACTTTTCTGCTAGCTCTTTTTGTTGTAGCTTTTATGTAGTCCTTTTTGTTGCTACTCTGATATGTATATTCTTTTGACTCGTGTTTATATTGTGTTCGTCATACCACATATGTGATGTATCATTTTGTATACTCTGTGATGTATCTGTATATGTGTGTATATATGGGATTATATGTTGTTCTGTGATGTGTTTTGCATTTGAATTGTTGTATTTTGTTCTGATAGATCCTATAGCCATCTATGGCTTTGTATTAAGTATTTATTGGATATGTCGATCCACTTGAGATAGAAAAAAAATATAGAGTATTTTTCGACGTATTCAATAGATATTTAAGACAAGGCTATAGATGGTCGCTCCTAAACAGCCCTATTCTCCGCATTAGCAGACGGTATTGCCCAGTAATACTCTTTGTTAATGTGGGTCTCGGGGTAGGGCGTCACATATTTATTTGTAAATACATTTTCTCCAACACATACAATAATGAACGATATTCTTAAAAATATCAAGTATTTTATACTAAATATCGAGCGATTATTGGCAAATATCGGGCGATATATCAGTAATGATATTATGAAAAAGTATTGAGTTAGGAGCGATATAAGATATATTGGCAATATATCAGCGATATTATCCAATATTAGTTAGTGTGTATATATATATATTAGTGTATAAAATGTATATATGTAATTCTGTTAATTTGTATACATAACATATTTTTAGAAACTAAATTTTTATACATATAAATATTTTTAAATTAAAACTATATATTTATATATATTTATTTTAAATATAAAATTTAACTTTTACATGGTATATACATATATATAAAATTGTAAAATATACATATAAATATTTAAAAATTATGTATATTTTTATGTTTGTTTTCGTAAAATAGAATTGCTTTTTTATAATTTCCGTATGGAAATCATTTTATTTAACAAAACCACAACAATTTTAAACCTGTACGGACTTAATTTTTTTTATTTTGTCAAATATAATTCAATCGAATACAGATATATATTTTTATATGTATTTATTTAAATTTTCTTAACATTTAATATATATATATATATTATATTAAGTTTTAAAATTAATTTAATATGTATAAAATTATATTTATATATATATTTAAAAACTGACTTTCAAAATATATGTAATATATACATATTTATTTATAAAATTAATAAATTATTTTGAATTTGAAATTAGTATATACTTTTGGTAGATCTAGTTCTAAGATTTAAAATTTCAATTTAAATTTTGAATCTAAATACAAGATTATTTGTATTAATATTTAAAATTATTTTGTATTATTATGTCGAATACACATACAAAGGTTTATATTTTACAAGTATAACTTTATATTGTATAAAACTATATATAGATAACACATTTGAATATGAAGGGGCTAATATGTCCGTTGTGGTATAAATCCTAACATTTACACATGAATATATTTATGTACACTGTATATGTTGCACGTGCATGTACACACACAGGTGTATATATGTTATGTTATATTATATTATACAAAATATAACACTAAAATAAAACACTATTTACAAATAAAATAAAATATTGAATTTATTTAAAATTAATTTTGATTAGATCAAAAATAAATAAATTTTTTGAAATTTACCCAACTGCACGCTGGACCAAATCCAACAGAAGTATGCACCGAACCCACAAAATAAACTTCATGCAATTTAAAGGGATATGCAGTTGGTGGGGATTGAATGCTTGACTTTCAAGGTGAGCGCTGCATCTCCTAACCAACTACAATACCCCTGGGGTTAGCATCAACTAGTTTCATCAATTTCTCTTAATTATCTACAAAGTTAGCAATGATCAATCATCCAGTTCCATTAGTTTCACCTGAAATCAAACTTCACTGTGGACCATCAAAGTCAAGGACTCGGAGCCTTGTCTAAATGTTAAATCATCATCATCCCATATTCTCTTATAATTTATATATAGGGCTGTCAATGGATACCCAAAATATCCGAAATCTATCCCCATTCGCATCCGCATCCACATCCGACAGTGGATAAATATTCAATATCTGAAAAAGCGGATGTGGATATGGATATGAAGACATCCACATTCAAAAATTATCCATCCGAAATTTTTCAAGATTATAGTTTAAATTTTGTGTTTTTTAGTACAGTGAAAGATATTTATTTATGGTTTTATTAAGTTAGAAGTTTATATTATACGCATTAAATGCATATTAACTGCTCAAAACTATTTATTATCATTATATTTTTTTATTTTTAACACTTCGATAATTAATGTGATTGAAAAAAGTTTATCTTAAACTAAAATTTTCCATTTATATTTCTTGATTTATCAATCGCTAGTGGATAGGATAATTATCTGATATCCATCTGTATCTGTTGATGCAGATATCCGATATTCGATTTTGGATGCGGATGTGGATATGGCACTATCCACATCCAAAAGTATCCGTTGACATGCCTATTTATATATCTTGCTGTAAATCATATATCTTGTTATCATGTTGTACAAATCATTTATTAGTGCGTAGGTTATACTTTTACCCCCAGTCGAGACATAACCTACAAATCAGTTGGTATCTCCCAACATCCAATCACAAGTTAGTGCAACTAGATCGAAGCATTAGTAAAATATTGTATATATAAAGTATTAACATGTCATGTTAGCGTATTGCCCCCTGTTGAAGCATTACTTATGAATCGTCTAGTATTTCCCAACATCCCAATATGAGTAAGTCCAACTGAATCAATGAACTAATACCTATAAGTCATTTAATAATCATAATCAAATCATTCCATGGAGTCAAGTTTTACTCTCTTTAGATAAGAAATCGTACATCTACATTGAGCCCATCCACTCACTTTTGGATGAGAGGACTTGATATTTTAGGAGATTCCATTTGCCCACTCTCCCTTGAGGGGATTTACTATTCTATACAAGTCCATCCACTCACTCTTCGGTGTGGGGACTTGTGTTTCAAGGTTCATTGCCCCTTTCCTCCAGTCAAGGGAATTATAACCTATTAGTTTACATATGAAATATAGAGAATTTTAATCCAATGAGTCCCATATTAATATTAGAATCAATTCATATCATATATCATATCCCACGAGTTCATAGCCAATAAATCTAAAATTATATCAATTATCAAATTGTTCATATAACCTTATCGCATCCAAATCAAATTGCAGCAAACAGAAACCTAAACTAATAGTTTAATCAAGAGTTTTCATGGTCTTAAACATAGAGCATGCCTATGGGATCGATCGAGATCACATGCATGTGTAAGTAAACCAGCACGTAAACCTTATAGTTTATTTAAAGAAAAAAAAGTAAAATTAAAAAAAAAATCTAACTTCCATCCATTCTAATAATAGGATTTCTATTTCATATTTATATCCTCTATTACAACTAGGGTCATTTATTGTAGTAGGTTGTTATGTCTATGACACCATGATAGTTTGTCCTATGGTCATTTGATTCCTCACTTATTATTGCAGTCGGTTGTTTTAAACTTTCTCCTCTATCGAATCTCACATGTGACTGCACTCATTCATCTCGTGTCAATCTAGTTTATGGAACAAACATAATTTCCCAGTCCTTCTCTCATGTTCCGTGGGCTCTCTTCTAGGAGGTTTTCTGTATTGGACTTGTCCTCTAGTTGTTAGGTAAATCCTCTCTAGGGTCTCAGTTAAGTCGGTGCAAGAAGAAAACTTTGGTTCCCTCTTTAGATGCTTTAGAGCTCCAGGACCCTCATAAGCTTTTATGTTTCCTTGATCCTTTCTAGAATCTACCTTGGATGGTCTTCCATCCTCAACAACATTGGCTTTAGCTCTTTCAACATCTACATATTTCAAATGTAAATACTTTTAATCTTGATAATAGAAAGCTATTAAATCAATTGGTGGGTCTCTGACCAATTCCTTTCTGAACTCAGTTTGATTATTAAACCCTACGACAATCACCATAAGAATAATTGTTGTATTTGGTTTATTTACAGCAGCAATTGCTGCATTAAACTAGGTTAAATAACTTGTAATGATTCATTTTCCCTTTGTTTCACATAGATAGTGGCATCACATTCCTTGGTCAAAGAATATGAACTTTGAACTGACTTATAATCGTCATAATTAACTCAGTCCATGTACTAATGGATCCATTATCAAGTTGGTAAAACCACATGGTTGCTAAGTCAGTTAAATACAATGGAAAGCAGTGATCCATCTGTTTCTCCTTACACTCCTATATATTGGATGTAACTCATCGGATGCATTGTATGACCAGTTCTTCCATCATATCGCTCTAGCAGAGGCAACTTGAAATTAGGTGGATTCCTAACATGTTGAATGTTTGGGTGAATAAGTTTTGATTCACATCCTTCAAACTTCGATCTAAGCATCCTCTATAAATAAGCATGTCAATAGATACCCAAAAGGTTCAAAATCCATCTACATCATTCAAAAAACGGATAATATCCGATATCCGGAAAAATAGATACAGATGTAGATATGTAGGTATCTACATTTGAAAATCATCCTTCCAATTTATTCAAGATTATAGTTTATATTATGAGTATTATAGTATAATAAACAATACATATTTATTGTTTTATTAAGTTAATAGTTTATACTATATGAATTAAATGCATGCTAACTACTTGTCACGACCTACTTTTCCGTACAGTTCGAACTAACACTTTACCACACTTGTCCAGTCCAATTTGAACAAAAAAGGCGGATAGCATGGAAAAGAAAGTAAAAAGAAGGTAGAAAAAAGATAGAAAGAAAAACCAAACAACACAGAATCTCACAACGGAAACGAATAATCTATAATATAGAACAAATCTTTACATAAAACAAAAACTGTAATTAATATATATACAGACATCAATCAGAATATACTAACCTATTCAGCACAGACAGTTATAACACCTGTCCTTACAATTGCTGATAAACATAACTAAAATACAACGGAAAATAATCATCTACGTGAACACGTCTCTGGGCCTCCAGCTCCTCTCCTGAAGCTCCAATCTTCCAGCTAAACCTGGGAATATGCTCGGTCTGACCCGAGCATATAGGAAAAACCACGCCCGGGTCAGTCTGGTAAAACCAGCGTGAGAATTTAAAACACAAGGAATTTTATTCATATTTTTTTTAAATCCTTTTAAAATCAAAAGTATCCTGTAAGACCACGCCACACATAAACACGATGGGTTTTTCCCTTACGGTAACCAAAACCCTTTTTATAGAAAATCCAGTGATATTATAATAGTGTCTAGAGGTTAAAGTAAAATATAGAAATAACTGAAATGCTTGCATCTCACATTTCAACATAGTTGGGCACAATCAAAACCATACGGCGCTTATTGGAGAATGGATTACATACAATGACTAGGCACTGGGGTACCACCTATCACAGTACACGTCTAGGAAAATGTATTGAGGACCTCGTCGAGATCCCCTGCAACACAAGACCGGTTCTACCCCTAACCTGGATAGTACCGAATATGCTATCGCCCAGGGTGTTCCCACCCTTACCGAGTTCTTCCGTGCACCGTAGTAATAATATCTGAGGGTATCTAGAAAGATGATAACATACCCTAATTGGGTGCAACCCACTTAGCCTTACTACATCTCCCCTGATTTTCAGTCATTCCCGGTTGATGAGGTTTGAGGCTACGATTACCTTTTTAAAGAATTTATACTTAGAGTGCTCATTGTCCTCCAATGACAATGTACTGATAGCATTCATCCATACAAGTCCGTTCTGGGTCTGAACAAAACCGAAGGCACTATTCCTACTACATCCGTTTTGGAATCATCCTCAAGATTAGCAGCGACTAGCCCTTGCACTTCAATGCTCCAACTTCGATTCCATGCTCTTGTCTTCATTTCAAAAACGTATTCGTTGGATCGATGTGGTGTTCAGATAACTTATCTGATCTCGATCTCTTCGAAACAACTTTCGATATTTCCGGTAAGCTCAACACTGGTTCTTTAGGAAATAAACAGACGAAAATAAGATCAGAGATCATCTCCTAACCGTTAGTGGACGGATTTCCTTATAATCGTCCTAGAAGAATGAACCAAGTTTATACGTACAGTATAGCACCTCGTACGGTAACTATACCATAAAATTCCCGTGTTCCTCCAAGATATTTCCAAAGTTACGTTTAGGTCTAGATTTGATAGCCGGTTATTTAACTATCAAATAAACAATCATTCAATCAAGGATTTCATTTCCCACTGAAATCACTAATTCTTATTTAATTTAAATTCAAATAAATTAAATTTCTTAATCAAAAAGTATATACTTATCTCATAGGAATAAGTACATTCACAAACCATTTCCTTCAAATATATTTGAAAACCTTTTAAATGATTAAGGAAAGTACTTGCGGTATCAACCATGGATTCACAGCTAAATGATTACGTCTCTATCCCAGAGAAATCCAAACTTAACTCTAGACAGTCTCTGCCTCCCGATTACGCCATGAAAGTATACCATTACTTCTAGAAAACTATATTTAATAATTATCTCAAAATAATACTTATAAAGTTTCTATATAATTTTTACCAAGTTTTAATTAAGTAAAATACTCTTTTATAACAGTTTACTATATAATATATTATTTTTAAAACATTATTAATATTTAATAAATTTATCTTTGGAATAAATATAATATCTTAATATTAATTAATCCTTAAGTAATAATTAACTTTAAACAAATCACTATAGATAACTTTAAACAAATCACCATAAAATACTTTAATTAATAATTAAATATTCTTAAAACATTTTAAATAATTAAATAGCTTTGAAACAATAATTAAATACTTTTTAAATAATTTTTTTAAGAATAATAAAATAATAAACTTTAAATCATTATCAAAATATTTACCAATTACCTTTAAATATCATTTAAAAATAATAATCATCCTTAAACAATTTTGGTTCAAAAGTCAACCTCCAAATCAGAAAAGACTTATTATTTTCAATGGTACTTAATCAATTTACCATTCGTTCCATAACAGTCCAGAATAATAGATACAGATATTCACATCAATCCGTTTTTACAATCAATTCAACATCATATTGCCCGATGTCATTATCCGGATAATAAATAGATGTTCTTACAAATATAATAGCAGAACAGAGTTTTATTTCTGCTATTCAATGTCCAAAACATATATACTCAGCAATAATGGCAGAACAATGATTTATTCTGCCAATAGGGGTCCAATTAAATACAATTAGCGAAATGGTGTTTTATTCTGCTAAAACAGATGCCAAAACATCGTAATTAACATAAATTAAATCATCGCTAATTTTATTTGGGCAAGTAAATTAAATGACAGGTCATATAAATTTAAACGACATCATTTGTTTAAAAGCAACGATTAAATCTCTGGCTGTTTAAAATACCTTAAATTTTCACTTATTCAATTTGACCACATATAATTACATTATGACATGGTATTCTTTGATACGAATCCAATGCGATCAGTCTCGCGTTAATTTGATTATGTATGCATTGGTTATGTTGTTTTAAATTTCCAAATAAATATATAATTTTACACTTGAATATCTAGGAGAAAACTTATTCATTCCTTCCCTAGGCCGAAGCCCATGACCATTATCCTATAATAGAAGGGTTACAAGTCAGACAAGGAACTGCCATGGAAACAAGGAATCGCCATGGAAACAAAAAAGGGTTACAAGTCAAGAATGTAAACATTGCATTGTGAAAATATGTACATACCAAATTGCTTGATCAAAAGAAAAGTAAAATAACAAAAAGTAAACAAGTAAAATGGTAGACAAGAACATTTCCTGGTCAAGTAAATTAAGTAAAAGTAAAACAAAATATAACAAGTAAAAATGAAAAGAAAAATATACGATATATACATATGCTGCCTGGCCAAAAAGAGAAAGGTTTAAAACGTTCACCTTTGTTTCATTTCAAACCAAATATCAGTTCAAGTAACCAACTTTTCATCTCAAATCCTCACAAAATCTGGTACAAACGTACATCATTAAACCTTGCATAAACATAGGTATGGTTTGAGAATATAGGCTTCGGTAACAAAGCCTGTAAACCAAAACTGTAAAGCAAAAAAAAGAAATATAATAAGCTCTGTAAACAAAAGAAGAAGCAACCTCTTTCAAATTCAAAGCAAAAGCAAGGATCCAAGTTCAGATCTAAAACTAAGGATCAATCAGAAGTTTTCAAAGATTCAAGCATGTGGAAGGTGAGAATTTGAATTTGAAATGCCTAAATGTTTCAAATTTGCTCTGGCATTGTTAACAGAGTTAGGAAAAAATCATGTATGCTCTGATTTCAAAAATCATTATATCTTAATCCTTTTCGAGTTTGTTAACGGTGTAAACTAACGAAATGATCGTTTTTGAGTATAGACTATAATAAAAATATTTGGTTACATTTCGTGAAGTATGTAGTGAGACATGTTGGAATTACAGTAAACAACCTAATTTTTCAAAAAAATTGATATGTTTAAATCATTGAATTGAGATCATAATCATGTTCTTCATATCAAGTTAGGATTTTTAATACAGAAATCGTGATTTTAAAGTTGTTAGGCTGTGAGAAAATTTGGTTTGATTGATTTTCATTTAAAAAATAATTTCCGGCAAGGTGGTCGTTGAAGGGAGATGCGCCTGGCCTGGGAAGAGCGTGGGGGTGAGAGTTTCACCATGGAAGAATCGTGAAATTTGCTTTGTTTTTGAGTAGGCGTGGCATTTTAGGGTTTAAGGTGAGATGGGTTAGGGTCCCGGCTTCATGGTAACGGCGACGACAGGAGGAAAATGTGGGGTTGCGGTCCAGGGGAAAACAAAGAGGGGGACATGGCGGAGCTCTGGACGAAGTTTGTGAAGCGATGGTGGAAGGGGATGGCGTGGCGAGGCGATATGGTGAGCTCAGTTTTTGTTCCTAGGTTCGGCAGCAGTTCGAAATTTTGAACCCAGGGTCGAGCTTGTTTTCTGGTGGACGTCTGGTGGCAAGAGAGTCGTGGGTGATCGGAGGGATGGGTCGGCGGCAAGCAGCGGCGGCTGGAGTGCGTGTGCACATATACATGCACGGTGTGTGTCGTATGAGAGGGAATGAGGATTTACTAGGAAAGAAAAGAAAGGAAGAAGAAGGGAGGATCGGGTCTTTTTTTTTGTAGGCAAGTATGGGCTTCGGCCCAGGTTTTTATTAAAAAAAAAGAAAGTTGAATTTTAGGCTTCGGCCTATATATATATATTAATAAAAAAAAGGGAAGGGAGTTTTAAACATTGCATTGTGAATGTTACATAAAAAAGGGTTACAAGTCAAACAAGGAACTGCCATGGAAACAAAAACAGAGGAACTGCCATGGAAATAAAAATCCCACCTTTCTATTATAGAATAAAATATATATGTATATATATGTTTGTATATGCGAAACTTATGCTAGAAAACTTTTATATATATATATATAAGAATAAATACATGTAAGTGGCTAATTATGTTTGTAAATATAGTGTTTATGTTCAAACCTTAGCATGTTAATATATGTTAGTATATAGTCAAAAGCATTTACATATGGTCAAAGCAAATCCATCTATGTATATATTTATATGAAATATGTATATGAATAAGGAGACATCATAATGAAACAAATCTAGTCAAGCATATAATAAATCACATCTTTCACTCAAAAGTTTTCAACTCATCTTTTTATCAAATCAAGTCATAAATTTTCAAATCATATTAGAAGAAAAAAGAAAAAAAATGGGGAAAGGTGAAGTCCTGTACATGCATTTTAGCCTCCACATTTGGCACACTGTCTCTCTTCTCTTTATATATATATGCCTATACTTGTTCATACTCACGCATGAAAAAAAATTAAATAAAATAAAGTAGAAATCTGCCACTAGAAAATAAAGTAAGAATATCAAGTTACTGAAGCTTGAAGCAGGGGAAAAACAAAGCAGCAGTTGTTTGGAAGAGTGAGTACATCTTACTATGTTTACTGGACTTTGCTTATACATGTATTACTATGTATTTAGATGCATCTTGATCTATGGAAAATGTTGAGGTGATTGTTATGTTACTATGTATGTATGAATGGGACAACATGTTAGGAACTGGAGATAGTGGTTTTGATGACAACAACCTTTGTAACTTATTTTATTATAACTTATATACTAACACTATTGTCTAGATATTTATGAATGTTATTATGCAGGATATATATAAGGAAGGTACTGATTATTGAAGACTGTACAGTATAAAGATCAAGAATGAATAAATCAAGTTTGAAGACTAATGAGTATCAAGATCAAGATTTCAAGATAAGTGTCTAGTTTTGTGAAAACTTCATAATAACATGGAAATCTTCATTCCAAATTTCATTTGGGATGGAACCCATTTCTACCTTCTTAGTGGCTTACAAACCCACGACAAGTAGCTTACAAACCTACGACAAGTGGCTTACAAACCCACAAACATCCTGGTTTTGTACAAGTTCTCGAGTCCTGATGTGATGAAATATTCTACAGGAAGAAGCTTGCAAAACTACTTCAAAATGGTTTTTTAAAATGATTTTCAAAACTGTTTTTTTAATGTTTTAGCTTTAAAAGTTATCTTTTCAAATGATTTTCAAAAAATGTTTTAGCCTTAAAATATTCTTTGTTTTTGTTTTTAAATAAACTCTTGTTTTAAACTTCGTTTGTTTTTAAACTATCTTCTGATTTTTAATTTTTTTTATAATAAATATATACTTGAGATTTAAAATCAAATTTATATATACATTCTAAAAATATATTTTTCTACTCTTCTTTTTTTTAAATCATAGGAAAATTAGTTTATTTTACTCCAGAATCATTTCATCTTGTTTTCCTTTCAATACCATTTTCAAACCAAATTTTACATTGTTTTTAACTAAGGGATGTCGACATCATGGGATACCCCATGTCGACATGGTGGCCGTTAAATTCAAAAGTTTCAATTTTCAAAAGAAGCGTCTATTCGTTTAAATCTCTTCACGAATGGTTATGACCGTTACTGGTATATAAATATCCTTCCCAAACAAATTTTTTAACTAACTATTTTTCTTATTTTCTTCGCTCCTTCTTCTCCACAAAACCATATTCTAAAATTTTCATATTTTTAAGATCGTGCTGAAATTTTGCCGAATTCTCAAGTGAATCAAATTAGAAACTCATTCTTGTTTGATTCTCTGCCCTCTCTCGAAGATCAAAGTACTATTCAGAGTTATAGGATCAATTTTTAATCAAAAGTTTATCGAGTCTCTCTATAAGGTTTGGTTGTGCCTGGAAATCAATTGGGTGATCTTATGTCCCGTAAATCAAGAGAGTTTGCCCTGGACTCGAAGACAGGAGGGTACCTCAAGGCCTTTAGAAATTGAGGATTGTAATCTCGACATTGGTATAATAAAAATCTATACGAGGTGTTTGCCTTGGTGCAGGACTGGACGTAGGGTAACTCCGAACCAGTATAAAATCCAGTGCGTTCTTTCCTTTTATTGCTTTTTATTTACTTTCTGCATCTGTGTTTGATTCTGTGATTGTTCTATGATAAAGTTCTGCATTTGTTTATATCATAATTTTTAAATTAGTCCATATAAGTCTTAGAATCCATTAAACACTATTCACCCCCCCCTCTAGTGTTAAATTAGCCTTAAGATCTTTAATCCGCACTCCCTTTCACAATAGGATCAGTTCCATCCTACAGCTCAAGAAATCACTGTATCTCTTCTTCTCTCCTTTGTTATTTATTTTGGGTAAAACAGTTAAGACTTTAAAACTTTGAAAATCATAATCTCCTCATCTACCCAGTTTTAAATCACGACTTCAAAACCAAAGTTGTTTATTTTTGAGTATATAACAATTTAAAATTTATTTCATCAAATTCTATCAAGTAGCGAGAGAGAAAAACCCACGTAACTAAGAGGGAATCAATTTTGGTCGAGTTCCGACTATCGAACTTAAATCAATGGATTATATGATTGGGATTAGGGTCAAAAAACATGATTTTTAAGAATAGTTTGGAATTCTTTTGTGTTGCATGGAGGTAGGAATTTGGAGATGAACGGGTTTGGGAGTTTTGGAGAATTCCGGCGACGTGGCCAATTTTATGACGAGGCGGTTGGCGTGGAGTAGGTGTAGGTGATGGTGCATCTGGGAAAAACGTCACGATAATTTTCAGTGGCGTGTATAGACAAGGCGATGTTGAACTAGGGTTTAAGGGGCTTGGGTTATGGTGCTCAGTATGGTGATGTTTGCGGCCAGGATAGACGACCGAATTTGGTCGCAGTGGGCAGGGAGGAAGCGTAGGCCAGGAGGGTCACGTTGTCATGGCGGCAGTGGTTGAAGGCGAGGGAAATGGCGGCGTGTGGTGCGGTTCCATACTGGTCGCATTTCTTTTTTTTTTTTGGAAGTTGTCGAAATTTGAGACGAGACGTATGTGGAAGTAGCGATGGTGCTAGAGGGACGAGCAAGGTGAGGCGAAGTCGTAGGCATTGGAGCATTGATGGCCGATGGGGTCGTGGGTTGTGCACGGTGCATGCGTGCACTTGCGTGCACGATTTCGTTCTAGGAAAATATTTGTTTTCTTTTTTTGGGAAGAAGAAGAACTGGAGAGGGGAAGTAAATAGATTGGGCCGGGTTTGTGGATGTGTGGGTCGAGGGTTGTTTTTAGTAAATTAAATTTATTTTTATATTAATAACCTTTAAATTTATAAACAATGGTTCTCTTCCATTTTTAATCAAATCAATGCGGGAGATTTTGCATCGAGCTCTTAAGGCCGAGTATTTCACCGAACTAATACCAAGATTTCTGCAAATGTGGAAAAAAATTAATGTTTTTTTATAAATAAGAAATGTCCTAATTATAAATTATATGTTAATTAGTTAATCACTAAACGAATTGTTACAATTTTAATAACAAATTATTTTATTAAATTTCTTTGATAGACAAGAAATCTAGATTGAAAATATAATTTGACTCAGTTAAGTGAAACCCATTCCGTTTGAATTTGTAAAGTGATTTAATAATAATTTTTAAATTGCTGACTGAGTTAATGATCTATGTTTGACTGATATGGTTCTTAGATATTATTTCCAATTATCTATTGCCGTGTGATTAAGTAGCCAAAAAATTAAAGTAAATAAGATAAAACGTTGACACGTTTTATCGGCAAGTAAATCGACTTATACTGGTTACTATTCTGAATCTCCGAAATGTGATGAGTACAAGCAAATTATTTCCGATGGGCTGGTCATGATATAGTAAACATATGGGATGAATTTCCATATGTAAATATTAGCACCCTGATTGAGGAGTTGTTACTTAAAACGACTTGGACTTTTAAAAATTTATCGTTTGGGTTCGAAGAGACCGGGATATCTAGTTACTTTCTTACGGGTTTGATAGAAAAGCTTAACCTAGAACCCACATATTTAGTTACTTCCTTATGGGTTGTGAATACAATAGGAAGGTATGCAACTCCAGGGTTGAGATGTGACCAGTTAGAGTTTGACTTGTTAGGTCATATTTTGTTAGCAGTTTGCATTTGTTTGATTTTGTGGGGCTCGGAATTATTCTTGGTATGGATTGGTTAAGTGAGTACGATGCCAGGATATTTTGCCATGATAGGAAAATATTGCTTAGGCACCCTGATTGTAGCAATAGGATTGTGTATGGCGTAGAAAGTTCTAGTGGTGAGGTGAATGCCTTGTTGGGTGTTATGGAATTGGAAGATGAGCTGAATCGAGTTTTCGTGGTCTGAGAATTCGTGGATGTTTTTGAACCCATAGTTGGATTGCCATCGAAACGAGCCACTGTGTTTCAAATAGATTTGGTTTCGGGAGCAGAACTAGTGAGTAGGCCGCCAAGCAAGATTACCCCTGTAGAGATAAGGGAGTTGAAGGTGTAGTTAGCGGATCTAGAAGGCAAGAGTTTTATCAGACCGAGTAGTTCACCTTGGGGAGCAGCCGCAGTGTTTACTAAGAAGCCGGATGGGTCGTTAAGGCTATGTATCATTGTCATAAGTTGAATGAGAGGACGATAAAGAATCGATATCCATTACCGAGGATTGACTATTTGTTCGATCAGATAAGTGGAGCCAAGGTATTTTCCCTGTTGGATTTCGCGATAAGTTTCCATCAGCTCAGAGTAGTATAGGATAGTATAGCTTTGACGGTGTTTAGGACCAGATATGGATCGCATAAATGGTTAGTTATGCAGTTCGAACTGACTAATGCGTTGGCATTCTTTGTGGATTTGATGAACCGTGTTTTCCGAGAGCACTTGGATAGGTTCATGTTGGTTTTTATAGACGATATCTTGATATACTCTAAGGATGAGAAGGAACATGAAGTTCATCTTAGAGTGGTGCTTGAGACACTAAGGCAGCATCAACTAAAGGCGAAGTTTTCGAAATGTCATTTCAGGAAGAAGGAAGTGAAGTTTCTTGGTCATGTAGTCTTAGAGAAAGGGTTGTCAGTAGACCCGACTAAGATTGAAGCGATGAATAGTTGGAAGAGACCCGAGACAGTGACTGAGATAAAGAATTTCCTTGGATTAGCTTGTTATTATTAGAGATTCATTAAGGGTTTCTCACGGATAGCAGCACTGATAACCAAGCTAACGAGGATGGATGTGAAGTTTGTGTGGATCAATAAGTGTGAGGAAACATTCCAGAGTTTGAAACACTTATTGACCCATGCACCAATTTTGGTTGTTTCGGAAGGGAATCAGGATTTGGTGGTTTATACAGATGCATGTGGAACAGGATTAGGAGCCATGCTGATGCAGAAAGGTAAAGTGATTGCATATGCTTCTAGACAGCTTAGACCGCATGAGGTCAGATATCTGACACATGATTTGGAATTGGCTGCAGTGATTTTTGCGTTGAAGGTATGAAGACATTACCTTTTAGGAGAGAGGTTTGAGTTATATATAGATCATAAGTCGCTGAAGTATTTGTTCTCTCAAAAGGAGCTGAACATGAGACAACAGAGGTGGTTAGAGTTTATCGCTGCTTATGATTTTGGGATTGAGTACATACCGGGGAAAGGCAACAAGGTTGCGGATGTGCTTGGTAGGAAGCATCAGAATGCAATGCTAGTTATGATAGCAGAATGGAAAGACTTGGAAGCATTGTTGACTTGTAGAGTGCAGTGGAGATCCGAGGCTGGGTCTAGTGGAGATTCTGCTATGTTTTCTTGTTTAAAAGTCCGAGCAGTATTGATTGAGAAGATTGCTTCTAAACAGGAAGAGGATCCAGTGTTAGCTGAACGGATCAGGAAGTTAAGAGGTGGAACCGAGAGCGATGACTTAAAGGATTTCAGTCTTGACCAGAATGGGTGGTTGAGAAAGAAAAGGGAGATTATGTGTTCCGAGTGTAGGAAACATAAGGAAAGAAGTTTTAGAGGAATGCCATCGTTCGAAGTTCACTATTCATCCGGGAGGAACTAAGATGTATCAGGATATGAAGAGAAGTTTCTTCTGGGAAGGGATGAAGCGAGATGTGGGCTTATAGGTGAAGCAGTGTTTGAACTGCCAACGGGTAAAATCCGAATATTGGAAGCCGAGTGGGTTGCTTTAGCCATTAGATATTCTGGTATGGAAATGGGATTTTATTTCTATGTATTTTATTGACGGGTTGCCAAGGTCGAACAGAGGAAATGAAAGTATATGGGTCATAGTGGACAAATTGACCAAGAGTGCCCATTTCATTCCCGTTAAGTCAACCAGGACGACACCTGTTTTAGCGAAGTTGTTTATGAAAGCTGTAGTTAGACTACATAGAATTCCTAGTAGTATAGTAAGTGATAGAGATTCCTTATTCACTAGTGAGTTCTAGAAGAGTCTACAGGAAGTTTTGGGAACCAAGGTCAAGATGAGTACCGCTTACCAACCGTAGACAAATAGGAAAACGGAAAGTGTTAACAAAATCTTGTAGATTTGTTAAGAACTTGTGTATTAGATTTCAGGGGATCATGGGAAGACTATCTGCATTTAATCGAGTTTTCGTATAACAACAGTTATCAGACTAGTATTAGGATGGCACCGTTTGAAGCTTTGTATGGAAGGCCATGCAAATCTCCCGATTATTGGTTGGAGACCGGGGATAGGTTGGTTCTTGGTCTATATTTGGTTAGAGAAGCTTCAGAAAAGATTGAGGTCATTCGAGCTAAGATGAAGGAGGCTCAGTCTAGGCAGAAGAGTTATGCAGATAAAAGATGGAAAGATTTAGAGTTCTTAATTGGAGATCGGGTTTTTGTTAAGGTGTCACCAATAAAGGGTGTGATCAGATTCGGAAGATCATGAAAGTTGGCACCGAGATTCATTAGACCTTTTCGTATTGTTGAGAGGATCGGGAAACTCGCATATAGAGTCGAGTTACCGAGCGGTTTAGTAGGTGTCCACGATGTTTTCCATGTTTCTCATCTCAGAAAGTGTGTTAGAGACCCGGAGACTACTATTGCACTGACTGTGCTAGATGACTTAGTGGTAAAACCGGATTTGACTATAGTGAGAAAGCCGATTCACATTGTTGCAAGAGATGAGAAGAGGCTTAGAACCAAGACAGTCAGATTAGTTAAAGTCCAGTGGAGCGACGATGATAGGGACTGTACTTGATAGATTGAGAGCATGATTAGAGATACTTATCCTGACTTGTTTGATGGTATGTTTTACTACTTTGGTTGATTTGTTTTGTACCTTATCGTAATTTTGAGGACGAAATTATTTAAGAAGGAAAGTTTGTAACACCCCATATTTTTGGTAATATTATTTAGGATATTTAATTAGTTAAATAAAATAAAATAATGTGTTGATTAGGGGATTGATATTTGATTTTTATTAAGGGATAGCGGTGCCATTTAACCAATGAATTAAAATAAGAGTTAAAATGTAATAGAGGAGGGGTAAAATAGGAAACATGCCATTCTTATACCCTTAAACCTTGGTCATGTATCTCCATACACGTTCATTTTCATTTATCAAAAATTTTAAACTTGAGGCCGGCCACCATTAACAAGAGAAAGAGGAAGAAGATTAAGAAAAGCTAAGGAAGAAGCTAAATCAAATCAAATCCATTCAAAACTCAAGCTCCTTAATCTCTAATGCTAAGGTGAATATTGATTACATATCAAATTTATTATTGTTTTTGGTTTTAAGATGAAACCTGAATATATTGTAATGGTTTGCCATGTTTTTGAATGACGAAGTGATTATATATACTTGTTGATGAATTATGCTTGTTCATATAGATTTTATGATATATTTCAAGGTGAAAACCCTATCAAATGACATCCAAATGCCTTGCGAATTTTTATATAGATAAGAAATGATATTCTAGAGATGAGTTTCAATTTTCAGAATTTTCAGAATTTATGTGGATTTTATATAAATTTTCTAGTGAAGAAAAGGATATTTTGGGTTAAAAATTATTTACGGTTAAATAATTAATGGTTTGGGTCTGAAGTTTATATATGTTAGAAAACATATAAAAAGTGATTTTCTGGAATTTTCGTAGAATTTTCCTAAGTGTTTTAATGAGTATATAAAATTATTTAAGGTATGGGACTTAAATGTTTTGTATATTTATGAAAGGAGAATGAGCTTTTTATAAATAAATAAAATTGTTATTTCTAGAAAGTTGGTAGTACTTTTAGAAAAGAGAAACCTGCAACCAATTACAATTTGAAAAACAAGGTAGGTTAGGTACAAAGAAATAGTTTAAAAGGACAAATACACATGGTTTTTACTGTTTCGATGCTTTCGGCACCAGGCTTTCGCCTCCTTACCTTCGCCACCGACTCCATCGAAACCAATGCACATGGTATCAGGTAACTGGTATGTAGTGAATTGGATATAGGCGGAAGGTATAGGGTCGAAACCAGAGGTTCCGAAGGGGTGGGAGCAATACTTTGCTTTTACGCCTGCTTGCTTTCGACTGAATAGCTTTTGATTGGGTTGGCTTTCGACCAGGTCAATTGGTTTTAAAGAAATGGTTTCGATTGGGTTGCGCCTTTGTTTTTAAATAATTGCTTTCGACTAAGTCAAAACCCATGACTGCTTATTTGTACCTTTCCACCCAGATTGGTTTCGAAAGAGTTGCTTTACTTTGTTTTGCCTTTTAAACTTGACCATTTCTCCAATGCTTTCGAAGGAATGGTTTCGACACCATCACTTCTTTACTTAGGAATGATTTTGAAAGGAATGCTTTCGACTATAATGGGTTTCTGATCCTTTTGCTCTACTTGAAGGCATAATCCAAATGGTTTTGACCTAGACGGTTTCAAAGGTTTCGAAGGAGTAAATTTTTGAATGGTTTCGAAAGGTTTCCACAGTTTTAAATTGAACCCAAAGGCTTTTGAAAGGTTTAGTGTTTTAATGCTTTCGAAAGGTTTAGTGTTTCATTAAAGATTTCTCCAGATAAGGTGTAAAGTATCAGTGGATAGAGAAGTGTGAGGAAGCTTTCCAGAATTTGAAGGAACTCCTTACTCCTTACTCATGCTCCTATTCTTATTGTTTCGGAGGGAACCGGTACCTCATTGTTTATATTTATGCTTCTTGTTATTGTCTTGGAGCTATGCTTATGCTAAGAGCTAGAGTGATTGCATCTATTTTAAGACAGTTAGATCGAATGAGGTCAGCTGTTTCAAATATGCGGCAACAAAGGTGGATGAATTCTCAACAACTTATGATTTTGAGATACTTTGCACTCCAAAAAAGGGTAATCGAGTAGCAGATTCCCTTAGCTATAAGCACTAAGCTATTATTTCTATGATGTTGTCAGAATGGAAGGTTCTTGAGGTTATTTGAATATGTGAAATCGAAGATTTGGTATCAGATTTGAGTTCAGGAGTTGTATTGCCAGTTTAGAAGCCCGAGTTTCTATTTTAGATCGAGTTCCAGAAGCTCAAAAGCAAGATCCTAAGCTTGAAGTGTTTATTTAGAGTTGTTCTAGTAGGAGTGGTGTGGATGAGGTGAAGGAGTTTTAAGTTGATACTCGTGGCTATATTCAGAGACGGGGTAGACTTGTTGTACCTGATATTGATAATCTTCGAAAGGGATATTTTGGATAAGTGTCAATGCAACATATACACCACTCATCCCGGTACTAGTAAAATGAATGCATATATGAAGCGGCTAAACCATTGGGAAGGTATGAAGTGGAATGTTGCTCAGTATATGAAGAGTTGCATAACTTACCAGCTTATTAAAGCAGAACACCAGAGACCTAAGAGACACCTTTAGCCATTGGATGTTCCATTATGGAAGTAGGATCAGGTAAATGTAGAATTAAATATTTAATAATTTCATATTTATATCTCATATTAATTTGATCTAATAATGATCAAATTGATGTGTCTTTTGCAAAATTCTATGGATTTTGTTGATGGTTTGCCTCGTTCTAAGTACGAGCATGATAGCTTGTGGGTTATAGTAAATTGGTTGACAAAATCATCCCACTTTATTTATGCGAAGTCAAACCGAACCACTCCTTAGTTAACAAAGTTGTATATTCAGGAGATTGTCAGGTTGTGTGGCGTTCCTAGTGCCATCGTTTGTGCTTGGGATCCGCTATTCATTAGTGGATTTTGCAAAAGCCTTCTACCAGCATTATGTACAAAGCTTAACCTCAGCATTTCTTATCACCTGCGGTCTGACCAGCAAACAAAGCGAGTAAATAAATTTCTCGAAGATTTGCTCTATGCTTGTGTTTTGATTTCAGAGGTAGTTAGTAAGACCATATTTATCTCATAGAACTTTCCTATTACAATAGTTTAGTCTAGTATCAGTATGGCTCCCATCAAAAGCCTTGTATGAAAGGCCATGTCGATCACCTTCATATTGGCTAGAGACCTGTGAGAAGTTTATTTTGGGTTCTGATTCTATTTAAGAAGCTTTAGAAAAGATAGATATTATGAAGCGAAGCAAGAAAGAAGCATAGGACAAGTAGAAATCCTATGTAGATCAGAGGAGAAAGAATTAGGAGTTTTCTATTAAGGATTTGGTTTTCATTTTTGTTTCTTCTCTGAAGAGAGTAATGTGCTTCAATCAATCTGGGAAGTTGGCTCCTCGCTATATCAGGCTATACCTAATCACTGAACGTATCGGTAGGGTAGCATAACGTGTTGCATTGCCAGCTCATCTTTTTGGGGTACACGATGTGTTCCATGTCTCTCAGCTCCATAAATGCTAAAGGGATCTCGAATCAGTGCTATAGCTAAAGCATATTGAAGAATTCGAGATATCCCTTGATTTGACCTTTATGCAGAAGCCGATCCAAAAATTTTCCTCTGAGACTAAACGACTTCGAAGCAAGGACGTTCTGCTTGTAAGGTCCAATGGTTAGAGAATCCAAAAGACTATTGTTGGGAGACTAGAGAGTCTATCGAGCAGACATATCTAGAGCTATTTTTTGAAGCACACAGTTCCGGTGAGTTTATATGAATTTTCCTTTTCGAGTCATGTTTGTCTATTTTGCATTGTTGTTTGAATTGTAGATAGATGTATTGCTAGAAGTTAAAAGCAAGTTATAGATTTTCTCTAAAGGAAAATTACAAGGATGCAATTTTCTTAAGGGGGGTATGTAACTACCATGATTTGAGAACTACCTAAAATAAAATATAAAATAATTTAAATTGGAATTTGGAATAAAGTTTGATATAGTTATAAGTATTGGATTTTTAAAGAAAATAGAAAATTGTGGTTTTTCTAAAGTAAAAGAATTAATAAGAAAGTTTGGTGGGAAAATATCTTTCCCACTAGTAATGAAAATTCAATTCACTATGTCCTTTTGAAATTCCTAGCAGACCCTCCATACTCCCATTTTGTTTGTGTACCACCCATTTCTGTTTTAGACTCATAAAATCTAATAGGCGACTTCTCCCCAATTCGTCTACATTCCTAACCCCAGCTCCTCAAATCCCCAAATATATTCATCCCTATTATTCGAATCATAAAACCTAAAAAAATTTCCTCCACAAACATCATTTTTCCTTACTTTTGAATCCAAATCTGAACCAAAAATGGCAGCATCAACGGAGACAAAAGCGAGTATGTAGAGTTAGACCTTATAGAAAAAGCAAATGGTTATAACACGCATGAGCTATCTCTCACGGTCTATCCAATATATATTATTTAATCCAAACGTCTACAAGTTTCGATTAACATAAGCTTTTGACATCGTTACTCATTATTTCTGCGGTTATTTGATCTGATTTAAAAATCTATACTGGGAAGATAATTTGTCCAACTAATTTATTATTAAGGAAATAAAATTTGTTATAAAAAAACACTGAATCCTTACAAATCAATTATCATTATTTATGGTGTAGATTTTTTGGAATAGATATTTTCAATGCAGTCTTCAACTATTTAAAATTTTTATCATGTGTTTGAAATTTTGAGAAATTTTGTTAAATATATTCATATTTAAAGTGGTTAGGAGTTGAAGATATTTACATTGGAAGGCCTTATGGCTTCATCGCTTAACTATTTGTTGAATATCTCATTGTGAAATGTAATCCAACCTTTTTCGTGGTTTCCATCATTACTAAATTATGTTTAAGATGGTTTAGTTTTTGGTAAAGATCTATTTATATGCTTATATGTTATGTTTTTATTTGAGGTATATAAGCACAATATAGTGTAGCATATGTACTGCTTCATGAATGTTAGTGGAGTTGCACTAGGGATTAGGGAAGGCTACTTAAATCCACATCTTAAAGAACATTCAAGGAAATATATTTTATAGATTAAAGAAACAATAGCGATATTTAACTATAAGTTTGTAACTAATCATTTATAATGAAAGTGAAGTTGATCTACTATATAGGAATGACCATGTACATATGATTGTTTTGTGTTTTGAGAATTTAATCTGATGGGGCTTTTGATATGCATAGTAGGTTTATTGAATTGCTCAAACAGGTGGTCATAAATTAATTCACATTTTTCAATTTAAACTTGCTTTTGAAGTGGTAAGAAGTGAAAAGAGGGTTAAGAAGAATAGTTCAAGCAAGAAGTGCAGTACTTAATTCATTAATTAAGCAAAGAGTGCATTCGTTGCTTCTATAACAATTCATTTAAAATAATCAAAAAGGGAAAATACCATCCAATATATTGTCACTATGAACAATTAATACTTCTTATCGGTAGTAGCAGTGCTTTTCTAAATACTTCACTAATACTCTTCTTTGAATTGGTTTTGTTTTCAAAAATTATTATTTGGTTCCATCTCATTTATTAGTGAAATGTTGTTTTTGGTAAGATATGATTATTATGTACTCAGTCCCAATGTGAAGATAGAGATATCATTTGAAGAATTTAAATTTATTGTCAGTATTAGTAATTTTAAAAAATAGTCAAATTGTATTAAATTGTTGTTATTTTATTTGTATGGTTATAAAATGTATCAAAATTATGTAGGATGAGTACTTATTTCATTATTTAAATTTTGCTTTTAAATCACTATGTTGTGCAAATTACTCATCCTTACATTCATTTTTTATAGAATAGTCGTGCATTGTTGAAGCCAAGGTGCAGGTTGCATAACACAATGTAAAACATCCATCAAGTTAAGTTATTAATTATTGTTATATTTCCTGTTAGGTATTCATTTAAATAACTAGATTGATGTTTTTTTCATTCATTTTATATGTGGAGAGAATGATAAATGTTTCTGTAAAATAAAACAGAGTAGTGACTAGCTAAATTTTATAGTATATTTATATTAATTCAATCAAAATATTTATACAGTTTTTCTTATACTAATATCCGTTAATTGATCTTATATAAATGGTACGCTCAATGAAGTCTACTAAGTCTTTTGGTTGCTTTGGCTGCACATGTGCATACGTGTGTGTGTGTTCGTTCTCTGTTTTTTCACAATTAATGTATGGAGTATTGGAACATAGGATATTTACAATGTTTCCTTTTTTTCTTTTACAACCCATGCACATCATTTCCTATATTCATTTGCAACTTATGAATAACTTTGGTTCATATTAGTGTGCTTGACAAAGAGAAACATAAGGAATTCGGTAGTCAAATAAGAGTATGTGTGATAAGAGTGTGTGTGTGTGAGTGTGTGTATAATGATAAAAATAAATGCCAACAATAATGCTCTTTCTAATATGCATATTAACATAAACATTATCGCTAGAATTGTTTTATTTTAGTGGAACTAGTATTCCCAATATATCACATGCCATTAAACTGTAACGATCATAATGTCTACATAAGCATTATATCGTGGTTGTTTATATATTATAGTTATGGCAGAAGGCAACTGTAGTTGAGGAACTAAATGCATTGTTTTATTCTTTACCCTTAGACCATTGCAATATTACTCCAGGATCAAATCATTATTTCATGTCATCCATTATAACAAATCCATTATCAGTATTTATGGTGCAAATCGATAGTGCAGATATTGTTGATTCAATTGTTTCAAAAAATTTATAATGTATTTGAAAATATTTGTTAAATATATTCATATTTAAATTGGTTAATTATTGAAGAGATTTAGATTAGATTAGAAGGCTTAATCGCTTTTGATTTTAACATAATACATGCTATTAGAAGATTAAATATGTAATCCAACCTTTTCAGCTACTTTCATTATTTACTATAATTATGTTTAGAATAGTTTAGTTTATGGTAAAGATGTATATATATGCCTATATGTTATGCTTTTATGTGAGGTATATAAGCACAATATAAGTGTCCCAGTCGATATGGACGACCCAACAAGAGTCTTGAATGTGTTCGCCTGGACGCCAACTTGGATGTGTTCGCCTGGACCAAGATGCGGTTGGAACTTACTAAATTTCTTCACGCCAACTTGGATGTGTTTGCCTGGACGCATTCCGATATGTGTGGGTATCACCAGAAATTGTATCCCATGCGCTCAACATTGACCCCCAAGTTAACACCAATAAAGCAAAAGAGGCGCAACCTGGGCCCTGAACGGTCCAAGGTGTTAAGAGAAGAGGTGGAAAAGCTAATGGCTAACGATTTTATCTGTGATGCAACTTATCCTAAATGGGTATCTAACCCGGTCTTAGTCAAAAAATCCAATGGGAAATGGCGAACCTGTATCGACTACTCGGACTAAAACAAAGCTTGCCTGAAAGATAGCTTCCCCCTATCCAAAATTGACCGGCTTGTGGATGGAACGGCGGGACAAGAACTGCTGTCATTCATGGATGCATACTCAGGGTACAACCAGATCCTGATGCACGAACCTGATCAAGAGAACACTAGCTTCATCACCGATCTGGGACTATACTGCTGCAGGGTAATGCCATTTGGTTTAAAGAATGCTAGGGCAACCAACCAAAGATTGGTAAATACCATGTTCAAGCGTTAAATCAAAAAAACCATGGAGGTTTACGTGGATGACATGTTGGTCAAATCGTGAGTAGCTTCCAATCACCTGGATAATCTCGTTGAAATGTTTGAAATACTCCGGGAGTATGGAAGATACTCAATCTACTCAAATGTCACTTTGGAGTAGCCTCTGGAATGTTCTTAGGATTCATAGTAAGTGCCAGGGGCATTGAAGCAAATCCAAAGCAAATAACTTCCCTACGAGAAGTTCAAGCCTCGAAGAACAAGAAAGAATTTCAAAGCTTGAATGAAAAGGTCACAAAACTTAGCCAATTTATCTTGAGAGCCACCGACAAGTGCATTCTGTTCTTTGATGCATTAAAGAGAGGAAGGAAGAACTTTGAATAGAGCGAGGCATGTCAAACTGCATTTGAAGAATTGTTACGACACATGGAAGCCCCACCGATCCTATCAAAGCCAATGGATGGACATGACGTATTCATTTACCTAGCAATCTCACCTCATGCATTGAGCGCTGCCCTTGTGCATGAAGAAGTGAAAATCTAGCGACCCGTATACTACATTAGCAAGCGGTTTACCGAAGCCGAGAAAAATTACCCAAAGCTGGAAAAGCTAGCGTATTGCCTCCTGATCGCGTCTAGAAAGTTACGACTGTATTTCCAAGCACATCTAATCAAAGTACCGACTGATTTGCCTCTGAAGCAAGTACTTTATCGACCCAAAACTTCCGGACGACTTCTCAAGTGGAACATCGAACTGAGCCAATATGATATTACTTACCATCTGAGAAAGGATATTAATGGGCAAGCGCTGGCAGATTTCATTGCCGAGTTTACCATATGGAATGACGAAGAAGAAATACCGCTGGAAGTGGAGACGCAATGGAAACTTTTTATTGATAGTGCACCTAACAACCTTTGTTCGAGGGCGGGAGTAGTGCTTGAAATCCCCGAAGGATGAGCCATTTACTACGCCTTACGCTTGGAATTCCCAGCAACAAATAACGAAGCAGAATACGAAGCATTAATAGCGGGACTGAAAGTTGTGAAAGAACTCAGAATAAAGTCCGCTCACATATATAGTGACTCCTAGCTAGTTGTCTGCCAAGTAAAACGCGAGTACCAGGCTCGAGGGAAGAACCTTGCCCTGTATCTATATAAAGTACAAGAGTTGCTGAGTGACATCGAACATTATACCATAACTGTAATGAACCAGATTTTAGACCCTCGAAAATCGACATCAATATATTCATAGTATAGCATGACGAGCGATCGAGTACCGGAAAATACCAGATCATTAGCATAGCGACCTGGGATTATCGACCCTCAAAAATCGACATCAATACGTCCAATGTTTAACATGTCGATTATTCAAGTGCCGGAAATACCGATTGCTAGGGGTGAAGAAGAAAAAGATAGAAGAAAATAGAAAAACAACACAGAATCTCACAATCGCAGCGGAACAAAATATAATATATAACAACAGATTTTTATACAAAAGAATCCGTATCAGTTAATATACATACAATCATCAGAGTACAACAATCATCAATCAATATGGGCAGTTATCTACAACTTGTCCTCACCAATGCTGACTATACAGTCTACACACAACGGAATATAATCAAGTACGGGTATACGTCTCTGTCATCCAGCTCGTCTCCCGAGCTCCATAGTATCCTAACCTGAATCTGTAATACTCGGTTTGACCCGAGCATTATAATAACACCCGAGTCAGTCTGGAAAACCAGCGTGAGAAAACACACTCAATTTGAATTATTAAAGTAATCAAAATCCTTTGAAAAACAAAGGTATCTCGTAAGACAGCGTCACACATAAACATGACGGGTTTTTCCTATACAATAACCAAACCAATTTTTATCAAAATCATCTGATATTATATTAGTGTCTATAAAAAGTAAATTAGAAAATAGCTAAAATTCTTGCATCACACATTTCAGCATAGTTGGTCACAATCAAAACCGTACATCGCTTATTGGAGAATGGATTCCATACAATGACTGAGCTGTCGGGGTACCGCGCATCATAGTACACCTCTAGAAAATGTACCAACGACCTCGTCGGGATCCCCTGCCAACACAAGGCCGGCCTACCCCTAACCTGGATAGTACCGAATATGTTATCACCCCGGGTGTTCCCACCCTTAATCGAGCGCTCACTTTTCCATGCACAACCATATCCATAATTTATAATATATTTCCGAAGGTATCTAGAAAGGTGATAAAATACCCTAATTGGGTGCGACCCACTTAGCCTTGCTGCATCTCCCCTGTTTTAGTTATTCTCGGTTGATGAGGCTTGAGGCTACATTTACCTTTCAAAAACAATTCCACTTAGAATGCTCATCGTCCTCCAGTGACGATGTTTTGATAGCATTCGTCCATACAAGTTGTCATGTGTCTGGACAAACTGAATCACCGTTTTCACTATCTTCAAGATATCACCATTCGTAACGTTCAAATCGAATCGAAGTGGTTTTTGGATAATTAAACCCGATCTCGGTCTCTTCGAAACAATCAACGAATTTGGCCAAATTTGATAGTCTATTATTTAACTATCAAATAACATCCATAAGTAGCCACTAGGCCCTATTATAAATTTTTCAAAATATTTATTTTCACAATATCTTTATAAGATTTATATATTCAAATCTCTCCCAGCATTTCAATGTTTGAAAACAAATTCAACGCTTATCCATAACAAGATATTTCAATCCGTATCTCACTTCTACATTTAGTGAATTATTTCCAACTTCGATTATAATCCATTACTAAGAATGTATCTTGATATAAATCCTTCGCCTCTAAATGTTTCCAAAAACTTCCCATTTTAACACTTAGGAAATATTTTAAGTCCATTTTCCGAAATCATTTCAAATATGAATACTTAAGAATTTTTCCTTATCTTATCTCCTACATTTCTGGAGTTTATATTAATTCCTTTTCATTTTCCAAAAATTGATTATATTTACTTGAATCTCGTCTATCAATTTATAATTTTAGTATGAATTCAGATTCAACTCGAAGTTCTTATTTTCTAACATTTCATAAATTTCCTTAAGCTTCCAGAATTCCATTATAAGATTTTCCCTTCTAAAAATCCTATTCGTTAACTCAATTCTATTTTACATCTCGAGCGGATTTATAAATAAATTACAACCATTTCCCAAATTTCTCTCTATATATATAATAAATATTTTTAAAGAATAGTAATTTATTTAAAGAACATGTTTAAACAATTTTTTTTCTGAATATCAAAACTTTATAGGTAAACATCGATAACTCAATTCCACTCATTTTTAACTAAACAATAGTTTTCGAAGCTGATTTTAAAATTTAGGATTTATTTTAATTAATATAAAATATTTGAAAAATCCATTTTCCGAAGTATTTCAATACTAACTAGTATTAAATAAAATTTTCCTTTTAAAGACAACTTAACTTATTAATAATAAATTTTTTTTAAAACCTCAATAACCCATTAAATATATAAATTCCACTCGATTCACAACCCATCGATTTCATTCCGATTCTCCTAACCATTTCCACTTTTCAAAAATAGTATCCATTATTTTCCTCAACCCTGTTTCCATATTCTAATATAAATTCACCTTGTGAATTTTATATTCCAATTTATCAACTGGTACCGTCTTCCCTTATTTGTAACATCGTTTATAAATTTTTATAACTCCTTTGTGTTTTACTTATTTATAAAAACAATCTTATTTATAAAATTCATTTTATAAATCCATTCCCTTATAAATTCCATTTATTCTGCCAATTAAATTTTTAATATCAATTTCATCTCCTTTTTATATTTTCAGGATATCATTGAAAAATCTATTATATAAATTATTTTAAAAACCTCTACTTAAACAATTTACGAATAGTTAAGTACAACCAAAAATCAAATTTATTGTTTTATCCGATCAATCTCTTTAAAAAATTCCAAATTCCGATATAATTATTTTTATATCTAAAATCTTCTTTTAATTTCTTAAAATTCAAAAATAATAATTATGGTATTTAAAATACTAATTTAAGGCCAGTGCTACTATAGCATCCAAAATTCAATCACAACAAAATCCATATCAGATTTTATTCACACACATCATATATCAAAAAATATATGAACAATTAATATATTTTTGAGGAATCCAGTTGGATCCCTCCAACCTATTTTTCTTGCATCCACAGATGTTAGACAACATAAAAGTACCAATCCCGCTTCGAGGCGGGATATCACGGTAATATAGGGTCATCCGCTATTATGCGGGGCACATAGGGTCTCATCCGCTCCAACGGCGGGAAATATAACCAACTACTAATATATATCATATAACATCCAAACTGATAATAATTTATAAATTCATCCACGCATCGATAATTAATTTTAATTATTTTAAAATAACACCAATTATCCAAATGAGTGAAATTTACTCACCTTGATTTTTATTTACGATCCGTTCCAAATTTAAATTAAATTGAGCAGGCGTTCAATTAAATTTAAAAATTCCAACCGACTCCAAAAATCTCCAACCTAGTTTTATTTTGTAGATCTCACAGCTACGAACCAAATACGACTTCTTTCATTGATTTTGGACCTCGTATGCAAATTTTATTAAACTTAATTAGCTATCTCAAATTTCAAATTCTAATTTAAATAACTAGCTATATATTTTAAATTTGTTACAGTATTATACCTTCACTTTCATGTCACAAGATACAACTGCGATCCGAACTTCAATGACATCGACCTCCTCCCCTATCGACACCGAGCCCCTCTGCCATCTCGTGCACGAGGACAGCGCGACTCCACTGCAGCTATCCTCGCAACCAGTCCCCATTGTGACTTCAACCTCCAGCCTTCAAATACGAACATCACCACTGCCAAGAACATCCCACCACGCCTCCATGCATATGCGCGCGCGATGCTTCGCCCACGACCTCCGCCTGACCAGCCAGAGATATGCGTGCAACTTCCTTCCTATAGTCACACTCCACCCAGCTTCGGCCACGCAAACTTCCTTCCTAGAAACCCACGCGAACAGCCACCTTGCAACTTCAACTCCACCGCGACCCACAACGCTCGCCGCCTGCCTCCTTCCTACGTGTGCGCGCCTCTAGGTTCGCCCAAACTAACTGTCGCCAACCCTAACAATGTTCGCGACCTCAATACGAACCTCCCCCTTTGAGCACCGCCCTCCCAGCCACACAACGACTCTCCCCAAATCACCTCCACTGTCGCCGATTCCCTCTCCATCATCAGCGATTCGCGATTTGCTTTGCTCGATTTTCTCTTCTTCTTTTTTATATGAACGAACTGATTTTGATTTCGATTCTTTTTTTTATTTCTTCGTTCGTTTTTTCCACTTCTATTTGAATTCCTGAAGCCAGATAAAGGAAGGACGTATTTTAAAAAGAAGGGAGTACTGTGAAGAATAGGTAGGGTGGCTCGCACAATTTTAGGTCGACTGATGGATACATAATAGGGTTTGACTTTTATATTTTTTTTATATTCAAAATATCTCGTTCGCAAATATCAAAATTTCGAACTCCTATTTAAGCATGCCGCCTAGCGTTCCTAATGTTATAACTCTATTCCGAACGCAATGGAACAAATTTCGAAGTCTAATTTGATCGTACGGAGAAGATATCTTATTAAATCGACTATTTAAATTAAATTCGATTAAATTATTTCTAAGCGTTTTCAGACCGTACAACCAAATGGTTAATCCAAACGTTACGAAATTTGAAATTCGATAATAATACACTATTACGGATCCAACGGAACTGGTTTTGTCGAATTCCGAGACTGTGCCCCGGATCGCTATTTAAACGCGTCGATTAAATCGACGATTTCCAAAATTTACGAAATCACTTGAAATTTCAGTTTTAAAAACATTTTAACACGATTATAAATTCCAATAAAATTTATATCTACATTAGAAATCATTTTGATTCATATTCGACTCAATTTCAATTATTTACCCTGTTCTGGTAATATGATAAATCGATATATTTACAATTTAAATTCATTCTATAACTCAAACCAAAAATATTCATATTTAAAAATCGATTTATATTCCAAATCAATATTTAAAACCATTTAAATATTCAAAATCAAATGTCAAAAAATCCGGATCGTTACATCCCCCCCTTAAAAGAATTTCGTCCCCGAAATTGCCAAGATAAGATGAATGGTCTTAAACCCATTACTTTTCAAAAACCCACTTAGTTAAAAATTGACATTCCACTTTTCTAATCTTTCAGTTCTAACCAAACAATTAGTTTTCCCTTTTCTAATTCAAAACCCTTTATTTTCATTACAACTCAAAAATCAACTTTTTAGTTAACAAAAATTTTCAAAATTTTTCTAACACATTAAATTTCCGAATTTTTTTGGCAGTCTCCTTTGTACGGAGAGCCTTTTGCAATATGACAAGAGAGATAAAAATATATACATCGACCCACACAGTCAAAAAACACAATATATATCAATATTATATCCTTGCAGTATTTAATCCGAAAATGTACCTTTATCTAGCGTTTTTAAGCAAGCGACTTATTTTATATAACATTACGCAACCCAATTCTCAATCAATTTATTCACATTCCATTCATATCCACATTCATTATATTCAAATCCATTTTATTTAGCTCGGAATCATTCCATGCTACTCCATTAAATAACCATTTCACAAATATATTTGAGCCAAACTTCCATCCAAAAATATTAACTTAAGTTAATTCATTTACCTTCACTTATTTCAACCATATAACTCAAGTTTATTTTCCTTGCAAACAAATTCCATTTCAATTTTAGATTGATTCTTATTCCATCAAATTCAATTCCATTTACGAATTAATTTAATTAGTTCATTCACTTAATCCACTTCAAATTTTAATTCCATACTCGGATTCATTTAAATGATATCCAAGGCCATACTCAATTTATTTACTCTTAAATTGAATTTATTTATAACTTTATTCATCACCACTTCAATCCATTTCTATTTTATTCGACAACATTTCAAAATATACTTAATTCGCTCACATTTATGTCGAATTTCATTTATAACTCAAGTTCCATTTTCAATTTCAATCCACAATCCATTTTACTTATCCAAGTTAAGTTCCTTTTCCATATTCAATTAACTAATTAATTTATCTAATTAGTTCTCTTCCAATTTATGATTCAATATCTGATTTTTATTTCAAAAATCACTTCATTTAAGCTACTTGAGTTCAAATTTATTTTTGTAATTCAAGTTTGGATTTTTACTCCTTCACCAAAATATCAAATTATTTTTATTTTGGTTTTCTATTCCACTTTCCCAATTTATAATTTTCATAACTTATTTTTTTCTCATTTTCATCAACTCTATACTTGAGTTTATACCCATTTTATTTTAACTCAAGGTTATACATTACTTTATAGCTTAATATATATTTGTTCCATTAATTCCAATTTTTTTAAGCTATTCAAATTTATTTATCCACAATTCCATAATTTTCACTTAAATTTTTACTCCATTTAAATTTTATAACTTATAGTTATATAGTCATTTACAATTCACATTTATATATTTAATGCAATTCAATATAACTCCAAATCCCATCCAATTTTTTTATTTAACTTAGCTCAAGTTAAATTCCAATTTTTAAAATTTTCATTTACCAATTCAATTTATTTAACTTACGTAAGTTAAATTTTAATTTCATCTTGAAGTTCACATTTTCCAAGTTTTATTTCAAAAACTTATTCTCTTCGGATTTCATTTCTCATTTAATTGGAAATTTCAAAATTCAAACACCCGGGTTTTTATTTTATTTTATTTCAACTTATTTTGAAATTATATATATATATATAAAAATATATATAACTCTGTTTTTAACAAACCATTTCCTCGGAATTTTAAACTCAAACTTGGTTTTATCCAAATAGATTCTCTTGGAATTAAAACATCATTTGTTTTTCAACAAAAATCTCCATATCAAATTACTACGGTAGTAATCCGTCACTTAGGAACTCAAAAATGAATACTGATGATGCGGCCGTCATCACCAGAATTATTTTCCAGCGACTGAAGTGTGTTTAGTGCCCTGATTACTTCTAAAATCCATTTAAAACATTTTTTATTCAGAAATATTCCAATAATACTACTATTATTCATTTCAAAAATGTTTCCAAAATAACAACAATTTCATTTCCATAACACTTCTGAAAATATTTCCAAAACCTCCCGGAATTTAAATTTATGAATTCTAGTTTGAATCCATTTTAATTATAATTTATTTGTATAATTCATACTTATACAATTTTCATTTGGTTATATATAACCATTTTAATTTTTATGATCTTATTAGATTATAATATTATCAACCAACACTCCAATATACTATAATAATTTCAAAATATTATTTCCTTTATACCAAAATATATCTTTGGGTAAAATTATTTCATTTCTCCCATTTCAAAACAATACTGCGTCGAATTTCTCTGTTCAAGTGTTTAGAAACACCTATCGATACAGTTGTACGGACCGTGCCAACCAGAATTCATAAGCCACTCGATAAATCAACCAGCACAAAATAAAACAATTTATATTCACTAGCAAATACGTGCGCATATCTATTAATACACTCAAACTCATTTTAGGGTACTACTGACCCCATCTCTAATGAGTAATCCCCACCAAAGCCAAGGTTCTCACTTAACCTTCAGCTCCAATACCAAGTGTAGCGACCCTGGATTTTCGACCCTCGAAAATCGACATCAATACGTCCACTGTTTAACATATCAATTATTCAAGTGCCAGAAATACTGATTGCTAAGGTTTATTAAGAAAAAGATAAAAGAAAATAGAATAACAACATAGAATCCCAAAATCGCAACGGAACAAAATATAATATATAATAACAGATTTTTATACAAAAGAATCTGTATCAGTTAATATACATACAATCATCAAAGTACAACAATCATCAATCAATATGGACAATTATCTACAACTTGTCCTCACCAATTATGACTATACAATCTACACACACAGCAGAATATAATCAAGTACGGGTATACGTCTCTGTCATTTAGCTCGTCTCCTAAGCTCCATAGTATCCTAACCTGAATTTGTAATACTCGGTCTGACCCGAGCATTATAATAACACCCGAGTCAGTCTGGAAAACTAGCGTGAGAAAACACTCAATTTGAATTATTAAAGTTATCAAAATCCTTTGAAAAGCAAAGGTATCGCTTAAGAGTGCATCATACATAAACACGACGAGTTTTTCCCTTACGATAACCAAACCAATTTTTATCAAAATCATCTGATATTATATTAGTGTCTATAGAAAGTAAATTAGAAAATAGCTGAAATGCTTGCATCTCACGTTTCAGCATAGTTGGGTAAAATCAAAACCGTACGGCACTTATTGGAGAATGGATTCCATACCATGACTGGGCCAACGGGGTACCGCCCGTCACAATACACCTCTAGAAAATGTACCGAGGACCTCGTTGGGATCCCCTGCCAACACAAGGTCGACCTACCGCTAACCTGGATAGTACCGAATATGTTATCACCCCGGGTGTTCCCACCTTTTAATCGAGCACTCACTTTTCTATGCACAACCATATCCATAATTTATAATATATTTCCGAGGGTATCTAGAAAGGTGATAACATACCCTAATTGGGTGCGACCCACTTAGCCTTGCTAAATCTCCCATGTTTTAGTCATTCCCGGTTGATGAGGCTTGAGGCTACGTTTACCTTTCAAGAACAATTCCACTTAGAATGCTCATCGTCCTCCAATGACGATGTTCTGATAGCATTCGTCCATACAAGTTGTCCTGGGTTTGGACAAACCGAATCACTGTCTTCACTATCTTTAAGATATCACCATTTGTAACGTTCAAATTGGTTCGAAGTGGTTTTCAGATAATTAAACCCGATCCCGGTCTCTTCGAAACGATCAATGAATTTGGCCAAATTTGATAATCGGTTATTTAACTATCAAATAACATCCATAAGCAGTCACTAGGCCCTATTACAAATTTTCCAAAATATTTTCGCAATATCTTTATAAGATTTATATATTCAAATCTCTCCCAGTATTTCAATGTTTGAAAACAAATTCAACGCTTCTCCATAACAGGATATTTCAATCTGTATCTCACTTCTACATTTAGTGAAATATTTCCAACTTCGATTATAATCCATTACTTAGAAAATATCTTGATATAAATCCTTCGTCTCTATGTATTTCCAAAAACATCCCATTTCAACGATTAGGAAATATTTTAAGTCCATTTTCCGAAATCATTTCAAATATGAATATTTAAAAAAATTCCTTATCTTATCTCCTACATTTCTGGAGTTTATATTAATTCCTTATCATTTTCCAAAAATTAATCACATTTACTTAAATCTCGTCTATCCATTTATAATTTCTTTATGAATTCAGATTCAATTCGAAGTTCTTATTTTCTAACATTTCGGAAATTTCCTTAAGCTTCCAGAATTACATTATAAGATTTTCCCTTCTAAAAATCCTATTCGTTAACTCAAATCTGCTTTTACATCTTGAGAGGATTTATAAATAAATTACAATCATTTCCCAAATCTATATATATATAATAAATATTCTTAAAGAATAGTAATTTATTTGAAGAACATGTTTAAACAATTTTTTTTCAAAATATCAAAACTTTATAGGTAAACATCAATAACTCAATTCCACTCATTTTTAACTAAACAATAGTTTTCAAAGCTGATATTAAAATTTAGGATTTATTTTAATTAATATTAAATATTTGAAAAATCCATTTTTCGAAGTATTTCAATACTACCTAGTATTAAATAAAATTTTCCTTTTAAAAACAACTTAACTTCTTAATAATAAAAATATTTTTTTAAAAACCTCAATAACCCATTAAATTTATAAATTCCTCTCGATTCACAACCCATCGATTTCATTCCAATTCTCCTAACCATTTCCACTTTTCAAAAATAGTATCCACTATTTTCCTCAACCCTGTTTCCATATTCTAATATAAATTCACCTTATGAATTTTATATTCCAATTTATCAACTAATATCGTCTTCCCTTATTTGTAACATCGTTTATAAATTTTTATAACTCCTTTGGGTTTACTTATTTATAAAAACAATCTTATTTATAAAATTCATTTTATAAATCTATTCCCTTGTAAATTCCATTTATTCTGCCAATCAAATTTTTAATATCATTTTCATCTCCTTTTTATATTTTTCAGGGTATCATTGGACAATTTCTTATATAAATTATTTTAAAAACCTTTACTTAAATAATTTACGAATAGTTAAGTACAACCAAAAATCAAATTTATTGTTTTATCTGATCGATCTCCTTAGAATAAATCCAGTTTTCGATATAATTATTTTTATATCTAAAATCTCCTTTTAATTTCTTAAAATTCAAAAATAATAATTATGGTATTTAAAATTTCAATTTAAGGCCAGTGCTACTATAGCATCCAAAATTCAATCACAACAAAATCCATATCAGATTTTATTCACACACATCATATATTAAAAAATATGTGAACAATTAGTATATTTTTGAGGAATCTATTTGGATCCCTCCAACCTGTTTTTCCTGCATCCGCAGATGTTAGACAACATAAAAATACCAATCCCGCTACGAGGTGGAATATCGCAGTAATATAGGGTTATCCGCTATTATGCGGGGCGCATAGTGTCTCATCCGCTCCAACGGTGGGAAATATAACCAACTACTAATATATACCATATAACATGCAAACTGATAATAATTTATAATTTCATCCATGCATCCATAATTAATTTTAATTATTTTAAAATAAGACCAATTATCCAAATGAGTGAGGTTTACTCACCTTGATTTTTTGCGATTTGTTCCAAATTTAAATTAAATTGAATAGGCATTCAATTAAATTTAAAAATTCCAACTGTCTCCAAAAATCTCCAACCCGGTTTTATTTTGTAGATCTCACTGCTACGAACCAAATACGACTTGTTTCATTGATTTTGGACCTCGTATGCAAATTTTATTAAATTTAATTAGCTATCTCAAATTTCAAATTCTAATTTAAATAACTAACTATATAATTTAAATTTGTTATAGTATTATACCTTCACTTTCACGTCACTAGATACAACTGCGATCCAAACTTCAACGACATCAGCCTCCTCCCCTATCGACACCATGCCCCTCTGCCATCTCGTGCAAGAGGATAGCGTGACTCCACTGCAGCACTCCTTGCAACCGCAGCAGATCATTACGGGTGAAGAAGAAGAGATAGAAGAAAACAGAAACAACATATAGAATCTCACAATCGCAGCAGAACAATATATAATAGATAATAACAGATTTTGATACAAAAGAATCTGTAGCTGTTATTATACACACAATCATCAGAGTACAAAAATCAACAATCAATCTGGACAGTTATAATAACTTGTCCTCACAAATACTGAATATATAGCATGACTCACACAGCGGAAATAACCAAGTACGTATAATACGCTTGAGAATCCTCCAACTCATCTCTTGAGCTCCATAGCATCCTAACCTGAATCTGTAATACTCGGTCTGACCCGAGCATTATAATAAAATAGCACCCGAGTCCGTCTGGAAAACCAGCATGAGAAAACACACTCAATTTGAATTACTATTGTTATCAAAATACTTTGAAAACAAAGGTATCTCGTAAGACCACGCCACACATAAATACGATGGATTTTACCTTACGATAACCAAAACATTTTATATCAAAGCCATCTGATATTATACTAGTGTGTATAGAAAATAATCTATAAAATAGCCGAAAAGCTGGCATCTCACGCTTCATCATATTTGGTATACAACTAAATCCGTATAGGCTCGTAGTTGATATAGGATTACATACAATGACAGGGCTACTGGGGTACCGCCCGTAACAGTACACCTCTAGAAAAATGTACCGAGATCGTACCTAACAATCCCGGCCAACACAGGACCCGGCCTACCCCTTATTGGATAGTACCGAATATGTTGTACCCCGGGTGTTCCCACCCTATCGAGCACTCTCTTTTCCATGCACAGCAATATCCATAATTATAATATATCTGAGGGTATCTAGAAAAGTGATAACATACCCTACTTGGGTGCGACCCACTTAGCCTTGCTACATCTCCCATGTTTTAGTCATTCCCGGTTGATGAGGCTTGAGGCTACGTTTTATCTTTTAGAATAGCATTCATACTTGGAATGCTAACACTGCCTTCCGGCAACGATGCAATGATAGCATTCATCCATACAAGTTGTTTTGGGTTCGAACAAACTAAATCTCCTTCAAGGTTACCATCTCCATTATCTTCAAGAGATCATAATTCGTAACGCACAAATCGGATGGAAGTGGTTTTCGGATAATTAAATCTGATCCCGGTCTCTTCGAAACGATTAACGAAATTGGCCAGATTTGATAGTCGGTTATTTAACTATCTAATAACAATCATTCAAACATAGATTACATTTCCCATGGAAACCATTGAGCCTATTTTTAAAATCACTTAATAGGATTGACTTAACAAAATAAATATATACAGAAAACATTCTTTCAAGATATTTAAAATTCTTAAAAATAGATTTGGAAGGCAATGTTCCACTAACATAGATCAAAGTCTACTTA
The DNA here is from genome assembly GCA_030737815.1 of Allium fistulosum. Taxonomy (NCBI): domain Eukaryota; kingdom Viridiplantae; phylum Streptophyta; class Magnoliopsida; order Asparagales; family Amaryllidaceae; genus Allium; species Allium fistulosum. Next base: position 1,120,135,568 of record CM060904.1, on the reverse strand, counting down.
GCAATTACGCCCGTTGGATACGTTGCTTCCCAGCAAAACAAAGAATAGACTCAGGCCATTCTACAGCCCTCTCGATTTACGCCAAATGAACAATCATCAGGTTCCTTCCAAAATATTTTAATTTAATGAATATCTCTTTTTAAATTCCAAAATTCCTTTATAGATTCTTAATGAATTTCCAAATCCATTTATAAAAGTAATATTTTTTAATTCCATATTTCACTTATACAATTTCCCTTTAAAAATCAACTCCCTTCATCAATATCTCCTTTGTAGACCTCTAGTTATCTTTATAAACCTCTTTGCAAATTTCCATGTTACTTATAAAATATTCTTTTTATAAATCCCCAAGATCCACTGATACTCCTTTTTTCTAAACCGTTAACCTTTCTCCCAATCATTCAAAAAGATATTCCCTTTCAAAAACCCAACATTTTCACTTTAAGCTTCTTAAAAATATTCTTTCCATAAAAGGAATCTCTTTATGATATTTCCATTTAAATATAAATACTTCAGAATCAATTCCTTATTCATTTAAAATGAATGACTTAATTTCATAAAAATATAACCTTAAACCTTTTTATACAAACAATAATATAGTTTAAAACCATTGTAAAGAATTATCAGATAATATATCATAATAACTTCAAAACAACCTTTAAAAATCCATCTAAGTAATTAATTTAAAATAATATTGTTTTAAATAAAGTAATCGATGTTTTACTATCTATTTTTCAAATAATTATATTACCATAAATAAATAATCCCACTTAAAATCTCGAAAAAAGTCCTTACACAATTAAATCAAAACAACCAACATTTCTATATAAACAAATCTACAAATCATTTGTAATAATAACTTAAACAAAAACACTCGTATATATTCGCCCAATAAAACATTTTACTTCAGATTATAAAATCTGAAGTTAAACACAATTGGTAACTTTCCAAATTTCAAAACCAGGCTCAATAACTCCAACGGTAGTTAAACAAGCAACCATTTTATTCAATTTAACTATCCAAGTTAAATTATCAATATTCACATGATCCATTTACAAATATACATCCAATTTGATGATTAACAATCAGTTCGTTAAACGGCACTTTTCCTATATTGATTTACTATCAATTAAACATTAGCTTAAATTTTATATCATAGCATATCAGAAGTTTATTCTGCCTCTAACATATCATTCAAACCACATTTCCATTTAATACCAGACAGTGTTTATTTGGCCAAATAGGTAACACCAATTTATTCCAATTCAATTTACGTTATAATTAAACAACATAATTTAAAAAGAATCCATTTATCAATTTCACACATATATGATTCAATACTGGAAATAAGCTCAAAATAAACATAAATAGTTTAATAGCAATTCGAGATGCTATATCGTGACCCTAGATCCGGTTCAACCAATCTAATATCATTTCAAGATGTTATATCGTCATCCTAGATTAATTTCAATAATCATCAATTTCAACAACCCAAACAAGCAGAAATAAATTTTATTTACTATAAAAATATACTGATTAACCAAACGAGTGAATTTAACTCACCATGGTTCCAGTTGTCGCTTTTGCGTTCAGTTTCATCTAAAACCAAACAGGCATTTGATTTTAACACGAAATTCCATGATCTTTGATTTCAGCCAACTCAACTCCATCGCATAGATCTCATCGTAATGAATCCAACACGACTTGTTCTGTACATTTCAGACCTAAAACGAGCAAGATATTATATAAGATTTTACATTTTTTTAAAATAATAATTCCCTCCTAATTACTGTCATTAGCATAATAACCATCATATCCTTAAACCGAGATTTACATAATCATCTTCGATCGAAACAACTGTGCCCCTTCTCAAACTTGACGCCGTCTTCATCTTCCTCGCGTCGCCGCTCCACCAACCTTTGACCGGATCTCACCAAACGCCTACCGCTGATAGCCCAGCCTCCGGCTTACCTCCTTCTGCCGTTCCCATCGCCAACTGTGCCTCCGTCGTCGTGAAATCAACCCAACAACCCAACGTCTTCAACTCGATATTCCGGCCTCCATAGTCGATCATTGGTCGCCAAACTCCAGTAGTAGGTAACTCTAACTATCCTCTCCATCTTCCCTTTAGGTGCCGTCATCGATCGTCGACTATAATCATCGAAATCGACGATTGAAGCTGTAGCTTTCAAGCATGATTTCTGGTTGCCTCGGTGCTCCATTGACGATCTTGGCCATTGGTTAGACTTGTATGGTCGAGCTCTACAACTTTCCAGTTGAGAGTTTGGTCCATAGGTGAATGGAATGACGTGAGATGATAGTGGTTGTTGGATGGGCACTTGAAATTGAAGGGAATGAAGGTGAATAAATTTTTAAATTTTGAGAGAAAGAAGAGGCACACGGTTTATAAGAAAGGAGCATAGAATAGGGTAGGGTGGCTGATGTGAATGAGGACATTTTTGTGAAGTCAAATCAATATATATATATATATATATATATATAATTCCAAAATATCTAGATATTTTATTCCGAACCCCAATCGAGTCATGCTGCCTGGCGTTCCTAATGTTATATCCCCATTCCGAACGCAATGGGACTAGTCTCGAGACCCAATTAGATCGTATGGAGAAGATAGCTTTTTGAACCTAATTATTATATTAAATTTTCGATATTCAAATCAATGCGTTTCTATCCCGTATGATAAAATGGTAATTCCAAACGCCACGAAATTTGAAATTCGATAATAATACACTATTACGGATCCAATGGAAATGGTTTCGTCGAATTCCGAAACCGTACCTTGGAAGGCTATTTTTACTTGTTAATTAAAATGAGTTATTTTACAAAATTAGCTAAATCGTTTTCGAATCAATTTTAAAAGTTTTTTTATCTTCATTCTTATTAATAAAATTTAATAAGCCTTTTAAAATAATTTTTATCTAACTTAAAACTCAAGATTCCATTATTTTACCAGTTTTAATTATTAAATTTAACAATTAAATTATCCAATAAATCACTATTTTTGAAATTCGAGTTATTAAATCTATAAAATTAACATTCCAATATTTAAAATTAGTTAAACATTCCAATTTCAAATTACTAAAATTCTAGGTCGTTACATTCCTCCCCCTTAAAAGAATTTCGTCCCCGAAATTACTAATGTAGGAAAATGCTCCAAACCATTAACCTTTCAAAACCCACTTAGTTAAAACTCGACACTTCACTTTTCTAAATCTTTCAGTTTCAACCAAAACAATTTGTTACCATTTCTAATTCAAAACCTTTTATTCCATTACAATTCAAAAATCAACTTTTTAGATAAGAAATTTTTTTTTTCAAAATTTTTCTAACACCCTAAATTTCCGAAAACTTTTGGCAGAGTCTCCCTTGAATGGAGAGTCTTTTGCAATATGACAAATATGATAAAAAGATATACGTCGGCTCTCATGGCCATAACACAATATATAACAATATCTATATTTTTCTTTCGCGTTAAATTCGTAAGCATACCTTATTTTAGGGTTATTAAGGGAGTTCGCTTAATTTTTATGCAATTACGCATCCAAAATTTATCTATATAGCTCTTTTGTACCTGTACTTTCTCAATAAAGCACATAAGTCTCCAAAAATTGGAAATTTAATCACATCACATTCTTTTAACTCATTAAACACACATGTTTTATAATGTTAAAAAAGTTCCAGGTTCACACAGTCGATTATTCACTTTCATCGATTCATATATCATTTATTCAATTTCAAATGATTCACATTCAATCCACATGCATTCAATTCATCCATTTTATTTAGCTTTAATTTATAACACATCTTTTCCATCCACTACCATTCTATTCGCCTCATTTTGTTCACTTCATTTTATATTAAATGATATTTATTCCATGCCAATTCATTTATGAACCAATTCATAAAATCAATTCATTTAACTTACTTAAGTTAAATTCTCATCTCACATTCAAAATTATATCCAACCATTAAGGGTTTATTCCATTTTAAAGTTTAAGCATACTTTCCCTTAATTCATTCCAGATAACCTTCAATTTGATTTCCATACTCGAGTCTATATTCATTTTATTAAGCTATTATAGATTCAAATTCAATTCCATTTAACACATCTGGAATTCACTTTAATTTCCTTTACTTGAGTTAAGTTCATTTCGGAAATCATTCCATCAAAATTATTTCTTAAGTCTTATTATAAACATTTTATACCATTACTTAAGTTTATATACAACTTTAAAACTTAAATTCATATTTACCTTAATTATTCATATTTCCAATTCAAATTCAATTCACAAATTAATTTGTCTAATTAGTTCACTTTATTACCATCAAATTCCATTCCTTTTTTTGGTTTTTCTATTCCACTTTTCCAATTTATAAGTTACACAACTTATTTTTCACAATTATATAAATTCTATACTTGAGTTGATTTCATTCAAAATTTATAACTTATAGTTATATAATCATTTTACTACTCAAATTTTATATTCGGTTTCATTCGATGTCATTTCTAATCTAATCCAATTTTATTTAACTTAGCTTAAGTTCAATTTCAATTCATACAATTCATTTTAATTGGCTTAAGTTAAAATTCAATTCCAAAATTCCATTTTTCACACTTCTTTCCTTACTAATGTCATTCTCCACTTATAAGTTCAAAAATTTATTTCTCGATATTTTTCTAAAACATTTAAATATGGATTATAGAATTCAAACACCCGGTTTCATTTCAAATCATTTTGAAATCATAAATATATATATATATATATATATATATCTGTAAACCAAATCACACTTTTTAAATCTAAACCAAACCTGGTTTTTCTATCCAAAACAAATTCCCTTCGGAATTTCCAAAACAAATTCCCTTCGGAATTTCCAAAACAACCCTTGTTTTCAAACAAAAATCTCCATATCAAATTACTATGGTAGTAATCCGTCACTTAGAAACTCGAAAATGAATACTGATGATGCTGCATTCATCACCAGGATTATTTTCCAGCAACTGAAGTGAGTTCGGTGCCTTATCACTTCCAAAATCCATTAAAAACCATTCTTATTTCAAAAATAATACTATTTTAATTTTTCACAACACTTTGGAAAAATATTTTCCAAACCTTCCGAGATTTAAATTTCCAAATTCTGGTTTGAATCAAATTTTAATTTTTACCCATTTGTATAATTCATACTTATACCTTTTAATTTGCTTATATATGACCATTCCAATTTATAATCTTATTTTGATTATAATAATAACATCCAAACACATCAATATACTATAATAATTTCATAAAATTATTTCTTTTATATCAAAATATAATTTGGGTAAAATTATTTCATTTACTCGCTTCAAAACAATACTGTGTCGGTTTATCGTGTTTAAGTATTAAGAAACACCTATCGATTTCGTGGTGTCCCACTACTCGACCAGAATTTATAAGCCACTCAACAGATAAATCAACACAATATAAAACATTTTATATTCACTAACAAATACACGCTCATATCTATTAATGCACTCAAACTCATTCTAGGGTACTACTGACCCTATCTCTTATGAGTAATCCCCATCAAAGCCAAGGTTATCGCTTAACCTAGCGCTCTGATACCAACTGTAACAAACCGGCTTTTCGACCCTCGATAATCGACATTAATACATTCACAGTATAACATGACAAGCGATCGAGTGTCGGAAAATACCAAATCATTAGGGGTGAAGAAGAAGAGATAAAAGAAAACATAAACAACATATAGAATCTCACAATTGCAGCAGAACAATATATAATAGATAATAGCAGATTTTGATACAAAAGAATCTGTAGCTGTTATTATACACACAATCATCAGAGTACAAAAATCAACAATCAATCTGGACAGTTATAATAACTTGTCCTCACAAATACTGAATATACAGCATGACTCACACAGCGGAAATAACCAAGTACGTATAATACGCTTGAGAATCCTCCAACTCGTCTCCTGAGCTCCATAGTATCCTAACCTGAATCTGTAATACTCGTTCTGACCCGAGCATTATAATAAAATAGCACCCGAGTCAGTCTGGAAAACCAGCATGAGAAAACACACTCAATTTGAATTACTACTGTTATCAAAATCCTTTGAAAACAAAGGTATCTCGTAAGACCAAGTCACACATAAATACGACCTATTTTTACATTACGATAACAAAACATTTTATATCAAAATCATCTGATATTATAATAGTGTCTATAGAAAATAAACTATAAAATAGCTGAAGTGCTTACATCTCACGTTTCAGCATATTTGGTATACAACTAAATCCGTATAGGCTCGTAGTGGATATTGGAAATAGAAGGGCTAATCAGTTATTTCTTCCATTGCCCCAAGGATTCCAATATTAGCAATTCCATACAATGACAAGGCTATTGGGGTACCGCCCGTCACAGTACACCTCTAGAAAAATGTACTGAGATCGTACCTAACAATCCCTGCTAACACAGGACCGGCATACCCCTTATTGGATAGTACCGAATATGTTATCACCCTGGGTGTTCCCACCCTATCGAGCGCTCTCTTTTCCATGCACAACCAGATCCATAATTATAATATATCCGAGGGTATCTAGAAAAGTGATAACATACCCTATTTGGGTGCGACCCACTTTGCCCTGTTGCGTCTCCCCTATTTTAGTCATTCCCGGTTGATGAGGCTTGAGGCTACGTTTTACCTTTTAGAATAGCATTCATACTTGGAATGCTAACACTGCCTTCCAAGCAACGATGCAATGATAGCATTCATCCATACAAGTTGTTCTGGGTCTGAACAAACCGAATCTCCTTAAAGATCACCATCTCTATTATCTTCTAGATATCACAATTCGCAATGCACAAATCAGATCGAAGTGGGTTTCGGATAATTAAATCTGATCCCGGTCTCTTCAAAACAATTAACGAAATTGGCCGGATTTGATAATCGGTTATTTAACTATCAAATAACAATCATTCAAACATAGATTACATTTCCCATGGAAACCATCGAGCCTCTCAAATTTATTTTTAAAATCACTTAATATGCTTGACTTATCAAAATAAATATATACAGAAAACATTCTTTCAAGATATTTGAAATTCTTAAAAATAGATTTGAAAGGCATTGTTCCACTAACACAGATCGAAGTCTACTTAGCAATTACGCCCGTTGGATACGTTGCTACCCAGCAAAACAAAGAATAGACTCAGGCCATTCTACAGCCCTCTCGAATTACGCCAAATGAACAATGACCAGGTTCCTTCCAAAATATTTTAATTTAAAGAATATCTCCTTTTATATTCCCAAATTCCTTTATAGATTCTTAATGAATTTCCAAATCCATTTATAAAAGTAATCTTTTATAATTCCATATTTCACTTATACAATTTCCCTTTAAAAATCAACTCCCTTCATCAATATCTCCTTTGTAGACCTCTAGTTATTTTTATAAACCTCTTTTCCAATTTCAAAGTTACTTATAAAATATTCTTTATATAATCCCCAAGATCCAGTGACACTTCTTTTTTTTCTAAACCGTTAACCGTTCTCCCAACCATTCAAAAAGATATTCCCTTTCAAAACCCAACATTTTCACTTTATAGCTTCTAAAAAATTTCCTTTCCATAAAAGAAATCTCTATATGATATTTCCATTTAAAATAAATACTTCGGAATCAATTCCTTATTCATTTAAAATGAATGACTTAATTTCATAAAAATATCACCTTAAACCTTTTTATACAAATAATAATATAGTTTGAAACCCTTGTAAAGAATTATTAGATAATATATTATAATAACTCCAAAACAACCTTTAAAAATCCACTTAAGTAATTAATCTAAAACAATATAGTTTTAAATAAAGTAATCGATGTTTAACTATTTATTTATCAAATAATTATATTACCATAAATAAATAAATAATCCCACTTAAAATCTCGATAAAATCCTTACACAATTAAATCAAAACAACCTACATTTCTATATAAACAAACCTACAAATCATTTGTAAATAATAACTCAAACAAAAACACTTGTATATATTTGCCCAATAAAACATTTTACTTTAGATTATAAAATCTGAAGTTAAACACAATCAGTAACTTTCCAAATTTCAAAAACAGGCTCAATAACTCCAATGGTACTTAAACAAGCAACCATTTTATTCAATTTAACTATCCAAGTTAAATTATCAATATTCAAATGATCCATTTACAAATATACATCCAATTCCATGATTAACAATCAATTCGTTAAACTTCACTTATCCCATATTGATTTACTATCAATTAAACATTTTCTCAAATTTTATATTATAGCATATCAGAAGTTTATTCTGCTTCTAACATATCATTTAAACCACATTTCCATTTAATACTAGACGGTGTTTATTTGGCCAAATAGATAACATCGATATATTCCAATTCAATTTACGTTATAATTAAATAACGTAGTTCAAAAACAATCCATTTATCAATTTCACACATATATGATTTAATACTGGAAATAAGCTCAAAATAAATATAAATAGTTTAATAGCAATTCGAGATGCTATATAGTGACCCTAGATCCGGTTCAACCAATCTAGTAGCATTTTCAAGATGCTATCGTCATCCTAGATTAATTTCAACAAACATCAATTTCAACAACCCAAACAAGTAGAAATAAATTTTATTTACTATAAAAATATACTGATTAACCAAATGAGTGAGTTTAACTCACCATAGTTCCAGTTGTCACTTCCGCGTTCAGTTTCGTCTAAAACCAAACATGCGCTTGATTTTAGCATGAAATTCCATGAGCTCTGATTTCAGCCAACTCAATTTCATCGCGTAGATCTTGTTGTAACGAATTCAACGTGACTTGTTCCGTACAATTCAGACCTAAAATGAGCATGATATTAAACATATAAGATTTTACATTTTTTTAAAATAAAATTTTCCCCTAATTACTGTCATTAGCATAATAACCATCACTAACCTCAAACCGAGATTTACATAATCATCTTCGTCTGAAACAATAGCGCCCCTTCTCAAACTCGACGCCGTCTTCATCTTCCTCGTGCTGCCGCTCCACCAATCTTTGACCGGATCTCGCCAAACGCCTACCGCCTACCGCCGATATCCTAGCTTCCAGCTTACCTCCTCCTATCGGTCTCATCGCCAATTGTGCCTCCGTCGTCATGAAATCAACCCAACAACCCAGCATCTTCAACTCGATATTCCAGCCTCCATAGTCGATCATTGTTCGCCAAACTCCAGCAATTGGTAGCTCTGACCGTCGTCTCCATCTTCCCTTTAGGTGCCGTCATCGATCGTCAACTGTAGTCGCTGGAATCGACGATTGAAGCTGTAGCATTCGAGCATGATTTCTGGTTGCCTCGGTGCTCCATTGATGATCTTGGCCGTTGGTTAGACTCGTATGGTCGAGCTCTACAACTTTCTAGTTGGGAGTTTGATCCGTAGGTGAACGGAATGGCATGAAATGATAGTGGTCGTTGCATGGGCACTTGAAATTGAAGTAATGAACGTGAATAAATTTTTAAATTTTGAGAGAAAGGGGAGGCATGGAGTTTATAAGAAAGGAGCATAGAATAGGGTAGGGTGGCTGTAGGGTGGCTGATGTGAAGGAGGATATTTTTGTGAAGTCAATTCAATATATATATATAATTCCAAAATATCTAGATATTTTATTCCGAAAAACAATCGAGGCATGCTGCTTGGCGTTCCTAATGTTATATCCCCATTCTGAACGCAATGGGACTAGTTTCGAGACCCAATTCGATCGTATGGAGAAGATGGCTTTTTGAACCCAGTTATTATATTAAATTTTCGATATTCAAATCAACACTATTCTATCCCGTACGATCAAATGGTAACTCCAAATGCCACGAAATTTGAAATCCGATAATAACACTATTACGGATCCAATGGAACTAGTTTCATCGAATTCCGAGACAGTGCCCCGAAAGGCTATTTTTACTTGTTAATTAAAATGAGTTATTTTACAAAATTAGCTAAATCATTTTCGAATCGATTTTATCTTCATTCTTATTAATAAAATTTAATAAGCCTTTTAAAATAATTTTATCTAACTTAAAACTCAAGATTCCAATATTTAACCAATTTTAATTATTAAATTTAACGATTAAATTATCCAATAAATCACTATTTTTGAAATTCAAGTTATTAAATCTATAAAATTAACTTTCCAATATTTAAAATTAGTTATACATTCCAATTTCATATTACTAAAATTCTAGGTTGTTACATTAACTCACATTCCGTGGGAGCTAAACACCAAGGCTAACTACTTAGCTAAACTGGCAAGCTGCAAAGAAGCTCAATCGTTGGGACTAGTCCCGGTTGAGACTCTGACTGCCCCGAGTATAGACGAAATGGACGTCGACTGGATTCTCGAGACCAACGCTGAACCGGAAACATGGATGATGCCAATCAAAGACTACTTAGTTATAGGGACCCTTCCAACTGACTAGAATCAATGGAAAAGGCTTCCCTGGAAGGCACCGTTGTTCATAATACAAGATGGAATACTCTACCGAAGGGGATTTTCTGCCTCCCTTCTTAGATGTGTGACCAATGATGAAGCCCGACGGATCCTGAAGGAAGTGCACATGGCAAATGCTATGACCATATTGGGGGGCAGTCCCTTGCAAAGAAATTTCTCAAGTACGGGTACTTCTGGCCAACAATAAACCGCGATGCAGCAGACTACGCCAGACGGTGTGATCGTTGCCAAAGATTCAGCAAAATTAAAAGAACTCCCTCAATAGATTTAACATAGATGATCAGCCCGTGGCCATTTGCAATATAAGGAATTGACTTAATTGGTGTTTTGCCAATAGCTAAAGGAGGGGCCAAATATGCTATAGTTGGTGTTGACTATTTCATGAAACGGGCCAAAGCGGAACCGCTGGCCACCATTACCACAAAGAAAGTCACTAATTTTGTTACTAAAAACATTATTTGCAGGTTTGGTGTGCCGCAAAAAATTATCACTGATAATGAGACCCAATTCGAAAGCGCTGAGTTCAAAAACTTCTGCAAATACTTCCGAATTGAGAAGAGCTTTTCCACAGTCGCTCATCCACAAGCAAATGGGCAAGTGGAAGCAATAAACAAGATCATCAAGTCCACTATCAAAAAGCGGCTAAACAAAGCAAAAGGGACTGGCTTGATGAACTTCTACTCACACTATGGACTTAAGAACGACCCACAAAGCGGCAATCAGTCACACTTCGTTCGCGTTGGCATATGGCTCGGAAGCAATGATTCCCGTTGAACTAGAAGTCCCCTCTCATCGAAGGCAAAATTTTAATCAAAAACAAAATGGGCAGCTCCTACTCGAATCACTAGATATGATTGACGAAAGGAGGGAAGAAGCCAAGTTGAGGCCCGCTGCTCACCAGAAAAGAGTCGCGCGATACTTCAACTCCAAAGTTCTCAACCAAACCTTCGAAGTAGGAGACCTCATCCTCAAACGAGTCTATCCCATGCCGGAAGCCTTCAAACCAAGCTGGGAAGGGCCATATGTGATCAATCAAAAGCTAAGGGATGAAGCTTTCAAATTGATGACCGTCGACGGAATCCAAATTCCCAGAGCATGGAACATCGAATCGCAGTGCCGCTACTTCACTTGAAAACTACTCTATATACTTCTGATTTTTCAGCAAATAAGCCGTTTTGGGATGCCGGGGGCATTGTAAATAGGAAAAAACTTGCCCAACTTCTATTAATAAAATTAATTCGCTTTTTGAACCAAAAAAACTGTGTTCATAATAGTAACCTGTTGAGTCGACGGGGTCAAATCGGCTCAAAACTATTCAATTGCTACTTGGAAAGTGGAATCATGCTCAAGCATGCCCCACTTTCCCGCCGGGTCGATGGAAGCAAATCAATTCAAACCATTGGATCGGCGGAATCCGATCCCCACCTTCTAAGAACCGGTGTTTCCCTGGCAACATCGGCAAGGCTTAAATAAAAGTTGCACATCCCATAAGCCATGCACTAACTTTTCGAGCTGTGAAACCATGTTCTTAAAATATAAACTCCTCACATTACCCGAAGGTAGGTAACGTAGAGAAGTATAAAAAGCCGTGCATCCCATAAGCTGTGCACTAACTTTCCGAGCCGTGAAATCACGCTCTTAAAACATAAACTCCACGCATTGGCCGAAGATAGGCAACGTTGAGAAGTATAAAAAGCCGTGCATCTTATAAGCCATGCACTATCTTTTTGAGCCGTGAAATCATGTTCTTAAAACATAAACTCCTCATGATTGCCCAAGAAAGGCAACATTAAGAAGTATCAAAAGCCATGCATCCCATAAAGCCGCGCACACTTTTAAGTACCAGAATTGCCCCGGCAATACCGAAAAACTTATCCACCATTGGAATAACAAAGATCAACCCACTCCCATCATCAGGAGTGAAGGGCATGAATCCTACAAAATCGAAGTGCTACAAACTGGCAGAAAACTCCATTTGCTGACACCCAATGATAAACTATAACATTTACGTGGATAATGTTTATCTATCTATAGTTAACTCATACAATGTGCATGCTCTAAGCAATGAAACACGTGTTTGAAGATTGCAAAATTCCTAAGAAATAATGTGCATAAGTATTTACTCATGTTCTTGAGGAGCGATAAGTGGTTTAACTTCCAAAATTTGCAAAGATTATTCGTTTATGCGAAGAGTGTTTCTGAATTCTTTAATAGTTAATCTAATAACTATATACCCTGCACTCAAGTTACATTTTTATGCACATTCCCAACATACATATGTTACACACCATAGACTGTATACTAAAGTTGTGGAACTTACAAAAAATCAAATCGTAACTTAGTTTTATTCCAAGTTTTGGTATGCAGACTATTCAAACCATAAGTTGTCGGTTGTATGTCAAGTGTTCGCAGTAAACAACCCTATGAACTGGGGGGTATACACCGGTACTCAAATAGAAATACATAAAAACAAAAACACTTCACAAGTTATGTTACTTCATACAAAGAATTTTGGCAGTAATCACAGGAATAGATAAAATAAAATAGAAGTAAGAAAAGTAGACATAAGTACACAAATAAGCAGATAAGCAAAGTTATAGTCAAAATGTCAGCAATATATTACTTATAACTTTTTTCTATACAAGGTCAAACTGTGGGGGCCGCAACCACACAATACCGGCCAATAAAAGGAAAAAAGTACAAACAACACAACAAAAGCAGTGAGTGCAGACTCCGCACTTGAACAAAACAACACAAAATGACTCAGAATCAGATTAACCACTATCCAAGCTTCTCAATGCCTTTTTCCATCACTCCCCTTTCCACCTTTCTTCTGAAGTTTCTGCTTCGCCTCGATTGTAGTATCGCTACCGGTAATGTCAACTATTTCCTTGCTGCTGATGTCTTCTTCCTACTCTTTAACTTTCTCGAAAGCTTCCCCTTTAGTCTTGCGCTTCCAAGATCTACGAAAGCTCTTAGAGGACTTTATCACTTCAACTTTATCCTTCTTGATGGCAACCAATTGTTGTTGAGATTTGCACGGCTGCTTTATCTGAGTCTCTTGCTTCCGAACTTCGACTGCCGTGAAGTCACCCTCCAAAGATACGGAAGGATCATCCAAACCATGTAATGTGGCAATTTTTCTCGGACTTCAGCTCCGGCTGCGAGCCTGACATGGACACAGTGATGTACACGTAAATGTTCATATTTTTACCACCATATTTAATCTATTTAAATTAAATAAATGATCATATTGGGTATTTTAACTTGTTTAAACCAAAATTCAAATTATTTGAAATTGTCACATATTCATCTTCATATAAGGGCAAAATGGTCATTTTTATGCATTTATTAAATTGTGAAAATTTACTTGGAATTTTCTATGTTGTTTTGTAGGAAATTTGGTGAATTTTACAAGTGGTTACATGATGATATATGCATGCACAAGAGTGAAGAGAACAAATGAAGATGGAAATAATTCAAAGTAAAGATAATGGAGGACCCCACCTACCCACCTACCTTAATGTACAAATTAGAGGCTAATGCACATGCTTATGGAGTTAATGGCTTTATGTACACTTAAATAAGGATTATTTGAAGCTAATGATTACTTGGCCTCCACACTTCCTAAGAGGGTATTTTGGGCATTCCCTAAAAATATGAATTTGGGTTTAACACATGTATAAAATCCCCTTATGTTTCATGTAACCCTCTTCCTCTCCTTAGTCTCTCTTACTTAGTTTTTAGCTTAGGAAATAAATCAAAGCTTTTCTCTCTTCTTTTTCCATGGCTACTTAGCCATTTTATTTCATGTAATTTTTCTTTCTTTTATGCAATGTTATTTCTCTTTTATTTACATGCTTCTTCTCTTTCCTTTAATGTTCATAGCTTAGATTTACATTCATGCAAAGTAGATTAGTTTTAATTCTTGTTAATTAGCTTCTCTTTTCCATTAGCTTTCATTTTCCTTTCTTTTTGCTTTCATGTTGCTAGCTACATTTGTTAATCAAATGACAAATATGAGAGGCTAAACCCCTTCAATTTAGGGGTAATGAAGCTCTCTAATTATGTAGCTTCAACTATTTGTTAATTCATGCTCTCTTTTTGTGCTTAATGATGATCAATGAAGTGTTTTATTTATTGTTCTTGCTTTGAATTTGTTAGCCTATAGTGTTGACACCAAATAGGCTATGCTTAAACAATCACTAACACAAATGCCTCTTCATTAAAATATGATTATGGCATAAGAAAGTGATTTGAAATTAAATTTTGATGGTCTATATTTCTAATCAATAGTTAATAGGCCATACTTAAAATAGATTTCATTTTCATTGTCAAGTTTCATGAAAGTTAGTAAGTGATTTAAGGGGCGTGTCAAAGTTTGATGGCTTATGTTGGCTAACTAATAGCACAAATATGCCATACTTATGATAGGCACATCAATTAAAGCACTAATGACCATAAAAGAGAGATTATGATTTCATATGTGTTGAACTACATGATCTAGAGAGTGGATTTATTCTCTAAATTGTCATTTAACTCTTGTATTTGCATCTCTTTTCTTTTAGTTAGTTAGCTAATTATCTAATTCTCTAGCTTAACTTTCACTCGACTTTGGTTTAATTTGATTGGATAGATTTTTAAAATCAACAATTCCCTGCAGATCAACCCGTATTCGCCACGTACTACGATAGAACGCCGTGCGCTTGCGGTAAATTTTAATTTAAATTCGTTCGACGGTTTTCTAAACCGATAGAATTTCCGTCGACGAACACACAGCAACATGAGCAGCTACAGAAACGAGCACGGATGCAGTTGAAATAGCGACGGGTCCAGGCACCAAGGAAACCAGCGGATAAGGAAGACGGACCTATAAGATCAAAAATGAAAGCATTAAGTTCGTCCTGCTCTTGCGACATGAGGTGAAAGTTCTCAAACTCGGGTGAAACAAGGAGATTACCTACACTAGAGAAGTGATCTAGAATGTCAACCTCATATTCACCACCCTTTCCCTCTTTTGATGGTTCCACAACCAGCGGAGAAGCTTCAAGCCTAGAACTTGTCGGTGAATTGCAGAGCTTCCTCGATGATTCGCCGGGACCGGAAATAAAAGGCTCTAGTAATGCTTCGGCAGTCGTTATCATAGCAGCATCAGCAGCCTCCTTCTCCATTTCAATTCACAAAATCTCCCGGCCTTCTAGCAACGCTTTCTTTGATTCTTTGTTGAGATAAGAATTCTTTAGCTCTCACTCGGTATAAACATCCCCGCTATCATGGAAACGGGTCAAGATTTCCTCCCAAACTACAGCGAGAGTGCACGGGAATTTAGGGCCCAAGTAACTGAGACTCCCCTGGTGCAACAGGGAGTTGACATAAAAGTTTAAGATGGTCTCATCTATCTTCTCCATCTTTCTCTCCAAGGCATTCTGAAGCTCCAAATAATCCGTCGTAATGGCGGCCTTTTCAACTTTGACACAAGCTTTATCGATGCTAAGCTGCACGAATCGATCCTGGAGCATGGCGATTGTCTTAGCCTGGTCGGAGATGGTTTTATCATGTAACTTCATGACTTCTTCATATTCCGCAATCGTTTTATTATGCCCCTCTACAATAAGATAGTGGTCGGAAATGGTCTTCTTTTGGGCCTCAATTGTCGCGCTTCAAGCTGCCACCTCCTCTTTTAACTTGGCTTTTTCTGCATGAGCCTTCTTAATTTCTTCCCTGTAGACGATCTCTATTCTCTCATGGGCCTCTTTTAGCTCTTTTAGCAAGCCGGCATTGTTCTTGCTCTCTCGAAGCGCCGCATCTTTTTCTTCTTCTATCCATTTGATTTTGGCATCGTGTTCCTCCAATTCTTTTTCGAAGTCATCCTTCTTCGATTCAAAGGAGATGATTTCTTGAAGTTATTGCAATTCATGTCCACCAGTTGTTTGCACAATTTCTCCCACCCCGCAGCCTGCTCTAAATCATTCTGGATTGCGTGGAGGTGGATCATGTATGTATCTTTGCAAACTGGATGAAGATCGTGATCAAATTTAACTTCCCTTAAAAACCACCCGGGGAGCGCCGCTCCAAGCCTAGGAGGACCGGACGGAAGAACATAGGAAGATCTCCGGTGCGGTCGTGAAGAACTGGGGGCAAGCGCCACATGAGATGAGGGAACCGAACCTCTTCTCTCATGAACAAAAGCTTCTGGGCATTTAGGTAGATCG
The DNA here is from genome assembly GCA_030737815.1 of Allium fistulosum. NCBI lineage: Eukaryota > Viridiplantae > Streptophyta > Magnoliopsida > Asparagales > Amaryllidaceae > Allium > Allium fistulosum. The sequence goes on along the minus strand of CM060904.1, from coordinate 1,120,118,800 downwards.
AGTGATAGATAGATCCCCGGGAGTTGATGGGAAGCCCTCATTGCATGCATGTTATGTCTCGAGATAAAAATGGAACAAAGACCAAAGTGACCGGGATTTCAGGACCGATTGAAGCGGGTGCCAGAGCGAAGGCATGTTGCTCCGAAGAATGAGAACCACGATCAACTTTTGACTTTTAGATGGCTCCTCTCGCTTATCGAAAATCTTTCTTTTCTCGTATCTTCCTTTGTACACTCGATCTCATTCCCTCTCGTCTCAGCGACGAGCTTCAACCTCTGAATCTTTTCTTCTTCTCTATTCCTCCTTTGTTTCGCGAGGCTAGTGACAGCCAAAAGATCGTTTCGACCAACGTTCAGAGTCGGTAAATTCCTCAAGATAGTCATAAAGGCCGCGTCCACTCATAGTACCTGACATGAAGAATAAACAAAGAGCCTTAGAAATGGAGAATAAACATAAAAAATATGTGTATAAGTGAGTGTAACACTAGTGAAACATGTAATGTGTTTGGGAGAGAGCCTAAAATGACGTCACAAACTAGATTTTGGGCAGACATCGTGGAAGGAATCTGACTAAATTTGGGTGCAACATGGCCCAAACGAGGAGAAACCTCCTCAAATTTGAAGTCTTCCCCCATGAACGCGTCAAAATCGATGTAAACATTAATCAGATCTCCAAAGTCTACGCCAGCATCTTTAATCGGAGAATCCCGACGTCGTCTGACTTCTGAAGCATCATCTTTACCACTCATGTCCGGAGGAGCCGAGCTCGAAACAACGTGACTCATCCCTAGAGTATCGTCGCATGATTCAGAATCCCCATCATTGGATTCTGCATAGAAATCGTCGTCGTCACTAGAGGATGACTCATCGCTACTGCTCCCAATCTCACCCTCCTCCTTTTCTATGTCTATCGCGGCCTTTCCTTTTCTTTAATTAAACTCCTTTTCCTCTTCTTCCAGAATCGAGGGCATTCTAGTCGGGCAACTGGCTTCGGTCGAGGCATCTTTTCCCTCGTGAGTCTCTTCGGCCGACTTGCCGAACAAGCCTTCCCTCTCTTGAAAAACACCCTCTTTGGAACCATGAGACGAAGAAGTGGTTCGCATATGTTTCCTAGATCGAGAAGGTCCTGTGACCTTAACTGGGACTGCAGATCTCCCTGGATGCACCAGCTCGTACCGAAGAAGATTTTCATCTATCAACAAGAATTTAACTAATCTCTCCTCGGCATCGACAACCTTCAGGGTTCAGAAAGTTTTGTTGAGAGATAAGTCCTTGTTCGGCCTTAGAATAACTATAGAAAGTATTTGACTCGTTAGAAATTCCGTAGCAACATATCGAAGCTCTATAAGAGAGAAAAAGAAATTACCCCATGTTGTCCAGAAACGATTGAATCCCTCAAGACACCTAACAAAGAAGTATTGAGTCTTGAATTGAGATAAATTGCTGCTCTGCAGTTGCAACACAATTTTATAGTTTCTCTAGGCCTCATTCACAACCAAGGATGGACACTCGTCTCTTCTTTTGAATGAGAGAAAATATCTTAACTTATCGAAGCTCGGGGCACGATTAGGAGTCCACATGAAAAGAATGTGCGGGCAGGTTAGAATAGGGTATTTGTTGGGATGAATCTGAAACGGAGCGATTCCCAAGTTCGAGAGGGTTTCTCCCAAAAAGTCATTGAAGGGGGGCACTGCTCCGTTCAGGCACATATACCGAGGACAAACAGTATATCCTAGAGGCGACATATGAGCAAATTCATCTTTTTCTGGGAGGTGCACGTCTTCCTTCGGAATGCTATGCTGCAGGCAGATGTTGTGCAAGACTTTAGCAGAAATCACGGAGGAGGCTCTCTCCGGCGGACTGAGAAAAATCTAAAATTAGGAGGAGTTCGATCCAAGACCGGACCGATTGGAACTAGCTGGCCATGTTCAGCCTGTGAAGTAGAAGAAGGAGGGGCGATAGAGGATGACTCAGCCTCCGAAAGCACATGACTTCCTCCGCTAGACTTACGGCGAGAAGACAAGTGCTTCATTCTAAACAACTGGACTTACGTCTGAAACGGTCAGTTAATTCTACTCTAAAATAAGAATTCCCCCTACTACACTTGAATTCCAAAGAAATATTGGTTCATGCTGACATGTCGGATTTCAAGTATGTACCGGGGTGAGTGCAGTGTGTTATCAATCGGTGGTGGGCTCGGTGTCCTGAACACTACAAACGTTATATCCTGTGTAGATTGTACGCTCGCAGCTGAAAGGGAAAAGACTTCCTTTATCGCTTTCTTTTTTAAATTACTTCTTCTACACTTACCCGTTATCGATCAACGATCAATAATGGATCCATTGTCTGAAACAACGTAGAAAGTTCCTTCTAGTACAGGTACACCGTGCATGCAAAAGAAAGCAAAACCAATTCACGATGTGTCGTGTGGTATGGGCAATAGGACCTGACATAACTCAATTCTGGTTCAATGGACGAAGACAACAAAACATGTCATGCACTGGGGCAAGGTTTGAATGTCGTTCCGTGAAGAACTCAAGACTCGATTTACTATCTTCCTTCATTAAACCACAATCGACTCGGACTTTTCACGACTAACATCAGGAATACAACTCCATTGCCAAATCGATAAATGAACGTCATAATCAGCAAACCCACCTTGAATCAATGATCAAAACACGAAGAGGGCCGAAGTTTTCAAATCAGCGAGCTAAGTGCGCTTGATCGTCGGCGATCCAAGAAGGCAAATAGAAGAAACTAGGGTTTGGCGCGGCAAGGGTTGAGGCGGCGACGAAGCTCTGAAGTCAACGGCAAGGTGAAATCGGTGGCGTCGATGGAAGCTTGGTCAAAGTGGATCGGGTCACTGTATATGGTGAATCAAGTCGTAGAAGATGGCTCAAATCATGGAGAGTAGCTCAAATCGTAGGACGATGGAGGATCAGGTCGAGAGAAGTAAGTGTGGACTAAGGTAGGTTGGCTCAAAGGTATAAATAGGAATGAAGGAGGAAGAAAAAAATCCTAAGTAATTGGATCGCTGGCGATCCATCACGATGGATCGCTAGCGATCCATAGAGCCGCCTGTGATCGATTTCAAACTTGTCTAGTGAAAACCATATACTACTTCAAGGCATGTCGGGAAGCTATAGAGTAAAGTTCAGTCCGTTACGGCCAGCAATGACAATCTAGAAACCGGAAAGTGATTACTTCCAGAGCAGGCCTTGTTTTCAACGAAGACATACTTTGGAGGGCAAATATTATCTGGGTTTTTAACCCAGCAGAATCCAGAAGGAGTCGGAATAGCTTCATCGAGTTGGAATAGCTCAAAATCCAACCAAAGGGACTAAAACAAGGAGCCAAAGGAAGTCAAGAAAAAGGAAAGAAAAATACTCTAAAGACATGGATCGCTCGCGATCCATGGCATTAACTCGGGAGTTAAAGAACAACATCGACGCAAGAAAATAAAGGTTATCCAAAAGGTAAATACCAAAATTAGGCTAAGTATATGGATCGCCAGCGATCCATATACCGTGGATCGCCGGCGATCCATACTATTTCCCTAATCATATGCGATCTTCATGGAGCAAGGCAAGAAAAAAATGCTAAGGTGTTGGCTTGCCTTCGAACAATTCCTATGGATCACTAGCGATCCATAGCCTATGGATCGCTAGCGATCCATTCTTTTAGCTCGGGTGGTGGCGTGGCCTCCAGTGCCCCTTCCTGTGTTGATCTGCAAGCATGTGGCAAGTAGGCTTGGTCCAGTAGCTCTCCAACCTCTATAAATACAGTCCCACCTGCAACATAAATGGGATCTTCTGGACTGGTTGCTGAAACTCTGCAGAAAGCTTTCTTCACTCTTCTCCTTCCTCACAATGGTTATCTAAAGGGTTCACTATGGTTCTCCAGTGAACTCTAACATTGGGAACTTGATGTAACTAGGGATATTTAAGAACTTTGTATTCCGATTAACTTTGTAATAGCAATCAGTCAATAATAGAAAACTATAAAGTGGACGTAGGCTCATTAATAGTTGAACCACTATAAAAATCTTCTTGTCTTCTTTCTGTTTCTGCTCTTTTACATTTATACTCTATATTATTGCAATGTAAGAACAAAGCTGGTGCTTTCACACATAATCCAGGGTGTTGATCTAATTTTTTGGATTAACATTTGTAATTTCAAACGATGTAATTTTTATATTTTAAAGTTAAATCTTTTGTTTTGGACTAATTTATGGAAATTATAGCAGATAATCTTTTTAGATATGATTCCAACAATTTAACATGGAACCGTATATTCTAGTAAAGATATATAACTAGAAAATATTTGATAAAAGTAAATATTTGTACGTAAGTATTGCGTTTCTAATAATTAAATAAAAAGCTAATAACGATGCTTACACGTAATATTCACGTTTAGGATAATTAACTAATGAGAAAAGAATTTAAAAGGTTGTAACTCGAATAAATGGTAATAAACATGGGAGTTGCAATAAATTGATAGGGTAAATGGATTAATGGGACCGATAAAAATGGAATAGACACAAAAGGTTAGTAATTTGAAATTAATAATCATACATAAATGTCTTAGGAAATGTCTGTTATGATTTTATGGACAAATTGATATTTATGAGCATTAAACGAGGATTTATGGGTAGATAAATATTTAAGGTAAATTTTATTGCCTTAAATAAAAAGGGAATTAGTAATCGAGGTCCAATGTCTACCTAAGATAATATAAATAAAGACTTAGGATGGTTAATTGGACTTAGTGGGTTAGTGATGCGAGGTCAGTAGAGTCACTCAATAGAAGACTGCCCTTCACTTTGAGGCTACCAGCAGTTGGGTGTACTTACTACTGATGTGAGATAACATTAATCCCATGACCTGTGACGACGTGAGAGATTAGGGATTACTTTCTTAATTGGAAAGTATTAAATGGTCTAAATTTGGAATTAGGAGCGGTGAGGGATATCTCCACAGGGGTTTTCTTCTGGTTTGAGGTCTTAAGTAGTTGAAGGGTCCACCTCTCTCCTAAATGGAAGTATTAAGTAACCGAGTGAGATTCCAAATAAATAAATTAGGATGTCTTTAAAAAGGGTTTATTTCAGCGTTGTGGTCTTAAGTGGCCGAAGGGTCCGCCTGCCTACCGAAAGAAGTAACCTAACGAGATATCGTATTTATAATTAAAGAATGAGAGTGGATATCTCGAGAAGGGATCACTTTAGGTTTGGGGTCTTAAGTGACTATAAAGTCCTCCTCTTTTCTATAAAAGAAATATTAAGTAGCTTAGTGGGATTTCCAAGAAATGGCAGGTAGATAGTACCATTAAGGAGCACTCTTCTAGAAGTAGGACTTAAATGATGGGGTCTTCCTATTTTCCACTGGGAAGTATTAAGTGGCTTGGGTACAATCTCTTACATTGCTAAAGCCGTAATGATAATAGTACCATTTAGGAGCACTCCTTGGGGATAGGTCTTAAATGATGGCGTCTGCCTTAGTTAAGGTTTAAATGACTAGACTCTGCCTATTTTCTAGTAAAAAGTATGGATTGGATTGGGTACTATTTATTACACGACTACGATTTTATCGACGATAGATGTGGTAATAGTTGGACATTAAATGTCGAAAGCCTTAAATACTGGTTAGAGGTCTTGTAGCTAGGTCCCAACGACTATTGACAACATTGATAGGAAACCATCTTGGGAATAGGTCTTAAATGACAGGGTCTACCTCAATTAAGGTCATAAATGATAGAGGCGGCCTATTTCTCCTTTAAAAGTATTATAGAAGCTCGCTTCATATTTAGAAGTACTAAGTGGCTAATGGGTTTGGACGTATTGCGTGGTTGATATGGCTTTATTAGTATTTCGTACCTTGGGAAGGGGTAGGTACGTAATAGTGTGTGCAATGCAAGGTTAGAATAGAATTGCTAACCTTAATGGACATAACAATTAAATGGAACCAACCAGTATAAGTTTATGTTATGGATAGTTTATACTTTTCTAGTCACCAAAAAATTATTCTGATGCCCTCGTCATTACAACTCACATGATATAATTTAGAGGAACATGTCGTTGGAGCTGGATGTGCTTTGTTGGTGGAGAGTCTTCTTTCTCTCATGTTGGATGCTGATGTGAAAATCTGTTATCCAAGGATTACCATTAATTCCAAGGTAGAAGTCATAGTCAGTATTCTTATCCTGTTATTGTTTTCACTGTGAGTTTAGATTTTTATCAATCTATGATGATGCTCATGCTTATTTGTAGGTACTAAACCCAGCGATATGTGCTTTGATGGACTTGGGTTTAGATTTTCTTCAAAATTTAGGCCCACGAAGGCGTGGGTTATTACATTTGGTATCACAACACTAGGTTAGTAGATCAGAGGGATTAGGATAAACTGAGAGAACGTATTTGTACTTTCCTATCTAATACTATTATATTTTTATGGTAGATTCTAAGAGTTCCGACTATAGAAGTAGTTGTAGTTCCACTTCGAAGGAATGGGAAAAGTAACTATGAGTTGGAAATATCTTGGAGCTAAGATTTTCGTGCTGACTCCGAAGTGCCCCATGGAGCGCTGGCGATGCATAAAGCATTGTTGATGAAGAGCATGAGTACGACATATGGCTGAATCCCAGGGACTGGTATGTTCGACTTGACGATCGAGATTCTAGCTACCTTGTGATTTTAGATTTTGAGTTCCAATCGGAGACACACAATTATTCCAGATGAATAGAATATTAGATTTTGTATGTCGCAATTATTCAAAAGAAAGTTTTTCTAGGGTGCATTCATTGATCACCTCTTTAATGGAAAATCAGATTTTTATTTGTATAATTAAGGTCAATTCCTTAGTCTAAAACCTGTAAGAGAATTTTTTAAAGTATATTTTGGAAATGCCTTAGATTTTTGAAAAAGGGGTTTTCAAAAGATTTCTTTTCCCAAATATTTATTTTGGAAATTTTGTTTTGGGAAAGTTTTGAAATTTTAATTTTCGAAAAAACACATATACCACTAGATTGGTCATGTTAAGAAACTTTTGGTTTATAAAAGATTAATTCTTTAAATCCTTAAATATTTATATATATAAGTTTGATTTTAAAGGTAGGTTTTGATATGAAATAATTTTTGTTATTTAGAAACAAGTATAAAGGGGCATATATTTAGCTCGGTGATTTTTCGATTTATATATCCGAGGTGCAGACAAAATAGAAATGACATCAAATTTAATGAGGTATGTAGTTTGAAGTGTTGTTGAACTCAAATGCTATTGGAAGAACTATTTCAATGCGAAATTGGCAGGGAATAGCAGCTGGAATATTTTCGGATTTTTGGAAGAGTTGTTGGTCGCAACAGTTTTGCGAAGGCTATTGCGATCTTTCCAAAGAAGGGTCTACACGGTAAGGTAGATACCGTCATATGGAAGGCAGAATTTTTCTGGATGGTTTAAGCTAAAAATGGTGTGCGAAACGGTCATTAAAATATTAATTAATTTAACGGGCCCTATTGGGGTTTAGGCCGCGTCCAAATCTGGGCTGGCGGTCGACCAAGCGGTAGACTGTAGCGGTCAACCGGTTGATCTAATAGCGGTCGATCACTAGGTCGATTCAGCTCGAACGCAAAACTAAAATGCGACTATAAGTCGCGTCCAAACATTCAGCCGTCGCACCCTTCTCACTCTCTTCCTTCTCTTCAATTTTTTTAGCCAAACCCATCTCCACATTCCCCTTCCTCCACTTATCTAAAGCCTTTCTCCTTCATTCCTCCACCAACTGACGCCAAAATCTTTGCACATTAGATCTTGCCCCACCACTACTACGGATTAAATCCATTTCTCCCTTTTTCCAACTGCCTCTCAACCCATGGTACCGCCATGCATTGGTGGCTCTTCCTCTCATGTCCCCGGCCTCACTCCGTAAGAAGCTACTTGGCTTGACCAGAGCGAGCAGAAGATCGCAGCCTATCTCGAAACGGCAGACTTTGATTTCCTTCATGGGCGACCAGTAAAGTTCAAAGGTTTCACCACTCTCGGGCTTGAAGAGCTTTTCGTCTCGGCGGGAATTTCATCGATCCTTCGCTTCGAGACTTATGAGCATGAATATTACCCACGCAACGTCCATCTTTTCGATGATTAGATGGCATATAATTTTGATGATGGCAATAGCTACATTGAGTCCGAGGTGAAGAGAACTCGGATTGAGATGTTAGATGATGATCTCGCTGGAATTTTGGAGATATCTGCAGTAGGCGCAGATTTGAACGACATAGAGTTGACTAATTCTGAGATTCTACAGCGGATCTTTTTTGGGAATGTCGGTGATTGGAGGACCGACAATTTACGATCGGTGGCCCGTCTTATCGTGCGCATCATTCGGTACAATATCATTTTGAAGACGAGGAGCCTCGACTAGATATACACCTCAGTGCGGAAAGCCGTCTATGCTATAATTGGCGGCATAGCTGTCAATTGGGCTCGTGTCTTGATGCTTTATATGGTCGATCAGGTAGTTGGTATCGCGAGGACTCACTTTCCATATTTCCACTTGCTCACTCGAGTGTTTTGGCATTACGGGGTAAATTTGAGCAGAGAGCCAGTAGTGAGGAAGGTCCCTCCCACCATTGACTGGACCACCATAAAGAGGATGAATATTACTTTACCGCCTGCTGCACCACCTGTACCATCACCAGAGCGTAGAACCAGCAACAGAGGAGAGCACAGAGCGCCAAGGGATACATGAGTCCTAAGGTTGCTGCTATTCGTCAAGTTCAGGCAGAGCTCCAAGAGATTAGGACAGAGCAGTTGCTCCAAGGGCGTGAGATTGGGTGCATAGCCGTAATGCTACAACCACTCCGTGGTCACGGCAAGGGCTCGAGCTCCAGCCGCGGATCGAGACCTTCACACAGTTTTGAGGAAGTGTCATATTTAGGATTGTTGTATCTTTTATTTCCAGCATTTGTTCGTTTCTTTTGCGTTGTTGGGTTGTAAAGCTGTTAGCTGTCTCTTATAAAAGGCAAGCACGATATTTTAAGTTTTTATTCATTATATGTGTTATTATTTATGCATATGCGAACCGTTCATATATATATGCATAGTAGAGAAACAATATAAATATGGGAATCTCATAAAGACACTTAATAGACAGTAAATGCAACGTAAGACTGGAAATTTAGAATAGTTGAAAATTTTAGCGAAGGACGTGATGAAGTTATTTTGATATCGCGGGTCATCACTCATGTTCCTTAAAAGCTAAAATTTTGAATAATAGACGTGTTAACATTTTTAAATAAAATGTCAAATTTTTGGGTAGAGGTTAGTTAAAAAATTTTGAAATTTGGTTTATGCGCTTAGCGCATAAGTGACTTCCGACTACGCTGAAAGTGTGGCTTGATTTATCAAAAATTTTGAGAAGGAAAATATTTTAAAGAAATATAAGAAGAAGAAGTTTTATGTTTTAGTTATTTTTGACTCTTAAATTATTTTTAGAGTTTTTGTTCAAAATTTTATATCAAGGGAAAATGTGCGTCTAAATATTTTGGGATTTTATTTTCCATATGATGTAAAAATTTGAAAAATGAGAAAGATTTTTATCAAAACTTAGATTTTGAAGGCCACATGTTAGCGTAAGGAAGGCAAAAAGAGTTAGAATTTGTGAATTTAGCGGTGTATTAGGGTTGACAATGTGATAAATGCAAGCGATAACAAGAGAAAAACTATTTTAGCCTTGGAATTTCTATTTTTATACGTTGTCGACGACGCGCGTAAGTCTATTATTAGACTTAATTACGTTTTAGAGCTTGAAATAAGCCTTCTTATACGTTATGCACGTGGAAAATTTGGAGTAAATCCGGGGTAGCGAAGAAATTTCCACTATGCTACAGGAATAGGAAGATTATAGTGTGGTAAGAATGTTAAATTCTACGCCTAAATTCCTTTTTCCGACATAGGAGTAAAATTCAGGAAGCGATTATTCAATGCGTTAGATTATTAGATGAAAGGAAGTGGATGCAAAATTGGTTGTTTCATACTTCTGTTTGTAAGAGTATCGGGGTTTTGGTTGAAAAGATTTTTCAAAAAACTGCATACATATATAACTGCCAGTATATATGTAGGTTGTTTGCATCATGTTTTCAAAAGTGTTTTCAAAAGAAATGCATTCATATAGGAGGATCCAATTTAGAATCATTTTGCATACATATTTTCTGTGCGGTGATACAGTTATACACTATGCACTTATGCGCATTTGGTTGCGAAAATTTGTTATACAGTCATTGGTTGTGTAGTTTAGGATAAATAAGAGCCAAACCTTGACTTAATCATTGGTGAAATTTCGGGGATGAAATTCTTTTTAAGGGGAAAGAATGTAACACCCCGTAATTTGGCGTTAGTTATTTAATTAGTTAGTTAATTAATTAGGCTCCAAAAATGGAATTTATGCCAACGATGGAATTTGACCATGAAACTTGCACCATTGCGTTTGTCGCAAAATTCTGAGCAACTTTCATATTTGAAGTTTTGACATTGAAGTTTAAACGAAGAAGTTACGGACGAAAAACGAATTCGAAATGTAAATAATTAAATAAGAAGAAGGTAACGTTTTTATATTAATTACTTGGGCTCACAGGCCAACCTGTTATTGGAGACGGTCGACCCTTAGCAGTTGACCAGTCATCCAAGGGCGGTCGACCGGTGACGATCTGGCGGTTCCAATAGACCTAGGCCGCAACGGCCCAGATTTAATATATTTATATCTAATAGTTCTGGTTGATTCTAGCATTTATAAATTCAAGCCGAACCCTCCTTTCTCTTCTCATAGTTTTATGGAGGCAATAACGAAGCACTGTCATTTCTTTTCCACTTTCTTTTTAAATTATAAAGATAAGTTATTTGTATTTATACTCATACAAATCGAAGAAGACTAGAAATCTAATAAAAAGGAGAAGAGAATCAACTATATGCGTATTTGAGGTAATTTATACATTTGTATCTAGTTTCTCTCCCAATCCCAAATCTCTTCTCAGATCTGTAATTCTAATATATGTATATATCCGTTTATACATATCCTTTGGATTAAAAAGGATTTGGAGATTAATCAAATGTTCTACTTCAGATCTGGAGATTTGGATCACTTTTAAAAGGTGAGAGGGAATTTTTATAGATTGTTATAATATGAAAATTATCACATTGGTGTTTATTTGATTTTTATGCCTAATTGGATAATTGTATATGAGTTGTAGGCAACAAATTGAATATATCTGAATATAGTAAGTATCGTCTACATATTCTTGTTTATGAATTGATTTAGCATTGTATACAACATGATCTGGAAATCAGTCCCAAAAGTATGAATTTAGAATATTGATTTAAATGAAATTTATTCCAGATCTGAAATAGGTTTTATGATAATGTTATAAATTTTGATTGTTACCCTAATCTTCTTAGAATATAAACTTTTCTACGTTTGGAATTGTTGGAATTTAGATCCATTTAATATTTGTAAATTGGTTTGATTTCTTTCCCTTTTAGAGAGATACAACATTTGATCTAACAAGGAATATATGCAAATAGAAAGAGATGTATAAAGTATAAATTCATTGTAGTTTACACTGTCTATTTCAATAATAAAAAGAAATGATTATTCCTTGTAATTTCAAACGATGTAATATTTTATATTTTAAACTTAAATCTTTTGTTTTGTACTAATTTATGGAAATTATGGCGGATAATCCTTTTAGATATGATTCCAACAATTTAACATGGAAAAGTATATTCTAGTAAAGCTATATATATATAACATATTTGATAAAAGTAAATATTTGTACGTAATTACTGCGCTTATAATAATTAAATAAAAAACTAATAATGACGCTTGCACGTAATATTCACGTTTAGGATAATTAAATAATGAGAAAAGAATTTAAAGGTTGTAACTCCAATAAATGGTAATAAATATGGGAGCTGCAATAAATTGAAAGGGTAAATGGATTAATGGGACTGATAAAAATGGAATAGATATAAAATGTTACTAATTTGGAATTAGTAATCATACATAAATGTCTTAGGAAATGTCCGTAGGATTTTAAGGACAAATTGACATTTATGATCATTAAACGAGGATTTATAGGTAGATAAATATTTAAGATAAATTTTATTTCCTTAAATAAAAAGGGAACTAGTAAGCCTGGTCCAATGTCTACCTCAGATAATATAAAAAAAGAATTAGGATGGTTAATTGGACCTAGTGGGTTAGTGATGCGAGGTCAGCAGAGCCACTCGACGGAAGACTGCCCTTCACTTTGAGGCTACCACCAATCGGGTATACTTACTACCGATGTGAGATATCACTAATCCAAGGACTCGTGACAATGTGAGAGATTGGGGCTTGCTTTCTTAATTAGAAAGTATTTAATGTTCCAAATTTGGAATTACTAGCGATGAGGGATATCACCGAGGGGTTCGCTTCTGGTTTGAGGTCTTAAGTGGCTGAAGGGTCCACCTCTCTCTTAAATGGAAGTATTGAGTAACCTAGTGAGATTCCAAATAAATAAATAAGAATGTCTTTAAAAAGGGTTTACTTCAGCGTTGAGGTCTTAAGTGGATGAAGGGTCTGCCTCCCTACCGAAAGAAGTAACCTAATGTGATGCCATATTTATAATTAAAGAGTGAGAGTGGATATCTCGGGAAGGCTTAGCTTTAGGTTTGGGGTCTTAAGTGACAATAAAGTCCTCATCTTTCCTATAAAATAAGTCTTAAGTAACACAGTGAGATTTTCAAGCAATGATAGCTAAATAATACCATTGAGGAGCATGCTTCTAGAAGTAGGCCTTAAATGACGAGATCTGCCTATTTTCCACTGGAAAGTATTAAGTGGCTTAGGTACAGCCTCTTACATTGATGAAGCTGTAATAATAATTATACCATTTAGGAGCATGCTGTGACGCCCCACCTCTATACCCACGCTAACCAAGAACACTACGATGTAGTGCTGTCAATTAGCGCGGAGAATAAGGCTGTGGAGGAGCGACCATCCATGTAACTTCTTTGTGCGAGCACCGATACGTCAGATAGAATAGAATGCATATCTTTTAAGGAGGAAATCCGACATACCGATACAAACACAAAGCTATCACACGGTGGCTATATATAATCTTCGGAAAACAAACATAGAAATAATCATAACATAAACCAGTCACAGACATCCATATCACAAAGGCGGAAGAAGATATGAATAAATATATAACACATGAAAGTGTACATCAGAGTAGTGGTCAGAAAGATCCACGATAATACAAAAGAATAGCATCACGTGCTATACAAAAGAATAAGTACACAACATAGAGTCTATATCTCAAAGGTGTACATCCAAAAACTACTAATCTATGTAGTTAGCCAAAAGTCAGAAATATCCTGAAGAGAAGTCAAGTAGAAGCACCTGTAACATCTCGGTCTGACCCGAGTATTATTTATAAGAAAATAATAAATGGATCAGTCTAGCTATAAATATCAGATGATATGGTATAAAGAAAAAGGCATGACATGAACATGAAATAACCATAACGACATACTACTATAAGTATGTAAATGATAATCAACAAAAGATTAATCAATATCACAAGAATCTTCACAAAGATAAGGTAGGGTATCATACCCTAAACTTGTATTCATAACAAGTCAGTAACACATGAATCCACCAATGTACAAAAACTGATATCATATCAATGAAAATCATGAAAATTGGTGAAGCACAAAATTCCAGAAATCATCATCAGAAATCCAGAAAACACATAAAAAGGGGGGAGGCCTAACACATGAATGGGAGCATGAAAACTCACCTACGCGTAAACACATGACGAGAAGCTATCTCATGGAAGCTATCCATTAAATTTTCACACAGGAATGGCCCGAAGACCGTAGGGTGCTACCCTAGAAATGTGATGGCGAAACATCACATGATCGGGGTATAGTCTCCCACGTAGACAAAGAGACATCGCTCAATCGCTAGTCTAAATCACAAAAATGATCGTCATGATCATAAGGAAGTGTCAATCACACCAAGCTAGTAAATATATGAGTTTAGCTTCATGTCCCATAACCACTTGCTTAACTTAAATATTTACGAACAAGCTGTAAATCTTCACTAGGAAATTGTCACAAAACGGGTTCAATCGAACAAGTCCAAGAGCTAACCGACGAAGTGAACGCAAGCGTTTCATACCACTCGTTTTACTAAGTCGTTTAATTCGATTTCTCATTCGAGTGAAGTAAAGGCTTGTATATACTAGTAGATTGAAAATCGGTTTGAGAAAACGAACTTTTGATATTTAAAATAGTGTTGAAATCGCTTTGATGAAAGAGTTTTGATATTTACTATTAGTATTGAAACCTTCATATATCTTTAAAGTGACAAGTCATAAAACGATTGTAGAACAAATCAATTCACGTTCGAAGACGTGAGTAAAGTCCAAAGAAGTCAATCCCAAAACCATCAAAGTAGAAATTCTGATAAATTTTTTTCAGAAGAGATTGCCTACGCAGAGTAATACGGGGTACGACCTAGTGAAGGCAAGCGGTCTCGAGAAGCCAAACCGGTCAAACGACCAAGTACTAACTCGCGAATCGACTTAGGGGAAAAACAGGTCAAACGACCAAGTACTAACTCGCGAACGACTTACGACTTAAGGGAGGCAAGCGACTTACGACTTAAGGGATAAGGTCATACGACCTAAGTGGAGAATGCCACGCGACTTAGCACAAGAACAGGTCGAACGACCTAGGGGAAAAACAGGTCAAACGACCAAGTACTAACTCGCGAACGACTTACGACTTAAGCCTTGAACGACTTAGTGGAACGAACGACTTAACGACTTAAGCTTCAATTCGAGCTACGAGCTAAGGCTGGAACGACCTAGTGGAGTTAGGTCGGGGACGACCTACGACTTAAGGTCATACGACTTAACAGTTGCGAGCTAGCGGAGTTGGCATGGCCTAGCGACTTAGTAGAAGCAGCGACCTACGACTTAACGATTTAAAAGCCAACGACCTAGGACTTAAGAGCCATACGAGCTACGACTTAAGCTCAAATACGAGCTACGACTTATCACTTAACTCGCGAACGACCTAGCAAAGGCAGAACACCCAGAACGACTTAACACTTTAACTCGCGAACGACTCAAGCCAGTAACTCGTGAACGACTCATCACTTTAACTCGTGAACGACTCAAGCCTTTAACTCGTGAACGACTCAAGCCAGGCGAACAGAAATACAAAGGCAGTGACTTTTCAACGTGCGCGACTTAAGCCCTTAACTCACGAACGACTTACGACTTAGGCTTAACTCGTGGACGACTCAGCGAAGGCCAGAAACGACTTAAGGCCAGAAAAATCACCAAAACGCTGAAAATTGAAGTTTTTCGCCAATCCAATCCAAACCAAATGCAAATGTTGATGCAAATGCAATAGGGGATCATTCCCAACAGTCCAAGATAGATATAGGTAAGATGTGAGATCAAAAATCTCACCTTTTCACGGAATTTGATGAAGATGGAGATTTGAGAGCAAAGCAAGAACACCAACAAGCTTGAATCAATGGTCTTCACGTGAATTTGATGTTGAATCTCGGATTTGCAATAGAATTTGTGTTTGGAGTTTTAATTTCCACTTCCCACCACCATTTTTGACAAAGCTTGAAGTGTTTTGATAGAGTGAGGAAGATGGTTGGGCTGAACTAAAGGGGTGCAGTCCAAACCAAAGTCAAAGGCGGGAAAAAGTGTTGAAAATTTCACTATCTCCAAACATATCGAAGTTTACACTCAAAAAGATCGCAAACATCATTTTGAACTCAATGGGGGTGGTCTCGAGTCCTAATTTGACCATATGCAAAAAGTAGCTTTTCGGACTAACATCCGACTAACGATAAAATATTTAAATAAAATATTTAAATATAGAATCGATAGATATGCGGGTTGTTACACATGCCTTAGGGATGGGTCTTAAATGATGGTGTCTTCCTTAGTTAAGGTCTTAAATGACCAGAGTATGCCTATTTTCTAATAAAAAGGTATTAAGTGCCTGGGTACTGTTTATTACATGACTACGATTTTATCAGTTTAGATTTCTATCAATCTCTGATGATGCTCATGCTTATTCGCAGGTACCAAATCTAACGATATGTGCTTTGATGGACTTAGGTTTTGATTTTTGTTGAAATTTACGCCCATGAAGGTGCGGGTTGTTACAGCAGGTGCGCAAGAAATCAAATAGTAATCTCTTGCTTCCTTGTACCAATCTTGTTCTCGTAATACAAAAGAGAATCATGTTGACAAAAGAGCAATACACTAGCTATTTCTGTCATAATCACAAGCAACATTAACAAGATAACAATCGTATGTAACAAAAGTACAAAGAATAATCTGTAATAAAATACTATGCATCCAATCAATTCAAATGACAAATTTAGAACCAATTACCTGGGATTTTATATCCAAAATATATTTTTCAAATTCCTCCAAAGAGAAATAAATCAAAACCAAAATAGATTATGATAACTAGGGGGCTCCTGCTACTGAAGCTTGTATAACTCTAAAATCAAAGCAACACGGAGTATCAAGTGGTATTCTGGTTCCTCCAAAAACAATAACTAGCATAGACAAATATACCTCGCAAGTCTTACAAATCGGAAAACTCCCTATCGTCCAACTTTAGTTGTAACGACCCAGAATTTCTGTCATTTGAAATTCGTATATTTAATTGATTTTAAATATTAACAAGTAAGATTTATAAGCCGAATGAATTATAATTTGAATATAGAGATTTAATTGGATAATTAAATCGATAATTTAATATTTGAAATTCCAGAAATAATTGTAAATTGGGTTTAATGTAATTAAAAATGATTTATAAAGTTATAATAAATCATATTGGAGTTAGGATGATGTTATAGAACTTTTAAAATTGAATTAAAAGTTAAATTGTGATAATTGAATATTTTAATATTTAATTGACGAGTGAAAATAGTCATTTTTCAAACAATCTTGGATTTCAACGAAACTTGTTTCATCGGATCCGTAATGTTATATTATTGTAAGATTTCAAATTTCGTGTCAATCGGAATTACGGTTTGTCCGGGGCAAGCTGAAACGCATCGAAATCGTTTTAATTTAAATTTGATCGTTTATTTCTGTAACTCGCACATATGACCGAATTAGCCTCCGAAACACGTTCCATTGTGTTCGGAATGCGGGTAAAACATTATAAACGTCAGCCGGCATGCGAGATTTGGAGTTTGGAAAATTTTCGATGAATAGTGTTTTGGAGAATTTTCTATATAAGGCCACAACATTTTCTATTTTGCAAACAAAAGCAAAACCCTAGCCGCCAGTTTTCAGTTTAATGGCCGAGAAACAACGACCTTCTCTTCCAATTTTCTTCCAATCCACGCCTTAATTCAAGAAACTTCCAACTGGGAATTTGTTGAGGGCATCGAGTACTACGTTTTCAACGGTGGTGATCGAAAAATACGAAACGAATCAACGGTAATCTTCGTTCAAAGGGAACACGAACGTGCACAGTTTTCGAGGCCCATGGACCACCGAGCTTCATGATGCTCTAGACGATGATGGAGGTGGCTGAGGCGTTTCGTGCGGTGGAGGTTGATCGTGTTCTCGATGATCGAGGGGGCCGCGACAAGTAGGGTTTGAAGGCGGCCGTGGGTTTGCTCGTGCGTGCGTCTTTGCTTGGGTTTCACGTTGAGGAAGAAATCGTACGATCGGCCAGATTTTCATCATACAGAATGAACGGCCCAGATCTAGTTAAGTAAAATAAAATAAAAGTTGAAATTAGTTTATATATTAAATTGTGCAATGTTTAAAATAGTGTAACTTCTTCATACGAGGTCGAAAAATTATGAAACGAATTGCGTTGGAATCGTTTCGACGAGCACTACGCGATGGAGCTTGTTTGGAGTCGATTGGATCTAGTTTGAATTTTGGGTAAAATTAAACGTGCGTTTAATTTTATTCGAAATAAAATACTGCAACCGTTATTGAAAGCAAGGTGAGAACTCCTCACTCAATCGAATTGTGTTTCGATTTAAATTTTAAATAGTTATATTTAAAATTTTTGATAGTGTTGATTGTGATGATTGAATGATGGTTGTTATCTATTGTGTTGAAATAGACCCTATACGCCGTATATTAAGCGGAGGTTATTTATTAAAAACATATACCGCGATAATTCCACCGTGAAGTGGAATTGGTATTATATATGTATTTGGAGTTGATTTCCACATTATATAGCGGATGAGACCCTATTGCGCCGCATAATAGCGGATAATATTTATAAATCCCATATACCGCGATATTTCACTTCAAAGTGGAATTGGTATTGTGCTAACATCTGTGGATGCAGGGAAATAGGTTGGAGGGATCCAACTGGATTCCTCAAACATTTGAATTTGTTTCATATGTTGTGTGTTGATTATTTATAATCTCCGTGTGATTATATTTATGGATTGGAATTGTTGAAGGCTACGGTTTAGCCGAATATATTTTTGGTATCGTTAGATACCAGAAATAAATAAAATTGGATTTTCGAAATTCAAGTTGAAAATTTATCGAAAAATTTATTTTTGATAATTGGATAAATTTAAAAGGAGTTAAAAGATAAAAGTCTTATTTTTGAATTGTATTGAATTAAATTTCAAATTTGGGAAAAAGGGGCTTAATAAATGGATTTCGAAAATATTATTTATAAGTTGAGAATTTATTTAAAATTTGGAATTGTAAATAGTTTGGAAAATAAAGGAATTTATCTTCTTAAAAAGGAATTTATTTTGAAAAGGAAATAAATTTAGAAATCCATTTGGTAATTGATTTTTTGCGATTGAAAATAAATCTTTTGGAAATATTTGGAAATTTGATTTGGTGTTTTGAAATAAATGTGAAAAATCAATTTGAAATTAATTGATTATTAATTTACCATAACTAATAAAATTGATTTATAGAAATTTACCTGATTAAGATTAATCAGATGATTAAATTTATCCTATCTACGGATGTTTGGATTATATTGGATGTTGAATTGTTTGATATCTTTGATATGTGATGCTTTGTGATATATCCTGTTCTGTGTTGTGATTTGTGATATATTTATATATGATATGAATATCTGTGATTTGTGATATATTTATATATAATATGAATATCTGTGATCTGTGAATGAAAGATAAGCGTTATAGTTTATACCGCTTATTAAATATATTGTTATCTTTGAATATGTGATGGTTGAATGTTGTTGCACTATTGTGTTAAATCGTGGACTACACAATACACACACAAATGTGGATTTCACGTGGAAATCAGTTAAGTCACAGATTTTTATCAATTTTGAAAAATTGAATTTTTGAATCCAAAATAGTTTTGGAATTGGAATTGAAAGTTTTCGAAAATGAGTTTCAGAAATAAAAGTTATTTTAAATAACTTAATTAAAATTGGAATTTAAATCATTTGATTTAAAATTTGAATTCAATACTTAAAATTGAATTTGATGATTTGGGAATTTTGGTTTAAAAGATTTTACAAGTGTAAAAGGTGTTATATGGGTTTCTAACCATTTAAAATATGGTTTTGGAAATTTAAATTTATATTCAAGTTTTATACTTGGATGGCTTTAAACCGTGTAATTGTAACCAGTTTTTCCCAAAACGAAAACTATCCGTTTTCAAAAAATAATAACTTTCATAAAGTGAAAAGATTTCCAATTTGTATCGAAACATTTCAAGTTGAAATGAAATTGTGAATAGTTTAGAAAAACTATGAATTAACCTTTGTGAAGATGATTAAGCTTTATCTTGAAATCAAAGAAGATTTTAAAAGGTGTATCTTTTATATTATAAAAGACTTGAATTGTGAATAGTTTTGAAATCTATAAGTTAAATCTTGATTTAAAGATTTAATGGGTTAATCCAATTGAAATGGAAATTGATTTGGAAATCTGTGAATGAATCTTTGTGAAACTGGGTAAACTTTGTGAAGTAAATCTTTTTGTTTAAAGATTTAAAATGGTAATTTGTTTAAACCATTTGAAAGAAAGGATTTGGGAAATAAGTTGTGACTAAATTGAAATCCCTATATCCATATGTTTTAAATATTGTGCTCACTATTCGGGTTAGCCGGGAAAAGACCTTTGTGTCATATAACCCATTCCGAATTAGTGATACGACGATATGGATCGTATTGAAGACCGGTGTTGAAGACTGGATGTTTTTGAAAATGAAAGGACAACCTATCGAATATCTCTGCACCGAGTTGCTCCGGTATAGAGATTTATATCACTCTTCTTGTGATGGGAAGTCCGGACGTGATTAGTGAATATCCAAATTGCAAGGGCTTCTTTGGAAGTGCCTTCGGTTCTGTTCGAACCCGGAACAGACTTGTATGGTTGTATGTCTGACATTACACTTTGAGATGTAAAGCTAGTTTCTATCAAATACATTTCTGTTGGTGGCGGAGAATTTATTCTCTTAGCTTAACACCCTTCTCTGAGACGTACGAGCTCAGAGGTTATGTAGTTGATGGTTACTAGTGATACATTCCCAATTTGGTAATGTGGCATACGAAGTGTTGTTGATCATTTGTTGATCAAAGCGTGGCTTTGTGAAAAAGCATGGCTTTGTGAAAAAGCGTGGCTTTGTGAAAAAGCGTGGCTTTGTGAAAAAGCGTGCTTTGTGAAAAAGCGTAGCTTTGTGGACGAGACTTCGTCGAGCCTCACAACCCGGTAATGGTCGAAACAGGAATGTTGCGGCAAGGTGTTTAGGGGTCGCGCCCCTAGGGTATGTCATTTCCTTCTGGATAAAAGGTGATATCATGGTATGGACCCCAGATATTTTACCTATGTTGATGCTGCAAATTTATTATACTTTGTGGTTGTTGCTTTGTGGTTGAGGATCCTCGGATAAAGGTCGGTAACGACCGGGGGATGGCATAACTTGTGTGTTAGCTACCTAGTTACAGCTGTACAACGTGAGGTAGCGTCAGCCTTGTGTTTGCAGAGAGCAGGTTGACTCTCGGGGCGTCTTTCCAGAGGCATTCCATTTCGGTGTAAGGAAGTTCCTTTGCCTGACCATTTGTTGGAAATCCAAAGAAACAATACGAGCCTTGTACGGTTCTAGTTGTATAACCTGCTATGGAATGTGGCGGTAACCTGCTATTGAACATAGTAGCTATAGTAGGCATAAGTGCGGAATGCCTATGCTGGCTAAGATTAATATTATACTTTCGAAATGTTTTCCACACTATGAACTAATAATAATATTAAAGTGATTGTGCGTATCAAGCATGTTTGACTATCATAAGGAGAAATCTCCTCCAATTCTGCGTTTGCATTGTGTGTGTGGCGGGAGGCCTTACGGTAGTTTCATTTTCCAAAAGCATTGCGGATGTCTTTTACTTCCTTTGTTGTTGTTGTTTTAAAGATAAATAGCTGTTTTAGTTCTAACACCAGTCACCATGACTGACCTGGAGTTTATTGTTTCCTTCCTAAACTCTGGGTGCCCACCAATTTCCACACGGGCAGTCTAGAGTCAGGTTATCAGGTCATTCTGGATTCAGGAGATGCTGTGGAGCTCAGTGGCGAGCTAGATGACGAGACGTATCACTTGTATATGATATTATTATTCCGCTGTGTATTCTGTATGAGGACAAGTTTGTATAACTGTCCGTTGATGTATTGTGTTGTATATTGACTCTGATGATGATGCAATGTATAAAATGTATAGTTCTTTGATTTAAAGATTATTCATGTATCTATTATATGTTATTCCGCTGCGAATGTGAGATTCTGATACTGTTTCTGTTGTTTCTTCTTTCTTTTTCTTCTGTCTTCTTCTACCTCTTCTTTTTAACCATAACAATTCGGTTTTCCGGCATTCGATTGCTCGGCAGTTGATACAGTGGACGTATTAATGTCGATTTTTGGAAGTCGAAAATTCCGGGACGTTACATGTGGTATCAGAGCATATGGTTAAGCGATAACCTTGGCTCTGTTGGGTGTTACTCATTAGAGATAGAGTCAATAGTACTCTAGAATGAATGTGAGTGTAATAATAGATACGAGCACGTATTTGTTAGTGAATATGAAATTGTTTTGTATTGTGTTGACTTATCGGTTGATTGTTTATAGATTCTGGTCGGTGCAGTCTAGCTAACTGTAATCGATAGGGGTTTCTAAACTCTTAAACAAGATGAACCGACACAGTATCATTTTAAATTGGGTAAATGAAATAATTTTACCTCGATTATATTTTGTATATAAAGGAAATAATTTTTCAGAATTATTAAAGTGTATATAAATTGATTGTTTGGTTGTTGAAAATGTAAAAATATATAAGTCAATAAAAGATGTTATATTAGTATAAATCTAAGTAAGATAAATTTGGAATGATCTTATGTAAGTGAAGTGAAATAGTGAAATAATATGAGAAAAAGATTTGTAAATGTGATTTATAAATAAAAGGGAATTTTGAAAAGAATTTAAGCACTGGATTCACTACTGTTACTGGGAAATAATAAGGATGATGACTGCAGCATCATCAATATCATTTTCGAGTTTTTGTATGATGCATTTGCTACCATAGTAAATTGAAAATTTAAGTTTTGTTGTGATAAACAAATTTGAAATTAAAATCCAAGTTGAAACTGATGAATATAAGTAAAATGAGTTTTATACTTATAATATGATTTGGAAGTTAAATAAATAAGTTGTGTAACTTATAAAAATGAGTGAATGTAAGCAAAACCAATTGTAAAAGAAATGGTTAAACAATTTTGTTAAGAAAAAACAAAATCTGAATTGGATTTATAAGTGGAAATTTAAGTTAAGCTAAACAAAAAATGTTTAAAAGGAATATAACTTAAGTTGTATAGTGAAAGCAAATGTAAGTGGAAATTTGAAATGGATGTAAACTTGAGTTATATAAAGGAGATTCAACTTTATTTGTTAAATGAATTAGCAATTGAATTGAACTAATGAGTTGAATATTAATCAATCTAATGTAAGTAAATTGATATGGAACAATGAATCTAAGTGTTAATTCATTAAAAGCTAATGTAATTGGGAATTGAATAATTGAATGGAAATCAATTTAATATTAAACCAATTGAAATTAAAAGTGTTAAACCAAATTGAAAGTAAATTTAATAATTTGGTTATGTTTGATATACATTGGTTGTTATATGATTGTTAGTTGATTGTATATAGTATAATTTATTAAGTGTTAATGAAATTGAATTAGTGAAATTGAAAGTTATGTAATTGAATCCAAATTGAAAGTGAATCAACTTGAATGTAAATTAGTGAACGTAAACTAATTGAAAATGAAGAAATGAATGTCGTTGTATATGAATTGGTTGTAAACAATTACAAGTGATGTAGAAATCATATAAGTTGCTTATAAACCTTGTTTAGTATGCATTTCTTTTAATATGCATATGTTGTAGTTGTTTAAAAGAGTAAATTGTTAATAACTTTATATATGTGTCACTTACGTGTTTAAATTGAGTAAGTACAGGTGTTGTGGCTGCCGTTCGGCTGATTTGGTTGCGCTAATAAGCTAATAAATAACTGCTTTGCTTAAAAATGCTAAAAAGGTACGCCTACGCAATAAAAATAGGAAATATGAACTGTTTTTCTGCTTTTCTGACCGTGTGGGTCGATGTATATATATATTTATATCTATTGTGATCCTACTACGATTGAACCGCGCAAAGGAGACTATGGCGATTTTTTCTGAAAATTTAAGGCGTTAGAAAATTTTCGGGAAATTTTGGAAAATTTGTGAAAACTAAATTTTGGATTTGGAGTTAAAAGTTAAACGATATAGTTTGTTTTGAAAAGTATAACTAAGTATAGATTTGAAAAACTTAGTAAAGTTTTGAAAGAGTTTAACTATTGGATTTTGGGGAAGTTGTACACTTAAGTGATTTTGAAATCTAATTTGAACGAATGGTTTTGAAAAGTTAATGGATTTTGTGACTTTTTCTTACTTTGCAATTTCGAGGACGAAATTCTTTTAAGGGGGGAAGATTGTAACGACCCAGAATTTCTGTCATTTGAAATTCGTATATTTAATTGATTTTAAATATTAACAAGTAAGATTTATAAGCCGAATGAATTATAATTCAAATATAGAGATTTAATTGGATAATTAAATCGATAATTTAATATTTGAAATTCCAGAAATAATTGTAAATTGGGTTTAATGTAATTAAAAATGATTTATAAAGTTATAATAAATCATATTGGAGTTAGGATGATGTTATAGAACTTTTACAATTGAATTAAAAGTTAAATTGTGATAATTGAATATTTTAATATTTAATTGACGAGTGAAAATAGTCATTTTCAACCAATCTCGGATTTCGACGAAACCAGTTTCATCGGATCCGTAATGTTATATTATTGTAAGATTTCAAATTTCGTGTCAATCGGATTTACGGTTTGTCCGGGGCAAGCTGAAACGCATCGAAATCGTTTTAATCGGTTTAATTTAAATTTGATCGTTTATTTCCGTAACTCGCACATATGACCGAATTAGCCTCCGAAACACATTCCATTGTGTTCGGAACACGAGTAAAATATTATAAACGTCAGCCGGCACGCGAGATTTGGAGTTCGGAAAATTTTCAATGAATAGTGTTTTGGAGAATTTTCTATATAAGGCCACAACATTTTCTATTTTGCAAACAAAAGCAAAACCCTAACCCTAGCCGCCAATTTTTAGTTTAATGGATGAGAAACAACGACCTTCTCTTCCAATTTTCTTCCAATCCACGATTTAATTCGAGAAACTTCCAACTAGGAATTTGTTGAGGGCATCGAGTACTACGTTTTCAACGGTGGTGATCGAAAAATACGAAACGAATCAACGGCAATCTTCGTTCAAAGGGAACATGAACGTGCGCAGTTTTCGAGGCCCATGGACCACCGAGCTTCATGATGCTCTAGACGATGATGGAGGTGGCTGAGGCGTTTCATGCGGTGGAGGTTGATCGTGTTCTCGACGATCGAGGGGGCCGCGACGAGTAGGGTTTGAAGGCGGCCGTGGGTTTGCTTGTGCGTGCGTCTTTGCCTGGGTTTCACGTTAAGGAAGAAAGCATACGATCGACTAGATTTTCATCATACAGAATGAACGGCCCAGATCTAGTGAAGTAAAATAAAATAAAAGTTGAAATTAATTTATATATTAAATTGTGTAATGTTTAAAATAGTGTAACTTCTTCATACGAGGTCGAAAAATTACGAAACGAATTGCGTTGGAATCATTTCGATGAGCACTACGCGATGGAGCTAGTTTGGAGTCGATTGGAGCTAGTTTGAATTTTGGGTAAAATTAAACGTGCGTTTAATTTTATTCGAAATAAAATACTACAACCGTTATTGAAAGCAAGGTGAGAACTCCTCACTCAATCGAATTGTGTTTCGATTTAAATTTTAAATAGTTAGATTTAAAATTGTTGATAGTGTTGATTGTGATGATTGAATGATGGTTGTTATCTATTGTGTTGAAATAGACCCTATACGTCGTATATTAAGCGGAGGTTATTTATTAAAAACATATACCGCAATAATTCCACCGTGAAGTGGAATTGGTATTATATATGTATTTGGAGTGGATTTCCCGCATTATATAGCGGATGAGACCCTATTGCGCCGCATAATAGCGGATAATATTTATAAATCCCATATACCGCGATATTTCACTTCGAAGTGGAATTGGTATTGTGCTGACATCTGTGGATGTAGGGAAACAGGTTGGAGGGATCCAACTGGATTCCTCAAACATTTGAATTTGTTTCATATGTTGTGTGTTGATTATTTATAATCTCTGTGTGATTATATTTGTGGATTGGAATTGTTGAAGGCTACGGTTTAGCCGAATATATTTTTGGTATCGTTAGATACTAGAAATAAATAAAATTGGATTTTCGAAATTCAAGTTGAAAATTTATCGAAAAATTTATTTTTGATAATTGGATAAATTTAAAAGGAGTTAAAAGATAAAAGTCTTATTTTTGAACTGTATTGAATTAAATTTCAAATTTGGGAAAAGGGGGCTTAATAAATGGATTTTGAAAATATTATTTATAAGTTGAGAATTTATTTAAAATTTGGAATTGTAAATAGTTTGGAAAATAAAGGAATTTATCTTCTTAAAAAGGAATTTATTTTGAAAAGGAAATAAATTTAGAAATCCATTTGGTAATTGATTTTTTGTGATTGAAAATAAATCTTTTGGAAATTTGATTTGGTGTTTTGAAATAAATGTGAAAAATCAATTTGAAATTAGTTGATTATTAATTTACCATAACTAGTAAAATTGATTTATAGAAATTTATCTGATTTAGATTAATCAGATGATTAAATTGATCCTATCTACGGATGTTTGGATTATATTGGATGTTGAATTGTTTGATATCTCTGATATGTGATGCTTTGTGATATATCCTGTTCTGTGTTGTGATTTGTGATATATTTATATATGATATGAATATCTATGATCTGTGAATGAAAGATAAGCGTTATAGTTTATACCGCTTATCAAATATATTGTTATCTTTGAATCTGTGATGGTTGAATGTTGTTGCACTATTGTGTTAAACTGTGGACTACATAATACACACACAAATGTGGATTTCACGTGGAAATCGGTTAAGTCACAGATTTTTATCAATTTTGAAAAATTGAATTTTTGAATCCAAAATAGTTTTGGAATTGGAATTGAAAGTTTTCGATAATGAGTTTCAGAAATAAAAGTTATTTTAAATAACTTAATAAAAATTGGAATTTAAATCATTTGATTTAAATTTTGAATTCAATACTTAAAATTGAATTCGATGATTTAGGAATTTTGGTTTAAAAGATTTTACAAGTGTAAAAGGTGTTATATGGGTTTCTAACCATTTAAAATATGGTTTTAAAAATTTAAATTTATATTCAAGTTTTATACTTGGATGGCTTTAAACTATGTAATTGTAACCAGTTTTTCCCAAAACGAAAACTAGCCATTTTCAAAAAATAATAACTTTCATAAAGTGAAAAGATTTCCAATTTGTATCGAAACATTTCAAGTTGAAATGAAATTGTGAATAGTTTAGAAAAACTATGAATTAACCTTTGTGAAGATGATTAAGCTTTATCTTAAAATCAAAGAAGATTTTAAAAGGTGTATCTTTTATATTATAAAAGACTTGAATTGTGAATAGTTTTGAAAGCTATAAGTTAAATCTTGATTTAAAGATTTAATGGGTTAATCCAATTGAAATGGAAATTAATTTGGAAATCTGTGAATGAATCTTTGTGAAACTGGGTAAACTTTGTGAAGTAAATCTTTTTGTTTAAAGATTTAAAATGGTAATTTGTTTAAACCATTTGAAAGAAAGGATTTGGGAAATAAGTTGTGACTAAATTGAAATCCCTATATCCATATGTTTTAAATATTGTGCTCACTATTCGGGTTAGCCGGGAAAAGACCTTTGTGTCATATAACCCATTCCGAATTAGTGATACGACGATATGGATCGTATTGAAGACCGGTGTTGAAGACCGGATATTTTCGAAAATGAAAGGACAACCTATCGAATGTCTCTGCACCGAGTTGCTCCGGTATAGAGATTTATATCACTCTTCTTGTGATGGGAAGTCCGGACGTGATTAGTGAATATCCGGATTGCAAGGGCTTCTTTGGAAGTGCCTTCGGTTTCTGTTCGAACCCGGAACAGACTTGTATGGTTGTATGTCTGACATTACACTTTGAGATGTAAAGCTGGTTTCTATCAAATACATTTCTGTTGGTGGCGGAGAATTTATTCTCTTAGCTTAACACCCTACTCTGAGACGTACGAGCTCAGAGGTTATGTAGTTGATGGTTACTAGTGATACATTACCAATTTGGTAATGTGGCATACACTACAACAAAATTTGGTTTTAACGGCAATAATGGACAGTGTTTTCCTTATAAATGCTGACAAAAGCATTTACTAAGATAAGAATTGGAGACTTAAACGCTGTTTAAATTAAGCCGCTTCATTTTTAGATTCTTTTCATTACGCGGTTACTTAGCCGCCTTCCTTTCTTCCTTTTAACTTCTCTTCCGCACAAAGATAGAAAGCAGTAAACTGCCAATCTTTCCCATGATTATTTTAAACCTAATTAAAATCCCAATTATACATGAAATCTCCCATGAAATTTCGTTCGTCCCCTAATTCCGCTAGCAACAGCCAGTATGCTCGAGCCCTAATCCCCATGAATCCATCCTTGAAATACACAAGAATGTGAATCCAATTCTGAGTTCACTCAATAACTAGGAGCCCTATTCGCTTCAAAATTGTCGATCATTCTCTTCAAAAGCCCAATTTGAGGTAAATTTCTAATATTTAGATGCCACGTTTAAAATTACTCATTTTTGTTACTGTTGTTTTTTATATATTGCGAGTTATGTTTTCAAGCTCTAGAAAAAGAAGAAGATAGGTCTCTATATGGTAGGGTTAATCGATAATAGGTTTGGTATGTGTAGGAGGATCTGTGCAAATCTAAAGCTTTGAGGAGGGACAAACTGGTTTGAAAAAACTACAAGATTGTGTTTGCCACCAGATTATGAAATTGAGTTAGCAGCAGCTACGTCTGCAAATTGATGCGAGCAGGTTACAAAGAGTTCAAGTAGCGGTCTGGAAGGGGTTGGTTGCAGCAGATATACCAAGCGAGATATGATTATTTGACTATATTACTATGATTATTTAATACATGTATTTATAACTTGCTATTTACAATCCAATTTCATTTTTCCTGATACTTTTGAACTTTTGCGCTACATATTATTCTCTTACCAAGCTTACGTAGATTTCAGTGTTGCATATCTCAGATATCTGATCTTTTAACACACATACAAAATCTTTTTTAAAATTTGGGAAAGATTGTAAAAGGCTATCAATTATGAAATTGAATAATTGCTACTGGTGCTATTGCAACATGCTTACTTTCAGCTATTGGCTCTTATGAATACAGTCACAGACACTCCATAATCCTATCACCATAAAATATAGTATGCACAAGTGTAAGTGACAACTTATATTGATCTTCTTAAAAGGAGCTATGAATTTTCATTTTTAAGTAATTTTTAACAGTAACTTCTAATTAAAAGTATTTAGATGTAATTTAACTTATAAGTTAAAATAAATCAATTTAGATGTTTGGGTAATATGACTTGTATGTAATGAATGCATAAGCATTTACATAACTGGACATGTCTATGCATGTATGTGACTGTACATGAAAGTTATGAATTTATTGCTTTTTTTCTTTCTTTATAAGTTGTAAGCAACAACTGATTTTTTCTTGTATTTCTAGTTCTAAGATATTTATGCAATATCCTTTTGAGAAGTTTCCTAACACCAGAATTCTTGAGTACTTTTAAGGAGTAACTGAACATGATATAAGTCTCACTTGTAATATTGGTTATTTATAACTTATGAGTAGTTAGTACCTCAAATGCAACAGTCTATGGTATCTTTTTAGGATATGTTACAAACTGTTCGGATAGTGAAGGAAAAAGAATAAAATTGTTTATGGTTATAGCATCAAATATTTTAAGTTTTTTTTGACCACTTGCAAGGAATATTGTCTTTCCTGTAGAGGAATAGATGATATTCCTTTGCAAAAGGAAGCACGATATTAAAAATTAAATTGATTAGTCTATTTTTTGTAACAGGTTGTTTATTCGCTGAAGCAAGAATACATAAGCTAGAGAAATAGAAACTTATCTTAGTTTTTTGCAGTAAATAGTCAGTTTTTTACACTCATTTTTATACATTTCATTTCGATTAGAGAAGTATAAACTAGACGTAAATTGAAATAAATAAAGTAATACAAAGTCACACACCTATACATGTCATACATAAACACATATGAAGAATTATGGTTAAGGATGTGTTTGGGAACTAGTTTTCAAGGAGAAAATTTGTTATAGCTATGTTAAGGAATAAAATATTTTGCTTACATAAGCTAGAGAGTAGGATTTTTAAAATATTGGAAATGGTATTTGTGTTATCATTTTGCAAAAATTTATGTCCTATTATATCATTTTAATTAATTTATTTTATATTAAATTTAATTAAATTAAATGAATATTATTATATGTATTGATTAAATAAAAAATGGATGAAGTGTTCAAAAAACACAAAATAGATTATAAAATCAAACATTGATTTATTTGAATGAACATGCTTGTTACAATTGTCATCTTGATCAATATGCCATATTAATTGTGAAATCAACATCTTTGTTAGGATTAAATGAATCTAATTAAATTCAAAATGCTTTGACTAGTATAATAGTACCTAAATCCTATTTGAGTCTAGTTGACTTTTACAAATCGTAAAATAAGTTATAATTCAAAATTAGGTTCCACTAGATCGTTACTCGTAGGAACCTCTATTTTTTATGAAGAAACATTTTCTAACACTATAAATTCTAGGTATGTTGCAATTGCCAATGTAGAAAATTTTAAAATAATGCATTTCATTAGCCTCATCGAATATGGAACATATCATGTTTTTGTGCGAATAGGTAGTACGAAAAAATTGTATTTATGCAGCAGGTTCAAGAAGTGTGTGCTAATTAACAGGTAGGAGAATAGGGTCTTGAATGAAAAGGCTGTGAAGCGGCCCAAAAAATGTTTAGGCGTGCACATGCCTATGAGCTCTTGAATATCTATTAGCTTGAAGATGTAAGTTTTCATGCATATATGTGATCTACAGTAGTTCCAGAAGGATTTCGAAATCTGTTCAAACATGTTACTGTAATTAATCTCAAAGTCAAGTCAAGTAGTTCTAAAATGATTTTAAACAAAAATAAACCCAGAATGTATAAATAAGCTAGTTTACTTTGAATACACAGACATATTGTCTTTCTTTAAAATTGCTATAATACAAAAATAAATACATGTAAGTTTTGTATTACTTACTCCATTTTAAGATGCATGTTGTAGACTATATAATCCAGGAATGACTCTATAATCCTCGTATAGTGCTGCATCAATTTCTAGAGTAACAATTTTCAGTGAAGGAAAGCGCTTGCAAACACAATGGATTCCTTCAGGCGCCTTGATATAAAAAGAAAAAATAATATAAACAAGCGGTTTTAAAAAATTAGAATTATGTCTATTCAGCTTCAAATGCAGTTTGATACTCAGGAGAAAACTCACAGAGATGAGGTTGAGGAAAATTATCCTATCCTAAGGAACACCCTTCTTTATGAGCAGTTCTATGGCTTTGTTTGCAGAATTACCTACGATTAACAGAAGAAGAAAAATACATTATTTGTCAATCGGCATTGAGGAGAAAGCATTGAACTCGCAGTGAGAAATAACAGTAGCATTATATCTTACACTTAATTTCCATTAATGAATAACTTCAGAAACATTATTAATAATTAAAATGCACATTTATGTATTTATATGTATGTATGTGTGTGTATAATAAACTTACGTCTTAATTTTAGCCTTCATAGCTCCTATTTTTTCCATGGAAGTCGACATGCTTACGGAAAACGCTAGTGTATCCCACATATCTGGACTTCTGTAAAAATTATTGATGGCTTTGGTTGCCAGTACAGAGTTTGGATAGTACACCTTCTCCAAATCAAACTTTAGAAACACTGTTGATAATATATTCATCTCTTCCGCCACCATCTGTGAAGCAAATAAGAGTATCAGGTTTAAGTTTGAGACTTCACTTATAGCCATATTCATATACAAGAATTTTAAATAAGAATATAGTTACCATGTTTCCATCTATAACACAGTGATCACCAACATTGTAAGGGTGGATGACGAACACAAATATAAGGGCTTCAAATATAGTTTTGCAAGCGTTGCCGAAGATAAACGCTGCCAATAGTAGCTCTGGCTGCAGTAACTGAACTTAACTTTAACATGATTGGTAATTTATATTCTTGACTGTCAATTTAGTCTAGAGCAATAACTTAACCTAAATTTTACCTGATGTGCTATTGTGTGTTAAGGTTATCGATGACCACTTATTATGTTATTCATAAACTAGCTCAGCAATAAGATGTTGCAGTAGATATCCACAAATTCCTAGGTTTCAATAATTAGTGAGCTGCACTAACAGGTTAAATAAACATTGTCATTACCCAAACCTCGGTTCTTTTAGGACAAATTTATTTTGTTCATTAATTTTATATATTGTTTAGTAACTGAATGTGGGCTGCAAATGTTGTTTTTTTATGTATTATACCTACTCGATAAAGGAATTATATTTTGATTTAATATACTTAATTATGATTACAGGCTTCATGGGTGCCATGATATCAAATGTTAGTGAGCTGCACTAACAGGTTAAATAAACATTGTCATTACCCAAACCTCGGTTCTTTTAGGACAAATTTATTTTGTTCATTAATTTTATATATTGTTTAGTAACTGAATGTGGGCTGCAAAAGTTTTTTTTTTATGTATTATACCTACTTGATAAAGGAATTATATTTTGATTTAATATACTTAATTATGATTACAGGCTTCATGGGTGCCATGATATCAAATGTTGCATTTGTGTAAAGAAACATTTTCTCAAAAAGGGGAATGAAAGGAAAATTAGTTAGTGGAATGAATTACTATGCATGTCTCTCCATTATTTCTCTACTGATTCTCACCCAATTTGCAATTGCTGTGGAGGGACCCAAAATGTGGGCTGCTGGTTGGCAAACTGCATTGTCAGAAATTGGTCCCAACTTCATCTGGTAACTTATTAGTAGCTTCAGCTCATTCATTCTATTGTCATTGCTAGTTTAGATAACGATCCATTTAGAAGTTTGGCTTGGACGTTATTATTTGAGATTTACTTCACCTATGTTGAAATTCTTGATTCTAACCTGCCATTGTTCGTTTTATTATTTATTTTAACTGACATAAACAAAAAGTTGTATTTATCGGGTGTAGTTTATTACATTTCTATCCTATCATATAGTAAATTGCATTCCCAAATGTTCATGCCCTAGGATTACATTTCTATCCTATCATATAGTAAATTAAATTTCTATCCTATCATATAGTAAATTAAATTTCTATCCTATCATATAGTAAATTACATTTCTATCCTATCATGACCTAAACAAAAGGTTGTATTTATCGAGTGTAGTTTGATGATACATTACTTTCTGATGTTTCTGATTCACTACAGCTTAGTTGCAATGAATCATGCTCCACTCGAACTTGTGCACAGTCATTTCAGATTTAGGCTTGCACTGATGCACAACCATGTGCCATCCTCTAGCACAGCCTGTGCATGTCTCTCATGCATATCAAGTGCAACCACAAGCTTTAAGTGCTACTGTTACAATGGGATTTGTGCATAATCAGGCTGTTATTGTTCAAAATGTGCATTCTCATCTTGGTGTGGGTCTGTCCATGCCAAGTGATGATGCTAACATTTGTCTAGCTCAAAATTCACATGCCGTCCATTTCTTGAATGCAAATGCTCACAAGTTGATGCACTTCAGCAATCTGAAGCCATTTCCCTCCTACTAGTGCAGGTCCGAAAAAGAACGGCTAACTATTATATCAAAAGATAGTAAGCAGAATAACAAATGCATGAATAGAGGAAGAAGATAAATGTAGGTCGCGGCAGAAATGGCCAAAGCTGGCAAGTTGTTATTCAACTACAGAGGGAATGAGTTACTGTATAGAATTGCTGCGAGCTAACAAAATGATTTAGGCAGAACTAATGCATCTTGCAGCATCGTAAATGGCACAAGTGGATGGCCGAGCAAGCACTGGAGTTGAAGCCAAGGTAAGCAATAGTTGATCAAAATCATAATTAGGTTTGTCTCAGCAACACTTTTGCATTTGATTATGCTTACCCAATACGATAATGCAGTATCAGAAGACATATCAGAAAACATACAAGAAGACATAGTTCCTATGTAACAGCTTTTACTTTGAAATATTCCATGGAACATTGTAAGTGTTTACTTGTTGAATTTTATAAAATACTAAAAGTGTTTAAAACCCATTAAATTTGTTGTGTCGTAATTTTCAAGTAGTTGCAAGTTAGATATGTTAACCAAGTTTATAAAAATTAACTAAGTTAATCAATTTTTATAAAAATAAATAATTTTCTAAAATTTAAATAAATTTATGAAAATTAACTAAGTATAAAATTTGTGATCATGCTCTTACTTGATATGTAATACATGTGTAGATATGCATTATATTATGATTTTTATGTTATCCCATAGATACATTTGCCTAGGATTCACATGCTATCACTATGTGAAAACCGAGAAGACCGACCCTGCTTAATACCTCAAATGTAGAGCAATGTAATTGATTATAATTGGAAGATCAAAAACTTAGTTTTATAATAATGAGGATGTATATTTCCATAACAAAGAATGCAAATGTTTCATTACAAATATGATTAATGATAACAAATAGGAAGAATAATTCTTTGGCATTATTATAATTTAATTAAGCTTCATAATCATCTTTGTCTTCATCAAAATGAGCATTGTTCATGCTCTATTAGACATAATGAGGATTGAAATAATGTCACACTTGGATCCGAATCTCTTAGTGCAGAATTTATCAGTTATTTCCTTCACTACACCTGGTTACGAATGGTTGGTTAACTTCAATGGTAATACATCGGCAGTTGGAGGGCTTTTGATTGCGTTGAAATGATGGTCCCTTGGCCTGTGGTCAGGATTTTCTTCTTGTTCGATGGGTTGAGTCATCACCATTCCATTCTGCTCTTCTAGTTTTGTCTTTTCTTTATGTTTGCTTGGATGTTTTTATTTGAGAAACGAAATGAATTGGAGTTGTTTATATACAGGGTTGTTTTTCTTGGAAGCTGCTACTCTGCCCAAACAAAAACACACCCGAAACACCCGAAAGCATATTGTACAGATGGATATCAGGTGGGTTATTCCTATTTCATGGCTGAGATCGTTCCCGTCTAAACCCACGCGTTCCTTTTCTGGCAAAGTAGAATTATTGGTTTTTCTTGGGTGCCAAGTTTTAATTGAGCTGTTGTCCAACTTTTATTACCAGTTGTTTAGCTACTGTGGACTTCGGTAGAATATACTCGAACTCTCTATGCTTACAACTTACAAGTTATAACTCCACTCATAATCTATCATAAATAAACTTCATCAAAAATATCATTATTTGATGGTTTAGATTGAATAACAGTAGAACCTATTCACCTGATCGTGAGCTCCTCCCAAGAAGTTCTTGCTGTCAGTACACCAATGAAGCTGACTTAAGTACATCAGAGTCCAGCTTCACCCAATCCCTTTGACCATCCTCTATAGCATTATCAGTTTAGATATGAGCTTCTAGGCCTCCTAAAGCCCTTGCTACTATTCCTTCTCTGTTGCTAATTTAAGTTAATGAGTTTTGTTGGATTTTATATGCTTCAACTTATACTTTTTTCATCATGTTCTGAGAATAATAATCAGTGCAACAATACCTTAATTTTCTTTTCAGAGTACTTAAATGTTGTTGGTCCTATAATCAGCAGTACAAATATTTTATATTATTTCAGACAGAATTTCGAGCAAACATCATACAGTTCAATATTCTATATGCTTATTGCAATCTTTTGCCGTGGAAATTAAGGGAAGAATAAACTGGTTTGGTTTTACAAATATTTTTTGATAACTTAAGCAATCTTTTGCTGTGTCAAAACTGATTTCATGTATATTCTTCCATTTGGTGTTTAAGAATCATGGTTATTTATTTGCTGTTTTTTTTTAATTTTGCTTTAAACATCATGTTACCTTTGTCAATGATGCATGTGGATTAGTTTATACTTATTGGTTGGTAAGGGCAATAACCCTGATTTGATCAAAGGACTTCCGACAAACATGGCTCTTATTCAAGCATGCTTTAGTTTTACTTGTAGGATCCAATTCTTAAATGCAGTTATCAGTTGCACTTTTAAGTAGTTTATATATATATAATCTAGTTTTTAGGCTTCCAAATTCTAGAAGTTTTTCTGATGAAATCCTTATATACAGTAAAGTTTTGGTACTTTCATTTTATTCATGATTTTATAACGATCATTTTTGCCACACTCAAACTCAGTTCGGTTAAAGAAAAGTTATTTTGAAAATATATGGTTACCCCACTCATACACTATTCTAATGCTTTCGAGTCTAGACTCCATCTCAGCCTCCTGTTACTTCTAATCTGTCTATGTGTTAGGATTGCATGCAGAAAATTTATGTGCAACTTCTCTTTCTGTTGGATTTTGTTCTGGCCTATTTTTTGAGATGGTTCTCTTTTTGAGTTGCATGCTCCAACGCTTTTGTGCTATATCTAGATTGGCTATGCTTTTTAGTGGAAGAGTTTTACACACTCCTATCTCAGGTCAACTTTTATGACAACTTCCCTAAATCAGTTTTCAGTTGCCTTGTCTCCACTTCTACTGCCAGCCTTTGTAGCTCCAGCTTCTCATATTTCTTATAGCTTGCTTCATTCCCAGTGTAGAAACTATCTCAGCCTTCTTATCTTCACTGGCTTTGCACTTCACTCGCTACCCTGGAACCTCAAGAATCAAATATTATCCTTTATTTTCATATTGCATTATACTATCACTTTCGATTGAAATTGTTAATTATATGCAATTTAGAGTTTGATTTGTGTTCCGACCTTAATTATTCAAGTACCATATTTAATTTGAATTTTAAATCTTCTTTTTCTCTGTATTCCAAATTTACCATTGAAATCTTTAGTGCATTTAACTATAATTAACAGAATATATGTGATGTGTGATAGGTTAAAGAAGATGGAGTTACTACACTTTGCTAGGCATGGCCACTAGATCAGTGTGGAGTTCTTCATGATGGGAAAAAACCGAATCTTGGTTCCATCTCAACATGTAAGTTCAAATTGGGATAACCGGTGGCCTTTTTTATGATTATATATACTCCGATTACCTTTTCAAATAGTATAAAACAAATAATACATCAACCGTTATTTTATGGCTCGTTCTGATCTTTTTATGAGTTATAAAGGGATTTAAAGCATTCATCCTCCATCTTTGTATTGTTATGTAGTGATGTAGACTTATGCACATCAATTACACTATCATTTGAGATAATTCCATTACTTTGCAATACCGAGCCATTGTTTTGTTTGAAGTTTCGCATGATAAATTGGCTAGAGTAACTAAGTGCATATGGTTAGAATTAGATGCATGAAGTTGAACATCTGTACTTCACTTGCTAGTCATGTTATCATGCGATACACTAAGTGCATATGGTTAGAATTAGAAGCAAAAATTGAACAATTTGTGAATGATCTGGAACTGCAATCAAGTAAAACAAGCCTTTCTGAAGTATGCTAGTTTAAGTCTAGTTCATTTTTGTACTATGGATTTTTATTATAATACTAATATTTAAAACCTCCCACTTTGTAGTTTTTCATCATAAAATGATATTTATAGGTTACCATGGTTCTGTATGAAGCACTGAGGCTCTACGGTCCTGTAATATGCATCAGTAGAAACGTACAATAAGAAGTGAACATAGGAAAGTACAAAATTCCAAAAGGGTCGGCAATTGTAGTTCCATTTGCGGTAATTCATAGAAAAGAAGAGCTGTGGGGGGAGAATGCAAATGAGTTTGATCCCTTGAGATTTGAGAATGGGATCACTAGAGCTGCAAAGCACCCAAGCGCGATGCTTGCGTTTTCTACTGGACCAAGATCGTGTATTGTCCAGAACTTTGCGATGATGGAAGCTAAGATTGTGACTGCCATGATTCTACAAAGATTTGAATTTTCACTGTCTCCCAAGTATAAGCATATGCCTGTGGTGATGCTTACGTTGCAACCTCAGACTGGGCTTCCTCTTGTACTCAAGCCTTTGCTTACCCCAAGTATGCCTATGTTATAACCGATATATGTACTTTTTGCAGTTATTATATAGTTGTAATCTTATCAGGAATTGTATGGGTTAGAGTATGCCTATGTTATAACCGATATATTGTGCATTTGTCTAATTTTGTATGCAGTTGGTTTATAAATTTTATCTCTCTTTACGGGTTTATGTAAACTTTGTTCATGGATATTGTGTTCAACTTATTTTATGGAAGTGATTAATAGTTATGCTTTTATTTTACAATTTTAGTTTGATTTGTTTATGTTATGTACATTAACTGATTAAAATATAATTAAATGTAGTTTATATTAATGATATGTGTGAATATTGCAATGGCACAACATTGCTGTCAATTCTTTGGAAAAAAAATGCATATCCCTACGACAGCGTTTATACATTGCTGTCAATTCATTGGAAAAAAATGCATATCCCTACGACAGCGTTTATACATTGCTGTCAATTCATTGGGAAAAAAATGCATATCCCTAAGACAGCGTTTATACATTGCTGTCAATTCATTGGGAAAAAAATGCATATCCCTACGACAGCGTTTATACCTTGCAGTAGAAAACTATTAACAGCGTTTATACCTTGCAGTAGAAAAATTATTAACAGCGTTTAAAAAACGCTGTAGAAAGTGGGTTTTTGACAGCGTTTATATTTTGCAGTTAAAAATTTAGGGTCAACGACCGCATGTCGTTATACAGCGTTTTTAAAAACGCTATGAAAACTTTTAACAGCGTTTTTCAAACGCTGTGAAAAGTCTTTTTTGTTGTAGTGATACGAAGTGCTGTTGATCATTTGTTGATCAAAGCGTGGCTTTGTGAAAAAGCATGGCTTTGTGAAAAAGCGTGGCTTTGTGAAAAAGCATGGCTTTGTGAAAAAGCGTGCTTTGTGAAAAAGCGTAGCTTTGTGGACGAGACTTCGTCGAGCCTCACAACCCGGTAATGGTCGAAACAGGAATGTTGCGGCAAGGTGTTTAGGGGTTGCGCCCCTAGGGTATGTCATTTCCTTCTGGATAAAAGGTGATATCATGGTATGGAGCCCAGAAATTTTACCTATGTTGATGCTGCAAATTTATTATACTTTGTGGTTGAGGATCCTCGGATAAAGGTCGGTAACGACCGGGGATGGCATAGCTTGTGTGTTAGCTACCTAGTTACAGCTGTACAGCGTGAGGTAGCGTTGGCCTTGTGTTTGCAGAGAGTAGGTTGACTCTCGGGGCGTCTTTCCAAAGGCGTTTCCATTTCGGTGTAAGGAAGTTCCTTTTCTTGACCATTTGTTGGAAATCCAAAGAAACAATACGAGCTTTGTACGGTTCTAGTTGTATAACCTGCTATGGAATGTGGCGGCAACCTGCTATTGAACATAGTAGCTATAGTAGGCATAAGTGCAGAATGCCTATGCTGGCTAAGATTAATATTATACTTTCGAAATGTTTTCCACACTATGCACTAATAATAATATCAAAGTGATTGTGCGTATCAAGCATGTTTGACTATCATAAGGAGAAATCTCCTCCAATTCTGCGTTTGCATTGTGTATGTGGCGGGAGGCCTTATGGTAGTTTCATTTTCCAAAAGCATTGCGGATGTCTTTTACTTCCTTTGTTGTTGTTTTAAAGATAAATAACTGTTTTAGTTTTCACACCAGTCACCATGACTGACCTAGAGTTTATTGTTTCCTTCCTAAACTCTGGGTGCCCACTAATTTCCACACGGGCAGTCTAGAGTCAGGTTATCAGGTCATTCTGGATTCAGGAGATGCTTTTGAGCTCAGTGGCGAGCTGGATGACGAGATGTATCACTTGTATATGATATTATTATTCCGCTGTGTATTCTGTATGAGGACAAGTTTGTATAACTTTCCATTGATGTATTGTGTTGTATATTGACTCTGATGATGATGCAATGTATAAAATTTATAGTTCTTTGATTTAAAGATTATTCATGTATCTATTATATGTTATTCCGCCGCGAATGTGAGATTCTGATATTGTTTCTGTTGTTTCTTATTTCATTTTCTTCTGTCTTCTTCTACCTCTTCTTTTTAACCATAACAATTCGGTTTTACGGCATTCGATTACTCGGCAGTTGATATAGTGGATGTATTAATGTCGATTTTCGGAAGTTGAAAATTTCGGGACGTTACATTAGTCCTAAACAAAATATTTGAAAAACCACTTCATTAAAACTTCTTTCAAATATTCTGAAACAATAATACTTCGCTAAATTTTTCAAAATAAAATTATTATTATTTCTTTCACGAGTTCTTTCGTAATCACCCTTTTTTTTCAAAAGCACCAGGATTTAAGTCCTAATAAACAACTTTATAAACCACAGTCTATAAAATCACACTATCAATCAAATCAAATTCTATAAAGGAATAAACTAACACTTAACATTATCTAAAATGTTAAATGACTAACAAACAAGATTTAGAATTTTGCTTAGGTTAACAACTTTCTCGATCATCTAAGGAAAGAGATAATTTCCTAAGCATAATATCACGCTCCTCGGCCTTTGGTTGTTGCTTAGTAGATTATCCAATCCCCTTCAAACAAAATTTAATGTCACTTCCCAAACTTTCCTAAGCCAACACAAATATACTTAAGCATGTGTGATGTACATAAATCATCCATGTGTAATAACTGATCCAATCACTTGCTCAGGTATATAAATTTTACTTCCAAACTAGTATCGCTCACTCGACCTCCCTAGTGCGGACTTCGATCCTGTTCCTTGACTAGAAACATATGTTCTCCTTACATAGCCATATACTATGATAGAAAACCTTTGGTTATTGCCAAAATATTTGAAACCCGTATGATACAAATATACGACGCTTAGAAGATTATCTAAGCTCCCTCAAACAAAGTTGAAAGTCGCTTCCCAAACTTTCCTCAGCCAACACAAATCATACAAATATACTTAAGCCCGTATGATGTACATAAATCATCCATATGTAATATCTTATCTGACCGCTTGCTCAGGTACATAAATTTTTCTTCCAAACTAGTATCACTCACTCGGCCTCCCTAGTGCGGACTCCGATCAGGTTCCTTGATTAGAAACCTATGTTCTCCTTACATGGTCATATACTATGATAAAAACCATTTATAACCAAAATATTTGAAATACCACTTCATAAAAACTCCTTTCAAATAACCTGAAATAATAATACTTCACTAAAGTTTTCAATTTAAAATTATTATTATTTCTTTCACAAGTTCTTTCCCTTTTTTTCAAAAGAACTGGGGTTTAAGTCCTAATAAACAACTATATAAACCATAGTCTATAAAATCACAATATCAATCAAATCAAATTCCATAAAGGAATAAACTAACGCTTAACATTATTTAAAATGTTAAATGAATAATAAACAAGATTTAGAATTTTGCTTAGGTTTACAACTTTCTCGATCATCCAAGAATATAGATAATTTCCTAAGCATACCATCACGCTCCTCTGCCTTTGGTTATTGCTTAGAAGATTATCTAAGCTCCCTCAAACAAAATTGAAAGTCACTTCACAAACTTCCCTAAGCCTACAAAAATCATATACTTAAGCCTGTATGATATACAGAAATCATCCAACGTAATATCTGATCCGATCACTTGCTCAGGTACATAAATTGTACTTCCAAACTAATATCACTCACTCGGCCTCCCTTGTGCGGACTCCGATCAGGTTCCTTGATTAAAAACCTACGTTCTCCTTACATAGCCATATACTATGATAGAAACACTCAGTGTCATAGTAAGAATTCAAAGATAGTGAGAAATCCTTTTTCGAACTGTTGTGAGTCACTACGAAGTTATGTATTCGAACCTTAGATCAAGAAACGTGCAAATAAAATGATCTACTTATAACTTACATACTTAATCTGATTGGTTTCTTAACTACACCAATTTCTTTCAACCATTTTCAATTTTATCAATAATTTCATAAATTTTTTACTTATGTTTATAAACATTTTATATAGGCACATTTTATAAAACATCAATTTAAAAACTCACTCCACTCTTATATACTTGTAAAATACTCTTCTAAACACTTAGAGTTCATACAAAATGTCAATT
The DNA here is from genome assembly GCA_030737815.1 of Allium fistulosum. NCBI lineage: Eukaryota > Viridiplantae > Streptophyta > Magnoliopsida > Asparagales > Amaryllidaceae > Allium > Allium fistulosum. The sequence continues at coordinate 1,120,076,765 of CM060904.1, read as the reverse complement.
TCATTTTACTTATTATTTATTTTTATTTTTTATTTTTTCAAAATTAAAATGGAGGCCTAAACAAAATATGGGTCTAAAAACTGAGTCGACTATTTTGATCCCTTTACCTATCTGATCCGGTAAGTAGCTAAGAGGCGTAGGATGCTGGTGTTCAAACTCAATCCTATAATCTACTTTCCTTAGACATCCCGAAGGTGAAGATGTTTATTTAGTTGATCCAATAACATCAAATAGTTTATTTGACTTAGATGTTTTAACAAAACTACGGTCTTAATAAAACAATGCTTATTAAAACCCTCTATCCAATTTAACCCATTTAAAACTTGAGTTAAATTATCTCTTTTCTATCTAAGAGTTTAAATTTTCATTTATCAAAACATTTTCGTATAAAAATACTTTTTATTTTAAATCGATTTCCTTTAAGGAAACTTAAGAACTAAACACCCGGTTTTTATTTCAAAAATCCTTTTTGAAATCACATTACATTTATTTTTATACATAAAATAACTTTAACAATTTATTCACTAACACTCACTTTGGGTTCGTTCAGATTCGACTTTTTTTTATCGCACAATGATGAAGCGAATAATTTACTAAGTGCACTACAACTTTTGCCTAAGCAAACATTCGATCGTTACTTAGAAGATTATTCAGATTACCACAAAACAAATCGAGAAGTTTCCCTTGAACTATCCAAATAAAATGTATCTTTATTAAAAATTTAAAATATTTGTACTTACGAATACTTTCAAGTAATACCACTATTACTTTTCTGAAAAAAATCTGTTTGACATAATTTCAAGCAATACCGGGATTTAGATTCTCAAAAACTCTTTTTTACTTAATGAACGCTTTTTTATAAATCATTTTATATATCATACAAATATAAAATGTAAACTTAAAATCATCTTATATTATAATAACTTTTCCTATATTATAATAAACTATTCACAATGATTTATCCGCTAAATGTCTTATCTTCCCATTTAGACCATTTTAAACAACTTTTATTAAAAAAATTATCTTTAACTCAACATCATTAACATATGACTTTTAACTTAACATTTTCTCTGAACGCCTTATTATCAAATTGCGAAACTCAACTCACAAGGGGTTTGTTTTAATGTACTCACAATTATCAAAACAATAAATGCCAATAAATTGGTCGAGCATTAATTAACGATCAACAAACAATAGTCAATGCTCCTAAATTATCTGAGCATGATGTAATGACCCCACCACTATACTTTGTTTAGTAAAGAAAGTTACAAGTAATATTGTCTGCTAATCCGGAGAATACGGCTTGTTAAGGGCGATCGAATGTGAATATATCTTTATACTGACACTGGCACGTCATTGTTACCTTTTACTTAATATCTGAATTGAAATTTTCCATGTACGGTATTAATACAAATTAATAGACACGTCGATTTCTCAGATTCAGAACAATATATCATATAAACATCAATCATGGATCACAGCAGAATAATAAACACTTATGCTTATACAAGCTATGAGTCTATAAAATGAAATGCTAGACTCAATAATATACAAGTTTACAATTCTCTAATATTAGTTATATATTCAAAATATAAAGTCCAAATTTCATAAATGGGGTAAACTAAAAGTCCAAATGTTTATCTCCTTGCTAGCCTATCCATCCAAAGGTCAACCTGTCCTGTAACCTGAAAAGTCTCGGCTGACCTGAGCAAAATAACACCTGGTTTAGACTATCTCTAGATATCCAATAGAGTGAGAACAAGATATAACACAAGAAAAAATAATATATAGGTAATACAAATGTTCAAGAAATAAAAAGTCCCAGGATTAACTTAACTTAGAATCCATTACAAGACACAGGTTTATACATTTAGGTCACAAATACAAATTAGTCGGTAAACATTGAATTCATAGAACAATGCACAACATCTCTAAGCACATAAATATCAATAGTTTAATTTAGAATCCATCACAAGACACAAGAATATGTATATTTATTTCACTAACACAGAATAGTCATAGATCCAAATTTCCAGAATCTAAGAGATCTTAATCCAAACCAATCGTAATGACCATCCAAAACAATTGCAATGATTGTACTCAAACCCCTGGAAAACAAACAAACAAATTGGTATCACTCGAACCAATTTGATACCGAGGATTGGGAACATGACACGATCACAAGGATTGAGGAAAATGACATGGTCACTTGGATAGAGGAACATGACACGATCACTAGGATCGAGGAAAAACAAATCTCGACCGATCAAGACGATCGTGGAAACCATGACTTGAAAAATCCAGATTATTCATTATTATTATATATCTCAACTGATCACAAAGATCGTGGAAAACCAAATCTCGACCGATCACAAGGATCGTATAAAAATCCATGAGTACACTTCTTAAGGATCTATCAGCCTGAATCCGAACACCAAAAGAGAACACACTCTAAAGTTCCAAATACTATCACTTTTAGTAATCATGTGAACTTAACCAAAACATCATATACCGCCTAGTGAAATTCAAATATTTGCTAAAAGCTACTAAATCTCACTCATTACAGATACCACTGGAAAACTTGAACTATATTCTCTTAAGGACTTATCAGCCTAAACAAATGTTGAACACCAAAAGAGAATACAACCCTAAAGTATTAAATACTTTCCTAAAATCAATCATAAGAATTTAACCAAAGCATCACATACTACTTGGTGAAATTCAAGTATTCGCTAATAGGTTAGTAAATTCCATTCAAACATTCTATTCAATGAGTTATACAATATTCGATGAAGCATTACTTGAAAGCATTTAAACCAATCAATAAAACTAATTCGATTATTAGTACTCCTCATATTATAGAATTAAGGTTCTCAAAATATTGTTTTCTCTTTTGAGTTTATTACTTAAAACACTTATTATAACTTTTCAAAAATTTGTTTATTATTTAACTTTATAAAAATATTCACAAATTTGATAAAATATTCTATAACTCTGAATTGTTTACGATTTTACTTATATACACAAAGTTGTCTCAAATTTCCATATGTTATATTATTTACGAAACCATATTTAATTACTCTTCTAAATCCATATTAAAATACGACCATTTTGTTTAGAAATAAACTAAGTTTATACTTTTCAAACTACATTTCCTAATTCCATGAATCGTAAATCATTTATTTAATAAAATCGTAATACTTATATTCCAATTCCATAATCACTTGTATGTAAAAATAGATTAGGTTTGTATCTACAAATTGTAGGATCATTTTCACCCTAGAGGGAGGGTGAATAGGGTGATACTAATAATAATAAAAATTAATGCAGAAATAAAAAATCAATAGCAGATAATAATGCAGTAGATATCACACACAAATTTACCCAGCTTCGGCAAAACCCTGCCTACGTGCTGCCCCCAAAGTTTCTACTAGAAATTAAGTAGTCAGACGCTTACACACGTAAACTTGCGACACCCGCTAATGACTAACCTAACTCTACACTCAAAACCCTGCCACAACTCAGCCACTGAGTTGCGAATTCTCAAACTACACCACCGTAGTTCGTAACCTAGTCACACGACTATAGAGTTACATAGTTTTAAAAAGGAAAATTACAAAATAAATAAAAACTAAACAAAACCCTAATTTAACACTTTAAGCCCAATATGAAATAAAAGGCCGGCCCAAACAATAATTAGTGCTGTAAAAAATAAGATGCTCGTTCCCTTTTCTTTTTCTTCTATTGTGCGGCGTTTCCTTCTTTGTTCCTCTTTGAAATTTAGGGTTTTTGGAAAATTGAAGTTGCCGCCTTTTTGTTGTGATCGATTGAAGTATGCTTCTACTTCTGGTTGCTTCGTCAATCCATTTGCTTGAGTTGCTCTCGGTAGCTTCAATTTGATTCGAGTTCGAATGACATAAAATTGGTATGTGATTTATGCTTTTGTTTCATTTGTTGATTTGCCTGAACTCGAATGCGCTATTGCCGATGATGATGTAGGAATTTATAGGGATTAAAACCCTATTTTATCGTTCAAATAATTTAGTTTGAATTTTAAAAAAAATTTGTTCGGCCATTCGATTTTTCTTGAATGCTTATGATGTTTATGACTTCATTCTGTCTCTGATATTGTTTAATTTTCTCTGAGTGGGTTTCGATCTTTTCTCCTATGACTTCGGCATCGTGAATTTTGAGATAAACTTGACTTCGACTTGTTCAATTCCTTTCTGCTCTGACTTGTTCATCGTGTTAGTATATACGAATTTGAAATGTCTTCGAATATGTTTGACCCATGTTGATTTTTATCTCGGCCTTGACTCATCGAACTGCTTTTGTTTTGTTACTTCGACTGCATATATATTTCGAATATATTCCCTGGTTGACAAGTTCAAAACTGCCGCTGCTGATAACTGGACTTGGTAGCCTTGCATTCCACTCTGTTGCATATGTATATACATGTTGCTTCACTATTTTGAACCATTTAAACTGTATATATATTTGTCACTGCATATAAACTTGTACATGTTAGTCCTTGAGATGATGGTTTTGATGACAACAACCTTAGAATAAGATTATAAAATATAAATACTAACATTATAGTTTAGATATATATATGTATATACAGGATTTAACCATGCAGGTACAAAGAATGAAGACTGTACAGTATAGAGATTCAAGATATCAAGATTGAAGACTCATGAGTATCAAGAATATCAAGATTATCAAGAGTTCAAGCTTTCAAGATAAGTATTGAGTCTAGAATTATGTTAAAACTTCACAATAGCACTGAAATCTTCACTCCATTTTTCTTTTGGGATGGAACCCATTTCTACCTTTTTAGTGGCTTGCAAACCCACGACAAGTAGCTTACAAACCCACGAACATCCTAGTTTTGTACAAGTTCTCGAGTCCTGATATGATGAGATATTCTATAGGAAGAAGCTTGCAAAACTACTTCAAAATGATTTTCAAAACTACTTCAGAATAATTTTCAAAACTGCTTTTCAAAATGTTTTAGCCTATCTTTTCAAATGATTTTCAAAAAGATGTTTTAGCCTTAAATATTCTCTGTTTTTGTTTTTAATAAACTCTTGTTTTAAACTTCATTTGTTTTAAAAAACTATCTTTGAATTATAATATATTTACTTAGATTTAAATATAAAATTATAGTAAAATTATATATATATTATTCTCTATATTTATCTATGTATTTTATCTATAGTCAAGTATATTAATGAAGTTTAAAATTGTTTTAATATAAGATAAAGGTTATTTTCAAAGAAAAACAAAATATCAAAATTTCCTTTGGGATGTCGACATGCCCTAGTACCCCATGTCGACATAGTGACGGTTAAATTCAAAAATTTGAATTTCAAAACTAGTGTCTATTCGCCATAACCTTTCACGAATGGACATGACTATTGTTCTTCTATAAATAGGGGTTAGTTTCAATGAATTTTATATTAGATTTTCTGGTTTTTCACTTCTCTTCTTCCACATTTTCTTATTCAAAATCCTATCATCACTCTGTTGAAATCAACATTGAATCTAACTAGATTATCTCTGGTTTGATTCTCTATCACTATCTCAACAAGATCCCAGTGCTATTCAGGGTTATAGGCTTCTTTGTAATCTATCTAGCGAGAAAAGGTGTGATTGTAGCCTTGGAAATCAATCAAGCGAGAAAAGGTGTGATTGTAGCCTTGGAAATCAATTGGGTGAACTTGTCGCCCGGAAATCAAGTATCTCTACCCAGAGGATTGTGATTCTGGAGGGTGTACATCGTAGCCTTGAAACCGAGGGTTGTAATTGTTGAATTGCTTTTGAAAGGAAATCCGTACTTAGTTGTGCGGGACTGGATGTAGGGTAACTCCGAACCAGTATAAAATCCGGTGTGTCCTTTCCTTTACTGCATTTACTTTATTTCTGCATCTGTGTTTGTTTCTGTGATTATATCTGTGTCTGAATATTACATACATTTGTGTTCAAATTAACATAAACTCAAAAAGATTTAGTAATTTCTTATAAACACTATTCACCCCCCTCTAGTGTTATTCCTATCCTTAAGATCCGTAATCCGCATTCCTCACAGTACATATGTAGAGTTGCCGTCCTGTTTGATATGAATGTAGTCTTCATTGGTCTTGTCTTCATGTTGCTTTGAGTCTACACTCCGGTTGTTTATGCCTCTGACCTGATATATGTGTATGTACTTATATGCATATGTGCATACATATGTCACTTTGCTTGCTGCTTCACTGATCTGGTGCATTGTGGTCTGGCATTTCATTTTGATCTTTGTCTGGTTGCATGTGTGGGTTTGCATTCATGTTGAATTCCATTGCTATGTTGGTTGAAGTCTGATTCAATATGTTTTGCTGTTTTATTACTTGTAGTTGCATATGCACATGTATGCACTTGGTTCGAGCATACTGGTATGTTCTTGTTGTTGTGTTCTGGTTTGGTTCATCTGAGTGTTGTATGCAATCAAGTTTGGTTGAGATACACATCCATGCTGCTGGTAATTGAAGTTGTACATTATCACTTGTATGCTATCATTGCTCAGTTGTGATCTTCTTGGTGTGACGACCGCCCATGACCCCTGCACTGAACCTATAGAAAGTGCGCTGTAAAGTGTGCCAGGCAACCATGGACGTTTGTCAGGGTAAATTAAAACAACAGAATCTATCGTATTACTCACAGCGCATGGACAAAATACAATAGAACATATATATAGTGAAGCTTCACAGAATAGAATCTCATCAATAAAACTTCATAATAGTTGAATACAAACATCTGAATAGTCAATACATCAAGCCTCACTACATACACTCAGAGAATACAAAGCAGCGGAACATCCAGTACATATAATGAGAAGATACAATATGCAATACTCCTGCTCGTCTTCGATATCAGGACCGTGGAGAGCTAGAACAGCACCTGTCACCTGCTACCTAGTCTGCCCATCCCAAAATGGACGAACAGTCCAAGGCAATAAGAGTTAAAAACATAAAGCCTTGAGTCAGACAACAGTCTTAGTGAGCAGTAAATTAACTAACAACATACCAAAAGAGCATAAAGGAAAAGGAATAGGAATACAACCCTCCCACTCCAACCTCTTTCTACAGTGATAGCCCCCAGACACACACTAAGCAGAAGCAAACATAGCAGAACATACAATGTAAAGTAAAGAAATTATCACTCGAGTCAAGGGCGATGTTTTCCAAGCACAAACCCCCAAGGCCTAAACCAAGATCAGATAAACACCCAGAAAACACTGCTCTTGAGACCGAATGACGATACAACCAAACATCCATGACTCTGGCTATCACTGTTATCATTGCTTCGATATCACCGTTAATTGAATGACTGGCACATTCTTTCAGCCGTCCGTCAAGGGCTAATGGAAACCCCGGTTCTAGACATAACTCCTGCACGTCATCGTGACCCGTGCCTAGGACTATCGAAACTGCCCAGAGTACTTGACTACCCAATCAGTAGCCTTCAGGGACTATCGAATCTGCCCAACGTACTCTTGCTTTGAGCATGCTAGAACCTTCAACAACGATGAGATCTCGGCCTTCTAGTCATCCTCCTCGACGACTATTTCCATACTAGCTCAAGCGCCTCTCGAGCATCCATTATCCTCAACTCGAACCATATCACCGAGTTATCAACCTGCTTGGAATGATCTCGTCTGGATTAGACCAAGACTATCTCATATCATACTTCGCTTCATCACATCCTCGCAAAGTCTCATCTCAACATCATCATCAAATCTATGCATAAGAGCTTCATCATCCGCTACAAATGCCACAAGCAGCTTTTCCCATTCAAGAGCCTTTCCCTTAGCTTTTGAATCATCCTCGATCTAAATCAAATCATCAATCATCTAATTCATAGCAATCAACCAAATCAAACATTAATCCAAGCAATCAAGCATTCAAATATGATCTAAGTAGACAATTATAACTATAATGGCAATTTCGTAATTAAAGAGTCGAAAGTCAAATAAGCATGAAAACATGAACAATATCTCTATAATATTGATGAGTGAACTTGCATAGATTAACATGAAGTAAAATGGTTGTCAAATCATCATGAACAATGGATCTATATGGATCTACACTTAGGATGAAGAAAATGCATGGAAATCACTATTTTAACACCAAATCGAGCCAACAATCCGATATACTCCTTTGGGTCCGTGTGAGAGATAATCACCACTCACCAAATCACCAAAACAACCTCAAATCAACACGCTTCAGATCTGGACAGCGAAGGATCAATCTTGATCTATCACGAATCCGCTTCAAACGAAGAAATCTCACTTCAAAGGATGAAGATCTTCAATCCAAGCTCTTGAATCTTCGATCTTGATCTTCGATTTGGATGAAAGGAAGCACTAGATTAGAGTGGAGAAAAGAAGTGAAGAAGTGTAGAAGTCGAGCTCTCAAAATGGCAGCACTTCGTCGCTTCGAAATCCAGATCCCAAAAATGAAGAAATGGACGAGTATTTATAGGCTGATTTCTCCTTAACTCGGCCATCTCCATAAGTCGTCTCCGACTTATAACCTTCCGACCTAAGCCTCTTCCGACCTAGCAACCTCCGACTCAACACACGCGCCTATACGACCTACGACTTAGCACTCACGACCTACCAGAACTTCACTCTACGCGACATAACAGTCTCCGATCTAACAGACCATACGCCTTACGACCTAACAATGTCGCGACTTATGCTCCTCCGACCTATGACTTAGAAAAATACTACGACCTAACAACCAATCTCCTAAGTCGGTCACGACTTAACACATTGGATATGGGTACAACCTAACATCCCTTCGACCTACAGCTTACCATGGGATAAGACTTACGACCTACGACTTATACACCTCCTTAAGTCGTATAACGACCTAACTTCGCTAACCACTAGGTCGCAACCTGCTAACTTCAATAGGTCGGTCAATACTATAAGTCGGTTACTACCTTAAGTCGGTCACTCGACCTAAGCCACCTTATGACTTAACATCCTTAACTCGGTTAATTCCTTAGGTCGTCCCAAACTATGAACCGACTTAAACCACTCCCCTATCTTCCTTAGGTCGTCGCCGACCTACCCCTTAAGTCATTAAATCGCCCAGACTTATCACTTAACTCGTCCAAAACTCCTAAGTCGGCTACGACTTAGGACTTAAGCAAAATTCTGCCAAAACCTGAAACGACTTAACAGCAATACAACCAAAGGTCAACTATTTTATGATGTTTCGATCCGTGAAAATACGGGTCGTTACATTCTCTCCCCCTTAGGAATTTCGCCCCCGAAATTCCAACAAACAAGGCAATCAAAGACTATTCTATACGCCTACCAACCATAACAATCAACAAACCATGCATCCAATTCTAGCTTAGCGTACATAATTCTAACATTAGAACAAGTTACAATATCGTGAGATGACACGACACCTTAGGGCCATACCTTGAAGAGTTCAGGATGAGCTGCCTTCATCCTCTCTTCCACCTCCCACGTACAGTCGTTATCATCATCACTCCATTGTACCTTGAGCAACTTAACTACCTTCCTCCTAAGCTGTTTCGTGTCGGTTTCTACAACACGAAGCGGCTTACGAGGTCTTCTATCGACTGGATCAACTTCGAAATCTTCATAGCTATTGGCAGAAACCACTGTATTCGAGTCGTGCACATACTTCCGTAGATATGATACATGAAAAACATTGTGCACACTCGTCATCTTCTCAGGTAACTCCAATCTATAGGCGAGCTTTCCAATTCGCTCGATAATCGGGAATGGTCCAACAAATCTCGGAGTCAATTTTCCTTTCTTCCCGAATCGAATAACACTCTTCAGTGGAGAAATCTTCACGAAAACCATATCTCCTACGTCGAATTCCAAATCCTTTCGACGCTTATCGGCATAACTCTTCTGACGGTCTTGGGCTGCCTTCATTCGTTGCCGAATGATCTCTATACAATCCGAAGTCTGACGAATCCTCTCTGGCCCAAGTATCAGCTTTCCACCTGTCTCTAACCAACATGTCGGAGAGTTACACGGTCTCCCATACAATGCCTCATACGGTGCCATACCAATGCTTGACTGGTAACTGTTGTTGTATGCAAACTCCACCAAATGAAGGTGATCTTCCCATGATCCTCCAAAATCCAAAACACAAGCTCTAAGAAGATCTTCCAAAACTCGGTTGACTCTCTCGGTCTGACCATCTGTTTGAGGGTGATAAGCTGTACTCAAACACAACTTGGTTCCCAAAACCTCCTGGAAGCTCTTCCAAAATCCACTAGTGAACAATGGGTCTCGATCGCTCACTATACTCTTCGGAATACCATGGAATCGAACTATCCACTTAACATACAACTCAGCCAACTTTGATGCAGTCCTAGTCGATCGAACAGGAATGAATCTTGCACTCTTAGTCAAACGATCTACAATGACCCAAATCCCTTCGTTTCCCGTTCTTGTTCTAGGTAATCCATCAATAAAATCCATCGATATCTGCTCCCACTTCCATGTAGGAACTTCTAATGGCTGAAGCAATCCACTTGGCTTCTTCTGTTCGGCTTTTACCAACTGGCAGTTCATACATTTGGAAATAAAATTTCCAACATCCTTCTTCATGCCTTCCCAGTAGTAGGTTCTCTTCATATCCTGATACATCTTATTTCCACCTGGATGAATTGTCAGCTTCGAGTGATGACTTTCCTTCAGAACTTCACTCCTCAATTCATCTATATCGGGAACAACTAGTCGTCCTTGCTTTCGAAGCCAACCCTCTCGATCGACCTCGAATCCTTTATCCTTTTCTAGATCCAATCCAGATTCCAAATCACGGATAATCTTGACAAGCTTATCGTCTCGCTTTTGGCTCTCGCCAATCCTTTCCACAAGAGAAGGTCTTATCGATAAGTTTTCCAACATCTCAGGTTCCAATTCACATCTAGGCCTGAAGTCAAATCCATCCAAATACTCGAGATTCTTCCATTCCGAAAACATGGCTCCCAGTCCTGCATGTCTTCGACTTAACGCATCTGCCACTGCGTTACCTTTTCCCGGAGTATATGCTATACCGAAATCATATGATGCTAAAAACTCTAGCCAACGTTGCTGCCGAAGATTCAAATCCTTTTGGGAGAAAAGATACTTCAACGACTTATGATCCGTAAACAACTCAAATCAAACTCCCAATAGATAATGTCTCCACATCTTCAGAGCAAAAACAATCGCCGCTAACTCCAAATCATGAGTCGGGTAATTCCTTTCATGCGGCTTCAGTTGTCGACTGGCATACGCAACAACTTTATCCCTCTGCATCAGCACTGATCCAAGTCCAGTACCACATGCGTCGGTGTAAACCACCATTTCATCATTCCCACTAGGAATAGTCAAAACAGGAGCACTCGTCAATCACTCTTTCAGGATTCCGAAAGCTTGCTCACACTTAGCATCCCATCTGAACACTTGGTTCTTTTTCGTCAATCCCGTTAACGGTGCTGCTATCTTGGAGAAGTCTTTGATAAACCGTCGATAATATCCTGCTAATCCAAGAAAACTTCTCACATCAGATGCATTCTTAGGTCTAACCCAATCCTGGATTGCTGCCACCTTAGCGGGATCAACCGCTATTCCATTTCCAGAGATAACATGGCCTAAGAACCTCACTTCACTCTTCCAGAAGTGACACTTCGAAAACTTAGCCTTCAAATGATGTTTCCGCAAGATTTCCAAAACAATATGCAAGTGCGTCTTGTGCTCTTCTTCAGTTCTGGAATAAATCAGAATATCATCCACGAACACAAGTATAAACTTGTTCAACTGATCTCTGAACACTCTATTCATAAGATCCACAAAATATGCTGGCGCGTTAGTCAATCCAAACGGCATTACCAGCCACTCAAAGAAACCGGATGGTGTTTGAAAAGCAGTCTTCGGCACACTATCCTTAGCTACTCTCAACTGGTGAAATCCCATTGCCAAATCCATCTGAGAAAACACCTTAGCCTCGTGAAGCTGATCGAACAAGTCATCTATCCTCGGCAATGGATACTTGTTCTTCTTAGTCACCTTATTCAGCTCACGATAATCCACACACAATCTCAACGACTCATCTGCCTTGGTTGCAAACACAACTGGTGCACCCCACTCGGACACACTACGCCGAATGAATCCTTTCTGCAAAAGATCATCAACTTGCACCCTCAACTCTTGCTGTTCTCTAGGCGCCATCCGCCTAAGAGGCATCACAACAGGTCTGGCTCCTTCAACTAGATCTATACGAAACTCGATCTCTCTATGCGGCGGCAACCCTTTGACTTTGTCAAAGACATCCTCGAATCCATTCGCGATTGGCACTAATGACAGTCCATCCCGTGGAACAACTAGCGAATACATGAAGCTCATGAAGACGCCTTCTTCATGCTTACATCGTATCACAATCTTTGGCCCCTCCACATTCTCGACTGTCACCTCCAACCTTTCGCAATCAACCTTAGCCGCATACTTCCTAAGCCAGTCCATACCCAAAATAATTCCGAACCCCGCAAAGTTCAGAACAAAACAATCACAAACAAAAGAGCAACCATGACTCGACACAATCAGACCACGACATAACATACACAAACAAGACGAACCCCCAACTGGATTAGTCACAACCAATGGCCTATCAACAATATCTGGTTCCAAACCCAACCGGCCTACAAGTTCATTACAAACAAACGAATGCGACGCCCCAGTATCAAACAGAACTCTAACTGGAACACCACATAGGAAAAGAGTACCTTGAACCACCACACTCTTTCCTTTCTCTTCAGCGGTAGGAGCTTTTGAAGACGACGGAACAGCTCCCAAAGCATAAGCTTGCACAATCTGCTTGTCCCTCCTCGGTTCTGGACAATTCTTCCTGAAATGCCCTGGCTTGTCACAGTTGTGACACTTCATCGGCACCTTCGGATTCTTACAATCCTTAGAGAAATGGCCCTTCTGCTGACAATTGTAGCAAGTCACTTCGCCTTTCGGCTTCTTCTGGCCATCTTTACCCTTCTGCTGCTGCTGCTTCCTCTTCTTGTTTCCACCCTGCTGGGGTTTAGACTCTTCCCTGGTCACAGCAACAACAGATCCTTCCTTAGGAAACAGACTCTCATGCCTGAGAGCTTTCTCCACAAGCTTCTCAAATGAATCGTCCAAATGATCCACCAACTGCCTCCCAAGATAACTGTCCAAACCTGTCACAAACTTCTCATTCTTCTGATAAGCAGATTCGATATACGACCGGGCATACTTGGACAAAGCTTCAAACTCAGAAACATACTCAAGAACTGGTCTTCCTCCCTGCTTGAGCTCCACAAACTTCTTGAACAGAACAGACTTCTGAGCTGTAGAAATGAACTTAGCTTCAAATCTGACTTGGAATTGCTCCCAAGTAATCTCTTCCTCCGGAGTGTTGATGGTAATAGAGTTCCACCAATCAGAAGCTCTCCCTTGAAGCTGTCTCGATGCCAACTTCCTCTTAGTCGCATCCTCAATACCCAAATCACCAAAGATCCTTCTACAAGCATCTATCCACCTTTGGACCTCAATAGTTGATTCTGTTCCCAAGAAAACCTTTCCTCCAAGAGCAGTATAATCTTTGCACAACTTAGCAAAATCCACTGGTTTTGGAGTTTGGACTTGAACTCCAACATCTACTGCTGCCCCCGGAACTGGTATCCTTCTCATGATCGAAGTCATCACAGCTTCGAACATAGCTGCATAATCAGCAGCCCCCTCAGTAGCACGGCCTTCCCTAGCAGCTGGTCTCCCTCTTCGACTCATTCTCAATATCTATAAAAAGGAATGATCAGAACATCTAGAGAAACAACTGCATAAAGGACTCAAACTCTACTAAGCTACTATATTATATATAGTATTCATCCATCAAAATACAATTACGTCTCTCATACGTAGTTACGTCAGCGAGCGTTGGGTAAAATCGATTAACCAATGCTCTGATACCAAATGTGACGACCGCCCATGACCCCTGCACTGAACCTATAGAAAGTGCGCTGTAAAGTGTGCCAAGCAACCATGGACGATTGTCAGGGTAAATTAAAACAACAGAATCTATCGTATTACTTACAGCGCATGGACAAAATACAATAGAACATATATATAGTGAAGCTTCACAGAATAGAATCTCATCAATAAAACTTCATAATAGTTGAATACAAACATCTGAATAGTCAATACATCAAGCCTCACTACATACACTCAGAGAATACAAAGCAGCGGAACATCCAGTACATATAATAAGAAGATAACAATATGCAATACTCCTCCTCGTCTTCGATATCAGCACCGTGGAGAGCTAGAACAGCACCTGTCACCTGCTACCTAGTCTGCCCGTCCCAAAATGGACGAACAGCCCAAGGCAATAAGAGTTAAAAACATAAAGCCTTGAGTCAGACAACAGTCTTAGTGAGCAGTAAATTAACTAACAACATACCAAAAGAGCATAAAGGAAAAGGAATAGGAATACAACCCTCCCACTCCAACCTCTTTCTACAGTGATAGCCCCCAGACACACACTAAGCAGAAGCAAACATAGCAGAACATACAATGTAAAGTAAAGAAATTATCACTCGAGTCAAGGGCGATGTTTTCCAAGCACAAACCCCCAAGGCCTAAACCAAGATCAGATAAACACCCAGAAAACACTGCTCTTGAGACCGAATGACGATACAACCAAACATCCATGACTCTGGCTATCACTGTTATCATTGCTTCGATATCACCGTTAATTGAATGACTGGCACATTCTTTCAGCCGTCCGTCAAGGGCTAATGGAAACCCTGGTTCTAGACATAACTCCTGCACGTCATCGTGACCCGTGCCTAGGACTATCGAATCTGCCCAGAGTACTTGACTACCCAATCAGTAGCCTTCAGGGACTATCGAATCTGCCCAACGTACTCTTGCTTTGAGCATGCTAGAACCTTCAACAACGATGAGATCTCGGCCTTCTAGTCATCCTCCTCGACGACTATTTCCATACTAGCTCAAGCGCCTCTCGAGCATCCATTATCCTCAACTCGAACCATATCACCGAGTTATCAACCTGCTTGGAATGATCCCGTCTGGATTAGACCAAGACTATCTCATATCATACTTCGCTTCATCACATCCTCGCAAAGTCTCATCTCAACATCATCATCAAATCTATGCATAAGAGCTTCATCATCCGCTACAAATGCCACAAGCAGCTTTTCCCATTCAAGAGCCTTTCCCTTAGCTTTTGAATCATCCTCGATCTAAATCAAATCATCAATCATCTAATTCATAGCAATCAACCAAATCAAACATTAATCCAAGCAATCAAGCATTCAAATATGATCTAAGTAGACAATTATAACTATAATGGCAATTTCATAATTAAAGAATCGAAAGTCAAATAAGCATGAAAACATGAATAATATCTCTATAATCTTGATGAATGAACTTGCATAGATTAACATGTAGTAAAATGGTTGTCAAATCATCATGAACAATGGATCTATATGGATCTACACTTAGGATGAAGAAAATGCATGGAAATCACTATTTTAACACCAAATCGAGCCAACAATCTGATATACTCCTTTGGGTCCGTGTGAGAGATAATCACCACTCACCAAATCACCAAAACAACCTCAAATCAACACGCTTCAGATCTGGACAGCGAAGGATCAATCTTGATCTATCACGAATCCGCTTCAAACGAAGAAATCTCACTTCAAAGGATGAAGATCTTCAATCCAAGCTCTTGAATCTTCGATCTTGATCTTCGATTTGGATGAAAGGAAGCACTAGATTAGAGTGGAGAAAAGAAGTGAAGAAGTGTAGAAGTCGAGCTCTCAAAATGGCAGCACTTCGTCGCTTCGAAATCCGGATCCCAAAAATGAAGAAATGGACGAGTATTTATAGGCTGATTTCTCCTTAACTCGGCCATCTCCATAAGTCGTCTCCGACTTATAACCTTCCGACCTAAGCCTCTTCCGACCTAGCAACCTCCGACTCAACACACGCGCCTATACGACTTACGACTTAGCACTCACGACCTACCAGAACTTCACTCTGCGCGACATAACAGTCTCCGATCTAACAGGCCATACGCCTTACGACCTAACAATGTCGCGACTTATGCTCCTCCGACCTATGACTTAGAAAAATACTATGACCTAACAACCAATCTCCTAAGTCGGTCACGACTTAACACATTGGATATGGGTACGACCTAACATCCCTTCGACCTACAGCTTACCATGGGATAAGACTTACGACCTACAACTTATACACCTCCTTAAGTCGTCTAACGACCTAACTTCGCTAACCACTAGGTCGCAACCTGCTAACTTCAATAGGTCGGTCAATACTATAAGTCGGTTACTACCTTAAGTCGGTCACTCGACCTAAGCCACCTTATGACTTAACATCCTTAACTCAGTTAATTCCTTAGGTCGTCCCAAACTGTCAACCGACTTAAACCACTCCCCTATCTTCCTTAGGTCGTCGCCGACCTACCCCTTAAGTCATTAACTCGCCCAGACTTATCACTTAACTCGTCCAAAACTCCTAAGTCGGCTACGACTTAGGACTTAAGCAAAATTCTGCCAAAACCTGAAACGACTTAACAGCAATACAACCAAAGGTCGACTATTTTACGATGTTTCGATCCGTGAAAATACGGGTCGTTACACTTGGAGTCTGGTTCAAGTGTTCATATGTACATTGATTTGAAAACTGCCTTGATACATTTGTACATACTCCTATCTGGTGTGGTTCACTTGAGTCTTATATGTGCAGTTTGGTTGCCTTTGTCTGGTTGAGTAAACTTGGTGCTTTCTTGTCCTTGTGCATTTGTATTGAGTTGAATTTGGAGTCTGTTTCATTGTAGTTGGTCTCAGTTCTGACTCTGTTACTTCCATGTACTTGTGCCATTTGATGTTGTATTACGTCTTGTTCAAGTTGCACTGATCTGGACATGTTGTTTTGGTGAGACTCGAACTCTGTTGCATAAGTATAGAACTGTTCATGCATTATCCTTTTTACATGTGACCACTTTGACATGTTGTATATGTTATCCTTTTGACTGGTTTGAACTGTTCACTGTCATATTGTTGCTTATGTCTTGTTAGCCTTGCTTCGAGTTAAGTGAGCAGTTCCTTGGTTATGTCTTGTGTACTTGATGCCTGGATTTGTTTTTGAATTCATGCCTCATTGTTTGCTGGTCATCATCTTTTCATGCCTCTTCTTTGTTGAGTAACTCACTGCCGAGTTGTTTTAGTGTACATGATGCCTCTTGGCTGAAATTCGAGATGCTGAGGCGGTGCACATGTGTACGTGTACACATGTGTATATGCAGGCTCTTGTGCATTTGAAACTTTGTGACTTGTTTTCGTATTGCACCTGAGTTGGATCCAGCCTAGGCTTCGGTTTGACCTTGTGCTCACCTGTCCCTACAATTTTAACAAGCAAGTGTATATCGGTGTGCACGACCTTGTGGCATGTACAGTGATACACTGTGCATGTCACAAGTTGTTCGTGTAGATGAATTCAAAAAAAATAAATGACGAACAACCCAAATAACCGAGGTAAATAATATTTTCATAACACATACTTTATTGTAAACTGGAATAGAGTTAAAGATATAAATACGAGTGTTGAGTGAATATGTAGTGAGGAGTGATATTTAAATTGAACTTTGTGTTGTAATCAAGATTGTAATGTAATTGAAAATGTATATATATAGTGAGAGCCCAAATTTGTACTATTCTAACTTGTAATAAAATATTTGTTTGAATAAAATATTTGTTTGAATTTGAATTCTGTGTTATTTATTTTATCCTACAAATATTTATTTAATTATGTGAAAAATAAAATAGTACAACAACAAATACATTTTAACGAATATATATGTTTATTATCATCAAACAAAAATCATATACTACCATATTCTACAATCTCCCTCTTTTGATGATAACAAACATATATTAACATTTTGACTCTATTAAATGTATTTGGTCTTGAAGAATACTATTAGCTTCCTCTATTTGAATGCTCCCCTTACAACAAAGCTCCCCCTACACAGATGCGTGTAGTTAAAACTGAAAAATTAATTAAAAATAACTTTGAATAAAAACACTCTCGAATATTAGTAAGGATATCGCTCAAAAATCAAAATCTTAACCTCTCTCCCCCTTTTGTTATCATCAAAAATAATAATAGTAACTGAAATAGCTACGATTTTGATTAATAATATAAAATCAAATCAAGAGGGAAATATTAATTTCAAATTCCAATTAATCAAACAAAAATCATAATATTTTATTAATTAGAAACAAATCCACTTTAGAGAAATGGTAGTATTATGGAAAATTTCATATAGTGATAAGAGTTTGATATTTTCAATAAAGGAATACTTTGTGCATTTTCTCTTTTCACGTATGATACAAAAGGAATGTGAAGCACTTACTAACCATGCATAACCGTTAGGACTTTTAAATGAGGTTAGTAGTTACCCTTTTTTTTAAATGTCAAGTATTTTCTAACCATGCATAACCATGAGGACTTTTAAATGAGACTAGAATATACTTGATATTTATCCCTTTCTTATATGCGTTCTATCCATGCATAACAGCAAGGACTTTTAAATGAGAATGGAAGCACATATATAGAAATTCAAGTAATTCACCCATGCATAACCGAGAGGACTTTTAAATGAGAGTGAATACTTTAGGATATAATTATTTTACAAAAAAAATATTTCTTTATTTTGAAATACCAAATTCTGCACACTATATTATGATGCATGGATTGACAGAAAGGTGAAAGTGATAGAAATGATCATGGAATAAGTACTAATCTAAAAATATTATAAAATTTGTTTAATTTTCATGAAATTATAAAATTATACTTCCTCTTGTTATGAAATATAATTTAATCACTATCCATCACTTTTCAAGCACTATAATAATTTTGATGAGTTCCAAAAGATTCAATTAATCAATGGTTATTTTTTCTAGAGTATATCTCTTACGGAAATAAACTAGAGTATTTTATCATGATGAAAACCCAAGTTTCAAAAATTAACATAAGTGAAAATTAATTTTCTGTAAGGGGGTTTTGTGAAAATGACTTCTAGTTGAAAATCAATATAAATAATTAAATAGTTGAAAAAATGATTTCAAACATGAGATGATATCAGATACCACTTGTATTTGAGATATTCATGGTGATATATAGTGGTATATAAGAAAAACGTATACACCTCAACACTTGATTTGTTTTTTTATAAAATTTTCAGTACATCCATTTATATCAAGCACAAGTAAAGTAATCTATATTGAGAAAAAACACACATTCAAAAAATTCGGCAAAGTAGTTTTTCATGACATTCCAAAGTGAATCAACAAAAGCTAAAAATAGAAAAGTTGTAGCATTATAGGTTAGCTTTCCAGAACTTCAAAAATTTCAAAAATCAAAGTCAAGATATGGTAGAAATACTTCAACGATGTCGATGAAAACATAATTAACAATATGTGAACAAAATTGAGTTAAGAGATCATACCTCACTTTCCTTGGATTCTGTGATATCTGAAATGCGACGATCTCTATCTAATCTTTATAGGCTAAGGAACATTTAAATTTTAGTTTATCAATCACCTCAAAATCTTTCTCAATCAAATTTGTTCCTTAGCCCATTTATGTGTCTAAATTTTGGAGAAGGCATGTGGTCTAACTAAGGATGTAGAACCACTATTATTATTTATTGAAATCTTTGGTACCCAAATTTGTCTATATAACAAACCGTTAGCATCTACAATTGTACCCTTGGGAATCCAAATTTGTTTAAATTTCAAACCATTTATATTTATACCTTTTGGAATCCATATTTGTTTAACGGTTTTGTGTTTGTATATATTTCGACAATTATTCTTGCCATGTCCAATATTTCTACACTTTGCGCATTTGGGTATCACACTTTTCCCCTTAACAGTGTTATTAGTTGTTTGTTCATATTTTGACACTTTCGCAAATCCAAATCCTTTCATTTTATTCACGAAGAGTTGATTTTCTAAGAGCTTATTAAATGATTTTTCTCTAGTGTAAATTTTTTGAGTAATCAACTCAAGTTTATTAACTTTGGATTTTAAAAGTTTATTTTCATTTATTAGCTTCGTACAACAACTAATGGTACCATCTCTTTTTTCAAAATTATTCATTTTCAAGCCCATATTTTCATTTTTAAGCTCTCTAATTTTAGTCTCAATTTCTAGCATCTCAGTTTCAAAGAGTTGGAGTTTTTTAAATTCGATTTTTTCAAAATTCTTGATTTTTTCAATCTCCTTTTCAAACTCGTGATTTAATTGAATAATTTCAGATTTGCTCAAAATCACGTTTTCTTTTTCAAGGGTTTTGAAACTTTCGTCGACCTCATTTAATTTCTTTTCAAAAATCGCACATTTAGAACTTTCCAACCTCTTAAAACTCTCCAACTCTTTTTGCAAAATATTATTTTTACAAATTAACTCAGTTTTGTTCTTCTCCCGAATTAAAATTTCGTTTTTAACTTTTGAAAGTTTTCACGAAAACAGGCAAATTCTTTTTCATAGTCCAAACACCTTTTGCAATTAGAATTTTTATTTTTCTTAATATTTTTAAGCTCATTTTTCAAATCATTATTTTTCTAACACAGTTTAGATTGTTCCCTTTTCAACTTATTATTTTTCATCTCGAGAGCTTCATTATTTTCAATTAATTTTCGGCACAAGAGAACTGAATCATCGAATGAAAGATCACTTATCTCATCGGCTATTGAATCTTTATCACTGATGTCTTTTGCAAATCCCGTCAAGCACATTTCTTTAACTAAGTCGATTGTGGTGGATTTCTCACCGTTTTTGACTTTTGCACCATATATTGCATTAAAAGTATTCCAAATTTCCTGTGCACTTTCACAATAAGAGATAAAGTTAAAATTATCTTGATTAATATGAGTATAGTATACGCATAGCAAGAGCATTAATTGAAGAATTTTTCTTGTCTCCTATATCACACATATTTTCAATAATATCCCAATATTTAAAATTAACAGATTTTAAATTAAATTCCATTTTTAATTTCCAATTTAAAAATTTGTTCCATCAAAAATAGAGGGAATAATACTGGACTGACTCTCGCTAGATTTGCAACTAGGGTTAGACATCTATGCTATTAACCTTGCTCTGATACCACTTGTAGGATCGTTTTCACCCAAGAGGGGAGGTGAATAGGGTGATACTAATAATAATAAAAATTAATGTAGTAGATATCACACACAAATTTACCCAGCTTCGGCAAAACCCTGCCAACGTGCTGCCCCCAAGGTTTCTACTAGAAATTAAGTAGTCAGACGCTTACACACGTAAACTTGCAACACCCGCTAATGACTAACCTAACTCTATGCTCAAAACCCTACCACGACTCAGCCACTGAGTTGCGAATTCTCGAACTACACCACCGTAGTTCGTAACCTACTCACACGACTAGAGAGTTACACAGTTTTAAAAAGGAAAATTAGAAAATAAATAAAAACTAAACAAAACCCTAATTTAACACTTTAAGCCCAATATGAAATAAAAGGCCAGCCCAAACAATAATTAGTGTTGTAAAAAATAAGATGCTCGTTCCCTTTTCTTTTTCTTCTATTGTGCGGCCGTTTCCTTCTTCGTTCCTCTTCAAAATTTAGCGTTTTTGGAAAATTGAAGTCGTCGCCTTTTTGTTGTGATCGATTGAAGTATGCTTCTACTTCTGGTTGCTTCGTCAATCGATTTGCTTGAGTTGCTCTCGGCAGCTTCAATTTGATTCGAGTTCGAATGACACGAACTTGGTATGTGATTTATGCTTTTGTTTTACTTGTTGATTTGCTTGAAGAATGCATCTATTGTCGATGATGATGTGGGAATTTAAAGGGATTAAAACCCTGTTTTATCGTTCGTAAAATTTGGTTTGAATTCTTCAAAAAAATTGTTCGGCCATTCGATTTTGCGTGAATGCTTGTGATGTTTTTGACTTTGTTCTATCTCTGATATTGTTTGATTTTCTCTGAGTCGATTTTGATCTTTTCTCCTATGACTTCGGCATCGTGAATTTTGAGATAAACTTGACTTCGAGTTGTTCAATTCCTTTTTGCTCTGATGTAACAACCCGCATATTTTACGAATGTATATTTAAATGTTTTATTTAAATATAGCATCGTTAGTTGAATTAAAGTCCGAAATGTGACTTTTTGTAAATAGTCGAATCCAGACTTGAGACCACTTTCATTGAGTTCAAAACGACGTTTACAACTTTTTTGAGTATAAACATTGATATGTTTGCAGTTGATTAGGATTTTGGTATTTTGTTTGGGCTTTGGTTTGTGTTCTGGCCCACTAACCCAATAAGAGAACCCAAACCTTCTACCAAATACCTTCCACTCCACTTCTCTTCATTCATTCCATTTTCTAAATTCCTAACACTCAAGCCCTAAGGGAAAAATAGGGGAAATCAAAATTCCTAAGCCCTAGTTCTCTTAGGAAATTCAAGTTCTAGCTCTAAAATCAAAGAGAAGCTTAGGTAAGCATCCTCTTCATCTTCTCCATCTCAATCCCTCTCTAATTTTCATAATTTCCTATAACCTAACTTAGGAATTATTTGCATATGATCATAGATTGAAGTTTCTTAAAGTGAAGTTGAAGAGAGATTGATCTTGCTTTGTTTTAGAGCTTCTCATTCCTTGTTTTTGAGTTTAAAGGTAAGTTCTTGAACTCACATCTATGTATATAGCTTTCATTGTTGTTAGGTATGAACTCCTAGCATCTATTTCATGTTCAATTGCTTTTGAATGGAATTGGTTTGGTGAATTTTCCAATTTTTGGTATTTTGAAGTCAAAATCTATGAAAATCCTACTATGGATGTTTGGACATGTTGTTTGGAGTGTATTGAAGAGCCTATAGGGCTTGGTTGTCACTTGGCATAAATCCCTAGCCACCATCACTCATTCGATCGCTTCCGAGTTGATTTGGCCATCATTAAGCAAATTTTGCCCTGAGCTTCAGCTCAGACGTCTGGGAAAACACTCAGACGTCTGAGGCAATGGAATAAAAATTCCAGACCTACGGCTCAGACCTCTGAGGTTATTCCCAGACATCTATGCGATCTGGAAGAAAATTTCCAGACTCTCAGCTCAGACGTCTGGCACTGTTAAATTTAGCCAATTTGTCTATTTTTATGTGGGTTTCCGTTTTATCGATTTTTTTGTTGATCCGGTTAGTTGTTGTCATTTATTATCGACTTTGATGACTTCTTTTTCTGGATTTTTGTGAGTATCTATTTGATTGATTCGATATCGATTTTCATGGTTTTAATTCATGTCGTCGAATGTGAATTTTTGGTAATAGACTGTTTTTACAATCGTTTCTATGATTTGTCACTTTAAAATACAAAGGTTTCTATACTAGTAGTAAATACTCAAACTCTTTCACAAAAATGATTTCAACATTACTTTTAATACAAAGCTCATTTTTAAAACCGTTTTCCAATCTATTAGTATATACAAACCTTTACCTCATTCATACAAGAAATCCAATTAAACGACTTAGCAAAACAAGTGGTATGAAACGCTTGCGTTTACTTCGTTGGTTAATTCTTAGACTTATTCGATTGAAATCTTGTGACAATTTTCGAGTGTGAATCTACAATTTGTTCGTAAATATTTAAGTTAAGCCAGTGGTTATGGGACATGAAGCTAAACTCATCTATTTACTAGCTTGATGTAATTTACACCTATTGATCTATGACAATCATTTTGAGGTTTAGACTAGTGATATGCGATGTCTCGTTGTCCACGTGGGGGGACTGTACCCCATTCTGTTGGGCTTCGTATTATTTTTTTACAGGCCAGCGACCTTTGGATTTTATAGAGTTCGGTTCATCAGGCGTATCATTGTACTACATCGTTGTTCCGGCTTATTTGAGTTTCAGGTTCCTCGGGTGTATCGTTGTACTACGTCGTTGCACCAGCTCTATGGGTTAGCGACCAATGGGATAGCGTCCCATTTGTGATACACGTATTGGTGAGTTTTCATGCTCCCGTTTGCGATAGGCCTCTTCCCCCCTTTTTGAGATTTCTGGATTTCTAATTGATGATTTCTGGAATTTGTGTTTCACTAATATTTGTGATTTGCTTAGATAAGCTTTATCAATATTTGTGACTTGGTGAATAAAATAAAGAATATGACATTCCTTTTGGTGTTTGAGAAATTTTGAGGTATTTTATGATTTTTGATTGTTATCATATATATTTGTCATATCTCTTATCCTATCTCATCTTACATGATAATTATAGCTAGACTGGTCTGTTTATTATTTTTCTTCTTAAATAATACTCGGGTCAGACCGAGGTGTTTCAGGTGCTTCCTCTTGACTTCTTAGCAGGGATTAGCTTCTGTGTTTTGGCTACTACTTTAGCTTAGTAGTTTTTGTTTTTATACATTCGAGATAGAGACTCCTTGATGTATACATATTTTTTTGTCTAGCACTTGTACCTATTCTTTTGTGATGTAGTTGATCTTGTATGACCACTACTTTGATGTACACTTCTATGTGATTATATTCATATCTGTTTTCGCCTTAGTGATATCTATGACTGATTTATGTTATGCTTATTTTTATATTTTTTCCGAAGGCCACATAGCCACCGTGTGGTAGCTTTGAGTTTGTATTCAATATGTCAGATTTCCTCTTGAAATGGAATGCATGTCATACTATCTGACATATCGGTACTCGCACAAAGTAATTACACAGATGGTCACTCCTCAATAGCCTTATTCTTCGTACTAATTAACGGCATTACCCGGTAGTGTCCTTGGTTAGTGTGAGTATAGAGGTGGGGCGTCACATCTGACTTGTTCATCGTGTTAGTATATATATACGAATTTGAAATGTCTTCGAATATGTTTGACCCGTGTTGATTTTTATCTTGGCCTTGACTCATCGAACTGCTTATGTTTTGTTACTTCAACTGCATATATACATTTCGAATATATTCCCTGGTTGACAAGTTCAAAACTGTCGCTGTTAATAACTGGACTTGGTAGCCTTGCATTACATTCTATTGCATATGTATATACATGTTGCTTCACTGTTTTGAACCATTTAAACTGTATATATTTGTCACTGCATATAAACTTGTACATATGTAGAGCTGCCGTCCTGTTTGATATGAATGTAGTCTTCATTGGTCTTGTCTTCATATTGCTTTGAGTCTGCTGTAATGACCCAAGATTTTAGGAATTTATTTTGAAAAATATAAATAAGTTTAAAATAATTTTAAACCAATTTTAAAGGGGAATTGATATAGCTTGATATGGTGTATCTGTATGTGTGTACATATGTGCATAGGAAATACAAATGAACTAAAGCTTAATTCCTGAATACTAAGAATGAACACATGATTGATGTGTATGGAAATATTATATATATATAGATTAAATCCTTAAAAGCTATATGCATAAATAAATATATATATATATGGATGCTAGTGAGTATTTTTGAGTGTACATGTGCATGTGTGTCAGTACAAAATAATGTATAAATATATATATGGGTGTACTAATTAATTCAGTAAGACTTATATACATATAAATAGATATGTTAATTAAATACTAGAGTTCAAATCAGCAAAATAAAATATACAAACATATTTTAAATTATAGGCAGAAAGAAAAAGAATGAAGATATAAAAAGAAGAAATCCTCTTATAAATAAATAAAGGAAGTACATACTATTTAAATGAAAGCTAAAAATATAAAAAAATAAGATAAAACAGAGAAATGTTTTGTATAGGCAGAATTAGGAAGAATATTTGATAAATAATAAAATCAAGTCACACTTTTAGCATGATAGTAGACAAGAGGAAAAGTATTTTCTCGAAAAGAAAATTTCTGAAAATAACCAAAAGAATATAAACACTTTTCTTTCCACAAACTCAAGCCGGGGAGGGTGAGATTTTGGGTTTAAAAACTAAATGCAAATGGCATGATTTCTAATGGGAAAAAATGACTTTAGCCAACACCTTAAACCCTAAGAAAAACCCTGCATAAATAGGCAGTGAGATGAGAAACCTTCTTCTTCCCGGATAGCTCTTGAGAAATATATATATATATTATATAAATATAATACAAGTGAAGAAAAGGGTTGAAGGCAGAAGCTTACCAATCAGCTGGGAAGTGAAAGAGAGCTAGGTGAGAAAACTCACTCAAAATCTAAGGCAATAAGTCCTAATGTAGGCAGCCAGTTATAAGTTAATTTTCTTGAAAATGTATTTTCATATGTGATTGTCTATCTGTGATTTTAGAGCTGAAAATGTTTTGATTCTTTTTGGTTGTTCTACTTGTTTTATTATATGAAAGTTTTAAGTATTATTAGTATACATATATGTTTTATAAACCCAGATCTCTCTGATATGTTAATGTTTAGGAACATAAACAAATACCCAGAAAATAAAATGTTGAATATAGGCAAGTAGTATTGGTTTTGGCTCAACCCAGAAAAATGTAAACATGTTGAGCTGCAATATACTCATGTATAAGTGCTGAGGCTTGAGACAAAAAGGAATTAGGGGTGCAATAGGGTTGCCTATGTGCTGATGCTCCTGATTCAATGAAAATATATAAATGTTCATATACATAGCAAACAAATTTTGAGATTCAGTGAAACTTGGTCATTCTGAGTTTAACTCAAGCACAGATGGTTGCAAAAGGAAAAACTCTCTCAAAAGCCATAAGCCAATGTTAGTTGCCTATACCCCTTTTAAAATACCAGAATATATATATACATGCAGAATCTTATTTAATTAGACACCAATGGTTGCTTGCCTGTTTGACTCTGTTTGGTTATGAACAATATGAGATGCCATGACATGGATGTTTATGTTAGTGAAATGAATCACTGAATGGTTTAGTCATGAAAAATCAAAAGAGTTATTATTAACTTAAACCAGATTAGGAAATGAGGGTCAAGAGCACTGCAGGAATGACTTGTTTTCTTGAGTAATACAAGTTGACACATGGCTTGTTTAAGTCCTGAGATCTTTGTGTAATGGAGTGAATTAGTCCATTACAGTGTGTCCATTGATTCAATTAATTGCAGATGAGACCAAGATAGATAAATATATCAATGTAGAAGAAGTTGATATAAATAGGAACTAGAATCTTCCTGGAATGAAATCTGAATAGTGAATAAATGATTTAATTCATCTTGGTGATTTCCCTGTTTTGTATGGATGCTTATTTGATTTATGATTGAATTGTATGAATGTATGAATGTACCATATCTTCTTGAGGTTTCTGGAAAGGCAGATTTAAGTGTGCACCTGCACACTGACACAGAACATGCACACATGAATTACTTGTTTTCAAAGGCAGAGTTATATACATATATCCATGTTTTAACTTTAACTTGATTTACAAACTGTTTTAGTGGATTTTCTCATACCGGACATGTGTCTGACCCTAGTGTGCTAATGGCATATGGGGTGTCTCATTTAATATGGGGCAGCTTCAAATGCATTTTCAGGGACTGCAGCAACTAAGTAGGAGTAGGAGCAAGGCTTTGATAAGAAGATTATAGCATGCTAAACTTAGTTAGATAAGAGCCTAAATGATGAAATCTGCATGTATTGATAATTTAAATCGCTACTTGTATTGATTATTGAATATTGGATGAATATTTTGCTAAGTATTTTGCTAAGAAATTGACTTGTATCTGGAATCTATAAATCTAGATAATATCTGATATGTTGTAGAAGTTAATCTAAATCTTGTAAGTGAATTTAGCAAGAACACTATGATAAATAGGGTGGTTACATTTTATAAATGTATTAGTCAATCTTGAGTCTTTGAAAAGGGTTAGGTTTTGGGAAATCTGGATAGTTGAATCTCAGAAAATTAAATAGTTTTATTTTTCTACCATGACATTTGTATACAAGAGATGATAAGCATAGGGAAAATGTATTTATGAGACTGTAATGTTTTCATAATTTAATTTATTCTACGCAAATGCTTTATACCTTATTTTTGAATAAAGGAAAATCTGCAATATAGGAGTTGAAGCTATGACCCAAAACAGTTGCACATGTATATAGGTATGCCCATTTAAATATGTTTGGTTCAGAGTTTAGCATACCAGTTATTCTTGTATTTTAACATGAGCTTGAATTTCTCTTCATTAAGACTTTGATCAAAATACATTTTTAAGACCATATGGGCCATACCAGAACAAAGAGATTGGTTGAACCATGTTTTGGGATACCCATAGTTACAGGAAACCCACTCAAGTTTGCATTTCATTTAGTTTAAGCATACTGGCATCAAAGAATCAAGCTTTTGAAATATGATACCTCACTTTAAAATATTCCAGAAAAGAGATTGTACTCTAGGCAGATTTAATAATAAAAATTAAACATAGATAATGATAGAAACTTATATCATTTTTCAGAGCATAAGCACTACACCATTAATTTATAGATAATCATAACACAATTATCTGGTTTCTAGGAATTACAATCCATAGAGAATTTAGCAAGGAATCAAGAGATAAAAATCATATTAATACATATATGGTTGGAATTTTATTGTATGAATTAAATTGAACTATGTGTGGATTGATTAAATTTAATCAATCAAATTACCCTCTTGTTTACCAGAACTCTGATTCAAACAAGAGAGGCACATGCATCATCACATGTATGTGCATATCCTTATGTATACACTGATATATTTATATTGGTTAAGATTTTGATCCTAGATATATGTTGTTTGATAGAAAAAAAAAGAAAATGGCTCTAGGCTTCAGAAATATATATATGTATATATGATAATATATATATATATATATATATATCTATGTAAAAAAATCCTTACAAATTAAGGTATAAAAGAGAGGGTCATTTCATTTGGTATCAGAGCTATGTTACTAAAACATAGTTAAAAATTAAAATCAAAATCCTTCTATGAAAAAAAAACTTAAGAAACATAGTATAAGTAAAATATTTTATAGGGATTGATCACTGGATGATCAAGTTTGAGCTAAAAAAATATAAAACTAACCAGCTATGTAAATTATTATTAGCAAACTATGGTAGGAAGACCACCAAATCAGGGAGCAGGATCCTCCAATGCACCACCAATGGTCAATCTACAAGATTTGGTGAGAGCATTTAGGGATGGGGCAGGTCAAAGGCAAGAAAATCCCCATGAAGAGCTCTCCAAATTACTCAAGACTTATACTCATTTAGGAGGCAAAAGCTTTGAAGGGACAAAAAGTATTATGCAAATTCAAGCATGGTTGAGAACATTGGATAGGATTTTCAATGACATGCAGCTTGATGATCAAAGGAAGAGGCAAGTGGCTTCAAGACAGCTGAAAGGAGCAGCTTTAAGCTGGTGGGAAGTAATCATTACATGGAGAAATGAGAATGAAATCACTTGGAATCAATTCAAGGAGATGTTGGAAGCAAGATTTGTACCAGCATCAGCTAAGACCACCTTACTAGAAGAATTCATTAGACTCAGGCAAGGAACTTTGAGTGTCACTGAATACACTCAAAAGTTTGAGGGGCTTTCCACATATGGAGCAATGCTAGTGGCAGATGAAGCATCCAAGAATGATAGATACATTAAAGGTCTGAACCCAGGACTTAGCAGAGCCATGTTACCTTATGCTGACAGGACATTTGATCAAGTAATAGACTTGGCTTTAAGGTTAGAGCAGCATGACAAGGAGAGGGAAAAGTTTAGAAATTTTAAGAATAACAACACTAAGAAGAGTAAGGGGAGATACCACCCTTATGATAAGAAGAAAGAAGAGGCCAGTAACAAAAGCACTGGAAATGTCAAAGCTAAGGAAACCAAGAAGAAAATTGTGTGTCATCAATGTGGAAAGGAAGGACATATCAAGCCAAGGTGCCCAGAATTGAAAGGAGGGGCTTTCAAGTGCTATCTATGTGGGAAAGAGGGGCATATGAAGAGAAATTGTCCTGAGTATAAACAGCAAGGAAAATTGGCAAACTTAGAAGGCAAAGGAAAATCCACAATGGAGATTAATGCTAAAAACCATATCCAAGTGGAAGGTACATTACTTATTTGTACCATACCCATAGCAATAGTATATGATACTGAGGCAACTCACTCTTTGATTTCTTATGAACTAGTTAAAATGCTAAAATTGAACTGCATATTGGTTGAAACCCTATTGCATATACAAAGTCCACTGGGGAGTTCTAGTGTTTTAAATATGATTTGTGTGGATGTGGAATTAAACATAGGTGGAAACCTCTTCATTTCCAATTTATATGTTTTAAACTACCCAAATATAGGTGTTATATTGGGGGTAGACTGGTTAAGGCAATTTAAAGCCATAATTAACTTAGAATCATCCACCATATCATTGCAAAATCTTAGGGGCCAGAGAATCATAATTTTATGTGAAGTGGCTAAAGAAAGGAAATTATATCATTTAATTGACTTGGAAAAAGATTCCAGTGAACTTACTATTGAAGAAATTCTCATAGTCAATAAATATTTGGATGTGTTTGGGGAGGTTAAGGGTGTTCCATACCATAGACCAGTAGAGTTTCAAATCAATCTAGTTCCAGGAGCAAGCCCAGTGATTAAAAAGCCAACTAGAATGGGGACAAATGAACTAAAAGAATTAAAGAAACAGTTAGAGGAATTGGAAGAAAAGGGTTTTATAAGACCAAGTAATTCTTGTTGGGGAGCACCAGTGGTATTTGTGAAGAAACAAGATGGTTCCTTAAGACTTTGTATAGATTACAGAGAATTGAACAAGGTAACTATTAAAAATAAATACCCATTGCCAAGAATAGATGATCTTTTTGATCAATTAGCTGGGGCAAGAGTGTTCTCTAAACTAGATTTAGCATCTGGTTTTCATCAAATGAAGGTGGAGGAGTCAAGTGTTAAGTACACTGCCATTAATACTAGGTATGGGTTGTATGAATTTCTGGTTATGCCATTTGGTTTGACTAATGCACCATCATACTTTGTGGATTTAATGAATAGAACTTTTAGAGATTATTTAGGTAAGTTTGTGCTGATTTTTATAGATGACATTTTAATTTATTCCAAAACAGTAGAAGAACATAAAAATCATTTGCACCTGGTTTTGTCTAGATTGAGGGAAAAATATTTAAAGGCAAAATTTTCAAAATGTGCATTTTGGAAAGAGGAAGTACATTTCCTTGGCCATGTCATTTCTGCCAAAGGAATTTCTGTAAACCCCAATAAAGTAGTGGCTATTCAAGCATGGAAGAGGCCTAGCACAGTGAGTGAAGTGAGATCATTTATGGGGATGGCACGATATTATAGGAGATTTATAAAAGATTTTTCAAAAATTTCTACACCACTTACTAACCTAACCAGGAAGAACCAAGCTTTTGTTTGGTTAGAGAAGTGTGAGAAGTCTTTTGAACAGTTGAAGGAGGCTTTGGTGAATGCTCCAATCTTGAAAGTACCCCAGGGAAATGAAGAATTAGTTGTATATACTGATGCTAGTGGATTTGGCTTGGGTGCAGTGTTGATGCAACAAGGCCAAGTCATTGCATATGCATCCAGACAACTTAAACCCCATGAAGTAGGTATGCCACACATGATCTTGAATTAGCAGCTGTGATCTATGCTTTGAAACTTTGGAGACATTATTTGTTAGGAACTAAGTTTGAACTTTACACTGACCACAAGTCTTTAAAGTATTTATTTTCACAAAAAGATTTAAACATGAGGCAACATAGATGGGTGGAGTTCTTAGCTGCTTATGACTTGGACATACTCTATACACCAGGTAAAGCAAACAAAGTTGATGATGCTCTAAGTAGACAACATGCTAAATTAGCTATGATGATGATAGAAGAATTTAAGGACTTGTCCTTGCTTGCTGAGTTAGAAATTGGGGAGAATGACTGTGTGCACATGGATGTACATGTGCATGGTGCACAGGAAAATAGAGGGAAGTTGAGCTTGATGACACTTCAATCTGAATTAATTCTGAAGGTAACTAAAATGCAAGACCAAGACCCTATTATAGTTGAGAAGAAAATTCTCATATCAAAAGGGGAAGAGGTGACAAATTACCATATTGACAAAAATGGTTATTTAAGAAACCATAATAGAATATGTGTGCCAGAAAACATGGAGTTGAAGGAGGAAATATTGAATGAATATCATAGAAGTAAATACTCCATACACTCAGGCAGTACAAAGATGTATCAAAATTTAAAAAGAGATTTCTGGTGGAAGGGAATGAAATCAGATGTAGTCAAATATATTGCAAAATGTATGACTTGCCAACAAGTCAAGGCTGAAACACAAAAGCCATCAGGGTTGTTGCAACCTCTTACCATACCCCAATGGAAATGGGAAGATATATCTATGGATTTCATAGATGGACTGCCTAGACCTAAAAGAGGAAACACAACCATATGGGTGATAGTTGATAGGCTAACTAAAGTGGCACATTTCATCCCAGTCAAATCAGAAAGGAATGCACCAAAGTTAGCACAAGTATTTGTGAAAGAAGTGGTAAGATTGCATGGCATTCCCAAAACTATTGAGAGTGATAGGGATACCATCTTCACCTCAAGATTCTGGAGGAGTTTTCAAGAAGCCATGGGAAGTGAATTATGCTTAAGCACTGCCTACCATCCACAATCAGATGGGCAGACTGAGGTGGTGAACAAGGTTTTAGAGGACTTGTTAAGGGCATGTGCACTGGATTTTGGAGGCAACTAGGAAGACTATCTCCATTTAGCTGAATTTACATACAATAACAGCTATCAAAGCACCATAGGAATGGATCCATTTGAAGCCTTATATGGCAAGCCATGCTTGTCACCTGCATGTTGGATAGAAGCAGGGGAAAGAGCTATTTTAGGGCCTGAGTACATACAAGAAACTAAAGAGAAAATTGAGTTGGTAAGGAGAAGAATGGCGGCAGCTCAAGATAGGCAAAAGAAATTTGCAGACATGAAAAGGAAGCAGGTGGAATATGAAGTAGGAAATTTTGTTTTCATCAAAATATCACCTATGAAAAATGTACTGAGGTTTGGGAAACAAGGCAAGTTAACCCAAAGATATATCGAGCCATACAAAATTCTAGAAAGAATTGGTTACTTGGCATACAAGTTGGAATTACCAGAAAACATGCAAGGGATGCATGATGTTTTTCATGTATCACAATTGAGAAGATGGATCCATGACAAGGCAGAAATTCTTGAGACCCCAACCCAAGTGCAAATAAATCCTAATTTGATTTATGAAAAGGATCCAGTGGGAATTTTGGCAAAAGATGTGAAGAGGTTGAGGAATAAATCTCTGAAACTTGTGAAGGTACAGTGGAGTCTTGATCCTAGTGATTGCACATGGGAATTAGAAGACAAAGTTAGGATGAATTATCCTAAGCTATTTTCAGATTAAAGGTAAATCTGATTTTTAATTTGTTTTCTTTTTTTAGATGCATATATTTTTAGTTATTATAGAGCTAAAAATCTATTTGGTTGAGAATATATTTGTTCTTTGAATTAAGTTTAAAATTTATTTAAGCTTAGGAAAAAAGTGGGACACAATTTCTAAAAAGGTGGGGTGTATGTAATGACCCAAGATTTTAGGAATTTATTTTGAAAAATATAAATAAGTTTAAAATAATTTTTAAACCAATTTTAAAGGGGAATTGATATAGCTTGATATGGTGTATCTGTATGTGTGTACATATGTGCACATGAAATACACATGAACTAAAGCTTAATTCATGAAAGCTAAGAATGAACACATGATTGATGTGTATGGAAATATTATATATATATATATATATAGATTAAATCCTTAAAAGCTATATGCATAAATAAATAAATATATATGGATGCTAGTGAGTATTTTTGAGTGTACATGTGCATGTGTGTCAGTACAAAATAATGTATAAATATATATATGGGTGTACTAATTAATTCAGTAAGACTTATATACATATATATAGATATGTTAATAAAATACTAGAGTTCAAATTAGAAAAATAAAATATACAAACATATTTTAAATTATAGGCAGAAAGAAAAAGAATGAAGATATAAAAAGAAGAAATCCTCTTATAAATAAATAAAGGAAGTACATATTATTTAAATGAAAGCTAAAAATAGAAAAAAATAAGATAAAACAGAGAAATGTTTTGTATAGGCAGAATTAGGAAGATTATTTGATAAATAATAAAATCAAGTCACACTTTTAGCATGATAGTAGACAAGAGGAAAAGTATTTTCTGGAAAAGAAATTTTTTGAAAATAACCAAAAGAATATAACCACTTTTCTTTCCACAAACTCAAGCCGGGGAGGGTGAGATTTTGGGTTTAAAAACTAAATGCAAATGGCATGCTTTCTAATGGGAAAAAATGACTTTAGCCAACACCTTAAACCCTAAGAAAAACCCTGCATAAATAGGTAGTGAGATGAGAAACCTTCTTCTTCCCGGATAGCTCTTGAGAAAAATATATATATATTATATAAATATAATACAAGTGAAGAAAAGGGTTGAAGGCAGAAGCTTACCAATCAACTGGGAAGTGAAAGAGAGCTAGGTGAGAAAACTCACTCAAAATCTAAGGCAATAAGTCCTAATGTAGGCAGCCAGTTATAAGTTAATTTTCTTGAAAATGTATTTTCATATGTGATTGTCTATCTGTGATTTTAGAGCTGATAATGTTTTGATTCTTTTTGGTTGTTCTACTTGTTTTATTATATGAAAGTTTTAAGTATTAATAGTATACATATATGTTTTATAAACCCAGATCTCTCTGATATGTTAATGTTTATGAACATAAACAAATACCCAGAAAATAAAATGTTGAATATAGGCAAGTAGTATTGGTTTTGGCTCAACCCAGAAAAATGTAAACATGTTAAGCTGCAATATACTCATGTATAAGTGCTGAGGCTTGAGACAAAAAGGAATTAGGGGTGCAATAGGGTTGCCTATGTGCTGATGCTCCTGATTCAATGAAAATATATAAATGTTCATATACATAGTAAACAGATTTTGTGATTCAGTGAAACTTGGTCATTCTGAGTTTAACTTAAGCACAGATGGTTGCAAAAGGAAAAACTCTCTCAAAAGCCATAAGCCAATGTTAGTTGCCTATACCCCTTTTAAAATACCAGAATATATATATACATGCAGAATCTTATTTAATTAGACACCAATGGTTGCTTGCATGTTTGTCTTTGTTTGGTTATGAACAATATGAGATGCCATGACATGGATGTTTATGTTAGTGAAATGAATCACTGAATGGTTTAGTCATGAAAAATCAAAAGAGTTATTATTAACTTAAACCTGATTAGGAAATGGGGGTCAAGAGCACTGCAGGAATGACTTGTGTTCTTGAGTAATGCAAGTTGACACATGGCTTGTTTAAGTCCTGAGATCTTTGTGTAATGGAGTGAATTAGTCCATTACAGTGTGTCCATTGATTCAATTAATTGCATATGAGACCAAGATAGATAAATATATCAATGTAGAAGAAGTTGATATAAAGAGGAACTAGAGTCTTCCTGGAATGAAATCTGAATAGTGAATAAATGATTTAATTCATCTTGGTGATTTCCCTGTTTTGTATGGATGCTTATTTGATTTATGATTGAATTGTATGAATGTATAAATGTACCATATCTTCTTGAGGTTTCTGGAAAGGCAGATTTAAGTGTGCACATGCACACACTGACACAGAATATGCACACATGAATTACTTGTTTTCTAAAGGCAGAGTTATATACATATATCCATGTTTTAACTTTAACTTGATTTACAAACTGTTTTAGTGGATTTTCTCATACCAGACATGTGTCTGACCCTCGTGTGCTAATGGCATATGGGGTGTCTCATTTAATATGGGGCAGCTTCAAATGCATTTTCAGGGACTGCAGCAACTAAGTTGGAGTAGGAGCAAGGCTTTGAGAAGAAGATTATAACATGCTAAACTTAGTTAGATAAGAGCTTAAATGATGAAATCTGCATGTATTGATAATTTAAATTGCTACTTGTATTGAGTATTGAATATTGGATGGATATTTTGCTAAGTATATTGCTAAGAAATTGACTTGTATCTGGAATCTATAAATCTAGATAATATCTGATATGTTGAAGAAGTTAATCTAAATCTTGTAAGTGAATTTAGCAAGAACACTATGATAAATAGGGTGGTTACATTTTATAAATGTATTAGTCAATCTTGAGTCTTTGAAAAGGGTTAAGTTTTGGGAAATCTGGATAGTTGAATCTCAGAAAATTAAATGGTTTTATTTTTCTACCATGACATTTGTATACAAGAGATGATAAGCATAGGGAAAATGTACTTATGAGACTGTAATGTTTTCATAATTTAATTTATTCTACGCAAATGTTTTATACCTTATTTTTGAATAAAGGAAAATCTGCAGTATAGGAGTTGAAGCTATGACCCAAAACAGTTGCACATGTATATAGGTATGCCCATTTAAATATGTTTGGTTCAGAGTTTAGCATACCAGTTATTCTTGTATTTTAACATGAGCTTGAATTTCTCTTCATTAAGACTTTGATCAAAATACATTTTTAAGACCATATGGGTCATACTAGAACAAAGAGACTGGTTGAACCATGTTTTGGGATACCCATGGTTACAGGAAACCCACTCAAGTTTGCATTTCATTTAGTTTAAGCATACTGGCATCAAAGAATCAAGCTTTTGAAATATGATACCTCACTTTAAAATATTCCAGAAAAGAGATTGTACTCTAGGCAGATTTAATAAGAAAAATTAAACATAGATAATGATAGAAACTTATATCATTTTTCAGAGCACAAGTACTACACCATTAATTTATAGATAATCATAACACAATTATCTGGTTTCTAGGAATTACAATCCATAGAGAATTTAGCAAGGAATCAAGAGATAAAAATCATATTAATACATATATGGTTGGAATTTTATTGTATGAATTAAATTGAACTATGTGTGGATTGATTAAATTTAATCAATCAAATTACCCTCTTGTTTACCAGAACTCTGATTCAAACAAGAGAGGCACATGCATCATCACATGTATGTGCATATCCTTATGTATACACTGATATATTTATATTGGTTAAGATTTTGATCCTGGATATATGTTGTTTGATAGAAAAAAAAAGAAAATGGCTCTAGGCTTCATAAATATATATATATGTATATATGATAATATATATATATATATATATGTAAAAAAAATCCTTACAAATTAAGGTATAAAAGAGAGGGTCATTTCATTTGCACTCCGGTTGTTCATGCCTCTGACCTGATATATGTGTATGTACTTATATGCATATGTGCATACATATGTCACTTTGCTTGCTGCTTCACTGATCTGGTGCATTATGGTCTAGCATCTCATTTTGATCTTTGACTGGTTGCATGTGCAGATTTGCATTCATGTTGAATTCCATTGCTATGTTGGTTGAAGTCTGATTCAATATGTTTTGTTGTTTTATTGCTTGTAGTTTCATATGCACATGTATGCACTTGGTTCGAGCATACTAGTGTGTTATGGTTTGGTTCATCTGAGTGTTGTATGCAGTCAAGTTTGGTTGAGATACACATCCATGTTGCTGGTAATTGAAGTTGTACATTATCACTTGTATGCTATCATTGCTCTGTTGTGATCTTCTTGGAGTCTAGTTCAAGTGTTCATATTTACATTGATTTGAAAACTGCCTTGATACATTTGTACATACTCCTATCTAGTGTGGTTCACTTGAGTCTTATCTGTGCAGTTTGGTTGCCTTTGTCTGGTTGAGTAAACTTGGTGCTTTCTTGTCCTTGTGCATTTGTATTGAGTTGAATTTGGAGTCTGTTTCATTGTAGTTGGTCTGAGTTCTGACTCTGTTACTTCCATGTACTTGTGCCATTTGATGTTGTATTGCGTCTTGTTCAAGTTGCACTGATCTGGACATGTTGTTTTGGTGAGACTCGAACTCTGTTGCATAAGTATAGAACTGTTCATGCATTATCCCTTTTACATGTTACCACTTTGACATGTTGTATGTGTTATCCTTTTAACTGGTTTGAACTGTTCACTGTCATATTGTTGCTTATGTCTTGTTAGCCTTGCTTCGAGTTAAGTGACCAGTTCCTTGGTTATGTCTTGTGTACTTGATGCCTAGATTTGTTTTTGAATTCATGCCTCATTGTTACCTGGTCATCATCTTTTCATGCCTCTTCTTTGTTGAGTAACTCACTGCTGAGTTGTTTTAGTGTACATGATGCCTCTTGGCTGAAATTCGAGATGCTGAGGTGGTGCACATGTGTATGTGTACACATGTGTATATGCAGGCTCTTGTGCATTTGAAACTTTGTGACTTGTTTTCGTATTGCACCTGAGCTGAATCCAACCTAGGCTCCGATTTGACCTTATGCTCACCTATCCCTACAATTTTAACAAGCAAGGGTATATCGGTGTGCACGGCCTTGTGGCATGTACAGTGATACACTGTGCATGTCACAAGCTGTTCGTGTAGATGAATTCAAAAGAAATAAATGACGAACAACCCAAATAACTGAGGCAAATAATATTTTCAAAACACATACTTTATTGTACACTGCAAAAATATTAATTTTTCAATTTTACTGCGTAAGTGTTTATTTTGCAGATAATTCAGATGCGGGATACAAACTGGAATAGAGTGTAATGTAATTGAAAATGTATATATGTAGTGAGAGCTCAAATTTGTACGATTCGAATTTGTAATAAAATATTTGTTTGAATTTGAATTATGTGTTATTTATTTTATCCAAAAAATATTTATTTAATTATGTGAAAAATAAAATAGTACAACAACAAATACATTTAAACGAATATATATATATATATATATATATGTTTATTATCATCAAACAAAAATCATATACTAGCATAGTCTACACAAATCCATAAATATTTTAATGACCATGCTTAATATATAAAATAGCTTGCTAAAAATCATTTATATCTATTAACTTAATTTGGAAACAATTCTAAGATTTATAAATATAAATAATTCTCTTTAGTAAAATTTCTTGTATACGAAGCTTATCTATTTATTTCATTTAACTCAAATTTAGGGTTTAAGGATCTGCAATTTTAGCCACTTAAATTTTATAACTTTACAAAACTTAAAACAAATTAAAGTTGTAGCACAGAGTCTAAGATTTCTAGAACGTCAAGAACTATCAAATTCTTATGAGTAACGAAAAAGTTATAGCCAAAATAATTTCTCATATTTATATTTATTAACACTGTTTTCCATTAACAGGCCAGCGACAAGGAATGGGTTTTTGACCATATAAATTTAAAAAATTGTTCCTTATAAAAATACTTTTTAGCTGAAAAAAACCTCACTCTATTTCGATCTTCCAATCAAAAGTTGTGGTGATTTTAATTTCAGGTTTCAACTTAGCAAATACACAGAGCAGAAATACACTATCAGATTCAAACTTGATTTCGATCCATTAAACAACAAAATTTCGAGATGTGAAAAAATAAACTTGTAGCTAATTGAAAGAGCTTTCTACCACA
The DNA here is from genome assembly GCA_030737815.1 of Allium fistulosum. Taxonomy (NCBI): domain Eukaryota; kingdom Viridiplantae; phylum Streptophyta; class Magnoliopsida; order Asparagales; family Amaryllidaceae; genus Allium; species Allium fistulosum. Next base: position 1,120,037,065 of record CM060904.1, on the reverse strand, counting down.
AAAAAATTGAGTTATTTTGGATTATTTTACGCTATGGTATCGCTGTTTTACTGTAGCGATTTTCACACTTTATTTTCAGCAAACAATCTAATAATCACTTAAACTCAAGCAAATAGTTCACAATCAAATTGAAAGTAACTCAATCAACAAACTATCCAAATAGCAACTAAAAATTATTCTCATGGATTAGAGTTAGTAGTGTGAGTCACCTATTATTTTTCTATAGCTTGCTAAATTCAGTTTTAAGCCTTGCTAACCTCCTAGCTTCTCCAAAACCATCTAAAAACTCAAGAACAAAATTCGAACAGCAAGCAATTTGACCAAAAACAGGGTCAAAATCATTCTTTTAGGGTTCTAAAGGATAGAGATAGGGTTTAAAATACTTACACTTCATTATTGGACAAAATCCCTTTGATTTGAGCTTTGAATTTGAAATTAGGAACTTGGGTTTTAAAGCTTTGAGAAGAAGGAATTTAGTGGTTTTCTATTTTCTGACTTTAGAATGAAGTGAATGTATACTAAGAAGAGATACTTTCTCTTATTTACACTAATGGGTTAAGAGAGTTGAGATGAGGATCCACTAACAAGGTGTTGCTAATTCTCCTAAGTTTTACTAATATTTGTTTAGTTCTATTATTAATAAACCAAATTTTTCTCTAGCAATGTTTTAACAAAATTAATCATTAATTTCTCAAATTTGACAAAACCAATTAACAATTTAAAATTTGCATTTCAACAAAAATTCTCAATATTAACACTTTACTCTAAACAGCAAATTCAAATAATTGATTTAATAATATTTAATTTTTTTTAAATTGAAATCCTATTTAAGAAATGAACTCATTTGTTAATTAAATTTATTCTCAACACTAAATTTAATTCCATAATTAAATTTCACAAATTACAGTTATAAATTAATTATCCTTAATTAAATTTAATTAATCATGTGTCAAGTGTAATGACCCGTAATTTTTGATAATTAAAAATAGTTAATTTAATAAGGCTTTGTGATTTAATAATAAGAATATAACAGGAATGAAATGTAATAGTATTAATTTCAGGAAATTGATAACTGCTTTAAATGTAATTCCAATTAATTGAAATGATTAAAAAGTTATAATTGGTTATAGATTGTAAATTAATTGTAATAATATGTGTATTAATTTATAATTGGATTTAAAGAGTAATTGACAATTTAAATGTTGATTAATTAATGAAATAATGTGTAATAAATTGTAATTGGATAGAATTAGTATAGTGTAAGTTGTTATAACATTTGTTTGTAAATAATAAACTTACAAATGTTATTAAATGTAGAAATGGTGACAATTGTTATTTGTTACCAATTTAATTAATCAATTACAAATAAATGTAAATAAATGTTACATTAATGTGAGTTAATACAATAACTGCAAATTGGGAATGTAATAAAATGTACAGAAATGTCAATTACACTCATAAGGCAATAAATTGATTTAATAATAAAAATGAAACTAAGATAAATAAATTAATTGGGATTTCAAATTTTAATTAATGTGAAAATCAACAAAAATTCAATATAATTGAAATATTGCAACTAATATAGTAAAAGATGATAATTGTATAATATTAATGTAATAAGATGTAAACAAATGTTAACTATGTCCATAGAGTAATGTTTGATTGAATAAAAAGATTGAAATCTAATTAAATCAATTTATTGGAATTAGAATATAATTAATTGGAAGTAAATGTAATTAAATATTGTGGTTAATGTAAGAAAAGGCGTCAATTGTAGAAAATGAGGATAATAAGACAGAAACCTATGTTAATAATTTCATAATAGTAGGAAGGTAAATTTAAAATAAAAGAATAAAAAATGAATAAGTTTAGTAAAGGAGTAAACATATGTTTATTTATTTGAAATGTTTGGTAGCTGAAAGATTGATTGTAGAGATGAGAAACTATTATTTAGTAAGAAATGTATAATTATTGTTTATATCCAATAGTGTATAAATATGTTTAAATTACTATTAGATAGGAAATAATTGTTCTACTTCTCATTACATTCATTTAGTCCATTTTGAAACTTAATCAACTGAAATTAATGTAATTGAAAATTTTCCATTAATAGGAGAGAGAATACTAAATTGTAAATTAATAGGTGTAATTTAAAGTAGCTTATGCTTTGTGAAAATATAAGGAAAGTTTGATTTAATGAAAAGAACATTTACATCAAATAAAATGAATGTTTCATTTGTGAATGTAGGTTTAACTTCATTAAAACACAGAATAGAATGATTGATTTTAAAGGAAGAAATATATGTTTATTTGAACTGTGTTTTAGCTTACAGGTTGATTACAAGAATATGAAAATAATCTATTTCAGTAAGTTATTTATTACTCTTGTGTATAAACAACAAATTTATAAACGTGTTTAAATAAACAATTGTTCTATTTTTCATCCGTTTTAGTTGTCTGTTTTGAAATTTAACTTTGTAAGTAATTGCAATTAATGTAATTGAAATATTTCAATTAAAAGGAAAGGAAACGTTGATTGCAATTAATAGATTTAATAAAAAATGCACGTTTTGTGTTAAACAAAAAGGGTGTTTTAATGGAAATAAAACATCATTTGGGAAAACCAAATTGAACGTTTTCATTTTTAAGGTAAGTATAATTTTTTTATTATGCGTAGAGAAGAAAACCTAAATTCATACAAATTTGAATATTATTTGAGTTAATGAAGTTAATTTGGTTACGTTTCAGAAAAATTGAATTTCAAAAGGTTGTGTGATGTACATGGTCCCTTCATTTCTTTTGTTATTAATTATTGCATGAACGTTTTAAAATAGTTACCTTATTATTAATACTTGATCCATTCATTTTTCCTTCTGTTTAATACCTGAGCCTAGACTTTTAGGTTGTATTTAATTTTTGCCACCTCATTTTGACGTATACAAAATTTTACTTTCCTTTGGTTTGCAAACTTTTGCATTCCAACGTACATTTATGCATTATTAATGCCTGTAGCTTTCAAAATAAAATGTGACATTTATTTTTGTCCCTCCACCTTCATTCCTAATTAAATAACCTACAGCTTATTTCTTCATTTGCATTTTATTTCTCCTAACCTCTCATATTCAAAAGCTCTTATTATTGCAAATCGAAAAGCTTTCTTTTATGAAACATGATTTTTTTCATTTTTCGTATACCTCATGTCCTCATCTTAGTTGTTCTTCAATCTTTTCCCGAAGCCTCATCTTGAGAAAAACGTAAGTATTAAAATTTGTTTTTTTTAAATGCGTACTAATTATTATTTTAATAATATTTCTTATAACATGAATATCTTTTGCATATAAACTTTGATTCACGCGTGATTTCTTCTGTTGGATTCATATTTAAATTCCGGACAACATGAAATTGATTTAGTTAAATTTGGAGACTGTTGAGTTTTTGCGCTTCTGTTTGGATTTTTATGGGCTAAAATCAAAGGTGAGTGTTTTGACCCACTAACAACTACTAGATTATCTTATGTCAGTTAAATTTAATTTATGGTGTGATTAATAAATTGATTGATGTTTGGTATGTTAAAATTGTCATTCTAGTTAAATTTGACTTTTATTGCATTTTAATCATCGTTTAATTTAGTATTGAATTTATTTGTCAATCTAATCCCATTAATGATAATCAATTATCTATTGATGTTTATTGATTGATTTGGATGATGATTGTGATGGATGCTTGATTGTTGATATTGGATGATTGGATGTTGTATTCTATATTATTATAATACTGCAAGTTCCCTATGGGTTGAAATGATACATACCCGAATGATCCATATATTAGGGAAAATCGTTATGGGTTGAAATGATAGACTCGAGCAACTTTATGGATTTTATTTAATTCAGGATTGCGGTTTGAAATATATAATCCAAGGTAAATATTTTATTTACCAATTTTAAAAAATTAATACCGTGTCTGTTTGCCTTGTTCGAGTGCTTGGAAATCCCTATCGGCACTGTGGCATCCCACGTCTCGACCAGAATTCATAAACTCAATAGACCAATTAACACAATACATTTTTATAGCAATAACAAATATGCTCTTGTATATATAATACTCTCAAACTTATTATAGGGTATCACTTACTCTATTTCTAATGAGCCATATCCCTTCAAAGCCAAGGTTATTGCTTAACCTTCAGCTCTGATACCAAATGAAATGACTTACCTTTTCGACCATCGAAAGTCGGCACAAAATACATCCATGGTATTCCAATGCCGAACATCCAATCGTCGATAAGGCAATTGTTAGGGTAAAATAAAAAGAACAAATGGGGGAAAATATAATCTCATAGCGGAAATGACAACATATAATATAACAAAAAATAGCATAAACTGTCACTCTAAGATACAAGGTTCATCAGAGTTAAAAATAAACCTCATCAACTTGGATAGTTATAACTTCTGATCTTACAATTGCTAATGGGAAAATATAATAATATAGCAAAAAATAAAAATACTACCGCGGATGAACATCTAGCTCTACTCCATGAGCTCCATGTCCCACCAATGACAACTTGGAAAAATACTTAGTCTGTCCCAAGATTATAATAAAATAACACCCGGATCAGTCTGGAAAACCAGCGTGAGAAAACTCAAGTAATATGGCGAACATTTAATAATTTTGTGAGACCACGCCGCTAAGCGCGGAACGAGTTTTTACCTCACAAGAACAACATCCATAGATGAAGAAATGGAAAATGAATCAGAACAACAATCAAAACAAGAAAGAATGGATACATACAAGACCAAAATCCAAACTTAAAGAATAAAAAAAATTATTAAACATAGTGAAGAACTCAAGACCCTTCTCGATGTAATTAAGAAAAGATTAACTCCAAGGTTCAAATCAAACCTGGAGAATGAATTCTTCTAACATAACTAGGAGGGTGCACCCTCTACACCGAAAGTATACCTCTAGATAAAATATACTCGAGAGCCAACGTCAAACATGCATCACTCTTGGGAACTTCCAAGCTAGACCCCGCCTCACACGAGCATCCGAATATTCCACATCACCGTATGCATGCTACCAACAAATCTCTAGATAAATGTTAATATACCATAATGGGTGTGATTCAACTGGCTTGGCTCCCACTAGCTCATTGGTTTTATTAATCCACGGTGTTGGATGCGATGCTTAAAATGAGCAACAAATCGTCTTAGATTGACGAAACACAAAAAAGGATATCAAAATTGATAGTCGATGAATCAACTGTCAAAAACAAACTAGTACTACCTTGGGGAAAACAATGAAGCCGGACGAGTTAGGGTATTGTTGCTTCCTAACTCAACTCGACAGCATTCTTAACTTTAATAATATCAAGAGTTTAAATGCCCCAAACGAGAAACAAATTTGTTTTGAATCGACGAAACACAAAGAAGATAGCAGATTCGATAGTCAATGAATCAACTATTGGAGATAACAAAATGATATTACTTGTAGAAATTAACGAATCAAACATTTAAAACATTTGGCTCACACTTATGGTCAATTTTCACATCACAAAATATTTGTAAAATATTTTAAAACAGCACCTTTTAAATTATTCTTTTTAAAGAGAAAATTTTGTTTATAAGTGTATTAAAAAGAAGGGTTAAAAACAAATGTCATTAAAACATCGTTTACTATAAACCCAAAACAATTTACACTTAGCTTTATTTTTAAATGTTCCTTATTAAAGATTTTATTATCTATAAACTATCATTTATAACTTTTAAAACAACATTTATTACCCTAGAAGATAATAAACCAGTTAAAAATATTTTATAAATTTAAAACAATGTTAGCCATCCCGAAAGAAAATTAACCCAATTTATAACCTTTTATAACGTCAAAACAACATTAATTATCCCAAAGGAAAACTAATCAAATTGATAATCTTTTATAAATTTAAAGCAACATTAATTATCCCAAAGGAAAACAAATCAAATTAATAATCTTTTATAAATTTAAAATAACATTAATTATCCTAAAAGATAGTTAATCAAATTTATAACTTCTCTTATAAATTTTAATCAAAACTTAACCTTTGCTTTCAAAATTCTCAATATATTTGAAAATATAGTTAGCGCAAATACACGACCAAACATTTATTTTGTAAAAAATACAAGCACAAGTTCAACACATAAAAGAGTTTAAGGAGGTGATATTTCATAAGTGACGGTATAGCAAAAATCGCTATAGCGACACTTACACAAATCAAATAGTATATCACAAATATTTCAGCCAAACATCAATATAAGAAATAAATCAATATTGACGAGAAACCCCTTAGCGTCTCTCTATAAAAGTCTTCCATAAATTTCATATATATATATGTGTGTGTGTGTGTGTGTGTGTGCACTTCGAAGTGTACCTTAGTGACCTATTCGCTATCAAAACACTCTGACTTCTTCTTTTTGTCCCCTACAACAAAATGGTTATTTATGACATCCACTATCAAGCGGGATCGAACAACGATATATAGTTATGGGTTCCCTGTAAATCATACAATATGTCATCCGCTTTCCAAAGCGGGAATCCAAACAACACAAACAACCAACAAAAAACTATCATCCAAGCATTTAACAATAATCTATAGTAATACGAATATCATATAGTTTATTTAAAGTTGAGTTAAGTCACTAAAATTTCAAAGGATATTTTTGCATTCCGGTTTGATCTAAAATCGAAAGGCGTTCGATTTTAGCTCAAAATTCAACTAGCTCCAAATTTAATGAAACCAAATCAAATGCGTAGATATTGTTGATATGAGTCCAATGCAAAAGTCCACGTCCAAATCTGACCTCATATGAAATAGTTATTGAATTTATAAGTTTTTGGATTGAAAAATAAAATTAAATCCTTTAAATAATTTGTTAATCCACTAATTACCCAATTAAACTTCATCTCCTCCAAACGCTAATTACTACCGTGTACAAGTATCACAGTGCTTCCCCTCTTGTACATGCACGACTATCCTTCTTCTTCACTCAACGGAATCCAAATCCGACTTTGCGAACACATCATGCATCACCTCCTCTCTGCATCCATCACCTTCACTCAGAGCTCGAGCCCTTTATCCAAGATGCGATCTGAGGGACCCACCTTGACGTGGTCAAAGTCGCGTTTCACCAAAAAAAAGCATCGGGTCCCTAAAGCCTCATCGTCGGTGCTCCTCCTCGCCACAAACCCAAATTCAAACTCCATTTGTTCAAATTACACCTACATCATTGCTAAACCCAAACCCTAGCTACCTAAACCTCAAGCCCAAATGTCAATCTCGCCTAATCATCACCGCAACCCTCGAAACTTACATAGATCGAATCTCTCTCCTATACTAGTTCAAAGAACTTTATATTTTGTTTGTTGATAGCATGATTAAATTTTTAATTTTTAAATGGAGGAGTTCATTTTTAGCTCATTGGAACACAAAATGAAAGAGGGAAAGATGAAGAAGTGAAAAAATAGGAAAAGTTTAAGTGTTGATATTTCCATATTTATAAATAAAAACCAATTTCTTAACTTCAAACTCAAGTAAACAAAAATTTTCAAGCTAGCCAAGATTTTTAAGCAACCTATCACATCACCATTAAGCTTAGCAGAAAAAAATTTGATTTTGATTTTGTTTAAAATGTTCTGAAAAGAGAGTTTTGTGTTAGCCGCTACACAATATCCCGTTCGCATACAAACCACGAAAGACGGAAATAAAAATACGATCATGCATCAAAATGTGACATGATCATAAATCAATAATAAAATACGCAGATTATTTATTTTGTGAAATTTGTCAAATGATAATTTAAATATTAAGCAAATTAAAAATTATAGAAGAATCCTATAAATTCAATTAAAATACGTCATTAAAAATCAAGTCGTTTTATTAACAAATAATTCTTCTGATTAATATTTATTAATAAAAAGGAATTAAATAATGCTATTAAATCCATCTAATCAATATTAAATTCACAATTCAAATATTTAAATAATCCCTATGTCTAAATATAAGTTATTTATATTTTAAGAACCGATTATTTAAATATTTAAAATGAATTAAATATTCAAAATCAAAACGACAAAATTCTGGAATGTTACATGTACCCTCAATATTGTTGTGGTGAGATTAATGTAAGCACAACATCTATTTTTTGATTTATATTCTCCACCCTAGACATTATCTATTATATCACTATATTTACTTATTAGATGGTTTGGCTCTTTTAAGGGAATAACCATTACGATGGCCTCAAAGATGCCATTATATATTGTACACCTATTTCTTGAGTTTCTCATACCAGACTTAGTTCTGACATGTGGTTTTTGTTTTCCCTAAATTTCTCGTGTGCTCTTTCGAGCAATCTGAGAAAGGTAGGTTTTAGTTGGTTGTACTGGAGCTGAAAGAGATGAGCTGGATATTTCATCACCATGGTATTCTTATTTTCACTGTGTTACTACTATGTATATATCAACATTTGTGAGGATAGTTTGTTATAACTATCCAGGCTGATGATAGTATTTAGAATTATAACTCTGAAATGTTGTATATCTTAGAGTGATAGTTTTGTACTGCTTTTTGATGTTATACGTTATCATTCCGCTATGAGATTCTGATATCGTGTTCCTTCTTTTTTTTCTATTTCATTTTTCTTTTATTTAACCCTAACAATTTGTCTTTTCAGCACTTGAATGCCCGTCATATGAATACCATGGATGTATTAGTATCGACATTTGGGGTCGAAAAGGCGAGTCATTACAATATCAAAATACACTTTAGTGTATGTTGTGTAAGTGCAACATATCACATTATATACATAGTGTATGCATACTGTTTTAGGTGCTGGGATTTAAATCGCAGTACATATTCTTCCTTTATATACACATTGGTTGTCCAAAGCATTGTTTAAAATATTATATATATATATCGGTGTGTGTGTGTGTGTGTAAGTATATGTATGTGTGTGTCTAAATATATTTCAAACGTACAAACATATACACACACAAAGATATATATATATATATATATTGTCATTGAAACCTTTAATAAATCTAAATTAATTCAACCAAGTATTTTGAATTCATAATTTATTTCCAAAACTTACAATGATTTGATTTTGTGAAAAATTTGAAAATAGATCTTAATCAGTAAATCCAAATATAAAATATGTATATATTTTAATAATTTAATGTAAGATAATATATATATATATATTATAAGCAATGATGGTTTACTAAACGTATATTTATTTAACAATACTACTGCGTTGATTTACATTCATTTGTACTTCAATAGAATCCTCATTTTTTTATTAGTATGTATTTTTTTTAAATTAGAACCTCTTTTATGCAAAATAATTTTAAATTATTTTAACATACACGTATATGTACACACACATGTGTATGTATACTTATATATATATGTATGTATGTATCTTAAAATAGCAAAAACAATTTTGAATCAACAGAAATTATCATTAACAATTGAATAAATAGTTATACAAGACAATAAATTAATTAACAGATATATATTCAGATCAAAATTAATATAAATTATCAATAGAAATTACCAATTTCAATTCAAAACCAATTGTAAATGATAATAGGTTATAATACTTTAAGCTCTACACTTGTAAATGTAACGACCCGCTATTTTAGACTATTCGCATCCGCACATGTCGGACTTGAATAATTCAAAATACCAAATTGTTAATTTAAATTTGGCAAAACTGAGCATATACAGTAAATAAATAATCACAGATCACAGACACAGAGTAATAAATGCAGCGGAAACAAAAGATAGTAGTTCATGAAGCTACTATATACATATCAGAGTTAAATAAGGTACAACAGATGTCTCGAATACAATAGTCAAATACAAGAATCAGAATACAATCACTGGAATCAACTGGATATCTGAAAGCCGGATAGATAGCTGGATCTTCAAGCGAAGCTCCAACTCCAAAGGTGAGTCTCGAATACTGGTACACTCGGTCTGACCCGAGCGTAAAGCAAAACACAAAACACTCGAGTCAGGATTAACATTCTTATATCAATAAACCCAACTCAAGTGAAATAGCAACTGAAATACAAGTAACTCAAAGGATGTTTGGAATAACCATCCTTTAAGGATCCGTTAAACTATCTACTATGTAGTAGTGTACGATAAGTAGATAATGTCTATCAGTAATATAAAGTATCAAGATAGTGTTAAGGCGTTACCATTATCCCCCTTAACACATTTTATATAAGCGTTATAGTCTATACAGCACTGTAAACTCCACCGTAAACTAGTGGGATATCAGGGAGTACTCCATAGGTATAACACAAAACAAATCGTAGTGGTCGCGTATATAGGGATCCAAGTATGACAAGGCACATGAGGCAATACCCAAGGTAGTGAAACTACCGTTTGCCTGATCCGGACTGGTGAGAACGCATCGCCGCAGCGATCGCAACATCGCGAAACAACACTCCCAAAATCAAGGGTGCACCAATCGACAACAAGTAATGAGTAGTTTTCGAAGAAGTGTGTTCGCTCGAGGTAGCTAACCCCCATTTGGCCCGGCACGGCTCCTGTTTTAGTCATTTCCAATTTGACACAAGTGTCAAGTCTATCCATTATCGTTCTCTTTCTTCAATCAGCACGTACATCATTCCAACCACTTCATTCTGGATCACACTCCGCGTGTAGTTATTAAAGTGGTTTTCGGTTTAGACAGAGAGTATGTCCATAATCGATTCCGGTCTCTTTAATAACTTTCGTGATTTGAAATGACCCTCTCTTCTCTACCTTCATTTTGTAAGGAATTTTTTTTTTAGAGATGATATATGTATATATCATTTATTAACAAATACATTTTTCTAGGGTCATTTATTTTTTTTCAATAAACAAAATTTATCCAGGATCAAAGATTTTACCAATATAGATATATCAGTATAACCACAAAAATATGCACGCACATATGAAGATGCATGTGCCCCTCTAGTTTAATCAGGTCATGGCAAACAAGAGGTTACAGTGATTGATTAAATTTAATCAATCCCCACATAGCTTAATTTCATTTTATTATTTAAGTAATGAAAATCTTATTCATATAGGTAATAGTATGGTTTTCATTCTTTGATAGCTTGCTGGATTCTCCATGAAAATATGATTCATAGAACCCAGATAATTATGTTATGATTATCTGTAAAATCAATTGTATAGTGTCTGTGCTTTGAAAATGATATAAGCTTATATCATTTCCTATGTTTGCTTTCTTATAATATCTACCTTATATGCAAACTCATGTCTGGGATATTCTTAAGTGAATCATCATATTCCAGAAGCTTGATTCCTTGATACCAAGGTTCTAAACTAAATGAAATGCAGTCCGGGGTGAGTTTCCTCACACATGGATACTTAGCAAAATAAAATATGGATTAAACAGACTCTCTACTCAGACATATTTCAGAAGGTCTTAAAATGCATTTTGCCCAAAGCTTTAGTAAAGAGGGATTCAGATTTTATGTTAAAATTACTAAGGTACTGGTGTGACAGTGTCTGAGCAAATCATATCTGAACATGTAAATAATTTACTAATATGGATCTAACATCACTATCTTATAAAATCCCTACTGGTGATCCAACTTACAAAATTATAGCTAAAACTTTTCAACATTCCAGATAATAAAACTCAGATATTTTCAATACCAGTTCCAAGTCAAATTCTCAAAATACTTAACCAAATATCCAACATCACTCTGTACTTAGTACAATGGAAATTTTTTTTTCTTTTTAAAATATCATACATGCAAATTTCATCTTGTAAGCTCTTATCTATCTAATTCTAGCATGCTATAATCTTCTTCTCAATGCTTTGCTTCTACTCCTATCTAGAGGCTGCTGTCCCTGAAAAAGCATTTGAAGCTGCCTCATTTTAAATGAGACACCCCAGATGCCATTAGCACACTAGGGTCAGACACATGTCTGGTATGAGAAAATTCACAAAAGCAATTAATTAATTAGGTTAAAATTAAGTTAAGTACATATACATAAAGTTCTGTCCTTTGGAAACAGGTAATACTTGTGTGCATGCTCTGTGTCATTGTGCATGTGCATATTTTAATCTTTCTTTCCAAAGACTACATATATAAATATGGTACATACATTCAAGCATACAATTCAGTCATAGTCAAACAATCATTCACACCAAACAGGAAAATAACCAATATGAGTTAAATCATTTATTTCATCCTCATATTTCAATTCTGGGAAAAGCTCTAGTTTCCTCATCACATCAAATATTTTTCCCTTGGTATATTTATCTATCCTGGTCTCATCTGCAATATTTATGAATCAATGGACACACTATAATGAACTAATTCACTCCATTACACAAAGATCTCAGGACTTAAACAAGCCATGTGTCAACTTGCATTACTCAAGAACACAAGTCATTCCTGCAGTAATCTTGACCCCATTTTCCTAATCAAATTCTTAGGTACTTTCTCTTTTTAAATTTTTCAGAGCAAACCCAATCAGTGAGTTATTTTACAAAAACAAGCATTCATCTCATAGCATTCCTTGTCATTCTCATAAACAAACAGAGACAACCAAGCAATTTTAGTATTGGAACTTATTAAAACATGTTCTTGCAATTTTAAAGAGGTATAGACAACTAGCATTGGTTTATGGCTCTACGGGAAGATTTTATTGCAAACATCTGTGCTTTAGTTAACTCAGATTGACCAAGCTTCCTAAATCACAAAATCTATTTGCTGGGTGGATATTTTATATTTTCTTTGAATCAGGAGTGTCAGCACATAAGCAAGCCTATTGCACTCCTAATTCCTTTTCATTTTAAGCCTCGGCACATATACATATGTATATTGCAGCCCATATGCTTATCAGTCCTTCTGGTTTGAGCCAAAACCAACACTACTTGCTTATATTCAACATTTTATTTTCTAGGTATTTATTTATATTTCCATCCAACATCATATCAGAAAGGGATCTGGGTTTTTAAATTACTTATTCATGCATACTGATCATATCAAGAATATTCACAGAATAAAACAATCAGAACAACCATCAAGCATTAAAGCATTCTTAATTTCTAAAAAAAACAATCACATACTCTTTTGAGAAAAATTAATTTATAACAGGCTGCCTTCTTTAGGACTTAGTGCCTTAAGTTTTTGAGTGAGTTTTCTCACCTAGCTCTCTTCTTTGCTTCCTTAATTAATTGATGAACTTCTGCCTTTAGCCTCAAGCTCTTTTCCTTCCCTTGCCTTATGATTTCTATGGTGTTGTTTCTTTTTTTTTTCAAAGTTCTTTTCTGAGAAGGAGAGGAGGCTGCTGCATATACATACATACATACATATATATATATATATATATATACAGGGTCCTCCTTAGGGTTTTGGGTATTGGCTAAAGCCATTTTTGCCCACCAGAAAAATTATGTTATCTGCATTTTATTTGAACCCAAAATTCTACCCTTCCCGGCTTAATTTAGGTGAAGAGAAAAGTGGTTATATTCTTTTTGGTTAATTTCAGAAATTTGCTTTTCAGAAAATACTTTTTCCTTTGTTTACAATCATGCTAAAAATGTGACTTGATTTGTTATTTATCAAATACTCTTCCTAATTCTGCCTATACCAAGCATTTCCCTATTTTGTCTTATTTTTCCTATTTTTAGCTTTCATGTAAGTGGTATGTACTTCCTTTATTTATTTACAAGAGGACTACTCCTTTTTATATCCTCATTTTTTTTCTTTCTGCCTATATATTAAAATATGTCTGTATATTTTATTTTACTAATTTGGACTCTAGTATTTTATTAACATATATATACATAAGTCTTACTGAAATAATTAGTACACCCATATATATATTTATACATCATTCTGTATTGACACACACACACACACATGTACACTCAAAAATATTCAGTAGCATCCATATATGTATATTTACCTATGTATACAGCTTTTAAGGATTTAATCTATATATATATATATTCCCATACATATCAATATGTATTTATTCTTAGAGTTCAGGGATTTTAGCTTTAGTTCATGTGCATTTCCTGTGTACACATGTACACACATACTGATACACTATCAAGCTATATCAATTCCCTTTCAAAATTTATTTAAAAATTATTTTGAATTTATTTATATTTTTTAGAATAAATTTCTAAAATCTTGGGTCATTACATACACCTCTCCTTTTAGAAATTGTCTCCCACAATTTTTCCTAAGCTTAAAATAAATTTTTAAATAAATTTCCGAGAACCAGTACAATTTCAACCAAATGGATTTTTAGTTCTATAATAACTAAAAATATATGCATCTAAAATAAAGAAAACAATCAAAGGTCAGAATTACCTTTAATCTGAAAATAGCTTAGGATAATTCATCCTAACTTTGTCTTCTAATTCCCATGTGCAATCACTAGGATCAAGACTCCACTGTACCTTCACAAGTTTCAGAGATTTATTCCTCAATTTCTTCACATCGTTTGCCAAAATTCCCACTGGATCCTTTTCATAAATCAAATTAGAATTTATCTGCACTTGGGTTGGGGTCTCAAGAATTTCTGCCTTGTCATGGACCCATCTTCTCAATTGTGATACATGAAAAACATCATGTATGCCTTGCATGTTTTCTGGCAATTCCAACTTATATGCTAAGGAACCAATTCTTTCCAGAATTTTGTATGGTCCAATATATCTTGGGGTTAACTTGCCTTGTTTCCCAAACCTCAGCACATTTTTCATAGGTGAGATTTTGATGAAAACAAAATTTCCCACTTCATATTCTACCTGCCTCCTTCTCATATCTGCAAATTTCTTTTGCCTATCCTGAGCTGCTGCCATTCTTCTTCTTATCAACTCAATTTTCTCCTTAGTTTCTTGTATGTACTCAGGTCCTAAAATAGACCTTTCTCCTGCTTCTACCCAACAAACAGGTGACAAACAGGGTTTACCATATAAGGCTTCAAATGGAGCCATTCCTATGGTACTTTGATAGTTGTTATTGTATGTAAATTCAACTAGATGAAGATAATCTTCCTAGTTGCCCCCAAAATCCAGTATACATGCTCTCAACATGTCCTCTAAAACTTTGTTTACTACCTCAGTCTGCCCATCTGATTGAGGATGGTAGGCAGTACTTAGGCATAGTTCACTTCCCATTGCTTCTTGAAAGCTTCTCCAGAATTTTGAGGTGAAGATGGTATCCCTATCACTCACAATGGTTTTGGGAATGCCATGTAACTTTACCACTTCCTTTATAAAAGTTTGAGCTAATTTTGGTGCTGTCCTTTCTGACTTGACTGGGATGAAGTGTGCTACCTTGGTTAGCCTATCAACTATCACCCATATGCTTGTATTGCCTCTCTTAGATCTAGGCAGTCCATCTATGAAGTCCATATGTAACGACCCTGAAATTCCAACCCAATTTTAAAATTTTTAGAACCGTTATTTTAATATAAAACGTGAAACTTACATACGATTTCAATTAACGTCCAAACTTTGTTTCTAAATTGCGCCTAGATGGTTATAGATATGGGTAAAGTTTCGTCGGAAAATACCGCAGTAAATTTCATTCGCATTTTATTGTACATCAGTTCATTTTAAAACGTGAAAATTTTATCTTTCGAACCTAAATATTTTTACATAGAAAAATTCTAAATCATCTTCTGACTAAGACGTCATTTTTCGTTTTTCAAAATTTGGACATCTTTAGCTCCGTCGATCTTATTCTTCTGCGTTTTTGCTGCATTCTCCGTAATGGAAAATTTCGAATTTTTATAATTTAGTTATACCACTGATATTTATAGACCATTGCGTTCGCCTCGTCACGCTGATCAAAATGGTATATTAATTTGTGTCAATCGGAGTTCGGCGTTGCAAATTATAATTGTTTAACGAATGTGGATGCGTCCGTAAATTCAAAGAAAAAACCATTACACTTGCGTTGCCACCTCAGCATATATTTGGTCAGCAAATAATGATCCAGCTGCCACAAAATATTTTGAAAGTGTAAACGTCATTTTGGGAAATCCACTCAGCCTCGGGACCACGCGCTTGGCATCATTGCTCTGTGCATTCCATAGTATATGCAGCATTTATTCCCTGTCTACACTTCCACTCTCATTGTTTGCTCACTTTTCTCTCTGGTACGTGACCTCTCTTCCTCCTCTCATCTTTCTTTTATTTTATTTTGTTCTCTTCTCTCTGCATGAAACCAACCAAAAAAAAATAAGAGAAAACTTCTTCAAACCCATGCAGTCTCTCTCCAACCTCCACCCAGCTCCCCCAGCCCTCTTCCACCCCAGCCCTTCCCACCTCCCCCAGCCCAGCTCCCCAGCCCCTCCCTCCAGTCACCTGCCCTCCCAGCCCCCTCCCAGCTTCCCCCAGCCCCTCCCAGCTCCCCCTCCCAGCCCCTCCCAGCCCCCCTCCCAGCTCCCCCAGCCCAGCCCCCCAGCCCCTGCCAGCTTCCCCCAGCCTCTTCCAGCTCCCCCTCCCAACTCCCTCAGCCCCTCCCGGCTCCCCCTCCCAGCCCCTCCCAGCTCCCTCAGCCCCCTCCCAGCCCCTCCCAGCCCCCTCAGCCCCCTCCCAGCCCCTCCCAGCTTCCCAGCTCCCCCCAGCTCCCCCAGCCTCAGCCCAGCCCCAGCCCCAGCCCAGCTCTCCCAGCTCCCCCCAGTTCCAGCCTGCCCCTGCCCTCCAGCCACCTGCCCCCCCCCAACTCGGCCCTGCCCCTCCAGCCCAGCCCTCCAGTCCGCCCCTGCCCTCCAGCCCAGCCCTCCAGTCCGCCCCTGCACTCCAGCCCAGCCCTAGCCCTCCAGTCCTCCCCTGCCCTCCAGCCCAGCCCTCCAGTCCGCCCCTGCCCACCAGCCCGGCCCTGCCCTCCAGCCCAGCCCTCCAGTCCGCCCCTGCCCTCCAGTCCGCCCCTGCCCTCCAGTCCCCTGCCAACCAGTCCGCCCAGTCCAGCCTTGCCTTCCCGTTCCTATCAGTCCAGTTCGCCCTACCCCGCTTGCTCCTCTGCCCATTACCCTCTCCGTCGTTCACCTTCGTCCCTCGTCATAACAGTCCCGACCCCGACCACCATGCTTTCTTTGAATACATAGTATATACACAATGTATTAGTTTGCAAAGTATAGAGAAGTTTGATTTTATTATATGGGCTATAATATCTCAGATGTTGTTTCGCTTGCTTGACAGTTGTAGCTGATCCGGGATCTCAGGTCTAGGCTTCCATCTACCTTATTTTGCATCTAGTTCCTTTTTTTGGGTATGGTTTGTATATATTCAAATCAATATATATATTGCAATTAACAAATTATTGATTAATTATTTGTTGATTGTAGTTTGTGCTCGTTTTGCATCGTGTTTATTAGGGTCTATTTATCTATTCGTCTTCGTGCTTCGTCATCTTCTCTAACCTCGCAAGGTGAATATTTCATTCACGACTCAAGCTATTATGCTGTGATAATCAAGTGATAATTGTTATGAATATTAATTTGGATATTAAAATGGTTGATTGTTAAAATTGTTGAAATAAAAATTGTAAATCGCCATGCAAGTAAAATTTGAACATTGTTAGTTTACGACAAAAGGGTTGTGACACTAAAATTGTTATGCGATGTTGAAAGTGGTTGTTAATATAAGTGAGATTTAATATGAAATTGAAATTGGTATAGGATAGCCAACAATTTAAAATGGATTATATATGTTGAACTTGACCCCTTTGGACGTTAAATAAATCGTCGCGTAGACATAGCGGTAACTACACTTTGAACCATTGAATGTATGATTGATGTAGAAATTTGATAATAGACACCAAGTGAAACCATGATCTTTAATCCGCATGAGACAATGGTGTGGATTCTAGGGATAATTATATTAATTTGCATAAATAACAAAGTTAAGTTAATATGATATTTCGGGATTATTTGAATAAATTGTTAAATTGTTATGTATGTTTGCTATTGCTTGTTTATTTACTTTGACACCATCCCAATTATCACACTGCAAGTTCCCTTTGCTATGCTTTGTTTTATATCGAATGATATCGGGTTGAAATGATAAATACCCAATTAAACAACTTGGCCTAGGATAGATAATTAAAATAAGAAACCCGATTGGTCAACAAAAATTATTTTTGAAATTGAAATCTATTTGAAATTAAGGAATGAACTTAACAATTTGTTTGGGAATTAGGTAACGAACTTAATGGATTTAATCAATGGTTTAAATCGAAATAAATTAATAGGAATAAATCAATGGAGTTTAATTGAAACGGATTAATAAGCCTATTTAATTGAATAAAATGAATTGGCAAATTTATTTGAAATGAGATTTAAAAACAAGGAAGTTTTAGAATTTAATAAATTAAAATTTTATTAGATGTGTTAGATTTAGACTTGAAATCGGTTTTAATTAAATAGATTTGAAACTTGTCGTAAATTAAGTTTGAAATTTGGAAATTTGACTTAAGTGGAATACGAAACTAACTAAAGTTTTAGGGATTTAATATAGTGATAATTTAAATTTAAAATGATTTTAAATTTAATAAAATTGATTTAATCAAATTTATGATTATGGTTAATGTAACGATGAATGTAAATACGAATTGAAATGAATAGAATTTGGTTTAAATAATGTGAACTAAAATTTACCATTAAATCAAATTAATTGGAGTATTAACTAAATTTAGGAAGTGAAATTTAGATCTTATTAAGTGGAACATGAATACTTAATTTTATTGTTAATACAAATGTTGAACTAAAAATTGCATTTGGAAAAATGTTTTAATATCCGAAATAATTGAATCGTGAAATGTCAAATTTTGGAAGTCAAATTTGCACCTTGACTTTTGGACTTGATTTGTTTAAACGTTAATTTAAATGACCATCGGGTAATAAATACGTAGTTATTAAAGAGACCGGGATCGGATATGGACATACTCTCTGTCGATACCGAAAACCACTTTAATAACTATTATACACGGAGTGTTGATCCAGAACGAAGTGGATGGTTTGGTGAACGCATGGACTGAAGAAAGAGAACGATTTTGGATGACCCCTGACATGACTAAAACAGGAGCCGCGCCGGGCCATTGAGGTTCGCCACCTCTAGCGGACACACTTCTTCGATACCATATCTATTACTTTTGTGATTCGATTTGGGTGCACCCCTTGATTTGGGAGTGTTGTTTCGCGGTGTTGAGGTAGTAGCTGCTATGCTCAACATCAGTCCGGATCACACAACTACTAGTATCCTAGTTGGTATCGCCTCATGTACCTTGTCATACTGATTATCCTATTCGCGACCACTACGTTTTGGTTTGTACCTTTAGTATATGGATTGCCCTCTGGTGACTTCCGGATTTGGGGAAACTACGGTCTTGTATATGCTCTTGGGAATAAAATGTGTTAAGGGGATTATGGTAACGCCTTAACACTATTTTAATATCGTACTTTACTGATTAGACATTATCTATCTATCGTATTCTATTGTATATATAGATAGTTTATCGGATCCTTAGAGATGTTATTTTATCCATCTTTAAGTTATGAACTATTTCCTTGCACTTGATTTAATTGCATAAGATTTTGAGTCCTGACTCGAGTGTTTCTTTTGCATATGCTCGGGTTAGTCTGAAGCTATCCAGTTTGCTGATCAAGGTTGGTTGAAGATGTTGAAGGCTTAGCATTTATCTTTATCAGTCTATTTCTATTCCTGTATCGATGTCCTAGTCTGTTGGACATTTATGTATTTTCTTTCAGTCACTTTATGTTAAGACATTGTTGTATTTTATGTAGTAGCTTCATGAACTGCTATTATGACGATGTAATTTCCGCTGCATTATTCTATGACTGTTCTATGTCTGTGATGTTGTATTGATTCTCATTTACATTTATGTATTTATAATCCCATAACGATTCGTGTTTTGTATTATTTAAGTTGACATGTGTGGATTATTGTCAATTTAAATGGTCCAAATATACGGGTTGTTACAGTTGGTATCAGAGCTTCGGTTTCCCTAAAAACCTTAGTTTGGGATTATATATAAACTCATTAGAGATAGGGTAGCAATACCCTAGAATGAGGAGAATCGGTTCAATATCCAAATCCTTTCATTTCAAACTTCTTTGATTCATTGATTAGACTTTCCTTTAAAAAAATTCTATGATTTTCTATCCTTTGGCTTTAACAATCTCTTTGGTATTTCAGAATGGGTACCAGAGGAAACCATAGAGGAGGAAGGGGCCATGGTCCTGCTCAGGCTGCACCTATCGCTCCAGCTCCTGTCAATTTCACCATTCTGAGTAAGGAGTATACACAGTTGGGAGGTATTAAGTTTTCTGGATCCGAGAACATTATTGAGGCTCAGCAATGGCTTAAAGGCTTAGAGAAGATATTTTCCGGTCTGGAGATCACTGATGCTCAAAAGCGTCAGCTTGCTGCCTGGCAACTTCAGGATGCCGCGCAAGATTGGTGGGAATCAGTTACTTCTCGTATCGAGGAGAACACCATCACTTGGGCCCAGTTTAGGTATAAATTTTTTGGATCTAGTAGTCTAAATTCTTCTTTTAATCTTTGGAATGTTATTCATCTTGTCTATCTTTTGATTAGGGATACTTTCTCGGCACAGTGGATGCCAGTGCTGGGAAAACCCAACTTTATAGAGCTTTTATGGATATTAAGCAAGGCAGTATGACCTTTTCGGAGTACGAGAGGAAATTCAACGAACTCTCCAAGTTCGGCCCGGGATTGATTGATACACCCCTTCTCAAGAACGAGAAGTTCATTTTGGGAGCTAGACCAGAGTATTATGACTTGCTTACTGGCCACACTCACTGCACCTTCACAGAGCTTGTTGACTATGCTCTTAGATACGAGGCAAAGTCTAGGGGACCTACTGCAAAGGCCACTCCCACTCAGCCCTCCTCTAGCCAGCCCGGGAAGAGGAAGATGAACTTTGATCAACAAAAGAAAGCTTGGCAGAAGACTATAGGATTGGGATATGCTCAGAAAAGCCCAATCGACCTTGCTAATATCACTTGCTTCAAATGCGATAAGAAGGGCCATTATGCTAATAGTTGTCCATCCACCGGAGCTGCTGTGCCACCACCTTCTACGGCTAGGAAAGATTTATGCTATGTCTGTCTCCAGCCGGGTCATTTCAAGAAAGAGTGCCCAATGTATAAGCGTGGCAAACCATCTGGAGTATTTGCTATCACCACCCCTACACCGCCTGCTCAGGATGACCAAGGTACCTTACGAAGTACTTTTTCATTACATGATTTACCTATTAGGGTATTATTCGATATTGGTGCTTCTCATAGCTTCATATCTATCGATCTTTGTAATAAGCTCAAATTAGAACCTACTCTTGCTACTGCTTCCTTATGCGTCTCCAATCCTATTGGAGGACTTGCCAACCTCAGTAGAATTTGTAAAGAGGTTGTGCTCTTGTATGGAAGATACCGTTTCACTTGGGATTTTTATGTACTTGGCTTCGCAGCATTTGACATCTTGTTAGGTGCTGATTGGTTAAGGAAATTCGATGCTGTTATTTCTTGCAAAGCTTGTTCTGTTTCTCTAGTCAACGACAAGGGCCTACCGCTTGTCATTGAATGCAAATCACCGCAGAAATATACCGGAAGCTTCATATTCTCCCTTGATGCTCACCCGGATGATCTTAGTACTACCCCAATTGTTCAGAAATTTCCCGATGTATTTGGAGAGGTCAACTCCCTACCACCTAAACGGGAAATCGATTTCCGCATTGACCTTATTCCTGGAGCTACTCCTGTAGTTCTTCCTCACAGAAGGATAGCGCCTAAAGAAAAAGCTGAACTTAAAACTCAAATTGACGATCTATTCGCTAAGGGTTTGATTAGGAGAAGTTGTTCTGAATGGGGCGCCGTAGTTGTATTTGTCACCAAATCGGATGGGTCCCTTCGCATGTGTGTTGATTACAGGGAGCTGAACAAACGCACTCTCAAGAACCGCTATCCGATGCCTCGCATCAATGATTTATTCGATCAGCTCCATGGAGCTAAAGTTTTCTCCCAACTTGATCTTGCCACTGGGTTCCACCAACTTAGTGTAGCAGAAGATAGTATTCATAAGACAGCTTTCCGTGCCGAAAACGGATTCTATGAATGGTTGGTTATGCCGTTCGGTTTGACCAACGCACCTGCTTATTTCGTCGACTTAATGAATCGAGTCTTCCGCGATGTTCTTAACAAGTTTGTTCTTATTTTCATTGATGATATTCTCGTCTTCTCCAAGGACAAGAAGGAGCATGAGACACATCTTGCTTATGTTCTAGAAACTCTCCGAAATCATCAACTTAAGGCCAAATTCTCTAAATGCCACTTCTGGCGAGACGAAGTGAGATTCCTGGGCCATATAGTTTCTGAAAATGGGATTTCGGTCGATCCAGCTAAGATCGCCGTAATCAATGTAAGTTCTATCCTATTCGCTATTTCTATTCAATTTCTCTTATCCCTTTCTAATTTGAAATTTATCTACAGGATTGGGAGACTCCCAAAACTCCTACTGATATCCGTAGCTTCTTGGGCTTGGTCGGCTATTATCGTAGATTTATTGAGCACTTTGCTCGAATTTCTGCCCCACTCACTGCTTTAACCCGAAAGGATGTCAAGTTTATTTGGAGTGAGAAGTGCGAATCAGCTTTTAATGAATTGAAGCGTAAGTTAACTTCAGCCCCAGTTCTTGCGGTAATCGACGAAAGTGAAGGATTAACTGTCTATACAGATGCTTGCCGAGAAGGTTTAGGCGCTGTTCTTATGCAAAACGGAAAGGTTATTGCTTATGCTGGCCGCCAGTTGAAGATCCATGAAGTAAACTATGCAACTCATGATCTAGAGCTTCTTGCAGTTGTATTTGCTTTGAAACTGTGGAGGCATCATCTTTTGGGAACTAAATTTGAATTATTCACTGATCATAAGTCCTTGAGATATATCTTTTCTCAGAAGGATTTGAACCAGAGACAAGTTCGATGGCTTGAATTCTTAGCTGCATATGATCTCGACATCAATTATACTCCTGGGAAAGAAAATGTTGTAGCTGATGCTTTGAGCCGTAGAAAAGCATTGTCATGTTGTAATCTTGTAGAAGGCATGCTATTTCAGCTTGTTATCTCCCCATCTCTTGTGGATCGCATCAAAGCTAAGCAATATGAGGACACCTTGCTCTATCGCATGAAGGAGTTAGTTCTTGGTAGAGTTGGAAATGCCGACAGTAAAGTGGGAGCACAGATAGATAGTAATGGAGTTCTGAGGATTGACAACCGTATTTGTGTTCCTAATGTCGATGGATTGAGACAAGAAGTGCTTAGAGAAAACCATCAGCCATCACTTTCATTTCATCCTGGTGTCACTAAGATGTACCGAAATATGAAGCGTTTATATTGGTGGAGTGGGATGAAGAGAGATATTTCTGTATATGTCAGTAGATGCACCACTTGCCAACAAGTCAAGGCCGATCACCGGAAGACGGCAGGATTACTTCAACCCCTAGAGATTCCGTGTTGGAAATGGGATCAGATTTCTATGGACTTCATTGATGGATTACCGAGGACCAGAAAAGGGAACGAGAGTATTTGGGTGATTGTTGATAGGTTGACCAAATCTGCTCATTTTATTCCTGTTAAGACCACTCGTACTGCTTTGAGTTTGGCCGAGATGTATATGAGAGAGATTGTTAGACTTCATGGGGTTCCATCTAGTATTGTGTGCGATAGAGACCCTTTATTCACTAGTAAATTCTGGAAGGCATTTCAGGACGTCTTGGGCACTAAACTGAATCTAAGCACAGCTTATCATCCTCAAACAGATGGCCAAACTGAAAGGGTGAATCAGATTTTGGAGGATCTGCTCCGAGCTTGCATAATTGATTTCGGTGGATCTTGGGAAGACCATCTCCATTTGGTGGAATTCACTTATAATAATAGTTATCAGGTATGTCAAAATTTCAATTTGAACAAGCAAATTTGAATTGAAATTTAACCACCTTTATATTCAGGCAAGTATCGATATGGCACCGTTCGAAGCTTTATATGGACGGCCATGCAAATCGCCAGCTTGTTGGATTGAGCCTGGTGATCGATTGGTTCTAGGCCCAGATATGATTATAGAAGCATCCGAAAAGGTTAATGAGATCAGAAGAAAGATGAAGACCGCACAGGATAGGCAGAAGAGCTATGCAGATAGGCGTAGAAGAGAGTTGGAATTCCAGGTTGGGGATGAGGTATTCCTTAAGGTATCACCTTTGAAAAATGTTATTCGATTTGGTCGTAGAGGGAAGCTCGCTCCTAGATTTGTTGGACCATTCACTATCACTGAGAGAATTGGTACACTAGCCTACAGAGTTGCACTACCGGAGAAATTTGAGGGCGTGCACAACGTATTCCACGTTTCGCACCTTTGGAAGGTTGTACATGATCCATCCATGACCATTCCTATTGCTCAGTTAGATGAGGTTGATATTGAGCCGGATTTGACTATAGAGAGGAGACCACTTCGTATTATTGATAGGGATACGAAGCAGCTTAGAAGGAAATCTGTTAGCCTAGTCAAAGTCCAATGGAGTCCCAATGATCGTGATTGTACTTGGGAAACCGAGGAGAGTATCCGAGATTCTAATCCAGAATTATTTGTTGAAGGTAAATTCTATTCGATATTCTATACTTAATTTGATAATCTATTCTATATCCATCGTATCTCTGTTATCTGTTCTTCCACTCTTTACCCTGTTCCTTTTCGAGGATGAAAAGTTTTGAGTAGGGGAGAATGTAACGACCCTGAAATTCCGACCCAATTTTAAAATTTTTAGAACCGTTATTTTAATATAAAACGTGAAACTTACATACGATTTCAATTAACGTCCAAACTTTGTTTCTAAATTGCGCCTAGATGGTTATAGATATGGGTAAAGTTTGGTCGGAAAATACCGCAGTAAATTTCATTCGCATTCTATTGTACATCAGTTCATTTTAAAACGTGAAAATTTTATCTTTCGAACCTAAATATTTTTACATAGAAAAATTCTAAATCATCTTCTGACTAAGACGTCATTTTTCGTTTTTCAAAATTCGGACATCTTTAGTTCCGTCGATCTTATTCTTCTGCGTTTTTGCTGCATTCTCCGTAATGGAAAATTTCGAATTTTTATAATTTAGTTATACTACTGATATTTATAGACCATTGCGTTCGCCTCGTCGCGCTGATCAAAACGGTATATTAATTTGTGTCAATCGGAGTTCGGCGTTGCAAATTATAATTGTTTAACGAATGTGGATGCGTCCGTAAATTCAAAGAAAAAACCAGTACACTTGCGTTGCCACCTCAGCATATATTGGTCAGCAAATAATGATCCAGCTGCCACAAAATATTTTGAAAGTGTAAACGTCATTTTGGGAAATCCACTCTGCCTCGGGACCACGCGCTTGGCATCATTGCTCTGTGCATTCCATAGTATATGCAGCATTTAGTCCCTGTCTACACTTCCACTCTCATTGTTTGCTCACTTTTCTCTCTGGTAAGTGACCTCTCTTCCTCCTCTCATCTTTCTTTTATTTTATTTTGTTCTCTTCTCTCTGCATAAAACCAACCAAAAAAAAAGAGAAAACTTCTTCAAACCCATGCAGCCCCTCTCCAACCTCCACCCAGCTCCCCCAGCCCCCTTCCACCCCAGCCCTTCCCACCTCCCCCAGCCCAGCTCTCCAGCCCCTCCCTCCAGTCACCTGCCCTCCCAGCTCCCTCAGCCCCCTCCCAGCTTCCCCCAGCCCCTCCCAGCTCCCCCAGCCCAGCCCTCCAGCCCCTGCCAGCTTCCCCAGCCCTCCATCCCCTGCCAGCTTCCCCAGCCCAGCCCTTCAGCCCCTGCCAGCTTCCCCCAGCCTCTTCCAGCTCCCCCTTCCAACTCCCTCAGCCCCTCCCAGCTCCCCCTCCCAGCCCCTCCCAGCCCCCTCCCAGCTCCCCCAGCCCAGCTCCCTCAGCCCCTCCCAACTCCCCCCAGCCCCTCCCAGCTCCCCCAGCCTCAGCCCAGCCCCAGCCCAGCTCTCCCAGCTCCCCCTCCCAGCTCCCCCCAGCTCCAGCCCACCCCTGCCCTCCAGCTACCTGCCCCCCCCAACTCGGCCCTGCCCCTCCAGCCCGCCCCTGCCCTCCAGCCCAGCCCTCCAGTCCGCCCCTGCCCTCCAGCCCTCTGCCCTCCAGTCCGCCCCTGCCCTCCAGCCCAGCCCTCCAGTCCGCCCCTGCCCTCCAGCCCTCTGCCCTCCAGCCCATCCCTCCTGTAACAACCCGCATATCTATCGATTTTATATTTAAATATTTTATCGTTAGTCGGATGTTAGTCCGAAAATCTACTTTTTGCTTACGGTCAAATTAGGACTCGAGACCACTTCCATTGAGTTCAAAATGACGTTTGCGATCTTTTTGAGTGTAAACTTCGATATGTTTGGAGATAGTGAACTTTTCGGCACTTTTTCCCGCCTTTGACTTTGGTTTGGACTGCACCCCTTTAGTTCAGCCCAACCATCTTCCTCACTTTATCAAAACACTTCAAGCTTTGTCAAAAATGGTGGTGGGAAGTGGAAATTAAAACTCCAAACACAAATTCTATTGCAAATCCGAGATTCAACATCAAATTCACGTGAAGAACATTGATTCAAGCTTGTTGGTGTTCTTGCTTTGCTCTCAAATCTCCATCTTCACCAAATTCCGTGAAAAGGTGAGATTTTTAATCTCACATCTCGCCTATAACTGCCATTGGGTTGTTGGAAATGACTTCCTATCACTTTAGCATTAATGTTTGCAACTGGTTTGGATTGAATTGGTGAGAAACTCAAGTTTCAGTGCTGTTTGCAAAATCTGGCCCTAGGTCGTTCTTCCCTCCTTAGGTCGTCCAGGCTGCTAGCTCGCGTGTTGAAAAGTCTCCACTTTCTTAGGTCGTTCACGAGTTAAGTCTTAGGTCGTTCGCCCTTAAGTCTTAGGTCGTTGCCGACCTATAATCCCCAGGCAAAATCTTAGGTCGTTGCCGACCTATAATCCCCAGGCAAAATGTTAGGTCGTTCGCCCTTAAGTCTTAGGTCGTTGCCGACTTATAATCCCCAGGCAAAATGTTAGGTCGTTCGCCCTTAAGTCTTAGGTCGTTGCCGACCTATAATCCCCCAGGCAAACTTTAGGTCGCAAGCCTTAAGTCGCGAGTCTTAGGTCGCGAACCACGTTAGGTCGCGTACCCTTAGGTCGCGAATCACCTTAAGTCGCGTAACCCTCTTAAGTCGTAGGTCGTCTCCGACCTAATATTTCCCCTGCTATTTCACTAGGTCGCTTGACCTTAAGTCGTAGGTCGTCTCCGACCTATGCCCACTAAATCGCATCCCACTTAGGTCGCAGGACTTTGTTAAGTCGTAGGTCGTCTCCGACCTTATCCTTAGTCTTATTAGGTCGCGTGAACTCTTAGGTCGTATGACCTACTTTTCCTTAGGTCGCTGGACCAGCTTGCCTTCACTAAGTCATTCTGTATTGACACACACACACACATGTACACTCAAAAATATTCAGTAGCATCCATATATGTATATTTACCTATGTATACAGCTTTTAAGGATTTAATCTATATATATATATATTCCCATACATATCAATATGTATTTATTCTTAGAGTTTAGGGATTTTAGCTTTAGTTCATGTGCATTTCCTGTGTACACATGTACACACATACTGATACACTATCAAGCTATATCAATTCCCTTTCAAAATTTATTTAAAAATTATTTTGAATTTATTTATATTTTTCAGAATAAATTCCTAAAATCTTGGGTCATTACATACACCCCTCCTTTTAGAAATTGTGTCCCACAATTTTTCCTAAGCTTAAAATAAATTTTTAAATAAATTTCCAAGAACCAGTACAATTTCAACCAAATGGATTTTTAGTTCTATAATAACTAAAAATATATGCATCTAAAATAAAGAAAACAATCAAAGGTCAGAATTACCTTTAATCTGAAAATAGCTTAGGATAATTCATCCTAACTTTGTCTTCTAATTCCCATGTGCAATCACTAGGATCAAGACTCCACTGTACCTTCACAAGTTTCAGAGATTTATTCCTCAATTTCTTCACATCTTTTGCCAAAATTCCCACTGGATCCTTTTCATAAATCAAATTAGAATTTATCTGCACTTGGGTTGGGGTCTCAAGAATTTCTGCCTTGTCATGGACCCATCTTCTCAATTGTGATACATGAAAAACATCATGTATGCCTTGCATGTTTTCTGGCAATTCCAACTTATATGCCAAGGAACCAATTCTTTCCAGAATTTTGTATGGTCCAATATATCTTGGGGTTAACTTGCCTTGTTTCCCAAACCTCGGCACATTTTTCATAGGTGAGATTTTGATGAAAACAAAATTTCCCACTTCATATTCTACCTGCCTCCTTCTCATATCTGCAAATTTCTTTTGCCTATCCTGAGCTGCTGCCATTCTTCTTCTTATCAACTCAATTTTCTCCTTAGTTTTTTGTATGTACTCAGGTCCTAAAATAGACCTTTCTCCTGCTTCTACCCAACAAACAGGTGACAAACAGGGTTTACCATATAAGGCTTCAAATGGAGCCATTCCTATGGTACTTTGATAGCTGTTGTTGTATGTAAATTCAACTAGATGAAGATAATCTTCCCAATTGCCCCCAAAATCCAGTATACATGCTCTCAACATGTCCTCCAAAACTTTGTTTACTACCTCAGTCTGCCCATCTGATTGAGGATGGTAGGCAGTACTTAGGCATAGTTCACTTCCCATTGCTTCTTGAAAGCTTCTCCAGAATTTTGAGGTGAAGATGGTATCCCTATCACTCACAATGGTTTTGGGAATTCCATGTAACTTTACCACTTCCTTTATAAAAATTTGAGCTAATTTTGGTGCTGTCCTTTCTGACTTGACTGGGATGAAGTGTGCTACCTTGGTTAGCCTATCAACTATCACCCATATGCTTGTATTGCCTCTCTTAGATCTAGGCAGTCCATCTATGAAGTCCATAGATATATCTTCCCACTTCCACTGTGGTACACTAAGAGGCTGCATCAACCCTGATGGCCTTTGGGTTTCAGCCTTGACTTGTTGGCAAGTCATACATTTGGCAATGTATTTAGCTACATCAGATTTCATCCCCTTCCACCAGAAGTCTCTTTTCAAATTTTGGTACATCTTTGTGTTGCCTGGGTGTATGGAGTATTTACTTCTGTGATATTCATTCAATATCTCTTTCTTCAATTCTGTGTCCTCTGGCACACACATCCTATTTTGGTATCTCAGATAACCATTTTTATCAATATGGTAATTCATCACTTCTTCCCCTTTTAAGAGGAGCATTTTCTTCTCCAATAAGTTTGTATCCTGTTCTTGCATTTTTCCTACCTTCAGAATTAAGTCTGGTTGAAGTGCCAATAAGCTTAACTTCCCTTTACTTTCTTGTGCACCTTGCACCTGCTCATCTATGTGCACACAACCATTCTCCCTAATCTCTAACTCAATTAGCAAAGATAAGTCTTTAAATTCTTCTATCATCATCATAGCCAATTTAGCATGCTGTCTACTTAGAGCATCTGCAACTTTGTTTGCTTTGCCTGGTGTATAAAGTATGTCAAAGTCATAGGCAGCTAAGAACTCCACCCATCTATGTTGCCTCATGTTCAAATCTTTTTGTGAAAATAAATATTTTAGAGACTTGTGGTCAGTGTAAAGTTCAAACTTAGTGCCTAATAAATAATGTCTCCAAAGTTTCAAAGCATAGATCACAGCTGCTAATTCAAGGTCATGTGTGGCATACCTTACTTCATGGGGTTTAAGTTGTCTGGATGCATATGCAATGACTTGGCCTTGTTGCATCAACACTGCACCCAAGCCAAATCCACTAGCATCTGTGTATACAACTAATTCTTCATTTCCATGAGGTACCTTTAAAATTGGAGCATTCACCAATGCCTCCTTCAACTGTTCAAAAGACTTTTCACATTTTCTGACCAAACAAAAGCTTGGTTCTTCCTGGTTAGGTTAGTGAGTGGTGTAGAAATTTTTGAAAAATCTTTTATAAATCTCCTATAATACCCTGCCATCCCCATAAATGACCTTACTTCACTCACATTGCTTGGCCTCTTCCATGCTTGAATAGCCACTACTTTATTGGGGTTCACAGAAATTCCTTGGGCAGATATAACATGGCCCAGAAATTGCACTTCTTCTTTCCAAAATTCACATTTTGAGTATTTTGCCTTTAAGTCTTTTTCCCTTAGTCTAGACAAAACCTTGTGCAGATGACTTTCATGCTCTTCCATTGTTTTGGAATAAATTAAAATGTCATCTATAAAAATAAGCACAAACTTGTCTAAATAATCTCTAAAGGTTCTGTTCATTAAATCTACAAAGTATGATGGTGCATTGGTCAAGCCAAATGGCATAACCAAAAATTCATACAACCCATATCTAGTGTTAAAGGCAGTGTACTTGATGCTTGATTCCTCCACCTTCATTTGATGAAAACCAGATGCTAAATCTAGTCTAGAAAATACTTTTGCCCCTGCTAATTGATCAAAAAGATCATCTATTCTTGGCAGTGGGTATTTATTTTTAATGGTTACTTTGTTTAATTCCCTATAATCTATGCAGAGTCTCAAAGTTCCATCTTGTTTCTTAACAAACACCACTGGTGCTCCCCGGCAAGAATTACTGGGTCTTATAAAACCCTTATTTTCTAATTCCTCTAATTGTTTCTTTAATTCTTTTAGTTCATTTGGCCCCATTCTTGTTGGCTTTTTAATCACTGGGCTTGCTCCTGGAACTAAATGAATTTGGAATTCCACTGGCCTATGGTTTGGAACTCCATTAACCTCCTCAAAAACATCCAAGTATTCATTGACTATGGGAATTTCCTCAATAATATGTTCACTGAAATCTTTTCCCAAATCAATCAAATGACACAATTTTCTTCCCTTGGACACTTCACACAAAATTGTGATCCTCTGGCTTCCATGGTTTTGCAATGATATGGTGGATGAGTCTAAGTTAATTATAGCCTTGAATTGCTTTAACCAGTCTACTCCCAAAATGACACCTATGTTTGGGTAATTTAAAACATATAAATTGGAAATAAAAGTATCTCCTCCTATGTTTAATCCCACATCCACACAGATCATGTTTAAAACACTAGAACTTCCCAGTGGACTTTGTATATGTAAAGGGGTTTCAACCAATATGCAACTTAATTTCAGCATTTTAACTAATTCATAGGAAATTAAAGAATGAGTTGCTCCAGTATCATACACTACTGCTATGGGTACATTACAAATAAATAGTGTACCTTCCACTTGACTGTGCTTCTCGGCATTGATCTCCACTATTTTGCCTTTTCCTTCCAAGTTTGCTAATTTTCCCTGCTGCTTATTCTCAGGACAATTTCTTTTCATGTGCCCTTCTTTCCCACATAGATAACACTTGAAAGCTCCTCCTTTCAATTCTGGACATCTTGGTTTGATATGTCCTTCTTTTCCACACTGATGGCACACAATCTTCTTGGTTTCCTTAGCTTTGACATCTCCAGTGCCTTTGTTACTGGCCTCTTCCTTCTTTTTATCATAAGGGTGATACCTCCCCTTACCCTTCTTAGTGTTATTGTTCTTAAAATTTCTGAACTTCTCCCTTTCCTTGTCATACTGCTCCAACCTCAAAGCTAAGTCTATCACATGGTCAAAAGTACTGTCAGCATAGGGTAACATGGCTCTGCTAAGTCCTGGGTTCAAACCTTTTATGTACCTATCATTTTTGGATGCCTCATCTGCCACAAGCATTGCTCCATATGTGGAAAGCCCCTCAAACTTTTGAGTGTATTCTGTGACGGTCATGGTTCCTTGTCTAAGTCTAATAAATTCTTCTAGCAAGGTAGTCTTAGCTGGTGCTGGTACAAACCTTGCTTCCAACATCTCTTTGAATTGATTCCAAGTGATTTCATTCTCATTTCTTCCTGCAATGATTACTTCCCACCAGCCTAAAGCTACTCCTTTTAGCTGTCTTGAAGCCACTTGCCTCTTTCTTTGATCATCAAGTTGCATGTCATTGAAAATTCTTTCCAATGTTCTCAACCATGTTTGAATTTCCATAATACCCTCTGTCCCTTCAAAGCTTTTGCCTCCTAATTGAGTATATGTCTTAAGTAATTTTGAGAGTTCTTCATAGGGATTTTCTTGCCTTTGTCCTGCCCCATCCCTAAATGCTCTCACCAAGTCTTGCAGATTGACCATTGGTGGTGCATGGGAAGATCATGCTCCCTGATTTGGTGGTCTCCCTACCATAGTTTGCTAATAATAATTTACATAGCTGGTTAGTTTGATTGGTAATTTTATTATTTCAGTGGTTTTTATTCACACTGAAAACATTGATATATATTTAGTTCCTTTAAATTTTATTTCTATCTAAGAACTTGATCTTTACTTCTACTATGTTGAATAACATAGCTCTGATACCAAATGAAATGACCCTCTCTTCTCTACCTTCATTTTGTAAGGATTTTTTTTAGAGATGATATATGTATATATCATTTATTAACAAATACATTTTTCCAGGGTCATTTATTTTTTTTCAATAAACAAAATTTATCCAGGATCAAAGATTTTACCAATATAGATATATCAGTATAACCACAAAAATATGCACACACATATGAAGATGCATGTGCCCTTCTGGTTTAATCAGGTCATGGCAAACAAGAGGTTACAGTGATTGATTAAATTTAATCAATCCCCACATAGCTTAATTTCATTTTATTATTTAAGTAATGAAAATCTTATTCATATAGGTAATAGTATGGTTTTCATTCTTTGATAGCTTGCTGGATTCTCCATGAAAATATGATTCATAGAACCCAGATAATTATGTTATGATTATCTGTAAAATCAATTGTATAGTGTCTGTGCTTTGAAAATGATATAAGCTTATATCATTTCCTATGTTTGCTTTCTTATAATATCTACCTTATATGCAAACTCATGTCTGGGATATTCTTAAGTGAATCATCATATTCCAGAAGCTTGATTCCTTGATACCAAGGTTCTAAACTAAATGAAATGCAGTCCGGGGTGAGTTTCCTCACACATGGATACTTAGCAAAATAAAATATGGATTAAACAGACTCTCTACTCAGACATATTTCAGAAGGTCTTAAAATGCATTTTGCCCAAAGCTTTAGTAAAGAGGGATTCAGATTTTATGTTAAAATTACTAAGGTACTGGTGTGACAGTGTCTGAGCAAATCATATCTGAACATGTAAATAATTTACTAATATGGATCTAACATCACTATCTTATAAAATCCCTACCGGTGATCCAACTTACAAAATTATAGCAAAAACTTTTCAACATTCCAGATAATAAAACTCAGATATTTTCAATACCAGTTCCAAGTCAAATACTCAAAATACTTAACCAAATATCCAACATCACTCTGTACTTAGTACAATGGAAATTTTTTTTTCTTTTTAAAATATCATACATGCAAATTTCATCTTGTAAGCTCTTATCTATCTAATTCTAGCATGCTATAATCTTCTTCTCAATGCTTTGCTTCTACTCCTATCTAGAGGCTGCTGTCCCTGAAAAAGCATTTGAAGCTGCCTCATTTTAAATGAGACACCCCAGATGCCATTAGCACACTAGGGTTAGACACATGTCTGGTATGAGAAAATTCACAAAAGCAATTAATTAATTAGGTTAAAATCAAGTTAAGTACATATACATAAAGTTCTGTCCTTTGGAAACAGGTAATACTTGTGTGCATGCTTTGTGTCATTGTGCATGTGCATATTTTAATCTTTCTTTCCAAAGACTACATATATAAATATGGTACATACATTCAAGCATACAATTCAGTCATAGTCAAACAATCATTCACACCAAACAGGAAAATAACCAATATGAGTTAAATCATTTATTTCATCCTCATATTTCAATTCTGGGAAAAGCTCTAGTTTCCTCATCACATCAAATATTTTTCCCTTGGTATATTTATCTATCCTGGTCTCATCTGCAATATTTATGAATCAATGGACACACTGTAATGAACTAATTCACTCCATTACACAAAGATCTCAGGACTTAAACAAGCCATGTGTCAACTTGCATTATTCAAGAACACAAGTCATTCCTGCAGTAATCTTGACCCCATTTTCCTAATCAAATTCTTAGGCACTTTCTCTTTTTAAATTTTTCAGAGCAAACCCAATCAGTGAGTTATTTTACAAAAACAAGCATTCATCTCATAGCATTCCTTGTCATTCTCATAAACAAACAGAGACAACCAAGCAATTTTAGTATTGGAACTTATTAAAACATGTTCTTGCAATTTTAAAGAGGTATAGACAACTAGCATTGGTTTATGGCTCTACGGGAAGATTTTATTGCAAACATCTGTGCTTTAGTTAACTCAGATTGACCAAGCTTCCTAAATCACAAAATCTATTTGCTGGGTGGATATTTCATAATTTCTTTGAATCAGGAGTGTCAGCACATAAGCAAGCCTATTGCACTCCTAATTCCTTTTCATTTTAAGCCTCAGCACATATACATATGTATATTGCAGCCCATATGCTTATCAGTCCTTCTGGTTTGAGCCTAAACCAACACTACTTGCTTATATTCAACATTTTATTTTCTGGGTATTTATTTATATTTCCATCCAACATCATATCAGAAAGGGATCTGGGTTTTTAAATTACTTATTCATGCATACTGATCATATCAAGAATATTCACAGAATAAAACAATCAGAACAACCATCAAGCATTAAAGCATTCTTAATTTCTAAAAAAACAATCACATACTCTTTTGAGAAAAATTAATTTATAACAGGCTGCCTTCTTTAGGACTTAGTGCCTTAAGTTTTTGAGTGAGTTTTCTCACCTAGCTCTCTTCTTTGCTTCCTTAATTAATTGATGAACTTCTGCCTTTAGCCTCAAGCTCTTTTCCTTCCCTTGCCTTATGATTTCTATGGTGTTGTTTCTTTTTTTTTCAAAGTTCTTTTCTGAGAAGGAGAGGAGGCTGCTGCATATATATATATATATATATATATATATACAGGGTCCTCCTTAGGGTTTTGGGTATTGGCTAAAGCCATTTTTGCCCACCAGAAAAATTATGTTATCTGCATTTTATTTGAACCCAAAATTCTACCCTTCCCGGCTTAATTTAGGTGAAGAGAAAAGTGGTTATATTCTTTTTGGTTAATTTCAGAAATTTGCTTTTCAGAAAATACTTTTTCCTTTGTTTATAATCATGCTAAAAATGTGACTTGATTTGTTATTTATCAAATACTCTTCCTAATTCTGCCTATACCAAGCATTTCCCTGTTTTGTCTTATTTTTCCTATTTTTAGCTTTCATGTAAGTGGTATGTACTTCCTTTATTTATTTACAAGAGGACTACTCCTTTTTATATCCTCATTTTTTTTTCTTTCTGCCTATATATTAAAATATGTCTGTATATTTTATTTTACTAATTTGGACTCTAGTATTTTATTAACATATATATACATAAGTCTTACTGAAATAATTAGTACACCCATATATATATTTATACATCATTCTGTATTGACACACACACACACATGTACACTCAAAAATATTCAGTAGCATCCATATATGTATATTTACCTATGTATACAGCTTTTAAGGATTTAATCTATATATATATATATTCCCATACATATCAATATGTATTTATTCTTAGAGTTCAGGGATTTTATCTTTAGTTCATGTGCATTTCCTGTGTACACATGTACACACATACTGATACACTATCAAGCTATATCAATTCCCTTTCAAAATTTATTTAAAAATTATTTTGAATTTATTTATATTTTTCAGAATAAATTTCTAAAATCTTGGGTCATTACATGATTATTATACCGATTGGTCGTTTAATAAATTTCAAAACCAAATCAATTACAATTTCAATTAGAATTTGTAAATCAACATTTCATTTGTCTTTCTAAAACAATTTCCATAATTTACGTTTCAAGACTTCCAAATTATCATTTCAAAATCTTATAATTCCATTTCAATCTTTATTTAAAACAATTCAAATATCGATTTAAATTCGTATATAAGTTTCATTCCAAATCATTTAAATTAATTTAATTTAACCTTCAAATCAATTTAACTTCATTGATCGATTTTATTCAGTATTCATTAAGTAAATTTGTCATTCAGAACAATTTCTATTTAATTTCCAATTCATTAAATCTATTACTTAAGTTCAACTTCATTAAATCAAAACTTACAATTTTGAATTAAATTAAATTCGTCAAATCAATTTTTTCAATTACAAGTCTTACATTAATTTCAATAAATCACATTTTATTCATTAAGTAAATTTGTCATTCAGAACAATTTCTATTTAATTTCCAATTCATTAAATCAATTACTTAAGTTCAACTTCATTAAATCAAAACTTACAATTTTGAATTAAATTAAATTCGTCAAATCAATTTTTTCAATTACAAGTCTTACATTAATTTCAATAAATCACATTTTATTTCTTGTTAAAGAAATTAAATTTCACTTATTCCTTTACTTAGTTACAATTTCAAAGCTCAATTAATAAAGAACTAAATTTCACTAATTCAAGAGGTTCAATTTTATTTACTATTAAATAATTCAACTCTATTTAATTATTAAATAAATACAAAACTTAATTATTAAATAATTTCAAAACTCATTTATTAATTAAATTTAAAACAACGTTCCTTCATCAACTACTATGATAATATTTGATTCAGATTTTTTAATATTAACATTTCCTTTCCTAAAATTCAAATTCCAACTTCGTTTCAAAACCATATTATTTATTCAAATAAAATCTTTATTTTATTTTTAAATCAAATTATTGACCAATCGGGTTTTATTTAATTCTCTATCCTAAGTCAAAGTTTTTATTTTGGGTATTTATCATTTCAACCCGATTCCAATTCAATTCAAAATCAAAGCATAGCAAAGGGAACTTGCAGTGTGATAACTGTGATGGTGTCAAAGTAAATAAACAAGCAATAACAACAATCAATATCAATCCAATAATCAATTCAAATAATCCCAAAATAATCATATTAATTCACATTGTTATTTATGCAAATTAATATAATTATTTTTAGAATCTACACTATCATTTCATGTAGATTAAAGATTATTGCACTAATATTTTATGCGGTTCTTCACTTGGTATCTATTATTCAATTCATACTACATCAATTTTACAACATACATTCAATGGTTCAAGGTGTACATAACCAAATTTCTACGTGTCAATTAATCTAACATTTAAATAAGGTCATATTATGCAAATGTCATCTAATCAAATTCAGCATATATCAAATCTAACTATCCTACGTCAATTTCAATTTCAAATTATTTATCACTTACACATTAACAATTTAACATCCAATGTCAACATCAAACAATCAATCATTATCAACCAAACTGAATTATCATTGTATAAATAACAGATAGTGGTGTCAGATGTCACAGGTGAACTGATACAGGTAATAACAGTGTAAATAACTAACAGCAGCATATTTCAATTGTCGCTTCAATTGAAATCAAATTTAATAAATAAAAGAATATTAATCGTGAGTGAATGCTCACCTTTTGAGGCTAGAGAGATGAATAGACAACGAAGTCGAGTCACGGATCGCAAGCACGGCTTCCGGAATAAACTAGATTGGCACGAATCGTCGAGCAAAGCTGTTAAATGGGAATTGCCGAAATCAGATCAAAACATTCAACATAGCAACAATTACAAAACATGTCCTGTGTCAAAGTTTAACAATATAATTATATGTGCTACTGAGATCGAAATGGTCTGAAATTTGGTATGAATAAAGATCAAAACTTGTATTTCAAACTGCAAAAGAATCACTTGATTTGGACAAGAGACAAGAAAAGTTACGATATCACGAACATAGACTCAGGCCATGTTGCGACTGTCAAATATTCAGGTCTGAAAATCCCTCTGGGTCTGACTTTCAGGTAAGAAACAGAGGACTGAACTACCTCGTATGAAGCTAAAATTTTATTTACAGAAAGTAGAAAACTTTGTCTTTTAAACAAAAAGGGAATCACTGTATTCCGACGTAAGACAGAAGAGATACGATGCGTCAAACATGAACTCATGTCGTGTTTGCAGCAGTGTAAAATAATTTCATGTACAAAAGAACAGCTGCATGGGTCTAACTTCCAGATCCTCGACCACTAATCAAACAATGTCGGATTTTACTGAAATTTGACAGGCATAAACTAGATAACTTCGACTCTTTTTTAAAAATAGAATCAACCCTTTCCGATAAAACATGAGTGAGATATGATATTGTGAACATGAAGTTTAACTGTTGTTCAGAAAAAAATAAAAATAAAAAATAAACATGCAAACCAAACCACTATATATAACTTACATATAAAGAATAAAGAAGAATCTCTTGCAGAACTTATATAAATTACAAAACAGGTTATAAATTTTTTTATATAAGCTTTTATATACAACAGAATACAACTTTGATACTCTAAACACTTAACAGCATATATATAATACTTATATGTATATAAACAATATAAAATAGAGTATGTATGTATATACAGTACAGCATACGATCTTTCAAAAACAATATCCATTGAAAAATCAATATGACTTGCTTTATTAAAATATACCCATATAAACAACAGAACTCACCCAATATAAATTAATTAAGAAAAATAAAAACAACTTATCTACAACTTCAGGTTAAATTTTTTTTCATATAAACATATATAATTAGATATCTTATATAGTACATGGAATCAATACTTCAAACCATGAATTTATATGCATACAAACAAGTCGGCAAGGTCACCATGCAACTACAATATAACTGACGCGCCTAACAGATTTACCAGCCTATGCTTTTGGCTTCACATGCTCACATCTAAAACCTCAAATGTGTTTATATTAATGTAATCTCAGTCATCATGCATGACCTGACACCTTAAACCACTAACATCCACAATAGTCCAAGAGCCAGACATTCACCCATGAACCCTTATGACTCTATTTTTCCATACCAATTTCAACAGCAGGTAACAGACGAGCATTATATTTTCTAAACTAATTTACAACGTTAATGAACATAGATGATACAACTCAAAAAACAATGGTTTCATTCATTTGCATTTACTCTGTTACTAAATATATACCAATTGTAAACACATATAATGCTATAACAAACTTTGTAAAATTAAAACTATAAACAACAAAACTGAAATATATACATATAAACTAATATAGATATAACTTTATAAACATACAGAAC
The DNA here is from genome assembly GCA_030737815.1 of Allium fistulosum. Classification (NCBI taxonomy): domain Eukaryota; kingdom Viridiplantae; phylum Streptophyta; class Magnoliopsida; order Asparagales; family Amaryllidaceae; genus Allium; species Allium fistulosum. The sequence continues at coordinate 1,119,997,630 of CM060904.1, read as the reverse complement.
ACACGGCATATTATCTATAAGTATATTTACTGAAAAATTATATGCTATATTTCGAATCTCTGTATAAGTCTAAAATCAGAGTTTTAAACCATATACTAATATACCTACGAATAGTAGAGAGTGGAGATAGGGAGAAGCACAGACTGCCTTAGTTGCTGCTCACGTGTGGCCATTGTTCGAAGATGGTGGGAAGCCAAGCATTCGGTCGCTGGGTGATGATGACAACAAAGCGTGGAGATGGGAACGGTGAAGATGAGTTACGGTGGTGAGACGTGAGGAGAAATTTGAAGGAAAAATGGTGGGAAGGAGTCACGTCTGTGAAGTTGGGGCAGAGGAACCAAAATGTGAAAAGCGGAGAGATAAAAATTTTGGGAGCCAGAGAATATATTGAAATAAGCAAAAGTTACTTGCTGAATTCAAGAATATTTATTGCTGGTGGCTGTTGGCTTAAACACGTTAAGAATTAAATAGTCACCAGAAGTTTAAAAGCCCAATTTCGGAACCGATACGGTTAACCGTTTCGCGATTTTCACCGCGTATCGGATGCCGAAACACAAGAACGAATATACTATGCAGATCAGCTCGACTAGACGATCAAAACGGTATATGGATATCAGTGGTACGATTTAATTTATAAAATTCGAATTTTTCAACTGACGGAAAATGCAAGAAAAACATAGAAAAATAAGATCGACGGAGCCAAAGAAGTCCGAATTTGGAAAAACGAAAAATGACGTTTGCTCAGAAGATGTTTTACAATTTTTCTATGTAAAAATATTTAGGTTCCGAAAACATTTTATTTTCATCGCTTTTTAACTGATTAAATTGAAGTAAATTTACGCGCGAAATAAACTTTCGTATTTTCGGACGAAAATTTACCAGTTTCTATGTTTAACTAGACACATTCCAAATTTCAAATTTATATTTCAAAATTTTATCGTTTAAAATTTCACAAAATTTCAATTAATAACGTTATTAAAACAGTTAAAATTTACGGGTCGTTACACTCTCCCCCACTCAAAACTTTTCGTCCCCGAAAAGGAACGAGGTAGGAGAATAGAAACAGCCAGAAAGAAAAACCAGATTTTAAATACAAAATAACAATTAATTTAAACCATATAAGTTCAAATTTAAATTAATTGATATTCAATAATTGATTTAATCCATTTGATTTCACTAAAATCAATCTCAACTATTTCTAAATTCATTATCTTTTTTTTTTTTTTTAGCAAAGCTAGCCGGCTTTATAGTGGGCCGTGCCACTGAATATAAATGAACAAACAGGTGCTCTGCACAGGCACAGAACAACTAAAAGGGCAGGAGGCCCAAAATAAAAAAAAAGAAATAAATAGAAAGCACAGGAGCTAGACAAAGATGCCTAGACTACTAAACACAGCATGACTAATCATCCTCAGAAGAGGGAGAACAAACACGACCATCAGCCGAAGATGGACCAATAACATGAGAATATCCCATGAAAAGAGAAGCCAGGTGAGGATCATACCCAACAGAGTCAGGTGAGTAAATATATTTCCTATCCCAAGAGACGTCATAAAACTTACTTTTGTTCTCATCGCCAATCTCGCCAGTCCTTGTAAGGCACAAGCCATCCCCATCAATATGGTAGATAAGAAACCGACTCTCACCCTCATTTTCACTGATAAAAGCATAAAAGGTGTCTCTCTCAGGTGAATATCGCATATCAGAAGGAGCATGAATCCAAGCACGTTCCTCCGAATTCCAGGAAATGATATCAGAAGAGTCTACAGAAGGAATCTCCTCCAGGGCCGTAGAAGGAGAGAATTTAGATGGAGCGTTATCTGGTGGAAGGACAACGGGAGCAACAGAACTCGGAGCTAAATCAGGAGCTACAAAAGGACGAGCCTCAGAGGGTGCAATAGCAACGGGAGCTACCGAAACAACAACTGAGGGAACAATAGGAGCAACCTTCGGAACCCACTTCCGGAGAGGAGGACGGGGTAGAGGAGGACGGTCAACAAGAGGAACAGTCGTAAAGGAGCAAGTATCAGCAATATGGCCAAAGGACTGACAAGAAGTGCAAATCTTTGGTTTCCAACTATAACAAACTTTGACCTCCGCAACGTGGCTCTCATCTAATCTGACCTTCAAAACACAAGGCAGAGGCTTATCAGGTTTAATCTCAATTAGAGCTTTGGCATAGACTAGCTTCTTTCTGGCTACAGTATTTGCATCATAACATATTACCTTTCCTACAAGACCAGCAAGCCAATCAATCCCAATAAGAGGCTGGAGAACGGAAGGAATATGCGAGAAATGGGCCCAGACAGGGATTGATAGCACTTGCTCCTTCACACGATCAACAGAAGGACTCCAAGCAGTTATAATGAATGGCTTGCCGTCAATCAGAATTGGGTCGGCCTCTAGAATGCGTTGCCTTTCATCACTACGCGAAAACTTAAAATAAAACATTTCGTTGTCAAAGTGAACACTGAGACCACATCTAGGCTTCCACGAGGAGTTGCACCTCGCCTTAACAAGATGATATGGCGGATTGGAGTCAAGAAAGAAACCGACTAAGTGGTCTTTCCAAAAATCCACACCGGCATTGATTACTTCCAAAGGCGGAATCATCACACCCTCATTTTCAACTTTATCAAAAAGACGTGGCGTATGCAAACCGGCATTACTAGGCAATTTTGAAAACAAGGAGGACCACTTAGGGACAGGCCGAGGTGGAGGAGGATCCACCAAATTAGCAATCGAATCAGTAGACAGAGGGATACTTGTTGAGGCATAATTACAAACACCTTGGGTGCATCGAATAGAATCCCCTGTTGGAGCTTTGCAGAGAACACAATCATCAGACAAACATGCACAAGGCACCGCACTAACATCACTACCAGACCCAAGAGGAAGACTAGACTGTTCAACACAAATTGACGGCCTAACAACAGTTTCCGACCAACAAGAAGAACCCCTGCTCAGAAGCAAAGGCGATAGCGGAGTTGAAGAGTGAGAATTGACAGCAGCTACAATACTGGCAGGAGGCTTCGTCGTATCTAAATCCACCAACAGGTCGGCCATAGGGAAATCACCGGCTTAAAAAAACTTTGGGGCCATGGATACATTTGTATTCCATCGCCTTTGGTTAAGCCGGTTTTATAAGTGGCCGTGCACTATGTCTCATTATTGTGGCCGCTGGGTATCGAACCGGTGCCACTACAACACAATGTAGCAACTCCACTATGTCTTTACCACTGGACCACTAGAACTTGACTAAAACTTTGGGGCCATGGATACTTTGTATTCCATAGCCTTTGGTTAAGCCGGTTTTATAAGTGGCCGTGCACTATGTCTCATTATTGTGGCCGCTGGGTATCGAACCGGTGCCACTACAACACAATGTAGCAACTCCACTATGTCTTAACCACTGGACCACTAAATTCATTATCTTATTATCCAATTATCTTCAATTTACAATTTCTAAAACCATAAATTTGAATAGTCTTTTATTATAATCATATTTTTTCAGCAATTTAAATTCTTCTTTATTCCAAATTATTGTTAAATTTATTCTACTTAATATATCTAATCACATATATTTAACCCATATAAATTAATTTAAACCATAAAAGTTTCGATTTAAATTAATTTATATTTGCTAATTGCTTTTAAATTCAAGGTATTTTCATAAGTTGATCAAATTTCAATTTATTAATTCTTTCAAAACAAATTTATTTGTCTCATCTATTATTCAATTACTTATTATCCTATCTAACTCTATTAACATCTTTATAATCAAAATTTAATGTATAACATTTATTATAAACACTCAAATTTTATTTATAAAGACTTTTTTTATTGTACATTATCCAATTACTTTTTTAACTTCTGAATAATTTAGGTAAGTTATATTGAAATGAAATTGAGTATTATACAAATAAATTTTTTACAATCCAGTTCAAGTTAAATATTTATCCAAGAATTTTGACTTCAGTTTATAATTTAAATCATCTTTAACCTAAAATTTAAGAATTTAAATCTCCGATTTACTTCAAACAATTTAGAGATATATCTATATATTTATATCAAATCAAAAAATATTTTTAAAATAAGATACCCATATATATATAATCAAATTATACTGAAGAAATTCAAATCAAAATATATTTTTTTTCAAAACAAAACCGTAGCAAAGCTATAGAATAGTCTCTCCACTTCGAAACTCGAAAATGAATGTCGATGATGCGGCCGCCATCACCGAAATTATTTTCCAGCGACAAAGAGAAGAGCACTGGTTTCAACATTTTAAAATTCTTTGAAAACGATTTATATTCGAAAATATTTTAAATACTATACACTTTAAAACTTTCAAATCAAAGTTTGAAATCATCAGAAATTAAATTCTCAAATTCTTTATTTAAATTCCTTTCAAATCCCAAATCAAATTATAACCTAGTTTCATAAATTCATTTATTTATATTATGCAATAATCAATGGTTTACAAAACAATAAATGAAAATCAAATATTATTATTTCTGACAACAAATTCATTAACAATTTAATTTCAGAAACTTGTATTTATATATAATATAATCATACAAAACTATTTTGTTTACCAAATTTGAAAACGATATTGTGTCAGTTTGCTCTGCTCAAGTGTTTTGAAAATCCTATCGATAGCGTTGATCAGACGAATCGATCGAAAACCCAAATCAACATCAACAACTCAAACAACACAATGTATATTAAAATATTTTAAAATATTAATTTACAAATACACTTCCTCTCTCGACGATACAAGAGTAGATTTCAAAGCAAAGATAGAGATTCAAATTTGATGGACTCAAATCCAAGAGAATTTTGATTCAAAGATAAGTTCGAAACAAAGGTACGTTGATGAAATAACGAAATAGAAAGATGGATAAGTTTATATAAATTGCAGGCGACCTTAACCGGGTCGACCGTGACTTCATGAATAAGATCAATGTGGAATTCCGAGGTAGATCGACATTCGATCTCAAGAAATAGAATTCAGGTATAGCAGGAGATAGATAGCATCGTAAACCGAGGATACAGAAACTCCGGTAAATCAATGCCAATTGTAAAGGAGTTTCACCCCTTTACAAATCATTCGAAGTTTGGCGAGACCACCGATTCATTATAAGGGTCATTCGAAGTGGAGTTATGGGATGCTCCAGAATTGAAAGAAGACGAATAGTGAGGAACACGAATGAATTTTTGGAACCGCAGGGAATGTTCCAAAATTCAAAGGAATCAAGTCAAAAGGAAGAGATTCAAACTCGAATGAGAGTGAATCTGTAAATACATTTACCCTATATGCTAAGTTTTGCCTAGAGCTACCAAAGCTCTGATACCAACTGTAACGACCCGCTCTTTTAGACTATTCGCATCCGCACATGTCGGACTTGAATAATTCAAAATACCGAATTGTTAATTTAAATTTGGCAAAACTGAGCATATACAGTAAATAAATAATCACAGATCACAGACATAGAGTAATAAATGCAGCGGAAACAAAAGATAGTAGTTCATGAAGCTACTATATACATATTAGAGTTAAATAAGGTACAACAGATGTCTCGAATACAATAGTCAAATACAAGAATCAGAATACAATCACTGGAATCAACTGGATATCTGAAAGCCGGATAGATAACTGGATCTCCAAGCGAAGCTCCAACTCCAAAGGTGAGTCTCGAATACTGGTACACTCGGTCTGACCCGAGCGTAAAGCAAAACACAAAACACTCGAGTCAGGATTAACATTCTTATATCATAAATCTAACTCAAGTGAAATAGCAACTGAAATACAAGTAACTCAAAGGATGTTTGGAATAACCATCCTTTAAGGATCCGTTAAACTATCTACTATCACTACAAGATAATACGGCTATTCCAACGGCTCCTAGCCGTTGGCGGCCGTTGGAAGCCGTTGGAATAAATCCCACGCCTTCCGATGCTTTCCAATGGATCCAACGGACCATTTCCAACAGAATTTCCAACGGCCGCTAACGGCTTGGAGCCGTTGGAATCCATTAGAAACTGTTACAATAAAATGGCCAATAAGCCGTTGGAAGCCGTTGGAAATACTGGGTTTATTTTGCTGTAGAACAGCAGGCCTATTTACCTTCCACCCACACCATTTCCAATCCATTCAATTTCCATTCCATTTCCAATCAATTCCACACACACACACACATATATATATATATATCAATATCAATACAAACAACACACATAAATCAATAAAACATCAATATAAACAAACCAAACCGATCAAACATCACAAAATATACCATCAACGTACATACCATCAACAAATGTCAATAAACCATGTACATGCCATCAAAATATTTCTCACCGACTCCGTACCAATATATACAACATCACCATCAACATCAAAACATCTCCAAGTCAATATATAAATTGTTCAAACACAAATACTCAAAAACATACCTCCTCAAGGATCCTCGTCGCCTCCCGAAGCACCAGACGACGAAGGAAGGGTACCATGATTCTGCAAATACTACGCAAGCTTTTGATCCAGCTGCTCCACCTGGATGGCTCGTAGACGATTCTCCTCCCGTAGCTGCTCAACCATAGCTCTAAGCTCCTTGATTTCTTCTTTGTCTTGGTCTTTTTGAGCTTGTCGAGCCTGCAAATAGAATTAATAGCAAAAGGGTTGTCTCAGCATATAAAATATTATAAAATTATATATCTAAACGCTGATTTTTTGTAAATATGTAAAAGGATTAATTACCGTTGGGTTTTTGAAGCCAAAACGTCTACTCCGTTGCGCCGGATCCATAACAGCGGTAAAAATGTTATTCTGCTCCTCCTGTGTCAGCACATCACGACCAGACTGCTGAAGCGCATAAGCCTGTGCCTCCTACAACCTCGACTATAATGAAAAAAAAACAATTTCAGTTGAAAAATAGTAGCATGTAATCATTTTGCATAGCTAGAAATTAATAAACTTATCGGTGTAAGTATTAGAAATTTAAAAATGCATACATATGCCTCGGTCGCCCTATCTTGATCACCCTGATATATGATATTGCCAGCCTCATCTACTTGCCTAGACGCGTGGGTGTGAGCCAACACGTCCACTAAGCCAACAGAGCCTCCACGAGCTCGTTCCTGCAATTGATAATTTGGATAATTTAACTGTACATAACTAATTACTGAACTGATCAATATACAAATGTGATAATAGATAAATTTACCAAATCTTCGCGGTGATGCTGGAAAGATTTGGAGCCTCCACGGTGTGATATAGGATTCCTGCTCCTGTTTGCCGAGTTCCTAGCTGACTCCTCCTGCAAATTTACAATGATTAATTATTTATTAAATGGTAAAAAATTGCTGAGATTTATTGTAGATTTACCTTGAACTCCTCAGAGTTCCACCACTCAACCCACTTCTCCCATACAGTCGCGCTCATCCACTTGGGCTTCTTTCCTACTTTTTTAGTCTCTGACATAGTCTCCCTATAGTTCTTTGCGATCCTGGAGTTCCAGTGTCGCTGAACTAAATTGACGTCAGGCTTTTGCAAATCTATGGCGCCCTGTACAATGAGAAAATATTACTAATTATTTATTTATATTTAATTAATCATCTTATAAAGCGGTATAAACTTACCAGAAAATCTTGCCAAATCGTCTCTCTCACGTCGTCGGGGATCTTGCTCCACTTGGGCCAGCAATCGGTCATCCTAGCCATGTATGCCTGCTTCGAAATGTTCAGAACCACTTTGGATGGCTTCAACTCAAATCCACTATGTTAAATATAAAATTGAACTTTAGACAATTATAGATATATCATGTACAATTAAAAAACTATAATGCTATGCTTGCTAATTATGATACTTACGTCTCATCAGCCTTAGGCTGCAAGTAAACAAGTGGCCGAGCTGATGGCTGATGGCTCACCACTACCCTCTCTAATATGACGTGAAGAGCCACGTCGCCGAGACCCAGAACCAGAACCAGAACCGGACATAATATATATACCTGCCATATATACATACATATACAATTCATAATAATCATGATATGATGAACCATTAAAAAATGTAATACAATATGCTACAAATGTGTCATGTTGTGTATGTGTTGAGTGTGTGAGTATACACTTATTGTCATTAAAATTGTATAAATTGGATAAATGCATTATTAATCAGAGATCAATATAATGTGAATACTTTTAAAAATTACCGGATATTACTCAGTCGTCCTCATCGTTTTCTGATTCAGACTCGGTTTCGTGCTTTATGTCGTTTTCCTCTACACTCTCAAATGCTTCGACTAATACATTTGTCTCATCATTTAAAGGTCCAAAATCAGTTTGATCGTCTGTAATTGCTATTTCAGCATTTTCCTCCAGATCTGCTTGATAGGCTTGTTCGTTTGGAATATTTTGTCCATCGAACGTAAATCTTGCATTGGTTTTAAAAACCGCAGACCAATCTGCTTTATCCCTTTTTAGAGATGGATAAGGGGCATAATAAGCTTGTAGGGCTTGTTTGGCTAGTATAAATGGGTCATACTTTTGATAACGCGAGGTATGTTTAATTTCTATAAGATTATATTTTGGATGCACGTTAATACCAGAACCTGGAACATTGCTGAACCAGTTGCATCTAAACAAATAAACATCCTCCACGGGTCTTGTAAAATATGTCAACTACAATATCTGAGTTAACACGCCATAAAAATCATTTATATGATTATTAGGGTCATCACTGCCTTTAACAAATACACCAGTACTGTTTGTTAATTTTTCAGCACCATATTCTTTGGTTTTGAATTTATATCCATTAAAAAAAATATTGGATACGTATTAACTTTTCTTTTCGGTCCAAACGCCAAATGTTTCAGTCCTTTATCGAGCACATTATTTGTGGGATCAGAAACGTATTTCGAAAACCAAGTACTGAAATCTTTGCTTAAATCGCCGCCTGGATTTTGTGATTCATAAATACTACAAACACAAACATGATATATTACATTATTATTTATTCACACGTGTAGAATATACTTTATTTGCACCAATTATGAAACGTCGATTTACCTTGAATTTCTTCTTGTTGTCCGGTCTCGTGTATCTTTGGATAATCTTTTACAAGTTCATATATATCCTCGCTTGACCAAACCGCTGGTGGTCGTAGAGTCTCATGTCTATTAGCTATGAAGTTTTTTTTGTCTCTTCTAAAAGGGTGATTAATATGAAGAAAACATCGATGACAATCAAACCATGAAATTTTCTTTCCATTTGGCAAAGAAAATGCTCGTGTTTCTTCCATGCAATAAGGACAAGCAAAACGACCAGTTGTACTCCAACCCGAAAGCATTGCATATGCAGGAAAATCGCTAATAGTCCATAACAAAGAAGCGAACATCCGAAAATTTTTCTTTTTTGATATGTCGTATGTTTCAACTCCTTCATACCATAATATTTTCAACTCTTCGATTAACGGTTGTAAGTAAACATCAATGCCCTATGTCGGATCATCAGGACCAGGGATGACAATCGTGAGAAACATATATGGAGTTTTCATACACATCCACGGAGGTAGATTGTAAGGTGTGATTATTATAGGCCAAGATGAATATTTAGAACCAAACTGAGAAAACGGTGAGAAGCCGTCTGTACATAAACCTAGTCTAACATTTCGGCTCTCCGCTGCGAAATCGGGATATTTTTTGTCAAAATGTTTCCATGCTTCTCCATCGGATGGGTGTGTCAACGTACCTTCTTGAGGTGTTCTCACACTGTGCCATCTCATATGATGCGCTGTTACAGATGATGCATATAATCGTTGAAGTCTAGGGGTGAGGGGCAAATAATGCATACGCTTGTACGGAACTTCTTTTCCCTTCTTTTTCCTCGATTTGTATCTTTCATGATTACAAATTTTACAATTTCTAAGATTGATGTCTTCTTTCCAATACAACATGCAACCCTTTAAACATGTATCTATTTTTTGATATGGCAAACCGAAAGATGACATAAGTTTTTTCACTTCATAATAATTTTCGCACATTAAATTATCGGATGGCATATGACGTTTAGCAGCTTGAACAACAGCCGTAAATCCAGCTTCTGTAAGGTTGTATTTTGATTTCATTGCAATGTATTCTGCAGTTACCGATAATTGAGAGCCGCTTAAACATCCATTCCAAAGGGGTTTTTTAGCATGATCCAATAAATCATATATTTTTTTAGCTCCAACATTTGGTTCCTCTTCGATGTTAACATCGTCGTTATCAATTACAACGGTAGGGAACATTGATCGTGCTGCATCTTCGACCATATGTTCTATGAGATTCGTACTACCTTCTTCGTTGATGACCTCCACCGACTGTTCTTGATTATTAGGGGCTACAATTTCTCTATGACGATCCCACAGCAAATAATTGGGTACGAAACCGAATTGGCGCAAATGAACCTTAGCCATATTCGGTTCTAAATAGTTCAACAATTTGCATCTACTACACGGACAACGAATTTCTTCATCGTTTGCAATATTACTTATAGCAAATTCGACGAACACTTGTACCCCTTTTAGAAAATGTTCGCTTATTGCGCCACTAATTTCCCTTCTTTGATACATCCAGCTCCGATCATTAAAGTAATTGACCATGTTTCCCTACTAGAAAACCTATGATAGAGTAAAAATGTTATAAATCATTCATTTTATATTTTGCAGGAAATTTTCCAATGGCTTCCAACGGCCGCAAACTGCTAATTTCACAAACTTTATTTTAAATAAGCAACTATTGTTTCATTGCCACTTATGTGTCTTTCTTTGATGGTCGGTCATCCTACTTCCCATTACAAACACAATAGTAATTATATTTCGTAAATCATATCATTTTAAACGATTCACAAAATTTCGGCAGCATTTCCCCCGTGTTCCTTGTATCGTACACAAATGCGTGTACACAAGGAACGTAAAGGAAATGTCGTCGAAATTTTGTGAATCGTTTAAAGTGATATGATTGATGGAATATAATTACTTTATAGTGTTTGTAACTTGTCCAATACTAGGACAAATCCGACAAATGATGTATCAGATGAATAGAGTTGTCCGTTTTGTGGAAAAAACGAATATCCCTAAAATGATCATATACAACACTTGTCAGACAAGGCCGAATAATATCTAAGGATTTAAATATTTGTTTATATTAAATTTGAATATATAACTCGTTTAATTAATATTGGTTTACATTTAACCGTTTTATTACATAATATACTAAATTCATTTATACACAAAATTTGTACACAAAATTCATTTATAAACTAAATCAATTCACGTGTTCGCACAAATACAAAGCTCGTGTTCGCACAAATGCAATATCCGTTCTAACGGCTTCCAAATGCAATAAACTCTATCACACACATACGTTTAATATACTTATAATCAAATAAACATAAACTAATGCAATATCTTAAATTAGAAAATTTTCAATCAATTATAATAAATTGTTCATTATGTTATAATAGTTGCAATCAGAGGATAACATAATGTAATATGCATACACTAACAAGTAGGAATCAATCAACATTCGAATTAAACCCTAAATCTAAAAAAAACCTAAATATTAGCTTTAGGAAAATTACCGATTTGGAGAGCTAGAAGGGTGGAGATTGGCCGGAGCAGCTTCTAGATGGCGTCGGAGGTTGTTGGGATGGTGTTTGGGCCGGCAGCTGAAGATTGGAGGTGGTGGAATGGTGGAATTGGGGGAAAAATTTGTTTGGGGAAGAAGAATAATGAGCTGCAGGTCGGGCTCTGGAAAATATGCAGGAAATTTTCCAACGGCTTCCAACGGCCGCAAACGGCGATTTTCCAACGGTTTCCCACGGCTTCAGACGGTTTCGTCAAATTCCAACGAGCCATTGGAAACCGTTAGAAAAGCCGTTGGAGGCCGTTGGAATCTCGGCGTTGGAATACACTGTAGTTCTAGTAGTGTATGTAGTAGTGTACGATAAGTAGATAATGTCTATCAGTAATATAAATTATCAAGATAGTGTTAAGGCGTTACCATTATCCCCCTTAACACATTTTATATAAGCGTTATAGTCTATACAGCACTGTAAACTCCACCATAAACTAGTGGGATATCAGGGAGTACTCCATAGGTATAACACAAAACAAATCGTAGTGGTCGCGTATATAGGGATCCAAGTATGAGAAGGCACATGAGGCAATACCCAAGGTAGTGAAACTACCGTTTGCCTGATCCGGACTGGTGCGAACGCATCGCCGCAGCAATCGCAACACCGCGAAACAACACTCCCAAAATCAAGGGTGCACCAATCGACAACAAGTAATGAGTAATTTTCGAAGAAGTGTGTTCGCTCGAGGTAGCTAACCCCCATTTGGCCAGGCACGGCTACTGTTTTAGTCATTTCCAATTTGACACAAGTGTCAAGGCTATCCATTATCGTTCTCTTTCTTCAGTCAGCACGTACATCATTCCAACCACTTCATTCTGGATCACACTCCGCGTGTAGTTATTAAAGTGGTTTTTGGTTTAGACAGAGAGTATGTCCATAACCGATTCCGGTCTCTTTAATAACTTTCGTGATTATTATACCGATTGGTCGTTTAATAAATTTCAAAACCAAATCAATTACAATTTCAATTAGAATTTGTAAATCAACATTTCATTTGTCTTTCTAAAACAATTTCCATAATTTACATTTCAAGACTTCCAAATTATCATTTCAAAATCTTATAATTCCATTTCAATCTTTATTTAAAACAATTCAAATATCGATTTAAATTCGTATATAAGTTTCATTCCAAATCATTTAAATTAATTTTATTTAACTTTCAAATCAATTTAACTTAATTGATCGATTTTATTCAGTATTCATTAAGTAAATTTGTCATTCAAAACAATTTCTATTTAATTTCCAATTCATTAAATCAATTACTTAAGTTCAACTTCATTAAATCAAAACTTACAATTTTGAATTAAATTAAATTCGTCAAATCAATTCTTTCAATTACAAGTCTTACATTAATTCAATAAATCACATTTTATTTCTTGTTAAAGAAATTAAATTTCACTTATTCCTTTACTTAGTTACAATTTCAAAGCTCAATTAATAAAGAACTAAATTTCACTAATTCAAGAGGTTCAATTTTATTTACTATTAAAAAATTCAACTCTATTTAATTATTAAATAAATACAAAACTTAATTATTAAATAATTTCAAAACTCATTTATTAATTAAATTTAAAACAACGTTCCTTCATCAACTACTATGATAATATTTGATTCGGATTTTTAAATATTAGCATTTCCTTTCCTTAAATTCAAATTCCAACTTCGTTTCAAAACCATATTATTTATTCAAATAAAATCTTTATTTTATTTTTAAATCAAATTATTGACCAATCGGGTTTTATTTAATTCTCTATCCTAAGTCAAAGTTTTTATTTTGGGTATTTATCATTTCAACCCGATTCCAATTCAATTCAAAATCAAAGCATAGCAAAGGGAACTTGCAGTGTGATAACTGGGATGGTGTCAAAGTAAATAAACAAGCAATAACAACAATCCAATAATCAATTCAAATAATCCCAATATAATCATATTAATTTACATTGTTATTTGTGCAAATTAATATAATTATTTTTAGAATCTACACTATCATTTCATGTAGATTAAAGATTATTGCACTAATATTTTATACGGTTCTTCACTTGGTATCTATTATTCAATTCATACTACATCAATTTTACAACATACATTCAATGGTTCAAGGTGTACATAACCAAATTTCTACGTGTCAATTAATCTAACATTTAAATAAGGTCATATTATGCAAATGTCATCTAATCAAATTCAGCATATATCAAATCTAACTATCCTACGTCAATTTCAATTTCAAATTATTTATCACTTACACATTAACAATTTAACATCCAATGTCAACATCAAACAATCAATCATTATCAACCAAACTGAATTATCATTGTATAAATAACAGATAGTGGTGTCAGATGTCACTGGTGAACTGATACAGGTAATAACAGTGTAAATAACTAACAGCAGCATATTTCAATTGTCGCTTCAATTGAAATCAAATTTAATAAATAAAAGAATATTAATCATGAGTGAATGCTCACCTTTTGAGGCTAGAGAGATGAATAGACAACGAAGTCGAGTCACGGATCGCAAGCACGGCTTCCGGAATAAACTAGATTGGCACGAATCGTCGAGCAAAGCTGTTAAATAGGAATTGCCGAAATCAGATCAAAACATTCAACATAGCAACAATTACAAAACATGTCCTGCGTTAAAGTTTAACAATATAATTCTATGTGCTACCGAGATCGAAATGGTCTGAAATTTGGTATGAATAAAGATCAAAACTTGTATTTCAAACTGCAAAAGAATCACTTGATTTGGACAAGAGACGAGAAAAGTTACGATGTCACGAACATAGACTCAGGCCATGTTGCGACTGTCAAATATTCAGGTCTGAAAACCCCTTTGGGTCTGACTTTCAGGTAAGAAACAAAGGACTGAACCACCTCGTATGAAGCTAAAATTTTATATACAGAAAGTAGAAAACTTTATCTTTTAAACAAAAAGGGAATCACTGTATACCGACGTAAGACAGAAGAGATACGATGCGTCAAACATGAACTCAGGTCGTGTTTGCAGTAGTGTAAAATAATTTCAAGTACAAAAGAACAGCTGCATGGGTCTAACTTCCAGATCCTCGACCACTAATCAAACAATGTCGGATTTTACTGAAATTTGACTGGCATAAACTAGGTAATTTCGACTTTTTTAAAAATAGAATCAACCCATTCCAATAAAACATGAGTGAGATATGATATTGTGAACATGAAGTCTAACTGTTGTTCAGAAAAAAATAAAAATAAAAAATAAACATGCAAACCAGACCACTATATATAACTTACATATAAAGAATAAAGAAGAATCTCTTGCAGAACTTATATAAATTACAAAACAGGTTATAAATTTTTTTATATAAGCTTTTATATACAACAGAATACAACTTTGATACTCTAAACACTTAACAGCATATATATAATACTTATATGTATATAAACAATATAAAACAGAGTATGTATGTATATACAGTACAACATACGATCTTTCAAAAACAATATCCATTGAAAAATCAATATGACTTGCTTTATTAAAATATACCCATATAAACAACAGAACTCACCCAATATAAATTAATTAAGAAAAATAAAAACAACTTATCTACAACTTCAGGTTAAAAAAAAATTTATATAAACATATATAATTTAGATATCTTATATAGTACATGGAATCAATACTTCAAACCATGAATTTATATGCATACAAACAAGTCGGCAAGGTCACCATGCAACTACAATATAACTGGCGCGCCTAACAGATTTACCAGCCTATGCTTTTGGCTTCACATGCTCACATCTAAAACCTCAAATGTGTTTATATTAATGTAATCTCAGTCATCATGCATGACCTGACACCTAAAACCACTAACATCCATAATAGTCCAAGAGCCAGACATTCACCCATGTACCCTTATGACTCTATTTTTCCATACCAATTTCAACAGCAGGTAACAGAAGAGCATTATATTTTCTAAACTAATTTACAACGTTAATGAACATAGATGATACAACTCAAAAAACAATGGTTACATTCATTTACATTTACTTTGTTACTAAATATATACCAATTGTAAACACATATAATGCTATAACAAACTTTGTAAAATTAAAACTATAAACAACAAAACTGAAATATATACATATAAACTAATATAGATATAACTTTATAAACATACAGAACACACGGCATATTATCTATAAGTATACTTACTAGAAAATTATATGCTATATTTCGAATCTCTGTATAAGTCTAAAATCAGAGTTTTAAACCATATACTAATATACCTACGAATAGTAGAGAGTGGAGATAGGGAGAAGCACAGACTGCCTTAGTTGCTGCTCACGTGTGGCCATTGTTTGAAGATGGTGAGAAGCCAAGCATTCGGTCGCTGGGTGATGATGACAACAAAGCTTGGAGATGGGAACGGTGAAGATGAGTTACGGTGGTGAGACGTGAGGAGAAATTTGAAGGAAAAATGGTGGGAAGGAGTCACGTCTATGAAGTTGGGGCAGAGGAACCAAAATGTGAAAAGTGGAGAGATAAAATTTTTGGGAGCCAGAGAATATATTGAAATAAGAAAAGGTTACTTGTTGAATTCAAGAATATTTATTGCTGGTGGTTGTTGGCTTAAACACGTTAAGAATTAAATATTCACCAGAAGTTTAAAAGCCCAATTTCGGAACCGATACGGTTAACCGTTTCGCGATTTTCACCGCGTATCGGACGCCGAAACACAAGAACGAATATACTATGCAGATCAGCTCAACTAGACGATCAAAATGGTATATGGATATCAGTGGTACGATTTAATTTATAAAATTCGAATTTTTCAACTGACGGAAAATGCAAGAAAAACGTAGAAAAATAAGATCGACGGAACCAAAGAAGTCCGAATTTGGAAAAACGAAAAATTACGTTTGCTTAGAAGATGGTTACAATTTTTCTATGTAAAAGTATTTAGGTTCCGAAAACATTTTATTTTCATCGCTTTTTAACTGATTAAATTGAAGTAAATTTACGCGCGAAATAAACTTTCGTATTTTCGGACAAAAATTTACCAGTTTCTAGACGCATTCCAAATATCAAATTTATATTTCAAATTTTATCGTTTAAAATTTCGTAAAATTTCAATTAATAACGTTATTAAAACAGTTAAAATTTACGGGTCGTTACAGTAAATTTATAAGAGACAACAAATGCATATATGAATTAGCTAGAATGAATTAACCACTAGATCTAAAATATTATGGAATATATAGGTAAAAACTAATTGAATTTTACCTTATTGATGTTGCCTTTTGATTCGCACCTTGAATGAAGAAAGCTCCTAGATCCATTAAATCACCTCCAGAAATTGCAACAATCCTAAACACCATCTTTGTATTTGTTTGATTTGATTTGATTTTGTTTCAGGAAATTTTTCCATGGAAGCCATGTTGATTTTATCCATTAGGGAGAGGAGGAGAACTAGAGAAAGAAAATGAATTTGTTAGAAAGAATGAAATAAAAGAAATGAAGGGAGATTTGTTTTAAAGGAATAATAAAAAAAATTAATTCCTTTCGTAAAGTCTTCCCTCTTGAATTTTTTATTAAATCTCAGTAAAATTCTCTCCCTTTTTACTGAGTATGGCCGACTAAGAACAGGGCCACATGGGCCCTCAAAAATTTCCAAAGAACTTTAGTAATTAATTGATTTAAACTGCATTTAAATATTTTATCGATATCGTATATTGATATGCACATACTAGCTTTTATATGTTCACATTTCATTAAATACTAATGGCATTCAAATATTAAAATAAATAAAATATAACAATTAATATTTCATAAATACCAATTAATTTAGTTGATCTACAATGATTATAAATTAATTAAATCATGTGATTTTTCGGAGTGTTCATCTTTATAGATGTGTGACTCAAAAGTTTAAATTCAACCAGCGATTAATATCAAACGATTCAAATATTTATGTTTGCTTGCCACCTTCGCGAGTTATGTGACATTTTGGCTGAATTTAATGCTTGCACATCTTTTTAGTGAAAATCCAAATTTACTATTATAAGCGGTATCTTCAACAACTTATATCACATTAGGACTTATGAAATTTGGTTTTGATCAAAATTCCAACGTTATCCACATTCAACTTAAGTAGTCTAAACGTAAAATCCTTGGTTCAATAGTAACGATTATTATTAACTGTACTGCTTTGGCGAAAGACTTTGACATTGAGTTGATTATAGTTGATCGTGATACTAACCTCATATAACTAAGGAGACAAATTCTCTATTGAATAGTGTTTCACTTTCAATGCTTCAAATCAAACCCAACTATATTCATTTAATGGAAGTTATGCCATGATTCAATTATAATCAAAGTAGAGTGTCCACATTAGAGTTCCATGGTATTCTAAAGTTAAGGGAACTTCATAACATCGTCACTTCGAGATTCTCTGTTTGACCATAGTTATATTAACTAACAAAAATCTCTTCAGTGGTCATTCCATAATTATTCAATAACTATCAGTATGTAACACTTTGATTCCCCCAATAGATATGAGCAATACACTGCTTAATATTTGGAGAGCGTTGCATACTTTATCTCAATGAATGAATTAATGTCCTTTCTCGAAACATCTTGACTAGGAATATTTAAAAAAATATGTTATTTTTAATATGATAAATTCCATGTGATTACAACATATTATAATTACTATCACAAAGATATCATTTGTAACGACCCAAAATTTTATCGCTTTGATTTGTGAATATTTAAATTATTTTAAATATTCAATTAAGGGTTTTATTGAAAGCTGTATTACCTTTGCATACACGTTAAAAAAACATCTAAATGATTTTTTTAAGTTAGGTATTTTTCAAATGAGAAAATAAATGGATAAAATAATAATATTAAGAATTTATAAATATAAAATATATTTAATTTTGAAAATATGAAATGATGGATTAGAAATCCTAAGATTCCTTAAGTGTAGAAATGGATAAATGTACATGATCATTCTAATATCCATCATCTTTTCCAATGGCTATTACTTTGGGGGCTTAAGATAAGATGGGAGTGTTAAAAAATGAATTAAGAGGCATTTTGGTCCTTTTCCTTTTCTAGTTTTAGTTCTATTTTTATTTCATCTTATAAATATACATTTATCATTTTATATGTCATTTCCATCTTCATATTTCTTAACTTTGCATTTATGTTTCTTCTATACTTCTTGACTTTATTTCTTACCTCTCTATATATTTGAAAATAGAAAAACAACTCCTTCTTTCTACCTTCTAAAATCAGTATCTCAAATTTTACTCAAAATTAGCCAAAGTGTCCAACATGGAAGTTGTTCGATTCCACCTCCAGTATTTTCAAAAAATGATAGTTTGACATTTCATTGAGCATTGTGGTAGCAAATGCCCAAAATC
Organism: Allium fistulosum; assembly: GCA_030737815.1. Taxonomy (NCBI): domain Eukaryota; kingdom Viridiplantae; phylum Streptophyta; class Magnoliopsida; order Asparagales; family Amaryllidaceae; genus Allium; species Allium fistulosum. Next base: position 1,119,978,533 of record CM060904.1, on the reverse strand, counting down.
AGTGGTCGTCGAGAGATGGAGAAAATCCAATGAGTAGGAAATGGAGATTTGAGGGTAGGGATGTGTTTGTATCGTCAAATGGAGATTTTTAGAGGTGATTGCAGTACTTTAGTGGTGTAAATCAATGTAGGGGAGCAGATGATCATTTTCCAATCATCATGGAAATTCTGACGAAATGGTGATCTAGGGAAGGTGCGAAGGTGTCTGGAGCAATGTTGGGGGATAATGATGGTGTTGGAAGTGGACGCAGCTTTTCTGGTGGTCGGAGTTGATGGGAATAGCTCAAGTTAAGGTTTCGGCATATTGGGTTTTAGGTCCCACTTTTTGGCTTGCTGGCGGCAGGTGGAGGCACTGAGTTGGTTGAATGTTTAGGGGTAGATGGCGGTCGTGTTGGCTAAGGTATAGGTGGCTGCAGGTAGTCGAGGCGGCGGTGGGAGCTTCGAATCCATGCTCACTGTGAATGTCGGGCAAATTCAAATTTGGGAAGAAAAGAACAGAAATTGCTTGGAGGTGTCAATGGTCATGACGATGGCGGCAGGGAGACGAGGCGGTGAAGGCAAGTTTGTTGGTGGCATGGGTTCGACTGTTGTTGGTCAAGGTTGCGTGTGCGCGAGAACGCATGCAGGTCCATGCACGTTGGTTTAGCTATAGGCAATTCGAATAGAGAATTGGGGATTTTCAGGTGATGATACTCATACGTGCAAATGGGCCTTGGGCTAATGGGTTTAGGGTGAGAAAATGTTTTGTTTTGTTTTAATTTTATAATCTAAGTATGTCTTACTTTAAATATTTATATCTCATATCTCATCCATGTTAAATCAATTTGACTCGTGGATTTTTGCATTAGACTCGTATTGATGAGTACAACACTTTAGTACAAATAGTTGACAGTTTTGTTGAAGTATAAATTAATGAAAAATTAATACTGATTGAAATATAATTATGTTATTTTAAATAATAACGTGGTCAAATTAATTATACTCCATTAGTGATATCTATTTGGGAAAATAAAACATTGTTCTATTAAATAAATTTACTTAGATTATTTTGGACACTTATTTAGTAAAATAAATCTCCGTTTCGCTATAATTAATTGAATAGATTATTGATGACATCTGTTTTGCGGAATAAATCTCTATTCTGCTATTATGTTAATTGGACATTTATTCATATGTTAGTTAATTAATATGTGGATTAATTAATATTGGATAAGTGATGGATTAGCTAGTGACCATTAATTGTTGATTTTATTTACATATATGCTTGCTTATATGTTTGCGCCAAAAATGGTCACGAACACCTAGTTGTATGTGAAAGCACCAATTTCCAAAAATAATATCCAAATAGAATATAAGCATGCAGATCAAATAATAGATTGCAGAAAAGTAAATGAACATGCAAGTTTTATAGTGGTTCGGTAAACTCCGGCCTACGTCCACTCCAATAATCTTTTATTTATACTGTAAGATTACAAGTAAAGTTGTTTTTGCCTTAGAAAATTAATGGAGGAAAAGATAAGAAGTGATGAAGGAGAGCCAGCCGAAAGTCCTTTGCAATGAGCCAAGTCTACTGTATTTATAGGTAAAGTCGTGCATGGATCAGGCTGAAATTTCGACAGAAGAACCTCCAAGCCCATACGACTCGACCCACAAAATTTGGGATCGATCGGACACCAAAAAATAATTTAGGCCAATCATTCCATCCTAACTCTAATGGGGCAGTGATCATTTTTATGGGCTCCCCCATACCTCTAGTCCATGCTCCCAAAGTTTCGCGCCATTCCGACTTACCGTTTGTAAGATATCGATCGATCTTCGCTGTTTTGACTAGAAATTTGATCATAGGAGACATTCCATGCTTCATTCTTTTGAGTTGTGATCGATCATGTGGGTTTCCCATAATGTAAGATACTTGCTCTCCATATTTCATGCAATTTCGACGTACCGTTTGTGAGATATCACATTTTCCTTGAAATTATGGATCGTTCTGGCTGATTTGTACGATCGTTCCAACAACAATCGGCCTCTTTTTCCAAGATTTGGGAGTTTGGAGCTACGATCGATCATGAGGTGCTCCATGTAAGATATTTGCTCTCCATATTTTGTGAATTCCGACATACCATTTGTGAGATATCGTATTTTCTGTGAAACTATGGATAATTCTGGCTGATTTATACAATCGTTTCAATAACGAACGGCCTCTTTCAAGATTTGTGGGCTTTGAGTTGCGATCGATCATAGGGATGCCCCATGATGTAAGATACTTGCTCTCCATATTTCATGCTATTCCGACGAACCGTTTGTGAGATATCGTATATTCCGTGAAACTATGGATCGTTCTGGCTGATTTGTACGATCGTTCCAATAACAATAGGCCTCTTTTTCCAAGATTTGGGAGTTTTGTCATACGATCATTTTTGGGGGCTCCACTCTTCAATATATTGATGCTTTGAAACTTTCAAGTGTATTGGCTTTGTAAATTTTGAGATATTGATCGACCTTCATCGATTTACGTTGTTTTATGGATCGTTCCTGATTGAGCAATATAAATTCTTTCTTTTCCCATAACTCGAGCATACAAACTCCGATTGACTTGAAATTTAAAATGTGACCTGATGGGGCCTTTCTTGTCACTTCATATTGATTGAACCTTGATTGGGAACCGGTTCGATTCTGCCCAACTATTGTCCATAGCTCCAAATATCATCGATTTTCGAACCTGATCTCTTCGGAATTCCTGCCTTGATGATCACAGAATCCATTTAGTCAACTTTTATGATATACTTCCTGGTCAAAAGGCGGTATAACATTATGTAAATACCAGTGATATAACTTGGAAAGTTTAATTGTATTAAATGGTAGCTTGTCTAAGTGCCATTGTGGTCGCTAAATCTCTTTCTAAATTAAAAGGTTACAGATTTTAAATTTGACTTCAACTTTTATAATATTTGAAGTAAATGTTTTCCATATTCATAATGGAATCCAATATAGAAATAAACAGAGTTTTAAATATATGTTTAAAGTGTTTTTAACAATTATTAAGTGCAGATTATGATTTGAAAGTTAATTATTTTATTAATAATGTTTTAAAGTTAGTTAATTATTTTATTAAGAAGGTTCTAAAGCTAATTAATTATTTTATTAATGATGTTTAAAGTTAATTATTTTATTAAGATGTTTTAAAAGTTAGTTAATTATTTTATTAAGGATGTTTAAGTTAATTAATTTTATAAGTGATGTTTAAGTTATTTAATTATTTTTAAAGTTAGTTAATTATTTTATTAATAATGTTGAAAATTAATGAATTATTTATTTTTGATGTTTAAAGGTAATAAATTAGTTAAATAAAGGTGTTTATAAATAATAAATTATTTTATGAAAAAGAATTTTGCTTAATAAAAATGGTTTATTTAAATGTGATTTACAAATGATATTTTGAAAAGGAGATTTATAAACGAAGTTTGTAAAGGGGCTTTATAAGTGATATTTTGTAAGGGATTTATAAATGTTAATTAATAAATAAAAGAATGGATTTATAAGCGATATTTTAAAAATAAAAAATAAAAAATATTTATGTTAAATATATAAGATTTATAAAAGGAGTTTTATAAAGGATTTTTATAAAGAACTTTATATAGGGAGATTTATAAAAGGGTTTTATAAATAGGAAAGAGTTTTATAAATAGAAATAATTTTATAAAGAAAAAGGAGAGTTATAAAGGGTTTTATAAAATGGAAAAGGGAGTTTTAAAAATAATTTTAGAAATTTATAAAAGAAGTTTTACAAATTAATTTTGAAAGGGATTTGTAAATATGGAATAAGTTTATAAAAGGGAATTTTACAAAAGGAATGAGATTTGATTTTGATAAATAATCCTTCTTAGTTATGGTGGTATAGAAGCATTCTTTCCATACTTAACACCAAAGGAAAAACGGTTTGGTTTTAGAATAAGTAATGTTTTATATTTTTGGCCTATCTAAATATAAATTTGGAAAGGAGGAAATTCGCCTTACATTTTGTTAATATACTTATACCATTAAGATAAGTATATGGATATAATTTCTAAGTATTAAAAGTATAATGTTTTATAATATACTTATACTGGTGAGATAAGTATATGAATGTTTTTCCAAGTATTAAAATGAATACAAGAGGTGTTTGAAAATATCATTAGTGAAGGTATTTTGAATCAAATAATTAAAAAGAGATTTAATTAATGAAAGATTAATTAATAGAGGCTTAGTGGATTGCACGTGGAGTTAGATCTATGTTGATTGTTTGTTTATTTGATAGTTAAATAATCGACTGTCAAATTTTGGCTAAAATATAAATCTTGAAATATATAGGGAAACACGCGAATTATATGGCACAGTCATCTTTGATGATGTTGTGTTGTGCGTATAAATCTCGTTTTGTTCTCCTAGGGCAAATGATAGGGAAATCCATCAGCTTAAATGGTTAGGAGGCGATCACTGCTCTTACATATTGTCTGGTTATTTCCAAAAGAACCGAAGTTGATTTTACCGAAACTATCAATATGGTTTTAGAGCGATAGGTAATCGGGGGAGTGTGCTTATATGAGATGACTCGAAACCGTAACCGATCCAAAACCATTTTCCCGTTCTATGCTTTGGAAAAGATTCAAGATTGGTTCGAGATGATGAGATCGACAACCGAGTTCTTTGAAGTGCAAGGGCCACTTGCTACTAATCTTGAGAGTAATTCCAAAATGGATGCAGTAGTACCAGTGCTTTTGGTTTTTTCATATCCTAAACAACTTGTATGGATGAATGCTAGCATTGCATTATTGCTTGGAAGTTAGTGTTGGCATTCCAAGTGGGAATTGCTAGAGAGGAAAAAGGTAATTGCGACCTCACAAGCCTCACAACCTAGTAATGACTAAAACATGGGATATGCAGCAGAGCTATGTGATTTGCTACCATTAGGAGCAGTCATTCCTCGATTTAGAATCAGTATTTATGGATTTGGTATGTGTGCGCATGGGAAAAGTGGGGCCATGGCCTGGTGTAAATTTTTTGCAACCTTGGTGCCTGTGGAATGATGTAATTTGGTGTGCCATGTTAAAGGGGCAACCGGCTCTGTGTTGGCAGGCGGTCCATGTGAGGCCCTTGGTACATTGTCTAGAGATGTATTGTGGCAGGCGATACCCTAGTAGACTTGTCATTGATGGAAGTCCAATCTCCAATACATGTCTTTACGGACTTAGTTGTATACCTATTATGCTAGAATGTAATTAATGTAACCATTTTGGCTATGATTAATATTTATTTCAAACCCTAGACATTACTATAATATCATAAGATTTCCTATAAAATGGTTTGGTTACCGTAAGGTAAAAACCCATACGTGTTTTTGTGCGACGTGGTCTTACGAGATACCTTTATTTTGATAGGTTTTTAAAATAATAAGAACCCATTGATTATGTTTCTCACGTTGGTTTACCAAACTGATCTGAGCGTTATTTTCTTGTAATGCTCGAGTAAGCCCGAGCATATTTTCTAGATTTAGCTGGAGACTTTGGATCTTCAGGAGACAACTGGATCCTTTAAGACGTATTCTAATATTTTAACTTCCGCTGTTTGTTTTTGTTTGTATTTATCATCAATTGTAAGGACATGTTGTTATAACTGTCCAGGCTAATGATAGGTTAGATTTGATTTGATGATAATATGTATATTAAAGTTCTTTTCTCTTTGTAAAGACCTATTGCATATTATATATTACTCGTCACATTGTGAGATTCTATTCTATTTTTCTTTCTTTCTGTAACGACCCGTATTTTACGAAAAATAAGAAAATTCAAATTTTAGAATTTAATACGGTAAGAAATTAAAATTTTATGATTTTAAATAAAATTTACTTTGAATTATAACATCTGATTTTGATTTAATAAAGTGACAACTATTTTATGTGATTTCAAACGTATGGTTTAATAAAAGTTTAATTGGATAGATTTAATATTGTGTAAAGCATGAAATCAATTTATGATTAACTGGAATTGGGTTTTAATTGTAAAATAACTTCTAATCTATTTGTAAACAATAAATGTGTAATTATGTATTCAAACTTATTTAATTTTTAGTCTTGATTTTTGCTCATCTTACATATCAACCTATTGAAATTAAATTGTTAATAAAATTTAGTATAATTGGATTTTACATAAAAGGAAAGAAATATAAATTTTAATTTAATAAGGCTTAATTAGTTAAACGATTCAGAAATTGAGAATTTAATACTGCATTAGTTAATATTAGCCTTTTTATTTAAGGAACTAGAAATTATAAACCAAAGAATATCCAACTATATTAATTTGAAATATAGTTTATTTTGAAATTAAATAAAGGTGAATTTTATTGAATAAACAAACAGTAGAATTTTATAATGAAAATTTGATATTTGTTATGCGTCCATCTAGACATAGCAAATGGCAAATTTTCGTCGAATAATATAGATGTTCTATCAGTCGCTAGAAATTCAGTTTAAATAAGTTAATAACAGTTGAATTTAAAAGTGTTCCGAAATCTAAATATTTCAACATGAGAAAATTTATTTAAAACACTCTGAATAAGACTGCGTAATATGTTTCGTGAAATTTGGACGTTTCTAGCTCCGTTTGGATTTTTTCGTACGGGATAGCAACGTATATCAGTGTCAGTGTAACAACCCAGAAATTTTAATGGTTTTATAGCGTAATTAAATGAAAATTTGATATTTGGAATACGTCTATTTTAATATAGTAAATGGTAAATTTCCATCAGATGATATGGAAGTTTATTTTTCTTGTGTGGTTTTATTTAAATTCATATCAGTTAATAATTGATGATAATAAAATATTTTCCAAACCTGAATATTTTCTTATAGAAAATTTGTAAATCATCTTATGAGTGAGACGTCATCTTCTGTTTCGTCAAATTTGGACTGCTATTGCTCCGTTTATCTTAATTCTGGAAAATTAGCAGCATTTTTCGGTACCGATTATCGACTTTCGATAGGATGGTCGTACCACTGATATCTGTATACCGTTTTGATCGTCTCGTCGTGCTGATCTCTGAGGTATATTCAATTCTGTGTTTTGGGATCCGGTACGTAGTGGAATCCGTGTAAATGGTAACCGTATCGGTACCCGTGTTTTGTGCCTTTTGTTTTCTCTTGTCTTTTCAATTTTCCAGCCGTCTAGACTGTTGCCTTTATTTAATTATGAAACGACAGTGACCTTTCACATTTCATTTATTTTACACTTATCATTGTGCCTTTAACTTTGTTTCGGTTCATTTATATACGATAAAAATAAAGGAAACGTGAAAGACTATCCTTCTTCCTCCTTCTCTTTGAGACCATCCTTTCCATTCTCTGCATCCTGGCCGTGCATACTCTACTATTAAAATAAAAAAAGAATGTTATTCGTCACATGTATATATATTGAACTCTACCTGCTATTCTTGATTTTTCCATAAATGAAATTGTGTACAAGTTGTACAGCCTCCACTTCCCTTCTTTTATTTGGCCTGGCTTCCACCCGAAGTCACCCTTGCTCTTCTATCCTCCACCGCATTAGCACTCACGCTTAGCCCTCCTGAACATTGTGACCCGTGCACGCCGGCCAGCAACCCAAGCTCGGCCCTCTGTCCTTCTAACCGAGCCACCATCGGCCACCCTCCCCTGCTGCTCCTTCTCTTTGTATAGGTATGTATATATTTTATTTTATTTTGTTTGATCGGCAAAATCTGTTGACAAAATATATGTTTCCAGAACTATATATATATATGTTAATGTATATAAGTTTTTCTTTTCTGAGTGTTTGCTGTATTATTGATGTTTCGGTGTATAAGTTTATATAAGAATTTTAGATATGATATATGTTTCGATCTTCTAAGGTATATATATATATACGTTAAAGCAATGTGAACATTTATATCCTACTGCTAATGTATACAATTTGAGACTGCATATATTATTAAATGTAAGTATATTTGTTTTCTGAATATTTTATGTCAGTTGTGTGTGTGTATATATGTGTGTGCTTTGTAGTTATACACATATATTTTATTTTTAAATCTGAAAGCCTTTAAGTTTTTCCAAATCCTTGTTTAAAGAATTTTGTTTATATATTAACTATATATATTTGTTTATACAGATATTTATGTAAGTTTTGTATACACGTTTATATATTTGTTTATATCTGCAAGTGTGTGTGTGTGTGTGTGTGTATAGTTATATCCATACAAGTCGCCTGAGTTTGGTTTTGAGTATATTATATCATACGTCTGCCTATTTTATATGCATTGGTCCTGGTTTATATAATATTATTATTATATGTATACTTTACATATATATTTATTTCAACATATACTGTGTTTTCTCGCAGCTATATATAAGGTGAATTTGCAAACTTCTGTTTATTTATATACATATACTATATTAGGTTATACCTGATTTTGTTAAGTTCTGTTTATATAAAAGATATATAAACCGCAATCTGTTGAATATCTCTACTATTAATAAAGAAAATTCAATGAATAGATTACCATGGTGTCTTTTTGAAATTCTAAAAGTACCCTACATTCATCAACATAATTTCACCATTGTTTGCAACCTCCACCACTACCCACTTTTCAACCACCCATCAATGGAATTCACTATGAATTTGCTTGAAATAAAAGTGAGTTGACCACCAAAGTTGTTGCACTTATAGCACACACCCGTACATATATTTTTTATTACATAAAAAATAAATATTTCTGGCTATTAGATGCACATACATGCGATTTACACTAGTTTATTCTAAGTTTAGTTCCTATATGTATACCGTGTAATCTCAATGACCGGGTTCATCATTTACCTTTATAACGAACTTGATAATCATAAACAACTAGGAGAGCCATATGATAAGCTGATATTGGGCTGTTAGCGGAACGGTAACCATTACCAATACAAGAAAACAGTTACCGTACAAATACAATTAGTGAGAAAAAATAACTACCGATGTTTTACCGTTGCTATTGGTGAAATATTCGTTGTGATACGTAATCCGTTGACCGGTAATGATAAATATACCAATATATAAAAACATTAAATTTTTATTGCATCAAGATTTTGATAACATAGAATGGTAATTATTTTGTTACAGATTCAAACTTCATCAATGACTATATCAACATTTTAATTTATTTTAGTTGATATAGAAAACGTTCTTAATTCATCACAAATTATTTACAATAGTATGAAACAATAACGTTAGCTAATTTTAGATTTTGAAGTTTAAAAGAAAACACCAAATGAAGGAACATTAACAAGGTTTTCAAAATGAGATTTGAATCAAAAATCATGAAGTTCAAACTTTAAATCGAAATGAGATTTAAATTGTAAATCATAAATTCAAAAGATCCATTTTTTTAAGTTTTGTACACATATTTAAATTGAGTCGGGCATTTGAACCTATAAATTTAAACCTACTCAATTTTTTCTCTTGTATATATATATATATATATATATATATAATTGTATAAAGTTGTATACCATCTATTGTTACAAAAATAAGTTATATAAGTATATTTATACAAGTAAGTTACATATCACCTTATATATTAGTTATATAGTTATACTGTGATTTAAAAGTATATGTGTATATTGGTTTATAGTAATATCTATTTTTCCATTGTGTGTGTGTGTATGAAGCTGTATAATGTAAATTCATATTAACATATATATATATATATATATAGGTCTGTTCATCGATCTCTTGTCCATTTTGACCGACATTCTCAATTCCAAATTTATCGTAACAAACTCCTAACTTGTCGCTGCCCGCTCGTTTGATCTGTATGCTTGTCTTTGTCTATTCACTTTCATTCTCGTTCATCTCTCTAGCCTCAAAAAGTGAGCAATCACTCACGATTAACGTTCTTGTATTTATTAGATTTGATTTCAATTGAAATGACAATTGAAATATGCTGCTGTAATTATTTAAATCGTTATATATGTTATTATCTGTAACTGTTCAGTTTTGGGATATGACACCATATCATGTTGTTTATATTATATTGTTATTGATGATATATGCCTGTTATTATTATTATCATATCTGTTATCACTATGCAAGTTCCCTGTTAGTATAGAATTCCCTATGGGTTGAAATGATACATACCCGAACGTTCTGTAGAATATGAGAAAATCGTTATGGGTTGAAATGATAAACCCAAGCGATTTTCATTCGAATTGAATTTGGGATTGCGGGTTGAAATGATATATACCCGTATATATTTAAATTATGGATTTAAATGATAAATATCCGTATCACTTGACCATAGGATAGAAAATTTTATACAGACACCGTTGGTCTATATAAATATTTTAAAATGATTTCTAAGGTTTTGAAAGGAAATATATATATGGTTCTATATAGATTTGAAAATCTTATGTATATGAATAAGTTTTAATACAAAATTGATTTAATAATAAGCTTTAAATTTAGTCAAGTTTGGTTTAAGTAAAATACAATATTGCTTAAGTATTTACTTAAAAAATTTAATTTAAAATTAGATTTTTATAATGATTCTATAAGTCAAGGTTGGAAAGATAAATTTGAATTTATTCGAAATTGTATTTAATTAAGAATTTTGTTCAATTAAATCGATTTGAAACTTATTGAATTTGAGGGTTTTAAGATATGATTTTATAACTTGATTTTGATTTAAAGTGATTAAATGGATATTTCAAGTTTTAAATAAATCGAAGGAAATATTTAGTTTAATGTAATTTAAGGTTATTTAAATGATAATGGATTTATTAAGTGAATATTTCAAAACTAAATAATAATGAAGTTAAAATAAGATATATATGAAATTATCAATTTAGTTTTGAAATTGCTATAATTTGGAAATATATATATATATTTGAGATGGAAATGATATTTTGGTTTTGAAGTATAAATTACTTTGAAATGACCACAGTGTTATAATGACGTTCGGTTGTTAATAGCGTATATTTCTACATAGTAGATAGTTTAACAGATCCTTAGAGGATGGTTATCCCAAACATCCTTTAAGTTACTTGTATTTCAGTTGATATTTCACTTGAGTTGGATTTATTGATATAAGAATGTTAATCTTAACTCGAGTGTTTTGTGTTTTGCTTTACGCTCGGGTCAGACTGAGTGATACAACATTTGAGACTCACCTTTGAAGTTTGGAGCTTCATTTAGAGATCCAACTATCGATTCAGCTTTTTCAGTTGATTTGTTCAGAGATGCCATCAGTCTGTATTTGAGATATTATGTTGTACTTTATTTCAAACTCTGCTGTTGATATAGTTGCTTCATGAACTACTATTTATTTATCTATTCCGCTGCATGCTGTTATAATACTCTGTGTCCGTGATTCTATGATTATTTTATTTACTGTATATGTTGAGTTTTGCCAAATATAAATTAACAATCTGATATTTTGAGCAATTCAAGTCCGACATGTGTGGATGCGAATGGTTGAAATATCGGGATGTTACACTTTCACCCCCAACGATTTGTCTTTTCGGCACTTGGATGTTCGGCATGCGAATATCGTGGATGTATTCGTGTTAATTTTTTAGGACCGAAAAGACAGGTTCTACAATTGGTATCAGAGCTAAGGTTAAGCGAGAACCTTGGCCCTGATGGGGTAAACTCATTAAAGATAGGGTTAGTAACACCCTAAAATGAGTTTGATTGTATGTGTGTGTGTGTGTGTGTGTGTGTGTGTGTGTGTGTGTATAAGAGCATGTATTTGTTTTATATAAAAATGTTTTACATTGTATTGTTTGATTTGTTGAGTGGTTTATAAATTCTGGTCGATGCGTCTGCCCAACGTTATCGATTGGAATTCCTAAACACTTGAACAATGCCAACCAACACGGTATTATTATTTTTTAAATTGGTAAATGAAATAATTTTACCTAGGAGTATATTTTATATATAAAAGAATAACTTTCAAAAGTTGATATAGTTATTTTTGATATGCTTGTTTGTTAGGAAATGATAATATTCAATTTTGGGTTTAAGTAGTCATGCACATCCAGTTTTGGGGCATTGACTAGTGTTTGTTGATTTATTTGCAACTTTCTTTTTAAAGCATGGGTTGGGTAGATAGAAATTGTAGGAACATTGAAATGAACACCTTGTGAATTAAATTTCATAATTTGATTATAAGGCGTTCGATGTTAATGTTAGGTTAAAATTGGATTTCCATAAAAATGTTTATTAAAAGAAAGCTAGAATATGTTAGAATAAATACTTGGGAAATGATTTTATAGATGAAGTTGATTTTAAAAAATTGAATTATAAGAATGTGGCTTATAAATAAAAAGGATTTAAGTAAAGAATTTTAGGACTTAAATCCCAGTGCTTTTGAAAAATGGCTTTCAAGGATTGGGGAAAAATAATAATAGTATTATTTGAAAGTGTTTATGAATAGAAGTATTTCTAAGGGATTTTAAAGGAGATACAAAGCACTAAACTCACTTCTGTCACTGGAAAATAATTTCGTTGATGACTGCAGCAACACCGATGTTCATTTTTGAGTTTCTAATTAGGGAAATGCTACCATAGCAATTTACTATAGATTTGTTTTCATAAAACAAATTTTGATTTGATCCCAAAAGCATGATTTGATACACAAAAGAAAATATGTAAATTATTAGTTCAAACGATTTTTGGAGAAAGTAACAATAGTATTACTTGAAAGTTTTTAGTGGTATAAATATTTTAGAAAACAAATTTTAAAGTAAGGTATTTTTTCTTTGGATAGTCTAGGGGATAATTCTAGATTTGTTTTGTGATGATCAGAATAATCTTCTAAGTGAGAATCAGATGTTTTGCCTAGGCAATCGTTACAGTATACTTAGTAAATTATTTCTCTTTATCATTGTACGATCAAAACGAGTTCGAATCCGAGCGAACCTAAAGCAAGTTGGTAATTGATATTTTGTTAAAACTATTTGTTGAAAGTTTATACAACGTTGTTTTAAAAAAGGAAATTTTTAAAAGAAGAAGTATTTTTAAGTTAACTAGTTCGAGTGACTCAAAAATAACTAAAAATGAAAAAGAGATGTATTCGGGTGGTAAACACTTCTCTTATGTATTACCTTCTTGGTAAGGGACGTATGATACTATTGGTAGTACCTAGTTCCTTAGTGTCATTTTGAGGTTACTTGGGCTTTATGTATATTTTCTATGATTAAAATATATAGTATCTTTTCAAAAAGGGGTTTGAAAAAAACTGAGTATTTAGTTTTCAAGTTAAATTCAAAATAAAAAGTTTGAATCAGATAGTTGTATATATCCTCAGGATGTAGTAGGGTATTATACCAGTTTCTAACTTAAGTTGTGTTTTATGAAAATGTTTTCATAAATAGTTATGAGAAGTAGAATGGTTAGGTTTTTGGGTTTGTTGGTTTCCTTCTTATTGTCTAAGATGAAATTTGGGGATTGAAATTTTGTTAAGGAGGGAAGAATGTAATGATTTGGAATTTAATCACTTTGATTTATGAATTTTAAATTATTTTAAATATTCAATTAATGGTTTTAATAATTAAATATCCCTCTTTTAATTTATAATAATGATAGAAAATTCATTTTTGAATTTTGTTTACATAAATAGTAGTTCGACGGAAAACTGAAACGTAAACAAACCCCGCTTTTTGGATTTTCGGTTTTTTATCGAACAACAAGTTGTAGAAATTTGTAATACCTTTACCTACGCCTTAAAACAATATCTAAACCGTTTTTTTAAGTTAGGAAAACAACATATTTTTCAAATGAGAAAGTAAATGGATAAAATAATAATATTAAGAATTTATAAATATAAAATATATTTAAATTTGAAAATATGAAATGATGTATTTGAAATCCTAAGATTCCTTAAGTGTAGAAATGAATAAAGGTACACGATTATTCTAATATCTATCATTTTTTCCAATGGCTGGTAATTTGGGGGCTTAAGATAAGATGGGGGAGTTGAAAAATGAATTAAGAGGCATTTTGTTCTTTAGCCTTTTCTATTTTTATTTTTATTTCATCTTATAAATATACATTTCTCATTTTATATGTCATTTCCATTTTCATATTTCTTAACTTTGCATTTAATTTTCTTTTCTCCTTCCCGACTTCATTCCTTACCTCTATATATATTTGAAAACAAAGAACTCCTTTCTACCTTCTAAAATTAGTATCTCAAATTTTACTCAAAACTAGCCAAAGTGTTCAGCACGGAAGTTGTTCACTTCCACCTTTAGTATTTTTAAAAAATGATAGCTCGACATTTCGTTGAGGATTTTGGTGGTAAATGCCTAAAATCAGTGGTGGTCGAGAGATGGTGAAAACGACGAGCATAAAATGGAGATTTGAGGGATATGTCTGTATCGTCGAATGGAGATTTTTAGAGGTGATCATAGTATTTTTAGCTGTGTAAATCTACGTATGGGAGGATATGATCGGTTTCTGATCATCTTGGAAATTCCGATGAGGTGGTGACCTAGAGCAGGTGCAAAGGTGTTTGGAGCAGCACTGGGGAATAACGGCCATGTTGTAAGTGGATGCAGCTTCTCTGGTGATCAGAATGATGGGAATAGCTCAAGTTAGGGTTTGAGCATATTGGATTTTGGGTTCCACTTTTTGGCTTGTTGGCGGTAGGTGGAAGCACCGAGTTGGTCGGAGGTTTGGAGGTGGATGGCAGTCGCATTGGCTAAGGTCTGGGTGGCTGCAGGTGGTCGAGGCGATGGTGGGAGCTTCGAATCCATGCTCGCTATGAATGCCTGGGAAAATTTGAATTCGGAAAGAAACAAATGGAAATTGCTTGGAGGAATCGAAGGACGTGTCAATGGCGGTAGGGGGACGAAGCATAGAAAGCGAGTATTTTGGTGGCTTGGGTTTGGCTGTTGGTGGTTGAGGTTACGCATGCACAAGCATGCGTGCATGTCCACGCATGTTGGTTTGGTTACAGGCAATTCGAATGGAGAATCGTGGATTTTGGGGTGATGATATTGTAGCATGCGGGGAAACGGGCCTTGGGCTAAGGCTTTAAGGTGAGAAAATGTTTTTTTTTGTTTTAATTCTATAATCTAAGTATGTCTAACTATAAAAAAATTCATATCTCATCCATATTAAATTAGTTTGAAGTATAACACTTTGGTACAAATAGTTGATTGTTTTGTTGAAGTATAAATTAATGATAAATCAATACTAATTGAATATAATAAAGTTTTTTAAATAATAACATGGTTAAATTAATAATACTCCATTGGTTAAAACACCGCTCTATTAAATTAATTTACTTAGATTATTTTGGACACTTGTTTAACAGAATAAATCCCCGTTCTGCTATAATTAACTAAATAGAATATTGATGACATCTGTTTAGCAGAATAAATCCTCACTCATGGTAGCTTGTCTAAGTACCATTGTGGTCGTGGAGTCTCTTTCTGAATTTGAAAGGTTATAGGTTTTAAATTTGACTTCAACTTTTAAAATATGTAAAGTAAATGTTTTTCTATGTTCTTAACGGAATCCACTATAGAAATAAAAGGAGTTTTAAATATATTTTCAAAGTGTTATTTAACAATTATTAAGTGAATATTTTGATTTGAAAGTCAATTATTTTGTTAAAGATGTTTTAAAGTTAGTTGTTTATTTTATTAAGAATGTTTTAAAGTTAATTAATTATTTTAACAATGATGTTTAAAGTTAATTATTTTATTAATGATGTTTTAAAAGTTAGTTGATTCTTTTATTAAGGATGTTTAAAAGTTAATTAATTATTTTATAAGTGATGTTTAAGTTAATTAATTATTTTTAAAGTTAGCTAGTTATTTTATTAGTAATGTTGAAAATTAATTAAATAAAGGTGTTTGTAAATAATAAATTGTTTTATGAAAAGGAATTTTGCTTAGTAATAAGGATTTATTTAAAGAAGATTTACATATGATATTTTGTAAATGAGATTTATAAACGATATTTTGTAAAGGGACTTTATAAGTGATATTTTGTAAGAGAAATTTATAGATGTTAATTAATAAATAAATGTTTGCACCAAAATTGGTTACAAACACTAAATAGAATTCTCGTAGTGATTAAATGAAGAATAAAATTAAAACAAAGCGAAAAAAGTAAATCAGACACAAACTTTTATAGTAGTTCGGCAATCTAGGCCTACGTCCACTTTATATTTTTATTGATCTTGCACTTGATTATGATTACAAGAATGTATGGATCAGTTGGGATCTAGTATTACAAAAATAAAGGATAGTAATGGCAGAGCCTTGGCAGTAGAAAAAGAAGGATCCCCTTTATGGAGAATGGTTGCTGTATTTATAGGGGAAGATGATTGAATATCTTCCTGAAATTTCGCAAGTAGAATCTCAAGATGTGGACTAGGTCATCCAAAAAATTTCATGGCCCAACTTCCAATATTGAGTGATCGGGCCCGATCGGTCAAGATGACCAGTAGGGGTCTTGCGATCCTCATGTAGGTCCGTCTTGTTGTTGGCTTCATGTTTCTAAATTTTGTTTGCATAGTCGTCTACATATTTTTTGGAGATACCAATGAATCTTTGATGAGTTGAACTACTGGGTGGTACGATTCGATCCCCTGCCTAGGGAAGTAATACGATCTGATCCGCTAGGGGAAGGGATAGGTACTAATCCCTTGCATAGAGGAGGCACAAATCCATACTTAGAATATTCCGAAGAGTCTATCGCTTGGTCTCACTCGATCATTGCTTCATATCGTTGTTTGTGCTTAATCTATGGATTCCATGATCACTTCTCTGGGCTATTTGCCTTGTCTATCATTGAGTCTAACTTGTCCAATTAGTTTGGATATATCCAGGTTAAAAAGCAGAATAACACTTGCCCCCCAAAGTGCGTCTTGTTTCGAACATTACGTGCTTTGAATAGAAGAAAGTTAGAGTTGCCAGGAAGGATTCCATTCAATTTCCTAAACATTCGTTACCCTTTCATTGAACTGTCTTTCCGAAGAGTTGTATCTCTCTTGGTTTGTTGCGATGCTTGATCAATATTTGTCGGTATAATTCTGAAGTGTAATCTTTCAATTTTCGTATGTGCCTGATTCCATTGAGCTTGTCGATTGAGTTAGTAGGCCTCGGTACTTAATTGATTTCTATTTAAAAATTCAAGGTAGAAATTTAATTTTCATTGATTTGGGAAATCAAATTTCAAGTGCGCACATGTGCTCGTTCAAGTATTCACTTTTGTCATTAGCTCTCAAGCACGTTCACGTGCCTACAGGTCGTTGCCAAGTTCCATCAAATTGCATCTGCAATTTTCAATTTTTTTTTAAAAAAAGGGTAGGAATAGATCCCGTACAGCATACCTAGCATACGGTTATCATTTTGTATGGCCTTCATATGGTACACAGCCCACAAATTACGATCTGATCCCCGCTTTTACGTTCGTTCACCGATCAGATCCTCTATCTGCTTTCTTTATTTGCTTGCTCATTCATTCATCATTGATCCTCTTTATCTTTTTTTGGACCCAAATGTATTGGACCGATCGTGACATACAAGCCACATATTCAGTTCCTTCTCCCTACCTTCTCATTTACACTTTTTTGTTTTCATTGATCTCTTCCTTCTTCTTTCACATTTTTTCTTACAACTGATCCGCTCCACCTCAAATTACTCCTTCCAAGCAGCGATTAATAATTCTAGGTGCTTGAGAAATCACTCAATCTCCTCGAATTCATCACCGATTTAAGTCGATGCGGAGTATTTAAATCAACTGGATAGTGGAGCAGTGGCAGGCATTAGGATCGGCCACTTGTTGACATGGAGGTGAAGCAAAGTGATGGGAAGCGATCGGTATGGATTTATATGGATCAGTGTGAAGACGTGATGGAGTGATCAGTTACGCTAGCGAATTGAGATGATGATAATGGAGTTATAGTTAGACGTGGGATCAATTACAGGTGTAGAGGAGGTGAATGTAGGGATCGACAATGATGTTAGTTTTGGAGAAGACATGGAGTGATGAAGAGGAGAAGGGATTGGTTCAAGGGATCAAACATTGGTTGGTTGAGTGGCAAATGATGTTGGTCACAAAGTTTGCACTATGGATAAATTAATTTGGTGGCAATGTATGATATACACACTTAGTTTATTAAAATCTAGGGTATCACTCAATCTAGCCATCCAATTCAATGATTGCAATCTCAATATGAATTGAGGAATATGCTGGTGTGAAGAGAAGAACATGTAGAGGGGGAGTATGTGATCGATTGTTAACAGCATGTGTTGGGATCGGTTGTTGAATTGAATATAGCCTTTCTATTTTGGGGATAACAGGCTTTCAATCCTTTTTTGTACGAATTTATATATGGATTTGGCCACTTCTTTTGCCATGTGAATGTTCGAAATGCATATGAACTTGAACACTTGACTTTGCATGCATATATGAATGGTTGTGTGAGACCGTGGGCTCAGACTTGAACTTACATGCATGCACACACTTGTTTGTTTATGACTTTAGATGTACGCATATGCCCTGAATGTAGATGACATGCTCTTATGTGCAGATAGTCGATTCCTGAATTTAGAACGTAACTTTTACGCATAACCATCATCGTGAAATCCGGTTGGGACAGTCAGCGATGACGGTCACTCCGATCAAACTCCAGAGTTTCGCCATATATATCGTATAATATTGAACTGCATAACACTGCATGACACAATGCCGCACTATACTATACTTAGCATGGGGGAACAGGTTAATCCATCGAACAATGAATATCCATTGAATTTGATAGTTATGGGTTCCAGACGCTTTGAGCGATTATCTACAATGGTTGAAGATTAGTCTTATGGGCACATCAAATCAAATGTCGAGTAAAGCTCGGCCTTGTGTTGCATGCAGCAGCATAGCTGGCTTTTGCTTTGAGTTTGAATCTGCTTGTATATTCTAGCAACGCACATTCCATTCAATGTACTCGCGATCTTTTGCTCGTCGTTTAGGTTGGAATGATAGTCAATCACCCATGAGCCTAGGTGTCGATCTGATGATTCTATCTCTAGGCATCCTTTCGGTCGTATCCTCAAGTCATGGTAAGCACTAGGCATGAGTCATAGTATTGAGTTGTCGCATTCAACTTTTGGATGATCATTCTTCAGCCCCCAGTCTCGTCCCAATTGTGTTTATATTCCCGCCTAAGTTCCAAAGACTTGGAGTTGATTGATGAATGGTCGAGTCACATTCATCTTGATTCTTGCACCTGCCCTCCAAGTCAGAGGCAAATGTCAATAAGTGGACGGGCAAGTCACGTCCGCTTAAGTTTTAAACTCTTTCTGTCAAATTTGAGGTCGGAATTAGTTGATGGAAGGCTAAGTCGTGCCTATTCTAAACTGTATTCTGGTTTACACTTTCTAAGGGAAGACTTCGATGCTCCGTTGGATTTCGGGCATGAGTTGAGTACTTGACGGTCAATCATGTCCATTTTTGGTGCAGATGTCGCCATATTCTGGGCAGGAACTAAAGAATAGTTGGTCGGGTCACATCCATTTTGTGATTCATGCTTCCCCTATCGAATCAAGGAAAAGAACTGAATGATGGATAGTCTAATCACATCCATATGTGGTTTGTGTGGATCTACATTGATTGTCGATCCAGTGACATGATATAGTCGGTCACTTGTAACTTTGAATGTCGTTCCAATTGATATTGTATTAAGGCCTCCTTGCGATCGTTGCCTTAAGTCATAAAGAACACTAAGTTGGAGCTATAGTGAGCTATCGTATTCAGCTTTTAGTAGTTTGTACTCCCAACCCCGGTTTTGGGTTAGTGGGATTAATTTGTGGACAGTCGTGTCACATCCTGTAACGACCCGTATTTTTACGGATTGAAAACATCTTAAAACTGTCGACATTTTAGGTCGACATTTTAGGTTGACATTTTAGGTCGACATTTTAGGTCGTGGACGACCTAAGGATTTCCAGCCTATAAATACATGGTTCTACTTCACTTTTTGGGATCCGGATTTTGAAGCGACGAAGTGCTGCCATTTTGAGAGCTCGAGTTCTACACTTCTTCACTTCTTTTCTCCACTTTGATTTAGTACTTCCTTCCATCCAAATCGAAGATCAAATTGAAGATCGAAGAGCTTAGATTGAAGATCTACATTCTTCGAAGAGAGATTTCATCGTTTGAAGCGGATTCGTGATAGATCGAGTTAGATCCTTCGCTGTCCAGATCTGAAGCGTGTTGCTTTTGAGTTGTTTAGGTGATTTGGTGAGTGGTGATTATCTCTCACACGGATCCAAAGGAGTATATCGGATCGTTGGCTTGATTTTGTGTTAAAGTAGTGATTTCCATGCATTTTTGTAAACCTAAGTATAGATCCATATAGATCCATTGTTCATGATGATTTGACATCCACTTTACTACATGTTAACCTATGCAAGTTCATTCATCAAGATTATAGAGACATTGCTCATGATTTCATGCTTGTTAGACTTTTGACTCTTTATTTACGAAATTGCCATTATTGTTATAATTGTCTATTTAGATCATATTTGAATGCTTGTTTACTTGGATTAATGTTTGACTTGATTGATCGCTATGAATTAGATGATTGATGATTTGATTTAGACCGAAGATGATTCAAAAGCTAAGGGAAAGGCTCTTGAATTGGAAAAGCTGCTTGTGGCATATGTGGCAGATGAGGAAGCTCATATGGATAGATTTGATGGTGATGTTGAGATGAGGCTTTGCTATGATGATGATGAGGCGAAGCATGATATGAGATAGCCTTGGTCTAATCCAGACGGGATCATTCCAAGCAAGTTGATAACTCGGTGAAATGGTTCGAGTTAGAGGATAATGGTTTGCTCGAGAGGCGCTTGAGCTAGTATGGAAATAGTCGTCGAGGAGGATGACTAGAAGGCTGAGATCTCATCGTTGTTGAAGGTTCTAGCATGCTCAAAGCAAGAGTACGTTGGGCAGATTCGATAGTCCCTAAAGGCTACTGATTGGTAGTCGAGTACTTTGGGCAGATTCGATAGTCCTAGGCACGGGTCACGATGACGTGCGGGGTTATGTCTAGAACCGGGGTTTCCGTTAGCCCTTGACGGGCGGATGAAAGAATGAGCCGGTCATTCAATTAACGATGATATCGAAGAAATGATAACAGTGATAGCCAGAGTCATGGATGTTTGGTTGTATCGTCATTCGGTCTCAAGAGCGGTATTTTCTGGGTGTTTATCTGATCTTGGTTTAGGCCTTGGGGGTTTGTACTTGGAAGACATCGCCCTTGACTCGAGTGATAATTGCTTTACTTTAAATTGTATGCTCAGCTATGTTTGCTTCTGCTTAGTGTGTGTCTGGGGGCTATCACTGTAGAAAGAGGTGGAGTGGGAGGGTTGTATTCCTTTTCCTTTATGCTCTTTTGGTATGTTGTTAGTTAATTTACCGCTCACTAAGACTGTTGTCTGACTCAAGGCTTTATGTTTTAACTCTTATTGTCTTGGGCTGTTCGTCCATTTTGGGACGGGCAGACTAGGTAGCAGGTGACAGGTGTTGTTCTTGCTTCCCACGATGCTGATGTCGAAGACGAGCTGGAGGCTTGCATATTATCTTCTTACTATATGTACTGGATGTTCCGTTGTTTTTTGTATAATTCTCTGAGTTATATGTAGTGAGGCTTGATGTATTGACTATTCAGATGTTGTACTCAACTATTATGAAGTTTTATTGATGAGATTCTATTTCTGTGAAGCTCCACTATATATATATTCTATTGTATTTTGTCCATGCGCTGTTAGTAATACGATAGATTCTGCTGTTTTAATTTACCCTGACAATCGTCCATGGTCGCCTGGCACACTTTACAGCGCACTTTCTCTAGGTTCAGTGCAGGGGTCATGGGCGGTCGTCACACATCCTTTTGAGTTTATACTCCTCTTGTCGGGTTTAGGTCGGAGTTGATGAAAGAATGGTCGAGTAACATCCATTCGTTGTTTATACTCCTTCCGTGCTTTGGGGACCAGAGTTTGTCGATGGGCGGTCATTGGCACCCATTTGGTGTTTACACTCCAGCTCACGTTCTGGAAACTAGAGTTATCGATGGACAATCTAACCACGTCCATTTTTTTTATATAGGCTCTCTCTGTTGAACCCAAAACGAGAGTTGGTGAGTGGTGGTCGAACCGTGTCCACTTGGTGAGTTTATGCTCCATCTATCAAGGCAAAGATTAGAGTTAGCGAATGAACGGTCGAGTCACGTTCATTCGCGGTTGGATGGGCAGTCATATCCATTCAGAATCGAACAATCAATCACGTCCGTTTTGCGAATCGGTCTCTTCATGTAGAGTCAAGGAAGAAATTTAGTGTTGTATGATCGGAGCACATCAGCATGAATTTATGTTATGGGTCATGTGCCGAGGATGCGTCCGGTTTGTACCAGATGGTTGGGTCGCATCTGATTTTGTTGCTTATATACTCTGGTCCATACTTGGGGAACAGAGTTTGTTGATAGGCAGTCGAACTGCACCCGTTTGGAATTTATACTCCAATTCGTAGTGGGGGAGCGGAGTTAATCGATGGACAGTTGAACTATGTCCATGTTTTGTTTATACTCCAATCAGCACTGAAGGACCAGAGTGATAGAGTTAGGGGTATGCCCTAAGGGTAATTATGTAATTTGTTACATATATCTAACTCATTGATCAATCCTGTTTGAAATAAAGGTGTTTTCTTTCTATTATATACTTGATATAATGTGGTTATACTAATTAATCAATTTAATTAAAAGTATATTTAATAGAAAATCCATAAATGGTATGTTTTGTGATAGTAGTTACAAAGTGTTGTAACCATGAGTAATTTATCACAATGAAACAAATATACCATTTTAAATGTTCCTAGTCAAGATGCATCAAGATTGGATATCGATGTATCCGTTGAGACTAGAGTACGTAATGCTCTCCAAATGTTGGGCATGTATTACTCATGACTATTGTGGACACCAAGAGGTTACGTACTGATAGTTATTGGACAACTATGGAATGACTCACTCGATAGTTATCAAGCAGAGAATATTGATGTGACTAATTTACACAGTTCTTTCGACTTGAGAATACTGTTAATCTTTAATGTGAAAGCTCTACTTTGGTTATAGTTAAATCGTGCACGACGTCCATCGAACGACTATAGTTGGGTCGAGTGGAAGCATTGAAAGTGAAACACTATTCAAGAGAGGATCCGTCTCCTCGGTTATATGATGTTACTATCACGGTCAACTGAAGTCAACTCAAAGTCAAAGTCTTTGGCCGGAGCATTTCGGTTAATAATAATTGTTATTATTGAACCAAGGACGTTGTGTTTGGACTATAAAGTTGAATGTGGATGATATTGGAATTTTGACCATTACCAAATTCCATAAATCCAAAGTGATATAGTTTTGAGGAAGAGAATTGGTGTAAATAATTGTCATTGTTAGGTACCGCTTATAATAAGTAAAATTAGATTTTACCAAAAGATGTGTAAGCAATAAATTCGGGCAAAATGTCACACCACCTGCTAAGTGATGTGTGAATGTTAATATTCGAATAGTTCAATACTAATCGCTGATTGAATTTACACCTTTGATTCGCACAACCGTAATGATGTATTCTTTGAAAAACCACATGATTTAATTAATTTATAAAATGTTGTAAATTGATTAAATTAATTGATATTTGAGAAATATTAATTATTAATTATTTGATGTTTAGAAATTTTTTGTAATTATTTTACTGCATTTATAAAAGTTATATTTGCGCGCATTGATATACGATATTGATGTAATTGAAAGATAATTGCATGAAATGATATATGGAAAATTTATGTCATTTGATGACATGACTTATGGAAATTTTATGTCATTTGATGACATGGTTTGTGGAAATTTTATGTCATTTGTTGACATACGTGTAAAGAAAGGGTTGGAGAGAGAGAAACAATCAAGTGAATTAATTAAGGAAGTTTTAATTAAAGAATGGGAAAATTTTCATTCTTTCAAATAAACAAATTCTCTGTACGTACAATTCATTTTCCTTCTGATTAATTCTTTCTCTTTCTCTCCTCCTAACTTTCCATGGCAGAAACAAAAAAAGAAAATGAATTTCCAAAAACTTTCAACTCCAAATAAAATGTTCAAATAAAAAAAAGTGGTTCATCCATCTCTTACAGTGATGGGATGTGGATCTTGAAGATCTGAGGATATATCATCATTCAAGGTGTGATTTCTAGGCAACATCATAAGGCGATTCAATCGAATCTAGAAGCATTCTTCTTTCAAGGTGCATATCAAAGGCAACATCAACAAGGTGTGTTTTAAGGATTGGGTAGCAAGGTATGTCATTTTTTATATATAGATAGTGATTTTGCAATATTTGATGGAAATTTAATTTGACTTTCTTAATTTGTATGATGTATTATTGTCATGCTTAATTAAAAAATTGTTTAGGAAGATTGAATTAGTTGTTGAATGATATGATTGAGTTTTCATTTGATAGACCAAAATTAAATTTGTTTATGTTTTAAAAAAACATTTAAGTGTAGATCTATGTTTTTAAACATTCTAATTAAATTGTAATTCTTCAAATCTGGAAGTTTACATGTTCGAATTGATTAGCTACTTTTCTTTACTTTGTTAAATTGAAACTAAATCTATATATTTTAAAATACAGTGTTTTATTTTTGTTCTATGTTTTAACATTTAATTTAAATTCCATTTCTTTAAATCTGGAAATTTACATTATCATGTTGATTGATTGAATTATATTTAAAGTTAAAAATGAAATTTATATGGAATCAATACAATGTTTCAATCGTAGATCTATGTTTTAATCTTTCATAACAAAGTGTAATTTTAGTTTGGAATTTTAATACATGTATGTATGTATGTTTGCATTTATTACTTACACTTTTTATTGCATTCGAAATTGACATATGAATAAAAGGAATTTTAACAATAAATCAAAGTTTTGAAATTGACTGTAATAACTGTCTAATTTATATTATTAGAAAGCTTTGATTGAATTCCATATATACATATTTGGATCTACTTGTATGTGTTCATATAGATTTTTTTTACATATTTTATCATAGTATGAATCATTTCTCTGTTTTTAATTAAGACAATAATGTATACATACAATTCATTGTTTACCTTCCATATTTTTACATTATGGTACATGTTGATTGTCATTAATATGTTGCATTAATTAAGTTTACTAAAAAGGAAACTGTATCAATCACCCTTGACATCTCTTATTTATTTCCATTTCAATTCCTATGTAATAACAATTCAAATTGTTCTTGTTTATTTTATGTATACATATCAATTACCACTAACTATGCACGCTCCCTGTATGTTGCACTTGCACAATATTTACTATGAATATATTTACAATTCATGTCATATTTAGATTAGTCATTAATGTTATTTTATTAATCAATTATTTAATTTAATTAAGAGAAGGAAATGAAAAGTTTCTTTCTCTAACTAAATTAATGATCCTTTATTAATTGAATAATTTCAGAGAAAGGAAATAAAAAGTTTCCTTCTCTAAATAAATTTATGCTCCCTCATTAATTGAATAAGTTAAGAGAAAGGAAATGAAATATTTTCTTCTCTAAATAAATTTGAAAATTAAACGTCACACACAAATTTTTATATAAGAGTATATCTGATATACCATAAATTACAAACACATTAAATTAAAGTGAAACTTTATTTATGAAGTTAAACAAAATATTGATTGTATTTAAAAGAAACTTAGAAAAGTTCCAAATGAATTTAGACTTCATATGCCCATTAAAAATTCAAAATGGTTAAATTTTTTGAAATTCACCCTTTCTTCCACTGCGGGTCGGTCCAGTTCCAACAATGGTATTAGAGCCCAATAGCCTATGCGGTCTGTATTAGTCATGTTATGGCTAAGTAATTAAACTTGCACACTTAGTACGATGTCTAGAAAGGTGATGTCTAGGATTAGAATTGGGTAATCAAGTACCCAGTCCTACCTGGTTACCTGCCTGGCCTGAAAGGTGGAGTAAGCCCAATGGTTAACCCTAATAGAAAAAGCCCAATTTAATTGGGCCTTGGGCTAATTTTCAAAATAATTTTAAAATTAAGACAAGATTTTAAATTTAAAAGTTAAATTTAAAAGTTAAATTAATTAAAGAGTTAATTGATTTATATTAATTAAATAAGATTTAATTAAATAAAATATTATACATAAGACTTTCATATAAATAATATGAAATATAAAAGTCGTATTAATATCATCCCTCGTACCTTTTCATGGCAGAGCCTCCATTCCCCCTTCCCCATACCACATCGTGTCCCTCGGAACCTTCCATTCCTTCGAGCCCCCCGCCCATCCCTTCCATCACTGCAGTACCTCATCCGCCACCACCTACCACTCCTCTTGATCCGCCTCCTTTCTTCTTCGACCCTTCTCAAGCCTCTGTATTTCCTCCCTCTACAGTGAATGCTCCCTCTTCTTCTTAGGTTAGTCTTCCTCCTCCTCAACGTCGACCAGTATGGACTTCCCTCTTTAAGAGCAAATCGCGCAATGCGGGGAAGCACATACCGGTTGACATGTCACCAACTTTCAAAGGAGAAGCCATGTTACACTCGGACGAAGTTTTGAAGGCAGGTTCTATGATCTGGAAGGAATGCCTTGTGGGATTCCATTTAGACTCCCCATTATCATACACGGTATTTATTCAGTGCCTCAAAGTCAGTTGGAAGCTTAAAGGTTCTATTAAAGTCAGATCTGATGGTGTGTTATTTCTGTTCCGTCTTTCTTGTATTGAAGATCAAGACCGAATACTTCAAGGGGATCCCATTATCATGAAAAACAAATTATTTATCGTTAAACCTTATGACCCTACAGTTAGCAACGTATGTGGTGTAGTAACTTCTATTCCAGTTTGGGTTCAATTCCATAATATCCCCTTATTTTCCTAGTCCCTCCTAGGCATAAACTGGCGTGCAAGTAGACTGGGTAGACTTCTCTGCCTTGATGAGATGACAGAAAGATTGGAGAGATTACAATACGCCAAGTGTTTAATAGAAGTGAAACCAGACAGAGAACTGGTTGATGTCTTTTTAGTTCATCTTGTTGAAGGAGGAACGCAGAAGATTGTAGAGAAGTGCATGTGGAAACCAGACATTTGCAGTGCGTGCAAGGCTTTCGACCACTCTACAAATAATTGTGATGAAGTGAATGGGAAAACAAAATAAGCTGAAGTAACTGGGAAAAGTAGTTTAAAAGAAGCAAGAGTGAGTATGATTGAGAAAACACCTAAAGAAATAGTGAAAGCTAAAAAGTATCAAAAATGGCAAATTGTAAGTAAGGGAAGGAAGAAAAACTTCAATTCGGGAACTACCTCCAATGCTAAAAGACAAAGTGTTGTAACTTACCTAGGTGAGAATGAGATGCTAAATTATGGAAGGAATATGACTGCTGTAACTAACGAGAGTTTCGCGTTCGAAAATCGACATCCATACTTTGCATCGTACTCGAATGCCGTAGATTCGACCATTCAAATCCGAGTCGCCGGAGCTTATAACACAGTTAAGTAATAACACAGCGGAAGAAAAAGAATAATACATAGATATACAATATCTGATACAACAGAGTGATACAATGAATATCAATATACATCAGAGATATGATACAAGAAATAGCAGCGAAAAAGAAAACGATAACACCAGCAGCGGATAATCTCCAACTCCAAATCACCAATCCAGAAATAGCTCGAACTCCCAATAACGATACACCAAGATAAACAAGTGCAGTCCATATCCACAGACTGAACAAGCTCCAGAAAATCTACTAATCCTGACTATCTGAAAAACCCAACTCTAGACTGCCCGTGTAGAAAATTTTGAGCACCCAGAGTTTAGGAAAGAAACAATAAACTTCGGATCAGTCATGGGACTGGTGTGAGCAACAAAAACAGTTTATCTTTAAAAACGAACAACAAAAGAATTTAAAGTCAATTCGCAATGCTTTTGGAAAATGAAACTACCATAAGACCTCCCACCACACACACAATGCAATCGCAGACTTGGAGGAGATTTCTTCTTATGATAGTCAAACATGCTTACTACGCAAAAGAAAACTCTTTTGATATTATATAGTGCATAGTGGAAAACATTTCGAAAGTAGAATATAAATCTTAGCCAGCATAGGTACCATTATATTATGCCTGCTATAGCTGCCTCTTGAGGAGACAGGTTATACAATTGAAATTGTAAAGGGCTCGTATTGTTTCTTTGGATTTCCAACAAATGGTCAGGCCAAGGAACTTCCCATTGCCACAAAGGTATACCTCTGGAAAGACGACCCGAGAACCTAACCGGATCTCTGCCAACACAAGGCCGGGTTACCCCTAACTGGGTAACTACTGACACGAGTATGCCATCCCCCGGTTGTAACCAACCTTTATCCGGGATCCCGTCAACCAACAACCACAAAGAAATAAATTTGCAGCAACCACATAGGTTAAGTACCTGGGCTCCATAACATGATACCACCTCTATCCAGAAGGAATGTACATACCCTAAGGGGCGCTACCCCCAATAACCTTGCCGCATCTTACCTGTTTTGACCATTCCGGGGTGTGAGGTTTGACGAAGTCTCGTCCACAAAGCTACGCTTTTTCACAAAGCCACGCTTTGGGTCAACAGATGATCAAAGTAATGATCACAAAGATAAATGATCAAACAAATGATCATATCACAAATGATCAAACAATGATCATCACACAGCAACACTCAGCATGTCACATTACCAAATTGGGAGTATATTGCTGATAAATTTCAACTACATAACCTCTGAGCTCGTACGTCTTAGAGAAGGGTGTTAAGCTAAGAGAATAAATTCTCCGCCACCAAACAGAAATGTATTTGAAAGAAATCAGCTTTATATCTCAAAATGTAATGTCAGACATGTAACCATA
Source organism: Allium fistulosum (assembly GCA_030737815.1). Taxonomy (NCBI): domain Eukaryota; kingdom Viridiplantae; phylum Streptophyta; class Magnoliopsida; order Asparagales; family Amaryllidaceae; genus Allium; species Allium fistulosum. Next base: position 1,119,949,516 of record CM060904.1, on the reverse strand, counting down.
CAAGTCTGTTCCGGGTTCGAACAGAACCGAAGGCAGTTCCAAAGAAGTCCTTGCAATCCAAATAATCCCTAATCACGTCCGGATTTCCAATCACATATGGAGTCTCTATATCGGGGACCAGTCGATGCAAAGACATTCGACGAGTTATCCTTTCATTTTCGAAAATATCCGGTCTTCACCACCGGTCTTCAAATGTTATCCATAACGACGTATCACATATTCGGAATGGGCTATATGACACAAAGGTCCTCTCCCGGTTAAACCGAATAGTGAGCGCAAAATTTAAAACATATGGATATGGGATATCAATTAAGTCACAACTTATTACCCAAACCTTTCTTTTAAATAGTTAAACAAATTACCATTCTTAAATCTTTTAAACGAAAAGATTCATTTCACAAAGTTTATTTCGTTTCATAAAGATCTATTCATAGGTTTCAAAACAATTTCCATTTCGATTGGATTAACTCATTTAAAATCTTTAAATAAAAAGATTTAACTTAAAGCTTTCAGACTCGTTCCTAAAGATTCATTCATAGCCTTTCAAAAAAAAATTCAATTCATTTTAAATTTGAAACCGTTCAACACAAATTGGAAGTTCACTTCTTATATGAAAGCTGTTATTATTTGAAAACAAATAGTTTTCGTTTCAGAAAAATCCAATTTTATTTGCACGAGGTAAAGCCCTTGAATTATATTCACATTACAAAATCAATACTTTTAAAATAGTTTAACCCTTATATAACTGGTATAACATCTTTAATCCCTAGTTTCGAATCATAGAATTCAATTTCAAATATTGAATTCAAATTTAAATCAAATATTTAAATTTGGAAACTCAATCAAGTTACTCAAAATAAATTTCATCTTTGAAATTCCATTTCAAAAGCTTTTCACTTTAAACCCAATCCATTTCCAAAACATTTGAATTTGAAAATATAAATTCAAAACTATTTTCAAAAATCTGTGACTTAATCGATTTCCTCGTGAAATCCATATTTGTGTGTGTATGGTGTGGTCTAGGGGTTTTACACAATAGTGCAACATCATTCAATCATAACAGATTAAAACACAGAAATATAGTTGATAAACGATATAAGCTATAACGCTTATCGCTCATTCATAGATTCACAGATAATATACAGATGTATCATAAATAATTGAATAAATTATACCTAGCACAATTCACAGAACAAAATATCATAGATCAGATAGGACAATCAATTCAAGGTATCTCATATAATACAATCATTCATAAGTAAAGTCAAGCATTCTATAATCATTTATAAGTAGGATAAATTAATTGTTTAATCCTAATTAATTCAATTTATTTCCAGTTAAATTAATAACTTATGAATTAATTATCCAATCCTGATTTATTAATTTTGAATCATTTGATATAAATTAATTTATCAATGCTTTAATTACTTAAATTTTTCTTAATTAATCATATTAATTAAACCAACCTTTAAACCAATTACATAATTTAAATTAACCCCTTAACTTATTACAAAAGTAATTACCCAAATTACTTCATATATAAATCATCTTCTCTAATTACATTCTAGTAATTATCATTTATTACTTCCTTAAGTAATTATCTCCATTAATTCAACTAAGTAATTACACTTATCCAATTATCAAATGATTTTCTTAAATAAATTAGACTAAATTAATTAACTTTAATAAATCAAAATATCCCAAAAATCAATTACAATAAGTGATTTATTCCTAATTACTTTCATTAAGTATTTAAACAATTTATTATTTATTATTTAAATTAATAAATCCAATAAATTATTAACATTAATCACTTAAATCAATACTTAATAATCCTTAGTTAATTATCTTTATTAACTAATAATATTTCTTTAATTACTTTCTTAAGAAATTTTCTTAGATTTAAATCATCATTAATCATTTCTAATTATAAATTAATCTAAATTATTAATTTATAAATTTAACAAATCATTCTTTAATTATCTTACTAATTAAATCATTGAATTTCCTTAATTATCTCTAAGATAATTGATTCCTTTTTTTAATGATTTCATTATCATTAAAGTGTAATTTAAACTTACCCCTTTTTAATTTAAATTTAAAATTCCATTTTGAATTTTATTAAAACTTTGCTTATCTTCAATCTGACATTGGTTCACTTATTTCTGGTTTTAAGCTTCAGATTTAATCTTGTTTAAATCTTAGATTTCAATTTTTTTTTAAACCCTTATTAAAAATTTGTTTTAAACATTTACATTAATAAAACTGATTTAAATTCAAGGTTTCGATTCAAAGTAAACTTGAATCCATAATTTAGACTTGATTTGAAACTTGATTTAAATCTTGTTTTAAATTTTAAATTTCATTTAAATTTTGAAAACTTACTCTGTCAGGTTTTAACCCTGAAACTAACCATACCCGAGACCCCCCTGCTAGTACTTCGAGACAAAACCCTAAATACTTCGAGTAAGATACTCGAACTACTCGAGTAAATCTCGAGTTCCGTTCACTGCTTCAACCCAAAAACTACCACCAGAAACAAAAGTGCACGGTGCACATGCACCGTGACTCCAGCCACTTCCGATCATCCCCGACCATCTCCACTAGTCATCGATCATCCCCAAACCAAAACACGAATATGTGACGACCGCCCATGACCCCCGCACTGAACCTAGAGATAGTGCGCTGTAAAGTGTGCCAGGCAGCCATGGACGATTGTCAGAGTAAATTAAAAACAGCAGAATCTATCGTATAACTCACAGCGCATGGACAAAATACAATAGAATATATATATAGTGAAGCTTTACAGAATAGGATGTCATCATATAAAACTTCATAATAGTTGAATACAACATCTGAATAGTCAATACATCAAGCCTCACTACATATCACTCAGAGAATTATACAAGCAGCGGAACATCTAGTACATATAATAAGAAATAATATGCAAGCCTCTGGCTCGTCTTCGTCATCAGCATCGTTGGAAGCAAGAACAGCACCTGTCACCTGCTACCTAGTCTGCCCGTCCCAAAATGGACGAACAGCCCAAGGCAATAAGAGTTAAAACATAAAGCCTTGAGTCAGACAACAGTCTTAGTGAGCGGTAAATTAACTAACAACATACCAAAAGAGCATAAAGGAAAAAGGAATAGGAATCCAACCCTCCCACTCCACCTCTTTCTACAGAGATAGCCCCCGGACACACACTAAGCGGAAACAAACATAGCAAAGCAAACGTTTAAAGTAAAGCAATTATCACTCGAGTCAAGGGCGATGTTTTCCAAGTACAAACCCCCAAGGCCTAAACCAAGATCAGATAAGCACCCAGAAAATACCGCTCTTGAGACCGAATGAAGATACAACCAAACATCCATGACTCTGGCTATCACTGTTATCATTGCTTCGATATCATCGTTAATTGAATGACCGGCTCATTCTTTCATCCGTCCGTCCAGGGCTAATGGAAACCCCGGTTCTAGACATAACTTCGCACGTCGTCAAAACCCGTGCCTAGGACTATCGAATCTGCCCAGAGTACTCGACTACCAATCAGTAGCCTTCAGGGACTATCGAATCTGCCCAACGTACTCTTGCTTTGAGCATGCTAGAACCTTCAACAACGATGAGATCTCAGCCTTCTAGTCATCCTCCTCGACGACTATTTCCATACTAGCTCAAGCGCCTCTCGAGCAAACCATTATCCTCAAACTCGAACCATTTCACCGAGTTATCAACATGCTTGGAATGATCCCGTCTGGATTAGACCAAGACTATCTCATATCATGCCTCGCTTCATCACATCCTAGCAAAGCCTCATCTCAACATCATCATCATCAAACGTATCCATATGAGCTTCATCATCCGCTACATATGCCACGAGCAGCTTTCCCAATTCAAGAGCCTTTCACTTAGCTTTTGAATCATCTTCGACCATCTTGTCTAAATCAAATCATCAATCAACTAATTCATAACAATCAACCAAGTCAATCATTAATCCAAGTAATCAAACATTCAAACATGATCTAATAAACAATTATAACAATAATGGCAATCTTGTAAATAAAGAGTCTAGATCTAACAAGTATGAAAGCATGAGCAATATCTCTACAACTTGATGAATGAACTTACATAGGTTAATCATGTAGTAAAATGGATGTCAAATCATTATGAACAATGGATCTATACTTAAGTTTACGAAAATGCATGGAAATCACTACTTTAACACAAAATCAAGCCAACGATCTGATATACTCCTTTGGATCCATGTGAGAGATAATCACCACTCACCAAATCACCTAAACACCTCAAAAGCAACACACTTCAGATCTGGACAGCGAAGGATCTAACTCGATCTATCACAAATCCGCTTCAAACGATGAAATCTCTCTTTGATGGATGTAGATCTTCAATCTAAGCTCTTGAATCTTCAATTCGATCTTCGATTTGGATGGAAGGAAGCACAAGATTAAAGTGGAGAAAAGAAGTGAAGAAGTGTAGAACTCGAGCTCTCAAAATGGCAGCACTTCGTCGCTTCAAAATCCGGATCTCAAAAATGAAGAAGAACCCGCCTATTTATAGGCAGAAATCCCCTTAGGTCGTCCGCTCGCTATTAGGTCGTCCACGACCTAAAACCTACGACCTAACGAAACCCTACGACCCACGACCTAACGCATGCGCGCGACTTACAGATCCAACGACCTAACACATTTTCGCTTCTACGACCTAACGCATGCGCATCCACGCGACCTACGACCTAACAAAGATGCGGCTTAGCTCTTACGCGACCTAACACACACATAGGCTCACGACCTAACTCACTTAGCTAGGATACGACTTAACACCTTAGGTCGTCTAACGACCTAACTACTCCACTACTGAACTTAGGTCGCTCACGACCTAACTACGCTAACTCGCTAACTCTTATACCGTTAACCACTAGGTCGCTAATCACTAGGTCGCCAAATCCTATAGGTCGCTAACTGCCATAGGTCGCTGCCTTTCCTTAAGTCGCTCAAACCTTAGGTTGCTAACTCTTAGGTCGCTCTAATCTCCTAGGTCGCTCACTCGACCTAACCTACCCCACGACCTAAGCCACCACACAACTTATCTCCTATACGACCTATCCCCAAAATCCTTAGGTCGCCAACTTCCTTAGGACGCTCCACTTTCTTAGGTTGTCTACTCCGACCTAACTACTCTACGACCTAGGACTTAGACTGTGGATGACTTATCAACAATGCGACCTAATGATAACCGTTTTACGATGTTTCAATCCATAAAAATACGGGTCGTTACATTCTCTCCCCCTTAGGAATTTCGCCCCCGAAATTCCAAACAAACAGAGCAATCAAAGACTATTTTGCATGCCTACCATCTATAGCAATCAACAAACCATGCATCCAATTCTAGCTTAGCATGCAGAATTCTAAAACTAGAACAAGTTACAATGTCGTTAGATGACACGACACCTTAGGGCCATACCTTGAAGAGTTCAGGATGAGATGCCTTCATCGCTCTTCCACCTCCCATGTACAGTCGTTATCATCATCACTCCATTGTATCTTGAGCAACATAACTACCTTCCTCCTAAGCTATTTCGTGTCGGTTTCCACAACACGAAGCGGCTTACGAGGTCTCTTATCGACTGGATCAACTTAAAAATCTTCACAGCTATTAGCAGAAACCACTGTATTCGAGTCGTGCACATACTTCCGTAGATACGATACATGAAAAACATTGTGCACACCCGACATCTTCTTTGGTAACTCCAATCTGTAGGCGAGCTTTCCAATTTGCTCGATGATCGGGAATGGTCCGACAAATCTCGGAGTCAATTTTCCTTTCTTCCCGAATCGAATAACATTCTTCAGTGGAGAAATCTTCACAAAAACCATATCACCTACGTCGAATTCCAAATCCTTACGACGCTTATCGGCATAACTTTTCTGACGGTTTTGGGCTGCCTTCATTCATTGCCGAATGATCTCTATACAATCTGAAGTCTGTCGAATCATCTCTGGCCCAAGTATCAGCTTTTCTCCTGTTTCTAACCAACATGTCGGAGAGTTACACGGTCTTCCATACAATGCCTCATACGGTGCCATACCAATGCTGGACTGGTAACTTTATTATACGAAAACTCCACCAAATGAAGGTGATCATCCCATGATCCTCCGAAATCTAAAACACAAGCTCTGAGGAGATCTTCAAAAACTCGGTTGACTCTCTCGGTCTGACCATCTGTTTAAGGGTGATGAGCTGTACTCAAACACAACTCGGTTCCCAAAACTTCCTGAAAGCTCTTCCAAAATCCACTAGTGAACAATGGGTCTCGATCGCTCACTATACTCTTCGGAATACCATGGAATCGAACTATCCACTTAACATACAACTCAGCCAACTTTGATGCAGTCCTAGTCGATCGAACAGGAATGAATCTTGCACTCTTAGTCAGACGATCTACAATGACCCAAATTCCTTCATTTCCCGTTCTTGTTCTAGGTAGTCCATCTATAAAATCCATCGATATTTGCTCCCACTTCCATGTAGGAACTTCTAATGGCTGAAGCAATCCACTTGGCTTCTTCTGCTCGGCTTTTACCAACTGGCAGTTCATACACTTGGAAATAAAATTTCCAACATCCTTCTTCATACCTTCCCAGTAATAGGTTCTCTTCATATCTCGATACATCTTGTTTCCACCTGGATGAATTGTCAGCTTCGAGTGATGACTTTCCTTCAGCACCTCATTCCTCAATTCATCCACATCGGGAACAACTAGTCGTCCTTGCTTCCGAAGCCAACCCTCTCGATCGACCTCAAATCCTTTATCCTTTTCTGGGTCCAATCCAGATTCCAAATCACGGATAATCTTGACAAGCTTATCATCTTGCTTTTGACTCTCGCCAATTCTTTCCACAAGAGTCGGTCTTATTGATAAGTTTGCCAACATCTCAGGTTCCAATTCACATCTGGGCCTGAAGTCAAATCCAGCTAAATACTCGAGATTCTTCCATTCTGAAAACATGGCTCCCAATCCTGCATGTCTTCGACTTAACGCATCTACCACTGCGTTACCCTTTCCCGGAGTATAGGCTATACCAAAATCATATGATGCCAAAAACTCTAGCCATCGTTGCTGCCGAAGATTCAAATCCTTTTGGGAGAAAAGATACTTCAACGACTTATGATCCGTAAACAATTCGAATCGAACTCCCAATAGATAATGTCTCCACACCTTCAGAGCAAAAACAATCGCCGCTAACCCCAAATCATGAGTCGGGTAATTCCTTTCATGCGGCTTCAGTTGTCGACTTGCATACGCAACAACTTTATCCTTCTGCATCAGCACTGCTCCAAGTCCAGTACCACATGCGTCGGTGTAAACCACCATCTCATCATTTCCACTAGGAATAGTCAAAACAGGAGCACTTGTCAATCGCTCCTTCAGGATTCCGAAAGCTTGCTCACACTTAGCATCCCATCCGAACACTTGGTTCTTTTTCGTCAATCCTGTTAACGGTGCAGCTATCTTGGAAAAGTCTTTGATAAATCGACGATAGTATCCTGCTAATCCAAGAAAACTTCTCACATCCGATGCATTCTTAGGTCTAACCCAATCCTGGATTGTTGCCACCTTAGCGGGATCAACCGCTATTCCATTTCCAGAGATAACATGGCCTAAGAACCTCACTTCACTCTTCCAGAAGTGACACTTCGAAAACTTAGCCTTCAGCTGATGTTTCCGTAAGATTTCCAAAACAATACGCAAATGCATCTTGTGCTCTTCTTCAGTTCTGGAATAAATCAGAATATCATCCACGAATACTAGCACGAACTTGCTCAACTGATCTCTGAATACTCTATTCATAAGATCCACAAAATATGCTGGCGCATTAGTCAATCCAAACGGCATTACCAGCCACTCAAAGAAACCGGATGGTGTTTGAAAAGCAGTCTTCGGCACACTATCCTTAGCCACTCTCAACTGGTGAAATCCCGTGGCCAAATCCATCTGAGAAAACACCTTAGCTTCGTGAAGCTGATCAAACAAGTCATCTATTCTCGACAATGGATACTTGTTCTTCTTAGTCACCTTATTCAGCTCCCGATAATCCACACACAACCTCAACGATCCATCTGCTTTGGTTGCAAACACAACTGGTGCACCCCATTCGAACACACTACGCCGAACGAATCCTTTCTGTAAAAGGTCATCAACCTGCACCCTCAACTCCTGCTGTTCCCTAGGCGCCATTCGCCTAAGAGGCATCACAACAGGTCTGGCTCCTTCAACTAGATCTATACGAAACTCGATCTCTCTATGCGGCGGTAACCCTTTGACCTCGTCAAAGACATCCTCAAATCCATTAGCGATTGGCAACGATGATAGTCCATCCCGTGGAACAACCAGCGAATACATGAAGCTCATGAAGACGCCTTCTTCATGCTTACATCGTATCACAATCTTTCGCCCCTCCACATTCTCGACTTTCACCTCCAACCTTTCACAATCAACCTTTGCCGCATACTTCCTAAGCCAGTCCATACCCAAAATAATTCCGAACCCCGCAAAGTTCAGAACAAAACAATCACAAACAAAAGAGCAATCATGACTCGATACAATCAGACCACGGCATAACATACACAAACAAGAGGAACCCCCAACTGGATTAGTCACAACCAATGGCCTATCAACGATATCCGGTTCTAAACCCAACCGACCTACAAGTTCACTACAAACAAAAGAATGCGACGCCCCGATATCAAATAGAACTCTAATTGGAACACCACATATGGAAAGAGTACCTTGAACCACCACACTCTTTCCTTTCTCTTCAACGGTAGAGGCTTTCGAAGATGATGGAACAGCTCAGAAAGCATAAGCTTGCACAATCTGCTTGTCCTTCCGCGGTTCTGGACAATTCCTCTTAACATGCCCCAGCTTGTCACAGTTGTGGCACTTCACCAGCACCTTCGGATTCTTGCAATCCCTGGAGAAATGGCCCTTCTGCTGACAATTGTAGCAGGTCACTTCGCCCTTTGGCTTCTTCTGGCCATCCTTACCCTTTTGTTGCTGCTGCTTCCTCTTCTTATTTCCACCCTACTGTGGTTTAGATTCTTCCTTGGTCACAGCAACAACAGACCTTTCCTTAGGAAACAGATTCTCGTGCCTGAGAGCTTTCTCTACTAGCTTCTCAAATGGATCGTCCAAATGATCCACCAACTGCCTCCCAAGATAACTGTCCAAGCCTGTCATAAACTTCTCATTCTTCTGGTACAAAGATTCAATATACGACGGGCATACTTGGACAAAGCTTCAAACTCAGAAACATACTCAAGAACTGGTCTTCCACCTTACTTGAGCTCCACAAACTTCTTGAACAGAACAGACTTCTGAGCTGTAGAAATGAACTTAGCTTCAAATCTGACTTGGAATAACTCCCAAGTAATTTCTTCCTTCGGAGTATCAATGGTGATAGAGTTCCACCAATCAGAAGCTCTCCCTTGAAGCTGCCTTGATGCTAACTTCCTCTTAGTCGCATCCTCAATTCCCAAATCACTAAAGGTCCTTCTACAAGCATCTATCCACCTCTGGACTTCAATAGTTGATTCTGTTCCTAAGAAAACCTTTCCTCCAAGAGCAGTATAATCTTTACACAGCTTAGCAAAATCCACTGGTTTTGGAGTTTGGACTTGAACTCCAACATCTACTGACGGCCCCGGAGCTGGCATCCTTCTCATGATCGAAGTCATCATAGCCTCGAACATAGCAGCATAATCTACAGCCCCCTCAGTAGCACGGCCTTCCCTTGCAGCTGGTCTCCCTCTTCGACTCATTCCTAATATCTATAAAAAAGAATGATTAACATACCTTGAGAAACAACTGCATAAAGGACTCAAATCTTTCTAAGCTACTATATTATATATAGTAATCATCCATCAAAATACAATTACATCTCTCATACGTAGTTACGTTAGCGAGCATTGGGTAAAATCGATTAACCAAGGCTCTGATACCAAATGTGACGACCGCCCATGACCCCACACTGAACCTAGAGATAGTGCGCTGTAAAGTGTGCCAGGCAGCCATGGACGATTGTCAGGGTAAATTAATAACAGCAGAATCTATCGTATAACTCACAGCGCATGGACAAAATACAATAGAATATATATATAGTGAAGCTTTACAGAATAGGATGTCATCATATAAAACTTCATAATAGTTGAATACAACATCTGAATAGTCAATACATCAAGCCTCACTACATATCACTCAGAGAATTATACAAGCAGCGGAACATCCAGTACATATAATAAGAAATAATATGCAAGCCTCCGGCTCGTCTTCGTCATCAGCATCGTTGGAAGCAAGAACAGCACCTGTCACCTGCTACCTAGTCTGCCCGTCCCAAAATGGACGAACAGCCCAAGGCAATAAGAGTTAAAACATAAAGCCTTGAGTCAGACAACAGTCTTAGTGAGCGGTAAATTAACTAACAACATACCAAAAGAGCATAAAGGAAAAAGGAATAGGAATCCAACCCTCCCACTCCACCTCTTTCTACAGTGATAGCCCCCGGACACACACTAAGCGGAAACAAACATAGCAAAGCAAACGTTTAAAGTAAAGCAATTATCACTCGAGTCAAGGGCGATGTTTTCCAAGTACAAACCCCCAAGGCCTAAACCAAGATCAGATAAGCACCCAGAAAATACCGCTCTTGAGACCGAATGACGATACAACCAAACAACCATGACTCCGGCTATCACTGTTATCATTGCTTCGATATCATCGTTAATTGAATGACCGGCTCATTCTTTCATCCGTCCGTCAAGGGCTAATGGAAACCCCGGTTCTAGACATAACTCCGCACGTCGTCAAAACCCGTGCCTAGGACTATCGAATCTGCCCAGAGTACTCGACTACCAATCAGTAGCCTTCAGGGACTATCAAATCTGCCCAACGTACTCTTGCTTTGAGCATGCTAGAACCTTCAACAACAATGAGATCTCAGCCTTCTAGTCATCCTCCTCGACGACTATTTCCATACTAGCTCAAGCGCCTCTCGAGCAAACTATTATCCTCAAACTCGAACCATTTCACCGAGTTATCAACATGCTTGGAATGATCCCGTCTGGATTAGACCAAGACTATCTCATATCATGTCTCGCTTCATCACATCCTAGCAAAGCCTCATCTCAACATCATCATCATCAAACCTATCCATATGAGCTTCATCATCCGCTACATATGCCACGAGCAGCTTTCCCAATTCAAGAGCCTTTCACTTAGCTTTTGAATCATCTTCGACCATCTTGTCTAAATCAAATCATCAATCAACTAATTCATAACAATCAACCAAGTCAATCATTAATCCAAGTAATCAAACATTCAAACATGATCTAATAAACAATTATAACAATAATGGCAATCTTGTAAATAAAGAGTCTAGATCTAACAAGTATGAAAGCATGAGCAATATCTCTACAACTTGATGAATGAACTTACATAGGTTAATCATGTAGTAAAATGGATGTCAAATCATTATGAACAATGGATCTATACTTAAGTTTACGGAAATGCATGGAAATCACTACTTTAACACAAAATCAAGCCAACGATCCGATATACTCCTTTGGATCCGTGTGAGAGATAATCACCACTCACCAAATCACCTAAACACCTCAAAAGCAACACACTTCAGATCTGGACAGCGAAGGATCTAACTCGATCTATCACAAATCCGCTTCAAACGATGAAATCTCTCTTTGATGGATGTAGATCTTCAATCTAAGCTCTTGAATCTTCAATTCGATCTTCGATTTGGATGGAAGGAAGCACAAGATTAAAGTGGAGAAAAGAAGTGAAGAAGTGTAGAACTCGAGCTCTCAAAATGGCAGCACTTCGTCGCTTCAAAATCCGGATCTCAAAAATGAAGAAGAACCCGCCTATTTATAGGCAGAAATCCCCTTAGGTCGTCCGCTCGCTATTAGGTCATCCACGACCTAAAACCTACGACCTAACGAAACCCTACGACCCACGACCTAACGCATGCGCACGACTTACAGATCCAACGACCTAACACATTTTCGCTTCTACGACCTAACGCATGCGCATCCACGCGACCTACGACCTAACAAAGATGCGGCTTAGCTCTTACGCGACCTAACCCACACGCGACCTAACACACACAGAGGCTCACGACCTAACTCACTTAGCTAGGATACGACTTAACACCTTAGGTCGTCTAACGACCTAACTACTCCACTACTGAACTTAGGTCGCTCACGACCTAACTACGCTAACTCGCTAACTCTTATACCGTTAACCACTAGGTCGCTAACCACTAGGTCGCCAAATCCTATAGGTCTCTAACTGCCATAGGTCGCTGCCTTTCCTTAAGTCGCTCAAACCTTAGGTTGCTAACTCTTAGGTCGCTCTAATCTCCTAGGTCGCTCACTCGACCTAACCTACCCCACGACCTAAGCCACCACACAAATTATCTCCTATACGACCTATCCCCAAAATCATTAGGTCGCCAACTTCCTTAGGTCGCTCCACTTTCTTAGGTCGTCTACTCCGACCTAACTACTCTACGACCTAGGACTTAGACTGTGGATGACTTATCAACAATGCGACCTAATGATAACTGTTTTACGATGTTTCGATCCGTAAAAATACGGGTCGTTACAAATATCAGAGTTCAACTGGAAACCCAAAATCAAAATAAAGACTTACATCCAAACCTGGAAACCAAAAAGAACAGGTGCTCCTCAAACCTGTCAATGCCTTATTCTCGACGCCTCGGCCACAAGCGGCTACACAACTCCGGTCACTACTTCGACTACGACCAAGCTATCATCACCCCAAACCCCGAAGCACTCGATCAATCGTACGTGCCGTGGTGGTCGATTCATTCGACCGAGTAGAAACTAGGTCACCAGATTAAAACCTCATGCCGCCAATGCCGCCGTCATCTTCGCCACCTCCGCCCATTTTTCCAGGCATCCATGTAGCCTCCTCCATCGCCATGAGAAAACCCGAACCCTAGATCAACGTCGTTTACCGGAAATTGCCATTTTTGTGTTTTCTGTTCAATTCGAGTTAACTCCACAATTCCCAACCTAAAAATCTTGAAACTTGATTCAAAAATCATAGTTTTCTATTACAAATCACTTCATAAAATCTAAACAAGAAACCGTAATCTTCGATTTTTAACTTGAGTTAGATTTTCACTGTCATATTCAATTTTATAAACATCCCACAAATATCTACATCTGAAATTTATTTTTAAAAAGTTGATTAGAGTGTTATAAACAATTTTTATTCAGACATCATAATCTAAATGTCATTATTCGAAGAGATACTGGATTTTTATATTTTTTATCTTATTATTTTTTAAACAAAATTTTGAATCCTATAACTAACAGAGGCCAACATATTTACACATATAGGCATGTTTATCTACACAGAGATGTTCATCTATTTTCGTAAAAACAAACATTCATGCCAAACATAATTCAATTCATCATCACAGGCATACAGAAATCAAGCAGATCAGGTTTTAAAAATAAGGTTTGCTCACCTTCAAAGGGAGGAATAGAGAATAGGAATGAAATCTGGAAGTGTTTTGATCTGCCTTGTTTAACTTGATGCTGATCCTTGAAAATTTTTTGTTTGTTGGATTTACTTTTAAACTGAGTTGTTGATGTTTATTTCTCAGGTATTAAATCAAGTGAAGATAGTATCTGATCCTTTGTTTCTATTTTCCAGTTTGAACTTGAGCTATTTGTTTGATTCAATCTTCTTTTGATTTACTCTGATTTTTATTCCAGGTTTTGAGATGATTTGGTTTTTTTTCTAGTTGAATGAATTGTTTAAGTTTTTATGGACGAACTGAAAATGAAGAGAGGCTTGATATATAAGAGAAAGTGTACAGGGTGACATTGCTTCCTTGTGTACAAAAACATGCTGAAGGTGCTGGCATTAAATGCATGAGGCATGTTGCATTAAATGCTTGAGTACCTTATGTTTTCCAACCCTACCTATTTTTTTCTTCATACATACTTAAATATATATTTTTTTGTTTCATTTTGTCTTGTTATTTGAATGTGTATTCCCATATTTAATACATTGTTTAATTTAACTAATTTATTTACTATATATATTTTTATAAACTCAAATTATTATTATTAAACCATTTATTTTAGATTTAAACTCAAATTCAATATATATATATATATATATATATAAATTCATATTTACTTCATATGTGCACATATACATATATATATTCACACATATATACAATATTTAACTTTAAATGATTTATACAGAATTTATTCGAATTCGGGGAAACTCGCATCACTTTATAAATTAATTTCACAATTTTAAATCAAAAATTAATTTATTTGTCAATTTAAAATTGATTAAAATTCGGGATCGTTACAACTGCAGAACAAAAAAATGAAAAGATGAACAAAGATGAAGTAGTTGTTATAGATGACTCTATCATGGAACATCTGGGAGACCTGATTCAGGAAACTGGGATTAAAAATAAAAATGATCATGATCAAGGTGAATATCAAATGAAAGAGAAAGTGGAAAAAATCAAGACTTTAAGCATGCTGATGAAAAACAAAATGAGATAGTAGAATGTGATAATGGTGAGACAGTGATTCCTAATGTCCAAAGTGATATTATCCTATCTAATAATCCTTTCAGCACCCTTCAAAGCATTCTAGAAATAGAAGTTGAAGTGAATGATTGCATTGAGCCTCCTGCCTCTGTTTCTGCTCCAAAACATATATCTCCAATTCTTAAACCCGTGTCATTATCTGTGGAAACTCGAAGCAAGCCTTGTGATTCTCCCGATTCAGTCAACAAAAAACACGAAGCTGTGTATTTGAACAACCAGTCCCGAAGTAATGAGAGGAAATCGTCGGAGAATGGTAAAGGAGAACTCGGAGCAGAAATTGTTCATAACCAAGACAATTCTTTACCTTCAGAGACATGCCATTATAAAGAACTACTAGTCAATAATGACCTATCAATAAATCTCACAAACTAAGCTACTCCTATCTATCCCACTCCATAAAAGGAACCATTTAATGCAAACCCTTTTAACATAGATCCTCTTTATGAAGAATCCATGCACATGCACGTGCACAGAGAACTGTGCAATTCCAATAACCCTCAAATCCCATCTTCCATTCCTTCTACAGCTGATCATGTTCCTTCCACTTCATCTCATTCCAACTCAACTTTTCTCAAGCCTCCCATTCCTTTTCATAACCACCTCTATGATCATCTCACTCCCCCTCCTGCATGGAAACTGAATCCTATCCTTCCATGCACAATTTTTTCCTCTCTCTCAACCATGTCAGCTCAAACCAACCCCATCTCCAAAACTAACTCTGAAGGATTAAGCTCTGTAAATAAGCTAAAAGCATGCATCTCCCCCTAATATCAAAGCAGAATGCACAAGATACACAGAAACTTCAATCCTTCTCTCTGACTCCCCATTATTTTCCACTATTCCTGGTTATAATGAACTCCTCAACAATCTAACAAGGAGAATGAAAGAGGAGCTTCTCAACCCTACCAAGTTTAATCAATGATACAACATATAGGCTTCTGAAATATTAGGGGAGCTCATAGTCAAATCTGTTAGAAATGAATGAAATAGGAAGTGGAAGAACTATAGTGTGAATTGAAACAAAGTCCCACATCATGGGATAATTGTTTCAATATCACCATATATATCACAACCCACTATACTAAATCAAAACAAAAGAGGAATAAGGACAAGGAATGGAAGGAATGAGGCAATGTGGCATGGCATGTATGCTTTCATATTAATATTAAATATGTCAAAGATAGGGCCTTGGGCCTTGGGGCTCTTGGGGTCTAGTGATTAAATGGGCCGCCGACTGCCGTTTGGGCCTGCATGCGCCAAAACGTCTATTTTTTGAGCGGACGTGTCCATTCGTTTGACGGTCGCCAGATGCGGCCATTTCCTTCCAGGCGCACACATACAACGGTCACTGCTGTTGGTTTAAGGGTCGCAACCTTTTCAACAGTCACGACCGCTCCGAATAGGCACCTCCTCCAGCCTATAAATAGGCGGCCAGAATATGAGAAATTTATCAAGTTCTCTCTCGCAAATTCTGTTCCTTCTTCCTCTAAGCCCTCTGTTCTAGTGCTATAATCTCTTCAGTTCGTCGGCGCTCCGTCTGCAACCGCGGGGCTGGTTCGTTTCATCCTGGGAAGCAAATTGCTAACAACCGTAAACCTACTACGGAGGCAATATTGTTTCAAGGAAACAGATACTCTCTGGACTCGGACATCTTAATAGGTATAATACTATTACAACAATTTTTGTAACAGTTCTGCACCGTAAGCACTGTACCAGAATTAGCCACGCCTTTTGCTGTTGCTATTTTCGTTCCCCTTGCGAAATTTAGTGGCACTTTCTGATGTGACTAATTGTAAACTGGTTTAGTAACATTTCTTTGGTTACTATCGGTTTCGCGACACTTTTACGTGATTGCGGATAACAATATTGTATTGTTGTAGACGACGATGTCTCAAAATAGCAACAATAACGCTGCACCAACACAAACGGTGACAACCGCTCAGCCTCCGGCTCTGGTTTCAAGTATGGCAATGTCTCATGGAGAAAGGCCAGAAAAATTCAATGGGACAGATTTCAAGCGTTGGCAACAGAAGATGTTGTTCTATCTGACGACATTAGGGCTCGCCAAATATCTAACCGAAGATACTCCTGAAGTTGGCGAACTCGAACCCGATGCAGTCAAAGTAGAGTCTGCAACTGTCTGGAAAAATTCAGATTTTATATGTAAAAACTATATTCTGAATGGTCTGGATAATAGCCTCTATAATGTTTATTGTACTGTTGCAACATCCAAGGAACTCTGGACAGTCTTGGACAGAAAGTACAAAACTGAAGATGCAGGCATGAAGAAATTCATCGCTGGCAAATTTCTCGACTTCAAAATGGTAGATTCAAAGACAGTGATCAACCAGACTCAAGAATTACAAGTGATCATCCGTCAACTACATGATGAAGGGATGACTCTGAGTGAATCTTTTCAAGTCGCCGCAACCATTGAGAAACTTCCTCCATCTTGGAAGGACTTCAAAAACTATCTTAAGCAAAAGGTCAAGGACCTCAAGAACTTTTGGACCAGATTTCTACACATTTATGTTAGAAGATGATCCATTAACCTACAAACAAGCTATGTCCTCCAGCGATGCCCCTTACTGGAAAGAGGCCATTAACAGTGAGATAGAATCCATCATGGCCAACCACACATGGGAGTTAGTTGATTTACCTCAAGGATGCAAAACCTTAGGTAATAAATGGATATTCAAAAAGAAATTGAAACCTGATGGTTCAATAGACAAGTACAAAGCTCGTCTTGTAGTTCAAGGATTTAGACAAAAGGAAGATCTGGACTACTTTGATACATATTCACCAGTAACAAGGATAACATTGATAAGGATGCTTATTGCAACTGCGTCCATACTTGATTTAGAAATACATCAAATGGATGTTAAAACTGCATTTTTGAATGGTGAACTAGAGGAAGAAATATATATGAAGAAACCCAAAGGGTTTATGAGCTTTGGAGATGAGAATAAAGTGTGCAAATTAGTAAAATCGCTTTATGGCCTTAAACAAGCTCCAAAACAATGGCATAAGAAGTTTGATGAAACTATGTTATCAAACGGATTCACAATAAATGAATCAGATAAATGTGTCTATATAAAACAAGCACATATTGGGTATGTCATTGTTTGTCTTTATGTTGATGACTTGTTGATCCTAGGTAATAACAAGGCCATAATAACATCTACAAAGAATATGTTATCCTCTAGATTCGATATGAAAGACCTAGGACTGGCTGATGTGATATTGGGTGTCAAAATTTTAAGAACACCACAAGGATATGCATTATCCCAATCACATTACATCGCCAAGGTACTTGAAAAATTCAAGCAATATAATATTACTATTGCAAAAACACCAGTAGATATGACCCAGAATTGGGTAAAGAACAATGGTGATAGTATCTACCAGCTTGAATACTCTCGTATACTAGGAAGTATCATGTATGTTATGAACTGCACTAGGCCAGATATCGCATACGCTGTAAGTAAGCTGAGTAGATTTACCAGCAATCCTGGTAAACATCATTGGAAAGCGATAATCAGAGTTCTAGGATACCTAAAGTATACACAGAACTATGGTCTACAGTATACAAACTATCCTTCAACAGTGGAAGGATACAGTGATGCTAATTGGATAACTGGATCACATGATACAAAGTCTACAAGCGGATATGTGTTCACATTAGGAAATGGAGCAATATCATGGAAATCATCCAAACAGACTTGTATAGCTAGATCTACGATGGAATCAGAGTTTATTGCACTAGATAAGACTGCAAAAGAAGCAGACTGGCTTCGAAGTTTCTTAGAAGATATTCCAAATTGGAGCAAACCTGTGCCTCCAATATGTATACATTGTGATAGTCAATCAGCTATTGGAAGAGCTAATAGTACATTATACAATGGTAAATCTAGGCATATTCGTCGTAGACATAAGACAATAAGACAACTTCTCTCTAATGGAGTTATCAATATAGACTACATAAGGTCTAAAGATAACATAGCGGATCCACTAACAAAAGGCTTGCCAAGAGAGAAAGTTCAAACCTTATCGATGGGAATGGGGTTAAGGCCCATAGAATAAAAGTTTTTCTAAAATGGAAACCCTACCTAGTTGACTGGAGATCCCAAGATCTAGGTTCAAAGGGACAACTAAGTTTAAGAGAAACTTGAAAGCACTGTTACACTCAAACCATTCCTATGATAAGTCAGTGCATTATTTGTTGGAAAATAGGATAAGTATTGATACTTTTAATGATGTCTATACTTGAGGAATTGTGAATACCCTTTACAGAATCACCTAAGTAAGTGCGAAGGCGCCGCTTCAAAGAGAATTACGAGGCCAAATTCTCTAAGCACTTATGATACCAGGCAGGTGTTCAAGGCAAAAATGAACACATACAGAGAACGAAGGATTATAAGAAACATTTGTCGTGTGTTATCTATTGTAGAATTACACAAAAGGTTTACAGTTCAAGGACAGTCTATGTCTACTGATTCACCTGTAATTCAAATGGATAAACACTAGGAAAGTTCAAGGCCTCTATGCTACTTTAACCGATACGATAAATGGTTCGTGAAACTAAGAACAACTATTCATTCATGTGGGGGATTGTTAGAAATGAATGAAATAGGAAGTGGAAGAACTATAGTGTGAATTGAAACAAAGTCCCACATCATGGGATAATTGTTTCAATATCACCATATATATCACAACCCACTATACTAAATCAAAACAAAAGAGGAATAAGGACAAGGAATGGAAGGAATGAGGCAATGTGGCATGGCATGTATGCTTTCATATTAATATTAAATATGTCAAAGATAGGGCCTTGGGCCTTGGGGCTCTTGGGGTCTGGTGATTAAATGGGCCGCCGACTGCCGTTTGGGCCTGCATGCGCCAAAACGTCTATTTTTCGAGCGTACGTGTCCATTCGTTTGAACGGTCACCAGATGCGGCCATTTCCTTCCAGGCGCACACATACAACGGTCACTGCTGTTGGTTTAAGGGTCGCAACCTTTCCAACAGTCACGACCGCTCCGAATAGGCACCTCCTCCAGCCTATAAATAGGCGGCCAGAATATGAGAAATTTATTAAGTTCTCTCTCGCAAATTCTGTTCCTTCTTCCTCTAAGCCCTCTGTTCTAGTGCTATAATCTCTTCAGTTCGTCGGCGCTCCGTCTGCAACCGCGGGGCTGGTCCGTTTCATCCTGGGAAGCAAATTGCTAACAACCGTAAACCTACTACGGAGGCAATATTGTTTCAAGGAAACAGATACTCTCTGGACTCGGACATCTTAATAGGTATAATACTATTGCAACAATTTTTGTAATAGTTCTGCACCGTAAGCATTCTGTACCAGAATTAGCCACGCCTTTTGCTGTTGCTATTTTCGTTCCCCTTGCGAAATTTAGTGGCACTTTCTGACGTGACTAATTGTAAACTGGTTTAGTAACATTTCTTTGGTTACTATCGGTTTCGCGACACTTTTACGTGATTGCGGATAACAATCTTGAAACAATATTGTATTGTTGTAGACGATGTCTCAAAATAGCAACAATAACGCTGCACCAACACAAACGGTGACAACCGCTCAGCCTCCGGCTCTGGTTTCAAGTATGGCAATGTCTCATGGAGAAAGGCCAGAAAAATTCAATGGGACAGATTTCAAGCGTTGGCAACAGAAGATGTTGTTCTATCTGACGACATTAGGGCTCGCCAAATATCTAACCGAAGATACTCCTGAAGTTGGCGAACTCGAACCCGATGCAGTCAAAGTAGAGTCTGCAACTGTCTGGAAAAATTCAGATTTTATATGTAAAAACTATATTCTGAATGGTCTGGATAATAGCCTCTATAATGTTTATTGTACTGTTGCAACATCCAAGGAACTCTGGACAGTCTTGGACAGAAAGTACAAAACTGAAGATGCAGGCATGAAGAAATTCATCGCTGGCAAATTTCTCGACTTCAAAATGGTAGATTCAAAGACAGTGATCAACCAGACTCAAGAATTACAAGTGATCATCCGTCAAATACATGATGAAGGGATGACTCTGAGTGAATCTTTTCAAGTCGCCGCAACCATTGAGAAACTTCCTCCATCTTGGAAGGACTTCAAAAACTATCTTAAGCAAAAGGTCAAGGACCTCAAGAACTTTTGGACCAGATTTCTACACATTTATGTTAGAAGATGATCCATTAACCTACAAACAAGCTATGTCCTCCAGCGATGCCCCTTACTGGAAAGAGGCCATTAACAGTGAGATAGAATCCATCATGGCTAACCACACATGGGAGTTAGTTGATTTACCTCAAGGATGCAAAACCTTAGGTAATAAATGGATATTCAAAAAGAAATTGAAACCTGATGGTTCAATAGACAAGTACAAAGCTCGTCTTGTAGTCCAAGGATTTAGACAAAAGGAAGATCTGGACTACTTTGATACATATTCACCAGTAACAAGGATAACATTGATAAGGATGCTTATTGCAACTGCGTCCATACTTGATTTAGAAATACATCAAATGGATGTTAAAACTACATTTTTGAATGGTGAACTAGAGGAAGAAATATATATGAAGCAACCCGAAGGGTTTATGAGCTTTGGAAATGAGAATAAAGTGTGCAAATTAGTAAAATCGCTTTATGGCCTTAAATAAGCTCCAAAACAATGGCATAAGAAGTTTGATGAAACTATGTTATCAAACGGATTCACAATAAATGAATCAGATAAATGTGTCTATATAAAACAAGCACATATTGGGTATGTCATTGTTTGTCTTTATGTTGATGACTTGTTGATCCTAGGTAATAACAAGGCCATAATAACATCTACAAAGAATATGTTATCCTCTAGATTCGATATGAAAGACCTAGGACTGGCTGATGTGATATTGGGTGTCAAAATTTTAAGAACACCACAAGGATATGCATTATCCCAATCACATTACATCGCCAAGATACTTGAAAAATTCAAGCAATATAATATTACTATTGCAAAAACACCAGTAGATATGACCCAGAATTGGTTAAAGAACACTGGTGATAGTATCTACCAGCTTGAATACTCTCGTATACTAGGAAGTATCATGTATGTTATGAACTGCACTAGGCCAGATATCGCATACGCTGTAAGTAAGCTGAGTAGATTTACCAGCAATCCTGGTAAACATCATTGGAAAGCGATAATCAGAGTTCTAGGATACCTAAAGTATACGCAGAACTATGGTCTACAGTATACAAACTATCCTTCAACAATGGAAGGATACAGTGATGCCAATTGGATAACTGGATCACATGATACAAAGTCTACAAGCGGATATGTGTTCACATTAGGAAATGGAGCAATATCATGGAAATCATCCAAACAGACTTGTATAGCTAGATCTACGATGGAATCAGAGTTTATTGCACTAGATAAGACTGCAGAAGAAGCAGACTGGCTTCGAAGTTTCTTAGAAGATATTCCAAATTGGAGCAAACCTGTGCCTCCAATATGTATACATTGTGATAGTCAATCAGCTATTGGAAGAGCTAATAGTACATTATACAATGGTAAATCTAGGCATATTCGTCGTAGACATAAGACAATAAGACAACTTCTCTCTAATGGAGTTATCACTATAGACTACATAAGGTCTAAAGATAACATAGCGGATCCACTAACAAAAGGCTTGCCAAGAGAGAAAGTTCAAACCTTATCGATGGGAATGGGGTTAAGGCCCATAGAATAAAAGTTTTTCTAAAATGGAAACCCTACCTAGTTGACTGGAGAACCCAAGATCTAGGTTCAAAGGGACAACTAAGTTTAAGAGAAACTTGAAAGCACTGTTACACTCAAACCATTCCTATGATAAGTCAGTGCATTATTTGTTGGAAAATAGGATAAGTATTGATACTTTTAATGATGTCTATACTTGAGGAATTGTGAATACCCTTTACAGAATCACCTAAGTAAGTGCGAAGGCGCCGCTTCAAAGAGAATTACGAGGCCAAATTCTCTAAGCACTTATGATACCAGGCAGGTGTTCAAGGCAAAAATGAACACATACAGAGAACGAAGGATTATAAGAAACATTTGTCGTGTGTTATCTATTGTAGAATTACACAAAAGGTTTACAGTTCAAGGACAGTCTATGTCTACTGATTCACCTGTAATTCAAATGGATAAACACTAGGAAAGTTCAAGGCCTCTGTGCTACTTTAACCGATACGATAAATGGTTCGTGAAACTAAGAACAACTATTCATTCATGTGGGGGATTGTTAGAAATGAATGAAATAGGAAGTGGAAGAACTATAGTGTGAATTGAAACAAAGTCCCACATCATGGGATAATTGTTTCAATATCACCATATATATCACAACCCACTATACTAAATCAAAACAAAAGAGGAATAAGGACAAGGAATGGAAGGAATGAGGCAATGTGGCATGGCATGTATGCTTTCATATTAATATTAAATATGTCAAAGATAGGGCCTTGGGCCTTGGGGCTCTTGGGGTCTGGTGATTAAATGGGCCGCCGACTGCCGTTTGGGCCTGCATGCGCCAAAACATCTATTTTTCGAGCGTACGTGTCCATTCGTTTGAACGGTCACCAGATGCGGCCATTTCCTTCCAGGCGCACACATACAACGGTCACTGCTGTTGGTTTAAGGGTCGCAACCTTTCCAACAGTCACGACCGCTCCGAATAGGCACCTCCTCCAGCCTATAAATAGGCGGCCAGAATATGAGAAATTTATTAAGTTCTCTCTCGCAAATTCTGTTCCTTCTTCCTCTAAGCCCTCTGTTCTAGTGCTATAATCTCTTCAGTTCGTCGGCGCTCCGTCTGCAACCGCGGGGCTGGTCCGTTTCATCCTGGGAAGCAAATTGCTAACAACCGTAAACCTACTACGGAGGCAATATTGTTTCAAGGAAATAGATACTCTCTGGACTCGGACATCTTAATAGGTATAATACTATTACAACAATTTTTGTAACAGTTCTGCACCGTAAGCATTCTGTACCAGAATTAGCCACGCCTTTTGCTGTTGCTATTTTCGTTCCCCTTGCGAAATTTAGTGGCACTTTCTGACGTGACTAATTGTAAACTGGTTTAGTAACATTTCTTTGGTTACTATCGGTTTCGCGACACTTTTACGTGATTGCGGATAACAATCTTGTATTGTTGTAGACGACGATGTCTCAAAATAGCAACAATAACGCTGCACCAACACAAACGGTGACAACCGCTCAGCCTCCGGCTCTGGTTTCAAGTATGGCAATGTCTCATGGAGAAAGGCCAGAAAAATTCAATGGGACAGATTTCAAGCGTTGGCAACAGAAGATGTTGTTCTATCTAACGACATTAGGGCTCGCCAAATATCTAACCGAAGATACTCCTAAAGTTGGCGAACTCGAACCCGATGCAGTCAAAGTAGAGTCTGCAACTGTTTGGAAAAATTCAGATTTTATATGTAAAAACTATATTCTGAATGGTCTGGATAATAGCCTCTATAATGTTTATTGTACTGTTGCAACATCCAAGGAACTCTGGACAGTCTTGGACAGAAAGTACAAAACTGAAGATGCAGGCATGAAGAAATTCATCGCTGGCAAATTTCTCGACTTCAAAATGGTAGATTCAAAGACAGTGATCAACCAGACTCAAGAATTACAAGTGATCATCCGTCAACTACATGATGAAGGGATGACTCTGAGTGAATCTTTTCAAGTCGCCGCAACCATTGAGAAACTTCCTCCATCTTGGAAGGACTTCAAAAACTATCTTAAGCAAAAGGTCAAGGACCTCAAGAACTTTTGGACCAGATTTCTACACATTTATGTTAGAAGATGATCCATTAACCTACAAACAAGCTATGTCCTCCAGCGATGCCCCTTACTGGAAAGAGGCCATTAACAGTGAGATAGAATCCATCATGGCTAACCACACATGGGAGTTAGTTGATTTACCTCAAGGATGCAAAACCTTAGGTAATAAATGGATATTCAAAAAGAAATTGAAACCTGATGGTTCAATAGACAAGTACAAAGCTCGTCTTGTAGTCCAAGGATTTAGACAAAAGGAAGATCTGGACTACTTTGATACATATTCACCAGTAACAAGGATAACATCGATAAGGATGCTTATTGCAACTGCGTCCATACTTGATTTAGAAATACATCAAATGGATGTTAAAACTGCATTTTTGAATGGTGAACTAGAGGAAGAAATATATATGAAGCAACCCGAAGGGTTTATGAGCTTTGGAAATGAGAATAAAGTGTGCAAATTAGTAAAATCGCTTTATGGCCTTAAACAAGCTCCAAAACAATGGCATAAGAAGTTTGATGAAACTATGTTATCAAACGGATTCACAATAAATGAATCAGATAAATGTGTCTATATAAAACAAGCACATATTGGGTATGTCATTGTTTGTCTTTATGTTGATGACTTGTTGATCCTAGGTAATAACAAGGCCATAATAACATCTACAAAGAATATGTTATCCTCTAGATTCGATATGAAAGACCTAGGACTGGCTGATGTGATATTGGGTGTCAAAATTTTAAGAACACCACAAGGATATGCATTATCCCAATCACATTACATCGCCAAGATACTTGAAAAATTCAAGCAATATAATATTACTATTGCAAAAACACCAGTAGATATGACCCAGAATTGGGTAAAGAACACTGGTGATAGTATCTACCAGCTTGAATACTCTCGTATACTAGGAAGTATCATGTATGTTATGAACTGCACTAGGCCAAATATCGCATACGTTGTAAGTAATCTGAGTAGATTTACCAGCAATCCTGGTAAACATCATTGGAAAGCGATAATCAGAGTTCTAGGATACCTAAAGTATACGCAGAACTATGGTCTACAGTATACAAACTATCCTTCAACAGTGGAAGGATACAGTGATGCCAATTGGATAACTAGATCACATGATACAAAGTCTACAAGCGGATATGTGTTCACATTAGGAAATGGAGCAATATCATGGAAATCATCCAAACAGACTTGTATAGCTAGATCTACGATGGAATCAGAGTTTATTGCACTAGATAAGACTGCAGAAGAAGCAGACTGGCTTCGAAGTTTCTTAGAAGATATTCCAAATTGGAGCAAACCTGTGCCTCCAATATGTATACATTGTGATAGTCAATCAGCTATTGGAAGAGCTAATAGTACATTATACAATGGTAAATCTAGGCATATTCGTCATAGACATAAGACAATAAGACAACTTCTCTCTAATGGAGTTATCACTATAGACTACATAAGGTCTAAAGATAACATAGCGGATCCACTAACAAAAGGCTTGCCAAGAGAGAAAGTTCAAACCTTATCGATGGGAATGGGGTTAAGGCCCATAGAATAAAAGTTTTTCTAAAATGGAAACCCTACCTAGTTGACTGGAGATCCCAAGATCTAGGTTCAAAGGGACAACTAAGTTTAAGAGAAACTTGAAAGCACTGTTACACTCAAACCATTCCTATGATAAGTTAGTGCATTATTTGTTGGAAAATAGGATAAGTATTGATACTTTTAATGATGTCTATACTTGAGGAATTGTGAATACCCTTTACAGAATCACCTAAGTAAGTGCGAAGGCGCCGCTTCAAAGAGAATTACGAGGCCAAATTCTCTAAGCACTTATGATACCAGGCAGGTGTTCAAGGCAAAAATGAACACATACAGAGAACGAAGGATTATAAGAAACATTTGTCGTGTGTTATCTATTGTAGAATTACACAAAAGGTTTACAGTTCAAGGACAGTCTATGTCTACTGATTCACCTGTAATTCAAATGGATAAACACTAGGAAAGTTCAAGGCCTCTGTGCTACTTTAACCGATACGATAAATGGTTCGTGAAACTAAGAACAACTATTCATTCATGTGGGGGATTGTTAGAAATGAATGAAATAGGAAGTGGAAGAACTATAGTGTGAATTGAAACAAAGTCCCACATCATGGGATAATTGTTTCAATATCACCATATATATCACAACCCACTATACTAAATCAAAACAAAAGAGGAATAAGGACAAGGAATGGAAGGAATGAGGCAATGTGGCATGGCATGTATGCTTTCATATTAATATTAAATATGTCAAAGATAGGGCCTTGGGCCTTGGGGCTCTTGGGGTCTAGTGATTAAATGGGCCGCCGACTGCCGTTTGGGCCTGCATGCGCCAAAACGTCTATTTTTCGAGCGGACGTGTCCATTCGTTTGAACGGTCACCAGATGCGGCCATTTCCTTCCAGGCGCACACATACAACGGTCACTGCTGTTGGTTTAAGGGTCGCAACCTTTCCAACAGTCACGACCGCTCCGAATAGGCACCTCCTCCAGCCTATAAATAGGCGGCCAGAATATGAGAAATTTATTAAGTTCTCTCTCGCAAATTCTGTTCCTTCTTCCTCTAAGCCCTCTGTTCTAGTGCTATAATCTCTTCAGTTCGTCGGCGCTCCGTCTACAACCGCGGGGCTTGTCCGTTTCATCCTAGGAAGCAAATTGCTAACAACTGTAAACCTACTACGGAGGCAATATTGTTTCAAGGAAACAGATACTCTCTGGACTCGGACATCTTAATAGGTATAATACTATTACAACAATTTTTGTAACAGTTCTGCACCGTAAGCATTCTGTACCAGAATTAGCCACGCCTTTTGCTGTTGCTATTTTCGTTCCCCTTGCGAAATTTAGTGGCACTTTCTGACGTGAGTAATTGTAAACTGGTTTAGTAACATTTCTTTGGTTACTATCGGTTTCGCGATACTTTTACGTGATTGCGGATAACAAAATCAAACTTGATCAATGCAAACTTCTCATCCAAAAGCACAATCTTTGTATCCTAGCAATTCTAGAAACCAAGCTAACCCTAGATCTTACTATTCAAGCTACTAAATATATTAATCCAAGCTGGAAGCTAATTCATAACCATGAACAAGTGTCTTATGGGAGAATAATGATTCTGTATAACCCTGACATATTATGCCTCACCACCATTGACTCTACTAAACAAATAATCCATTGCCATGTCCTCATAAAACACTCCTCCTCCTCCATGTATATGTCCTTTGTTTATGCTGAGTCTTCTGCAAATGCTAGATCCTCTCTCTTGAAATACATTCCTTGCCTCCGCCAAGAAACTCACCCCTGGTTGATAGGAGGTGACTTCAACTGTTCATTAATAATTTCTGATATAGTTGAAGGCAACACTTTATCCTTGAATGAAATTAAACCTTTAAACTTAGCAGTACAACATTCCAATCTACTTGAAATTAAAACCACTGGAGCTTCATTCTCTTGTAACAATAAGCGTAGGGAAGGATGCAGAACCTTCTCTAAGATAGACTTCATCTTCTACAACCAAATATCTCTTCACAAGTGGCCTACAATGACCAATCACCTGCCATGTCCCATGCTTTCTGACCATTCTCCTCAAATACTAACCCTGGATGACTTTTCCATGAAAAGAAAACCAAATTTTAGATTTTTTAACTCTTAGGTCCACGATCCGGATTTTCTTCGTATTGTTGAAATGGTTTGGACTAAAACTAACTTTGGTAACCCAATGTTTATATTGTAGAAAAAACTCAAAGAAGTGAAAGAGGCTCTGAAGAAGTGGTCCAGAAACAAGTATGGCAATGGCTCGAAACAATCTGATAATTATAGGGATCAAATTCAAAGAATTTAGGATAAAATGAAAATTAATGTTGCAGATGAGTCCCTTTCAAGATAGAAATTGAAGTAAACAAATAATACGTTGATGCTTTAAATAAAGAAAATGAAATGCTCAAGCAAAAGACTAGGATCAGATGGAAAAATGAAGGGGATCGTAACATGGAATTTTTTCTTGCTTCTCTCAAAGCTAGACAAACTCAAGAAAATATTCTATCCATAACTGATGAAGCTGGCACTCAACACCATGGTACTAAAAGTGTTGCTAATGCCTTTATTAGCAATTTCTCTAACATGTTTAGCAATATTGAAAACAATGCCCCTAATATTGAAGTAATTGACCCTCTGCTTCTTCCTACTCTTAGCCAAGAAGATGTCAAGTTACTAAGTGAAGAAGTTTCTGATATCGAAATTAAACAAGCTATGTTTTCTCTCAATAGAGAATCATGTGGTGGGCCAGATGGTCTCAATGCTTGCTTCTACACTTCATGCTGGCCTATTGTTCAGGTAGATGTTCTTAAAGCTGTTAAATATTTCTTTAAGAAAGGATATATGCCCAACTCATTCAACAATATCTACATAGCTTTAGTTCCAAAAAACAGAAATGCAGACAATGTCAACACCTTTAGACCTATCTCGTGCTGCAACACTATTTACAAGTGCATATCCAAAGTTATTTCTACTCGTATGAAATCTGTTCTACCCAAAATTATCTCCCTTAATCAAGCTGCATTCCTTTTAGGCAGAGATATTCTTGACAATGTTCTAGTTACTCATGAACTACTCCATGGTTATAATAATGTTAATGTTTCTCCTAGAGCCATTTTGAAGATTGACATACGAAAAGCCTTTGACACCCTTTATTGGGATGCAATTGTACGCATAATGGGCTACATGAACTTCCCTAAACATTTTATCACATGGATATATTCGTGCATTTCAACTGTTAACTTCTCTATCAAAATCAATGGCACCAATGAAGGTTCATTTAGTAGGAAACGTGGGATCAGACAGGGTGACCCCATGTCTGCTTACATTTTCATTTCTGTGATGGAACTGCTCACAAGGATTCTTCAAGATCTTGTAAACAAAAAACTGTACCTTCTGCATCCGCGATGTAAAGACCCACAGATAACTTCACTTATGTTTGCAGACAATCTTCTTATTTTCTCCAAATCAACTCATGAAACCATTAATGCAATATTGGAGGCTTGAAACTATTTTACAAAATTACCGGTCTTAATATCAATTTGGATAAATCAGGCATAATGATAGCTGGTCTTAACAGTCAGCAAAAGGAAGATATCTGCAACACAACTGGTCTCAGCCCTACTGAGAATACTGCTTCCTACCTCGGAGTTCCTCTTGCTACCTCTCGAATCACTTCTAATCAATGCTTACCTCTGTACGAAAAAACAATGGCTCGCCTTGACTGCTGGACTATCAGACATCTTAGTCAGGCAGGGAGGCTCACTTTAATTAAGTTAGTCACTTTTCCAATGGTCGTATACTAGGCTAGGTCATTTATTTTACCCTAGAAACTCTTTTCTATGATTAAATGTGCTATTAAGAAGTTCTTCTGGAAGGGGAGTATACATGGTCTATGGCCCCAGTACCATTCCAACAACCTGAAAAACCATTGAGGAAGGGAGGTCTTGTTGTTCTCAACATGTCTCTCTGGAATAAAACTGCTATTACCAAGTTCATTGATAACTTCTTGTGTAATAAGGATAGCATATGGGTAAAATGGTCATATAAACATGTTATTAAAAGGAAATTTTTTTGGAATATACATCCCCCCTAGTCTATTAGCTGGGCGTAACATATTTAAGATGAGAGAATAGGTGCTGCCTCTTATTAAATATGTTCTTTCTCCTCTAACTAGGTGAGCTTCTGAGATGACCCATGGTTTTCTTAAGGATGCATTTTGAACGGGTTGTTGACTCTTCAGGAGAGAACTCAATCAGGTGTTGGCGAGCATGCTCTTGTTAATTCATATATTCACAATGGTGTCTTCTTTCTTCCTCCCTCATCGAACTATAAGATAAACTCCCTCTGGAACTCCTTGTCTACATTGGTTTTTGACTCTTCGTCTGATACTATGATAACTTGGGGTCATAATAAAACTAAATTTAGTTATAAATCTGTTTGCTTTTTCCTATCTGGCGCTCACAATCTTTCTGGCAGCAAATGGACATCAATAGTTTGGAGAAAGGAAAGCACGGCAAAGGAGAACCTCTTTATCTTGAAGGTTCTAAACAATGCACTATTTACTAGAGTGAAACTGGTGAGCAGAGGCATGCTTGTGACAGTCAAATGTATCTATTATGATGATCTTCCCGAGACAATTAAGCATATCTACTTTGACTGCACTACTACTCGGGTACTGTGGAACAAGGTTGTTGATAATGTTGGTTTCAATTTGGCGGGTATAGGTCATCTTGATGAATGGGACAAGCTAGTGAAAGTGATGGCATGCAAGGATGAGAGAGCAACTAAGTATGGTATCACCTTCAAAAAATTTGTGAGACTAATATGGTTAGAGAGAAATACTAGGATTTTCAATCCACAAAAAAGCTTGAGCAATAATCAGCTACGTGACTTCATTATTCATGAGGTAAAAAAGGGTTTAAGGGATGCTAATATTGCTTATGACCCAGGTGATGGTGTGGCTCTTTTATGAGACGGTTCTCTTGTCAAATGATTCAGAGCTTGCCTTCCTCTTATGTGTTCTTCTATTTCAATTTTTTCTTCCTTTTGTTTCCTCTCTATTTTGATCCTCCATCCTCATTTTCTTGTTTTCTTTGGTTGTTTTTTTGGTTTGTGGATGTAGTGTTCATATGATTGTGTGATTGTATCTATTTTTTCTTTTTCCCAAGGTGGATCAATAAAGTGGTAGGGGCCCATTCAACCCCATCGGCTATGCCAAAAATACAAATATAAAAGTTATATAATAATAAAACTTATATGATATGAATGTGTAAACTAAAGGTGGAACATTAAAGAAACCCAAATAGACTTAAGGAATAAATACATATGTAAATGTACATATACAGTGATTTCTGATGTGTCTGACACTTGAATCATGATGGTATTTCATAAGAAATGCATTATTCCATATGTCGATATCACTCAATATAATATATTGAAGATTATGAATCTTCAATATAATGTTGTCCTCTACCATATATATATTAATAGATTGCTTGCATACTCCTTAGTTGTTGAGCAAACTCAAGCTAGGGATGTTATGTGGAGTATTATTAATATATTGAATAGATGAAGTAAGATAACGATATGCATTTGTTGAGCAAACTCAAGGTACATATACTATACTTAGGCCATCATGATATAGTATGTACGAGTGAATAGTCTCTTTCGATTTGTTGAGCAAACTCAAAGTCGAAATGAGATTGGGACAAGGAAAAGTGGGTTAGGGTTGTATGTGATACAATCGATAAGGAGTTATCCATTGTTTGTGGGGCTATGATTTGTTGAGCAAACTAAAGGTCGGAATACCAAGACAGACGAGTCCTAACACCCACTAGTGAAGTCAAAAGACTTCTATGTTTTATCTTAGAGTTTGGAGAAACATAAAAGACTAGTGGGAGCCTTATTTGAAAAATGAAATGGTAATGCTTAACCTTTCTAATATTGTAAGAATATATGCTAAATAATGTTATAATTATCTACAATGATAAATTTGTGCATTTAATATGATTAATAAAATGTTTATCAATTAACATATACAAACGAACTGAACTGAAAGTTGACAAATGGAAATATTATACCCACTAGTAAATTCTTATTGCAAGTTACCGTTTCAACACCCATGCAAGTGCCTGATTTTACAACTATTGAATACATCCGTGGTTTGGTCACTTATGCATTTATTTGGTCAAGACCATTTATTGCATTCTATGAGTTCCAAACTCTAAAAGCAATACAAGACTATGGATATTTGATCCATATACAATTGCATATAAATGTTATATGGTGAATGGTCAAAGTTTGTAATGTACAATATTTCGATGAAATTAGTTCGTCCAAAAAACCAAATAAACCTTAGTGCGAGATCGAGTATTCAGTCTGATTGATTACAAAAGGGATCATATTGTATTAATGTAACACAAGACCAAAAGCTACAGGATAGATATAAGAACTCGATTGTTGAAATGTCATTTTGATCGGTTTACATAAAGTGCAACATATTTGATGTCCTTAAATGGTA
Organism: Allium fistulosum; assembly: GCA_030737815.1. Classification (NCBI taxonomy): domain Eukaryota; kingdom Viridiplantae; phylum Streptophyta; class Magnoliopsida; order Asparagales; family Amaryllidaceae; genus Allium; species Allium fistulosum. Next base: position 1,119,916,891 of record CM060904.1, on the reverse strand, counting down.
AGGATAATCAAATGCGCTTTTGTAAAGAGTTTGTTATGATATTGTAGTATGGTTTTCTTTTAAATAGTTTGACCATTTGAAAGGGAAACGAATGTATAAGAATAGATTGATTTAAGGTACAGTTAGGATGAAGAGAATGAGTAGTCACTTCTGCTTCATAGAGAAACATTGGAAATGATAATTGTAATAATAATTGATACTTAATATTGGAATAAGAAATATGATTTCTATTCCGAAATGTATTTTCATATAGAAAATTGTTTTCTATGAGATTTATTTCTTTGAGCTCAAGATATTTTATCAATGAACTCTCTACTGTAAATAGTTGCAGTGTATGAAATAAACAAATTGTATTAAGTGAATGATGGACCTTCGAATTTAGTACACTATTATAGTAATGGTGGAAATAGTGGGAGCATGCCATATAGCACTTATTAATTGCATCATAGTACGAAAATTGTTTTCGTAAAACTTACCATACATTATTTATGAAATAATGATTATTTTTCGATATCAACTGAAAAAATAGACATAGCTATATTTCAATATGAATATTACGAATATTCTTTGTGAAATAAAACTATAATGTGGTAAAAAAAATTAGCAAAAGTGATGCATTGGAAAATACAAAAGTATCTAATATTATTTATAGTTGTTTTGGAATTATAGACTAAGCCGTAGTTTTGAGAAATAATTTTATTATATGATTTTGAATCATATGATACTTGTTAATTATATCTCAAACAATAAAGGGCTATGCACCCATTTAGTGGGAGTATCATAAGAGTTGATGAACTCTTTGGATTGATACATATAGATGTATGCAATTGTAATTCTATAAATACCAAAACGGTTCCACATACTTCATCATATTCATTGATGAGTTATCGTCGACATGGACATGTGTATTTGATACACATGTAGCATGTCTATGGTAAACTTATAGGATATAAAACAGAAGTAAATGAAATAAAAATGATTTGATTTGATCGAATGAGTGAGTATATTGGAAAACGTTCCAAGCATGCCTAAAATGAATAAGATTCAGCCTAAAAATTACTCCTCCATGTGATACATAATGATGCATCAATATGGAATAATCGAACTTTGTTTGACAATGTACGATTAATTATGAGTGAAGTTGAGTTAGTTTCTTTCTATACAGTCATGTACTTAAGGGTAGTACACAAGGTTAATATTATTTCATCTGAACAACAGTTTATAAATTTTATAAGATAAAGGTTTATAAGAAACTTTAACATATCCTAGGCCAAGAAGTTGGCAGGTTGTGCGAGTCGAAAGATTACACGTAATAATTGTTTATGAGGGATCTTGTATGAATCTCCCCAAAAGTATTTTGAAAAGACTATCATTAGATGACATATTTATGTTTTGAACATAATTTTTGCAAACTGAAACTAAGTCAGTTTTATAAATAAAGAAATTCATAAAAAATTTATGAATACCTATTCTATTGCACTGAGAAATAGTTGTTGTTTCAAGATATACCAACTTCATTGTGAAGAAATTTCTTTGAGGAATTATTGGTAGTAAAATGGAACTGGATACGATCCATAGATAGAACTAATTATATGAGATGAAATGAAATTAACTAACCTAAACGAATAAATAGCATTAGAACGTCTAATAAGTATTCTCGCACATCGAAGAGAAACTATGAGTTTCTTATTAATGACGAAAATATATAATCCTAGATTTTTTAATTAAACCATTGAGAGTGTTGACTCTATATGGTATGATGCGCAACTCCGAAAGAATTCCAAGCACGCTATCAAAATATAGATATTGGTGGTCATAACTGAAGGGATAAGATCCATCAACCACAATTGTGTCTTTATGGGTAAGACAAATGCAGTTGGAATTAAATGAGCAATGTTGATAAGAATAATATTGCAAATTTCAATTGTTGAAATTAGCGTAATAGATTTGATATTCAGCATGTTCAAGTCAATTCGGATTTGCTCACAAAATTATCATTTGATAAGACTTAGTGTTTTGGTACATATGTATTGGAACATAAAATTCTAAATAATAATTTAGAATAAGTTGTTTACACATATTAACCAAAAATGTCTCGAAGTCAGTGGGAGCGATATTGAGTTTGTGAGTCTTTGGATATGATCTAAGAAATGATACAAAAGTATCATTTTATAAGCATCAAGGTTGAATAAGTATTCTGATAGAAATATCAAATAGTTTGATTTTCAATCAAAGTGCAAAGGAAGCATGTATTCATAAGAAAGAATGTTAAAAGATACATTGATATTTCTAAACTATAAGTAAATAACACGTTGTTGATTTTAACGATGTATTTGTGTTAAATCAGCCTTAGTTGTTTTAATACTCAACATTAGATTAATAAATGATGACTTTTATAGTAAGTATAAAAGATGTACGGAATGTCCCAAATGATATGCAAGCACACCTTATTAAAATGTTTAATACGGAACATGTAAGATTGATTCCTTTGCATTGGCAATAGGAATTATCATACATGTTATGTTGTCTACTATAACATAATTTGTTTATGTATTTGATACATGAAGCAAATATTAAATCCAAATTGATATCACTTAATGGTTGTTTGAAGTGTTCGTATGTATTTATGAAATACTAGAGAATTATTTATAGAACAAAAACACATTATGAAGGAGTGTTCAGACTCAAAATTTATAAGTGATATTGAGTATAATATGTCAATTTTACATTCAAGTTAAGAATCTTTAAGTTGAAAATGTTTCAAAAGAAAGACCATGGCTAATTCAATGAAAAAGGTTAAGTACATCGCCTAGAATATCGCCACAATAAAGACAATCTATATAAAAATATAAGTGCACAGATTTATAACTTTGCCGATTTCAAATGTTAAGTATCTCATCACATTGTTATATGATAACAATGTCATGATATAGTTTGTAACATAACTTATAGCTCACTAGATATCGTGTAATACCCCATATTTTTGGTAACAATGTTTAGGATATTTAATTAGTTAAATTAAATTAAATAATGTGTTGATTATGGGATTGAGATTTGATTTTATTAATGGGTAGCCGTGCCATTTAACCAATGAAATAAGAGGAGGGGTAAAATAGGAAAGAGGCTATTCCTATATCCCTAAAATTTGGCTGTGTATCCCCATACACGTTCATTTTCATTTGATAAATTTTAAAACTTAAGGCCGGCTACCATTAACAAGGAAAAGAGGAAGAAGCTTAAGAAGAACTAAGGAAGAAGCTTAGTCAAATCAAATTCATTCACATCTCAATCTCTTTAATCTCTAAAGCAAAGGTGAATAATGTTTACATCTCATATTTCTTTTGTTTTCGGTTTTATGATGAAATCGGAAATATTTTGCATTGATTTGCCATGTTTTTGAATGATGGAGTGATTATATATACTTGTTGATGATTTAGGTTATTCATATAGATTTTATGACATGTTTTGATATGAAAACTCTATTAAATGACATCCAAACACCTTGTAAATTTTTATATAGACCAGGAATATTATTTGGGAGATGGGTTTTAATTTCAATTTTTTTTGAATTTTTGTGCAATTTATATGAATTTTCTAGTAAAGAAAATGTTAAATTGGATTATAAATTATTTACGGTTAAATAATAAAAGGTTTGGGTCTAAAATTTTTATATGTTGGAAAACATATTAAAAGTGATTTTCAAGAATTTTTGTAGAATTTTCCAGTGTTTTAATGGATATATACAATTATTTAAGGTATGGGACTTAAATGTTTTATATATTTATAAAAGGAGAAAAGGCTTTTTGAAAATAAATTAAATTTGTAAATTGTGGAAAGTCGATAGTACTTTTAGAAAAGAGAAACTTGCAAATAATCACAATTTGACAAACAAGGCAGGTTAGGTACAAAGAAATAGTTTGAAAGGACTAATCTACATGTTTTTCACTTTTTCGATGCTTTCAGCACCAGGTTCCGCCTTCTTAGCTTTGCTTTCGACACAGTTAAAACCAATGCACATGGAATCAGGGAACCGGTACGTAGTGAATTGGATTTATGCGGAAGGTATGGTGTAACGACCCGTAAATTTTAACGGTTTAAATAACGTAATTAACTGAAATTTTGCTTGAAATTAAATGATGAAATTTGATATTTGGTATGTGTCAATTGAAGCATAGCGAATGGCAGATGTTCATCAGAAAATATGGAAGTTAGTTCTGTTGTGAAAATTTTAATTTCAATTTAAATCAGTTAGTATTTGATGAAAATAAATTATTTCTGAAATCTGAATATTTTTATACAATAAAAATGTAAACTATTTTTTGAGTGAGACGTTATATTTCGTTTCGTCAAATTCGGACTTCTCTAGCCCCGTTTATCATATTTTCGATGAATTTGCAGCAGTTTAGCAGTAAAACATCGACTTTTGATAGGATGATCGCATTGCTGATATCTGTGTACCATTCTGTTCGTCTCGTCGTGCTGATCTCCGTAGTATATTCATTTCTGTAATTCGGCGTTCGATACGCGGCGAAATCCACGAGACGGGTAGTTGTATCGGTACCCATTTTGACTTCTAGAATGTTCTGTGACCTTTCAATTGTCAACCGTTTGAAAATCAACGGTCATTTGCTTTTATTATTTCATAAATTCTCGTGCCTGACTTTCACTCTTCCCTATATTCAATTCATATAGTTGGTTCCTCTTTTTCTCTCTCCCCTTTCTTTTTGTTCGTTCTCTTCTAATATATATATATATATATTATATATATTATAAAATATATATATGCATATTGATTTGAGTCTATAGCAAATTACATGTCAGTCATATTGGCTTTGGGAATATGCAAAGTTCTCTCCGGGTTCTCTTCAAAAATTTTATAATATAAGTTACATTCGTTTTTTTGTTCTCGTTTGTCTATTCCTCTTCTTCCTGAAACTCGACCACCCTTCCACCATTTAGCCTGCTCCGCCATTATTCACTGACCGTCCCTTCAATTTTTTTCCAAAACCAGCAGCGCCCTTCTTTTGGCCAACCTCCTGCTTCTCCTTTATTGCCGAAGGCATGGCCTTCTCGCCATTTTTCTCTCATCATTCACATCCACTCTATTCCCCTTTGCATCTCCTACCCAAACCCGATCCACTATGAACTCGAACAAGCCGCTCACCCCATAACCGATAGCAGCCGTGTAATACCCCAAAATTTTGTGAAAAATAATTTTTATAAAATGATTTAATTTTTGAAATATTTAGATTTAAATATGGTGAAATTTTTGGGAATAAATAGTGTGCAAGGATATGTGGGCACATGCACACTGGAAATGGCACAAGGAAAAGATTCAAAAATTTCTGAAAAAAAAATGATGATAATAAAATAAATAAATTGAGCAAGGAAGCATTTCAAATGTGATTTTGAAATATAGATTATTAATCAAATTAAAGATGTTTTTTTTATGCATGAAAAATTAAATATTCCCAGTAAAAAAAAGATCAAATAAAAATATGTACACTTATGCACCTGTATATTTTCTGTGAGCAGAAAGTGTTAAAGCAAAACAATAAAAAGGAAACATTAAAAATGACATGAAATGTAATACAAGTCAATATGCTTGTGTAGGCAAAAATAGCAAAGGGGATTCTCAGAAATAATTAGAATATAAAATATGGTAGTCACACTTTTAACATGACTAGGTGAGTGGCCATTTTCTGAAAAAGTAAAGGGAAGAAAATACTGCCTTCAACTAATTATTATGGCCGCGGTATTAAGGAGGAAAATGAATGAAAAATGCATGAAGATGGTTAGGTCAGAAATGGAATTTTGTTTTAACAAAACCCTAGTGGAAAAATGCATATAAATAGGCAGTTTTAGCCAGTAAAATTATCTTTACCCCGAGCTGCACAAAAATAAGAAAGGAAGAAAAATATTGGAAGGAAGGAGAAAACACACATACAAGGGTTTTCAGGATCAATAAGAAGAAATATTTAGGTGAGTAATCTCACTAGATTCATGGCATTAAGACCTGATATGAGGCAGCCAAGTACTTATGTTGCTATTGATATTTTCTGATTTTTGTTAATTACTGTTATATTAATGTTGTTGAATGGATTTTATTTTCTTGAGCTGATATAATGTGTATTATGGATGCTCTTTGGATGAATTCCTTTGATCTGTTTGAATGGTTGCTATGGATGTACATACTACTATTTGTTTACATTTTGAAAAAAAAAGCTAAGGCAACAAACCTCAAAATCAAGGAAGGAATACACACTACTGATGGGGATCTATGGCAGGAAATTATTCTTAAAAAAAATATATTATGAGCTGCATTATATTTTATATAAGTGCTGAGGCTTAAGAAAAGAAAGTGTAAGGGATGCAATAGAAATTTCTGTGTGCTGATTCCCTCATGAAATATCAAAATTCACAAGATAAAAATTGTGATTCAGCTAGATCTTGAATCTAGTTCAATCACAGTTATTTGTAAGTCATAATAACATAGCATGCCATGGTTCCACCCTCAGTTGTAGATGTACTTTTATATGATTTAAAGTTAAGACCTCTTATGGCAATATTTATGAAATGATTATCTGTTTGTTTTTGAACAAAATACTTGCAAGATAAAGGGAGATGTCTTTTTTTTATATACACTGTGACATGTCCACATAGCTATCTGATGATAGGATTTTTAACCAACACTACTAGTAAATATACTAGGGTTATGAGCCAAGAAGGCTGTTGGAATGCTTGTCATATTTGAAGTATGCAAGTTGGCACATGGTTTGTTTAAGCCCTGAGATCTTTGTGCAATGATGTGAATTAGTTCATTGCAATGTGTCCCTGTGATTCCTTACTAGCAGATGAGGCTAGGGATTTAAATTAATGAAAACAACCTGTAAATGAAGAAATAGGAAAATGAGTATTTCCTAGGTTGGTTGGAATGGAACCCTGGTTATTCCATTGAATATACACACTGTAGATTGATATTCATGATTGAATAAATAAATTTGTGTGAATAAATGATAGATAAAGATATCATTCTTGTATCAAAGTGTATGTAACATAATAAAGCACTGGATTACATGCATACAAAATAAGTATTAAGGCTCATCACCCAGAGCTTAATGTTTTGAATATTTTGATGTTGCTCATACCAGATCTTAGATCTGACCCTTGTTTGCTCATGGCATATGGGGGTGTCTCATTTTAAAATGAGGCAGCCACTCATGCTCTTTCAGGGATCGCAGGCACTAAGTAGAAAATGAAGTTATGGCTATTATGGAGGAGTGAGTGAACATGCTAGCTAGTTTCAATAAGAGCTTAAATTGATTATATCTGCATGTATTCAGGAAAAATTATGTTTCTAAGATTTCCAGTCATGTAATGAATATTCTATGGTTAGTGATCAAGTTGCTCTTATGTTCTGTAAAGTGTTAGATTAAATTAGTTGTTCTGTCGAAATCGTTGTGTGTTAAGGTTTGATTTGTTTTTGAAGTAGAGTCTGGAACATAAACAAGAAAAATATGCTCCAGTATTAGCTATGGAAACCTGGTAAAGAAATATACAATTATGTGAGCAATTGCTTTGCAATTATATTATGTATTAGACAATCTTAAGTCATTTTAAAACACTGAGTTTTGGAGTAAATTCAGAATTTACCTTGAAGTATACCTTTAAGTATCTAATTGTTTTTCCTATGAAATATGTCTACAAATGGTTCAAGTCTACTTTCTAAATTGTTTTGAGAAAAGTAATTGTATGGGAAGGCTACAGGTATGATGCAAATGACTGGCATTTCAATTGCCATGATCAGGTACGTGGCATGACACTAGGCACATGAGTTAACCAGCTTCAAATAAGTGAAGTTTTGGTTGATTATGTTTGGTTGTGTTTTGACAGTAAAATGCCTTTCAAAAAGCTTTAGGTCATTTAGCAAATGTTTTACCATAACCAATTTTCAAAGTCATAACAGATATACAATCTGGACAGGCTTGCACAAGCAAACCTGGAATTATTCTTATGAATATTTTTAAGTTCAAATTCTTGACATAGCAAATCTTACGCAAATACACAACTCACTATGTGTCATGTGGGCTAAGATTAAGGCAAACAAGTCACATAGATTGAATCTTAAATAAGAAAGTTTTTAGAAAATACATAAGTGGAAAATGACAAGTGAATATATCATTTCTGGCCTTAGCCAAATATCAATACCTCTGATCCATGATCTGAAATAAAAATCTCAAGAATCTTGAGATTTAACTGTCATGGTAAATTGATATTAAAGACTATCAATCAGAAGGAGCAAGTTCATATAAGTTAAATACGCATAGGATTTACTGACTTATCTCAAATATTCAAAAGTATATAGTAATTAACTTTAGGCAGAATTGCCCAAATCCAAATCAAACAAAATACTCTTGTTTAACAAAAAAAAAAATACTCTGAATTTAAACAAGAGAAACACATACATCTTCATATGTATGTGTATATTATTAGGGATACACTGATATATTTATATTGGTAATGAATTTTGAATCCTGGTTGAATTGTTTGAAAAAAAAATGACTCTGATAATTCAAAGGAAGTTTAAATCAAACTTAAAAGTGCAAATGAATATAGGTGGACATCCAGATACACATAAATTAAATGTGCATTTGCATGAACATATATTTATATATATATAAAAAAATCCTTATGAAATTAAGGTAGAAATAGGAGGGTCATTTCAAGCCGCACCCATCGCCTAACAGATCCGCCTCCAAGCCTCCCCTTGCCCTCCTCTACAACAGCTCGTCCTCCCCTATAACTGAACCTAACCTTGCTTCGCAACTCCCATGGCTGAACACCTAGTGCCAAGCAGCCCCCCTCCTTTCCTCCGCCATGTAGCAGCTGTCTGCCACCACCATCGCCCTCTTTCTTCTGCTTCTCTTCCCCCACAGTACCGTCCAGGATTTACTCCTTCGAACGCCAAACCCGATCCACTAACTTTTCCACCACCCACCACCACGTGATGCCACCGACCATCACAGCGACCCATGACAGCCGATACCCGCTTCCATTCGAACTGCCATAGCCACCACTTCGAGCAACCCAGCTCTGCACTCCACATAGCAGCCTCTTCCAGCCTTACTCTTCCCTGACCTGTTGTATTTATATAAATATATATATGTATATATTAAAGTTGTACGTATTTTTGAATTCCTGGTTTTATATGTATATGTTTGTAATAATAATAATAATAATAAGGTAAGTTTATATATATACATGTTTTCCAAATTAGTTTGCAGTGGCTGTCTCGTTTGTATATGTGTTATAATAATATCGATTTATAGTGTATATATGTATCGAATATATGTTGAATATATATATTTTTAAGTTTATATGTTGCATATACAGATTTTATATAGGTTAGAATTTAACTGATGGCGTGAAAAAAAAATTATTATTTGCCTATATATGTGTTTATATATATATATATACTATAATGCAAAACCTTGGTCAAAGTGGTCAAAGTGAAGCCTTTTTTGGACTTCCCATATTTCCCACGGTTCACATAACAAAGAAATTGTTCCACCAGGGTACTTTAGTCTTTTCTCAACCGCCCCCACGTTTCACAACATTACAGTTCGCACATCTGTTTAGTTACCTCTTCCTTCTCTCTTTCCTTCTCCTTTTCGTCCTCTTTTTTGATCCCCTTCCACTTTCACCTCACCGGGGGAAAAAATGGCAACTCCCCACCTACGCTTCTCTAACCGCCTGCCCTAGCTTGACTTCCCTCCACTCTACTACACCTTCTATTCCACTTTCTTCCAAGACAGCCGGTGCCAACGAACAGGATACCTTCCCTCATTTTTCTTCCATATTCCTCAATGTATTTTTAACTTCAGAAGGTAATGCTATTGCCAATTTCATCAATTAACATGGATTTATTCATAAATTATTTCTGGGAAATCATAATCATTTATAGCAACTTCCTCGACAACATGTTTCAGTTTCAGGTCAACCTTCAGGAACCGATTGATGAGCAAGAAGCGAACGATGATGAGTTCGAGAATAGATGGCTTGGAGTACAACGACTTTGGAAAATTAGAGGGTTTCGTTCTTCTAACCAAGTAGTGGAGGTATGAATGTATTTTTACCTTTACAAGGTAATTATGTTGCCAATTCCATCAATTAACATTGTTTATTCATAAATTATTTTGTGGAAAATCATAATCATTTATACCAACTTCCTCGGCAACATGTTTCAGTTTTAGGTCAACCTTCAACAACCGATTGAAGAGCAAGAAGTGGACGGCAATGACTTTGAGAACAGATGGCTTGGAGTACAACTACTTTGGAAAATTAGAGGTTTTTGTTCTTATAACTAAGTAGTGGAGGTACGAAGGTACTGTCAAAATGAAGCCTTTTCACACCTAACCCATGTGTTCTTATAACTAAGTACTGTCCATACATACACTTATTCATTTAAGCAGATTGAGAAAATTTTTGCCATGTTTCCATACCTAACCCATGTGTTCTTGGGTTAAAGCTCTGATATTTAATTTTTCTATTTGGCGATTTATGTTTACTGTTCCTACTTCTTTATATTTATTTGCTACTTTGATTTATGTATGATGGGATGCTAGCTGATGTGGTGATAAATTATCACTCTTCCATGTACCAAATTAATGTTAGTTACTTTGTTTTCTACTGCCAAATTAATGTAGTGATGCTAGCTGTTGATTTATTTACTTTCGCAATGTTTTATCGAATTACTTTGAGTGCCTTTACATTAAATTTATATGTAAAACATGTCACCGTTCTTATTACACTTTTAAAGGTGTAACAAGAATAAAACTTTGGATAATTACAATATTGTTAGAATAGGTATAATATATATATATCTTTTAACAACTATATGGACATGTTACATTATTCAATTCCATAATTATAGTATGTTATCGTGTTTATATTAATTATATGTTTGCAACTTTTTTCAGAGTTAGAAAATGACGGATGTAACTTAAATATGGAGCATATTAACACCATATCATTGTCAACGTGGCAGAGAGATGATATCTTATCTCAAAAGCAGGTACGTCTTTTTATTTTGTTCATATAATAAATGCATGTTTAAAGTATAGCTTATGTTATTGTGTTTAGTATGAACCATGTGCTAAAATCTTATGTTGCTATTTCTTAACTTTTTAGCTTTTTGCGATTTGATTGTAGATAGTACAGTGAATGAGAGGATGAATTGGCATAAAGTACAACAAAACATGAAGGCATTACTGCCATTATTTTCTTTGTAAGTAGATGAATGTTTTTTCACTCTTAGTTTCGGTCCATGGGTGATTCAAAATTTTTGAAAAGGCCACTATTTTCACTCATGTATCAATGTCAAGGTTATGATGTGTTCATATATATACTGCCAAAATACGCAGTTCATTATTTTACTCAAAATATGCATCCTTCTGTGATGCAATGGAAAACACGTTCCTAAAATCTGCAAGTTAGTGTATGAATTGACATTTTAACCATCAATTGCTAATTTTTACCTGTTCTGACACTCTTCCAAACATGAATAAAAGATTAGGTGAAGTTTATATTTTTATTAGGAGGTAAAGACAAAAATGTTGTTAGCTGAAATTTCAATACTTATTTAAATTTGAAACCCATGTTAGACCCGTTTTCTATGAGTTGCCGCGTTTACCTCACTTCTAAAGACCACATGCTTTTGTTAGGGCAACTTGATCTCTGACCCTTTATGATCTTTTATTTGATGTGGATGATTTTTGTAATACACACCGTACTGTTTGTCCATGCTTAAGTATCATTTAGATTATGTTAAATTGATAATATTAGATCAAGCAATAAAATTATAGAGGCATGACTTATAGATATTAAAATTGCAGATAGGTTATTAAAGGTTCTATGTTACAAAGGACGGTAAACAATTATTCATATAATAACATGCTTTTTTAAAATTATTGTTTATTTTCTGATAATGGTTAAATCAATATGGCAGTGTATGAAACATGTTAAAAACCCTCTTTTGATTGATACATGGTTACTTGGTACTCTTTTGGAAAGGTCTTTTCTTGATATATATTATAATCCCATATCAATTTATGTTGTCTACCCATATACGCTGAATTATAGTTATTCATATCTTTTATTAGTGTCGAGCATTTGCTAAAGAAGTTCCTTACAAAGTATTAAAGTTGCATGCTCTATAGTACTGGGAACATGTTATATTATAGTGGTTGACTCCCTTTTCATACCGTGAACAAGTTGCACCTTCATGAGGTTAGTTTCTATAAGTAGGATCTGGCATCATTTTTTTTCATCCTGAGTTATGTATATAATGCTGCTGTAATACATGCCTACTCATAACTACATTTGGTGTCCAAATAAAATGGCATTGGTATGCTTTCTTCACAAGAGTGTTGTATATTCATTTATATTTTTCTATTCGGCTTTTATTTTAGTGGTTTTTCAATTATAAACAAATTTTCATGTGATCCACCTACTTTGGTTTAAATTGGTTGAATTTAGGTTTTAAAAACTACAAAGATGGGAAGATGCACTAAAAGCGTTCACTGCAAAATCAACTCGATCTATGCCTTGCTTATGCATTTGGATACTGAGCTTGGTTAGTGAATTGTTGACACCATTTTTAGTCATGTACCTACATTTACAAAGATTAACTCAACCATAATGGTTGAGCGTTTGAGATTAGAGGAAGATAGCATTTGAGATTTCAAATATATTCCAGATATATTTCAAATTTTCATATTACAGAATAGCCTCTTTTGCATATTTTGACTCATTTTATCATCAGCATGGTATTTTCATATTCTACTGTCTACATTATCGTTAAATGTTTCATTCTACTTTTTTTTTGGATTCACCATGATCTTTAAATTGCATAGTTGTTAAGTTTGAGTCTAAAGCGCACCTTTGATCAGTGTAGTTTTTCAACTGCTTTATCCTGCATAATAAGTGTTCTGATATGAAATTTATTTCAGTTAAAATTTACTGAGTTGAAATCTAAAATAGTACAATGTGTTTAATAATGTACTATTTATTGCAGATATCTATGAAGCATTCCCAGTTAAGCAGCTACACCAAGTTTTATTGTTTCAAGTCCATCACACTAGCACAAATTTGGAGCAGCAGTGGATATCATTTCAACAGCAAGATGGTAGCTATGAATCTTCACCTTGCATGCAAAATTTGGTAATCAGATGAGAAGCATTCGGCGATTAAATAAATGGAAAAATGTACAAATGGTCACATCCATCCAAATTGAAAATGATTATACACTTGAAGAGGTATAAAAGAAACAGAAGAGCATATAATATGAGCAAGGCTCAATCACTTAGTTTGATTGTGTATGGTTTATTATTATTTTCTGCAGTTTTGATAAACATTCTTTACTGCTCCAATTTGTTGATATACTAAATTCATTTAATACATGATAGAGTTATTTAAAGTTTTGACTTAGACTGTTGGAAGACATGACTGGAGACGTGCAAATTCTGTTGGGTATGTACAGAAAATAAAACTGTGTTTTTTATGTATCTCAATGTAATCATGTCATTTCAATTCTTTCCAAATATATTTTTTGCGCATGTCCAGACGTGCCTTAGTAGTTAGTACTGCCACTGTATAAAGCAAGATTCCCAAGAAAACTATCCCCATAACAGCACTATGCCAGATATCTTGGCTTCTTTTCACATACCAAATACCTTTGTAATAACATTTATTTCCATCCACGATTCATCGTTGGAAACTGCTTTAAATATTATGATACCTTCACTTTAAAACATGACAGATCTATTCTTTGAATATCAAGCTAGAAGTACTTAAGGATGAATCCCCTTTGCAATATTATGATACCTTCATTTTAAAACATGACAGTCCTATTTTTTTCAATATGTTTATTTATCATATCCTCTTCCTCTTTTTTTCCATAATGAACGAAAACATTACTATAATCTCTCACAATATCATAATTGTAACAAAGACAAAATACGTCACTTCCTTCTTTGCACACGTCCAACGGACGTGCCACCATACTTGTATATATATATATATATTATGTGTAGATATTTTGATTTTAAAATGTATATAGATTTCAAAATATATACATATATATATATATTGATTTTTTTATGTGTTTAAGAAATAATGATTTTGAAATATATATATATTCTGATTTTCAAATATATATATTATGAAGATATTTTTTTATGTACGTGTTTTAAATTTTAGATTTTTAAAATATAACTATATATATTTGTTTTATCGGATCCATCGAGTTCAACATCGTGCCAGCTTCGCTTTGGATTTGTCGTAGAGTCCGGAATTCAATTCGTAGCCTGTTGTTTTATCTTCTTCATAGCCTTGAAAGGTGAGCAATCACTCAATATTAACATTCTTATATTTAGTGAATTTAATTCACATGAAACGACGACTGAAATATGCTGTTAAATTTGAATTGTTAAGTTATTTAATTGTTAATATGATGTGCTATTATCTACAGTTGTTTACCTATGACATATGACACCATAACCTGTTGTATATATTATATTTGATTCGTTACTGATGATATATGCATGTTGTTGATATGTTATATATTTTATCATATTTGTTCTCACTCTGCAAGTTTCATGTTAATTTAGAATTCCCTATGGGTTGAAATGATACATACCCGAACGATATTCTAGAATATGGGAAAATCATTATGGGTTGCAATGATAAACCCAAGCGATTTTCATTGATTTTGAATTTTTGGGATTTCGGGTTGAAATGATATATACCCGTAGATATTTAAATTGCCGATTGAAATGATAAATATCCGTATCACTTGACCATAAAATAAAAAATTATATACGGACACCGTTGGTCTATATTTGGAAAATGATTTCCAAAGTTTTGAAAGGAAATATATGGTTTTTAATAAATAGTGATTTTTAAAATATAATATATATATATATAAATGTTATTTTTATATATGTCTAAATTTTAGATTTTTAAATTTATATGTTTTGGGAATTTTAAATTTATAAGTTAGTTTTGAAAATATAATCTTTAAGATTTTACTTATAATTTTACTATTTTAAAATATATAAAAATACATGTAATATAAAATAAATTTAATAATAAATTTTAATTTAATTAGTATATAATATGTTTAGGTATTTATTTAAAATTATATTTTAAAAATAGATTTTGTAATACTATAATAAATTAAGGTTGGGAAGATAAATTGAAATTGGTTTGAAATTGTATTTATTTAAGAATTATACTTAAATAAAATTGACTTGAAACTTATTGAATTTGAAATTTAAAGATATGATTTATAACTTGATTTGATAAAAAGTGATTAAATGAATATTCTCAACTTTAAATAAAATTGAGACCGAATATTTAATATTGATTTAAATTTATAAATTGAGATTTTATTTAATTGTTATTAAAATGATTAAGTGAATATTTTCCAATTTGAATAAAATTAAAGTTAAATATTGAAATACAAATGCAACTTATATTGAAATTTGTGTGAATAGTTAAACCTTGAATCTTATTGGAATTGGAATAATTGTTCAAACCCGGAGTTGAAATTAATAAAATTGAAATGGTTTATTGAGAATTTGAATTGAATCTTTAACCTTTTAAATGGGAAGTGTTGAACTGGGATTGATTTAAATTGAATTTTTGAAATTTAAGTTGATTTGAATCGATTTGTGGAATTGGATGAAAAAGTTCTAATTTGGAAACTATTTCATCATAATCTCTTTAAATAAATATAAACTATTTTAATTTATAACTATTATATATACACACAGTATTTTAAATATCTGAACTATTATGATTTCAAAAGTGTTATTATTTCAAAAGTGTTATGATTTCCAAAGTGTTATGATCTCGAAATGTTATGATTTCGAAAGTGTTAAAAAATTTAAAGTGTTACGATTCTGGAAATGAATATTGTATTTTGATATGAAGTATGAACTATTTGAAATGAAATGACCACGGTGTGAAATAAGTGTTTTGTTGTTAAAGAGACCGGGATCGGATATTGTCATACTCTCTGCCAATACCGAAAACCACTTTAACAACTGTGTACGTGGTGGAGATTCCAGAGAAAGTAGGATGGTTTGGCGACGATTCTATATGAGGTTTTAGCGCAGCCCTGACTCTTGTGAGTCAGCTTGATGTGGCTAAAACAGGAGCTATACCGGGCCAAGTGGGGTCATTCCCCCGATCGGGCACATTTATTCGATACCATTCTATTGCTTTTGTGATTTGATTGGGTGCATCTTTGATTTGGGAGTGTGTCACGAGGTGGGCGGTAGTAGCTGCTATGAGTTACCACCATTCCGGGAGTGCAAACGGTTTATCTACCCTGGCATTGCCTCGCGTGCCTTGTCACATGCCCTATCGCGCCTTCTACGAGTTTGTTTTGTGTCGTACCTATGGAGTGCTCCCTGATAGCCCACTTGCGAGTGGAGTTTACAGTATCTGTATAGACTACGACATTATATAAAATACGTTAAGGGGGGATATGGGTAACGCCTTAACGCTATTTTAATAGTTTACTTTACTATAGACATATTATAATACCGTATATTACTACATAGTAGATAGTTCCACGGATCCTTAGAGGATGGAAATCCCAAACATCCTTAAAGTTATTTGTATTTCAGTTGACATTTCACTTGAGTTGAATTTACTATATAAGAATGTTAATCCTGACTCGAGTGTTTTGTGTTTTTCTTTATGCTCAGGTCAGACTGAGTGTCACAGCATTTGAGGCTCACCTTTGGAGATTGGAGCTTTGTTTGAAGATCTATCTATCCACCTTTCAGTTATTTCAGTTTATTCCAGTCATTTATGTTCAGACTTGCCAGTTGCTTATGTATTAGGGATTCATTTGTATTTGAGATTCTGTTGTATTTTATTTTCAGACTCTGATGTTTATAGTAGCTTCATGAACTACTATTTATCTATTCCACTGCTTACTGTTGTATTACTCTGTGTTTGTGATTCTGTGATTGAATTATTTACTGTATATGCTAAGTTTTGCCAAATATAAACTAACAATCTGATATTTTGAGCAATTCAAGTCCGACAAGTGCGGATGCGAATGGTTCGAAATACCAGGTCGTTACATATGGAGTCGGAACCGGGGGTTCCGAAGGGGTTGAAGCATTACTTTGTTTTTAAAGGAAAATGTGCTTGCTTGCTTTCGACTAAGATGCTTTCAACTTGGTTAGCTTTCGACTAGGTCAAATGGTTTTAAAGGAAATGGTTTCGATTGGGTTGCGCAGTGTTTTTAAAACGATTGCTTTCGACTAAGTCGAAACCTTTTAACCGTCGCTTTCTACCTTTCGACTCAAATGGGTTTCAAAAGGGTTGTTTTGCTTTTTAAACTTGACCACTTCTCCAAAGCTTTCGAAGGGGGTGGTTGCGACATCTTCACTTCTTTACTTAGGAATGGTTTCGAAAAAGTGCTTTCGACTTTAATGGGTTTTTGATCCTTTTGCTCTACTTGAAGGCATAATCCAAAGGGTTTCGACCGAAACAATTTTCAAAGGTTTCGAATGGGTAAATTTTTGAATGGTTTCGAAAGGTTTCCACATGTTTTAAATTGAACCCAAAGGCTTTCGAAAGGTTTAGTATTTTAATGCTTTCGAAAGGGTTTTAATGAATGGTTTCGAAGGGGTGGTTCCCCAAGGTTTCGAAAGGGTTAGAAGGAAAGGTTTTTCCTATGTTTTCAAAAGGCAATATTTAAAAGATTTAAAGAAGGATGTCTAATATTTTGAAGCTTTCAAAGGAAAGGCTTTTAAGGGTTTCGAAAGGGTTACGTTCAATGATTTCAAAAGGGGTTACCTTCATGGGTTTCGAAAAGGTTGTTTAAAGGTTTTAAACAAAGGTTTCAGATGTTTTAAATAGACAATATAGCCTAAGTATTTTCAAGTTAAAAGGGTTTTAACTTGTTTTGAAATGATAGCTAATCCTTTTTAAAATTCATCAACATTGTTTTGAGTAAAGTATATATAACATGGCAAAATAGCTTAAAGTAAAGCTAAGAATGTATTTTCCTTGTATAAGTATGATTTAAAAGGTTAAATCATTTTGAAAAGGTTTTCAAGGAAAAGATGAAGGGTAGTTAACCCTATGTAAATGACTCAGATTAGAAGACCAGATAAGACTTGTGTAGGCTCACGCCCTATGCTCATTAGCTATTAGCCCTCGGCTAATTTAGTCCAGAATTCTAATGTGTAGGGCTTAGTCACAAGTAAGATGAAAATGTTAGTTACACACAGAAAGGAATATTTATGTACAGAGGTAGGTCATTGGTAAGCCACAAAACCATTAGGATCAGTTACCCTTGGTGAAGTAAGTTAAGAACAGACCATCCAGACGTTTTGTCTAGTAGATGTTTGGACCATTTGATATTTTTTTGGTAGGCCAAAGTCATCCAAAGGGACAGTTAGTCCAGTTTGTGGGCAGTAAGCCCAGATTTGAACAGATAGTCCATTTATTGCATGTTTTTAGCATAACAGATATTGCTATTATTATTGTTATTATTATGATCAGTTTGATTAACCAGTTTGGTTGTAGGAAAGGATTTGCAAAATATATGTTTTAAAAAGGATATTAGTGAGGAGAAACCCGTTTCGCTAAGCGGCGTGGTCTCACTTAATAATTAGGGCTGCCAATGGGTCGTGTCGGATCGGGTTCGGGTCAGGTCAAATCGGGTTCGGATTAATTTTTAAATGGGTCGGGTCAACCCGTTTATTAAACGGGTCATATTATTTGAACCCGAACCCAACCCGTTTATAAACGGGTTGACCCGACACGACCCATGTAACCCGTTGAACTAAACGGGTCGTGTCAGGTTTAAATAGGTCGACCCGTTAACTCTTTTTTGAAACAAGGGCAATATGCAGTTTTAAAAACATTAGAACAAAATGAAATAGCAGACAGTGTGCGTGTGCAAATTTCGAAACAACATGAAAAGAGTGTGTGACCATATTTCAATATAACAACATGCATGACCAAACTTTTAATGTAACAGGCATATATAAGAAGTCAAACTTCAAAGTATACTATTTTTCAATATAACAACATGCATGAACAAATAGCAGGCTGCTTTATAATTTATATTGATAAACTTCAAATCAAATACCAAACAACCTATTAAACAAAAAAAAGGAATTCAGCAAAGACATTACAACTTACAAGGATAGTAAACAAAAAACAATACAACATAGTGCAATAAATCAAGGCACTCTTAAATGAAACATGAACACAAGCAAGCAACTGTCATAACTCATAATCCTACAAACAAAACACATCCAATATAAATTAAAGAAAACCACTGAATTAAGGTTTATCCTTTCTTCTTCTCAGCAACACCAACAGACCTGCATTTACAAGAAAGGAACAAAAAAGAAATAAGCCCATCATTTTTACATGTTTTGTCAACAGTAACTATGTCTTTACTCTTTACTCTTTACATATACCAGTAAAGGTAATTTCAAATTTTGGTGATAACAATATATGTTTTACAAAGCTACTGTAGTGATCTTCTAAGTTTAACCTGTTAGCATATCACCAACAAATCCATAGTCCCAAATGCTATGAATGTTGGAAACATGACTTTTTGGTAATTTGGCATATGCATTAAAATTTTACTTTATTTTATTTTACTACCCATGCGCAAAATAAAATAAAATAAAATATTATGATTGATTAAGGCACTATCATACTAGGTTGTGCACAAGAAAATTTAATAGATGATTGCATGATTTAGTAATAGGTATCTATTTGTTATCACTTATATTTTAGAAAAAAAGTAAACATATATGAGAAACTTAATGACATTGGCAAAATGCTCCTTGATAACCTCTTATATTGTTATCTATTTTTATTGGGTTAAAGAATGATATAAAATGAAAATTGAAAAATATATTCAAATAAAAATAATAATCGTCGGTTCTTTGAAAAAAAATTATCCGTTCTTTTGGAAATACAAACTTATCATTGTGTTCTAAATCTTTTGATCATATGTGAGTTTTTAGAGGTCAAGTAGTGTGTGACTGAAGAGAATATTACAGCTTATCTTCTATGCATGTATATAGTAAATACTAAACTGTGTCTTTACTCTTTACATATACAAAGTAACAAAACAGTTTATACTATTAAACAGTGTCTGCTAAAAGCACAGTTTATACTATTAAACAATTTATACAAAACATGTTACAGAAAAGGTTAAGGTTTCAGTTTTCACTTCTCTAATATAACTTAGTAAATAAATATCTGTGTAGAAATGAAAGTTTGAAATAACTAAAGTTGTGAAACAACTACAACTAAAAATGAAACAAATTCTATAATTATAAAATATGAAGTTTAATAAATCAAGTAATACGTACCTCTTATACTGTTAAACATATGTGTTCATAATCATATATCCATTTGTTTATTATTAGAGGAACACTTAGCGGTTTGAGAGAGGGTACCGCTGATTTCTAAATTGCTAATGTCCTCTGTTAACTCTTCAAGATTAGGCGGCAAAGTAGTAGCACCTGTCAAGTTATTAAAATTTTCTCAAATCAAATTTTATGCAATAGAAAATACAAAATAGAGTAAGAAAGTTAACCTCCATCTCCAAATATCCAATCTCGTGTACATATGATTGCCTCAACAACTTCGGGCTTAAGTGCACTTCGGTATTGATCAAGAACTCGACCACCTACACTAAATGATGCTTCTGATGCAATCGTAGATATAGGAATGGATAGCACATCACGAGCCATAATAGACATATCTCGAAATCTAAACTGATTAGCTTTCCAATAGTCAAGAATATCCAAATTTGTCTTCCTATACAACTTTGGCTCATCCAAGTACAAATCTAATTGACTTTTTTGAGCTGAAAAGGTAAATTCTTCACTCTCAAAATTGTCAAAGTCCTACATATATGTAAGATATAGTAAATACTAAATAGTGTAAAGAGGAAAAATTGTATGCTTTAATGCGTCGTTATATAAAATTTACCTTCATAACATCCAAACATTCTTTAGAAACTAAGATATCACCAGAAGAAGATTGACTCTGACTACTAGAAACGGTATCTGTTTTTTTACCATATATTTGAATGTAAATATCAAAAAGAGCAAACAACATTTCACGAACTTTGTTCATTTGTACAGAACCACCACCATAAAGCCTCTTATATGAAAACTCCACAAACTGAATCTTATATCTAGGATCTAGAATAACCACAACCGAGAGAATAAGACTGTATGCCTTCCAATACTTCTCAAATTTTCCAATCATACCACATGCAATATTACTCGTAAAACTATCGCCATCAGCCTTAGCTCTTTGCAAAGTGTCTTAAACAACAAATACTTGAGGAAAATACAGATTTGCAGTAGGATATTTGGAGCCAGAAAAAAGACAAGTCACATCAACAAAAACCTTCAAAAACTTACAAATTTGTTCCACTTTCACCCATTCAGATTGAGAAAGAGTGTGCTTATAGTTAGAATCACTCAATTGTAAATGGCGGAAAGCACGCTGATAATAAAGAGCACTCTCAAGCATGAGAAATGTGGAATTCCATCTAGTAGGAACATCCTGACGTAAACCTTTTTTACACTCCAAAGAAACATGAGATATGCACTCTAAATTTTTTTGTTTCCTCGCTTGTGAACCTCTTACATATTTAATGCTCTCTCTAATTTTAGACACACATATATCAACTTCTTTTAGCCCATCTTGCACTATAAGATTAAGAATATGAGCACAACATCTAATGTGAAAAAAATCACCATCCATCACTAAAGACTCCCTTAACAAAACTGCTCCTTCAGCAAATTAACAAATACATCATTTGCACTAGCATTGTCTAAGGTAATGGAAAATATTATTTTGTCAATGCCCCAATTAGTCAACAAATTTTAAATTTTTCTGACATAGCAACTCCGGTATGTAGAGGAGGCATGAAACTAAAATTTAACACTCTTTTTTGAAGTATCCAATTAGAATCGAAAAAATGAGCAGTCAAACAAATATACCCATCAGTTGCTATAGAAGTCCATAAATCAGAAGTCAAACAAATTCTCCCTGGAATTGAAACTAACATTTCTTTAAGTTTCAATTTTTCCTTTCGGTACATTTTCATCACATCAGCTCTAGTAGTATTTCGAGAAATCAACTTAACATCCACACAAACATAAGAAAATAATTGTCTAATTCCAGCATACTCAACAAATTAAAATGGCAAATCATGCATCAATATTGACATTACCAATAATTCTCTAAACTTATCCGGATCAAATTTAGAAGATCTTGTTATAATAGAGTCGTCGGTCTGACTTAGAAGCAATTGACCTAGATCACGATCAGTAGTTTTGGAACAAGTTTTAATATGACGTTTTAGGTTTCCGGTGCCATAAGTACTATCACATAAATAAATAGCACCACATTTCATACACTTAGCTCTTTGCTTTCCATCATTTTCTAAGGGAATAATTTCAAATTTAGTCCATACATCAGAAGTAAGCTTCCTACATCTCTTACCAACAGATTTTGCATTTTTTATTTCTATGTCGTCTAATTCCAATGCTTGCATATTGGCATCTCCAATTTGTTCACCACTCTCACTGCTTGGTGTAAAAGGGTCCATCTCCTTTCTGCAAAATTAAAGAAAAAGAAAATCTATCACTAGTGATTCATTGACGAAGTTATAATGTACCAACATTTGAAAATCCTAATCTGGTAGCATTAGTCAAACCATGCCACTATATATATTATATATTCCTTTTTAAAGCAGAATGAATGCCATTCAATTATTCTGAAATCAGTATTAATTATACTGGCACTTTTCAGTTTACACATGCATTTGCAAACTTGCTTTTAATACACTTATCATCATACTTTATGTACTGCTAAACATTCAGGGCAACTTTTTTCACCAAGTAACTATTTTGATTTTTCCTTTTCTTGAAAATTGTCTAACTATTACAGTGTTATAACAGATGAATTTTTGACCTAAATATAAAGTGCCAGGGTTTTACAAATTTTTGATTTTTTTTTTCTGGGATACATGCTGTCATTTCATACAAATTTTTGACCTAAGACTTCTTGGTGTTAGGAGTTTTAGCATTGTTCCTTTTTATACAAGATTTAGATATCTGTTTTTGCCAGATAAGAGAAGTTGATACTGCCATTAGACAATAATATACATACATACAACTACAAGCAAGGGTCTATAACAATAACATTATAACTCACAACACCTCACGCATTTTCCAAAGTAGAGGACTATTTTTTTAAGTCAGATGCAAGCAAGGACTGATAGATGATACAGTTAAAATGTAACATGGTCATCAAGAATGCAAGCAAGGACTATTTTCCATGAATGCAAGCAAGGACTAAAATGTAAGCAAGTCAGATGCAAGCAAGGATTATTTTCCATGATTTCTAATTTTCTATGGTTCAAAAAGTTCAAAAAATGGAACATGGTCATCAAGATATAGTTAAAATTCACTTGTCAACCATCAAAAAACTAAAAAAAACCACATACAAAATGTACTAAACATCAATCTGCATCATCAGTTCATCACCTAGCTATCCAAATAAATAAAACGGAAAAGTCCATTCCCATAATACTCATTTCACTTCAGCAAAGCTTCTCAGTGTGCTAAAAGCCTGAGAAGAATCACATCACCTCAAAACGTATGTTTACTATTAGATAATTAGTCTATTTACTATTAGATGATTCATTTTACTCATACAGATAATAAAGGAAAAAAGAAAAGAAAATTCAAGACGCTATTCATAATTTCATAACCTCTTATGCTCTTACTGGCTACTGCAAAATCCATGTTTCAAATAATGCAAAATCAGATAACTTTCAAGATGAAATAAGGATAAGTAATTATAGATCTAACAGTACCAACTACTAAGCTGGCGCGCGCACACACGGCTTGGCTGATTTCTTCTACAAAACTTTCCAGGCACGAGCGATTATGGGGGGACGAAGTGGAGACGAGGCTTGGCGATCGATTAGGGGGGAGATGTGGAAATGAAAAAGGAGAACGAAGGAGAAATGAGAAAACCCTAGCCGCCCGCTTGTGTTGTGAGTTGTGCGCTGTAGACTTGTGAAGGAAAAGATAATTAACATTTATCAGATAATGGACGAACACGAGACGAAAGTGACGAACCTACTAAAGTCGGCCCAAATTGAAAAAAAAAACAGTTTATAATAAACGGGTTTGGCGGGTCAAAATCGGGTTCACGGGGTCAACCCGAAACCCACCCGTTTATTAAACGGGTTATGGCGGGTTGACCCGAAATTGACTCGCCCGTGTTATCGTGTCACCCAAACCCGTTAATTTTCGTGTCATCTTCGAGTCGTGTTTCAGGTCGTGCTGGAAATTGACAGCCCTACTTAATATCAGTAAACAGAGATGTAACAGTATTATTCACACCAAGCTTTATGTTTGACTCCAAGTTTTTGATTCCCTTAAACTCTCGAGTGCTCAAAATTGATTTAATTAGGCCGAGGGTTAAGGATTACAGGTTTTAGAAATTTTGGCAAATAAAATTTCCGGAGATGAGCAGATGGTTGACGGATAGCTAATTAGGAGTTATAGTTTTATCTTGTTTTGATTCTGTTGTGTATATTAAGTCAGATATGACTATATTGACTTTGATCAACCAAGGGGGCATCGTCATATGTCGCTCTTGGCATATTTTTGTAATTATTATATTTGATCTTTATCTGGGAAACAATATGGGATTATGTAATTTGGATATGAATTTATTTTGAAATGTAATCAGTAAAATGTTGTTTTGGAAATCTGTGAATTTGTTCATATTCAAGTGCTTCTGATATTATGCATACCATTAGCATTACCGTATTTTGTCACCAAAAGTTAATACTATGGAAGACTACAGCATCTGTAGCGCTTAGCTTTTGGCCTCTAGATACGGGATGTTACAACTTAGTATCAAAGCATAGGCTTATGAAAACTTTAAACTAAAAATGGCTTTAAAACGTAATCCTTAGGAATTAGAGCAAGGTTGGTATGGGATAACGCTATAGTAACGTACTTGTATTCGCTATATATAAGCATACGCTTTATCTCTAGTCTCCTATATTTGTTAGGTTATTTTTCTGTATCTCATGAGATTTGAATACAGATATGGATGGTAGAAGAGGAAGACTTAACCCGGGAGGGGAAGGCACCGATGGGAATGCCAGACCTAATGCGAGGAGGACCCAAGGTCAGGCACAAGCAGATAATGTGGGTGTTGAAGTCCCGCAAGTTGGAATGGAAACTATGTATCAGTTTTTTATGAATATGATGCAAGCGGGAGTTGAAGCTGGAGTGTTAGGAGGAAATGTTGCAGGAGCAGGGGTTCTGGAAGTTTTGTTGGTTAACCAGTATGCTAATTTGAGCGGGGATTATACTAAGCTTAGAGGGAAGCCATTTATTGGAATGGAAGATGCCATTAAGGTAGAAAATTGGTTGCTACACTATGAGAGGATCTTTGCAGATTTGGGGCTCAATGATGAGCAGAAGAGGAGGCTTGCTTCGAGACAGCTTCGGGGAGCAACTTTGTTTTGGAGGAATAATGTGACTGTGGCAGTGGATGAGGAGACAATGACCTGGGAAGATTTCAAGAGGAGGTTCCAGGTGAGGTCTATGTTTATAATGGCACAGTCTGCTCTGATCAGAAAGTTTGCATAGTTAGAGTAGGGAGAGATGTCTGCTTTGGAGTATGCCAGAAGGTTCGAGGAATTAGACAGATATGGGTATGCTACAGTACATACAGTGATAAAGAGGAATGAGAAGTTCATCAGGGGGTTGAAGCATGAGTTAGCTAGGGCTACATTACCTCATATTAGAGATCCGTCTGATGTTGTAGTGGAGATGGCCTTAAGACATGAGGAAATTATTGGTTCTCTAGAGAAGAGTAAGGCTAAAGAGGTCCAGGTTGGGCAAAATCAGAAGAGGAAGTTCTTTCCTAAGAAAGGTGCTAGGAGGGTGGAGTAGCTAAGAAAGGGAAGTCTGAGATTGTTTGCTTTAAGTGTGACAAGAAGGGGCAATTTGCTAATGAGTGTCGTGCTGGAAAGGCAAAGGAAGTTGCTAGAAAGAAGAATGTCAGGTGCTTCAACTATGACCAGATTGGCCACTATAAGAACCAGTGCAAGGAGCCCGCTAAGGATGGAAAGGGCAAGGTGTATGCATTGGAGCAGCTACTTCGAAGGCAACAGCTCAGGAGAAGGGAAATGCAGTTTTGGGAGGTACGCTTCAGATTCATGGTAAGTATGTTAGCGTTTTATTTGATACTGGTGCATCGCATTCTTTTATATCTTGATGTTTGATAGATAAGCTTAACATAGAACCCACATATTTAGTTATTTCCTTATGGGTTGCGAATCCAATAGGAGGGTATGCAACTCTAGGGTTGAGATGTGACTAGTTAGAGTTTGACTTGTTAGGTCATGCCTTTGTTTGCAGTTTGCATGTGTTTGATTTTGTGGGGTTCGGGATTATTCTTGGAATGGATCGGTTAAGCGAGTACGATGCTAGAATATTTTGCTAGGATAGGAAAATATCACTTAGACACCCTGATTATAGTGATCAGATAGTTTATACCGTAAAAGGTTCTAACGGTGAGGTGGACGCTCTGTTGGGTGTTATGGAGTTGGAAGATGAGCTGAATCGAGTTGGTAAGAGAATTCGCGGATGTTTTTGAGCCTGTAGTTGAATTGCCACCGAAACAAGCCATTGAGTTTCGGATAGATTTGGTTCCGGGAGCAGAGCCGGTGAGTAGGCCACTGAGCAGAATGACCCCTACAGAGATGAGGGAGTTGAAGGTGCAGTTGGTGGATTTAGAAGGCAAGAGTTTTATCAAGCCAAGTAGTTCGCCTTAGGGAGCAGCCGTAGTGTTTGCTAAGAAGTCGGACGGATCATTAAGGCTATGTATCGATTATCGTAAGTTGAATGAGAGGACGATAAATAATCGATATCCATTGCCGAGGATTGACGATTTGTTCGATCAGTTAAGTGGAGCCAAGATATTTTCCCAATTGGATTTGGCGACAGTTTTCCATCAGCTCAAAGTAGCCAAGGATATATACCTTTGACGGCGTTTAGGACCAGATATAGGTCATACGAATGGTTAGTTATGCCGTTAGGACTGACTAATGTGCCGGCTTTCTTTGTGGATTTGATGAACCGAGTTTTCCAAGAGTACTTGGATATGTTCGTATTGGTTTTTATAGATGATATCTTGATATACTGTAAGGATGAAAGAGAGCATGAAGTTCATCTTAGAGTGGTGCTTGAGACACTGAGGCAGCATCAGCTAAAGGCAAAATTTTCTAAGTGTCGCTTCTGGAAGAAAGAAGTGAAGTTTCTTGGTCATGTAGTCTCAGAAAAAAAGGTTGTCAGTAGATCCGACTAAGACTGAAGCGGTGAATTGTTGGAAGAGACCCGAGACAGTGACTGAGATAAAGAGTTTCCTTAGATTAGCTTGTTATTATCGGAGGTTCATTAAGGATTTTTCGTGGATAGCAGCACCAATGACTAAGCTAACGAGAAAGGATGTGAAGTTTGTATGGACCAATAAGTGTGAGGAAGCATTCCAGAGTTTGAAACACTTATTGACCCATGCATCTGTGTTGGCTGTTCCGAAAGGGAATCAAGATTTGGTGGTTTATACTGATGCGTGTGGAACATGGTTAGAAGCTGTGCTGACGTAGAGAGGTAAAGTGATTGCCTATGCTTCTAGACATCTTAGACCACATGAGGTCAGATATCCGACGCATGATTTGGAATTGGCTACGGTAATTTTTGCATTAAAGGTATGGAGACATTACCTTTTAGGAGAGAGGTTTGAATTATATACAGATCATAAGTCACTGAAGTATTTGTTCTCTTGGAAGGAGCTGAACATGAGACAGCAGAGATGGTTAGAGTTTATTGCCGCTTATGATTATGGAATTGAGCACACACCAGGGAAAGACAATAAGGTTGCATATGCACTTAGCAGAAACATCAGAATGCAGTGTTGGCAATGATTGCTGAGTGGAAAGATTTGGAAGCATTAGCAGATTGCAGAGTGCAGTGGAGATCTGAGGCTGGGTCTAGTGGAGAAACCATAGTGTTAACTTGTTTGGAAGTTCGACCAGTGATGATCGAAAGGATTGCTTCTAAACAGGAAGAAGATCCGCTATTAGCTGAACGAAGTTAAGAGATGGAACCGAGAGTGATGACTTGAAAAACTTTAGTCTTGACTAGAATGGGTGGTTGAGAAAGAAAGGAAGATTATGTGTTTCGAGTGTAGGAAACATAAGGAAAGAAGTCTTGGAGGAATGCCATTGTTCGAAATTCTCTATTCATCCAGGAGGAACTAAGATGTATCAAGATATGAAGAGGGGTTTCTTATGGAAAGGTATGAAGCGGATATTGGCTTATGAGTAAAGTAGTGCTTGAATTGCCAACAGGCAAAGGCAGAGCACCAAAAGCCAAGTGGGTTGCTTCAGCCATCATATATCCCGGTATGGAAATGAGATTCTATTTCCATGGATTTTATTGGCGGGTTGCCAAGGTCGAATAGAGGAAATGGAAGTATATGGGTCATAGTGGAGAGATTGACCAAGAGTGCCCATTTCATTCTAGTTAAGTCAACCGGGACGGCACCTGTATTAGCGAAGTTGTTTATAAAGAATGTAGTTAGACTGCACGGAATTCCTAGTAATATAGTTAGTGATAGAGATTCCTTATCCACTAGCGAGTTCTGGAAGAGTCTGCAGGAAGTTTTGGGAACCAAGCTCAAGATGAATACCACTTACCATCCGTAAATAGATGGGCAAATGGAAAGAGTTAACAAAGTCTTGGAAGGTTTGTTAAGAGCTTGTGTTCTAGATTTCGAGGGATCATGGGAAGACCGTCTGCATATAGTTAAGTTTTCGTATAACAACATTTATCAGACTAGTATTGGGATGGCACCGTTTGAAGCTTTGTATGGAAGGCCATGCAAATCTCCAATATGTTGGTTAGAGACCGGAGATAGGTTAGTTCTTGGTCCAGATTTGGTCAGAGAAGCTGCAAAAAAGATTGAGGTCATTCGAGCTAGGATAAAGGAGGCTCAGTCTAGGCAGAAGAGTTATGCAGATAAAAGGTAGAAAGATTTAGAGTTCTCAGTTGGAGATCAGGTTTTCGTTAAGGTGTCACCGATGAAGGGTGTGACCAGATTCGGAATATCAGGAAAGTTGGCACCAAGATTTGTTGGACCTTTCCATATTATTGAGAGGATCGGGAAATCGCATATAGAGTCGAGTTACCGAGCAGTTTGGCAAGATTCCATGATGTTTTCCATGTTTCTCATTTCAGAAAGTATGTTAGAGACCCAGAGACTACTACTGCACCGATTGTGCCAGATGACTTAGTGGTAGAACCAGACTTGATTATAGTGAGAAAGCCTATTTGTATTGTTGCGAGAGATGAGAAGAGGCTTAGAACTAAGACAGTCGGACTAGTCAAAGTCCAGTGGAGCGACGATGACGGGGACTACACTTGGGAGATTGAAAGCGGGATTAAAGATACTTATCCTGACTTGTTTGATGGTATGTTTTACCTTTTTGATTAATGTGTTATGTACCTTATCGTGATTTCGAGGACGATATTCTTAAAGGAGGGGAGTTTGTAACACCCCATATTTTTGGTAACATTATTTAGGATATTTAATTAGTTAAATTAAATAAAACAATGTGTTGATTAGGGGATTGAGATTTGATTTTATTAAGGAGTGGTCGTGCCATTTAACCAATGAAATAAGAGGAGGGGTAAAATAGGAAAAAGGCCATTTATATATCCCTAAAACTTGGCCGTGTATCCCCATACACATTCATTTTCATTTGATAAATTTTAAAACTTAAGGTCGACCACCATTAATAGGGAAAAGAGGAAGAAGATTAAGAAGAACTAAGGAAGAAGCTTAGTCAAATCAAATCCATTCACATCTCAATTTCTTTAATTTCTAAAGCTAAAGTGAACAATGTTTACATCTCATATTTCTTTTGTTTTCGTTTTTATGATGAAATCCAAAATATTTTGCATTGGTTTGCCATGTTTTTGAATGATGGAGTGATTATATATACTTGTTGATGATTTATGGTTGTTCATATAGATTTTATGACATGTTTTGATATAAAAACTCTACTAAATGACATCCAAATGCCTTGCGAATTTTTAGATATACCAGGAATATTATTTTGGAGATGGGTTTCAATTTTCAGAATTTTTTGAAATTTTGTGGAATATGAATTTTCTAGTAAAGAAAATGTTAAATTGGATTATAAATTATTTACGGTTAAATAATAAAATGTTTGGGTTTGAAATTTTTATATGTTGGAAAACATATTAAAAGTGATTTTCAGGAATTTTTGTACAATTTTCCTAAGTGTTTTAATGGATATATAAAATTATTTAAGGTACGGGACTTAAATGTTTTATATATTTATAAAAGGAGAAGGGGCTTTTTGTAAATAAATTAAATTTGTAAATTCTGGAAAGTCGGCAGTACTTTTAGAAAAGAGAAACTTGCAACCAATCATAATTTGACAAACAAGGCAAGTTAGGTACAAAGAAATAGTTTAAAAGGACTAATCTACATGTTTTTCACTGTTTCAATGCTTTTGGCACCAGGTTCCACCTCCTTAACTTTGCTTCTGACACATTTGAAACCAATGCATGTGGTATCAGGGAACTGGTACGTAGTGAATTGGATGTAGGTGGAAGGTATAGAGTCGAAACAAGGGGTTCTGAAGGGGTAGAAGCATTACTTTGGTTTTAAAGGAAAATGCGCCTGCTTGCTTTCGACTATGATGCTTTAGACTTGGTTAGCTTTCGACTAGGTCAAATGGTTTTAAAGGAAATGGTTTTGATTGGGTTGCGCCTGTGTTTTTAAAATGATTGCTTTCGACTAAGTCGAAACCTTTTAACCGCTGCTTTCTATCTTTCGACTCGGATGGGTTTCGAAAGGGTTATTTTGCTTTTTAAACTCGACCACTTCTCCAAAGCGTTCGAAGGGATGGTTTCGAAAGAAGTGCTTTCGACTTTAATGGGTTTCTGATCCTTTTGCTTTACTTGAAGGCCTAATCCAAAGAGTTTCGACCGAAACAGTTTTCAAAGTTTTCGAAGGGGTAAATTTTTGAGTGGCTTCGAAAGATTTCCACATGTTTTAAATTGAACCCAAAGGCTTTCGAAAGGTTTAGTATTTTAATGCTTTCGAAAGGGTTTTAATGAATGGTTTCAAAGGGGTGGTTCCCTAGGATTTCGAAAGGGTTAAAAGTAAGGTTTTTATTTTTATGTTTTCGAAAGGCAATATTTAAAGGATATAAAAGAAGGATGTCTAATTTTTGAAACTTTTGAAGGAAAGCTTTTAATAGTTTCGAAAGGGTTACGTTCAATGGTTTCGAAAGGGATTACCTTCAAGGGTTTCGAAAGGGTTGTTTAAAGGCTTTAAACAAAGGTTTTGAATGTTTAAATAGGCAATACAGCCTAAGTATTTTCAAGTTAAAAGGGGTTTTAACTTGTTTTGAAAGGATAGCCAATCCTTATTAAAATTCATCAACATTATTTTGAGTAAAGTATATATAACATGGAAAAATAGCTTAGAGTAAAGCTAAGAATATATTTTCCTTGTATAAGTATGATTTAAAAGGTTAAATAATTTTGAAAAAGTTTTCAAGGAAAAGATGAAGGGTAGTTAACCCTATGTAAATGACTCAGATTAGAAGACCAGATAGGACTTGTGTAGGGTCGCGCCCTATGCTCATTAGCTATTAACCCCTAGCTAATTTAGTTCAGAATTCCAGTGTGTAGAACTTAGTCACGGGTAAGACTAAAATATTGGTTACACACAGAAAGGAATATTTATGTACAGAGGTAGGTTATTGGTAAACCACAAAACCATTAGGATCAGTTGACCCTTGGAGAAGTAAGTTAAGGACAGACCGTGCAGAAGTTTTGTCTAGCAGATGTTTAGGCCATTTGATATTTTATCTGGTAGGCTAGAGGTAGCCAAAGGGATAGTTAGTCCAGTTTGTGGGTAGTTAGCCCAGATTTCGGACAGATAGTCCATTTATTACATGTTTTTAGCATAACGGATATTGCTATTTTTATTGTTATTATTATTATGATCAGTTTGATCAACCAGTTTGGTTGGAGGAAAGGATTTGCAAAATATATGTTTTAAAAAGAATATTAGTGAGGGGAAACCCGTTTCTCTAAGCGGCGTGGTCTAACTTAATATCAGTAAACAGAGATGTAACGGTATTATTCACACTAGGCTTTATTTCTGACTCGAAGTTTTTGTTTCCCCTTAAACTCTCGGGTGCTCAAAATTGATTTGAGTTGGCTGAGGGTTGAGGTTTATAGGTTCTAGAAATTTTGGTGAATAAAGCTTTTGGAGACGAGCAGGTGGCCGACGGATAGCTAAGTAGGAGTTATAGTTTTATCTTATTTTGATTCCGCTGTGTATATTAAGTCAGATACGACTATATTGACTTTGATCAACCAAGGGGGCATCGCCATATGTCGCACTTGGTGTATTTTTGTAAAGATTATATTTGATCTTTACCTAGGAAACGATATGGGATTATGTAATTTGGATATGAATTTGTTTTGAAATGTAATCAGTAAAATGTTGTTTTTGGAAATATGTGAATTTGAAGTGCTTCTGATATTACGGATACCATTAGCATTACCATATTTTGTCACCAGAAGTTAATACTATGGATGACTGTAGCATCTGTAACGCTTAGCTTTTGGCCTCTAGATACGAGATGTTACATATCGAGAGACATACTCTAAATTGTTCCACATGATAAAGCAGTTTATCACCATCGGAGAGAGTTGATTGACAGAGTAGATAATTAAAACATAATAGCATACCCATGTTAGTTCTTGAGATGATTGTTTTGATGACAACAACCTTAGGACTTGTTATATAATATAAATACTAATACCTTTGTCTAGATATATATGTATATGCAGGATATATATATATATATATATATATATATATGCAGGTACTGAGAATGAAAACTGTACAATATGGAGATTCAAGACTGATGAATTCAAGATTGAAGAAATCAAGGCTGAAGACTTATGAGTATCAAGAGTTCAAGATATCAAGATAAGTAATAGAGTCTAGATTTATGTTAAAACTTTATAATAGCACTAAAATCTTTATTCGGATTTTAATTGTGGAATGGAATCCACCTTCTCGCTTTAATAGTAGGATGGAACCTACGACCTCTTTAGTAGGATGGAACCCACGACCTTCTCTAATGGAATGGAATCCACGAAATATTCAAAATAATTTATTTTAACTATTTTTCCAAAAACTATCTTTTTAAAAGTTATCTCTATCAATTTAAATATTTTTGCCTTAATTCAAAAACTATTCTTATCATCTTTTAATATTTTGATCGTAAAATCATCTCTCATTTTTTAAACTATCTCTTGATTTTAATATTTTAGCTTTACATCTAAAAAATATATTTTAAAGAAGTCTATACTTATTTTTTAATACTACTTTTATATTATAAATTATATATTTTAAGATTACTTTCTAAAACTCTTTTATAAGTTTAAACTATATTCAAAATGGTTTACAAAGTTTAGAAATTGTTTTGACAAGTTT
Source organism: Allium fistulosum (assembly GCA_030737815.1). Taxonomy (NCBI): domain Eukaryota; kingdom Viridiplantae; phylum Streptophyta; class Magnoliopsida; order Asparagales; family Amaryllidaceae; genus Allium; species Allium fistulosum. Next base: position 1,119,883,153 of record CM060904.1, on the reverse strand, counting down.
TAGAATAGAAATCATTTTAAAGCAAAATCAATTTTCAAAAATAACATAGGCATGTCGACATCCCTATACCCCCTATGTCGATATGGTAACCGTAGATTTCAAATTTCAAATTTTCAAAACAAGTGTCTATTCGTCAAAACCTTTCGCGAATGGGAATGACCATTGTTCTCCTATATATACTAGTTGTTTTCAATGAATTTTAAGTTAGTTTTTCTTCATTTCTTCGCTCCTTCTCCACTCAAATATTCTCTTATATTTCAAATGCTTTAACAAAATTCTATCGAAATCCTAAGTGAATCAAACTCGATCATCTCCAGTTTGATTCTCTACCGCTCTCTCTCAAAGATCTTGGTGCTATTAAGAGTTATAGGATCATTTGTAATCAAAGATCGAAAGACCAAAGTGTATCGAGTCTCTTTCTATCGAAGTGTGATTGGAAACGGTGTGATTGTGGCCCGTAAATCAATTGGGTGTGCTTGTAGCCCATAAATCAATTAGGTGATCTTGTAGCCTGGTTAAATCAAGAGAGTTTGCTTTGGACTCGGAGACAGGAGGGTGTATCTCGTGGCTTTGAAATCGAGGTTGTAATATCGACATTATATTTGAAAAGAAATCTTCGCAAGAAATTGTATAGGACTAGATGTAGGGTAATTCCGAACTAGTATAAAATTCCGGTGTGTTCTTTGCTTTACTGCTTTTATTTACTATGTGCATCTATGTCTGGTTTTGTGATTGTCTCTGTGTTTGTGAATTGCATCTGTTTGTGTTTAATTTGAAAAGGTTTCAAAAATTCCATAAAATCCATTAAACACTATTCACCCCCCTCCCCTCTAGTGTTAATCCAGCCTTAAGATCCGTAATCCACATTTCCAACATTTGGTATCAGAGCATTGGTTTTCAAAGTTTTCATAATCTAATTTTTGAAAAGTTTTCAAATGGCTGCAAACACTGGTAATGTCAACACTACCACTAGTTCATTTGTAGAGGTTCAGTCTACTGCCAGACCACCACTTTTTAATGGCAGTAACTATGCATATTGAGCATGTAGGATGAAATCTATTTACAATCAATAGGATTAGACACTTGGAATATCACACAAACTGAGTACATTGAACCCACAACTGATTTTGCACGGTGGACTGCTGAGCAAAAGACTGTTGCACAAAACAATTTCAAAGCCATGAATATTCTATTCTATTCACTTGATAGGAATGAGTTTAATAGAGTGTCTGTCTGTTAGTCTGCATATGGGATCTGGAAAACTTTGCAAGTTACTCATGAAGGAACAAGCAAAGTTAAACAGACCAAAATATCTATCTTGACCAATCAGTTTCAATTATTCAAGATGAATCCAAATGAGTCCATTTCAGACATGTACAGTAGGTTCCAAGACATTGTGCACTCACTAATTGCATTAGGAAAGAACTTTTTCAAAGAAGATCAAGTTAGAAAAATTCTGAATTCACTCACTCCGGAATGGGATCAGAAGACTCTAGCAATTGAAGAGGCTAATGATATTAATACTCTGAAAATTGAAGAATTGATTGGGAATTTGATGTCGTTTGAAGTACAAATGCAAGGAAGAAGAGAAAGCAAGGCCTTAGAAAAGAAGTCAATAGCATTTAATGCAATAACAGATGGTTCAGACTCAAACGGTGATGATGATGAAGAAATAGCCTTGATGACAAGGAATTTTAGAAAGTTTCTGAAATATAGAAAGATAAACAATTATAAGAGAAATGATCACAACAATTATGGAAATAGTAATGAGAATAAAAACAACGTCAGATGCTATAATTGTGATGAGCTAGGCCACTTAAAAAGAGATTGTCCACATCCGTACAAACTAAAATTTTCTCCAAGTAATGATTCATCAAAGAAAAGAAAGAGAGCATATACCGCTACACTAGATGATTCAGACTCATCCTCTAGTGATGAAGATCAAGAGACGGAAAATTCAAACATGTGCTTTACAGCTATTCACGAGTCTGGTGATCTCGGAAATATGGATCTAAAAATAGGTACACATTTAAATTATATTGATTGAAATTGCTTGTTTGAATGTTTGGTTGTTTGCATGTTTTGAAATTGTTTGTTGTTTGAATTTAAATTTTGATTTTCAAAATAATATTATTTTAATATTAAAATATTAATATTAAAGTGTTATTATATTTAATATTATTTCAGATAAAATATAAATTAGATTATAGGATATATAGATATAGATATTAAATAAAGCAGTAAAATAAGTCACATGATTTAGGGGACCCATATCGACATGACCCTACCCCCCATGTCGACATCCCTGCCAAAAATTTGAAGTTCAAATTTGAATTCAAAACTTTGAATTTCCCTCCACCTTTTCACCAATTCCAAAGCTTTGAAAAGGTATCTCTTGACCAAAAAAACATGGCTCTTAGATATCTATTTACCTCCTTAACTTTATCCTATCTTTTCACTTTCATTTCAAAATTCAAACTCTCTTTCAAACTCTCAAGCTCTCTACTTTCTTCAAAAATGGCTTCCTCAAGCACTTCATCCACCATGAGACTGTCCAAGGCCACCAAAAAGTTCCTCTACAATGATCCGGAAGCTATCAAAGCTTACATTAGCTATGTAAACTTTGGAAAGATCCATATAGGAAAATTTGCTATCTTTGGTGATTTTCCTTCATATGAGATCAATGTTCTTTTCGAAGAGAATCAAATTCTTAACTTAATTGATGATTCTCAAAATGATTTTGTTTGTTATCCGAAACTTGTCAAAATGTTTTATGCAAATTTGAATCGTGGTTTTTATGAAGGAAATGAAGGGGAAGTGTGGAGTAGCGTTAAAGGAACACGTATTGTTTTAAATAGTGAGATTTTGGGTAACATTCTTAGTTGTAAGAGTACGAGAATGGATATTTCGGATTTTAAAATTGATGAACATGAACGTGAGATATTTCATCACAATTTTGATGGGGATGATAACTTTGAGTTTATGAACCGAAATTTCCGTCCTAAAGCTAGAATTGTAAACCTTCTTTTGCAACATACCATAACTCCAAGATCGGGAAATTTCAATCACCCGACCTTAAAAGTTTGTAAGGCTCTTTTTGCTATTTTTGGGCACTATGACATTAATTGGGCGCAAGTGATTTTGGATGAACTTCGTTCCAAAATTTTACTTTAGGTGAAAACACTTTATATCATGGAATTTACCTCACTCGGATTTTCAACTACTTTGGTGTTGATTATAAGAGAGAGGAGTTCATTTCTAGAAAAGTGTTTAACCATGATAACATCTCTCTCATGAGAATTCCGCCTGTGTTTCAACCATATGAAACACTTACCGAAAAGGATGAGAGATTGGCTCATGAAGAGAGAGAAGAAGAAGAGGAGGAGGAGGAAGAAGGGGAGGAGATGGAAATCAAAGAAGAAGGAGAGGAGGAGGAAGAGACTTCATTGGAAAGCATCGAATACCCTATCACTCCTACCAATCCATCCAACAAAATGCTTCTCAAGAACCAAAAGATTATCGTGGAAAACCAACGGATTCTCAAAAGATCCGTTAGTAAAATGTTGGACAAGATTTCCACCAAAATGAACAAGTTCTTTGGGAAAGTGAGTCGCAAGCTTGGATTATCATCCTCTAACTAATACTAGTTTCATTTCATATTTTATTAGTTTGTATCACTGTTTAGTTAATGTTATGTATCGTTTTATGTAATGTTAACTAAAATTATCAATGAAAATCCTTTATTTCTGTTTATTAGCTCTAAAGTATCTCTGGAATGCTTTTTATTATATTATATAAGTTTATATATATAGACTTGTACATAATATAAAGAAACAAAGAAAATATCCAAAATTAACAGAGGCATGTCGACATCCCCCTACCCCTCATGTCGACATGTAACGGCCAGAAACTGTTTTTTGTTTTGAAATTGACATAACTACCTTGTGTCTTTTCATTTCAAATGACTTTCTAACTCTTTAAATACCTGTTTTTTCCAGAAAAATGCATACTTTCAATTCCCTTTATTTTCCATTGAATTTCTTCATATTTTATCAAAAAATGGCTACTCCTATTCATAATCTAAATGAGAATCTTGAAGAAACTCTCAATTCCTTCAAGAACATACTTACTTTTATCCTTTGCAATCAACAAAACTTAGGATTAAGCCAAATGCACATGACAAAGGAACAAGAAAGGCAGTTCGATGCCATTCAATGGATGATCTCTGCCCTCAAACAAAGAAGAACTTGAAGCGAATCCAAAAGAAACTCTGAACAAAGATAATGAAGAATGAGATGCTATAAAGGTAGATCCTATCTTCGATGAAGAAGGATGGGTTCAAGTTCCAAGGAATGTTTGATTTGACATATGTGATTTGATTTACTTTGATTTGGTTTGAATTGTTTGGTTTGATTTGAATTGGTTTAGATTAGTATGGTTTGGATTGATTTGAATATGGTGTGAACATGGTGTGGTTTGATAAGAACATGATGTATATATTGATAGATTATGTTTGAAATTTTCACATCTCTCACATTTACCTTACTATATTTTACTCATATTATTATCTGTCTCATTTACATTCTACTATACTGTGTTATTATCATATATGGTGCTATAGTATAAGATTTAAGGGAAGTTATGTAGTTTAGGATTAGTTTTTGTTGACGACAAAGAGGGAGAATTATAAAATAGGTTAGATATGCTTAGATTAAGGGGGAGTTAGTAGATTAAGGAGGAGTCGGGGTAGAATCGAAATTTATTGGAGTAGATTTCATAAACAAAGGTTGTCATCATCAAAAAGGGGGAGATTGTTAGTTCCTGAGATGATGGTTTTGATGACAACAACCTTAGGGCTTGTTATAAAATATAAATACTAATATCTTTGTCTAGATATATATGTATATGCAGGATATATATATATATGTAGATACTGAGAATGAAAACCGTACAATATAGAGATTCAAGACCGACGAATTCAAGATTGAAGAAATCAAGACTAGAGACTCATGAGTATCAAGAGTTCAAGAGTTCAAGATATCAAGATAAGTAATAGAGTCTAGATTTATGTTAAAATTTCATAATAGCACTAAAGTCTTTATTCGGATTTTAATTATGGAATGGAATCCACCTTCTCGCTTTAATAGTGGGATGGAACCCATGACCTCTTTAGTGAGATGGAACCCACGACCTTCTTTAATGGAATGATCCACGAAATATTCAAAATAATTTATTTTAACTATTTTTCCAAAAACTATCTTTTTAAAAGTCATCTCTATCAATTTAAATATTTTAGCCTTAATTCAAAAACTATTCTTATCATCTTTTAATATATTGATCTCAAAATCATCTCTTGTTTTTTAAACTATCTCTTGATTTTAATATTTTAACTTTAAATCTAAAAAATATAATTTAAAGAAGTCTATACTTAGTTTTTAATATTACTTTTATATTATAGATTATATATTTAATATTATTTTCTATAACTCTTTTATAAGTTTAAACTATATTCAAACTGGTTTACAAAGTTTAGAAATTGTTTTGACAAGTTTTAGAATAGAAATCATTTTAAAGCAAAATCAATTTTTAGAAATAACATAGGCATGTCGACATCCATATACCCCCCATGTCGACATGGTAGCCGTAGATTTCAAATTTCAAATTTTCAAAAGAAGTGTCTATTCATCATAACCTTTCGCGAATGGACATGACCGTTGTTCTCCTATATGTACCAATTGTTTTCAACGAATTTTAAGTTAGTTTTTCTTCATTTCTTCACTCCTTCTCCACTCAAATATCTCTTATATTTCAAATACTTTAACAAAATTCTATTGAAATCCTAAGTGAATCAAACTCGATCGTCTCTAGTTTGATTCTCTACCACTCTCTCTCAAAGATCTCGGTGCTATTTAGAGTTATAGGATCATTTGTAATCAAAGATTGAAAGATCGAAGTGTATCGAGTCTCTCTCTATCAAAGTGTGATTGGAACCGGTCTGATTGTAGCCCGTAAATCAATTGGGTGTGATTGTAACCTGTAAATCAATTAGGTGATCTTGTAGCCTGGTTAAATCAAGAGAGTTTGCCCTGGACTCGGAGACAGGAGGGTGTATCTTGTGGCCTTGAAATCGAGGTTGTAATATCAACGTTATATTTGAAAAGAAATCTGCACAAGAAATTGTGTGGGACTAGATGTAGGGTAACTCCGAACTAGTATAAAATTCCGGTGTGTTCTTTCCTTTACTGCTTTTATTTACTATTTGCATCTGTGTCTGGTTCTGTGATTGTCTTTATGTTTGTGAATTGCATTTGTTTGTGTTAATTTGAAAAGATTTCAAAATTTCCATAAAATCCATTAAACACTATTCACCCCCCCCCCTCTAGTGTTAATCCAGCCTTAAGATCCGTAATCCGCATTTCCAACAACCCATCCACAAAGGGACTGACCTAATTGGATTTGAGAAAATCGATTGGAGAAGTGGGAATAAGATTCCATAATTGACCCCAAGTGCAAGTGGGAGATTGATAGAGTTAGGGGTATGCCCTAGGGCCAATTATGTAATTTGTTACATATATCTAACTCATTGATCAATCTTGTTCGAAATAAAGGTGTTTACTTTCTATTATATACTTGAGAATGTGGTTATATTAATTAATCAATTTAATTAAAAGTATGTTAAATAGAAAATCCATAAATGGTATGTTTTGCGATAGTAGTTACAAAGTGTCGTAACCGTGAGTAATTTATCACAATGAAACACATATACCATTTTAAATATTCCTAGTCAAGATGCATCGCTATTGGATATCAATGTATCCGTTAAGACTAGAGTACGTAATTCTCTCCAAATGTGGGTAGTGTATTACTCATGACTGTTGTGGGCACTAAGGGGTTACGTACTGATAGTTATTGGATAACTATGGAATGACTCACTTGATAGCTTTATGTTGTTAATATAACTAAGGTCAAGCAGAGAATATTGATGTGACTAAATTACACGGTTCTTTTGACTTGAGAACGTTGTTGATCTTCAATGTGAAAGCTCGGCTTTGATTATAGTTAAATCATGGCACGGCGTCCATCGAATGACTATAGTTGGGTCGAGTGGAAGCATTGGAAGTGAAACACTATTCAAGAGAGGATTCGTCTCCTCGGTTACACGAGGTAATATCAGGTCAAAGTCAACTCAAAGTCTTTGGCCAGAGCATTTCGGTTAATAATAATTGTTATTATCGAACCAAGGACGCTGCTATAAAGTTGAATATGGATGATATTGGAATTTTGACCATTACCAAATTCCATAAATCCAAAGTGATATAGTTTTGACAAAGAGAATTAGTGTAAATAATTGTCACTATTACGACCGCTTATAATAAGTAAAATTGGATTTTACCAAAAGACGTGTAAGCGGTAAATTCGGCCAAAATGTCACACCACCTGCTAAGTGACGTGTGAACATTAACATTCGAATAGCAATATTAATCGCTGACTGAATTTACACTTTTGAGTCGCACAACCGTAATGATGAATTCTTTGAAAAGCCACATGATTTAATTAATTTATAAAATGTTGTAAATTGATTAAATTAATTGATATAAATATTAATTATTATTTATTTGATGTTTGGAAGTTTTTTGTAATTATTTTAATGCATTTATAAAAGTTATTTTTTGGGCGCATTGATATACGATACTGATGTAATTTAAAGGTAATTGCATGAAATGATATATGGAAATTTTATGTCATTTGATGATATGATTTATGGAAATTTTATGTCAGTTGATGACATACGTGTAAAGAAAGGATTGGAAAGAAAGAAACAATCAAGTGAATTAATTAGGGAAGTTTTAATTAAAGAATGTGAAAAGTTTCATTCTTTCAAATAAAACATATTCTCTAATTCATTCTGTACGTACAATTCATTTTCCTTCTAATTAATTCTTTCTCTTTCTCTCCTCCTAACTTTTCATGGTAGAAACAAAACAAAGAAAATGAATTTATAAAATATTTCAACTCCAAATAAAAAGATCAAATAAAAAAATGGTTCATCCATCACTTATAAGGATGGGATATGGAACTTGAAGATCCAAGGAGAGATTATCATTCAAGGTGTGATTTCTAGGCAACATCATAAGGTGATTCAATCGGATCTAGAAGCATTCTTCATTCAAGGTGCAAATCAAAGGCAACATCAACAAGGTGTGTTTTAAGGATTTGGTAGCAAGGTATGTCAGTTTCTATATATAGGTAGTGATTTTGCAATGTTTGATGGAAATTTAATTTGACTTTCATAATTTGTATGATGTATTACTGTAATGCTTAATTAAAAAATTGTTTACAAAGATTGAATTAGTTGTTGAATGATATGATTGAGTTTTCATTTGATAGATCAAAATTAAATTTGTTTATGTTTTAAAACAACATTTAAGTGTAGATCTATGTTTTTAAACATTCTAATTAAATTGTAATTCTTCATATCTGAATGTTTACATGTTCGAAATGATTAGCTGCTTTTCTTTACTTTGTTAAATTAAAACTAAAAATCTATATATTTTAAAATCAGTGTTTTATTTTTGTTCTATGTTTTGTCATTTAATTTAAATTCTATTTCTTTAAATCTGGAAATTTACATTATCATGTTGATTGATTGAATTATATTTAAAGTTAAAAATGAAATTTATATGGAATCAATACAATGTTTCAATTGTAGATCTATGTTTTAATCTTTCACAACAAAGTGTAATTTTAGTTTTGAATTTTAATACGTGTATGTATGTATGTATGTATGTATGTTTGCATGTATTACTTGCACTTTTTATTGCATTAGATATTTACATATGAATAAAAGGAATTTTAACAACAAATCAAAATTTTGAAATTGACTGTAATAACTATCTAATTTATATTATTAGAAAGATTTGATTGAATTCCATACATACATATTTGGATCTACTTGTATGTGTTCATATAAATTTTTGTTTACAAATATTGTCATAGTATGAAATCATTTTTTTAATTAAGACAATAATGTATACATACAATTCATTGTTTACCTTCCATATTCTTACATTATGGTACCTATTGATTGTCATTAATATGTTGCATTAATTAAGTTTACTAAAAGGGAAACTATATCAATCACCCTTGTCATCCTTTATGTATTTCCATTTCAATTCCTATGTAATAACCATTCAAATTGTTCTAGTTTATTTTATGTATACATATCAATTACCACTAACTATGCACACTTCATGTATGTTGCACTTGCACAATATTTACTGTGAATATATTTACAATTCATGTCATATTTATATTAGTCATTATGTTATTTTATTAATCAATTATTTAATTTAATTAAGAGAAAGAAATGAAAAGCCTCCTTCTCTAACTAAATTTATGATCCCTCATTAATTAAATAATTTAAGAGAAAAGAAATGAAAAGTTTCTTCTCTAAATAAATTTATGCCCCCTCATTAATTGAATAAGTTAAAAGAAAGGAAATGAAATATTTTCTTATCTAAATAAATTTGAAAAGTAAACGTTACACATAAATTTGTATATAAGAGTATATTTGATATACCACAAATTACATACGCATTAAATTAAAGTGAAACTTTATTTATGAAGTTAAATAAAATATTGATTTTATTTAAAAGAAAAGTTCCAAATGAATTTAATCTTCCTAGGCCCATTAAAGATCCAAAATGATTAATTTTTTTGAAATTCGCTCATTTCTTCCGCTGCGGGATGGCCCAGTTCAAACACAAAGTTGGTGACGGACGATCGAATCGCGTCCGACTTTTGGTTTGGATTTTGGGCTTATCGATGTCTGAGTAATGCTTGAATATTTTGTCGTACTTCAAGCATGAGTAAGGTCGTGGATGGAGGATCACATCCTCCTTAGATTGGATGGTCAAATCATATCCAATTTAAGCTTAGGCTCTCAAAATGCCCCCACGTCTGGGGCAGGAGTCGACGCGTGGATAGTCGTACCACATCCACTTCCATTTGGATCCTGTTTCTGCCAAGCCTTGGGAGTAAGATGAGTGTTCTGGCGAATTTCGAGCTCGAGCAAAGGAGCAAATGGTCTGACCGCATCCACTTTGATTCGTGTCTTTGCCCCCCAAGTCAAGGGAAAGAGTTGGAAAACAGATGGTCGGGTCACGTCCGTTTCGAGTTGCTCTTCTAGTAGGATCATGGTCAGAGTTAGCGAATGAATGGTTGTGTCACATTCACTCGGAGTTGGACGGTCAGTCGCGTCCATTTTGATTTATATTCACTCATCGGATCAAGGGATAGAGTTAGTTTAGGAGCGGTCGAGTCATGCTCATCTCTATTTTATACTCTTATACGTGCATTGGGGACCAGAGTCATTCGACGGGTGGTCGTTCACACATGTCTTTAGTTTATACTCCTATCCACTCTTTGGGAACCAAAGTTGATCGATGGACGGTCGGACCACATCTACCTTTTTGGTTTATACTCCAGTCTACAATCTCGGAACTAGAGTTATACGATGGGTTGTCAGTCACACTCGTTTTTATGAGTGTATACTCCAAGTGTCGAATCATGGTAGGAGTTGTTGAATGAACAGTCGAGTCACGTTCATTCATGGAATGTAATTCTGCTCTCCAATGTCGAGGACATAAGTTAGCGAGTAGATGGCCGATTCACGTCCACTTGGTGATTGTAGCTCCTCATATCAAGTCAAGGAAGGGAGTAAGCAATAGATGGCTGGATCACATCGATGTTTGGGTTGGATGGTCAGTTCACATCCAATTTTCTTCATACTCCTCTCATCAAGTCAAGGGAGAGAGCTGCTGGGTGGACGATCAGGTCATACCTCAAGCTGTAGACCTACCCCCTTGTCGAGGGTAGTGGTTGAGGAGTAGACAGTCAGTCACGCCTACTTTAGGTCGAGCTCCCAAAATGCCCCCCGTGTCCAGTGCTAGAGTCAATGTGTGGACGGCCAAGTCACATCCTCTTCTTGTTGAATCCCGGTCTCCTTGAGCTTTGGGAGAGGCATAAGTATCTTGGTGAACTTCAAGTATGAGTTGGGGAGCGGACGGTCGGGTCACATCCACTCCAAGTCTTTCTTTGGTCTCCAAGTCAAGTGCGAAGGTTGATGAGTGGACGGTCAGTCGTGTCCACCTTGTATTGGAGTTTGACCTTATCGAGCTCTAAGCAAGGCATGGGTGTTCTGTCAGAATTAAAGCACGAAATAGGAGGTGGATGGTCGAGTCACACCCACTTTCCGTTTCGAGTTCTTACCCTGTAACGACCCGTAAATTTCAACTGTTTTAATAACGTAATTAGTTGAAATTTTGTGAAAATTTAAAAAACGATAAAATTTTGAAATAAAAATTTAATATTTGTAATACGTCTAGTTAAACATAGCAACTGGTAAATTTTCGTCCAAAAATATGAAAGTTTATTTCGTACGTAAATTCACTTCAATTTAATCAGTTAAAAACGATGAAAATAAAATGTTTCCAAAACCTAAATATTTTTACAGAGAAAAATTCTAAAACATCTTCTGAGCAAGATGTTAGTTTGTCGTTTTTCCAAATTCGGACATCTTGGGCTCCGTCGATCTTATTTTTTAGCATTTTTCTTGCATTTTCCGCTAGTAGAAAAAATTCGAATTTTTATAATTCAATCGTATCACTGATTTCTATATACCGTTTTGATCGTCTCGTCGTGCTGATCTCTATGGTATACTCGATTGTCAAATTCATAGTTCCGTTGTACGTTGCACTTTACGTAACGCATACCGTATCGGTAGCCGGTTACAATCTGCTCTGAGACCTTTCGTTATCCATCGGGTTAAACCAACAACCCACCGACATTTATTATTTTGAGAAAATCAATGCCTTAGCTTTTATTTATTTCACTGGTTGCATTAGTGTGTCGATTCATTCGTCTACCTCTGTTCATTTATGTGAAAATATAACTGTTGCTTTCTTTGGTTGTTTCGGTATTGTTTTTCTCGAGCACCACACTATTCAGCTTTGCATTTATTTTTACTTCTCTTTCTCCTCTTTTCTTCACCTCACCCATCTGACCCTCCCACCTCAAGCAACCGAAAACCCAACAGCAACTGTTTGCACAAAAAATGGACAAACACCTCAAAGTTGTATGATTTAGTAGATCTTATGTTATTCTTAGTGATTTGAGCGATTTATGCGAATATATGAAAAACAGGGGCTAAACTGTAAAAAGACACACAAATTTATAGTGGTTCAGCCAAAATGTGCCTACGTCCACTTTATATGTTATTTCTCTTCTCTTATTCTGATTACAAGTACAAAGCTTTGATACAAGTAAAAGAAAGTTGTTTGAAAGTCCCTTCCGTGCTTGAGCTCTCAAAACTTGTCCCCATTGTTGTACCCCTGCCCCTCTATATATAGAGTGAGGTTGGGAGCAGGGGTCTTGGATGTATATAGCTGCTGGTGGGCCTGGGCTGACGTGATCTGGCCTGGAACGTCTTGGTTCGGTAGCGTTTGGTCCGGTGGTAAGAGGTTGGTTCGGTATTGTCTGAAGGAGGTTGGTTCGGCAGCCTTGAAGAGGGTTGGTTCGGCGTTGTCTGAGGGAGGTTGGTTCGGCAGCCTTGAAGAGGGTTGGTTCGGCGTTGTCTGAGGGAGGTTGGTTCGGCAGCCTTGAAGAGGGTTGGTTCGGCGTTGTCTGAGGGAGGTTGGTTCGGCAGTCTCGAAAGAGGGTTGGTTCGGCAGTCTTGAATAGGGTTGGTTCGGCAGTCTTGAATAGGGTTGGTTCGGTAGTCTTGAATAGGGTTGGTTCGGCAGTCTCGAATACCGGATGGAACTTAGGCGAGCGTGAATGAATCAGCTTCTTGCTGTTGAGCTCTTCTGGGTGAGAACACGCCCAACATTTGCACCCCAAAGTGGGGCATATGCCGGCATGTGCCGTGCTTTGTTTTGTTTTGTTGTTGTTTTTTTTTTTTTGTCGACCGGTCCGGTCGTCTTCGCATGCCTATAAATAAGGGCCTGGGGTTTTGGTACCTTCTACTGAACAAGACAAATTCAGACAACCGAATCAGTTTTCATCCTACTGCCGAATCAGGTATTCGACTTCCATTTGCCGAATGAACTTGAGTGAATGCTGAATGAACTTGCGTATATGAAGGCCGAACGAACATGAGTGATGTGAATGCCGAATGACCGTGCGCACGTGAATGCCGAACGATCTTGAGTGATGTGAATGCCGAATGACCGTGCGCATGTGAATGCCGAACGATCTTGAGTGATGTGATTGCCGAATGACCTTGCGCACGTGAATGCCGAACGAACTTGAGTGATGTGAATGCCGAATGACCGTGCGCATGTGAATGCCGAACGATCTTGAGTGATGTGATTGCCGAATGACCTTGCGCACGTGAATGCCGAACGAACTTGAGTGATGTGAATGCCGAATGACCTTGAAAATTTTTGCCTGTTTATATCCTTTGTTCTAACAACCTGTCTTTCCTATGTTGCAGATAAATGTCTCGAAAAGCAGAAACTCGATCAGACAAAAGGAAATCCGGGGGTGAAGGAGGTTCCTCTGTCGTGCCCCCAGCTCAGCCGAATCCAGAACGTCACGGACCAACCTCGAGATCATTAGTGGACGGGTACGGTCCGCAGGAGCTCCTGAATTCTCCCCCGGACTGCTATCCCAGCTCTCTTAAGGAAGAGCAGCTTGACGTCATCTCTCGCTCTTTCGGAATTGACAGGGCGCGAATGCTGTTGCCAGGGAAAGATGTTATGCCATACGACCCTCCTGAAGGGTTCTTTGCTTACAGCAGATACCACTGCATGTGTGGTGCCATTCCGCCTCTTAACGCTTGGGTAACCAGCTTCCTCACATATCTCAAGGTGGCCCCATTCTAGCTTCAACCCAACTCCTATGCTATACTGGTGAGCCTCTTCGTTATTTTCCAGAGGAAGTATGGTCGTGCTCCTTCCAACCGGGAGATCCGGTACTTGTATAATCTGAGGGGCTATAAGAAGGGGTCCCCATACATTAGCTTGGAGTCAGCCGTGACCTTCAAACCGGTCTTGGATTTGTATTCTAAATTCTGCATGTTCAAGAAAGAGTGGTTCTTTGTCAGGGATGACTCCGTTTCAATTCGGCGCTTTACTTCTGGATGTAAGTTGATGCTTTTACTTATAATTTCCATTCTGATTGCGGTGCTTCTTCTCATACTCTCTCATTTTTGCTAGCGACAGGTGGTTTTGCGATTGTGGAGACTGACCGCCTGGTTCAGACGGCGGCTGAGATAGAAGCTATTCTTGGGAAATATAGATCATCTGCCTTCCTGATCAGAAATGCGATCCTTCTGGAGTACAACTTAATCCTCCCGCAGCAGTCAGTAGTTAAGCTGAGGGAGACGGTGGAGGAGAGGGCGGCTGCTCAGACCAAAGAAGGTGTTTCGGTGGAGAGCAGCAAGAGGAAACCTTTCACAAAACCTCCAGCTGTCGGAGGTAAGAAACTCAAGAAGTCGGACGGTCCCTCCCCCAGCAATTGTCCTCTTACCCGGGAGGAGGAAGACATAGAGGAGGAAAGAGGCGAGGGTGGAGATGGTCGGGATGGTGACAAAAGTGGCGATGGCATCGGGGCTCTACTTCCTGGGCAAGCGGACGAGATTCAGGAGTGGACGGATGATGCGTTCCACCAGGCTTTCGAGGGGCTGGATGAAGATCCGGCTTTGGTAGAGAAAACCGGGAAGGCGGACAAGGCCGGGACCGGTGCAAGTGAGTCTTCTCCGACTATTCCAGCCAAGGTGGCTCCGGCGACTCAAGGTGAACTCTTGACTCCTGCATGCTTCATTAGTGATAGGGACTTAGGAATATTTTATGACCCGCTCCCGTCCTGGAATGAAATCCAAGACTTATTGCAGTATCCTACTCCTCCCCAGGGTTTGTACAACCACAGCTGTGTTTTCTTTTCCTTTTTTTTTAACTTGTAATTTACCGCGTTTCTCGAATCATATAGTGAAGTAAGTTTGTGACACTTGTTCTTTAAATCAGGAGCAGGCAAGACGTCCAAAGCCTCAGACCTTCGACACAGGCTTGAGCAATATAAGCTTTCCAAAACTTCTGCTAAGCCGAAGCCCACGACCCAATGCTCCGGGGATGTAGTCGGCTACCGTCCTCTTCTTGGGGTCATCGAAGAGGGTATTCAGCAGAGGAAGAGGAGTCATCCTTTACCCGAACCTTCGCCCGGTCCTCAACTTCCGGCTCAGCCTCTTCATGATATCACTGAAGAGGGTAGCGAGTTTGCACCCTCTCCGCACCCGTCCAGAAACCCCTCCGTTACTCATATCGACCGTCCTGACTTGGCTCGTAATCCATTTGCGGGTCATCCTGATCTGGATCCAAGTTCCCACGACATTACCTTTGATGAGGTTACTGGTGAGCACCTTCTTCCCCGCAATCCCATGGTACGGGTGCTTGATGAAGCTAAGTCCTTAGATCTTGATCTACTTACCACTCGGATAGTTACCATGGGAGACGAGGCCAAGGCTAATATTGATCGGGTGGCGGAGGAGACTAAGAAACTGATGGGGCATCATGCCCGGTTGGTTAAGGCCGGAGAGGAGATTGGGAGTGCCAACATCCGACTTCGATTGGCGGTTTCGGATCAGGCCAAACAGCTGGCGGATCAGGCTATTCAGATTTCTCAGCATGAGGCTGCTACTGGGCGACTAAGGAAAACCATGGAAGAGGCCAGTCGGGCCGAATTGCGGAAAATGGAAGCTACTTGCAAAGAACAGATTGACATGGCTATTGCCACGGTGGACGAGGTTCGGAAAGCGGATCTCGAGCAGGTGGAGGAATTGTCCGGGAAACTTGAGGCTGCAGAGCTTGCTCAAGTTAAGCTGAGGGAAGAGATGGAGGTGATGCGGAGGTCCCTTCAGGCTGATTGCTCGAGATACAGATTGGAGAGAGATGCTGCCGTCGAAAGGTTGTCGGCTTCCGAGGCCCGGATGAGGGAGTTTGAGGAGAATGAGGGAATGATGGACGACATGCTCCAGGACATGTATTTCCGAACTTGGAAGCAGGGCAATCTCTCTTGGATGGATGATTATCCCAGGGTCATGGCTAAGATCTATCTTCGGGCTTTGGAAGAGGCCAAGGCCGATGCGGATAAAGATGGTGGCGTGGCCTTCAGCATGGATGCGGTCACTGCCCAGTTTGCCAAGGGGGAGAAGGTGGCAGTGAAGGAGGGTATGCGGTTGCTTGCTGCTGAGGAGGCAGGGGTGCAAGTGGATGATGACGACCAGAGTGGCCAGTAAGCTTATGCTGGTAAGTTTTCCTTTTTAGCTTCTCGATTAACTTGGTTGCTTATTACTAATGAGTCCTTTCTTTGACTGGACAGGCGGTCAACAGGGCAAGGATAAAACTCTACTGCAGCCGGCCCCTTGATTGTACCTGGAAAAACTCTTTTTGTGGATCTGACGAAGTTGTATATGTTAGTCGTAAAATAGCAGAGTAGCCTTTAGGTTGTAATATTTTGCCACTTGTAATAGATAGTCTTATTTCGACGTGTAATTCTTTAGCTGATTTTGTCGTTTCCTGAATGTTTGTTGCTATTTCGACATGTCGTATGTAACTATGTATATTCTTTGTAATTAAATTGTGTTTGATGTCGGGTTCTGGTTTAAGACATAATTTCACGACTTGCAATGTTAGCGTGTGGTGTGGAAAAAATTAAATTATAGTCATGCATCTGCACATAAAGGAAGAAAATACCGCCTTTCATGTTCTGTTTGTAAATGACAGTTTCGAATATCTTGTATGACCAAGCATGGAAAGCAGTTGAATGCCCTGCCATCCGATTGTGAACCTCTGCATCCATTGGCGAGTATCTCTTACCCTGTATCCTATACTTTATGGATTGTTATAGAGGATAGGAGGAAAGTTTTTTAAGTAAAATTGAAATATGTGAAATAGTAAAACTTCCAATCACGGAAGGCCTTCGATGTGCTTAAGTTCGTGGCAAACGGGTTTTGTAGTCACTTTCCCTAGCTGTGGGTCTTGGAGACATTTGTCACCCATCTTACGCCTCCGCGGGGAGTTAATTCTTTTTTACCACAGCCGCACTTAAGACACATCGGAGCCGAGATCGCGCACAGTAACTACCCGGGCCATTATGGCCCGTAATCGTGGGTATTATTCGATTTACTGTGGCCGGCTAGCGTGGGTGCCGATCGTCAACTGTGAACTGCCCCTGGCTGGCCACACCTTATGTTGGGGCTTATAGTCGGTTCACAGTTGCCGGCGAGCCTAACGCCGTAATGAGCTGCCTCGGCTATAGTCGGCCTTCTCGGTGGCTTATAATCGGCTCATTACAGTTGGCTTTAAGGGCCGTCGCGAGTAATGAGTTAACCCGCAGCAGAGGGATGCTGGAGCAAAAGTGTCTCATTGGCGAGGGCATAGATTCGCATAGTACCTGTTGGGTCTTGTCCACGTGAAGTTGCATTGTGGAGTGCTTTGAATAGAAATGCTATACGCTCAGGATTTTGTTCAACAGAAAAGGATAAAGTTAACAAGCAGCCAAGATACAAAGGAACAAGTTAAAAAAGAGACAAGGTTTTTTAAAGTGGTTCGGCACGAAAATGCCTACGTCCACTGATTCTCTTTGTTAATTCACCTCATTTGGGCAATACAAGTTAAGAAAAGTATCGACGGAGGTGTTGGATGTTCCATGCCCTCTGGAACACCTCTCCGTCCACTGTTGACAAAATATAGGCTCCGTTGTGGAGGTCTTTATGAATTACATATGGTCCACCCCAAATTGGGTCTAGTGCTCCGGGGTGAGGGAAGATTCGCTTGAGGACAAGATCCCCTTCTTATAAGGTACGATGCTTGACTTTGGAGTTGTGTTGTGCTGCCACCTTTTGCTTGTGGGCTGCTGTTTTAAGGACTGCATCATTCCTTCTCTCCTCGACTAGATCCAAAGACATGTTGAGGAGCTCTTCATTCTCTTCTGGGTTATAGTGGATCCTACGGTGGGAAGGAACAATGGTTTCAACTGGGAGCATAGCCTCCGATCCGTATGCCAAAGAGAAAGGAGTGTGCCCTGTTGATGTTCTGAAAGATGTGCGGTAGGCCCATAGTGCCGTAGGGAGTTCATCCACCCAAGCGCCCTTTGACTTTTCGAGCTTCTTTTTGATCAGAGTTTTCAGAATTTTGTTGACTGCTTCGACTTGTCCGTTTGCTTGGGGATATGCTACGGATGAGAAGCTTTTGTGAATTCCGTGTTCTTGGCACCAGTTGGCGAATTCCTCGCTGTCAAACTGAAGTCCATTGTCCGATATGATTTTTAGTGGGACTCCGTACCTACATAGAACATTTTTGATTAAGAAGTTGATAACTTTCGCTGAAGATACTTTATTTAGAGGTTCTGCTTCCACCCATTTGGTGAAATAGTCGACTGCTACTATAGCATATTTGGCGCCGCCTCGACCCATTGGCAGTTCACCGATTAAGTCAATTCCCCATACTGCAAAGGGCCAAGGGCTGGTCATCTGAGTAATCTCGGTTGTTGGTAGCCGAGGGATCTTAGCAAATTTTTGGCATCTGTCACACTTCTTGACGAAATCTAAGGCGTCCTTGCTTAAGGTGGGCCAGAAATATCCGTATCGGAGTATCTTTTTTGCTAACGTTTGCCCTCCGGTGTTATCTCTGCAGCTTCCTTGATGAATGTTGGATAAGATTTCCTTGGCTTCCCTTCCGGCGACACACCTTAACAATGGGTTAGAGAACCCGCGCCGATAGAGGATGTCTCCTTGTATTGCGTAGCGGGACGCTTTCCTCAAGATTTTCTTGACTTCGTTACGCCCGTCGGGTAGTGTGCCATTTTGTAGGTAGTCTCGGATGGGAGTCATCCAAGTCGCTTCTTCGGTTGCAGCTATCAGATTCACTTGCTCAAAACTTGGGACTGTTTGCTTTGAGACAGTTACTGCCCCGAAGATGGCGATGTCTCTCATACTTGCTTGCTTTGCCAATTCGTCGGCCTCTTGGTTCTCTTCCCGAGGGATGTGTTTGACTAAGTAGTGGTCCAATCGGCTGAGAAGTAACTTGGTCTTCTTTAGATATGCTATGAGTCGTTCTTCTCGAGCTTGGAATTCCCCTAGTATTTGATTAACAATAAGTTGAGAATCGCTGTGAAGACACAAAGAATTGGCTCCGATTTCTATAGCAATTTCTAGTCCAGCTATCACTACTTCATATTCTGCATCGTTGTTGGTGGCAGCGAACTCCAACCTTATAGCATAGTGCAGTTTATTTCCCCTAGGAGTGATTATTACCACACCTGCCCCCGAGCCTTGTTCGTTAGATGCACCGTCCACAAAGAGATTCCACTTGATATCTTCTGTTATTTCCAGTTGCTCTTTATCCTCGTTGGTAGTGAACTCTGCAATGAAATCAGCCATGGCTTGTCCCTTGATGGCGGTGCGAGGGTGATAGGTGATATCATATTGACTCAGCTCAATACACCATTTAAGTAGTCGCCCGGAAGTGTTGGGACGATGGAGTACCTGCCTCAGTGGTTGATCGGTCAGAACTTTGATGGAATGGGATTGGAAGTAGTGACGTAGTTTTCGTGAAGTGATTAGTAAACAGTATGCTAACTTTTCAAGTTTAGGATATCTGACTTCGGCCCCAGTAAACCTTTTACTGACGAAGTAAACTGGTCGTTGCGTGCGGTTGTCTTCTCTTACCAAGGCAGCGCTTAAAGCGTGAGATGACACAGCA
The DNA here is from genome assembly GCA_030737815.1 of Allium fistulosum. Lineage (NCBI taxonomy): Eukaryota > Viridiplantae > Streptophyta > Magnoliopsida > Asparagales > Amaryllidaceae > Allium > Allium fistulosum. Next base: position 1,119,863,393 of record CM060904.1, on the reverse strand, counting down.
AGGTATAGGTATAATTCTTCTCCTTCGCTTGGAGTTGAGAGCACCGGTGGTTTCTGGAGGTGTTCGATTAAATTAAGGAAAGCGGTTAAGCATTCGTCCATCCATTCGAACTTTCCTTTATCTTTCTTTAGAGCTTCGAAAAAGGGGACGCACTTGTCCGTTGCCTTGGAGATGAATCGGCTTAGGGCGGCCACTTTTCCATTTAGGCTTTGCATTTCCTTTCGGGTGGAAGGTATCTTGATGTCCCTTAATGCTCGGACTTGTTCAGGGTTTGCTTCAATCCCACGGGCATGGACGATGAACCCTAAGAATTTTCCTGATGACACTCCGAAGGAGCACTTTAGTGGATTCAACTTCATTCCATACTGTCGAAGTACTTGGAACATTTCGCCTAGGTGGCTTACGTGATCTTTGGCTTTCCGTGATTTCACCAGCATGTCGTCCACATATACTTCCATAGTTTGTCCTATTAGCCCTGTAAACATCTTGTTGACGAGGCGCTGGTAGGTGGCTCCTGCATTTTTAAGTCCGAAAGGCATTACTTTGTAGCAGTATAAACCCCGGTCGGTGATGAAACTAGTGTGGTCTTGGTCGGGAGCATGCATAGGAATTTGGTTATATCCTGAGTATGCATCCATAAAAGATAGGAGTTCGTGCCCGGCTGTGCTGTCTACAAGTTGGTCGATTCTGGGAAGCGGGAAGCAATCCTTTGGGCAGGCGTCGTTTAGGTTGGAGAAGTCAATGCAGGTCCGCCACTTCCCATTAGCCTTCTTTACTAGTACCGGGTTGGCGATCCATTCTGGGTAAATAGCTTCTCGTATGAAGTCATTGGCGAGTAGATTCTTTACTTCTTCATCGAGGGCTGCTGATCGCTCTGCCCCCATACTTCTCTTTTTTTGTTTTACAGGCGCTTTGGTAGGATCAATGTTTAATAAGTGGCATGCTATGTCGGGGGAGATTCCGGTCATGTCAGCGTGTGACCAAGCGAATACATCCAAGTTGTGGCGGAGAAAATCAATGAGTTGTTCCTTCAATTCAGCTTTCAGCTGGGACCCAATTTTCAGTAGCCTACTTGAGTCGTGCTTGTCTACAGATATAAACTCCATAGCCTCTGCAGGCTCGGCGGTGGCCTCCTCCTCTTTATCCCTAGGGTCTAATTCATTGAAAGGGTCGCTGGTGTATCGAAGAGGAGGGGCTTTCTTTAGTTGCTATGCTTCAAGGCTTTTTGTGCAGAGGGCAATCTCTACACCTTTCCCTTTATCTTTCCTGTGGTTGTTGCGAAGTTCGGTTACATAGCAGTCTCGTGCAATATCCTGGTCTCCTTCCACTTCCCCTACCCCATTGTCTGTTGGAAATTTCATTTTCAGGCACCATGGGGCTAGGACAATCTGGAAGTCAGACAAGGCTGGTCTTCCTAAGAAGGCGTTGTAGGCCGAATGGTTTTCTATCAGCACAAACGTCTGTTTCCTTACAACGGAGCGGGGATGGCTTCCAATCTCAACAAAGAGGTCCAGCTGCCCGAGGGGCATCTTCGCATCTCCAGTGAAACCGTGTAGTGGTTTATCGCAGGGAGATACATCCTTCATTGATAGCTTCATTCTGTCGAATGCGTGTTTGAACAGGATATTTACAGAGCTTCCAGTGTCTACCAGGATTCGGTAAACTTCGGCGGGACCGAGTCGGGCAGAGATAACTATGGGATCCATGTGAGGGTACTGTCTTCCTTCTAGGTCACGTTTACTGAATGTGATGTCATCACTTTCTTTCCGCTTTGGGTGGCACTCTTCTATAACCGTATTGACACAGTCTTTATTGTCTCTAAGCGACTTCCCATATCTTTCCATCTCTCTCCAACTTCTGTCTGCGATGTGCGGACCTCCTGAGATGGTATGGACCACTATCTTCTCTTGACTAGAGCTGCTAGCGTTGCGGTTTCCTCTGTCGGTCCCTGGTGAGGGTAGCCTTGGGTTTTCATTGGCAGGAGCTGGAGTCCTGTCTTGACTTTTTACATAACGTTCCAGTTTCTTCCTTCTGATGTGTTCCTCAATCAGATCTCGGAGATGATGGCATTCGTTGGTATCATGTCCGTGAGATTCGTGGAAGCGGCAGAATTTTCCAGACTTCTGTGCGTTATCTGATTCCTTCTTGTATGGTGGGCGTTTGTATCTAACTTCGCCTTGGGTGGCAAGGAAGATATTTTCGACGGTCTCGTTCAAAGGGGTGTAAGTGTCGAATCTTGGTCCTGGCCGATATAGGCGCTTTTCTACCTTCTTGCCCCCAGCATTGTCTCTGGAATCATTTCTTCGAACGTCCCTCGCCACAGCAGGGGCGTTGCCATGGGTCGTCTTACTTTGCTGTCCTGACTGCCCCTCAACGGCAGCATCCTCAAGCCTCATGTATTTCCCGGCTTCATGGAAGAAATCGGGTAAAGTAGCTGGTTTTTCTTTTGTCAATCTTCTTGCAAATTTAGTGTCCGGATGCACTCCACTACAGAGGGCCATTAGGATAAGCTTCTCATCGGCATCTTGAACTGCGGCTGCTGCGGCGTTGAATCTGGTTAGGTATTGCTGCAGCTTTTCTCCAGGTTTCTGTTTGACGCTGGATAAGGAATAAGCGTCCTTAGGTTGCTCCACATGAATGCGGAATTGACTGATAAATTTTTCTTTCAACATTTCCCATGAGCTGATGGATCCTTGGGGTAGATGACAGAACCAGGAGGTAGCAAGATCTGCTAAGAAGAGCGGAAAGCATTTGCACAGTACTCCCTCTGTTGCTCCACTCATGAGCATATGCTGCGTGTACCTCTGTAAGTGTACAACGGGATCGGAGGTTCCTTTGTAGGGTTCCATTGTTGGCATCTTCCATTCTCGGGGGGTGATAGCAATTTCGATATTGTGGGCGAAAGGGCTGGTTACCCTAGCGCCTATCCCTCGATCTCTTTGCTCCCGTTGGACACACTCTCTGAATAAGCGTGCCATCCTTTCATCAGAACTTGGAGCAGATAGAAATGAGTTTGGTTCTGTTCTGTGGGATTGATTCCGTCCAGACGACCTGTAGGGATGGTATCGTCTATCATTCCTCATATTTTCCAGTGGCTGCCTTTGATCTTCTGGAAGCACGCTTGGGTCAGCTACAATTGGCCCTTGCCTTGATCTCCCCCTGTTGGGTTCTGATCTAAGCACTTCCTCGGGTCCAACTTCGGGCTGAACTCTAGCTCGGCCCCATTCACTGGTGTTTCTGTGGTTAGGCAGCATGATAGGCTCAGCTACAGTTGACCTTCGCCCGGTACCTTCCCCGTTGGGTTCGGTACCAAACGTTTCCTCAGGCCTAACTTCGGGCTGTGCTCGGTCTCGGCTCCTACCACGGCTACTTCTGCCGTTAGCTCCTTCGAAGAAGGAAGATCTTTGCTGTCTCTGAGATCCTCCAGACTGGGACTCGCCCCATGATTCAGTGTTGCGGTTGGATTCTTCAGCGTCCCTCAAGCGTGACATGAGATGGTCCACCAAGGCTTCCTGCTGGGACGTGAAGCGGTTAGTTACTTCAACAACAACTCTGTCCAAATCTGCCCTAGTAATTGCTGCAGGTTGTTCTGTGGCAGGAGTGGTTGGGTTAGCCTGTCCTTCATTTGTTACCGTTGCTGGAGGAGGACGATTTACTTGATTCGTGACAGCTGGATCTGGAAGACTGCTGGATGCGATGTTTTTTCCTTTGTTAACATCTTTTCTCTGTTTGGGAGGCATGTTTTCCAAGTGGCGGACGATGCTGTTAGGAAAACTTATTAAGTAGATGAAGCTGAAGCTTCGAGCTTCTAGTTCTCAGTGAAAGCACCAAAAATGTTTGCACAAAAAATGGACAAACACCTCAAAGTTGTATGATTTAGTAGATCTTATGTTATTCTTAGTGATTTGAGCGATTTATGCGAATATATGAAAAACAGGGGCTAAACTGTAAAAAGACACACAAATTTATAGTGGTTCAGCCAAAATGTGCCTACGTCCACTTTATATGTTATTTCTCTTCTCTTATTCTAATTATAAGTACAAAGCTTTGATACAAGTAAAAGAAAGTTGTTTGAAAGTCCCTTCCGTGCTTGAGCTCTCAAAACTTGTCCCCATTGTTGTACCCCTGCCCCTCTATTTATAGAGTGAGGTTGGGAGCAGGGGTCTTGGATGTATATAGCTGCTGGTGGGCCTGGGCTGACGTGATCTGGCCTGGCACGTCTTGGTCCGGTAGCGTTTGGTCCGGTGGTAGGAGGTTGGTTCGGTATTGTCTGAAGGAGGTTGGTTCGGCAGCCTTGAAGAGGGTTGGTTCGGCGTTGTCTGAGGGAGGTTGGTTCGGCAGCCTTGAAGAGGGTTGGTTCGGCGTTGTCTGAGGGAGGTTGGTTCGGCAGCCTTGAAGAGGGTTGGTTCGGCGTTGTCTGAGGGAGGTTGGTTCGGCAGTCTCGAAAGAGGGTTGGTTCGGCAGTCTTGAATAGGGTTGGTTCGGCAGTCTTGAATAGGGTTGGTTCGGCAGTCTTGAATAGGGTTGGTTCGGCAGTCTCGAATACCGGATGGAACTTAGGCGAGCGTGAATGAATCAGCTTCTTGCTGTTGAGCTCTACTGGGTGAGAACACGCCCAACAGCAACCTCTACGTGAATCACCTCCGCCTGTCTTCGCCTGGCCAGACTCCAACCACCACGTCTTCCATACTTCCATCTACCCACCAACCACCGTTCAGCCTTCGCCCTCCATCTCCGCTAACCCTGCCAAAAACCCTGACATAGCCTCCAACATTATTTTGCTCGACCAAAAACTTGCGCGTCACTTTCATGCCACACCCACCACCCTACGCCGAGACATCGCCCTCTCCCCTCCTCTGCGTTACGCCCTGAGCGCAACCAAGCACGCAACCGGCTGCAGCTCACGTGCCTCCTATCCTTGCCTTCGTAGCCTCCGACCACCACACACCCATCAAACCCCATAGAAACCCACGTCAGCCCGTGATCAACTACCCGAAGCCACCATAGTAGCCGTGCTTTCCCGGAACCTAGATCGCCCCTTCTGCTTGCTTTTATATTTTATTTTCTACCTTTTCAATTGCTTAAATTGAGTTTACAATCAATGTTTTATATTTTTCTTTTGACTGTTGATCAGAGTATTTGAATTATTTTTTACTGAGTTTGAGATTTAAACTTTATATATATATATATATAGTTATATAAGTCATAATCTAGTTTCGATAACTATGATCTGTTGTACATATAAAGTATATAAACTATGATATGTTGTATATATAAAGTATATAAACTATGATCTGTTGTACATATATAAATCTATGTATAAAAATCTGCCTGTTCCCATCATTCCTTTCCATTCAGTGGTTTGAAATTTTTTTTATATTATATATGTATATATATAAAAAATTGTAGTTGTTTATATAAGTTTCTTTTCATCTGAGCAGCTGCTTTCATATTTTCTGAAGTTTATATATATTTCGATCTAAAGCTTCCTGACTTCTCTTTTTAAATTTATATATGTATTGGTCCTTTGGTGCTTCTTTTGCTTTGGTGTAAAATTTTATATATAAAAGTTACATCCTATACCAGTTGATAAGAGTTTGTACTCTTAGCCTTGCTTTCTAAATATATATTTTGGCCTGTACTTTTGGTTATATATATATATATTGGTTTTAAAAATATACGTGGTTAAGTTAAGTAATGATTTTGTGATATAATACATATAGATTTTCTTTTTATATATGGATTTTGAATCAAATATTGATTTTTAATGTGTGTATATATATAAATATAAAGAATTTATCTTGATATGTGTTTCAAATAAATATTGAATTTTAAAAGAAAATATATAATATAAGATTTCTATCTGAGTAAATTTTAGATTTTAAGATTTATCTATTTTGGTTGCATCGATTTTCGAGTTCTAGCCCAGCTTTGCTTCGTTCGTCGAATTCGTGTTCGTCGTGTTGAGCTTTGGAATTTGTTGTTTGGACTCATAGCTTGTCGTGTGTCTAATCTCTCTAACCTCGAAAGCTTTGGTCGTCAGATTCGTACCCATCTTGTTTCACTGGGAATTTCGTGCTTCGGTTGAAATCCGTGCTTGTATTTGTAACCCAATTCCAGGGTCCGTATCTGTGTTTGTATCCACGTCATCTTCCGTTCTCTCTAGCCTCGAAAGGTGAGCACTCACTCACGATTAACGTTCTTTTATTTATTAAATTTGATTTCAATTGAAACGACAATTGAAATATGCTGCTATTAGTTAATTACACTGTTATATATGTTATTGCCTATATCAGTTCACCTGTGACATTTGACACCATTATCTGTTAATTATTTATGCGATGATAATACAGTTTGGCTGATAATTGATTGATTGTTGATGTTTATATTGGACGTTAAATTGTTAATGTTAAAATGATAAATAATATGCAATTGAACTTGATATAGGATAATTAAATGTTAAATTTGATTAACTGACGCTTGTATAATATGACCCCTTTAACTGTTAAATTTATTGACGTAGGATTTGTTTAATTACATTTTGAACCACTGAATGTATGTTGTTAAATTGATGATTGAATGACAAGTGAAAACCGTAATGTAATAATCTTTAATCTACATGAAATGATAGTGTAGATTCTAGAAGTAATTATATTCATTCGTACAAATAACAATGCGAATTAATACGGTTATTTCGGGATTATTTGAATTGATTATTGGATTGATATTGATTGTTGTTATTGTTTGTTTATTTACTTTGACACCATCCCTGTTATCACACTGCAAGTTCTCTTTACTATGCTTTGATTTTTGAATTGAATTGGAATCGGGTTGAAATGATAAATACCCAAATTGAACTTTGACCTAGGATATATAGAGAATTAAATAAAAACCGACTGGTCAATGATTTGATTTTAAAATAAAATAAAGATTTTATTTGAATAAATGATATGGTTTGAAATGAAGTTGAAATTTGAATTTTAAATGAAAGGAAAATGTTAATTTTTAATAATCTGAAACAAAATATTAAAAATGTAATTGATGAAAGAATGTTGTTTAATTTTGAGAAATGATTGAATTAAGTTTGAAATTATAATTAAGTTGAAATTATTAAACTTTGAAATGATTTAATAATTAAGTTTGAAATTATTAAACCTTGAAAATTATTTAATAATTAAGTTTCGAATTATTTAAAAATTAAATAAGATTGAATTATTTAATGATTAATTGAATTGAATTCTTTAATAAGTAAAAATCGAACTTTTGAATAAGTGAATTTTACTTCGTAAATAATTGAAATTGAGTTTTATTTATTAATTAAGTTTGGAAAATTATTTAAGTAAGTAAATAAGTGAAATTCAATTTCTTTAACAAGAAATAAAAGGTGATTTATTGAAATTAATGTAAGACTTGAAAATTAAAGAATTTGATTTGATGAATTTAATTTAATTCAAATTGTAAGTTTGAAATAAGATAGTTGAATTTAAATAATGGATTTAATGAATTGGAAATTAAACAGAAATTGTTTTAAATGAAAATTTACTTAACGAACATTGAATGAAATTGATAAATGGATTTAAATTGATTTGAATGTTAAATTAATTTAAATGATTTCGGAATGAAACTTATATACGAATTTGAATCAATATTTGAATTGTTTTAAATAGAAATTGAAATTGAATTATAAGATTTTGAAATTGTGAATTTGGAAGTTTGAAACGTAAATTTATGGAAATGGTTTTGAAAGACAAATGAAATGTTGATTTACGAATTGAAATTGAAACTGAAATTGATTTGGTTTTGAAATAAATAAACGACCAATCGGTGAAATAATTATGGAAGTTATTAAAGAGACCGGAATTCGGTTATGGATATACTCTCTATCTAAACCGGAAACCACTTTAATAACTATACGCGAAGTGATGATCCAGAATGAAGTGGTTGGAATGATGTATGTGATGACTGAAGAAAGAGAACGATAATGGATAGCCTTGACACTTGTGTCAAATTGGAAATGACTAAAACAGGAGCTGTGCCGGGCCAATGGAGGATTAGCTACCTCAAGTGGACACACTTCTTCGAACTACTTACACTTGTTGTCGATTGGTGCACCCTTGATTTTGGGAGTGTTGTTTCACGGTGTTGCGGGCGCTGCGGCGTTGCGTTCTCACCAGTCCGGATCAGGCGAACGGTAGTGTCACTACCTTGGGTATTGCCTCATGTGCCTTGTCATACTTGTATTCCATTTATACGCGACCACTACGATTTTGATTTGTACCTTTAGTATATGGATTGCCCTCTGGTGACTTCCGGTTTTGGGGAAACTACGGTCTTGTATATGCTTTTGGGAATAAAAATGTGTTAAGGGTGAAATGGGCCATGACTTAACGCTATTTTGATATCTTTTTATATTACTGATAGACATTATCTACTTAGCGTATATTACTACCTAGTAGATAGTTTAACGGATCCTTAAAGGATGGTTATTCCAAACATCCTTTGAGTTACTTGTATTTCAATTGCTATTTCACTTGAGTTGGATTTATTAATATAAGAATGTTAATCCTGACTCGAGTGTCTTGTGTTTTTGCTTTACGCTCGGGTCAGACTGAGTAGTTCAGCTTTCGAGACTCACCTTTGGAGTTGGAGCTTCGCTTGGGGAATCCAGCTATCTATCCAGCTTTTAGATATTCGATGATTCCAGTGATGTATTCTGATTTGTATCTGATGTATCGTATTACTCTTCTGTTGTAAACTCTGATGTATTTTATATATTCATATAGTAGCTTCATGAACTACTATCTCTTTTATTTCCGCTGCAAATTATTACTCTGTGTCTGTGTTCTGTGATTATTTATTTACTGTATATGTTCAGTTTTGCCAATTTAAATTAACAACGCGGTATTTTGAGCAATTCAACTCCGGCATGAGTGTCTACCTATACACTTATAATGGATGCGAATGGTCCAAAATTCTGGGTCGTTACATACCCCTAAGCCAAGGGCAAATGGTAGCTGATGAGTGTTCAACTTGTGCTCATTTTAATGAAACTCCCAAGGTCCGGTCATGGTCCGTGGAGGTTGTTTGGCACCTAACTCTAGGTACTTGATCACTTACATCGTTCGCATGTAGTTTAATTCATGTTGGTCGTAGCTCACAACATAATTACAAAAATATAGAAGTACACGACCGAAGGGCCATTTTATTCGAAAATAGAAATAACAAAGTCTATTTAATGAAGTAGTTCAAAGAAAATTTAAATAAATCTTATTGATAAGTGAAGTAGTATCGTATGCTTACTATTCCACTTTGCTTCATCCCTTCTCAGTTGAAGGTCGACCGTCAGCGGTCCAGTTGATAACCAAAGGTCTTTATTGGTAAGGGTCAGACCTTCCCTGCTCACTATCCCATGGGGCTTGCATATACCGTTGAAGCTTTCCTTTCTAGATCAGCTCTTTGAACACATTTCGGAGGTGTCTGCAATCGCCAGTGTTATGGCCATATGTCTCATGAAATATGTAATATTTCCCGGATTTCTTTTGGGATCTGTTGGACTCTCTTGGGGCTGGCTTCCTATATTCCTCTGAGTCGCGAGTCTCCAAATGAATATTTTCACTCAAATCATTCAATAGAGTGTGCTCATCGAATTTCGGGACCCTAGGTCACATCCGAGTCCTCATCTAGGGCATCATCTTTGCTCTCGTTTTGAACCCCTTCAGCCAATGGGCATGCACTGTTCTTTTTGCCAGTCAGTTTTGCCTCCTCCTTGCGTAAACTCTGGTTTGCCTCATAGTAAAAATGATCTAAGGTGGTAGGAGGCTTTCCAGCTAACCAACCATAAAAATCTGTCTCGGGGTCGATTCTTCATATCAATGTCATTAGTATGGTAGTCTCATCGGGATTGCTCACTTTGGTTATGGTGGTGTTAAACCTTTGCAAGAAGTCTTTGAGCGGCTCCCTTGGGCGCCTAGAACAGGTTTGATAGTAACATCACATGCTTAGGGCGAGTTGCTTGTATTCGAAATTGCTCAATGAACTTTTATGCTAGTTGGATTGAATGAGGACACGGACCTGGGCAGTAGTCATGTAAACCACATGGTCGTTGCTCCTTCAAAAAAGATGGGAAAGCATCTGCATTTGATTGTGCATGTTGCTTTGGCAGAATCCATGTGCCATTCATATTTCACGAGATGCAGTCCATGGTCGATTTTCCCTGGGCATGCCTGTATGGTTGGCATGTTGAATTTGCGAGAGTACTCTGCACACAGAATGGCTTTAGTAAAAAGATTATGGCTCTGGGACTCTCCCCAGTCGTCATTGGTTAGGCTTTGGCTTTTTCTCACGAGCTGTAGTACCATTGCCGCTAGGTCAGGTGTCTAGAAGCTGGTCGGTTAGGAGTAGTCATTATCTACCTCGGAAGCTTGCCCTAATAATCCATCCCAGTTTGTTCAATATCGCCTTGGTTTTGTGGCTTTTGGGAGTACCGTTTGATTAAAGTTCCTTGTTCATTCTTGGCGGCAATTCAGCAGCTACCACTTGGTTCCCGACACCCCGGTTAGTCACGGGGAGTAGAGATAATGCACCGTCTTCAAGTTGAGTTTCGAATCCAAAACGCGAGAGCTGCATATCATCGCGAGGAGGAAGGGCCGATCCCCAATTATGAGGATCAGTACATATCCCCAATTTTTGTCCCAAACTGGGTGAGATCGACATGGAGCGACAAGAAAGGCCCCAAAGGCTACATTTTAAATTTCAAGTCATTTGGAGTTCGTATGCTCGAGTTATAGGCAAAAGAAGATGGATCGGTGTTAATGGATTGGTAGTAATTTACTTAGAGTCTGACCCGAGAACATTCGCTATTTGCTTGGACTTAGCACATGGTTCACTTGGAGTCACAAAAATTTGAAGTGTTGGGTCAGTAACGAATAGTGCTTGGAGTCATTTGCATGTTTTCTTGGGGTTTAGTACCGAACCCTGAGTACGGTTCGGTGATAAATGCTACTTGGAGTCAAATTAGGGTTTTCTTGGAGAAAATCTTAGTTTACCCGAGTCTGACTTTGGGCTAGAATTTCTAGAGTTTGCTTCGGTTCGACTTCGGGTAACTTGGCCAAAAACCTAGGCCTGACTCGGGGAAATTTTAAGGGAAGAAAAATAGACTAAGTAAGGGATTGGTACCGATCCTTGAGTTTGTTTGGAGAAAATCTCAAATTTACTTGGGTCTGACTTCGGGCCAGAATTTCCAAAGTTCACTTCGACTCAAATGGGTGATTACTTCGGGTCAACCCTGAAGTGAGTTTTTCAACGACCGTTTCGATGATTTTCAACAACGACGACTCATGACTCGACGATGAGATTTCTATGATGGGAAGGACAGCTTTGATGATGGATAGTTATACTTTGAGAGGCAGAGTAGGCGACAATGAGTCAGATCGAGGGAACTGTTAGAGGCGGGTTATGACACCTTGTTCATTTGGATTCGTTTCTACGATTCTGCACGAGTCTCATGGAGCTCTCTCTGCAGTTTCTTTATATCAACATTAATAATCACATTAAAAGGGGCCTATGAACCAAGGACTCCCTGTTATGCTACATCGTTCAGAAGAGCAATCTCTGTGTTCTCTACCGCTTCATCAACAGGTCATGAGGAGGTAGCAATGCCCTTTTCCTTCCTAGGAGACATTGTAGATAGTTTCCCTATAGGCCTTTTCCAAGTCTAAACATAATAGGAAACTTAGTAAAGATGAATCCGGATCTCTTCCTCGGATTTGTGTAATCCAACAGTAGAATAGGATCCATAGATGCGGAGAATCACCTTACGGTGAAAGCACCAAAATGTTTGCACCAAAATTGGTCATAAACACCCAATAGAGTTCTAATAGTGATTAAATGAAGAATAAAATTAAAACATGGCAGAAAAAGTAAATCAGACACGGATTTTTATAATGGTCGGCAATCTGGGCCTACATCCACTTTGTATGTTTTATTGATCTTCCACTTGATTATGATTACAATAATGTTTGGATCAACTGGGATTCGGTATTACAAGAATAAAGAATAGTAATGTAGAGCCTCGGCAGCATAAAAAGAAGGATCCCCTTTATGGAAAATGGATGCTGTATTTATAGAGGAAGACGACTGAATATCTTTCTGAAATTTCGAAAGTAGAATCTCGAGATGTGGATGAGGCCATCCAAAAAAATTTGTGGCCCAACTCCCAATATCGAGCGATCAGAGCCAATCGGTCTAGATGACCGCTAGGGGTCATGTTATCCCTCATGTAGGTCCGTCTTGATGTTGGCTTCATGTTTTTGAAGTTTTTTTGCATAGTCCCCTACATATTTTTTTGGAGATATTGATGAATTTTTGATGAGTTGAACCATTGGGCTAATACGATCTGATCCCCTGCCCAAGGATGTAATACGATCTGATCCCCTGCCTATGGAAGTAATACGATCTGATCCCCTACCTAGGAAAGAATTATGATTCGATCCCATAGGAAAAGGGATAAGTACCGATCTCCTACCCAGGGGAGGCACAAATCCATACTTAGAATATTCCGAAGAGTCGATCTCTTGGTCTCGCTTGATTATTGCTATATATCATTGTCTGTGTTTGATCTTTGGACTCCATGATCACCTCTCTGGGTCGTTTTCCTTATCTATCATCGAGTTTAACTTGTCTAATCAATGTGGATATAGGTGGGTCAAAGGCCAGATAACAATAAAAGAATGGATTTATAAGTGATATTTTAAAAATAAAAAATAATGAAGATTTGTGTTAAATATATAAGATTTATAAAAATGAGTTTGGATTTATACAAGGAATTTTATAAAGAAGTTTATAAAGGGAGATTTATAAAAGAGTTTTATAAGTAGGAAAGAGTTTTATAAATGTTAAGAATTTTATAAATAGAAAGGAGTGTTATAAACGTTTTATAAAATAGAAAAGGGAGTTTTATTAATAATTTTAGAAATTTATAAAAGAAACTTTAGAACTTTATTTAGAGATTTATAAAGGATTTGTAAATATGGAATGAGTTTATAAAAAAAGAATTTTATAAAAGGAATGTGATTTGATTTTGATAAATAATCCTTAATCATGGTGATATGGAAGCATTCTTTCCATACTTAACACCAAAAGAAAAGTGGTTTGGTTTAAAGTAAGTAATGTTTTAAATGACATTTATTTTTAGCCCATTTAAATATAAATTTAGAAAGGAGGAAACCTTCCTTAAGTTTTGATAATATATTTATACGATTGGGATAAGTATATGGGTATAATTTCTAAGTATTGAAAGTATAATGTTCCATAATATACTTATACCAATCAAATAAGTATATGAATATTTTTCCAAGTATTAAAAGGAATATAAGGGGTGTGTGAATAATATCTTTTGTGAAGGTATTTTGAATCAAATAATTGAAAAGAGATTTAATTAATGAAAGATTAATTATTAGAGGCTTAGTGGATCCCACATGAAATTAGATCTATGTTGATTTTTTGTTTATTTGATAGTTAAATAACTGACTATCAAACCTTGGCCAAAATATAACTCTAGAAATATCTAGAGGAAACACGTGAATTATATGGCACAGTCACTTCGATGGTGTTGTATTATGCATGTAAATCTTGTTTTATTCTCCTTGGACAAATGATTAGGAAATCTATCCACTTAAATGGTTAGGAGGTAATCTTCACTCTTATGCATTGTTTGATTATTTCCAAAAGAACCGGAGTTAAGTTTACCAAAACCATCAATTGGTTTTGGAGCACCGGTAAGCGGGGGATGTACTTATATGAGATGACTCAAAACCATAACCACTTCAAAACCATATGTGCATTCTATGCTTTGGAAGAGATTCAAGACTGGTTCGAGGTGATGGAATCGAAGGTAAAGTTATTTGAAGTGTTAGGGCTACTTGCTACTAATCCTGAGGGTGATTCCGAAATGGACGTAGTAGAAGTAGTGCTTTCGGTTTTTTCATATCTTGAACAACTTGTATGGATGAATGCTAGCATTGCATTATTGGTTGAAGGGTAGTGTTAGCATTCCAAGTGGGAATTGCTAGAGAGGAAAATGGTAATCGTGGCCTCACAACCCGGTAATGACAAAAAACAGGGGATATGCAGTAGAGCTATGTAGTTCGCTACCATTAGGAGTTGTCATTCCTCAATCTAGAATCAGTATTTATGGATTTGGTATGCATGGACACGGAAAGAGTGAGGCCATAGTCTGGTGCAAATGTTTTGCTACCTTGTTGCCCGAGGAATGATGTAATATGGTATGCCACATTAAAGGGGCAGCCGATTCTGTGTTGGTAGAGGTCCACGTGAGGTCCTCGATACATTGTATAGAGATGTACTATGGCAGACAGTACCCTAGTAGCCTTGTCATTGATGGAAATCCAATCTCTAATACGTGCCTTTACAGACTTAGCTATATACCTCTTATGTTGGAATTTAATTAATGTAACCATTTCGGCTATGATTAATATTTATTTTATACCCTAAACATTATTATAATATCACAATATTTCTTATAAAATGGTTTTGTTATCGTAAGGTAAAAACTCATCCGTGTTTATGTGCGACATGATCTTACATGATACTTTTATTTTGAAAGTTTTTAAAAATATTAAGAATCCATTTGATTGTGTTTCTCATAGTGGTTTACTAGACTGATCCGGGCATTATTTTCTTGTAATGCTCGGGTCAGCCCGAACATATTTTCCAAATTTTGCTGGACACTTTGGAGCTTCAGGAGACGAGCTGGGTCCTCCAAGAGGTATTCCCATATTTTATCTTCCGCTGTTTGTTCTTGTCTGTATTTATCATCAACTACAAGGACAAGTTGTTATAACTATCTAGGTCGATGATAGGATAGATTTGCTCTGATGATATTAAGGTTCTTTTCTCTTTTGATAAAGACTTATTGTATATTATATATATCTCGTCACATTGTGAGATTCTATTCTATCTTTTCTTTCTTTCATCCCAACGATCTATCTTTCCAACACTCAGATTTCGGCCTGTGAGTACCGTGAATGTATAGTCGACTTTTGAGGACCGAAAAGGCAAGTTGTTACGTCATTTAATGATTTTTCTATTTGATATAATTTAAATTAATTACTTATTTAATTATATCACAATATAGTAAGTATATAATAGAAAGAATACAGTTTTTATTTTGAATCAGATTGGCTATCAGTTAGATATATGTAACAAATTACATAATTGCACATAAGGCATATCCCTAACTCTATCATGTCCAACACTTATGGATAGAATTGTAGCGAGCCAAAGAGAGGACTCATTATCAGCTGAAAGAATTAGGTGATTATAGCAGGTGTGGATATGAAGGATCTAAAAGGATTTGCAATGGATTTAAAGAGATGACTTAGGAAGAAGGGAAGACTATGTAATCTAAATGTTGGAGATCTTCGGAAAGAGGTATTAAAGGAAAGTTATTGGTCTAATTTACTGTTTATCTCGAAAGAACAAACTTGTATCGTGACATGAAACACGTCTTCTTTTGGGAGTGGATGAAGAGAGATGTCGGTGAATGTGTGAAGAGGTGTCTCACATGTCAGTAAGTGAAAGTTCATAAGTTTTTGAAGTTAAGTGGTTTACTTCAACCCTTGGAAGTACTGACATGGAAGTGAGATTTGGTATTTGTGGATTTTATAAATGGGTTGCCAAGACTGAGATAATGGTTAGATAGCATTTGGGTATTAGTCAATAGATTGACTAAGTGCACCCATTTTATCCCAATAAAGTTGACAAGGGTGACAACTAGCTTAGTGAAGCTATACATGAAAAATGTTGTCAGACTTGATGGGAATCTGAGCAACATTATCAGTGATAGAATCATTATTTACTAGTGAGTTCTAAAGAAGTTTGCATGGTACAAATTTAAACCTGAGTACAACATGCCACCCATAGACAGATGATCAAATGGAAAGGGTGAACCATGTATTAGAGGATTTGCTGACGGCATATGTTTTAGATTTTGTAGAATCTTGGAAATATCATTTGAATTTGGTGGAGTTTTTGCTACAATAAAGGTTACCAGTCGAGTATAGGGACAACGTTGTTTGAGACGGTTCATGGTAGACCATGAAAGTCAGCTCTTTGTTGGTTGGACATGGGACTATGTTAGGACCCGACTTAGTAAGAGATGCTATTGAGAAGATAAATTTGATTCATGTTGGAATGAAAGTTATACAATCAAGGTAGAAGAATTATGTAGATAAGAAGAAATAAATTAGAATTTGAAATGGACAATTATGTAGTCATAAAGGTTTTGTCGATGTAGGTGTTATGCGCTTTGGAAAAGTGGGTAAATTGACTCTAGATATGTGGGTCTATTTCCAGTGATAGAGATGATTGATAAGCTCCATAGCGCATCGAGTTATCTAGTAGTTTGACGAGTGCATGTGATGTTTTTCATATATCGCATTTGAGGAAATGTATGCACGACCCTAATACGGTAGTGAAAGCGAGGGCGATCGAAGACTTATCTACAGAGCTAGATTTGACTTATGTTAGATGATCGAAAGGGATAGTAGGTTGAGAACGAAGGAGTTGAGGGAAAAGTTATTAAACTTGTTCGCATTCGGTGGAGTGATGACGAGGATGATTGTACCTAGGAGGTAGAGGATAAGATTATGAATATTTATCCTAAATTGTTCTAGACATTCATATTTGTAGTAGCGTGCTTTGTTTATCCATTGTCTATATTAGTAGTTGCACTCATGCATTTATTATTGATGATTAGTGATTTACTTTAATATGGTACTAGTGTAACTTTTGTAATTGTGTGTACTTATATGATGATGACTTTACACCTATCAGAGTGTTAGTGTAATTATTATTCTTCCTTATCTATATTTCAAGGACAAAATTCCTATAACGAGGGGAAAACTAAGTTAATAATAACAATAAGTTATTAAGAAATAATTAAAGGTTAATTAGAAGAATTACTCAAGAGAAATTAAAGCATGGGACACTTAAACATGGTTAGTAAAATGGACCAAGAGTAATTATAAATAATTAAATTCGGCCATGTATAAGGGAACAAATATAGCTTTTGAATGAAGTGAAAATCTTATATTTAAGGAAATAAATTAATGGGATTAGGCAAGAGGGATTTTTGCCAAGCCAAAATCATTAATATATAAACTCTTGCCCACATTATTCTCTTCCTTTACATTCATTCTAAAACAAAAACTAAACTTACAAACATCAAGGCCGACCACCATTTCATGGGGAGGTAGAGAAAAAATCAACCAAAAGTGAGGTTTTTATTTCTAAGGAAAAATCGAAGAGATTTAATCAAGTTTTCAAAGCTTAGGTTAGTAAAACTTTCTCTAATTACTTCCAAACCCATTGGGTTTGGATTTGATATGATTTGGCTATTTTAAAGATTGTAAACATGTTTTAATGATTAAAAATGATTTTGTACATGTTTAATGATTTAGAAGAATAAAATTTGATCATGTTTTAGGGTAAAACATGATTTAATCTTCTCCAAATTTCAAGGAATTTTAATATGTTGTTTTTAATATTAAAATGGAGATGGTTTTCAATTTTTTCATAATTTTTGGATGAAGCAATTATGAATTGTAAATTTTCTAAGTGGAAAATGGCTAATTTTGGGTATAAATTAATATTTAAAATTATTAAAATTAATAAAAAATTGTTTTGAAATTTTTGTTAGATGTAGAAGATGATGTTTTGAAATTTTGGTGAATTTTAAGGAATTTTTTCCCATTGATTTTTGAATTGTTATGAATTGATTAGTAAATAAAATATTAACGTAATTAATGAAAAATAATTAAGGAAAATATTAATTAAAGGGGCTGAATTTTCGGATTGGTCAGCGGATAATGTTGTAAATTAAAAGCAACTAGCGAATAAATGACATGTGTACATGTTAGGTCAAAAGATTCATTTATTAAGACAAAATATCATTTTTCACTTAATTACGGATTTGCTACTTGACTTACGATAGCCTTGTTTAGACATGCAATAGCCCTAAGTCTTGATATTCTATATATTAAAGTTTGTGACCGCTCTAAAACTAGATGCTTGATTAGCTTTAAAGTCTTGACCTACAATTGCTCTAATGTTTGGCATGCTCCTAGAACTCAACCCTGGATAGCTTTAAAATATGGCATGCGATAGCTTAACCCTCAATAGATTTGAAGTATGACCTTCGATGGCTTTAGATCGTGCCATGCAATAGGCTCAACGCATAATAGATTTAGGTTGACTTGCGATAGCTCCAAGATACGATAGCCTTACGATGGAATAGCCTCAAAGCATGATAGCCTCAAGGCACGGTAGCTTCAAGGCGCGATAGCTTCAAGGTGCGATGTCTTCAAGACGCGATACCTTCAAGGCACAGTAGCTTCATGGTGCGATGGCTTCAGGACGTGATAACTTCAAGGCGCGGTAGCTTCAAGATGCGATAGGTCGACATGCGATAGCTGTAATATGCGATAACTTTGGCATGCAATGGATAGTAGTGTTAAAACTTCTTAAGTAAAACAAAAAAATACTTGGCAATTTAGAAGCCGATTTTCAAAATGTTGATTGAGAATTTCTCAGGGATGAAATTAAGATGGAAAAATAATAAGTTCAATTTATAAAGTAAGCTTAGGAAAACTAAGAAATGATGGTTGTATCATTTAAATGAAAGGTAAAAACGTTTTATCTAAAGAATGTGTAGGGTACACAATAAATGAATGAAAGAAAGGGACTGAATCCAATATTGTAAAATACACCGACTCATAGAGTTGTTGAATAGAAAAGTGGCAAGACTAATGATGTCTAAAATTCTGTAGTACATGACAGGGTGCCACGACTTGGGAGGTTTATATGGTTCAGTTTAGAAATTTAACTCCAAGGACAGTAATAACAATATAATGAGTGTATTTTAATAACTTAATCAACAATATGAAACGAAAGTGTTTCTAGGACTAGAAGAAGCTATTGATGCTCGGTAAGGATGCTTGCTAGAATATATTCAAGGTGCTTACATCTAACCTCCTAGGAGAGTTAGAGTGGCTCTAGTCAGGGTGGCTCCCATGGTGGAATAAGCGGTCATTTCATCAGTGATGTTGTTCAAGAATAAAGATAAATTAGAGACAGACAAGCATAGCGAAGTAATCATTGAGCAAAGTTAACGATAACTTTGATATCGACACCTAAATAAGAGACTAAGTGATGCTTGTGAATATGATGGATGATTGTACTACATGGTTCATAAAGACCTGGTGGTAAGTATATGATACACTTAAACTGAAATGGATGAACATAAATATGACATGGTTCATAAACAAATGTTAAGTATATTGTATATTTATGTTTTAAAAATGAAGTAATATGTATGCTCATGAAGTAATGATTGTTACATGATATGACGTGCTTACTGTTGGTGACTTAGTGAGGGGCAAACTCGTTCCATGCTTTAACGGCATGGTCTCACTATGTGAACATTTTAGGATAAAGTATTACTCATATCAGGCTTTATGTATGATCCGTGTTTTTATTATTTTCCATAAACTAATGGTATTCGTTTGAGTAAGCTGAGTTTATGGACTAGACATATTACTTTTAGAAGGAAAAGACGAAGCAGGAGGCTTGTGTTAATAGACGTTATTCTTATATTTCGATATCGTTAAATTAAAGTTTATAACTGGTTTAGTGTTCATGTCGGCATCTCATATGTCGAACACTACACTATTATTTATGTTTTATTATATTTACCCTCAAGCGGGCATGCTTTGAGATTATGAAAAATGTAATGATAATTACATGTAATAAAATTATTTAGCCACTCTATTTACTTAATGTTATGAAAAAAATGTACCGATCACATCTTGTCGCTTAAAAATAATTATAGTGATGGCTGCTACGTCATTGACGTTCATTTTTAGGTCTCAAAATAGGGGATTTTACACCTGCCTAAAAGCATAATCATAACATATTATGCCTGAAACCCCACGCGTGACTCATCCTAATTCCAAAAATAATTTGGTTGAGACCTACCCTATCAAGTCTTGCCAAAGTTCAAACCAAAATTAATAAGGCATTTCAAATTAAAATCGAGTTGGCATAAAAAAAATGGATTCACTTAACAAATTAATAAGGATCTAGTACAAAAAATGCATTTCAAATGGTTGAGACCTCGTCGAAAGTAGGATCCTCAAGTTCCTTGTGTCAATCCAAGGTTTAAGTGGACTGAGGTTAGGTTTTGACCTTGTCGAAAGCAGTAGCCCAAGGGAAGATAGCTTGAAGCATTTAACTGAAGTTATTCGAATATGCAAGGTTTCGACTGTGTTAGAAGGGTCCTTTCGATATATGCGACACCTAAAACACAATGTTAAACCTGATAAAAGCTTTATGAACAGTAAAATAATCTGTAAAATTGACAACTTCCCTTTCGCAAGCTAAAGATGATTTTATTACTCAAAATCCTCAAATCAATTTAGAAATTAGGGTTTACAACTCTTTTGATTAAGAAAATACAAGTTTAGAATGGAAAGTATTGGATCCCCAAAACCTAATCCCTTGGGTCTTATTTATAGATGTGGGTCAGCACCTTTCGACCCAAAAGCTTTCGACTCGGTCGAAAGGTGGTTGCCGAAATGATACTAGAATGCTTCCGACTTTGTTGGAAGGAAAGGTTGATGCTTCTCTTCTTTATGCTGCCTTGTAAGAGCTTTCGACTCTGTTGATAGGCTTTGTTTAGTGGTTCGATGGTGTTGAGGTGTCGCTGGTTTCAAAACTGATGGTTGCTTCTGTACTCTTATTTGTGACTTGATGCGGAACCCTCTTGGATCACAATGGCTTCAACCGGTTCGAAAGGCTTATTATAGCTTTCGAGCGGTTGTTCAAGACAATAATTGCTTTCGAGTGGTTTGAATGAAGACGAAACCCTTGCTTTTGAAAGGTTTAGCGCATATACAAAGAGCTGTTCTTCATTATCTACGAAAGGTGTTACTTTGACTCATTCGAAAGGTCTTCATGCATATGCATTTACCTAGCCGAAAGGTAGTTTCTGAAGGCGGAAGAGTACTTTTGACCCCTTCGACCCCTTCGAAAGGTAAGAACCTACTGGATCTTGATTGTAGCATTCTTTCGACACCTTCAAAATATTCTGAAGTTTTCAGACTTTGGCTGTAGCATCCCTGTGACATCTTCGAAAGGTCTAGCTGGAACCTTTTCCTCTTGTTCTTCTTTGACCTCTGCTCAAGCTGGTTTCGACTAAGTCGAAGGGAGATTTTGGTAGTAACATTTTCCCCCTCCCCTTGTGAAGGGATGCACTTGACTTTCCAAGTCAACTTTGTCGAAACCTAGAAACTTCCCACCTCTTGGCTTCCCGTGTAAATCTGGGCTATCTATTTAAATTTGATCTAACGGCTGGTAGTTCTTGATGACTTTTCTTATAAAGTATGCTCTTCTTCATCTTCCCCTTTCACTTTTCCGCAAACCAAATTTCAAGTATAAGTAAAAGAATTCCAAAATTCTCAAACTTTCTTTTTCCCGAACTAAAGATTAACCAGATCTAATTGTAAGTTGGGATTATTTCTACTTTTAAAATCTTTATCTCCTATTCTGTGTTTTACCTTTTACATCTTACAGTGAATTTTAGTCTTTCGAATCTCATAATCGGGATTTCGATTTGAAATCGGTTTGAATTTTGATTTTGTTAAAAAGCATGTTTGATTTGATTTTCTAGAATTGCTTGAGTTTCAAAATTAGATTTATCTAAGAGACTCTTTCCCGATTCAATTTCTCATTTCGGAATTTTATTTCAGTGTTCATGATTTCCATTATTTTTAAGAGAATTTAAAATCTCATTTTATAAACTGCAAAATTTAAGAGAGTTAATTTATGTTGAAATCTATTTCCTTAATGGGTTTGATTTGTTTGTTTGATAAACTTTTGAAATACAAGATTTGCAATCGGGTTGGGGGAAGATAGAATTTTCTGTTTTCTTCGCCCAGAAGTTTCGAGTTGTACGGATGAAAAATTGGCGCCACACATTGACCTTTCTACCCCTTCGAAAGGGATTAAGGCAACAACATTGGTTTTGCTTTCTTAGCCACTTTCGATGGGGTCGAAAGGTATTGTAGCGTGAATTTGATCAACCGTGTTGAAAAGTTGTATAGTGAAGCAGAATGCAGTCACCCCTCTCGAAAGCAAAATGTTTCGACTTAGTCGAAACCTTTTATACCGATTGAAATCCCTTCTCTTTAGTAAGCTTTCAAAACCATAATGCCCCTTCGACCCTTTTGAAACCCTTAGTATCTGATGAGTTGAAACCCTATAAAATCATCTTTCTCCGGTATTATTGAAACGTTCTAAGTACTTATGATTTTAACTTAAGACCTTACGACTTAATGAGTATATAAGGTTTCGACTACATTCATATATCCCTCAATAAAACTCAAATCATAGGTTTCGATAGCGTCGAAGGGTTTTATTATCTTGTTTATGGAATACTATTTGTATTCTTTAATTAAGTTTTTAAGTTAGCTTTAACTATTTGCTTTTAACAACCTGGTCCTTTATTGAGCTTTCGACATTGTTGAAGAGTGTTGATAGGATACATATCCCAACCCTTCCTTTCGACCTTGTCGAAAGCTCAATGAATGTTCATATGTAAGCTTTTGACATTGTCGAAAGGTGTCTGTTAAAGGTTAGCCTCTCTTCCTCTTTCGACTCAGTCGAAAGCTTTATATTTTTTATTTTTAACTTTAACATTCTTCCAAGAATTTGAAGTTTCATGTTTGGTTTTGTGTTTAAGTTACTTCAGCAAGTTTTTACTAATTCTTGAAAGAATGCTAAGTTCATAATAAACTAAAACATTTTCACCTCACAGAACCATAAGCTCTCCGAAGAAGCTTGAAGCTATTTCAAAGCACTCCCTGATATCCACACAGGATGAAGTAGATGCCATCCTTAATGACTATGGAATCTCTGGTGTGGAAGCTATCCCTCCTCAAGAATCTGATACCATCAACAACCCTCCCGAAGGGTTCTTTTCCTATACTGCCATCTATATATGGCATGGGGGATTCCTTCCTTTTTCGGAGTTCCTATCTAGATTTCTCTCTTATCTCGGGATTGCTCCAATCCAGCTGTCCCCAAATGTCTACACCTACCTCCTGTCTCTAGAGCTAATGGCATTAGAGTCTGGCCTTCCCTCTTTAAACGTCGAAGTCTTGAATTACTTGGTCAGACTAGTAAAGCTCAGAAATCTCAATCATCAAATCTTCATAGCAAACCCCCCAAAGAAGGTGATATCGGATGGGGTTAATAAGTTTAAAGACTGGGAAAACCAGTTTTTCTTTGTTAGATGTTTCTCTAATATTAGTGGGATCTTTTCTACTCCTCGTAAGTTCAGATTTTCACTGTTTTCCTTCTATTCGGTGGTTTTCCTGTCTAATCTTTGTCTTACGTCAGGTGCTCCTGCCAAAGAACTTAGCGTGGCTGATTAAAAGATGGTGGAGTCTTTAATCGCAGCTTCTGATAAGATAGGGAGCCGATTAAAGCTGCTGATTCCTTCTAACTTGAGGAAGCATTCACTTCTCCCCTTGGTCAAAGGGTTTTGGGGCTACCCCCTTTGATCTAGCATACATCAAAGGGAAAACGCTTCCTCTCATTGGGAGATCATACACATTTCTCTCCCATGTTACCTATTTGCTCCGACCATTTTGGTAAGTTATAAACATTGCATTTGTTTTCTATTCCTGTGTTGCTTTCCAAATCATTATGTTGACTTTTAATCTGTATGAACTCTTTACAACTGCGTCCCAAGCTACAAAGCTTGTTAGTGGTACTGCTCCCCTTCTTACAACTTCTCATGCGCCGTCTATTGTCCAATCTCTCGCCAAAACTAAGAAGGCCATCAAAAGGAAGTTGGCGCAATCATCTGAAGAAGAACCACCCTTGAAGGTTGCTAAAGTTATTGATATAGAGGTGGAGGGACATTTGACTTTTGATTAAGCTCTGGAGAGCTCGATCGTGGAAGCTGTCAAAGATAAACCCGAGCAAACTCCCACTGCCATTGATCCCCTTTCACGTATAACCGTTTCTAGCTCTTCAGCCTTTCTAAAATAAATACAACAATCTTTGGAGATGACTCCCACTTTAAAGCGCTCTCCTCAAAGGCCAACGTCATCTTCTCCTTCCGTTAAGTTCGAGGAGATAGCCCAATCTATTTTAAATTCGGAGTCCTTCACCTCCATCTACCCGCCTTCCACCATCTCTGATTTGGCCGGTCATTACCGCTCTCTGATAAAGCAACAATTCTTGGTAAGTTTCACTTCAACTGACTTTATCATCACTGGTTTTCTCTAAATCTCTAACTTGTGCTACATTTCTTCTTTCAGATTTCTAAGGGTTGGTTAACTCTACACGAGAAAGCGTCCAAATCTTCCATTGAGTCCTCCAAGTTCCAGGAGGAATTTCTGCCCTTAAGAATCAAGTGTCTTCTTTATCTGCAGCAAAAGATGAAGCAACCTCCGAACTGTGATTAAGAGCGTCCCTTGCCTAGTTAGAATCTGCTCTCTCGGAAGAAAGAAGGCCTCACCAACTCCTCGCCGATGAAATTTTTGCCATGCATCTAACCCTGAAATAATCCGATAAGGAGAAGGCCCATATGGCTGTAAAGAACGCCTCATTGAATGAAGAGTTGAAGAAAACCAAACCCTGAAGCTTGCTGTCGATACCATCTCCGATGCCAAACAACGAGTGTCGCAGTTTCTCGACACTACACTTGGGGAGATGATGTTGAGCTCTTTTGAAGACGCCGTGATGCTGGCATATGCAGATAATATTGACAAATGCCCAGAGCTCGGCTTTCCTACACTCGATCCTGCCCTCATGGATAAATTCATGGGCAAGGTAGACCAGATGAAGCAGGGGGCCGAGGCTGTTGAAAAGGAAGAAATTGATGCCTCCCAGATTCTCTCGAAGTCCCCTCTTTTGAAATCGATTCTGACTTAGAAGATGAGGGCGACAAGAATGACACAGCCGGAGAAGAGGATGACAATAATGACTGTGATGACCACGATGATGATAAAGATGATGACGATGATGACAATGTCGATGGTGGTCAAGGTTCAGGTGGTGATAGAGGGGGACATACTGAAACCTCTGAGAATGATGGTGATGATGATACTAGAGCTCCTAAGAATGAGCTATGTCCTCATGAAGATACCCCGCCTGAATTTGCTGCCCCTTCTACTCCTCAAGAAGAAGAGCCTGCTCCTGTTAATGTTGAAGAACCGAAAGAAAAAGAGCAGGCTTCTCAGACTTCTGTCCCGATATCTCAGGTGTGGGATTCTTTGTCTAAACACCTTTTACTTCAAAGATATTAATAGTGTAAATCATTCATTCTAGATAAGGAAGAAACCCGTCCTCCTCTATAAAACCAAACTCGAGAGAAAACAAGCTGAGATAAACAAATTATATAGGGATTAGACAAGCAAATAAAGGAGCATAATGTACTTTCAGATAAATATCATAGGCTTGATAGAAGTGTGTCAGTGATGGCGTCTTTTAAGCATCAAAAAGTTGCCCCCTACTAAAGAGAGCGCACCTTTGCCTTAAAAGAAAATTAGGAGTTGATCACCTTATTTTGGATGATGGTTGAAGAGAGAGATATTTTAATCAACTTCTTATATAAGGCTGGCTGTGTAGTCTCACGCTACACATCCGTTTTACTCAAAAAAAACTTCTTATATAAGGCCTACTGTAGACACTCTATTGTTGAATTTTCATATTTAGGCGAATTTAGTGGTGGTCTACTTAGGCGTTTTCATAAAATATACTTGGATAAATTTGGATCTGACCCGCACCCTTGAGCTTGTTGGAACTTACCACGGGTCAGATCCATTACCCAAGATCTCCCTCCTAAAAAATTTAAGTATTAGAAAGATAAGTTTGTCTTTGAATTATTTTCTAAGTCTATATTGTATGAGCCGGATGAATAATTGTAAACATGCAATAATATATTGATTCTATAAATATTTTCTTTAGTTTTGCTTTTTATGCTTAGCTTCGTTTTATTATATTATCACAGAGTGACTGTTCATTAGGTCGGCTTGTTTCTAGAGACCATTTAAGTCAGTACGTCAAATTGAGATGATTTTATCTTGAAAAGGCATCAATTTTAAAATCTTCGAAACTAGCAAGATACTACTTCCTTAGAGATTTTCAAAAACTTTACTTGGAATATCCTCGTCTTCGCTTTGATTTTCTTGGTGATGAAAAAGAGAAGCTTCTTAAGGAAATTATGACATTTCATTCTAAGTTAAGTTGTCGCCGTGATAGTCCACCGGCTGGGAAGTGAGACTATAGCAGATGTCCACCAGTTATCACTCCTGAAGGAGTTAATATTCCTGTTGATTCAACAGTTACCCTTTCCACTAATTCATTAGTTAAGGTTAGAAATGTAGTTTCTCAACTTTAGATGTAAATCAATTATTTATTGTATCTTTTAGCTTCGTTGTTGTTTGAGTTGTAATCTATTATAATAATAATAATAAAGAGATTTTTCATCCTGATTTTGACTTTATTTTGTCTCTTTTTTGCTTAAATAGGAGTTACAATTATCTACAGCTCCTCTCCCTCTTGATTTAACATCACACGTAGCTAATCTTAGAGATAAACTATTAAGAATGTGGAAGGACTGAACCTCTTGATGATATCTTACTGGCACACTTTCATGGCAATGTCGAAGCCTTAAAATGGCATAAAAGATATTTACTTCAAAAAGCTATTGTTAGTAACCCGAAGGATCAAATTGCCTATCTTGAGGCTGATGTCAAAAGCAAGGAAGAAATGATTTCTTCACTGAAGAGAGGAGTAAAGTCAAACCCTTCAATCGACTTCGATCATAAGATGTCAGAGCTTATTCAACAAATTAGTGATTTAGAGTTGAAATTGAAGGATAGTCAAGCACAGTACGAATCATTGGAATACATTATGGGAGACAAGATTTTGAGCATTGATTTACCGGCTCCTCGCACTACTCCCTCTGTTTCCAGACCTATGAGGTCTACTTCCCTTACCGCCTAGAAATTTCCCACAATGCTCACCCTCCTCCTGGCTTAGACGAGAACGTTGTGGGTGAATGGTGCAGGAAAGTTAAGTCTGAAATAGCTAGGTATTTTGATGAGCAACAAAAGGCGAAATATTTGCAAAGTATTAATGAGTATGCCGCCAAGATTCAGAAGTTTGAACACGATAATTACTTTCTTCAGAAGCATGTTGCGGAATTAGAAAGGGAAAACAAGACACTTAGGGACGCAAACAGAGCTTTTAACTGCACTTTGAAGACAAATATTGATGCAATCGATGATGCCGATAGGGTAAGGAAGAAGGAAAAGAAACTTAAAGAAGTTCTCTGTGTTGAAATTCATCACATAGTTGATCCTTCGATCGCTAAGAATCTTAGCAAGGCTGCTCAAAACTTATGACATATTTATATCTTTGAAATATATAAACTTGTCTTGTATATATGTGAATAACTTCAAAAGTTTTGTAAATAATTTCATGAGTTATGTAATCATATAAACTTTGTAAATATCACCTGATTTGTAATTCTTTTCTGTAATGTCACTCTGAAATGCCTTTTGATAGCCCATACATTGATTTCTGTACTTGCTGAATCTTTCATTTCTCTCTGCTATGCTGATTTCCCTGAAAAGTACGAAGCAAAAAATATTTCTAATTGTTAGCTTGAAATTGACATACCAGTCTATGCATATCATTTGCATAGATTAACAAATCATCTTGTTAATCGCATGAAAAGTAGTTTATATTAAATGTCTAAATCCCATCTTTAACCATGATGGGAAATAATTAAGAATTCAACTCCAACCATACGACTGGAATGTATGAAGTCTATTAATAGGAAATCCCATCCTAAAACAGGGGTATAAATGTTGGAGAATAATTTTCAAGAGATATTTAATAAAGAGCTAATCCAGAAGTCATTATCTGAATATTTGTAGTAGAAACTCACTAACCCATTCTCGGTAATTAATGAAATTTGAAAAATTAGAAATCCGAGACCCAGATTCGGGCATCAACAGAAACTTATAATAATGATTTTCTTGAAAGTATTCTTTGACTCAGATTTGGGTATTTATGATGGATAAATAGAAACCCATTATTGAAATCTCAAACCTAGATTAGGGCATAAACAAGTAATAGTCTTGAAACACGAATTTGGTTATTTTTTGATGAAATTCAGGTATAAGAGAGTCGAAACCCAAATTCGGGTATTAATAGATGATGTTTAGAAATGAAAGTCCCGAAACCCAGATCTAGGTATTAATTGATGAAATTTAGATATAAGAGACCCGAAACTCAGAATTGGGTATTAACAGATGATGTTTAGAAATGAAAGCCCCGAAAGCCAGATTCAAGTATTAATAAGTGGAGTTCTGTTCTACTCCTTTGATATAAGAACCCTTCAGGTCTTGTATATAAGTAATTTGATTAGTTTCCTCTTGAGCTCGTACATCTTAGTCCATAATTGGATATGTCGCTTCCCAGGTTTGGACATCTTAGTCCATGATTGGAAGAGCCTCTTCTCGGGTTTGGACATCTTACTCCACTATTTGATGAGCCTCTTCTTGGGCTTGGACATCTTAGTCCACTATTTGATGAGCCTCTTCTTGGGTTTGACATCTTAGTCCATTGTTGTTTGGTGCTTTTTGTTAGCTCATCTTAGAGGATGGAACCAAGGACTTACCCGACCTCCCTTCAGGAGGCGCCCTGTTCTGGCCATAGCGTGGCACAGACAGGGGCTTGTTCGGTGCTTTAACTGGCCATAACATGATGCGGATAAAGGCTTACTTCGTCCTCCCTCTAGGAGGTGCCTTATCCTGGCCATAGCATGGCGCGGATAAGGGCTTGTTTGGTGCTTTACCCTGGCCATCTTATGGCGCGAATAAAGGCTTACTCTGTCCTCCCTCCAGGAGGTGCCTTGACCTAACCAAAGGCGCGACCAAGGGCTTGTATAGTGCTTTAACCTAGCCATCTTATGGCGTGGCTAAAGACTTACTCCGCCCTCCCTCTAGGAGGTGCTCTGCCCTGGCCATCTCGGCACGAACAGAGGATTTCTACCAACTTAGGTAGACTACCATCTTAGGTAGTGTCCAGATATAAGGAGCATTTCACTCCTAACCATGTAGATTCACTTATAAGAAAAGCAGCTTTTTATTGATCTCATTCAGCATTTCTTTACAAACTCATTGATTTTTCCTTGACGGTAAAAGTTGATTATCATCCCTTCTAAGGCTCTGTAGTGATCAGTTTTATGACCATTCATCATGTGGTAATGGCAATAGGATCCTCCCATATTCCTTTCATATTTTGGTTTCTTCTTTTGTGATGGCCAATAGTTGAGGTCATCCTTTGTTAGCAAGTAGACATTCTCTATATATGTTGTTAAGTTGCACTCTTTTGAAAGTCTAGACTTGAAGCTTGATTCTTGAGGATGACTCTTCGATTTTTTGTTCCTTGGCCTTGTAGTTTTACATTCCTCGATCGCTTTTATTTTTGCCACCCTTTGTAGTTTTTGTGTTGGAAGTGTTCTTGTAGTAGTTGGTTGCCATTTATGTGCAAAGGCATTATAGTCAGCCATTATTTCTTCTTCAAAGATTGTGCCTTTGGAATAACGCTGAATGGTTTTTCTCATTTGGTTGAATAAATTGTCGTTTCCATTTGTCCTTCTTCCTAAGGCAAAGATTGGGGTGGGGTCAATATGAAAGGGTTTAAGCTCCATTTCTCAGGATCATATGATTCCCCTTTTTTCTTGTTCATAATACTTAGAGCTTCTAGTCTGAGCCTTTGCTCTTCATTCTGATTGGAATCCTTGATGATTAATAGGGAGAATCCCATCAAATGTGGTTCAGATGGCCCTTATTCAGATCTTATGATTCTTCCAGTCATGATTAGACCATAGTAGAGTAAATTGAGATTGAGTTATATAGGGTTAGAGACAAGTAGAGTCGGGTGTTCAACCAAGACAGAGGTTTTGGCCTTCCTTTTAGCGCCAAAATGTTAACAAGAAATCTTGTCAACGCCCCAAAGTAGAGTTTTTAGGACAAGGTCAATTCCTTGTGGTTTCTTTTAGAAGAGTTGAGAAGGATGGAATGTGTGTATTTACTTTGGTATCCTTTCGAATCAGGTTGTTGTAGTGAAAACTTGCTTAGGTCGACTTTTCGACTTAGTCGTAATGGTTATTTCATTTCCTTTTTAACCTTTCGATTTTGCTGAGATAACTGAGTCTTCCCTTCGAAAGCTCTCCTTTCGAAGTGGAAGCATAATACAAATGGATAGTCTTTGGAATCACTGGATGAAGGTTGACTTAAAGGGTTTCGACCCTGTCGAGGGCTTAAGTTGTTGAGTGACTTAGGCTTTGGTCAAGGGTCTGAGGTAGAGGTTTTAACCTTGTCGAAAGCTGTGGACTTAACCGTCTTGGATTAGGATTAGTATCTCAAGTCTCAGTGATTTGGAGATAGGTTTCGACCTCGTCGAAAGCAGGATCCTCAGGTTCCTTGTGTCAATCCAAGGTTTAAGTGGACTAAGGTTAGGTTTCGACCTTGTTGAAAGCAGTAGCCCAGGGGAAGATAGCTTGAAGCATTTAACTGAAGTTATTCGAATATGCAAGGTTTCGACTATGTCGGAAGAGCCCTTTAGTAAGCTAAAGATGATTTTATTACTCAAAATCCACAAATCAATTTAGAAATTAGGGTTCACAACCCTTTTGATTAAGGAAATACAAGTTCAAAATGGAAAGGATCGGATCCTCAATACCTGATCCCTTGGGTCTTATTTATAGATGTGGGTCAGCACCTTTCGACCCAAAAGCTTTCGACTCGGTCAAAAGGTGGTTGCCGAAATGATACTAGAATGCTTTTGACTTTGTTGGAAGGAAAGGTTGATGCTTCTCTTCTTTATGCTGCCTTGTAAGAGCTTTCGACTCCGTCGATAGGCTCTGTTTAGTGGTTTCGATGATGTTGAGATGCCACTGGTTTCGATACTGATGGTTGCTTCTGCACCCTTGTTTGTGCCTTGATGCGGAACCCTTGGATCATAATGGCTTCGACCGGTTCGAAAGGGTTATTATAGCTTTCGAAGGGGTTATTCAAGACAATACTTGCTTTCGAGTGGTTTGAATGAAGGCGAAACCCTTGGTTTCAAAAGGTTTGGCGCATATATAAAGAGATGTTCTTCATTGTCTTCGAAAGGTGTTGCTTTGACTCATTCGAAAGGTATTCATGCATATGGATTCACCTAGTCGAAAGGTAGTTGCTGAAGGTAAAAGAGTGCTTTCGACTCCTTCGAAAGATAAGAACCCACTGGATCTTGATTGTAGCATTATTTCGACACACCTTCGAAAGGTTTTGAAGTTTTCGGACTTTGGCTGTAGCATCACTTCGACACCTTCGAAAGGTCTAGTTGGAACCTTTTCCTCTTGTTCTTCTTTGACCTCTGCTCAAGCTGGTTTCGACTAAGTCGAAGGGAGATTTTGGTAGTAACATCTCTACCAAATACTCATGTGTTCAAGGATATTCAAGAAGTTATCTCAAGATAAACGGACTTCACAACAAACCGTTAGTTGAAGACTTACTGGGACTGGTTGAATTGCATGCCAAAACATTCAAAGTGAGACAATTCTAAATAGAGTAAATCACACTTCTTATTCACAAAAGTATGCTTTGGTGGGATAAGTGTTGTGGGAATTTTAGCCAACAACATGATGATCAACGGATACCAAAAGACTTAAATAATGCAGAAACAACTAAAAGGTCCGTAATAAGAGTGCATGCCTGCAATAGTAAGATAAAGAGACAAGACAATCAAAAGATAGCTCAAAGAAAATCTGAGTATGAATCCAAGTTTGATAGACTATGTAAACGATTTGGCAGTCTACAAGCAAAAACGGTTTGACAAAGATAAAGGGGAAATGGTTCAGCAATGGTCAACTACCGAACATGAATTTTGGTCGATAGCTGACACTATTGAATAGGAAAATTGGTTTGGTAATCAATTGCCGAGCTAAACATATACCAGACCTAAATTTTAACCAAACCATCCACTGCCAAGCCGAATGGGTCAAACATGGAAAGTGCCTATTTTTGAGGAGTTGTCGAACCAACCTCCTTATATTCTCATACCTATAAATACCCTATGTATGAATAGTAATGGCGAACAACTTTTGAGAGCCAAGAACCACCAAACTAAATCTAGCCGAACCGAATGCAGCTGGGCCGAATCTCAGGATCACTATTTTACCCTTTTCTTGAGCAATAGATCATTGTATTCTGTATTTGTACATTATACTTGAGATAAAAGTAACGATGATTCAACGTGGATATAGGCAATCTTTGGCCAAACTAAGGCTGCCAATAGATACCCGAAAAATCCAAAATCCGTTCGCATCCGCATTCGAAAAGCGGATAAACATCCGATATCCGAAAAAACAGATGCGGATGCGGATACGAAGACATCCGCATCTGAAAATTATCCGTCCGGTTTTTGTCAAAATTATAGTTCAAATTATGTGCATTTTGGTGCAGCGAATGATATTAATTTATTATTTTGTTAAGTTAGTAGTTTATATTATATGTGCTTAATGCTTATTAACTGCTTGAAACTATTTATTATCATCATATTTATTAATTTTTAACACTTATATAATCAATGGGATTGAAAAAATATTTACGTTAAACTAAAATTTTCCTTTTATAAATCTTGATTTATTGGTCGTTAGCGGATAGAATAATTATCCGATATCCGTCCGTATCCGCAGATGCGGATATCCGATATCCGAAAATGATTTCGGATGCAGATGTGGATATGACACTATCCGAATCTGAAAGCATCCGTTGACAGACTTAGGCCAAACCACTATAAAATTGTGCCTTCTTTACTTTCAGCACTTTATTTTTCATATTATCTATTTTTGGCTTGCTCTTTGGTATATATTAATACCCATATAAACAACAACGTAGAATACATTCAATATCCGTAGTTCTACTAAATATCTTGGTGGTGTCTGCACATTTTTTGAGTAAACAGTTATGGAACCAGAATAATAAGGCAACTAAAAGGATTAATGTTCGGGTTAGGGTGGTCCAGAGTCTGACAGTGTTTGTCCGACACCTTCTAGATTTGGAATTTGATGTGTGGTTTGTACTTGTAGCATGGACGATTATAACATGCGTTACATAAGAGAGCAAACATGGGTGATCTTACCTTTTATCATCGTAGCGGTAGCTGATCTGATGTTGGCTGAACAAAGTGCATGACCAATTCAAAGTGAACGACCTGCCTATATAGTGTATGCCTTGTAAGGTTAATGAGACCGAGTGCATCCTGTATTTTCTTGGACACTGACTTTTGTGATGGACTTGCCACATGTTAAATTGGATTTTTGGGCTTTTCTACTCTAAATGACAGCATTGCGCTTGCATTTTGTTTCAAAACTAAAATATTACGGTAGTGTTTTGACTTGAAAATGTGTTTTGCGTTTTTTATTTAAATTGGATACTTAGATGGTAGTACATATTAGTCTACAAGTCTGAAGTAGTATACAACATATTACATGTCAATATATTTTCGAATCACGTTATGCAAGTTTTTGAACCTGTGATCTCTCGCACCAAAGTCGAAGCGTCTAACTACTGAGACAGTGGTGTTGATTTTTTGTGTGTTTTAATACGTATGTCAAATAACATCGGAAAGAAAGATGCATACAAAATTCTAGTCAATTCAACAAAAGGAAGAAAAGAAAAGAAGAAGATAATTTTGATATATCTCAAAAGGTGGAAAAAGAAAAATAATTTTTAATTTTATATATTTAAACCATTTTTCAAATTGATCATTTTCCATATCTTCCCATTTTCCGTGCATTTTAAAATATATATTGAAAACACAAAATATTAACATCGTTTCCAAACCAAAAGTTTTTTAAAAACAAATAGATTTTGAAATCAGGAAAATGGGCTGAAGGAAGTTTTTATTTCTGTTTTTGGGCCTACGGACGCGCATGTTTTTTTTTCGTCTAAAGGACGCGGGCTTACTTTTTTCTTTCTAAGGACAAACTTCTATAAAATTTAAATTTTCCTCTGTGTTTCTTCTCCACCTTCTTTTTGATATTACTGATCTGTGTTCGTCGATCTTCTCGATTCAAGGACGCGTTTTGTATTCGATCTTCTCGATTGTCATTCATCTTCGTCGTGTTTTTTCATCGTCGATCTTCATCATGCTCTGCATCTTTACAATTTCGTTACATTCAGGTATATTACTTTTATTTGTTTCGATATTCTTTTTATCTTTCTTTGATAAAATATCGTTCGATTAGTAATTGCTTTTTTTTGTTTTTGTACGTTGTATAGATTGTCTTCTTCCAGATTTCAGTTCCTATTTTGGATTTGTTTCAATGGCAAGGTAAGATTTTATTGTGTATTATTCTGTTTCTTCAGTATAGTTTAAGGTTTTACAATTTTACTGTTCATCTATCTTACGAGTGAATTTCATATGTAGTTTTTTTCGTTATGCTATATTTATATAGCATTTTTTGCTGTTGTATTCATATTTTGTTGTAATTTGCTTGTACTCTGTTCATTTATCATCTGCTTTTTAATTGATTTATATTTCTCTTATTTATGTCTTAATTATCATTTTGATTTGTTATGCTATGTTAATTTAACATTTTCTGTTGTTGCTCTGTCATAATATTAAGTAAGTTTGTTAACTGTTTTTTTAATTTCTTTTGCAGTACTGATATCTATGATGATGAATCAAAAAGTTTTCTAGTTATTTTTGAACATAATGGGAATTGCTATTCTTGTCATCTCACGACGGGCTCCTCTTTGTTTGGTGTTAAGACTGAAATCTGTGAAGTTTGGCCACATCTAAGTCCATTTTCTATTGAGATATCTTATGTTCTTGAGAATAAGAATATAATCATTGATACTGATTCAGATTTGATCAGTATTGTGTGTTTTTTAATTTTCAAGAAGAGTCAATATTTTAAGTTTACTGTTAAGGAAAATGTTTGTGTTAAGGAAGCTGATATTGCTGGCTGTGGTTTAGGCAATGCAAGTGTTCAAAGCTCTTCAATTGGTAGTACTTCTGGTTCAAATAGTGATTCACATGCTGATTCTTCTTATTATTTGAAAGATATGTTGAAGAAAGGTTGTCAAAAAACTATTGTGGATTTTCTTGGTTTTTGTTTTAATGGAGCTGAGGATTTTCGGGAGTTTTTAATGGCATATCAAATAAAAAATGGTTATGATTTGATTTTTATAAGAAATTCTCCAGATAGAATATCGGTTAATTACTCTTGGTTGAAGGATGGTTGTAAGTTTTATCTTAATGCTTCTTCGGATCCCGGTCTACTCTCTCGGTTTTTTATTAGAACTTACAATTTTGCTCATTCGTGTGGAGGCGGTCTTAGAGATGTTAATAAAGTTAATATTTCAAGTAGATTTGTTAAATCTTTGATTGTTGATCAAATTCGAGATGCTCCTATGAAGAAGCCAACAGATATAATGAAGGAATTTAGAAGAGATTACAATTTTACTCTTTCATATTATTATGCTTATAGCGGAAAACAGTTGGCTTTGAAAGAAATATATGGCGATGATGCTATGTCATATAATGATTTACATTGGTATATAGAAGCGTTGCAAAAGTATAATCCTGGTAGTTATGTGGCCCTGGAAGTTAATGGTTCAACTGATCAGTTTGAGAGAGTTTGTATTGGTTTTGGTGCTTGTCTACTTGGATTTAAACATTGTCGGCCATTAATATTTTTAGACGCAGCTGCTTTGAAGGGAAGACCGGGTGTTTTGTTAGCTGCTACTGCTAAAAATGGTAATCAAGGTATGAGTTCCATTTTAGTTTTTTTTATTTACTCATTTGTTTTTCTAGTGATGATATATTAAACTATCATTGTTCAAAGTTGTTCATAATTATAATGCAGCCATGTTTACACAAGAATTGTTGGCTTTATTTTATTAAATGATTGACCTGGTTATAATACAAATGTTTATGGTAGAAATGTTTACAAAAACATGAAATAAAATTTTATGCAGCAATACCTAAAAGACTTTTAAATAACGTATGCTATATTCATATATCATTTTGAATTTACTTTAACTGTGTATAACAAAAATTATTAACCTTTAATAATGGTTTTGATGTTTAATATAATCCATGTTTCTCATTACTGAGCTGTCCTTAATTATTTATTTTGTAGGTTTCTTTCCTCTTGCTATGGGTATTGTTTCGCACGAAAATGAATCTAATTGGTCTTGGTTTTTATCCCATCTGAAAGGAATGCTTAATGAAGATCGGCCTTTAGTTTTTATGTCTGATCGTCAATGGGGTCTTGTTTTAGGTGTTCCCAAAATATTTCCTTCTTCATATCATAGCTATTGTTTACTTCACATGGAACAGAATATTGGTACTGTTGTCAAGGCGGGTAAAGGTGATTCATCTATTGTGGAGTTGTTTAAACTTTGTGCTAGAGCTTCTAATGTGTATGATTTTGAGCGATATCTTTCCAAATTTAAAGATATTGGGGGTATATCTGCAGAATTTTTTTTAAGAGATAAACCGTTTGACCATTGGGCAGATTTGTTTTTTCAAGGAAAGCGTTATGGTGAGTATTCTTCTAATGTTGCAGAAAGTTTCAATTCCTGGATTTTGGAAAATAGAGTTATGCCTATAACTTCTTGTTTGGATGGTATTCGTGTGAAAGTTATGGAGCAAATGGCGAGACGAAGAGAGGAATGTTGTCTATGGACAACATATCTTTGTCCTGTTATGGAGGAACGTTTGTCAAAGTTAGTAGAAGATGGCTTTGGTTGGGAAGTTTTTAAGTCTTTGGAATTTGTGTTTGAAGTTAAATCTCCTAAGTCACAGGTTGTTAATCTTAAAAATCGTTTATGCTCTTGTAATCAATAGAGAGTTACTAGTTTTCCATGTGCTCATGCAATTAAGTGCATTAACAAGTGTAGATTATCAGTTTATGATTTTGTGGAGGACTATTTCACTGTTACTGCTTTCAGATCTTCATATGCTAATGCTATCAATCCAATTCCAGATTTTGATAAGCCAATTGTTGCTGAAAATAATGTTTTGATTAGGCCTCCTAAAGAAATTCGTGGTGCTGGAAGACCATCTACAAAGAGGCGTGGTGGATTGGATATTCTCAAAGTAAAAGAAACAGATGCAGTCAGTGTAATAAAGTTGGCCACAACAAAAGGAATTGTCTTGGTTCTTCAAAAATTTAATAAAATCTATGTGTTTTGTTACTGCAATTGAGAAGTTTTTTAAGTTTACAGCTGCTAAAGCTTATAGAAAAATGCAGTTAGACATTGTGAAATCATTAGAAAATAAAATGTGATATGTTTTGGTTATTTTTTTTTAAATTTGTGATATCTGCTGTTCCTCTGCATTTTGGTATTGATATTTGTATTCAATGTTATATGTACTTATCATTTCAATTGAATGCTAGTTGTAACTAGCATTTAATTATAATTAGTATTCAGTGTTCTGTCATTGAAATCAATCATCTTTCATTGTATACAACTGAGTAAGCTTTTGAGCAAGAATGAAGGATTTGATGATGATGATATACTGTTTATATGATTACTTGGTTAGATTATTTTAGTGGTTTTGTAATGATTTTTCAGTATGATGATGTATTGTTTATATGAAATTGTGGAACATCTGTTCCCATATTTCTTCTACACTGCATCTGAATATCTTCTGTTATTGTTAAAAACAGCAGTTGGAAAAAATAATTAATAGTAATTTGTAAATGAGATATCTTCATTATGCAAACTGCATCTCTCTGTTTCAGAAAATAACATATCCATAATTGCCTATATCTGTTTATCATTTCAGTTTGTAAATGAGATATCTTCTGTTATTTGTAAATGAGATATCTTCATTACAATAAAACCACTATCTCCATGTTTCTACCCCAGCACTTACCATATCCATAATTGCCTATATCTGTTTATCATTTCAGTTTAATGCTAGTTATAAGTAGCATTACAGTGTAAACAATAGCCAACATATTTGAAATGGAGTCGAAACATTGGAAATGATATAAAAATTCGATATGGATAAATTCACACATTATTGATCACTGTTCAATCACTGAGAAATGTATTTTCGCATAATGCTAGTTCTATCTAGCATTTCAGTATAAAACATCATTTGGTACATCAGAAATACAATAAAAGCATTATAAAACAAATAAAAATGACACTTGAGTATATTGATAGTTTATACATTGTAGTTCATGCATTGAAATTAGACAACTATTATCAAATCAAATTCAAATCAAGAAGTTCAAATTCATCTCCACAGTTTATACATTGAGAACAAAATTCAATTACTGGAAAACATATAAAACTTCATCTCAGACTCCATCTCAGATTCCATCTTAGACTCCATATCAGACTCTTTGTAGAGTTTCTCGAAGAGTTCAAATATATCCAAAGTTTTTCGAAGTTACAATGCAACAGCTTTTTTTTTATGTAGAATCTTTGCAGAGTTTCTCCAGTGACCAACTGTATTGTGGATCATTGAGTATGCTATACACCACTACAGCTCTTAGGTTTCTAAGCATTTCCTTTGGATATTTTTCTGGTACCTCATCCTTGTCCAGTTTTTTCATGTTTACCATGACAAAGAACGCACAATCAAGTCTGTTTCAAATATACAAATGTTAGTTCATATTACAGTAAAACCTAATTCTAAAATAATATTGCTATTTTTACTCCAGAATTCTAAAACATAGCTTTATATTTCGATCACAATATTAATCAATGCATTCATAGAGACAACATTGCTGTGTGTGGAATGTGCATGCTTATACATTATCTTTTTGTTCAATAAGTGCAGATCAATGAACTGTTAATTAGCAATGCTAGTTTTAATTATCATTTTGCATATTTCATGCATTCTTCTGCAATTTAAAAATAGAAATGATAGTTTAAACAAGAGAAGAAATGAAATTATTTACTTACGAATCTGAATCCTGTGGTGGGCTTTTTGGCTGCAGCATTTTAGGTTTGTGAAATTCTTTGTTCAGTATTCCTAATTCTGCCCATTTTGTCTTGAATATCAATTCAATTTTGTCTTTCTGCAAGAAGTAAAATTAGTGCTGTATATTAATGTTAGAGTGATTTCAAAAATATACTTTTCTTACAAGAACGAAGGCTTGGTTGTAGCTGGGGTTTGAAGTCCTTGTTGATCTATTTTTTGGTTTTGTTGAATCATAATGACTCCACTGCATTGTTTCATAATTTAGCATCAACCAGCTCCAATGGTTTGCGTAATGTAGAGGGAAGAAAATTTTCTCTGTAAATTCATCTTTGACAATGACATATACTGTTGGTATAACTATGTCTTTGATCACAGTTTGATGGTCATGTGTTAAAGCATTCTGCACATTTATATGTATTAGAATACTTTATATTAATTTTTAACATTTATATTAAAAAGATTATACATACCATCATCATTGTGGTGAAGTAGTAACTGTGTTCATACATTTCTTGATTGTAATAAAACCAATCAATAATCTGTTAAACCAAACAACAAAGGTT
The DNA here is from genome assembly GCA_030737815.1 of Allium fistulosum. NCBI lineage: Eukaryota > Viridiplantae > Streptophyta > Magnoliopsida > Asparagales > Amaryllidaceae > Allium > Allium fistulosum. The sequence continues at coordinate 1,119,823,716 of CM060904.1, read as the reverse complement.
GTAAGTTTCATGGGATAATTAATTTATTTTGGATCAGGAATATTAATGCTAGTATTCATTTTCATTTATATGTTTACTACATTGTATGCGTTGAAAAATGCAAATGATCATTTAATCAGTCATCTTGGACATTCTATATATTTATATGTGGTTTACAAATATCAATGTTATTTTTAACTCCCATTCTTTCATTCAATACATTTATATGCAGTTTGAAATTTGAATGCTAGTTTTAACTATCATTCTCTCATTCTATACACTTATATGCACTTAAAAAACTATGAATGCTAGTTTTATTACTCATTCTCCCATCCTAGACAGTTATCATAATTTTAATTTGATGCATACCTGTCCATCTGTAACCCCCTCGAACAGAACAACTTCCAGCATAGATTTAACTATTGTGATTCCTCCTTTGTGTCCTTCATCTTTTTCATATGCTACAGTGCTGTAATTGAAAATTAATAATTGAACTATATTTTCCTTCAATTTTATTTAGTAACAAATATAATGAAATAAAAAATATTAGAATTCTTACTTCTCATTTTTGTTAAAGTTGAAGAAAGTAAGAATTTTGTTTTGCTTTTCTTCATTCAATAATTGTAGAATACTGCTTTTTGTGATATCCTTACTCTTGTAGGTTTTACTTGATTGCGAGTATCCATCAACATCAATAATTTCTTCATTATCAGTTGTTCTGACTTGTTCATCTGTTTCAGTTTCAGATTCATGTTCATAATCTGATTCTTCATTTTGTTCCTCTTGTTTCTGTTCATTTGTATTTTCTTTCTGACCTTCCTTGGTTTCAAATTGTTGCTTTTGGTTTTCATTATCAACATTTTTCTTTGTTTTTCTGCACACAATTTCATATTGGCAATCAGAATCAATTTTACTCCTTCGTTGGCGCTTTTTAACCCTTAAAACTAAAGAGTTTGGTTTCTTCTGCGTTTTTTCATGCACTGCTGGTGATTTTTCTGTTGCCTCTGAAGGTTTGTTTTGATCCTGTTGTTCTTTCTCTTTCCGCATCTTTTCAATTTCCTGAGTTATTTTGAGATCAAATGATGGTGGTTCTATTTCTACTTTTTCTTTTGATCTTAAAATCTTGATTTCCTTTTTCAATTGTATGACAGTGCCTTCTGCTTGTATTCTTTTATGTTTTTCCTTTTCTAATTCTTTTTCACTTTTCTTCAATTTATTTTCCAACTGTATGATGTACTGCTGCATTGTCTCAACTTGGTCTTTTGATGTCTCTTCCACATTTTCTATTTTGTGCATCCCAATATTCTCATTATTATCCAGCTGGACAAATTTTTGTTGGCTTTTTTGTTGAAGAAGTGCTTTTTCATCTTCAGTCAGATTTCTTATTTCAACAAAAATCTATGTAATAACATAAATAGTAATGAATCAGGTAACATACAAGGATGAACTAATTTTATATATAGTTGTCATTTTTCATGTGATGCTATATCTGACTATCATTCTTTAGTTATACTAGTGTTATGATATAATAACAAAATGACAACTGTTGATATACACTATGTTATGATATATTTATCTATCATTATATATTTGTTATACTAGTGTGATAAATAATACCTTTCTACTGTCCATGTTTATCAATGCTTCTCTTGAGATCACCTTTTTCAAGCTTGCAACATTCCACCTCCCAAATCTAGGTAAGTTTGAACAGTATGTTGCTAATGGAGGTATCAAATTCACATGCTCACATAGGAAAAACTACAAATAAAATATTACTTGTTAAAACATATAATGTGTATAATTTAATTTATACAGATAGATGCATGAACATAAAGTTAGATTGCTGTACTTACAATAGGGAGCATGGAACAACCTGGTATGTTTCTTGGCTTTGTTTTGAAAGTTGTCAAAGCTCTAATCAGTGAATGATGAATTGTAACTGGCCAAGATACTGAATTCATTTTGTTTTGGTCTAGGATATAGGGAATATATCCCCATGGTAAGTATCTTTGGTTATCAGGAAAGAAGAAGGTTATCATTGCAAGAATTATAAGCAATTTTGGAAAATCATTTTCATGTTTAAATTGTTGTGTTTCTAGCACATTATTTATCTTAGAAATTGTAAGATCCTTTGTTATGTGCTCTATTGTTCCAAAGTTTCTCAGTACAAAATCTTTGCAATTGTCTGGGAGTATTTGTAAACTCATTTTCGGTACTGGAAAAATATTTACTCCAAACAAAGGTAAGCTAAAGATAATTGCAATATCTTCAGGTTTGATTTTTAAAAAAATATTCCCTACTTTAAAAGCTTCATCATTGATAGAAAATGTTTCTATTATATCATCTAAGGTTGTAGATGATTTTGTAAAAGCAGGTATGGATAAAATTTCTTTAAAAAACACTAGCATGAATTTTTCAAACGGTGTTTGTTTTAAATAATTTAATTGGTCTATAAGATAACCTCCTTTTTCCTTAATTTTCTTGAAAATTTTTATCATTGGCAGTAAGCTACATCTATACTGAATTTGTTTTTGAGATACTTTCTTTGGTTTTTTTCCTTCAGTTTTTTTTTGCTTTCTCCAATGTTTTACCTTTTGATCCCTGTACAAAAAACTGTGAATGAATAATTTGGTATTTAACAAACTATAATATTGTTTTTATGTCTCATTTTTTCAATGCTTTCTTATTTTTATCTATCAATTTTTTCAACTATGAAAGCATAATTTACTAGTGATATATACATCTATCATTCTTTTTTCAAATGCTATATTTGTCTATCATTTCTTTTTTTCACTGTATGCTTCTAAAGTCGAAATATTGAATGTTATGTTTGTCTATCATATGTTCATCTATCATATTATATTTTAATATGATGCATACAAATCAAATGATATATTGAACTATCATTCTATAACCATCAAAAACAGTAAATCAAATGATATATTGAACTATCATTCTATAACCATCAAAAACAGTAAATCAAATGATATATTGAACTATCATTCTATAACATTCAAAAACAGTAAATCAAATGATATATTGAACTATCATTCTATAACCATCAAAAACAGTAAATCAAATGATATATTGAACTATCATTCTATAACATTCAAAAATAGTAAATCAAATGATATATTGAACTATCATTTATCATACTATACTAGCAAATACTGTAAATAAAATGATATATTCAACTATCATTCTATCATGATATGTTTCTCCAACATTTTTTTCAATGCTATATATTTCTATCATTCTATAAATATTCATCTTATCATTGTCTATCATCTGTCAAAGACTGAATGCTATGTTCATCCATCATTTCATATTTCAATATTACACATGCAAATCAAATGATATACTGAACTATCATTAAAAAATTATCCATCTAATTATTTTTTACCATCAATATTATACATGCAACAAATCAAATGATACATTCAAATCAAATGATATACTGAACTATCATTAAAAAATTATCCATCTAATTATTTTTTACCATCAATATTATACATGCAACAAATCAAATGATACATTGATCTATCATTCAATAACAAATCAAATAATCAGTTGTTTTACCTTTGTTTTTCTTTTTCTGTTGACGTTTTCATAAGTAAGCTGTTGTTTCTTCCTTTCGTCTTCATTCATAGTTTTACATGCCCTAGGTTTTTTCGTCCTCTTTGTATCTTCGTCAATCTCATCTGAATCAACAGCCGTTGATGAAGTAGTTTTTCGCCTTCTCTTTACTGCTGTACGCATAGCATTGGAAACCCTACTTTTTGAAATCGTAGGTTCATCGTTTATTTGTTCAGGATTTATTGAAATATTTTGATTTACGTCGATCGACTTAGATTCTGAAGTCGATTGCGCTTTTAAACCAGTTTGAGGAAGAAAATTGATTTCGGTTTGGGTTACCATTGTTTGATGAAGAAGAAATTTTGTTTGCAGAAGAAATTTTGTTACAGAAGTATTGTTTGCAGAAGAAATGAAACTACAGAAGTACGAACGAAATACAATTTTTGACGCTTGTCCTTCAGACCAAAGTTTAATTTTAACGTCCGTTAAAATTAAATTTTATTAAACTTTTTCCTTTAAACTAATTTCCTCTTTTGAAATTGAAAATAGGGACCTAATTTTCATAACTTATTCGGAAGGGACTTTTCTTACATCATCTTTCAATTGCAGGGACTTTTGTTATACATTTCCTCGTCCAGCCAAGTATTCAAACGGTCTTTATATGTTGAAAATTAGTTCGGAACAACATATGCAAAAGTGGCCACGTGTTATCTCCGTTCTATCCTTAGATTTGAACTCATGAAGCGAGGTTTTTAATCTCGTGTGTAAGGTCCATTTGGACTTTGCAGGCAAAACCTTTTCAGTCAGACCATCATATTTATTATAAAACCTTCGTCCTCGTATGATTGAGATCACATCCATTTTTATATTTAAACATCATGGTAGGTAAACTCGCTTATATAGTCCTATTATCATCATTCAATTAACATAAGTTTCCTTATTATACTGCATTTACTCTCCAAGCTTGTCAATTCAATAAAACACTTCGCGATACAGCTTGAACATCGTTATCGCACCCCGGCATTCAGGTACGTCAATTTTCTCAAATCCTCTTCTACGATGTAAGTAAAACTGTTACTGCGGAACAACTAACGCAAAACCCCTCTTTTAGCCGCCGCCGCCGCTACTTCTCCGTTGTAGCAAACGGAAGTTCAAGAGTCTGGTCACCACTCGGTGAGGGTAATAGTAATCACCGTAAGGACGAAGATATGAAGTACGTTCTGGTGACCGGCGGTGTCGTTAGTGGACTTGGAAAAGGAGTCACCGCTAGCAGTGTGGGCGTCGTTTTGAAGGCTTGTGGGCTTAGAGTCACCTCCATCAAGATAGGTCGTTTACCATCCCTAAACTTTTTATTTAATATTAAAATTAAGCTTTTTTTTCTTGGTTATATTCGGTTTGCAATTGATATCTGTTTATTGTATTTAAATACAGATCCGTACTTGAATACGGATGCTGGGACAATGTCGCCTTTTGAACATGGAGAAGTTTTTGTGCTTGATGATGGTGGCGAGGTTTTTTTCCTAGGTCCTTCATAATGTTAAATTTTTTCTATGTGCAGCATAATCATCTCTTCGGAAAATCCAGTTACAAAGATTTTTACTATCAAAAATAAACTTCCAAACACCTCATCTGTTTCTTCTTTGTTCCATATTCATATAAATTAAGAAATAATTTTATCCGACTGGGTATGGATAGCGATGAAGCTTATGCCTTTAGCAAGACTCTATGTGAATTCATGATATGTGTTTATGTTTCCTTGCATTTCTGAGAATTTGTTGGCATGGTAAGCTTGCAAATGCTAATGACTTTGGAGATGCATTTGGTAATACAAAATCACAAATAGAAGGAAATAAATATGTAAAAGAAAGAAAGAGAAGATTTTGTTTCTCCTAATTAATAGACATATTTGATTATATTTATTTCACTCTCTAATTGGCTAATCAATTGATTTTTTACCATCTAATATTAACTTGGGCATTAAGTAATTGACGTTATAAATAGAGCCTAGAAGAGAGAGTGTAAAATGCGTGGAAATCTATTTGCTAATTCTCTCTTCTTCCATCTGTGTTCTTCTCCTCCAACAATTTTAGCCATAGAGATTAAGACTCCCTTTCTCAATTTGGTTATCGGTTCAATTTGTATTTTGTTTACTTTTATTTTGTTCGATTAACTGTAAACAAATTTTGGTGAATCAATAAAGAGGGTGGTTGGGTGTAATCTCTTGCGTATTGATATTTGATTTCATGTCCGTTTATTTTCTATCCAAATTTATCTCTTTGTGATTTGGATGATAAAAGATTTATTGGGAAAAACTTCCGCAAATCAAAGTTTTCACTGCAGCATCAATTACAGTGATATTTAATTTGAGCATAACATTTACATTTTTTTTGGGTAATATTTCAGTGATTAAGAAAATTTGAGTAGCAGTTCATCTGCTTGGTCAATGCTACATGGTGCCGGCAATAACAATCATAACATCATTTTTTTTAAATTTTATTTACTTTGTGTGTGTGCGTGCTTATGTGCACGCGTAGTAATTCTAGTTCAATTTTGGTTACAATATGTAGAATTGAAGCTTTGAATACTGGCAAATTGGCCATAATTGATTAGGCTATAAGGGTTCTAGCCATTTCACTGATAATGCGTATAAACTTATTTTGTCTTTTAAATTGTTCTGGACCAAATTATGACATTTCTCTTACGGATTAGATGAAGTCACTTATGCTTTGTATGCGTTAGAATTATGATCATAGCAATGATAAGTGTTGGAGTATATTAAATCACATCACTGTAAATCATTATTTACAAATACAACATTATTGTCGATTGCTTTGAACAAGAATATATAGTAATCAATATTAAAAATACAATTGCACTGTAATTTTTCATATTTAACTTACAAGCCTCACTTTCCCTCTTGCACCTGCATAGAATATTGTAAAATCATGTACTTGGCTCATATCATATGTACCAATATAAAGCTGACTGAAATATAAAAGCATGCTATTTACACCTTCGTGGACATGATGATGGTACTCCAATTTCTTTTGTAGCATCCCAAAATAAATCAGAGATTGCACCCAACATAGTTACCCCTGCAAAATATGCCGAACTAACTTGTGAGCTTTTATTTATCAAAAAACCTCGACATTGTTTCAATGGAGGTTTGTATATATGTCAATTTAAAAGTTTTAAGTATACATATGCCAGTGCGGGACTATTTTTCTATAGTGTTCAACAGGTGGACGTTAGATGGCTGGTATTCCGAATTCTTATGCAGTATTATTTATGAATTTTGCGCTGTCTTAGCTACTAAATGAATGTGTAATTGCTTAAATATATATATATTTGTTTAAATCAACTGATATCAGCTTGCATATTTAGGTTGATTTGGATCTTGGAAATTATGAACGCTTCTTGGATGTAAAACTAACCAAAGACAACAATATTACTACCGGCAAAATATATCAGGCAAGACTTTAATTGCAATGAAAATTAAAATTAATTTTAACAACCAATCTTTCCACAATCATCGACTTTTAAACAAGTTTCTGTTTTACCAGTCGGTGCTTGACAAGGAAAGGAGGGGTGATTATCTTGGAAAGACTGTTCAGGTTATTATTGGCTGTACTTATTTTGATAGGATTTATATATTGGCATCCGATTGCACAAGCAACCTCTCTCTTTTTAAATAAGCATATGGCTTCATCAATCTTTAGTACTATCCATATTCATTCCAATTTTTAGTATCAGCTTTCTCGAATCTTCTTTACGAGTCATCCAAAATTTTACTTATTTGAATGAATATACGAAATATGCTGACTTCACCCAATCATTTTTGTATATATTTGGTGGTTATAAGTGTTTTTAAGTCAATAGGTACAGGGCTTTCATCTAAGTGCACATCCAACCATACACAAGGGCTTTGTCAGCAATTAGCTTTATATTCAATTACCGCCTTGAATTATTGGATAAGTTGCTTTAGGTTGTTCCACACATAACCGATGCAATAAAGAACTGGATTGAGTCAGTTTCAGTTGTTCCAGTTGATGGAAATAGTGGCCCAGCTGATGTATGTGTAATAGAGTTGGGTGGAACTGTAGGTATGATCTAGAGCGCAGTTTCGTTTAGAACTGTTATAATATTCAGTATTAATATAATTTTAGTTGAGCATGTGAAAACTTTCATTGGTGTCCGTTTACAGGTGATATCGAATCTATGCCATTTATTGAAGCTTTACGGCAGTTATCATTTTCTGTTGGTCAGTTTTAAATTCTTATTTATCCTACTGTCTTATTTGATTGCATGCGTTATGACAGCACTTCACCGTTTTCCTATTGATTATGAATATATGATCTAATTGGTACCTTAATGATGGAGCAAAATTCACAGTATCCTTCCCATTATATATAATTGTCAAGAATTATTGTCTGCTGCATTATTCAGAATTGTTTTACATGGAGAATATTTACATTTCCTGAGAACAAAAGATCATAAGAGTGATTTCCCTCATATATTATCATGTGTTTTTATGTATCATTACTATATTAGATATATTAGATGATGCATAAACAAACATCCAATTCTATTTTTCAGGAAAGGAAAACTTCTGCCTAATTCATGTTAGCCTTGTGCCAGTGATTGGGGTAGTTGGCGAGCAAGTAAATATTCCTAGAACCTACTCGAACCGATTCTTTTTGTTCTGAGAAAACATTGTATAAACTTATATGCATCATGCATTTCTAAATCCAAATATTCTTTTTTGTGATTTATAATTATACAGAAAACTAAGCCAACTCAACATAGTGTGAGAGAACTAAGGGCACTAGGTTTGACTCCTGATTTACTAGCATGTCGCTCAACTCAGGTAAATAGTAATAAATGGTGATAACTTTTCATTTCTGTACTTCACACCTGAAGGCTATCTGTTTTGCATAATTTGGACATGCATTTACAGATGTATTTGCAGTATGTATGAAGTTTGATGTTTACTGACATATGTATGATGCATAATGATTTTTTCCCCTCTGGACTAAGAATCTTTGTACAGAAATAAATGTAGAACAGGTGTTTATTCCTGTATGAACATCAGTTGTTTGTGACTTTACCAATATATGAACACATCTAGCAGCAACTTTTTTTGGGTTTTTGTGAAAACCCTTGCCTTTTTGGTACACCTGGTCCACCGACCATGCAATTGTCGGTGATTTGTTTGGCAAAATTTTGGAAATGAAAATTATATAGTCCAAGTTTGATCTTTGACATTGTGAATTTCCTTAAATGTGTAAGTTGGAAGAAGAATGAAAAACGTTCATCTATCAATATTTAGTTGATATATTTGTTGTGAAAAATAAGACACGAGATTTTTATTTGGAGATTAGTTTGTCTTCTTAAGTCGAGTAAGTTTTCTTCTAATTATTTTACCAAATATTTTCTTTTACATTTCATTAAAGTGAAACTCAATATCTTCTTGAATGATTTTCTCCTTTTGATTTAGCCTTTACTGGATGGTACGAAGGAGAAACTCTCAAAATTTTGTCACGTCCCGGTAACTATATAATTTGTGCTTACATGTACTATTTGTGAAGGTGTCTTATTGTCTCATTCTTGGATTTTATCTATTCATTAGATAACTAATATACTGAATATCCATGACGTTCCAAATCTTTGGCACGTTCCACTATTACTTCAGGTGAGTCCCTCTATCTTGTCAAAAGGTAAACATTTTCCTTGGGAATTATACCAAATGTTCCATGTCAACATTTTTGAATAACCAATTAGCTCATGCTTTGGTGATATGCTCTAATCACGGTCTTTATTCAGACCCAAAATGCTCATGAGGTTATACTTAAGCAATTGAACTGTATCAGGTAAAGTTTAACTACCTTTTTATCCTGTTTACGCTACGTTTATTCTCATATATATTAGTACATCTGATATCAAGAATTATTCATTTTTTTATTTAAAAATATTTCAGCATCGCCTCTCCTCCCGATTTAGAGTCATGGATCAAGATGGCAGAATCATACGATAACCTTACAAACTCTGTTAGTAAACTTTAAGAGCCTCTTCATCTATGTGAACTTTAAGTTATCAGTATTAAATAAATCATGTAACAAACCTTTTATTCTTTTGCAGGTGAAGATTGCTATGGTCGGGAAGTATACTGGTTTTCCCGATGCTTATTTATCTGTAGTAAAGGTGAGGCTGCACTTGTGCACAATTTCTTTCCATCTAAAGGATAAAAAGTAGACGCCATTGTGCATTCCGTAATTTTTTTTATGGAGGGATGAGAAAACAACTTAAGTTATTGTTTGTATGCAATAAACGTAATATGCAACTTGTAATCGCCTAATCTGGTCTTATCTCTTAACCATGGTGAGGTATCAGACCGTACCGGTACCGACGGTAACTGAACCGAAACCGAAGGGAAAAATTGGTTTCGGTTAGAGTTTTTTTAAAAAAATTCAAAATAAAAAACTAGCTAAATTAACATGGTCGACCTCGATTTTCTTCCTTGCCCTAGCGTCGTCGACTCAATTTTCGTCATGCCCTGGCGTCGTTGACTTGGCTTTGAGAGCGGCAGTCTTCGTCTTCAGCCACCTTCAGTCAGTCGTCTTCTTTGACCTCGATTTTGAAAAGCTTAAGATAAGGCAGTTTTTATTTCGTTCTTGGGTTGTCGACTTGATTTTGAGAGTAAGAAGAAATACGTTTGGTGGTAGGAACGAGATTTAGGTTATCAACAAAATGACTGGACTGTGTGTTGGGCTTATTTTTCTTAGGTTGATTTGGGTTGGGTTGGGCTTTATTATTATTAAGTACTTGGGTTATTTTGAGTTGGGCTGGACTTTTTTACTATTAAATTTAAATTATTGTTTAATCAAGTTTAATTTATTATTAAGTTGAATTTACTGTTAATTTTAATTTGATTAGGGGTTAGTAAAATTTAGCTTGTTGTTTTATTTATAAATCTTTATTACGTTTTCATCAACAAACCATTGAAAATCGAACATGGAACTGAAACCAAAATCAAAACCAAAACCGGAACTTTCGAAATTTCCGAAATCGTCCGAAATTATGAAAATTTCAAATGATCGAAACCGAGATCGAAGCCGAGTTCTCCAACCTTGCTCTTAACCACTATGGTAGGATAGGTTTGTTCCATACAGAAGGGAATTTGATGGTTTAATCATGTCTTCTTTGAAAATTATATAGGTTTGGTAATTTTTAACTTTCCTTCCATTTTTTTCCTGCTTTGGCATACACATCTAGAAACTATGTTGGTTATAAAGAAAACTCCACACCCCCTTCCCCCTCTTCCCTCTTAATATGTATACCTACACACACTCTTCTATTGTGTTTATAATATTGCTTTTAGCTAATCTCTAAGGATTTTTTTACTTATGTAATCCACTTTTTAAAACAAATTAACATTTAAACTACTTACACAACATTATTCACAAAAAAAGAAGAAAACTTTCACTCCGCATGACAAAATGTGGTATTTTGCTATGGGTTGTTTCAAACAGCGACAATACTTTTTCTAAAAATAATTCTACATTTGTATGGGTGCTACTTGAAAAATACGTTTGGTGGTAGGAACGAGATTTAGGTTATCAACAAAATGACTGGACTGTGTGTTGGGCTTATTTTTCTTAGGTTGATTTGGGTTGGGTTGGGCTTTATTATTATTAAGTACTTGGGTTATTTTGAGTTGGGCTGGACTTTTTTACTATTAAATTTAAATTATTGTTTAATCAAGTTTAATTTATTATTAAGTTGAATTTACTGTTAATTTTAATTTGATTAGGGGTTAGTAAAATTTAGCTTGTTGTTTTATTTATAAATCTTTATTACGTTTTCATCAACAAACCATTGAAAATCGAACATGAAACCGAAACCAAAATCAAAACCAAAACCAAAACTTTCGAAATTTCCGAAATCGTCCGAAACTATGAAAATTTCAAATGACCGAAACCGAGACCGAAGCCGAGTTCTCCAACCTTGCTCTTAACCACTATGGTAGGATAGGTTTGTTCCATACAAAAGGGAATTTGATGGTTTAATCATGTCTTCTTTGAAAATTATATAGGTTTGGTAATTTTTAACTTTCCTTCCATTTTTTTTCCTGCTTTGGCATACACATCTAGAAACTATGTTGGTTATAAAGAAAACTCCACACCCCCTTCCCCCTCTTCCCTCTTAATATGTATACCTACACACACTCTTCTATTGTGTTTATAATATTGCTTTTAGCTAATCTCTAAGGATTTTTTTACTTATGTAATCCACTTTTTAAAACAAATTAACATTTAAACTACTTACAACATTATTTACAAAAAAAGAAGAAAACTTTCACTCCGCATGACAAAATGTGGTATTTTGCTATGGGTTGTTTCAAACAGCGACAATACTTTTTCTAAAAATAATTCTACATTTGTATGGGTGCTACTTGAAGCAGCGTCAATACATTTTTTTTCTTTGTAGATACTGTACTGTTACTGTTCGAAATAACTTCAGTAGGGAATGTCACTTTTTGCCATATAGACAGAATGTAACATGTTTCTGTAAATAGTTTTCAAATTGATTCAAATATGAAATATGTTTATGAAAGTGGTCTTAATTGGCAAAAAGACCAATTCCTAATGCTGTAACAAGGTATATTGAAAATTCAATCACATTATTCCACATTTTACCTTTTTAGGCTCTTCTACATGCTTGTGTTGCTTGCTCTTTGAAACCGTTAGTTGAATGGATAGCTGCATCAGATCTGGAAGATGAAAGTGCACATGAGGTAAGTGCTTCATTAGTCCTTTCTTTTTATTGCTTTGAGTAAATTCTTGTTAGAAGTTTAACCTATATTTTTCAAGCAGACACCTGAAGCTCATGCAAAGGCATGGGAAACTTTAAAGGTAATGGTTACAGTTGCTTATTTATGAAGTTAATCGCACAAAACTCCTTTTTGAATGTTTATGATTCCGTTTTATATTAATATCTGAAAATTTCTATTGAGTAACCACACATTGAGAAATGATATTAATAGATTAAAAAAATTAAAATATTGTGTGGTTGTGGGTATTCTGGATGTCAGATTACCAGGTTATGACTTCAGAAGTTATAGATGCAGTCCGGGATAGTCAAATGTGGTTTGTGCAATTGACACTACATTACGAACATTGGTAGGTATTGCTTCTCTTATTGAAAATGTGTTAAATGTTTTACAAAAATGTGTAGAGCTGCTCATGCATTTTGGTACCTGGAGGTTTTGGTGATCGAGGTGTTCAAGGAATGATATTGGCTGCAAAATTTGCTAGAGAGAATAAAATTCCATATTTGGGGATATGCCTGGGGATGCAGATCTGTGTGATAGAATATTCTAGATCTGTATGTACATTTTGTAGATAAATTGGTAACTCCAATGGTTTATCTTAATTTAACAGTCCTAAAAATAATTGCCCTTCTAATGTGACTAGGTTATGGGTTTGGAAAAAGCAAACAGTGAAGAATTTGATGCTCAAACTTCACATCCTGTAGTAATTTTCATGCCCGAGGTATGTGATAACACAACTATTTAAGATGAAAAACTAAGCAGCCTTATAGGTATAACAATTTACTTCATCAGGGGTCAAGAACACACATGGGAAATACTATGCGATTGGGTTCTCGAACCACACATTTCAAAAATCCTAATTGTCTCACATCTAAGCTGTAAGCATGTTTTTTCCATAATTTTCTTATGGCATTAGATTAACTGCATTGATGATTAATGCATATAATGGCTATACTCTGTTTATATGATGTATTTTCTCTTCCATGGGCCATTTCAAAAAGAAAATTAATGTATTTTAATTGACAGGTACAAGAATCCTGATTGTGTGGACGAGCGGCATCGCCACCGATACGAGGTTTGTGATATCATTGATAATTCATATCTTTGAATCAGAGTAAACAATACATACATGCACTAAGACAAATATCTAAGTGAATCGACGCTTCATATCCATCTGATCTGTGCTTCAACATTCACCTGGTCGACCGATAGTAATACATTTATTTTTGATATAATACTGTTTTGAATTTTTTTTTTGAAACTTGATATATAGTTTACGAAAAGGTTGCGTTCTTTATTATGCAGTCATTATTGTCATTGTGTTCTTAAATCCCATAGATCAACCATAAGGATGGACATGAATACTTTATCTTCTCTGTCATTCTAATCGAATACAATTTTTTCATGCTGCTATCCAAAACCATCTCCTCAATAATTTCTAACTTTATCACATCTCCCTTTCTAACCTCCAAGTCAATTTTCTTTTAGTTTTCATCTCTTTCATCTTTATTTTCATACCGATGCTGACGTTTTTTTAATCATATATGGGTGCATTCTCAGTGAGAGTTCGGTGAACGTTGGTACATGAACAATAGTTCGTTGAATTTACGTTCTCGGACACATTGAATTAGCATATTTGATTTTGGATGTAAGTTTATGTTAATTTTCTTATTTTAGTTGGTTATTATTAGTTAAATAATTTATTAAATTATGAATTAATAGTTGATGATTAACAACTAATAAATTTTAATTTTAACTAATAAATTATTATTAATACATTATAATTAGTAAATTATAATTAATAAATGAAAATTGAAAACTAAGAATTAATAAAAATTCTATTGAGATACAATTTGTGACACCTGATCTGAACCGTTAGATCAATTCAGCCTCTTACGTAAACACAATGAGATGGTGTTAGATTTTGTGTCGCCTTTTATGTTTCAACAGCCCTCACATTTATAATTAATAACTTATACTAATATAATAAGTTAAATTTTTTGAGTAATAGAATAAGAATAAAAAAAATAGAATAAAAATAATATATTAAATTTAACGATTAATGGTTTTTAGAAACAACGGAAAAGGAAAAAACATTTTACTACTATGATTAATCAAGTACATCATGCATTTAAGCTAACAAATGTAAACTACAATGACCAACATATATTGTACTAATAATGCATAAAGCATAATCTAAATGAAAAAGAAAGTGCACAATGAACAACTAATGACCCCCTTATATTATCAAAAGTTCTTGCTCAATCTGTGCATGTGTTTGATCATCATTCTCCATTATATGCGGTTCCCTTCGAAATTTTTATTTAAATTTACTCTTGCGATCTTCCATTGAGGATAAATGCATTACTACATGCACTGATCCATATAGTTTTTGGTTTCCTCAAATTTGCGATCAATATGTTTTGAAATATTGGAACCCCAAGAAGAGCTTGATGATTGGAATCAAATCGCTACATATCCACCATATTGTGAACATCTTCATAAAATGTTATATGTGAACATCTTCTTTTTCGAGGAGCTACAAAGTAAGAGTGGTAGAACAACGAACATAAGAAGACATGTTATTATAAACATCATTTAAATTAACATCATTTTCATTTTATTTCACCGATTGGGAAGGAAGGACATCATTCAATTTCCAATCATTAGGAATTGGATCATCTTCTCAATTTCAGTTGTTAGTAGGAGTTTGATTTGATTCAGTAATTGGCAGATCATTCAACGTTTCATTTGGCTTGTTATCAGTCTCACAATCCCGAGTAGAGGTGACTATGTTCCTCCCAGTAGTCGTATCTTTAAAAATTTGCTTCATATGTTTCAAACTTGAGATCAGTGCAACTCTTAATTTCAGTATTCCAAATCCAAATTCTTATTGAAAAAGATAGTATATTGACAATTATATAAATTTTGTGAACATCTTAAAATACCCTTGCTCGATCCTACTATTATTCACCATCACCATCAAGAGTGTTAGTACTAACATCACAACCTGCCCCAGTTTAATTTTTGAGCTTTTCTTTCTTTGTGTACTCTTTGCAATAATTGTCGAGCTTATTCCTTGCTTGAATTGGCACAACAGTTGTCCAATAATCGACGTGAATTTTTATGCCATAAGCGTAAATTCTAGTTTTTCCTGTGGCCATCCGAAATCTTATTGAAAACGATAAGAAAAGTAATGACATGTTGACAATTATATAAATTTTGTGAACATCTTAAAATACCCTTGCTTGATCCTACTACTACTGTTCACCATCACTATCTATAGTGTTAGTACTAACATCAGAACCAACTCCAATTTTTTTCCTTAGCTTTTCCTTCTTCGTTTACTGTTTGCAGTAAGTGTCGAGTTTACTCCTTGCTTGTATTGGTACAACAGTTGTCCCCAGTCCCCACATGAGCGTAAATTCCAGTTTTTTCTACAGACCATCAAATTCCTCCATAGCAAATCTTGCAAATACCATGGACAATGAAGCAATACAAGAAAATGGAGGTTTTGTGCTCGAGAGGATGATACCGCTTTCTATGATCTTTTTGAAAAACTGCAAGTGTTGTTTTGTTGTTTGAGAATATGAAAAAGAAAAGTGAATCTGTAAAAAAAAAGACGTGAGCCTTACGTTCAATGTGATTAGACTTACGGTGTACATTAGATTTACGTTTGGTTTGAACCCTACAATTTTCATCGTTTGAGCGATCATTTCTTGATCTTAAACATAATCCTTACATCCCACATAGTGGATCAGATGCATCTGACACGATGTTAAAGGGGAAAAAATATATTCTTTTTCATTCATTTTAGGTTGATCTTTTAAGGTGTTATCATGAACAATTTTTCCTTTCGGATTAATTGGTATTTAATGTTATTAAGGTAATTGGATTTGAATTTTGGAATTAAATTTGACCTTTTAAATTATTATTATTTTATTTAAAATATTAGTCTAATTTAAAATAATTTTTACTTCAATTTTATAAAATTGTTATAAACATATATGCTCTATGAAAAATAAATTAGGTATGTAATTATTACATCAATGTCTAACGTATACAGGGACTCAGTTAACCATCATAGGTGAAATATATGTAACCAAGTATTTATAGATGCATTATATATAACATTTGACATATGAGTATTTTACTATCCGTTCGAATTTGAATATCAAATATTTAAAATGAACCAGTGGACTTATTACATTACTTTCTAATTAAAAAGGTGTTAATGCATATTTATATTTAAATAATAAATAAATATTCCAAAATCTAATTTTCTATGTTAGATCTAACTAATATTTACCATTAAATAATCTAAATATGTTTGAAATTTCTATATGAACACAATCGCGCAAGTTGTGTGTAAAAAGAAATTTGTATGTGAAAGATATATTCATTTAAATATACATGAATGCAATTTATTATTAATCAAGGACTAAGTAAATCCTTCCTCGTCAAATCTTAGTCGTCTTGGTCAGTTTTTTTCCTGAATTTTTCCGGCTACCTAAGTTCATCGATGGAGAAGAAATACCACTGCCATGCCACCCAATCCACATTCGACATCCATCATTGCGATGATAGATCTGCATGATAATTTTATCGATCGATCACATCTAGATCCATCCGTTTCGTCTTTGAGAGAACATTTCTCTAATTCAATGATGGAGCACAAAGTTCACCATTAAGATATAATTCATGAATGGAGAGGAAAGAAAAATTGTGAGGGCTCCTAGGTTTGTTTATCGCATCAATAGGTTATGTAGATATATCACCCATATCCACTATTCAAGAGATGATCCATTATAAAGGAGAGCTTCTCTCACCTAAATAATTAAAAATATTTAATTAGTCCATCTTCGCACATATTTTGACTTGCTTTATTTTAAATCAATTTCAATAGCAATATAAAATTTATTTATAAAATTTAAATTACTAAATTGGCCTAATAAACAATTAAATAAATATTTAACATTTATATATTTTATTGATTGATTTTAGGTCCTTTTAATAATGACAATAAACAATAATAAATAAAGCATTAACTACTATATTAATTTATCTATAATAATTTTTATCTTTTATAAAATATTTTCGGTTGAAAGCTGAGAGTTGCAGTTATGTGACTCTCAAGTGTGAATTTAGTCCCCAGTAATATTCAAACAATTTGAATGTTAAACTTGTATGGATTTCGCCGAAGCATAATAGTAGACATGAGTTCAGTTGCTTGCAGAGTATATACGTGAAATCCGTTTTCTTATGTTTTAAAGCAATACTCTTAAACAACGATATATTATGCATGTTTTCACTTCATCATCACTGTATCACATAGATATCTAGAGCTTGATCAATTGTCGAAATTCTAATAATATCTTTAATTAATTGCAAAGTACAACATTAATGCTCATGTTTTAATCCGATAACATCTTTTGATTAATTGATTTGTTTTGGTCAAGGGTTTTAACTTTAAGTTGACTACCAATTATGCTAATATTATCCTTCTGTTCGAAGTAGACGAATCCTTTCTTAAACAGTGTTTCACTTTAAGTGTTTCAATTTGTACCAAACTATGACGTTAATACAATCATCGTTGTCATATGATTGATCATAATCAAAACACACTTAAGATTCATACTATTCTTAAATCAAAAAAGCATTGTATATCGTCAAATGAGATCTTCTATTTGATTTATAATCAACTCATAGAACATAGAAAACTTTCAGTGAGTCATTTTGTAATTGTTCCAAACAATCATACGTACGTAACCCCTTGGCGTCTTCAACGATCATAAGTAATTGACCGTCCATTGTATGAAGAGCGTTACATACACTAGTCTCAACAAACGTATCGATACCTCGTTCTCAACACATCTTGACTAGGAACATTTAATGACAATATTTATTTAACTTACGAACATAGTCGTATCTGCAATGTATCAAATACTTTTCCTAAGGATATTTTATCTGTATACCTTTCATGTATTTAAAACATTACTTATGTCCAATATAACAATATGTACAATAGAACGTAAAACCAAAAGTGTACTTTATTTTGAACAGGCTTAGTTAAGTTATATAATCAAATTACACAACTTTTAACTCTATAAAGGCACATATTTCCTTACAATCGGACGTAAAGTCTCAGCAGTCGCTTGAACAATGTGGTAATTATATCCAAGAACAGGGGTATATTGCCATTACTAACATTGATGAATCATTATAACTCTTTATTCCATGTTTACTTGAGTATTTTCAGATCTTATTATATCATTATTTCCACCGTTGTCATACATTAGTGGTTTGAGAGTTTTGTAGTATTGTTTATGAGGATTTTTGAGGGTATCAATTTCACCTGTTAATTAGTGGTTCAGTTTTATGGAGTTTTTCTGATTGATTTTATAACATACAAAGACATGATTTGAAGTTCAGTTTTCATAGGTTTTGAAAACCATCCTATAACTGTAATAATACTCAATTATCCGAATAAAAAATGTCTTAATTTAGTATTATCTTAAAATTGTAATATTGCTTAAATATTCAAATAAAAAATGTCTTATATTAATTTTAATTATTATTTTTATTTGAAACTAGAAAAGTTCGATTTTAAAAATTGCATCATAGATTCGTATAAGCTATATTTTGAAAAAAAATAAAATCACATTTGAAAAAAGTGAACTTCAGTAAGAAGATAAACGTGAAATTTAAAACCGAAGGATAAAAATGTCAAACTATCTAATTTAACATTTTTCTGTTTTATGAATTAAAAATAATCATAAAAAATCATCAATATTTAAAAGTTCTTTCAGAATTTATAATTTAATGTCGGAGTTACAGTTTTTTAATTTGTTTTTTCTTCGATTTAGGCCACTTTTCAAAATTAATAATAAGTTTAGGTAAGTTTCAAAATAGATTACGGGTATAAATCTGTTATTTCCATATTGACGCTGATTCAGCCTTCTCTTATGTTGTATTTTGGAGACGTCATGATTTTTTTTTACTTTTCTTTGGTGCATTTTTAAAAGGAGCAAAGAGAATAAATTTTCTTAGCGATTTTCTCTTGAAAAAGTTTGAGAATGCTTTTTTTTTAAAGTCTTCATGGCGCATTTTGAAAAGAAGCCATGAGGACTTTGCTGAATGCGCCAACGTGATAAAAACAAACCTATATTCGTAATAAATTTTACAACTGCCCTAACCTTGTTATTAGTTTTGAAAAGCGGGCTAAATTGATTAAAATGAAATCCTTTTTAATTGGAATAAAAAATATATCTTATATTAATATTAGTTATTATTTTTATTTGAATTTAGACAATTTTAATTTTAAAAATTGCATCATAGATTCTGCATAAACTATACTTTGAAAAAAATCACATTGGAAAAAAATCTAATAAAGTGAACTTCAGTAAGAAGATAAAATGTAAAATTAAAAAATGTAAGATAAAAATGTCTAAACTATTTAGGTTAACATTTTTCTACTTTTTAAACTAAAAATTGCCATAGAAATCGTCAATATTAAAAAGCTCTTTTAAAATTTATAATTTGAAACAAGGTTCGAGAACTCGGTTTCGGTCATTTGAATTTTTCTTGATTTCGGTTAGTTTCGAAAGTTTCGGTTTTAGTTTCGGTTTTCGTTCCGGTATTAGATTTGTGTATTTTAGATGGTGAAGTAATATTAAAGGTTGTAAACAAAATACGCAATATAGCCTATAAGGAGATGATAATACAAATAATTATCATTTTATCATTAAATTTCAGTCCAAATCCATTTAAATGTAGGTGAACATTTAGTTTAGCCTAAAATAATTATCATTCAGCCCACTCATTCTTGTAAACATGTCCATTTAAACATGAATTAAAATCAGTCCAAGCCCATTAACTTCAGCCCACAAAGTCCTTTTAAATCCAAGATCAACTTAACCCTAACCCCTAAAACCACTACTCCACTTCTTTCTCGACTAACTACAGAAAAAAAACGAAAAGAAAAAAAACATTCACAAACGAGGTCGACGTCGATTATGAAGATGACGACGATGCTTGAATTCTTCTGGTCGATGTTCGAATTCCTTTCAAATGCTCGAATTTGATCTACGATGTCTTCAATTTTTGAGGTAATTTATGTTTTCAATTACCTTCTTTTAAAGTTGTTGAATTTTTTATTCGATTCTTCTCTTTTTTTTCTGCTGTTTACCCCTCTTTCTCACTTACTGCAGCAATTCAGTTTAAATTTTAAATTTTTTATATCGACAGGACCGGGATGAGATTTTGACCTAATCTTGTCCCGCCGCCGGTCGGAACCGCAAAAACAACCTTGGGAAACCCGGATCTAACATTTATATGGTCGCTTAGGTTCGAGATTGTGAATCAACATTCACATTGGATTTGGATCGTAGAGTTCATCGACTTGATCCGAGAATGTTGGTTGGATAGTTTCCAGTGACCTAATATCTAGTTGAGATGGCCGAAATCTCGTGGTTCCGGCCGGAACCTAATACCATGATTTGAAACAAAAGTTATTGTTTTTAACAAGGTTTGAGGTATCGGTCGGTACCCCGAAATTTCGGTGGTACCGTACCGGTATCGACGGTAATCGAAACCAAAGAAAAAAATCGGTTTCGGTTAGGGTTTAAAAAAATTTCAAAAGTCATCTAAATTAGCATACTCAACTTCGATTTTTACCTTGCCCTAGCATCATCGACTCATTTCTTCATTCTCCTAGTATCATCGACTCGATTTCTTCCTTGCCCTAGCATTGTCGACTCGATTTTGAGAGTGGAAGTTATCTTCGGCTATCTAGTAGCATCGACAGTTGATTTCGAGAGCGGTCGATTTTGCGAGCAAATTTTGTTTTTTTAGATTCGGCAGTTAATTTTGAGAGCAGCAGTTGAATTAGAGAGAGGGAGAAAATTTGTGAGATAGGAACGGGATTTGGATTGTTATTAAGTTGATTGGGCTGTTTTTTTTAACCTTGGGCTATATTATGTAAGATATTATTGTGTTGGGCTGTTAAGTTCAAATTCTTGTTTCATTAAGTTTAATTTATTATTAAATTGAATTTATTCTTAATTTTAATGTGATTAGTATTTAGTAAAATTTAATTTGTTTTGTTTTTACAAAGATTTTTGTTACATTTTCATTAATAAACCATTAAAAATCGAAATTGGAACGGAAACCAAAACCGAAACTTCCGAAATCGTCCGAAACTAGGAAAATCTTAAATGAGCGAAACCGAGACTGAAACCGAGTTCTCGAACCTTGGTTTTTAATTAGATTTTTTTCTTTCGATTTAGGCCGCTTTCAAAACTAACAAGAAGTTTAGGCAAGTTTCAAAATATATTAGGGATGTAGATTTTGTTTTTACCGTAATGACGCTGATTCAGCATTCTCTCATGGTGTATTTTGGAAATGCATTATTAATATTATTATTTTAGTTTTCTCATGGTGCATTTTCAAAATGAACAAGGGGGGAAAAATATTTTTTACTAATTTTCTGCTGATGCATTTTGAAAGGGAGTCGCGAGGGGTTTGCTGAATGCGCCAACGGGACCAAAAAAAAAAACCTGTACATGTAATATGTTTTAAAACTGACCTAAACGTGTTATTAGTTTTGGAAAAGTTGGCTAAATCGATAAAATAGTTCCTTTTAATTTGGAATATTTAGAACAATTGTTATAACGAGTGTAGTATTGGAAAGATAATTTGAAAACGACCTAAAATTGCTGACTTAGTAGGTTGGAAGAAACCATCAAAATACTCAACATTGGTTTGGCTGATTTTTTTCAAAATGTCCAAATTTGTTGCTTAAAACAAAATTCACAAAGGACTCTTTTTATAACCTTGCATGAATGGAGTCATTCATAAACGATCAAAACCAGTACAAAAAAAAGCAAAAGAAAAAAAGGAAAGGAAAAAAAAAACCTTCTTAGCGAGTTGTGCACCATTTTTCATGAGCATGCTTTGCTCATATTTTTTTCCTAATCAACCAATTCAAAACCCAATAAGGTACGATTATCAACACCGGTTACATTTCTACAAAATTATCTTTATATCTTGTGGATAGATGCACTTCAAATCACATAATATTTAATCCCACGTTCATCCTTTTAACCAGTGCACTAATTCTATGCTCTACATCTCTGATCTTTTAATCCTTCTTATTATCAGTCCAAATTAACGAAAACTCTTATACGAACTGATGAATCCAGCCTAATGCACTAATTCTATGCTCTACATCTCTAATCTCCTTGTCCTTCTTATTATCAATCCGAACAAACAAAAACTTATATGAACTGATGAATCCAGCGTATTATCTGGACAGGCGACCGCCCAACCCAAAATAGTCGGGATATGAAAATCTCCATTTATGCTCTCATACACATACCTGCTCTAGCTCTAGGTTTCTAAGCTTTTAAAACAATGTATATCTCACTTATTTTCGTGTTTGAGGGTCGGAGAATGCAAAGATACTATTCCAATCCCGATATTCTTATTTAAATTCCAAATTTGATTGACTAGTGTAAATTATGGGCCTCGTATAAAATATATATGTTTGAATATGTATCTCATTTGATTCACAAGTGTTCATATGAAAGGCGGTGTTAATCTGAAAAACTTTTGCTGTCATTCTGTATAAAAATTTGTGTTCAGTTATATCATTTTGCTTTTGCTTTTTAAATCTGTAAATTTCAGGTTAATCCTGATTATATTGGACAGCTTGAAAGTGCTGGCCTGAAGTTTGTAGGTAGCGATGAAAGTGGAAAACGAATGGAGGTATAAACATTTTTATACCAACTTTTTCAATAGTGTATACGATACTTGGAAAAAAAAAACATCTTTCCACTATTTCTTGATCAGGTGTTGGAGCTACCAAATCATCCATACTACATAGGTGTGCAATTCCACCCAGAATTCAAATCAAGGCCTGGAAAGCCTTCTGCTTTGTTTCTAGGTACCCACCTTTTTCTAATCTACCTATATATATATATATTATATAATGCAAATAATTCACCTTGGTGAAGCTTTCTACAAAATCTGAAAAACACCCTTGCATAAACTGTTTGTAAAATTAATTCCATCTTATTCAAAATGAAACTGTCAAGGTTCTATTTTTATGCAGTTCTCGTTCATTATCATTTGACACTTGAGTCACATTTGCAGAAAACTAAAATGTTTAAAGCCTACTTGTTTTTCGTTAAGAATAACTTTATTCTATTTCTGTGATATTAATATTCATTCTTATATGAACTTGCAAAGTACTGGTACATATAATTTAAATTTGCAAGTATCATGAGAAGTATAATTATGGTTTGGTTTTTTGACTTGGCAAGTGCATTGCTGCTTGCTTCACGCATGTACAGTATGATATACAATATGCAATACTTTTATTTCTGAGCTTTTGTTATACTAGTAACATGCACTGACATATTATTGTAAATACCTTAGGTCGCCTCACTATTCACTAGCATAAATTTGTTATTTGCAATTAGTTTCCCCTTCCATTATTTTCTTAAGTGGTACTGTATTAAGCTATTCCTTTATACCCTACTTGTCTATGCATAGAAGTTATATTTAAGAATTGTTTTGTAGGCCTAATTCTAGCGGCAACTGGGCAATTACAGAAATATTTGAGCAGCCTCCCCAAGTAAATTCACAAAAGCAACAACAATGCCAGTGAGCCCAATATTGGTAACTTCAATTTTGTGTCTACAAATTCAATTTTCCTGGTCTTTCTTATCTTATATTCTTATGCAACTTCTTTCCTATTATCAGATGTACAAAATATGTGTTGATAACCAAATTCTTTTGTACTTGCATGCGTAAATTCTTCATATCAGCTTTCATTTCAGATAATAACCATCCCTATTCCATCGTGCTCCATAAAACTGTGCTAGTTAGTCTTACTGACCTGTTTAGGGAAAAACCTTTCTTAATGAGCTCCTTGCTCTATCCTTTTCTGCTGTTGTCGTTGTATACAAATACAAGTAAGATATTCGATAGCTTTATCCATTTCCATCAGCTAAGAAAACCCAACCATAAGCAAAATTTAGAGTATCAATAGTCATTTACATAATTAATTATTAAAATTTATTATATTGACCTTTATTAAATTTGCTAATTGATATGCAAATGGTAATGTTAAATTCACACTCTCTTAATGGCGGTTGTAGCTGGAAACTCATAGAACAAATGTTGCCAAACACTTAAAGATGATTAGCATTGCGTAACTAACTATTATTATCGTCAAATCAAGCTAATGGGCAGTGCAAAAATGCAGACAGAAAATTAGGATATTTTTATCATTAATATCCAATTGTGTGTTGATGCATAAATGGTACATAGGGGGAACAAAAATCAATTTTGTTTCTTTATTTTACTAATCACATTCTTTAATTTGATATATATTTTTTTTTCTACGGAAGAAGTAAATTTTGTTCCCCCCTTAAACAGTTAATTTTTTCTCAAATAAACTCATTTTAATCTTTCTTTTATTCTAAATGTTTCTTCTGTTAACAGTCTTCTTACATTTGCCTTCATTACTTATTTATATTTTGGTTTTTATACCAGGATGAAGATTTGATCAAATGAAGTCCTAATTACATTGTAGGTCATTTGTTATGTGCAGAAGCTGTTTAATTGAAAATCCAGTAATTGCAATATAGGAGGTAAAATTTCCATCTTTCAAACTAAACTTGCTGGTGAATGACGGAAGATCTCTTTCTAGACGTTTGTACAGATTTAATTCCTCCAAAAGTTTGGTTGTTTTACATTTGAATGTTCTATGCATTAGCAATCGAAACGAAGGAATCAACAAAAACTAATGACCAGACTCTAACTTTTGGAGGACTTGGAATATAAAAGTATGATATTTGGTAAAGCAAAAAGGTTTGAATGGACTAATTATACTGTAAATTTGGCTTTTTTCAAGGCTTTTCACGGTTATCAGGAGTTTAATCAGTTGCAATATTATAATTCGTTAAAATTACAACTTAATTTTGGTTTTGATAGTAAAGCTCAAATCTGTAGAGGTTTCTCACAGTTTTTTCTTTCTTTCTTTTTTTCTATTAGAGAAATAACTGTTACTTGTCACAACTTTTCAGTTCTATTACATTATATATATATATATATATATATATATATATATATATATGGTTTAATGTTTGACTCTTCATCTCTCAATCTTTTAATTTTGAGAATAAAATAAGGGTATTGTTATTGACACTTCAGTTTTGGATATGAAGGGGTCAAATTTTGCAAGTATTCCATACAAAAATTAAATTGTTATGATGGGTATATATCATATTAATAAAACATAGATTTTTACCTCGTTTGTAAAACATCAAAACCTTAAAACACTTTCATTTACTCTCTTTTTTCTTCATTATTGGAAAAGGAAATAATGGCAAAAATAAAAAATTTATTTTGATCTTTACAATTAGATCCAAACTTTGTTGAGGGGATGGAAATGTAATTTTTAATTTATTCTGCGTTTTTTTTAACAGTAGTAAAAATTAGGATTTAAAATTATCGCGTTGAATGCTTTTTTGAATAAGAATCAACCTCGTCTCCTTTTCATTTTCAATTTCATCTGAAGGTGAGTTTCAATTCTCCATCATTTGATTAATGATTTTGGATTAAACGTTAATGATGGTGTGACGATCTACATTTCGGAAGGTTTAATTGATGATAATCCACATATGTCCGATTTAAACAATCCGGAACATAGATGATCAATGAGGTTAATTAAGATAATAAGAAAAGAAGAAGAAAACAAACACAGAATCTCGCAGCGGAACAATAAAATATAAAAATCAAATAAACAGTTCATTATGCTGTTTATTATACTTTTGATTATAATTTATAAAACATTTATCAGAGTTATATATATATACAACAGAACACATAAAAGAATGCAGCGGAACAAACAATGATGGAATAATACTGGTAATAATATACCAAATTTTCGTCTTCGTCCTTCAGAGAATAATCTTCGATAAGCTGAAAACTCAGGTCTGACCCGAGCGTGATAAACAAAACACTCGAGTCAGGACTAAAATATCCTTATGTAAGTCAATCGATAACACTTATAACATGAGTGTAATAGCGTCAGAGATGATTATGAGATTTCACATCTTCTATTCAGTGTATAACGTGCGTGCAATAACTCGAGAGATGTTACGGGATTTTCCATCTATTAAGGATCGTCAAAATATTTATATATAGTAGAATACGCTACATATATAATGTCTAGTCAGTAAAATAAATATATTTTTTAGTGTTAAGGTTTTACATTGATCCCCCTTAACGCGTTTTTAAGTATTGTCGTGTAGTTTGCATATAAAACACCAGTAACCCGTCGGTGGATAGGGTTGCGCCGTGATACGACAATACTAAACCAAAATTGTATGGGTCTCGTATACAAATAAAAGTATGACAAAGCACGTGAGGCAATGTCCAAGGTAGGATACTATCAGTTTACCCTTTCCAACTGGTTGTAACGCATCATAGCCATGATCGCTCACCGCGTCCAACGCTCCCAAAATCCGATGGTGCGCACCAATCAATCACAATGTAAATGATGACAATACGAAGAGTGCGTCCGTTAGAGGTAGCTAACCTCATTGACCGGTACGGCTCTTGTTTTAGTCATTTCAAATTGATCCAAATATCAGACCAATCCATCATCGTTCTCTTTCTTCAAATCCAGCAAACGACGCCAAATCCAACCACTTCGTTCTAGAGTCTTCTTCGCGTACACAGTTGTTAAAGTGGTTCCAATATTGACAAAGAGTATGCCAATAAGAGGCCTCGGTCTATTTAACAACCAATCGTTGTTTCACACCGATTGGTACTTTTACATTTCGAAAACAATTCGTATTTGATATCAAAATATCATATTCGTTTCAAAATCAAATTCATTTTGAAATCATCATATTTACTCAAAATATACCATTTCATTTCAAAATCATTTTCGCCTTAATATCCCGATTTCGCTTCCAAAATTGTTTCGAACTTCAACTTAGGTTATAACCTCATTTTAACTCAATTCATATTTAAATCCAAGATCTAAATATATACATTCTACCCTTTTGACTAGTTTGAATTTTTAGAAAATAGTTTAAATAGTTTCAAAATAGTTAAAATAGTTTAATAGAAATAGTTTGAGTATTGAAAAATGGTTTATATAGTAAAATAGTTTGGAAAATCAAAATAATTTGAATATTAAAAAAATAGATTTTTAGTAGTTTATACTAAAATAATTTTTTTGAAAATAGTTTCAAAATCAAACCGATTCAATTCCAAATTTTCTGATTCAAATCACTTTTTGAATTAATTTCAATTCCAATTCCAAATTGGTTTCAATTCCAATTACAAATAAATTTCAATTGCAATTCCAAAATAATTTCAAATTTAAACCATTTCGATTTATATCAATCTCTAGTTCGATTTTCAAAATATCGATTCAAAACACTTAAATCCAATTAATCTTCATATCCAATTTAAAAATCCAAATCTTCAAATAAAATACAATTTCGAGCTCAATTTTGAAATACCGTTTTATATCACTTTTACTTGGCAATATTCAAAGTTCGAATAAAAGTCCAATCCTTTAAATCAAATCAATTTCTGAAATTTAAATCATATTTCGGTTATAACTTAAAAATCTCAACCTCAATTATTTAAATCATTTCGTTTACCAAATTTAAATTTCAACATTCCGAGCTCAAGTTCTAAAATAATTTGGTGTTTATAATTTTGATTTTTATTTCTTTAAATCAAAATCATTTTAAATAAATTTCAAATCAAAATTTTAAAATCCTTTAATTTAACCACTCCGGTGTCCGTATATAATTTTCTATCCTATGGCCAAGTGATCAGTTATTTCAATTTAATTTCAGGGATGAATATATATCATTTCAACCTATTTCTTAATTTATTCAAAATAATTCAATTTACAGTTTTATAAACTATAAATAATTTACCAGGTGATAACAAGATATATATAAAAATAAATAAACATCTGAATCATCCAAAATATAAATCAATAGCATCCATCACAATCAATCATCCAAATAGTGAGTAAATCACAACAATTGCTCAATTATCAATAATCAGGAACTTTACTAACAATTTAATTCAAATTCACTTTAACCATCAATTTAAATTTCTGTCAGTTAAATTAGATGTCAATTTAAATGTCAATTAAAATTATCAAACAACCATCAATAATTTATATCACTTCATAATTTCAAATTTAACTACCATAAAAATATTTTAGTACGTTGCGAGCGTTATAAAACACTCACCTTTTATTTGCAATTGAAATTATTCCGGCTTCAAATAAATCCCAATCTAACTCCAAGCTGTAGACGACATCGATACGGTTGCACCGCAGCTCGTTTCGTCCGAAATGGACCTCATATGAGTTATTCAATTTTTAGTTCATCGATAAATTAAACAATTTATATAACTTAAATTAATTTTAATTACAAACTTTAAACTTCCTTACCCCAAACGACAACCCAGCCCAAACAAAATCCGGCCCACTTCCTTTTCCCCTTCCTTTCCTTTTTTTTCCTTTTCTTTATTCTTTTTTCCACGGCCTGAAGCCCACGAACGAAAACGACCCGGAAATCCTTCTTCCCCAAATCCTCCTCCCTTTTCTCTTCATCCCAGTGTGCATGTACACGTGCACACTATGATACCACGAACCACTTCACGAAACTGCACGATGACTTCGCCAACGTTCTTCTCGCGACGAACCACACTCGACCATCAACCCTACGTCACCTCCGCCTCGCCAATGCCAAACGTGACCTGGTCGTGAGCGCTTCGACCAAACTACAGTCGCGAATCTAAAACAATGATCGGACTTTACCAAATTTTTGCTACAGCTGCTATTTCCCACGACAAATTCAAAAACAATGCTCATCTCCCTTAATTCTTCCCCTATCTCACGAAATCCCCAACCCTAGCTCATATAGCCATTCGACTTTCACTGTCGAGTTGCCCAAATCATCGTCGCACTTCACGAAATTTGATTTTTAAAATTGGTTTCACTATTTTTCGTTTTCTAAATGTTGAAATTTTGATTTTTGAACTTCCCCCCTTTTTTTCTTTTCCTTACAGTGTTTGTTTACAGAGATTGAAATTCCTGAAGCTAACCTTCACAACACCTATATATATATATATATATGTTCAGGCAAAGGGTAATGATGCATTTGGTACAAGGTTTTTGGGCTCAAGAAGGATTTGTAGGCTGATGTACAAGGTTTTGATGGATTGATATGAGGTTTGGTGGCTTGGCATGAAATAGAATTGAAATATGGTTTTCAGCCTTCACTTCTTTGTTGACCAGGAAATGTTTTTAATTTCTTTTCTTCTTTCTTTGCTTTGCTTTGCTGAATTGATATACATATATTTTGTCTTGCTTTGGATACAAGGTGCTTCTCTTTTCTTTTTACTTGTAAATTTTGATTCTAAAAGCACGCTTCACTGTATTTTTGAGAATCGGGTAGTATTGAAATAAAAATAGTTTTAAGTCTACATATTCATATATTTTGTATTTTAAACTTGTATAGCTCAAAGAAATAAAAGTTAGCTAATGTATGAAAATAACATTTTTGTTAAAACACAATTTGTAAAAGATTCTCTCTTAAAAACGTTCAATGATTTTATTTAATTTTCTCATTTCAATCATACTATATTTTCATATATTTTTTATTCTTTTCTCACTTTCCATTTTATATTGTTTTTCTTATAGAATTTCTTTCCTTTCCACTTTTTTATTATCTATTGTTTTTAATATACTATTTTTACTTAGTTTATAGATATTATATATTTCTTTTTTTTAAACTTATACACACACACACATTTTCCTCATTCATTTATATTTATTATGAATTTGTTTTTAATTTACATATAAATTTTGCTGTTATGACTATACATAAGAAATTCCAAATTAAATCAAATTTCTATTTTGTAAATAAAATCTAGGAAATTCAAAATATTACCTTGGTTTAAAACTATTTATTATTACCAATTGTTATTTAACAGGGTTTTTTTGATTAAAAGATCGTATTATTGAATATTAAAAATAAATATTCATAACTTAAGACGATAAAAATCCCGGGTCGTTACATCCCTCCTCTCCTAAAAGAATTTCGTCCTCGAAATTGCTAAGGTAGGACGAATGATCCAAACATATTAACTTTTTTTTTCAAAAACCCACTTGGTTAATTTACTATTTCACTTTCGTAATTCCTTTAGTTCCAACCCAAAACAATTAGTTTACATTTCTAAATCAAAATCAACCTTTGGTTAACAAAATTGTCCAAAAATTTTCAAACACCCTAAATTTTCGATTATCATCGATTTTGTTTCCACAACCCAAGTCTATATTTATACCATGGAGTTATTACGATTACAATTCAATTCACTAATTAATTTGTCCAATTGATTCATTTCCAAATTAAAAATCCGATTTTTACCTCAAACATCACTTCATTTGATTTTGGCTTGGGTTCAATTCCAATTTATAATTCAAATTCTAATTTCCATTCCTTTAACAAGTCAATTAACCCATTTAATCGGTTTTCTTTTTCGTTTACTCAAATTTATAAGTTATTTAAACTTATGTATTCACAATTCCATAATTTTTCACTTAAATTGTATTCCATTCACAATTTTATAACTTACTGTTATATAATTGTTTTCCAATCCATTTTTTTTTCAATTCAATTCGATATGGTTTCAAATCCAATCCAACTTTATTTAACTTAGCTTGAGTTAAATTTCATTCATTAAAATTTAATTCCAAAATCCAAATTCCATACTTTTCTTACTTAATAAAATCATTCTCAATTTATAAGTTCATGACTTATTTCCTGAAGTTTTTCCCAATATTATTATTAAAATTTCAGAATTCAAACACCCGGTTTTTATTTCAAATCATTTGAAATATATATATATAGCGCTTTTGGTTTAACAAATCATTTCTTTGGCATTTCAAAATCAACTTGATTTTATCCAAAACAATTCCCTCAGAATTTCCAAAACAACACCTGTTTTTTCAATAAAAATTTCCATGTCAAATTATTTCTGTAGCAATCCGTCACTTAGAAACTTGAAAATGAACGTTGATGATGCTGCAGTCACCATCGAAATTATTTTTCAACGACCGAAGTGAGTTCAGTGTTTTTATTCCCTTTAAAACCATTTTTAATACTTTTATTCAAAAATACTTCTAAAATAATAATATTATTATTTTTCCAAAACACTTTGAAATACATTTCAAAATTTCCGGAACTAAGATTCAAAACTTCTTAATGTAAATCCATTTTAATTTATAAGTCACATTTATAAATTATACTTACATAATTTCATTTCACAAATGTTTTATCATTGTTTATTTTATAATAAACATCTTTTATTGAGGCGCAACAACCAATTAATGATAATAACCAATATTATCATCCCTAACAACCAAACACACTATATACGATAATTTTTGAAAATTATTCCTTTATATATAAAATATAATCATGGTAAAATTATTGCATTTATCCAATTTCAAAACAATACCATGTCGAATTGTTCTGTTTAAGTGTTTAGAGATCTCTATCAATAACGTTAATTACTCGTATTGATCAGAATCCATAAGCCACTCAATAGATCAACCAATATAATATAAATTTTTTATATCGCTAACAAATACACGCTCATATCTATTAATACATTCACTTATTCTAGGGTACTACTGACCCTATCTTTAGTGAGTTACCCCATCAAAGCCAAAGTTCTCGCTAAACCAAAGCTCTGATGCCAACTGTGACGACCCACATTTCGGAAGGTTTAAATCGACAATAATCCACACATGTCCGACTTAAACAATCCGGAACATAAATGATCAATGGGGTTAATTAAGATAATAAGAAAAGAAAAAGAAAACAAACACAGAATCACGCAACGGAACGGTAAAATATAAAAATCAAATAAATAGTTCATGAAGCTGTTTACTATACTTTTGATTATAATTTATAAAACATTTATCAGAGTTATATATATACAACAGAACACATAAAAGAATGCAGCAGAACAAACAATGATGGAATAATACTAGTAATAATATACCAAATCTTCGTCTTCGTCCTCCAGAGAATAATCTTCGATAAGCTGAAAACTCAGGTCTGACTCGAGCGTAATGAAAAGACAAAACACTCGAGTCAGGAGTAAAATATCCTTATGTAAGTCAATCGATAACGCGTATAACATGAGTGTAATAGCGTCAGAGATGTTTACGGGATTCCACATCTCCTATCCAGTGTATAACGTGCGTGCAATAACTCAAGAGATGTTACGAGATTTTCCATCTCTTAAGGATCCATCAAAATATTTGTATATAGTAGAATACGCTACATATATAATGTCTAGTCAGTAAAATAAATATTTTTTAGCGTTAAGGCTTTACATTGATCCCCCTTAACGCGTTTTTAAGTATTGTCGTACAGTTTGCATATAAAACACCAGTAACCCGTCGGTGGATAGGATGCGTCATGATACGACAACACTAAACCAA
Source organism: Allium fistulosum (assembly GCA_030737815.1). NCBI lineage: Eukaryota > Viridiplantae > Streptophyta > Magnoliopsida > Asparagales > Amaryllidaceae > Allium > Allium fistulosum. The sequence continues at coordinate 1,119,790,759 of CM060904.1, read as the reverse complement.
AATCGCATGGGTTTCGTATAGGAATAAAAGTATGACAAGGCACGTGAGGCAATGCCCAAGGTAGGATACTATCAGTTTACCCTTTCCAACTGGTTGTAACGCATCATAGCCATGATCGCTCACCGCGTCCAACGCTCCCAAAATCCGATGGTGCGCACCAATCAATCACAATGTAAATGATGACAATACGAAGAAGTGCGTCCGTTAGAGGTAGCTAACCTCATTGACCAGTACGGCTCTTGTTTTAGTCATTTCAAATTGACCCAAATGTCAGACCAATTCATCATCGTTCTCTTTCTTCAAATCCAGCAAACGACGCCAAATCCAACCACTTCGTTCTGGAGTCTCCTATGCGTACACAGTTGTTAAAGTGGTTCCAATATTGACAAAGAGTATGCCAATAAGAGGCCCCGGTCTATTTAACAACCAATCGTTGTTTCACACCGATTGGTACTTTTACATTTCGAAAACAATTCGTATTGGATATTAAAATATCATATTCGTTTCAAAATCAAATTCATTTCGAAATCATCATATTTACTCAAAATATACCATTTCATTTCAAAATCATTTTCGCCTTAATATCCCGATTTCGCTTCCAAAATTGTTTCAAACTTCAACTTAGGTTATAACCTCATTTTAACTCAATTCATATTTAAATCCAAGATCTAAATATATACATTCTACCCTTTTGACCAGTTTGAATTTTTAGAAAATAGTTTAAATAGTTTCAAAATAGTTAAAATAGTTTAATAGAAATAGTTTGAGTATTGAAAAATGGTTTATATAGTAAAATAGTTTGGAAAATCAAAATAATTTGAATATTAAAAAAATAGATTTTTAGTAGTTTATACTAAAATAATTTTTTTGAAAATAGTTTCAAAATCAAACCGATTCAATTCCAAATTTTCTGATTCAAATCACTTTTTGAATTAATTTCAATTCCAATTCCAAATTAGTTTCAATTCCAATTACAAATAAATTTCAATTCCAATTCCAGATTAATTTCAATTTCAATTCCAAAATAATTTCAAATTTAATCCATTTCGATTTATATCAATCTCTAGTTCGATTTTCAAAATATCGATTCAAAACACTTAAATCCAATTAGTCTTCATATCCAATTTAAAAATCCAAATCTTCAAATAAAATACAATTCCGAGCTCAATTTCGAAATATCGTTTTATATCACTTTTACTTGGCAATATTCAAAGTTCGAATAAAAGTCCAATCCTTTAAATCAAATCAATTTCTGAAATTTAAATCATATTTCGGTTATAACTTAAAAATCTCAACCTCAATTATTTAAATCATTTCGTTTACCAAATTTAAATTTCAACATTCCGAGCTCATGTTCAAAAATAATTTGGTTTCTATAATTTTGATTTTTGTTTCTTTAAATCAAAATCATTTAAAAAAAATTTCAAATCAAAACTTTAAAGTCCTTTAATTTAACCAATCCGGTGTCCGTATATAATTTTCCATCCTATGGCCAAGTGATCAGTTATTTCAATTTAAATTCAGGAATGGATATATATCATTTCAATCCAAATCACAGTGTCATAGTTATATATCATTTCAACCTATTTCTTAATTTATTCAAAATAATTCAATTTACTGTTTTATAAACTGTAAATAATTTACCAGGTGATAACATGATATATATAAAAATAAATAAACATCCGAATCATCCAAAATATCAATCAATAACATCCATCACACTCAATCATCCAAACAGTCAGTAAATCACAACAATTACCCAATTATCAATAATCGGAAATTTTACTAACAATTTTATTCAAATTCACTTTAACCGTCAATTTAAATTTCTGTCAGTTAAATTAGATGTAAATTAAAATTATCAAACAACCATCAATAAATTTATATCACTTCATAATTCCAAATTTAACTAGCATAAAAATATTTTAGTCCGTTGTGAGCGTTATAAAACACTCACCTTTTATTTGAAACTGAAATTATTCCAGCTTCAAATAAATCCCAATTTGACTTTAAGCTGTAGACGACGTCGATACGGTTGCACGGCAACTCGTTTCATCCGAAACAGACATCGTATGAGAGAGTTATTCAATTTTTAGTTCATCGATAAATTAAACAATTTATATAACTTAAATTAATTTTAATTACAAACTTTAAACTTCCTTACCCTAAACGACAACCCAGCCCAAACAAAATCCGACCCACTTCCTTTTCCCATCCTTTCCTTTTTTTCCTTTTCTTTATTCTTTTCTCCACGGCCCAAAGCCCACGAACGAAAACGACCCGAAAATCCTTCTTCCCCAAATCCTCCTCATCCCTTTTCTCTTCATCCCAGTGCACGTACACGTGCACACTATGATACCACGAACCACTTCACGAAACTGCACGACGACTTTGCCAACGTTCTTCTCGCGACGAACCACACTCGACCATCAACCCTACGTCACTTCCGACTCGCCAATGCCAAACACGACCTGGTCGTGAGCGCTTCGACCAAGCTACAGTCGCAAATCTCAAACAATGATCGGACTTCACCAAATTTTTGCTACAGCTGCTATTTCCCACGACAAATTCAAAAACGATGCTCATCTCCCTTAATTCTTTCCCTATCTCACGAAACCCCAACCCTAGCTCATATAGCCATTTGACTTTCACTGTCGAGTTGCCCAAATCATCGCCGCACCTCACGAAAATCTCCCAGATCGAAGCTCTAGACGAATAAAATTGGTTTCACTATTTTTCGTTTTGTAAATGCCGAGATTTTGATTTTTGAACTTCCCTACATTTTTTTCTTTTCCTTACAGTGTTTGTTTATAGAGATTGAAATTTATGAACCTAACCTTCACAACACCTACATATATATATACAACATATATATATATATATATATATATATGTGTTCAGGCAAAGGGTAATGATGCATTTGATACAAGGTTTTTGGGCTTAAGAAGGATTTGTAGGCTGTTGTACAAGGTTTTGATGGATTGACATGAGATTTGGTGGCTTGACATGAAATAGAATTGAAATATGGTTTTTAGCCTTCACTTCTTTGTTGACCAGGACATGTTTTTAATTTCTTTTCTTCTTTCTTTGCTTTGCTTTGCTGAATTGATATACGTATATTTTGCCTTGCTTTGGATACAGGGTGCTTCTCTTTTCTTTTTTACTTTACTTGTAAATTTTTGGCTGTAAATTTTGACGTTTTACTCTTTACTTCCATTTGATTCTAAAAGCACGCTTCACTATATTTTTGAGAATCTGGTAGTATTGAAATAAAAATAGTTTTAAGTCTTCATATTCATATATTTTGTATTTTTAAACTTATATAGATCAAAGAAATAAAAGTTAGCTAATGTATGAAAATAACATTTTTGTTAAAACACAATTTGTAAAAGATTCTCTCTTAAAAACGGTTCAATGATTTTATTTAATTTTCTCATTTCCATCATATTATACTTTCTTCTTTTCTCACTTTTCATTATATATTGTTTTTCTTATAAAATTTCTTTCCTTTCCACTTTTTTACTATCTATTGTTTTTAATATACTATTCTTACTTAGTTTATAGATTTTATATATTTCTTTTTTTTAAACTTATATATACACATTTTCCTCATTCATTTATATTTATTATGAATTTGTTTTTAATTTACATATAAATTTTGCTGTTATGAATATATATAAGAAATTCCAAATTGAATCAATTTTCTATTTTATAAATAAAATCTAGGAAATTCAAAATATTACCTTGGTTTAAAACTATTTATTATTACCAATTGTTATTTAACATGGGTTTTATTTTGATTAAAAGATCGTATTATTGAATATTAAAAATAAATATTCATAACTTAAGACGATAAAAATCCCGGGTCGTTACAGATGATTAAGAGAAAATTAGGATAAATAAAAGAAAGGGAAATTAGGTTTAATTTGATTGTAATTTTATGAGGGGGCTAATTTGATTAGTACTCTTCATAGAATTGAGTCACTCATCTTCAAAATTGAAGTGTCAATAACAATACCTTAAAATAAAAAATTTACAATAGAAACATTTCTCACTTTTTCCTTAAAAATATTCTCATTTAATTGTACACTATTAAAACCTAACCAGTGGAAGAATACATAATCTTTTATTCTTCACATGTTAATGTTGTGTATAGTTAATCATTTTCCACTCTTCTATTCATTTTGGTTCACTTTTCATCGTAAACGATCACTTTGACATGCTTTGTCTTTTATGTCTTCGATAAAACATATACTAAGCTATGAAAATCGTTTTTTTCATCATTTTTTTTATCAAATCAGAACGTATAGATCTAATTCAGTTTAATTAAAGAACCAATTGTATAAGTGCTTGATGTGATTTGCACAGGACTAGTTTCTTGCATAACTTTGATTTTCCATTTTTTTATCAAGAGAACTTACCGTTGAAGATTTACATTATAAACCATGAAAAACTGCTTTGAAGATTTACGATGTTTGAAGGCACTTCTCTTGAAGTTGAGTTGAAGATGATACCAAGAAACGCTTTAAAATGGCAAATAATACGGCCCCGTTTGGTCTGTCATTTTTAGTTTTGTGTTTTCGTTCAAAAAATGTGCATAAGACATGCATTTTTGAAAAATAATCGATTTGGAAAATGGCACTAACATATAAAATAAAAAACAAATATTTTTTTCTTTGTATTTTGAGAAATAACAAAAGAATGGAAAATAATCCATCCCCTTCGTCGTCTCTCAATCCCCTTCGTCGTCTCTCAATCCCCTCCATCGTCCCTCCATTGTCGTCATAATGACTTAAAATTTGAAAATTTTCTTCTATTATTCTCATATTTGAATATTGAAAATTGAAAACATTAAACATAAAACGAAACCAAACAGGTCCAACAAATTTTATCAAATCCAGGTTAAATCTAATGCACTTCCAACTCAGTCAAATGATTGATCTCAAATGCAAGCGATGGTCTAAGTTGATCAACTCAAAAGTCCACCATAAACCAGGGTTTAACTAAAGGTTTTTTTGCTCAAGTCTAGCTCAAGTGCCATAAAGCAAACCACTCAACATGCCTAAACATTTAATAATCGCCTCCCAGAAGCTTTCTGCTTGAATACAAAACCATGTTTATAAAAAAAACACTTTGTTCGAAGTTGAAATTCCATTTGAAAACTCTGGAGTAGAGAACGGAAAACTCCGGAGCAAAGCATGCTTTGACCTGAAACGCATGAACGAAGCGTGCCCTGAAGCAGCATTTTGAGTGCGACCCTAGACAACGTTCAAGTATGACCCGAGTTTGCTCGAAACTCGACCTTAAGCAAAATCCTTCCTATTTTGGCTCCAATATGTTAAAAAAAACTTTGTACCACTACAACTCGACCTCTACACCCTTGGCTATGGAAATAAGACCTCGTTGTGCCTTCGCGCTCTAATTTGAGCCCTAGGCTCATAAATACGATCTTTTCTCCTTTACACAAGCTTGAAGTAGCTATTAAAGTCCTAAAGAGCTACAAAGATATTTTCTATCTCCTCTACCATAGGAATATCTCTTGATAAAATGCTTGTATGAATACATGAATAAGAGGAAGATTTTGATTTGTAATGAAGCATGCACTAAGAAGAAACAGTGGTTGTAAGCTCCATTAACCGTTGAAACACTATAAAAATTCCATGTTTCTCTTTAATTTGTGCGTTTTCCCAATTTTTTGTGTTGAAATCTTCTCTCCCTCTCTATTTTATTTTTATTTTTTAGATCTGCTTTTATTTATCTATTTGGTAACATTAACATAAGTAGATTTAAATGCACTCACAACATTTGCGCTCATTTTTTACGCAAACAGATGGATGCTTTCACTTAAGGGTTTAAATTCTCTAATTTTTATTTTAAACGTGTTTGAAAAAAAAGCTTTTGCAAACAAAAACTTGCTTTTGATTTTATTGGGAAAACTATTTTTCTTTGTTTTTGATTTCAATTTGGGAGGTATTTTACCGAATAAATCGTATTTTCCGTTGCTTTCTTCTAAATAAGAAAATATTTATAAAGAATTCACTTTTCGTTTCTTTTATTTAATACTTAGGAAAGATTTTAACAAAAAGAAGTTATTTCTTTCCTTTGAAAAATCTTTCAATAGGAAAATTACCTTGCTCTGTTTCAATTGAATCTTGGGAAACATTCCGCAAAGAAAACTCATTTCTTTCTTGATACAATCTCAAAATCTTTTTTTCAAAATGTTTTTGACGAGACAAGGAACATCTTCTAATATTGCCGAGCAAACAAACGCTCTCATACTCTATCTCATCAATCTCCAAGGAGGGTGACAATCGTTGAATTATCCGAGACGTTTCAAAAGCTACCCATGATCAAACTGTTCAAAGGACCCAATTGTTGCAGATGCATGACCAATTGTATGGTCGGACAACTATAGAAACCCCTAACTAACCCGTTGAACCGCTAGAGTGAAATCAGAATGAATAAAACTTGGAAAACGATTAGAATAACGCAGGCGTTCAAGTCAACCTAAGCATTTAAAACATCCAACGCGTTCAAAATGGATCCCTACCACCGGTCAAAATGCTAATGCGGTTGGTCAAAATCAAGCTATAGTTGCCTAAGAAATTTTTTATGGAGGTAGATGAAATAGCCTTAAACTAGTAGGTCAAACTCAACCCTATAGCCTGGTCGAAATGCCCCTATTGTGATGCCCCACCTCTATACTCACACTGACCAAGGACACTACGAGGTAATGCCGTCGACTAGCGCGAAGAATAATGATGTTGAGGAGCGACCATATGTGTAATTGCTTTGTGCGAGTACCGATATGTCAGATAGTATGACATGCATTTCATTTCAAGAGGAAATCTGACATATCAAATACAAACTCAAAGCTACCACACAGTGGCTATGTGGCCTTCGGAAAAAAATATAGAAATAAGCATAACACAAATCAGTCACAGATATTCATATCACTAAGGCGGAAACAGATATGAATATAACACATAGAAGTGTACGTCAAAGTAGTGGTCATATAAGATCCACTACATCACAAAAGAATAGGTTCAAGTGCAAGACAAAAGAATATGTATACATCAAGGAGTCTCTATCTCGAATGTATAAAAACAAAAACTACTGAGCTAAAGTAGTTAGCCAAAAGTCAGAAGCTAGTCCCTGCTAAGAAGTCAAGTGGAAGCACCTGAAATACCTCGGTCTGACCCGAGTATTATTTAAGAAGAAAAATAATAAACGGATCAGTCTAGCTATAAATATCATATAAGATGAGATAAGATAAGAGATATGACAAAAATATATGATAACAATAATGTCATACTTAGACAAGTATATATTTAATAATAATGAAAATCATATAATATCTCGAATCTCCTCAAATATCCAAAAAGAATATCACATTCTTTAGCTTATTCACCAAACCTCAAATATTGACAAAACATATCAATGCAAATCACAAAAATTGGTGAAACGCAAATTCCAGAAATCAATAATTATAAATCCAGAAAACACAGAGGGGGAGGCCTATCACAAACGGGAGCATGAAAACTCACCAACACGTGTATCACAAATAAGATGGTATCCCATAAAAATACGGGGTATAGTCACCCACGCGGATGAATGAGCCGAACATCGACGCATCCTAAAAGATACGCCATATGCACAGACTCTGTCGTGGTACAGTCCCCCACGCGGACGAATGAGCCGAACATCGACGCATCCTAAAAGATACGCCTCATACACAGACTCTATCGTGGTACAGTCCCCTACGCGGACGAATGAGCCGAATATCGACGCGTCCTAAAAGATACGCCTCATGCACAGACTCTGTCGTGGTACGGTCCCCCATGCAGACGAATGAGCCGAATGCTCCTCGAACGGTCAAAAAACCATGGGTCGCTTCCCCACCAAATTGAGCCGAAGTTCCATAGAATAAGTGTAAATTACACCAAGCTAGTAAATAAATGAGTTTTGCTTCATGTCCCATAACCACTGGCTTAACTTAAATATTTACGAACAAATTGTAGATTTCCACTCGAAAATACAAAATGATCATCATTGATAAAAAAAAGTGTAAATTACACCAAGCTAGTAAATAAATGAGTTTAGCTTCATGTCCCATAACCACTGGCTTAACTTAAATATTTACGAAAAAATTGTAGATTTCCACTCGAAGATTGTCACGAGATTTCAATCGAACAAGTCCAAGAATTAACCGACGAAGTAAACGCAAGCGTTTCATACCACTTGTTTTGCTAAGCCGTTTAATTAGATTTCTCATACGAATAAGGTAAAGGTTTGTATATACTAATAGATTGGAAAACGGTTTTAAAAACAAGCTTTGTATTAAAAGTAATGTTGAAATCATTTTTGTGAAAGAGTTTGAGTATTTAGTACTAGTATAGAAACCTTTGTATTTTAAAGTGACAAAACATAAATGATTGTAAAAACAATCTATCACCAAAATCCACATTCGACGACATGAGTTTCAACCATAAAAATCGATATCAAATCCCAATCAAATGGATATTCCCAAAAATACATAAATGAAGTCATCAAAGTCGATAATAATTGACAACAACTAACCGGATCTACAAAAATCGATAAAAATTGGAAATCCACTCAAAAACAGCCAAAATAGGCAAAACTGCACAGAACCAGACGTCTGGTTGGGGAACCAGACGTCTGGATTTTGTCTCTGCCTTTTTTTCTTTTTCCAAGGACCCCTTCCAGATGTCTGGATTTCCTTCCAAACGTCTGGATTTTGTCTCTGCCTTTTTTTTCTTTTTTCAGTGACCCCTTCCAAACGTTTGGATTTTCCGGCTAGGCAAAAATCAGCCTAGCCTAAAAAGGGAAAAAATCCAAACCGGAGGCGATCGAACGAGCGATGGAGGCTGGGGAATTATGCTAAGCGACAACCCAACCTTATAGGCTCTTCGATACACCCCAAACAACATGTCCAAACATCCAAGGTATGATTTTTAAAGATTTTGACTTCAAAACACCAAAATTTGGAAAATTAACCAAATCAATTCAAATCAAAAGCAAATGAACATGAAATAGATGTTAGGAATTCATACCTAACAATAATGAAAGCTATAGACATAGATGTAAGTTAAAGAACTCACCTTTAAACCCAAAAACAACGAATGAGATGCTTTAAAACAAGGAAAGATCAATTCCTCTTCAATACACCTTTAGAATCTTCAATCTATTATCAAAGGTGAAGTTTTTCCTAAGTTAGGTTATAGGAATTTCTGAAAATTGAAGAGAGATTGAGATGGAGAAGATGAAGAGGATGCTTACCTAAGCTTCTCTTTGATTTCTAGAACTTGAATTTGAATTTCCTAGTAAACTAGGTGTTAGCACCAAAATTGATCACTAACCTCGTAGAAGAAGATTGTGAAGAGATATAAGTGATGAAATCAAATTAAACAGAGAAGACAGTGCTAATCTAAATACAGAAAGTAAGAACACCAAATTTATAGTGGTTCGGCGTAATTGCCTACGTCCACTTTGAGGTTAAACTTTATTGATCTTCTTTATAGTTGATTACAAATACAATTCGTGAATCAAATGCTTGAATGAAGTTCTTAAGTAGAGAAGACGAGTCTTGAAAATGGCAGAGTCTCCCCGGTGTTTTCTCTCCCAAAAAAGGATCCATTTCACTGTGACCCTGCCCCTCTATTTATAGGCAAAGATGGGCTGGACTTCCCAAGTGGGCTGATTGCCGAACGCTCCAGCCCGAGTACAGTGTTCTCCGTATGCCGAGCAAGGTTCGCCGAACGCTCTGCGCCGAACCATCCCTCCTATGCCGAACGGTGTGTTGGTTAGTTGTGCTGAATGTCTCCTGGATGTCGAGTATTACGCCGAACACCATGGGATGCCGAGTACTCTTGTACGTCAGTTGCTTCGCCGAACACTCCTGGATGGCCAGTGCTTCGCCGAACACTCCTTGATGCCGAGTACTCTGGTATGCCGAGCAGCCTTGATGCCGAGTACCCTGTTATGCCGAGCAGTCTTGATGCCGAGTACTCTGGTATGCCGAGCAGCCTTGATGCCGAGTACCCTGTTATGCCGAGCAGCCTTGATGCCGAGTACCCTGTTATGCCGAGCACTATGCCGAGCACACTTGTCGCCGAGCACTCATGGATGTCAGTTGCTTCGCCGAACACTCCTGGATGGCCAGTGCTTCGCCGAACACTCCTCGATGCCAATCGCTCTCTGATGCCGAGCACTTATTGCCGAGTACTAGTTGCCTGGTCAAATCCCCAGGAAACACTTGCCCCCCAAAGTGTATTGCGTGGCCGAACGTGATGCGCTTTGAATCTGATACAATCTATCTCAGAGGTACCTTCTCGAGAATGCTAGCGAAGGAGGTGCAAGACGAACGAGATGCAGACGCCGAACGATACGCTCGAAGCCGAACGTACCTCGTGTGCCGAACGTCACACTGCTACGATGCCGAACCCTTCGGTGTTGACCGGTTCTACCGGGTATAGCCTCTTCAACTTCTACCTCCCTCTATATAACCAGGTCCTCACCGTCTCTCTTCCCTTTACGCCTTCTCTTCAGCCATTCCTTAGAGACTTTCAACTCTTCCCATCCTACCAGATATAAAGCCTTCATAACATTTTCAACTTCGATCGTCGAATTAGGTATCCTTCCTCTAACAATTGCACTACTTCCATTTTAGGTTCATCGTGGTTTGCTCGTTTTGAGTTGTCTAAATAGCTCCTCCGTGCCGAACGATAGAAGGGTAGATGGGGTGTTGAACGGCGTAGTCTTTGCCGGGCGATCCGTCTCTGTCGTTCGGTGTGGATGGAGAAGGTGTAGGGTAGAATTGAAATCGTGGCGGAGCACCACTTTTAGCTGAACGATGACATTAGCCGATCAATACGATTGATACGCCGAACACTGACTTTAGCCGAACAACATATTTGACATGCCGAACAATGACTTTAGCCGAACAACATATTTGACATGCCGAACAATGACTTTAGCCGAACAACATAACTGACATGCCGAACGATGACTCTAGCCGAACAACATAACTGACATGCCGAACGATGACTCTAGCCGAACAGCATATTTGACATGCCGAACGATGACTCTAGCCGAACAACATATTTGACATGCCGAACGATGACTCTAGCCGAACAGCATATTTGACATGCCGAACGATGACTCTAGCCGAACAGCATATTTGACCTGCCGAACAATGACTCTAGCCGAACAGCATATTGACATGCCGAACACTGACTTCAGCCGAACAACCCTTAGGTCGAACCATTACCTTAGTCAAACAAAGCAACTGCCGGACAAATCTTGGGCCGGATAATGTCTTTAGCCGGTCAATACAAATGCCGAACAACATTAAAAATGCCGAACAGGATAAGTGTCTAACTACATTTTAAGCCGGTCACTCTAGAAATCATATGTCTTCTGAATCTGGGACTATAATCTCCTCAAGGCGAGCTTTCTGAGACGGTCAGCGATGACGGTCTTCGAAGGCGATGATTCGAAGCTAAATATTACATCTTTAGAACCTTTAGATTCTTATTGCCTGCACACAATCGCTTGCACTAGTTCACACACCACATGGGGGGGAAAAATCGTGTTGCTAATTCTAACGTTCAACGTTTTTTAAGTATAGCTCTCTCAAGCATTTAGCCAGGTTCATTATTTATTCGGGATGTCGGGAAAATCTAGTTCTGCCACCATATCTGACAGGCCTGGGCCGTCAGCAAGGCAAGGAGCCGCAGATGCTTCCAACCCGTCAATCTCTCCCGCTCATAACTTGGCGCCCGATGCTCTGGAGTCAACCATCTTACTGGACAATCCGGTCGATTCTCAAGCCTCGAAGATCAACGAGGCCGCTCTGCGATGGATATGTTCCATTCACGGGATTCCCTTTGCTGACGTGTTAGTTCCTTCGAGACACGATCGTCCTCATCTGCCCCCAGTCGGGTACACGGCCTGCAACAAGTTCATGTGTTGGATGGGAAGCGTGCCTCCATTTAACTTATTTCTCCGGGATGTGCTGCAGTATATAGACATTGCTCCGTCGCAGCTGCACCCGAATGGCCATGCGTTCCTATATGGGACTTATTTACTCTTCATGGCCGTCTTCTCCAGACCTCCAACCCCCGGTGATATCCGATACATTTATATGTTCAAGAGACGGAAAGATAGCCCTTCCTTCATGTTCCTCGAGCCATATCACAAGTGCCAGATCTTGACAGGGGCCTGTAGCAAATTCGCCCTGTACAAACAGGAATGGTTCTATGTGCGATGCCCGTCTGGTTTTGCTAGGAGATGGGTTGAAGGCAGTAAGTCTCTCTGCTGAACCGTTATTCTTATTTAATGGGAGTCATGTTTTTCCTAACTCTTCATTTCATCTTTTCAGGTATTAACCCGCATCCGGAAGGCCGAGGATATTCTGATGCTGTCGACGCGATTAGAGCTCTTCCGGCCGAGGATCGAGATATTCGAGCTATCATTTCAAATGAATCGCTGTCGGGGTTCGGCTTGCTAGCTCCTGATCGTCGGATCAGCCTTCCAGAAGGTGTTACAATTCCCAAACCTCCATCTGGTAAAGGGAAAAAACTTGCCGGCCCGTCGTCGCGTCGCGCTCCCGACACGCACGAAGAAGGCGAGCGCAAAGAGGATGATGCACCCGAAACTCAGGGCGAGAACGTGGGTCCCGCTTGGAATCCGGCAATCGAAGTTCAGGATATTGAGACGTCATCCTCCCCTTCGAAGGGAAAGAAAAAGCTGAAATATACGGTTCAGAAAGAGAAAGTTGGTGGCACCTCAAAATCTACGCCTATCCCTCCTGAGAAAGAGGCTTCTTCGCAGCATCTGGAAGTTCTCTGAGGGGTCTCTCGAACCTCTCTATTCCCGAAGACATACTTAATTACGGGTTCGATGATCCTGAAGCTCTCAAATTCTCCTCGCCCGCTAGAGGCAATGCAGGAGTTCAACTCCCGGCTCAAAGAGACAATACTCCGATTAGCAAAGATAAACGAACGGGTCCGTCGGGGGGAACACTTAGGACACACACGCACATGCGCATTCCATAATATACTTCAAGTCTTTTTAATTCGTGAATTCTCCTTAACTCGTTGTTATCTTCCTTCTTTGCAGGTGATATGGGCCGCTCCCACGGACTTGATCGCCTTCAGGGGTCTTCTATATTCCATCACTCCGGACGGGATTCCGGTTCAGGCAGACGCCGGGACCGAGGTGATTATGAAGATAGGGACAATCGTCCGCGCGAGTCGTCTCACCGCAAGAAAGCACACTATCAATCTTCCCAGTCCCGCGATCTTCCTCCTACAACTGAGCCGGATAAAGAGAAGTCTTTGCAGAAGGGTTATCAGTCTGATGCTGCTCGAGAACAACATTCCAGTTCATCGAGTACGAGGCAAGTTTGAGAGCCGCGTAAAAGAACAGAATTCTCTAAGCCTCCTCCTCCTGCTCCTGCCGTGGACCCAACTATTGCGGAAAAGATGGTCGACCTTAAGGCCAAGTTTCCGAAAATTTGTTTTGACGGTTTGAAATTCCTCCCGGCCATCCATCACATTCCTGGGCACGTGAAGCAAAGTGCCATTGCCTGCAACAATGACGTCTATGTTCAACATGACGCATTCGTGCACTTGGTGGAGAAGATCTCAGAAGTATCTGTCGAGCGTCAACACGAGATTGACCGTCTGAATCTGGAGGTCGACAGCGATAAGAAAATCATCAAACTCCAAGACGAAGAACTCGCCTCTTATAAGTTAAAGCTAGAAGCCGCTGAACAAGGTGCAAAAGATACTGCCGAGGCAGTTACTCGCTTAGAGGCGGCTCACAAAAAGGAGCTTGACGAAGCAGTTCAGCGCAGCGGCGCCCTTGCCCTAGAAAAAGACTCTGTCCAAAAAGAAAGGGACGCGCTCGCTACTCAAGTCAAAGAGCTGAAAGAACAACTCTCCAAGGAGAAAGAAGACAAAATAGCCGCTCAGGAAGAATCACAGCGGTATTGTGATGAGATTGTTGCTACCCGGCTCCTGAAGGCAAAGCTCGACGGTGAACTTGCCGGGGTCGAGAAAATGAAGGATGAGGCCCGTGAGGAGGGCAAAAGAATGGCTGTGGAGGAGCTTGATTCTCGCCTTGAGGCGGCCGCAGAGGCCGGCAGGGAAGAGGTCAAAAGTATGTTTGACCCGTTGATCGCCGAGTACGGAGCCCGCGTCCTTATGCACCGCGACCTAACATTCTTGGGCGACGGCTACCATGAATCCCTGGCTGAGGCATGGGAAACTCTGATAAAGATCAAGAAAGTCGAGTCAGGCTCCGAAGAAATCGACGAGGATGCACTGGTGAAGGAGTTCCTGAGGGGGAATGAGCCATCGGATTTATCCGCAGCATTGGCTCTTTATGGCAAAGGCTCTTCCCCTTCGAAAGAGAAGAATGACGAGGCTGGCCCGTCAGAGGCCGACGCTACTACTCCTCACATCGCCGCTCCTTATGCTGCTCAATCGGCTGGTCGGTCGACGCTTGATCCATTCGAGCAGCATGCCAGTTACGATCCCGAACATCCCGGGCTCGGCGTTCATGTGCTGTCACCTATCCTGGAGGGTGAAACCCCGCGCGCCACCGATAGTCAACCTGATCCTGGTAGGAGATTCTTCTTTCTCTAGAAGTCGAAGAGATCCCGTCATTTTTCAGCAGTGGTTATTCGTTCTAATGCCCACTTCTTATATTTTCGCACAGGTTGTTCTGACACCGAGCTAACTCCGAGGAGCGATGACGCCAAGGAGGAAGCGGGGAAAACAAGCGACGTTGCTCACGCAGGGGTAACTCCCGGCCCAGACGCTCAAGTGATCGGGGCGCTTGATGATGACAAACTTGATACTTCGTCTCCTACCGAAGGAAGCGACGAAGTTAAAATCACTGGCACCTCTGAACATACTTCAGAGATGAGCATGAAGGATCGTCTTGCCGACGAGGAGAAGAGAAAGGTCAAAGTCAAAGTTGAATCTAAAGTCCTGGAACTTACTGACCCGCGGAACAGACCTCTGAAAATCATTCTCCCGGGCAGGTCCAAACCACTAGATGTTCCGTCTCCTACTCCTGACTCCGTCTCTCTAGCAAGCAAAAAGTCCAAGAAAAAACGTGAGGGAGAGGAGTCGTCGGAAACACCAAAGGCAGACAAGAAGAAGAAGTCGAAGAAATGATCGATGCACTTGTTCAACAAGTTTTTGCTTAAGTTTGTAATTGTTTCCATCTTCCATAACTTGTAGTTTGTATAGGCCCGAATTTTGTAGGAGTGATCTTGTATCCCCATTTTGGACTTATCGAATAAAATTTTAGTTTCTTCTTGTTTGAATGATTCTCTTGTCTTTATTTGGTTTGCTGACACTGTGCTCCGAGGACTCGGAGACTTGAGACTGTTCATACTCTAGTCTGCGCTCTGGGGACTTAGAGTACTCGACTCCGCACTCTGGGGACTCGGAGACTTGAAATCGTTCATACTCTAGTCCACGCTCTGGGGACTTAGAGTACTCCGCTCCGCACTCTGGGGATTCGGAGATTGGAAATCGTTCATACTCTAGTCCGCGCTCTGGGGACTTAGAGTACTCCGCTCCGCACTCTGGGGATTCGGAGATTGGAAGTCGTTTATACTCTAGTCCGCGCTCTGGGGACTTAGAGTACTCCGCTCCGCACTCTGGGGATTCGGAGATTGGAAGTCGTTTATACTCTAGTCCGCGCTCTGGGGACTTAGAGTACTCCGCTCCGCACTCTGGGGATTCGGAGATTGGAATCGTTTATACTCTAGTCCGTGCTCTGGGGACTTAGAGTACTCCGCTCCGCACTCTGGGGATTCGGAGATTGGAATCGTTTATACTCTAGTCCACGCTCTGGGGATTCGGAGATTGGAATCGTTTATACTCTAGTCCGCGCTCTGGGGACTTAGAGTACTCCGCTCCGCACTCAGGGGATTCGGAGATTGGAATCGTTTATACTCTAGTCCGCGCTCTGGGGACTTAGAGTACTCCGCTCCGCACTCTGGGGATTCGGAGATTGGAATCGTTTATACTCTAGCCCGCGCTCTGGGGACTTAGAGTACTCCGCTCCGCGCTCTGGGGATTCGGAGATTGGAAATCGTTCATACGAGCCTGTATGTCGCGCAGAATAGTGTAATTTATCATCCAATTAAGAGATATAGAAACTTCATAGAAAATGTGGCTTCAAGCCTTTATTAATGAAAATCAACTAAATTGCTCGATTACAACTTTAAAAGGAAACTAAATCATTATTGAATGGAAACATGCAGGAAACAATAGTGCCTATAGCAAGAAAGGGAAACATGCTAAATGTAATAGTGCCGCAAATGTTCACTGTTCCATGCTCGGGGGAGTGTCGCGCCATCAACGGTCGCTAGCTTGAATGTTCCTTCTCCAAGCTTCCGTTCAATGGCGTATGGACCTTCCCAGCTGGGATTCATGCGTGATGGTACCGGGAAGACTCGTTTCAGAACGAGATCTCCCACATCAAAGATTCTTGGACGGACTCTGCCGTCATAGTAACGCTTGACTCGATGTCTGTGCGCCGCCGCCCTTAATTCAGCTTCTTCCCGTTTTTCATCGATGCAGTCCAGTGACTCCAGCAAGAGGTTTTGGTTCGCCTTGGGATCGTAGTACGTCACTCGGTGCGATGGAACTTCAAGTTCCACGGGTATAACGGCTTCAAAGCCGTATGCCAAGGCGAACGGAGTGTGGCCGGTCGCGGACTTGTGGGTAGTTCTATACGCCCATAATGCTGTCGGGAGTTCATCTACCCATTTGCCTCCAACCTTCTCCAGACGCTTCTTTAGTATGGACTTGATTATCTTGTTAACGGCCTCGACTTGTCCGTTAGCTTTTGGGTGTGCAACGGCGGCGAACTTTTTCTCGATGCCGTACTTTAAACAGAACTCTTTGAACTCTCTACTTTCGAATTGCGTTCCGTTGTCTGTAATGATGGTGCATGGAAGGCCAAAGCGGCATATAATGTTTCGTACAACGAAGTTAATGACCTTCTTAGAGGTGATAGTGGCCAAAGGTTCTGCCTCAGCCCATTTCGTGAAATAGTCGACTGCAACTATCGCGTATTTCGCACCACCTTTGGATAGAGGTAAAGAGCCGATTATGTCGATTCCCCAGATCGCGAATGGCCAAGGACTGATCATTTGTGTGAGTTCCGTTGACGGAGCCCTCGGGATTTTTGCATATCTTTGACACTTGTCGCATTTTCTTGCGTAGTCCGCGGCATCCCGGTTTACGGTGGGCCAGTAATACCCATAGCGGAGGATCTTCTTTGCTAGCGTTTGCCCCCCAGTATGGTCGCCGCATTCCCCTTCGTGGACTTCTCTCAAGACTCGCTTTGTTTCATCATGAGCGATGCACTGTAACAATGGGACTGAGAATCCTTTCCGGTACATGGATCCATCCTGCATTACGTACCGCGCAGCCTTTCGAAGGACCTGTCGTCTTTCGCTTCTTTTTTCTGGTAAAGCCCCGGTTGTCAGGTACAGTTTGAATGGGGTTATCCACGAGTCCTTCTCGATCTCTGTTTCCAACACGCGATCGATTTTCATCTCGTCCACACTCGGGGCATGCAAGACTTCAACGGGATACAATCCCATTTGTTGAACATCGTCGGTACTTGCGAACTTAGCCAACAAGTCGGCTTCTTTGTTTTGTTCTCACGGGATATGTGAAATGTCATAACGCTCAAGATTTGATAGTAGTTCCTGGACCTGAACGAGGTACGGAGCAAGCTTTCGTCCTTTTGCTTGGTAGTCTCCTCGTACTTGGTAAACCACTAACTGCGAGTCACAAAAGATTTCGACTGATTCGATCCCGAGTTCTTTGATAAGCTTCAAGCCAGCGATCAGTGCTTCATATTCAGCTTCGTTGTTTGTAGCCGGAAAATCGAGCTTCAGGGCATAACAGATTGATCGGTTTTCCGGAGTTATAAGAACTACGCCCGCGCCGGAGCAACGGTCGTTTGATGCACCGTCAGTGTATAATTTCCATCGAATGGGGGGAATGATGTCGTGATCGTCCGGTTTGATGGGTATGGTAAATTCAGCGATGAAGTCTGCTAACGCTTTCCCTCGGATGGCTCTCCGTGGTAAGTACGTGATATCGAATTGTCTCAACTCGATGTTCCATTTTAGCAATCTTCCAGAAGTTTCCGGTCGTTGAAGTACCTGCCTCAGGGGTTGATCGGTATAAACGCCGATTGAATGCGCTTGAAAGTATGGGCGCAGCTTGCGTGATGCAATCACCAAGCAATAAGCCAATTTCTCGATTTTAGGGTAATTCTTCTCTGCCCCCGTTAAACGCTTGCTAACATAATATACCGGCTTCTGGACTCGATCCTCCTCACGGACCAAAGCTGCGCTTATCGCATGAGGGGATATAGCCAAGTAAACGTACAACATCTCATGGTCAACTGGTTTAGATAGCATTGGTGGGCTCTCCAGATGCCTTACCAGGTTCTGGAAAGCTTCCTCGCAGCTAGACGTCCATTCAAAATTCCTCTTTCCTTTCTTTATTATGTCAAAGAACGGGATGCACTTGTCAGTTGCCTTGGATATAAATCGACTCAGCGCAGCTACTTTTCCGTTCAAGCTCTGTACCTGCTTTATAGTCCTGGGCGCTTGTACATCTCGAATGGCTTGGATCTTTTCTGGGTTGGCTTCGATTCCCCTAGCGTTGACGATGAATCCTAAAAACTTCCCTAATGCAACGCCGAAAGAACACTTCAGCGGGTTGATCTTCATTCCATAGAACCTGAGTATGTTAAACATTTCAGCTAAGTCTTGAATGTGGTCGTTTGACCGCCGTGACTTCACGAGCATGTCATCCACATAGACTTCCATGGTTTTGCCCAGCTGGTCCTTGAACATTCGATTCACCAGACGTTGGTAAGTTGCTCCAGCATTCTTTAATCCAAAGGGCATCACTACATAGCAATACAGCCCGAAATTTGTAACGAAGCTGGTGTGTTCTTGGTCCGGAATATGCATTGGGATTTGGTTGTATCCCGAGTACGCATCCATGAATGACAATAATTCGTGTCCTGCTGTGGAATCGACCAACTGATCGCTCCTAGGCAACGGGAAACTGTCCTTAGGGCATGCTTTGTTCAAGTCGGAATAATCTATGCAAGTCCTCCATTTCCCATTCGCCTTCTTTACTAGCACGGGGTTGGAGACCCACTCCGGGTAGAGGGCGTCGCGGACGAACCCATTTGCTTTGAGTTTGTCCACCTCCTCTCCAAGAGCGGCGGATCTCTCTGGATCCATTCCTCTCCTTTTTTGCTTGACTAAGACGTATTTCGGGTCTACGTTCAACATATGACTTGTGATGGCGGGAGAAATCCCACACATATCAGAATGCATCCAGGCAAAAACATCAAGGTTTGCCCGGAGGAAGTCGCTAAGGTCTTCAGTCATTGCGGGGCCTAACTGTGATCCGATCTTCAGTATTCGCGAAGGGTCGTCACAGCTAACTGAAATGTCAATTGTTAATTCAGCCGGTGCCGCCTTCTCTTCCCTGGGTTTCTCATCGTCGTCTCTCGGATCTATATCTCCGTAGATCCGAGAACTATGCCCGAGCCAGGGCTCGGGCACTACTTGTCAATTATTCGTATTGAGGATGCGGACGGGATTGTCCGCAACCTTTCCTTTCTCCCTCCGGTTGGCCTCTCGGAGCTCGGCCACATAACAAGAACGACCAGCTGCTTGGTCACCGTGAACAATGCCTACTCCTTTGTCAGTCGGAAACTTCAAAGTCAAGCACCACGGGGCTAGTGCCGCCCTAAATTCAGCCAGGGCCGGCCGACCCAAGAAAACATTATATGGAGAGTCCACATCCAAAACTACAAAGGGTAGAATTCGTACCCTCCGACGCTCGCCTTGTCCCAGTTCAACTGGTAACTCGACATATCCTACTGCATCAGTCGCAGCACCGTTAAAGCCGTGGATACGAGCTTTGGATGGTTTCAAGTCTTTTGTCTCTAGCTTCATCTGATCATAGGCCTTCTTGAAGATGATGTTGACTGAACTTCCACAATCAATCAAAATTCTTTTTACATATGCTGGTCCGATTGTTGCAGATATGACCATGGGATCGATGGTCGGAGCCTCTACCTGATCAGCGTCTCTGTTCCTGAACACAATATCGTCTGTCATCACGCGCTGCTGCTTAGCAGGGGCCCCATCCTCTACGTTCGAACAGCACTCAAAATCTGCATGCTTCAAGGAGCTCGCATATCGTTCCATCTCTTGCCAGTTCTTATCTGCGGGATGAGGTCCGCCGATAATTGTATTTATAACCAGTCTTCCAACAGTCCGGGCAGGTTCCTCAGGATGACGTGGAGCCGGTGCACGACCTGGGTTGGACGTTCCCTGTCCTCCTTCCTGTGGATCCTTTACAAATTCTTGCAACTTCTTTTGTCTGATCAATTTCTCGATAGCGTCATGCAGGTGTCTGCATTCTTCCGTGTTGTGTCCATAAGTTTCATGGAAGCGGCAATATTTCCCAGTCCGTTTCTGTTCTTCAGTTGATTCTTTTGGACGTGGTTTTCTGTATTGAAAAGTATTGCATGTGGATGGGTAAATGTTCTCAAGTGGGGCGTTTAGCGGAGTGTACTCGCTGTAGCTTGGAATTCTCGACTTCCACTTTTCCGCTTCTTTCCTCTTTCCTTAACTTCTTCCTCCGGACTCTTTGGGCTGCACAGGCTTACTCTGGACGTTGACTTGGACCTTTCCCGAATTGTCTCCAGATTGCTTCACAGCAATGTTGCTCTTAATTGACTCTTGGGCAGGTCCCGGTGCCTTGTCTCGTCGTACCCACCTAGCTTCCTCTCTTCTTATGAACTGGTGTGCCTTGGAGTAGAAACGCTCTAGCGTAGCCGGAGGTTTTCCTGCCAGCCAATCTCCGAATTCAGAATCCGGATCTACACCTCTCATTACAGCCATTAGAATTGCATGGTCGTTGGGATTACTGACTTCAGTTGCCGCAACGTGGAATCTTTGTAAGTACTCCTTCAACGACTCTCCGGGATTTTGGATTACACTTGACAGAGACATCACGTCCTTCGGGCGTGTAGTGTGTATCCTGAATTGCTCAATAAACTTCTTTGCCAACTCCTCGAAATTTGATACGGATCGCGGAGGAAGTCGGGTGAACCACATAGTAGCGATCCCAGATAGAGTAATCGGAAAGCACCTACACTTGGTGGCATCATTTTCTCTGGCTGAATCCATCATCCATTCATACCTCATTACATGTTGTCTGGGGTCAGTCTTTCCTTCGTATGCAGGAATGGTTGGCATGCTAAACTTCTTGGGGTAGGCCGCTTGCAGCACAACATCCGTGAACGGAGTATGACTTCTTGACACTCCCCAATCGTCATTTGATAAGCCCTGATTTTCTTTCATCAGTTGCCTGATCATGGCTGTCAGATCGGGTGTCTGTATGGAAGCTGGGAGGTTGGAGTCAGTTCTACGCGCCTGTCCATGCTGATGCCTCCTTTCCTGGCGATCTGCCAATCGTGCGTCGTGAGGTTCAACATTGTTAACATTTTGATGATCTGGAGCTCCCTCCTCCATCTGTACTCCGGTTCGGAAGTTTCCAGTTCTGGCTTGGTCGCGGTCTCCTGCTGTTCGAACAGCAGCATCTGCCCTTGCAGCTTCAGTCTTACGGCGTCTGCGCCTGGGTGGTTCATCAGAAGAAGTTGAGCTGTCAGAAGAGGAATAAGCAGCTGGATTGCCCCCAGCATTCTGTTGCTGCTGTTGAGTGAGTTGTGCCATCAGGTTGGCATTAGCTTGCATCTGTTCTCCCAGTTGTCTCCTGCTTTCCCTAAGTTCTCTCATCAAGTCGTTGAACTCCACTCTGGTGACAACTGGAGTCTGTTCTTGAGCGGCAATCCCTGCACTCGGGATCGCTGGTTGATTGCTAGGTCCTGCTTGTTGCACTCTAGCAGTCTCTCGGGCATCCGCATTAAGAGAAGCTGACCTGGTACGTGGTCTTGCCATTGTAGAGTTATTGGTATGAACTCTGAGTAGAATCAGCGGATGTCCTATCAGTAAGTCGGATCTTCTTTGGGGGATTTGCTCAATCCAGTAGCTTCAAAGCAGATCCTTGAGGTCTGAGAATTCGATTCTCAGTGAAAGCACCAAAGTGTTAGCACCAAAATTGGTCACTAACCTCGTAGAAGAAGATTGTGAAGAGATATAAGTGATGAAATCAAATTAAACAGAGAAGACAGTGCTAATCTAAATACAGAAAGTAAGAACACCAAATTTATAGTGGTTCGGCGTAATTGCCTACGTCCACTTTGAGGTTAAACTTTATTGATCTTCTTTATAGTTGATTACAAATACAATTCGTGAATCAAATGCTTGAATGAAGTTCTTAAGTAGAGAAGACGAGTCTTGAAAATGGCAGAGTCTCCCCGGTGTTTTCTCTCCCAAAAAAGGATCCATTTCACTGTGACCCTGCCCCTCTATTTATAGGCAAAGATGGGCTGGACTTCCCAAGTGGGCTGATTGCCGAACGCTCCAGCCCGAGTACAGTGTTCGCTGTATGCCGAGCAAGGTTCGCCGAACGCTCTGCGTCGAACCATCCCTCCTATGCCGAACGGTGTGTTGGTTAGTTGTGCTGAATGTCTCCTGGATGTCGAGTATTACGCCGAACACCATGGGATAGAAATTAATTAATAAAGTAATTAAAGATTAATTAAGTTATGGATAACACTTAATTAATTTAATAATTAGAGATAAATTAATTTGTTATTAAGATTTATCAATTTGGAATTAATAATAATTAATCCAAGTTAATTACTTAAGAAAAGTAATTAAAGAGTTGTTTATTTCGACTTGATTGTATAACCCACTTTGTTGGCTAGTATGCTGGAATTTAATAATGTAACAATTTCAGCTATTTCATATTTATTTGAAAACCCTAGACCCTATTATAATACAATCGAATTTCCTATCAAATGTTTTGGTTAGCGTAAGGTAAAAACTTACCCATGTTTATTTGTGGGGAGTCTTACGTGATACCTTTTCTTTCAAAAAGGTTTTGAAGTTCAACAAGTTTAACCTGTTACTCACACCAGACCCATGTCTGACCCAAGTTGTTTATTTCTGTTTTATAAACTCTTGGGTACTCAAATTTTTACGAGTAGCCAAGGGATTCAGGTTAGCCTTGACGAATTGTGGAGGAGCAATGGAGCAAGAGGCTTCAGCGTTGTAGATATAGATAGTAATTTCCGCTGTGTTGATTTTGTATTGATCTCTGTATTGTATTGAGATGTAATAACTAGACAGATGTTAATAACTGTCTAGTATATGATGTGTAATCTATGTAACTCTGATAAGTGTTGTATATGATACTATGTAATATTTATGTGATATAATATATTTTGTTCATTTCCGCTGTGAGTATTTGTGTTGTTTTCTTTCTCTTTCTCTTCTTTTCTATTTCTCACCCCTTTCTTTCTTATTAATGATTCGTCATTCTGTAGAATGAGTGGCGGGCTGTTACAGTGGTGCCGAGTACTCTTGTACGTCAGTTGCTTCGCCGAACACTCCTGGATGGCCAGTGCTTCGCCGAACACTCCTTGATGCCGAGTACTCTGGTATGCCGAGCAGCCTTGATGCCGAGTACCCTGTTATGCCGAGCAGTCTTGATGCCAAGTACTCTGGTATGCCGAGCAGCCTTGATGCCGAGTACCCTGTTATGCCGAGCAGCCTTGATGCCGAGTACCCTGTTATGCCGAGCACTATGCCGAGCACACTTGTCGCCGAGCACTCATGGATGTCAGTTGCTTCGCCGAACACTCCTGGATGGCCAGTGCTTCGCCGAACACTCCTTGATGCCAATCGCTCTCTGATGCCGAGCACTTATTGCCGAGTACTAGTTGCCTGGTCAAATCCCCAGGAAACACTAGGGTTTAGGAATTTTAATTTCCCTTTCTTTCCCCCATTTTCCTTTAGCTTGAGAGTGTTAGGAAAATAGAATGAATGAATGAAGAGGGGGTGGAGTGTTAGAGTATTTCGTTGGGTTAGTGGGCTGAAACCCAAAGCCCAATGGAAAAATAGCAAAATTCTACTCAACTCCAAACATATCGATGTTTATACTCAAAAAAGTTGTAATCGTCGTTTTGAAATCAATGGAAGTGGTCTCGAGTCCTGATTCGACTGTTTACAAAAAGTAATATTTCGGACTTTAAATTCAACAAACGATTCTATATTTAAACAAAACATCTAAATATACAATCGTAAAATATGCGGGTTGTTACAGACTCCCCTCCTTAAAGAAATTGCGTCCTCGCAATACTTAAAAAGAAAATAAAAAGTAACAACCATACTAAGGTATAACAACACAAAAGAAGTTCACCCTAAGGAGCACGAAAGAGTAAGTCCGGATGTGTTCGCTCGATGAATTCTCTGGATTCCCAAGAACAATCCTTAGGATTTGCGGACCATTGAACTTTCACAAGCGGAACATCTTTTTTACGAAGGCGTTTAACCTCTGTAGCAATGATACGAATAGGATGTTGCTCATAAGTCAAATTAGGTGAAACTTCAATGTCTTCAATAACACCGGGCTTAAGAATAGAATCAGAATCTCTAAGGCATTTCTATAGTTGAAAAACATGAAAAACGTCATGAATAGCAGAAAATTGAGCCGGTAATAAAAGACGATAAGCCACGGAACCAATGCGTTCGGTGATGGGAAATGGGCCAATATATCGATGTGCTACTTTTCCCGATCGACTGAAACGCACAACACCCTTCATAGGTGAAACATGAATGAACACCAAATCTCCCAAGTGGACAAAGTCTCAAGATCATTCCATTCAGATATCATTATGGAAACAACTGCTTGTTGCTTTCGGCTAAGGGCATCGGCAACACGATTTCCCTTTCCGAGAATACAGAAAATATCAAGATCATAAGATGCAAGGAATTCGAGCCAACGTTGTTGACGCAAATTAAGTTCCTTTTGAGAAAATAAATACTTCAAAGATTTATGATCGGTGTAGAGAACAATTTTCTCTCCCAAAAGATAATGATGCCAAATTCTAAGAGCGAAAACAGTGGCCGCGAGCACCAGATCATGAGTGGCATATCTAGTCTCGGTAAGCTTTAATTGTCTAGAAGCTTAAGCAATAACACGTTCCCTCTTGCATGAGAATGACACCCAAACCAATATGACTAGCATCGGTATAAACAATTCAAGTCTTGGTTCCCTTCGGGAATCTCAAGAATAAAAGCATCAGAAAAGAGTTCTTTTAATTTTTGAAAAGCAGCTTCTATGCTAAATTATTTATTTCATGATCTCTCTTTCCCGAAAAGCTAAGACATTCAAAATTATAATTAACTTTATGTAATCATATTTTTAGAAAAATTTACTTATTACAAGTCAATTTACGGTGTCTACTGTCTCATCATAGCGTTTAGGAGATTCCTATCGATAACGTTGATTAGGCGCATCGACCAGAATTCTTAAAGCACTTAATGGGCAATACAACACAAAATCATCTTCTATATGATAAACATGTTTCTTAAAATTTTACGAATATTCTTTGCTCGTTTTAAGAACAAAATCAAATTATACTTATAAATATATCTTATTAAAAAGATTTGCAATTTTAAATTGACGTTTTCACCCATAATCAATGAATACAAGGATGGACTCATCAAGATATTCGTAGAATACTCGATTCATAAGATGGATGAAATAAGCTAGAGGTTTCGTCAAACCGAATGACATAACGAGCCATTCATAAAAATTATAACGAGTGCGAAATGCGATAAGTGGAACGATATCCTCCGCATCTCGTAGCTGATGAAAACTGGTGGCAAGGTCGAGCTGAAAAAACACCTTAGTACCACTCAAGGGATCACTTAGGTGGTAATCCTAAGACAGGCTCAAAGATATCGGGAAATTCCCAACTACTTGAGTGAGGGAAATAACATCTTCCTCATCAAGTGGGTTTAGGTAAGATGATGCCACCGAATTGGAACCAAAATCATTAAGAACAATAGAAATCTGCTTAACAGATTGAGAATGCCAAAGATGGATAGTCCTCTTAGGACATAGGATGTGGACTTAATATCGATTAAGCCAATCCGTTGCTAAAATCATTTCCGAAACCTAAGTAGCGCATAGCATGCAAATCGGCTCAGAAAGTATAACCACATAAAATAATCTCGACATTTTTACAAAGTAAACCGCGTGTTGCAGATCCACCAACCGAATCCACAATTCTCAGTGAAGTCATCAAACCCATAATATTAAAGAAAAAGTATCAATAAGTTCTTTTGATATAAAAGAATGAGATGCACCCGTATCAAAAGAATTCGAATAGGATAATCACGAAACAAAATAATGGCATCAAGGGCAGACATGAATACGCCATCCTGAGAAGTAGCACTGGATTGACTGCCGCTGGGACAACCAGGTCTAACCATTTCTCTTCTTTAAGAAAGAAAGAAAGAAGAGGAAAAAGGTTATTCTCAGAATAAATATTAAACAAACTTGATTGATAAAACAAGGCATCATAACAGAAAATAGGATAGAATGGGTCCTAAGACTCGGATAAATCCTAAGGCACGATTCCTAAGAGATACTTAGGACAATGATCCTTGTTATAATATTCTATATTGTTCCGAAGTTTGGCTCCGATACCAAGCCGTGACGCCCCACCTCTATACTCACACTGGCCAAGGACACTACGAGGTAATGCCATCGACTAGCGCGAAGAATAAGGCTGTTGAGGAGCGGCCGTCTGTGTAATTTCTTTATGCGAGTATTGATATGTCAGATAGTATGACATGCATTTCATTTCAAGAGGAAATCCGACATATCAAATACAAACTCAAAGCTACCACATAGTGGCTATGTGGCCTTCGAAAACAAATATAGAAATAAGCATAACACAAATCAGTCATAGATATTCATATCACTAAGGCAGAAACAGATATGAATATAACACATAGAAGTGTACATCAAAGTAGTGGTCATATAAGATCCACTACATCACAAAAGAATAGGTACAAGTGCAAGACAAAAGAATATGTATACATCAAGGAGTCTCTATCTCGACTGTATAAAAACAAAAACTACTGAGCTAAAGTAGTTAGCCAGAAGTCAGAACCTAGTCCCTGCTAAGAAGTCAAGTGGAAGCACCTGAAATACCTCGGTCCGACCCAAGTATTATTTAAGAAGAAAAATAATAAACGGATCAGTCTAGCTATAAATATCATATAAGATGATATAGGATAAGAGATATGACAAAAATATATGATAACAATAATGTCATACTTAGACAAGTATATATTTAATAACAATGAAAATCATATAATATCTCGAATCTCCTCAAATATCCAAAAAGAATATCACATTCTTTAGCTTATTCACCAAACCTCAAATATTGACAAAACATATCAATGCAAATCGCAAAAATTGGTGAAACGCAAATTCCAGAACTCAATAATTAGAAATCCAGAAAACACAGAGGGGGAGGCCTATCACAAACGGGAGCATGAAAACTCACCAATACCTGTATCACAAATGAGACGCTATCCCATAAAAATATGGGGTACAGTCCCCCACGCGGACGAATGAGCCGAACATCGACGCACCCTAAAAGATACACCTCATGCACAGACTCTGTCGTGGTACAGTCCCCTACGCGGATGAATGAGCCGAACATCGACGCACCCTAAAAGATACGCCTCATGCACAGATTCTGTCGTGGTACAGTCCCCCACGCGGACGAATGAGCCGAATGCTCCTCGAACAGTCAAAAGACTATGGGTTGCTACCCCACCAAATTGAGCTGAAGCTTCATAGAATAAGTGTAAATTACACCAAGCTAGTAAATAAATGAGTTTAGCTTCATGTCCCATAACCACTGGCTTAACTTAAATATTTACGAACAAATTATAGATTTCCACTCGAAAATACAAAATGATCATCATTGATAAAAAAGAAGAGTAAATTACACCAAGCTAGTAAATAAATGAGTTTAGCTTCATGTCCCATAACCACTGGCTTAACTTAAATATTTAGGAACAAATTGTAGATTTCCACTCGAAAATTGTCATGAGATTTCAAACGAACAAGTCCAAGAATTAACTAACGAAGTAAACGCAAGCGTTTCATACCACTTGTTTTGCTAAGCCGTTTAATTAGATTTCTCATACGAATGAGGTAAAGGTTTGTATATACTAATAGATTGGAAAACGGTTTTAAAAACAAGCTTTGTATTAAAAGTAATGTTGAAATCATTTTTGTGAAAGAGTTTGAGTATTTACTACTAGTATAGAAACCTTTGTATTTTAAAGTGACAAAACACAGAAATGATTGTAAAAACAATCTACCACCAAAATCCACATTCGACGACGTGAATTCCAACCATAAAAATCAATATCAAATCCCAATCAAATGGATATTCCCAAAAATCCATAAATGAAGTCATCAAAGTCGATAATAATTGACAACAACTAACCGGATCAGCAAAAATCGATAAAAATTGGAAATCCACTCAAAAACAGCCAAAATAGGCAAAACTGCACAGAACCAGACGTCTGGATTTTGTCTCTGCCTTTTTTTCTTTTTCCAGGGACCCCTTCCAAACGTCTAGATTTTTCAACCAGATGTCTGGATTTTGTCTCTGCCTTTTTTTCTTTTTCCAGGGACCCCTTCCAAACGTCTGGATTTTTCAACCAGACGTCTGGATTTCCTTCCAAACGTCTGGATTTTCCTGCTAGGCAAAAATCAACCTAGCCCAAAAAGGGAAAAAATCCAAACCGGAGGCGATCGAACGAGCAATGGAGGCTAGGGAATTATGCCAAGCGACAATCCAGCCTTATAGGCTCTTCGATACACCCCAAACAACATGTCCAAACATCCAAGATAGGATTTTTAAAGATTTTGACTTCAAAACACCAAAATTTGGAAAATTAACCAAATCAATTCAAATCAAAAGCAAATGAAAATGAAATAGATGTTTGGAATTCATACCTAACAACAATGAAAGTTATAGACATAGATGTGAGTTAAAGAACTCACCTTTAAACCCAAATACAACGAATGAGAAGCTTTAAAACAAGGCAAGATCAATTCCTCTTCAATACACCTTTAGAATCTTCAACCTATTATCAAAGGTGAAGTTTTTCCTAAGTTAGGTTATAGGAATTTCTGAAAATTGAAGAGAGATTGAGATATAAAAGATGAAGAGGATGCGTACCTAAGCTTCTCTTTGATTTCTAGAACTTGAATTTGAATTTCCTAGTAAACTAGGGTTTAGGAATTTTAATTTCCCTTTCTTTCCCCCATTTTCCTTTAGCTTGAGAGTGTTAGGAAAATAGAATGAATGAATGAAGAGGGGGTGGAGTGTTAGGGTATTATGTTGGGTTAGTGGACTGAAACCCCAAACCCAAAGCCCAATAGAAAAATAGAAAAATTCTACTCAACTCCAAACATATCGATGTTTATACTCAAAAAAGTTGTAAACGTCATTTTGAACTCAATGGAAGTGGTCTCGAGTCCGGATTCGACTGTTTACAAAAAGTAACATTTCGGACTTTAAATTCAACAAACGATTCTATATTTAAACAAAACATTTAAATATACAATCGTAAAATATGCGGGTTTTTACACTTATCCATATCAAGTCTTCACCTTAGTAACCAAAATGACTTCTAAATATATGCCTTAATCTTTGACCGGGGGAAAGCGAAAGAGCAATCGACTCTCATTATTACAGTACATTCTGCAATATACAGTGAGATCATGCTAATGTAGTAAGTTTCGTCATATGTAGTAGACGACAATTGTTGTAGCATGTTCCACATTATACAACGTCTTCTTTCCATACCATAGCACGTTTCACAGTATGTAGTTATGATGCCACTCACTACGACATGTTCCGCACTGTGCAAGAACGTTATCCTACTCTTTGTAGTATTTTCTAGTTGTTGTAGCGTGTTCCACTATGCAATGTCTTCTGCCATTACCGTAGCACGTTCCGCACTATGCAGTAACATCCATCTATTATAGGAAGTTCTACATTATGTAGTAAGATAAGCCTACTATAGCACGTTTCACACTATATAGTACTAGCTAAATCGTTGAAGCATGTTTCATACTATACAATGATGACAACCATTATGCATATTTCGCACTATGTAGTGGTCTAAGAGCCTAAGAAATTTGGTCTACAATTGTAGCATGTTTCACACCATGCAATGTATTCGAAGAAATCCAAGATTCAAGAACTTCGTATTGGATCGGGTGCATTGGGCAACAGGTTAAAAGAGGCAAAAAAATTTTGATTTTTTTCAAAATAATTCAAAATATATCTTCGATACTCCAGTCGATCGAACACACCTTGGACCATCGGTTTCATTTTTGAGAAACCCTATCTCTAATTCAATGGTGGAGTTGCAGAATCCGCCATTGAGATACAACTTATTTTTATGGAGAGAATGAATTTCAGTACGTGGAAATTGAGGTATCTAGGTCTATTTATAACAACGCTAATGGGCTATGTAAATATCTTACCCAAATCTACCATTTAGTGTATGACCTATTGTAAATCCGTATTTCATATATATTCATACAAATATATTTTTTGGCCTTCCTTATTTTAAAACAATTTAAAAGACTTTGGCTATCAACACACATACACATACATAAGCACACATACATATATAACATTCATGTAACATCCGATATTAAGAAGCAATAAATTTATATTTTAAATGAAAAAGTAATATTACATTTAATTAAATAGTGAATATTGATTGGGAATTTGAGATTGTTTTGGGAAAATAAAATAAAAGAATGAATACTTTTGTGAATTGGGGAAAAATTAAAATGAGAATATTTGATTTGGAATTAATTAAGTCAAAAAGTAAAAACATTGTTTTATGTGATGAAATTAATGGTGAAGTGGGATAATAATTTATAGCAATATAAGTTGATTTATGAAGGGTATAAAAGTGTTATAATCGTAAGTTCTTGAAATTATTGTTTTGAAGTTTAAACATCGTTGGAAAGTCATAGACCACTAATAACAATGATATTTATTGTTTTAAATTAATACCGTTATTTTTAAACTTGAAAATGGCGTTAAGTTGAATTAAATGTGAAATAAATATTATTGCTTTGATGATTAATGGAAGTAATAATGTTTTGAAGTTAATTTTGATAAAACATGATTTTTATCAGAGTAATTCGTGGATTTGGTGATTACTTACAAAGTTGGTTTATTTTTGCTATTTCGACTCACAAATCTATGTTTAGTATAATGATTGCATGACTGATTATAATTACTTGAGGTAATGATATTGGTTGATATTGCTTGAATCCATTTTGCATGCCATAGTTTATTCAATGTTGTGTGAATATTAGATAAAATTGAGATGCATGTCATGGTTTTATTGTTGTATGATGTATTTTGGTTGCATATGGATGTTGATGCTATGAAATACCTGTGCATGCTATTATATGATTTGAATTAGCTAGAATTTGTATATGAGAATCGATTAAAGGGGAAAAATGATTTAAATGCTTTGGAAATGTTTATATACATTGTTGAAGTATATATTTTATTTGGATGTTGGATATTTTGAAATTTGATTTTTTACATGATTGTATAAAAAGACAGCATTAAGGAGATTAGTTGTGATTAATTCAAATTAGTTGATTTGAAAAGGAAAGAGGAAATTTTCTTTTGAAGTAAATATTTTGAAGCCCTTTGAAACATGAGATTTTAGTATTAATTTATAATAGAAATAATGTTTATGTTTAAATCTATATTGTATTTAAATTATTTCAAGGATTTTTCCTTTTACAAAGAGGATTCAAATTTTATATTTCAATGCATTTAACTAAATGTGAAGCTTTGTAAAAATAATATTTTTGGGAAAAGTAGTGAGTTTTTGAATGGGATATGCACATTTAATGATAAATTCTATTAACGAACCTCTTTCTTTGAAAAGAAATGGGAAGTTTGAAATTTATGCAGGTAATATTTTAAAGTAAACAAATATAATTTCAGTTTTTATAAATTATTTCCCAAAAAATGGTTTAAAAGAAGTGGGAAGAAAATAAAGACTTCATACATTGATTTAGATTTGAAAATATTTTGAGTTGAAAACCATTCATTTTCGAAAAAAATAATATAATTTGAATTTTGGGCTTTAAAGGAATTGTTGGATCATAAAAACTTTTATTAGTGTTTTGAAGTATCATAAACGATTTTATATTGTTTGGATTATTTTCAGAAAGGAGTTTGGCGATTTGTAATTAAATAAGGGTCTAAAGAAATGATTTCTTTGTAATTGACTAGTAGGTTTTAAAATATTAAAGTTTGGATTTAAATAGAGATTTTGGAATAGAAAGAGAATTTCATAATTTAAAGCCTCTTTGAGATTGATATTGATATTGATTTTCGAAAATTTGATATGAAGATTTTGAAAAGGAATATTTTTATAATACAAACTATTTTTAATTAATAATTTGTTGTGTAAAATGAAAATTCTGAATAAACGAAGTTATAATACCGAGGGTATGAAACATTTGGTAATATTTTTTTGGTTATTCCTTTGACTCATTATATAGGATATGATATGATATTGAATATATTGAATGTTGAATCATGTTAATAATCATTAGTGACACCGGGTTAATAGACAGTTAGGAGGAGTTTACTATTGTAAGGAGAAGATGTAAATTGAAATGAATTGATCAAACAAGATGAAATACCAAATAGACTAGATCCATCCTAACTGGGACCGACTGTAGGGTTGCACCCCAAGTCATGACATTCTGGCCCATTTGTCACAGATTGAGTGTAAAGACCCGCAAATCCGTCTTTCGAAAACCCGACACTGCTACGTCCACTGTAGCAACTGTCGAACGATCGGATGGCGGAAACACGAACTTTAATGTTTAAAAGAAGAGGTAGAAGAAAAGATAGAAGAAAAAGAAGAAGAAGAACAACAGAATAACATCAGAAACAGAACAATATTAGAATCTCACATTCGCAGCGGAACAATATATAATAGATAATCAATATTCTTTTAAAACAAAGAACTATATCAGTTTATACATACATCAATCAGAGTCAATATGCAACAATGGACAGTTATATAACTTGTCCTCATATAGAATACACAGCGGAATAAATAAACAATTACGGGTGATACGTTTCGCCATCCAGCTTGCTTCCAAAGCTCCAGAATATCCTGATAACATAACTCTAGGCTGCCCGTGTGGAAATTTGTGGGCACCCAGAGTTTAGAAGGGAAACAATAAACTCCGAGTCAGTCATGGTGACTGGTGTGAGATCGTAAAACATTTATTCTTTAAAAGACAACAAAGGAATATTTTAAAAGTCAATTTCGCAATGCTTTTGAAAATGAAACTACCATAAGACCTCCCGCCACGCACACAATGCAAACGCAGAATTGGAGGAGATTTCTTCTTATGATAGTCAAAGATGCTTACTACGCAAAAATCAAATCCTTTTTGATATTATTATTAGTGCATAGTGTAGAAACATTTTGAAAGTAAAATATAAATCTTAGCCAGCATAGGTACCATTATAGTATGCTTACTATAGCTACCATATTAGATGGCAGGTTCTACAACTAAAACCGTACAAGTCACGTATTGTTTCTTTGGATTTCCAACAAATGGTCAGGCTAAGGAACTTCCTATTCCACGAAGGAACGCCTCTGGAATGACGTCCCGAGAACCTAACCGGATCTCTACCAATACAAGGCCGGGTTACCTCTGCAAAAATAGGTAACTACTGACACGCGTATGCCATCCCTCGATCGTAACCGATCTTCCCGAGGATCCCCGATTCGCAACAAACCACATAATAAGAAGTATCAACATAGGTTAAGTATCTGGGCTCCATACCATGATACCACCTCTATCCAGAAGGAATGACATACACTAAGGGGCGCTACTCCCTAGAACCTTGCCGCATCCTTCCTGTTTTGACCATTTCCGGGGTGTGAGGTCCGACGAAGTCTCGTCCACAAAGCTACGCTTTTCAAAAGCCATGCTTCGGGTCAAACAAATGATCAAAGAATTGATCGCAAAGATAAATGATCAAACAAACGATCATATCATAAATGATCAAACAACGATCATTTCACAGCAACACTTAGCATGCCACGTTACCAAATTGGGAGTATATCGCTGATAAATTTCAACTACATAATCTCTGAGCTCGTACGTCTCAGAGAAGGGTGTTAAGCTAAGAGAATAAATTCTCCGCCACCAACAGAAATGTATTTGAAAGAAATCAGTTTTATATCTCAATTTATAACGTCGGACACACAATCCATACAAGTCTGTTCCGGGATCGAACAGAACCGAAGGTGTAACAACCCAGTATTTCGTACCGATTAATTATCGTCTTTAGACGATTGCTTTTCCTAGCAAATTGCTGTTTGGAATTTTAATTTAACCAGTTGAAACTCTTTTGAAAAATCTGTTAAATGTTGACAGGCTTTAAAATAAATTCTCGGCCCACGTTTTCAAATGTTTGAAGCCGTGAAAAATTTGCAAAACAAATGTACCCGTCCCCTTTTTCTCGATGCCGCCCCATTCTTAAAGAAATTCGACCCGTTCTCTTTTGTCCATGCGAAAACCCGTTCCCTCCTCTTTAACCTTTTCATTCGAAACCCTACATTATAATCGAACGAAGAAAAAAAAATGGCGGCCCCTTTTTCATTTTTCGTTCAAAACCTAAAAACAATCGAAAAGAAATAATGGCTGCTCCTTCAATTTGAAGACAATTACTTCAATTCTCGCGTTCGTTCGTTCCTTAAATTTGGGCTTCTTCGATCGTTTGCTTCTAGAAATCGAAGGCGCCAACTTCAACGACTTCGCCCTGGCTGCTTCGATGTTAGTCGTGCTCGAGGTGACTTTGGCTGTTTCTTTCGTGGCAAAGGTGAGTAATTTATATTACTCACATCTAATTCGAAATTTGTCCGACCTTGTCTCCTTATTTTGTTTTCGTTGTCTCGGCTTCGACTTAATTTTTATAGATGTTGATTTGTTTCACTTTGGCACTGACTTGTTTGATGTTGGCTTGCCTTATTCATTTCTTAGTTGCACTCTAGTTCATTTTACTTTGACACTCCCCATGTAATTTGCATTTGCATTTTTTTTTATTTGCACTACCTTGGGCTCGAGACTAGTACTGCATATTATTGGTGACTTTGGCTTGGTTCGAACTTGTTGCCACCCCTCTTGAACTTGTTTCACTGATGCATTGAGCTCGTGTGGACTTTATTTATGTGCCGTCTACATTTTACATTGCCTCTGACCTTTGAGGCACACAGACTTCATGTTGTTCACTTGTGCCTTTGGGACCATAGCAGATTGATTACACCCAAGTTTTGAGTTCACACACGTTTGATCATTTATGGCAGCTGTCTTGACCATTTGAGATAGTTTGCCTACCTGTTTTACGAAGTATTGAGCATATGTAAGGCAGTTTGCATTCATTTGATGGCGTCATGGCTTTGATTTCATCAAGTCGCAAAAGTTTCGACCTCTTTAGATTTGCATCCCACCTGAGTACTTATGTATTGTTTCTTGCATACATTTATATAAGTGTGCATGTTTTAATTGCACTGCTTTATTGACTTGTAGATAGTCCACTGTTTTGACAATGCTTGTCCACCTTATATTCTGGTCTCTGACCTGCTGGTTGGAGTTCGAGACTTGTACTTCACCTGATGTATTTGAATCTTGTAGCTTGTATTCTCTGCTGCATATCAACTTGTTCACGTGCATGTGTACTTCCATATTTTTGTTAGACACGGTTGCATTCGTTCATCTGGACGTGTATTTGTTTCCATTGTAGATTGATGTCTGCACTGTAGCTTTTGTATTGATGCAGTAGCCTTTTGCTCATTTGCGTGCTGTTACATGTGTTGGTTAGTTTGATCAGAGGCATTGTAGCTTTGTTCTTCATAGTAGGTGTGTTGTTCCAGTTGAGTCTGCACATGTTTGGATTTCATATATGTACTGCCCTTGTACATGCTTCACTGCATCACCTTCTACCTGTTGCACTTGCAATGAGGTTCTCCATTTCATGTTTGAATTTCTTCTTGTCTGCACAGCATGTGTGCAGTTTTACTATTTTGGGTTCAGGTTGGCATTTGATGTTTGCATTACTGCACACTCTGGTCTTTATGCTGTTGAATCCTTTGTGTAGTTTGTTTGATCACTTCACTCTTGTGTATTTGAAGTCTGCATTCTTTGTTGGCTCCATTGTAGTTGTAAATGCACCATAGCTTGCTGTAGCTTTACTGAGTGGCATGTACGATCCTATAGGCTGTTTGCTTATATTCCTTTTGACCTGATGCTAAACTTTGACATTGTTTGGTTTTGTTCGAACTTGTTTGGTTGCCGTTGCTTGTGACAGCCAACCACTTCTAATTCATTTGAGTTGAACCCGATTTCGGGGTTTGACCTTGCGATCATTGTGACTTGGTTCACTTTGACACTGCATATCTATATATGCTTGACCTGTTTCTATTTTAGTTGTACTTGGGTATACACTGCATATCCATGTGTCATTTTCACTTGCATCTGTTCATCCTTGAGCACTTGCTGACCTGCTACATTTTCGTAGCAGTTTTACCCTTGTCCCGTGTGGTGACTTTATATTCCGTTGTGGCGAGGCAGTGCACGCGTGCGTGCACTACAGCCACACCGAATTGACAGATTTTAATCGATATCTCTTTTATCCTTAATTCATCGACCTGTTGCGTAATTCGTAGGCTGTATTGGCGAGGCAGTACACGTTAGCGTGTACTGCAGCCAATTAGCATTGATATTTTTAAATTGACATTTCAATTGCTTAAACTGCTTTGGATTTCTGTTTTGTGGATTAACACTGTTTAGTGTTATTTCTGCCGTTATCCAATTCTCGTATCGAGAGTTGGATATACGAGATTTCTGTGACTGTCATCTATATTGAGATTGATTATTATTGCTTCTATGCTCTAATAACTGATTTTGAATTAGACTGATCCGAGTATTATTTTATTTTGAATGTAATACTCGGGTCAGACAGAGTATTTACAGGTTGTAGATTTTTAGCTTTGGGTTGCTGCTAGAGCTATGAAGACTTTTTATATCATTTGAAGTGGTCTTCGTCTTGTTGTAGTTGTCAGTGTGTCTGTTTTAAGATGATAATGTATTCATGTATATTAGTCGATAATGTACTTGTATATATAACTTCTTGAGTCGACAATTGTAGTTGTATCATTTGTATTGTGTCAAATGTATTGTAACTGATATCAGTTATTGTATATATGAGACTTTTCGTTCCATCTTTATTCCGCATTTATGTTATCTGTGTTATTTTTATATCTATTGTTCTAAACTATTATAGCCACTGTGTAGTAGCTTTGAGTTTGTATCGGTATGTCGGATTTCCTCTAAAGATGAAATGCAATGTTTTATTATCTGACATATCGGTGCTCGCACAAAGCAATTACATAGATGGTCGCTCCTCAACAGCCTTATTCTCCGTGCTAGTTGACAGCACTACACCGTAGTGTTCTTGGCTAGCGTGGGTATAGAGGTGGGGCGTCACAGAAGGCACTTCTCACGAAGCCCTTGCATATCCGGATAATTTTCTAATCACGTCCGGACTTCCCATCACTAAGGGTGATAAAACCTCTAAACCGGAGATCAGCCGATGTAGAGTAACTCGACGGTAATCCTTCCGTTTTCAAAAATATCCGGTCTTCAACACCGGTCATCAAATGCAATTCATAACGACGTATCACATATTCGGAATGGGTTATACGACCCCATGGTCCTTACCCGGCTAACCCGAATTGTGAGCGCTTATTCAAAAATAAGTGTGGCATTCAAATTCATCCAATTCACAACAAATACTCATTCAAGGTAATTATTGATAGTCGATTATTTAACTATTAATAAAGATGCGCAACATCATCAGATTCCAAATAATTTTCCCAAATTATTTCCAAAATATCTTTACAAGATATAAAATTTCCACACTTTAAAAACAAATCAACGTTTATTTTTAAAACGAATTCCCATTTCTTTTATAAATTCCATAGTGAATTTATATTTCAAATATCTATTGATATACGATTTTCAATCGATTTCAATATTCACTTTCAATTTATCTTTACAAGGATAAATTCTCAAAACGTTCATTTCATTTTGGAAAACATTTCCATACTTATTTAAAAATAAGTAATTCACCAATCTATTTATTCTCAACATTTGAAAATATTCGATATACTTAAATCAAAATTAAGTATATATTTCATTCTTTAAGGAAATCATTTACTATAACAACATCTATTTGAGTCAAAACGAATGTTACGTAAAACATCGTTACGACGACTCAAAATCACTAGTATAGGGATTCGAAATTTAGATAGATATATAAATCCCAATACTATATAAAAACATTTCCTTTCGGAAATCATTTACTATAAAAACAGTGTTATAGTCCACCATTTCCTTATTTCTCGAAAACGTCTATTTCAACAATGAATGTTGAAATCTATGGTTTCGATATTCAATATCTTTTAAAACATCGTTAAAAACAATTAACTTCATTTTTAATGTCACTTCCCCAAAACATATCCATTTTATTTAATAATATATTCACTGTCCAAAATCATGAATATAATTCACTTAACCAAATTTCAATCATCTCTACACATTTTATTTCAAGAATTATCCACTATCCAAAATCGTGGATAAAATTTCCTTAATAACCTTCTATATTAAATTCATCAATTTTGATTGATTTTCGAATTTATAAAACAACGTTTATAAATTCTATTTTCTACTTCCTATAACAACTTCGATTTATAAATCTCCTTTTTATTTACTTCTATAATTCACTTATCAAAATAAGTGATTTCGGATTTATAAACAACGTTTATAAATTCTATTTATAAAAACTTCAATTTATAAATCTCCTTTGTTAACTAATTCAATTCCTAACTCAATTTTTATACCAACAATCCATATTATAAGTTAAATACTTATAATTCATTTATTTTACGAAATCGTTTCCATTTATAAGTTCACAATTTATAAATTTCATTCACTTATAAATTCTTAAAATTTTATTTTAACGCTTATAAAAACTCGTTTTATAATCCCAATGTTTTAAAGTTATAAATATCCATTTTGTACATCTTTTACATACATCGTTTTTAATAATTCAAAAATTCCAATTAAAACCATTTTTATAAATTACTTAACTATTTATTCCCAAAAATCACCTTTTGGTTATAATTCACAAAAATCTTAACTTTTATAACTTTAAAGTTTTAACGTTTATTTAAAATAAATCAATTCAACAATTTAAATAAAACGTATATTTTCAAAGATCACTTCAAAAATCTCTTTTAAAATCAACATCGTCGTTTTTAAATTTTAAAGATGAATCCGATGATGCAACAGCACCAATTAGTCAATCACAACAACAAACATCATATATCAATATATGATAACAGAATACATCAATATCCGTAAATAAATAAATACTGGTGAGGAATCCAGTTGGATCCCTCCAACCTGTTTCCCTGCATCCACAGATGTTAGCACAATACCAATTCCACTTCGAGGTGGAATATCGCGGTATATGGGTTTTTAAAAAAAAATCATCCGCTTACTAACGACGCAATAGGGTCTCATCCGCTATACAGTGCGGGAAATCAATCAATCCAATATATACATATGCCAATATGTATATATTGCTATATATATATAGATATCCTACTATATCTAATATCACAGTCCAAATAGCAAGCAATCAATCAATAACTGCAAAATTAAATTTTCCTTCGAGTGAGAAAATCTCACCTTAGCTATTTATTAGCATCCATCTCTTTTTTGGCTCGACTTCCTTGATTTATACCTTGTATAAATATTTATACACATTTATTAATATTCGAAACAATTAATTCGAGTAATCAATTTTTCGTTTTACCATTTATTTCACTTTAATCTAGCTGATGATTTAAATTTAACGTTTAATTTAATTCCAAACCAACTTCCTTTTGGAAAAAATCCTTTAGTAATTAAAATAATCACCTAAGTTAACTAAATAATTTAATTACTAAAATAAATTTAACAAGTTATTATTTCCCCAATATATATATATATAGCTGCATTTTAATTACTTCACTGTATTGTAAACTGAAATTTTCAAATGTATATACGTATTTATCGAATCAAAACTAAATTCAAGAAATAAATTCAAATACCTCCCAGCTCGATCCCTCTACCACCGTGCTCTTTCCCAAACCTGACGAGCATCCCCTGAATACGCGATCAAGCTCGAGCTCCCAGTTGCGAACGAAATTCGCGACCATCAGTTCACGCCGGAGCCGCATACGCTGGTCGCTTCTGCCATCGCCACTCGCCGCCAGCGCCTCCTTTTCCGATCGAACTGCAGCCTCCCAAAGTCGAACGCACCCCAGTCGCGACACTCTATCACCCCATCCTCCAAATTGCCTGCTCGACCTCGCGCTACCCCCTCCCCACCGCACCTCGCGTTCGCGCCCTAGCTCACGCGCCTTCGATCGAACATCCCAAAGCTCAAAATCGAGCTTCCCCAGATCGTGACATTTCCTCAAGTCGCGATTTCAGTTGCCGATGGTGCCTCCGAAACCCTAGACGTCGCTCTTCGAACGAGCCCTAGTTCCGTTAAATTCAATTTTGAAATGAAATCGAGTGCTTTGAACGAGAAATGAGCAGGTTTATTTTCTTTTGAATGAATAGGTTTCTCGTTTTTTATTTACAGAGAGGAGGGAAAACTAAATCGAACGAAAATAGAAGAAAAGGGAAGAACGAAATGTCGCCATTGTTTCGTTTTTCTTTGTTTGATTTAGAACTGAGGAGGGAGTGACGTGATATTTAAAAACAAACGAACATGCTCAGCACGATTTTCTCCCCGTGATCGATGGCATGTTTTAAGGAAGAAAACGTGGGTAAGTTATTGATAAATTTATAAAATTTAAATTTAATTTAAATCGAATCTCGATAAAAATTCAATGCGTTTACTCACCGTGTGTTTATGCGATGACTCCGAAAATTACAAAATTTGAAATCCAGTAATAATTCAATATTACGGACCCAATGGAACTGGTTTCGTCGAATTCCTAGACTGTACCTCGGACGGCTATTTTTAAATATCGATTCAAACGATAATTCTCAAAACTGAACAAATCGTTTTCAAACTCGATTCTGAAGCTTCAATTATCTTCAGTATTATCAATACGAATTTTAAAAGCTTTCGAAATATTTTTCTTCAACTTAAAATTGGAGGTTCAAATTTTTATTCAACATTCAATAGATTAAATTTTATAATTTAATCACCAAATTCAAAGTGATATTGGGGATTCAAATTAAATTACCATTCAAATATTTAAAATAAATTAAATATTTTCAATTTAATTTGTTCAAAATTCTGGGTCGTTACAAACTTCCCTCCTTAAAAGAGTTTCGTCCCGAAATTACAAGTTAGGAAAAATGGTCCTTAACTCATCTACTATTTTTCACAAATTCAAATAGTTTTATCAATTTTATCAAAACAAATCTTTCTACTAAAGATTCGTTATTTATTCAACTAAATTTCCCACTTCAATTATAAGTTTCAAAACAATATTGTTTACTTCAAAATTCAAATTTAATTTTAAATTCAAATTTTAAACTTCCAAATTTTCCCAAAATTTTCTAACACTCGAAATTTTCGAAAAATTTCGCCAGCGTCTCCTTTGCGCGGCTAACACGGTACGACTACAAAACGTCCCTACGGACTCTCAGATTCAAAAAGAAAAGGGAAAATGCCAAGCGGCTGAACAAGAAAATCATCAAATCTCATATTGAAATTTAAATACTTACCTTTTGTCGAGCAATTCAAATATATCTTTGAAATCAAAATCCAATTCCTTTATACACCTGTATATCCTACTAGCCATAATATCTAGTTATAACATTCAAATTATTTTGCAAATTCCATTACAAAATTTTCAATATAAACTGCTTATACATTTTTTTACTTCACTATTGAAGTTACATATCTATTTTTCATTCAATTTTACATTCCAAATTCATTTGAATTCAATTCCAACATTTAATTCAATTTGGATTCAATTCCAACATTTAATTCAATTTGGATTCAATTTATCTTCTGAATATTGAATTTTATCGATTATCTTTAGTTCACTTCAAACTAATCTTGAAACTTCATTTTATTTCGCACAATTCACATTTGTTTTCAACATTCAGTTTCAATTTCCAGTTTTATCTTTATTCAATCATCACTTGGAATAATTTCAATATCACATTTTACTTAAGAATTTCACTCTTCATTTCTTAGGTTTAATATAAATATTCCATATACACATTATATTTATTTTCAATTTACCACTTCGGTTAAATCTACTTACATTTAAACTGGATTTCAAATTCCATATGAATTTTAATTTCTCTTTCAATTCACATTTATAATTATTCAATTCAATTCTATTGCTTACAACTTCAAAATGAATCTCAATTTTCAATTTCACTTTCATTTATTTGCAATCGCAAACTTATTCATTCATTCACAATTTTATTCTCATAATTCAATACTTTATTCCAATTCATTTGTTACTACTCCAAATTTATTTTCAACTTAATAAATTTTCTTTAAGTAATCATTTCACTTTATTTAATTGATTCACTTATACTTACTTTAATTTAACTCCATCCTTTAAGTTAGATTTATTCTATCAAAATTCGAATGGTATAAGTTATCAATTCAATAGTATTCCATAAATATTTTTAAATAGGATTCCAGAGTCTTTTCAAAACTAATATTGAGAACAATTCAAATTATCCTTCGAATTTCAAAACCAAAACCCAAAATTTTCCAAACAACTTCCATTTAAAACAATTTGGTAGTAATTCCTCTTCTGGAAACCCGAAAATGAACATCGATGATGCTGCAGTCATTACCGAAGTTATTTTCCAGCGACCGAAAAGAGTTTAGAGCTTTTATCTCTCCAAAATACTTTTCAAAACCTTTTAAATTCATTTTTCAAATAACAAAAAAGAATTTAACTTTCCAAATTTCCAAAATTTTCAAATTCTTTTCAAAACCTTTCCAAAAACTTCTCTGGAATTTCGTTTCCAATTATAAGTTACATTTATAATTTATATTCTCCAAGTCTATATGGATTTTATTTCTTAACTTTGGAGTTATGATTTCAATTTCTTATCCAATTTCATATAATAATGATAGCATTTCAATATTATCACTTTCCTAACAAACAAGCATCCATATACTATGATAATTCATAGAAAATCATTTCTTTTCTATACAAAAATAGTTTTGGGTAAAATTATCACATTTACCCTATTCAAAAACAATACTGTGTCGGTTTACCTTGTTTAGAGTTTAGAAACTCCTATCAACACAGTTAGCTAGACTGCACCGACCAGAATCTATAAACAATCAACCGATAAGTCAACACAATACAAAACGATTTCATATTCACTAACAAATACGCGCTCATATCTATTATTACACTCACACTCATTCTAGAGTACTACTGACTCTATCTCTAATGAGTAACACCCAACAGAGCAGGGTTGTCGCTTAACCATATGCTCTGATACCACCTGTAAAGACCCGCAAATCCGTCTTCCGAAAACCCGACACTGCTACGTCCACTGTAGCAACTGTCGAACGATCGGATGGCAGAAACGCGAACTTTAATGTTTAAAAGAAGAGGTAGAAGAAAAGATAGAAGAAAAAGAAGAAGAAGAACAACATAATAACATCAGAAACAGAACAATATCAGAATCTCACATTCGCAGCGGAACAATATATAATAGATAATCAATATTCTTTTAAAACAAAGAACTATATCAGTTTATACATACATCAATCAGAGTCAATATGCAACAATGGACAGTTATATAACTTGTCCTCATACAGAATACACAGCGGAATAAATAAACAATTACGGGTGATACGTTTCGCCATCCAGCTTGCTTCCAAAGCTCCAGAATATCCTGATAACATAACTCTAGGCTGCCCGTGTGGAAATTTGTGGGCACCCAGAGTTTAGAAGGGAAACAATAAACTCCGAGTCAGTCATGGTGACTGGTGTGAGATCGTAAAACAGTTATTCTTTAAAAGACAACAAAGGAATATTTTAAAAGTCAATTTCGCAATGCTTTTGAAAATGAAACTACCATAAGACCTCCCGCCACACACACAATGCAAACGCAGAATTGGAGGAGATTTCTTCTTATGATAGTCAAAGATGCTTACTACGCAAAAATCAAATCCTTTTTGATATTATTATTAGTGCATAGTGTAGAAACATTTTGAAAGTAAAATATAAATCTTAGCCAGCATAGGTACCATTATAGTATGCTTACTATAGCTACCATATTAGATGGCAGGTTCTACAACTAA
This sequence comes from Allium fistulosum, assembly GCA_030737815.1. Classification (NCBI taxonomy): domain Eukaryota; kingdom Viridiplantae; phylum Streptophyta; class Magnoliopsida; order Asparagales; family Amaryllidaceae; genus Allium; species Allium fistulosum. The sequence goes on along the minus strand of CM060904.1, from coordinate 1,119,746,185 downwards.
AACCGTACAAGTCACGTATTGTTTCTTTGGATTTCCAACAAATGGTCAGGCTAAGGAACTTCCTATTCCACGAAGGAACGCCTCTGGAATGACGTCCCGAGAACCTAACCGGATCTCTGCCAACACAAGGCCGGGTTACCTCTGCAGAAATAGGTAACTACTGACACGCGTATGCCATCCCCCGATCGTAACCGATCTTCCCGAGGATCCCTGATTCGCAACAAACCACATAATAAGCAGTATCAACATAGGTTAAGTATCTGGGCTCCATACCATGATACCACCTCTATCCAGAAGGAATGACATACACTAAGGGGCGCTACTCCCTAGAACCTTGCCGCATCCTTCCTGTTTTGACCATTTCCGGGGTGTGAGGTCCGACGAAGTCTCGTCCACAAAGCTACGCTTTTCAAAAGCCATGCTTCGGGTCAAACAAATGATCAAAGAATTGATCACAAAGATAAATGATCAAACAAACGATCATATCATAAATGATCAAACAACGATCATTTCACAGCAACACTTAGCATGCCACGTTACCAAATTGGGAGTATATCGCTGATAAATTTCAACTACATAACCTCTGAGCTCGTACGTCTCAGAGAAGGGTGTTAAGCTAAGAGAATAAATTCTCCGCCACCAACAGAAATGTATTTGAAAGAAATCAGTTTTATATCTCAATTTGTAACGTCAGACACACAATCCATACAAGTCTGTTCCGGGATCGAACAGAACCGAAGGCACTTCTCACGAAGCCCTTGCATATCCGGATAATTTTCTAATCACGTCCGGACTTCCCGTCACTAAGGGTGATAAAACCTCTAAACCGGAGATCAGCCGATGTAGAGTAACTCGACGGTAATCCTTCCGTTTTCAAAAATATCCGGTCTTCAACACCGGTCATCAAATGCAATTCATAACGACGTATCACATATTCGGAATGGGTTATACGACCCCATGGTCCTTTCCCGGCTAACCCGAATAGTGAGCGCTTATTCAAAAATAAGTGTGGCATTCAAATTCATCCAATTCACAACAAATACTCATTCAAGGTAATTATTGATAGTCGGTTATTTAACTATTAATAAAGATGCGCAACATCATCTGATTCCAAATAATTTTCCCAAATTATTTCCAAAATATCTTTACAAGATATAAAATTTCCACACTTTAAAAACAAATCAACGTTTATTTTTAAAACGAATTCCCATTTCTTTTATAAATTCCATAGTGAATTTATATTTCAAATATCTATTGATATACGATTTTCAATCGATTTCAATATTCACTTTCAATTTATCTTTACAAGGATAAATTCTCAAAACGTTCATTTCATTTTGGAAAACATTTCCATACTTATTTAAAAATAAGTAATTCACCAATCTATTTATTCTCAACATTTGAAAATATTCGATATACTTAAATCAAAATTAAGTATATATTTCATTCTTTAAGGAAATCATTTACTATAACAACATCTATTTGAGTCAAAACGAATGTTACGTAAAACATCGTTACGACGACTCAAAATCACTAGTATAGGGATTCGAAATTTAGATATATATATAAATCCCAATACTATATAAAAACATTTCCTTTCGGAAATCATTTACTATAAAAACAGTGTTATAGTCCACCATTTCCTTATTTCTCGAAAACGTCTATTTCAACAATGAATGTTGAAATCTATGGTTTCGATATTCAATATCTTTTAAAACATCGTTAAAAACAATTAACTTCATTTTTAATGTCACTTCCCCAAAACATATCCATTTTATTTAATAATATATTCACTGTCCAAAATCGTGAATATAATTCACTTAACCAAATTTCAATCATCTCTACACATTATATTTCAAGAATTATCCACTATCCAAAATCGTGGATAAAATTTCCTTAATAACCTTCTATATTAAATTCATCAATTTTGATTGATTTTCAAATTTATAAAACAACGTTTATAAATTCTATTTTCTACTTCCTATAACAACTTCGATTTATAAATCTCCTTTTTATTTACTTCTATAATTCACTTATCAAAATAAGTGATTTCGGATTTATAAACAACGTTTATAAATTCTATTTATAAAAACTTCAATTTATAAATCTCCTTTGTTAACTAATTCAATTCCTAACTCAATTTTTATACCAACAATCCATATTATAAGTTAAATACTTATAATTCATTTATTTTACGAAATCGTTTCCATTTATAAGTTCACAATTTATAAATTTCATTCACTTATAAATTCTTAAAATTTTATTTTAACGCTTATAAAAACTCGTTTTATAATCCCAATGTTTTAAAGTTATAAATATCCATTTTGTACATCTTTTACATACATCGTTTTTAATAATTCAAAAATTCCAATTAAAACCATTTTTATAAATTACTTAACTATTTATTCCCAAAAATCACCTTTTGGTTATAATTCACAAAAATCTTAACTTTTATAACTTTAAAGTTTTAACGTTTATTTAAAATAAATCAATTCAACAATTTAAATAAAACGTATATTTTCAAAGATCACTTCAAAAATCTCTTTTAAAATCAACATCGTCGTTTTTAAATTTTAAAGATGAATCCGATGATGCAACAGCACCAATTAGTCAATCACAACAACAAACATCATATATCAATATATGATAACAGAATACATCAATATCCGTAAATAAATAAATACTGGTGAGGAATCCAGTTGGATCCCTCCAACCTGTTTCCCTGCATCCACAGATGTTAGCACAATACCAATTCCACTTCGAGGTGGAATATCGTGGTATATGGGTTTTTAAAAAAAATCATCCGCTTACTAACGGCGCAATAGGGTCTCATCCGCTATACAGTGCGGGAAATCAATCAATCCAATATATACATATGCCAATATGTATATATTGCTATATATATATAGATATCCTACTATATCTAATATCACAGTCCAAATAGCAAGCAATCAGTCAATAACTGCAAAATTAAATTTTCCTTCGAGTGAGAAAATCTCACCTTAGCTATTTATTAGCATCCATCTCTTTTTCGGCTCGACTTCCTTGATTTATACCTTGTATAAATATTTATACACATTTATTAATATTCGAAACAATTAATTCGAGTAATCAATTTTTCGTTTTACCATTTATTTCACTTTAATCTAGCTGATGATTTAAATTTAACGTTTAATTTAATTCCAAACCAACTTCCTTTTGGAAAAAATCCTTTAGTAATTAAAATAATCACCTAAGTTAACTAAACAATTTAATTACTAAAATAAATTTAACAAGTTATTATTTCCCCAATATATATATATATATAGCTGCATTTTAATTACTTCACTGTATTGTAAACTGAAATTTTCAAATGTACATACGTATTTATCGAATCAAAACTAAATTCAAGAAATAAATTCAAATACCTCCCAGCTCGATCCCTCTGCCACCGTCCTCTTTCCCAAACTTGACGAGTATCCCCTGAATACGCGATCAAGCTCGAGCTCCCAGTTGCAAACGAAATTCGCGACCATCAGTTCACGTCGGAGCCGCATACGCTGGTCGCTTCTGCCATCGCCACTCGCCGCCAGCGCCTCCTTTTCCGATCGAACTGCAGCCTCCCAAAGTCGAACGCACCCCAGTCGCGACACTCTATCACCCCATCCTCCAAATTGCCTGCTCGACCTCGCGCTACCCCCTCCCCACCGCATCTCGCGTTCGCGCCCTAGCTCACGCGCCTTCGATCGAACATCCCAAAGCTCAAAATCGAGCTTCCCCAGATCTCGACATTTCCTCAAGTCGCGATTTCAGTTGCCGATGATGCCTCCGAACCCTAGACGTCGCTCTTCGAACGAGCCCTAGTTCCGTTAAATTCAATTTTGAAATGAAATCGAGTGCTTTGAACGAGAAATGAGCAGGTTTATTTTCTTTTGAATGAATAGGTTTCTCGTTTTTGATTTACAGAGAGGAGGGAAAACTAAATCGAACGAAAATAGAAGAAAAGGGAAGAACGAAATGTCGCCATTGTTTCGTTTTTCTTTGTTTGATTTAGAACTGAGGAGGGAGAGACGTGATATTTAAAAACAAACGAACATGCTCAACACGATTTTCTCCCCGTGATCGATGGCATGTTTTAAGGAAGAAAACGTGGGTAAGTTATTGATAAATTTATAAAATTTAAATTTAATTTAAATCGAATCTCGATAAAAATTCAATGCGTTTACTCACCGCGTGTTTATGTAATGACTCCGAAAATTACGAAATTTGAAATCCAGTAATAATTCAATATTACGGACCCAATGGAACTGGTTTCGTCGAATTCCGAGACTGTGCCTCGGACGGCTATTTTTAAATATCGATTCAAACGATAATTCTCAAAACTGAACAAATCGTTTTCAAACTCGATTCTGAAGCTTCAATTATCTTCAGTATTATCAATACGAATTTTAAAAGCTTTCGAAATATTTTTCTTCAACTTAAAATTGGAGGTTCAAATTTTTATTCAACATTCAATAGATTAAATTTTATAATTTAATCACCAAATTCAAAGTGATATTGGGGATTCAAATTAAATTACCGTTCAAATATTTAAAATAAATTAAATATTTTCAATTTAATTTGTTCAAAATTCTGGGTCGTTACATTGAGCAACCTATTGTACGGGCACATTAACAATGATAGGCACACAGTGTATTTGATGGAGACGATGAAGCGTACACAATAGAGAGTAATACAGAAAATAAGTCAATTTTGGTTGAGGGATGCGCATAAGAAAAAGATCATGTATCTTGGTGTTGATCAGCGTCTGGTAGAGTTATAATTTTGGTTAAGGGATACACAGGTGAAACATGATGTGTATCTTGGTGTCGACCGGTGCTAGAGTGTATTCTACACTTACGAGATCACAGCGGAATAATATACATCATATACAACTACAAAAATATGAGTCTACAAAATGATTATACCACACCCACATCTCTAATATATACAATATCTCATCCAAAAACCAGTACAAGGCTACTATCTAAACTAATCCACATAGCATCCCATACAAAATATATCCATATATATATATATACATGAGGTAAACTCAAATTGTCAAAAATAGTTTATCCCATGCTAGCACACATGTCCAAAGTCAGTAAGTCCTGGTACCTATAGAGTCTTGACCCGACTCGAGTATTATGAAAATAAACAGATTAGACTATATCTAATTTAAAGGTGTGAGAATAATATATCACAATAATATATGACTACATATAATTACTAAGTCATATAAAACATGTCAATCCAAATCAATCCAAAAGGATATATCACAACATAATCACCATTTCATAAAACACATAAGTCTATCCTAGACTATCATAAATAAATATGGTGATTCACATATGTCCATATTAAATCAATGGAACAAAATAAATCCATACAAGGATATCACTAAATCAAAGGTACTGTCCCCTTTGTGGAAAAAACATAAATGTACGGTCCTCTCCTGGACAACATATAGAAGTACGGTCCCCTTCTGGACAAATCACAGAAACACGAATGTAGCTACTAGATAGCTACTAATAATTGCTATTAAATAATTGTTATCTCTTCTTGGGCAATACGAAATCACGAATGTAGGCACTAGTAAGCTACTACTAAATGCATAAGCACGAAATCACGAATGTAGCCACTAGTAAGCTACTAAATGCATACGGTGATAGCTAGTCATCCACAAAAGACTATGAAGACTATCAATTGATCTCCAGAAAAAGATAGCATCTCGGAATTGTCCAGTAAGTTACCAGGATCACGAACGGTCAGCCGGATCGTTAAAATCAAACGATCACCATGATCGTCAAAATCAGGAGTTACACTTTTCTTAGGGATCTATCAGCCCATATAGCCAAACACCTCAAGATAATATAACTCTAAAGTGTTAATCCATAGAATTCCACTGAATGTCTCATACCACCTAGTGATATTCAAGTACTTACTAAAAGCTAGCAAATTCCACTTAGTATACTCTATTCAACAAGTTATAAAAATAAGCGGAAGAATCGTATAAAAAGTCGCATACCAATTTGTACGATTCGACCGTTTATCAAAATTCCTCGTTTCATAGAAAGACATGAAATCCTATTAAAATCTCAAATCCATGATCAATAAAATAAAAGAGTTAAAACAATTAAAACCTTATAATTATTTCTAGAAACAATAATTTATTTTTAAAATATAAGTATGAAATTTCCAAAGGCTAAATCAATATTTCCTCCAAAATATTTCTTGTACAAGGCTTGGAAGAGTGTGTGTGTATAATATTAAATAATATTCCTTACAAATATTAATAAATATTCCATAAATCATTTTTAAACTTTGTAATTATTTCTCAAAAGAATTCTATATTCAAAGGCTTTTGAACTCTTTTAAAATAATTTAAAAAGCTTTTATAACTAAAATTACTTGAAAATGAAATTATTACTTTCATAACCGCTTTTATAAAATAATACAATATCTTATCTTTTCCTTTAAAGCATTCCCAAAATTATAATATACTTATAATAGTAAATTTAAAAAGGTTTTATGAATAAATATTACTCATCTTTAAAAGCTTTGAATAGAAGTTTTGAAATAAGGAATAAATTAAGAATATAATATAATTTAACTATATTTAATAAACTAAATTCCAATAAGATCAACATAGATAAAATCTTATTTTGAAAATCTTTTAAAAACAAAAAAAAATTCAAACAATAAATCCATCAAGAATGCAACTTCTAGAGCCAACATCGCTCTAGAAAATATCATTCCATAATATGAAATTATTAGCGATCAAAGTTGCTTTCCGACAACTTCGATCACACAACAGGGTACGAGTATCGACATAATATAAAGTTTTAATTCATAAACGGATGAAGTTCTATTTGTAAATTTACACAATCAATCCATACAAAGAAGCAACATTCCAAAGCAATCAACTACCTCCAAAATATATGCAATAACTAGAATACACCACATATATTTACAACAAGATACAAAGGGGAACAACAATTCATCACAACCAATCCAACCATTAACAACCAAGTATTATCACACAATCAACCACATCAAGGCATGCAAAAGGATTTCAAATAATCAGAGATAGAGTTCATGAGTTTAACAACTCACCGATTTGAAGAATATAAGGACATATGCTTAGTCCTAGCCTCCAACACAAGCTCGGTCATCAATGAAAACTGTTGTTGAACTCCAACGTTAACTTCTCCACGCAAGCTATTGTAGCCACGTCGCCACTCCTCCATACGCACCACCAATTGACGTTGCCTACAACAACCGCACAACTCTATTGACGTCGCGGCTAACAACTCCCATCGCCTCCAACTGCTATCGCCGTCATAGTGACTCCTTGATGCCACTAGTCGCCATCGTACCCCATCACCTTAAGCCGAGCTATGTTTGCTCATGTCACCATGGCATCCCTCTACGATTTCCTTTTTTTTAAACTTGATTTAGGGATTTGTCCATTGTGATTGATAAGGGTATACGGGCCTGGAGATAAGGAGGATTAGAATGGACTCTGGGCTTTGTATTGTTCAGGCCCAATTAAATTGAATTAAAATGTTTTCTTTTTATTCTTAATGCATCTGGCTCCTTTTCGATTCATTCGAGTTATGAAACCTGATATAAAAATCATTCAAGCTAATATAATATTTTTCACAATTTCATTCTTACCTAAAATATTTTTTTATATTAAAATACCTCCTTCTGGCTTTAAGTGATTTTAAAATAATTGTTTTATTCCTTAAAATAATTCCACAATTTCCTAACAATATTCCTTTCCAAAATAAATTTTCAAACAACTTTTAGATTTTTAAAATACAATTCAAATTTCAAACCAGTACCCTTCTTTTATTATCAAATAAATTCAAATACTCAATTTATTGAATTAAATTCAATAAAATACTCGATTAAATTGTTAAAATCCAATTCAATATATTTATTTTATTTTAACTTCGAATAGGGATTTTGTAGACTCCCCTCCTTAAAGAAATTGCATCATTGCAATTTACTAGAGAGTACTATATTCAATCTAATCAATAACATTAATTACAGAAGATAATATACGATTCCATATTGCTCTTTCATTGCGCTACTCTGATAAATTCTAAGTTTGTTCCAAGAATCACATGATATTATAAATATAGCGATCAATATACTTATAGCTTTCAATTATTCTTTTGAAAATTTCTTAAATTTCAAAACGTATCAAATTTTCAAATTTTTTCTAAGTGTTGAAATTTTTGAAGAATTTCGGCATAGTCCCCTTTTGTATGGAAAGCATTTTGAAAAATCACAATAAATATACATTCTGATCAATGGGGCATTCCAAAACACGGAGAACAACATAATAATTCATATTTATGAATATAGCATAAATACATACCTTTATTTTAGCATTTTAAAGCAAGTTACCTTACTACTTTGCGAACAAAAGCAAACTAAAACCGCCACATAGTTGCATTAGGTCTTCTAGAGCACCTATACTTAACTCAACCTCAAACATTAGTCGCATATAAGAATATCATAAGTATACATGATTTTAATATATAGATAACTTGCATATTTAATTTAAGCCACTTCTCAACAAATATTTAAGGACTAAAATGACAAATTTAGACATGGGTTTCAAAAGAAAATTTGTTACACAATGTATAAGCCTTGAAAAGCAACATCCAGACATCAAAATGTAAAGTATACAATGAGTTATGGCATATTTTCCCAAAGACAACAAACTCTAAAAAATTTAATTAAGTGCAGCCCACTTAAGGAAACAACGTTTTCTTCCCAGAAAGCATCAAAGTTTTATAAAACTCTTACATAAAAGTTGTTTCTTATATTCTTAGCTTTCCGAAAAGTACAAGGTCGTTGAAATCGGATGAAGCGTTTGAAAGTTATGGCCAAAACAAAAAGGTGTTAAAATTCTAAAAATACATGGTGCAAATCAGATATTTGTTTCAACTTAAAACCGGTTTAAAACTAACAAACTTTAATTTTTCGGCAAGTGATGAACACAAAAGTTATGTTCGTAATAATAACATACATCAAAGTGGGTTATTTTCAAATTTACTTTTCTTCTTCACAATTTTAACAACTAACTACTTGTTCTCTACAATAACAAGAAATATGACCATCAAGGCCTATACTCTTCAACACGAAAATTGCAGTTCAAGCACTAGAAAGAAAAAATGGATATAAAAGTTCTTAAGCTTTTTGCATAATCGGCTTTTTCTTATAGCTTCACGATTTTGAGCGAGACGATGAATTGTCTACATAAGTGTAACACCCCGCGATTTCAACGCTAATAAAGGAATGCAATAAATAAGCAATAACACTAAAAATAGAATTTTTGCAAATATCAAAATTTGGCTACGAAACTTATATCGTTGGGTTCATAGTGATTTTCTGAACAATTTTCATATATAAATTTATTCGATTAGAGTTCAAACCAAAAAGGTATTAACGTTTTAAGTTTTTGAATCGGAAACGATTATGTATGCAAGTATGGTAATAAAAAAGTTAAACATTAATTGGTAATATTAATGGAAATTAAATGTTAAGAAATGTTAATGTTAAATTAAAATCTCAAAGATATATAGTGGTAAACAAATGAACGAGATTAGTTAAACAAGGAATTAAATTAGCAAAACCAAATAACGTAATTAATTAATGCTGAAACAACTTCACAGGTTGATCCATAGTAAACCCAGGTCGATCGGTAATGGTCGACCATAAGGCATGGACCCTCGACCCATGTTGTTGTTGAAGCATGATTACAACATTTAGATGGACAATGGTGATGCACCGCTTGTGCACTAAGAAATTAAGGGGCATCTAGGGTAAAACTAAATGATTCTCTAAATAAATCAAACGCTCCATGTTAATTCTAAACCACTAAAATACAAACCTAATTCACGCTTCCCTTATCATATTTTCTGGGTCACACAAAGGAGCTCTACCATTCTCTTTTCTCCACAATTTCTAGATTTCTAAACGTAAAATATTATATTATATATGTATGTAAGTGGAGAAAAGAGGGAAATAAGAGAAGGGAAGAGTAGAAGAGAATTGGAACGGAAACAAAGATAAAACCATAGATCTAAAACTCTAATTCAAATTTAATTCACTCTTTTTCCCAGATATGTAGTTTTAATAAATGTATGCCGTTTTTATTATTTTGGACCGAAATAGAAAAGGAGTCAAATAAAAAGGAGATGGATCCAGATCTAAAAAATAGGAAAGCTAAAGCAAGGTGAGTGGGAAAACTACATGTTTTGTAATAAGATTTGATTTATATCATTGTGATTTATTCCATTTATACCTATGTATAATCGATTTGGATATTTAATTCCAAGTGCGTAACTTTCAGAATGATAAATAACGATTTGGATAATAAATTTGTAAATGCATAATGATCATGGAATAGATTTAATAAAATTGGTTATAGTATAGAATTAATGAAAGTGGAAAGCTTGCCTACATTTTCTATGCTTAAGAAATTGTTGTATTTACGTGTGATAAATGTAAAGCTAGAAACTGTGTATGATGTTATTAGTTTTTGAAGTACATTACTATGAAATGAAAACTAAAATTTATTGCGTTATGATTAAAAATTGGTAATTATCCAATGGATAAGAATGAGAATTAAAAAGTATTCTATTAAGATTTTAAGGGTTTAAGTGATATTTTAATTCGTTGGAATTTGGAATGTTATAAGTAGATTTCTATGTGTTATTAAGTTTAAAATAAATAAAAGTACGATGTTTGAAATGACAATGAGTAGACATAAAATAAAAGTGATGTCCAAAATAAGATTAATTATCATATTTTGTACCGTCTATTTCAAGCAATAAAAAGTTAGTTCCTTATAATTACAAACACCACACAAATTTCTCTTTTTGGATAAGACATAGAAATTTACTGTGTTAACATTTTTAGAATAGAAATGTAGTTCCAATGCATTAAACTGTAGTAAACCCCAAAAGTTAAACGGTAAGACATGAATAAAGTATAAAGATCCTAAAAAGCTTAGATGTGAAATATCGATAAAATTTGGAAGTAATTAAAAAAAAATGAAAGATAGCCAACAAGAGATAAAAAGGATGGGCAACGATAATATGAACTTCATAAGAGAAAAGTGGTAAATGAACTTAAAGTAAAGAAAATGATAAACACATAATGAAATAAGGACCTAAGGTCAACAATAAACTATAGAGGCAAGATAGCAAAGTAATCATGATTGAATACACACACACAGATATATATATGAGATATATATACGTAGCTTCAAGTATACATTTATGATGGGAGTGAACTATCAAAGATAAAGTATAGTTAAATGAATGATATGATATTTGGTCATTAGAGTAGGTTGGAATGCGAGGTCATTAGTGTTACACAATAGAAGTCTACACATCTCAAAGGACTATATCAATTGTGTAATATTATGCTGATGTGAGATATATCCAACCACAGGACCCGTGGAGTATATACGTTTACGTAAAGGAATACCCCAAATAGATAGAGTAGTCTGCTTCAAATATGGTATGTAGGAGGTATATTTTGATTGCATTAGGCATTCTAAATAGGATGATGAGTGGGATCGGGAAACATGCAACAACTGTTGGTACCAAAATTCAGGGGCGGGGCTGCATAGGGTGAGAACGTCATTAGTCCTTAGCAGTCAACGGGAAAGACAAGGTTACACCTAACTGGTCTCACTGCCTGCCAGCGTAGGCCATGTTGGGTTATGCACCACCATAGTTGTTTGTTAGGGCAATGCTAGTTAACCCAAAAGGAGTTCTTTCAAAATAGGTGGGGGTGGTCCGTGGAACCATATCCATGATAAGATGCAGACAAAGTAGTGAATCTCCAAAGCGAGATAGAGTACGTCATAATATTTTGAAAAGCTATCATTAGGCACTATGGGAGTCCCTCGACTTATACAGTGATTAAATCATGACACGGCATGGATGATGGATCCTCACGGGGTGTTGATTTAGAGATACTAGCGGGGTAGTATCTAGGTTCATTTGAGGACCATGATATACACATATACACGTAGTTATGATTCTATAGAGGGTAGATGGGAACAGATCGTATGGGAATGTGGAGTTGAGACGACTAATTAAAAAATAAAACACATAACAAGAAATCGAAGGCAATCGGCATAAACTAGTGTTATGTACAAAATGTATAATTTACCAATCACTAGAACGTTGTTCTGGCCCCTCCTCATTACAACCCACCAAATAGTTTGAAGGACGGGTACTGGTGATAGGTGTGTTCGGTGCTGACAATGACACTCGACTTTGGATGTGTCAAACCTTGGTCAATGACTATATGTTCTATTATACTTTATTATTCCGCTGTGAGTTATATCGATAGTGCTCTGATATGCATTCAATTGTTTATTTGTAGGATACTGTACCGACGATCAGTACTTTGGTGAACTTGGATTTTCGATTGAGTGGAAATTCAAGCCCGCTAGGGTGCGGGTTGTTACATTTGGTATCAAAGCTTAGATTAGTCGATCTTGAAAAATTACGAAACTTTTAGTGAAAATATTTATATTTTGCCTTTAAATATAATATACGTTAAAGAATTCCAACTATAGAATAGTTACATATAGAAAATCCCTGAAGCTTGATGGTCCATGACTCCCTAGTTGGGTCTTGATAGCCTAATGATTGTGGATCCTCGTATGATCTCCGATTGATGATGTACAGTAGGTCCAGATAAGAGGAAATAAGAGTCCATATGTTGTAGATATCCGAATGCAGTTGGTTTTCAAAGAAAGGTGTGAAGTAGTCACTTCAAGTTAATAACCGAATTTCAAATATTGGAAAGAAGATAGTCAGTTAGTTGAAGAGCATAAGTTTTAGAGGTAGAAGAAATAGAAATCCACTTTGAGTCCAACCCAATAAAAATAGTTTTAAAAGATGAAAAATATGTATAATTAATATATTTGAAATAGGAAGCAAATATTGGATTTTAAAATGTATATACGAATGCAAATATTTTGTTAAATTGAATTTTTTTTCGTAAATAGGTTTTACAAAAGCCAGTGGTTGAAAAATTATTGAGCGTATATAGCTCACTAATTTCTTATAAAGAAAGAAAAGTGTAAATTGAAAAGTTATAGTAGAAGTTAAAATTTGTTAAAATCAATAAGTTTAGTAAATAAAATTTTGTAAAAAGCTATTTCTTTGAAAAGAAAATGGTAGAGCAATATAGCTCATGGATTTTTCTATGTAATAAAAAAATTTAAACTGTAAAAATAATTTTAGGGGTGGACAATAGGAAGTGGTACAAGTTTGGAATATGGTAAATAGTACGGAAAGAAGACTTAGAACTCTAAAACAAAGTTGTAGGTGAACGCACTACAATGGTTCAAATAAGAAGACAGTGAATTAAGAGAAAAGCAATTGGAATTAGTGTAATTTAGGTAGAGGAAAGTTCAATAGTAATAGCATTGTAAAATATAAAAGCAATATTAATATAAAAATAATCTAAGTAGAAATAATGTTAGCAGAATATATAAAAATAATGCTAGTAATCTAATTAGAAGTAACATAGAAAATCTAAGGCAGAACAAAGGAAAATATATATTTTCCATAGTCGTGCACATTGCTTGCACGTATCTTCTAGAAGTCCCCATAACATGCAAATAGAAACTCTACCAAAATTAGAAGTAGAGATAGACTGAAAATTAGGCTGAGAGTTGTCCTTATCTACTCCAGTTTTTGTTATTTAAAAAATATTAGAAACACTAAAAGGTTCATTTTTGAAAAGAAATGGTTTGGAGTAATAATTGAGTTTTAAAAGAAAAACTTAATGAATTGTTTGAGTTAAAAATCCCAATTTTTAAGAGGTTTTTTAATGGAAAAGTTGATTTAAAGAAAAAGAAAAGAAACTTTTAAACAAATTTAATTTGCTAACATTTTCTTTTTGATTCAACGAATAAATTAAATTCAAATTTTTTAGATTTTAGTTTTAAAGGGTTAAGACACCAAGTATTTTTTAATTTAATAAATGGTTTCTAAGTTATACTTTTAAAGGCAAAGGTTTTACGATTAGGTATTTCAAAAAATTTAAACTTTTTAAAATTTTGAAAATAAAGACGAAGACTAACCAAAATATTAAATATGGGATAGAAGGATGAGTGCTCAAGTAAGACGGGGTGAAGAGTAAAGCTATGAAGAAGATATGAATGATTATTCATGGAGTAGTAATATGGAACCCTATAGAGTATAAAGAATAATGGGAAGTACCTAGGAATATTGTTAGACATGTGTACAAGCCATAGGAAGAACCCGTAAAGAAATGGTAAATGGTATTAAAATACACTTCTACGAGTGCAAGGATATGCTCGTATGGAGGTACAAGGATAAAGGAAATAAGTACCAAGATTTGAGAATACCATCAAGGAATTTAGGTTAAAATAAGATGGTAACAGAGGATTATGAGGTGGTGAACATACATGGTGGATATTGGCAAACTCAAAATAAAAATACGAGAATTGCAGAAGGATGGCATGTTAGAAAATTCCATTCAACTCGGAAGTGATGGAGCTACATCTTCTAGTGCTAGGATAAAGAATAATGGTAAGTACCTAGAAATACTGTTAGACATGTGTGCACCATAGAAAGAACCCGTAAAGAAATGATAAATGATATTAAATTACACTTCTACGAGTGCTAAGATATGCTCGTATGAAGGGTCAAGTACAAAAAAAAAAATACCAAGATTTGAGAATACCATCTGTGACGGCCCTCCTTTCTAACCTTCGGAACGACGCTTAATACTCCATGGTATTCATGTGTCGTTGCCCAAGCATCAAAAAGATAAGTTGTCTTAGGGTAAATAAATAAAATAATAAGACAGAATAGATAAACCTTACATCGGAATGGTTACATATAATATAAAATGATATAGTACAAATGGTTACACCTTATAAGGAGTTATCAGAGTTATAAAAAAATACTATATCTAACAGATTGATAGCTATACATTCTGACTTTTCATTTTTAAGATACAAAATACACATACATAATCATATAGCGGAAATAAATACTACATAACTAAGGAGCCTCTTGCTCGTCTGTCATCTTCAAAGAGCTCCAAAGAAAAACCTACTATTCTCGGACTACTCAAATACAATTGAGTACCCAAGAGTTTAGGGAAAATAAACAACTCGGGTCAGACAAAATGTCTGGTATGAGTAAAACTATGAAATAAATGGGGTGTATTTAAACAATAACACTTGGGACCACGCCGCTAACATGAAACGGGTTTTCTCTCACATAAACAACAACCAAACATAAAAAAATGGAAATGAACAATAGGGAACAAATCCAAACATAGATGATGGGCATAATTAGTATAATATTCAGACTTGAAAGAATGGAAATAGTCTGAATAAAAATACAAACTAGACAAAATGGATAAAACAAGACAGCAATCCAAACTCGATAGAATGGACTAAACAAGATAACAGTCCAAACTCGATAGAATGGACAAAATCAATAATTGAACACCGTGTAGAGTGGTTGACTCTTCCCATTATAATTAAAGAAAACAGATTCAAAGGTTCGAATCAAATAAGGAAAAATCTCCAACAATGATTAGGAGGGTGCGCCCCCTTACCAAAAGTATACCTCTAGAAATATATTTGAGAGCTCCAATGTCTCTCGGAAACCTCCAAGCTAGACCCTGCCAACTGTTACCGAGTATCCGAGTATTTCAAATCTCAATGCGCAAAACCGCATCCATTCTCGAGTGGATGTGAGAATACCCTAATGGGAGCAACCCCACATAGCTTGGCCCACACTCGCCCTTTGGTTTTAGTCATCTCCGACAAAGGATATAAAAGATCAATGGAGAACCACATCGTCTTAGAATGATGATAATAAAGAAGCTGAAGTAACCAATAGTTGAGAAACCAACTATCGATGATATAAAATGATCATATATAGAAATTAAGTCTTGTATACTTATCACCACTCATCGAATTCACACTTGTACTATTTCTTGGTTAATAATAATACCGGACAAGCCAAGGTAGTGTTACCTCAAAGTCATGTCTCATGATTATACTTAACTTTCGAAATAGTGACAAGTCTACTTCTGTGACATTTAGTGCTAAGTATACAAATAAATTGTTCCCATATAAGTGAATCACTTTACGGAAATTAATTCATTTTCATAAATGAATCAAACCTTTTCTTTTAAAAACCCGAATTCGTGCTTGGCTTCACATTACAAGTATTAGCTTTAAAACACTTTGTTAAAAGAGTTTACTAACTTCAAAACATCAATTTAAAAGGGATTTAATAGCTTAAAACATCCTTATTACATTGATTAATTAATTTTAAACTTCATTACACAATTTGATTTTTGAACTTCAAATGTCTTTAAATAATAAAAAGGGTAAACCACTTTTAAACCTTATTAAGTCAATTAATTAGTAAAATATAATTAATTAAGTTAATAAATAATTAATTATCATTATTTAAAATGAATAACAAAGTCAAAACATCCTTGTTACTTTGATAAATTCACTTTGAAACTTTATAAATTAAGTTGATTAATTAACTCCAATAACCTTTAATTAAAAAGGGTAAATCACCTTTAAAATATCATTAATTCAATTATTTAATTAATTTGAATATAATTAATTAAATTACATAAATAACTAATTAATTCTCATTATTTAAAAATGATTTATTATTTATAAACATCAATAAAGGAAAGATTAATTAGAGTTAAAACAAGTTGATAAATTTTAAAAATCATTTATTAAAAAGATTTATTAATTTAAAAGCATCATTAGCAAATTGATTAATTAACTTTAATTCATCATTATTAAATGATTAATTTTTCTAAAACATCATTAAATAAAATGATTAATTAAATTTAAACACCGTTAAATAAAATGATTAATTAATTTAAACAATCATTAACCAGGTAATTAGTTAAATTTAAAACACATTCTTCACTAAGTATAGCCTTAATCCTTATTAATTAAGTAATTAATTAATTAAATAATCATTATTAAAATAATTATTATAACATAACTAATCAAAAACTTGATTTACTTATAAAATAATTTCAAGCACAATAATGAAACCAAACAGTTTCGATAAAGGTGATTTTTCAAAAGTGCCAATGTAGCGACTATCGCTATACGGGCAGTTCGGCAAACAAACTTATGACATAAGCCATACAACCAAACATCACATGCCAATGGTTTAAGCACAATACAAGGTAAATAATGATGATACAACATATAATAAGTATTTACTAACAATTAAATTAACTTTAACTACCAACTTTTCATATAGCTAACCACATGCTTACTAACTTTCAAATGCGACAACTTTTCAAAGTATGAAACAAACAAACAACCAAACCATCGCTTCACATATACAACAAGCATTCATAGGCTATTAAAATGAACATTAACATTGTATAAACTTGATTTAAGAAGGTGTAGTTTTACTCACCGAAAGCTATCCAAACCCTCGCTAACTTAGGGTATGAACTAGCACTTCCATTCCTAAGCAAAAGATGGAACCTTGGGCCACTAATTCACTAGATAGGCTCGGCCTTGAAAGAAGAAGGAAGTGAAACTTGTTTTGGTAAGGTGGAGTGACTTAGGATAATCATCGAATTCTCAAAAATGAACCCGAAAATATGTCATTTTCCAACTGGTTTTTGGACATTTACTCTCGGATTTTGGAAAAGTGATAAAGAGAAAAGTTTTAGAAAATTCTTTTCTCTACAATTTAAAAAAATGAATCACTCAATTTTGATTAGTTTCGAAGAAGGTATGGTCAAAAGAAGAAGGACCATTTCTGGACTTGAAATTCTAGGTCCAAAAACACTCTGTAAACAATTGATACTTTGACATTGCTATGCTCGAAATTTGAAGAAGTGATCAACATAAAAGTTTTAGCCACTGGAATTTGACCTGGTTTGAAAAAAATAACAACTTCATTGGGAAAAGCTATGAGAGAGATCTGATCGGTGGAAGAAGAGGAAAATTTAGAGAGATGAAAGGCTATTTATAAGCAAGTGAAAATGTGAATTAGCTAAATGCCCTTGTCCCCTACACTCCACAAATCGAATGCCACCTCACTCCGATGTCTCCCTCCTTTTAAATTTCAAAAATATCATGTTCCCCCTCCATGTACCTTTCTCCAACATCTATAAAACACTAATTGTACTTGAGTCACCAAAATGTTTGCTTATGATGTGACATTTTCTATTTTATTTTGTTTTTAAATTCTTTTAACTTATTTATACATAAGTGTATTTATATACTTATATACTAACATATGCTAACTTACTTCTGTTTGTAAGTGTATATTTATACAAAAGATGAAAAGAGTTTACAATTGTTTGCGCCAAAATTGGTCACAAACCCCAAATGTTGTGAAAGCACCAGTGTATGAATATAAATCAACAATATTCACACACAAATTTCAAATCTAAGCAAACAGAGTATCATAATTCAGAAATAATGAACAGAAACACGAGATTTATAGTGGTTCGGCGATCTTGCCTACGTCCACTCTGAAGTTGATGATTTTATTGATATTCGCTTGATGATTACAATTTCTTCTGATGTAATACAACTGATTTTATGATTATAATCTGAATCTAAGGAAGCAGTGGTGATTCAGAGTAAATCTGGCGAAGTCTGGGCGCTCTTTAGCTCTTAGAATTGTCCGACCCCTTTTCTGAATGACTAGGGGCTCTATTTATAGGTGTAGGAGGTTGATATTTCGCCTAGATTGAAGGGAGACCAGTTCTGGCACGTGAGGGGACCCACATGCCCGCTTTTTGGAAATCCGGGCCCACTTTGGGATCGATTCGAAGCTATGTTCGAATCGATCAAGAAATTGTCCAATCGAGCTAAAATTTGGCGTGAACATTCTTCAACATGTGCTCAAGCTACTATGAAAATTTCATAGCATTTGGACTTGTAGATCTCAAGTTATGATCGATTCAATGTTGTGTTCTTCGTCTTATGGATTCGATCGAATCGGTAGGGTCGAATCCATATGTTTGGCCTATGGATTCGAACTAAGGCTTGTTCTATGGATTCGAACTAAGGCTTGTTCTATGGATTCGAACTAAGGCTCATCCTATGACCTTACTTCGAATCCATCCTGCAACAATATTCCGACAACTTTTAGCCGACGAAAAGTCGAAAATTAGGAAAACGAATTCCGGTCACATTTTCGATTTTGCTTCGAACTAAATATTTTTGTAAACTAATTTTGAAAACTATTTTATCTTCAATATTTATTATTTAAAAATATATTTTATTTTAATTATAATACTTATTATTTGAATATTTGAAAGTAATTAAATATTCAGTAATTAATGTGATGAAATTCTGGGTCGTTACACCATCAAGGAATTTGGGTTAAAAGAAGATGGTAACAAAGGATTATAAGGTGGCGAACACACATGGAGGATATTGGCTAACTTAAGTTAAAAATACGAGAATTGCAAAAGGATGGGATGTTAGAAAAGTCCATTCGAGTCAGAAGTGATAGAGCCATAACATTGTTAGTGTTAGTTGATATTGAAGGTGTTATCTCACCTTTTGGCAAGACCGTGACACCGAGAACTTGACTAGAGACCAAAGACAGTTCGTCTAGAAAATCGGTTATATGCAGGTTCACTATGGATATCGATGAAATATGTCCGAGTCCGGATCAAGCCAAAATTGAAATGACACGACCAGCTAAGCTATGAGAGTCAACGTTCCAAATCTCAAGTTAATCCGGGTTCGTATGCTCAAGTTACAATCGATGCAAAACTGAATAAAAACAGCCTTCTTCGACTCGATCACTTCGCATCCCTCAGGAAAGTCTATTTCGACTCGCTCAGTTCAAATCCATCTGGGAAGTGCTTACTTCGACTCGCTCCGCATAAGCCAACTTCAACTCGCTCAGATCGACTCGCTCCGCATAAGCCAACTTCGACTCGCTCAGATCGACTCGCTCCGCATAAGCTAACTTCGACTCGCTCAGATCGACTCGCTCCACATAAGCCAACTTCGACTCGCTCAGATTGACTCGCTCCACATAAGCCAACTTTGACTCGCTCAAATCGACTCGCTTCGCATCCATTAGAAGTGCTCCACTTCGACTCGCTTCGCATCCATCAGAAGTGCTCCACTTCGACTCGCTTCGCATCCATCAGAAGTGCTCCACTTCGACTCGCTCCACATCCTTCAGAAGACAACTGTTCAACTCCATCTAGTTCAACTCCATCAAAGAGCTGCATTTCGACTCGCTCCACTTCGTATCCATCCGAAGTCTTCCGCCTCCTATCGATTCGAACAAGAAAACACAAACGCCTCGACATGAAGGGGACTGCTGCTGAACCGATTTGAAGTGATCAAGTCGAAGAGCGAGTCGAACGAAACAGCCAACCGAGAATCCCAATTCGTATCGATCATATCTCCTAATCTACAAGTCCAAATGCTATGAAATTTTCACAGAAGACTATGTACATGCTAAAGAATGTCCATGCCAAATTTTGACTCCATTGGATGAAATCTAGATCGATACGAAATCTGTTCGTATCGATCACGGATCGGACCGAAACTTCACGGGCTTGGGCGTGCGGGCCTGGTCACGTGCCAGAGAGGGTCTCCCGAGATATGAGCGAAATACCAGCCTCCTACACCTATAAATAGACCCCCAAATCCAACAGAAAAGGGGTTCTTCTTCCTTTTTGAAATCTCCAACACCCAGACTCCGCCAGATCCAGATCTGAACTCCATTGCTGCTGCTACTAACTACATTCACTGCTGTAAATCATCATTATTGACTGTAATTTGCTGTAATCAACTGAAATCATCAAGTGAACATCAATAAAATCATCAACTTCAGAGTGGACGTAGGCAAGATCGCCGAACCACTATAAACCTTGTGTTTCTGTCTATCTCTCTACATTTTTAAGTTCATTATTCTTCACCTTTTATCCTCTACATCACTTAGATCTAAGATCTGTGATTACATACTGCTGATTTGTGTTCATACACTGGTGCTTTCATGAAATTTGGGGTTTGTGACCATTTTTGGCGCAAAAACTTTGGTGCTTTCACTGAGAAGGCTGACTCAGGATCCTATCATTTGGAAGTTGAGTTTGAAGGCTTAGAGATTCAGATCTGAAAAGCTATGACAAGGCAATCAAATAAAAGGCAAAGGCCAGAGAGAAGTTAGCATGAAGGGAGTCAAGAGGCTTCCTCAGGTGCAAATCAGACATCAATCTTCATCACCTGGGATGAGATAGAGACAATGATGAAGAGACAAGAGGAAATGATCCAGAACTTGCTTCTTCAGATTGGGCAACTTGGAGCGCAAAATCAAGGAGCAACCAGAGTTCAGAACGGAGCAGGACCATCTGGCACAGCGCCAGAGCTAGGGGGCAATAACCCATAGCATGTTGGCCCAATCCCAAGCGAAGTACCAGGTGGAACTACGCAACACGACATTGACAGAGAAATGAATGCTCAGCCAGGAGAGCAGATTCCAGGAATCCCTCGTGAAATCGGGGGGCAAATCGGAAACAACGGACAAGGACTACAACTTGGAGATAGTGACAGATTGGCGGAGATGGTCAGACGAGCCGTGAGGGGCGGACTAGTGAATAGAGATCTAGAGGATGTGAATAGGAGTCCCTTTGCTTCTACGATCAGACAAGCCAGGAATCCACTAGAATTCAAGTTACCAACATTGGACATGTATGATGGGAGGACGGATCCTGTGGTTCATCTAACGAAGTACATGAGGCACATGGAAGTGCTGGGGGCATCGGAGGAGGTCATGGCCCGGTGCTTGCCACTGTACCTGGCAGACATAGCAGCATTATGGTTCAGACAACTGGAAAGCGGTTCCATTCGAACATGGACCGATTTGACTGAAAGTTTCATGAGGCAGTTCAGGGTTCACATTTCAAGACCTAAAAATTTGATGAGTTTGGCAACACTGAAGCAAAGAACCGGGGAGTTTTTGAGGAACTTTCTGACATGATTCAATGCAGTGGCAGCTTCGGTGGATCGACCCGATCCATCCATGGTTTTGATGGCAGCTGTATCTGGCGTAGCTGATGGCACAGAGTTCAAGAATTCATTAACAAGGGATCCCCCTATGGATCTAGGAGAGTTTTACCACGAGGCTGAAGGATTTTTACGATTAGAGGATGCAAATGCTGAAAGAGAGGAAGGAGAAGGAACTGAGGTTTACACAATCAAGGGTGAAAATCCTCCTAGATCAGATTCAGGGACTGGAAAAGGGAAACGAAAGGCTGAAGATAATAGCGACGAACCGACACGACCCCGAAAGGAACCAAGATTCACCTCTTACACGGAGTTGAATGAGACATTGGAGCGAATCTACCAGGAAACTAGGGGGCAGATTCCCTATCGAAGGCTGATGAGAAGGGATCCAACCAATAATGAAAGAAGATCCGACAAGTATTGCTTATTCCACGAGCTGAACGGTTATAACACGAATGACTGCAAACACTTGAAGGATGAGGATGAGGGATATGTCCGGAATGGTATGCTATCACAGTATGTAAGAAGGGGAACGACAACGGTGGAACGGGAGCGACCACCACCTGCACCTGCCGGGGATGGCTCAGGATCGTGGCGTCAGCTTGTCATCAATTGATTGGGGTAATGACGAATAGGTAGCAAACTCCACACCAACGCGATTAAGTCATTTACACATGTACAGGATCGCAAACGATCCTCATGCATGCTCTGATATGACTACTAATCGCAACGGTGTAGGTGTTTGCACTTTGACGTCCTTGTTTTCCTTTTATTTTCCATTTCTAATATTTGAACCTGATTTTGTTAAAAATTCCTGTTGAAAAACTCGTTTTGAATAAAAGCATGCCATTTGTGATACCATGACGGCTAAGCCACTTACACATGTAAGGGATCGCGAACGGTCCTCAGGCATGCTCAGTTCAGAAACTCACTCGAACGTGGAATCTGACATTGATGATACTAAGTCCCCCCCGGGCACACACAAATCGCCTCGAACAGCACCCCGATCGCGAACGGTCATGATTCGCCCCGAACAGCACCCGACCGCGAATGGTCACAAATCGCCTCGAACGGCACCCGATCGCGAACGGTCACAATTCGGCTCGAACGGAACCCGACCGCGAACGGTCACAATTCGCCTCGAACGGCACCCGACCGCGAACGGCACCCGACCGCGAACGGCACCCGACCGCGAACGGTCACCATTCGCCGCGAATGGCATCCGACCGCGAACGGTCACATACTACCCCGAATGACATACGATCTCGAATGATCGTCATTCGCGGTCAGATTAAACTATCAATTCCTTTGCAGGTCATCAATAGGATATGGGCATCCAGCTCATGGCATCACAAAGCAACAACTTTCATCGAAGAAACGATAACTATTCAGAGTAAAGATTGCAGCATTTCAAAGCACATCATGTTTCCACAAGACGTACTTTTGGGGGGCAAATGTTGTCCCACCTTCTGGCAAGACCGTGACACCGAGAACTTGACTAGAGACCAAAGACAGTTCGTCTTGAAAATCGGTTATACGCAGGTTCACTATGGATATCGATGAATTTTGTCCGAGTCCAGATCAAGCCAAAATTAATATGACACGACCAGCTAAGCTATGAGAGTCAACGTTCCAAATCTCAAGTCAATTCGGGTTCGTATGCTCAAGTTACAATCGATGCAAAACTGAATAAAAACAGCCTTCTTCGACTCGATCACTTCGCATCCCTCAAGAAAGTCTATTTCGACTCGCTCAGTTCAAATCCATCTGGGAAGTGCCTACTTCGACTCGCTCCGCATAAGCCAACTTTGACTCGCTCAGATCGACTCGCTCGGATCGACTCGCTCCGCATAAGCCAACTTCGACTCGCTCAGATCGACTCGCTCAGATCGACTCGCTTCGCATCCATCAGAAGTGCTCCACTTCAACTCGCTTCGCATCCATCAGAAGTGCTCCACTTCGACTCACTTCGCATCCATCAGAAGTGCTCCACTTCGACTCGCTCCACATCCTTCAGAAGACAACTGTTCAACTCCATCTGGTTCGACTCCATCAAAGAGCTACATTTCGACTCGCCCCACTTCGTATCCATCCGAAGTCTTCCGCCTCCTATCGATTCGAACAAGACAACACAAACGCCTCGACATGAAGGGGACTGCTGCTGAACCGATTCGAAGTGATCAAGTCGAAGAGCGAGTCGAACAGAGCGAGTCGAACGAAACAGCCAATTGAGAATCCCAATTCGTATCGATCATATCTCCTAATCTACCAGTCCAAATGCTATGAAATTTTCACAAAAGACTACGTACATGCTAAAGAATGTCCATGCCAAATTTCGACTCCATTGGATGAAATCTTGATTGATACGAAATATATTCGTATCGATCATGGATTGGACCGAAACTTCACGGGCTTGGGCGTACGGGCCTGGTCACATGCCAGAGAGGGTCTCCCGAGATCTGAGAGAAATACCAGCCTCCTACACCTATAAATAGACCCCCAAAGCCAATAGAAAAGGGGTTCTTCTTCCTCTTTGAAATCTCCAACGCCCAGACTCCGCCAGATCCAGATCTGAACTCCATTGATGCTGCTACTAACTACATTCACTGCTGTAAATCATCATTATTGACTGTAATTTGCTGTAATCAACTGAAATCATTAAGTGAACATCAATAAAATCATCAACTTCAGAGTGGACGTAGGCAAGATCGCCGAACCACTATAAACCTTGTGTTTCTGTCTATCTCTCCGCATTTTTAAGTTCATTATTCTTCACTTTTTATCCTCTACATCACTTAGATCTGAGATCTATGATTACATACTGCTGATTTGTGTTCATACACTGGTGCTTTCACGAAATTTGGGGTTTGTGACCATTTTTGGCGCAAACAGAAGGGCAACTTCCAGTAGTTGTTTTTTTAAGGTTGGGTTGTAAGCATTAGTTATCTTTATCGGAGGTAAAAGCGTGTATGATATTATAGAAAATATTCCTTTTATTTTGTTTTCAATGTGGATCGCAATGCTATGGAAAAACAATAAGATAAGGAAATTTCTGGAAAAGATAGTCAACTAATGCAAAAGAAAAGAAAATAGTAGAGATTAGAAGTTGAGAAATAAATTAAGAAAATTTATTTAATTGACTGCTAAAATAGAAATAAAATAAAATTGTAAGTCCTAAAATATTCAGGAAATAAATTTCAGTGAGTGGAGGACAGGGAAAGGATGTTGCGTAGCCACGGGTTAATGTCCCTGTATCTCAAAGGCTGTAACTTATAATTGAACTTGGTTGCTGGTTGCTATTATAAATAAAAGAAATGTTTTTAAAACTTAAAATTTACCACATAAATTGAGAGGATTCCACTATGGGTATTGGTTTCTTGACTAAACCTTGATTTCTTGAGATATGGAAAACTTTATTTCGAAAAACCTATACATAGGTACACTATTGAAAAATAAAATATCTTTGCAAAATGTTTGGAAGATTTTTAAGTTTGAAATTTTTATGGATATTTTAGAAAGTAATATAAAAATATTTTTGAATTGAAAATGAAGAAATTTCCAAATTTTGAAAATGTCATACATGATATGGAGGAATAGTCGATAGGTTGATTAGTATAGGTTTTACTGTGTAGTAGAAGTGGTAGTAAAGTAAATATGGTTAGGGATAAGGGAATAGCTATTTAGCTATGGAGTCACTTCCTTCATACCTTGTCGATATGTGAACTAAACTAATTTTAAAATAATTTTGTTTTAAAACTAAAAGGATTTAAAATAAAATTTATTTATGCAAACTGTGCAGTAGAAGGGGGCATAAGGGAAGGTTCCTTGATACAGTGGAAAAAAGGTACCTAAGAGAAGGATGAAATACAGAAATTTTCATCTAGATCATTTTTAAGCATAAGAAAATAGGTTTAGAAAATTGGATTTTTCTAAATTTGGATGTTAGCAATGGTGTGCTAGGATATTGGGTGGTAGGTTGGATGCAAAATTGGTTGAACTATACTTCTATTAATAGAAGTGTGAGAATATTTGGATGTAAAAATAAGTTTTTTTATTTTCAAAAGTTGCATTCATGTAGAACTGCCTGTATATTTAGGGTGTTTGCACCATATTTTCAAAAAAAAATTAAAATAATGCATTCATATAAGAGGTACCGATTTAGAATTGCTTAGTATATGAATCATATATACTATAATACACTGTGCACTTTTACATGATTGGTTGCAAAATTGTTTGTACACGAAATGATTGTTAGTTTAGAATGGTTGTACGTTATGTTGCATTGTTTAGTCCTTGAGAAATTTCGGTGACGAAATTCCTTTAAGGAGGGAGAATGTAACACCCCACAATTTTAACGCTAAATAATTTAAAAAGAAATGCAATAAATAAGTAATAATGCTAAAAAGAGAATTTTTGCAAATGTCAGAATTTGGCTACGAAACTTATACCATTGGGTTCGTGGCGATTTTCTGATCAATTTTTTTATATATAAAGTTTTCTGATCGGAGTTCAAACGAAAAGTTATTAACATTTGAAGCTTTTGAATCAGAAACAATTATATATGCAAGTATGGTAATAAAAACAAGTTAAACATTAACTGATAACATTAATGGAAATTAAATGTAAAGAAATGTTAACGTTAAATTAAAATCTCAGAGAATATATATAGTAGGAAAGAAATGAACGAGAATTGTTAAAAAATGAATTAAATTAACAAAATCAAACAACATAATTAATATACGCTGAAACAACTTCATAGGTCGACCCATAATAAACCCAGGTCAACCAGTACGGTCGATCAAAAGGCACGGGCGGTCGACTAGTACGGTCGACCAAAAGGCATGGGCGGTCGACCCATGTTGTTGTTGAAGCATGATTACAAAATTTAGATGGACGATGGTGATGCACTGCTTCCATGCTAAGAAATTAAGAGACGTCTAGGATTAAATTAAAAAATTCTCTAAATAAATTTAACCTTCCATATTAATTCCAAACCGCTATAAATACAAGCTTAATTCACACTTTTCTTATCATATTTTCTGTACCACAGAGCAGAGCTCTGCCGTTCTCTTTTCTCCACAATTTCTAGATTTCTAAAAGTAAAATTTTATTTTATATTGTATGTAGGTGGAGAAAAGAGGGAAATAAGAGAAAGGAAGAGCAGAAATGAATCAGAACGGAAACAAAGATAAAATTATAGATCCAGAACTCTAATTCAAATTTAAATTTTTTTTCCCAGATCTGTAGTTTTAATAAATGTATATCCTTTTTATTATTTTGGATTGAAAGAAAAAGAGAATCAAATAAAAAGGGGATGGATCCATATCTGGAAATAAGAAATCTAAAGCAAGGTGAGTAGGAAATTACATGTTTTATAATAAGGTTAGATTTATATCGTTGTGATCTATTCCATTTATACCTATGTATAATCGATTTGGATATTTAATTGCAAGTACATAATGTTAGAATGATAAGGATTTGGATAATAAATTTGTATACACGTAATGATTATGGAATAGATTTAATAAAATTGATTATAGTATAGAATTAATGAAAGTGGAAAACTTGCCTGCATATTATATGCCCGAGAAATTTTTATATTTACATGTGATAAATGTAAACCTGGAAATTGTATATGATTTTAGTTTTTGAAGTACATTACTATGAAATGAAAACTAAAATTTATTGCGTTATGATTAGAAATTGGTAATTATATGATAAATAAGAATGAGAATTAAAGAGAATTCTATTAAGATTTTAGGGGTTTAAGTGATATTTTAATTCGTTGGAATTTGGGATGTTGCAAATAGATTCCTATGTGTTGTCAAGTTTAAAATAAATAAAAGTGCGATGTTTGAAATGACAAGGAATAGACATAAAATGAAAGAGATGGACAAAATAAGGTTTATTATCGTATTTTGTACCATCTATTTCAAATAATAGAAAGATAGTTCCTTGTAATTATAAACACCACACAAATCTCTCTTTTTGGATAAGACATAGAAATTTACAATGTTAACATTTTTAGAGTAGAAACGTAGTTCCAACGCATTAAAACGTAATAAACACCAATAGTTATATGGTAAGACATGAATAAAGTAAAAAGATCCTACAAAGGCAAGATGTTAAATACCAATAAAATTTGAAAGTAAATGAAAAGAAAATATGAAAGATAGGCAAGAAGAGATAAAAAGTATGGGCAACGATATTATGAACTTGATAAGAGAAAAGTGGTAAAAAAACTTAAAGGAAAGAAAATGATAAACGTATAATGAAATAAAGACCCATGGTCAACAGTAAACTATAGAGGCAAGATAATTAAGTAATCATGATTGAATATATATATAGAGAGAGAGAGACGCGCGTGCACGCACACATAGCCTTAATTTTGCGTTTAAAACAGGTGTGAACTATCATAGATAAAGTATAGTTAAATGAATAATATGACATTTGGTCATTACAGTAAGTTGGAATGCGAGGTCAGTAGTGTCACACAATAGAAGTCTGCCCACCGCAAGGGACTACCGGCAATTATGTAACATTATACTGATGTGAGACATATCTAACCATATGACCCATGGAGTGTATACGTTTGCGTATAGGTAAAGAAATACCCCCAATAGATAGAGTAGTCTACTTCAAATATGGTATTTAGGAGGGTATTGTCTTGATTGCATTAGGCAATCCAAATAGGATGATGAGCGGGATCGGGCACTGTGCAACAGCGGTTGGTACCAAAATTTAGGGGTAGGGCTCTGCAAGGGGCGAGAATGGCATCAGTCCTTAGCGGTCAATGAGAAAGATATGGTTACACCTAAATGGTCTTTACCGCCCACCAGGGTACGTCATGTTGGTTATGCACCGCCATAGTTGTTTGTTAGTTTATTTATTAGGGCAAGGCTAGTTAACCCAAAAGGAGTTCTTTCAAAATAGGTTAGGGTGGTCCGTGGAACGGTATCCACGATAGGAAGAAGACAAAGTAGTGAATCCCCAAAGCGGGATAGAATATGACATAATATTTTGAGAAGCCATCATTAGGCACTATGGGAGTCCCTCGAGTTATACAATGATTAGATCGTGACAAGATGAGGGCGATGGATCATGACGAGGTAATGATTTAGAGATACTAGTGGGGTAGTATTTAGGTCCATTTGATGAACATGGGATATATATATGTGTGTGTGTGTGTGTGTGTGTGTATATTTATTTACATACACACATAGTTATGATTCTACAGAGGATAGATGAGAATGGATCGTACATGAATGTGGAGTCGAGACGACTAATTAAAAAAGAAAAATCATAACAAGATATATAAGACAATCGACATATACTAATGTTATGTATAAGATATATAATTTACAATCACCAAAACATTATTCTAGTCCCCTTCTCATTACGACCCATGGGATAGTTTGAAGGACAGGTACTGGTGCTAGGAGTGTTCGGTGCTGACAAGGTCACTAGACTTTGGATGTGTCAAACCTTGGTCAATGACTATATGTTATATTGTACTTTATTATTTTGTTTTGAGTTACATTAAATAGTGCTCTAATATGCATTCATTTGTTTATTTCCAGGATACCAAATCAACATTTCGTATTTTGGTGAACTTGATTTTTCGATTTAGTGAAAATTCAAGCCCACTGGGGTGCGGGTTGTTACAATAAGTACAATAGACCTTTTAAGCCCTCAAGACTGTAACGACCCCTAATTTAATCACTTTAAATAGGAATATTTGATATATTTTAAATAATTAAATAATGGATTGTATAACTCAAATAAACCTCTTTTAAATGATAACTAATGATGATGAAGTCGTTTTCAAATTTGGTTACAAAAATAATTAGTTCGCAGAAAAATCGAAAATGTGACAAAAATCGTTTTTTCGATTTTCGACTTTTCATAGTCTAAAAGTTGTCGGAACATGCACTTATATAAATAACATAAAAATGGTTAGAGGAAAATAGGTTTAAATTTTTTACTTAAGTAAAAAGGAAAGTTGACTTTTCTTTTCTTTTATATAAAAAAAAGTGTGTAAGAGATATTATCATATCACAAAAGTGATGAAGTGATGGACAAGAGGGGGACGTGGAGGTTGCATGTGCCAGGAGGAATAGTGGTGGTGATATGGAAAAAGATATGAAGGGTAATGGTTAAGTGGTAAAAAGGTAATTTCCTATATTTCAATTTATATAAAAACTTCTTTGTATTTTTCGCATTTCTTATTTCATTTCATTTCTCTATTTTAAAACTCTTCCCTTTCCTTTTCAAGCTTCCACCTTGCCTTCCGTAGCTTCTTAAAAAAAATTCAAGTTAAAAATCCTTTCTATTTCCTTTTAAATCCTTAAAAACTATTTAAAAACATTCCTTTTCCTCTCTACTTCTCTTAGCTTTCAAAAATAAGCTTAAAACTCACTTTTCAAAGCATGGCCGAACCCACATATGCCTTGGCCTAGCCCCTCTAGCCTCCCTAAGTTTTAAAAATCAAAATTTTATAGAAGAAAAACCAGGTTCGAGTGTCGATGCAAAGGGTGGTGGTAGTTTGATTTGATTTGGTTGATTTTTGGTGAGTAAATCTCACTATTGAAAACATAGTTTTAAACTTTATATTTGGTGATAATAGTAATTGTTGGATGTTTGGTTTGGAAAGTAATGTTGGTTTTTTTATACATATATGTGTTTATATGTGATGATTTGTGATGAACAGAAAATGTAGTCGATGTATTTAAAGTGATAATGTACAAGTAATAACCTTTCTTTGCTTTAGAGATGTTATTTACTCGTTTATATAAATATGTGCTTGTGTATATGGATGTTTGGATGTTGAATGGAAAGTTAACATTTTAATTAGTTTATTGTCGACATCGAGATCCCGTGTGGCATAAAACTTGTTTATTTACCTGTCTTTTTGAAATGTTTTCTAAAATGTTTCCGAACTTTACTTTTGGGTTTCAAAATCTTTATATAAAGTTATTTAAGCAATTTAAATATAGAAGGAAAAGATTTAAAGGCTATTTTGATATATAAAACAAGTTTAAAATTTATGGTCCATATAGCGATAGTCACTATGGATGCAGTTCGTAAATCGACAACTTTTATATAAACTAGAAAGAGTTTTTACTTTAAATATTTTTGAAAAATCTTTTAAATTGTATTATAGTATTAAAAAGGGATTTTAAATATTGAAATATTTTCAATAATTAATTATTAATTAATTAAGTAAAAGGTTTAATTAACTATGTAGGTTTAAATTATCAATCAAGTAAAGGATAATTATTAAATAATTATTAATTAAGTAAAGGTTAATTATTATTTGATTATTAATTAAGTAAAGGATAATTATTATTTAATTATTAATTAATTAGAGTTTAATTATTATTTAGTTATTAATTAATTAAAGGTTTAATTATTATTTAAATAAAAGGTTTAAATTATTCTTAATTAACTAAATAAAATTTTAAATCACTTTATTTCTAATGGTGGGTTTGTTTAAAAACAACTTTCTTTTACAAAGAATGGTTTTAAATACAATGGATTTCTTTATCTGTGTTATTAAGTAGCGAAACAAATATGATAAGTTATGCTAAAATGTTGACACGTTTTATGGAAAGTAAGTCATCTTGTATTCAGCACTAAAAGCCGATGAGTAGACTTTTCTCTATCCGTGAGATCTAGAACCATAGTTTCTAGGTGAGAGATAGAGTAGTCAAAATGTCAGAAACGTGATAAGTATAAGAGAATTAATTTCGATAAACGGGTCATGATTAATTAAGTATAGGGAAGATACTTCATTGTATACTTAACACTAAATTCCAAGGTATGGAAACTCATCTCTATCCCGAGAAGTAAGAATGTACATCGAGTCAAGGTTTGTTTCTAGCTTCTCCGACTTCGTTGCTAATCATAGGATAGTGCTGTTTGAAATTAGAAAGTGGTAATAAGTAAAGGATGTCTTACTTTCCATTTGTAAATCTATTCTTACACCAGATATTGGATTTGTCCACTATCGATAACTTGATCCATTTTAAAATTATAGAATGTTGGCTCGGAGAGACCAGGATAGGATAGCATGAGTTATCCGAAAACCACTTCGAACCAACGTAAGCATTTGAATTGGAAAACATTTTGAAGATGATGGAATCGAAGGCAGAGTTCGTTGAAGTGCAAGGACTACTTGCTACTAATCCTGAGTATGATTCCAAAATGAATGTAGTAGAAGCAGTGCCTTCGGCTTGTTCATATCCTGAACAACTTGTATGGGCGAATGATAGCATTGCATTGACGCCTGGAGGGCAGCGTTTACATTTCAAGTGAGGTTGCTATATAAAAAGGTAAACATAGCCTTAAGCCTCACAACCGGGAATGACTAAAATATGGGATATGCTTCATGGCTATGTGGGTCACACCCGTTAGCGTATTGGTCATCACCCGTTCCAGATCGATATTTATAAATCTATATATGCTTTGGGGCCCAGTTCTATTATTGATCACAACCGGAGTGATGGCATATTCTGTATTATCTAGTATGGAGTAGACCGGCCTTAATTCGTAGGGGGTCCATGTGAGGCCCTTCGTACATTTTCTCTTGAGGTGTATTGTGGCAGGCGCTACCCCAGTAGCCTTATCATTATATGGAATACATTCTCCAATAAGTGCCTTTATAGACTTAGTTGTATACATATTATTATTAAATGTAATTAATGTAACCATTTTGACTATGTTAGATATTTATTTTAAACCCTAGACATTATCATAATATCACTAGATTTTCTGATTGATATGTTTTGGTTATCATAAGATAAAAACATATTCGTGTTTATGTCCGGCATAGTCTTGCGAGATACCTTTATTTTTTAAGAGTTTTATAAGTATAATAATTCGGTTGTTTAGAGTTTACTCACACCAGACCCATGTCTGACCCAGAGTTTTTTAACTCTTGGGTACTCAAATTTGTGTGAGCAGCCAAGTAGTTCAGGTTCTGATGGATGCATTTTGGAGAAGCATAGAGCAGGTGGCTTCAGCCTTAGATAGTTATCTATTTATTTCCACTATTTATGTATATTTTGTATCAGCATTGTAGGGGCAGACAGTTATAACTGTCCCTGATTGAAGTTAGTACTTGGTGTGACTCTGATGTTTCATTTTGGAAGTGACCATATGTACTGTCTTATGTTCAATTATATATGACTGCCTTGTCGCTGTGATATTCTATGTTTCTTTCTTCTTGTCTTTTCTTTTCTTTTACCCTAACAGCTTGTCTTTCGGATACCCAGATGAATGGTACATGAATATCGTGGATGTATTAAGTGTCGTCTTTAGGAGTAAAAAAGACGGATCGTTACAAGTGGTATTAGAGCTTAGGTTGAGCGAACATCTAGGCCTTGGTTGGGGTCAAGTTATTAGAGATAGGGTTATTAATACCCTAGAATGATTTTAGTCTATGAGAGTTTGATTTATAATTTATATGTATATATATATATATTCAAAATTATTTCGTTCAGCTTTGATTGTTTGATTTAGTATCCTTTTTCCTTGGATTATGTTGTCTAAGTATTCTAAAGTTATCTTACTTTTTCAGGTAGTGAGAATAAGTAATAGGGCAAGACAAGGTAGAGAAGCTAGTAGCACAAGGACCACCAATGGCCAAGCTTCGAATGTTAGAAGTGTTGGAGTAGTTGAAGAGGCAGCACCAGTGCAGCCTTGTGTGAACTTTGCAGCTCTGTGTAAACACTATACTAATCTGGGAGGAAAGCCATTTAAGGACATGGAATCGATATTACAAAGTAGTTGAAGATACAAGTGGCTTCGTTCTTGTGAAAAGATTTTCAAATGGTTGGATATTGCAGATGAGCAGAAGCGTTTCTTAACATCTTAGCAGTTCCAAAATGGAACTGCGACATTATGGGACTCTGTTACAACGAATGTTTGAAAGGATGATTTTTCTTGGGCTAGATTTGAGGAGATGTTTAAAGACTAGTTTATGCCCACTACAGGAAAGACCCGTATGTATAGGAATTTATTGGATATTAAGCAAGGCATTTGTCGGTATCTAAATATGAAACCAAGTTTAATGAGCTATTGTGATTTGGGCCAGAGTTGATTAATACCCCCTCTTAAGAATAATGAGATGTTTGTGATGGGGATGAGAGAAGAATTTTAGGAGAAGATGACTACCCATCTGAATGGATCATTTGTGGATTTGGTAGATATTGATTTGGAGTATGAAGTTCTTGAGAAGAAGAAGCTGGCAGCAGCACCTAGTGGCAATAATAGCAACCCAAACAAGAGGAAGTTTAACCTGCAATAGAAGGGAAAGTCAGAATGAGATGAAAGGAATGAGTACAACGATGCTGATTATTATCAGTGTAAGCAAAAGGGCTATCTGGTAAGGTTTTGTAAGATTTTTGAAGCCTCAAAGCAGTAGGTGGGAACTATCTCTCCAATGGTTCAAAAGACACTTTGCTACAACTGTCAACAACCAGGGCACATGGGGAAGGATTACCTATTACTGAAGAAGAGTCAACAAGTCAAGGTTTATGGCATCAAGGTTGAACCATCGACTTTAAGGGAGGTGAGTGGGAAAGGAGTACTTGAAGGTACTTTAATTGTCAATTGCATTTTCATTCTAGTATTGTTTGATACGGGGCTTCCCATACTTTCATTTCTATAGAATTGGTAGGTAAATTACAACTTTACACAAGAATTTCAGAAACCCCTATTTGTGTATCTAACCCCATAGGTGGTGTAACTAATCTATGCATGATTTGTGAAGATATACTAATTACTTACCTTACCCACCATTTTTTGTGACCTATTTGTCCTAGACTTTAAGGGGTTTGATGTTATACATGATATGGAGTGGTTGTCAAAATATGGATCCATTTTGGACTGTGTCAAGTGAATAGTAGTGTTGCAAGCCGAGTCCGGAAGGGTATTTGACAGGATATTATGTGAGGATCCCAGGAAACCGATAAGTAGTTTCCTTTTTACATTGGAGTTATCCTACAAAGATTTAGGGTCTATATTATTGTTAAGGATTTCCCCAATGTTTTTGAACTAGTTAACAGTCTACCTCCACATCGGGAGATTAAGTTCCGTATTGACTTAATTCCTGATTGGAAACCTGTTATTCAACCTATTCGTAAAATGGCCCCGAGAGAGAAGGAGTTGAGGTATCGGACTGGTGATTTGTTGAGAAGAGGATTGATTAGGTCAAGTCGTTCGATTTGGGAAGCAGCTGTAGTTTCTATGGCGAAATCAGACGGATCTTTAAGACTTTGTGTTGATTAATGGGAGTTAAACAAACAGACTATTCGGATTAAGTATTTCTTACCCCATATAGATGCATGTTTTACCAACTACATGGTGCTCGAGTATTTTCCCAGATGTACCTTGCTACAGGAGTCCACCAACTAAGGTAGCAGAGGATAGCATATCCCTAACGGCATTTAGTGGACCAAATTGTTTCTTCGAGTGGTTGGTTATGCCCTTTTTGCTAACCAATGTACCTACTTATTTTGTAGATCTTATGAATCAAGTTTTTAAGGATGTGCTGAATATATTTATGGTGGTCTTTATAGACGATATTCTCATTTATTCTAAGCCTGAGAAAAAACACAAACATCATTTGGAAGTGGTACTAGAAACATTAAGGAACACATTTTAAAGGAAAAGATTTCTAAGTTCATTTTTGGAAGTCGGAAGTGAGGTTCCTCGGACATGTCGTGTCGGAGGATGATATTTCGGTTGATCCAACAAAGGTAGTGGGTATTCAAGATTTTAAGACACAAAAGACTCCTACAGAGGTCCGAAATCACTTAGGTTTGGGCATATATTATAGAAGGTTCATCCATGACTTCTCTAAGATTGCCTCGCACCTAACCAAGTTGATGAAGAATGGTGAGAAGTTTGTCTAGACTTTGAAAGCGTTCATTGAGTTGAAAAAGAGGTTGACCAGTGCTCCAATTCTAGCTATTCCAAACGGGGGTAGAGGATTGGCTGTATATACAAATGCCTATGGTGTTAAATTGGATGCAGTCTGATGCAGCACAATAGAGTTATTGCTTATGTTAGTAGGTAGTTGAAGCTCCATGAGAAGAACTATGCAACACATGATTTGGAGTTGTTGGCTGTTGTGTTTGCATTGAAGATATGGAGGCATTACTTGTTGGGTGAAAAGTTCGAGCTCTTTATGGATCACAAGTCCCTAAAGTATCTTTTCATGCAAAAATATTTAAGTATTAGGTAGCAAAGGTAGTTAGAATTTCTAGTAGCATACGACTTGGATATATATACACCGAGAAAAGCAAATGTGGTAGTGGATGCTCTGAGCAGGAATGCAGTCTTGGCTCTTTTGGAAGTTACTTCGACTCTTCTGGAGAGGATTGCAAGCAAACAAAGGAAAGATAGTCACTTAATGGAGATCATCAAGGATGTAGAGGAAGGCCATAGTTCGAGCTTTGAGATAGACCACCATGGCATATTGAGTATAAATAAGAGGATATGTATTCCTAATGTTGATGGTCTTAGACAGGATGTTTTAACCGAATGTCATTTATCTAAGTTGAGTATACATCCTGGTGTTTCAAAGATGCATCAGGATATGAAGCGGGTATTCTAATGGAAAGGGATGAAGAGGGATCTCTCAAACTATGTCCGTCGATGTGCGAACTGCTAGTAAATCAAGGTTAATCACTAAAGAACACTAGGTTACTTTAACCGCTTGAGATCCCGAATTGGAAATGGAAGCAAGTATCAATGGATTTTAATTATGGGTTTCCCAGATCAAGGAATGAAAATGAAGGTGTTTGGGTATTTGTGGATCGACTAACCAAGAGCGTCCATTTATTCCAGTAATGTTGATGAGGATTGCAATTACTTTGACAGAGATTTATATGAGGGAGGTCATCCGACTGCATGGAGTTCCACTTAGCATTGTAAGTGATCGTTTTACCAGTCATTTTTGGGAAGCATTATAGGATTTTTGGGAACAAAGCAAAGTTCGAACACAGCCTACCATCCTCAAACGGATGGTCAAACAGAAAGAGTTAACTGAGTCTTCGAAGATCTGTTGAGAGCACGTATCTTGGACTTTAAAGGATCGTGGGAAGATCATCTTTACTTGATGGAATTCTCTGTCAACAACAGCTCATTGGCATGACACCCTATGAAGCTCTGTATGGACAGCCATGCAAGTCACCAGCATGCTGGGTAGAAACCGAGGATTAGATAGTGCTTAGGCCTGATATGATTCGGGAAGCTAGGGAGATGCGGTGATAAAGAGAAGGATGATGGAAGCTCAAGGTCGACAGAAAAGCTATGCCGATCGGAGGCGAAGAGACTTGAAATTTTCAGTTGGAGATTTTGTGTTTGTGAAGGGTTTTCCCAATTAGAAGAGTTGTTAGATTTGCAAGAGCTAAGAAGTTAGCGCCAAGGTATGTTGGACCTTTTCGAATTCTTGAAAGGATTGGGCCACTTGCCTATAGAGTTGAGTTGTCGGAGAGGTTGTCGGGAGTTCATAATGTTTTCCATGTGTCGCATTTGAGGAAGTATGTGCATGACCCATCGCTGATTATTGAGTCGTCTGTTCAAGAGGATTCAGAGGTAGAACCAAACTTGACGTGATAAGACACCCGGTTCACATTTTAAATCGAGATGTAAAATAATTTTGGAATAAGGTTGTGAGATTGGTTAAGATTCAGTGGAGTGAAGATTTCCGAGACTGCACTTAGGAGACGGAAGATAGCATGAGGGAGGCTTATCCTAAATTGGTGAAATAGTTGATTTCTTATTGTGTGGATTGTGTGCTCACTATTTATGATGTAGTTGCTTAGCATGTATCTTTTGTATGCATTTCATCATATATGATATATGCCCTCTTGAGTTACTTTGAGTTATCTTTCTGGATTAATTTCGGGACGAAATTATTTTAAGTGAGGAGAATGTAACGACCCATAATTTAATCACTTTAAATAGGAATATTTGATATATTTTTAAATAATTAATTAATGGATTTATAACTCAAATACACCTTTTTTAAATAATAACTAATTATGACGAAGTTTTTTTCAAATTTGGTTTACAAAAAGAATTAGTTTGGAGAAAAATCGAAAATGTGATCAAAAAATATTTTTTGTATTTTTGACTTTTCATCGTCTAAAAGTTGTTGGAACATGTTGTGTACACTTGAGAACATACACACACACACACTTGTATGAATAGCATAGAAATGGTTAGAGTAAAGTAAGTTTAAATTTATTTACTTAAGTAAAAAAGTAAAGTTGATTTTTCTTTTCTTTTATATATTAAAAAAAGTGTGTAAGAGGTATTATCACGTCACAAAAGAAATAAAGTGATGGACAAGAGGAGGATGTGGAGGTTGCGTGTGCAAGGAGGAATGGGAGTGGTGATGTGGCACGAAGAATGGAGGGTAATAGTCAAGGGGTAAAAAGGTAATTTTCTGTATTTCAATTTATATAAAAACAACTTTATATTTTTCCCATTTCTTTTTTCATTTCATTTCTTTATTTTCAAACTCTTATCTTTCTTTTTCAAACTTCCACTTTGCCTTCCATGGCTTCTTAAAACAATTTCAAGTTAAAAATCATTTTTTTTCCTCCTAAGTCTTTAAAAACCTTCCTTTTCCTCTCTACTTCTCTTAGCTTCCCAAAACAAGCCCAAACTCCATTTTCCAAGCATAGCCGAACCCATATATGCCTAGTCCGAGCCCCTCTAGCCTTCCCAAGTTTTAAAAATCAATTTTTTTCAAAAGAAAACCAAGTTCGAGTGTCGATGCAAAGTGTGGTGGTAATTTGCTTTGATTCGGTTGATTTTCGAAGAGTAAATCTCACTTTTGAAAACAAAGTTTTAAACTTTATATTTGGTGGTAATAATAGTTGTTGGATGTTTGGTTTGGAATGTAATGTTCGTTTTGTTTATACGTATATATGTTTATATGTGATGATTTGTGACAAATTGAAAATGTAGTCGATGTATTTAAAGTGATAATGTACAAGTAATAACCTTCCTTTGCTTTAGAGATGTCATTTGCTCTTGTATATAATTTATGTGCTTATGTATATGGATGTTTGGATGTTGAATGGAAGGTTAACATTTGAATAAGTTTATTGTCGACATCGAAACCATATGTAGTTTAAAACTTGTTTATTTGCTTGTCTTTTTGAAATGTTTTCTAAAATGTTTCCGAACTCTACTTTTGGATTTCAAAATCTTTATACAAAGTTATTTAAGTATAAAAGAAAAAGATTCAGAGGCTATTTTGATATATAAAACAAGTTTAAAATTATGGTCCATATAGTGATAGTCGCTATGGATGCAGTTCGTAAATCGACAACTTTTGTGTAAACTAGAAAGAGTTTTTACTTTAAATATTTTTGGAAAGTTTTCTAAATTGTATTATAAGTATTAAAAAAGGATTTAAAATATTTTCAATAATTAATTAAGTAAAAGGTTAAATTGATTAAGTATTAGAAGTAGTACCTTCGGTTTGTTCATATCCTGGACAACTTGTATGGACGAATGCTAGCATTGCATTGTCATATGGAGGGCAGTGTTAGCATTCCAAGTGGGATAGCTATATAAAATTAAACATAGCCTCAAAACCTACAACTGGGAATGAGTAAAACAGAGGATATGCTTTAGGGCTATGTGGGTCGCAGCCATTAGTGTATTGGTCATCGCCCGATCTAGATCGATATTTATCTATATATACTTCAGGGCCCAATTCGATTGTTGATCACAACCAGGGTGATGACATATTTGGTAATATCCAGTAAGGGGTAAGCGGGTCCCGGTTCGCATAGGGTCCATGTGAGGCCCTCGTTACATTTTGTCTAGAGGTGTAGTGTGGCAGGCGGTAACCCAGTAGCCTTGTCATTTTATGGAATCCATTCTTCAATAAGTGCCTTTACAGACTTAGTTGTATACCTATTATGCTGGAATGTAACTAATGTAACCATTCGGCTATGTTCAATATTTATTTTAAACCCTAGAATTTATTATAATATTACTGGATTTTCTAATTGAAATGTTTTAGTTATCGTAAGGTAAAAACCCATCCCTGTTTATGTGCGGCCTGGTCTTATGAGATACTTTTATTTTTCAAGATTTTTATAAGTACAATAATTTAATTGTTTGGACATTATTCA
Organism: Allium fistulosum; assembly: GCA_030737815.1. NCBI lineage: Eukaryota > Viridiplantae > Streptophyta > Magnoliopsida > Asparagales > Amaryllidaceae > Allium > Allium fistulosum. The sequence continues at coordinate 1,119,705,904 of CM060904.1, read as the reverse complement.
CACCAGACCCATGTCTGACCCAGAGTTTTTCTTTATTTCCCTAAAACTCTTGGGTACTCAAATTTGTATGAATGGTCAAGTAGTTCAGGTTCTGACGGATGCATTTTGGAGGAGCATGGAGCCGGTGGCTTCTGCATTAGCTAGTTATCTATTTATTGCCACCGTGCATGTATATTTTGTATCAACATTGTCGGACTAAGCAGTTATAACTGTCTCTTGCTGAATATAGTACCTATTGTGACTCTAATGTTTCATTTTGGAAGCGACCATATGTACTATTTTATGTTCTATTATCTATGATTGTCTTGCATTATGAGATTCTATGTTTCTTTCTTCTTTTCTTTTCTTTTTCTATTACCCCAATAGCTTATCTTTCGGACACCTAGATGATCGGCACATGAACACCATGGATGTATTAAGTGCCGTCTTTAGGAGTAAGAAAGGGGGATCATTACAAAGACACTAGAGCTAATTATGATGACAAGCAGGAAATAAAACGAAATTACTTTTTTTCAACTGTTAAGATTGCCCACTACAAAATTTAACTCAGTAACTAGTCAGCAATGAAGAGTAACACATTTTGACATGTATGCAATTCTAGTACACAATAGAGGAAGGTTAAATTGGATCCCTGTAACTCTTAGTGTACTACAACAGACAAGGCATAGATGTTCTTAGAAAGACAAAGTGACTATAGTGTTTAAACCATGTTCATCTTGGTAGTAGTAACATGGCCTGTAAATTAATAAGCAACCTACAGACTCCATTTTTTTAATTTTGATACTGGATGAAAACTAACATTAATTAACACTGGATAACTTAATAATCATGGATGAATCATTTATTATCCATATGTAGCACTAAATAGGGTAACACCAAATGAAAGTATTTAATTTAGTTCAATACCAACCAGTTTGACACAACATATTGTATTAAGAAATTTGAACAAACATGTTTGCTAATGGAATATTTTCCATAAATCTAGCCTACATCTACATCCAATTTTTTTTTAATTCAGCTTTGATTTTCTTTTAATTTAGTGATGAACCTATAATCTGGATTGCCCTTATGCCTCTTGTTCAAGCTACTTTGAATTGCTTCCTTATATTTATCTTGTACATTCCATGCATTATTGTATTTAGAAAAAGGTTGGGTTGCTTATTATCATATCATCTAGAAGTTTTGTTAACATTGGGGAGTGATCCTAGTGGAGAGGTCTAATGAGTATACTGCAATTTGGTTGAATTTAATTATACACTCTAAATTGTTAAGTGTTCTATCTATCTTGTTCTGTAAGTTAAAGTTCAAACAACCTCTCTATGAGTAAACTTACATATACCTTTATAACTTATATATAATCTAAAACACTACTTCGTAAAATTGCATATGGGTATAATATATCAATTACAATAATAAACCAAGTTATATATTTTTTGAAATCCTATTTTCGAAAACTAAGAATTGCAAAAAATTATATCCACTTTAGCAAATTTAACTTATAAAGTCCAAAACAAAATTTCTCTTTCCATATACTTACATATTTATTTTACATAATATTGTATTTCCAAAAGTATTTATTCCTTTTAAATATACTTCAAAGCATCTTTCTCCTTTATACATATATATATATATATATATATAATTTTTCTACTTGAAAATTTCACTTTATTTCTTTTCCTCATTCAAAACAATCTATTATATATATATATATATCATTAGAAAACACTTTTGGATCCAACTTTAACAAGTATATCATTATATATATAGTTCCCAAACTTAATTTATAATAAAACACACAGCTTTTTCGTGCCACAAGTTTTTAGCGATTAATCTTGCCAATAGGTTGCAATGTTGACTACTTAGAATTTTATATCAACAATACTTCGCCATTATCTCAACTTCATGCTAATTCTGTGGCTGTATACATTGTTCAAAAATACTTAAATTTAGAAAACAATGTTTTCATTTTTCTAAAGTAATACATCATTTTATAAAACAATAGAAATCAAGTAAAACATTTCTTATTACATTTTCAAAATATTGTGCCAATTTTTGTCTCATTTAAGTGTTTAGAAATTCTTATAGATACATTAACTACTCGTATCGACCAAAATTCATAAACTTCTCAACGGATCAATCAACACAAAATACACCAATAAAATTCTATTCAACCACTTAGAAAATAATATTCATACTTTCTCAAAATCATTTGCTTGCTTACGTAAAAATATTAACTCATGATGTTAGATATATACACATCCATTTATCAACTATCTACAATCAAAACAATACATCACACAGTATTTAATTATTCACAACAGCAAGCAATCGTTCAATTTTTCAATACATCTTATTTATTTACTAAGTATATTTTCTAATTTCAAATTTAACTAGATATGTATAATTTATCATTCTATATGTATTATAACTATTAATTGCTTAGACAATAATATTTTCCCCTTAGCGGTTCTATTTTGGAGAAACTGCTGGCTTATTTTAGTAAACAAGGTTTGTCCAAATTCAAGTGGTTTTACAAATTTTCGAGTGACAACTTCTTACTCAATTCCCACATTTTAAATTAAGCATAAAGAAAACAAACATTGATACAAACAACATACATTTCAGTCAAACGAACAAACAATCATCTCCAGTGGAAAGCTATCTTCCAGCTTCTGTTGTTCACTCTAATCACTACTGGATCCCTCCAATCAAACTTGCTTCATTGCACTTACATTCTGCATAAGGACAAATACATAGAAGAGGTAGGGATAAGGATAATAGATAACACAAAAATAATAAATAGGTATCCAGATGATTACCCAGTAATCATCGAATACTCTTACTATCCCTTTAATATAGGGTAACTACCACACATCCAAGGGGAATTTGGGACTTTAAGTCACTCTAAGTCAAGATTCGTGTCTCTTATATTCTATATTGTTATGACCTATTTTGATACTAAGATGCAATGCCCCGCCTCTATACCTATACTACTAAAGAGCATTACTTAGTAATACTGTCTAGTAATAAGGGTAATAAGGATTGTTAATGGCGACCTAATGTGAATATTACCTAGGCTAACATTGACACGTCATTCTTACCAAAATTTTGAGGATCTAAATTGAATAATTGACCTGCACAGTCTCGACACAAAGCAATAAGTATATAGGTTAAAATAAATTAGAACAACATGCAATATCAATCGCAGAATCACAGATCACAAGGGAATAATATACATCATATACAACTACAAAAATATAGATTTACAAAATGATAATACTAGACCCACTTCTCTAATATATACAATATCTCATCCAAAACTAGTACAAGGATACTATCTAAATTAATACACATATCATCCCATACAAAATACATCCATATATATACACACATAAGGTAAACTTAAACTGTCAAAAATAGTTTATTCCCATGCTAGCACACAAGTCCAAAGTCAGCGAGTCCTGGTACCTGTAGAGTCTCGGCCTGACCCAAGTATTATGAATAAATGGGTCAGACTGTATCTAATATTAATGTGTGAGAATAATATATCACAATAATATATGACTACACATAATTACTAAGTCATATAAAACATGCCAATCTAAATTAATCCAAAAAAAATATCATTAAATAATCACCATTTCATAAATCACTCAAGTCTATCATAGACTACCATACACAAACATGGCGATTCACATATGTCCATTTCAAATCGATGGAACAAAATAAATCCATATAAGGATATAACTAAATCAAAGGTACAGTCCCCTTTATGGACAACACATAAAAGTACGGTCCCTTCCTGGACAACACGTAGAGGTATGGTCCTCTCCTGGACAAATTACAGGAACACGAATGTAGCTACGAGAAAGCTACTAATAATTGTTATCTCTTCTTAGGCAACATGAAATCATGAATGTAGCCACTAGTAAGCCACTGCTAAATGCATAAGCACGAAATCATGAATGTAACCACCAGTAACCTACTAAATGCATACAGTGATAAGTAGTCACCCACAAAAGCCTATGGAGACCATCAATTGATCTCCAGAAGAAGATAGCATCCTTGAACCGTCTAGTAAGTTACAAGATCATGAACGATCAACTGGATCGTCAAAATCAAACAATCATTATGATCATTAAAATCAAAAGTTAAACTTTTCCTAGGGATCTATCAGCCCATATAGCCAAACTCCCCAAGATAACATAACTCTAAAGTGTTCATCACTGGAATTTTTCTAAATGTCCCATACCACCTAGTGATATTCAAGTTCTTACTAAAAGCTAGTAAATTCCACTTAATATACTCTATTCAACAAGTTATAAAAATAAGAAAAATATTTGTTCAAAAAGTCCCATACCAATCTGTACAATTCAACCGCTTATTAAAATTTCTCATTTCATAGAAAAACATGAAATCTCGGTAAAATTTTGAATCCATAATCAATAAAATAAAAAAGCTAAAACAATTAAAACCATATAATTATTTCTAGGAATGGGTAATCTATTATTAAAATATAAGTATGAAATTTCCAAAGGCTGAATCAATATTTCCTCTAATATATTTCTTGTACAAGGCTTAAAAGTGTGTGTATGTGTATATATAATTTTAAACAATATTCCTTACAAATATTAATAAATATTCCACAAATCAATTTCAAACCTTGTAATTATTTCTCAAAAGAATTCTATATTCAAAGGCTTTTGAACTCTTTCAAAATCATTTAAACAGTTTTTTTAACTAAAATTACATGAAATTGAAATTATTACTTTCACAAACGCTTTTATAAACTAATACCATATCTTATCTTTTGCCTCTAGAACATTTCCAAAAGTTTATGAATAAATGTTAAATATAAATTTAAAAAGGTTTTATGAATAAATGTTACTCATCTTTAAAAGCTTTGAATAGAAATTTTGAAATAAGAAATAAATTAAGAATATAATATAATATAACTATATTAGATATACTAAATTCCAATATGGATCAAAATAGATAAAATCTCGTTTTGAAAATCTTTTAAAAACATTTAAATAATTCAAACAATAAATCCATCAAGAATGCAACTTCTAGACCTAACATCGCTTAATAAGATATCATTTCGTAATATGAAATTATTTAGTGATCTGAGTTTGTAACAGTCTACCTTTCTTTCTCCTAAAGATGAGACTAAATACATCCACGGTATCTGTATGCCAATCATTTAGGTACTGAAAGACATGCCATTGGGGTAAAAGAAAAGAAAAGACAATAAAGAATTAAAGAATCTTACAACGCAAGGGAATCACATATAATAAAACATAAGATAGTACATATGGTCACATCCAAATGAAACATTAGAATTGCAACAGTTACTAACTTCAACCAGGGACAGTTATAGCCGCCTACCTCCATAATGCTAATACGTACTATGCATATACACAGCGGATATAAAATAGATAACGGCAAAGCCTCCTACTCCATGCTCCTCTAAAATTCATCTGTAAAAACCTGGACTACTTGGCTACTCAAAAATTAGAGTAACCATGAGTTTAAGGGGAAAGAAAGAAAAACTCTGGATCAGACATGGGTCTTGTGTGAGTAAACTCAAAACATATGAATTGTTACATTTATAAAACCCTTTAAAAACAAAGGTATCTCGTAAGACCATGTCGCACATAAAAATGGATGGGTTTTTACCTTACGATAACCATAACCTTTTTATAAGAATTATGTAATATTATAATAATGTCTAGGGTTTAAAATAAATATCTAGTCGTAGCCAAAATGGTTACATTAATTACATTCCAACATATTAAGTATACAACTAAGTTCGTAAATGAACGTATTTGAAAATGGATTCCATACAATGATAAGGCTACTGGGGTACTGCCAGTCATAGTGCATCTCTAGAGAAAATGTACTGAGGTTGCAAGATATTTGCACCCCTGCCAATACAGAATTGGCCTACCCCTTACTGGATAGTACCGGTCAATAACTGCATTGGGCCTGAAGCATACATCAAAAGGAATAATATCGCTCTAGATCAAGGATGATCAAACCCTAATGGATTTGACCCACATAGCTCTGCCGCATCTCCAGGTTGTGAGGCTTGAGGCTACGATTTAACATTTATATAGAAATTGCACTTGGAATGCTAACATTTATGTTTGCACTAGAAATTTGCACAAACACCCAATAAAGATTTCGTAGAGAAATAAATGAAGAATAACAAATTAAAATAGATGGAACAAGAAATTAAATAAAATATAAGCAATAACGAGAAGACAATGATTTATAGTGGTTCGACATTGAAAGCCTACGTCCACTTTGGAGAATCTAACTTTATTAAACACTTGAATTGCTGAGTATAGAAAGATGGATTAGAGTAAAACCCTTAGTTGCAAAAAAGTGAAAAGTAACAAGCAGTGTAAAGATCCCCCAAAATAAACAATCAAGCCTATATTTATAGGGGAAGGCGGTGAAATATCTTTCTGAAATTTCAGCAACGGAGTCTCCAGATCCAGAAGAAGCTATGGCATCGATCGTGGGTCTTACATCCTTCAAAATATTGATCGGTGTCGATCATTATTTGGGATTGTTTTGGCATGCGATCGATATGGTGGGCTCCACTCTCCAATATATTAATGTTCCCAAAGTTTCATGTGTATTTGACTTGTAGATTTCGAGATATCGATCATTTTCTATTGCATTGAACTGTATTATCGATATGATACGATCCATAATTGATGAATATGGATCGTACCTGATCCATTTTCAGTAGATGTTATATTTTCATGCTTTTGTTATTTTATTGAGTCTGTCTTCTGCTTTCACTCTACCACTACTTCATATTATCATCTGCGCCTGATCTCTTGACTTCGATATTGTTAATCTGACTTGTCGATCCCAGTGACAGTCGAGTTTAACTTGTCTAATCAGTTCAAACACAGCCGGGCCAAAAGGCTAGATAACAACTTCCCTGCAGGTTAGAATGCAATGCCAGCATTCGTCCATACAAGTTAATCGTTATATGAAAAAACCAAAGCCACTACTTTTACTATATCCTTTTTGGAATCACCCTCAGGATTAGTAGCAAATGGCCCTAGCACTTCAAAGAACTTTATCTTCGAATCCATCATCTTCAAGATGTCTCCAAATCGAACGCTTATGCTAGTTCAAAGTGGTTTTCGGATAACTCATGCTTATCTGATCCCGGTCTCTCCAAACCAACAATCTATAATTTTCGGTAAACTCAACCCCCGTTGTTTCGGAAATAAACAGACAATACGTAAAAGCAGAGATCACGTCCTAACCGTTTAAGTGGAAAATTTTCCTTATCATTTGTCCTAGAAGAACACAATGAGTTTATACATATAGTATAACATCGCTGAAAATAACTGTACCATATAATTCTCATATTTGTTTTACAAATTTTCAAAGTTGTATTTTGGTCAAGTTATTGATAGTTGACAAACTACTATCAGGGTGTAAGTATAGTTTGCATATGAAAAATAGGATATCCTATACTTATCACCACTTTTCATATTCAAACAGTACTATCTCTTGATTAACGATGAAATCAGACAAATTAGAAAACTATTCTTACCTCCATGTACATTCTTACTTCTCGAGATAGAGATGAGTTCCCATACCTTGCAATTTGGTGTCAAGTATACAATGAAGTATCCTCCATATACTGAATTTATCATGACCCATTTATCAAAATTAACTCTCTTATATTTATCGCGTTTCCAATACTTTAACTTCTCTATCCCTCACCCATAATCCAAGCCAGGTAAGTTAGGACACCGATTGCTCCTGACCTTGCCTTAGTCAAAACACTCTGATTCTAGATTTGACAAATAAAGGAAAGTCTACTCATCAGCTTTTAGTGTTAAATATAAGATGACTTACTTTCCATAAATGTGTCAATATTTTAGAACTACTTATCATATTTTTGTTATGTTACTTAGTTGCATAGACAAAGAAATCCCTTATTAAAAACAAATACTTTATAAAACAAATGGGAAAACCAACACTATAAACCAATTTCTAGTCCTCGATTTCAAATAAGTACTTTTCATCGGTTAGAAATGAAACCGTTCAAGTTGAGGTATTATTACCTCTCAAACCTTGACTCGACAACATTTCTAACCTTAAAATAGAAACAAGTTTCCATACCTTGAAGTCTAGAAATTAAAGTAGGATCCGAGAGTTCCAATATACTTGCTATTAAAAACATTTTCCAAAATCATTTATTTAAACTACTCCATATGTTTGCAAAAAGATTTGAAAATAAAAGTCAAGTTTAGTAACCATTTCACAATGCTTTTTAAAACAAATTAGTAAACCATTAAAAAGAAAGCATGGTATTTCAATGTTGCATAAAAACAAATCATCAAAGCAAGTCGACCATCCACAACACCACTTCATTACATCATACATGGCAAGTAATAATGCAAAGTACAACCAACATTTGCAAGGGGTCCCGTTGGATCCCTCCATAAATCCTTCATAGTGTATTCGTCTTGGCCTTTCTGCTACAAACCACTTCGACTCCTTTCCATAGTAGTCTAAGAAATACAAGTCATATGCCTCCACTAAATAAGCAGAAATACATCTCTAAACCAAACACATATACTCATACTTACAAACTCATAAGCAAAGCAACATAAATTGATTTTACTCACCACCTAAACTTTGAATCATTTTGATTTGGTGAAGCAAATGGGAACCTTGGTTGCCTTGAATATGAAGAGGGTATTTGGTTTTTTTCTTTAGTTTGTGAATGAATTAAAATGTGATATGGACTTGGGTATTTATAGGTGAAGAGAATGGTACTTTAGTAATTACCTAACCTCCTATAGCCTAACCTGATTCGACCAGATTTTGGTCCAATGGCAACCAGTCGCATAACATAATCTTAGTTGACTACATTTTGGTCCAATGGCAACCATTCGCATGGCATAACCTGTTTCGACCACATTTTGTTCCAATGGCAACCATCAGTATGGCATAACCTGATTCGACTATATTTTGGTCCAATAAGAAAGTAGAAAAGTTCAAATTTTCTTCTTATAATTTAAATGAGAAGCATTGTGCTATTTTGTATTATACTATTGTTTTATTAGGCTAGCCACTATACTATTCTGTTTTATTAGGCTGGTCATTATACTATTCTGTTTTATTAGGCATGTCATTATACTATTTTATATTGTATTATTGTTTCATTAGGCAAGTAATTATACTATTCTGTATTATACCTATTGCCGCTAAAAATGGGCATCAACACCCAATATAATCTAGTAAAGTTTAAATGAAGAAAGAAATTAAAACATAACAAAAATCATGAATGAAAACACAGATTTTTATAGTGGTTCGGCAATCTTGACCAATGTCCACTTTATATTTTTATTGATCTTCCACTTGATTATGATTACAAAAATGTTTGGATCAATTGGGATCCATTAGTACAAAAGTGAAGAATAAAAATGGCAGATCCTCGGCAAAGAAAGCAGGATCCCTTTTCTGACGTCATGCCTGTTGTATTTATAGGGAAAAACGTGCACGAATCAGACTGAAATTTTGGCAAAAGGTTCGAGAGATAAAGATGAGGCCACCAAAATTTCCAGGCCCATCGGGGCCCACAATAGGGATCGGTACCGATCCCTATTAGTGTGTCCAAATGGGCTACGATCTCTATGGGGGATGCTCCATGATGTAACCTACTTGCTCCTCAAATTTCATACAATTCTGATGTACGATTTGTGAGATATCGCATTTTCCGTGAAGTGGTGTTGCTTGAATTTTGATTTCTTCCAATCCCTCCAAAGGGGGTTATGTCGATCCCTCCAACTTCCTCCAATTGGAATGAGATCCCTAAGGGTGTTCCACATGTTGTGGTAAGCTTGTACTCCTAATATCCTTAGGGGGGAAATACTAATTCGTACTTAGAATATTCTGGAGAGCCTATCTCTTAGTCTCGGTTGATCGACGCTTCATATCATTGTCTGCACTTGATTTATGGACCTCACAATCATCACTCTGGGCTACTGGCCTTGATGACAGTCATGATGACAGTCAGGTCTAACTTGTACAATCAGTTCGGATATAGCCGGGTCAAATTGTCGGATAACACCCATCAACAATTGTAAGGTTAGGAAATTATAATTGTCCGGGCTGATGAGGTTTGTTTTTAACTCTGATATACTGTGCATTTTAGAGTGACGGCTTTTACTGTCTCTATATATTATATGTGATCGTTCCGCTGTGAGTTTCTCCTATTCTATTTCATTTTCTTTTCTTTTTACCCTAACAATCTGCCTTTCTGACGATTGGATGTTTGACATTTGAATACCGTGGATGTATTCGGTGTCGACTTTTGATGATCGAAAAGACGGATCATTAAAGTAACCATTTGTTTAAATTTGAAAAATGTGGTTTTTAGAGGAAGGGTATGAAGAGATGTTAAAATGTAAGTGGTAGTCCTTTTACAGTAATAAGGATACAGTCAATGTGGTAGTTAGTAAATTGAAGTTTCTTAGGAAATTTTTGAACAATTGGAATAGGGCGGTTTTCGATAACATTTAAATGAAGAAGGAAAGGCTTGAAAAGGACATTCTGGAATTAAATGAACTAGAGGAAGATAGGTTTTTAGATGTTGAGGAGAGGGGACAGCTTTAAGTAAAAGAAAAGGAATTACTTAAATTGATAGATCGGGAGGAATTTTTTTGGAGGCATAGGGCTCGTACTCAGTGGATGAAAGAAGGGGATAGACATACCTGTTACTTTAATAGGGTTGTTAATGGAAGGAGAAGATCGAATATAATTTGTAATATTGTTTGTAATGATAAGGAGATATCTGAGTAGGAAGATTTGAATGTTGCTTTTACGGAATACTATAAATCTATTCTTGGTAGTTCTATAAAGGAGAGAGCTAATGCTGATTAAAAGGTTTTATATCCTAATTCGATGGATTTATCTAATTTAGATGTTCCTTTTTTGGTTGAAGAAGTTGAGGCTGCATTAATGAAAAGCCTGAAGATAAAGCACCGGGCCGGATGGATTCCTGAATTTCTTTTTTAAGAAATATTGAAGTTGGCTTAAAGTTGAAATCATGAAGGTTGTTAATGAGTTTTATGAAGGGTAAGTTGAATTTGAAGAAATTGAATTGTCCTAACATAGTTATTTTACACAAAAAGGAGTGTTCGTTGGGTCTGGCTGATTATAGACCAATCAGCCTCTTAAATGGCACCTAGCTTATAACTAAGGTTTAAGCTAATAGACGTAAGCTTAAAATGAACTTGTTAATTGACAAGGCTCAAAATGCATTTATACAAGGGAGGTTCATTCTTGATGGGGCTGTTATCGTTCAAGAAGTGATTTCTTATTATGATAAGAATAAGGTGCCATGTGCGGTTTTGAAGTTGGATTTTGCGAAATTATTTGATATGTTTGATTGGAATTTTCTTTTAGACACCTCAAATCGGTTTGTTGGATTAAAGATTTGTTGTGGTCCAGTATTTCCTGTATTTGTGTTAATGGTATCCCTGGAAAGTTGATGGCTTCTAGAAGGGGTTTAAGACAAGATGACCCATATCTCCTTTGTTATTTGACATTGCAGTGAATGTTTTCACTCAGATTTTAAGGGTGGCTGCTCATAATGGAGTTATTAAAAGTTTTAGGGCTGAGATTATTTCTAGTGGTTTCACATCGTTACATTATGCTAATGATACTATTCTTTTAGTTCTACGGAATATAAATATATCGCAGCCCTTAAAATTCTTTTGTACTCTTTTGAAAAACTGTTGGGACTGAAAATTAATTTTCATAATAGTTCGGTGATAACTTTGAGTAATTTGGCAGATGTTCTAAGAATTGCTTATACGTTGAATTGTAATATGGGCAATTTCCCTCTCTCATATTTGAGCATTGTTATTAGGCCGGGTAAACTTTATAAAGATGATTGGCATGTTCTAGTTTAAAATTTTGATGTTAAGCTTGCTAGATGGAAAAGTTCTTTACTGTCCAAAGCTGGAGGTTGGTTATAATTAATGTAATTCTGTTTGCATTACAGTTATACTGGTTATCTTTTCATAAATGTCTGAAATGGGTGTTGAATAAGATAGATTGTATATGGAGGAATTTCTTTTAGCATGCTGTTAGGGATGGTAGTTTTTTAAGTTGTTTAATTTCCTGGAATCGGGTTTGCAAATCCGTTGATCAAGGGGGTTTGGGAGTCTTAAATATTGCTAAAATGAATAATGCTCTATTATGTAGATGGATATGGGAATAATTAGTTATAAAAATGTGATGTGGAGGAAATGGGTGTTGAAGTTGTATTTTAAGAATTTTTTTCATTGGAATTTAGTGCATGAAGTATTTAAAGGTGGTTGCAGGTGATTTTAAGTGGGATTTAACTTTTTCTAGAATTCTAGAAGGAAGGGTTTTGTTACAATTTATTCAATTGATCAATATTGTTGATAGAGCAGTGATTGAAACAGAGGTTGAGGATAAGTATGTCTGGGCCAGAGATAATAAAAACTTCACTGTCAAGTTAATGTATGGATTTTTCAACTTTTCTGAGAGGGCACTGGTTGGCTTCAAATCTCTTTGGGTGACTGGTGTTCCGATGAAGGTGAAAAATTATATGTGGATATTGATTCATGATAAACTCAATATCGTTGCTATGTTGAGAAGAAAGCATATGATAATTCAAAGCAAGTGTATTTTTTTGTAAATATGAGGATGAAGATTACAAGCACTTATTTACTATGTGTGACTTCAGCTTTTATGTCTTGACAAAATGCCTAGTTCACTTTTAACATAGATGTTGAATGGGGGGATTTTCTGGCTAATCAATTTGACTACTAAAACCATAGAAGGTTTCTATTGAGAGATTAAGAGAAGAGGAACATGTTTGAGTTATTGAACCTTGCTTATTGTTGGGTCTTCTAGAGTGAGAGGAATATGAGATGTTTTTTAAACTAATACCGAAGTTCTAATACTATTCTTTACACTATTTTGAGATTTGTATACATGTGGGCAGGTGTAGAGAAATGGAGTCATATTGTGTAGCCTATTTCTATTCTGGATATTTTCGTTTGTCCTGTTGTGTTGTGAAGATGTGTTCTGATGTTGTATTATTTTCGTTAGTGTATTATTGTGTTGTTTTGTCCTGTTGTAGCGTTATATTGTTGTCATGTTGTGTTGTAAAGTGTTGTACAGTGTTTTAGCATTATTTGTGTAGGGTGTGTTGTATCTTGTACATGTTTATAATATATGGCATGATCTCTTGTGATCACTATCCTATTTATCAAAAAAATCTTAAAATGTTTAAGGTAAATGATGAGAAAATTTTAAATTTAACTAATATTAAATTTAATTAAAATACTGTTTTAATAAATAAAATTTAATTTAATTTAATTAATAATTATATACATGTATAATGATATATGTATATATACTTACTATAAACATAGTAGTCTATCTTCATCTTTAAATTGCTAAAGATGAATAATTTAAAATTCAATGGTTGAAATTCAAATTAAAAGTAAAATAAAATAAATTAATTAAATATCATTTAATTAATAAGAACTAGAATCGACTAAATAATATTTAATTAATAAGATACATACATACATACATACATACATACATACATACATATATATATATATATATATATATATATATATTGTAAGTAAATTAAATTATAAAAGTTATAAGTAAGTTAATACTTATATAATTATATATGTATAAAATTAAGTGGAAATGGAAAGAAATTCAAATTACATTTAAGGAATAAATACATACATATAGTATGTATACCATGATTTCAGATGTGTTTGGCACTTAAGTCACGAGGGTATCTGCAACAAATATATAATTTCCTAAACCGATATCACTTAGTATAGGTATATTAAAGATTATGAATCCTTAATACATAAGTCGTCCTCTACCATTTATACGTTAATAGATTAATAGCATACTCTTTAGTTGTTGATATTACTCAAGCTAGAGATGTTATGTATTGTACTATTAATATATTAACTAGATGAGTAAGACACATGCACATATTTGTTGATATTCTTCAGGGTATGTGCATTACACTTATGCTGTCATGAAATGGTAGGTACGAGTGAATAATCTCTTTCAATTTGTTGATATTCCTCAAAGCTGAGATGAGATTAGCAGAAAGACCATAGGTTTAGGGTTGTCGTTGGTATAACTGATAAAGTGTTATCCATGGTTCACAGACCTATGATTTGTTGATATTCCTCAAGGTCAAAATCCCAAGGCAAGCGAACCCTAATGCGCACTAGAAAAATCGAAAGATTTATATGTTTTTCTTAGGATTTTGAGAAACATAAAAATTTGGTAGGGGCCTTATTAGAAGAATGAAATGCTAATGTTTAACCTTTCTAATATTGTAAGAAAATCTGTTGTCTAAAGTGAAAATAATCTACATCGATAAATATTTGCAAGAAATAAAATTGATAAAGAGTTTATCAGTTAAGGTATATAAAAGAAATAAATTAAATATTGATAAAGAAATATAAAATATACTTATATTTAAATCCTTTGACATGTTATCACTTCAAGGCCCATGCGAGAGCTAATTTGTACAATTACTAAAACATTCGTGTCTCGATCGCTTTGTTTATCTGTACAAGACTATGTATTATCTATTATGAGTGTAAACACCCTCACCTTTATATCCATACTATCCAAGAGTACTAGAGAATAATACTGTCGGATAATATGGAGAATAAAACAATATGAGGCACACACATGAATATTTCCTTGGGGTAAAACTGGTACGTATCAAAAACAAGGAATATACTCACCACAAAATATACACGGTATTGGTACAAAACAATACATACATATGCCTCCTAGATAGAACAATACTCAATATACAGTATATAGAGAACACAAAGTTAGAATCGCAGCAATAATATATAATACAAAATGCACAAGGTATGTCCAATATTCGATACAAGGATATACATACATCAAAACTATAAAATTCTCAAAATAAATACAACAATACAATATACTAGTCTCCTTTATGCCCATAAAACACATGAGCTAGTCTTATCGTCTCTATACCTGAAATGTCTCAAACTGGCCCAAGCATTACTTAAATAATACACGGGTCAGACTATCAAGGATCAACATACATTTGTAACTTAGAATATGCACGGTGATACAATGATAATACCAGTAATATAACTCAAGTCGTTATCTATATATATATATATCTATATATATGGTATATAGATATAATATCATGAACAATCCCAAAAGTTTCACATAACGTCAAATATCACAAAACCATACATAAAGATGTCATCACCCAAATAAAAGGACACCAATTAGAATTTACGGAATCCACGTAAAATGGATGAACCATATATCCAGAAATCATCATCAAAACCTAGAAATCATTAATAAATGAGATATCACCAAGAATAGTCAGGCTAGCACATAGCCAACCCAAGTATATCTCTCAATCTCAATTAATAAAATCACATCATCAATATATCAAATAATAATAAACCGCATATCTGAAAAATTATATATACTATATAATCTGAGAATCTACCGTACTTTGGCTATCCATCACAGGTACAATCTCATCTCCTTATATGAAACATCATAGAATAAATCGTGATGGGAGAACGACTGCATGATAGACATGAAGTCCCAAGTAAAGTCATATCATAATGTATGGGTTACACCGCCCATATCTATTTATAGTGAGGTACATAAATAACATTTACTTATCTATCATTCCATGTAGAACTAGATGGAAAACTAATAGCTAACCACCTGCTCCCCTGGGTTACTCACCCGGATCTCCTACTACAATTTTTAGTTACCACCCTAGTAATCATGATAATATCCACCTAACATGCTCGTCAACGCAAGGACTCTTAGTCACAATCCCGGATCATTCCCCTATGGTAATAGACTATTGGCCTAGGTGACAAAAGGGGCTAGGGTTACCCACCCTAAGGACTAACAACCCTTCACTAAAATCTCATCATGCACATCTAATATAATAAAGGTGTCATAGATCTGGGGCGTGACCCTACGATCAGGCCGCTAAGGTGGACACTTGCCTAATTTGGTTCCTGCTAACTCCAAAAAGATCACTAGGAGCACATCATGATAGACATGTAGATAATATCTACGAATCTATATGTATATGGGTACTCGTCCATAACTCAATCATCCATGAGTTTGCTCTACCCCTAGTATCACCTCATGTAAGTATAATCCTAACGTCCTAGTTCTCATCACTTGAGTGACATCTACTTACAATGAATAACCGAATAAGTATCGCATCAGCATCCCATACCACCGCGCGATGCTCAATCATTTATTCGATGCTCATAAACTATAGTCAATCTCTATAATATTCTATATAACGAATCTAAAGAATAACAGAAGAAATGATACTGAAAGTTCCATACCAGGCGTTTTATAACTCTGTTTATTTAGATTCATCGTTCCATGGATTAAAATCATCATAAACAAAAATATCCTAAATATAGCAGTATCACGAATCCATATAGAATGATGTCATCACCACATCATATCAAAACACTAATTAACTCAATATCAATGGCGAATCATTCTTGTAAATCCAGGTCAACATAAAAGCAACGAGAAATCAGAAACGTATGATAAAGTAAATTAATCAAATATATATTTAGACTGATTCAAATCAATATTTAAGAGTAAATCATTCAATTCATACAATCTTAATATAACAGAGATGAGAACATTGGAACCACATAATAATCTCTCAAGATTTAAATTAAATATTTAAATAATCTGTAAATTAGTAAACATATATTTTCATTAAGAAAAAATAAATATAACCGTAATATACTTCTACTTAAACTTATTAATTATAAAATTCACCTTAAAATGCCCAAATTATTAATTAGCAAATATTTCACGTTTTCCAAAATTTATATAAATTTTTGAAATAATTACTTTAAATCAAATTGGATTTTCTTTCAATAAATCAATAGTTTTAATTATATATGTATATATAATTACTAAATTTTTATATAAAATTTTCTCATAAAATTATATATTAACTATATTCAATTTCTCACATTTATTTTCAATGCAAATATAATTTATTTACCACTAAAATATACACATACAAAAATTGCATAATACGGGGCTTGAACACGGGGGTGTGGTAGAAGAGCACAAGCCTTTACCATTGTACCATACATGTTTTTGTGTAAGCGGTAGCACCATTGATCGACATGTAGCGGTCGACTGGTTGCAGCTTGGGGGGTCAACTGCTTAACCCACCGGTCAATGAAATAGTTATTCAATGCACCCTAGTCGTCATTTTGATGAATTTTGGCCATCTCCTCCTCCTTCCTCGCAGCTATCCTCTCGAATTCAATGCTTACAATAATTATACCTAAACAAAAATTCGATTCCAACACTATCATGAATTAAGTGATTTAAGACATAGATGTTTGTAGTACTTTTGTGTAACTCTAATAACTCCCTGTTAAGGAGTACCCTGTTGTGCTATTTACCGTTATTTTTATTTAGTTGTTTCATTGTGAGGTTTTCTATTCTGTTCTTTATTTCATCCCATGACGATTCATCTTTTTGATGCTTAGGCAATGGCACACGAAAACCGAGGATGTGTTAAGTGTCGTTTCTATAGGTTAGAAAGGTGGATCGTCACAAAATACATATAGATGTATGCAATAATAATACCAAAACAGTTCCACATATATCGTTAAATTCACCAATAAATTATTATAGAAATGAACACATGTATTTGATGCACAAGTAGTATGCGTATGATAAGTTCATAGAATTTAATATGGAAGTATAAAAGAAACATGCAAAGGTAATTCGATTTGATTGAATAGGTAAGCTATTGGAAAGGGTTCCAAAATTACCTAAAATCAAATAAGATTCAAAGTCAAAATTACAATATTTATATATATAAATTGTTTTAAATCTAAAACATTAATTGTAATAAAACATACATGTGTTGCTTTAATTCAAATCCATAAGATGGATCTTGTGTAACAATGTAATATTTAATATCAAACTTTTCTTTAATTGAAACCAAATTCTTTATTGTTAATTTTCGATTGCAAAACATAAAATTGTCATACACACACACACACACACACATATATATATATATATATATATTCACCTACTTCTGTGCATCAATTATTTATATATATATATATATATATATATATATATATAATTCAAAACCTTAGACAAGGCATAGTAAAGGAGGCATGGGTCCATTGTAGTGTAAATCCCAATACCCATTTACGGTCACATTGGCTATGTAAACTTCTTATTTATAGCACGTGCACTTCACAAAAAAAGGTATATTTAATGTACTTTTAAACTAAAACCTAATTTTTTTTTGAAAATATTAAATAAAATGAAGATTTTATATAAAGTGCTTTAAATTGGATCTAAAATACATTTACGCTTGCTAGACTCAACTAAGATCAAAATGAATTTTATTTTTTTTGAAATTCACATATTTAACCCGCTTCCGACTGGCCCGGTTCCAACATAGCTCACCTTCTTCTCCTAATAACTCATTCATTCCTTCACCAGAAGCACTCTAAATTCAAGTTAGATCTTCTTGTACAATACTCGTAAACCATGTTTCCCTAGAATTTTAGCATTCATTTCGAAATTTCTAAAATAGAGATTTGGAGGAGAGGGGTCAAAGCTAATTTGGGAGTTTCTTCAAGTGTTTGGTGAGTGGGAATGATTCTCCACTTTATATGATCTCATTTATTACTTTGTACTTGCTTAATAGCTTTATTGGGTTAGACCTTAGCCATATGTGCTTTGTCTCTTGATTGAATGATGAGTAGTTGATTGCTTGTTGAAATGCGTAAGTTATGTTAAATGAAACATTGAACTGGGGTAATGAACTAAGTTATGAACTGAATAAATAAAGATAACTAGAATGAAATCATGGGATGATAAAGTCATGTATTAATATTGTTGGAGTATGATTGGATATGTTGTTTATGGTTGTGTTGGAGATTGGTTAGGCACTTCAAAATTTGATATTTGTTTGTAAAGTATTGGATTTCTAGGATGGTTCATCGAATTCCTTTATTGGCGTTCATCTCGTGGTGGATCATCGGTGATACGAACTAGAGCACAAAAGAAAGTATGTAGTCATGAAGTCGCCATGCCACAAAATACGACATTAGGGCGATGAAGGCCGGAATGATGGTCAAGTGAAGTAAAGAGGTAGGATGAATTCGCTTAAGGGATTTCACCCCATCGAGGTTTAGGTTGGCAGCATGATAGGAATCCAATCGATTGAGTTTAGGGTTAGTCGATTGAATGCAATTGTATCTCATAGGGGTTTAATACGCAAGAAAATAGGCCAAAATTGACCTAGTTCAGTTGCTAGACCCATAACCAGTCAATTGAATTTAGTGGCAGTTGATTGGTTATGATAGGTCGGTTGACTGAATTTGCAGCAAAGATTTTTATTCTTCTCTGGCACGTAACGTCCAAGCGAGACTTTGATGATTCAGATGAGGCTCGTGGGGTTCGGTGTGACTAGGAGCGATGTTTCGAATTCTTCAACATAAGAGCCTGCATGGCTTAGGGTTGAGCAATCCAGGCACGTATTATGATGTAGAGTGACAGAAAGACGATTGGAAGTGCGATCGAGGAGTGAGCCATGGATTGGGTATTCGGACAATATAGGCAAGAGAAGACTCGGCGGTTGTGCTCGATGTGATTTCTATATGGTTTTAGCGTTAGGTAGACTCTAGAATCCAGACATTAGGGTATCTAAGAAACGCGGATATGGTTGAGTATGATAAGGTGTTACTCATACCCCAGGCTTATAGTTGCGACTTAAGCATTATTATTTTCCATCGAGACTACTTGAGATCAACCACGGCTTTCACCGAATGTGATGGTCGGAGAGAGATAGGGACACTCATCTGTACCGGTGAGGTGGCGATGACCACTTTTTTCCCCAATACATGATAGTTCGTTGGAAAGTTGTAAGCTCATTGGTATCTGTTTCATATACGTAAATGGGTATGATACAACGTTAACCCAGAGTCAGGATTGGAGTACGATACGACATTGCCTTGGAGCTTCGGCTCATTGTTTGAGTGCATGGGTTTACATGTGCTTTTGTATGAGATGTTCGATGTTGTATTAGCACTATTATTAGTCATGCTAACTTGTTGGATGCAGGAGGAGAGGAGGGCTAAGTACGATAAGGCGTTACTCTAGACCTCTTGCGCGTTTATTTTATGTACACTTGGCTTACATATGTGTGATATTCTGGGGTACCACTTAGTACATTATACATGTCATATTAGTACATAAGATATAATGTTTATTATTGACGTTTCCCTTTCACGACTTTATGTCTAACCCTCTCTACATTTTCTTTTTTATCTATTTCTTGAGTAGGTACAAACTAGCGATTTGGAGGATGTTGTTAGCTAGAGCAAGTTTATGGAGACATGGCTTTACATTACTATGATTATCTATCCAATATTTTTGTATATGGACATGTTAGACCTTATATTGTATATGTAACATGTTACTTTGGGATGTTATATCAATTGGACACCATATGTTTGGAGTGTTATGTATTATGATGATGGGTCTTATTGTCTTCTTATTGATATGATATTATAGTCCCATTCATTCATATATATATATATATATTGGTATTATACTTTTATCATTTCATTGTGAGTTATGTGTGAATCTGTGATAAATTCTCTATTTTGTTTCCTTTTACCACCCTTAAAAGTCCTCAATTGTGGTACTTGGGAATCTTGATGTCGTAGTGCATGGTTTTTTGGAAGTGCAAGTGGCGGATCTTTACAATCAACATACCAAAAAATCTGAAAATTCAATAAAAGTATTCGTAAAATGCAATCAAGTTTTGAGGTAATTTTTGTTATGTTCTTCTCTATCTCATTTACATCTATGTTTCTTTTTTTTCATTTTTTTAGTTTGTTTGAGCTAGAAAATGGCTAAAGCTGCTTCGAAAAACTTCCACAAAAGTCCTAGAAATTGGCTCGATCGAGCTATGATTGGATTTTTGTATGCGCCATTGATGCTTAAAGCATGTGGAAACAACAAAAAAGACGTTCATAAGAGAATTGCAATGGTACTGAATGAAGTTTTGATGACTATTTCGAACAAATTACCGGTAACTGATGATCAAGTTCGCTACAAATACGAAGGACTCAAGAAACAATGGTCAATATGTTAGAATTTTTGTAATAAAACGAGCTATGGATGGGATCCAGTGAGGGAAACGATTATCCAAAGTGAGCAATGGTGAGCCGATCATGTAAAGGTAATTTTTGAATTGCATTTTTGTTTTTTTGTTAATGAGTTTTAGTGGTAATTTTTATTCGTCTTTCCCTTTGTTATTCAGGATCTCGGCTACAATTCTTAAGCATAGAAGAGAACCAATAGCCCATATGGAGTCACTGCATCTTCAAGGTACTATTACAACTTGAGATGGTGCTTTCACACCCGATGCCACAGAAGAACAGGTCGAAACTCAATGTTCATCTCCTCCAAAACAAACTACCGATATAGTGATCGATCAAACATGAGGGTGTGATCGATTTTATAGTCCACTTGAAGACCTCAACACGCAACCATCACAACAGACTCCACCGACACAGTTCCAAGGTGCTTTCACACTGACATCGTGGACAGAGCGCGATGGGGGTTCTGCTTCCAAAGGTCGTAGTAGAATACATCGAACTGAGACCGATAAGAGGATAAACAAGATTGTAGATATGGTATATGAAAGGAATTTAAAGAAATCTCGTTCTGAAACAACAACCCCGTTCCTATTCCAAGTCCAAATCCAATAGTAACCAATGTAGAATCTACTTCTCATTCTATGAAATTCAAGACTGTAACTGCTCGTGTGAAAAAGTTTGAAGAAATTTAACTTTCTAAAGCAATTTCACTACTTAAAACACAAGAGAACCAAGAAACATTCACTTCTTTGGATGACGACGACATCAGAATTGACTACAGTTTGAGATAGAATGTTCGCAACACACAAGCAAAGACTAACCGTTTATAATGGTCCATCCATCTGCCTACCCACTAGTCTACTTACCACTTTACACACCATCCAAATTTTAATTTATTTTAATGTATTCTGATGTATTCCATTGTATTTTTGGTTTTATTTGTTTTTTTTTTTTTCAACATCTAGTGTATATGAAAATTGTTTTTTTAATTTTTTTTACTTCTGATTTTTTAACATTTCATAATTCATTTAACTATATTATTTATAAATAATTAAAACAAAATAAAACAATAACAAAAATGCTTACTCATAGCAAAGCAATTAAAATATCATTTTCAAATGCCACTTATGCAACACAAAAACGCATTATATTTTTATTAAACATGCTACTGTTACACTTTTGATATGCTTCTTTCGTATTTTCGTAGTCCTCCTTCAGAGCGGTTTAACTGCATAGTTCACCAAATCCCGCACACGTGTATCGCACACGTCTACACGAACTTTATTGATGTTGTTTGCTTAGTCACTCAGCAGTATCTAATCATCTACGAAACTTCGATTTTAAATTCAAGATTTGATGTTGCCATTGAGGATTAGTTCTGATACCGAGATCCAAATACATAACAAAAGTAAAAAACTATCAACCGCAAAAACTGCAAAAATGAATAAACAAAATACTTCTAATACATTGGCACTACAGTTGCTTCTCCCAATGTAATAAGAAAAGCACAAATTACGCGTCTTTTAATTTCGACATTGACATGTAAACGGACACTTTTGGACATTCAAAATTATTTTTAGATATTAAATATCCACAACCGTGGATATGAACTGATATCATGTAATTATCTTAACCGTCAACAATCCATAAATCGAGAAATATAAATAAAAAAATTTGGTTTAACATAACTTTTTTTCATTCTTGTTTCTTATAAAAACGTGAAAAATAAACAAATAGAAAGAAAATAAATATTTTTGAGTAATTAATATGCATTAAATTCATATGGTACAAACTATTAGCATAATAAAAAAATAAACACATGTCTTGTTGTACTAAAATACACAAAATATTAATTATAATCTTAAAAAAAATCGAACGGATAATTTTTAAATACGGATACTTTAATACCTGCATTCGTATCCGTAACTTCGAATGTCGAATATTTAACTGTTTTTCGAATATGGATGCGGACGAATTTTGGATATTTTTGGTATTTATTGACAGACCTATTTTGAGGTGCAATACTTAAGTTATACTAACATACACGCTCACAGACTTCTCTCTACTATCTTAACTTCTCTGCTATCTTAATTTTATTTTCTCCTACGCTTAGGGGAACGGATAAAATGGTGCGAATGATGGATCCATTTGTTAGGTGAATACTCCATGCACCACAACAGTACAAGCTTCCCTTAATTTCTCTTACCACTTTTCTTACAAACCACAAAGAAAATGCAGTTAGTGGTACAAGAAATCTTGAAACATGGACCTTTTTAAATGAACAAAAAGGAGCACTGCAATTGAAAACTAGATCATCTAAACCATACAAAACAATCAAGGAAAAAAAAGAAGAAAAAAAACACAATTCCTTATTCTTTCAGTATCCCAACAACACAGATTCATGTTCAAGCACAACAACAACGATAACAGCCGTCGCATAAAAACATACAACACATATCCACACACTCATCAACCAAACAACAACCTATTCCATATCCTCATCCACCATCTTAAGGGAATCCGACCTCATCTGCGTGTAAAACATCTTAATAAACTCCTCGGCCTTGACATCGATCTCCCCATCACCCTTCCCTTCTTCCTCAATCTCATCCTCAGCACCGAGCGCCTGCAAATCCTCAGCAGACGCATACCGACTCATCCCGACCGACGAGCACGGAGAAGGCGGAGGCAGATGGACATCGTAATACGAATCAACCTCCAACAAACTGTTCGGTGGTGGGGGAGGAGGAGGGGTTCTCTCGTAGTCCAGTCTATGATGCAAGGGCCTCAGAGCGTTCACGGTGTTTATGATCGTATCGGTCGTTGCCTTTGATTTCTTCTTGGATGAGAAGCGCAACGCTTGCATTGCTGCACGGAAAAGGCTCACCCGCTTCTTCTTTGGAATGGGAGGGCGGGTGATGGTGGTGGTGGTGCCATTTTCTCCTTTCTCCATGTATAGGAGAAAGTGAGAGATATGGCCTTTTCTTTTACAAACTTGACCTTAACTTTTCTTCTTTCTATAACAAATTTATTGCTTTCCACAAGAGGCTTTGGTGGAGAAGGAGATGGTTATATATACGTGGAGTCGATGGAGGGGAAGGCTTGATTTTAGGATGGTGTCTATGTATAGCTATTGCGTTGTTGACTTATGCGAATGAAATTTGTTTCCATTGTGTTTTTTGAGATTGTTGCGTTGTTTAAAATATGGACACTATAGCATTACACTAGGCTTAGATTTATACACATATATAGTACCATTAAGCTTTTGACCATAAATCATTGATGCTTTCTGTAGGAATTTATAATTTTTCATCATTGCCACTCGTTAGAAAATGAAAACAAAAAACTTTAGCGGAAAAAAATAGCGGTACATGGAACAGTTGATATTTTTTTAATTTAGCACATTGTTGATAATCCTCTAACAATAGTCTTGCACTTTGCGACACCTTATACGTATATACAACGGAAGATTCCAGCACAATATATAAAAGAAAATACTAATGGGATACCATTACATTACTAGATAATAAGCTCAACGATCACAACGATAATCAAGGCATTAACTTGGATTAATTTTCATGTGTAGATCAAACCAGAGGACAAATTCATCAAAACAATAGCAGCTTGTTCTTCTTCGCCCAAGTTACACTTTTTCTTCAAACCGATCACTTTCATGTTTATTTCTTTAACTTTTACGTCCCTCTTCTTCTTCCTGTACTTGATCCCGCAGGCATTGCAGAGCGACTGAAAAAGTGAAGTAGATCGAAAATTAGCACTTAACCGTTACTGAAAATGAATCATTAATTTTAATAGCCATGAAATTAGTGGAAGAAAATCATAAATTTTACCTTCGGTCCATGTGGGCCAACTCTCCAAAGAGGGGTTTTTGTAGTCTTGCAATCGGTGCAGGTTTTTAATTGATTTGACTTCGAACTTGAATCTGGAGACGAAATTGAATCTGGGGCTTCGTGATTGCTCGGATCTGAAGATCCAGAGTCCTGCAAGTTACGGATCAAGTTAGATTCTTTGTTTAAATGAATTACTGAAATTAAAAAATAATAATAATAACAATAAGAAGTATCAGTACCTTTTTGACTGAGAGATCCATAAGTATAGTAGAATTTTCGAGTTAAGATTATTTGAGGGTGATCGAAGTTTTTCTACAAATATTTGAAAAATGGCGAGGTAGAGAGAGTGAGCAAGCTGAAAAAAAGAGAGAGACAAATAAATAACGATGTTACAGAAATAGAGGGGTCAAATAAATAAATAAAAAATGGAGGAAATATGGAGGGAAAATAGAATACTGGAGGGAAATAGATCGAAATTACAAAAACAGACTATTGTAGCAAAGTTTGAATAAAAAAATTTCAGGTTCGGTTTTCAAAAGAAGGGGAAAAAATGAATTTAAAATGAAATATTAATTGGACAACTTTTTATAGAATGACTCTAGAGAAATACAAATCTTTTCTTTCTAGATAAGAGAAAAAAAAACTAGTTGATCGGTGATGATTATCGATCCAAACTGTCAGATTTTGGTGATCCAAACTAGTCTATGTAGACTTGTGACTCAAGTTCATTGTTTATTTTATAAATTTTGAAGATTGTGGAGAGATTAATTGCATCTTTTATTGCTTTAGAGAAGACAATGAAATGTCTACATGAGAAAGATATATGAAAGTATTCAATAGCTTCTTCCAATGAAAGATTTATGGCACTTCTAATTAGAAGATTGATAAATTTGAAGCTTAAGGAATGTGAGTTGATTGGAGAGCATCTTAATGATTTTCAAACTATTATAAATCAATTGGCGGTCTTGAATTAGGGTGGATGATGAGACATGAACTTTGATTTTGATGAGTTATTTATCGAAAAGTTGGGAAACGCTTGTGGTTGTATCGAACAATTCAAATTTGGATGGGGCTGTTTCAATGGGTTTGGTGGTTAGTAGCATGCTTAATGAGGAGATGCGGAGGAGGAACCTTATGGAAGGAAAGGAAAAGAAAACTAGAAATACAATTGAAGAAGTTCATCTTGCAAGGAGGGTTAATCGTCCAAACATAAAAAGACGTTCAAATAGATCAAATGTGAAAAGGAATTTCATCTGCTATTACTGTGAAAAAATTGATCATCGACTGAGATTTTGCAATAAGCTTAAAAAAGATAATGAGAGAATAAAGACATTGGAAGAAGACCAAAATGAACAAAAAATAGTAGCGATGATGGGTTGAATTTTGATGAGCAATTTAATAACAATGTCATATGTATGGATAAAGGCAAAAGCAAAGATTGGGTGCTTGTTTTCACATATACAATAAAAAAGAATCATTTATTGATTATGAAGTGCAAAATGCTAAGGTGAAATCTACTAATGATGGAGATGTGAATGTTAAGGGCATAGGTTCCGTTAGATTGAAGATGCATGATGGTAGGGTGGTGAAGCTTATATGAGTCGGGTATGTCCCAGAAATTACTAAGAATCTTGTTTCTGTAGGACAATTGGAGGCGAAAGACTACAACTTTTCAACTCGAGATGGAGTCACAAGGGTTTGGAAGTGTAACAGAGAGGTGTTGCGCACAAAAAGAGAAAGCAAAAATGTTTACAAACTGATTGAAAAGACGATGAAGAATGAATAAAATTCTCAATTTGGAGTTGGGGAGACATTTTTCTGAACTAAGGTGGAGCATGCAACGAAAAACCACAAAGTCTGCTTGGAGACCTTTGTGATATTACAAGCAATTTTGATTTATTGATAATATGCATGTTCAATTAGGGAGCGTGTATATATATGTGGTTTGGAGGTTAGTTTTTTCTAGAATGGTGATATTTATTTCCATGGTATTATTGGAGATTATTTGGAGTTTGAGATTTAAGGTAAAACTTGGATAACATTTATGGAATACCGTATCAAGACGGAGATTGTTAAATTTTAGTGATATAATATTATATATTTAAGTAGATTTTGGAGATATTTTATTCTGTGCAAAATTATGACTCAAATTCATTCCCTATTTTATAGATTTTGGAAGTTTTGAAGAGTGGTTAATTGCATCTTTTATTGTTTTAAGGAAGACAATGAATTATCTACATGGAAAAGATTTATTGAAGTATTCAACAGCTTCTTAAAAAAGAAATTTTGTCAAGACTATTGGTATGTATAGGGTTCATTAGATGTGTGTGGAGAAAGTTATTTTTCTAGGACTTTGGGATTTAGATATCTTCTCAAATTTTGGCTTTCTTTTGTAATAATTCATTAATAAAGATTTTGTTTGGAAGAATTTGTTTGTCGTTCCTTTTTCTTCACTTCTTATCTCTTCTAAAATCTAATTATGTAGGAATCCTAGAAAAAACCCTAACACAAGTAACATGGAATCTAATCAATTTAATGTAAATTTTCTTAATCTTATTATAAAAGGTTTTCAATATGTAATTAGTCGCAGGGAAAGTCAAATTCTAAAAAGGTTTAGACAAAATCAGGTATTCTTTAATCCTAGATAAACTTAAACGATTTTCAATCTTAATCCAAAAATCAGGACAAATTAATTACAAAAGTAATAAGAATGCGCCAAATTTTAATAGTTTATATTTCCTTCCTTTAAACCCTAATGTTATAGGCAATACAATTTAAGTTCTCTCAAACAAGCCGCGGAGAAAAAAAAACAGAAAATACAAAATCTACATAATTTCTTCTTCGGCTCTTGGAAAATTTTAATATGTATACTCAAGGAAATATGTATTATTAGTTCATTTTGAAAGGAATGATGATTGTGATAGAGTCTTGATGGATGACCTTACTACTACAATATGAAGCCAATTACGACGAGAAAATGGTTTATGGGGTCAAAGTAAGTAAAGAATTCCTTAGAACTATTGCAAATTGGGTTAGATTTTTATTTTTAAATCTGAATATTTCAAGTCACTAAGCGCATAACCAGAATATTGTTTACCCGTGTTTTAATAAAAATAGATAACACTTGTTCGTTCCTATCAGAAAGTCCAAATTTAGATTGTGATAATAATATTCACTAGCAACAAGTTGTTGAATCAACTACATCGGCAGGGGGACAAAAGCGAAATTTTTATAAAAAAAATCATTTTATTAATTTTACACTAGATCATTATTTTTTGTTTATATGAGTAATTCATTTGCACTAAAATATATTTAAATATTAATAAAAAGCAGAGCTTATTATCTGAATTTAATTTTGTCTTATTTTGATTTAACATTTTGTTCATTTATGTGTAAACTTAATTTAATTATTGTTTAATTCAAGTTCAATTAATTTTGTTTTATTTGTTAAAGATTCAATTATGAATATCAATATATGATTTTTTAAAACTAAGAAGTAAATGAAATGAACAATAAAGGGTGTTTGTGATCATTGGAATTCATGATCACGTAGCATAAATGAACATAATGTGTTAACCCAAAAAATGGATCAACACCTTGGATTGAGTGTGAAAGCACCAGCCCCGTTTACCAAGGCAAATAAAATAGAAAAGGCAATAGTAAATTGCAAAAAAGGTAAGGAGAATAGAGATTTTTATAGTGGTTCAACTGTTAATGAAGCCTACCTCCACTTTATAGCTTTTATTAGCTGACTACTGTTACAAGATTGATTTGGTTTACATTACCATTGAATCACCTAAGTCGGATCCAAATCACAAGTTCTTGGAGGCAACCAGAGGATCTCATTTGCTCCTTTGTGACTGTTGTGTGGCAGAAGAAGAGTGAATAATGGTAATAGCAGAGTTGCAACTGCCAGTCCAGAAATCCCCTTTCTGTTGTAGATGGGATGGTTTTTATAGGAGTTGGAGAGCACATAGGCCAGAGCCACTTCGCCAAAAACCCATATCCATCTTGAAGAGACAGCTCGGGAAATTTGGAGGTGTTTGGAGCTAACTTTTCAGATCGGTGCCGATCAAATTGGATCGGGTCGGTACCGATCCGAAAAGTTATGCAGTTCTTGTACAACCTTCATCTGGCTGTCTTCCTTGTTTGGCTGTGATGCTCTCCATGTAATTTCATAGCTTGTTGATTTGCTTTGATAGTCATCTATGGAGTCGACCGAACTGTATTCTGAATCGGATAAATCTTTTCTTCTTGGATTTGGATGCTTGAATGTCACCAAATTTGATAGATAAGTTAGGCTAAGAAATAGGAATGTGAGGAAAGTGATTTGGTGAAGAAACGGGGCAATACTTCGGATCGGTGCTTGGATCGGTGCCGATATAAATAGTTTGCATATTTTTTGTCCAAAATTCTTGGAGTCCATCTTCTAGTTTTTTTAGGCCTTCGGGTCAAGTCCCACATCATTCTGGCTTAATCTAAATGTTCTAAATTCTATTGAATTCTACTGGGATAAAAACCCAGTTAACATTTGCCCCCTAGAGTATGCTTTCTTTGAAAACAAAGTGTGCTCTGGAATTGTTTTTCTTTTGGTTTTTTTTCTAAGAAGTTTCATTGGTCATATCTGGCTATCTTAAAAAGCTATCTGCGAAGTATCGGCTAATTGTTCAATCCTTAGTGTGAATCTCTATTGTTCGTGATTATGGAGTGATCTTGACTTGATAATTTCTCGAATGAATACGAACATCGAGTAGGTCGCGTAGGAAAATTTTAGGACCATTTGGAGGAGTAAATTTGGGTCAAAACTGATCCAATTGGATCGGATCGATACCGATCCAAGTACTTAATAATTTTTTCAAACTTGCTCTTTCTTTTCTTTTATTCTTTTTAAAACTTTATACAACCGACCCTTTACTTCAATTCATTTCCATTCGATCTTATCCCCCATTTCTCCAGCCAATACGACCTCTCCAAACCCTAGCTAGCCGATCCAAGCATCCCGTCCATCAAGGAGCTACCGCCGTCGATCTCCACCACTAGCGCCATCATCCGCTGCCTCCTGAAGCCATTGCCGACGATTGGAGCAAGTAACTGTCGCTAAAAATCCCCGACTTCGTGAAGACTCCCATCCAGATCCAAGTGAAATCCTAGCTTTGGGTCTCCCTAAACTAAAGATCGATTTATCTTCTTCAATTTGAAGGTTGGTAGCATGGATTTTGGTGTATTACTACATTAGTGATCGGCGATGAAGTTGTGTTGGTGACAGATACAGTGGAAGATTTGAGTTGATTGTGACTTTGTGGAAGAAGATAGCAAATCGAGTCTTGAATTTTTCATGAAACAAAGCTAGGGTTTTGCCCCAGTTCTCGATATGTTTTGTTGTCTTCATGCACAAAGTCGGAATTGACTTGCATCGAGTTACACAGTCGATCTCGGTACAACGTCTTGCGGATTGATTTTGGTATTTCTAGGAGGTGGTAATAACTTAGGGTATCGTTTTGTGTGCAGCTCATGTTGGTATCACCTTCTAGAGAACTAAATTCGACTTATGCTAAGAATTCATTACTTTATTCGGACCCATCGATCTATATTCGCTCACTTCGGATTGGTCCTATCATTGCATAGTCGATGTACCTGGAATAGAAAGGGCTTTCGTGTTGCTTCAGACAACGAATCCGTTATCGATCATTGATCGATAATGGGTATGTATAAAAGAAATGGAATTAACGGGTGATACGGATCGCTCTTTCTGGTATGAATGATCTATCCACATGGAATGGTTTTTTCACAGCCTTTAGGACACCAGATCCATTCTCACTTAGATTACACATCACACATACACTCCCGGTTAACACTTGGAATCTGATCGGTGATCGGCACGTGTCAATTATCTCCCGGATTTCAAGTGTCAACCACGCAAGGGTCTACGTTTAGAGATTATGCGTACCCGACTGTTCTGAACACAAGCTTTCTTATATGGAATGACATGTAAATCTTCTCAGTGCAAATTAGTTGAGGGAAACTCACCTCTTTCTGAAGTGGAGTCATCGTCGACCCCAGCTGGATCCACTGCTTCCATAACTTCAGGTCAATATGGTCGTTTGATTCCAATCGGTCCTGTCGTCAATCGCACTCCTCCTAATTTCAGAGTCTTGCTTGATCCTTTAGAGAAATCTCCAATAATTCTTACACATAGGATGTTGCCAAGCATTTGCTCATAATATGGTATCCTAAAGGATGATGTACTTCTGCCCTCATAGGCCACCTTCTAGATACGTGGCTTGTCGCCGATATATGTGCATGTACGATGCAGTGCCCCCATTTAATCACTTCTTAATGACAACACTTCAGAACATAGGGTTTGCCCCATTCCAGATTCTTCCAAATGGATACGCCATACTGACGTGCTTATATGTTTTGTTCATGCAGACGCTTTAATCGTGCCTCGAGCTTCGCTGAGCTACGATATCTTCTATTGTTCAAGAAAAGAGAGGCCAATCCATTACTTGTTTATATTGAAGTGCGACATAGCTGAAAACTTATACTGGATTTTCCCAGCAAAGTTCCTTCATTTAAGAATCAGTTCTTTTTTGCTAAGTGTTCAGAAGGATTCACCCATTAATGGACTATTGGGGGTAAGTCTTCTCCACCATGCTCGGAGTTTCCTTTAATTGGTATAATTTTCTGAACGGTTATATATTCCTTGCAATTCTTTTGAAAATTAACAAGGACCTGGCACTCGGCACTATTCTTAGCACCTTGAAAGTGGTTGATGCTCAGGAGCACATGATTAGATTCTTGCTCATGTATGAGAACTTTCACCGATATGGGCTTTACACCCTGGGAGATCCGTTGGATTCGTTAGCGCTCCTTCCCGCTCTAGAGCCCGAACCCGTTCTATTTCCTCTTCCCATGACTCTGGTGAAGATGATGATGAAAGTGGCCCATCCGATGGGACAGAGAAGACCCCTAAGGAGATCCAAATTCAAGTCGGTGTCGACAGTCCACCTAAAATGCTGTCGATTCCAAAAGAGAAAGAGGAAGAGTTTATTCAATGAAAGGGCAAGGCTCTACTTATTGAAGAGAAGGAAGAAGGAGAAATCGGTGAGGAGCATCCTATAAATGACGAAAAAATGGATTAGGACATTGATGAGGGTGACATCAAATTAGGCGACAAGGCCTCGGAATTAAGCTATGGTCATGCACCCTCACCTTCTTTGAAAGAGCCTATTGAGGGAGCTTCTCCCAAGATTGAGCCTATATCCAGCTCTCCGTCGGAAAGTGCTGACATTGATTTGGGAGATATGAGTAACATTTTTGTGAATATGGGTGACTTGATGGATGACTATACTTCAGAAGGGTTGCCTTCCCAGTTTACTCAAATTATCCCTGTAGGAAGCAACGTTCTAACATTAGTTGGTAACCGATCTAGTTTGTGTATTCCGTTGGGGCCGTTAAATTGCAACACGCACTTTGCTAGGATCACACACTTTATACCATATTATTTTTTTAGGATGTTTTAGTTCATCAAACGCCTCTTTCCTAAATCCATTTTATCGCTTGCTGCAGGAATCATGTCTCGCTTTCTTTACAATGATCTTTGTCGAGTTTTGGAGTCTCAGTGTTCATAGATAGGGCTGTCAATGGATACCCGAAAAATCCAAAATTCATCTGCATCCGCATTCGAAAATCGGATAAATATCCAATATCCAAAAAAATGGATGCAGATAGGGATACAAAGACATATCCATCTGGTTTTTGTCAAGATTTTAGTTCAAATTATGTGTATTTTAGTGTAATGAAAGATATTCGTTTATTATTTTATTAAGTTAGTAGTTTATATTATATGCACTTAATGCTTTTTAACTACTAGAAACTATTTATTATCATCATATATGTTAATTTTTAGCACTTTTACAATCAATGGGATTGAAAATATTTAGGTTAAACTAAAATTTGCTTTTTATAATTCTTGATTTATTGATCGTTAGCGGATAGGATAATTATCCGATATCCATCCGTATCCGCGGTTGCGGATATCCGATATCTGAAAATGATTTTGGATGCGGATGCAGATATGGAAATATCCGCATTCGAAAACATCCGTTGACAGGCCTATTTGAAGGGACACTCTTCAAGGTACCATGCTCTTTGGGAGACTGACGAGGTGTAACGACCCAGAATTTTCGATAATTAAAATTTGAATATTTAATTAATTTTAAATATTAATAAATGGAATTTAGAAGTCGAATGATTTATTTTTCGAATATTGAGTTTTATTTGATAATTAATCGATAAATTAAATAGTGAAATTCCAGAGATAATTACAAATCGAGTTTAAAATGATTGAAAATGATTTGGAAAATTTTATTTAATCATACTGGAGTTATAGAAAGGTTATAGAACTTTCAAAATTAAATTTAGAGTTAATCTGTGAAAATTGAATATTTTAATATTTAATTATCGACTGAAAAATAGCCAATTTTCGAACAGTCTCAGAATTGAACGAGACCAGTTCCCTTGGATCCGTAATAGTTAGTTATTATCGGATTTCAATTTTCGTATCAATCGGAGTTATTGTTTGACCGTGGCAGCTCGAAACGCATCGATATCGTTTTAATTTTAAATCGTCGAGTTAAAATAGTCATTTTTCAAAAAGTCTCGGATTTCGACGAAACCAGTTTCATCGGATCCGTAATGTGATATTATTGTAAGATTTCAAATTTCGTAATTTTTGGATTTATCGTTTGTCCGGTACGAATCAAAACGCCTCGAAATCGATTTAAATCGGTTTAATTTAAATTGATCGTTTAATTCCATATCTCGCACAGACGATCGAATTAGCTTCCAAAACCTGTTCCATTTTGTCCGGAACGCGGGATAAACCCCAGTCACTGCGCGTAAATCGGAGTTTGAAAATTCCGGAATGAATAGTGTCGTTCGATCTTCTATAAATAGACCCAAACCCTTCACAATTTTAAAAAAAAAAAATTGAAACCCTAGTTAATGACCGGCCGCCATTTTCAAAACCCACGGCCAGAATTTGACGACTTTCTCCCCTAGAATTCTTCCAACCCACCAACCATCGTCAAAAACCTCCAACTAACAATTTGTAGATCTCCTCGATTACTTCATGTCCAACGGTCATGATCGTCGTTGGTGAACCCTACCGGTCAGGAAGTTGCCGCGTTCGTCAGGGAGAGATGCTCGTTTTCCACGTTGAGCATAGCGCCGAGCTTCACGAAATTCCGGTCGAGTATGGAGCTAGGGTAGGCGCACATAGGAGAAGTTCCCGATCGTCGCCAAAGTGGATGGGTTGGTCGCATCGTTTAGGGTTTTAGGGCGGCTATGGGTCTCGTACGTGACATTAACCTGGAGATGGAGAAGATTACGTTCGGCGGCCCTGATGGATGGAAGCAAAAGGAACGGCTGTGATGAATTAGGTTATAAAATATAAAAAGAATTGTAAATTGATTATAATTTAAATTGTATGATGTTTGAAAAATCATATCTCTTTCATACGAGGTCGAAAACGCACGAAACTTTTTGTGTTGGAATCGTATTGACGAACACTACGCTATGGAACTGAATTGGAGCCATTTGGAGCTAGTTTGAATTTCGGGTAAAATTAAACGCGTGTTTAATTTTATTCGAAATAAACGCTGAAATCAAAATTAAAATCAAGGTGAGATCTTCTCACTCAAATGAAAGTGGATTTTCTTTTACAGTTATTGATTTGACTGATATGATTGCTATTGGATGTGATATTAGATATAGTAGGATATATCTATATATATATATAGCAATATATACATATTGGCATATGTATATATTGGATTGATGATTTCCCGC
This sequence comes from Allium fistulosum, assembly GCA_030737815.1. Taxonomy (NCBI): domain Eukaryota; kingdom Viridiplantae; phylum Streptophyta; class Magnoliopsida; order Asparagales; family Amaryllidaceae; genus Allium; species Allium fistulosum. The sequence goes on along the minus strand of CM060904.1, from coordinate 1,119,670,902 downwards.
CTCGTATAGCGGATGAGACCCTATTGCGCCGTTAGTAAGCGGATTTTTATAAAACCCATATACCGCGATAATTCCGTACTGGAGCGGAATTGGTATTGTGCTAACGTCTTTGGATGCAGGGAAACAGGTTGGAGGGATCCAACTGGATTCCTCAACTGTATTTACTTGTTTACAGATATTGATATATATTCTGTTATCATATTGATATATGATATTGACTGTTGTGATGGACTGATTGGTGTTGTTGCATCATCGGATTCAGTTTTGAAATGTAAAAATAACGACTTTTACTTTAAAAGGGTTTTTAAAGTGATTTTTGAAAATATACGTTTTATGGAATTTTTGAATCGATTTATAAACGTAAAATTTAAAAGTTATAATTTTTAGTGAAATATAACCGAAGTGTCGTTTTTGAAATAAAAGTCGATTTATTTATAAAAGGGTTTAAATAGAGATTTTTGAATTTATTATGAAAGCTCTATATATAAGATTTATAAAATTTGATTTTTATAAATCAAAGTGATGAAATTATAAAGGAGTTTTAAAGACGTTTTAAATGATGTTAAAATGGGTTTTATAAAGGACAGAATAAATGATTTGTGAAGTCCTAAAAGAACGATTTTTGTAAATAAACGAATTATAAGTGTTTAACTTATAGAATGGACTTTTGGTAGAAAATTGAGTTATAAATTGAATTGGATAATAAAAGGAATTTATAAGTTGAAGTAGTTATAAAATATAAAATTGTGATTTATAAACGTTGTTTATGAATCCGAAAATCACTTAATTTGATAAGTGAATTGTAGAAGTTAATTAAAGGAATTTTATCCACGATTTTGGACAGTGGATAAGCTTTCAAATAAAATGTGTAGAAATGTTGAATTTGGATAGCGAATTATCCTTAAAATGAATGTGTAGAAAATATGGAAATGTGGTTAGTGAAGTATATTCACGATGTTGGACAGTGAATATATTGTTAAGTAAAATGGATATTGTTTTGGGAAAGTGACATTGAAAATGAAGTTAATTGTTTTAAAAGATGTTTTAAAATGTGTTAAATATCGAAACCATAGATTTCAACATTCATTGTTGAAATAGACGTTTTCGAGGAATAAGGAAATGATGGACTATAACACTGTTGTTATAGTAAATGATTTCCGAAAGGAAATGTTTTGATGTAGTATTGGGATTCATATATCTATCTAAATTCCGAATCCCTATACTAGTGATTTTGAGTCGTCGTAACGATGTTTTACGTAACATTCGTTTTGACTCAAATAAAATGTGTTTAAAGAATGATTTCCTTAAAGAATGAAATGTATACTTAATATTGATTTAAGTATATTGAATATTTTCAAATGTTGAAAATAAATAGATTTGTGAAATACTTATTTTTAAATAAGTATGGAAATGCTTTTCCAATATGAAATGAACTGTTTTGAGATTTTATCTTTTAAAGATAAATTGAAATGTGGAAATTGATTTGAAGTTGTTTTCAAATGGAAGTGTGGCAATTTTATATCTAGTAAAGATATTTTGGAAAATAAATAATTGGGAAAATTATTTGGAATCTGATGATGTTGCGCATCTTTATTGATAGTTAAATAACCGACTATCAATAATTACCTTGAGTAGGTATTTGTTGTGAATTGGATGAATTTGAATGCCACACTTATTTTTGAATAATCGCTCACTATTCGGGTTAGCCGGGAAAGGACCATGGGGTCGTATAACCCATTCCGAATATGTGATACGTCGTTATGAATTGCATTCGAAGACCGGTGTTGAAGACCGGATATTTTTGAAAACGGAAGGATTACCGTCGAGTTACTCTACATCGGCTGATCTCCGATTTAGAGGTTTTATCACCCTTAGTGACGGGAAGTCCGGACGTGATTAGAAATTTATCCGGAAATGCAAGGGCTTCGTGAGAAGTGCCTTCGGTTCTGTTCGATCCCGGAACAGACTTGTATGGATTATGTGTCTGACGTTACAATTTGAGATATAAAGCTGATTTCTTTCAAATACATTTCTGTTGGTGGCGGAGAATTTATTCTCTTAGCTTAACACCCTTCTCTGAGACGTACGAGCTCAGAGGTTATGTAGTTGAAATTTATCAGCGATATACTCCCAATTTGGTAACGTGGCATACTGAGTGTTGCTGTGAAATGATCAGTGTTTGATCATTTGTGATATGATCATTTGTTTGATCTTATATCTTTGTGATCATAGGTTGATCATTTTGTTTGACCCGAAGCAGGGCTTTTTGAGAAAGCGTAGCTTTGTGGACGAGACTTCGTCGAGCCTCACACCCCGGAAATGGTCGAAACAGGAAGGATGCAGCAAGGTTCTAGGGAGTAGCGCCCCTTAGTGTATGTCATTCCTTCTGGATAGAGGTGGTATCATGGTATGGAGCCCAGATACTTAACCTATGTGGTTGCTGCATTATTATCTATGTGGTTTGTTGGAAATCGGGGATCCTCGGGAAGATCGGTTACGATCGGGGAATGGCATACGCGTGTCAGTAGTTACCTATTTTTGCAGAGGTAACCCGGCCTTGTGTTGGCAGAGATCCGGTTAGGTTCTCGGGTCGTCTATTCCAGGGACGTACCCATCGTGGATAGGAAGTTCCTTAGCCTGACCATTTGTTGGAAATCCAAAGAAACAATACGAGCCTTGTACGGCTTTAGTTGTAGAACCTGCCATCTAATATGGCAGCTATAGCAAGCATACTATAATGGTACCTATGCTGGCTAAGATTTATATTCTACTTTCGAAAGGTTTTCTACACTATGCACTAATAATAATATAAAAAATGATTTGATTTTGCGTAGTAAGCATCTTTGACTATCATAAGAAGAAATCTCCTCCAATTCTGCGTTTGCATTGTGTGTGTGGCGGGAGGTCTTATGGTAGTTTCATTTTCCAAAAGTATTGCGAATTTGTTTTATTTTCTTTGTGAAAAATAACTGTTTTACGATCTCACACCAGTCACCATGACTGACTCGGAGTTTATTGTTCCCTTCTAAACTCTGGGTGCCCACAAATTTCCACACGGGCAGCCTAGAGTTATGTTATCAGGATATTCTGGATATTCTGGAGCTTTGGAAGCAAGCTGGATGGCGAGACGTAGTATTTGTATCTGATAGTATTTATTCCGCTGTGTATTCTGTATGAGGACAAGTTTATATAACTGTCCATTGTTGTATATTGACTCTGATTGATGTATGTATAAAATGATATAGTTCTTTGTTTTAAAGATTATTCATTTATCTATTATATGTTGTTCCGCTGCGATATGTGAGATTCTGATATTGTTTTCTGTTTCTATTGTTGTTCTGTTGTTCTTCTTCTTTCTTTCTTCTCTTTTTCTTCTATCTTCTTCTTCTTCTACTTTTTCTTTTTCTTAAAACCCTCACTATTGGAGTTTCCGGCACTCGATTGCTCGGCAGTCGATAAAGTGAGTATCGATGTCGAATTTTCGAAAGTCGAAAATTCCCGTACGTGACAGCATGGTATCAGAGCATATGGTTAAGCGACAACCCTGCTCTGTTGGGTGTTACTCATTAGAGATAGAGTCAGTAGTACTCTAGAATGAGTTGAGTGTAATAATAGATACGAGTGCGTATTTATTAGTGAATATAAAATTGTTTTATATTGTGATGATTGGTTTGTTGAGTGGTATATGGATTCTGGTCGGTATTGTCCGTACAACTCTATCGATAGGGATCTCTAAACACTTGAATAGAGCAATTCGACACAGTATTGTTTTAAATAGGGTAAATGAGATAATTTTGCCCAAAACTATTTTTGTATAGAAAAGAAATGTTTTTCTATAAAATACTATAGTATATGGTTGCATGGATGTTAGGAAGTAATAATGGTTAATTATTATCATTGAAATTGAATAAGAAATTGAAATCGAAACTCCAAAGTTAAGAAATAAATTCATATACAAATGAAATTTGAGAATATAAATTATAAATGTGATTTGTAATTTGAAACGGAATTCCAGAGAAGTTTTTGGAAATGTTTTGAAAAGAATTTGAAAATTTTGAGGATTGGAAAGTTTAAATCATTTTTGATTTGAAAATGAATTTCAAAGGTTTTGAAAAGTATTTTGAAGAGATGAAAAGCTCTAAACTCTTTTCGGTCGCTGGAAAATAACTTCGGTAATGACTGCAGCATTATCGATGTTCATTTTCGGGTTTCAAAAGAGGTATTGCTGCCAAATTATTTTAAATGGAGGTTGTTTGAAAAAAAAATTGGAGTTTTGTTTTGGAAATTCAAAGGATGATTTGAATTGTTTTCAAAAATGGTTTTGAAAAGATTGAAAAGACTCTGGAATACTATATAAAAATACTTATGAAATAAGAAATAAGTTGATAACATATACAATTGGAATTTTGATAGAATAATTTAACTTAAAGAATGAAGTTAAATCAAAGTAAATATAAGTGAATAAATTTGAATAAATGGAAGTGAGATTGAATGTTGAAATTCATTTCGAATTTGTAAGCAAATAAATTGAATTGAATAATTATCAATGAAAGATAAATTAAAATTCGTATGGAATTGAAACGGAATGTTGAAAATGAATTAGAATTTGTAATGAATTAGTAATTGAAACCAATTTAAAATAAGCAGTTGTAAACGAAAGTTAATCGATGAAATTCAATATTTCAGAATTGAAGATGAATAGAATTGAAATTGAATTGAAATTGTGAATTGAATTCAAATGAATGTGAACTGTAAAATTGAAGGAAAATGAATAGGTGTAACTTCAACAGTGAAGTAAAAATGATATAAGAAGTACATATTGAAATTTTGTAATCGAATTTGCAAAATGTTTGAATGCTGTAACTAGATATAATGGCTAGTAGGATATACAGGTATAAAGGAATTGGAATTTAATTTCGAAGATAAATTTGAATGGCTCGACAAAAGGTAAGTATTTGAATTCGAATATGAGATTTGATGACTTATTTCTCTAGCCGCTTGGCTTTTTCTTTTTCTTTTTGAAATCTGAGAGTCCGTAGGGACGTTTTGTAGTCGTGCCATGTTAACCGCGCAAAGGAGACGCTGGCGAAATTTTTCGAAAATTTCGAGTGTTAGAAAATTTTGAGAAAATTTTGGAAGTTTAAAATTTGAATTTAAACTCGAATTTGAATTTTGAAGTAAACAATGTTGTTTGGAACTTATAATTGAAGTTGGAAAGCTAGTGTGAATGATAACGAATCTTTAGTAGAAAGATTTGTTTTGATGAATTGATAAAACTATTTGAATTTGAGAAAATAATAGACGAGTTAAGGACCTTTCTTCCTGACTTGTAATTTCGAGGACGAAATTCTTTTAAGGGGGGAAGTCTGTAACGACCCAGAATTTTCGATAATTAAAATTTGAATATTTAATTAATTTTAAATATTAATAAATGGAATTTAGAAGTCGAATGATTTATTTTTCGAATATTGAGTTTTATTTGATAATTAATCGATAAATTAAATAGTGAAATTCCAGAGATAATTACAAATCGAGTTTAAAATGATTGAAAATGATTTGGAAAATTTTATTTAATCATACTGGAGTTATAGAAAGGTTATAGAACTTTCAAAATTAAATTTAGAGTTAATCTGTGAAAATTGAATATTTTAATATTTAATTATCGACTGAAAAATAGCCAATTTTCGAACAGTCTTAGAATTGAACGAGACCAGTTCCCTTGGATCCGTAATAGTTAGTTATTATCGGATTTCAATTTTCATATCAATCGGAGTTATTGTTTGACCGTGGCAGCTCGAAACGCATCGATATCGTTTTAATTTTAAATCGTCGAGTTAAAATAGTCATTTTTCAAAAAGTCTCGGATTTCGACGAAACCAGTTTCATCGGATCCGTAATGTGATATTATTGTAAGATTTCAAATTTCGTAATTTTTGGATTTATCGTTTGTCCGGTACGAATCAAAACGCCTCGAAATCGATTTAAAACGGTTTAATTTAAATTGATCGTTTAATTCCATATCTCGCACAGACGATCAAATTAGCTTCCAAAACCTGTTCCATTTTGTCCGGAACGCGGGATAAACCCCAGAAACGCCAGTCACTGCGCGTAAATCGGAGTTTGAAAATTCCGGAATGAATAGTGTCGTTCGATCTTCTATAAATAGACCCAAACCCTTCACAATTTAAAAAAAAAAAATTGAAACCCTAGTTAATGACCGGCCGCCATTTTCAAAACCCACGGCCAGAATTTGACGACTTTCTCCCCTAGAATTCTTCCAACCCACCAACCATCGTCAAAAACCTCCAACTAACAATTTGTAGATCTCCTCGAGTACTTCATGTCCAACGGTCATGATCGTCGTTGGTGAACCCTACCGGTCAGGAAGTTGCCGCGTTCGTCAGGGAGAGATGCTCGTTTTCCACGTTGAGCATAGCGCCGAGCTTCACGAAATTCCGGTCGAGTATGGAGCTAGGGTAGGCGCACATAGGAGAAGTTCCCGATCGTCGCCAAAGTGGATGGGTTGGTCGCATCGTTTAGGGTTTTAGGGCGGCTATGGGTCTCATACGTGACATTAACCTGGAGATGGAGAAGATTACGTTCGGCGGCCCTGATGGATGGAAGCAAAAGGAACGGCTGTGATGAATTAGGTTATAAAATATAAAAAGAATTGTAAATTGATTATAATTTAAATTGTATGATGTTTGAAAAATCATATCTCTTTCATACGAGGTCGAAAACGCACGAAACTTTTTGTGTTGGAATCGTATTGACGAACACTACGCTATGGAACTGAATTGGAGCCATTTGGAGCTAGTTTGAATTTCGGGTAAAATTAAACGCGTGTTTAATTTTATTCGAAATAAACGCTGAAATCAGAATTAAAATCAAGGTGAGATCTTCTCACTCAAATGAAAGTGGATTTTCTTTTACAGTTATTGATTTGACTGATATGATTGCTATTGGATGTGATATTAGATATAGTAGGATATATCTATATATATATAGCAATATATACATATTGGCATATGTATATATTGGATTGATGATTTCCCGCCTCGTATAGCGGATGAGACCCTATTGCGCCGTTAGTAAGCGGATTTTTATAAAACCCATATACCGCGATAATTCCGTACTGGAGCGGAATTGGTATTGTGCTAACGTCTTTGGATGCAGGGAAACAGGTTGGAGGGATCCAACTGGATTCCTCAACTGTATTTACTTGTTTACAGATCTTGATATATATTCTGTTATCATATTGATATATGATATTGACTGTTGTGATGGACTGATTGGTGTTGTTGCATCATCGGATTCAGTTTTGAAATGTAAAAATAACGACTTTTACTTTAAAAGGGTTTTTAAAGTGATTTTTGAAAATATACGTTTTATGGAATTTTTGAATCGATTTATAAACGTAAAATTTAAAAGTTATAATTTTTAGTGAAATATAACCGAAGTGTCGTTTTTGAAATAAAAGTCGATTTATTTATAAAAGGGTTTAAATAGAGATTTTTGAATTTATTATGAAAGCTCTATATATAAGATTTATAAAATTTGATTTTTATAAATCAAAGTGATGAAATTATAAAGGAGTTTTAAAGACGTTTTAAATGATGTTAAAATGGGTTTTATAAAGGACAGAATAAATGATTTGTGAAGTCCTAAAAGAACGATTTTTGTAAATAAACGAATTATAAGTGTTTAACTTATAGAATGGACTTTTGGTAGAAAATTGAGTTATAAATTGAATTGGATAATAAAAGGAATTTATAAGTTGAAGTAGTTATAAAATATAAAATTGTGATTTATAAACGTTGTTTATGAATCCGAAAATCACTTAATTTGATAAGTGAATTGTAGAAGTTAATTAAAGGAATTTTATCCACGATTTTGGACAGTGGATAAGCTTTCAAATAAAATGTGTAGAAATGTTGAATTTGGATAGCGAATTATCCTTAAAATGAATGTGTAGAAAATATGGAAATGTGGTTAGTGAAGTATATTCACGATTTTGGACAGTGAATATATTGTTAAGTAAAATGGATATTGTTTTGGGAAAGTGACATTGAAAATGAAGTTAATTGTTTTAAAAGATGTTTTAAAATGTGTTAAATATCGAAACCATAGATTTCAACATTCATTGTTGAAATAGACGTTTTCGAGGAATAAGGAAATGATGGACTATGACACTGTTGTTATAGTAAATGATTTCCGAAAGGAAATGTTTTGATGTAGTATTGGGATTCATATATCTATCTAAATTCCGAATCCCTATACTAGTGATTTTGAGTCGTCGTAACGATGTTTTACGTAACATTCGTTTTGACTCAAATAAAATGTGTTTAAAGAATGATTTCCTTAAAGAATGAAATGTATACTTAATATTGATTTAAGTATATTGAATATTTTCCAATGTTGAAAATAAATAGATTTGTGAAATACTTATTTTTAAATAAGTATGGAAATGCTTTTCCAATATGAAATGAACTGTTTTGAGATTTTATCTTTTAAAGATAAATTGAAATGTGGAAATTGATTTGAAGTTGTTTTCAAATGGAAGTGTGGAAATTTTATATCTAGTAAAGATATTTTGGAAAATAAATAATTGGGAAAATTATTTGGAATCTGATGATGTTGCGCATCTTTATTGATAGTTAAATAACCGACTATCAATAATTACCTTGAGTAGGTATTTGTTGTGAATTGGATGAATTTGAATGCCACACTTATTTTTGAATAATCGCTTACTATTCGGGTTAGCCGTAAAAGGACCATGGGGTCGTATAACCCATTCCGAATATGTGATACGTCGTTATGAATTGCATTCGAAGACCGGTGTTGAAGACCGGATATTTTTGAAAACGGAAGGATTACCGTCGAGTTACTCTACATCGGCTGATCTCCGATTTAGAGGTTTTTATCACCCTTAGTGACGGGAAGTCCGGACGTAATTAGAAATTTATCCGAAAATGCAAGGGCTTCGTGAGAAGTGCCTTCGGTTCTGTTCGATCCCGGAACAGACTTGTATGGATTGTGTGTCTGACGTTACAATTTGAGATATAAAGCTGATTTCTTTCAAATACATTTCTGTTGGTGGCGGAGAATTTATTCTCTTAGCTTAACACCCTTCTCTAAGACGTACGAGCTCAGAGGTTATGTAGTTGAAATTTATCAGCGATATACTCCCAATTTGGTAACGTGGCATACTGAGTGTTGCTGTGAAATGATCAGTGTTTGATCATTTGTGATATGATCATTTGTTTGTTCTTATATCTTTGTGATCATAGGTTGATCATTTTGTTTGACCCGAAGCAGGGCTTTTTGAGAAAGCGTAGCTTTGTGGACGAGACTTCGTCGAGCCTCACACCCCGGAAATGGTCGAAACAGGAAGGATGCAGCAAGGTTCTAGGGAGTAGCGCCCCTTAGTGTATGTCATTCCTTCTGGATAGAGGTGGTATCATGGTATGGAGCCCAGATACTTAACCTATGTGGTTGCTGCATTATTATCTATGTGGTTTGTTGGAAATCGGGGATCCTCGGGAAGATCGGTTACGATCGGGGAATGGCATACGCGTGTCAGTAGTTACCTATTTTTGCAGAGGTAACCCGGCCTTGTGTTGGCAGAGATCCGGTTAGGTTCTCGGGTCGTCTATTCCAGGGACGTACCCATCGTGGATAGGAAGTTCCTTAGCCTGACCATTTGTTGGAAATCCAAAGAAACAATACGAGCCTTGTACGGTTTTAGTTGTAGAACCTGCCATCTAATATGGCAGCTATAGCAAGCATACTATAATGGTACCTATGTTGGCTAAGATTTATATTCTACTTTCGAAAGGTTTTCTACACTATGCACTAATAATAATATCAAAAATGATTTGATTTTGCGTAGTAAGCATCTTTGACTATCATAAGAAGAAATCTCCTCCAATTCTGCGTTTGCATTGTGTGTGTGGCGGGAGGTCTTATGGTAGTTTCATTTTCCAAAAGTATTGCGAATTTGTTTTATTTTCTTTGTGAAAAATAACTGTTTTACGATCTCACACCAGTCACCATGACTGACTCGGAGTTTATTGTTCCCTTCTAAACTCTGGGTGCCCACAAATTTCCACACGGGCAGCCTAGAGTTATGTTATCAGGATATTCTGGATATTCTGGAGCTTTGGAAGCAAGCTGGATGGCGAGACGTAGTATTTGTATCTGATAGTATTTATTCCGCTGTGTATTCTGTATGAGGACAAGTTTATATAACTGTCCATTGTTGTATATTGACTCTGATTGATGTATGTATAAAATGATATAGTTCTTTGTTTAAAGATTATTCATTTATCTATTATATGTTGTTCCGCTGCGATATGTGAGATTCTGATATTGTTTTCTGTTTCTATTGTTGTTCTGTTGTTCTTCTTCTTTCTTTCTTCTCTTTTTCTTCTATCTTCTTCTTCTTCTACTTTTTCTTTTTCTTAAAACCCTCACTATTGGAGTTTCCGGCACTCGATTGCTCGGCAGTCGATAAAGTGAGTATCGATGTCGAATTTTCGAAAGTCGAAAATTCCCGTACGTGACACGAGGAGAGGAGAAGGAGGAGGAGAGGGAGGTGGAAGAACATCGCCATGCCAAGAAAGAACAAGGCAGAGATAATAGAAGTGGTTGTGAAAAGAAGAAGAGGCCGACTGAGTGGGGAGATCCGCCAAAAAGGGCGAAAAGAGACCAAGAACGAAAATCCGCTTCACAACCTCCTGCTTCCATTAGGATAAATGTCCCTGCTTCCGGTGCCGTGACATCTTCCACTCATACTATCACGACCACCACTCCCCAAATTTCTAGGTGTGCGCCTTACATTCTTCTTGCTGGTCCTCCGCATCTACAAGCTGCATTCCCTAATTTGTTCTTAAGGGGGTTGTGTTTGATAAGCCCAACCTAAAGTCAGTTCATGCCGAATCTTATTCACCCCATTTCCATGCAATTCAGAGCGGTTTGGAGCAAGCTGAAGGGTGGGAAAAATTATGCATACAACTATCTACTGTTAACCGAAACAACTACTAGGAAATCCTCTCGTTTGAGTCCAAAAAGGATGAGTATGAGAGGCAACTCGCAGATCATGATGCGGAGATCGAGAGGCTAAAAAAAGTGAGAGATGATGCCTTCAAGAGGGAGAGCAAAAGTACTTCTTTGCTTAAGGAGCTAAAAGAATCCACTGACCAAGCTGTAATCATATTTAGAGATGAGATAAAGAAGTACCATACGGATGAGGCGGCTTTAAAAGAAAAGTTGAGGATAAGTGGGTTGATGGTTGAGATGCAGAATAAAACCATCGTCGAGCAGGCTCAAGAAATTGCCTCTCTTTGCGAACAAGTTTTGAATTCGGATGCTGGGAAGAAATAGCTGGCGGTGGAGAAAGCTAACATGGATGCCAGCTTTTCAAAGCTTCAAGATACCTTCACAGAGAAGATGGAAGGCTTGGCTGCTGCTATTTTGGACTTCTATGTCAACTCCGTGCTGCATCAGGGGAGTCATAGTTATTTGGGTCTGTTGTTCCCTCGTAGGCTTGCCATAATCTAGGAAGAAATTTCTGGCTCGATTTCAAGACATGGGTGGCGGTTATACCGAAGAGGAGTTGGTTCAAGCATATCTGAACGAAGAGTCCCGACAAGCTTTAGGAGAGGGCTAGGAAATCTTGAGACTGGAGAGGGAACGAGAAGCTATTGATGCCGCAGCCACCGCTAAGGCTATAATCAAGCATTTTCCTTCTGGCCCTGGTGAGCCATCTTCACATCTTCGCATTGATGAGGGGATCGTTTCTACTTCGCCCATGATTATGCAGCCATCAAAAGAGGGCAATGACAAGGGCTTCAAAGTTGTGGCACATGAACAGACCCCCACAGTAGGTAATTTTCTTATCTCTCCCGTGTTTGAAGTCTTCCAATTTATGCCTGATGAAATTGCCGAGATAACCGCCCTTTATTTTGATATTATAGATCAACCCTCTCTTCCTGTCGAGTTACCCCATCCGCACGGTACCGGATCTACTACCATTCTGACCGCATCAACTGTCGTCTCCACATCTGGCTCGCAGCCCAGCTCGCACTCCGAGCAAATTGCAGCGCTGCATGGTTTGGATAACCCCTATGTATCTCGGTAGAGATCGAGCAACCGATGAACGAGCAGCACATGGTAGCGGTGAAGAAGGAGAAGGTTGAAGAGCAAAAAAGGTCGTCAAAGAGTTCTCACAAATCCTGCAAGCACAAAGGCAAAGGAGGGTCTACCAGTGGCAATGTTTCAGAAAGTGAGATTACCCTGGGAAGGGAGAAGCTTGAGAAGTTGTCGATCAAAGGCGGGAAAGGTGGCATGGGAGGTAGTGACAAGAAGTCATGATCTGTCCATGTACTCGTGAAGTGGAGCTTTTGCTTATTTGGTTGCTTTTTGTACAAGTGTAGAGTCTACACTTAGCATTTCTTCTTGTTGTTGCAACAATGGTGTTTGTATTTTCCTATTCTTGGCCGATATTATGAGGGTACAGTCCCCGCTATTTATTGTTATACATGAAAAACATTATAAGTAATAAAACTGTTGAATTTTGATTGCAACTTCACTTGTGTACTTATCTACATTCCATGCACTGTTGCCTTTTTATACCACTGTTTTTTATTCAACACTGTTTAATCCTATACTGTTTTATTTAATCTCGTAATTACTACTAAAATTATTTGTTTGGAGTAATAGAACTGCGAAGTATTTGCTATTTTGGTTGAGTGTTGGTGTGTGCGCCCCCTAGTTCATAGGATTGTTTACTCCGAACACTTGATATGAGACTGGGTGCCCCTGGTAGTCTTCCGGATGCCCTCAGTCGGGTCTATACTGCAACTCCTATATTTGGGAATTTCTAGTCTTATTGTCCTCATTTTAGATATTCCATTTTGAATTCTGACTTGAGATATCCGTGAAGCTTTTTACTGGCCTTACGACAAGTGATTTACGTACTTAAGTGATCGGTGATGCCGGAGTAACACCGATTACTTGGAATTCTATTAAGTGATTCCATCGCAATGCCGACGTTCAGGCTATTATGCACATATCGCTCCTTGGAGTTCCTTGCCTCCGAAGGCGGTGCGTGGTTTATTGTAATATGAGAGTTTCTCGTCTTTGGATGCAATTTTGCTGATCCAAGTAGTGGTGCGGGACTTACGAAATGCACATAGTGGGATCGAGGCTTGCTCGGTCGCAGTTTCGCGAACCAAGAAGCGATGCATGGCTTACGAGATGTTCAGCTTAAGTAATTGTGTTTGCTTGGATGTAATTCTACAATCCAAGAAGCGGTGTGCGGCTTACGAAATGCGCGGGTTAAATTCGGACCTTCCGGTGTCGTCGGGGCAACATCAATTCTTAGAATGCCGGGATTGAGTTCTGTCGATCAGCGATTTAGGTCGATTTGCTTCCATCGACTCGGCTGGTAGTTGGGGCGTACTTGAGTGAGGTTCCACTATCTCAAGTAGAGATCAGATGGTTTTGAGTCGATTTGACCTCGTCAACTCGGTAAGTTACTTATGTGAACACAGTTTTATTAGTTCAGAAAGCAAAGCAATTTCATTAATTGAAACAAAAGTTGGGCAAGTTTTGCCTATTTACAATGCCTCCGGTATCTCGGGGTGGCTTATTTGTGGAAATACGAAATGCATAAGATAGTCTTAGATAAAGTAATGAAGAAGCGAATCGCTGTTCCAAGCACGGGGGATTTGGGTTCCATCAACGGTTGTTATCTTGAACGTGTCATCCCCTAGCTTCTGACCGGTTACATAGGGCCTTCCCAGCTTGGTCCGAATGTTCCTAATATAGGGTAGACTCATTTGAGGACAAGGTCTCCTACTTCGAAAGTACAGTTATGGACCTTGGAGTTGAAATGTTGTACGACCATTTTCTGGTGAGCAGCAGTCCTTAGCTCGGCTTCTTCCCACATATCATCGACTATATCGAGCGACTCGAGCAGGAGCTACTCGTTCTGCCTTTGATTGAAGCTTTTCTTCGATGAGAAAGGACTTCCAGTTCGATTGGGATCATTGCTTCTGAACCATATGCCAACACGAATAGAGAGTGCCCAGTTGAAGATTTGTGCGTTGTTTTGTAAGGCCATAGTGCAAGTAGAAGTTCGTCAACCCAATTTACTTTAGCTTTAGTTAGTCGCTTTTTGATGGTGGACTAGATGATCTTGTTTACTGCCTCCACTTACCCATTTGCCTGTGGATGTGCAATAGCGAAAAAGCTTTTCTCGATTCGAAAGCGTTTGCAAAAGTATTTGAACTGAGCGCTTTCGAATTGAGTCCCGTTATCCATGATGATTTTTTATGGCTCTCCAAACCTGCAAATAATGTTTTTAGTGATAAAGTTAATAACTTTCATTATAGTAATGGTGAACAGCGGTTCCACTTCGGCCCGTTTGGTGAAATAGTCAACATCAAAGATAGCGTATTTGGCTTCTCCTTTAGCTAGTGGCAATACACCAATCAAATCGGTCCCCTAGATTGCGAATAGCCACGGGCTAACCATCTGTGTTAGCTCTGTTAAAGAAGTTCGTTTGATTTTGCCGAACCTTTGGCATTGGTTGCACCATTTAGCATAATCTGATGCATCACGGTTGACCGTTGGCCAAAAATACCCATATCGAAGAACTTTCTTTGCAAGGGTTTGTCCCTCAGTGTGATCTCTGTAGTCGTCTTTGTGAACTTCCTTAAGGATTCTTTGAGCTTCGCCATTGGTCACACACCATAGCAAGGGGGTAGAGAATCCCCTTCGGTAGAGTATTTCATCCTGTATTACGAACCGTGGTACCTTTCGAAGGAGTTTTTTCCATTGATTCTTGCCTGCGGGGAATGTTCCTCTAAGAAGATAGTCCTTGATTGGTGTCATCCATGTTTCTGGTTCTTCGGTCGTTTCGAAAATCCAGTCGATATCCATCTCGCCTATGCTTGGAGCAATCAGAGTTTTAACTGGGACCAGTCCCATTGACCGAGCTTCTCCAGAACTAGCCAGTTTAGCTGGATAGTTCGCCTTCGTTTTTTGTTTTCTCGAGATATGAGTTATGGTGTAATGCTTGATGTCGTTCAACAATTCCTCTACTTTGGATAGATAAAGGGCAAGGTTCTCTCCTCGGGCTTGATATTCGCCTCTCACCTAATAGACGACTAGCTGAGAGTCACTATAGATATGTATGGAACTTTATCTCGAGTTCCTTCACAACTTTTTGCCTGGTTATCAATGCTTCATATTCTGCATCATTATTTGCTGCAGGGAATTCCAAGCGTAAGGCATAGCATACAGATCATCCTTCGGGAGTTTCAAGCACGACTCCTGCCATCGAGCAAAATTTGTTAGATGCACCGTCGACGAACAACCTCCAGCGTGTCTCCACTTCTGGAGTAACTTCTTCTTTGTTATCTCGTATTGTAAACTCAACAATGAAGTCTGCTAGGGCATGCCCATTGATCGCCCTTCGAGGATGGTAAGTGATTTCATATTGACTCAATTTAATGTTCCATTTGATAAACCGTCAAGAGGTCTCGGGGCGGTATAACACCTTCTTCAAGGGTTGATATGTTAGCGCTTTGTTCGAGTGTGCCTAGAAGTATGTATAACTTTTGGATGCGATCAAGAGGCAATATGCTAGTTTTTCCAACTTCGGATAGTCCTTCTCGGCTCCAGTGAACCGTTTGCTAATGTAATTACGGTTCGCCGGACCCTAGCTTCTTCTTGTATGAGCGCGACACTTAATGCATGGGGTGAGACTGCTAAGTAGATAAACAAGCCTTCTTCGTTTACCGGCTTGGATAGGATTGGCAGAGTCCCCATATGTCGCGGTAGTTCTTCAAAGGCAGTCTGGCAAGCCTGATTCCATTTGAAGTTCTTCTTTCCCTTCTTTAGTGCGTCAAAGAACGGTATACATTTGTCGGTTGCTTTTGAGATGAATCGGCTTAGCGCTGCAAAATTTTCATTTAAGCTTTGTAATTTCCTTTTGTTTCTAGGGCCTCGACTTCCCACAAAGCCGTAATTTGTTCAGGATTAGCTTCGATGCCTTTGGCACTTACAACGAATCCTAAAAACTTTCCAGAGGCTACCCCGAAGTGACATTTAAGTGGATTGAGTTTCATTCTATACTTGCAGAATATTTCAAACATTTTGGCAAGGTCATCCAAGTGACTTGCGGCTATGGGAGATTTAACTAGCATATCATCTACATAGACTTTCATAGTCTTCCCGTTTTGATGCTTGAACATGGAATTCACCAGTCGCTGGTAATTTACCCAGGCATTCTTTAAGCGGATTGGCATCACTTTGTAGTAGTATAATCCCAGATCCGTGATGAAGCTAGTGTTT
The DNA here is from genome assembly GCA_030737815.1 of Allium fistulosum. Classification (NCBI taxonomy): domain Eukaryota; kingdom Viridiplantae; phylum Streptophyta; class Magnoliopsida; order Asparagales; family Amaryllidaceae; genus Allium; species Allium fistulosum. Next base: position 1,119,654,537 of record CM060904.1, on the reverse strand, counting down.
TCCATCAGGTTCATGCATCATGATCTAGTTGTATCGTGAGTAGGCATCCATGAATGAGAGCAATTCATGTCCAGCTGTTCCATTCATAAGCTAGTTGATTCTCGACAGTGGAAAGCTATCCTTTGGGCAAGCTTTGTTTAGGTCTGAGTATCATACAAGTTCACCATTTAACATTGGATTCCTTGACCAGGAAAGGGTTGGATACCCATTCTGGATAGGTTGTATCGCGAATAAAACCATTTGCCGTCAGCTTATCCACTTCTTCTCTTAGTTCCTTGGACCGTTCGGGTCCTAGGCCGTGCCTTTTTTGCCTTACCGGTGTATATTTGGGATCGATGTTGAGTACATGGCATGCTATCTCCGGTGATACCCCGCACATGTTGGAATTCGTCCAAGCAAACACGTTCGGGTTGGCACGAAGAAATTTAGTTAGTTCCCATCACATCTTGCTTCCAAGATGTGACCCAATTTTCAGGACCCGAGTTGAGTCATCCATATCGACTGGGATAGGCACCATCAATTCTGCCGGTGCTGCCCGATCCTCCCCTGAACTCTTCTTTCCAAGGTCTAAAGCCTTATCGTATCGGCTATGGTCCCCAAGCCCGGGCGGCTCTGTAGTTGCTATACGGTAGGTTCATGAATGTGCATAGTTCTCCCCATATTCTTTCCTTTTTCTTTTCTTCTAGATTCACGCAATTCTGCGATGTAGCATTCTCTAGCGACTCTTTGGTCTCCTTTGATCACCCCAACTCCATTCTCTATTGGAAATTTCATGGTTAGACACCACTGAGCTAAAGTAATCCTAAAATATGCCAAAGTAGGCCAACCTAAGAAAGCATTGTAGGCGGACATTTCATCTACGATCACAAAGGTCTGGATGAGGACGACTCTTCAGTCGCCTTCCCTAAGTTCAATAGGCAAATCAATTGTTCAAACTAGTTGCTTAGGTTCACCGATGAATCCATGGATATTTATTCGACAAGCGGATACGTCTTTCATACTGATCTTCATCTGATCAAACATGTGTCTGAACAAGATATTGACAGAGTTGTCACTGTCCACCAATACTCGTCGGACCATGGCTAATCCAATTCCAACTGTCATGACCATGGGGTGAGGGTCGGAGCTTCTATTCCTTCAGTGTTTTGATTCCAGAATACTATATCATTATTTAGGGTTCTCTACTGCTTAGCAGGAGTTCTATCTTCAACCGCGAGGCACAAATCTTACGGAACATGTTCCAATGAGCTTACATATCACTCCATTTCTTCTCAACTCTTCTGTGCGGGATGAGGTCCTCCAGATATTGATGAGTCTTTCGTCGGTCCATCTGGATCTCTCTTTGTTGGTTCCAGCTTGGTTTCCCCAGTCTTTAGGAGCATGGGTGCAGTAGGATGGTTAGGATTTTGTGGTTTCCTCACATACTACTAAAGCTTGTTCTCCCAAATCAACTCTTTAATCAGGTTCTTCAGGTGTCAGCATTCATTCGTGTTGTGACCATGTGTTTCATGGAAGTGGAAGTACTTTTCGGAACACTTTTGTTGTTCAGTCGCTTCCTTTTTAGGTGGCTTCTTGTACTCCTCCGTCCCTTGTGTCGCAAGGTAGATGTTTTCTAGAGTATCATTAACTAGGGTGTAGTCTTCGGGCCTCAAGCCTTTAAGTCGCTTGTTACCTCCATTTCGCATGTTGGAATTCTGGTTCTTCCTTTTTTGGTTCCCATCCTTCCCTGCGTTTCCTGGAGTGGTTCCGAAGGTGTTTGCGCCTTGGTTTGCTGCCATGCCATTCTGGCCACCGTTGGTTGGTTGTGGATTAGCAGGTTTTCCTTCTAACTCTTCTGCCTCTTCCAATCTCAAGTACTGGCTTGCCTTTCAGTTAAAGTCCTTCCTAGTGGTAGGTTGTTTCATTTTGATCCATTTTTTGAATTCAGTATCTGGATGGATAGCGTGAACCAGGGCCATGAAGACCATATCTTCGTTTGGGTTACTTACTTCGTTCACCGCGGTGTTGAACTGACTCATGAAGGATTTCAAAGATTGTTTCATCCCTGGAATAGGTCAGAAAATGATATCACGTCTTTCGATTATGTCGTATGAAGCCTAAACTAATCAAGGAATTTTGTTGCTAATTCATTGAAAGTGGAGATGGATTTTGGTGGAAGCCTAGTGAACCATACAGAAGCAATTACCTCTAGGTAGATAGGAAAAAATCTACATCGAACAACATTTAAAGCATTTCCTCCATCCATGTACCAACTATACTTGTACAAGTGAGGTTTCAGATCTCTAGTTCCATCGTAAGATAGAACAGTAAGCATAGTAAATTTTCAGGGTACCATTCATTCAAAATATCATCAATGAAGGGAGTCCGGCTTGGAGCGGATCCCCATTCATCATCTCTCATATCCTTACTTTTGTCCATCAAGCGCTTGATCATATCTACGATATATGCTTCTGATGTCAGGTAGTCCGTGGATCGACTGTCAACGACTATGCCAAGTGTTTGATTTGGCAAACAATCTTGGTAAGTAGACCGAAGCCTAGACTCTCCTGTCTTCGGAAGAGCCACTCCCTCGGAGTTCCGTTGGTTTGCGGTTGGTCGAGAAGTGGCAATCTGGGCCTCCCTGCTAGTATTGAGTGCATTAGGATTTCTTCCAACTTGTCGTCGTCAAGTTGCTCACCATTTTCAGAGTCGGAGAGATCCACCGCTATATCTTCCTTTGGGGTTTTCGCCCCTAGATTCAAGTTTGTAACGGGCTGCTTTGCAGTTGGCGGAGTGCTTGTGTTTCCTTCTACGACAATTTCTACAGCTCCATCCACCACTCTTTCTGCTTCCGCTATCTGTTTCTTCTGTTTAGACCGGAAACAGAAGTGTTTTCCTGCTCTGTGGCAGCCGTGGGTTCTGGCATAGTTCTAGGAGCAGCTAGTGATTGCAAGGTTAGGAGGGCATTTAATTTGTCCATAAGATCTTTTTGGTTGTACACCACTTTTAGTTGATTTCATCAACCATCTTATTCAATTCGCCTTTTGTGACGACTTCACGTTGGGTAGAAGTTCCCAGCACCCAATCTCCTGTGTTAGCTCCAGAATTTGCTCCGATTAATGGATTATTGGCTTCATTGACTTTAACTTGCCGAGGATTGGTCTCTTCTCCAGCTATAACAGCTCCTATGGATCTTCTGGAAGTAGTTCTCTTTCTCCCCGCCATTGATCCTTGATGACGAGCTTCAAACTTCCTAGAGCTGATTTGGTGGATCTGGCGGATCCAAATAGGAAAACTAGATCTATGCCTGAATTCAGCTCGCAATGAAAGCACCCAAATGTTAACCCAAAAAATGGATCAACACCCTGGATTGAGTGTGAAAGCACCACCCCTGTTTACCGAGGCAAACAAAATAGAAAAAACAATAGTAAATCACATAAAAGGTAAAGAGACAAGAGATTTTTATAGTGGTTTGGCTGTTATTGAAGCCTACGTCCACTTTATAGCTTTTATTAGGTAACTGCTGTTACAAGACTGATTTGGTTTACAATACGATTGAATCATCTAAGTCGGATCCAAATAACAAGTTCTTGGAGTCAATCGGAGGATCTCAGTTGCTCCTTTGTGAATGTTGTGTGGGAGAAGAAGAGTGAAGAATGGTAATGGCAGAGTTGTAGCAGCCAGTCCAGAGATCCCCTTTCTATTGCGGATGGGATAGTATTTATAGGAGTTAGAGAGCACTTGGGCCTGAGCCACTTCACCAAAAGCCCGTATCCATCTTGCAGATCCAGCTTAGAAAATTTGGAGGTGTTTGGAGCTAACTTTTCGGATAGGTGCCGATTAAATTGGATCGGGTCGGTACCAATCCAAAAGGTAGTGTAATTCTTGTACAACCTTCATCTGGTTGGCTTCCTTGTTAGGTTGTTATGCTCTCCATGCAATTTCATAGCTTGTTGATTTGTTTTGATAGTAGTTCATTTATAGAGTTGACTGAATTGTAGTCTGAATTAGATAAATCTTTCCTTCTTGGATTTGGATGCTTGAATAGCACCAAACTTGATAGATAAGTTAGGCTGAGCCATAGGAATATGAGGTAAGCGATTTGGTGAAGAAACGAGGCAATACTTCGGATCGGTGCCAATCCGAATAGTTTGCATATTTTTTATCAAAAATTCTTTGAGTCCATCTTCTAGTTGTTTTAGGCCTTCAGGTCAAGTCCCACGACATTATGGCTTAATCTGAATGTTCTAACTCCTATTGAATTCTGCTGGGATAAAAAACCAATTAACATAATGTTTATAGCTAATATACTATATTCTTAATATATTTTGCACGTTTATAGGGATATATGCGTGTGTCTATACACATACAGAGAGATACATACATATTATTTATAGGTTATATACTTTTGACACACATTTATATTTAAAACGACAAAACAATTTTTTTGGCTAACTTAATATATGTAAGTATTTAGTTTTATATAATATATTCAACTTGCAAAAATTAAAATCTTACCTTATTCATACACTAAAATGATTTTTATTGTTATACGGGGCTCTGAAGGAAAAAATTATTTAAAACACCGAGACTAAATACACACACATATATTCATATATGTTTGTATTATAATCAATAAGGCAAATTTTTTATTAAAGCTGTGAGTGCATCTATATTGCATACATATGTGTGCTTTTAAAATTGTATTTATCTAATACACACACATTAAGTTATGGCCAAACCCTAATTTAAAAAATATTATATGTATGTATGTATGTATGTATATATTATGGAAATGCATATACAATAACTTAATTTTGAATTTTTTTATAGTTGAAATCATTTGTATATATACATACATATGAACATACATACATATACATACATACATACATACATACATATACATACATACATACATATGTATATATGTTATTTTAGAAAATATTTATTTTTGATTTATGAGTTGTCGACACGTTGTGATGCTTGCTCTTTCCTCGGATGTTGTTCCTTCGTGCTTCAAATTTGGTGTGAAAATATCAGCTTTACGGCTTCAACAAGTTTTTAATGGAGGTTAGGGTAATTGTTTTGTGTGTATCTTGAATGAGAGAATGCGAGTCTATTCATATTCATTGGCAATGTAAAATATCTCTACATTTTAATTTTTTATAAATGTTGATCTGTTCTAAGTGAAAAGACTCATTCAATCTCTCCCTCTCCATATTTTGACACCCCTCCTCCAAACCCCAATGGGCATTCCACAATGTTGGGCCTAATTAATACTCTATATACCAATTAATTAAACTCGTGTATTAGTTAAATTAATATATAATAATTACATATCGTTATAATCAATTTTAAGGCCTTAAATAAATAACCAAACGTCGTACAAATTTAACAAAACATTTTATTAATTTTTACTGTTGATTTACAATATTTATAAATTAAGTTAAACTAGTTGAATTCGAAAAATAGCCAACAACACTGTTGTGTCGACTCTCTGGTGTAAACTCGGTCATCGCTATACTTAACCAATTTAAATATCGAAGCATGCACGACTTTGCTGAATTGCAGTATCGAGCACAAGTTCAATTGCTTATAGATCATTTTGTCGAAATAAAATTTCTTATCTTTTTAAACTGCACCTTTGTACTAGTATTTGAGCATATTTTCTTTCTATCATCATTACATCACTAATATGTCTATAGTTTGGTCAATGATAAAAAAATCTAATAATATTCATATTTAATTGTGTATTGCCACTTTAAATCTCTAAATCCAATACGATAACATTAATCATTAACCATTTTACTTTGGCTCGAGATGTGTAACAACCCAGAATTTTGCCACTTTAATATAGGCTATTAAATATATTTCAAATAATGAATAAATGGATTTTTATTAACAAATAAACCTATTTTAATTAGTTATTAATGATGGTAAAATAGTTTTCAAAAATTTGTTTACCCGTATAGATAGTTCATAGAAAAATAGAAAATGTGACCGAAGAACGTTTTCCGAAATTCGACCTTTCGACACTGGAAAGTTGTTGGAAACGTTGCGCACGTTTGTGCACCATGTACACACATTTAAATGATATAATTAGTGATAATAAATCTCACTTAAAAATATATTAACTTATATATATATAATCATGAAATGACAAGTTATAGTTAAAATATAAACACACACACACACTTTTATACGTATACATACATACCTCCTTACCTCAAGTACACACACATGGTTTTACTTGCATGATTTAGGGTGTAGAGGGGGGCAAAATGTGCTAGGAAGGTGGAGGGGTATGGTGTAGCATGCATGGATATATATTATTTAATGCAAAAGGGTAGTTTAGTCTTTTACCCATTTTCCTAGCCTATAAATATCCCACAATCTTCACCAAAATTCATTTACATTGCATTCTCCATTTTATTCATTTCTTTTCTTCTTGCTCTTATTCATTCTAATGGCTTCTTAGAAAAATATTTCAAGAAGAAACTAGTTCAAAATATACTAAAACCACTTCAAAACAACTCTAACTCACTTCTGTCCACTTATAAGCTTCATATCCACCAAAACAACACCCCATCACCTCATTTCTTTGCTGGCCAAGCCCACCAAACCCCCTAGGCCAAGCCATATTGACCCACTTTAGCACCCAAAGTCCAAAAATTCCAAAGCTAGGAGGCTCGTTTAGGTCATGTTCCAATTTCGGTGAAGTTCGATCTTGTTTTAGCACGTTTTGGTAAGTAAAGTTAACGCTTTTTAACAATTGGTTAACTTTATTAAAGTTAGAAAATTTATGATGTATATTAGTGTATGAATGTTATATATGATGTGTTCCCGATTATGTGATGATTTGGTGATAATTGTGTACGCTGAAGTTTGAGTAGCAAGAAAGTCTCTATCTTGTATTTTCAGGAAAAAGTTAGTTAGCAATCGTGAAAAAATATTATTGCTTATGTTAGTGTTATGATATATGTTGTGGTATGGTGTTTGAAATGAGTTATTTTTTACATATGGTTCGTGACATGAAGTTAGCGATTAGCTAACCAAAAGCGACGTAGAAATCCACTTTTGTCGAAGGTTTGAATTTGTTTTCAAAAGTGAAACATTTTCAAGTTTTAAATTTTAGTTTTGCTTCCAAAAGTTCATTTTTATGTTTTAAAGGAAATAAGGGTTCAAAGTTGAAGTTTTTTATAACTTAGAAATCAAATTTCAAAAAGTTAAAATTAAGGGTCCATATAGCGATAGTCGTTATACGCGCAATTCGTTAAAAACGAACTAATTTACAAAATTAAAGTGTTTACCGTTAGAAATTTTATACTAAATGTTTTTCTAACTTTAATTAAGTTAATTGAAGGTAATTAGTAAGTTTTTATTTATTTAATGATTAATTAATTAATTAATTAAGGTAATTAGCACTAATCACTAGTTAATAAAGGTTGTTTATACTTAACTGTTAATCAATTGAGTTAATCATGATTAGTAAAGTAATTAAAGTTTTCATCAATTAAGTATTTAATTAAGGATTAATTATTTTATTATTATTTTATTAACTATTAATTAATTATTATTTAAAAAGGGTTTAATACTAATTAATTTCTGATTAAGGATAACCAAGTTTTGATTAGGGTTTAATTAAGTTTAATTACTATTTAAGGAATGTTTAAATTTGATTACTTAACTAATTAATAAAGATTAGGAGTTTTAATTATCAATTGATTTCAAATATCGATCTAATCTCTTTCCGAAAGTGCTTTCTATTTTCAAATGTTTTAATTAAGGGATTTCTTTGTCGTTTACCCTTAAGTAACCTTGAACAAATATCAAACCCAAGTAATGTGGTGACACATGTATGAGAAGTAAGTTATCCCATAGCTAGCACTAAAAGCCGATGAGTAGGCTGACCGTCTACCTGTGAGATTTAGAGTTTATCTCTAGGCGAGGGGTAAGATAAGGTCGAAATATCGAAAACGTGATACATATGGGAGATTCAATTTCCATGAATGTTTAGCATTTAATTAAGTACATGGTTATCCATATATTAACCTTGTATCATCATCTTTAAATAGCAGATTTTCCGCTACTGATCACTTGACTTGTTTTGACTCAGGGATTATGGTTGTAAGTTCGAATTTCCCGGTGAGGACTTGAATACATTTGCATACTTCTAAGAGAACCAGAATTGAGTTAGCCATAATTATCGTTTAGTTTAGAGACGCTGATTTCGGATAATATGATTATTCCAAACCACTCCAAACTAATAACGTTCATGTTGGATCGTTATGAAGTATGCAATGGAGCTATACTATTCTTTCTGAGGGCGATTCCAATATGGAAGATAGCAATTTGTAATTGTTTGTTCGATCTCGGAATAACTCGTACGTATGAATGCTAGTATTGCGTCGGTTGCCTAAAGGGCAATATTAGCATTCCAAGATGGTTTGCTAGGAGGAAATGGTAAGAGCGTGGCCTCTTCGAGTCTCACACCTGGGAGATGAATAAAGCACGGGCATGCGGCAAGGCTAAGTGGGTAGCACCGAAGTACGGTATGATCATCCTAAATCTAGAGCGATATCCATGCATGCTTCGAGATCCAATTGAATGGTTGTTGATCGCAACCAAAAGGTGATCATATTCGATGGTACTCAAGAAGAGGGTAGTGCCGGTCCTGAGTAGTAGAGGTGCAACGTGCTGTAGCCTACCGCACATTTTATCTAGAGGTATACGGATTTGGTGGGTAAACCCTTACCCTTTCATAGTTGGAATCCATTATCCATTACGAGCCTTCGGTTTTTGGTTGTAGTGCCCAACATGCTGGAATTTAATTAATGTAACAATTTCGGCTAAGATTCTATATTTTACTTTAAATCTAGACATTATGATAATATTAGATGATTTTAATATAAAATGTTTTGGTTATCATAAGGTAAAAACCTGTGAGGACCCGTTTCTTCGGCTTCTAGAAATCGACACTAATACATCCTCGGTATTCACGTGTCGTAAATCCAAGTGCCGGAGAAGCGAATTCTCAAGGGTAAGAAAGAAAAATAAAGACAGAATAGAATCTCACATATGTTATTTCAACAAATAATCTTTATAGCGGAAATTAAAATACATTTGTCAGAGTTAAACATGGACAGTTATAAATTTCTGTCCTTATAATGCAGAATACTATATTACTCAAGTGTGGTGGAAATAGACCAGAATCTTCAGAAAAATCTTCTAACTCCAAGCTTCAAGCTCCATCCAGCTTTCTTCTAAACTAAACCTGACTACTAGGCTGCCTGGGGAAAATTAGGGCACCTAGAGTTTAAGGAAAGGAAAATAAACTCCAGGTCAGTCATGGGACTGATGTGAGAACTCAAAATACGCGTTTTCAAAACAAAAAGGTATTTCAAAAGACCATGCCGCACGTAAACACGGAACGGGTTTTTACCTTATGATAACCAAAAAAATTTATGTCAAAATACTTGATATTATTTTTAATGACATATCTTTGAAAACATTTACAAGTAAACTTATCAATCTTAGCCAAATTTTTTACATTGATTAAATTCCAACAATACTATCCACAAACGCGGGTTCTACAAACAAACTGGCAGGCACTTATTGGAGAATGGATTCCATACAAATGACCAAGTGAAGGGACTACCTTATGGCAGTACATCTCTAGAGGAATGTACCAAGGTCAACAGAACATCTGCACCTCTACCAACACAAGACCGACCTACCTTTCCTTAGATAGTACCGAATATATCATCACCCCGGTCGTTACCGACCTATCCGAGGATCCTCATAGCATACATCCACAATAATTTACATCTCGAACGTCATAGCGGGAAGAAATATATCTAGAATGGGATGATTATAGTGTAACAACCCAAAATTTAAGCTATAATAATTAATTAAAGAATTAATTAAATAATAAAATAAGTTTGTGAAATTGTCAAAATCAAGCTACGGGAGTTACACCATTAGGTCTGTGGCGATTTTCTTATCGATTTCCATATATAACTTGTCGAAATCCGAGTCAGTATGGAGAAGATACGAGAGAAATACGAAATCAGAATAAAAAGAAAAAAAATAACATAGGGTCAGGTCGATCCAAACCTAGGCCACGTCGACCCCCAAAGGCCATAGGTCGACCCTCATTTGTTATAAGTCGACCCGCCTTTTTATTTGAACGTAAGTTCGTGCAGAAACGAAGCGTACACATTGTTTGCAATTTTCTTCAAATCCTGTGCGTTCGTGCTTCCATCTAACGATTCCTAGTGAGCCTATGACGTGGTTGTACCAGATTTAATCTTCAAACCCAACGGTCTGAGATCCCTAAGCTGCACTATAAATAAGACCCTAGACCTAGCTATTTTTTGCATTCAGATTTTCTCCCAATTTGGTTCATTGCCTGAGGTTGGACCCTAAAAAGAAATTTTTTCTTAGGAGGAGGTCTTTTTAATAAAAATATTCTACACCCTAGAAGTGGATCCAGGAAGGCCAAGGAATAGAGCTAAGGACTACGTGTGAGTGTTTTGTAATTATTTTAGATTTTTAAGTAATTTAAAATAATAGGGTTCTGAATAGTTGGAGTTTTTCTGCAATTTTGAGACAGTTTTTATATAAGTTATTTGCAATTAGTTTTTAAAGTTATTTTCAGTCTATTTTATTCAGCAATTTTATTCAGTTATTTACAGTTATTTGTATTTATTTACATCTGTTTTACGTTAGTCTGTAAATGTTAGTTTCTTTTTATTCCTTTTTACGCGAATAAGATATAAGAATATTAAAAGGAGGAGAATTCACTAATATAGATTAAATAGAAATAAATATTGAATTTACAGAAATTAGATGTAAAATAAGAAAGAACTGTAATAAAAAGAAGATAGACTGAAATAGGCAAATTTGAGACATTTGCAAGCATGTTGATAACTAGTGGTTATAACTAAAAAGATAGAATAGAAGAGTAACAATTATAACATAGGTTATAATTAAGTAGAAAGAACAGAAAAGACTTATTTTAAAACTTAGATTAAGTTAATAAGCAAATATAGCAGGAATAACAAAAGAGGCCTATTTTAAAACTTACACTAAGTTAATAAGCAAACATGGAAGAAGGGCCCATACCAATAGCATTCCCTTTCAGTCAGGAACTGATGGTCTCACAATAGTTAGGTGAGGCTGGGACACGCTTATGCTAATTAGGGTACATAAGTGGCCAATAGATAAAAGCTCAAATCTGGAGATTTGGGCAAGGGGCGCAAACTAGAATTTGTTTGTTAGGACCAGTACCGGCAGCATTCCCTTTCAAACTAGGACTGATGGTCTCACAACACTTAGGTGAGGCTGGGCAGCATTCCCTTTCAGACTAGGACTAATGGTCTCACGATAGTTAGGTGAGGCTGGGCACGCTTATGCTGATTAGGGTAAATAAGAGGTCAAAATGGGGGCGGCAGTTAGTGTGTACCAGCGATGACCGAGCATGCAGCATCGATTAGGGTAAATAATTCGCTACTGCGTTCCAAGCGCTAAACATGTGTCTTTTGCTGTGACCAACAGGATTGGTTCACAGTGGCACAGTAGAGATAAAAGGCCGATCAATGGGTAGAATTAGGATTTCAGTCTAACTAATATAAGATTAGGGTTTCAGCCTAATCACAGCAGTTTAAGGCAAGTGCAAACAATCACAATTAAACAGCCAAACAAAATCAGAAATAGTAATCTACCCCAGTTTTATCTTCTCAGTATTTCTTTCCATACTAGAACTATTGCTTAGTCTATTATCTTTATTTTGCTTAGAAATGCTAGTAATTACTTTCACTCACCAGACTTATTGTCTGACCCACTCCTCTATTTCCCCTTTTCCCCCCATATGCCAGTAGAGGCAAAGACAGTAGATTCAGATTTCTTGGAGATTCATTCCCGAAGTTCTTCATGTATTCTTTTTCTTTTCAGTTTTCTTTTCGTTTGGCTTTTGATGTACTGGTACTTATGAGAGGGATGATTATTTTTATTGTACTCTGATGATGTGACTGAGATTGTATTTTTCACGAGACATGTGTATTTGGTTTTTAAGACATATTCTGTTTTGAAATGAAGTTTAATTTTAAATGTCTAGTTATTATTTAAATCTTTCCGCTGTTTTTATTTATTTGTCTTGTGAATCTTAGTCTCTGTGATGCTTTAGCTATACCTATAATGCACTACATCTTTTAGTGTGCCCTTTTTGTGTATACTAAGGAGTGTGGGGATGTTTCATTTGGTATCGGAGCCTAAGGTTATAGGATTCCTAAAAACTTATTTTAAAAGTAAAGTATTTTTCAAAAGTAACATATCTTCAAACTAAAACTGTTTTTCAGAAAGAAACTCTTATTTTAGAAATGGTTTTTAAGTACAAGAGAGTTTTTATAAAAGCCCCTCAAAGTCCAGTTCAACCTTTTTTCGATTCTTTCGAGCTTAAATTCTCTTTTCTTTGCATAGAATGGCGAATGCCCTAAATCCTCCAGAGGGTGTCCAAGTCCCTGGCTGGTTTTGTAGATACCTTCAAGCTATGACACCAGAGGTGCAAGGGCAAGCGCCCAATGCAGCCCCAGTGGGTGGAGATCCCATTAATCCACCTGCAACAACCAATTTTTCTAAGCTATGCAAGGACTTCGCTAGTCTAGGAGGCAAGACGTTTTCCGGCATGGAGGTTTTCATAGAGGCACAAGCTTGGTTGAGGAATACAAAGCGAATATTTGGGCTTTTAGGATTGGAGGACCGCCAGAGAGTTCAGCTTGCATCTTGGCAGCTGAAGGGAGAAGCTTCTTACTGGTGGGAGATCATAGAGATGGAAGGTAGAGACATTGGTTGGTTTGGATTTCGAGAAAGGTTTGAGAGAAAGTTATAGTCGCAAGCCGAGGAAAGCATGCAGTTGGAGAAGTTCATTAGTCTGAAGCAAGGGAGTCTTTCGGTGAATGAGTATATAAATCAGTTTAATGAGCTATCGCGGTTTGGAATGGAGCTTGTTAATACACCGCGTAAGAAGGCCATCTAGTTTGCTAAGGGTTTGAACCAACCCCTCCAAGGGTTGTTATTGACAAATGTACCTATGGGAGCGACGTATGAGTCACTTGTGGAAATGGCTCTCATGTCAAATGCTGTTAAGGAAGGAGAGCTTAAGGAGGTTCCTAAGTCTAGAAAACTCTAAGAAGCAGTGGTGGAAGAATAAGAAGGATAAGGACAAGAAGAAAGGAGGAGGACCTCAAAGTGACAGATCAAGAAGGGCGAGAAATGTCATAATTGTGGATTGGTTGGGCATTTCACAAAGGATTGTAAGAAGGACACGATGAAGGGGAGGTGTTACAACTGTGGGCAGCCTGGACACCTTAGTAGAGCTTGTCCTCAGAAGACGAGGGAGAGAGCAGGCGCACCTACGATGCAAGTACAGGCTTTGGATGCAGCACCTTCTAGTGGACCAAATCGAGGTAGGATAGTCTCTGTAGAAGGTTTGATCTCTACTTCGGATTTTCCCATTCAAACTCTTTTTGACTCCGAAGCATCGCATTCTTTCATTTCTAGTTCCTTGGTTGATTGTTTGCACTTAGATATTTCTCTAGTAGTAGACCCTATAGTTGTTTCAAACCCCATAGGAGGATCGACACATTTATCCATGATTTGTAGGGGTTTGAAAATTTTTATACTAGGCGTAGAATTTGACTGTGATGCCTATGTACTGGGATTTTTGGGATATGGGATGATTTTGGGGATGGACTGGTTACCCACTTATGGTGCGATATTAAACTGCGAGAGGAGAGTCGTCAGACTAGAGACATGTAGCAGAAGGACTCTTAAGGTTTCTTACGACCCACATGGGTCGGTCTTGTTAAGCTTCCTTTATTCCCTTGATTCGTCACTAGGAGAGTTAGATTCAGTTCTAGTCGTTAGAGATTTCCCAGACGTTTTTGAAGAGGTAAGGGGACCACCCCCTAAGAGAGAGATCGACTTTAGGATCTATCTGAATGACAATACTAAGCCAGTGGCATTGCCCATGAGACATATGGCTCCTAGGGAGAGGAAGGAGTTAAGTAAGCAGATTGGTGAGCTATTGGAGAAAGGCTTCATTAGACGGAGCATATCCGAGTGGGGAGCGCCAATCGTCTTCGCTACAAAGGCGGATGGTTCCCTTAGACTTTGCGTAGATTATAGAGAGTTGATTAAGCTCACGAAGAAGAACCGTTATCCACTTTCTAGGATAGACGATCTTTTCGATCAATTGGTTGGCTCTTAAGTATTTTCTCAGCTTGACTTAGCCACCGGATTTCATCAGCTTAGGGTCGTTGACGATAGCATCGATAAGACAACATTTAGGACACCCGATGGATTCTTTGAGAGGTTGGTTATGCCGTTTGGGCTAACCAATGCCCCAACCTATTTTGTAGATTTGATGAGCCGTGTTTTTCAAGATGTCCTAAGTAAGTTCGTTGTAGCGTTTGTGGACGACATTCTAGTGTTTTCCAAGAGTATGGAAGAGTATGCTATTCATCTTGAGGAGGTTCTTCGTACACTTCGTGTTCATCAGTTGAAGGCAAAATTCTCGAAGTGTCACTTTTTGCATGAGGAGGTGCGTTTCTTGGGGAACGTAGTCTTAAGAGAGGCTTTAACCATGGATCCCGCTAAGACAGTAGCAGTACAGGATTGGAAGGCCCCCAAGAACGCTACCGAAGCTTCCTAGGTTTGGCTGGCTATTATAGGAAGTTTATCAGAGATTTTGCTAAGATTTCAGCACCGCTTACTCGCCTCACTAAGAAGAATACGACATTTATGTGGGACGTAGATTGTAGGGATTCCTTCACGATGCTGAAGAGGGCCCTTACTAGTGCACCAGTGTTAGTTTTACCCGACGGAGTTAAGCCTTTTATAGTATATACTGGTGCATGTGGGATGGGTCTTGGAGTAGTATTGATGTAAGAAGGGAGGGTAGTATGTTATGGAAGTAGACAGTTGGGAACTCATGAGAAGAACTACCCCACCCATGATTTGGAGTTAGCTGCTATTGTTTTCACGCTCAAGTCTTGGAGACCTTACTTGCTAGGAGAGAGGTTCGGGCTTTTCACTGACCATAAATCACTAAAGTACCCGTTCTCACAAAAGAATTTAAACTTGAGGCAGCAGCGTTGGATGGAGTTTCTAGCATCATATTACTTTGAGATAGCTTACACACCTGATAAAGGGAACACAGTTGCGGATGCGTTAAGTAGGAAGAGAGCAACCCTTAGTCCAATGTTCGTGGAGTGGAAAAGCCTAGAGTTTATTTCCACCTTCGATTTTAAGCCCTCTACGGACATTACCCCTGGATTATTGGCAGCACTTGTGGTTAAGCCTAGCCTCATAGATCAGATTGGCTCAAGGTAGTGAGAGTATTCAGAGCTTATGGATATTTTGGATAGGATTAGCAGAGGAGAGGTCTCTAGACATCTCCAACGCTATTCCATTGATAGTAAAGGGTGGCTAAGGAGAGATGGAAGACTTGTGTCCCCCGCACCAGTGATTTGACGAGAGCAGTTCTAGAAGAAGCACACCATTCTCGAATGACTATTCATCCGGGTGGTGATAAGATGTATAGGGACATGAAGAGAGTGTTTTATTGGAGTGGCATGAAGAAGGATGTGGCAGAGTTTGTAGCTAAGTGTCTTGTGTGTCAAAGAGTTAAGGCGGAGCAATAGAAACCTAACGGATTGCTTCAACCATTGGATATACCCGAATGGAAGTGGGATAGTGTTTCGATGGACTTCATAGATGGTTTAGCCCGATCTAGGAAGGGGAATACCAATATTTGGGTGATTGTAGATCGTTTGACTAAGAGTGCCCACTTCATTCCGGTAAAGAGTAAGAGGACAACACCTTATTTGGCATCCTTATATGTTCGTGAGATAGTCCGACTTCATGGAGTTTCCTCTAGCATAGTGAGCGATAGAGTCCCTATCTTTACTAGCGAGTTTTGGAGAAGCTTGCAAGAGGCTTTAGGGACACAGCTTAGATTGAGTACGGCCTATCACCCCAGACGGATGGCCAAACAGAGAGAGTTAATAGAGTTCTTGAGGATTTGTTGAGGATGTGTATTCTTGATTTTGGAGGAACTTGGGAGGAGCATCTTTCTTTAGTGGAGTTCGCATATAATAATAGTTTTCAGGCTAGCATTGGGATTACATCTTTTGAAGCTCTTTATGGAAGACCTTGCAAGTCGCCTTCATGTTGGTTGGAGTCTATAGAGAGATTGCTACTAGGTCCTGACATGGTTAGAGAGACTTCGAAAAAGATTGATTTGATTAGAAGGAGAATGAAGATGGCCCAAGATAGATAGAAATCCTATGCAGATAAGCGAAGAAGGGATACTGAGTTTGAGATAGGTGATTTGGTTTTCATTAAGGTATCCCCTCTGAGAAAGGTAGTGAGGTTTGGATCACATGAGAAACTTGCTCCCAGATTCGTAGGACCGTTCCCCATTGTGGAAAGGGTAGAGAAGATGGCGTATTAGATAAAGCTACCAGAGAGGCTCGCCGGAGTTCATGATGTTTTTCATGTTTCGCACTTGAGAAAGTGCTTACATGATTCGGCAGAGGTAGTGGAACATAGCCTACTTAAGGAAGCTGAAGTGGAGAGAGAAGCATCAGTTCGTCGCATTCCTACCAAGATCGTTGGACATGATACCAAGAAGTTTAGGAATAAGGAAGTACCTTTGGTTAAGGTGCAGTGGGGAGACAACATTGAGGACGCTACGTGGGAGGCTGAGGAGAAAATACGTACCTCTTATCCGCATCTCTTCGATAGTACGTCTTGAATTTCCTTTTTCCATCTTTAGTTTTGAATATTTTCTTTCCTTTAGTATCCTTTGAGAGGGTAGATCTTAGGATTTAACCTATGGATGGTAGGACTGAATGTAAACATGTTACTAGAACATGTTATGTATGTTGGACGCTAGAGGTTGCAAGTGTTTGCTAGTGGATGCTAATGGACGCATATATATACACTAGGCACTATTATCTCTTAGGGATTGGCCTAACTAGGTCACTAAAACATATGCATATGGATGTGTGTGCATTTTCATTTTTATTTTATTTCCATAGTTGTTATAAATGGATGATTATCATATGATTGTTGCATTTGGATGATGATTGTAGCACGCATATAGAACTATCGGTTATCATTAGGGAATTTGCATTCATTTGGATACATGGCACATACATGATTGTATTAAAGGAGGTCGACTGAATCAGTAGATCGCCTAATCTTTTGCATTAGTTAGGGACATTGACACTACACTATTGCATATAACATAAGTTGCATTTGAAAGCTTAAGGACAATGAATATAATGGATGATGGTTGAATATATGGTTATAGAATTTAGATGAAAATATTTAATTCGTTCTTCTGTCCTTGGAGATTTCGGGGACGAAATCCTTTAAGGAGGGGAGAATGTAACAACCCAAAATTAGAGCTATAATAATTAATTAACGAATTAATTAAATAATAAAATAAGTTTTTGAAATTTTCAAAATCAAGCTACGGGAGTTGCACCATTGGATCTATGGCGATTTTCTGATCAATTTCCATATATAACTTGTCGAAATCCGAGTCAGTATAGAGAAGATACGAGAGAAATATGAAATCAAAAAAAAAACAACAACAACATAGGGTCATGTCGACCAAACCTAGGCCAGGTTGACCCTAGGGCCGACCCCCAAAGGCCATAGGTCGACCCACCTTTTTATTTAGACGTAAATTCATCCAAAAACAAAGCGTACACGTTGTTCTGCAATTTTCTTCAAATCATGTGCATTCGTGCTTCCATCCGACGGTTCCTAGTGAGCCTATGACGTAGTTGCACCAGATTTAATCTTCAAATCCAATGTCCTGAGATCCATAAGCTACACTATAAATAAGACCCTAGACCTAGCTATTTTTCTCATTCAGATTTTTTCCCAATTTGGTTCATTGTCTGAGGCTGGACCCTAAAAAGAATTTTTTTTTGGGAGGAGATCTTTTTAATAAAAAATATTCTATGCCCTAGAAGTGGATCCAAGAAGTCCAAGGAATAGAGCTAAGGACCACAGGTTAGTGTTTTGTAAT
This sequence comes from Allium fistulosum, assembly GCA_030737815.1. Classification (NCBI taxonomy): domain Eukaryota; kingdom Viridiplantae; phylum Streptophyta; class Magnoliopsida; order Asparagales; family Amaryllidaceae; genus Allium; species Allium fistulosum. The sequence goes on along the minus strand of CM060904.1, from coordinate 1,119,636,446 downwards.
TATTTTAGATTTTTAAGTAATTTAAAACAATAGGGTTCTCAAAAGTTGTAGTTTTTCTGCAATTTTGAGACAATTTTTATATAAGTTATTTACAGTTAGTTTTTAAAGTTCTTTTCAGTCTATTTTATTCAACTATTTTATTCAGTTATTTACATTTATTTGTATTTATTTACATCTGTTTTATGTTAGAATTTAGCCTGTAAATGTTAGTTTCTTTTTATTCATTTTTACGCGAATAAAATATAAGAATATTAAAAAGAGGAGAATTCGCTAACATGGATTAAATATAAATAAACACTGAATTTATAGAAATTAGATGTAAAATAAGAAAGAACTATAATAAAAAGAAGCTAGACCGAAATAGGCAAATTTGAGACATTTGCAAGCATGTTTGTAACTAGTGGTTATAACTAAAAAGATAGAATAGAAGAGTAATAATTATAACATAGGTTATAATTAAGCAAAAAGAACAGAAAATGCTTATTTTAAAACTTAGATTAAGTTAATAAGAAAATATAGTAGGAATAACAGAAGAGGCTTATTTTAAAACTTACACTAAGTTAATAAGCAAACATAGAAGAAGGGCCCATACCAATAGCATTCCCTTTCAGTCAGGAACTGATGGTCTCACAATAGTTAGGTGAGGATGGGACACGCTTATGCTAATTAGGGTAAATAAGTGGCCAATAGATAGAAGCTCAAATCTAGGGATTTGGGCAAGGGGCGCAAACTAGATTTTTTTTGTTAGGACCAGTACCGGCAGCATTCCCTTTCAGATTAGGACTGATGGTCTCACTACAATTAGGTGAGGCTGGGCAGCATTCCATTTCAGACTAGGACTAATGGTCTCATAACAGTTAGGTGAGGCTGGGCATGCTTATGCTGATTAGGGTAAATAAGAGGTTAAAATAGGGGGCGACAGTTAGTGTGTACCGGCAATGACCGAGCGTGCGACATCGATTAGGGTAAATTACTCGCTACTGTGTTCCAAGCGCTAAACAGGTGTCTTTTGCTGTGACCAACATGATTGGTTCACAGTGGCACAACAGAGATAGAAGGTCGAGCAACGGGTAGAATTAGGATTTTAGCCTAATTAAATAGGATTAGGGTTTCAGCCTAATCACAACAGTTTAAGGCAAGTGCAAACAATCACAATTAAACAGCCAAACAAAATCAGAAACAGTATTCTACCCCAGTTTTATCTTCTCAGTATTTGTTTCCATACTAGAACTATTGCTTAGTCTATTATCTTTATCTTGCTTAGAAATGCTAGTAATTACTTTCACTCACCAGACTTATTGTCTGACCCACTCCTCTATTTCTCCTTTTCCCCCCATAGGCCAGCAGTGGCAAGGACAGTAGATTCAGATTTCTTGGAGATCCATTCCCAGAGTTCTTCATGTACTCTTCTTCTTTTCAGTTTTCTTTTCATTTGTCTTTTAATGTACTAGTACTTATGAGAGGGATGATTATTTTTATTGTACTCTGATGATGTGACTGAGATTGTATTTTTCACGAGACATGTGTATTGGTTTTTAAGACATATTGTGTTTTGAAAAAGTTTAATTTTAAATGTCTAGTTATTATTTAAATGTTTCCGCTGTTTATATTTATTTGTCTTGTGAATCTTAGTCTCTATGATGCTTTAGCTATACCTATAACGCACCACATCTTTTAGTGTGCCCTTTTTGGGTATACTAAGGGGTGTGGGGTGTTTCACATGCCCTAATGGTTGCGAACCACATAGCCTTGCTGCATCCAACCCTATTTCGGTCATTTTCGGGTGTGAGGCCTGAGGTAACGATTACATTTTCATATAGCCCATCATCTTCTTTTGAATGCCACACTACCATTTTATCGATCACTTGTTGACTTCCACAAACATACACCTCCGAGCTCATATGTCTCAGAGAAGGGTGTTAAGCTAAGAGAAGTTGTCTTCTCCGCCACCAAACGGATGTACAATTATAAAAGTCAATGATGTTAATCTCAAGAATGCAATCTCAGACACCCGTCCATACCAGTTCATTCTAGGATTGAACGAAACCGAAGGTACTCTCCTACCACATCCTGTCAGGAATTTACACTAGGATTAGTAGCGAAAAGTCCTTGCAACCCAAAGAATTTCAGAAATTAAAAGACCACTGCTACTTTATTATTTGGGAGCTAACCAAAATTATCAACAAGCAGTCATTTCACCCTAAAAATCCTTGGTCTTCATACTTCATTTTCTTTATTAAGTGTTCATTTTTTTCGAACGCAAACATTGGTTCGAAGTGGTTTTCAGATAGGATTTCCCCAGATCCGACCCCAGTTCCTTCGATCCAAAAATCGATAAAAAGAGGGTTTGTGAATAGGGAATCGTTCTTTAATTGATTAAGTTCTTTTTATCAAAAACCTCCCTTGGAGATATATATTTCTAGAACATTCTTTCCGGTATATACGGAATTATCAGACCTCCCTTATCAAAACCTTTGATTACTTAAAACCCTTTTTAAACTTGGACTAATTCGAAACCATTTCATTTTACACTTAGGCAAATACTCCCAAAATCATTTCATTCAAACCTTAACAAAGATTTCCAAATCATAACCTTTAACATGGATAAAAAACAATGTTGTTTAAGACATCGTTTACTATAAATCTAAGCTAATAAATTTTGAGTATAGGAATTTAAATTAATTCCAAATCATTTCATTTAAATCTTAATAGAGATTTCTTAATTCAAAACTCTTTATTTTGATTGAGTTAAAACCATCTTATCTAGGATGTTAATTCAAAATCAGTAAATATTAAGTGAGCAGAATCTATAGAAATCATCTAATTCTACTCAATATCAATCCCCGTATTCAACAAATACTATGGGCGGAATAACGGAGAAATCACCTTTTAAATTCCACGAATAGTACGAGTTCCATCTTCAGGCTTTAATACCAAGTACAAGAAGATTATCTCTATAAAATCAATTTGTAATTAAATTTGGAAAATTAAATATTTTTATACTTAACTCGTTTTTGACATTTCGACCTTATCCATCCCTCGCCCAGGAAAGAGGCCAGGTGAGCCAGGGCACTGGTTGCTCCTGAACATCTCCTTAGTTTAAGCACCTCACATCCGGATCTCACGAATAGAAAAATCCACTCTACTCGTCGGCTTTTAGAGCCAAGATTAAACCACTTAATCTGTAATAGCTTTTCTTTAATTCAGTTATTCGATCTTTCTTCAATAAGATAGAAATCCTCTACATTATTATGAAAACTCTTAATTATCCATTTGAAAACATTTACAAAAGATTTGGACAAGAATTGTTAAGTTTAAACCATATTTCAAAAGTTATAGAAAAGTGCTGCGGAAAGTGCCTTTTAAGCTATATTGATCAAAAAGACTATTTATTATTTGAAAATTCACTTTTATTACTCAAATAAATTTTAAAACATTTTAAAATATTTATAAGATTATTCCATATTTTTAAACATTTTAAAACATCATTTTCTAATAAATCCAGTTTTGGATTCCGAACTGCAAAATCGGGATTTTTCCAAAAACTTGTTTTACCCATATTTTAAAATCTACTTATCGGAATCTCGATTTTCTTCCTTCGTTGGAAAACTATGGATATAATAGTTCGAAAAATTCTTATCTCGAAGAATTCCGAGCTATATTACAACTTTTACACTAGTTTGATTTTTATAGCGCGAAATCGCGAACTACCGTTACGCGACCCGCCTATTTTTAACTAAAATTTTCATTTCTTTTCAAACTTCACCAAATCACTTTTAAATGCTTATAAAACATTTCAAATACATTTTAAACCATATTTAAGAGGTTTAACAGTTTCATACACACCATTTCATTAATTCAAGAAAGGTGATTTCCTTTGTGTTTATCGACGTGTATATTCGTGACTTGCATATATTTAACATTCAAATTTAAATAGCTAAACTTGATGATTAAAGCATATTAAACATCCATTTGCAACATCATATCATCATCCAACATATAATATAATAAAGTAGGAGTTCTCACCTTCATTTCCACTCGAACTAGTTTTAAAATGGCTATTGCTCCGCTATATCGAAATGAAACTTCACGAAATCGAGTTTGGATCATTGATAGAGCTCGGCCAAGCCTTGTTACTCATGGCCCAGGGTGGTAAGGAGGTGGAGCTCACGACCAAAGGTGGTGGATGGTGGTGTCTTGGGTTTAGGAGGTGGAAAAATGGAGATTTGAGCTTGTTTTGAACTGTTTAACTATATATAAAAAAATTATTTCTTTTTGAAATAAATTAGGACATAATTTTATTTTAGAATGGAAGCCATTAAAGTGGAGGTAAAAGCTTGAAAATTATGAAGAAGAAGATGAACGAAAAAGAAGAGAAGATGGTAGGGTATTCATAGGAAAGGAAGAGTGTAAAAGTATCCATACATACATCATCACTTTATCACCATTTCAAAGCTTCTCCAACACACATCTCCCCTCCATATGCACGGCTAGAACCTCCCCCCAATGTGCCCATCACTTCCATCATATCATGTATGCATACGTTGACTTATTTAAGCTTAAGGAGTAAGAAATCTTTAAAATACATTATTTATTTTATATTACATTCTTATATTTAATTATATTCATATATGTATGTTTATGTGCATGTTATCATGTGTATGTAACATATGTATGTATGTACATGTAGGTGCAAAACACTTTGAAAGTCTTCGAACAACTTTTGTTCTTTAAATCGTTGAAATCTAGAGAACCAATTATCGGTCACATTTTCACTTATCCTTTAACGTACATATATTTGTAAACAAAATTTAAAAATAAATTTCTTATCATTTTGAATGAATTAAAATGATCACATTTCATTTATAAAACTATATAAATTTATACTAACAATTATTTACAAAAATTGCTATTATACCGATAAAGCGATACCGATTTTTCCTTATATTTTCAAATCAAATATATCTATTTATAAAACTATTATAAATGATTCATTATAACTTTATAACTAATTAAAATGAATTATTATTATTTAAAATAATTATTTGAATAATTAAAATAATTATTAAATCATTAAATCTTGATTTAATTTAAATAAACCTATATTTAAATACGGTGCCACTAATTGGAAAATATTTTTGTAAATATTTATTCAAAATAAGTTTACTATTACTTATCATTACTTTAAATGATATTATCTGTATTATCATCTTTAATTCAAAAAATTCAATTTATCAAAGTGATAAATTGGCAGGTCGTTATAAAACCCGTTCATGTTTATATGCGGCGTGGTCTTACGAGGTACTTTTGTTTAAAGGTTTTTATACAGTTAAACTTTATGCTTTACTCACACTAGAACCATGTATGTCCTGGAGTTTATTTTTCTTTTCCCTAAACTCTCGGGTACTCAATTTTTTTTGAGTAGTTGAGTAGTCAGGTTTAGAGAAGCATTTTGGAGTAGGATGGAGTAGGAGTCCTCCCAACATCTAGTAGTTTTATTTGTATTTCCGCTAGGTTGCGTATATTATGTAATATTAATGGGCAGTCTGATCTAGTTGTCCTTAGACTTGGATTTGGAGTAGTACTTTTTGTAACTTGATGTAATATTTTGGAGTAATTTCACGTACTATTTAGTGGTGTTGTGTATGACTCTCATGTTGTAATGAAATCTGTGTTTTATTTCTCTTGACTATCATTTCTATACCCTGCAACCTGTCTTTCGGATATTTGAATGTAACAACCCGGGATTTGCATTACCAATTAATAAATAAAAGTTAGGATTTTTATTTATTTTAATGAAGCATAAAAGGATTTGGAATAACAAAATTTATTTGAAAAAGGCTATTTTAATTAAATGGGAAATATGGGATTTTAAAATGAGGATAAAATGTTATTTTGGAAAGTTAAATATTTTAAGAAAAGTTTTAAAATGGGTTTGGGTAAGAGAAAAAAAATGAGTTTTATAAACATATATGAACACTTAGACTAATTTTTGGAAAAAAAACATGTAAATAACTCTCTTCTTATTGAGTTACTAAACCTATCCCAATAACCCACCCTAAACCTCCTCTATAAATTATCTCAAACTCTCCTAACCTCATTCATTCATCCCTAATCAAAACCCTAATCATTTCCTAAAGCTTTCATAACAAAAATGGCCTATATCTTCATCTCCTTCTAGTTTTTGCTTATGCAATTCATTCTATGCAAAGGTAATGCAAATACCCACCTCAAATCCGTTTTTATATCTTTCTCATTTCTGAAATTTATTTGGTAACATATGTTTTATGTGTTTTTTTGATCTTATAGCCTCCTAATCATCTTTTGCTAACTTGGGTTGATGCTATAGTAGTCTTTGTTGCTTTCAAGAGAGGTATATTACTAAAAACCTCTTCTAATATGTGTTTAATCATCTTTTGATTTCAGTAATCATTTGGTAACACATGTTTTATTATGTAACATGTGAATCATAGCTCTTTGATCCTCTTTGCTTTCATTTTGGATGTGCACACAAGTTGCTTGCTATATTGGTTGAGGTAAAATTGCTAGCTAAATCCTTTTTTACTTGATGCTTCTATAATTTTCGTTTTGGAATTGTAGCTGAAACGAAATCAGGCATAACTTCTTCATTTCTCATCCGTTTTTGGTCAGATATTTTTTGCTGCAAACTAGATTCAATAAGGAACACTTTTTGTTCAGTGAGTTTTCTGTAGTTTTTCCATTTAGATGACCTAAAATGCGTTCAAAGACAGAAGACCAATTCTGTCTTTAACAAGTTATCTTGAGTTTCAATCTGATATTGTTTTGCATGTATCTCTCTCGTTTTTGATCCGAATTAGATAATTTTGGATGTTCCGGAAAGGTTAAAACATATGCTACAATTTTTTTCCAGTGAGTTTTCTGTAATTTTGCCATTTAGATGACCTGAAATGCATTCAAAGACAGAAGACCAATTCTGTCTGTAACAAGTTATCTTGAGTTTCAATCTGATATTGTTTTGCATGTATCTCTCTCATTTTTGATCCGAATTAGATAATTTTGGATGTTCCTGAAAGCATAAAACCTATACTACAATTTTTGTTCAGTGAGTTTTCTGTAATTTTGTCATTTAGATGACCTGAAATGCGTTCAAAGACAGAAGACCAATTCTGTCTTTAACAAGTTATCTTGAGTTTCAATTTGATATTGTTTTGCATGTATCTCTCTCGTTTTCGATCTGAATTAGATAATTCTGGATGTTACGAAAAGCTTCAAACCTATGCTACAATTTTTGTTCAGTGAGTTTTCTGTAATTTTGAGTCTAACTAGGTCAAAAATTGATTTTTCTACTATCTTCCCGAGAGCGATACACGTATTAGCTCTGTGGATGAAACTGAAACTATTTTGGTCATAACTTTTGAGCCGCTAGTCGGAATTTGACGATTTTGATCTCGTTGGAAAGATGGAGTTATGAACTCCATATATGGAAAGTTTGGTCATCATCTGAGTTCATTAAACCCTTCGAATTTCCTGTCAGAGTTGAACCCGGATCGCTGTGCAAAACAGTGCATTTCATGTTTCTGTGTCCGACTTTGGAACGTCGCTACGCCTTCGTTTCAAGTCGGAATCGAGTAATTCTTTTTGCGTTCTGAAGTAGGAATGTCGGACTACGTTCCTACTAATTTTCATGCCATTCGGATTCAGTCTGCTGGTCCGAATAATTTTCCGAACTTGGGTTCGCGTCAGTTTTGGACTATTTTCCAACACTTAGAATATTTTCAGTGATTTTCTGGTTTTATCGATTTCTTTGAGATTTGTCCCTGGATTTTGTACACAGGCCTTATAAAACGGTTTTAAAAGGATTTTTCACTCTGAAATGGCTTTCGAAATTATTATATAATATTATTTTTAATTAGTAAACTATTTACTCCATAATAGGAGAGTTTTCAAAAGCCGTTTTAAAGTGTTCTCAAAATCAATTATAAATCCGTTTCGAACCATTATTTTCTATAATAAAAATCTCACACTCACTTTTTAGCACGTCGAGCGAAGTGGAAAGGTGCTTAAACGGTTAGGAAATCTCCGGCCTATGGAACCGTGTGTATTTTCTTTCCGGTTAATCCCCGACCTATTCGATCGATCGTTTTGACCTTTGGGTCTAGTTTACCGATGATACGAGGTGGACTTTTTATTATTTGGAATGTGAGCTTGCTATTGGTTAGTAAACCGTTTAGTGCGAACGTGGGGTATGAGACTCATCGTTAACACTTTACGGGTTCCTCTCCAAGAAGTTTGTGACACATTAGCCTCTGGGCAGCCAGTACTGGACCTCTGGGTCACCACGCCTCTGGGCAACCGTCTCTGGACACCTGTTCTATGGAGCAGTTTCTTTTTCGGCATGTGCCTCTGGGCCTTTATCCTTCTGGGAAGGATCTTGCCATCTCGCGCGTTCCGCATCTGTGCGAGTGATCGATCACAACTCTACAGTACTTGGCAATAACGACTCCGGTCGGTGCACGTGCTATACTTGTATTATCTGATGATTTTTATACCCATTCGAGTACCGCCATTCGGTGTTGGTTCTATGGAACCATACGATGTAAGTGCGATTACCTTGTGGATTCACAGTGTCTCTGGGCACTGCTTTTCAGTGTTTGATTTCATTGACTTTTCAGTATATCCCCATTGCTCTTTGGAGCATTGATCTTTGCTTGGGCATTGATTTCAGACTCTGGTCATTCTTGGGATTATTGCCTATGGGCAACTTTATATAGCTTTGGCTACGCCGATGATATGAGGCGATTTTATTTATTCAACACTTTGGTGCTGATATTCTCTTTGGAGATTTTTACTGTTGATTGATGATTAGGGACCGTCATTATATTCATGTGGTCCAAAATACTCTTCTCTTAGGAAAAGTACTGTCTCATTTATGTACCGCATTATTATATATCTCAGTTATTACTGATTGTTTAGCTAGCCTGACCCGAGTGTTTTTCGCTCGGGTCAGACCGAGTTGTTTCAGGTTAGGTCTCTGGACTTAGCTTCTGTGCTTCCGCTTGGACATTATCTGCTATGCTGATAGATAGCGCTTTTATTTGTCCGCTATTCCGCTACTCTGTTATTATTCAGACTTTGATATGTACATATTTTTGACTCACATGTGTGGGCAGTGGCTTTGTACCCACTTTTAGTATTTGGATCTGTATTGACGATGTATTGTTCTGGGATTTTATATCTGTTATGTGATTCTGTTCTGTGATGTTTTATCATTTTATTACTATGCTTATTCTGATAGATCTTTAGCCATTGTAATTTCGTTATAAATATTTATTGAATATGTCGAACCACTTGAAAAAAATAGATACCACCCTTTCGATGTATTCAGTAGATAGTTATAGCTTGATTACAAATGGTCGCTTCCACTATACTCTATTCTCCGCTTTAACAGACGGTATTACTCCCGTAATACTCTTTTTTACAGTGGGTCTCAGAGTGGGGCGTTACATTGAATGATCAAATAAGAATACTGAGGATGTATTAAGTATCGTCTTTAGGTGTAAGAAAGGAAGATTGTCATAAGATTTGACATTAAATTGACTACCAATTACAATGATATTATCATTCTACAACGTAGAAGACGAATCATCCCTTGAGTAGTACTTCTCTTCAAATAGTTCAATGTGTACCCAACTATCATTGTAACACGATCATGATATCATGTAATCTTCTATCATGACATAATCATAGTATAGTTTGATAAAGTTAGGGTTATGCCCTAGGGGTAATTATGTAATCTGTTACATATATCTAACTTGATAACCAATCTTGTTAATAATAAAGGTGTTTGATTTCTATAATATACTTTGTTATATTATGATATAATTAATTAAGTGATTAACTTAAAATAAATTAAATAGAAAATCCTTAAATTATATGTTATGTGATAGTAATTACAAGATGTTGTAATCATGAGAAATTTATCATTAAAATAACATATGAACTTGGAAGTTCCAAAATGTTTCGAGAAAGGATATCAATGCATCCACTGGGATTAAAGTACATAACGCTTTTTAAATGTTGGACAATTTATTGCTCATGGATGCTAGGAGCACCAATAAATTATGCACTAATAGTTATTACACAACTATGGCATATACTTCCTAAGTCAAAATATGCCAAGTTGTCCCAAAGGAATCTCAAACTGTATGAAATCGCGAAGCTTTCATATACTTCCTAATTCAAAATATGCCAAGTTGTCGATAGTGGACAAACCACTATCTAGTGTAAGTATATAGTTTGCATATGAAAAACTGGACTTCATATGCTTATCACCACTTTTCGATTTGAACCTCGTACTATCCCTCGATTAACAATGAAGTCGACAAGTTAGCGTACTACTTTTGCCTCGATGTACATTCTTAAACTCTCACAGATAGAAACAATTTCCATACCTTGAAATTTAGTGTCAAGTATAAGGTGAAGTATCTTCCAAATACTTAATTAATCATGACCTATTTATGGAAATTAACCCTCTAATATTTATCACACTTCCGATATTTTGTCTTCTCCATCCCTCGCCTAGAATCAAAGCTAGGTAAGTCAGGGCACTAGTTGTTCCTTGCCTTGCCTAGACACTCCAATTATAGATCCCACAAATAGAGGAAAGTCTACTCATTGGTTTAGTGCATAATATAAGATGACTTACTTTCCATAAACATGTCAACATTTAAGCACTACTTATCATTTTTTATGTTACTTAATGGCACCGACAAAGGTCTCCCTTGCATAAAACAAAGTCCTTTTAAAACAATCTGAAAACAAACAAACTTCATAAATTTATTTCCAATCTTTGATTTCAAACTACTATTCATCGGTTAGAAATGAAACCGTTCAAGTTGGGGTATCAAACCTTGACTCGACATTCATTTCTATCTTCAAAATAGAAACAAATTTCCATACCTCGAAGTCTAGAAAATAGAATCCAAGAGTTCCAATATACTTGTTCTTAAAAAACATTTTCCAAAAATTACATATTTAAGACAAGGTTTGGTTTCAACAGGCAACATCGTTTCTTTATATAAATATAAACAACTTATTTAATAACGACCAAGTGTTATAAAAAAAATTCCTTTCAAATTTTCCTGAAACCATTTACTATGACAAAAAATGTTATAGTCCATAATATCTTCATTTTCTTGGAATACTTATTACAACAATGGTATTATAATATGTGTTTCCTTCTTCTTTTGAAATTACTTTAAAAACTATTTAAAATAAGTTGGAACTTGTGTTTAAAACATCTCTTTAAAGATGGTTGCTTTTAACAAAACTTGACTTTTAAAACAAAGGAGTAAAATTTAAACCTCTTGTTTAAATAACTAAATTAATTCTTATAAATATATTTAAAACTTCAAACTCCCTTTTAAATACTTATAAACACATTTGTAAATACTTTGCAAAATATCTAAAATAGACAACTCTTTTTATTTTACAAAAATTATCAATTTTCAAACTGCATCCATAACGACTATCGCTATATGGACGGTAACTTTCAAACTTCATTTTTGGAAATCAAATAACTTTTAAACCATGTTTCTTTCTAAAATTTGTAACACTCCACATCTTTGCAAAAAGGTTTAAAAACAAAAGTCACGTTCGGAAACCATTTCAAACACTTTAAGAAAACAAGTGGTAAAATCGCTTAAAGGCGAGCATAAGATTCCAATGTCGCAATAAAACCAACAAAAAGAATGTTAACTATAACTAAGCAACATTAACTTTCCATATACACAAACATTTACATAACCAATAATATATGTAAATAAAAATCAAGAAGGCGAGGAATTCTTTAGGATCCCACTACAAAATTTTCATTCTTCGAAGTGTTTCCATAGCAACAACCTATTCGCTACGAAGATCGACTTCCATTCATTTTTCTGTTGCTATACAACACAATGGTTATTTATGTCATACACTTTCAAGCGAGAATCAAAAATAAACAACAACATAAGTGCATCCCAACATATACATACAACTATATAAGCAAACACTAAATTATTAAAACATGTCATCATTTAAAATTAAATCAAGGTGAGATATCTAACTTTTAGCATGACTAAACTCTACCACTACCAAGCAAGCATACAAACCTTCTTATTAACAACTAAACAACACAGAGCCACCTTCATACCTCCCCTAGCTCACGACCCAAGGCTCCATGGCATCGCCTATGCTCACGCACATGGCTCCACCCCCCTTTGTTACTCTAGCCCAACCTAAAAATGAAGGGTTTGATGATAAAAATTTACTTCTTTGAGATGGTGATGTTGTCATAGATGTTGTTACAAAGTAAATGAAGGAGTTTTGATTGAAAGGAGGAGTTTTGAATTAAATTTGCTAAGGGATTTTAGAAGACAAAAAAGTGTGGGAAGAAGAGAGCAAAATAAATGGAAGCAAAAATGAAAAACGAAGTAAAGATGCAAAAGTGAATGGAAGGTGCTTCTTTTATAGAAATGAAAAGTTGAAATTACCGAATTTAACCTGCCTTAAATTAAGTTATTCCTTTCCTTTATAAAAGTTACTACCCTTTACTAACTTATGCAACATACTTTCCCTAAGACACTTGGCATTACCAATTTTTTACTTTAGTCCTTTTAGTACTTCTTTGTACTTTTCTCTTTTTATGTGAAAAGAAAAGTCTTCCTTTTTCTTAACACTTAAGTATATTTTAGAATATAGTTATATAAATCCATTTAATTAGTAAAAGTTGTTTTCTTATTTGTTTATGTATGTTCACATATGTACACAAGTGTACACATTAAGTTCTGACAACTTTCGTTCGATGAAAAATCAAAAATCCGAAAAAGGATTTTCGATTACATTTTTAATTTTTCTCCGAACTATTTGTTTATATAAACAAAATTCAAAAATGAATTTCCTATCATTAGTTATTAATTAAAAGAGGGTTATTTGACCATTAAAAATCATTAATTGAATATTTAAAATTTATCAAATATTCACAAATAAAAGCAATAAAATTTCGGGTCATTGCATTTTAGATCGACAGTACACACTTTCATTAAGTCATTCTGTGATTGTTCCAAACAACCATAAGTATGCATGTCTTAGTATCTCGATTCAACGTCTATGTAACGCCCCGTAATTTTACGATAATTAATTGAAAAGGAAATTAATTAATAAATGATCATGCCGAAAAATAGAATTTTTATAAACGTCAAAATTTGGCTATGACACTTACACCAATGGGTCTGTGGCACTTTTTTAACCAATTTTCATATATATTGTTTTACGATCGGAGTTCAAGCGAAAAAGTTGTTAACATTTAAAGTTTTCGAAGCGGAAATAATTATATATATAAATAAAGTAATAATAGTTAACCAATGTTAATTACTATTAGTTATACTTATGGATAATTAACGTTGCTTAAACATCAAGAAAATGATAACAGGAAGGAAATTATATCGTCGTTTAAATAAAGAATAAAATAAACAAAATCAAACGACGTCGATTAATTAACAGAAAAACACGCCACATGTCGACCTAAGACCCCGTTGGTCGGCTTGTTGCCATCGATAGTAGGGAGAGGGCGGTCGACCTGTATTGTGTGAATTTCGAAAATATTAAGTGGTCGAACGGCCTAGATTCAATATACTTTAATTCAACGGCTGTCCTTGACTTGAACCCCTATAAATATAGACCTAGATCCTCAATTTTAAACTATATTTTGGAGCAACACTAATCTTTGTCATTTTCTTTTCCTCTCCAAATCCTGAATTCTTAGGAGTAGTTATAAATTATACGTATATACAATTGGAGAATTGTAGAAGATGAATAAGAAGAAGAATAAGTTCAAATCAAATTGCCAAAGTCGAGGTAAATTATAAATCTGGATCTAAATTGTAAATCGAATCCAAATCTCTTTTCTAATCTAGATCTCTGATAATTCTATGTACGCTTGCGGCGTATATATCCAGATTGGGAGAAATGGAAGTTAAATTGGAATAATTGGGATTAGATTTGGAGATTTGGAAAGCCAAAAAGGTGAGTGGGAAATTACATATTTTCATATAATGTTAGATTTATATCGTTGTAAATATATTCATATATGCCTGAATGTAAATTGGAGTTGTTGGCTAAAATTATGTATGTGATCAAAATTATAAACCCTACCTACATATTCTATTATTGATAACTTGAATTATATATTGCATGTAGTAAATCTGGAAAATATTGAGTACTAATAGTCCCTAAATTTAGTTTATAATAGTAGTAGTCCCCTAAACTTATAATATATGTGAAAATTCTAGATTTGTTGTAACAAACCGGGCTTTTCGACCCTCGAAAATCGACATTTATACGTCCATTGTATCACATGTCGAGCAATCAAATGCCCGAAGACCCGATTGTTAGGGAAAAGAAAGAAGGAAGAAGATAAGAGGAAAACTAAACAACATAGAATCTTACAGCGGAACGAATAATCTATAATATACCATAAATCTTTACACAAAAACAAAACTGTAATGTATGTATATACAGACATCAATCAGAGTATACTAACCTATTTTAGCCTAGACAGTTATAACAGTCAATCCTCACAATTGCTGATAAACACAACAATGGATGCAGCAGAAAATAACCATCTACGTGAATGCATCTCTGGGCCTCCAACTCATCTTCTTAAGCTCCAAGCATCCAAACTAATCTGTAATATGCTCGATCTGACCCGAGCATTATATTAAAATAACACCCGAGTTAGTCTGGAAAATCAGTGTGAGAAAAAACACACCCAACTAGATTTTAAAGTTATATAAAAAATCTTTGAAATCAAAATGTATCTCGTAAGACCACGCCGCACATAAACACGGACGGGTTTTTACCTTACGATAACCAAAACCGTTTCTATAGAAAATCCATTTATATTATAATAATGTCTAAAGGAGAAAATAATAATAATCAAGTAGCTGTGATGCCCGTGAGTGTACATCACAACAATACTATGTATATAATCGAAAATCGATAAGGCGTATTCGCTAATAGTGTAGGATTTCCATGGAGATGCCCTCAGTACTTCGAGGAATGGTCCTCCTACACAAGGATCAGAGATATCCTTCCAAAGCAGCATACATTCCTAGTGATGTACCATAGGAAAAACATAGTCGGTCTCGCTAAGACTGAGTGCATCGCCCCATGCATGCGTAACAACTATAAGTGACTTCTAGGAGGAGCCGACTACACCCTATGGGTTTACCAACCCTACTGGCCATGCCTCCTATCTCTGGTTTTAGTCATTCCCACTGATGAGGCTATGTTTGGCATTCCAGCTTACGCACCGCCACCAAATAGATCATGGAATCCTACATGGATTCCAATACCCTAACGGGTCGCGGAATCACACATAGATTCCCACATCTCAACTAGATATTGGAATCACACTCGGATTCCCATACCCCAACGAGTCTCAGAATCACACATGGATCCCAACATTCCAATATATCACGAATCTCCTCCATAGAACCGCATATGGTTTTCGGAGTGGTTACGGGTTTGAGTCGTCTCTTACGAGTACACTCCTCCGCTTTCCGGGTGCTCCACTAAACCAAAGGCTTATTTTCGGAATGCTCAATACTGGTTCTTTTGGAAATAATTAGACAATACATAAGGGCGGGGATCACCCCCTAGCCGTTTAAGTGGACGGATCTCCTTATCATTTGTCCTAGAAGAACAAAACAAGTTTATACGTACAGTATAGCACCACCGATGGTAATTGTACCATATAGTTCTCGTGTTTCCCCTAGATATTTCCAGATTTAAAGTCCTTCGGTGTTAAGTAGGAAATATTTTCGTACCACCAAAATTAAGAATGATTACATATTTAGGCCAAGATTTGATAGTCAATTTTGAACTATCAAATAAACATACATTCAGACAAAGATTATATTTCATTGGAAAAACCAGCATTGGTTAAGCATATAAGCACTCACTAGCCTCATTTCATAAATCTTCATAAATAAAACTGACTTTGTAAATTAATTGTATATAAACACCTTTACAAAGATATTCTCGCAAATCTATATATTTCAATACTTAGAAATATCCATATACTTATCTCAACGGTATAAGTATATTCATAGAATTTATAAAGATTTTCTTTTTATTCGATTCAAAACCCATTTATAAAACTCCTTATGATTCTCTAAAAACATTTATAAACCATTTTATAAATCTTCGAAAAACCATTTATAAACCCTTTATAAATTCAATCACTTATAAGCTTCTTGTACATTTCTAGATCATTGATAACCCTTTATGTATCTATAAACCAGTTATAAAACTTCTTTTATAGATCTATAACCTTTCTCTAAAATCCGTTTATAAATATCTAACCATTTTAAAACTCTTCCACCTTGCAAATAACCTTTCCTTAACTCTTCAAACCATTTTATAACTTCTTTATAAAATCTAAGTCTTCCACTCCATTCATGGGTCTTAGAAACATTTATAAATAACAAAAAATCATTTACTTCAAAACACCATTATTTAATAATGGTTATCAATAATAAACATTATAAATAAATGAAATTTATTAATTTTAAAACGTCTTAAATAATAATATTGTTTTAAGAAACAAAAATAATTAATCTTCATCGATTTTATAAATAATAATGATTAATTTTCAAAACCTTATTAATAACCCTTATTATTAATTTAAACCATAATTATTCTTGAGATAACTAACTTTTCAACTTATTAACTTTTCATAAATTCTTAAAACATATTAACTATAAACAATATTAAATAATTAAATAACTTTAAAATAATATTAATATAATTATATAACTTTAAAATAATATAAATTTAATTATATAACTTTAAAAACAATATTAATATAATTAATTAACTTAAAAACAATATTTATATATTTAATTAGATAATCCTTAAACAAAATATTTCCGAAACCCAATTTCAGATTTTAAAATCGTTTCTTGTCTCAAAAACCAATTTCGACTTAGTCGGCAATTTATAGTGTTTTTAAAATACTAATTTGAGGCCAATAGCCACCCAACACTTAACCAATATTGATATTTATTTTATATCATTACTGGGTTTTATTTTCAAACCTATAACGATGTTATAACCACAGTGTCCACAATCATATTTATTATTCAATAATCCATATAAAAATATATCATTGAAAACCATTCAACACTAGTGAGGAATCCCGTTGGATTCCTCCACCCTGTTACCCCCGCATCACAGCTTATATATGTTAGCACATATATATGTAAAAAAATCAACAGTTGTGAGTAATCCTGTTGGATCCCTCTAACCTGTTTTCCCTGCTTCACAAACATTATATAATCATAAAATATATAAACTCTTCGAGGCGGGATTCGTATACAAAGGGTCATCCACTCTTACACGGGAACATAATAGGGTATCATTCGCTCCAATAGGCGGGAATATTCAATCTAACTAATAAATATAATAATTCATCCAAACAACCATTCAACAATTTTTATCAACTATATATTATATTAGTTAACCAAAAAGGTGAGATTAACTCACCGAAAGTTCTGTTGTCGCCAAGTCATTCCGGTTTGGAACTAAAACCGAACGACGTCTGATTTTAGCCCAATTTTCAACAATCTCTGAATTCATCCAAATCAGTTCCATCGTGAAGCTTTCGTCGTTACGAGCACAACGCAAAAATCCACGTCTTGATTGGACCTCGTATGGAGAAGTTATTAAATCGATAAGTTAACAATTTTTAATTTTTAATTAATTTAAACTAATCGCATAATTAAAATAATTACCCTTTAAAACTATTCTTCCCTCCCACTCATGTTCGCAAACTCACGCAACCCAACCATAGTTGAAATTTCCGACCCTCCCCACGCCACCTCAGGCCAACGGCCTTCGCCGCGACCCTACCTGACATCCCCCCTGACCTCGCTTGACCCGAAGCCACCCACCACGGTGCCCTAGACTGCCGCCATCGCCCCCAAAACCAACAAAAATCGCGCCTATTCAAACCCAAACTACCACTACCATGCCACTCCATTCGCCACCATATTTTGGCCGTAGGTGGCTCGTCCCATGCCCTACAACTTTCCTTCACAACCCCCGATCAATTGATGAACGTAATCGATGAACTGCAGCCACCACACATCTCTATAACCCAATCCAATTGTACTTATTCTCCATTATGATGAGGAAAACACTATCCTAGTTATGACTTTGGTCTAGATCAGCCTAGATTGGTTCCGATCGATGTGAGCCTTAGGATGGAGAGCATTTGAATTTGTTTGGGAACAAATAGCAAAATCGAATATAAATAGCAGAGAGGGAAATGATGGGTGCCTAGGGAGGGGTATGGTGATAGTGATGGATCAATGGCTGTATGGTCAAAGTCATGGCAATGTAGTCAAATCTATATATATTATTTAAAAAATCAAAATATCTAGCCATATAATTTCAGACCCCAATCGAGATGTACCGCTTGGCGTTCAATATGTATACCCCTATTCCGAATGCAATGACACTTGTTTCGAGACCTAATTCGATTGTATGTAGAAGATATCTTTTTGAACCCAATTATTATATTAAATTTTCGATATTAATTTTCAACGCGTTTCGATCTCCCACGACCAAACGATTCATCTGATTGCCATGAAATTTGACGGTGTAATATGATTCATTATTACGGACCCAGTGACACTGGTTTCGTTGAAATCCGAGACAGTGCCCCGGGAGGCTATTTTTATATGTTATTTAAAACAAGTTATTTTCAAAATCGAGTAATAACTTTTAAATTCAGTTTAAAAGTTTTATTACCTTCATTCTTATTAAATAGAATTTAAATAAGATTTTAAATCATTTTTATCCAACTTAAAAATCCATGATTTAATTATTTACACAATTTCAATTATTAAATTCAGTAATTAGATTATCCAATAAATCGCTATATTTGAAATTCGAGTTATTTAGTCTATAAAATTAATTTTTCAATATTTAAAATTAATTAAATATTCTAATTTCAAATAACTAAATTTCTAGGTCATTACATTTTTGAATTTAAATGACTTTTGCAAGTAAAAAAATGTAAATTGAGTTATCGCAGTAAATTATAGGGATTTAAGTAGTATTTTAATTTATTGAATTATATAGTATGTTGTAATGTGAATTTCTATAAATTGTTAAGTTTTAGATTTATAAGTAAAAGTGTAGCGATTGAAATAACAATGAATATGCGTAAAAAGAAAGAAATGTATAAAATAGGGATATTTATTGTATTTTATACTATCTATTTCAATAACTATGAAAAGATAATTTCTTGTAATTCCAAACGTAGCACAAATTCCCTTTGGATAAGATATAGGAATTTGCAGTGTTAACCATTCAATTTGGGAGAAATGTAATGTTTGTACCAAAATTGGGCAGAACACTCTTCAGATGTGTTTGAAGAGATAAAATAAAGAATGTAAATGGAAAATGAGGAAAATCTAACAAACACACCAATCGATAAACAAAAAGAAACGCACAGAAAGACACAGATTTAGAGTGGTTCGGCGTATGGCCTACGTCCACTATGAAATGGCTGACTTTTATTGATTTTTGCTTGTTGGTTACAAAGAGTTACAACAGTAGAATTCAAATACAATAATAATTTCGGTGGAGTCTGGACATAGAAGAGCCAAAAATCCTTTTTCAGTAGGTCATTGGTTGCTATTTATAGGCGTAGGCAGCAAATATCTCGCCCAGATCTCGGATGACCCCTTCTCTCATGTGGGTGGGCCCACGCGATCGATCCTTAGTCGTTTGGACTTGATCCGTGATCGATACGAATGAAATTCGTATCGATTAAGATTTAGTCCAATTGTTTCGAGATCGATCATGAACATTCCTGAGGTTGCACGCAAGCTCTTGTGAAAATTTGGTGGCATTTGGACTTGTAGATCTCAAGTTATGATCGATGCAATTTTGAGTTTGTTAAAGGCTACTAAGTTCGCATCGCTTCTGTTCGCATCGCTTCTGTTCGTATCGCTTCTGGGCATGTCTTTCTAGTTGACGTGGCGCTAACTTTTAGGATCGATCCACCTTTCATGCCGAGCGACCGAGTCTTCCACTTACATATGCTTTGCTCGTATCGACCCAGAATATCCTTTTTGTATCGCTTTACTGTACCTAACTTCGTATCGATCCCTCGCACCATACTTCGTATCGATCCTTTATAATTGCCTCGTATCGATACGAACTTATGTTCTTCGTATCGATAACTCAGAGGCCATTCCGTATCACTTATGGGTTGGGTCCGTATCGATGGGAGGTGTTGATTTCGTATCGATCTGTGGCGGATCGATACGATGCATGTTTGGCAGTGGATTGATACGAACTTAACTCATGTGTCACTGCTGATGGATACGAAGAGAGTTAATCTGGATGGACACGAAGCGGGCTTGTCTGGATGGATACGAAGAGAGTTAATCTGAATGGATACGAAGCGGGCTTGTCTGGATGGATGCGAAGAGAGCTAACTCGGATGGATACGAACAAAGTTGATTCCCTTAATCTTGATCAACCCATATCTCGAGCATACAGACTCCGATCGACTTGAAATCTAAAACGTTGGTTGTCATAGCTTTGCTTGTCATATTAATCGTAGCTTGATCCGGACTCGGGAAAAATTTACCAGCATCCATAGCGAACCTTTGTATAACCTTTTTTGGGATGAACTGTCTTTGATTTCCAATCAATTCCTTGGTATCGCGGCATTGCCAAACGGCGAGATAACATTTTCCCCCCAAAGTACGCCTTGTGAGGACATGGCGTGCTTTGAGAAGCTGCAATCTTCATTCTGAAAAGTTCTGTAATGACCCACTATTTTGGACCATTCAAATCGATAATAATCCACACATGTCAGACTCGAATAATGCAAAATAACAGATTGAAAAAAAATTTGGAGCAAATAAAACCAATCACAGAATCACAGACACAAAACATCAGAATAACTCACAGCGGAAAATAAAATAAATAGTGGTTCATGAAGCCACTACAATACAAAGTCTCAAAACAGATTCAAAATACGTAGTCTGAAACAAATACAGTTCTGAAACAAGTACAGTAGAAATCCCAAATACATATGTCTCTAATACAAAGCTGACATAGAAATACTGAATGGAAATAGATAGCAACTAGATAAAAGATGATCTCCAGCAGTCCTAGCTCCAAAAGGTGAGATCCAAAGCTGATACTCAGGCTGACCCGAGCGTAAATAAAGCACAAACACTCGAGTCAGGACATACATACTTATACAATGTAAACCAACTCAAGTGAACTATAATAAAAGGTACAAGTAACTTAAAGAATGCTTGGGATCTCCCATTCTTTAAGGATCCGTTAACTATTTACTATGTAGTAATATACGCTATTATAATAATGTCTAAATATAAAATAAACATACTTTTAAATAGCATTAAGGAGTGACCCAATATTCCCCTTAACACGTAATAGTCCCAGTAGTCTATCCAGTATTAGCATGCTCCCAGATTGGGGGTTATCCTCAATACTCCACAGGCTATGGGAGAAATCCAAACTCGTAGTAAAGCTCGCTATGGTAGGTGACATGGCACAACTAGGCAATGCCAGGGTAGATATACCAATTACGCATCCGGGCTGGTGGAAACGCATAGCAGCCACTACCGTCCACCTCGAGCCACACTCCCAAATCAAGGGGTGCACCCAATCAATCACAAAAGTAATAGAATGGTATCGAAGAAGTATGTCCGATCAGAGGTGCTACCTCATTGGCCCGTCGATCGCTCCTGTTTTAGCCACCTTATGCCAACTCACGGGAGTTGGGTCCACGTAAATATACCTTTAGGATCGACGCCACCATCCTACTTCATTTTGGAAACTCCACCGCGTACACAGTTGTTAAAGTGGTTTTCGGTATCGACATAGAGTATGCCCATATCCGATCCCGGTCTCTTTAACAACCAATCGTTATTATAACCCGTGGTTATAAATTTCAAAATAGTTTATATTTCAAATCAAATACTTCATTTAAACCATTTAAAATTAAAGTCATTATATCTTTAAATCAAATATTCAATTCCCAAAAATTTAACCTTTTCTGAGTTCATTTATTCACTTAAATACTTTAAAACATTAAAATTTTAGCTTTCGCAACACTTAGAAAATGCCGCGGTAAGTTACATTTGAAAACAATTCAATTAAGTAAAGACCGCATTTATAAACTGCTATAGTAGTTCAGGGTTCAATTTGGAAAAATAGTTCAGTTCAGAAAAGACAACATTTCAAAACTACTGCAGTAGTTCAATTATATTCAAAAATCTCATTTCAGCCAACTGTAGCACTTAACAAGTGCTACAATAGCTCTTTCATTAGTTTCGGGTTCAAGTTTAGTTTCTGCAACTACAGCACTTACAAAGTGCTATCATAGCCCTTAGTTAATTTTAGCCTTTTAGTTCACTTCTGCAACTACAGCACTTACAAAGGCTGCAGATTCTATTAGTTCAGTTTTTAGTTCATTTTCGAAAACGATAGCATTTCTGAGGTGTTACTAAAAGAATTTCCAGATTTTAAATAGAATTCCAGCCACAAATAAACTTCAATTAAAATCATATTTTTCCACATCAAAAATGTTCATTTAAATATCCTTTAACTTAAAAATTTATAAGGAAAATTTTACAATAAAAATCAAATTTTCCAAAATTTCTCTTATTGAATCCAAGTGTACCATTTTCCCATTCTTTCATTTTTAACAATTTACCTTTACACTTAATTTTATATTTCCATTTCAAAATAAAACTTAATTTCCACTTTTATTTAATTAACTTAAACTTCCATTCAAAAATCAAATCACAAATTTCCAAATTAAGTTACGTTTTAAATCAAAATTTTCCATTCATTTATTTAACATTTTAATACATAGAAAAATCATTATCGCTTTATTTAAATCATTTTAAATTCAATTTAAATAAAATTATCATATTTTTACATTTTAAAATACTTAAAAAATTTTAGAAACTATGTAAAATAACCACGGGTCTGTATAATATTTTCTAACCTAAGTCAAGTGATACGGATAATATATCATTTCAATCCGTAATTTACAAACAATAATCCGGGTTTTATCATTTCAAACCCGAAATCCCAAGTAAATAAAATAAATAGAAAGCACTCAGGCTTATCATTTCAGCCATAACGATCTTTCCCTATTCTAAAGTCCGTTCGGGTATGTATCATTTCAACCCATAGTGATTCTATTCTACAGGGAACTTGCAGTGTGATTAACAGAAATAAATAAACAGTATAATAAAATATAACATAGCAGATGATGTGACAAGTTTATAACAGAGTTTAACATCATATAATTTACATCACAGGCAAGTATAACATGATACAATAGTTTCTACACATTCACTTGTTGTCACTTCACAAATTATATAAGTATAAATGTCATGTGTGAATACTCACCTTTTTACGCTGGAGTTAGCAAATCAAACACACAAACAAAATCCAAAAAGCACGATAGCACGACTTGATTTGAGTGGAGAGATAGCCAAGATGTTAATCTTGTATTCAACAAAAAAACAAAGCAAAATAAATATACATTTAAAATACAAAGATTATATTGAAACAAAGTGGAATCAAAATAAACAAAAGACATCACCAAGCTTTTAAATCGAATTTGCTTATTCTTACTCAACATATGCTCGGCCATAATGCTCTAATGGTTCAGCCACAACATGTTTTTAGGTGGTAAGGCTCGGTTATGGATCAATATGGCATGGTTAGGAAGAGAATATGAAGAGGTAGGAGTTACAAAGTGGAAGGTCAAAAGGCAAGGCTAACAAATGGAGTTTTGGTTGCATCTAGGATCGGCCTATGGGTCAAGTGGCTCGGCCAGGGGCTGCTACAGGTCAGGTCAGAGGGTAGGGTGATGGTCAGGGGTCATGTCAACAGGTGGTGGTTCTAGGGTGGTGGGTGTGGCTACAATGAAGGGGGTGGTGAAGACTAGGGTTCGGCTATGCATTGTTTTGGAGTTTTCAAAGTTTTTGTGGTGTTGGCTTCAAGGGGTGGTCACGACCTGATCTGGTCAGAGGGGTGGTGATGTTTGAAGCCGTGGATGATGAGGAGGAAGGTGATGTGGTGGTCGGTGGAGATGGTGGAGGGTTAGGCCGAGCAACATGTAGAGGAAATCAAACAAAAACAAGCAAAAATGAAGAGGAAAAGTGAAGAGAAAAAGTAGAAAATGGAAGAAGCCATTACCAAAAATATTTTCAGAATTGCTTTAGCCGTGAGAAATGAAATGAATGGGAAGTTTTTCACGTGAAAACGAAAATAAAACACACGGCTAAACAATATAAAGGAACGGCCAAAGAAATTGAAAAGGCAAGCAAATGAAAATCAAAAGTTTTAAAAGGTTTTGTCTCTTAGAATTTCCACTTTATATTTATACAAAATAAACAAAATAAAATCAGTAAATAAAAATAAAAGACAAACAAAAATAAATGAAAATGAAAATAAACAATTATTCTGGAAAAATAAAAGAGTAAATAAAGAAAATAGTTTATTATATTGAAACTAGAATTAAAAATTGCAAACAAAATACAATTAACTTTGGAAAATTATAACTTTACTTCTAAAATGTTTTAAAAATAAAATATTGAAATAAAATTTAATTTAAAATAATTTAAAAATATTTTCAAAAATATTGGGCTGTTACAAGTTCTATCTGACTTGTTGAACGGTTTTTGTCTTCTCGTCGAAGGATGTAACCTTCAATTGTTCTTCAGTAATACAAATAACGAACTGTTGACTGCCAATTGTTGTACCGCGCACTATTGTAACTGAGTATTGAATGATAGCAAACTATTGTTCGTTGTTGTAATTGTCACCAGGTGAGCATTTAACTCCTTGTGAGTTTTGAAAATTGGATGTTAGTCCGTCAAACATGTACGTATGTTAACCTGACTCTCGTTAACGTTCGCACGTTCACGAGTCGTTATCAGTTTTCTCGTATCGAATTCCATATCGACCCTCTCCTGAATCGATGTGAAATTCGAGTTGTAACAACGCTGGATGGTTATTTTAATGTATCTCTTCGTATCAATCTTCTCCTGGATCGATTCAGAGAATTGAAAATTGGTTTTTGTATCGACGACGATCGATACGAATTAGTTGGCCCTTTAAAATATATCGCATCGATGGACAGGAATTTGTTTGGAGTCTCAATGCGGTTCGTATCGATGGATACGAATCTCAAGAGCTTTGAACAGAGGGATACGAAACTGGCACTTTGTATCAGTGGGTTGTCGATGGGTATGAATAGTCTCGTCCTGGACTAATAGCGGATGGATATGAAGACGTCTCTTCGCATCGATAACACGAGAAACTATTTCCACCGGTCATTTAGCACTGGGAGATGAAGCGTTTTTGCCTGGTTACGAATCCATATATAAAAGGATTTGTACTTTGCCAAATTTCTTACTTGCTCTTTGCTTTCACCCTTACCTTCGTATCGATAGAGAACTTCGAGAAAGAAAAGCCGTCTTCGTCCCTAAATCAAAATAACTCCTTAATCTCTAAAACCGATCCTTTAAACTAGGTAATTGACCAATTAAATCAACTCTAAAAAAACGAGACTTGAGCTCTAACGCCAATTCGTCCAAATTCATGGCCGATTTTGGCATGGTTGATGTCGGAGTTGGGCCGAGGCAAGGTCGAGGAAGGAGAGAACGACGTTCAGGCTGTTCGGGGAAGAAGGAGTGATGATGGATACGAAAGAATCACTAAAAGGACCCTTAGCCTCGATCTCGTATCGATGAAGGAAGGAAAGAAATCAGATCTTACATCGATCTAGAATGGGAAGTTTGCATCGATCCTAAACCGATAGGTTAAAGGAGGAGTCACGTATCGATCTGGTGTGGTGGAACTTTGGATCAATCCGAAGCGATTGATACGAAGTCGAGGAGCCGATGATCGGTATGAACTCCCATTGTATGCGACCGATACGAAATTTTATGCCGGAGATCGATACAAAATCCTATGTTCCAGATCGATGCGAAATCCTCGGTCGATGGACGATTCGAACTTGCATATATTTATGGATACGAGTTGCCTCCCTGATCGATATGAATTGGAATCTTGGTGACCGATCCGAGTTGAATCTTGGCGAATTCGAAGCACTTTGTACACTTGAACATATGACTTCGACGAACTTCCGCCTTGCATAATTGGATTTTACCATTTCACTGCATATTTGATTGCCTATCGAAGCTTGTCGATGGAACTGTAATTTTGACAAAATTTAGCGAAATTTAACTTGGGTCGGTCTCCTAAGCCTGAATGGTACGGTTGTGACGGTCGCTGCAGTCGAATCTCGAAATCTTATCGTTTGAGCATTTTCTCAAATTCCATGAAATTTCTTAAATATTATGTAGTATGGCACTACACAACACATTCATGCACTTCACTCTGGGGCACACACGGGATTATTGTTGCATAATGATGGTTTTTACCGAGTTGATTAACTATGGAACCCGGGAGTTCACAGTAGCAGGAGGCTCAACGTTCACCTCCTTTGGTAATAGAGATCCCGGCCATCACGGCCGAAGTCATAATTCCAGCTTCAAACGAGCTGCGAGGAGCAATCTTTATAGGGAATCCACAAGATTCTGTACCATCTAATGTCTCTGAGGATATGTTGGGAAGAATCTGCCTGAGGCACGGGATTCGTTGGATGATGTCCTGCTACTGGGGCCGAATGACAGGCCACATACTCCCCCGGAAGGGTACATTGTTCTCAACAGACATTCGTGTACAGCTGGAACGCTTCCTCCATTTAACCAATATATTTGAGAAGTGTTAGATTTCTTCAGGATCACTCCATCACAATTGCATCTGAATGGACATGCATTGTTGAATAGCTTATTCATCATTTTTATGGAGCATCTCTTTCGACCCCCGACTCCGGAAGAAGTCAGATTCTTGTTCAACGTCAAGAGTCGGGGAGATAATCCCTCATTCACATTCCTAGAGGCAGTCAAGAATTGCCAAGTGGTGACTGGATCCTGGACCAGGCTTAGCTACTTCAAGACAGAGTGGTTCTATGTTCGGTGCCCCCCAGGGTTTGCCAGACGGTGGTTAGTTAGACGTAAGTGCCGCAATTTCTCTAGTGACTAACAAGATAATTGTAATCGACATTGAACCTAATATTTTATTTCCTTTACAGCCATAATTCCGCAACCCAAAGGTTCCCAATTTAAAGAAATAGTGCGGATTCTTCAGGAGGTGCCTGGTGAGATGAGAGAGATCGACTCGGTGCTGACGGACGAAAATTTGAGGATCGTTGGGCTAATTGATCAAGTCTAGAGCATAAGACTTGAGGGATCTCTTAGGACAGCTCCGGAAAGACGGGCCAAGCGTAGGGTGCCCGGGATTGTAATTGTTGAATAGGGCGATGAGGAGGGTACGCCCATCGAAGATGAACCCGTAGTCGGGCCCTCGGATAGTCTTCAACATTCAGAGGGGAAGAGGAAAGGCAAGGCAGTTGTTCACAAACTTCATAAGTTTTCAAGATGGAAATCCGTGGTCATGTCTCTACCAGCCACCGGTGTTATTATCTCGGAGGCTCCTCCCCCACAAATGGAGAATCCCTTCAAAGGACTCGCTGATATTCCAATTCCGGACTATGTGTCACTCCAACAAGACATCGGATTGGAAGGGCTCCACAGCACTTTAGATTTAGGCGAGTCACTTCCTATGAGTATGGCCGCACAACCGGTTGGTCGGGGGGTTTTGCACATGCATACATACACTTTCATAGCACCGCACGATTTCCAATCATAAGTTGTTCATTTCTGGAGATTATTAACTATGCTTTTCTTTCTATTTTACAGATATGATGACTAGATGAGAACTATGCTAGGAAGCCTTCGCTCGGCACGCCAGTCATCCAGTTCATATTATGAGTCCCGCAGAAGGGAAGCCGATAGAGACCGCGATCACGGTTATTCTAGCCAGGAGCGTTATAAAAGGAAGAGGGACAGAGATAGAGAATATAGACATAGATCCCGGTCTCGCTCTCCGCCTCCTCGAACTCCAACAAAACCTTCTGGTCATGGTAAACAACCCCTGGAACCTTCACGCCAAAGGCCGCCTTCTCAAGTATCAAGGTCCGATTCACAGCGTCGGAGGATGGAAATCGAAACTACCACTGCCACTGAGCAAGCTGTCACTGAGCCCACAGGGGAGGAAGCGATCAAAATCGCCCAGCTGAAAAAAGATTTCACCAACATCTGTTTTGATGGCTTCATCTTCCCTCCGCACTTAAAGAGAATTCCAATCGAAGTAGAACAAACAATGCACGACTATATCCATGACGTTTACAGCCAATATCGGGAGTGGATAAAGACCACGGAAAAAGCATCAGCGGTGGCTTTTGGGGCAAAAACAATTGAAAAATTAGAAGCTGATCTCGCTCAAAAGGGCCGCATAATACAAGTGCTTAACAACAAGGCCGAATCTTCCAAGAAATCGGAAATTGAGGCCAACAAGAAAGCCGACTATGCAAATTAGTCTATGGAAAGGATGCGACATACGCATTTTGCCTTGGTTGAGGAGACGGGCCATCGAAACACCACTGTTATGGCCGAAAGGGACGCTGCGCTGAAGGAGCTTGAGGAGCTTAAAGCCAAATTTGTTGAAATCGTCAAAGAAAAAGATAATGCAAACAAAGCTGCCCAGGAAGCGTGTGAACAGGCTGTGGTTCTTAGGGATGAAAGGGACATAGTAGCACTTAAAATTCAGGAAGTCGAGGCCAGGGTTGAGAATGAAGTGAAAGCGGCGGAGACCAGGTTAGAGACTGACATCGAAGATCTTCTTATCACATACAACGCTAAAGTGTTGAAGCACCGAAACCTAACCTGGCTTGATAAATATCCATCGCACTTGTATAATGCTTGGGGCCGCTTGGTGGAAGACGAGAAAGCCGAGCATCAAGCCGAATCTTTTGATGAATTTGAACTAGAGAACCGGGTGCTAAGTGAAGATGAGAGAAAATTTCTCCATGACATCACTATTACATATGAAAGGAGAAACTCGGTACCCAACACTTGGAGACTGGAGAGGGTTCTGGTGTTGAGCGCCATGATACAGGTTTCGAAACCCTTATGCCAACCCTACCTGAATCTACTCCTGTGGTTGATCCTCGGTCTGTTCCTGCGTATAATCCCAATGATCTGCGGTTGTTTCCAGCTCGCGAGCATGTTTATGAAGCTGCTCCGCCACCCACGAGCCAATTTGAGGAAGGTATTCTGAACATTTCTTGCGTTCATTCAAAGTTGGAAACATTGATTGAAGTAATCGCTAACTCCTTTTCTTTGTCTCTATTCAGTGATAGGAGCAACATCTGCCGCGCCTCCTGCAACTCAAGAGCCGCTCACGAGCAGGAGGCCATCATAACAGAAGCGACCACTACAACGGCTACTGCACCAACCGATGGAACATAGGGGAGCACACTTACTTTTGATGATCAGATGATGGAGGAACTTCTCGGTCATCATAGTAACCCCTTTGCCGATCTTCCATTCGTCATGGGTGGAGGTGCACCTATGACCAGCTCCTCAGGCCCAACTGCTAGCTTCTCTGGAGATGCCCAAACAATGCATGAAGAGGAGATAATTGCTGAAATCAACGCTGAAATGGAAGCGGCTGTATGAGCCAGTGGCATCGGAGGTGGAATGGCAGTCCCTGGTCCAGCCCCTTTTCGAATGATTTCTCCTGGAGGCTCGGTCGTCGACACCAGTGTGCCTCTCCCACCTTCTAACATCGATCCTGTCCCTCTGACTCCACCTTCAGAAAGTATTCCAATCCATGTGAGCTCGAAGGAGGAGGTTACCATAATGCCCCCGACTGGAGATCAACCACCAAAAGGCAAAGGTTCAAAGAGGCATCCAAGTGGTAGTTCCAGCGGGTCAACGCCGAGGGGAAGAAGAAGAAAGTGAAAGAATAGGCATGTATTTTCGCCTCATTTTTGGTAGACAGCTAGGAATTTCTTTTTGCTTTTTGTAGGCCGTGTATAGATGCGGGTTCGGCCCCTACTAGTAGGATTTTTTTGGGAATAATTTTGTACTTATCCTTCTCTTCCAAAATATAGTTGAAATAGAATTCCATTTTGTCTTTAGCACAATTTGCGTTTATTTCACTTAAGTATTCCAGTGTTCAAACTTCCATTAAATGTACTTGTGGAATCTTAGTCTTCGAATTGGACCTGAGTTTAGTTGCTAAGTTCTGAAGCCACAGCTTCGGGCCACGATCGAACGTCAAGTCGAATTCCGACATTGCACCGTCTTAATCAGTAGCTGATACTTAAGTTCTGCCCCCAGTTTTGAGGACAAATTGAAAAGATTGGTAGGCCATCATTTTTCGGCTTTAATATATTAAGCTCAGTTATGTTGAATCGAGGCTGAAACAAGACGAGTTCGGGTGGTCGAATCACACATGCTCATCCATTGGTGATTGTATCCACGCTTTGGGGATTGCACTTGCTTGTCGGCGGCCAGTTACGCCCGCTTAAGATTTACGGATATGTCCGCGCTCTGGGGACTTAATTTATTTTATGGGCGGTCGGTCACACCCGTTTGATATTTAGAGTTTCGTCCGCACTCTGAGGACTTAGATTGACTCGTGGGTAGTCAGTCACACCCACTTTGTGTTTATACTCCGGCCCGCACTTTGAGGGCTCGGAGTTGTTCAACGTGTGGTCGATTCACACCCGGTTTGCGTCTAAACTCCAATCCGCACTCCGGGGATTTAGAGTTAGTCGATGTTTATACTCCAGTCCATGCTCTAGGGACTTAGAGTTAGTTGATGTTTTATACTCCAATCCATACTCTGGGGACTTAAAGTTAGTTAACAGACGGTCAATCACATTTGTTGCGGGGTTCAGAATTTTGTTCGCACTCCGAGAATGATAGATGTATCAGGATCGTGGATGGTCAGGTTACATCTGTTATCCCGCCTTTTGGTAAGGCCAGGATACCAAGAGATTGATTGAGAACCAAATGTCGCTTGTCATGGATATCGATGAATTCTTTTCCGAGTCTGGATCGAGCTACGATTCATGGGGCATGACCAGAAAAGCTAAGAGAACCAACGTTCCAAATTTCAAGTCAATCTGAGTGCACATGATCAAGTTATGATGGATGCAAGGTGAAGAGAAAAGCATGTTTTCGTATCCATCAGTAGGTCCCATTTCGTATCCATCAGGGAGCAGTGGTTCATACCCGATGAAGTTAGTCATGCTTTGAATCCATCGAGTTCGTATCGATGGACTTCGTGTCCTTCAATAGTCCTCGCTTCGTATCCATCTATTTCGTATCGATCAGAATGACCAGGTCCACGTGTCAATGAACTTCGTATCGATCAGCCTTCAGCCAGAGGGGCTTGTTTGAATCCATCAGTGAAACGTCTGCTTCGTAACGATCACCCAACATCAACTTCGCATCCATCAGGGGTTCAATGCTTCGTATCCATCGTGAGACCACGTTCGTATCCATGAGCAAAGGCTGATTCGTATCCAACAAGTCAACTAACTAGGGTGACGTGTAATCCATCGAAGCAAACGAGGCGAGATACATGGAGTCGAAGCGGTCAATACGGAGTGAAGGCCGGATCGAAGCGAAGCGCACGCGCCACATCATCTCGAGAACACGTGCAGTCATCGACACGAAGGGATGGAGTCGAAGCCATGGAGACGAACCAAGCAGCCTTCGAGAGATCTCACTTCGTATCGACCATATCTCGTGATCCACTGATCCAAATCCAATGATATTTTCAGGGAAGCTTGCATACGCACTGAAGAATGTCCCTGCCAAATTTCAGATGAATTGGACATCATCTTGATCGATACGAAATGGATTCGTATCGATCGTAGATCGAGGCAAAACTTTCTGGAAATGGTCGCGTGGGTCCCCTCACATGCCAGACCAAGTCTCCCGAAGTTTGAGCGGAATCTCAGCCTCCTACGCCTATAAATAGAGCCCCAGAGCATACAGAAAAGGGGGCTTTTTGATTCTGAAGCATCCAGACTCTGCCGGATTGAGATTTGCATCTTATTCCTACTGTTGAATTCGAATTCCAAACTGTAATTCACTGTTGTTCGCTGTAATTGCTTGTAATCATTGAAAGATAATCAATAAAATCATCAAAACTTCACAGTGGACGTAGGATACGCCGAACCACTCTAAATTGCTTGTCTTTGCATTTTACGTTCTTGTTTGTTGGAGTTTTTGTTAGATAATCTCTGTTTCACATTTATATTCTTCATTTTATCTCTTCAAATAACTCCTGAAGAGTGTTGTGCCCATTTTTGGTACAAACACTTTGGTGCTTTCATTGAGAAAACCAGCTTTTTCTCCTGCTCCTTGGATCTACCGTCGATACCGGATTGCATAAATCCAAGAGGAAGATCCAGACATTTGATCCGGAATCCTTCCATTCTATTCAGATTTGCATAAAATGTAGGAAAGGACTCCACCACTGAAAATGGTTAGCACAAGAACTGGCGCTACCGCTGCAGAGCAAGAAGGCCGGGATAGACAGAATCCCACACAGCAGCCTTCTTCCAATCAGGACAACACTGCTCACTCGGATCTGTCAGGGCCAGTCACCCGACAAGAGTTCCAAGTGTTGCTCCAAGAACTGACCCAAAGCCGACAACAACTGGCTGAACAGTTGTGCGCCAATGTTGAATTGACCAACCAACTAAATCGCCAGAGCCGCAAAAGGTCTAGGAGGGATGATGTTTCCCGCGCGTCTACTGAAAGTTCCGCCTCATCTGATTATCACCACAGGTCTACCCGTCCCCGGTTGGAAGGGAGTCACGCTCAAACTACTGGATATCAACCCGCCTTGACCGTTGGACAGTTAAGGACAGGGTCGTCGACCAGCTTCCAAACAGGACCCTCGACACGAGGAGGCACGGCTCCACAGTACACCACAGACAACCGCGCTACAACCGCCACGGTAGAAACGAGGGTTGATACCCGGAATCCGTCAGAGCCGAACAATCAGCAGCGCGGACATACTCCTGAACCATATGTCCCAAAAGACGCTGAGCCAAGGAGGCAAAACACGGACCGTCGACAGCGCCCGGTCCAAACTTGCACTGTGGAACCCGACCACACCTTAGCTCAGCCTGTCCAGAATGTGCCAGTGTCAGATATCTCGACCATGATACGTCAGATGATTCGCGAGAGTTAGGGGCTCACTAATGACGATTGGGGAATCTCCCGTAGTCATACCCCTTTTACAGACGAGATATTATACGCTGAACCCCCTCGGCGATTCAGGATGCCAACACTCCCAATGTACGAAGGAAATAGTGACCCAAATCAACATATTTTGAAATATGAATGGTCAATGAGTGCTGCAAGAGCTGACGATGCAGTGAAGTGTAGAAGTTTCCCCATCTCTCTGGGGGGAATCGCAACAATGTGGTTTACGAGGTTGCCTCCTAGATCTATCTCTTCGTTTGATCAACTGGCTAAAAGGTTTGTAGAGCAGTTTCGTATGCATGTCGCTAGACTGAAAGATGTTAACACCCTGTCTAGTGTTACCCAAGCACATGGAGAGACGCTCAGGCGTTATTTGGAGAGGTTCCACGTAGCATGTGTTGAAATTAGTAATCCCAACGATAATTCGATCTTGATGGCATTAACCAAAGGGATCAATCCCGATTCTGAATTTGGAAATTGGTTAGCTGGTAAACCGCCCGCGTCGTTGGACCGTTTCTACTCCAAAGCCGCTCAATTCTTACAGCAAGAGGACGCGAAGCAGTCTAGGAAACAGGACGATGTGAGGCCCAATATTGAGGGAATACAGAGTAACGTAGCGGTTAAGCAGTCCGGTGAGAGTTCAGGAAAAGTTCAGCTGAATATACAGAACAAGCAAACCCAGCCGAGAGGCAACAACGGCCAGGATAAGAAGAGAGACCAGAACCGAGGCCCACGACGTAGGGCTCAAATGTTTGACAATTACACGCCGTTGAATACATCATTAGAGAACGTATACTTACAGACTTGCAACACTGTGCAGTATAAGAAGCCTGCTCCGAAACCCTCATCGGAGAGACAGGTCCAAACAGGAAAGTTCTGTAGGTTCCATGAAAGCTATAGCCACAATACCAATGAGTGTCGACATTTACAGGACCTCATCGAGAAGTTAATCAGAGAGAGGAATTTAGATCAGTTTGTGCGGGCACCGCAGTCTGGTGGTGCGGGCCCTTCAAATCAGAACCGATCACAGAATCAAGAAAGACAGGAAGAACCCGCTCGTGCGAGCGGGAGGCTGGTTATCAATACAATAAGTGGTGGTCCCCACCCAGCAGACATAAGCTGGGGGGAAATGGAGTCGTATGCTAGTTCTATCAGGCATGAGGACTTCGAATGTTGTAGTAATTGTGAAGACGGAACTCTGGTTAAACAAAAAAAGATAATGTCTGATGATATCATATTCAGAAGCTGAGACGGTGATAAGGTCGAAGCCCCTACAATCGACCCACTAGTCATATCTGCCCAGGTAGGTCCTGCTTGGATGAAGAGGATCCTGGTTGACAGTGGGAGCTCTGTGAATATCTTGCTTAAACGGGCTTACGACTTAATGAAAATAGAGGCAAAGGATTTGAAACCCTGCCTGTCTCGAATCCACGGTTTTAACGGGAGTGCCACGATACCCATTGGAGTAACTGAGCTACCGGTTGAGTTGGGAGTTGGAGAACGCTGGAGAGTCCGGATGTTACAATTTGTTGTTTTAGAGATTGATTCACCTTATAATGCGTTTTTGGGCCGACCGGCCCTAGCTGAGTTCAGGGCGGCCATCGCCCCATGGTGTTTGACTCTGAAGTTCCCCACCGATCGTGGGATTGGAGTCATTCAAGAAGATCAGGCCATGGGGAGGGCCTGTTATGTTGCTGAGCTGCGCGGGGCGCAACGTAAGGAGAAGGGCGTAGAGGAATCTCTCTGCGTCCGTTCTATTGATAATTGACAATTGATGCCTAGGCCTCGGCCCGAGCACCACAACCAATTCCTGAAAGGCCTTGACCCTAGGGACAATGAGGATAAAGATGAATCTAAGGAGAGTCAAGCTTCTCCGGCCGAACTGACTGTGGACGTCCCAATCAGCGAGCATGATGATTCGAGAATGCTAAAAGTTGGGTCTCAACTAAGCAAGCAGACACAACAGGAATTGGTTGAATTTATCTGGGCAAATCTCGATGTTTTTGCCTGGACACACTCTGACATGTGCGGGATCTCACCAAGCATTGCAAGTCACTCACTGAATATAGATCCGTGATATGTCCCGGTCAAGCAGAAGAGGCGCGGTATGGATCCAGAGAGATCTGCCGCCCTTAAGGAGGAGGTCGATAAGTTACAATCGAATGGTTTTATTCGAGATGCCTTGTATCCAGAATGGGTGTCCAACCCCGTGCTGGTTCGAAAGCCAAACGGGAAATGGAGAACTTGCATCGATTACTCTGACTTAAACAAGGCTTGTCCGAAAGATAGTTTCCCACTTCCTCGAATTGACCAGCTCATAGATTCGACAGCCGGACATGAATTACTATCTTTTATGGATGCTTATTCTGGCTACAACCAAATACCCATGCATTTGCCTGACCAAGAACATACCAGCTTCGTAACCGATCTGGGACTCTACTGTGACAAAGTCATGCCATTTGGCCTAAAGAACGTCGGAGCAACGTACCAACGCTTGGTCAATCGGATGTTCTCCGATCAGATCGGGAAGACCATGGAGGTTTATGTGGATGATATGCTAGTGAAATCTCGATTCTCCACGGATCATGTCAGAGATCTAGATTCGATGTTCCGCATCCTCCGGGAATATGGAATGAAGCTTAACCAATTAAAGTGCCACTTCGGCGTTGCGTCTGGAAAGTTCCTCGGGTTCATCGTCAACGCTCGAGGGATAGAAGCGAATCCCGAAAAGATCTGGGCAATAAGGAACCTGCAAACTCCAAGGACCATAAAGCAAGTCCAGAGCCTAAACGGGAAAGTAGCAGCATTGAGCAGGTTCATCTCGAAGTCCACCGATAAATGCATTCCTTTTTATGATCTGATCTGGAAAGGGAAACGAAACTTTGAATGGACCACGGAATGTGAAGGCACGTTCCAATCGCTGATTCAACATCTTTCCACGCCTCCAATCTTGTCAAAACCAGTCGACCACGAGCAACTATACCTTTATCTGGTAGTATCGGGGCACGCGATCAATGCCGCTTTAGTCCGGGAGGAAGACAAAGTGCAGAAACTGGTCTACTATGTTAGTAAACGGCTAACAGGAGCTGAAAGAAATTACCCAAGACTAGAGAAACTGGCCTATTGCCTGGTCATTGCCTCAAGAAAGCTCCGCCCTTACTTCCAAGCTCATCCTCTTACTGTGTATACCGATCAGCCGTTACGATAGGTTCTCACGCGGCCTGAGACGTCTGGTAGGTTACTCAAGTGGAACATTGAACTAAGCCAGTTTGATATCACCTACGCTCCACGGAGAGCCATTCAAGGACAAGTCCTGGCAGATTTCATAGCCAAGTTTACCATTTCAGAGGACTTGCCCGAAACCAGTAAATCCCCCGAATACATCTGGAAGTTGCATACTGACGGTGCATCAAACGACCGGTGTTCGGGCGCTGGTGTTGTACTCGAGACGCCCGAAGGCCGATCTATATGTTACGCTTTGAAGTTCGATTTTCATGCAACTAATAACGAAGTTGAATATGAAGCCCTCTTAACCGGCCTAAAACTTGCCAGAGATTTGAGGATTATCGCTGTGGAAATTTATTGTGATTCACGGCTAGTGGTATATCAAGTACGGGGAGAATATCAAGCGAGAGATCGAAGGATGGCTGCTTACTTGGCTCAAGTTCAGAAAGTGCTAAATCAGTTTGATTATTATGCCATTTATTATATACCTCGGGAACGCAATCAAAAAGCCGATTCATTGGCAAAGTTAGCCAGCACAGATGAAGCGCAGCAAATGGGACTTGTCCCCGTTGAGACTTTGGCCCCCCGAGCATCGATCAAATAGAGATGAATTTTGTGTTTGAAACCGCTCCCAGTAGAGAATCATGGATGACTCCATATCGAAATTACATTGAAAATGGGACGTTGCCTGAGCATAGAAATGAGAAAAGACAAATTCTACGAAAAGCCTCACGGTTCATCATTCAAGATGGAATCATGTACAGAAGAGGTTATTCTGTTCCTCTCCTCCGATGTATCGCACACGATGAAATCAAACGAGCGTTACATGACGTACACGACGGAGCGTGTGGCGATCACACCGGTGGACAAGCTCTCGCTAAAAAGATACTTCGATACGGTTACTACTGGCCGACAGTGAACCGAGACGCATCGAACTATGCCAGAAAGTGCGATAGGTGCTAGAAACATGCTCGAATTCCAAGAGCCCTGCCTACCGAGATAACTCAAATGGTCAGTCCATGGCCGTTCGCGATGTGGGGCATCGACATCATCGGCGCTCTACCTCTGGCAAGAGGTGGTGCGAAGTACGCCATCGTTGCCGTTGACTACTTTACAAAGTGGGCTGAAGTTGAAGCCCTCGCAACCATTACGATAAAGAAAGTGATAAATTTTGTGGTTCGCAACATCATCTGTCGATTTGGGCTTCCGCATACCATCATCACTAATAACGAAACCCAATTCGAAAGCGCAGAATTCAAGAATTTTTGCCAATGGTTTCATATCCATAAAAAATTCTCGGCAGTCGCACATCCCCAGGCAAATGGACAGGTTGAAGCTGTCAATAAGGTTATAAAATCCATCCTAAAGAAACGACTGGAAAAGGCTGGGGGCAAATGGGTTGTTGAATTTCCTATGGCATTATGGGCTTATCGAACGACCCATAAGACCGCGACCTGGCACACCCCATTTTCCCTGTCTTATGGCACAGAGGCCGTTATTCCAGTCGAGATGGAAGTGTTTTCCCATCGCGTGACTTACTACGATCCGAAAACGAACGCTATATTGCTTGTTGAATCTTTGGATCTACTGGATGAGAAACGGGAAGAGGCTGATTTGAGAGCAGCCGCATATCGAAGTCGAGTCGCCCGATTGTACAATACCAAAGTTCGCCCTCGAACTTTTGAACTCGGCGACCTCATTCTCAAAAGAATCTATCCAGTTCCTTCACACATGAAACCAAATTAGGAAGGACTGTATGTGATTACATGAAGACTCGGGGATGGTACATTCAAACTATCGACCGTTGACGGTCTTGATTTGCCAAGGGCCTGGAACAGCGAAAGTCTCCGTCGCTATTACACATGACAGGCTTTATTTGTTTCATTATCTCTTTCCATTTAGCAATTTGTTTCTGCATTTCGAAATTTGAATCCTGTAATAAGGCAACTGACTTTGCCGCATTTTCTTATTTCAGCAATAAAATGCCATCTCTTCGAGCCAGAGCTGTGATTCATTGAATATAATGTATGACATCACGATGCACGGAGAGATAAGTCCCATCACATGGTGGGATTTATTCAAATAGAGAGTGGCTGTGATGCGACCGGTCACTCGCTAAGTGAAACCCGAGCTTGGGGGCAAGTCATTACACCAATGCTAAATAGGATCAACACACAACGATCCTACGATCGACTTCGTATTCTCAGAGTGCGAAACGGAGTATAAACATTCGACTCTGTGTTCCCAGAGTGCGAAATGGAGTATAAACATTCGACTCCGTGTTCCCAGAGTGCGAAGCGGAGTATAAACATTTGACTCCGTATTCCCAGAGTGCGAAGCGGAGTATAAACATTTGACTCCGTATTCCCAGAGTGTGAAACGGAGTATAAACATTCGACTCCGTGTTCCTAGAGTGCGAAACGGAGTATAAACATTCGACTCCGTGTTCCCAAAGTGCGAAACAGAGCATAAACATTCAACTCCGAACTCCCGAAGTGCGAGTCAGAGTGTGAACAACCGCTCACAAGATGACTTGTATCCCCAGAGTATGGATAAAACGATTCATAAGGAAACAAGTGTGGTTCGACCGCTCGATCCTCACTCCTTACGATCGCAAGCTGATCACCATAATTACACCCCGGAACTAGGGGCAGGTTCAAGTGCTAATCACTACCCGAAACTGCATGGTGTACAAGTCCGATTCAATCTTCGATTACAAATCAAGTCCGAAATTTCCAGACTTGATAGATAAAACAAGCTATGCTTAAGCGTCAAAATAATGCAAGCACATCGGACTGAAGTTCGAACACTGCAACATTTAAGCGTAAAAGGAATTTAAGTTGAAACAAGAAGACAAAATTTTATTCCAACTAATCAAAAGCAATGGTTCATACACGAGCCTTTCCGAAAGAAAAATTCCTACTAGCAGGGGCCGAACCCGCATCTAAACACGGCCTACGAAGAGAAAAAGATAACAAAATTCCTGACTGCAAAAAGGAAAAACATATGCCTAAAAAGGGTCTGTCTAATCTTTCTGCCTCCTCAGCTTCTTCTTCCTCGAGGAGCTACTGGAGCCACTAGTGATCTTTCGTTTAGAGCCTTTCTCCTTAGGCGGGCTCCCCTCGGACGAAGGCATGATGTCGACATCATCCTCCGAGCTAGAATCTATGGGAATGCTTTCCGCAGGAGGAGTTGGGGGAACGGGATCTACAGCCGGGGGCGGGACTGCCACACTAGCATCAATGAGCGTGCCCCCGGGAGATACAATCATAAGGGGAATAGGGGCCTGCACTACTGCTCCGCCACCCAAGCCACCACCATGCGCCGCAGCTGCCATCTCGCCATTGATCTCAGCCAACATCAGTGCTTCTCGCTGTGCTCGGGCCTCACTATGCGCCGTAGTGATCTGAGTTGAGATATCAGAAGCGGATGAGAATCCACCCGGGCCGAACGGTAAGTCTGCAAAAGGGTCACTCTGACGGCCGAGGAGCTCGTTTATCATCTGTTCATCTAAAGAAAGTGAGCTCCCCTACGTTACTTCGACCGGCGCAACTGTCGCAACGGAGGTCGCCTCAGAGATGATGGCTCCTGCACTTGGCATGATTCCTGAGATGCAGGTAGCGTAGCGGGTGCAACATCAATCACTGATTAAAGGAGAGAAACATTTGTTAGTGTATGCTTCTATACAAATTCTTCAGTCCAAGTAAACAAGAGATTAGTTCAGAGTACCTTCCTCGATACGGCTTGGGGTCGTCTGAACAATTCCAGAAGGATGCTCCTTAATAGGAGATAGACGTGGCTGGTCTGGATCATATGCCGGTATAGGCTGGGACTCGATCGTTGGAGTTGGCTCAGATTGAGATGACACGACAATCTCAGAACTCGTAATATGGTGCACAACACCAGAGCTTTCTCCAACTTCCTAAGACTGGGCACCAAGCCTCTCCTTCTCATGAGAAATCATGGAGCCATGGAGAACTTTCTTCTCGTCATCATTGAGTATGCGATTCTCCAACACAAATTCATCGATGGCTTCATCAGGGTGCCCATATTTCTCCTCTTCAACTAGTAGGTTCCAGGCGTTGTAGAGATGTGTTGGGTAATCATCGAGCCATGTCAGGTCTCGGTGCCTTAGCACGTTGGCATTGTAAGTGACAAGTAGCTCTTCTACCTCAGCCTCAATCCTGGCCTCCGCCTGCCGTACCTTCTCATCAACCCCAGCTTCAGCTTCGCGGATTTTATCCATAGCTGCTTCCTTCTCCTTCCGGAGCACCACCTCCTGATCACAGGCCTCCTGAGCAGAGACATTGGCCGCATCCTTCTCCCTCGCCATATTAGAGAATTTTGATTTTAGCTCATTAAGCTCCTTAAGAGCGGCGTCCCTCTCGGCGGTAATGGTGGTGTTCCTATGACCCATGTCTTCAATGGCGGTATAGTGCTCTTGTTTCATTCTGGTCATGGCCGAGTTTACTTCATCGACCTTTTTTAGAGCTTCCATTTCAGATTTACGGGAGGACTCAGCCTCAGTGTTGAGCACTTTCACGATTCGGTCTTTTTGACCCAACTCCTTCTCAAGCTTTTTAATGGCGGCAGCCCGATCAAATGCTACTTTGGACGCTTTCCTCGCGGCCCTCGCCCACTCCTTATACTGAAAAAATATGTCCGCAACATAATGATAGATAGTGTTTTCAGCTGATGGCGGAATTCTCTTCAGATGTGGAGGAAAGACATAACCGTCAAAACAGATATCGGGGAATTCCTTCCTCATCTGTGCCAATTTAAGTGCTCCTTCCCCGGTCGGATCAGTCACGACCGGTGCAGTAGTTGAGGAGGTGGCTATTTCAGTCCCGCGTGGAGGATCGGGCCTCAGAGCTTGAGAAGACGGCTTAGGCCGTGAAGTTTCAGGAGGACGGGCAACTACTACCGTGGGCGGTACAGAAGTCCTGGGAGGAGGAGAGCGAGATCGGGATCGGCGCACGTATCCCCTGTCTCTGTCGGACCTCTCCTGACCAGAGTGTCCCGAATCGTAATCCCTCTCTCCCTCTCTCCTGCGTGGCTCATAGTAACGGCGCTTGTTGCGCAAACTACCCAGCACGGAACCTCGTCCAGACATCGTACCTGAAAAATAAAATACGGAAGATCAGTAACTGTTTACGTTATGCTGTTTATGGTTAGAAAACTGTGTTGTGCCGTGAAGAGTGTATGGATGTGTAACCCCCCGAACCAACCAGAAGTGTCGATCGCGCTAGTGGGAAGAGACTCGCTAACGTCGAAGGTATGTTGCAGTTCATCCAATTCAACGTCGTGTTGTTCGGACGCAAGGTCCGGAATTGGAAGGTCAGCGAGCCCTTCGAATTGATTTTCGGTCTGCAGGGAGGATGCCTCCGAGATCTTAATTCCTAAAGGAGGGCGGTTTAAGACTACAGACTTCCGTCTCCCAGATTTAGCCTGTTTAAAGGCCGCAACTTTGCCCTTTCTTTTATCGTCGGAATCCGGGGTTGCATCAGCAGGCCCGACCAACGGCTCCTCATTGGTATGAGTTCTCTCGGAGTCAGGTTCCTCAATCATTACGACTTTGGGTTTCTTCCGCTTGACCTTTTCTCTAGAGACAGTCCTTAGTGCGCCATCGAGCCTTATGCTTTGTCTCCGCCCAATCAACCCAAGAATTCTAAGATTCCGGTCCGTCAGCAGCAATTCAATATTCCTTTCTTCACCCGGAATTTCTTGAAGGACTCGGACTATCTCTTTGTAATAACCGCCTTCGGGTCGCTGGATTATTGCTGGGAGAAAAGAAATAGAAAATATGAGTTCAATTTCATTTATGAATTTCCTTGTCAACTACTTGGGAAAGAGACGATACTCACGTTTGAACAGCCATCTTCTGGCAAACCTTGGAGGACATCGAACGTAGAACCACTCCGACTTGAAGTAGCTCAGCCTAGTCCACGACCCTGTGACCACTTGGCAGTTTCTTACAGACTCCAAGAATGTGAAAGATGGGCTGTCGTTTCGGCTTTTGAAGTTGAACAGGTCGGGGAGGTCGATAGAGGTACTCCATAAATACGATGAACAAGCTGTTGAGCGAAGCGTATCCATTCGGGTGTAGCTGAGACGGGGCAATCCCCAGATAAGCCAACACTTCTCTTATATAGTCGTTGAACAGAGGAAGTGTCCCGGCTGTGCACGCATGGCGATTAAACACAGTATATCCCTCCGGGGGATTATGCGGTCTGTCATCGGGTCCCGGCAGTATTACGTCGTCCAGCGACGGACCATGCCTTAAGCATATTCTCCCTAGCATGTCTTCAGAAATGTTGGACGGGACAGAGTCAGGTGTACTGTTGATGAAGGATGCGTCAGGCAACTCGTCCGGAGCTGGACCGATGACTTCGGCCTCAATGTCCGGTATTTCAAGTCTAGGAGGGGTTAGATTCTGAGTTTGTTGCTGCTGCGAACTTGATGGTTCCATAACTAGCTAACTCACGAGAAATCATTATTAGACGATAAAAAGCCCGTGCATTCCCCAGTGTAAAGTGTATGAATGTGTAGTGCAGTGCAAGTGTTGTGCGTGACTTGAGCAAATTCTGCAGAATTAAAGAAAATATGCAAACGATAAAACTTCGAAGTACAGTAGGAATGACCGTCATCGCTGACCGTCACAACCATACCATCAAGATATTGGCGATCGATTCGAGCTAAAGTCCATTACCACGTTGTTAAGTTACA
Source organism: Allium fistulosum (assembly GCA_030737815.1). Lineage (NCBI taxonomy): Eukaryota > Viridiplantae > Streptophyta > Magnoliopsida > Asparagales > Amaryllidaceae > Allium > Allium fistulosum. Next base: position 1,119,593,187 of record CM060904.1, on the reverse strand, counting down.
GTTCCGTCGACGAGCTTCAAAAGGCAGTCAAATATGCAGCTCTGTGATCAAGTTCAGTTATGCAAGGCAGAAGCTCGTCGGAGTCGAGTGTCAAGGTATGCAAGAGTTCACTAAGTTCGTCGAATTTCAGTATGGAATCGATCGCAGTTCAGATTCAAGTCGAGTCGGAGGCGCAGTATTTTTCGTATCAACCCTGTTCGAATCGATACTTTCGTATCAATCAAGGGCAACTCGATACTTTTCATATCGATAGGCATCGAATCGATAACATTTCGTATCGACCGGAGCAGTGGATTTTGGATCGATCAGGAAAGCTTACTTCATATCGACCAAGGGTAAACGACTTCGTATCGACTAAATCCATTGGTTTCGTATCGATTCGAAACTGTTGACCTTATGTCGATCATTCCTGGTCCTCGTCTCGATCGTGGGAGGCATAATCTTGTATCGATTATATGGGCCAAGTACTCGCATCGGTCATTTTGGATCGACATAAGCCCCAACCATCTTCAATCGATGCGAATCTCTTCATCCCCTTTAACTTTTCAATCGACACGGAGTCATATACCCTGGGTCGATTCGAACCCTCCTATCCCGGATCGACACGAAATAGGGGTGAAGCAATTCTTCCACTCCTCCTCCTCCAATCAACATGAGCATCGCCATGGCCATCCTCGACCAAGCTATGGCCCAGATCTGGCCCTGACGCCACCAAAATTGATAATCAACAAGAACATGATGGATCTGAGATTTAAACTTCGTCGCTCGAATTTAGTCGTGATCGACTAATTACCTGAATTGAAGTTGGAATTCGAAGGATTAAAGAATAATGTTTGATCGATGCGAAGACGAAGCGCGGTTCTCTTTTTTACCAAGCTCCTGGATCGATGCGAAAGTAGAAGGCAACAGTAGAAAGTAAAAAGTGAAAATGGGCTAAGTCCCAGGTATTTATACAGAGCCTAGGGGTAAACTGGGTCGATTCGTCTCCCAGTCAACATGACCGATCGCAATCGGTCAAACGATGGATCGGTGCGAACGCTCTCTTCGAATCCATCAGACTGTGCTTTCATCGAGGCGAAGTAATCACCAAACTTCATCAATTCGAAGCGCACAACAATGGCTGCAATAATGACATTAAACTCCATCAATTCGAAGCGCACAACAATGGTTGCAATAATGACATTAAACTCCATCGATTCGAAGTCTCTATTTTTTGCAGTCATCGACTCACCGCGATACAAGTCGATCGATGCGAGCACCATTTCGTATCCATCTAACGCTTACCGATACGAACGATCATTTCGTATCCTTCGGAGATCATCGATGCGAAGCAAAGTACACAGCAATTTATGACCATCAATACGAGTGAACATCTCGTATCCATCAACTAGACCCGCATCGTTACGAGAAACTACTTTTCAAATCTTTCTACATCGATTCAGGAGAGGATCGATACACGAGGATAGCCAACGACAACCATCAAGCGTTGTTTCAACTCGAATTTCAAATCGGTTCAGGAGAGAATCAATACGAAGTTCGATAGGAAATTAAACTGACAACGACTCGTGGACATACAACGTTGATGAGAGTCAGCTAAACATTATCACACAACCGTTAATTACAGCAATACAGAGTACAACTGTCAACAGGAAATACGATAATTGCTTAGAGAGAAACCGCAGCTTGTCAAAGTACATCGTGTTTCCACAAGATATACTTTAGGGGGCAAATGTTATCCCGCCTTTTGGCAAGGCCAGGATAGCAAGAGATTGATTGAGAACCAAATGTCGCTTGTCATGGATATCGATGAATTCTTGTCCGAGTCCGGATCGAGCTACGATTGATGGGGCATGACCAGAAAAGCTAAGAGAACCAACGTTCCAAATTTCAAGTCAATCCGAGTGCACATGATCAAGTTATGATGGATGCAAGGTGAAGAGAAAAGCATGTTTTCGTATCCATCAGTAGGTCCCATTTCGTATCCATCAGGGAGCAGTGGTTCGTACCGATGAAGTTAGTCATGCTTTGAACCCATCGAGTTCGTATTGATGGACTTCGTGTCCTTCAATAGTCCTCGCTTCGTATTCATCTATTTCGTATCGATCAGAATGGCCAGGTCCACGTGTCAATGAACTTCGTATCGATCAGCCTTCAGCCAGAGGGGCTTGTTTGAATCCATCAGTGAAACGTCTGCTTCGTAACGATCACCCAACATCAACTTCGCATCCATTAGGGGTTCAATGCTTCGTATCCATCGCGAGACCACGTTCGTATCCATGAGCAAAGGCTGACTCATATCCAACAAGTCAACTAACTAAGGTGACGTGTAATCCATCAAAGCAAACGAGGCGAGATACATGGAGTCGAAGCAGTCAATACGGAGTGAAGGCCGGATCGAAGCGAAGCGTGCACGCCACATCATCTCGAGAACACGTGCAGTCATCGACACGAAGGGATGGAGTCGAAGCCATGGAGACGAACCAAGCAGCCTTCGAGAGATCTCACTTCGTATCGACCATATCTCGTGATCCACTGATCCAAATCCAATGATATTTTCAGGGAAGCTTGCATACGCACTGAAGAATGTCCCTGCCAAATTTCAGATGAATTGGACATCATCTTGATCGATACGAAATGGATTCGTATCGATCGCAGATCGAGGCGAAACTTTCTAGAAATGGTCGCGTGGGTCCCCTCACGTGCCAGACCAAGTCTTCCGAAGTTTGAGCGGAATCTCAGCCTCCTACGCCTATAAATAGAGCCCCAGAGCATACAGAAAAGGGGGCTTTTTTATTCTGAAGCGTCCAGACTCTACCGGATTGAGATTTGCATCTTATTCCTACTGTTGAATTCGAATTCCAAACTATAATTCACTATTGTTCGCTGTAATTGCTTGTAATCATTGAAAGAGAATCAATAAAATCATCAAAACTTCACAGTGGACGTAGGCTACGCCGAACCACTCTAAATTGCTTGTCTTTGAATTTTACGTTCTTGTTTGTTGGAGTTTTTGTTAGATAATCTCTGTTTCACATTTATATTCTTCATTTTATCTCTTCAAATAACTCTCGAAGAGTGTTGTGCCCATTTTTGGTACAAACAACATCCATCTTGAGTTAACAAGCGAGGTCGTTAGATGGACGGGTCCATCTTCCTCGAACTTGGTTTAAATATGGGCGAAGTCTTTAGGTGGACGGATCCACCCTCTTCGAGCCCGTATTAATGAGTTATACTCCAGTTTGCACTCTGGGAATCTGGAGTTAGTTAGAGGATTGTCGTGTATCAATCCTTTTTTTTGGGCTTCAGTGTGATGACTCGTCCCTGAGCTTGGGTTTCACTTAGCGAGTGACCGGTCGTATCATAGACACTCCCTATTTGAATAAATCCCACCGTAGGATGGAACTTAGCTCTCTATGCCTCGTGATGGTCGTATGACACATTTCAAAAAAAAATCACAACTCTGGCTCGAAGAGATTGTATTTTATTGCTGAAATTAGAAAATACGGCAAAGTCAGTTGCCTTATTACAAATTCAAATTTCAAAATGCATGAACAATATTCAAATGAAAAGTAGACTGAATAAACAAAGCCTGTTATGTGTAGTAGCGAAGAAGACTCTCACTGTTCCAAGCTCTCGGCAGAGTAAGACCGTGAACGGTTGATAATTTAAATGTGCCATCTCCGAGCTTTCATTCGATGACATACGGCCCTTCCCACGTTGGTTTCATATGTGAAGGGACCGGGTAAATTCTCTTAAGGACGAGATCGCCGAGCTTGAAGGTTCGGGGTCAGACCTTAGCATTGTATAATCGGGCGACTCGACTTCGGTATGTGGCTGCCCTCAAATCAACCTCTTCTTGCTTCTCATCCAATAAATCCAGAGATTCGACAAGTAATATAGCATTCGTCTTCGGATCATAATATGTCACACGATGAGAAGGTACTTCCATCTCGATTGAAATAATGGCTTCTGAACTGTAGGAAAGAGAGAATGGAGTGTGGCCGGTTGCGGATATGTGGGTTGTCCGTTAAGCCCATAGGGATATAGGAAGTTCATCGACCCATTTGCCCCCGACTTTTTCTAGTCGTTTCTTCAGAATGGACTTTATAACTTTATTAACAGCTTCAACCTGCCCATTCGCTTCAGGATGTGCAACTGCAGAGAACTTCTTCTAGATGTGAAATCGTTGATAGAAACTCTTAAATTCACCACTATCGAATTGGGCTCCATTGTCGGTGATGATGGTATGTGGGAGACCAAATCGACAAATAATGTTGCGTACTACAAAGTTGATCACTTTCTTCGTTGTGATAGAAGCAAGGGGCTCAGCTTCCGCCCATTTGGTGAAGTAATCAACTACAATGATGGCGTACTTCGCACCACCTTTGGCCAGAGGTAGAGAACCAATAATGTCAATGCCCCATACTGCAAACGGCCATGGACATACCTTCTGAGTTATTTTGGTAGGTGGGGCTCTTGGAATCCGAGCGTGCTTCTGACATCTGTCACATTTCCTGGTGTAATCCGATGCATCGCGATTTACAGTCGGCCAATAGTATCCATATCGGAGCACTTTCTTGGCAAGAACTTGCCCTCCGGTGTGATCGCCACATTCTCCTTCATGTACATCATGCAATACTCGTTTGATTTCATCGTGGGCGATACACCGGAGTAAAGGAACAGAGTACCCTCTTCTATACATGAGTCCATTCTGAATAGTGAACCGCGAAGTCTTTCGAAGAACTTGTCTTTTTTCACTCCTGCGCTCTGGCAGGGTCCCATGCTCAAGATAGTTTCTGAACGGAGTCATCCATGACTCTTTATCGGGAATAACTTCAAACACCCAGTCGGTTTCCATCTAATTGATGCTCGGGGAAGATAATGTCTCCACGGGAATGATTCCCATTTGATGTGCCTTACCGATACTGGCTAACTTTGCTAAGGAATCGGCCTTCTGATTGCATTTTCGGGGTATGCAATAGATGGCATAATAATCGAACTGATCCAATATTTCCTGAACCCGGGCAATATAAGCAACCAGCCTTCGGTCTTTAGCCTGATACTCCCCCCGAACTTGGCACACGACCAATTGTGAATCGCAGTAAATCTCCACAGCAATAATTCTCAAATCTTTGGCAAGCCTTAATCCAGCGAGTAGGGCTTCATATTCGGCCTCGTTGTTGGTTGCACGAAAGTTGAATTTTAAAGCATAGCATATAGATCAGCCTTCAGGAGTTTTAAGTACAACCCCGGCGCCTGAGCAGCGGTCATTTGATGCACCATAAGTATGTAGCTTCCAGACATATTTAGGAGATTCGCTGGTTTTGGGCAAGTCCTCCGGGATAGTGAATTCAACGATAAAATCTACTAGGACTTGTCCTTGAATGGCTAGCCTTGGTGTGTAGGTGTTGTCGAACCGACTCAGCTCAATATTCCACTTGAGTAACCTACCAGACGTCTCAGGCCACGTAAGGACCTGTCGTAATGGCTGGTCAGTGTATATAGTGATAGCATGAGCCTGGAAGTACGGACGGAGCTTCCTCGAGGCGATGACAAGACAATAAGCCAACTTTTCCAGCTTTGGATAATTTCTTTCTGCTCCGGTCAGTCGTTTGCTAATGTAATATACTGGCCATTGTATCCGGTCTTCCTCCCAAATTAGGGCAGCACTGATTGCATTTTCTGACACCGCCAAGTAGATTTACAGTCTCTCATGATCAATAGGCTTTGACAAAATGGGTGGTGTGGAGAGGTGTTGAACTAGTGCTCGGAATGCGCCCTCACATTCTGTAGTCCATTCAAAATTTCGTTTCCCTTTCTTAATCAGATCAAAGAAGGGAATGCATTTGTCGGTGGATTTTGAGATGAACCTGCTCAGTGCTACTACTTTCCCATTGAGGCTCTGGACTTGATTTATAGTCCTTGGAGTGTCAAGATTTCTGATTGCCCAGATCTTCTCGGGATTGGCTTCAATTCCTCGAGTATTGACGATAAATCCAAGGAATTTTCCAGATGCGACCCCAAAGTGACATTTCAACGGGTTGAGTTTCATTCTGTACTCTCGGAGGATGTTGGACATCGATTCCAGGTCTTTGATATGATCAGTGGAGAATTGCGACTTCACCAGCATGTCGTCCACATATACTTCCATGGCTTTTTCGATCTGGTTAGCGAACATTCGATTAAATAGCCGTTGGTAGGTTGCTCCAGCATTCTTGAGTCCAAATGGCATGACTTTATAGCAGTAAAGTCCCAGATCGGCGACGAAGCTGGTATGCTCTTGATCGGGCAAGTGCATGGGTATCTGATTGTAGCTAGAATACGCATCCATGAAGGATAAGAGTTCATGTCCAACTGTTGAGTCTACGAGCTGATTGATTCGGGGAAGTGGAAAACTGTCTTTGGGGCAAGCTTTATTCAAGTCTGAGTAGTCAATGCACGTTCTCCATTTCCTGTTAGGCTTTCTGATAAGTACAGGATTGGACACCCATTCTGGATATAATGCATCTCGGATAAACCCGTTCAACTTGAGTTTATCTACCTCTTCCTTAAGGGCGGCAGATCTCTCTGGATCCATACCATGCCTTTTTTGCTTGACCGGGACATGTCGCGGGTCAATATTAAATGTGTGGCTCATGATGTCTGGGGAGATTCCACACTTGTCGGAATGTGTCTAGGCAAACACGTCGAGGTTTGACCGAAGAAATTCAACCAATTCCTCCTGCAACTGTTGGCTTAGCTGAGATCCGATCTTTATCATTTTAGAATCGTCATTATCGTCGATCGGAACATCGATCGTCAGCTCGGCCGGTGAAGCTTGACTGTCTTTACTTTCGTCTTCACTTTCGGTATCTCTCGGGTCAAGATCCCTTGGGAATTAGTTGGGGTGCCCGGGTCTAGGCCCAGGCGTTAGCTGTCAATTTTCCGCAAAGCGGACGTAGAGAGATTCCTTTATGTCCTTTCCTTTTTCTTTTCGCTGCGCCTCTCGCAGCTCGGCAACATAACAGGCTCATCCAGCAGCCTGGTCTCCCTGAACGACCCCAACTCCGTTGTTAGTAGGGAATTTTAAAGTAAGACACCAAGGGGCAATGGCAGCCCTGAACTCAGCTAGGGCCGGTCAGCCCATGAAAGCATTGTATGGCGAGTCTATGTTCAATACAACAAACTGTAATATCCGGACTCTCCGGCGTTCTCCAATTCCCAATTCCACTGGTAGCTCTACCATCCCAGTGGGTATAGTCACACTTCCATTGAAGCCATGAATGCGAGATTGACAAGGCTTCAAATCCTTTGCTTCCATCTTCATCTGATCATAAGCTCGCTTAAACAATATGTTCACCAAACTTCCACAGTCCACTAAGATCCTCTTCATCCAAGAAGGACCTATTTGAGCTGAAATGACAAGTGGATCAATGGTTGGGGCCTCGACTCTGTCGGCATCCCTATCTCGAAATACGATGTCATCAGTCATCGTTTTCTGTTGTTTGGCCGGAGCCCCGACCTCCAAATTACTATAACATTCGAAGCCTGCATGCCTAATAGAGCTGGCATATGACTTCATTTCCCTCCAGCTCTGATCTGCTGGATGAGGACCACCACTAACAGTATTAATCACTAGCCTCCAGCCGGTACGAGCGGGTTCCTCCGGTCTCGCCTGATTGGATATATGGTTCTGATTCGATGGGCCCGCACCTCCAGACTGCGGCGCCCGAACAAACTGCTCCAACTTTCTTTCTCGTATCAACTTTTCAATAATATCCTGTAAATGACGGCACTCATTCGTATTATGGCCATAGCTATCGTGAAATCTACAAAACTTTCCTGTCTGAATCTGTTTTTCCGACGATTGCTTCGAAGCAGGTTTCTTATATTGAATAGTATTGCAGGTCTGCAAATACACGTTTTCCAATGACGTATTTAAAGGAGTATAATTGTCAAACATAGGAGTCTTGTGTCGTGGCCCATGATTCTGATCTCGTTTCCTGTTTTGGTCTCCATTGCCTTTCTGTTGATTTTGTTTAAATTGCACTTTTCCGGAACTCTCCTCGATTTGTTTAACAGCGACATTGCTTTGGATTCCTTCTACACTGGATCCTGCGTCATCCTTTTTCCTAGACTGTTTCGCATCCTCCCTTCTCAAGAACTGGGCTGCCTTGGAATAGAAACGGTCCAATGATGTAGGAGGTTTTTCGGCCAACCAGTTGCCAAATTTGGAATCGGGATCGATCCCCTTAGTTAATGCCATCAGAATTGAGTTATCATTGGGATTACTTATCTCAGCGCATGCAGGTGAAACCTCTCCAAATAACGTCTAAGCGTCTCTCCGGGAGCTTTAGTGACGCTAGACAAGGTATTAACATCTTTCGGCCTGGTGACATGCATGCAAAACTGTTCAACAAACTTCGTTGCCAACTGGTCAAAACATGAGATAGATCGAGGTGGTAGACGAGTAAAACAAATAGTCGCTATGCCCCCTAGGGAAATCGGGAAACTTTGGCACTTGACCGCATCATCGGCTCGTGCAACATTCATTAACCATTCGTACTTTAAGATGTGCTGGTTAGGATCAGAGCCCCTTCATAAACGGGTAGAGTTGGCATTTTGAATCGCCGAGGCGGTTCAGCGTAGAGTATATCATCAGTGAAAAGGGTATGACTTCGGGAGATTCCGCAGTCGTCATTGGTGTGGCCTTGACTTTCGTGGATCATCTGACAGATCATTGTCGGGATATCCGGCATCTGGATGTTATGGGCATGCTAAGCTAAGGTATGGTCGGGTTCCACAATGTGAGATGGGCCGGTCGCGGTCGACGTCCATATCTCGCCTCCGTGGTTCAATGTCTTTAGGAACATAAGCTCAGGAGTATGATTGCGTTGACGGTGGGTTGGATCCGTTCGGTTCCGAGCATCAACTTCCAATTCAGTAGCAGTGGTGGTAGCGCGGTTGTCAGTAGTATGATAAGGAACATTACCTCTTCGGGAGGAGGGTCCGGTTTGATGGCTGGTTGACGGGCCAAATCTCGGTTACCTAAGATTCAAGGTGCGCTGATGTCCAGTAACCTATTTATAGCTTCCATCCAGCCGTGGGTGCGTGGATCTGTGATTAAAGTCCGAAGAGGCTGAACTTTCAGTGGATGAATAGGAAGCCTGGTCCCTTTTGGATCTCCTTCGTCTTTGACGATTTTGTTGATTGGTCAATTCCGCGTTGGAACGGAATTGCTGAGTAAGCTAATGGTGGCTTTGAGTCAGCTCTTGTATTAATAGTTGGAATTCTTCCCTGGTGACAGGGCCTTGCAGATCTGAGGGTCCGACAGCACTCTGGTCGGCAGGAGGAAGTTGTGCGAGGTTCTATCTGTCCCGTCCTTCTGGATCTGCAATTGTTGAAGTAGTCCTAGTGTTGACCATGGTGGATAACGAAGCTCTCTCCTAGACTTGGTACAAATTTGAATAGGATGGAAGAACTTCTGAACTTGAAATCTGGATCTTCTCCTTAGATTCTTGCAATCCGATATCGGTAGCAGATCTAATGAACAGGAGAAAAACTAGGTTTTCTCAGTGAAAGCACCAAAGTGTTTGTACCAAAATTGGGCACAACACTCTTCGGATGTGTTTGAAGAAATAAAATGAAGAATGTAAATGGAAAATGAGGAAAATCTAACAAACACACCAATCGATAAACAAAAAGAAATGCACAGAAACACATAGATTTAGAGTGGTTCGGCGTATGGCCTACGTCCACTATGAAATGGCTGACTTGTATTGATTTTTGCTTGCTGGTTACAAAGAGTTACAACAGTAGAATTCAAATACAATAATAATTTTGGCAGAGTCTGGATGTAGAAGAGCCAAAAGTCGTTTTTAGTAGGTCCTGGGCTACTATTTATAGGCGTAGGCAGCATATATCTTGCCCAGATCTCGGATGACCCCTTCTCTCACGTGGGTAGGCCCACGCAATCGATCCCCAGTCGTTTGGACTTGATCCGTGATCGATACGAATGAAATTCGTATCAATCAAGATTTAGTCCAACTGAGTCGAGATCGATCATGAACATTCCTGAGGTTGCACGCAAGCTCCTGCGAAAATTTGGTGGCATTAGGACTTGTAGATCTCAAGTTATGATCGATGCAAGTTTGAGTTTGTTGAAGGTTGCTATTTTCGCATCGCTTTTGTTCACATCGCTTCTGTTCGTATCGCTTCTGGGCACGTGCTTGCTAGTTGACGTGGTGCTAACTTTTAGGATCGTTCCATCTTTCATGCTGAGTGACCGAGTCTTCCACTTATATATGCTTTGCTCGTATCGACCAAGAATATCCCTTTCGTATCGCTTTACTGTGCCTAACTTCGTATCGGTCCCTCGCACCCTACTTCGTATCGATCCTTTATAATTGCCTCGTATCGATACGAACTTATGTTATTCGTATCGATAACTCAGAGGCCATTCCATATCACTTATGGGTTGGGTTCGTATCGATGGGAGGTGTTGATTTCGTATCGATCCGTGGCCGATCGGTACGAAGCATGTTTGGCAGTGGATCGATACGAACTGAACTCATGTGTCACTGCCGATGGATACGAAGAGAGTTATTCTGGATGGACACGAAGTGGGCTTGTCTGGATGGATACAAAGAGAGTTAATCTGAATGGATACGAAGCGGGCTTGTCTGGATGTATGCGAAGAGAGTTAACTCGGATGGATACGAACGAAGTTGATTCCCTTAATCATGATCAACCCATATCTCGAGCATACGGACTCCGATCGACTTGAAATCTGAAATGTTGGCTGTCATAGCTTTTCTTGTCAGGTCATAACAATCGTAGCTTAATCCGGACTTGGGAAAAATTTACCAGCATCCATAGCAAACCTTTGTATAACCTTTTTTCGGGATTAACTGTCTTTGATTTCCAGTCAATTCCTTGGTATCGCGGCCTTGCCAAAAGGCGGGATAACATGTAATTCCAATGCACTAAAATACAGAAATCCTTAAGGATAAATTAAAAGAATTATAAATCTGATAAAAATGGTCTAAGAAAAGAATGTGTGCAATATAAGTAAAATAGAAATGAAATAAAAAGAATAGAAAAGATAGAAAAGTCATAATTTAAAATAAAAAGGTTATAGATAGTCCTCTAAAACAAGGTATGGAACTAAAGGTTAAAAAGGAATAAAAGTAGAAAGTAAAGTAGTGGGGAGAAATGGGAAGTAAATGAGAAAAGGTATTTGAATCTTTTAAAAAGAAAGCGGTAAATGACCTTAAAGTAAATAACATATAAAAACACATAAAGAAAAAGGGAAATATTTTTAATAGCGAACAGTAGAGGCACAATAATTAAACAAGAATGAATGAAGACACACACACACACAAATGTAGCCTTAAGTATGCGTTTATGACATCTGTGAATTATATAAGTATGTTAGTAACTTAAATAAGAATGACATAGTAATTAGAATGGATTGGAATGCGAGGTCAGCAGTGTTATGCATAGAAGCATGCCCACAAAAAGGGGCTACCAGCAACTATGTATACATTATACCGATATGGGACATATCCAACTATAGGATATGTGGTGTTATATACGCTTACGTATAGGTGAAGGAATACCCTCAGTAGAGCCTGCTTTAATAAATTAGGGGGTACTGCCTTGATTGCGTTAGGCAATGTAAATAGGATGGTGAGCGGCTCGATGCTATGTTAGTATGTGTTGGTACCACATAGGTTGAGTGCGTCATCGGTCCTACGCGGTCAACGGAAAAGACAAGGTTACACCCAACAAGCTACACCTCCTATAAGGGTTGGACACGTTAGTTAATGCATTGCCATAGTTGTTTTCTAGTTTGTTTGTTAGGGCAAGGCTAGTTAACCTATAAAAGAGTTCTTTCAGAAACGGATGGGGTAGTCTGAGGAGCTAAGTCCTCTCTAGTCCATGGAGCTGAGTCCATAATAGGAAGCAAACAAGAAGTAAATTCCTAAAGCGAGATAGAATACGGCTAAATTATAGCGATGCCATTATTGGGCACGGTGGCGGTTCCTTGGTATACACGACGACAGGGATGTGATACTGCGTTGGTGATGGATCCTGATGGGGTGCCATGTTATTGATACTAATGCAGATGGTACCTTGGTCTAAAGGGAAACCATGGTACTTATATATATAAAATACACCTATATAATTGTTATCTCGCCTTTTGGCAAGGTCGTGACACCAAGAACTTGAATAGAAACTAAGGACAGTTCATCCTGGAGATCGGCTATACATAGGTTCACTATGGATACTGGTAAATTTTTCCTGAGTCCGGATTGAGCTACAATTGATATGACACGACAAGCAAAGCTATGAAAGCCAACATTCCAAATTTCAAGTCAATCGAAGTTCGTATGCTCAAGATATTGATCGATCACGGTTGAGAAATCCAACTCTATTCGTATCCATCCAATTTCGTATCCATTCCCCAAGAGAGATTCAGTTCGTATCCATTGCCTACTAACTTCCTTCGCATCTATAAAATGAAGCTACTTCGTATCCATCATGTTAACAACACTTCGTCTCCATCAACAAATTCTCATTTCGTATCGGTCTCCCTCCATCCATCTCGTATCGATCTCTCACCATCGATACGAACAACAACAACCACCGATCGATACGAAGAAAGCAACATGAAGCATCGATACGAAGGCGGCTGATGTGCACGTAAATGTGCATATTTTTACCACCATATTTAATCTATTTAAATTAAATAAATGATCATATTGGGTATTTTAACTTGTTTAAACCAAAATTCAAATTATTTTTAAATTGTCACATATTCATCTTCATATAGGGGCAAAATGGACATTTTTGTGCATTTATTAAATTGTAAAAATTTACTTGGAAATTTCTATATTATTTTTTAGGAATTTGGCTTCATATACAAGTGGCTTCATGAAGATATATACATGCACAAGAGTGAATACAAAGGAATGAAGATGGAAATAATTCAAAGCCATGATCATGGAGGACCCCACCGACCCACCTTCCTTCATGTACAAATTAGAAGCTAATCCACATGTTAATAGCCATTACACTTTCATGCACACTTAATGGGTGATTATTGAAGCTAATGGTTACTTGGCCACCACACTTCCTACAAGGGCATTTTGGGCATTCCCCCAAAATATGTTTCATGTAACCCTCTTCTTCTTAGTCTCTCTTCCTCTTAGTTAGTTTTTAGCTTAGAAAATCAACTCAAGCTCTCTTCTTCTTTTCATGGCTACTTAGCCATTTTTTATTTCATGTAATCTTTTTTCTTATGCAATGTTAATTAGTGTTTTATTTTACTTACATGCTCTCCTTCTTTCATGCTAATAGTGTAGATTTTATTTTATGCAATTAGATTAGTTCTCTTTTCCATTAGCTTTCATTTTCCTCTTCTTTTTGTTTTTGTTTATTTTACTTACATGCTCTCCTTCTTTCATGCTAATAGTGTAGATTTTATTTTATGCAATTAGATTAGTTCTCTTTTCCATTAGCTTTCATTTTCCTCTTCTTTTTGTTTTTGTTTATTTCATGTGCAAGCTACAAGTGTTGATATGATAACATAAATGAGAGGCTAATCCCTTCAATTTAGGGGTAATGAAGCCTCTAATCATGTAGCTTCAACAGTTTGATAATTATTGCTCTATTTGGTGCTTACATGAATGTTGATGTGATTTATTGTTTCATGCTGAATTTGATAGTCTATGTTGTTTAAAACAAATAAGCTATGCTTAAACAATCACAAACAAAAATTGCCTCTTCATCTATACATGATTATGGCAAAGACGTGAATGTTTAAATCAAAATTTAATGGCCTATATTTCTAAACAATAGTTAATAGGCCATGCTTAAAATAAATTTTCATTTTCAACTTTGTTGTCATTTTCATGAGAATTAAAAGTGGTTTAAAGGTTGTGCTATAGTTTGATGGCTTATGTTGAGCTAATTAATAGCACAAATAAGCCATACTTATGATAAATACATCATTTAAATTCACTAATGACCAAAAAAGAGAGATCATAATTTCATGTGTGTTGAACTATGTGATCTAGAGAGTGGATTTATCTCTAAATTGTCTTAGCACTCTAATATTTTTATCAATTTTCTTTTGTTAGTTTTCTATATTTTTAGCTAATCACATTTTCAACTTTGGTTAATTTGATTGATTAGAGATTTAAAATCTAACAATTCCCTATGGATCGACCCGTACTCACCATGTACTACAATAGTATGCCGTGCGCTTGCGGTATAAATTTTATTTCAAAAAATTTCGGCGATTTTCTAATCGATAGAAATTCCGTCGTTAAACAAGTTTTTGGCGCCATTGCCGGGAAATCGTTTTGATTTAATTTTCTATCCTTCGGATTATTTTTGTGTGATTTTATTGTGTGTTTGTGTTTGTTTTGTGTGTATTGCATTTAAAAAAAATATTGTGTGTTTGTGTGATTTTTGTTTGCATTTGTTTGGGTGCATGTTGTTCTAGTTGTTTTGTTTGTTTGCATTTCCATATTTACTGAAAAAACAAACACAATTTCCAAAAAAATAATAATTTATTTATTCACATTTGCATTTTTACATTTACATCTTTCATTTTTTTTACACATTTACAAGGAAAAAAAACTGTGCATATTTCCTGTTCTCTTTCCCTTGTCACTGCTACTGTTCAATCTATTCACTGTTGCCTTTCCAAACCCCCACTGCTACTTCATCTACCACCCCAGAACTTGCAACACTCATCTTACAACAACCTTCCCAAACAAATATACCAAACATCACAACTCCAAGCAACTTCCACTGCCATCTCAACATTTATCCCTCATTCACTTCACTTCACTGCCATTCACAAGGCATCAACCCCAGTCTGCCTCAACTATACACTTGCTTATACATCAAAACCTTGTCACTGTGCCTTAAGCAACCCGCTGCCTTCATTTCACATTACCCCTTGCTTATCCTACCAGTTGCTTGCTTGCTTACTTCAACTACCACCTTCACTTGTTTGACAAAGAGTTCAACACATCTCCACTGACAGCAAACCACCCATCACGACCACCATTTCATACAACTGCAACATCCATCTACACACAGCCATACTTCCACTGTTCCGCTCAATACAAACAACCCTACCATAAACTTCGACCAACATTCAACTGCACTAACCCCATTCAACTTCACGTATAAACTACTGTTGTCCACCCACCTGATCACCAAAGCAAACTACATCACCAAATACCCACAGAACCAAACCAACTGATCAACAAGCAAGTTCAAAACCAACTGCTGTTGCCGCCTACATACCAATTCCTGCTACCGCAACATCAGCTAACTACAAGCATTCCACTGCCCCTAATTACCCACACTTCTTCAGCCATCAAACAAACTACCACTGACCATTACATTGCTACCAGTCTATCACCAAACCACGATCATACCTATCAACTACTGCAGTGACCATTCCACTTGCATCACCACCTAGCCATTCTACAGCTACAAACACCTCGCCCAATTCCCTTACTCTCCAACAAACAACCAACTACTTTCACATTCCCAGCTTCAATCTTCCAAACAAAAAAAAGAAACTTACTGCCTCTAACCACATCACTGCCTCCTCTTCAAATTACAACTTCGACCAACCATCATCCATCAGCAGAACGCACGCAACCGCGACCTACCACCTCCGCAAATCACGAATTCCAACAACCTCCTGCAAAACGTCACCATCATCTTGTCACCCACAATTGACATCAACCCATTGGCAATTCACTACCACAGCAATACCCATATCCAAACCACTGCACTGCCTTGCTTCGACCACCAAATTACACTGTCAAGCATCCTTCGCCATAAACTACATATTGCTGCATTCCCCTCAGCTTGCCATTCACTACATAAACCACTTCATCCAAAGTTCCCAATCGGCAAATCTAACTAGTCACCTGAACTTCATCAACCACCTTCCAGCAACAACAATCAAACTGCCAACATATTGCAACCAGCCTACCCAAATCCAATCAAAAACGACGCGGGACCTCATTCCAACCTCACCGCAACTTCCTCATCACCTGGTACGAAACCAAGCCTTCGACCACTGCTTCAAAATCTCGACCAATCCCAATCGCAAATCCCCAATTGGCCAGAACGATGCCACAAAACCACGAACGCGAATCCTTTGCCCTCGACCAATCTCAACTCACGACTTCAATTTGCTGAAATTCGATTTGTTGTTTGCTGAAATTCTATTTGTTGTGTTTTGTGAAATTGGTGAAAATTCGATTGATTTTTGGAAATGTTCTTGCTGTGTTTTGGGGTATAAACGGTGGATGGTTTATATTGTGGGTTTTGGGTGGTGTGATATAAGTGGGCCGGGATAAAATAATAAAAAACGGGCCGTGTATAATTTTTTAGTTAAGTTTTAAATCCCTTCACCAAACAAAAAAACAGAAAAAAGAAATTTCCTTTGCTTTTGAATTGCTTGAGTTTTTGAATAGTTGTATTCATTTAAGAAAAAAAAGAAGGGTTCTCTTTGCTTCATTTGTTTTGTTTTGTTTCATTTGATTTTAATTGTTTTTATTTTCCATTTTTTTTGACTTCCTTCTCTTTAAAAAAAATTCTCTTTTGTTTCTCTTTAAAAAAAACAATCTCTGAGAAATTTTTTCAACACACGTAAATACTTTTTAGTTTCTTTTGTTTACTTTCATCTTAAAAAAAACAATTGTATATATCTTGTTTTTCATTTTAGGTTGCCAAAGCAAATAGGAAGAGTTGCTTGCTTTGTTGAGCTTGCCAAAAAATAATAATAACCGCTTGCTTATTTATAATTTTCATTTTATTTTCCTTGCATTGTATATATCTATTGTTTTTGTTTGTCTAGCATTGTTGTTTACTTGCATTTGAAAAATAATAATTCAGAAAACCAAAAACAAAATCTATTCGTAGTTGCATTGTTAATAGACGTTTAATTTCTGCTTTGCATTTCATCCAAGATTTTGATTAATAATAACGGTTAGACATCGATATCACTTAACTGTATATTGACAAGTTGTTTTCTTTAAACAATTTAATTTCTTGGTGTCTAGGCTACGACAGAGTAATAACCATTTATAAATATTACGGTGATTCATAAATATTATTGTGGTTGTTCCTCTGAAGGTACTTAATCCTTCGGCTGCATTGCTACGGTGATTCGTGGTGCACCGATAAATCCTGTCCATTACTTGGTTGAGAACTATCTTGTTGATTTAAGACAAAGTGTGATTATACAATTTTGGATTAAATTAGGATAAATAATTTGTAATTATAACCTTGCATTCATTTAGTTACATTAGTTCATGCATATTTAAAAAATAATAAAATAAAACAAGAAATTCAAAATCCAAAACTAAAAATAAAATTGTAAATATTTCTTAATTTAGTTTTTTTTCTTTTTCCTTCGAAAATTTTCAAATCAAAATTCCAAAAATAAAAAAAAATTACTTAGTTTTTTTTAGAAAATAAAAAATCCAAAAAAATTTAGGAAAACCAAAATCCAAAAAAAATTATAAAACCTTTTCAAAAACAAAGAAAAAACAAAAAAAAACAAAAATCAACTTCCCTTTTGAAAAATAAATTTTATTTGTAAATATTTTTCCTTTATAAAAAAAACCAAAAACATTCTTAAAAATGTCTGAATTTCCATATTCAGTTGCATTTTACAATAGTTGTGAAAATCAATATAATCCATATGATTTCACTCCAAATTCGTATGGATATTTAACGACGACTATTGTGTAAATAATTCGAATTTCGAACAACAAAATTTTCAAAAGGATGACCAACCCTCGACTCTTGAAAATAGCATTTCATCTTTACTTGAATTCTCTACACAACAAAATCAAAGTATAAATGATCTGTGTAATTCATATTTGTGTAATAACTCGAGTCAAGAATTTCAAAATTTTAATTCAATTCAAAATTTAAACGATTTCGATTATAACCCATGCCAATTCAATTTCGAACTCCAAAATGAATTTCAAACTCAAAATGAAAACAACTTTTCAAACGAATTTGACAATGGGAATAATCTTAACCACACTACGGTTGAAAATCTTTGTTCTTAACAATTTCAAAGTGAAAATCCTCATGCTAATAACTCTAAATTGGATTTTGTTGAGCAAATGAATGAAATTTACAATGATCACATAGATTCGTTGTTTGAAACATATATGAAACAACGTGAAAAACAAAATCAAATTCCAACGTGTGATGAGTTGAGTAATAATCCATCTTTTACCAAAATTGACAATTTTAAAATAACAACTTTTGAAACTGAAATGATGATCTTAATGAAGTTGTTGAAAACATGGTAATTGAGTTGGATTTCAATTCTTTTGAGGGTGTGGAACCAAATTTAAAATTCGATCTTCCTTTTCTTGATTTCGAAAATTTGAATACAACAACTTTGGATTTTGAACTTGACATATGCAATGAAGTTGTTAGTAATTCAATAAAGGAAGACGAATTTAACGAACATGATTTCTTTGGACTTTTTGAAAATGAGTTGTTGAATTCTGATGGGGAAGATTTAAATCACCATTTTGATTTTGAAATTGATAATTCCAAAGAAGTTTTCAATGATAAGCCTGAATTTCAATTTGGTGAAAATACAATTGAATTTGAATCAATTATTTTATCAACCCCAAAAATCATTGAAAATAAAACAACTCGTACGATTTTCAATAAAACGACATTCATTTTTCCAGATCCACATCTAACTTCGAAATCTTTTATGGTTTGGTTTTTCGAGCTTAAGCTGTGTCTCATATACTTGACGAGACAAATGAATCGGTTTTTGGAAGACCGTTTCATTTACTTTTTAACGATATACTTTCTGATCTCGTGTAAATACCGTTCATTTTCATGTAAATATAGGTCATCGTTTTATTTTTCTCCTTCCACTTGGGTTGACTGTAGGGACACAGTCAAAATCAAGTGTGGGGGAAGACTCATCTTCTTTTTTATTTTTCATTTTCTTCCAAAACTCAAAAAAAATTGTTTAAGCATTTTGATTTATTTTGAAAGAAACACTATAAGGTAAATATATGGTTTTGGTTTATTAAATTGAAATTTTTGAAAATTTATTCGTCTTAACAAAAATAAAAATGAAGTTTGATTACTAACGATAGTTTAACTAGTATATAGGAAGGTTCATACGTGATAATTATGAAATATATCCTAATTGAAAATCTTTGTTTTAAAAAGTGCTTGATTTAAAGTAAAGGATATAACATTTTTTTGTCTTTTAAGTTAAATGGTGCTAAGATGATTTTGCAAAACTCTCTCTTCAAAAAAAAAATTTAAAAAAAGAAAAAAAATATTCGTGTCTTTGTGTATATTTTTACTAAACACCTAGAGTCATGTGTTCAGACTCGTGTGTTCACTCACCATGCTCTGTACCCTTCTCACGTAAGCCCGAAAGGCAGTGCACGATCAGTATATCTGGCCTCAGTTTATCTGAGTTAGGTGTATATATATAAAAGTTCTTTTTTAATAACGCCTACAGTCGATAAGTGTTCACACTTGTGTGTTCACTCGCCATGCTCTGTATTCCCCTCACATAAGCTCGAAAGGTAGTTCACGGCTAATATATCTGGTTTCAGTTTACCTGAGTTAGGCATATGTATATATTGTTAATATTAAAAAAATAATATACATTTTCAAATAAGAGAGAGTAAGCAATTGAAATCCAAGCACTATTTTAACTTATTTGATTTGACTTGTTATTGAAAAGAAATAAAATTACCACTTTGATAAACTTTGATAATCAACTAAGGATCCATTTCATAGTTATACTTTGTTATCAACTGAAACAACGAGTTAAACTATAGTATATTTGTTATGATAACTTGATTTTTGTTGGAAATTTTGACGAGTAAATGACTTAAATTTTCAAGATAATGACCAAAACTTATGTTTAACTTATTTGTGTCGATTTAAAAGTAAATCATTCATTGTAAATATTTTCAAAAAACTTGTATGCATCCCATTGTAAATAAATCTTGCATTTTGTAAATATTTTCATCATGCATTTTGATTTTGTGGGTAGTATCCTCTTAAAACCCTCACGAGACAACACTCGTCCAACTGGGGACACCCAGAGGTTTAACGACTTGTTGCATACGTCCAATGCAATCGTGTTTCCTACGAAAACAAATTTATCTTAGTTTTTTTCCCTTTATTCGAGGACGAATAAAAAGATAAGTGTGGGGGTATTTGATGTGCACGTAAATGTGCATATTTTTACCACCATATTTAATCTATTTAAATTAAATAAATTATCATATTGGGTATTTTAACTTGTTTAAACCAAAATTCAAATTATTTTCAAATTGTCACATATTCTTCTTCATATAGGGGCAAAATGGTCATTTTTGCGCATTTATTAAATTGTAAAAATTTACTTGGAAATTTCTATATTATTTTACAGGAATTTGGCTTAATATACAAGTGGCTTCATGAAGATATATACATGCACAAGAGTGAATACAAAGGAATGGAGATGGAAATAATTCAAAGCCATGATCATGAGGACCCCACCTACCCACCTTCCTTCATGTACAAATTAGAAGCTAATCCACATGTTAATGGCCATTACACTTTCATGCACACTTAATGGGTGATTATTGAAGCTAATGGTTACTTGGCCACCACACTTCCTACAAGGGCATTCCCCAAAAATATGAATTATGGTTTAACACATGTATAAATACACCTTATGTTTCATGTAACCCTCTTCTTCTTAGTCTCTCTTCCTCTTAGTTAGGTTTTAGCTTAGAAAATAAACTCAAGCTCTCTTCTTCTGTTCATGGCTACTTAGCCTTTTTTTATTTCATGTAATATTTTTTCATATGCAATGTTAATTAGTGTTTTATTTTACTTACATGCTCTCTTTCTTTCATGCTAATAGTGTAGATTTTATTTTATGCAATTAGATTAGTTCTCTTTTCCATTAGCTTTCATTTTCCTCTTCTTTTTGTTTTTGTTTATTTCATGTTGCAAGCTACAAGTGTTGATATGATAACACAAATGAGAGGCTAATCCCTTCAATTTAGGGGTAATGAAGACTCTAATCATGTAGCTTCAACATTTTGATAATTATTGCTCTCTTTTGTGCTTAAATGAATGTTGATGTGATTTAT
The DNA here is from genome assembly GCA_030737815.1 of Allium fistulosum. Taxonomy (NCBI): domain Eukaryota; kingdom Viridiplantae; phylum Streptophyta; class Magnoliopsida; order Asparagales; family Amaryllidaceae; genus Allium; species Allium fistulosum. The sequence goes on along the minus strand of CM060904.1, from coordinate 1,119,572,002 downwards.
TGTTTCATGATGAATTTGATAGTCTATGTTGTTTAAAACATATAAGCTATGCTTAAACAATCACAAACAAAAATTGCCTTTTCATCTATATATGATTATGGCAAAGAAGTGAATGTTTAAATCAAAATTTGATGGCCTATATTTCTAAACAATAGTTAATAGGCCATGCTTAAAATAGATTTTCATTTTCAACTTTGTTGTCATTTTCATAAGAATTAAAAGTGGTTTAAAGGTTGTGCTTTAGTTTGATGGCTTATGTTGAGCTAATTAATAGCACAAATAAGCCATACATATGATAACACATCATTTAAATTCACTAATGACCAAAAAAGAGAGATCATAATTTCATGTGTGTTGAACTATGTGATCTAGAGAGTGGATTTATCTCTAAATTGTCTTAGCACTCTCATATTTTATCAATTTTCTTTTGTTAGTTTTCTATATTTTTAGCTAATCACATTTTCAACTTTGGTTAATTTGATTGAATAGAGATTTAAAATCTAACAATTCCCTACGGATCGACCCGTACTCGCCACGTGCTACAATAGTATGCCGTGCGCTTGCGGTATAAATTTTATTTCAAAATTTTTTGTAGATTTTCCAATCGATTGAAATCCGTCGTTAAACAGCGGCCTCCAACCATCGATACAAAGTAGCATGCAAGCATCGATACGAATAGAGCCACGCATGATCGATGTGAAATAGTATCGATACGAAGACGACAATGTCATACAAATCCAAACTTGCATCGATCATAACTCGAGATCTACAAGTCCAAATGCCACCAAATTTTCACAAGAGCTTGCGTACCACCTTGGGAATGTTCATGATCGATCTCGACTCGATCGGACAAAATCTTGATCGATGCGAATTTGGTTCGTATCGATCACGGATCGAGTGAAAACAGCATGGGATCGATCGCGTGGGCCCACCCACATGGGAGAAGAGGTCTTCCGAGATTTGAGCGAGATATTTGCTTCCTACGCCTATAAATAGCAACCCTGGACCTACAGAAAATGGACTTTTGGCTTCTCTATGCTGATACTCTGCTGGAATCACCATTAAATTTCAGTTGTACTGCTGCAACCTTTTATAATCAGTGAGTAAATTTCAATAAACATCAGTCATTTCATAGTGGACGTAGGAAATTCACCGAACCAATCTAAATCCGTGTGGTTCTGTGCATTTACTTATCTGTTAATTGGTGTGTTTGTTAGATCTGCTTCATTTTACATTTATTTTCTTCATTTTATCTCTTCAAACACATCCGAAGAGTGTTGTGCCAAATTTTGGTACAAACAATAATTATGGTCTACTTCGGGTAGATGGAGCATATTGTTTTCGTACATAGAGTCGAGACGACTAAGTAAAATAAAACGACATAACATGTAATGGAAGACAATTGACATAAACTAGTGTTATGTGTCAAATGTATAATTTACCAGTTTCCAGAACATTATTCTGACCCCTCCTCATTAAAATGCACATGATAGCTTTAGAGCGACATGTACCAGTGTAAGGCAGGAACGGTGGAAGGACAAGTTTCCTAATGCATGCTCAGCACTGACAGGGAAACTAGATATTGAAAGTGTCAATCTTGGTCAGTAACTTTGTGGTTTATTATATTTTACTATTCCGCTGTAAGTTATATCGATAGTACTCTGATATGCAATTATTTGTTTATTTGTAGGATACCAAATCAACTTGGTGGATTTAGGTCTTCAATTTAGCGAAATTCAGACCCATTAGGGTAGAGGTTGTTACATATGATATCAGAGCTTAGGTTAGTTGATTTTGAGAAATTAGGATACGTAAGTGAACATATTTGTATTTTGCCTATAAATATAAAAATATTATATGCAACTCCGAAGGATTCCAACTATAGATTTGTCCTAACCATACACCGAAATATGGATAAGTTGATTATGAGTCGTAATAATGGAAGAAGTTGAAGATGTACACCTACCCCAATTACCCCATGAGAAATAGGTCATATGGAAAGGCGTTGACTTAAAAGAGCATGGGTGAAGCAAATGGAAGGTCCCTGAAATTGGATAATATGTAACTCCATGGTTGGGCCCCCGATAGCCCAATGATTGTAGATCCCCATATGATTACCGATTGGTGCTATATAGAAGGTCCAGGTAAGGGGAAAGTAAGAGTCCATATGTTGTAGATATCCAGAAGCAATCGAGTTCCCGAAGGACGGTGTGAAGTAATCACTCCAAGATGATAGCATGACTTTTATATTTGAAAAAAAGGAGGTAAGTCGGAAAGTAAGTAGAAAAGAAGAAAAGTATAAAAGAAGGGACGAATAAAAATACACTCTGAGTTCAACCCCAAATAAAAGAATTTAATATAAAAGTTGAAATGATTTTAATATAAAAGTTTGAGAAATTATGTATATAATATGTAGGTTGCTGAATTATGGATCTTAAGGCTAATTTAACACTAGAGGGGAAGGGGTGAATAGTGTTTTCTAACTTATGAAAATCTTTTTGATTTTATTTCAAGATTAATATTAAATCACAGATTAACAATACAAAATTATTCTAACAATTAGTCACATATGTAATCACAAATAAAAATAAAAGCAATAAAGTAAGAGTTAGAGAGATGATACCAAGGATTTTATATTGGTTTGGATTTCTCTTACATCCGGTCCCGTATAATTACTTGAACATATTTATTTTCAAATGTCAATCTTTAACAATATAAAATGCAAACCCAAATACAATCTCGATTTCGAGGCTATGAGACACACCCTCTTATATTATAAGTCCCGGGTAAACTCACTTGATTTGACCGGGCTACAAGCACACCCATTAGATTTGAACGGGCTACTAAGCACACACACTTGATTTGAACGGGCTACAGTGGCACCCAAACAATCATGAGTAGAGTTGATAGTTTTTCCAAAGAGAAATTCTTGTGCTTTGGATATGATGGATCCTGTAACCTCTTGGATAACACTTTGATCTTTGAAATGAAAAATGATATTTCTAAAACAGCAAGAAAGTAGTATTGAATCAATACAATGAAGTATGAATTGATTCTATATGGTTTTTGAAGAGAATAGAGTATATTTTTCAAAAGAGTTTTTAAGAGAGTAAGGAGTGGGAAAAAAGTAAGTAAATAGTTAATAAAATTCATTTAGCACTCCTGCTTATATAGTGAATGAACAGATGTACCCATTCATGAAGGGTTTTGTTGAATAAACACTTCCATTCAAAATTTAAAAAACCATTTGGCGGCATGTATGTCGATATATATATATATATATATATGTATGTATGTATGTATGTGTGTGTGTGTGTGTATGTATGTATGTCGATATATGCTAGTGGAAATTGAAGATTGTTTTCTTCAAAATGTTTTGAAACTTTTATGCTTCGTAAATATTTTGAACATAGTTTTTAAATATTTTAAACTCTTAAATACTTGTATAAAATATTAAAAAATATTTTTTGAAAATTTAAAATAATTTATTTTTCTTTAAAATATCAAAGATCGAAAATTAGAGATAGAGATCAGAAATTTCTATCAATGACTTTAACAATATTTACTAATGACTCTATATACTAGATTATAATCTTGAGATCTTCGTTCCTTTATCTTTGAACTCATGAGTCTTCATATCTTTATCTTGAGTCTTTGTACTGTACAGTCTTCAATTCAGCATCTGTGTAATATTCTGCACTATATATTATAACTTGGAAAAATATTAGTATCAATATTTTATATGGTTGTGGCCAGCAAAATCAATAACTAAGGTATTAACAATCTCTCCATATTTGATGATGATAACCATTAAATATTCCTATATGTAAAATATGATATAACTCCCCTAAGTTACACAACTCCCACCAAATATATGCATTTGTATATTTTCCATTTTTATCTCCTCTACCATCAACAAAATTGGGTGAAAAACTTCCCCTAAATGATATACTTATAAACTGAAGAGTCAAAATAAATAATTAAGAATTAAGTGTTATGCTGAATACTATGGATTTACTTATGTAATTGTAATTGGACTGAAATAATTAAAGCATATAATGAATGTGATATGAAAGATGCAATATGAGAGACATAAATAAAAAATACTGGATATTTAATATGATATAATCGTGGCATATATTAATATATACAATGATATACAAATTATTAGAGGTAATAAATAGGGTAACGCAAACTTTATTCATTTATCTATAATATACACTTTAATACAATCAAATCAAAACCTAACTTATTTATTTTATAATCCACATTATATAATCAAACTTATTGTAATGATCCAAACTAAATTATTTATATATCGTTATTAAAATCTAGACATTTCTAGGGACTTCAACCCAACCTTCAGATCCAATGATTGGATTTGCTCTGATGGCATTCCAATCTTCACTGTCCTTGATTTGAGCATTCTAGGTTATTGGTTTGATCATCTTTGATCAGGGAAGAAATTAACCATCGAAGAGCATCAAAGTGTGTTGGCATCAAAATTGCCCACTAACACCTAATTATAAGTGAAAGCACCAATATCCAATCATAGATCACAGATAGAATATATGTAGAGAGTATAATAAGAAGAATATTCAAAATTCAAATGAAAGCAAGTAAAAAAGGCAAGATTTATAGTGGTTCGGCTAACTCCGGTCTACGTCCACTCCAGACAATCTTTTTATTATACTGAAATTTGATTACAATTACAATCCTGAATTCCAGAATGAAAATGGCAGAGTAGCCTCTGGGTAGAAAATGAAGAAAAACATAATGGAGAGATCCTTTTTTCGAAGCCAAGCCTACTGTATTTATAGGTGAAATCTCGGCTATAGGGCTTTCTCACCTACATGGGCCTAGCAAAACGATCGTCGAGCCCAACTCGTCTATCCTATGCCGACCCGAAGCAACACCATGCCGACCCGAAGTTGAACCCGAAGCGAACCCTATGCCGATCCGAAGTAGAACCCAAAGCAAATCTATGCCGACCCGAAGTAACAATGCCGACCTGGAGCAACACCATGCTTACCTGGAGCAACACCATGCCGACCCGAAGCTGAACCCGAAGCGAACCCTACGCCGACTCAAAGTAGAACCCGAAGAAACTCTATGCCGACCCGGAGCAACACCATGCCGACCCGAAGTAGAACCCGAAGCGAACCCTATGCCGACCCGAAGTAGAATCCGAAGCAACTCTATGCCGACCCGGAGAACATCCTATGCCAACCCGAGCTACGCCTTTCTCCAAGTCCTGCATCGTTTATCCATCGACTATGCTTAATCCTGGCTTTATATTATTATTCGTAGTTGATTGTACATCCATCCATCTGAACCAAGTTATTGATATTCCAGCCTCGATAATTGTAAAGTCTATTGGGTTAAATCCGCCTGTATACTGCCTTGCCAAAAGGCGGGTTAACACTTTGCCCCCCAAAACATGCCTTGCGATAGAAATGCGTGTTTTGTATTGCCGTAAGCCCGATGTTCGAAATCCATGGATGACCTATGAAGAGATCAATTATCTTGCTTAATTGTTAATAACGATTATTCAGGATCATTAATAAAATCATAGCCGTCCTAGGATGATGATGATCGCATGGGATCAAGCTTCTGTTGAGGTGAAATATAATCGTTCGAGATCGAGTGTCGTTCAAAGTGAAAAGTGAGTACCCGAATGGGACTTAGTATTATTAATGTTACATTTCATGTTCGAGTGAGTTTCAGAATCATTTGTTATGGTGGTTCATCGCCATCTCAAAGCATGCCTAAGGACCATTCGCGGTCCCGTACATGTGTAAGTGACTTAGCCGTTTTGGTGTAGGATTTATTGTTAGTTATTTAGTTCATGCCATCAAGAGACAACGACCTGTGCCTTTAAGCCGGGCTAGCTCTGATTTATGGCGGATGATGACTGCTCCTGTTCCATCACCGTTATCCATTTCCAAGCAAAGCCATCCAAATCCATGCCCCCAGCTCCATGGGGAGTTGTGCCAATCCATTTTCCTTGGTCGGGGTTTGCCCCCGGTTGATCCAATCCATATATAAGCCTGCTAATTTCTGCTGCAAGACCTGGATTCCAATTTCCAACTGTTCCAACATCCGTTAGTGGTCTCCAATTGTCATTTCCATCCTACCCCCAATCCGCAAGGGAATCCGAGATTATCCTCTTCCAAATGCACATCCGAGCTCTGATCCATGCCAAAATCCATAGCACCATCCAATATCTAGCCAAGAATTGAGTTAACATGACCCAGGGGCATGCCCTTGAGTGGGGAATGACCGGCACCGATCGCCATATAACGATCGACCATGGTTTTGCCGATCATTCCTGGTTGATCAGGGGCTGCTCCCGGCGATTGTACTCTATCCATCATCTTGCTTGCTTCTTTTCCCTGGTCCTGATCCTGGATTTCATCTGCTCCTGCCACTCCGACTTCGTGATCCACATTTCCAGTATTCCCTGCTACTCCATTCCCTTGGTTTTGCATTTCAGCTTGTCCAATCTATCGGAATAAGTTCTACATCATTTCCTCCTGCCTTTTCAGCATCCTATCCTGCATAGCATCCATCATCATCTCCATCTCATCTCTAGTAATGAAGATCGAGGTCTGATTAGCTCCTGAGGAAGCCTCCTGACTTCCTTCATGAAGGCTTCTCTCTGTTCTCTGTCTCTTTATTGATTTCCCAGCCATTGCTTCTTAAGTCTGAGTTCCCAAGCCTTCAAATCCAAAAACCAAACCTCCAAATCCCTGAGTGCTAGCTTTCTTAGTGAAAGCACCAAAATGTTAGCATCAAAATTGGCCACCAACACCCAATTATAAGTGAAAGCACCAATATCCAGTCACAGATCATAGATAGAATATATGTAGAGAGTATACTATGAAGAATATTCAAAATTCAAATGAAAGCAAGTAAAAAAGACAAGATTTATAATGGTTCAGCTAACTCCGGCCTACGTTCACTTCAGAAAAATCCTTTTTATTATACTGAAATTTGATTATAGTTACAATCCAGAATTCCAGAATGAAAATGGCAGAGTAGCCTCTGGGTAGAAGATGAAGAGAAACAGAATGGAGAGATCCTTCTTTCGAAGCCAAGCCTATTGTATTTATAAGTGAAATCTCGGCTACAGGGCCTTCTCACCTACATGGGCCCACCATAAAGATCGTCGAGCCCAACTCGTCCATCTTATGCCGACCCGAAGCAACACCATGCCAACCATAAGTAGAACCTGAAGCGAACCCTATGCCGACCCGAAGTAGAACCCGAAGCAACTCTATGCTGACCCGAAGTAACAATGCCGACCCGGAGCAACACCATGCCGACCCGAAGTAGAACCTGAAGCAAACCCTATGCCAACCCGAAGCAACCCTTTGCTGACCCGAAGTAACAATGTTGACCTGGAGCAACACCATGCCGATCCAAAGTAGAATCCGAAGCGAACTCTATGCCGACTTGAAGTAGAACCCGAAGCAACTCTATGCATGCCGACCCGGAGTAACAATGCCGACCCGGAGCAACACCATGCCAACCCGAAGTAGAACCCGAAGCGAACCCTATGCCGACCCGAAGTAGAACTCGAAGCAACTCTATGCCGACCCGAAGTAACAATGCCGACCCGGAGTAACACCATGCCGACCCGAAGTAGAACTCGAAGCGAACACTATGCCAACCTGAAGTAGAACCCAAAGAAACTCTATGCCGACCCCGAGCAACAATTCCGACCCGGAGCAACACCATGCCGACCCAAAGTAGAACTCGAAGCGAACTCTATGTCGACCCGAAGTAGTTACCGAAGCAACCCTATGCCGACCCGGAGAACATCCTATGCCGACCCGAGCTACGCCTTTCTCCAAGTCCTGCATCGTTTATCCATCGACTATGCTTAATCCTGGCTTTATATTATTATCCGTATGTGATTGTCCATCCATCCTTCCGAACCAAGTCTATGATATTCCAGTCTCGATAATCATGAAGTCTATTGGGTTAAATCCGCCTGTATACTGCCTTGCCAAAAGGCGGGTTAACAAATTGCTTCTCTTGTTCTTTTATCATTTGCATTTGGCTTAGTTCCAAATGCCTTTGATTTATTAGAATAAAAGGGAGAATATCTTTGAATGATTGCAGTGTCTCTTTAAGGTATTCATAAAGTTTTCGGTGTGGAGAAGGAATTTTTATTAAGAAATTGAGAGTGGATGGGAATGGATAATGAAATGATAAGTGAACTTTTCTGGAAGAAATAGGCTTAAATAGGAATGAAAATTCGTTTGGAATGATTTAATAGATAGTATTTATAATATTTTTAAAATTTAAAAATTTGCCAAACGGCTAGGTTATGTCGACATATCCAATATATGTAAGTCGATATATATGCCAAAAAATTGTTTTTCAATTTTTCTGATATAATTTTAGTTTCAACTTAACATTATTATAGTTCAATGATTTCTAGACATTAGTAGAACAACATAAAACAACAAGAAATAGACTTCATAATTAAAGATAGAGAAATACACGATTTCAAAGAAAAATCAGAAAAAATACATAAAAATGACATGAAATAGAACTAGATAAATACATGACAAAGGTAAAAAGGTAAATAAAAATATCTAAAAGGATGATGATGAAGAAGAAGAGTTTCCACTAAGCTTCCTAATGATTTTCTCAAATATTTGTCCACTTTGTTGGAGAGAGAAGTGAACTTTTTACTAAAGGAATATTTAAGCTTCTTTTGATTTTTGAGAAGCTTCTCTTGGTTCTTTATAATCTCTTTGTTGGAATGGTGAGAAGGTTTGTCAAAGCTTTTTAAGGAAGTGTCCATTTCCTCATCCTCTTCTTCTTCTTCTTGATTACCCTCTTCTTCAATTTCTATATCGTCGCCTTCTTCTTCTTCTTAATTACCCTCTTCTTCAATTTCTATATTGTCGCCTTCTTCTTCTTCTTGAATTTCTTGCTCTTCTTCCCATGCCAACCTTTATTCTTTTTAGTGAAGAGTCTCATATGGTTCAAAGTAGGGAGGAATATGCACTAGAGAGAGTTGGCCTTGTCACAAACTTTTCGAGGCAAAGTGGGTTCTCCTCGTAAATTAACACCAAAATATTCGAACACTCTAATAAGATACACACCTCGGTAAAGTGTGTTCTCATGTCTAAAAATATTCTTTTGGACAAAATCGTCTAAAATGACTTGTGCTCAATTAAAGTAGTTTAGATAGATGGGAAAAGAGCTTTGAAAACATTTTGAGTTGAGTTATTGTAATTTCCCATCCTCGGAGTGATGCTCTATTATAAAATGAGACTCGTAGGTCTTGATTTTGGTCAAAGATTTTTGTGTTTGAAATCAAATTCTTCGTCACTTTCAAAAATATCATGAAAAACTTCACAATTTTGTTCATCAATTTTAAAGGTGGAGAGGTCAATTTCACTAAATTTGCAACCAAGTATTCAACCCAAAAGTCCATAATCTAAACAATACTAGTGCCTTTCACACCACTCCAAACTTATTCATAGAAGTTTTCTATTTAAATTTACATAAACATTTTAACTAAATCTGGATAACATACAAAATCATTTTGAGAAGAGTCGATTAAACCAAGAATATCATTTTGCAAACAAAGATCTTGAAGATCATAAAAAGAAAAATCACCATATTTTGCAAATCTTCAAAGAAAAACTTTTCCAAATGTAGGATATTCAAAATAAGTATCTATGGCTTCTGTAACAACCCGCATATTTATCGATTTTATATTTAAATATTTTATTTAAATATTTTATCGTTAATCGGATTTTGGTCCGAAAAGCTACTTTTTGCATACGGTCAAATTAGGACTCGAGACCACCCCCATTGAGTTCAAAATGATGTTTGCGATCTTTTTGAGTGTAAACTTCGATATGTTTGGAGATAGTGGAATTTTCATCACTTTTGGCTTTGGGCTTTTGGTTTGGGCTGAACCTCTTCGAACTCAGCCCAACACCCTCCTTCTCTTCATACTTCTAATTTCTTAAACTTTGAAGCTTTAACAAAAATGGTGGAGGGAATGGGAAATTAAAACTCCATAGTCTTCTTCTTCATTGCTAATCCAACATCTACTCCAAATACAAGTGAAGAACATAGATTCAAGCTTGTGATTGTTCTTGCTTAACTCTCAAGCTTCATATCCATCAATTTCCGTGAAAAGGTGAGATTTTTAATCTCACATCTTGCCTATAACTGACATTGGACTGTTGGGAATGATTCCCCATCACTTTAGCATGTACATTTGCATTTGGTTTGGATTGAATTGGTGAAAAACCCAATTTTTAGTGTTTTGGCAAAATTCAGGGCTTAGGTCGTTCGGCATTGGGGAAGACAGGCCTGTAAATCTTCGTTCTGGGCTTAGGTCGTTCGGAAGATAGGTCGCTCCACTGCTAGGTCGTTGGGAATTAACTCGTCCGGCCTTGCCTACTCGTTAGCTCGTTTATCCCATAGGTCGCTCGGCGACCTAAAACAATATTAGTTCGCGACCAATTAGGTCGTCCTGTTTTCCTTCGCTAGGTCGTTTCCTAGCTCGCGAGCATTTAGGTCGTTCGGCATCGATAGGTCGCTTGGCCTTGTTTAAGACATTAGGTCGCTCAGCCTTGTTTATAACTTTAGGTCGTTGGCATTTAGGTCGCTCGATTTTGTTGCCGTTCTAGGTCGTAACCTTTAGGTCGTAAGACCTTGTTTTCCCTTAGGTCGCGTGCTTAGGTCTCACTCCTAAGTCGTAACCCATTAGGTCGTTCGATCTGTTCTACATTAGGTTGCTTGACCATGTATCCCTTAGGTCGTTAGACCTTACCCTTTAGGTCGCTCGACCATTCAACCTGTTAGGTCGCGTCCTTCCTTGCCACGGCCAAGAGTTAGGTCGTTCGACCTGTTTTCCCTTTAGGTCACTCGCCTAGTTAGGTCGTATGGATATTATAGGTTGCGCCACATGCTTAGGTCGTTTACCTAGGTCGCTCAGCATACTATTTTTAGGTTGTTCGACCTATCCTCTAAACCATTAGGTCGTTCGCCTCGAATTAGTTGCATCACTCGCTTAGCTCGACCGTGTTAGGTCGCTCACTCCATTAGGTCGCGAAATAAGATAGGTCGCACCATGCTTTGGTTGTTCCATCACCTTAGGTCGCTCGACCTATTTGCTCCATAGGTCGCGCCATCTTTTAGGTCGAATGCTACTCCCTGGGTCGTAGCTCCTTAGGTCGCTTGCACTTTGGGTCGGCCACATTAGGTCGAAGACTTTCCTAGGTCGTAGGCCGTGGAGTTTAGTCTGCATTTCTACTTTGATGGATTTGGAATTGAATTCCTTGGATTTTTCTCACGTCTTCGAATGTGAAATTTTGTGATTCGATTTGTTTCAGCAATCGTTTTGTGACTTGTCACTTTAAAAATGTGAAGGCTTCAATACTAGTAGCGAATATCAAAACACTTTCATCAAAGCAATTTCAACACTATTTTACTACAAAGCTCTCTTTCTCAAACCGTTTTCCAATCTACTAGTATATACAAGCCTTTACTTCACTCGGATGAGAAATCTAATTAAACGGCTTAGTAAAACAAGTGGTATGAAACACTTGCGTTCACTTCGTCGGTTAATTCTTGGACTTGTTCGATTGAACCCTTTTGTGAAAATTTCCTAGTGAAGATTCACAGCTTGTTCGTAAATATTTAAGTTAAGCAAGTGGTTATGGGACATGAAGCTAAACTCATTTATTTACTAGCATGGTGTGATTGACACTTCTTTATGATCATGACGATCATTTTTGTGATTTAGACTAGCGATTGAGCGATGTCTCTTTGTCTGCAAGGGAGACTAGACTTCGTTTGTGTGATGTTTCTACTCACATCCGTGGAGAATTCGGCTCATAGGTCATTGGACCATTCATGGAGTATTCGACTCATAGGTCTTCGGACCATTCATGGAGCATTCGGCTCATAGGTCTTCGGACCATTCGTGGAGCATTCGGCTCATAGGCCTCCCCCTTTTTATGTGATTTCTGGATTTCGTGTGTTGATTTCTGGAATTTGTGCTTCACCAATTTTCATGATTTTCATTGATATGATATCAATTTTTGTGCATTGGTGAATTTGTGTGTCATTGACTTGTTATGAATACAAGTTTAGGGTATGATACCCTATTTTATCTTTGAGAAGATTCTTGTGATATTGATTAATCTCTGGTTAATTTTCAATTACATACTTATAGTAGTATGCCATTATAGTTATTACATGTTCATGCCATGTCTTTTACTTTATACCATATCATCTGATATTTATAGCTAGACTGATCCGTTTATTATTTTCTTATAAATAATACTCGGGTCAGACCGAGATGTTACAGGTGCTTCTGCTTGACTTCTCTTCAGGATTATTCTGACTTTTGGCTTACTACATAGATTAGTAGTTTTTGGATGTACACATTTGAGATATAGACTCTATGTTGTGTACTTATTCTTTTGTATAGCACGTGTTGCTATTCTTTTGTATTATCGTGGATCTTTCTGACCACTACTATGATGTACACTTTCATGTGTTATATATATATATTCATATCTTTTTCCGCCTTTGTGATATGGATGTCTGTGACTGATTTATGTTATGTTTATTTCTATGTTTGTTTCCGAAGACTATATATATCCACTGTGTGATAGCTTTGGGTTTGTATCAGTATGTCGGATTTCCTCCTTAAATGATGTACATGCTATACTATCTGACATATCGGTGCTCGCACAAAGAACTTACAGGATGGTCGCTCCTCAACAGCCTTATTCTCCGTGCTAGTTGACAACATTACACCGTAGTGTTCTTGGCTAGCGTGGGTATAGAGGTAGGGCATCATAGCTTGGTATCAGAGCCAAACTTAGGAACAATGTAGAATAACTTAACAAGGATCATCGTCCTAAGTCCAACTTAGGAGTCGTGCCTTAGGATTTAATTCGAGTCTTCGTACCGATTTATCCTATTTCCTTCTACGAATCCTTGTTTTATCTATCAAGATTTGCTTGATATTTATTTGGAGAATAACTTTTCTTCTTCTCTTTTTCTTAAAGGAGAGAATGTCTAGACCAGGTCGTCCTAGAGCCGGACCATCTACTGTCACTCCCCAGGATGGAGTTTTTATGAATGCTCAACAGCTTCTTGATTTAGTAAAGAATGCTCAGGCAGCCGGTCCTAATCAGGAGCCTACTCATCCTAAGTCTGGATTTGCACGTTTGTGCAACGATTATACCAACCTGGGTTGGAAACCATTCAAAGGTTCCGAAACTATTATCGAGGTCCAGGCTTGGTTAAGAACATGCGATAGAATCTTTTCTCGCATGAATCTTATCGATCTTCACCGTGTTCAGGTGGCCTCTAGTATGCTCCAAGAGAGAGCATTGGATTGGTACAAATTTCTTATTTCTGAAATTAATGAAGCTGATCTCACCTGGGAGCAATTCCGGGAACGCTTCGAATTAAAATTCGTACCAGAAGCAGAGAAGGTGACATTGGCTCATCGTTTTATAGACCTTGTTCGAGGTGAATCCTCTGTGATAAATTATGTCGCATCCTTCGAGTCACTGTCCAAATATAGGGTTGAATACATCAACACCCCATTGAAGAAGAATCAAAGATTCGTCTATGGCTTAAACAAAAATCTCAAGAAGCCATTACTTCTGAAACTAGAAGTTTCTTTCGATCAACTCATTGATATCGCTCTTCGTTTTGAAGAGGCCGATAAAGAGTGTGATGTTGAAGTTGTGGGTGCCAAACAGAACTTCAACAATAATATGAAGAGGCCTATTATGTTCAAAGGCCCCAACCCCAATAAGAAAGGGAAGCAAGAGACTTCGGAAGCAAGGACCCCTACCTCTAGCAGTGGGCAATGCTACAATTGTGGTTCCATGGACCACTACGCGAGGGAGTGTCCGAAACCCCTTCATTGTCGCTATTGCAAAGATTCGGGTCACCATATATCTTCTTGTCCCAAACTTCAAAGTAGGAGAGAGGGAAAGCCAAATGCGCCTAGTGACACTTCTCGTGGTCGAGGTACTCCTCATTCAATCCTTGATGACATTTATTTTGTGATTATCTTATTCAAGTTCATTTTGATATGAGTTCATCTCATTATTTTTATCAAAAGAACTTGTGATTCATTTTCTTTAAACATTTTTGGACTTGTTGACTTCTTTGAGGATTGCGAATCCGGTTGGTGGATCCGCAACACTCAATTTGCTTTTTATTTATGTCGAAATTATTCTATATGATTTCTCTTTCCGAGCTTACTTATGCTTCGGAATTGACTTTTGTAAGAATTTGCTTAATTATTACAAAGCCATATCCTTTGTCCCGTGTGGGCTATTCATCTTCGACATTTTTAATCTGCTAAGCAGATTCCCGTTTTTCCTTTGTGATTTTGGTCCAATTTGATGGCACCATTATTTTTGGTGGGGAAATTGTCCTCCACCTCTATTTTAAATCTTTGGAATATTTATTTCTCATAAGGAACTTAATTTGCGTCAACCCCGTTGGCTCAAGTTCCTTGTATCTTACGATCTTTCTACCAAATTCATCGGACGTTTCGATGTACTTTGTTTTGTTGAGCTTCGTCTCATTTCTTTTATGGACTCGTGTCCGATGTTCTTTTATGGTGTTTCGAATTATTTGAGTTTCCGTTCATTGGACGTATCGGTATTGTACTACGTCGGTGCTCGGAGTTATTCGAGTTTCCAGTTTCTTAGGCGTATCGCCTTTTGTCCTACACCGTTGCACCGGCTCAACTTTCTGTTACTCATGACGTTTTCTCACGTCTTTTATTTACGGAAATACCTTTGGGATTCCGATTTTTTATTCTTGAGCCTGGTGTTATTGTGGAAGTTGAAGTTTCACCTATTTGACTTATGAGCAACATTTTATTCGCATCATTGCTTCGGAGGTTGAGCGCCTTCGAAATAAAGATGTTTTTCTTGTGAAAGTTCAATGAATTATCGAGCGAACACTTTCGGACTTACTCTTTCATGCTATTTTTGGTGAACTTCTTATTTCAAATTTCTTTTGTGTCAATATGCTTTTATGGTTGTTACTTTTTATTTCCATCTTATATATATTGCAAGGACGCAATTTCTTTAAGGAGGGGAGTCTGTAACAACCTGCATATTTATCGATTTTATATTTAAATATTTTATCGTTAATTAGATTTTGGTCCAAAAAGCTACTTTTTGCATACGGTCAAATTAGGACTCGAGACCACACCCATTGAGTTCAAAATGACGTTTGCGATCTTTTTGAGTGTAAACTTCGATATGTTTGGAGATAGTGGAATTTTCATCACTTTTGGCTTTGGGCTTTTGGTTTGGGCTGAACATCTTCTAACTCAGCCCAACACCCTCCTTCTCTTCATACTTCTAATTTTTTAAACTTTGAAGCTTTAACAAAAATGGTGGAGGGAATGGGAAATTAAAACTCCATAGTCTTCTTCTTCATTGCTAATCCAACATCTACTCCAAATACAAGTAAAGAACATAGATTCAAGCTTGTGGTTGTTCTTGCTTAACTCTCAAGCTTCATATCCATCAATTTCCGTGAAAATGTGAGATTTTTAATCTCACATCTTGCCTATAACTGACATTGGACTGTTGGGAATGATTCCCCATCACTTTAGCATGTACATTTGCATTTGGTTTGGATTGAATTGGTGAAAAACCCAATTTTTAGTGTTTTGGCAAAATTCTGGGCTTAGGTCGTTCGACATTGGGGAAGACAGGCCTGTAAATCTTCGTTCTGGGCTTAGGTCGTTCGCATGGCTTAGGTCGTTCGGCAGATAGGTCGCTCCACTGCTAGGTCATTGGGAATTAACTCGTCCGGCCTTGCCTGCTCGTTAGCTCGTTTATCCCCTAGGTCGCTCGGCGACCTAAAAAAATATTAGTTCGCGACCAATTAGGTCGTCCTGTTTTCCTTCGCTAGGTCGTTTCCTAGCTCGCGAGCATTTAGGTCGTTCGGCATCGATAGGTCGCTTGGCCTTGTTTAAGACCTTAGGTCGCTCAGCCTTGTTTATAACTTTAGGTCGTTGGCATTTAGGTCGCTCGATTTTGTTGCCGTTCTAGGTCGTAACCTTTAGGTCGTAAGACCTTGTTTTCCCTTAGGTCGCGTGCTTAGGTCTCACTCCTAAGTCGTAACCTATTAGGTCGTTCGATCTGTTCTACATTAGGTCGCTTGACCATGTATCCCTTAGGTCGTTAGACCTTACCCTTTAGGTCGCTCGACCATTCAACCTGTTAGGTCGCGTCCTTCCTTGCCACGGCCAAGAGTTAGGTCGTTCGACCTGTTTTCCCTTTAGGTCGCTCGCCTAGTTAGGTCGTATGGATATTATAGGTTGCGCCACATGCTTAGGTCGTTTACCTAGGTCGCTCAGCATACTATTTTTAGGTTGTTCGACCTATCCTCTAAACCATTAGGTCGTTCGCCTCGAATTAGTTGCATCACTCGCTTAGCTCGACCGTGTTAGGTCGCTCACTCCATTAGGTCGCGAAATAAGATAGGTCGCACCATGCTTTGGTTGTTCCATCACCTTAGGTCGCTCGACCTATTTGCTCCATAGGTCGCGCCATCTTTTAGGTCGCATGCTACTCCCTGGGTCGTAGCTCCTTAGGTCGCTTGCACTTTGGGTCGGCCACATTAGGTCGAAGACTTTCCTAGGTCGTAGGCCGTGGAGTTTAGTCTGCATTTCTACTTTGATGGATTTGGAATTGAATTCCTTGGATTTTTCTCACGTCTTCGAATGTGAAATTTTGTGATTCGATTTGTTTCAGCAATCGTTTTGTGACTCATCACTTTAAAAATGTGAAGGCTTCAATACTAGTAGTGAATATCAAAACTCTTTCATCAAAGCAATTTCAACACTATTTTACTACAAAGCTCTCTTTCTCAAACCATTTTCCAATCTACTGATATATACAAGCCTTTACTTCACTCGAATGAGAAATCTAATTAAACGGCTTAGTAAAACGAGTGGTATGAAACGCTTGCGTTCACTTCGTCGGTTAATTCTTGGACTTGTTCGACTGAACCCTTTTGTGACAATTTCCTAGTGAAGATTCACAGCTTGTTCGTAAATATTTAAGTTAAGCAAGTGGTTATGGGACATGAAGCTAAACTCATTTATTTACTAGCTTGGTGTGATTGACACTTCTTTATGATCATGACGATCATTTTTGTGATTTAGACTAGCGATTGAGTGATGTCTCTTTGTCTGCGAGGGAGACTAGACCTCGTTTGTGTGATGTTTCTACTCACATCCGTGGAGCATTCGGCTCATAGGTCTTTGGACCATTCGTGGAGCATTCGGCTCATAGGTCTTCGGACCATTCGTGGAGCATTCGGCTCATAGGTCTTCGGACCATTCGTGGAGCATTCGGCTCATAGGTCTTCGGACCATTCATGGAGCATTCGACTCATAGGCCTCCCCCTTTTTATGTGATTTCTGGATTTCGTGTGTTGATTTCTGGAATTTGTGCTTCACCAATTTTCATGATTTTCATTGATATGATATCAATTTTTGTGCATTGGTGAATTTGTGTGTCATTGACTTGTTATGAATACAAGTTTAGGGTATGATACCCTATTTTATCTTTGAGAAGATTCTTGTGATATTGATTAATCTCTAGTTGATTTTCAATTACATACTAATAGTAGTATGCCATTATAGTTATTACATGTTCATGCCATGTCTTTTACTTTATACCATATCATCTGATATTTATAGCTAGACTGATCCGTTTATTATTTTCTTATAAATAATACCCGGGTCAGACCGAGATGTTACAGGTGCTTCTGCTTGACTTCTCTTCAGGATTATTCTGACTTGTGGCTTACTACATAGATTAGTAGTTTTTGGATGTACACATTTGAGATATAGACTCTATGTTGTGTACTTATTCTTTTGTATAGCACGTGTTGCTATTCTTTTGTATTATCGTGGATCTTTCCGACCACTACTCCGATGTACACTTTCATGTGTTATATATATATTCATATCTTTTTCCGCCTTTGTGATATAGATGTCTGTGACTGATTTATGTTATGTTTATTTCTATGTTTGTTTCCGAAGACTATATATAGCCACCGTGTGATAGCTTTGGGTTTGTATCAGTATGTCGGATTTCCTCCTTAAATGATGTACATGCTATAATATCTGACATATCGGTGCTCGCACAAAGAAGTTACATGGATGGTCGCTCCTCAACAGCCTTATTCTCCGTGCTAGTTGACAGCATTACACCGTAGTGTTCTTGGCTAGCGTGGGTATAGAGTTGGGGTGTCACAGCTTCTTTGTCATTGAAAATGGCCTTTGATTCTTTTTGAAAGCTTTAACTAAATTGTTGAGTTGTTGAAGAGATAAGAGGGTGAAGACATATTTTGAATTTTGAAAAAAAGCGAGTTAATGGATGGATAGAGCCATAGAATTAATAGAGAGAGAACTGACATTTCAGGTTTGAAAAGATGCCTTTTCACTTATTAGAATTAATGCAAAAGAGAAGAAAATTCAAATTTTGAAGTTCAGATGAAATTTCAAAATTCTAACAGACATGTCAATATATGGACAATGGGTATATCGACATAGGCCAAAAAAATTCAAAATTAAAACTAAGGACATAGGCCAAAAAAATTCAAAATTAAAACTAAGGTAAAATGTTCCTATTTATATATACCTATATACTTGTATGCAACCAATATTATCATTAATCTATATTTTATTCCTAAATTCAATAATTAAAAAAATGAAATAAATATTAAATGTAAAAGGTACCACTTTTTGCTCCTTTTCTTTGATATGTTCTAAGTAATCTATTATTGCCATGAAACACATGTTTGCATTCTCAATGTATGGTTCATTATCACCTGAAGTAGTTTCTGAATCATCTAGAGTTGTTATGTAAGCCCTCTTTCTTTTTCTAGGTGAATCGGTAATTAGTGAGATCTTTATTATATTCTGATGCGAATAGTCTTTTTGCAGAGACCAAGTTCATCACAGTTGAAACATCTAATTGCAGTTCCAGTTCCAGTTCCGGGAGTCTTTTTTAGGTCTTCGAAAGTTATTCATCTTTCTATAATTCAAGAACTCTTCAAAATTTCGGTCATGAAAGTAATCGCCTCATCATTGTCATCTTCTAAATCTTGATTGTCAGTTATTACGTTGAAAACAATGCATTTCTTTTATGTTGCTTTGCTTTCTCTTCTACCCTACAATTGTGCTTCATAAGACATTAAATTACCTATTAACTCTTAAATTTTTGAAGTGCTAATGTCATTAGCCTTTTCAACTGCTAGAGTCTTTTGATCCCACTCTAAAGAGATTGAACTGAGGACTTTTCTAACTTCCCTTCTTCAGAATTTTTTTTTACTTAATGATACTAAAGAATGTACTATATCTTGAAACCCACAATACATAAAAAATAGACTCATTCTGGTTCATTTTAAATAATTGAAACCGATTATTTAGCATGGATATTTAGTTTGTTTGACTTTACTTGTGCCCTCACGAGTAACTTGCAATGTCATATGCAGACTTATAAATTGAGACTCTATTAAATTAATTTTATCTAATAAGCAAAATAAAATATTCATTCCCTTAGAATTATTAAGCGCTTGTGTCTTTTGGTCAATAGTCCAAGTTGAAAAGTCAGTCTAGGGTCCAGTGTACTCATTCTATGTAATATTCCAAATATCTAAACCATTAGACTATAAATAAATCTTTATCTTACGTGACCAATAGGTGTAATTGTTTCCATTAAAAAGTAGGGGTCTAACATTAGATTCTCCTTCTACAAACATGTTAACAAGTGTACTAACAGTGTTGTTAGCCATTTGAAATTTTCAAAAATCAAATTATGAGTTTTCAAAAACCTAATGCTTTGATACCAAATATGTGTTGCAGAATTATGGATCTTAAGGCTAATTAACACTAGAGGAGGGGTGAATAGTATTTTCTAACTTATGAAAATCTTTTTAATTTTCTTTTAAGATTAATACTAAATCATAGATTAACAACACATAATTATACTAACAATCAATCACAAATGAAATCACAGATAAAAATAAAAACAATTAAGTAAAGTAAGAGTTAGAGAGATGACATTAGGGATTTTATACTAGTTCAGGTTTCTCCTACATCCAGTCCCGTACAATTACTTATACAGATTTCTTTTCAAATGCCAATCTTTAACCAGGTAGAAGGAAAAACCAAATACAATCTCGATTCGAGGCTATGGGACACGTCTTCTTGTATTCCAAGTCTGGGATAAACCCATTAGATTTGACCGAGCTACTATGTACACCCACTAGATTTAAACGGGCGACTAAGTACACCCAGTTGATTTGAACGGGCTACAAGCACACCCAAACAATCACGAGTAGAGTTGATAGTTTTTCCAAAGGCAAATTCTTGTACTTTGGGTACAATAGATCCTGTAGCCTTTTGGATAGCACTTTGATTTTTGAAATGAGAGGGATGTTTCCAAAATAGTAAGCAAGTAGTATTGAATTAATACAATGAAGTATGAATTGGTTTGATATGATTTTGAAGATAATAGAGTGTATTTTTCAAGAGAGTAAGGAGTGGGATGATAGTAAGTAATTAGTTAAAAAAATTCGATTTGCACTTTGCTTTATATAGCAAATGAACAAATGTATCCATTTGTAAAGGGTTGTGTCGAATAGACACTTCTATTCAAAATTTAAAAAACCATTTGACGGCATGTATATGGATACAAACACACACATATGTATGTATGTCGACATATGCTAGTGAAAATTGAAGACTGTTTTCTTTAAAATGTTTTGAAAATTCTAGATTTTGTAAAATATATTAAACATAGTTTTTAAATATTCTAAACTCTAAAAACTTGTATAAAATATTTAAATTATATTTTTTGAAAATTTAAAATAATTTATATTTGTTTAAAATATCAAAGATCGGAAATTGAACGTAAAGATCAGAAATTGCTATCAAGGACTTTAGCAATATTTACTAATGACTCTATACACTAAATTATAACCTTGAGACCTTCATTTCATTGCCTTTGAACTCATGAGTCTTCGTATCTTTATCATGAGTCTTTATACTGTATAGTCTTCAATTCAGCATCTGTGTAATATTATGCACTATATACTATATAACTAAGCAAAACATTAGTATCAATATTTTATATGTTGCTGTCACCAAAATTAATAACTGAGGTATTAACATAATATATTTGAAATGACTTTTCAATTTGTTTATTTAAAGGTAGAAAAACCTTATTTTGAAAAGTAAGTAAATATTAAATTTTTGGAAAAATAATATCTATATTTTGTTTAAATAAAAAGTTTTAGTAGAAAATTTAAATTTTGTTGGACCGAAAATAACAGTAAATGGGTTTAAAAAAAAGATTAACTCTTCTGAAATAAAATACTAGGGCGTATATAGCTCGTTGATTTTTCTATGATGAAATATTTTTAAGTTGATAAATTCTTTTTAGGGGTGGACAATAGAAAGTAGTAGAAGTTTAAAATGGGGTAGAAAGAACGGAAAAGAAGATTACAACCTAAAAATAAAATCATAGGCGAATGCACTATGATGGTTTAATTAAGGAGATGGTCAATTAAGAGCAAAACTATATAAGTATAAGCCAATTAAATAAGAGCAGTTTAGGTAGATTAAAGTTAAATTATAGTAACATTAAGAAATAATGTTAAGAATTTATTAAAAATAATGTTAGTAATCTAATTAAAAGCAATATAGGAAATTAAAGGCAAAACAAAGGAAAACAGACAATTTCCGTTGTTGTGCGCATTTATTGCAAGTAACTTTAAAAAGTTCCCCTTACATGATATTAGAGACTTCACCAAGAATTGGAAATGAAGATAGTATGAGTGATAAGAAAATGATAGAGTGAGAGTTCTTATCTAATCCAGTTTTTATTGTTTGAAAATTATAAAGGATGTTTAGAAATACTATAATGTACATTTTTGAAAAAATGGTTTGGTATAATAATTGAGTTTTTTTTAAAAACTTAATAAATGGTTTGAGCAAAAAATCCCAATTTTTAAGAAGTAAAAGTTGAAAAGGTCTTTAAATTGAAAAGAACTTTGAAAAAAAAATTAATTGTAGTTTTAAAAGTTAAGCCATTAAGTTATTTTTGAATGTGTTGAAAAGTTTATAAGTTGTACTTTTAAAGATAAAAGTTTTAGGATTAAATACTTTAAAACTTTTTAATTTTAATTTTTTGGAAAAAAGGCAAATACCAAACCAATTTTTTAAATATGAAGTAGATAGGGATGACTGCTTAGGTAGTACGGAGTAAAAGATAAGGCTATGAAGAAGATAGCGAGGACTACTCATAGAGTAGCAATAAAGAATCCCCATAGAGTGTAAGAATACCAATGAGAACCTAGAGTGTTTTGTTAGACAAGTGTGCAAGCCATAAAAGAACCCGTAAAGAAATGATACATGGTATTAATGTACATTTCTATGAATACTGGGGTATGCTCGTTTGAATGATCAAGGAGGAAGAAAGTAGATACCAAGATTTAGATTAAAAGACGATAGTAACAAAGGGTAATGAGATAGCAAACACACATAGAGGACATTAGTAGACTCAAAGTTAAGGAAGGCATGATAAAGGGCGGAAAAGTCATTCTGCCAAGCTAATTTGCCAATAAGTTATTCTAAATATGCATAGTTTGTACTTCTTACCCAGTACAGTGTGGGGATGCACAATTTGTTCTGTAATTGGGTGTGGTAATGGAAGTAATGGATAGACCTTATTCATCAGAAGCCATAAAAGAAAGTCAAGGTATGTGGGTTGATAATGATGGCACGTCAGAAAGGTCTATTTAATTATTAGTAAGAAGAAGATAGGATCATAACATCATAAATATCAGTTGATGTTGAAGGGCATCTTCTAGCTATTGTTCCTTTTAGATTTGGGTTTTAAGCCTTTATTGTTTCTGTAAAACATGTACAATATCATGAGAAACGTTCCTTTTGAAAATTGGTTCTTTGAGTGGACTGCGATATTAGTTTGAAAACTGTGTAAGTAAGGAAATCTCATGTAGACACTTAACTAATGCAAAATAAATAAATGAAAGACGGGAAGTTTATAAAAATAAATTATGGAATTAGTTAAATTAGCTCTTAAAGAAAAGTAAAGTTAAGTCCCTAAAGCCTTAAAGTTTTGGGAAAATAATTTTAGCGAGTGAAGATAGGGAAAGTTTGTTGCGAAGCCATGGGTCAATATCCCTGTACGTTAAAAGCTGAAATTTATAAATGAACTTGTGTGCTAGTTGTTGTTATAAATAAAAGAAAACTTTTTGAATAGTTGAAATTTACCACGTAGTTAGATAGAGCCCACTTGGATGTTAAACTATTGACTGTACCCCGATTTCTTGTGGTGTGGCATAATTTGTTTTGATATATATGTATATATGTATGTATGTATGTATGTATGTAATATGTATTTATGTATATATACTTTTGAAAATTTTTGTTCAATATTCTCGGTTTTGGAAAATAAAATACTTTTGTGAAAAGCTTTTGAAATTTTTTGTAATGAAAAACTTTAAGTTTAATTTTTTCATCGATATTTCAAAAAGCTATATAAAAATATTTTTGAGTACAAAAAGAAGGAACTTTCTAATTTTTGGAATGTCACATACTTATCATAAGGGAATAGTTGACAGGTTAGCTAGTATGGATTTTATTGTGCAGCATAAGTGGTAGTAAAACAAAAATATGGTTAGAGACAAGGGAAAGGATGTTTAACTATAGAGTCACTTTCTTCATACCTTGTTCCGAGGTACAATGGAAAAAAGGTACACAAGAGAAGGATGTGAATATGGAATTTTCCATCTAAACCTTTTTCTTGGCATAAAGAAGATAGCTTTAGAAAATTTGATTTTTCAAACTTGGATGTTAACAACAATGTGTTAGGATTTTGGATGGTAGAGATTAGATGAAAAATTGGGTGAACTATACTACTATTTGTAGAAGTGTAGGAAAATTGGGATGCAAAAACTAGTTTTTGATTTTCAAATTTGAATACATATAGAACTGCCAGTATATTTAGGTTGCTTGCACCATATTTTCAAAGCTGTTTTAAAAAGATGCATTCATATAGAAGGCACCGATTTGGAATTGCTCAATTTACATATCATATATGTTTTGATACATCATGCACTTGTACATGATTGGCTGCAAAATTGGTTGCACACTGTCATGTACCGGATTTTTCGACTTTCGAAAATTCGACATCGATACTCACTTTATCGACTGCCGAGCAATCGAGTGCCGGAAACTCCAATAGTGAGGGTTTTAAGAAAAAGAAAAAAAAGTAGAAGAAGAAGAAGATAGAAGAAAAAGAGAAGAACAACAGAACAACATCAGAAGCAGAAAACAATATCAGAATCTCACATATCGCAGCGGAACAACATATAATAGATAAATGAATAATCTTTAAAACAAAGAACTACATCATTTTATACATACATCAATCAGAGTCAATATACAACAATGGACAGTTATATAAACTTGTCCTCATACAGAATACACAGCGGAATAAATACTATCAGATACAAATACTACGTCTCGTCATCCAGCTTGCTTCCAAAGCTCCAGAATATCCAGAATATCCTGATAATATAACTCTAGGCTGCCCGTGTGGAAATTGGTGGGCACCCAGAGTTTAGAAGGGAACAATAAACTCCGAGTCAGTCATGGTGACTGGTGTGAGATCGTAAAACAGTTATTTATCTTTAAAATTAAATAGCAGAGAATTTTAAAGTCAATTCACAATGCTTTTGGAAAATGAAACTACCATAAGACCTCCCACCACACACACAATGCAAACGCAGACTTGGAGGAGATTTCTTCTTATGATAGTCAAAGATGCTTACTACGCAAAAAAATCAAATTCTTTTTGATATTATTATTAGTGCATAGTGGAAAACATTTCGAAAGTAGAATATAAATCTTAGCCAGCATAGGTACCATTATATTATGCCTGCTATAGCTGCCTCCTGAGGAGACAGGTTATACAATTGAAATCGTAAAGGCTCGTATTGTTTCTTTGGATTTCCAACAAATGGTCAGGCTAAGGAACTTCCTATCCACGATGGGTACGTCCCTGGAATAGACGACCCGAGAACCTAACCGGATCTCTGCCAACACAAGGCCGGGTTACCTCTGCAAAAATAGGTAACTACTGACACGCGTATGCCATCCCCCGATCGTCACCGATCTTCCCGAGGATCCCCGATTCGCAACAAACCACATAGATAATAATAATGCAGTAACCACAGAGGTTAAGTATCTGGGCTCCATACCATGATACCACCTTTATCCAGAAGGAATGACATACACTAAGGGGCGCTACTCCCTAGAACCTTGCCGCATCCTTCCTGTTTCGACCATTTTCGAGGTGTGAGGCTCGACGAAGTCTCGTCCACAAAGCTATGCTTTCTCAAAAAGCCCTGCTTCGGGTCAAACAAAATGATCAACCTATGATCACAAAGATATAAGATCAAACAAATGATCATATCACAAATGATCAAACACTGATCATTTCACAGCAACACTCAGTATGCCACGTTACCAAATTGGGATATATCGCTGATGAATTTCAACTACATAACCTCTGAGCTCGTACGTCTCGGAGAAGGGTGTTAAGCTAAGAGAATAAATTCTCCGCCACCAACAGAAATGTATTTGAAAGAAATCAGCTTTATATCTCAAATTGTAACGTCAGACATACAATCCATACAAGTCTGTTCCGGGATCGAACAGAACCGAAGGCACTTCTCACGAAGCCCTTGCATTTCCGGATAAATTTCTAATCACGTCCGGACTTCCCGTCACTAAGGGTGATAAAAACCTCTAAATCGGAGATCAGCCGATGTAGAGTAACTCGACGGTAATCCTTCCGTTTTCAAAAATATCCGGTCTTCAACACCGGTCTTCAAATGCAATTCATAACGACGTATCACATATTCGGAATGGGTTATACGACCCCATGGTCCTTTCCCGATTAACCCGAATAATGAGCGCTTATTCAAAAACAAGCGTGGCATTCAATTTCATCCAATTCACAACAAATACCTATCTAAAGGTAATTATTGATAGTCGGTTATTTAACTATCAATAAAGATGCGCAACATCATCAGATTCCAAATAATTTTCCCAATTATTTCATCTTCAAAAATATCTTTACTAGATATAAAATTTCCACACTTCAAAAATAAATCAACGTTTATTTTTCTAAACAGTTTCCCTTTTCTTTCTAAACTCCATATTGAATTTATATTTCAAAATATCTACTGATATTCGATTTTCAAACCATTTTCAATATTCAATTTCAATTTATCTTTAAGCAGATAAAATATCAAAACGTTTCTTTTCATTTTGGAAAAGCATTTCCATACTTATTTAAAATAAGTAATTCACAAAACTATTTATTTTCAACATTTGAAAATATTCGATATACTTAAATCAATATTAAGTATATATTCATTCTTTAAGGAAATCATAAATTTTAACATCTATTTGAGTCAAAAACGAATGTTGCGTAAAACATCGTTACGACGACTCAAAATCACTAGTATAGGGATTCGAAATTAAAATAGATATATAAATCCCAATACTACATAAAAATATTTCCTTTCGGAAATCATTTACTATAACAACAGTGTTATAGTCTACCATTTCCTTATTTTTCTCGAAAACGTCTATTTCAACAATAAATGTTGAAATCTATGTATTCGATACTTAACACGTTTTAAAACATCTTTTAAAACAGTTACTTCATTTTTATAATATCGCTTTCCCAAAACCATATCCATTCTACTTCAAAAATATATTCACTGTCCAAAATCGTGAATATACTTCACTTAACCAAATTTCAAACTTTACTACACATTTATTTCAAATAAAAATTCGCTATCCAAAAACGCGAATATATCTTCTTTAAATAATCTTCTATATTTAATTTATCAATTTCAATTGATTTCGAATTTATAAAACAATGTTTATAAATTCTATTTCTCTCTTATAACAACTTGCTTTATAAACTCTCTTAGATAACCTTCCATAATTCATTTATCAAAATTGAGTGATTTTAGATTTATAAAACAATTTTTATAAATTTCTTTTACGCTTTATAACAATTTCAGCTTCAAAAATCATTTTATCAGCAAGTTCTATTTATATTCCATCTAAGGGCAAAAAATCAAATTTATAAGTAGATTTTCTTATAAATCTTTTATTCCACAATTTCATTCACATTTTATAACTTCATAATTTATCAATCTATAAATTTCATATCTTCACATTTTATAAATATAAAATTTCATATCTTCACATTTTATAATTATAAATTTTTAGGCGTTTATTTATTTGAAAATAAATCAACTCACAAATTAAATAAAACGTCTATTCCAACAAATCACTTTAAAAATCCTTTTAAAGTAAAAGATGTTATTTTTAAACTTCAAAACTGAATCCGATGATGCAACGCATCAATTAGTCCATCACAACATCAAACATCATATCTCATCATATGATGACAGAATATATATCAACATCTATAAATAAATAAATACAGTTGAGGAATCCAGTTGGATCCCTCCAACCTGTTTCCCTGCATCCAAAGACGTTAGCACAATACCATTCCACTTCGAGGTGGAATATCGCGGTATATGGGTTTTATAAAAATCCGCTTACTAACGGCGCAATAGGGTCTCATCCGCTATACGAGGCGGGAAATCATCAATCCAATATATACATATGCCAATATGTATATATTGCTATATATAGATATATCCT
The DNA here is from genome assembly GCA_030737815.1 of Allium fistulosum. Lineage (NCBI taxonomy): Eukaryota > Viridiplantae > Streptophyta > Magnoliopsida > Asparagales > Amaryllidaceae > Allium > Allium fistulosum. The sequence continues at coordinate 1,119,544,152 of CM060904.1, read as the reverse complement.
AAAATATCTAATATCAACCATCCAAATAGACAATCAAACAATAACTGAAAATTCCACTTTTCAATTTGAGTGAGAAAATAATCTCACCTTAGCTTTTTATTTTGCAATCCATTCCAAATCCAGATTTATTTTTCTTCGTTGTATTCGACCTTGTATAAACAATTATACAGTTCTATTAATATTTGAATTATATCGAACAATTCGAATTTTCATTTGGTAATCCTAATTATCCAATGACTTTATTTAAATCCGATTTCTTCTAATAAATTTATTTAAATAAAATTTGTTTTTAAAACTAAATTTTCTTTTCCAAAAATCCTTGGTAACCAAAAATTTAAATAAATAAATTAAACTAATTATTTACATTCAAACATTTTTTTTAAATATACCTATATATATTTTAAAAATTAACAGTATTTCAAAGTTTATATTTTCTTGCTTCCTGGAACAAAACTCTTTAATGCTTCAATTTAATTTCATCTATATCTATATTCCAAAAATAAATAAATAAACTACCTCACAGAACAGGAACCAAAAATCAAGCTGCTGCTCGAAATCCACCTCGCACCTTTGACGAGCTCATCGACAAACCCTAGCTGCCAATGAACATTCCAGACCTCGCCAATCTCTCCAACCTAACAACATCGTCGAAGTCGACGACTTTCTCTGCCGAGATCGATCAAGACCACCAGACTTCGCCCCACCTCCGGCTCCAAACCCTCGAAATCACAACACGTCAACGCTGCCGAGTACGCCCCTATGCGCCTCGACTTCAACCACCCACGGCCTCACGAACAATCGTGAGTTTCCAGACAATCGCCTGTCAATGCCCACACCATTATCCTTCCTCGCACTCGAACTTCGAGTTTGACTTCGCGACGTGATGGAGCCGCCTGCTCCAGAACTTCCCACATTGATCGCGAAACCCCACAGCAATCCCTCAATCTCATCGCCTTTGATCTCATTTCGATCGAGACTCCCCTGCGATGCTCTTAATCTCGCGAGCACACACCACCTTGACTAGAATCCCACCATCCCCACTGAAACAATCGGCCTCGAGCGCGCCTCCTATGCTCGCGCGAGCTTCCAGATCTGCCGCTCGACCCCTTCAGATGTTCGCGAACAAGGCTCGCGACCTGGTTCCCCAGAAATCGAACGAATCAAGTTGAATTTAATTGCTTTGCCCTTTTCTTTTTTTCGATTGCTTGAATGTGAAGGATTTCAAACAGGAAAAGGAACGAGAGATTTATGTTTGCAATTTGTTCTGGAAATAGGAGAAGTTCGATTCTTTCGTTCGTTTTTTTTTGTTTAATGAAGAGAAAGGGGAAAAGCATTCAAAATTTAAACGAGTATGGGTTACACGATTTTTGTATCGTGATTTTCGGCGTAGATTTAGGGAGATGACGTGCTGAGGTTTGACTCAATTCAAATTTTTAAATTTAAACCGAATTCAATTTAAATTTCAATGCGTTTACCTACCGTGTGCTCGCGTATCAACTCCGAAAAATACGAAACTTGAAATCCGGCAATAATACAATATTCCGGACCCGATGGAACTCGTTTCGTCGAATTCCGAGACTGTGCCTCGGACGGCTATTTTTAAATATCGACTGAACGATATAAATTTCAAAACTGAACGAAAAAGTTTGAAATTAGATTCTGAAGCTTCTGTTATCTTCAGTATCATCAATACGAATTTTAAAAGCTTTAGAATTATTTTTCTTCAGCTTTAAAATTGAAGATATAAATTTTTATCCAGTTCAATAGATTAAATTATAAAATTTAATCGCCAAATTCAAAGTTATACCAGGGATTCAAATTAAATCATCGTTCAAATATTTAAAATTAATTAAATATTTCCAATTTAATTTGTTCGAAATTCAGGGTCGTTACAGACTTCCCCCCTTAAAAGAATTTCGTCCTCGAAATTACAAGTTAGGAAAAGTGATCCTTAACTCGTTTACTATCTTTCCACATTCAAATAGTTTTATCAAATTTTCAAAACAAATCTTTCTACTAAAGATTCGTTATCATTCCAACTATATTTTCAACTTCAATTACAGATTTCAAACAACATTGTTTTCTTAACAATTCAAATTTAAATTCAAATTTTAAACTTTCAAAATTTTCTCAAAATTTTATCTAACACTCGAAATTTTCGAAAAATTTAGCCAGCGTCTCCTTTGCGCGGCTAATACGGCACTACTACAAAACGTCCCTACGGACTCTTAGATTTCAAAAAGAAAAAGAAAAAGCCAAGCGGCTAGACCAGAAATCAGCAAATCTCATATTTGAAATTCAAATACGTACCTTTTCTGAGCAAATTCAAATTCATCTTTGAAATAAATTTTCCAATCCCTTTATACACCTGTATACTACTAGCCATAATATCTAGTTACAGCATTCCAACTATTTTGCAAATTCGATTACAAAATTTCAATATATACTTCTTATATCCTTTTTAAATACGCTATTGAAGTTACATATTCAATTTCTTTCAATTTTTCATTTCAAATCTCATTCGAATTCAATTTCAATCTAATTTGGATTCTTCTGAATAATGAATTTATCAGTTATCTTTCATTCATAACCGCACTATTTTAAATTAGTTTCATCTACTAATTCATTCGTCTTCAATTTGAATATCATTCCAATCATATTTCAAACATTCTATAAGTTATCAACTTATTTACATCTTGATTTATACAATCATTTATACATTCACCTTCACAATTCCATTTCATTAAGGAATTTTATTTTCATTTATAAATTCATTTACAATTTATATTCACCATTTTATTCATATATGAATTTATTTCCTTATAATTTCAATTCACATTTATAGATTTCATTTGTTAATGAACTTTAATTCCAATCACATTTACATATTTTACATTAACAATTTCTATTTGTATAAGTTATCAATTCAATAATATTCCATAAATATTCTTATAAAGTATTCCAGAGTCTTTTCAACCTTTCAAAACCATTTTGAAAACAATTCAAATTTATCTTTTGAATTTTCAAAACAAAACTCAATTTTCCAAACAACTTTCATTTAAAACAATTTGGCAGCAATTCCTCTTTTGGAAACCCGAAAATGAACACCGGTGATGTCGCGATCATCATCGGAATTATTTTCCAGCGACCGAAAAGAGTTTAGAGCTCTCATTCCTCCAAAATACTTTTCAAACCTTTGAAATTCATTTTCAAATCAAAAAGGAATTTAAACTTTCCAAATCCCCAAAATTTTCAAATTCTTTTCAAACATTTCCAAATACTTCTCTGGAATCCCGTTTTAAATTACAATTCACATTTATAATTTACATTCTTTAAATTTCATTTGTATATGTGAACTTATTTCTTAACTTTGGAGTTATGATTTCAATTTCTTATTCAATTTCAATGATAATAGATTAATATTATCACCTCTAACAACCATGCAACCATATACTATAGTAATTTACAGAAAACATTTCTTTTCTATACAAAAATAGTTTTGGGCAAAATTATCTCATTTACCCTATTTAAAACAATACTGTGCCGAATTGTTCTATATAAGTGTTTAGAGATTCCTATCGATAGAGTTGTATGGACAATACCGACCAGAATCCATATACCACTCAACAAACCAATCATCACAATATAAAACAATTTTATATTCACTAACAAATACGCGCTCATATCTATTATTACACTCAACTCATTCTAGAGTACTACTGACTCTATCTCTAATGAGTAACACCCAACAGAGCAGGGTTGTCGCTTAACCATATGCTCTGATAACACGCTGTCACGTACCGGATTTTTCGACTTTCGAAAATTCGACATCGATACTCACTTTATCGACTGCCGAGCAATCGAGTGCCGGAAACTCCAATAGTGAGGGTTTTAAGAAAAAGAAAAAAAAGTAGAAGAAGAAGAAGATAGAAGAAAAAGAGAAGAACAACAGAACAACATCAGAAGCAGAAAACAATATCAGAATCTCACATATCGCAGCGGAACAACATATAATAGATAAATGAATAATCTTTAAAACAAAGAACTACATCATTTTATACATACATCAATCAGAGTCAATATACAACAATGGACAGTTATATAAACTTGTCCTCATACAGAATACACAGCGGAATAAATACTATCAGATACAAATACTACGTCTCGTCATCCAGCTTGCTTCCAAAGCTCCAGAATATCCAGAATATCCTGATAATATAACTCTAGGCTGCCCGTGTGGAAATTGGTGGGCACCCAGAGTTTAGAAGGGAACAATAAACTCCGAGTCAGTCATGGTGACTGGTGTGAGATCGTAAAACAGTTATTTATCTTTAAAATAAATAGCAGAGAATTTTAAAGTCAATTCGCAATGCTTTTGGAAAATGAAACTACCATAAGACCTCCCACCACACACACAATGCAAACGCAGACTTGGAGGAGATTTCTTCTTATGATAGTCAAAGATGCTTACTACGCAAAAAAATCAAATTCTTTTTGATATTATTATTAGTGCATAGTGGAAAACATTTCGAAAGTAGAATATAAATCTTAGCCAGCATAGGTACCATTATATTATGCCTGCTATAGCTGCCTCCTGAGGAGACAGGTTATACAATTGAAATCGTAAAGGCTCGTATTGTTTCTTTGGATTTCCAACAAATGGTCAGGCTAAGGAACTTCCTATCCACGATGGGTACGTCCCTGGAATAGACGACCCGAGAACCTAACCGGATCTCTGCCAACACAAGGCCGGGTTACCTCTGCAAAAATAGGTAACTACTGACACGCGTATGCCATCCCCCGATCGTCACCGATCTTCCCGAGGATCCCCGATTCGCAACAAACCACATAGATAATAATAATGCAGTAACCACAGAGGTTAAGTATCTGGGCTCCATACCATGATACCACCTTTATCCAGAAGGAATGACATACACTAAGGGGCGCTACTCCCTAGAACCTTGCCGCATCCTTCCTGTTTCGACCATTTCCGGGGTGTGAGGCTCGACGAAGTCTCGTCCACAAAGCTACGCTTTCTCAAAAAGCCGTGCTTCGGGTCAAACAAAATGATCAACCTATGATCACAAAGATATAAGATCAAACAAATGATCATATCACAAATGATCAAACACTGATCATTTCACAGCAACACTCAGTATGCCACGTTACCAAATTGGGATATATCGCTGATGAATTTCAACTACATAACCTCTGAGCTCGTACGTCTCGGAGAAGGGTGTTAAGCTAAGAGAATAAATTCTCCGCCACCAACAGAAATGTATTTGAAAGAAATCAGCTTTATATCTCAAATTGTAACGTCAGACATACAATCCATACAAGTCTGTTCCGGGATCGAACAGAACCGAAGGCACTTCTCACGAAGCCCTTGCATTTCCGGATAAATTTCTAATCACGTCCGGACTTCCCGTCACTAAGGGTGATAAAAACCTCTAAATCGGAGATCAGCCGATGTAGAGTAACTCGACGGTAATCCTTCCGTTTTCAAAAATATCCGGTCTTCAACACCGGTCTTCAAATGCAATTCATAACGACGTATCACATATTCGGAATGGGTTATACGACCCCATGGTCCTTTCCCGGTTAACCCGAATAATGAGCGCTTATTCAAAAACAAGTGTGGCATTCAATTTCATCCAATTCACAACAAATACCTATCTAAAGGTAATTATTGATAGTCGGTTATTTAACTATCAATAAAGATGCGCAACATCATCAGATTCCAAATAATTTTCCCAATTATTTCATCTTCAAAAATATCTTTACTAGATATAAAATTTCCACACTTCAAAAATAAATCAACGTTTATTTTTCTAAACAGTTTCCCTTTTCTTTCTAAACTCCATATTGAATTTATATTTCAAAATATCTACTGATATTCGATTTTCAAACCATTTTCAATATTCAATTTCAATTTATCTTTAAGCAGATAAAATCTCAAAACGTTTCTTTTCATTTTGGAAAAGCATTTCCATACTTATTTAAAATAAGTAATTCACAAAACTATTTATTTTCAACATTTGAAAATATTCGATATACTTAAATCAATATTAAGTATATATTCATTCTTTAAGGAAATCATAAATTTTAACATCTATTTGAGTCAAAAACGAATGTTGCGTAAAACATCGTTACGACGACTCAAAATCACTAGTATAGGGATTCGAAATTAAAATAGATATATAAATCCCAATACTACATAAAAATATTTCCTTTCGGAAATCATTTACTATAACAACAGTGTTATAGTCTACCATTTCCTTATTTTTCTCGAAAACGTCTATTTCAACAATAAATGTTGAAATCTATGTATTCGATACTTAACACGTTTTAAAACATCTTTTAAAACAGTTACTTCATTTTTATAATATCGCTTTCCCAAAACCATATCCATTCTACTTCAAAAATATATTCACTGTCCAAAATCGTGAATATACTTCACTTAACCAAATTTCAAACTTTACTACACATTTATTTCAAATAAAAATTCGCTATCCAAAAACGCGAATATATCTTCTTTAAATAATCTCTATATTTAATTTATCAATTTCAATTGATTTCGAATTTATAAAACAATGTTTATAAATTCTATTTCTCTCTTATAACAACTTGCTTTATAAACTCTCTTAGATAACCTTCCATAATTCATTTATCAAAATTGAGTGATTTTAGATTTATAAAACAATTTTTATAAATTTCTTTTACGCTTTATAACAATTTCAGCTTCAAAAATCATTTTATCAGCAAGTTCTATTTATATTCCATCTAAGGGCAAAAAATCAAATTTATAAGTAGATTTTCTTATAAATCTTTTATTCCACAATTTCATTCACATTTTATAACTTCATAATTTATCAATCTATAAATTTCATATCTTCACATTTTATAAATATAAAATTTCATATCTTCACATTTTATAATTATAAATTTTTAGGCGTTTATTTATTTGAAAATAAATCAACTCACAAATTAAATAAAACATCTATTCCAACAAATCACTTTAAAAATCCTTTTAAAGTAAAAGATGTTATTTTTAAACTTCAAAACTGAATCCGATGATGCAACGCATCAATTAGTCCATCACAACATCAAACATCATATCTCATCATATGATGACAGAATATATATCAACATCTGTAAATAAATAAATACAGTTGAGGAATCCAGTTGGATCCCTCCAACCTGTTTCCCTACATCCAAAGACGTTAGCACAATACCATTCCACTTCGAGGTGGAATATCGCGGTATATGGGTTTTATAAAAATCCGCTTACTAACGGCGCAATAGGGTCTCATCCGCTATACGAGGCGGGAAATCATCAATCCAATATATACATATGCCAATATGTATATATTGCTATATATAGATATATCCTAAAATATCTAATATCAACCATCCAAATAGACAATCAAACAATAACTGAAAATTCCACTTTTCAATTTGAGTGAGAAAATAATCTCACCTTAGCTTTTTATTTTGCAATCCATTCCAAATCCAGATTTATTTTTCTTCGTTGTATTCGACCTTGTATAAACAATTATACAGTTCTATTAATATTTGAATTATATCGAACAATTCGAATTTTCATTTGGTAATCCTAATTATCCAATGACTTTATTTAAATCCGATTTCTTCTAATAAATTTATTTAAATAAAATTTGTTTTTAAAACTAAATTTTCTTTTCCAAAAATCCTTGGTAACCAAAAATTTAAATAAATAAATTAAACTAATTATTTACATTCAAACATTTTTTTTAAATATACCTATATATATTTTAAAAATTAACAGTATTTCAAAGTTTATATTTTCTTGCTTCCTGGAACAAAACTCTTTAATGCTTCAATTTAATTTCATCTATATCTATATTCCAAAAATAAATAAATAAACTACCTCACAGAACAGGAACCAAAAATCAAGCTGCTGCTCGAAATCCACCTCGCACCTTTGACGAGCTCATCGACAAACCCTAGCTGCCAATGAACATTCCAGACCTCGCCAATCTCTCCAACCTAACAACATCGTCGAAGTCGACGACTTTCTCTGCCGAGATCGATCAAGACCACCAGACTTCGCCCCACCTCCGGCTCCAAACCCTCGAAATCACAACACGTCAACGCTGCCGAGTACGCCCCTATGCGCCTCGACTTCAACCACCCACGGCCTCACGAACAATCGTGAGTTTCCAGACAATCGCCTGTCAATGCCCACGCCATTATCCTTCCTCGCACTCGAACTTCGAGTTCGACTTCGCGACGTGATGGAGCCGCCTGCTCCAGAACTTCCCACATTGATCGCGAAATCCCACAGCAATCCCTCAATCTCATCGCCTTTGATCTCGTTTCGATCGAGACTCCCCTGCGATGCTCTTAATCTCGCGAGCACACACCACCTTGACTAGAATCCCACCATCCCCACTGAAACAATCGGCCTCGAGAGCGCCTCCTATGCTCGCGCGAGCTTCCAGATCTGCCGCTCGACCCCTTCAGATGTTCGCGAACAAGGCTCGCGACCTGGTTCCCCAGAAATCGAACGAATCAAGTTGAATTTAATTGCTTTGCCCTTTTCTTTTTTTCGATTGCTTGAATGTGAAGGATTTCAAACAGGAAAAGGAACGAGAGATTTATGTTTGCAATTTGTTCTGGAAATAGGAGAAGTTCGATTCTTTCGTTCGTTTTTTTTTGTTTAATGAAGAGAAAGGGGAAAAGCATTTAAAATTTAAACGAGTATGGGTTACACGATTTTTGTATCGTGATTTTCGGCGTAGATTTAGGGAGATGACGTGCTGAGGTTTGACTCAATTCAAATTTTTAAATTTAAACTGAATTCAAAAATTTCAATGCGTTTACCTACCGTGTGCTCGCGTATCAACTCCGAAAAATACGAAACTTGAAATCCGGCAATAATACAATATTCCGGACCCGATGGAACTCGTTTCGTCGAATTCCGAGACTGTGCCTCAGACGGCTATTTTTAAATATCGACTGAACGATATAAATTTCAAAACTGAACGAAAAAGTTTGAAATTAGATTCTGAAGCTTCTGTTATCTTCAGTATCATCAATACGAATTTTAAAAGCTTTAGAATTATTTTTCTTCAGCTTTAAAATTGAAGATATAAATTTTTATCTAGTTCAATAGATTAAATTATAAAATTTAATCGCCAAATTCAAAGTTATACCAGGGATTCAAATTAAATCATCGTTCAAATATTTAAAATTAATTAAATATTTCCAATTTAATTTGTTCGAAATTCAGGGTCGTTACACACACTAATTGGTTGGATAGTTTAGAATGGATGTGCGTTATATTACATGATTCAGCCCTTGAGGAATTTCAGAGATGAAATTCTTTTAAGGGGAGAATGTAACACCCCATAATTTTACGAGAATTAATTAAAAAGGAAATTAATTAGTAAATAATAAGGTCGAAAAATAGAATTTTTATGTATGTCCAAATTTGGCTACGAAACATACATCATTGGATTCATGACGATTTTCTAATTAGTTTTTATACATATTGTTTTACAGTCAGAGTTCAAACGAAAATTTTATTACCGTTCAATGTTTTCAAATCGAAAATAATTATATAGGTAAATAAGGTAATGATAATAATTACCCAATGTTAATTATCGTCGGTTATACTTAACGGATAATTAACGTTGCTTAAACGTTAAGAATGTGATAATGGGAAGAAAATTATATCGGTCGTTTAAACAGAGAACAAAATAAACAAAATTAAACGATGCTAATTAATTAACATCAAAACACACCACACGTCGACCCGAGAACCCTACTGGTCGACCGATAGCGATCAACCATAGGGAGAGGGCGGTTGACCCGTGTTATGTAAATTTCGATAGTATTAAGTGGTTGAATGGCCCGGATTCGATATACTTTAATCCAACGGTTGACATTGATTTGAACCACTATAAATATAGACCTAGACCCTCACTTCTAAACTCATATTTTCGGAGCAACACCGGAGCTCTGCCATTTTCTCTTCTTCTCCAAATCGTAAATTATTAGAAATAGTTATAAATTATACGTATATACAATTGGAGAATTGTAGAAGATGAATGGAAAGAAGAGTAGGGTCAAATTAAATCGCCAAAGGCAAGGTAAATAGTAAATCCATATCTAAATTTTAAATCAAATCCAAATCTTTTTTCTATTCTAAATCTCTAATAAATCTTTGTATGCTTGTGTGTATATATCCAAATAGGGGTTAAGGGAGTCAAGCTGCAATAACATGGATTAGATTTGGAGTTAGAAAGCCAAAAAGGTGAGTGGGAAATTATATATTTTTATATAATATTTGATTTATATCGTTATAAATCTATTCCTATATGGTTGAAATGTAAATTGGATTTGTAGGCTAAAATTATTTATGTGAATTAAAATTATAACCTTGTCTACATATTATGTTGTTGATAACTTGAATTGTATATTGCTTGTAAGTAAATCTAGAAAATATTGGGTATTAATAGTCCCTGAATTTAGTATATAGTAGCAATAGTCCCCTAAACTTATAATTTAAGTGAAAATTCTAGATTTGTGAATTTAAAATGACTTGTGCAAATAAGAAAATTGTAAATTGAGTTATCACAGTAAATTGTAGGGATTTAAGTAGTATTTTAATTTATTGAATTATATAGCATATTGCAATGTGAATTTCTATAGATTATCAAGTTTCAGATTTATAAATAAAAGTGCAGCGGTTGTAATAACAAGGGATACACCTAAAATGAAAAAGATGTATAAATAGAGATATTTAAGGTATTTTATACCGTTTATTTCAATAAATATGAAAATGGTAATTCCTTGTAATTCCAAATGTAGCATAAATTTTTTGGATATGGTATAGGAATTTACAGTGTTAACCATTCCATTTGGAGAAATGTAATTCCAATGCATCAAAATACAGAAATCCTAAGGATGAATTAAAAGACCTATAAATATGAAAAAAACGGTCTAAGAAAAAAATACATGCAATAAAGGTAAAATAGAAATGAAATAAAAGGAAATGAAAAGATAGACAAGTCATAATTTAAAATAAAAAGGTATGGATATTCCTTTAAAACAAAGTAAGGAATTAAAGTTTAAAAAGGATTAAAAAAAGAAAGTAAAATAATGGGGGAAAATGGGGAAGTAAATGAGAAAGGGTATTTAAATCTTTTAAAAAGAAAGCAGTAAATGACCTTAAACTAAATAAGATGTAAATGCATAAAGATGTAGGGAAATATTGTTAATATTAAACAGTAGAGGCACAACCATTAATCAAGAACGAATGAAGATTGTATATATGTATGCAGTTAATATTGTTATGGATACTAACGGGGATAGTATCTTGGTCTAAAAGGGGACTGTGGTACTTATATATATATATATATATATATATATACACACACACACGTATGCAGTTATGGTCTATTTTGAGTAGATATGGCATATCGTACGCGTACGTAGAGTCGAGTTGACTAAGTAAAATAAAAGGACACACATGTAATGTAAGACAATCAGCATAAAATAGTGTTATATTAAGATGTATAATTTACAAGTCACCAGAACGTTGTTCTAACCCCCTCATTACAACCTACAAGATAGCTTTATAGGGACAAGTACCGGTGTATGACGGGAACGGTGGAAGGAGAGGTTTCCTAAAGCATGCTCGGCACTAATAGGGACACTAGATATTGGAAGTGTCAATCTTGGTCAGTAACTTTTTGTTTTGTTATATTTTACTATTCCGTTGTGAGTTATATCGAATGTGCTTTAATATGCAATTATTTGTTTATTTACAGGATACCAAATCAATGATCCGTACTTTGGTGGACTTGGGTTTTCGATTAAGCGAAAATTCAAACCCACTGAAGTGCGGGTTATTTACAGTCCATCATACAGTCTTTACGGATGTATCAATATCCTTTTCTATGGAATTTCAGCTGCATATGTTTAATGAATTTGGGTCATTACATATATCATGATATAACAACATATAAAATAGTAAATTAAACCAAAGCATACCTTTTTTCGAATCAAATTCTTATGCAAGGGTTAAGTTGCATAATAAATTACATAATTTCATATAGGCCATACCCTCTACTCTATCAATCTCCAACGTACACTTGGCCAATCATAGAGCTTCATGCCTATACCTTTGACAATCTACCAAATTAGACCGAGAAAAGGCCTTAGTGAATAGATCTATGTTGTTATATTCAGTATCTACTCTCTGTACAATTAACTCTTTATCATTGATAAACTATCTTATTACGTTGAACTCTTGAAAGACGTGTCTTGACTTCTTACGAGCAAGTGGTTCCTTAGCAATTTGTATTACCTCATCATTGTCACAATACATTAGCATCAAAATTTCAGTGTTCGAGATCACTCCAAGCTCTTTACTGAATTTGCACGTCCACACTACTTCTTTTGCAGCATCGTTCAAGGCGATGTACTTGGCCTCCATGATCAAATTCGCCATAACTTCTTGTTTAGAACTTTTCCAACTTATGACCTATAATGACCCACATTTTTTGAATGGTAAGTGTAACAACCATGTTTTTGAAGTCATAATATTGAACAAATTTAATTATAGTAAAAGTGTTCGAATTTGATTTTTTTGATAATTAGTATTTTGGAAATAAAATTTTATTTAATTAAAGTTATTTAGTAATAGATTTTTGTTTTAAAACATTGAACTAAATAATAATAATTATTTTCAGAAGATATATTAAATTGGATAAAGTGTTATTGTTAAATATAAAATATTTAAAGGGATAAATAATTATATATAATCGAAATAGATGAAAAGGAGTTCTTTTTTATATTCACCAATATCAATAAATTGATGAAGATGAATAAATTTATTTATATCAGTTCAATGGATAATTAAATAGAGTGAAACAATATTGGATTGAATGTGATCGTGTTATTGTCGAGATGTTTAACATGAAATAAAGTGTAAATCAGTTTAAAATTTAATTGGATTGTAATTTGAATATATATATATAAAAATAAGTTGCTTAAAAAGAAAGAAAACATCTTGATTCAATTTAAATGGGATTAAACAATACAAAGCCCAAAGCCAATTCTAATCCTCCTCATCTCAAGACCGCATAACCCCACTCTATTTCATATGTTAACCTTATCCCTAAATCCTTAATCCCAGAATAAGAAATCGAACGTGGAAAAAAAATGGCTCGCAGACGTGTGACGGGGCCTTGGATCGAGCAAACGCCATAGTGATGGCGTCGTAATTGAAGTCACGCACAAGACTGGTTACAAAAGGGGGATCCACGACATTGCAGCTTGAAATAGATGGAGAGCGCAAGTAGTTCAATGTCGATAGGCATGATTGGTGTCAATGGCAGGCTGTAGTGATGGAGAGGGGAAATTGTGTTGCGGCTGCTGTTGATTTCAAGGCGGTGTGGAAGCGAGTGGTTGTAGATGACGGGCAAAGGTACGAACACAACGATTTTGTGTACAACTACATTGTCCGGGACATTGATAATTCTACGATTCGTTATTCCAGTGAGTTATTCTTTTAACCCACACTACTGTATCTAAATGAAAATACTCCACTTTGCATGCTTTACTTAGCTTAGAATTTGCTCATGAATTGCGTAAAATTTATTAGCGATTAGATGAAATTATTGAAATAAATTTCATGCAACCAGTTCAATTTGTTTGATGAATGAATTGGTTGAAGTGTGTGTTCTAAATATTGGATTCGATTGCATATCGATTATGAAATTACATGATTTTGAAAACCACTGAAATACGTTTGATCAGTTGTAGTTAAATTATATGGTTGTTGTGCATTGTTGTGTGATCGGAGTTTGCCGGAAAGCAACTCGGATTGATAAACAATTATGTATTATAGAATTATATTTTATAGAGCGATGTTGGCTCTAGAAGTCGAATTTTCATTGGATTTATTGTTTGAATTTTTTAAATGTTTTTAAATGAATTTCACAAATGAGATTTTATCCATTTTGATCCTCATTGGAATTTAGTTTATAAAATATGTAGTTAAATTATATTACCTTCTTAACTTATTGCTTATTTCAAAATTTCCAATTAAAACTTTTAAAGATAAGTAATATTTGTTTAAAAAAGAAATATTTTTAAAATTATTAGTTATTAGTATATAATTTTGGAAATGCTTTAGAGGAAAAATATAAGATAGGTTATTATTTTAGAAAAGTGGTAATGAAAGCAGTAAATTTAATTTTAAGTAATTTTAGTTTTAAAAGCTGTTCAAATGATTTTAGAAAGAGTTTGAAAGCCTTTGGAAAATTATATCATTATATGTATGTATATATATTTAAATAGATTTTTAAAATAAAGTAAGTTATCAATTATGAAGAGTAATGTAATGACCCGTAATTTTTCGATAATTAAATTTTTGAATTTAATAAGGTTTTGTAATTTAATATTGGAAGAAATAAATTTTTATGATTTATTAATGAGAATAATAACTAGAATGAAATGGAACAATGTTAATTTAAGTTAATTGCTAACTAATTTAATGTAATTCCAATTAATTGAAATGATTGAAAGGTTATGATTGGTTATAAATTGTAAATAAGGAAATAGATTAAATGTTACATTAATTGGTGAAATAATATGTAATTAATTGTAATTGGATAAAATTAGTGTTGTGTAAATAGTCAGAACATTTGTTTGTAGATAATAAACTTATAAATGTGGTTAAATTAAGCAAAAGGTGACAATTGTTATATCTTACTTATTTATTTAATCTGTTGAATTAAATTGGAAATCAATTGCAATTAAATTTAATTAAAATATTATGTTAATGTAAATTAAGATGATAATTGTAGAATATTAGCGTAATAAGTTATAAACCAATGTTAATTATATCCATAGAGTAATAATGGATTGAAGAATAAGATGAAAAATCAAATAAGTAGATTTACTGGAATTTAAATTAATAGTCAATTGATTTATTCAATTGAAATTGAACGCTGTGATTAGTGCACTATTTAACATTGGTTTTGACTTGGAAATTTATTTTAAAAGATTATAATTTATTATGTAATCAAAAATGATAAAAATTGTTAGTTATTAAATTTGAATATAAAATGTGATTTAATTAATTTAATAATAATTTATAGCCATTTTAACCACTGTCTTGGATTTCAACGAAACTAGTTTCAGCAGATCCATAATAGTGAATTATTGTAAGATTTCAAGTTTTGTAGCGATCGAACTTGTCGTTTGATCGTACGGACTCGAAACACGTATAAATCAATTTAATTGAAATCAATTCGAAATAAGCTGATTTTAAAGCTAACTTCTTCATATGATGGAATTTGGACTTGAAACCTGTTCCATTGAATTTAAAATTATCGAAAACATCTATTTTGATATATGGGATGACCCATTTTCGTTTTGGAAGCAGAACGGGCTTCTCGGGTCGTTATTGTCGTTCCTACCGATTTGATATGTGTTCATTTTCTTATCGGGCTTTGTTCATATAAATAGATCTTTCTAAACCCTAGGAGCCTTTTTATTTCTTATCTCAGTACGAACAATTTCATCGGTCTGCTTCTCCTTCTTAATGGAAGAAATGCTATTTCCTAGATTCAAATTGCAAATCAAAATCAAAATCAAAATCAAATCGAAAAATTAAAACTCCTCAAACAATATCGAATTATATATCGTTGGAGAGCTCTCGACGAGCGCAACTCAAATCTGTGATTCATTTTTCGTTTTGGATCATGGTTTGACCAGAAATTGGCCATTTATCCACGACAGTTCATGTGTGATTGTTGAGATTTAACGGCGGATCTGCAACTATAGGACGATCAGGTAGCACCATTGGGTAGAGGAGGTCGAGCAGTGATCATCAGTGGTGTTCGTTAGCATCATGGGGGTTGGGGTTCATTTGAAATCACCTGAGAGGCTAACGACGGCGGTGGAGGCTTTGACCATCGAAGAGCGTGCACGTGGGCATGCCGTGGTCGGCCTGAATTGGGTATCGCGGTGGAGATTCTTGATCGAGTTGATTGTCAACGTGCAGGCGACGATCTTTGCTAGATGGAGGCGGCTGTTTCGATTGAAACCTGGAATGTGTTCGTACACGATGAAGTTGGCTCTATATCGATGGTGACGTGGCTGAGGTAACGAGTTCGTTTCTTTTTTTTATTTAGTTTAAGATTTAAAATTCCCATCGTTCTAATGTTAATAACTTTTGCGTACGAGGTTGGATTTACGCACGGCTTATTCCATTGGGATCGTATTGAAATTTCGGACATTTTTGCACTGGTTTGGATGAATTCTAAGACTGTTCAAATTTGGGCCTTATTTTGGATTTCAAATCGATTTGAAATCAAAGGAGAGTGTTTGACCAACTCACAACTACTAAATTATCTTATGTTAGTTAAATTAAATTTATGATGTGATTAGAAGTTGATTGACTGCTGTTTGATGTAGTTAAATCGTCATTCTAGTTAAATCTGAATTTATTGAATGTAAACGCCATTTAATTCAATATTAAATTTTAATATGCCAGTTTATACCTGTTAATGATAATCAGTTATCTATTGATGTTTATTGGTTGATTTGAATGATGATTTTGATGGTGTTGGATTTTTGATATTGGATGACTGGATGTTATATTTCTATATTGTTATAACACTGCAAGTTCCCTATGGGTTGAAATGATACATACTCGAACGATCTGATAGATTAGGGAGAAATCATTATGAGTTCAAATGATAGACTCAAGCTATTTCATGGATTTGTAATTTAATTCGGGATTGCGGGTTGAAATGATATATATCCATAAATACAAAATAATTACGGATTGAAATGATAAATATCTGTATCACTTGACCGTGGGGTAGAGAATTATACACGGACACCGAATTGGTTAAATTAAACAATTTTAAATCCTTAAAATTTGAATTCAGTTAAACGACATTTTGAAATAAAATTTGATTTGTATAAGCTGAATTATTTTTGAAATCCTAGCTTTAAATGTTTAAATTTGGAATTGATTTAATGAACCATTTAAAGAATTAAAATGGAAATTTCAAAGTTGAATTTTGAAGCATAAATGAAATTTATTGAAATTGTTTGAATATAACTGTGAAATCTATTTAATTTGAAGTGGTTTAAATTGATAATTCAAACATGGGTTTGAAATCAATATTGGTTAAATGGTTTAACGAGAATCTGAATTTAAAAACCAGTTTTTGTTAGTTAAATTGGAAGCTGGACAAGACCCAGATGTGTTGAAATGGCCTGTTTATTTGATTATTATATTTTCTCATTCCGTTGTGAGATTCTGTGTTTGTTTTCTTTCTTTCTCTGCTTTTCTTATTTACCCAATAACAATCCTCCCATTTGAATGGTTTGAGTCTGACATGTGTGGTTTATCGTCGATTTAAACCGTCCAAAAAGGTGGGTTGTTACATTTGGTATCAGAGCCAGGTTTAGCGATAACCTTAGTTTTGTGGGGTCTGACTCATTGAAGATAGGGTAGTAATACCCTATAATGAGTCGTTGAGTGTATATATATGAGAGAGCATATTTGTTAGTGTTATAAAATTTTTTGTACTGTGTTAATTTGTTCTGTTTAGTATTTATAAATTTTGGTCGGTACATGGGACGCTATGGCACCGATAGGGATGTCTAAACACTTAATAGGGCAGACCGACACAATATTGTTTTGAAATATGGGTAAATGAAATAATTTTGCATAGTATTATATTTTGTATAAAAGAATAATCCTTATAAAAATATATAATTGTATGTGATATGTTTGGTTATTTGTAAGAAAGTGGAATTTATGAATATTAGTTTCAAAAAAATAGGATTGTAAATAAAATGAATATAAATTGGAAATTTAGAACTTAAGTTCTGGGATTTTGAAAAAAATTCTTTCGAAATATTTTGGAATATAATATTAGTATTATTTGGAAGTATTTTCTAATGTAAATATTTCAATTTGATTTGAAAGAAATGTTTAAAAGGAATTTTGGAAGGAAATAAGTTATGAACTCCCCTCTCTATCGTTGGAAAATAATTTCGGTTATGAGTGCACGTATCATCGACGTTTATTTTTGAGTTTCAAAGTGGGAAGATCGATGTACTAGTTTTACTACACATTTGTTTGATAAGTAAATCTTAATTTTGAATTCTTAGATTTGATTTGATCTATAAAGGATATATACATATATATATTACTTTCAAAATGACTGAAATGAATCCGGGGTTTAATTCTTAAACTTTTTGATAATTAGTAGTTTCAATTATTGTAATGAATGAAATCTTAACTATTTTAATAGTTGGAAACTTCTAAAAGGAGAAAATAAGAAATTGGAAGCTAAGTGATTAATGGAATATATAAGAAATTGAAAATCGGTAACTTGTAGATATGAAAATTTAGAAGATGTAATTATTGAACATTTTGTTAACCAAATGAATAAGATAAACTTGTGTAACATTCAATTACATTCTAAAACACATATATATAACTTACCAAAATAGTTAAAAGTTGTAATGTTAATAAAATATGTAATAGAAAATTATACAAGTAAAATTTAAGTAATAAAAGTGTTCAATAGAATTACTTCTATAAATAAGAATTCTGATGTTATAGAATGTTATAAACTTAAGTTATTAATTTGAAATTGCTAGTAATTAAATTTAATAGAAAGGTGAATACTGTAAGTAAGTGATTATAAACTTAAGTAATGTTTGAAGCCAATTATAATTAAAGCAAATAGTAAATGTGAATATTATATATGAAAGGAATAAATGTGAAAAGAAAAGGAATTAAATTTTAGGTATGAGTTGCTTTACAAATGAATATTTATATAAAAAGGGAAATCAAAGTAAATAATAAATGTGAAGTAAACTGAAATAAAATGTTTGTAATCCTTCAATAATGAATTTATTTATTATTTTAAATCATTGAATGGAAATAACTTATGGAACTTATTGAATGAAACTTTAATGAAAATGGCATTGTAGGAATAAATGAGAAATGAACTTTTGTAAGAATGAATGTAAATTAATGAAAATAGGATTTGTATGAATAAATAAAAATAGACAAACAGTAAATGAAATGAACTGAAATTTGTAAGAATAAACTTAACGACATTTGAAATTATTGTTGTTTTGGCTTATGGGATGATTGGGAAAGGATACTTCTGTGACTCGGAATTTTGAATATTTGAAATTGGAATATTTAATTGATTTTAAATATTTAAAAGTTGATTTCTAACTTGAATTTCAAATATCACTATGTACTGGACAATCTAATTATTGAATTGAATAATTGGAAATTGGCTAAATTGCTGAATCGGGAATTTTAAGCTTGTTAAAAATAATTTGAAGGCTTGTAAAATTTATATTGATAATACCGAAGATAATAAAAATGTTAAAAGTGAATTTAAAGGTGTTTTGTTCAGTTTTAAAAATATATCGTTTAAATTGACATTTAAAATTAGCCTTCCGAGAGGCACAGTCTTGGAATTCGTCGAAACTAGTTCCATTGGATCTGTAATAGTGTACTATTATCGGATTTCAAATTCCGTAGCATTTGGAGTTATCGTGTAATCGTACGGGATGTAAACGCGTTGAAATTTATATCGAATTCAATATAATAACTGGGTCGTAAAAGCTATCTTCTCCATACGATCGAATTAGGACTCGAAACCTTTTTCATTGCGTTCAGAATAGGGGTATAACATTATAAACGCCTAGCGGCACGCCTCGATAGGAGATCGAGATTTTAGGTTTCGTTTTTGAGGCGATTTAAATTTGAATAAAATATATATAGTTTTGATTGGTCAAATGCCATTCACATCAGATCTTTTTCCCCTCATTTCATGGCACTGTAGCAATCACTCAACACGCCATCTCCTTTTCATATCACGTCCCTTCTTTTACTTCACAGCCGGACTTAAAATTTATAATAGATATTTATAGTTTAAATATAGCGAGCCAACCGTTCTCCCCTGTAAAACGAACCGAGAGCCCCCTTCTTCCTCTCCATCATTCAAATTTCAGAAGAAAAGGAAAAAAAAGGAAAGAGGGGCCGAACCTAAAGCAAAGCGAAATCGACACCTTATAAATCAAATAACGGCCGAACGATTCGAAAAGGGGGGAGGGGGTTCGTTCAAAGGATAAAATCATCAAATTCCGTTCTTTCCTTCAATCGATGGTGGCTCAAGCTCGCACGCGCTGGACGGCGACTGGAATGGAGTTTTGAGAATCGCGGTGGGGGATTGGTGATCTGCGAAAGCTCGATAGTGGTTTGATCGTGTTTTGTTTGGGGAGGAACGTGAGGCGATGATGGAAGAAGGACGCGACGTTGGTCGAGGGCGAATTCGTGGTCGAGATCGTGGTGGGTTGTTGAAGTAAGGTTTCGATAGATCTTGAAGGAGGGTAGGCCGGAGACTCACGGTTTAGGGATAGGGATTCGGGTTCGTAAGGCAGCAACGATAAGGAGATGCTGGTACTCGAGCATGGCAGCGGCGATTCGATGGGAATTGCAAGCAGCGTGGGTTTAGTCGAGATGATCTGGTCGAGTTCAGAGAGCCGTGAGGTATTTTCATTTTTTATATAGTTTAGTGTTCGTCTATTCATGTTAGTATAGAAATAGAAATTTGAATTTTACAGTGAAGTTTTTATTTAGAAAATATAATAATCACAGTAAAAAAAAATATAAAGCAGAGATTGATTTCTACAGTAAGGTATATAAAACTATTTATATTTCAAATTAGAGATTTATACACATACAATAAAGAAAAAAAAATATTTGTAATAAACTGTATAGAACAGAGAAGGAAAAATATTATAGGGAAGTGTAAAACATTTTTATTTTAATATATAAATATATATATATATATATATATGTTAGGAAGAGCATTTAACAGTAATGTCGAGTTTTACTTATATATATATATAAGGTTTAAACAGAAAAATATATGTGAATAAGAAAAGAAAACATAGGGATTTTAAATGTTATAGAGTTTATATAAAAATAGATTTTTAAATCTATATAGACTATTTTATAAGTATATGCGAAGTTTCAAAAATAAAATTTAATATATATACACACATTTTATATTTACTCGTTTATTTTAAAAATAATGGATTTTGTGATTAAATTGTTCCATTAACTTATTTAATTTATTATAGTTACTAAAAGATTTTTTTTAAAAGGGAAATTCTCAGTTTAAATTAAATTGTTAGTTAATTAAATTATTAAATGATAATTAATTGTCCGATTATTTAAAATGTTAATAAAACGAATAATGTTTATACAAGGTCCAGAATCAAAGGATACAAGTCGGGTTTGGATTGGATTGCAAAACAAAAAAATCAAAGGTGAGTTAATCTCACTCGAATTGGATTGCTGGTTAATTTAGAGGGTTAAATTTAAATATTTGGTTGATTGCTTGAATTGATAATTTATTATCAGTCTGGATGTGATATTATATATAATAGTATATATATACTGGAGTGATTGATATTCCCGCATTATATAGCGGATGAGACCTTATGCGCCCCGCATAATAGCGGATGACCCTTTATACTGCGATATCCCCCTTGAAGTGGGATTGATATTTTTATATTGTGCTAACATCTGTGGATGCATGGAAATAGGTTGGAGGGATCCAACTGGATTCCTCAAAACGTTGAATTTATTTTATATTCAGCGATGTGATTTATTTGATGATCTGTAATGGATTATATTAATTATATTGGGAATTGAAATTATTGAATGCGATGGTTGGTTGAATATATATATATATATATATATGGGTATTTTGTGATATGAGAAAAATATATAAAGATTGGATTTTTAAAGGAAATAAAAAGGGAAATTTTTAAGTAAAATAATTATAGTGAATTTGGATAAATTGAAGAAATGAATTTGGAGAAGAATAAAAAGTTTGATTTTGAAACCCTATTAAATAAATTCCGAATATGGGAAGGTGGAGATTTTGTATGAATGGGAATAAAAGAATTTGACGACTTAAGTTATATTGTTTAAAGATAAAAGAATTTATTTTAAAAATTCAAGTTTAAAATGAGTTGGGAAAAATAAAAGGGGAATTTTGAATAAAGGGTGAAATTGATAATTTCAGTTTTAAATAAGGTTTTAAATCATAATAAAGGAGTGAATGTGGAATTAATGGATTTTGGAATAAAATTTGAGTAAGTCAAGATAAACTTTTAAAATGGAAGTAAGTCAGAGAATCGATTGGGAAATCGATTAAGTGTTTTGAAAACTGTGATTTAAAGGGAAATGGGGTATGGAAATTATAAACTGGGTTTATAAATAAAGTGAAAATATTTATCAGTGGATAAATTTGGAAGTATAAATTCACGGTGGGAATTTATAAGGAGATGGTAATTTGTTTTAAAAATAAATAGTGGTTTTATTTTAAAAAGTGTTAAAGAAATTTACGGGTTTGGGGACGTAAATTAAATTGGGATAAATTGAGAAGGATTTATAAATGGTTAAATGGACTATATTGGAATGGAAAGTGTATTTTCCCGAGAAGCCAAGTATATTTTCAAGGAAATTAAAAGAATGTTTTAGAGAAATTATTATTTAATCGTTTTAACGTTTTTAAGTAAATACTTATTAAGATAATTATAAAAGTGATTATTTTAAAAGGTTTAACTAGTATTATGATTTAAAAAGATAATTATTAAATATTACACTTTATACAATAGTTTTGTTTAAAGTAGTTTTGGTTAAGGTTTTTACTTTGAAATTATTATAGAATTTCATAACTATTGTTTTGAATAAAGTGACTTAAGTAGCTTTATTTAAAATGTTTTAAGGTGTATATTTTTGGATAAAGTGATTTAAATTATTTAAAAATTTAGAGTATTAAGACTTGATGATTTTTAGGGGAAATAAAACAATTGGTGAATGATTGTTTGAATTGGTAGTTAAATAACCGACTATCAATATTGGCCATTGCGTTGATCGTTTCGAAGAGACCGGGATCGGGTATAATTATCCGAAAACCACTTCGATTCGGTTTGGATGTTTGCGAATGAAGATTGTAAAGGTGATAAAGACGGTTATTCAGTTTGTCCAGACCCAGGGAAACTTGTATGGACAAATGCTATCAGACCATCGTCAGGAGGACGATGAGCATTCTAAGTGAAATGTGTTCTAAAATGGTAACACATAGCCTCAAGCCTCATCAACCGGGAATGGCTAAAACAGGGGAGGTGTAGCAAGGCTAAGTGGCTAGCAACCAATTAGGGTAAGGTTATCCCTGTCTAGATGTCCCTTTTTGATTTCGGCTTAGTGGCAGTTGCTGATCCCAACCGCGGGGTGATCTTATTCGGACTATCCAGTAAGGGGTAGCTCCGGTCTTGTGTTGCAGGGGATCGGGCATGATCCTCGGTATTCTGATCTAGGCCAGGTACTGTGATGGGCGGTACCCCAGTAGCCCTACCATTGTATGGAATCCAATCTCCAATAAGCGCCTGTACGGTTTTGATTGTGCCCAACTATTGCTGGAACGTGAGATGCAAGCATTTCAGCTCGATTCTATTTTACTTTCTATAGACACTATTATAATATCAGACGGTTTTGAAAAAAATGTTTTGGTTATCGTAAGGTAAAAACCCGACATGTTTATTTGTGGCGTGGTCTTACGAGATACCCTTTGATTTCAAAGGATTTTGAAAACTTTAATAATTCAATTGAGTGTGTTTTCTCATGCTGGTTTTCCAGACTGACTCGGGTGTTATTTTATTATAATGCTCAGGTCAGACCGAGTATTACAGACACAGGATCGGATGCTGTGGAGCTCAAGAGACGAGCTGGATGGCAAGACGTATCACACGTACTTGATGTATATTCCGCTGTGTTGTGTAAGCTATATAGTCAGCTTTTGTAAGGACAAGTTATTATAAATGTCCAGTAGTGTGCTATGGATTGTGTTATACTCTGATGATTGAAGTATTAAACGGTTACAGATTTCTTTGTATTTAAAGTTGTGTTATATATTATATTTATTCCGCTACGACTGTGAGATTCTGATGTTGTTTTCTATATTCTTCTTCTATCTCTTTCTTCTTTAACCCTTACGGTCTGGTGTTTTCGACGTTCGATTGCTCGGCATGTAATACAGTGGACGTATTTATGTCGATTTTCGGAGGTCGAAAATCCGGGTCGTGACATTGTGGTATCAGAGCTGAAGTTTAAGCGAGAACCATGGCTTTGGTGGGGATTACTCATTAGAGATAGAGTCAATAGTACTCTAGAATGAGTTTGAGCGTATTAATGGATATGAGCACATATTTATTAGTGAATATAAAATTGTTTTATATTGTGTTGATTGGTTTGTCGAGTGGTTTATGGATTCTGGTCAATACGAGTAATTAACGTTATTGATAGGGATCTCTAAACACTTGAATAAAACAATTCTACATAGTATTGTTTTAAAATGGGGTAAATGAAATAATTTTATCCAAATTATTTTTGTATATAAAAAGGAATAATTTCTAGAAATTATTATAAGTATATATGGTTGCTTGGTTGTTATGAAGTGATAATATTAAATTATTATCATTGTAGGGTGGAAAATTGAATAAGTAATTGAAATTATAAGCGAAGTTAAGGAAATAAATTCATATAACAGAATGGAATTTGTAATGTGAATTATAAATGTGATTTATAATTGAAATGGGATAAAACTCCAGGGTAATATTTGAAAATAGATTGAAAGAATTTGAAATTTGGAATTTTGAGAAAAATTTAATTTCCTTTGAGTTGAAAATGATTTTCAAAGGTTTTGGGCGAAATAATAGTGATGTTATTTGGGAAATATTTTTAAATTGGATATGGAAATCTGGTGAGATTTGGATTTAAAAATATTTGGAAAATGTTTTGAAGAGATGAAAGCACTAAACTCTTTGCGGTCACTGGTAAATAATTCCGATGATGATCGCGACATCATCGGTGTTCATTTTCAAGTTTCCAAGGGAGAAAATGCTGCCTAGATGTTTTGGATTGGTGTTTGTTTGCAAAATTGGGTTGGTTTTGAAAAACAAAGATGTAATTTGATATACCAAATGATTTTGGATGTAATTGATTTCAAAAATGTTTTTGAAATACCTAAGTTATTGTTAAAGACTCTGGAGTTGGTTTAAAATGTTTATGGAATATAAATGAGTTTGATAACTTATAAAATTTGAAATTCGTTAAAATGAATTTAACTTGAATGAGAAGTTAAATTAAAGTAAGTGTGAGAATGGAAATAAAGTGGTAGGTAAACCAATTTAACGGAGTAAATTAAAAGGGTTAGTGAATGAAACGAAAATAAGTCGAAACTTATAGAGATTTAAAATTTGAATCGAATTAGAATGTAATTGAATCAAGTAAAATAAAAGTGAATTTGAGGAAAAAGTCTAAGTGGGCTTGATGAATGGTCATTGAAATAAAAATTTATTAAGTTGGGAATAAATTTGTGAATGAACAAATTAATTTAAGATTGTAAGTAAATAGAACTGGAATTGAAATTGAATATTGGAATCAATTTAAATTGAGTTAAAGTAAAGTGAAATTGTAGAATTTGTTCGAAGGAACTAAAAGAAGTAAAAGTTTGGGGATAAACTTTTATTCGAGATTTGAAATTAAAATTGGAAATAAAGTGATTAATTTAATATGTAAGTTGCACAGATTTGAAATTGAATTTGATTGGAAATAAATTAGTGGATGGAACTAATTATAATAACTAGGAAAGTAAATATGGGTTGAGATGTGGTTAATAAAAATTCAATATTCAAAATTGGAAGGTAAATTGAATTCAAAATGGAATTGAAACTTAAGTTAAATGAAAATAGATATAAAAGCTTAAGAGGTGAAGTGAAAATTAATATAAGGAAGTTATTATATTAAAGTTAACAATGGACGGTGTAATTCTTAAGTAAAATTTGAAGTCGAGAAACATACTAAGTAAATATTTGAAAGAAGATTTAATAAAGGTGTGCGAAATGACAAGGGTGGATAAGTAAATAGAAAAATCAAAATAAATGTGAATAAAAAGAAAATTGATATAAATAATAACCAATTGAGATAAATACGTAGGATGTACGTATATTATTTTATTCACATAACGATTTGATCTAGATTCGAGCATAGAATTTCGAGATAGTTATATCGATCCAAGTTGGGATTTCTCACTCGATTTTCGATGGCGAACCCTGGATATGGAATTTTGATTGATCCTGAAATTCTCTATCATAGTTTATGGCTATGCAAGGAGAATGACGGTTTCTGATCAAGAAACCAGGTCTGAGTCTGCACTAGGGAGTTGGGTGAATATGACGCCCCACCTCTATACCCACCCTAACCAAGAACACTACGATGTAGTGCTGTCAATTAGCACAGAGAATAAGGCTGTGGAGGAGCGACCATCCATGTGACTTCTTTGTGCGAGCACCCATATGTCAGATATAATAGAATGCAAATCATTTAAGGAGGAAATCCGACATACCGATACAAACTCGAAGCTATCACACGGTGGCTATATATAATCTTCGGAAACAAACATAGAAATAATCATAACATAAATCTGTCACAGACATCCATATCACAAAGGCGGAAGAAGATATGAATAAATATATAACACATGAATGTGTACATCAGAGTAGTGGTCGGAAAGATCCACGATAATACAAAAGAATAGCAACACATGCTATACAAAAGAATAAGTACACAACATAGAGTCTATATCTCAAATGTGTACATACAAAAACTACAAATCTAAGTAGTTAGCCAAAAGTCAGAATAATCTTGAAGAGAAGTCAAGCAGAAGCACCTGTAACATCTCGGTCTGACCCGAGTATTATTTATAAGAAAATAATAAACGGATCAGTCTAGCTATAAATATCAGATGATAAGGTATAGGATAAATAATATGGCATGAACATGTAACAACCATAACGACATACTACTATAAGCATGTAAATGATAATCAACAAAAGATTAACCAATATCACTAGAATCTTCTCAAAGATAAAATAGGGTATCATACCCTAAACTTGTATTCATAACAAGTCAATAACACATAAATTCACCAATGCACAAAAGAGTGATAAAACTTATCAAAGAAAATCACGAAAATTGGTGAAGCACAAACTCCAAAAATCATCACAGAAATCCAGAAATCACATAATTCGGAGCAACGACGTCGTACATCGTAATGTCCGATGATCCAAAGACACAATAAATAGGAACAACGACGTCGTACAGCGTAACGTCCGATGAACCAAAGCACAACAAAAAGGAACAACGATGTCGTACAGCGTAACATCCGATGAACCAATACATAGGAAAATGGAACAACGATGTCGTACAACGTGACATCCGATGAACCAAATCACGATAAAACGGAACAACGACGTCGTACAGCGTAACGTTCGATGAACCAAAGCGCAACAAAAAGGAACAACGATGTCGTACAGCGTAACATCCGATGAACCAACATATAGGAAAAAGGAACAACGACGTCGTACAGCGTAACGTCCGATGAACCAACACACGATAAAAAGGAACAACGATGTCGTACAGCGTGACATCCGATGAACCAAATCACGATAAAACGGAACAACGACGTCGTACAGCGCAACGTCCGATGAACCGAATCAAAGAGACATCACACATTGCTAGTCTAAATTACAAAAATGATCATCATCGATCATCAAGAAGTGTCAATTACACTAAGCTAGTAAATATATGAGTTTAGCTTCATGTCCCATAACCACTAGCTTAACTTAAATATTTACGAACAAACTGTAGATCTTCACTAGGAAATTGTCACAAAAGGGTTCAATCGAACAAGTCCAAGAGCTAACCGACAAAGTGAACGCGAGCGTTTCATACCACTCGTTTTACTAAGTCGTTTAATTCGAATTCTCATCCGAGTGAAGTAAAGGCTTGTATATACTAATAGATTGGAAAATAGTTTAGGAAAAGAGCTTTGTAATAAAATAGTGTTGAAATCGTTTGATGGAAGAGTTTTGATATTTACTACTGGTATTGAAACCTTTATATTTTTAAAGTGACAAGTCACAAATTGATTGTAGAAACAATCAATCATTAAAATTCACATTCGAAGACGTGAATCAAAATCCAATTAAACCGATAAAGAATTCATCGAAATGGATATTCAAAAATCCCGAAAAAGGAGTCATCAAAGTCATAATAAATGATAACAACCACTAAGAACCAACATGAATCGATAAAATTCGGAAAACCAATCAAAATGAGCATAAATAGGCAAAACAGGAGCAGGCCAGTCGACTGAAATCCCTGTTCAGTCGACTGAACACTGTTTAGAAAATTCCGGGCTTCAGCTCAGTCGACTGAACAGAGGATTCAGTCGACTGAATCTGATTTCCTCCATTTCCTATCCTATTTTAAATGAAGTGCAAACTCTCTCTAATTGCATTCGGACAAGCACGAACGCTAGGGGTTTATGCCTATCGGCTACCCGGCCCTATAAGCTCTTCGATTTATCACCAAAAACATGATCCAACAACAAGCTATGATTTTTAGAGTTTTAGACTTCCAAAACACCAAAAATTGCAATGCTCACAAAACCCATCCGAATCAAAAGAAATTGCACATGGATAATTGTTAGGAATTCATAACAAGAAATCAAGGATAGTTATAGACATAGATGTGAGATAAAAAAAATCTCACCTTTATGCACAAAAACAAGGATGAAGAAGCTATTGAACAATGGCAATGACAATCACTCTTCAACTCCAACTCAACAAGCTTGAATCTAAGCTAAAAAGAGAAACATTTCCTAAATTAGGTTTAGGAATTTCTGAAATTGATAAGAGAATGAGTTGGAGAAGAAGAAGAGGAGGCTTACCAAAGCTTCTACTATTAGTTTGGAGCTAGAGCATGATTTGCAAAAGAAAACTAGGGTTTGGAGTTTTAATTTCCCATCTCTCCCACCATTTTTACTTTAGAACTGAAAAGAGGAGGAAGTGAGAGTGAATGGGGAGGGATGGTTCAGTTTGGGGTATAAGGATGACTAGTGGGCTGAACCCAAACCCAAACCCAAAGTGAAAAAGGTCAAATTTTTAGCTAGCTCCAAACATATCGAAGTTTATACTCAAAAAGGTTGCAAACGACATTTTGAACTCAATGGAGGGGGCCTCGAGTCCCAATTCGACTGTTTGCAAAAAGTAGCTTTTCGGACTAAAATCCGACGAACGATGTTATATTTAAATAAAATATCTAAATATAAAACCGATAAATATGCGAGTTGTTACAGACTCCCCTCCTTAAAGAAATTACGTCCTTGCAATACTTAAGAAGAAAATAAAGAGTAACAACCATAAAGACATATCAACACAAAAGAAAATTTAAAATAAGAAGTTCACCAAAAAGAGCACGAAAGAGTTAGCCCGAACGTGTTCGCTCGATGAATTCTCTGGATTCTCAAGAGAAATCCTTCGGATTTTAGAACCATCGAACTTTCGTAAAAAGAACATCTTTATTTCGAAGGCACTCAACCCCCGAAGAAATGATGCGAATAGAATGTTGCTCATAAGTCAAATAGGCAAAACTTCAATTTCCACAATAGTACCGGGCTTAAGAATAAAAATCGGAATCCCAAAGGCAATTCCGTAAATAAAAGACATGCGAAAACATCAAGAATAGCAAAAAATTGAGCTGGTGCAACGGCGTAGTACAAAAACGGTACGCCCGAGAAACTGGAAACACGAATAACTCCGAACATCGATGTAGTACGATAACGGTACGTCTAATGAACGGAAACTCAAATAATTCGGAACACCGACGTAGTACAAGAACGGTACGTCCAATGAACCGAACACCATAAAAGAACATCGGGCGCTAGTCTATATAAGAAATGAGATAAAACTCAATAAAACGAAGTATATCAAAACGTCCGATGAACTTGATAAAAAGATAATTTCATTTAGACATCATCAAAGAATCAACCACTTGTTGCTTACGACTAAGCGCATTGGCAACACGATTTTCCTTCTGGGATTAAAAAGAATATCAAGATCATAAGATGCCGGGAACTCAAGCCAATATTAAATTCCTTATGAGAAAATAAATATTCCAAAGATTTATGATCGAGGTGGAGAACAAGTTTCTCCCCCAAAACGATGATGCCAAACTCTAAAAGTGAAAACAATAGCCGCGAGCACTAGATCATGAATGGCATACCTAGTCTCGATCGGCTTTAATGATTTAGAAGCACAAGTGATAGCACGTTCTCTTTTGCAAAGGGAATGGCATCCAAACCAACACGATTAGCATTGGTACAAAAGATAAAGTCTTGGTTCCCTTCGGGAATCACAAGAATACTAGTATCGAAAAGAAAGAATTTCTTTTAAATAATTTTCTTTCCCGAAAAGCTAAAACTTTCAAAATTACATTTATCTTTATGTAAAATTCTTTCTAGAAAAATTTACATTTTTACAAGTCAATTTACGGTGTCTGATTGTCTCATCAAAGCGTTTAGGAGATTCCTATCGATAACGTTGATCAAGCGCATCGACCAGAATTCTTAAAGCACTCAATGGGCTATACAATCACAAAATCATCTTCTATACGATAAACATGTTCTTAAAAACATTTAAGAATATTCTTTGCTCGCTTAAGAGCAAAAAATCAAATTGTACTTATAAATAAATCTTACGAAAAAGATTTGCAAAATTTTAAATTGTTGTTTTCATCCAAAATCAATAAATATAAGAATGGAGTCATCGAGATATTCGTAGAATACTCGATTCATAAAATGGATGAAATAAGCGGGACAAACTGAGTGACATAATAAGTCATTCATAAGGATCATAATGAGTGCGGAATGCGGTAAATGAAATGCTAACTCCCGCAACTCGTAGCAAATGAAAATCGGTGGTAAGGTCGGGCTAAAAAGACCTTATCACTACTCAAAAGACCGCTTAGGTGATAATCCTAAGACAAGCTCAAAAATACCCGAAAAATTTCACAAACTACATGAATGAGAGAAATAACACTTTCCTCATCATGTGAGCTTAAAGAATAAAATGATGCCATCAAATCGGAATCAAAATCACAAAGGAAAAACAGAAATCTGCTTAACAGATTGAAAATGTCGAAGATAGATAGTCCACATGGGACATAGGATATGGCTTCATAATGGTTAAGCCAATCCTTTCACAAAAGAAAAATCAATTCCGAAGCCTAAGTAACGCATAACATGCAAATCGGCCCGGAAAGAATAATCACATAAAATAATTTCGACATAAATAAAAAGCAAATTGAGTGTTGCAGATCCACCAATCCGGATTCGCAATCCTCAAAGAAGTCATCAAGCCCATAAATATTTTAAAGAAAAAGAATCACAAGTTCTTTTGATATAAAAATAATGAGATGAAACTCATATAAAAAAAGAACTCGAATAAGATAATCTCAAAAGAAATATCGCCAAAGATAGAAGGAGAATTACCTTAACCAAGAGAAGTGTCACTAGGGGCTTGAACAACATTTAGCTCTCCCTCTCTCCAATTTTTAAGAATGGGACATGTAGATATAAGATGACCCAAACTTTTGCAATAACGGCAAAAGAGAGGTTTCGGATACTCCTTTGCGAAGTGGTCCGTAAGACCACAATTGTAGCATCGTCCATGATTAGAGGTAGGAGTCTTTGCTACCGGAATTTGTTGCTTCCCTTTCTTGGTGGGATTGGGGCCTTTGAATTTAATAGGCCTTTTCATGTTGTCGTTGAAGTTTTGTTTAGCACCCACAACTTCAACATCACACTCTCTATCGGCTTCTTCAAGACGAAGAGCGATATCAATAAGCTGATCGAAAGAAACTTCCAATTTCAGAAGTAATGGCTTCTTGAGATTCTTGTTCAAGCCATAAACAAATCTCTGATTTTTCTTCAATGGGGTATTAATGTATTCAACCCCGCATTTAGAAAGAGATTCGAAAGATGCGACGTAGTCCGTCACAGAAGATTCACCTTGAACAAGGTCGATAAAACGCCGGGCCAAAGTTACTTTTTCAGCCTCCGGCACAAATTTCAATTCGAACCTTTCCCGGAATTGCTCCCAAGTGAGATCCGCTTCAATGATTTCAGAAATAAGAAGCTCATACCAATCTAATGCTCTATCTTGGAGCATGCTAGAAGCCACTTGGACTCGGTGGAGATCAACAAGATTCATGCGAGAAAAGATGTGGTCGCATGATCTAAGCCAAGCTTGAATTTCAATGACACTCTCGGATCCCCGGAATGGCCTTCCACCCAAATCGGTATAATCTCTACACAAGCGTGCAAAACCGGATCTAGGATGAGTAGGCTCTGGAATGGGTCCGATAGCTTGAGCATTCTTAACAAGATCTAGAAGCTGTTGGGTAGACATAAATACTCCCTCCTGGGGAGTAGCATTAGATTGACCGGTGCTGGGGCGGCCTGGTCTAACCATTTCCCTTCTTTAAGAAAGAAAGAAAGAAAAAGAGAAGGTTATTCTCAAAACAAATATCAAGCAAACTTGATTGATAAAACAAGGAATCAAAAAGAAAGAAAATAGGATAAAACGAGTCCAATTGACTCGAATAAAATCCTAAGGCATGACTCCTAAGAAGGACTTAGGACAATGATCCTTGTTAGATTATTCTACGTTGTTCCAAAGTTTGGCTCTGATACCAAGCTATGACGCCCCACCTCTATACCCACGCTAACCAAGAACACTACGATGTAGTGCTGTCAATTAGCACGGAGAATAAGGCTGTGGAGGAGCGACCATCCATGTAACTACTTTGTGCGAGCACCCATATGTCAGATATAATAGAATGCAAATCATTTAAGGAGGAAATCCGGCATACCGATACAAACTCAAAGCTATCACACCGTGGCTATATATAATATCCGGAAACAAACATAGAAATAATCATAACATAATTCTGTCACAGACATCCATATCACAAAGGCGGAAGAAGATATGAATAAATATATAACACATGAATGTGTACATCAGAGTAGTGGTCGGAAAGATCCACGATAATACAAAAGAATAGCAACACGTGCTATACAAAAGAATAAGTACACAACATAGAGTCTATATCTCAAATGTGTACATACAAAAACTACAAATCTAAGTAGTTAGCCAAAAGTCAGAATAATCTTGAAGAGAAGTCAAGCAGAAGCACCTGTAACATCTCGGTCTGACCCGAGTATTATTTATAAGAAAATAATAAACGGATCAGTCTAGCTATAAATATCAGATGATAAGGTATAGGATAAATAATATGGCATGAACATGTAACAACCATAACGGCATACTACTATAAGCATGTAAATGATAATCAACAAAAGATTAACCAATATCACTAGAATCCTCTCAAAGATAAAATAGGGTATCATACCCTAAACTTGTATTCATAACAAGTCAATAACACATAAATTCACCAATGCACAAAAGAGTGATAAAACTTATCAAAGAAAATCACGAAAATTGGTGAAGCACAAACTCCAGAAATCATCACAGAAATCCAGAAATCACATAATTCGGAGCAACGACGTCGTACATCGTAACGTCCGATGATCCAAAGACACAATAAATAGGAACAACGACGTCGTACAGCGTAATGTCCGATGAACCAAAGCACAACAAAAAGGAACAACGATGTCGTACAGCGTAACATCCGATGAACCAACACATAGGAAAAAGGAACAACGATGTCGTACAACGTGACATCCGATGAACCAAATCACGATAAAACGGAACAACGACGTCGTACAGCGTGACGTCCGATGAACCAAAGCACAACAAAAAGGAACAACGATGTCGTACAGCGTAACATCCGATGAACCAACACATAGGAAAAAGGAACAACGACGTCGTACAACGTAACGTCCGATGAACCAACACACGATAAAAAGGAACAACGATGTCGTACAGCGTGACATCCGATGAACCAAATCACGATAAAACGGAACAACGACGTCGTACAGCGCAACGTCCGATGAACCGAATCAAAGAGACATCGCACATTGCTAGTCTAAATTACAAAAATGATCATCATCGATCATCAAGAAGTGTCAATTACACTAAGCTAGTAAATATATGAGTTTAGCTTCATGTCCCATAACCACTAGCTTAACTTAAATATTTACGAACAAACTGTAGATCTTCACTAGGAAATTGTCACAAAAGGGTTCAATCGAACAAGTCCAAGAGCTAACCGACAAAGTGAACGCGAGTTTTTCATACCACTCGTTTTACTAAGTCGTTTAATTCGATTTCTCATCCGAGTGAAGTAAAGGCTTGTATATACTAATAGATTGGAAAACAGTTTAGGAAAAGAGCTTTGTAATAAAATAGTGTTGAAATCATTTGATGGAAGAGTTTTGATATTTACTACTAGTATTGAAACCTTTATATTTTTAAAGTGACAAGTCACAAAACGATTGTAGAAACAATCAATCATCAAAATTCACATTCGAAGACGTGAATCAAAATCCAATTAAACCGATAAAGAATTCATCGAAATGGATATTCAAAAATCCCGAAAAAGGAGTCATCAAAGTCATAATAAATGATAACAACCACTAAGAACCAACATGAATCGATAAAATTCGGCAAACCAATCAAAATGAGCATAAATAGGCAAAACAGGAAAACAAGAGCAGGTCAGTCGACTGAAATCCCTGTTCAGTCGACTGAACACTGTCCAGAAAATTCCGGGCTTCAGCTCAGTCGACTGAACAGAGGATTCAGTCGACTGAACCTGATTTCCTGCATTTCCTATCCTATTTTAAATGAAGTGCAAACTCTCTCTAATTGCAATCGGACAAGCACAGACGCTAGGGGTTTACGCCTATCGGCTACCCGACCCTATAAGCTCTTCGATTTATCACCAAAAACATGATCCAACAACAAGCTATGATTTTTAGAGTTTTAGACTTCCAAAACACCAAAAATTGCAATGCTCACAAAACCCATCCGAATCAAAAGCAATTGCTCATGGATAATTGTTAGGAATTCATAACAAGAAATCAAGGATAGTTATAGACATAGATGTGAGATAAAAAAATCTCACCTTTATGCACAAAAACAAGGATGAAGAAGCTATAGAACAATGGCAATGACAATCACTCTTCAACTCCAACTCAACAAGCTTGAATCTAAGCTATAAAGAGAAACATTTCCTAAATTAGGTTTAGGAATTTCTGAAATTGATAAGAGAATGAGTTGGAGAAGAAGAAGAGGAGGCTTACCAAAGCTTCTACTATTAGTTTGGAGCTAGAGCATGATTTGCAAAAGAAAACTAGGGTTTGGAGTTTTAATTTCCCATCTCTCCCACCATTTTTACTTTAGAACTAAAAAGAGGAGGAAGTGAGAGTGAATGGGGAGGGATGGTTCAGTTTGGGGTATAAGGATGACTAGTGGGCTGAACCCAAACCCAAACCCAAAGTGAAAAAGGTCAAATTTTTAGCTAGCTCCAAACATATCGAAGTTTATACTAAAAAAGGTTGCAAACGACATTTTGAACTCAATGGAGGGGGCCTCGAGTCCCAATTCGACTGTTTGCAAAAAGTAGCTTTTCGGACTAAAATCCGACGAACGATGTTATATTTAAATATAAAACCGATAAATATGCGGGTTGTTACAGTGAACGATACTAGTTCGGAAGTGAAATTGTGTGATCGAGTGAGCGATCAGAGTCGGTATTGCGTACGGATGATATAGGTACATCGTACGAGCTTAAGTAAAGCAAATTTTGAAAATTTTGGAAAGAAATGAATAAAGTGGTTTTGAATTATATGATTGGATATTATTGTTAAGTAAGATGCAGATAATTAAAAGCAAAAGAAAATTGATGTTTTTGATTGCAGAAGATAAATTTGAATTGCCCGACAAAAGGTATGTATTTAAATTGGCATATGAAATTTGATGATTTTCTGATCTAGCCACTTGGCTTTTGTTTTCTTTTGAAAATTGGGGCCCGTAGAGGAAATTTTGTAGTTGTTCCAAGCTAGCCGCGCAAAGGAGACGCTGGCGAGATTTTTCAAAAATTTAAGGAGTTAGAAAAAAAATTAATAGTTTAAAATTTGGGTTTAAACTATAATATGAATTTTTAAGGGGATAATATTATTTGAAACCTATGGATGAGTTTGTGAAGGTTAGTAAGGGTGATAATGTGTCTTTAATAAAAAGATTGTTTTGGGAAGTCGTTAAAAACTGTTGGTTTTGGGAAAATAGTAAACGGGTATTGGACCATTCCTCTTAACTAGCAATTTCGGGGACGAAATTCTTTTAAGGGGGAGGAATGTGACGACCCGGAATTTTGAATATTTGAAATTGGAATATTTAATTGATTTTAAATATTTAAAAGTTGATTTCTAACTTGAATTTCAAATATCACTATGTACTGGACAATCTAATTATTGAATTTAATAATTGGAAATTGGCTAAATTGCTGAATCGGGAATTTTAAGCTTGTTAAAAATAATTTGAAGGCTTGTAAAATTTATATTGATAATACTGAAGATAATAAAAATGTTAAAAGTGAATTTAAAGGTGTTTTGTTCAGTTTTAAAAATATATCGTTTAAATTGACATTTAAAATTAGCCTTCCGAAGCACAGTCTCGGAATTCGACGAAACCAGTTCCATTGGATCTGTAATAGTGTATTATTATCGGATTTCAAATTCCGTAGCATTTGGAGTTATCGTGTGATCGTACGGGATGTAAACACGCTGAAATTTATATCGAATTCAATATAATAACTGGGTCCTAAAAGCTATCTTCTCCATATGATCGAATTAGGACTTGAAACCTTTTCCATTGCGTTCGGAATAGGGGTATAACATTATAAACACCTAGCGGCACACCTCAATGGGAGATCGAGATTTTAGGGTTCGTTTTTGAGGCGATTTAAATATGAATAAAATATATATAGTTTTGACTGGTCAAATGCCATTCACATCAGATCTTTTTCCCCTTATTTCATGGCACTGTAGCAATCACTCAACATGCCATCTCCTTTTCATATCATGTCCCTTCTTTTACTTCACAGCCGAACTTAATAATTATAATAGATATTTACAGTTTAAATATAGCGAGCCAACCCTTCTCCCTTGTAAAACGAACTGAGAGACCCCTTCTTCCTCTCCATCGTTCAAATTTCAAAAGAAAAAGAAAAAAAGAAAAGAGGGGCCGAACCCAAAGCAAAGCGAAATCGACACCTTATAAATCAAATAACGGCCGAACGATTCGAAAAGGGGGGAGGGGGTTCGTTCAAAGGATAAAATCATCAAATTCCGTTCTTTCCTTCAATCGATGGTGGCTCAAGCTCGCGCGCGCTGGACGGCGACTGGAATGGAGTTTTGAGAATCGCGGTGGGGGATTGGTGATCTGCGAAAGCTCGATAGTGGTTTGATCGTGTTTTGTTTGGGGAGGAACGTGAGGCGATGATGGAAGAAGGACGCGACGTTGGTCGAGGGCGAATTCGTGGTCGAGATCGTGGTGGGTTGTTGAAGTAAGGTTTCGGCAGATCTTGAAGGCGGGTAGGCCAGAGACTCACGGTTTAGGGATAGGGATTCGGGTTCGTAAGGCAGCAACGATAAGGAGATGCTGGTACTCGAGCATGGCAGCGGCGGTTCGATGGGAATTGCAAGCAGCGTGGGTTTAGTCGAGATGATCTGGTCGAGTTCAGAGAGCCGTGAGGTATTTTCATTTTTTTTATATAGTTGAGTGTTCGTCTATTCATGTTAGTATAGAAATAGAAATTT
This sequence comes from Allium fistulosum, assembly GCA_030737815.1. Lineage (NCBI taxonomy): Eukaryota > Viridiplantae > Streptophyta > Magnoliopsida > Asparagales > Amaryllidaceae > Allium > Allium fistulosum. Next base: position 1,119,506,332 of record CM060904.1, on the reverse strand, counting down.
GGATTTTACAGTGAAGTTTTTATTTAGAAAATATAATAATCACAGTAAAAAAAATATAAAGCAGAGATTGATTTCTACAGTAAGGTATATAAAACTATTTATTTTCAAATTAGAGATTTATACATATTTAGTAAAGAAAAAAAATATTTGTTATAAACTGTATAGAACAGAGAAGGAAAAATATTACAGGGAAGTGTAAAACATTTTTATTTTAATATATAAATATATATATGTTAGGAAGAACATTTTACAGTAATGTCGAGTTTTACTTAATATATATATATATATATAAGGTTTAAATAGAAAAATATATGTGAATAAGAAAAGAAAACATAGGGATTTTAAATGTTATAGAGTTTATATAAAAATAGATTTTTAAATCTATATAGACTGTTTTATAAGTATATATGAAGTTTCAAAAATAAAATTTAATATATATACACACATTTAAATTTACTGTTTATTTTAAAAATAATGGATTTGGTGATTAAATTGTTCCATTAACTTATTTAATTTATTATAGTTACTAAAAGATTTTTTTTAAAAGGGAAATTCTCAGTTTAAATTAAATTTTTAGTTAATTAAATTATTAAATGATAATTAATTGTCTGATTATTTAAAATGTTAATAAAACGTATAATGTTTATACATGGTCTAGAATCAAAGGATACATGTCGTGTCACATACCGGAATTTTCGACTTTCGAAAATTCGACATCGATACTCACTTTATCGACTGCCGAGCAATCGATTGCCGGAAACTCGAATAGTGATGGTTTTAAATAGAAGAAAAAGGTAGAGGAAGAAGAAAAGAAGAAAAGAGAAAGAAGAAACAACAGAGAACAAGAGCAGAACAGAAAAACAATATCAGAATCTCACATTCGCAGCGGAACAATATATAATAGATAAACACTAGTCTTTTACAACAAAGAACTATATCATTTTATACATACATCAAACATCAGAGTCACTATACAACAATGGATAGTTATATAACTTGTCCTCATACAGAATACACAGCGGAATAAATATATCAGATACAAATACTACGTCTCGTCATCCAGCTTATCTCCAAGCTCCAGAATATCCAGAATATCCTGATAATCTAACTCTAGACTGCCCGTGTGGAAATTGGTGGGCACCCAGAGTTTAGAAGGGAAACAATAAACTCCGTGTCAGTCATGGTGACTGGTGTGAGATCGTAAAAACGGTTTATCTTTAAAATAAACAACAGGAAAACTTTAATGTCAATTCGCAATGCTTTTGGAAAATGAAACTACCATAAGACCTCCCACCACACACACAATGCAAACGCAGAATTGGAGGAGATTTCTTCTTATGATAGTCAAAGATGCTTACTACGCAAAATCAAATCATTTTTGATATTATTATTAGTGCATAGTGTAGAAAACATTTCGAAAGTATAATATTAATCTTAGCCAACATACGACCAGTATCGTATGCCTACTATAGCTACCATCTAAACAGTGGTGACCACCGTACGTAAATGGCAGGTTCTACAACTAATACCGTACAAGGTGCGTATTGGAGTTTGGATTTCAAACAAATGGTCAGGCTAAGGAACTTCCTTCTCCACGATGGGTACGTCCCTGGAATAGACGACCCGAGAACCTAACCGGATCTCTGCCAACACAAGGCCGGGTTACCTCTGCAAAAATAGGTAACTACTGACACGCGTATGCCATCCCCCGATCGTCACCGATCTTCCCGAGGATCCCCGATTTCCAACAAACCACAAAGTAATAAATTTGCAGCAACCACAGAGGTTAAGTATCTGGGCTCCATACCATGATACCACCTTTATCCAGAAGGAATGACATACACTAAGGGGCGCTACTCCCTAGAACCTTGCCGCATCCTTCCTGTTTCGACCAATTCCGGGGTGTGAGGCTCGACGAAGTCTCGTCCACAAAGCTACGCTTTCTAAAAAAAAAGCCCTGCTTCGGGTCAAACAAAATGATCAACCTATGATCACAAAGATATAAGATCAAACAAATGATCATATCGCAAATGATCAAACACCGATCATTTCACAGCAACACTCAGTATGCCACGTTACCAAATTGGGATATATCGCTGATAAATTTCAACTACATAACCTCTGAGCTCGTACGTCTCAGAGAAGGGTGTTAAGCTAAGAGAATAAATTCTCCGCCACCAACAGAAATGTATTTGAAAGAAATCAGCTTTATATCTCAAATTGTAACGTCAGACACACAATCCATATAAGTCTGTTCCGGGATCGAACAGAACCGAAGGCACTTCTCACGAAGCCCTTGCACATCCGGATAATTTTCTAATCACGTCCGGACTTCCCGTCACTAAGGGTGATAAAACCTCTAAATCGAAGATCAGTCGATGTAGAGTAACTCGACGGTAATCCTTCCGTTTTCAAAAATATCCGGTCTTCAACACCGGTCTTCGAATGCAATTCATAACGACGTATCACATATTCGGAATGGGTTATACGACCCCATGGTCCTTTCCCGGCTAACCCAAATAGTGAGCGTTTATTCAAAAATAAGTGTGGCATTCAAATTCATCCAATCACAACAAAACATCCATTCAGGGTAATTATTGATAGTCGGTTATTTAACTATCAATAAAGATGCGCAACATCATCAGATTCCAAGTAATTTTCCAAATTATTTCATCTTCAAAAATATCTTTTACTCGATATAAAATTTCCACACTTAACCATTTGAAAACAATTTCAAATCAATTTCCACACTTCAAAAATAAATCAATATTTATTTTTAAAACAACTTCGCTCCTTTTATAAATTCCGTAGTGAATTTATATTTGAAAAATATCTACTGATGTACGATTTTCAAATCAATTCCATTATTCAATTTCAATTTATCTATAAGAAGATAAATTCTCAAACGTTTCATTTCATTTTGGAAAAGCATTTCCATACTTAATAATAAGTATTTCACAAATCTATTTATTTTCAACGTTTGAAAATACTCGATATACTCAAATAAAAAATTAAGTATATATTCATTCTTTAAGGAAAATATTCTTTCAACACATTTATTTGAGTCAAAACGAATGTTACGTAAAACATCGTTACGACGACTCAAAATCACTAGTATAGGGATTCGAAATTTTAGATAGATATATAAATCCCAATACTACATCAAAAACATTTCCTTTCGGAAATCATTTACTATAACAACAGTGTTATAGTCCACCATTTCCTTATTTCTCGAAAACGTCTATTTCAACAATAAATGTTGAAATCTATGATTTCGATAGTTCACACGTTTTAAAACATCTTTTAAAACAATTAAATTCATTTCAAATATCACTTTTCCAAAACATATCTATTTTATTTAACAATATATTCACTGTCCAAAATCGTGAATATACTTCACTAATTACATTTCACTATTTTCTACACGTTTTATTTCAATAATAATTCGCTGTCCAAAATCGCGAATATATCTCCTTTAATAATCTTCTATATTTAATTTATCCAATTCAATCGATTTCGAATTTATAAACACGGTTATAAATTCTATTTCTATTTTAATAACAACCTTGACTTATAAATCTTCTTTTTGTCAACTTCTACAATTTACTTATCAAAATAAGTGATTTCGGATTTTTAAACAACTTTTATAAATTTCAATTCTATTTATAAAAACTTCAATATCAATTCAATTTCAATATTGATTTAAAAATTTATTTTCAACTTTTAATAAAAGATTCCATACTGATTTCTCAAAAAATTCATTTCCAAATATTAAATCAATTACAGATTGATTTCTAATTTTATTTATCACTACTAAAATAAATTCCTTATTTTTCTCAAATCATTCAATATCCTGTTTGAAATGGATTCTTTAAATTGAAATCATTTTACATTGATTTCTCCATATTATTTCCATTTACCAATTAAATTTTTAACTGGATTTCCAACTTATCTCCTTTTAAATAAATTCCTTTTTAAGAAAATAAATTTCAATTGTTTCTTTCAATCTATTTAAAAATCCAAATTTTAAATTAAATTCTTCAATTTAAAATCACTATTATACGAAATCCATTTATTTAACATTTTCACTTAGTTCTGGAATTTATTCAATACGATTATAAAAATTTACTTTTTATACTTTAAAAAAATTCCTTTCTTCAAAATTTCTTCAATTTCAAAAATTGATTCACTTAGAAATTTTCTACTTGAATTTCAAAAATTCAATTTCGTTTATCTTTGGAATCCAATGATGTCAAAACATCCATTCAGCTAAATTTTAGCTTTCAAACAATTTCCAGATATCAATATGATTAATAGCATCACTATAATCATTCACAGATTCATATCACAATAGAAATAAATTCAATCAATGTGAGGGGTCCAGTTGGATCCCTCCAACCTGTTTCCCTGCATCCAAAGACGTTAGCACAATACCAATTCCGCTCCAGTACGGAATTATCGCGGTATATGGGTTTTATAAAAATCCGCTTACTAACGGCGCAATAGGGTCTCATCCGCTATACGAGGCGGGAAATCATCAATCCAATATATACATATGCCAATATGTATATACTGCTATATATATATAGATATATCCTATCATATCTAATAGCACATTCAAACAAATCAATCAATAACTGCAATTCAATTATAAATCTGAGTGAGAAGATCTCACCTTTGCTTTTATTTTGCATTCCATTTTCCATTTTGACTCGTTTTCTCGATTCAAACCTTGTATAAATAATTTATGCAGTTCATCAATATTCGAATTAAATCGAATTTTTAAATTTCGTCAAATAGATTCAATTTTCAACTAATTATTATATTTGAACTAAATTTCCTTTGATAATTAATTTGGTAGCCAAAATAAGTTAAACAAATCTTCTTAATAAATTATTTTAGTTGAACTACCCGAACAATCCACTTATATTTTCCAAATGTAATTTAAACTCAGCTTCCTTAAAATAATTTCTAATAACCAAATAACTATATAAGTTCTTTAAATAAATTAATTTCCATTAATACATTTTTTTCCCACTTGAAACCTTATACATATATTTTAAAAAATTAGCTATATAAATTCCATAAAAATTTGAATTTTATACATATAAACCTTCAACATTTTTAACATTCATATATATATCGAAATCCTTTCCATATAAATTTTCTGTTTTCAAACTTTATAAAATCAAACAGACATATTTTTATTTTTAAAATTATCTGTAACAAGTTTTCTATTTATTAGATAAATATATATAGATTTTTTTATAAAAACAAAACTGCTGCTTATATTTCCTTACTGTAAACTGCAAAAAATGAAATTAACTTTACGGTTATTATCTTTAACCTATATTTATTTTGTTCACTGTAAATCTTTTGTATAAATTTTAAATTTGAAATAAATTATACCTCTCTTGACCAAATTGAACGAACCCAGACCTTGACGAACTCCATCGAATCGCAGCCTCCTCTCTCTGACATGTCCCCTAACTTCGAACGGCGATCTTCAGTTGCCACTGTCTCGAGAACGAGGCCTCCATCGTCTATCCCCTACGATCCACTGTCGCCGTGCCTTCGACTGTATTCGCGCGCCGCCCCAAAATCACTCGCGACTTCGATTCCAGATCACCACTATTTTCCAGTTCCACGCGAACGCACTCATCTCCCCTACGACGTCTCGCGCCAACATCCTCCTCCACGCATCGCGATCCCCCAAATCGAGACCACCACGAACCCCATCCTCCAGCAACCCTAGCGCGCGCCCACGCGAGTCCTCAGCCTTGACGAACCCCTGCGCTCGCGATCGATGCCGCCCAAGCCCCTGCGAGCCTCCCCTAATTCGAACGGAAGAATGAGTCGTTTCCTCCCTCGAGTGATTTCGCCTATACCCTTAATGACGCGCGTGAGTTTCTGTTGATTCGGTAATTGGTTTCGTGAATACGAGTAGGAGGGGGGACGAATTGAATACAATGTCGATTTGGGAAAGAAGAGTACGCGGCCATTAATTTATGTTGTTTTTCGTTCGTTCGAATCTGAAGAAGTAAAGGGGGAATGAGATTTTAAAATCGAATGGAGTATGGCCTCCACGATTTCTTTACGTGATTCACTGCGTGATGCTAGGCGTGAGTTAAGGGAGAGGAACGTGCTGGCGTTGTCCATTTTCCAAATTTTAAATTTAAATTTTAAATTGAATTTCATTTTATTTCAATACGTTTGCATACGTATGATCACGTATTAACTCCGAAAATTACGAAATTGGAAATCCGACAATAATTCAATATTACGGACCCAATGGAACTGGTTCCGTCGAATTCCGAGACTGCGCCCCGGGACACTATTTTTGAATATCGATACGAACGATATAGATTCAAACTGATCAAATTTATTTTAAATTCGATTCTGAAGTTTTAATTATCTTCAGTATTGTCAATACGAATTTTAAAAGCTTTCGAAATATTTTTCTTCAACTTAAAATTGAAGATTCAAATTTTTATTCGACTATCAATAGATTAAATTTTTATAATTTAATCGTCAAATTCAAAGTTATATCGGGGATTCAAATTAAATCATCGTTCAAATATTTAAAATTAATTAAATATTTTCAATTTAATTTGTTCAAAATTCTGGGTCGTTACAGACTTCCCTCCTTAAAAGAATTTCGTCCTCGAAATTACAAGTTAGGAAGAAAAGTCCTTAATTCGTCTACTATTTTTCTCAAATTCAATAGTTTTATCAATTCATCAAAACAAATCTTTCTACTAAAGATTCGTTATCATTTTTACTAACTTTCCAACTCCAATTAAAGTTTCAAACAATATTGTTTTTCTTCAAAATTCAAATTCAAATTCACTTTCAAAAATTTCTCAAAAATTTTCTAACACTCGGAATTTTCGAAAAATTTCGCCAGCGTCTCCTTTGCGCGGCTAATACGGTACGACTACAAAACGTCCCTACGGACTCTCAGATTTCAAAAAGAAAAAGAAAAAGCCAAGCGGCTAGACCAGAAATCATCAAAAACTCATATTATAATTCAAATGCGTACCTTTTCGAGCAAATTCACTTTATCTTTGAAATCAAAATCCCAATTCATAACACCTGTATATCCTACTAGCCATAATATCTAGTTACATATATTCAAACTATTCTGCAAATTTAATTACAAAATTTTCAATATAAACTGCTTATATCATCTTTAAGTTCGCTATTGAAGTTATATATCCATTATGATTCAATTTTACATTTCACATTCATTTGAATTCAATTCACAATTCCAATCTAATTTGGATTCAGTTTATCTTCTGAATATTGAATTTTTATCGATTATCTTTCATTTACTAATTCATTACAATTCCCAATTCATTTTATTCAAATTTGTTTTCAACTTTCAGTTTCAATTCACTATTATGGTTTATAACCACTTATATTAAACTGGATTTCCAATAACATATGAATTTTAATCCATCTTTCAATTTACATTATTCAATTCAATTCATTTGCTTACGAATTCGAAATGAATTTCAACTTTCAATTTCATTTTCATTTAATTGATTCACATGTACTTACATTTATTTAACTCCATCTTTTAAGTTAGATTTATTCTATCAAAATTTAATTTGTATAAGTTATCAATTAAATAGTATTTCACAAATATGGTATTCCCGAGTCTTACCAACATTTCAAAAATCATTTTTGAAAACAAATCAAATTATCTTTTGAATTTCAAACAAAACCCAAATTTTTCAAACAACTTCCATTTAAAACAATTTGGCAGCAATTCCTCTTCTGGAAACCCGAAAATGAACATCAATGATGCCGCGGTCATCATCGAAGTTATTTTCCAGCGACCGAAAAGAGTTTAGAGCTCTTCATTCCTTCAAAACATTTCTCCAAAATCTTTGAAATTCATTTTCAAATCAAAAAGATTTAAACTTTCAAATCCTCAAAATTTTCAAATTCTTTTTAAAACATTTCCAAAAACTTCTCTGGAATTCTACTTCAATTATAGTCACATTTATAATTTATATTCTCAAATTTCATTTGTATGTGAATTCATTTCTTAACTTTGGAGTTTCGATTTCAGTTTCTTATTCAGTTTCAATAGTAATGATAACATTTCAATATCATCACTTTCCTAACAACCAAACATCCATATATTATGATAATTCATGGAGAATCATTTCTTTTATATACGAAAATAGTTTTGGGAAAAATTATTTCATTTACCCGTTTTAAAATCAATACTGTGTCAGTTTATCTTGTTTAGAGTTTAGAAACCCCTATCGATTACAGTTAGCTAGACTGCACCGACCAAAATCCATAAACAATCAACCGATAAGTCAACACAATACAAAACAATCTCATATTCAAATAACAAATACGCGCTCATATCTATTATTACACTCAACTCATTCTAGAGTACTACTGACTCTATCTCTAATGAGTAACACCCAACAGAGCAGGGTTGTCGCTTAACCATATGCTCTGATACCACTTTGTCACATACCGGAATTTTCGACTTTCGAAAATTCGACATCGATACTCACTTTATCGACTGCCGAGCAATCGATTGCCGGAAACTCGAATAGTGATGGTTTTAAATAGAAGAAAAAGGTAGAGGAAGAAGAAAAGAAGAAAAGAGAAAGAAGAAACAACAGAGAACAAGAGCAGAACAGAAAAACAATATCAGAATCTCACATTCGCAGCGGAACAATATATAATAGATAAACACTAGTCTTTTACAACAAAGAACTATATCATTTTATACATACATCAAACATCAGAGTCACTATACAACAATGGACAGTTATATAACTTGTCCTCATACAGAATACACAGCGGAATAAATATATCAGATACAAATACTACGTCTCGTCATCCAGCTTATCTCCAAGCTCCAGAATATCCAGAATATCCTGATAATCTAACTCTAGACTGCCCGTGTGGAAATTGGTGGGCACCCAGAGTTTAGAAGGGAAACAATAAACTCCGAGTCAGTCATGGTGACTGGTGTGAGATCGTAAAAACAGTTTATCTTTAAAATAAACAACAGGAAAACTTTAATGTCAATTCGCAATGCTTTTGGAAAATGAAACTACCATAAGACCTCCCACCACACACACAATGCAAACGCAGAATTGGAGGAGATTTCTTCTTATGATAGTCAAAGATGCTTACTACGCAAAATCAAATCACTTTTGATATTATTATTAGTGCATAGTGTAGAAAACATTTCGAAAGTATAATATTAATCTTAGCCAACATACGACCAGTATCGTATGCCTACTATAGCTACCATCTAAACAGTGGTGACCACCGTACGTAAATGGCAGGTTCTACAACTAATACCGTACAAGGTGCGTATTGGAGTTTGGATTTCCAACAAATGGTCAGGCTAAGGAACTTCCTTCTCCACGATGGGTACGTCCCTGGAATAGACGACCCGAGAACCTAACCGGATCTCTGCCAACACAAGGCCGGGTTACCTCTGCAAAAATAGGTAACTACTGACACGCGTATGCCATCCCCCGATCGTCACCGATCTTCCCGAGGATCCCCGATTTCCAACAAACCACAAAGTAATAAATTTGCAGCAACCACAGAGGTTAAGTATCTGGGCTCCATACCATGATACCACCTTTATCCAGAAGGAATGACATACACTAAGGGGCGCTACTCCCTAGAACCTTGCCGCATCCTTCCTGTTTCGACCATTTCCGGGGTGTGAGGCTCGACGAAGTCTCGTCCACAAAGCTACGCTTTCTCAAAAAAAAATCCCTGCTTCGGGTCAAACAAAATGATCAACCTATGATCACAAAGATATAAGATCAAACAAATGATCATATCGCAAATGATCAAACACCGATCATTTCACAGCAACACTCAGTATGCCACGTTACCAAATTGGGATATATCGCTGATAAATTTCAACTACATAACCTCTGAGCTCGTACGTCTCAGAGAAGGGTGTTAAGCTAAGAGAATAAATTCTCCGCCACCAACAGAAATGTATTTGAAAGAAATCAGCTTTATATCTCAAATTGTAACGTCAGACACACAATCCATATAAGTCTGTTCCGGGATCGAACAGAACCGAAGGCACTTCTCACGAAGCCCTTGCACATCCGGATAATTTTCTAATCACGTCCGGACTTCCCGTCACTAAAGGTGATAAAACCTCTAAATCGAAGATCATTCGATGTAGAGTAACTCGACGGTAATCCTTCCGTTTTCAAAAATATCCGGTCTTCAACACCGGTCTTCGAATGCAATTCATAACGACGTATCACATATTCGGAATGGGTTATACGACCCCATGGTCCTTTCCCGGCTAACCCGAATAGTGAGCGTTTATTCAAAAATAAGTGTGGCATTCAAATTCATCCAATCACAACAAAACATCCATTCAGGGTAATTATTGATAGTCGGTTATTTAACTATCAATAAAGATGCGCAACATCATCAGATTCCAAGTAATTTTCCAAATTATTTCATCTTCAAAAATATCTTTTACTCGATATAAAATTTCCACACTTAACCATTTGAAAACAATTTCAAATCAATTTCCACACTTCAAAAATAAATCAATATTTATTTTTAAAACAACTTCGCTCCTTTTATAAATTCCGTAGTGAATTTATATTTCAAAATATCTACTGATATACGATTTTCAAATCAATTCCATTATTCAATTTCAATTTATCTTTAAGAAGATAAATTCTCAAACGTTTCATTTCATTTTGGAAAAGCATTTCCATACTTAATAATAAGTATTTCACAAATCTATTTATTTTCAACGTTTGAAAATACTCGATATACTCAAATAAAAAATTAAGTATATATTCATTCTTTAAGGAAAATATTCTTTCAACACATTTATTTGAGTCAAAACGAATGTTACGTAAAACATCGTTACGACGACTCAAAATCACTAGTATAGGGATTCGAAATTTTAGATAGATATATAAATCCCAATACTACATCAAAAACATTTCCTTTCGGAAATCATTTACTATAACAACAGTGTTATAGTCCACCATTTCCTTATTTCTTGAAAACGTCTATTTCAACAATAAATGTTGAAATCTATGATTTCGATAGTTCACACGGTTTAAAACATCTTTTAAAACAATTAACTTCATTTCAAATATCACTTTTCCAAAACATATCTATTTTATTTAACAATATATTCACTGTCCAAAATCGTGAATATACTTCACTAATTACATTTCACTATTTTCTACACGTTTTATTTCAATAATAATTCGCTATCCAAAATCGCGAATATATCTCCTTTAATAATCTTCTATATTTAATTTATCCAATTCAATCGATTTCGAATTTATAAACACGGTTATTGTGACGCCCCACCTCTATACCCACGCTAGCCAAGAACACTACGATGTAGTGCTGTCAACTAGCGCGGAGAATAAGGCTGTGGAGGAGCGACCATCCATGTAACATCTTTGTGCGGGCACTGATATGTCAGATAGAATAGAATGCATATCTTTTAAGGAGGAAATCCGACATACCGATACAAACACAAAGCTATCACACAGTGGCTATATATAATCTTCGGAAACAAATATAGAAATAAACATAACATAAATCAGTCACAGACATCCATATCACAAAGGCGGAAGAAGATATGAATAAATATACAACACATGAAAGTGTACATCAGGGTAGTGGTCAGAAAGATCCACGATAATACAAAAGAATAGCAACGCGTGCTATACCAAAAGAATACAATACGAGTCCATATCTCAAGTGTATACAACAAAAGACTGCAAAACTAAATAGTTAGCCAAAAGTCAGAGTAGCAAATCCCGGGAGGAAGTCAAGCAGAAGCACCTGTAACATCTCGGTCTGACCCGAGTATTATTTAAGAAAATAATAAACGGATCAGTCTAACTATAAATATCAGATGACATGATATAAAATAATAGATATGGCATAAACATAGAATACCCATACTGACATACTACTATAAGTATGAAAATGATGATCAACAGGAGATCAACCGATGAGAAATGATCAATATCACAAGAATCTTCTCAAAGATCCAGAGAGGGCATCATACCCTAAACTTGTACTCATAACAAGTCAATGACATAAAAATCCAGAAATCAAAACAAGAAATCCAGAAATCATAAAAAGAGAAAGAGGCCTATCACATGATGGTTCGAAGACCATGGGAGCTACCCCATATGTGTGAGTCGGAATCACACTGATTGAGGCCTAGGCTAACCAAAAAGCAGAAAGGTATGTGTGAATGGAATCACACAAGTGGTGTCTAGCCTAACCTCGCAAACAAAAAGAAATGTGTGAGTCGGAATCACACTACTGCGGCCTAGACTAACCTTGCGGACAAAGAGATGTGTGTGAGTCGGAATCACACTATTGCGGTCTAGTCTTACCTTGCAAACAAAGAGACATCGCACAATTGCTAGTCTAAATCATAAAATGATCATCATGATCAGCGAGAAGTGTCAATCACACCAAGCTAGTAAATATATGAGTTTAGCTTCATGTCCCATAACCACTTGCTTAACTTAAATATTTACGAACAAGCTGCAAATCTTCACTAGGAAATTATCACGAAAAGGGTTCAGTCGAACAAGTCCAAGAGCTAACCGACGAAGTGAACGCAAGCGTTTCATACCACTCGTTTTACTAAGTCGTTTAAGTCGATTTCTCATTCGAGTGAAGTAAAGGCTTATATATATTAGTAGATTGGAAATCGGTTTGGGAAAACGAACTTTTGATATTAAAAATAGTGTTGAAATCAATTTGATGAAAGAGTTTTGATATTTACTACTAGTATTGAAACCTTTATATTTTTACAGTGACAAGTCATAAAACGTATCACAAAAATTCACATTCGGAGACGTGAATAAAATCCAAGGAAATCAGCTCAAAATGCATCAAAATGGAAGTTCTGATGAATGCTTTTCATATAAGATTGCCTACGCAGAGTAATACGGGGTACGACTTAGTGAAGACAAGCGACCTAAGTTTAAAAAGGCGGGCGACTTAACAAAGTGGCCGATAATAAATGATAACAACAAAAAGGGAATCAACCCGATTTGATTAGAGTTGGATATTCAAGCTAAAAAAACAACTAGGCAAAACACAGCAGATTCAGACGTCTGAGATCAAGAATTCAGACGTTTGAATCTGGAAAATAAACTATTTTCCAGAACAGAATTCAGACGTCTGAATCCTAGATTTCAGACGTCTGAAATAGGCACTTTTTAGCCTATTCCTTTTCTGGTCCAAAACGAACCAATTCAGACGTCTGAAATTTTGATTCAGGCGTCTGAAAGCTGGGAGAAGAAAATTCCCAGTATTCCATTCAGACGTCTGAACCATACGTTCAGACGGCTGAAACTGTTATTCAGGGCATTCCCTGAACCTAGGCCAAAAAATGGCCAAACGACATCGATAACGATCGGTCGAGCCACAACGACTCAGGAATTGCACAAGGATAAGTGTTAGGAATTCATACCTAACAATCGAAGATAATTATTGACTTAGATGTGAGATAAAAATCTCACCTTTATACACAAGCACAAGTATGAAGGAGCTATAGAGCAATGGCAATGACAATCTCTTTTCAATCCCAACTCAACAAGCTTGATTCTAAGCTAAAAAGAGAAACATTTCCTAAATTAGGTTTAGGAATTTCTGAAATTGATAAGAGAGTGAGTTGGGGAAGAAGAAGAGGAGACTTACCAAAGCTTCTTCTATTGATTTGGAGCTAGAACTTGATTTGTAGATGGAAACTAGGGTTTTAGAGTTTTAATTTCCCATTCCACTCACCATTAATCTCTTTAGAACTGAAATGAAGAGGAGGAGGGAGTGAATGAAGAGGGGGTTTCAGTTTGGAGTGTTAAGTTAAAACATAGGGCTGAACCAAACCCAAACCCAAAGTGAAAATGGTCGAATTTTTGACTAGCTCCAAACATATCGAAGTTTACACTTAAAAAGATCGCAAACGACATTTTGAACTCAATGGGAGTGGTCTCGAGTCCTAATTTGACCGTATGCAAAAAGTAGCTTTTCGGACTAACATCCGATTAACGATTTTAAATATAAAAATATAAAATCGATAAATATGCGGGTTGTTACAGTTATAAATTCTATTTCTATTTTAATAACAACCTTGACTTATAAATCTTCTTTTTGTCAACTTCTACAATTTACTTATCAAAATAAGTGATTTCGGATTTTTAAACAACTTTTATAAATTTCAATTCTATTTATAAAAACTTCAATATCAATTCAATTTCAATATTGATTTAAAAATTTATTTTCAACTTTTAATAAAAGATTCCATACTGATTTCTCAAAAAATTCATTTCCAAATATTAAATCAATTACAGATTGATTTCTAATTTTATTTATCACTACTAAAATAAATTCCTTATTTTTCTCAAATCATTCAATATCCTGTTTGAAATGGATTCTTTAAATTGAAATCATTTTACATTGATTTCTCCATATTATTTCCATTTACCAATTAAATTTTTAACTGGATTTCCAACTTATCTCCTTTTAAATAAATTCCTTTTTAAGAAAATAAATTTCAATTGTTTCTTTCAATCTATTTAAAAATCTAAATTTTAAATTAAATTCTTCAATTTAAAATCACTATTATACGAAATCCATTTATTTAACATTTTCACTTAGTTCTGGAATTTATTCAATACGATTATAAAAATTTACTTTTTATACTTTAAAAAAAATTCCTTTCTTCAAAATTTCTTCAATTCCAAAAATTGATTCACTTAGAAATTTTCTACTTGAATTTCAAAAATTCAATTTTGTTTATCTTTGGAATCCAATGATGTCAAAACATCCATTCAGCTAAATTTTAGCTTTCAAACAATTTCCAGATATCAATATGATTAATAGCATCACTATAATCATTCACAGATTCATATCACAATAGAAATAAATTCAATCAATGTGAGGGGTCCAGTTGGATCCCTCCAACCTGTTTCCCTGCATCCAAAGACGTTAGCACAATACCAATTCCGCTCCAGTACGGAATTATCGCGGTATATGGGTTTTATAAAAATCCGCTTACTAACGGCGCAATAGGGTCTCATCCGCTATACGAGGCGGGAAATCATCAATCCAATATATACATATGCCAATATGTATATACTGCTATATATATAGATATATCCTATCATATCTAATAGCACATTCAAACAAATCAATCAATAACTGCAATTCAATTATAAATCCGAGTGAGAAGATCTCACCTTTGCTTTTATTTTGCATTCCATTTTCCATTTTGACTCGTTTTCTCGATTCAAACCTTGTATAAATAATTTATGCAGTTCATCAATATTCGAATTAAATCGAATTTTTAAATTTCGTCAAATAGATTCAATTTTCAACTAATTATTATATTTGAACTAAATTTCCTTTGATAATTAATTTGGTAGCCAAAATAAGTTAAACAAATCTTCTTAATAAATTATTTTAGTTGAACTACCCGAACAATCCACTTATATTTTCCAAATGTAATTTAAACTCAGCTTCCTTAAAATAATTTCTAATAACCAAATAACTATATAAGTTCTTTAAATAAATTAATTTCCATTAATACATTTTTTTCCCACTTGAAACCTTATACATATATTTTAAAAAATTAGCTATATAAATTCCATAAAAATTTGAATTTTATACATATAAACCTTCAACATTTTTAACATTCATATATATATCGAAATCCTTTCCATATAAATTTTTTGTTTTCAAACTTTATAAAATCAAACAGACATATTTTTATTTTTAAAATTATCTGTAACAAGTTTTCTATTTATTAGATAAATATATATAGATTTTTTTATAAAAACAAAACTGCTGCTTATATTTCCTTACTGTAAACTGCAAAAAATGAAATTAACTTTACGGTTATTATCTTTAACCTATATTTATTTTGTTCACTGTAAATCTTTTGTATAAATTTTAAATTTGAAATAAATTATACCTCTCTTGACCAAATTGAACGAACCCAGACCTTGACGAACTCCATCGAATCGCAGCCTCCTCTCTCTGACATGTCCCCTAACTTCGAACGGCGATCTTCAGTTGCCACTGTCTCGAGAACGAGGCCTCCATCGTCTATCCCCTACGATCCACTGTCGCCGTGCCTTCGACTGTATTCGCGCGCCGCCCCAAAATCACTCGCGACTTCGATTCCAGATCACCACTATTTTCCAGTTCCACGCGAACGCACTCATCTCCCCTACGACGTCTCGCGCCAACATCCTCCTCCACGCATCGCGATCCCCCAAATCGAGACCACCACGAACGCCATCCTCCAGCAACCCTAGCGCGCGCCCACGCGAGTCCTCAGCCTTGACGAACCCCTGCGCTCGCGATCGATGCCGCCCAAGCCCCTGCGAGCCTCCCCTAATTCGAACGGAAGAATGAGTCGTTTCCTCCCTCGAGTGATTTCGCCTATACCCTTAATGACGCGCGTGAGTTTCTGTTGATTCGGTAATTGGTTTCGTGAATACGAGTAGGAGGGGGGACGAATTGAATACAATGTCGATTTGGGAAAGAAGAGTACGCGGCCATTAATTTATGTTGTTTTTCGTTCGTTCGAATCTGAAGAAGTAAAGGGGGAATGAGATTTTAAAATCGAATGGAGTATGGCCTCCACGATTTCTTTACGTGATTCACTGCGTGATGCTAGGCGTGAGTTAAGGGAGAGGAACGTGCTGGCGTTGTCCAGTTTCCAAATTTTAAATTTAAATTTTAAATTGAATTTCATTTTATTTCAATACGTTTGCATACGTATGATCACGTATTAACTCCGAAAATTACGAAATTGGAAATCCGACAATAATTCAATATTACGGACCCAATGGAACTGGTTCCGTCGAATTCCGAGACTGCGCCCCGGGACACTATTTTTGAATATCGATACGAACGATATAGATTCAAACTGATCAAATTTATTTTAAATTCGATTCTGAAGTTTTAATTATCTTCAGTATTGTCAATACGAATTTTAAAAGCTTTCGAAATATTTTTCTTCAACTTAAAATTGAAGATTCAAATTTTTATTCGACTATCAATAGATTAAATTTTTATAATTTAATCGTCAAATTCAAAGTTATATCGGGGATTCAAATTAAATCATCGTTCAAATATTTAAAATTAATTAAATATTTTCAATTTAATTTGTTCAAAATTCTGGGTCGTTACAGACTTCCCTCCTTAAAAGAATTTCGTCCTCGAAATTACAAGTTAGGAAGAAAAGTCCTTAATTCGTCTACTATTTTTCTCAAATTCAATAGTTTTATCAATTCATCAAAACAAATCTTTCTACTAAAGATTCGTTATCATTTTTACTAACTTTCCAACTCCAATTAAAGTTTCAAACAATATTGTTTTTCTTCAAAATTCAAATTCAAATTCACTTTCAAAAATTTCTCAAAAATTTTCTAACACTCGGAATTTTCGAAAAATTTCGCCAGCGTCTCCTTTGCGCGGCTAATACGGTACGACTACAAAACGTCCCTACGGACTCTCAGATTTCAAAAAGAAAAAGAAAAAGCCAAGCGGCTAGACCAGAAATCATCAAAAACTCATATTATAATTCAAATGCGTACCTTTTCGAGCAAATTCACTTTATCTTTGAAATCAAAATCCCAATTCATAACACCTGTATATCCTACTAGCCATAATATCTAGTTACATATATTCAAACTATTCTGCAAATTTAATTACAAAATTTTCAATATAAACTGCTTATATCATCTTTAAGTTCGCTATTGAAGTTATATATCCATTATGATTCAATTTTACATTTCACATTCATTTGAATTCAATTCACAATTCCAATCTAATTTGGATTCAGTTTATCTTCTGAATATTGAATTTTTATCGATTATCTTTCATTTACTAATTCATTACAATTCCCAATTCATTTTATTCAAATTTGTTTTCAACTTTCAGTTTCAATTCACTATTATGGTTTATAACCACTTATATTAAACTGGATTTCCAATAACATATGAATTTTAATCCATCTTTCAATTTACATTATTCAATTCAATTCATTTGCTTACGAATTCGAAATGAATTTCAACTTTCAATTTCATTTTCATTTAATTGATTCACATGTACTTACATTTATTTAACTCCATCTTTTAAGTTAGATTTATTCTATCAAAATTTAATTTGTATAAGTTATCAATTAAATAGTATTTCACAAATATGGTATTCCCGAGTCTTACCAACATTTCAAAAATCATTTTTGAAAACAAATCAAATTATCTTTTGAATTTCAAACAAAACCCAAATTTTTCAAACAACTTCCATTTAAAACAATTTGGCAGCAATTCCTCTTCTGGAAACCCGAAAATGAACATCAATGATGCCGCGGTCATCATCGAAGTTATTTTCCAGCGACCGAAAAGAGTTTAGAGCTCTTCATTCCTTCAAAACATTTCTCCAAAATCTTTGAAATTCATTTTCAAATCAAAAAGATTTAAACTTTCAAATCCTCAAAATTTTCAAATTCTTTTTAAAACATTTCCAAAAACTTCTCTGGAATTCTACTTCAATTATAGTCACATTTATAATTTATATTCTCAAATTTCATTTGTATGTGAATTCATTTCTTAACTTTGGAGTTTCGATTTCAGTTTCTTATTCAGTTTCAATAGTAATGATAACATTTCAATATCATCACTTTCCTAACAACCAAACATCCATATATTATGATAATTCATGGAGAATCATTTCTTTTATATACGAAAATAGTTTTGGGAAAAATTATTTCATTTACCGTTTTAAAATCAATACTGTGTCAGTTTATCTTGTTTAGAGTTTAGAAACCCCTATCGATTACAGTTAGCTAGACTGCACCGACCAAAATCCATAAACAATCAACCGATAAGTCAACACAATACAAAACAATCTCATATTCAAATAACAAATACGCGCTCATATCTATTATTACACTCAACTCATTCTAGAGTACTACTGACTCTATCTCTAATGAGTAACACCCAACAGAGCAGGGTTGTCGCTTAACCATATGCTCTGATACCACTTTGTCACATACCGGAATTTTCGACTTTCGAAAATTCGACATCGATACTCACTTTATCGACTGCCGAGCAATCGATTGCCGGAAACTCGAATAGTGATGGTTTTAAATAGAAGAAAAAGGTAGAGGAAGAAGAAAAGAAGAAAAGAGAAAGAAGAAACAACAGAGAACAAGAGCAGAACAGAAAAACAATATCAGAATCTCACATTCGCAGCGGAACAATATATAATAGATAAACACTAGTCTTTTACAACAAAGAACTATATCATTTTATACATACATCAAACATCAGAGTCACTATACAACAATGGACAGTTATATAACTTGTCCTCATACAGAATACACAGCGGAATAAATATATCAGATACAAATACTACGTCTCGTCATCCAGCTTATCTCCAAGCTCCAGAATATCCAGAATATCCTGATAATCTAACTCTAGACTGCCCGTGTGGAAATTGGTGGGCACCCAGAGTTTAGAAGGGAAACAATAAACTCCGAGTCAGTCATGGTGACTGGTGTGAGATCGTAAAAACAGTTTATCTTTAAAATAAACAACAGGAAAACTTTAATGTCAATTCGCAATGCTTTTGGAAAATGAAACTACCATAAGACCTCCCACCACACACACAATGCAAACGCAGAATTGGAGGAGATTTCTTCTTATGATAGTCAAAGATGCTTACTACGCAAAATCAAATCACTTTTGATATTATTATTAGTGCATAGTGTAGAAAACATTTCGAAAGTATAATATTAATCTTAGCCAACATACGACCAGTATTGTATGCCTACTATAGCTACCATCTAAACAGTGGTGACCACCGTACGTAAATGGCAGGTTCTACAACTAATACCGTACAAGGTGCGTATTGGAGTTTGGATTTCCAACAAATGGTCAGGCTAAGGAACTTCCTTCTCCACGATGGGTACGTCCCTGGAATAGACGACCCGAGAACCTAACCGGATCTCTGCCAACACAAGGCCGGGTTACCTCTGCAAAAATAGGTAACTACTGACACGCGTATGCCATCCCCCGATCGTCACCGATCTTCCCGAGGATCCCCGATTTCCAACAAACCACAAAGTAATAAATTTGCAGCAACCACAGAGGTTAAGTATCTGGGCTCCATACCATGATACCACCTTTATCCAGAAGGAATGACATACACTAAGGGGCGCTACTCCCTAGAACCTTGCCGCATCCTTCCTGTTTCGACCATTTCCGGGGTGTGAGGCTCGACGAAGTCTCGTCCACAAAGCTACGCTTTCTCAAAAAAAAATCCCTGCTTCGGGTCAAACAAAATGATCAACCTATGATCACAAAGATATAAGATCAAACAAATGATCATATCGCAAATGATCAAACACTGATCATTTCACAGCAACACTCAGTATGCCACGTTACCAAATTGGGATATATCGCTGATAAATTTCAACTACATAACCTCTGAGCTCGTACGTCTCAGAGAAGGGTGTTAAGCTAAGAGAATAAATTCTCCGCCACCAACAGAAATGTATTTGAAAGAAATCAGCTTTATATCTCAAATTGTAACGTCAGACACACAATCCATATAAGTCTGTTCCGGGATCGAACAGAACCGAAGGCACTTCTCACGAAGCCCTTGCACATCCGGATAATTTTCTAATCACGTCCGGACTTCCCGTCACTAAAGGTGATAAAACCTCTAAATCGAAGATCATTCGATGTAGAGTAACTCGACGGTAATCCTTCCGTTTTCAAAAATATCCGGTCTTCAACACCGGTCTTCGAATGCAATTCATAACGACGTATCACATATTCGGAATGGGTTATACGACCCCATGGTCCTTTCCCGGCTAACCCGAATAGTGAGCGTTTATTCAAAAATAAGTGTGGCATTCAAATTCATCCAATCACAACAAAACATCCATTCAGGGTAATTATTGATAGTCGGTTATTTAACTATCAATAAAGATGCGCAACATCATCAGATTCCAAGTAATTTTCCAAATTATTTCATCTTCAAAAATATCTTTTACTCGATATAAAATTTCCACACTTAACCATTTGAAAACAATTTCAAATCAATTTCCACACTTCAAAAATAAATCAATATTTATTTTTAAAACAACTTCGCTCCTTTTATAAATTCCGTAGTGAATTTATATTTCAAAATATCTACTGATATACGATTTTCAAATCAATTCCATTATTCAATTTCAATTTATCTTTAAGAAGATAAATTCTCAAACGTTTCATTTCATTTTGGAAAAGCATTTCCATACTTAATAATAAGTATTTCACAAATCTATTTATTTTCAACGTTTGAAAATACTCGATATACTCAAATAAAAAATTAAGTATATATTCATTCTTTAAGGAAAATATTCTTTCAACACATTTATTTGAGTCAAAACGAATGTTACGTAAAACATCGTTACGACGACTCAAAATCACTAGTATAGGGATTCGAAATTTTAGATAGGTATATAAATCCCAATACTACATCAAAAACATTTCCTTTCGGAAATCATTTACTATAACAACAGTGTTATAGTCCACCATTTCCTTATTTCTCGAAAACGTCTATTTCAACAATAAATGTTGAAATCTATGATTTCGATAGTTCACACGGTTTAAAACATCTTTTAAAACAATTAACTTCATTTCAAATATCACTTTTCCAAAACATATCTATTTTATTTAACAATATATTCACTGTCCAAAATCGTGAATATACTTCACTAATTACATTTCACTATTTTCTACACGTTTTATTTCAATAATAATTCGCTATCCAAAATCGCGAATATATCTCCTTTAATAATCTTCTATATTTAATTTATCCAATTCAATCGATTTCAAATTTATAAACAAGGTTATAAATTCTATTTCTATTTTAATAACAACCTTGACTTATAAATCTTCTTTTTGTCAACTTCTACAATTTACTTATCAAAATAAGTGATTTCGGATTTTTAAACAACTTTTATAAATTTCAATTCTATTTATAAAAACTTCAATATCAATTCAATTTCAATATTGATTTAAAAATTTATTTTCAACTTTTAATAAAAGATTCCATACTGATTTCTCAAAAAATTCATTTCCAAATATTAAATCAATTACAGATTGATTTCTAATTTTATTTATCACTACTAAAATAAATTCCTTATTTTTCTCAAATCATTCAATATCCTGTTTGAAATGGATTCTTTAAATTGAAATCATTTTACATTGATTTCTCCATATTATTTCCATTTACCAATTAAATTTTTAACTGGATTTCCAACTTATCTCCTTTTAAATAAATTCCTTTTTAAGAAAATAAATTTCAATTGTTTCTTTCAATCTATTTAAAAATCCAAATTTTAAATTAAATTCTTCAATTTAAAATCACTATTATACGAAATCCATTTATTTAACATTTTCACTTAGTTCTGGAATTTATTCAATACGATTATAAAAATTTACTTTTTATACTTTAAAAAAAATTCCTTTCTTCAAAATTTCTTCAATTCCAAAAATTGATTCACTTAGAAATTTTCTACTTGAATTTCAAAAATTCAATTTTGTTTATCTTTGGAATCCAATGATGTCAAAACATCCATTCAGCTAAATTTTAGCTTTCAAACAATTTCCAGATATCAATATGATTAATAGCATCACTATAATCATTCACAGATTCATATCACAATAGAAATAAATTCAATCAATGTGAGGGGTCCAGTTGGATCCCTCCAACCTGTTTCCCTGCATCCAAAGACGTTAGCACAATACCAATTCCGCTCCAGTACGGAATTATCGCGGTATATGGGTTTTATAAAAATCCGCTTACTAACGGCGCAATAGGGTCTCATCCGCTATACGAGGCGGGAAATCATCAATCCAATATATACATATGCCAATATGTATATACTGCTATATATATAGATATATCCTATCATATCTAATAGCACATTCAAACAAATCAATCAATAACTGCAATTCAATTATAAATCCGAGTGAGAAGATCTCACCTTTGCTTTTATTTTGCATTCCATTTTCCATTTTGACTCGTTTTCTCGATTCAAACCTTGTATAAATAATTTATGCAGTTCATCAATATTCGAATTAAATCGAATTTTTAAATTTCGTCAAATAGATTCAATTTTCAACTAATTATTATATTTGAACTAAATTTCCTTTGATAATTAATTTGGTAGCCAAAATAAGTTAAACAAATCTTCTTAATAAATTATTTTAGTTGAACTACCCGAACAATCCACTTATATTTTCCAAATGTAATTTAAACTCAGCTTCCTTAAAATAATTTCTAATAACCAAATAACTATATAAGTTCTTTAAATAAATTAATTTCCATTAATACATTTTTTTCCCACTTGAAACCTTATACATATATTTTAAAAAATTAGCTATATAAATTCCATAAAAATTTGAATTTTATACATATAAACCTTCAACATTTTTAACATTCATATATATATCGAAATCCTTTCCATATAAATTTTCTGTTTTCAAACTTTATAAACTCAAACAGACATATTTTTATTTTTAAAATTATCTGTAACAAGTTTTCTATTTATTAGATAAATATATATAGATTTTTTTATAAAAACAAAACTGCTGCTTATATTTCCTTACTGTAAACTGCAAAAAATGAAATTAACTTTACGGTTATTATCTTTAACCTATATTTATTTTGTTCATTGTAAATCTTTTGTATAAATTTTAAATTTGAAATAAATTATACCTCTCTTGACCAAATTGAACGAACCCAGACCTTGACGAACTCCATCGAATCGCAGCCTCCTCTCTCTGACATGTCCCCTAACTTCGAACGGCGATCTTCAGTTGCCACTGTCTCGAGAACGAGGCCTCCATCGTCTATCCCCTACGATCCACTGTCGCTGTGCCTTCGACTGTATTCGCGCGCCGCCCCAAAATCACTCGCGACTTCGATTCCAGATCACCACTATTTTCCAGTTCCACGCGAACGCACTCATCTCCCCTACGACGTCTCGCGCCAACATCCTCCTCCACGCATCGCGATCCCCCAAATCGAGACCACCACGAACCCCATCCTCCAGCAACCCTAGCGCGCGCCCACGCGAGTCCTCAGCCTTGACGAACCCCTGCGCTCGCGATCAATGACGCCCAAGCCCCTGCGAGCCTCCCCTAATTCGAACGGAAGAATGAGTCGTTTCCTCCCTCGAGTGATTTCGCCTATACCCTTAATGACGCGCGTGAGTTTCTGTTGATTCAGTAATTGGTTTCGTGAATACGAGTAGGAGGGGGGACGAATTGAATACAATGTCGATTTGGGAAAGAAGAGTACGCGGCCATTAATTTATGTTGTTTTTCGTTCGTTCGAATCTGAAGAAGTAAAGGGGGAATGAGATTTTAAAATCGAATGGAGTATGGCCTCCACGATTTCTTTACGTGATTCACTGCGTGATGCTAGGCGTGAGTTAAGGGAGAGGAACGTGCTGGCGTTGTCCAGTTTCCAAATTTTAAATTTAAATTTTAAATTGAATTTCATTTTATTTCAATACGTTTGCATATCGTATGATCACGTATTAACTCCGAAAATTACGAAATTGGAAATCCGACAATAATTCAATATTACGGACCCAATGGAACTAGTTCCGTCGAATTCCGAGACTGCGCCCCGGGACACTATTTTTGAATATCGATACGAACGATATAGATTCAAACTGATCAAATTTATTTTAAATTCGATTCTGAAGTTTTAATTATCTTCAGTATTGTCAATACGAATTTTAAAAGCTTTCGAAATATTTTTCTTCAACTTAAAATTGAAGATTCAAATTTTTATTCGACTATCAATAGATTAAATTTTTATAATTTAATCATCAAATTCAAAGTTATATCGGGGATTCAAATTAAATCATCGTTCAAATATTTAAAATTAATTAAATATTTTCAATTTAATTTGTTCAAAATTCTGGGTCGTTACAAGTCGGGTTTGGATTGGATTGCAAAACAAAAAAATCAAAGGTGAGTTAATCTCACTCGAATTGGATTGCTGGTTAATTTAGAGGGTTAAATTTAAATATTTGGTTGATTGCTTGAATTGATAATTTATTATCAGTCTGGATGTGATATTATATATAATAGTATATATATACTGGAGTGATTGATATTCCCGCATTATATAGCGGATGAGACCTTATGCGCCCCGCATAATAGCGGATGACCCTTTATACCGCGATATCCCCCTCGAAGTGGGATTGATATTTTTATATTGTGCTAACATTTGTGGATGCAGGGAAACAGGTTGGAGGGATCCAACTGGATTCATCAAAACGTTGAATTTATTTTATATTCAGCGATGTGATTTATTTGATGATCTGTAATGGATTATATTGATTATATTGGGAATTGAAATTATTGAATGCGATGGCTTGGTTGAATATGTATATGGGTATTTTGAGATATGAGAAAAATATATAAAGATTGGATTTTTAAAGGAAATGAAAAGGGAAATTTTTGAGTAAAATAATTATAGTGAATTTGGATAAATTGAAGAAATGAATTTGGAGAAGAATAAAAAGTTTGATTTTGAAACCCTATTAAATAAATTCTGAATATGGGAAGGTGGAGATTTTGTATGAATGGGAATAAAAGAATTTGACGACTTAAGTTATATTGTTTAAAGATAAAAGAATTTATTTTAAAAATTCAAGTTTAAAATGAGTTGGGAAAAATAAAAGGGGAATTTTGAATGAAGGGTGAAATTGATAATTTCAGTTTTAAATAAGGTTTTAAATCATAATAAAGGAGTAAATGTGGAATTAATGGATTAAGGAATAAAATTTGAGTAAGTCAAGATAAACTTTTAAAATGGAAGTAAGTTAGAGAATCGATTGGGAAATCGATTAAGTGTTTTGAAAACTGTGATTTAAAGGGAAATGAAGGTATGGAAATTATAAAGTGGGTTTATAAATAAAGTGAAAATATTTATCAGCGGATAAATTTGGAAGTATAAATTCACGGTGGGAATTTATAAGGAGATGGTAATTTGTTTTAAAAATAAATAGTGGTTTTATTTTAAAAAGTGTTAAAGAAATTTACGGGTTTGGGGACGTAAATTAAATTGGGATAAATTGAGAAGGATTTATAAATGGTTAAATGGACTATATTGGAATGGAAAGTGTATTTTGCCGAGAAGCCAAGTATATTTTCAAGGAAAGATTTCTAAGTATAAATTAAAAGTTTTAAAGTTGTTTTAAAAGAATGTTTTAGAGAAATTATTATTTAACCGTTTTAACGTTTTTAAGTAAATACTTATTAAGATAATTATAGAAGTGATTATTTTAAAAGGTTTAACTAGTATTATGATTTAAAAAGATAATTATTAAATATTACACTTTATATAATAGTTTTGTTTAAAGTAGTTTTGGCTAAGGTTTTTTACTTTGAAATTATTATAGAATTTCATAACTATTGTTTTGAATAAAGTGACTGAAGTAGCTTTATTTAAAATGTTTTAAGGTGTACATTTTTGGATAAAGTGATTTAAATTATTAAAAAATCTAAAGTATTAAGACTTGATGATTTTCAGGGGAAATAAAACAATTGGTGAATGATTGTTTGAATTGGTAGTTAAATAACCAACTATCAATATCGGCCAATGCGCTGATCGTTTTGAGACCGGGATCGGGTTTAATTATCCGAAAACCACTTCGATTCGGTTTGGACGTTTGCGAATGATGCGAATGAAGACCGTGAAGGTGATGAAGACGGTGATTCTATTTGTCCAGACCCAGGGCAACTTGTATGGACGAATGCTATCAGACCATCGTTAGGAGGACGATGAGCATTCTAAGTGAAATGTGTTCTAAAAAGGTAACACATAGCCTCAAGCCTCATCAACTGGGAATGGCTAAAACAGGGGAGGTGCAGCAAGGCTAATTGGCTAGCAATCAATTAGGGTAAGGTCATCCTGTCTAGATGTCCCTTTTTGATTTCGGCTTAGTGGCGGTTGCTGATCCCAACCGTGCGGTGATCTTATTCGGACTATCCAGTAAGGGGTAGCTCCGGACTTGTGTTGTAGGGGATCGAGCGTGATCCTCGGTACTCTAATCTAGGCCAGGTACTGTGATGGGCGGTACCCTAGTAGCCTTACCATTGTATGGAATCCAATCTCCAATAAGCGCCTGTACGGTTTTGATTGTGCCCAACTATTGCTGGAACGTGAGATGCAAGCATTTCAGCTAGATTCGATTTTACTTTCTATAGACACTATTATAATATCAGACGGTTTTGATAAAAATGTTTTGGTTATCGTAAGGTAAAAACCCAACATGTTTATTTGTGGCGTGGTCTTACGAGATACCCTTTGATTTCAAAGGATTTTGAAAACTTTAATAATTCAATTGAGTGTGTTTTCTCACGCTGGTTTTCCAGACTGACTCGGGTGTTATTTTATTATAATGCTCCAGTCAGACCGAGTATTACAGATACAGGATAGGATGCTGTGGAGCTCAGGAGACGAGCTGGATGGCGAGACATGTCACACGTACTTGATGTATATTCCGCTGTGTAGTGTAAGCTGTATAGTCAGCTTTTGTAAGGACAAGTTATTATAACTGTCGGATTGTGTTGTACACTTATGATTGTAAGTATTAAACGGTTACAGATTTCTTTGTATTTAAAGACGTGTTATATATTATATTTTATTCTGCTACGACCGTGAGATTCTGATTTTGTTTTCTATTTTCTTCTTCTTCCTCTTTCTTCTTTAACCCTTACGGTCTGTTGTTTCCGGCGTTCGATTGCTCGGCATGTAATACAGTGGACGTATTTATGTCGATTTTCGGAGGTCGAAAATCCGGGTCGTGACAACTTCTAACTGTATAAAGATGTCTAAATAATCTATTAAGTTTTATCCAAGACTGTTGAGTGTATGGTATACTTAGTAGTTTATTTATGATCTTATACGATTAAAAGTTTCTGAACCAGAACAAACCATTTGTTGGTTGATATGGATGTATGTTTGATTTCTTTGATTGCATGTGATGATATGATGATTGTATTTTTGTTTGCAAGTGACTATTTTATGTTGTGTTAATTTGACTTGTTGCCAATTGAAATAACTTTATATTTCTCTTTTACATAATTATTAACCTCCTTGGATTTTATAAGTGAAATACAGGTTTATGAAAGTAATAGCTACTGCTTTTGGTTTCATAAATAATCGTTGTTTGCCCGACAAATAGGTACGTTTTTGGATTAGGGTTTTATAGCGATATTATATTGTTTCCCATGGTTTGGGATATTTTATTTTGAAATATGATATATATATATATATATATATATTGTTATTATTGATATTATTATTTCTTCCGGACCACTTCGTACAAAAGAGACTACCGAAATTTTCCGTGAATTTTGGACTTAGAAATTTTTTGTGAAAGTGGAAATGTTTTTTCAAACTTTTATTGAACTTGAATATAAAAGGACTTAATTGTTTTATAAATTGACATATTTTATTTAAATTATTTAATTATGTAAATTGATTGTTTATAAATTCAATACTTTGAATAAGATATATTAACTCCTTAATCCCTTTTTTCTATTTTTGAGGACGAAAAGTTCTGAGTGGGGGAGAGTGTAACGACCCGTAATTATCTGATAATTAAAATTTTGAATTTATTAAGATTTGGTAATTTAATATTGGAAGAAATAAAAATTTATGATTTATTACTGAGAATAATAACTAGAATGAAATGTAACAATGTTAATTTAAGTTAATTGCTAACTAATTTAATGTAATTCCAATTAATTGAAATGATTGAAAGGTTATAATTGGTTATCAATTGTAAATAAGGAAATAGATTAAATGTTACATTAATTGGTGAAATAATATGTAATTAATTGTAATTGGATAAAATTAGCGTCGTGGAAATAGTTAGAACATTTGTTTGTAGATAATAAACATATAAATGTGGTTAAATTAAGCAAAATGGGACAATTGTTATATGTTACTTATTTATTTAATCTGTTGAATTAAATTGGAAATTAATTGCAATTAAATGTAATTAAAATATTACGTTAATGTAAATTAAGATGATAATCGTAGAATATTAGTTTAATAAGATATAAACCAACGTTAATTATATCCATAGAGTAATAATGGATTGAAGAATAAGATGAAAAATCAAATAAGTAGATTTATTGGAATTTAAATTAATAATCAATAAATTTATTCAATTAAAATTGAACGCTGTGATTAGTGCACTATTTAACATTGATTTTGGCTTGGAAATTTATTTTAAAGGATTGTAATTTATTATATAATCAAAAACGATAAAAATTGTTAGTTATAAAATTTGAATATAAAAAGTAATTTAATTAATTTATTAATAATTTATTTAATTAACGTGAAAATAGGTATTTTGGCCACTATCTTGGATTTCAACAAAACTAGTTTCATCGGATCCGTAATAGTGAATTATTGTACGGTTTCAAGTTTTGTAGCAATCGGACTTGTCGTTTGATCGTATGGACTCGAAACGCGCAGAAATCAATTTAAAATAAGCTGATTTTAAAGCTAACTTCTTCATACGATGGAATTAGGACTTGAAACCTATTCCATTGAATTTAAAATTATCGAAAACATCTATTTTGATATATTGGATGGCCCCTTTTCGTTTCGGAAGCAGAACATGCTTTTCGGGTCGTTATTATCGTTCGTACCGATTTGATGTGTTCATTTTCTTATCGGGCTTTGTTCATATAAATAGATCTTTCTAAACCTAGCAGCCTTTTTATTTCTCATCTCAGTACATACAATTCCATCTGTCTGCTTCTCCTTCTCAGTGGCAGAAACTCTATTTCCTAGATTCAAATTGCAAATCAAAATCAAATCGAAAAATTAAAACTCCTCAAACAATATCGAATTATACATCGTTGGAGAGCTCTCGACGAGCGCAACCCAAATCTGTGATTTGTTTTTCGTTTTGGGTCATGGTTTGACCGAAAATTGGCCATTTATCCACGGCCTTTCATGTGTGATTGTTGAGATTCAACGGCGGATCTGCGACTATAGGACGATCGGGTAGCGCCATTGGGTAGAGCAGGTCGAGCAGTGATCATTAGTGGTGTTCGTTCGTGTCATAGGGGCTGGGGTTCGTCTGAAATTGCCTAAGAGGCTAACAGCGGCGGAGGAGGCTCTAACCATCGAAGAGCGTGTGCATGGGCATGCTGTGGTCGGCTTGAATTGGGTCTCGTGGTGGAGAGTCTTGATCGAGTTGATTGTCAACGTGCAAGCGACGATCTTTGCTAGATGGAGGCGGCTAGGGTTTCGATTGAAACCT
This sequence comes from Allium fistulosum, assembly GCA_030737815.1. Classification (NCBI taxonomy): domain Eukaryota; kingdom Viridiplantae; phylum Streptophyta; class Magnoliopsida; order Asparagales; family Amaryllidaceae; genus Allium; species Allium fistulosum. Next base: position 1,119,475,920 of record CM060904.1, on the reverse strand, counting down.
GGAACGTGTTCGTACACGATGAAGTTGGCTCTGTATCGATGGTGACGTGGCTGAGGTAACGAGTTCGTTTCTTTTTTTATTTAATTTAAAATTTAAAATTCCCATCGTTCTAATGTTAATAACTTTTGCGTACGAGGTTGGATTTATGCACGGTTTATTCCGTTGGGATCATATCGAAATTCCGGACATTTTGGCACGAGTTTGGATGAATTCTGAGACTGTTCAAATTTGGGCCTTATTTTGGATTTCGAATCGATTTGAAATCAAAGGTGAGTGTTTGACCCACTCATAACTTCTAAATTATCTTATGTTAGTTAAATTAAATTTATGATGTCATTAGAAGTTGATTGACTGTTGTTTGATATAGTTAAATCGTCATTCCAGTTAAATCTGAATTTATTGAATATAATAGCCATTTAATTTAATATTAAATTTTAATTTTCTAGTTTATACCTGTTAATGATAATTAGTTATATATTGATGTTTATTGGTTGATTTGAATGATGATTTTGATGGATGTTGGATTTTTGATATTGGATGACTGGATGTTATATTTCTATATTGTTATAATACTGCAAGTTCCCTATTGGTTGAAAGGATACATTCCCGAACGATCTGATAGATTAGAGAGAAATCGTTATGAGTTGAAATGATAGACTCAAGCGATTTCATGGATTTGTAATTTAATTCAGGATTGCGGCTTAAAATGATATATATCCGTAAATATAAAATAACTGCGGATTGAGATGATAAATATCCATATCACTTGACCATAGGGTAGAGAATTATACACGGACACCGGATTGGTTAAATTAAATGATTTTAAATCCTTAAAATTTGAATTCAGTTAAACGACATTTTGAAATAAAATTGTATCTGTATAAACTGAATTATTTTCGAAATCCAAGCTTTAAATGTTTAAATTTGGAATTGATTTAATGAATTGTTTAAAGAATTAAAATGGAAATTCCAAAGTTGAATTTTGAAGCATAAATGAAATTTATCGAAATTGAGTTATTGAAATTGTTTGAATATAACTTTGAAATCTATTTATTTTGAAGTGGTTTAAATTGATAATTCAAACATGGATTTGAAATCGATATTGATTAAATGGTTTAATGAGAATCTAAATTTAAAAACCAGTTTTAGTTAGTTGAATTGGAAGCTGGACAAGACCCAGATGTGTTAAAATGGAAGAAATGATTTAATTTTGATATTAAGTCCAAATTAATTATTTCAATATGAACTATTTTAAGATTTATTATTTTAAAATCATGATTTTAAGGTTTTCAAACTATTGAACTAATTTAAATCTATTTTCCACTATTTTAAACTATTTTTGATCAATTTAAACCATTTTAATTTATTTTAATCTATTTAACTTATTTTAACCTATTTTAAACTAATTAACCCATTTAATTTATATTAAATCTATTTAATATATTTGAAATCTATTTAATATATTTTAAATCTATTTAATCTATTTTAAATCTATTTAATCTATTTTAAATCTATTTAATCTATTTTAAATCTATGCAAACTATGCTAAATTATTTAATTTTTTTATAACTATCCAAAACTATTTTCTAAATTTCAAACTGTATAGAGTGGAAGTGGTTATATTTAAATCCGTGATTTAAAAGAAAATATGATTAAATGATGTAATAACCTAAGTTGGGATTTAAATAACATATTTTGAATAAATATGATGATTTTGAAATGAGGGTTTAACCTATTTTGAAAATATGATTTCGAAAGTGATATGGTTTGAACTGAATATGATATTTTGATATCAATATGAAATGGTTTTGGAGATGTAAAAGAACCATCCGGTGTGTAATAAGCATTTGGTTGTTAAAGAGACCGGGACCGGATATTGTCATACTCTCTACCAATACCGAAAACCACTTTAAGAACTGTGTGCATGGTGGAGATTCCAGAATGAAGTAGGATGGTTTGGCGAACGATCCTGTTTGAGGTATTTACGTAGCCTTGACTCCCATGAGTCAGCTTGATGTGACAAAAACATGAGCCACGTCGGACCAAGTGAAGTCGCACCTCCTATCGGACATGCTTCTTCGATACCATATTATGACTTTATGATTGATTCGGTGGCCACCCCTTGATTTTGATTATGGAAGTGTGTTCCGAGGTGGGTGGTAGTAGCTGCTATGCGTTACCACCAGTCCAAATCCACAAAACGGTAGTATCCTACCCTGGGCATTGCCTTGCATGCCTTGTCACATGCCTTATTGCGCCTTCTACGAGTTTGTTTTGTACTGTACCTATGGAATGCCCTCTGGGTAAACCACCGATTTGGTGGAGCTTACGATACTGTATAGACTATGAGAATATATAAACTGTGTTAAGGGGGATATAGGTAACACCTTAACGCTATTTTAATACTTTACTTTACTGTAAACACTATTATAATAGCGTATTGTACTATGTATGTAGATAGTTTAACGGATCCTTAGGAGATGGGAATCTCGAACATCTCTTAAGTTATTGCACTCACGGTTATACTGGATAGGAGTTGTCAAACCCCGTAAACATCTCTAAAGCTGTTACACTCATATTTATTTACTATTGATTTAACTTATATAATTTTTTAGTTCTGACTTGAGTGTTTTGTCTTTTCAATTCGCACGGGTCAGTCTGAGCTTTTCAGTGTATCGAAGACTGCTTTTCTGGGGGACGAGGATGAAGATTTAGTACAGTTATTATTTATTATAATATTTCCACTACACTATATTGTTCCACTGAATTATTTATTTATTACTGCTGTATGTACTCTGATCTGTATCGTAAAAGTGTAATCAAATGTTATTTGTAAAACAACTTCATGAACTGTTTATTTGATTATTATATTTTGTCATTCCGCTGTGAGATTCTGTGTTTGTTTTCTTTCTTTCTTTACTTTTCTTATTTACCCCACAACAATCCTCCCTTTTGAATGGTTTGAGTCTGACGTGTGTGGTTTATCGTCGATTTAAACCATCCAAAAAGGTAGGCTATTACAAGTAAAGCTTTGTTTTTAAAATAATTTAACTAAGATTTTTAAGTTTACAAATAGTTTATGGTTTTAAAGTGTTTATGAAGTAATATTATATATATATATATATATATATAGATTTAAAATAAAGTGAATTATCAATTATTTAAATATTGTTTTGATTCAAAGACCTAATAAAGGTTTATTTTAAGACTTCAAACTTTGTAACTCTTTCCTTTTTATACATATATATGAGTTATTGGATTCTAAAAGTGATAAATGTGAAAGTAAACTATAGATAAAGAAATTTAGAAATCCTTCCTTTATGATGAAATTTTATTACGTACTTTCAAACTATAACCTATTATTGACTTTTATTGTTTGGCCTTTGGCTATATGTATATACCATATTGATATTTCTTTGGTGACTTCAAAACCATTACTTTCGAGCAATTAATGCTTTCATTTATATTCTATTGAATTTCGTGCTTTTCTATGAAACAAGGAATTTTAATAAACAATTTAATTATCGGATTGGTATGGGACTTTTTGTACAATTCTTTCATTTATTACTATAATTTGTTAAATAGAGTTTAAGTGGAATTTACTAGCTTTTAGTAAATACTTGAATTTACTATCTGGTATGGGACAGTTGGTTAAATTCTTGTGATTACTACAGTGACAGTAATTAACATGTAGAGTTGTATTCTCTTAAGGTGTTCGGATTTCAGACCGATAGATCCCCGAGAGAAGATAACTCATTTTTCATCAGTTTGAGAATCGATACATATTTAGATTTGGGTAGGAAGATCACTTTCGAAAGATCTGTTATGGTTTAAATACGACTGTCTCTTTCGAAAGGCAGATTTTTACATGCATCGTAGCCTATAGATACTACAACCTATCATTTTATTTTGTTTTATACAGTTAGACTATGTTTACCTCTTTCGGTTGGTAAATTTGCATAGGATAGATTAGGTACACAGCTGCTCTTTTCTTTGAGCGGTGTCCCTAATCTATAGTCTCTTTCGGTAGGCTTCCTTTCTATATAGCGGGACTCTTTCGGTAGATTGCGTGTCACTATATTAAACTGATAGATGACTACCATTATTATTTCATTATTGATGATTATTTCTTCAGAGATTTTTAGTATGGATATTCTGTATCCTTTGTGACTCTGAGGAATTTTGAATTGGTTATCACCATATTTTGAGATAACAGTCCATTGGAGAATTGATATGAATTTATGAAATGGTGATTTGTTAGATATGCCTTATTTGAGTAGTTGTTTTGGGCATATTTTATTCATGACTTATTTTGTTATTGTTAAGTCATAATTGCGATATCCGTATCTATTGGTTTTGTATGCCTTTTATGGATTTTTGGTTTTAGGCATATTTTGAGATGACTTATTAGAGTTAAGTCATTTATGGATTTATAAAGTGATGAATTTAATTGATACGCCTTATTAAGATTGTTTATTCAGCATATTTTATTATGGCTTATTATTTTAAGTTATATAGTTATGGTATTAGTATCTCACCTTTTTATTTAGATATAGTCTGACCCATTTTTTTATAATACTCGGGTCAGATCGAGACTTTACAGGTAGATGGACTTATTGACTCTTGGATTTTTGGGTTAGTTTTGGAGTAGACTATTTTGACAGTTTCAGTATTCTTCATCATTATATATATTGACATTTAGTAGTTATGACATGTATATTATTCAGTATTCATTTTGTACCTGTTACAGTGTATGAGATATTATGTATATTAGAGTGAGTCTAGTATTGACATTATGTAGACTCACATCTTATAATGAAATATGTTGTATATTAGCCGATGAATCTGTGACTCTAATTCTGATTTATTATATTATATAATGTTCTAAATTATTTTAATCGATGTGTTTATTACTTTGTATTAATACTACACACGTCAAATTTCAATTTAGATTCTCAAAAAAGTAATAAGATGTGTCAGTGTTAGTATAAAGATATATTCACATTCGATCGCCCTTAACTAGCTGTATTCTCCGGATTAGCAGATGGCATTACTTGTAACGTTCTTCGCTAAACTGGGCATAGCGGTGGGGTCGTCACAGCTTGGTATCAGAGCTGGATTTAGAACATTATAGAATATAAATTGCATAGAGTCAAGATCTAAACTTAGGTGACCTAGAGTCCCATCCCTGGAGTGTGTGGTAATTAGTGATTTAATTAACTATTTAAGAATAGGAATATAGATGATTATTGGGAATAATCATTGGAACGTATTTAAAAAGTTTTTCATAATACTATATAACTTATTGTTATGAAAGTTTACTAAATATTGGAACTCACTTTTGTTAAAAGTGAGATTTGAGAAATAAATATAGATTAGGCCTTAGATGGATTAAGATTAAATTGTAGTGTCCGTATCTGTTAATGATCAGAGTTGCGCAGTGGAAACAGATGGATTACTTTTCCGCCAAGCATATTTCTTAGTTATTCTTTTAATTGTATATGTTTGATTGATTGATGGATGTTTGATTGTTTTGAAATAGTAAATAATAGTTAAATATTAACATTGAGTAGTAATCCTTACCTGGAAATTTGCAACCTACGCGATGTTAATTATAGGACTTTGCGGTATCTTCATTAGTGTAGCTACCACAAAGAAATCGAAAACTTTACTTTGATGTATTATAAGACTTTGATGAATGAAATATTAATTTATAGGTATACCAATTAAATACTAAGATGCATTACAAAATCAATATTTGTTAAGAATATTTTTATGTAAATCTTGAGTGGGATTAAAAGTATTTTAATAAAAACAAGTATCTATTTGAATTAAAATCTTTGTGATAAAGGATATGCATATGAGTGAAATCTGATTATGTTTATCATAAGTAAAAAATATTTGAATAGATATAATAATATTTGTATATGATATAGAAAATTAATTTTGTGTTAAATTGCCCGTTAAGTGCTTTAAGAATTTTGATCGATGCACCTGATCAACGTCATCGATAAGGATTCCTAAACACTTGGATGAGACAGTTGGACACAGTAATCCGAGTTATAATAAACAAAGTTTAAAAGTAAGATAAATATGACTTTAAAATTTGGATGAATATCTTGGGAAAATGCCTCAAAGATAGATAATATTTTAAGAAGTGTTATGGATTTTATGTTTTATTTTTAAATGAAATATCATAGGAAATTTTAATATTTAAAATGGAATAGAAGTGATTTGATTTGAGATTATTTATCGCTCGAAAACATAGAATATATTTTGGTAAATATTTTGAGAAGAAAAAAAATTATATCTAGTATGGAAATAGTCTTTATGTAATATATGTTTCGATAATTGAAATAACTATTAAAACACCATTAAGGATACCTTAGGTATTGATTTAATTTTAGATGGAAAATGCAGCCATCGAACTTTAGCGACGATCGAGGTCAATGACGAGGTAGTATTGATCGCATAGTCAACATTACGACCAAATGGCAATGTAATTCGTTATAAACAGATGGCAAGGCAATGTCATTGTATTATTTGGTATTTGTGAAATTATATATGTTTGTTTATAAGAAATACACCTAAGTAATTTATGTATTTTGCTTTTTATTGGTTATGTATAACTTTTGGTAATCTAAATAAAGATTAAAATATGTACTTATGAGTTCTAAAATCAAAGGAAGATTTGAAATAAAACCATAATGTTATTAAAATTGATAATTATTAAAGTTTGGGTAATTAGATCTTGAATAAAAAATATTTAAAGAAAATATTATTGCACAAATTTATATGCAATTCAGATCAATAAGTTGACATTTTATACTTCTTGAATTTAAAAAGTGAAAATTTAATTCGGAAACCATCAAGTGTTAAATAATAATAAGTCACGATTTCTCAAAAAAGAAAAAAGTAAATCCCTTAAGGAAAACAATTTTGTTTTATAAATTTTTGAACTATAGAAAGGTAATAACATTTTAGAGGAATCTTTTCAAGTAATTTACATTTTTGTTTATAAAGTGAAGTATTAATTGGAGTAAATATCTAGAACACCTTAGAGTGTATATATTTTAAATTTGTAAAAGACATTGTGTTATAAAGAATGCAAAGTAATTGAAGTATATTTTGAAAATTTTAAAAGTAATAAAATAATGAAAGCGAAAAATATTTTGTATTTTAATAATTTGGATAATGCAGTTAGTTTTAAAAGATAGATAAACAAGATTGGGTATAACTAAATACCTTAAGGAAGCTTCTACATTAATGATAAAGTTCAAGGTTAAAAAATTATGGTAGAAAAAGGTATTTAATTAGAGGAATAAGTTATGATAAATAAACCATGAGGATTAATTAAAATACTAGGAATTCATTTAGTTTGGTGATTGTATTTTTATTGAAAATTGAATTGTAAAATTTTAACTTTTCAAAAAAAACTTAATTATAGAAATTTTATAAAAAAGAATAATATTATTATCATTATTTTGAACCATGTTTAAAATTTGAAAAGAGATCCTGGTAAGGAATTGAGATGAAAATTCACATGTATACAATTTTGGTTTTGAAATGAAACATTTTGAAAGTTGAAAAAATAAATTACATACATACATGCTAATTATCATGTAATGCTTTAGATTATTATGCATATCATATTATTGTATAAATGAAGATTTAAATTTATAATTTTAATGAAGTGTAAAATGATTATATAAACTATTTTCATTTTAGAAAATAAGGAAGCAATTAAAGTAAGATATTGTTTGACAAAGGTTATTGAATAATCAGGAATAATATTACAAATAGTGTTTGTTTATTTGAAGTGTAAAATTTTAAATTTAATGTGAAATATTTGACTCAGAGAAAAGAAATTTTAATACATATTCTAAATAAAATCATGTTATTGTATTTGTGTTGAGTCGAGTTTCATGGCTGCACCAATGTGTACCATGCACATGTATTTGATCTAGGATGCACTATTCTCCATATATGTAGAATTTCACTTTCTCTATTTGAGAAAATAATTATTTTTAGTTTTGTTACCTACTTGTTATAAATTCTAGCACATCGTGAAATGTAACAACAAATGTAATGGTTTTAACTTTTAAGCTTCCCAATGAATTCACTCACTGCATGTATATAACATTCTTTAACAAATACTTTATGCTTCTTGCACACAACATGCCCATAACAGGGATCTTAAATGATCCTAGTCAGTTTAGACCAGGATCTGAAATAGTATTTCACTAAGTATATAAGGCTAGGACGTCAAATTCTAGCAACAACAAATTAAAACTATTTACCCATTTAGACAAGAAACATACCTTTATGGAGAATGAATATTTAGCATTGAAATAGGCTAGAATGTTTGAAAAAAACTTGCTTACTTAAAGCTTTGCAATCTTGCAACAGATGTCAAAGTTTACGCCTCTCTCACCATAAAAGAATATGCAAGCATTTACAATGTGCATGGTTTGGGTATTGTATAGAATTTTTGTTCATATAATTTATTAAGAACTAATTTTATTATAAGCATTAGTAAACAAAGGAAACTTGTTTTTATTGTAAGATAGTAACACCTTTAATCCAGCAAATACTAGTCATCTTCAGCATTTTGGATCAAAAGGAACCAGCTCCTTCTTACGAACGGAAGGAGAAATTATACACGTAATATAATTTTGATATGATAGTGATATGATTAAAACAATACCTCGCCTGAAACATGTTATTTACCATTATTTTAGCGAACTCCTATGGATTATGCAAAATAAAACCAAAAATAAGTTAAGTATCAGCATTTAAGTGAGCCACTTTAACTCTTTAATTTCTTAAAATGCCGAACCATATGCAATTCGTAAGGTTGCAAACCAAACAAGTCCATGTATTGTCGTTTTAACTATCATGTTAGTTATTATGTTCTGTTTCAAAGATTGAAATACTATATGACTTATATATAATAACTAAAGTGCATTGTATGCTTTCTATCCAAAATGCTTTTCGAATTAATTAATATTCAAACTTAGGTTGAGGAAAGGTACTCATGAAGCATGTTGGACTAAATGGTGAAAATAGCCCGTGTTTGCTCGCATAAGAAGTATGATAGCTCATTTTAAAACACTAAATAAAGGTACGTTTTCGGATTAAATACAGAAGTGTTAGAAATATTAATATATATTGTGTTTCCGACCATGTGGTCGATGTATATCATATATATTATAATTGTGAAATTGCAAACGGCTCTCTGTACAACGGGGACTCTATCAAATTTTTTTGAAAATTCTAACACTTAGAAAAAATTTATATGCGAAGAAATAAGAGTTAAAAATTAGTCAGTTTTGATTTATAAAGTATGATATGCTTGATTCTTGTATTAATTGCTTAGGGAATTAAACGAGCTTTATTGATTGTAGATTTTGAATTCAATTAATGGTTGAGTTTATGAGTATGACGTATCCCTATAAGAAATTGCGAGGATGCAATTTTCATAAGAGGGGAGGTCTGTAACAATCATGTTTTGAAGTCGTAATATTGAACAAATTTAATTATAGTAAAAATATATTCGAATTTGAATTTTTTGATAATTAGTATTTTGGACACAAGATTTTATTTAATTAAAGTCTATTTAGTAATAGATTTTTGTTTTAACAAATTGAATTAATTAATAAAAATTATTTTCAGAAGATATATTAAATTGGATAAAGTGTTATTGTTAAATATAAAATATTTAAAGGTGTAAATAATTATATATAACCGAAATAGATGAAAAGGAGTTCTTCTTGATATTCACTAATATCAATAAATTGACGAAGATGAATAAATTTATTTATATCAGTCCAATAGATAATTAAATAAAGTGCAACGATATTGGATTGAATGTGATTGTGTTGTTGTTGAGATGTATATATTTATCATGCAATAAAGTGTAACCAGTTTAAAATTTAATTGGATTATAATTTGAGTATATATAAAAATGAGTTGCTTAAAAAGAAAAGAAAACATCTTGATTCATTATATGGGCTTAAACAATACAAAGCCCAAAGCCAATTCTAATCCTCCTCATCTCCAGACCGCATAACCCCACTCTATTTCATTTTTTAGCCTTATCTCTAAATCCTTAATCCCAAAATAAGAAATCGAACGTGGAAAAAAATGGCTCATGGTCGTGCGATGGAACCTAGGATCAAGCGAACACCATAGCGATGGCGTCGCGGTTGAAGTCGCGCATGAGACTGGCTACGGAAGAGGGATCCGCGAAGTTGCAGCTTGCAATATATGGAGGGGGCGAGTAGTTCGACGTTGATGGGCATGATTGGTGTCAATGGCAGACTTGGTAGTGATGAAGAGGGGAAATTGTGTTGCGGCTGTTGCTGATTTCAAGGCGGTTTGGAAGCGAGTAGTTGCATATGACGGGCAAAGGAGCAACGCAACAATTTTCTGTAAAACTACGTTTCTGGGATATTGATAATTCTATGATTCATCATTTCGGAGAGATATGCTTTTAACTCACACTACTATATCTAAATGAAAATACTCCACTTTGCATGCTTTACTTAGCTTAGAAATTGCGTATGAATTGCATAAAATTTTAGTAGCAATTGGATGAAACTATTGAAATAAATTTCATGCAACAGGTTCAATTTGTTTGATGAATGAATTGGTTGAATTGTGTAATCTAAAGATTGGATTTGATTGCATATCGATTATGAAATTACAAGATTTTGAAAACCATCGAAATACGTTTGATTAGTTGTAGTTAAATTATATGGTTGTTGTGTGATCGGAGTTTGCCAGAAAGCAACTTGGATTTATAAACATTTCCGTATTATAGAATTATATTTTATAGAGCGATGTTGGCTCTAGATGTCGAATTTTTGTTGGATTTATTATTTGAATTGTTTAAATGTTTTTAAATGAATTTCACAAATGAGATTTTATCCATTTTGATCCTCATTGGAATTTAGTTTATAAAATATATAATTAAATTATATTATCTTCTTAACTTATTGCTTATTTCAAAATTTCCAATTAAAACTTTTAAAGGTAAGTAATATTTGTTTTTTTAAAAAATATTTTTAAAATTATTATTTATTAGTATATAATTTTGGAAATACTTTAGAGGAAAAATATAAGATAGGGTATTATTTTAGAAAATTGGTAATGAAAGTAATGAATTCAATTTTAAGCAACTTTAGTTATAAAAGCCATTTAAATGATTTTAGAAAAAGTTTGAAAGCCTTTAGAAAATTATATCTTTATTTGTATGTATATATATTTAAATAGGTTTTCAAATAAAGTAAGTTATTAATTATGAAAAGTAACGCTTTGTTTTTAAAATAAATGTGACTAAGATTTTTAAGTTTACAAATAGTTTATGGTTTTAAAGTGTTTATGAAGTAATATTATATATATCTATAAAGATTTGAAATAAATTGATTTATCAATTATTTAAATATTATTTTGATTCAAAGACCTAATAAAGGAATTCTATTTTAAGACTTAAAACTTTGTAACCCTTTCCTTTTTATACATATATATATGAGTTATTGGACTTTAAAAGTGATAAATGTGAAAGTAAACTATAGATAAAGAAATTTAGAAATCATTCCTATATGATAAAATTTTATTACTTACTTTCAGACTATAACCTATTATTGACTTTTATTATTTGGCCTTTGGCTATATGTATATACCATATTGATATTTCTTTGGTGACTTCAAAACCATTACTTTCGAGCAATTAATGCTTTCATTTATATTCTATTGAATTTCGTGCTTTTCTATGAAAGAAGGAATTTTAATAAACAATTGAATTGTCGGATTGGTATGAGACTTTTTGTACATTTCTTTCGTTTATTACTATAATTTGTTAAATAGAGTTTAGGTGGAATTTACTAGCTTTTAGGAAATACTTGAATTTAGTATCTGGTATGGGACAGTTAGTTAAATTCTTGTGATTACTGGAGTGACAATAATTAACACTTAGAGTTGTATTATCTTAGGGTGTTCGGATTTCAGACCGATAGATCCCCGAAAGAAGATAACTCATTTTTCATTGGTCTGAAAATCGTTACATTTTTAGATTTGGGTAGGTAGATCTCTTTCAGAAGATCTGTTATGGTGTAAATACAGCTGTCTCTTTTAGAAAGAAGATTTTTACATGCATCGTAGCCTATAGATACTACAACCTATCAGTTTATTTTGTTTTATACAGTTAGACTATGTTTACCTCTTTTGGTAGGTAAATTTGCATAGGACAGATTAGGTACACAGCTGCTCTTTTCTTTGAGCGGTGTTCCTAATCTGCAGTCTCTTTTGGTAGGCTTCCTTTCTATGTAGCGGGACTCTTTCGGTAGATTGCGTGTTACTATATTAAATGATAGATGACTACTTTTTATTACTTCATTATTGATGATTATTTCTTCAGAGATTTTTAGTATGGATATTCTGTATCCTTTGTGACTCTGAGGAATTTTGAATTGGTTATCACCATATTTTGAGATAACAGTCCATTGGAGACTTGATATGAATTTATGAAATGGTGATTTGTTAGATATGCCTTATTTGAGTAATTGTTTTGGGCATATTTTATTCATGACTTATTTGGTTATTGTTAAGTCATAATTGCGATATTTGTATCTATTGGTTTGGTATGCTTTTTATGGATTTTTGGTTTTTAGGCATATTTTGAGATGACTTATTTTAGAGAAGTCATTTGTGGATTTATAAAGTGGTGAATTTAATTAATATGCCTTATTATGATTGTTTGTTCGACATATTTTATTATGGCTCTTTATTTTAAGTCATATAGTTATGGTATTAGTATCTCACCTTTTTATTTAGATATAGTCTGACCCGTTTATTTTTTTCTATAATACTTGGGTCAGGTCGAGACTTTACAGGTACATGGACTCATTGACTCTTGGATTTTTGGATTAGCTTTGGAGTAGACTATTTTGAAAGTTTCAGTTTACTTCATCATTATTTATATTGACATTTAGTAGTTATGTCATGTATATTATTCAGTAGTCATTTTGTACCTATTACAGTATATGAGATATGATGTATATTAGAGTGAGTCTAGTATTGACATTTTGTAGACTCACATATTATTATGAAATATGTTGTATATTAGCCGCTGAATCTGTGACTCTGATTCTAATTTATTATATTATATATCGTTCTGAATATTTTTAATCAGTGTGTTTATTACTTTGTATTAATACTACACATGTCAAATTTTAAGTTCAGATTCTCAAAAAAGTAAATAAGACGTGTCAGTGTTAGTATAAAGATATATTCGCATTCGATCGCCCTTAACTAGTCGTATTCTCTGGATTAGCAGACGACATTACTTGTAACGTTATTTACTAAACCGGGCATAGCGGTGAGGTCGTCACAGTAATCTTGGGCTAAGGGAGCATGACCGATATATTCGATAGAGTTAGTGGTATACCCTAGGGGCAATTCTGTAATTTGTTGTAATTAGTTAACTCTATACTCAATTCTCATTTGTAATAAAGATGTTTTTCTTTCTATTATATATTTGTTATAATGTGTTATAAATAATTAAATGTTTAATTAAAATATATTTTTATAGAGAATCCATAAATAGTGTGCTTGCGATAGTAATTAAAATAGGTGTAATCATGAGTATTGTATCACAATTTATTGTAAGCATATAATTTTAAATATTCCTAGTCAAGATGTATCGAGATTGGATATCGATTCATCCGTTGAGACTAGAGTATGTAACGCTCTCTAAATTTTGGGCAGTGTATTACTCATGACTGCCAGGGGCACCAAGGGGTTATGTATTGATAGTTATTGGATAACTATGGAATGCCCCACTCAAAAAAATTTCTATTAGTTAATATAACTAAGGTTAAACAAAATACTAACGTGACTAATTTACATAGTTCTCTTGATTTGAGAATACTGTTGATCTTAAATATGAAATATCCACTTTGATTATAGTCAAATAATGGCATGACATCCATCGAGTACTATAGTTGGATTAAGTGGAAGTATTGGAAGTGAAACACAATTCAAGAGAGATTCGTCTCCTCTGTTATATGGGGTTAGTATCACGGTCAACTGAAGTCAACTGAAAGTCAAAATCTTCGGCCAGAGTAGTTCATTTAATATTAATTGTTATTATTAAACAAAGGACTTTGTGTTTGAATTACAAAGTTGAATATGGATGATACTGGAATTTTGACCATTACCAATTCTACAAGTCCAAAGTTATATAGTTCTGATGAAGAGAATTGGTGTAAATAATTGTCACTATCGAGTAACCTATAATAAGGTAAAATTGGATTTTATCGAAACAAGTAAAAGATAAATTTGGCCATAATGTCATGCCACCTGGTAAGTAACGTGTGAATGTTACTATTCGAATTGTTCGATACAATCACTGACCAAATATACACATAAGAGTCACACAAATGAAATGATGAATACTCAATTTACCACCCGATTAAATTAATATGTAATTGTTATAAATTAGTTAAGTCAATTTTATAAAACTTTATATTTTATGGTTGAACGATGTTAAAAGTTTATTTATAGTAGTTATAAATATATTGATCGATATACGATATTGGTACGTGTTTAAGTGCAATTGACATCATTCGAGCTTGGAACTGTTTTGAGGCCCAAAAGGGGCTTGGAATTTTGCCTAAGATGCTTGCATAGGGTGGCTGACGCTATATGATATGGCTTGGTGATTTTGAATGTAAAGAGGAGTGGAAATATAAAAAGATATTAGGAATTGTGATCCATTTTTCACTCTCCTATCTCCCTTTAAATAAGCCACTCTCTATTAATTCAAATAAGACTTTTTGCTCATCCTCCAATCTGCAATTTTCAGCCAAAAATTCCCTCTTCTAAGCCCCAAAATATCCAAACACAAATCACATCAAAACACCTCGATTCAATTATAAGTGGTGAAACAGTTTGGGAGCCAACCACTCTAGAACTTAGAATTCGATTCAAGGATCTATATCATTATTTCAAAATGTGATCTCAGAACTTGGTGAGAAGAATGCTTCTGATTCATTAATATTCTTAATTGATTTGTTAATTAATCGATCATATTTTAGCCAAATAGTTCTTATCACAAATCAGTATATTACTATATTATAGCATGTCGATGGTTGTGTGTGTGTGTGTGTTTGCATAATTTTTTTTGTTTAGATGTCTTCTTATTGCTTACAGCCTGATAAAAAATATATGTTTATTATTAAAATAAAATTATTAAATGATTGTAATAATGATACCTAATTATAAAATTAATCATATGTTATATGTATTTTTTTTAATTTTGTATATACCTAAAAACCATTCGATGGTAAACAAAAATTATATATATATATATATATTTTAATTTTTTGTTTAATTTTAAAATTAGTTAAACAAATGAAATATATTTATAATACATTTATAAATAATATAATATTCTAGAAAATTATTTTATAATATAAAATATGCATTTTTATATCAAAAATGATTTTTAAATATATATTTTTATTATCAAATTCATAGGGATTTTTATTTCTAATGTATATTTTATTTAAAAATTATTTAAACCAAAGAAATTAAAAAAAAAATATTTACCTCGCCATGAGCAACAACAAATATGCATTTAAAAATAATATATATGTGTATATATTGATTAATTAACTAGTTATATGTTTATGTATATAATATATCTATGTATGTATATATATAAATTAAAAAAAATTAATTTCGTAATATATTGAAGGTTTAAAATTATATTACAAATTAATATTTAAAATAATTTTGAAATTTAATTATATATATACTTACTTCATAAATAATTTACATAATTAGTTTATAACCATTATTTTATAATAAACATGTAAATAAATTTATGCATACAAACATATGTATATTTATTTATAAAATAATTTGATGCCCATATTTAGATAACACAATGGTATACATGAGGGGCTAACATCCGTTGCGATATAAATCTCAATGCCTATACATCGGCATGTCAAATCATGTACATATTATTGTGTTGCACGTGCATGTACACACATATGTGTATGATACAAATATATGAAATGTAATAAAAATTATACAAAAAAATTCATTTATAAATTAAAACAAAATATTGATTTTATTTAAAAGAAAGTTTTGAAAAATTCTAAATGCATTATACTACATAGGCCCATTAAAGATCCAATAATGGAAAAAAATTTGAAATTTACCTAATTATTCCACTGCGACCTGGCTAGTTCCAATAATGGTATCAGAGTCCAATAGCCTATGCAGTCTAAATTAGTCATGTTAGGGTCAACTTATTAAGCTCACAGCCCAAATAGTAGGGTTTCTAGAAAGGTAGTGTCGAAGAATTGGATTTGGGTAATCAATTACTCTGCCATGTCTAGTTACCGGCCTGGCTCGAACAAATATGTGAGCCTAAAAACTGCCCATAATAGAAAAGGCCCAATTCGAATTAAGCCTTGAGTAGATTTTTGAAATTGTTTGAAAATTAAAAATAAAAATTTTAAATTTAAAAGTTAAATTTAAAATAATAAATATACATGATATAAAAGTTTTAATATAAAGGAAAATTTCAAAATGTTTGAAAATAAATATAAGATTAATTTCGATAATAATTGATGAAATAATTTAATAAAATAAAACATATAAGCGTGTGTAATATATATATATATATATATATATATATATTGATATATGTTATGTTGTCTTAAAATTTTTAAGATAATACAAGCATACATTTATGTATACATAAAATAAATTAATAAATTTAATTAAAATAGTTTAATTAAATAAATAAATTAAAAGTTAATTAATATATTAAAATACATACATATATGATATATGTGTATCACTATAAAGGTTATAGTATATATAAATATTCGATATAATATGTTACAACTGACTAATAAACAATTAATTAAAGAGTTAATTGACTAAAAATTAATTAAATAAGATTTATTAGTGTTATGCATAAGATTATTATATAAGCTAATCAAAATATAAATGTTTTTTTTTGGCAACCAGGGAAATCTGTTCTATCACCGTCGACATTGCGACTCCTGAACAATGAAAACAGGTCTGTTCATGAGATATTTGATAATTCCATGCCCTATTTGGTGAATAGTCACGTTTTGCAAGGTAAGAGCTTACGAAGTAGTTGTTCAATACCAAAATGACTAAAGGACAGAAGGTGGATGATTATGTACTATTGTTGAAGGGCTATATTGATAGGCTTCCATAATTGGACATATAGATAAGCAATGAACTACAAGTTGGTTTGATACTTGATTCTTTTACACCTCGGTATGAACCATTCATACTGAATTATAATATGAACCGATTGAATGTGAATCTTGTGGAACTCCTCAATATGTTGAGGTCGGCTAAGTTTGCAACTAAGGATCAAGGAGCTGTGCTTGATATAAATGGTGATCCATAATCTTTGTAAGGTTTGAAGAAGCAAAAAAGAGAAGGTAAAAAGAATAAGAAAAGTAAGAAGACCGATGACAAGGGTGAATGTCACCAGTGCCATAAGATTGTTAAAAAAGGAAGCAGAAGGGTTCTGTAGCTCCGTCGGTACATTTATGATTCGAAATTGTTTTGCAATCAATAATGCCTTGGCTTTTAGATACTGGATCTGGAACTCATATAGGTAATTCGTTACAATAGCTTAGGAACCACGCCACGTGGCAAAAGGAGAGATGAGGTCTAGGTTGCTGATGGAACTATCGAGATGCAATGGCAATAGAAGATTATCATTTATGTTTGCCTAGTGGAGTAGTATTGATATTAAATAATTTCTATTTTGCAAAAGGCTTCATTTATGGAATTATTTTTGTTTCTAGATTGTTTGAGACTGGATATATATTTCATTATGTGAATAATGTTATGTACATTAGTTTGAATGGAAATAAAGTCTCCAATGGTGTTCTTAAAAATGGCATTTATGCGATCAATGCTAATTATGTGTTTTCTGTGAATAGTTCTTCTAACAATATAAATGATAGTTATCTTTGGCATTGTAGGCTAGGTCATATTAGTGAGAAACAACTACACAAACTAAAAACCAAAGGTTTTCTCCCATTACAGGATTTTGAATCATTTGACATGTGTGAGTCGTGTCTCAAAGGTAAAATGACCAAGCACCCCTTCAGTGGGAGCAATGGAAGAGTTGATTAAATTTTAGCGTTAGTACGTAGTGATGTATGTAGCCCGATGCCTATAATCACCAAGAATAATAGTTTTTACTTTTCTACCTTCACTGATGGTTTTTCGAGACTAGGATTGTGTATCTTACGAAGAACAAATTTGATGTTTATGAGAAATTTATTGAGTATAAAAATGTAGTAGAAAACCAAATGGACCGTAAGATTAAGATTCTTCAATCTGATCAAAGAGGTAAGTACATTGGATAGGAATTCTAATAGTACTTAAAATATACTGGGATTATCTCTTAGATTACTCGACCCTATACTCTACAACACAATGGTGTGTCGGAGCGAATGAACCTAACCCTATTAGGTATGGTTTGTTCTATGATGAGTAAATCTTAGTTACCTTTGTCCTAATGAGGAGATGCGCTAGAAAGCGCATTGCATATGTTGAATTTTTTGCATACTAAATCTTTACCATAAATACCATATGAGATGTGGTATGGTAAGAAACCCCAATTCAAGTATTTGAAGGTGTGGGTTTTCCAGTATATGTTAAGAATGTTGGTACATATAAAGTAGAGGCAAGATCACTGCTCTGTAATTTTATAGGATATCCCAACAACTCAATAGGATATATATTCTACAACACCGAGGAAAAAAGGTTATTATTTCTCAAAATGCTGTATTTTTAAAAAAGGAATTTCTATCAAAGAAAATTAATAGTAAAGTTATTGACTTGGATGAGATCCAAGTAGTTAACACCGAGCTCAAACCAGTGGGAGAACCAAGTTCACCCATATACGAAAACATACAAACTATTAGGAGGTCTGGTAAGGAACCTTATGTACCAGAAAGATACAACGGTTTTCTCTTGGATGGCAAGAAGAAGGACTATGTCTTAGATGACGATACTCTTCTATCATTCCAACAACCACTGCAGAGTAAAGACTTGGCACTCTGTCTTGGAGCGATGAAATTCGAGATGGAGTTCATGTATGAAAATAAAGTATAGATTTTGTCAGACGTACCCGAAGGGATAAAACCCATCGGCTATAAATGGATATTTAAGAAAAAGCTAAATGCAGATGGAGAAGCAAATGGATGTAAAGATGACATTTATAAATGGTAATTTTAGAAGAAACCATCTATATGTCATAGCTCAAGGGTTTTGTAGTCAGTAGGAGTGAGGGCAAGGCTTGCAAGTTGTTAAAGTCTATTTATGGACTTAAACAAGCTTCAACAAGTTGGAACAAATGTTTTGATAAGGTAAACAAATAGTTTGGTTTTTATTAGAACATAGAGGAAGTCTGCATATATAGAAATGAATAGGGAAATACTATCATATTCTTAGTGCTATATGTCGAAGATCTTCTATTGATTTGCAATGACATTTCATTATTGCAAGAAGTGAAAGCCTGGCTTTTCAAGAACTTCTTTATGAAGGATTTGGGAGAAGCAGCCTACATACTATGTATGAAGATCTGTAAAGATAGATTAAGAGGTTGATGGGATTATTAAAATCCCTATACATAGATACCATATTGAAGAGGTTCAGTTTGGAAAATTCTAAGCGTAGAAACATTTAAACACAGTCTCCAATCGTCCTTTCTAAGAAGGATGCTCCTCATACCGATGAGGAGAAAGAGTGTATGAAGAGGATCCCCTATGCTTCTGCCATAGGATCCATAACGTACGTTAATCTATGTAGCAAACCAGATGTAGCTTACATATAGGATGTGTGAGTCGTTACCACTCTAATCCTGGAAAAAAAGCATTGGACGGCTGTAAAATGTATACTGAAGTATTTACGAAATACTCGGGACTTATTCCTTATTTACAAGAATGAAGACATCCTTGTGAAGAGATATACTGAATCTAGCTTCCAGAGTAACATTGATGTTAGTAAATAAGTGTTTGGTTATGTCTTTACGCTTGATGGTGGAGCCACCAGTTTGAAAAGTTCCAAATAAGAGACAGTAACCGATTCGATGATGGAGGCAATATGGACGTGCAAGTTTTTTAGCGAGGTCGGAGGGAATCCTATGGCATTGTTTTGTGATAACAATGCAGTGATTCAGATAGCAAAGGAGTCCAGAGTATATAAGAAGTCATGACATATTCTTTGGAAGTTCCACCTCATTAGAGAATTCACTGAGAAGAAAAAGGTCGTGATACAAAGGGTAGATACCAAGGACAACATAGCCGATCCATTCACTAAGGGTCTAACTCAGTCGTCTGTTGAGAAGATTATTGAAAAGGTGGGATTGAGATTCCATTATTGGCCCCAAGTGCATGTGGGAGATTGATAGAATTAGAAGTATGCCCTTGTGGCAATTTTGTAATTTATTGTAAATTAATTAACTTTGTAATCAATTCTCCCTCGTACTAATGGTGTTTCTCTTTCTATTATATATTTGTTATAATGTGTTATAAATAATTAAATGTTTAATTTATTAACAAAAAAATTCATATATGGTGTGTTTGTGATAGTAATTAAAAATAGTTGTAACCATGAGTATTGTATTGCAATTTATAATAAGCACATCATTTAAAATATTCCTAGTCAAGACGTATTGAGGTTGGATATTAATGCATCTGTTGAGACTAGAGTACGTAACGCTCTCCAAATGTTGTGCAATGTATTACTCATGACTGCTGGGGGTACCAAGTGGTTACATATTGATAGTTATTTGATAACTATGGAATAATCCACTTGATAGTTTTCTGCTGGTTAATATAACTAAGGTCAAACAAAAAATATCGATGTGACTGATTTACACAGTTCTCTTAACCTGAGAATACTATTGATCTTTAATATGAAAGCTCCACTTTGATTATAGTCAAATCATGACATGACATCCATCGAGTGACTATTGTTGGGTTGAGTGGTGGTATAGGAAGTGAAACACTATACAAGAGAGGATTTGTCTCCTCGATTATATGAGGTTAGTATCACGGTTAACTGAAGTCAACTCAAAGTCAAAATCTCTGGTTAAAGTAGTTCGATTAGTTATTATTATTGAGCCAAGGTCTTTGTGTTTGGAATGTATATTTGAATATGGATGATATTGGAATTTTTACCATTACCAAATTTCATAAGCCTAAAACGATATAGTTTTGACGAAGAGAATTAGTGTAAAAAATTGTCACTACCGGGTTGCGGCTAATAAAGTAAAATTTGATTTTACTGAAACCAAGTAAAAAATAAATTTGGCCATAATGTCGCACCACCTATTAAGTGACGTGTGAAGGTTAATATTCGATTTGTTCGACATTAACCGCTAACCAAATTTACATCTAAGAATCACACAACCGAAATGATGAATACTCCTTTTACCACCTAATTTAATTAATTTGTATTGTTATAGATTAATTAATATTTATGAAATATTGATTATAAATTTTATATTTGATGTGTTGAACAATGTCAAATGGTGTATTTATAAATATATTAATCAATGTACGATATCGGTACGCGTTTAAATTTATATTTAAATGCAACAGACATCATTTAGGCTTTGAGTTGTTTTTAAAGCCCAAAGAGGGTTTAGAATTTCAGCTATGATGCTCACATAAGGAGGCCGACCATATATGATGTGGCTTGGTGATTTTGAATGTAAAGGGAAGTGGAAATGATAAGAGAGATATGGGCATTTTGATCCACTTTTCACTCTTCTATTTCTTTTTAAATAACCCACTCTCTATTCATTCAAATTTGACTATTTGCTCCTCCTCCTACCTACAATTTTCAGCTAGAAATTCCCCCTTCCAAACACCAAAATACCCAAGCACAAATCACATCAAAAACCTTGATTTGAGAGTAGTTCGGGAGCCAACAGCTCTAGAACCAGGAATTCGATTCATGGATAATCTCTAGGCCTTAGTGAGAGGTATGCTTCTGATTTATTAATATTCTTAATTGATTAGTTAATCAATCGATCATATTTTAGTTAGACAGACATTATCACGAATTGGTCTATTACTTTATTATTCCATGTCGATGGTTTTATGCGTATGTACATTGAAATGACCCTATTTATTTTACCTAATTTTTATTAGGTTTTTTTTTACATTAATGAATTTCCTAGAGTCATTTAGCCTTTCTATTAAATTATCCAGGATCCTAATTTTTCTACTAATATATTTATATCAGTTCATTAATAAATATATTCACATACATGTGAAGATGTATGTGACCCTCTTGCTTAGATCAGAGTGTTGGTAAGCAAGAGTGCATCCTGATTGAATTTGAATTTCTAGTCAACCAGTACATAGCTCATTTTCCTTTGTTTTGATATTTGGGTCATGAGAGTGAATCTCATAATCATATATGATTTATGCCTAGTAATTTTGATCATTCTTTTGGTGATTGTCTGTTAGTTTGACTTAGCTAAGTGATCTCAGAATATATAGCAAGCATCATAGTTTTAATCTAATTGTTTGATATTTGATCAAAAGCCAGAAAGAAAAATGATATACACATTTATCATTTTCAACATGAGTGATTTTATCACAAATTCCTTTACTTATAACCAAGCCAGTTGAGTGATTCATTCATAATTTATATAGTTGTGTTTCTCTGAATCAAATCCATTCCCTAATCCCTGAGTTACCTCAGCTTGCATCCTAATTTAAAGGTTTCTTTACTGGATTTAGAAAATCCAAATTTTATGGTCATTTAACAAAAGTAGTATTTAAGTAATATGTGTGCATATCAGATGTATTGTGCTCTCTGGACTAAGAAAGCTACTCAAAATAAAAGTGAATTGCCCAAGTATTTGAAAATGTCTTTGTACATGCATTTGCAAAGAGAGCTTCAGATTTTACAAAGTGCATTTTCTTCCTTTAAACCGAAAAACTCTGGTCATCTTGATCAACCCAGACCTCACTCCTTTTGAGGTGGGTTAACCTTATGATTAGGTCATCAAAACATTAGTGCCTGGCTATTGCAATGTAAATTCAGATACAAGATACTTGAAAAATCCCTTAAAACATGTACACATCTTTATACAGTGCACAAAAATATATATATTGTTTCTTTTATCAAAACACTTCTGTATATAGTCACAAAATTCTTTAAATATTACTTTTTGCTAAACTCAGATTTTTAACCTTAAAACTTAAAGCTTTTAACTAACTCAAGATTGACTAATACACAATATATATATGTATATATATATGTATGTATATGTATATATGTATCCATTTCTCAAATATAGGCATATATCATCTACAGATTTCTACCATAATACTCAAAGATATTTTCTTGCATATGATTCAACTAAGTCTTTGGTTTTTCCCAACCTTAATACATTACTTGATTCAATTGAAACAACTAAATAAAATCCAAACATTTAAGATCATTACATAACAACAAAAGCAGAATTATAAAACTTCCAAGATTACATGCAAATAGTTCATTCTAAGCTCTTATTTAATTCTAATTTAGCATGCTTATCCAATCATTCTCATTAGCCATAGCAGCTTCCTATTTAGAACCAACATTCCCTGAAAGAGCATTAGAGGCTGCCCCATTTTAAATGAGACACCCCAGATGCCATAAGAAAACAAGTGTCAGATACAAGATCTGGTATGAGCAATATAAAAAATTCCATGATATTAAGTAGATAAGTGAGACATAAGCATTTTGTATAGGTTGGCATAACTTCTTTAATCAATTTGCCTGACTTGTTTCTGATATATTGTGCATATATGATCAGTATTAAAACTAATTATGTACACACTTTATGCAAACATACATGTCAAACAGAGATACTCAGGAACTATCATAGCTCCAATCCAACCAACCTAGGAATAACTCAAGTTCCTACTTCATCAATTTAAGGTTGCATTTACCAAATTAATTCCTAGCCTCATCTGCCATAAAGGAATCACGGGGACACATTGCAATAAAATAATTCACAATATTGCACAAAGATCTCAGGGCTTAAACAAACCATGTGCCAACTTGCATACTTTAAATATAACAAGCATTCCAGCAGTTTTCTTGGCTCACAATCCTTAGTTTATTTACTAAGTGTTCATGTTTGATCCTATCATGAGATAGCTAGGTGATTAAATCACAGTGTACATGAAACATTACATAAAACTTGCAAGCATACTTCAAAGGCAAGCTAATATTCATATCCAGGGGAAATCATACTTCTCAAATATTCTGGCTCAAAGAAAATACAAGAATATTTGCAACTGTGAATAGGGCCTAGGCATGTGGGTTATTATTGTTTCATAAGCAACCATGTTTGAACTAAATTCAAGATCTAGCTTAAACAAGATTTCTGGCTCATGGGTTTTCTGTTTGATCAAGGGTTCAGCACTTTTGGGTATTTCCATTGCACCCATGAATCTTTCATTTGAGCCTCAGCACTTACACAAGTGTAATGCAACTCATATATATATATATATTGATTTCTGTATTTTCCATGCCATGTCTAAACCAGTTACAAGTATTCTCTATTTACTTTCATGATTTCATACTTTAACATTTCTGGGTGTAACCAAACAGAGCAAAATACTCAACCACCAAAGCAATCAAAAGCATTCATAAACACCCATTAAAGCATCCATTAAAACCATAGTAATAAAATCAGAAATATGTAGAAAAATAACATAAACTTGGCTGCCTCATAACAGGACTTAATGCCATGGGTTTAGTGAGATTACTCATAGAAAATGCTCCTTTTGCTTAATCCAGAAAAGAAACCCTTTGAAACTTTGCCTTTCTTCTTGCAAATATTTTTCTTCTTTGTTTTCTTAAATGTCTCGGGTAGAAAATGGTTTTTTTGGTTTAAACTTGGATTTATAAGAGAGGTTTTCTAGGGTTTTACAAATGTAAAATCTCATTCTTACCCTGGCCAGTGCTCATGCATTTTGCATTTCTCTTTTGCTTATTCTCACCCTAGGTACCCCGGCCATGTAATGCTTATTCCCCTTTTTTTTCCAGAATATCTATTTTGTTCTCTTTCTAAATCATGACAATTGTGTGACATTGTCACTTGTTTATTTTCTAAAAATCCTCCTTTCTATTTTCTGCCTAAAGCAATTGTTTTGCTTGCAATATGTCTTTTGCTATTTTAATGTTATGCTTTCCCTTGCTTATTTCTTTTTAATACTTTCAGTACTTATAGAAATGTACATATGCATACATATCTTATCTAGGCTTACTTAACTCCTCCTTAGTTTCAGAAAGACATACACATATATGTGCATACATGTTTCAAATCCTTATCGAATTTATCCTGGGTTTAAATTAAGTAAAATCTGTTTACTGGTTCAAACAAAACTTGCTTTGTCTTATTTTCTAAAATAATCCATATAAATCCAGAAATCAAATATCCATGTCTGGTTTGATAATTTTCATTACAAAATCATGTTTGTAAGGCTTTTCCAGTTCTTGTTTTAATTTCAGGAAATTTGGAGTTCTTCCTTGTGCCATATCAGTGTGCACGTGCACACATGCACACACACTTGCACACAATTAATTCCATACATTCCTATACAAATAAATTCATATATTTTCAAAATTCAACCAAAATAAGGTTTCATGAATTTCTGAGGCATTACAATCACCCCACCTTTTTAGGAATTGTGTCCTCACAATTTTCTCATTTTTACTTTAAACATTTCCAGATTTTTATAAAATCTATCAAACATTGCACAAGCAAACAATTCAGTCAAAACAACCATACATATTAAACTTTTTAGGAAATTAGAATTTACCTTCCATTGCAAAATGCTTAGGGTAATCCATCTTTATCTTATCCTCTAACTCCCATATACAATCATTAGGGTCTAGGCTCCATTGAACCTTCACCAATTTCAGAGTTTTGCTCCTCAACTTCTTTTCCTCTTTAGCTAAAATCCCTACTGGTTCTTTCTCATAGACCAAATCAGGATTTATTTGAACTTGAGTGGGTTTCTCTAGAATTTCCTCTTTATCATGCACCCATCTCCTAAGTTGTGACACATGAAATACATTGTGCATTGCACTCATCTCTTCTAGTAGCTCCAACTTGTATGCTAATGAACCTACTCTTTCCAAAATCTTGTAAGGTCCAACATATCTTGGGGTAAGTTTTCCCTGCTTGCCAAACCTCAACACCTTCTTCATAGGTGAAACTTTGATGAAAACATAATCACCAACTTCATATTCTACCTGCTTCCTCCTTACATCTGCAAACTTCTTTTGCCTATCTTGAGCTGTTGCCATTCTTCTCCTCACAAGCTCAATTTTCTCTGTAGTCTCTTTAACATACTCAGGCCCTAAGACAGCCCTTTCTCCTGCTTCAACCCAACATATTGGTGACAAGCATGGTTTGCCATACAAGGCTTCAAATGGTTCCATGCCTATGGTGCTTTGATAACTATTGTTATATGTAAATTCAGCCAAGTGGAGGTGATCTTACCAATTACCTCCAAAGTCCAATGCACATGCCCTCAACAAATCCTCCAAAACTTTGTTTATTACTTCAATTTGACCATCTGATTGGGGGTGGTATGCAGTACTCAAGCATAACTCACTCCCCATGGCTTCTTGAAAGCTCTTCCAAAATCTGGATGTAAAGATTGTGTCCCTATCACTCACTATAGTTTTAGGAATTCCATGCAACCTTACTACTTCTTTCATGAATATTTGAGCTAGTTTAGGTGCATTTCTTTCTGCCTTCACTGGTATAAAGTGTGCCACTTTAGTCAATCTATCAACTACTACCCAAATGCTTGTATTTCCTCTCTTTGATCTAGGCAGACCATCTATGAAATCCATAGATATATCTTCCCACTTCCACTGTGGTATGCTTAGAGGTTGCAATAGGCCTGAGGGTCTTTGGGTTTCTGCCTTGACTTGTTGGCAAGTCGTACACTTTGTAACATGTTTGGCCACATCTGATTTCATCCCTCTCCACCAATAATCCCTTTTTAGGTTTTGGTACATTTTGGTGCTGCCTGGATGTATGGAATATTTACTCCTATGGTATTCATTAAGTATCTCTTCCTTCAACCCTATATCTTCTGGAACACATATCCTACATTTATTCCTTAAGTATCCATTCTTATCAGTGTGGTAGTTTGCTACTTCTTCTCCTTTTTCTATTAGAGTTTTCTTTTCTAATAAATCTGGATCTTCCTCTTGCATTTTCCCCACTTTCAAAATTAAATCTGATTGCAAAGTTATCAAACTTAATTTTCCTTTACTCCCTTCTTCAATCATCTCCATGTTCACCTCATTGTTTTCCTCAATTTCCAAATCAGTAAGTAGAGATAAATTTCTAAACTCTTCTATCATTAACATGGCTACTTTTGCATGCTGCCTGCTCAAAGAATCTGCAACCTTATTAGCTTTTCCTGGAGTATAAAGTATGTCTAAATCATATGGTGCTAGAAACTCAACCCATCTATGCTGCCTCATATTCAAATCTTTTGTGAAAAGAGATATTTCAATGCTTTATGGTCAGTGTATAAAATAAACTTAGCACCTAGAAGATAATATCTCCAGAGCTTTAGTGCATATACCACTGCTGCCAACTCAAGATCATGGGTTGCATACCTTGATTCATGTGGCTTCAATTGTCTTGATGCATAGGATATAACTTGATCTTGCTGCATCAATACAGCTCCTAGCCCAGAACCACTTGCATCAGTATAAACAATCAAATCCTCATTTCCCTCTGGTACTCTCAACACTGGTGCATTGACTAAGGCTCCTTGATTTTACTAAAGGCTTGTTCACATTTCTCAGTCCATATAAAGGGTTGGTTCTTTCTAGTTAGGTTGGTAAGAGGTGATGACATCTTAGAAAAATCCTTTATAAATCTTCTATAATACCCTGCCATCCCCATAAATGACCTAACTTCTCCTACTGTGCTTGGTCTTTTCCATGCTTGGATAGCCACAATTTTATTGGGGTTCACTGAAATGCCTTTGGCAGATATAACATGCCCAAGGAAATGCACTTCTTCTTTCCAAAATGCACACTTAGAAAACTTTTCTTTTAAATCTTTTTCTCTTAATTTAGACAAAACAAGGTGTAAGTGATTTTCATGTTCCTCTACTGTTTTAGAATAAATCAAAATATCATCAATAAAAATCAATACAAACTTGTCCAAATAATCCCTGAATATCCTATTCATCAAGTCTACAAAGTATGATGGAGCATTTGTCAACCCAAATGGCATGACAAGAAACTCATATAAACCATACCTAGTGTTAAAGGTTGTATACTTAACACTTGAGTCCTCAACCTTCATCTGATGGAATCCAGATGCCAAGTCTAACCTAGAAAATATTTTTGCTCCACTAAGTTGATCAAAAAGATCATCAATTCTAGGTAAGGGGTACTTGTTTTTGATAGTGACTTTGTTTAGCTCCCTGTAATCTATACACATCCTTAAAGTACCATCATGTTTTCTTACAAACACTACTGGAGCACCCCAGCATGAATTACTTGGTCTTATAAATCCTTTGCTTTCCAATTCTTCTAACTGTTTCTTCAACTCCTTCAACTCACTTGGCCCCATCCTAGTGGGTTTCTTAATAATTGGACTTGCTCCTGGTATGAGACTAATCTAAAATTCCACTGGTCTGTGGTGTGGAACACCATTAACTTCTCCAAACACATCCAAGTATTTGTTAATTATGGGGATTTCTTCAATAGAAGGCTCATTGGAATCCTTATCTAAGTCAATTAAATGATATAATTTCCTTTCTTTGGCTACTTCACACAAAATTGTGATTCTTTGGCCTCTAGAATTTTGTAATGATATGGTGGATGAGTCTAAATTAATTATGGCTTTGTATTGCCTTAACCAGTCTACACCCAATATAACACCTATATTTGGGTAATTTAAAACATATAAATTGGAAATAAAAACATTTCCTCCTATGTTTAATTCCACATCCACACAAATCATGTTTAAAACACTAGAACTTCCCAATGGGCTTTGCACTAACAAAGGGGTTTCAACCAGTATGCAATTTAATTTAAGCAATGCAACTAATTCATGGGAAATCAGAGAATGTGTTGCCCCTGTATCATATACTACTGATATGGGTAAGGTACAAATAAATAAGGTACCTTCCACTTGACCATGGTTTTCTGCAATAGCTTATACTATGGATTTGCTTTTGCTCTCCAAATTTGCTAGCTTCCCTTGCTGTTTATACTCAGGGCAATTTCTCTTGATATGTCCCTCCTTACCACATAGGTAGCACTTGAAAGCTCCTCCCTTCAATTCTGGACACCTTGGTTTGATATTTCCTTCTTTTCCACAATGATGACACACTATTTTCCTCTTTGTATCAGTGGTCTTAGTATCATTGGTTTTCTTGCTTTCTATCTCCTCCTTCTTTTTGTCATAGGGGTGATACCTTCCCTTATTTTTCTTGTTGTTGTTGTTCTTAAAACTCCTATACTTCTCCCTCTCCTTGTCATGTTGCTCAAACTTTAAGGCCAGATCAATGACTTGATCAAAGGTTTTATCTGCATATGGCAACATAGCCCTACTAAGCCCTGGGTTTAAACCCTTAATATACCTATCATTCTTTGATGCCTAATCAGCCACAAGCATAGCTCCATACTTAGACAAGCCCTCAAACCTTTGAGTATACTCAGTCACATTAAAGGTTCCCTGCCTAAGTCTAATGAATTCTTCAAGCAATAGAGTTTTGGCTGACGCTGGAACAAATCTAGCTTCCAACATCACCTTGAATTGATTCCAAGTGATTTCATTCTCAATCCTCCCAGCTATGACTACCTCCCACCAGCTTAAAGCCACACCTTTCAGTTGTCTTAAGGCCACTTGCCTCTTCCTTTGATCATCCAATTGCATGTCATTGAAAATTATGTCCAGTGTTCTCAACCATGCTTGAATTTCCATCATATTTTCAGTCCCTTCAAAGCTCTTGCCTCCCAAATTGGTACAAGTCTTTAATAGTTTTGAAAGTTCCTCATGTGGGTTCTCAAGTCTCCGCCCTACTCCATCCCTTAAAGCCCTCATAAAGTCTTGCATATCAAGCATTTGTGGTGCACTTGATCCTGCATTGTGATGAGATCCTCTTCCTACCATGATTGGATAACTAGGGTATGGGTAGATAGGGTTAGTTTATCATGAGTATTTTTCTTTTGCTATAACTTTCTATCTGAATTATTATTTTACTCAAACAAACAAACGGTACATACATATGGTTATAGTACTTCAATCAATCAATACAATCATTCTTAGCTATGTATAGTTTTAACCTCGCTCTGATACCAAATGAAATGACCCTATTTATTTTACCTAATTTTTACTAGGATTTTTTTTACATTAATGAATTTCCTAGAGTCATTTAGCCTTTCTATTAAATTATCCAAGATCCTAATTTTTCTACTAATATATTTATATCAGTTCATTAATAAATATATTCACATACATGTGAAGATGTATGCGACCCTCTTGCTTGGATCAGAGTGTTGGTAAGCAAGAGTGCATCCTGATTGAATTTGAATTTCTAGTCAACCAGTACATAGCTCATTTTCCTTTGTTTTGATATTTGGGTCATGAGAGTGAATCTCATAATCATATATGATTTATGCCTAGTAATTTTGATCATTCTTTTGGTGATTGTCTATTAGTTTTACTTAGCAAAGTGATCTCAGAATATATAGCAAGTCATCATAGTTTTAATCTAATTGTTTGATATTTGATCAAAAGCCAGAAAGAAAAATGATATACACATTTATCATTTTCAACATGAGTGATTTTATCACAAATTCCTTTACTTATAACCAAGCCAGTTGAGTGATTCATTCATAATTCATATAGTTGTGTTTCTCTGAATCAAATCCATTCCCTAATCCCTGAGTTACCTCAGCTTGCATCCTAATTTAAAGGTTGCTTTACCGGATTTAGAAAATCCAGATTTTATGGTCATTTAGCAAAAGTATTATTTAAGTAATATGTGTGCATATCAGATGTATTATGCTCTCTGGACTAAGAAAGCTACTCAAAATAAAAGTGAATTGCTCAAGTATTTGAAAATGTCTTTGTACATGCATTTGCAAAGAAAGCTTCAGATTTTACAAAGTGCATTTTCTTCCTTTAAATCCAAAAACTCTGGTCATCTTGATCAACCCAGACCTCACTCCTTTTGAGGTGGGTTAACCTTATGACTAGGTGATCAAAACATTAGTGCATGGCTATTGCAATGTAAATTCAAATACAAGATACTTGAAAAATCCCTTAAAACGTGTACACATCTTCATACAGTGCACAAAAATATATATATATATATATTGTTTCTTTTATCAAAACACTTATGTATATAGTCACAAAATTCTTGAAATATTACTTCTAGCTAAACTCAGATTTTAACCTCAAAACTTAAAGCTTTTAAGTGACTCAAGATTGACTAATACACAATATACATATATATATATATATATATATATGTATGTATGTATCCATTTCTTAAATATAGGCATATATCATCTACATATTTCTACCATAATACTCAAAGATATTTTCTTGCATATGATTAAACTAAGTCTTTGGTTTTTCCCAACCTTAATACATTACCTGATTCAATTGAAACAACTAAATAAAATCCAAACATTCAAGATCATTACATAACAACAAAAGCAGAATTATAAAACTTCCAAGATTACATGCAAATAGTTCATTCTAAGCTCTTATTTAATTCTAATTTAGCATGCTTATCCAATCATTCTCATTAGCCATAGCAGCTTCCTATTTAGAACCAGCATTCCCTGAAAGAGCATTAGAGGCTGCCCCATTTTAAATGAGACACCCCAGATGCCATAAGCAAACAAGGGTCAGATACAAGATCTGGTATGAGCAATATCAAAAATTCCATGATATTAAGTAGATAAGTGAGACATAAGCATTTTGTATAGGTTGGCATAACTTCTTTAATCAATTTGCCTAACTTGTTTCTGATATATTGTGCATATATGATCAGTATTAAAACTAATTATGTACACACTTTCAACTATGCAAACATACATGTCAAACAGAGATACTCAGGAACTATCATAGCTCCAATCCAACCAACCTAGGAATAACTCAAGTTCCTACTTTATCAATTTAAGGTTGCATTTACCAAATTAATTCCTAGCCTCATCTGCCATAAAGGAATCACGGGGACACATTGCAACAAAATAATTCACAAAATTGCACAAAGATCTCAGGGCTTAAACAAACCATGTGCAAACTTGCATACTTTAAATATAACAAGCATTTCAGCAGTCTTCTTGGCTCACAATCCTTAGTTTATTTACTAAGTGTTCATGTTTGATCCTATCATGAGATAGCTAGGTGATTAAATCACAGTGTACATGAAACATTAAATAAAACTTGCAAGCATACTTCAAAGGCAAGCTAATATTCATATCCAGGGGAAATCATACTTATCAAATATTCTGGCTCAAAGAAAATACCAGAATATTTGCAACTGTGAATAGGGCCTACATGTTTGAACTAAATTCAAGATCTAGCTTAAATAAGATTTCTGGCTCATGGGTTTTCTGTTTAATCAAGGGTTCAACACTTTTGGGTATTTCCATTGCTCCCATGAATCTTTCATTTGAGCCTCAGCACTTACACAAGTGTAATGCAACTCATATATATATATTTTGATTTCTGTATTTTCCATGCCATGTCTAAACCAGTTACAAGTATTCTCTATTTACTTTCATGATTTCATACTTTAAAATTTCTGGGTGTAACCAAACAGAGCAAAATACTCAACCACCAAAGCAATCAAAAGCATTCATAAACACCCATTAAAGCATCCATTAAAACCATAGTAATAAAATCAGAAATATGTAGAAAAATAACATAAACTTGGCTGCCTCATAACAGGACTTAATGCTATGGGTTTAGTGAGATTACTCACAGAAAATGCTCCTTTTGCTTAATCCAGAAAAGAAACCCTTTGAAACTTTGCCTTTCTTCTTGCAAATATTTTTCTTCTTTGTTTTCTTAAATGTCTCGGGTAGAAAATGGTTTTTTTGGTTTAAACTTGGATTTATAAGAGAGGTTTTCTAGGGTTTTACAAATGTAAAATCTCATTCTTACCCTGGCCAGTGCTCATGCATTTTGCATTTCTCTTTTGCTTATTCTCACCCTAGGTACCCCGGCCATGTAATGCTTATTCCCTTTTTTTTCCAAAATATCTATTTTGTTCTCTTTCTAAATCATGACAATTGTGTGACATTGTCACTTGTTTATTTCTAAAAATCCTCCTTTCTATTTTCTGCCTAAAGCAATTGTTTTGCTTGCAATATGTCTTTTGCTATTTTAATGTTATGTTTTCCCTTGCTTATTTCTTTTTAATACTTTCAGTACTTATAGAAATGTACATATGCATACATATCTTATCTAGGCTTACTTAACTCCTCCTTAGTTTCAGAAAGACATACACATATATGTGCATACATGTTTCAAATCCTTATCTAATTTATCCTGGGTTTAAATTAAGTAAAATCTGTTTACTGGTTCAAACAAAACTTGATTTGTCTTATTTTCTAAAATAATCCATATAAATCCAAAAATCAAATATCCATGTCTAGTTTGATAATTTTCATTACAAAATCATGTTTGTAAGGCTTTTCCAGTTCTTATTTTAATTTCAGGAAATTTGGAGTTCTTCCTTGTGCCATATCAGTGTGCACGTGCACACATGCACACACACTTGCACATAATTAATTCCATACATTCCTATACAAATAAATTCATATATTTTCAAAATTCAACCAAAATAAGGTTTCATGAATTTCTGGGGCATTAAAATACAAGCATATATATATATATATATGTGTGTGTGTGTGTGTGTGTGTGTGTGTGTGTGAAACGACCCATAAATTTTAGTGGTTTTATTTATTTAATTAATTGAATTTTTGTGAAATTTTAACTAATTAAATTTGGAAATAAAAATTTAATATTTGGAATACGTCTTCTTTAACATAGTAACTGGTAAATTTTCATCAGATAATATAGAAGTTTATTTTTTGTGTAATTTTATTTCAATTAAAATCAGTTAATATTTGATGATAATTAAATGTTTCCCAAACCTGTATATTTTTCTATAGAAAATTTGAAAATCATCTTATGAGTGAGACGCCTTATTTCGTTTCTCCAAATTTGGACTACTATTGCTCCGTTCATCTTATTTCTGACAAATTAGCAGCATTTTCGTTACCGATTATCGACTTTTGATAGGATGATCGTGCCACTGATATCTGTATACCGTTTTGATCGTCTCGTCGTGTTGATCTCTACGATGTATTCAATTCTGTGTTTTGAAGTCCGGTACGAAGCGGAATTTGTGAAATTGTGATCCGTATCGGTATCGGTTGAGCTTTTTGAATTCTTGTGTCTATTCAAATTTCCAACGTTTGTTAGCTCAACAGCCATTATTTATAAATATTTTTTGAATTCAAACTGAAGGCTTTTACTATTACCTATGTGCAGTTATATTGTTGTTCGGTTCATTTTCTTTTGTTCTATTCATCTATTCGTACTGTTTTAAAGAAAAAGCTTTATATTTTTATTTTACAACACCTATTCCTCTTCTTCTTCCATTTATTCGAATGGCTCCTATCAGCCTTCGCTGCCGAGAACACCAACAACACTTTCCCCTCTTCTCCTTCCTTCCACGTCATGCTCCACCTTCACAACCTCACATACCTCATGCAGCCGACCTTCACATCTCAGCCGACGCAACCGCATCAACCACCTTTATCTTTTCCCATTTCCTCCTCTTTCCACTCTTTGTCGAGTCCTCTTTCCTTGATAAGAAATATGCATATGCTAGGTTTGTTTATATAATGAGTTTTAGATTTTTAAACTTGATATACATAAAGTAAAAGAACTAGGGTCTACGAATGTATATATATATATATATATATGTTATATATTATATGATTTATAAAGTTGTTAGTTTGAAATGAAAAAAAAATGATATCTGTAATATACTGTTTATATATATTAAGTTATATAAGACCTGTCTATGTATATAAGTCAAATAAAGTTATATATATATATATATGTATAGTCTGTTTATTAGTATAAGCATACGTAAATTTTACATAATGATTTTTATATTTTTGACATTCCCAGATTTAAGCATAATTATTTTTGTCTTTCTGCTTATATATAAAACTTTATATATGTTATATATATTATGTGTTTAAAATTTCATTTACAATATATAGTATTATATATATATATATACACGAACAAAGTATATAATATTTATGTCAAAATAAGTATTGATTTCTAATCATATTTTTATTTATATTCCATTCGAAGATGTTATATATTTGTTTACAGTCATAAGTTATATGACCTTGTGAAAGTATTATATGTGTTGAATATTATATTAAGCTTGTGTATATTGTATATATATTATATATTGTAGTTATATACTTTATATATAAGTAAGTTTTAAAGTGGTAATTGCCGTTTTAAATATCAGGGTTGTGTATAGTTTATTTCGGCAATATACATATTGTACAATCTGTTGGTTTATATTTAAAACCTATATAAGTTATTTGTTTATATATATATATTAAGGTTTGCATAGGATTTATGTATGATCAAAATTTGATATATATATTATGTAAATGAAGTTATATAGATTTAAAATAAAGATTGATTTTAAATTTTAATCAATACTTAAGCTTATATATATGTGTGTATAGTAGTATATATAATTTTGTTTCCATATATATAGAGAATTTATTTTTGATATGTGTTTCGAATCAAATAATTTTTTTTAAAGAAAATATATAGGTTCACTTATACCATTGATCTTCATCAATCCAGTTTTTATTTTATTTCGTCAATTCCAAACTGTCAGCTTTGCTCGTCAAATTTGCGTTCAATCTGCTTTGCTTTGGAATCCGTGCTTGGATTCGAAACTCATCTCATTGTCAAATTTATGTAGCCTCGAAAGGTGAGCAATCACTCACGATTAACGTTCTTATATTTATTAAATTTGATTTTAATTGAAACGTCAATTGAAATATGCTGCTGTTAGTTATTTACATTGCTATATATGTTGTTATCTGTATCTGTTCACCTATGACATCTGACACCATTATCTGTTATTTATCACTGATGATATATGCATGTTACTGATTGTTATATTATTGTCATATCTGTTATCACTCTGCAAGTTCCCTGTTAGTATAGAATTCACTATGGGTTGAAATGATACATACCCGAACGATCTGTAGAATAGGAGAAAATCGTTATGGGTTGAAATGATAAACCCAAGCGATTTTCATTGAATTGAATTTGGGATTGCGGGTTGAAAAGATATATACCCGTATATATTTAAATTGCGGATTGAAATGATAAATATCCATATCACTTAACCATAGGATAGAAAATTTTATACAGACACTGTTGGTCTCTATATAAATATTTTGAAAATGATTTCTATGGTTTATTTAATATTGATTTTTAAGATATTCTATATAAATGTATTTATAAAGTTTAAAATTTAGATTTTCTAAAATCATATGTTTTTTTTTGAAAATTGTATGGTTATAAGTAAACTTTGAAATTATAAATTTAATAATTTATTTATCGTTGTCTATTTTAAAATATATAAATAGATTAATGTTTAATATTGTTTAAGTATTTGTTGAAAATTTATATTTTTCAAACATAGAATTTATAATGATTTTTATAAATTCAGGTTGGAAATTTGTTTGAAATTATTTATTTAAGAATTATACTTAAATAAGTTTGATTTGAAATTTATTAAATTTGAAAATTTTAAAGATATGATTTTATAACTTGAATTTAATTAAAAGTGACTTAAATGAATATTATAAATTTACATGATATTGAAATGGGATATTTTATTTATTTAAAATTTGTAAATCGAAGTTTATTTTAAATGATATTGAAATAATTAAGTAAATATTTCAAAACTAAATAATAGTGAAGTGAATTTGATATATATATATATATATATGAAATTATCGAATTTAGTTTTGAAATGTTGAATAATTAAAGCTTTGAAATATATTGAAATTGAAATGGTTTATTTATGGCTCAAATCGATATTTGAAATCGATATAATTTGAAATGTTTAATTGAATTGAAATTGATGATTTGAGATTGGATTTAGTTTGAATTTGAAATTCGAATTGATTTGAATCGATTTGTGAAGTTGAGGAAGCTATTTTATTATATAAAGTAATTTTAATTTATATTTTTAAATTATTTATATATTTTAACTTAATAAATTATTTCAATATAAACTATTTATTTTATAAACTATTTTAATATACTAACTATTTTATTTTAAACCATTTTAACTTATAACTATTTTATTATAAACTATTTTAACTTATAACTATGTTATATAAACTATTTTATTATATAAACTATTTTATTTTTATAAACTATTTTATTATATATACTATTTTTTTTACCTAAACTGTTTAAGAGGAAGTGTTAAGGATTCCAAAACGTTATGATTTCAAAGCTATGATTTCAAAGTTTTATGAATTTCAAGGTTTCGTTTTCCAAAGTGTTTTGATTTTAAAAGACTATGATTTCGAAAGCGTTATAACTTTGGAAAGTGATATGATTTTTGGAAATGGATATTTTTGAAATGAAAATGATATCGTATTGATTTGGTTTTGAAATGGAAATGATATTCTGGTTTTGAAGTATAAACTATTTTTAAATGACCGCGGTGTTATAATAACGATTGGTTGTTAAAGAGACCGGGATCAGATATGGGCATACTCTCTGTCGATACCGAAAACCACTTTAAAAACTGTGTATGCGGTGGAGATTCCAGAATGAAGTAGGACGGTGACGACGATCCTATATGAGGTATATACGTGGACCCGACTCCCGTGAGTTGGCATAAGGTGGCTAAAACAGGAGCAATTGATGGGCTAATGAGGTAGCACCTCTGATCGGACACACTCCATCGTATGTCATTCTATTACTTTGTGATTGATTTGGTGCGCACCCTTGATTCGGGATGTGGCTCGAGGTGGGCGATTGCTGTGGCTCTGCGTTACCACCAGCCCGAAAGTGTAATTGGTATATCTACCCTGACATTGCCTAGTTGTGCCGTGTCACCTACCATATTGAGACCACTACGAGTTTGATTTGTGTCGTACCTATAGAGTATCCTCTGGTAGCCCCAGTTTACGGGGTATTATGGTACTGTATAGACTATTGGCACTATAAAATGTGTTAAGGGGGATATGGGTAATGCCTTAACGCTATTTTTAAATAGTTTATTTTACTATAGACATTATTATAATAGCGTATATTACTACATGGTAGATAGTTTAACGGATCCTTAAAGAATGGTTATCCCAAACATCCTTTGAGTTACTTGTATTTCAGTTGATATTTCACTTGAGTTGGATTTATTGATATAAAAAAGTTAATCCTGACTCGAGTGTTTTGTGTTTTGCTTTACACTCGGGTCAGACTGAGTGGCTCAATGTTCAAGACTCACCTTTGGAGTTGGAGCTTCGCTTGGCGATCCAGTTATATCGATTCTGCTTTCAGTTATTTAGTTGATTCCAGTGATGTATTCAGATTTTTTTATTTGACTATTGTATTGAGACATCTATGTATTCGAGACCTCCGTTGTATCTTATTTAACTCTGTTATATATATATATAGTAGATTCACGAACTACTATTCTTTTATTTCCACTGCAATATTGTTATATTACTCTGTATCTATGATTCTGTGATCTTTATTTACTATATATGCTGAGTTTTGCCAAATATAAATTAACAATATGAGATTTTGATTAATTCAAGCCCGACATGTGCGGATGCGAATGGTTGAAAATTTCAGGATGTTACAGTGTGTGTGTGTGTGTGCATACTTTTTTTGTTTAGACGTCTTCTTTTTACCCATGGCCCAATAATAAAATTTATTTTCTTATTATTAAAATATTATTAGTTAATGATTTTATCAATTTAATCCTAATTATAAACTATTAACTCATATGTTATATGTATTTAATTTTTTAATATTTTTTGTACACACTTGTAAACCATTCGATGGTAAAAAACTATTATTATATTTTTTTTTAAATTATTCATTTAATTTAAAATTAGTTATCAAAATATATTTCTAATACATTTATAAATAATATATTATTCTGCAAAAAATTTATATAATATAAAATATGCATTTTAATTTCAGAAATGATTTTTAGATATATGTTTTTATTAATAAATCCACATGGATTTTAATTTTTAAAGTATATTTTATTGAAAAATTATTTAAACCAAAAAATAATTAAAAAATAACAATAATTACCAGGCCATGAGCAGCAGACAATGCGTTTAACAAAAAAATATATGTATATATATTGATTAATTAACTAGTTATATGTTTATATATGTATATATGAATCAATTTTTTTATTTCATAATATACGATAAAGGTTTTAAATTATTTTACAAATTAATATTTCAAATAATTTTGAAATTTAGTTATATTACACACACACTTATATTTCATAAATGATTTATACAAATAGTTTATAACCAATATTTGATAATAAATATGTAATTAAATTTATACGTACACACACAAATATATATATATATATATGTTTTATATAATAATATGATGCACATATATGTATATTTAGACAATATATTAGTATACACGAGGGGCTAACGTGTTCATTGTGGTGTAAATCTCAAAACCTATACACGCGCATGTCAAACCATGTATACATTATCCTATTCGACGTGCATGTACATACATATGTGTATATAATACACATATATGAAATATAATACAAATTATAAAAAAAATTCTTTTATAAATTCAAGTAAAATATTAATTTTATGTAAAAGTTCTAAAATTCTAAATGAATTAGACTACATAGGTCCGTTAAAGATTTAATAATGGATTTTTTTTTAAATTTATCCAATTTCTTCGCTGTGGGTTTGCCACCCAATTCCAACAATATTAATATAAAAGGAGAATTGTTAAAAGTGACCCATTTGGTTGTGGGTGAAATAGGTCAATTTCAAAAAAAAATCTCTATTTGAATCTTAATGGGCATGTGCAACCTGTTAGCTTGAATTCGATCTAATCTGCATTTTTAATTAAAAGCTTATTTTAGTTAAATTGTTTATATTTATTTAATTAATTAAATTAATTAATTATTTAGCTGATGTATATTTTTAATATATATCATATCTATTCATAAACTAACATGACAAAATGATAAATAAAGGCATGTGTATAACTATGTGTGTATATACATATAGATATTAGGATTTATATACATCGTATATACATATATGTTATACTTAAATATATAGGATAAATTCATATACATACCAAGGGAATATAAGTGCCTAAGTACATACATATACATATGTTTATATATAGTATAATATATGTTTATGGCTTGTATATATATACATTAATAACACCATATATATATATATATATTGAAAATGATATATATTGTCAAGGAAAGCAGATATTTTTAAGTGGTCCATCAACTTTTATAAAATAATTAGAAATATGAGCGAGGCACCTCGACTGCTACAATACTATATCTCCACAAAGGCACATCCCCCAGATACATATTACACAACTACTACAAAGCTAAAGACCTTACAAGGATGTAAACAATGCACCATTAACCTTATAATCAAAATAATCATGACCTAAAAATACTATAAAAAAATATAAAATGACCCAAACATGAGAAGAGAAAAATATATTGACATCCAATAATAGCAAGCTATCACCATGAAGTATCCAAGAAAGAAAAATGCAGAGTTTCACCAAGAGAAAATCATTTCATTATGCAAATCAAACAAGGTAACAAAATCACACGCCAAAGCCAAGCGGAGATGTGCAAACCACCCTAACATGCCACAATCCTAAGTCAAGTCCTATAAGGCATGACACACGACATCATGGCAACACACACTTATTGTATCGCTACAATCCCAATAGTGTTAATATGAAGGGAAGAGAGAGACTGACTTTGGGCTTACTAGAGCAGTGAACATATACAAAAACA
Organism: Allium fistulosum; assembly: GCA_030737815.1. Taxonomy (NCBI): domain Eukaryota; kingdom Viridiplantae; phylum Streptophyta; class Magnoliopsida; order Asparagales; family Amaryllidaceae; genus Allium; species Allium fistulosum. The sequence goes on along the minus strand of CM060904.1, from coordinate 1,119,434,656 downwards.
CAAGACCTTAAAAGGAAACAATATAAGACTGCCAAGTCAATAATTACTATAGATATATCCCAAAAAAGCAAAGATTTGAGACAACACCAACAACTAACCAACATTCACCAAAAGTGCATGAAGCAACATCCAACACTAAAAAAGCCCATTGTGCTACACAACAGTCCCAATAGAGTCAAGTTAACATTGATCGAGAGGTATAGGCAAATGGGCAATAGGCAAACAAGATCAAATACATGCTTATGTTAGAAATTATAGAAACTGCAGCTACACCAAATCCAAAAGAATCCACTTTCAACAACAGAGCCAAAATCCTAAGCAGCTTAACGTCGATCATCTACAAAACATATGGTACTTAAAACAACCTTCAGGGGTTCCAAACAGTTGGAAGTTCTGATACATAGAGGGTCACTTGACATATATTCAATCCAAAAGTGTCCTGGCCACTCTAGAAATTCTAAATTGGGTTGGAGTGAAGTGCACGGGATGACCAATGCAAGCATACGAGTCATGCAAGTGGGTAGGATAAGTTGAAAAGCGGGGAAGCAATCTGACGATGAAGTAATTTAGATCTAGAGTGAAAATATAAACTAGAAAAAGAGGACATGGGAAGGAGAGCGAGGGCTTATAAAGAAATGTAGAGCGGAGATAATCAGAAATGTAGAGACGGAAGTGGGTGAGAAAATTATGAAATAGGAGGAAAGTGGAGGCTAGAACCCTAGTATCCCATGGTTTATATATATTTGAAATTAATCATATATATTATATATTTTAAGCAAATAATTTAATTAAGTAAAAACATATAAATTTGGATTAAAATTAATATTTAAAAATTTCTAAACACAAATTCAATTTTGACTAAGTGAAGTATATTTAAAGTTTAAATTTTAAATCAAAAGGCTATTTCAAAATATTTTAAATTCAAAATATTAAAATAATATCGTTAAGTTGGCTAATTCATAGAAATTCATTCTGATATATATATATATATAAATTAAATACACACACACACACATATATATATATACATTATTTAATGATTAATAAAAAATCATTTCGGTGTAAATTAGTTTTTTTAATTTCGAATCCGTAAGCAAAAAGAAATAATATTTATTTTACATAACCAAAAATAAAATATATAAAATGTATCAATAAATTAATTTTTTTGCCAAAGAAAAATTTAAATAAAATAAATGAAAAAACATATATTTATGTAAAATATATTATGGACGAATATAATATTATATATATTACTTTCATATGCACTTTATAATTCATAATTTTATAACCAATCAAGACTTGTATTTATATTTTAAATTATTGAATAAAAATTAATTATATATATATATATGAACTAGGTTCAGTGACACCCCTTATTTAGTACCATGTAGTAGCCCTTTGATATCAGCCCCAATCTCTTATTTAAATATTTATGGCATGTGATAGGAGAGAGAAACAATAAATATTTAAATAGGAACTTGTGGCTGATATCAGGAGGCTACTACATGGTGCTAAATAAGGGGTGCCATTGAACCTAGCTCTACACACACACATATACACATGTACATGCGTATGTATAAGTATATATGTTTGGCAATCCAAATCTACACTAAGGACGGTGACATATGTAAAATGAGATATAGAATTTACCTAATAAATCTAGCCCTTAGAATCACCTTGATTTGGAAGATTCCTTGAATCATCACTTGAAGTTACAACAATCAAATGAACCACCTTTTGTATTGTATTTTAATGTTTGGATGAATTAAGGATTTGGCCTTGGGGGTATACATGGTTAGAAAGCGGAGGCCAAGTAGTGGAGCATAAGTAAAAATGAATTAGGCTGCCTTGGTATTTATAAAGAGAAAATGAAGAAAAATCAACAACCTTTTACTCATTCTCTCTTACCAACTGAAAATCCAATCTAGATCCATTCCCCCCATACAAGGTCGACCATACAATAACCATTTGAAGTTTAAAAACCTCCAAGGTCATGCAGTTAATATTTATATTTAAAGCTTGTTTAAATATATATCGATACGAGAACATATAATGTTTATATATACATCCGAATAATTACTAATAGCATCCAGAAATTTTTAAGGAGCCACCCCGTTTATTAAGACACTACAAACATAAAATACATTAATAACTAGTACATCTTAAATATTAATTAATTTGTAAAACTTCATAAACTAATTAAACTATGTGGTATTCAGAGAATTCTAGATGTGTTTGTGTGACTCATATATGAGAATTCAATCGGCGATTAATATTGAGCAATTCAAATGTAACGTTTGCATGTCATCTTAGCTAGTGTTATGACAGTTGGGCTGAATTCATAGACTTACAGATATTTTTGGTAGAATCGTAATTTAGATCACCTTAAGCAGTAGTACTAAGTGACAATATAATACATATGTTCACTTCATCAACAATATATTTAGGATATATGGGGTCTGGTAATAGTCAAAACTCTAATAGCATACTCATTCAAATTATCATTCCAATTACAAAGTCCTTGGTTCAATAGTTATATTTATATTTTGGCCAAAGATTTTGACTTTGGATTGACTACAACAACCGTGATATTAACCTCATGCAGCCGATGAGACAAATTCTCTATAGAATAATGCTTTAATTCATAGACTTCAGCCAGACCCAACTATAGTCGCTCGATGGTCATCATACCATGATTTCACTATTATCAAAGTGCCATTATCCATGTCGAAGTTCCATAACATTCTCGAGTCAAGAGAAATTTGTAACATTGAAACACCCCACACCCCTTAGTATACCCAAAAGGACACACAAAAGGATGTGGTGCGTTATAGGTATAACTAAAACCAGCAGAGACTAAGATTCACAAGACAAAATAGATAGATAATAACACAGTGGAAGTAATTATAAACAATAAGTGATTTTAAATATTAATACTTCATAAATACTTCAAACAAACCACATATGTTCCAAATATCAAATACAATTGTCTTATGAAAATAAAATCTCAGTATCATCAGAAATCCAAAGTACAAACGCAAACTTTCCCTCAATACAGTGCTAGTACAATAAAAGAACAAAAAGCTGGAAATAAAAAAGAGGAATACATGAAAGGGTCTCCAAGTCTCCAAGAACCTGCGGTCTATCTTCCTTGCCCCTGATTGCCTATGGGAGGGGAAAGAGAAAAATAGAGGAGTGGGTCAGACTAAAAGTCTGGTGAATGATAGTAATTACTAGAATCTTTAAGCAAAGTAAAAGTAATAGACCTTACAACAATTCTAGTATATAAAAGGAAACAAAGGAAATAGAGAGAAGGAATATGAATTAACTTAATTGATATAATTGATTAACTTTGATTGTTTGCACTTGTCTTTGATAGCTGCTTTGATTAGGCTAAATTTCTAATCCTATAATTAGGCTGAAATCCTAATTCTACCCTTTGATCAGCCTACTACTCCATAGACCTTACCGCGGACTAGACTCTATATAACTCCTTACACAGAAATGGTGTCTACGAATGACACGCAAAGTATCTACTGTGGACTAGACGTTATATAGCTCCCTTCACAGAAGGAAATGGTGCTTACGAAAGGCACACATACTAAGTGGTTAGAACTCATAACGATTAATAGCACCTGAATGGAATTCGCACGCGTAACCGCCACCATGCTCATGTTATTTGTTGTTCCACCTATTGGGTCTTCTTATTACCACAAGCTCCAGCATAAGCATGCCCCTCATCACACTTCAGGCTAATGTGAGATCACCGTGTCCATAGAAAATAGGGGAAATGCTATTGGTACTGGCCCATCATCCAAACAATATCTAGTTGCGCCCCTTGCCCAAATCCCCGTGATTTGGACTTATACTTATTGATCAATTACTACCATTATTAGCATAAGTGTGCCCCTCGTCTCACTTCAGGATTATGTTAAACATCGTGTCCATAGAAATAATAAGGGAATGTTATTAGGTATAGGTCCTACTTTAATTCTTGCTTATTAACTTAGACAAATTATTTAAATAAGCCTTTACTTTTTTTCTTGCTATCTATGCTTATTAATTTATCCTAAGTCTTAAAATAAGCTTCATTATGTTCTTTATCTTATTATAACCTATGTTATAATCATGCTTATTATTTAACCCAAGGTCTAAGTGTAAAAATAAGCTTCTTTCATCTTATACTCTTTTATAATTTTAAGTTACAACTAGGCCAATTATCTTTTAGTTAGTCAAATCTAACATTAATATCATAATTAGGCTCAATTTCAGTCTTAATTCCATTTTTATTACAGTCTTTACAATTTACATCTTATCTTCCGTTATTTCAGTATTCTTATAATTTTAATCCATATTTGCATTTAATCTATTCTAATCCATACGCGAAGAAGGAGAAATAAAAGAAAACTGAAAATAGAAGAAAATCCAAAGGGTAGGAAAAAGATGTAAATAACGCATAAATAACAGTAAATAAATTAAAATACTGTAAATAAACTGTAAATAAATGGAAAAGCTATAACTAACAGAATTAAACTAAAATTAACTGAAAAAAATAGCTAAAAGAAATAGACTGAAAATAATTCTAAAAACTATAAATAAATTACTAAAAAGGTTATTCCAAAAATCGTAGTAAAACTACAACTATTGGAAACCCTATTATTTTAAATTACTTAAAAATCTAAATAATTACAATCACTCACCTGCGGTCCTAAGCTCTTCCCTTTTGGTCTTCCCAGATCCACTTGAGGGTATTAAAATATTTTTATTAAAAAGATTCTCTCCTTGGAAAATTATTCCTTATAGGGTCCTTCCTGAAAAGGTGAACCCAAGTGGAGAAAATCTAGAATGAGAAAAAGTGTTAGGCTTAGAGTTCTATTTATAGGGGTAGAAGTGGATCTCAGACCGTTGGATTTGGAGATTGAATAGGATGCAACCATGTCATAGGCTTAATAGGAGCCGTCGGATGGAAGCACGAAGGGACCAGATGGGGCTAAAGAATGAAAAATACGTGTTCGAAAACCTCTGGAACGAAGAAAATTTTCTTCGTTCCATGCCCATAGGCGGGTCGACCGCCTCTCCTCCTTGGTCGACCCAGAGCGCGGTTAGGTCGACCTCTTGGTCGACCTAGCCCAATATATATATATATATATATATATATATATATATATTTCTTTTTTTTATTTTCTTGTTTATTTTGTTTCTAGCTCATATTAGCTTGGATTCTGACGTTCTATATATGGAAATTGACCAGAAAATTACCACGGACACAATGGTGCAGCTCTCGTGGTTCGATTCTGATAATTTCACAATGTTATTTTATTATTTCATTAATTAATGAATTAATTATTATGAGTTAAATTTCAGGTTGTTACATTCTCCCCTCCTTAAGGGATTTCGTCCCCGAAATCTCTAAGGATAAAAGAATTAACTAAATGTTTTCATCAAATATCTACACCCAACTACTCAATCATCTACCATTCATCCATTGTCCTTAAGTTTTCTAGTGTGATTTATGTTACTTATGCAATTAGTGTAGTGTTAATGTCCCTGACTAATGCAAAAGATTAGGAGGTCCACTGATTCAGTTGACCTCCTTTTATGCAATCATGCATGTGCTATGTATCCAAATGAATGCAAAAATTCCTAATGATAACTGATAGTTCTATATGCGTGCTTCAAACATCATCCAAATGCAACAATCATGTGATAATCATCCATTTATAGCAATCATGGAAAATAAAATAAAATGCGCACACATCCATATGCATATGCTCTAGTGTCCTACTTAGGCGATTCCTAAGAGATAATAGTGCCTAGTGTAAGTATATGCATCCATTAGCATCCACTAGCAAACACTTGCAACCATTGGCATACATCATTCGTAACATGTTCTATTAACATGTTTACATCAAAACCTATCATCCATAGGTTAAATCCTAAGTTCTACCCTCCCAAGGGATGATAAAGGAAGGAACCTATTCAAAACTAAAGATGGAAATAGGAAATTCGAAATTTACTATCAAAGAGAGATGTGGATAAGAAGTATGCATTTTCTCCTAATCAATTTAATATTCTCCGAAGTCTTTTTAACCTCTGTAGACTCTATCCAACACGAAAGCGACTGGCGCGGTCATCCATAAAGAGCTTTGGAAGGTGCCATTCCAATGTTAGCTTGAGAACTACTATCTTATACGAATTCCACTAAAGAAAGATGCTTTTCACAAGTTCTTCCAAAATCAGGAATATCCATTCTTAACCATGCGTGTCTTGCAATTTTACTAACACCATTTTACTGTTCTTCTTTAGTCTTCTCACATGAATCAACATTCCTAGGTTCTCACTAGGGTTCAATACACTCTACGGAAACTCTGTTATTACTTCCAAAAGTAATTACTGTTGTCTCCTTTGTAGCCTTACACCTTTTCCGTTACACCTAGGAAATGATTCCTATCTACTTCACATTTAGGAGTTTGGTTCGATGTTTATAGTTCCATTTTAAAAATTAAGGTTTTTAAATTTTTAAAACATCAAATCCCAAAACCTTTGTCTTTAAAAGTGTTATCTTTAAGTTTCTATTAAATTCAAAAATACTAGGTTACTTAAAATCTTATCTAGACTTGCACCTTCACAACTTTTTCAATTTACATTATTTCCCAACCTAGAGGGAAAAACTTTTAAGTCCAAAACTTATTCCTCGTTTTCTTTTAAAGACCTTTTTAGGTTTCTACAAAAATTTGAATTTTCAAATTTTACTTTTATTAAGTTTTCCAAACACTTATTTACTTTTTCACTAAACTAATTTCTTTTTAGAATATCTTTAAAATATCCTTATGTGTTTTCAAAACATCTTCTCATTATACCTAACATCTCATACCTTAATGTATTGGAACTATTTTCTCCTATGAGAAATTATCAACGCTAAAATCTTCTATGAACCTTTTTAAAAGAGTACTTCATGTTTAGGTGAAACTACAAGGACCTTATTTTATACTTTTCGAAATAAGCTATACAAAATATACTACTTCTCATACCTTGTACATCTCTTTCATGTATGTTAACGCTCAAAAATGAACACTAACACCCCGGTGTAAGTAGTAATAAAGTGAAAGCACCACCCGTTGGTACGGGAACTAAAATAAGCAGATAATTGCAGTAAAAGCAAAGAGACAGCAGTTTTTATAGTGGTTCGGCTCAAAGTCAAGCCTACGTCCACTTTATCTTCTTTATCACAAGTTCGATTACAAGTTTTATAAGAATTCCTCTGATTGTTCAACAATCGATACAAGTAATTAGCACTACAATGCAAAATAGATTCTGGAGTCCATCTTGAATGTAGCTGATCTTCTCTTTAGGTAGTTTCAAGTATTTTTGGTAGTAGAGGTGTTGTGGAGATCGTGAATGCAGCAGAGTTTCGGCGCTTCAAAGTCTGGAAAAAGTCCGGAAAAAGTCCCCTTTCAATGTGGAGCAGGTGGCTATTTATAGGGAAAATTTGGAGGTAAGTCATAGGTCGTTAGGTCTTAGGTCATTAGGTCTTAGGTCGTTAGGTCGTAAGTCTTAGGTCGTTACGTCTTAGGTCATTAGGTCTTAGGTCTTAGGTCTTAGGTCGTTAGGTCTTAGGTCTTAGGTCGTTAGGTCTTAGGTCTTAGGTCTTAGGTCGTTAGGAGCCTTGAACAGTTAAGTCGCTTGGAGTTTCAAGGCAATTGACTTGTTGTTTTGCTAACTTGCTAAGTCGTGGCTTCTTCTTTCAGCAGTTGAGTCGCTATTCACAAAAGGTAGGATAACACTTGCCCTTCAAAACATGCCTTGCGAGAGGAAGGTGTGTTTTGTAATGCTATAAGCCGAATGTTCATGTCCTGTTGATGACCTGCAAAGAAAAATTGATAGTTTTATCTGACCACGAATGACGACCATTCGGGATCATATGTCATTCGAGGCAATCTATGACCGTTCGCGATCGGATGCCGTTCGCGACGAATGGTGACCGTTCGCGGTCGGGTGCCATTCGCGGCGAATGGTGACCGTTCGCGGTCGGGTGCCGTTCGCGGCGAATGGTGACCGTTCACGGTCGGGTGCCGCTCGAGGCGAATTGTGACCGTTCGCGGTCAGGTGCCGTTCGAGGCGAATTGTGACCGTTCGCGGCCGAGTGCCGTTCGAGGCGAATCGTGACCATTCGCGGTCAAGGCGAATCGTGACCGTTCGCGGTCAAGTGCCTTTCGAGTTGAGTTGTGACCGTTCGCGGTCGAGTGCCGTTCGAAGCGAGTTTATGTGTGCCCGGAGGGGGACTTAGTATCATCTATACCAGGTTTCACGTTCGGGTGAATTCCCGGATTGTTTGTTGCAACGGTTTATCGCCATCTCAGAGCATGCCTAGGGACCGTTTGCGATCTCGTACATGTGTAAGTGGCTTAGCCGTTATGAAATCACAAGTAGCATTTTTTATTGAAAATAAGTCTTTAGCAGAAATGTCAGACAGAATCAAGTCTAAGCATAAGAAATGGAACACAAAAGCAAAACAGGGACGTCAAAGTGCAAACACCTACACTGATGCGACTAGTAGTCGTATCAGAGCATGCCTGAGGATCGTTCGTGGTCCTGTACATGTGTAAAAAGACTTAATCGCGTTGGTGTGGAGTTTGCTACTTATTCGTCATTATACCAATCCATTGATGACAAGTTGACGTCTCGATCCTGAGCCGTCCCCAACAGGTGCAGGTGGTGGCCGTTCCCGTTCCACCGTCGTTGCTCCCCTTTTCACATATTGCGATAGCAGACCATTACGGATATGCCCTTCAACTTCATCCTTCAAGTGCCTGCAATCATTTGTGCTATGACCATTCAACTCGTGGAATAAGCAGTATTTGTCTGACTTTCTTTCATTGCTGGTCGGATCTCTCCTTATTGGCTTGCGATAAGAAACTTGCTCTTTAGTATCTTGGTAAATTCGCTCCAAACTTTCGTTTAATTCCGAATAAGTGGTGAAACGCGGCTCCCTTCGCGCTCGCTTTGACCTATCATCATTATCTTCCGCTTTCCTTTATCTTTGCCAAAATCCTTTTCAAGAGGTTTCCCGCCTTTAAGTGCATAAACTTCTATTCCTTCTCCTTCTTCTCTTTCAACATTTGCGTCTTCTAATCGTAAGAATCCTTTATCCTTCGGCTTCATGGTAAAACTCCCCTAGATCCATAGGGGGATCTCTTGTCAGTGAATTTTTGAACTCTGTGCCATCAGCTATGCCCGATACAGCTGCCATTAAAACGATGGATGGATCTGGTCGATCCACCGATGCTACGGCTACGTTAAACCGCATCAAAAAGCTTCTCAAAGACTCTCCAGTTCTTTGCTTCAGTGCCGCTAAACTCATCACATTCTTGGGCCTCGAAATGTGGACCCTGAATTGTCTCATAAACCTTTTAGTCAAGTCATTCCATGTTCCAATAGACTCACTCTCCAGTTGTCTAAACCATAATGCTGCAATATCTACTAGGTATAATGGAAAGCACCGGGCCATGACCTCCTCTGATGCCCCCAGCACTTCCATATGCCTCATCTACTTTGTCAGATGAACCGTAGGGTCTGTCCTCCCATTATACATATCCAATGATGGTAACTTAAAATCCGGTGGGTTCCTAGCTCGCCTGATCGCTGTGGTAAATGGACTCCTATTCACATCCTCCAAGTCTTTGTTTACCAATCAGCCTCTCATAGCCCGCTTGACTATCTCTGCTAACCTGTCATTATCTCTAAGATATAGTTCTCGTTCATTGCCTTCGACCTTCCCCCCGAGCTCACGAGGGAATTCCGGAATCTTTTCTTCTGGCTGGGCTTCCGTTCTTCTGTTAGCTCTCAGTGGCCTAGTGTCAGTTGATGTCCTACCTAAGGTTGGATCAACACACCCCTGGGGGATGCCACCTGGCTCAGGGGCCGCCTTTGATGGTTCCGCTCTATCTGGTTTATGATTTTGCGCTCCAAGTTGCCCGATCTGTTGAAACAAATTCTGGATCATTTCTTCTTGTCTTCTCATCATTATCTCTATCTCATTCCTAGTGATAAAGACTGAGGTTTGGTTCGCTCCTGAGGAAGCCTCTTGACTCCCCTGGTGTTGACTTCTTTCCTATCTTTGTCGTCTATTTGATTGCCTTGTCATAGTTTTTCAGATCTAAATCCTTAAACCTTCAAACTCAACTTCCAAGCAGTAGAATCCCTGAGTTCAGTTCTCAGTGAAAGCACCAAAAATGTTAACGCTAAAAAATGAACACTACACCCCGGTGTAAGTAGTAATAAAGTGAAAGCACCACCCGTTGGTATGGGAACTAAAACAAGCAGATAATTGCAGTAAAAGTAAAGAGACAACAGTTTTTATAGTGGTTCGGCTCAAAGTCAAGCCTATGTCCACTTTATCTTCTTTATCACAAGTTCGATTACAAGTTTTACAAGAATTCCTCCGATTGTTCAACAATCGATACAAGTAATTAGCACTACAATGCAAAAGAGATTCTGGAGTCCATCTTGAATGTAGCTGATCTTCTCTTTAGGTAGTTTCAAGTATTTTTGGTAGTAGAGGTGTTGTGGAGGTCGTGAATGCAGCAGAGTTTCGGTGCTTCAAAGTCTGGAAAAAGTCCGGAAAAAGTCCGGAAAAAGTCCCCTTTCAATGTGGAGCAGGTGGCTATTTATAGGGAAAATCTGGAGGTAAGTCGTAGGTCGTTAGGTCTTAGGTCGTTAGGTCTTAGGTCTTAGGTCTTAGGTCGTTAGGAGCCTTGACCAGTTAAGTCGCTTGGAGTTTCAAGGCAATTAACTTGTTGTTTTGCTAACTTGCTAAGTCGTGGCTTCTTCTTTCAGCAGTTGAGTCGCTATTCACAAAAGGTGGGATAACAATGTATTTCTTGTAACTTGCACAAAACATTTTTTATTGGTTTCATAGAAAATTATACCATTACTTTTTTTTCATTCCAATAGATTAAAGTATGTTTAATTTACATTCTCTTATGATAAACACCTTTTAATATCTAACTTACTCTTTTCTTTTCAGAAAAACTCACCTCCAAAACTGCTTTAATATATCCATAACCAAAAATATTTCCTTATAATAAGTGTATTTTACAAATCACTTTTATTTTTACTCTTAGAAATTATCTTTTTAAAATTCATTTTTATTTGGGTTTAAAACAGATGTTGCATAAAACACCGTTAATACAACCCAAAAATTCTAGTGTATGAATTTAATTAAAAATAGATACTAATAAACCTCATATACTATGTAAAAACCTTTCCTTTCAGAGTCACCTGCTACAACAATAGTGTTATAGCCTATGCTCCCTTTATTTTCCACGAAAGCATCTATTACAACAATAAATGTTGTAACCTATGCTTTCGATACTTAATACACTATAGGCTTTTATATTTAAAATCTTTGTTTACCTATAAAGAAACCAGCGAGCTATATATGGTCTATAATTCTTTAAAAAGAATTTCACTTTTAACAAAATTTACATCATATAAAAATCAATTTAAATTTCATACCACTTTTTTTTCAAAAACCCAATATTTACTTCTTCAAAAATATTGAAAATTATATTTTTCAAATTTTCAATTCTAACTATTTCATTTTATTGGGCTAGGCATAAAGTGGATTTTCTTCTCACTACCCTAGGAGCACCCTTCCTAAATCTTGGAAATCTCATTTCCTTACTAAAGTCTTTTACTCCTATTCCTCTTTTATGCTCATATTTATTCCAATGCACTACCGTTAAATCCATTTATCTGAACCTAAATGTACAAAATTGTTTCTCAAACTCTTTCCAATAGTTGACCTTCTCTATGCCCTAATAAAACGCACTTCCTTACTCCAAAAGTGACACTTGAAGAATTTTGCCTTTAACCAATGAATGCAAAGTGTACAAAGTACCTCCTCAAAATGTCTGGGAAATCTTTAATGACTGGAACAGAATCTAGCTCTCATAGTGATGAATCAAGGGAATAAAGGAAGCTCAACATGACTGACCCTTATGGGTCGCAAGAAACTTCGAGAGTCCGTCCGCTACATGTCCTTAATCTAACGACTCCCTTCTCGTAGTCTAATATCGCACTATAAGTGCATAACCAATCCATCCCCAAAACCATCCCATACCTCAAAAATCCTAGTACATAGGCATCACAATCAAACTCTACACCTAGTATAAAATTTTTCAAACCCCTACAAATCATAGACAAGTGTGCTGATCCTCCTATGGGGTTTGAAACAACAATGGGGTCTACTACTAAAGAGATGTCTAAGTGCAAACAATCCACAAGAGAACTAGAGATAAAAGAGTGTGATGCTCCAGATTCGAATAAAGTTTGAATGGTAAAATCAGAAATGGAAATCAAACCTTCAACTGTGACTTTCCTACCTCTATACGGAATGCCGCCTGAAGGTGGTATGTCTAACGCCTGAATCTGCGCAACTGGTGTACTAGCTCCCTATCCCATCCTCCGGGGACAACTCCTACTCAAGTGGCCGGGCTGCCCACAATTAGAGCACTTTCCCTTCATCTTCTCCCTTTTGCGATCCTTGGCGATATGTCCCATAATTCCACAGCTATTGCACCTCAATCCTTTCTTAATCTGCTTCTGAGGACCATTGCCTTTCTTCTTCTCTTTGTTGTTCCTCCACCATTTCTTCTTTGGACCTTCATACTTAACAACTTCCTTAGACTCTTCTTCCTTGACTGCATCAGACATAAGTGCCATCTCTACCAAAGACTCATAAGTAGCTCCCATCGGTACGTGAGTCAACAACAATCCCTGAAGGGGCTGATTCAATCCCTTCGCAAACTTCATAGCTTTCTTGTGCGGCGTATTCACCAACTCCATTTCGAATCGAGACAATTCATTAAATTATTTGATGTACTCCTCCACCGACAGACTCCCTTGCTTCACATCAATGAATCGCTCCAGCTGAATACTCTCCTCTGCTTGAGACAAAAACTTTCTATCAAATCGCTCCTGTAACCCATTCCAAGTCACCTCTTTTCCTTCTAACTCAATGACCTCCCACCAATATGAAGCCTCCTCTTTCAACTGCCCAGATGCTAGCTGAACTTACTGCTAATCATCCAATCCCAATAGTCCAAATATCCTCTCTGTGTCTCTAAGCCAAGCTTTCGCCTCCACAAAAGTCTCCTTACCAGAAAAAGTCTTTCCACCCAAACTCGCAAAATCCTTACAAAGCTTAGAGAAATTGATGGCGGGAGGTTGGTTGATGGGATTCCCACCCACTGGTGCTGAGTTGGGCGCTTGCCCGTGCCCCTTTGGAGCTGTGGCTTGTAGATACCTACGAAACCGGGCTCTGGAATGCCCTCGGGAAGGTTCGGGGCATCCTCCATTCTACGAAAAGAAAAAGATAGTTTAGGAAAGATTTCGAAGGGAGGTTGAACTGGACTTTAGAGAGGATTTTTATAAAAAATCTTTTATACTTAAAAACTACTTTTAAGAGTTCTTTTCTGAAAAATACTTTAAAGTAAGTTATTTTGAAAAATACTTTACTTTTAAAATAAATTTTTAGGAATCCTGTTACCTTAGGCTCTGATACCAAGTGAAACACCCCACACCCCTTAGTATACCCAAAAGGACACACTAAAAGATGTGGTGCGTTGTAGGTATAACTAAAGCTAGCAGAGACTAAGATTCACAAAACAAAATATATAGATAATAACACAGCGGAAGTAATTAAAAACAATAAGTGATTTTAAAAATTAATACTTCATAAATACTTCAGACAAACCACATATGTTCCAAATACCAAATACAATTGTCTTATGAAAATAAAATCTCAGTCTTATCAGAAAAACCAGAGTACAAACATGAAATTTCCCTCAATACAGTGCCAGTACAATAAAAGAACAAAACGCTGGAAATAAAAAGGAGGAATACATGAAAGGGTCTCCAAGTCTCCAAGAAGCTGCGGTCTATCTTCCTTGCCCCTGATTGCCTATGGGGAGAAAAGGGGAAATAGGGGAGTTGGTCAGACTAAAAGTCTGGTGAATGATAGTAATTACTAGAATCTTTAAGCCAAGTAAAAGTAATAGACCTTACAACAGTTCTAGTATATAAAAGGAAACAAAGGAAATAGAGAGAAGGAATACGAATTGACTTAATTGATATTATTGATTAACTTTGATTGTTTCCACTTGTCTTTGATAGTTGCTTTGATTAGGCTGAATTCCTAATCCTATAATTAGGCTGAAATCCTAATTCTACCCTTTGATCGGCCTGCTACTCCACAGACCTTACTGCGGACTAGATGCTATATAACTCCTTACACGGAAATGGTGTCTACGAATGACATGCAAAGTATCTACTATGGACTATACGTTATATAGCTCCCTACACAGAAGGCAATGGTGCCTATGAAAGGCACACATACTATGCGCTTGACTCATAACGATTACTGAGAACCCGAATGGAAGTCGCATGCGTAACCGCCACCATTGTCATGTTACTTGTTGTTCCACCTATTGGGTCTTCTTATTACCTAAAGCTCCAGCATAAGCATGCCCCTCATCACACTTCAGGCTAATGTGAGATCACCGTGTCCATAGAAAATAGCGGAAATGCTATTGGTACTAGCCTATCATCCAAACAATATCTAGTTGCACCCCTTGACCGAATCTCCACGATTTGGACTTCTACTTATTGACCAATTACTATCATTATTAGCATAAACGTGCCCCTCGTCTCACTTTAGGATTATGTGAAACACCGTATCCATAGAAATAATAGGGGAATACTATTTGGTACAGGTCCTACTTTAATTCTTGCTTATTAACTTAGATAAATTATTTAAATAAGCCTTTACATTTGTTCTTGCTATCTGTGCTTATTAATTTATCCTAAGTCTTAAAATAAGCTTCATTCCGTTCTTTATCTTCTTATAACCTACGTTATAATCATGCTTATTACTTAACCCAAGGTCTAAGTGTAAAAATAAGCTTCTTTCATCTTATACCTTTTTAGTTATAATTTTAAGTTACAACTAGGCCAATTATCTTTTAATTAGTCAAATTCTAACATTAATATCATAATTAGGCTCAATTTCAGTCTTAATTCCATTTTTATTACAGTCTTTACAATTTATATCTTATCTTCCGTTATTTCAGTATTCTTATAATTTTAATCCATATTCACGTTTAATCTATTCTAATCCATACGCGAAGAAGGAGAAATAAAAGAAAACTGAAAATAGAAGAAAATCCAAAGCATAGCAAAAAGATGTAAATAACGCATAAATAACTATAATAAATTAAAATACTACAAATAAACTGTAAATAAATGAAAAAACTATAATTAACAGAATTAAACTAAAATTAGCTGAAAAAAATAGCTAAAAGAAATAGACTGAAAATAATTCAAAAAACTGTAAATAAATAACTAAAAAGGTTATTCCAAAAATTGTAGTAAAACTACAACTATTGGAAACCCTATTATTTTAAATTACTTAAAAATCTAAATAATTACAATCACTCACCTGCGGCCCTAAGCTCTTCCCTTTTAGTCTTCCCGGATCCACTTGAGGGTATTAAAATATTTTTATTAAAATGGTTCTCTCCTTGGAAAATTATTCCTTTTAGGGTCCTTCCTGAAAAGGTGAACCCAAGCGGAGAAAATCTAGAATGAGAAAAAGTTTTAGGCCTAGGGTTCTATTTATAGAGGTAGAAGTGGATCTCAGACCGTTGGATTTGGAGATTAAATAGGATGAAACCACGTCATAGGCTGAATAGGAGCCGTCGGATGGAAGCATGAAGGGACTAGATGGGGCTAAAGAATGAAAAATACGTGTTCGAAAACCTCTGGAACGAAGAAAATTTTCTTCGTTCCATGCCCGTAGGCGGGTCGACCGGGCGATCGACCGCCCTTCCTCCTCGGTCGGTCGGCCGGTCGACCCAGGGCTTGGTTAGGTCGACCTCTTAGTCGACCTAGCCCAATATATATATATATATATATATATATATATATATATATCTTATTTCTTCTTTTTTTTATTGTTTATTTTGTTTCTAGCTCATATTAACTCGGATTCTGACGTTCTATATATGGAAATTAACCAAAAAATTACCATGGACACAGCGGTGCAACTCCCGTGGCTCGATTCTGATAATTTCACAAAGTAATTTTATCATTTCATTAATTAATGAATTAATTATTATGGGTTAAATTTCGGGTTGTTACAAACATCATCACACTAAGATTTCCTATATGAACTAGTTGTTACCAACCAATAGTAAATTCTTAGTTGAACCATTTTATAGTTATCCAGTAACTATAAGTACATAACCCCTTATTTCCCCCAAACAACTAAGAGCAATACCATGCCCAATGTTTGGAGAGCGTTACATACTCCGATCTTAAATGATATATCAATATCCTTTCTCAAAACATCTCCACCAAGATATTTAAAATGAAATTTTATTTTAAATTATTATTAATTACTCATGATTTCAACCATTTTTAACTATGATCATATAACATTGTATTTAAGGATTTTCTTATCAATGTTTGCACGTAAAACGGGCAGGCACTCCCTATCGAATAAAATGAATTAAAAGATTAGAAATAGAAAGTAAGAGAAGAATACATGAATTTTTAGAGTGGTTCATCCTAAATCAAGTGCCTATATTCACTATATCTTTTATTATTGTTTTACATTACAAATATAACCGAATTATAATACAAATCTGAGACAAGTTGGTTGATTTCGAATTTGGCAGCAACCATGCATAAAAATCAATAGAGAGTCTAAAAGTCCTTTCGTTAATCTCGAAATTTGCTATTTATAAACGAATCCCCACATCAAAATAGCCAAGTCGTTAGTTGAATCACTCAAACATGTAGATTCGAGTTTCCAGCATGAGGAATAAGTCAAAATGACATGTTTCCCAAAAGTTGGATCACCCATATCGATACGAACCAATAGATAGTGTTGAAAAATCCTTTAATCTCTCTTCAAAATGGCTTAAGTCTTGTAGCTTTGTAATTCAAGGGCAAAATGGTCAAAGCCATCGTTCAGTGCCGACCAATGTTGCATCACTAGTACTTGTCTTTATCTTCAATCTTAGAAGTAGAGCCATATAGAAGCGAAGTGGAATCGATAATATTCATTGGATCGTCTGATACCAATCTGTATCAATCTGTACCGTCCAATACAATTTGCTCTATACTTAGCAACTTTTCTCCTATCTTCAATCTGGACATCTCCCAAGCTTCTTGGTACATTCATTATTTCATACTCCAAATCCATCAAAATGTCATTTATTTCAAATACTTGATAACACTTGCCCCTCAAAGTATGTTCTATGACAATAAAGCATGCTTTGTATCGAGACAAGCGACCGACTCCAATTAGACAAGGTGCTTCAAGCTATTGAACTATTTTCGTGAAATAATATTTCTTCTTTGGGATTATTGGCACATCATATAAATAGTCATTAAATCACATCTTCTTAGTAAAAATAAATGTTGGGTCTTCTATTGGAAGGCTTTGACCATCACTAAGTTTTTTGAAAGCTATTCCATTCTGTGACGGGTAGATCTATAATTTCCTTTCCATTTTTTTTCTATTATTTCTATTTTATAAATATAAACATTCATTTTGGTCGGTATCTCGACCGATACTGATTGGTTATAAAATATTCTAATACTTAGAAATTTCTCTAGTTATCACTTTGCTTTTCTAGCATTTACCATTTCAAGCTTCTACAACCCCTTTTTCTTCCTTATATGACTTTACATCTAAGATCAAAGCCTTCTAACACTACTGCTCTTTGATCAACTTCAATCCAGTTGTTTTCAATCTATAAGAACAACCATTGTCTATCGACTTGATCTCCTGCTTGAGTTTCAACCTCAAGTCGCCATTTTCAATCTTAATGCCTTTATCCCAAATCCTAACTACTTAAGGTGCGTGTCACCGCTTCCAAGTAAAGATTGTCTCCATGATTTCACATCTTTCCAAATCATAGCCTCCATCAATCCATGCTCGATCCAAGATCGACATTCCCCTTCATTGTTGCTGCCCGTCTCAAAGTCTCATGAATAATCACAAATTTCAAAACTACCATACATAGGAGATTGTGAAGAGGAGAAACAATATTCATGGGTTGAGTTTGATGATGGATCGGTCATCTTGACCATCAAATGATATGATTCAAAAAACCATCTTCTTGAATGCATTTGGGCTCCTTACGAATTCAATGGTTAATACATTCTAGAATAAATCATCCCACCAACACTCAAAATCAAACATCAAATACCTAAAGTTTTCTTAAAAAAGCTCTATACTACTTTGGAAATCATCTAGTTCCGTTAAATAAATCCTATGTCAATGGGTAATATCTTGCACATAGTTCC
This sequence comes from Allium fistulosum, assembly GCA_030737815.1. Taxonomy (NCBI): domain Eukaryota; kingdom Viridiplantae; phylum Streptophyta; class Magnoliopsida; order Asparagales; family Amaryllidaceae; genus Allium; species Allium fistulosum. The sequence goes on along the minus strand of CM060904.1, from coordinate 1,119,416,275 downwards.
ATTATGCGTTAGAGCTCATTTGCCAGCACGAGCAGGCTATTTACACAAACTAATTCTGTACATCTTGCTGATGACACATGATACACATTGCAAAAACTAATACATTGCACTGCTCCGAACGATGTATGGAATCCGATTGGTCAACAAACATCGAAATATATTAGATGTATATACTAGTTGCACAAGGGTTTCAAAGTAGGTAGGGATACTTGGTCGTGCTTGTTCTCAGGCTTTCAGTATAAGATGGATAGTCGATAGTGCAAGCGTCTCTCTATCGCAACCGCTTCCACTTCTACTCCTTCAAGAGTTAGACAACCTCAATGCTAATCATCTCAGGCTTTACAAATCACCCACATATGGCCGTGGGGAAGGCATCGCCTCCAACGCCAATCTAGTTGGCGTTATGATCGTTGACAACTCCCCGAATTCCTCGACATTGCAATGGACCATTTTTTTACGTATTTGACGATCGTAAAATATTATTTTTAAATTCATATTGGATCGTGTGATGCTATAAATTTAGGTAAGATTGAGTTGCGATATTTTAATCCTTAGTAATTTTATTGGAGAGTTTTACCCATGAAAACTTGTAAAGTCTATAACTTTTGATAGGAGTTGAATTAAGGTCCGAGACTACTTCCATTGGTATATAGAACGGTTTCTCTTTCCATAGAGTGGTTACAATAGTCTTTGGACTTATGGTTTGGAAGACATGGCTATTTGAGTTTAGACATTTTTTGGGACATCTTAGTGTGTAAATAGTGAGGTTTGCAGTGAGACCAGTAGCCCATTTTGTGTTTGAGGGTATTATTGGTTGACATAGCTTCCTCAAATCATTTCCCATCCTCCCAAAGTAGATCTAAACCTCTATTAAACCGCTCTTTTGTCAAAAGCATCTCTTATCTCACCCAAGTCAAGGCAGATCCATGGATTAAGCCTAGATTAGCGAGGGGATTAGCAAGGGACTTCCAAATCAACATTTTTGAAGAAATGTTTTTAAGATTTTGCTGTTTATTCTTGGATTTGAGCTGTGATACCCCACCCTGGGACCTACATTAACAAAGAGTACTACTGGGTAATACTGTCTGCTAATGCAGAGAATATGGCTGGATAGGAGCGAATATCCGTAGCCTTGTCTTAAATATCTATTGAATACGTCGACAAATGCCATATTTTTTCTTTTTTATCTCAAGTGGATCGATATATCCAATAAATACTTAATACAAAGCCATAGGTGGCTATAGATCTATCAGAACAAAATACAATAACTCGAATGCAAAACATATCACAGAACAGTAGATTATCACATACATATACACATATACAGATACATCACAAAGTATACAAAATGATACATGTCAAGTGGTATATCAACCACAATATACAGGTGAGTCAAAAGAATATACATATCAGAGTTGCAACCAAAAAGGACTACACAAAAAGCTATATCTTTAAGAAGATTTCAGACCGAGGTGTTTCAGGTTAGGTACATTTAGACTTAGCCTATTCTGCTTCTGCATGGACTATTCTGCTAGCTCTTTTTGTTGCATATAAAGAATTGATTTTTGAGTGTTTGGTGAGTGATTTATCATCTCATAACACATACTATACATATCAATATTTTTTGACATGTTTTGGATCTATTTTTAGGTCAAAATATATTTTGGTGCTGTGTTGCAAAGAAATCTAAAGTAAAAATGAATTTAAAATGATTTAATCATGTTGTTTTGTTGTGTTATTGCCTATGTAGATGTTAAGCTATGTTATAGATGTGTTTTGAGATGATTTTCCATGTTTTGATACATGGCTGTATGTTTGGGTTATGATTGAATGTTGCTTGACACTTGTTTGGATGTTATTTTATGATTAAATGGTTGTAAATGCTTAATGAAGGACAATGGAGGTGATGATCGATTCTGTGGTTGAGGTTCTCCTTGTATAAGGAGTAGCTATATGTTCTCCGATTTGATCCACAAAGGAAGGAAGATTCATACATGTAGAATCAGAATTCGACAGATCGTTTCAAGAGTGTTTGGGGTCATATTTATGCATAGGAGATGCATGCGTGTTGCGATGAAATTGGCGCGAAGTTGAAGTGCTGAAGGTGCTTCAGGTTTTCAATTCGGCATGGGCAAGCTAACGGTTTTGCTATAGGCTGGGAATGGTATGACATTGTGATTGCTTAGGATTGGTGTGTGTTCAGTAGATGTGGTTCAGTGGTGGACTTCGGTTCGATGGTGAGGGAGCTCTGGGCAATGCATGGAGAGGCTCGGTTAGAGTTAGGTGGCCGAATAAAAAATCTTGTTCGGTGGTAGTGTGAAGACCAAGATTTTAGGTCCATATTTTGCTTTGATTTGGCCTTCCTCTCACTTTGGTCTGGCATTAAAGCTTATCCCGAGGGGTAAAAAATAGGATCTTAGCAATGGGCTTCAGGTGTTGTTTAGGGGAATGTGGGGACTTCTCCGAGCTAGCAAAATTATGACTTTGGGTATTTTGGGAGTTCGCTTGGAGGAGGGATGGACTGCCTCAGGATGACTAAAGATGATTTTTGTGTTTAATATAGCAACCAATGAAGTTTATCGGCTTTGGCGACTCAATGTAATAATTGGCTACGACATCTGCTGATAGACCAAGTGGACAAGTTCTAGGTGATAACTTATGGAGCATAACAAGAGGTGGTTCTGCTATTAATACATATGCTAAGGGATCAATGGATAACTCCGAGGTTGTGATGCTCACTGTATTAGGACAAGGTAGTATGTATGTATCCAGAGTAGTCTATGTGTAGCCAGGGTAGTCTGTGTGTACCTAGGAAAATATGTGTGTATCTAGGATAGTCTATATATACTCATGTTGTTGGATGTCGATGTTTGTCCAGCCTTAGCCATCTGCGTGGGCATGAGTTGGCCATTTGCGGCATCGAGTAGTTGTTGACCATCTATGTGGGTCATAAGACTTACTGTATATCCAACGATATTTAGGTGAGAGATGCAAGGCTATGTGGGGGTTGCTGTGTTTCCTGTGTTCTTGATATGGATGTCATATTCTCGTGTTATACCTTACACCTTATTTTGTACTTAGTGTAGTGCACCCCTAAGTGTTAGTAGTTTAGCATATAGTGTTTATATGTTAACCTTTTAGATATAGGTACATATCAGGTATGCTTCTACATACTTTATGCTCTTATTACTATATATGGTTTTTATAATATTTTTTTGGGATGATATATCACTCACTTCAGACTATTTTTCGACTCGAGATTTTATGCTTTGCTTCTTATTATCTCGGGTACTCTTAAATAAGAAGATTAGGGATAACAGGTCTGGCTAGTGCATGGAGCTATATAGGGTATGAGCAAGAGGCCACATTTTTACATATCTGTGTTTTGGAGCTTACTATCCCTTATATTTTGCTATGCAATATTGTGGAGCTGTGTCAGTACTTGTGTTATTTGAGAAATAGTTATTAGAGTTTATTTTGGAGATTTAGGATGTATAAACTCCATTATTTCTATTTTGTATAGTCCTATAACCTGTTGCACTCTAATGTTTTTATTTATGGTTCATTTGATTATATTACCATCTCAATTGTTTTACATCTATTTGATTATTATATATTGTCTATGCACCGTGAGATGTTTTAAGGTTTTGTAACTGTTTTTATTACTTTACCACCTTGACAATCATCCTACGTCGATCGAGTAGTGCACTCTACTAGTTATATTGGGTATCGAAGGGAAAGTGGGACCATCACATTCGGTATCACAGCTTATGTTGTGTAGTTAACCTAAGGGATGTCGAGATTTGTTAGAGATAAGGAGGAGTTATCACTTAGAATCGATCGAGAGATATATGAGAGAGTGTACTTGTTATATTTTGGCTTTCACAACAATATAGTAGTAGATATAGTATAAGTCGCATTTCATAAATGAGTACTATTGACACAACTTTCTTTTATTATAGAATAATCATTCTTATTACATATCAAGAATGATCCAACACATAAGAAATGCCGCTAGGAACTCCGTCTTTGGAGTTGAGAAGGAGGTAGGACTGAGGGCTGCTAACCTCGACTTGCAGAACATGTTCATTGAGATGGTGCGAAATAGGGTTCAAAATGCCCAAGTTGATCTTAATACTGGTGGTGATGGTTGTGCTCAAGTGTATGCGCGCTGAGTCAATTTAACTAAGTTGAATAGAGATTATTCTAGCTTGGGAGGAAAACTATTCCTTAAAGCGGAGTCTATTATAGAAGTCCAAGATTGGATTGACACTTATGAAAGGACTTTTAAGTACTTAGAATTGGAGGATGTAATGAAGAGGAAGCTGGCCTCTAGGCAGCTTCAGGGGCGAGCGATGGGTTGGTAGAACAACATCAAGATTACTACTACAGAGGATCAGATTACTTGAGAGTAGTTTAAGATGAGGTTTAAGAAGAAGTATATATTGGCTGCTTAGAAGTCAGTATTATTCCATAAGTTTGCTGATTTAAAGCAAGGAGACTTATCCACCTCGGAGGATGTGACTAAGTTGATATGCTTTCGAAGTATGGGATGTCTTTTACTGACACTCCATTAAGAACTAGAAGTTCATTACTGGGATGAATGAGTATCTCGATGAGCAAACGATCGGCCACATTGATGAGACCTTTGAGAAGGTCATGGAGAGGGCTTTGAGACATGAGAGTTTTCACCCAAAGCCGAAGGATACTTTTATTCCAAAGGAAGAATCCAAGCTTCAAGGTGATGGCGGTGGGAAGAGAAAGTGGAACAACAAAAGGAAAGGATAGGTTCCAAGGCAAAGATGGTTTGTAACGACCCGGTATTTCGTGCCATTCGCATTCGCACATGCCAGACTTGAATTGCTCAAAATATCATATTGTTAATTTATATTTGGCAAAACTCAGCATATACAGTAAATAAAATAATCATAGAATCACAGACACAGAGTATTATAACAGAATGTAGCGGAATAAATTAATAAATAGTAGTTTATGAAGCTACTACAATAACAAAGTCTCGAATACAATAGTCAAATAACAAAATTTGAATATATCACTGGAATCAACTGATTGACTGAAAGGTGAATCGATAGTTGGATCTCTAAGCGAAGCTCCAAACTCCAAAGATGAGTCTCAATCGCTATATCACTCAGTCTTACCCGAGCGTAAAGAAAAACACAAAACACTCGAGTCAGGATTAACATTGTTATATCAATAAATCCAACTCAAGTGAAATATCAACTGAAATACAAGTAACTTAAAGGATGTTTGGGATAACCATCCTCTAAGGATCCTTGGAACTATCTACTATGTAGAAATATACGCTATTAACATCCAAACGTCATTATAACATCGTGGTCATTTCAAAATAATTTACCTTTCCAAACCAAAATATCATTTCCATTTCAAATATATATATATTTCCAAATTATAGTACTTTCAAAACTAAATTGAAAGTTTCATATATATCTTATTTTAACTTCATTATTTTTTTGTTTTGAAATATTCACTTGATAAATCCATTATCATTTAAATAACCTTAAATTACATTTAACTAAATATTTCCTTCGATTTATTTAAAACTTGAAATATCCATTTAATCACTTTAACTCAAAATCAAGTTATAAAATCATATCTTAAACCCTCAAATTCAATAAGCTTCAAATTGATATAATTAAACAAAATTCTTAATTAAATACAATTTCGAATAAATTCAAATTTTATCTTTCCAACCTTAACTTATAGAATCATTATAAATATCTATTTTTAAAATAATTTTTTTAAATAAATACTTAAACATTTTGCATTTTACTTAAATCAACTTGACTAAATTTAAAGCTTATTATTAAATCTATTTTGTATTAAAACTTATTCATATACATAATTCAAATTTAAATAAAACCATATATATTTCCTTTCAAAACCATAGAAATCATTTTAAAATATTTATATATAGACCAACGGTGTCTGTATAAAATTTTATATCATATGGTCAAGTGATACAGATATTTATCATTTCAATCCGTAATTTAAATATATACGGGTATATATCATTTCAACCCGCAATCCTAAATTCAATTCAAATGAAAATCGCTTGGGTTTATCATTTCAACCCATAACGATTTTCTCCTATTCTACAGATCATTCGGGTATGTATCATTTCAACCCACAGTGAATTCTATACTAACACTTGCAGAGTGAGAACATATATGATAATAATATAACATGCACATATCATCCATATAAATAATAGATAATGGTGTCGGATGTCACGGGTGAACAGATACAGATAATAGCATATATATAGCAATGTAAACAACTAACAACAACATATTTCAATTGTCGTTTCAATTGAAATCAAATTTAATAAATATAAGAACATTAATCATGAGTGATTGCTCACCTCTCGAGGCTAGAGATATTTGACACTGAAATTAAGTTACGATATGCAAGCACGACTTCCAAAACAAGCCAGATTGGCACGAATCGACGAACAAAGCTGATAAATCAGAGTTGACGAGATCAAATTAGAACTGGATTGATGAAGATAAATGATATAAGTGAACTTATACATAACTATAATAACTATATATATATATAAAATCATATACAACCAATAATTTAAAATAAACAAATAACTTTCAAAACCTATATATATATATACAAATAAATAAACAGCATTTTAAAACACCTATAAACATATACATATATATTTCAAAATCATTGTCTTAAATAAAACACATATAAAACAAACATATCTACAACAAAACTTATAACCAGATTCAAAAATCAAATATGTAAGAAACTTTTATATATAAACTTACTTAAACTCATACAGATACACAATTAACATATATTTATATTAAACCGATATATATAAAACTCGTGCATAACTGCACACTTGAAAACTATATATATATATATATAAATAAACTGACAACTTTATATATATATATATATAAACAACAAACAAACTTATACAACTCAGAACATATACATACTTTCAAATCAATATGCATCTAATAATCAATGTAATTCATTTTATTAAAATGTTCATATGTATATACAACCAAAACAGGTTTATATATATGCTTACATAGTATCTATGTAACAGCTGAAAAAAAGAAAATCATTATATATTATTATTATCAAAATCGTTAGAACACATCATAGTTTAAGTGAACATTTTAACTTACTATGTATATGTAATTTATATAAACTAATATATATCCATATGAAACTTACAAAGCAACACATATATAAATTCTTCTCTGATATACTTTCCAAAACCAAAATAAACTAGTAATATATAAACAACACATGGCTTGTAACTAACTATATATAATTATATACATGCGTTAAAATATATTGGCAAAGTATATATATATACACACACATTAACAACAGATCATATATATGAAGAATATTATAACATAAAAATAAACTCCAACAGATCGTACAAACATATATATATATATATATATATATCTAAACTTTAAATGTAATCAACATATTATACAACCTATAATCTAAACAATATATGTATAATATATATTGTGCAATATGTGTAGACAACAAGTCATAGAATCATTACAGAAAAGAACCTTTAATATACAACTGTATAAACTGTATAGCTTTTATTACTAATAAGTATATACACACTACATATACATGACTCACAGACCACTTATATAGCTTAGTTATACGTAATATCTATAACTTTATACTTATGAACTAATATATATAACAGTTTAACATATATATAAGATAATATACTAATATAATACCTTATATGTACACACAGCTGAGGGGAGAAAGAGGAGAAGAGGCGGCAGAGTTTCAAACAAAGCAAGTCGAGCGAGAGGAGTGGTGGCTGGAAGCTTTGTGGAGGATCTCGGCGCGGAGGATGGTGGTTCGACCGAGGTGGAGCGAGTTCAGTGGTCAGGGGTTGTTGTGTCGTGGCAGTTCACGGTGGAGGGAGGCGGAGGCTTTCGGCCAGGCAGGGTGATGCATGCGGCTACTAGGTGATGGACAGTGATGAACGCGGTTAATATTGGCGGAAGGGAATAGGCAAAGGATGAGGAAGAGGAGCAGGCTGAAGAAGGAACGCCATATCTCCTTATATACTTTAATATTCTACTCTAAGAAATAGAGATAGGGAGGTGGACGAACAAAAGTTTTCAAAGCAAAGCCAAAAAGAAAATGAACAGTTTTCCCAAAAGCAATAAAGCTGCAAAGCTATAGAATAGGCTAAAATAATATGTAGCTATTATATGTAAAATAATATATTTCAAACGAAACAGTTCAGAGGAAACGAATAGTCAGAGAAAACGTACCAGTTAATAAACATTGGAACCAGTGGATAGCAAAGTCACAAACCTTTAGAATTCAAGAATTTAAAGACAAATGGCTAGTTGATGTATACGGTGGAAAATGAAAGGGTATGGAAAGCTAAAAGGTCCAAATGTGGGACTGATACGACTGATTTGTTTATCGATTTCGTCGTGTCTCGAACTCCGAAACACACGAATGAATAAACTGTGGAGATTAGCACGACGAGACGATCAAAACGGTATACATATATCAACTATACGATCATCTTATCAAAAGTCGATAATCGGTACCGAAAATGCTGCTAATTTGCCGGAATTAAGATAAACGGAGCAATAGCAGTCCAAATTTGATGAAATGGAAGATGACGTCTCACTCAGAAGAAGATTTACAAATTTATTATGTAAAAATATTCAGGTTTGGAAAACATTTTATTATCATCAAATATTTGACTGATTTAAATTGAAATAGAATTACACAAGAAAATAAACTTCAATATTAACGGATGAAAATTTACCATTTATTATGTTTAAATAGACGTATTCCAAATATCAAATTTTCAATTCAAAATTTCACAAAAATTCAGTTAATTACGTTATTAAAACCATTAAAATTTATGGGTCGTTACACTCTCCCCCACTCAAAACTTTTCGTCCCCGAAAAGGAACGAGGTAGGAGAATAGAAACAACCAAAAGAAAATGGATTGGAAAAAAATAAACAATTAATTTAAAACCATATAGATTTCAATTTAAATTAATTAATTATTTAATAATTTGGTTAAACCCATTTTATTAAATCCATAAATAGTCATTCGATTCAAATTTGTTAATTCAAACTGTCAATTCAGATCATAAATTTCATTTAGTTTTAAATTTATCATTTCCATTCACTTATTTATATAAAGATCAATCACTTACATAAAACACTAATAATTTACTATTAAACCATGTAGTATATAAATAAACCGTATTTTAAACATTTTAAATTATTTAGAAAGAAATAAAAATGATCAAAATATCCTTTATAAATAGACAATATAAATTATTTTTATAACTCGATGTCTTAACAGGTTTATCCTCGGTCTTGCAGACTCTGGCTATGTGTTGATCAGGCGCAAAGCTAGAATTCTCCAAGTACTTAGTAGACCTGTTTCAACACCCAGTGAAAATACTCGAAAACCCTTCAAAACCGATATGGAAAGTACAATCCAAACAAATCAAACGAATTGAATCATGGATCGCAGATACACAATGGTTACGCCTGGGTCCCCCAAGAAACATACGTACTGTTTCCTGGGGATTGACCAGGCAACTTAGTACTCGGCATCCCCATCGTTCGGTTAAAGAATGAGCGTTCGGCATGTTAAGACCGTTCGGCACGAGCACATCGTTCGACATAAAAGAAAATCATTATATATTATTATTATCAAAACTGTTAGAACACAACATAGTTTAAGTGAACATTTTAACATACTATGTATATGTAATTTATATAAACTAATATATATCCATATGAAACTTACAAAGCAACACATATATAAATTCTTCTCTGACATACTTTCCAAAACCAAAATAAACTAGTAATATATAAACAACACATGGCTTGTAACTAACTATATATAATTATATACATGCATTAAAATATACTGGCAAAGTATATATATATATACACATTAACAACGGATCATAATATGAAGACTATTATAACATAAAAATAAACTCCAACGGATCGTACAAACATATATATATATATATATATATATATATATATATCTAAACTTATACAACCTATAATCTAAACAATATATGTATAATATATACCGTGCAATATGTGTAGACAACAAGTCATAGAATCATTACAGAAAAGAACCTTTAATATACAACTGTATAAACTATATAGCTTTTATTACTAATAAGTATATAAACACTAACATAAACATGACTCACAGACCACTTATATAGATTAGTTATACGTAATATCTATAACTTTATACTTATAAACTAATATATATAACGGTTTAACATATATATAAGATAATATACTAATATAATACCTTATATGAACACGCGGCTGAGGGGAGAAAGGGGAGAAGAGGCGGCAGAGTTTCGAACAAAGCAAGTCGAGCGAGAGAAGGAGTAGTGGTTGGATGGTTTGTGGAGGATCTCGGCGTGGAGGATTGTGGTTCGGCCGAGGTGGAGCGGGTTCGGTGGTCAGGGGTTGTTGTGTCGTGGCGGTTCATGGTGGAGGGAGGCGGAGGCTTTCGGCCAGGCAGGGTGACGCATGCGGCTACAAGGTGATGGACGGTGATGCACGCGGTCAATATTGGCAGAAGGGAATAGGCATAGGATGAGGAAGAGGAGCAGGGTGAAGAAGGAACGCCATATCTCCTTATATACTTTAATATTCTACTCTAAGAAATAGAGATAGGGAGGTGGATGAACACAAGTTTTCAAATCAAAGCCAAAAAGAAAATGAACAGTTTTCCCAAAAGCAATAAAGCTGCAAAGCTACAGAACAGGCTAAAATAATATGTAGCTATTATATGTAAAATAATATATTTCAAACGAAATAGTTCAGAGGAAACGAATAGTCAGAGAAAACTTACCAGTTAATAAACATTGGAACCAGCGGAAAGCAAAGTCACAAACCTTTAGAATTCAAGAATATTAATGACAAATGGCTAGTTGATGTATACGGTGGAAAATGAAAGGGTGTGGAAAACTAAAAGGTCCAAATGTGGGACTGATACGACTTATTTGTTTATCGATTTCGTCGTGTCTCGAACTCCAAAACATGCGAATGAATAAACTACGGAGATCGGCATGACGAGACGATCAAAACGGTATACAGATATCAGCTATACGATCATCTTATCAAAAGTCAATAATCGGTACCAAAAATGCTGCTAATTTGCCGGAATTAAGATAAACGGAGCAAGAGCAGTCCAAATATGATGAAACGGAAGATGACGTCTCACTCAGAAGATGATTTACAAATTTATTATGTAAAAATATTCAGGTTTGGAAAACATTTTATTATCATCAAATATTTTATTGATTTAAATTGAAATAGAATTACACAAGAAAATACTTCAATATTAACGGATGAAAATTTACCATTTATTATGTTTAAGAGTCGTATTCCAAATATCAAATTTTCAATTCAAAATTTTATTAATTAAAATTTCACAAAAATTCAGTTAATTACGTTATTAAAACCATTAAAATTTACGGGTCATTACATGGTTAGAAGAAGGGTAAATAGGACCTTACATGTTATAAATATAGGAAGAAGGTCCATCTTAGAAACAACTGTAGGATGACAGAGAGGAAGTGCTATAACTGCAACAAGGTTGGACATTTGAAGGGCTGTCCAGAACTGCCAAGAATAAGCATGTTGTGTCTGCTTATGCATTGAATACAATCTCGACCATCTCGAGTGCTCCATCAACGAAGAAGAAGGGAAAGGCGTCATGATTCAAGGTATGCTTTCTATATCTTATATGCTTGTATCTTTTTTGTTTGATGTCGGGACTTCATAGTCCTTGTATCTAGTGGCTAGGTAGATAGATTGAGATTGAGACCCAAGATAGGAGACAGACCCTTGATTGTGTCAAACCAATGAGAAGTTCGACTAGTTTTTTTATGATTGTTTTGTACTTGGTTTTATGGGGAAAAATACTGAGAGTGGAGTGCTTCGGTGATACGGAGTTATTGTGGATTGTGAGGGGTTGATAGTGACGGTTGGGACAGAGGGAGAGGGAAGGTTAGTGTTGGGATTAGGGTGATGGTTATCTTTCTATATTTGCTCGAGGTCCCACATGATAGGTTGTCATCGGTGCTGATAGCGAAGGAGTATCTAGACATGTTCAAGCATTACAAAAACTAAACCATTTAATGACACCATAAAGGCGTTTATGGGACGTCGGTTAATGACTTACCGTTGCCATATCGATGCCATTTATGGTGTCGGTAAAAAATATGTCAAAAATTAATCTCTAACGTTTGGAAGACTCCTCGGTGGAGCACCTACAGACGCCATATAGACGACATTTTCCAACGATTAGCTAATGCTATAGTGATGCCATGTCGACTACATTTTAATTTACATAAATAGGAATTATTAATGCCTAGTCGACAACTTCTCGATGTCATAGTGATGCCCTATTAAAATGCAAAAAGCTGATTTTATAACGCCATGCAGACGCCCTACCGATGCCTTTGCTAAAAACATATTTACAGCATTTCTACTACATTTCTCATCTCAATCACACAATCATACGCACACAATCATACGCACACATACACGCACATGCACACAAAATATATCTAATCACCGATCTCATAAATTCATATATCATACTATTACATAACAACAAATTCATATATCAAACCATATTACCCAACATCATAATATTGTAAATATACAAAAACCATACAAACACAAATGTCAACCATAATACAAAACTCATACCATCACCATCACAACACAAATGTCTACATACATATATACAAATACTACTGACCACAATTGTCTAAACAAACATCCAGACCAAATAATACCATCACCATCACAGATATCAATACTAATAACAATACCAACATCCAAACCAAACAACAATACCAACACAAATATCCAAATCCAATATCCAAACAAACCAAATGTCCAAACAATACCAATAAAAATATCTACTCGCCTGGACCACGCCCCGCATCACCATCACCACACCTAGCAGAAATGTCCTCATCTAGAAAGTTTCAAAAAAGTGCATCATAAAGCGCTTCTAGCTTTTTCTCTAGCTTATCAACGTGTGACTTCAACATTAAGTTTTCTTCTTCTACACCAGTGCTAAGTGTAGCAGCTCTATCTAATGATGATCTCTACATTTCAATCAAATTTGTTTTTTAATAACAAGTCATTTTTTATTTCAACTATTTTATTTATTGAAATAAAGATTTAAAATTTGCATTAACCATATATTTGTTAAATCAATGAGTGATTTCACTGATATATTTGTTTAATTTATTGGGTGATTTAGGAAAAAGATATTTTAAGTCAAATAAACTCTTGTATAATTTACTGAAAAATATATATAATGTAACTTTATTATATATATAATGTATATTGCAAGCTTACTCTTGTTTAATTTGTTGAAATAATATTTATAATTTAACTTAATTATATATAGATTTGCTTAATTAATTGAGCGATTTAACTTACATGTTCATTTATTTATTAAACCATTTAGAAAAAAGATATTTTAACTTGAATAAACTCTTATATAATCTATTAAAACAAAATTTATAATTTAACGTAATTATATATTTGTATATATATAAATATTCAATGGAGTGAATAAACTTACGCAAACATACTTTGTTTAATTTAGTGAATCAAAAATTATAATTTAAGCAATTATATACACATTTGTTTAACTTATTAAGTGATTTAAATTATATATTTGTTTAATTTATTACATGATTTAAAATAATCTTTATTTTAACTCGAATAAATTCTAGTTTAGTTTATTGAAACAAAATTTATAATTGAACTTAATTATATACTTGGGAGCCGTTGATTTTAATTTTTCAAGATTAGCGCAACAGTGATAATGGAAATGAAGCGTTTATAAACGGAAATAAAGAGAATTGACCATTGTTCAGGGTGGTGAGATATAAGCTTCGTATAAATACACACACACATATGGTTCTCGGGATTAAAACCAATGTATATATGCATATGTTATACTATTTGTCTATCTATATATGGTTTTGTGGGTATATATATACACTTAATATCATATGTATATAACGAATGTTTAAGCTATTGCATACTTGAGGAATATTGTCGTAGTTGGGATTATGATATGCCTTTTTTGCAGCAACTCTAGTGAGTATGTGGAATACATCTTCATCCACTTCTCTAGTTGCCTCCACACCTTGACTCTAAAGCTCATCAATCCTAGCCCGGTATTTCACATATTGCGCATTATACGTATTCATTAAAATTATATACATGTATATATTCGTAAATATTATGTAAATGAATTAGGTTTTATGGATATCAAAAACTCTATGGAAGCTTCATCTACCCAACTATTTGAAGAAGGTCCATCCGATGACTCAATCTTGCAAGTCCTACAAAAGAGTTGCCAAGATGTAGGTTCATCATGCTGCTCTTCATACTGAAATATTAATTAAATGCACTTTCATATAAGTCTATTTTATTTTATTTTTTAAATTTTAAATAAATTTAACAAATAAATACATAGCGATTTGTTACAATGATATGCATATAATCAAGATCCACTGATATGTAATCTAGGATTTCTATTTCTACTTTTGGCATTCTTTTTTATAATGCCTTGAATACCTCCGTCTCCCAACGCCGCAAGAACAGCTCATATATCTCATGGGTAAAGGCTGGATGCTTATTGCTATAACTATGCATACTATATGTCCACTCATGGTATTTTTTGGATGTTACAGCCGACCAAGCTCTATACATTACCTCTTCATGAATGCCCTTTATCCAGAATTTCCTTTGTAAATGCAAATTTAATATATTATGAACAAAGTGATATACATATTTATATAGTGTGTTATGTAATAAAATTATTTTAACTAAAATTCTTCGAACATGACCTTCTTCACATCAGCGGGAATGTCACCAAATGAAGGTCAGAATGTCATGATCCATGCCAACAAGCTGTCATGGATGGAGTTTGTAACAACCCGCCTTTTTTGATCCTCAGAAGTCGACACTAATACATCCACGGTATTCACGTGCCAAACATCCAAGTGCCGGAAAGTTAGATTATTAGGGTGAAAGAAAGAAAAAATAGAACAGAATCTCACAACGTGACAGTAATATATAATATATCAATGATATTTACAAAAGCAACCTGAACATTAATATACATACATAAAATCATAATACAACTATCCTATCATTAGCCTGAACAGTTATAACACCCTATTATTACAACAACTAATAAACACATGTCGGAATAAACAGTGGAAGAAAAATATATAGGAATATGTATTGGAGGATCCATCTCATCTCTTAAAGCTCCAAAATGTCCAGCTAAATTTGGAAAATATGCTCTGGCTGACCCGAGCATTATAAGAAAATAACGCCCAAATCAGTCTGGTAAAACCAGCGTGAGAAACACAATCAAACAGATTTTTAGATATTTTAGAAACCTTTCAAAATAAAAGTACCTCGTAAGACCACGCCGCATATAAACATGGATGGGTTTTTACCTTACGATAAACGAATCATTTTTATTGTAAAATCCAGTGATACTATAATAATGTCTAGGGTTCAAAAAGAATATGGAACCATAGTCGAAATTTTTACATTAATTAAATTCCGCATAACAAGTATACAACTATATCCGTAGGGGCATGTATTAAAGATTGGATTTCCGTCAATGGGCTACTAGGGTACCGCCCACCACAGTACACCTGTAGAAAAATGTACCAAGAGCCACACATGGAACCCCTACCAACACAGAGCCAACTACCCTTTAACATGACATACTAGATTAAATCATTTCTCGGACATCGAGGCTACTAAACAAAGTGCAACAGCCATGTGGCCCCACTTTTTCCATGTGCACGCATACCAAATCCATAAATATCGATTCTAGATCGAGGAATGACGGCTCCCAATGGTAGCAAACCACTCTGCCACATATCCCCTATTTTAGTCATTACCAGATTATGAGGCTTGTGAGGACACGATTACCTTTTTCCTCTCTTAGAAAGTCCCACTTGGAAGGCTAACACTACCTTCCAGACATAATGCAATGCCATCATTCGTCCATACATGTTATTCAGGATAAGAACAAATTGAAGGCACTACTTCTACTACACCCATTTTGGAATCGCCCTTGGGATTGGTAGCAAGTAGCCCTTACACTTCAAAAAACTCCGTCTTTGATCATCCCAAACCAATCTTGGACCTATTCCAAAGCGTTGAACGCGCATATGGTTTTGGAGTGGTTACGGTTTCGAATCATCTCATATAAGTACACCCCCCGCTTACCAGTTGCTCCAATACCAAATCGATAGATCTGGTAAACTTAACCTCGGTTCTTTTAGAAATAATCAGACAATACATAAAGCGGAGATCAACTCCTAACCGTTCAAGAGGACGGATTTCCTTATCATTTGTCGTAGAACAAAACGAGATTTATACGCACAGTACAGGCTCAACGAAGATGACCATGCCATATAACTCTCGTGTTTCTCCTAGATATTTCCAAATTTATATTTTCGCCGAGATTTGATAGTCGATTATTTAACTATCAAATAAACAAGCAATCAAAGATAGATTGAATTCCATGTGGGGTCCACTAGCCCTCTATTAATTAATCTTTCATTAAGTAAATCTCTTTCAATTATTTGATTCAAAAATACCTTCACAAAAGATAAAATTCACAAACTCCTTGTACTATTTCTAATACTTGAGAAGACATAAACATACTTATCTCATCGGTATAAGTATATCACTAAACATTATACTTTCAGTACTTATCCATATTCTTATCAAAACGGTACAAGTATATTAACAAAACTTAAGGAAGATTTTCCTCTTTTCCAAATTTATATTTAAATGGGCCAAAAATATAAATCATTTAGGGCATTACCTACTATAAACCAAACCATTATACTTCAATGTTAAGTATGAAAAAATGTTTCCATACCACTATAATTAAGAAGGATTAATTATCAAAATCAATTCTTATTCCTTTTTATAAAATTCTCCTTTTTATAAGAAAATTTCATATTTACAAATCCTTTTATAAATCTCTAAAATGATATATAAAATCCCTTTCTATTTATAAAACTCTTTCCTATATATAAAACTCCTTTATAAATCTTTCTTTATAACTCCTTTATACAAATCCTTTATAAAATCCTTTGTGAAATATCATTTGTAAATCTTCTTTAAGTAAATCCTTTTATTAAGTAAAAATCTATTTTATAAAACATATTGTTGTTTTATAAATACCGTTAATTAATTACTTAATTAACCTTAAACATCGTTAATAAAATAATTAATTAATTAATTAACTTTAAAACATCCTTAATAAAATAATTTATTAACTTAACCCATCATTAATTAAATCAGTTAATTAATTTAAACCATAATTACATCAACTAATTAACTTAAACAATATTAGTAATATAATTAAATATCTTCAAACAACATAATTAATATAATTAAATATCTCTAAACATCTTTAATAATAAAATTAAATATATTTAAACATCTTTAATAAAATAATTAAATAACTTACTTTAAAACATTATCAATTAGATAATTAATTAAATAATATTAAACATCAATTATAATTATATAAACACTTAACCTCAAATTGTTATAAAATCGGAGTTAATTTAAATCCATAACTTTAAAAATCCAAAAAGAGGCTTAGCAACCATAATAGTACTAAGATAATCTACCATTTAATTCAATTTAATTTTCCAAGTCATATTCTGGTACTTACATAAGCAGGCATATAAGTAAATAAAATCAATTAGCGTTCACTAGCTAATCCATCACTTATCCAATATTAATTAATGCACATATTAATTAACTGACATATGAATTAATGTCCAAATAAGTATAATAGTAGAACGGGGATTTATTCTGCTAACATATGCCATTAATAATATATCCAGTTAATTATAGCAAAATGGAGATTTATTATGTTAAACCCATGTCCAAATAATCTAAGTAACTTTATTTAACAGAACGGAGTTTATTTGGCCAAATAGATACACCTATGAAGTACAATTAACTTAATTACCATATTATTTAAAACAACGCATTAAATGCAGACAGTATTATTTTATTATTAAATTATACTTCACTAAAACTAGTAACTATTTATACCATAGAGTTTCACTAGATCATACAAATGTAATGCAAAAACCCGCGGGTCAAACGGATTTAAAGTGGATGAGTTATAGCATTTTAGACTTGACATACTTAATTAAAATAAACCAACAAACTAATTAATTCTCACCAAAAATGAATAGGCCAAGCCCAGCCCAACGCTACCAAACCCAAACCTCCAATGCACATGCCTTCCTACCCCTAAATAATTCCCTCCTCCCAATTCAAATTATTCCTAAATCGCAACTTCCTAAACTCAGAATCCAACATGCACGGTGCACGTGCACGTGCCACTTGCTCCACCGCTGAACCATACAAGGCCACCAACACCTGTCTCTCGTCGAGCTGGACCGAACGCACGCCACCGCCCTGCCTCTGATCAACCCACGTGATTTTTTACCACCTTAACCGAAAATGAAAACGCTTCCAGCAAAAAAGCTCGCCTCGCCTTCTTGCTCCACTTCTGTGACGCCCCACCTCTATACCCACGCTAACCAAGAACACTACGGTGTAGTGCTGTCAATTAGCATGGAGAATAAGGCTGTTGAGGAGCTACCATCCATGTAACTTCTTTGTGCGAGTACCGATATGTCAGATAGTATAGAATGCATATCATTTAAGGAGGAAATCTGACATGCCGATACAAACTCAAAGCTATCACACAGTGGCTATATATAATCTTCGAAAACAAACATAGAAATAAACATAACATAAATCAGTCACAGACATCCATATCATAAAGGCGGAAAAAGATATGAATATATATAACACATGAAAGTGTACATCAGAGTAGTGGTCAGAAAGATCCACGATAATACAAAAGAATAGCAACATGTGCTACACAAAAGAATACATCTATGAGTCGGTATCTCAAATGTATACAACAAAAACTACTAATCTAAGTAGTCTGCCAAAAGTTAGAGTAATAGATCCTTGGAGAGAACTCAAGCAGAAGCACCTGTAACATCTCGGTCTGACCCGAGTATTATTTATAAGAAAATAATAAACGGACCAGTCTAGCTATAATTATCAGATGATATGGTATAAAATAAAAGACATGGTATGTACATGTAATAACCATAGTGGCATACTACTATAAGTATGTAATTGAAAATCAACATGAGACTAATCAATATCACAAGAATCTTCTCAAAGATAAAATAGGGTATCATACCCTAAACTTGTATTCATAACAAGTCAATGACACACGAATTCACTAATGCACAAAAATTGATAAAACTTATCAATGGAAATCACGAAAATTGGTGAAGCACAAAATTCCAGAAATCATCACAAGAAATCCAGAAATCACAAGAAGGGGGGAGGCCTATCACAAAATGGGAGTATGAAAAGTCACCAACACGTGTATCACAAAACGAGACGCTATCTCATGGTAGCTAACCATTAATATTTGAGCCGAAGCTCCACAAGAATGGCCCGAAGACCGTGGGGCGCTACCCCACATATGTGATGGTGAAACATCACACAAACGGGGTTTAGTCTCCCTCGTAGACAAAGAGACATCGCACAATTGCTAGTCTAAATCAAATTACAAAAATGATCGTCATGATCATCAAGAAGTGTCAATCACACCAAGCTAGTAAATATATGAGTTTAGCTTCATGTCCCATAACCACTTGCTTAACTTAAATATTTACGAACAAGCTATGAATCTTCACTATAAAATTGTCACAAAAAGGTTCAATCGAACAAGTCCAAGAGTTAACCGACGAAGTAAACGCAAGCGTTTCATACCACATGTTTTACTAAGCCGTTTAATTAGATTTCTCATCCGAGTGAAGTAAAGGCTTGTATATACTAGTAGATTGGAAAACGGTTTGAGAAAAAGAGTTTTGTAATAAAATAGTGTTGAAATTGTTTTGATGAAAGAGTTTTGATATTTACTACTAGTATTGAAACCTTCATATTTTTGAAGTGACAAATCATAGGAATTGATTGTAGAATCAACAAGTCACAATAATTCACGTTCGAAGACGTGAATGAAATCCAAGGAAATCAGCTCAAAAATGCATCAAAGTGGAAGTTTCCCCTGCGACATAACAAAAATCGTCACATGAAGGTGGCGCGACCTAACACGGTCGAGCTAAAGATGCAATGGAACGACCTACAGGTCAATGCGACCAAGGGTAAAACAGATCGAGCGACCTAGTGGAAACGAGATCATGTGACCTAATCGAAGTGAGGCCAAGTGACTTGAGCGAGCGACCAAAGGTCTTAACCGAGTAGGGTGACCTAACGATGGCGAACGACCTAACTGCGAGAGACCTAAGGGTAACAGGCCGAGCGACTTAAACGCTCCTAGCCGAGCGACCTAAGGTTCAAGCGACCTTAAGTGGTGAGGTCGAACGACCTAAAGAAATTAAGGTCAGGCGACCTAACAGAATTGAGGTCATGCGACTTGACGACCTAATGGTGCGACCTTAGTGGTACGCGACCTAAGTGGTACGCGACCTAAGGTGGTACGCGACCTAAGGTGGTACGCGACCTAAAGTGTGCGCGACTTAATAGGACGAACGACCTAAGGTACAAACGACCTAAGGAGACCGACCTATTGATGGCGAGTTAGGGAACGACCTAGCTATGTTTTAGATCGCCGAGCGACCTAAAGGGTAAACGAGCTAAGGGTGAACGACCTAAGCCCAGAATGAGCTAAGTGCAGGCAGATGCTTTTTCACGCGAACCAGTAGGCAAGGCAGAACGACCTTATGCCAGATTTTTGCCAAAACACTAAAATTTGGGGGTTTTCACCAATCCAATCCAAACCAAAGGCAAATGTACATGCTAAAGTGATGGGAATTCGTTCCCAACAGTCCAAGATAGTTATAGGCAAGAATGTGAGATAAAAATCTCACCTTTTCATGAAAATTGATGGAAACCGAGCTTGTAAGCAAAGTGAGAACAGTCCCAAGCTTGAATCAATGTCTTCTCTTCGAATTTGGAGTTTGTTGTTGGATTTGCAAATGAACAAGAGCTTTGGAGTTTAAATTTCCCATTCCCTCCACCATTTTTGAAGAAGCTTTAAGTGTTAGGAAAATGAAGAAGGAATTAATGAAGAGGAGAGGGGTTGGGACTTACTTAGAAGTGGTTCAGCCCAAACCAAAAGCTCAAAGCAAAAAGTGTCAAAAATTTCACTATCTCCAAACATATCGAAGTTTACAGTCAAAAAGATTGCAAACGTCATTTTGAACTCAATGGAGGTGGTCTCGAGTCCTAATTTGACCGTATGCAAAAAGTAGCTTTTCGGACTAACATCCGACTAACGATAAAATATTTAAATAAAATATTTAAATATAAAATCGATAAATATGCAGGTTGTTACAACTTCGTCCACCAACTTCCACACCACTGTGACCTATAAACCCACGCCACTCCCTAAAGCCACCCATGGCCAGCTCGGTGGTCGCGATCACCGCCAACGACCATGAATTCATACCCAAACCCACAACCAATGAAACCCTAGTTCAACCTATTCTCACCTCCTCCAACTATTAGGGTTCTTGCTACCAACATTAAAAAGTTGCATCCATCCCCAAGCTTCGCCACGGCACCGACCATTTCTCCTCTTGACTACCGCAACTTCGAAAAAGAATTTATGACCGTAAAATGGTTTGTCGGCCTTCACGGTCGACTCCAACCATTATAATGCCTGCGAACACTCCCAAAAATCATGGCTCGACGAGATGAACGCGAACATGCCCTTCTTTTGCTATTTGGTTTTCGTCGATTTCCAATAAAATCTGCACCATTGGTGATCATAAATTCGCCACGATTTTCTTGCTTGATGAAACCTTACATGATTATTTTTGTAGAATACTATGGGACATCCTATACAACTTTACAGTTGAGAGTTTTGATAATTGTTGTTGATTTGGGAGTTGTAGATTTTTGAAGTGAGGATGGTTTAAAAAAATTTATAGTGAAGAATAAAATTAAAGAAGAAGGAAAGAAAAGAGAGAGGCATAACAAAGTAAGGAAAAATTGTTAGGAAGTGAAGGCATAAGTAGATATGTATACTTATACAAAACACAACATTACTTCAAAAATTTTAAACTAAAAAAAATGATGTGATCCATTTTCAACTTTCCTATCTTACCACAAGCACCAACATGTCAACCATATGAGAATATGTTGGGTATTAGCGTGGATCATGTACTTTAGTTCATTTCTACACTCAAGGCACCAGTTCACAATTTCAAAATTAAAATTTGAATATATTTTACATTTAATAATCCATATTATTATTATTTTAATAATTTACCTTAATATTTAAAGAAAAAGTTTTTCTTATCTTAAGCTAAACACTTAAATGTTGATTTAAGATGTATACCAAGGTTCAACACTTTTTATAACTTGTCGTTCGATAAAAAGTCGACAATCCGAAAAATGAGTTTCGGTCACATTTTCTATTTTACATCGAACTACCTATTTTTGTAAAAAATAAATTTTATATTATATTATATTTATAAATTAAAAGAGGGTTATTTGATTATTAAACCATTAATCGAATATTTAACATAAATTTAATATCCCAAAAAAATCGATAAATTTCTGGATCGTTACATTCTCCCTCCTTAAAAGAATTTCAACCTCGAAATTTCATCTCAAACAAACAAAGAAGGAAACCATCCAACACAAAATCTTAACAAATTTACTTCCATGATTATTTGTGGAAACATTTTCAATAAACACTACTTAAGTTTAGAAACTTGTATAATACCCCACTGCATCCAGAGGGTGTATACCACCATCTGGCTCAAACCTTTTTATTTTGAATTTTTTTCCCTTAGGTAAACTCAAGATCCAAATACTCGGTTTTATTTCAAAACCCTTTTTGAAATAATACTATATATTTCAACCATAGAATATATATATATATATATATATATAGCCCGAGTAACTCCAAAATGATACAAGGAATTGGGTACTACCAAATAGTATCGTACATTCCCTTACTAAGAATGATTATACTTAAGAGAGGTGCTTACCATCCGAATACATCTCTTTCCCATTTTTAGTTATTTTCGGGCCACTCGAAGTAGTTAACATATAAACACCTTTTCTATTTCAAAATTCTCTTTTGAAATAGTACTGTCTATATATCCAAACAAATAGTTTTAACAAAATATCTGTTATCAACTTGCTTTGGGTTCATTCGGATCTAAAATTGTTTCGATAATACAATAATAAGGAGAATAATTTACTAAGTGCATTACGACGTTCGCCTAGGCAAACATACGATTGTCACTTAGAAGATTATTCAGATCATCACAAAGAAAATTGATACTCTTTCTCCGAACCAATTCAAAGAAAATATACCTCACTATAAAATTTCCTCTTCAAAACATTTATACTTCAAAATATTTTCAAGTAAAACTACTGCTACTTTTATAAAAAACATTTGAAATAATAATATATCTATTTCCTTTTGAAAATCAAATCATGTTTTTAGGCTTAAATCAAAATCTGTTTTATCATAATAATTCTATCTTAAATTGCTATGGTAGCATTTCCCCACTTAGAAACTCGAAATGAACACCGATGATGCTGTAGTCATTATCAGAATTATTTCCCAGCGACAGAAGTGAGTTTAGTGCTTTCTATCTCCTTTAAAATCCCTTAGAAATATTTTTATTCATAAATACTTCCAAATAATACTATTTTTTTTCCAAAATGTTGAAAACCTTTTTCCAAAAGCACCAGGATTTAAGTCCTTAAATTTTTCTTCTTCAAATCCTTTTTATTTATTTTTATAATTCAATTTTATAAAACAAACTTCCACTATAAGATTATTTTTCAAATATTTATAGCTTTCTTTTAATAAATGTTTTTATTATAATCCAATTTTAACTCATTATCATCGAATGACTTACCGTCAAATTGTTAAAATTAATTCACAAAGTGTTCGTTTCAATGTTCCCATAATTCTATTTACCTAACCCATGCTTTTAATAGGAAAATTACTGATAAATCAACAAACAATGGTCAATGCTCAAAACTGGACGAGCATGACTAAACAACTCTAAATGATAATAATTGAATATTATCACTACCTAACTAACAAGCACATCAAAATAATTATTTTTGAAAAACATTCTTTTATATCTAAAATATAATCCTAGGTAAAATTATATAATTTACCAATTTAAAACAATACTGTGTCGGTTGGCCTTGTTTAACTGTCTAGAGATCCCTACCAATAACATTAGCAAATCATACTGACCAGAATCCATAAACCACTCAATAGATCAATTAACACAATATAAAACATTTTTATAAAAATAACAAATACGTGCTAATATATATATATATATATGAATGTATATAGACATAGACACGTTCAAACTCATTCTAGGGTGTCACTTACCCAATGTCTAATGAGTTTACCCCACCAGTGCCAAGGTTTTCGCTTAACTTTCAGCTCTGATACAACTGTAACAACCTGCCTTTTCGATCCTCAGAAGTCGACATTAATACATCCACGGTATTCATGTACTAAGCATCAAAGTGCTGGAAAGACAGATTATTGCGGTGAAAGAAAGAAAAGACAACATAGAATCTCACAATGTGATAAGTAATATATAATATACTAATGATCTTTACAAAAGAAAATTGAAATTTAATATAAACACATAAAATCAGAGTACAACTATCATATCATCAGCATGGACAGTTATAACATCATGTCCTTACAATTGCTAATAAATACAGACAAGAATAAATAGTGGAAGATAAAAATACGGGAATACGTCTTGGAGGATCCAGCTCGTCTCCTGAAGGTCTAAAATGTCCATCTAAATTTGGAAAATATGCTTGGGCTGGCTAGAGTATTATAAGAAAAATAACACCCGGATCAGTCTAGTAAAACCAGCGTGAGAAACACAATCAAACGGTCTTTAGATGTTTTAAAAACCCTTCAAATTAAAGGTACCCTGTAGGACAACGTCGCACATAAACACGGACGTGTTTTTACCTTATGATAACCAAATTATTTTTATTATAAAATCCAGTAATATTATAATATTATCTAGAGTTCAAAATAAATATGGAATCATAGCCAAAATTGTTACACTAATTAAATTCCAGCATAACAGGTATACAACTAAATCCATAGGGGAACATATTGGAGATTGGATTTCCATCAATAACTGGGCTATTGAGGTACC
This sequence comes from Allium fistulosum, assembly GCA_030737815.1. NCBI lineage: Eukaryota > Viridiplantae > Streptophyta > Magnoliopsida > Asparagales > Amaryllidaceae > Allium > Allium fistulosum. Next base: position 1,119,390,847 of record CM060904.1, on the reverse strand, counting down.
GCTTACCACAGTGCACCACTAGAAAAATATACAAAGGGCCACACATGGACCATCTGCCAATACAGAGCCGGCTACCCTTTTAAAATGGCATGCCAAATTGCATCATTCCCTGAGAACCAAGGCTACTAAACAATGTGCGCCAGCCATGGCCTTATTTTTTCCATCCGCATGCATATCGATTCTAGACCGAGGAATGACTGCTCCTAATGGTAGCAAACTACATAGCTCTGCCACATATCCTGTGTTTTAGTCATTAACGGGTTGTGAGGCTTGTGAGGTCACGATTACCTTTTTCCTCTCTTAGCAAATCCTACTTGGAATGTTAACACTGCCATTTGGACACAATGCAATGCCAGCATTCGTCCATACAAGTTATTCAAGATAAGAACAAATCGAAGGCACTACTTTTACTACATCCATTTTGGAAACACCCTTAGTATTAGTAGAAAATAGCCCTTGCACTTCAAATAACTCCATCTTCGATCGTCTCGAACTAGTCTTGAACCTTTTCCAAAGCGTCGAACATGCATATGGTTTTGGAGTGGTTATGGTTTCAAGTCATCTTATATAATTACACTCCCCTACTTATCGGTCGCTCTAAAACTTTATTGATAGTTTTGGTAAACTCAACCCTAGTTCTTTTGGAAATAACCAGACAATATATAAGAGTGGAGATCACCTCCTAATCGTTTAAGTGGACGGATTTCCTTATCATTTGTCCTAAGAGAACAAAACAAGATTTATACGCACATTACAACATCAATGAAGATGACTGTGCCATATAACTCATATGTTTCTCCTAGATATTTCTAGAGTTATATTTTGGCAAAGATTTGATCGTTGGTTAATTAACTATCAAATAAACAAACAATCAAACATAGATTTAATTCCATGTGGGTCCACTAAGCCTATATTAATTAATCTTTCATTAATTAAATCTCTTATAATTATTTGATTTAAAAATACCTTCACAAAGATAAAATTCAAAACTCCTTGTACTCTTTCCAATACTTAAGAAAACATAAATATACTTATCTCACCGGTATAAGTATATTACCAAACATTATACTTTCAATACTTAGAAAATATATCCGTACACTTATCTCAACGGTACAAGTATATTAACAAAACTTAAGGAAGATTTTCCTCTTTTCCAAATTTATATTTAAATGGGCCAAAAACAAATAACATTTAGGGCATTACCTACTATAAACCAAACCGCTATCCTTCGGTGTTAAGTATGGAAAAAAATGTTTCCATACCACCATAATTAAAAAGGATTAATTATCAAAATCAAATCTTATTCCTTTTTATTAAATTTTATTTTTTTAAGCCCATTTCATATTTACAAATCCTTTTATAATTCTACAAATAAATTTATAAAACTTATTTTATAAATCTCTAAAATGATTTATAAACTTGCTTTATATTTATAAAACTCTTTCCTACTTATAAAACTTCTCTATAACTCCTCCTTTATAACTCCTTTATACAAATCCTTTACAAAATATCATTTGTAAATCTTCTCTAAATAAATCCTTTTATTAAGTAAAAATCCCTTTTATAAAACAAATTATTATTTATAAATACCTTTATTTTATTACTTAATTAACCTTAAACATTATTAATAAAATAATCAATTAATTAACTTTAAAACATCCTTAATAAAATAATTTATTAACTTAACCCATCATTAGTTAAATTGGTTAATTAACTTAAACCATAATTACATCCACTAATTAGCTTAAACAATAAAAATAAAATAACTAAATATCTTTAAACAACATAATTAATATAATTAAATATCTCTAAACATCTTTAATACTAAATAATTAAATAACTTACTTGAAAACGTTATCAATAAGACAATTAATTACTAACATTAAAACCTCATTTATAATTATATAAACACCTAACCTCAAATTGTTATAAAATTGGATTTATTTAAATCCATAAGTTTACAAATCAGATAAAAAGGCTTAGCAACCATAATAGTACTTAGATAAGATACCACTTAATTCAGTTTAACTTTCCAAGTCAAATTACTGTTACTAACATAAGTAAGCATATATGTAAATAAAAACATTTACCAATCACTAGCTAATCCATCACTTATCTAATATTAATTAATATACATATTAATTAACTAGAATATGAATTAATGTCCAAATAAATATAATAGCAGAATGAGATTTATTCTGCTAACATCTGTCATTAATAATCTATTTGATTATTTATAGCATAATAGAGATTTATTCTACTAAACTAGTGTCCAAAATAATCTAAGTAAATTTATATAACAAAATGGTGTTTATTTGGCCAAATAGATAACGCCAATGAAGAACAATTAATTTAATTACGTTATTATTTAAAACCATGCAATTAAATGTAGTCGGTATTATTTTATCATTAAATTATACTTCATTAAAACTAATAACTACTTACACCATAGCGATCTACTAGATTATACGAATGTAGGGCAAAAATCGCACGTCAAACAGATTTAAAGTGGAAGAGTTATAGCATTTTAAACTTCACATACATAATTAAATAAACCAATAAACTAATTAATTCTCACCAAAAATTAATAGGCCAAGCCCAGCCTACACTCCCAAACCCAAACCTCTAATGCACAGTGCCTTCCTTCCCCAAAACAATTCCCTTCACTCAATTCAAATTATTCCAAAATCGCAACTTCCTGAATGCAGAATCCAACGTGCACGGTGCATGTGCACACACCCCTTGCTTCACCGCTTGACCATCTAAGGCCACCAAAACCTGTCTCTCGCCGAGCTTGATCAAACGCACCCCACCGCCCTGCCTCCGATCAACCCCCGTGGTTTCTAACCACCTCAACCGAAAATGAAAATGCTTCTAGGAAAAAAAACATGAGCTTAACCCGCCTCCTTGCTCCACATCGGCTACCAACACCCACACCAACATGACCGACACACACATGCCATTCCCTAAGGCTACCTACGGCCAACTTGGTGGTCGTGATCACCGCCAGCAAGCACAAACCAAAACCCACAACCAACGAAACCATAGTTCGACCTATTCTCACCTCCTCCGACCACTAGGGCTCTCGCTACCAACACGAAAATGTTGTGTCTACTGTAACATTCCGCTTCCGGAGGCTCAAAACTAACTGCTACGGATGCTACAGTCATCCATAGGTGTTATTTCTGAGTGACCGAAATCGGAGTCTTGGAACTATTGGCAATACAAAAACACAAGAATATGAAAAAATTTAAACTTTAACAAAACAAAATTTCTCATTTCTTATGAATTTCAATTTAAGATTTAATTACATAATCCCAGACGTTAACCACGTTCATATCATATATACATGTACAAAATACGATAAGAGCGACATATGAAGATGTCCCCTTATGATGATGAGAGAACTAATAAATGTGAACTTTACAGTACTTAGTACATTACAGCGAAAAACACAAAATAGCTCCTATATAACTAACACTGCCTTCTGCACGTCTTCGGAAGCTTATTCGTCCAAAAACCTGAAAGTCTCCCACTCTCAGACTACTCAAATTAATTTTGAGTACTCGAGAGTTTATGGAGAAACACAAACTTCGAGTTAGACAATAAGTCTGGTATGAATAAGCCCCTATCATCTCTTATCATACATAGATATCTAGTGAGACCACGCCACTTAGCGGAACGGGTTTTCCCCTCGCTAGTATCTAAACAAAACATGCAAATCATTTACTATCCCCCTGCACCCAAAATGATTAGTCTTAACATAATATGAAATAAAGCCATAAATCATATATATTGGATATCCCATCCACCCATTCATTAGATATCACATCTAAAAGCAATTTATTAGATTTCCCATCTAAAATCAATTTATTAGAGTTCCCCTCTAAAACCTTTAAAAATGATTATCCGTTATAATTTAATAGGACTATTCATCCCAAATCCATTTAAAATAAATGTAGATTATCCATCGTGCATTGTTTTATAAAAGTTGGTGTGGGCTATCCACCGCACACTCCATAGTTTTCCTAGGATGACTATGAACCTTTGGGTGCTAAATCCTGAGGCTAACCACCTATGGAAAAACATTCTTTACTTTAGAAATTTGATGTGGGCTATCCACCGCACATTCCATGGTTTTCCTAGCTTAATCAAGAACCCAACACTTGGCCAATTAAAACATCATGATCCCCATGATTATTTATAGAAATTCATGATCCCCATGATTAGTTATTTTCCTCAGGTATACCAGCTGTTTAACCTATTCCCATTGGTAGCCCCAATTAGGTTAAATTAAATAAAAACACATTGATAGCTCCAATGTATATTTCCAAAAGCATATTTCTGTTTGTAACCCCAAACTATGTATCAAAAACATTAAACCCACCTCGTTGTCCCTAAGGTTTTATAACATTCAATTTAAATAAGGATCCCCTTACATATTCAAACAAAGATAAGTATTTTATGCTATAACCCTTTGAAGTAGCCCCTTCGAATTAGCAAAACTTTACTCAAGAAAAATGGCTAAAAACAGCCCTTTAAAACCCTTCGAATGAAGTCCCATTCGAAAGAAAATAACCCTTCGAAGTTAGCCCCTTCAGAAGCCTTCCTTTTGAAAGCATCACAAAATCGTACCTTTCGACCTAGTCGAAAAGTTCTACCTTTCGACCTTGTTGAAAGCCTGGGGTATTCCCCTATAAAACCATTATAAACTTTTCGAAAGCAATGAAACTCAAAACCTTTCAAAATCATTGAAGGTAACCCCTTCGAAAACATTAAAACATCCAAAAATAGCCACTTCGAAAGCCTTCCGCCTTTTTAAAACATCCCTACCCTTCGACTTAGTCGGAAGGGTGATGGCTTACCTTTCGACTTAGTCGAAAGGTATAAGCTGGCGGCTTAACCATTCCTTCGAATATCCCATTCGAAGGCATATAAAACATAAAACGGAACGAAATTGGAAGCATCCCTTCGACTTTGTTCCTTTCAAAGTTCTTAATCGAAAGCATACATCTCCTTCGAAAGCATGGCTTTCGAAGGCATTAAAAACTTAACTTTAAAACAATGGGAAGGTTCGGAAGTAACCCCTTCCTTTTCCTCTCCTACCTTTCGATTTAGTCGAAAGGTTCTAAAACATATTTTTGGAAAACATTTAAAACAATTCTCTTGAAGGTTTAAACTTTCGAAGATCCCCTTTGAAACCCCTTCTTGAGTATAAAATTTTTGTCTTTATAAAATGATGGAGTCGAAGGATCCCCCTTCGAAACCTATTAATTCGAAAGCATTTATATTTCCATTCGAAAGCCAAGGAAGCAGCCTCTCCATCCCTTGGCCCCTCTTTCCTTCGACACCGTGCCTACCTTTCGACTTAGGCGAGGGTAATTGTTTACCTTCTATCTTAGACGAAAGGGTAAACGCGGGCTTGTTGGAGTTGAAGGCGGAACTGGGCCTACTGAAGTGATGTTTTATCTTGCTTGTCTAATTTTGATTGGCTGAGGATCCTTCTCCTGTACTTCCAAATAGAAAAAAATATACAAAAGCTAACCTTTTCTTAAAACACTATTCTTCTTCCCCAATTAAAATTTCGAATTGCAGCCTTTCCTCCGAACTGACTAATTCAAAGGCAATTTTTCAGTTTAGCCCTTAGGCTTAAATAATTTAATCACCTTAGTAAATCACCAAGGAAAATCCCAAAAAATCACCAAAAATCTGATAAATCATATACTTCAACATATTAAAATTTCAAAGCATATAAAGATCAAAACAACTCGGAATTTAACCAAAATCGAATAAAAACGTGTGAATTAGCCCATTAACATCTAAAAACCTATGTCTTATCCAAAGAAAGGTTTAAATGGTTATATCCTTACCAAAATCACAAACATGAATCGGGTATAACCCATAACCGATCCAAACACAGAAAAATGAGATGATAAACATGATTATTCATCTTGATTAGTTGATTGGAGAATGAGATAATTTCTTAGCATTAATTCCTTAGCTTTTTCTTCAATTTAAACTCTTCCTGGAGCTTTTAATGGCCGACCGAAATATAGGCGAGGAGTTATGAATGAGAAAGTGAAAGTTCATTAAAGTGGAGGAAGAGATATATACTAAGAAATGTAGCCCTATTTTCATGTTTACCCCTTAGGAAAATTCCTCCTTCTAAATTTAGTTAAGTCTTATTTTAGTTCATTCATTAAGACACGACCATTGGATTTATTAATCTCATCTCCCTAATTATTCACATTATTCTATTTAATTTATCCAATTAAATATCTCGAATAATGTTAATTAAAATTCAGGGGCATTATAGACTCCCCCTTTAAAGAATTTCGTCCCCGAAATTTCAGTAAGGACAAAACAACAAGCATATAGCCCATGCAAGCAAAAATAGTATAACCTACCAGTCAAATTCTATATAAACCCTATATAGAACATACCATCTAAAACAGCCCAGGAAAAGTAGCCCTAATCATGCCTTTTGTCTCCTAAGTACAGTCCTTCACGTTGTCGCTCCACTGAACTTTCACCAACCTGATTGTCTTGTTTCTTAACCTCTTCTCATCTTTTGCCACAACACGAACTGCTTGCCTCACAAAAGTCATATCCGGTTCCACCACTAAGTCCTCCAGTGTCGTCAGAGCGATAATAGTTTTTGGATCATGAACACACTTCCTAAGATGAGAAACATGAAACACATTGTGGACCCTGGCCAAACTGCTCGGTAAATCTACTCGGTATGCGAGTCTCCCAATCCTCTTTGATATAGGAAATGGTCCAACATATCTCGGTGCTAGCTTCCTGGTCTTCTCGAACCAAACCACACCTTTCATTGGCGATACCTTGATGAAACTCTATCTCCAACTGAGAACTCTAGGTCCTTACGCCTTTTGTCTGCATAACTCTTTTGACTAGACTGAGCTTCCTTCATTCTTTCCCGTATCAACTCGATCTTTTCCATCGCATCTCTCACCAAATCTGGAGCAAGGACCAATCTGTCTTCGGTCTCTAACTAACATGCTGGTGATTTGCATGGCCTTCCATACAAAGCTTCAAAAGGCCCCATTTCTATAGTAGTCTGATAACTATTATTTTAGGAAAACTCCACTAAGTGCAAGTGATCTTCCCGAGAACCACTAAAATCTAGCACACAAGCTCTCAATAGATCTTCCAGTACCTTGTTGACTCTCTCTGTCTGCCCATCCATTTGAGGATGATATGCGGTACTCATCTTGAGCTTAGTGCCTAACACTCTGCAGGCTCTTCCAGAACTCGCTAGTAAACAAAGAATCTCTATTACCGACGATACTACTACGAATTCCATGCAGTCTAACGATGTTCTTCATGAACAACTTAGCCAAAACAGGTGCCGTCCTAGTTGACCTTATCGGAATGAAATGGGCACTCTTGGTCAATCTGTCCACTATGACCCATATACTTTCATTACCTTGGTTTGACCTTGTCAACCCGTCAATAAAATTCATGGATATAGAGTCCCACTTCCAAACTGGAACATCCAAATGCTGAAGCATACCACTTGGCTTCTAATGTTATGCTTTTACTTGTTGACAGTTCAAACACTGTTTTACCCATAAGCCAACATCCCTCTTCATCCCTTCCTAGAAGAAACTTCTCTTCATATCATGATACATCTTGGTTCCCCTAGGATGAATCGTAAACTTCAATCAATGACATTCCCTAAGAACTTCCTTCCTTAGGTCTCCAACATCCAGAACACATAAATGTTCCTTCTTTCTCAACCAACCCCTATGGTCAAGAATACAATCCTTCAAATCATCAATCTCGGTTCCAGCTTCTAACCTTCTAATCCTCTCGGCTAACACTGGATCCTCTTTCTGCCTAGAAGCAATCCGTTCGATCAGAACTGGTCGAACTTCCAAACAAGACATCATGGCGATATTCCGACTAGATCTAGAAGTCGACCTCAACTGCATACTATAAGTAGCCAGTGCTTCCAAGTCTTTCCATTCCGCCAACATAGCTAACACCACATTCTGATGTTTCCTACTAAGCGCATTTGCTACCTTATTTCATTTTCCCGGTATACTCGATGCTAAAATCATAAGTTGCAACAAACTCCAGCCATCTCTGTTGTCTCATGTTCATCTCCTTCTGAGAGAATAAATACCGTAGAGACTTATGATCCATAAATAGCTCAAACCATTCTCCCAAAAGATAATGCCTCCACACCTTCAATGCGAAGATTACCGCTGCCAACTCCAAATCATGAGTCGGGTATCTCACTTCATGCGGTCTAAGATGTCTAGAAGCATAGGCAATAACCTTCCCATTCTGCATTAGCACATCACCTAACCGAGTACGACATGCATCAGTGTAAACTACAAACTCCTGATTCCCATCAGGAACTACTAACACTAGCGCACTGGTTAACATATGTTTCAACTTAAGGAATGCCTCCTCACATTTGTCAGACCAAACGAACTTCACGTCCTTCCTGGTTAGCATAGTCAAGGATGCCGCTATCCACGAGAAATCCTTAATGAATCTTCGGTAGTATCCTGCAAGTCCAAGAAAACTTCTAATCTCACTTACCGTCTCTGGTCTTTTCCAATTGTTAATAGCTTTGATCTTATTCGGATCAACTGCTGATCCTTCCTCGAAAACTACATGACCAAGGAACTTCACTTCCTTCTTCTAGAAATGAGACTTTGAGAACTTCGCTTTCAGCTGATGTTACCTTAGCGTCTCCAACACTATTCTAAGATAATCCACATGATCCTTCTCATTCTTAGAATATACCAAAATGTCATCAATAAAAACCAACACGAACCTATCCAAGTGCCCTCGGAAAACCCGGTTCATCAAATCCACAAAGAAAGTTGGCACATTATTAAGCCCGAATGGCATAACCAACCATTTGTAAGACCCATATCTGGTCCTAAACCCCGTCAAAGGAATATTGTCCTCTGCCACTCTTAGCTGATGGAAACATGTTGCCAAATCCAACTGGGAAAACACTCTGGCTCCACTCAACTAATCGAATAAATCGTCGATTCTCGGCAAAGGATACCTATTCTTGATCGTCCTCTCGTTCAACATACGATAGTCGATACACATCCTTAACGACCCATCCGGCTTCTTCATGAATACCGCGACCGTTCCCCAAGGTGAACCGCTTGGCTGAATGAAATTCTTTCCTTCCAATTCCACTAGCTGCACCTTCGATTCCTTCATCTCGGTTGGTGACTTCCTGCTAGGTGGTCTACTTACAGGTTCAACACCCGGTACGAGATCTATCCGAAACTCGATTGATCTCTTCGACGAAAAGCCCGAAACTGGTTCAAACACATCCGAAAACTCTTTTGCAACATAAACCTGCTTTAACTCTGCTTCTGATCCCATGGCACCCAATAACGCATAAGCATTTCCGTCCGAACTCCTTATTGAGTAAATAACTCGGTTACGGCTATTAGGGTGTTTCAATGATATTTCCCTCTCCTGGCAAAATATCCTAGCATCATATCTATCTAACCAATCCATACCCAATATGATCCCCAAACCCATGAATCAAAAACATGTCAACTGCATGAAAACATATGACCTAATAATTCAAGTTCTAACTGGTCATATCTCATTCCCAGAGTTGCATACCCTCCTATAGGATTTGCAACCCTTAAAGGAGTAATAAGGTATAAAGCTTCCAGACATAAGTAATCAACCAAATACTGAGATATAAATGAGTGCGATGCACCGGTATCAAATAGTATCCTAACTGGAGTACTATGTATCATAAGCATACCTTCCATCACAGCTTTTCCTTTCTCAGCAGCCGATGGTCTAGAGGATGATGGTTCCAATGCAAAGACCTTTTCTTTTCTAGCCTTAGCAGCCTCGGGACACTTGTCCTTGTAATGCCCCATCTGGCTACAGTTGTAGCACTTCACATTCGGCTTCACTGTAATTGCTCTTCCATCGCCCGAGCAACACTCATTAGCATAGTACCCCTTCTTGTCACACTTATAACAGACAATATCAGCCTTGCACTTCTTGGCTGCTACCTCCAACTGGGCACCTTTCTTCATGAAGAACTTCCGCTTCTTACCCTAAAAATTCTGAACCTCAACTGGTTTCCCTTGTCCAAAAGTAGACAACATCTCTTCATTCCGAATAGCCATCTCGACAACAATATGACACGGATCCTGGAGGTTTGGCATGGTTGCTCTGGCGATCTCAGGATTCAACCCCCTAATAAACTTAGCATTCCTCCGAATGACTGTATCCACAGTAGCATATCCGTAACGGGATAGCTCATCAAATTCCATAGCATACTCAATCACCAATTTATCCCCATGGACTAAATTTGCAAACTTCCTTAGCAACGCTGACTTGGCAACCTCAGATAGAAATCTTTCTTCGAACCTCCTTCGAAATTTAGCCCAAGTCACGTCTTCCTCTGGCTCTCCCACAGTAACTCCGTTCCCCCAAAACAACGCTGCTCCTTGCAATTGCCTTAAAGCAAGTCTTCTCTTCTTCATATCTGTCAAGCCGAGATCTGCAAATATCATCTCACAATGAAATAGCCAGTTCTCCACTCCTACTGAATCCTCGGTTCCCAGAAAAGGCTTCCCTCCAAGACTAGTGTAATCTATGCTCAGCTTGGCATAATTATTGCTAATTGGGGCCACCGGATTAACTTTTACAGCATTCCCTACAGCCACTCCCGCAGTTGCTCCAGCTTGCATCATATTCACGAAGAATTGATACATTATCCCCATATCAACCGGCGGAATCTCAGCACCAACATTGACATTTGCATCTGGGTTTGCATTTGCCTGTCGACCCTGGTTGCTCCTAGTATTGGGTCGAACTTTTCCACTTGTTGAGGTGTGTCTTCCACCTTGATTCACTCTTCCATTTCCTGCCTCCATATCTTACTTTCCTACTACCTGAAATCCAATCTTGGTAAGATACAGAAGAACGGTCTAAGAGAGTGGGGAATACATACTTAGGTATTTATAGCACAGTACACATACGTTACTATAACGCTTACCCAAGCCCAACCATATTTTAGATTCATTAGATTATGCTTTAAAAAAGTCTTTTAAGGTTTAAATTCCTTTTAAGTACATAAACCATGCTCTGATACTAACTTGTAACATCCCGCTTCCAAAGGCTCAAAACTAACTACTACGGATGCTGCAGTCATCCATAGGTGTTATTTCTGAGTGACCGAAATCGAAATCTTGAAACTATTGGCAACACAGAAACACAAGAATATGAAAAAATTTAAACTTCAACAAAATAGAATTTCTCATTTCTTATGAATTTCAATTTAAGATTTAATTACATAATCCCAGATGTTAACCACGTTCAGATCACATATACATGCACAAAATACAATAAGAGTGACATATGAAGATGTCCCCTTATGATGATCAGAGAACTAATAAATATGAACTTTACAGTTCTTAGTATATCACAGCGGAAAACACAAAATAGTTCCTATATAGCTAACACTGCCTTCTACACGTCTCCGGAAGCTCCCAAAAATTCTGGCTTGACGAGATGAATGTGACCATGCCCTCCTTTTGCCATTTCATTCCTATCAATTTCCAACAAACACTGCACTATCGGCGGTCATAAATTCCCTATGGCTTCCCCGCTTGATGAAACCTTGCATGACTATTTCTGTAGAATACTACGTGACACGCTCTACAACTTTACAGTTGTGAGTTTTGGCTAATTGTTGATGTTTTGGGAGTTGTTGATTTTTGAAGAGAGGACGGTTTAAAATTTTCTTTTACGGTGAAAAATAAAATTAAAGAAGAAGGAAAGAAAAGACAAAGGCAGAACAAAGCTAGGAATAATTCTTAGGAAGTGAAGGCATAGGTAGATATGTATACTTATACTACATACAACATCACTTCTAAAATTTTAAACTAAAAAAAATGATGTAACCCATTTTCAACTTTTCTATTTTATCACAAGCACCAGCATGTCAACCATATGAGAGTATGCTGGATCATTAGTGTAAATCATGTACTTTAGTTCATTTCTACACTCAAGGCACCAATCCATCATTTCAAAATTAAAATTTGAATATATTTTACATTTAATAATCCATATTATTATTATTTTAATAATTTCCCTTATATTTATGGAAAAATGTTTTCTTATCTTAATCTAAACTCTTAAAAGTTGAAAATCCCATAAAGGGTTTCAGTCACATTTTTTATTTTTCTTTGAACTACCTTTTTTTGTAAAAAAATTCAAAAATGAATTTTCAATTATTAGTTATAAACTAAAAGAGGATTATTTAATTATTAAACCATTAATCGAATATTGAGCATAAATTTAATATCCCCAAATCAAAATGATAAATTTTGGGTTGTTACGGAACCGGATGCGATGCCGCTGCTGAAATCAAACATATACATATACATGAATGTATGAATACTTAATTAGTAAATTATTGTATACATGTGTGCATATATGTGTATGTGTGTGTACGTGTGAGTGTATATGTGCATGTAAAAGTATGTGTATATGAGTGTATATGTACGTGTATGTGTATATGTGTATGAGTGTATATTTATGTATGTGCTTGTCAATGTATGTGTATGTGTGTATATGATGTATGTGTATGTGTATTTGAGTGTATGTAATCACTCATCTTGATCCTCATTCTCTTGGGAAGACATCAAGTCAGTGGATGAATGTGGAAGAGTTAGACGCACGAGTAGATGGATAGGTACCACCGATAGGAGCATCAACATGAGCATCGACAGTCTAATGAATGGTGACATCATATGTGCATCAACATCATGCTATGATGAGTGGGAGCCACCACATCCTAATGATGAGCTGCCCTGACCTGATGATGGGCCACCACGGTTGTGTCGACGTTGACTAGACATATCTATTATAATAATACATGTACGGATGTAAACAATGTAATAAAGAGTGATAAGTCCATCTTCATCTTCATGTTATAGTTAGTTAATAATCAACCAATTTTTACATTCAATATATCCTCAATTATAATATGAACCAACTATAATATGAGGACGATGATATGGATGCATATGATCTAACATATGATCATCTCTAACTAAATTAATGTGTATAAGCACAAAATAAAAAAAATTGTGCATTTACTTGGCATGACAAATAGAGAAAAATGAAAATAACGTGTAAACATAAAAACAATCTTTCTATAAATTATACATAAGTTACACATTGTTAGCATCATTATCAACCTCATTATTTACAATATCATTATCATATTCATGTTCATTTACTTTAACATCATCTCATCATCATTAACCTTGACATCTTCATCTAATTCAACTCCATCAAATACTTCGTTGTTAGGTGGTCCTATATCATCAACATTTTCTACTATTTGGAATACTGGTTGTCTTCCGGATCATTTTGATACGGCTAATCATCGGCTAAGATCATATTCCCATTGAATGACCATCTAGGTTTTGTTTTAATGACATCCCACCAATAGTCTTTGTTGTTGTACATGGTAGGCTAAGACGTATAATAAACTTGTGATGTTAAGCACAAACGGATCATTTCTTTTATACCACCTTATATGATTTACCTTAACCAGCTGGTAATCTTTATATATATGATATTCTCTTACATCAGGAGTAATATCAAAATAATAAAATTTGAATAAAAATGTTTTAAGCTTCGGTATTGTAGAACAAGTGAGTTCAATTATTTCCTGCAACACTCCATAATAATATTGTAAATCATCACCTTTAACACATGCCCCGTTATTGTAAGTTGTTTTACTAGCTCCAAACTCCTTTGTGTGAAATTAAAGCTGTTTACGTACAGGGTTGAGCATTATTTGTATCTCATCATTGAACCAAATACAAGAGTGTTATGATAAATATCACCATTTCGTTATTAATAACCTATTGCGTTAAAGTAATACACATTAATATATGTAATAAATGAACTATTTCATGCTAAATTTATTCAACAGTTATATAAGCGTACATACTCAATTGAATTCTTGGATTTTGTTGCTCAAATTGACCATTAAAAATGATATTGTTAAGATAAACATGATTGTGCTATATAACATGGTATTAATTGATAGTAAATAAGCAAATATTGTATTACCTAATAAAATCTGATAATTCTTCACAATTAAGAAGCACCTATGTTCTAACTTGACAAACTATTTAAGTGTTTGAAAACTTCCATCCTTCCATTTACCCAAAGAACGTCCACACTTTTGAAAAATAGAAAGATAAATGTTAGATGACTCGTCCATAGCACCATCATTACATGGACTAGTATTAGAATTCAACTTAACACGGTCTTCAAAATAATAACTAAAAAATGTGGATGCTTCTTTAATAATGCATGCTTGACATATTGAACCTTCAACAAGTGCTTTATGTTTTATCTTTTTCTAAAGTCACCTAGGTATGCTCATATCAAATAGTTATCAATTATCCATCTACCATATTGATTTTGAAAAAGAATATATAACTGCTAATTGCAATTTACATACCACTCAAAAAGAATACATCCATTTGTACTACTTCGGTTCTCGCATTAAAGCTTCAGTGGGTAGATATATGGCAGTTGAATACTCCAGAAGGAATTTTTTTCAATTTACATTATAATTTAGGTATATCTATTTTTAGTTTTTTCAAATTATCTTATTAAGTGTTGTTGAGCATAACTCTTTATAGAACAAAATAAGTACAGTAATAGGCATCCACACATTTGGCGGCAAAAGCTCTGTAAAATACCATTGGGAAAAGAGTCTCTAAAAATACAAGACAATTAAAAGATGTCCTATTGAAATGTTTTCTTGCTTCACCGTCTGAAGGATGACATAAAACACCTACGTCTCTTTGTCATTCAATATGTCATCACATGTCTTTTATTGTAGCAGTAGATGCATGTAACCTTTGTAATTTTGGTGTAATTGGAAAATTACGCATTCTGGTGAGAGGGTACACCTTTACCACTGGTTTTTATCTACATATATACCTAGGTTGTTTACGGAATTTACACAACACCGGTTCTTTATCTTCCTTCCAATAAATCATGCATCTACCTGGACATATGTTAGTTTTTCATAAGGCAATTCAAAGGCAGAGACCTCTCTTTTAAGGGAGTACCAGTTCTCGGCCAATACATTGTCAAGTGGAAGTATTTCTTTACATAAGCAAAGAATTGCATTCAATAGGTTTTTGAGGTTTTGTGATGCATTGTATCGGATTTTATAGTGACTAGCCTAGATTTGGTTAACGAGTGTGTCATTTTACAACCTTTATAGAGTGGTCGTTTCAATGCTTCTAACAAGTTGAAAAACTTTTTTGCTTTCGAGTTAAGATCTTCCTCCAAATTTGATTCTTCGGTCAGATACTCTCGGACCAATAGCATAATAAACCATTTCAGTATTCTATTTTCTAGGTCTACATTTTCTTCAATAAGTAGTTCATCATAATCCATATCCATATTTATGATCTCCTTTGGTACAAAGTGATATTCTTCTCTATGATATACCCATACAAGATAGTCAAGGATATGATCATATTGGTGTAAATGTATAATCACAGTATAATACTCTATAAGTTTCGGGCAATAACATTTCAAACATGGACATCAGACTTCTTACACATTTGTTTTTATTATGTGATGCCACTTTCATAAATGCATTCACGCCATTTCTAAAGTGCAATGGTGTCCTTCATCTATTTTTACCTGTCATATACATCCAACTTCGATCTTTCAAATAATCCATCTTCTATACTCTACAAGCAAATAAATTTTACATTATCCTACACATGATAGAATTATTAATTCAATAAAATTATTAATTTTATTATTACTCTAAATAACACTATTAATTTTATTAATAATTTAAATAACATTATTAATTTATAAAAAATTATCAAGTCTTTTAATATTCAAAATAACATTACTAATAATTTAAATAAAATTGTTAATTTTGTTATTAACTTAAGTAACATTATTAAGTATATTATATTTCAAATAACACTATAAATTTAAATAACATTGTTAATTTTAATAACATTATTGTTTTTATTAATAATTTAAATAACATTGTTAATTTTGTTATTGATTTAAATAAGATTATTAAGTTTATTACTACTTTAAATAATAATAGATAATTTTGGCATTAATTTAAATAGCATTATTATTTTTAATAATAATTTAAATAACATTGTTAATTTTGTTACCGACTAAAATAGCATTATTAGGTTTATTATTATTTTAAACAACATTATAAATTCAACAAACATCGTATAATTTGCTATTAATTTTAATATACAACAATGTAATTCACAAGCAATATATAACATATGGATTTCTACACTTTTTTAAATGGTTGGAAATTTAAATTCCCATTACAAACGCAATGATATTTAAGTTTCGTAAATCATTTCAAATCAACCGATTAACAAAATTTCAGCAACCCTTCCCCTTATTCCCGGTATCATATACAAAAGAGCATACACAAGTAACAAGAAGGAAGCATCGTCAAAATTTCATTAACCATTCAATTTGAAATATTGAATTACTAAACATAAATATCATTGTGTTTATAACTTGTCCAATACTGGGACAAATCCAAAAAATGACGTATTAGATGAATATCATTTTTGTTTTATTTAAAAAACGAATGTCTATATAACAGTCATATACGGTAGTTATCAGATAACCAAAGTAAACGTCTATGGGGTTTTATTAAAAATAGTATATCGATAACAATGACTTTGTTGAATAATTTCATAACAATACCAGCAATCAAATTATATATGAATGATCATACTAAAAAATCTATACCAACTACCATTTACCAACGAATTTATATTAAATCATAACATTGAACAAAAAATGAATGAGAGCATTTGATCATACCGACGAAGGTGGGATGCTTGTGGCTGTGCTTTCTTGTAATGATTGCTTATGAAGTTTCTTTAGCTATGGGTTGGTGCTTACAATGGCATAAGGGTGCTTGCAATAGGCCGACGCTTGTGATAGACTGGCGTTAGGGTTGGTGGGGGCTGGTGCCTAGAATGGAGGGGTAATGTGGGGGAGGTGGGGGGTCGGTGCTTGTGGATGACAGAGTGATGTGGGATTGGGCTTGCGATAGGTTTTGTGGGGGTGGCGCTAGGGCTGGTGGGGGTGGGTCAAAAGGGAGTCGAGGCTTGCGTGGGGTAGGGGATGCTGGTGGATAGAGGCGTAGGGGGTGGATCCTTGCGTGGTTACGGGGGAGGCATGTGGAAGGGGATGCTTGCATGGTCGAGGGGGAGGAGGTTCTTTTTTCTACTAAATCGATTACTAATAAGGAAGAGAAACATCGATTGAGGGGTTACATAGAGGGGTGATGTTAGGCCAATGCCCCACCAATGCCAATACACAGGCATTGGCAAGGCGTAAATAATGTTGTGTAAGGAATGATTTACCTACGACTGATCGACACTACGTCGATGCCTTAAGTAATGGCGTCAGTAGGGCATCAACAATCAAGTAGGCATTATAATAACTATTCAAGCAGTAGAGGAGGTGATCGGATTACCGCTACATAGAGAGATTGAGTTCCCTATTGACTTGGTGAAGGATGCAAGACCAATAGTTATGCCATTGAGGCGTATGGTGCTTAAAGAGTAGAAGGAACTAGAGATGTAAGCGAATGACCTATTGAGACGAGGGTTCATTCGAAGGAATAAATCTGAGTGGGATGCACCTATAGAATTTTCCACGAAAGTGGATGGATCTTTGAGGTTATGTGTGGATTACTATGAGCCAGATAAGGTCATGAGAAAGAACAAGTATCCACTTATGTGGATCAATGACTTGTTCGATCAACTTTATGGTGCTAGAGTGTTTTCTCTAATAGGTTTGGTGATGGGGTTCCACCAACTAAGCGTGGCAAAGGAGAGTGTACTAATTATAGCATTTCATATGTTATTTAGATTTTATGAGTGGTTGATTATGCCGTTTGGGCTAATTAATGCACCAACATACTTTCTTTATCTCGTAAGCCCTGTTTTTAGGGGTAATCTGAATAATTTTCGTTAATGATATTCTCATCTACTCATGAATGCATAAGGATCACAAGACACATTTGAGGATTGTAATGGAGGTGTTGAGGAAACATCAATCAATGGCAAATTTTTCTAAGTGTAGCTTTTGGAGAAAAGAAGTGCAATTCTGGGGTCATGTCATTTTTGAGTAGGGAAATAATGTATGTAATAACCACCCTACACCTTCGATGCTCGTATAACCGAATAGTGCATTGTTAGAGCATCCGGTCGATGTAAGACAGTTTCCAAGTGAAAGAAAAGAAGTAAAGAAGAGGAATAGAAAAGAAGATAAGAGAAGAGAAAGAAAGAAGACATCACACAACCACATAACATTTCGTATATCTCACATCAAATCAGATAAAATATAATAGTCATTATAGATATAAAACAAGCGAGACAATAATAACTACATGTACCACATAATCAGAGTACACGGGCTCATGCAGTTATATAAAACAGTAATAGAGTTTATACAACTGATAAATAAACTCGACTAATAAACTGTCTCTTAATAAATAGTAAGTCAGCACTGTCAAGGCTCCACAGTGTCACACGATGGAATAAACAATAATAAGTCCAAAATATAAATATAAGAAAGCATCACCTTCTAGTAGTCCATTTGCACAGCTCCAAGTGTTGTTTACACCTGCTATCTAGTCTACTCATTTAAGAGTACCCAAGATAATAAGAAGCAAAGCATAAACCTCGAGTCAGACAAAAGTCTGGTGTGAGCGATAAATAATCTCAAAACACTATAAAAGTCGGTATAATATATGGAATAGAGGGTATAGGGAATCATACGTAACCTGTCCCTGCATCCACAGAGTTAGCACACAACACAGGATATATGCTACTCTATACCATAGTCGTCATGGGTGTACTATACATCAAAGTACTAAGGGTGTCTAGATATCTACATTGATTATATCTACATCGAGTGACATCCCTAAGGTGATAAAAATTCAAACAAACATATCATCCATCCTCACATTCACTCACTCAGTGCGTTGGATATATGACATTCATATGACTATCCCATATAGTCAAGGACTACTCAATGTCCTAGTTTCTCGATACTCGAATCCATGCCACTTAGAAGGCCAGGAACTAGATTGTGGATGACATAAACAACCCAGGGTAAATGGATCGGGTCATCGTTTGATCCAGGGCACACGACATAAGCCCAAGTGAGCATCCTCACACACCTCTGCTTTACGAGTACACTTCAAAACCTATGAATAATCATTAATTAATTGTAATTAGTAAACTAACCACCCCATTAAACAAACCCACTTCTTACCAACCTTCTCTCTTCCAAATCTCACACATTTCTCGGCGAATCAATGAACGGGTTTTGCATATGCACTCCACTATGCATCCTCTCCGCATTGGACACAACGAAGTCGAGGTTTTGGTTAGCTGCTGTAAAACACGACCCGATGGGTCACGTCATGACAAGAAATTGTTGCCTCCTCCAAAATGCATCCACACTCCAGTATATCATCACCATCTACTCGTCTTTGCACGAGGAGTGCAACGCCATTCGTTGTTTTGTATATCGTCGCCTTAATCTTTGGAAAGTCAAAAACCTAGTTATTGAGCTATGTAAGTAGATTTCGCCAATTAACGTCGCACGAAATCCGCTACGGTCAATACGAAGCTCTCTTTGATACGAGCTCAACGAAACTGGTTTCATGATTTTTAATTAAGCGGATTGCTCGATTTTATTTTTTGAAGTGATTTAGGAAGTGGCAACCATGTTTTCTTGCTAGCAATGGAATAGTGAAAATGGAGAAAGTAAGGGAGGGTTCTGATTGGTTAATATGATTATTATATTATTATTTATTTGAATTCTCAAATAAAATCATTTTACATTTCGAGCTCGCATGATCACACGATGCATCCGAACGCAACAAAACTCGTATGCGTACATCACCTCATTTTTCGGTCCCGACTGTATAAATTTCATCACCATTCAATACAACGCTTCGGTATGATAATTTCACACTTTTCGGGATCGTTTCGGCCTTCGGATTGTCCGATCTCCAAATATAACGATGCTTATACTTATTTTAATTCGCAATGTCGATACTAACTCAACGGAAGTGGTCTCGAGTTCTGATTCGATCGGATGCAAAAAATCATATTTTTGGGACCGTCAAATAAATTAACGATTCAATATTTAAATCATATATTTAAATATCTTATCATTAAAAATACGGGTCGTTAAATTCTCCCCTCCTTTAAAGAATTTTGTCGTCGAAATCCCAAGGACGAAGCAACACAACCCAATACCCCCGTATAAGCAATGATACAAGAAAAATCGTAACTTATCAACTCACGACAACAATCACTGATGGCGATTGCAAGAAGGGGAATAGAATCGGAATTGGCTTAGAGCCATTATCCTCTTCCCTAAGGACAATCACTATCAAATCTGAAATCAATGTGGCTAAACCAAACGTCTAAGTTACACACTTATTTCCAAAGAAACGGAAAATGGAAAACAAAAGCGTCAACTCACTAATCGAAAGGGAAATCAACTAAATATCATACATTACCGACTCCCTAAACTATCAGCAATGTCTAATATCCTATACATTGACTTTTCTCTTAATTTTGGCTTATGTCATGGAAAATTTTGACATCACCTCATTTGCTCAGATAGGCCCAGGAAAAATCCTAATTCAACATAGATACACACACACACATTTCATATCCGAGGCATTTCGATTTTGAGGAAAACCAAGCATATATAGCTAAACCTACACTATGGATGTTACATACCTTTTTTATGGCAAGAACATACCATTTAAATGTGAATAAAAGTGGGTAATCATCCAAATAGCCAACACTTTCTTCCATGTACCTGATCAAGTACTCAACAAAGAGGATTAAACATAATTGTAGCATCATCATGTAAATAAGTATACTGTGACGACCGCCCTGCACCACCAATACTCATATCATCTGATGTTGGACCATCCGGCAGATGTAGGACGATTGTCAAGGGAAAGAAAAAGAAATAAAGATGAGGAATAGAAAATAAGAGAAGATAATAGAAGAAAAGAGAAGGAAATAAAACGATCACAAAATCACACAATGTGTCGTATATCTCACAGCGCATGGGTAAAATATAATAGTCATCATAAATATAAAACAAATGAGACAGTAATAACTATATAAACTACATAATCAGAGTATATAGGCTCATACATTTATATAAAGTAGTAATAGAGTTTATACAACTAATCAATAAACTTAACTGATAAACTATTTCTAATAATAGCAAGTCAACATTGTCAAGCCTCCACAGTGTCACACTGTGGAATAAAAAATAATAACTCAAATATAAATATGAGGAAGTGTCACCATCTGCTAATCCATCTGCACAGCTACAAGTGTGATTTACACCTGCTATTTAGTCTACTCATTTAAGAGTATCAACACAATAAGAAGCAAAGCATAAAACCTTGAGTCAGACAACAGTCTGGTGTGAGCGATAAATAATCTCAAAACATTATAAAAGTCAGTTTAGTATATGGAATAGAGGGTATGGAGAATCATACCTGACCTGCCCCTGCATCCCTAGAGTTAGCACATATTAAATAACGCTACTATATGATAGTCATTACGGGTGTACTACACATCAAAGTACCACGGATGTCTAGATATCGGCATCGGTAATATCCACGTAGTGAGACATCCCTAAGGTGATAGAAATTGTCAAACAAACATGATATTCATCATCCATCCTCACATTCACTTACTCAGTGCATTAGATACATGACACTCGTATGACAATCCCTAGAGCCAAGGACTACTCAACGTACCAGTTTCTCGATACTCGAATCCATGCCACTTAGAAGGCCATGAACTAGATTGTGCATAACGTAAACAACCCAAGGTAAATGGATCGGGTCATCGTTTGATCTAGGGCACACGACATAAGCCCAAGTGAGTGTCCTCACATACCTCCGCTTTATGAGTACTCTTCGAAACCTACGAATAAATTATTAATTAATTGTAACGAGTAAACTAATCACCTCATTAACCATGATTTCCCTTCTTTCCCAAATCAATTTACACGAAGCCTGTAAATTTATGCACGCCCACAAACCCACTTCTTACCAACCTTCTCTCTTCCTAATCTCACACATTTCTCGACGAATCAATGAACGAATTTTGCATATGCACTCCACTATGCATCATCTTCGCATTGGACACCACGAAGTCGAGCTTAGTTAGCTGCTGCAAAACGCGACTTGAAGGGTCATGTCATGACAAGAAATTGTTGCCTTCTCCAAAATGCAGCCACACTCCAGTATATCATCACCATCTACTCGTCTTTGCATGAGTAGCGCAATGCCATTCTCCGTTTTTCATATCATCGCCTTAATCTCTAGAAAGTCGAAACCCTATTTATTGAGGTATGTAAGTAGATGTTGCCAATTAACTCCGCATGAAAGTCCACGATGGTCAATACAAAGCTCTCTTTGATACTAGCTCAACGTAACTAGTTTCATGATTTTTAGTTAAGTGGATTGCTCAATTTTATTTTTTGAAGTGATTTAGAAAGTGATGACCATGATTTCCGGTTAGCAATGGAACAATGAAAATGGAGAAACTAAGGGAGGGTTTTGATTGGTTAAGATGATTATTATATTATTATTTATTTGAATTCACAAATAAAATCATTGTATGTTTCAAGCTCGCACAATCACACGGTGCGTCCAAATGCAACGAAACTCGTCTATGTACATCCCCTCATTTTTCGGTCCCGACTGTATAAATTTTATCGCTATCCGATACTATGTTTCGGGATGATAATTTCGCACTTTTCGAGATCATTACTGCCATTGGATCATCTGATCTCCAAATATAGTGATGCTTATACTTATTTTAATTCGCAGTGTCGGTACGAACTCAACAGAAGTGGTCTCGAGTCCTAATTCGATCGTATGCGAAAAATTATATTTTTGGGACCGTTAAATAAATTAACGATTCAATATTTAAATCATATATTTAAATATCTTATCATTAAAAATACGGGTCATCACATTCTCCCTCCCCTAAAGGATTTTATCC
Organism: Allium fistulosum; assembly: GCA_030737815.1. Lineage (NCBI taxonomy): Eukaryota > Viridiplantae > Streptophyta > Magnoliopsida > Asparagales > Amaryllidaceae > Allium > Allium fistulosum. The sequence goes on along the minus strand of CM060904.1, from coordinate 1,119,367,676 downwards.
TCGAAATCCTAAGGACAAAGCAACACCACCCAGCACCCCCACATAAGCAATGATACAAGAAAAATCATCACTTATCAACTCATGACAACAATCACTGATAGCGATCACAACAAGGGGAATAGACTCAGAATTGGCTTGGAGCCATCATCCTCTTCCCTAAGTACAATCGCTATCAAATCTGAAATTAATGTGGCTAAACCAAACGTCTAAGTTATGCACTTATTCCAAAGAAACGGATAATGGAAAACAAAAGCGCCAACTCACTAATCGAAAGGCAAATCAACTAAATATCTTATATTACCGATCTAAACTATCGGCAATGTCTAATATCATATACATTGACTTTTCTCTCAATTTTGGCTCATGTCATGGAAAATTTTGACAGCACCTCATTTACTAAGATAGGTCTAGAAAAAATCCTAGTACAACATACATACACACATGCACACACACACATCTCATATCCGAGGAATCTTGTTTCTGAGGACAACCAAGCATATATAGCCAAACCTATACTATAGACGTTACATACCTTTTTTATAGCAAGAACATACCATTTAGATGTGAATAAAAGTGGGTAAGCATCCAAATAGCCAACACTTGCTTCCATGTACCTGATCAAGTACTCAATAGAGAGGATTAAACACAATTGTAGCATCATCATGTAAATAAGTATATTGTGACGACCGCCCTACATCACCGATGCTTGCATAATCCGATGCTGGAGCATTCGACCAGTGTAGGAGGATTGTCAAGGGAAAGAAAATGAGATAAAGATGAGGAATAGAAAATAAGAGAAGAGAATAAAAGAATAGAGAAGGAAATAAAAAGATCACACAATGACGTAACATGCCTTATATCTCACAGCGCATCAAGTAAAATATAATAGTCATCATAAATATAAAAAAGACGAGACAATTATAACTAAATAAACTACATAATCAAAGTATACATGCTCATACAGTTATACAAAGCAGTAATAGAGTTTATACAACTAATAAATAAACTTAACCGATAAACTGTCTCTAATAATAGTAAGTCAACACTGTCAAGGCTCCACGGTATCACATAGTGGAATAAACAATAATAACTAAAATACAAATATGAAGAAGTTTCACCATCTACTAGTCCATCTGCACAGCTCCAAGTGTTATTTACACATGCTATCTAGTCTACCCATTTAAGAGTATCTGAAATAATAAGAAGCAAAGCATAACCTTGAGTCAGACAACAGTCTTGTGTGAGCGATAAATAATCTCAAAACACTATAAAAATCGGTTTAGTATATGGAACAGAGGGTATAGAGAATCATACCCGACCTGTCCCTGCATCTATATAGTTAGCACATATAAAATATATACGCTACTATATGATAGTCATTCTGTGTGTACTACACATCAAATTACCAATGATGTCTAGATATCGGCATCAGTAATATCAACATCGTGTGACATTCCTAAGGTCATGGAAACAATCAAACAAACATGACATCCATCATCCATCATCCATCTTCACATTCACTTACTCGGTGCATTGGATATATGACACTCGTATGACCACCCCTTAGAGCCAAGGATTACTCAACATCCCGGTTTCTCGGTACTCGAATCCATGCCACTCTGTAGGCCATGATATTAGAACGCCCATCCCGGCTAATCCAAGGTAAGAGATCGCCCGTCAAGGAGCCCTTCCTGGCCCAAATGGGTTCCCCCACATTATCCTTGCTTTATGAGTACACATCGAAATCTACGAATATCAACGATCCCTATACAAATGTCATCCATAATAGAGCTCATCCCGTAACCGTCCTTATAACTCCCGTCTGAAGTTGTCGCAGTTAGGAACTATTCTAGAAAGCCAATGTCAAACATAGAATGTCATCGTGCGTCCAATAACACTTCTCCAACTGTTCCATTAATCTGACTCATTGTCGCCCTCTCTACATCTCGAAGTACAACTATCCATTATTGAAGCCATCACTTCCCATCATGGAATCATCATCGTTGAATCACGAAATCATCATGTCGAACCACGAAATCATTGCATCGAAGCACCACATCCTCGCTTCATCGCCAAACCACTCTTCGAAGAGCAGTAACACCAAAATCGAACGTCAATAGGACGAACAAACCATCGCAGCATGCTCCTCGAAACCTCTTAATTGCCTATGTCAAAATTGCCAAATTGGCCATTATCAATAGTGATAGATATCGACCACTCCATAGTGGTCGATAACGACCATCTTGGTCGTGTACTTAACTAAAAATGGTTAAATACAAACCAAATAAAAATGTCAGCCATCTTCATTGAAGTCCGAAGCATATCACCAAAGTCCACCGTGCTTCATCTTCAGATTAGTCGACGTGCACAATACTTTATGCACGAAATCCTATCCTATGGGATATATTCTACACTTATATCACCTTCGAATGGCATTTTCAATGAACTACCAAGCAAGTAAACATGCGACCAACAAGCATAGAAATGTCTACAATAGCCTACATATATCTATAATAATACAATATAATCCATCCAAGCAACCAATATGGGATAATGTGAGATTAATATCAAAATAGCCTAAATCTATCAATATCGACAAAATAGTACGTAAATGGGAAAAATATGATATTTAATTTAAAACCCGTTTAAAACACTTTTAATTCCCTTTATAAAGTAATACATATGTTTAACTACTTTAGGAATCCAATTTTAAAGCTAGAAAACATTTCAAAACGTTGTTTTAATACTATAATAACAATTATAGTATGGTAAGAGACAATATCACTCACCTCAACAAAAGTCGTCTAAACTAACTTCTAGTCGTAGAACTCTCCATCATGAGTGCAATGCAAGAAACGACATCCAAAAAGGACATCATATGCAAAAGATATGCAATATATAAGTTAACGGATTATATAAATAATTAAGCAACCTAATCAAAAAATTAATTTAATTAATTACCTATGTTAATTATCTTCCTCAATCACTTAATCCAACCTGAACCCAAATCACGCGTGCATCTTTTCAAGTGATACGGAGTTCCGTCGCATGAAATCGAATATCCTCTTCGCTATTGAACTCCTCATCCGATGCTCGACCCGCTAGCACCAAAATCCCCCGCCTCGGCATCTCCGATCGGAACACGACATTTGCTTTAGGCTTCGGCCTATGTACCATCGCAATTTGCAAATGACGACTAGAGTCCCAATCGACAATACCGACATGTTCGTATCGTCAAGCTAAGCTCGCTTGCACCCTTCGTTTCACCTAACTCCGCTCCACTTAGCCGCAAAACGAAACCTTAGATTCGCTATTATATACAGCCGCCTTAAAACTCTGATCGAACTCGATGAAGTGGATATGGGCTTGAAGAGATTTTTGATACCAATTCAATGGATGTGGAATCAGAATTTTTCGTGGAGTATTTCATTGGGTATTGATTTTTGAATATCGAATATGGGAGGGGCCGTGTTTATGTAGAGGGTAGATGAAATAGTAGTCGGCCAATAGGAAATAAGGGTTTGGATAATTTAAATAATATAATAATTCTTTAATTGATTTTTCTCAAATGAAACAGTCATGCGTTTTGAGCTCGCATGATCAAACGGTGCATCCGATCACCAAGAAACTCATCTGCATGAATCGACTCATTTTTCTGATACCGGTGATATAAATTTCGTTGCTATCCGAGATAGCGCTCCAGGATGATAATTTCACGCTTTTCAAGACCGTTTCGGCCATCGAATCGTTCAGTCTCCAAATATAGTGATCCTTGTACTCGTTTTAATTCGTAACATCGATACGAACTCAACAGAATGGTCTCGAGTCCAGATTCGATCAAATGCAAAAAACCATATTTTTGGGACCGACCGTCAATTACTTAACAATTAAATATTTAAATAAATTATTTTAGTATCCAACCGTTAAAACTATGGGTCATTAAATTCTCCCTCCTTAAAAGGATTTCGTCCCAAAGACGAAACAATATAATCCAATACCATCACATAAGCAACGATATAAGAGAAATCGTCACTTATCAACTCTCGACAACAATCAATGAAAGCGATCACACAAAGGAAATAGACTCGAAATTAGCTGGAGCCATCACCTCCTCCCCAATTACAATCGCTATCAAATCTGAAATCAATGTGGCCGAACCAGACGTCTAATTTAGGCACTTATTTCCAAAGAAACGGACAATGGAAAATGAAAGTGCTAACTCACAAATTGAAAGGCAAGTCAACTAAGTATCACACATTACCGACTCTCTAAACTATTGGCAATGTCTAAAATCCTATACATTGAATTTTCTCGTAATTTTGGCTTATGTCACAGAAAATTTTGGTAGCACCTTCTTTGTGCGGCTAGGTCTGGGAAAAATCCCAATACAACATAAACATATATACATCTCATATCTAAAGCCTCTCGTTTCCAAGGACAACCAAACATATATCGCCAAATCTACACTACAAATGTTACAGACCTCTTTTATAGCAAAAGCATTTTTATTTGGATGCGAATATAAGCGGATAAGCATCCAAATAGCCAACACTTGCTTCTATGAACCTGATCAAATACTCAACAAAGGGGATTAATCACAATAGTAGCATCATGATGTAAATAAATATACTAGATCATATATATATGGCAATCGTCTCAAGTAAACACTCTATATAAGACCATAACTATGCCACATGCCTAATAATCATATAACCAAAAGTTATCGTATAAAGTGCTAACAATCAAACATCAATAGGCACATACATGATGAAGCATCAAAAAGCAATATCCATGCCTATCCTAGCATGCAGGATACTAAACTATCTAGTATAATACATCAAATATAGTATATAACATGAAAGCTGACGATAAAATGGAAATCTCATCAAGCGAAGAGCTTCAAATAGCGGTCCTCATGCTCTTCTCGAATTCTCATATGCAATCGCCTTCGCTTTCACTCCATTGAACCATTACTACACCATCTCCTTTCTCCTAACTTGTTTCGTATCATATCTATCGGTATAAATAGGAATACAAGGTCTTGAAGTCTCTGGTTCAGTCTCAATATCATCTAATCAATTTAGGGCCAAATTTCCAAACGCCTCTTCGAAGTTCTTTTAAAATCCACTAGTGAACAACGGGTTTTAGCCACTTACAATGCTCTTGGAACACAATGGAATCAAACTACCCTTTCCACAAATAACTCGACAAATGTGGATGTCATTCTACTGGACTTAACAAATATAAATCTAGCATTTTCGTCACTTTATCGACTGTGACTCAAGTGCTATCATATTCTCTTCTAGCCTTTGGCATTCCACCGATGAAATCCATCGACATCAAGAACAAACTGTCTCGCGTCTCTACGGAACCAACATCCTCGATTAGGTCCTCACTACGTCACCTCTACAGACACTACTCATTCTTCTAATTTAGCCATGATCTCTACTAGTCTAGTTTCACCCCCTAACCAGTACCGATCCGCTAAATCCAAGTAGGTCTGATAGTCAAACTGGACAACACCTTTGGTACTAACTCACATCGAGTTATGGTGTCATAACCAGTGATAAACTCTAGCAATGCTCACTATAGGGATATCACTCATAAACTGATATGTCTCCAAATCAAAACATCAAAGATCACATTTCCCTTACGAACCTCTAGGAAATTTCAAAGTCGTAGAAGGTCAAGAATTCCAACCGTCACTACCGGCGAAGGTTGAGATCCTTCTTGGAGAAGAGATACCTCAATGTTGTAGGATCACTGATCAACTCCAATCCCTCTCCTAATAGATAGTGCCTCCAAATCCCTAAAGCGATTTGTATCATCGCCGACTCCGCATTAAGAGTTGGATACTTCCTCTCGTGCGGTTCCAGTTGTCAGCTAACATATGCAACAAACTTACCTTTCGGCATCAATACCGCACCTAGTCAAGTACCATAGGCATGTGTACTATCGCCTCTTCATTCCCGCTTGGAATGAGTAATATTAGTGCACTCGTCAAAATTTGATACTCTCTCATCAAATTGGTTAATGGTGCTGCTACCTTTAAGAAGTAGTTGGTAGAACGTATATAACAACCTACCAATCCAAGGAAACTTCTCACCATCAGTCAGTATTTTCTCAACACCTCCAACACAATCATCAATCATGCCTTATGCTCCTCTTTCATCCATGGGTGGATGAAAGTATCATCAACGTTCACAGGCACAAACTTCCCCAAGTGATCTCTCGGAACACGTTTCAAGAAATCAACAAAGCATGTCGATGTGTTGGTTAGCCCGGACGGCATAACCAACCAATCAAAAATCAATGTAGCATACGAAATGTTATGATCGACACTCTTTCTAGTTACTCTCAGTGGATTAAACTCCACAGCGAGGTGCAACTAAGAGAACACCTTAGTGCTATAGAGCCGACCAAACAAGTCATCAATAAGTGGGAGTGGCTACTTGTTCTTCATCCCATTCAGCTCACGGTATTCAACATATAACCTCAAGGAGCTATCGGCCCTAATGGCGGACACTATAGGTGCATCCCACTCAAAAATACTACTATAAATGAACCATCACCTCATTAAGTCATCTGCTCGCACCTTTAATCTCCTCTACTCTTTGGGCATCATATAACTTAGAGGCATAACTATTTGTTTAACACTTCTAACCAGATCGATACAGAAATCTATTCTATATGGTGGCAATCTGATCACCTCAGTGAATATGTCTGGACACTCTCTAGCTATAGGCATAGATGACAATTCATCGTATGGGATATCAAACAAACAAAGAAAGCTAACCATCATTTCATCATCAGATAGGTAGCCAAACACTACCTTCCGCTCATCGTCAGTCCTTATCATCACCAACGTCCTCTTGTAATCCACCATTCTTCGGTACCGCTTCACCCAGTCAATTCCTAGACTATAATACTAAACATAATTAAAACTAAAGCAAATAATAGCAAACAAACAAACAGAAAAACATCCATGACTCGATAGGGCAAAGTCTCAACTAACCATGTTGCAACACTCCCTCTTTTTGAAGCCCGAAACTAAGTGCTACGGATGTTGCAGTCATCCACAGTATTAATATCCGGTGATAAAATATGGAATGTTACACATGTATAGTCTTGCTGAGCCCCCAACAAGGTTCGTCGTAATTTAAAGGTCGGTCAATTATTTTGAGTCCCAATTCCAATCTATCTACAAATCACTAGATATGAAGGAATGTGAAACCTTGACATTAAATATAACACATATGGAATTGCTATAAATGGAAAGCAAACTATTAAATAGTAATGCCATTTCCCTTCTCTTTCGTCGATGGAGCACTCGACGAAATCAGAACGGCATTCAACTCATATTCTTCCATTATCTGCCCCTACTCAACTAGCTCAGGACAATTTCTCTACACTGGGTACATGCAACCACATCATAAAGCCTTTTCAATCAACTTCTCGAAGCACTCGTCAGTATGACCAATAAATCGCTTCCCAAGATGATCGCTCAACTCAATGATAAATTCCCTACACTTTCTATGTGGAGTATCAATAAAGGATAGACCGTACTTCGACAACACATCGAATTCGATCACATACTCTAATACAGACATATCGCCTTACTTCAAATCAACAAACATCCTAAACAACGTCGACTTTTGAAAAGTTGAGATAAATTTCTCTTCGATCCGAACTATGAACTAATCCCAAGTAAAATAATCCAAGAATTGAAGCTATAAGGGCACTCCGCCAGTTCACTTTTTGTCTCTGAAGTCATATAGAGGTTAACTTCTACCTAATTGCATTATTTAATTCCAAATCATCGAAGATCCTTTTGCAAATATCCATCCCGTCTTGCACCTCAATAGTGGACTCTATTTCAAGTAATAGTCTGCCTCCTAGACCCATGTAGTATTTACATAGCTCGGTAATTTCGACTCTAGGTGTTTGCACTTGAGCACCATAATCATTTGGAGTGACTTATGCATTCTAGAATAATGATTCGCACAATCTCTGTGAACATATTCTGTGAATCGGTATAAGTGAACCCCGATCTTGCCCACTCCTCAACTCCATAAGTGGAGTCAATAACAGCATTTTCCGTATGCCAAATCATTCATATTCTATGATAAGAATGATCAGTCTCTCATAGACAAAAACTACATCAATAATGCTCGTGTGTGTAATACAATTTATATATTATATATACTACTATATAGTTTTGAAAACCAAAATATATAACAAATACGCACTCTCTCATATATAGGTATACTCTCGATCTAGTCTAAGGCAACAACTCCTACCCTTATCTATATAGGATCACAGTATCAACTCAGGTTAGTCATGTAACCTTCGCTATGATACCAAATGCGACAACCGCCTTACACCATCGATGCTCATATATGTTAAAATCTCTATTCTGCGATTTCAATGACAACAACTATACAATCACATATACAGGATATATCTTATAATATTACAGGTATATATTTTAGAAGAAGATCATGGTACACAACAAAATCATGGCTCACAGATATTAAAGAAAGATGAATCATATTATTATATTATAGTCATAGATATATGTTGTACAATCTCCTTGAGTGATCATAACACACACAATCTCATATCGACTAATCTTAATAACAAACTACCCTGGTTTTATACTTTACAAAGTGGCGGACAGTTGTCTCTCTTTCACAGAGATCCGTGACATATCTTTGTTTGTTATTTTCAAACATCCACAGATGTCCGTGACATAAGCACATAAGTCTGTGAACTGTCTCGGCCTGTAAACATAAAACTCGAACGATCATTTTTGAACAGACGATTCTCTCTGCTTTTAACAAACCTCTTCCTTCTTCAACAGTTGCAATCGTTAATCAAAGAGAAATCTTTCAAGAATTCATAACTTTTCAAATACAACTCTTTTAATCTATAAATACTTCAATTTATTGAGACTTTAATTTAACTTGATTTACTATTCTCTAACTTCTATATTCATATTCTCTTGTGCTATCACTGACTTAATATTCTCAATCACTTTCAACCAAAATCTATATATTTTGGTTACATTATTTCTTACAAATCCAAGCAACTTACACTCATCACTAAAAGGAGATTATAGGAAGAATCGTATCAGCAGTCAATATCCGTATTGTATTGAACACAAGATTGTCAAAAGGAATACTTTTGTATTAGCCTATTCCTCCAGGCGAAACGAGGGTTATTGTTTAGTGAAATATCAAAGGGAGCTTCTGAACTGGACATAGGACGAAAGGTCCAAACCAGTATAAAAACTCTGGTTTGCTCATATTTATACTTTATTATATTGCTATATTTAGCTCATATATTGATATACACACACATAGTAATACACAAGTCATATTAGATACGATCCGCTAGACTTTCATTTGGTATCAGAGACCGGTTATTTCAATTTACAGTAACGCATGGTTGATTTTTTTTTAATATGGTAAGTATATTTTAAGAAGGTCAATCAACTGCTCATCCCCACTATTTACTGGTTCTAATTATGCTTATTGACCAATATGTATGCAAATTTTTATGTAAGCTAATGGTTTAGAAATTTGGCAAACTACTCAAATTAGATATGAAGCACCTACCACTGACATAAGCACTTGGACCGATGCACAAAAAAACACGGCAACTAATAATGCCAAAACCATGAATGTTTTATTTTGTTGACTTGATAAGAATGAATTTTCATGAGTTATGTTTTGCACTACTGCATATGATATATGGCGCACTTTAAAAGTTACTCACGAAGGAATGACAAAAGTCAAGCAAACAAAAATTCCTATTTTACAAAATGAATTTTCATCGTTTAACATGAAAGCAAATGAATCTATTATAGACATGTATGCTAGTTTTCAAACTATACAACACGATTTTATGGCATTTGGGGGTCAAATTCACTGATTTTGATCTAGTTACACGAATCTTAAATTTTTTGACTGCGGAATGGGAAAGAAAAGTTTCACCATCGAAGAAGCTAACGATCTCTCCCAACTAAAAGTCGAAGAACTAATATAAAATTCGATGTCATAAGAAGCTCATTTGCTGGCAAGAAAGGAGAAAAATCAAGAACAAAAGAATATTGCTTTTCGAGCAAAAATGACATTTCCGACTTAGACGAGGAAAAAATTGTTTTTATAGCCAAAAACCATAACAAATTTAAGAAATTCAAAATGATGACAAAATTTCAGAATAGTGGCAATTCAAACTCATCGAATCAAACATCAATCAAATGTTATGGATGTGGCAAGTTTGACCATACGAAGAAAGATTGTCCATAACTCAATAATGAAAAAAAGAAAAGAAAATTCGAAAAATTCAAAAAAAAGCGAAGAGCCTTTCAAGTAACTTAGGATGACTCCGGTTCTTCTTCTTCCTCTGACAGTGATAGTGAAAGCAACTCGGAATTAGCTAATGTCTGTTTTATGGCTAATATAGATGAGGTACGTCCTGAATTAACATATGATGAAATTTTGGAAATTTTCTTAGAATTAGATGATAATTATAGAGAATCAAAGAAACTAAACAAGGAATATATGGGAAAGATAAACAGAGCAGAGTTAGAAATTGGTTTATTAAAAGATAAAAAAATACATTAGAAGAAGACCTAGAAATGGCTCAAAAAGAATGTAAAAAATTATCTTCTTAAAATACTACTTTATTACATGATTTAGAAAATAGTAAATTAGAAAATACCAAACTTGAAAATGAAAACCTAAAACTGAAGGCAAGTTTAGATTCTAGCAATATTGAAAATTTTCATCTTAGGAACAAGTTAGATAAAATAACTAATAATGTATCGAAATTTGATGAAGGAAAACAAAACTTAGAAAATTTGATCAAAATACCAAGACCGTCGGGAAATTGAAATGGATCATGATTTAAAGCTAAGCAAAAACACAGAAGCTATAGTACACTATATACTGAGTTTAAGAAACCTATCTCTAAAAGTAAGATTAATATTCCTGGAACAAATAATGTCAAAATATGGTTTCCTAAATCAAATAACAATTTATTAGGCAAAAAATATAGATGAATACTTGAAAAATATTGTTTATTTATAATAATAATTATGTCTTTAAAGGTCCCAAACCCACTTGGGTATAGCTACCTTCACTCACTAACACATAAGACCCTAACAAAGGAAATGGGTGCCAATTTAAAAACTACTATTTTGCAGGTACCCAAAAATAAAGTAAAAAGTAAGGAGAAATGGATACTCGATAGTGGATTTTCAAGCATATGACGGGAAATGCGCACATGTTATCAGTATAACATATATCGATGGCGACACTGTGACATTTGGAGATAACTCAAAAGGATTTGTCATCGGCGTTGGAGACGTCATCAACATCGGTATATACACTTCTCCCCTTATTACTAACGTTTTCTAGTGGAAAATTTAAAGCATAACTTATTAAGTATAAGTCAATTATGTGATAAAGGATTTAGAATTGATTTGAAACGATAATGTAGTATATTTGATCAATATAAAAAAATTATTTTTGAAGGATTAAGAAAAAATATATATTTATGTTTTAAATATGAATATTAAAAACAATAGTGATTTATGCCTAACGACCAATCCTAATGACCCATGGCTATGACATAAATGCTTTTGTTACGTAAATTTTAAATATATAAATAAACTAGCAAAGAATGATTTAGTAAGAGGATTACCAAACTAAATTATAAAGTTAAAAAAATCTATTTGATGCTTGTTAATTTGGAAAATTAAAGAAAAGTTCTTTTAAATCTAAGAAAGAAATTACTACCAAACAACCACTTGAATTACTTCATCTAGATTTATTTGGCCCAACTCAAGTACGATCAATAAATCATAACAAATATGTATTTGTTATCATCGATGATTTTTCATGATACACTTGGACATTATTTTTAAAACATAAAAGTGATACGTTTGAAATGTTTAAAATCTTTGCTAAGAGAATTATAAATTTAATGAACTTAAAAATTAAAAGGATAAGAAGCGATCATGGTGGAGAATTTGAAAATGATATCTTTGGAAAATTTTGCAATAAAAAGGGAATTAGTTATAATTTTTCGTTTCCGTGAACACCACAACAAAATGGCGCAGTAGAAAGGAAAAATAGAACACTACAAGAATGTGCACGAATATTACTTAGTAACAATAGTTCACTAAAGATTTGTTGGGCCGCAGCTATTGCTACTGCAAGTTATGTATTAAATCATGTAACACTTCGACCTATGACTAAGAATACATGTTACGAAATGCTTTTTGGAAAGAAACTTAAAGTATCGTATTTTCTTATTTTTGGTTCTAAATGCTTTATTTTGAATACTAAAGATAATCTTGAAAAATTCGATCCAAAAGCCGATGAAGGAATTTTTGTTGGATATTCGGATCATAGCAAAGCATATAGAATTTTTAGTAAATTAACTAACATTACTGAAGAAAGTCTTCATGTTTCTTTTGACGAAGATTTTCAAAATACCAAAAATGACGACGACGACGAAGTTTTAAATTATAATAAACTTCTGTAACTGAAAATAATAATACCATAAATAATAATGGTAGTCTTTTAAGACCACCACCTCGAATCTTAAAAGATCATCCAATTAGTAATGTAATTGGTGATTTAAACACCAGAGTTTCAACTAGAAATCAATTAAATTAAATAAGTCATGTTGCATTTATATCTAATTTTGAAATTGAAAATTTATAAAGAAGCATCAAAAGATGATTTTGGATTAACGCAATGGAGGAATAAATTAATCAATTCGAAAGAAATGATGTATGGGAACTCGTACCAAGACCAAATGGTCAATCAGTAACAGGAACTAAATGAGTTTTTAAAAATAAAGCAGATGAAAGTGGAAACATTGTTCGTAATAAAGCAAGATCGGTTGCTCAAGGATAAAACTAAGAAGAAGGAGTTGATTATGAAGAAATATTCGTTCCTGTAACACGTCTTGAAGTTATACGAATATTACTTGTTTTTGCATGTCATCATAATTTTAAGTTATTTCAAATGGATGTTAAGAGTGCATTTTTAAGTGGTTTCATAAATGAAAAAGTTTATGTTGAACAACCTCCATTATTTGTTCATGAGAAATATCCAGACCATGTTTTTAAACTTAAAAAGGCATTATACAAACTAAAACAAGGACCACATGCTTGGCATGAGAGAATAAAAACACATTTATTAAATTCTGGTTTTTAAATTAGGAAAATTTATTGTACATTATTTATAAAAGGAGAAGATAATAATATACTAGTTATACAAATATATGTTGATGATATCATATTTGGATCAACTAATGAGAAACTATGTAACGATTTCTCTAACATAATGAAAAATGACAAAATGTCGCATATGGGAGAATTAAATTTCTTTTTAGGTTTACAAATAAGACAACTAGAAAATGGAATTTTTATAAATCAAGAAAAATATTATAGAGAATTATTAAAACAATTTGGAAAGGATAGCATTTCAAGTAAACCAACTCCAATGAGCACTAGTTTGCATTTTGATAAAGATGAAAATGGAAAGAATGTCGATCAGAAATTATATCGCCAGAACCTAATACGAATGTTGATATCAATGACGATGACTATGTTCCTGCTCAAAACAACAAGGAAGTATCAGTACCAGATAATAGTACTGAACAAAGGAGAAGTAAAAGAGCAAGAATAGAGAAGGACTATAGTCCTGACTTCATTACGTATCTTATAGAAGGCAGTAAGGACGAAGTCCTTAATGTAACTAGATATGTCATGAACGTCGATGATGACCCCAAACTGAGGCTATGAGTTCCAGAGATTCAATATTCTGGAAAGAAGCTATTAATGTTGAAATGAATTCCATATTGTTAAACCAAACTTGGGTTTTAACTGATTTACCTCTTGGTGCTAAACCTATAGAATGTAAATGGATATTTAAGAAAAAGTTGAATACAAGTGGATCCATTGATAAGTTTAAAGCCAGATTAGGCAAAGACATGGAGTAGATTATTTTGATACATATGCTCCAGTTGCTCGCATATCTTCTATACGCTGTTTAATAACACTTGCATCAATTCATAAATTGGTCATACATCAAATGGATGTAAAGACTACGTTTTTAAATGGAGATTTAGAAAAAGAGATATATATGGAACAACCTGAAGGTTTCAAAACCCCAGGCCAAGAAAAGAAAGTTTGCAAATTAGTAAAGTCTCTGTATGGCCTGAAGCAAGCTCCCATGCAATGACATGAGAAGTTTGATAAAATAGCATTGTCATATGGATTTATTGTTAATGATGCTGATAAATGTATTTATAGCAAATCGAACAACAACGATTATGTTATAATATGTTTATACGTTGATGACATGCTAATATTTGGTTCCAATATATCCAGTGTGAATGAAACTAAGAAATTTCTATCTTCTAAATTTGATATGAAAGATCTAGGAGAAGCTGATGTAATTCTAGGAATTAAAATTATTAGGAAAGAGGGGGAGTTGTTACTAACACAATCTCATTACATTGAGCAGTTCTTCCGAAAGTATGGTCATTATAATGACAAACCAACACCTACTCCTTTAGATCCTAGTATTAAATTAGAAAAGAATACTGGACGTACCATTTCTCAACCTGAGTATTACAGTATTATTGGGAGTCTTATGTATGCTATGCATTGCACTAGACCAGACATAGCACATGATATAAGCATGTTATGTCGATTTACGAGTAATCCAGGTTTCGAACATTGGAAAGTTATTTCCAGAGTTTTAGCTTATTTGAAAGGAACCGTTACCTGGTTTATCTTATAAAAGATATCTTGCTGTAATAGAAGGATATAGTGATGCAACATGAAACAATGTAGAATCCAAATCCAAGTCTACAACTGGATGGATCTTTACATTAGGAGGTGCTGCTGTGTCTTGGATTTTCAAGAAACAGACCTGTATATCTGACTCAACAATGCTGTCAAAGTTGATTGCATTAGCAGACGCTTGTAAGGAAGCGGAATGGCTTGGAATTTATTAATAGAAATCCCATTATGGAAGAAGCCATCTCCAGCAGTCTTGATTAACTGTGATAATCAGGCTACAATATACAATGTCTCTAATAAGACATATAATGGAAAGTCTAGACATGTGAGTCTAAGACATCAAATGATAAGACAATTACTCAAATGTGGAGTAATAACTGTTGATTACATAGAAACAAAGAAAAACTTGGTTGACCCACTCACAAAGAGTCTTCCAAAAGCAATGGTTTCTATAAAATCAAAGGAAATGGGACTAAGGTCCATGAATGAATGTTGATCATCTTTAACAGAAACCCAACTTATGTTTTGAAAGGGATAGACAAAGTTCAATGGGTACCAACAAGTTAAGAGAGTGATTATGGAACACTAAATCAATAATTCCATAATATTTAGTGTTGGATTCTGCAAGAACAAAGGATGTATAATATATCGTTAATAAGTCTAGTTACCTTAAAAAGGTGTATCGCAGAAACACCTTAAGAGACTTACGTATATGAGTATGAAAATCAGGCCGTTTTCTAAGAAAGTAAGACCGCTTTCTGATGTAGACTCATGAACCAAGGATTTAAGCACATGGCCATTAATGTGCTAAGCATACAGAACACTATATATACGGAAATCAGTATGTGTGAGTATTCCGGTACTATCACTAGGGGTACTTGGTTCAAGATACGTTCACCATAAACCTCGATAGAACTTTGAATGGTTTACACTAAGTGAAGGTTCAAATTCAAAAGATACCTATCATTTATGTATTAGTTTCCACGATGATGCAAAACTTGATCTTGGAACTACATTTGCTTGATCCCACTTGGGTATGTAGGTAGTCACTCTAGTGATGCAGCCGTCTATTTTATTTATTTTACTTATTTCGAAAATGGGGGAAATTATTGGAAATTTTCAAAATTAGTTTTGGGTTTGAGTTTGTTTTTGAAGAGGAAAGAAGTGGAAAGAAGATGGAAGAAGAGAGAAGGATGAATAGTTCCACATCTAGGAAGTTAAGAGAATATATTGATTTATATATGGTTTTCTCTGAGGAAGGTTGGGCCATTTGGGCACCCAAAGCTTTGCTTTGATGTGAGGAGGGAAGTTATGCATCACCACCACACATGCGCCGCCGTCCGACCAACCGGGCCGGGTTCGGGTCTACAATGACGAATTACTTTTTGTTAACGGGTCGAATTCAGAATTTGAACGGACAGATTTGACGGGTTATTTGAATGAAGGGACGCGACCGTTTGTAACGGTTTCAGACTGTTGGAAATGATGCAACGCTTGTCGAATGAACACTTCCTCTTCTACTATTAATAATGACGCCCAGGAACCACAGCAATATAACAATCTCTTTTCTCCTTCTTCTTCTTCCTCTAGATCTGCGACGCCCAGAAAGTGTTGCAAAACACAGTCGTTTCCACCATAGTTTGCAACGCATATAAGGTGTTACAAACGCAGAAACGTTGCAGATCTGTTCTCTTCTTCTTCATTGTATTCTCTACTAAATTGCATCATCAGAGATCAGATTTGAGTGTTCTTGGTCGGATCAAAATCGTACAAGTTTTGAATTCGATTATGTTGTTTCAAGACTTCATTGAATCCTGAAGTCGATGGTTCGATAAATCGTTTGTACCTGTTGGGTTGAACTATTGTCTAAAAGAATCTACACAGTAGATCCTTGAAGTCAGAAGTACAGCAGTTATCATCTTCATCATTCTCGAATCATCGACACAAATTATTCAACATAAATTTTTGGATATTACTTGAATAGATTTATGTACAAATTAAAAAATGATTTCTTATAGTAAAATTTATGTAGCATGTTGCATTTAAAATACCATGTGGGACAATTCTGCGATTTATTTTCCCTTTTAGTATTTTATTCGGGCATCTCCATTAAATCTTACATGTCTCATTTTGCTTGCTATAATGCAAATAGTTCAATAGTTCCTCTGTTTAATTAAAGATTCAATCACATTCATTATGTTAATGTCAGAAGTTCAATAGTCTTAATACAATGTCAGGATTGTTATGATTTTGTAAAGGGCTCAGGAATTTCTGTCAAAACTACAGATTTTAATTCTTATCTTCATGAAACCATCTTCAATTTCCTTCTTATAATGGTGCTGTTTTTGGCAGCTTTTCAGGTTGCCTTTTGTTGCTACTTTTTTGATAGTTATTGTTCTCTTTCATTGGTTTCGTTTTTGCTTACATTTTGGTAAAAATCCTCTTATAGCATGTTTTCTTAAACTATACTTTCAGCGTATCAAATAAAAATAACAGAATATAATTTCAATTTCAAAATTTCAGTGTCATTTCATATTTCACCTTCGTTATCTCATTCATTGCATCAAAAGATTCCCATGTATGTTTTCAGATGGAAAAGAGTTACAAGGCAAATGATATAATGATCGTTTTACTCTTACATGGCAAAAGAGTTAAAAGATTGATTATACTAAAAATTATTATCTTCTTTAGCTTTGGGAAGACATATTTTGTATAAAAAATTTGCTATATGGTTATTTTACTGTTATCTCAATCAACAAAATGGTAAGCTTGGAACAAATTTCAGGTAGGGGAATTCTCATTCGTATCTCATAAATGATGCTTTGTGTATGCATTATATACCAGCAGTAACCTGACTAACTCAAACAAAGCAAACTCACAATGAATCTAATATAAACATTTGCTGTTTTTTAATGTGTTAAATAAGTAAAGTTTGTAAACTTAATAAATCATTATATGGTTTGAGTTGCAATATAAAAAACTTGGTTGTTGTTAATGCAGAGTCTTGATTGCATATGAGAATGGGGTGATGATTCTTTGGGATGTTTCTGAAAGCTTTGTTGTCACAGTTAGAGAGGATACACTGACTTCCAATAAAAGACGATGAAACTAAAATTGTGGATAATCATAATGATGGTGGAGATGAACAAGAAGAAAAGGAAATTTGCTCTATTTGCTAGGTAATTAGTTCTGTATCTATCTTTGCTGTAGGTTACATTAATGGAGATATATTACCATGGGACTTTTCTTCAGACCTATCTAAAAGCAAACAATCCGCCTCATCCTTGTCATCTAAAGCAGGTGTTAAACTTTAACTTGCTTCTGGAACCCGCTGGTTACCGGTCATTGTCGTGAACTGGTCTGCAAATGCTAGTTTAAATGATAAAGGAGGGCAACTTCTAATTTATGGTGGGGACGATACGGGATCTGAAGAAGTGCTAATGGTTTGTGTTTTTAAATCTTTATGGCACTGTTTTAGAGACATGATGAATTTGATTATGAAGACCCTTCGCCGTCGGGCGTATATGCAAGCACTTCTACTATGGCTGCTAGATACATTTTGTTGTAAATGAGGTATTATATGTTTTTTTATGGGTATTAGTTATGACTAAGGAAGATGTTTTTGTATAGGATACCGGCACTAGAATGGTTTTGATGTTTACAATTACATTTTTGTTTCTGTTTATGCTATTCATTTTATATAAATGTGCATTTATATATTTCTATAGACGATTTTTTGTTGATTGGTGAACTATTAATATTTAATGTACAGGGAAAACTATAAAATAAAAAAATGAAAAATAAACTAAAGTTACTGACGAAATAGAAAGAGAATACCAAAGGAATATTCAAATCAAACCATCGTTAATACCGACAAATTACCTATAGATATTTAGTACTAAAATCGCATATATCAAATTACAATCACATATTTAGTTTGGTGTTTTGGAGGATATTGAGGTCGATCATGGAAATTCTGAGGGACCGTTAAAGATTGCAGGGAAATTGAATGGCCAAAATTTGAATATTGATGCTTTTGATCGTGTGCATGGAAAAAGTGATTCAGAAGTTATGCAAGGCTCTGTGACACTGGCTAGTCATGATACTGGCTTGGACTCATTATCAGCAAATATTATGGAATATTTAGATATAAAAATCTATGATGTTATGCTATATAATGAAAATTATTTCTAACTACAATACATTTGATAATGGGAAGATTGTTAATGGGGCTATATTGCAATGCTGTGATTTAAATGAAGAAGTAGGGTAGAATAAAAACATAGTTCATATTGTTGTTGGGTTAAATAGGTTGTGACATGAGCATGGAAAACCAATTCAAGGGGAAATAACATCTTTAGATGCAAGCGGATTATCAGATAAAAAGTTATGTATGGATGAAAATATAATTAATGGGAAAATATGGACAGGAATATGAAGGAGGGAAGTATAGATGTCAGTGCAGTTGGATGTGTGTGAAAGCATTGATAATTCTGGGTTGGGTTTAGTTAAAGTGAGGACCTCATCGCATGAATGTGAGATGAATAAAAAGGTTGTGATTCCTGAAAATCTACTGAATATTATTAAGGTTGGTACGTGCAAAAATGCATGCACAAGATACATTTTTGATACAAGTGCAGGATATATTGCTGCCTTTTCAAGTGGTGCTACTCCTTTTCACAAAAGTTCAAATAGGTTAGAATTTAAAGGTTTGGATGTATTGGCTTTGGAAAAATGCGAGGTGGTTAATACTTGTATGGTAAAAAAATGACAGTGACAGCGATGCAGTTATGGTGCATGGCGAGTAAGATGTGATGATTGGAGTTCCAGATTTTGTGGTTTCTGAAATTTTACCGAATATTATTAAGACTGATATGTGCAAAAATGCATACACAAGATGCAATGTTGATATTAATGCAAGCTGTACTGTTGTTTATTCAAGTGGTGGTGCTGCTTTTCACAAAGTTCAAATAGGTTAGAATTCAAAATTGTCAAATTCTCATATAATTACCTAGCAGGTCTTCTAAAATAAATAAAATTTAAAGACTAAAATACCTTTAGAATGCTGCGTACTTTCTTTCTTCTCAATTCAGTTATATTCTTACTGTCTAAAACACCGCTTCTTCAAACCCCTAGTTTCTAAATCACTAAAGAAAAAATTTAATTTTTCACCAGTAAGTTATTTTTTGGGTTTATAGACTTTTTTAATTCTTGTTCTGAAAAAAATATGAATTGGGTTTCTAAATTAGTGAAGAAAATTTTTAATTTTTCACTACTAAATTATTTTTTGGATTTACAGACTTTACTAAGAAAAAATTCAATTTTTCACCATTAAGTTTCTAAATCAGTGAAGAAAAAATTCCAACCCTAATTTCTAAATCAGTGAAGAAAAAAAATACAATTTTCACGTTTTGCGTGATGAGAAAGGTAGTTCTGGAAATGGTAGGGGCTACTAAGTTATTTTTTGGGTTTATAGACTTTTTTAATTTTTGGGGGACTATTAAGTAAATACTCGGGTTGAAATAGAATTTGCCTTCAAAAATATAGATACAAACAATTAAAAGTAAAACTTTTGAGCACAAACATGACATGAAGTAATGGCATACAACTCTAATCAGAAATCTAAGGACATCTTCTCTATCAATTTCGAACCTCCTCCACCGATCCCTCCCACTTCCTCTAAACCAAAGGAGTTGCCACCTAAAATTGACGTTGTGCGGTTCCAAACTGTTAGGAACTACCGGAATAGGGTAAAGATCCATCTCCAATCTAATCATGCTCAAAACTTCACAAAGAACCAAAATCAGATCAACTATCATGGATTCAAGGATTCAAGAAACTCAAGAAATAATAATTACAATTACAATTCGAAACAGAGTTCTTAGAATATATTCAGATTTGCATTCACAAATCAGAATGTTCAGAATCCAAATCGTGCAGTTTCAAATTAGAATTCTAATCAAAAAAGTAATGGAACTTTCCCACATAAGGCGTCTTCTTGGGCTAACATGATAGAAATGGATGCTTCAACCATAACTTTGATCTGGAATATCAAGCACCTATAATCATCAGCAACAAGAAAAGAGTTATAATGAAGGAGGGAGTTAGCAGGAGGACGACTCCAAATGGAGTAGTTCGGTGATAGCTTATGTGCTTGGAAATATGCCTTATTATCAGTATTTCAAAGTGTTTGTGCAAAGGACATGGAATCCTACCGGTAATTTTGAAATTTTCACAAGAAATAACGGCTTTTTCGTAATTAGATTTGCTGTTGAAAGTAATTGCGAAAAATATATCAACGGAGGGCCTTACTTTATTAATGGAAAGTTGATTATCTTGAAAAAATGGAATAATAAAATAACATTTGATAGAGATATATTAATTACTGTTCCTTTATGGATATTGTTTGCACAAAAAATGGGCAAACACCTACAAGTTGTATGATTTAGTTGATTTTATGTTGTTTTTAGTGATCTGGATGATTTATGCAAATATGTAAAAAGCAGGGACTAAACTGTAAAAGACACACAGATTTATAGTGGTTCAGCCAGAATGTGCCTACGCCCACTTTATATATTATTTCTCCTTTCTTGTTCAGATTACAAGTACAAAGCTTTGATACAAGTATATGAAAGTTGTTTGAAAGTTCTATCCATGCTTGAGCTCTCAAACTTTTCCCTCCTTGTTGTACCCCTGCCCCTCTATTTATAGAGTGAGGCTAGGGGTAGGGGTCTTGGATGTATATAGCTGCTGGTGGGCCTGGGCTGATGCAATCAGGCCTGGCAAAGTTGGTCTGGAACGCCTTGGTCCGGTGGAACTTGGTCTGGTGGAACTTGGTCCGGTGGGACTTGGTTCGGCAGTGCTGTCTTGGAGTTGGTTCGGCAGGGATTGGCTTTGGTTCGGCAGTGCTGTCTTGGAGTTGGCTCGGCAGGGATTGGCTTTGGTTCGGCAGTGCTGTCTTGGAGTTGGTTCGGTGGGACTTGGCTTTGGTTCGGCAGTGCTGTCTTGGAGTTGGTTCGGTGGGACTTAGCTTTGGTTCGGCAGTGCTGTCTTGGAGTTGGTTCGGTAGGGATTGGCCTGGTCGAAACACACCCAACACTTGCCCCCCAAAGTAGGGCATGTGCATGCATATGGCGTGCTTTGCTTTAGGTCATTCATCATGGACACACTCATCCGGTCAAGAATGCCGAACCAACTGGTCCGGTCGTTGATATTCGCCTATAAGTATGGACCTTATGCTTTCGTTATTCACTACCAACTGAAATAGCCGAACCACGCTTGACTACCGAATCAGGTGATTGCCGAATATCTCTTATGTTTTGAACCACCGAATGAACCTGTGGGGTATGAGTGCCGAATGAACCTTCGTGCCTTGAACTGCCGAATAAACCTGTGGGGTATGAGTGCCAAATGAACCTTCGTGCCTTGAACTGCCGAATAAACCTGTGGGGTATGAGTGCCGAATGAACCTTCGTGCCTTGAACTGCCGAATGAACCTGTGGGGCATGAGTGCCGAATGAACCTTCGTGCCTTAAACTGCCGAATGGATTTTTATGACTCGGAATACTGAACGAGACCCGGAGTTTGAATGCCGAACGAACCTTGAACCTTTCATGTTTCGAATTACAAATGAAATTCTAGATTGTACGCACTTGCTTGTTTATATCTCTACATCCTTTGTTTTAACGATGTACTCTTTTGTGTTGCAGATAATGTCTCATAAAGTTGAAACCCGATCAGAAAAGAAGAAATCCCAGGACAAAGAAGATCCTTCCGCAGTGCCCCCAGCTCAGTCAGGACTGGGACGTCATGGGCCCACCCCGAGGTCACTAGTAGATGGGTACAGCCCTCAAGAGCTTTTGAACTCACCTCCTGACTGTTTCCCTAGCTCTCTCAAAGGCGAGCAGCTTGATGTTATTTCTCGATCCTTTGGGATTGACAGAGCGCGCATGCTATTGCCAGGGGAGGAAGTGATGCCATATAATCCCCCAGAAGGATATTTCGCCCACAGTAGGTACCATTATATGTGTGGGGCCATTCCCCCGATCAATGCTTGGATACTCAACTTCATCACCTACTTGAAGGTGGCTCCATTTCAGCTTCAGCCTAACTCCTATGCCATCCTGGTGAGCCTGTTTGTCATTTTCCAGAGGAGATACAGGCGTCCTCCCTCCAACCGGGAGATCCGGTATTTGTACAATTTGAGAGGCTATAAGGAGTCTCCATACATCAGCTTGGAATCAGCCGTGTCTTTCAAGCCGGTCCTGGACTTATATTTGAAGTTCAGCATGTTCAAGAAAGAATGGTTTTTCGTCAAGGATGACTCTGTCTCTATTCGTCGCTTCAGTTCCGGCTGTAAGTTTGAAGCTTATTCATAATTTCCGTTTTGACTACAATGCTTCTTCTTATGTGTTTTTATTTCTTGCTAGCGACAGGTGGCTTTGCGGTCGTAGAGAATGACCGCCTGGTTCAGATGGCTGCGGAAATAGAAGCCATTTCGGGAAGGGATAGGTCGGCTTCTTACTTGATCAGGAATGCTACACTTCTGGGGCACAACCTGATTATACCACATCAGTCCGTGGTCAAGCAGAGAGACACGGCGGAGGAGAGGGCTGCCAAAGCTACAGGAGGGGCCACGGCGAAGAGCAGCAAAAGGAGACCCTTCTCAATGCATCCAGTCGCTGGGGGGAAGAAACTCAAGAAGTCTGATGGACCCTCTCCCAGCACACATCCAGATGTTAAGGAGGAGGAAAAAGTGGAGGGGGAAAAAGGCAAGGATGAAGGAGGTGAGGCGGAGAGCGGAAGCGGTAGAGAAGGTGACGGTGATCGTCACGGCGATGATGGTGGCGAAGGACAGGGCGGTGATGGCACCGGGGCTTTGCCTCCTGGGCAGGCAGGCGTGATTCAAGAGTGGACAGATGACGCTCTCCGCCAAGCCTTCGAAGAGTTGGAGGAAGAACCGGCCTTGGCGGAGAAGCCCAAGAAAGCTGATAAGGCCGGGACCGGCGCCGATTTATCTTCCGGGAGTGCTTCTACTGAGGCAACTTCTGTGATTCAAGGTGAATTTCTCTTTATTCTTTTTAATTCTTGAATGATGGCTCAATGCATGCTGGTGACACTTGGTTTTCATTCTAGGAGCGGGCAAAACGGCCAAGACCTCAGATCTTCGGCACAGGCTTGAACAATACAGACTTCTCAAAGCTTCTGCCAAACCGAAGCCTCCTACTAACCGCCCTGGAGACGTAGTCGGCTATCGTCCTCTTCTTGGGGTTATTGAAGAAGATATACAAAAGAGGAAGAGGAGTCGATCTTCGTTTGAATCTCCTCCTGGCCCTCCGGCCCCACTCCAGCCTATTCACGATATTACGGAGGAGGATACTGAGTTTATGCCTTCCCCACATCCGTCTGAGAATCCAACCGCCACCCCGATAGATCACCCAGGCTTGGTTTGTAATCCGTTTGCGGGTCATCCAGACCTGGACCGGGCCTTTCATGACATCTCCTTCGATGAGGTTACTGGTGAGCACCTTCTCCCTCACAATCCTATGGTACGGGTGCTTGACGAAGCTAAGTCCCTGGACCTTGATTTGCTTACCACCCGGGTTGTAACTCCGAGGGATGAAGCTAAGGCGAACATCGACCGGGTTGCCGAGGAGACTAGGAAATTGATGGGGCATCATGCCCGACTAATCAAGGCCGGGGAGGAAATTGGGAGTGCCAACATTCGGCTACGGTTAATGGTCTCCGACCAGGCTAAGCAGCTTGCCGATCAAGCCATTCAAATTTCTCAGCACGAGGCCGCATCCAGGCAACTAAAGAAGACCATGGAAGAGGCCAGCAGGGTAGAGTTGCGAAAAATGGAGGCCGCCTGCAAGTAGCGGATTGACATAGCCATTGCAACGGTGGATGAGGTTCGACAAGCGGACCTCGAGCGGGTACAGGAATTATCGGGGAGACTAGAGGCCGCGGAGCTTGCTCAGTCCAGGTTGAAGGAGGAGATGGAGGCGATGAGGATATCCCTTCAGGCTGACCGCTCACAATACCGATCGGAGAGGGATGCTGCCGTTGCTAAGCTGCGTGCTTCTGAGGCCCGAATGATGGAGCTTGAGGAAAACGAGGGGATGATGGATGAGATGCTCCAGGATATGTATTTCCGCACTTGGAAACAGGGTAACTTATCCTAGATGGATGATTACCCCCGAGTTATGGCCAGGATTTATCTTCGGGCTCTGGAGGAGGCTAGGGCTGATGCGGATAAAGAGGGTGGTGTGGTCTTCAGAATGGATGTGGTCACTGCCCAGTTTACCAAGGAGGAGAAGGTGGCGGTGAAGGAGGGTATGCGGTTGCTTGCCGCTGAGGAGGCAGGTGCGCAGGTAGAGGATGATGATCAGGATGGTCAGGAAGCAGGCGCTGGTAAGTCTTCCCTTCTAGTCTTTCTGTTAACTTGGTTGCTTATCACTAATGAATTCTTTCTTCGACCGGACAGGTGGGCAGTAGGACAAGGGTAAAGCTCCGACGCAGCCGGCTCCTTGATTTGACCTGGATATCTTTTTGTGGACTTGACATTGTTGTATATGTTAGTCTCAAAACAGTAACGTAACTTTTAGGTTGTAATTACGTTATTTGTAATAAACAACATTATTCTTGACGTGTAATTTTTTAACTTTAGCTGATTCTGTCGTATTTGAATGCTTTTGTTATTTTGACATGTTGTATGAGAAATATAGCTATGCATATGCTTGTATTTAACTTTAGCTGATTCTGTCGCTTTTGAATGCTTTTGTATTATGCTTTTTAACTTTACATTATTCTCATATCAGACTTATGTCTGATGCTTGGTTTTTGTTTTTCCTAAATTCCTTGCGTACTCTTTCGAGTAGGCTGAGTATAGCGGGTTTTTCTTTGGATGCTTCAGAGTTAAGAAAATGAGCCAGAGGCTTCCATTATCTATCTATTTCTATTTTGTTATTCCGTATTAACTATGTATATACCAACATTGTGAGGACATGTTGTTATAAGTGTTCAGGCTAATGATAGTACTTAGGTTTTGTAATTTTAAAATTTATGTATTCAGGGTAACCCTGTGTATTGTTCTTTTAATATTATATACTATCATTCCGCTGTAAGATTCTAATGTTGTGTTCTTCCTTTCTGTTCTATTTTTTTATTTACCCTAAGTTTCTATCTTTTCAACACTTGGGTGTTCGACACACGATGTATTTAGTGTTGACATTCGAGGGTCGAAAAGTCGGATCATTACATTCTCCACTATTGAAATATCAGTAGACAATTTCTCATGTCAGGCACCACTTGATGAACCTGACTCCTCCTTAGAATAGCATTCATCCTCCATTGTCACTTTTCAAAGTCCATGTTCTACTTTTCTATTGCCAATTGAGATCTTGATGCAACATAAGGTCCTCTAACATATGGTCTTATTTCAACTAGAGTACCTTCATCTTCTGCCATACTACCTAACACCTTCCTTCAATAACCAATTTGCTCTGATACTAGATTGTTGAGGAAAATTTGAATTAACATCCCAAACACAATATAAATAATAGGATCGTGTTGATGGTAGAGTAGAACAAACAAAAAACTAATATCCAAAATAAGCAATCACGGATCACTGATGCATGAACAGAAAAGACACATAATTTATAGTGATTCCACCATCGCGAGATATTATACATCCATTTGCGAAAATATATTTTATTACTTTTAATAAAAAAATATCGACAATGGAGGCTAAGAAGAAGAATATGAAGAAATACAGTTTGAGAAGAGTATTCGATCTCTAAAGGATCGTCATCTTTATATAAAGATCATCACTTGGAATTGAAGTATTTTATTTATGGTAATATGTCAATGTCTTATCAAATCTCATGTTGAAATGAGAAATATTTACCTAATTGATTTTTTCAGTTTCCTCCAACATGCATGCGTTTGATAAATCTTTTAATCAGTTGATTATGAAATTGATTAATTACTTTCATCTTCTAAAATAATTCTCTTTTCCATGTAGATAATTCATTGTCTTCTTTAATGGAATATATTTGAGTCATAATTCAACATGACTCAAAATATCTTCAAAATCTACTTTAATATGAAAATATCGTATCACTGAAATCTAACATTATTAAATATAACACTATTGTTACCTATGTCTGAACATCATACATTCCGTAAAGCAGGAATAAGTACTTGAGGCGAGTTATAATAATATCATGAGCAAGAGAAGATACATTACACATATTAATTAAGTGCATAAAGACAATGAAAGTTACATATAGTAGAAGCTCCACAAGGCGAGGACAAATAGCAGATTCAATGACAGCTTGGATATTATCAGTGGTACCATCAGACAAGTATGAAAGTGCCCAACATATGTCAGTTAGAAACTTCATCATCATTTGAGAAAATAAGGCACTAAAGTGCAGGAAGAGCTTGACGTATCATATCAATAAGAAACAATGATTACCTTCAAAAACCACAATATGTATATTGAGACATTTAAGTAACCAACCAGTTCAAAAGCTGGTTGCGGCTTTCCCTGCAGAAATTGGATAAGGTCCTTGTGGCATTCCTTAACATTGAAAGCATTGTATGTTCATTGAATCGTGAAAGAACGGGAAGTAATACCCCACTTGCAATTGGCGAGTCACCAGCAACATTACCTAGTGCCCAAACAGCCTAAATTTTATTGTATTGTATAATTATCTTTGGCTCGCAGTATTTAGCATGTAATGTACTAAAGAAATATCTAGAATAACATAATTCCTGATATGGTAACAAGGAAGGGTAACGAATAAATATAGAGAGAGGAGCTTTAGCTATTCAAAATACTCAATAAAAAATAAATGTTCTATAAAAACAAAATGAGTTGTGGATGCTTTCAATGGTGTGTAACTGTTGAAAAAGAAACGTTTTATTCTGGGAAGCAAGGTTCGAAATTCTAGTTTGTGATTCTGTTTCGTTCATTTGAAAATTTTAAATTTTCATTTTCGTTTTGAAAATTTCGGTTGTCTCGCTTCACTTTTCGTCTCGGTTTTAATAACTTTATGATATATATTTTTCAATATATATAAGCTAATATGTATATCAAATATATATAATTTACCACTATAATTTCTAAAACCCAAAATCTGATATTTACCAATATGAAAATCCAATTTTTGAAGTCCATTATCTTATTTCATTAGACCTATATTCATTTTCAGCAGTATATTTTATTTCATAACCTTGAATTTTCATTTCATCATTCTCAACTCTAAGCTTCCTAGATTTGCCTCCATCACTACCTAATTTCATTTTGAAATTCCAAAATAGAGGGTAAAAATTCACATTACCTATTCAGAACTAAAGACGCCTCAACTATTGTACTCGAATTTGATTTACGTAGCAGCTCACAAGGTTTAAGGATGCTTCAAGTGGTTTACTCGAACTCGATTTACACATCAGTTCAAATGTAGTATGTTCTTCTTTGTTTAATTCTATGTTATGCATCTCTAATCGAATCTTTCACGATTTCACATTTTTGTACCATAATTTTTTTTTGATTGTTTAATCCAAAACCGGTTTTTTTACAGAACTTTCTACCGATCAACGTTGGTACCGGGATGGGAAGACTGAAATCTGGTGTGTCGGACGGAATCTCGAACCTTGGTCCGAAGAGAGTTTATAAAAGAGTGCTAAGTTGTGTACAAATGTGAGGTGACATGACTTTGTATCAAGGTTTCAAATTTCGATTTTCGAGTTCATTCTGGTCATTATAAGTTTTTCAAATTTTGATTCCATTTCGGAAATTTTGAACATTCCGTTTTAATTCTGGTTCCGGATTTCTTCTCTTTTCAAACCATATTTTTATATAAACAGAATAATGAACATTACAAATTTATATTTAAAATGAACAAAACAAGTAATTCTTTCAAAATATTTTATTAAACAGAATAATGAACATTACAAATTTATATTTAAAATGAATAAAACAAGTAATTCTTTCAAAATATTTTATTTTATACCATATTTGCAAAACAATAAAATAGTAAGAGCCAAAGAAAAAGTTCAAACTGAAGTAATTATTTCTTTTGGAAAAACAATTCAATTGTACTCATATTAAACAAGTTGCAGAAAATAAATAATGAGCCAACTCATCTTCAAGAAACTGGTCCATACGGCCCTGGAGCAACTACTTTTCCCCCAACCTTCCAAGTCATCATCTTCAACATATAGAAACCATCCCAAATCCTTCTTCTAATGTGAATACAAAGGCTAAAAGAACCGAAGAAAAACTCTTGAGCCCTTAAATTATTTGATCTTTGGTTCTCAGTTTATATAAATCACGTAATAGAAACCATCCCAAATCACGTAATAGTTTTTTTTTCCTGTTTTACTGTAAAATATTCCGATTTCTAAATAAAATTCATCCTCATTTGTTCCCTCAATAGTCTTATGAATCTAAATCATCCATCTTAGATGAGAGGTTGGGTTTTCTTTTTTATTGGGGCTTTCAGATCCACAATCAGAATTTTAAAGGAATTCCGGTCTAATAACTGATAACTGGACTTGTTAGTAATGAAACAATACATAGTCCTTATAACTGTCAAATTGGGACCGAGTTCAATCCTGGATAGAACAAGGTAAACTCATACCCATATTACCAATGCAGGTTTAGGTCAACCTCGAATTGAAACTCGTACCATTGACAGACCTAGTCTATACTATATTATTATTAGTGAGTTTGATTTCAAGCTCATACAGGCTTTCTTGAAATTTGGCATCCGAAAGGTCTCCAAGTGAACACTAAATCATTCTTTTCCTTTCCTAACATCTCACGGCTCCCTTTCCTCCTTTTTCCCGAGCTGTCAATTTTGGTTTTGCTCCTCTTCAGGCATGCCTTCTCCATTTCCTTCTTTCCCCAGACCTAAGTGATAACGTCCCCTTCGAAATTCTCTTCTTCTAGCCCTAATACAGATTGCGGCTGCGGATTCCCACAAATATTCGACGATGTGATCAGAGCCAGGTGATCAGAGCTCCGCTTATCAACGCTGGCTGCTCCCATCGATCCTCGACATCCTCTTCGTGCGGCACTTCTGTGTTTCCCTATCTCTGGTTCGTTCTACCCCTAGACATTAGTTAACCATTTCAGTTTCTTACAAAACCCTAACTCTATTTGATTAATGGTGTAGAGTTTCCACTATCTTAGAAATCAGAACGCTCTGCCAGCTCCTTTGCTTATATGGGCCATCCTACCCCTTTCAGTTTTCCAATTCTACCGTTCGCTTGAAGTTCAGGTAATTTCCCATTCATGATTTTCATCCATGATTCCCTATTTTTGAAATTAATTTTTCTGGTAAATCTTCTTCATTTAACATGTTTAATGAAAGATTTATTGATATCAATTGTATGCAGATATTTAGTTACCCTTACTATAGTTAAAGATTTAACTATATGTTATAAGCTGAGAATTTTCATTCCTGTTTAATTATAAACTTATTTATATAGTGGTTTTACACGTTTTTCGGATGTACATAGTATAATAAAGGACCTGATCATATATGTGTGGTGGTTCGACGTTCAACTACTGAATAAAGTTTTATACGTGTCATTTAATTCGTAGGAATCA
Source organism: Allium fistulosum (assembly GCA_030737815.1). Taxonomy (NCBI): domain Eukaryota; kingdom Viridiplantae; phylum Streptophyta; class Magnoliopsida; order Asparagales; family Amaryllidaceae; genus Allium; species Allium fistulosum. The sequence goes on along the minus strand of CM060904.1, from coordinate 1,119,337,218 downwards.
AAATTTCATATCACATGCTTTGATGACTGATTATTCCCAATGCCTTGCATGCTGTCATGTATGCAGTTAGAGAAACATTTTTCTCCAACTAACAGGGTAGTGGTTTGATTTCCTAAACATTATATTAATAAAGTTTTGTTTTGCTAACTCCCGATGCCTTGCAAGTTTTATGCTGCTTATATAGATTAATATAAGATATCAATGCCATGTTTTCAATAGCAAAACTTAGGAAACCCAAGATCATAACAAGAATTGTATTTTTCATAATTCCTTCTTTATTTTATTTCTTTTGATTCAAAAGAACGAATAGATAAGTTTTCAGGGTCAAATTTAGATTCAGTTAAGCTTTTCAGATCTATTGCAATAGAGAATTACAAATTATCAATTTAAGATAGAAATCATTTTATCTCAAATATGTGAGATATTTTCCTTTTTTATCAACAGCTTATAGCTAAATAAAGTCATTTGCATCATACTGAATTCAAATTAGTTTCTTTTGTGAATAGTAGTATGAATTTTAGAAAACTATCGAGCATAAATATTTATCTTTGATTGCTTGGTATGTTTCAATCAATTGTAATTTGAGGCATAATTAAGGTTACAAAAATAAATAAGAGCTATAAACCATTAAGTTCACAAGAACTGAGAGCCATTTAAGATAGGCCTTAAAAATGATTAACGAGCCCATGGAAATTTAAAGCTATTACAAATAACTAGACACAATTGAAGCAACACTTCACCTATGATAAGTTATCTTTTAACTATAGTATGTTATCATAAAGAGTAAACGTAAATAGACATAGTCTACAATGTGTTTTGCAGAATTTGGCATATACATTGTTTGTGTAATTGATGTGGTTATTTTAGTTTTTCTTGGGTGATTAGGAAGACATTTTAATAATTTTACTTGGAAAATGCTGATATTTTTCCTCAAGAACCCAGTAGTTTGATTTGAAAAAACTATGTCAACACCTTACCCAATTTTCGATTGTTCAGTTGGAATGTACTGTACGTGTTTTCCATCCACCTATCTAGCTCCACTGGTAAATATTTCTTTCATTAATTTATACACAATTGTATTTCAGTTTATTATGATTTTTCTTTAACGATTGAAATAAACAATTTAATATAAAGGTCATTCACTTTAAATCAAGTATATCTAAACCTGATTGTATGATGGATTATTGATGGTAAACATGTATCTAAAACTATGACTAATGCATCCATTGAATTTGTGTAGTATTGAATTGTTAGCCACTTCGTATAAAGGCATGATGGTTAAAAAAGGTTCACATCTTCATTGTTTTCCAATACGAGGTTTAAAATTTAGTCCCAATTTAGAGAAAAATATTTGGATTTTATAATTTATTTTGAGCTCTTATATCAAAATACTTTAGCTGGAATGGATATTTGAAACCAAGGTTTCTTAAGCTAACACAATAGCTTGGATGATGCATATTAAAAATGCATTGAAAAAGCAGTCTTATATTAGTGTGCGCATCGAGGACGGGGTGCCCTTTTAACTTTTTTTTTGAAGGAAAAACTGCCAATAGCTTATTAGGTATTAATTTTCTTGGTTTATTAGGTGTATACATGTGCATTAGAACTTATTTTGACAGTCTTCACAATATAAGGATAATTTATATGGTTTGTTATGATGTACACTCATTACTTAGATCTATCTTTAATATTCCTGGTGGGTGTGTAATTATGTATGACCATTGTTATTTTATTTTACTTCTCAGCTATGTTAACTTTAAATAATATGATGTGATTACAATAAAATAAATTTACCCAATGACAACGTAGCTTGGATATTATGTGTAATCAAGAAATATAATAAATTACTTAGAATATATTAGTCAGTAGCTCCTAATTTTTATTTATAAGCCCGGGATTAATTCAGTACTTATCATGTAGAATAGAAAAGTCTTTATTCTCTATTATAATATGATGGTATATGAATTTGTAGAATTTGTCTTTTTTCAAATTTTTTAGGTTTATTTTTCATATGTGGTTCAGTTTTATTTTCTATGCCATAACACATCATAAGAAGTATATAACATGGTTTAATGATCTATGTTGGGTAATTGATGCAACAATGATTACTTTATTCTGAAAATTCACACTGCATTTTCAATGGTGAATCTGACTTATTTAAAAAAAAATTAGAATACATAGCAATTACAAATAATTGGTGCAATATTGATTACGCGTAGCTTTAGATATGCAGTTGTGCAACAAATAGCTATAGGGAAAATGCACACAAAACATCAAAAGGATTTAATTATAAATACTAAATTATGTTTGTAGCATATTATCAACTTATTTACTAACTTCGGATAAGTGTAGTCAAGTATCAGTTTTCTGTAACATGGTGGATTGTGTAGCATACTGTCAAATTTTTACTCAGTTTTTGAATGGTAGAATATGTAACATGGTAGATTCTGATAGAACAAAATATACAACTTCATCCGTTGCATCACTAAGTTGCATTCATTTAGTAGTCATAATTTCTTAATGTATTTTCATGTTCACTTTGCTAAATCAAAATAATGGTTTTACTCTTAGCATTCAGCGACTACAGTAATATTTTTGCATTTATGGTACTAAGATTTTTGGATATGTATAAACTGTAATATACCAACAACAAAGAAAATCTAATGCTATTTTACATACTTCTTTCACTTGCAACCAGAAATGCTAACCATCCACACATTATTAACATTTCTTTATCTCTTGGTAGGTAGGTGTTTCTATGATTATGAATCTAGAAGGCTTAAATCAGATATGACGATTCTTCTACCTCAACTAGCTCCACCAGCTACCATGATTCCATAACCAACCCTTTCAGCTATCCACTATCAAATAGAAGCCACCAACCTCTTCTGTTCACCAATTACCATCGGATGGCAGCCTACGATCCGTCATTTTTACCAAGGTATGTATCATTTACGTTTGCATTTTGAACAATTATCATTTCACTATCTTTTGCATTTGATTATATAAATCACTCATAGTTCATATTTGTGGGAGAAATTTGTTAATTTTTGGAAAGGAATTACATGTAAGGATATGCAAATATGAAGCTATCCATTAACAGTGTGCTCTAAATTTAATGTGATTCAAAACTGAATTTTCTTGCTATATTTACAGGGTATTTTTCCATGTCTATGAACATCGTCCATATTGGACTTCATAGAATTTTTTAACATTGGTACTTCGTGTATATTATAGCATAATTAATGAAGTAGGACATACATGCCACAGTTTCTTTTGTTTAAAATTTCACCAGTTTTTTGCTAGAGAATAAACAAAGAAATGTTAGGCATCGGTCAAACATTACTTAAATTTTGATTGAATATAATCGCTCAAACATTACTTTTTTTTCATGTAAACAAAATAAAGTACATTTCATAATAGTTTACGCCTGATTATTTCAATGGCCTGCAAATAACCTTATTAATTTACAAAATATTTAGGTCATTTTCATATCCGATGATGTTTTCATGCCTTTGGGTCATTTCTTGGTAACATGACCTTAAATAATTAAATTGATTGACAGGGCAAATGAAATGGGGATTTACGGCTAGACTTATGAATATATCAACATGAATTCATAAATTGTACCCTATCTACTGTGTTCGGTCAAGTTTCTCAAAACTTTTAGGCAAGTTGCACAGGTCTGAGATTTTAATTAGGTATGATTAATTTGGTCTCTATAGACTGCTGAATAGCAGTAATTACATGTGCTTTTTTGTCATTAATGCTTTTAATTTTTTTTCTTCAGCTGAACTGATTATTATTGATTTTAAAAGTTGTATAATGCACATATTATTGATTTTTTTATGATTTGTATGTGATGTCTTCGATTTTATTTTCGATGTTTGTGAAACATTCTACTTCCTGTCAGGTTTGATAAACATGCAAGATTGTTTGTCCAATTTTACTGTGTTGTGTAATTAATTAAAGTAGGAATAATTGCACATTACATTTGTTTCCCATCCTTTGTGTATGTCGCCAATTTGCTTTTTCCTTAAAGCATTTAGGGGTTCGTATTTGATTTTTGGTGTTTGGGCTCAATAGTGGACATGTATGTTTATTTTGATGTTTGAACAAACACTTCGTATGCTCAACAAGAGCCAATAACCTTTGGACCATGAATGCATGCTCACACAAACATGGACGCATACATACATCGAGATACACACACACACCCAAACATGGACGCATACATACATAGAGATACACACACACACACCCAAACATGGACACATGTACTATTAGGCTGCCGTTGATTGTTACTTCCAATATAAACATGGTGATATACAATGGTATACAGGTTCTACATGATATTAGATAATGCATATAGTAGAAGCATGCTACTAGAGATCCTGAACTGAATTATAAATAACATGTTTAAGCTTTATTTATAGGATATACCGTCTATAGTTCGTACAATGATGAAAGAAAGCTAAATATTAGTATGTGGTATCAAACTGACATCTTTGTGTCTCACAAAACATTTTTTCCCCTTTAGCTCCACCCGTGCACTTTTAATGCCAAAATATATCTGACTGACATCCATAGACAGGTACCTTCTTACCTAGCTTCGTAACGACGATTCCTCCCACCATCATTGTCTTATGTCATTATGCAATTTTAATACAATCATGTCATGTGCAGACTGACGAGAATATCCCACTGCTGCAGTTCATCTTGGAGTCTCAAGGAATCCAGGTGCACTTATCCCCGCTTATGGTTATGTCCTCCTTCAAATTATACAACACACCAACAGATAATGAGTCAATTCTTTACTGTAGTTTTGTAACGTCTATTTAATTGCAGGCACCGCGAGAACTTACCACTGAAATATATTAATATGGTATTCTTCCTGATAATTTGTTTGGACTACTACAACCGCATTTTCGCTCAAACTGTACTTTTTCTTCTAGCATAATACACTGATTATATCCCCTATAAATAACAAATATTCAAACATCGTAACCTCTAATCATACAGATACACGTATTTCGTCTAGCGCTCAATTACACGTCAATGGCCTAGCATGATGTTTTGGTTTCAAATAAATCATGTAGTACATATCTTCTACAAACTGATAGAAAAATATGATGCTGTCAAGTACCAATATCATTTTCTTAAAATACGTTCTTCGTTCCTCCAATTATCCATAAATGGTCTGCTGTTGATGCAGAATCGATAATATAAGATTTATCGGCTACGACAATTTAACTATAGGATGATGAAGTGGACCTTAGCCTCTTTTGCACCCACGATTTACACATTAATGATTAGATTAATTTAAAATTTTCTTTATGATAAAAAGAAATTTTGCTTTCTACATATTCGTGCCCATTTTACTCTTCAAAAATATACGGTAACATAATCCATTAATCTTCGACCACCATCTTTAGTGTCCCTTATTTCCTTTATGTAGTGTCATATAAACGATAAATTCTTTCATGTCCACATGTACCATTCTACAGATATGGGTAGTGCTGCCTTTGGACCAGCTAAATTCAACCAATACCACACCGTATAATATTTCCCCTTAATGAGATTTTATCCCACTTTTACAAAAATAGAACTTATTAGCTTAAATCTAACCGTATCTCGACTAGCTATTCTTTCGTCAAAACACACTATCACAAACTAATTAAAATATACCCGCTTCTACAACTTCTATCGATACAACTTTTCCCCTAAGAAAATTAGCTCACTATCTCATATGCTTTCCAAAAATTTACAATCTCAGTCAAAAACCAAATAGTTAGAATAACTTTTACACTATTGAAACCGTGTTCTGTTCGAACTTCTTTCAAATTAAGTTTTCCACCATTTAGAATACTATTGATTCGGCAATTCCCGATATTGTTTAACAACTCATATCTGTTACTCAACCGAACACTTACCTATACATTTTTGTAGATCATCTGATGTTTGGATCTGATATTTCAATATGACTATTACAAGTAATCGACCGATATGCCCAAAACACCAACACTCCTCTGACTACACTACCAATTTTAAATTTAGTTTAATATTGCATGCATAATTATGCCGACTATAAAATTAACTGATAAATATGCAAACAACATGTGTAATAAAATATATAAAAATATACAACAATGGATCAGTTGCTGTGAAATTATTTACTACAAAAAATTAAACACCATTTGACCATTTCCATGATCCATTGCCTTCAATCAACTACATATATTACAATTATATAAAAAAAATTTAAACATTCAAGTTTAATCTAATTTGATTCTACCATTGTTCGGATATATCAGTACAACTACCGATTGTACAATCAAATTATATGTTTTAGTGGTTCTCCACCAGCGCTTTGTGTTCACAAACGGAATATAATTTTACTAATGTACTACTGTAATTTTTATATGAAGCCACAATATTCAAATTGTACATCCTACTGTTGTTTTTATGTCTATCAATTGTATATTTTTACCAATTTTGCAGAAGATAACCCACACACATACTGTACATGGAAACAAACAGTTTATTTCGATACTGTCTCAGGATTGAATCTGTACAACTGCAGTCTAAGAAATACGACTATTATTCATCCTCTCTAACCTGGTTTTAATACCACAGAAGGGAGGTAGGAAAAAAAAAGCCACAGAACTTTTTTCATTTATTATAACGTTGCATTCGCTGCTGTTCTAGCTGAATGTCAATATACAACCACAAAAAGATACCCATAAAAGAGATCAACCCATAAAATATCAGTTCAGCAACAAGCTGTTACTCGCATGCAAAATATAAAATATTAACGAGGGACGTTTGTAGTAAACCTTAACTTATACTGAGGCAACCCTAAATATCATACATATGCAATAATGAATATACAATATGCCTCTTGCCTTGAATCACCTTTCAACCCAGAGCCTCATTTCCTGATCCTAGAATTGCATGATTCTTCAGCCGGTATTGTTGGAACCTCTGACTCGCATACTCCATATAGTATAATTCTATATCATTTACATCTTCCTATTATTTTGAACTGTTACGGTTATTAAAGTGGAGGTAAGCACTTACCAAAATATCTGCAATTAAATGTTCAAACCGTCTTCATATTTTTTGCTTTACCCATTCAGTAAATTTATGCATTTTGTAGGCTGCATGGTAAGCACTCTAACTACAGCACGCCCCCTATCAATTTTCTACAATGATAATTTCTCAGCAACTGCAAGTCATAAAAAGGGCACTAATGAAGGGTAGAAGAAGGGTGTTGCATTGTATTCCTACTGAAAATAATAATTCATATTCATCAGATTGTACTGTGCATGTCATATGCTGGGGATATAATTAAATTTTCATGGTCTGTCTAAGTACTTCCTAATTAGTTGTTCACTTTGTGAAGTTTTTTTAATATTACATTGATCCTAGATGTCCATGTGATCCATGAACGGAATATTTGTTTCTGGTATAATAAAGGTAAATATTTGTTAATTATATGCATAAAAATACACATTTAGAGATGTTCTGTGTTTGAATTTTATGGCATGCATTATCATATGGATAATTCAATTTTTGAAATTGAGCATGCATAATACCGTGTAATATGACTAGCTGTACAAGTATCTAAGTTTGGCAGTTATATTATTATACGTTGATAATCCATATATACTTATTTAGCAACAGTCGTCAACATAGATCAATTTTTGTACTCTATTTCAATTTATTTATTAAGAAAAATTCATGATACAACGCTCCATTTCCACATTTTAAACAGAACAGTGTCATATAACCAAGACAACACTTTTGATTTATACATCAAATTAACCCTTACAATTGTAACATCAGTGACATTTAGTCAATAAGATAGAATATTGATGGAATTATCATTAATTGCATTGTCTAATAATTTCCTGTTAGGATTAGGATTTGTTGCTCTTTATTTTTACTATTTTTGTCAATAAGTTATGCACCAAATACCATTTATTAACAATTAAATGATAACGTACATTCCTTTTTTCACCAACTCAGGTATTACAAGTATTTCGTGCTAAGACGAAATTTTCCAGTAATAAAACAAATTCAGAAAATCGTTATGAACATAATCCGTGTGCGTAGCACGGGTTCACACTAGTTATATATGATAAGGAACAATAAAGATGAGAGATATGAAATAAACTTTGTGATTACAGGGAAAAAAAGTTGAAGAGTCTTGAGGTCCCACCTTTGTTGGTCATGGTCAAAATTGTTTATTATCAAATAATTTAGTGAACAAACATATCTAATTATAGGTACAAGTGTAACGAATTACATTTTTATGTATGAGCAAATCGTAAAAGTATTATTTTCATAAACAAATTAGGTCAGATTACGCTATAAATTTGGAAAATCTTGAGTATTGACATTTTTAACCCTTTAGAATAAATTGTGGATGGTTTTGATCCTAAAAATATTGTAAAACCAATAACTTTCGATAGCAGCCGAATTAGAATCTAAAACCACTTCCAAATAAAAGATTTGATGGTTTTTCTTTTTGTAGGGTGATCATAATAGATTTTTGACCTTACGGTTTAGGAGATATGACTGTTTTAAGTTTAAATAGTTTTTAGATAGATTAGTTAGTAATTAACTTAAGCCTAATTAAGCACACTTAACAATTCCATGATTTGTGCCCGGGCTGAGTTGACAACCCCTAATCATTTCCTAACTTCTAAAAAAAATTCCCTAACCTCCATTAATTAATTTATAAGCAAAAGACCATTAAACTCCATACTAATTATAACCAAAACAAGTAATTAAAGTGCAATTAACGTAATGATTAACAAAGGGACTCTTGGGATTTCAAAATTAGGCATCTTAGGATTTGTGCTTGGTTCGTGTTTTTGGTGAAATTTGGTATCTATGAGTGATTTATCATCTCTCACTATTTTCTAATGTTTTAAGTGATAAAAATGCGTTTTTAAATTATTTTCCAAGTTGAAAATGAGATCTTTAAGTGTTTTGATTTTATAAATGCTTTATAAATGAATTTGAATGATTTTAAGTTGTCTTACATTGACTTTATATAGATTTACATGCATTGTTGTATCATATAAATGTTAGATTAGATTATGGTCGATGTGATACGTGGATTGTATGGATATGATGCTTGTTTGATTGTTTTTGTGTGTTTGTTTGCATAGAATTGGAAATGGTTTATCTTTGTGCACTTTTGGATATAGATTGGTCCTAGAAAGATTGAAGTTGTACCGATAGAGTTTAGAGTTTGCATTTCACATTAGAGTAGAAAATGGGATGATGATCGATGAAAAAATAAACCAAAGTGACTTGGAGATTTTTTGGTGGAAGTTGATCGATTGGCATTAACCCCCATAGGTCGGCGCTAATCGATCATAGAGGACCAAGATATGAAGTTATGCAAGTGTTGGAGTTTTGCACGTTGACTTGGATTCACATGAGGGTGTACGAGCAAGGCTTCGGGGGACTTAGCCAAAAAATCAAAGGGGATTTCAAAGATCGATCGCCATCGATCGATCCCACTATCAGTCAATCGACAACATACTACGATCAAGGCATGGTCCAAGGTGATGTGTTGAAGCCACATAATCGATCGTTGGTCAATTGGTAGGGTGGTTGATGAGTTTGATTGAAAATACATCGATATACTTTGAAGTTGGAATGGAGTAAACGCGGGGGAATGGTGAAGTAACTTCGAGGCAAATGGTTAGCTACTTCGGGGAAAGCACAACTTTGCTTCATGGAAGGTTGAAGGAAGCCAAAAAATTGGCTTAGTGTCAAAGACGGTCGATCCTCGTTGATCAGCTGATGTTGCGATCGATGTGGAATGGTCGTGACGATGTGGGGAACCCATGTGATCTATCTATCGCGAGCTATTTTGATGAGTGGATATCAAGTCATAGTGAAAAGACAATTGTTATGAAGCTATGGTGAAGATACGGGAATTCCATGAGTTTACTTTGAGTTGTATACAAGGGATGTGATGTGTTACTTTGGGCTTGATGCGAGGAAATCAAGGAACTTTGTGTGGTGTTCCGAGCTTTGATGACTCGACGGTTTAAGTTATTTTGATCGAGCACTTCAAGTGGAGAGTGTTCGTAGGACTTAATGATGGCTCAAGGTGGTAAGTGTAGCGATGTGAGCTGCTGGAGTGGAACGTACAATGTGTTCTACTATTATGTGTGCCAAAGTATCGTTGGATAACTACATGGGTGAAGTGGTGCTCATAAATAGGAATAGTTGAAGACGCTCGCTAAGGGTAGTCTGTTGTGATGAACTGGTTTTTCGATGCTCGAAAATCGACATTTATACGTCTATTGTATAGCATGCCGAGCAATCGAGTGCCGGAAATGCCAGATCATTAGTGGAAAAGAAGAAAGAGGTAGAAGAAGAAAACAGAAATAACAACACAGAATCTCACAATCGCAGCGGAACAATATATAATAGATAATAACATGTCTTTATACAAAAGAACTACAGCTGTTATTTACATATTACATCATCAGAGTACAACACGTCAATAACACAATACTGGACAGTTATAATAACTTGTCCTCACAAATGCTGAATATACAGCATACCATACATGGTGGAATATAATCAAGTACGTGTGATACGTCTTCGTCGTTCAGCTCATCTCCTGAGCCCTATAGCATCCTATCTTGTATCTGTAATACTCGGTCTGACCTGAGCATTATAATAAAATAACACCCGAGTCAGTCTGGAAAACTAGTGTGAGAAAACACACTCAATTTGAATTATTAAAGTTATAAAAATCCTTTGAAAACAAAGGTATCTCGTAAGACCGCGTCTACATAAACACGAAGGGTTTTTGCCTTACGATAACCAAAACACATTATATCAAAATCGTCTGATATTATAAGTGTCTAAACAAAGTAAATAGAAAGTAGCTGAAAAGCTTGCATCTCACGTTTCAGCATAGTTGGGCACAATCAAAACCGTACGATGCTTATTGGAGAATGGATTCCATACAATGACTAAGCACTGGGGTACCACCTATCACGTACACGTCTAGAAAAATGTACCGAGGACCTCGCCGGGATCCCCTACAACACAAGACCAGACTACCCCTAACTTGGATAGACTGAATATGCTATCACCTTAGGTGTTCCCACCCTTTCTGAGTTCTTCCACGCACCGTATTAATAATATCCGAGGGTATCTAGAAAGGTGATAAACATACCCTAATTGGATGCGACCCACTTAGCCTTGCTGCATCTCCCATGATTTTCAGTCATTCCCGGTTGATGAGGCTTGATGCTATGATTACCTTTTAAGGAATTTTCTCTTAGAATGCTCATTCTCCTCCAATGATAATGTACTGATAGCATTTATCCATACAAGTCCGTTCTGGATCCGAACGGAGCGGCACTAATCCGTTTTGGAATCATCCTCAGGATTAGTAGTGATTTGCCCTTGCACTTCAATGCTCCATCCTCGACTCCATGCTCTTTTTTTCATTTCGAAAACATACTCGTTCGATCGAAGTGGTTTTCGGATAACTTATCCGATCCCGGTCTCTTCGAAAACAACGTTCGATATTTCCGGTAAACTCAACCCCGGTTCTTTAGGAAATAAACAGATGAGAATAAAATCGGAAATCATCTCCTAACCGTTAGTGGACAGATTTCACTATCATCGTCCTAGAAGAAGGAAACGAGTTTATATGTACATTATAGCACCTCGAACGATAACTATACTGTATAATTGCCGTGTTTCGCTTAAATATTCCCAAAGTTATGTTTTTGGTCCAGATTTTGATAGTCGGTTATTTAACTATCAAATAAGCAATCATACAACCAAAGAGTTCATTTTCCATTGACAAACACTAAGTCTTATTTTATTTAATTTTAATAAATTAAATCTCTTTATCAAAAGGTATGTACTTATCTTATCGGAGTAAGTACGTTCACTAACCATTCTTTTCAAAATATTTGAAAAACTTTTTAAAAATAAATATGGAAAGCATCCCGCGGTATCAACCATGGATTCACAGCTTAATGGTTACGTCTCTATCCGTAAGGTTATTTGAAAGAGAATCCTAAATATGGAAAGCCCTTTTAAAAATAAATATGGAAAGCCCTTTTTGATATTGAACTATTTTGCAATAATGTGGTTATTTGAAAGAGAATCCTAAAGGTAGTTTTCAAAGATTCAAAAGTAAATTCATATGTCCATATATTTTATATAGTTAATTCGAAAGAATTTACTATTTATTGGTATTGCTATTTATTTACATTCACAATTTATTAGTACTATATTATTTGAGGGTATTATTTATTAGTATAACAATCCGTGGGATTACCATTTGAAAATATGTATTAATTGTTAGTAATACCATTTGTGATTATTTATTAGTTTTAACGGTTATTGTCGTTTGTTAGTGACGGTTAACTATTAGTACTTTGACGAGTATTGTTATAGCGGTGGTAATTGCCTATGTTATTTTCCCAACCTATGTGTTGACATTACCATTCTATTGACATACCAGATGTTGGCAGTACCATATGTTGGCATTTTCCATTGAGTGGTATTTACCATTTGATTATTATACTTGGATATTGGATTTGAACCAACTATGCATATTTCAGTTTAGAAATAATATGGAAAATTCAAGTTGGTACATTTGTACAAACATTGGTTTTTTTGGGAATTTTGAAAGAATATTAAGATTTTGGTAAATGCATAGATATTTGGATCATTAAAAGATGGATATTTGCTTTCAGGGAAAATTTGAGTATGTGGCTTTGAAAAGTATATAAAATATATTATATAATAAGGCTATTGGGAATTTTATAAAAGCTTTAGATATTTGAATATTCTGGAAATTCAATTTGTATAAGCTTGGAGATTTGATAATTAGGAAAATGATTTTGAAAATTTATTTAAAGATATTTTCCAAGAAATATAAACAGAGTCGCTACGGCATAACAACCTATATATAGATAGGTAGATTGCATGGTAAAACCTAAGCAAGGATAATTAATGTATCAAGTGACATTTACCTATGTACACTGATATTAGAATTTAGTATAGTTGGATATCTGCATTATTGAGGATGTAGATAAGAGTTTTCTAGCTCATTTAGTTGTTATTAACTTGTATGATATGTTATGTTTCACTGATTATATTGTAACGACCTGCCGTTTTGGAGTTTTAAGCAGACACACACGTCGTACTCAAACCATTCAAAGGGGTAGATTGTTATGGGGTAAATAAGAAAAAACAGAGAAAGGAAGAAACAAATATAGAATCTTGCAGTGGAATGACAAAATATAATAATCAAATAAACAGTCCATGAAGCTGTTTACCAATATCATTGATTAAACTTTTATAATACGGATCAGAGTTACATACAACAAGAATAAATAATAAATAAATGCAGCGGAACAACATGATGCAGTGGAATAAATATAATAAATAATAATAGTACAAATCTTTGTCTTCATTCTCCAGAAAGTAGTCTTTGATACACTGAAAAGCTCAGACTGACCCGAGCGAATTGAAAAGACAAAACACTCGAGTCAGAACTAAAAGATCTTACGTAAGTTAAATCAACAATAAATTAATATGAGTTTAACAGCGTCGGAGATGTTTACAGGGTTTGACATCTCCTATCCAGTTTCAACGTGAGTGCAATAACTTAAGAGATGCTCGGGATTTACATCTCCTAAGGATCTGTTAAACTACCTACCATGTAGTACAATACGCTATTATAATAGTGTCTACAGTAAAGTAAATTATTAAAATAGCGTTAAGGTGTTACCCATATCCCCCTTAACACATTTTTATATATTCCATAGTCTATATAGTACCATAATTCCTCCGTAAACTGGAGGGCTATCAGTGGGCACTTCATAGGTATGGTACAAACCAAACTCGTAGAAGGCGCGATAAGGCATGCAACAAGGCACGCGAGGCAATTGAAAGTGTGTATGCTTGTGCACACTAATTATGGATCGTGTAATATGGACTAACAATATATGCGGAATGTTATTTATAATTGCTATACAAGTAAATATTCAATAAACTAACTATATAGCAATTCACAGATATAGAATAGTAAATGCAGTAAACTGTAAAAATCACACTAGGGATTTTTATACTGGTTCGGACCTCCCGTCCTACGTCCAGTCCCAGACTTCTATCTGGATTTTCTCTACCAACTACCTCGCTTCACCCGGAGGAACAGGTTTACAACACCCGAACAGCCGAACGGGATTTCGTGCCTCTTACAACACCAAGGACTTCAACAAAAACAAATATAATTGCTGTTGACAACTTGTGCTCTTGATAACATGGATTTGTCACTTGTAGTACACCCTTCCTATAATCTTATCCTCAAAATACGTGAATGATGTTTGTGAAGATTGGAGGAAGTATATTACTTATTGAATCAAAAGATATGAAATAATTTCAATGATTCAATTAAGCAATTAAAATATTTGAGAGCTTTTAGAATGCAAGAATATTTAGAAAGTAAGATCAGAAATTAGAGCAAGAATTCTTGGTTTTGAATCAATAATTTAGACGTGTTTATATAGAGTAAAATGGTTGTAACTCTTTGTGAAGAGTAGCCATTAATAGATATGATCATTGATGAAAGGTAAGAGATGCAACCATTGGAGAAAGAAGTGTCTTTTAGGAAAGGTTGCTCTCTGTTTAAAAACGGTCGACAGGTCAAAAATGGCCGGTAGACAGGATTTCAAATATATAGACGTTATGTGCATGTGTGCACGTTTATTGTGCAACTTAGACAGGAACGGTCGACCGCCCAAAAACTTACCGGTCAACCGGTCACTGATAACTTGCACAATGAATGTGCAATGCATATTATAACGTATATACATCGATTATATTGAGATGCATGATTATTTGAGGATAGATTTTAACAAGTATAATACTATTAACATACCAAATAATCAACCTCTAACGTATGAAGCTCTTTGTGTCTCAATGAATAACTTCTTTTTGTTGATCACGGTTTATCCCTTTGTCAGAAATCAAAACTTCGTAGAATCTGTGACTCAACATTCTCCCCCTTTTTGATTGATGACAACATATATCTGAAGTTCTGAATCTCCCCCTGAATATGTGATCTCCCCTTGAGATTTTGTCTATATTCTTTATATGTATATATATTCCTGCAAATAATTGTTAGCACTTTCTCCCCCTTTGTCATCGACAAAAAGGAGTAATAGATAATGGAATAATATAGGAATGTATCAACCAGAATATCCACTTTCCTCTTTTCTTAAGTGGGACCTACAAAAAATATAATTAAGACCATGGTACCCACTTTTTATGGGGTCCTAAGAGTTAGATCTTAGGAATCCAAACCCATACGGGTCCGGTATCCCCTTTATATATATAATTAGTATTAAAATGTACAGAATTCATAAATTTCTGAATGTACTTGTTCCTAATCAAATTGTTATTTGTTTTAGGAACCCATATTTTGATAGTCTTTACATTTTTCTTCTTATGAAATTTCACAATTGGTTTTGGTTTGGAATATAATAAACTAAGATTCTTCTTAGCTTCAGTCTTTTGTATTTTCTTCTTCCTTTCATTACCAAGATGTTTCTTGGTTTCTTGTTTCTTATATCCCAAACCTTGTTTATTTGAAATAGATTGTGAACTTTCAATGATTTTTGTCAAATTTTCTCGACCTTTGTTAAAGTTAGAAACATTTTGAGTAATGTCATCAAACTTTGTTTGTAAACTAGCTTTTTCTAGGTCTAGAATTTTGACTTTTGCCTTAAGCTCATGATTTTTAGTGGTGAGAGCATTATTTTTCTCTTTTTGAGCTTCTATTTCTTGACTCAAAAGAGATAGTTGAGAGTCAATATTAGATGATGATTCTTGAGATTTTTCAAGTTCTTCTTCTAATATTTTCTTCTCATCTTTTAACATATCTCGTTCAAACTCTGCTCTACTTAAATCTGCTTTGACTACTTTTAATTGACGTTTTATGTCTTTATATTTGACTATCAATTCAGAATTAATATCAAGTAATTCATCAAATGTAGGAATTTGTACCTCATCTTCTGTTGCCATAAAACAAACATTAGCTTGTTCATTCTCCTGATCACTTTCACTTTCAGATGAGGATGAGTCTGAATCATCCCATGTTACTGAGAAGGCTCGTTTCTTTGACTTGTCCTTCTTATGTTTGAAGTTATCATTTTCTGACTTCTTCTTCTGTTCTGGACAATCCTTCTGCATGTGCCCCTTTTTGTGACAGTTGAAACATTCTATAGTTGATGAAGATGGTTTGTTTGATCCAGGTTTCCTTTTGTTGTAATGACTGGCTTTTCGATATTTTAGGAATTTTTTGAATCCTTTTGCAATGAATGCTAGATCTTCATCTTCAGAATCTGATTCATTTTCATCTTTCTCAGCATGAAATGCTACATTTTTCTTTTCTTCTTTTTGTTCTTTTCTAGCCTGCAAATTTGCTTCATAGGACATTAAATTTCCTATCAATTCATCTGGCTTCATGATGGAAAGGTCATTAGCTTCTTCAATTGCTAATACTTTTCCTTCCCATTCACTAGTCAGAGAATGTAGGACTGTTGAAACAACATCAAAATCTGAAAATTTTTGCCCTAATCCGATAAGTGCATGATGAATAGTTTGAAACCTTGAATACATATCATTGATTGTCTTATTCGGTTTCATTTTGAAATTTTGAAACTGACTTTTCAGCATGGCTATTTTGGCTTGTTTAACCTTGTTAGTACCTTCATGAGTGGTTTTCAGCGTTTGCCAAATTTGATATGCAGTAGTGCAGATACTAACACGGTTATATTCATTTTGGTCTAATGCACAAAACAACATATTTATTGCCTTTGCATTTACGGTTGCTGCCGTTTTCTCAGCCGTTGTCCATTCTGAATATTCAGTTGTTGGATTCACTATTTCTTTTTGGGTAGCATTCCAAGCATCATAGCTATTTGATTGCATAAAAAATGACATACGTGTTGCCCAATAGCTATAGTTGAGACCATTAAAGAATGGAGGTCTTTGTGTTGATTGACCTTCCGTGTAAGTGTTAGTGCTAGTGCTTGCGTTATTTGCCATATTACAAGAATATATCAAATAACGGTGTTACGGTTATATGATGACCGCGCTCTGATACCAAATGAAAGTGTGTATGCTTGTGCACACTAATTATGGATCGTGTAATATGGACTAACAATATATGCGGAATGTTATTTATAATTGCTATACAAGTAAATATTCAATAAACTAACAATATAGCAATTCACAGATATAGTATAGTAAATGCAGTAAACTGTAAAAATCACACCAGGGATTTTTATACTGGTTCGGACCTCCCGTCCTACGTCCAGTCCCAAACTTCTATCTGGATTTTCTCTACCAACTACCTCGCTTCACCCGGAGGAACAGGTTTACAACACCCGAACAGCCGAACGGGATTTCGTGCCTCTTACAACACCGAGGACTTCAACAAAAACAAATACAATTGCTGTTGACAACTTGTGCTCTTGATAACACGGATTTGTCACTTGTAGTACACCCTTCCTATAATCTTATCCTCAAAATATGTGAATGATGTTTGTGAAGATTGGAGGAAGTATATTACTTATTGAATCAAAAGATATGAAATAATTTCAATGATTCAATTAAGCAATTGAAATATTTGAGAGCTTTTAGAATGCAAGAATATTTAGAAAGTAAGATCAGAAATTAGAGCAAGAATTCTTGGTTTTGAATCAATGATTTAGACATGTTTATATAGAGTAAAATGGTTGTAACTCTTTGTGAAGAGTAGCCATTAATAGATATGATCATTGATGAAAGGTAAGAGATGCAACCATTGGAGAAAGAAGTGTCTTTTAGGAAAGGTTGCTCTCTGTTTAAAAACGGTCGACAGGTCAAAAATGGCAGGTAGACAGGATTTCAAATATATAGACGTTATGTGCATGTGTGCACGTTTATTGTGCAACTTAGACAGGAATGGTCGACCGCCCAAAAACTTACCGGTCGACCGGTCACTGATAACTTGCACAATGAATGTGCAATGCATATTATAACGTATATACATCGATTATATTGAGATGCAGGATTATTTGAGGATAGATTTTAACAAGTATAATACTATTAACATACCAAATAATCAACCTCTAACGTATGAAGCTCTTTGTGTCTCAATGAATAACTTATTTTTGTTGATCACGGTTTATCCCTTTGTCAGAAATCAAAACTTCGTAGAATCTGTGACTCAACATTATGCCCAGGGTAGATATACCAATTGCGGATCCAGACTGGTGGTAACGCATAGCACCTACTACCACCCACCTCGGAACACACACCCAAATCAAATCAAGGGGTGACCACCAAATCAATCACAAAGTAATAGAATGGTATCGAAGAAATTTGTCCGATGGGAGGAATGACCTCACTTGGCCCGATATGGCTCTTGTTTTAGCCACATCAAGCTGACTCACGGGAGTCAGGGTCACGTAAATAACTCATTCAGAATCGTTTGCCAAACCATCCTACTTCATTTCTGGAATCTCCACTACGTACACAGTTGTTAAAGTGGTTTTTGGTATTGGCAGAGAGTATGACAATATCCGATCCCGGTCTCTTTAACAACCAACCGCTTATTTCACACCGGATGGTTCTTTTACATTTCAAAAGTCAATTCACAATTAATATCAAAATATCATATTCGATTTTCAAACCATATCACTTCGAAATCATATTCACTTCCAAACCATATTCACTTCAAAATCATATTCATTTGTTGAAAATGTCGATAAGATTGGTTAATTAAATCTCGTTCCAAAACCATCATATTTACTTAAATATGTCATTTCACAAATGGTATCGATTTCAAATTCCAACTAGATTGTATTATCATCAAGGATTTAAATATAAATACTTTAACTTTGCACAGTTTGAAATTTTAGAAAATAGTTTAGATAGTCACAAATAGTTTTAATAGTTTAGAAATAGTTTAAATAGATTAAAATAGTTTAAATAGTAAAAATAGTTTAAATTGATTTAAATTTGATTTAATTAGATTAAATAAATTTAAAAAAGGTTAAATAATTTTTTTAAATAGATTAAATAAATTTAAAAATAGATTAAATAGATTTTTAAATAGATTTAAATTATATTAAATAGATTTAAAATAGATTAAACAAATTTAATTAGTTCAAAATAGGTAAATAGATTTAAGGGGCATTTCAATATAAGGACAAACTTTGCAGTCCAATTAGTTTCTAGGACACACATCCACATAAATTAATTTCAAAGCCAAAGTCAGCAGAATAATTACTTTTAAGGACAAAGTCAGCAGTTCAATTACTTTCAAGGACATAATTTCATAGGTTTTTAGCCTTAGAAACTAATTATTTTTTATTTTGTCCTTAAAAGTAATTATTTCAGTTGTGCGTCCTAGAAACTAATTGTACTTGCTAAAGAGGCCCTTGTGGCTAATTTCCACTAGATTTAATTGGATTAAATAGGTTATAATAGATTAAAATAAATTAAAATAGTTTTAATTGATTAAAATAGTTAAATAAATTTTAAAATAGATTTTCAAAGTTATATCCAAACATTTCCAATAACTCAACTCCGATAAATTCATTTATTTTTGACACTTCAACTTTGAAATTCAAATTTAAATCCTTTGAACAATTCATAAAATCAATTCCAATTTCAACATTAACGCTTGGATTATCGAAAATAATTCAGATTATATAAATCAATTTCTGTTTCAAAATGCCAGTTAACTGAATTCAAAATTTTAAGGAATTAGAAATCATTTAATTTAACCACTCCGGTGTTTGTATATAATTTTCTACCCTAGGGTCAAGTGATACGGATATTTATCATTTCAATCCGAAATTTAAAATTTTACGGTTATATATCATTTCAAACCGCAATCTCGAATTAAATAAAAATCCATAAAATTGCTCGAGTCTATCATTTCAATCCATAACGATTTTTCCCTAATCTATAGATTGTTCAGGTATGCATCATTTCAACCCATAGGGAACTTGCAGTGTTATAACAATATAAAAATACAACATCCAGTCATCCAATATCAACAATCAACATCCATCACAATCATCATCCAAATCAACCAATAAACATCAATAGATAACTGATTATCATTAACAGGTATTAAACTGACAATTAAATTCAATATTAAATTAAACGATGATTAAATGCAATAGAAGTCAAATTTGACTAGAATGACAATTTAAACATACCAAATATCAATCAATAAATTTCTAATCACATCATAAATTTAATTTAAATAACAAAAGATAATCTAGAAGTTGTGAGTGGGTTAAAACACTCTTTAAAATCCAAAATAAGTTTCAAGTCCTAATTCCATCGTATGAAGAAGTTAGCCTAAAATCAGCTTATTTCAAATTGATTTCAATTGAATTGAATTTAATTGATTTCTATGCGTTTTGAGCTCGTACGATCAAACGACAAGTCTGATCGCTACGAAACTTGAAATTCTATAATAATTCACCGTTACGGATCCGATGAAACTGGTTTCGTCGAAATCCAAGTCAGTGGCCAAAATGGCTATTTTCACGTTAATTAAATAAATTAATATTAAATTAATTAATCGCTTTTTTATTCAATATTTATAAACTAACAAATTTCATCATTTTTGATTGCTTAGACATTTATAATAATTTAAAACAAGTTTACATATAATTTCAGGGTCAGTTATTTTTACTAATTACAGTGTTTAATTTCAACTGAAATAAATACAGTAATTATCACTTTAAATTCCAATAAATCCATTTATTTGCCTTTTCATCTTGTTATTCAATCAATTGTCACCTTATAGATATAACTAACATTTGTTTATATCTTATTACACTAAAAACCTATAGTTATCATCTTAATCTTCATTAACGTAATATTTAATAACATTTAATTGCAATAAATCCAATTATTAAAATTTAAATTCCAACAAGTTGATCAAACTAGATTTAAACCTTTATATTCCATCATTCATGGCTCTATGTATACATTTAACATTGGTTTTTAATTTATTACGTTGATATTCTACAGTCATTATCTTAATTCATTTTAACGCTGTATTTATTTCATTTATTGCAATTTATTTCTATTTTGAATCAACAAGTTAAACAAATAGGTAACAAATAACAATCGTCACCATTTCTACATTTAATAACATTTGTGAGTTTATTATTTACAAGCAAATGTTATAACAACTCTCATCACACTAATTTTATTCAATTTCCAGTTATTACACATTATTTTATTAATTGATCAACATTTAAATTATCAATTGCTCTTTTAATCCAATTATCAATTAATACACACCTTATTATAATTAATTTACACTATATAACCAATTATAACTCTTTTAATCATTTTAATTAATTGGAATTACATTTAAAGCAGTTATCAATTACCTTAAATTAATACTATTACATTCATTCCAATTACAAACTTATTATTAAATCACAAATTTTTATTTCTTCCAACATTAAGTCACAAAATCTTATTAAATTAATAATTTTTAATTATCGAAAATTATGGGTCGTTACATATATACTATGGATACTAACTATGTGATTGCAGGTAACCTTTGTATATAATTACCCTTAATTGGGCTTTATTAATTAGTAGGAAATGAACTATGTTAGGCTTGATCATGTAATGGGTACGTATGCAGTCACATTAATTGGTACCATGACATAGTCCACTTGCCATTCATTCAATATCCTATATTTGTATATATATTCATATAATGAGATTGCAAGGTAGCGGATATTGGTTTCTACTTTGGGAAAAGATAAGTAGGAAACAACACTCTGAGTATTTCTTATAGTTATATATTATGAGTTTATTAAAATACGTCAGTTAAGTCAATAACTATACACCACTCTGGTATATACAATGTTATTGACTATTTGAATCATATCACATCATACTTGATCGCTATATAAATTATGCTACATCTCCAGTAATAATGGGTAGTTTGTTAGAACATCTAGTTTATGTTTCAATGATAAGAACTATACAATAATATAATTATATATATATATATATATATATATTCACACACACTTTATCAAGATTAAAGGTATATGCTACAAGAAGACACCATGCTCTAAGATATTGAGATTCAAAGAGAAACAAAGATCTATCTACCATACTGTAGTTAGTAAGATTATTCTATTGTAAAAGAGTCTTAGATAAAATATTATTAACGTCTCCTTGAGTATATATGCATACACATCACACGCTATTTCATATGCACTGAAATTAAGTTGAAAAACCATTTTTACTATTCACAGAAGTCTGAGGTAAAACTACAGACGTCTATGACAATCCTTGGGTAATTATTTTCTAAAGTCACAGACGTCTGAGATTTTTCCATAGATGTTTGTCGTATGAAAAATTGCAAATATTGAAAAGACATTTCTGTTGAGACAAAATGAAATTACCCTTCATCAAAATGTTGTAGCCATTAAAGTGAATAGAACTTCTCTAATAGTAACAACTCTTCGTCTGCATCCTTTTAAATCTATAAATACTACTTTGATTGAGATATAGAAACTAAGAAAACTTGAATTAATTGAATCTTTTCTCTCTTGTTTTCTTATCACTATTTTGTGCATACATTGCTTACACTCTCAATCTATTATAACCAAAATATAATTTTGGTTAAACCACTTCCTACAACTTAAAGCATTCACATTCACATACTCAAAGGAGATCATAGGAAGATTTTTACTATCTGTCAAAAACCATGTTATGTGGAACACAAGATTGTCAGAGATATACTTTTGTATTAGCCTATTCCTCCGGACGAAGCAAGGGTCAGATGGTTAAAAGAAATACCGAAGGGGAGCTTCGGGACTGGACATAGGACAGGAGGTATGAACCAGTATAAAATATCTGGTGTGATCGTTTCTATTATTTATCTTACATTCAATTATTATACTCTGCTTATCATAGTTAGTAACACACACACACACATATAAGTTGCATAATTTATAAAGATCCTATAGACTTTCAATTGGTAACAGAGCAACGTCATTTCAGTCTACGGTAATACGTAACTGAAATCATTAAAATGCCAAGTACATTTCGAGAAGGTTAATCAATTGATCGTCCTCCACTATTTATTGGTTCTAATTATGCTTATTGGTCAACACGGATGCGAATTTTTATGGAAAAAATGGATTACAAATATGGCTAGCAACTCAAAACAAAAATGAAGCATCTGACACTGATATTGGCACATGGACTGATGCACAAAAAGCAGAGGCATCTAACAATTCCAAAGCTATGAATGTATTATTTTGCTCACTTGACAAAAATGAGTTTTCATGTGTCATGCTCTGCAAGACTGCATCGTATATATGACGCACTTTACAAGTCACACATGATGGCACAAATAAAGTCAAGTAAACAAAAATTTCGATTTTACAAAACCAATTCTCATCTTTCAAAATGAAAACAGGTGAATCAATTATTGATATGTATGCAAGATTTCAAACCATTCAACACGATCTCGTGCACTTGGAGTTAAATTCACAGATTTTGATTTAGTCATGCGAATTTTAAACTCTTTGACAAATGACTGGGAAAGAAAAGTTTTAGTCATCAAAGAAGCTAATGATCTTTCTCAACTAAAAGACGAAGAGCTAATAGGAAATTTGATGTCATACAAAGCTAACTTGAATGCTAGAAAGGATCAAAATCATGAAAAGAAAAACATAGCATTACAAGCAAGTAACGAAGGTTCAGACTTAGACGAAGAGGAGATTGAATTTACTGCCAAATATTACAATAAATTCAAGAAGTTCAAGAAGATGACCAAATTTCAAAATGGCGGCAAACCAAACACTTCAAATCAAACATCGTTTAAATACTATGAATGTGAGAAATTTGGCCACATGAAGAAGGACTGTCCACAACTTGATATGGAGAAAAGTAAAAGAAAATTCAAGAAATTCAAGAAAAAGAAAAGAGCTTTTCAAGTAACATGAGATGATTCAGATTCGTCTTCTTCTTCAAATAGTGATAGTGAAAGCGACTCGGAACAAGCAAATATGTGTTTTATGGATAACAGTGATGAGGTACATCCTGAACTTACTTATGATGAATTAATTGAAATAAGTATTGAATTAGATGATAAATATAGAGAAACAAAAAAAATTAAAGAATCTTACTCAAAAAATCCACCTTCCGCCTATGTCAAAAGGTCTTTAAGCAAAGGACGAAAAGAAAGAAGTTCATATTAGACCTTCCGAAGAAGTCGAAGGGATGCAGTCAACAATATGAAGCAATTCAAGACCTTTCGGAGGGGATGAAGGGTTTCATTCCACAAAATTCGAAAAGCTCTTACCTTATGAAGAGGGCAAAGAAGTTAGGGCAAGAGCATGCGTGTAATGACCCGCCTTTCATTCCATAGAAAGACGCGTCATTATTAAGAGAGAAAGGGATAGAAAAGAGAAAAGATAGGAAAGAAAGAACTAAACAACATCAGAATCACACAGCGGAACGAATAAAATATATAACATCACATAGTATGCAACATCTATCAGAGTTACACAGCTTTATATCACAATACATTAGACAGTTATAAAACCTATCTATCATACAACTCAAGATACAACACAAATATCAACACAGCGGAACCACTATATATCTACAAACGCTGAAGCCTCCTGCTTCGTATCTCCTCCAGAATTCGTCAAAGCTAACCTGAATCCCTTGGCTACTCGTAAAAATTTGAGTACCCAAGAGTTTAAGAAAACAGAAAATAAACTCTGGGTCAGACATGGGTCTGGTGTGAGTAAACGGTTTAAAGTTGTTTAATTTTGAAAATCATTTGAAAGAAAAAGTATCTCGTAAGATTTTCTAAACATAAACACGGAAAAGTTTTTACCTTACGATAACCAAAACATTTGATAGGAAATCCAGTGAAATTATAATAGGGTCTAGGGTTTTCAAATAAATATTCACATAGCTGAAATTGTTACAGTATTAAATTCCAGCATACTAGCCACAAAGTGGGTTATAAAATCAAATCCGAGATCACTTATTGGAGATTGGATTCCATACAATGGCAGGGCTACTGGGGTACCGCCCGTCACAGTACGTGGCCTAGATCACCATACCGAGGATCCACCCTAATCCCCTGCAACACAAGACCGAAACTACCCCTTACTGGATAATCCCGAACAAGACAACCCCGTAGTTGTTTGCAACCAACTGCCCACACAGCCGAATAAAAAGGGACCTCTAGACAGGGGAAAATCTCATCCTACTTGGGTGCTACCCACTTAGCCTTGCTGCACCTCCCATGTTTTAGCCATTCCCGGTTGATGAGGCTTGAGGCTACGACTACCTTTTAGAACACATCTATCTTAGAATGCTCATCGTCCTCCAATGACGATGTTCTATAAGCATTCAATCCATACAAGTTCATTCCGGGTTCGAACGAAACCGAAGGCATTATCTCGTTACACTCATTTTGGAATCACCCTCAGAGTTAACGACAATAACCCTTGCACTCTGAAAATTCATCTCGAACTTCACTTGAGATTCACGACCTATCGTTTAATTTGGATCGATGTTGTTTTCGGATATCCAATTCGAAAATCCGATCCCGGTCTCACCGAAATCCAAAACGTTTCTTAAAGGCCAAGTTGTTTAAGGTTTAACAATTTAATTCAATATCTATATTCACACAAATAGATAATTCACATTATCACAAATAGATAATCCATATCATCACAATTCAACCAAAGCATCTCATATCACCAAGCAACACATATCCCATATCAGAGATATCACATAATCCAAGGCATCAAATATCATTCAATCATCCATAAGCAAGATTAATTAGTTACACCATCTCTAGTTTTTTTTAAATAAATTAAATTAATTTCTTCCATCATTATAAATCATGCTTACTTAACCATTAATTAATTACAAACCAATTAATTAATCATCCTTTAATTATCCATCTTAATTAATCATCCTTGATTAATTATTCTTTAATTACATTAAGAAATTAACCTTTAATTAATTGCACAAATTAATTCTCCTTAACCAATTACAGTAATTAACCTTGAATTATTCTCATAAATTATTAATTAATTACTTCCATTAACTAATTAACTAAAATTAATTACATCGATCCTTAATTAATTACATTAATTAATTATACTTTAATTAATCACTTCCATTAATCAACCTTAATTAATCACATATAGCAATTAACTATCCTGTAATTACTTACATTAATTAATTAACTCCTTATTTAATTATCTTTAATTAATCCTTTAATTAATTACACTAAGTAATTATCCATTCATTAATTATATTAAGTGATTAACCTTTAATTAATTTCACTAATTAATTATCTTAATTAATCACCACCTTAATTAATTAAGATAAATTCTTTATCTTTATTAATTACTTATTAAAATCTTATTTAATTTAAATGCTTGAAAATTAATTTATACAAAACTCATTTGAAACTCTTTGATTAATTAAAATTAAATAATCTTTCTTTATCACATCTTAATTCAAACATTATCTTATTACATTTTAAAAACACTTAGGAATTTAATTACATAGTTAACCTAATATATAATTACTTTAAAAACAAAACAAATTTAAATCATTTAACTTTTACATTTAAAACTTGATTTAATAAATTGCTTTAAAACTTAGTCATTTTTAATAACTTTAAAACTTGGAAAATACTTATCCTTGAAACTTATTTATTTCCATTTGGCTTTGAAACTTTGTTTAACATTTACTTTCACAATTAAACCTGTTAACATGTTCTTTGTTTAAAACTTCAAACTAGGTAACAATTCAAAACAAACCCGAGTCTAACAAAAGAAAACCCGGAGCAAAACACGAGTCACTCGCGTTCACTACCTACTTCGAGTCGACCCCGCAAAAATCTTGAGCAACACACGAGAAGGCTTCGTCTTCCCCAAAGCCCAAACCAACCCAGATACGAAAATGCACACGTGCACATGCACGGCGGCTCCGACCACCTTCGATCAACGCTGCGACACTCTTCAAGTCGACGACCACCTCCTCGGACGACCCGACCACCCAGTATCGTTTATCTCGCCTGAAATCGAAAATGAACCACTCAGCAAACTACAGGAACCCAACACCTCGACTAAAATCGCCACTAGCCATCACCTGCGACCACCGGACTCACGCCGATCACATTAGAACTTCGCTTTGACTCGCAAAATCGATTCCACCCCTAGCGATCACCTCTGACCTTCTTACGGCAATGTCATCACTTCGAAAACATCGGCTACCCAGACTGATGACTAAACCCTACATCGTCATCCCCTGGCCACCATGGTCATCATAAAATCCCCTCACCATTTTTCTTGAGTTCCCCTACCTTCCATCCTCCTTCAGCCTCAATCTCGACACTTCCCTCGCCGTCGATCATCGGAAATCAACAAAATACCCAAAATCGATCAATTTCAGATTTCCCAACAAATACCATACTAAAAATCATGAAACCTATATCAAAATTCATGAATTTCTAATACCAACCAGGTTCTATAATCAAATTCTGAAATTATGATGATTGATTTTTAGCTTATTTTTAGATCATCACTGTTATTCATTCTTTTAAAATAATTGCCAAATATAGATTCTTGAAACCATTTTGAACATTGACATTACACTGTTATAATCATACTTCATTTATAAATCTTAGCCTAACATTGATTACAGGGGAAGATATGAATTTTTGAAGGTAGTTTTTGATCTTATAAAAACAACAGAGGCCAATATAAAAGTATATACACAAATATTTCCAGACATATCACCATATATACATACATCCACATTCATTTCATACATGCAAACTTCATTCACTACATCACATGCATCACATATAAACATAGATTAAACTGTTTTTAAAGAAAGTTTACTCACCTAAAATAGGAAACAAAGGACAGATTTCTTGTTCCAGGCTGATGTATTTGATTGATGATTTGTTTGCTTTATGTTGATCTGGAGTTTGATGTTTGAATTGAATTGCAATTTTTGAAACTGAAGCTTGAAAACTAATGTTGCTGTTGAATTTGATTTCCAGGTTTGTGTGTATATATATATATATATATTAGAAAGGATGAAGGAAAAAGATTGATGAGAAAAACATTGAACTGAAAAACCAGATTTTCTTTCAAAATATTATATTTAATATTCCATTAAAAGAGAATTAGGCCACTTGTATTTGCATGAAATTATTATCACACAAGTGTCCATACAAGTTTTGATTATTTTACAAATGTAAAAATCAAGAATTTTATGTCTAAACCCTTGCTTTAAAAATCTCTTATTCTTTTATATTTATGCAAATATGAATTTATATTTATATTTATTTATATATTACTTTTGTTTGAATAAATTAATGTATTGTATGTTTTATATGTTTATGGATTATGTTTTAGACTTTTATATAAATTTACAAACCATATTTATCAAACAAATTTAAAAAGAAAGTAAAACCAACCTTTTATAAATCTTATTTAAACTTTAAACTTAAGTTAAATATTTTTAAATAAATATAGATGTTATCTTTGCTGTTAAGAAATATAAAGTTAAATTTCAAATAGCCTTTGAAAAGCATTATATTAAATTCAATCATAACTTCCAAATTACTATATATATATATATATATTAAATTTTGAAAACATGTTTTTATTTGTTAAATTAAAACCAAAGCCCTCCTATTTACAATATATATACAAATATATATACATTATAAATAGAATACATTTTTATTAGCTTTGAAAGATAAATCTTACCAATTAAATATTTATAAAAGAAGATTATTATACCAATTTAAATACTTATTAATAAAGATTATCAAATTACTATTGCCAAAAATTCTGGGTCATCACAATGTGACTCTACAGCAACCATTTCGAAAGCATAATAAGCCTTTTGGGCCTGTTGGAACACCTACTAAATAGCTTTCAACGGTGTCGAAAGGTTTATGATAAAGACAACATTCAAGGAAAGCACGACTCTTGTTAGCATCCAAGTAAAAAAGCAACCTTCCAACAAGGTCGAAGGGTTCACAATAATCGAGTAAGAGAGAAACCCTCCAACACGATCGAAGGCTTCACATATCATATAGATGACAGACCTTCCGATAAGGACAAAAGGTCGCTAAAGGAAAAAAGAAGGGTAGACCCTTCGGCAATGCTCAAAGATCCACGATGGCATGCGAAAGGAAAACCTTTCGACGAAGTTGAAAGGTTAGCAACTGCATATAAAAGGGGAACCGTTCGACCCGGTCGAAGGCACAAGGTCGAAAGCATAGCCGCCGACATCTATAAATAAGACCCAAGGGGTCCTGTTTTTAATGCGGATTTTCTCTCATTCTAACCTTGAAGCTTTATCATAAACCTTTCGACATCTATAATAAAGCAAAGTTTTCTCTTGGATTAAGAGGGAAGTCCTGAGCTTTGTGAATTACTTTATCGTTTACTTAAATCTTTGCTGGCTTAACTCCTTTTTTTCAGGTTCAACCCCATCGAAAGGTTCTTGCCAACAGGGTCGATAGCATTCCCATACAAATAAACACTGCAACCCACTGAAGCCTACAACTCTACGATATGTACCCACTGACAAGGTCGACAGCTTGATTGGCTAAACAGTCACTAAATCCTTCTGAAATCATTAGCACAACGAACAAACCTTTTGACAAGGATTAAAGTCTACCTTTAAAGGGTTTAACTCGGAGAAACTTAACCAAATCGAAAGGAAAACCTTTGTCAGAAACCACAAACAAGCTCATCAAGGTCGACAGCTCTTTTACTATAGCAATCCAATAACCTTTCGACATTATAATCCAAGTCATCAAACCCTTCGGTAAGGTCAAAATTGAAGGTGATCATTCACAAACCCTTCGACCAGGTTGAATCCAACTTCATACAAGCTAACAAACCTTTCGACAAGGTCAAAAGCTACTTCCTACTCAACAAGGAATTTGATAACCAGCTTAAACCTTAAGGTAGCTTACATCCTCAAAAGGATTAACTCAGAAGAATCCAATTTAGCCCAAGAAAGGAGACCACAACCTTTCGACGATGTCGAAAGGTCTGATTCGAAATATATATATATATATATATATAAGAAAATTGCAAAGGCAATCCTTAAGGCTGTCAAACCCTTCATCCAAACTGGAATAACCACATTAGCTAGAATAGTTTCGGGGTGTTGACCATAAATTTGGTTAACAAGGAATATGTAGGAAAGTTAACTAGATCAGAATTAGAAATCAGATTATTGAAAGATGAAAAAATTATCTTAGAAGAAGAATTAGAAATTGTTCAGAAGAAGCATGCAACATTATTATCTCAAAATGACAAGTTATTAAATGATTTAGAAAATTATAAGTTAGAAAAAGTAAATCTGGAAAAAGAAAAACTAAAATTACAAGAAAATTTAGATTCTAGAAACTTTGAAATTTGTCTTGAAAGTAAATTAGAAAAAATAACAAATAATGTGACAAAATTCGACAAAGGAAAACAAAAACCATCTGGAAATCAAAATGGATTAGGTTTTAAAAACAAACAAAGGCCAAAGCAATATAGCACTTTATACACAAAATTTAAAAAGCCAAAGTTAAAAACTAAGTTTAAGAATTCATATACAAATATAGTCAATATATGAATTCAAAAAACAAATAATAAACTAATTAGACAAAAATATATTGATGAATATTTACAAAAAAATTGTATATAACAAAAATTACATTTCTAAGGGAACCAAATCCTCATGGATATGGCTACCTATCCACTAACATGTAGGACCCTAATCAAAGAAGGTGGGTACCAATTAAAATTATCTTATTTTGCAGGTACCCAAAATTAAAATAAAAAATAAAGAGAAATGGATACTCGATAGTGGTTGTTATAAGCACATGATTGGAAATGCTGATATGTTATCAAATATAACATATATCGATGGTGGCACCGTAACATTTGGAGATAACTCAAAAGGATTTATCATCGGCATTGGAGAAGTCATCAATATCGGTATTTCTAATTCTTCTATAATTATTAATGTTTTATTGGTAAAAAATTTAAAACATAACTTATTAAGTATAAGTCAATTATAGGATAAAGGATTTAAAATTGATTTCGAGAAAAATAAATGTAATATTTTTGATTAAAATAAAAATTTAATCTTTGAAGGATTTAGAAATCGAAACATATACGTCTTAAACATGAATGTCAAAAACAATACAAATTTATGCTTAACCACGAATCATGATGACCCTTGGTTATGGCATAAACGTTATTGTCATATAAATTTTAAGAGTATCAATAAACTAGCTAAAAATGAATTAGTAAGAGGATTACCTAAAATCAACTACAAGGTTAAAAACCTATGTGATGCTTGTCAATTTGGTAAATTAAATAAAAGCTCCTTTAAATCTAAAAAGGAAATTTCCACAAAACAATCTCTCAAATTACTCCATCTAGATTTATTCGGACCAACTCAAGTACGTTCAATAAATCATAATAAATACATTTATAATTATTGATGATTTTTCAAGATATACTTGGACATTATTTTTAAAACATAAAAGCGACACTTTTGAAATGTTCAAAATTTTTGCTAAACGAATAAAAAAATTAATGAATTTAAAAATAAAAAATATACGAAGTGATCACGGAGGTGAATTTGAAAATGAACTATTTACCAACTTTTGTAACAAAAAGGGAATTAGTCATAATTTTTTGTTTCCTCTAACACTACACAAAAACAGTGTTGTAGAAAGAAAAAATTGAACTTTACAAGAATGTGCATGAACTCTACTAAATAGTAGTAACTTACCAAAAAAATTTAAGCCGAAGTCGTTGCTACTGCTTGTTATTATTAAATCTTGTAACACTTAGACCAATGGCTAAAAACACAAGCTACGAAATATTTTTTAAAAAGAAACCGAAAGTATCATATTTTCATGTATTTGGGTCAAAATGCTTCATATTAAACACTAAAGATAATCTAGGAAAATTTGATTCTAAAGCTTATGAAGGAATTTTCGTTAGCTATTCAGATCGAAGCAAAGCATATAGAATCTTTAATAAACAAACAAATATTATAAAAGAAAGTCTTCATGTCTCACTTAACGAAAATTTTAACAAAAATAAATATCACGATGATGAAGAATTAATAAATAAAACTAATATACCTATACATGAAAATAATAATAATAATGTCAATAACAGTAATGATAATATAATAACATCATCACCTAGAATATTAAGAGACCATCCTCTTAATAATATTATTGGAGATTTAAATACAAGAGTATCAACCAGAAAATAGTTAAATCAAATGAGTCATGTTGCATTTATATCAAATTTTGAACCGAAAAATTATAAAAAAGCATCAAAAGATGATTTTTGGAATATTGCAATGGAAGAATAACATAATCAATTTGAAAGAAATGATGTTTGGGAACATGTACCAAGACCAGTCGATCAATCTGTAATGGGAATGAAATGGGTTTTTAAAAATAAAGCAAATGAAATGGAAATATTGTACGAAACAAAGCAAGATTAGTAGCTCAAGGATATAATCAAGAAGAAGGAATTGATTATAACGAAACATTTACTCCTGTAGCTCGTCTCGAAGCAATACGAACATTACTGGCTTTTGCATGTTATCATAATTTTAAACTTTTTCAAATGGATGTAAAAAGTGCATTTTTAAACGGATTTATAAAAGAAAAAGTGTATGTTGAACAACCTCTTTTATTTGTTTACGAGAAATATCCTGATCATGTATTTAAACTTAAAAAGGCCTTATATGGATTAAAACAAGCACCTCATGCTTGGTATGAAAGATTAAAAACTCATTTACAAAGTTCCAGTATTCAAATTGGTAAAATCGAATCCACTTTATTCATAAAACAAGAAAATAATAATATTTTAGCTATATAAATATATGTTGATGACATTGTATTTTGATCCACTGATGAAAAATTATGCACTGAATTTTCTAAAATAATAAAAGATGAATTTGAAATGTCGCATATGGAAGAATTAAACTATTTCTTAAGATTACAAATAAGACAAATAGAAAACAGAATTTTTGTAAATCAAGAAAAATACTGTCAAGATTTATTAAAATGTTAAATGGAAAATATATCAAGTAAACCAACTCCAATGGGTACTACTCTACATTTAGATAAAGATGAAAATGGAAAAGATTTTGACCAAAAGTTATATCGAAGTATAATAGCATCTCTGTTATACTTCACAACTAGTAGACCAGATATTATGATGAGTGTATGTTTATGTGGTCAGTTTCAAGCACAACCAAAAGAATTACATCATCAAGCAGTAAAACGAATCTTAAGATATTTAACAAACACTAGAGATTATGGACTTTTCTACCCAAAAGGAAGGTCATTCGAACTTATGTCATATAGCGATGCTGATTTTGGCGGTTGTAAAATGGATAGAAAAAGCACAAGTGGGACATGTCATTTTATTGGTCAGTCCTTAGTTTCGTGGTTTAGTAAAAAGCAAAACTATGTTTCCTCTCGACATGTGAAGCCGAATACATCTCAGTGGCTTTAGCATGTGCACAAGTAATCTATATGCAACAAACTCTTCTAGATTTTGGTAAAATAATAACCAAATCTCCTAGATATTGTGATAATACTAGTGCCATAATTTTATCAAAGAATCCTATTAACCATTCTCGAACAGAGAATATTGATATTTGTCATCATTTTCTAAGAGATAATGTGGAAAAATGAATAATATCCCCGGTGTTTGTAAACACCGAAAATCAAATAGCTGATATTTTTACTAAACCATTAAGTGAACTAACTTTTATTAAGTTAAGATGAGATCTAGGAATATGTTCATACAATGAATTAATTAACTAAATTTGTATAAATAATTCTGTACACTTGAATTTAAAAAAACAAAGCTCATATAAAACTACATAGGATAAAATTTAAACTCTTAGATTAATAAAAACCACAAAAATTTAAACTAATACTAACCATATAAAACCTAACTACTCTCTATAAAATTTATATGGTTGAACTCCTTTTCCTCCACCTACTCTTTAAGTATAGTAATTTTTTTTTATAAATCAACTTATCTAAGTATCGCAAGTAAATTGATCCCGGTTGTTCAATCATTTGATAACCCGAATCATTCTTTGATAAAGGATCACTATGAGTCAGACTCAATAGAATTTGATCAATCCTTTTTTTTTGTCATTAAGGTGGAGAATTGAACCAAGAATTCTCTTTCTTCATCATCAATATATTCTTCCTAAAAACAAATATATTATTAAAACAAATAATATACAAAAATGTCTTTCGATCACAACTCCAGCTATTCAACTATCGACTATAAATCTCCCTCATCAGATAGCACTTACGTTTCACCAACTAAATCCATACTTACATCAATTCGTTCAGCCTCTCTAAACATTGTTGCATCACCTACGTACCACGCTAGCTTTTCTCCTAAAGAAAAGAAAGGTAAACGTTTAATTGATTTACAATCAACATCTCTTATCGACAAGGTCGATGAAATATATCACTATCAACAAGAAATGATGGGAGTTGAACGTGAAATGTATTACGAACAACAACATCAAGGATCTCATCCAAATTTGCTTGAAAAATGTATTCTAGCAATTTGTGGTCATTCACCAACAAAAAATTGCATACATCAAAAATCTCCTCGATTACAAGAAACTCATACAAAAGCGTATAATATTACTCTGAGAAATCTATACAAACCGGGGCCATCAAACCAAGCTTAGATGGACACTCTGGCTCGTCCGAGTTGGTCTCCACTAAAGTCGTTAATTGACGACACAAAAGTTGAACCAAATTCATAGGATATACAACAAATCAACAATTCTAAATTCTCAGAGAAAAACTAAACTTATGTTATGCGTCATATAAGTTAAGTTTATTTGTTAATTTTTGTTATGTATATTATTTTATTGTATTAAAATTTCAATAAAATTTAATTGCTATTTAAATTCTTTCAAGTATTTTAGAAAAACGCATTCCACAGACGCATGTTAAAATACCACAGACGTTTATCAAAAGTTACCGGAAAACAATTTCTTGTAACCTCAGACGTCTGTGGGAATTGACAGATGTCTGTCCTTACTCTCTGTTTATTTTTTCTACAACCATAGACGTCTATGGAAACATTATAGATGTCTATCATAACTTTTTGTTTAATCTTAACTGAAAGCACAGACATCTATTCTCCACCCACAGACGTTTGTCGCTGTTCTGAAACCCTACCTCAGTAGCCGTATATCAACAAGTTGTTCCCAATTTTACCTCCTATCCCAAATTTACTTCCAAAATCTAATTCCTAGTCTCCAAGAACTCTCAATTTTCTCACTAATGGCTCCCAAACCAAAAACTCCATTTAACAAATGCGCCAAGAAGGGTCAATCATCATCTTCTCACAATCCTGTAGTTAATGATGCTCTCATTCAAGAATGGCTTTGTAATAGCACAATTTCCAACAAGTGATTCGACGAACTAAATCAAAAGAAGCTTCATTCTGTGATTATGCAAGTTTAGAGAATGTAGAATTCAAGAATTGACTGTCGCCTCCGAATGTCGGGATTTAATTAATTTCAATGAAAATGAGGTAAAATCGACTAATTAGCTGTGTTTCTTTTCTACGCAAATTTATGTAGTAGCGATATTTGGAATCCTTAGAATGATGAAGGATGGTTATGGAGGAGTTTGTACGGATGTGTTTTAAAAATTAGCGTCAACACCATTGGACGTGAACTTAATTATTATTCAATCGGGATAGATTTGGAAGAAATTCCAGATCATAGAAAATTGCCGCGGGACAAAATAACTCATCTTATTTGGGAAGATAGAATGCCTCAGTGGAAATCTATCTACGTAGGACCAAAAGCTAGATTGTTAAATCGTATGCTAACAAATACGATAATCCCACGTCTAGGTAGTCATGAACAAATCTATGAAAATGATCACAAAGCCCTTCATGCTATCTTCGGTGGAATATAAATAAATTGGGCTAAATTCATCCATGGTGAAATTAAAAGTTTTTGGTCACATCATCGATGCACTATTATCTATGCTCCTTACATTATGCATCTCTTAAATGCTTATGGGGTACCCTCATATATCTCTCATTTTGAAGAAATCCCAGTTAAAGAAAGCAGTATCCGGTTTTTATCATTGATGCATCTTCCTCCAAGACCACCCTCAATAATCTCTCTTGAATAATGGATATTACAACAACAACAACAAGAGCATCATGGTCCTCCTCCCACTACTACTCCTCAGTCGACTTACTCACCTCATCCTTCACAACAACCTATGTCCTCCAGTCATGCTACCGAATATTATTTGGATTCTGAAATACAAGAAGCTCACATTGAACCAATGCAAAACGAATCTCTTCTTGTTTTGGCACATAAAAACCAAAAGATAATCACAACTAACCAGTGAGCCTTAAATAAAAAGATGACTAGATTGGAACGTTCTTTCTCAACCAGGATGACAATGTTTGTATCAAAATTAGGCACAACACTCTTCGGATGTGTTTGAAGAGATAAAATGAAGAATATAAATGGAAAAAGAGGAAAATCTAACAAACATGCCAATAATAAGCAAGAAAAACACATAGAAACACATGGATTTAGAGTGGTTCGGCGTATGGCCTACGTCCACTATGATATGATTGACTTTATTGATTTTTGCTTGCTGGTAATAATGTGTTACAACAGTAAAATTCGAGTAAAATAGTGATTTCGGCAGAGTCTGGATGTAGAAGAGCTAAAAGTCCATTTTCTGTAGGTCTAGGGTTGGTATTTATAGGCGTATGCAGCAAATAACTTGTCCAGATCTCGAAGAACTTCTTCTCTCACGTGGGTGGGCTCACGGGATCGAGTTCAAGTGGTTTCGACTCGATCTAGGATCGATACAAACGGAATTCGTATCAATCAAGAATTGATCCTTTTTGACTGAAATTTATCTAGTACATTCTTGATGTTGTAGGTAAGCTCCTGTGAAAATTTGGTGGTATTTGGACTTGTAGATCTCGAGCTATGATCGATGCAAGTTTGGATTTTTATGACATTGTTTTCTTCGTATCGATACTATTTTGCATTGATCATGCGTGGCTCTATTCGTATTGATGCTTGAATGCTACTTCGTATCGATGGTTGGAGGCCACCTTCGTATCGATGCTTCATGTTGCTTTCTTTGTATCGATCGGTGGTTGTTGCTGTTCGTATCGATGGTGGGAGATCGATACAAGATGGATGGAGGGAGACCGATACAAAATGAGCATTTGTTGATGGATACGAAGTGTTGTTAACATGATGGATACGAAATAGCTTCATTTTATGGATACGAAAGAAGTTAGTAGGCGATGGATACGAACTGAATCTCTCTTGGGGAATGGATACGAAATTGGACGGATACGAATAGAGTTGGATTTCTCAACCATGATCGATCAATATTTTGAGCATACAAACTCCGATTGGCTTGAAATATAGAACGTTGGCTTTCATAGCTTTGCTTGTCGTGTCTTATCAATTGTAGCTTGATCCGGACTCAGGAAAAATTTATCAGTATCCATAGTGAACCTATGTATAACCGATCTCCAGGGCAAACTGTCCTTGGTTTCTAGTCAAGTTCTTGGTGTCATGGCCTTGCCAAAAGGCGGGATCACAGACAAAAATGGAAAAAACTTTGGACAAAGTTGTTTCCACTTTAGGGAAGGTTATGCGAAGAGTACGTGGTCGATCGTCTTCTCGCTCATCTTCCTCTCCTTCACCTACACCGCCACTTCGGGCTCATACACCAATTTATCACTATCAAGCTTCTCCCGAAGGAACGTCTCCCGATAGAGGTGACAAAGGGAAGACTCCTATGCAAGAACAACCTGAGGAGGAAGAAGAAGATAGTGATGACATGTACGTGTCTGGTACTCTGCATTTCCAAGAACAATCGTACATGGCATTCAAGGCCTCTCAATTCAAGAAGATGAGGAGTATAATGACCAAACACAATGGTGGGGCACATACAAATAGGATTCTTCATCTTATTGGGAATGCTATGAGAATTATGTGGGCTTATATTACTCTTCAAATCAGTACAATTAGCATTTTATTTTAGTTATATTCTTACTATTTTTCCATTATCTTTTCCTATGCTTGTCTGTTTAAAACTTCTGCTACATTTTTCTCTGATTTTATTTGAACTTCCTTGTCTAGTTTTAAATATTCATGATCCTATATATAACATGCTATTAAATGTCTATTTAACATTTATAAGGTTTTAAATCCCGCTCATCTCGACCAAGATCTCGTTTTCAAGCCCGGGCGATTCGAAACAGGCTATTTCGTTTGAATCTCGTCTGACCCAAATCTCGGACGATATTTCAGTATCTTGTCTGGTATCTCGGACGAGATTTAACAGCGAGATACCGGCTGAATTTTTGAATTTTGAAAAAAATCAACTCTTTTTCCGTATTGGGCTGGCTCATCCTTTACCTTAATTTAAGCCTTCTTAATTGTACTTTTTAAACCCTTATTTCTTATATAAATCTCATTTAATCTTCATCTCTTATTTTATGGCAGTGACGAGTGTAAGAAGGTGATAAAATCTACATCGATTATGGTAAGTATTTCACTTTATGATTTTCATTTAGGTTTTTGATCCAAATTAATTTACATCCGATTTCATTTTTTTTGACACTTTCTTGAGTCTTTTTCCTAACCCTATTTTTTTGCGGCTATAAATTTTGGGCTTCACTTATTTAACATTATGTTCCAAATGGATTCCCAATTTGATTTCATTTAGTCTTTGCTGCTATAAATTTTTTCCTTAAGGCTTATTTTTATGCAATAAAGGAATTCTCTTTCATCTATTAATTTCATTTAATGATTACATGTTCATTCGTACATCTTTTTTTTGCTTTTCTTATAATATTACTAAATGTTTGAAAATTGTTTGTACTATGTATGCTATTTTCTACGTTTGTTTGAAATATCTATGCTATTAGTTGCTTAATGAGATTTTATTTGCTAATAATTAAATACTATAATCAGACATAGAATATCTTAATTCTACTTATAGACTTTTGTATTTGACGTTATAAAATTAAGATTTCCCTTGCAGCACTATAAATCATAAAAGGTAGAAATGAGACATTATATTGTATAGGAAAGTAAAGTGAATGATCAAACAAAGTAAAGGTGCATATGTTATGGTTTTTTTCTTGTCTACTTTATCTCATATTGAAAATTATTCATGATATCTAGTTATTTGTTTATTTTACATGATACAAGTGATATTTTTCCATACTAAATTACTAATGATAAGCGTGTGATATATTCAAGGTAAGTGCATAGTGTTTTCCTTAAGGTAGTGACTACTGACTAGTATTATAAATTTAGGTGTATGAAAACTAATTTTCGACATGACATATACTATGAGATAACTCCGAAATGAATTTTAGAAACCGAGATGTAAATCCGAGATGGACGACCGAGATGCACTCATCTCGTTCGAGATCTCACCCGATATGAGATAAGCTATCTAAATTCTTCGAGATGAGACATGACCAAAATCCGAGATTTAAAACGTTGAACATTTATGTATCTTATATCATTCCTTCCATTTCGTTAATGACAAAGAGTAAGGAATTTATGCATATACATAGGGGGAGACAAATATAATAATTCTTTCAATTTTGATTGAATAGTTGTCATCATAAAAAAGGGGGAGATTGTTAGAACAATCACACACTTTTTTTATCAAGATTACAGGTATATGCTACAAGAAGACACCATGCTCGAAGATATTGAGACTCAAAGAG
Organism: Allium fistulosum; assembly: GCA_030737815.1. Lineage (NCBI taxonomy): Eukaryota > Viridiplantae > Streptophyta > Magnoliopsida > Asparagales > Amaryllidaceae > Allium > Allium fistulosum. The sequence continues at coordinate 1,119,297,235 of CM060904.1, read as the reverse complement.
AAACAATGATTTATCGACCATACTATAGTTAGTAAGGTATTCTACTGGAAAATAGTCTTAGATAAAATATTGTTAAGGTCTCCTTAAGTATATATGCATACACAATCACACACTATTTCATATGCACTGAAATTAAGTTGAAAAACTATTTTTTACTACTCACAGACGTCTGAGGTAAAACTATAGACATCTGTGACAATGCTTAAGTAATTATTTTCTGAACTCACAGATGTATGAGGTTTCACCACAGACGTCTGTTGTATGAAAAAATGGAAATTTTGAAAAGACATTTCTGTTGAGACAAAAAGAAATTACCCTTCATCGAAAGGTTGCATCCATTAAAGTGAATAGAACTTCTCTAATAGTAACAACTCTTTATTTGCATCCTTTTGAATCTATAAATACTACTTTGATTGAGATATAGACAAGGTTTTAAATCTCGGATTTCGATCACGTCTCATCTCGAAGAATTTAGATAGCTTATCTCGTATCGGGTGAGATCTCGAACGAGATGAGTGCATCTCGGTCGTCCATTTTGGATTTACATCTCGGTTTCTAAAATTTATTTCGGAGTTATCTCAGAGCATATGTCATGTCGAAAATTAGTTTTCATACACCTAAATTTATAATACTAGTCAGTAGTCACTACCTTAAGGAAAACACTATGCACTTACCTTGAATATATCACATGCTTATCATTAGTAATTTAGTATGGAAAAATATCACTTGTATCATGTAAAATAAACAAATAACTAGATATCATGAATAATGTTCAATATAATATCATATGAGATAAAGTAGACAAGAAACAAACCATAACATATGCACCTTTACTTTGTTTGATCATTCACTTAACTTTCCTACACAATATAATGTCTCATTTCTATCTTTTATGATTTATAGTGCTTCAAGGGAAATCTTAATTTTATAACTTCAAATACAAAAGTCTACAAGTAGAATTAAGATATTCTATGTCTGATTATAGTATTTAATTATTAGCAAACAAAATCACATTAAGCAACTAATAGCATAGATATTTCAAACAAACGTAGAAAATAGCATACATAGTACAAACAATTTTTAAACATTTAGTAATATTATAAGAAAAGCAAAAAAATGATGTATGAATGAACATGTAATCATCAATGAAATTAATAGATGAAAGAGAATTCCTTTATTGCTTAAAAATAAGCCTTGAGGAAAAATTTATAGCAGCAAAGACTAAATAAAATCAAATTGGGAATCCATTTGGAACATAAGGTTAAATAAGTGACGCCCAAAATTTATTGCCGCAAAAAAATAGGGTTAGAAAAAAAACTCAAGAAAGTGTCAAAAAAAAATGAAATCGGATGTAAATTAATTTGGATCAAAAACCTAAATGAAAATCATAAAGTGAAATACTTACCATAATCGATGTAGATTTTATCATCTTCTTACAATCGTCACTGCCCTAAAATCAGAGATGAAGATTAAATGAGATTTATATAAGAAATAAGGGTTAAAAAAGTACAATTAAGAAGGCTTAAATTAAGGTAAAGGATGAGCCAACCCAATACGGAAAAAGAGTTGATTTTTTTCAAAATTCAAAAATTCGGTCGGTATCTCGCTGTTAAATCTCATCCGAGATACCTGACGAGATACTGAAATATCGCCCGAGATTTAGGTCAGACGAGATTCAAATGAAATAGCCTGTTTCGAATCGCCCGGGCTTGAAAACGATATATCGGCCGAGTTGAGCGAGATTTAAAACCTTGGATATAGAAACTAACAAAACTTGAATTAATTGAATATTTTCTCTCTTGATTTCTTATGACTATCTTGTGCATACATTGCTTACATACTCTCAATCTATTATAACCAAAATATAATTTTGATTAAACCACTTCCTACACTCAAAGCATTCACATTCACATACTCAAAGGAGATCATAGGAAGATTTGTATTATCAATTAGAAACCATGTTATTTAGAACACATGATTGTCAGAGATATACTTTTATATTAGCCTATTCCTCCGGACGAAGCAAGGGTCGGTTGGTTAATAGAAATACCGAAGGGGAGCTTCGGGACTGGACGTAGGACGGGAGGTCCGAACTAGCATAAAATATTTGGTGTGATCGTTTCTATTATTTATCTTACATTCAATTATTATATTCTTCTTATCATAATTAGTAATACACACACATATATATGTAATTTGCATTATTTATAAAGATCCTATAGACTTTCAGTAGTTAGCCTATTGTTTTGGTTAACACTTCGGTTTTCGATGCATCGAATAGGGGTAAAAATCAGGGGTGTCACATAATGACAGTATAGTATGTATTGTAATATGTGCTAACTTTTTGGATACATGGACATGTCAGGTATAATTCTATATACATTGCATACCTCTTTACTATATTTGTTTTTATAGTTTAATATTATCAGGTTCACTCATATCAGACTTATGTCTGACCTGAGTTTATTTGCTTTGCTTCTTATCAATCTTGGATACTATTAAATGGGTAGATTAATAGATAAGTTAATAACAGATATTCCATAGCGTATGGAGCTATATGGAGGACAAGCAGGTAGCTAGCACTTTCATATATCTTTAGTGTAGGAGCTATTATTGTTATTTCCATTGTGCGATACCGTAGAGCTATTTCAACACTTGTTTGTTTATTATTATTAGAGACAGTTATTTGGAGTTTGTTTATCTGATGGATAAACTATATTGCTATTTGCTTAATCAATTGTGATTACACTCTGATTATGTTCATTTAGTCATATTTCTATCTCTTCTCTTTTATATCTATGTGTTCATTATTTTATGCCATATGTGTTTTGAAATATATGATAGATTCTACTTTGGATTTCCATTCTTTCACCTTGACAGCCACTCTATATCGACAGATACCGTTACAGTGCACTATTTATGGTATTTGGATATCAAAGGTGTAGAACGATCGTCTAAGAGATAGGAAAAGGAATGCTGCAACTACAAATAGTAAAGGCACATAAAACCAAACCGTTCATTAATGAAAGAAAGGATGACACTTGCTTTTCGGTTGGCATAGTGGAAAATTTTTAGGAATTTCTCAATCTTCAAAAGAAACACTATTTCTCAAAACATCTGAATATCAAACAGTGGTTGTTCTCATCACCTTTGCTCCAACAAATAATATTTTGACATGTTCAAAAAGTCGGAGCATGCATGATTTGAGGTGACAACAAAAACTGTGATCTCATGATACAGGCTCGAAAGTTCCAAGTGTTGAATGAAGTAATTTGCACTTTGTATGATAAGGTGACAATGCATGTTCCAAGGTTTGGCAAAAAATAAATATGTTTAGAAAAGTAGGTAGCTGAGAAAAACCTTATTTGTGGATACAATAGCGACGTTGACAACATACTTCTAATTTTCAAGATAATTGTGAAACAAGTACCTGGAGTATGTGTTTGGCAGACACATACTTTTCCTAGAGTTTACAAGCGAAATTTGGTTCTTTAGATAATTCAAGAAAAAAACAATGGTGAAAATAGAATTCATGTTGGTATAGATATTGTACGAAAGTTCTTTTGAGGACTGACGATTGATGATTGCTGCCTTGGAGTAGATATATAACATCGCCCACTAGAAACCAGTAGGAGTTAGGAAACATCGCCCATTAGAAATTAGTGGGAGTTAGGATAATATACAACCGATTCAAGATGTGTATAGCTGGTGAAAAATAATGCCAATAGTTTGCTGGTGGTACAAATAGCATCATCCCAAATTCGGGGGATCCTTTGGGCTGGATGGGTGTTTTCGCTCAGAGCTCAGACTCGTAGTATTTGATAGATATTATTAACGATGCACGGCGCAAAAAGGGATAGCACCTTCCTGGTGCCCTGGTGCATGAAGCGACAAATTGCGCATGTCTTTTTATTTATTGCACATGCATTAAAAAATTGTATATTTATTATACATTAAATAAATTAAAAAGGACTAATATAATTTGTATTTTTCCATTGATCGTTATTTTTTAAACAAATTAAGTCATTTTACGAAAATATCATAAATCTGATGTCATTATAGAAATGTCATTTAATCATATGACATTGTTCAATGTTTAGTCGTTTGTTTAGAAATTAAATTTCAAATTAAAATCTTGTAACTATTGTTTAGTAATTAAATTTCAAGTATAAGGTTATGGCATACTTCATATTTGGTATATACTTTTATTTTTATTACTTTGATGTGTTTGTTTTATATTACAATTTTTACCTTATCTTTTTTGACGGTTACATAATATATTCTGATAACATCGAACAACGAAAGCCTAAAACTTAGATCTAACATTAATTTAATATATCATCTAATGGACAAATACATAATATATCCTAATATCAATAATAGTTATGTATTCATGATCAATGTTAGTTTACAACTTGTTTTGATAATGCTAAATAAAAAGACTCTATTTTCTTATATCAATATTGCATGTCTTTTTCTTAAAGAAATGAAAATTTAGGACGAAAGTCAACCTTTAATCCCCAAAAAACATAGATTAATATGTAATTACATTCACACGACGAATGCTAATTTTCATATATTTTTGGATTATGAAAAAAGAAAAAAAGAAAAAGAAAAAAATTAAAATAGCAAAATTTTGAAAGACATGTCTATTTTGCGTCATGCACGTTTTGCGCCTTATGCATCATATGCACCATTTAGTGTGTCTTCTCATTGCACCGCACCATGAGGAAAAAAGGAGCCATCGCCTTGCCAAGCCTTGTGTCATGGCATGCACTACGACATGCCTTTCATAACTACGTTCTGACTCAATATAATGCAAATATTTCTAAGATAAGAGAGTTCAAAAACTGATGAAAATGTAAGGAATATAGAAAATAATTTTTGGTATAAATATTTATCTAAAGATATTTTTTTTAGTACATGTCTATTGAATCTCAAATAGTAATTTTAGAGGTTTCCTATGAAGCCTACCTCAAGAGTATTAAGCTTATTTTTACAACCGAAAATTAAAACCCTTAATAAAAATAAGCAAAATAATAGTAAGTGTTATCAATCTTCATGTAAATTAGAAACAAAATAAATTGTATATGTTTTAAAGAGTATATAATTTGTGGAAGAGAAATATTTTGAGCATTTTTCTTATCTTGGTCGCTAAAACCGGAGAATCATTAGCTAGCGGGGTATAATCGTTTAGTTGATGATTAGTTTCTTGTTTGTTACGATTTGATACCGATCCAAACTATGAATGAAGTGCGTAGCAAAGAAGTGTACGTGTATTTTTGTACCAAATCAAATGGACTGGTTTGTTCAACATTCCATGAGCTTGAACTCTGGTATAGCATCATTGTATTACGAATTGGTCCTTCCCCCAACGTACCTTGTTAATAAAAAGACTCTTCGTTCATAATAGTGAAATGGGGCCCTGAGTTAGCGAAGTAGTGGCCAGAGGTTGCGAAGCTAGTACTCATCACGTCAGTCAGTGCAGTAGACACAAGACAGAAATGATGTACAAGGATTCAAGTTGTACATAAACTAGTATAAATTAAAATGACCTTCGTTTATTTATCTCTTTACTTGTCATTTTCTATTGAAGTAGCATGAAAATTAGTTATCCACTCACGAGTTGAAATATATAATCCCTCCCAACACAAATATGGAAAATTTAATATAAATATTATCAAGTATGACTCAAGTGAGTACGTGGATGACTAGAGTGAGTACGTGGATTGAACTTGGAAATATTCTCACCGCGTGTGAATTTTAGAATTATTGAGGCATACACATATGAGACTTGCAGCACATACCGTTGGAAAATCTTTTTATTAAAACAAAGTGTCGATAAGACTAAGTATATTTCTAATTAGAGACGATGATATGTTGTCCAATTTGAACGTAGGCAAACTGAATTTCCTTTAGTGGTTTTTTTTTGCCTTCTACACTCAATGAAGCATGCAGTATTAGAGCTTCATGGTTTGACAGACCGATAGATGACCATGGCTGAAACGTGACTCTAAAGGTTGAGGTTTAAGCAAGAAATGCTTATCAAAGCGAAGATTTGGTTAAGCAGTCTGGCGTCACTATTGAAAGATGACTCAATGGTTAAGCAGTTTGACCTAAAAACGAAAACGACTTAACATCTCCAAAATGACTTAAGCTCTCATCGAGGTAAAGATTGAAGGTATGGCTATAGGAGTAGGCACGTGAGTTGAATTTGGAAATAGTCTTACATCACAAAAATTTGTGAAATAATTAGGTTTATATATGAAACTGGTAGTAAGTAACATTGAAAATTCCTTTTGCTATAGTAGAATATTGTCAAGATTAAATATATCCCCCAACCGGAGGTGGTGATGAGTGTTCAATCATGACACCGACACATTTGATGCCCCATTCAATGGTTTTCGTTGCCTTATACACCTAGTGAAGTGCGCGCTAGAACCGCGAGGGCATGCAAGGGTTTCGAAACTCAACAAATATAGGTGAAACTCTACAAAGACTCATATTCAACATTATCTTTTTGAACACAAAATTCATAGAAATAAACTATACCAAATGTACAAAACTATAGAGGACGTAGGCAAAGCTCTATAAGTTGTCCTTAATAAAGGAGATAATTATGAAATTTTGACAACTTGTAACAAAAAAGTTATTTAGAATAATTACAAGCCGACTAAAATTTGACTTATAACAATGTACATCTTTAAGCATATGCTAAAGGTAACTATCAAAATTAAAATATTAATAACTCGATCAATATGTAGCATATCTAACAATTATTGTTTCAAATCTATCTCACCAGATGTTTGCACAAAAAATGGGCAAACACCTCCAAGTCGTATGATTTAGTTGATTTTATGTTGTTTTTAGTAATCTGGGTGATTAATGCAAATATGTGAAAAGCAGGGACTAAACTGTAAAAGACACGCAAATTTATAGTGGTTCGGCCGGAACGTGCCTACGTCCACTTTATATGTTATTCTCCTTTACTGTTCAGATTACAAGTACAAAGCTTTGATACAAGTATATGAAAGTTGTTTGAAAGTTCTATCCGTGCTTGAGCTCTCAAACTTGTCCCCCCATTGTTGTACCCCTGCCCCTCTATTTATAGAGTGGGGCTGGGGGCAGGGGTCTTGGATGTATATAGCTGCTGGTGGGCCTGGGCTGATGCGATCTGGCCTGGCAGTGTTGATCTGGTACACCTTGGTCCGGTTGTGAGTGGATGGGGTTTGGTTCGGTGAGGACTTGGTTCGGTAGGACCTTGGTTCGGTGGAGCAGCTTCGGTTCGGTAGGCAGGGGAAGGAGTTGGTCCGGCTGTTGGTGGAAGCAGAGTTGGTTCGGCTGTACAGGGGAAGGAGTTGGTCCGGCTGTTGGTGGAAGCAGAGTTGGTTCGGCTGTACAGGGAAATGGAGTTGGTCCAGCTGTTGGTGGAAGCAGAGTTGGTTCGGCTGTACAGGGGAGGGAGTTGGTTCAGCTGTACAGGGGAGGGAGTTGGTCCGGCTGTTGGTGGAAGTAGAGTTGGTTCGGTTGTAGGCTTCCCTTATCTTGGTTCGGTGATACCGGTCTAGTGAAAACATACCCAACATTTGCCCCCCAAAGCGGGGCATATGCCTGTATATGCCGCGTTTTGTTTTAGCTTGGACACTCTCATCCGGTCCTGTGTGCCGAACCAGTTGGTCCGGTCGTTGCTATTTGCCTATAAGTATGGGCATTACCTTCTTGCTATTCCCTACCAAGTGAGATAGCCGAACCAGAATTTTCTGCCGAATCAATCATCTTGCCGAATCAAACTTGACTACCGAATCAGGTAATTTCCGAATGAATTTTATGTTTTGAACCAACCGAATGAATCCATGAAGTATGAGTGCCGGATGAAGCTTCGAGCCTTGAGCTACCGGATGAATATGAATGCCGGATGAACTTGCGAGCCGGATGAACTTGAGTGCCGAACGAACTTGAGTGCCGGATGAACTTGAGTGCCAAACGAACTTGAGTGCCGGATGAACTTGAGTGCCAAACGAACTTGAGTGCCGGATGAACTTTAGTCTCGAATTAACGATCGGGCTTTTATGTGAATGATATTCCATGCCGTATGTACTTGATTGTTTGTGTCTCCGCCCTCCTTGTTCTAATAAATTGTTTTCTCCTGTCGCAGATAATGTCTCGCAAAGTTGAAACCCGATCAGAAAAGAAGAAATCCCAAGACAGAGAAGATCCTTCCGCAGTGCCCCCGGCTCAGCCAGGATCGGGACGTCATGGGCCCACCCCAAGGTCACTAGTAGATGGGTACAGCCCTTAGGAACTTCTAAACTCACCTCCTGACTATTTCCCTAGCTCTCTCAAAGGCGGGAAGCTTGATGTTATTTCTCGCTCCTTTGGGATTGACAGAGCTCGCATGCTATTACCGGGGGAGGGAGTGATGCCATATAATCCCCCCGAAGGATATTTCGCTTATAGTAGGTACCATTGTATGTGTGGGGCCATTCCCCCGATCAATGCTTGGATAATCAGCTTCATCACCTACTTGAAGGTGGCTCCATTTAAGCTTCAGCCTAACTCCTACGCCATCCTGGTGAGCCTGTTTGTCATTTTCCAGAGGAGATACGGGCGTCCTCCCTCCAACCGGGAGATCCGGTATTTGTACAATTTGAGAGGCTATAAGAAGGGGTCTCCATACATCAGCTTGGAATCAGCCGCATCTTTCAAGCCGATCCTGGACTTATATTTGAAGTTTAGCATGTTCAAGAAAGAATGGTTTTTCGTCAAGGATGACTCTGTCTCTATTCGTCGCTTCAGTTCCGACTGTAAGTTTGAAGCTTATTTATAATTTCCGTTTTGACTGCAATGCTTTTTCTTATGTATTTTTATTTCTTGCTAGCGACAGGTGGCTTTGCGGTCGTAGAGAATGACCACCTGGTTCAGATGGCTGCGGAAATAGAAGCCATTTCGGGAAGGGATAGGTCGGCTTCTTACTTGATCAGGAACGCTACACTTCTGGGGCATAACCTGATTCTACCACATCAGTCCGTGGTCAAGCAGAGAGACACGGCGGAGGAGAGGGCTGCCAAAGCTACAGGAGGGGCCACGGCGAAGAGCAGCAAAAGGAGACCCTTCTCGATGCATCCAGTCGCCGGGGGGAAGAAACTCAAGAAGTCCGATGGACCCTCTCCCAGCACACATCCAGATGTTCAGGAGGAGGAAAAAGTGGAGGGGGGAAAAAGGCGAGGATGAAGGAGGTGAGGCGGAGAGCGGAAGCAGTAGAGAAGGTGACGGTGATCGTCACGGCGATGATGGTGGCGAAGGACAGGGCGGTGATGGCACCGGGGATTTACCTCCTGGGCAGGCAGGCGTGATTCAAGAGTGGATAGATGACGCTCTCTGCCAAGCCTTCGAAGAGTTGGAGGAAGGACCGGCCTTGGCGAAGAAGCCCAAGAAAGTTGATAAGGTCGGGACCGGCGCCGATTTATCTTCTGGGAGTGCTTCTACTGAGGAAACTTCTGCGATTCAAGGTGAATTTCTCTTTATTCTTTTTAATTCTTGAATGATGGCTCAATGCATGCCGGTGACACTTGGTTTTCATTCCAGGAGCGGGCAAAACGGCCAAGACCTCAGATCTTCGGCACAGGCTTGAACAATACAGACTTCTCAAAGCTTCTGCCAAACCAAAGCCTCCTACTGACCGCCCTAGAGACGTAGTCGGCTATCGTCCTCTTCTTGGGGTTATTGAAGAAGATATACAAAAGAGGAAGAGGAGTCGATCTTCGTTTGAATCTCCTCCTGGCCCTCCGGCCCCACTCCAGCCTATTCACGATATTCCGGAGGAGGATACTGAGTTTATGCCTTCCCCACATCCGTCTGAGAATCCAACCGCCACCCCGATAGATCACCCAGGCTTGGTTCGTAATCCGTTTGCGGGTCATCCAGACCTGGACCGGGCCTTTCATGACATCTCCTTTAATGAGGTTACTGGTGAGCACCTTCTCCCTCGCAATCCTATGGTACGGGTGCTTGACGAAGCTAAGTCCCTGGACCTTGATTTGCTTACCACCCGGGTTGTAACTCTGGGGGATGAAGCTAAGGCGAACATCGACCGGGTTGCCGAGGAGACCAGGAAATTGATGGGGCATCATGCCCGACTAGTCAAGGCCGAGGAGGAAATTGGGAGTGCCAACATTCGTCTACGGTTAATGGTCTCCGACCAGGCTAAGCAGCTTGCCGATCAAGCCATTCAAATTTCTCAGCACGAGGCCGCATCCAGGCAACTGAAGAAGACTATGGAAGAGGCCAGCAGGGTAGAGTTGTGAAAAATGGAGGCCGCCTGCAAGGAGCGGATTGACATAGCCATTGCGATGGTGGATGAGGTTCGACAAGCGGACCTCGAGAGGGTACAGGAATTATCGGGGAGACTTGAGGCCGTGGAGCTTGCTCAGTCCAGGTTGAAGGAGGAAATGGAGGCGATGAGGTTATCCCTTCAGGCTGACCGCTCACGATACCAATTGGAGAGGGATGCTTCCATTGCTAAGCTGCGTGCTTCTGAGGCCCGAATGAGGGAGCTTGAGGAAAACGAGGGGACGATGGATGAGATGCTCCAGGATATGTATTTCCGCACTTGGAAACAGGGTAACTTATCCTGGATGGATGATTACCCCCGAGTTAAGGCCGGGATTTATCTCCGGGCTCTGGAGGAGGCTAGGGCTGATGCGGATAAAGAGGGTGGTGCGGTCTTCAGAATGGATGTGGTCACTGCCTAGTTTACCAAGGAGGAGAAGGTGGCGGTGAAGGAGGGTATGCGGCTGCTTGCCACTGAGGAGGCAGGTGCGCAGGTAGAGGATGATGATCAGGATGGTCAGGAAGCAGACATTGGTAAGTCTTCCCTTCTAGTCTTTCTGTTAACTTGGTTGCTTATCACTAATGAATTCTTTCTTTGACCGGACAGGTGGGCAACAGGACAAGGGTAAAGCTCTAACGCAGCCGGCTCCTTGATTTGACCTGGATATCTTTTTGTGGACTTGACATTGTTGTATATGTTAGTCTCAAAACAGTAACGTAACTTTTAGGTTGTAATTATGTTACTTGTAATAAACAACATTATTCTTGACGTGTAAATTTTTAACTTTAGCTGATTCTGTCGTATTTGAATGCTTTTGTTATTTTGACATGTTGTATGAGAAATATAGCTATGCATATGCTTGTAATTCAGTTGTGTTTGATGTCAAGTTCTTGCTTAAAACATAATTTCATGTCTTGCAATGTTAGTGTGGTGTGTGAATAAATTATAGCCACATATTTATACACAGAAGAAGAAAATACCGCCCTTCATATTTTACTTGTAGATGGCAGCTTTGAATGTCTTGTGAGACTGAGTATGGAATGCGGCCTAGTATCCTGTTGTGAGTTCCCACTCCCATTAACGAATGTCTCCTATTCTGTGTCCTGTACTTTAGGGATCGTTATAGAGGATAGGAGGAAAGTTTTTTAAATAAAATTGAAATATGGGAAATAGTAAAACTTCCAATCACGGAAGGCCTTCGATGTGCTTAAGTTCGTGGCAAACGGGCTTTGTAGTCACTTTCCCTAGCTGTGGGTCTTGGAGACATTTGTCACCCATCTTACGCCTTCGCGGGGAGTTAATCTTTTTTACCACAGCCGTACTTAAGACACATCGGAGGCGAGATCGCGCACAGTAACTACCCGGGCCATTATGGCCCGTAATCGTGGGTATTATTCGATTTACTGTGGCCGGCTAGCGTGGGTGCCGATCGTCAACCGTGAACTACCCCTGGCTGGCCACACCTTATGTTGGGGCTTAAAGTAGGTTCACAGCTGCCGGCGAGCCAAACGCCGTAATGAGCTGCCTTAGCTATAGTCGGTCTTCTCGGTGGCTTATAATCGGCTCATTACAGTTGGATTTAAGGGCCGTCGCGAGCAATGAGTTAACCCGCGGCAGAGGGATGCCGGAGCAAAAGTGTCTCATTGGCGAGGGCATAGATTCGCATAGTACCTGTTAGGTCTTGTCTAGGTGAAGTCGCGTTGTGGAGCGCCTTGAATGGAAATGCTATATGCACGGGATTTTGTTCAACAGAAAAGGATAAAGTTAACAAGCAGCCAAGATATGAAGGAACAAGTTAAAAAAGAGGCAAGGTTTTTAAAGTGGTTCGGCACGAAAATGCCTACGTCCACTGATTCTCTTTGTTAATTCACTTCATATGGGCAGTACAAGTTAAGAAAAGTATCGACGAAGGTGTTGGATGTTCCATGCCCTCTGGAACACCTCCCCGTCTACTGTTGACAAAATATAAGCTCCATTGTGGAGATCTTTATGAATTACATATGGTCCATCCCAGATTGGATCTAGTGCTCTGGGGCGTGGGAAGATTCGTGTAACGACCCGTATTTTACGGATCGAAACATTTTAAAACAGTTGACATTTGGTCACACTGTTGATAAGTTGTTTAGAGTTTAAGTCCTAGGTCGTACGGGTTTTAGGTCGGCAAAGAGTTAGGTCGGACAGTCTGATAGGTCGTAAGTAAGCATAGGCTTAACTCGTAGCCGACTTAAGGAAATAGGCGACCTATAGAATTAGTCGACCTAAAGATTTAGACGACTTAAGGTAAGTGACCGACTTAAGAAGATTTACCGAGCTAAGACACTGGCGACCTAAGGAGTTTGAGACAAGTCGAGTGGACGACCTAAGTATTGGAGCGACTTAGAAGTTAGGTCGTATTGGTTTAGGTCGTAGACGACCTAAGAGGTAGCGCGACCTAAGAGATAGGAGACTTAAGGGTTTTGGCGAGTTAAGGATCTAAGGGGTAGGTCGGCGACGACTTAAGTGTTAGGTCATAACCCATTTAGGTCGCATGAGTAGTTATGTCGTGTGGGGTGTTAGGTCGCAGGGTAGTGGTCTATGTTAGGTCGCGAGAGTTGTTAACTCGTAAGCGACTTAAGGAGGTTAGCTAAGGCGTAGGTCGGCTACCATGTTGAGTCGTATCCCCTGATTAAGTCGTGTGGGTTTTAAGTCGGAGACTCTGTTAAGTCGCGCAATGTGTTGAGTCGTAGACTGGTAGACCTGTTAAGTCGCGCGTGCATTAAGTCGTAGACAGGTAGGTCCGGTTAGTCGTGAGTGCGCATGGGCTTAGGTCGTAGGTTGCTGGGTACGTTAAGTCGTAGACGACTTAGGGGAGTTAAGTCGTAAGTCGTAGAGACTAGGGTCTGTTGAGTCGTAGGTCGGAGATAGGGATAAGTCGGAGACGACTTATAAAGGCAGACGACCTAAGATTTCAACTATAAATACTCGTCCATTTCTCACTTTTTGGGATCCGGATTTTGAAGCGACGAAGTGCTGCCATTTTGAGAGCTCGAGTTCTACACTTCTTCACTTCTTTTCTCCACTTTGATTTAGTACTTCCTTCCATCCAAGATCGAAGATCCAAGAGCTAAAGTTGAAGATCTACATTCTTCGAAGAGAGATTTCATCGTTTGAAGCGGATTCGTGATAGATCGAGTTAGATCCTTTGCTGTCCAGATCTGAAGCGTGTTGATTTGGGGTTGTTTAGGTGATTTGGTGAGTGGTGATTATCTCTCACACGGATCCAAAGGAGTGTATCAGATTGTTGGCTTGATTTTGTGTTAAAGTAGTGATTTCCATGCATTTTTGTAAACCTAAGTATAGATCCATATAGATTCATTGTTCATGATGATTTGACAACCATTTTACTAAGTGTTAACCTATGCAAGTTCATTCATCAAGTTGTAGAGATAATTCTCATGCTTTTCATGCTTGTTAGACTTTCGACTATTTATTTACGAAATTGCCATTATTGTTAAAATTGTCCATTTAGCCTATAATTGAATGCTTGTTTACTTGGATTAATGTTTGACTTGATTGATTGCTATGAATTAGATGATTGATGATTTGATTTAGACCGAAGATGATTCAAAAGCTAAGGGAAAGGCTCTTGAATTGAAAAAGCTGCTCGCGGCATATGTAGCGGATGATGAAGCTCATATGGATAGATTGGATGATGATGTTGAGATGAAGCTTTGCTATGATGATGATGAGGCGAAGCATGATATGAGATAGTCTTGGTCTAATCCAGACGGGATCATTCCAAGCAAGTTGATAACTCGGTGATATGGTTCGAGTTAGAGGATAATGGTTTGCTCGAGAGGCGCTTGAGCTAGTATGGAAATAGTCGTCGAGGAGGATGACTAGAAGGCTGAGATCCCATCGTTGTTGAAGGTTCTAGCATGCTCAAAGCAAGAGTACGATGGGCAGATTCGATAGTCCCTAAAGGCTACTGATTGGGTAGTCAAGTACTCTGGGCAGATTCGATAGTCCTAGGCACGGGTCACGATGACGTGCAGAGTTATGTCTAGAACCGGGGTTTCCATTAGCCCTTGACGGACGGCTGAAAGAATGTGTCGGTCATTCAATTAACGATGATATCGAAGCAATGATAACAGTGATAGCCAGAGTCATGGATGTTTGGTTGTATCGTCATTCGGTCTCAAGAGCGGTATTTTCTGGGTGCTCATCTGATCTTGGTTTAGGCCTTGGGGGTTTGTACTTGGAAAACATCGCCCTTGACTCGAGTGATAATTGCTTTACTTTAAATTGTATGCTCTGCTATGTTTGCTTCTGCTTAGTGTGTGTCTGGGGGCTATCACTGTAGAAAGAGGTTGGAGTGGGAGGGTTGTATTCCTATTCCTTTTCCTTTATGCTCTTTTGGTATGTTGTTAGTTAATTTACTGCTCACTAAGACTGTTGTCTGACTCAAGGCTTTATGTTTTAACTCTTATTGCCTTGGGCTGTTCGTCCATTTTGGGACGGGCAGACTAGGTAGCAGGTGACAGGTGATGTTCTTGCTTTCCACGATGCTGATATCGAAGACGAGCTGGAGTATTGCATATTGTTTCTTTCTTACTATATGTACTGGATGTTCCGCTGCTTTGTATTCTTTGAGCGTTATGTAGTGAGGCTTGTTGTATTGACTATTGAGATATTGTATTCAACTATTATGAAGTTTTATTGATGAGATTCTTTTCTGTGAAGCTTCACTATGTATATGTTCTATTGTATTTTGTCCATGCGCTGTGAGTAATACGATAGATTCTGATGTTTTAATTTACCTTGGCAATCGTCCATGGTCGCCTGGCACACTTTACAGCGCACTATCTCTAGATTCAGTGCAGGGGTCATGGGCGGTCGTCACATTTGGTATCAGAGCATTGGTTAATCGATTTACCCAACGCTCGCTGACGTAACTACGTATGAGAGACGTAATTGTATTTTGATGGATGATTACTATATATAATATAGTAGCTTAGTAGAGTTTTAGTCTTTTATGCAGTTGTTTCTCTAGGTGTGCTAATCATTCCTTTTTATAGATATTGAGAATGAGTCGAAGAGGGAGACCAGCTGCTAGGGAAGGCCGTGCTACTGAAGGGGCTGCTGATTATGCTGCTATGTTCGAAGCTATGATGACTTCGATCATGAGAAGGATGCCAGCTCCGGGGCCATCAGTGGATGTTGGAGTTCAAGTTCAAACTCCAAGACCGGTGGATTTTGCTAAGCTGTGTAAGGACTACACTGCTCTTGGAGGAAAGGTTTTCTTGGGAACAGAATCAACCATTGAAGTCCAGAGGTGGATAGATGCTTGTAGAAGGATCTTTGGTGACTTGGGAATTGAGGATGCAACTAAGAGGAAGTTGGCATCAAGACAGCTTCAAGGGAGAGCTTCTGATTGGTGGAACTCTATTACCATCAATACTCCGGAGGAAGAGATTACTTGGGAGCAATTCCAAGCCAGATTTGAAGCTAAGTTCATTTCTACAGCTCAGAAGTCTGTTCTGTTCAAGAAGTTTGTGGAGCTCAAGCAAGGTGGAAGACCAGTTCTTGAGTATGTTTCTGAGTTTGAAGCTTTGTCCAAGTATGCCCGATCGTATATTGAATCTGCTTATCAGAAGAATGAGAAGTTTGTGACAGGCTTGGACAGTTATCTTGGGAGACAATTGGTGGATCATTTAGACGATTCATTTGAGAAGCTTGTGGAGAAAGCTCTCAGGCATGAGAGTCTGTTTCCTAAGGAAGGATCTGTTGTTGCTGTGACCAGGGAAGAGTCTAAACCCCAGCAGGGAGGAAACAAGAAGAGGAAGCAGCAGCAGCAGCTGAAGGGTAAGGATGGCCAGAAGAAGCCTAAGGGCGAAGTGACTTGCTACAATTGTCAGCAGAAGGGCCATTTCTCGAAGGATTGTAAGAATCCGAGGGTACCGATGAAGTGTCACAACTGTGACAAGCCGGGGCATATCAGGAAGAATTGTCCAGAACCGCGAAAGGACAAGCAGATTGTGTAAGCTTATGCTTTGGGAGCTGTCCCATCGTCTTCGAAAGCTCCTACCGCTGAAGAGAAAGGAAAGAGTGTGGTGGTTCAAGGTACTCTTTTCCTATGTGGTGTTCCAGTTAGAGTTCTGTTTGATACTGGGGCGTCGCATTCGTTTGTTTGTAGTGAACTTGTAGGCCGGTTGGGTTTGGAACCGGATATTGTTGATAGGCCATTGGTTGTGACTAATCCAGTTGGGGGTTCGTCTTGTTTGTGTATGATATGCCGTGGTCTGGTTGTATCGAGTCATGGTTGCTCTTTTGTTTGTGATTGTTTTGTTTTGAACTTTACGGGGTTCGGAATTATTTTGGGTATGGACTGGCTTAGGAAGTATGCGGCAAAGGTTGATTGTGAGAGGTTGGAGGTGACAGTCGAGAATGTGGAGGGGCGAAAGATTGTGATACGATGTAAGCATGAGGAAGGCGTCTTTATGAGCTTCATGTATTCGCTGGTTGTTCCACGGGATGGACTGTCATCTGTGCCAATCGCTAATGGATTTGAGGATGTCTTTGACGAGGTCAAAGGGTTACCACCGCATAGAGAGATCGAGTTTCGTATAGATCTAGTTGAAGGAGCCAGACCTATTGTGATGCCTCTTAGGCGGATGGCGCCTAGGGAACAGCAGGAGTTGAGGGTGCAAGTTGATGATCTTTTGCAGAAAGGATTCATTCGACGTAGTGTGTCCGAATGGGGTGCACCAGTTGTGTTTGTTACCAAAGCGGATGGATCGCTGAGGTTGTGTGTGGATTTTCATGAGCTGAATAAAGTGACTAAGAAGAACAAGTATCCATTGCCGAGAATAGATGACTTGTTTGATCAGCTTCACGAGGCTAAGGTGTTTTCTCAGATGGATTTGGCAACGGGATTTCACCAGTTGAGAGTGGCTAAGGATAGTGTGCCGAAGACTGCTTTTAGGACACCATCCGGTTTCTTTGAGTGGCCGGTAATGTCGTTTGGGTTAACTAACGCGCCAGCATATTTTGTGGATCTTATGAATAGAGTGTTCAGAGATCAGTTGAACAAGTTCGTACTTGTGTTCGTGGATGATATTCTGATTTATTCCAGAACTGAAGAAGAGCACAAGACGCACTTGCGCATTGTTTTGGAGATCTTACGGAAACATCAGCTGAAAGCTAAGTTTTCGAAGTGTCACTTCTGGAAGAGTGAAGTGAGGTTCTTAGGCCATGTTATTTCTGGAAATGGAATAGCGGTTGATCCCGCTAAGGTGGCAGCAATCCAGGATTGGGTTAGACCTAAGAATGCATCTGATGTGAGAAGTTTTCTTGGATTAGCAGGATATTATCGACGGTTTATCAAAGACTTCTCCAAGGTAGCTGCACCATTGACAGGATTGACAAAGAAGAACCTAGTGTTCAGATGGGATGATAAGTGTGAGCAAGCTTTCAGAATCCTAAAAGAGAGATTGACAAGTGCTCCTGTTTTGACTATTCCAAGTGGGAATGATGAGATGGTGGTTTACACCGACGCATGTGGCACTGGACTTGAAGCAGTGCTGATGCAGAGGGATAAAGTTGTTGCGTATGCTAGTCGACAACTGAAGCCACACGAAAGGAATTACCCGACTCATGATTTGGAGTTAGCGGCGATTGTATTTGCTCTGAAGATGTGGAGACATTATCTATTGGGAGTTCGATTCGAGTTGTTTACAGATCATAAGTCGTTGAAGTATCTTTTCTCCCAAAAGGATTGAATCTTCGGCAGCAACGTTGGCTAGATTTTTTGGCATCATATGATTTTGATATAGCCTATACTCCGGGAAAAGGTAACGCAGTGGCAGATGCGTTAAGTCGAAGACATGCAGGATTGGGAGCCATGTTTTCAGAATGGAAGAGTCTCGAGTATTTAGCTGGATTTGACTTCAGGCCTAGATGCGAATTGGAACCTGAGATGTTGGCAAACTTATCAATAAGACCGACTCTTGTGGAAAGAATCGGCGAGAGTCAAAAGCGAGATGATAAGATTGTCAAGATTATCCGTGAATTGGAATCTGGATTGGATCCAGAAAAGGATAAAGGATTCGAGGTCGATCGAGAGGGTTGGCTTCGGAAGCAAGGATGACTAGTTGTTCCCGATATCGATGAATTGAGGAATGAAGTTCTAAGGGAAAGTCATCACTCGAAGTTGACGATTCATCCAGGTGGAAATAAGATGTATCGGGATATGAAGAGAACCTACTACTGGGAAGGTATGAAGAAGGATGTTGGAAATTTTATTTCCAAGTGCATGAACTGCCAGTTGGTAAAGGCTGAACAGAAGAAGCCAAGTGGATTGCTTCAGCCATTGGAAGTTCCTACATGGAAGTGGGAGCAAGTATCGATGGATTTTATTGATGGACTACCTAGAACAAGAACGGGAAATGAGGGGATTTGGGTCATCGTAGATCGTTTGACTAAGAGTGCAAGATTCATTCCTGTTCGATCGACTAGGACTGCATCAAAGTTGGCTGAGTTGTATGTTAAGTGGATAGTTCGATTCCATGGTATTCCGAAAAGTATAGTGAGCGATCGAGATCCATTGTTCACTAGTGGATTTTGGAAGAGCTTCCAGGAAGTTTTGGGAACCGAGTTGTGCTTGAGCACAGCTTATCATCCTCAAACAGATGGTCAGACCGAGAGAGTCAACCGAGTTTTGGAAGATCTCCTCAGAGCTTGTGTTTTGGATTTCGGAGGATCATGGGAAGATCACCTTCATTTGGTGGAATTTTCGTACAACAACGGTTACCAGTCGAGCATTGGTATAGCACCGTATGAGGCATTGTATGGAAGACCATGTAACTCTCCGACATGTTGGTTAGAGACCGGGGAAAAGCTGATGCTTGGGCCAGAGATGATTCGACAGACTTCGGATTGTATAGAGATCATTCGGCAGCGAATGAAGGCAGCCCAAGATCGTCAGAAAAGTTATGCCGATAAGCGTCGTAAAGATTTGGAATTCGACGTAGGAGATATGGTTTTTGTGAAGATTTCTCCACTGAAGAATGTTATCCGATTCGGGAAGAAAGGAAAATTGACTTCGAGATTTGTTGGACCATTCCCGATCATCGAGCGAATTGGAAAGCTCGCCTACAGATTGGAGTTACCAGAGAAGATGTCGGGTGTGCACAATGTTTTTCACGTATCGTATCTACGGAAGTATGTGCACGACTCGAATACAGTGGTTTCTGCTAATAGCTGTGAAGATTTCGAAGTTGATCCAGTCGATAGAAGACCTCGTAAGCCGCTTCGTGTTGTGGAAACCAACACGAAACAGCTTAGGAGAAAGATAGTTAAGTTGCTCAAGATACAATGGAGTGACGATGATAACGACTGTACGTGGGAGGTGGAAGAGAGGATGAAGGCAGCTCATCCTGAACTCTTCAAGGTATGGCCCTAAGGTGTCGTGTCATCTCACAATATTGTAACTTGTTCTAGTGTTAGAATTCTGTACGCTAAGCTAGAATTGGATGCATGGTTTGTTAATTGCTATGGATGGTAGGCGTGCAGAATAGTCTTTGATTGCTTTGTTTGTTTGGAATTTCGGGAACGAAATTCCTAAGGGGGAGAGAATGTAACGACCCGTATTTTACGGATCGAAACATTTTAAAACAGTTGACATTTGGTCACACTGTTGATAAGTTGTTTAGAGTTTAAGTCCTAGGTCGTACGAGTTTTAGGTCGGCAAAGAGTTAGGTCGGAGAGTTTGATAGGTCGTAAGTAAGCATAGGCTTAACTCATAGCCGACTTAAGGAGATAGGCGACCTATAGAATTAGTCAACCTAAAGATTTAGACGACTTAAGGTAAGTGACCGACTTAAGAAGATTTACCGAGCTAAGAAACTGGCGACCTAAGGAGTTTGAGATAAGTCGAGTGGACGACCTAAGTATTGGAGCGACTTAGAAGTTAGGTCGTATTGGTTTAGGTCGTAGACGACCTAAGAGGTAGCGCGACCTAAGAGATAGGAGACTTAAGGATTTTGGCGAGTTAAGGATCTAAGGGGTAGGTCGGCGACGACTTAAGTGTTAGGTCATAACCCATTTAGGTCGCGTGAGTAGTTATGTCGTGTGGGGTGTTAGGGTGCAGGGTAGTGGTCTATGTTAGGTCGCGAGAGTTGTTAACTCGTAAGCGACTTAAGGAGGTTAGCTAAGTCGTAGGTCGGCTACCATGTTGAGTCGTATCCCCTGATTAAGTCGTGTGGGTTTTAAGTCGGAGACTCTGTTAAGTCGCGCAATGTGTTGAGTCATAGACTGGTAGACCTGTTAAGTCGCGCGCGCATTAATTCGTAGACAGGTAGGTCCGATTAGTCGTGAGTGCGCATGGGCTTAGGTCGTAGGTTGCTGGGTACGTTAAGTCATAGACGACTTAGGGGAGTTAAGTCGTAAGTCGTAGAGACTAGGGTCTGTTGAGTCGTAGGTCGGAGATAGGGATAAGTCGGAGACGACTTATAAAGGCAGACGACCTAAGATTTCAGCTATAAATACTCGTCCATTTCTCACTTTTTGGGATCCGGATTTTGAAGCGACGAAGTGCTGCCATTTTGAGAGCTCGAGTTCTACACTTCTTCACTTCTTTTCTCCACTTTAATTTAGTACTTCCTTCCATCCAAGATCGAAGATCCAAGAGCTAAAGTTGAAGATCTACATTCTTCGAAGAGAGATTTCATCGTTTGAAGCAGATTCGTGATAGATCGAGTTAGATCCTTCGCTGTCCAGATCTGAAGCGTGTTGATTTGGGGTTGTTTAGGTGATTTGGTGAGTGGTGATTATCTCTCACACGGATCCAAAGGAGTGTATCGGATTGTTGGCTTGATTTTGTGTTAAAGTAGTGATTTCCATGCATTTTTGTAAACCTAAGTATAGATCCATATAGATTCATTGTTCATGATGATTTGACAACCATTTTACTAAGTGTTAACCTATGCAAGTTCATTCATCAAATTGTAGAGATAATTCTCATGATTTTCATGCTTGTTAGACTTTCGACTATTTATTTACGAAATTGCCATTATTGTTAAAATTGTCCATTTAGCCTATAATTGAATGCTTGTTTACTTGGATTAATGTTTGACTTGATTGATTGCTATGAATTAGATGATTGATGATTTGATTTAGACCGAAGATGATTCAAAAGCTAAGGGAAAGGCTCTTGAATTGGAAAAGCTGCTCGCGGCATATGTAGCGGATGATGAAGCTCATATGGATAGATTGGATGATGATGTTGAGACGAAGCTTTGCTATGATGATGATGAGGCGAAGCATGATATAAGATAGTCTTGGTCTAATCCAGACGGGATCATTCCAAGCAAGTTGATAACTCGGTGATATGGTTCAAGTTAGAGGATAATGGTTTGCTCGAGAGGCGCTTGAGCTAGTATGGAAATAGTCGTCGAGGAGGATGACTAGAAGGCTGAGATCCCATCGTTGTTGAAGGTTCTAGCATGCTCAAAGCAAGAGTACGATGGGCAGATTCGATAGTCCCTGAAGGCTACTGATTGGGTAGTCAAGTACTCTGGGCAGATTCGATAATCCTAGGCACGGGTCACGATGACGTGCAGAGTTATGTCTAGAACCAGGGTTTCCATTAGCCCTTGACGGACTGCTGAAAGAATGTGCCGGTCATTCAATTAACGATGATATCGAAGCAATGATAACAGTGATAGCCAGAGTCATGGATGTTTGGTTGTATCGTCATTCGGTCTCAAGAGCGGTATTTTCTGGGTGCTCATCTGATCTTGGTTTAGGCCTTGGGGGTTTGTACTTGGAAAACATCGCCCTTGACTCGAGTGATAATTGCTTTACTTTAAATTGTATGCCCTGCTATGTTTGCTTCTGCTTAGTGTGTGTCTGGGGGCTATCACTGTAGAAAGAGGTTGGAGTGGGAGGGTTGTATTTCTATTCCTTTTCCTTTATGCTCTTTTGGTATGTTGTTAGTTAATTTACTACTCATTAAGACTGTTGTCTGACTCAAGGCTTTATGTTTTAACTCTTATTGCCTTGGGCTGTTCGTCCATTTTGGGACGGGCAGACTAGGTAGCAGGTGACAGGTGATGTTCTTGCTTTCCACGGTGCTGATATCGAAGACGAGCTGGAGTATTGCATATTGTTTCTTTCTTACTATATGTACTGGATGTTCCGCTGCTTTGTATTCTTTGAGCGTTATGTAGTGAGGCTTGTTGTATTGACTATTGAGATATTGTATTCAACTATTATGAAGTTTTATTGATGAGATTCTTTTCTGTGAAGCTTCACTATGTATATGTTCTATTGTATTTTGTTCATGCGCTGTGAGTAATACGATAGATTCTGATGTTTTAATTTACCTTGGCAATCGTCCATGGTCGCCTGGCACACTTTACAGCGCACTATCTCTAGGTTCAGTGCAGGGGTGATGGGCGGTCGTCAGAATTCGCTTGAGGACAAGATCTCCCTCTTGTAAGCTACGATGCTTGACTTTGGAGTTGTATTGCGCTGCCACTTCTTGCTTGTGAGATGATGTTTTGAATGCTGCATCGTTTCTTCTCTCTTCAATTAGATCCAAAGACATGTGGAGGAGTTCTTCGTTTTCTTCTGGGTTATAGTGGATCCTACGGTGGGAAGGCACTATAGTTTCAACTAGGAGCATAGCCTCCGATCCATATGCCAAAGAGAAAGGAGTATGCCCCGTTGATGTTCTAAAAGATGTGCGATAGGCCCATAGTGCTGTAGGAAGTTCATCCACCCAAGCGCCTTTTGACTTTTCGAGTTTCTTTTTTATTAGAGTTTTGAGAATTTTGTTGACGGCTTCGACTTGTCCGTTCGCCTAGGGATAAGCTACGGATGAGAAGCTTTTGTGAATTCCGTACTCTTGGCACCAGTTGGCGAACTCCTCGCTGTCAAACTGAAGTCCATTGTCCGATATGATTTTGAATAGGACTCCGTACCTGCATAGAACATTTTTGATCAAGAAGTTAATAACTTTTGCTGAAGATACTTTATTTAGGGGTTCTGCTTCCACCCATTTGGTGAAATAGTCGACTGCCACTACAGCATATTTGGCCCCGCCTCGGCCCATTGGCAGTTCGCCAATCAAGTCAATTCCCCATACTGCAAAGGGCCAAGGGCTGGTCATTTGAGTAATCTCAGTCATTGGTAGCCGCGGAATCTTAGCAAATTTCTGACATCTGTCACATTTTCTGACGAAATCTAAGGCGTCCTTGTTTAAGGTGGGCCAGAAATATCCATATCGGAGTATCTTTTTTGCCAAAGTCTGCCCTCCAGTGTGATCTCTGCAGCTTCCTTGATGGATGTTGGATAAGATTTCCTTGGCTTCCCTTCCAGCGACACACCTTAATAAGGGGTTAGAGAAGCCGCGCCGATAGAGGATGCCCTCTTGTATTGTGTAACGGAAAGCTTTCCTCAAGATTTTCTTGACTTCAATACGCCCGTTAGGTAGTGTGCCACTTTGTAAGTAGTCTTGGATGGGAGTCATCCAAGTTGCTTCTTCGGTTGCAGCTATCAGATTCACTTGCTCAAAACTTGGGGTCAGTTGCTTTGAGATGGCTACTGCTCCGGAAATAGCGTCGTCTCTCATGCTAGCTTGCTTTGCCAATTTGTCGGCCTCTTGGTTCTCTTCCTGAGGGATGTGTTTGATTAAGTAGTGATCCAATCGATTGAAAAGCAACTTGGTTTTCTTTAAATATGATATGAGTCGTTCTTCTCGAGCCTGGAATTCTCCGAGTATTTGATTTACAATAAGTTGAGAATCGCTATGAAGACACAAAGAATTGGCTTTGATTTCTAAGGCAAGTTCTAATCCAGCTAACACTGCTTCATACTCTGCATCATTGTTGGTGGCGACGAATTCCAACCTTATAGCATAGTGTAGCTTATTTCCCCTGGGAGTGATTATTACCACACCTGCCCCCGAGCCTTGTTCATTTGACGCACCATCCACAAAGAGATTCCACTTGATGTCTTCTGCTATTTCCGATTGCTCCTTACCTTCGTTGGTAGTGAACTCGGCAATGAAATCGGCCATGGCTTGTCCCTTGATGGAGGTGCGAGGATGGTAGGTGATATCATATTGACTTAGTTCAATGCACCATTTAAGTAGTCACACAGAAGTGTCGGGATGATGGAGTACCTGCCTCAGTGGTTGATCGGTCAGAACTCTGATGGAATGGGACTGGAAGTAGTGACGCAGTTTCCGTGATGTGATTAGCAAACAGTACGCTAGTTTCTCAAGTTTGGGATATCTGGCTTCCGCCCCTGTAAACCTCTTGCTTACAAAGTATACTGGCCGCTGCGTGCGTTCGTCTTCTCTAACCAATGCGGCGCTTAGAGCATGAGATGACACAGCAAGGTATAGGTATAGCTCTTCTCCTTTGTTCAGAGTTGAGAGTACTGGTGGTCTCTGGAGGTGTTCGATTAAGTTATGGAAAGCTATTAAGCATTCGTCAGTCCATTCGAATTTTCCTTTCTCTTTCTTTAGAGCTTCGAAGAAGGGGATGCATTTGTCGGTCGCTTTAGAGATGAATCTGCTCAAGGCGACCACCTTCCCATTTATGCTTTGCATTTCCTTTCGGGTAGAAGGTATCCGGATATCTTTCAGTGCTCGGACTTGTTCAGGGTTTGCTTCAATTCCTCTGGCATGGACGATGAATCCTAGAAACTTTCCTGATGATACTCCGAAGGAGCACTTTAGAGGATTCAGCTTCATTCCATATTGACGAAGTACTTGAAACATTTCATCCAGGTGGCTTACGTGATTGTCGGCTCCCCTTGACTTTACCAGCATGTCGTCCACATAAACTTCCATAGTTTGTCCTATTAGCCCCGCAAACATCTTGTTGACGAGGCGCTGATAGGTGGCCCTTGCGTTTTTAAGTCCGAAAGGCATTACCTTGTAGCAGTACAATCCCCGATCAGTGATGAAACTAGTGTAGTCTTGATCGAAAGCATGCATAGGAATTTGGTTATATCCTGAGTATGCGTCCATAAAAGATAAGAGTTCGTGCCCGGCTGTGCTGTCCACAAGCTGATCGATTCGGGGAAGTGGGAAGCAATCCTTCGAGCAGGCATCATTTAAGTTGGAGAAGTCAATGCATGTTCGCCATTTCCCATTAGCCTTCTTTACCAGCACCGGGTTGGCGATCCACTCTGGGTAGATGGCTTCTCGTATGAAGTCATTGGCAAGTAGGTTCTTTACTTCTTCATCGAGGGCTGCTGATCGTTCTGCCCCCATACTTCTCTTTTTCTGTTTTACTAGCGCCTTGGTAGGATCAATGTTTAGTACGTGGCATGCTATGTCAGGGGAGATTCCGGTCATGTCAGCGTGTGACCATGCAAATACATCCAAGTTGTGGCGGAGAAAATCAATGAGTTGTTCCTTCAATTCTGCTTTTAGTTGGGACCCGACTTTCAATAGTCTACTCGAGTCATGTCGGTCTAAAGATACAAATTCCATAGCCTCTGCAGGCTCGGCGGTGCCCTCCTCCTCTTTGTCCCTGGGGTCTAATTCATTGAAAGGGTCGCTGGTATATCGAAGAGGAGGGGCTTTCTTTAGTTGCTATGCTTCCAAACTTTTTGTGCAGAGGGAAATCTCTACACTCTTCCCTTTATCCTTCCTGTGGTTGTTGCGAAGTTCAGTTACATAGCAGTCTCGAGCAAGGTCCTGGTCTCCTTCTACTTCCCCTATTCCATTGTCCGTTGGAAATTTCATCTTCAGGCACCATGGAGCCAGGACAATTTGGAAGTCAGACAAGGCTGGCCTTCCTAAGAAGGCGTTGTAGGCCGAGTGGTTTTCTATTAGCACAAATGTCTGTTTCCGCACAACGGAGCGGGGATGACTTCCTATTTCAACGAAGAGGTCCAGTTGTCCGAGGGGCATCTTCGCATCTCCCGTGAAACCGTGTAGTGGTTTATTGCAGGGAGAAACATCCTTCATTGACAGTTTCATTTTGTCGAATGCATGCTTGAATAGGATATTTACTGAGCTTCCAGTGTCTACTAGAATTCGGAAAACTTCGGCTGGACCGAGCCGGGCAGAGATAACCATGGGATCCATGTGAGGGTACTGCCTTCCCTCTAGATCACGCCTACTGAATGTGATGTCATCACTCTCTTTCCGCTTCGGGTGGCGCTCTTCTATAACAGAATTAACGCAGTCTTCATTGTTTCTAAGTGACTTTCCATATCTTTCCATCTCTGCCCAGCTTCTGTCGGCGATGTGTGGTCCTCCCGAGATGGTATGGACCACTATCTTCTCTTGGCTGGAGCCGCTAGTGTTGCGATTTCCTCTGCCTATCTCTTGGGAGGGTAGCCTTGGGTTCTCATTGGCAATAGCTGGAGTCCTGTTTTGACCTTTTACATAGCGTTCCAGTCTCTTCCTCCTGATGTGCTCTTCAATCAAGTCCCGGAGATGATGGCATTCATTGGTATCATGCCCATGAGATTCGTGGAAGCGACAGAACTTTCCAGATTTAAGTGCGTTATCGGATTCCTTCTTGTATGGTGGGCGTTTGTATCTAACTTCGTCTTGGGTGGCAAGGAAGATGTTTTCGATGGTTTCATTCAAAGGAGTGTAAGTGTCGAATCTCGGTCCTGGCCGATATAGGCACTTTTCTCCCTTCTTGCCCCCATCATTGTCTCTAGAATCATTTCTTCGAACGTTCTTTGCTACAGCGGGCGTGTTTCCGTGAGCTGCCTTATTTTGTTGCCCTGACTGCCCCTCAATGGCAGCGTCTTCAAGCCTCATATATTTCCCGGGTTCATGGAAGAAATCGGGTAAAGTAGCTGGTTTTTCTTTTGTCAATCTTCTAGCAAATTTAGTATCCGGATGCACACCACTACAGAGGGCCATTAAGATAAGCTTCTCATCGACATCTTGGACTGCGGCCGCTGCGGCATTGAATCGGGTTAGGTATTGCTACAGCTTCTCTCCAGGTTTCTGTTTGATACTGGATAAGGAATAAGCGTCCTTGGGTTGTTCCATATGAATGCGGAACTGGCTGATAAACTTTTCTTTCAGCATCTCCCACGAGCTGATGGATCCTTGGGGTAGATGACAGAACCAGGAGGTAGCTAGATCTGCTAAGAATAGTGAAAAGCATTTGCACAGTACTCCCTCTGTTGCTCCACTCATGAGCATATGTTGTGTGTATCTCTGTAAGTGTACAACGGGGTCGGAGGTTCCTTTGTAAGGTTCCATTGTTGGCATTTTCCATTCTCGGGGGGTGATGGCAATTTCGATATTGCGGGCGAAGAGGCTGGTTACCCTAGTGCCTATTCCTCGATCTCTTTGATCCCGTTGGACGCACTCTCTGAACAAGCGTGCCATCCTTTCATCAGAATTTGGAGCAGATAGAAATGAGTTCGGTTCTGCTCTGTGGGACTGATTCCGTCCAGATGACCTGTAGGGATGGTATCGTCTATCATTCCTGATATTTTCCAGTGGCTGTCTTTGATCTTCTGGGAGCATGCTAGGGTCAGCTACAGTTGGCCCTTGCCTTGATCTTCCCCTGCTGGGTTCTGATCTAAGCACTTCCTCGGGTCCAACTTCGGGCTGGACTCTAGATCGGCCCCGTTCACTGGTGTTTCCGTGGTTAGGCAGTACGACAGGCTCGGCTACAGTTGACCTTCGCCCGGTACCTCCCCCGTTGGGTTCGGTTCCAAGCGTTTCCTCAGGTCTAACTTCGGGATGAGCTCGGTCTCGACTCCTACCATGGCCGCTTCTGTCGTTAGCTCCTTCGAAGAAGGAAGATCTTTGTTGTCTCTGAGATCCTCTAGACTGGGACTCACCCCATGATTCAGTGTTGCGGTTGGACTCTTCAGCATCCCTTAAGCGTGACATGAGTTGGTCCACCAAGGCTTCCTGTTGGGATGGGAAGCGGTTAGTCACTTTAGCCACAACCCTGTCTAGATCTGCCCTAGTAATTGCTGCCGGCTATTCTGTGGTAGGGGTTGTCGGATTTGCCTGACCTTCATTTGGTACTGCTGCTGGAAGGGGACGATTTACTTGATCTGTGACCACTGGATCTGGAAGACTGCTGGTTGCGATGTTTTTTCCTTTGTTAACATCTTTCTTCTGCTTGGGAGGCATGTCTTCCAAGCAATGTGCGACGCTGATAGGAAGAAAGTTAAGTGGGAGAAGCTGAAGTCCGGGGTTCAGCGCTCTCAATGAAAGCACCAAAAATGTTTGCACAAAAAATGGGCAAACACCTCCAAGTCGTATGATTTAGTTGATTTTATGTTGTTTTTAGTAATCTGGGTGATTAATGCAAATATGTGAAAAGCAGGGACTAAACTGTAAAAGACACGCAAATTTATAGTGGTTCGGCCGGAACGTGCCTACGTCCACTTTATATGTTATTCTCCTTTACTGTTCAGATTACAAGTACAAAGCTTTGATACAAGTATATGAAAGTTGTTTGAAAGTTCTATCCGTGCTTGAGCTCTCAAACTTGTCCCCCAATTGTTGTACCCCTGCCCCTCTATTTATAGAGTGAGGCTGGGGGCAGGGGTCTTGGATGTATATAGCTGCTGGTGGGCCTGGGCTGATGCGATCTGGCCTGGCAGTGTTGATCTGGTACGCCTTGGTCCGGTTGTGAGTGGATGGGGTTTGGTTCGGTGAGGACTTGGTTCGGTAGGACCTTGGTTCGGTGGAGCAGCTTCGGTTCGGTAGGCAGGGGAAGGAGTTGGTCCGGATGTTGGTGGAAGCAGAGTTGGTTCGGCTGTACAGGGGAAGGAGTTGGTCCGGCTGTTGGTGGAAGCAGAGTTGGTTCGGCTGTACAGGGAAATGGAGTTGGTCCGGCTGTTGGTGGAAGCAGAGTTGGTTCGGCTGTACAGGGGAGGGAGTCGGTCCGGCTGTTGGTGGAAGCAGAGTTGGTTCGGCTGTACAGGGGAGGGAGTCGGTCCGGCTGTTGGTGGAAGCAGAGTTGGTTCGGTTGTAGGCTTCCCTTATCTTGGTTCGGTGATACCGGTCTAGTGAAAACATACCCAACACCAGAGATCTCGCGAGAGATCTCATATTCGAACTTGAGCGAGAGTAGATTTAACGAAACAAGACATTCTATTTTGTTTATATCTTATTTGACACTCATCTCGTCTAAGATATTAAGATCTTAAGCGGAATTTTAAGATAAATCTCAATAGAATATCTCATTCGAAGTTGTTTATTCATTTACATATTTCTTTAACTTCTTATTTGGATGCAAAAGAAATTGCACTCTAACGCCTTTTTACTAGCTCATTAATTCTGTTTTTATTTTTTTAACGAGTGAGAACAAATAGATGACTTTTTGTTTATTTTTAATATTCAAATGAGTAAAATTCATTTAATCAAATACCAAATTAATCATGTAAGCTCTCTCCTCTAAAACGAAAAATAAATATTATCATTTTTTATAACTTATGTATGTTAATAAGTTTATATTTTCATAACAATTATCAATTTTGGACGTTTAAGTTAATTCTAAATAGTCCTTAGATGAACTTTAAAATATGTGATGTCAATCCGAGATGTACAGTAGAGGTATAGTCATCTCATCCGAGTTCTCATCTTATACGAGATATTGTGTGTAGAACTCTTGAGGCTAGACCGAAATCCAAGATTTAAAACCTAACCAACAATTATTGAATAAGTAAACATGTAAAAACAATTATGAACCTGTTTAATAGTAAATGTAATATGAACCTGTCCAATAGAAAATTAGTAAAATGTAACCATGTCGAATCTTATACATATTTAAAGCCTGCTAGCATTCAGGAGGTGTATTAAAATAGAAGTAATTGAGTAGTCATAATAAGAAGCGGGACAGCCCTGCAAATAATCAGTGCATCAGCAGTGCTTAGAGCATTCCCAACCGTGTATCGGTTGGGAAGCAATCGATCCCAACGGGGAGGTTGGTTGGCCACTTTAGGGATTGCCAAAGCTAGTCGGATCGGTTATATGACCAAAAGTGATAATAAATATTAATTTCTATTTAGTAATTAGAAAGACCAAAAAATCCAAAGACAAGCAGAAGTAATGCTAAAAAACCGCATTTTCAAAAAGAAAAAAAAAGAAAAAAAAAGCTAAAATGCCAATATGTGGTACAAATTGGCACACATAACAATGTATCGCAATAGTTGCTCACAAACCTGCTCTCGAACATCATCTCTCTGGGATCTTAGAAGCTGAACAAATATGGGAACAGCCCCAAGTTCAATCACAACCTTAACGTGCTCTGATGTTCCAGAAGCTATATTTGTAAGAACCCATGCAGCTTCAAACTGATCAATAATCCATTTTGATTAAAACAGAAAGAAACATTATTAAAACAAAAACAAAACACACCTGAAGTTGGGGGAAATTGGCTACTGAAAGAAACACCACAAAGCGGGGAACAACTCCTGTGGCAATCACCTCACTTACTGGATGGTTCTGTTCTATAAATACCCAATAAAAATATTAGCATAGAAATCAAAGCATCTGACGTACAAATATATTTATATATAAAATAGTAAAATATCAACCAAATCGCTTAAGGATGAACTGATACATCAACAACACATATATTTGTGTCGCCATTCATTCATTCATAACACCCTTGCCTGAAATGCCACATAAAATGATTATACAAAGTTCAATACTAGGTCGCTAAGCTATGCCCAACCCAAAAAATCATATTTAAAGAGAACATCTTAAGCTTTTTTTTTAAACGGCTTTCATTCGTTTCTAGATCAGGAAATTCAACGAAACGCTGCTGCTTCTTCTTCTTCTTCTTGAAAGAAAAAAAAATGGTATACAACGTTGACGTTCTTTACTTGGTATAAACTTAATTTGTTACTAGGCATACACGGCAAAAAAAAGGCAAGTGAAACTGCGTGCTAAAGCAAATATTATGACATATAAATCAGTAACCTAAAAAGAGTATGCAAGCATGTATAATGCAGCATTTGAACATGCACTGTACTATGTTATGGATAGCTTTAGCAAATAGTAAAATAATACAGAAACACATAGATAACGTTATTAATGCAATTGCAAAACGTTATCTTAATGCAATTACAAATACATTATGATCACCAGGCAATGAAAAGAATATGAATAAATATACAAATGAAATAGTGATAGGATCCAGTATATTTATTTTCAAGGTAAACAATTTTTTTTGTTCAGAAATTAGGAAGAGAAGGAAATAAGGAAACTTTTTATTATTCGCCGCCTATTGCAATTAGCTGATAGATACACAAATATACATACATACATACATACATACATACATACATACATGTATGTATGTATGTATGTATGTATCTGTGTGTGTATATGTTGGAAAATTTCAACATGTGGACCACATATGTAAAATAAAACATGTTATGCTATTTTGGGGTAAAACTTAATTAAAATGATCAAATTATGAATCAAAGTTAAAAGACTTAAAGATATAATTGTCATGATATTAATGTGTAAATACCAAGACAACTCTAATTTGTTGAAGAGCCAAATTGGAAAATGCCAACATTGTGAATAAGGAGTTATGGTCCCAAATTATACAAGCTCTAATTATTT
The DNA here is from genome assembly GCA_030737815.1 of Allium fistulosum. Classification (NCBI taxonomy): domain Eukaryota; kingdom Viridiplantae; phylum Streptophyta; class Magnoliopsida; order Asparagales; family Amaryllidaceae; genus Allium; species Allium fistulosum. Next base: position 1,119,265,328 of record CM060904.1, on the reverse strand, counting down.
TTCTAATCTCTTCTACGAAAATAATTTAAATCAAACTAATTCTTCTTCTCTTTCAGTCAGAAAATATGAATTCAAGTACGACTTTTGCTAATTTGTATATCTTTCTCTGATTTCTTCTCAATTAAAGCAATATGAGTCACATATTCAGATCTAGGCTTTCATGATTAATCAATCTTAAAGTATGTTGAAATCCTAACAAGTAGTATCAGAGTCACCCATCATTGTATTCATTGGGAAATTTTTATGGTTCCTTTTTAAATTATGATAAGTTTTGAATTAAATTTCATTTAGAAGTCATTAAATTTCACTTAAGTTTCAGATCTACCCGATCTATGCATCAAAGATTTTTTTAATGATGATTTTGGATTTGTTTTAATATCAATTTTTTCTCTATGTATTAATATTGTAAGTACCATAAATAATATGAAAATATCTAAGTACCATAAATAATATGAAAATATCTACTCTCAGATATTTCACAATATTAATCAATATTATATATTGATTAATATTGTGAAATATCTGAAAATAGATATTTTCATATTATTTATGGTACTTACATAAAGCTGATTTGTGAAACTGTTTTGATTCAAAAATATAGATCTAAACACTACTAGAAACACTATTTATTGCGACATCCATTTCCGACGGCTCGTCGCTTTGTTTTCGACGGTTAGTTATCGCCGTGACATTACTAAAAATAAAATAAACTAGCCATCAGCAGCCGTCGAAAGCCGTCGCAAAAATATGCATCGGCGGCCGTCAGAAGCTGTCGAAAAGTCACGAATACTTCAGCCCCAGGCCAACACTTCTTCTTCATTATCTAAAACCCAAATTTCCTTGCCAAATCTCACCTCCACCACCTCCTTCACCTCCTCCTTGCTGTCAGCAAGCCTCCACGCCTCCAAGACTATCTCCACCTTCAATTTTTAAGTCTTTCCATTAGCTATTGCTCTTCAAGAAGATTTAATTTATAAACCCTATTTAATTTTGGTTTGGTAAATTATGGTTAATTTGTTGTTATAGTTGTTTATAATACATCATTTATTGTTTGTTAAGCCCTATTGAATGCTAATTAGGTTGTTATTATAATTGTTTATCATTTAAATGTTGAGAAAAATAATTTGTTTAGTGTATATGTTCGTTAATTGGTGTATATGTGTTGATTAATTAGCGCATACGCGCATTAGGGTTGGTTTGGATTAATTAGAGTCGATGCTTAGGATTTAGCGTATACGTTTTTAAGATGATGAGAACGATGATTTAGTGTATGCGTTTCTTAAAATGTAAATAAATTATTGTAAAATATGCTTTACTTTTTATAAATCTCTTAGATAGTTTTTGGTCTCGTCTGACAAGTATTGTATATGATCGTTATATGGATATTCGTTTTTATCACAGAACATACATTTATATTCATCTGATACAATATTTGTCGGATTTGTCCCTATATTGGACAAGTTACAAACACAATAAAATAATTATATTTCGCAAATCATTTCATTTTAAACGGTTCACAAAATTTCGACAACACTTTCTTCTTATTCCCTGTATACACGCATATGTGTACGATACAATAACCTAAAGTGTAAAACAATAACCTGTGTACACGCATTTTATACACTTTCTTCTTATTCCACTTTTAAAGGAGAAGTAGGATGACCAACCATCAAAGTGTAAAACATTAACCTAAAAATTTAAGATCATACTCATATAATATGTGTAAAATCTGTCTGAAAATAAAATTAAATAGAATAATATTATATATTTGCGAAAATTTAAACGTACGATTTAATTGAAAAATAAAATGTCAATGCGTAAATGATTAATACGTTTTTATGGTTTAAAGTAGGAAAAATGGTCAATTGTTTTATCGATCAGAACTAGATGTACCAACAGAGGAGAAATTGGAGGCTCAATAAGTGAACATTTTCAAAATGGTGTACACATCTTTATTGAATCGCTTTAAGTAATAATGGAAATGACAAAGAAATTCGTTGTCCATGTAGTAGGTGTAAATTATTGAAGCATTTGATACCGGATATGGTAATAGTTCATTTGCGCCAATATGATTTCGTGCCGAATTATTTGGTGTGGGATCGTCATGGAGAACTTATAGTACCTAATCCCGTACATTCGAAGGACGAGGTGGATAATGAATTGTTCTGACGAATCTCATAGAAGATATGGTTGAAGATGCAGTACGTTCAATGTTCCCTACTATTGAAGTTGATGGTAACGATGTTAATGTCGAATAAGAACCAAGTATTGGAGCAAAATAAAAATTATGATTTATTGGATACTGCTAAGAATCCCCATTGGGATGGTTGTACAAGTGGTACTCAACTATCAGTAACTGCAGAACACATTGCGATGAAATCAAAATACAACTTCATAGAAATCAGGTTTACAGCTATAGTACGAGCTGCAAAGCAGCATATGCCACCCGATAATTTAATGTGCGAAAATCATTATGAAGTGAAAAAACGTATGTTTGCTTTTGGTTTGTCGTATCAAAAAATAGATACATGTTTAAATGCTTGCATATTGTTTTGGAAAAAAGACATCAATCTTAGGGATTGTAAAATATCTAATCAGGAAAGATATAAACCAAGAAAAAGAAAGGAAAGGAAGTTTCGTACAAGCGTATGCATTACTTAGCCATCACTCTTAGGCTTTAAAGGTTATATGCATCTTCTGTAACCGCGCATCATATGAGATGACACTATGTGAGAACACAGGAAGAAGGTACGTTAACACACCCAGCTGATGGAGAAGCATGGAAGCATTTTGACAAGGCATACCCCGCTTTCACAACGGAGAGCCGTAATGTTAGACTTGGTTTATATATGGATGGATTTTCACCGTTCTCTCAATTTGGTTCAAAATATTCATCTTGGCCTATAATCGTTACACCTTACAGTTTACCTCAGTGGATGTGTATGAAAACTCCGTATATGTTTCTCACTATTGTTATCCCTGGCCCTGGTGATCTGACACAAAGAATCGACATATATTTACAACCATTGATTGGAGAGTTGAAAACATTGTGGTATGAAGGTGTTGAAAAATACGACATTTAAAAATAAAAAAGAATTTTCGTATATTTGCTTCTCTGCTGTGGACTATAAGCGATTTTCCTATATATGCAATGCTTTTGGGTTGGAGTATGGCTGGTCGTCTAGCTTATCCTTATGGCATGGAAGAAGCACGAGCATTTTCTTTATCGCGTGGGAAGAAAATTTCATGGTTTGACTGTCATCGGTATTTTCTTCATATTAATCATCCTTTTAGAAAAGATAAAAAAAATTACAAGTAATAGACTTGAGACCTTGCGACCACCAATGATTTGGTCAAGCGAAGATTTTTATGACCTTAAAAGGATTATCCAAAGATACAGGAAACTGGCGAACAAATTGAAATTCAAGGTAAATGGATGATTCATAATTGATGCAAACAAAGTATATTTTGGAAGTTGCCTTATTGGAAAAATCTCCTAATTTGTCATAATATCGATGTGATGCACAACGAGAAAAATGTGTTCGGTAATGTGTTTAACACATTTCTGAATGTTAAAGGTAATATTAAGGACGATTTGAAATCAAGACGTGATATAGAGGCAATATGCAATCATCCTGAGCTTCATATAAAGCCAAATGACACAAAAAAATCCAAAGTATGCTATGAGCTAGGCAATATACAATCGTGTTGGAAAACGAGCCACGTTGCATAAAGAAACTGTGCATAGAATTTTACCCATTATTGTCGGATAATCGATAACGGAATTGTTGTCCGATGCGACGTAGAAATTTTGCTTTTACAGATATATAGGACCGTGCAGTGGATTGAAATGCTATGTAATAGGATCATCTAGATGTCGCAATTCATGAACAATTACTTGTGATCGACCATTTGTTAGCAAAGTGTTGTGAAAATCACAAATTGACCCGTAGCAAGATAGACCGAAATACAATATTGACTCGAAGTTGGAATTAGAATTCTCAAAGCCAGTTCAAACTCTATGTTGCTATAAGTCTAACTTGGTATATGGATTAGAAGGATTTGGATTTGGCAAATACTATGGTCCAAAAAAATTTGGTCGATCACGAGTTATTACTCCATTCATCCATCGGCCATAGGCAAATCCTTTGCACAACCATCGACAACCATGACCATCACCATATAACGGCGGTCACCCACCTTTAGAGTTTCTAGACATGAACGGAGACTTGGATGCAGTCGAGGATGAATTGACTTGAGGAGATCTGTAACGAGATCCTTGGATTGCACGACGGTGGTTGAAATAGGTGTTGGGTTGCAACGGCGATTTTAGGTAGGTGGCGGCAATCATTTTAAGTGAACGGATAGAAGGCACTTTAGGTAGGCACCAGAACGTAGAAGAAAAATATTCAAGAATACGTAGGCATAAGGAGGAAAAAACGTTAAGTGTCGACTTATTTAGTATCGATGAAAAGACCAAGAATTCTACTCGGTACCGACTAGAACATCTCAGTATCGAGATGAGTTTTTTCCTCGGAATAAAAAAGGTAAGGATGGAAATTCAATATGAAGGTAGCATGCACCCATCCAATGCATGGAATAATCACCATAAGGTTGATTTTGTCCTTAGCATGGAGAGTGGAATTTATGCTATGTAAAGTAGACTAATGGATATCCACGGAATAGAGGCAATGCTTGGAAGCAACTTTTGGATAACCAACAGACGTATATGGATGATGGCATACGTTTGTCCTATTCTAGAGCATGTTTTGTTTCCAGCAGAAACATACTCTGGGGAGAAAGTGTTATCCGGCTTTTTAACCAAGCGGCTTTTAAACTAATTTGGATGTCAAGATGATGACGAAACGATTCGAGAATCAGGGAACATGCTTGTAAGAACAAAAGGAATTTACTCAAGAATTTGGAGCAGGATTGAAGCTAGGGAAACAGGTCGGTGTCGACCACTTTAAGGTCGGTACCGACCACTTTTTGTGCCGCCTGTGGGACTCTGGAGCTATGGCACGTGGATTGTTGGCATAAGTGATCGTCTTAAGGTGCATTTTTGAAGGAGTAGGCAAATAACTCCATGCATGTTCTGAAGGAAAGAAGAAATGTATTGAAATTATCGTAACCTCCCAGAAATGACTTGAGTTCTAAATAATAGTGCTAAAAGTACAATGGATGGAAGATAGATGATCACGGGGAAGGAAGATGGAGCAATCACCCGTCAAAAAAAATCGGTACCAACCACTTCAGGTCAGTATTGAGTTTATTTTAAGGCTTTAGGCAGGGACGGATCTATTAAGCTTGTGGGGTGGGCAGCTGCCCACCCCACAAAAAATAAAAAAAAAATAAAGAAAAAAAAAGAAAAAAAGAAAAAAAAGAAAATGAGGGACGCATCTTTTCTGTTCTTCTCACATCACTCAGGCTTCTCTAGATTCGACGATCGCTCGCAGCCGCTCCCCCTTCTGGCCTTCTCCAGCGCCAGCCAGCAGGCTCCGACTCCAGTTTCAGCCTCCAGTCCTCCTTCTCCAGTCTTCAGAAAAACTTAGTAAGTTCCCAATTTTAGATTCGAATTACATAAACCCTAGTTTGCATTGTGAATTGTAAATGATGTTCCCAATTTTAGACTCAAAATTCTAGATTCGAATTTTAGATGTAAACATAAACCCTAGTTAGGCAGTACTGCAGTAGGCTAGTAGCAATGAAGTTTCAACTTGCAAACAAGTACTAATGAATAGATACTGACAGTGGCAGTAGCATTGTATTTGTAGCAATGAAGTGCTGGACCGATAAATTGGCAGTAAATTATGCAAATTATGCAGTAAATTGTAACACAGTAGGCTATTTTGTTTGTACTGGCAGTAAATTGTGCAACCATCTAGTGACAGTAAATTTTAGTGAATCAAATAATGAAGATACTAGCAGTAAATTTAGTAAATGAATTTTACTATTTGTTGATGCATCAAATTGATGTTGAGACGATTGTAGATGAATTTGATTTTCGTGAAGTTCGTAAAGCACGACTTAAGTAGGATATTTAGTAATTTATGTTTTTTTTAAGGATTTTTGTGAAAATTCTTTATGTTAATGAAATCGATCGAACTTAATTATTTTGATTATCATGAATGTGATGGAATTAATTATATTAAAACAGTTTAGTTTTATTATTATTTAATTTTCTTCTATTATTCGCCCACCGCAAAATAAATTCCTGGTTACGTCCCTGGCTCTAGGGACTCCGTATTCCTCTCCTGCATACTCTAATCTGAAGTTAGACTTGGCATATTGATATTTGGCAACTTTGCTAGGTGATTTCCCTACATGTACCGTACCTGTGGCATCTAAAAAAGGACTTTTTGGAACTTGTTTTCTTTACCTTCTATCTTTACTCATCCATAGTCGCTAAGGAAGTGACTCTTGGTTGTTCTAGGTTATTGGACCGGTCAAACCTTTGTATTGGTGACTGAAATCTATAAACAATAATAGTACAGTGGACGTAGGCTATAGATTTATTGAACCACCTTAAAAAGTCTTTGTTTTATTTACTATTTCTATTAGATCTTTATATTTCACTCATGTTTGGGTGTTGTACCATTTTCTTACCCAACACACACACACATATATAATCTACGAATGTTTACATATAAATAATTACTTTAAATATAAAACATTAATTGCAATACACACACACGTGCGTGCGTGCGGTCAAATACATGTTTTTCTGTAATTTGAAGTCACAAGATGGATATTGTCTAATAAATGTCATACTTAATTTCAAACATTTCTTTAATTAAAACCAAATTCACTATTGGTAATTTTAGATTTCAAATCATATAAGATTGTCTAATATGTTTTTAATGTATACATATATTTTTGTATACTTCTCCACTTTTATAATGTATAAATATTTTCAAATAAAAATCTTGGACAATAAAGGCATATGCAAAAGGGGAATGGGTTCATTGTGGTGTAAATCCCAACACCTACCTACGATCACATTAACTATTTACTCTTCTTATCAATAGCACGTGTACTTCACGCACATAAGTATATTTGGTATACTTGTAAACTAAAACTTAAAAAAAAGACCTTCCAAACAAAATAAATAAAATAATTATTTTATTTAAAGTGAATTCTTTAGGCTTCATAGACTTAACAAAGATCAAAATTGATTTTTTTTAAATTCACCCATTTAACCCGCTTCCGACTAGTCTGATTCCTTCGAATCCTTTGTATTCAGCAAAATCATATGAAGTACTAGATCTCCTTTCTAAAACCTTCTATTTTGGTCTTGTTGATTATAATACTGAGTTATTCTTTGTATATACTCCATTGTACTCATAGTAGCTTGATCCTGGAGTCCAAGTAAAAAGTCTAGTGGCCCTTCTCAGAGTTCATTGTTCTGCTAAGTACAGTAATATAATCTTTGATGAGAAGCAATCTCAAGCTCGATCGGAAGCATGGCCTCTTAACCATGTACTAAAGGGAAGGGGTAATGCCTCATAGGTGATCCTGTGCTTGTTCTATAAGCCTATAGTATGAAAGGTAGCTTGTCTACCCAATTTCCTTTTGCTTTACTCTAGCGCTTCTTTAAGCAAGTTTATACAGTTTTGTTTGTAGACTCTATAGCTCTGCCGGTTGTGGATGACAAATGGAGAAAAACTTCTGAATATGCCATAATCTCGGCAATACTCGGTAAACTCTCGACTTTCAAACTGCATGCGAGGGGTTCGGCTTTGACCTACTAAACAAAGTAATCAATGGCCATGATGGCAAAGTGCACCCCTCCTTTAGCAATAAGAAGAGGGTCTATAAGATCGATACCCCGTATATCGTAGGGCCACGAACTCATCATAGGAGTAAGCTTGTTGGGTTAAGATTCTTTGGCATTCATGTGTTGGGAATGCCTAAGGCTCCTCCCTTCGACTTTCGACTCATGTGGCCAAAGTATGTTAGAGATGATACCTGGAATTCGTAAAAAGGCATCTTCATTGGAGAAGTTTCGAGGAGGAGCTCCAAACCTTAATTCACGTTGCTGAGGCAAAGCAGAGGAGGAAGAGGATCTGGCGTTGGAGGAGAAGATGTCGAACCAAATTTTGGTTTGGTGAAGGAGATGCTAGACCAAAGATTTGGTCCGGTGGAGGCAACACTTGGATCAGTGTTGAGATAATTTGAGGAAGAAGGAATCTGGTTCGGTGATTGAAGAATGGATTGTAAAGCGGTGAAGGGCTGATGAAGAAAGAAGAAGTGATTTGGTTCGGTGGCCAGTGCAATGTTTGCCTGAAAGAGAAAGGGATCATGCTGAACGAAATATTTCGTTCGACGGCATACTGGTCCAAATATTGTGTCGCTCCAAATACTTGGTTCAGTGATTTAGGTTGCCACTCCAGATGTTTGGTTCAGGAATTGGGCTTTGCTGGGCCAGATCATGAGTGTTGTTTGCCGAACCAAATGCTATTGTGTTGTTTGCCAGACCAGATGTGTCGAACCAAACCCCACGGCAGCTACCCCTCCTCATATCTTCACTCTATAAATAGTGGAGTTTCTGGACAACAATGACAGCCATCCTGGAGAGCTGAAACTCTGTAGAATTTTGTTTATATGGTTAATTCTTCTTATGTATAGCCTCTAAAAGTGAATCAATCTTGTAACTCTAATCTTTCAGTGATTAATAAAATCTCCTCTTCCCAAGTGGACTTACACTGTCCTACGGTAGTGGAACCACTATAAATACTGATGTTATTTATTTTTCTACATTACATTGATCTATGACTGTCTGTTCTGCTGTTTATCTCTGTTTGTTTCGTCTCACTACAATCACGATCCAGTTGTTTTCCACTGCGTTGGATTTTTTATTCCCTTAGACTGATCATTTGAAGGGTTTTCTCCAATAGCCTGGTATCGGAGCTGCAAAGTTAATTGAGGAGTGTTAGACGCTATAGCAGGAGATGAAGCGACTCTAGTTGTTACAAGACCATATACTAGAGGGATGTATATCGCGTCAGGATCACAGTTGGAAATTGAGAAATGGAATGGGGATAAAGACTTCGAGAAGTGGCAATGGAGGATGAAGGTTGTTCTAATGAGGAATGAAGTCCATCCAGTAGTGTTTTCCCCTAAGGAGTTGACGACTGACATCTCAGTCGCGGAAAGGAAGGAGATAGAGAAATGAGCATTTACTACTTTACAACTAGCTATGAGAGAGAATGTTATCTCAGAGATTAGCAATGAGACCAATGCTAGAGGCATTTGGACCAAGCTAGCTAGAAAATCACTACTTGAAGAAATCTCTAACTAACCGTCTGATATTGTTGAAGATATTTTTCACCATGCGGATGAGAGAGGGTACTTTAGTGAAGGAACATCTTAATTTCTTTGATGATCTCGTGATGAAGATGAAGACCGTTGACTTGAAGATGGATGAGGAGCAAATGGCAATGATTCTTTTATGTTCCCTTCCGGAGCATTACACAGGTTTTGCTAACAGCCTTATCTTCGCTATAGACACATTGACAGTGGAAGATGTGAAGTCGGACCTTCTATCTAAGGGCTTGAGAGATCAGATGAAGGAGATAAGTGAAGGAAGTAGAGGTGGAAGTAGTAGTCATGGCCTGTTTGTTGAAAGAGGCAGAGAAGATAAGAAGTATTGGCACTCTAGAGGGCATTCCAAGTCCAGGAAGCCCGGTAATGGCAGGAGAGGAAAGTCTAAGGAAGGGAAGTGCGTTATCTGCAAGAAACCTGGTCATTGGAAAAAGTATCATCCAGATTTGAAGAAGATGGATCTTCATCATTTGTGGTGGAGAAGTCTGTATCTGACGATGTGTTGTCTACAGCAGTATCTGATGTCTCAGATCATTGGGTGCTGGATTCGGGGGCATCTTTCCATATGATGCCAAATAAGGATTACATCAGTTCTTTCGTTGGACGAGAGGGAAGCTCTATTCTTATGAGTAATAATGCTAGCTGTAGAGCAATGGGTGAAGGTACAGTGAAGATCAGGATGTTTGACGGAGTGATACGTACTTTGACAGGTGTCTGGTATGTTCCAGGTCTTCGGAAGTCCTTAATTTCTTTAGGACAATTGGCGTCTTTGGGATGCAAGGTAACTATCAAAAAGGATAGTCTGAAGGTTTCGAGAGGTGCACTAGTTCTTATGAAAGAAGATGTGTTCCGAAATCTGTATTTGCTGAAAGGAACCACAGTTCCTGAAGAGTCGTGTGTTGGAGTAGATAGTTCTCAAGCATTAGATGCCACAAAGCTTTGGCATCTCAGGTTGGATCATATTTCAGAGAAGGGGATAGAGTTGCTTCGAAGACGGAAGATGACCAAAGGAGTAAGCTTCGACAAGATGGACTTTTGCCAGGAGTGTGTGTTAGGCAAGCAAACTAAAGTATCTTTGGAGTTGGACTCTATAGATCAAGGCGAGTACTTGAGTACGTGCATATAGATGTTTGGCGACTGGTTGCTACTCCTTCTCTTGGAGGAGCAAAATATTTTATCTCTTTCATTGATGACTTTTATCAGAAAGTATGGGTGTATGCGATGAAGGCCAAATCAGAGAACTTCAAGAATTTCAAAGACTGGAAAGCGCTCGTTGAGAACCAATTTGGTTCTAGGTTGAAGGTGCTGAGATCTGATAATGGCGGTGAATTTGTCTCTAGGGAGTTCCTCGACTTTCGTAGACAGCATGGCATTCAGAGACATTTCACTACTCCCAGCGATCCGCAATCCAATGGGGCTGTAGAAAGAATGAATATGACTCTACTGGAGAAAGCTCGTTGCTTGAGATTGATAGCGGGCTTGTCTAGAGGCTTTTGGGCTAAGACATTATCAACTGCGCGCATATCATAAATCGAATTCCGTGCTCAGCCATAGATGGGAAGATTCCAGAGAAAAAGTGGAGATGTAAAAATGTATCTTAGTACTTCCAAATTTTGGTTGTCCTGTGTACGTTCACCATACAGGTGATGACAAGTTAGAGGCTATAGCATACAAAGGCATACTAATGGGATACACCGATGGTATAAAAGGGTATCGAATTTGGAATCCTGTTGATCGGAAGATTGTTCATTCCAGACATGTTACTTTTGATGAGTCTGCTATGTTCAATCCAAAGGAGAAGCTACCTACCACATCAGAAGATTCTGATAGGCCTAAGGAGATGGAAGAAGTTCCCGTGTTCCAGCCAAATAATAGAGTTGTTGTTGATGCTGTCGTGGAAAAGGCAATTGTTGAAACATCACAGGATAGTCCACAGGTACCTTCTAGTAGTGTTGGTGATGTGCATGAATCTAGAGGAAGTTCAGTTGAAGGTGGAGCTGAAATGAGTTTAGGAGAAGCAGTACCTACCCGGGTCGGTCGTACGACTACTAGGCCGCTCGAAAGGTATGGTGATTGGCAGTTTACGAACCTTAGCCTTGGTGATCGGTTTGACTATGCCCTACATGTGGTTCATGAGGAGCCGCCTAACCTTGATGAAGCTTTGAAGTCATAAGACAGTTCGAAGTGGATGTGTGCTATGGAAGAGGAGTTAGAGTCATTAAAGAAGAACAAGACTTGGGATATGGTACGATCTGCTCAAGGAAGCCGAGCCATAGATTGCAAGTGGGTGTTCAAGGTGAAGGATGATGGGAGATATAAGGCTAGACTAGTTGCTAAAGGGTTTTCACAAAAAAAGGGATTGGAGTATGATGAGATATTCTCTCCAGTAGTGAGGCATACGTCCATCTGCATTTTGCTCGCTATCGTCGCAGCTCATGACTTGGAGCTGGAGCAACTGGACGTGAAAACCGCTTTCTTGCACAGAGACTTGGATGAGACTATGTACATGAAATAGCTAGAAGGATTTGTTGTAGATGGGAAGAAAATCGGGTTTGCAAATTGAAGAAGTCTTTGTATGGACTTAAGCAGTCACCTAAACAATGGTACAAGAGATTTGACTCTTTTATGCTTTCACTTGGTTTTGATCGTAGCATCAAAGATGCTTGTGTGTACTTCAAGCATTTAAATAATGGTAGATGGGTGTACCTACTCTTGTACGTGGTTGATATGTTGATTGCTTCTAAGGATAAAGCTGAAATCGATAGTTTGAAGCTAAAGCTAAAAGCGGAATTCAAAATGAAGAACCTTGGAGAAGCAAAGATAATTTTGAGTATGGAAATCCAAAGCAATAGAAAGCTAGGACTTTTGAGCCTCACTCAAAAGGAGTATATTCGAAAGGTGCTTGCTTGGTTTAGTATGGAAGGGACAAAGGCAATCAACACGCCCATGCCTTTGCATATACAACTTTCTAGTAAAGGCTCTTCGATCTCGGAAAAGAACAAGGCTTATATGATTAAGGTCCTATATGCAAGTGAAGTTGGCAGCTTGAAGTATGTCATGGTCCGCACTAGGCCTGACATTGCATAGGCAGGTTGGATTGGTGAGTAGGTTCATGGCAAATCCAAGAAAGACGCATTGGGAAGCAGTGAAGTGTATCTTCAGATACCTTAGAAGAACTCAAAACCATGGACTTGTCTTTGGCGGCAGAAGAAGAGATTTCCGCTTGGTTGGATTTTGTGGTTCTGACTATGCTGATGATAGAGATCAAAGGAAGTCAACCTCCGGATATGTGTTCACCATTTGCGGGACATCGATCAGTTGGAGAGCGAGGTTGCAGACGATTGTGGTTTTGTCTACTACAGAGGCAGAGCTCATAGCTGCAGTTGAAGCAGCTAAGGAGACACTTTATTTGAGGCGACTGTTGTGTGATTTGAGCTTCGTATATGAAGGCGTAGATGTGTACTGTTACAGTCAGAGTGTAATTCACTTTGCTGAAAATCTGACGTTCAGCTCGAGGACGAAGCATATTGAGGTGAGAGAGTCGTTTCTTGTCTCGATGAATGAAGAGAAGCTAGTTTGTCTTCAGAAAGTTCACATAAAGGAGAATGCAGCAGACATATTTACCAAGTTGTTGCCTGTTGCTAAGTTCGAGCATTGCTCGGACTTGATTCACTTAATGAAGAGTTAGGTGCCATGGGGTGGCAACGGAGGGGGGGGGGGCGTTGAGATGGTTCATGAAGACGTTTGTTTTTATGGTGGAGATTGATAGGTTCTACACGGACTGGGTACTTCGAATATTTTGTTGACGGGCGGTGGCCTTACCATAGTTCGTTGACAGAGTGTAATGGGTGATGGCATTGCCGAAGCATTGGGTAAGTATCCATTGCTTGGAGCATGAAGGTGTAGATGAAGTTGTAAGGCTTGTTTGGAATTCGGTATCAAGGTGGAGATTGTTAGAGATGATACTTGGCATTCATGAAGAAGCGTCGCCATTGGAGAAGCTTCGAGGAGGAGCTCCAAATCCTAAGTTGGTTGCTAAAGCAAAGCGTAGGAGGAAGAGGATCTGGCGTTGGAGAAGAAGACGCCGAACCAAATTTTGCTTTGGTGGAGGAGATGTCGGACCAAAGATTTGGTCCGGTGGAGGCATCACTTGGATCGGTGTTGAGATGATTTGAGGAAGAAAGGACTGTGAAGCGGTGAAGGGCTGATAAAGAAAAGAAGAAGTGATTTTTTGCTTGGAAGAGAAGGGGATAATGCCGAATGAAATATTTCGTTCGGCGGCATACTGGTCTAAATCTTGTGTCGTTCCAAATATTTTGTTCGGTGATTTAGGTTGCCGCTCCAGATGTTTGGTTCAGGAACTGGGCTTTGCCGGTCTAGATCTTGAGTGTTCTTTGCCGAACCAAATGCTATTGTGTTGTTTGTCGGACCAGATGTGCCGAACCAAACCCCAGGCTGCTATATAGCAGCTACCCCTCCTCGTATCTTCACTCTATAAATAATGAAGTTTCTGGACAACAATGGCAGCCATCCTAGAGAGCTGAAACTCTGTAGAATTTTGTCTGTATTGTTAATTCTTCTTATGTATAGCCTCCAAAAGCGAATCAATCTTGTAACTCTAATATTTCAGAATCTTCTCTCCCTAAGTGGACGTGCACTGCCTCGCGGTAGTGGAACTATTATAAATTCTGGTGTTATTTATTTTTCTGCATTGCATTGATCTGTGACTGTCTATTTTAATGTTTATTTTTGTTTGTTTCGTCTCACTACAATCACGATCTAGTTGTTTTCTGCTGCGTTGGGTTTTTTATTCTCTTAGACTGATCATCTAAAGGGATTTTCCCCAACAAAGTAGTATATAGCTCAGTTAACCGCTATTAATAATTTATTGTTTTAAATAGAAGTATTATGTTTTTTCTAAATTACAGAAATTCTTGTTTAGGGTTCTGGAATTGAGTTTGGTACTAAATTCGGGCTTTCTTAATGTTTCCCTAGTGAAATGGAATAAAATGGGGTTTGAAGAAGCTAATTTATGTATTATAGTTTTATCAATTTTTTTCTGTTTTGAAATTCATTTATGTAGTGATTTTCGGTAATTTCTAACAATTTTCGTATTCGGTACATTCAATTTTTTTAAAAAAAATATTAATCTTAAATGAGTTTATTTATTTGTTTAGCATTGATCGAATGTGAAAGATGTTGGCTTGACATATCCTTTTAAGAAAACTTTGATGTTTTGGTCTGGATGCTTGGTAAGGAATATGCTTTTTGTATTTCATCAACTAAACATGGTCAAAGGAGGATATATGTACTAGTAAACACGGGCAACAGGTTTGATGCAATTTACGAAGACGAGATATATTTGTATATAACTTGATTTTTTAAAGTACTTTATGTAATATATCTGTGGAAAATTTACGGTAAGCTAGAATAATTTTTAGGCGGTTGAAATTTCATTCTCCGTAATCGCATATGGTCTCCTGTTATGTCCGGTATTTCACGTTTTGCAAGTGGAGGGATAAATGACTACGACATACGTATCTTATTATAAGAGCATCTCCAATCCTTGTCTAAATACAATGTAATGTCAATTACACATCGTTAAAACATTAAATTATTTAAATTGTATCCTCCAATGTCAATTAGAATATAATGCTGACTTGGCATAAAATTAAATAGACATTGTCAAGTGAAATGTCTAGTTTTAGACATTCCACTTCACATTGTGAGCAATAAAATATAAATAAAAAAATATATTTTACAAATAAATATTATTTATCTATAATATAATTGGGACATGTAGGCAAAGTCTTTTATACAAAGAAGTTAACATTGGAGTGGATGTTTTATTTTCAATGTATGTCTAATTATTTTACTCACACAATTATGAACAATACTTGACACATAAAATTTAGTTCACGCTACAAGCCACTTGGGTTGGAGATGCTCTAAGCCTACAGTTTCAATGGAAAACACAGGTTTGCTATCCTTTTCTTTTGTTGCATTTTCGACTGTCCAATCAAAAAAAAATTCAAAACCACCAACTGTAACCAAACAATTTTTTATTGCTCCACTTGTGCAGTAAAAATCCTGCTCCAAACTCCAATATCCTGTAACTGTATAGATTTTTATATATTTTTATTCTATTTTGTAATTTATCAGATGGTATAATTTTATGGTTAAAGCGTGATCAATAACGGAGGAAAAAAAAATGTTCTTATAGCCCCAAGCGAAATTCTTTCTTTTGCTTTTTGCAAGTTGTTCTTGGCAAGAACGAGTTCATGCACCTACCAGATGTTTGTTTTATTGCTCGGCTCAGTTCGGTCTACCATCTTTCTGACCTTGTATGTCGAATTGATGACCAATAAAAAATAGTCGAAAAAATAAGAGAAAAAGATAAAACTCCATCAATAGCCCAAGTAGTAAGTAATAGGCCTTGTGCAGTATATTTCAACAATATACAGCTACATCTTTAAGATTTTGATTGGGCAAATAATAAAGTTAGTTCAAGAAAATAAATGTTCTGATGTCCTTGCCTTACTTTGATGAAACAATCCACATTATCTTCTCTGAGGGAAAGGGGGTCAATTCATTATAACAACTGGAATAATTGCCCATCAATGGAAATTGAATGTGTTGGTGTAGCTAAGTTTTCCTTTTATTCTCGGACCTTGTGCCCATTTCAATACTTTTGTCTATCTTTTGTGTGAACAGGACAGTAAACAGTCGAACTTCGTGAGGTCTAGTTTAACCTGTTAATGTTCAATAAATATATAGTGTCCAAACTCAAATTTTCTTGTATTTGTGGGAAACAAAGAGTGATTATTTATGTTGAGACTAAAATTCCCATCTTTCCAACTAATAGGTTTCATTGATGGAATCCATTCATAATGTAGGATGAATTGATAGAGACTTCAAGTAAGTTCCCCCATCCAAAAACCTCATGTAATCACTCATTTTCAACAGTAGATAGCATGTACAAAACAGTCATTCACATGCTAGCATTTAACACAACATTTATGAGTCCTACCTCCCAATTGTACAGACTTTATTAATGCCATTCACATTCAAATCCTTTTAAATCACCCTTCTACACTCTCAATTTCTCACACACAAAGACATTCTTTTTTCCTCCAATAATCTCTTCTTGTTCTTCTCCCACTTCTCATTTTCATTCCTTATTCACATTGTAGATACCGATATCTTAAGAACTTAACTGATTAAGCCATGCCTAGCTATGCAAAGCATAGCTATTACCATTTGATTTCATGCATCATAATTTCTCTCGTTGCGTTTGTACTCATACAAAGAGATGACATTTTCATGTACTCTTGGAATAACATAGCGTTTGGTTGCTTCATTGCTGCTTCTCTTGCTGCTATATACGTTTTGAACAGGCCTAGCCCAGTGTACTTAATAGATTTTTCATGCTACAAGCCAGGCGATGCTTTTAAGTTCACACGAGAGGCGTTTGTGAAGCGTAGCATAGAGATAGGAGTGTTTTCTGATGAAAACGTTCTTTTTCAAAAGAAGATACTGGAGAGATCGGGCGTAGGGCAAGCGACTTACTTTCCTGAGGCGGTCACTAAAATACCCCACGATCTAAGGGTTTCGGAAGCGAGGAAGGAAGGAGAGGTGGTGATGTTTGGAGCCATTACACAACTTCTGTCGAAAACAGGGATTGATGCTAAGGACATTGATATATTGATAGTGAATTGTAGCCTTTTTAGTCCCACACCGTCACTTTCGGATATGATCATGCATAGGTACAAGCTTAGAGAAGATATAATCTGCCATAATTTAAGTGGGATGGGATGCAGTGCTGGTCTTATATCTGTAGATCTTGCTAAGCAACTACTTAAGGTAAAATTTTCATACACGTTCCTTTTGTTTAGTATCAGTGGTTGTGGATATTCTACTGGTAATCGGGTTTTAACAACTTAAGTCTCTTAATTAGGAAAAACATTCTTGATGTTACAGTTTCAGACAATATTATAATTCTTATTCTAACCATATCTTTTTTGTACTTTATAGTCAACCTTTTTTTTCCTGTCGTACTTCCAAATCATTTTAGGTGTTTTAAAAGTTTATAATCCTTTAAATATGTCAGTCAACAAAATATCTATTGTTAAATAGAAACTTTTAAGTCTACTTAAAGCGTATTATTCGGTTATTTCATAATTAACATATCAATGTAAGACGAGATCCTCTGTCGGAATCCAGAAAATTAATTAAATTAACTAGTGTAATAAAGTGGAGGACAAGTTTTAGTATTAGACTCGAGAATAAAAACCTATTTCAAATTTAGATCTTGTTCGAAACATATTACAAAAACAAACGTCGTTTTCACTAAATCATCATTTTATACTTCTGCATTTTCAAAGTGTGTAAACACAAACTATAAATTTGTAATTGCGCGCTTTAAAATTTCAGAAGCACAAATTCCGGTCTGATGAAAACTAGGTCTATTTTGTAAGAAGTATTGAACCAGGCTTAAAATTTGAAATAGTTTTTTCTTTTCTTGAAGTTTGTCATAAAGTGGAAAGAAGGGACATCAACATTTAATTCGGGAAAAAGGTTTCATCTCAGTTATAATCTTAAATTCCATGAAAAGTTTGAGATTGATAGATTAGAAACCTAGAGTGTATCATCTCATATGCTTTAATGGAGTTTGAAATGAATAACTATCTGGGAAAGGGCCAGCATACCACTAAGAAGATGCAACAAGAAGCCAACAAAAAGGTTTAATTCTAAAATCTAAACAACAACCGAAAAATATTTTTAGTAACTATCTAAAGTCTTGAAATGAATGACACTTTTTTAGGAGCTGCCACTGTGTGTTCTTAAATGAAGAAGAGTGATGATGCATATTTGTTATTTGTCCCCTACCCAAATAAAATAAAGTAAAAAAAATAAAAAATACAAATCCTTCATTACAGATATTAAACAGAAACCTTATCAAAAGTCCATCTCTCAAAAACAATATTGTTTTTAAACTAACTGTTTTCATATTGTGCATGTTTAGGTGCATCCCAACTCATACGCACTGATAGTAAGCACGGAGAACATAACCCTAAACGGGTACTACGGAAACCAGCGATCAATGCTGGTGACCAACTGTCTCTTCCGTGTCGGTGGAGCCGCTGTCCTTCTCTCCAACCGTAGATCATCACGTGCACGTGCAAAATACATGCTCACAAACTTAATCCGCACTCACAAAGGAGCAAACGATGAGTCCTACAACTGCGTCACCCAGGAAGAAGATGCAGAAGGCAAAGTAGGCGTCTCTCTTTCCAAAGACCTCATGGTAGTTGCAGGCGAAGCTCTAAAAGCCAACATCACCACTTTGGGCCCTAAAGTCCTTCCCATATCCGAACAACTCCGGTTTCTATTCTCGCTCTTATCAAGAAAATTGCTCAAGTCCAAGGCTAAACCATACGTTCCTAACTTCAAGCTTGCGTTTGAGCATTTCTGCATACATGCTGGAGGCCGCGCTATACTGGATGAACTGGAAAAAAGCCTGGGAGTGGACGAGTGGCACATGGAACCTTCTAGAATGACGTTGTACAGGTTTGGAAACACTTCGAGTAGCTCGTTGTGGTATGAAATGGGGTACATGGAAGCGAAGAGGAGGATTAAGAAAGGCAATAGGATTTGGCAGATTGCGTTTGGGTCTGGGTTCAAATGCAACAGTGTTGTTTGGAAAGCTGTTAGAGATGTGGAGCCTGTGGAGAAGCTTCCATGGATGGATGTTATCGATGAATTTCCAGTTGATGTGCCTAAGATTGCAACCATTGATGTGTGATTTCTTAAAGCTGATTATTATGGAAGTTTCTATTGTAGGGGTGATTTATGAACTATTACAATTTACTTAATTTAGTTATCTATGTCTCTTTGGAGACGTATTATTATTGACATAATAAATTCTTAAAGTGTTTGGCTACGTGCAATAAATTTCTATTCATTTTCCTGGTTTCTAGTTGTTGGTTTGAGTTACGATTGGTTTGTGGTACATGCACAGTAAAACACGTTTGTGCATCCACAGATTTGACACGTTTAAAAATGAAAATCGGATGAATACAAATTGGTATTGAATTCCTGGAATGGGTAACATGCAGCAATCGAGAGTAGAAAAATGATAAAAAAAAAGTTGAATAAGCAACGAAAATGGAGACAGTTTGTAATCATGATGTCTGTAGATAACAGTACCTTCCCCATGATTTCAATTTATTCATCATAAATATACGTTGTAGTTTGACTGAGGCAAGGCATTTATGTATTTACCATCCTTGAATTGATATGCCATTTCCAGTTTAAAGTAGGTGCTCTTTCTGATGTCTTTATGGGTTATCACTTCATCCTCACCACAATAATGAGGGGGGATGAACTATGCTTGAGTACAGTTTTAGCCTTTTAGGCACACCACATTTACTGGATGTGTCCCGAAAAAAATAATAAAAAAATTCCATTTGTTATTAGTTAAAAAAAATTAAAAGTTTTAGAGATGGTTAGCGGGAGAAGTAACGGTGTTAGAATCTTAACTAATAGAAATTAGTGTTTTGTACAAGTACAAAATTATATTCATGCTTTCTTTCAGTAATTTCATCACAACGATCACTTAGAGCATGGGTGCTAATTTAGGATCCATAAACCAAAATGCACAAGGGTAAACGAAACCCACGGTAGTAGGTCCAAATGAAAAGCTAACATATATATAGGCCCATATATGAATGAATATTGTATTATCTTGTTATATTCACAACTTTGCCGTTGATGCTTGCGTACGGATGATTTACCGTAGAAAATAATAAATTTACTGTTACCATACCGATACCATTCAAAAATGATAACCGAATGACTGATAATGGTATGTAGACCTGTCAAAATATAACCTAACTCATTTACCCTATTCATAAATGAGTTGGGTCAATCTATTTGTGAATTTTAATAAATGGATTATGTTTGGGTTGACCCATTTTTTAAAAGGTCATAAATATGTAATCCATTTATCCATTTATTAAAAACTTAAAATTTGAAAATATAAATTTTGAAAATAAGAATTTTGAACACGCATTGTAGTTTTCCATGAAGACTAATAGGTGTACTTAGAAAATAACAGGCTATAATATCTTCATATTTGAACTCCACCTAGTGCAGAAGCCGCTATTTTTTTGTTCAGACTGCAATAACTTCTTCATACTAACTTAGATCAAACGAGACTTCGACCGATGAACTCCCACCTAAACACTACAAGAAGAAGGCTGTTTAGCGTCGGCATATAGCCGACTCTGGCCGACTCGAGCCGACGCTATATAGCTCGTCGCCAAGTGATATGGTGACGGGAATGGGGACGGGTCCGTCCCTTAGTTTAGCGTCGGCTCGAGTCGGCTAACCGACTTCGACCGACGCTAAACTCAATCCACGTGTAAAAATAATATACGACCAATAGGCCGACCCTAGCCGACTCCAGCCGACGTTAATCTGGGTACATTTTTCTGCATTTCCAGCAGCCATTTTTACCTTCCATCCACACATTCATATATATTCCTCAAATATACTTCACCAAACAACAATATACATCACATATATGCCCAACTAAGAACCACAAAACATCAATATACATCTCCAAACGTCCATCATCACAAATATCCAAAATATTCACAAAATTCAACCAAAAGTTCATCAAATATACAAGACATTCAAAGTTCATCAGAAACATATATAAAAACTTACTACCACTCGCCCCAATCATCATCAGCGCCAAATCCCTGTGATGACGGCATATTCCCGTGCTCTGCCAAGTAAGCAACAATCGCCTCGTCTAGTTGCTGCTTCAATCCAGTCTTCCTCCAATCGTTCAACTCGGCGACTTGTGCTTGCATGGCCGCTATTGTTTCTTCAGCCTGTTGTTTATTGTAAGTGGCTTGCATCGCGGCCTGTATATTAATAAATTCATAGTTATAGTTTATACGTAATATTCAATAAAAATTATAAACTGGTTAATGAATTAATTAAATTCAATAAATATTACCGCTTGATTGCCATATCCATACTGTCTATTTCTGGTCGGCGGGTCGGTAATACGAGCGAATATCCTGTCCGTCTCCTCAAGCCAGACTTTGCAAGCACGAGAGCAATCTCCTGATCGCATCTCTCCTGTGTTTAGAAATATAATTTTGAGAAGATGAATATTCAATTTAATGTATTGTTAAATAAGAGAAAAAATTTATAGTCTTTATACCCGGATATTCGCTGATTTGGCGTCTGACCATTCATATGTTACCGCGCCATCTTCATCTGTATGCTCGACGGCGTGTGTTCGGGTGAAGACGTCCAAATGAGACGGTGCAACACCACCTCTCTTCCTCGTCTGAAATTAGATATGATTAAAGAATGTATATATATACACACATATCTACATATATATAACTAAACAATGTTATAAGTAAATTACAAATAACAATTTTTATATATACCATTTCTTCTCTATATTGCTGAAAAGACTTGGATCCACCGCGGTGTGTTGTATGATTCCTAAGCTTGTTTGCGGAGTTTCTCTATGCTACCGCCTGTATAATTTAACTATTATATAAACATTTAAACGAATTATAATTACAGACATATGAAAGTTGAAAATTTACCTTCGCGTCTTCGCTTTTCCAATATTGCACAAACCGCGCATACAAATTTTCACTCATCCACTTTGGCTTTTTACCGACCTCTTTCATCCTGGAGAGCGTACCTCTATAGTTTTTTCTCATCTTCCTCTCCCAGTGCGTCCTGAACATCCCGAGATCTTCGGGATCCACAATAAAGGACGCATGCACGTTGAAATTTAAATGAATTATATAAATTGTATATTAATTTTCAAAGATCAAATATGCCAATCTCAAATTAATTAGAATTTTATACTTACCTGGAGGTCAGCCCATACGGCATCTCTGATATAAAGTGGGATCATATCCCAGTGCTCCTACAAGTCCGTCATCCTACTACGGTAGCTGTTGCGAGACACGGCTAGAATGGGCTCGGACGGTTGTAAATTGAAATCCCTGAATACATTTTGATATTGTCAGTTAATAAATCATAAATATACTAGTAGCATGCACTAAATAATATAATGAAGTTGCAGTAAATTAAATACTTACCCTACATCGGTCTTCGACACTAAGTATGCTCTCTGGCGATTATCGGCCGTACCACTACTACCCTTGCCAAGAGCAGGGCCTCGTGAACCTTGGGACCGCCTGCTATGTGACATAATATCTGCTAGAAACATGCATATATATATATATATCATAGAAATTTCGACAGCATTTCTTTTCTATTCTTATACGCATATAGTTGCATCTGAAGTTTTATGTGGTTATTATCGTATTTTCTAATCTACCAAAGCCTTCTGGGACTAAAGGCTTTGTTGCTGTCTTATTTTCGTTTAAATTATTTATATTAATTAGAGATAGACTAAAATAAGTAAGAAGTTTATTTATAAATTATTTCTTTTAAATCATTTATATTAAGATGTTTATGGCATATTATTAAGATGTTTATTGCTGTCTTATTTTAAGTAAGAAGTTTAAAATAAGTAATAAGTTTATTTATAAATTAGAGATAGACTAAAATAATACACTCGACAACCAAGTCGTCCTCACTCAATCTAAATATAAAATATAAGGGATCGATCGGGAATAAATCTCCCGATACGCGGTACTGTACGTAAAAACCAACCCGCATTCCAAACTTCTAATTAAATACATTTCTTATATTTAGTCGATTAACGACATGCATCCAATTATTCCCAATTCACACTTTCACACTTTCAAATTCACACTTTCAAATTCTCAATTCCCAATTCACACTTTCACACTTTCAAATTCTAAATACCTACACCCAATTATTCCCAATTCACACTTTCAAATTCAACGATTTCATACTAAAAATAACCTAATACACTAAATTAGCAATACCTACACCCAATTATCATCACAATAATGTACATTTAAACCTAATTAAACAATTTAATTCGAAATTAGGGTTTAGAAAATTACCAAATTCAAGAAGAAGAGGAGATTCCGATGAGTTCCGGTGAGTTTTAGGCTTCTACGGCGACGGCGACGGAGGGTGACGGCTGGAGAGGGTCGAAATCAGTGATGGGGAAGAAAAAAAAATCGTTTTTTTAATTCAGCAAAAAAAGTGAAGAAGAAGGTCTCGGCGGAAACCTATATACTTGATATGGAGTCGGCTGGCGTCGGCTAGCATCGGCCCGATTAGTGACGGCTTGAGTCGGTTAGGGCCGGCAATATACATTTTATTTTTAAATATTCTTTTTTTACACCTATTTCGTTTAAAAAAAATAAAAAACACTACTACAATATAAAAAAAAATTGACATTTATTATTATTATTATTGACCCAATGACGGGTCATGATAGGTTAAATTGGTATTTTTGATGATATATGTTCGTCTAATTCGAAAATATTCGTTGTGGAAAATCTAACACGCATGACCAATCGATGCAACTTTTAGTCGATCTCTTATACAAATTCGATAAAGGTGGTTATATGTAACATTTTAAAGAATTAAAATAATTTTTTAAAGCGTTGGGTAATCAATTATGAATTTTTAAATGTATTTGGTATAATAAAATTATATAAAATAAAATATGCGGCGTAAAAATAAATTCTTTGGATCTTATGTCGATCTAAGGTATTTTGGACATGTTCCCAGAATATGGTTTAAAAATACACGAATCTGGGGTGTCGATCTTGAATTTCAAATTTATGGTCGTTCGTGGACTTTCGGACAAAAACTCTTCGTTCGAAGGCCGAACGACCTTCAAACGAAACCAAATTTGAACCAGTGATGCTTTGTAGTGTTTTAATCGAATATGTATGTTTGGATTCGCAAAAAAATCATCGCCTACAAAATTATCCAAGAAATATGTCATTTTGTAGGAGTTAGCTATAACACTTATAATATAAGTGTTATAGCTAACTCCTAGAAAATGACACATTTCTTGGATGATTTTATTTTCGATGATTTTTTTGCGAATCCAACCATACGAATTCGATTAAAATACTACAAAGCATCACTGGTTCAAATTTGGTCTCGTTTGAAGATCGTTCGGCCTTCGAACGAAGGGTTTTTTGTCCGATAGTCCACGAACGGCCATAAATTTGAAATTCAAGATCGACACCCCAGATTCATGTATTTTTAAACCATATTCTAGAAACATGTCCAAAATACCTTAGATCGACATAAGATCCAAAGAATTTATTTTTACGCCGCATATTTTATTTTATATAATTTTATTATACCAAATACATTTAAAAATTCATAATTGATTACCCAACGCTTTAAAAAATTATTTTAATTCTTTAAAATGTTACATATAACCACCTTTATCGAATTTGTATAACGGATCGACTAAAAGTTGCATCGGTTGGTCGTGCGAGTTAGATTTTCAACAACAACGATAACTTTTCGAATTACACGAACATATATCATCGAAAATACCAATTTAACCTATCACGACCCGCCATTGGGTGAATATTAATAGTCATACATGTCAATTTTATTTTTTTGGCCATTTTAGTAGTGTTTTTTATTTTTTCAAACGAAATAGGTGTATATAAGAATTAGGTTGGAAAAATAATTAAATAGCCGACGCTAGCCGATTTGAGCCGTCCCCAACCGACGCAAAACTCAATAGAATTTTGGGCCGTCCCCAGCCGACTCCATAATGGAGACGGAGTCGACTCCGGCCGACTCTAGGCTCCGTCTCCATTTTAAAGTATTCTAGTAGTGAAATTACGGACAATATGGAACACTCGAATACTTCAACTTGTGAACGCACACTGTAGTTCTCCATGAGGACTGACAGTTGTACTTAGAAAATAACAAGCTATCACATCCCCATATTTGAACCCCGCCTAGTGCAGAAGCCTCTATTTTTTTTGTTCAGACTGCAATAACTTCTTCATACTAACTCGGAATCAGGCGAGACTTCGACTGATTAACTCCCACATAAATTATGGACAATATCGGATACTTCATCTTGTGAACACACATTGTAGTTCTCCATGAGGTCTGACAATTGTACTTAGAAAATAATAGGCTATGACATCCCTATATTTGAACTCCGCCTAGTGCAAAAGCCGCTATTTTTTTGCTCAGATTTCAATAACTTCTTCATACTAACTCGGAATCCGGTGAGACTTCAACCAATTAACTTCCAACTAAATTACGGACAATATGAAACACTTGGATACTTCATTCTGCGAATGCACACTGTAGTTCTCCATGGAGACTGGCAGTTGTACTTAGATAATAGTAGGCTGCCACATCCCCATATTTGAACTCCGTCTAGTGCAGAAGCCGCTATTTTTTTTGTTCAGGCTGCAATAACTTCATACTAACTTGGAATCCGGCGAGGCTTCGACCGATTGACTCCCACCTAAATTATGGACATTATGGAACACTCGGATACTTCATCTTATTAACGCACACTGTAGTTCTCCATGGAGATTAACAGTTGTACTTAGAAAATAATAGGCTACCACATCCCCATATTTGAATTTTGATGAAAATTAGAATTAAAATTTTAAATTTTTAAATTTTGATTTTTATCGAAATTCAAAACGTAAAAATTAGAATTAGAATTATTTTATATTTATTTGTTTTTTATTGGTCAAATAAAATTTAAATCTTTAAATGGGTTAAATGGGTAACCCGCTTATTAAATGGATTTGGTCATAACTGGGTTGGGTCATAAATTGGTGAAAAAGAACGGGTCATAAATGGGTTGGGTCAAACTCGACCCAACCCATTTTGACCCAACCCAACCCGTTTGAGAGGTCTAATGGTATGGTAATGGTAATTTTACCGTTACCACAATAGCCATACTCACGTATATCCATATGGTGAAGACATTTTTTTTTCAAAGCAATGATAGGAGTTCGTCCCTTTACTTTTCCACCTTGTACTTTTGAAGTTGTTGTTGGATCCAAATGGTTGTATAGAAAAGTAAAACAGTTTGTCTCAAACCAACATCCTTTTATTAATTCATCAAAATATCAATTTTGTTTTATTATGAAAAAAGTATGCAATTTATATAAATCATATTTAATATAAGTTTAATTTTGATTTGATTTGAAAATTGTTTTGTTTATAAATTTAATTCAGAACGTGAGTATTGTTAGACTTTGATGATAAAATATTATTTAAATAGATTTTGGAGATATTTGAGTGAAGTGTAATTGTGACTCAAATACATTGTCTACTTATAGTTTTTGTAGATTTTGAAGAGTGGTTAATTGCTTCTTTTATTGTAATAAAGAAGACAATGAATTATCTATATGAGAATGATTTATTTTGGTAGACGAAAATATATCAGTCAATTCATAGTTAGTTGATTAGAGAAAATATTTTATCAAAGCTGTTATAAATAAATATGTATATGGTTCATTAGATGTGTGTGGGAAATAATTTATTTTTTAGGGTTTTGAGTATTGAGATATCTTTTCAATTTTTAGATTTTCTCTCATAATCATTTGGTGAATCAATAAAGGTTTTTGGTTGGAGGAATTTTTTCTTCGTTATTTTTTTCTTCACTTCTTATGATTTTTAAAATCTAATTGCGTAGGGATCATAAAAAAACTCTAACAGTTGGGATCAGAGCCTATTGTACAATTTATTTTAAAAGAGAGTTTAGTTATGGAGAAGATAAGTGTTAAAAAATTAATGACAGAAATTGGTGGTTATGGAAGGTGAAGATGGAGGATTTTCTATATCTCAATAATCTTCACCAACAATTGGAAAATAAAGGGAAAAATATCTAGTGATGTATCTGAGGCAAAGTGGAGAACTTTGGATAGGAAGACTGCGGCGATTATTCGTTGTTTTCTGAAGAATACAGTATTTCATATTATTGCAAATAAAATATCTGCTTTTGGAATTTGGAAGAAATTGGAAGGAATTTATACAAAGAACTCCACAATAAATAAGGCTCTTCTTATGAGAAGATTGGTGACTCTGAAACTTAAGAAAGGCGGGTCAATTAGAGAGCATCTCAATGATTTTCAAACAACTGTGAACTAATTGGCGATCATGAATTACAAAGTCGATGATGAGACACAAGTCTTGATGTTGGTGAATTCATTACCAAAGAGTTGAGAAATGCTTGTGGTTGCATTGAACAACTCAAATTCGGATGGAGTTATTTTAATGTGTTCGATGGTTAATAGCATGCTTAATGAGAAGATGCAGAGGATGAGCCTAATGGAAGGAAAAGATGATGAGAAAAAGGAAAGTGGAAATTCGATTGAAGGTCAATCTTGCAAGGAGGGATAACCATCCAAATATGGAAAGGCGATCAAATAGATCGAGCATGAAAAGAGATTTCATCTGCTATTACTGTGGAAAACTTGATCATCAACTGAGATTTTGTAATAAACTTAAGAAGGACAAGAAGAGGATGAAGGCACTAGAAGAAGAACAAAAAAACAAAAAATAACGATGGTGGAGTGCATTTTGGTGAGGAATTTGATGACAACGTATTATGTGTGGCTAAAGGCAAAAGCAAATTTTGGGTGCTTGATTCAGGTGCTGTTTCCGTATATGCAATCAAAATGAATCATTTATTGATTATGAAGAGCAAGAATTAAGGTGGAATCTACTAATAGTGGAGATCTGGATGTTAAGGGCAGATGTTTGGTTAGGCTGAAAATAATGCATGATGGAAGAACAGTGAAGCTTACAGGAGTTAAGCACATCCAATAAATTACAAATAATTTTATTTTAGTAGGATAGTTGGAGGTAAAATGTAATACCTCGAAAAATTATGTATAATTTTAATAAAATATTTAAAATATGAAATCGTGAGAAATATTAGATATATTGGGTTAATTAAATAAATAAATTATAAGGTGAGACAAAATAGTAATTTTTACAAACTTTGGAATTTGACAGTGAAACCAACGCCATTGCGACTGTCTCGTTCTTTCGGGTCACGTAGTACTTTTGTCTATTCCATTTGGAGTCCATATGAGAGAGTTACAAATGAAAGAGTAATATGGCCGAGCAAACGCAAAACCGGTTGAGTTAGAAATTTTGAATTTGAATGGTTGTGTTACTTCCATCCTTAAATTGTAATTAAAAGTACGTACTCCTTTTCCCTTTCATTTTAGAACCACTATGTAACTTCTCTTCTTCTTCCTCCTCTCTTCTCATTTCAACCACATAGAATCAAAGCATCATAACTCACTCAAATCTCCATAAAATTGAACGAAACCAGCGGCAAATCAAAGCTATCAATAAGTGCTACAAATCTAGAATAATCGGGAGGCGAAATTCTAGAACATGGGGATGCAGTAGACCCGGACAGCAAAGCACAGTATTCGATTTTCATACATAATTTTATGCCAACAACGTCAATCTTCAAATCAATATATCTTATTCTCAATGAAATTCGGATCCACCCATGAGGAGTTGGACTGAATTGGCTATTTTTTGAGTGATTCTTACTCTCCTCTTCCTATAATATGATTATGATCCTATAATCATGACAGGTAGCCTATATTAGAGTAGTTAAACATTTATAGATGATTAAATTTGAAATTCACAAGGGTTTGGGAGGGATTTGATTGACATAAATGTTTAGAAACTATGTTTAGACATATATTGAAAATCTGAAAGTTATACACTATAATCCATGAAATAAAAGACCAAATATGACTTAGGAACTTACGGCTACGGCTTAGGTACGTTCCCTGATGACCCGAGACAAAGCGGTGGCAGCCAGAGGCGAGAATGACATTGAAAATATAAAAACCCAAAACCTAAAACCTCAAATAAATGTGTACATCAATGGACCAATGGCCTTGACCGGTGCACCGGTTCATGTCTATTTTTGACAAACTGAACCTCGGCCAAATGGCCCAAATTAAATGTATCACCCCAGAAATTTAACCAATTAAACAAGAGAATTTAATTAAAGTAAAATAATAATTTAAAATAAATTTTCACAAACATCCAAATTTGGCTATGAAATTTTCACCATTATATTTGTAAGATTTTTTGGACGATTTTCATACATAACTTGTCGTAGTCCAAGTTAGTATGAGGGAGTTTCAAGTGTCGAAACAAAAATTGAAATTTAACAAATAACTTTGAAAATTTAATTTCTCAGGTCGACCCAAGGAAACCATAGGTCAACCGGTAGCGGTCGACCCCAGCATAGGGACGATAGACCTGACATGGAGTAAAGTCGTGCGTTATCGATATATAATGACATGTTTCAATGGCAAAGATTGGTTGCTTGCATCTGACGTAGCTGATTTGTGGTTAAGATGATAGCTGAGATTAATCCAATGGTCCTAATTGTTAATCTAACTCTATAAATAAGATAGTAAACTAAACCCTAATTCTTTTGTAGAACGTACAGTAGCTAAACTCTGTCAATTTTTCTCCTAAAAACCCTAATTTTCTAAAACCCAAAAATCAAAATTAAACCCTAATCAATCTAAGAGGTAAGAGCAAGCAACCAAGGAGAAATTAGGTGATCTAGGGAAGGAGCTATCGTTTGGAGGCCAATTTCTCATGACGCTAGAGGTAAGTGGGTACAGGTTAATAATTTGATTAATGGAATTGATTTTAAACTATTTTAAATGATTAGAATTGTAGAAACTCTAGATTTAAACTTGCTAAACTAAATTTGAATATGTTCAATCCTTAAGCCCTAAACCCTAGAATTAATTTGTAATTGAATTATGAAATTTATTAATTTGACACTTGTTAATGCTAAATTTTAGAACCCTAATTCAATTGAAATTGGACATTAAGATGTCACTAGAAAAATAAGGATTAATTAACTGGAAATTAGGGTTAATTGGAATCATTAATCGAACGGATATTATTAACCAAAATCAATCGACGTTTAAAAATCGACCAAAACATTAAATTTTAACTGCGAACGGTCGAACTAGGATTGTCTGGGTTGACCGGTAGCGGTCGACTTAGGCAAGGTCACGGTCGACCGTTCGAATGAAAATTGCACAAATTGAACCTTGGCCAAAGACTCAAATTAAATGGATGAAAATTATGTAATTTATTTAGAAATTTTTTAATTACTGAGCTAGTTATTGAGTTAATTTAGGCTGTGTATATGCATGAGAGGATAGAGAAAATTGGTTCCCTATTGGAGTTTTTAGGGCGAATTTTACTTTGCAATGGTTGGTGTTGGTTTGGGTGAATTTCATTTTGCAATGGTTGGTATCGGATAGGGGCGAATCTTAGTTCGCTTTACGGAGTTGATTTTAGGCGATTTATTTCACATAAACTCAAGGGCGTTACGTATTAGTGGATGCAGCGCTGGTGGGAACGCTTCCTGAGAGAGCCTGGTACTAATGGGAGATCCAGATACGTACGTTTTCTGCCGCAACGTGGTACGTGTGGACGTCGGTGTAGTATAATAAGTTGCTATGGTATTGAGTAAATTGGATCCCGGTATTAACAGAGTTCCCAAGAGACTACAATTGAGAGGCGAACATGGGTGCATACGATGAGTCATTATGCGAGTTGCATTTTCAATGTTCTCCCTCTTTGGTATAGTATTGATGTAGTTATGATGGGAGAGTAGTTCCCGTTTTGGTCGGTCGTTAACGTAAAGCGGTTAGTAGGTTTAACCCAACGTGTAGATAAGAATCCTTAGGTATTTGACCTTAGGAGTTCACAAACACCGGATTTACACTCTATATCACTTAGGTTAGATCTAAAGTTAATTACACTTAATCGTCTTACTAAACTTGTTCTCATTCACCAGACTTTTATCTGACTCGCTCCTTCTCTTCATTTTGATTGGACATAGTGCGGGGGAGAAAGGAGCTCAATGATGGAGTTCTTACGTTTTATATTATTTCTCTTGTAGTTACCTATTGTGTTAGGAGTCTGTAAAACTTATATTGTAATTTGAAATGAGTGTATATGTAAATAAAGTACTCTGGAGATTTTTTTTCTAAAATGTACATTTCTCTATACTTATATTTTAATTCATTTCGCTGTGATCCCTGAAAGTATAGAATGTCCTAGAGCTCTATTCCTATAAATTGCTCTGTAATGTTTTAAAAACACAACAACTCGTATTTCTCGGCATGATTCGAGTCTAGAAGTCATTCTAAGCTTTAGATCGGTGTGTTAGAGGGTGTAGGTTGTTGCATTTGGTATCAGAGCTTAGTTATAGGATTCCCAAGGGTTTAGGCACGTATTGAGAGAACGTACATCGAAATTTTTTTTAAAAATGGTTTTCTAAAATGTTTTCTGTAAAGTTTTCAAAAATGGGTTTTGCAAATATATATATATATAAGTTTTCAAAGAGATTTCCAAAGATTTTATCTATATATCGAATTTCTTCTATTCGTGCCTATACTATCTACGGGAAATGTTGAAAATAATTCCTAAACATAGATAGTGAGAATGAGTACAAGTTTAAGGAGATAGGATGAACCAAGTCCGACTAAGAGAGCTAATTATGATCTTCTGACATGTGTAATAATACACAACACCCTTCGAATTTTGACCCATAAGGTAGTCGTTGGCTTATTCATTATATAAGCAAATGATTATGGGTTAAAATTAATGTCAGTAGAGATGGAAAACGAACCTTTCATATTTATTTTAGTTCACCTTATAAAGAAATGCTAGTAGAGGTTTCTTATACAAACTAGCAGTGACAAGTAAATTATGGATTTAAGGGTGAATGAAGAAAATTAGCACCACGAGACCGATATAATGAGTATAAGACGAAGATAAAGCATAAGAACATGAAAAAGGACTTTATGAACTTAAGGAAAATTTCTCCAGTCAAAACAGAAACCCTGTTGGTAGTAGTTCTAAGGACTCACATTTACTTAAAGATGTGGCTAGAGTATTTCCATATTGAAGTTGCCCACTGCATTTGGAAATAAACTTGATTTGATCACCTTTGGAAAGAAGAACGGAAATTTTATGCACTTAAGGCATTGTTAGGTAGAAGTGGGCCTAGGATATTACACTGCTAGTGTCTACTCAAATTCAGGTGATAAACCAATAAGGATGTTTTCTAAAAGTTAGAAACGGTAAATATCTAATGCCATAAATAGTAAAAAGATTTGGTATTGATTTATCATAAACAAACCAGATAAACTTTGTGGAGTTGTTTAAAAAGTAAAATTAAAGGATTTAGCGAAAAGTTATTTTTTTGATAACTGTTTAAAAGCTTTTGTTTTGTTTTTGGGCCCATTTTTTATACACTTACTTCAACGTGTACTTTGCTTTTGACAAAAGAAATTTTGAAAAATAAAATTGGAGAAGTAAGTATGACTCAACTTTTGAACTCCTTTTTGTAAATAAGAAATGGTTACGTATGTTTTATAAATGTTTCTATTAAACTCCATAATAATAATAATAATAATAATAATAATTTAAAAATGCTACATTTTCCTTAAAAAGGTACGCTTTTGTGAAAATCTCGTATTTGTAAAAGAAAATTTTAGAAATGTGTTTTTATGTACGTTTTTGCCAAGTTAAGTTTAATCATTTTTGATAAATTAATTTAAGAAAATGTTATGATCTAGCAAAAATAAAACGGTTGTTAAGAATGAATGAAGGGTTTAGAATTTTAGAAAACTTGTTAGTTTTGTGAAAATGGAAAAAAAAATTAAAAATTTTGATTTAAAAAAGTAAAATGAAAATATTATGACTATCACTTATAACCCAATAAGATAAGAAATAAGTTGGAGTTGGATAAGTAGGATTAAATAGCTCACTTGGACGGAATTGACTATGGAGTTGGAAGCATTAGAATGGTTGAGACGAAGATAAAAGGTAACATGGAACTTAGTAGCCTTTTCAAGCAACGGTTGGAAGGACAGAGTACTTCGTCGAATTTCCTACAGTAGGGGAAGGGGGCTGTAATACGTACAGACCACAATTCCGGCTGGGTATGGCTCTGATACCAATTTTGAAAGAGGAGATTGTAACACCCCTTCAAAATGCGAATAATAGCTATGACGCCCCACCCCGAGACCCGCATTAACAAAGAGTATTAATAGGTAATACCATCCACTAATGCGGAGAATAGGGCTGGTTAGGAGCGACCATCTATAGCCACCTATGGCTTTATATTAAGTATTTATTGGATATGTCGATCCACTTGAATTAGAAAAAAAATATAGAGCATTTATCGACGTATTCAATAGATATTTAAGACCAGGCTATAAATGGTCGCTCCTAACCAACCCTATTCTCCGCATTAGCGGACGGTATTACCTAGTAATACGCTTTGTTAATGTGGGTCTCGGGGTGAGGCGTCACAACTAGAGTCGTGAAATCTTCCATGTAAGCAAGGTTGAAAAGTATGATTTGAGTAAACTTATTTTAGAATAAGAAAAGATTAAGTCAAGATGTTTTAGTTATATCAAGAATGCTGGGGATGCAAGAAGTCTTTCAGTTTGAAGTGTTAAATGGACAAGTAGGGTCTACTTTAATCCTTATTAAGAGTGTTATGTAACAAATAATATTTTCGTTGATTATATTAAGCAGTCTAAAATGGGACAGTTAGTATAGGCTCGGCGTTATAACGACATTGTATTGATTGATACGGTTTATGTAGGAATATGATACATGTAGGCTATGGGCAGTCTAGGTATTGTGTTGTTCCCTGCAGGCTATGGGCAGACCATGTGGACAAGAATGGGAAAGTACGTATTTTATTCATGTTATTGAATTTATGTTATAGTAGTTGTGTTCCATGGATGCCTAGATGTGAATCTTGTAATGGTAGGGTTAAGTATAGCATATTCTGGAATGTAGAAATAAGGGGAAAGTAGTCCCTAAATTAATGAGAACCTTCTTAAAAGAAATTATATGATACGTTCTAGATTTGTAGACTTACACAACTTGAGCAAGTAAAAATATGAAATTGGCCATATCAGTAAATTATTGGGTAACTGATATTGATTGGTAAATACTAAATCAGAAGTATTTATAAAATGGGAATGAGATTTAAGTGGTATTTTAATTCATTGGAATGAAGTGTGTAGCAATGTAAATTTCTATAAATTATCCAGTTCGAGTACAAAAATGTATCATTTGGAATAACAAGGGATATACCCAAATGAAAGAGATGTACAAAATAAAGAGAGTTACCATATTTTTTACTGCCTATTTCAATAATAAATAGAAGATTTAATTCCTTGTAATTCTAAAAATATCACAAATTATTTTTTAGATATTTATAGAAAGTTATAGTGTTCACGGTTTTCTTTCGGGGAAAAGTATAATTCCAATGTATTAAAATGCAAAATACCTAAGTATAAACCACGACATTTGTTATTGTGTCCACTGGATTAAAATAGCATGGGATCATCTCATATCAAGCTGTCTCAACCATAAGATGATTGGAGTGGAGTGATAAGAGGCTATGTTTGGTAAAAAAAAGTCCCATTTATGAAGTGACACCAAGGAATATAAAAAGAAATTTTTTGGAAGTTCAAACTACAAGAGGTGTCTTAAAAAGGAATTTAGTCTAAAATTTTGTAATAGATTGTAAATTCAAGAATTTGGCTCTTAGTTAATGACAAAAAAGTATTGTTATAAGGAAGCATTGAGAATGTGAAGGCGATTTTCATAGAAAAGAAGATCAAGAAATTTTTGGTTAGAATGATCATAGATTATAACTCTAATGAATTTGAGGACTTTTATTATTAAGACTAAATGAGAAGATAGACCACACTTTCATTTGTAGAACTTAGAATAGATCCATGTAGACCATAAACATGATACCTAGGTACCATGATTTTTGAAAGTTTGGGAAATAGTCCAGAAGTAAAGAAAAATGACTTGAGTTGAGCCGAATTTGGAAAAGAAGTTGAGTTAATTTTGATATTTAGGAAATCACTAGTTTTGACAACCTTGAGGGAAATGGAAGTATAGAAAAAGGCTAAGTGGGAAGTACCATAGAAAGAAGAAGTGCAATCCATAGTTGAGTTATCCCACTTGGTATCTAGGCGTTGAGGTGATCAGGCACACCACTGAAAGAGTTAAGACAATATGTTGTGCATTGAAGGTTTTATGCAACTACAGTTAGCGAGAGCATAGTTATGCTCAAGTTATTTACCATGGTGCAAGATCACACCATTTAAGTTAGAAGCAAGGATTGTCGAAGGTTACTGATGCACATATAATTGAATTGGAAATTATGCCAATGGTGAAAGTTGGTTACTGTAGTCGGGATTCAATTAGTAGAAGGGCAAGGACTACACCAGATAGGCAGGAAGCAAGTACTAACTGGAGATACCTGGGGTAGTCCATTGAGCTGAGACTATATAGAGTCTATGGAGCTGAGTCCATGGTAGAGAACAGACAAGTAGAAAACCCCAAGGAAAGATGGAATGAGGCTTAATTATTGGAAAGCCATCATTAGGTACGTGTTGAAATGTCTATATGGTGTAGCTACCGTGGTCATGCCATTTTAGTTAGGGGAGCATGAATTACCTTTGTATTTAGGTTTTGGCTTAAATAGAGACCATTAGATAGTGGGAATGGTTTCAACATGTTAATAAGACATGTGGTGGATGATGAATGATAATGAACGTATTCAGATGTACAGTTTTAATTGTATTCATTTACATGTCTAGGATAGTATATCCGCTAGGTAGTACATACACTTACATTATCTCTTATTTATTGTCCAACTGATAGATATGATATGTATGGATGTTTGATTATTGTTGTGCTAGTGGATGTTATGCATATGGATGTTGCATATGGATGTAATGGTTGCGCATACATGTAGAATTGTAAGTTGCTTACTTAGAATGTTGCATACATTTAGTGCATGGCATGAGGACTTGCATGATAGGAGGTTGACTGGATTAGTAGACAAATTACTCTTTTACATTAGTATAGGTAAACATGCATTTCACGTTGCATATATATGTACATATTGAACTAGAAAATTTATACGACAATGATCGCTTGTAGATGATGGAAGAGGAGATGGTTGTAGCTATTGGTTGTTGTGTGTATAAATTACATTTTTTTCCATCCTTTACATTTTTGGGGACGCAATCCTTTTAAGGGGGAAATGTAACACCCCAAAAATTTAACTTGATTTAATAAGTTAATTTACTTAAAATAAAATCAAAACTTAAAACAAAATATTCATAGACGTTCAAATTTGGCTACGAAACTAGCACTATTGTGTTCGTATTGATTTTCTAGACGATTTTCATATATAACTTATCGTAATCCGAGTTAGTATGAGGGAGCTATGAGTGTCCGAATGAAAATTGGAATTTAAAAATTAACTTTAAAAGTTTAAAAGCTCAGGTCGACCCAAGGAAACCCTAGGTCGACCGGTAGTGGTTGACCCTAGCATAGGGGCGATCGACCCGACATGGAGTAAAATCATGCGTGTATCGATATGTAATGACATGTTTCAACGGCAGAGATTGGTTGCTTCCATCTGATGTAGTTGATGGGTGGTTAAGATAATAGCTGAGATTAATCCAATGGTCCTAAGTGTTAACCTAACTCTAGAAATAAGATAGTAAACTAAACCCTAATTCTTTTATTGAACAGTAACTGAACTTTGTCAATTTTTCTCCTCAAAACCCTAATTTTTTTAAAACCCAAAAATCAAACTCAAACGCTAATCAATCTAAGAGATGGGAGCAAGCAACCAAGGGGACCTTAAGCGATCTATGAAGGAGTTATTGTTTGGAGGCCAATTTCTCAAGATCAAGAGTTAGGCTAGAGTTGAGTGAGCATAGATTAATAATTTTATTAATGGAATTAATTTTAAACTATTTTAAATGATTAGAATTGCTGAAACCCTAGATTTAAACTTGCTAAATTAAATTTGAATATGTTCAACCCTAAGCCCTAAACCTTAGAATTTAATTCGTAACTGAATTATGAAATATCTTAATTTGACACTTGTTAATGCTAAATTTGGGAACCCTAAATTAAAATCCTAATTGAATGGAAATTGGACGCTAAGATGACATTAGAAAAATTAAGGTTAATTAACTGGAAATTAGGGTTAACTGGAATCATTAATCGACTGAAGATAATTAACCAAAATTAATCGATGTTTAGAAACCGACCACAAGCTTAATTTTTAATTATGAATGCTTGACT
Organism: Allium fistulosum; assembly: GCA_030737815.1. Lineage (NCBI taxonomy): Eukaryota > Viridiplantae > Streptophyta > Magnoliopsida > Asparagales > Amaryllidaceae > Allium > Allium fistulosum. The sequence continues at coordinate 1,119,227,825 of CM060904.1, read as the reverse complement.
TGGGATTGTCTATGTCGATCGATAGGGTTGACCTAGGCAAGGTCACGGCCGACCGTTCGAATGAAAATTGCACAAATTGAACATTGGCCTAAGGCCCAAGGCCCAAATTAAATGGATGAAACTTATGTAATTTAGTTAGAAATTATATAATTAGTGAACTGGTTATTGAATTAATTTGGGCTATGTATATAAGTGAGAGGATAAGGAAAATTGGTTTTCTATTTGAGTTGTTATGGTGAATTTTACTTCATTATAGTTGGTATTGGTTTGGTCGAATTTCATTTCACAATGGTTGGTATTGGATTTGGGAAAATATTAGTTTGCTTTACGAAGTTGATTTGAGGCGATTTATTTCGTTTATGCTCCGGGGTGTTACTTACAGGTGGATGCAACACTTGCGGGAACGCTTCCTAAGAGAGCTTGGTACTAACGGGAGATCCTGGTACGCACGTTTTCTAGCACAACATGGTACCGATGGACTTCGGTGCAGTACAATAAGTGGTTATAGGTATTGAGTAAATTAAAGCCCGGTACTAACAAAGTTCCTATGAGATGGTGCACCTATGCAGTACAATAAGAGGCATTTTGCCACTACGATCGAAAGGCGAACATGGCTGCATATGATGAGTCATTATGTGAGTTGCATTTTTGGTGTTCTCCCTCTTTGGCGTAGTGTTGATGTAGTTATGATTGGAGAGTAGTTCTCGTTTTGGTCATTCATTAGTGTGAGGTTCGATCAGTAGGTTCGACCCATCGTGTAGATAAGAATCCTTAGGTTTTTGACCTTAGGAGTTCATGGACACTGAATTTACACTCTATATCACGTAGGGTAGCTTTAAAGTTAATTGCACCTAATCATCTAATTAAACCTGTTCTCGTTCATATTCATGGCTATTGAAGTGACGTGATACTAAATTATTCTTGGATCCAGGGCATGCAATAAGTGGTGTAATATTACCATTGAGTGGTGGACACGGATGTAGATGATGAGACACTTCGGCGAGTCGGAATTACGGGCTCCCCTTCAATGCATAACGGGGGTACATGTAGTCGTAGTTATGAGAAACTTAGTCTTATGGTAGAAATTGTAGGGAGACCTATGCAAAATATACGCTGGTCGTAATGGGAGAGATGCAGTCCCATAATGAAAATTGTAGGATAACCCTAAGTTGGAAAAGTTGTAGTAGTTATTAGCCGATCATTAATTGTCTATAGGTTTGATCAGTTGTTTAATCCTATGTATGAGCTTGCACAAGTTATTGGTGTAGGTGTATATAGAGTTAAATCCCTTAAATAAAGTAAACAAGTAATTCACAAACACTCTTAGGACATCGTAGGTCACATAAAGTATTATTAAAGTCAACTGCATATGATCACCATATATTAATAATGTACTCATTCACCAGACTTTTGTCTGACCTACCCTTGTCCTTTCTTTTTTCCCCATCATAAAAGGATAGGACAGCAGGTGATAGCCCGTGATTACTATGTGGAGAGGCGAGCTCATTATTGGAGTTGCTTGTTATTTTATATTACTCTTCATACAACTATCCATCTTATTCAATACTTAGTATTTATCAGATGGTTTATCGTATTACTATGTACATTGGATTTGACTACGTACTGTTTTTAGAGACTGTTTTTTGAGATATTTTTTGAGAAGGTTATTTACTATATTTATATTTTGTTTCCTTCCACTGTGAGATCTGAAAATGTAGAATGTCTAAGATCTTATCTGTATATTTATAGTCTCTATAATGTAATAAACACCCAGACAACTCATGCTTCTCGGCACTGAAGTAAGTTCGCAATTCATCATAGCTTTGGATCGGTGTGCCGGGAGGTGCTGCTCGTCATAGTTGGCATGAGAGCTTAGGTTTGGAATTCCTTAGGGATTAGGAGCGTACTGAGAGAACGTACTTGAAAAAAAATTGAATAGAAAACGTTTTCTAAATGTTTTTCAAAAGGTTTTCAAAATGGGTTTCCGAAGTGTATATATATGTATGTATATATAAAAGTTTTCCAAAGATTTTATATAAGCGTAATTTTATTCCCTTATTCTTGCTTATACTATTTGTGGAAAGCTACTAATAAATTCTTGAATCATAGATAGAAGATGAGCGATTCAGGCTCAGGCGACGCGGATGAGATTCCAAGCGTAAACGTCCCAATTTGGTTCCACCGGTATCATTAGGCAAAGGGACAAGCCGAGCTTAATCCTAATAGGGGACCCACGAAGCGAGCGCTCGGTGTAGTTCCTACTCGCCCATATGCCTCCGATTTTGTTAAGTTATGTAAGTATTTTGCGAGTCTTGGAGGGAAGCTGTATGTGGAGTCATATGTAAATTCGAGGATATGGATTTGTACTCATGAAAGGATTTTTGGATTGATGCTCTTGTTGATGAGGTGAGGAGATAGGTTGCTACTTGGCATCTTCCATGATAGGCCCTAAATTGGTAGGATTTAGTGGAGGTGGAGACCGATGGGGGGAGAGATCACTTAGGGAGAGTTAGGTGACGTTTTGAGATGAATTTTATGTCTAGAGCTGAAGAGGGAGTGCGGTAAGAGAAGTTTATTCATCCGATGCAAGGAGACATGTTAGTAAAAGAGTATGTGAATCAATTTAAGGAGTTGACCAAGTTTGGGATAAAGCTAATCGACACCCCTCACAAGAAGGCTCTGAATCAACCTCTTCAAGAATTAGCTCTTAGTCATATTCCTATGGGTGCGACGTATGAGGGTTTGATGGAGATGGCCTTGCTGAATACCATCTCCAAGGAGGAAGCGAAAGCAGAACCCAAGAAGTCTGGAGGGAAGGCGCCACAGCAAAATCAGTGCAAGAGGACCAAAGGGAAAGACTAAGAAGAAGGATATGCATTGCAAGAAGCGTGGAAAGAAGGGGCATTTGGCAAAAGAAGTGCAAGGCAGATGGTTCGAAGATTAAGTGTTACAATTGCAATCAATACGAGCTTATTAGGAGAGAGTGTCCAACACCTCCGAAGACCTCTACCTAGGCGGTTCCAACTTACACACTGGATATAGTTCCTAGCTCGAGTGCACATCCAGTAGCGGATAAGGGGAAGAAGGTTGTTATTAAAGGTGCGTTGACTCTATCTACTTTATCTATTCATACTTTATTTGACACAGGGGCATCACACTCTTTTATCTCCAATAGACATGCAGATGAATTTCACTTATTCACTAGCATAGTTACATAACTTGTGGTTGTATCAAATTCCGTTGGAGGATCGACTTATTTTTCTATGATATATAGGAGCTTGAAATTATTTATTTTGGGGGTCGAGTTTGATTGGGATGCTTTTGTACTAGGATTTTCTGGGTTTGGGTTGATTTTGGACATGGACTGGATGACGATGTATGGGGCTATTCTAGATTGTGATAAGAAGGTCGTTAGGTTGGGTACTCGTTATGGATGCAGTCTAGAGGTTTATTGTGATCCTAGCGGTTTAATTATGTTGAGTTACCTATATTCATTAGACCTATCACATGCTGAGTTAGATTCAATTCCCGTAGTTAGAGATTACCCAGATGTCTTTTTTGAGATTGCCAGTCTCCCGCCCTTGAGAGAGATCGAGTTTCAAATGAATCTTATGGAGAACGCCAGACATGTTGCCTTACCCTTGAGGCATATGGATCCAAAGGAGAGACGTGAGTTGAACAAGAAAGTGAATGAGCTATTGGAGAAGGGCTTCATTCATAGGAGTATTTCAGAGTGGGGAGCACCAGTCATCTTTGCCACCAAGGCAGGTTATTCTCTAAGTCTATGTCAATTATATGGAGCTAAATAAGACGACAAAGAAGAATCGTTACCGTTTCCCCGCATAGACGATCTCTTTGATTAATTGGTTAGTGCAAAGGTTTTCTTGTAGCTTGAGTTAGATATCGGATTCCATTAGTTGCGTGTATCTGAGGATAGTATTCATAAGACTGCTTTTCGTATATCCGATGGAATTGATGAGTGGTTAGTCTTGCCCTTCAGACTGACCAATGCATCTGTTTACTTTGTTGATCCGATGAGCCGAGTTTACAGTGGGTTGCTTTACAAGTTCATAGTGATATTTGTGGATGATATATTATTCTATGACAAAATCGATGAGGAGCACACGTTGCATTTAGAAGAAGTGCTTAATACACTCCGCGAGCATAAGTTGAAGGCGAAGTTTTCTAAGTGTCACTTTTGGTTTAAGGAGGTACACCTTTTGGGACATGTTGTCTCGAAAAGTGGGCTGGTGGTTGATCTTAGTAAAGTTGATGCAGTTCAGGATTGGCACATGCCGAGGAATGCTACGGAAGTGAGAAGCTTCCATGATTTGGGAGGCTATTATAGGACGTTCATTAAGGACTCCACGAAGATCTCTACCCCTTTGACTCATTTCACAAAGAAGAATTTAGTTTTCTTGTAGGACACGAAGTGTGAGAATGCTTTCATTAGGCTGAAAGAGGCGTTGACTAGTGCATATGTTCTTGTGTGACCCGATGGCATGAGGATGTTCATAGTATATACCAACGCTTGTGGTATGGGTTTAGGCATAGTCTTGATGCAGAAAGGGAGAGTAGTAAGCTATGCTAGTCGACAATTGAAGCTCCACGTGATAAACTATCCAACCCATGCTAGGATTATGAATTTCATAAGTTCTTGGTAGTGATTGAATGAAATTATTGAAATTGCATGCTATGGATTCAATCAGTTTGATAGTTGAATTAGCTGAATTGTACGTTTGAAATATTGGATTGGTTTCAATGGTTAATTGTGAAGTTGCATGTATGTTGAAAACCATTAAAATATATTTTATTTTGTAGCTAGATTATATATGATTGTGCATTGTTTGTATGACCATAGTTGTCGGAAAGCAACTCGGGTCACTAAATAATTCCATGTTATGAAATTATATTTTATAGAGTAATGTTGACTCTAAAAGTTGCATTTTTGATGGATTTATTGTTAGAATTGTTTAAATGTTTTTAAAATGTTTTTAAAGATGAGTAATATTTATTTATAAAACCTTTTAAAATTTACTATTATAAGTATATTATAATTTTGTAAAAATTTTAGAGGAAAAGGATAAAATATAGTATTATTTTATAATAGCTATTATGAAAGTAATAATTTTTGTTTCAAGTGATTTTAGTTATAAAAGTGGTTTAAATGATTTTGAAAGTGCTCAAAAGCCTTTGTAAATAAACAACTTTTCCTTAAAAATGAATTTAAGGATTAGAAAATGATTTTGGGAAATTATATCTTTATGTATATAAAATTAATTTAAAACTCTTTTATTTTATTTATTATGGATTTGAGATTTTATTGAGATGAAACAAGGAATTTTAATAAACGATTAAATCGTTGAATCGGTATAGGACTATTCATACAATTCTTTCGCTTGTTATAACTTGTTAAATAGAGTTCGAGTGTAATTTACTAGCTTCTAGTAAATATTGGAATTTCACTTTCTGGTATGAGACAGTTAGTTAAATTTTAGTAATTACTAAAGCGAAAGTAATTACACTTTTGAGACTTACTATCTTAGGGTGTTCGAATTTCAAGCCGATAGATCCCCGAGAGAAAATGACTCATTTTTCATCGACCTAAGTGTCAATACATACTTAGATCTATGTAGCGCTCGACGGAACCGCTTAGAGAGGTGTTAGCGACCAAACAAAACTACTTGGGAGGTGTTAGTGACCTGATGGAACTTCTTGAAGAGGTGTTAGCGACCGTGTCAAACTGCTTGGACGAAACTGCTTGAAGAGATGTTAGCGACCTTGTCAAACTGCTTAGAGAGGTGTTAGCGACCTTGTCAATGCGTCCAGTAATGAAATTCCCTTTCTTTGCGAATTTGAAGATTTTGAATTTTTATCACCATATTTTTTATGATAGTCCATTTGAGACTTGGTATGGATTTATGTAATGGTGATTTTGATTGATATGCCAAATATGATTATTTGGATTTAGGCATATTCTATTATGGCTTATTTTACTGTTAGGTCATATTTTGATAAATCAGTATCTCACCTTTTTATTAGATATAGTTTGACCCATTTATTTTTATAATACTCGGGTCAGGCCAAGACTTTATGGCTATAGGGACTCGTTGACTTATGAATTTTGTGCTAACACTAGAGTAGACTATTTTAACTTTGTCGGTTTACTCCATTATTGTATACGTGTGTACATTTAGGATGATGGGTCATGTATTTTATTTAGCGGTTGGCTTGTACATGATATGATATTTTAGATGTGATGCATATATATTTATGTGGGTCCAACACTGATTTTTGTAGACTCGCATCTTATTATGTTATATGATATATATTATTTTGCTCTGGTCTATGACTCAAATTCTGATTTATTTATATTATATAATGTTCTGAATATTTTAAATCGATATATTTATTACTTTGCATAAATACTTGAGATGTCAAAATTTTAGTTTAGATCCTCCTAATGGTAATAAAGACGTGTCAGTGTTAATCCGAAGATATATTTACATTAGATCGCCCTTAACCAGCCGTATTCTCCGTGTTATTAGACGATATTACTTGAAATGTTCTTTAACAATATGGATATAGCAGTGGGGTCATTACAACTTGGTACCAGAGCTGTGTTCAGAACGTTATAGAATAAAATTTACGCAGATTCAAGATCTGAACCTAGATGACCTAGAGTCCCATCCCTTGGGTATATGGTAGATAGTTTTATTATTTTCTATTTAGGGATAGGAATATAAATGATTATTGGGACGTATTTGAAATTTTTTGAATTATACAAATTATTATTATGGAAGCGTTGATAAAATTTAGAATTCACTTTTGCTAAAGAGTGAGATTTAATGGGTTGTATAAATTAGACCTTAGATGGCTTAGAGTTGAATTATTGTGTCTTGATCCATATATTGATTAGAGTTGCGCAGCGGAAGCTGATGGACTATCTTCCGCTGAGCATATTAAGCAGTTATATAAGTTTGATTGTTGATGAATGATTAGTTGCAATGAAATTATAACTAATTGTTTAAAATTAGTATTAAGTAGTAATCAACACTTCAGAGTTTGAAACCTACTCGATATTAATAATAAGACCTTGTGGTGTCTTCATTGCTGTAGCTACCGCAAAGGATAAAAGAAACTTTCATTGAGGTTACATATCAATCCATATGTATGATTAATTAAATACTAAGATGAAATTAAAAATTTGACGGTTGCTCAATGTATGCATGGATGAATGGATGTACTATTAAATTAGAAGATATACTTAATAAATAAAATAAAATATAATAAAAATTGAAAGGTTGCTTGTTGTTGTGAATAAATGAATGTGTATATATGTAACCTCATAAGCTAATAGTTTTATGTAAGCAAGCAAATGATTTTGATAAAGTAGGAATATTATTTTCTAAAGTGGTTGAAAAGAAATTTAATGGTATATTTTATGTTAATTTGTCCATTGAGTGTTTTAAGAATTCTGGTCGATGCGTTTGGCCAACGTTATTAATAGGAATTCCTAAGCACTAGAATGAGACATTTTGACATAATAATTTGAAAAGAATAATATGTTTTGTAAAAGAAAATGATATTTTGAATAAGACAAGGCATGGAAAATATAGTAATAATAAATACAATTTTTGAAATACACACACACACACATAGATTTTGGAAGTGCTATAAATAATATTTTGTGAAGTTTACTGTGTTTGAAGTTTAAAGTATTTTGATTCCAGAACCTTGTTATTTTGCTTGCATTTGAATTTCTTTTCATTTCTGGGCTTGATTGAGATGTTCAAGCTACCAGGACACTTCAAAATCAAGCAAATATCCCTGAAAATCATGGTTTAACATCTTTTGAAAAGCTTTGAATAGTTTTAAAATATTCTGTGTATTTGTTTTTTATTCCAAAAGCTTGTCTAGGCTTTATTTTTTTACTTTCTCATGCCATCGCTTGGTTTGCATTTTTCAAATGATTTGAAGCCTACATATTACACTACACAAACACACCAGAATATTAATTTTAACCTAAAACGATATTAAGAAAAGGAACCGAATTTACTATAAACAAAAACATATTTTATAATTAGTTTATAGTAAACAAGCTATGGTTTTAAAAATTCATTTAAAATCTTATATTTTTTGAATTTTTTATATATGATATTTTAAGAAAAAATATAAAGATTGAAAATCTTCAAAGTATTTTTAGATTATTTGAGTTTAAATTCAAAAGGAGGGGTTTTAAGTATGTAAATATTTCCAAATAAAGAAAATATTGATATAAATACTTGTTTATTGTTTTGAAAATTCAATATATCATATATGAAATGTTTTGAGACAAAATCTATGTTTTTAAATGATTGAATTTGAATTTTATTAAAGTAATCGAATGATTTCGATATAAAGCATACATACATACATACATATATATATATATATATATATATAAAGGTAATTTGTTGTATTTAAATTCGTTTTGAAAGAATTTTTATGAATGATAAGCATTTATATTATTTTGAATTAAAAAGGAGAATTTTTTATATTTAGATTATTCAAAAAAATAATTGATGAGTTTTATAACTCAAAAGGTTTTATAAAGAATGACTTTTGGCTATTTTGGAGTTAATGAAAAAGTAAGTGAATATTATTTAGTAAATTCCTTGTTGTGTTCATATTGTTGAATCTAATAAACATTGTTTTGCTGTGTATATGGATTCTAAAAAAATACTCGTAGTGTGTGTTCTTGAATACTAATGGACCCTGAGACTAAATCCTTGTCTATGTTTGCGGTAGGGTGACTTACTACATAATTCCATTCACTTAGTTGTTCTTAGTTTTGAATGTACCTTGGAAATAGAAACTATATACACAGTAGTCTCATACTTGCTGAAATATAATCTCAACTATATTTATAAATTCTGAAATTTGATTAAATTGCAGAGTTGGGTTCAAAGTCGACTATTAGCTTACTTTATATGTATGCCTGTAATTGTTTTCTTACTACATATATATAAAAAGTGTATACAACAGCTTATATTTATGAAGTTCCCTTGCCTATACACATGTAACTGCCTATTTTTTCATATTATTTCAGGAAATTTCACTTGTTTGTATACATGTGGCTGCTCTATGATTTATATTGAATATGAAATGCAAAAGAAATGCAAATGAAAGTCTGACGAAAATTTTACAAACACAGTAATGTAAAAGTTTGTTTACTTCATATATATGCCTAAAGTTGCCTTATATATATATTTAATATATATATATATATTATGCATTATGGGCCATAGTAAATAACTCTAAGATATCTTTACAAGAGAGGTTATTCATAGAACAAACAATTAAGCATTACAACATTGTTGACTGTCATAAATGTATTAACTAAACCAAAGGCCGGTAGCGATACATAATAGAATATATTTGTGTATTGGTGCTTTCTGTGAAGAAAATAATTTTGTAAAATATGCAAGAATTAATTTTATTATTGTCATAGGTACAAGTAGAATATATATAATAATGAGATGCATATTGATAATATGTGTTTCATATAAGAATAAGATTTTAGAAATTTCACATTTTGAAAGTGCTGTACAAATTTGACATAACGTTTGATTGGAATGTCTGATTTTGATGAACCATTTTCCACTTAATAGATATTTTGATATAGGGTAACTTTCATGTTAATCACTTCGCAAAATTTTGAAGTTTGATAATGGTAAGATCTATTTTAAAATTGAATCCAATCGCTGTCCCAGAAATTTAATTTCACAAAATAATGCTGATTTGTTTTAATCGTACCTTTAAAACAGCTTGTCCGATTTTGATGATTTTTCCCATTTTGAAAGTTAAGAGTGTAAGCAATAACTTTTATTTTAAGTGTTTCGTGAAATTTTGATGTTTTCATGACTAAAAGGTAGTTTCTAGAAGCGGGCCTATGTATTTGTTCATTTCCAGATTTTGTCACTTGAAGGAAAACTTTTGTAACTTGAGTTATACTCAATATTTTTGTAATCCGTAAGATGATTTGAAGAGTTAACACACTATATCACAATTTAGTTTCGGTAACCATGACTTGGTTTGGTGTTTTTGACTTTTAAAACCATGACATGAAAGTTGTGTTTCTATTACATTACATAAGGTCAAGCTTCTTATATTTACTTTTATGCGACTAATATTTGCACTTGAGTTAAGAATAGTTGTTCAAGAAGCTATTTGGACTTATAAGTGGCGATGGCTCGCTTATGCATGCTTAATAGCTAAGTAAGTTGCTTTAAATGCTAAAATAAAGGTACACTTTCAGATTAAAACACAAAAGTGTTAGAAATATTAATATATATTGTGTTTTTGACCGTTTGGTTGATGCATATTGTATATATTATATTTATGAAATTAAAATGACTCTCCATATAAAGGAGACTCTGCCGAAATTTTTCAAAATTCTAACGCTTAGAATACTTTTCAATAAATTTCATATGCGAAGAAATAAAGGTTAGTAAATAAGTCTATTTAAGTTTATAACTTACGATAAGTTTGATTTCAATATTAACCAATTAGAGAATTGAACGAGTTTCAACTTGATTGTACAATATGAAAAGAGTTAATGTTAGAGTTTTGTGCGACGTCTCCCTATAAGAAATTGCAAGGACATAATTTTCATAAGAGGGAGGTCTGTCATAACCCAGTTTTCGAAGCCGTGGTATTATATAGATTCAATAGAAAATAGGTTCATTTGTGTTCATATACTTAATAATTAAATAGAGTGAAATGATACTGGATTGAATGAAATTGTGCAATTACCGTATATTTGGTGGAAAGAAGTGTAAATCTATCTAAATTAAATTGAAATAAATTTTTAATAAATAAATAATAGAATTGATTAATAACTTAAAAGGATGGTTGATATTTGAATTTAATAAATTTAAGTATCTATTGCGAATAAAAGTAGAAGAAAAAAATAAAATAGAAATAAAATGGAGCCCCACCCAATTAAAATGGAACCCTCTTCTTTGTGTGCTCTGATGCCTTAGCCCCTTTGAGAATCCCAAAATGCATTCTTCTCTTTGGTATACACGAACTCGCCTAATACCCTAGCCCTATTTCTCCTAATCCAAAAATTGAGATTCAATCAGAATAATAATGATAATAATGAAAGTAGCGTAATTGAAATCGAAGAGAGGAAAGGGAGGTGCGTTCGTACAGGGCAAAATGGAGATGGAAGCTCATAGCCTGGCCTATGATGAGGAAAGCGACGTGCGTGGAGCTTGCAGCCTAACGCCAGTTGCAATGTTAGCGACTACAGGGATGAGGTACGTATACGGAGGATTTTGGGTGCAAGGTTAAAGAGGAGTTGTTGGCTATGGAGGTGCTGACGACGGTTGGAGTGGCTGTTGTTTCAGTGCTAACTGATGGCGTGGATATGGGGCTTGTCGGAGGTGCAAAACTGCGACTTGTGTGGTAGTTTTATTCGCATCGTTAAGGTGAGTCATTCTATTAACTCACACATCTATATTTGAATAATTATATCCTTTTTGCATGCCTTGCTAAGATTATGAATTTCATAAGTTCTTGGTAGTGATTGAATGAAATAATTGAAATTACATGCTATGGATTCAATTGTTTTGATGGTTGAATTAGTTGAATTGTACGTTTGAAATATTGGATTGGATTCGATGTTTAATTATGAAGTTGCATATATGTTGAAAGCCATCAAAATATATTTGATTTTGTAACTAGATGGTTGTGCATTGTTTGTGTGACCGGAGTTGTAGGAAAGCAACTAGGGTCGCTAAATAATGTCGTATTATGGGTCCAAATTTTATAGGGCAATGTTGGCTTTAGAAGTTGCATTTCTGATCGATTTATTATTTGAATTGTTTAAAGTTTTTAAAAATAATTTTAAAGATGAGTGATATTTATTTATAAAACCTTTTAAAATTTACTAGTACAAGTATATTATAATTTTGTAAGTATTTTAGAGGCAAAAGATAAAATATAGTATTATTTTATAAAAGTTGTTATGAAAGTAATAATTTCAGTTTCAAGTAATTTTAGTTATAAAAGAGGTTTTAATGATTTTGAAAGTGCTTAAAAGCCTTTGTAAATAAACAACTTTTCTTTAAAAATGAATTTAAGGATTTGAAAGTGATTTAAGGAAATTATATCTTTGTGTATATAAAATTAATTTAAAACTCTTTTGTTTTATTTATTATGGATTTGAGATTTCGTGCTTTTCTATGAAACAAGGAATTTTAATAAACGATTGAATCGTCGAACCGATATGAGACTTTTCATGTAATTCTTTTGCTTATTATTTATAACTTGTTAAATAGAGTTTGAGTGGAATTTACTGGCTTTTGGTAAATACTGGAATTTCACTTTCTGGTATAGGATAGTTAGTTAAATTTTAGTAATTACTAAAGCAAAAGTAATTTACACTTTTGAGTCTTGTTATCTTAGGGTGTTTGGATTTCAGGCCGATAGATCCCTAAGAGAAGATGACTCATTTTTCATCAAGCTAAGAGTCGATACATTCATAGATTTGTGTAGCGTGTGACGAAACTGCTTGGAGAGATGTTAGCGACCTTGTCAAACTGCTTGGAGAGGTGTTAGTGACCTTATCAAACTGCATAGAGAGGTGTTAGCGATCTTGTCATTGCGTTTGGGAATGAAATTCTCTTTCTTTTGTGAATTTAAAGATTTTGAATTGTTATCACCATAGTTTTGATGAGAATCCATTTGAGACTTGATATGAATGTATGAAATGGTGATTTTGATTGATTTGCCTTATTATGATTATTTGGTTTTAGGCATATTCCTATTATGGCTTATTTTATTGTTAAGTCATATATTTATGGTATCACTATCTCACAGTTTTATTAGATTTAGTTTGACCCATTTATTTTTATAATACTCGAGTCAGGCCGAGACTCTAAAGGTATAGGGACTTGCTGACTTATGGATTTTGTGCTAGCTCTAGAGTAGACTATTTTGACTGTTTCAGTTAACTCCATTATTGTATACGTATGTAATTATATGATGATGGGTCATGTATATTATTTAGCAGTTAGCTTGTACCTGATATGATATTTTGGATGTGATGCATATATATTTATGTGGGTCTAGACTGATATTTTGTAGACTCATATCTTATTATGTTATATGATATATATATCATCCGATGTGGTCTGTGACTTTGATTTTGATTTATTTATATTATATACTATTCTGAATATTTTAAATCGGTGTGTTTATTATTTTGTATTAATACTGTACATGTCAAATTTTCAGTTCAGATCCTCCTAATGGCAATAAAGACGTGTCAGTGTTAGTCCGAAGATATATTTATATGCAATCGCCGTTAATCAGCCGTATTCACGGTATTATTAGACGACATTACTTGTAATGTTCTTTAATAATATGGGTATAGCGGTGGGGTTGTTACAATTTTCCACAAGTGTAGGTTCTTGAAAGAGTGACCCGTGGATAAAATGATGTTTGATTCTATCGTGGAATGAAGGAACGTGGGAATGGTTCCTTAAGTGGATAGAGTGGTGTTTGATTCTATCGTGGAATGAAGGAATGTGGGAATGGGTCCTTGAGAACAATGGTAATAAAATGGAGCCACGAAAGGGCTAGGAGATGTGAGCTAAGGGATTGTTGATGCTCGGAGTGTTTTCTGTTGTACTCAAAGCAGGGGTGTTGTAAGTGCACTCATGGGTACTTTTTTGGCTACTCCTCATCGGATGTTTGGATCGGTATACCTGGACTAGTGGATTTGGATCTAGTATCAGCTTTAGGCTAAAGAGAGTAAACTAAAAATTGGGTTTTTTCCATTAATCCTTGGTAGGATTTTGGTCATACGAGTTATCATATATGCAAAGCACACTAAGTGACGGTTTTCCATGTTTTCCATGATTGTTTTATGTAATCTTTCACTCTAGGGATGTCACTTGATGTAGGTGTTGTGGATAGGGATACCTAGACACCCCGACATTATACTTAGTATAGAGTATCCCTTTATGATGTTTATAGAGTAGCATAGTATTGAAGTTATGTGCTAACTCTTTGGTTGTAGGGACATGCTTGGTATGGTTCGTATATCCTTTGTTCTATGTACTATATCGACTTTTGTAGTATTTTGAGATTGTTTATCGCTCACACCAGACTGTTGTTTGACTCGAGGTTTTATGCTTTGCTTCTTATTACCTTGAGTACTCTTAAATGAGTAGACTAGATAACAGGTGTAACGGTACATGGAGTTCTAAAGATAGACTAGCAGGAGGCGACGCTTTCTCATACTTATGTGTTAGGCTTATTATTGCATATTCCATTGTGACACTGTGGATCATTGACAGTGTTTGAGCGGCTATTTTTAGAGACAGATTAGCAATAGATTTTATTTATCAATTGTATAAACACTATTATTGTTTTGTACAATTGTATGAGCCTATGTACTCTGATTTTGTGGTTTATGTAGTTATTGTTGTCTTGCCTGTTTTATCTATGATGGCTATTGTATTTATTCGATTGGTTGTGAAATATACGACAGGTTTTGTGATTTTTTGATGTTTTATTTCTTTTCTTCCACTTCCCTTCTTCACTTCTATTCTTTCCATTGACAATCGTCCTAAATCGACCGGATGCTCCAGTAGAGCACTATTCGGTTATGAGCAACAGAGATGTAGGGCGGTCGCTCCATTCTGCAAGTCTTCTTAAGGATGGTATGCCCTCTTTATATTAGTATTGATTGCTTTAGATGTTTCTTCTTGCTGGAACTAGGCCAGCCCACAGCAGAAGAAATAAGTGAATTTCAAAAAAAATTATCACTTTGGATCAGTTGAGCCTATAAAGTTTAAAGGTATATTAGATACAATCTAATAAAACGTTAAATAAAATCTTATTTTATTCAAAGTTGGTTAAAAGAAAGTTTAAAATTAATTTAAATGTATAGTGAATGAAATACGCCCAACAATTATTTATAAGAGTTAATTTAGGGAAGGAAACTTTTCATTTTCTTTCCTGAAAAACAGATAATTAATTGAGAGCTTAGCATTATATAAAGAGAAAAACCTTTCATTCTCTCCCTAACTAAATTAATTGATTCATTAAATATCGTTAACTAGCAATTTATTCATGGCATGAAATGTAACTATGTCCAAATGTATTCTACTTTAAATTATGTAAGTGCAACATATCAGATTATGTACAAAGATGATGCTTCCTTCATATGTGTCTTTATTGTCCATGGTATTATTTAAAATACACACACACACATACACATTTATACTTATATTATAGACTTATACCTATAAACGTGTTAAAATTAAGTTTCACTATTTTATAAGTTTAAAATTAAAGAAAACAATTTTGAACCTAGTTTCAAACTAAAAGGGTTTAAGATTAAAACATTATGATTTTACATAAAATTCCATCTTATAAATCTTAAGTCAAATTAACACACACACACATATACACATACACATACAAATCATTCTAAATAATGTTTTACACTTAATATAACATCTTTATGTTAAATTTTACAATTTAGTATATGCTTTAATATAAACTAACAAATTAAAGTCTAACTTTAATTTAAAAAGAAAACCCAAGGGTTTGTGATATTTTGCAATAAAGTCCAGTTATGTTGATAAAGAAAACCTTTTTTTAACTTTAAACAGAAGTATGCAAAAACTAAAAGATTGGATTAAAATAGTGAATCCAAAACAAACATACAAACATTAATAAACTACATATGTTTTCTATTTGAATCAATAATAGAAATATTACATTAATTAAGACTTAGACTTCAACTAAAATAGATTTTTCCTTTTAAACAACAAATTTGAAATAACAACAAAATAGATAGGACATATCAAACACATATGTATATGTTGCAAAGGTTTCAGATCTAAGCTATATAGACAATATGAACAATTAATTAAATATGGAATCACATGATGTACATCTAATAATGACAATATGAATAGGTAAGCAATCAAAATGTATCTTAAAATGGATCCAAATAATATGATGAACATATTTAATTAATCAAGATGGAGCAAAAGGGGATCTAATCTATGTGATTAAATAAACAAATACTCGGATGAGATGAAATATGTGATGGATCCAAATTATATAAACAAGGTGAATAATGAATAAATAAAATTAGAATTATTACCTTGAGATGTTGCCAAGAGAATGCACCTTGAATTATGATATCTTGTCAGATCTACAAGATCCCATCCTATCCTTGCAAAAGATGGATGGACCATCTATTTTTTTATTTGATATTTTATTTGGATTTGAAAGATTTTTGAAAATTTGATTTTTTGTTTTATGCCATGAAAAGTTAGGATGGGAGAAAGAAAAAGAATTGATTGTCCTTTAGAATGAATTAGAGAATACGTTTTATTTGAAAAATGAAACCGTTCTCATTCTTTAATTACAGCTTCTCTAATTGATTCCTTTTATTGTTTCTCTCTCTAATTCTTTCTTTTCACATGATATGTCATCAAACGACATAAAATTTTCACAAATCTTGTCATCAAATGACATAAAATTTCCATAAATCATGTCATCAAATGGCATAAAATTTCCATAAATCATTTCATGCAATTATCTTTCAATTACATCGATATCGTATATCAATGCGAGCAAATATAACTTCTATAAATGCATTAAAATAATTACAAACAACTTCTAAACATCAAATATATAATAACTAGTATTTTTCAAAGATCAATTAATTTAATAATTTTACAATAATTTATAAATTAATTAAATCATGTGGTTTTTCAGAGAATTCATCATTATAGTTATGCGACTCAAAGATATAAATTCAATCAGCGATTAATATCGAACCACTTGCATTCACACTTAGCAAGTGCTGTGACATTTTGGCTGAATTTATCGTCTATACACTTTTGGTAAAACCTAATTTTATTTATTATAAGCAGTATCCGATGGTGACAATTATTTACACCAATTCTCTTCATCAAAACTATATCGCATTAGGACTTATGAAATTTGGTAATGGTCAAAATTCCAATATCGTCTGCATTCAACTTTATAGTCCAAACACACGGTCCTTGGTTCAATAATAACAATTATTATTAACCGAAATGCTCTGGGCAGAGTCTTTGACTTTGAGTTGACTTCAGTTGACCATGATACTAACCTCATATAACTGAGGAGACAAATCATTTCTTAAATAGTGTTTCACTTCCAATGCTTCCACTCGACCTAACTATAGTCATTCGATGGACGTCGTGCCACATTTAACTATAATCATAGCGGAGCTTCCACATTGAAGATCAACCATATTCTTAAGACGAGAGAACTATGTAAATTAATCACATCGATATTCTCTGCTTGACCCTAGCTATATTAACCAACAGAAAACTATCAAGTGAGTCATTCCATAGTTACCAATAGCTATCAGTACGCAACCTCTTGGTACCCCCAACAGTCATGAGTAATACATTGCCCCAACATTTAGAGAGCGTTATGTACTTTATTCTCAACGGATGTATTGATATCTAGTCTCCATACATCTTGACTAGGAATATTTAAAATGGTTTATTTGTTTTCATTATAATAAATTACTCATGGTTACAACACTTTGTAACTACTATCACAAAACATTCCATTTATGGATTTTCTATTAAATATACTTTTAATTTAATTAATTAATATAACCACATTTTATCAAGTATATAATAGAAAGAGAACACCTTTATTTCGAACAAGACTGGTCAACGAGTTAGATATATGTAACAAATTACATAACTGCCCCTAAGGCATACTCCGAACTCTATCAATCTCCCAGCTGCACTTGGGGTCAATTATGGAATCTTATTCCAACATCTCCAATCGATTTTCTCAAAACCAATTGGGTTGGTCCCTCTGTGAACAGGTATGCTATTGTGTTTCAATTATCTACTCTGTCAATCAAAACTCTCCAACGGTGATAAACTATTTTATCATATTGAACAATTCGAAGTATGTCTCTCGACTTCTAGTGAGCTCTAAGTTATGTTATGAACTATATCGCGACGTTGTTATCATATAACAATGTTATGAGATTCTCAACATTTGGAATCGACTCGGTTATAAATTTATGCACTTTTTTTTGTAGACATTGGTTTTATTGTGGCTCTATTCAAGGAGATGTACTTAGCCTTTTTCATTTAATCAACCATGGTCTTTCATTTGGAACACTTCCAACTTAAATATTCTTAACTCGAATTTATTATTGATATATTATACTCAATATCACTTATGAAGTTTGAGTCCGAACACTCCATCATAAGGAGTCTTTGTTTCTGCAAACCATTCTCTAGTATTTCACAAATACACGAGAACGCTTTAAACAACCATTTAGTGATATCAATTTGGATTTGATATTTGCTTCATGTATCAAATACATAAACAAATCACAATATTGTAGACAACATAACATGTATGATAATTCCTATTGCCAATGCATAAGGAACTAATCTCACATGTTCCGTATTAAACAATTTAATAAGGTTTTTTTGCATATCGATTTGGAACATTCCCAATATCTTTTATACTCGTTATAAATTACATCATTTACAATCCAAAATTAAGCATTAAAACGACTAAGGTTGATTTCAACACAAGGTCATTATTAAAATCAATAACGTGTTGCTTACTTATAGTTTAGAAATGTGAATGTAACTTTTAACGTTCTTTCTTATGAACACACGCTTCCTTTGCATTTTGATTGATAATCAAACTATTTGATATTTCTATCAAAATATTTTTTCAATTTTGATGCTTATAAGATGATACTTTCTATCATTTCTTGGATCATATCCACAGACTCACAAACTCAATATCGCTCCCCCTAACTTCGAAACATTTTCGTTATTATGTGTAAACAATTTACTTTAAGTCATTATATAGAATTTTCTATTTCAATACATATGTACCAAACATAAATTCATACTAAGTGGTAATTTTGTGAGTAAATCTGAATTAACTTGAGCATGTTAAATATTGAATCTGTTACGCTAATTTCAACAAATGAAATTTGCGATTATTCTTATCAACATTGCTCAGTTAATTCCAACTACATTAGACTTGCTCAAAAAAAACACAATCGCGGCCGATGGATCACATCCCTTCGATTACGAGTACCAAAATTATATTTTGATAGCATTCTTGGAATTCTTTTAGATTTGCGCATCATACCATATCATAGAGTCAACACACTTAATGGTTTAATTAAACAAACGAGGATTATATATTTTAAACATTGATAAGAAACTCGTAGTTTCTTTTCAATATGCGAGAATACATATTAGACACTCTAATGTAATGTGTTTGTTTAGGTTAGTCAATTTCATTTCAACTCATCTGATCAGTTCTATCTATGGATTGTATCCGATTTCATTTTACTACCAATAATTCCTTAAAAAAATTCCTTCATAATGAAGTTGTTATTTCTTGAAACAATAATTGTTTCTCAGTGCAACAGATAGGTATTCATAAACGTTTTATGAATTTCTTTATTTATAAAACTGATTTGGGTTTAGTTTACAAAAAACTTATGTTCAAAACATAAATATGTCATCCAATGATAGTCTTTCCCAAAATTCTTTTGGGGAGATTCATACAAGATCCCTCATGAACAATTATTACGTGTAATCTTTCGACTCACACAACTTGCCAACTCCTTGGCCTATGATATATTGGAATTTCTTATAAACCCTTATTTTATGTGATTTGTAAACTGTTACTTAGATGAAATAATATTAACCTTGTGTACTACTCTTAAGTACATGATCTTATAGAAAGAAACTAACTCAACTTTACTCACAATTAATCGTACATTGTCCAACAAAGTTCGATTACACCTTATCGATGCATCATTATGTCACATGGAGGAGTGACTTTTGAGATTGGATCTTTATTCATTTTTAGCTACGTTCAGATCTTTTTCTAATACACTCACTCATTCGATCAAATCAAATCATTTCTATTGCATGTTATTTTATTTACTTCTATTTTATACTCTATGAGTTTACCATAAACATACTACATGTGTTTCAAATAAACATACTACATGTGTTTCCATGTCGGTGATAACTCATCGGTGAATGTGATGAAGTACGTAGAACCATTTTGGTATTAATAGACTTACGATTGCATACGTCTATATATATATATATATATCAATCCGAAGAGTTCATCAACTCTTATGATTCTCCCACTGAATGGGTGCATAGCCCTTCAATTGTTTGAGATATAATTAACCAATGCCATATGATTCATAATCATATAATAAAAATTATTTCTCAAAACTACGACAGTCTATAATTCCAAAATAATTGTAAATAATTTTAGATACTTCTATATTTTCATGGCAACACTTTTTTTGTGAAAACAAACAGTGCATTACAATTTTACTTCATAACAAATATTCATAATATTCACAATGAAAGATAGCTATATTTATTTTTCAATCGACACAAAAAATAGTCATTATTTCATAAATAATGTTCAATATGTTTTATGAAAACAATTTTCGTAATTTGATGCAATCAATAGTGCTATATGGCATGCTCCCACTGTTTCCTCCATTACTATAATATCGTGCTAAATTTGAAGGTCCATCATTCACTTAATATAGTTTATTTATTTCATATACTGTAACTAGTTTACAGGCCAGAGTTCTTTAATCAGTTATCCTGAACTCAAAGAAATAAATCTCATAGAAAACAATTTTCTAAACAAAATTATATTTCGGAATAGAAATCATATTTCTTATTCTAATGTAAAGTACCATATCATTATTATTAAAATTCTCATTTCCGATGTTTCTTTATGAAGCAGAAGTGACCATTTACTCTCTTCATCCCAACTGTACCTTAAATCACACTTACTTTTATACATTTTTTTACCTTTCTAAATGGTAAAACCATTCAAAAGAAAACCCTTACTATAATATCATAACAAACTCTTTACAAAAGCGCATTTGATTAATCTTAGCATTTAATGAAATCAGATGTGTTGCAGTGTACGTAAACTGATCAAACTGACATTTTAGCATCGAGTTCTTAGATTTATACTATAGTTTTGGCCTTATGTTACATTTAGCACAAAATTGTATTTTATGTAACCAATCAAACTAAATACTCGATCTCATAGTACTGTTTATTGGCTTATTTCGAATGAACTAATTTAATCGATGTATCATACATTACAAACTGTGATTGTTCCCCAAATAACACTTATATGTGAAGTATATGTTTCAAATATACATAGTCTTGTATTACTTTTAGAGTTTCATTGTATTTCTTTTAGAGTTTGAAACTCATAGAATGCAATAAAGGGTCTTGACCAAATAAACACATAAGTGACCATATTACGAACATAATAAGTAGTTGTAAAATTAGGTACTTGCATGGGTATAGAAAACATTAACATGCAATAAGCATTTAATAGTGAGTATATGATTTCCATTTGTCAATTTTCAACTCAGTTCATTTGTATATATTAATTGGTAATCATTTTATCAATCATATTAAATGCATAGATTTATCATTGTAGATAATTATAACAATATTTAGCATATGTTCCTACAATATTAGAAAGGTTAAATGTTAATATTTAATTTTCGTGATAAGGCTCCCACTAGTCTTTTATGTTTCGCCAAACCCTAAGACGAAACATAAAAGTTTTTATACTTCACTAGTGGGTGTTAGGACTCGTTTGTCTTGGGAATATGACCTTGAGTCTGCTCAACAAATCATAGCCCTACAAATGATGGATAACTCCTTCATTGATTTTATTATATACAATTCCTAACCCTTTGGTATTTTGTCCTAATTCTGTTTCGACCTTAAGTCTACTAAACAAATCCAAACGAGATTATTCACTTGTACCTACCATATTGTGACGACCTAAGTATAGTATGTATACCTTGAGTCTGGTCAATAAATACATATAATTATCTTACCTCGTCTATTTAATATATTAATAATATTATACATAACATCCCTGGCTTGAGTCTGCTCAAAAACTAAGGAGTATGCAATACTTTATTAGTATATATACGATAGAGGACAACATTATATAGAAGGTTCATAATCTTCAATATATTATATTGAGTGATATCGACTTATGGAATAATGTATTTCTTATGAAATATTCTCGTGATTAAAGTGGCAGACACATCAGAAATCATGGTATGCATACATTTACATATGTATATATCCCTTAAGTTTATTTGGGTTTCTTTAATGTTCCACCTTTAGTTTATACATTCATATCATATAAGTTTTATTATTATATAACTTTTATATTTCATATTACTTATATAGTAGTCTTATGTATAATATTTTATTAATTAAATCTTATTTAATTAATTTTAATCAATTAACTCTTTAGTTAATTTTATATTAGTATTCCAATACAACTTTTATATTGGACATATCTACCATAACCTTTATAGTATAATACATATATCTCATAAATGTGTATTTATATTTCATTAATTAACCTTTAATTAATTGTCCAATTAATCAACCTTTAATTAATTTACTTAATTAATTAACCTTTAACTAATTTATTTAATTAAATAATTTAAATTAAATTATATTAATTTCAAAATTTATTTTATACATACATACATGTATACTTATGTTATCTTAAACACCTTTAAAATAACATAACATATATCAATATATATATATATAACACATGTATGTAAGTATTAATCAATTAACCTATTTAATTAATTCATTTTATTAATCGTATTAATAAATTTTAAAATTTGAAATTAGTATTTAAATATTCTCAAACGTTTTGAAAATATCATTGTCTTTTCAGACATTTTGAAAACTTATATTGTATTATAACATAAACATGTTTTTATTTTAATTTTAAAACCATTTATTATATTTCCAATTTTTTTTTTTGAAAATTAGCCCAAGGCCCAATTCAAATTAGGTTTTTTCTATTAGAGGCAACCTTTGGGCTCACTTCTCCTTTGAGGCCAAGCTGGTAACCAGGGAAGACAGGGTATTTGATTACCCAATTCCAATTCTAGACATTGCCTTTCTAGACACCGTACTAAGTGGGCAAGCTTAATTAGTTAGCCCTAATATGACCAATTTAGACCGCATAGGCTATTGGGCTCTGATACCATTGTTGGAATTAGGCCAGCCCGCAGCAGAAGAGATGGATGAATTTAAAAAAAAAATACATTTTGAATCAATTGGGCCTATAAAGTTTAAAGGTATATTAGATCTAATCTAATAAAATGTTAAATAAAAACTTATTTTATCTAAAATTGGTTAAACAGAAGTTTAAAATTAATTTAATTTAAGTGTATACTGTATCAAATACACCTAACAATCACCTATAAGAGTTAATTTAGGGAAGGAAACCTTTCATTTCTTTCCCTAAAAATAGGTAATTAATTGAGAGCTTAATTTACATTATATGGAGAGAGAAAACCTTTCATTCTCTCTCTCTAATTAAATTGATTGATCCATTAAATGTCATTAACTAGAAGTTTATTCATGGCATGAAATGTAACTATGTCCAAAGGTATTCTACTGAAAATTATGTAAGTGCAACTTATCAGATTGTGTACAAAGATGATGTTTCCTTCATTATGTCTTTATTGGCTATAGTATTATTTAAAATACTTATACACACACACATACATAATAGACTTATACATATAAATGTGTTAAAATTAAGTTTCATTATTTTATAAGTTTAAAATTAAGGACAATTATTTTGAACCGAGTTTCAAAACTAAAAGGGTTGAAGATTAAAAAATTATGATTTTACATAAAAGTACATCTTATAAATCTTAAGTCAATTTAACACACACGCACACATATGTATATACAAATCATTGTAAATAATGTTTTAAACTTAATACAACATCTTATATTAAAATTTATAACATAGTATATGCTTTAATATAAAGTAACAAATTAAATTCTAACTTTAATTTAAAAGAAAATCCAAGGATTTGTGATATTTTGCAATAAAGTCCAGTTATGTTGATAAAGAAAACCTTTTTTTAACTTTAAACTGAAGTATGTAAAAACCAAAATTTTGGATTTAAAATAATGAACATAAAATATACATACAACGTTAGTAACTACATACATTTTGTTGTTTAAAAGGAAAAACCTTTTTGATTGAAATCTAAGTCTTAACTAATGTAATATTTCTATTATTGATTCAAATAGAAACAACAACGAAAGGACAAATTAGACACATACATATATGTTGCAAAGGTTTAGATCTAAACTATATAGGCAATATGAATAATTAATTAAATATGGAATCATATGATGTAGATCTAATAATGACAATATGAATAGGTAAGCAATCAAATGTATTTTAAAACGGATCAAAATCAAAATAACATGGTGAACATATATAATTAATTAAGATAGAGCAAAAGGGGATCTAATCTATGTGATCAAATAAACAAATATTCAGATAAGATGAAATATGTGATGGATCCAAATTATATGAACAAGGTGAATAATGAATAAATAAAATTAGAATTATTACCTTGAGATGTTGTCAAGAGAGTGCACATTGAATGATGATATCTCCTCAGATCTACAAGATCTCTATCCTATCTTTGCAAGAGATGGATGAACCACCTGCTTTTTTTATTTCACATTTTATTAGATTTGAAAGATTTTTGAAAATTTGATTTTTTTTTTGTTTTCTACCATGAAAAGTTAGGAGGAGAGAAAGAAAAAGAATGAATAAGAAAGAATGAATTGTCCATTTAAAATGAATTAAAGAATATATTTTGTTTGAAAGAATGAAACTTGTTTCCATTCTTTAATTAAAACTTCCCTAATTAATTCCCTTGATCGTTTCTCTTTTTCCCTAGTTCTTTCCTTTCACATGATACGTCTTCAAATGACATAAAAGTTCCACAATCACGTCATCAAATGACATAAAATTTCCATAAATCATTTTATGCAATCATCTTTAAATTACATCGATATTGTATATCAATGCGCGTAAATATAACTTTTATAAATGTATTAAAATAATCACAAACAATTTCCAAACATCAAATAATTAATTATTAATATTTCTCAAATATCAATTAATTTAATCAGTTTAAAACATTTTATAAATTAATTAAATTATGTGGTTTTCAGAGAATTCATCATTACGGTTGTGCGACTCAAAGGTGTAAATTCAGCCAGCGATTAATATCGAACCATTTGAATATTAACGTTCACAAATGACATAGCAGGTGGTGTGACATTTTTGTTGAATTTACTATTTACACATCTTTTGGTAAAATCCAATTTTACTTACTATAAGCGGTACCCGATAGTGATATTTATTTACACCAATTTTCTTCGTCAAAACTATATCACATTAGGAGTTACAGAATTTGGCAACGGTCAAAATTCCAATATCATCCACATTCAACTTTATAATCCAAACACAAAGTCCTTGATTCAATAATAATAATTATTATTAACCGAAATTCTCTGACCAGAGACTTTGACTTTGAGTTGACTTTAGTTGTCCATGATACTAACCTCATATAATTGAGGAGACGAATCTTCTCTTGAATAGTGTTTCACTTCCATTGCTTCCACTCAACCCAACTATAGTTGTTTGATGGGCGTCGTGCCACGATTTAACTATAATCAAAGCAGAGCTTTCACAATGAAGATCAACAGTATTCTCAAGTCGAGAGAACTATGTAAATTATTCACATCGATATTCTCTGCTTGACCTTTGTTATATTAACCAACAGAAAACTATTGAATGGGTCGTTTCATAATTATCCAACAACTATCAGTATGCAACCACTTAGTGCCCCCAATAGTCATGAGTAATACACTGCCCAACATTTAGAGAGCGTTACGTACTCTAGTTTCAACGGATGTATCGATATCCAGTCTCAATGCATCTTGACTATAAATATTTAAAATGGTATATTTGTTTTCATTGTAATAAATTACTCACGGTTACAACACTTTGTAACTACTCTCACAAAACATACCATTTATGGATTTTCTATTAAATATACTTTTAATTAAATTAATTAATATAATCGCATTATATCAAGTATTAAATAGAAATAAAACATTTTTATTTCGAACAAGATTGGTCAATAAGTAAGATATATGTAACAAATTTCATAATAGTCCCTAAGGCATACCCTAACTTTATCACTTCTTATGTATTAGCAGCCTCCTTGTACAAGTTGCAATTTATTGGGGTTGTATTTAAACTAGTGACCGGTGAGCTCTCTAGGTCACCATAGTTTTTGTTTTCCCATTAATTTTTTGTGTGTTTGAACTCAAAGAATAGCTAAATAGTAGGGTCCGATGTGTTTGGTTCTGTGTTTGATTTCTTTGCCACTTCTTTTTTGGTTTTGATTTCTGGATTGGGAACTATGAGGACCTCCCTTTCGACTCTCGAATGTCGACACTAATACATCCATGGTATTCACGTGCCGAGCACCCAAGTGTCGAAAAGATAGAACGTTGGGGTAAAATAAAAAGAAGAAAGAAAATGAACAAGAAAGAAGAGAACACAATATCAGAATCTCACAGCGGAACGACAACATATAATATTAGAATGATACTTTTACAATAAGAACATTTTAATATACATACAATAATTAGAGAAAACCTAACCTATCATCAGTCTGGACAGTTATAATAACATGTTGCTGATAAATATAAACAAAGCAATGTGGCGAAAATAAAATCTATGGTAGGAAATCATCCAGCTCCTCTCTCCAAGATCTCCAATGATCATCAATGAAACCTGGAAATATACATGAGGCTGACCCGAGCATTATAAGAATAATAACACCTGGATCAGTTTGGTAAACCGGCGTGAGAAAACTTAAGTCAAATGAATTATTTAATGTTATAAAACCTTTTTGAAATAAAGGTATCTCGTAAGACCACGCCGCACATAAACACAGACGGGTTTGTACCTTACGATAACCAAAACATTTTATAGGAAAAATTTAGTGATATTATTATAATGTCTAGGGTCGAAATAATATATATCAAGTAGTTGTGTTGTATGTGAGAGTACAACACAACAGTAAAGGCATATAAATCAAATCGCTAAGGTGCGTTCGCTAATTGTGTAGGATTCCACAGAAAAGCCCCCATTGCTATGAAGTGGATCTCCTGCACAAGGATCAGAGTTATCCTTCTGAGCAGCATACATCTCTAGTGATGTACATAAGGCTAACACAACTGGGTCATCATCCGAACACTCTCATAAATAATGTGCACACCAAGTATCACCAACTCTAGGCCCAACAATAGAAAGCATACTCCAGATAATAGAGTTGGTATACCCCAATGGGTCGGCTAAATCCCAGGATTGTGCCTCCTTCTCTGGTTTTTGTCAATACCAATGATGTGACTACTTTCTGCGTCTTCTCATGAGTTTCTACTGAAACTCAATCGCATAATGAATCCCATATGGATTCCCGTAACCCAATGGGTCTCGAAACCACACACAGGTTCCACCATCTAAGATAGAGCTCAAGGCTTATCCATAAAACACGTGTATGGTTCTTGGAGTGGTTATACTACGAATCATCTCTTACAAGTACATTCCCCCACTTACCGGATGCCCCATAAACCAATCGACGATTTTCCGGAATGCTCAATACCAGTTCTTTGGAAATAAACAGACATACATAAGAGCGGAGGTCGCCTCCTAACCGTTTAAGTGGACGGATTTCCTTATCACTGTCATAGAAGAGCCAACGGGCTTATATATAATTCTCATGTTTCTTCTAGATGTTTCCAGAGTTGGAACCCTTCGGTGTTAAATAGGAATATTTCCATACCACCAATATTAAGAAGGATTACATACATAGGCCAAGATTTTATAGTCAGTTATTTAACCATAAAATAAAAATAAACAATCAACATAAGCTTAATTTCATAAGAATTTAAGCATGGTTAAATCCATAATCACGATTAAGTCACATAAACGACTTTCAATCCCTTTTTAACTAATTTATCCTTTATTAATTAAAAACCCTTTTTATTAGTCAAACTTCTTTATATCTAATAAAACTTCTTCCATTAGTTAAAACTTATTTTGTTAATTAATATTCCTTTATTAATTAAAACTCCCTTTATATACTTGTATATATTGTTTAATTTCTCACTCATATCCTTTTCAATACTTAAAAAGTATTCATATACTTATTCCAACGGTATAAGTATATTCACAAATTACTAAATAAGTTTTATTTACTTTAAAATATAATCAAAGAGATCAAAACAATTACCACCAAAACATTGTTATAATAAACTACTTTTCTTTTATAAATTAAACATACTACATATTCTATCTTTTTATAAAAGACTTCTATGCTTGTTATTATCTTTAAAATTCTAGTATTAAAGATCTAAATATTTTTATAATATTTCTTTCAAATTATAATTTAAGGGTTTAAAAACAAATGCTGCTAAACATTGTTTGCTACAAACCCAAAACCATTCAATTTAATCATTATCTTTAAAACTCTCTTTTAAAGGTTTAATCACATTTAAGGGTTAAAGACAAGTGTTGCTAACACCAATTGTCACAACAAACCCAAAACCATTTTCTTGTATTTTTCTACTAAATATCCAATAGTAAATATCTAATTATATCCCCAAGTATAATTAATAATAAGGGTTAAAAACAAGAGTTGTTACAACATCGTTTACAACAACCCTTAAACCATTACTTATCCTTATAATTAATCTTCAAAACATTTATTTAAAGAATAAGCATATCTAAAAATTATAAAGTTAGATGTTACACTTTTAGTTAAATCTTTCCCAAACCATTTATTTAACTTAAGTGTTATAACCCAAATCCCCTTTATATTATATTGATGGAATATTTAATTTAATACTTAAAACTTGTAATATATATAAAAATACATTAAAATACTTACTAATATGGTAAAACTACTTTAAATAATGTTTTGATATATATACACTAATTTATTTATAAGGTAAAATATATAATATTAAGAAAGATGAAAAAGGTAATATAATATAAAGTTCTATTTACTTTAGATAAAATATTTAACTTGTTAACTAAAAACTATATATACCTAAAATACTTTAAAAACTGCTATATTATTGGAAATACTTTTAAAAACTATTATATTATTAGAATTACTTCTAAAAACTATTATATTATCATTTAAAACATCTATATTAAATATTTCCTAAAAATACTTATTTAAAATCCATAAAACATATTCAATATGAAAATCCACTTACATTTGAGATTTAGAAATAATTATAAAACATTTTTAAACTTCAAAACTTCTTAAATTAATTTCTTTCGATAAATATTTACAAAATTATTTTAAAAAGATTTTGGAAAGATATATATAAAGAAAAATTCATTTTTACTTTATTATACCAAATATTTCCATCACCGCTTGTTATTTAATGGTAATAGCTTCCCAAGTTATCCATTTATGTACAACATGCTAAACATGTGTAAACAACCCAATATATATTTATTATACATATATATATATATATCCCGATTTATCCAATTTAAACACATGTTTAATTTCCAATATAATTTCACAATATAATTTCCAGCAGATCATGTAACACAATATATGAAAAGTAAAATCAACAGTATGAGGAATCCCGTTGGATCCCTCAACCTATCCCCCTGCACCTCAACTCATATATAAACACAAACACACACACACACACACACACACACACACACACACACACATATATATATATATATCAACAGATGATGAGGAATCCTATTGGATCCCTCCAACCTATCCCCCTGCATCACATACAATATATAATCATAAAATATAAATCAACCGCTTTGAGGTGGGATCATATACAAAGGGCCATCCGCTCATGCATGGGAACGTATAATATCTCATCTGCTCCAGGGGCAGGAATATATCCATACCAATTGATAAATATAGTAAATAATCCAAATAAGCAACAACAATCAATAATAAAAATTTATCCACACTTATATAAAATATAAGTGGGCAAAAGAGGTGAGTTTAACTCATCGAAATTCCAGTAATCGCCAAAGCATTCCAATTTGAATTAAAAACGAACCGGCATTCAATTTTAACATAAATTTCTACTAAGTCCATCCGATCCAACTCAGATTTTGCCGATTCGATCGCAACGCAACTTTTCGCATTTAATTTGGACCTCATATGAATTAGATATGAATTACTGAACGTTAATATTATTTAAATTTTAATTATCATAAATTAATTAAATTTAAATGTTTAAATTACCCTTCCCTCCACTCACGCACACTTCTAGGTAATAGAAAAACGCGATCGCTACTTCATTGATTGCCCAACCGTCCATCGTGATGTTCGCCGCCGCGTCCGCCGCGACCCACGCTGTGCATTGCCTGCCCTCGCCCATGCTTACACCACCCACGCGACCCACTCACGATCACCGCCAATCACCGAAAATCAAACTCAAAACTACCGATGAACGAAGGAGCTTTCTGGTCGCCGTGCTTCGTCGTTCGATGATCCAACTGTTGATTGGCTTTGTCTTGTCAAGCTCTACAAGTTTGTAGTTGAAGTCATTGGCCAATTCGGTCTATGGTGATCCCGATGGACGATGGACATAGGATGAGTAGGGTTTAGAGATAAAAAGAATGGCGGTTGTTGTTTTATTTGGTTAGGGTTTGCAAGTGAAAACATTTTGGGTCCTTTTATAGAAAATTTTGAAGACACTATTTACACATTAAAATTTCGAAATCCAAACGAGACGTGCCGCTTGGCGTTCTATACGTAATGCCCCTATTTTGAACATAATGGAACTAGTATCGAGACCCAATTCCATCATATACAGAAGTTAACTTTTCAAAATCAAATTATATTAATTTAAATTCCTTCAATTAATTTCTATGTGTTTCGAACTAGCACGACCAAACGATACATCCAATCGCTACGAAATTCGATGACATATAATAATTCACTATTATAGGTCCGGTGAAATTGGTTTCATCGAACTCCGAGAAAGTCCTCCGGAAGGCTATTTTCACACGTTAATTAAAAGGATTATTATTAAAATATTTTATTCACTTTTAATATTAATTAAAGTTTACTATATTCATTCTTATTCAAATAAAATTTAAATCAACTTTAGAAATCATTTTTATCCACATTAAATTCAAGATTCAATTATTTTAAACAATTCCGAATATTAAATTTAATAATTTAATTATCAAATAAATCATTATATTTGAAATTCAAGTTATTTAACTTATAAAATTAACTTTTCAATATTTAAAGTCAATTAGATATTCCAAATTCAAATAACAAAAATTCTAGGTCGTTACGGGCATTATGTGATACTCTTCCTAAAGCATTTGCATTCCTTACAAATTGGCAAAATGTATTTATATTTGACCTCTTGAACATAAATGTGTACTTGTTTGTCTTTGGCTTTAATAGTTCTGTTGAATTTATCATTTTCCTTCACTTCCACCCTCACTCTAACATACTTTAATCTTTTCACATGCCTGATATTGTCATCAACATCCATTATTTTTCTTATTAAACTAGAAAGCTTACTGTTCCTCCAGCATTCCATAATGCTAGGTGCTAATTATTTAATGTAATCCATATAGGGTAGGTTTCTAGCATATCTCTTTCAAATTGGAAGTTAGCATCCCTTTTTTCATGAATATTAGTTTGTTATCCATAAAAAATGGGCCACCATTTAGAACATTTTCTAAGTCTTCAAAAAGTTCAAATTTCACTAAGTAAAACCCATCATCTCTTGAAAAACTACTCATTTCCTTTTTGGCTTCTATTCATGTTTCACATAGGCACTAAAATAGACATAATAAGGTCGTTTACCTGCCATGTAGATGAAAATAAAATGATTCCACATCTGAGTACTTATAGTCAATATCATCAATTTTCGCATATTCACCTTTCAAATCTGATATAAGATTATGGAATTCGATACTTTCCTTTATCTCTATTCCTTTGCTAAAAGCATCAGCCTAGGATCTCGTCCCTTACCCGCTGTATAATTTGATAATGTTAACTTCAGATCTAGGTTTAGACCAAACGTTCGATTGTTTAACCACGCCTCCAATATCCATTTTATGCTTGCCCTTCCTCCTCACCTCATACCTTCCTTCACCATCATTGTCGTCTATGTTTTTTTAATGGAAGAAGGGTTTGGAGAAGCCTTAGCGGTCGCGGTAATTAAGGACGCCATTGTATCCATGTATATATCAGTATCCTTTGGACCAAATTTTCTCTTATGATACTGATATTTATTTTCAGTTATACATACACACACAAAGACATATATATATATATATATATATATATATATATATATATATATATATATATATATATATATATGTCTCTGTGTGTGTATGTGCGTGTGTATGAAGGTTCAGTGGTAGCCCTATTTTGGAGCACCCATTTAGCACTTCTATCATAGGGCTACACTATTCCAAATGCTACAAAATTTTGCAGATGTTCAATTTACATAGAAATGATCATCACAACAAAATATATGACTATTTCAATATTTGTAATCTTTTCCAAATCAAAAGTCAATTATTCATTGTTCAAACATTTATATTAAATGTTAAATTAAACATCGAATAAATTATGCTACGTATACTCCAGTGCGCTTAAATTTTGTTGAGATTACCTTGAGTATGCAATGCAAATAGTTATCAAAATTTGGAGGATTTGAAATAGTATAAGTCAAGATATGATACATGTGCTAAATGAGTGCTCTAAAATAAGGTCATTGAACCTTCCTCTATATATGGTCATTAAATAACAATATTTTCTCTCTCTTTCCATTACCATTATTATTTGATTCGGAGATTGTGGTGAAAATCAAAGGGCTAATGGGGCGTTGCTCTATTTGGGATGTCATTGAATGCTCCTTATATATATGATCAACAGTGTTAACAAGAAATCTTGTCAACACCCCAAAGCGAAATTAGAAGTGTGAATGACCCCTTCGAAACCACCTTTCGAATCGATTGAAGTAATCTAAGATCCATTCAAAATCTCCTTTCCAATCGGTTGAAGTAATCTAAGACCCCTTCGAAACCACCTTTCGAATAGGTTTAGGTAATCTAAGGTTGTGACCTAATGGACTAATGGGTTTTAATTAATTTGGAAGGATCCTACTCCTTTGAAAGGTTCCCCTTTGATATGCATTGGTACATGTACTCCATTGCTGAAAGCATATATAAGCAGTGAATCAGAATCTATGTATTCTAAAGTACCATGTATTTGCTTTATTGATAATTTTCACGAATATAAGGGTTTAAGTATTACAAGAAAGTGAAATCCCTAATTTGATTTAGGGTTTACAAACTCAAGAAAAGAATAAGTATAGAGTGAATGAATTAGGATCCCCTAAACAATACCCCTTAGGCCTTATTATTAGGTGCAGGTTGGACCCTTTCGCATTAGTTCTTTCGACTTAGTCGAAAGAGTGCCTTGATGACCTTCCGCCGCTGTTGAATTCAGAGCGCCTCTTTAACATTGCTTTCGAATGGGACCTGGGTGCTTTCGACTCCATCGGAAGGTATTGGAACAACCCTTATCTTGATGTTGAAGTGTTGGATAAGCAGGAAAGGATGTTCAAATGTGTTCAAAAGGTACACATCCAATGCTTGCATAAGGTGATAATGCTTTCTTTATTTAAGCTTTCGAAACACCTAAATCTTCCTTCCATCATTGGGTATCAAATCGGTTTGGACTCCACTTATATGCAGTTTTGGTGGCCTTCGACATTGGCAAAAGGGTATTTTCTTGGTTTTGAAAGGGTTGTAGCATAGTAGAAGGCTTCCTGGACTTCTTCATTGTTGTTAAGATCTAGTGCCAACATGATACGTTGCTACTTGAATGAGTGAGGAAGGGCATTTGGATGGTTTCGAAAGGATTTAATGGTGGCGGATGGATCATTGCGAAAGGTCTATTGTAATGGAGGAGGCCTCTTGGTGGACAAAAGATGGTTGCGGAAGGTAGCTTTCGAAAGTAATCCCCTTGATTAATGTGAAGCCTTTCTTTTGATGCCTTCGAAAGGCATTTTAAACACATGTGAAACCCCTTTATACATGCGGAACCGGCTGTTATGGAAGGGATCAACTGAAGCGAAAGGGTAGCCTTGTCCCCTTTCGACCTCTTCAAAAGTCCATAGTTCATCTAACATTTGCAGAAGCATTCCTTTGACTCTTTCGAAAGGTATTGCTATCGCCATTGTTTTTCAAGAAGCCTTCTTTTGCATTCTTTTAGGCTTCGACAAGGTTGAAGTGATTTTTGATGATAATTTGCCCCACCCCAGCGGGATGTGCTTGACTCTTCAAGCCAACTATTTCGACACCCATCATTATTTCAGCACAAAGTTTTCCCGCCTTTTAATATTCCCAAATGAATCTTGGCTGTTTATTTAAATCTAATCGAATGGATTTCCTCGCATTTACTTTGCTTATAAATTATGTTTCGTTCTTCCCCCTTTCTCATTTACCTGCAACTAAAAATCTTGGAGCAAGAATCAGACATTTCAATCTTTCATTAAATTCATAATTTTAGGAGTCGTAAATTCAAATCTAAGGTGAGTATCCATTGTTTCATATTAAAGATCGATTTTTCATGTTCAATTTTGATTTCAAATTTTTTAGGGTTTAATTTCATGTTACTGTTTTAAATTTCGAAATTGATTCAAGTTTATCATTCTATAAGATGATTCTAAACTCCATTTCTATGCTGATTTTGACTAATATATGGTACCAATCTAAGTTCGAACTTAAATTTGCCAAATTCTAGGGTTATTTTGCCACCGTGGTATGCAGATTTAAGCTCAACACCTATTATCCCTAATTTAATTTACCTAGGAGAGTATTAAAAGTTAAAAACTAACGTCCCTTAATGTTAATTGAATTAAGCATAGTACACCTTATGTTATTGTCAAAACCCTTAGTCAATCTTTCGACTTAATCGAAACCTCAAAATTGAGATAATCACATATGTTTATTATTATTTCAATTTAGTGTTGACGCCTCAAAATTCTGTTATGTCCTTACGA
This sequence comes from Allium fistulosum, assembly GCA_030737815.1. NCBI lineage: Eukaryota > Viridiplantae > Streptophyta > Magnoliopsida > Asparagales > Amaryllidaceae > Allium > Allium fistulosum. The sequence continues at coordinate 1,119,192,690 of CM060904.1, read as the reverse complement.
CTCATTCGAAACCCATAATAGTAATTGGAATGTAGCTATTATCACCTTCCCAATACAAACATTGTCGAAAAATCTCAATGTCTTTTCGTTAGCGTCAATGCCACTTTATTTCAAGTCTTTTCAACTTAGTTGGGGTATGGTGTTTCGATAATGTACATTTTCAAATTGTTGTTCCGTGGATGGGTGCACTTATTATAATCGAGTAAAATTTATGGGTTTTCGACGTTGTCGAAAGGTATGTCTAGGTGCATATAAGCCATAAAATGGGTGATGTTGACATTGGTTTCGACACTGTCGAAAGCTTACTGATTCATATATTTTTAATTAACTCTGACCCCCTTTTGAAGGTATGGAACTAAATACTACGGCAAGTATTTGAGCTGTTGTGTTAGGCTTCCGACAACTTCGGAAGGTGTTAGTAGTGGAATAAACCATAACTTTGATGAAATTATATCACCTGACAGAATCATGGGCACCAAAAGAACTTCTAAGAGATCTGAAAAGGATATAGTCCCAGAATTAGAATCTTCTCCGAAGAAAGTTGAAGTGGTTTCAAGGCATTCTCTTATAACTTCTCAAGATAAAGTTGACGCGATCCTCAATGAATTTGAGATTACAGGAGTTGAAGCTATTCCTCCTTGTGATAATCACCATTCAAAATCCTCTTGAGGGGTATTTTGTTCACACCGCCATCCATATTTGGCATGGGGGGTTTTATTCCATTTCCAAAGTTCTTGTTGAGATTTCTAACTTATCTTGGCATAACTCCTATCCAATTATCACCCAATGTATATACATTTCTCATCTCCTTGGAGCTTATGGCCTTAGAGTCGGGAATTCCTTCTCAAGTGCTGAAGTTCTCAACTACTTAGTATGCCTCGTCAAACTTAGCAATTTGAATAGTCAGATTTTCCGGGCTAACCCTCTCAAAAAGTTAGTTTCAGAGGGAATAGATAAGTTTAAAGATTGGGAAACACAATTATTCTATATTAAATGCTTTTCTCTTCTCTCCGTAAGTAGACCATTACCATTTTTTCTATTAGCTTGTTTTCTTTTGCTGAATAATGTCTTTTTATTAGGCCCTGCTCCTAAGGATCTCAATGACGAAGGCAAAAGAATTGTAAAATTGCTGACTACTGCCTCAAGCCGCATTGGGAATAGGTTTACATTACTGACTCCCAGCAACCTCTAGAAACATTCCCTTCTACCAGATAGCCAGAGGATTCTCGGACAACCTCCTTTTGTACAACATACCTTAAAAAGAAAACGCTTCCTATCTCTAGGTGACCCCAAGAATTTTTCACCTTTGTCTCCAATTTGCCCCGATCAACCGGGTAAACTTAAGTGTATTATTTATAACTTATCGTCGTGTTATTCTTTAGATTGTTTTTGCTAATCTATACCTTTTGGTTTTAACAGATGCTCCCCGACTGAGTTAACTACAAGGGATCTACTCCATCCATCTTCAGAATCTGACACTCTAGCTCTGACCCAAGCCATTGCTAGGTCAAGAATGATTGCTAAAAGAAAATTAAATGGAGTAACTGCCGGTGGTTCTGTTCCCAAGAAGGCTAAAATTACTGATGTTCAGCCTTCTCTCTCCCCAAGAGAGGGTGAATTTGTTGGTGCAGGCAAAGCTTTAGAGGGTCCCACTCTTGTTCCTACTTTTTTTGTGGACGATTTACCTTCTGCAACTGCTGATCAAACTAGAATGATTCCTTCGAAGGTTGACTTTATGTCCCATATAGTTGTATCTGATTCTCCAAGCGTTATCGAGCAAATGCAGAAGGATTTAGGCACTTCAACTCCTTCCTAAGAGTTGAATCCCTCTAGACCCTCAACACCAGTGCCTCCTAATGACTTTAAGAATGTTGTACGATCAATTATGAGCTCTCCATCATTTTTTGCTATTCAGTCATTTACCTCTGTACTTGATCCATCGAGTCATTGTTGATTTCTCATTGAACAACAACATCTGGTATATTCCATACTGCTTGATTTTCTTATTACTATTTTTATACTAAATCCTGACTCATGTTTTACTTTTCCTTTCAGATCTCCAAAAGTAGGTTCTCTCTTCAAGAAAATGTTTCTAAGTTCTCTACTGAGACGTTAAAGCTCAAAGAAGAAATCTCAACCTAAATAATCAGATCACTTCCTTGACTACTGCCAAGGATAACACAGTGAGGGAACGAGAAAGATTGAGCGCTTCTCTTGCTCAAGCATAATCTACTATTTCTGAGGAGAGGAAGGCTAGACAGATCTTAGCCGATGAAATCTTGACTTTGAAAATGACTTTGAAAGAGTCTCAAGACGAAAAGGCCAAGATTAATGCTAAACATATTTCTCTTAAGAAGAAGTGTACTTCTTTCAAAAAGAAGTTGGAGAAGAAAAAGAATTCTTTATCCAAGGCCATCAAAACCAATTTCGAGGCTAGACAAAAGGTGTCTCAATTTTTTAGCACTTCCTTGAACGATATCACCGTAAATTATTATGAGGATGCATTCATGTTAGCTTATTCTGATAATATAGAGAAGTGCCCAGATTTAAGTTTTTCCTCTCTCGACCCGATATTGGTCAAAAGATTTATGGCCAAAATTAAGGAAATGGAGCAAGGGATTGAGGTCCCTGATAGAGAAGAAATTGATGTCACAAGGCTGCTATCTTTTGAAGTCCCTCCCGTAGAAGAAGATTCTGATTCAGATGAGGAGGAAGACGAAGAGGGTGATGAAGTTGTTGTGGATGAAGATGACAATGACGACAACAATGATGATGACAACCCTAATGACGACAATAAAGGTCAGGGTGCTGGTGGCAACGAGGTTGATTGTGATGATTCTCATGGAGGGGGTGATGGTGACACTTCTAAGGCATCAGATAAAGTTATCCCTAATCCTACCGCTCATGAAGAAGGTTAGACTGAACTCCCTAACTCCTCTGATCCTAAAGAGAAGATGCCGATTTTGATGCTGGGGAGCAAAAAGGGAAGAAGCGGACCTTACAAACTTCGATTCCAATTTATTAGGTATGGAGTTCTTTATCAAAATGCCTCTCACTTCCAAGTTAACACTGGCTAATATCTTTCCATTTTAGATAAGGAAGAAATCCATAAACCTTTATAAAACAAAGCTTGAAAGGAAACAAGCAGAAATAAATAGCCTGTATAAGGAGTTAGATAAACAATTAAAATAACACAATGCATTCTCTAACAAGTATTATAAGCTTAACAAAAGTACTGTAGTATTAGCATCTTTTAAAGATTAAGAAGCGGCCCGACTGAAAAGGGCACGTCTTCGTTATGACAAACTTTTGGAAGAGAACAGGGAATTGGTGACACTCTTCTGAATGCTAATCGAAGATAGATATATCCTGTAGACTTTCTATATAAAGCTTATTACAGACATCCGACTGTAGATTTTTCATACTTGGGTGATTTTAGTGGGGTCTACTTAGATACCTACACAAGAGATACTTAGACGAATTTGGGTCTAATCCTCACCCAGGGGCTTGTTGGAACTTACCACGGGTCAACTCAATTCCTCGGACATTGCCTCCAGAAAACTTAAATATTATAAGGATAAGTTCATTTCTAAGTTGTTTAAGAAGTCAATCTTGTATGAACTAGAAGAAAATTTGTAATCATGTACTTATATTGATCTATGGACTTTCTGTATTAGTTCTTTTATACTTAGTTTTATTTTATTACGTCATTACAGAGTAAATGTCTCTCAAGGAGCTTTGTTACTAGAGATTACTTAGAAAAATATGTCAAATTAAGAAAAGATTATTTAGAAAAGGCCTCGCTCTTGAAATCCTCACGATTGGCCAAATATTGCTTTCTTAGAGATCTACAAAAGCTTTACATGCAACATCCTTATCTTCACTTTGGTTTTCTGGGCGAAGAAAAGGAAAAGCTCCTTAAGGAAATTCGGACATATCATACAAAATTGATTTGTGGTCGTCATAGTCCTCCAGCCGGAGAATGTGATTATAGAAAATGTCCTTCAACTATTACCCCAGAAGTATTTAATGCCACTTTTGAATCGACGATTACTCTTTCGGCTAACTCTTTAAATAAAGCTAAAAATGCCATTTCTAGACTTTAAGGTTGATAGGGCAAAACAAGTACTTGATTATAACAATGATATTATACCCTTTGTTTTATTTCCTCTTGAGTTGTAACCTTATTATTGTAATAAAATAAATTTGTTCTTTTGGTATTAATTTGTTTCTTGTTGTTTGTTTGAATAGGAAATGCAACTAGCAACTACGTCTCTCTCATAACATCCTTTATCTCGTTTCACCAATCTTAGGGATAGATTGATTGCAGATCTTGAAAAGAGAAGCCTATCTGAAGATCCTTTGTCTACCAAACTTTGAGGTAACACTTGTTAGCACCAAAATTGGTCACTAACCTCGTTGAGAAAGATTGTGAAGAGATATAAATGATGAAGATAAATTAAACAAAGAAGAATATGCTAATTCAAATGAAGAAAGTAAGAACACCGGATTTATAGTGGTTAAGCGTAATTGCCTACGTCCACTTTGAGGTTAAACTTTATTTATCTTCTTAATGATTGATTACAAATACAATTCGTAGATCAAATGCTTGAATGGAGTTACTAAGTAAAGAAGATGAGTCTGAAAAATGACAGAGTCTTCCCAGTGTTCCCGAAAAAAGGTCCTCTCTCACTGTGCCCCTGCCCCTCTATTTATAGACAAAGATGGGTTGGACTTCCCAGATGGGCTTGGCAGCCGAACACCTTGGACCAAATGGAGTGGTTGTTATGTGCCGAACCAATCAGGCCGAACGGTTGGATGCCGAACCACTCTCTCCATGCCGAACGAGGCGCTTATTGTGTGGGAAGAGTAGGTTGAATAGCAATCGAAGCCGAACGTGCCTCTGGCCGAACGAAGCATCTGGCCGAACGTTGTCTTTAGCCAAACGATAGGTTATGATGAACAATACAGTCATGCCGAGCAGTTGTACACGCCGAACGTCTTCTGATGCCGAGCGCTCCTGGATGCTAAGTGCTCCTGCATGCCGAGTACTTCAGGATGCCGAGGCTCATAGATGCCGAGTACTTCAGGATGCCGAGTACTCCTTAACGCCGAGTACTACTGAATGCCGAGTACTCCTGGATGCCGAGCACTCCTGATTGCCTGGTCAGGTCTCCAGGAAACACTTGCCCCCCAAAGTGTATTACGTGACTGAACGTGATACGCTTTGAGTTATGTAACCTTCACGTTTCGTTTTAAATCCTTGATTAACTTCGAATGGAGATGCCCTTTTGAGAATATCAGTGGTTGTGTTGTGCGCGTGCTATGGGATAAATGCCGAACAATACGTTCGAAGCCGAACGTTCCTCATGCGCTGAGCAATTCTACGTTTTGAAGCCGAACGCTACGGCTTTGACCGGTTCTACCGGATATAGCCTTTTCGACTTCTACTTTCCCCTATAAAACCAGGCATCCTCCCTCTTTTCTCCTTTTACACTCTTATTTCTATCACTCCCTAAAGACTTGCAATCCTCGCCAGTCAATCAGACTTGAAGCCTAATCAATCCTTCCTAAGCTTCGATCTTCAAACTAGGTATTGTCCCTTCTATGATTAAATAGTTTCAACACGAGACTTAGGTTTGCGTGTAGCCGGGAGAGTCATGTGGAAAACTGGATATCTTTTCGGTTGTATGATGTGTGGCGAGTAGGAATGGCTCGCACATTGGAGTTGTCGGACGATGCATGGCAGTTAGGCCTAGCTCCTTCGTGCCGAACGAGACTGGAAGGAAAGAAAGATGGGGTGTCGAACGATATAATCTTCGCCGAGCGACCTGTTCTTGTTGTTCGGTGTAAATGGAGAAGAGTGGAACTGTAATCAAGGGTGGAGTGCCGAACATTCAAGCTTGGCATAACCCTGGTTCGGCGTATCTTATCATATGCCGAATAGTGAGGATGCCGAACGATCACAAATGTCGAACAATATTTCAGCCGAACAATACTCGGGGCTAACAAACTTAAACGCCGAACCATGTCAAGGCCGAACACACTTAAACGCCGAACCATATCAAGGCCGAACAATACAAATGCCGAACAATCATAAACGCCGAACAACACTTAGGCCGAACACCACTTAAATGCCGAACAGTATTTTAGCCAAACAGAACAAATGCTGAACCAGACTTAAGCTGAGCAGACATAAATGCCGAACTACACTTAGGCCGAACAATTCAAATGCCGAACCAAACCTAGGCCAAACAATACAAATGCCGACCAATTGTAAATGCCGAACAGCATAAATGCCGAACCATTCTAAGGCCGACCAATACAAATCACAAACTACACTTAACAAAACAAGGACAAGGACCCGGGCGTGCTAGCATATGAGACCGACCTGGATCATTAACTCCCTGGTTTTTACAGACATAAATCTGAACTTAGATTAACTCACGTTTTCTGAATCTGGAACTGTAATCACCACAAGGCGGGCTTTTTGAGACGGTCAGCGATGACGGTCTTTGAAGGCGACGATTCGAAACTCGTTTTTGTATCTTTGTTATCTCTAGATTCTCATTGCTTATACACGATTGCTTGCACTAGTTTACACACCACGTGGGGGGAATACTCGTATTGTTAATTCTAACATTCAACGTTTTTCAAGTATAGTTTTCACAGGCACTTAGACAGATTCATTATTTATTGGGGATGTCTAAAAAGTCTAGCTCCGCCACTATATCTGATAGGCCTGGGCCATCATCAAGGCAAGAAGTCGCTGATACTTTAAATCCGTCGACTTCCCCTGCCCATAACTTAGCTCCTGATGCCCTGGAGGCAACAATTCTCTTAGACAATCCGATCGACTTACAGGCTTCGAAGATTAATGAAGTCGCACTTCGGAGAATATGCTCCATCCATGGGATTCCTTTCGCCGATGTGTTAGTCCCATCGCGACACGATCGTCCTCACCTGCCCCTAGTCGGATATACCACCTGCAACAAGTTCATGTGCTGGATGGGCAACGTGCCTCTATTCAATTTATTTCTTCGGGACGTGTTGCAGTACATAGATATCGCCCCGTCGCAGCTGCATCCAAATGGTCACGTGTTTCTATATGGGACCTACCTACTCTTCATGGCCGTCTTCTCTAGACCTCCAACTTCTGGCGACATCAGATACATTTATATGATCAAGAAATGGAAAGATAGCCCTTCCTTCATGTTCCTCGAGCCGTACCACAAATGCCAAATCTTGACCGGAGCATGTAGCAAATTCGCCCTGTACAAACAGGAATGGTTCTACGTGCGTTGCCCTCTTGGTTTCGCGAGGAGATGGGTCGAAGGCAGTAAGTCTCTTCCCTAAGTCATCCTTCGCGCTCGATCAGAGCTATACTTTTTCTAATTCCTTGTTCCATATTTTCAGGTATTAACCCGCATCTGGTAAAGGGAAAAAACAAGCTGGATCATCGTCACGCCACACTCCCGATGCGCACGAAGAGGGTGAGCACAAGGAGGATGAAGCTCCTGAGACTCAAGGTGAGAATGTGGGTCCCGCTTGGAATCCGGCAGTCGAAGTACACGACATTGAAACGACATCCTCCCCTTCGAAGGGAAAGAAGAAGTTAAAATACAAGATACGGAAGGAGAAAGTTGGCGGAACTTCAAAAGTTACGCTCATCCCGCCAGAGAAAGAGGATTCCTCACAGCATATGGAAAGTTCTCTAAGGGGTCTGTCGAATCTTTCCATCCCTGACGATATACTTAATTATGGTTTTGACGATCCTGAAGCCCTCAAGTTTTCTTCGCCCGCTAGAGGTAATGCGGGAGTTCAACTCCCAGCCCAGGGAGACAATACTCCGATCAGTAAAGATAAAAGAACCGGTCCGTCGGGGGGAACACTAGGACACACGCGCACATATGCATTCCATCATACACTTCAAGTTTTTTCTTATTTCCTGGATTTTTCTTAACTCGTTGTTATCTTTATTCTTTGTAGGTGACATGGGGCGCTCCCACGGACTCGATCGCCTTCACGGCTCTTCCATATTTCATCATCCTGGACGGGATTCAGGTTCGGGCAGACATAGGGACAAAGATGATTACGAAGATCGAGACAACCGTCCCCGCGATTCGTCTTATCGTAAGAAGGCATATTCCCAATCTTCACAATCCCGTGATCCTCTTCCTCCAACTGAGGCGGATAGAGAGAAGCCTTCACAAAAGGGGTCCCAACCCGATATTTCCCGAGAACAACACTCCGGTTCGTCGAGTACAAGGCAAACTCGGGAGCATCGAAAAAGAGCGGAACTTTAAAGCCTCCTCCCCCTACTCCCGCGGTTGACCCAACTGTAGCAGAGAAGATGGTCGATCTTAAGGCCAAATTCCCAAAAATTTGTTTTGATGGTCTGAAATTCCTCCCAGCTATTCATCATATCCCTGGGCACGTGAAGCAGAGTGCCATTGCCTGTAACAACGACGTCTATGTTCAACATGACGCGTTTGTACACTTGGGTGAAAAAATCTCGGAGGTATCTGTTGAGAAACAATATGAAATTGATCGTTTGAAACTGGAAGCTGGCTGTGACAAGAACATCATCAAGCATCAAGATGAAGAGCTCGCTTCGTATAAGTCGAAGCTTGAGACCGCGGAGCAAAGTGCAAAAGATACTACCGAGGCCGTCGCTCGTTTAGAGATGACCCATAAGAAGGAGCTCGATGAAGCAGTCCAACGCAGCGGTGCCCTTGCCTTAGAAAAAGATTCTATCTAGAAAGAAAGGGACGCGCTTGCCAAACAAGTCAAAGAGTTGAAAGAATTACTCTCTAAGGAGAAAGAGGATAAAGTAGCTGCTCAAGAGGAGTCACAACGATATTGCGATGAGATCGTTGCTACTCGGCTCTTGAAAACGAAGCTCGACGACGAACTTGCTGGAGTTGAAAAAATGAAAGACGAAGCCCGTGAGGAGGGAAAAAGAAAAGCTGCGGAGGAGATTGACTCTCGCCTCGAGGCGGCCGCAGAGGTCGGCAGGGAAGAGGTCAAGTGCATGTTTGACCCGTTGATTGCTGAGTATGGCGCCCGCGTCCTTATGCATCGCGACTTGACATTCTTGGGCGAGGGCTATCTCGAATCCCTAGCTGAGGCCTGGGAAACTTTAGTGAAGATTAGGAAAATCGAGTCGGGCTCTGAAGAAGTCGATGAGGATGCCCTGGTGAAGGAGTTTCTTAGAGGGAACGAGCCAGCGGATTTATCCGCAGCTTTAGCGCTTTATAGCAAAGGCTCTCCCCTTCCAAAAGAGAAAAGTGATGAAGCTGGCCCATTTGGGGCTAAGACTACGGCTCCTCATATTGCTGCTCCTGCCACTGCTCAACCGGCCGGTCGGCCAACACTTGACCCATTCGAGCAGCATGCCAGCTACGATCCTGAAGATCCCGGGCTCGGCGTTCATGTGCTATCTCCTATTCTGGAGGGTGAAACTTCACGCGCAACTGATAGCCAGCCAGAACCCGGTAGGAAACTCTTCTTTTTTAGAAGTTAAATGATCTGTCACTTTCCAGCAGTGGTTATTCGTTCTAATATTCATTCTTTATGTTTTCATGCAGGCTGCTCTGACCCCGAGCCAACTCCGAGGAGCGATGACGCCAAGGAGGAGGCAGAGAAAACAAGCGATGTTGCTCATGCGGGAGTAACTCCCGGCCCTGACGCTCAAGTGATCGGGGCGCTAGATGATGATAAGCTTGACACCTCATCTCCCGTCGAAGGGAGTGATGAAATCGAAATCACTGGCGCCTCTGAACATACCTCGAAGATGAGCATGAAAGAGCGTCTCGCCGAAGAGGAGAAGAAAAAAGTCGTGGTCAAAGTTGAGCCTGAAATACTGGAACTCACCGATCCGCGGAACAGACCTTTGAAGATCATTCTCCCGGGCAGGTCCAAACCTCTAGATGTTCCTTCTCCTACTCTTGACTCCGCTTCTTTAGCAAGCAAGAAATCCAAGAAGAAGTGTGAGGGAGAGGAGTCATCGGAAAAAACAAAAGAAGACAAGAAGAAGAAATCGAAGAAATAATCGCTATACTCGTTCAACGAGTTTTTCTTTGCTTAAGTCTTGTAACTACTTTTATCTTTTGTCTCCGTAGTTTGTATAGATAGGTTCTTGACTCCAAGTTTTGGAGGGATAACTGTGTAACCTCATTTTGGACTATTAAATAAAGTTTAGTTCCTTAGTCATTTGAACGACTCTCTTACTTTTTTAGCTTTCTGAATAACTGTGGTCAAAACTCAAGCACTTATGAGTTGTATATTTCCCAGTCCATTCTCGCGTTGTTCGAACATTCTTCGGAGTGGCATACTCCTTGTTCTATATTTCTTGAGCACTTAGAATTTTTTCTAAATTCACGTTCCAGGGACTTATAATAAGTTGACCCATATTCAGGGGATTCGGAGATTGAGATTGTTAATACTCTAATTCGCACTCTAGGGACTTAGAGTACTCCGGTCCATACTCTGGGGACTCGGAGATTGAGATCATTTATACTCTAGTCCGTGCTCTGCGGACTTAGAGTACTCCGGTCCGCAATATGGGGACTCGGAGATTGAAATCATTTATACTTTAGTCCGCGCTCTGGGGACTTAGAGTACTCCGGTCCGCATTCTGGGGACTCGGAGATTGAAATCGTTTATACTCTAGTCCGCGCTCTGGGGACTTAGAATACTCCGGTTCGCGCTCAGGGGACTCAGAGATTGAAGTCGTTTATACTCTAGTCCGCGCTCCGGGGACTTAGAGTACTCCGGTCCGCGCTCAGGGGACTCGGAGATTGAAGTCGTTTATACTCTAGTCCGCGCTCCGGGGATTTAGAGTACTCCGGTCCGCGCTTAAGGGGCTTGGAGATTGAAGTCGTTTATACTCTAGTCCGCGCTCCGGGGACTTAGAGTACTCCGGTCCGCGCTCAGGGGACTCGGAGATTGAAGTCGTTTATACTCTAGTCCGCGCTCCGGGGACTTAGAGTACTCCGGTCCGCGCTCTGGGGACTCGGAGATTGAAGTCGTTTATACTCTAGTCCGCGCTCCGGGGACTTAGAGTACTCCGGTCCGCGCTCAGGGGACTCAGAGATTGAAATCGATTATACTCTAGTCCGCGCTCCGGGGATTTAGAGTACTCTGGTCCGCGCTCAGGGGACTCGGAGATTGAAGTCGTTTATACTCTAGTCCGCGCTCCGGGGACTTAGAGTACTCCGGTCCGCGCTCAGGGGACTCAGAGATTGAAATCGTTTATACTCTAGTTCACGCTCCGGGGACTTAGAGTACTTCGGTCCGCACTCTGGAGACTCGGAGATTGAAATCGTTTATACTCTAGTCCACGCTCCGGGGACTTAGAGTACTCCGGTCCGCGCTCAGGGGACTCGGAGATCGAAATTGTTTATACGAGTTTGCACATCATACAGAACAATATAGCTCTAGTAGTTCATCACCCGATTATGAGATATAGAAACGTTAGTAATTCATGAAAAATACGGCTTCAAGCCTTTATTAATGAAAAACAACTAAACCGCCTGAATACATGGCTGAAAGAAACTAAGTTACGACTGAATGGAAACATACAGGAAATAACTATGCCTAAAACAAGAAAGAAACATACTAAATGTAATAATGTCGCAAATGTTCACTGTTCCATGCTCGGGGGAGTGTCACGCCATCAACGGTTGCTAGCTTGAATGTTCCCTCTCCAAGCTTCCGTTCAATGACGTACGGACCTTCCCAGTTGGGATTCATACGTGACGGTGCCGTCGTAGTAACGCTTGACTCGGTGCCTATGTGATGCCGCCCTTAATTCGACCTCTTCACGTTTTTCATCGATGCAGTCCAGCGATTCCAACAAGAGGTCCTGATTCGTCTTGGGATCATAATATGTCACTCGATGCGATGGAACTTCAAGTTCCACGGGTATAACGGCTTCCGAGCCGTACGCCAAGGCGAATGGAGTGTGGCCGGTCGCGGACTTGTGGGTAGTTCTATAAGCCCATAATGTTGTCGGGAGCTCATCTACCCACTTGCCTCAGACCTTCTCCAAACGCTTCTTCAGTATGGACTTGATTATTTTGTTAACGGCCTCGACTTGTCCGTTAGCTTTTGGGTGTGCAACGGCGGCGAATTTCTTCTCAATGCCATACTTTAAACAGAACTCTTTGAACTCTCTGCTTTCAAATTGCATCCCGTTGTCCGTAATGATGGTGCGAGGGAGGCCAAAGCGGCATATAATGTTTCATACAACGAAGTTAATGACCTTCTTAGAGGTGATTGTGGCCAAAGGTTCTGCCTCAGCCCATTTTGTGAAATAGTCGACTGCAACTATCGCGTATTTCGCACCACCTTTGGATATAGGCAAAGAGCCGATTATGTCGATTCCCCAGATTGCAAATGGCCAGGGACTAACCATTTGTGTGAGTTCTGTTGATGGAGTCCTCGGGATTTTCGCATATCTTTGACACTTGTCACATTTCCTTGCGTAGTCTGCAGCGTCCCGATTTACGGTCGGCCAGTAATATCCATAGCGGAGGATCTTTTTTGCTAGCGTTTGCCCCCCAGTATGGTCACCGCATTCTCCTTCATGTACCTCCTTCAAGACCCGTTTCGTCTCATCATGTGCGATGCATCGTAATAAGGGGACCGAGAACCCCTTTCGATACATTAGTCCATCCTGCATCACATATCGCGCGGCCTTTCGAATTACCTGCCGTCTTCCGCTCCTTTTTTCTGGTAAAACCCCGGTTGTTAGGTATAGTTTGAATGGGGTTATCAACGATTCCCTCTCGATTCCTGTTTCCAACACAGAATCAACTTTCATTGCGTCTATGCTTGGAGCACGCAAGGCCTCAGCGGGAAACAATCCCATTTGCTGAGCATCGCCAGTGCTTGCGAATTTCGCCAATGAGTCGGCTTCTTTGTTCTGTTCACGCGGGACATGCGAAATATCATAGCGCTCAAGGTTTGACAGCAGTTCTTGAACCAGAACAAGGTACGGAGCAAGCTTCTATCCCTTTGCTTGATAATCTCCTCGCACTTGGTAGACCACCAACTGTGAGTCACAGAAGATTTCAACTGATTTTACCCCGAGTTCTCCAATGAGTTTTAAGCCCGCAATCAGTGCTTCATATTCTGCTTCGTTATTTGTAGCCGGGAAATCGAGCTTCAGAGCGTAACAAACCGATCGATTTTCCGGAGTTACAAGAACTACGCCAGCGTCGGAGCAACGGTCGTTTAATGCCCCATCGGTGTACAATTTCCATCGAACAGGGGGAATGACATCGTGATTATCTGGTTCGTCGGGTATGGTAAACTCAGCGATGAAATCTGCTAACGCTTGCCCTTGTATGGCTCTTCGTGGCAAGTAGGCGATATCGAACTGGCTCAACTCGATGTTCTATTTTAACAATCTTCCAGAAGTTTCTGGTCGTTGGAGTACCTACCGTAGGGGTTGATCGGTATAAACACTGATTGAGTGCGCTTGAAAGTATGGGCGCATCTTACGTGATGCAATCACCAAGCAATAGGCCAATTTCTCGATTTTAGGGTAATTTCTTTCTGCCCCCGTTAAACGCTTGCTAACGTAATACACCGGCTTCTGGATTCGGTCCTCCTCGCGAACCAAAGCCGCACTTATAGCATGTGGGGATACGGCCAAGTACACGTACAACATCTCATGGTCTACTGGTTTTGACAGCACTGGTGGACTCTCCAGATGCCTCACCAGATCCCGGAATGCTTCCTCACAATCAGATGTCCACTCGAAATTCCTCTTCCCTTTCTTTATTATATCAAAGAATGGGATGCACTTGTCTGTGGCCTTGGATATGAATCGACTCAGCGCAGCTACTTTTCCATTCAAGCTCTGTACCTGTTTTATAGTCCTGGGCACTTGCATATCTCAAATAGCTTGAATCTTTTCTGGGTTAGCTTCAATTCCCCTAGCATTGACGATGAATCCCAAAAACTTCCCCGACGCAACGCCGAAGGAACACTTCAGAGGGTTGATCTTCATCCCATAATATCTAAGTATGTCGAACATTTCAGCCAAGTCTCGAATGTGGTCGTTTGACTGTCGTGACTTCACGAGCATGTCATCCACATAGACTTCCATCGTTCTACCAAGCTGGTCTTTGAACATTCGATTCACCAAACGCTGATAAGTTGCACCTGGGTTTTTCAGTCCGAAGGGCATTACTACATAGCAATATAGCCCGACATCTGTGACGAAGCTGGTGTGTTCTTGGTCCGGAATATGCATCGGGATTTGATTGTAACCCGAATATGCATCCATGAAAGATAACAGCTCGTGCCCTGCAGTGGATTCGACCAACTGAACAATCCTAGGCAACGGGAAACTGTCCTTGGGGCACGCTTTATTCAAGTCGGAATAATCTATGCAAGTTCTCCATTTCCCATTCTCCTTTTTCAATAGCACGGGATTCGATACCCATTCAGGGTAGAGGGCGTCGCGGACGAACCCATTGACTTTGAGTTTGTCCACTTCCTCTCTGAGAGCAGCGGACCTTTCTGAGTCCATTCCTCTCCTCTTTTGTTTAACTGGGACGTATTTCGGGTCTATGTTCAACATATGACTCGTAATGGCGGGAGAAATCCCGCACATATCAGAATGCAGCCAGGTGAAAACATCAAGATTTGCCCGGAGGAAATCACTAAGGTCTTCAGTCATTGCGGGGCCGAGTTGTGATCCGATCTTCAGCACTCGCGATGGGTCATCTCGGCTGGCTGAAATGTCAATTGTTAATTCAGCCGGCGCTGCCTTTTCTTCCCTGGGTTTCTCATCGTCATCTCTCGGATCTATGTCTCTGAAGATCCGAGAGTTATGCCCAAGCCAGGGCTCGGGCACTACTTGTCAATTATCATTATTGAGGATGCGGACAGGAATGTCCGCAACCTTTCCTTTCTCCCTCCGATGGGCCTCTCTGAGCTCTGCCACATAACATGCACGACCGGTCGCCTGGTCGCCATGAACAACTCCTACTCCTTTGTCAGTTAGGAATTTCAAAGTCAAGCACCACGGGGCTAATGCTGCCCTAAACTCAACCAGGGCCGGTCGACCCAAGAATACATTATACGGAGAATCCACATCCAAAACTACGAAGGGCAGGATTCGCACCCTCCGACGTTCGCCTTGTCCCAGTTCAACTGGTAACTCAACATACCCTACCGCATCGGTCGCTGCACCATTAAAGCCATGTATGCGAGCCTTGGACGGTTTCAAGTCCTTTGTTTCCATTTTCATCTGGTCATAAGCCTTCTTGAAGATGATGTTGACAGAACTTCCACAATCAATCAAAATTCTTTTCACATACACCGGTCCGATCGTTGCAGATATGACCATCAGGTCGATGGTTGGAGCCTCCACTTGGTCAGCATCTCTATTTCTGAACACTATATCGTCTGTCATTACTGGCTGCTGCTTAGCAGGGGTCCCATCCTCCGTGTTCGAACAACATTCGAAATTTGCATGCTTCAGGGCACTAGCATAACGCTCCATCTCCTGCCAATTCTTATCCGTGGGGTGAGGCCCACCGATGATCGTGTTTATGACTAGCCTACCCACAGTCCGGGTAGGTTCATCGGGATGACGCGGAGCTGGAGCACGACCTGGGTTGGATGTTCCCTGTCCTCCTTCTGAGGATCCTTCACAAATTCCTGCAACTTTTTCTGCCTGATCAACTTCTCTATAGCGTCGTGTAGGTGTATGCACTCTTCCGTATTGTGCCCATAAGTCTCATGGAAGCGGCAATATTTCCCGGTCCACTTCTGTTCCTCGGTTGAATCTTTTGGACGTGGCTTTCTGTACTGAAAAGTATTGCAGGTTGATAGGTAGATGTTCTCAAGAGACGCGTTCAGTGGGGTATACTCGTTGTAGCTTGGAATTCTCGGTTTCCACTTATCTCTTCTTCCCTTGATTTCTTCCTCCGGACTCCTTAGGCTGCCCAGGCTTGTTCTGGACATTGACTTGGACCTTTCCCGAGTTGTCTCCGGACTACTTCACAGCAATGTTGCTTTACATGGACTCTTGGACAGGTCCTGGTGCCTTATCTCGCCTTACCCACCTAGCTTCCTCTCTTCTTATGAACTGGTGTGCCTTTGAGTAGAAACGCTCTAGCGTAGTCAGAGGTTTTCCTGCCAACCAGTCTCCAAATTCAGAATCCGGATCCACACCTCTCATTACAGCTATTAGAATTGCATGATCATTGGAATTACTGACTTCAATTACCGCAACATGGAATCTTTGTAAATATTCCTTCAATGACTCCCTAGGATTTTGGATCACACTTGACAGAGACATTACGTCCTTTGGACGAGTAGTGTGTATCCTGAACTGCTCAATAAACTTCTTTGCCAACTCCTCAAAATTAGATACGGACCGCGGAGGAAGTCGGGTGAACCACATAGTAGCGATCCCAGATAGAGTAATTGGAAAGCATCTACACTTGGTTGCATCATTTGCTCTAGCTGAATCCATCATCCACTCGTACCTCATGACATGTTGTCTGGGGTCAGTCTTTCCCTCATACGCAGGGATAGTTGGCATACTAAACTTTCAGGGGTACGCCGCATGCAGCACAATATCTGTGAACGGAGTATGACTTCTTGATGCTCCCCAATCGTCATTCGATAAGCCCTGATTTTCTTTCATCAATTGCCTGACCATGGCTGTCAGATCTGGTGTTTGTATGGAAGGTGGAAGGTTAGAGACTGTTCTACGTGACTGTCCGTGCTGATGCCACCTCTCCTGGCGATCTGCCAAACGTGCCTCTTGAGGTTCGAAATCGTTAGCGTTTTGATGGTCTAGGTCTCCAGCCTCCACCCGCACTCCGGTTCTGAAGTTTCCAGCTCCTGCTTGGTCACGGTCTCCAGCTGTTTGAACAGCAGCACCTACCCGCGCAGCTTCAGTCTTACGGCGTCTGTGCCTGGGAGGTTCATTAGAGGAAGTTGAGCTGTCGGATGAGGAATAAGGAGCGGGATTGCCCCCAGCATTCTATTGCTGCTGTTGAGTGAGTTGTGCCATCAGGTTGGCGTTAGCTTGCATCTGCTCTCCTAGTTTTCTCCTGCTTTCCTTGAGTTCTCTCATCAAGTCGTTGAACTCTATTCTGGTGACAACTGGAGTCTGGTCCTGGGCGGCAATTCCTACACCCGGAATCGCTGGCTGATTGCTAGGTCCTGCTTGTTGCACGCTAGCAGTCTCATGGGCATCCGCATTATGAGAAGCTGACCTGGTACGTGGTCTTGCCATTGTAGAGTTATTGGTATGAACTTTGAGTAGAATCAACGGATGTCCTATCAATGAGTCGGATCTTCTTTGGGGGAATTGTTTAATCCAGTAGCTTCAAAGCAGATCCTTGAGGTCTGAGAATTCAACTCTCAGTGAAAGCACCAAAGTGTTAGCACCAAAATTGGTCACTAACCTCGTTGAGAAAGATTGTGAAGAGATATAAATGATGAAGATAAATTAAACAAAGAAGAATATGCTAATTCAAATGCAGAAAGTAAGAACACCGGATTTATAGTGGTTCAGCGTAATTGCCTACGTCCACTTTGAGATTAAACTTTATTGATCTTCTTAATGATTGATTACAAATACAATTCGTAGATCAAATGCATGAATGGAGTTACTAAGTAAAGAAGATGAGTCTGAAAAATGACAGAGTCTCCCCAGTGTTCCCGAAAAAAGGTCCTCTCTCACTATGCCCATGCCCCTCTATTAATAGACAAAGATGGGTTGGACTTCCCAGATGGGCTTGGAAGCCGAACACCTTGGCCCAAATGGAGTGGTCGCTATGTGCCGAACCAATCAGGCCGAACGGTTGGATGCCGAACCACTCTCTCCATGCCGAACGAGGCGCTTATTGTGTGGGAAGAGTAGGTTGAATAGCAATCGAAGCCGAACGTGCCTCTGGCCGAATGAAGCATCTGGCCGAACGTTGTCTTTAGCCAAATGATAGGTTATGACGAACAATACAGTCATGCCGAGCAGTTGTACATACCGAAACGTCTTCTGATGCCGAGCGCTCCTGGATGTCGAGTGCTCCTGCATGTCGAGTACTTCAGGATGCCGAGCGCTCATAGATTCCGAGTGCTTCAGGATGCCGAGTACTCCTTAACGCCGAGTACTACTGAATGCCGAGTACTCCTGGATGCCGAGCACTCCTGATTACCGGGTCAGGTCTCCAGGAAACAACACTCAAGCGCTAGAATGGCGTTAGAGATTTGTTCTCCAAAAGGCAATCACCAGAGACCTTAAAGATCAAACCACTAGTCTCGAAGTGGATATTAATTAAGAAAGATGAAATAGTTTCTCAGTTGAAACGTCAAATTAAATCAAATCCTTCGATTGACTTTGATCATGAGATGTTCAAGCTTTTCCAACAGATGAGTGATTTGGAAATAAAACTAAAGGATAGTCAGGATCAATGTAAATCTTTTAAAATTATCATGGGAGGTGATATTCCAAATATTAATTTACCAATTTCTCCAATCACTTCAACTATCGGTAAATCAACAAGGTCTCATTCTTTAGCCATTCCAAATTTCCCTGTTACAACTAACCCTCCTCCGGGTTTGGATAAAAAAGCAGTTAGCGAGTGGTGCCGAAAAGTCAATTTTGAAATGATGAAATATTTCGAAAATCAGCAAAAAAATATATACTCACAATGCATTAATGAGTATGCAGCCAAAATTTTAAAACTTGAATATGAAAGATACCTTCCTCAAAAGCGTATTGGCAAAACAAGACTCTTAAAGGTGCAAACAAAGATTATAATCGTGCTTTGAAGACTCATATCGAGTCTATTGATGACGCTGATGAAATTGTTGATCCTTTGATTGCTGAGAATTTGGATAAGGATGTACATGATCTTTAAGGCACACTCTTATATTGTATAATATGCTTTGCAAATATCTTTGTAGATTATGTGAATTATGTAAATATCACCTGGTTTGTAGCCTTCGTATGTACTTGTTCGGTCATTATCTTAATCTGCTTTTTGACCGCTTTAACTATAGTTTTCTTTTGTGCTTGTTGAATCATTTGGCCTTCCTCATCAATCTTGATTTCCTATAAAGTATAAAGTAAGCAACATTTATTATCATTAGTTTGAAGTTTATGCAAGAATATGTCCAGTAGTTTGCCCATAATATTATTGGAGATAATGTTAGAATTTCTGATAATAGAATTCCAGGATTCTAATTCGGGAATAATGGAAAATAATAGATCATTATCTGGAGATAATAAGTGATGAGAAATCCACAGTTGAGAATGATTGAAGACAGGAAATTCTTGTCCGGTAACAATAGAAGTCCCTATATCCAACTTTGGTAATAATGAGAGAAGTCCAGAAATTCAACTCTGGTTATATTAATAGAAGACCAGAAATCTAATTATGGAATTAATAATGGAGGACCAAAAATTTAGATCTGGCATTAATAATAGATGTTCAAAAATCTTCTTCCGGAAATAAAAAGATCGAAAACCCTTATTTGGGTAATAATTTGATAAGTGAAGTCCAGAAGTTAATAGTTGCAAACCCGAGACCCAGATTCGAGTACTAAGAGAGATCCAGAAATTATTATTTGAAAATCCGTAGAAGACCAGAAGTCCATAATAGAAGACTTGAAATCAATAACATGGGACCCGAAACCCAGATTCGGGTATTAATGAGTAAAGTCCAGAAATCATCTTTTAGCAAAAGGTCATAAATTCGTATGAAAATATCCGAGAAGTATCGTCCGGAAGTAGTAGAAGACTAGAAATCCGTTCCTGGTAATGAGATGGAAAGTTTGTAAAACATTATTTGAATAACGAAAGTTTGAAAATTCTCATCCGAGTCTTTTTTTTTGCACCACTCTTTGGACTTTGATTATTCGAATCTTTTGCTTTGTGTCACCTCTCCGCTTTTTGATTTTTGCGACATGTGCACCCTTTAGGTTTTGTATGTTGTTATTGTTTTGTGTGCCACTTCTTGGGTTTGGACTTCTTAGTCTGTCGTTGTCCGGTGCGCTTGGTTAGCTTATCCACAAGCAGAACCTAAGGACTTACCCGACCTCCTTTCTGGAGGCGGGACTGAAGGCTTGTTCGGTGCCTTGACCAGGGCATAGCTTGGTGGGATTAAGGGCTTACTCCATCCTCCCTCCAAGAAGTACTCTAGCCAGGCCTTATAGGCCGGACTGAAGGCTAGTCGATGCCTTGACTTGGCCATGACGTGGCACGTTCAAGGGCTTATTCCATCCCCCCTCCAGGGTTGCCTTGATCTAGCCATAGCATGGCATGATCAAGGGCTTGCAAATACTTTAACCTAGCCACAATGTGACATGGATAAAAGATTACTCTGACCTCCCTCCAGGAGGCGCTTTGACCTGGCCATCTCGGCGTGGACAAAGGCTTATGACTGTTTAAGATAGTTTCCAAATTTAAGGAGAATCTTACTCCCAACCATGTAGAATTTCTTATTTAAATGAGCCTTTATTTAATTCATCTAAGATTGCTTTACAAATCCATTGATATTCCCTTGTCTGAAAAAGTTGATGATCGTCCATTCAAGAGCTCTGCATTGATTTGGTTACGTGTCCGTTCATCATATGATAATGGCAGTAAAGTCCTCCTAGATTCCTTACATATTTGGGATTTTTCATTTTAGATGGCCAGTAGTTGAGCTCCTCCCTTGTTAGTAAGTAGATGTTCTCAATTGATGTAGTTAAGTCGCATTCCTTAGGAAGTCTTGATTTGAAGCTTGTCTTTTGAGGCTGATTTCTAGATCTTTTGTTGCTTGATTCAGGAGCTTCACCCTCAATGATCAATTTCCTTTTTAAAATCTTTCGAAATTCATATGTAAGTAATGGTTCACTTGTTAACCGATGCCAATTCTGAGCAAATGTATAGCAATCGGCCATCAATCCTTCTTCAAAAATAGCGCCTTTAGTATAGAATTGAATAGTCTTCCTCATTTGATTAAACAAGTTATCACTTCTACTTTTTGCTCCTTCTAAGGAAAAGATGGGTGTAGGGCCAATGTGAAATGGGTTTAAGCTCCAATTGTTCGGATTATAAAATTCAGCTTTCTTCTTTTCCATAGTTTTTAAAGCCTCTAATCTTAACATTTGTTCTTCATATAGCTTAGAATCTTCAATAGTTTCATGAGAGAATCCAACCAGGTATGGTTCTGAAGATCCCTGCTTGGACTTTTTGATTTTGCTAAGCATTGTGGTGCAGGGTCTAAGGTTAATCTGGAATGGAATAGGGATAGAGGAAACTAAGGTTGGGAATTCAACAAAGTCAGAGGTTCGAGCCCTCCTTCTAGTGCCAAAAATGTTAACAAGAAATCTTGTCAACACCCAAAGCGAAATTAGAAGTGTGAATGACCCTTTCAAAACAACCTTTCGAATCGATTGAAGTAATCTAAGACCATTCAAAACCTCCTTTTCGAATCGGTTGAAGTAATCTAAAACCCTTTTGGAACCACCTTTCGAATAGGTTGTGGTAATCTAAGGTTGTGACTAATGGAATCTAAAGGGTTTTAATTGAGTCGGAAGGATCCCACTCCTTCGAAAGGTTCCTCTTCGATATGCATTGATACATGTACTTCATTGCCGAAATCATATATAAGCAGTGAATCAGAATCTATGTATTTGAAAGTACCATGTATCTGCTTCATTGATAATTTTCACGAATACAAGGGTTCAAGTATTACAAGAAAATGAAATCCCTAATTTTATTTAGGATTTACAAACTCAAGAAAAGAACACTACACCATAGATAGGATTTTGGCGCAACCTTAGGCGGCACATTTGATACGGCTATAAGCCGTATCAAATTTTAATACGGCTTATAGCCGTATCTATATTATTTAATACGGCTATAAGCCGTATTAACATTTGATACGGCTTATAGCCATATCAAAATCTGTGCCTCTTTTCATGGGAAAATTTTCCCCAAATCGCACACCCTCCCTCCTTTTTTTTATTTCCAGCTTTCAATTTTTTTCCCGTGCTTATTTAGGGTTAAATCGCCAGAGGTTAGTTCTACTGTATTCTTGATTGTCTTAGTGCATTTCAGTGGCTTCAAGCCTCTACCGCAAGAATGCGACTTATTTAGTCTTCTCCAAACAGCCGAGGATACGCTTAGAGATCGAATTGCCCAACTAGAGATAGCGAACGCGGAAGATTTTTCGCTTAGGTGAAGACCGTTGACTTCACTGCTGAGGAAATTGAGGAATTCCGGGAAACCCTATAGCTAGCCTTCCACCTCGATCGATCGAACGTTGCTTTGACGTCGTCCATCAGAGCCTTCCACGTCTTCTCGAATTCGATCACTGCTCTCAGGTAATTTTGTTATGAAATTGCGTGCTTAATTCCGTTGTTTTTGTTATGAAATTGCGTGCTTAATTTTGACGAGTACTGTTATGATAACAGAATGGATTGATATGTATAGTTTAGACTAAACCTCAATCTTAATGAGTTGCTGTAGGTAACCTAATTTATGTCCTTGGACAAAGGAAGAAGTATTCGTAAGGAATGCTTTCAGTTTTCTTTAGTTTTTAATCGCTTTGTACAACTAAAGAACTAAATATTAATTGGAAACAGTTTCAAATTTAAATTGAAAGAAATACGAAATTAGTTTGACTGGTATATTAGTTTAAATTTTAGGTGACAATGAGATTTCATTTCAAGGATATCTTGATCAATAATCTAGAGTGTTACCACTAGGCTATCGATCATTGGAAAATTTATTCATTTTTTGTTTGGAAGCTAAGTTAACTTATATTTTTGTTCAAAGTTTAGTTTATTGATCTCGTACTCCAAATTAACTTAATTTTCTTTTTATTATTTCTAAATGCTAACAAAATGATAAAATGCATACATTTTAATCGAAAGGCAAATGCAATATCATCTTGCTAATTTATAATATTTAGTTCTTTTAGTTTATTTTACAGTTTAATGATAGTACTACTATCTTTGTTTCCTAATTTAATCTAATTTTTTTATTATGTATATAGGTTATTGTTACATATGCTTTTACAAGATTAATCGTAATGTGGATGGATGTTTCTATGTATGCCATTGTCTCATTGGGTTTGATAGGTAATGTACTTTATTGTCTCATTGGATCTGGTGGATGTTTCTATGTTGTATTCCTTTTCTGCAATGTTGCAATTAGTTGGTGGACCACATAGATCAAGGCCACCAAAGTGGTGCTGTGGCCGACGTAATCAATTTGGGTCGGATTATAGCTTGCAATGCGAACTCTAATATTAATGCAAATTTTGAATCCAAATTTGATTTGGAACCCCATTTGGGGATGATACATTCAAAGGAATCACGATCCAGTAAATATTTTTGGTTCCTAATCTGATTTGATTGTTAACAGATCAGACAATGGCTAACCTAAGTGTTATTGTAGTACACGGTTAAGTCAAACTGCATTTATCAATACTTCATCAATGATCGGTAATTAAATTGGAAAGTATATGTTCATTATGATTCATGTTGAATTCATATACCTAACGTGTTTCCCTAAGGTAGATACACCTGTTTTGGAAGAAAAATGTGGCCATATTGAGACAGAACATGGTAACGTAGAAAATATAAGATGATGATTGAAAAAAATTAAAAAATTAAAAAAAATTAAAAATTAAAGAATCGTTTCTTGAATCATATGAGGCAGAAAACTTAACTCGAGTACGTTAATTCGGAGTCCTTATAGAGTGGAATCATGCAATATTAAACAACTCGAGATTCCAAAGAACAAGGCTTTTTTTAGCCAGTTCATTTGGGTAGTTTAGTGGTGGTATTGGGCCTCCGAACCGAAAATACCTTGCAGTTTAGCGGTTTAAGTACTGGGTATTGGCGTGTCCACAAACAAAATGCACAGTTACTTGTAAGCTAATATGTTGCTTTTTGCTTGTGTCTTGCATTGTTGAGCAAACTAATAATAATAATAATTCAAATGCAAGTGTAGATACTACTAAGTATATACTCTTCTTCGAGCAGTGTTTTCTTCTAACAAAATTGTATCAGAACATTGGTGTTACCATAATTTTAATGGCATCAAACAACTGCATTAATGTTGTTCATGTACCATCTGTTACTGCCTACAATTTATTATAGAAAATAAATGATATAGATTAGTGTTAAAAGTACGTGAAGGCATATAAAAATGTAGCCACACATATAGAAATTTTTTAGTGCACCATCCATGATGTTCCTTACCTACAGTAATATCGTGCTACCATCCGTATTGTCTTGCTTTCCTTCATTGTTAGAGACTGTGCAGTCTCTGTTATCCATACGTCGTATTGTGGTTGTGATGGAAATATGACATAATAAACTAGAATTGTCAAAGCTACAGCAACTCATTAAGACTCTAGAGGATTGTGCTATTAAGTATTCAAAGTGCATTACAAATATTTCTTTGGTAGTGAAAAGATGTCTTTTTAATGAATATTCACGAGAATAAATAAATCAATAGATAGGTAATTTTGGTATTAGTGAATATAATTGAGATAAATAGACAGGCTATAAATACAAAAAGATGAGAAAAACATATTTATTAATGTCTCATTGTATTTCTGTCAATGCCTAATCGAGGTCAAAAAAACGAAACTTTGTCTTTGGTAAAGAAAAACCACATAACTGGCCCTGTTCATGGCATGGCAAGAGCACCATGTACACAGAGTCTACTTAGTCTTTATTTTCTCTAGGTAAATTCTATTTGAACTCGTGAATTTGTTGAGTAACCCCATGTAATTTGAAAAAAATGAAGAAACCCAGTTTTTTTGCTGAGTAGCCCCATGTCTAATTAAAAAAAAATCAATAATACCATGTTTAATACAATAGTCAATCTTATGCTATTTTGTATTATTTTGATCTCCTTGCATAATTTATAGCTTGGTGCTAATGTTGTATATGGTTCTGACATTGTATATGGTTTTGACATTGTTGTATAAGTGGATAAAATTATTGTTAATGGCGCAAGCCAAGTATCAGGAGAGGGGTAATGCATAGACATTACTCCGGTGCTACAAAATAGCGCCTTTGTAATGGCAAATTTTTTGGAAACAGTTTGGTGCTAATGTTGTATATTGTTCTGACATTGTTTTATAAGTGGATAAAATTGTTGTTAATGGCGCAAGCCAAGTATCAGGAGAGGGGTAATGCATAGACATTACTCCGGTGCTACAAATGGCGCCGTTGTAATGGCAAATTTTTTGGAAACAGTTTGGTGCTAATGTTTAAAATAAACCCTATATTTTGAGTTCCATTTATTGAAATTTAAATAGTCCATATATTTTAACTATTTAAAATTAATTAAATGTTTAAAATCATACTACAAAATTCTAGGTCGTACAGGAAAACAAAAAACGATCATGAAAAAGGCATGCGTATAAATCTTACAAGGAAGTTAATTGTTTACTAAATTATATTGTTCTTTACTAAACAATTTATATTATGAACGATCAAGTAGCTTGAATCATGTAAAATTACTAACTTAGAAAATGTAGTTACATCTTTTTCCCCATAAAACTTTTTTTAAAACAATGATGATATCAAGTTTAAATATGTCCTCACAATTTGATGATGGTGAATTATCGTGTGGATTAAATCATGTTCTAATTTGGAAAGGAAAGTTACAGACTTATTTATTTTCTAGAAAAGATGCTTTTATGATAGTGATTTCAAATTTTGAAATATTTTCACAATTTGATAATAATAAATGATACTTTACGTTAAATCTTATAGTTATCACTAAATTAGGAAAGGTTTATGAAATTACTTTTTTATAGAAAAAGGAAATTTATGCGATGTCCCTACATTATCTTGTTAATTTATTATACAATATGACAATTCAAATTCGGAAAATAACATTTTTGGAAACTTTAGGTAGTGGTGGAAATGGAATGAGGGGAAGAGGCAATTTTATCGTCAAAGGTAGTTAATGTGACAGGAGGGCAGTATGTCTTTCAGCATAGACAGACAATGGATAAATGAATCAGATCTAAGATCTACATGCTATATAGACGGGGTGCAGAAGTTCATTAGTTTTGTTGAAGAAAACGGTGGTAAGAAAGGATTGTATTTATGCCATTGCACCCGGTGCAAAAATATGAAGATGATCAAATTAGATGACATTCATTTCATTTGCTTAGATGGGGTATTATCCAATCGTATATAGCATGGTATTTTCATGGGGAAAAAAGGGCGGAGATGGAAAAACAGCAACCAGTTAGTCATGGCAGAACTACTGCTGAGTCTGAACATATTAGGATGGAAGATCTGGTCAATGATGCAGATAGATTTCATCATTTTCAACCTACAAATTCGTTGCCTGATCATGCTAATGTTAGAGAGCAGTCTACTGATTATCCAGATTGGCAGGCCAATGAAAGTAAGAAGTATAAATCGCTTTTTGGTAGCGTAAAAGAGCCACTGTATCCTTCATGTTCAAAAGGGATTACGAAGCTGTATGTCATTGTGAAACTGAATAGATTGAAGACCCAATATAGCTTTTCAGATAATGGTATGACTGCACTTCTCGAACTAATAAAGGAGTTACTCCCCGAAGGTAACACGCTGCCGACAAAGTACTCCGACGTGAAGAAGATCATTAAGCAAGTTGGGATGAATTACAAAACTTATGATGCATGCATCAATGATTGCATATTGTACTGGAAAGATGATGCAAACAAAGTTTCTTGTACAAATTGCAATGAACCAAGATATATGACATCATTAAACGAAGAGAGAAAATGCACCAAAGTACCTCGAAAGACATTAAGACATTTTCCTTTAATTTCTAGATTGAAGAGACTGTATACTGTACCATGGATGGCAGATGCGATGACCTGGCATGGTCGTGCCAAGTCTGATCCAACCGTAATGCGTCATCCATGTGACACTTCTCAATGGAAAGTCGCAGATTCATTTGATCAAACTTTTGCTACCGAGCCACGAAATGTCACACTTGGAATAGCAACAGATGGTTTCTGTCCACATGCTTCTCTCTCTAACCCTTACAGTTGTTGGCCAGTAATTATAGTACCATATAATCTTCCTCCGTCTATGTGCATGAAAAGGGAGTTCTCAATGTTAACATTGTTGATTTCTGGGCCAAAACAACCAGAAAAGGATATTGATGTTTATTTACAGCCGTTGATAGATGAGTTAAAGCAGTTATGGGAAGGAGTAGTTACATTTGACTCATTAAATAAATCTGAGTTCACAATGAGAGCTAGGGTACTGTGGGTAATCCATGATCACCCTGCTTTTGGGACTTTATCGGGATGTACAACTCACGGTTACTTTGCATGTCCTGTTTGTGGGGAAAACACTTATTCTTATTATCTTCCTGAAAGTAAGAAGATGTGTTACATGGGACATCGAATGTTTCTTCCTAACGAACATAAGTTTCGATACGATAGGAAAAATTTCAACAACGAACAAGAACTTCATCGTCCTAAATGGCCATTGACTGGTTTTCAAGTTGAAAAGAAAGTAGCGAATATCAAAATGAAAGTTGGTAAACAAAAAGAAGAAATTGGTCGAAAACGGAAAAAGTCAACCAATGAAGATGTTGATAATATTTCTGGATGGTATAGGAGGTCTATCTTTTTTGATTTACCATATTGGAAAGCAAATTTGGTCCGACATAATATTAATGTTATGCATACGGAGAAGAATGTCACAGAGCATCTCATCAGCACCATTATGGACCATAAAGATAAGTCAAAAGATGGCATCAATGCACGCAAGGATTTGAAAATCATGGGTATAAAACAAAAGTTGTGGGTGATGGAAGATCCTGAAACAAATAAAACAATCATACTAAAGACAACTTTCGCTTTGAGCAAAGAAGAAAAGATACGGTTTTGCACCGTTTTGAAAAATCTGAAAGTGCCTAACAAATTTTCTTCTAACTTTCACAACAATGTGAGCATCAATCCTCCTGAACTAAGAAATATGAAGTCACATGATTACCATGTCATAATGCAGCATTTGCTTCTGGTATTGCTTCAACATTCTTATCCACAACATAAGGATCTACGAAATGCTGTTCATCGTATTAGTTTATTCTTTAACATTTTGTGTTCAAAGGTGATCAATAGGGAACATCTTTTAAAAGCAAAGGCTAGCTTAGTAGAAGCAATGTGTGTTTTTGAAAAACATTTTCCACCTGCATTTTTTGATATCAGTGTCCACCTTATGGTTCATTTAGCCGATGAAGCGTTGATTTGTGGCCCTGTCAGATATAGATGGATGTATCCATTTGAACGGTAAATTTCTAATTTCAGTTATGCACATCATTATTTCATATAAATAGCTACCGTCTAAAGTATATAATTGATCACATTTATAGGTTTGAAAACATATAAAGGATATGTGCGCAACAAAAGATACATTGAAGGGTGTATTGTAGAAGGATACATCGTATAAGAAGCTAGTCTTTACTGCATGGAATATATGCCAAACGGAGGTGATGGCAATCATAAACATACCCGCGAAGTGTTTTTAGACGAGGACGATGAGTTTGCTGGTGAGACACCTCTGGATAATGGTAAAGACATAACGTTAACCCTAGTGCAGTTTGAACAGGTGCGTAGATGGGTCCTTAATAAGTACGATGGATTGGATGACTGGAAGAAGTAAGTTCACGAACTTGTTTGGAATTTTAATTTTTTTAATTCAATTTATATATACATTTTGATATGTGTTTTTCGTAGGAGGTATAACTCCTATGTGAAAAGTACTAGATTTCAACCTAGAGGCAGGGCTACCACCGTGGAAGTAGTTCAAAGTTTTAATCTATGGTTACGTAATGAGGTTTAACTTTGTCTTAAGTATTTCATGTGTTTATAAGTGTGCAATACACCTTTGTGACCATGCTTTTTTACTTATTAAAATTTATGTAGTTGTTAAAGACCATCGATGTTGATCCAACTCTGTGGCGGTTAGTGCACGGGCCGAAGTTCATAACGCGTAGTTATATGAAGTACCAAGTGAATGGATTTTCATTTTCCACGAAAAAGTACGAAGACCGTATGGTAACACAAAATAGCGGTGTATGCATGAGAGAAATTACAAAATTTAGAGCGAGTGGCAAGGATAAAAATTATAAGGAAGCAGAAACAACGTATTACGGAGTCATTCAACAGATACTTGAGTTGGATTACACTGACTTCAAACAAACAGTTTTTTATTGTGATTGGGTAAAAGTCGAGGATAAGGTCAATGGTTGCAAAATAGATCCCATTTCAAACCTCATCATGGTAAATTTAGGGAAATTGAAGAACAAAAATAACGTGAATGACGACCCATTTATTCTTGCATCAGAAGCGAGCCAAGTTTTCTACTCAAAAGATTTAAAAAATAACGGATGGTCTGTGGTCTTGCATACACCAAAACGGTTGACTACAAATGTGGATGACATTGAGTTCCCTACCGTCTATCAATCAGCTTTTGAAGACAATGAAAAATTAGAAGACCTTACCAAATCCATATGTTAACTTATTAGTATTCGTACATCACATGATTGTGTGTCTGTATATTTTTAATTGCACGATTGTGTGTATGTATGGTTTTGAATATTTTATACATTCTAATGCAATTCTAGGTGTTGTCACTTAATAATTTTGTATGTGCAAGTGTGTTATATTATGGAGTGTTGACATTGATACATTGATACATGTATAATTATTATCGTGACTTATTAAAATAATTAGTAATATTATATTTTGCAGGAAACTATGTCGGAAAATCCACCATCTTCACATTCGTCATGTTCAAAGGCGAAGAAAGTTGATCAAAACTTACTTGGTATTCCGGTCTCAGATAATGCTGGAAAAATCGCTACTATGCTCGGTAAACTAGTAAGAGCTCATGTGCCGATATCATATATAAGTTAGAATAAAGTACCTGGAATATACAAGGACAACGTTTGGAATGAATAGGTGGTAAGTATCCTTATCTGTTTGACAACAACTATTTCATTCAATAGCCCTATGGTTTCAACTCTTTGCACAACACATAATTTAATATATTTTTTGCATAAAATTTATGAGCTCGATCCGCTTTCAAAGGAAATGTTTTTAAAGAGAATGGCCGAGGCTTTTAGGAGATACAAGAAAAACTTGAGAGTAGTTTATTATGACCCTTTCAACAATGACGAAGAACGGTTGAAAAATTGCCCACCTACAGTTGCTCAAGAAGATTGGGCAGAGTTCGTAAAAAATGAAGCTACGCCTGAAGCGAGCGGAAGAAGGGAGGTAGGCAAAAAGAACAGAGCATTGCTCAGTTATGCTCATCATGCAGGACGTAAAAGTCACGCTAAAATAGAACAAGAAATGGTAATTTATATTCATTTTCATTCAAATGATTTACACATTGTGATTGGATATTCATGTCGTTGCATCAACTTGTATTGCAGATCGTTGCTAGTCCATCAACAAATATCAGTCGTCGTCAAGTATGGGAGAAGACACACAGGAAAAAAGATGGTAGCATATCAGATGCCACTTCTTCATACTTTGTAAGTTAAACAAATATTAACTTGCATATTCTTTAAAATTCCTTATTCATGTAAGTATTATCATGTTACAGGATCAAATTGCGAAAGCGAAGGAAAAGATCACTGATAGTGATGAAGAAAAATTGACAGTGGATGAAGACATCTTATCACAAGTGCTTGGTAAGGATGCAAGGGGTAGGAGCCGCGGTGTTGGGACCGTTATACCAAAGACTAAAGTTAAGGCTTGTGCCATTGCACAGAAAGGACTCCGACATGTTCATGGCGAGCAGGATGAGTTGAAAATGAGGGTGGGAAGTTTGGAGGGTACAGTGGGAAATTTGTCTGGGCAAATGGAGGTTTTGATCAACATAGTGGGAAATATTGAACAGGGAATTTGTGCACCGATCAATTCTTCTGATGGAGGACGCGCCACACAATTCAATGCTCCTGAATTCATTGCTTCGCAGTTCCAGGATTCAACCAATGTTACAAACAATCAAAAATGTGAAATCCTCAACTCTGATTTAGAAGTAATAGGAACAGGTATTTTTAACATTTAAACATTTATGACATAATAAGTAGAAAAATTAAATAATAATAAATATTCCCTTTTATTACAACAGGTACTATATGCCGAGATTCTACATTGTCCAACATCCATGGGAAATCTGTACCATCCACACATGAAAAAGTGGTGTTGGACAGTATACTGCTACCAGATGAGAGAACCAGCAAAATGAATCATCAATTTGCAGAGACCTTTGCTGATGTTGGAGTGGGTGGATATGTGTGCCATCCGAAGTGTCTTATTCGATATCTCTAGATGATGGAGCAGGTATATTTTCTGTTTATGTGGTCGATATTTCAAGTCCCATTAAATTGATTTGAATTTAATTCCAATTCAGATTAATATATTTTAAGTTGTTAATATACCATAAAACATCTTTTTAGATAAATGAATTATAAAATTAAAAACATCTAGCGAGTTGAATAACGTTAGTTCATAGGAAACTACCATATTTTTTAAATCGTTGTATGCGTAATCGCATCAAAACAAGTAAAGTTTACAAACAAACATCTAGCTTGGTGCTTGATAAGCGATTCATCATAAATTGGTTGTCCATTTTGGTTGCATAGAGTTGATATATTATTTCTACATTTTCTTTTTGACATTATGGCATAATAAAACCTAGAATTGCTATCCCCCTTTGTTAGCCATTGGACTTTTGATTGCTGGAGATTGAAAATGTATTTCTCATGCATTCTTTTTTTAGTATATTGCCAGTATGCAGAAGTACATCATAATCATATGCATCTTTAGAGTGACTATCAACAGCTAATAGTTTGTTATTGAATTGTTGCTCTAAAGTAGTCAAATCTGCATCGTCTTTTGGTCTTGTTCTGTTCCATTCTTTTGAATTTTGCTTTATCCTTCTGAATTGTTGCTCTAGAGTTGTTGGTGCTTTCTCTACAAAACACTTCCTTGACTACTTCATCTAATACCACATTTCAATTTTAGTTTTGTGTGCATTCTTGTTTGCATTTAGTGCACCTCTATTCTGTGTGCAACTACTATACCC
Source organism: Allium fistulosum (assembly GCA_030737815.1). Lineage (NCBI taxonomy): Eukaryota > Viridiplantae > Streptophyta > Magnoliopsida > Asparagales > Amaryllidaceae > Allium > Allium fistulosum. Next base: position 1,119,160,575 of record CM060904.1, on the reverse strand, counting down.
CTCACTCACTATATATTTCTTTCTTTAGTAGTAATATTTGTTGAATCTTCTTTAATTTAATTTATCATGAACAACTTGAAGGTATAGATAGAATATTTCATCTATTATTCAGATTGAGTTACACTAAATATTTCAAGAATCCATCCCTCTCATCGAAAGAAAACCTCTTTTGCTTGAAGTTATATAACTAGACATTTATACTTTATTAAATGATAAAATAACAAATACAAGCTCATATGACCACTAGTTTATAACCAGATTGATCTCCAGTTTACACTTTCTCTATATAGAATGAATGCTCTTCTCCAAGGGTTAAAAACTCTTGAAAACACCCACGATCCACTCATCTTCTATACATGAATACCCTTACAACTCTTGTGAGGTTTTTGAAAAATTAATGACCAAAATGAACCTAAACTTTTTCTTTATATAGGCAAAAAATAATAGTCTGTATCCCATCATTCATGAAAAAAACAGTAAGTAGTAAATTTCAGACCTTGCATACATCTCATATTATATACCATGTATTTATTCTTTCATAATAAATAATTCTTGAATCTTATTTAGCTGAAAATTTCTCTATTACAATTTCAAGCTAGAAAATATGTATTGGATCATCAGGATTAGATTGGACTGGGTATTTCTTCAGTGATTGGGTAACATTTAAGCTAGCAGTCTATGACACTTAAAGAGGAAAATAAAGTAAGATGGCCCACTGAAAATCATACACTTTGTAATGCTTGTGTATTTACCTCAAAGTTTTGGGAAATTTTTGTGGTAATGGTTTGTATTTAACTCAATCATCTTTAAATAGCACTACATTTAATCAACGATGTGTATTCAAATAGGCTACAATAAAAAAAAGTACTACATGTGTATTTAAATAGTTCTGTAAACTGGTCTTTAGGACAATGTAAACATTTAATCATCGCTGTAGCTTAAAAGCATTATTGTCACTACATAATTTCCTCATTAATCATCGATGTAGTTATATTTATTTCATCATTTAAGATGCGCTACATTCAATATACACAAAGTATTATAATAAGCTACAGGTCCCAAATTTTATATATCCATAGATAACTATATATTATCAGTTTCACTAATGAAGCTTTGTATAGGAACCCAATGATCAGATATCGTGATATGTATCACATATTAGCTTTGGGCTGGAGGAGTTAGCTCTTTGGCTTTGCATTGTGTAGTGGCTACCGTAACAACACAGTATAACAGAGGCTTGTTGTGTATTTGTATTATGTAGTAATGTGATACATTTGTATTATTGTTGTGTATTTGGATCTTGGTACTGGAGCGATAGTGATTTCTAGTATCCGCTACTGCGATATATTAATGTGCTAAATGCTAGTATTATGTAATGATATTATGTAATGATATTGTTAAGTTATTATGCACTGCAATGCGGATTATTGAATCATTTGAATGTGAACTGTCTATAATATTATTTGTTTTGATGTCTCAGAATGATTATTGATTATATATTGGATATGAATAGGTCTATAATATTATATATTGGATATGAATAGGTCTATAATATTATATATTGGATATTGATTATATATCTATATACTGATTGACTAATTAGATACGGCTTTTAGCCGTATCTAATTGGTTCATTAGACGCTGCCTATTTGTCAATTAGATACGGCTTCTGGCCGTATCTAATGTGTCAATTAGATACGGCTAATGGCTGTATCTAATTGATACATTAGATACGGCCTAAGGCCGTATCTAATTGGATCATTAGATACGGCTAAAAGCCGTATCAAAATATTAAGCTCGGCATATTTTGATACGGCTTTTAGCCGTATCAAAATATCGTTTATGGTGTAGTGGAATAAATACAGAATGAATGAATTCAGATCCCCTAAACAGTATCCCTTGTGTCTTATTTATAGGCGTAGGTTGGACTCTTTCGCATCAATCCTTTCGACTTTGTTGAAAGAGTGCCTTGACGACCTTCCACCGCTATTGAATTCAGTGTGCCTCTTTAACATTGCTTTCGAATGGGACCTTGGTGCTTTCGACTCCATCGGAAGGTATTGGAGCAGCCCTTATCTTGTTGTTGAAGTGTTGGATAAGCAGGAAAGGATGTTCAAACGTATTCGAAAGGTACACATCCAATGCTTGCATAAGGTGATGATGCTTTCTTTGTTTAAGCTTTCGAAACACCTAAATCTTCCTTTCATCATTGGGTATCGAATCGGTTTGCACTCCACTTATATGCACTTTTGGTGGCTTTCAACGTTGTCGAAAGGTTATTTCCTTGGTTTCGAAAGGGTTGTAGCATAGTAGAAGGCTTCCTGGACTTCTTCGTTGTTTTTAAGATCTGGTGCCAACATGATACGTTGCTACTTAAATAAATGAGGAATGGCATTTGGATGGTTTCAAAAGGATTTAATCATGGTGGATGGATCATTGCGAAAGGTCAGTTGTAATGGAGGAGGCCTCTTAGTGGACAGAAGATGGTTGCGGAAGGTACCTTTCGAAAGTAATCCCCTTGATTAATGCGGAACCTTTCTTTTGATGCCTTCGAAAGACATTTTAAACACATGCGAAACTCCTTTATACATGCGGAACCAACTGTTACGGAAGAGATCAACTGAAGTGAAAGGGTAGCCTTGTCCTAATTGGAGATTTTTTTAGTGCAGACTCACTGTGGGCCAATTGGATGACATGTAAATATCAAAAATGGTACTTTTTTTGGAATATATTGCCGAAAAACAATCAATCTTATGTTTGGAAACAAATTTTAAAATGTAGAGAAATTGGCAAATCATTACTAGAAAGAAAATTTTAAACTTGGTGAAAAAACTAGTTTATGGTTTGATTCCTGGTTTAAAAATGAATCTTTTATAAATAAAGTAGAGTGGGACAATTTAGTCATCTGTGGTGGTTCGAATGCACTGTGGCAATGATCATCAAAGATAATAAGTGGAAGCCACATTTACATCCTATTACTAACCCACATAAGTATGATATTTGCAAAATTCCTCTAGATTATACTAGTGACAGTGAATATTGGGAATGGACAGCTAGCAACAAAGAGAAGTTCTCTTTTAAAAACACATGGGAGGTTATTAGAAATAAATAGCCCAATATTGATTGGTCTAAGTGCATTTGGAATAAAGTGAATAATCCCAAGGTGACATTCTGTACTTATTTTGCTATTAACAACAGACTGCCAACTTGGGACAGAATTAATAAATGGAGTAATAATACAAATTCACTTTGTTCCTTATGCAAATTGGTGAATGAAAGTGTTAATCATTTGTTTTTTGAGTGCAGTTATACTTATTACATTTGGAATCACATTCAATCTATTCTAAATATTTCGAGCAATGGATATATGGATCTCAAGCAAGCAATACTATATATTAACAACAAATTTAAGTCAAAATCACTTGAGAGAGACTATGCTCATATCCTGATTACCACTGCAGTATTCCATATACAAAAAGAAAGAAATTAACGAACTCATAACAAAGCTTGCTTGAATAAAGAGCAAAAATGATTACTTATCGAGACTGACAACAGAATTATCCTCAAAAAAGTCAAAGAAAAAATTTAAGGATTAAACCAAGTTTGCCTATTTAGCTGATGACTGGAGCAGAGAAGCTGATAACAAGCATGTGGAGCATTTTTATACCACCCGAAAGACCTCCAATTTAATCAGTAAGGCATTGAATAAGATTGAAAGATCGCGAGTGTCGTGCTACTGTACATGAGAAGGAATTAACAGATCTGAGTCGCGATGATCTCAGATCTGCTAATTCCTTTTATTTTCAGAAGAATAATGATTATAATGGAGAAATTGAAGGAATGAGAAGAAGCTTTCACGATTGTTTATCGTATTGGAAAAAAAGGTGAAGCGAGTGGAGTAAAGGAGTAAGGCAGAAGCTTGAAGAAGCGAAATCTGTCTTTCTGCCATCAACAAGTTTTTGAAGTTAGAGAGTAATTGTATGTTTATGTTGACGCAGTGTAATCCTAGCTTAGGTAACAGGGTTTGTAACGAATGAGTTGTGTATTTTCCCGTATTGGAAAAACAAATCAATTCCTAGCGTATCAATCATCTTTCAAATTCTACTTGCACCTTAATCATTTCTCAAGCTTTCTCGAACCATATCAAACGGCAAAAACTGAAACAACTCTAAATTAGAAACGAATTAAATTTAACCACTTAGCCCCTCCCTCCAAATTTAGAAACTTTGACCACCACCAAACTAACCCCCCTCTCCTATTTTCCCCCAGAGCTCAGAAAAACAACAGTATATGTTACAATATGTTACAAGCCCTTTCCTTCCAAAATTAGAAACCTCGACCAACAAACAACTCCCATTCTATTTTCTCCAATGGCTCTCCTCCTCCGCCGCTCACATTTCACGGCCTCTTCAAACCCAAACAACCTCTCAATTTGTCATTTCCCCCCACATTTAAACTCCAAACTCCCTCCCACACTTCCCCCTCACGCAAAAACATTAATGATGTCTCCTCAACCAGGCTACAGCGGCGTGGACGCCTCCACCCAACAGAAGAAGAAAATCACCATCGCTGGAGTCTCCGCCCTCCTCCTCCTCGCCGTCGTCGGCACCGTCGCCACCGTCATGACCCGCCAACCCTCCTCCTCCCCATCCTCCACCCCCGCCGCCTCCGACGGCGGATCAGCCACCTCCGTCAAAGCCATCCAGTCCATCTGCCAGCCCACCGACTACAAGCAGCAGTGCGAGGACTCCCTCTCCAAATCCGCCGGCAACACCACCGACCCCAAGCAGCTCGTCCAGGCCGCCTTCCAAGTCACCGTCGACTACATCCGCCAAGCCCTCAACCGCTCCAAGGTCCTCCAGGATGCCGCCAACGACCCCAGGACCAAGTCCGCTCTCGACCAGTGCGGCCAGCTCATGGACTACGCCACCGACGAGCTCAAAACCTCCATCGACCAACTCGGCGACCTCGACATCACCAAAGTTGACGTGATCGTCAACGACCTCAAGGTCTGGCTCAGCGCCGTCCTCACATATCAAGAAACCTGCATCGATGGATTCGAAAACACCACCGGCAACGCCGCCGACGAGATGAAGAAGGCCCTCACCGCCTCCTCTCAGCTCACCAGCAATGCCTTGGCCATCATCGATAACATCGCTTCCGTGCTAACTTCCTTCGATCTTTCCTTCCTCAACCGGCGCTTGCTTTCTCAAGAGGAGAAGGAAGTCCCTGAGTGGATTCACTCCAAAAGAATGCTTCTTGACGATTCCGCCAATGTTAAACCTGATTTAGTAGTGGCACAAGATGGAAGCGGAGACTTCAAGACTATAAACGAAGCGCTCGGCAAGGTGCCTATGAAAAGCGATAAGGGTTTCGTTATGTACATTAAGGCCGGGATTTACAAAGAGCAGGTAATCGTAGGTAGAGCGATCACTAACTTGATGATGTACGGCGATGGCCCTACTAAGACGGTGATCACCGGTGGCCTGAATTTCATTGATGGCACCCCTACTTTCAAAACCGCTAGCTTCGGTAAGTATAATATTGTTCTTAACTGTATAAAAAATCAGAGATTAATGGCTCTTTAAAACAGGTGTGATTGGGGATGGATTCGTAGCGAAGAACATGGGGTTCGAGAACTCAGCAGGGGCGGCAAAGCACCAGGCGGTGGCGCTGCGAGTGCAATCCGACCACTCGATCTTCTACAACTGCCGAATGGATGGATACCAGGACACGCTGTACGCACACACCAAGCGGCAGTTCTACCGAGACTGCACCGTATCGGGCACGATCGACTTCATCTTCGGGGATGCAGCGGTCATTTTCCAGAACTGCAAGTTTATTGTACGGAAGCCAATGGAACTCCAGCAGACGATCATAACCGCGCAGGGAAGGAAGGACGTGAGACAGCCGTCGGGCATAGTGCTGCACAACTGCACCTTAACGGCGGATCCTGCATACCTGCCGGTGGCGAACAGGCTGAAAGCGTACCTGGGAAGGCCTTGGAAGGAGTACTCGAGGACGATTATAATGCAGTCGGAGATAGATGAGTTCATCAGCCCGGATGGGTGGCTGCCTTGGATGGGGACGTTTGGGCTGAACACTTTGTTTTACAGCGAGTTTGATAACAGAGGGCCCGGTGCGGCTAAGACGGATAGAGTGAAGTGGCAGGGGTTGAAGACGATTAGCGTTGATGATGCGATGAAGTATACGGTTGAGCAGTTTATTGAGGGTGATCTTTGGTTGAAGCCGACTGGGGTTCCTTATATTCCTGGTTTGCTGCCTATGAGTGAGGAAGGAAGAATGCACTAGATGATGAGGGTTGGAATTTATTTTATAACTAACTTGATTGTAATTATATGATTTTAAAGATAATCCGATAAATGGTTATTCCTTTTAAGACTTATTAGGATTTTATTTTCCGTTACCTTTGGGTTGTCAGGATTTAGTTATATGTTACCTCTTAGATTCACACCACAGGAATGGGGTTTCGTTTCGTAGTGTGATATTAGCTTTAGTGTTAAAAACTTGAAAACCAATATTCTGCTCCGGAGTAGTTAAAAACTTCTATCCAAATGTTAAAAACTTGGAACTATTTTAAAATAGAGAGAAGTCACATAAGCATCACCAACAGTAGGGATTAACCCAATTGTTTATTACTTGGTTCTTTGGCCCGCTACTGACCCCAATAAAGAGCTATTCCTCGTAATTATACTGTCAATTATTTGGATTTTTTTAGCCAAGCTTAGTTACCTTAGTACATGCCCAACGGTCCAAACTTACAAAATGCCTGATGTCCAACCTGTGGACATTGCTACAGAGCCCGAATTACAAGGGTGAGGGTGTGGTCCGAAATAGCGGAATTCTAGGGTGACAGTAGATTTTCCTTCTTCAATTCAACAGCAGCCCTTGGATTGATTTCTGGTCCATTTTCGTACCTAATTTTTGAACCTCACAGCATTATTACCAATCTATTAATCTATTAGTTATTTATTCCGTTGGAACATTTAAATTTTCTAGCTCTCTTATTATTGAATTTCCAAATTTTATCTCTTCTGTTTAATTCTCATTTAATATTTTAGTTTCAAACATTTTAATTAAACAGATTACTAAATATCTCTCGTTACATTCTAACGTATAATTTAAAATTTATACAATCATACATAAATAATTCATCAATTACCTAATAACATTTTATATTCAAGTCCATATATTGATTATTACATAATTTAAAATTTAAGCTATTTAAATAAATTCAGTTAACTAATATTCACTAATATTTCTAATAAATATTAAGAAAGGATAATTTCAATATGTATATCAATATTAACTAAAATGGTAATGTTAATTTTTTATTCGATTATGACGATGGATTCAAATTTGATGACACCTCCTGACTGTCTCCACGTCCTTATTGACTTCCTTCAACAATAGCATTTCTTATAAACGACATCTTCATCTTTTTCAAATCAAATCTCAAGCTCCTTCTTAGTGAAAGCACCAAATGTTTCGACAAAAAATGATGCAAACACCTAATCAAGTAATAAATATAAAAATGAACATCGTTAATATAGTTGCTCGTTATCGTTAATCTCCGATATCACAGCTTCAGATTTGTGTAATTATACCACTGAAACCGTGTTTTGCACTATAGCCCTATCTTGCACTTACATATTTCAATCTTGTTCTATAAGAAAAAAAATCATTTATACGACTACAACTTCTACACTTATGTTTTATATTAAAAAGGTAATTTACACTTTTTAGAATTTGTTTGTATTGTTTATTAAAGTGCATTGCTCTGTATATTCTCAAAATAATATCATGATTACATGTTATTTACGGACATAAAACCAACTGATCAATGAAAATTTATTCTTTTTTGGTGTTATTTTTTATTTTTAAATATGCATAAAGATTATGCTTCTTATAAAAAATGTTTCAAAAAAAATGTTTCAAAGTACATGTCACTCATCCCATTATTATTACTTTATTATATATATTAAAAAATTAATTTCAGCATACAACACAATTCATCAGCCAACCAATGGATATTAAACGCCATGATAAGCAAAGGTCGACCCAGAAAGATGATATATCTCCTAAAGCATCTTTAACGAAAGATAGTGTACATGTTCATAAATCAATAAATGATGATAAAAAATCCTCCTCAAAAGATGATTATGACTAGGATGATAAATTTACTTCTGAAGTGGTAAGTGATATATTATTTAAAAAAATTGAAAAAATAATATAATTAAATTTTATTATCTTATAGGTTTTCTCTTTTTGTTTTTGCTATCAGCTTAAACTTTCAGAAACGCCTCTTTATAGATATTACCAAATGTTACTATCACTTAAAAATATGATCTAGCTAGAGATGACAATGGGGCGGTTTTTGTATGCCTCAGACCTGTCTCGGATTTTTTAAACCCTGCCCCAGACCCGCCCCATAGACCCGGTACGGGTCTGAACGTTCGCCCCGTACCCGGAACCTATACGAGTTAGAGTAGACCCGCCTCGCCCCGAAACCCAGTGAAGAATTACATATTCATTCAAAATTATGTATTAATGTACATATATTTATTTATTTTATTTTTAAGAGGGATTGTCACTAAATGATAAAATAAATATAAATATCAATATGTTTACAATGATAAGTAAGGTAATAAAAATGAGATGTATGATAACGGTTCAAGAAAAACATGCATATGTTATTATATAATTATTAGTGATGCAACTTATAATATCATAAAAATTATATAACTTATTAAATGGAACATTAGAAAATCCATGTTATAACCGCTTATGTATAAAAGGATTAACAAATCATCGTTATCGTAATAAAGCGATTTTCTGAAATCTCGGTAGTGCGGGTCGGGTTGGGCCGGGTCGGCCAAACCCCAACCCGACCTTGGACCCGGAGCTCTTAAGAACGGGTCATGGGTCTACCCGCCCCGATGATTCAGTGGGGCGGGTCTTGGCGGGTCAAAACAGGGGCGGATCTACCGGGTCTAGACCCTAGACCTGCCCCATTGCCATCCCTAGATCTAGCAACTATACTTTTTTTACAAATTCAATACGCTCTCATACAAATATTACCAAACTTAGTATCACTTAGATATATGATCTAATAATTAAACTTCATATATATTTTCCCTTTTTATTAATTGATAATAGAAACAAAAATTCAACCTAAAAAAAGTTAAATGTCCCAACTTAAAAGTGAAATTCAAACTGATTACACATGATTCCGACGCAAAAACATAGCTACATATTTAAGAAAATTATTTCCCTTAAATATGTTAAACATATATAATTTGTAAAAAAAGCAATTTACTCGCGAAACATGTGTCATCGTCACGTGCGAAGAGCGTGCCATAACACTCCTAACTTTTATAAATGCGTTTAAATAATTACAAACCACTTCCGAGCGTAGTGTAAATTAAATAATAATCAATATTTCTTAATATTAATTAATTTAATCAATTTACAAGGTTTTATAAATTAATTAAATCATGTGGTTTTCGTAAAATTCATCGTTACGGTTGTGTGACTCAAAGGTGTAAATTTTATCAGCGATTAATATCGAAAAATTCGAATATTAACGTTGACACATCATCTTAGCCATGGGTGTGACATCTTGACTAAATTTATCGTTTACACATCTTTTGCTAAAATCCAATTTTACTTGTCATAAGCGGCACCTAGTAGTGACAATTATTTATTCCAATTCTCTTCATCAAAACTATATCATATTAGGACTTATGGAATTTTGCAATGGTCAAAATTCCAATATCATCCATATTCAAATTTATAGTCCAAACACAAAGTCCATGGTTCAATAATAACAATTATTATTAACCAAAATGCTCTGGCCAAAGACTTTGACTTTGAGTTGACCATGATACTAACCTCAAATAATCAAAGGGACAAATCCTCTCTTGAATACTGTTACACTTCCAATGCTTCCACTCGACCCAACTATAGTCGTTTTATGGACGTCGTGCCACGATTTAACTATAATCAAAGCGGAGCTTCCACGTTAAAGATCAATAGTATTCTCAAGTCAAGAGAACTGTGTAATTAGTCACGTTGATGTTTTCTTGTGACTATAGTTATATTAACCAACAGAAAACTACCGAGTGACTCATTCCATATTTATCCAATAAGTAACAGTACGTAACCCCTTGGTGCCTCCTTCGACAATGAGTAATACACTGCCCAACTTTTGGAGAGCATTACGTACTCTAGTTTCAATGGATGTATCGATATCCAGTCTCGATACATCTTGACTAGGAATGTTAAAAATAGTATATTTATTTCATTGTGATAAATCACTCATGATCACAACACGTTGTACCTACAATCACAAAACATACTATTTATGGATTTTCTATTAAATATACTTCTAATTAAATTAATTAATTAATTAATATAACACATTATATCAAGTATATAATGAAAATAAAACGCTTTTTATTTTGAACAAGATTGGTTATCAAGTTAGATATATGTAACAAATTATATAATTTTCCCTAGAGCATACCACTAACTCTATCACTCCCAGGATTTAAATATCATGGATAAATAAGATATCAGGTTATCATGAATCATTAAAAACAGGAGTACACTGCCATCGATTACAACACTACTTATAAATCATCTAGTATCATCTAACATCTCATCGTAAGGGTGTCTAATCGAATCGAGGCAGCAATAGTCTGGTAATCGTTCTCAAGTCGTTTTAAAGTCAAGAGGTATTCAAATCTCAAGGTTTAATTTTTGATCTCTCTGAATCACATAATCAATATCCAGTTTAGTTCATAACCTCTCCAGATCACATAGTCATATATTCAGATTGACTTCTAATCACTCCGGATCATATAATCAATATGTGGTTTAATTTCTGATCTACCCAGATCACATGATCGTATATCCAGGTTGAGCCCAATCTATCCACTCTCCGACATGGGAACTCAATATCCAAGTGTTTCCATGCACTCACTCTCCAATGTGGGCACTCCCAATCTGAATGCATCCATCCACTAACTTTTCGATAGGGTACTTGCTATTCGAACATGTCCATCCACTCGCTCTCTAGTGATGGGACTTGCTATCTGAGCGTGTCTATCCATTTACTATCCGATGAGGAAATTCGCTATTATGTACAAGTTCCTTCATTTGCTCTCCAGCAAGGGATCCCGTAGTGCATGATTCATCACCTAGTCTCTCCGGTAGGGGGAACTATGTCCTATCGGTTTATATATCTAGTATTAAAGAATAACCAAGCCCTGTTGGTATTCCATAACAATATTAGCATCAGTCATCACGTTCAAATGATATTCAAGTCTAGATATCCAAGTTTTCCAACTCTGTGGGCTCTCTCTTCGTCGATTTTATGTAGGGAATTTGCCCATAGTATCCAAGTAAATACTCTCTAAGGTTTCCATCAATTTAGTGTAAAAGGAAAGCTTCGGCTCCCCTTCTTCCTCTTCGGTCCTCCGAAGCCATCATCAACTTTCTGCTTTCATTTATCCTTTTCGTATCCTGTCTTGGATGGTCCTCCATTCTCTATGGCGTTGACTTCAGAATTCCCAGCTTCAGCGTCGTCCTGACGCAAATATCTCTCGGCTTGATTGTAAAAATCTAGATTTTACTAGCGACCTTGGCAACCACAGTCATTAGAACTATTGATAGGTCCTGTTTCAACATTACAGCGGCTACTGCGTTGAATATAGTTAAGTAACTATATAGGGTCTTATCGGCCTTTTTTTCACACTCAAGAGTGTTATCACATTCTTTGGTCGTGCTATATGAACTCTGAACTATTTCATAAACTAATCCACCAATTTGGTCCATATGTTGATGGATCTATTCTTTAGCCGTCGAAACCGCATCGCTGCCAAACCTATCAAATACAATAGGAAACACCGTCCTATCACTTTCTCTGACGCACCTAACACTCTCATGTGTTGGATATATCTCATCAAATAAACAGTTGTATCTCCTCTTCCATCATACATCTCTAGAGATAGCAGCTTAAAATCCAGTGGGTTCTTGGCGTATCGCATGTTTAAGGTAAACGGGTTTTTATTTACATCCTGGGGGTCCACCTCTCCGTGTCTGTCATATTACCTCAGTAATCATATCATTATCATTCAGTGGAAATCCATAGGGCTCCTTGTGTTCCTGGTCCAAATCCTCACCTACCCCTGTTCCTATAGGGAGCTTCCGGTCCATCTCTTTGTTGCTGTAAATTCACATTTTGATCTCTGTTCTGTGGCCCAACATCATTCATCAAATGTGCTACACCTTGTCCCAGTCTAAATCGACCATGCACCCTGGACCACTTGCCTTAGGGCAGAGTTGTCTTGATTCAGTAATGATTGTGGAACTCGGTCATCTCATAGTAGAAGTTATGAGTGAATTTTAATTTTTTTTACCATATTGGGTCTATGATGTCTAATTTATTTAGAATATTTCTAAATTTATTTTTAAGAAAATATTTACTTTATTTAAATTTATAAAATGATGTAGTATTATTTAATTTATGTTATATGACACTACTACAAATCTATCATTTTATGATGTGCATTTGGTGTCACTAAAAAATTTAATGATGCTATAATGACGTAAGAAATGCCGACAAAAAATGTGCGTTGCTAAACTGTTTGGCGTTGCTGAGATGTCAAAAAGTTGCGGTCGCTAAATTTTAGCGACGCCTTTGCGATGCAAGTTTTGTATCAAAAAATGTACTACAATGGCGTCACTAAATTTTGGCGATGCCATAGTAACACCAATGTTCTAAAGCAGAAAATTCATTGCAAATGCATTGTTAAAATTTAGCAATAGCAATGCAATTGTGACGCCTAACTGCTATCATATTAAAAAGCAATTCGCTGCATCTCTTAAAATTAGTTTATGCAAGTCACAACTATAATAAAGTAGGAAATTTGATTCACGTGAGTTGTATTTTTCTATACTAAGATGGTTACTAACATCATTACCTGCAGTAGAATTTTACTAAACAATATCATGTACACTCATAAACCAAAATGTTTGATTTTGTGCGGTTATAAATACAAGGTAGTCAAAACAATACCGAAATACAATTATTAAATCTGGAAATAGTCATAGTAGTAAAAAACAAAAGACAAACATATATGAAACATGCGGATGCAACTACACAACTGCATGTATACATATTCATGAGGCCATGAGCTTCTTTTTTGAAACTTTTAACCAAACTTTTCCATTATATGATATAAGGATGGTAGATAGATACTGAGAAGACATTTTTTTTCATAACCACCTTAACTATCTTCTCTCGCTTATCGCTCATCTTCAACCCTTCCATGTAAGATAAAGTGTTTTCTCACAGTTGAGCCCATCTGCTTTAGTCTTTGCTCTTGTTGTAACCTTAGTGATGCATCCAATTGTAACAATTAAAAAACTTTAGTTATAAATATGTAACAAACACATGCATGTGTGCACACATAAACTAAAGGTTGTTTGCTAAGTCTAAAACTCGGTTATTTTAGCTTAACTTTGAAACTTGGTATTTTAGCCGAACTTTAAAAAAATATGTGAAATTTCTACAAAAAAGAGTTGACAAATATGTTCCGAGAGTTCATAGAACATGAAATAATTTGAAAATGTAGTTAATACAAACTAGCTTTACATCATTATTAGGATGTGGTCCGTGCTTCGCACACGGGATGATGTTTGTATTTAGCAGACGAATTGGTGATTTTAGTGCTCGGATGAAGTTGTCCGGATTTAGTGTCATATAGAAGTCTATAGAATGAATACCACTACAATGAAAAAAATTAGAAACAATAAATTGACCCTCTTATTTGTTTGGGTGCTAATGAAGCGATGGATCCAACTTATTCGGGAATCTATAAATTGAATAACACAACATTAAACGGAACACAGCTTGACTGTCTATTGCGAAATGAAAAACACTTAAAAAAGAAAGTTAATTGACCTTTGTTATAGTCAAAGCATTTGTATACAGAGTTATCAATTTGATTTGAGCAGTAGAGCTACTGCTCACGAAGTAGTTCTATACTGATTTGTGAGCACCAGTTTTAAACTGTTGCTCACAGTAGTTCAATAATGATATGTGAGTAGCATTTTTGTTGCTCGTAGCAATTTTAAAGCACCAACAAATTAGTTTACAGTTACTTTAATATATATGTATACATATATATGTATATATATATATATATATATTGAACACGACTCTATGGAAATATACATTATCACATTGATGTACAAAGTTGAAGTAGTAAGTCTTTATGGGGATAAAGTAACAATGGAAACAGTAATGAATGATGTACTGTAACACATAGGTTTAAATGAATCCTAGTTATAATGTAACGACCTAGAATTTAATCACTTTAATTATGGATATTTAAATAAATTTTTAATAATTAATTAATGGATTTTATAACTCGAATATACTCTTTTTAATAATAACTAATAATGGTGAAATAGTTCTCAATTTTTTTTAACAAAAATAGCTATTTCTACGAAATATAGAAAATGTGACCGGAAATCGTTTTTCGAATTTTCGACTTTTCGGTGTCTAAAGTTATCGAAAAACATTGTGCGCATTTTTGTAATATATGTACACATTTATTTATAAGTTAGCATCATGATAAATATATATATATATATACATGCGTATAATTAACTTATATATACATATGTATATCTTATACTATAAAGCAAAACCTTGAGTCAAACGGTCAAAGTGAAGCCTTTTTAACACTGACCAAAATACCCACATTGACAATTAGATCAGAAGCATCGTCCATGGTTAGTTTTGTCATTTCAACTCATGCGACAGTTATTTCCCGACCTCACACGTATTCGTACACGTACCGCATAACTTCATACCTGCAGTTACTTCCCTTTAGATCCCCCTCTCTTCTCCTAAAACTCCTCCATCGTTACTGAAAACAAAACAAAAAATTACATCCCACAACAAATTGACTATCAATTAAATCAACCTATCGTTCAAAGTGTATGCACGATGCAGATCGTTGAAGAAGAGGCACCACGTGGGAAATAGGTGATGGATGGATTTAGGGTTTCAAACGCTATTGATCGAGTTTTGACTTTGTGGTATTCTTCCAATTTAGCTTTTAATTTTATTTATTTAAAAGTTTGTTTGCTAATTTGATGTTGGTTGAAACATAATTTTCAACACCGCTAACTACGTTGGCTGTTAGATGATCCCAGAAGCAGGACTGGGACAAGTTAGAAGGGATGGTGCAGGTTTCCCAACTCTTAATGCTTAGATCGGTAGTTTTTTATATTTATTTCTAAATGTCAGTAAGACGGGATGGTGTTACAGCAAACTTTGCTACGATTTACATTATGGCTAAATTAATTTAATTTTACTTTTAATTTTGTACGCACCCACTCTTTTCCAAACTAATATCAATTATCAATTATTAGGATAATGTAAATTAATTCGGCTTGATAGGCAATAAAACAATAATTTTTTCTAAAACTTTATTCACATTGTTTATATAAAAATCATGTACTTTTAAATTGTTCATCAAATCATTAAGCGTTGACAGTATTACCATTGTTGAACGTTTTTATGCTTCCAATCAACCTGATTTTTCAAACTTTCTTAATTATGGTGCTTAAATTTTCAAAGCTTGGACAATTGATTGGTGTAAACTGCTTAGCCCTTCATTGAATATTTGGTATGGGAGTTCTATTAAGTGGAGGTCGTGGCTCAGTATGCAAGGTATGCAACTTCGTTTTAGCAGTAAATTAAATTTTGTTTAGTCGGTGTATGTAACTAAATTAATGTCATGTTCTGTCTTCCAATATCTTCCTTTTCATTTTTGGGGTATTCATACCAAGGCATTAATGTTTGTTTTGTGTTAAAATAATAATATTGGCTGTTCCATTTTTATCAAACCTGCTTTATGCAACCATCGTACCAATGCGGTAAACATGCATATAGGTTATCGAGTATACAGTAAATATGCCAGATAAATTTTCCATATAGACAACCATGTCCACACCACTTCATTTCTTTAACTATATTCCCCTTTTTTGGCTGCTTACTTTTGCAATTATGTTTCTGCTATCTTCTTCTTTAGGTCCATTAAATTATGTGTTCTTTTCCCTAGCGAACTCATGAAACTTTGTAAAGGCATACTCAAATCTTTACTCCCCTTGGTTTAAGCTATGTAATCATGTGCACACAAATATTGCTTCATAAGTACATTCAGATAGTGATTGACATATTAGTATTTAAAGAACACGCTGTTTTTTGTAAGTATTTTATGCTTTCCGCTTTATATGATTTCATTTCAGTACACATTATTTTAACAATCTTATACTGATGACCTTTATCCTTCACTACAATTAGATGGTGCCTGTGAACTGACCACATTACTTTTTTAATGTTTTATAGTTTTGTTTCCAATACAATGTTTTTTGATATTTAACTATTTTTGGATTTGATTGTTTAAGCTATATGTATTCCACATTTTAAATTATAACTCGCAATATATTTAGAGTTTGAACATATACTAGAAAGCTATGTCCAATACGGGAGTTAATTAGATTGAGTTGCATTTATAGGAATATTTTTTTGGTTTTTATTCCTTCAGTTTTTGTGCACACGTACTAAAAAGAAAGAATTAGTTATTATTTGTAACTTTAAGTTATGATCATATGGTCATATTTGTTGCTTTTGCTGTGCTTACTTTTGGCAAATTTGCTGAATCTGTCACCTAGACAGCGAAATCTAAAGGACATCATCATGGGCCACCTAATTTTCAAACTTTTAACATCCATTATTTCAGTGTGTTCATAATTACTGAAATTTGCGATAGTATGAAGACTGAAATGGTCAAAAGTAATCTCAACGTCTTCACAGTTTATAGATAATTAAAAGTCGCATTGGTGGCAATAAAATTTAAGTCTCATAATATACTTTTCCCATTCAATATTTACACAGAAACCAAATTGATGCTTGAAATTACAATTACGAGTTTTGTGCTCATTTGTTCACACTATTTCACATAAAAAAGAAATTAGTTCATGTATTTATTTGTGTCAAGCATTATTTATGCATATGAACATTATTCACAATAAATGAATTTGTTGCTGATTTTCTTTGCACACGTCTAATGAACATGCCTAATACTTTCAGCATATTTTTCTACTGTGCAATACGAAAATGTAAATTATACTCATTTTCTCAGTCAAGGTTTATTATTTCCTTATTGTGCAAGCTAATTTAATTGCTATTATTTATTATAGCCTCAAATTCTCTGTAATACGTATGCAGCCTAACCATTTTTTTACTGCTGCTGCATATTGCAGCAGCTTGAGCAAGTTGGGGCCACTGCATTGCAGCAGCCTGTTGCTGCCTTACAGGCAGAACTTTTTTTCCGTTCGATTCTTTGATTTTGACATTAGATGGTCGAAAACTTGAATATCTTTTTGATACCAGTAACAATTTAGGCTTACACATTGGGACCCTGCTTTCCAAGGAAAGGGAAGTTTGTTGCATGATTGAACTTAAGAGCACCATCACTAGGTGGTTGTGGTGTAGCATTATTGTTATTATTATTTTCATCACTAATATTGCAAGTAGATACCACTCATTAGCATTTTTTTAGTTGAACTCTTTGCATACACAAAAGGTTATTTTATTTCAGTAAATGCATAGAGTAAGGATAATGAATATTTTGCATTGTGGTTTCATTAGAAGGTGCGCTATTTGAATAACCAGAACAAAAAATCTAGAAAGAATGCACTCTATTATTATTTAGAGTAAAATGCTTGGAAATTACTTATATAACTCACAGAACAACTAATATTGGCCTTTTTTCAAGAAGCACATGAAGTCACGTGTTCTTATTCCTTCAATTCATATAATTATACTCATTTTCTTAGTTAAGGTTTATTCTTTCCTTACTGTGTTATGGCCCAGGTGGAAAAGTTAAAATTCAAAGTGGAAGAGATGAGGAAGAGCAAGAAGATTGTGCTTTGTTCTAAATTTTTTCTCAATATATGTTTGGTTGGAGTTCTATTTGAAAGTAAATAAAGATTTGATGCTTATTTTTTTTTACTGACTTAAATGCATATTTTCACGAAGATACATAATCTGTTAATTTTAGTTTTTTTTCTATCAAGTGGCATGACGTGTATTTGTTTTAACCGTCGATAGTTTTATTATCGGCTACAAAAGGACAGATGATGCTAATGTGGTTATAACGAATTGTAATAATGTGAGATTTTTGAAAATGTAGGTTCAAGTTGTATGATTTAATTCTATGCAATTTATTGAACTATGTTCAATAATGTAAGGAGTTTGATTTCAATATATTGATGTTTTAAGATGTAAGTATTTACAGTAATATGTAATATTTCAAATATTTATGCTTTTGTTGTAACAACATTTGTGTAATTATAGAGTGTTATTTCAAGGATAGTGATTTACTATAGAGCTGAGCCTATGTTTAGTACATATCTAGAAGCAGACGTGTGTCAAAATGCATACCATTATGTTTCCTGTATTGGAAACGTAATCTTAAAGCATTTTAACTACTTTAAACTGTTTGTTCATATAATTAGAACCTCCTTTGACTTATTTTAGTTAGACACTATTGTATTTCCATTTATAACATGATCCTCACAAAGTAAAATTGGAACAAATCATATTGCAGTGTTTATCTATTAATTATACAAGCATGTAGATAAATTCTTATTGGTTTCATAATAAAACAACAGGAACCGGTGGAAATAGAGACCACTTCAAAAACCTATTCTCTCTAACAAGAAACAAGCAGATAACAAGTTTCTAACATCAATTACAAAGTTTAATACGACATGTACCTGTTGTAGTATTATACATATATCACTCCAGGGCACGATTGAATCGCTTTCTTTCAAGAATGTTTTCACCTTTCTCAGATCATAGAGGCTTTTAGAAAACCTTCTTTTAGGATACAGCGGAATGTGTTTGTGCAAGTTGTGATTACTTGCACAAACAAAAGAACACTTGAATTTGATCAGATGATGCAATAGTGGTATTGATTCAGAAAACAAAAAAGCATATATCGACAACGAAGGCTGCCAAGTGTATACTCGTTCATAACAAAATCCTCACAAAGCGGACTGGTATGACTATCCAAACAGTCATACCCATTTGCTGTTTGAATTCAAATTCAAATTGTAAACGAAATGTACTGTTTCGGACGGGGCGCTGCCTCGTGGACCCCCGCGACCTGACCAGCTAGGTCGACCGCCGTCAATGAGGGCGCTGCCCCCGCACCCCCACCTAGGGAGGTTGCCACCCCCCCTAGACCCTCCCTTCGTAGTGGCAATCAGTTTAAACAATTTTATAAAAAACTTCCAACAATACCTAACCTATATGTGTAGAAGTATCCCAAACGCTAGGACTCCTCCCATTTTCATTCCCTGCTCCTTTAACCTATCACAAACTCCTCTCATTTGTTAATATATTTCCAAATTCCACCTTTTTCTTTCCAAATATCTGATTTAAAAGCCACTAGGAACAAAACACGGACAAACAGAATGAATATGCTAATATATGATTTACTGATAAGTGCCATCGACCAATTGAAATCAAAGAGAAAAGGAGAATGATGGGATGGGAAATAAGTACCTGATAAAATGCTAATTCATAAGTAAGGGAGTATCATGGGAGGTACGATCTTTATGGTTGAAAAGAAAATTTCCTTATATATTAACATGTTGATTTATTACTTTTTAATATAGAGATGCTGCAAGTTTTTAAGTTCCAAATTATTGAAAATGCTAATTTGAATATTTATTACATTTATCTACATATTGTTGTAATGGTTGATTACTCTCTTTACCTATTTAATTATTTCCTAAAATAACTTAGTCTTATTCGTGTTTTGATAAATGGTTGATTTGTGCGTATAAGCACATAGAAAGTGCAACATTTTGTACACATCAAGTCATTTCATAAGATTCAAACAATCTTACACACAATGCTTTACAACGCCAATTCCTCCTACACACGTGCATCGTACGTGCGAAAGTACTCGTATGTATATATATATATATATATAATAAAGTGATATAACTTATTATGAAAAATTTTAAAAAATTTAAAACAATGGGTCTAGGGCTTGTTAGGAGCGACCATCTATAGCCTTGTCTTAAATATCTATTGAATACGTCGACAAATGTTATATTTTTAATCATATTTTCCCATTTTAGTTCATCAAATACTTATTAAAAAGAGAATACTTCTTTTAAAAATTATTAAAAGAAGCTACAAAGCAGTAATCAACAAAATTATTGCATTTACACTCAAATAAAATTATTCTCACATTTTTTTAATCCCCCGCGTAAAATGTCAAGTCTTCAAAAACATTAAGTACACATGGTACAAAAGCATGTTGGATTGGGAAAATGAAGGGGGATAAGGTATTCATGTGAGGGGGGAGATAGGAAGCATGTATGGTGACGTGGCATAATTATAGTGGAGATTATGGACCTTAGGGTAAAATGGTAATTTGATTTATGCACTTAGTATATAAAGCATTTTCCAAACATTTCCACCACTTTTCATTCATTTCTATTTCATAAAGTTTCCTATTAAAACTTTCATTGACATTTCCATGGCCTCTAAATTAGATTCTCAAGTTTAAAAATCTAGTTTTCAATCACTTTTATAAATCTAAAACCTTATTTTAAGCTTCTTTCTTCCAATTCATCACTTCTTCTTATAAGGCAAGTCCACATCCTCCTTAATCAATCAAGGCCGAGCATAATACCTTCCTAGGTCAAACTATTTTGCATCCTAAGGCCCACAAAGACTCCACTTTTCCAAGCTAGAAGCAAACACCTAGGCTGTATTCGAGTTATAGAAAAAGTTAGCTTAGTTATGCGAAATTTCGGTGACTAAAATTCTCACTTTAACTAAATTTGTAAACTTATATTATGGCTTGACTTAGATGTTAAATATGATGCTTGTTTGAGTGAAAAAAAATGTTGATTGTATGTATGAAATTGTGCTTGGTTGTAGTGACGTATAGTTTGGAATATGGTATTTAAATAGTCAAGTTGGTTAACATATTATAATCTAGATTGTATATGTCGGTTATGGAATATTTATATGTTGTGATGTTATGGTTATATAATCATGTATGTTGTGAAGATGAATTCATGATGATATGCTAAGAAAGTTAACAACTTACTAGTTTAAAGCGACATGTTATCTCTTATATAAAATCCAAAACCTCTAGTTTTAAAATTTGCAAAATGTTTTCCAGTTTTAAGTACTTGTTTGTTTTCCAAAACATGCTTTTATGTTTTAGTAAAGTTTGTCCAAGTGTTAAAGTTCTAAAGGAGACTTAGAAACAAATTTCAAGTTTGGAATTTTGGGTCGTATAGCGATATTCGCTTTAAGTGCAGTTCGTAAAACGAACTCTTTTCGAAATTTAAAAATGTTTTCACTTAGAAATCTTTTTGGAAAATGTTTTAAAACTTATATTAAGTAATTAAAATGGTAATTATTATTTATTTATATATTTAATAAATGATTGATTAATTAAATAAGTAATTAGTACTTAATCGTTAGTTAATAAAAGCAATTAATACTTAATCGAAAATCAATTAAGTTAATTTTAATTAGTTAATTAATTAAAGTTAATCATTATTAATAAATAATTAAGGGTTAATTATTTTTAATTATTTATCAAAGTTTATTTATTAATTAATTATTTATTAAAAGGGTTTAATTAATTATTAATTAATTATTGATTAATTAAATTTAATTGAGATGTAAATTAGAACTTAATTAAGATTTAATTATTATTTAATAAAGGCTGATTTTATTATTTAATTAATAAATAAGGGTTTTTTAATTTTTTTTTTTAAATATCGGTTTTGTGTTAAGACTCTTTCTTTTTCAAAAATGTTTTAATCAAGGGATTTTTTGTCGATTACCTTTATGTAACCTCAAACAAATATGACACATAATGCTAATATGGTGAATCATTTATGGAAAATAAGTCATCTCATATGTAGCACTAAAAGCCGATGAGTAGGCTAATCCTTTATTTATGAGATCTAGAATTTATTTCTAGGCGAGGGATAGAGTACGGTCAAAATATCGAAAACGTGATGGATATAGGAGGGTTAATTTCTATCAATGGGTCATGTTTAAATTAAGTATATGGTTATCCATATGCGAACTTTGTATAATTACCCTAAGTGGCGGTTTTGACCGCTATTTATAACTTAGCCTGTTTTAACTCGGGAAGTATATTGTGTATTTTGGAGCTTTCCGGTGAGGACTC
Source organism: Allium fistulosum (assembly GCA_030737815.1). Taxonomy (NCBI): domain Eukaryota; kingdom Viridiplantae; phylum Streptophyta; class Magnoliopsida; order Asparagales; family Amaryllidaceae; genus Allium; species Allium fistulosum. The sequence goes on along the minus strand of CM060904.1, from coordinate 1,119,138,223 downwards.
GAATACTTGCTGCATACTTCCAAAAGAACGGAATTGAGTTAGCCAAAAAATTATCGTTTAGTTTGGAGATACCTCTTTCGGATAAGTATGGTTATCTGAACCACATCAAACTAATAACGTTCCTTATGGATCGTTATGAAGTATGTTATGAAGCTATACTTTCCTTCCTGAGGGTGATTCCAAAATGGAAGATAGTAAATGTGGAATGTTTGCTTGTTCCTGGAACAACTTGTATGGATGAATGCTATCATTGCATTCTTGCTTGGAGGGCATTTGTAGCTTTCCAAGATGATCTGCTAGAAGGGAAGGTAAACGTAACCTCAAGCCTCACACTAGGAAATGACTAAAATCAGGGGATATGCTTCAAGGCTATGTGGTTCACTACCATTAGGGTATGGTCATCACCGCATCTAAGTTCGATATTTTCTATTATGTATGCTCGGGGCCCATTTAGGTTGTTCATCCCAACTTGGTTGATGACATATTCACTGCTATCCAGTAAGGGGTAGGGCCGGTCTTGACTCGTAGGGAGTCCATGTGAGGCTCTCGGTGTATTTTATCAAGAGATGCATTGTGATAGGTGGTACCACATTGCCTTGTCATTATTGGAATATGTTGGGTGAGTTTCAGCCGAACCAGCCTTCTCCAAGCTACTACCAAACCAGCCTTCTCCAAGCTACTACCGAACCAGCCTTCTCCAAGCTACTACCGAACCAGACTCACAACCACAGAACTACCGAACCAACTCCAAAGCAGCCTTCGTCGAATCGAACATCAACTCCTCTCCCATGCTTGCCGGACCAAACCTCTTCCATGCTTGCCGAATCAACACTACCTCCCATACCACCGAACCAACTTACTTCCCTACTATCTGAATCAACTCCTACTCCACTACTATCCAACCATCTACCACCGGACCAGCTACCTCCATCCACTGCCGAACCAGAGGCAGGGGAAGCCACCACCGGACCAAGCTCCTACCGGACCACCTACCACCGGACCAAGACATCCCGGACCAAGCTCCTACCGGGCCAGATCGCGTCAGCCCAGGCCCATCAGCAGCTGTATACATCCAAGACCCCTACCCCCAGCCTCACTCTATAAATAGAGGGGCAGGGGTACAACAATGGGGACAAGTTTGAGAGCTCAAGCACGGAGAGAACTTTCAAACAACTTTCAGATACTTGTATCAAAGCTTTGTACTTGTAATCTAAACAAGAAAAGAGAAATAATATATAAAGTGGACGGAGGCACATTCTGGCTGAACCACTATAAATCTGCGTGTCTTTTACAGTTTAGTCCCTGCTTTTCATAAATTTGCATAAATCACTCAAATCACTAAGAACAGCATAAAATCAACTAAATCATACGACTTTGAGGTGTTTGTCCATTTTTTGTGCAAACATTTTTGGTGCTTTCACTGAGAACTAGAAGCTCGAAGCTTCAGCTTCTTCCACTTAACCTTTTTCCTAACAGCATCGTTCATCGCTTGGAAAACATGCCTCCCAAGCAGAAGAAAGATGTTAACAAAGGAATAAACATCGCAACCAGTAGTCTTCCAGATCCAGTGGACACAGATCAAGTAAATCGTCCCCCTCCAGCAGCAGTACCAAATGAAGGACAGGCTAATCCGACCACTCCTGCCACAGAACAGCCCGCAGTAATTACTAGGGCAGATCTAGACAGGGTTGTGGCTGAAGTAACTAACCGCTTCACGTCCCAGCAGAAAGCCTTGGTGGACCATCTCATGTCACGCTTAAGGGATGCTGAAGAGTCCAACCACAACACTGAGTCATGGGGTGAATCCCAGTCTGGAGGATCTCAGAGACAACAAAGATCTTCCTTCTTCGAAGGAGCTAACGACAGAAGCAGCCATGGTAGGAGCCGAGATCGAGCACAGCTCGAAGTTAGGCCTGAGGAAACGCTTGGAACCGAACCCAACGGGGGAGGTACCGGGCGGAGGTCAACTGTAGCTGAGCCGGTCGTACTACCTAACCACGGAAACGCCAATGAACGGGGCCGAGCTAGAATCCAGCCCGAAGTTGGACCCGAGGAAGTGCTTAGATCAGAACCCAGCAGGGGAAGACCAAGGCAAGGGCCAACTGTAGCCGACCCTAGCATGCTACCAGAAGACCAAAGGTAGCCACTGAAAAATATGAGGAATGATAGACGGTACCATCCCTACAGGTCATCTGGACAGAATCAATCCCACAGAACAGAACCGAACTCGTTTCTATCTGCTCCAAATTCTGATGAAAGGATGGCACGCTTGTTCAGAGAGTGCGTCCAACGGGATCAAAGAGATCGACAGATAGGCGCTAGGGTAACCAGCCCTTTCGCCCGCAATATCGAAATTTCTATCACCCCCCGAGAATGGAAGATGCCAACAATGGAACCTTACAAAGGAACCTCCGACCCCGTTGTACACTTACAGAGATACACACAGCATATGCTCATGAGTGGAGCAACATTGGGAGTACTATGCAAATGCTTTCCACTATTCTTAGCAGATCTAGCTACCTCCTGGTTCTGCCATCTACCCCAAGGGTCCATCAGCTCATGGGAGATGTTGAAAGAAATGTTTATCAGCCAGTTCCGCATTCATGTGGAACAACCCAAGGATGCTTATTCCTTATCCAATATCAAACAGAAACCTAGAGAGAAGCTGCAGCAATATCTAACCCGATTCAATGCCGCAGCGGCCGCAGTCCAAGATGCCGATGAGAAGCTTGTCTTAATGGCCCTCTGTAGTGGTGTGCATCCGGATACTAAATTCGCTAGAAGACTAACAAAAGAAAAACCAGCTACTTTACCTGATTTCTTCCATGAAGCCGGGAAATATATGAGGCTTGAAGACGCTGCCACTGAGGGGCAGTCAGGGCAACAAAATAAGGCAACTCACAGCAACGCGCCCGCTGTAGCAAAGGACGTTCGAAGAAATGATTCTAGAGACAATGCCGGGGGCAAGAAGGGAGAAGAGCGCCTATATCGGCCAGGACCGAGATTCGACACTTACACTCCTTTGAATGAAACCGTCAAAAAACATCTTCATTGCCACCCAAGGCGAAGTTAGATACGAATGCCCACCATACAAGAAGGAATCAGATAACGCACAGAAGTCTGGAAAGTTCTGCCGCTTCCACGAATCTCATAGGCATGATACCAATGAATGCCATCATCTCCGGGGCTTGATTGAAGAACACATCAGAAGGAAGAAACTACAACGCTTTCTTGGGAAGGCCAGCCCTGTCTGACTTCCAAATTGTCCTAGCCCCATAGTGCCTAAAGATGAAATTTCCAACGGACAATGGAGTAGGGGAAGTAGAGGGAGACCAGGACGTTGCTCGAGACCGCTATGTAACTGAACTTCGCAACAACCACAGGAAGGATAAAGGGAAGAGTGTAGAGGTTGCCCTCTGCACAAAAAGTTTAGAAGCATAGCAACTAAAGAAAGCCCCTCTTCTTCGATATACCAGCGATCCCTTCAATGAATTAGGCCCCAGGGACAGGGAGGAGGAGGCCACCGTCGAGCCTGCAGAGGCTATGGAATTTGTATCTATAGACAAACATGACTCGAGTAGACTATTGAAAATCGGGTCCCAACTAAAAACAGAGTTGAAGGAACAACTCATTGACTTTCTCCGCCACAACTTGGATGTATTTGCATGGTCACATGCTGACATGACCGGAATCTCCCCTGACATAGCATGCCACATACTAAACTTGAGAAGCTAGCATACTGTTTACTAATCACATCACGGAAACTGCGTCACTACTTCCAGTCCCATTCCATCAAAGTTCTAACCGACCAACCACTGAGGCAGGTACTCCATCGTCCCGACACTTCTGGGCGACTACTTAAATGGTGCATTGAACTAAGTCAGTATGATATCACCTATCACCCTCGCACCGCTATCAAGGGACACGCCATGGCCGATTTCATTGCAGAATTCACTACCAACGAAAGTAAAGAGCAATCGGAAATAGCAGAAGACATCAAGTGGAATCTCATCGTGGATGATGCGTCAAACGAACAAGGCTCGGGGGTAGGTGTGGTAATAATCACTCCTAGGGGAAATAAGCTGCACTATGCTATAAGGTTGGAGTTCGCTGCCACCAACAACGATGCATAGTATGAAACAGTGATAGCTGGATTAGAACTTGCCTTGGAAATCGTAGCCAATTCTTTGTGTCTTCATAGCGATTCTCAACTTATTGTTAATCAAATACTAGGAGAATTCCAGGCTCGAGAAGAATGACTCATAGCATATTTAAAGAAGACCAAGTTACTTCTCAGTCGATTGGACCACTACTTAGTCAAACACATCCCTCGGGAAGAGAACCAAGAGGCCGACGAATTGGCAAAGCAAGCAAGCGTGAGAGACGGCGATATTTCCGGAGCAGTAGCCATCTCGAAGCAACTGACCCCAAGTTTTGAGCAAGTGAATCTGATAGCTGCAACCGAAGAAGCAACTTGGATGACTCCCATCCGAGACTACTTACAAAGTGGCACACTACCCAACGGGCGTAACGAAGTCAAGAAAATCTTGAGGAAAGCTTCCCGCTACATAATACAAGAGGACACCCTCTATCAACGCGGATTCTCTAACCCCCTATTAAGGTGTGTCGCTGGAAGGGAAGCCAAGGAAATCTTATCCAACATTCATCAAGGAAGCTGCGGAGATCACACCGGAGGGCAAACTTTAGCAAAAAAGATACTCCGATATGGATATTTCTGGCCCACCTTAAGCAAGGACGCCTTAGATTTCGTCAGAAAATGTGACAGATGCCAGAAGTTTGCTAAAATTCCGCGGCTACCAACATCTGAGGTTACTCGAATGACCAGCCCATGGCCCTTTGTAGTATGGAGAATTGACTTAATCGGCAAACTACCAATGGGCTGAGGCGGGGCCAAATATGCTATAGTGGCAGTCGACTATTTCACCAAATGGGTGGAAGCAGAACCCCTGAATAAAGAATCTTCTGCAAAATTTATTAATTTCTTGATCAAAAATGTTCTGTGCAGGTACGGAGTCCCATTCAAAATCATATCAGACAATGGACTTCAGTTTGACAGCGAGGAGTTCGCCAACTGGTGCCAGGAGCACGGAATTCACAAGAGCTTCTCATCCGTAGCGTATCCCCAGGCAAACGGACAAGTCGAAGCCGTCAACAAAATTCTGAAAACTCTAATCAAAAAGAAACTCGAAAAGTCAAAGGGCGCTTGGGTGGATGAACTCCCTACGACACTGTGGGCTTATCGCACATCTTTTAGAACATCAACAGGGCATACTCCTTTCTCTTTGGCATACGGATCGGAGGCTATGCTTCCAGTTGAAACCATTGTGCCTTCCCACCGTAGGATCCACTATAACCCAGAAGAGAACGAAGAACTCCTTCACATGTCTTTGGATCTAATTGAGGAGAGAAGAAATGATGCAGCCCTCAAAGCAGCAACACACAAGCAAAAAGTGGCAGCACAATACAACTCCAAGGTCAAGCATTGCACCTTACAAGAAGGGGATCCTGTCCTCAAGCGAATCTTCCCTCGCCCCGGAGCACTAGATCCAATCTGGGATGGACCATATGTAATTCATAAAGATCTCCACAACGGAGCTTATATTTTGTCAACAGTGGACGGAGAGGTGTTCCAGAGGGCATGGAACATCCAACATCTCCGTCGATACTTTTCTTAACTTGTATTGCCCATATGAAGTGAATTAATAAAGAGAATCAGTGGACGTAGGCATTTTCGTGCCGAACCACTTTAAAAAAAAACCTTGTCTCTTTTTTAACTTGTTCCTTTATATCTTGGCTGCTTGTTAACTTTATCCTTTTCTGTTGGACAAAATCCTGTGCATGTAGCATTTCCATTCGAGGCACTCCACAGCGCAACTTCATCTGGACAAGACCTAACAGGTACTATGCGAATCTATGCCCTCGCCAATGAGACACTTTCGCTCCAGCATCCCTCTGCTGCGGGTTAACTCATTGCTCGCGACGGCCCTTAAAGCCAACTGTAATGAGCCGATTATAAGCCACCGAGAAGGCCGACTATAGCCGAGGCAGCTCATTACGGCGTTCGGCTCGCCGACAACTGTGAACCGACTATAAGCCCCAACATAAGGTGTGGCCAGTCAGGGGCAGTTCACGGTTGACGATCGGCACCCACGCTAGCCGGCCACAGTAAATAGAATAATACCCACGATTACGGGCCATAATGGCCCGGGTAGTTACTGTGCGCGATCTCGGCTCCGATGTGTCTTAAGTGCGGCTGTGGTAAAAAAGAATTAACTTCCCGCGGAGGCGTAAGATGGGTGACAAATGTCTCCAAGACCCACAGCTAGGGAAAGTGACTACAAAGCCCGTTTGCCACGAACTTAAGCACATCGAAGGCCTTCCGTGATTGGAAGTTTTACTATTTCTCATATTTCAATTTTATTTGAAAAACTTTTCTCCTATCCTCTATAACAATCCCTAAAGTACAGGACACGGAATAGGAGGCATTCGCTAATAGGAGTCGGAACCCACAATAGGACACTAGGCCGCATTCCATACTCAGTCACACAAGACATTCAAAACTGCCATCTACAGTTAGAACATGAAAGGCGGTATTTTCTTCTTTTATGTACAAATACATGACTATAATTTATTCATACATCACACTAGCATTGCAAGGCATGAAATTATGTTTTAAGCAAGAACTTGACATCAAACACAACTGAATTACAAGCATATGCATAGCTATATTTCTCATACAACATGGCAAAATAACAAAAGCATTCAAATACGACAGAATCAGCTTAAGTTTAAAAATTACACGCCAAAGATAATGTTGTTTATTACAAGTAGCATAATTACAACCTAAGAGTTACGTTACTGTTTTGAGACTAACATATACAACAATGTCAAGTCTACAAAAAGATATCCAGGTCTAATCAAGGAGCTGGCTGCTTCGGAGTTTTATCCTTGTCCTGTTGCCCACTTGTCCGGTCAAAGAAAGAATTCATTAATGATAGGCAACCAAGTTAACAAAAAGACTAGAAAGGAAGACTTACCAACATCTGCTCCTTGATCATCTTGATCATCATCCTCTACTTGCACACCTGCCTCCTCAGCTGCAAGCAACCGCATGCCCTCCTTCACTGCCACCTTCTCCTCCTTGGTGAACTGGGCGGTAACCACATCCATCCTGAAGGCCACACCACCCTCCTTATCCGCCTCAGCCGAAGCCTCCTACTAACCGTCCTGGAGACGTAGTCGGTTATTGTCCTCTTCTTGGAGTTATTGAAGAGGATTTACAAAAGAAGAGGAGGAGTCAATCTACATCCGAATCTCTTCCTGGCCCTCCGGCCCCACTCCAGCCTATTCATGATATTGAGGAGGAGGACACCGAGTTTATACCTTCTAGAATTCCACTTATAAACAGTTCAAAGTCATTCGGCAGTTCAAGGCTACAAAGTCCTTCGGCATTTCCAGCATGAGATTCATTCGGTAATCGACATCACCAGTCTCATTCGGCGGCTCAAAGCCAAAGATTCGTTCGGTAATCGACATCATCGGTCTCATTCGGCGACTCAAAGCCAAAGGTTCATTCGGCACCAGACTCATTCGGTCGTTTAAAACCGAAGGTTCGTTCGGCACCAGATTCATTCGGCCATTCAAAACCGAAGGGTCATTCGGTACTCATTCCCCTCTTGCCCATTCGGTAAGTCATGTTCCTAAGCCCACTCGGCAATAACACGCTCGGCAGAAGAAGATCTCACCTGGTTCGACAAAAGTTGAGAGCTTGATTCGGCTAACACGTTTGGGTTCGACGAAGACAAAGGTTTGGCTCGGCTAATGAGGGATAACGATGGCATTAGACCCTTACTTATAGGCAAGATATAAACGACCGGACCAAACGGCTCGGTACTCCGAACCAGATAGGAATGACCGAACAAAAAACAAAGCATGCCATGTGCATGCACATGCCCTACTTTGGGGGGCAAGTGTTGGGTGAGTTTCAGCCGAACCAGCCTTCTCCAAGCTACTACCGAACCAGCCTTCTCCAAGCTACTACCGAACCAGCCTTCTCCAAGCTACTACCGAACCAGCCTTCTCCAAGCTACTACCGAACCAGACTCACAACCACAGAACTACCGAACCAACTCCAAAGCAGCCTTCACCGAATCAAACATCAACTCCTCTCCCATGCTTGCCGGACCAAACCTCTTCCATGCTTGCCGAATCAACACTACCTCCCATACCACCGAACCAACTTACTTCCCTACTATCCGAATCAACTCCTACTCCACTACTATCCAACCATCTACCACCGGACCGGCTACCTCCATCCACTGCCGAAGCAGAGGCAAGGGAAGCCACCACTGGACCAAGCTCCTACCGGACCACCTACCACCGGACTAAGACATCCCGGACCAATCTCCTATCGGGCCAGATCGCGTCAGCCCAGGCCCATCAGCAGCTGTATACATCCAAGACCCCTACCCTCAGCCTCACTCTATAAATAGAGGGGCAGGGGTACAACAATGGGGACAAGTTTGAGAGCTCAAGCACGGAGAGAACTTTCAAACAACTTTCAGATACTTGTATCAAAGCTTTGTACTTGTAATCTAAACAAGAAAAGAGAAATAATATATAAAGTGGACGTAGGCACATTCTGGCTGAACCACTATAAATCTACGTGTCTTTTACAGTTTAGTCCCTGCTTTTCATATATTTGCATAAATCACTCAAATCACTAAGAACAGCATAAAATCAACTAAATCATACGACTTTGAGGTGTTTGTCCATTTTTTGTGCAAACAGAATCCGTTTTCCAATACGTGCATTTACGGACTTAGTTGTGCCCAACTACTGAAATATCAAGCATTTTAGCTATATTAAATATTTATTTTAAACCTAGACATTATGATAATATCAAATGATTTTATATTGAAATGTTTTGGTTATCGTAAGGCAGAAACCCGTCCATATTTATGTGTGGCATGGTCTTACGAGATACTTTTGGTCTGAAGGTTTTTATAAAGTTAAAATCTTATGCTTTACTCTCACCAAACCCATGTCTGACCCGGGGTTTTATTTTCTTTCCTTAAAAATCTTACGTACTCAGATTTGTATAACTAGCTAAGTGATCCAGGTCACGGATTCATTTTGGAGGAGCCTGGAGCAGGTGGCTTCACCAATAGCTAGTTATTATCTTATTACATTGTGTATGTGTGTATGTACTTTGTAATAGTTATGTAGGAATAGACAGTTATAACTATCCCAGTTTGGAATTTGTATTGTATGACTCCGATGTACTATTATTATAGTAATCACTCCATATGATCTTATGTTGATTATTGTATATTATTCCGTTGCATTGTGAGATTCTTTGTTGTTTAATTTCTTCTTGTTTTTCTTTTCTTTACCCCCACAGTTCATCTTTCAAAGTAAGAAAGGCGGATCGTTACACTTGGTATTACAGATTAGGTTGAGCAAACACCTAGGTTTTGGGTTGGGGTTAACTTCGAGAGTGCGTATTTGTAAATTTTATTCATATACATATAAATATTTTCCTGTTAGTTAGATAAGCTTTGATAGGATTGATTAGTACCCTTTCTTAAGTTTTACCCCGTCTAAGTATCCTAAAAATATCTTACTTTATTCGGGTAGTAAGAATGAGTTTGAGAATGGAATGAGGAAGGGAAACAGTAGCACAACAACCATAAATGGTAGAACCCCAGATGTTAGAAGGATTGGAATAATGGAAGAAGCATCCCTAGTGCAGCCTCGAGCATGCTTCGTAGTTCTGTGCAAAGATTTCTCAAATCTAGGAGGAAAACCTTTCAAGGGTACATAATCCATCATTTAAGTACAAGCTTGGCTAGGGTCATGTGAAAATGTTTTCAAAGGTTTGGACACTTCCGATGAATAGAAACAGTTCTCGGCATCATGGCAATTGCAAGAGGGCGCAACTGCATGGTGGGATTCTGTCACCATAAATATTCCAAAAGATGAGTTCTCATAGGCTAGATTCAAGGAAGTGTTTGAAGATCAATTTATTCTAGCTGTAGGGAAAACTCACTTATATGGGAGTTTCATGAATCTCAAGCAGGAAGACATGTCAATAGCTGAATATGAAACAAAGTTTAATGAGTTATCCCGTTTCAGCTCTGGATTTATTGACACACCGATAAAGAAGAATGAGATGTTTGTTTGGGTATGAGAGAAGAGTTTCATGAAAAGATGACCGCTCATGTAAAGGGACCCTTCATGGATTTGGTAGATATGGCATTAAGATATGAAGTGCTTTTGAGGAAGAAGCCAGTACCAGCGGCAACACCCAGTGGCGGTTCTATTAACCCAAACACAAGGAAGTTTAATCTGAACTGGAAGAAAAAGGGGAAGGGAAAACCGGCAGGAGGAAATTTAGGAGGCAAATTCAAGGATGCTACATGTTTCAAGTGTAATAAAAATGGCACATTTCACCAAACTGTCAGTGGAAGGATTCTATCTCTCCAATGTTGTAGAAGATGCTTTGTTACAATTGCCACCGGCTTGGGTACATGGTTAAGAATTGCCCATTGATGAAAAAGGGAGAGCAAGTTAAAGTTTATGTTATTAAGGAAAAGCACTCAATCTCTGAAGATTTTAAAGGGAAGGGAGTCTTGGAAGGTACTTTATTTATTAATAGCATTTTTGTTAGAGCATTGTTTGATATCGAAGCTTCTCATAGTTTCATCCCTAAAGAATTGGTAGATAGATTAGAACTTATCCCAAAATTTGTAAAAACTCCTATCTGTGTGTCAAATCCTGTTGGTGGTATGACTAGTCTATGTTTAGTTTGTGAGAATGTACAAATTTCCTACCTTACCCATCATTTCCCATGGAACATGTTTGTGCTTGATTTTAAAGGTTTTGATGTTTTGCTTGGAATGAATTGGCTAGCTAAGTATAGTGCTATCATTAACTGCGTTAATCAGAGGGTGGTGTTGAAAGCCAAGATCGGAAGGGTATTGGAAAGGATATCGTGTGAGGACTAAGATAATCGTATGAGTAGTTTCTTTTATTCCTTAGAAACATCCCAAGAAGAGCTAGAGTCTATATTAGTAGTTAAAGATGTCCTAAATATTTTTGAGCCAGTTAGCAGTTTGCCTCCCCGTCAAGAAATTGAATTATGTATTGACCTAATTCCCGGTGCGAGACCCATTATGTTAGGAACTGAGATGTTGGTTTTGATGACAACAACCTTTTTAACTTATCTTATTATAAAATATATACTAACACTATTGTCTAGATAGATATGTATATGCAGGAACTATGCAGGATATACATACATACATACGTATACATACATACATACGTATATATATATATGCAGGTATTGATTACTGAAGACTGATCAGTATAAAGACCCAAGACTCAAGATTCAAGATTCAAGACTCGAGAGTATCAAGATCAAGATTTCAAGGTATGTGTCTAGTTTATTGTTAAAACTTCATAATAGCACAAAAATCTTCATTCCATATTTCATTTGGGATGGAACCCATTTCTACCTTCTTAGTGGCTTACAAACCCACAACAAGTAGCTTACAAACCTACGACAAGTGGCTTACAAACCCACGAACATCCTGGTTTTGTACAAGTTCTCGAGTCCTGATGTGATGAGATATTATGTAGGAAGAAACTTGCAAAACTACTTCAAAATGGTTTTTCAAAATGATTTTCAAAACTGCTTTTCAAAATGTTTTAGCTTTAAAAATTATCATTTCAAATGATTTTCAAAAAGATGTTTTAGCCTTAAAATATTCTTTGTTTTTGTTTTTTAAATAAACTCTTGTTTTAAACTTCACATTGTTTTTAACTAAGGGATGTCGACATCATAGGATACCCCATGTCGACATGGTGGCCGTTAAATTCAAAAGTTTCAATTTTCAAAAGAAGTGTCTATTCGTTTAAATCTCTTCACGAATGGTTATGACCGTTACTGGTCTATAAATAACCTTCACAAATGAATTTTTTAACTAACTATTTTTCTTATTTTCTTCACTCCTTCTTCTCCACAAATCCATATTCTAAAATTTTCATATTTTTAAGATCGTGCCAAAATTCTGTCGAATTCTCAAGTGAATCAAATTAGAATCTCATTCTTGTTTGTTTCTCTGCCCTCTCTCGAAGATCAAAGTGCTATTCAGAGTTATAGGATCAATTTGTAATCAAAAGTTTATCGAGTCTCTCTATAAGGTGTGGTTGTGCCTGGAAATCAATTGGGTAATCTTGTGGCCCGTAAATCAAGAGAGTTTGCCCCGGACTCGAGAGACAGGAGGGTACCTCAAGGCCTTTAGAAATTGAGGATTGTAATCTCGACATTGATTTAATAAAAATCTTTATGAGGTGTTTTGCCTTGGTACAGGACTAGACGTAGGGTAACTCCGAACCAGTATAAAATCCGGCGTGTTCTTTCCTTTTACTGCTTTTTATTTACTTTCTACATCTGTGTTTGATTCTGTGATTGTTCTGTAATTAAGTTCTGCATTTATTTATATCATAAATTTTAAATTAGTCCATATAAGTCTTAAAATCCATTAAACACTATTCACCCCCCCTCTAGTGTTAAATTAGCCTTAAGATCCTTAATCCGCACTCCTTTACAAATGGTATTAGAGCATTGGTTTTCATAGTTTTCATAATTTGAAACTTGAAAATTATTTTAATGGCTACCAACACTGGTAATGTCAACTCTGGCACTAGTTCTATTAACACTAACACTAGTTCATTAGTAGAAGGCCAGTCTACTGTCAGACCACCATTTTTCAATGGCAGTAATTATGCATATTGGGCTTTTAGAATGAAATTTATTTACAATCAGTAGGATTAGACACTTGGAATATCACACAAACTGAGTATGTTGAACCAACTACCGGTTTTTCCCAGTGAACTACTGAGCAAAAGGGTGTTGCACAAAATAACTCAAAGGCCATGAATATATTATTTTGTTCTCTAGATAGGAATGAGTTTAATAGAGTGTCTATTTGTAAGTCTACATTTGAAATCTAGAAAACTTTGCAAGTTACTCATGAAGGAACAAGCAAAGTTAAATAGACTAAAATTTCCATATTAACTAATCAGTTTCAATTGTTTAAAATGCATGCAAATGAGTCCATTTCCGACATGTATTGTCGATTTCAAGTTATTGTTCATTCACTAATTGCACTGGGAAAAAGCTTTTTGGAGGAAGACCAAGTCAGAAATATTCTAAATTCACTCACTCAAGAATGGGATCAAAAGACACTTGCAATAGAAGAACCAAATGATATCAGTCTAATGAAAATAGAAAGATTGATTGGGAATCTGATGTCTTATGAAGTTCAACTGCAAGGAAGAAGAGAAAACAAGGCTACAGAAAAGTAGTCATTAGCATTCAATGCAACAACTGAAGATTCTGAACCAGACAGTGATGAGGAGATTGCATTCATGACAAGAAACTTCTGGAAATTCCTAAAATATAGAAAAATGAATAATTACAAAAGAAACGATCAAAGAAATTCCAGAAATAATACGAAGAACATCAACAATGATAGATGCTACAATTGCAATAAAGTCGGGCATCATAGGAAAGAATGTCCGTATCCAGATAAACAATTGATCCCTCCAAACAATGATTCGTCAAGGAAAAGAAAGAAAGCATACACAGCAACCCTTGATGACTCAGACTCTTCATCCAGTGACGATGAAAAGAAGATAGATAATTCAAATCTGTGTTTCACTACTATTCATGAATCAGACGACGATGGGAGTATGGATCTAAAAATAGGTACGCATTTACATTTTTTTGTTTGAATGGATGCTTGTTTGTTTGCTTGATTTATTTTTAAATTCCTTGAATTTTAAATTCAAATTTATCCCTTGAAATCTGAATTTTAAATTCAAAAATAATATTATTTTAATAATATTTTAAATATTAAATTATTAATATTTAAATATTATTATATTTAATGTTATCACAGGAATTATATAAGTAGAATATAGGATATAATATATACATTTATTAGAAATTAGGAATAGACACTTGTCCTTTGATTCAATAGGCACATGTCGACATACCTGGATACCTTATGTCGACATGCCCCTCAGAAATTTGATTTCAAAATTTGAATGCAAACTTTTGAATTTCCCTCCACCTTTTCACCAACTTCAATGCTCTAGAAAGATGCCTCTTGATCAGAGAACATGTCTATAGAATCTCTATTTAATTCACTCTCTTTATCATCACTTTTCACTTTTATTTCAAATTTCAAACTTATCTTCATTATCTTCAACTCCTCTCAAACTTCTTCAATGTCCTCACTCCTAACACCATTAGACTTCCAAAATCTATCAAAAACTTTCTCTTTAATGACCTAGAAGCTATCAAAGCTTACATCAACTATGTAAACTTTGGTAAAATTCATATGGAGAAATTTGCTATTTTTTGAAGATTTTCCTTCTTATGAAATTGAAAATCTTTTTCAACAATATTCTATTCTTAGTGTAGTAGATAACAAACAAAATGATTTTGTATGTTATCCAAACCTTGTTAAGATGTTTTATGCGAATTTAAATCGTGGTTTTTATGATGGGCAAGATGGACAAATTTGGAGTAGTGTTAAAGGAACACAAATAGTTTTGGATTGTGAAATTTTAGGAAATATTTTGGGATGCAAGTATACCGAAATAAATCTCTTGGAATTTCAAATAAATGAAAATGATCGAGAGACATTTCATCATATCTTTGAAGGGGATGACAATTTTGAATTCAAAAATCGTTATTTTCGTCCAAAACCAAGAATTGTTAACCTTCTTATTCAACACACCCTTATACCAAGGTCGGGAAACTACAACAACCCAACTTTGAAAGTTTGCAAAGCTCTTTTTTGCAATTTTTGGAAATTATGATATCAATTGGGCTCAGGTTATTTTGGATGAGCTAAGGCCCAAGAATTTTACTATGGGTGAAAACACATTATATCATGGAATTTATCTCACTCGGATTTTTAATTACTTTGGAGTCGATTTCAAAAGGGAAGAATTTATAACTAGAAAAGTGTTCAACCATGGAAACATTTCCCTTATGCAAATTCTGTTAGTGTTTCAACCATATGAAACACTTACGGAAAAGGAAGGAAGGCTTGCGCACGAAGAGATGGAAGAAATGGAGGAAGGAGAAGAAGAAGAAAAAGGAAGAGGAGAAGGAAGGAATGGAAATTGAAGAGGAGGAAGAGGAAGATCAAGAAACTTCCTTAGAGAGTATTGAATATCCTACTAATCCCGCTAATCCATCCAATAAGACCATTCTCAATAATCAAAGAATTATAGTGGAAAATCAAAAGACACTCAAAAGATCAATGAGTAAGAAAATGGATAAGATTTCCACTAAAATCGATAAGTTCTTTGGGAAAATTAGTAGAAAACTTGGACTATCATCTTCTTCATCTTCATCTAATTAGTTTTAGTTCATGTTATCTTGTTTACTTCAAGTTCTATCCATGTATTTTCCGTTATTTTAGTTAATATTATGTTATTTTATGTAATGTTGACTAGAATCATTAATGAAATCTTTTATTTACTGTTATTCAACTTCACTTGTCTTTGTAATTGCTTGTTTTTTTATTATACAAATTATAGTTGCATAGATTTGTTCATAATATTCAAAACAAAGCAAATTGTCACTTTAGGCAGAGGCATGTCGACATCCCCCATCCCCCCATGTCGACATGCAACGGGCAGAAAGTAGTTACACTTTCAAATTTTAATTTCATGTAACTAATTTGTGTCTATTCATTTTAAACGACTTTCTATCCTTCTTTATACCTGTTTCTTCCAGATTAATTTATCAAACTTCACTTCTAATCACTCCCTTTCATATTTCTTGAATTATGGCTTCTCCGATTAAGAATCTAATTGACAATCTTGAGGAAACTCTCACTTCCTTCAAGAATATTCTTACATTCATACTTCGTAATCAGCGTCACTTAGAATTGAGTCAAATGCAGATGATCAAGGAGCAAGAGAGACATTTCGACGCTCTTCGTTGGATGATCTCAGCTCTTAACAAGGACGATCTCGAAGGAAATCCACCAGTCACTCTCAACAAAGATAAAGAAGAATGGGATGCCATCAAAGCAGACCCTATCTTTAGAGAAGATGGATGGGTGTAAGTACTAAGGAATGTCTAGTCATTCTATATATTATTTGTTTGATTTGATTGGTGTGTTTTAAACCTTATTGGCTTGACTTATTTAAAAACATTTAGTGTGGTTTGTATATATGATTGATTGAATAACTACTGTAAATATGATTGGATGATGATTAATTTACTGCTATATTACACTTATGATCACACTCATGATCATATTTCACATTTATGGTCACATTTCATATTATGATCACACTTAGCATTTATTACACTTATATATGGATTACTCTATTTGTATTATGGTTGATTATCTTATATCAAGTTCAGGGAATTTATTAGCAGGATGTTTTTGTTGATGACAAAGGGGGAGAAGTTATAAAATAGTAATTGGCTTGGAATAAGGGGGAGTCATGGAGTAAGGGGGAGTTATGATAGGAATTATGGTATGGTAAGTATATTTTATAAATATAGGTTGTCATCATCAAAAAGGGGGAGGTTGTTAGGAACTGAGATGTTGGTTTTGATGACAACAACCTTTTTAACTTATCTTATTATAAAATATATACTAACACTATTGTCTAGATAGATATGTATATGCAGGAACTATGCAGGATATATATATATATATAAATATATATATATATATATATATATGTAGGTATTGATTACTGAAGACTGATCATTATAAAGACCCAAGACTCAAGATTGAAGACTCTAGAGTATCAAGATCAAGATTTCAAGATATGTGTCTAGTTTATTGTTAAAACTTCATAATAGCACAGAAATCTTCATTCCATATTTCATTTGGGATGGAACCCATTTCTACCTTCTTAGTGGCTTACAAACCCACGACAAGTAGCTTACAAACCTACGACAAGTGGCTTACAAACCCATGAACATCCTGGTTTTATACAAGTTCTCGAGTCCTGATGTGATGAGATATTCTGCAGGAAGAAGCTTGTAAAACTACTTAAAAATGGTTTTTCAAAATGATTTTCAAAACTGCTTTTCAAAATGTTTTAGCCTTAAAAATTATCTTTTCAAATGATTTTCAAAAAAGATTTTTAGCCTTAAAATATTCTTTGTTTTTGTTTTTTAAATAAACTCTTGTTTTAAACTTCACATTGTTTTTAACTAAGGGATGTCGACATCATAGGATACCCCATGTCGACATGGTGGCCGTTAAATTCAAAAGTTTCAATTTTCAAAAGAAGTGTCTATTCGTTTAAATTTCTTCACGAATAGTTATGACCGTTACTGGTCTATAAATAGCCTTCATAAACCAATTTTTTAACTAACTATTTTTCTTATTTTCTTCACTCCTTCTTCTCCACAAATCCATATTCTAAAATTTTCATATTTTTAAGATCGTGCCGAAATTTTGCCGAATTCTCAAGTGAATCAAATTAGAATCTCATTCTTGTTTGTTTCTCTGCCCTCTCTCGAAGATCAAAGTGCTATTCAGAGTTATAGGATCAATTTGTAATCAAAAGTTTATCGAGTCTCTCTATAAGGTGTGGTTGTGCCTGGAAATCAATTGGGTAATCTTGTGGCCCGTAAATCAAGAGAGTTTGCCCCGGACTCGAGAGACAGGAGGGTACCTCAAGGCCTTTAGAAATTGAGGATTATAATCTCGACATTGATTTAATAAAAATCTGTATGAGGTGTTTTGTCTTGATACATGACTGGATGTAGTGTAACTCCGAACCAGTATAAAATCCGGTTTGTTCTTTCCTTTTACTGCTTTTTATTTACTTTCTGCATCTGTGTTTGATTCTGTGATTGTTCTGTAATTAAGTTATGTATTTGTTTATATCATAATTTTAAATTAGTCCATATAAGTCTTAAAATCCATTAAACACTCCTTCACCCCCCTCTAGTGTTAAATTAGCCTTAAGATCCTTAATCTGCACTCCTTTACACGTTATTCAACCCCTCCAAAAAATGACCCGAGAGAGAAGCAAGAGCTAATAAATCAAACCAATGATTTGTTAAGAAGTGGGCTGATTAGACCGAGTCACTTAAGTTGGGGATCGACGGTAGTTTTTGTAACTAAGTCTAATGGTTCTTTAAGATTGTGTGTGGACAATAGGGAGTTGAATAAGCAGACCATTCAGAATAAGTATCTGTTACCCCCACATAGATGATATGTTTGACCAACTTCATGCCGCTAGAGTATTTTTCCAAATGGACCTTACTGCAGGTTTCCATCAGTTAAGGGTAGCGCAAGATAGTATACCCATAACTCTTCTAGAGGCCCTGACTTTTTCTATGAGTGGTTGGTTATGCCTTTTGGGTTGACCAATGCACCTGCGTTTTTCATTGATCTTTTGAATAGAGTTTTTAGGGATGTTCTTAATAAGTTCGTGTTAGTTTTCATTCACTACATTCTTATCTACTTAAAGATTGCGGAAGAGCATAAACACCATTTGGAAGTGGTGTTAGAAACGTTAAGGAAACAACATTCTCAAGACTAAGTTTTCTAAGTGCCACTTTTGGCAATCAGAATTAAGATACCTATGTCATGTTGTGTCGGAAGATGGCATCTCAGTTGTTAACGCTGAAAATTAAACGCTAACACCCGGTGTGTGTAATAACAATGTGAAAGCACCACCCGTTGGTACGGGAACAGAATATAAGCTGAAAATAGCAGAAAACGGTAAAGGAACAACAGATTTATAGTGGTTCGACCCGTAATTGAGCCTACGTCCACTTTATAGTCTTTTATTGCTGATCTGGTTACAATTTGATACAATGCACTTCGAATACAATTCACTTCGATCACTCAAACACTTCAGATTAGTAACTCAAACTTTGACGATGAGATTTGTCGAATCCATGTCGGGTATGTAGAATCTCGTTCAAAGCTTGTTGTAGTATCTTCGATGTTTGGAGTTCTTCGAGTCTTGGATGAGTTGAGAATTCGGCAGAGTAACAGCGCTTTAGAAAATGATTGGCCCAAAAGGTCCCCCCATTGTTGGAGTTGGGGCTGTATTTATAGGGAAGATTCTGGGCAGAATTTTGTCCCAAGTCTTAGGTCGTGTACGACCTAAGTTAGGTCGTAGGTCGCGAGCGACCTAGGATAAGTCGTGGGCCTTGTCTGAACTTCGTTGAGCCTTGTTGGTAGGTCGTGAGCGACCTAGTATAAGTCGTGAGCGACCTAAGATAGGTCGTGATCCACTTTGAAACTTAGGAAGTGTAGCTTGATGGAGTTGCACTTGGTCTTATCTGAAGAAGGTGGCAAGTGGTAGGTCGTAAGCGACTTAAGGAGTAGTTGCAGAAGTTCTTAGGTCGTTGAGCTGATTTGTGAAGTTAGGTCGTGAAGCTCTAGGTCGTTAACTCCTTAGCTCGTTAAATTGTCTCTGTAGTTAGGTCGCTGACTTCTGGGTCGTTAGTTCGTAGGTCCTTTCAGTAGTTAGGTCGTAAAGTCCCTTAGGTCGTCAGGTCCTTTCAGTAGTTAGTTCGTAAAGTCCCTTAGGTCGTTAGGTCCTTTCAGTAGTTAGGTCATAAAGTCCCTTAGGTCGTTAGGTCCTTTCAGTAGTTAGGTCGTAAAGTCCCTTAGGTCGTTAGGTCATCTCTGTACTTAGGTCGCCAAGCTTTTAGGTCGTGAGTGTTTTAGGTCGCAGAGTTTTAGGTCGCAGAGTTTTAGGTCACATAATTTTAGATCGCTAGAAAACAAGGAGTTAACATTTGCCCCTCGAAATATACGCCTAGGTCGTAGGTCGTGTGCTTCGATCTAACTTTGCTAAGTCGTGAGCGACCTAAAAATCGTGCTAACTCGTGTACCTATTCGCCTTCTTTCCAGCCTCATATAAATTTGCTAGGTCGCTGCCTCCTCCTTACTCGCCTGCTTCGATTTCCCGCTCTGCCATTAATAGAATTCTGTGATTTTAAAGGCGAATTCAAGTTAATCATTCAGCGATTCATCCTTGCTATTAAATTACGTAAGTATCTTTGATCTTTATCCATCCCACGATCACCATCGAACCATGATTCTAATCTCCGGACCTCAAACTGATTTTGTACGCCGTGCTTCACTTTGAATCATGTTGTGATCAGTTTTTGATCGTCATTGGTTATCGTTGTCGTTGTGATTCACGAGCGCACAGCAGTGAGTTAGATCTATGATAGATCGGAGATATGTTGAATCAGTTTTCGAATGATTTGGTGGTATGAAAAGATGATGATCTTCACGAATAGGATGATGGATTTAGTTGTATTGGCTTTAACGGGTTATCGGGTCTGGCGAGTTATTGCGTGGGGAGGAAGTTTGCGACTTAACGAATCCGAGCGACTTAAGAAACTTTGCGACCTAAGGAAAAATTCAAACTAGGCTAGGTCGCTGAACGACCTAAGACTTGCTCGACCTAAGACTTGCACAACCTAAAACTTGTACTACCTAACTTTCTTGTGACATAGGCTTTTAGGTCGCGGCCGAGCTAACACTTTGCCTTAAACCTTTTTGATTTGCACAGTACGACTTAAGGAGGCTCCGACCTATACTAGGTCGCTGAACGACCTTGGACTTGAACGAATTCCGAGTTAACTTGCTTGAACTTTGAACTGTGTCGACTTAACAATTGACCGATCTAATTTCTGCTGCATAAGCTCTAGGTCACAACCGAGTTAGGATAATTTGCATTGCCTTGAACCTTTTGACTCGCACAGTACGTTCTAAGAAAATCTCCGACATATGCTAGGTCGCTGGACGACCTATGACTTGTAAAGTTCTGGGAGAATTTGACTGAACTCGAGCTTTAACTGTGTTGCACTTTTTGCAGATTGTTTTAACTTTAATGCTAATAACCTGTTTAAACACAATATTTGCAGAAAATTGGGACGAATATACTGCCATTGACTGCCTATATCAAATGACAGATTAGTCGATAAAGAATAATCAACTTAAATGAACTTTATGAATGAAATGCTGTGAAACAACAAATTCAAGTGAAGTATTAAAGCAAAGCTGAAATAACCAACTAAAGCTGATTTGTTTGCATCAACACAGCATTGTATTTGGACTTAAGATAACAAGCCTTGAAATTTTATAATCGACAAATGTCAACTAACTTGATCTCAGTTATATTTGCTTGTTATTGTATTAGTTTTGCACAACACTTCACACTTTTAGGAAACATGCACCTTCATATTTGAATATCCAGTTCCTTGTGTAGAATGACATCTCAACAAGAAGATACAGGACCAGCTGGAGAAGCTTTTCCGATTGCTAACCCATTGACTGATCCTCCAGAAAGGACTTCTACCACCTTGAGCCATAAAGTTTTCAGACAATTGTGTATCCAGTTCGGCATCGCCGAATCAGATGCTTTATTTCCTGGAGCAAATGATACTGCTGACAGGCCACCTCTTGGTTTTATTGCAGTTAATCGTCAAATGTGCTTAAGCGAAGCTATTCCTCCCTTTAATGACTTTCTCCGAGAACTTTTTTTTCGATTAGCTATCTCTCCCTTCCAGCTACACCCTAATGGCTATGCCATAATAATGGGGTTGTGTGTGCTGTTCAGAAGAATGCTTAACCGTCTTCCTAGTTTCGAGGAGATTTCCTATTTGTGCACTTTTGCGAAGAACAAAGATCACCCTTCGATTATACTTGTGAGAGGCGCAAGAAACCGCAGATTGATTCTAGACTTGCCCGATAGTGCACATGGGTTTTTGAGTCAATTCTTCTTTGTCCGCTATCCTCCAGGATTTTATGCCATCTGGAGAGTCGAAAATAAGATTGCCTTTCTCCGCTCTCTTCATTTTCTGAACTTTTCGGAACTCAAATTGTCAAATGCTTAACTTCGTCCTTTACTTTTTGCAGCACTTCCTCCTCCGCTTAGGGATCCCAGCCACAAGCCGACCCTTGAAACTCTGAGTGTTGTGGCCGCCGAAGAGAGAAGCGCTAAATTTTTGCTGAAAGATGAATTTCTGCATCAGTTCGGACTTTTACATTCCTCCAGATCGACTCGGATTCGTGAAATCTCTAGTTCTGATACAGAAACATTAGCTGCCCCGGGTTCTCGAGTAGAGACATCAAATGCCCCAGCTTCTGCGGAAGAAGTTGCATCGGAAGGACCTATTGTAGAGGCTGCATTAGTGAAGTGTTCTACTTCTATCGATATTGCGGGATCATCTGGGAAACTCACACTTTCCCCAGTAATCGAAGAAGAAGAAATTCCTAAATACTCCGGGAATGTTGATGATAAAGAAGTTGAGGAAAAGAGTCCTGCCAAACACGATGGTGATGACACTTTTGATGACTTGAGCGATCTAATGATTACTTCACAAGAGCTCTTTAAAGATGATATAACTAAAGTTGCTTCCTCAGCAGCTGAAGTAACATCTTCCTTGCAACAAATTTCATCAGCTCAAAAGCTGACTCCTGCTTCACAATCCGCTATCACTCCCCAACCAAAGAGTGGTCTGTAGCATGACGCGCATAGTTTACACGCCACACACTTAGAATTTTTTGGTATTTATACGCATTTATCCTCTTTTTCTAGAGATTTCTAAACTTCATTTCTTTTCCATTTTCAGATTCTCCGATGGGGCGAAGCGGATCATACTTCGATAAATTTCAGCGTCACGGAAGCCGTGACACTTATGATTTTAGGCGCTATCTTTCTACTCATAGAGAAACCGATGAAGAAAGAGCTATTAGGAAGGCTCAAGAAAGGCGAGATTATGAACATCAATATGGGAGGAGGGATGAGCAACACGACTCTTCTCATAGAGGCGATGATTCCCATAAGCGAAATTCTTATGACGATAAAGGGAAGAGTCACCTTACTGGAGATCCAAGCAAGCGGGTTAAGCTTGGTGATGCGCCTGCTATTTCTGAAAAGTCTGATGCTCCTACCTTTGCAGAAATTCCATCTGATTCTCCAGTTCTCAAGAAGTCTAACATTCAGACAATTATCAATAGGCCTCAGTATCAAGTCGGGGACAGTCCTCCTACACTTCAAAGCCGATTCCCTAATTGGTGCTTAAAAGGGGTGCGTTTCGACTTGGACTTGGTGCCGATTGATAAGCAAGCTATGTTAAGAAATGTTGACGCTGTCAAACTTGATATTGATAGGATGTCTGGCTGGCAGAAACTTGTTGACGAGCTTCAAAGAGTTAATCATATGAATCTTGAAGCCATGTTGACTATGGAAAATGATCATTCGGAGTGGAAGAAAATTCTTAAGCAACACGATGCAGAGATGCAGAGTATTGCTGACGATAATGAGATACTCGAGGCTAAAGTCAAGAAACTTGAAGAAGATCTTGCCTCTTCTTCTGCTCTGCACTTTCAAAAAGAAGAAGTCTTTCAAAAGCAAGTGCGAGATGCGCACGCTGCTCAAAGGAATGCTGAGATGAACCTTGCGGCTGAGCAGCATATTACTGAAGAATATCGCAAAGATACTTCTCAGCTGCGGGAAACAGTTAACTCCCAGAACATAGAGATCGAATTATTAAAGCCTCGACTTTCTAAAGTTGAGAAAGAGCGTGATGGAGCAGTTGCCGGCCAAGTTGCAGCCATCGCCGAAAAAGAAGCGGCTGAACAGTCGCATGAGGCAACGAAGGCCAAAGTCAGCTCTTCCTTATTTGACTTTTATATCCACAGCGTCCTGGGGCGCGGAAGTCTCTCGTTTTTGGGGCCGGAATATGAAATCACCTTGGCTGAAGTATGGGAGGCGATAATCGATATGTTTGGTGGTGCTGATTATGCCGAAGCAGATCTTGAAGCAACTTATTTAGATGAAGATGCCCGTGCTGCACTTGTTAAGGGAAAGGAGCAACTTGCCCAAGTGTGAGCCGAAGCGACGGGAGAGAAGCGTTCCGAAAAAGAAGTACTTCTTGCTGCCCCTGTTCGTACTTCGGTTTCAGCTGATGCCGATATTATTGGCTCCAGTTCACACTCTTCGCCTCCTGCTAAAGTCGACAAAGAAATTGTGACCACCCCCACCGAGGAAGAGGCCCTGGACGATATTGAGGCTCAGAAATTTGAGATTGATCTTGCAAAGCCTACTTCTCCAGGTAACTTTGATGTCGACCCAAGTCAAGTAGATTTCTCATTTGATTTGACTGAGATCGATGAACTTCTTACTTACTACTTAAGCCCTGATGAGCCACTATCTTATCTTTTTTTTCAGAGAATACTGATTTTAACTTCTTTTCTTCTGTAGTGGAAGTACCGAAAGATGC
Source organism: Allium fistulosum (assembly GCA_030737815.1). Lineage (NCBI taxonomy): Eukaryota > Viridiplantae > Streptophyta > Magnoliopsida > Asparagales > Amaryllidaceae > Allium > Allium fistulosum. The sequence goes on along the minus strand of CM060904.1, from coordinate 1,119,113,868 downwards.
TCTAACTTCCCCTTCTCCGGCCGCTGTTCCTCCTCCTTCTCAAGTCACTCCTCTTTCTGCTTCTCAACCTGGATCACAAGGAGAGAAAATAGAAGCCCTCAAAGACTTGGACGATCCGGTTGTTTCGCAAGAGCAAAAGACTGGGGAAATTGAAGAAGGTGAAAAGACCCCGGAGTAAACTTACGATGACGACACAAAGCTTTCTGAGTTTTTTACTTCGGGTAGTGAGTCTTCTTTGAAAAAGAAGGGGAAACGCACGGTTTCAAAGAAAGGGAAGAAAAACACTTCTGTCGCTGGAGAAGAAGCGGAAGTTGACCCAGCTGTGCCTCTTTCTCCTTCCTCCCCGACCCGTCCACAGCGGCCTTAGAAACTAATCATTAGGCCGGGTAAAAGCTTCAAAGGTGAGAAGAAGGAGAAATGGGCTTGATTTTATTTTCTCCGTTTTGCTTTTTGCTTTTTCATGTGTTGACCGGAGATTGTGCGAGTACCGGTCCTCGCTTTCTTAAACCTGCACATGTATCAAATTTTATAATATGGAATATAATGATTCTTTGTTTGTACAAATTTCTTGTATATATTTGTGAATGCATTTATTCCATGTGTCTGCACAAGTTTCTTTGTATGATATTGCAGTGAGCTCGTGGTATGATGTTTGAGCGTTATTTAATATAGCTATGTGCCTCCATACCACGGCTCATCGCAATATTCTGAAAAGACTCATACTCTTATTTTAGAGGATAGTATTTCCATTTTCGAGGAAATATTATCCTGCTTTCAATAGAGTATGCCTTGTATCGGAGAAATTTCTCTCTTCAACTTTCGAGGGTGATCACTTTTATTTGTTGAAAAGTGGATTCTCATGTGCAGTGAAGCGAGCTTATGAAAAATGCTTTGTCATTTCAACTCTGGTGAAGTGGGTCTCCGATTTTTACACTTCAACTTAGGTGAAATATGCCTCCAAAGAGGTCTTTTTGGCATTTCTGAGATATAGCATGGTGGAATCTGTGGAGTAGCATGGACTCTGAAGATTAGCATTTTGGAATCTGTGGAGTAGCATGGACTCCGAAGATTAGCATTGTGCCTCCAGAGAGGTTTTGTGCTTCCGGAGAAGTCTTGTGCATCCGGAGAAGTCTTTATTTGATTGCCTGGAAGCTACTTTCTCACAGTTAAATGGATCCATGGGGCGGACGTAAGTTACTTAATTGGACGTTCGTTTGCACAAACGGTCGCAACTAGTTAACAAAGATCCTGCGCCTTCTGGTTCCACCAACCTCCTTGTTGAGAAGAGAACTTCCATTTTTTGGCGTGCCTCCGTAGAGGTCTTTCTGTTTGAACTCCGAAAAGTAGCAATTGTTGCTTGTGCTCTTTCACCATCTGCTCCTTAGCGATTCCTTGTTATCACTTCAAGTACATGCCCCATTTTTTTTTTGCAAATTGCTTGCTTTTTGCCAGAGAAATGCACTTTGTTGTTGAGTGATTTATGGGAATCGCCGAGTCTTGTGATGTGTTGAATAAGTAAGCTTTACTTTGATAGCCTGCAATATTAAATCGACATTTTAGCAATATATTTAAGATATTTGCACATCGAAATGAAACAGGCATTATATGGCATTAGAACACAAGATTTAATATTCTTTATTATTAATCCACCCTGATTTCTCAGTGGTTTACAATACAAGAGTTATACATCCATTATCATTTTACAAATTTAAGCAATGATGTTAAGTAAAAATTGGATGCAAGTGATTGTTGTTTCAGAGTCTCCAGATTGAATTTCCATTTCCACTGGATTCGTAGTTTTTGGTTCATATGCCAGAGATATTGGAAGATGCCCCAGCTGCAGTTTTGTGGGTAGTTAATAGTCGTCCCAACTCCTGGCTACTGCATAGGGACCTCCTGTGACAACGTTAATGACAAGCTTTTCAGATTCTTGGACCGCAGTGTTGTTGCCAGAGTCAGATTGATGGGCAGGGTGTTCTTGCCCCTGAGTGGATGAGGTTGGGTCTGCTCTGTTTTTCTTCACATATTGTTGCAGTTTACCCTGTTCCAGCAACTCTTCAATCACATTCTTCAACTGGCGACATTGGTCGGTGTCATGGCCAGGTTGATTGTGGAATCGGCAGAATTTCCCATTACGTACTGCACCTCTCCCCATCTCAGGTGGTTTAGGATACTTGATAACATCTTTTGTCGCGAAGAAGATATTTTCCGGTGTATCCGTTAGAGGGGTAAAATCTGAAAGATTAAAGCGGCGAGGTTTCTTCTCATTCTCCTGCTTCTTTCCTCCATCACTTTCCCTTTTCTGGTTTCCGGATTCTCTTTTGTTAGAAGTAACACCGTTATTCTTGACTTCGGCAACAGCCACTTTTGCCGGCGCGGAGAGGTTTTCCAGACGCATAAATTCGTCGGCCTTTTTATAGAATTTCTCGAGTGAGTTTGGCTCCTTCATTTTTAACCATCTTCCGAATTCACTTGATTTGTTGATGGCCCGCATCAGGTAAGTCAGGATCATACGGGGTTCTGCATTATCCACTTCGGCTAGGGCTATCTTGAATCGGTTCAAGAAAGATCTGGTAGATTCTCCGGGCCCTTGTTCAAGGCTGGACAGTGACATTATATCCTTAGCTTTTGAAGCATACAACATGAAATGATCCTTGAACTTTCGAGTTAAATCATAGAATTGATCTACGGACCGAATTGGTAGCTTTGTGAACCAAAGTAGAGCCACTCCTTCCAAGTATACTGGAAATTATCGGCATTTAATCTCATCTGATGCCCTCGCGTCGGTCATATGCCAATCGTACTTGTATAGAAAATGATTAGGGTCACTTGTCCCTCTATAAGCTGGAATAGTAGGAGGTATAAATTTTCTTGGAAACTTTGCTTTCAGGATCCTTTCAGTAAACGGAGTTCTGCTTGGCGCAAATCCCCAATCACTCTCGTTTTCTTCCCTCTGCATGCTCTCTTTCATGATTTGGCGAATCATCCCTAATAGGTACTCCTCATTGTTCAGAGGCATCGCCGGGTAGAAGTCACCTCTCCTTTCGGAATTTTGCCTGGGAAAATGCTCGCGAAAAGTTGGCTGCGGCCTTGGATCTTCAGCTTGGAAAGGTGGCATTTCGGCGGTGCCAGCTGCTCTTTGAGGAATATCTTTCTCCTGGGAATTACGAGCATCTTCAGTGAAAACTGTTTCATTGTTTTCTGGCTGTTGATTTGCCCCAAGTAGAGCGTTTAATCTGTCCATCATTAAAGCGTTTTGAGCTTCAATTTGCTGATATAATCCCGACACTGCATCGTATTATTTAGCCCTTGTGACTCCGATGTTAGGAGTTGCTTGATTTGCTGTTGGGGAAGCAGAGGTTCCCTCATGAGCATTTTCGGATCTGGTAGATCTACCCTTTCTTCTAGGAGCCATTATATCCAACAAACTTCTAGTCTTGAAAGAAACTTTTTCCACAAACTTTCATGAAGCAATGATGACAATAACCTGAGTTCACTTCTCAGTGAAAGCACCAAAATGTTAACGCTGAAAATTGAACGCTAACACCCGGTGTGTGTAATAACAATGTGAAAGCACCACCCGTTGGTACGAGAACAGAATATAAGCTGAAAATAGCAGAAAACGGTAAAGGAACAACAGATTTATAGCGGTTCGGCCCGTAATTGAGCCTACGTCCACTTTATAGTCTTTTATTGCTGATTTGGTTACAATTTGATACAATGCACTTCGAATACAATTCACTTCGATCACTCAAACACTTCAGATTAGTAACTCAAACTTTGACGATGAGATTTGTCGAATCCATGTCGGGTATGTAGAATCTTGTTCAAAGCTTGTTGTAGTATCTTCGATGTTTGGAATTCTTCGAGTCTTGGATGAGTTGAGAATTCGGCAGAGTAACAGCGCTTCAGAAAATGATTGGCCCAAAAAGTCCCCCCATTGTTGGAGTTGGGGCTGTATTTATAGGGAAGATTCTGGGCAGAATTTTGTCCCAAGTCTTAGGTCGTGTACGACCTAAGTTAGGTCGTAGGTCGCGAGCGACCTAGGATAAGTCATGGGCCTTGTCTGAACTTTGTTGAGCCTTGTTGGTAGGTCGTGAGCGACCTAGTATAAGTCGTGAGCGACCTAAGATAGGTCGTGATCCACTTCGTGACTTAGGAAGTGTAGCTTGATGGAGTTGCACTTGGTCTTATCTGAAGAAGGTGGCAAGTGGTAGGTCGTAAGCGACCTAAGGGGTAGTTGCAGAAGTTCTTAGGTCGTTGAGCTGATTTGTGAAGTTAGGTCGCGAAGCTCTAAGTCGTTAACTCCTTAGCTCGTTAAATTGTCTCTGTAGTTAGGTCGCTGACTTCTGGGTCGTTAGTTCGTAGGTCCTTTCAGTAGTTAGGTCGTAAAGTCCCTTAGGTCGTCAGGTCCTTTCAGTAGTTAGGTCGTAAAGTCCCTTAGGTCGTTAGGTCCTTTCAGTAGTTAGGTCATAAAGTCCCTTAGGTCGTTAGGTCCTTTCAGTAGTTAGGTCGTAAAGTCCCTTAGGTCGTTAGGTCCTTTCTGTAGTTAGGTCGTAAAGTCCCTTAGGTCGTTAGGTCATCTCTGTACTTAGGTCGCCAAGCTTTTAGGTCGTGAGTGTTTTAGGTCGCAGAGTTTTAGGTCGCAGAGTTTTAGGTCGCAGAATTTTAGATCGCTAGAAAACAAGGAGTTAACATCAGTTGATCCGGCTAAAGTAGCTGCTGCGCAAGATTTCAAGAGACCCCTAAACTCCCACAGAAGAGAGAAGCTTTTTAGGGACGGTGGGATATTATAGGAAGTTTGTTTGCGTCAAAATTGGTCACAAACACCATAAATAGTGAAAGCACCAGTACATGTACACAGATCCACAATATCCAAGAACAAATCTCAGATCCAAATAAAGTAGAGAATAAAATGAAGAAATAAGAAAATTAAAATGGAAGAAAGCAGGAAAGAACACAAGATTTATAGTGGTTCGGCAATCCGGCCTACATCCGCTTTTAATCAATCCTTTTTATTTCCATTGTACTATAGTTACAATTACAAGCCTTTAGGATCAATCACAAAAATGGAAGAGTTTTCGCGTCAGAGAAGGAGAAGATCCCCTTTTTAGTTGCCATAGGACTCCTATTTATAGGTCCTATTTATAGGTGTAGATCCAAAAATATCTGCCTTAAATCCTGGAATACCTTTTCTCTTATGTAGGTGGGCCCGCCAGATCGATCCAGAGTGATTTTGGATCGACCCAAGTATAATTCATATCGATCCAAAAGTAGTCCAATGAAGCCGAGATCAATCATGAACATTCTTGAGTGCATAAGGAAACTTCTCTGAAAATTTCATAGCATTTGGATTTATGGTTTGAGAGATATGATCGATCCAAGTTCTAGTTTGCATGAAGGCTAAAATATTTGTATCAATCAGCTCGCCTCGATCACCTTCATATCCATTCTATCCCCATATCCATAGCCGTGGCCTTTACATCGATCAGAGTTCCACGCCTTGATCCATATTGAGCGCTCCATCACTTGACTGGCTCCACTACTTCGTATCCATGCTTCGTATCCATCCATCTGATAACTTTCGTATCCATCAACCCATTCCTCTCTTCGTATCGATCCCCGCTCACCTTCTTCGTAGCGATCTTATGTGCCCATCTTCGTATCGATCCAGCCTTTGTCTGTTCGTATCAATCAATTTGGTTTCATCAATTCGTATCGATCAATGATGGATCGATATGAAATGCCATCCCAAACTCCTTCAACCGTCGCCTCGTGTCCATGCTCCATTCCTACTTTTGCATCAATCCTGAGCGTCCTGTTGAAATCATATAACTTCGTATCCATCCAGTTGTTTCCATGCATACGTTTCGTATCGATCCATATTGATCGATACAAAATCCATCGGTCCGAAGACCGATCGATCCAAACTAACTGCCACCATGATTGATACGAAGGTATCGATCCCAAGACCATTTTTCACCAATGTTGATCCATCCATAACTCAAGCATACAAACTTCGATTGACCCAAAATTTGAAATGTAGCCTCTCCAAGCCTTGTTCACCATTCCCAATCGATTCCACCTTGATTGGAGCTTGGTCCAATTTTGACGGTATCGATCATAGCCTTGTTTCCAATCAATCTCCATCCTGGTATCCATCCTTTTTAGCCAATTTGTTAAATCCCGGCCTTGGCCAAAAGGCGGGGTAACAAAGTTGTTTGATTTGGAAGGACCGGGAAGTTGACGTCCAGGTATAATTGACCTTTTAAAGTTATCGAAAAGAGTGGACCGTTCGCTTACAGAGTTGAATTACTAGAAAGGTTGTCAAGGGTCCATAATGTTTTTCACGTGTCTCATTTGAGAAAGTATGTTCATGATCCATCGTTGATTGTGGAGTCGTCAATTCAAGAGGATTTAGAGATAGAACTGAACTTGACGATGGTCGGGCATCCAGTTCATATTGTAGATCAGGATGAGAAGAGGTTGCACAGTAAATGGTGAAGTTAGTAAAGATTTAGTGGAGTGAGGATCCCCGATATTGTACTTGGGAGACGGTGAATCATATGAGGGAAGCTTATCCAGAATTGATGTTATGATAGTCAATGTTTGTTGTGTATATAGTGTATGCATTTTTTTGCTATGGATGCTTAGTGTATGTTTGTTATATGATTTTATGATATAATATATGGTATTTTTGAATTATTATGAGTTATCTCCTTGTTTGCTAATTTCGGGACAAAAATTTTTTAGGAGGGAGAGTGTAACAACCCAGGATTTAATCACTTTAATTATGAATATTTAAATATATTTTTAATAATTAGTTAATAGATTTTATAACTCAAATATACTCCTTTTAATAATAACTAATAATGGTGAAATAGTTCTCAAAATTTGTTTACAAAAATAATTATTTCTAAGAAATATAGAAAATGTCACCGGAAATCATTTTTCGAATTTTCGACTTTTCAGTGTCTAAAAGTTATCGAAAAACGTTGTGCACATTTGTGTAACATATATACACATTTATTTATAAGTTAGTATCATGATAAACAACATACATGCATATAATTAATTTAAATATATATATATATATATATATATAATAAGGTGATATGACTTATTATGAAAATTTAAAACAAATTAAAAACATAAGTGACATAAAATGTCAAGTCTTCGAAAAAATTAAGTACACATGGTACAAAGGCATGTTGGATTGGCAAAATGAAGGGGGACAAGGTATTCACATAAGGGGAGGGGGGAGGAGGAAGCATGTGTGGTGATGTGGCATCATTATAGTGGAGGTTAGGCACCTTAGGGTAAAATGGTAATTTGATTTATGCACATAGTATAAAAAGCATTTTCCTAACATTTCCACCCATTTTCATTCATTTCTATTTCATAAAATTTCCTGCTAAAGCTTTCATGTATATTTCCATGGCCTCCAATTTAGATTCTAAAGTTTAAAATCTAGTTTTCATTCACTTTTATAAATCTAAAACCTTATTTTAAGCTTCCTTCTTCCATTTCATCACTTCTCCTTATAAGACAAGTCCACATCATCCTTAATCAATCAAGGTCGAGCATAATATCCTCCTAGGCTGAATTATTTTTCATCCAAAAGCCCACAAAGACTCCACTTTTCCAAGCTAGAAGCAAAGACCTAGGCCGTGTTCGAGTTATAGAAAAAGTTAGCTTAGTTTCCTGAAATTTCGATGAGTAATTTTCTCACTTTTAACTAAGTTTGTAAAGTTATATTATAGCTTGCTTGGATGTTAAATATGATGCTTATTTAGGTGAAAAAAATGTTGATTGTATGTATGAAATTGTGCTTGGTTGTGGTGACGTATAGTTTGGAATATGGTAGTTAAATACTCAAGTCAGTTTGCATATTATAATCTATCTTGTATATGTTGGTTACGAAATGTTTACATGTTGTGATGTTATGGCTATTTAATCATGTATGTTGTGAACGTGAATTCATGATGGTATGCTAAGAACGTTAGCACCTTACTAGTTTAAAGCGACATGTTATTCTTTGTATAAAATACAAAATCTTTGATTTTAAAATTTGCAAAATGTTTTCATGTTTTAAATGCTTATTAGTTTTCCAAAATATGCTCTTATGTTTTAGTAAAGTTTTTCCAAGAGTTAAAGTTTTAAAGAAGTCTTAGAAATCAAATTTCAAGTTTGAAAATTTTGGGTCGTATAGCGATAGTCGCTATAAGTGCAGTGCGTGAAAACAAATTCTTTTAGAAACCTAAAAATGTTTTCACTTAGAAATATTTTAAAAAATAATATTAAGTAATTAAAAAGGTAATTATTATTTAATTATTTATTTAATAAATGATTAATTACTTAATTAATGAGTAATTAGTACTTAATCAGTAGTTAATAAAAGTAATTACTACTTAAGGATTAATTAATTAAGTTAATTTTAATTAGTTAATTAATTAAAGTTAATTATTATTTAATTAATAATTAAGGGTTAATTATTTATTAAAAATTAATTATTAATTATTAATTATTAATTTATTTATTAATTATTGATTCATTAAATTTAATTAAGATGTTAATTAGGACTTAATTAAGATTTAATTATTACTTAATAAAGGTTTAATTTATTTAATTAATAAATAAGGGCATTATTTAAAAATCGTTTTGTTTCAAAAATATCGGTTTGTTTTAAGGCTGTTTTTCTTTTTCAAAAAATGTTTTAAATCAAGAGATTCTTTGTCGATTACCTTTAAGTAACCTCAAACAAATATGAAACCTAATGCTAATATGGTGACTTATTTATGGGATGTAAGTCATCTCATCTGTAGCAATAAAAGCCGAAGAGTAGGTTGATCCTCTATTTGTGAGATCTAAAATTTATTTCTAGACGAGAGATAGGGTAAGGTCGAAATATCGAAAACGCGATGGATATGGGAAGAATAATTTCTATCAATGGATCATGTTTAAATTAAGTATATGGTTATCTATATGCAAACTTTGTATAATTACCCTAAGTAGCAGATTTGTCCGCTGTTGGGTACGTTTCTACCACCACCGGACCAACACGAGGAAGCAAGGGACGAACCACCGAACCAACATCACAACCGAACCAGCCAACCAACTACCGAACCATCTCATCTCCACGTCCCCACCGAACCAACCAACCACCGAACCATCTCCTCTCCAAGCACTACCGGTCCAAACCCCACTTCCATACATAGCCGAACCAGAAGGCTACCGAACCAGCTATCTCCATCCACTGCCGAAACAAAGGCAAAGGAGGACACGACCGGATCACCCATCACCGGACCAAGTGCTACCGGACCAGATCACATCAGCCCAGGCCCACCAGCAGCTATACACATCCAAGACCCCTACCCCCAGCCTCACTCTATAAATAGAGGGGCAGGGGTACAGCAATGGGGGACAAGTTTGAGAGCTCAAGCACGGATAGAACTTTCAAACAACTTTCATATACTTGTATCAAAGCTTTGTACTTGTAATCTGAACAAGAAAGGAGAAATAATATATAAAGTGGACGTAGGCACATTCTGGCTGAACCACTATAAATCTGTGTGTCTTTTGCAGTTTAGTCCCTACTTTTTACATATTTGCATAAATCATCCAAAACACGAAAAACAACATAAAATAAACTAAATCATACGACTTGGAGGTGTTTGTCCATTTTTTGTGCAAACATTTTTGGTGCTTTCACTGAGAACTGAAAGCTCGAAGCTTCAGCTTCTTCCACTTAACCTTCTTCTCAACAGCATCGTTCATTGCTTGGAAAACATGCCTCCCAAGCAGAAGAACGATGCTAACAAAGGAAAAAACATCGCAACCAGCAGTCTTCCAGATCCAGTGGTCATAGATCAAGTAAGTCGTCCACTTCTAGCAGCAGTACCAAATGAAGATCAGGCAAATCCGACAACCCCTGCCACAGAACAGCCTGCAGCAATTACTAGGGCAGATCTAGACAGAGTTGTGGCTGAAGTGACTAACCGCTTCACATCCCAGCAGGAAGCCTTGGTGGACCATCTCATGTCACGCTTAAGGGATGCTGAAGAGTCCAACCGCAACACTGAATCATGGGGTGAGTCCCAGTCTGGAGGACCCCAGAGACGGCAAAGATCTTCCTTCTTCGAAGGAGCTAATGACAGAAGCGACCATGGTAGGAGCCGAGACCGAGCACAACCCGAAGTTAGGCCTGAGGAGACGCTTGGAACCGAACCCAACGGGGGAGGTACCGGGCGGAGGTCAACTGTAGCTGAGCCTGTCGTACTGCCTAACCACGGAAACACCAGTGAACGGGGCCGAGCTAGAGACCAGCCCGAAGTTAGACCCGAGGAAGTGCTTAGATCAGAACCCTTCAGGGGAAGATCGAGGCAAGGGCCAACTGTAGCTGATCCTAGCATGCTCCCAGAAGACCAAAGACAGCCACTGGAAAATATTAGGAATAATAGACGATACCATCCCTACAGGCCATCCGGACGGAATCAGTCCCATAGAGCAGAACCGGACTCATTCCTATCTGCTCCAAAATCTGATGAAAGGATGGCACGCTTGTTCAGAGAGTGCGTCCAACGGGATCAAAGAGATCGAGGGATAGGCGCTAGGGTAACCAGCCCTTTCGCCCGCAATATCGAAATTGCCATCACCCCCCGAGAATGGAAAATGCCAACAATGGAACCTTACAAAGGAACCTCTGACCCCGTTGTACACTTGCAGAGATACACACAACATATGCTCATGAGTGGAGCAACAGAGGGAGTACTGTGCAAATGCTTCCCACTATTCTTAGCAGATCTAGCTACCTCCTGGTTCTGTCATCTACCCCCAAGGATCCATCAGCTCGTGGGAGATGCTGAAAGAAAAGTTTATCAGCCAGTTCCACATTCATGTGGAACAACCCAAGGACGCTTATTCCTTATCCAGTGTCAAACAGAAACCTGGAGAGAAGCTGCAGCAATACCTAACCCGATTCAATGCCGCAGCGGTCGCATTCCAAGATGCCGATGAGAAGCTTATCTTAATGGCCCTCTGCAGTGGTGTGCATCCGGATACTAAATTTGCCAGAAGGTTGACAAAAGAAAAACCAGCTACTTTACCCGATTTCTTCCATGAAGCTGGAAAATATATGATACTTGAAGACGTTGCCACTGAGGGGGCAGTCAGGGCAACAAAATAAGGCAGCTCACGGCAATACGCCCGCCGTAGCAAAGGACGTTCGAAGGTATGACTCTAGGGATAATGCTGGGGGCAAGAAGGGAGAAAAGCATCTGTATCGGCCGGGACCGAGATTTGACGCTTACACCCCTCTGAATGAAACGATCGAAAACATCTTCCTGGCCACTCAAGACGAAGTTAAATACAAACGCCCCCTGCACAAGAAGGGATCAGATAACGCGATTAAGTCTGGAAAATTCTGCCGTTTCCACGAATCCCATGGGCATGATACTAGTGAATGCCATCATCTCCGGGACTTGATTGAAGAACACATCAAAAGAAGGAGACTGGAACGCTATGTAAAAGGTCAGAACAGGACTCCAGTTCCTGCCAATGAGAACCCAAGGCTACCCTCCCCAGAAATAGGCAGAGGAAATCGCAACACCAGCGGCTCCAGTCAAGAGAAGATAGTGGTCCATACCATCTCGGGAGGACCACACATCGTCGACAGAAGCTGGGCAGAGATGGGAAGATATGGGAAGTCACTTAGAAATAATGAAGACTGCGTTAATTCTGTTATAGGAGAATGCCACCCAAAGCGGAAAGAGAGTGATGACATCATATTCAGTAGGCGTGACCTAGAGGGAAGGCAGTACCCTCACATGGATCCCATGGTTATATCTGCCCGGCTCGGTCCAGCCGAAGTTTTCCGAATTCTAGTAGACACCGGAAGCTCAGTAAATATCTTATTCAAGCATGCATTCGACAAAATGAAACTATCAATAAAGGACATTTCTCCCTACAACAAACCACTACACGGTTTCACTGGAGATGCGAAGATGCCCCTCGGGCAACTGGACCTCTTTGTTGAAATCGGAAGTCATCCCCGCTCCGTTGTGCGGAAACAAACATTTGTGCTAATAGAAAACCACTCGGCCTACAACGCCTTCTTAGGAAGGCCAGCCTTGTCTGACTTCCAAATTGTCCTGGCCCCATGGTGCCTAAAGATGAAATTTCCAACGGACAATGGAGTAGGGGAAATAGAAGGAGACCAGGACGTTGCTCGAGACTGCTATGTAACTGAACTTCGCAACAACCACAGGAATGATAAAGGGAAGAGTGTAGAGGTTGCCCTCTGCACGAAAAGTCTGGAAGCATAGCAACTAAAGAAAGCCCCTCCTCTTCGATATACCAGCGACCCTTTCAATGAATTAGACCCTAGGGACAAAGAGGAGGAGGCCACCGCCGAGCCTGCAGAGGCTATGGAATTTTTATCTGTAGACAAACATGACTCGAGTAGACTATTGAATATCGGATCCCGACTAAAAGCAGAGTTGAAGGAACAACTCATTGGCTTTCTCCGCCACAACTTGGATGTATTTGCATGGTCACATGCTGACATGACCGGAATCTCCCCTGACATAGCATGCCACGTACTAAACATTGATCCTACCAAGGCGCCCGTAAAACAAAGAAAGAGAAGTATGGGGGCAGAACGATCAGCAGCCCTCGATGAAGAAGTAAAGAATCTACTTGCCAATGACTTCATACGAGAAGCCATCTGCCCAGAGTGGATCGCCAACCCGGTGCTGGTAAAGAAGGCTAATGGGAAGTGGCGAACATGCATTGACTTCTCCAACTTAAATGACGCCTGCCCGAAGGATTGCTTCCCACTTCCCCGAATCGATCAACTTGTAGACAGCACAGCCGGGCACGAACTCTTATCTTTTATGGACGCATACTCAGGATACAACCAAATTCCCATGCATGCTCCCGATCAAGACCACACTAGTTTCATCACTGACCGGGGATTGTACTGCTACAAGGTAATGCCTTTCGGACTCAAAAACGCAGGAGCCACCTACCAGCGCCTCGTCAACAAGATGTTTGCAGGGCTAATAGGACAAACTATGGAAGTGTATGTGGATGACATGCTGGTAAAGTCAAGGAAAGCCGACGATCACGTAAGCCACCTGGGCGAGATGTTTCGAGTACTTCGCCAATATGGAATGAAACTTAATCCTCTAAAATGCTCCTTCAGAGTTTCATCAGGAAAGTTCTTGGGATTCATCGTCCATGCCAGAGGGATTGAAGCAAACCCTGAACAAGTCCGAGCTCTAAAAGATATCAAAATACCTTCCACTCGAAAGGAAATGCAAAGCCTGAATGGGAAAGTGGCCGCCCTAAGCCGATTCATCTCCAAAGCAACGGACAAATGCGTCCCCTTCTTCGAAGCTCTAAAGAAAGACAAAGGAAAGTTCGAATGGACTGACGAATGCTTAACAGCTTTCCTTAACTTAATCGAGCACCTCCAGAAACCGCCGGTACTCTCGACTCCAAACGAAGGCGAAGAGTTATACCTATACCTTACTGTATCATCTCATGCTCTAAGCGCTGCTTTGGTAAGAGAAGACAACCGCACGCAGCGGCCAGTATACTTTGTAAGTAAGAGGTTTACGGGGGCAGAAGTCAGATATCCTAAACTTGAGAAGCTAGCATACTGTCTACTAATCGCATCACGAAAACTGCGGCACTATTTTCAATCCCATTCCATTAGAGTTCTGACCGATCAACCGCTGAGGTAGGTACTCCATCGTCCCGACACTTCTGGGCGACTACTTAAATGATGCATTGAACTAAGTCAATATGATATTACCTACCATCCTCGCATCGCCATCAAGGGGCAAGCCATGGCCGATTTCATTGCCAAATTCACTACCAACGAAGGTAAGGAGCAATCAGAAATAGCAAAAGATATCAAGTGGAACCTCTTTGTGGATGGTGCATCAAACGAACAAGGCTCGGGGGCAGGTGTGGTAATAATCACTCCCAGGGGAAATAAGCTGCACTATGCTATAAGGTTGGAATTCGCTGCCACCAACAACGATGCAGAGTATGAAGCAGTGATAGCTGGATTAGAACTTGCCTTAGAAATCGGAGCCAATTCTTTGTGTCTTCATAGCGATTCTCAACTTATTGTTAATCAAATACTAGGAGAATTCCAGGCTCGAGAAGAACGACTCGTAGCATATTTAAAGAAGACCAAGTTACTTCTCAGTCGAGTGGACCACTACTTAGTCGAACACATCCCTCGGGAAGAGAACCAAGAGGCCGACGAATTGGCGAAGCAAGCCAGCATGAGAGACGGCGCTATTTCCGGAGCAGTAGCCATCTCAAAGCAACTGACCCCAAGTTTCGAGCAAGTGAATCTGATAGCAGCAACCGAAGAAGCAACTTGGATGACTCCCATCCGAGACTACTTACAAAGTGGCACACTACCCAATGGGCGTAACGAAGTCAAGAAAATCTTGAGGAAAGCTTCCCGCTACACAATACAAGATGGCACCCTCTATCGACGCGGCTTCTCTAACCCCTTATTAAGGTGTGTCGCTGGAAGGGAAGCCAAGGAAATCTTATCCAACATCCATCAAGGGAGCTGCAGAGATCACACTGGAGGGCAGACTTTGGCCAAAAAGATACTCCGGTATGGATATTTCTGGCCCACCTTAAGCAAGGACGCCTTAGATTTCGTCAGAAAATATGACAGATGTCAGAAGTTTGCTAAGATTCCGCGACTACCAACAACTGAGATTACTCAAATGACCAGCCCTTGGCCCTTTGCAGTATGGGGAATTGACTTGATTGGCGAACTGCCAATGGGTCGAGGCGGGGACAAATATGCCATAGTGGCAGTCGACTATTTCACCAAATGGGTGGAAGCAGAACCCCTAAATAAAGTGTCATCAGCGATAGTTATTAACTTCTTGATCAAGAATGTTCTATGCAGGTACGGAGTCCCATTCAAAATTATATCGGACAATGGACTTCAGTTTGACAGCGAGGAGTTCGCCAACTGGTGCCAAGAGCACGGAATTCACAAGAGCTTCTCATCCGTAGCTTATCCCCAGGCAAACGGACAAGTCGAAGCCGTCAACAAAATTCTGAAAACTCTAATAAAAAAGAAGCTCGAGAAGTCAAAGGGCGCTTGGGTAGATGAACTCCCTACGGCACTGTGGGCCTATCGCACATCTTTCAGAACATCAACAGGGCATACTCCTTTCTCTTTGGCATACGGTTCGGAGGCTATGCTCCCAGTTGAAACCATCGTGCCTTCCCACCGTAGGATCCACTATAACCCAGAAGAGAACGAAGAACTCCTTCACATGTCTTTGGATCTAATTGAGGAGAGAAGAAATGATGCAGCCCTCAAAGCAGCAGCCCACAAGCAAAAAGTGGCAGCACACTACAACTCCAAAGTCAAGCATCGTACCTTACAAGAAGGAGATCTTGTCCTCAAGTGAATCTTTCCTCGCCCCGGAGCACTAGATCCAATCTGGGATGGACCATATGTAATTCATAAAGATCTCCACAATGGAGCTTATATTTTGTCAACAGTGGACGGAGAGGTGTTCCAGAGGGCATGGAACATCCAACACCTCCGTCGATACTTTTCTTAACTTGTACTGCCCATATGAAGTGAATTAACAAAGAGAATCAGTGGATGTAGGCATTTTCGTGCCGAACCACTTTAAAAACCTTGTCTCTTTTTTAACTTGTTCCTTTATATCTTGGCTACTTGTTAACTTTATCCTTTTCTGTTGAAGAAAATCCTGTGCATATAGCATTTCCATTCAAGCACTCCACAGCGTGACTTCACCTGGACAAGACCTAACAGGTACTATGTGAATCTATGCCCTCGCCAATGAGACACTTTTGCTCCGGCATCCCTCTGCTGCGGGTTAACTCATTGCTCACGACGGCCCTTAAAGCCAACTGTAATGAGCCAATTATAAGCCACCGAGAAGGCCGACTATAGCCAAGGCAGCTCATTACAGCGTTCGGCTCGCCGGCAACTATGAACCTACTTTAAGCCCCAACATAAGGTGTGGCCAGCCAGGGGTAGTTCACGGTTGACGATCGACACCCACGCTAGCCGGCCACAGTGAATCGAATAATACCCACGATTACGGGCCATAATGGCCCGGGTAGTTACTGTGCGCGATCTCGGCTCCGATGTGTCTTAAGTACGGCTGTGGTAAAAAAGATTAACTCCCTGCGGAGGCGTAAGATGGGTGACAAATGTCTCCAAGACCCACAGCTAGGGAAAGTGACTACAAAGCCCGTTTGCCACGAACTTAAGCACATCAAAGGCCTTCTGTGATTGGAAGTTTTACTGTTTCTCATATTTCAATTTTATTTAAAAAACTTTTCTCCTATCCTCTGTAACAATCCCTAAAGTACAGGACACAGAATAGGAGACATTCGCTAATGGAAGCGGATACTCACAGCAAGGCGCTGGACCGCATTCCACACTCAGTCACGTAAGACATTCAAAGCTGCCATCTACAAGTGAAATATGAAGGGCGGTATTTTCTTCTTTCATGTATAAACACGTGGCTATAATTTATTCACACATCACACTAACATTGCAAAACATGAAATTATGTTTTAAACAAGAACTTGACGTCAAACACAACTGAATTACAGGAATATGCATAGCTATATTTCTCATACAACATGTCAAAATAGCAAAAATGTTCAAAAACAACAGAGTCAGCTTAAGTTAAAAAATTACACGTCAAGAATAATGTTGTTTATTACAAGTAGCATAATTACAGCCTAAGAGTTACGTTACTGTTCTGAGACTAACATACACAACAATGTCAAGTTCACAAAAAGATATCCAGGTCAAATCAAGGAGCCGGCTACTTCGGAGTTTTATCCTTGTCCTGTTTCCCACCTGTCCGGTCAAAGAAAGAATTCATTAATGATAAGCAACCAAGTTAACGGAAAGAATAGAAAGGAAGACTTACCAGCACCTGCTTCCTGACCATCCTGGTCATCATCCTCTACTTGCACACCTGCCTCCTCAGCAGCAAGCAGCCGCATACCCTCCTTCACCGCCACCTTCTCCTCCTCGGTAAACTGGGTAGTAACCACATCCATACTGAAGGCCACGCCACCCTCCTTATCCGCCTCAGCCTTGGCCTCCTCTAGAGCCCTGAGATAGATCCTGGCCATAACCCGGGGGTAATCATCCATCCAGGACAAGTTACCCTGCCTCCAAGTGTGGAAGTACATATCCTGGATCATCTCATCCATCATCCCCTCGTTCTCCTTAAACTCCCTCATTCGGACCTCGGAAGCCCGCAGCTTTGCAACGACAACATCCCTCTCCGATCGATACCGTAAACGGTCAGTCTGGAGGGACCTCCTCATCGTCTCCATCTCCTCCTTCAACTTGACCTGAGCAAGCTCCACGGCCTCAAGTCTCCCCGATAGTTCCTCTACCCGCTCGAGGTCCGCTTGCCGAACCTCATCCACCGTGGCAATGGCCATGTCAACCCGCTCCTTACAGACGGCCTCCATCTTCCGCAACTCTGCCGTACTGGCCTCTTCCATGGCCTTCCTTAATTGTCTGGATGCGGCCTCATGCTGAGAGATTTGGATGGCTTGGTCGGCAAGTTGTTTAGCCTGGTCGGAAACCATCAACCGTAGCCAAATGTTGGCGCTCCCTATCTCTTCCCCAGCCTTGACCAGTCGGGCGTGGTGCCCCATCAATTTCCTGGTCTCCTCGGCAACCCGGTCGATGTTCGCCTTAGCCTCATCCCCCAGAGTCACAACTCGGTTAGTAAGCAAATCGAGGTCCAGGGACTTAGCCTCATCAAGCACCCGAACTATAGGATTGCGAGGGAGAAGATGCTCACCAGTAACCTCATCGTAGGAAATGTCATGAGAGGCCGGGTCCAGATCTGGATAACCTGCAAACGGATTACGAGCTAAGCCAGGTGATCTATCGGGATGACGGTTGGATTCTCAGACGGATGGGGGAAGGTCTAAACTCAGTATCCTCCTCCGTAATATCATGAACAGGCTGGAGTGGGGGTTGAGGGCCAGGCAAAGATTCGAAAGTAGATCGGCGCCTCTTCCTCTTTTGAATGTCTTCTTCAATAACTCCGAGAAGAGGACGATAACCGACTACGTCTCCAGGGCGGGTAGTGAATTCAGGAAGTTTCCCGGTGAGGAGTCGAATACTTGTTGCATACTTCCAAAAGAACCTGAATTGAGTTAGTCGGAAATTATTGTTTAGTTTGGAGACACTGGTTCCGGATAAGTAAGGTTATCTAAACCACTCCAAACTAATTGTGTTCATTATGGATCGTTATAAAGTATGCTATGGAGCTGTATTATCCTTCCTGAAGGTGATTCCAAAATGGAAGGTAGTAAATATGGAATGTTTGTTCGATCCCGGAACAACTTGTATGGATAAATGCTATCATTGCATTGTTGCTTGGAGGGCATTAATAACATTCCAAGATGATCTGCTAGAAGGGAAGGTAAACGTAACCTCAAGCCTCATACCAGGAAATGACTAAAATAAGGGGATATGCTTCAAGGCTATGTGGTTCGCTACCATTAGGGTATGGTCAGCGCCCCATCTATGTTCGATATTATATATTACGTATGCTCGGGGCCCATTTAGGTTGTAGATCCCAACCTAGGTGATGACATTTTCGGCGCTATCCAGTAAGGGATATGGCCGGTCTTGACTCGTAGGGAGTCCATGTGAGGCTCTCGGTGTATTTTATCTAGAGATGCACTGTGATAGATGGTACACCGGTGCCTTGTCATTGTTGGAATCCATTTTCCAATACGTGTCTTTATGAACTTAGTTGTGTTCAACTACTGAAATATGAGATGCAAGCATTTTAGCTATATTAAATATTTATTTTTAACCTGGACATTATGATAATATCAAATGATTTTATATAGAAATATGTTATAAGGCAAAAACCAATCAGTATGTATGTGCAGCATGGTCTTACAAGATACTTTTGGTTTGAAGGTTTTTATAAAGTTAAAAACTTATGTTTTATTCACACCAGACCCATGTTTGACCCGGAGTTTTATTTTCTTTCCCTAAAACTCTTGTGTACTCAAATTTGTATGAGTAGCCAAGTGATCCAGGTGTAACGATCCAGAATTTTAGACATTTGAAATTGGAATATTAAATTAATTTTAAATATTTAAAAGTTAATTTTTAACTTGAATTCAAATATAACCAATTATTGGATAATTTAATTATTGAATTTAATAGTTGGAAATTGGGTAGAATATTGAATCTCGAGTTTAAGCTTGTTAAAAATATTTCAAAGGCTTATAAAATTTATATTGATAATACCGAAGATAATAAAAGTTTTAAAATTGAAATTGGAAGTGTTTTGTTCAGTTTTAAAAATATATCGTTTCAATTGACATTTAAAAATAGCCTTCCGGGACATAGACTCGGAATTCGACGAAACCAGTTCCGTTGGATCTGTAATAGTGTATTATTATCGGATTTCAAATCTCATATTGTTTGGAGTTGTCGTGTGATTGTACGGAATATAAACGCGCTGCAATCGATATCGAAAATTCAATATAATAACTGGGTCCAAAAAGCTATTTTCTCCATACGATCGAATTAGGACTCGAAACCTTTTCCATTGCGTTCGAAATAGGGATATAACATTATAAACGCCTAGCGATACGTCTCAATAGGAGGTCGAGATTTTGAGTTGCAAATTCAAGGCGATTTATATATATATATATATATATATTTCAACATTCAAATCTGTATTCCCATCTACCTACTTTCTTTCACCATCAGACCTTTTTCCTTTCTCTTCAAATTACTGTAGCCAGCAACCTACATGCATTCCCTCCTTTACATCACGTCTTTGTTCATTTCATTTTCACAAGCTTCAGAATCAAAAATATAATAATGGCTGGATCAAAATTCAAGCATTAAGAATAAAAGGGGAGGAACCAATAAACAATATCGCAAATCCTTTTATATACTCCCAGTTAAAAATCGCGTATTCCCTTCTTCCCCTTTCCTCATTCACGAAATCAATTTCTAAATAAAAAAAATACAAGGGGATGAAATCGCGCGTGTAACAACCCGCAAATCCGTACCCCTTAAGTTGACACTAATCTCCATTAGATCAACTCAAAAAGAACGGAAATACGAACCATGAGGTTTAAAGAGGAAGAGGTAGAAGAAGGAAATAAAACAATAAAACAACATCAGAATCTCACATCGCAGCGGAATAAAATATAATAGATAATAGTTGAACTTTACACAAAAGAAAATACATCTGTTTATATATTACATCATCAGAGTACAGAATCAGAGTATAATACAATCAACATCACAATTCAGGACAGTTATAATAACTTGTCCCACACAAGATACACAACATACACAACACAGCGGAAAATACATCATATACATGTGATACGTCTCGCCATCCAGCACGTCTCCTGAACTCTACATCCTCATAACATGTATCATATAATACTCGGTCTGACTCGAGCATTATAATAAAATAACACCCGAGTCATTCTGGAAAACCAGCATGAGAAAACACACTCAATTAGATTATTAAAGTTTCCAAACCCTTTGAAATCAAAAGCATCTCGTAAGACCACGCCACAAATAAACATGTCAGGGTTTTTACCTTACGATAGCCAAAACACTTTTTATCAAATCCGTCTGATATTATAATAATGTCTATTGAAAGTAAAATAGAATCTAGCTGAAATGCTAGCATCTCACGTTTCAGCAATAGTTGGGCACAATCAAAACCGTACAGGCGCGTAGGGAGAATGGATTTCCAACGAATGACTGGGCACTTGGGTACCACCTGTCACAGTATCTGGTCTAGATCAGCGTACCGAGGACCACGCCCGATCCCCTGCAACACAAGACCGGAACTACCTAAGGGTAATTCTGAGTAAGATCACCCTACGGTTGGCGCGACCAACCGCCACACAGCCGAAATAAAAAGGGACATCTAGACAGGAATGATCTCACCCTAATGGGCGCTACCCACATAGCCTTGCTGCATAACCCCTGATTTTCAGTCATTCCCGGTTGATGAGGCTTGAGGCTAAGCGTTACCTTTATAGAACATATCCCTTAGAATGCCCATCGTCCACCTGACGATGTTCCGAAAGCATTCATCCATACAAGTCCGTTCCGGGTCCGAACGGAACCGAAGGCACTATTCCTACTACATCCATTTTGGAATCATCCTCAGGATTAGTAGCATTTAGCCCTTGCACTTCACTGCTCCATCTTCGACTCCAAACTCATTTTCCTCACGAAAACGTACAAATCGAATCGAAGTGGTTTTCGAGAAATTAATCCCGATCCCGGTCTCTTCGAAACGATCAGCGCATTGGCCAATATTGATAGTCGGTGATTTAACTATCAATTAACATTCACAAACATCCATTAAACAATAAATAATTTTCCAAATTGTTTATTTACCTCACAAATATCTTCGCAAGATATATTTCCACTTTTAAACCTTTTTGAAAACAGTTTCAAACTGCCTTTCTCTCATGGAATAAATTTCCCAAATAATTTCTATTTCCACTAAAACCACCGAGTACAAACCTTTAGATCTTAAAATGATTTAAAACACTTTATTATAAAATACACTTTAAAACATTTAAATTAAAACTACTTTAATACATTATTTAAAAATATATACTTTAAGAATATTTAAAATAAACTACTTTATAAAATATAAAACTACATTTTTATCCTTTTAAAACACAATACCAAGTTACCTTTAAATAATTACTATTAAATTAAATTTGAGAAATACTTACTTTTAACTTTAAACATTTAAAACAATAAAGTTTCTAAAACATACTTTAAAAACAACTTTAAATCCTTTAACTCATACTTAAAAGTTTGCTTTGGAAACGTACTTGGCTATCCAGGGAAAATCACTTCTCTTCACATCTTTAAAAATAAATCACTATTTATTTTTAAACAAATTCACATTTCTTTATAAATTCCCACCTTGAATTTATATTTCCGATTATCCACTGATATTATATTTCACTTTATAAACCCAGTTTATAAATTCCAAAATCTCACTTCTCTTTTAAAATTCCGATTTTAAACACCTAAATCAATTTCCAATTGATTTCCAATTTACTTCATTTTGAAATAAATTTCCTTACTTACCCCATTTATTTCAAAATCCATTAACTTTAAATTTCATTTCTTTATTATGATTTAAAAATCCCATTAAACTAGGACTACCAATTTCAGGTTTCCAAATTCCATTTCTTTTCCTTTTAATTAAATTTAAACCTTGAATTAAAATAAAAACTTTATTCTTTAAAATAATATCACTTAAGTTTTAAAATTCATCTTCTTTTCCCTTTTTATTCAAAATCTTCTTTTCCATACTTGGAATTTATTTATTAGAATTTAAAATCACTTTTATTCTTTCTCAATTCATTCCTTAATTTATTTAAATTCCCTATTATTATTTTTTCAAAAAATCCAATTTTATATATTTGATAATTCAGTATACCGAAAGGTATATTTAATCAAACCATATCATCCAATATCCCAATTATCAATATAATTCATCACAGAATATCAAAACACAAGATATTAATCAGTCTAAATAAATTTGAGGAATCCAGTTGGATCCCTCCAACTTGTTCCCCTGCATCCACAGACGTTAGCACAATACCAATTACACTTCAAGGTGGAATATCGCGGTATATGGGATTAATATAATATCATCCGCTATTATGCGGCGCATATGGTCTCATCTGCTATATAATGCGGGAAATCAGTCACTCCAATATATACTATATATCACTATATAATATACCACATTCATAAATAACTCCCTGATGAAATCGAAGGGAGCCCCTCCTGCATAGTCCGACCACATACAGGAAGGAGGTTAGCCAGCCCAGCACAGAGATTTGATGTCCCCAACCCGTTTATAAGTTCCAGGGACCCATCTCCGCGCCTTGAATGGGAGTAGGGCAGACGGGGATCGAACCTGCGACCCTGTTACCAGGAAGCAAGTATCTTACCACTGCGCCAAATTCAATCATTCAACCCAATAATTAAATTTAAATTAATACCATATGAGTGAGATTAACTCACCTTTTATTTACAATCCATTCCAACTCATTTCCACTCCAGTTTGTTTCTCCGTTTTAAACCTTGTATAAATATTTATACAGTTGATTAATATTCGAAACAAATCGAATAACCAATTTCCTTTTAATTAATTAAAAATTAATTACTAGCGATTTAATTCTAAACTGATGATTATATTTTAACTGGTTTCTTTTAATAAATTTATTTAACTAAATTACTTTTAATAATTTACTTTCAATAGTTAAAATAATTAAATAGTTTAGTAAAATAAATTAATCTCCAAACCATTAATTTAAAGATAAATTAACAATTTTAAAATATGAAATTGTATATTTATTTCTTTATTGGACTATATATATGTACTTATAAAATAATTACAAATTTAAAAAAACAAAATTTCTTCTTACTGTAGATTCAGATATTGTAAATATATTTTAAAATTTCCCAACATGCATATATATATATATATACTTAACTCTATAAACCTTATTGTTAATTCACAGTTTGAATCAGCAACACTAAAACTTACTGTTTTGAAAAAAAATCAAAATTCTAAAATAAATGTTGATATTCCTTACCTCAGCAACACTATCGAGTCGACTGAATCCCATCGGCCACGAACATCGCGAACCATCGCCTTAAAACCCCAAATCGAACCACCGGTCATCTCTGAACTCCACCAGCCGCCTTCCTCGACCACCACGTGCGCTCTGCCAATCGACGCGCTCTTGAGTCTCAAGTGTTGCGGCCCCCTTCCAGTTTCCGAGTCGTTTCCCTGCCCTTCCGATCGCCTACGACGTGTCGTACCCTCGTCGAGGTCGAATGGCAGTGCAGCAATGTCGCGATGGACTTCCTCGATTCGATTTAAATCGAACTTCCCCACTTGAATCTGAATGGACGAAGAACGGAGGGAGGAAACTCGCCATTTTTGAACAAGCGGCATCGAAATCTTACAAAGCTCGAGACGTAGATCGATCGATCTGCCCTAAATCAATTTTGAACAAAATCATCATCTCTCTATTTTTTTTAATATACGAATTCGAGTTGGATTCAGAGTAAAAAGGAAGTTTGATTCTGTTTTATTTTTTAGAGGCAGTACCATTTTTCTTTGAACTGAAGGACCTTTAAAATGAAGAAGAGGAGAACGATATAAATTATTCGTTTGAAGCTTCCAGTACAGTTTATTTCTCTTTCGGCTGTGAAATAAAGTAGAGGGAAAAAGAAGTCTACGTGGAGAATAGTTTTGCATGTAGCAGATGAGCTACAGTGCTCCTGAAATGAAATGGAAAAAGTAACGACGTGAAATTTATTTGACAGGTCCAAAGAGCCAATATATATTTTATTTAAATTCAAATTTAAATTATCTCGATTTACGTAGCTTAAAATCGCGAACTCATAACGAGGCATGCCGCTAGGCATTCATAATGTTATAATCCTATTCCGAACGCAATGGAAAAGGTTTCAAGTCCTAATACTATCGTATGGAGAAGATAGCTTTTTGGACCCAGTTGTTATATTGAATTTCGATATATTATTCAGCGCGTTTAACTATCGTATAGCCACATGATAACTCCAACCACGACGAAATTTGAAATCCGATAATAATACAATATTATGGATCCAATGGAACTGGTTTCGTCGAATTCCGAGACTGTGCCCTGGAAGGCTATTTTTAAATATCAATTTAACCAATATATTTTTAAAATTTAACAAAACACATTTAAATTCAATTTTAAAAGTTCTATCACCTTCAGTATTATCAATGTAAATTTTACAAGCCTTCATATTATTTTTATTTGGCTTAAAACTGAAGATTCAATATTTTACTCAACTTTCAATAATTAACTTCAATAATTTAATTGCCAAATAAATAGTGGTATTTTAAATTCAAGTCAAAAATTAACTTTTAAATATTCAAATTCAATTAAATATTCAAATTTCAAATATCCAAAATTCCGGGTCGTCACATTCCTCCCCCCTTAAAAGAATTTCGTCCCCGAAATTACTGGTTGAGAAGAATGATCCATAACACGTTCACTCACTTCCCAAAACCAAACAGTTTTCAATGACTTCCCAAAACAATCCTTTTTATCAAAGACACAATATTCCTCTTATTAACCTTTCAACCTTATACACAAGTCCCAACAACATTACTTACTTAACAATTAAAATTTAAATTTTGAAACCAAATTTTGAATTATCAAAATTTTCTCAAAATTTTTCTAACTCCTTAAAATTTTGAAAATTTTTGCCAGCGTCTCCTTTGCACGGCTAGACCGGTACAACTACAAAATGCCTCTACGGGCCACCAATTTCCAAAAGAAAACAAAATGCCAAGTGGCACAATCAGAAACCCATCAAATTTCATACAGAAATTTAAACACATACCTTTTGTTTGCAATTCAAATCTATCTTCTGAAATTAAAAACGCCACTTTCCTTTCCTTTAAAACACCTGTACCTCACTTAGCAATAATATCCAATCACAGCATTCAAAATCATTTTATACATTTTTTTCAAAATTTTCAATATTGGCTTTACTTAAGCCCGTACGATGCACATATATCATCCGTACGCAATATCAAATTCGATCGCTCACTCGATCACACAATTTCACTTCCATTTCATAACTTAAGTTCATTCTCATTTTAATTTGATTGTCATTTAATCAAATCCCGTTTAATTCAATTAGCCACTCACTTAGTCCATTTTAAATTTTACTACACATTAACAATTCATTATTGAATTTATTAAAAATAAGGCCATTCAATTTATACTTGAATTGGATTTGTTTACAACTCTCACCATATCTATTTTAATCCAATTCACTTTCATTTAATTTAACTCTTTTCAAGTTGAATCTCATTCCACAATTTCCATTTTCGATAAAAAGTTTATTCCTAAACTTTTACTTCTTTTAGCTCCTTTGGCATATTACAATTCACTTTACGTGACACTATTTAAATTTATTTTATTATTCAACTTTAATTCCAGTTCTATTACTTACAAATTTAAACAAATTTGTTCTCCCACAAATTTACTTCTAATAAAATAAATGTTTACTTTTATTTACTAGATTCAATTACATTCCATTTCTATTCAAATTTCAAACTCCCTTAAGTTTCCAACTTATTTAAATTTCATTCACAAATCTTTTTAATTCAATACTTTGAATTGGTTTACTAACATATTTTACAAATTATCAAACTTATTATATGCCATAAACATTCTTAGTTAAAATTCCAGAGTTTAAACAATCTTTTAGCATTTCAAAACTCCTTCTGAAATCACCTATATCCAAAATTCTTTGATAAATTCAATTATCCCTTTGAATTTCAAAACCAAACCCAGTTTTGAAGACATTCCAGTATAAAACAAATTGGTAGCAATTCCTCTTTTGGAAACTCGAAAATGAACATCGATGATGCTGCAGTCACCATCGAAGTTATTTTCCAACGACCGAAAAAGAGTTAAATGCTTTCGTCTCTTTAAAACCCCTCCAAATATTTTTAAATTCCAAATCTCTCCAGATTTCAAATCCAATTCAAAAATATTTTCCAAATAATATCACCATTATTTCGTCAAAATCTTTGAAATTCATTTTCAAATTCAAAGGAATTTAAACTTCCCAAAAATTCCAAATTCCAATCCTGCCAATTCATATTGAAACATTACTCTGGAATTTTTATTTCCAATTCAATTATAATTCTCATTTACAAATTCCATCTTATTGTCTGAATTTTATTTCCTTAACCTTTGGTTATAATTCGATTTCTTATTCAATTTTACACTTAAATGATAATAATTTAATATTATTATCTTTTAATAACCAAGCAACCATATATACTTATAATAATTTACGAAAAATTATTCCTTTTTATATACAAAATAATTTGGGTAAAATCATTTCATTTACCCTATTTTTAAAACAATACTGTGTCGAATTGTTCTATTCAAGTGTTTAGAGATCCCTATCAATAACGTTAATTACTCGTATTGACCAGAATCCATAAGCCACTTAACAAACCAACCAACACAATATAAAACCATTTTATATCCACTAACAAATACGCGCTCATATCTATTAATATACTCAAACTCATTTTATAGTACTATGGACTCTATTTCAATGAGTAATTCCCACCAGAGCCAAGGTTATCACCAGCCTAAGCTCTGATACCACTGTAACAACCCGCAAACCCGTACCCCTTAAGTTGACACTAATCTCCATTAGATCAACTCAAAAAGAACAGAAATACGAACCATGAGGTTCAAAGAGGAAGAGGTATAAGAAGGAAAAATAAAACAACATCAGAATCTCACATCGCATCGGAATAAAATATAATAGATAATAGATGAACTTTACACAAAAGAAAATACATCTGTTTATATATTACATCATCAGAGTACAAAATCAGAGTATAATACAATCAACATCACAATTCAGGACAGTTATAATAACTTGTCTCACACAGGATACACAACATACACAACACAGCGGAAAATACATCATATACGTGTGATACATCTCGCCATCCAACACGTCTCCTGAGCTCTACAGCCTCATAACATGTATCCTATAATACTCGGTCTGACTCGAGCATAATAATAAAATAACACCCGAGTCAGTCTGGAAAACCAGCGTGAGAAAACACACTCAATTGGATTATTAAAGTTTCCAAACCCTTTGAAATCAAAAGCATCTCGTAAGACCACGCCACAAGTAAACATGTCGGGTTTTTACCTTACGATAGCCAAAACACTTTTTATCAAATCCGTCTGATATTATAATAGTGTCTATTGAAAGTAAAATAGAATCTAGCTGAAATGCTTACATCTCACGTTTCAGCAATAGTTGGGCACAATCAAAACCGTACTGGCACCTTCGGATTCTTGCAATCCCTGGAGAAATGGCCCTTCTGCTGACAATTGTAGCAAGTCACTTTGCCCTTCAGTTTCTTCTGGCCATCCTTACCCTTTTGCTGCTGCTGCTTCCTCTTCTTGTTTCCACCCTGCTGTGGTCTAGACTCTTCCTTGGTCACAGCAACAACAAATCCCTCTTTAGGAAACAGATTATCATGCCTGAGAGCTTTATCCACAAGCTTCTCAAATGAATCGTCCAAATGATCTACCAACTTCCTCCCAAGATAACTGTCCAAGCCTGTCACAAAATTCTCATTCTTCTGATAAGGAGATTCAATATACGACCGGGCATACTTGGACAAAGCTTCAAACTCAGAAACATACTCAAGAACTGGTCTTCCATTTTGCTTGAGCTCCACAAACTTCTTGAACAGAACAGACTTCTGAGATGTAGAAATGAACTTAGCTTCAAATCTGACTTGGAATTGCTCCAAGTAATTTCTTCCTCCGGAGTATCAATGGTGATAGAATTCCACCAATCAGAAGCTCTTCCTTGAAGTTGTCTTGATGCTAGCTTCCTTTTGGTTGCATCCTCGATTCCCAAATCACCAACGATCCTTCTACAAGCATCTATCCATCTCTGGACTTCAATAGTTGACTCTGTTCCCAAGAAAACCTTTCCTCCAAGAGCAGTATAATCTGTACACAACTTAGCAAAATCCACCGGTTTTGGAGTTTGAACTTGAACTCCAACATCAACTATTGACCCCGGAACTGGCATCCTTCTCATGATCGAAGTCATCATAGCTTCGAACATAGCTGCATAATCAGTAGCCCCCTCAGTAGCACGGCCTTCCCTAGCAGCTGGTCTCCCTCTTCGACTCATTCTTAATATCTATAAAAAGGAATGATTAACACACCTTGAGAAACAACTGCATAAAGGACTCACATACTTCTAAGCTACTATATTATATAGTAATCATCCATCAAAATACAATTACATCTCTCATACGTAGTTACGTCAGCGAGCGTTCGGTAAAATCGATTAACCAATGCTCTGATACCAAATGTGACGACCGCCCATGACCCCTGCACTAAACCTAGAAATAGTGCGCTGTAAAGTGTGCCAGGCAACCATGGACGATTGCCAAGGTAAAGTTGAAACAGCAGAATCTATCGTATTACTCACAGCGCATGGATAAAATACAATAGAGAATATATATAGTGAAGTATCTCAAAATAGATTCTCATCAATTAAGCTTCATAATAGTTGAATACAACATCTGAATAGTCAATACATCAAGCCTCATTACATATCACTCAGAGAATTATACAAATCAGCGGAACATCCAGTACATATAGTAAGAAAATAATATGCAAGCCTCCAGCTCGTCTTCGTCATCAGCATCGTCAGAAACTAAGAACAGCACATGTCACCTGCTACCTAGTCTGCCCATCCCAAAATGGAAGAACATCCCAAGGCAATAAGAGTTAAAACATAAAGCCTTGAGTCAGACAACAGTCTTAGTGAGTGGTAAATTAACTAACAACATACCAAAAGATCATAAAGGAAAAAGGAATAGGAATCCAACCCTCCCACTCCACCTCTTTCTACAGTGATAGCCCCCAGACACACACTAAGCAGAAGTAAACATAGCAAAGCAGACAATTTAAAGTAAAGCAATTATCACTCGAGTCAAGGGCGATGTTTTCCAAGTACAAACCCCCAAGGCCTAAACCAAGATCAGATAAGCACCCAGAAAACACTGCTCTTGAGACCGAATGACGATACAACCAAACATCCATGACTCTGGCTATCACTGTTATCATTGCTTCGACACCACCGTTAATTAAATGACCGGCACATTCTTTCAGCCGTCCGTCAAGGGCTAATGGAAACCCCGGTTCCAGACATAACTCCGCACGTCGTCGTAGCCCGTGCCTAGGACTATCGAATCTACCCAAAG
Organism: Allium fistulosum; assembly: GCA_030737815.1. Lineage (NCBI taxonomy): Eukaryota > Viridiplantae > Streptophyta > Magnoliopsida > Asparagales > Amaryllidaceae > Allium > Allium fistulosum. Next base: position 1,119,083,902 of record CM060904.1, on the reverse strand, counting down.
TACTCGACTACCAATCAGTAGTCTTTAGGGACTATCGAATCTGCCCAGCGTACTCTTGCTTTAAGCATGCTAGAACCTTCAACAACGATGAAATCTCAGCCTTCTAGTCATCCTCCTCGACGACTATTTCCATACTAGCTCAAGCGCCTCTCGAGCAAACCATTATCCTCAAACCCGAACCATTTCACCGAGTTATCAACATGCTTGGAATGATCCCGTCTGGATTAAACCAAGGCTATCTCATACCATGCCTCGCTTCATCTCATCATAGCAAAGCCTCATCTCAACATCATCATCATCAAACCTATCCATATGAGCTTCATCATCCGCCACATATGCCACGAGCAGCTTTTCCAATTCAAGAGCCTTTCCCTTAGCTTTTGAATCATCTTCGACCATCTTGTCTAAATCAAATCATCAATCAACTAATTTACAACAATCAATTAAGTCAATCATTAGTCCAAGTAATCAAGCATTCAAATATGATCTAATAAACAATTATAACAATAATGGCAATCTTGTAAATAAAGAGTCTAAATCTAACAAGCATGAATCATGAGCAATATCTCTATAACTTGATGAATGAACTTGCATAGGTTAACATGTAGTAAAATGGATGTCAAATCATCATGAACAATGGATCTATACTTAAGTTTACGGAAATGCATGGAAATCACTATTTTAACACAAAATCAAGCCAACGATCCGATATACTCCTTTGGATCCGTGTGAGAGATAATCACCACTCACCGAATCACCTAAACACCTCAAAAGCAACACACTTCAGATTTTGACAGCGAAGGATCTAACTCGATCTATCAAAAATCCGCTTCAAACGATGAAATCTCTGTTCGATGGATGTAGATCTTCAATCTAAGCTCTTGGATCTTCGATTCGATCTTCGATTTGGATGGAAGGAATCACAAGATTAAAGTGGAGAAAAGAAGTGAAGAAGTGTAGAACTCAAGCTCTCAAAATGTCAGCACTTCGTCGCTTCAAAATCCGGATCCCAAAAAGTGAAGAAATGGACGTGTATTTATAGGCTAGAAATCCCTTAGGTCGTCCGCTCCTTAAGTCGTCCACGACCTAACTCTTGCCGACCTACCCATCCACACGACCTACGACCTAACGCATATGCGCTTCCACGACCTAACGACCTACCGCATATGCGCATCCACGGTCTAAAAATATCATGACCTAAGACTCAACACTACTGCGCGACCTACGACCTAACTATCCTCACGACTTACGACTTAACAGAAGTACTGATCCAACACACACACGGCTTACCACACGACCTAACGACTTAACACCTTAAGTCATCTAACGACCTAACTACACGCAGGGTCTTCCGACCTAACTCCTGAGTCGTCTGGACGCCCTAACTACTCATAACTGCTGAACTTAGGTCGCTTATGACCTAACTAAGCACAACACCCCATAGGTCGCTCACGACCTAACTACAACAACTCCTTAAGTTGTTAACCCTCTTATCTCCTAGGTCGTTAAATCGCAAATTCTTAAGTCGCCGCTAACTACTAGGTCATTCACTTCTAATACTAACTTCCATAGGTCGCTGTCTTTCCTTAAGTCGCCCCAATACTTAAGTCATTAAATCTTAAGTCATTCACTCGACCTAAGCCACCACACGACCTAACTTCTACACGACTTATCCCATAATCCTTAGGTCGCCAACTTCCTTAGGTCGCCAACTCCCTTAAGTCGCTCCACCGACCTAACTACTATACGACCTAAGCTCCGAACGACCTAACTCTGGACACTCTAACAACAGTTTTACTATGTTTCGATCTGTAAAAATATGGGTCGTTACAGATCCCCTGCAACACAAGACCGGAACTACCTAAGGGTAATTCCGAGTAAGATCACCCTACGGTTGGCGCGACCAACCGCCACACAGCCGAAATAAAAAGGGACATCTAGACAGGAATGATCTCACCCTAATGGGCGCTACCCACATAGCCTTGCTGCATAACCCCTGATTTTCAGTCATTCCCGGATGATGAGGCTTGAGGCTAAGCGTTACCTTTATAGAACATATCCCTTAGAATGCCCATCGTCCACCTGACGATGTTCCAAAAGCATTCATCCATACAAGTCCGTTCCGGGTCCGAACGGAACCGAAGGCACTATTCCTACTACATCCATTTTGGAATCATCCTCAGGATTAGTAGCATTTAGCCCTTGCACTTCACTGCTCCATCTTCGACTCCGAACTCGTTTTCCTCACGAAAACGTACAAATCGAATCGAAGTGGTTTTCGAGAAATTAATCCCGATCCCGGTCTCTTCGAAACGATCAGCGCATTGGCCAATATTGATAGTCGGTGATTTAACTATCAATTAACATTCACAAACATCCATTAAACAATAAATAATTTTCCAAATTGTTTATTTACCTCACAAATATTTTCGCAAGATATATTTCCACTTTTAAACCTTTTTGAAAACAGTTTCAAACTGCCTTTCTCTCATGGAATAAATTTCCCAAATAATTTCTATTTCCACTGAAACCACCGAGTACAAACCTTTAGATCTTAAAATGATTTAAAACACTTTATTATAAAATACACTTTAAAACATTTAAATTAAAACTACTTTAATACATTATTTAAAAATATATACTTTAAGAATATTTAAAATAAACTACTTTATAAAATATAAAACTACATTTTTATCCTTTTAAAACACAATACCAAGTTACCTTTAAATAATTACTATTAAATTAAATTTGAGAAATACTTACTTTTAACTTTAAACATTTAAAACAATAAAGTTTCTAAAACATACTTTAAAAACAACTTTAAATCCTTTAACTCATACTTAAAAGTTTGCTTTGGAAACGTACTTGGCTATCCAGGGAAAATCACTTCTCTTCACATCTTTAAAAATAAATCACTATTTATTTTTAAACAAATTCACATTTCTTTATAAATTCCCACCTTGAATTCATATTTCCGAATATCCACTGATATTATATTTCACTTTATAAACCCAGTTTATAAATTCCAAAATCTCACTTCTCTTTTAAAATTCCAATTTTAAACACCTAAATCAATTTCCAATTGATTTCCAATTTACTTCATTTTGAAATAAATTTCCTTACTTACCCCATTTATTTCAAAATCCATTAACTTTAAATTTCATTTCTTTATTATGATTTAAAAATCCCATTAAACTAGGACTACCAATTTCAGGTTTCCAAATTCCTTTTCTTTTCCTTTTAATTAAATTTAAACCTTGAATTAAAATAAAAACTTTATTCTTTAAAATAAAATCACTTAAGTTTTAAAATTCATCTTCTTTTCCCTTTTTATTCAAAATCTTCTTTTCCATACTTGGAATTTATTTATTAGAATTTAAAATCACTTTTATTCTTTCTCAATTCATTCCTTAATTTATTTAAATTCCCTATTATTATTTTTTCAAAAAATCTAATTTTATATATTTGATAACTCAGTATACCGAAAGGTATATTTAATCAAACCATAGCATCCAATATCCCAATTATCAATATAATTCATCACAGAATATCAAAACACAAGATATTAAACAGTCTAAATAAATTTGAGGAATCCAGTTGGATCCCTCCAACTTGTTCCCCTGCATCCACAGACGTTAGCACAATACCAATTACACTTCAAGGTGGAATATCGCAGTATATGGGATTAATATAATATCATCCGCTATTCTGCGGTGCATAGGGTCTCATCCGCTATATAATGCGGGAAATCAGTCACTCCAATATATACTATATATCACTATATAATATACCACATTCAATAAATTCAATCACTCAACCCAATATTTAAATTTAACCATTTAAATTTAAATTAATACCATATGAGTGAGATTAACTCACCTTTTATTTACAATCCATTCCAACTCATTTCCACTCCGGTTTGTTTCTCCGTTTTAAACCTTGTATAAATATTTATACAGTTGATTAATATTCGAAACAAATCGAATAACCAATTTCCTTTTAATTAATTAAAAATTAATTACTAGTGATTTAATTCTAAACTGATGATTATATTTTAACTGGTTTCTTTTAATAAATTTATTTAACTAAATTACTTTTAATAATTTACTTTCAATAGTTAAAATAATTAAATAGTTTAATAAAATAAATTAATCTCCAAACCATTAATTTAAAGATAAATTAACAATTTTAAAATATGAAATTATATATTTATTTCTTTATTGGACTATATATATGTACTTATAAAATAATTACAAATTTAAAAAAACAAAATTTCTTCTTACTGTAGATTCAGATATTGTAAATATATTTTAAAATTTCCCAACATGCATATATATATATATATACTTAACTCTATAAACCTTATTGTTAATTCACAGTTTGAATCAGCAACACTAAAACTTACTGTTTAAAAAAAATCAAAATTCTAAAATAAATGTTGATATTCCTTACCTCAGCAACACTATCGAGTCGACTGAATCCCATCGGCCACGACCACGAACATCGCGAACCATTGCCTTAAAACCCCAAATCGAACCACTGGTCATCTCTGAACTCCACCAGCCACCTTCCTCGACCACCACGTGCGCTCTGCCAATCGACGCGCTCTTGAGTCTCAAGTGTTGCGGCCCCCTTCCAGTTGCCGAGTCGTTTCCCCGCCCTTCCGATCGCCTACGACGTGTCGTACCCTCGCCGAGGTCGAATGGCAGTGCAGCAATGTCGCGATGGACTTCCTCGATTCGATTTAAATCGAACTTCCCCACTTGAATCTGAATGGACGAAGAACGGAGGGAGGAAACTCGCCATTTTTGAACAAGCGGCATCGAAATCTTACAAAGCTCGAGACGTAGATCGATCGATCTGCCCTAAATCAATTTTGAACGAAATCATCATCTCTCTATTTTTTTAATATACGAATTCGAGTTGGATTCAGAGTAAAAAAGGAAGTTTGATTCTGTTTTATTTTTTAGAGGCAGTACCATTTTTCTTTGAACTGAAGGACCTTTAAAATGAAGAAGAGGAGAACGATATAAATTATTCGTTTGAAGCTTCCAGCACAATTTATTTCTCTTTCGGCTGTGAAATAAAGTAGAGGGAAAAAGAAGTCTGCGTGGAGAATAGTTTTAAGTGTAGCAGATGAGCTACAGTGCTCCTGAAATGAAATGGAAAAAGTAACGACGAGAAATTTATTTGACAGGTCCAAAGAGCCAATATATATTTTATTTAAATTCAAATTTAAATTGTCTCGATTTACGTAGCTTAAAATCGCGAACTCATAACGAGGCATGCCACTTGGCATTCATAATGTTATAATCCTATTCCGAACGCAATGGAAAAGGTTTCAAGTCCTAATACTATCGTATGGAGAAGATAGCTTTTTGGACCCAGTTGTTATATTGAATTTCGATATATTATTCAGCGCGTTTAACTATCGTATAGCCACACGATAAATCCAACCACGATGAAATTTGAAATCCGATAATAATACAATATTACGGATCCAATGGAACTGGTTTCGTCGAATTCCGAGACTGTGCCCCGGAAGGCTATTTTTAAATATCAATTTAACCAATATATTTTTAAAATTGAACAAAACACATTTAAATTCAATTTTAAAAGTTCTATCACCTTAGGTATTATCAATGTAAATTTTACAAGCCTTCATATTATTTTTATTTGGCTTAAAACTGAAGATTCAATATTTTACTCAACTTTCAATTATTAACTTCAATAATTTAATTGCCAAATAAATAGTGGTATTTGAAATTCAAGTCAAAAATTAACTTTTAAATATTCAAATTCAATTAAATATTCAAATTTCAAATATCCAAAATTCCGGGTCGTCACATTCCTCCCCCCTTAAAAGAATTTCGTCCCCGAAATTACTGGTTGAGATGAATGATCCATAACCCGTTCACTCACTTCCCAAAACCAAACAGTTTTCAATGACTTCCCAAAACAATCCTTTTTATCAAAGACACAATATTCCTCTTATTAACCTTTCAACCTTATACACAAGTCCCAACAACATTACTTACTTAACAATTCAAATTTAAATTTTGAAACCAAATTTTGAATTATCAAAATTTTCTCAAAAATTTTCTAACTCCTTAAAATTTTGAAATTTTTTGCCAGCGTCTCCTTTGCTCGGCTAGACCGGTACAACTACAAAATGCCTCTACGGGCCACCAATTTCCAAAAGAAAACAAAATGCCAAGTGGCATAATCAGAAACCCATCAAATTTCATACAGAAATTTAAACACATACCTTTTGTTGGCAATTCAAATCTATCTTCTGAACTTAAAAACCCCATTTTCCTTTCCTTTAAAACACATGTACCTCACTTAGCAATAATATCCAATCACAGCATTCAAAATCATTTTATACATTTTTTTCAAAATTTTCAATATTGGCTTTACTTAAGCCCGTACGATGCACATATATCATCCGTACGCAATATCAAATTCGATCGCTCACTCGATCACACAATTTCACTTCCATTTCATAACTTAAGTTCATTCTCATTTTAATTTGATTGTCATTTAATCAAATCCCGTTTAATTCAGTTATCCACTCACTTAGTCCATTTTAAATTTTACTACACATTAATAATTCATTATTGAATTTATTAAAAATAAGGCCATTCAATTTATACTTGAATTGGATTTGTTTACAAATCTCACCATATCTATTTTAATCCAATTCACTTTCATTTAATTTAACTCTTTTCAAGTTGAATCTCATTCCACAATTTCCATTTTCAATAAAAAGTTTATTCCTAAACTTTTACTTCTTTTAGCTCCTTTGGCATATTTACAATTCACTTTACGTGACACTATTTAAATTTATTTTATTATTCAACTTTAATTCCAGTTCTATTACTTACAAATTTAAACAAATTTGTTCTCCCACAAATTTACTTCTAATAAAATAAATGTTTACTTTTATTTACTAGATTCAATTACATTCCATTTCTATTCAAATTTCAAACTCCCTTAAGTTTCCAACTTATTTAAATTTCATTCACAAATCTTTTTAATTCAATACTTTGAATTGGTTTACTAACATATTTTACAAATGATCAAACTTATTATATGCCATAAACATTCTTAGTTAAAATTCCAGAGTTTAAACAATCTTTTAGCATTTCAAAACTCCTTCTGAAATCACCTATATCCAAAATTCTTTGATAAATTCAATTATCCCTTTGAATTTCAAAACCAAACCCAGTTTTGAAGACATTCCAGTATAAAACAAATTGGTAGCAATTCCTCTTTTGGAAACTCGAAAATGAACATCGATGATGCTGCAGTCACCACCGAAGTTATTTTCCAGCGACCGAAAAAGAGTTAAATGCTTTCGTCTCTTTAAAACCCCTCCAAATATTTTTAAATTCCAAATCTCTCCAGATTTCAAATTCAATTCAAAAATATTTTCCAAATAATATCACCATTATTTCTTCAAAATCTTTGAAATTCATTTTCAAATTCAAAGGAATTTAAACTTCCCAAAAATTCCAAATTCCAATCCTGCCAATTCATATTGAAACATTACTCTGGAATTTTTATTTCCAATTCAATTATAATTCTCATTTACAAATTCCATCTTATTATCTGAATTTTATTTCCTTAACCTTTGGTTATAATTAAATTTCTTATTCAATTTTACACTTAAATGATAATAATTTAATATTATCATCTTCTAACAACCAAGCAACCATATATACTTATAATAATTTACGAAAAATTATTCCTTTTTATATACAAAATAATTTGGGTAAAATCATTTCATTTACCCTATTTTTAAAACAATACTGTGTCGAATTGTTCTATTCAAGTGTTTAGAGATCCCTATCAATAACGTTAATTACTCGTATTGACCAGAATCCATAAGTCACTCAACAAACCAACCAACACAATATAAAACCATTTTATATCCACTAACAAATACGCGCTCATATCTATTAATACACTCAAACTCATTTTAGAGTACTATGGACTCTATTTCAATGAGTAATTCCCACCAGAGCCAAGGTTATCACCAGCCTAAGCTCTAATACCACTGTAACAACCCGCAAATCCGTACCCCTTAAGTTGACACTAATCTCCATTAGATCAACTCAAAAAGAACGGAAATACGAACCATGAGGTTTAAAGAGGAAGAGGTAGAAGAAGGAAATAAAAATAAATAAAAAACATCAGAATCTCACATCGCAGCGGAATAAAATATAATAGATAATAGATGAACTTTACACAAAAGAAAATACATCTGTTTATATATTACATCATCAGAGTACAGAATCAGAGTATAATACAATCAACATCACAATTCAGGACAGTTATAATAACTTGTCTAACACAGGATACACAACATACACAACACAGCGGAAAATACATCATATACGTGTGATACGTCTCGCCATCCAACACGTCTCCTGAGCTCTACAACATCATAACATGTATCCTATAATACTCGGTCTGACTCGAGCATTATAATAAAATAACACCCGAGTCAGTCTGGAAAACCAGCGTGAGAAAACACACTCAATTGGATTATTAAAGTTTCCAAACCCTTTGAAATCAAAAGCATCTCGTAAGACCACGCCACAAATAAACATGTCGGGTTTTTACCTTACGATAGCCAAAACACTTTTTATCAAATCCGTCTGATATTATAATAGTGTCTATTGAAAGTAAAATAGAATCTAGCTGAAATGCTTGCATCTCACGTTTCAGCAATAGCTGGGCACAATCAAAACCGTACAGGCGTGTAGGGAGAATGGATTTCCAATGAATGACTAGGCACTGGGGTACCACCTGTCACAGTACCTAGTCTAGATCAGCGTACCGAGGACCACACCCGATCCCCTGCAACACAAGATCGGAACTACCTAAGGGTAATTCCGAGTAAGATCACCCCACGGTTGGCGCGACCAACCGCCACACAGCCGAAATAAAAATGGACATCTAGACAGGAATGATCTCACCCTAATGGGCGCTACCCACATAGCCTTGCTGCATAACCCCTGATTTTCAGTCATTCCCGGTTGATGAGGCTTGAGCCTAAGCGTTACCTTTATAGAACATATCTCTTAGAATGCCCATCGTCCACCTGACGATGTTCCGAAAGCATTCATCCATACAAGTCCGTTCCGGGTCCGAACGAAACCGAAGGCACTATTCCTACTACATCCATTTTGGAATCATCCTCAGGATTAGTAGCATTTAGCCCTTGCACTTCACTGCTCCATCTTCGACTCTGAACTCGTTTTCCTCACGAAAACGTACAAATCGAATCGAAGTGGTTTTCGAGAAATTAATCCCGATCCCGGTCTCTTCGAAACGATCAGCGCATTGGCCAATATTGATAGTCGGTGATTTAACTATCAATTAACATTCACAAACATCCATTAAACAATAAATAATTTTCCAAATTGTTTATTTACCTCACAAATATCTTCACAAGATATATTTCCACTTTCAAACTTTTTGAAAATAGTTTCAAACCGCCTTTCTCTCATGGAATAAATTTCCCAAATAATTTCTATTTCCACTGAAACCACCGAGTACAAACCTTTAGATCTTAAAATGATTTATAACACTTTATTATAAAATACACTTTAAAACATTTAAATTAAAACTACTTTAATACATTATTTAAAAATATATACTTTAAGAATATTTAAAATAAACTACTTTATAAAATATAAAACTACATTTTTATCCTTTAAAAACACAATACCAAGTTACCTTTAAATAATTACTATTAAATTAAATTTGAGAAATACTTACTTTTAACTTTAAACATTTAAAACAATAAAGTTTCTAAAACATACTTTAAAAACAACTTTAAATCCTTTAACTCATACTTAAAAGTTTGCTTTGGAAACGTACTTGGCTATCCAAGGAAAATCACTTCTCTTCACATCTTTAAAAATAAATCACTATTTATTTTTAAACAAATTCACATTTCTTTATAAATTCCCACCTTGAATTTATATTTCCGAATATCCACTGATATTATATTTCACTTTATAAACCCAGATTATAAATTCCAAAATCTCACTTCTCTTTTAAAATTCCAATTTTAAACACCTAAATCAATTTCCAATTGATTTCCAATTTACTTCATTTTGAAATAAATTTCTTTACTTACCCCATTTATTTCAAAATCCATTAACTTTAAATTTCATTTCTTTATTATGATTTAAAAATCCCATTAAACTAGGACTACCAATTTCAGATTTCCAAATTCCTTTTCTTTTCCTTTTAATTAAATTTAAACCTTGAATTAAAATAAAAATTTTATTCTTTAAAATAATATCACTTAAGTTTTAAAATTCATCTTCTTTTCCCTTATTATTCAAAATCTTCTTTTCCATACTTGGAATTTATTTATTAGAATTTAAAATCACTTTTATTCTTTCTCAATTCATTCCTTAATTTATTTAAATTCCCTATTATTATTTTTTCAAAAAATCCAATTTTATATATTTGATAACTCAGTATACCGAAAGGTATATTTAATCAAACCATAGCATCCAATATCCCACTTATCAATATAATTCATCATAGAATATCAAAACACAAGATATTAAACAGTCTAAATAAATTTGAGGAATCCAGTTGGATCCCTTCAACCTGTTTCCCTGCATCCACAGACGTTAGCACAATACCAATTCCACTTCAAGGTGGAATATCGCCGTATGTGGGATTAATATAATATCATCCGATATTATGCGGCGCATAGGGTCTCATCCGCTATATAATGCGGGAAATAAATCACTCCAATATATACTATATATCACTATGTAATATACCCCATCCAATCAATTCAATCATTCAACCCAATATTTAAATTTAACCATTTAAATTTTAATTAATACCAGATGAGTGAGATTAACTCACCTTTTATTTGCAATCCATTCCAACTCATTTCCACTCTGGTTTGTTTCTCCGTTTTAAACCTTGTATAAATATTTATATAGTTGATTAATATTCGAAACAAATCGAATAACAAATTTCCTTTTAATTAATTAAAAATTAATTACTAGTGATTTAATTCTAAACTGATGATTATATTTTAACTAGTTTCTTTTAATAAATTTATTTAACTAAATTCCTTTTAATAATTTACTTTCAATAGTTAAAATAATTAAACAGTTTAATAAAATAAATTAATCTCCAAACCATTAATTTAAAGATAAATTAACAATTTTAAAATATGAAATTGTATATTTATTTCTTTATTGGACTATATATATGTACTTATAAAATAATTACAAATTTAAAAAAACAAAATTTCTTCTTACTGTAGATTCAGATATTGTAAATATATTTTAAAATTTCCCAACATGCATATATATATATATACTTGACTCTATAAACCTTATTGTTAATTCACTGTTTGAATCAGCAACCCTAAAACTTACTGTTTTAAAAAAAATCAAAATTCTAAAATAAATGTTGATACTCCTTACCTCAGCAACACTATCGAGTCAATTGAATCCCATCGGCCACGGCCACGAACATCGCGAACCATCGCCTTAAATCCCCAAATCGAACCACCGGTCATCTCTGAACTCCACCAGCCACCTTCCTCGACCACCACGTAAGCTCTGCCAATCGACGCGCTCTTGAGTCTCGAGTGTTGCAGCCCCCCTTCCAGTTGTCGAGTCGTTTCCCCGCCCTTCCGATCGCCTACGACGTGTCGTACCCTCGCCGAGGTCGAATGGCAGTGCGACAATGTCGCGATGGACTTCCTCGATTCGATTTAAATCGAACTTCCCCTCTTGAATCTGAATGGACGAAGAACGGAGGGAGGAAACTCGCCATTTTCGAACAAGCGGTGAAATCTTACAAAGCTCGAGATGTAGATCGATCGATCTGCCCTAAATCAATTTTGAACGAAATCGTCATCTCTCTATTTTTTTTTTAATATACGAATTCGAGTTGGATACAGAGTAAAAAGGAAGTTTGATTCTGTTTTATTTTTTTTGAGGTAGTACCATTTTTCTTTGAACTGAAGGACCTTTAAAATGAAGAAGAGGAGAACAATATAAATTATTCGTTTGAAGCTTCCAGCACAATTTATTTCTCTTTCTGCTGTGAAATAAAGTAAAGGGAAAGAGATGTCTCTTGGAGAATAGTTTTGTGTGTAGCAGATGAGCTACAGTGCTCCTGAAATGAAATGGAAAAAGTAACGACATGAAATTTATTTGACTGGTCCAAAGAGCCAATATATATTTTATTTAAATTCAAATTTAAATTGTCTCGATTTACGTAGCTTAAAATCGCAAACTCATAACGAGGCATGCCACTAGGCATTCATATTGTTATAACCCTATTCTGAACGCAATGGAAACGTTTCGAATCCTAATACTATCATATGGAGAAGATAGCTTTTTGTTATATTGAATTTCGATATATTATTCAGCGCGTTTAACTATCGTACAGCCATACGATAACTCCAACCACGACGAAATTTTAAATCCGATAATAATGCAATATTACGGATCCAATGGAACTGGTTTCGTCGAATTCCGAGACTGTGCCCCGGAAGGCTATTTTTAAATATCAATTTAACCAATATATTTTTAAAATTGAACAAAACACATTTAAATTCAATTTTAAAAGTTCTATCACCTTCAGTATTATCAATGTAAATTTTACAAGCCTTCAAATTATTTTTATTTGGCTTAAAACTGAAGATTCAATATTTTACTCAACTTTCAATTATTAACTTCAATAATTTAATTGCCAAATAAATAGTGGTATTTGAAATTCAAGTCAAAAATTAACTTTTAAATATTCAAAATCAATTAAATATTCAAATTTCAAATATCCAAAATTCCGGGTCGTCACAGCGCGTGCGATGGAGGCGACTTGGGGATTTACTCGTGTACGCGTGCGCCGAGGGTGGAAGCTTTGCGACCAACGTACAAGTAGCGGTAGGGCTTGCAAAGGAGGGGGCTCGATTTCGAGCATTGCAGGTGGCTCGCGAACAATCGTGGTGGCTGAGGATGATCGAAGCGGCAAGCTCGCGCGCGTGGCTCGTGAGGGTCAAGGCGATGGAGGGGAGGCTTGTGAGGGAGGTCACGATGTCGGCGACGAAGGCGGCAAGCGATGGTGAATGGGGGCCGAAGCCATGGTGAGGGTGGAGCAGGGTTTTTAACAATAAGGTATTCTCGATTTTCTTTTCTTTCAAATTAAAAATTTAGTCAACAAATATTTTTACAGTAAAGGTATAACGCAAATTCTTGTTTTAAATTGCTGTGTATATATATAGGTTAGAAAAATTAAACAGTAAGGTAAAGTTTTGATTTTAAAAGTAAAAGAAGGAATTGTAAGATCAGATTTTTATTTTTATTAAATTTTACAAATATATGTATATTAAAGAAGAAAATTTTTTACAGTAAAGAAAAGTATAATACAAATATATATAATATATATGTATATATACACATACCTATTTTAAATATAAAATAGAAATACATATACACATACAAGATTTTGGAAAAATATAGGAATATAAAATTAGATTTTTATTTTTATTTTTAGAGTAGTTTCAAAAATGGAATGGAAAAAAATAAAAGAATATGCATATATACATTTTAAACTTACTAGTTTATTTTAAAATAATGTATTATGGTGATTAGTTTGTTTAATTAACTTATTTAATTATTTTAGTTACTAAAAGATTTTTTTAAAGGAAAATTTGTTTAATTAAATTATTAGTTAATTAAATTTATTAAATGGTAATTGATTATTCGATTAGTTCAAATGTTAATAAACCATAATGTTTATACAAGGTCTAAAATCGGGGGAGAGACAAGCCGGTTTGGATCGGATTGCAAAAATATCAAAGGTGAGTTAATCTCACTCAAATTGGATTACTGGTGAATTTAAATAGATAAAATTTAAATTAATGGTTGATTGATTGAATTGATAATTTATTATCAGTCTGGATGTGATAGTATATATAGTAGTATATATATATATATATATTGGAGTGATTGATATTCCCGCATTATATAGCGGATGAGACCCTATGCACCCCGCATAATAGCGGATGACCCTATATACCGCGATATCCTCCTCGAAGTGGGATTGGTATTTTTATATTGTGCTAACATCTGTGGATGTAGGGAAACAGGTTGGAGGGATCCAACCGGATCCCTCAAAAATATTGTAATTTATTTGATAATCTGTGATAGAATATATTGAAAATTGAAATTATTGAATGCTATGGTTTGGCTGAATATATTTTGGTATTTTAAGATATAAAAAATATAAATATTTGATTTTTGAAGGAAAATAGAAAGAAAAGTTTAAGTAAAAATATTATAATGAAGTGGATAAATTAAAAAGAATGAATTTGGGAAAAAGGTAAAGGGTTTGATTTTGAAATCCTATTTTAGTAAATTCCAGGGTATAGGAAAATAGATATTTTGAATAAATGTGAATTAAAGAGTTTTGAGGACTTAAGCATTATTGTTTAAGAATTAAAGTACTTATTTTTAAATTTAAGATTTAAATGGTTTGGGAGAAATAAAAGGAGAATTTTGAAATAAAGTGTGGAATTGATGTTCTAGATTTAGATAAGATTTTAAATCATGATAAAGGAGTGAATATGGAATTAATGGATTTAGGAATAAATTTGAGTAAATTAAGAAATAAAATTCAAATGGAATTAATTCTTAAAATTGATTTGAAATCGATTAAGTGTTTTGAAATAGTGATTAAAAGGAGAATGAGACTATGGAATTTATAAACTGGGTTTATAAATAAAGTGAATATTTATCAGTGGACAATTTGGATTTATAAATTCACGGTGGGAATTTATAAGGAAAAGGGTAATTCGTTTTAAAAATAAATAGTGGTTTTTTTTAAATGGGGAAAAGAAATTTACTGAGTTGGAACATAAATTAAACTGGAGATAAATCGAGAAGGATTTATAAATGATTAGATATGTTTTATTGAAGTGGAAATGTATTTTTCTGGAAAGTTAAGTATATTTTCAAAGAAAGATTTTTAAGTATAAATTAGAAGTTTTAAAGATGTTTTAAAGAATGTTTATAGAAAAATTTATTATTTAATTGTTTTAAAAATTTTAGAGTAAATATTAATTAAGTTAATTATAGTAGTTAATTATTTTAAAAAGAAAAAAGGGTTATGTAGTATTATGATTTAAAGGAAAATTATTAAATATTTATATTTTATAAAATAGCTTTATTTTAAAAGTAGTTTTTGGCTCAAGTTTTACTCGGAAAATGATTATAGAATTTCATAACTATATATTTTGAATAAAGTGATTTAAGTAGCTTCATTTTAACTGTTTTAAGTGTATATTTTTGGATAGAGTGATTTAATTTATTTAAAATCTAAATTAAATAAGACGTGATGTTTTTCAGTGGAAATGAAATATTTGGTTGAATGATTGTTTATTTGATAGTTAAATAACCGACTTTCAAATCTGGACTCGAATATAACTTGGGAAATATCTAGGGGAAGTATGGGAATTATATGGTACAGTTACCGTTCGAGGTGTTATACTGTACGTATATACTCATTCGTTCTTCTAGGATGTTTATAAGGAAATCCGTCCACAGACGGTTAAGAGGTGATCTCCAATCTTATTTTCGTCTGTTTGATTCCTAAAGAACCGGGGTTGAGTTTACCGGGAATAGCGAACGTTGTTTCGAAGAGACCGGGATCAGATTTGTGAATCCGAAAACCACTTCGATCCAACGAATATGTTTTCGAAAGGAAAACAAGAGCTTGGAGTCGAAGATGGAGCAGTTAAGTGCAAGGGCTAATGCTACTAATCTTGAGGGTGATTCCAAATGGATGTAGTAGGAGTAGTGCCTTCGGTTCCGTTCGGACAGGGAACAGACTTGTATGGATGAATGCTATCGGTACATTGTCATTGGAGGACAATGAGAATTCTAAGTGAATATTTCTAAAAAGGTAACGCTTAGCCTCGAGCCTCATCAACCGGGAATGACTGAAAATCAGGGGATATGCAGCAAGGCTAAGTGGGTAGCACCCAAGTAGGGTAAGATTTCCCCTGTCTAGAGTCCCTTTATTTCGGTTGTGTGGTGGTTGCCGATCCCAGCCGTAGGGTGATCTTATTCGGGCTATCCAGTAAGGGGTAGTCCGGTCTTGTGTTGCAGGGGATCGGGAGTGGTCCTCGGTATGCTGATCTAGACCAGGTACCGTGATAGGTGGTACCCCAGTGCCTAGCCATTCAGTTGGAAATCCATTCTCCCTACGTGCCTTTACGGTTTTGATTGTAGAGCCTAGTATTGCTGGAATTTAATTAATGTAACAATTTCAGCTATTTGATTTAAGTTTTTGTACTTAGACACTATTATAATATCAGAGGATTTTGATATGAAATGTTTTGGTTATCGTAAGGTAAAAACCCGGCATGTTTATTTGTGGCATGGTCTTACGAGATACCTTTGATTTCAAAGGATTTTGAAAACTTTAATAATTCAATTGAGTGTGTTTTCTCACGCTGGTTTTCCAGATTGACTCGGGTGTTATTTTATTATAATGCTCGGGTCAGACCGAGTATTACAAATACAGGATGGGATGCTATGGAGCTTAGGAGACGAGATGGATGACGGAGACGTATACCACGTATCTGACTTATATTCTGCTGTGTATGGTATACTATGTATTCAGTTTTGTGAGGACAAGTTATTATAGCTGTCCAGTATTGTGCTATTGATTGTGTTGTACTCTGATGATGTAGTGTATAAAATAGTAATAGTTCTTTTTGTATAAAGATCCATTGTTATCTATTATATATTTTTCCGCTGCGATTGTGAGATTCTGTGTTATTATTTCTATTTTCTTCTTCTACCTCTTTCTTCTTTCCCTTACGGTCTGGTATTCCAGCATTCGATTGTTCGGCATGTAATATAGTGGACGTATTGATGTCGATTTTCGGGCGTCGAGAAACCGGGTCGTGACATTGTGGTATCAGAGCAAAAGGTTAAGCGAGAACCTTGGCTCCGGTGGGTATTTCTAATTAGAGATAGAGTCAGTAGTACCCTATAATGAATTTGAGTGTATTAATAGATATGAGCGCGTATTTGTTAGTGAATATAAATTGTTTTAATATTGTGTTGACTTATTGGTTGAGTGTTTATAAATTATGGTCGGTACAGTCAGAACAACTATATCGATAGGGATTTCTAAACTCTTAAACTAGGCAAACCGACACAGTATTATTTTAAAGTGGGTAAATGAAATAATTTTACCCAAAGTATTTTTATAAATAAAAGGAATAATTTTCGTAAATTATTATAAGTGTATATGGTGTGCTTGGTTGTTAAGAAATGATAATATTAAATTATTATCATTGCTGTGTGGAAATTGAATAAGGAATTGAAATTATTACCAAAAGTTAAGGAAATTAATTCATATAATAGAATGGAATTTGTAAATGTGAATTATAAATGCGATTTATAATTGAAATGGGATAAAATTCCAAAGTAATATTTGAATATAGATTGAAAGGATTTGAAATTCGAAAATTTGGGAAAATTAAATTCCCTTTGAGTTTTAAAATGATTTTCAAAGGCTTTGGAGAAAAAATAGTGATATTATTTGGAAATATTTTTGAATTGGATATGAAATCTGGTGAATTGGAATTAAAAATATTTGAAATGTTTTAAAAGAAGTAAAAGAACTGAACTCACTTCGGTCGCTGAAAAATAACTTCGGTGATGACTGCAGCATCATCGATGTTCATTTTCGAGTTTCCAAGGGAGGAATTGCTACCTAAATGTTGTGAATGTTGAAGTTTTGGTTTGGTAAAACTATTTGATTTTGAAATGCAAAAGAATAGTTTGATTTGGGTATATATGATTTCAAAAACGATTTTGAATGTTCAAGAAATTGTTTAAAACTCTGGGAGTTTATTTAAAAATGATTATGGAATATTAATAAGATTAAAACTTATAAGAGTTTGAAGATTCAATTGGAATGGGAACTGAATATCTGGATGATATTTAATTTGAGTTATATTAAAATAAGGTGAAATTGAAAATTTAGTTTGAGTTGGGCTAAATAAAACTAAAAGTTGGGAATAGAGAATTGATTGAGAAATGAGATTTGATTTAGTTTGAGTTGGGCACCACCCTCCTCTTCCTCCTCTGTGCTTCACCCTTCCAGTGTCGAACTCCCATCAACGATCCACTCCAGTCCACATGGCAGCACACAACGCCACCCCTCACCCATCATTGCCGAACACCACCTCCCATGCGTTGCACGTAGGCCGACCCGACTCCCCCAGCTGAATCCGCCATCACCAGTTCACAGCCGCCCAGATCCGTAACCACAGCTCCTCTCCACCACTCCCTCCTTCCCACTGCAACAACCCACTGGCTGACACATCCCATGCCTCACTGCTCCTCCGGCCTCACAACTCAATCCGCCACCTTGCCTTGCTTCAGCCGAACGTTTCCGCTAACCACCATCTGCCGTCTAAACCATTACTGCCGCCCAAACCTCTTCGAGCTGCCAAATCACCTTGCATCCCTGGTCGAGCAACCTTGCAGCAAGTTTCTTTGTATGTATATATGTTTGCTTTTATATATTTTCATATATTGAATTCTGGAGTCCACTATGATTGCCTAAGGAGATATATAGTTTATATATTTTAGTAGCTTATACATGTATTTTACCCAGTTCCATATATATATTTCTAACATATATAGGTTTCTAAAATTTACTGTTCCAAATATAAGTAAGTTTCGTATGTATAGGAATATATATTATCTGTTTAGAAGTTTAATATATTTGAAATATATATATTTAAATCTATGATCTTATTTTAAATAGTTTGTTTTGTTCCAGTATACTCGTATAAGAGAAGATATTGATTTAGCACTGTTTACATATATATTAGTTTGCTCATATTTTGATTGCCTGCTTTTCTGAAACTACCCCATGCTTTCCAATTTTCTATTTTATACATATATACGAGTTATATATTTGCTTGTATATTAGCTTATATATTTTATCTATTGATTTAGGATGTGTAAGTTCTGTTTGTTTATATATATTATAATAAAGTGAGTATATATTGGTTTTATAATAAAGATTGATTTTAAAATATAATATGTAGATATTCCGATTTTTAAGTATGTGTTTTAAGAAATAGGGATTTTGAAATACAATATATGAAGATTTTATATTAATATGTGTTTTAATTAAATGTTGATTTTAAATAAATATATATATATATATAAAGATTTTTCTGGATATTGATTTTAAATTATAATATATAAAGTTTTATTTTGAATATGAGTTAAAATTTAATATTGATTTTTGAAAAAAATATTTAATACAATATATATTTTTGTTTCAGATTATATCAGGCTAGTTTTAATTTGTTTTCATCAACTCCTAGTTATCAACTTTGCTTGTCGTATTCGTGTCCATCGTGCGTGGATTCGTAGCTCATTTCATTGTCAAAATATCTCTAGCTTCCAAAAGTGAGCAATCACTCACGATTGACATCCCTATATTTAGTAAATTTGATTTCACTTGAAATGACAATTGAAATACACTGTTAAATTTGAATTGCTAGTTATTTAATTATTAAATATGATATGTCATTATCTGCAATTGTTCACCTGTGAGATATGACACCATATCCCATTGTATATATTTTATTTGTTACTGATGATATATGCCTGTTGTTGATATATTATATTATTATCATATTTGTTCCAACTCCGCAAGTTCCCTGTTAGTTTAGGAATTCCCTATGGGTTGAAATGATACATGCCCGAATGATATTGTAGAATAGGGGAAAATCGTTATGGGTTGAAATGATAAACCCAAGCGAATTTCATTGATTTTGAAATTTTGGGATTGCGGGTTGAAATGATATATGCCCATAAATATTTGATTTGCGGATTGAAATGATAAATATCCGTATCACTTGACCATATGATAGAAAATTATTTACGGACACCGTTGGTCTATATTTTGAAATGATTTTCAAAGTTTTGGAAGGAAGGATTTTATTAAATATGGATTTTTAAATATAATATAAAGATATTTTATTTTGTAAAATTAGATTTTAAATTATATGTTTGGAAATTTTAGATTTATAAGTTAATTTTGAAAATATAAATTTTAAGATTTTACTTATAATTTTACATAAGATTTAAAATAGATTTATTAATAAGATTTAATTTGATATAATTTATTTAAAAAAAATTCAATTTAATTAGTATATATATATATATATGTTTAAATATTTATTTAAAATTTTACATTAATATTTTTATATAGATTTTTGTAATAACTTTAAATAAATAGAGGTTGAAAAAAAAGGTAAAATTGACTCGAAATTTAATTGGTTAATAATTGAATTTAACTAATAATTTATTTGAACTTATTGATTTTGAAATTTGAAAGGTATGACTTATAACTTGATTTGATGAAAAGTGATTTAAATGAATACTCTCAACTTTAAATAAAAATTGAGGCTGAATATTTAATATTGATTTAAATTTATAAATTGAGATTTTATTTAATTGTTATTAAAATTACTAAGTGAATATTTTCCAATTTTAATAAAATTAAAATTGAATGTTGAAATATAAATGAAACTTGTATTGTAAATGTTAGAATATTTAAACCTTGAATCTTAGTGGAATTGAAATGATAGTTCAAATTTGGATTTGAAATCGATAAAAATTGAAATGGTTTATTGAGAATTTGAATTGAATCTTTAACCTTTTAAATTGTAAGTGTTGAACAAAGATTTATTTAAATTGATTTTTGGAATTTAAGCTGATTTGGATCGATTTGTGAAATTAGAGGAAACTATTTTTATTATATAAAGTATTTTCAATATATATAAACTATTTTAATACATAAATTATTTTAATATATAAACTATTTTAATTTTTAACTATTTTAATATATATACTATTTTCAATATCTAAACTGTTTAAGTTGAAATTGTTATGATTTCCAAAGTGTTATGATTTCAAAAGTGTTATGATTTCGAAAGGGTTATAATTTTGAAAGTGTTACGATTCTGGAAATGAATATTATTTAAAGTGAATAATGATATCAAATTGATATGATTTTGAAATGAATATGATATTTTGATATGAAGTATGAACTATTTGAAATGAAATGACCACGGTGTGAAATAAGCGTTTGGTTGTTAAAGAGACCGGGATCGGATATTATCATACTCTCTGCCAATATCGAAAACCACTTTAACAACTATGTACGTGGTGGAGATTCCAGAATGAAGTAGGATGGTTTGGTGACGATTCTGTATGAGGTATTTACGTAGCCCTGACTCCCGCGAGTTAGCTTGATGTGGCTAAAACAGGAGCCACGCCGAGCCAAGTGAGGTCATTCCTCCTATCGGACACATTTCTTCAATACCATTCTATTACTTTGTGATTTGATTGAGTGCACCTTTGATTTGGGAGTGTGTCTCGAAGTGGGCAGTAGTAGCTGCTATGCGTTACCACCAGTCCGGATACGCAAACGGTATATCTACCCTGGCATTGCCTCGCGTGCCTTGTCGTATGCCCTATCGCGCATTCTACGAGTTTGGTTTGTACCATACCTATGGAGTGCCCTCTGATAGCCTCCAGTTTACGGAGGAGTTACGGTACTGTATAGACTATGGGGATATATAAAATATGTTAAGGGGGATATGAGTAACACCTTAACGCTACTTTAATAGTTTACTATAGACATATTATAATAGCGTATATTACTACATTGTAGATAGTTCCACGGATCCTTAGAGGACGGAAATCCCAAACATCTTTTAAGTTACTTGTATTTCAGTTGACATTTCACTTGAGTTGAATTTGTTAATATAAGAATGTTAATTTTGACTCGAGTGTTTGTATTTTGCTTTATGCTCGGGTCAGACTGAGTGTTACAGCCTTTGTGACTCACCATTGGAGATTGGAGCTTTGTTTGAAGATCTATCTATCCAGCTTTCAGTATTTCAGTTTATTCCAGTCATTTATGTTCAGACTCATCAATTGCTTATGTATTAGAGATTCAATTGTATTTGAGATTCAATTGTATTTTGTTTCAGACTCTGGTGTTTTATAGTAGCTTCATGAACTACTATTTATCTATTCCACTGCTTATTGTTGTAATACTCTATATTTAGGATTATGTGATTGATTTATTTACTGTATATGCTGAGTTTGGCCAAATATAAATTAACAATATATTGTTTTGAGCTATTCAAGTCCGACATGTGTAGATGCAAATGGTTCGAAATAGCGGGTCGTTATAAACGGCCTGTCTTTCGGAGTAAGAAAGGCGGATCGTTACATACAAACATGAAACATAGGTGGATATATAAACTATTTTTATATTTATTAGATGGAAAACGACAATTAAAAATTGCAACCATGATCTTTGATAGAAGGGTACAATATTTGAGTCGGTAATTGGATGGCTATCGAATTTATGTAGCAAGCAAGTATTAAGTTCAATGTGCAACATCGTTCCATGTTTCTAACATATAATATAATATAACAATAGTTTAAATTCAAGTATTTTAGAGTTCACATAAGATCAGCATTGAATACACACACAATTTGTTAACATTTTCCAAAGAATTACTTCAGTTTGTAATAGAGGAGTATAATTTCACAAATATTTTTCAGTCCACTAATCTTAACCATGACATATGAAATCCATCTACAGCATGAAAAGAAAGTGAGTGCATTATCAAACTAGTTAAATAATGCACTTCTCCCCAATCGATATATAATAGGTTTGCTCATACCCTTCTCCCTAACATTGAATACTAGTTTTCTAGTCTAAGAACACAAATAAGTTTTGGATTCATAAGGGAAGTAACAGACACGTAATTTTCAAACTAGTTATGTTCTTTTCACTGAAGTTAACCTATAATTGCATTATCATTTTTTCTACTTTGTTGGAGTCTCTCTCTGGAAAATCAAAGAACTTGAAAGTTTGAGCACAAATAAATAGAAATTTATATGAAAAACGAATGATTATTTATTTTGAATAATGAGTGTCATAACTTATATATTTGAATTTGATTAGAACTGGAAATTGTAACCCAATATCCATGGTATTTTACAACTTTTTTTACTTTAATATTTTAGAGCAAAAAGTTTTAGCAAAATAACTTGTTTGTGTGGAAGACTTTTTAAAATATATCTTTGCGAACATAGTAAAGATGCGAACACTTTCTGACTTTTTATCTGCTGGCTTTTATATTATTACATCTTGTAGTTGCATAAGGTGACTTGTAGGGAACATTTACTTAAGCCTTGACACATTCTTTTTTGATCTAAATCCCAGGTTCAAAACAAACACGATTAAACATCAAATATTCTGACACCTGGATTAGCAATATAGCACCATGGTGCCACAACTACCATTGATACTTAAATATCCAATTTGCAAGAGATCAATCAAGGACTTTCATTTAGTAACTGCATAATAATTCAAGAAGTCATTTATTTGAAGAAACCAACTGTAAAAGAAGTTTAGGGAGATCGAATTTATCTTGGTGTAAAATAAATTAATACTAATCAAATTAATCAAACCTTAAGAATTGTGCATCTGCAAAAAATCATACTAATCCGTATGCCTAACATTAAAGTGAAAATAAATTACTACTTATTAAGATTTCAAGAATAATTCATGCCATATTTATTTGTACCCATTTGGTAACCTCCAAAACTAAAACAAGATAATTATCCTAGTGTCTTAAAAATCTAACAATAAATTAAAATTTTATATAATTGAAATTTAAAAATGAACTTAAATTTATGCTTTCAATAGTAATTCACGCCATAACTTAAATTTGACATAACTAAAAATAAATTACTATTCATTAAGTTTTCAAGAGTAATTCATGCCATAACTTAAATTTAACATAACTGAAAATAAATTGCTATTCATTAAGCTTTCAAGAGTAGTTCATGCCATAACTTGCCTTTTAAAATTCATGCCATAACTTGCCTTTAACAATGAACTTATATTCATGCCATATTTATTGGTACCCATGGTAACCTCCAAATTTCAGGGTTGAGTGATTTTTTGGAAATAAAATTCGAGTATGAATAAAAATTAGTTATCTTGTCCGATGAACATAAATTTAACATAGCTAAAAATTGGTGCAACATAAACAATTTTTGACCTGCAATTTTGAAAAAAAAAAGTTTAAGCGAAAGAAACAAAACAACTAAATGTACTTGATAAATCAATTAGTGGTATCCAAGCATTTAGGTTTGATGGAAAGAGTGTGGTTCTTTTTTAGCATCATTGTTTGACTCGTTCTTTATCCCCACCATCCACATTATTTACCCTATAGATAACAATATCTGAAAATGAGAAAAATAGAAATTGTCGTTGAGGAAGAAAAGGAATGTGGTTAAGAAGAATATGAGTGGATCATTAGCTTAAAAAAGTTGCGTAGGTTGTTTGTTAAATCAAACGAAGTTAGTGGTTTTTTATTGTCAATTTTTGTACCATATGATATCTGGTCCAACTATAAATCTTCTTTACTATACACACACATGTATGTACATATCTATGTATATATGTATGTATAAATATACAGGCGGTATAAAATAGTATTAATGTATATAATTATATCATAGAAATAGCTTGAGACTTAAAGTTATGACCAAAACTGCAAATTATTTTGGTCATGATTTGCAATCTATTATTTCATAAACCTTAGACATTTAGGGAGCGTTTGGTTTGCGTTTTGAGTTTTCAATTTTGAGTTTTCATGATCATTTTCAGTTTTTAACTTTGAAGATTATCGTTATTTTCCAAAATGCGTTTGGATGTTTCTTTTTTGGAAACATGTTTTCAAAACTGAAAATAGAAAAATGCGTTTGGTTTGAAATATTGTTTTCATATTTTGAAATTTTGAGTTTTCATTTTGGCAATTCAAACCAAATTAAATAAAAACTAGTGTCATTATATCCAGTTACTAATTAAAAATCGAAAATAGATGAAAGATAATACACTAAATTCTAAACATAATAATTAAGCATTAAACATAACATAACATTTTAAAGTACATGAGGCCAAATTGTATAGAAATAAAATTACAATAAAAAGATTCATAATAACTCAAGCATCTTTCACAACAATATAATTGATATATCAACCATAAATTTTGTAAGCAACGCGTCTGAGATGTCTTCCAAATCATATCTGCAAATGGTAGTACGAATGTAAGACAAATACTGGATCATTGCACAAAATTAGAATACAAATGAGAGTTAGTATTAATCTAAAATAAATGCATCTAACAATTTTTTTATGATGGACATGTTACTAACTTAGAGAACGTAAGAACAGGCTCACGGGAGGAATATGGAAAAGTTAAAAGGAAGGAACTCCTAGCATATACAAATAACCTATTATTTGAAATAATTTTTATTTTGTTGAATGATGTACCAAATGTAACATGATATAATAATCAGATGGTGAATTAATTTATTGTTTAAACTTTAATTTGCTCAGAGATAATTCACATCGTAATGAAATAAGATGGAATGAATTTTGAATTTGAAGTAGAAATAAAATTGTACCTGAACTATATATGATGAGTTGTTACCTACTCGTTCCACATCTGTGTGGCTAGTTGATCTCTAACTTGCTCCATTCGTTAGTTCGTCTACTAAATTTAAAAAATATGAAAATTTCAATACATATACCATATTCATATTAACAGAAGTGGTAAATTGCCTTTTCATTAAAGTACAGATACATAAGTCATGTAGCATAAAGTATGTACACAAACAAAATAATAAATTCAAGTAATAATTCATTTATCTTGAGTACATTACAAAATTGATATATTTTTATTTCAAATACCTTCATTTAAATATTTCTATAGCCATTTACAAAATCCCACTCAGTTTCTAATGTTTTACATTTAACTCGATATAATAGAATTAATTATGTAATCTTAAAATTATTAATATAAATGCAGCAAACTATTATATATTGATTTGTCTAATAAATCATAAAATATGAAAATTGCAATATTTATATCATAACAAAAACAATGTAAAATTCTTTTAGATGTATTTAAATACGTCAATCACATAACATAATTATATACATTAATAATAATTACAAAATTTATAGTTAATTTATATCCTTATGTTTACTGTGCACTACATTGTAAAGTTCTTCTTTTAACATCAAGTACCTACATTTTGAAATTTCTACGATTATTTACAAAGCTCTCCTCGGTATCACCTAATATTGTATGCTTATGCCGTTATATTTTATTTAATTATGTAACCTTGAATTTAAACTATTCGAATAAATTCAATTAACTAATGTTTGTTAATTCATCAAATAAATCCTAAATCATGACCATTTTAATACTATCATATTCATATCAACAAAAACTAGAAACTTTCTTTTTTTTCATTCAAATATAAAGATAGGTAAATCACATAAGATAAATTATATAAATTAACAATATTAACAAATTTAATTTTTTTATTCATCTCGGTAAATTTATATATTGGAATGTGAAATTCTGTTTTTAGCTTCGTATACTTACATTTTAACATTTCTACAATCATTTACACCCCCCATTCTTTTTTAATGTTCCATATAAAAATCCATATATTTAAACTACTCACAAAATCTAAAATTTAAACTATTTAAATAACTAAGTAATAATAAGTCTATTCTTCTAACAAATCCTACAAATATATTTCAATCTTAATACGTGTGCGTGTCTCGGTTTGTGTATATTCATATTAAAAAACGATGAAATTATTTTTTAATTCGACTATAAAGATATATAAATCATATACGTTAAATCACGTACATAAACAATAATGCCAAAGTTAATTTGTAAATCAATTATAATCATTTATCTCAAAAGTTTATCATACATTGTGTTACAAAATTTTATTTTTGATTTCAAATAACCCTGCATTAGGACTTCGTATATTTTTACGTAATTTTAAATTTAACCTGTTTAAAAAATTTCAAATAAATAATATATGTTAATTTATCTAATAAATCATTAAAATATGTCAGTTGCAATATGTATACGGTATTTATACTAACATAAATGATTAAATTAATTTTTTACTCAAATATAAAAATATATAAACTAAATAAGATAAATGTTCCGTTATAAAAATAAAAATTTAATTTATATTTCATTTCACTGTTATTGTACCTTGTGCACCAAAGTTTTAACTTTTTCATTAAAAATAAAAACAATTTTAAGTTATAGTTTATTTATTTACTAAATTTATTGTACGTTGCATAACAAAGATTTAATTTTAATATTAAGTATAAGTATTATATTTTGCAACATTAACATGTGCAACACACGTTTACGCACTAGTTGAAAAGAAAGGGTTTCATAATATACAAAAAAACAGGCACAGGGAAGAAGTTGCAAAAAATTTTATTTTCAAGAATAACAAATTTGCTTTTAGTCCGAATGACACTTTTTAGTGTAAACAGAAAATGATAGTTACAACTATCATTCTGTGATTTACACTAAAAAGTGTCGTATAGCCTAAAAAGCAAACTTCTTATCCAATAAATTAAATTTTTCTTCAACTTTTTCCAACAGCCTAAAAAACCCTTTCATATATTATGTTGCAAACTATTACAAGAAATGCTACAATAATACTTAATTGGAAAAATTCATTATATTGATCAATTCATTAACTACAGCAAAGATTCATCAATTAAAAATGCAGTATTAACAACATTTACAAAAGTCCAGCTCATAGCATGATTTATGCAAATAACATTACGATGGGCTGTAACATCCATTTTATTTACAAAACTTCTTCCTAAAATGTGGTAAGTAGCGTCGCAAGCTATATTTTCCAGCTTCTTCGTCAAAATCAGCACTACCTTGCATGCCTCCCCATCACCGTCGTTATTGTTGCACATCCATTTATCATCGTCATTTCTCCACCTACGATTGCTTCCACCTTCGCGGAAGGTTGCAAAAACTAAAAAGCTCTAATCCACCTCCTACCCTATTTATCATCCTTGCACCTCCATTAACCACCGTCCTTTTTCATGTATTTAGTGCAAAAGTTTGAATTGAAACAAATTATCTTGCGACTGATTTTTATTCCAACATTTATATTTGAGGCTAATTTCGTGTTTTTTTTTTAATTTTGTACTTATTCATCCTATTCATTTCAGTTTGACTATTTAAGGACAAAGAATATATAGTTTTTTCAACACCAGTTACGGAGCTACATCAATTATCTTTTCTAGAAAAAAGAAGGCATCAACAGTTTGTATAACAATAGAAAAGATGCATCTGTTCTTTGTATTTTCCTAAGACCAAAGAATCTTACATATGTGGAGGCCATGCTTCCATCTTTAACGTCATCAAAAGTATCGCTCTACACACATAAACAACGATAAGCTCGCTTTAGCCTTTTTTCTCTATGGGTCGGCTCGAATATTCAGCCACCAATATCCAAAACGAATATAATCCTTATCATTTCCTACAAGAATTCCATTTTCTAACTACAAAAGAACATCAATCCAAACTAATCACCATAACAGGTTTCCATGGTTCCTGAACTAGAGGTATGTTAATCTTGTCTCAGTGAATTCAGCCTGTAGCATGTGTTTATTTGAAAGCCGATTTTCTTAAACCAGTCATACCATGTTCATATACAGAAACCTCGAGTTACGGAGTTACAGCTACGGATGGACTGCAACGGTTGCATCCAGAAAATCAAGAAAGCGCTGCACAACGTAGATGGTGAGCAATCATTTGTACGTATATCAAAGTTTTGCATATATATTAACAATATGTTTCTACGTCAGGCGTTTACGAGATATCAATAGACTTTCCGCAGCAGAAACTGACTATAGTTGGCAGAGCAGAGCTCGAGAAAATACTGAAAGCTATAAAAAAGACAAGAAAGATAGCGACCGTTTGCTCCCATGTAGATCCGAACGCTCCTCCACCAGAACAACCGCCTGAAAACGCACCACCTCCGCCTGCGCCTGAAGCTCCACCGCCTCCAGAACCGATTCCAGCAGTCAATCCTGAAGAGCCACCCGAGGAACCACCACCTCCGCCACCTCCAAATCAAGAAGAACAGGCGAAGCCATCTGAAGAAGCAAAGACCATATCGGAGAATGTGCACATGGTGCATTATTATCCGTACATGTATCATAGGCAAATTGAGAGTCCAAGGTCCGTGTATCAGTGGTCACCACCTCCGATGTACCGATACAGCTGGATGGAAAGCTATAACGATGATTATTATTGTCAGAGTAGGCAGCGGGAAGACTGCAGTAGGATGAACTCCATGTTCAGTGAGGAGAATGCGAATAGCTGTGTAATCATGTAACTGCTTTGATTTATAATAAGATGCCAATAGCAATTTTGGTTGTTCTGACTATTGATTGTTTCTTACACTTGTGAGAAAAGTAACTTGCTGAATGAATGCTATGTGATCTTCAAGCTCTGATATCACTTTTGCGAATGTGTACAAAAAGAAGAAGTAAGGAGAAGTAAGTCCTAATTTGTCAACGGAGACCGAGAGAATATTTTATAAAAGAAGAAGTAAGCTTTATTTTTTTCACACTTTTCTTTCTTTGCTGGCTTATAATTACATTTACTTGCTTGAATACAAAAGGATAAAAGCATTCATATTTGTAGTTGTACATTTTCTATATGGATGGTAGAGATGAATTTAATCTTATGAATAAAAAATACTCTTTAGAGTTTTCTTTAGCTCTCTTGACATATCCATTCAGTAGGTTTTTCTCAAATTCCTTATTAGATAATTCTAGAATTTTCTTCATGCTAAATTCTTCAATATAGCATAATTCTATCCATTAATACCAAAATTAATATTATCCAAATAATTTCACTACAACAAAGGCAGCGTATAGCGACGGCAAAAATGCGTCGGCGGCCGTTGCTAGCCGTCGCTAATTGCCGTCGCTATTCAATCCGTTGCCATCAGGAAAAACAACGGCATAAGCGACGGCTCCGTCGTTAATATAGCGACGACAAGCGACGGTATCTTACACGTGTCAACGCCACGTGGCAGTTAGTTGTTCCAAAAGCAAGTCTGTTACTCGCCGTTGCCTGCCGTTACTAGCCGTCGCTATTTTTGCCCAGTAAGCCGTTACTAGCCGTCGCTTTTCTGGGCAAAATCTGCTGTGCATACAGCAGCTATCCTTCCATCAAACCTCGTCCCAAACCTCAAACCGTCTTTTCAAACCTCAATAATATCAACAACAACACATCTCAACAATACTCACAACATCAATATTCAACAATATAACAAAAAAACACAAAAACCAACCAAACCAACATAGTATACAAAAACCAACCAAACCCAAACATCATCCAAAATGCCAAGTATCCAAACCCAAGTATCAAATCTAGTCTAAATACGTACATAAATACATACCCACAAGAATAGTAAAACTATGCATCATCATCCTCCTCGGCATCATCAGATCCATCTCCCTGCTCCCCAGGCATAGAGCCGTGCTCCTGATAAAATGTTGCAATGCGCTCATCTATCTGCTGTGCCAGTTGGCCCCTTCGCCAATCGTTGAGCTCATCCAGCTGCCTCTGCATCTGAGCAATACGCTCCTCCTCCATCGATTTTCCATAAGCTCTTTGAAAATTAACAGCCTGTGAAATAACTGAAGTTAATACGATAGCATTTTACATGAATTTTGAATGAATTGGATAGTATATAAATAATTCTTTTGATGTGAGAATAATGTGGATCTTTTAATATGAAGTTAGTGAAATGGTTTGCCTCCTGATTGCCGAAACCATAACGCCTATTTCGAGTAGGCGGTGCAATAACGGAATCCCAAATTCTGTTGGACTCCTCAACTGTAAGCTCTGCTCTTCCACTCGCCTGTGTCAATGCCGATGCCTTTGTCTCATATCGCCCCTGCAATTACAAACATAATTTTAAAATAATTGGTATAAAATTTACATATATACAATTTGAATCACGAGTTAGCATATTTACCATCGCTGCTTCAGCTTTGCTGTCGGTCCAATCATAGGTCGCATTCCCCTCATCATCAACAGACTCAACTGCGTGTGTGGCTCTAAAAACCTCAGCCATTGTAGGCTCTCTTCCGTACTTTGCAAACTGAAGATATACACAAATAAGATATATTGAAAATAAGCATAAATATTATACATGAAGATATGCATCACCATATGCTAAATATATTTTATATTTACCAATTCTCTCCTATGCTGTTGGAAAGATTTAGAGCCACCTCGATGTAAACCCGGATTCTTATTCCTATTGGCTTGGTTTCTTGCTGCTACTTCCTATATTAATTTAGATACACGATTAAAATAATGCAACTAACATAATTGTAAGCATTCTCATCATAGCTTACTTTAGCTGCTTCTGACTCCCAATATGTGAGAAATCTGTTCCAGACTTCATCGCTCATCCAACCTGGCTTTTTGCCAGCCTTCTTCGCCCTTGATATTGTCTCTCTATAATTCTTCCGCATTTTTTGGTTTCAATTATTGCTAAAAACATCTAAATCATGCGGCTCCACTCGTACAACAGCCTGCATATTGAATTTATTTTGAATTACATACAGCATATTATTTTCAATTGAATTACACGGACAACGAATGTCTACGTTATTTCCATTATTAGATTTAACAAATCTAATAAACTCGTGTACACCGTTAACAAAATGTTCCTTTATTGATCCTTTCATACCTTTTCGGGATTCATACATCCAACTACGATCGAGAAAATAATCGAACATATCTCCTGATTTGCAAAAATTATATTAGAAAATTCAAACAAACACTTCATTGAAACTTTATTAATAATTTGACAAATTAGACCGAACTTCAGTAAATTTAATAATTTGGTAAACTAGACTAACTTTATTGATTTGGTAAATTTTAAACTAACTTTAGTAAATTTTAATAAATTAGACTGAACAAATTTATTAGTTTCAAACTAACTTTTAAATTTTATTACTTTAGTAAATTGCACTTAATAAATTATTTGATTGTTTTATAAAATACAGATCATATATATACAACACTTGTTAATACTTGTTTAACGGCCGATCATCCTACTTCCCATTACAAACACAATAACGTAATCATATTTTATAAATCATTTCAGATTAAACGATTCAACAAAAGTTCGGCAGCACTTCCCTTTATTCCCTGTATCGTACACAAATGCATGTACACAGGGAAAAAAAGGAAGTGCCATCGAAATTTCGTTAACCGTTTAAACTGAAATGATTTATAAACTGCGATTACGTTATTGTGTTTGTAACTTGTCCAATACTGGGATAAATCCAACAAATATTGTATCAGATGAATACAGATGTCCGTTCTGTGTAAAAACGAACATCCATATAACGATCATATACAACACTTGTTAGACGGGGCCAAAAATTGTCTAAGGGGTTCACACAAATAAAACAAATTTTCTAATTTATATTTTAACAACTATAAATTTTTTAATAATACGTTCAATAAATATTTGTCAAGTAAATTTCACATTTTAACACGATTACACTTATAACTAACGCATGCTAAATAATTAAATTTTCACCTAATCGACAACCGACATTGCATAAACTTATCAATAAGCATCTTAAAATGTTATCACCATCTTAATCCAAATCACATCACCAATCGTTAATTCTACAATAACCAACATCATAATAGTATGCTTTAATTATCGTTTTCAACGTCGAAATAAAATGATTTTATTCTTAAATTAACCTACAATACTACTATCACCATACGTATACCACGTAACTACCAATCTCAAACCCATAAACATGCCATTAACAACCAATTTTTAAACCCAATAAACATGCAAATAAACCCTAATTAAACCCTAATTGAATAGAAAATAGGGTTAGAACACATACCGGATCAATTTGGGAAGTAGGGAGCGAACGTGAGCACCGAATCGGCGGGGCGACGGGGGGGGGGGGGGGGGGTTTAGGTTTTGTAGAATGGGGAAGAAGAAGGCTCGGTTCTGGCTGATATATAGGTCGAGCGACGGTTAGCGACGGCCGCTTTTTTTAGCCGTCGCAAACCGTCGCCCCAGTCCGACGCTATGCCAACCGATTTTAGTAGTGTTTGTTTTCCAAAATAATCAAGTAAAACCAAAATCAAGTTTATTTCCAACATCCTCCTTAAACTTGATTTTGTAACTTCAAAAAGAATTTCCAATCTTTTTTTACGTGTTTCGGTAGAGATAATCATATTATCCAATCTTTCCTTATTGTATTGACGTTCTTCCACATTGTCAAGATCTTCGATAAAATTTCACGAATAGTTGTGGTGCTCCATTCATTTCGTCCTCCTTTATTACCATAGAATACTCCAAAAAGTATGCGTTCTAACTTCCATCTTGATCTAGTGTCATAAATTTTGAATGAGTCATATAAGTTATCTTTTCACTCTTAGTTAATTTTACTTTTACAATCTTTGACCCATTCAATTATTTTGTGCATTTTTCAAATTTGACTTTCGCATGAGATTCCAAAACAAATTGATGGAAAAATAAGATTGTTTGAAATAAAAAGGATATAATCTTTCATCGCCAATTTGTTCTCACCATCGTAGAGTTCATCGCATGTCTCTTTTACTTTCTCTTTAATCATTTTTACTTCTTTGATATTCTCTATTTCCATTTCGTCAAATTTTTGCTCATACTTCAAATCTCCTCCAATATCTTGAAATTTTTCACCTTGATTGACAACTTCTTCGTTTTCATCTTCTTTGTTTTCGCACTTTTTATGATTTGCATCATCTTCTTCATCTTCATCTTCTTCATCTTCATCTTCTTCGTTCTCTTTAATATTTAATTCCTTGGCATACTCTTTTTTCACTTCATTGATTTTTGTATGCTATTCAACTTCTTTCCTTTTGACTTTTTCTTTGTTTGCTTCTTCAATCATCGATAGCTCTTTGTTTTTAATTTCCTCAATTTTCTCTTTCATTACTTTTTTGATTTTTGGAAGCTCTTCTGCAACAGTCTCCTCCATGTCAGCCTTCGTTTTCTCTTCCTTTTCTATCACAGTATTCTCTCTTGTTTTGTTGTTTTCCTTTTCATCCTTCTTATCCTCTAACATATTTCTTTAACATATCGTCTTTCATTCTTTTTAGCTCCTGTATTTAAGTACCATGACTTTCATTTTTAATTTTAACTGCTCTGAGTGCCCACAAAAGTATAGAACCTTCTTCGTCTTCTTTAACAAAGTTTGTTCTTTCTTGAAGCTTAGTGAAAGATGATCTACAATCAGAAGCAAAATGCTCAAATTTATTACAATTATAACATTTTATTTGAGATTTTTCATACCTTGGTCTTCAATTGTAATTTGTGTTTCCTCCTCGTTCTCTATCTCTTGGGTTACATGTTTTGTTTTTTCTCCTCTTTATACCAGCATTCATTTGCCATTTAACCAGGTTTGTGGCAATTAAAATATTCAAAATAGTCACAACCTCATCTGCTTTGGCTCCGACTTCTTCCATTTTTAAATGTCTCATTTTCCAATAAGGTGAGTTTTGTTTGAAGAGCTTGCTTCAATGACTCTTCTTTAACCCTTCCGTTTAATTTTCTTCATGGGCTTGAAATAAACCCATGAGTTGATCAACAATCATAAATCCTAGATCTTTAGATTCTTCAATTACTACAACAATGTAATCAAATTTTGAATTTAAAGATCGTAGAATTTTCTTAACAACTCTAGAGTATTCTATTTTTTCTCCATATTTTTCATTGATTTACAATAGATAAAACTCGAGAAAAATAATCATCAATTGATGCTGATGATTTCATATATAAAGATTCAAACTCACATCGCATAGTTTGTAGTCTAATTTTCTTCACTTTGTCGATTCCCTTAAAAGCGTTCTCCAAAATCTCCTATGCTTCATTACTAATTTGTGTGTTAGCAACCTTCTCAAACATAGCATCATCCAAACTTTGGTAAATGAACGTAAGAGCCTTTCGATCCTTCTTCTCCAAATCCTTCAAATTATCCCTTTCAATTTGAGGTAAAGTGGAAATATCAGTGGGTTCTTCATACCCATTTTCTACGATATCTCATGCATCTTGCGATCCAAGCAGCGCCTTCATGCAAATGCTTCAATTTTCATAATTATCCTTCGTTGATAAAGGAACTTGAAAAAGAGTCACTTCATTTGCCATCTTCCTTGGTTAGCAACTTGGCTCCGATACCACTATTGAGAATTTTAGGAGAATCTTCAGCTTTGATACTACTGTTGGGAAATTTCTACAGGAAGAAGAAGTAGGAAAAAGTAACTCCTAATTTGCTAATGGAGATTGAGAGAATATTTTGTAAAGGAGGAAATAAACTTTATTTTCTTTGCACCTTTCTTTTTTTGCTTACTTTTGATTACATTTACTTGCTTGGATACAAAAGGATAAAAGCGTTCATATTTATAGTTGTACATTTCCTATATAGATGGTAGAGATGAATTTAATCCTATGGATAAAAAACACTTTCTAGGGTTTTCTTCAGCTCTCTTGACATATCCATTCAGATATAATGACAAAGTCACTTCTTAAGGACAAATTTGAGCATTGCTCAAACTTAATCCATTTGATTTCAATTGTTTGAACGCCATGGGGTGCAAGACCCAACAACCCCTATGTTGATTATTGATGAAACCTACATATTTGAATCGAGGTGGAGTGTTGTTGTTTTGCAATTCAAATATATGCCTATGAGTGCTTTAGATTGAAGATAGGGTGTAGAGCTTCGTGTTGTAAGAGATGGGAAGTCGATTGGAGGAAGTGAAATCAAAAGAAAATGGAGTAGATGTTGGAATTGCCTGTAACAGGCAACCAGACATTTGGGCAAAACAATCCAGACATCTGAGTTGATGTACAGACGTCTGTATGTTTTGAGCCAGACGTTTGAGATGCTAATCCTCTTATATCAGATTTTTGGACATTGAACCAAACGTCTCTATTGATCCTAAGAGTTTGCTTAGACGTCTGAATATTTTTTCAAATGTCTGAATTGCTGTTTCGTGGTGTTTCGGGGATTTTTGGCTGAGTCGAATTTTGGAGGACAATTTCGTCAATCCGATGCTAGTTTTCTTCTTGATGATGCAGATTCTTTTGAAGTGATCGGATGGTCTAGAGTGATTAGAGCTTTTATAAATTAGCCTCTTAATCATCTTCTTTATCTATTAATCATATTTGCAATAATTAAGGTCACTAGAAACTCTAGCTAAATCAAATTGGAAGTTTTCTATTTTGAATGCTCTATTTTGTAATTTCTTCAATCGGGTGATTGATTAGAAAAAGTCTCCACATCTTGTAACCCTCTAACCATAGTTGTAATCTTTGGTGATTAAATAAAAGGGGTTGTTGGGTCTTCATGAACGTATGATACATATATACGAACACGTTATCTTCTGTGTCTCTCTTATTGCTTTTATTTGTCTTGCGTGATTGCATATTTGAATTTGAGTTGCATGGTATTCAAATAAACAATACTAAATTCTGATCAAAATGCTTCGGTTCATTCAATTTTTTTTTCACCACACCTTGCATTTGTCCAACTTAATTTCATTTGAACACTAATTGTATACTACACAGTTGTATTATCTCTTCAGAGTATTGCTTCCATACTGACTTTGTATTATCGAGTACATGTGTAACTACATTGGAAACAATGAATGCTTCAAGCGCTAATGAACTGGAATGTACACCGTGAAAAATCCTTATTCACTTCTCCCTGTTGCCTGTATTTAAGACTACACAAGCTTGATTTGTCACTTTTCTCATTTTTAAATCGAATAAAATTTGATTGTCCCGCTGCGCATTTCTTTTGACATAATTAACTTGCAATGACCTGTGTGCAGGCCCCGTCCTAGAACAAGGTTGGCAAGCTGGCCGTCTGGATCAACAGAGGGGAGGGACAACTATTTAGCAGTTGGCATAACTATATAATTTTATTACAAACTCGTAATAAAATGATGATATGTTCAAATGGTAGTAGATCATTGCTTTGAAGCAAAAAACAGAGTTTTGATTGGTCTGGAGCAACCAAATCATTTGGACCAGGGCAACATTTAGCACTGTCCATTACTTTGATCAAACGGCTTTTTATTCAACTTGCCCACGACCTACCTACAGAAAACCAAGCACGCTCTGCATGCGATATTTAAAACATGCACCAGGTTATGCTAACCTGCAAACTAACTTTTTACCTGGCAGCTTCTAACAATATATATTCCCATCTACATCTGCTGCTGCCACATCCATAGGAAATGAACTACAATTATATACAACTTATCTAAATGCTGAAAATTGACCTAGCATAAGATATTAGTGTAAGCCGTGTGCGTAGCACGGCTCCTTATTGGTACTACTTTATTTATGTGCTGTTCAGGCTTGAGTGAATCGTGGAAGTAGTTGGGGTTGGGCTCGCAAATAAGTTCGAGTGGGTGTTAATTAACGTGGACCAGCTAGCAAATGCAAAAGTATAGCCCACCAGTTGAATAATTTGAATAAGAAGAGGTGGCCAGATATTGTAATTGCATTCCATGCTTCTGTAACTGCAAAAGGCGAAGAGAGGTTTGGGGTTTTTGTGGATGTGGTCAATGAACAGTTGAGCAGTTTCCATGGGGTTCTTCATGCTTTACAATTGAGATGGAAGCACCATATGTGACTGTTAAATCAATGATTTTTCGTAAGTGCTTTCAAATACAATGAACTACTTTAAAGTTGCAGATTTGTTTATAGCTATTGCTTGTAAGCATCAAATGAAGGATTGACTGAACAAGTTTATGGTCACCACACAATGGTGTAAATCAACTCATGTATCATTGCTACATTTGTCACCACACAATGGTGTAAAAAGCGCATAGTCGGATGCTGTGCGAAGCGTTTTCTATGGTTAGCTATAAAACGCTATTTTTGGAAGCATTTTCTATGCTTCAGC
Source organism: Allium fistulosum (assembly GCA_030737815.1). Classification (NCBI taxonomy): domain Eukaryota; kingdom Viridiplantae; phylum Streptophyta; class Magnoliopsida; order Asparagales; family Amaryllidaceae; genus Allium; species Allium fistulosum. Next base: position 1,119,045,871 of record CM060904.1, on the reverse strand, counting down.
ATGTAAGTCACTATCTTTTATTCAGTTTTGTGGTTAGCTACAAAACACATTTTTTTTTTTAATTATTTGAATTGCTACTGGTCACAGAGTCGATGCATAAGCACGTTGCTAAGAATTTACCTTTTTAAGTGTTATATTTCATACTGAAAAGGTCGTTTGTCAACTGCTTCCTAAGATTTATTATGTCAGCTGTAATTCATCAACAGGTTCCTAAGATTTATTATGCCTTTTTTATACTAAGACTATAGCATTGTAGATATGATAACTTTTGTATTAAAGTTATAATATTTCAAAGACTCCTATTTATGTTATGCATTATTTTAAGTGTCGACAACTGAAATGATACTAAATTTACGGGTGTATACTACATCAGCGCCTAGTTTTTTTTTCTTTCTTTTTTTTGTTTGTATTTTTTAACAATGAACACAACCAGTTATAAATGATTTATTACAACGAGCAATATCAGTTGTAAAATGCCTATTAAAATATGCACCTCTGACAGTCAGAAACAGTTGTAAAAATCTTCAATTTTAATACAATTTCGCATATTAAGACTATGGGCTGACCGTTGTTATAGGTTTGTACAACTGTTATTGCAAGCTGCGAAATATGTATTTTATTGTAGTGACAATATTCACCATCACAATAAAATAATCGGTTTTAAATGATTTTTCAGCAGATTGTTGCTCTATTTCAGATTTCGCAGTTTCTTAAAATTAACGTTTTCTACGAATTTGACGTTTCAATGGAATAATTGGATCAATATTCATTTTAGATGTAATTTCTCTTCCCTCATTCTTAGCCTTATCAATTTCATTTCCTTTACAGCTTTCAAAAAAAAAGACCTGCAATGTTTTACCGCGACATCACCATTCGTATCTTTAGATTGTAATTTTTCTACTAACAATGTTAAATTTTTACTAGAATTTCATACCAAATAACCAAGCTTAAGTTGAACTCGAAGGCAGATGGCTCTTAATTCGCTAAAATTTCAGCATCTTGACACAATTTTGCACCATTACTTATCTCTGCTTATGTAAATAATACATCTTTAATTTGAGAAACTTGATGTAATATAGGTTTGACACTTTCAATATGTTTTTGCAACGTGTAGTCGATAAAGATTTCAAAGTGAAACTATCAACATAAACTAGTAAAATAGCCCATCGCTTAGAGGAATTAGCAAATACTGTATATATGCATTGACATGTTCCGAAAAAAGATTTTCCTCGAATGCAAGTGCTTATCATATCACAAATAATTAAATTAAGAGAATGAAAATCACAAGGCATATAAAATGCTCTACGATTAATGTCAAGTAATCTTTTTTGCACCCTAATTTTTTTTCTTTCATATTAAAACTATTATCATAACCTTGCCCTCTCACGTTATCAATGTCAAGATCAAATGAATTTAATGCATTATTTAGATTGGTAAAAAGTCATAACCCAATTGTTTCTTGAACATTCAAAAACACTAGAAAAATACTCTTTGACTTTAATTGGACGATTTGATACATCTACAAGTCATATGATCAAAGTCGTTTCCTCTTTATTACTTACATCAAGAGTGCAATAAGGTATAACAGAAAATATTTTGCTTCTTTTATTTTTGAAACGACTGCATTTCTTATTTTAGATACTATAATCTCAATTGATTTATTCCGTATTCCATGGCTAAGATAATGTTAGTGAATTTGTTTAACTTGATTGAGACGAAAATGATGTTGCATTACTGGACCAAATTCAACAATCATTTCAAACAAGCCTAAATTAATACCATTAGAGTTCTCATAATTTTTTTCATTTATTCCACGAAATGCTCAATTGTTACGTCAAGCATATCACAATAATAAATATTCTAAGCATAACATGTTTTCAATGTTCTTTATCTTTTTGAATAAGATCTTGCATATTTCTGTCAATTGTTCAATTACATTGTAACCTTTTTCTCCACTTAACCAAGCATAACAGTTAAGATTGTGTTCTTTATTTCTTTCATGTTGTGTATTCTCACCGAAATGTCTCAAATATCTAATTCTATCTTTTGCCAATTGGCTTTTGGAAGTCATTACATTAAATAGCTAATAGCAGAAACAAAATACTTTGTCCATCAATTTGGAATAAACATACCATTTTCTATCATGGTACTCTCCATTATTCATTTGTCTCTTGTAATAACTTGTGGAGATACTTCTCAACAAGTAAATCTTTCTTATTCTGATCAATATTATCCCAAACTCCTGAATCATGTATATTCAAAACATCTGCTGAAGACACAACCTTTGTTTCGTTCGAATGATCTAAAAATTGGGCAGTATTTTCATTTACTATTAGTTGCAGTGAAATGTCGGTGTCATGTGCATTTTCTTCTATATCATTAATTTGTCCATTCACCATAGTCTTATTTTCTACCATATCATCAAAGCTAGTTCCTTGTTTAAAATCACAAAAATGATTTGAATCGTCAACTAAATTTGTCTTTTTGGCAAAAATATTTATTAAAGACCCTCTTAGTGATTCTGCTATCTCTTCATTTTTTTTTACTTTTAGAACTCCCTAATGGTTGTTTTTTTGAAAACATTATGATATCAAAAATGATATAGTAAAGATACTATAAATTCAATAATTTCCTAAAATTGTAACTAGCTCTTATTTTCTTTAATTTGAAAACACATAAAACAAATTTAATTTATAGCAAGATAAAATCATATGATTTATTAAACACTTTGTTCATCAAAACTATGAAAAAATTATAAACAAAAATTATAGTTTTTTTAACATGATTAGCGCTTAGAAATCTTAATATTTTATACCTAAATTGATATTCATCTCCAAATTCCTAATATGAACAAAATCAATTTTTCTCTTTTCTCTTATTAAAATCATGTAAACAAGAACAATTTAAGGATTAGGGTTGCATACTTGAAATCAACTTCTTCCTCCTTTCCAAAATTCCTAATAGAGAAAAATTATTAATGTAAAAGAGAATAACATAAGAATCAGTGAAACCCTACTTGTTGAAGCTCTCAAATTGAACGTTCCTCCTCAAAATGCAACAATTTTTTTGGTTCCCTTCTTCCTCTTCAATGGTCAAGCGCTCCTCTCTAAACGTTGCACGTAATTTTCTTTCTTTTTCTATATGCCATTTAATTATTGCACGCTCTTTTTTTCCTCCAGATGCTACCATCATGAATTGTTGCAATTTGCACTGGGTCGGCTTTGTTTGTCGAGAGCGCCATACCATATTTTATCATTTGAGCCAGCGATGATAATTCTTCTAAATTATATGTACAATTAAAATAATATACATACATACACACACACATATATATTATAATATATATACGAGTGTTACGGCACGCGCGTGAATTGTTTTCCTCATAAATTGTATATGTTTAAATTAGTAAAAAAAATGGTTTTTTATTTTAAAGTGATATTACGATTTGTATATTTGTAAAGAAGTATTTTGAATTTGTAAATAAAGTTTAATTTTAGATCCTATTTTTAGAAGCGTTTTGAATTTGGAAAGCATGTTTAATTCTTAGATCCTACTTTTATGGGGGTTTGAATTTGTAAAAAGGGTTTAATATTAGATTATATTTTTTTAGTAATTAAGATTTAATAATATATAAAGGGGCGTTTTTGGTAGTTCACGTTGATACCAAAAAAGTGTGACACCAAAGCTATTACAACTATTATTAAAGATATTAATAAAATAATTATATACCAGACAAAAATATGTTTTCCTTTGAATATTTCTTCCAAAATAATTTCATCAAAGGCTTTAAAAAAATCAAACATTTAAGCTTATATTATAATTCATAATAAATATATTATTCATTATTTATTATAATATAAACTTAACATTTGAAAATAATCATTTCAGAAGAAATTATTGGTCGATTACATATCGTATCGTGAACTATTCCCTTCTTGGAGAACTTCTCCTCTCCTTTTAACTTTGCTTGTAAGGCCTAGCTATTCGCTTCTACTTTCTCTAATGGAGGATAACACTTTTATTTGGAATCCTATAAAAAATGAGGGAATAAGGTGGTATTTGTAGCCTCCAAAAGGTTAGAGAATATCTACTATAGTTCCAATTTTTTCTCCTCGTTTTCTACTTAATAAATTATTTATCGAAATATGTTTATGTAGAAATTTAGATCTAACCACTTAGGCTAGTTATCCTTGAAAATTATTAATTATTTAAAGAAATATTTTAAGCAATTTGTTTAATTCTTTTGGAACATGGTTAATTCCCAAAAGAATATGAAGTTAGCAAAAATTAAACCGTCAGCCTTACATGCGAGCGCCTCATATTTGAACCAACTGTGCTATCCATGTGAGTGCCAATTTGTTTAATTAATAAGTATATAACATCAATGAGACAACAGCCCTACACCACCGATGTAAGACGATGGTCAAAGGAAAGAAAAGAAGTAAAGAAGGAAAATAGAAGAGAAAACATTACATAATTCCACAATCTATCGTATATCTCACAACACATCGAATACAATGTAATAATCATCACAGATATAAAACAGGCGAGGCAGAGTAAATTACATGAACCATAGAATCAGAGTACACAGGGTCATACAGTTATACAAAACAACAATAGAGTTTATAGAACTGATAAATATACTCAATTGATAAACCCTTTCTAATAATAGTAAGTCAAACATTGTCAAGGTTCCACAGTGTCACACAAAAAAATATGCAATAATAAGCCCAAAATATCAATATGAGAAAGCGTCGCCTTCTGCTAGTCCATCTGCATAACTGCATGTGCCGGTTACACCTGTTATCCAGTCTACTCATTTAAGCGTACCTAAGGTAATAAGAGACAAAACATAAAACCTCAAGTCAGATAACAGTCTGTTATGAGCAATAAATAATTTCAAAATACTATAAAGTATCGATATAGTATATGGAATAGAGGGTATGAAAAATCAAACCTGATCTATCCCTGCATCCAAAGAGTTAGCATATAACATAAGATATATGTTACTCTATATCATAGTCGTCATGGGTGTACTATACATCAAAGTACTAATGGGCGTCCAAATATATATACATCAATAATATCGGCATCATGTGACATTCCTAGGATGATAAACAATCAAACAAATATAGCATCCATCATCCATCCTTATGTTCACTCATTCAGTGCTTTGGATATATAATCACTAATCGACCTATCACTTTCAAAGACTAGACTATCTGTCACGGTAGCCTACATCCGGGTTCTTCGGTTTTCAAATCCATGCCACTCAGTCGGTTAGGAAATAGATTAACAATCACATCAGTCCAGGGTAACCACATCTCCCCTTGAATAAAGTGCTATCATGCTCCAAGAACAATTATGTCCCTCGTATAATAAGAAGCCATCATGCGCTAGGAACCATAAGGTCCTTAGTATAATAAAGAACCATCATGCTTTAGGAACCATCACATCTCCAATATATACCCCATCCACGAGTACCCTATGAACCCTCAAGTGTCTACGATCCCTTTTCAAACGTTATCTATAGTAGAGCACCTCTTAGAACTGATCTCACGACTCCCATCACAAAATCACAGTTTAGACGATTCTCTACTATCGTCATCACATAGAATACCACATGAACCTATTGACTAACATCCTCATATTTAATTCAATTTACTTTATTTATTTATGGTTCATTCTACGGGGTATTACATGTTAGTTTGCTCTGATTATTGTGTACATACAGTTTTTATTTTGTAAAGATCTTTCTGATATTATATGTTATCATTTCATTATGAGATTCTGATGTTTTGTTATCCTTTTTCTTATTCATTTTCTTTTCTTCTTTTATTTTTATCCTAACTTTCTGTCTTTTTGGCACTCCGATGCTCGGCATGTGAATATCGTGGATGTATTAATGTCGACATTTGGAGGTCGAAAAGTCGATCATTACATTTCTCGTATGCCAGATCATTCCTAGTTTATAATAAGGATGACCAGTCTCTTATAATGAAAAACTGCATCAGTGGTATTCACGTGTGCAATACAACTTATATACTATATAAACTTCTATATAGTTTTGAAAATCAAAATATATAACAAATACGCACTCTCTCGTACACACACACACACTCTCTCTAGATCTAGTCTAAGGCGACAACTCCTACCCTATATATACTGGATCACGGCATCAACTCAGGTTAATCACGTAACCTAAACTCTGATACCAAATGAGACGACCGCCCTACACAACTGATGTAGGACGATGGTCAAAGTAAAGAAAATAAGTAAAGAAAGGAAATAATAAGAAGAGAATAGAAGAAAAAACATTATACAATCACAGAACCAATCGTATATCTCATAGTGCATCAAATAAAATATGATAATCATCACAGATATAAAATATGCGAGATAGTAGTAACTACATGAACCACAAAATCAAAGTACACTGGCTCATATAGCTATACAAAATAGTAATAGATTTTATACAATTGATAAATAAAATTAACTGATAAACTATCTCTAATAATAGTAAGTCAAACACTGTCAAGGCTCCATAGTGTCACACAGTGGAATATGCAATAATAAGTCCAAAATATCAGTATGAGAAAGCATCACCTCCTGCTAGTCCATCTGCATAACTCCATGTGTCGTTTACACTTGTTATATAATCTACTCATTTAAGAGTGCCCACGGTAATAAGAAGCAAAGCATAAAACTTGAGTTAGATAACAGTCTGGCGAGAGCGATAAACAATCTCAAAATACTATAAAAGTCAATATAATATATGGAACAGAGGGTATGAAGAATCATACCTAACATGTCTCTGCATCCAAAGAGTTAGCATATAACATGGGATATATGCTACTCTATATCATAGTCGTCATGGGTGTACTATACATCAAAGTACCAAGGGGTGTCCACATATATATGCATCAATAATATCAGCATTATATGACATTCCTAGGATGATAAACAATCAAACAAACATAACATCCATCACCCATCCTCACGTTCACTCACTCAGTGCGTTGGATATGTAATCACTGGTTGACCCATCATGGTCAAAGATCACACTACCCGTCACAGTAGCCCATATCTTGGTTCTTTGGTACTTAAATCCATGCCACTCAATCGTTTAGGAAATAGACTAACCATCACGACAGTCCGGTGTAACCACATCTACCATCTAGAATAAAGAGTCATCACGCTCTAGGAACCATCACGTTCCCTCTACAATAAGAATCCATCATGATCTACAAACTGTCACGTCCTCAGTATAATAAAGAACCATCACGATTTAGGAACCATCACGTCCCCAATCTATACCCTATCTCATTAGCACCCTATGAACCCTCGAGTGTCTACGATCCCTTTTCACATGTCATTTATAGTAGAGCACCTTTTGGAACTAATTTCACAACTCCCATCATGAAGTCACCGCAGTTAGGACGATTCTCTACTATCATCATCAAGTAGAATATCACCTTGTGTCCCATAGCTATCATTTAACAGTTCCCTCTAATCGACCTATAGCAACAACTTTGAATCTTAAAGTACAACTATCCATCGTTGAAGCCATCACTTCTTATCACGAGCCATTGCATCAAAGTGTCGCATCCTTACTTCACCACCAATACCACTTGTCGAAGAGGCATAAAATCCAAATCAAATGTCGGATGAACGAACGAACCATCACATCATGCTTGTGACGACCCGAATTTTATCATTTTTAATATTGATAATTAATACATATTTATATAATTAATAAATGGATTTTATTACTCAAAATACTCTTTCTTAAATAATAACTAATGATGGTGAAATGATTTTCAAAATGTATTAACAAAAATATTTATTTCAAAGGAAATCTGAAACTATGACCGATATTTTTTATTCAAAATTTTCAATCTTTCACCATCAAAAAGTTTTTTAAAATATTGTAAAAACCTTAGTTAAAACATTTACACATTTTAAATAGGATAAGCATGGATTAATCTGTGTGTACTTAAGTAAGAAACAATGTGACAATTTTCCAGTTTAAATTTTAAATAAAAAAAGGAAATTATGAAATGTCACACTCTCGTTCACATCCTAGTACACTTAAGAGCATTGCATGGTGGATAAAAGGGGGAGCTTGGGGGATGGTGTGTGCAACACGGTGAGGAGGTGATGGGGTGATGATGTGGTAAGCAAAGAGTGGAGGTAGGTACCTTAAGAGCAATTTTGGTAATTTACTAAATCCATTTTATATAAAACTAATTCCAAATTCTCTCTCTTTCCTCATTTTATTTTCTAGTTTTCAAATTTTTATTTCTTCTTCTTTAAGCTTTGGAAACATATTTAATGGCCTCTACTTTATTTTCAAGGTTCAAAAATTAAAAATTTTCCTTTTAAAACCATTTAAAAACTTGTTTTAATCCTTATTCTCCTTCCTATACCTCCTCCTAACCAAAACAAGCCTATACACCACCTTTATAAGCATGGCCTACCACCATCGTCTCATGACCGAACACATTTGAAACTTTCCAAGGCCCAAACTCCAATTTTTTCTAAGAAGAATCAAAGATCTAAGGTCTTTTTAAGTTTTAGTGGGAGTTAGGTTGATTTTCGTGAGCTTTTGGTGAGTAAAACTCAAATCCATTTGTAAACTTACATCTTAAATTTATGTTAGTATTAATATGTGATATTGCTTGGTTATTGCCTATTTACATGACTTGAATGTGTGTATATATGTGCTTGTGCTTGGAAATTGCCTTAGACTTGATAAAGTAGTTTAAATGTGTTGTATATGTGATAAAGTTTGGATTTTCATGGGTTTTTTGGTTGTTTTTATGTGTATATTCTATGGAGTAGTGTATGTAAGAGTTTGTTAAGCTGGCACCTTTATATGGTTTAGCGGTAACGAATCCTTGTGTGAAAAACTATGGTTATTAATTTAAGAATCAAAATCATTTTCAAAGTTTCAAACTTTGTTTTTCTTATACAAATAGTTACTCTATGTTTGTGAAAAAGTTAGTAAGCTTTCAAATGTTAAGTTCTCAAACAAGAAAGCTAAGAAATATTTTCTAGTTATGATATTCATAGCGATAGTCGCTGTGGATGCGTTTTCGCTAAAACTCCACCTTTTGCAAATTAAGTTTTTATACTTAAAACACTTTGAAAATGTTTTATAAAACTTAATAATAATGATTAAGAAGTTAATTAAGGATTAATTAATTAATTATTAAGTACGTTGGTAAATAATGATTAATTAAGTATTAAACAAGGTTTATTGATTATAATTAAGTGGAGATTAATTATCTTTCAAAAGTGAGATTAATTTAATTTAATTATTGATTAAGTAAGATTAATTTTTAATTAATTATGAATTAAGTATATGATTTATTTTTAATTAATTATTAATTAATTATTAATTAAGTATATGGTTAATTATTAATTAATTATTAAGTAAGTGTTTAATTATAAATTAATTAAGGGTTTTAATTTATAAATAAATTATTTTTAAAGTTTTAATTATTTCTTAATTAATAATTATGTTAAGTTAAGACTTAATTAAGATTTAATAAAAGGATTTAACATGTAATTAATTATTAAAAAGAGGTAAGTTTATAATTACTTTTTTTTCAAGGATGAATTTGGTTAAAAGCAACTTTCTTTTACAAAGAATAGTTTTGAATAGAAGGGGTTCTATTGTCGATACCGTTAAGTAACCCTACAAATGTGAATAGATTATACTAAACTTTGACATTATTAGCAGAATAAATCCCCTTTCTACTATAATTAAACTTATTAGATTGTTTGGACATCCATTTAGCAGGACAAATCACCATCTTGCTATTATTTTATTTGGACACGTATCTACCAGTTGGTTTATATTGACATATTATTCCCGGATTTGGTTATGGCTTTTATTTATATATATGTTGGCTTATGTAAATAAGTGTTATGTGACTTAGAAGTCCAATTTAAATAAATGATAACTTGACTTAGTACCATTGTGATCACTAAGCCCCTTTCAAAATTTGTAAAAGTTATGTTTTAAAATAACTTAAATTCTATCCATTTGGAGTTAAGTGTTTTTAATGATTTTGTAAGTTATCCAATTATTTTATTTAAGGGATTTATATATAATATTTTGTTTATGAAAGGGATTATTTTATAAAGAATTTATTTAAAGGAGATTTACAAATGATATTTTATAAAAGATTTTTATAAAGGAGTTATAAAGAAAGATTTATAAAAGAGCTTTATAAATAGAAAGGGATTTTACAAATCATTTTTTAGATTGTTAAAGAAGTTTAAATGTTATCTTGGAGATTTATAACAGTATTTTTATAAATTGATTTTGGAGATTTGGGTATCTGAAAATATGAAATGGGCTTTTAAAAAGAATTTTTTATATAAAGGATAAGTTGTTTGGTTTTATAGTAAGTAATGTTTTAAATGGAATTTGTTTGGCCCATTTAATATGGAATTTTAAAAGAGAAAATCTTCCTTTAGTTTTGTTAATATACCTATATCGATGAGATAAGTATATGGATATGTTTTCTGAGTATTGAAAAGTATAATGTTTTGGTAATATACTTATACCATTAAGGTAGGTATATAAGTGTTTTCCAAGTATGAAGGAGTATAAGAGGTTTGTAAATAATATTTTTTGTAAAGGCATTTTGAATCAAAGATGTGAAAGTGATTTGATTATGAAAAGATTAATTAAATAGAGGCTTAGTCGATCCCACATGTAATTAAATCTTTGTTGTTTAATTGTTGTTATTTGATAGTTAAATAAACGACTATCAAATCTAGACCAAAATGTAAATCTGGAAATATCTAGGAGAAACACATGAGTTATATGGCGCAGTCATTACCGATGATGCTATACTGTGCGTATAAATCTCGTTTTGTTCTCCTAGGACAAATGATAAGGAAATTTGTACACAAAACGGTTAGCAGTTGATCTCCACTCTTATCTATTGTCTGTTTATTTCTGAAAGAACCATGATTGAGTTTACCGAAAACTATTCAATGTTGTTTAGAAGAGATCGTGATTGGATAAGTATAAATTGTCCAAAAACCATTTTGATCCAACTTAAGCGTTTTGAACTGAAGACATCTTAAGAGTATGAAATCGAAGACGAAGTTTTTGAAGTGTAAGGGCTATTTGCTACTAATCCCGAGGGTAATTCCAAAATGATGTAGTAGAAGTAATACCTTTGGTTTGTTCACACCCAAAACAACTTGTATGGATGAATGCTGGCATTTCATTGTCTCTTGGAAGGCAGTGTTAGCATTCCAAGTGGAATGTGCTAAAGAAAGGTAAAATGCAGCCTCAAGCCTCATCAATTGAGAATGACTAAAACAGAGGAGGTGTAGTAGGGCTATGTGGGTCGCTCCCATTAGGGTATGATCATCACCTTTCTAGATCGCTATTACAGAAGGTTATGCATGAGAGCTCTCAAGGGAAAGGTTGGAAAGCAACCTGGGTGATGACATATTCGGCACTATCCAGTAATAGGTAGGTCGGTTCTGTGTTGGCAGGGTCGATAGGTTCGACCTCGGTACATTTTATCTAGAGGTTTACCATTCAGAAGGTAGTCCCTTAACTTGTCATTGTATGGAATCCATTCTTTAATAAGCACCATATGGACTTAGTTGTGCCAAACTATGTTGAAATGTGATATGCAAGCATTTCAATTATTTTATATATTTATTTTCAACCCTAGACATTATTATAATATCACTGAATTCCTATAGAAATGTTTTGGTTATCGTAAGGTAAAAACCCGTTCGTGTTTATATGCAGCATGGTATAACGGGATACCTTTGTCTTTAAAACTGTTTTATAAGTTATAATAAAATTCCTTGTAATTTGAGTTTCTCACGCTAATTTACCAGACTGGTCCAGGCGTTGTGTTCTTATAATGCTCGGGTCAGATCGAGCATATTCTTTCAGATTAGCTTTGGATGCTTTGGAGCTCAAGAGACGAGCTGGGGGTTCAAGACACATCTCTCTTATACTTCTTTTCATTTTCCCTGCGTTGTTTTTTGTATTTTTCAGCATTTGTAAGGACAGACTATTATAACTGTCCAAATTAATTTAGGATAGTTTACTCTGATTGTATATATAAACTTTCCCTTGTGTAAAGATCATTTTATATTATAGATTATTCGTTGCGTTGTGAGATTCTGCTCTATCTTTTCTTCCTTTCACCCCTAAGGACCTATCTTTCAGACGACTAAATGATCGACACACGAATATCGAAGATGTATTATATGTCGTCTTTAGTAGTAAGAAAGGCAGATCGTTACAATCCTTCTCGAAGTCTCTTCATCATCCATATCAAAATTGGCCAAATCGGTCATCATCAATAGTGTAGATACCGACCACTCCGGAGTAGTCGATAATGACGACTTTGGTCGTGTACCTAATCAGAAATGTCTAGGTACAAACTAAATGAAAACGTCTGACATCCACCCTGAAGTCCGAATCATGTACTCAAGTCCATCGTCTTTTGTCTTCAGATCGGTCGGTATGCACGAAACTCTATGCACGAAATTTTATCATATAGGATATTTCCTAATACTATATTGCCCACGATCAACATTTTCAATTAGACTAAGCAAACAACCATACATACAACCAACAAGCATACATATATCTATCATAGCATACATACAACATATATAAGACGTCAATATCAGCTAATACGGGGATTCATATCAAAGGTAGCCTAAATCTAGTGATTTCCTATAATAGCACATCAATAAGAAAAATGTGATATTAGATTTAAAAAAATTTAGAATACTTTTAATTTCTTTTATTAAATAATACGTAGGTTTAAATATATTAGAAATTACATTTTAAAGTTAGAAATTATTCCAAAATATCGTTTTTATACTATACTAACAATTATAGTATGATGAGATAAATATCACTCATCTCAACAAAAGCTGGCCAATATATGCCAAGTTGCAGAGCTCTCCATCACAAGCGCAACACAAGAAACCATGTCTAAAACGAACCTCCTATGCAAAATATATGGATTTTATAGGAAAACGAGATTAATTTAAACTATTAATTAAGTTAATTACTAATTAATAACCTTAATCAACCAATAAACCTTTCTTCCCCATATCCCCTCCTCTATACACAAACGTGCATAAATGCATACAGCCGCATCCTTCTCTCCCCTATTCCTTCATCTACATGCCATAATTCAACGAATCAACGAATGCAACGTGCTCCTCTTTGCAATCTCTTCATGACACGCCCGACCAGATCTCGACCAATCTCCCCAATCAAAACGTTTCACCTACTCTCCTCTACTCGATCGTATATGTGCGATCACCATGGGTTCGCCAGAGCTCGAGCGAATGGTGTGGCAAGGTGCTAGATGCCAAGTGAAACTCGACTGCGCCCTCCGTTTAGCCTATCTTCTCCCCAAGCTCCCCCAAAGCTTAACCCTAGTTCGATAGCCAAAAATGTCGATATCGCCAACCACTACCACATGACCCAAAGCTTATATAGATTCAATGCTCTCCGCACCATGAGTTCAATGAACCTTGTTCTGTGATTTATAATTGAGCGAGACTCTCGATTTAATTTATTAAAGGATTTTGAGAGGAGGCCGCCATTTTTCTTGTTTACTGTTAATGGAACCGTAAAGTGAGAGAGGGAGAGGTGTTTAATTATATTAATAAAATATTCTACTTATTTGATTTCTAAATAAATCGTCATATGTTTCGAGTTCATATGATCACACTGCGCATCTAATCGTAATGAAACTCATCGGCGTACATCACCTTATTTTTCATGTCCCAATGATATAAATTTCGTCACTATCTATGACACCGCTCAAGGATGATAATTTCATGTATTTCAAGATTATTTTGACCATTAGATCGTCCAATCTCCAGATATAACGATATTTATATTTGCTTTAATTCGCAACTTCGATCCGAACTCAATGAAAGTGGTCACGAGTCCTGATTCGACTATATACGAGAAACCATAATTTTGGACTTTCAAGTAATTAACGATTCAATATATATTTCAATCAATTATTTAAATATCTGATTGTTAAAAATACGGGTCGTTATAGTCTATATATTATTTTAATTAATATTAAGGCTTGAAACAAATAAACGAAAACCATAATAAATTAGTATAAAATGTATATTAGTTTTCTCCATTTTAATTTATAACATTTATAAATTAATTTTTATTGCGTTAAATTCAAAAATATATTGACAAATATTATTGCATGACTCATTAGTGTGAACTCAGCCCTTAATAATATTTAAACATTTAAAATATTAAAGCCTATACGAACTTTGTCATAAATCAGAGTGCATAAGCCATGAATAACATTGAATATAACATAAATCAGAATGAAAAACATGAATAACACTGAATACAACATCAATCATAGTGCATAAACTATGAATAAGACCGAATATATATCAATCACATGGCATAAATCATGAATAACATTGAATATAACATAAATCAGAGTGCATAAACGATGAATAAGCCATGAATAACATTGAATATAACATAAATTAGAGTGCATAAATGATGAATAACACCTAATATAACATGAATCAGAATGAAAAACATGAATAACACTAAATATAACATCAATCATAGTGCATAAACTATGAATAACACTGAATATGTATCGATCACAGTGCATAAATCATGAATAACACTAAATAAAATATGAATAAGAATCAGTATATAAACCATGAACATTGACAACGAAATATATATCATGGGTATATAAATCAAGGTACATAAAACTGGCTCTAGTCATCCCTACGTGGACATGGTCGTATAGTGGTGATGTGACACATCGTCTCTTCTGGATAAGTGCTCAAAGTATAACCATAATCAGAGAATCTTTTCCGCTTCCCCTCTAGTTTAACCCTGTATTGGGGCTTGTGTCTGTGCAGATGTCTCGACCCGAGACTAATAAATCTGATTTAATGCCCCGATATGTGCCATGTGCTAAGCTTGTCGGTGCAACACAACCTCGTAATAGTCAATACTGCGCCTATGTTCTATATATCCGGTATGACGGAGTCCCATCTGCAAATCGAATAGGCCACTATATGATATCTGGGTGAGATCTGGATACTAGTCATATGTACATGGATGAAACATGTCAACATAAAGGTTAACTCCAGAAGATGTAGTTACTGCCATAATCCAACCAAAATGACTAGCATCTGACACGTGATCTGGTATGCGATACCCTGACCAGGCTGGGTAAGATCCCTGATAACCAAAGTTACTATATCATGACGTATAGCAGCTGGTCTTATGAAATTTATCAACGCTACATGAGTAATAATATCACTAGATGCAGTGTAAATTCTATGATAAAAATCCATGTATGATGGATCAATAAAAACAAATCTGTCTGCTAGCCACCAACCATCATCTCTTGCAGCAACAAGCTGAATAGAATCATAAATCATATAATGATACATATGAGGGTGCGGATCATCAGAAATAACACCATGGTCATGCAACTGTCTTCAACACCTCCTACCGAGATAACAATAAGAATGAACACTACATGGTACGATATTTGAGGACATCTCCGCATGCTGAGCATCCTTGCTAACTAAACAAACTCAAGCTCGATCGAGTCGCTATTACCAAATGGATGCCACATCAACTGCCCTTTATGATCTTCAAGTCAATCTGGTTATGTTAAATTGAATATACATGATGAGATTCATTATCCCTGGTCCTCATATTATTTGCACACCAAATTAATAAATGAGGAAAGAAACTAGAAGTATTTGAAGTCAGTGTGATGAAATAATTTCTAGAATACTCAAAATATAGATACTATATCAAATACCAGATTCAAAACAATAAAACATGTGAATCAGAAATAAACGCAGTGTGCGTCCAAACATCTGTATAGGTAGGCAAGCATGGGAGTGCCCCAATCGTACATGGTAGTGCAGTCAATGTCCAAACCTACCACAGTCTCAATATAGGCGACCTGCATACTACTGCTACTGATAGTGAAAATAAGTCACCAATAAGATATAGTACAAACAATCGAGCAAGTTCCATATCATGCTCTGGTGTATATGTCGCCAGTATCCTGTCCATAGCAGCTGTAATCACATTAACTCTGACAACAATGGTGGTCTGATAATTGATAAGATGCCGGTGAAGTATCTAAATGCGATAAAAGGTCATGAACAAGCGTGAAATCACACCACCTATCATCATGCGGAAGCGATGGAAAATCAGCTACTCCTATGCTAATACCAATGAGCATAGCAAAGTCTAGTGGTGTAATCTCTAACTCACCGCAAGGAATATGAAATGTATTGATGGTTTTACACCATCGAACAGCAGCAACAACACATAACTGAACGTCGCCTTTGATAATATTATGGACGCCTAAAATGTTAAATTACATAAAAAGTTAATCTGAACTAAATTATAATAAGTTGGAGAAATATTTCTTAAATTAAATGAATGATTAAATTACATAACAGATGATAAAATTCAAGCTCATACAGAAATGCTATAACTCTAGGATTATTTGTCAAATGCAAGTGAAAATATTTTAAGGCATTAACAAACGAACCCCGAAAACGAAATCTTAAATATACGTAATACAATGATAATTTACTTTGAATGTAACAACTAAAAAACATAATTCCAGCCAAGCTGGTTTGCGTGCTAACATGCGCTTCTCCTTCTGGAAGTACCCCAAAATCGTTAAGAACCTTCTCTGCACTCAAATTCGGATTCTCGAAACCACACAGCTCAAAATTCTAGCAAAAGCCTATCCTACTCCCCTACGACTCCTACCTTTCTGACCACCTCGGCGTCCTCCCCGATTATCTCGGCAGCTTCTCCAACCACTTTGACTGTCGCAACTGCCTTCGTCCTCCCAAACCGCCTCCGGCCTCCTCATCGGCTTTTTCGGTGGCTTTAAGTAACTCTTTCATGCCGTGCTCGTATCCAAACGGAACAATTACATTCTCTTCTTCACGACCGCCGTGGCCCAAGTGCTACTTTCTCAATGCATGAACTTTTTCATAATTTTTTTTAGCAATATAGACATTTCAAGACATGTAGATAAAAAAAAAGGTCTAGTTTATTTTATTTTTGCTTCGATTTAGGGGTTTTGGGTGGATTTTGGTGAAAAAGGGGATAGTTTTTTATTTCTTAAGCATGAAAACTGAAATGAGGAGGAGGAGGAAGGAAAAGTGGTGGCGGCATTTGGCACGGGGTAGTTAAACGGCGAAGCTTTCGCTATTTTAAATTTAAAACGGCGACGTCTCCACTGTTTTAATCAAAACGGTGAAATCTTGACCGTTTTATTTCCCAGCCAGTCCTTCCAAAACTAGTCTGGAAACTGGTTTGTAACTCGTCTGAGTGCGAAGTTAGTTCGTTCAGTGCAAAATTAAGAGAGAGGTATAAACCGAACAGGTTCGTTGTTGGTAATGGTCTAATTATCCTATGATAATTCTCAAGATAATAATACTGATAGGGGGAATTAATTTAAAGGACAAAAATTTATATATTTTTAGCATCAAGGAAACGACCTCAATATTTTTACTACAAGGACAAACATTCTCCTAAAAATTATTCATAAGGACAAACATTCTTCCAAAATTATTCATAAGGACAAACACTTCCAAAACTGCTACCGAACTAAAAATGATACCTAAAAATTGCTACCGATAACTACAAACTGATACCTAAAAACTGCTATCAATAACTAAAAATGATACCTAAAAAAGTTGTCCTTCAAGCTAAAATATTGAAGGTCTGTCCTTGTGGCTAAAACGTTGAGAAATTTTGTTCTTGACAATAATTTTCTGATACTGATAATACTAACTAAAACCAAAATGAAACTGAGAAGAAAGGAGTACTTTGCCAACCAAGAAAAAAAGCATGCTCATAAAGACTTCAACCGATAACCTTTAATAATTAAGGAGCTTGAAAGTAAAAATGAAGGGATTACCGCCTTAAGTACGAGAAGGCGAATTAGATGGACGAATTGGGGTTGAAGGAAAGAAGGTCGGCCATGGCTAGTTGAAGGACGAGAACGCTGAAAGCGGGTCGGATGCAAGTAGTGGTTAGGCGGAGATTTGGAGTCGGAACATTAGAAATCATGTTTTTTGAGTTTTTATTTTGTAGTGCTAAGGACATCCAAATTTGTGCTGAAGACTACCATGGTCGATGGGTAATCGACAGCTGCTATTGACTGCAGTGTAAAAAAAAGAAATTGAAAATTTTTGATTGCTCCTAGCACAAAACGAGGTGCCCTTAGCAACACGCTTTTCATTTGTGAGCGTGGAGAAGTGATGGAGGGGCAACGTATTAAATGTACATATTATTAATGAAAATTTAGATCCTTTTATATTCAAGCAATCTACTAATTTTATCATTTATTTAGTGATACTGCTAAGTTCAACATGCAGTTTTCTAACCTGCTTAACTTTAGTAATATATTTTTTGTACTTGGTAAACCATGCTGATCGAAATAACTGTTTTTATTGAGGGACGTTGATATATTTTGTCAACTTTGCTACTCATTTTCCGTCTCACTTTCGAGCTTGAGAATACAAATAAGGATTATGACGCAGCAGCGGATTACAAAAATGATGATTCAATGAAAGTAGCAATCGATGAACTGAAAAATACTGAATGCCCAAATTCGTTGATCCAGAGATACCGGATTCTAGCTATCTCAAACACGTTGATCGCGCACGATACCGTGTTTAAAGATTTACGATTCTTCGTACGTTGATCTAGCGCACTAGATACCGTGAATCGGCTTCAGCGATCGTTGATTCGAGCACACTCGAATTCCAAAAGTGGAGATAGGAGATCACACTCAACTACCGATTTTAGAAGTGGCACAAAAGCACACAAAAGAAATTTTATTCCAAATCAACTTCTATTACAAATGACATCACCCCTCTATTTATAGAGGTTACAACTCAACACGACTCAACATATTACAACACCTAGGTCGGCACCGTCCTATCACTTGCGACCTACGACCTAACTAAGGTCGTCTGCGACCTAAGGAAACAACACAGCAACACAGCACGAAATATTACAACACATGATATCACATATTTACAACATACAAGAACAACATACGACCTAAGAAAAGAATACAAATACAACACTTCAATCGACTCAACGACCTAAGACATAATCTTCTTGCGACCTAAAGTAGTTCGCGACCTAGTTGCTTGCGGCATTGTCTCTTTCACGGTCTAGGGCGGAGCTTCTCGCGCTTCATTACTTCAACGACCTTGGCGTTAGGTCGCTCGCGACTTGAGGACGCGGAGTTAGGTCGCTCGCGACTTAGGGAGAGTTAGGTCGCTCGCGACTTAGGGCAGAGGAGTTAGGTCGCTCGCGACTTAGGCTAGTGGAGTTAGGTCGCTCGCGACTTAGGGCAGAGGAGTTAGGTCGCTCGCGACTTAGGCTAGTGGAATTAGGTCGCTCGCGACTTAGGGCAGAGGAGTTAGGTCGCTCGTCATCATGTCCCGTTCGACTTAAGGCATGTGGCTCGTTAGGTCGGATCTTGTTAGGTCGGACTTCATAGCTCGTTTACGACTTAAAATGGAGCGACTTAAAGAATAAAGTGCTAGGTCGTAAATCAGGGAAGTTAGGTCGTTGGCGACCTAAGTCTTCATCAGTCTGGGCTGCATCATCCTCCCCTGGTTGAAAAAAATTCATCCTCGAATTTAAAAGCTCTTCTTGTTTGAAAAATTTGTGTTCATGGTACAGAATCAAATGTTCGATCGTTCTAAACCCCAACGCTTTAGGTCGTAGGTGTAATCCATCATCCTTCTCGTTAGGTCGTGAACGACCTAGGACCTTCGACCGAGATTGCGCGGCATCATCGATCTCTGATTGAAACGAATTTGTCCCGAATCCATTTTCTTTTTTTCTTCGAGACGCTGTCTTCCATTCATTATCTGGTTTGATGTGGCTTTGGTGATAACCACTCTTGTGATTAATCTTGTCTTGACTTTTTGATGATGCGGCTCGACATAAGGAACATATTGCATAAAACAGACGTGGCATTAGACAGGCGGCATAAGGAAGTGATCTGAGGGAGATGACATATGAAAAAGTGTGGAATGAACTAAGCACTAGGTGCCAAATCCAATTCATGTAGCACAGAACTTCATAAGAATAGCGTCGTATACCATATTGCTTGTGCCAATAGGAAGATGAGATATAGAACCAAAACGTGTCGAAAATGTGAGACGATATCAGGAAGTTTAAAATCACGGAACGACTTAGGAAATCACGACTGAAAAAGTGTGAGGACTCATGCTTAGATTCTCGTCTTTCCTTATCTCGTTCAGGTGTGTCCTCATTTAGAATCTTCCCTTGATGTGTTGCATCAATTTCCCCTGACTGAAATGAATTCCCACTCGCTTCTCCTTCAACATGTTTATGTTCATGAAACGATTCCAAGCAATTGACGTTGCTATCATTAACAGTGTGGACATGATCAGGCAATTCCAACCGACAATCATCCTCTTCACCCTGTCTTTTCAATTCTTCCTGTTCTTTTAGATTCTGAAGATCATACGATCCCTGTAGTAGAATAACATTTGGTATTAGTTCAGTGTGAGGTTGAAAGTCCTGTAGTGGTGATAACTCTTCGGGTAGTTCCGTAGGGTATTCGACTTCAGACTCATTGAATTCTGATCCAACTTCCTCAAAAACATCAAGATCTTCACTCGTTCCTTGCCCGGTCAATATAAACAATCCATTACTATTTTCCACCTTTTCGACAGGCTCTTCCAAAAATACAAGACTAGTTTCTTCAGACAGTTCCTCGGAAAACCCATCCTCAAACTCTTCACATACTTCAACCTCTGCAGGTGTCTTAAAATCAGAACTTTCCCCAGATTCATTCAACAATGATAATTCATCACTATCTTTCATTGTATTGACGAACTTTTCTAAAGATAATAAACTATCTGATTCTGCTTTCTCTTCTGTTTCACTTTCATTTTGTTCAGGCTTTTCGGAGATTATGGAATTAACACTTAGCAACCTCTCGTCCAAAAGCTCAGGTGTTAAACAAGAAATCTCCATCATCAAGTAATTTCCCTCAACTCCGAACACAATTTCTTCCTCCATACTATCGACATCCATCTTTGGTGGTGAAGAATAATCAATTTCTACGTCCCCATACTTTGACTCAATTTCTTCATCATCATCAAATTTCGGCGGTTGATAAAAGTCAACTTCAATAGTCCTCCTCATCAAGTTACATTCTTCATCTTCCGACAAAATTCCTTCATCTTTGTCAAATTTAGGTGGTTGATAAAAGTCAAATTCAGCAGTCCTCCTCAACAAGTTACATCCTTCAGCTTCCGACAAAACTCCTCCATCGTTGTCAAATTTCGGTGGTAATTCTTCAAACGATTTTGTAGGACCGAATTCTTCAAATTCTTCTAACATTGGTTTAACCTCCTTGAGAGTTTTAAGCTCTTCACTTGCCTCATACCTAACCAACGATTTAGCACTACCTTCCGTTTCTTCAACACTCTCACTGAAAGATAACAGACTAGTCGGTTCCTCTTCCTTTTCCGGTTCGCTTTCGGTAGAATCATCCACATCCTCGTTTTCACATTCTTCGACAACTAATGCTTTCCTCTTGGGCTCCGTACAGTCAATACTTCTATGGCCAGACTCCTGATAATGATAGCGCTTAATTCGGTCATCAACATTTGTCTTAGTGCTGCCATGTACAACTGGTTCGTTGACTCCCTTAGAAACATTTATACTGCAATTAACGCCTCTATTCTGATTGTTGGAGTTTGTAACCACACCCTTTCCTTGACTCCCTTGTCTCAACTTCTGCACTTGTTGGTTCACACGTGTTTGATAATTGTAGGGTAAGAAATTTTCCTTCATCATCCTTTTCATCTTATCCCACGTGACAACTTTGGATTTCCCCATTCTCTTTCTGGTTGATTTAGTTTGTTGCCACCAATCCATAGCTCGTCCTTTCAATCTTGTAGCAACTAACTTAACTTGACGATCCTCAGACACGTTGTTGAGTTTAAAAATCTTTTCAACCTTTGATATCCAATCCAAGAATTCCTCTGCTTGTAGACCACCTCGGAACTCTGGAATCTCTATATCCTTCCTTAACTCCCGTGTATGACAATTCTCTTTAACATTTCTATATCGATTTTGTCCTTGACTTGGATATCGAAAGTGAACACGATCACCATAACTATCTTCTTCAAAATTAGATGAGCTTCGATGTCGATTCTGAACATTGACTCTTTTATGCCCATGCACGTCCTCTTTACTTCTTCTTTCATAATCACAATATGGCTCATGCTCGTAACCACGATAAGCTCTTCTTTCTTCTTTCTGATAATCATGATTGTCTCGAACTCCATGATCTCGATTTATCGACAAAGATGATTCTCTTCTTTCTCTATCATAACGTGGCGACACTCTCCTTTGATTTCGATTCATGTCAAACTTCATTCTCTCCACTTTCTCGAAACCCTTATTGAACCTTTCATCGATACATTGTTTCTTTTGTTCAGGATCATCACTCCCATATAAATCTACAACACTATGATGACGGTTAACATATTTCGGAGGCATGATCAAATCTTCAAGAGATCCAAACACAAACTTCACTTTGATCAAAAAAATTCTCGAATCAAACTTTCCCACTTGTTTGTAATCTCACGAACACCCCAAATAAACAAACAACTTAATTTGAACTCCAAAACTTCAAATCTCAAAATTGACGCCCAATGAACTTGAACAAATCTCTCACAAACTTGAACAAGTTCGCTTCTAGCTCCAATACTTAAACTCTCGGCCTTGTCTTGCAAAGTGAACTTCTATGCTCGGCTCAAACACTTCTCTTAGCTCGGCTTCGCTTGATGTAGCTCGGCTTCACTAACTCGGCTTTAACTCTTCAAAGAATTGGCTCCAAGACTCGGCTTAGCTATGATTGGCTAAGTCTAGCTCCGATACCAAATGACGCAGCAGCGGATTACAAAAATGATGATTCAGTGAAAGTAGCAATCGATGAACTGAAAAATACCGAATGCCCAAATCCGTTGATCCAGAGATACCGGATTCTAGCTATCTCAAACACGTTGATCGCGCACGATACCGTGTTTAAAGATCTACGATTCTTCGTACGTTGATCTAGCGCACTAGATACCGTGAATCGGCTTCAGCGATCGTTGATTCAAGCGCACTCGAATTCCAAAAGTGGAGATAGGAGATCACACTCAACTACCGATTTTAGAAGTGGCACAAAAGCACACAAAAGAAATTTTATTCCAAATCAACTTCTATTACAAATGACATCACCCCGCTATTTATAGAGGTTACAACTCAACCCGACTCAACATATTACAACACCTATGTCGGCACCGTCCTATCACTTGCGACCTACGACCTAACTAAGGTTGTCTGCGACCTAAGGAAACAACACAGCAACACAGCACGAAATATTACAAACACATGATATCACATATTTACAACATACAAGAACAACATATGACCTAAGAAAAGAATACAAATACAACACTTCAATCGACTCAACGACCTACGACATAATCTTCTTGCGACCTAAAGTAGTTCGCGACCTAGTTGCTTGCGGCATTGTCTCTTTCACGATCTAGGGCGGAGCTTCTCGCGCTTCATTACTTCAACGACCTTGGCATTAGGTCTTTCGCGACTTGAGGACGCGGAGTTAGGTCGCTCGCGACTTAGGGAGAGTTAGGTCGCTCGCGACTTAGGGCAGAGGAGTTAGGTCGCTCGCGACTTAGGCCAGTGGAGTTAGGTCGCTCGCGACTTAGGGCAGAGGAGTTAGGTCGCTCGCGACTTAGGCTAGTGGAATTAGGTCGCTCGCGACTTAGGGCAGAGGAGTTAGGTCGCTTGTCATCATGTCCCGTTCGCCTTAAGGCATGTGGTTCGTTAGGTCGGAGCTTGTTAGGTCGGACTTCATAGCTCGTTTGCGACTTAAAATGACGCGACTTAAAGAATAAAGTGCTTGGTCGTAAATCAGGGAAGTTAGGTCGTTGGCGACCTAAGTCTTCATCCGTCTGGGCTGCATCAGATTAAGGGCGGCAACTGAAGAAAATAGTGTGCACTCAGGCAACAGACATTTTTTACAATTATTTTCGTTTAGCCCATTGAATTATTTTGTTCATGCTTCTATTCCCAAACATCCAGAGGTAAAACCTCATATAAAAACAATATTAGCATATGTAAAAAATGCAATATAATCATTAATAATTTGCATCAGTTTGCGCTGATTACGTCTTTTATACAATCTGAATGTCGTCATTCAAATATGACATTAGATTCCCAAAATAATCTTAGTATGCCATTCTAAACTTTAGACTGTTAAATTAGCGACTTTTATTTTGCTTTTTTATGCAAAGCAAGTAACGGGCTTGACATTGCTTGTCGTGCCAACAACGTTAGTACGGATAGTATTTTGATTGGCACTGGGATTAGTGGCAGAATAAGTCAAGTCGATCTTGCTCAACTACACCCCTTCGCTGCTTCGCATGGATTCGCAGCGCTACAGACGAATTTGATCATCTCTGGGGTAGAGGACATGCCCTTTATATATTCGAATACTTAACTCCTTGAATCTTCACAGTGGGAGGTTCAGATTCAGTGCATGAAGTAAAGGGACAGTACTGTTGGTCAATAAAAATAGGATAGGAAACATTAACCATGGTAATGTTATCATAACTGAAGTCAGATGCAGTTATGGTTACACCATCATCTCCACTTCTTTGGCCTGCCACGACTTTATCCCGAGCCCAAACACGGTTTCAGTTAGGATACCGTCCTTCATTCTAAGATCGGTGACATCACCCTTGTCACCGTCTTTCCCTAGGCTGCCTATAATGATACAAACAAAACTATGGTCACGGTTATACAAAGAGAAAGCACACTTGGTCATCCGCGTCTTCAACCAAACTAGTTATGAACCGCTGATCTACATCAAAGGCCAAGATTGCATGTTGCTATTGTATTAAGATTGCTAGTTAGATATGGGCCTGGATATTAAGCCCACCTGCACTTGTATTTATATACTCTAGCTTTGTATTTCTTTTGTATTCAAGTAATAAAGATAAATACATCATTTCATCTTTATGGTATCGGAGCAATAAAAGCCAAACGACAAAATTAAAAAAAATCAAATCAAATCACAATCAAAGAAATTCCAAGATTTCGAAATTTGAGTTGTGATTAGGTCCTCTCAGAACAGTATCATCATCGAGGAATTGGTATCCCATTTTAGATCACATCAAGATCTATAGCATCTGTTCCATATTCAATTCTTGCCATACAGAGAGGAGAAATCAGTATACTCTTCATTTTTCTCCTCTGATTACAAGATTCCCCACTGCTGTTCATATATATTACTGTATCTTAATGAAACAGTAATATACACCTATCACAAGCATTCATCCTTTTCTTGATTCTTGGCTGCTATTTCCAGATAGCCACGCCAACATCCTTGCCAACTATTCTTCTTCACCAAGAAACCGGCATTTCAAGATCATTGAATCACCATGGCAGTTGATGAAGAAGAAGTTACATCAGTAAACTCAGGCAACCAGTCCAAGAACTGCCCAAATTCTGATCTGGTCTTGATCAAACCTAAAAGTCAAGTTATCTCAACACCATTAGATGAAGACAACTACATCTTATGGAAATATCAGATTGAAATAGCTTTAAAAGGATACGACTTACATGACTACGTCTCTGGGATCAAGACCATACCACCTATTATGATCACTGACAAAGAAGGAAAAACTGTTAGCAATCCAGATTACAAACATTATCAAAAACAAGACAATTTATTGTCATCATGGCTACTGTCCTCAATCAGTCAAAGCTTACTGTCACAAATGGTTGGATGCAACAGCTCCTATGAGATATGGTCAGCAATCGAGCGCATTTTCAGTTCACAATCAGCAGCAAAAGTCATGCAATACAGAAGAGAATTACAAAATGCCAAGAAAAATGATATGCCAATGAGAGAATATCTTGCCAAAATCAAAAATCTATGTGACAAATTAAAAGGGGTTGGTCATAATATATCCATCAGTGAGCAGATTCTTGTAATAACCAATGGGTTGGATCAAGACTATGAATCTTTAATAACATACATAGCAACACAACCAACTCTGCCTGACATTGAATTTGTCCACACGGCCCTACTAGCTCATGAGGGTAGAATTCAACAAAGGAAATCAATGCAAGAAGAATATAATGTCAATTATGCAGCTGCATCAAGAAACAAAAATCAGAAAAACATATCAAATCAACCCAGGCAAGATAATCAGAGTCAGAGAGGTGGCAGTATTCAAAGAGGCAGAGGTAGAGGAAGGAATGGATACAGTAATAGAGTTAAATGCCAGATCTGTGGAAGACTTGGGCATATGGCAAACAAATGTTATTTCAGATATAAGGAAGATTTCAATGCAGGACAAACATCTCAAACCAACAAACAACCAAATGCTAACATGGTTCAGGCTGGAAGTCAATCCAGAAGCAATGGAGACAATGCAACTGAAGATGTATCCAAAACTGAAGATTATGGCAGTGAAGAATGGTTTCCAGATTCTGGTGCCACAAACCACATTACAAATAATCTACAGAATTTAAATCTGGGCAACAAAGGATACACAGGTAATCAAACTGTTCTTATGGGAAATGGTGAAGCTGCAAATATAACACATGTTGGTACTGGCTATATAAAAGGTACTAGGTTACTCTATTTAAACAATTTATTAAGAGTACCAAGTATCAAGAAAAACCTCATTAGTGTTTCACAATTTGCCAGTGAAAATAAGGTGTATTTTGAGTTTCACCCTAAATCCTGTCTTGTTAGAGATTCATTAAATAGAAACATATTATTACAGGGTAAGCTGGAAAATGGTCTATACAAATTCGGCAATACTCAAAATAATGATGCAGCTAACAAGAGAATTTGGTCCAATAATGTTAGCACAAGGAGTGACAATAATGTAAAATTGTTTCATGAATGGCATTGTAAACTTGGCCATCCCAGTTATGATGTAGTTAAACTCATTTTAATGCAAAATAATATTCCTGTTGCAAATAAATCAGAATTACTTCTGTGTGATCATTGTCAAATGGGCAAAATGCATAAATTGCCTTTTTCAATTTCTGAAACTATATATGAAAATCCTCTTGAGTTAATAACTGCAGATCTATGGGGACCAGCACCTCTCAATTCAACACAAGGGCACAGGTATTATCTATCACTTGTAGATGCACACACAAGATATACTTGGATTTACTTCCTCAAAGCTAAATCAGACACTAGCAATGTTATGGCACAGTTTATTACAAGCATTGAGAAACAAACTAACAAATATGTTAAGATAGTACAAACAGATGGTGGGGGAGAGTTTATGCCATTAAAAGAATTTTTCAACAAAAAGGGAATTCTTCACAGAACAACCTGCCCCCACACATCAGAACAAAATGGTTTAGTTGAGAGGAAACACCGACATATTGTGGAGACAGGTTTAACACTTTTATCTCAAGCATCACTACCTCTGAAATACTGGAGTGAGGCCTTTTTTACTGCAGTATATCTTATTAATAGGATGCCAACAAAAGTATTAAACAATATCTGTCCATATGAAAAACTTTTTAAAGTTAAACCAAAATATGATCATTTCAAAATCTTTGGATGTTTGTGCTATCCCTATCTCAGACCATACAACAAACATAAACTAAGCCTAAGATCTAGTCCATGCACTTTTTTAGGGTATGCACACAATCAAAAAGGATATAAGTGCATGGACAGTCAAGGCAAGATATATATTTCAAGGCATGTGGTATTTAATCAAAATGTTTTTCCATTTGCAGATAAGGGCAAGCAGAATCATGAAATCAATAATGAGAAAGCACATAATTTTCATATCCCTGAATTGTCAGAATACACTCAAAGAAATGATCAAGCAATGCAAAACATTGATAAAGATGCATCCATGTCTAACAGCAAATCAGGGCTCAATTCAGATAATAGGAATGAAAACAGCTGCTCACCAACGAATTTAAGTGATGATCAGAATACTAGCATGTCGAACAACAATCATGATCAAAGTACAAGTACATCAGATGACAGCCAAACAACAGATGCAACTGTTAACATCAATGATAATCAAATACAGATATCTCACAATCAACATGCTGAGGAAGGACATCCCATGATTACCAGATCCAAAAGTGGCATTTTTAAACCTAAACTATACATAGCTCAAATAAATGAGGTGGAGCCAAATTCCTATGATCAGGCCAGCAAACATAAAAAATGGAGAAAAGCAATGGATGAGGAATTAAATGCACTGGTCAAGAATAAAACCTGGACACTTGTGCAACCACCAAGCAACAAAAATATTGTGGGATGCAGATGGACTTATAAGATCAAAAGAGATGCAGATGGAAATATACTAAAATATAAAGCCAGATTGGTGGCAAAAGGGTATTCATAGCAGTTTGGTTTTGATTTCACAGAAACCTTTTCCCCAGTAATCAAACCAACTACTATAAGAATCATGTTGACCTTAGCTCTTCACAAAAATTGGAAAATAAGACAGTTGGATGTCCACAATGCTTTTCTAAATGGTGAATTATGCGAAGATGTCTACATGCAGCAACCAGAAGGATACAACCATCATGCAAATAAAGGTTATGTTTGCAAGCTACACAAAGCCATATATGGATTAAAACAAGCATCTAGGGCATGGTATGAGAAACTTAAAAACACACTGACACACTTGGGTTTTAATGCTACCAAGTCAGATAATTCACTCTACATGAAAAAGGATAAACATATAAGCACATATATACTTGTATATGTTGATGACATTCTCATTACAGGAGACGATCTACAGGAAATCAACCACATCATACAACTTCTGGACAAGCATTTTGCAATCAAGGACATGGGTGAATTAAAATATTTTCTGGGAATAGATATTCAGAGAAAAACTGACAATGAATTCTTTTTATCACAGAAGCAATATATCAATGATATTTTGATCAGACACAACATGGACAAGGCAAAACCACTACCTACTCCTATGACAAGCAGCAGACAATTATCTAAAAATAAAGGAGAACCTATTGACAACGTCAAGCAATACAGAAGTGTTGTTGGAGCACTCCAATACGCCACAATTACTAGACCAGACATTTGTTTCAGTGTAAATAGAGTATGTCAGTACATGCAGAACCCCCTAAACGAACATTGGAGTGCAGTAAAACGTATTCTCAGATATCTCAAAGGAACCAACACACATGGACTATGTTTAAAATCTAGTAAAGATATAAACATACAAGCTTACAGTGATTCCGACTGGGCAAATGATATTGATGACCGAAGATCCATTTCTGGATATTGCGTCTACTTAGGACCAAATCCTATTTCTTGGTGCACGAAAAAGCAAGCCACTGTTTCCAGAAGCAGCACCGAATCAGAATACAGATGCATAGCAAGCACAGCTGATGAAATCACCTGGATCGAAACTCTAATTTGGGAATTAGGGTTCAAAACAACTCGCAAACCCATCATTTGGTGTGACAATCTCAGCGCCATCTCCCTTTCTATGAATCCGGTTCAGCACGCTCGCACGAAACATATGGAAATTGACCTCCACTTTGTTCGTGAAAAGACAGGAAGCAATAAGCTCGCCATCAGTCATGTTCCAACCTACTATCAAAGAGCAGATTTTCTGACCAAAGCCCTATCTGCTAAGAATTTTAATCGATTTCGGGAAGATCTCAAAATTTTCTCAGCCGACATTAAGAACAAAGAGGATGCAAAACCCTAGTTTTGTTTGAGGCGGCGTATAATGATACAAACAAAACTTTTGTCACGGTTATACAAAGAGAAAGCACACTTGGTCATCCGCGTCTTCAACCAAACTAGTTATGAACCGCTGATCTACATCAAAGGCCAAGATTGCATGTTGCTATTGTATTAAGATTGCTAGTTAGATATGGGCCTGGATATTAAGCCCACCTGCACTTGTATTTATATAATCTAGCTTTGTATTTCTTTTGTATTCAAGTAATAAAGATAAATACATCATTTCATCTTTAATGCCATGACCTGGCTCACACTGAACGTCCAGTACAGTCGTCATGTTAGTAACACCTGAACCAATAGATATACAATCCTCGTCTGACCCGACTTTAGTGTTCGCGATGTTGATGTTTTAAGACTGCCTGAAATGGATGCCATCGGTGTTAGGGCTGTCTCCTGGGGCAGTTATGATAAGGTTTTGAATGTCAGACTGTGTCACACTGGAAGTACTTGTGTCTTTGAACGTGAAGCCCGAAAAGCGTATGTTGTTTACAAAGGCAAAGTTGAGGCTCACACGACAGTTGTTTTTTGGCCAGGTGGCGGCACCTTGACTGTTGATTATGCCTTTGCCTTGAATGGTGAGTCCCTCAATGTATTGGAAGTCAAGCTAGTTGGATTGTAAGGGGTCCGTTGGATTTCTGCTGTCCAGCTATGTCACTGAATAGTACGGGTCCCGCTAAGAAATCATCTGCTGGAATGATTATATATGTTTCCACCTCCTGACGCTAGCTGCGCATATCTGAGTCCGTACGTCTGATAATGCCTGCATGTGCACACATGCATTTGAATATAGTGTTAATTTGAAAAGGGAATGTAATGGTTTTACAGGTTAGACAATTGAAAATAACATATGTTAATTTAGCTAGGGACAAACTTTTGTGCTATCGGTTTTGCCATCTCCAACTGCACCAAGTGTTGTTATATCCACACAGACGGCAATGGCAACGCATGCCCTGACGAATGTCGAACAAATTACAAATAGGTCAGATTTTGAAACCATTTTTAAGCATGTAATTAATTTTTTTCTTTTTGGCATAGAAAATTTGACTATATGCTATTCAAACTTGTTTGGTGTCTATTTATACCAAATTTAAGAAAACCTTGTTTCAATTGTTGTTGAAAATTATATGTTTTTAGTTTGCGGTTGGTTTTGATGACTGATGGTTTTAGCTGTATGTATGGAGTAAGAGGTTTTACAGTTAGAAACTGTGACGCAAGTTTCTTCTTCGGTTGCCAGTGCTGACACAGTTGGATTTTCTTAATTATAATTCTTTGTTATTTTGACATTACATCGACATGCAAATTCAAATGGTCCATTGATGCAAATTTAAATCTTTATACTTTTTTTTATTATATTCGCTTTGTTCTTGTTATTTTAAGAAATATGCTTTCACGACAAAGCAAATAGTCATATATACTGATGTATATATTCTTTACTTTACCAGTGTCACATTTATGTATGTTTGAATAAGTTCAAACAGAAGGAGCAAAATGCTTGCTTCCTCCAAAGTGCTTTACATACAAAATTCTATACAATGCTACTACCCTTTTCCAAGTCATTTTATCTACTGACAGATGTTATTTCTTTTACAATAATGTACAGAATATTGGACGCTTATTCATTGATTGTTGTATTACTTTTGATATATCTTATCTTTAAGAGCGTTCTGCATCTTTCTTACATCAATCTAATCATTATTTGTTTGACCTGACTGCTGCAGATGGCTGAATCGCGTACTTCGTAGCTTTTTTTGAAACGATTCGCGGATTAACCCCAAGAAGCAAGACTAGCAACCGCTCCGTCCTCAGGATAAGACAACCTTTAGAATTTGCCAGAGTTGCTGTTTGCACGACAACAAATCGTTCTGAACTTAGCACTTTCTAATTTTATATAATTGCTTGGACAATTCTGCAGAGAGAGAAATGGTAGATGGAGAAGAAAAAGAAACTTGTCTGTTACTTTATATTTTTATTCTGCCACTCTATCATTTAAATAGACAGAATGAAAATTGTACACGTTACTGAAATGAGTGATTGCTAACATATTTGAAATTATTGTAATTCATTATGAATTTTATTACCATTAATTTTTACAACGGCTCAATATTAATAATAGTCATCAATATATTATCGTTATACAACGTCATTCATTATGAATTTTATTACTATTAATTTTTGCAACTGCTCAATAATAATAATACATAAATAAATTACCGTTATACAACGTCATTCATTATGAATTTTATTACCACTAATTTTTTTAAATTAATTCACTTAAAATTCCAACAATCTCCCACTTGACTTATTAAAAAAATGAATATTACCAAGCTATTTGTGAAAAAGTAGAATTGTGCATAAACAAAGGTATCTTTCGATTTGAATCTTTGCATAGTGAGTAAGATTCAGAATATACTAGAGTAACACGTAGTCTTGAACTCTATCTCTGATATCAAATCACACACAATCTTCCTAAAGTGTTTTCAACTAGCCCGTGCATTAATAGCCTTCCACGTCTATCCCGGTTTAGTGAACGTTTTCATAGGAAATGGCATCATTCTCACATTCACAAAAATGAGTCTATCAGGAGTACTCCTATAGCTAAGTACCCCACTCCATATAGATTATAGATCTTAATAAGGGTTTCTATTACCTCATCCTCTAATCGCTACATGCATACATGCTTCTAAATAATTTATAATATAACATGTTCACCTCTTATCACTTCACAACTCTTTGTTTACCCATTGAACCTAGTTCTTTGGATCTCCAGTCATATATGTTGAGTTACCATTGTAAGTGTCTAAGGGCAATAGTCTAATCCTTTTGGATGTTTTATGGACTTTCTCTCTGGCCAATTCTTTCATCAAGGATCTGCCAAATTTTCGTCAGTGCAAATATAATGCACTCTAACAACATCTAAAGAGAGTAACTCTCTTATAGTGTTATGCGTACAACGTATCGTCACCTCTTACTGTAATTTTTTTTATTAAGAAAAATGAGCGATCCTCTATGATTAGAGGAGAGCACTCATCTGTCGCCTCTTACCATTATAATAATTGTTCTGAACTATTATAATAACCGTGGTACTATCGCAATAGATCAACACAGCTGGTATTGTTTTTTCCATAAAGGAATCTGAACTAGTAGATTACTTAAGTAATCTACTTCTTCACTAGCTGCTGCTAGTACTATTATCTCAAACTCCATAGTGGATTGAGTTAAAATAGTCTGTTTCTTAGATTTTCAAGAAAGAGCCCCACCGCCTATGCTAAAAATATAGTCGTTGGTTGCTTTAGAATCATTGACTAAAGTATTCCAGTCTGCATCGGTGTATCCTTCAAATATAGTTGGAAAATTTTCATAATGTAATCCAAATTTCTTGGTTCGTTTTCAAATCATGGATATTTGGAAAGGTTTCAAACATAATCTGAAAATTAATTTTCTTCATCCCCAAGCATCCTTCATTTTCATGCCTATTTAAATGAAGGAAGTTCATCTTCATATTTGTGTGAGTGTGAGAGAGCATCCACCATTATCCTCTTCTTCAGTAAACTCTAATTTCCGCAGTCAATCAATTAGGGGTTTTGAGCGTAAACAAGTCTTTGGATAAATTGATTATTCAATTTGTAATTATAGGTTAGTCTCTCCACTTTGCTACCTATAATTTTGTAACCTCTCTCTCTCTCTCTTTTGTACTCTCTTTCTTCAGTGAAATAAATAATAGTTGTTGGGACCGTGGATGTAGGCAATCTAGCCGAACCACGTTAAATCTCTGTGTTCTCCTCTTCTATTTCTCATTCTTTGGTGATTATTTTTCATTGAATTGGCGGTTGATAATTAATCGACAAGCTAGATCCTTATTTTGATTATTTCTGCACTTTAGTATTCCGCTGCAGTATTTAGAATTGGTGCAGATTAATTGAAATTTCCGCACAACACGTTTTAGGTATCTCATGACCGTTTCAATAGCATACCAATGCTCAATACTAGGTCTACTAGTAAACCTGCATAATAATCCCACGACATATGCTATGTCAAATCAAGTACAATCAATGACATACCAAAGGCTGGCAATGATGCTTGCATAGTCAGATTGTCTTACATTTTCACTGGTGTTTAAAATAGTTTTACACTTGGATCATACAGTGTGCAATCAGGTTTACAGTCAAAGTAATCGTATTTCTTTAATATCTTCTCAATATAATGAGATTAATCCATAGAAATTCCTTTATTATACTTAATTATCTTAATACCAAGGATTACACTTGCTTCTCCCAGGTCTTTCATATCAAAGTTGGCACATAAAAGAGATTTAACCGTATTAATAGCATGAATGTTTGAACCAAAAATAAGTAGATCATCTACATATAAACATATAATAGTGCAAATGTCATTCTTATATTTAAAATAAATACATTTGTCACTCTCACTTACTTTGAAACCATGTGAAATAATAATGTTGTCAAATTTCTCATGATATTGTTTAGGTGCTTGTTTTAGACCATAGAAAGATTTATCTAACTTGCAAACCTTATGTTTTGTCCTTCAAGTTGGTCCATATAAATTTCCTCTTCTAATTTACTGTTTAAAAACGCAGTTTTAATATCCATTTGATGTATTATCAAATCATGAAAAGAAGCAAGTGAAATTAATACTCGAATAGATGTAATTCTAGATATAGGTGAAAATGTCTCAAAAAAGTCTATATTTTCTCTTTGCTTAAAACCCTTAGCTACTAGACGGACTTTATATTTACCAATTGTTCGATTGGGATTTAATTTCTTTTATGTACCCATTTACGGCTTATGGTTTTACAGCTGGGTGGTAAATCAACTAAGTGCCAAGTCTTACTCGATTCAAGAGAATCTATCTCATCATTTGTAGCCTCTTGCCAAAAATCAACTCTAATAAAGATAAGGCTTCTTGAAAGTTAAGGGTCCTCCTCTAAAGTGTAAGCACAAAAAATCTAAAACATAACCTTTTCCAATTCTATCTCTTTTACTTCTTCTAGGTTTGTTTTGAAAAGAGTCATTTTGTTCATTTTTTACGGGAATAATATTATTAGATGTGCCATTACTATTCCTTAATTTAAAAGGAATTTTCAGTTCATAAGAATCAGCGTAATTAGATTCTATTATCGTATGTGCATTCAGATCATAAAATCTATATACTTTGCTATTAATAGCATACCCAATAAATACACATTTGTATGCTCTACTTGCTAATTTAATTCTTTCAGGGCCAAATATACGAACATATGCTAAACAACCCTAAGTTCTAAAATATGACATATTTGGTTTATGTTTTTTGAAAATCTCATTGGGAGAGAGTTTGCTCTTAAATTTAGGAATTCTGTTTAACACTTAACATACGGTTAACAAGATTCCCCCCACCAATGTGATATTGCGCATGAACTAAGTAAAATAGCTACAACTAATTTAGTTAAAGTCCTATTTTTTCTTTCAGCTTTACCATTCATTTGAGATAAGTAAGGTGTAGTTCGTTCATGTATTATACCATATGGATTATAAAATTCAATAAACATACTATATTCATTCAGTGCCTCCATCACTACGTAATCTTTTAACTTTCTTACTAAACTGGTTTTCAATTTCAGTTATAAAAGATTTAAACATTTCAGATGCAACACTTTTATTTTTCATTAGGTACACATAAGTAAAATCAGAGCAGTCGTCAATAAATGTGATAAAATAGCGATGTCCATTTCTAGTCAAAGTTCCATCTAGTTCACATATATCAGAATGAATCGACTCTAAAGTTTCAGATTCTTTAATTACTGATTTATGTGGTGTTTTAGTAATTTTGGCTTGATGACAAAAATCACAATAGAATCTTTTAAAGACATATTAGGAATTAATCCTAAGCTACTCATATTTTTTTATTATACTTTTGTTAACGCAACAAAGTTTAGCATGCCATATATTAAATTAACACAACATATAAGCAGAAGGAGATACTTTATTACTTTCAACATTCAGCTTAAACATGCCCTCAGTAGCATGCCCACAAACATAATATTCATATTGATGGTGTACAAATCAGCCCTTATAGTTTGAGTATGTTTTGAACTTAGCACGGTCATAGCAGAAATAACATGTAGTGCCAGTATCTACCCATTATCCTTGTGATCCCCCTATAAGGTTAATCTCTATAATCATAGCAGTTAGCAGCTACTCTTTAGTCAGTTCGCCTAAGGAGCAGGACGAGGCCTGTTTTGACACTTTTGTGCCATATAACTTAGTTTGTTACGGTTATAAAAAATAAACCGACTAGAATCATTCTTTGAGGGTGGTTGTTGCTGTGGTGTGGTATGGTTCCTTTGAAGGTTTCTATTCTCGTTGCGGTTTTGATTAGGTTTACGGTTTTGATTCTTAAAGCTTTTGGGATTCGGTTTTAGAACACAGCCTTCTTATGCCTCGTTTGGATCGACTTAAATAAGTCGCTTTTTGGTTTTGAAAGCTAAAATGAATAGGTTTTGGTTTCCAAAAAGCAAAAAAGCGACTTATATAAGTCGATCCAAACGAGCAAATTGTTGCTGGAAACAAGCAATTCCTCTGTCATATCTTGTTTTCGGGATTCCTCATTAATTAAGAGGCTAGTAATCAAACTTCAAGTGAAAGTTATTTAATTTTATGTCTTAGCTTATTTTTGAACTCTTTCCAATTGAGGGGCAATTTATCAATAGATACTGCAACTAGAAACTGTTCATTAATAGTCATACCTTCATAGACGATTCATGAGCTATTTTCTAAATCTCGTGAGACCGCGTCTCTACTGATCTATCATTGGACATCTGATATTTGAGGCAGCGGTTGACCATGTATTTTTTTGCTCCAGCTTCCTTCATGTCATACTTCTTCTGCAATGCCTCCCAGATTACCTTAGCCGATTTGTCCTTTGCATTGTAGTAGTCATATAGGTCATCTCAAAGGCCATTCAGAATGAAGTTTTTGCACAGGTAGTCATGCTCGAACCAGGATTGCTTCTTCTTGATCTCTGCTCGATGAGTGGATTAGATAGTGGCAGTTTGTTAGTGGTCAAAACATAGACCACCATTTTCATTGTCAGGAAAAATTACATATTCCGCCTCCATCTTTTGAAGTGCAGCCCTTGAAATTTGAAGGGACTGCTG
Organism: Allium fistulosum; assembly: GCA_030737815.1. Lineage (NCBI taxonomy): Eukaryota > Viridiplantae > Streptophyta > Magnoliopsida > Asparagales > Amaryllidaceae > Allium > Allium fistulosum. Next base: position 1,119,008,776 of record CM060904.1, on the reverse strand, counting down.
GTGTCTGGCTGTACTATTCCAGTAAACTCATCGATCATGGCTATTTGAATCAAGTGGTATCATCTTAAGTTGTTGGATCTGACTATTGAAAATGGCCAAGTCACGTACTTCATTGCTTTCTTTAAGATGATTTATGACTTAGCCCCAAGGTCCAAGACTAGCTATCAACCGCTCATTCCTTAGGATAAAACAACCTTTAAAATTTGGTAGATTTGCTGTTTGCACGACAGCAAATCATTCTGAATTTATCACTTTCTAATTTTAATTGGTTGGAAGAATTCTACAAAGAAAGAAAGTATAGAGGGAGAAGAAGAAGAAAGAAAATTGTCTTTTGCCTTATATTTTTCCTTCTGCCCCATCTATCATTTAAATAGGAAGAATGGAAATTGTATGCGTTACTGAAATGAGGGATTGTTAATGGATCTAAAATTATTGTCATTTATTATGAATTTTAATACCGTTAATTTTTGCAATGGCTCAATAATAATAGCTCATAAATCTATTACTATTATACAACATCATTCATTTTGAATTTTATTACCATTAAGTTTTGCAATGGCTCAATAATAATAGCTCATAAATATATTACCCTTATACAACATTATTTATTTTGAATTTCATCACCATTGATTTTTTTAAATTAATTCACTTAAAATTCCAACAGTTTTGATTTCTTTCAACTGTTGGATAATACAAAGAAGCCTAACTGTATAAAACAGGATTGATATATTTCTGTATCTCATGCCATCATGCAGAGAGAGTAAGTGGAAAACTAAGCAAGAAGCATTACTGAAAAAGCTCAAACAATCAGTAGATTGTATTTGATCCAGAGTGGATGCCAAGAGAAGAAAGAAGGCTTTGCTGAGCTGTTGGACTCTCTATTACCATTGCACCATTCCTAACATGAAACACTTGTGTTGTGTGTTGTTATGTATACCTTATTCTATTACTGACTTAAAAGCTTTCTACTCTCATATGTATGGTTATAGTCATGCTTCAATAATAATTCCAAACTCTAACAATTAAAAGATAGAAGCAATGTTAATGCTATCTGTTTAGCTTCAAATTCAATTACATGGAGTTTCATCATTCATGTTATCTTCTTGGTATATGACTATTGTAGGTTCAGTTTAGACTATGTAATGACAATATTTATGTGTGTACGAACCATGTTTAGCCAATGTTAAGTTTTACTACGGTGCCCGTGTTACTTAATGTATGATTCAGTAGTTTATCTTACTCTTTTTCCAAGATAGGGTCAAGTGGTCCTAGGGTAAGGCGAGCAAGCCATAACCATTCGGATACATACATATAAATATATGGAAAGGATCGACTACACCTCAATTTGGCTACACCTCTAATCCCTCTTGATTTCCACCATACATTTTGAATTAAATACTACTACTTTCTCTCTTTTCCTAGTAACTATATTATTTAATTCGGAATATGTGGTGGAAATCAAGAGGGATTAGAGATGTAGCCAAATTGAGATGTAGCCAATCCTTACCTATACATGTTGTGTGTATGTACTAATTATAAGTATACTAGTTTTAATGAACCAAGTAGATGTTTAATAGTTATAATTTTACATTTTAATAGAATTGAAAATGTAGTTAGTTCATTTTATTTATCACTGGCTATTTTAGATCAAAAATAATTATTATTTTCTTCAACTGAATGCAACATTGCACTTCGTCTAGGGCAATGCGAATAATCATTCTGGCACTAGATTAGGTACCCAACAAGGATACCCATTAGCTTTCGTTTTTTAATGCAGGGACATAAGGGTAAACATAGTAAATGAGGTAAGGGAAAAGAGTAAAAGGAAGAAAATTATTAACAAAGAAATATTAAGGTATAATAAGTACAACATGCTAAACAGTTTATATATTAAAATAAAAATAGTTTCGAAACATGAAAAAGTAGTAAAGTTTTTTGGAAGTTTAAAAAATTTAAAACCAAGCAAAAAGTCCTCATTAGTAGCCAAAAAAATACCTATAATTATAGGGAAAGTCTATTGAGTCCCATAAAAACATACCTAGGCCTCGCCTAGGCGTTAGGCAAGCCTGACCGCATACCTTTCTGCCTAGGCTTATCTAGACGAGGTTACCTAATATGTCTTTAGGCACCGGTTATGCACTAGTTGAGCCTTGATGCCTCGTATAAGCATCAACATGCTAGTTTCAAGTAATCTTGCCTCATTCAATTATTACTCCAAGCATATCCTAACCTCTAAATTTTCATTTTGAATCAGTTAATGTGAACTAAAATATTAAAATTATATTAAAATTATGTTCGAAATACATTGTTTCATCAAAAATACCGAGGTCTGATTAATCTCCATCTAATCCCACGATTATTCAATTGTTCATGCTTGCTGCTTAGCATTCACTTAGCTATTATTACAACATTCCCTGAACCTTTGCAGACACACGCTACAACTATTTTTGAGAGTTTAGAAATTTTTACAAAATTGATAAATGAGTATTAAGTATACAAATCTTGTTAAAGAAATACTATTTATATTTATTGTTATTCCTAAAATATTTGAGAGATGTAGATGTTGTAATCCTATATCAGTATCACATAGTGGTGTAAAGTTGTTCCTTTAGATCAAATGAGGGTTGTTGTTTAATGGAAATCTATAGAGGGAAGTAGAACAAGGCTCAAAACATGATTAAATTGTGTGTGTTCTTTAACTTTTCTCTGCATTTGCTAAATTTTTTGAAGATGTATAGATATACTTGACTATATTCGATCTTATGATCACTCGGACGGTACCATAGCTTGTTCTTCTAAAAGCCTATAAAAAGATTTCAGAAAAAAAATGGCCATAAAAAGATTCAGTAAATATAACAAGAATAACACAACAAAGGGAGGTACTTATGGAGGTAATTTTGAGTTTACTATATAAATTTATTGTCCGCAGGTGCGGCGCAGTGGAAAGGAGGCTTGGGTTCTGGTAAAAAGACCCAAGTTCGATTCCTACCATGCGCTTCCCTATCTTATATAAATTTACCCGGGGGTATGGGGGCTTGGATCAGCGGACGGCTTTACTATACCCTCCTCAGGAGTTTACCGGCCCGCCGGGTTCTCCTAGGTTCTCAAAAAAAAAAAAGAGTTTACTTACAATGAACTGTTTCAAATTTATCAAGATACACACACACTCAGTATAAGACCATCAAAGAAGGCTCAAAAAGAAACTCAAGCAAAATCAAACTGAGATGAAATTGAGATCGACATTCTAAAGGATGCAAAAACTATTCAAAAAGAATAACAAGTAAAATTACTAATTTCCTCAGATATGCATCTTCTCAAAGATTTGCTCTCGAAAGGGAAATTGGAAATTTGAAAATTAAGAATTTTGAATTATGAAGTAATTTGAAAAAATATTTTTTTAACATTTAAGTAAATTGGGCTTAGGGCCAACAATCTCTAAACATCCTAATGAAGTATGCAATGATAAAACAACAGTACTTTAGGTAGATCAATGGGTTTTACGATCATTCATTTGGCAACGGTGTTTTGGTTAATTAAAGGTTTCAAAGGAAATTGAAAAACCGACAAAAATATTAATATTTAGAAGTTTATTTAAACAATTATAAATATCAAATTTTATCTCTTAAAAGGGAAAAATATTTTAATAAAGGAAAGCTTAGAGTTGGTTAAAAGAATTGATATTTCATAAATGAAAATATTATTCTAAAAAGTGATACTAGTGATTACAAAGATAGAATAAACAAATTATAAAAATGTTCCAAGCTTAGTAGGGAAAATAAATCTTGTAACATAGGATCTTCCCCTTATTTTCTAACTTAATAGATGGAAAATCCTTTAAAAATAGGTTTTAAAGTACGTCCCTAAAATTATTTTCAAAATCTTTTTTTGTTTTTTTCGAAAATCAAATCAATACTTAGTCACAGGTTATTATAACCAAAATCAAACACATGTATTTTTTATTTTTTTTGCATAAGTGCAAATATTTACAGTTTACATTGCAAATAATTATAGTTTAAGAAACTGCAAATTTTTACGATTTGGCTGAAATTTAAAATATGATTGTTTTTCGATACTCGTTTTTGTGAATGGACAACTTTTTATTTCGACACTTATAGCGGGAGTTGACAAAAGTTCCCTTTTAGCTATTTCTAAATACTCCATGATAAAAAATGGTTTATGGTATTAAAAGAAAAGTGCTAAAAAGAAAAGTAATACTACTACTTATGCTTACTTATGCACAAATTTTGCTAAAATTAGCATAAAAATTTAGTATTCCACCTATATCAAAAACTAATAAAATTATGCATGCTAAATCTATTGAAGTTGGGGTATCGTCTAAATTAGATGTAATAGATTGAATTAATATGTAGATAAATAATTAGAGACTTGGATTACAATAAAGATTACTCAAAGGGTAGTAAAACTCATTTTGTGTTTGGTTTCCTAAAACTTGGTCTATAGAAGGTATCAATTTAGCATTCATTTTTTTAAAGTGGCAATCAGTGACAAATCCCTATTTTTAAGACTTATCAATTTTGTATCCTTGCCATTTATATACTTTATTCCACGTCCCTCTTACTCTAGCTACATTATTTTCTTTTTTCATTTCCTATTTTAACCTTCCTTTTTCTTAAAAATCGATGTCGTGATTGTCGGTTTTACCTAATCTTCAATGGTGATCTCTAATCTTCAATTGTAATCCATAATTTTCAATTGCAATCACTAATCTCACACTATGGTTAACCCAATCGTGTATAATCTTCAACTCTAGTCATGCAATATTAAGTTGTAATCGAACTAGTTATTTGCTTGAGGTAATCGTATATAATACATTGTTTTTCGATTTCAGATTTGATTTTTTTTTGTTTAATTATTTTTTTTCTAAGATTTGATTAGGGTTTCATTTTCTATTTTTCTCTATTCATTTGTCTATCAATAACGGATTTAAGGTTAGAAATTTTTTGTCATATAACTTTTCGTTAAAGATTTCTAGTTTAGTTAACGTGATGGAATTTCTCTTAGTTTATAAATGAACATGTCTGCAGTTATATGTTTTGACAAATATTTTTTGGTAAACTTTTACCAAACAAATAGGAAATTTTAGTCTTGCAAATGTTTGCCAAACTAATAGAAATTTTAGTCAGGAACATATTTGCTAAACAACTATTTTCCATACTAATAGAAAATTTCAATCCGGTAAATATTTGTAATATTAGTACAAAATTTTATATTGGCAAATATTTGTCAATTTTTTTCAATTATTTTACTCGTCAATCTTTGTGTGGTAATTTTTTTGCATAAATAATGGTTCTTACATTAATATTTGATATATATTTTCTGCCTTTTAATTAGATATTCTATATGTATTTTTCAGGCCTTTCACCATTGAGGTTCTTGTTCCTTTTATGTTGGATAAGGATAGCTATAGTAAGCAGCTTGGGTTGAATGATTGTTTTTTAAGGTTAAAAATTAAGTTAGATGAGTATTAGTGTAGCAACTAAGAAATTCGAACACTTCGTCTTCGAATATCGAAACATTTTGAAATATTGTTAAGTATTATAAATGGGATTTTATCACTTTGTTAAACATTATTTAATTAATGAATAATTATAAGAAACTATTTTTTTAAATGTGTTTATAAAAATATATTCTTCAAAGAAAAATCGATAATATGGAAAAATAAGTTCATCGGTAAACAGTTTTTCTTCAACATAAGTTGTTCGAATCTTGTGCACTTATCTAATGATCAAATGAACATATTAGGAACTAATTAACACACTTCAATTCATAAATCAAATTGAAGGTTTTAGAAACCTCCAATTGGATAAGAAATATTAAAATGAAAGGGGTATAATGGTTACTTACTAAAGGAAGAGGTGTAAAGGAGAAGTGACGAGGCACGGGAGGGGGAGGGGGAGGGGTAGCCTTCCATGGCATGGTTGGGGAGGGGAGGTGGGGGTGAGCAAAAGGCTAAGAAGCACCATTTGAAGCTTAAAAAAGGAAGGGCATACCCTTGAATTCATTACACAAATTTTTACACTAAAGTTATAAGCTTTTTCATGTCTTCCTCTTCACAAATTTCCTAAGCAAAATATTTTCAAAACAACTCCAAATCAAATCAAACTTGGAGTAGAGCCTTGGGACAATATTACAACACCTCTCATCAAGTTAAATCTTGAAGAAGTGAAGCCAATATCCCCTACAAGCAGAGGCCGTAAGCAATTGGGGTGTTTTTGGGGTAGGCTAGTGCAAAAGAAAAGTAAGAGGAAGAAAGCAAGGTGTTTGCAAGGTTGGGGAAGGACTTGGTTGATTGGACATGCTTGTTTGTTTGCTTAAATGAAAGATAATTCACCATCTTGAATGAAAATATTGTGTATACATGCTTATATTGACTGTGTATATGTTGTTTGAATTTATATTGACATATGTAGTGATATTCATTTTGATTCATGCTTTGGAAGCAAATGGCATATGTAATCCATATATATGGACTTGGATAGACTTGAATGGACTTGTATGGCTTGTAACATAGCCTTGAAACAAAGTACATAGGTTGTTTTTGAACTTTAGTTTAGATTGGATTTGGATTTGAAAGTGCACTTATAGCGATAGTTGCTGTGGATGCATTTAGGAATTGCCATGGGTTCGAAAGTTTGTATTGGACTTTGTAGAGGGATCCTTAGGGGTTTCTCACCATATTTACGATGTTATATATATATATATATGCTTGCATCCATAAAAAGTTTTGATAGTAAATAGTTAAGTAACATCTTGAAAAGTGGTTAAAACTTCACTTGTGCAAAACTGTCTCGTTTAGCCTTGATTTTTAAACTTCAAATGTTTGAAAAGAATTTTTAGCTTAAGTATTTTGTTTCATTCTTTTTACACATGTTAGATAACTCATATTAGAGAATTTTAAAAGTGTTTTGAGATTCTTATAAATTTTTGAGAATTAGTTGTGAATTTTTAAAGAAGAGGTTTTACTTTAAAATATAAGGAAAACTTGTTTTTTCCTTTTAACTTTTAAAGGTTTTATAATCTAGTTATTTTAAAGTAAAATATTGGATAAATGTTTTAAAACTATAATAAGTATTTTTAAGTATATATAGTTTTTAGAAAATTTAGTTAATTATTGTTAAAGTATAAGTATCTTATGTAACATAATACCTTTTAAATTATTTTATTAAATATTTAGTTTTAGAAATAAAATTATTATACATCTGTATATCATCTCTAAAAGGGTTTTAAAAGTATAAACAAATGATTTTAAAAAGGAGATTAGGAATTGCATAATGGCTAAATGATTAATTGTTTAATTACTTGTTAGAAAAGTAATTAACTATGCTTATCACTAAAAGCCAACGAAGTAGGATTATCTATTTGTGAGAGTTAAGATTGATGTTCGAGTAGGGATATGGTCATTAGAGCTCCAACCAACTGATGTCCCTCTTGACCGAGGAATAGTTAAGTTGGGAATGTCAAAAACGTGTTAATCGTGTTGAATACTTACTCGTTTATGAAAGTCATTAATACTATATTTAACACCAAAAGCCGATTAGGTAGACTTATCTATTTGTGAGATTCAAGAATGAAGTGTCTAGGCAAGGATTTGATATGCAACTAGTGCTCTAACTTACCTGGCTTCACTCTTGGGTGAGGAATAGTTAAGCGAGAATGTGGGAAATGAGTTAAGTATACGAATCGTGATTTCTATAAGCAATCACTTTTAACTAGATAGTCGATTAGTCGACTATTGAATTTGACCAAAATAACTTAGGAAATATCTATAAAAAAAACACAAGGTCTATATGGTATAGTTATACTCAGAGATGATATACTATAATATAAACTCATCTTGCTCTTCTAGGACAAATGATAAGGAAATCCGTCTGGATAGGAGATTACCTCCACCCTTATGTATTGTTAGTTTATTTCTAAAAGAATCCAGTTTAAGTTAACCGAAAATTCATCGATTGGTTTTGGAGCATCCGATAAGTGGAGGAGTATGCTTATATGAGATGACTCAAAACCATAACCACTTCAAAACCATATACACGATCTATGTTCGGGAAGCGGTTTTGAAGTGAAATGTTAAAGGCTTGAACTGTCTATTCTAAGGTTAAGTCCAAGGGAGAGGTCAGCGTTGATATTTTGAATGATACTATCATATGGAACAGTCTATCTTGAGGAGTATTCCATGAGAGAGGGTAGTGTTTGCATTCATCGGAAGACTTATGCAGGAATCTATGTTAAGATTTATGATCTATTCGAGATGCTCGAATCCATGTAACAATTCGTGATCTGGTCGAGATGATGTAATCCATTTAGGGATTCGTGTTTTGTTTGACTGATGAAGACTCATGTGAGAGATGCCAAACGTAGCATCGACATCAGAAATGACTAAAATCAAAGTAGATGTACAATCTTGGGTTTAGCTTACCTATGAGGTATATCAACTCCAGATCTAGATTATGCTTTTGATTATTGGGCCTCGGGAGTTGGTTATACTTGGTACCACGTAGTTCATCGTCAGGCCAGTTGTGTTTACCTCATAGTATATTCTATCTAGAGATATACGATGCTCGAAAGGAAGTTTCTGATCCTTGTCATGAAGTTCAGATTCGGCTAAACCGAAGAGATCTCCATGGAAAAATCCATACACAAATGCACCTTAGCGGTATTGATTGTATTCTTATTATTGTTGTGTTGCAAGCACAATAGCTATTTTTTTATTTATGTTTTATAGCCTAGAAATTATCTATTATACCGATATATACCCTCATCAGATGATTGGTTTCATTGAAGGGAAAAACCGTTATGGTAATCCGTATGGTCACAATAGTTTATATTACTTGTCATACATATTTCTTAAGTTTCTCATGTTAGTTTACCAAACTAATCCGGGTGTTATTTTCTTATAATGCTCGGGTCAGCTTCATGTATATTTCTAGATTTAGCTGTAGATGCTTTGGAGCTTATGGAGAGGAGTTGGATGATTACCTATCGTAGTATTCTTATTTCCGCTGCATTACTATATTGTGTATGTTCTCATATGTGAGGAAATATTGTTATACCTTTCTAGGCTGATGATAGTACTTAGGTTTTGTTACTTTAAAATTTACGTATTCGAAGTAACCCTTTATACTATTCTTTTAATATTATATATTATCGTTCCGCTACGTTCTGTTCTTTCTTTCTTGTTCTATTATTTTTTATTTTACCTTAACTTTCGGTCTTTTCGACACTAGGGTGTTCGTCACACGAATACCGTGAATGTATTTAGTGTCAACGTTCGAGGGTCGAAAAGTCGGGTCGTTACAATTAGCCTAAATTAACACCTTTGTCTATGAATTTTCATATGAAAGGCATGACATGAGAAGAGTTATTCAAACAAATTCTGATTTGCAGAGTATATTTTTGCTCATATTTGTAAGGAGTTTCTAGTTGTACATTTTGGTTAGTTCGAAGCAATCTAAATTTAGTTCAGTTGATGTTGGTTCTCATAATTCTTCAATTGCCGGTACTTTTAGTAAGCATAGTTCATTTAGTTCTTTTACTATTTTGATGCATGTTTCTTCAGTTAATTCAAGTTCATTTTTAAAATGATTGTTAAAATATGAGTATGGAAATTTGGTGTTTTCTTGTGTTAATCAAAATTTACTAGTGATGTTGAAGAATTTCGTTTATATCTTGTAATTTATCATATTAAAAATGGCTATATAGTTACTATTCTTAAGAATGATAGGAGTGTGTTACTGCTATTTGTTCATAAGAAGGCTGTTTATTTCATTTTCATGCATCTCTTAAACTTAGTCTTATGGGTGTTTTGGTTATCAATACCATGCAACATAATCATTCTTGTGGTACGTGCATTGTAAATGTCAACCATCCACCTGTTAGTAAACTGATTAGTAACTTGGTTCGATCTCATCATTTAATGAAGATAAAAGATATTATTTATTTACTTCAGACATAATACAATATTGTTGTTTTAAATTACTATTTTGCATATACTAGAAAATGATTAACTCTTGAAGAGTTTTAGGGCATGAAATATCTTTTTGTGAAGTTTTAGTTGCGTCTAATCCTAATAGTACAATAGAGCTTCAAGCTGATCCTGATAGTCATGATTTTGAGAGGGTTTTATTAGTTAAGCTTGCAAATTTGGATTTTTATATTTTCGTCCTTTAATGTTTCTAGATATGAATTTTTATGAGAGGTAAAACTCTTATGTTATGTCTAGAACAACTAAAAACAGTAACCAAGGTTATATTTAATTTTGAAAGTTCTTAGTTAGCTATTGTATGCTTGGCAAATACTTGTCTGGTCAATATTTGCTTGGAAAATATGTGGCAAATATGTACCATGATAATATTTGCCAAACAAATATGTCCTGAAAATTTTTGTAGATATTTTTGGGGCGAATATTTGTTAGCTTTATAATTATTTGTCAAATACTTGCCTAGCAAATATTTTATTGGTAATTATCTACTGGTTAAATATTTGCATGATGAATATTTGCTAGGTTGGATATTGCTATGCTTAATTTGTTTTTGTTTTTTCTATGTTTGTCTTTATTCTATGAATTGTTGTATTTGTCTATATTTTAGGATTATTTCCTCTTGACGTTTATGTTGTATCTGGTGAAGACAAGCCCAATTGGTATTGGTTTCTTACAAAGCTTAGGGAAATGTTATGTGATGGTGATCGTTACTTTACTTTCCCGTCTGATTGACATCTTGGTCTTCATCTTATTATTCCTCAAGTATTTCTTGGTTCAACATATGAAGGAACCAAAGCGGGTATGTAGCGAGTAAATTGAGTGAATTTCAAAAAAATTCCCTATTTGGAAAATAGTAAGCCTATGATGTCTAATGGGGTTTCACTTAATCCAATCTAGTTATTTTAATAAAATCACATATTATTAACATTTTCTAGTTCATAATTAATTAAATCAGTGTTAATTAAGCGTGAAATTTGAAAATGTATGTATATCAACTATATTCATATTTCAAATTGTGTGTCAAACATGTAAAACATAAAGCAAGTGTAATTGTTAGGTGTTATAAAACTAGATTTAGATGTAATCACATCAAGGTCTAAAGAGGAAAGGAATGAAAGTGGCATCATAGATTTATTTCATTTTCCTCTTTAGCAAAATTTAATTGACACAACATCTAGTTAAGATGAGATGATATGATACAACAAAAATGACAAAACCAACAATTAATAACATAGTCAATATACATACATACATACATACATACATATATATATATATATATATATATATATGTGTGTGTGTGTGTGTGTGTGTGTGTGTAGATATTGAGATTTAATCTATCATGTATATATTCACTATTTATATGTATATATTATTGCCTCAATTTTAAATTGTTCAATCAATTAAAAAAAAATAAGTTTCTAAACACGGCTTAACAATATAAAGTATAAACAGGTAAATAGGCTGAAGTAAAAAGATTTCATGTTTTTAGGCATGAGGACACAACTTTTTATTTTTTGATTCAGTGACACGGGCTTTAAAATTTGGGTTGAAGGAAATAAATGTTCAAAAATTTAAAGTCAAGACATCGTCTTCATCCTCCTCAAATTCAGATCGATCCTACTCTTTCTTTTTTCCTCTCAATCTATTTTTGCATTCATAGTTTTTTCCTCCTGCTTGCGTGTATGCGTTGCCTGTAGCTCTAAATCTTACTCTCAATTATTTTGATCTTCTTTTTATTGCTGATTTAAGTATGTTTTTTTGAAAGTTTTTATGTATTATTCTATGTATATGTTGGATATAACTATATTTTCTACTTATAGGTTATTTGGTTTGTGATGGCTGATTTGGGTTCGTCCAGCACAACAATTCCTCTTCCAAAGTATGCTTTTATTTCTTATTTTATATTTGTTTATCATTATTAATTTAGATTGTTTTTATATATTTCAATGTTCATACATTTTATGTGTTTATTTGAATAGTTTTGCTATTTGTTGAACCAATTTAAGATTATTGTGCTATGTATCCATAGTTTATATTGTTACTTTAGTTTAACATTCTTTGTCTTTAAATATATATTTTAGATTGTTATGCTATTTGTGTATAGTATTTTTTGTCTCTGTAGTTTGTATATAATTTTATATTGTTATGCTTTGTGTCTGTATCATCTTTTGTTTCTGTATGAATAGTTTTGCTATTGGTTGAATGCAATTTTGATTTTATCAATATTTTAGATTCTTAATTTACTTTACTCTATGTATCTATAATTTAGATTGTTATGCTATTTTTGTATAGCTTTTTTTGTCTCTTTGTCAATAACTCTGTACCTTTGTTTTTCAGTGATGATATTACCATTGGTGAACCAAAAAGTTTGCTTGTTGTTTTTAAGTATAATGAAAATTCATATTTCACTAGTCTTAACATGGATTCGTCTATTTGGAGTTAAGAACGAAATTTCTGAATTTTGGTCACATCTAAATCCTTTTCCTATAAAGATATCGCATGCTCTTGAGAATAAGATTATAACCATTGATACTGATTTAGATTTGCTTAATGTTGTGTGCTTCCAACTGTACAAGAAGAGCCAATATTTTCAATTTACTGTCAAGTCAAGTGTTCATGCTTTGGAATTTGATATTGGTAGTAGTTTGTACGTGATTCTAGTGTTCAAAGCACTTTAATTAGTAGTAATTCCGCTACAAATAGTAATTCATATGCTAATTCTTGTTGTTATTTAAACGATATATTAAAGAGTGGTTCTCAAAAAACTCTTGTGGGTTTTCTTGGTTTTTGTTTTAATAGAGTTGAGCATTTCAGAGAATTTTTAATGGCTTATCAAATTAAAAATGGATATGATTTGATTTTTGTTTAAAATTCTCCTGAAAGAATTTCTGTTATTTGCTCTTGGATGAAAGATGGTTGTAAATTTTATGTTAATGATTCTTAGGATCCTAGACAACTTTCTCCTTTTTTATTGGGACTTAACTTTTATTATTCACATGGAGCTAGTCTTAGGAATGTTAGTGAGTTCACATTTCAAGTAGATTTGTGAAATCATTAATTATTGATCAAATTCGAGATGCTCCAATAAAAAAGCCAAAAGATATTATAAAAGAGTTTAAAAGAGAGTATAACTTTACTCTTTCATATTATTATGCATATAGTGGAAAGCAATTGGCGTTGAAAGAAATATATGGAGATGATGCTATGTCATATAATGATTTAAATTGGTATCTGGAGGCTTTGCAAAAGTATAATCCTGGTAGTTATGCGACTAAGTTAATCCTTTAACCAATCAATTTGAAAGGGTTTGTATCCGTTTTAGTGCATGTTTAGTTGAATGCAAGCATCGTCGACCATTGATTTTTCTAGATGCAACTGCTTTAAAGGAAAGGCCTGGTGTTTTGTTAGCTGCTACTGCCAAAAATGGTAATCAATGTATATGTATCATTTTAATTAAGTTTATTTATATTTTATTCCGTTTATTGTAGTTTTTATTCAAATGATATATTTAACTCGAATTTTTATGATTATCTTGTCATTTAGTTTGATAGTGGTTTGTATGTGTTGTTTTTAATTCTTAATGTTGGCTTTAGGGTGTTTATGTATTTGTTACAGCATAATAATAGCTTCATATAGCATTATAATGTTATATTGTTGTACTTGTATGTAACACTGTGAAATATTAAAAGGGGTTCTATATGTTTTTATCATTTGAAAGTAGTTAGTGTTGTTTGCTTTTAACACAATATCATTATGATTATTCAATAGCTATTTGTAATAGTATACCATTTGTATCTAACAAAATTATTGCAGTAATTTGTATCACTGAACAACTGTTTAACAGAATATCTTACATATAATGTTTTTATAGTTATTAAAGTAGAATGCTAGTTGTATATATCATTTCACACAATAGTAAATAGTAATACTGAACATAACACTAAATAGTTAATAGCATTTATACTTGTTACAGATAATTTGGTTGTTAATTGTTTTTATTTTCTATAGGTTTTTTTCACTTGCAATGGGTATTTTTTCGCATGAAAATGAAGCTAATTGATCTTGGTTTTTATCTCATTTAAAAGAAATGCATCATAAAAATCATTCTTTAGTTTTTATGTCAGATCATCAATGGGGTTTGATTGTAGGTGTTAATAAAATATTTCCTTCTTCTTATCATAGTTACTGTTTACTTCATATGGAGAAAAATATTGGTACTGTTGTTAAGGCGAGTAAAGGCGATTCATCAATTATTATGATGTTTAGTCTTCATGCAAAAGCTTCAACAGTATATGGTTTTGACTGATATATTTGTAAGTTTAAGGAAATTGGGGGTATGGCTGCAGATAATTTTTTAAGAGATAAGCCTTTTGATCATTGGACAGATTTATTTTTTAAAAGTAAGTGTTATGGTGAATACTCTTCTAATGTTGTTGAAAGTTTTAACTTGTGGATTTTAGAAAATAGATTTGTGCCAATTACTTCTTGTTTGGATAGTATTTAAGTGAAAATAATGGAGCAAATAGCTAGAAGGAGAGAAGAATGTTTATCAAAATTAGTTGATGATGGTTTTGGTTGGGATGTATTCAAGTCTTCGGAGTTTATTTTTGAAGTTAAATCATCGAAGTCACATGTTGTTGATCTTCAAAATCATTCATGTAGTTGTAATCATTAGAGAGTTATCGGTTCTCCATGTGCTTATGTGATTAAATGTATTAAAAGGTCAAGCTTATCGGTTTATGATTATGTGGAGCACTACTTTACTATTATCGCTTTTCGATCTTCATATGCTAAAGCTATTAATCCTATTCCTAATTTTGATAAACCAGCTGTTGCTGTGTGGTGCGGGAAGACCTTCTACCAAGAGGCATAGCGGATTTGGCTATTACCAAAATAAAAGAAATAAATGCAGTCTGTAACGACCCACTATTTTGGACCATTCAAATCGACAATAATCCACGCATGTCTGACTTGAATAATTCAAAATAACAGATTGTAATAAAATTTGGAGCAAATAAAATCAAATACAGAATCACAGACACAGAATATCAGAATAACTCGCAGCGGAATATAAAAACCATAGTAGTTCATGAAGCTACTATAACAAACTCTCAAAACAAAATACATAATATCTGTCTGAAAACATATACAATAGAAATCTCAAATACATAGAAGTTTATAATACCAGAGCTGAAATAGAACAACTGAAACTGGAATGGATAGATAACTAGATAAGCAGAATCTCCAACGATTCCTAGCTCCAGAAAGAGATCCAAATCTAAGCTGTAAATACTCAGGCTGACCCGAGCGTAAAGAAAAATACAAAACACTCGAGTCAGGACAATATATACTTATATAATGTAAACCAACTCAAGTGAACTGTAGCAGTAATGCATAATAACTTAAAGGATGCTTGGGATCGCCCATCCTCTAAGGATCAGTTAAACCATAAATTAAATACATCCCGTGGTTAAAATTTCAAAATTGGTATTTTATATTTCAAAATCAAATATCATTTCAAAATTCAATATCATTCAAAAATCTAGTTCAAAATATCAAAATATCATATTTCAAAATAGTTTATATTACGAAACAAATTACTTCATTTTAAATCATAAAATGAAGTTATTATATTAAATAATTAAATTATTAAATTTCCAAAATTTTAATCTTTCAAAGTTCATTCGTTCACTTAAATTAATTAAAACAATGAAAATTCAACTTTCGCAACATTTAGAAAATGCTATGGAAAGTCACATTTAAAACAGTTCAATTTAACAAAAGACAGCATTTAAAATGCTGTAATAGGGTTACATTAGTTTCAAATAAACTTAGTTAAATTCAACCATTATAACATTTACAAAAATGCCATAATAGCCTTTAATTAAATTCAGCCATTTGGTTCATTATTATCAACTACAACATTTACAAATGTTGTATTATCATTTACATTAGAATTTAATAGCGTTTCAGAAATGCAGTTAACTAACTTCAAATATTCAGTATAATTTCACAAACAATTATATTTTTATATAAATAATTTTTTTTACTTATAAAATCATATAATTTCACTTTTAAAACAATTATTCAAATACCCTTATATTCATGATTTTATAAAGTAAAACCTCCATTCAAAAATCAAAATTTAATAATAATTCACTTATTAAATTCCAATATTAAATTATAAATTCATTAAATTAAATTAACTTAACACTTAAGTTTAAATTTTCAAATATAACTTAATTCCATTTTTATTTACTTAACTTAAAATTCATTTTTAAGCCAAATTCACAAATTTCCAATTTTAGTTATATTTCAAAATTTCGACTTAAATATTCATTCATTTCACATTTTAACTTTATTCAAAATCATTAATATAAAATAAAATCTTTTAAATTCACTTTAATCCAAATTATCATGAATGTATCACATTTCATATTTAATTTAAATTCCAATTATCACCAAATTAAAATTTCCCAAAATAACTTACATTTCAAATTTTCTAATTTTACCATTAATTTATTTCACTTATAAATTTTCAGAAAATCAATAATGCTTTACAAAAATCATTTTTATTTAGTTTAAGTCAAAATATTATAATATTTACATTTCTAAAATAATAAAAAAAAAATTTATAAAACATATTTTAACACGGGTCTGTATTTCATTTTCTAGCCTAGGTAAAGTGATACGGGTAATTTATCATTTCAACCCGTAATTTACAAAGATACCCGGGTTTGATCATTTCAAACCCACAATCCCAAGAAAATGAAAATAATTGAAAATCATTCAGGCCTATCATTTCAGCCCATAACGATTTTCTCTTATTCTAAAGTCCGTTCGGGTATGTATCATTTCAACCCATAGTGATTCTAATCTAAAGGGAACTTGCAGTGTGATAAACTGATAAAAATAACAGAACAACATAATATAACAGTAACATAAGATATAACAGGTGTTTAAGCATGGATGAACATCATATAATCATAACATAGCAGATATAATATGGTGATGCATTTTACAGATTCAAAAGTGGTCAATTTACTAGTTATATAGGTATACACTGTCTGGTGAGAATAACTCACTTGTTAAAAGCTGGAGATAGCCACAAAAGCACACAATACTGACACTACGAAGGCACGACAACACGGGAATGACTTGAGAGTGGAGAGCGAGATCCAAGTTATAGATCTTGTGTTACAACCCAAAAACAAAACCAAAATAATAGTTAAAAATCAATACGATTGAATTTGAATAACTTTGAAACAAAAAGCAGTTTGAATACGAAACTTTTTACCTTGCTTTCTCTACTTGTTTGCATGGCCTAGGGGATCAATTAGGTCAGGTTTGTACTTGGTTTGGATCAGGTATGGGTCTGGAAAAGGTAAGGCTACAAGGTAGAACATGATGGAGGAAGTTACAACACAGGGATGTGAAGGGGTTTAGGCTAAAACATGGTTTTTGGCAACCAAAAGGGCTCGGTCATGGGGTTATATGCTTGGCCAGTCAAGCTCAGGTCTGGAAAGAGGTTGGAGTGGTGTGGGGAGGTCTGGAAAAGGTGGTGGTGGCAGCCTATGGTGGTGGTGGTGGTGTAAAATGAAGGGAAGGTTGCATACATGGCTCGGGTAGGCGATAATTGTAGAGTTTTCAATGTTTTTGTGGAGTTTTGCTCAAGGGGAGGCCATGGCACTTTCATGTCAGTGGAGAATGATGGTTTGGCCGTGGATTTAGTGGGGAGGAAGGGATGGTGGTCGATGGTGGTGATGGTGAGGCTATGGGCCAAGCAAAGCATGAAGATTTCAAGGCAATTTACAAAGGAAAATCAATAAAAGAAGGTGAAAAAGAATAGAAAAGAGGAAGACATTACAATTCTTTTTCTTCAGATCTGAAAACATATGTGAATGAGGAATGAGAAAGTGATGTTTTCACGTGAATTGCAAAATGAGATATGCAGCTGAAAGAATGAGGAGTTAAGGCCAATTGAATGAAAAGTAATGTTGAAATGTGAAAAGGTGGGAATTCAAAAGGCCTTAGGAAATAAAAAGCCACAAACCTTTCAAATCACTTTTATTTCTTTTTAATAAGTTTAAATAACTGAAAATAATTAAAAATTCAGTTTCAATTCGAAAATGTAACAAATATACAAAATATAAATAAATAAATATTAATTATATATGATTAAAATAAGAAAATAGTACAAAATGAAAACTAGTCTAGAAAATTTGAAAATAAATGAAATAAACTTAGGGAAAATTGTATGGACTTGGAAAAATATTTATAAATAAAGATAAGAACATAAAATAAAAATGCATACACAAAAATAAATAAATAAATTTTAATTAAATAAAATTTAAATGAAGAATATAGTAGAAAAATAGAAACTAGTCTTTAATAAATGCAATAAATTTTGGAAAAGTTTTATTATCACTTCGAAAATATTAAAAGACAAAAATATACATAAAATAACATATTAACACATTTTAAAATAAAATATGACAAAGAAAATATGATTTATAAAATTTAAAATATGCAAAATTGCAAAATAAAACAAATTATACTCAAAATTGAAATGTACATAACTTTTACAATTTAATTCCGTTTTCAACGAAACAAAAAGCAGTATTCATGTTATTAAGTCTATTTTCATAATAAAAGATAAAATTTAAGATTTTAAACAATTTAAATTTGAAGTTTTAAAAGTCAAAGTTTGACCAGTTTGACCAGAAATCCCTTTTTCAGGAAATGTTCAATTTATACCAGTTTGAAATTAAAAGTTACATAATAATCAACATTTATATTTAAAAATGAAATGTTTGAAATAAAACAAGTTTAAAATAGTTTTCAAAATATAATAAAGTCAAATAAAATATATACAAAAATCTAGGGCTGTTACACTCTCCCCCACTCAAATCTTTTCGTCCTCGAAAAGGAATGAAGTATGGAAAACACAGAAAAAGATAGAATGGAATAGGATTAAGACAAGATGACAAGAATATTAAAATTATACCTGATAACTGTTGTTATAGGTAAGTTTAACAAGGTGGAGAATAGGAATAGCAAGAAGGGAAAATAGGACGAAAGACAAGGATGAGCCATTTATTAAAAGTGTTGGTTAAAGAGGTAAAATATTTAAAACACTTTAAAATCCTTTAAAAAGGAAGTAACTGATCAAAGTATCATTTATATAATATTTTATCAAAATACTTTTATAACTCGATGTCTTAACAAGTTTATCCTCGTTCCTGCAGACTCTGGTAGTGCGTTGATCAGGCGCAAAGCTAGAATTCTCCAGGTACTTAGTAAACTTGTTTCAACACCCAGTGAAAATACTGGAAAACTTTTTTAAAAACAGAAATGGAAAGTACAATCCAAACAAAAACAAACAAAACCTTTGTCTAACCATGGTTCGTAGATACACAATGGTTACGCCTGGATCCCCCAGGAAACAATCCATATCCGTAAGCTTTCTCAGCCCTGCGAGTTACGCCATGATGACTAGTAGAATGCAGGATACACAATGGTTACGCCTGGATCCCCCAGGAAACAATCCGTACCCCCAGGCAAGACTCAGCCAAGCATTTGCGCTACTATTCGCGACCTACACAGATTGCAGGATACACAATGATTACGCCTGGATCCCCCAGGAAACAATCCGTACCCCTAGGCAAGACTCAGCCAGGCAGTTGCGCTATGCAGTCACGAGAGAACAATAAGACCATGGGTAACGCCATGGAATTCGAAGGACACTCGAGTATCATATCCGGAAAACCAAAAATCAGAGAGAATAATATCGATAGAATGAATCCAAGATGTGGCCACAAATCAGATATCAAGCAGAAGGCACTTTCCATATCTTTACTTCGAAAATATGTATCATATAGTACCTTTTCAAATCACTTTCAAATATCGTACTTATATAAAATCCATTATATATAAGATTTAATTTTCAAATCGAATACTTTCCAAAATCAATAGTATATCAAATCAAACTTATATAGACTTCAATTATATAAGATTTCACTTTCAAATTGAGTACCTTTTCAAATCTATAGTTTTCGAATCAATTTCATACTCATACAAATCAATTTTATATAAGTTCGACAACTCCCAAATCAAGTGTTTAGTAACATAAGGTTCTCAAATTTAAATTTGTTTCAATATCAGTTCAATTTCAAAATCATATACAATTTCACCAAATTATTTTCTTCTCAAATTAAATATCTTTAGTTTCAAAGTTTCCAAAATAATAGATTTTTGAAAATAAATCCAAATTTCCAAATCAATATAATTTAAGTCAACCAATTCATTTCCAAAATCAAATGTTTTCAAAATCATCTTATACTTACGTAAGGTCCGTCTTATATAAGGATCAAATTTTCCAAAATAAATTTCGCTGTATGAAGAGCCATATGGGATTTGAATATCTTTGCTTTTATAGGTTATATATCTTTGTAATTTAAATTGGAAAAGTAAGCAAAGATATTCTAACCCGACAGCTTTTAATTTCAGCGTCAAAATATATCACTGATATTAGAATATAAGATGTACACACGTCATCATTTCGCAAAATCACATTTGATCGCTCGCTCGATCACACAAGTTCGCTTTCGAACTAGTATTGTCCATTCGATTTCCCTAATGCGGACTTCGATATGGTTTCTCGACTAGAAGCCATTAGTCTCCTTGCATAGCCATATACTATGATAGAGAATTCTGGAATCAAGCCCAAAATCCATATCAAATATTCGCCATCAAGAATCGAATGAAAAATCCTAACACGAAATGGTGTAATCCACCTCGAACTTGTGTACTCAAACTTGGATCAAATTAATTATGCGAATAAAATAGCATACGTACAACTTATATATTTATTTCAACTTGTTAAATATATAGTTTCATAAAGATGTTACTAAGTTAAAACATTTAAACTAAATTTTATTCAAAATATTTTGAAGACCAAATTCTTTTCAAAACATTTCAAATCTAAATTTCATATTAGAAAATTTTAAAATTGCTTTATTCATTTACTTAACCAAACAGTTTCAACTTATTTAAATCATATTACTTCATACTTAAACATTCAAAACAAACTTATATACTTTATCAAATTACTTTTCAAAATTTCTTAGCTTTGAAAAGTTAACCTTGATTTGGAAGTGCTCGAACCTTTAAAATAGTTGAAGAAATCATATTTCAATCCAAGAGTTGGAAATCACAATTAAATCAGTAAATCCATTCCAAAAATAGGGTTATATCAAATCAAATCCAAAACTCAAGGACTGAACACCGGCTCATTTCAAATTTTACAAATATATATACATATATCTTTCGAATATCACATCACACTTCGGAATTTGAAATCTAAATTGGTTTCACAAATCAATCGCATAGCAATGCTACCGAAGTGGCCTCTCCCTCACTCAGAAACTCGAAAATCAATGTCGATGATGCGTGCACTCATCACCGAAATTATTTTCCAGCGACACAAGTGAGTTCTGGACTTCCATTTACTTTGAAAACTTCTTTGAAATTCCTTCAAAATCATTAAAACCCATTAAAATCATTGAAACATTACTTATTCGGAAAAATAATTTCAATCATATTATTTATTATTTCAAAATCTTAAAACCAGTTCCAAAATGCCGGAGTTCAATCACTTAAATTCAGATTCAAAACCTTCAGTTATAAATCATTTTATATGAAACCATTTCTTATAAAATTTTCACAATTTCAAATCCTTTCAAAACTTCAAATTCTCATTTTTTTTAAAAGGTATATAATCCTTATCAAAAACATTTCATCTTTATATAAAAATATGGTCATCCTTATCAAAATAAAACTACGATGAATACAAAATTTTTAAAAGACAATCAACCACAAACTTTCCAAGGGACGATTCAAGGATGGATTTCAAAGCAAAACAGAGATTCAAATTTAGAAGGACTCTAATCAAATAGAATTCTAATTCAAAGATAGGCTCAGACGAAGATAAGATAATTAAATTACCAAATACAAGATGGATAAGCCTATATGAATCGCGGGCGACCTTAACCGGTCAACCGTGATTTCAGGAATATAATCGATGCGAAAATCTAAGGAAAATCGACCTTCGATTGCCAGAGATAGAATCTAAATATAGCAGAAGATAGAAAACACCGTAAACCGAGGATACAGAAATCTCCGGTGAATCAATGCCAATTATAATCATTCAAAGATTGGCGGAATCGCCACCCTATAAAGGTCATACAAAGTGGAGTGATGCAATGCTCCAAAATCAAAAGAATACAATTAGGGGAGATAGGAATGGATTTTAGAACAAGTGAGCATTCCAAAATTCAAAGGAATCTTATTCGATAAGAATCCAAACGAAGATTAGAGAAATATAACCTATATCGATACAGAAAAATTCCCATTCAAAATTTGGAAAGACTCGAATTCATAACATACGAAAACAGAAGCTTAAATATCTTTAGTTGGACAACTTTAGCTAAGCAAAAGATACAACAGAGTTTACTCAAAGCAACCTAACAAACTACTGATTTTGCCATACCCAAAATAGATTCCTATCAACAATGGATCTAGATCAATCAAGAGAGAAGTTCAAAATTTTAGAGGATCCTAATCAAAGAAATTACTAACAAGGTGGACACAAAAGGAATGAAGTTTAAGAAATATTTTACTTTCAAAGCAAGAAAATTTATATCAAAATAATCTTTGAAAATTCTTTAAAAATCATTTGAAAATCATTTTATACTTCGAAAATACGTTCTCTCACAAAGAAATGATTCTGAGATTGATTTCACTCATTCTAGGGTATTTCTACCCTATCTCTAATGAGTTTTTGCTCCGTAGGCTAAGGTTTGCCTAAAACCAAAGCTCTGATACCAACTGTAACGACCCACTATTTTGGACCATTCAAATCGACAATAATCCACGCATGTCTGACTTGAATAATTCAAAATAACAGATTGTAATAAAATTTGGAGCAAATAAAATCAAATACAGAATCACAGACACAGAATATCAGAATAACTCGCAGCGGAATATAAAAACCATAGTAGTTCATGAAGCTACTATAACAAACTCTCAAAACAAAATACATAATATCTGTCTGAAAACATATACAATAGAAATCTCAAATACATAGAAGTTTATAATACCAGAGCTGAAATAGAACAACTGAAACTGGAATGGATAGATAACTAGATAAGCAGAATCTCCAACGATTCCTAGCTCCAGAAAGAGATCCAAATCTAAGCTGTAAATACTTAGGCTGACCCGAGCGTAAAGAAAAATACAAAACACTCGAGTCAGGACAATATATACTTATATAATGTAAACCAACTCAAGTGAACTGTAGCAGTAATGCATAATAACTTAAAGGATGCTTGGGATCGCCCATCCTCTAAGGATCAGTTAAACCATAAATTAAATACATCCCGTGGTTAAAATTTCAAAATTGGTATTTTATATTTCAAAATCAAATATCATTTCAAAATTCAATATCATTCAAAAATCTAGTTCAAAATATCAAAATATCATATTTCAAAATAGTTTATATTACGAAACAAATTACTTCATTTTAAATCATAAAATGAAGTTATTATATTAAATAATTAAATTATTAAATTTCCAAAATTTTAATCTTTCAAAGTTCATTCGTTCACTTAAATTAATTAAAACAATGAAAATTCAACTTTCGCAACATTTAGAAAATGCTATGGAAAGTCACATTTAAAACAGTTCAATTTAACAAAAGACAGCATTTAAAATGCTGTAATAGGGTTACATTAGTTTCAAATAAACTAGTTAAATTCAACCATTATAACATTTACAAAAATGCCATAATAGCCTTTAATTAAATTCAGCCATTTGGTTCATTATTATCAACTACAACATTTACAAATGTTGTATTATCATTTACATTAGAATTTAATAGCGTTTCAGAAATGCAGTTAACTAACTTCAAATATTCAGTATAATTTCACAAACAATTATATTTTTATATAAATAATTTTTTTTACTTATAAAATCATATAATTTCACTTTTAAAACAATTATTCAAATACCCTTATATTCATGATTTTATAAAGTAAAACCTCCATTCAAAAATCAAAATTTAATAATAATTCACTTATTAAATTCCAATATTAAATTATAAATTCATTAAATTAAATTAACTTAACACTTAAGTTTAAATTTTCAAATATAACTTAATTCCATTTTTATTTACTTAACTTAAAATTCATTTTTAAGCCAAATTCACAAATTTCCAATTTTAGTTATATTTCAAAATTTCGACTTAAATATTCATTCATTTCACATTTTAACTTTATTCAAAATCATTAATATAAAATAAAATCTTTTAAATTCACTTTAATCCAAATTATCATGAATGTATCACATTTCATATTTAATTTAAATTCCAATTATCACCAAATTAAAATTTCCCAAAATAACTTACATTTCAAATTTTCTAATTTTACCATTAATTTATTTCACTTATAAATTTTCAGAAAATCAATAATGCTTTACAAAAATCATTTTTATTTAGTTTAAGTCAAAATATTATAATATTTACATTTCTAAAATAATAAAAAAAAAATTTATAAAACATATTTTAACACGGGTCTGTATTTCATTTTCTAGCCTAGGTAAAGTGATACGGGTAATTTATCATTTCAACCCGTAATTTACAAAGATACCCGGGTTTGATCATTTCAAACCCACAATCCCAAGAAAATGAAAATAATTGAAAATCATTCAGGCCTATCATTTCAGCCCATAACGATTTTCTCTTATTCTAAAGTCCGTTCGGGTATGTATCATTTCAACCCATAGTGATTCTAATCTAAAGGGAACTTGCAGTGTGATAAACTGATAAAAATAACAGAACAACATAATATAACAGTAACATAAGATATAACAGGTGTTTAAGCATGGATGAACATCATATAATCATAACATAGCAGATATAATATGGTGATGCATTTTACAGATTCAAAAGTGGTCAATTTACTAGTTATATAGGTATACACTGTCTGGTGAGAATAACTCACTTGTTAAAAGCTGGAGATAGCCACAAAAGCACACAATACTGACACTACGAAGGCACGACAACACGGGAATGACTTGAGAGTGGAGAGCGAGATCCAAGTTATAGATCTTGTGTTACAACCCAAAAACAAAACCAAAATAATAGTTAAAAATCAATACGATTGAATTTGAATAACTTTGAAACAAAAAGCAGTTTGAATACGAAACTTTTTACCTTGCTTTCTCTACTTGTTTGCATGGCCTAGGGGATCAATTAGGTCAGGTTTGTACTTGGTTTGGATCAGGTATGGGTCTGGAAAAGGTAAGGCTACAAGGTAGAACATGATGGAGGAAGTTACAACACAGGGATGTGAAGGGGTTTAGGCTAAAACATGGTTTTTGGCAACCAAAAGGGCTCGGTCATGGGGTTATATGCTTGGCCAGTCAAGCTCAGGTCTGGACAGAGGTTGGAGTGGTGTGGGGAGGTCTGGAAAAGGTGGTGGTGGCAGCCTATGGTGGTGGTGGTGGTGTAAAATGAAGGGAAGGTTGCATACATGGCTCGGGTAGGCGATAATTGTAGAGTTTTCAATGTTTTTGTGGAGTTTTGCTCAAGGGGAGGCCATGGCACTTTCATGTCAGTGGAGAATGATGGTTTGGCCGTGGATTTAGTGGGGAGGAAGGGATGGTGGTCGATGGTGGTGATGGTGAGGCTATGGGCCAAGCAAAGCATGAAGATTTCAAGGCAATTTACAAAGGAAAATCAATAAAAGAAGGTGAAAAAGAATAGAAAAGAGGAAGACATTACAATTCTTTTTCTTCAGATCTGAAAACATATGTGAATGAGGAATGAGAAAGTGATGTTTTCACGTGAATTGCAAAATGAGATATGCAGCTGAAAGAATGAGGAGTTAAGGCCAATTGAATGAAAAGTAATGTTGAAATGTGAAAAGGTGGGAATTCAAAAGGCCTTAGGAAATAAAAAGCCACAAACCTTTCAAATCACTTTTATTTCTTTTTAATAAGTTTAAATAACTGAAAATAATTAAAAATTCAGTTTCAATTCGAAAATGTAACAAATATACAAAATATAAATAAATAAATATTAATTATATATGATTAAAATAAGAAAATAGTACAAAATGAAAACTAGTCTAGAAAATTTGAAAATAAATGAAATAAACTTAGGGAAAATTGTATGGACTTGGAAAAATATTTATAAATAAAGATAAGAACATAAAATAAAAATGCATACACAAAAATAAATAAATAAATTTTAATTAAATAAAATTTAAATGAAGAATATAGTAGAAAAATAGAAACTAGTCTTTAATAAATGCAATAAATTTTGGAAAAGTTTTATTATCACTTCGAAAATATTAAAAGACAAAAATATACATAAAATAGCATATTAACACATTTTAAAATAAAATATGACAAAGAAAATATGATTTATAAAATTTAAAATATGCAAAATTGCAAAATAAAACAAATTATACTCAAAATTGAAATGTACATAACTTTTACAATTTAATTCCGTTTTCAACGAAACAAAAAGCAGTATTCATGTTATTAAGTCTATTTTCATAATAAAAGATAAAATTTAAGATTTTAAACAATTTAAATTTGAAGTTTTAAAAGTCAAAGTTTGACCAGTTTGACCAGAAATCCCTTTTTCAGGAAATGTTCAATTTATACCAGTTTGAAATTAAAAGTTACATAATAATCAACATTTATATTTAAAAATGAAATGTTTGAAATAAAACAAGTTTAAAATAGTTTTCAAAATATAATAAAGTCAAATAAAATATATACAAAAATCTAGGGCTGTTACACAGTCAACGTAATGCAACACGCCACAACAAAATGAATTGTCTTGCTTCTTCAAAAACCTAAAGTTTAGTGTAATGTTTCTTTTTATGAACTTTTTTTAATATTGTAGTGACATTTTAAACTAGCATTTTTGCGTTTACCACGTAATTCAAACTTGTTTTTTGTTTGAATATTGTGTAAATGCTGTCTTCTTTATATTGGTTTGATTTTGGCTGCTGATTGTGTTTGTGGTTATATTATTGTTTGTTACAGTATAATGCTAGTTGTATATATCATTTCAATTATATAGTTTAGCACTTATATCATGCATAATAATATATAGTTGAGAGGTGTAATATATGGTTTTTCATGTCAGAAAATACTTCTTGTTACATCTATTCAGCAGTGTGGCATTTTGTTTATTGAGAATAATAATTAAAAATATAATGATAGTTGTCATAGCATTATACTTTTAACTGTATGAAACTTTACTTTTTTAGCAGGCTTCAGCTAAATCTATTATTAATGTTTTTTAAGACACTTGCATATCCAGTTTTGTTCATAAGACAACATATTTTTTTGTTGCTTCGGCTTCCTTGTTAAACTAAGATTTAGTTATGGGTAATAAGTAATGCTCTTTGTTGGCAATTAGATTTTTATGCTTTAATTTAGAATATTTTGTAGCTGGAGCAGACACAACCTCCATAGTTATAGAATCAGTAATGGCAGAGTTAATGAGACATCCAGAAGTAATGAAGAAAGCAGAAGATGAAAGAAGAAGAAGAATCATGGATAAGAAAGCAAAAATAGAACAAAATGATGTTGATAACCTTACTTTTCTTAAATTAGTTTAGAAGTAGCGATGAGAATGCATCGTCCAGTGCCACTACTCGTTCAAAGGGAAGCAGTGGAGCATTTCAAAATATATGGTTGTGATATTCTTCCAAAAACAATGATATTTATTGACAGAGATTTGGTTATGTATTTACTTGCATTTTGTTTCATGTTTCGCTTGAACCTGATGCTATTTACATCTATTTTGTCATTTCTATGTTATTCGCCAATAATTATTTTAAAAATATCCCAATACATACATTTTATAGCAATTTTTTATATAATGATAGTTGTATATAGCATTTCAATATAATACAAACTAATAACAATGCTCTTATTATTGTGCATTCTACTGGTTATTATTAAAAAAATCAACACATATTGTGAGAAATGCGGATTATGGATCTTAAGGCTAGAATTAACACTAGAGGGGGGTGAATAGTGTTTTAAGGAATTACTAATTCTTTTTGAGTTTATATTAATTTGAACACAAATGTATGCAATATTCAGACACATATATGATCACAGAATCAAACACGGATGCAGATATAAAGTAAAAGCAATAAAGGAAAGAACACATCGAATTTTATACTGGTTCGGAGTTACCCTACATCCAGTCCCGCAACACAAGTACGGATTTCCTTTCAAAATCAATTCTTACAATTACACCCTCGATTTTAAGGCCACGAGGTACCCCGCTCCAGATTCACAATCCTCTGGGTAGAGATACTTGATTTTACGGGCAACAAGTTCACCCGATTGATTTTCCAGGCTACAATCACACCTTTTCTCCCTCGATTGAATACAAAGAAGTCTAAAACTCTGAATAACACTGGGATCTTGTTGAGATAGTGATAGAGAATCAAACCAGAGATGATCTAGTTAGATTCAATGGTGATTTCGGCAGAGTAATGGTAAAAATGTATATAAAGAAACGTGGAAGAAGAAGAGGAGTGAAATCAGAGAAAATATGATTATAAATTTGTTTAAAATAGCCCCTATTTATAGTAGAACAACAACCATGTCCATTCGTGAAAGGATATGACGAATAGACACTTCCTTTGAAATTCAAACTTTTGAAATAAACTATCACCTTGTCGACAAGGGGTCCTTAGGGTTGTCGACAAGCCTAAGTTATTTTTAGTAATTTGTTTTTCTTTGAAAATAACTTCTATCTTGTATTAAAACTATTTTAAACTTTATAAATATACTTAACTATAGTTAAAATACATAAATAAGTATAGAGAATATTATTTTGGTATATATAAAATTTTACTATAATTTTATATTTAAATCTAAGTATAAATATTAAAAGTTAAATATATTATAATTAAAAGATAGTTTAAAACCAAGGATAATTTGATATTGAAAATAAAGATTATTTTGAGGCTAAAAGTATTTTAAAACTAGGATAGATGTTTTTGATTTAAAAAGGAAGATTTTGAAATCATTTTGAAAACAAGGTATAATTTTGTAAAACATTTGAATAAAAGTTAGTGGATACAAAACAATGTTCCACTAAATTTTTCGTAGGTTCCATCCTGCTTAAGATTCCATCCCTTTAACGAGCTCGAAGTGGATTCCATTCCACTAATAAAATGGATTTTAAGATGTCAGTGCTTTTCTAGGAGTTTTAACAGAATTCCTAACTAAATTACTTATCTTGAAATCTTGAACTCTTGATAATCTTAATACTCATGAGTCTTGAATCTTGATATCTTCGATCTTGAGTTCATCAGTTCTTGAATCTCTATACTGTACAGTCTTCATTCTTTGGTACCTGTATATATATCCTGCATATACATATATATCTAAACAATATTGTTAGTATTTATATTTTATAATCTTATTCTAAGGTTGTTGTCATCAAAACCAACTTCTCAGGGACTAACAATCTCCCCCTTTTTGACGATGACAACATTTTTTTATAAAATATTACTTCTGTCCTAATAACTCCCCCTAAAACTAATAACTCCCCCTTAATCTATGCTTATCCTATTTTATACTTCTCCCCCTTTGTCATCAACAAAAACTAACTCCAAACTATATAACTCCCCCTTATTCTTGTACTAAAGTACCTGCATTAATAAAATATATAATGGAGTATATAATAGATAGATTAAGAGATAATTATACTAATAAACATGATAACTAATCAAAGATCATATAAATATCAATGTGTATTTATACATATTATGTTTTGCACACCAATTATCAATCCACACCAAACCAAATCAATCAAATCAATCCAAGCAATCAATTCAAATCAAACAAAGCAATCAAATAAAATCAAACATTACGAGGAACTTTCACCCATCCTTCTTCTCCAAATATAGGGTCTGCTTTAATGGCATCCTAATTTTCATTTTCATTGGTGAGAGAGACTGAAGGATGTGATTCATTATCATCTTTGTGTAGGGAGGAAATCATCCATCGAATCGCATCGAAATGTTTTTCTTGGTCCTTGATCATCTGCATTTGACTAAACTCTAAGTGTCACTGATTACGGAGAATGAAAGAAAGAATATTCTTGAACGAATTAAGGGTTTCTTCAAGATTCTCGGTCAAACTATGAATTGGATCGGCCATATTTGAGTTTGTGAGAAGAAATATAGATAGAGTAGATAAGAAATGATTTTGAGTGATGAATTCTAGAAGAAATATGTATTTATAGGTGTAGAAATTCGTTTGAAATGAATAGACATAAGGTAGTTATTCAAATTTCAAATTTAAAATGATAAGTCATTTTTGACCAGTACTTGTCGACAGGGTCTCTGGGGGGTTGTCGACAAGGGTCAGTTAATTTTGATGACTCATTTTGATTTTGTGAATAATTGTGTGTGTATATATATATAATATACTAACATTTATTCTGGAGATAAGATAAGCTAGATAACAGAAAAGTAATTCAATTTCGTTTCATAATAGAACGATACAATGATTAAACATTAAGAACTACACGAACATTCAAATCAAAACAAACTAAAACCAATACAACATGACATGAAAAGGTAGAACTAGTTAGAGGATGACGAAGATGAAGATAATCCAAGCTCCTTGCTAACTTTGGAGAAAAACTTGTTCATCTTGGATGACATTTTATCCAATTTCTTACTAACGGACCGTTTAAGAGTTCGTTGATTCTCAACAATGGTCTTTTCACTTTTGAGTAAGGTTTTGTTGGTTGAATTAGAGGGATAGTCAATACTTTCCAAGGATGTTTCACCTTCTTCTTCTTCTTCTATTTCCATTTCATCCCCTTCTTCTTCTTCTTCCTCCTCCTCTTCCATCTCCTCATAAGCCAAATGCTCTTCCTTTTCGGCAAGAGTCTCATATTGTTGAAAAACATATGGAATTTTCATAAGAGAACTGTTTGAGTGATTAAAAACTTTTCTTGAAACAATTCTTCTCCTTTGAAATCCACTCCAAAATAATTAAAAATCCGAGTGAGATAGATTCCATATACAAAGTGTTTTCACCCACTTCAAAATTTTTGGGACGAAGTTCATCCAAAATAACTTGCGCCCAATTAATATCATAATTTCAAAAAATAGCAAAAAGTGCTTT
This sequence comes from Allium fistulosum, assembly GCA_030737815.1. Classification (NCBI taxonomy): domain Eukaryota; kingdom Viridiplantae; phylum Streptophyta; class Magnoliopsida; order Asparagales; family Amaryllidaceae; genus Allium; species Allium fistulosum. The sequence goes on along the minus strand of CM060904.1, from coordinate 1,118,977,524 downwards.
GCAAACTTTTGAAGTTGGATTGTTAAAACTCCCCGATCTTGGGGTCAAAGAATGTTGTAAAAGAAGATTAAAAATTCATGCTTTTGGTCGAAAGTTTCGATTTATGAATTCAAAGTTATCATCTCCTTCGAAAATGAGATGAAATGTCTCATGATCATTTTCATCGATATTAAGACTAGAAAGATCCATTCCCGTGCTCTTGCAATTGAGAATGGTACCCAAAACATCACAATTTAAAATGATTCTAGTGTCTTTGACACTACTCCAAATTTCATCATCATTTCCATTATAAAATCCACGGTTGAGATTTACATAGAAAATTTTAACAAGATTTGGATAAAAAAACAAAGTCATTTTGTGAAGCATCAACAAGACTAAGAACTTGGTTGTTTGCAAAAAGAGAATCGATTTCATAAGTAGAAATCTTGAAATAAAACGAACTTTCCGGGATGGACTTTTCCATAGTTAGCATAGTTGATATATGCTTTTATAGCCTCCAGATTATTGAAAAGTTGCTCTTTTATATTTCTGGAAAGTCTCATTATGGAAGGGTTGCTTATAGAAGCCATTAGAGTAGAGAGTAGAGAGTAGAGAGCTTGATATTTTGAAATAAGATTTTGAATTTGAAAATGAAAATGAAAAGTTGTGATAAGAGATAGTAAATAAATAGATTCTCAAGGGACAGGTTCTCTGGTCAAAAGGCGACTTTTCAGAGACTTGAATGAAGTGAAAAGATAGAGGAAAATTCAAACATTTGAATTCAAATTTGAATTTCAAATTTCTGTACTCTTGTCGACAACGTCGGGGGCCCTTGTCGACAGGTGTCTCTGAATTTTCATGATTTATTTCTCTTAAGTAGTCTAATATATATATATATTTATTATTTTTAATGTCTATATAATATCTGGAATATTACTAGAATTATAGTATATTCCATAAAATATTATGGTACTGTTTAAAAATAATAATAATAAAATAATAGTAAAAATATAATAAAATAATAATAAAAATTTTAAAATTCAAACGACTCACCAATTCAAAATCGACCAATCAAACATCCAATCCTAAGCATGCAATTTCAACCAATGTATTGTAAACGTGTACCTTTTTCTGAGTCCGTTTCTCTGAATTCGTCGGAGTCATGAACTGCCGCGAAACACGTATTTGAATTATCTATCTTCTGATCATCATTGCTTGAGGATGAGTCTGAGTCATCTAGAGTAGCGGTAAATGCACATTTCGTTTCTTTGCGGAATCATTGTTTATAGGAAGATTTTGCTTATCTGGATGCGGACAGTCTCTTTTGATATGGCCTGGTTCGTCACAGTTGAAACATTTGATATAGTTTGGCACTACATTCTGATTACCAGAGTTCTTATAGTTGTTTCTCTGGAGATTATTCATCTTTCTGTATTTCAGGAATTTCCGAAAGTTCTTGGTCATAAAGGCTATCTCTTCATCATTATCGCTGTTTGAGTCTGATCCATCGGTCAATGCATTGAATGTAATTGATTTCTTTTCAGATGCTTTGCTTTCTCTTCTCCCAAGCATTTGGACTTCAAACGACATTAGATTTCCAATTAATTATTCTATCTTTAAGGTACTGATGTCTTGCCTCTTCGATCGCAAGTGTCTTTTGATCCCATTCTGGAGTAAGAGAATATAAGATTTTTCTGACTTCATCTTCTTCCGAAAATACCTTTCCCAAGGATATTAGAGAATGCACAATATCCTGAAATCTACTATACATATCTGGAATAGACTCATTAGGATTCATTTTAAATAATTGAAACTGATTTGTGAGCATGGAAATTTTGGTCTGTTTAACTTTGCTTGTTCCTTCGTGAGTAACTTGCAAAGTTTTCCAGATTTCATATGCAGACTTACAAACTGACACTCTATTAAATTCATTCCTATCAAGTGAACAAAATAGAATATTCATAGCTTTAGAGTTATTTTGTGCAACGGTCTTTTGCTTAGCAGTCCACTATGCAAAACCAGTTGTGGGTTCAAAATATTCAGTCTATGTGATATTCCAAGTGTCTAGTCCTACATATTGTAAATATATTTTCATCCTACATGCCCAATATGCATAGTTACTGCCATTAAAAAGTGGTGGTATGACAGTAGACTGACCTTCTACAAATGAACTAGTGACAAAGGTAATAGAACCAGTGTTGGTAGTAGTAACAGTACTAGTGTTGGTAGCCATTTTGAAAATTTTCAAAATTCAGATTATGAAACTTTGAAAACCTTGCTCTGATACCAAATGTGAGAAATGCGGATTACGGATCTTAAGGCTAGAACTAACACTAGAGGAGGGGTGTAACGACCCAGAATTTTGGTCATTCAAAATTGGGATATTTAATTTATTTTAAATATTCAAAAGTTAATTTTTATAAGTCGAATAAATTTATTTTGAATATATTGATTTAATTGTTTAATTAATCGATAATTTAATATCTGAATTCCAGAAATAATTGATAATTGGATTAAATGTGTATAAAAATGATTTATAAAGATATATTAAATCATATTGGAGTTATAATGATGTTATAGAACTTTTAAAATCGAATTAAAAGTTAAATTGTAAAAAATTGAATATTTTAATATTTAATTGACGACTAAAAAATGACCATTTTTCAAACAGTCTCGGATTTCGACGAAACTAGTTTCATCGGATCCGTAATGTGAAACTATTGTATGGTTTCAAATTTTGTCTCAATCGGATGTACGGTTTGTCTGGGGCAAGCCAAAACGCATCGAAATCGGTTTTAATCGATTTGATTTAAATTTGATCGTTTATTTCCGTAACTCTCACATACGATCGAATTAGCTCCCGAAACACGTTCCATTGTGTCCGGAACATGGGGTCGGCACGCTTCGTTTGGAGTTCAGAAAATTTCCGATGAATAGTGTTTTGGCGAATTTTCTATAAAAGGACTCAGTTTTTCACATTTGCAAAGACATTAGGGTTTCTTCTTCTAGCCGCCACTTATCTATTCTATGGCCAGAAATTCTTCTCCTTCTTCCCTTCATCTCTCTCAATCCGTGATGAATTATCAAATACTTCCAACTACAATGCTGTAGATCTAGGTGAGACCTTTAAATCCCTATGGTGATGATCAAGTTTAGTGAAGCGGATTGGAGGCTAGGGGCCCGCATTCTTCAAGTGTTTGGGCACGTTTTTCATGATATAGGGGTAGCCGAGCTTTGTGCTATCCGAGATGAGGGTGGAGTGGCTTATGGCGCTTCGTCTGGCGGAGCTTGATCGTGGTCGAAGTGGTCGTAGGTGGTGCGTTAATTCAAAGAGTGGCGGTGGCTATGGGTTGAGGCATACGTGCGTTTTTCACGTAAGGGGGAGAGGAAGAAGGCCCCGGCCAGATCTGATGTAGGCAAAATGAAAGGTTGTGATTGAAGTTAGGGTTTGAATTAAAATAAAATTGTAAATAATATATATATGAATTCGTTCAAACTTTAAAATATCGTATCTTTGTCATACGAGGTCCGTTTCGCACGAAACTTTTTGCGTTGGAACCGTATTGTCGAGCTCTTCGCGATGAAACTGGATTGAAGTCAATTGGAGTCAGTGAAAATTTTGAGTAAAATTAAACGTGCGTTTAATTTTATTCGAAATAAAATACTGCAACCGTTATTGAAAGCAAGGTGAGAACTCCTCACTCAATCGAATATTTTGTTTCGATTTAAATTTTAAATTGTTAGATTTAAAATTAGTGATAGTGTTGATTAGATGATAAATTGTTATCTATTGTGTTAAATAGACCCTATACGCCGTATATTAAGCGGAGGTTATTTATTAAAAACATATACCGCGATAATTCCACGGTGTAATGGAATTGGTATTATATATGTATTTGGAGTTGATTTCCCGTATTATACAGCAGATGAGACCCTATTGCGCCGCATAATAGCGGATAATATTTATAAATCCCATATACCACGATATTCCACTTCGAAGTGGAATTGGTATTGTGCTAACATCTGTGGATGCAAGGAAACAGGTTGGAGGGATCCAACTGGATTCCTCAAATTATATGAATTTGTTTCATATGTTATATGAATTTGTTTCATATGATGTGTGATTATTCATTATAATCTGTGAATGATTATATTTGTGATTGAATGTGTTGAAGGCTATAATTTAGCCGAATGTATTTTTGGTATCGTTGGATACCGAAATAAATAAAATTGGATTTTTGAAATTAAAGTTGAAATTTTAAGTAAATTCTTTTGAAAGAATTGGGTGAATTTAAAAGAAGGAATTTTAAAAGCATAGAGTTGATCTTCGAAATCTTATCGAATTATTTCTAAAATATGGTAAAAGTTTTTTTTATAAATGGATTTTGAATAGTATTATTCGAAAGTTGGAAAATTTATTTAAAATGGAATTTTAAATGGTTTGGAAGAGATAAATGAATTTATTTTAAAAAGGTGTTGAATTTCTTGAAATCCAATTAATAATTGATTTGGTATTTGAAAATAGATCTTTGGGAAATCGATATGAAAATTTATTTGGTGTTGAATTAAAATGGATTTGGTGTTGAAATAAATTTGGAAATCAATTTGTAAAATGGTTTGGGATTTGAAATAAATTTAGAAATCAATTTGTAATTGATTTGGTGTTTGAAAGTGGATATTTGGAAAACGACTTGAAAATCGTGTATAAGTGAATATTTGAAAATTTAAATTCACAATGGAATTTATAAAGGAAAGGGAAATTTGTTTTGAAAATAAACATTGATTTATTTTTAAGTGTGGAAATAAATTTACAGATTTGGAACGTAAATTTTAAATAAATCGATAAGGATTTATTTAATTGGTTTAAATGGACCATTTTGTGATGAAGTGTAAAAATGTGATTTGAAATTTGTTTCCAAAGTGATGAAGTGTGAAAATGTGATTTGAAATTGGTTTTCAAATGTTAAAGTGTGGAAAAATATATATCTTGTGAAGATATTTTGAAAATAAATAATTTGGGAAAAATTATTTAAATTGGATGTTTGTTGTGAATGTTGTCTGATAGTTAAATAACCGACTATCAATATTTGCCTTTGAAATGGCACTTGATTTGTTTTTAAAACAAACGCTCACTATTCGGGTTAGCCGGGAAAAGACCTTTGTGTCATATAACTCATTCCGAATTAGTGATACGACGATATGGATCGTATTGAAGACCGGTGTTGAAGACCGGATATTTTCGAAAATGAAAGGACAACCTATCGAATGTCTCTGCACTGAGTTGCTCCGGTATAGAGATTTATATCACTCTTCTTGTGATGGGAAGTCCGGACGTGATTAGTGAATATCCGGATTGCAAGGGCTTCTTTGGAAGTGCCTTCGGTTTTGTTCGAACCCGGAACAGACTTGTATGGTTGTGTGTTTAACATTACACTTTGAGATGTAAAGCTGGTTTCTATCAAATACATTTCTGTTGGTGGCGGAGAATTTATTCTTTTAGCTTAACACCCTTCTCTGAGACGTACGAGCTCAGAGGTTATGTAGTTGATGGTTACTAGTTATACATTCCCAATTTGGTAATGTGGCATATGAAGTGCTGTTGATCATTTGTTGATCAAAGCGTGGCTTTGTGAAAAAGCGTGGCTTTGTGAAAAAGGGTGGCTTTGTGAAAAAGCGTGGCTTTGTGAAAAAGCGTGGCTTTGTGGATGAGACTTCGTCGAGCCTCACAACCCGAAAATGGTCGAAACAGGAATTTTGCGGCAAGGTTGTTAGGGGTCGCGCCCCTAGGGTATGTCATTTACTTCTGGATAAAAGGTGATATCATGGTATGGAGCCCAGATATTTTACCTATGTTGATGCTGCAAATTTATTATACTTTGTGGTTGTTGCTTTGTGGTTGAGGATCCCCGGATAAAGGTCGGTGAGGACCGAGGGATGACATAGCTCGTGTGTTAGTTACCTAGTTACAGCTTGGTTAAAGCTTGAGGTAGCGTCGGCCTTGTGTTTGTAGAGATCCGGTTAGGTTCTCGGGGCGTCTTTCCAGAGGCGTTTCCATTTCGGTGTAAGGAAGTTCCTTAGCCTGACCATTTGTTGGAAATCCAAAGAAACAATACGAACCTTGTACGGTTTTAGTTGTAGAACCTGCCATTTATTTATGGTGGTCACCATTGTTTAAATGGTAGCTATAGTAGGCATTCAATAATGGTTGTATGTTGGCTAAGATTTATATTATACTTTCGAAATGTTTTCTGCACTATGCACAAATAATAATATCAAATCAAATGATTTTGCGTAGCAAGAATGTTTGACTATCATAAGAAGAAATCTCCTCCAATTCTGTGTTTGCATTGTGTGTGTGGTGGGAGGTCTTATGGTAGTTTCATTTTCCAAAAGTATTGCGAATGTCTTTTACTTCTTTTGTTGTTATGTTCTAAAGATAAATACTGTTTTAGTTCTCACACCAGTAACCATGACTGACCTGGAGTTTATTGTTTCCTTCCTAAACTCTGGGTGCCCACCACTTTCCACACGGGCAGTCTAGAGTCAGGTTATCAGGTCATTCTAGATTCAGGAGATGCCGTGGAGCTCAGTGGCGAGCTGGATGGCGAGACGTATCACTTGTATATGATATTATTATTCCGTTGTGTATTCTGTATGAGGACAAGTTTATGTAATTGTCCAGTGTTGTATTGTTGTTGTAAACTCCGATGATGATGTAATGTATAAACTTATATAGTTCTTTGTTTTAAAAGATTATTCATTTATCTATTATATGTTGTTCCGCTGCGAATGTGAGATTCTGATATTGTTTCTGTGTTTTTCTGTTCTCTTTCTTTCTATCTTCTTCTACCTCTTCTTTTTAACCCTAATGATTCGGTTTTCCGGCATTCGATTGCGCGGCATTTGATACAGTGGACGTATTAATGTCGACTTTCGAGCGTCGAAAAATCGCAATCGTTACATGTGGTATCAGAGCATATGGTTAAGCGATAACCTTGGCTCTGTTGGGTGTTACTCATTAAAGATAGAGTCAGTAGTACTCTAGAATGAGTGTGAGTGTAATAATAGATACGAGTGCGTATTTGTTAGTGAATATGAAATTGTTTTATATTGTGTTTGCTTATCCGTTGAGCTGTTTATGAATTTTGGTCGGTATGTGTGATGCCATATTATCGATAGGGATTTCTAAACACTTAAACGAGGCAAGTCGACATAGTATCATTTTAAATTGGGTAAATGAAATAATTTTACCTTGATTATATTTTGTATACAAAGGAAATAATTTTTCAGAATTATTAAAGTGTAAATAAATTGATTGTTTGGTTGTTAAAAATGTAAGAATATATATAAATTAATGAAAGTTGTTTGAATAATTTATATAAAAACAACAATTGTAAAAAAGAATAATTGTTTAAGCAACAATTGTATAAGTATGGAATTATAATTAAAATGATTTGCAATTGTGAAATAATCTTGTATAAGAAAAGTAAAATAGTGAAATTATATGAGAAAAGGATTTATAAATGTGATTTATAAATAAAGGAAATTTTGAAAGAATTTAAGCACTGAATTCACTACTGTTACTGGGAAATAATAAGGGTGATGACTGCAACATCATCAATACCATTTTTGAGTTCCTATGTGATTGATTTGCTACCATAATAAATTGGAAATTGAAGTTTTGTTGTGATAAACAAAATTTGAAATTAAAATACAAATTTAAATTGATGAATATAAGTGAAATGAGTTTTATACTTATAATATGATTTGGAAGTTAAATATATAAGTTGTATAACTTATAAAATGAGAAGATGTAAGTGAAACCAAATGATAAAATGGTTAAACAATTTTGTTAAGCAAAATGTGATATGAATTTGACTTTGGTAAAAGTTAAATAGAATTTACTTTAGAATTGGAATCTGAATTGGATTTATAAGTGGAAATTTAAGTTAAGTTAAACAAATGATGTTTAATTGGAATATAACTTAAGTGATGTTAAATGAAGTTGATTTTGGTGTCGAAGTGAAATAACAAAGTGAATTAAATGAATGTGAACTTGAGTTATATAAAGGAGATTCAACTTTATTTTGTAAAATGAATTAGCAATTGAATTAATATATGGATTGAATGTAAATCAATCGAATGTAAATGAATTAATATGGAATAATGAATATAAGTGTTAATTCATTAAAAGCTAATAAATTGGGAATTGAATAAATTGAATGGAAGTCAATTTAATATTAAACCAATTGGAAAATTAAAAAGTGTTAAACCAAATTTAATGTAAGCAAAGTAAATGAATTTGGTTGTGTTGAATATACATTTGGTTGTTATATGATTGTTGGTTGATTGTATATAGTATAATTCATTAAGTATTAATGAAATTGAATTGATAAAATTTTTTTTGAAAGCTATAGTAATTGAATTTAAATTGAAAGTGAAGTAAATTTAAATCGAAATTGATTTGAATTGGAAGTGAACCAACTTGAATTTAAATTAGTGAATGTAAACTAATTGAAAATGAAGAATTGAATGTCGTTGTATATGAATTGGTTGTAAACAATTACAAGTGATGTCGAAATTATATAAGTTGCTTATAAACCTTGTTTAGTATGCATTTCTTTTAATGTGCATATGTTGTAGTTGTTTAAAAGAGTGAATTGTTAATAACTTTATATATATGTTGCTTACATATTTAAATTGAGTAAGTACAGGTGCCGTGGCTGCCGTTCGGTTGATTTGGTTGCGTAAAATGCTAATAAATAGACCGCTTTGCTTAAAAATGCTAAAAAGGTACGCCTACGCATTAAAAATAGGAAATATGAACTGTTTTTCTGCTTTTCCGACCGTGTTGGTCGATGTATATATATTTATGTCTGTTGTAATCCTACTATGATCGAACCGCGCAAAGGAGACTATGGCGAATTTTTCTGAAATTTTAAGGCGTTAGAAAATTTTCGGGAAATTTTGGAAAATTTGTGAAAACAAAATTTTTGGATTTGGAGTTAAAAGTTAAACGATGTAGTTTGTTTTGAAAGGTATAACTAAGTATAGATTTGAAAAACTTAGTAAAATTTTGAAAGAGTTTAACTATTGGATTTTGGGGAAGTTGTATACTTAAGTGATTTTGAACTCTAATTTGAAAGGTTTGTTTTGAAAAGTTAATGAATTTGGGGCATTTTTCTTACTTTGCAATTTCGAGGATGAAAGTCTTTTAAGGGGGAAGTTTGCAACGACCCATAATTTTGGTCATTCAAAATTGGGATATTTAATTTATTTTAAATATTCAAAAGTTAATTTTTATAAGTCGAATAAATTTATTTCGAATATAGTGATTTAATTGTTTAATTAAATCGATAATTTAATATCTGAATTCCAGAAATAATTGATAATTGGATTAAATGTGTATAAAAATGATTTATAAAGTTATATTAAATCATATTGGAGTTATAATGATGTTATAGAACTTTTAAAATCGAATTAAAAGTTAAATTGTAAAAAATTGAATATTTTAATATTTAATTGACGACTAAAAAATGACCATTTTTCAAACAGTCTCGGATTTCGACGAAACCAGTTTCGTCGGATCCGTAATGTGAAACTATTGTATGGTTTAAAATTTTGTGTCAATCGGATGTACGGTTTGTCAGGGGCAAGCCAAAACGCATCGAAATCGGTTTTAATCGATTTGATTTAAATTTGATCGTTTATTTCCGTAAATCTCACATACGATCGAATTAGCTCCCGAAACACGTTCCATTGTGTCCAGAACGTGGGGTAAACCTTAGAAATGCCAACTGGCACGCTTCGTTTGGAGTTCGGAAAATTTCCGATGAATAGTGTTTTGGCGAATTTTCGATAAAAGGACTCAGTTTTTCACATTTGCAAAGACATTAGGGTTTCTTCTTCCAGCCGCCACTTATCTATTCTATGGCTAGAAATTCTTCTCCTTCTTCCCTTAATCTCTCTCAATCCATGAAGAATTATCAAATACTTCCAACTACAATGTTGTAGATCTAGGTGAGACCTTTAAATCCATATGGTGATGATCAAGTTTAGTGAAGCGGATTGGAGGCTAGGGGCCCGCGTTCTTCAGGTGTTTAGGCAAGTTTTTAATGCTATAGGGGTAGCCGATCTTCGTGCTATTCGAGATGAGGGTGGAGTGGCTTATGGCGCTTCGTTTGGCGGAGCTTGATCGTGGTGGAAGTGGTCGTAGGTGGTGCGTTAATTCAAAGAGTGGCGGCGGCTATGGGTTGAGGCATACATGCGTTTTTCATGTAAGGGGGAGAGGAAGAAGGCCACGGCTAGATCTGATGAAGGCAAAACGAAAGGTTGTGATTGAAGTTAGGGTTTGAATTAAAATAAAATTGTAAATAATATATATATGAATTCGTTCAAACTTTAAAATATCGTATCTTTGTCATACGAGGTCCATTTCGCATTAAACTTTTTGCGTTGGAACCGTATTGTCGAGCTCTTCGCGACGGAACTAGATTGAAGTCAATTGGAGTCAGTGAAAATTTTGAGTAAAATTAAACGTGCGTTTAATTTTATTCGAAATAAAATACTACAACCGTTATTGAAAGCAAGGTGAGAACTCCTCACTCAATCGAATATTTTGTTTCGATTTAAATTTTAAATTGTTGATAGTGTTGATTGTGATGATTGGATGATAAATTGTTATCTATTGTGTTAAATAGACCCTATACGCCGTATATTAAGCGGAGGTTATTTATTAAAAACATATACCGCGATAATTCCAAAGTGTAGTGGAATTGGTATTATATATGTATTTGGAGTTGATTTCCCGTATTATATAGCAGATGAGACCCTATTGCGCCGCATAATAGCGGATAATATTTATAAATCCGATATACCGCGATATTCCACTTCGAAGTGGAATTGGTATTGTGCTAACATCTGTGGATGCAGGGAAACAGGTTGGAGGGATCCAACTGGATTCCTCAAATTATATGAATTTGTTTCATATGCTGTGTGATTATTTATTATAATCTGTGAATGATTATATTTGTGATTGAATGTGTTGAAGGCTATAATTTAGCCGAATGTATTTTTGGTATCGTTGGATACTGAAATAAATAAAATTGGATTTTTGAAATTAAAGTTGAAATTTTAAGTAAATTCTTTTGAAAGAATTGGGTGAATTTAAAAGAAGGAATTTTAAAAGCATAGAGTTGATCTTCGAAATCTTATCGAATTATTTCTAAAATATGGTAAAAGATTTTTTTTATAAATGGATTTTGAATAGTATTATTCGAAAGTTGGAAAATTTATTTAAAATGGAATTTTAAATGGTTTGGAAGAGATAAATGAATTTATTTTAAAAAGGTGATGAATTTCTTGAAATCCAATTAATAATTGATTTGGTATTTGAAAATAGATCTTTGGGAAATCGATATGAAAATTTATTTGGTGTTGAATTAAAATGGATTTGTTGTTGAAATAAATTTAGAAATCGATTTGTAAAATGATTTGGGATTTGAAATAAATTTAGAAATCAATTTGTAATTGATTTGGTGTTTGAAAGTGGATATTTGGAAAACGACTTGAAAATCGTGTATAAGTGAATATTTGGAAATTTAAATTTACAATGGAATTTATAAAGGAAAGGGAAATTTGTTTTGAAAATAAACATTGATTTATTTTTAAGTGTGGAATTAAATTTACAGATTTGGAACGTAAATTTGAAATAAATCGATAAGGATTTATTTAATTGGTTTAAATGGACCATTTTGTGATGAAGTGTGAAAATGTGATTTGAAATTTGTTTTCAAAGTGATGAAGTGTGAAAATGTGATGTGAAATTGATTTTCAAATGTTAAAGTGTGGAAAAATATATATCTTGTGAAGATATTTTGAAAATAAATAATTTGGGAAAAATTATTTAAATTGGATGTTTGTTGTGAATGTTGTTTGATAGTTAAATAACCGACTATCAATATTTGCCTTTGAAATGGCACTTGATTTATTTTTAAAACAAACACTCACTATTCGGGTTATTCGGGAAAAGACCTTTGTGTCATATAACCCATTCCGAATTAGTGATACGACGATATGGATCGTATTGAAGACTGGTGTTGAAGACCGGATATTTTCGAAAATGAAAGGACAACCTATCGAATGTCTCTACACTGAGTTGCTCCGGTATAGAGATTTATATCACTCTTCTTGTGATGGGAAGTCCGGATGTGATTAGTGAATATCTGGATTGCAAGGGCTTCTTTGGAAGTGCCTTCGGTTCTATTCGAACCCGGAACAGACTTGTATGGTTGTATGTCTGACATTACACTTTGAGATGTAAAGCAGGTTTCTATCAAATACATTTCTATTGGTGGCGGAGAATTTATTCTCTTAGCTTAACACCCTTCTTTGAGACGTACGAGCTCAGAGGTTATGTAGTTGATGATTACTAGTGATATATTCCCAATTTAGTAATGTGGCATACGAAGTGCTGTTGATCATTTGTTGATCAAAGCGTGGCTTTGTGAAAAAGCATGGCTTTGTGGATGAGACTTCGTCGAGCCTCACAACCTGGAAATGGTCGAAACAGGAATGTTGCGGCAAGGTTGTTAGGGGTCGCGCCCCTAGGGTATGTCATTTCCTTCTGGATAAAAGGTGATATCATGGTATGGAGCCCAGATATTTTACCTATGTTGATGCTACAAATTTATTATACTTTGTGGTTGTTGCTTTATGGTTGAGGATCCTCGGATAAAGGTCGGTGACGACCGGGGGATGACATAGCTCGTGTGTTAGTTACCTAGTTTCAGCTTGGTTAAAGCGTGAGGTAGCGTCGGCCTTGTGTTTGCAGAGATCCGGTTAGGTTCTCGGGGCGTCTTCCCAGAGGCGTTTCCATTTCGGTGTAAGGAAGTTCCTTAGCCTGACCATTTGTTGGAAATCCAAAGAAAAAATACGAACCTTGTACGGTTTTAGTTGTAGAACCTGCCATTTATTTATGGTGGTCACCACTATTTAGATGGTAGCTATAGTAGGCATACAATAATGGTTGTATGTTGGCTAAGATTGATATTATACTTTCGAAATGTTTTCTGCACTATGCACTAATAATAATATCAAATCAAATGATTTTACGTAGCACGCATGTTTGACTATCATAAGAAGAAATCTCCTCCAATTCTGCGTTTGCATTGTGTGTGTGGCGGGAGGTCTTATGGTAGTTTCATTTTCCAAAAGCATTGCGAATGTCTTTTACTTCTTTTGTTGTGTTGTTCTAAAGATAAATACTATTTTAGTTCTCACACCAGTCACCATGACTGACCTGGAGTTTATTGTTTCCTTCCTAAACTCTGGGTGCCCACCAATTTCCACACGGGCAGTCTAGAGTCAGGTTATCAGGTCATTCTGGATTCAGGAGATGCTGTGGAGCTCAGTGGCGAGCTGGATGGCAAGACGTATCACTTGTATATGATATTATTATTCCGCTGTGTATTCTGTATGAGGACAAGTTTATGTAACTGTCCAGTGTTGTATTGTTGTTGTAAACTCTGATGATGATGTAATGTATAAACTTATATAGTTCTTTGTTTTAAAAGATTATTCATTTATCTATTATATTTTGTTCCGCTGCGAATGTGAGATTCTGATATTGTTTCTGTATTTTTCCATTCTCTTTCTTTCTGTCTTCTTCTACCTCTTCTTTTTAACCCTAATGATTCGGTTTTCCGGCATTCGATTACGCGGCATTTGATACAATGGATGTATTAATGTCGACTTTCGAGCGTCGAAAAATTGCAATCGTCACATGTGAATAATGTTTTAAGGAATTACTAATTCTTTTTGAGTTTATATTAATTTGAACACAAATATATGCAATATTCAGACACAGATATGATCACAGAATCAAACACAGATGCAGATATAAAGTAAAAGCAATAAAGGAAAGAACACACCGGATTTTATACTGGTTCGGAGTTACCCTACATCCAGTCCCGCAACATAAGTACGGATTTCCTTTCAAAATCAATTCTTACAATTACACCCTCTATTTCAAGCCCACGAGGTACACCACTCCAGATTCACAATCCTCTGGGTAAAGATACTTGATTTTACGGGCAACAAGTTCACCCGATTGATTTTCCAGGCTACAATCACACCTTTTCTCGCTCGATTGAATACAAAGAAGTCTATAACTCTGAATAGCACTGGGATCTTGTTGAGATAGTGATAGAGAATCAAACCAGAGATGATCTAGTTAGATTCAATGGTGATTTCGGCAGAGTAATGATAAAAATGTATATAAAGAAATGTGGAAGAAGAAGAGGAGTGAAATTAGAGAAAATATGATTATAAATTCGTTTAAAATAGCCCCTATTTATAGTAGAACAACAGCCATGTCCATTTGTGAAAGGATATGACGAATAGACACTTTCTTTGGAATTCAAACTTTTGAAATAAACTGTCACCTTGTCGACAAGGGGTCCTTGGGGTTGTCGACAAGCCTAAGTTATTTTTGGTAATTTGTTTTTCTTTGAAAATAACTTCTATCTTGTATTAAAACCATTTTAAACTTTATAAATATACTTAACTATAGTTAAAATACATAAATAAGTATAGAGAATAATATTTTGGTATATATAAAATTTTACTATAATTTTATATTTAAATCTAAGTATAAATATTAAAAGTTAAATATATTATAATTAAAAGATAGTTTAAAACCAAGGATAATTTGATATTGAAAATAAAGATTATTTTGAGGCTAAAAGTATTTTAAAACTAGGATAGATGTTTTTGATTTAAAAAGGAAGATTTTGAAATCATTTTGAAAACAAGATATAATTTTGTAAAACATTTGAATAAAAGTTAGTGGATACAAAACAATGTTCCACTAGATTTTTCGTTGGTTCTATCCTACTTAGGGTTCCATCCCTTTAACGGGCTCGAAGTGGATTCCATTCCACAAATAAAATTGATTTTAAGATGTCAGTGCTTTTCTAGGAGTTTTAACAAAATTCCTAACTAAATTACTTATCTTGAAATCTTGAACTCTTGATAATCTTGATACTCATGAGTCTTGAATCTTGATATCATCGATCTTGAGTTCATCAGTTCTTGTATCTCTATACTGTACAGTCTTCATTCTTTGGTACCTGTATATATATCTAAATAATAATGTTAGTATTTATATTTTATAATCTTATTCTACGGTTGTTGTCATCAAAACCAACTTCTCAGGGACTAACACATATAAGTACCCGGCAATTTATAATTTTAGCGATATGATAGTGCAAACAATACGACAACGCAAATAATATGATATGTACATACAATATGATAGTGCAAACATTAGCATAAGTCAATATGACAGTTTAAATGATGTTATTACATTACATACATTCTGACAGTGCAAACATTAACATAAGTCTTACTTGTATTTTAGAATAATACCAGAAAAGTTAATAAGAAAATTTGAAGTTAACTTCATGTACACTTCAGATCAAATACTAAAAAAAAGGCTTCTTTGCTTTCCTGCACCTTCATTATGCTCCTATTTTCAACATTATTAAGAATTTGAAATACTGTTCCTGGTTTGAAATTGTCGATTTCCTCCTTTTCATAATTTTCTGCAAGCTTTCTTTTATTCAGTATCTTTATGTTTTTCATCACAAACCATGCACAATCATTTCTGTAATTGTAATGCAAGCATTCGGTAAGCAATAATTATTTAGCATATTATAAAGATAGTAGTATATTTTACAACTTATGTAGTCGTTTTTATTGTAAATGTTTTTTTGTGTATTTTGGTATAAAATCATTGACAATGCATAAATTATATAGCATTTTACTTATGAGTCTGATACTTGCCGTGGGCATTATGGTTATTTTATTAATCTTTTTCTTCCAAAATCTTTGTTCATGATTCTGTTTGCCATCCATTTTTTCTTGAACAACCTTTCAATTTTCTTTCTTTGTAAAAGAAGAAAATGATTTTACTTATGATAGTTTCTTATAGCTTTTTTCTTTCTTACATAATTTTCATATGATGTTTTATACAAATTTTACTTACCACAATCAGAGCTTGTTTAAAGTTAGGATTTGATGCTTGTGTCGATCTGGTTCATGGTCTATTCGAGTCATAATGTGTCCATTATAATGTAACATAACCCGATACCAACAATGTATAGTGGTTAATATATTGCAACAGAAAGAAAATGGTCTCTGTAAGTTCATTTAGGACAATATCGTATATTGTTGGTTGGACTAGATCTTTTATCACTTTCTCTAAATCTAAGATGATAACATTCTGCATATGAATAACTATTAGAATCTTTTATTTTAAAGTTTAGCATTATTATAGAAAAGCTTAAAGTTACCATCATTATAGTGCAAAAGATGTAATTGTGCTGATAAGCTCTTGCTTTTGAACAAACCAATCTATAATCTGATTGACAGTTTTTTTTAAGTTTTATGCAACAGTAAATAATTTGTATAACTTTTCTTATTAATATATGCTAGTGGAGTTCTAAAATACAAATGTTATTTTTATCTATTATTTTGCATAGTTTATGCATGGTAGTGGGCTTTAATAATAAAATGATATTTTTATCCATCATTCTACATAAGTATTACATGCTAATGGACTTTAAATAAACAAATAATCAACATTCTGGTATAAATAAAAGATACCGGTTCAGTGTAGTTTATATTTTATGGTATGTAGCATTTAAAAGGTGCCTTCACTTTCTCACTTAAAGTTATGTGATATAAGGGAATTTTCAGCATAATCAAACAATATTATGCTTATTTGGTTTGTGCGGCACTTAACAGTAAAGTCTGATGGAAAAATTCTAAAGATCCATGGTTTATGCATTTATTTAACAGTAGAGTATACATTATATTCACAATAAGTAATAATCTTTCAAGCTTTTGCTTAAGCATAACCTAAAATACTTGATGTGTTGCTTGAAAGTAACTTCATGCTATACTATTTAAAATTTCAATGCTATATTTACCTATCATTTTACACAATTCATAAATGGTAAAGGAATTTAAAAATAAAATGATATGTTTTTCTACCATTTTGCATAATTAAAACATGGTAGTGGACTTTAATAATATAATTCTATCTTTATACAACATTTTATATAACCATTATTTGCTAGTGGATTTTCAAAAATACTATGTTATATATAACTATCATTTTTTATGCAAAACACCATCTGCTGTACCTTAAATCTATAATTTCATTTGATTTGCCTTTATTAGTTATAATTTTTTTTATGGAAGATAAATATACCTGTCCATCTATAAATTGTTCGAACAATATAGCTTCAAGCATTGACTTCACAATTTAATTCCTCTCTTATTTCCATTATCACTTATAACTCACTACCCAAAAATATACATCATAGTATCATCACTACTCAAATCCGAAATATCATACATATATACATACACACACATATCCATATGACACATACTAACTGAAGAGATAACAAATGAAATTCTCTCTAAGCCTAATGATGAGATAACAAAAAGTTGCATACTGCAAAATTACCTCAAACTCCAAACATGCACATGAACCCATGGTCAATGTCCATAAGCCTGAAATGTCTCGGTCTGACCCGAGAATTATAATAAAATAACACTCGGATCAAACAATCTCTAAATATTAAATGGTAAGATCTCAATAATAAAGATATCAATGGCAACAAGATATATCCAATAGTAATTAACATACAAGTGATCTCGACAATACTCAAGTCTATTATAGACTATCATTCACAAATATGGCAATTCACATATAGCCATTTCAAATCAATAAAACCAAAATAAATTCATAAGACTATTGCTAAACAAAGGTATTGTCCCCTTTGCGGACTAAACCTAGAGGTATGGTCCCCTCATGGACAATCATAAAACACAAACAATTCACACCATGTCATAAAATCATATTAGGTCTCTCATGGACTATCATCTTAAATAAGGTGCTAACATATCAAAAATTCGAAGCACAAAAAGGGAATTCATACCCAAACATAGAACGCTATGAAGAACACAAGGGAATGGATACCCAAATATACTCATAAATAATCACTAGTAGTTCGATCGGTTGCTAACGCCATACTAGCAGTTTGGTCGGTCGCTAACAACACACTAAATAATTTAAACTAATAGAATACTCTTAGTGTGAATAGCTCTCTTCCAAGGGGAGACTGATAAGAAAACCTCTAGGAGTTTGGCCCGCTAAACTCCTACAGTCCAACGGTACCAGATATCCATAACATGTATTCAACCTAAAATCGCACTACTAAAGTGCTACGCCTACTAACGAATGGCGTAAGTGTTATGATATCGAATATAGCCATGGTATAGATTGCTGGCTCAGTGATATAGAGCTAGAAACTAAAACGAACACCATGACTTGGGGTCCGACCTACACCGTTAAGCCACTAGATCGAACAACTAGCCTACAAGGTCAAGCTACCAAATGCACTAACGAATATAACGAGTTGTACAAAAACTCGCATCCCCAGAATAATATTTAATCTCATAGTGTCACATACTCTTTTAATAGTAATTATTAAAGTAAAATCCGTGTCCCATAACCATTGGGTGTTGCTAAAGTATTTACCATTATTTAGTAAATTCCACTACAAAATACTCTACACAAACAATCGTATAATTAAACAATAGAGTGACAACTAATGTCCCATAACCAGTTGTTACTACTAAATTGTTTAAGTATATTTCTCATTTCATAGAAAAAAGTAATCAAATCAGAATAAGCATATGTTTATGGAAGTAAACTTTCAAAACTCTTTTCTTAGAAATACAATGATTTTTCCAATGCCTTAAAAACCCCACTTTTGATTTCATATATATATATATATATATATATATTTCATAAAATGTTATTACTAAAATCTGATAATTAAAATTCCTTTTTCTAAAATTCTGGAAGTCGAATTTATAAACAAAATAATATTTTCATTTTTAAACTTCTTTGTTTCCATAAGCAATTATTTCAAACCAAACAAGGAGTTAAATTTAATTTAATTCCGTCTTTAAAACCACTTAAAATCTTCCATAAACACACGATTAAACGCCTTACATATTTATCCATAAACCCGATTTTTATGTCACGGATCCATAGAAGAATTCCATGGCAAAATAAATACAAGATGAATTCACAAATTCAAGAATCAAAATGCAGAATGAAACATTGAAAACCGTTAGAAATAAGCATAAAAATCATATCTAAACAAAGAGATTCAATCTAGTAAGTCATATGAATAGTTAAATCCATAGAATTAAGTTCTATATCATTTCCAAATACATTTTTATAAAATAAAAGATGGATTGAAAAGGATGCAAAAAGTGCAACATAAGATCACATAAAGCATAGGAAACAAACGATGATAAACAAGACAATGATTGGGGCGAAGACTAGGCGGGTCGAAGGGCTTCACCTGGAGCTAAAACAGCCCTAGGTGTTCGCCACTGGTGCACCAGTGTTGCCAACCGGTCCACCAGTGGTGGTGAATCCTGGAGCCACTGTAGCTCTAGGAAACCCTCCGAATGGTCCGTCGAGGTCGATTACTCCGATGTTGGTCATTCTTACTTCTAGAGCACTGATTTTTCTAATAAGCAAGCATATACACATCTATGATTTTGCTACTACATGAGATCATATGTCTAGGGTTTCAACAATCAGAAAATTTAACAACATGAATTAAGAATATCATAAGAGATTGAGATCCAATCAATCATAGATTCATCCAAATCAACAAACAACAACATGCATTCCATTTAGAGATAGTGGTGAGATAAACTCACCTTATAGTCTTGTTATAATTCTACTTTTCATTCATCTACAAGCTAGAATTCATTTTTGCCCAATTTAAACCTAAAACTCGGTATTAAAACATCAATTATACATCATAATCAAACAAACGATTTCTAAAATAGCTGTAGTTAGGTTTAACTTACCCAAATTTTCTCGAATTTTTCCTTATTTTATCTGATTTTAAAAATCTTGATTTTGCTTTAGGTTTTTTGCTTGAGGAGGAAGAAGAATGATTTCTATTTGTTTTATAGTAAAAAGAAAGAATGAATGTATTGTTCATTTTGCTATGTACAGAAAAGAGAAAATTATCTCTTTTACACAAAATGGGGCTGAAATTAAATTTAAGCCCAAACCTAATCAATAAAATAAGGAATTAAACCATTTACACTCATTTTCACATTCTAAAGCACTATATTAAAAATGGATTTCACCTCTAAAAATTTACACAATTACTAAATATATTTCAATCTCTTAAATTTTCATTAAAAAGAAAGGAACATAATTTATACATTTATTTCAACCTCATTTTTAATATAAACCATAACAATGTTTTTAGTTTCAACAAAAGGCCAATTATAACACTTTTATCATTTTAACACAATTAAACTCATTTTTTTCCTCACAAAATAAATATTTCACATTGTTTAAAAAATAACAATACACATTCTCTAATAAGTTTTAACACAAGAATTTACATTATTAAACTCCATTTATATAATTATTTTCCCTTTATAATTTCCCGAATAATTATTATTAAATTCAAATCAAGGTACCAAAAATTAGGGCTCTTACAAATGAAGATTACTTTTCATTGTCAATTCTTTTGATAAATGAAAGAACCATGTTTTATTTGTTTCCATCAAGTAGTCCTAGAATTTTGCTTTTTGTGATATCTCCATGCGAATAATATTCTTCCCTTGTTGGCGAGTATGCATCGACATCCACCAGTGTTACTGTATCTTCAGAATGGTCATCATCTGTGCCATTACTATCTTCTACCCTTCCAATTTCTTCATTTTTTTTTGTAATTTCACTTTTTTCAATTTCTTCTTCATTCTCCTTTTGTTCATTTTCTTTTTCTTTCTCTTCCTATTTTTCAATTTCAGTGTTCTATTTTTTATTTGTTTCTTCAGTTCTCTTTTCAATTTCATTTACAGGCTTCGGTTCAGTCTTTCTCACCGTTGCTTCGTTCATGTCATTTACATATTTTTCATTTTTTCTTCAATATCAATTTTCTTTTGTTTTTTACTCAATTCTAGCCTTTCTACCATTGAGCTTGGGGATTTTTTTTTTCAATTCCTACATTTTTTTCTTTGGTTTGCCCTATTTCTTCTTGTCTTCTTCTTTTCTCTCTTCTTAAATCAATTTTATTTGTTGTGTAATATTATGATTGAAGGAAGGAGGTTCAATTTGTTTTTCTTTTTCTTTGCAAAAGTTAATCATTTCATTTTCCAATTTTTTGATCAATTCTTCTCCTTTTCTTATTTCAGGTCTCTCAATTTTCAATTCTTCTTGGGTCTCTATAAGCTCTTCTTCCAAGTCTTTTACATACTTCTGGAGAAAGTGTATTTGATTTTCTTGTTTTGGATTTTTTTGTTTCTATCTTCCACTTTATTTTGTTCCATTTTTGACATTTTGGTTCTTTTTTGTTCCAGCGGAGCTTTTTTTTTCACTTATGTTTCTGATGTTCTCTAACATCTTTTTATTATCATAATTTAATTTTAAAACTATAGAATGGATGCTAGTAGATGAAACTGATATAGTAAATTTACATTATAAAATACAGAATGAATAAATAACCTTTTCACTAACCTTATTTTTCAATGTGTCCTTTGTGGCAACATTCTTAAGACTGGTGATATTTCATCTTCCAATCCCATGTAAATCTTTATCGTAATCTGTTTTTTTGGCTCAACTAAATGTACATGCTCACAAAGAAAATACTAAAGTAAAAAATTGACATATGAAAATAACGCTATATGCAACTATCATTTGCAAATTTAAATATCATTGACATGAAAAAACATTAAAGTAAAAAATTAACTAAGGGAAAATGCTATGTGCAAGTATCATTTACAAATTTGACTATCATTGACTGAAAATAAATGGGAAACTAGAAAATTAACATGAGAAAAAAAATTCTATATGGAACTATCATTTGAAAAATCGTATATCATTGACATAAAAAAAAACTATAACGTAAAAATTAATGTAAGAAAAAAAGTGCTATATGGACCTATCATTTGCAAATTTGTATATCATTGACATGAAAATAGAAGACTGTAATGTAAAAAATAACATTATAAAAATGATGATAAGTGCAACTATCATTTTCAAGTTTAAATATCTTTGACCTAAACAAAAAAGTTGTAATGTAAGAAATTAACATAAAAAAGGGAACTGTCATTTGCAAATTTGTATATCATTGACATGACAAAAAATATTGTAATGTAAAAATTAACATAACAAAAATATGATACGTGCAACTATCATTTGCAGATTTAAATATATTTGACCTGAACAAAAAATTGTAGTGTAAAAAATAAATATAAAATAAATGCTCTATGAAACATTAATAACTTAAATAATTTATTGTGTTCTTACTAGTGGGAACAGGGAACATCCAGACATATTCCTTGGTTTGGACTTGAATACTTTCAAAGATCGCAGTAGTGAATTTTGAATCGAGAATGGCCATGATATTTCAAAAAGTTTTTCTTCATCAATTATACACTGTACGTAATCCCATGGTAAATACCTTTGGTTATCGGGGGAATAAAGTTATCATTGCAAGAATTATTATTAATTTTGGCAAATCTATTTCATATTGATATTCTTGAGTTTCAAAGACATAATTTATTTTTGCAATGGTACTTTCTTTTGTTATGTGTTCAACTTTTCCAAAATTTCTTAGCAAAATCTTTACAACTATTAGGTATGGTTTGAAAAGAAGTTTTTGTTAGTGGAAACATGTTCTTTTCGGGTGAAGGTAAACCAAAAACAAGAGAAATATCTTCTGTAAAATTCTTAAATTTTTATTGTCGATCTTAAAGGTTTCATCTTCAACACAAAATGTATCAATAATATAATCTATTATGATGGCTAACTTTCTACATTCTTTCATACTTAATAAACCATTGTATATAATATATAATTTTTTTGAAAAGGATTATGTTCAATATATTCTACTTGATTAGCTGTAAAACCTCTGCATGTTTCAATTTTTTGAAGAATTTTAATCATGTCCATTACACTACATCGATATTGGTTGGTATCAAGTTCCTTTTCTGGTTTAGATCTCTTTCTCTTTTTTGTTTTTGCTGCTTTGGATTTCTATACACATAAATTTTAAAATGTTATCTACAACTATGGCAATTAAATACTATGCTTAATTATTATTTACATATGTGGACCTTGTAATCAAAATGCTAAGGTGAAATATTTTTATATCCTATACATTCTAATAAAATGCTACAGTAAAATAGCATTTTAAAATATCACGATAGTGGACTTCAAATATAATATGCTATATAATCTATCATTTTGTATATCCAAACCATCCTAATACACTTTATAATGTACAACATGAAAATATCATTTTGTATATGGTGATCATGATAGAGGACTTCATCAATAAAATGTTACATTAAAATAACATTTTTTATACCCTATACATCCTAATGGGCTTTGTAAGTAAAATGCTACACAAAATTATCATTTTGCATATAGCAATCATGATATATGACTTCATAAATAAAATTCTACATCAAATTATCATTTTGTATATCATTTACATCCTAATGGACTTTGTAATTAAAATGTTATACTGAATTATCATTTTTCATCCAACGATTATGATATAGGACTTCACAAATAAAATGCTACATCAAACTATCATTTTGTATACCATTTATATCCTAAAGGACTTTGTAATTGAAATGCTACAATGAAATTTCATTTTGCATATGAGATCATTATATCAGACTTCACAAATAAAATGTTACATCAAACCATCATTCCGTATACCTTTTACATCCTAATGGACATTGTAATTAAAATGCTATACTCAAATGTCATTTTTCATACAACGACATGATATAGGACTTCACAAATTAAATTCTACATTAAACTATCATTTTGCATATCATTTACATCCTAATGGAATTTGTAATTAAAATGCTATACTCAAATGTCATTTTACATATAGTGATCATCATATAGGACTTCACAAATAAAATGTTACATCAAACTATCATTTTGTATGCTATTTACATCCTAATGGACATTGTAATTAACATGCTAAACACATTATGTTAAGATGCCCTGAACTGATCAAAAGACATGATTCATGGATACTTTAATATGATCAGAGAGGTGCAGATGAAGAGTTGTTACTTTTGGAAGAAATCTTTTCGTTTTAATGGCAGCAAATCTTCATGAAAGATGATTTCCTTTAGTTTCAAAAAGAAGTGTCTTT
The DNA here is from genome assembly GCA_030737815.1 of Allium fistulosum. Lineage (NCBI taxonomy): Eukaryota > Viridiplantae > Streptophyta > Magnoliopsida > Asparagales > Amaryllidaceae > Allium > Allium fistulosum. The sequence continues at coordinate 1,118,953,237 of CM060904.1, read as the reverse complement.
CAAATATGACAGTTTTTGCCATGACAGACGTCTGTGGTATAATGACAGACGTCTGTGATAGTTTTAATTTTTAACTTGCACAGACGTCTGTGAGTATACCTCAAACGTCCGTGAGATGAAAATGCAGTTTTCCACTAGATTTTGATGTATATGAAATTGTGTGTGATCGTATATGCATATATACTCAAGGAGACCTTAACAATATTTTAGCTAAGACTCTTTACAGTGGAATAACCTTAATATTGTCAATGAATCTTCGTTTCTCTTTGAGTCTCAATATATTCGATCATGGTGTCTGCTTGTAGTATATAACTGCAATCTTGATAAAGTCTATATTTGTATATGTTTGTATAGTTGTTATCATGGAAACATAAGTTGGAGTTTCTAACAATCTCCCTCGTTTTTGATGATGACAACTGTACAATCACAAATCAACTATACATTCAAATATTAACCATATAATCATATATCAACAATAAAATGGAAGTATTATCATGTTTGTCTATGTTTTGTCTTCCCCTATATATATGCTTCTCCACTTGTGTATATAAATAGATTTCTTCCCCTTTGTCATTATCAAAATGGAGGATAATGATAAATGATAAAGATATAGTAAATAATCATAGCATGTTATCATCAAATGTAAATGTTCAACATAAAATGAAAAAGAAAAGTTGTTAAAATAGGAAAGCAAATAAGCATAAGAGTTACAAAATAACAGAAAATAAAGTCCAATTATACTGATTGTGCGGATAAGATAATCCTCTGTAATTCTCATAATATTCCACGTAAGAAGATGAATCCTGCTCAGATGTACCTGGCCACTGCGTCAGGTCATTATACTCCTCATCCTCGTGAATAGAAAGCCCTTGAATTGCCATGTATGATTGTTGAAAATATGGAGTGTCGGATACGAACATCTCATCACTATCTTCTTCCTCCTCCTCAGGTTGTACGTCAATATGAGTCTTCCCTCGAGCACTTCGGTCGTGTGATGTACCTTCGGGAGAGGGTTGTGCGTGATAGACTGGTGTTTGAACCTGAGGTGGAGGTGTTGGGGAAGGTGAGGATGATGATCGTGAGGAAGATCGGCCACGTACCTTGCGCATTACTTTCCCTAAAGTGGAGACCACTTTGTCTAATGTCTTCTCCATCTTTGTCAACCTAGTGGAGAAAGAACATTCCAATCCCATCATCTTTTTATTTAAAGCTCGCTGATTAGCGTTGGTTCAAGATGAGCTTCTTGCATTTTGGAGTCATAATAATATTCAGTATGATGATTGGACGAAGGTGGTTGTTGGGAAGTATGATGGGAGTAGGTTTGCTGAGGAGCGCTAGTTGGAGGAGGACCATGATATTCTTCTTGTTGTTGAGTCCATTGGCTAAAGGGGATAATATGAGGAGGGCTTTTGGGAAGATGCATTAGTGACAAATATCGTGGACCACTATCTTTTGTGAGGATTTCTTTGTTTTGTGATACATACAAAGGAACACAAAGATTTTACAGGATGCGCATGATATAAGGAGCATAAAAATGGAACGACGATATTGCAACCAAAATCCTTTAATTTGGTCATGAATAAATTTTTCCCAATTAACCCGTAGGCGAGAAAACATGGCATACAAAGCTCTATGATCATTGGGATAGTTCATGACTACCTAGACGAGGAATAATGGTATTAATTATCATACGACTTAAAAGTGTGGCACGAGGTTGAAGATAGATTTCCATTGTGGCATTTTATCCTCCCATAGTTGATGGGTAACTTCATCCCTAGGTAATAGACTGTGACCCGGTATATTGGTTAAATCAATCCCCTCATGAACATCCTAAAATCCGACCGATCGTATATACATCTTCTTTAACTACTTTTCCATACGCACTAGACCATAACCAACCCTCATCATTCTCAGGATTCCAAATCTCTAAACTACATAGATTGGAGTAGAAGAGGTAAATAGCAAGAGGGTCAATGATTACCTTATACACATCATATCTAATCAAACTGCAATAGCGGGCATCAGTTGTAATTCTAAGAATTTCATATTCCATAACATTAGTAAGGCGGTAAAAAGGTGCAGAGTGAATCTTATTTTGGGTAAGAACCTCGAACTGTCTAATTGCGTTGGGATTATTTCAAAGCCATTGGGTAATATGAGCTTGTGTAACCGGTGCTTGAGCGGAGGAAGATGATTGGCCTTGTTTTGGCCTTTTGGAGACGGAAACCTTCTTGGGAGCCATTGATTTGAAAATTTGGAAGTTTTGAGATCAAGGGTTTTAGAAATCAGAAGTTGGAATGGAGGTAAGGTGAAAAGAGGACAAAATTTCTTTATATACGGTTGTTGGCTGAGCGGCGACAGACTTTTGTGGCTTCAGTGATTTCAAGGCTGAGAGTATGGACATGCATATGTGTTGGATCCACAGACGTCTATGGCCAAAAGAGTTTTAAATAGAGAGTACTCATAGACGTTTGTGATGTATCCATAAACGTCTATGGCTGTAGGGAAACGTTTCCCGAAAGTGTTAACAGACGTCTGTGGTCTATTCATAGACAATTTTGATATTCAAATTTTGATATATAGGGAAAATTTCAATATAATTTTTTATTATTGAAATATATTAACCAGAATACATATCAACATCAATAAACAAATATAATGTATATAATATATAACAAAAGTTTTTAGTTCGTGTTAAAAAATTCAAAATTATTGTTTTGTTGAATATCCCATGAATTCGGTTCAACTTTTGTATCGTCAAGTAATGGCTTGAGTGGAGACCAACTTGGATAAGCTGGGGTGTCAATCCAAGTTTGGTTTCATGGTCCTGGTTTGCATAGGTTTCTCAGACTAATGTTTTGTATTTTTGTAGGAGTTTCTCGTAGTCGAGGAGACTTTTGTTGTACGCAATCTTTTGTTGGTGAATGACCAAATTGTGAGAATACACTTTTCAAGAAAATTTAGATAGGATCCTTGACGACGTTGCTCGTAATACATTTCATGTTGAACACTAATCATCTCTTGTTGATTGTGATATATCTCATCGACTTTGTCGAAAAGAGATAATGATTTCAGATCAACTGATTGTTTAGCTTTCTTTCCTTTTGGAGAAAGCCAGTATGGTATGTTGGTGAAGTGATAATGTTTAGAGAAGGAGATGATGTAGGAGTGGTTTTTGTTGGAGATATGTAAGTGCTGTCGGACGAGGGGGATTTGTAGTCGATAACTGCATAGGTGGAGTCGTGATCTGAAGACATCATTTTATTTGTTTTTAGAAAATTTATCTGTGTTTATTTCTAAGTAGTATATAACTGAATTTATAAGATAAAATTTAGCTATATTTAGAAAAGCATTGGAGAAAAATGAGTTAAACTATAGGATTTTAAATGGTTGTTATTTGATTACCTGTTTTTAAATGGTTATTACTAAAAAAGATTTATGTAGTAGTGGTTAATTCAAAGTTATAAAATTAATTTTCAGTTGAAATTTCATATAAGCTATTACAGACTTAAGTGAACTAAACATTATTTCTATAACTTTAGTTAATCAAGTCATTGTACAAACAAATTCCTAGATCCTGTCTTAACTTAATAAAAGTATTATCACTTAATGGTTTTGTAAAAATATCAGCTATTTGATTTTCAGTATTAACAAATTCTAGAGTTATTATTTCTTTTTCAACATTATCTCTCGGAAAATGGTGACGAATATCTATATGTTTTGTTCGAGAATGATTAATTATATTTTTAAATAAATTTATATCACTAGTAGTATTGCAATATATTGGAGATTTGTTTATTATTTTTCATAGTCTTTAAGTGTTTGTTGCATATATATTACTTGAGCGCAATCTAAGGCAGTAGAAATATATTCGGCTTCACATGTTGATAGAGAAACACAATTTTGCTTTTTACTAAACTATGAAACTAACGAATGATAAATAAAGTGACATGTGCCACTTGTACTTTTCCTATCCGATTTACATCCACCAAAATCCGCATCACTGTAAGATACAAGTTCAAACGTACTACCTTTTGGGTAAAATAGTCCATAATATTTAGCATTGGCTAAATATCGTAAAATCCGTTTAACTGCCCGATGATGTGATTCTTTAGGTTGTGCTTGAATTCTTGCACATAAAAAAACACTCATCATAATATCTGGTCTACTAGCGGTTAAGTATAGTAATGATCCTATCATGCTTTGATATAGTTTTTGATCAAACTCTTTTCTGTGTCCATCTTTGTCTAGATGAGTAGAAGTACTCATTGGAGTGGGTTTACTTGATGTATTATCCATTCCAAAACGTGTTAGTAGTTCTTTACAATATTTTTCTTGATTTATAAAAATTCCATTATTTAATTTTTTTATTTGTAATCCTAAAAAGAAATTTAATTCACCCATATGAGACATTTCAAATTCGTTTGTCATTATTGTAGAAAATTCATTACATAAATTTTCATTAGTAGATCCTAATATAATGTCATCAACATAAATTTGAACAATTATTATATCCTTCTTTTCTCTTTTAATAAATAATGTTGTATCTATTTTACCAATTTGAAAACCCAAATTATATAAATGTAAATTTAATCAATCATACCAAGCTTGATGTGCTTGTGTTAAACTGTATAATGCTTTTTTAAGTTTAAAAACATGATCTGGATATTTTTCATGAATAAATAGCGGTGGTTGTTCTACTAACATTTTATTTTATAAAACCATTTAAGAAAGCACTTTTAACATCCATTTGAAATAGCTTAAAGTTACGATGACACGCAAAATCAAGTAATATTCTTATGGCTTCAAGACGTGCCACAGGTGCAAAAGTCTCTTCATAATCAATGCCTTCTTGTTGATTGTATCCCTATGCCACTAATCTTGATTTATTACGTATAATATTTCCATTTTCATCAGCTTTGTCTTTAAAAACCCATTTGTTCCAATTACTGATTGATCGTTTGGCCTAGGTACTAATTCCCAAACATTATTTCATTCAAATTGATTACGTTCTTCTTGCATTGCTGAAATCCAGATATCATCATTTGATGCTTCTTTATAATTTTTTGGTTCAAAATTAGATATATATGCTAGATTACTCATTTGATTTATTTGTCTTCTAGTCGAAACTTTGTTATCTAGATTTCCAATTATGTTATCAATAAGATGATCTTTTAAAATGCGGGGTGGTGATTTCAAATCATTGTTATTTTGATTGTTATTATTTTCAATCATATTATTTTGATTATTATTACTTTCAATCATATTATTTTGATTATTATTATTTTCAATGATTCTATTTTGATTAGTGTCAAAATTTTCTTTGTCATCTTTACTTATATTTTTGAAGTTTTCATCAAACGAGACATGAAGACTTTTTTCTATAACATTTGTTCGTTGTTAAAAATTCTGTAAGCTTTACTTTGATCAGAATATCCAACAAAAATTCCTTCATTAGCTTTAGAATCAAATTTTCCAAGAATATCTTTTGTATTTAGAATAAAGCATTTTGATCCAAATATTATAAAATATGATACTTTTGGTTTCTTTTTGAAGAACATTTCATAACATTTATTTTTAGTCATATGTCTAAGAGTTTGTAACATCCCCTATCTGGAGGCCCAAAGCTAAGTGCTACAGATGCTGCAGTCATCCATAGTATTAACTTCCGGTAACCAAATACGGTAATGTCAATGGTATCCATAATATCAGAAGCACTTGAATGTGAAACAAAATCACAGATTTCAAAAACAACTTTTCTGATTACATTTCACAAAACATGTTTCATATTCCAGTACATAATCACATCGCTTTCCTAGGTTTAGATAAAATATAATTATTACATAAATACGCCAAGAGCGACATATGATGATGCCCCCGTGGTTGACCAGAGTACTATATAGTCGTAACTGACATAATAAAACACAGCGGAATCAAACAAAATAAAACAACAACTCCTAAATAACTATCCGTCAACCACCTGCTCGTCTCTGGAAGCTTTATTCACCAACTGACTAAAAACCTAAAAATCCTCAACCCTCAGCCTATTCAAATCAATTTTGAGCACCCGAGAGTTTAAGGGGAAAAACATAAACTTCGAGTCAGACATAAAGCCTGGTGTGAATAATACTATACATCTCGGTTATTTGATATTAAGTGAGACCACGCCGCTTAGCGAAATGAGTTTCCCTCACTAATATCCTTTTAAACTTATCTTTTGCAACTCATAATCCTACAACCAAAACTGGTTAAAACTGTAAAGCATTATCATGTAAACATACATATTAGGTAACAAATGAACTATTTGTCTGAAAACTATACTTTTATTTGGCTAACTACTAACTTTTGGCTGACTCGGGCCAACCAGACAATATAAACAAATAATTTAAAATATGTTAGATACTCCTCTTCTAGACGGTCTGTCCCTAACTTACTTTCTCCAGGTCAACTGATCCTAATGGTTTTGCGGGCTCACTAATAACCTACCTCTATACAAATATATTCCCTTCTATGTGTAACATTATTTTAGTCTTACCTATGACAAAGCCATACACACTGGAATTTTGGACTAAATTAGCTAGGGGCTAATAGCTAATGTATAGGGCACGACCCTATACTAGTCCCATCTGGTATACAAATATCTGAGTCATTTTACTTAGGGTAATCTTCCCTTAAATTTTCCTTGAAAACCTTTTCTTCTCAAATTGATTTAAACCTTTAAATCATACTTTAAACAAGGAAAATAAATTCATTTGCTTTACTCAAATCACCTTGCCATGTTATATATATACTTTACACAAATCTTTGTTGATGAAAATTTTTAAACCTTTGAAAGTACCATGTTAATCGGCTAATTTTCAATCGGTTTAGAAAATAGTTGAAAATTTTCAAATTAAAATTTACTGCAAGCGCACGACGTACACTTGCAGTACGTAGCGAATACGGGTTGATCCGTAGGGAATTGATGATTTAAAAATTCAATTCAATCAAATTATACCAATTTCAAGTGAAAGTTAAGCTAGAGAATTAGAGAATTAACTAACTAACTAAAAGAAAAGAGAAGCAAAATATAAGAGTTAAGTGACAATTTAGAGAATAAATCCACTCTCTAGATCATGTAGTTCAACACATATGAAATCATGATCTCTCTTTTATGGTCATTAGTGCCTTAATTGATGTGCTTATCATAAGTATGGCATATTTGTGCTATTGATTAGCCAACATAAGCCATCAAACTATAACACACCCCTTTAAACCACTTACTAACTTTCATGAAACTTGACAATGGAAATGAAATCTATTTTAAGTATGACCTATTAACTATTGATTAGAAATATAGACCATCAAATTTTAATTTCAAATCACTTTATTTTGCCATAATCATATTTTGATGAAGAGGTAATTAGTGTTAGTGATTGTTTAAGCATAGCCTATTTGGTGTCAACAATATAGGCTATCAAATTAAAAGCAAAAACAACAATTAAACCACTTCAATCATTCTTACCAAGCACAAAAAGAGAGCATGAATTAACAACTAGTTGAAGCTACATAATTAGAGAGCTTTATTACCCCTAAATTGAAGAGGTTTAGCCTTTCATATTTGTCATTTGATTAACAAATGTAGCTTGCAACATGAAATAAAAAGAAAGCAAAATGAAAGCTAAATGAAAGAAGAGAACTAATTAACAAGAATTAACACTAATCTAATTTGCATGAAAGTAAATCTACACTACAAACATTAAAGTAAATTAGCATGGAAAGGAAAGAGCATGTATTAAATTGCAATAAAAAGGAAATTACATGAAAATAAAATAAATGGCTAAGTAGCCATAAATAGAGCTAAGCTAAACTAAGAGTAGAGATGGCCTCCATAAGAGGGCGTAAGAGAAGGTAGAAGAGGTTACATGAACATAATGGGTTATTTATACAAGCATAAAACCCTAATCCATAATTTGGGGAATGACCAAACTACCCTTGAGAAAGTGTGGAGGCCAAGTAATCATTAGCTTATACTAATCATCATTTAAGTGTACATGAAACCATTAATTCCATAAGCATGCGCATTAGCCTCTAATTTGTACATTAAGGTAGGTGGGTAGGTGGGGTCCTCCATGTTCTTCACTTTGAATTATTTCTATCTTCATTCCTTTGTATTCATTTTGTGCATGCATGTGTCTTCATGAAACCACTCCTATTTGAGATCAAATTCCTACATAAATATATATAAATTTCCAATTAATTTTTCTCAAAGAAATATATGCACACAAATGACCGTTTTGCCCCTATATGAAGATGGATATGTGACAAGTTGGAATTAATATGGATTTTGGTTAAAACAAGTTAAAATACCCAATATGATCATTTATTTAATTTTAATAGAATAAATATGATGGTAAAAATATTCACATTTACGTGCACATCATACCCCTCTCGATCCCATTGAAAGTATCCCTTTCGAAACCAAGTAAACCCTTTATAACCTAGGCCGAAAAACCAAAACATTCCTTTCGAAACCATTCATATAAACCTTTCAAAACCATTGAAAAACCTTTCCTTCGAAAGCTATAAAACCTTAGACATCCTGTCTTTAAAATAATTAAACATTGCCTTTCAAAAAGATTGGAAAACCTTTCCTTTCAAACCTTTCGAAACCATTGGTGAACCACCATTTCGAAACCTTCATTAAAACCTTTCGAAAGCATTAAAACATCAAACCTTTCGACATCATTTGGGTTCAAGAAAAACATGTGGAAAACCTTTCGAAACCATTTAAAACTATCTCCTTCGAAACCTTTGGGTTCTACCTTCAATAGAGCAAAAGGGTCATAAAACAGTTAAGTCAAAAGCACTCTTTCGAAAGCATTTCCTAAGTAAAGAAGTCATGGTGTCGAAACCAACCTTCCGAAAGCAATGGAGAAGCGGCTTGGGTTTTATAAAACAAAATAGCCCTTTCGAATGCATCACTTCGAAAGGTAGAAAGCAGCAGCAAAGGAGTTTCGACCCCGATGAAAGCATTTACTTAAAAAAAAAGGTGCAACCTCTTAGAAACCATTCCTTTAAAACCATTTGACCCAATCGAAAGCCAACCAAGTCGAAAGCATCCCTTTCGAAAGCAAAGCAGGCGCGTTTTCATTTAAAAGCTAAGTATGGTTTCAACCTCCTTCGGAACCCATTGTTTCGACTTCATACCTTCCGCCTTTATCCAATTCGCTACATACCAAAACTTGATACCATGTGCATTGGTTTCGATGGTGATGGAGGCAGGAGTACTGGGTCGAAAGCATGGTGCCGAAAGTGGCGAAACATGAAAAATGCATGTAAAAACTGATTTTTACTTTATAAAGTAATCCTTTTCAACTAACCTACCTTGTTTATCAAAATATGATTTGTTGCTAATTTTCTTTTCTAAAAGTTCTGCCAAAATTTTAGAAGTAATTAATTTAAATAATTTACAAAATACCCCTTCTCCTTTTATAATTATATAAAACATGTAAGTTCCATACATTAAATAATTTTATATATCGATTAAAACACTTAGGAAATTCTACAAAAATTCCAGAAAATCACTTTTAATATAGTTTCTAACATATATTGATTTCAGACCCAAAACATAAATGATTTAGCCGTAAATTATTTTAAACCCAAATAATTAATTTCCTGACTAGAATATTAATATTAAATCTACATTAATTCAGAAAATTACGAAAATTGAAACTTATCTCTAAAATATCATTTTTGATCTAAATCTAAAATTGTAAGGCATTTGGATGTCATTTAATAGGGTTTTCACATCAAAACATATCCTAAAACCTATATGAATAAGCATAAATCATCAACAAGCATGTATAAACATTTAATCTTTCACTACACCAGAAAAGACTTTTGGTAGCGTTGAAAAAACGCTACCATAACTTATGGTAGCGTTTTAGAGAACGCTGTTATACGACATGCAACTAAAAGTCTAAAACTTTTTGTTGCGTTGTAGTAAACGCTACCAAAAGTCACTTTTAAATGCAACTATAGGTATTTTCTGTAGGATTTACAAAACGCTACCAAAAGTCACTTTTAAATGCAGCTATAGGTTTTTTCTGTAGGGTTAAAAAAACGCTACTATAAGTCTTCATTTTTTGGTTTATACCATTTCCAGCAATCGCTTATATACTATTCATATTAAAACGAACGATCAATCGCATAATTTTTATATATTCAAACAAACAATTAAATCACATAATTAACATATACAAACAATCAATCATATGATCATCATATTCAAATAATTGCAAAAACATGCTAATCTCACAATCAAATATAATATCCATAATCAATTCGATAGTAGTTTTTCGACAAAATAAGTCACATACTACAAGCATTCACAGACAAGTTACCACAAATGGTACTAACAAAATACGACAACATATATAACAATTAAATTCATGTTCGTTGCTTGGTTACCAATAGTTCTTTGTTGTCGACAGTCTTCGCTTCGAAATAGCTAATTACCTGCAAACGAGTTTAACAATCAACAATATATATATGTATATATATATATATATATGTATATTTGAAAATCATGTAATCTATAACTTGATATTCTATATTAACACATATTAACAAAAATTGTTCTATTTTTATATGCATCCTATATAGTTCCCCAACGAATACACAATTTTCAATTTACACAGATATTCAGATCAAAACTAGGTTAGAAGTCTGATTGGATTTCATTCTATGTGCAGATTGTGTATTCAGTATTATGGGCAGATTATGTATTCAGTACTATGGTCAAGTTAAATCTTATAAAATATGAAAAAGTATCTGGAACGTCCGTAATCCATCGATGATGCATCCATCCACTAATTGAAATGTACAATTTTCTTTACCCTTGTAGTTTTCTATCAATTGGGTTCTCTAAAACAAAAATATTCCCTAAATTCACATTGTCATAACTGTATTAGGCAACAACTGTAGTGTCAGTTACTTCCATTTATTTGTGTTAGCCCTCTTGTATTACTACATTTGTGTAATACATGTGCAATGACATAACGATTAATCTGAGTAGACAGTTTTAGGAAAAATGGTTTATTTAAGTTTTAGTTTTAAGTGTATCAATTGTTGTGGCTCTGCAGATAAACATGTTTACCATAGAGGATATGTACTAAAATGTTGTGGCTTTGCAGATAAAAACTTAAATGTTTTAATATAGATTTTTATTTTTTTTAATACCCGAATAAACAGAACTAAAACTTAATGTTGAGATATGATGTACTGAAAAATAATACTTACTAGAACTACCTTGCACTGTCGAACCGAACTACCTTGCAACATCATCAGCAGCCTGAACCATCCATCAACCTCCTCCATAACCACTGTCTCTCTGATACACCAAACACTCACCAAAAATCACTCTCAACACAACCAGCCTCTGCCATATACCCAAACTTCTCCTCGGCCTTGAAATTACTTACACCAACTTTCTAACCCTACAACCACAAACACTGCAACATCATCTACACACTATCCACAGCGAGCATGGAAACCTAGGACTAATTCAGAGACATTAAAGACATATAATACTATAAATGGATCACACAACTCGATACCTAAGACCTCATCCAATTCCACTACACCACAGACAAGCAAGGATCCAGGCAATAAGGACTCAGAGCACATAAGTCAGACTAAGGCAGAGATTATCATAGAACACTCTAAAGGAAAGCAACAACATCATGATATTAATATCACTACTGATAATAAGTTTGACGTACTTATCTAAGATGAAGAGGAGGACCAGGAAGAACATCTAGAGCACGTAGCCATGAAGAACTTAGTCCTACATAAGAAGAATTCAATGAGTCAGATTTAGTTGAACATGTTGCCAATAATATACAGGAAGAGGGGGATGAACCCACATATGAAGACAAATTTGCTATCTTTGTATCCCCTAACCCTGAGTATGAGCAGGAGGTGTTAAAAGAATCCAACAGACCACAACCCCAACCAGAGCACCCTAAAAGATGTACCAGGGCTTGAAAAAGTGGTAAATGACTTTTATTTTATGGAATGCCAAGGGGATAAACACTGATCTTAAGATGGATCAAATTTTATCCTACCTGTAATACTGATACACCAAAATTTGTTGGTTTATTGGAAAATAAACTGCCTACACAAAGAATTCCTAATCTACTTACTAAACTTGACAAAAATTGGGCTAGCCTTCACAACAATTAATATGGCTCTAAAGGTAGGATTATGCTTTTATGGGACAAAAATGCTTGGACATAAACCCCATCCAAGTAAGCACACAACATCTTACTTGTAATATCACTAATATGGGAGGTTTCTCTATGTATCTACATGCGAGTAATCTGTTTTTAGACAACGAACAACTTTGGTAATAACTCTCTCAATTGGCATGTGTTATAAACAAAGCTTGGTTGCTAGCCAGGGAATTTAATAATGTATTGAACTCAAAGGACAACAAAAGGGGATTGCCAGTCCCTTTTTCTCATCTCAGAGGGTTTTCTAACTTCTTATTCACATATGGCCTCGCTGAAGTTAACATACAAGGCATCAACTTTACCTAGAGAAGGAGAGGTATTACTACCCATATATAGATAAAGTGTTAATAAAAAACACTTTGTTACAACACGTCCCAACATTGATTGTCACTGTCAATACATCACATTTGAGTGACCGTACCACCATCATCATCAAACTTTTCGCATACACACACACTATTCAACAAAAAGGGACACCTTTCAGATATAACAACAGTTGGCACTTAACTACTGGATATGAAGACCAGGTAGTATCTATGCTATTAGATTTGGCTTGGGGTACACCAGTGCAGCAAACTATGATCAAACATAGATGAATTAAACAAAATCTGAAAACTTGGAATAGAACCAGAGGAGAAGGGAGAGATGTAATGACAAATCAGGAAGCAGAATTTATCCAAAAACGTCTAGATGCAGACAACAACCTTGAGCATGTGTCACTTTATGACGACATGGTGACAACATGCAGTAAACTGAGCAGAAAATGCATGAAAAATACATAGAAGCAAAACAAAAATAAAAAATCACTTGGCTTACTAAAGGTGACACTAACTTCAAATTTTTTTATGTCGGGATGAGCATGAGGAGACATAGAAACAATATTAAATCCCTATATGATGCTAATGGCCAACTGATATATGATACAACACAAATACAAGACCAGGCAGTGCAACACTACACTGAACTGTTCAATGGTGCTCAAGAAGATGCCACAGTATATGAGAATATATAAAGTAGAAAAGTATTAAATGAGCAAGTGGCCGTAATTTATTCAAAACACATGAATCGAACTGATTTATCACTGTCCCCTGTATTTATAGAGAAACCATAGTATTTTAATAATCAAACATTATATAATACACCTCAAGCAAAATGCAGGTTTCAGAATCAGTCCTGCAAACCTATTCATATTTCTGGCTAGTGGAAAGACCTAAGTCTAGGGGCATTCTGTAAATTCTAGGAGTAAAGTGAGGAACCAGGCTGCTAGTAAGGATTCTCTATAAATTCTCCATAAAAGACTAAAGCTTCATGTTAGTTAAAAACCTATGCCAAAGTTTTCAAAATTAGATGTAACAGACTAGGGCCTAAGATAACTCATGGAATAGATCCTGCTTAAGCCTTCCACATTGCACAGATGATTTTAAATAAGAATAGATGGAGAAGTAAATTACCCAGTATTATATATCTCTCATGATATTTGGGTGTTGTGATTACAAGAGACTGTTGAGAAAGCCCTTATTTGTCTATAAACTCTTGGCATATCTGAATCCTCTATTGCAAAGCATAACAAATTAGAATTTAGTTCTTTTCATAACAAAATGTTTAAGGGGTTCTTTCTTTATATAAAACACTGCAACAAACTAGTTACCAAAGTAAACTTGCGTAAGAACTAATTGCAAATATGAACCATACAGTGGAAATCTTAACAATAATACACTGAGGCAGTTTGACATTGTGTTTGTGTAAAAAAAATCGTAAATTCACTAGAGTGAATTAAAGTTTTAATAAATGATCAGTTTTTGTGTTATGTTTCACAAATATATGTGTTGTAACTTGTAAGTTGGATAAAGTGGCCTAGAAGTGTACACAAACTATGATATAGCCAAAAATTAGTGATGGCAACCTTACTCAAAAAAATATTACTACCAAATATAAGGCATGGTACATCTAGGATAAGCATGAACAAAGTTACCTGTTCAATATAAGATACTCTAAATTCGGAGCAAGAAACTTCATCCACTCCTTCATCAATAAAGCCATTCACTTTAGACGACATAGAACCTAAATGATCGATGGTGTTGATGAGAGCCTCTACCGTATAATCTTTCAAGCTATTTAATACCCTGTCATAATAATTCTATAAGCCAAATATTTCTCCTCAAGGTCAAGGTCATTCACAACAAACTTAAGTGATGTAGTAGTTTTTGAAGCCCCATGTTGCGAAGACAAATAATTATATTTTATCCTAAAATCTGATGGCAAAAACCTTGTGATAAGGTAACAACGATTAGTACAAAAATATATTGGTTGGAGGAGTGGATCCATGATTATAGAAGCATCGAATAAAACATAGTACAAAAATTAGGGTTCTTGTGAAAAGGTACCTTTTTGCGATAAAGCTCGATTTGTCCTATATACCGATCTAGGGCTTGTGCAGAAATCTCTAGCAAGTAAACGGTAGAAAGCAATTTTAGATTGGAGGAGTGGATCGACGAAGTGGAGAGAAGTACATTGACGGGGAGGAGCAGTGCAATGATGGAAGAAATGTTGGAGCGAGATGAATCTTCCTGAAGCAAAGAGGAAAAAAAAGGAGGAGGAAATATAACAACGAAGAAACTTTGAGGAAACTTAATTGTTTACTGTTAGCGGGCTTGGGCGGTAAAATTTTGGCAGCATTAGATAAAATAAAACGTAGCTAATAAAATAGCCTAAAATAATATTAGTTGCACTTGCGTTTGAAACGCTGCCAATAAGTGCAACTAAATGCTGATTTTCTTGTAGTGTTTCAAAAAGATGGCATAACCTTGCAAAATAATTCGGATTAACCTTAAAATCGAAAACAATAGAAAATATGAGATGTAGTCATTATTTACCTTAGCTTTGAGGTTAAGGATTTGAGATTTGATCTTGATTAAGTTGCTTAAGCTTTTCCTTTGAAATCTTGCTTATCTTCTCTTTTCTTCCCTTAATGGTGGTCGGCCTCAAGTTAAGGGTTTATGGTATAAGGACGTGTCCTATTCTTATATTGCCCCCTTATCTATTTTCCTTAACATTTTAATTCTTTAGTTCATTTATGTATGGCACGACTACCCTTACTAATCACAAAACCCAACCCATTAACCATTTTACATTATTTCATATAATTTATCTAATTAAATGTTCCTAATAACGTTACTAAAAGTATGGGGTGTTATAGACTCCCCTCCATAAAGAATTTCGTCCTCAAAATTACGATAAGGTACCCAACAAATCAATCAAAAAGGTAAAACATACCATCAAACAAATCAGGATAAGCGTGTCTAATCATACTCTCAGTCTCCCAAGTACAGTCTCTCTCATCGTCGCTCTACTGAACTTTCACTAATCTGACTGTCTTGTTTCTAAGCCTCTTCTCATCTCTCGCAACTATCCGAACTAGCTTTCTAACTATAGTCAAGTCTGGTTCTACTACCAAGTCATCTAACACAGTCGGTGTTATAGTATACTTCGGGTCTCTAACACACTTCCTTAGATGAGAAACATGGAAAATATCATGGACTCCTACCAAACTATTCGGCAACTCTACTCTATATGCGAGTTTCCCGATTCCTCTCTACAATAGGAAATGGTCCTACGAATCTCGGTGCCAACTTTCCCGATTTTCCAAATCGAATCACACCCTTCATCGGTGACACCTTAATAAAAACACGATCTCCAAAGATAACTCTAAGTCTTTCCGTCTTTTATTTGCATAACTCTTCTGCCTAGATTGAACATCCTTCATTCTAGCTCGAATTAACTCAATCTTCTCTGCAGCTTCTCTAACTAAATCCGGACCAAGAACCAACTTATCCCCAATCTCTAACTAACAAACGAGAGATTTGCATGGCCTTCCGTAAGCTTCAAACAGTGCCATCCCTATAATAGCCTAATAACTTTTGTTATATGAAAACTCGACTAAGTGAAGATGGTCTTCCCATGATCCCCCAAAATCTAACACATAAGCTCTTAACAAATCCTCTTGTTTGTACCAAAATTTGGCACAACACTCATCGGATGTAATTAAAGAGATTAGAATGAGGAAATTAAATGGAAAATGAGGCTAATGTAACAATCACACCAAGAAAAGTAAGCAGAAATAGAAAAAGACAAGAGTTTATAGTGGTTCGGCGTTGTAGCCTACGTCCACTTTGAAGAGTTTGCTGTTTATTGATGATTTTCAACTGAGTTACAACAGTACAAATCAGTAGCACTCAAGTTACAATGGAGTTTCAGTAGAGTAACAGCGTAGAAGTTCCAAAAGTCCTTTTTCAGTAGGCATAAGGGTGATATTTATAGGAGTACATCTGGAAATATCTTCCTCAAAACTCGGAATACCCTTTCTCATGCGTAGGTGGGCCCACCATATCGATCTGGGGTCATTTGGGATCGATCAATGTTGTCTTCGTATCAATCAAGATTG
This sequence comes from Allium fistulosum, assembly GCA_030737815.1. Taxonomy (NCBI): domain Eukaryota; kingdom Viridiplantae; phylum Streptophyta; class Magnoliopsida; order Asparagales; family Amaryllidaceae; genus Allium; species Allium fistulosum. The sequence goes on along the minus strand of CM060904.1, from coordinate 1,118,936,518 downwards.
GCTCCAATTGAGCTGAGATCAATCAGGGGAGCTCTTGAGTTGATACGCAAGCTCCTGTGAAAATTTCATAACATTTGGACTTGTAGTTTGAGAGATATGATCGACCCAAGGTTGGGTTTTCCAGTTTGGCTGAAAGTTTCGTATCGATACATGCATATCGATCAATTGTGTGTCGATGACATGGCGCTGGAGATCCACATTCTGTGCTTAGAGACCGTTTCCTTTGGTTTGACTGCTTCCTTTGTATCCATCCAAGGTTATACTCTTCGTACAAATCCTTGCCTCCTTCTTTCGTATCGTTGTTTCGCCTCAGCTTTTCGTATCGATCAAACAATTGATCGATACGAAACATATAGTGGTTGGTTGAATAAAGCGCAAATGGTCCATGGAATGTTGAAGTCTGTTCAAACTTGATGGATACGAAATGGATGGAGGCTAAGTGATGGACTTGTGTTCATTTCATATCGATCTGGATGGATACGAAATGATGGTTGTAGGTTAATGGATACGAAATTGATGTGTTCAACATGGATCTTGATCTACCCATAACTTGAGCATACAGACTCCGATTGACCTGAAATTCGAAATGTTGCCTTTCATAGCTGTAACGACTCAGAATTTTCAACAATTTAAATAGAAAATATTTAATTAATTTTAAATATTTGAATGATGGTTTGACTTGAATTTCAAATTATCCGAATAAATGGGCGATTAAACTATAAAATTTAATCTATTAAAAGCTGAATAAAAATTTGAATCTTCAATTTTAAGTTAAAGAAAAATATTTCAAAGGATTGTAAAATCAATATTGAAAATTCTGAAGATAATAGAAGCTTCAGAATTGAATTTGAAAGTGATTTATTCAGTTTTGAATTATATCGTTTGAACCGATATTTAAAAAATAGCGTTCCGAGACTGTTCCGAGGCACAGTCTCGGAATTCGACGAAACCAGTTCCATTGGATCCGGAATATTGTACTATTGTCGGATTTCAAATTTCGTATTTTTCGAAGTTGTTATGTGACCGTACAGTGAGTAAACGCGTTGAAATAAAATCAAATTCAGTTTAAATTTAAAATTTAAAATTGGTCAATATCAGAATTGTGATAACCTGGATTTTGGACATCTGAAAATTTAAAAAATTAACTAGTTTATTCAATTAAAAAGAGAGAGAAAAAATGCTGATATTGAAAGATATCTGGATGTGTAAATAAATTTGAAATTATAATAAAAATTGGACTTTAAATATCTGGATAAATACTAGTAATCGCCTAATATAATCACTTAAAATTTATATATTTGTGTTTGTTAATATATATTTTTGAGTTGATATTTTAAATTTGAAGTAGTATTGATTTATATTTAAATAAATGGATTGTAATTCAAATTTGAATTTGAATCTGAATTTGAAACTTGAATTTAAAATTTAAATGAATACCTTAGTAAAATAATTTGGATTTTTAAATAACATATATATATATAGGTAATTTATTTAATGTATAATTGGTTTAAAACATTTCCTTTAAAATTAGAAAATATAATTTAAAATTTATATTAAAGGCATAAGTTAACAAGTGTAAATCATGAGACAAGAGTTTTAACAAATGTAATAATCTTGTAAATGAAATGAACAAGTGTCATTTTGGTTTTATTTTTGAGAAAATTTATAAAAATAAGATTTAAATATATATATAATTTTTCATTCCCTCTTTCTCTCATTCTTTGTTCTTCATTTTAAATCTACAAGACTCAGAAAATCAGATCTGAAAAGAAAAAAAAAATTAAAACAAAACAGCAAAAATCCTCAACCTGGGATTCCAAAATCTGAAACAAGAACAAACATTAAGCTCAAATTAAAATTCAAGTCAAGGAGCAAGCTTACGAATTTCCAAAGAGCAACTCAGTTTCAAAATTTAAAAGGAGCTAGCAGCAAAATCAACCTGAAGCAATTCATCACAAGCAAATTCAAAGTCAGTTTCACATTTAAATCTGGTTCTCTGTTTTCAAAGTTTCAAAAGGCTTGATCATTTGCAACATCAGGATTTCAAATTTGAAAGCTTAAATCATCTCAGCATCAAACAATCTTCTCAAATTTAAAGCAAGAACATCTCAGTTTTTTTTTGAAAGGCTCTGCTCATCATTTACAGGTGAGTAAACTATACTTTTTATAGCTAAAATCTGTTTATCTTGTTGCATGTGATAAATATATGAAATAATGTTGTGATAGTTGTTTGCATGAAGGTAAATTATGCTGCATGTATGCAAAAATGAATTTGTTGAGTGTGCATGTCTGTATGTATAGATATACCCTCTGTTCTTCTTTACAGGTTTAAGATTTAGGAAAAACAAATTCAAATCTCCTCTTGTAATCTCCTTTAGGCTGAGAGATTCAAATAAGATATGTGTGTTTATACATAATCTAAGTTTTAAAATTATATTTAAGAAATTTAAGTTTTGAAAACTATCTGGGAATTTAGAATGAACAGTGGAAAAACTAAAAACATGTAAATTTCAATCATCACAATACATTGTTTTATTTATATAATCTGAATCCCCGGCTAGAAACATGATTTTTAAAGGTTAAATAAAATTTTTTAGATTGGGATTGTGAGAGTAATTCGAAATTGATCAAATAATGGGTTTTGGGCTATTACTGGTGGTCGGCAAGGTTAGGATTCTCGGGGTCGTGATGGAAGCTAGTTGGGAGGTGGGCGATGTCGGCAAAAATGGTTGGAGATATTATCATTCACTGTGGTGGCATAGTTAGGTGATGGTAGGGTTTAAGGGCCTGGATGGGTCGACTATGTTCGTGGGTTCGTCGTGACGTCAATGGTGTATCGGACGTGGTCAGAGTAGGTGGAATAGGAGCGTTGGTTGTTGGCGAAGCTCTGGACAGGGTGTCGTGACTTCTGGTGGTCGATGGTGGCATCGCGGGAAGATTTTCTTTTTGGGAGATGGTTTGTTCCAGGTGGTTGTTGAGCTCGATTTCGATTTCGAGCCTGATTCTCAGTTTGGGTGATCGGGATCGGAAGGGTTGGTCGATGGCGACTTGTCGATGGTGGTTTGGATGATCAGAGTGCCGGCGATCAGACGTGCACATGCACGGGGTGTCTCTAGTATCAGAAGTTTAGGTTTTGGGTAGATGGGGTTTTGTCTCGAGTAGGAGCTTGGGCTAGAAGAGGATTTGCTTGAGAAATCTTCGAGTCGTTCGCGTGAGAAATAACCCGTAACAGATTTTAAATTTAAACAAGTTTTGCTAAAAAAAAAAAGAAGGATGTGCTCGGGATTTAGGCCGGGTAACCCCATGATTGTCTCAGGTCTGATGAGAGGTAATTATCAAATTTTAAAGTTAAAAGTAAAATACAAGTTTAAAACTAATTTTTCTAAAACTATTTCTTTAAACAAAAATGGTTTATTTAAATGATTGATTAAATAAAGGTTTTGTAATTCATTTTAATTTGGATTAAGTTAAATCTTAAGTTTAATTAAAACTTAACTAATAATGTAATTAAGTAGAAATTAAGAAGATGAAATGTTTATCATCAATTAATCTCAAAGACTTATGTTAATTTGCAAGTTAATGATAATTAATTCCAAAGTTTATTAAATTCTGATGATGATTAAAAAAGTGATTAAGGTAAATGAATTATCTTAAAATAAATTAAGGTTGGGTGATTAGGATTTATTAATTAGTTAATTAATTGATTATTAATTAAAGATTAATTAATTAAGGGTAGTAAATTAAAGTTAATTAATTAAGGATAATTAAATTAAGGAGGATAATTAAAGGATGATCAATTAAGGTTAATTAATCCACGTGATTAATTAAGGTTAATTAATCAATGAAATTAATTGAGGATAATTAATCAATGGTTTATAATTAATTAAAGTTAATTAAGCAAGAAAAAGATAATTAATTTAATTTATATTAGGTGATTAAATTAAATTAATTGAGAATTGTTTGACTATTAATTTAGCCTATAGATGATAAACTTGAATTAAATACCTTGATTTGTCTGAATATCTCTGATATTGTGTTGTGATATGTTATGATGGGTCGAACTGTGATATTGTGAGTTATCTATCATTAATTTGCTGTGAGAATATGAGAATCTATATTTAAATTTAAATTGTATGCACTTAATCAACTGGGATTAAGATGACATTGAATTCGAAGAGACCGGGGTCGGATATCAGTAATATCCGAAACCACTTCGATTAGTAATCTGTTATAATTCTTCATAAAATTTGATTATGGAATCAAATAGGCTGGAATGGAATAAATTAAGTAACATGACTATTTTTAACTAAGTAACGGTACTTAGATATTGTCGAGTGAAAATAAGTGATGATTATATAAATTGTTTACTTATAGTAAAGTACGAGTTACCCCGGGTTTATATAAGTTCTATAAATTGAAATTTCATTGTTAGATGGGTTTACTCACGCTAGTTTCCAGCCTGACCCGGGTGTTACTTTGATGTAATGCTCGGGTCAGACCGAGTATTACAGATTTCCAGGTAAGGACGTTCTGGAGCTCAGGAGGCGAGCTGGATGGAAGGAACGTATGGAGTGTGATATATTGTTATTTATTGGGACGAGTTATTTTAACTGTCCAGTGATTAAGAAATGTTGTAACTCTGATATATAAAAATGTAATTAACTGATACAGTTTTTCTTTGTATAACTGATATTATTATTTGCTATTGTAATTTGATCCGCTGCGAATGTGAGAATCTGTGTCTTGTTCTGTTTCTTTCTTCTATCTCTTTTCTTTTTCTTCTAACTATCTGGAATTTTCGGGTTCGAAATTTCCGGGTCGTTACACTTGGTATCAGAGCGAGGTTAAGCGAGAACCTTGGCTCTGTCGGGATTACTCATTAAGGATAGGGTCAATAGTACCCTAGAATGAGTTGAGTGTATATATATATATGAGAACGTATTTGTTATTTTCTTATATAAAGGTTTTAAAATGGTTTTAAAAATAAATAATTTTTATATAAGTTTATCTTTTGATATATATATATATATAGAAATAATTTTCTAATTATTAAATATATTAATGAAATTGGTTGTTAAATCATTGGAATTAAATAAAATAATAAGAATTAAGTGGTAATACAACCAAATTTGAAATTGAATGAAGATAAGTTTGAAATGAATCCAAACTGAAATTAAAATCTTGAATTTGTAGAAATGTTATCAAGAATAAAGATAACAATGAATTGGTTTCCAGATATGATAATCTTGGTTATTATCATAAATGGTAATTGTGTTTAATAATGAATGTTGTTAATGATTTAGAAAAATGAAATGTTTAGGGAAGTAAACATTTAAGTGAGTATAACTTATAAATTGTAATTGAAGATAATTTTAAATTGTGAAATTTTAAATCTAATTCCAGAAAACTTGAAATTGTTTTAAAGAAGTTTGTTTTGAATTAAAACCAAAGGTGGTTTAAAAATTTAAAGTATAACTTGGTGTGTAAAGAAAATGTATATATGAGGAATATGCATAATACCAATGATGATTTGAAACAAACACTTAGTGTTGAGTTTTAAATTGGAATGTGATGTGAAACCCAAAGTAAAGTAGGTTTTAAAACTTAAAAGGGGAAAGATTATTAATCTGAAGTTTAAAATTTGAATGGGAATTCAAATTGTGAAAAGTTGACCGGATTAGTTAAATTTAATTTAACTTGGAGGAAGTTAAATAAGTTTGAATGAATAACTTGAATTGGAAATTTCAAGATGAAATTTAAATTTAACTTGGGTAGTTAAATGGTTAATTTAAATGGGAGTTATGGGTAATCTCAAAATGGGGTTGAGATCTGGAAATTTAAAATGGATACTGTAAATTGGTGTTAGGATAAATTTGGATGTTTGATAAATTTGGATGTTTATTTATCCTGATATTATTCTATTGTTATAAATAATCAATGAAATTGAGAATTGGTTTTGAAAATTGAAAATGGATAATAAATTGGAATCTGAAGAATAAATTGTTTTGAATTCTTATTTGAACTTTGTAATAAGTTAAGTAAAGATAATTTTAAAATAAAATTTTGGAATTTGGGTTCAGAATTAAATGGTTTAAAGATTTAAGTTGTTAAATAAAAAAAAATTAAGGTTGATTTGATTTAAAAAGTAAAGGTTAATTTAATTTAAAGGATTAAATCAACATTTAAAATATTTAACTCGAATTTATATAATTCGAGATGGTTTTAAGTTGAAATTTGAATAGAAGTAGTTCAAATTGAATTTGATTTGAATTAGGAAAGAAATTGAGGATTAATTCAACTTGAATTGAGGTTAAATCAATTTCAATGGAAATTGAAGTTATTTAAATTGCAATTGAGTTAATTTAAATGGAGGTGGAAATTTGAATTGAATTGATAAGAATTGACAGTTTGGCTCTGGATTATTTTCAAAATAAATTGTTTTAATACAAATATATTTTTCCAAACCCTTTACTATACAATCTTTCTTCTTAAACCCCAAACTATCCTATACTTATTTTACAATTATTTTAGAACTATTTAACTATTTTGAAAACTATCTTATAAACTAATTACTATTTTTCAGTTATTTATATCTAATCACTATTTTAAAAACTATTTTGCAATTATCTAACTATTTTATACCTACTTAACTATTTTACAGCTATTTTATAAACTAATAACTATTTTTCAACTACTTATCTATTTTAAACTTTTTCAAGCTATTTTTAAAATTTAAAAAGGTCAGAGTTCAAACTGTTTGTAATTGAAGTAATAACTCAATTGGAAATGGAAGAAATTGAGAATAAGTGAATGGAATTAAAGGAAATGTGAATAGAAAAGTAAATTGATTTGGCTAATAACCAATAAAGATAAATACGTAGGATATACGTATATTATTCTATTCGCATAGTGATTTGATCCAGATTCGAACACAGAATTTCGAGATAGTATTATCGATCCGAGTTGGGATTTTTCGCTCGATTTTCGACGGCGAACCTGGATATGGATTTTTGATTGGTTCTGAATATTCTCTATCATAGTTGTGACTATGCAAGGAGAATGTCGGTTTCTGATCAAGGAATCAGATCTGAGTCCGCACTAGAAGGTCGGGTGGACAATACTAGTTTGGAAGTGAAATTGTGTGATCGAGTGAGCGATCAAATTGATATAGCGTACGGATGATATGTGTACATCGTACGGGTTTGAATGAAATTGGCATTGAAAGTTTGTGAATAAGGAATTTGAAATGGTTTTGAAATGAAAAGTATATTTGTGAAATATAATGGAATTGGATATTTCTTTGGTTGAAATTTACTTTATGGAAGTAAGTAAATGGTAAATAACTTTATAAAGAAATCAAACTTGAATATTTGATTTGGCAATAAATAAAGTTATATTTTGTAATATGATAAACTCCCCTTATTGAATCTAGTCAGAATAAAAAGGATTTTGAAATATTTGAAGTATAAAAAGAAGTTTTATACAGGTTTGAAGTGATCCAAAGATTTTTAAAGTATATATATATAAAGGGTTTTATGAGAATGATTTTGGAAAAAGGTTTAGGAACCTATGAATTTGGAAAAGGCTTTTGATTTTTGGGAAAATCAATTTTGGATTTTGGAAAGCCTAGTTTGAGAATTATCGATTTTGGTAATCGATTTTGTGTAAAGGAGATTTTGATAAATCATAAAGGGTATGATTTGAAGATACTATAAGTATATAGTATAAAATATTTTGAAAATAGCTCTGGGGAAAAAGGCGCTTCCTTGAAATGAACTTCTCAGGAGTACCACAGGGTGGTACTGCCTTGAGCCCCAAGGGGGGTTTCTAAAATTGATCCTGTGAGGAGTCCGGACAAAACTAGTTCCTGAGGATTATTTGTGTAGCGAAAGTCGGGGGGCTGGTGCCCACAGAGGCATTTGAGTTATGCTGTGATAACAATTTAACTCAATGTCACTGCGATCTACTGCAGACCATAGCGAAAGTCATGTGTGCCGCTGAGAGCCAACTGTCTACGTTTGATTTTATATCGGTAGACTGTGACACTATGGTAACATAGCGAAAGTCGTTTGTGCCGCTGAGAGCCAACTGTCTACGTTTGATTTTATATCGGTAGACTGCGACCTATGTGGGAGAAGTTTCATTTTGACAGCGAAATCGTGTGTGCCGCTGAGAGCCAACAGTTACATGGACTTTTGCTGCGACGGCAACGTAACCCTGGGATGTAACTGCGATCTGTTGTGGGTTCCATGCTGTCATTAGTTACATGGACTTTTGCTACGATAGCAACGTAACCCGTGATGTAACTGTGACCATGGATGGGGGTGATGATTTCCAGAGCATTTTCACCAAAAAAAAAAAATGTTTCCTCTTTTTCAAAAATGTTTTCTATATTTTCAATAAATTATTTTCCAAGTATTTTTACTGGGTGTTGAAACGGGTTTGCTAAGTCCTTATAGATTTTCAGTCTTACGCCTGATCAACGTATGACCGAATTTCTGTGAGAACGAGGATAGACTTGTTAAAACATCAAGTTATAAAAAGTATTTTTATAAAACTATTTTATAATATTATATGGATTTTAAAACGTGTTTTAAAGATGATCAAAGAAAATTTATCAGATTTTAAGTACTGAAGAAATTCTGGCTTCGTTTCTTTTCGAGGACGAAAAGATTCTAAGGGGGAAGGAATGTGATAACCTGGATTTTGGACATCTGAAAATTTAAAAAATTAACTAGTTTATTCAATTAAAAAGAGAGAAAAAAATGCTGATATTGAAAGATATCTGGATGTGTAAATAAATTTGAAATTATAATAAAAATTGGACTTTAAATATCTGGATAAATACTAGTAATCGCCTAATATAATCACTTAAAATTTATATATTTGTGTTTGTTAATATATATTTTTGAGTTGATATTTTAAATTTGAAGTAGTATTGATTTATATTTAAATAAATGGATTGTAATTCAAATTTGAATTTGAATCTGAATTTGAAACTTGAATTTAAAATTTAAATGAATACCTTAGTAAAATAATTTGGATTTTTAAATAACATATATATATATAGGTAATTTATTTAATGTATAATTGGTTTAAAACATTTCCTTTAAAATTAGAAAATATAATTTAAAATTTATATTAAAGGCATAAGTTAACAAGTGTAAATCATGAGACAAGAGTTTTAACAAATGTAATAATCTTGTAAATGAAATGAACAAGTGTCATTTTGGTTTTATTTTTGAGAAAATTTATAAAAATAAGATTTAAATATATATATAATTTTTCATTCCCTCTTTCTCTCATTCTTTGTTCTTCATTTTAAATCTACAAGACTCAGAAAATCAGATCTGAAAAGAAAAAAAAAATTAAAACAAAACAGCAAAATTCCTCAACCTGGGATTCCAAAATCTGAAACAAGAACAAACATTAAGCTCAAATTAAAATTCAAGTCAAGGAGCAAGCTTACGAATTTCCAAAGAGCAACTCAGTTTCAAAATTTAAAAGGAGCTAGCAGCAAAATCAACCTGAAGCAATTCATCACAAGCAAATTCAAAGTCAGTTTCACATTTAAATCTGGTTCTCTGTTTTCAAAGTTTCAAAAGGCTTGATCATTTGCAACATCAGGATTTCAAATTTGAAAGCTTAAATCATCTCAGCATCAAACAATCTTCTCAAATTTAAAGCAAGAACATCTCAGTTTTTTTTTGAAAGGCTCTGCTCATCATTTACAGGTGAGTAAACTATACTTTTTATAGCTAAAATCTGTTTATCTTGTTGCATGTGATAAATATATGAAATAATGTTGTGATAGTTGTTTGCATGAAGGTAAATTATGCTGCATGTATGCAAAAATGAATTTGTTGAGTGTGCATGTCTGTATGTATAGATATACCCTCTGTTCTTCTTTACAGGTTTAAGATTTAGGAAAAACAAATTCAAATCTCCTCTTGTAATCTCCTTTAGGCTGAGAGATTCAAATAAGATATGCGTGTTTATACATAATCTAAGTTTTAAAATTATATTTAAGAAATTTAAGTTTTGAAAACTATCTGGGAATTTAGAATGAACAGTGGAAAAACTAAAAACATGTAAATTTCAATCATCACAATACATTGTTTTATTTATATAATCTGAATCCCCGGCTAGAAACATGATTTTTAAAGGTTAAATAAAATTTTTTAGATTGGGATTGTGAGAGTAATTCGAAATTGATCAAATAATGGGTTTTGGGCTATTACTGGTGGTCGGCAAGGTTAGGATTCTCGGGGTCGTGATGGAAGCTAGTTGGGAGGTGGGCGATGTCGGCAAAAATGGTTGGAGATATTATCATTCACTGTGGTGGCATAGTTAGGTGATGGTAGGGTTTAAGGGCCTGGATGGGTCGACTATGTTCGTGGGTTCGTCGTGACGTCAATGGTGTATCGGACGTGGTCAGAGTAGGTGGAATAGGAGCGTTGGTTGTTGGCGAAGCTCTGGACAGGGTGTCGTGACTTCTGGTGGTCGGTGGTGGCGTCGCGGGAAGATTTTCTTTTTGGGAGATGGTTTGTTCCAGGTGGTTGTTGAGCTCGATTTCGATTTCGAGCCTGATTCTCAGTTTGGGTGATCGGGATCGGAAGGGTTGGTCGATGGCGACTTGTCGATGGTGGTTTGGATGATCAGAGTGCCGGCGATCAGACGTGCACATGCACGGGGTGTCTCTAGTATCAGAAGTTTAGGTTTTGGGTAGATGGGGTTTTGTCTCGAGTAGGAGCTTGGGCTAGAAGAGGATTTGCTTGAGAAATCTTCGAGTCGTTCGCGTGAGAAATAACCCGTAACAGATTTTAAATTTAAACAAGTTTTGCTTAAAAAAAGAAAAGAAGGATGTGCTCGGGATTTAGGCCGGGTAACCCCATGATTGTCTCAGGTCTGATGAGAGGTAATTATCAAATTTTAAAGTTAAAAGTAAAATACAAGTTTAAAACTAATTTTTCTAAAACTATTTCTTTAAACAAAAATGGTTTATTTAAATGATTGATTAAATAAAGGTTCTGTAATTCATTTTAATTTGGATTAAGTTAAATCTTAAGTTTAATTAAAACTTAACTAATAATGTAATTAAGTAGAAATTAAGAAGATGAAATGTTTATCATCAATTAATCTCAAAGACTTATGTTAATTTGCAAGTTAATGATAATTAATTCCAAAGTTTATTAAATTCTGATGATGATTAAAAAAGTGATTAAGGTAAATGAATTATCTTAAAATAAATTAAGGTTGGGTGATTAGGATTTATTAATTAGTTAATTAATTGATTATTAATTAAAGATTAATTAATTAAGGGTAGTAAATTAAAGTTAATTAATTAAGGATAATTAAATTAAGGAGGATAATTAAAGGATGATCAATTAAGGTTAATTAATCCACGTGATTAATTAAGGTTAATTAATCAATGAAATTAATTGAGGATAATTAATCAATGGTTTATAATTAATTAAAGTTAATTAAGCAAGAAAAAGATAATTAATTTAATTTATATTAGGTGATTAAATTAAATTAATTGAGAATTGTTTGACTATTAATTTAGCCTATAGATGATAAACTTGAATTAAATACCTTGATTTGTCTGAATATCTCTGATATTGTGTTGTGATATGTTATGATGGGTCGAACTGTGATATTGTGAGTTATCTATCATTAATTTGCTGTGAGAATATGAGAATCTATATTTAAATTTAAATTGTATGCACTTAATCAACTGGGATTAAGATGACATTGAATTCGAAGAGACCGGGGTCGGATATCAGTAATATCCGAAACCACTTCGATTAGTAATCTGTTATAATTCTTCATAAAATTTGATTATGGAATCAAATAGGCTGGAATGGAATAAATTAAGTAACATGACTATTTTTAACTAAGTAACGGTACTTAGATATTGTCGAGTGAAAATAAGTGATGATTATATAAATTGTTTACTTATAGTAAAGTACGAGTTACCCCGGGTTTATATAAGTTCTATAAATTGAAATTTCATTGTTAGATGGGTTTACTCACGCTGGTTTCCAGCCTGACCCGGGTGTTACTTTGATGTAATGCTCGGGTCAGACCGAGTATTACAGATTTCCAGGTAAGGACGTTCTGGAGCTCAGGAGGCGAGCTGGATGGCAGGAACGTATGGAGTGTGATATATTGTTATTTATTGGGACGAGTTATTTTAACTGTCCAGTGATTAAGAAATGTTGTAACTCTGATATATAAAAATGTAATTAACTGATACAGTTTTTCTTTGTATAACTGATATTATTATTTGCTATTGTAATTTGATCCGCTGCGAATGTGAGAATCTGTGTCTTGTTCTGTTTCTTTCTTCTATCTCTTTTCTTTTTCTTCTAACTATCTGGAATTTTCGGGTTCGAAATTTCCGGGTCGTTACAAGAATCCTTAAATCATGCCTAAAATAACGCAGAGAATCACGATACAAAAAATCGTGCAAGCACGCCCTTTTCGATTTTAAATAATTCACGTCCTCTCCCTTACTTTCTAAATCAAACTTCAGTTCGAAAATAAATGGCGGAACGATTTTATCTTCGTTCGTTTACACAAATGATAGCCGAGGTCGTTCCTTTTTGCCTCGTTTCCCTCTTTTCATTCTCGAGCTCAGAAAAAAAAATGGCTGAAGAACTTCAAATCGACTTCGATTAGAATCACTCGAGGGGGATTTGCGAGTGGCGACGATGTATCACCAGCGGTGTCTTCAATCGAGGGCGAAGCCAGGCATTCGCGGCAATTGAGGCGTGCGTGACATCGCGATGGAGGCGGCGGAGCAGTGATGGTGCGACGTTGTGGCAAAGAAGGGGAGGAAAAGCTAGGACATTGAAGTGGAACGTCGCGACGTTCGCGTACGCGAGGAGTACGGGCAAGCATACGGTGGCGACGCCATGATTCGAGCGTCGAGACAGTGGGTCTCTGGGTTGCTATTCGAAGGCTAGGTCGTGGCTTTCGAGCGATATGGTTTCAAGCGTGCAGTGAGGTATAAATTTGTTTTCTTTTAAGAACTTTGTTTTACAGTATTTATAAATAATAATAAAAAGAAAAGTCATTGGATAATTAAAATTACCAAACACAAAAATAAAATAAAAATTTGTTATTAGATTTTTTCGAATATTAATAAATTGTATAAAATGTTTATACAAGGTCTGAAATGGAGAAATAAACTGGAATGGAAATGGATTGCAAATTAAAAGCGATGGTGAGATTTTCTCACTCGAATGTAAAGTTGATTTTACAGTTATTAATTGATTGATTGACGTATGGATGTGATATTAGATATAGTAGGATATATCTATATATAGCAATATATATATATATATATATATTGGCATATGTATATATTGCAGTTGTTGATTTCCCGCACTATATAGCGGATGAGACCCTATTGCGCCGCATAATAGCGGATTGATATTTTTATAAATCCCATATACTGCGATATTCCACCTCAAAGTGGAATGGGTATTGTGCTAACGTCTGTGGATGTAGGGAAACAGGTTGGAGGGATCCAACTGGATTCCTCACCAGTATTTATTTGATTACAGATATTGTGATATTTGTTGATTTTCATATCGATATATGATGTTTGTTGTCGTGATTGACTAATTGGTGTGTTGCATCATCGGATCCATTTTTGAAGTTTAAAAATAACGATGTTGATTTTAAAAGAGATTTTAAAAGTGATTTTTGAAAGTTTAGGTTTCATTAAATTTTTGAATTGATTCATCTTAAATAAATAAACGTTCAAATTTTAAAGTTATAAAAAATTATGATTTTTGTGAAATATAACCGAAAGGTGATTTTTGAAATAAATAGTTAAGTAATTTGTAAAAATGGTTTAAATTTGGATTTTTGAATTATTAAAAACGATGTATATAAAAGGTGTATAAAATTGATATTTGTAAATTTAAAATATTGGGATTATAAAACGAGTTTTTATAAGTGTTAGAATGAAGTATAAATGGATTTCATAAGTGAACGAAATTTTATATTTATAAATTGTGAAGTTACAAAATGAATAGGTTATGTAAAACAAAAGATTTATAAGTAATTAACTTATAAATCGGATTTTTGCATTTTAATTGGGATTTCTGAATAAGTATGAATGGTTCATAGATGAGATTTATAAAATATACATTTTATAAATCAAAACAATGGAATTATAAAAGTAGTTCGGTTATTGTTGAAAATAAGGTTATAAATGAAATCTTATGAGTAATAAGATTTAAAATTTGTGAAGTTTTAAAGCAACAATTTTGTGAATAAATGAATTATAAGTATTTAAATTATAATATGGACTTTTGGTATATATATTGAGTTATAAATTGAATTGGCCATTAAAGGAGATTTATAAATCGGAGTGTTATAAATAGAAATGGAATTTATAAACATTGTTTGTAAATTCGAAATCAATTGAATTTGATAAATTTAACATAGAAGTTATTAAAGGAGATATAATCGTGATTTTGGATAGCGAATTATCCTTTAAGTTAAACGATGTAATAATAAGAGTTTGGTTGGGAATTTTATTCACGATTTTGGATAGTGGATAATTCTTTAAGTAAAATGTGCAGAAACGTTAAATTTGTTAACGAAGTATATTTACGATTTTGGACAGTGAATATATTATTAAGTAAAATGGATATGTTTTGGGGAAGTGACATTAAAAATGAAGTTAATTGTTTTAACGATGTTTTAAAATATATTAAATATCGAAATCATAGATTTCAACATTTATTGTTGAAATAGACGTTTTTGAGAAATAAGGAAATGGTGGACTATAACACTGTTGTTATAGTAAATGATTTCCAAAAGGAAATGTTTTTATATAGTATTGGGATTTATATATCTATCTTAATTCCGAATCCCTATACTAGTGATTTTGAGTCGTCGTAACGATGTTTTACGTAACATTCGTTTTGACTCAAATAGATGTTGTTATAGTAAATGATTTCCTTAAAGAATGAAATATATACTTAATTTTGATTTAAGTATATCAAATATTTTTCATGTGTTGAAAATAGATGATTTGTGAATCACTTATTATTAAATAAGTATGGAAATGTTTTCCAATATGAAATGAAACGTTTTTGAGAATTTATCTTTGTAAAGATAAATTGAAAGTGAATATTTGAAATCGATTGAAAATCGTATATCAGTAGATATTTGAAATATAAATTCACTATGGAATTTATAAAGGAAAGGGAAATTGTTTAGAAAAATAAACGTTGATTTATTTTTAAAGTGTGGAAATTATATATCTAGTAAAGATATTTTGGAAATTAAATAATTTGGAAAATTATTTGGAATCTGATGATGTTGCGCATCTTTATTGATAGTTAAATAACCGACTATCAATAATTACCTTGAATGGGTATTTGTTGTGATTTGGATGAATTTGAATGCCACACTTATTTTTGAATAAGCGCTCACTATTCGGGTTAGCCGGGAAAGGACCTTGGGGTCGTATAACCCATTCAAAATATGTGATACGTCGTAATGGATTGCATTTGATGACCGGTGTTGAAGACCGGATATTTTTGAAAACGGAAGGATTACTGTTGAGTTACTCTACATCGGCTGATCTCCGATATAGAGGTTTTATCACCCTTAGTGAAGGGAAGTCCGGACGTGATTAGAAAATTATCCGAATTTGCAAGGGCTTCGTGAGAAGTGCCTTCGGTTCTGTTCGATCCCGGAACAGACTTGTATGGATTGTATGTCTGACATTACAAATTGAGATATAAAGCCGATTTCTTTCAAATACATATCTGTTGGTGGCGGAGAATTTATTCTCCTAGCTTAACACCCTTCTCTGAGACATACGAGCTCAGAGGTTATGTAGTTGAAATTTATCAGCGATATACTCCCAATTTGGTAACGTGGCATGCTGAGTGTTGCTGTGAAATGATCATTGTTTGATCATTTGTGATATGATCATTTGTTTGATCATTTATCTTTGTGATCATTACTTTGATCATTTATTTGACCCAAAGCATGGCTTTGTGAAAAGCGTAGCTTTGTGGACGAGACTTCGTCGGACCTCACACCCCGGAAATGGTTAAAACAGGAAGAATGCGGCAAGGTTATTTGGGGGTAGCTCCCCTTTAGTGTATGTCATTCCTTCTGGATAGAGGTGGTATCATGGTATGGAGCCCATATACTTAACCTATGTTGTTGCTGCAAATTTATTACTTTGTGGTTGTTGGAATCGAGGATCCTCGGATATAGATCGGTTACGATCGGGGGATGACATATTCGTGTCAGTAGTTACCCAGTTAGGGGTAACCCGGCCTTGTGTTGGCAGAGATCTAACCGTAATGTAAGGTTATTTCTCGGGTCGTCTTTCCAGGGGCGTACCTATGTGGCAATGGGAAGTTCCTTGGCCTGACCATTTGTTGGAAATCCAAAGAAACAATACGAGACTTGTACGGTTTTAGTTGTATTACCTGCCATGGAATGTGGCGGTAACCTGCTATTGAACATGGTAGCTATAGTAGGCATACGATACTGGTCGTATGTTGGCTAAGATTAATATTATATGTTAGAAATGTTTTCTACACTATGCACTAATAATAATATCAAAAAGGATTTGATTTTGCGTAGTAAGCATCTTTGACTATCATAAGAAGAAATCTCATCCAATTCTGCGTTTTCATTGTGTGTGTGGCGGGAGGTCTTATGGTAGTTTCATTTTCCAAAAGCATTGCGAATCTGTTTTATTTTCTTTGTGAAAAATAGCTATTTTTACGATCTCACACCAGTCACCATGACTAACTTGGTGTAACGACCCTGAAATTTAAATTTATTTAAATTAATAATTTATTGAATTTTTGAATTAAATCGATAATTAAATAAATTTTTGGATAAAAATTTGTAAAATTGATTATAAATGGAGCGAGTTTCCCCGATACAAATAGAAAATATATTAAATCATTTAAATTTAAATAATGTGTGTATATATATACTTTGGATACCAGATAAATAAAAGAGTTTAAAATTTAGAAATGATGATAATTTGAATTTAAATAACATTAATGAAAATAAGATAATTTTTATTAGAGTTAAATTATAACAAATGGAATAAATGAAACAAAAATAATGATAGAAGTAAAATAAAATTCAAATAGAAGTTACTTGTATTTCAAAAATATAAAACTAGTACCATATTTATTCATAAAGCATGAATAGGTAAGTAGAAACAAACAATAACTAGTTAACTATAAGGACTTGTCTATATTACAAAGATAACACTAAAACAAGGTTGTAAAGCAAAGTATAACAGTAAAAATATATGTGCATGTTGCACGGCTGTAAGTAATTGTAAAAAAAAGGCAAGTGTAAAACAAAGTATAAAAGGAAAGGTATCTTCATAAATGCTTGTACAGTAAATAAACTAGATATACTTGTTTGTAGATAAGGCTGCAAGACAAAGAAAATAGATATGCATGTTTGTACAGGATGTACACTTGGAAAAATACATGTACAAAGATATAAGTACATTCGAAAATTTAAAATAAAGTATAAGTGTAGACCTAAGGAGGCAAGCATTTAATGTTGAACATCTCTAGTACACAAACTAGATCATATCAGCCCCCATGAAATAAAAAAATCTCTGAGCAAATCTCGTACCAAAGAAAATAAACATCACCTTGCATACTCTATTCTATATCTAAATCTGCTCATTCAAAAGACTGAGCCTTCCCAGTTTTTAAAAGTTCAAACTAGATCTAAATCATGTTCAAAACGAGAGACATAGCAAGTTTCCATCTTTACAACTTGAAAACTATAATCCAAACTAGAGTATTAGGGATCAAAGGAAGATCCAGCTTCCAGTTCAACATTGAAGAGGCTCTGTGCATTCTTTTTGGAAGAAGACAGGTGAACAACTCTTCCTTTAAAAACCTGCTCTGTTCTTTCTTCTTGTCCAAGTGAGTAACATTTTGTTTTAAAAATTTAAAGGCATGAATTGTTGTAAGTATTCCTATGATATGCATGTTATATATAGACATAATCCTCTGAATACATATGAATTGGAAGTATGGTGCACAGGCTTTGTATATATGTTCTCTGCCTACAATTCTAATACAAGTTTTCAGTTTCAAAAATTCATTTTCTCTTGATCTAAAAATGATTTGGATACAGAATTTAAATAGAACTTGGTTGTTTTATTTTAAGCTTTAGTTTAAAATATATTTAAGCTAAAAACAATTTAGTATCTTCTCTGAAAATCGAGATATCTGAACCCAACTCCAAATAAGAAAAAAATTCAAACTTTTTAATCCATGGATTCAGTAATAAAATCTGAATTCTTATACATTAATATGATTTTTAAAGCAAAACTTATAATTTTTAGATCAAGGAATTGAGAGCAGTTCCGATTTGTTCGAAAATTGGGTTTCGATCAATCGCGGTTGATCGGAATGTGGTTGGTGTTCGAAATCTTGTGTAGAAGTGGAGGGAAGTACGTAGTATTGGAAAAAAGTAATGGATATGGTTGCAGTTCGACGTGGCGGCATCGGCGAACGTTTAAAAATCGTAAACCTAGTTTTGCATTAGGTTCAAATTTTTGATTCGTTTGTTTTCTGGAGACGATCGAGTGCGATGGGATTCGGGGAGGTAGTGGAGTGGACGTAGGCGATCGTGTGGTCAGAATTTCGAGTCGCCTGATGATCGGAGGTTGCGTTGGGAGGTGATTTTGATGGCTGGGATTTGGTCTCAGAAATGTTCGATTTAGCCTTTTGCCAATTTCGAGATCATCTCGAATTTCTGGATGGTCGAACTTGTTAGGGCGGTAGTCGATGACTCGTCTGAGGTTGCAGCGTCGATCGGAGCAGCAGCGAGGTGGTGTGCACGTGCACGCGACATGGTTCGTGCATGTATATATTTTGGGAAGAAGAAGTTTACTGGATGGGTTTATATCAGTGGTGATTTTGTTTTGGGGAAGATGAAGACGAGCTGGAACTCGGGGGCGACTCGGGGAATTCATGAAATTGCTCGAAGCAGCTGGGTGATTCGCGAGTGATTGGGCAATAGGCTCGAGGAAAACGTAAATTGACTCGGGTAATTTGAATGCTTGACTCGAAGCAGAAGGGAGGATGACTCGAAGCAGTTTCTATTTGCCTCGGGTTAGTTGTTGGTTTCAGGTTTATAAAAAAAAAACTGACAGTTTTCTGAATTTAAAATTTAATTTAAAGTTTGAAAGCATCATTTAAAGCAATGTTATAAACTCAAAGTTAAGTTCAGAATTCAAGTTTCTTGAATTCAAATAAAAAAAATCAGTTTTAAATCCGAAGGTGTTTTAAACAAGTTTAAATTTAATTTAAATTTGGTTAAAGGTTTTAAAAGGAATTATATTTAAGTAATTAAGTTTAAAGTGGTTTAATATATATATATATAACCGTTATTTTAAAATAAACTTTGAATTTGGTTAAGGTTGATTTATTAATTTATGTGATTAATTTATGTAAGGAAATTAATTACTTAAAGAAAATTTCTTAATTAAAGGAAATTAAATAAATGATTAAATTGATTAAGTAAATTTATTAATTAAATAATTTAAGGGTTAACTGATGTAATTTATCAAGGATAATTAATAAAAAGGTAATTAAATGATTTAAATTTATAAATTTAATGATTAAAGAATAATTAATCAAAATAATTTGTAAATTTTTGAAGTTAATTAACCAGGATTAGAAATTTATTCATAAGAAATTATCTGATTTAAATTTATCAGATAATAAATTTGACCTTACTTATGAATGTTTGGATTCTGTTGATTGTCGAATTATTTGACATCCCTGATGTACGATGCTTTGTGATATACCCTGATTTATGTTGTGATCTGTAATTTACTTATCTGTGATGTATATATTGTTATATGAATATGCAACCCATGGCCCGTAAAACGGCACTTGAATTTCGATGCGACAGGGAGTCGGATTTCAGTTGGTTATCCGAAACCCACATCGAATTATAATTGTGAATCTTTGTGACTGATAAATTTATTTTATCTATGAATCTGTGAATGAAGATAAGCGTTATCGATTATACCGCTTATCGATATATCTGTGATGATTGATGTTGCACTATTGTGTGTAAAACCCCTAGACTACACCTTTACACACACAAATATGGATTTCACGTGGAAATCGGTTAAGTCACAGATAATTTAAATCTGATGTTTTTGGAATTGAAATTTTAATTTCAATTGATTTTGAAATTAGAAATTTGGGTTAAAAATGAAAAGCTTTCGAAATGGAATTTCAAAGATAAGATTTATTTTTGAATATCTTGATAAAGTTTGAAGTTTAAATAATTTGATTTAAACTTAAATTCAAGATTTGAAATTAAATTCTATGATTTGAAACTAGGGATTAAAGATGTTTATATATGGGTTAAATTATTTTAAAAGTATTGATCTTGAAAATATGAATATAATTCAAGGACTTTAACCCATGCAAATAAAATTGGATTGTTCTTAAATGAAAACTGTTTGTTTTCAAATGATAAAAGCTTTCGTATATATAACAAATGAAATTCCAATTTAAAGGAATTTCAAGTATAAATTGAAAGATGGTTTTCCCAAGTTATAAATGAAATTGTTTTTGAAAGCTATGAATTGAATCTGTTTATTTCTAACAGATTTAAAATGATGATTTGTTTAAACCATTCGAAATGAAATTGTTTTGAAAGCTATAAGTTGAATCTTTAATTTAAAGATTTAACGAGTTAATCCAATTGAAATTTAAATGTTTTGAAACCTATGAATAGATCTTTATGAAACGAGGTGAACGGTGTGAAATAAATCTTTTTATTTAAAGATTTGAAATGATGATTGGTTTAAACTATTTTGGAAGAAGGGTTTGAATTATTAAGTTGTGACTTAATTGAAATCCCATATCCATATGTTTTAAAGATTGCGCTCGTTATTCGGGTTAGCCGGGAAAAGACATTTGTGTCATATAACCCATTCCGAATAATGATACGTCGTATATGGATAGCATTTGAAGACCGATGTTGAAGACCGGATATTTACGAAAACGAAAGGACAACTCGTCGAATGTCTCTGCATCGACTGGTCCCCGGTATAGAGATTCTATCACCCTTTGTGATGGGAAGTCCGGACGGGATTGTGAATACCCGGAATTGCAAGGGCTTCGTAAGAAGTGCCTTCGGTTCTGTTCGAACCCGGAACAGACTTGTATGGTTACATGTCTGACATTACACTTTGAGATATAAAGCCGATTTCTTTCAAATACATTTCTGTTGGTGGCGGAGAATTTATTCTCTTAGCTTAACACCTTTCTCTGAGACGTACGAGCTCAGAGGTTATGTAGTTGGAATTTATCAGCGATATATCCCAATTTGGTAATGTGGCATGCTGAGTGTTGCTGTGTGATGATCAGTGTTTGATCATTTGCGATATGATCATTTGTTTGATCTTATATCTTTGTGATCATAGGTTGATCATTTTGTTTGACCCGAAGCATGGCTTTGTGAACAAAGCGTAGCTTTGTGGACGAGACTTCGTCGAACCTCACACCCCGGAATGGTCAAAACAGGAAAGATGCGGCAAGGTTCTAGGGAGTAGCGCCCCTTAGTGTATGTCATTCCTTCTGGATAAAGGTGGTATCATGGTATGGAGCCCAGATACTTAACCTCTGTGGTTACTGCATTATTATTATTATGTGGTTGTTGGAAATCGAGGATCCTCGGGAAGATCGGTTACGATCGGGGGATGGCATACGCGTGTCAGTAGTTACCTATTTTTGCAGAGGTAACCCGGCCTTGTGTTGGCAGAGATCCGGTTAGGTTCTCGGGTCGTCTATTCCAGGGACGTACCCATCGTGGATAGGAAGTTCCTTAGCCTGACCATTTGTTGGAAATCCAAAGAAACAATACGAGCCTTTACGATTTCAATTGTATAACCTGTCTCCTCAGGAGGCAGCTATAGCAGGCATAATATAATGGTACCTATGCTGGCTAAGATTTATATTCTACTTTCGAAATGTTTTCCACTATGCACTAATAATAATATAAAAAATGATTTGATTTTGCGTAGTAAGCATCTTTGACTAACATAAGAAGAAATCTCCTCCAAGTCTGCGTTTGCATTGTGTGTGTGGTGGGAGGTCTTATGGTAGTTTCATTTTCCAAAAGCATTGCGGATTTCAATGTTTAAAATTCCTTTGTTGTTTGTTAAAGATAAACTGTTTTTGTTGCTCACACCAGTCCCACGACTGACTCGGAGTTTATTGTTCATTTCCTAAACTCTGGGTGCTCATAATTTTCTACACGAGCAGTCTAGAGTTGGGTTTTTCAGATAGTCAGGTTCAGTAGATTTTTTGGAGCTAGTTCAGTCTTTGGATCGGACTGCACTTGCTTATTCTTGGTGTATCGTATTGGGAGTTCGAGCTATTGCTGGAGTTCTCTCTTGAAGACTATCTTAGAGTTATTTGTTCCGCTGCTGATGTTAGTTATCTATTTTTTTCTTTTCCGCTGCTATTTGTTGTATCATATCTCTGATGTATATTGATATTCATTGTATCACTCTGTTGTATCAGATATTGTCTATCAATGTATTATTTTTTTTCTTCCACTGTGTTATTTACTTAACCGTGTTATAAGCTCCGGAGAACCAGATTTGGCATTTGAATCTACGGCATTTTGAGTACAAGTGGAGTACGGGTGCCGATTTTCGAAGGCCAACTTTTGGGTCTTCACATTTCGTATCAGCTTTCCGATTTATATCTTAATGAATTTGAAATTGAAAATTTTAAATTGAGTTAAATTGATTAATAGGATATGAAGCTAAAATTTGAATTTAATCAATAAAACGATATCGTTTAAAAATTAAATTTTGAAATTCTATTGTAATTTCTCGGGTTGATCGAAGTCCGAAGAGGGACAAATTGGTATATATTATGAGATATTCCGACTTGAGTTTGGAATCCATATCTTGTGTTTGAGGAGTTATAGGAGATCGAATCTGTCTATCTATGTGTTTTTCGTGCCTGCGAATTTCGAGGACGAAATTCTTTTAAGGGGGGAAGTTTGTAACGACCCTGAAATTTAAATTTATTTAAATTAATAATTTATTGAATTTTTGAATTAAATCGATAATTAAATAAATTTTTGGATAAAAATTTGTAAAATTGATTATAAATGGAGCGAGTTTCCCCGATACAAATAGAAAATATATTAAATCATTTAAATTTAAATAATGTGTGTATATATATATATACTTTGGATACCAGATAAATAAAAGAGTTTAAAATTTAGAAATGATGATAATTTGAATTTAAATAACATTAATGAAAATAAGATAATTTTTATTAGAGTTAAATTATAACAAATGGAATAAATGAAACAAAAATAATGATAGAAGTAAAATAAAATTCAAATAGAAGTTACTTGTATTTCAAAAATATAAAACTAGTACCATATTTATTCATAAAGCATGAATAGGTAAGTAGAAACAAACAATAACTAGTTAACTATAAGGACTTGTCTATATTACAAAGATAACACTAAAACAAGGTTGTAAAGCAAAGTATAACAGTAAAAATATATGTGCATGTTGCACGGCTGTAAGTAATTGTAAAAAAAAGGCAAGTGTAAAACAAAGTATAAAAGGAAAGGTATCTTCATAAATGCTTGTACAGTAAATAAACTAGATATGCTTGTTTGTAGATAAGGCTGCAAGACAAAGAAAATAGATATGCATGTTTGTACAGGATGTACACTTGGAAAAATACATGTACAAAGATATAAGTACATTCGAAAATTTAAAATAAAGTATAAGTGTAGACCTAAGGAGGCAAGCATTTAATGTTGAACATCTCTAGTACACAAACTAGATCATATCAGCCCCCATGAAATAAAAAAATCTCTAAGCAAATCTCGTACCAAAGAAAATAAACATCACCTTGCATACTCTATTCTATATCTAAATCTGCTCATTCAAAAGACTGAGCCTTCCCAGTTTTTAAAAGTTCAAACTAGATCTAAATCATGTTCAAAACGAGAGACATAGCAAGTTTCCATCTTTACAACTTGAAAACTATAATCCAAACTAGAGTATTAGGGATCAAAGGAAGATCCAGCTTCCAGTTCAACATTGAAGAGGCTCTGTGCATTCTTTTTGGAAGAAGACAGGTGAACAACTCTTCCTTTAAAAACCTGCTCTGTTCTTTCTTCTTGTGTAAGTGAGTAACATTTTGTTTTAAAAATTTAAAGGCATGAATTGTTGTAAGTATTCCTATGATATGCATGTTATATATAGACATAATCCTCTGAATACATATGAATTGGAAGTATGGTGCACAGGCTTTGTATATATGTTCTCTGCCTACAATTCTAATACAAGTTTTCAGTTTCAAAAATTCATTTTCTCTTGATCTAAAAATGATTTGGATACAGAATTTAAATAGAACTTGGTTGTTTTATTTTAAGCTTTAGTTTAAAATATATTTAAGCTAAAAACAATTTAGTATCTTCTCTGAAAATCGAGATATCTGAACCCAACTCCAAATAAGAAAAAAATTCAAACTTTTTAATCCATGGATTCAGTAATAAAATCTGAATTCTTATACATTAATATGATTTTTAAAGCAAAACTTATAATTTTTAGATCAAGGAATTGAGAGCAGTTCCTATTTGTTCGAAAATTGGGTTTCGATCAATCGCGGTTGATCGGAATGTGGTTGGTGTTCGAAATCTTGTGTAGAAGTGGAGGGAAGTACGTAGTATTGGAAAAAAGTAATGGATATGGTTGCAGTTCGACGTGGCGGCGTCGGCGAACGTTTAAAAATCGTAAACCTAGTTTTGCATTGGGTTCAAATTTTTGATTCGTTTGTTTTCTGGAGACGATCGAGTGCGATGGGATTCGGGGAGGTAGTGGAGTGGACGTAGGCGATCGTGTGGTCAGAATTTCGAGTCGCCTGATGATCGGAGGTTGCGTTGGGAGGTGATTTTGATGGCTGGGATTTGGTCTCAGAAATGTTCGATTTAGCCTTTTTCCAATTTCGAGATCATCTCGAATTTCTGGATGGTCGAACTTGTTAGGGCGGTAGTCGATGACTCGTCTGAGGTTGCAGCGTCGATCGGAGCAGCAGCGAGGTGGTGTGCACGTGCACGCGACATGGTTCGTGCATGTATATATTTTGGGAAGAAGAAGTTTACTGGATGGGTTTATATCAGTGGTGATTTTGTTTTGGGGAAGATGAAGACGAGCTGGAACTCGGGGGCGACTCGGGGAATTCATGAAATTGCTCGAAGCAGCTGGGTGATTCGCGAGTGATTGGGCAATAGGCTCGAGGAAAACGTAAATTGACTCGGGTAATTTGAATGCTTGACTCGAAGCAGAAGGGAGGATGACTCGAAGCAGTTTCTATTTGCCTCGGGTTAGTTGTTGGTTTCAGGTTTATAAAAAAAAACTGACAGTTTTCTGAATTTAAAATTTAATTTAAAGTTTGAAAGCATCATTTAAAGCAATGTTATAAACTCAAAGTTAAGTTCAGAATTCAAGTTTCTTGAATTCAAATAAAAAAAATCAGTTTTAAATCCGAAGGTGTTTTAAACAAGTTTAAATTTAATTTAAATTTGGTTAAAGGTTTTAAAAGGAATTATATTTAAGTAATTAAGTTTAAAGTGGTTTAATATATATATAACCGTTATTTTAAAATAAACTTTGAATTTGATTAAGGTTGATTTATTAATTTATGTGATTAATTTATGTAAGGAAATTAATTACTTAAAGAAAATTTCTTAATTAAAGGAAATTAAATAAATGATTAAATTGATTAAGTAAATTTATTAATTAAATAATTTAAGGGTTAACTGATGTAATTTATCAAGGATAATTAATAAAAAGGTAATTAAATGATTTAAATTTATCAATTTAATGATTAAAGAATAATTAATCAAAATAATTTGTAAATTTTTGAAGTTAATTAACCAGGATTAGAAATTTATTCATAAGAAATTATCTGATTTAAATTTATCAGATAATAAATTTGACCTTACTTATGAATGTTTGGATTCTGTTGATTGTCGAATTGTTTGACATCCCTGATGTACGATGCTTTGTGATATACCCTGATTTATGTTGTGATCTGTAATTTACTTATCTGTGATGTATATATTGTTATATGAATATGCAACCCATGGCCCGTAAAACGGCACTTGAATTTCGATGCGACAGGGAGTCGGATTTCAGTTGGTTATCCGAAACCCACATCGAATTATAATTGTGAATCTTTGTGACTGATAAATTTATTTTATCTATGAATCTGTGAATGAAGATAAGCGTTATCGATTATACCGCTTATCGATATATCTGTGATGATTGATGTTGCACTATTGTGTGTAAAACCCCTAGACTACACCTTTACACACACAAATATGGATTTCACGTGGAAATCGGTTAAGTCACAGATAATTTAAATCTGATGTTTTTGGAATTGAAATTTTAATTTCAATTGATTTTGAAATTAGAAATTTGGGTTAAAAATGAAAAGCTTGCGAAATGGAATTTCAAAGATAAGATTTATTTTTGAATATCTTGATAAAGTTTGAAGTTTAAATAATTTGATTTAAACTTAAATTCAAGATTTGAAATTAAATTCTATGATTTGAAACTAGGGATTAAAGATGTTTATATATGGGTTAAATTATTTTAAAAGTATTGATCTTGAAAATATGAATATAATTCAAGGACTTTAACCCATGCAAATAAAATTGGATTGTTCTTAAATGAAAACTGTTTGTTTTCAAATGATAAAAGCTTTCGTATATATAACAAATGAAATTCCAATTTAAAGGAATTTCAAGTATAAATTGAAAGATGGTTTTCCCAAGTTATAAATGAAATTGTTTTTGAAAGCTATGAATTGAATCTGTTTATTTCTAACAGATTTAAAATGATGATTTGCTTAAAATGAAATTGTTTTGAAAGCTATAAGTTGAATCTTTAATTTAAAGATTTAACGAGTTAATCCAATTGAAATTTAAATGTTTTGAAACCTATGAATAGATCTTTATGAAACGAGGTGAACGGTGTGAAATAAATCTTTTTATTTAAAGATTTGAAATGATGATTGGTTTAAACTATTTTGGAAGAAGGGTTTGAATTATTAAGTTGTGACTTAATTGAAATCCCATATCCATATGTTTTAAAGATTGCGCTCGTTATTCGGGTTAGCCGGGAAAAGACATTTGTGTCATATAACCCATTCCGAATAATGATACGTCGTATATGGATAGCATTTGAAGACCGGTGTTGAAGACCGGATATTTACGAAAACGAAAGGACAACTCATCGAACGTCTCTGCATCGACTGGTCCCCGGTATAGAGATTCTATCACCCTTTGTGATGGGAAGTCCGGACGGGATTGTGAATACCCGGAATTGCAAGGGCTTCGTAAGAAGTGCCTTCGGTTCTGTTCGAACCCGGAACAGACTTGTATGGTTACATGTCTGACATTACACTTTGAGATATAAAGCCGATTTCTTTCAAATACATTTCTGTTGGTGGCGGAGAATTTATTCTCTTAGCTTAACACCCTTCTCTGAGACGTACGAGCTCAGAGGTTATGTATTTGGAATTTATCAGCGATATATCCCAATTTGGTAATGTGGCATGCTGAGTGTTGCTGTGTGATGATCAGTGTTTGATCATTTGCGATATGATCATTTGTTTGATCTTATATCTTTGTGATCATAGGTTGATCATTTTGTTTGACTCGAAGCATGGCTTTGTGAACAAAGCGTAGCTTTGTGGACGAGACTTCGTCGAACCTCACACCCCGGAATGGTCAAAACAGGAAAGATGCGGCAAGGTTCTAGGGAGTAGCGCCCCTTAGTGTATGTCATTCCTTCTGGATAAAGGTGGTATCATGGTATGGAGCCCAGATACTTAACCTCTGTGGTTACTGCATTATTATTATTATGTGGTTGTTGGAAATCGAGGATCCTCGGGAAGATCGGTTACGATCGGGGGATGGCATATGCGTGTCAGTAGTTACCTATTTTTGCAGAG
Source organism: Allium fistulosum (assembly GCA_030737815.1). Classification (NCBI taxonomy): domain Eukaryota; kingdom Viridiplantae; phylum Streptophyta; class Magnoliopsida; order Asparagales; family Amaryllidaceae; genus Allium; species Allium fistulosum. The sequence continues at coordinate 1,118,908,445 of CM060904.1, read as the reverse complement.
GTAACCCGGCCTTGTGTTGGCAGAGATCCGGTTAGGTTCTCGGGTCGTCTATTCCAGGGACGTACCCATCGTGGATAGGAAGTTCCTTAGCCTGACCATTTGTTGGAAATCCAAAGAAACAATACGAGCCTTTACGATTTCAATTGTATAACCTGTCTCCTCAGGAGGCAGCTATAGCAGGCATAATATAATGGTACCTATGCTGGCTAAGATTTATATTCTACTTTCGAAATGTTTTCCACTATGCACTAATAATAATATAAAAAATGATTTGATTTTGCGTAGTAAGCATCTTTGACTAACATAAGAAGAAATCTCCTCCAAGTCTGCGTTTGCATTGTGTGTGTGGTGGGAGGTCTTATGGTAGTTTCATTTTCCAAAAGCATTGCGGATTTCAATGTTTAAAATTCCTTTGTTGTTTGTTAAAGATAAACTGTTTTTGTTGCTCACACCAGTCCCATGACTGACTCGGAGTTTATTGTTCATTTCCTAAACTCTAGGTGCTCATAATTTTCTACATGAGCAGTCTAGAGTTGGGTTTTTCAGATAGTCAGGTTCAGTAGATTTTCTGGAGCTAGTTCAGTCTTTGGATCGGACTGCACTTGCTTATTCTTGGTGTATCGTATTGGGAGTTCGAGCTATTGCTGGAGTTCTCTCTTGAAGACTATCTTAGAGTTATTTGTTCCGCTGCTGATGTTAGTTATCTATTTTTTTCTTTTCCGCTGCTATTTGTTGTATCATATCTCTGATGTATATTGATATTCATTGTATCACTCTGTTGTATCAGATATTGTCTATCAATGTATTATTTTTTTTCTTCCGCTGTGTTATTTACTTAACTGTGTTATAAGCTCCGGAGAACCAGATTTGGCATTTGAATCTACGGCATTTTGAGTACAAGTGGAGTACGGGTGCCGATTTTCGAAGGCCAACTTTTGGGTCTTCACACTTGGAGTTTATTGTTTCCCTTCTAAACTCTGGGTGCCCACAAATTTTCCACACGGGCAGCCTAGAGTTATGTTATCAGGATATTCTGGAGCTGTGGAAGCAAGCTGGATGGAGAAACGTATCACCTATACTTTGTATTATTCCGCTGTGTATTCTGTATGAGGACAAGTTTATATAACTGTCCATTGTTGTATTGAGTTGTATATTGACTCTGATTGATGTATGTATAAACTGATATAGTTCTTTGTTTTAAAAGACTAGTGATTATCTATTATATATTGTTCCGCTGCGAATGTGAGATTCTGATATTGTTTCTGTTTTGTGTTTTCTGTTGTGGTTCTTCTTTCTTTTTCCTCTATCTTTTCTTCTACCTCTTCTTTTAAATCCTAAGAATTCGGTTTTCCGGCATTCGTTTGCTTGGCAGTTGATACAGTGGACGTATCGATGTCGATTTTCAGAAATCGAAGAATCGGGTCTTTACAATAGCTTTGCTTGTCATACCATGCTAATTGTAGCTCGATCCAGACTTGGACATGTTTGCCTATATCCATCGTGGAGCTGTAGATAACTAATCTTCAGGATGGATTGTCTTCAGTCTCTAGTCAAGTACTTGGTGTCACGGCCTTGCCAAATGGCGGGATAACACCTTCAAGACTTTGTTAACTCTTTCCGGTTGCCTATCGGTCTGTGGATGGTAAGTAGTACATATCATGAGCTTGGTTCCTAAAATCTGCTGTAGACTCTTCCAGAACTCGCTAGTAAACAAGGAATCTCTATCACTTACTATGCTACTAGGAATTCAATGTAGTCTAACCACATTCTTCATAAATAACTTAGCTAGAGCATGTGCCGTCCTAGTTGACTTAACTGGAATGAAATGGGCATTCTTGGTTAATGTAACGACCCGCATTTTTTATAATTAAAAATATTACATTTAATAAGATTTTGGGATTTAATATTGTGAAAAATTGAAATGTATGATTTATAAAATGGAAAAATAATTTGAATATGACTTAATAATGTTGTTTGAATGTTTTGACAATTAATTTAATGTAATTTCAATAAATTGAAATTATTGTAAAGTTAATTAGGTTATAATTGTAAATAAAGAATAAAGTAAATGTTGGATTTAATGTTGGAATTATCTGTTATAAATTGAAATTGGTTTTTATATAGAATATGAAATCAGTTTGTGCTAAGTAATTTATATCCTTGTTATAAACAATAAGTTAATAGATTGGAGTTATTAATGAATAACAATCGTTTTTTTAAATCCATTTGAAATTAATTTGGGAAATCGATGGTTGGAATTTAATGTAATTAAATATTTCAATTAATTTGAGCAAAGATGTTAACAGTAGAGTTTTTTGAGTGAAATAAAATGAAAACTCATGTTAATGAATTTCATAAGGGAATTGTTGATTTAATAATAAGGATGTAAATCAAAATAAGATAATTTGTTGAAATTTAAATTGCAATAAATTAGGTTTTACTTTCTATTGTAATTTAATGTTGAAATTAAGGTAATAATTAAATATTGAATTAAATGTGGAAAGCTGTATTGTAAAAGACTATCAATTTCTATGTAACCAAGAATGATGAAATTTTTAACTTTTACATTTGAATTTAAAAGCGATTAAATTGATTTTTAATAATAATTTATTTAATTAACGTAGAAATTAGCCTTTTTGGCCGCTGTCTTGGATTTTGACGAAACCAGTTTTCATCGGATCCATAACTGTGAATTAGTGCAGGATTTCAAGTTTCGTAGCGATCAGACTTATCGTTTGATCGTGCGAGCTCAAAATGTGCAGAAATAAATTAATAGAATTTATATGAATATAATTTGATTTTGAAAGCTAACTTCTGTATACAATGGAATTAGGGTTTGAAACTAGTTCCATTGAGTTTAAAAATATTGAAACATATTTTTCGATATATTGGATGACCTATTTTCGTTTCGGGAATGAAACAGGCATTTCAGGTCGTCGTTATCGTTTCGACCCAATTCGAAATCCTAGTAGCCTTTTATTTTCTATTGTCTATACGTATATTTCTTTCTCATCTCCTCCTTCCCAATGGCAGACAATATAAAACCCTAATTTCAATTTTCAAGTCAAAAATCAAATCGAAAAATCAAACTCCTCAAAACCATATCAAATTATATATCATTGGAAAGCTCTCAATGAGCGCAATCTACTATTGCATTCGTTTTTCGATTTTATGCATCGTTTGACCAGAAAACGATGAAGAAGCCTCTGCCATCCATATTAGGGCTTGCGATTTCCACAGTGGATCGTCAATTATATGATGATTAGAGGGTACTGCGTGGTAGAGGGTGATTAGAAGAGTGCATCCATGGTCTGAAATCATCTCCATCATGTCGTGAATCACCGAAATTTGATGAATTGAGAGGCGGTGGCGGTTGGGCTCGGAGGAGCCGGAGGTGGCGGCGTTCACATTGGAGGGGCGGCGCGACCAGGTGGTGTCATCGGCGTTGTCTGATCGGAGTATGGGTGAGCAAAGGCAAGTGCAATCGTGGATGAAGTATTTGCGGCTGATGGGTTTCGTTCATAGCAGGTCACGATACTAGGGTTTGCGATGGTGAGGAAATTACGAATTTGCCCTTTAATTTGTTTAATTTAAATTTAAAATTTTAAATGTTCTAACCATCATAACTTTTGCATACGAACTCGGATTTGGACGCACTTTTCTCCGTTGCGATCGTATTGAAATTCTGGACTATATGGGACTGGTTTGGTTGGACTTTGAGACTGTTCAAATTTTGAGCTTTAATTGGATTTTAAATCGACTGTAACCAAAGGTGAGTGATTTAACCCACTCACACTATACTAAACTTTCTTATGTTAGTTGAATTAAATTTATAATGTGATAAGAATTTTATTGATTGACGTTTGGTAGTTTAATTTGACATTTTAATTGGAATTGAATTTTATTGAATTAAATTGCCATTTAAATAAATATTGAATATAAATTGTTAGTTAAATACCTGAAATTGATAACCAGTTAATTGTTGTAATTTATTGGTTAATTTGAATGATGATTGTGATGGATGCTTAATTGTTGACATTTTGGATGGTTTGATGTTATGTTTATTTTATATGTCGTTATCACACTGCAAGTTCCCTTAGTTATTGTTAGGAAAATCACTGTGGGTTGAAATGATACATACCTGAACGATCTTATAGATTAGGGAAAAATCGTTATGGGTTGAAATGATAAACCCGAGCGATTTTATGGATTTGGAAATTTTTATTCGGGATACGAGTTGAAATAATATATATTTGGAAATTTAAATTTATTGCAGGTTGAAATGGTATATATTTGTATCACTTGACCGTAGGGTAGAAAATTTTATACGAACATTAGTGGTCGGTTTTAAATTATTTTCTAAAATTGTAAAATATGTTTGATTTAAGAAATTTGATTTTTAAATTTAATTTAATTATTTTATTTAAAACTTATATTTGGAAAATAAACTATTTTATATGTTTAAAGTTTAAAATTATAAGCTAATATATGAATTTAAATGTAATTTTAAGATCTAACTTATAATTTACTTATTTTTAAATATATAATTTCAATAATTTAAAATTTTAACTTAATAAAATATTTAATATAGTTGTCAAATTTAGTCTTAATTTAATATAAAAAATTTAGTTTTAATTTAATATAATAAATATGGTTTTAATTTAATATAAAAAATACAGATTTTATACAATAACTTTAATAAATAAAAATTTAATATAATAAAAAATATAACATAGTTTTAAAGATTTATTTAGAAATTTAATTTAATACAATGGATATAGATTTTGTAATAACTTTAATAAATAAAAGATTTGGAAAGATAAATTAAGATTAAATGGTAATTAAATCTGTTTAAGGATTGAATTCAAATAAGTTTTATTTAAAACTTATTTATTTATGAGGTTTCCAAAAGATATGATTTAAAAATGGAATAACTTGATTCGACATGAATTGTTAGGTTAAGCGTTTCAAAACTAGAATATAATCAAAGTTAAATATTTTGGTATTGATTAAATTTGTAACATGAGATTTTATTGAAATGTTTTATAAAATGGCCACGGTGTGAAATAAGCATTTGGCTATTAAAGAGAACGAGATCAGATATTGTCATACTCTCTGCCATTACCGAAAACCACTTTAACAACTGTGCACGTGGTGGAGAATCCAGAATGAAGAAGGATAGATTGGCGAACGCTACTGGAATAAAGTAAGAGAATGATGATGGATAGCCTTGACTTTCGGGTCATAATTAAAATGACTAAAACAGGAGCTATACCGGGCCTAGTGAGGTCGCTCCTTCGATCGAGCACATTTCTTCGATACCATATCTGTTACTTTGTGATTGATTGGTGGCTACCCCCCGATTTTAATTATGGGAGTGTGTCTCGAGGTGGGCGGTAGTAGCTGCTATGCGTTACCACCAGTCCGGGAGTGCAAAACGGTAGAATCCTACCCTAGGCATTATCTCGCGTGCCTTGTCATATTTATCCTGATCGAGCCCATTACGACTTTGGTTTATATCGTACCTATGGAGTGCTCCTTGAGTAAACCACCGGTTTGGTGGAGCTTACAGTATCTGTATATGTTGGAACCTGCCTTCTTTGGTTTTAATGTGACAACTATATATTTCAAACCATATACTATGATGTCAAATATTCTTGCAGGAATCTACAAAGAAAAGTTATTATCCTATCGTCAACAAACAAAGCTCAAGGTCTAAAGTATATTGATTATTATTTTCGGTTAGATATTTTTGTACAATCTCTGATATAATGATAACAACACACACACACACAAATATTTTTTGAAAAAACATGTTCTACAAATATAAAATATCTTTAACTATTTAAAGATATAAAAGTATTTTCAAAAATTATAAATATCTCAAGTTCAAAATCACTAAAATAAGGAAGAGGAACAAATCAGTACAATTTCAGACGTCTGAATTTTTATATAGCCGTCTGTTATCAATAACAGACGTCTGATAATAAAGTCGAGACGTCTGTAATTCGTATATTGCTATTTTCTATTTTAACTGAAAACAAATGTCTAAAAATTTAATACAGACATCTGTCATTAACAACAGACGTCTGTATTCACTGAAATTGTTTTCTCTGCCTCTTTGACCTTTTAAACTTACTTAGCCATCTGAATGTTTTTCTCAGACATCTGAACTTGACGAACTAAAGCATCTCTTCATGAAAATTCAAATTTTGAAGAGTTGTCTTCTTCTCCAAGAGTTGCACTCCTTCTAATGGTTGCAACTATTGAATTAAAACTATTCAATACTATAAATAGAGATGAAAGTCCACTATTTCAATTACCAATTCTTTCTATCTAATCTTGCTTTATATTATTATAATCTCAAGTGATTTTCAAATCTCTACTTCCTACAATTGAACATTCAAATCATCATATCAAGAAGATTATAGGAAGGGTGTACTATATTTACTATATTCGTGTTACTCAAGAACACACAAGTCAAGAAACAATTTATAAATTGTATTTGAAGTCCTATTCGGTTGCTTAGGCGGAAAAGTCCTGTTCGGTTGCTCAGGCGGTGTAATACCTGTTCCTCCGGGTTAAGTGAGGGTTATTCGAGGAATTCCAGAAGGATTCTGGGACTAGATGTAGAACGGGAAGTTCGAACTAGTATAAAAATCCCTGGTGTCATTTTTATTACTGCTATTTACTATTATTTATAATTCCGCACTTGCTAGACTAGTCTTACTATATATTATCGATCCATATAGACTTTCATTTGGTATCAGAGCAAGGTTATCACATAACTATAACACAGTTATCTTATATGGACAATAACACTAGCAATAGTTTTACTGAGGGACAAGCCACTACACGACCACCATTGTTTAACGGATTAAATTATAGTTATTAGTCAACTAGAATGAGAATTTTTATGCAAGCTAGTGGATTTGAAACCTGTAATATCATTCAAACTGAATATACTATTCCTACTACAGAGTATGCTGCATGGTCTAATACACAAAAACTAGATGCTACTGCAAACGCAAAAGCAATGAACATGTTATTTTGCGCATTAGACAAAAATGAATTCAATCGAGTCAGTATTTGTAAAACTGGATATGAAATTTGGAATACACTTAAGGTTACACACGAAGGAACAAATAAAGTAAAACAAAGCAAGATTTCTATGCTTAAAAACCAGTTTCAAAATTTTGGAATGAAGCAAGGAGAAAGTATTAGCGAAATGTACTCTAGATTCCAGGATATCTATCACTCACTATTAGCTTTAGAAGTTACTTTTACTGAACCTGATATTATTTCAAAAATCCTTAACTCTTTAACTGATGAATGGGAACGAAAAGTCTTAGCTATCGAGGAAGCTAATGATATTTCAACCATAAAACAGAAGAGTTAATAGGTAATCTAATGTCCTATGAAGTAAACTTACAGGCAAGACGAGCACAAGCACAGGAGAAGAAAACTATCGCTTTTCAAGCAGAAAAAGAAGACTCTGAATCAGAAGATGATATGGCATTTATAGCTAAGAATTTCAAAAAGTTCTTCAAATTCAAAAAGAGCAATAAATTTGGAAATAACAAGGGTTTCAATAAGCATCAAGCTCATCTCTTGAATGCTACGAATGTCACAAGAAGGGACACATAAAGAAAGATTATCCTGATCGGAAGAAAGAATATAATCTCAAGAAGGACAAATTTAAAAAGAAGCAAGCCTTATCAGTTACATGGGATGATACAGAATCTTCTTCATCAGATAATGATAGTGACAGTGATTCAGAACAAGCCAACGTTTGTTTTATGGCAACAAATGATGATGTAAGTGATCTAACTTTTGACGATTTAATAGAAATAAACTCTAAATTGTTAGATAAACTCAGAATCCTAAAGAGTAAATATAAAGATGCTTTAGGAAAATTAAATAGAACTGAAATAGAAACTAACATGTTAAAAGATGAAAAGAATATATTAGAGGAAGAGTTAGTAAAATCTCAAGAATCTTATGTTAATATAACATCTCAATTCACTGAGTTAAGCAGTGAAATAGAAAGACAGAAATATGAGAATGTTAAATTAGCAAAAGAGAATTATGATTTAAACTCTTATATTAAAACACTTGATATAGAAGTATCACATCTTAAAACAAAATTGGAAAATATTTCTAAAAATGGTTCTAAATTTAACAGTGGAAGAGAGAGTCTCTCTAAAATAATTGAGAATTCACAAACCTGTTCAAATAAAAAGGGGTTAGGGTATAAAAAACTGATACAAAGTCATTCTAAAAATAATGGTTCATTATATACTAATTTTAAGAAAAAGGAATCTATATCTGCTCAAAAATCTTCTTCAAAAATTGTTCATCCAAAATCAATTATGATTTGGGTTCCAAAGACTAATAATAATTTAGTTAGGAATAACTACATTAAATCATTCATTAATTCTGTACATAAGAATGAAAATTTTATTTTTAAAGGGAACTCTAAACCCAACTAGGTTTGGCTTCCTAAGATTTAACCCTTAGGACCCTAACAGAGGAAGTGGGTACCAATAGAATTTCAATATTTTTTGCAGGTACCGATTAAGAAAAGAGGAAAATGGATTCTAGACAGTGGTTGCTCAAAACACATGACAGGCGACAAAAATATGTTAATAAACATTATCTACTCAAATGGAGGATCTGTCACTTTTGGAGATAATTCCAAAGGTTATATCATCGGCAAAGGCGATGTGAGCAATGACGGTACATCTAATTTACCTCTTATTACAAATGTTTTATTAGTTAAAAATTTAAAACACAACTTACTAAGTATTAGTCAATTATGTGATAAAGGTTTTAACATAGTACTTTCTGAAAATAAATGCAATATTTTTTATCATAACAAAATCTTATTTTCGAAGGAGTTAGAGATCGTAATATTTATATTCTGAATATGAAAATAAATCATAATACAAATATGTGCTTATTAGTCAAAGAAAATGATCCTTGGCTATGGCATAAAATATTTTGTCATATAAATTTCAAAGCTATTAATAAATTATCCAAAAACAATTTAGTAAAAGGTTTACCTAAAATGAATTTTAAGGTAAATAACATTTGTGATGCTTGCCAACTAGGAAAGCTAACTAAATCTTCTTTTAAATCTAAGAAGATCATCTCAACTTTACAGCCTCTTGAGTTGTTACATCTAGACTTATTTGGACCAACTCAGACTCAATCTATTAATCACAATAGATATGTTTTTGTAATAGTTGATGACTTCTCTAGATATACATGGACCTTATTTATGAAAACAAAAGTGATACATTTGAAAATTTCAAAATCTTTGCTAAACGAATTCAAAATATTAAAAATTAAAAACATTAGAAGTGATCATAGAGGTGAATTTGAAAATGAAATGTTTGAGAAATTTTGTAATAAGAAAGGAATATTTCATAACTTTTCATTTCCAAGAACTCCTCAACAAAATGGAGTTGTTGAACGTAAAAATAGAACACTTCAAGAATGTGCTAGGACTTTATTGAATGGAACCACTCTTCCAAAACAATTTTGGGCAGAAGCCATTGCTACTGCTTGTTATGTCCTAAATCGTGTCTCTATTCGGCCTTTAACTAAACACACTCCATATGAACTTTTCAACGGTAGAAAACCTAATATATCTTACTTTAAAGTTTTTGGTTCGAAATGTTTTGCTCTAAATATGAAAGATCAACTAGGAAAATTTGATCCAAAATCGGATAAATGTATATTCATTGGATATCCAGAACGAAGCAAAGCATATAGAATCTATAATAAAAGAACTAAAATAATTGAAGAAACACTTCATGTATCATTTGATGAAAATTTCAAAACTAACACAAATGATGATGAAATTCAAATATTGACATCAATATACCTGAAAACACTTCTTCTGAAAATCAAAGTGAAAAGGAATTAAAATCTCCACCGAGAATTTTAAAAGATCATCCAATTCAAAATATAATAGGAGAAATTGATGAAAGAGTTAAAACACGTAATCAACTAAATCAAATGGGTCATATAGCTTTTCTTTCTAATATAGAACCTAAAAATATTAAAGAAGCCTCAACTGATGATTATTGGATTATTGCTATGCAAGAAGAACTAAATCAATTCAAAAGAAATGACGTTTAGGATTTAGTTCCAAGGCCTAATGATCAATCAGTTATTGGTACAAAATGGGTTTTTAAAAATAAAGCTGATGAAAATGGAAATATCACTAGAAATAAAGCTAGATTAGTTGCACAAGGTTATAACCAGGAAGAAGGAATTGACTATGAAGAAACGTTTGCTCCTGTCGCGAGATTAGAAGCAATACGAATCTTATTAGCATATGCTTGCTTTCACGATTTTAAACTATATCAAATGGATGTTAAAAGTGCATTTTAAATGGGTTTATTAAAGAAAATGTTTATGTTGAACAACCTCCCTTGTTTACACACGAACAATTTCCAGACCATGTTTATAAACTTAAAAAAGCTCTATACGATTTAAAACAAGCACCTCGTGCTTGGTATGATCGTTTAAAAAGTTATTTAATCGACTCTGGTTTTGAAATTGGAAAGGTTGATCAAACTCTTTTTATTAAGAAAAAGAAACTTGATATATTAATTGTTCAAATTTATGTGGATGACATTATTTTTGGATCAACCAATGATAAATTATGTCAAGAATTTTCTAAAATAATGACAAATGAATTTGAGATGTCTCACATGGGAGAATTAACATTTTTTCTTGGACTACAAATTAAACAAGTTAATAATGGCATTTTTATAAATCAAGAAAAATATTGTAATAATTTAATTAAACGTTTTGGTATGGAAAATACTTCTGCCAAACCAACTCCTATGAGTACAACTATACATCTTGAAAAAGATGAAAACGGCAAGAGTGTAGACCAAAAATTATATCGTAGTATGATTGGATCTTTATTATATTTAACCGCTAGTAGACCCGATATAATGATGAGTGTTTGTTTGTGTGCACGATTTCAAGCAGATCCTAAAGAATCACACATTAGAGCAGTAAAACGTATTTTACGTTATCTCAACAAAACCAAAGATTTTGGACTATTCTATCCAAAAGAATGTCCTTTTGAATTAGTTTCGTATGGTGATGCTGATTTTCGAGGAAGTCGGACGGATAGAAAAAGTACTAGTGGGACTTGTCACTTCATTGGACGGTCTCTAGTATCTTGGTTTAGTAAGAAACAAAATTGCGTATCACTTTCTACTTGTGAAGCAGAATATATATCTGCAGCTTTGGCATGTGCTCAAGTAATTTATATGCAACAAACTCTTCAAGATTTTGGTTTTAACTTATCTAAATCAACAATTTTCTATGATAATTCTAGTGCTATAAACTTATCTAAAATCTAGTAAATCATTCACGAACAAAACATATTGATATTCGTCATCATTTTCTTCGTGATAATATTGAAAAAGATATAATCAATCTAGAATTCGTATCTTCAGAAAATCAATTGGCAGATATTTTTACCAAACCGTTAAATGAAAATACTTTTGTAAAATTGAGACGAGAACTTGGAATCATCTCATTCAAAAATTTATAAAGTTTATTTTCTGCATAAGCTGGGATTTGATCTTACTTCAGCTTATTTCAGTTTTATTATTTAAAGGTCAATATAAACTTGGTTTTCGTCCTCACATTTTCTTCTGGTTAAAATTAAATCATTCTACATTTAATCTGAGCTATTCATTGTTTAGCTTTCAGTTTTATATATAATTATTTTCATTCAGAAGAAAACTTTCATTTGGCTTATTTCAAATAAAAAGGTGAAAGAAGAAAATCAATCATGTTTTTTAATTTTGCACTGTTCATCTACACCATGGCCGGTTCATCTTCAGATGAGCCTTCCTCTCATTATTCATCTGGATATTCTACAATTGACTTTGAAACTCCATGTTCAGGGTCTTCCGAACTTCCAACTCCAACTCCTGCCTATATTCCGATATGTCCACCGCAAAGTCATCATACGAAATATACACCAGAAAATAAACGCACGCGAAGAAATTTATTTCCATCCCCAACCACTAAAGAAAAGATAGATGACTTACATCACTATCAGAGGGAAACACTTAATCTTCAGCGTGAAATGTATTTTGAGCAAAAGAGTCATGGTAGAAGACATAGTTTCCTTGAACGGTGTGCTGCAAAAATATGTGGTTCATCTCCGATCAACACAAATGCACATATTCATTCACCTCAACGTCCTCATGTTTCTCCAAATTCTTGGGAGTGTCAACCTTAGGGGTCGCCAATTAAACCTTTTGACGAATTAGACAATGAAAAGTCTCCAAAATCTCCAAAAACTCTGAAGACTTCAAAATAAAGTATATATATATATATGAGATTTATGATTGTTCATTGTTGTTTTTATATGTACTCTAAATATATATATATATATGTGGTTATTTTCAATTTTTGTTAAAAAGGATATAATACTAAAAATCAGCCACACAGACGTCTGAAAACAATACATCAGACGTCCGACTTTAGTCTAAAAAGTCTTAAATTCTCTATCCCTATTTGAGCCGTCTGAAAATTATGTCACAGACGTCTGTAATATAATTTAGACATCTGTAACAAAAAATTTAGACGTCTAAATTTAGTTTAAAATGTTTTTTACTCTCTATTTCAAATTTAGCCCTCTGAGACGTCTGAAGAAATCATTTCAGACGTCTGTCATCACATTTAGACGTCTATTGTAAATTCAAGCCGTCTAAATTCTATTGATTGTTCCAAATTGCTTTTAATTTCTACAGAACATCAGACGTCTGATTATTTTTCCAGCCGTCTGAAACACTGTTGAAATCAAAAACATATAAATCAAAACTAACCACCCCCTTCTTCTCACGTCTATTCATTTCGTAAATTATAAAATTCAAATCAAAACCCTAGTTCTCTCCAACAATGGCGCCTAAATCCAAATCAAAAGGAAAAAAGTGAGAATCTTCTCAACCATCTCCTCACGTTCTTCCAACTGATGAACAAATTGAAGCTTGGCTTTATCATGAACCTAGGAGTATGGCTCGATACAAATATCTCTCTTCTCTGTCTTCATTTCATGGTATATTCCACGACCTCAATCACTTTCCTACTTATAGAATTAAGTTATTTACTGATAGGTTTAACATCACCAGTCTCATCAATCAAGTAAATATAAATAGGCTTAGTATTCTATTATTTCTAGCCAATGTCAATAATCCCAAAATTAGGCTTTATAGAGAAAAAGTAACGTTATGGTCAAGCGTATTTGGAAATATTCTGAAAATAACTCCAGATGACATTGAACGAATTTTGAAGTGTACCAACGACGGGATAGAATTGGAAGATTTAAAGTTAGAAGGTGATGATCTTAATCAAATAGAATATCATCTTTTCGAACCCGAACAATCTAAAGATAGGTCGAATCATCTTCGTCCACGACCGAGATTGTTACTACGAATGCTAATTAAAACTATTTTTCCCCGGCAAGGAAGCCACGAAATTATTTATGATCATGAAGATAAAGCACTTCAAGCAATCTTTGGAACTCAGCAGATTAATTGGGCTATGAGTTTCGTACATATCATGATTCTAAAAAGAGATCACTTATCTATGCTCCTTACATTACCCGGATACTCGCTGATTTTTCCATTCAAAGTCCGTCTATTGAATTTGAAAAGATTAAAGTATCCAATATTCAATTTTTTAGCCTTATGGGATTACTGGAATCCCCTCCGGTATATCTTACCTACCCTGATTATAAAGCTCAACAACTGGCACTCCAAAAACAAAAAGGTAAATCTAAAATGGATACCTCTGGTCCCGATGGAGAAGAACCAAATATTGGAGAAGAGGGAGATAATGGAGATGAAGAAGAAGATGAAGATGCGGATGACGAAGCCATAGAGCAAACTTTTATCCAAAGTTCAATTCAAGAAAACTCTGATATTGAACAAATTTCTGGAAATTTAAAAAGCTATACCAAAAGTGAGAAGCTCAAATCCGATATCATCATTTCTAAAAATCAAAAGAAGCTTTCTAATCAAATTGCCCAAGGCTTTTCATCCATAAACTCTAGATTCGATAATCTTGTTACCAAAGTAGAAGAAAATGCAAGAGAGATAAAGAATGTTAAGACTATTCTACGACATATATGGAAGAACTCTTATGGATCTTCACATTCTCCCTCTCCAACATGGGGAGACTCTTAGACAAGATACTTATCTTTGGCTTGTCTACTCTCTATTGTGTTTTGTTAATTTCTACTATGGTTTGTAATCTTTAAAAAAAACTCTATTTGGTGTACTGTTTGCGTCCTTTTGTCACTTTTGTCACTTCTGTATAACTTGTCATATGATTGCTCTATATGTGACTTGTTCTATAAGTGGTTTATTTTATGTTCTGTATCTTTTTGTATAAACTATATATGTTTTTGTCACTTCTGTATCTTTTTGTCACTTCTATATCTATATGTGACTTGTTCAATATGCTTCTCTGTGTTTAGTATATTAAGATGTGGAACCTGTTCAACAATGTGTTTTATCATCACATTTCTAAACCCCTTACAAATTTCTTTTTGTTAATGACAAAGGGGGAGAAATATTAATCATTCTGCTATATAATATGGTCATGTTGACAGGGGGAGCAAAAGGTATGGTTTATACTAACCGTTGAATTATATAGTTGTCATCATAAAAAAAGGGGAGAATGTTGGAACCTGCCTTCTTCGATTTTAATGTGACAACTATATATTTCAAACTATATACTATGATGTCAAATATTCTTGCAGGAATCTACAAAGAAAAGTTATTTTCCTATCGTCAACAAACAAAGCTCAAGGTCTCAAGTATATTGATTATTATTTCCGGTTAGATATTTTTGTACAATCTCTGATATGATGATAACAACACACACACACACAAATAGTTTTTGAAAAAACATGTTCTACAAATACAAAATATCTTTAACTATTTAAAGATATAAAAGTATTTTCAAAAATTATAAATATCTCAAGTTCAGAATCACTAAAATAAGGAAGAGGAACAAATCACAAGTTCAGACGTCTGAATTTTTATATAGTCGTCTGTTATCAACAACAGACGTCTGATAATAAAGTCGATACGTATGTACTTCGTATATTGCTATTTTCTATTTTAACTGAAAACAGACGTCTAAACATTTAATACATACATCTGTCATTAACGACAGACGTCTGAATTAAACATCAGACGTCTGTATTCACTGAAATTCTTTTCTCTGCCTCTTTGACCTTTTAAACTTACTTAGCCATCTGAATATTTTTCTCAGACATCTGAACTTGACGGACTGAAGCATCTCTTCATGAAAATTCAAATTTTGAAGAGTTGTCTTCTTCACCAAGAGTTGCACTCCTTCTAATGGTTGCAACTATTGAATTAAAACTATTCAATACTATAAATAGAGATGAAAATCCACTATTTCAATTACCAATTCTTTCTATCTAATCTTGCTTTATATTATTATAATCTTAAGTGATTTTCAAATCTCTACTTCCTACAATTGAACATTCAAATCATCATATCAAGAAGATTATAGGAAGGGTGTACTATATTGACTATATTCGTGTTACTCAAGAACACATAAGTCAAGAAACAATTTATAAATTGTATTTGAAGTCCTATTCGGTTGCTTAGGCGGAAAAGTCCTGTTCGGTTGCTCAGGCGGTGTAATACCTGTTCCTCCGGGTTAAGTGAGGGTTATTCGAGGAATTCCAGAAGGAGTCTGGGACTGGACATAGAACAGGAAGTTAAAACCAGTATAAAAATCCCTGGTGTCATTTTTATTACTGCTATTTACTATTATTTATAATTCCGCACTTGCTAGACTAGTCTTACTATATATTATCGATCCATATAGACTTTCAGTATAGACTACGGTATTTATATAAAAATTTGTTAAGGGGATATGGGTAACGCCTTAATGCTATTTTAATACTTTACTTTACTGTAGACATATTATAATAGCGTATTGTATTATATATGTGGATAGTTTAATAGATCCTTAGGAGATGGAATCCTGAACATCTCTTAAGTTATTGCACACACGTTAGACACTGGATAGGAGATGTAAAATCCCGTAAACATCTTTGAAGCCATTACACTCATATTTACTTATTTTGATTTAACTTAAATAAGATCTTTTAGTTCTGACTCGAGTGTTTTGTCTTTTCATTTCGCTTGGGTCAGCTTGAGCATTTCAGTGTTGAAGATCATTTTATTTGGAGGATGGAGACGGAGATTAGTCTACTATTTATTATTTTATCCCACTGTATCATGTTGTTCCGCTGCATTATCTTATTATTTCTGCTGTATGTATTCTATTTACTCAAGCAATAAGAGGTTTAATATTAGTAACTCAATCTTTTCTTAGAAAATATTAACTCTGATATATATTGTAAAAGTGTAATCAAATGTTATTTGTAAAAGAGCTTCATGAACTGTTTATTTGGTTATTATATTTTTTTTCATTCCACTGTGAGATTCTGTGTTTTGTTTTTCCTTCTTTTCTCTTATTTTCTTATTTACCCCATTAGCAATCCTCTCTTTTGAATGGTTTGAGTTGACATGTGTGGTTTATTGTCGATTTAAATCGTCCAAATAGGTGGGTCGTTACAGTTAATCTGTCCCCTATAACTCATATACTTTCATTTCCTATATCATATCTTGGCAACCCGTCTATAAAATCCATAGAAATAGAATCCCACTTCCATACCTGAATATCCAATGGCTAAGGCAACCCACTTGTCTTCTGATGTTTAACTTTTATCTGTTGGCAGTTCAGACACTGCTTCACCCATAAGCCTACATCCCTCTTCATACCTTCCCAGAAGAAACTTCTCTTCCTGTCCTAATACATCTTAGTTCCTCTTGGATGAAAAGTGAACTTCGAACGATGGCATTCCTCCAAAACTTCCTTCCTTATGTCTCCCACATTCAGAACACATAACCTCCCTTTCTTTCTCAACCACCCATTCTAGTCAAGACTAAACTCCCTCAAATCATCGCTCTCCATTCCATCCCTTAACTTCTTTATCCATTCAACCAATATTGGATCCTCCATCTGTTTAGAAGCAATATTTTTGATCATCATTGGTCGTACTTCTAAACAAGACAACACAACAGATCCTCCACTAAACCCAGCTTCAGATCTCCACTGCACTCTGCAAGTCGACAACGCTCCCAAATCCTTCCACTCGGCTATCATTGCCAACTTTGCATTCTGATGTTTTCTGCTAAGTGCATCTGCAACCTTATTACCATTTTCTAGTGTGTATTCAATTCCAAAATCATAAGCAGCAATAAACTCTAACCATCTTTGCTATCTCATGTTCTGCTCCTTCAGAGAGAACAAATACTTTATGATCCGTATAAAGCTAAAATCTCTCTCCCAAAAGGTAATGTCTCCACACCTTCAATGCAAAAATCACTGCAGCCAATTCCAAATCATGCGTAGGATATCTAATTTCATGCGGTCTAAGCTGTCGAGAAGCATAGGAAATCACTTTACCTCTCTGCATTAACACAGCTCCTAATCCAGTTCCACACACATCTGTATAAAATACCAAATCATGATTCCCCTTCCGGACAACTAATATAGGTGCATGGGTCAATAAGTGTTTCAAGCTCTGGAATGCTTCCTCACACTTATTGGTCCACACAAACTCCACATCTTTTCGCGTTAGCTTGGTCATCGGTGCTGCTATCCATGAAAAATTCTTTATGAACCTCCGATAATACCCAGCCAATCCAAGAAAACTCTTTATCTCAGTCACTATCTCTGGTCTCTTCCAATTATTCATCGCTTCAATCTTAGTCGGATCTACCGACAACCCTTTCTCTGAGAATACATGGCCAAGAAACTTCACCTCCTTCTTCCAGAAATGACACTTCGAAAACTTTGACTTCAGCTAATGTTGCCTTAGCATCTCAAGCACCACTCTAAGATGAACTTCATGCTCCCTTTCATCTCTAGAGTATATCAAAATATCATCTATGAAAAGCAACACGAACCTATCCAAGTTCTCTCGAAATATTCGGTTCATCAAATCCACAAAGAATATTGGCGCATTAGTCAGTCTGAACGACATCACTAACCATTCGTACGATCCATATCTAGTTCTAAACGCCGTCAAAGGAATACTATCCTCTGCTACTTTAAGCTGGTGAAAACTTGTTGCTAAATATAACTGATAAAATACCTTGGCTCCACTCAACTGATTGAAAAAAACATCAATTCTAAGCAACGAATATCGATTCTTTATCGTCTTCTCATTTAGCTTACGATAGATACATAACCTCAACGATCCGTCCGGCTACTTAGCAAACACTACGGCTGCTCTCTAAGGTGAACTACTAGGTCAGATAAAACTCTTGCCTTCCAAATCTACCAACTACACCTTCATCTCTCTCATCTCTGTAGGTGTCATCCTACTTGGCGGCCTACTCACTAGTTCTTCTCCAGGCACCAAATCTATCTGAAACTTAATGGCTCATTTCGGTGGAAATCCTACTACCGGTTCAAAGACATCTGCGAATTCTCTAACCACGAAAACTCGATTCAACTCGTCTTCTAACTCCATAACACCCAACAAAGCATTTACCTCATAACTAGGGATTTCTACGGTATATACAATCTAACCACTATAGTCAGGGTGTCTAAGTGATATTTTCCTATCATGGCAAAATATCTTAGCATCGTACTAACTTAACCAATCCATACCCAAAATAATTCTGAACCCTACAAAGTCAAATACATGGAAACTGCAAAGAAAGGTATGACCTAACAAATCAAACTCTAGGTGGTCACACTTCATCCCTAGTGTCGCATACCCTCCTATCGAATTTGCAACCCTTAAGAAAGTAACTAAATATGTGAGTTATAGGTTAAGCTTATCTACCAAACAACAAGATACAAAAGAATGCGATGAACCAGTATCAAACAGAACGTTAACAGACATACCATGAATCCGAAGCGTACCTCCCAACACAGCTTTTCCTTTTTCCTCTACTATTGGCCTTGAGGTAGCTGGCTCTAATGCAAACACATTGCCCTTTCCATCCTTAGCAGCTCTTTGCATTGGTTCATATAATGGCCAATCTGATCAGAGTTGAAGCATATGATATTCTTCTTTCCAATCACTTCCTTCGCCTTTCCAGTATGACATTCGTTAGCGAAATGTCCTTTCATATCGCACTTAAAGCAAACAACCTCCGACTTTCCTTTCTTTACGGCTCTACCATTCTGAGCACCCTTCTTATGAAAGAACTTCATTTTTTGGCTCTGCCCCACCTGAACCTCCATTGCCTTATTCTTCTCTATAAAAGCAAGCATCTCCTCATTCCTCAATGCCATTTCCACTACGACATCACAAGGGTCTCTGATATGCGGTAACATTGCCCTAGCAAGTTCAGGCTTCAGCCCCTAATGAACTTCTCATTTCTCTTAATATTAGTATCAACTGTAGCATACCCATATTTTTCTAGCTCCTCAATCCTCCTCGCACACTCAAGTACAGTCATGTCTCCCTGCTCCAATTCAGCAAACTTCCTAAGCAGAGTAGACTTAGCAATCTTCGATATAAACCTTTCCTCAAATCTCCTTTTGAACTCAGGCCATGTCATCGTCTCCTCATTAACTCCTACCATCACACTATTCCACCAGCATAAAGCTGCTCCTTGAAGCTATCTCGAAGCAAGCCTTCTCTCCTGCTCATCATTGAGCCCTAAGTCTGCAAAGATTCTCTCACAATGCAGCAACCAGTTCTCCACCTCAATAGCATCTTCAGTTCCGATAAACGGCTTTCCTCCAAGCCTAACATAGTCTCTACTCAAGATAGCATAATTGTTGACCACCAGAGCTTCCTGAACTCCTCCTACAACATTTCCTCCAACCACTCCAGCAGCAACACCCGCCTGTATCATGTTGACAAAGAACTGATACATAGCTCATATGTCAACTTATGGGACTCCAACACCTACATTTCCTGCTTGTGCTTGACCTTGGTTCCTTCTTGTATTTGGTTTGGCATTACCATTTGTTATGGTTGTCCCCCAAGATTCACCCTTCCACTTCTAGCATCCATATCTATATTCAACCCTTGTGAGGTACAGAAGAATAGCCTAAGAGAGATAGAAAACTAGAGATATGGAATATACTTATATATAGAAAATACAAGTATGTTACTATAGCGTTATCCCATACCCCGATCTTATCTCTAATTCCTTAGGATTATGTTTTCAAAAATCATTTTAGTTTAAAGTTTTTCATAAACCTGTGCTCTAATACCAAGTTGTAATATCCCCAATATAGAGTCCCGAAGCTAAGCGCTATATATGCTGCAGTCATCCATAGTATTAACTTTCGGTGACCAAATACTGTAATGTTAATGGTGTCCATAATATCAGAAGCACTTGAATATGAAACAAAATCAAAAATTTCAAAAGCAACATTTCTGATTACATTTCAAAAAACATGTTTCATATTCCATTACATAACCCATCGCTTTCCACGTTCTGATAAAATATAATTATTACATAAATACGCCAAGAGCGACATATGATGATGCCCATTTGGTTGACCGGAGTACTATATAGTCATAACTGACATAATACAACACAGCGGAATCAAACAAAATAAAACAGCAACTCCTAAACAGCTATCCGTCAGCCACCTGCTCATCTCTGGAAGCTTTCTTCGCCAACCTACTAAGAACCTAAAAATCCACAACTTGAAACCAACTCAAATCAATTATGAGCACCCTAGAGTTTAAGGGAAAAACATAAACTTCGAGTCAAGCATAAAGCCTGGTGTGAATAATACTATACATCTCAGTTATTTGATATTAAGTGAGACCACGCCGCTTAGCGGAATGGGTTTCCCCTCACTAATATCCTTTTAAAACATATCTTTAGCAAATCATAATCCTACAACCAAAACTGGTTAATACTGTAAAGCATTATCATGTAAACATACATATCAGGTAACAAATGAACTATTTGTCCAAACATTATAGTTTTGTTTGGCTAACTACTTTGGCTGACTTGGGCCTACTAGACAATATAAATAAATAATCTAACATCTGTTAGATACTCCTCTTTTGGACGATATGTCCCTAACTTACTCCAGATCAACTGATCCTAATGGTTTTGCAGGCTCACCAATAACCTACCTCTATACAAATATATTCCCTTCTTTGTATAACATCATTTTAGTCTTACCTGTGACAAAGCTCTACACACTGGAATTTTGGACTAAATTAGCTAGGGGCTAATAGTTAATATATAGGGCACGACCCTATACCAGTCCCATCTGGTATACAAATATCTGAGTCATTTTACTTATGGTAATCTTCCCTTAAATTTTCCTTGAAAACCTTTTCTTCTCAAATTAATTTAAACCTTTAAATCATACTTTAAAAAAGGAAAATAAATTTTATGCTTTACTCAAATCACTTTGCCATGTTATATATATACTTTACACAAATCTTTTTTGATGAAAACATTTTAAACCTTTAAAGTACCCCTTTCGATCCCATTGAAAGTATCCCTTTCGAAACCAAGTAAACCCTTTATAACCTAGGTTGAAAGACCAAAGCATTCCTTTCAAAATCATTCATATAAACTTTTCAAAACCATTGAAAAACCTTTCCTTCGAAAGCTATAAACCTTAGACATCCTATCTTTAAGACAATTAAACATTGCCTTTCGAAAACGTTGGAAAACCTTTCCTTTCAAACCTTTCGAAACCATTGGGGAACCACCCCTTCGAAACCTTCATTAAAACCTTTCAAAAGAATTAATACATCAAACCTTTCATAACCATTCAGGTTCAAGTAAAACATATGGAAAACCTTTCGAAACCATTTATAACTATCTCCATCGAAACCTTTGGGTTCTACCTCCAATAGAATAAAATAGTCATAGAACATTTAAGTCGAAAGAACTCTTTTGAAAGTATTTCCTAAGTAAAGAAGTGATGGTGTCGAAACAAACCTTCCAAAAGTAATGGAGAAGCTTCTTGGGTTTTATAAAACAAAATAGCCCTGTCGAAGGCATCGCTTCGAAAGGTAGAAAGCGGCAGCAAAGGGGTTTCGACCTCGACGAAAGCATTTACTTAAAAACAAAGGCGCAACCTCTTAGAAACCATTCCTTTAAAACCATTTGACCCAGTCGAAAGCCAACCAAGTCGCATCCCTTTCTAAAGCAAAGCAGACGCATTTTCATTCAAAAGCTAAGTAAGGTTTCAACATCCTTCGGAACCCATTGTTTCGACTTCATACCTTCCGCCTTTATCCAATTCGCTACGTACCAAAACTTGATACCATGCGCATTGGTTTCGATGGTGATGGAGGCGGGAGTACTGGCTCAAAAGCATGGTGCCGAAATGGTGAAACATGAAAAATGCATGTAAAAACTTATTTTTACTTTATAAAGTTATTCTTTTCAACTAACCTGCCTTGTTTGTCAAAATATTGGTTGCTAATTTTCTTTTCTAAAAGTTCTGCCAAATTTTCAGAAGTAATTAATTTAAATAATTTACAAAATATCCCTTCTCCTTTTATAAATATATAAAACATTTAAGTCCCATACATTAAATAATTTTATATATCTATTAAAACACTTAGGAAAATTCTACAAAAATTCCAAAAATCACTTTTAATATATTTTCTAACATACATTAATGTCAGACCCAAAACATAAATAATTTAGCTGTAAATTATTTTAAATCCAAATAAACAATTTCCACACTAGAAAATTAATATTAAATTCACGTCAATTTAGAAAATTATGAAAATTGAAATTCATCTCTAAAATATCATTTCTGATATATATCTAAGATTGCAAGGCATTTGGATGTCATTTAATAGGGTTTTCACATCAAAACATATCATAAAACCTATATGAATAAGCATAAATCATCAACAAGCATATATTAACTTTAATCTTTCAAAAACATGGCATAACCTTGCAATATAATTTGGATTAACCTTAAAACCGAAAAATAGAAAATATGAGATGTAGTCATTATTCACCTTAGCTTTCAGATTAAGGATTTGAGATTTGATCTTGATTAAGTTGCTTAAGCTTTTCCTTTGAAGTCTTGCTTATCTTCTCTTTTCTTCCCTTAATGGTGGCTGGCCTCAAGTTTGTTTTTCTTTTGTGAATATAGAAATGAACCTGTGAATGATAGGGTTAAGGGTTTAGGGTATAAGGATGTGTCCTATTCCTATATTGCCCCCTTGTCTATTTGCCTTAACATTTTAATTCTTTAGTTCATTTACGTATGGCACGACTACCCTTACTAATCACAAATCCCAACCCATTAACCATTTTACATTATTTGATTTAATTTACCTAATTAAATGTTCCTAATAATGTTACTAAAAGTATGGGCTGTTATAGAGTTTGTAACACCCTTAATTTTTAATAAAATTATTCAGGAGATTTAATTTGATGAATTAAATAGAATTAATTAATTAAATGGGCTTAAGAATGGTTTATAAGCTAATTAAATTACACAAGGGTTGTTACCTGGTTGTTTGGCCCGGTTATGAGAGGCTCGACATGTAAGTGCCCTTCGGCCTGGATACATCGTTTGGGCTCAATATGTGGTTCGCCCGAGGAAGGATGGTGGGTGTCGCCCGGCTGAAGGAAAGGCGTTGTTGGGAACTCAGTGAACATCGCTCGGCGATCTTCGTTCGACCAATACTGCTCGGTAAGGATCTTTCGGCAAGCATCGCTCGGCTCCCTTCGTTCGGCACAACATCGCTCGGCGATCTTTGTTCGAATAGTGTTGCTCGGCAAGGATCGTTCGGCAAGCATCGCTCGGCTTCCTTCGTTCGGCACAACATCGCTTGGCAGCCTTCGTTCGAATAGTGTCGCTCGGCAACCACCAACCGACACGAGCGTCCGGTATAGACATTTCAAAGCAAGGTGAGGGATTTGACTTATTTGTGGAGGACAACATCCAAGTGAGGGGTTCAGTATTGTTTCATTCCAAGTTCCACCGCAAGTTACTCCGAGTCTTTTGAGGGCTTACTTCGAGCCATTTAATAATCGACCACCGACCAGACATGATGGGTCGGCATTTCTCGATCGGCATTTGTCGTTCGGCATGCCTGGCTCGGTGCGCAGAAGTCACTTACTATGGGTCGAAGTACCTTGTTCTTGGGTCCGCGGAGGAAGTCCAGCCTACCTTCATCTATAAATAGAGGGGCATGAGTGCAGTGAAAAGCGACCTTTTTTTTGAGAACTCCAAGGAAACTCTGCCATTTCGAAGACTCATCTATTTTCGATCCAACTTGTAATCAAGTTGTTAGTGCACAGATTGTATCTGTATTCAATAATTTGAAGAAGCAATAAAGATTAAACTCAAAGTGGACATAGGCAGTTACGCCGAACCACTATAATTCTGGTGTTCTTGTTTCTGTAGTTAATTTTGCATACATTCCTCTATTTTAATTTTCTATCTTCATTAACCTCTTTACACAAATCCTTTCTTGGGTGTTAGTGTCAATTTTGGTGCAAATGTTTTGGTGCTTTCACTGAGAACACATTCTCAGGCTGTTAGGATCTCCTTTGTTGCTACTGGATTGAGGAAATCCGCCAAAGAAGATCCCATTTTATCCACAAGAAGTCCATTGATTCTATTCAGAGTTCCAACCGATAACTCTACAATGGGAAGACCACGTACTAGATCAGCCTCCCACAATGCAGATGTCAACGAAACCACTAGGGTCCAACAAGTAGGACCCAGTAATCAACAAGCTAATCCGGGCGCAGGGACCATTACCGCCCAAAACCAAACGGAAGTTGTCACCAGGACAGAGTTCAACGAGCTGATGAGAGAACTCATGGAAAGCAGGAGACAGCTTAACGAGCAGATTCAAGCTAACGCCAACCTCATGACTCAGCTTACTCAACAACAGCATCAAAATGCTGGAGGAAGTCCCACTTCCTACTCCTTGTCCGACAGCTCTGCTTCATCCGATGAACCTCCCAGGCGTAGACGCCGTAGAACTGAAACAACGCAAATAGGTGCAGTGCACCAGGAAAATCGCGCTCAAGCTGAAATAGTAAACTTAGGATCTGGAGCACGGGTGGAAGCTGGACGATTGGCTCACCAAGGTCATGATGAAGCAGGTCCCTAGGATACACATTTAGTAGATCGCCAACAGAGGAGGCACCAATCGGAACGGTCCCGCAGGACAGATTCCAACTTGCCATCTTCCATACAAACCCCAAACCTATCATCCATGGTCAGACAGCTGATGAGGGAAAATCAAGGTTTAACTAATGATGATTGGGGTGTATCTAGGAGTCATACTCCGTTCACAGATGCTATCCTACAAGCTGAGTACCCTAGGAAGTTTAATATGCCGACTATCCCGGCCTATGAGGGGAAGACTGATCCCTAAAAGCATGTAATGAGGTATGGGTGGATGATGGATTCAGCTAGGGCAAATGATGCAACTAAATGTAGATGTTTCCCAATAACTTTATCTGGAATCGCTACCATGTGGTTTACCCGACTTCCTCCACGGTCTTTCTCCAATTTCAACGAGTTAGTGACGAAATTTGTGGAGCAGTTCAGGATTCATGCCACTCGTCCCAAAGATGTTATGTCCTTGTCTATTGTAATTCAGGCCACAGGGGAATCGTTCAAGGAGTACTTACAAAGGTTCCACGTTGCTGCTACTGAAGTTAGCAACCCAAATGACCATGCCATTTTAATGGCAGTAATGCGAGGAGTAGATCCGAATTCGGAGTTTGGTGACTGGTTGGCAGGAAAGCCTCTGGCAACACTGGAACATTTTTACTCAAAGGCGCACCAATTTATAAGAAGGGAGGAAGCCAGGTGGACGAGACGAGATAATGCACCAGGACCCGGCAAGGAGACTGTGCAAAGCAACATTGCTGTAAAACAATCTGGTGACAACTCTGGAAAAGTCCAGGTCAATGTTCAAAACAAGCCTAAGCAGTCAAAACGATCCGGAGGAGGAAATTCCGAAAAGAAAAGGGAGGCCGGAAAGTGGAAACCAAGGATCCCAACTTACAATGAATACACTCCTATGAATGAATCTCTGGAAAATATTTACCTATCCACCTGTAATACTTTCCAATATCGAAAGTCGCGCCCAAAAGAGTCCACCGAAGAACAAAAGCGGACTGGGAAGTATTGCCATTTCCTTAAGACTTACGGGCACAATACCGAGGAGTGTAGGCACGTCCATGATGCGATTGAAAAGCTGGTTCGACAGAAAAAGTTACAGGAGTTTGTGAAGAACCCTCAGGAAGGCGGACAAGGGACATCCGACCCCAATCGCGGACAGGCCCCACGATGGTCTAAGGAACCCATTCGGACTGGAGGTAGATTAGTCATAAACACGATAATCGGTGGGCCTCACCCTGTAGACAAGAATTGGCAAGAAATGGAGCTCTATGCTAGTTTCTTAAAACATGAAAATTTTGAATGTTGTTCAAACACAGAAGATGGAACTCCGGCTAAGCAACAGCGAATGATGACGGATGATATAGTGTTCAGAAGTAGAGATGTCGATCAGGTGGAGGCACCTACCATTGACCCGATGGTCATCTCGGCCACTATTGGGCCAGCGTTTGTGAGAAGGATACCGATTGACTGTGGAAGTTCTGTTAACGTCATCTTCAAAAAGGCATACGACCAGATGAAGATGGAGACAAAGGATCTAAAACCATCTAAAGCCCGCATTCATGGCTCTAATGGTGCGGCTACTGATGCAGTGGGTTTTGTTGAATTGCCGGTTGAACTTGGAGAAGGTGAACATAGGAGGGCGTGGATCCTGCCATTCATCATTTTGGATGTCGATTCCCCATATAATGTGTTTTTGGGCCGACCGGCCCTGGTAGAGTTTAGGGCAGCTTTGGCCCCGTGGTGTTTAACTTTGAAATTTCCGACGGATAAAGGAGTTGGTGTTGTTCACGCCGATCAGGCGACTGGTCATGCGTGTTATGTGGCTGAGCTGAGAGAGGCCCAGCGAAGAGAGAAAGGAAAGGTTGTGGACAAATCTGTCCGCATCCGAGTCACTGAAGATTGACAAGTAATGCCCGAGCCTTAGCTCGGGCAACATGATCAGATCTATAGAGACATTGATCCGAGGAACGATGATGAGGAACCCAAGGAGGCAAAAGCAGCACCGACTGAACTGACTATTGACATTCCAGTCAGCCGTGATGACCCATCGCGGGTACTTAAGATTGGATCACAACTCAACCCCTCGATGATCGAGGATCTTACTGATTTCCTCCGAGCGAATCTGGACGTTTTCGCTTAGACGCATTCCGATATGCACGGGATTTCTCCCGCTATTGCGAGTCATATGTTGAACATAGACCCGAAATACGTGCCGGTAAAGCAAAAAAGGAGAGGCATGGACCCAGAGAGGTCCATAGCTCTCAGAGAGGAGGTGGACAAACTCAAAGCCAATGGGTTCATCTGCGACACCGTCTACCCAGAATGGGTCCCTAACCCTGTACTAGTGAGGAAAGTGAATGGAAAATGGAGGACCCTTGTTGATTACTCAGATTTGAACAAAGCATGTCCTAAGGATAGTTTCCCTTTACCCAGAATTGATCAGCTGGTCGAATCAACCGCATGACACGAGTTATTGTCATTTATGGATGCATACTCGGGATATAATCAAATCCCAATGCACATTCCAGATCAGGAACACACTAGTTTTGTCACAGATGTTGGACTGTACTGTTATGTAGTTATGCCTTTCGGATTGAAAAATGCAAGACCAACTTATCAACGTTTGGTGAATCGGATGTTTAAAGACCAAATCGGTAGGACGATGGAAGTCTATGTGGATGACATGCTCGTGAAGTCACGACAGTCAAACGACCACATTCGGGACTTGGTGGAAATGTTTGATATACTCAGGTATTACGGAATGAAAATCAATCCTTTGAAGT
This sequence comes from Allium fistulosum, assembly GCA_030737815.1. Lineage (NCBI taxonomy): Eukaryota > Viridiplantae > Streptophyta > Magnoliopsida > Asparagales > Amaryllidaceae > Allium > Allium fistulosum. The sequence goes on along the minus strand of CM060904.1, from coordinate 1,118,880,429 downwards.
GTTCCTTTGGCGTTGCATCAGGAAAGTTCTTGGGTTTCATTGTTAACGCACGAGGAATTGAAGCTAACCAGAAAATATTCAGGCTATTCGAGACATTCAAGTGCCCAGAACTATAAAGCAAGTACAAAGCCTGAACAGAAAAGTGGCCACGCCGAGTTGATTCATATCCAGAGCGACAGACAAGTGTATTCCTTTCTTCGATGTAATAAAGAAAGGAAAGAGAAATTTTGAATGGACACCCAATTGTGAGAATGCGTTTCGAGCTCTGGTAAGACGTTTGGAAAGCCCGCCAGTGCTGTCGAAGCCCATAGACCATGAAGTGTTGTATGTATACTTGGTCGTATCTCAACATGCCATCGGTACGGCTTTGGTTCGCGAGGAAGACCGAGTTAAAAAGCCGGTGTACTATGTCAGTAAATGTTTAACGGGGGTAGAAAGAAATTATCCTAAAATAGAGAAGCTAGCCTACTGTTTGGTGATTGCATCACGCAAGCTTCGTCCGTACTTTTAGGCACACCCAATCAATGTCTATACCGATTAACCCTTGCGACAGGTACTCCAACGACCCGAAACCTTAGGGAGATTGTTAAAATGGAATATTGAGTTGAGTCAGTTCGATATCACCTACTTGCCATGAAGGGCCATACAAGGGCAAGCTCTAGCAGACTTTATCGCGGAATTTACCATGTCCGACGAACCAGACGGAGATGATGTTATACCCACTATTCGATGGAAACTATACATCGATGGGGCATCCAACGACCGTTGCTCTGGGGCTGGAGTCATTCTAGTAATCCCTGAAAACCGATCTATTTGTTATGCTTTGAAACTTGATTTCCCAGCTACGAATAACGAAGCAGAATATGAAGCATTGCTCGCTGGCTTAAAACTTGTGAGGGAGCTCGAAATAAAAATGGTTGAAATCTTTTGTGACTCTTAATTGGTGGTGTATAATGTGCGGGGAGATTATCAAGCAAAGGGGCAGAGGCTTGCTCAATACCTCACTCGGTTTCAAGAACTTTTGGCAGACCTTGAATATTACGATATTTCGCATGTCCCGCATGAACAAAACAGGGAAGCCGATTCATTAGCAAAATTCGCAAGTACTAGCGATGCACAGCAGATGGGCTTGGTTCTTGTTGAAGTTTTACAATTTCCAAGTATAAACGAGATGGAAGTAGACTTTGTGCTTGAAACAGAAATTTAAAGGGAGTTATGGATAACCCCATTCAAACAATACAGACTACATGGGACTTTGCCCGATATAAAGAACGAAAGACGACAAGTCATTCGTAAAGCTTCACGATATATAATGCAAGATGGAATAATGTATCAGAGGGGATTCTCGGTTCCCTTACTTCGGTGCATCGCCCACGATGAGATAATACAAGTCTTGAAGGAAGTTCATGAAGGAGAATGTAGCGACCATACTGGGGGGTAGACACTAGCAAAAAAGATCCTCCGCTATGGATACTATTGGCCAACTGTAAATCGGGATGCTGTAGATTACGTAAGAAAATGCGACAAATGTCAAAAGTTTGCGAAAATCCCGAGAGCTCCGCTAATGGAACTCACACAAATGGTTAGTCCCTAGTCATTTGCGATTTGGGGGATCGATATAATCGGTTCGTTACCAATTTCTAGAGGTGGTGCGAAATATGCAATTGTTGCGGTTGATTACTTTACCAAGTGGGCAGATTCAGCGCCTTTAGCTACGATCACCACCAAAAAAGTAATTAATTTCGTTGTACGAAACATCATATGCCATTTGGCTTCCCATGGACTATCATTACGGACAATGGAACTCAATTTGAAAGTATGGAGTTCAAAGAATTTTGCCAAAAATATCACATTGAGAAAAGATTTTCGGCGGTCGCTCATCCTAAAGCGAATGGACAAGTGGAAGCCGTAAATAAAATAATTAAGTCAATATTGAAGAAACGTTTGGAGAAGGCCAGAGGCAAGTGGGTGGATGAGCTTCCGACAGCGCTCTGGTCTATCAGAACCACCCATAAGTCCGCGACTGGCCATAATCCATTCACCTTGGCATACGGCACTGAAGCTGTGATACCAGTGCAACTTGAAGTCCCTTCTCATCGGGTAACTTATTATGAACCCAAGACGAATCAGAATCTCCTATTGGAATCGTTGGACTTTGTTGACGAGAAACGTGAAGAAGCTGATTTAAGAGCGACTGCACATGGGCACCGAGTTGCTCGATATTATAATGAAAAAGTTCGACCGAGAATTTTCAATGTGGGTGATCTCGTTTTGAAGCGAGTTTTTCCGACCCCATCACATCTGAATCCCATATGGAAAGGTCCATATGTCATCGGATGGAGGCTTGGAGAAGGAACTTTCAAGCTAGCGACCGTAGATGGCGTGACACTTCCTCCCGCATGGAATAGCGAGCATTTGCGTCGTTATTTCACCTAGTTTATTTATTTTGCATTTTAGTTGCAATTATTTCCAGTGTATGTTCATTTTGTTGTTTTTAGTTTTTGGCATGTAATAAGGCATTCCAGTTTGTTCTCATTTATTAAAATCAATAAAGGCTTGAAGCCATCTTTTTCGTTAACTATTGATGTTTTCGTTTGTTACAATTCCGTAGCAAAAATTAAGTTACATTAATCTGTCTGGCATATGAACACACACACAGACTTGAAAAAATCTCTAAGTCCCTAGAGTGCGGACTAGAGGACTCTGAGTCCCCAGAGTGCGGACTAGAGTATAAACGACTTGAAAAATCTCTAAGTCCCCAGAGTGCGGACTAGAGTACTCTGAGTCCCCAGAGTGCAGACTAGAGTATAAACGACTTGAAAAAATCTCTAAGTCCCCAGAGTGAGGACTAGAGTACTCTGGGTTCCCAGAGTGCGGACTAGAGTATAAACGACTTGAAAAATCTCTAATTCCCCAGAGTGCGGACTAGAGTACTCTGAGTCCCTAGAGTGCGGACTAGAGTATAAACGACTTGAAAAAATCTCTAAGTCCCCAGAGTAAGAACTAGAGTACTCTGAGTCCCCAGAGTGCGGACTAGAGTATAAACGACTTGAAAAATCACTAAGTCCCCAGAGTGCGGACTAAAGTACTCCGAGTCCTCAGAGTGCGGACTAGAGTATAAACGACTTGAAAAAATCTCTAAGTCCCCAGAGTGAGGACTAGAGTAATCTGGGTCCCCAGAGTGCGGACTAGAGTATAAACGACTTGAAAAATCTCTAAGTCCCCAAAGTGCGGACTAGAGTACTCTGAGTCCCCAGAGTGAGGACTAGAGTATAAACAACTTTAAAAAATCTCCAAGTCCTCTTAGTGAGGACTAGAGTACTCTGAGTCCCCAGAGTGCGGACTAGAGTATAAACAACTTAAAAAATCTCTAAGTCCCCAGAGTGCAGACTAGAGCACTCTGAGTCCCCAGAGTGCGGACTGGAGTATAAACGACTTGAAAAATCTCCAAGTCCCCAGAGTGCAGACTATAATACTTTGAGTCCCTAGAATGCGGACTAGAGTATAAATAATTTAAAAATATCTAAGTCCCCAGAGCGCGGACTAAAATTGAAGCGATTCAGATAACTTCGAGCAACATGGAAGTGAACAAGTACTTGCGTGACCCACATAACTTTGGATTTCAAACACAATAAGGATGGTGAAGATAAGCATCGAACATCATCAGAAATACAAAATTTTATTTACTAATCAAGGATTCGGTTTCACTACAACTTCTCTTGAACTCGGAGCAAAAAATCTATTCACAACAACTACGAAAATAAATAGAAATAATTACATAATCCATGTTTATTCGCGTTGAACGAAGCATGATAGCTACTTCTTCGACTTCTTCTCTTTATTCGGTTTCTCTTAAGACTCCTCCCCTGAGCATTTTTTCCTAGATGCCTTACTTGCAAGGGAAATATTGCTTGGGGAAGGAAGAGGGACTTCCTATGGTAAGGTTCCACCGGGGAGTATAACCTTCAGGGGTCTGTTCAATGGATCATCAAGTTCCACCACCCGAGGCTCAGCCTTCTTCTTCTTTTCTTCTATGATTTGCTCTGCCATGCTCGATTTTGAAGTGTGTTCAGAGGCACCCATGATCTCAACTTCATCATGTTCCAACATGGGCGATAAATTTTCAGATCTGTCTTCATCAAGCGCCCCGATCACTTGTGCGTCGGGTTTGAGGGTCTCTCTAGTCTGAGTTTCCTCTCATGTTTTCCCCTCCTTTTCTGCAGCAGCATCGCTCCTTGGAGTTGGCTCGGGTCAGAATGGCCTGCACGAAATCGTAAGAGACAAAGGTTAGGGTACATTTATTATTCGTCAAAAGCAATGGCACTTTGAACTCTAAAAAAGCTATGTACCAGTTTATGGCTGACTCTCGACGGTTCGGGGAGTTTCACCTTCCGAAATAGGAGATAGAGCATGAATATCGAGTCCAGGTGTGACGCCCCACCTCTACACTCACACTAGCCAAGGACACTACGGGGTAATGCCGTCAACTAGCACGAAGAATAAGGCTGTTGAGGAGCGACCATCTGTGTAATTGCTTTGTGCGAGTACCGATATGTCAGATAATATAACTTACATTTCAATTCAAGAGAAAATCCGACATATCAAATACAAACTCAAAGCTACCACACAGTGGCTAAGTGGACCTCGGAAACAAATATAGAAATAAGTATAACACAAATCAGTCATAGATGTTCATATCACAAAGGCGGAAACAGATATGAATATAACACATAGAAGTGTACATCCAAGTAGTGGTCAAACAAGATCCACTACATCACAAAAGAATAGATACAAGTGCTAGACAAAAGAATAATTATACATCAAGGAGTCTATATCTCAAATGTATAATAATAAAAACTACTGATCTAAAGTAGTTAGCCTAAAAATCAGGTGAAGGACCCTGATAAGAAGTCAAGCAGGAGCACCTGTAACATCTCGGTCTGACCCGAGTATTATTTAAGAAGAAAATAATAAACGAATCAGTCTAGCTATAAATATCAGATAAAATGAGATAGGATAAGAGATATGACCAAAAACGTATGATAACAAAAATGCCATACTGTGTCAAGTATACATCAAATAACACAAAATCATACAATATCTCAAATCAACTCGAAGCACCAAAAAGAATCACATATTCTTTAAATTATTCACCAAACATAAATATTGATAAAGCTTATCAATGTAATCCATGAAAATTGGTGAAACACAAATTTTAGAAATCATCAATTAGAAATCCAAAAATCACAAAAAAGGGGGAAGGCCTATCACAAACGGGAGCATGAAAACTCACCAACACGTGCATCACAAACGGGTCGCTAACCCATGGTCGCTAACCATAGAGCCGGTGCCACGACGTAGTACAGCGAACACCCGAGGAACCAGAAACTCAAATAATCCAGAACATTGACGTAGTACAACGTTACGCCCCATGAACCAAACTCAAATAATCAAGAAGAACGACGTAGTACAGCGAACTCCCGATGAACCTGAACACAAATAATCTGGAACAACGACGTAGTACAGCGAACGCCCGATGAACCGAACACCAAGAAACCGAAACAACAACGTAGTACAGCGTTACGCCCGATGAACCGAACTCCATAAAACTATAGGTCGCTAGCCTATAAAAATAAGACGAAGCTCCATAAATCGGGGTACAGTCCCCCACGCGGACAAAGAGACATCGCATAACGCTAGTCTAAACCATAAAATGACCATCATCGATCATCAAGAAGTGTTGATTACACTAAGCTAGTAAATATAAGAGTTTAGCTTCATGTCCCATAACCACTAGCTTAACTTAAATATTTACGAACAAATTGTAGATTTCCACTTGAAAATTGTCACAAGAGTTCAATCGAACAAGTCCAAGAATTAACCAACGAAGTAAACGCAAGCGTTTCATACCACTTGTTTAACTAAGCCGTTTAATTAGATTTCTCATACGAATGAGGTACAGGTTTGTATATACTAATAGATTGGCAAACGGTTTTAAAAGAGAGCTTATATTTAAAATAGTGTCGAAATCGTTTTGATGAAAGAGTTTGAATATTTACTACTAGTATAGAAACTTTTGTATTTGAAAGTGACAAATCACAAAAATGATTGTAGAAACAATCAATCACCAAAGATTCACATTCGAAGACGTGAATTAAATCCAAAGAAATCGATACCAAATCCATCAAAGTGGATATTCCCAAAAATCCCGAAGAAGAAGTCATCAAGGTCGAAAAAAGTGATAACAACTAATCGGAGCAACTAAAATCGATAAACAATGGAAATCCATACAAAACAGCCTTAATAGGCAAAAATAAACATTTCCAAACGTCTGGTTTGGAATCCAGACGTCTGGATTTGTTTTCTGAAAAATAGTTCATAAAGCCACCCAGACATCTGGAATTCCGAAGCAGACGTCTGAGCCATGGCCAGACGTCTGGTATTGAATCCAGACGTCTGGTTTTGTTCCTTGGAAAAATCAAGAGAACCCCTTCCAGACGTCTGGTTTGGCAAACCAGACGTTTGAAACCTTTTCAAACGTCTGAACTAAAAAATCAGACGTTTGAATTTAGGTTCTGTCTTTTTTTTATAACCTGCGTGCATACATTTTTCTCTCCAGGTCCAACAGACGTCTGGTCACCTGGTCTAGGCAACATTTTTCCTAGGCCAAAGTGGCCAAAACGTATCGAAAGCGATCGGACGAGCAATGGCGACTAAGGATTTACACCAAGCGACAACCTGGCCTTAAAGGCTCTTCGATACACCCCGAATATCAATGTCCAAATATCCGTAGAAGGATTTTCATAAAATTGGACCAAAACACCAAAATTTGGAAAATTCACCAAATCAATTCAAATCAAAAGCAAATGAATATGCACATGTGTTAGGAATTCATACCTAACAACAATGATAGCTATAGACGTAGATGTGAGTTAAAGAACTCACCTTTAACTCAAAAACTCAAGTGAGAAGCTCTCAAACAAGCTAAAATCAATTCCTCTTCAACAACAACTCAAGAAGCTTCAATCTAAGCTCAAAAGAAGAATATTTCCTAAGTTAGGTTATAGGAAATTCTGAAATTGAAGAGAGGTAGAGATGGAGAAGATGAAGAGGATGCTTACCTAAGCTTCTCTTTGATCTTGGAGCAAGAACTTGTGTTTCCAAATCAAACTAGGGTTTTGAATTTCTAATTTCCCATTCCCCTCCCCATTTTTACTTAAGCTTGAATGTATTAGGGAATGAGAATGAATGAAGGGGAGTTGAGTGGAGTGTTAGGGTATTAGATGGGTTGATGGGCTGAAACCCAAACCCAAAGCCCTAATTGAAGACATCAAAATTCTACCTAACTCAAAACATATCGATATTTATACTCAAAAAGGTCGCAAACACCATTTTGGACTCAATGGAAGTGGTCTCGAGTCCAAATTCGACTATTTGCAAAAAGTAGCTTTTCGGACTTTAATCCGACTAACGATGCTGTATTTAAATAAAATATTTAAATATACAATCGTAAAATATCCGGGTTGTTACAGACTCCCCTCCTTAAAGAAATTGCGTCCTCGCAATAATTAAGAGGAAAATAAAGAGTAATAACCATAAAAGCATATTTACACAAAAGTAAATTTGAAATAAGAAGTTCACCATAAAGAGCACGAAAGAGTAAGTCCGGATGTGTTTGCTCGATGAATTCTTAGGATTCCCAAGAGAAATCCTTAGGATTTGAGGACCATTGAACTTTCATAAGAAGAACATCTTTATTTCTGAGGTGTTCAACCTCCGAAGCAATGGTACGAATAGAATGTTGCTCAAAATTCAAATTTGGTGAAACCTCAATTTCTTCAATAACACCGGGCTCAAGAATAGAATCGGAATCCCTAAGGTATTTCCATAGTTGAAAGACGTGGAAAATGTCATGAATAGTGGAAAATTGAGCCGGTAATAAAAAGGCGATAATCCACAGAACCAATGCATTCGGTGATGGGAAATGGACAATATATCGAGGTGCTAATTTTCCCGATCGACTGAAATGCACAACACTCTTCATAGGTGAAACACAAATGACCACCAATAAAGTTTGGACTTAAGACAAGCTTCTCACCGGCTTTAAGCCAACACATAGGAAATCGGTATAGCCTTCCATAGAGTGCCTCGAAAGGTGCCATACCAATACAAGATTGGAAGCTATTATGGGAAGAAAACCCAAGAAGAGAAATATGATTTTCCCAACTTCCACCAAAATCAAGAACACATGCGCGAAAGAGATCTTCAAGAGTTTGAATCACACGCTCGGTTTGTCTATCGGACTGAGGATGATAAGCGGTGCTAAAATTAAGTTTTGTTTCCAAAGATTTTTGAGGACCTTACCAAAATCCACTAGTAAAATAATGGATCACGATCGCTAACAATAGAGGTAGGAAATCCATGCAATTAAACAATTTCTTTGACATAGAGTTTAGCCAAAAAAGATACGGTCCAAAAGAGAATGGACCGAACGGGAAGGAAATGGGTGGATTTTGTAAGTCTATCTACAATCACCCATAAACTATCATGACCCGAACGAGAACGAGGAAGACCATCAATAAAATCCATGGAAATTTGATCCCACTTCCATTTTGGAATTTCCAAAGGTTGCAATAACCCACCAGGCCTTTGATGTTCGGCCCTAACGAGTTGGCAAGTCATGCAACACTTAATAAAGTTAGCAATATCAGATTTTATTCCATCCACCGGGATGAATGGTAAATTTAGAACGATGAGAATCTTCTAAAATGTCTTTACCAAGATCAATAATATTTGGCACAATAAGTCTACCAAAATTTTCGAATACCGCCACGAGCATCAATATCAAAGTCTTTCAAACCTTCAATATCAATTTTATCCCTACAACTTTGGCTAATAAGAACCAATTCGGGATCATGCTTTTGAGCTTCAAGAATGCGGTCTAAAAGAGAATGGACGAGCCTCAAGGCTACACAAAACAAGAGATGAACATAAATTGGATTCACGATCTCGAATCTCACAAGTGAATAAAGTATCGAGATCATTCCATTCGGATATCATCCTTGAAAACAACTACTTGTTGCTTTCGGCTAAGGGCATCGACAACACGATTACCCTTTTTCGAAGTACAAAGAATATCAAGATCATAAGCTGCAAGGAACTCGAGCCAACGTTGTTGACGCAAATTAAGTTCCTTTTGAGAAAAAAAATACTTCAAAGATTTATGATCGGTGTAGAGAACAAATTTCTCTCCCAAAAGATAATAACGCCAAATTCTAAGAGCGAAAACAATAGCCGCGAGCTCTAGATCATGAGTGGCATATCTAGTCTCGACAAGCTTTAATTTTCAAGAAGCATATGTGATAACACATTCCCTTAGCAAGGGAATGGCACCCAAATCAATACGACTAGTATCGGTACAAACAATAAAGTCTTGGTTCCCTTCGAGAATCACAAGAATAAAAGCATCAGAAAAGAGTTCCTTTAATCGATCCTCTTTCCTGAAAAGCTAAGACTTTCAAAATTATAATTAACTTTCTGTAATCATCTTTTTAGAAAAATTTACTTTTTACAAGTCAATTTACTGTGTCTGACTGTCTCATCATAGCGTTTAGGAGATTCCTATCGGTAACGTTGATCAAGCGCATCGACCAGAATTCTTAAAGCACTCAATGGGCAAAACAACACAAAATCATCTTCTATATGATAAACAATTCTCTTGAAAATTTTACAAATATTCTTTGCTTGTTTTAAGAACAAAATCCAATCATACTTATAAATATCTTATTAAAAAGATTTGCAAATTTTAAATTGTTGTTTTCATCCATAATCAATAAATACAAGGATAAACTCATCGAGATATTCGTCGAATACTCGATTCATAAGATGGATGAAATAAGGTAGAAGGTTCGTCAAACCAAATTACATAACGAACCACTCACAAGAATCATAACGAGTGCGGAATGCGGTAAGTGGAATGCTATCCCCCGCAACTCATAGCTGATGAAAATCGGTGGCAAGGTCAAGCTGAAAAGACCTTAGCACCACACAATAGATTTCTTAGGTGATAATCCTAAGACAAAACTCAAAAATACCGAAAAATTCACAAACTACTTGAGTGAGAGAAATAACACTTTCCTCATCAAGTGGGTTTAAAAATAAAATGATGCCACCGAATTTGGAAATCAAAATCATTAAGAATAATAGAAATCTGTTTAACAGATTGAGAATGTCGAAGATATATAGTTCGCTCAGGACATAGGATGTGGGCTTAATATTGATCGAGCCAATCCTTTCCCAAAAAAAAATCAATTTCGAAGCCTAAGTAGCATAACATGCAAATCGGCTCTAAAAGAATAATCACATAAAATAATCTCGACATTTTTCACAAAGCAAACTGAGTGTTGCGGATCCACCAACCAGATTCGCAATTCTCAGTGAAGTCATCAAGCCCATAGTATTTAAAGAAAAAGAATCAACTAGTTCTTTTGATATAAAAGAGTAGGATGCACCCGTATCAAAAGAAATCCGAAATAGGATAATCACAAAACAAATTAATGTCATCAAGGATAGAAGGAGAATTACCTTGACCAAGAGAAGTGCTAGTAGAGGCTTGTACAGCCTTTAGCTTTCCCTCTTTCTTGTTTGGAAGTTTGGGTCATGAAGATAAAATATGACCCAAACCTTTGCAATAGCGACAAGTAAGAGGCTTCAGACACTTATTTGCATAGTGGTCCGTAGAACCACAATTGTAGCATCGTCCATGACTAGTGGTAGGAGTCTTTGCTACCGAAATTGCCTGCTTCCCTTTCTTGTTGGGATTACGGCTATTGAACTTAATATGCCTCTTCTTGTTGATGTTGAAGTTTTTTTTGGCATCCACAACTTCAACATCACTTTCTTTATCGGCCTCTTCTAGTCAAAGAGTGATATCAACAAACTGGTTGAAAGGCACTTCTAATTTTAGAAGTAAAACCTATTTGGGGTTTTTACTCAAAGCACAGATAAACCTTTGATTCTTTACAAGATCCAAAAGTTGTTGGGTAGACATGAATACGCTATCCAGAGAAGGTCCACTGGATTGACCAGCGCTAGGACTGCCAGATCTAATCATCTGTTCTTTAAGAAAGAAATAAAGAAAATGAAAAAGGTTATTCACAGAATGAATATCAAACAAACTTGATTGATAAAACAAGGCATCACAAAAGAAATTTGGATAGAACGGTACGAAGACTCGAATTAAATCCTATGGCACGATCCCTAAGAAAGACTTAGGACAATGATCTTTGCTAGATTATTCTACATTGTTCCGAAGTTTGGCTCTGATACCATGCTATGACGCCCCACCTATATACTCACACTAGCCAAGGACACTACGGGGTAATACCGTCAACTAGCATGAAGAATAAGGCTGTTGAGGAGAGACCATCTGTGTAATTGCTTTGTGCGAGTACCGATATGTCAGATAATATAACTTACATTTCAATTCAAGAGAAAATCCGACATATCAAATACAAACTCAAAGCTACCACACAGTGGCTAAGTGGACCTCGGAAACAAATATAGAAATAAGCATAACACAAATTAGTCACAGATGTTCATATCACAAGGCAGAAACAGATATGAATATAACACATAGAAGTGTACATCCAAGTAGTGGTCAAACAAGATCCACTACATCACAATAGAATAGATACAAGTGCTAGACAAAAGAATAATTATACATCAAGGAGTCTATATCTCAAACGTATAATAACAAAAACTACCGATCTAAAGTAGTTAGCCCAAAAATCAGGTGAAGGACCCTGATAAGAAGTCAAGCAGGAGCACCTGTAACATCTCGGTCTGACCCGAGTATTATTTAAGAAGAAAATAATAAACGGATCAGTCTAGCTATAAATATCAGATAAAATGAGATAGGATAAGAGATACGACCAAAACCGTATGATAACCAAAAATGCCATATTGTGTCAAGTATACATCAAATAACACAAAAATCATACAATATCTTAAATCAACTCGAAGCACCAAAAAGAATCACATATTCTTTAAATTATTCACCAAACACAAATATTGATAAAGCTTATCAATGTAATCCACGAAAATTGGTGAAACACAAATTCTAGAAATCATCAATTAGAAATCTAGAAATCGCAAAAAAGGGGAAGGCCTATCACAAATGGGAGCATGAAAACTCACCAACACGTGCATCACAAACGGGTCGCTAACCATAGAGCCGGTGCCACGACGTAGTACAGCGAACACCCGAGGAACCAGAAACTCAAATAATACAGAACATCGACGTAGTATAGCATTACGCCCGATGAACCAAACTCAAATAATCAGGAACAACGACGTAGTACAGCGAATGATCGATGAACCTAAACATAAATAATCCGGAACAACGACGTAGTACAGCGAACGCCTAATGAACCGAACTCCAATAAACCGGAACAACGACGTAGTACAGCGTTACGCCCGATGAACCGAACTCCATAAAACTATAGGTCGCTAGCCTATAAAAATGAGACGAAGCTCTATAAATCGGGGTACAGTCCCCCACGCGGACAAAGAGACATCGCATAACGCTAGTCTAAACCATAAAATGACCATCATCGATCATCAAGAAGTGTCGATTACACTAAGCTAGTAAATATAAGAGTTTAGCTTCATGTCCCATAACCACTAGCTTAACTTAAATATTTACGAACAAATTGTAGATTTCCACTCGAAAATTGTCACAAGAGTTCAATCGAACAAGTCCAAGAATTAACCGACGAAGTAAACACAAGCGTTTCATACCACTTGTTTTACTAAGCCGTTTAATTAGATTTCTCATACGAATGAGGTAAAGGTTTGTATATACTAATAGATTGGAAAACGGTTTTAAAAGAGAGCTTTATATTTAAAATAGTGTCGAAATCGTTTTGATGAAAGAGTTTGAATATTTACTACTAGTATAAAAACCTTCGTATTTGAAAGTGACAAATCACAAAAATGATTGTAGAAACAATCAATCACCAAAGATTCACATTTGAAGACGTGAATTTAATCCAAAGAAATCGATACCAAATCCATCAAAGTGGATATTCCCAAAAATCCCGAAGAAGAAGTCATCAAGGTCGATAAAAGTGATAACAACTAATCGGAGCAACTAAAATCGATAAACAATGGAAATCCATACAAAACAGCCTTAATAGGCAAAAATAAACATTTCCAGACGTTTGGTTTGGAATCCAGACGTCTGGATTTGTTTTCTGAAAAATAGTTCAAAAAGCCACCCAAACGTCTGGAATTCCGAAGCAGACGTCTGAGCCATGGCCAGACGTCTGGTTTTGTTCCCTGGAAAAATCTAGAGAACCCCTTCCAAACGTCTGGTTTGGCAAACCAGACGTCTGAAACCTTTTCAGACGTCTGAACTAAAAAATCAGACGTCTGAATTTAGGTTCTGTCTTTTTTTATAACCCATGTGCATACATTTTTCTCTCCAGGTCCAAACCAGACGTCTGGACTTGGTCATCAAACGTCTGGTCACCTGGTATGGGCAACATTTTTCCTTGGCCAAAGTGGCCAAAACGTATCGGAAGCGATCGGACGAGCAATGGCGACTAAGGATTTACGCCAAGCGACAACCTGGCCTTAAAGGCTCTTCGATACACCCCGAATATCAATGTCCAAATATCCGTAGAAGGATTTTCATAAAATTGGACCAAAACACCAAAATTTGGAAAATTCACCAAATCAATTCAAATCAAAAGCAAATGAATATGCACATGTGTTAGCAATTCATACCTAACAACAATGATAGCTATAGACGTAGATGTGAGTTAAAGAACTAACCTTTAACTCAAAAACTCAAGTGAGAAGATCTCAAACAAGCTAAAATCAATTCCTCTTCAACAACAACTCAAGAAGCTTCAATCTAAGCTCAAAAGAAGAATATTTCCTAAGTTAGGTTATAGGAAATTCTGAAATTGAAGAGAGGTAGAGATGGAGAAGATGAAGAGGATGCTTACCTAAGCTTCTCTTTGATCTTGGAGCAAGAACTTGTGTTTCCAAATCAAACTAGGGTTTTGAATTTCTAATTTCCCATTCCTCTCCCCATTTTTACTTAAGCTTGAATGTATTAGGGAATGAGAATGAATGAAGGGGAGTTGAGTGGAGTGTTAGGGTATTAGATGGGTTGATGGGCTGAAACCCAAACCCAAATCCCTAATTGAAGACATCAAAATTCTACCTAACTCAAAACATATCGATATTTATACTCAAAAAGGTCGCAAACACCATTTTGGACTCAATGGAAGTGGTCTCGAGTCCAAATTCGACTGTTTGCAAAAAGTAGCTTTTCGGACTTTAATCCGACTAACGATGCTGTATTTAAATAAAATATTTAAATAGAATCGTAAAATATGCGGGTTGTTACACCAGGTTTCTCTGGGTCATAGCCAATATGCTGCTCAAAGGGATCGAGTGGTAAGCGACCAGTCGGCTGAATAGGAGGAGAAACTGAGGACTCGGTTTCGGATGGACCGGCAGTATCATTTTTTCCTTTTGATGAGGAAAAGTCCCTTCCGTAAAGGGCCTTTGCCGCAGATAGGTCAGTGCGCTCATTCTCGCGAAGCACTTCTTTCACAAGGGAATCTTCATCAACCTTTTCAGTTCCCAACTCGACTTTTTTGATCTTTACTAAAGTGTCCCATGCTTCGGCCAAAGATTCGAGGTAACCCTCGCCGAGAAATGTTAGGTTGCGGTGCATGAGAACTCGAGCATTGTACTCGGCTATGAGTGGATCAAACATGCACTTAATCTCCTCCCTACCAGCCTCAGCAGCCGCATCGAGGCGAGAATCAATGTCCAAGAGTGCCATTCTTTTGCCCTCTTCACGGGCTGCGTCCTTCAGTGCTTCAGCTTTTGAGAGCTCCTCATCAAGCTTTGTTTTCAGAAGTCGTGTAGCAACGATCTCGTCACAATATCGTTGCGACTCCTCTTGAGCACCAGTTTTTTCTTCTTTTTCTTTAAGGAGTAGCTCCTCCGATTCTTTAACTCGCTGAGCGAGAGCATTCTTTTCTTTTTGGATGAAATCTTTTTCTAAGGCTACAGCGCCACAGCGTTGAACCGCCTCATCAATTTCCTTTTTGTGTGCGGCTGCCAGATGATCAATAGCTTCTGCAGTGTCTTTAGCTGTTTTTTGAGAAGCTTTAAGCTGAGATTTATATGAGGAAAGCTCTTCATGTTGTGCTTTAATAATGTCTTTATCGTGGATAGCTTCGAGTTTCAAGCGATCGATTTCATGCTGGCGTGCCACCGAAACTTCTGAAACTTTTTCCACTAAATGAACGAATGCATCGTGCTGGACGTAGACATCATTAGTACAAGCAATGACACTTTGTTTAACGTGCCCCGGAATAGGATGGATTGCCGGAAGAAACTTTAGTCCATCAAAGCATATTTTTGGAAATGTGGTTTTAAGCTCAGTTTGCTTTTTTGCTATCGATGGATCATGTGCATGACTGGAGGAAGTTTGTTTCGTCGAAACAACAGATTTCTTGTGAAGCTTACGGGACTGCCTAGTGCTTGATGAATCGGAATATTGATCGTGATGAGCTTCAGGTTGAGACCCCTTTTGAGCAGATTTATCCCTGCTATGCTCTGGTTGAGGAGGAGGATAGTTGTGGTAGGAAGAGTGACTATAAGTTTTCCTTTGAGATGATGAATCTCGAGAACGATACGCTTTATTGCTGTTGTCATCCCTATCTCGGCGTTTTCCGGGCCCTGAGTCTCGGCTAGAGTGATGAAAGATAGAGGAACCGCGAAGGCGGTCGAAGCCGTGTGAGCGTCCCATGTCACTTGCACAAAAATCAAGTGAAAAAGAGTTAGAAATAATCATATGATAGCTAAAACTTAAGTGTGGGGAGGAGAGTGAGTGTTAGTGTGTGTCCTAGTGTTTCCCCCTAACGGACCGGTTTCTTTAGCTTTACTTATCGGATACGTCACCTCTCGCGGACGAGTGAAGTTTTAGGGCTTCTGGGTCGTCGAAGCCGTAATTGAGCAAGTCATTGGGAATGGTGAGATCTGATAAGCCTTTCAATGAACCCTCTAAGTGTTGTGGAGATGGATCTTTCTCCATCGGAGTTATTGTAACTTTCAAAGTTCCACCCACTATCTTCTTCCTTAGCTTGTAAGCTAGTTTCTTTTTTCCCTTTGAAGGGGAAGGTGGTTCATCAATGCGATGTACTTCAACCACCGGTTCCAGAGCAGGACTTACATTCTCACCTAGTGCTTCTGACACGCCGGTTTCTCTAATCTCACCCTCCTCGGATGTGTCGGGGGCACCACTTGTAGGAGGTACTGAAGCTCTGGCTCGTCCTTTACCCTTCTTCGACGTGGGTCCGGTTATAGTGACACCAGATGGAAGAGTTGTTCGATGACCTTCCGCCAACAACCCGAACTTTAAGAGCGACTCATTGGAAATGACAAGTTTGATCTCCGGGTCTTCTACGGGAGTAGCACGAATGGCCTCAACGGCCTCAGAGTACCCGATGCCTTTGGGACGTGGGCTGATACCTGTGAAAATCGGAAGAAGTTTAGAAACAATCCACTTCATGCTTTAGACAAGTACTGATCCGGAAATGGAACTTACTCCCTTCCAGCCATCTTCTTGCAAAGCCTGGGGGATAGCGTACATAGAACCATTCCTGCTTGTATTGGGTGAATTTCCTCCCCGCCCCTGTCAGAATCCGACACTGAGAATGCGGCTTAAGGAATATGAAAGATGTACTATCAGATCGTCGCTTGAAGCGATAGATGTAGCGGATGTCACTAGGAGTGGGGAGCCTGAATAGGATGCTCATAAAGAGAATACAAGTGCCATGGATGAACGCGTGGCTATTGGGATGTAGCTGCGATAGGGCGATCCCGATATACTGTAGCACTTCGCGGCGAAAGGAGTTGAATGGTGGCATGCTCCCAACCCAGCACATGAATTTATTGCAAGCTGTATATCCAGTTGGGGGCAGGTGAGGATGATCTCGTCCCGATGGAACTAATACGTCGTCAAAGGCGATTTCATGAATCAAACATAGCCGATGAAGAGCGGTTTCATTGGTTTTTGAAGCTTGGGAATCATTAGGATTGTCTAGAATAACAGCTCCGTTTATCGCATCAGGAGCCGGGTCAATGGTTGCCGCTGACGGGTTTGGGATATCTAATGTAGGAGTTGTCTATGGATTCGAAATTCCCACCACTTCTTTCTGAGAACTCGGCTCAAGTTTGTCTGAAACCGTGGCAGAGCTCGACTTTCTAGACATCCTCAACGAGCGTCGAATTTGGGTAAACACTTGTTTGAGCTATACTTGAAAGATAATCGGTATTAGAAATAGCGACAAAAATATTCCCCCATGTGGTGTGTACTAGTGCAATCGTTTGAGCATAAGTATAAAAGAATTGGAGATTTAAAGGCATAATGAAGTGTGATTAAGCATTGAATTTGCATCTTCGAAGACCGTCATCGTTGACCGTCTCCGAGAGCTCGTCCTATGTTCGGTAGCATCGGCCTCGAAATCGGACATTGGCATTATACGTTTTAGGCTGTTGTTTACTTTGGTTAAATTGGGCTAGCACTTATGGTTGTCATAATCATGGAGTCATTAGTCAGAATCAGTTTCATACGCTTGTGTGCTTGAGTTCTTGTCCTCATTCATTGTCTTATGATTAGGCGTAGGTGTAAGTAGATTTGGCATGTGTTGTGTTAAAGATAGAACGATTTTGACCGTCAATGCCGACCTCAAGGTTCGAAGCCGAGCGACTCCCAAAACATGCGACCGAACGACTCTCTAGACCAAAGACATTGACCCGCGCTCTCACTCCACAAACCGAGTGGCCACATCGCTTGACGCGTGACTGGCCGGTCCACACTCTCTTATTCTAGGCCGAGCGACACACGCACCCTTGCACTACTCCCAACAGGGATTTACCTACCAACCTAACTTCCTACTGAACCGTGCTCTCCTTCGAGAATTCTCAGCTTATCATACGAGCAATTTCCTCGTTCGGTGAGCCGAACCACACTCCCTTTCACAGTTTCGACCTACCCTATTGCTAAACTCCTAACAAATCAACGTCACAACGAATAGGTCGCCAATTGTCCTCCCTCGATCGTGTGATGAGCCGAATGTTACAGGCCTGCATCAATCTCCATGAACCATCGAGCCCTCTCCTTCTCTATGTCCACGACTTCGAAGTCAGAACCAAGACCATTTCTCTTAATAACTTATTCTATTACCAATAAAACCGAGTCAAACATCTAGCCTAGAACACGCTCCTATCTCCAATTCATCCTTCCATTTGCCGCTGCCCACTAACTCCTATCTAGGAACCCATGTGCTCAGACCTCAAACGAGATTCCGAGTTAAGGGGAATGAGTTAAAAAGGGAATCCATACCTATAAAGGAAATTAGAAGTTTGTGTAACTGTGGGGCTTTGAGCCGGAGTCCGTTCGGGTTCAAAGGTGTCTAAAGTAGCAAGGCAGGAGATTCAGTTTCGAAAGGAAGAGGTAACCGAGGTTTGGGAGAAAGTAAGTTATAATATCCTTTAGAGTCGAAGTGAAAGTAAAGATAAGAGGAAGAGAAGTGTTGGATTTTATATATGAAGGAGGGGAGGTGAACAGGCTACCTCCTGTTGAACCGGTCGGTTTGGTTTGTGAAGTTGGTCGTTAGACATGTGTGACCTAGTTCGAGTAAGTCGATCGTGTGGGTCGGTCTCTATATGTCGAACGACCCCTTGTTTATGTATAAAGAAAGAGAGAGGAGAAGATAGACTCGGGACTATACAAGATGCCAGGGAAGACTGCCATGTTTTGACCTTCATTGAATACATTCGACTTTTGACAGAAGGAATTGGTTACTGGTTCAAAGCATGTCGTGTTGCCTCACATGACACACTTTGGGGGGGGGGATGTTACCCGGTTGTTTGGCCCGGTTATGAGAGGCTCGGCATGTAAGTGCCGTTCGGCCTGGATACATCGTTCGGCCTCAATATGTGGTTCGGTTGAGGAAGGATGGTGGGTGTCGCCCAGCTGAAGGAAAGGCGTTGTTGGGAACTCAGTGAACATTGCTCGGCGATCTTCGTTCGACCAATACCGCTCGGCAAGGATCTTTTGGCAAGCATCGCTCGGCTCCCTTCGTTCGGCACAACTTCGCTCGACGATCTTCGTTCGAATAGTGTCGCTCGGCAAGGATCATTCGGCAAGCATCGCTCGGGTTCCTTAGTTCGACACAGCATCCCTCGGCAGCCTTCGTTCGAATATTGTCGCTCGGCAACCACCAACCGGCACGAGCATTCGACATAGATGTTTCAAAGCAAGGTGAGGGATTTGACTAATTCGTGGAGGACAACATCCAAGTGAGGGGTTCGGTATTGTTTCATTCCAAGTTCCACCGTGAGTTACTCCGAGTCTTTTGAGGGCTTACTTCGAGTCATTTAATAATCGACCACCAACCAGACATGATGGGTTGGCATTTCTCGATTGGCATTTGTCGTTCGACATGCCTGGCTCAGTGCGCAGAAGTCACTTACTATGGGCCGAAGTACCTTGTTCTTGGGCCCGCGGATGAAGTCTAACCTATCTTCGTCTATAAATAGAGGGGCGGGAGTGCAGTGAAAAGGGACCTTTTTTTCGAGAACTCCGAGGAAACTCTGCCATTTCGAAGACTCATCTATTTTCGATCCAACTTGTAATCAATTTGTTAGTGCACGGATTGTACCTGTATTCAATAATTTGAAGAAGCAATAAAGATTAAACTCAAAGTGGACGTAAGTAGTTACGCCGAACCACTATAATTTTGGTGTTCTTGTTTCCGTAGTTAATTTTGCATACATTTCTCTATTTTAATTTTCTATCTTCATTAATCTCTCTACACAAATCCTTTCTTGGGTGTTAGTGTCAATTTTGGTGCTAACAAGGGCATATTGGGAGATAGCCGCATTCTATTACCTTAATCTTATATATTCTCGTTCGGTATACCATTCACATTCATTTTCTCATTTTCACAAAAACAATCAAAGCGCAAACTAGTAGAAGAGCTGGCCATTAACAAAGGAAGAAAAGAGGAACCCAATCAAAAGCTAGGGATTCAAGCTTAGGGTAAATTAATCTCAATCCAACCTCCTTATCTTAATCAAGGTGAATAATAATCGATATCATCTCTACTTTATTTTATGATCATATGTTTTCGGATTTAAGGTTAAATTCATTTTATGATGTTTTGGATGATGATATGATTGAATTAAAATTTGTTTGATTTAAACAAAATTGTTAAAAATAGGTTTTATGCGGCTTTAGGGCAAAACCGATTGAAATTGATGTTTGAATGCCATGGAAAAATTATATGTTATGTAAAACATGATTTTGGAGTTGGTTTTAATTTTGATAATTTTCCAAGCTATGAAAAGATTATTATGAGTTTTCAAAGGAAAATATGGTTAATATGGTTTAGAAATTTATTTTAGAAATTATATTGAGAATTTGGGTATGAAATTTAGATATGTTAGAAAACATGTTAGAAGTGAATTTCTGTGATTTTTGGGGATTTTTCCTAAATGATTTGCTATGAAAATTAAATTATTTTTGAAGTAGGACTTATTTGCATTGTTGGTTTTGCTTAATGGAAGGGCTTATTTGCTAAATTAATCTTGGTTTAGATCTGAAATTAAGCGGCGGTTATTTTGATAAAGAATTTGAAAAGTTGAGGCAACCAATCACATGTTTACTCATGGGCACGTTAGTTAGAAAGTGTTTGCTTTAATTGGCATTAAATCAGATTTACCTAGAAAAGTGGGTTCCGCCTCTTTCAGAAGTGCCTTTCGACTCCAATGCTTCCACTTCGACCCATTCGAAACCAACCTAGGCCGAAACCAATAAACATGGTATCAATGATATTGGTACGAAGTGGATTGGAGAAAAGCGGAAGGCATGGTGTCGAAAGCATTGCTTCCGATGGGGTCGATACCTTTGCTTTGTTTTTAAAATGTTAGCGACTGCCTTTGTTTTACTAAAGCTTTCGAAGGAGTTGAAACATATGATATTGAAAGGGGTGTTCTAAATAGCTTTCGAAGAAGGTTTCCATCTTTCCCTTTTAAGTATAAGCTTTCAAATGAGTCCTTTGTTTATAAAACAATGCTTTCGAAAACGGTGGTTCCTACCTAGTCGAAACCCTGCTGCCGTTCTTTTACCTTTCAAGTGTATTGAAGTCATCAGTGCTTTCGAAGGGTAGTTTTGTTTTTAAGACATACTAAGCCATTTCCTATAGTTTTCAAAAAGGGGTTAATGGTTTCAAAGGCAATGGTTTCGAAAGGGGTGTCGAAGCGAACCTTCAAGTGTTTCACCCAAATGGTTTATGCTTTCGAAAGGGTGGTGCCGACACCATCAGGTTTTCCCCAACACTTTTATATGATAAAGAATGGTTTCGAAAGGGTTACATTCATGTATATTTGCTTTGACCCAAATGATATTTTTAATATAAACCCAATGATTTCGGAAGGGGTACTTTCAAAGGTTTCGAAAGGGGCACTTTCAATGGTTTCAAAGCTATGCTTCTAAGAGATTATAAGTAATACTTTATTACATTCGAAAGGTTTCGAAAGAGAGGTTTTAAAGTGTTTCGAAAGGTAGGGGCCTAATGTTTTGAAAAGAGATTTATATGCTTTAAAAGGAGGTTATCCAGTGAGGTTGAAAGCAAAGTCTTGAAGGTTTCGAAAGCCTTAGTTTTTCAAAACAAATAAACCAATCTCATTTTAATGGAAAAACGCATGGCTAAGTAAAGGAGTTTTGAAAAGGTTTTAAAAAGAAGCTTTCCTTGATAAAATATTAGGTTAAAGGGATTAACCATGTTTCATATGAAAATAATTTCAAGGATATTAAACCCACAGGAATGGTATTGTTATGTTATTATGTTTGCTTCTTCAAATATATACATTGTAATGAACTCATAATGGTAATTTGGGGAAGGGCAAAATAACCAGCTAGGTTGACCTAGTAGTGAATATAAATTAAATTAATTAAAGATATTTGCAGGGGCCAATAGGTCACAGTAAGCCCATGAAAACTGTGTATAGGAAAAGATATTTGCAGGGGCTAATAGGTTCATAGTAAGCCCGTGAAAACTATGTAGAAATGAAGATGTCAGGAAGACTGGTTCATAGTTAGCCCATGAAAACTATGATTTGATATTGGCAAGGGCCAATAGGTTTATAGTGAACCCATGAAAACTATATCTGGAATAAGATATTGACAAATTTCAATAGATTCCTAGTCAACCCAAGAAAACTGTTAGTCCATAGGATAGTGGTTTTGATGACAACAACTATAGAAGTGTTATAAAATATATATGTGCAGGAAATCTATATGCAGGTATCAACAAAAGAAGACTGTACAGTAAAGAAGACAAAATTGATGAAGACAAAGATCAAGAGTTCAAGATTGAAGACTCATGAGATTCAAGATATTCAAGAGTTCAAGACAAATAATATAGTTAGGTTAGATATTTGTTAAAACTCCTTGAAAGCACTATCATTCTTTTTTATCCAATTTACTCGTGGAATGGAATCCACTTCGTTCTTGTTAAAGGGATGGAACCCTAGTGAGATGGAACTCACGAAATATCTAGTGGAACGGATAGTAGCCCTATTTTGTTATCCACTAATTTTGATTCAAAATGATTTTCAAAATTATCTCTTGTTTTATAAATTGATTTTCAAATATTCCTTTTCAAAAGAAAAACCTTTGTTCACATTTCCAAAAATGTTTTAGCCTCAAAATCATATTTATCATTTTGTTATATTTTGATTTAAAAATTGTCCTTGATATTTTAGCCTCAAAATCTATTTTAATATTATATTTACTTTAGTTTATTTACTTTGATTTTAAATATATTTTAGTATATATACATATATACATTCATAAGTATTTCTACTTCTAAAATACCTTCTACAAATACATAGAGTCCATTTGAATAAAGTTGCATATGTTTTAAATCATCATTTTCAAAGTAAAGCAAATCATCACTTTTTACTAGACCATGTCGACATCCTATTTACTTGTCATGTCGACATGCTTCCCGTTACAGCAAAGGTTGTTTTCAAAAGAAGTGTCTATTCGTTTAAACCTCTTCGAATGGACACATCCATTCATTCTCTATAAATAGAGACTGTTATGGACGTTTTCCAGTAACTACTTTCATTAGTATCTCTCCTCTTTATTCTCTTATCTTATTTTCTAATCATCCTATCCATATTCTGCCGAAATCTTAAGTGAATCAAACCAGAATATCTCTAGTTTGATTCTCTGCCACTCTCTTCAAAGAATCTCAGTGCTTATCAGAGTTATAGATACATTTGTACTCAAAGAAACTTGTGTAGGGTTATAAAGGTGTGATCGTGTCCTTGGAAATCGATCGGGTGAACTTGTGTCCTGTGAATCAAGTGGTTCTACCCAGAGACTTGAGAATCTGGAGGGTGTACCTCGTTGCCTTGGAATCGAGGGATTGTAATCTAGATTATTATTGAATAGAAAGCCGTACGAGTTGTGCGGGACTGGATGTAGGGTAACACCGAACCAGTATAAAGTTCCTGGTGTGTTCTTTCCTTTACTTGCTTTTTATTTATATTTGCATTTATTTGTGATTCTGTGATTTGATCTGTGATTATGTATTTGCATTAAGTTAGTTAATTCAATTTAAATCAAAGAAGTTTTAAAGAAATTCTTAAAACACTATTCACCCCCCCTCTAGTGTTAAATAGCCTTAAGATCATCTTCCGCGTCCCTTTCATTTGGTATCAGAGCAAGGTTTTCAAAAGTTTCATAATTTGAATTTTGAAAATTTTTTAAAATGGCAATTTTTTTTTAAAAAAATTATTAACACTGTTTTCATATGAATATGTCACAAAATCATCATGATATTGTTGTTTAAAATTATATTTAGTTATTTTGAAAAGTCACTTGATTCTTTAAATAGTTATCTTGTTTTGCAGGAGAAGAGTTATGTACAAATGGATATATAATGGAAATTGACAATGAATTGGGTACCAGATCAATTCAAAACTTTGGGTTCTTATCTACAACTTGATTTGATACTATACTTCTCTCCATATGATTTGCAATGTCGCTGGTTTCGTGTGAATCCGTCAAGAAATGACCAAGTTATGGTTAAATGAAGTTTTGGTGAACAAAGAGAAAAAGAAGGCAAAACTGTCAAAGGTATTCTTCAAAATGCATCTAGAGATTTGAGTATTTTGTTCCCACTCCATTTCAGATTGTAGTTCTTGTTCTCGCGGTCGTTTTGATGGGTGGATCATCAAATTCCGATCAAAATTGAGTGAGATATGACAGTTTGAAGTTGGCTATCCAAAATTGAAAAACTGTGTACGGGATCTTCTACATTTCTTCTACTGCTCGGCCTGTTGCATCACAATACCATCCAAATTCGACACCAAACTATTACTAGATCGTAGCCCTTGCCTTCCTCTTCGACTTGCCGCTGGTTTCATCCAATTCCGTTAAGAAACGAAGGAGATATGCCTTCTAGAAGTTTGATAGTATATAGAAAACGGGAAGAAGATGAAGAGGAGAAATTTTTATGAAAAGTGGTGACCGTTGGGCCTATTTATAGTGGTTGAAGTGTCCATTCATTCAAAATTCGAATTCAAAGTTTTGGCGCCAAGTTGGTCAATTTACTAAATCATCTGTATCTTTCTCATACGATCTTCAAATTCAGCAAATGAATATACTACGCTGATCAGAAAAACGAGCCCGTCGCAATAGAACATATCTCGTCGTCAAATTCAGAAAGATATAAATGTGTGGTTCACAACAATGGAGGAACAACAAAGTTAGAAAGATGGAAAGCAAAAATTGGTACGCTTTACTATTATTTCATCTTTATTGTTGCATTTAGAAATATATATCTATGCATTTAGTTAGGTATAGAAATTTATCTCTTTTATAAGTTTTGATATTTTGATCCATATATCGACACACCATAGTATAAATATCGTTATACAAGTCTAAATTTTTTTTTAAAAATCTTTTAAAATGTGTTTTCTTTCAAATAAAATCTACAACTAATTTATTACAACTATACTAAGTAGAAAAGCATACATTCATTCATGATTTCAACTTTTCTAATGTTATTTTTACTTCTCATACTCTATTTCTTTTAAGACACTAATTTTATATTTTTAAGAAATTAGTAGAATGAATTTAGAATGTTAAAATAAGGCTCTATTTATATATTTCTTCAATTAATAAGATTGCACCACATCACATGACCGGAATTTTAGATAGCATTTCTAAAATGCTTCTTTTCTTCTGTAATGTTTTGTAAGCACTGCAAATTCATTTTTATAGCATTTTTGTGTTTTGAAACGCTGTAGAGTTTCAGAAACTTTACACAGCATTTGGTAAAAGCTACAGTTTCTATTTTATAATGTTTTGAATATATTTCATTGCAAAAACCTTTTATAGCATTTTGTAAATGCTGTCTTTTCTGTTTGAAATTTTAAATTATAAAAAAAAACATGATATTTAAACTAAGTATTTTTCTCTATTCTTTTTAGAGTTATTTTCTAACTTATATTAGAATATTTAAAATTAATGTTTAGATATTCTTTAGTAATTAATTAAAATTTAAATGAAAGAGGCCTTAATATAACACATGTTTATTTTAGTTTTTTAATCTTTGTTATTTTTAATATTTCATTATGATACTTTAAAAAAAATGTTTAAACATGTTTCTAAATATTTTAGTCAATAGAAATTTAATATAAAGGTTTTAATTAGTAAGTTAAGAACATGGAAGTTTGGATTATAGTAATTAAAATAATTATAATTAAATAAGTAGGCTATTAATCTTTATAAAAACCATATTTGATCATATATAGTATAAGTCCTTATTCCTTAGCATTTAATTTTGATATTAAGTTTGGTTACTACCTTTCACGATTATGTTACAGTTTTAATACCATTTATTACCTTTAAACTATTGTCTTTACAACTATTTCAGTCACATTCATTAGTTTCCTTAACTTAGGTTTAGTAATTGGTGTGTTTTACCTTTGTTTGGTTGAAGTGTTTTATAATAAATAGGTTGATATATGTATACATACATAGACATACACACACACACACACACACACACACATATATATATATATGCTTGTCAATTAGATATTACTTATCACTCTTGTTTATCTTATAATCTGAATGTCACTTACCGTAGTATATATATCATCATATCATTCTGCATATTATTATTATTTTTTTCTTTATTATCATTTTGTTTCATATTACATATCATTATGCATCCTATTTCATATCACATTTCATTGCATATTACATCATAAATTACAATGCATGAAATATCATAATCATTTGCATCACAAGTTACACTTCATTCTGCATATCATCTCATGCTACATTGCATATGTCATACATTTCATACTGCATTACAAACTACATATTGCATACATGTATACATAACGAGTGTATTTTATTTAGGAGGAGTTTGTAGTATTGTCTTATAATATAGGATTATTAGTTTTTGATGTTTTGATTGACTTGATTGACTTGTTTGACTTGTTTGACTTGATTGATTTGTTTGACTTGTCTGACATGATTAGTTTTGATGAGTGTGTTGAAATATACTTAATAAATAATTTATGTTCTTATATTTGATTTCTAACTATTATAAGCATTATCATAGATTCTTAGTTAGGATAGATAGTAATTTAGGATTAAGTTCTAGTTTTTAGAGTTAAGTATTGATTATTTATGATAACACTATCATTATAATCACATGTTATATAGTATTAGTTTTAGGGAGAGTTATTAGTTTTAGGGGGAGTTCTTAGTTTCGGGGGAGTTATATAGAATTTTATAGTATTATAATTATGGAGTTAGTGTCATTTTTTTGTTGATGACAAAGAGGGAGAAGTATAAAATAGGTTAGTTAGGCATAGATTAAGGGGGAGTTATTAGATTTAGGGGGAGTTATAAGGAGAATATAAATATTTTATAAACAAAGGTTGTCATCATCAAAAAGGGGGAGAATGTTAGTCCATAGGATAGTGGTTTTGATGACAACAACTATAGAAGTGTTATAAAATATATATGTGCAGGAAATCTATATGCAGGTATCAACAAAAGAAGACTGTACAGTAAAGAAGACAAAATTGATGAAGACAAAGATCAAGAGTTCAAGATTGAAGACTCATGAGATTCAAGATATTCAAGAGTTCAAGACAAATAATATAGTTAGGTTAGATATTTGTTAAAACTCCTTGAAAGCACTATCATTCTTTTTTATCCAATTTACTCGTGGAATGGAATCCACTTCGTTCTTGTTAAAGGGATGGAACCCTAGTGAGATGGAACTCACGAAATATCTAGTGGAACGGATAGTAGCCCTATTTTGTTATCCACTAATTTTGATTCAAAATGATTTTCAAAATTATCTCTTGTTTTATAAAATGATTTTCAAATATTCCTTTTCAAAAGAAAAACCTTCGTTCACATTTCCAAAAATGTTTTAGCCTCAAAATCATATTTATCATTTTGTTATATTTTGATTTCAAAATTGTCCTTGATATTTTAGCCTCAAAATCTATTTTAATATTATATTTACTTTAGTTTATTTACTTTGATTTTAAATATATTTTAGTATATATACATATATACATTCATAAGTATTTCTACTTCTAAAATACCTTCTACAAATACATAGAGTCCATTTGAATAAAGTTGCATATGTTTTAAATCATCATTTTCAAAGTAAAGCAAATCATCACTTTTTACTAGACCATGTCGACATCCTATTTACTTGTCATGTCGACATGCTTCCCGTTACAACAAAGGTTGTTTTCAAAAGAAGTGTCTATTCGTTTAAACCTCTTCGAATGGACACATCCATTCATTCTCTATAAATAGAGACTGTTATGGACGTTTTCCAGTAACTACTTTCATTAGTATCTCTCCTCTTTATTCTCTTATCTTATTTTCTAATCATCCTATCCATATTCTGCCGAAATCTTAAGTGAATCAAACCAGAATATCTCTAGTTTGATTCTCTGCCACTCTCTTCAAAGAATCTCAGTGCTTATCAGAGTTATAGATACATTTGTACTCAAAGAAACTTGTGTAGGGTTATAAAGGTGTGATCGTGTCCTTGGAAATCGATCGGGTGAACTTGTGTCCTGTGAATCAAGTGGTTCTACCCAGAGACCTGAGAATCTGGAGGGTGTACCTCGTTGCCTTGGAACCGAGGGATTGTAATCTAGATTATTATTGAATAGAAAGCCGTACGAGTTGTGCGGGACTGGATGTAGGGTAACACCGAACCAGTATAAAATTCCTGGTGTGTTCTTTCCTTTACTTGCTTTTTATTTATATTTGCATTTATTTGTGATTCTGTGATTTGATCTGTGATGGTGTATTTGCATTAAGTTAGTTAATTCAATTTAAATCAAAGAAGTTTTAAAGAAATTCTTAAAACACTATTCACCCCCCCTCTAGTGTTAAATAGCCTTAAGATCATCTTCCGCGTCCCTTTCAAAAACTAGGATAAGAGGAAAGATATTGGAGTTACCAATAGGTTCAGGGAGAACCCATGAAACAGTAAAGATATTGGCAGGGGCCAATAGGTTCTTAGTGATCCCATGAAAACTATGTAACTGGACAGCGAGTCCTTAATCATTAAACAGGTTATTAGTAAGGCCATGGAAATTAATAGGTTAATAGTAACCCTAGAAACTATAACTGAGACAGATAGTCAAAATGAATGGGGATGGGTAATCCAGAATTGATTTACTTGTTTTGCATATCATCATATTATTTGAGATGTTTTAACCATTGTGGATGCAGGAGCACAGAATATGGTTTTATAAAGGTTTTAGGATACTAATGAGGGGAAAACCAGTTCCGCTAAGCGGCGTGGTCTCACTAGATATGTAAATTGTTTGGAATGGTAGATTATTATTCATACTAGGCTTTATGTCTGACTCGAAGTTTATGTTTCCCCCTTAAACTCTCGGGTACTCAATATTTTAAGTAGTTTGAGAGTTGAGGTTTTCAGGTATCACTTTAGACGAATAAGCTTCTGGAGATCTGCATGAGGCACAATAGCTATCTGGAGTTCTCTTTTATTTTGATTCCGCTGTGTTATTGTAGTAAAGGCAAAGTTGTTAAATTGCTTATATATATACTTTGATCATCCAAGGGGCATCTTTATATGTCGCTTTTGGCGTATGTTGTAATAAATATATTTACTCTGAACGTGGTTCTCGTATTGGGATTATGTAATGAATTTGAAATGTTTTGAAATGGAATGTAGAACTGGTTTGATGTTTTAATCTTTTTCCATATTACTGTGTTTCTGTGCATCAATGTATCTAACATTATCATATTTGGTCACCGAGGATTAATAACTATGGATGACTGCAACATCCGTAGCCATTATTTTTGGGCCTCCAAGTAGGGGATGTTACAGAGTTACTCGATTTAATACGTAACAAGCATTAGCAACTGCTTCGGCCCAAAAATTCTTTGGTAAGCTACTGCCATTTAGGTGAGTTCGAGCACATTCTTGCAAGGTGCGATTTTTTATTTCGACTACTCTATTTTGTTGTGGTGTTCGTGGAAATGAAAAATTATAAGTAATTCCCTTCTTATTACAAAAGTTCGTAAATAATACATTTTTAAATTCTCCACCGTGATCACTTCTTATGCTTTTTATTTTTAAATCCATTAGAGTTTTGATTCGTTTAGCAGAGTTTTAAACATTTCAAATGTATCACTTTTATGTTTTATAAATAACATCCAAGTATACCTTGAAAAATCGTCTACAATTAAAAAAACATATTTATTATGATTTATTGAACGTACTTGAGTTGGACCAAATAAGTCCAAATGGAGTAATTCAATAGGTTGTTTAGTAGTGATTTCCATTTTAGATTTAAACGAGCTTTTATATAATTTTCCAAGTTAACATGCATCACATAGATTTTTAACTTTGAAATTTATTTTGGGTAATCCTCTTACCAAATTGTTTTTAGCTAATTTGTTTATATATTTGAAATTTATATGAGAAAATCTTTTATGCCATATCCATGGATCATTATGATTTGCGGTTAAACGTAAATCATTATTATGATTAATATTCATGTTTATAATATAAATATTTCGATTTCTTGTTCCTTAAAAAATTAAATTTTAATTTTATCAAAGATATTGCATTTATCTTTTTCAAAATCAATTCTAAATCCCTTATCGCATAATTAGCTTATACTAAGCAAATTATGTTTTAAATTTTTAACTAATAAAACATTTGAAACAATAGGAGAAGTAAATGTACTGACATTGGTGACGTTTCCAATTTCGATAAAATATCCTTTGGAATTATCCCCAAAAGTGATTGTGCCTCCTTCCATGTAAGTGATGTTTGATAGCATGTGTGCATTTCTCGTCATATGTTTGGAGCATCCACTATCGAGTATCCATTTATCCTTTTTTTGGGTACCTGCAAAATAATAAAGAGTTTTAATTGGTTTCCACATCCATTGTTAGGGTCCTATGGGTTAGTAGGAGAAGGTAGCCATACCCATAAGGGTTTGGAACCTTTAGAAATGTAATTTTCATTATGAACTATCTCTTTTAGATATACATCTATATGTTTTTGTCTAATCAATTTGTTATTTGTTTTAGGAATCCATACCTTAACCATTTTTGTTCCCTTATTATCATATTTAGATTTTGTTTTTCTAAAATTTGTATATAATGTACTAAACTTCTTAAAAGTTTGATTATTATTAGAGACCAGATTATTTTTAGAACGTTTATGATTATTTTTGTTAAAACCTAAACCATTACTATTTCCTGAAGGTTTTGAAATCTTTATCAAATTATCTTGATTTTTCTTTCCTTTATTAAACTTTGAAACATTGTTAGTAATTTTTAAACACCCCACACCCCTTAAAAGTAAAAGTAACAGACTCTTCAATAGTTCTAGTATATATAAAAGGAAACAAAGGAAATAGGAGAGATAAAGCTGGAAATAAATATGAATTAACTAGTACTCAAATAAAAAGATAGGTTAACTTTGATTGTTTGCACTTGTCCTTGATAGCTTCTTTGATTAGACTGAATTTCTAATTCTACCCTCTGATCGACCTGCTACTCCATAACATCTACTGTGGACCGGACGTTTCCCTACACAATAGACTTTGATGTTTACGAAAGACACACTTACTAAGCGCTTGGAACTCATAGTGATTACTGAGCATTGAAATGGAAGTCACACGCGTAACTTCCACCATGCCCATACTACCTGTTGCTCCCTCTTTTGACCTTTTATTTACCCTAGTCAGCATAAGAGTGCCCCTTGCCTCACTTCAGGATTATGTAAAGCACCTCGTCTCACTTCACAGTTATGTGAAACACCATGTCCATAGAAAAATAGGGGAAATGCTGCCGGTATCGGTCCCTATCAAACAAAAATCTAGTTGCGCCCCTTGTTCAAATCCCCTTGATTTGAACTGCCATAGATTGACCTTTTACTACCACTATAAGCATAAGTGTACCCCTCGCCTCACTTCAAGATTATGTGAAGCACCTCATCTCACTTCAGGATTATGTGAAACATCGTAACCATAGAAATATTAGGGGAATGCTATTTGGTACAGGTCCTACTCTTATCTTTGCTTATTAACTTAGATAAATTATTTAAATAAGCCTTTATTTTTATCAATTACTATTATTGCTTATTAATTTATCCTATGTCTTAAAATAAGCGCCATAGTTCCCATAGTTTCCATTGTTTATCAATTTATAACTTACGTTATAATCATGCTTATTACTTAACCCAAGGTCTAAGTGTGAAAATAAGCTTCTTTGTTCTTTTATTCTTTTTGGTTATAATTCTAAGTTAAAACTAGGCCAATCTTCTTAATTTAGTCCAATTAATATCATAATTAGGCATAATTTCAGTCATATTCCAATTATATTACAGCCTTTGTGATTTACATCTCATATTCCATTATTTTAGATTTCTTATAATTTAATCCAATTTCGCGTTAATTCTATTCTAATCCATACTCGAAGAAGAAGAAGGAGAAATAAAAGAAAACCGAAAATAGAAGGAAATCCAAGGCATAGGAAGAAGATGTAAATAACGCATAAATAATAGTAAATAAATTAAAATACTGTAAATAAACTGTAATTAAATGGGAAAAGCTATAATTAACAGAAATAAACTAAATTAACTGAAAAGCATAGCTAGAAGGAATAGACTAAAAATAATTCTAAAAACTGTAAATAAACGACTAAAAAGGTTACTCCAAAAATTGTAGTTAAACTATAACTATTGGAAACCCTATTATTTTAAATTACTTAAAGAAATTTAAAATAATTACAATCACTCACCTCTGGTCCTTAGCTCTTCCCTTTAGGCCTTCACGGATCCACTTGGGGGTATTAAAATATTTTTATTAAAAAGATTCTCTCCTTGGAAAATTATTCCTTTTAGGGTCCTTCCTGAAAAGGTAAACCCAAGCGAGAAAATCTAGAATGAGAAAAAGTATTAGGCCTGGGGTTCTATTTATAGGGGTAAAAGTGGATCTCAGATCGTTGGATTTGGGGATTGAATAGGATGCAACCACGTCATGGGCTTAATAAGGGCCATCAAATGCATGAATGGAAGGACCAGATGAAGCCAAATAATGCAAATTAAGTGTTCAACTTTCGAACGAACGAATGCCCGTTCGTTCGTTAAAATAGACAGGCGGGTCGACCAGGCGGTCGACCGCCCTTTTGCCCAGGTCGACCGGTCGGTCGACCAAGCCTTTATATATATTATTTTTTTCGTTTCTTTGATTATTTTGTTCCTTGCTCATATTAACTCGGATTCTGACGTTCTATATATGGAAATTGACCAGAAAATTACCACGGACACAATGGTGCAACTCCCGTGGCTCAGTTCTGATAATTTCACAAGGTTATTTTATTATTTAATTAATTAACGAATTAATTATTACGGGTTAAATTTTGGGTTGTTACATTCTCCCCTCCTTAAGGGATTTCGTCCCCGAAATCTCTAAGGATAAAATAATGTACTAAATGTTTTCATCCAATTCTACAACCAACTACTTAATCATCGAAGATTCATCCATTATCCTTAAGTTTTTCTAATGCAATTTATGATTCTTATGCAATTAGTGTAGTGTAAATGTTCATATCTAATGCAAAAGATTAGGCGGTCCACCGATTCAGTTGACCTCCTTTTATGCAATCATGTCTGTGCCATGTACCCAAATGAATGCAAAAATTCCCTAATGACAACTAATAGTTCTATAAGCGTGCTACAAACATCATTCAAATGCAACAATCATGTGGTAATCATCCATTTATAGCAACCATGAGAAATAGAATAAAAATGCACACACATCCATATGCATATGCTTTAGTGTCCTAGTTAGGCCGATCCCTAAAGAATAATAGTGCCTAGTGTACCTATATGCGTCTATTAGCATCCACTAGCAAACACTTGCAACCACTAGCGTGCATCATTCATAACATGTTCTAATAACATGTTTACATCAAATCCTACCATCCATAGGTTAAATCCTAAGTTCTACCCTCCCAAAGGATAATAAAGGAAAGAACATATTCAAAACTAAAGATGGAAATAGGAAATTCTAAAAAATTACTATCGAAAAGATGAGGATAGGAAGTACGAATCTTCTCTTCTACTTCCCAAGTGGCGTCTGCAAAATCATCTCCCCATTGCACCTTTACTAGAGGAACCTCCTTATACCTTAGTCGCTTGATGTCTCTTCTAATAATCTTCGTGGGGATACGCCGAACAGATGCTTCCCTTTCTACCTCCACCTCCTCTAACTAACTAGGCTCTACAACCTCCGCCGAGTCATGTAAGAACTTTCGCAAATGCGAAACATGGAAAACGTTGTGCACTCCTGCGAGCCTATCTGGTAACTTCACTCGGTAATCCATCTTCCCAACTCTCTCTATGATAGGAAATGGTCCAACAAATCTGGAGGCTAACTTTCCATTCGATCCAAACCTTACCACCTTCCTAAGCGGGGATACTTTGATAAAAACTAAGTCTCCAACCTCAAACTCAATGTCTCTCCTTCGCTTATCCGCATAAGACTTCTGCCTATCTTGGGCTGTCTTCATCCTTCGTTGAATTAAATCCACTCTCTCTGATGTCTCTCTCACCATGTCAGGCCCAAGTAGCAACTTCTCCGTAGACTCCACCCAAAATGAAGGGGACTTGCAAGGCCTCCCATATAAAGCCTCAAATGGTGCCATTCCTATGCTCGCTTGGTAACTGTTATTATACGCAAACTCAACCAACGGAAGATGCTCCTCCAAAGTTCCTCCAAAGTCCAAAATGCACATCCATAGCAAATCCTCAAGCACTCTATTCACTCTCTCCGTTTGGCCATCCGTCTGTGGGCGATAGGCCGTACTCAATCTATGTTGCGTCCCTAATGCCTCTTGTAAGCTTCTCCAAAACTCACTAGTGAAAATGAGATCTCTATCACTCACCATGATAGAAGGGACTCCATGAAGTCGGACTATCTCTCGAATATAAAAGGGATGCCAAATATGATGTCGTGCACTTACTCTTAACTGGGATGAAGTGGGCACTCTTGGTCAACCAATCGACATTCACCCAAATGCTGGTATTCCCCTTCCTAGAACTGGGTAAACCATCTATAAAATCCATAGAAATACTGTCCCACTTCCATTCTGGCAGATCTAAGGGCTGAAGTAATCCAACGGGCTTCTGCTGCTCTATTTTACCCTTTGGCAAATGAGGCAATTAGCTACGAACTCTGCCACGTCCTTCTTCATGCCATCCCAATAGAACATCCTCTTCATATCCCGATACAATTTGTCACCACCCAGATGAATAGTCATACGGAAATGGTGTGCCTCCTCCAAAACCGCTCTCAACAAATCACTGGTGCAAGGAACACAAAGCCTCCCATCTCTCTTAAGCCATCCTTTGCTATCAATGGAATAATGTTGGAGATGTCTAGAGACCTCTCCTCGGCTAATCCTATCCATCACATCCATAAGCTCCGAGTCCTCTCACTGCCTTGAGCCAAACTGATCCATAAGGGTAAGCCTCGCCTCTAACGTTGCCAACAATCCACGAGTAATGTCTGTAGAGGGCTTAAAATCAAATGTAGAAATAAACTCCAAGCTCCTCCACTCTATGAACAAAGGACTAAGGGTCGCTTTCTTTCTACTCAATGCTTCTGCGACCACATTACCCTTGCCAGGGGTATAAGCAATCTCAAAATCACACGAGGCTAAAAACTCCATCCACCTCTGTTTCCTCAAGTTCAAGTCCTTCTGCGAGAATAGGTACTTCAGTGACTTAGGTCGGTGAAAAGCTCGAACCTCTCTCCAAGCAAATAGTGCCTCCAAGACTTGAGTGCAAAAACTATGGCAGTCAACTCCAAATCGTGGGTAGGGTAGTTCTTCTCATGTGCCCTCAACGGCCTACTACCATAGCATTTGCATCAATACCGCTCCTAGGCCCGTCCCACATGCATCAGTGTATACAGTAAAAAGCTTAGCTCCATCGGGTAGTAATAACACTGGTGCACTAGTAAGGGCTCTCTTAAGCTTTGTGAAGGAATCCTCACAATCCACGTCCCACATGAAAGTTTTATTCTTCTTAGAAAGGCGTGTGAGTGGTGCCGAAATCTTGGCAAAGTCTCTAATGAACTTTTTATAATAGCCAGCTAATCCTTGGAAGCTCCTAACCTCGGTGCCGTTCTTGGGGACCTTCCAATCTTGTACTGCAATAACCTTGGCAGGGTCAATAGCCAAACCTTCCTTTGAGACCACGTGCCCCAAGAAACGTACCTCCTCTCTCCAAAAGTGACACTTTGAAAACTTAGCTCTCAAATGGTGACTATGAAGTGTGCGAAGAACTTCGTCTAAATCAATAGCATGCTCCTCCATATTCTTGGAAAATACCAAGATGTCATCCACGAATACCACTACGAATTTATTTAGGACTTCTCTAAAGACACGGCTCATCAAATCTACAAAGTAGGCTGGGGCATTGGTTAGCCCAAAAGGCATAACCCACCACTCATAAAGTCAGTCTGGAGTCCTAAACACAGTCTTATCTATGTTATCATCGGCGACTCTAAGCTGATGGAATCCCGTGGCTAAATCAAGCCGGGAGAATACCGAAGAGACAACTAACTGGTCAAAAAAATCATCAATCCTAGGGAGTGGATATCGGTTCTTCTTTGTGAGCTTATTTAATTCTCTATAATCAACGCAAAGTCGAAGAGAACAATCTGCCTTAGTAGCAAAGACGACTGGTGCTCCCTAATCTGATATGCTCCTTCTTATGAATCCCTTCTCCAAAAGCTCACAAATTTGCTTGCTCAATTCCTTCCTCTCTCTAGGTGCCGTGTGCCTCATTGGTAACGCTACTGGCTTAGCATTATCGGTCAAATAAATTCTGAAGTCAATCTCTCTCTTAGGGGGTAGTTCCCTAACCTCCTAAAAGATGTCCGAAAAATCTCCGACTACAGGAACTGAATCAAGCTCTGTTGAAGATGAATCGAGGGAATAGAGAAAACTCAACATGACTAACCCTTGCGGGTCGCAAGATACCTCGATAGTCCTACCACTACATTCTCTAATCTAACGACTCTCCTCTCGCAGTCTAATATAGCTCCATATGTGGATAGCCAATCCATACCCAAAATCATCCCATACCCCGAGAATCCCAAAACATAGGCGTCGTAGTCAAATTCTATGCCTAGGATATCAAATTTCAAACCCCTACAAACCATAGACAAATGTGCCGATCCACCTATGGGGTTCGAAACAATAATGGGGCCCACTACTAAAGAAATGTCTAAGTGCAAACAATCCACAAGAGAACTAGAGATAAAAGAGTGTGATGCTCCAGAATGAATAAAATCCGAATGGGAAAATCAGATATAGAAATCAAACCTTCAATTGTGACTTTCCTACCTCTATCCGGAATGCTGCCCGAAGGTGCTGCATCTAATGCCAGGATTTGCGCGACTGGTGCACTAGTCCCCTGCCTTGCTCTCTAAGGCCAATTCCTACTCAAGTGACCGGGCTGTCCACAATTGAAGCACTTTCCCTTCATCTTATCCCTTCTGCAATCCTTGGCGACATGTCCAACAATCCCACATTTACCGCACTTCAAACCTTTCTTAATCTGCTTCTGAGGGCCATCGCCTTTCTTCTTCTCCTTATTGTTTTTCCACCACTTCTTCTTTGAACCATCTGACTTAACCACTTCTTTAGACTCTCCTTCCTTGATTGCATCTGACATAAGCTCCATCTCCACCAAAGACTCATAAGTAGCTCCCATCGGTACATGAGTCAACAATAATCCCTGAAGGGGTTGATTCAATCCCTTCGCAAACTTCATAGCTTTCTTGTGCGGCGTATTCACCAACTCCATACCAAATCATGACAATTCATTGAACTAATTGATGTATTCCTTAACAAACAAACTCCCTTGCTTCAAATTGATAAACCATTCCAGCTGAACACTCTCTTCCGCTTGAGACAAAAACTTCCTCTCAAACCTCTGCCTAAACCCATTCCAACTGACTTTTCTTCCTTCCATCTCAACAACCTCCCACCAATAAGAAGCCTCCTCTTTTAGCTACAAGAGGCTAGCTGAACTCGCTGATGGTCCTCCAATCCCAATAAGCCAAATATCCTCTCGGTGTCCTTGAGCCAAGCTCTTGCCTCCACAAAAGTCTCCTTGCCAGAAAAAGTCTTTCCACCCAAACTCGCAAAATCCTTACAGAGCTTAGAGAAATTGATTGAGGCAGGCGGGTTGATGGGGTTCCCATCTGCTGGTGTAGGATTAGGCGATGACCTGTGCACCTCTGGAGTCATGGCTTATAAGTACCTACGAAACCAGGCTGGGACTGGAATGCCATCGGGAAGGTTTGGGGCATCGGCCATTCTACAAAAAGAAAAAAGATAGTTTAGGAAAGAGTTAAAGGGAGATTGAACTGGACTTATAAGGGGATTTTTATAAAAACTCTTTTATACTTAAAAACATTTTTAAGAGTTCTTTTCTGAAAAATACTTTTGAAACAAGTTATTTCGGAAAATACTTTACTTTTAAAATAAATTTTTAGGGATCCTATAACCTTAGGCTATGATACCAAGTGAAACACCCCACACCCCTTAATATACCCAAAAGGACACATTAAAAGGCGTGGTGCGTTGTAGGTATAACTGAAACTAACAGAGACTAAGATTCACAAGACAAAAATAGGTTAAAACAGCGGAAACTAAAATAATAACTTATTCAAATTTTTTTTTTCATAATTGCTTCATGAACCAAATAAATCAAATACCAAATACAACATACATGTCTCAAAACCCAATATGTCTCATGAAATAAAAACTCGTAGTCTCAAAAAAATCAGAGTATAAATATCCCTCTCAAGTGCCAGTACAAAGAAAGAAAATGGAAATAAAAGTAGGGAAATACATAACAGAATCTTCTCCAAGAAACCTCCGAGCAACTGCAATTTACTGCCCTCTCCCTTGATTGCCTATGAAGGGAAAGGGGAAAATAGAGGAGTGGGTTAGACTAAAAGTCTGGTGAATGATAGTAACTACTAGAATCTTTAAGCAAAGTAAAAGTAATAGGCTCTTCAATAGTTCTAGTATATATAAAAGGAAACAAAGGAAATAGGAGAGATAAAGCTGGAAATAAATACGAATTAACTAGTACTCAAATAAATAAGATAGGTTAACTTTGATTGTTTGCACTTGTCCTTGATAGCTGCTTTGATTAGGCTGAATTTCTAATTCTACCCTCTGATAGGCCTGCTACTCCATAGAATATATTGTGGACCAGACGTTTCCCTACACAGTAGATTTTGGTGTCTACGAAAGACACACTTACTATGCGCTTGGAACTCATAGCGATTACTGAGCACCGAAATGGAAGTCGCACGCGTAACTGCCACCATGCCCATGCTACATGTTGCTCCCTATTTTGACCTTTTATTTAACCTAGTCAACATAAGTGTGCCCCTCGCCTCACTTCTGGATTTCGTGAAGCACCTCGTCTCACTTCAGGGTTAGGTGAAATACCGTGTCCATAGAAAAATAGGGGAAATGCTGCCGATACTGGTCCCTATCAAACAAAAATTTAGTTGCACCCCTTTTCAAATCCCCTTGATTTTAAATGCCATAGATTGACCGTTTACTACCACTATAAGCATAAGTGTACCCCTCGCCTCACTTCAGGATTATGTGAAGCACCTCGTCTCACGTCAGGATTATGTGAAACACCGTAACCATAGAAATATTAGGGGAATGCTATTTGGTACATGTCCTACTCTTATCTTTGCTTATTAACTTAGGTAAATTATTTAAATAAGCCTTTATTTTTATCAATTACTATTATTGCTTATTAATTTATCCTAAGTCTTAAAATACGCGCCATAGTTTCCATAGTTTACCATAGTTTCCATAGTTTATCAATTTATAACTTACGTTATAATCATGCTTACTACTTAACCTAAGGTCAAAGTGTGAAAATAAGCTTCTTTCTTCTTTTATTCTTTTTGTTATAATTCTAAGTTATAACCTGGCCAATCTTCTTAATTTAGTCTAATTAATATCATAATTATGCATAATTTTAGTCCTATTCCAATTATATTACAGTCTTTGTGATTTACATCTCATATTCCGTTATTTCAGATTTCTTATAATTTAATCCAATTTCGCGTTAATTCTATTCTAATCCATACGCAAAGAAGAAGAAGGAGAAATAAAAGAAAACTGAAAATATAAGGAAATCCAATACGTAGGAAAAAGATGTAAATAACGCATAAATAATAGTAAATAAATTAAAATACTGTAAATAAACTGTAATTAAATGGGAAAAGCTATAATTAACAGAAATAAACTAAAATTAACTGAAAAGAATAGCTAGAAGGAATAGACTAAAAATAATTCTAAAAAATGTAAATAAACTACTAAAAAGGTTACTCCAAAATTGTAGTTAAACTACAACTATTGGAAACTCTATTATTTTAAATTACTTAAAGAAATTTGAAATAATTACAATCACTCACCTCTGGTCCTTAGCTCTTCCCTTTAGGCCTTCACGGATCCACTTGGGGGTATTAAAATATTTTTATTAAAAGATTCTCTCCTTGGAAAATTATTCCTTTTAGGGTCCTTCCTGAAAAGGCGAACCCAAGCAGAGAAAATATAGAGTGAGAAAAAAGTGTTAGGCCTAGGGTTCTATTTATAGGGGTTGAAGTAGATCTTAGACCGTTGATTCAGGGATTGAATAGGATGCAACCACATCATAGGCTTAATAGGGGCCATCGGGTGCATGAATGGAAAGACCAGATGAAGCCAAATAATGCAAATTACATGTTCAACTTTCGAACGAACAAATGCGCGTTCATTCGTTAAAATAGACTGGCGGGTCGACCGGGCAGTCGACCGCCCTTTTGCCCAGGTCGACCTAGCCTTTATATTATTTTTTTCGTTTCTTTGATTATTTTGTTCCTTGCTCATAATAACTCGGATTCTAACGTTCTATGTATGGAAATTGACCAGAAAATTACCACGGACACAATGGTGGAACTCCCGTGGCTCAATTCTAATAATTTCACAAGGTTATTTTATTATTTAATTAATTAATGAATTAATTATTACGGGTTAAATTTCGGGTTGTTACAAATTTTGTCTAATTTATTTCTAAGGTTGGAAATTTCTGTATCAGCTAATTCTAATTTTTGTAATTCATACTTTTATTTCTCTATATCATGTGTTAGAGTAGCATTTTGAGATGATAGTTTTTTGCATTCTTTTTGTGCTAATTCTAATTCTTCTTCTAAAATAATTTTCTTGTCTTTTAACATTCCAATTTCTAATTCAGCTCTATTTAATTTTCCTAACATTTATTTATTTAATTTCTTTAATTCTCTATACTTGTCATCTAATTCTATACTAATTTCAAGAAGCTCATCATATGTTAATTCAGGACGTACCTCATCTGTGCTAGCCATGAAGCAAACATTTGCTTGTTCTGTGTCACCGTCACTATCGAATAAAGAGGAAGAGTCAGTGTCATCCCAAGTTACTTGAAATGCTCTTCTCTTTTTCTTAAAATTTTTGAATTTGTCTTCCTTTTATCATTGTTGAGCAGTGGACAGTCTTTCTTCATATGGCCAAATTTATCACACCTGAAGCATTTTGTTGATGTTTTATTTGAGGAATTAGAGTTGCTGTTGTTTTGGAAATTTCGTCATTTTTTGAACTACTTGAACTTGTTGTAATTTCTAGCGATGAACACAACCTCATCTTCTTCCGAGTCGGAATTGTCGTTGTTTGCCTGAAATGCGATGTTTTTCCTTTCTTGATTTTGTTCTTTTCTTGCTTGTAAATTTGCTTCATACAACATCAGATTTCCTATTAACTCTTCCACTTTGAGTTGGAAAGATCGTTAGCTTCTTCGATGGCTAAAACTTTTCTTTCCCATTCGTTTGTCGGAGAGTTCAAAATTCATGTAACTAAATTAAAATCAGTGAATTTTACTCCTAGTTCCATAAGATCATGCTGTATAGTTCGAAACCTAGCATACATGTCAATAATCGACTCATTTGATTTCATTTTAAAAGATGAAAATTAGTTTTGTAGAATAGAAATTTTTGTTTGCTTGAATTTATTTGTGCCTTCATGGGTAATTTGTAATGTACGCCATATATCATAAGCAGTAGTGCACAACATGACTCGTGAAAATTCATTTTTATCCAGTGAGCAAAATAAAACATTCATAGCTTTGGCATTGTTAGATGCATCTGCTTTTTGTGCATCAGTCCATGTGCCTATATCAGTGTTAGGTGCTTCATATTTATT
The DNA here is from genome assembly GCA_030737815.1 of Allium fistulosum. Lineage (NCBI taxonomy): Eukaryota > Viridiplantae > Streptophyta > Magnoliopsida > Asparagales > Amaryllidaceae > Allium > Allium fistulosum. The sequence continues at coordinate 1,118,838,434 of CM060904.1, read as the reverse complement.
TTGAGTTGCTAACTATATTTCTAAACCATTTGCTTCCATAAAAATTCGCATGCGTGTTGACCAATAAGCATAATGAGAGCCAGTGAATAGCGAGGGACGTGCAGTTGATTGACCTTCTTGAAATGTACTTTCCATATTAATAATTTCAATTATGTGTTACTGTATATTGAAATGACCAAGCTCTGATACCAATTGAAAGTTTAGTGGACCGTATACTATCTAACTTGTGTGTAATATGCAGGTATATAAATCAATGCAATAGTAGACAATAAATAATATAATATAAAAAGCATGCAAACCGGAGTTTTTACACTGGTTAGGACTTCCCATCCTACGTCCAGTCCCGAAGCTCCCCTTCGGAATTTTCTTTAAACAAAGTACCCTCACTTTTCCTAGAGGAACATGCTTAATACAAAAGTGTCTTTGATAATCTTGTGTTTCAATAACACGGTTTTTGACTTATAGTACAAATCTTCCTATGATCTCCTTTGAGTATATGAATATGATTGCTTTGAGTTGTAGGAAGTGATATAACCAAAAGGTTATAATGGTGTAATGACCCAAGATTTTAGGAATTTATTCTGAAAAATATAAATAAGTTTAAAATAATTTTTAAACAAATTTTAAAGGGGAATTAATATAGCTTGATATAGTGTATCTGTATGTGTGTACATGTGTGCACAGGAAATGCACATGAACTAAAGCTAAATTCCTGAACTCTAAGAATAAATACATGTTGATGTGTATGGAAATATATATATATATATATATATTAAATTCTTAAAAGCTATATGCATAAGTAAATATATATATATATATGGATGCTACTGAGTATTTTTGAGTGTACATGTACATGTGTGTGTCAGTACAAAATGATGTATAAATATATACATATGAGTATACTAATTAATTCAGTAAGATTTATATACATATAAATATATAGATATGTTAATAAGGTACTAGAGTTCAAATCAGCAAAATAAAATATACCAACATATTTTAAATATAGGCAGAAAGAAAAAGAATGAAGATATAAAAGGAGTAATCCTCTTATAAATAAATAAAGGAAGTACATACCATTTACATGAAAGCTAAAAATAGAAAAAAATAAGATAAAACAGAGAAATACTTGGTATAGGCAGAATTAGGAAGAGTATTTGATAAATAATGAAATCAAGTCACACTTTTAGCATGATAGTAGACAAAGGAAAAAGTATTTTCTGGAAAATAAAATTTCTGAAATTAACCAAAAAGATATAACCACTTTTCTCTTCACAAACTCAAGCCGGGGAGGGTAAGATTTTGGGTTTAAAAAAAACTAAATGAAAATGGCATGATTTTTTATGGGCAAAAATGACTTTAGCCAACATCTTAAACCCTAAGAAAAACCCTGCATAAATAGGCAGTGAGATAAGAAACCTTCTTCTTCCCGGATAGCTCTTGAGAAAAATATATAGATATTATATAAATATAATACAAGTAAAGAAAAGGGTTGGAGGTAGAAGCTTACCAATCAACTGGGAAGTGGAAGAGAGCTAGGTGAGAAAGCTCACTCAAAATCTAAGGCAATAAGTCCTAATGTAGGCAGCCAGTTATAAGTAATTTTCTTGAAAGTGTATTTTCATATGTGAATGCTTATCTGTGATTTTAGAACTGAAAATGTTTTGATTCTCTCTAGTTTTTCTACTTGTTTTATTATATGAAAGTTTTAAGTATTGTTAGTATACATATATGTTTTATAAACCCAGATCTCTGATATGTTAATGTTTAGGAACACAAACAAATACCCAGAAAATAAAATGTTGAAAATAGGCAAGTAGTATTGGTTTTGGCTCAACCCAGAAAGATGTAAACAATGTTGAGCTGCAATATACTCATGTATAAGTGCTGAGGCTTGAGACAAAAAGAAATTAGGGGTGGAATAGGGTTGCCTATGTGCTGATGCTCCTGATTCAATGAAAATATATAAATGTTCATATGCATAGCAAACAAATTTTGTGATTCAGTGAAACTTGGTCATTCTGAGTTTAACTCAAGCACAAATGTTTGCAAAAGGAAAAACTCTCTCAAAAGCCATAAGCCAATGTTAGTTGCCTATACCCCTTTTTAAAATACCAGAATATATATATATATATATACATACAGAATTTTATTTATTTAGTCACTAATGGTTGTTTGCCTGTTTGTCTCTGTTTGGTTATGAATAATATGAGATGCCATGATATGGATGTTTTAGTTAGTGAAATGGATCACTGAATGGTTTAGTCATGAAAAATCAAAAGAGTTATTATTAACTTAAAACCTGATTAGGAAATTGGGGTCAAGAACACTGCAGGAATGACTTGTTTTCTTGAGTAATACAAGTTGACACATGGCTTGTTTAAGTCCTGAGATCTTTGTGTAATGGAGTGAATTAGTTCATTGCAGTGTGTCCATTGATTCAATTAATTGTAGATGAGACCAAGATAGATAAATATATCAAGGTAAGAGAATTTGATATAAAAGAGGAACTAGAGTTTTCCTGGAATGAAATCTGGACAATGAATAAATGATTTAATTCATTTTGGGTGATTTCCTTGTTTGTATGGGTGTTTATTTGATTAATGCTTGAAATATATGAATATATGAATGTACCATGTCTTCTTGAGGTTTTGGAAAGGCAGACTTAAGTGTGCACCTGCACACTGACACAGAACATGCACACATGAACTACTTGTTTTCTAAAGACAGAGTTATATACATATATTCATGTTTTAACTTTAATTTGATTTACAACTTGTTTTAGTGGATTTTCTCATACTAGACATGTTTCTGACCCTAGTGTGCTAATGGCATATGGGGTGTCCAATTTAATATGGGGCAGCTTCAAATGCATTTTCATGGATTGCAGCAACTAAGTAGGAGTAGGAGCAAGGCTTTGAGAAGAAGATTATAGCATGCTAACCATAGTTAGATAAGAGCCTAAATGATGAAATCTTCATGTATTGATAAATTTAAATTGCTACATGTATTGAGTATTGAATACTGTATGGATATTGTGCTAAGTATTTTGCTAAGAAATTGACTTGTAACTGGAATCCATAAATCAAGATATTGTCTGATATGTTAAAGTAGTTAATCTAAATCTTGTAAGTGAATTGAGCAAGAACAGCAAGATAAATAGGGTGGTTACATTTTATAAATGTATTAGTCAATCTTGAGTGTTTGAAAAAGATTTAAGTTTTGGGAAATCTGGATAGTTAAATCTCAGAATAATTAAATGGTTTTATTTTTCTAACATGGTATATGTATACAAAAGATAATAAGCATAGGGAGAATGTATTTTATATGACTGTAATGTTTCCATAATTCAACTTGTTTTATACAAATGTTTTTATACCTTATTTTTTTAAATAAAGGAAGAATCTGTAATATGGGAGTTGAAAGCAAGATCCATAATAGTTGCAGTTATATACACCTATAAACATGTTTTGTACAGATATTAACACACCTGTTACCTTTGTATTTTTTTTAACATGAATCTAAAGTCCATTTCACTCAGGTTTTGATCATATGCATTTTTAAGACCCTATGGGTTACACTAGAACAAAGAGCCTAGTAGAACCATGTTATGGATGCTCATGGCTACAGGAAACTCAGACATGTTTGCATTTGTTTTAGCTTAGCATCCTAGTATCTAAGAATTAAGTTTTGAATGTGATATATCACTTAAAAATATTCCAGAAAAGGGCTTGTACTCTAGACAGATTTTATAGGAAAATCAAACATAGATAATGATAGGAACTTATATCATTTTCCCAGGGCACAAGGACCAAACCATTAATCTATAGACAATCATATTACAATTATCTGGTTTTTAGGATTTATACTCCCTAGAGAATTTAGCAAAGAATCGGGAGTTTAAAAATATGTATATAGGTATTCATGTATAGATGGAAATTTTATTGCATATATTTGAACTGAACTATGTGTGGATTGATTAAACTCAATCAATCAAATATCCTCTTGTTTTCTAGAACTCTGATTCAAACAAGAGAGGCATATACATCCTCACATGTATGTGCATGTCTTTGTGAATGTACTGATATATTTATATTGGTTAATTATTTTGATCTTGGATATATGTTGTTTGATAGAAAAAAAATGACTCTAGGCTTCAGAAGTATGTATATGTATATCTCACATATATATCTCTATGTAAAAAAAATATCCTTACAAATTAAGGTATAAAAAGAGAGGGTCATTTCATTTGGTATCAGAGCTATGTTACTAAAACATAGTTGAAAATTAAAATCAAATCTTTCTATGAAATTAAAAACTTAAGAAACAAAAAGTATAAGTAAAATATTTTGTAGGGATTGATCACTGGATGATCAAGTTTGAGTTAAAAAAAACTAACCAACTATGTAAATTATTATTAGCAAACTGTAATGACCTAGAATTTTGCACCATTCGCATCCATTATAAGTGTATAGGTAGACATTCATGCCAAAATTGAATTGCTCAAAATACCGCGTTGTTAATTTAAATTGGCAAAACTGAACATATATAGTAAATAAATAATCACAGATCACAGACACAGAGTAATAAATGCAGCGGAAATAAAAGAGATAGTAGTTCATGAAGCTACTATATAAATGTATAAGTTACATCAGAGTTAGAACAGATACAACGGAAGAGTAATACGATACATCAGATACAAATCAGAATACATCACTGGAATCATCGAATACTGAAAGCAGAATAGATGGCTGGATCTTCAAGCAAGCTCCAACTTCAAAGGTGAGTCTCGAATACTGGATCACTCAGTCTGACCCGAGCGTAAAGCAAAACACAAAACACTCGAGTCAGGATTAACATTCTTATATTTATAAATCCAACTCAAGTGAAATAGCAATTTGAAATACAAGTAACTCAAAGGATGTTCGGAATAACCATCCTTTAAGGATCCGTCAAACTATCTACTAGGTAGTAGAGTACGATAAGTAGATAATGTCTATCAGTAATATAAAGATATCAAAATAGTGTTAAGTCATGGCCCATTCCACTTGTAACGACCCCAAATTTTTAAATATATAAATTTCTAATTAAATGAGTTTTTGAATTAAAATTTGTAGAATTAATTATAAATGGAGCGAGTTTCCCCGATACAAATAGAAAATATATTAAATCATTTAAATTTAAATAATGTGTGTATATATATATATATACTTTGGATACCAGATAAATAAAAGAGTTTAAAATTTAGAAATGATGATAATTTGAATTTAAATAACATTAATGAAAATAAGATAATTTTTATTAGAGTTAAATTATAACAAATGGAATAAATGAAAAAAAAATAATGATAGAAGTAAAATAAAATTCAAATAGATGTATATAGAACAAAATAGAAACTTATTTACATTTTAAAGTGAGTACAAAGAAACAACTTACATTCAAATATGAAATATGACCAAAATTTTATATAGGGAAATATAAAGAAAACCAGATAAACATGTAGTTTTGTTTCAGAAACATTCCACTTAAACATAAGAAGATAAGTTAGAATAGAAGCATAGTTATAATATATAGACATAAGTAAACACTTGAAATTCTGGAAAATAAATAAGATATGCAGGGAAACATATAGGACATTGCATTTAATACCCTATCTTCTCAAAAACACAAATATTATCTTCAGCCCCATACAAGTACAGCCGAGCTAAAAAAATGTAGGCAAGCATAAACATTTGTACTCACTGATATCATATCAGCCACCAAGAAAACAGGCTAGTCAAACAACAAAAGAGAAAAAATCACTGAAGATTTGTACAACAAGTTTTATCACTTGTACAAACAAATATTATCACCCTGTACAAAAATAATGTCATCAACCAGTAAACACCTCTCCCATATATTCATCATCTTCATTTCAATTCGTTCACTAAAAGTTGAGCACATCTGAAGCAACTATCATCTTCAACTTAAACAAGAATTCAAATTAAAACAACAATACCATCAACTAAAACCAGAGATCAAGGGAAAAGGAAGCTTCAGCTTACAAATTTTAAAAGCCTGTTCAACAAAAATGCATCTCTGTTCTTTCTTGGAAACAATTGTGAGTAACATCATTTTTTTTAAAAATTAAGTATGAAACTAGTGCTTATTTTACTTTGGAAATAATTGTGTTTGTATGCTATATTTCAAGTTTATTACTGGAATATATATGATTGTATGAAGTTGTGCATGTTGCTATAACATGTTTTTCTGTTCTTAAGTTTCCAGATTCATTCATTTCATTTGAACTAACCTTTGTTAAGGATTTAGATTTAAAACAAAGTATGGTTGTAAACATAAGTTAGAGTTTAAACTTTATAAAAATAATAAAATAAAAATCTGTAATTGTCTCTGGGAATTCAGAAAAACACAGAAAAATCCTTATATAAGTAAGAATTTGATCATCCAGAATCTTGGATTCAAGGGTATAAACCGATTGCATGATCTAAAACTTAAATTTTAAAACTAAAATCAGAATTTCTAGTTTGAAGGTGATTGAGCATTTCTGGTTTGTCTAGAAATGATGTTTTGGTGTGTAACTGCCAGTCTAAGTGGTCGGAGTGGCCAGCGACGTTCCTGATAATGGGATGGTGATGGTAGAAGCCTGGAAAAATAGTAGGATGTGGATCAATTCACTGTGGCGATGGTGATTAGGAATTGAAAATTTTAACCCTAGTTTTCTGTTACTCGAAGAAGTTGTTCGATGCGACTTCCATAGATGACCGAGTTGTCCCAAATTCAGGGAGAAGATAGATGGGGTATGGAAGAGGTTGCGGCCGGAGGTGAAGCTTCTCAGGTGATCGGGTATTGGTGATTGAGGCAATTTCCAGTATTCGACATTGTTCCAGTTTGAGCTCGCATGCTCGTTTTTGATTTTTAGCTTTTGCAATTTATTTGATGATCGGAATTAGGTCGGGGGATGACAGTCGACTTGCACGTGTGGTCGCGAGAGGTCGGAGTTGGCGGCGGTGTGGGTGCATGTGCACGGAGGACATGGGTATCTGCTGTTGTTTGAGGGAAGAAGATACTCGAGTGATGTTGGGTTGTTGCATGTTCTGCTCGAAGCATGGGGGTGTTGGACTCGGAGTAGCTGTTGTATGGGCTTGGGGTTGGTAGTCTGGATTGGGGTAGGATTTGAGGACTCGAGAAACTCTCGAGAAATTCGAGTCTCGGACTCGAAGTAGCTGGGTAGAGGACTCGAAGCATGTGTAGATTGGTTCGAGTAAAATTTTTGAGTTACAGGTTTGCATCTGTCTGGGTTTCCAGACTTTAAAATGATTTGAAAATTTGAAACTGAATTTAAACCAAGTATTAAATTAGAATTTTAAATCTGGATTTCAAATTGAAAAAGAATCTTAGGTTTTGAAAATAGAATAAAGTTTAAATGATGTAAATAAGTTTAAAAGTTAAGTATACTCTAATGATTTGAAATTTAAAGGAATTTAGTTAAAATCTTTAAATTTGAATTTAATGATTTGGATTCATTAAATTAATAAGTTAATTAAAATGGATTGATAAATTTAATTAATAATTGGATTAATTAAGTAATTATGAGATTAAACCAATTAATAAAAGTTTAAGTTAATTATTAATTAGGAAAAAAATTAATTTGTAATTAAAGATCATTAATTTGAATAGATTAGATTTTAAGTTAATGGTTAATTAATGGATTATTAAAGATAAATAAATTTGAATTTAATATTGATTGATTTCGTTAATTTCTTAAGAAAAGAAATTAAGAATTGTAATTAATAGTTAATGAAGGTCCTTAACTTAAGACTTTTAAATAATTGATATATTAATGTGATTTATTTTAGTAATTCATTAGATAAATTAATTAAAGATAAACATTTGAGTAAATGTTTAAGTGTAATTACTAAATGAATGTAATTAAGAAATCAATTACTTAATATGATTAATTGAGTTAAATATGATTTGTTTAAGTTGATTAATTTAGTTTAATTGATTTAAATTAATCATAGGATGATTTGATAAGTATAATTACTTAATGAAGTAATTAATGATAATTACTGTATGTAATTGGTTGGAGATGATTTGAGTATGATAGTAATTTGGATTAAATTACTTTGTGAAATTAATTAACCAAGATTTATAGTTTATTCATAAGTAATTAACCTGGTATGAATTAATTATAATCAGATAATTAACTGACCTTACTTATGAATATTTGGATTTGATTGGATGATTGAATTGTTTGATATTTCCTGATCTATGATGCTTTGTGATATATTCTGATTTGTGTGTAATCTTTACTGTAGTTTATTTATCTAAAATTTATATATATCTGTGATCTGTGAATAAAGATGAGCGTTATAGTTTATATCGCTTATCGACTATGTTTCTGTATTCTGATATATGATGATTGTATGATGTTGCACTACTGTGTAAAACCCCTGGACTACACTGTTACACACACAAATATGGATTTCACGTGGAAATCGGTTAAGTCACAGATAATTTAAATTTGATGTTTTTGAAATTGAAATTTTAATTTCAATTGATTTTGAAATTTGAAATTTGGGTTTAAAGTGAAAAGCAATTGAAATAGAATTTCAAAGATAAAAGTTATTTTGAACAACTTAATCGAGTTTTGGAAATTTAAATAATTTGATTTAAATTTGAATTCAAGTTTGGAATTGAATCCTATGATTTGAAACTAGGGATTGAAAATGTTATAAATGTGTTTATCTGAATTTAAACCATTTAAAAAATGTAATTTTGAGAATTTGAACTTAACCCAAGGATTTCAACTCGTATGAATGAATCAGATTTTCTGAAATGAAACTGTTGTTTTAAAAGAATAAAAGCTTTCAGATAAGAAATGAAATTCCAGTTTAATTAAAGGAATTTCAATATTGAATTGAAAATGGTTTTCCAAGTTATGAATAAATTGTCTTGAAAAGCTATGAATTGAATCTGTTTATTTTTAACAGATTTAAAATAATGATTGGTTTAAATCATTTGAAATGGGATTGTTTTGAAAGCTATAAGTTAAATCTTAAAGATTTAACGAGTTAATCAAATTGAAATGGAAATTAATTTGGAAAATCTGTGAATGAATCTTTTGTTTAAAAGATTAAAGTGTGGAAACTGTTTAAACTGTAAAGGTTGAATCTTTTTGTTTAAAGATTTAAAAATGGTAATTGGTCTTAAATCAGTTGAAAAGAAGTTGAATTAATAAGTTGTGACTTAATTGAAATCCCATATCCATATGATTTTAAATTTCGCTCACTATTCGGGTTAACCGGGAAAGGACCTTTGGGTCGTATAACCCATTCCGAATATGTGATACGACGTATATGGATAGCATTTGAAGACCGGTGTTGAAGACCGGATATTTTTGAAAACGGAAGGATTACCGTCGAGTTACTCTGCATCGGCTGATCCCCGATATAGAGGTTTTATCACCCTTAGTGACGGGAAGTCCGGACGTGATTGGAAATTATCCGGATTTGCAAGGGCTTCGTGAGAAGTGCCTTCGGTTCTGTTCGAACCCGGAACAGACTTGTATGGATACATGTCTGACATTACACTTTGAGATATAAAGTCGATTTCTTTCAAATACATTTCTGTTGGTGGCGGAGAATTTATTCTCTTAGCTTAACACCCTTCTCTGAGACGTACGAGCTCAGAGGTTATGTAGTTGAAATTTATCAGCGATATATCCCAATTTGGTAATGTGGCATGCTGAGTGTTGCTGTGAAATGATCAGTGTTTGATCATTTGCGATATGATCATTTGTTTGATCTTATATCTTTGTGATCATAGGTTGATCATTTGTTTGACCCGAAGCATGGCTTTGTAGAAAGCGTAGCTTTGTGGACGAGACTTCGTCGAGCCTCACACCCCGGAAATGGTCGAAACAGGAAGGATGCGGCAAGGTTCTAGGGAGTAGCGCCCCTTAGTGTATGTCATTCCTTCTGGATAGAGGTGGTATCATGGTATGGAGCCCAGATACTTAACCTATGTGGTTGCTGCATTTTTACTATGTGGTTTGTTGGAAATCGGGGATCCTCGGGAAGATCGGTTATGATCGGGGGATGACATACGCGTGTCAGTAGTTACCTATTTTTGCAGAGGTAACCCGGCCTTGTGTTGGCAGAGATCTAACCGTAATGTTAGGTTATTTCTCGGGTCGTCTATTCCAGGGACGTACCCATCGTGGAATAGGAAGTTCCTTAGCCTGACCATTTGTTGGAAATCCAAGAAACAATACGTGACTTGTACGGTTTTAGTTGTATTACCTGCTATGGAATGTGGCGGTAACCTGCTATTGAACATAGTAGCTATAGTAGGCATAAGTGCGGAATGCCTATGCTGGCTAAGATTTATATTATACTTTCGAAATGTTTTCTACACTATGCACTAGTAATAATAATCCAATGATTTGCGTAGTAAGCATGTTTGACTATCATAAGGAGAAATCTCCTCCAATTCTGCGTTTGCATTGTGTGTGTGGCGGGAGGCCTTATGGTAGTTTCATTTTCCAAAAGCATTGCGAATTTACTTTAAATTCTTTTGCTATTTGTTTTTAAAGATTAACTGTTTTTGTTGCTCACACCAGTCCCATGACTGATCCGGAGTTTATTGTTCCCTTCCTAAACTCTGGGTGCTCATAATTTTCCACACGAGCAGTCTAGAGTTGGGTTTCTTTTCAGATATTCAGGTTTAGTGGATTATCTGGAGCTAGTTCATTCATCGGAGTTGCGTATCTTGGAGTTGTGGATTCATTCTTGTCTGAAGATCATTTTGGAGTTATCACTTCTATTGATATTGTTCCGCTGCTGTTGTTATCGTTTTCTTTTCCGCTGCTATATTTGTTGTATCATCTCTGATGTATATTGATATTCATTGTATCACTCTGTTGTATCAGATATTGTATATCAATGTATTATTCTTTTCTTTCGCTGTGTTATTTACTTAATTGTGTTATAGCTCCCGAGAACCAGATTCGGCATTTGAATCTACGGCATTTTGAGTACAAGTGAAGTACGGGTGCCGATTTTCGAAGGCCGAGTTTTTGGGTCTTGACATGTGGTATCAGAGCTAAGGTTGAACTTTAGCTCAGGAGTATAACACGTTAAGTAGCTCATTAGAGATAGAGTGAAGTATACCCTAGAATGAGTAATTCTCAGATATCCGTCCGTATGCCTCAGTAAATTCTCTTGCTATCTACGGATAGTGAGTATGAGCGCAAGAAGAGGATGAGATAGGGGACGGGAGAATACGACTTTAAATGGTCAATACTCTGTAACAACAAGAAATCAATCTTTTCTCTATCGATCTCTTTGTTCGTCATGTTTTCTCAATTCTTCGATAATTTCTGGTAGATCCAGGAAGGAGATTCGATATATTAATATGGAACATAAACTCCAGATAGGCCAGACTTGTTTGTTTGGATGAATTGTTTGCTTTGATTGTTATGGTTAATAGGTATACTTTAGTTTAAACTGAAAATTTGAAATCGTATCCATATATCTGTCTATTCTTTGGGATTCCGATTTATTCTACGGATGGTTAGTTATCCTTTCGGACTAACCGATGCCACTCCATATTTCGTAGATCTGGATAACCCAAGTATTTTGTGAAGTGTCAAACAGATTCGTTCTCGTATCTGTTATTGATATTCTGATTTGGTAAGCCAAATGCAGAATTGATATTCAGTTTGATTTAATGAAATATACTTCATCTATCTTTTTGTCTCCTTGGCAATTTCGAGGACGAAATTCTTTTAAGGGGGGAAGTCTGTAACGACCCCGAATTTTTAAATATATAAATTTCAAATTAAATGAGTTTTTGAATTAAAATTTGTAGAATTAATTATAAATGGAGCGAGTTTCCCCGATACAAATAGAAAATATATTAAATCATTTAAATTTAAATAATGTGTGTATATATATATATACTTTGGATACCAGATAAATAAAAGAGTTTAAAATTTAGAAATGATGATAATTTGAATTTAAATAACATTAATGAAAATAAGATAATTTTTATTAGAGTTAAATTATAACAAATGGAATAAATGAAACAAAAATAATGATAGAAGTAAAATAAAATTCAAATAGATGTATATAGAACAAAATAGAAAATTATTTACATTTTAAAGTGAGTACAAAGAAACAACTTACATTCAAATATGAAATATGACCAAAATTTTATATAGGGAAATATAAAGAAAACCAGATAAGCATGTAGTTTTGTTTCAGAAACATTCCACTTAAACATAAGAAGATAAGTTAGAATAGAAGCATAGTTATAATATATAGACATAAGTAAACACTTGAAATTCTGGAAAATAAATAAGATATGCAGGGAAACATATAGGACATTGCATTTAATACCCTATCTTCTCAAGTACACACAAATATTATCTTCAGCCCCATACAAGTACAGCCGAGCTAAAAAAATGTAGGCAAGCATAAACATTTGTACTCACTGATATCATATCAGCCACCAAGAAAACAGGCTAGTCAAACAACAAAAGAGAAAAAATCACTGAAGATTTGTACAACAAGTTTTATCACTTGTACAAACAAATATTATCACCCTGTACAAAAATAATGTCATCAACCAGTAAACACCTCTCCCATATATTCATCATCTTCATTTCAATTCGTTCACTAAAAGTTGAGCACATCTGAAGCAACTATCATCTTCAACTTAAACAAGAATTCAAATTAAAACAACAATACCATCAACTAAAACCAGAGATCAAGGGAAAAGGAAGCTTCAGCTTACAAATTTTAAAAGCCTGTTCAACAAAAATGCATCTCTGTTCTTTCTTGGAAACAATTGTGAGTAACATCATTTTTTTTTAAAATTAAGTATGAAACTAGTGCTTATTTTACTTTGGAAATAATTGTGTTTGTATGCTATATTTCAAGTTTATTACTGGAATATATATGATTGTATGAAGTTGTGCATGTTGCTATAACATGTTTTTCTGTTCTTAAGTTTCCAGATTCATTCATTTCATTTGAACTAACCTTTGTTAAGGATTTAGATTTAAAACAAAGTATGGTTGTAAACATAAGTTAGAGTTTAAACTTTATAAAAATAATAAAATAAAAATCTGTAATTGTCTCTGGGAATTCAGAAAAACATAGAACAATCCTTATATAAGTAAGAATTTGATCATCCAGAATCTTGGATTCAAGGGTATAAACCGATTGCATGATCTAAAACTTAAATTTTAAAACTAAAATCAGAATTTCTAGTTTGAAGGTGATTGAGCATTTCTGGTTTGTCTAGAAATGATGTTTTGGTGTGTAACTGCCAGTCTAAGTGGTCGGGGTGGCCAGCGACGTTCCTGATGATGGGATGGTGATGGTAGAAGCCTGGAAAAATAGTAGGATATGGATCAATTCACTGTGGCGATTAGGAATTGAAAATTTTAACCCTAGTTTTCTGTTACTCGAAGAAGTTGTTCGATGCGACTTCCATAGATGACCGAGTTGTCCCAAATTCAGGGAGAAGATAGATGGGGTATGGAAGAGGTTGCGGCCGGAGGTGAAGCTTCTCAGGTGATCGGGTATTGGTGATTGAGGCAATTTCCAGTATTCGACATTGTTCCAGTTTGAGCTCGCATGCTCGTTTTTGATTTTTAGCTTTTGCAATTTATTTGATGGTCGGAATTAGGTCGGGGGATGACAGTCGACTTGCACGTGTGGTCGCGAGAGGTCGGAGTTGGCGGCGGTGTGGGTGCATGTGCACGGAGGACATGGGTATCTGCTGTTGTTTGAGGGAAGAAGATACTCGAGTGATGTTGGGTTGTTGCATGTTCTGCTCGAAGCATGGGGGTGTTGGACTCGGAGTAGCTGTTGTATGGGCTTGGGGTTGGTAGTCTGGATTGGGGTAGGATTTGAGGACTCGAGAAACTCTCGAGAAATTCGAGTCTCGGACTCGAAGTAGCTGGGTAGAGGACTCGAAGCATGTGTAGATTGGTTCGAGTAAAATTTTTGAGTTACAGGTTTGCATCTGTCTGGGTTTCCAGACTTTAAAATGATTTGAAAATTTGAAACTGAATTTAAACCAAGTATTAAATTAGAATTTTAAATCTGGATTTCAAATTGAAAAAGAATATTAGGTTTTGAAAATAGAATAAAGTTTAAATGATGTAAATAAGTTTAAAAGTTAAGTATACTCTAATGATTTGAAATTTAAAGGAATTTAGTTAAAATCTTTAAATTTGAATTTAATGATTTGGATTCATTAAATTAATAAGTTAATTAAAATGGATTGATAAATTTAATTAATAATTGGATTAATTAAGTAATTATGAGATTAAACCAATTAATAAAAGTTTAAGTTAATTATTAATTAGGAAAAAAATTAATTTGTAATTAAAGATCATTAATTTGAATAGATTAGATTTTAAGTTAATGGTTAATTAATGGATTATTAAAGATAAATAAATTTGAATTTAATATTGATTGATTTCGTTTAATTTCTTAAGAAAAGAAATTAAGAATTGTAATTAATAGTTAATGAAGGTCCTTAACTTAAGACTTTTAAATAATTGATATATTAATGTGATTTATTTTAGTAATTCATTAGATAAATTAATTAAAGATAAACATTTGAGTAAATGTTTAAGTGTAATTACTAAATGAAAGTAATTAAGAAATCAATTACTTAATATGATTAATTGAGTTAAATATGATTTGTTTAAGTTGATTAATTTAGTTTAATTGATTTAAATTAATCATAGGATGATTTGATAAGTATAATTACTTAATGAAGTAATTAATGATAATTACTGTATGTAATTGGTTGGAGATGATTTGAGTATGATAGTAATTTGGATTAAATTACTTTGTGAAATTAATTAACCAAGATTTATAGTTTATTCATAAGTAATTAACCTGGTATGAATTAATTATAATCAGATAATTAACTGACCTTACTTATGAATATTTGGATTTGATTGGATGATTGAATTGTTTGATATTTCCTGATCTATGATGCTTTGTGATATATTCTGATTTGTGTGTAATCTTTACTGTAGTTTATTTATCTGAAATTTATATATATTTGTGATCTGTGAATAAAGATGAGCGTTATAGTTTATATCGCTTATCGACTATGTTTCTGTATTCTGATATATGATGATTGTATGATGTTGCACTACTGTGTAAAACCCCTGGACTACACTGTTACACACACAAATATGGATTTCACGTGGAAATCGGTTAAGTCACAGATAATTTAAATTTGATGTTTTTGAAATTGAAATTTTAATTTCAATTGATTTTGAAATTTGAAATTTGGGTTTAAAGTGAAAAGCAATTGAAATAGAATTTCAAAGATAAAAGTTATTTTGAACAACTTAATCGAGTTTTGGAAATTTAAATAATTTGATTTAAATTTGAATTCAAGTTTGGAATTGAATCCTATGATTTGAAACTAGGGATTGAAAATGTTATAAATGTGTTTATCTGAATTTAAACCATTTAAAAAATGTAATTTTGAGAATTTGAACTTAACCCAAGGATTTCAACTCGTATGAATGAATCAGATTTTCTGAAATGAAACTGTTGTTTTAAAAGAATAAAAGCTTTCAGATAAGAAATGAAATTCCAGTTTAATTAAAGGAATTTCAATATTGAATTGAAAATGGTTTTCCAAGTTATGAATAAATTGTCTTGAAAAGCTATGAATTGAATCTGTTTATTTTTAACAGATTTAAAATAATGATTGGTTTAAATCATTTGAAATGGGATTGTTTTGAAAGCTATAAGTTAAATCTTAAAGATTTAACGAGTTAATCAAATTGAAATGGAAATTAATTTGGAAAATCTGTGAATGAATCTTTTGTTTAAAAGATTAAAGTGTGGAAACTGTTTAAACCGTAAAGGTTGAATCTTTTTGTTTAAAGATTTAAAAATGGTAATTGGTCTTAAATCAGTTGAAAAGAAGTTGAATTAATAAGTTGTGACTTAATTGAAATCCCATATCCATATGATTTTAAATTTCGCTCACTATTCGGGTTAACCAGGAAAGGACCTTTGGGTCGTATAACCCATTCCGAATATGTGATACGACGTATATGGATAGCATTTGAAGACCGGTGTTGAAGACCGGATATTTTTGAAAACGGAAGGATTACCGTCGAGTTACTCTGCATCGGCTGATCCCCGATATAGAGGTTTTATCACCCTTAGTGACGGGACGTCCGGACGTGATTGGAAATTATCCGGATTTGCAAGGGCTTCGTGAGAAGTGCCTTCGGTTCTGTTCGAACCCGAAATAGACTTGTATGGATACATGTCTGACATTACACTTTGAGATATAAAGCCGATTTCTTTCAAATACATTTCTGTTGGTGGCGGAGAATTTATTCTCTTAGCTTAACACCCTTCTCTGAGACGTACGAGCTCAGAGGTTATGTAGTTGAAATTTATCAGCGATATATCCCAATTTGGTAATGTGGCATGCTGAGTGTTGCTGTGAAATGATCAGTGTTTGATCATTTGTGATATGATCATTTGTTTGATCTTATATCTTTGTGATCATAGTTTGATCATTTGTTTGACCCGAAGCATGGCTTTGTAGAAAGCGTAGCTTTGTGGACGAGACTTCGTCGAGCCTCACACCCCGGAAATGGTCGAAACAAGAAGGATGCGGCAAGGTTCTAGGGAGTAGCGCCCCTTAGTGTATGTCATTCGTTCTGGATAGAGGTGGTATCATGGTATGGAGCCCAGATACTTAACCTATGTGGTTGCTGCATTTTTACTATGTGGTTTGTTGGAAATCGGGGATCCTCGGGAAGATCGGTTACGATCGGGGGATGACATACGCGTGTCAGTAGTTACCTATTTTTGCGGAGGTAACCCGGCCTTGTGTTGGCAGAGATCTAACCGTAATGTTAGGTTATTTCTCGGGTCGTCTATTCCAGGGACGTACCCATCGTGGAATAGGAAGTTCCTTAGCCTGACCATTTGTTGGAAATCCAAGAAACAATACGTGACTTGTACGGTTTTAGTTGTATTACCTGCTATGGAATGTGGCGGTAACCTGCTATTGAACATAGTAGCTATAGTAGGCATAAGTGCGGAATGCCTATGCTGGCTAAGATTTATATTATACTTTCGAAATGTTTTCTACACTATGCACTAGTAATAATAATCCAATGATTTGCGTAGTAAGCATGTTTGACTATCATAAGGAGAAATCTCCTCCAATTCTGCGTTTGCATTGTGTGTGTGGCGGGAGGCCTTATGGTAGTTTCATTTTCCAAAAGCATTGCGAATTTACTTTAAATTCTTTTGCTATTTGTTTTTAAAGATTAACTGTTTTTGTTGCTCACACCAGTCCCATGACTGATCCGGAGTTTATTGTTCCCTTCCTAAACTCTGGGTGCTCATAATTTTCCACACGAGCAGTCTAGAGTTGGGTTTCTTTTCAGATATTCAGGTTTAGTGGATTATCTGGAGCTAGTTCATTCATCGGAGTTGCGTATCTTGGAGTTGTGGATTCATTCTTGTCTAAAGATCATTTTGGAGTTATCACTTCTATTGATATTGTTCCGCTGCTGTTGTTATCGTTTTCTTTTCCGCTGCTATATTTGTTGTATCATCTCTGATGTATATTGATATTCATTGTATCACTCTGTTGTATCAGATATTGTATATCAATGTATTATTCTTTTCTTCCGCTGTGTTATTTACTTAATTGTGTTATAGCTCCCGAGAACCAGATTCGGCATTTGAATCTACGGCATTTTGAGTACAAGTGAAGTACGGGTGCCGATTTTCGAAGGCCGGGTTTTTAGGTCTTGACACCATCCTTAACACATTTTTATTCCCAAAAGCATATACAAGACCGTAGTTTCCCCAAAATCGGAAGTCACCAGAGGGCAATCCATATACTAAAGGTACAAAACAAATTCGTAGTGGTCGCGAATAGGGAATACAAGTATGACAAGGCACATAAGGCAATACCCAAGGTAGTGATACTACCGTTTGCCTGATCCGGACTAGTGAGAACGCAATGCCACAGCGCCCGCAACACCGTGAAACAACACTCCCAAAATCAAGGGTGCACCAATCGACAACAAGAAATGAGTAGTTCGAAGAAGTGTGTTCACTTGAGGTAGCTGACCTCCATTGGCCCGACACGGCTCCTATTTTAGTCATTTCCAATTTGACACAAGTGTCAAGGCTATCCATCATCGTTCTCTTTCTTCAGTCAACACGTACATCATTCCAACCACTTCATTCTGGATCACACTCCGTGTATAGTTATTAAAGTGGTTTCCGGTTTAGATAGAGAGTATATCCATAACTGATTCCGGTCTCTTTAATAACTTCGTAATTATTACACCGATTCGTCGTTTATTTATTTCAAAACCAAATCAAATTCAATTCCAATTAGAATTTATAAACCAACATTTCATTTGTCTTTCCAAATCAATTTCCATAATTTACGTTTCAAAATTTCCAAATTACCATTTCAAAATCTTATAATTCAATTTCAATTTCTATTTAAAACAATTCAAATATTGATTCAAGTTTGTATATAAGTTTCATTCCAAAATCATTTAAATAAATTTAATTTAACATTCAAATCAATTTAAATTCATTTATCGATTTCATTTAATATTCGTTAAGTAAATTTTCCATTCAAAACAATTTCTATTAAATTTCCAATTCATTAAATCCATTATTCAAATTCAACTTCATTATATCAAAACTTACAAATTGAATTAAATTAAATTCATCAAATCAAATTCTTTAAATTTCAAGTCTTACATTTATTTCAATAAATCACATTTTATTTCTTGTTAAAGAAATTCAATTCACTTATTTACTTACTTAAATATTTTCCAAGACTTAATTAATAAAGAACTCAATTTCATTTATTTCCGAAGTAAAAATTTACTTATTGAAAAGTTCAATTTTACTTATTAAAGAATTCAATTCAATTTAATTATTAAATAATTCAATCTTATTTAATTATTAAATAATTCAAAACTTAATTATTAAATAATTTCAAAGTTTAATAATTTCAAACTTAATTATAATTTCAAACTTAATTATTAAATCATTTCAAAGTTTAATAATTTCAAAATTAATTATAATTTCAAACTTAATTCAATCATTTCTCAAATTAAACAACATTCCTTCATCAATTACATTGTTAATATTTTGTTTCAGATTATTAAATATTAACATTTTCCTTTCATTAAAATTCAAATTTCAACTTCATTTCAAACCATATTATTTATTCAAATAAAATCTTCGTTTACTTTTAAATCAAATTATTGACCAATCGGGTTTTATTTAATTCTCTATCCTAGGTCAAAGTTTAATTTGGGTATTTATCATTTCAACCCAATTCCAATTCAATTCAAAATCATAGCATAGCAAAGGGAACTTGCAGTGTGATAACTGGGATGGTGTCAAAGTAAATAAACAAGCAACAACAACAACCAATATCAATCCAAAAATCAAATCAATAATCCCGAAATAATCGTATTAATTCACATTGTTATTTGTGTAAATTAATAAAATTATTTCTAGAATCTACATTATCATTTCATGTAGGTTAAAGATTATTACACCAATATTATTACGGTTCTTCAATTTGTCATTCGATTTCAATTTTAACACTACAACAATTAATCAAATATACGTTCAATGGTTTAAAGTGTAATTATCACTATTCTACATGTCAATTAATTTTAACAATTAAAAGGGGTCATGTTCAACTAATCAAATTTAACATATAAATCAGTTTTAAAATTGTTAACTATCCTATATCAATTTCAATTTTTCATACTATTTATTATTTATCACTAACAATTTAACGTCCAATATAAACATCAACAATCAATCAATTATCAACCAAACTGCATTATCATCACATAAATAATTAATAGATAATGGTGTCAAATGTCACAGGTGAACTGATACAGGCAATAGCATATATAACAGTGTAATTAACTAACAACAGTGAATTTCAATTGTCGTTTCAATTGAAATCAGATTTAATAAATAAAAGAACGTTAATCGTGAGTGAGTGCTCACCTTTCGAGGCTAGAGATGATTCGACACATAAATGAGCTACGAGTTCCAAAGCAACGCTAGATGGACACGACTCGGCGAACAAAGCTGATAGATAGGAATAGACGAAGTCAAATCAGACTGGATCGACGAAAATAATTTTGATATAAGTAAACTTAGGTATATATCATCATGTATAAAGGAAAATTATATTTTTAAATTCGAATACATATTAAATTATATATATATATATATATATCAAAATCATTGTTTTGAAATAAAACTCATGTATAGAACTCATATATATACATAATATATTTTGAAATCAACAATATATATATCACTATATATATTGAACCATATAGATAAAATCAGAACACATGGAAATGCCACTATGTTGAGTGAAATCATAGTTTTACACTTAACTTACATACTTTGCAAACAACTGGCTATATATATATATAAAATACAAATCTGGAGATACAAACTCACACTGCAAATATTATTTAACTAAAGTACTCAGATATATATATAATCCAAACTATATTATACTAAAATAAACGAAACTTGTTATAAAGTATATATATAAAACGTATATACATAATTTTCTTCCAGCACATACAAATAGAATATATATCCTGTAAGTTGAAAAACTAAAATAGGTAACCCAAAATATACACGTGTTTAAAACAAACTCATATATACTTGAACCGAACATATATGTAAACTTGCATACTGATTATATTTAAATCAACATATACTTTTATATCCATAACAAAACAGAACCATATCTATAACTAATATAGCCTGTATACTTAAAAACAACTTTATATATATACCAATATCATCTCTGAGCCTACCTAGTAACCTATATGCAAAACGTGCCATAGATGTCGACTATATACCCATACTTAAACCAATATTTTTATAACAGCAAACTGTAACAGAATATCAAAACATATGATAATTATTTTTTTAGACTACTATGCAAAAGTACACTTATATATATAAACTGCTTGAAATCCAATGTTGGTATATATCCAAAATCCCACGTAACAACATATATACACTAACAACAACTATATAGCTAACATGTCATACTAGTACTATATATATAACATAAACTCACATATCAATACAGTATATATAACTTACAGTTTATATAAAGAGGGGCATGTCTAGGCTGAGCTAAGAAAGGTGATTGGCCGAAGATGAGAGAGTTCGACCACGAGATTCGAGGCGAAGAAGGGAGTAACGTTGGTGATGTGGCTAGCTTGACTGCGAGAGAGAGGGGACGAGGAGATCTGGCGTGCGCTTGAGCTTGGCCAGTGTGCCGCATGGTGTTAGGCGCAGAGCGCTGAGGCTCGTGGTGGTTTGGGTGAGGTGGCGGCTCATGGTGATGCTCACGGAGGCTGTCACATCTATGTGGTCGGAGATGTGGATGCGGGCTATGGTGTGGTAGGTGAAGTGAGAGGAAGGAGGTGCAGGGGATGAGTCGCTGCTAGGGGTGCCGAGGCTAGAGGTGATGGCGGACGAGGGTGGGTTTTGTGATGGGCGGTGGCCTGGGTGCGCCGTGAGGAGGAAGGGAAGAGGCTGGGTCGGGGGAGGTCAGTGCATTGATGGTGAGGCGGATCTGGGCTGTCGAGGTTCGGTTGTGGCTGGGGTTGACACTGCAGGCGGAGGAAGGTTGGTTTCGGCCGTGGTTGCGTGCGTGCCCAGGTTGAAGGCCGATGGTGAGGGCCAGTAAGGCGGAGGTGTATAGTGAACGGCGGTGACTATCGGCCATTGATAAGAATGGCTCTTGGATAAATGAAGGGATGCAATACGTTTCTCCAATCCAATAAAACATGAAGACACTCTATTTTGTAAAATGTTTATTCAGAGAAATGAAGAGGCAATGGGTACACGAATCGAAATTTAGTGTAAATGCAAATATGAAAAGTCAAAGCTGTTTCAGAATTTTATAAAGCAATTACAGCCTGTTTTATATGGTTGGGGATTTGAAAACGCACAAGAACAAATGGGTTCAAAAAAAAAGAAGGTACCAATACGGTCCGACGTTTTACAAATTCCGACGCGTACCGTACTTCAAAACACAGAATTGACTATACCGCGGAGATCAGCACGACGAGACGATCAAAATGGTATGCAGATACCAGTGGTACAATCGAATTATAAAAAATTCGAATTTTCTAATAGCGAAAAATGCAAGAAAAATACTGAAAAATAAGATCGACGGAGCCAAAGATGTCCGAATTTGGAAAAACGACAAACTGACATCTTGCTCAGAAGATGGTTTAGAATTTTTCTATGTAAAAATATTTAGGTTTCGGAAACATTTTATTTTCATCGCTTTTTAACCGATTAAATTGAAGTGAATTTACGCGCGAAATAAATTTTCATATTTTCGGACGAAAATTTACCAGTTGCTATGTTTAACTAGACGTATTCCAAATATTAAATTTTATTTCAAAATTTTATCGTTTAAAATTTCACAAAATTTCAACTAATTACGTTATTTAAACAGTTGAAATTTACGGGTCATTACACTCTCCCCCACTCAAAACTTTTCGTCCCCGAAAAGGAACGAGGTAGGAGAATAGAAACAACCAGAAAGAAAAACAGATTTGAAATACAAAATAACAATTAATTTAAACCATATAAATTCAAATTTAAATTACTTTATATTCAATAATTGATTTAATCCATTTGATTTCACTAAAATCAATCTCAACTATTTCTAAATTCATTATCTATTATCCAATTATCTTTAATTTACAATTTCTAAAACCATAAATTTGAATAGTCTTTTATTATAATCATATTTCCTTCAACAAATTTTAATTTTTCTTTATTCCAAATTACTGTTAAATTTATTCTACTTAATATATCTAATCACATATATTTAACCCATATAAATTAATTTAAACCATAAAAGTTTCGATTTAAATTAATTTACATCTACTAATTGCTTTTAAATTCAAGGTATTTTCATATGTTGATCAAATTTTAATTTATTAATTCTTTCAAAACAAATTTATTAAATTTTTTTCAAAACAAATTTATTTCATTATTAATTGAGTTTACTTATTATCCTATCTAACTCTATTAACATCTTTATAATCAAAATTTAGTGTATAACATTTTTTATTATAAACACTCAAATTTTATTTATAAATTCAATTTATATTATATATTATCCAATTACATATTCAACTTCTGAATGATTTAGGTAAGTTGTATTAGAATGCTGTTGAACAATATACCAATAAAATTTACCAAATTCAGTTATTCAAGTTTAAATACTTATTCCAAATTTTTGGTTTTATTTATAATAAAAATCATCCTTTAACAAAATTTAAGAATTAGATTTCCGATTAACTTTAAACAATTTAGAGATATATATAACATTTTTATATCAAATCAAATTTAATTTTAAAATAAAATACCCATATATATAAATCAAATTATACTGAAGAAATTCGAATCAAAATTTTTTTTTCAAAACAAAATCGTAGCAATGCTACAGAATAGTATCTCCACTTCGAAACTCGAAACTGAATGTCGATGATGCGGCCGTCATCACCGAAATTATTTTCCAGCGTCAAAGAAAAGAACACTGTTTTAATCATTTAAAATTCTTTGGAATTTATTTCTATTCGAAATTTCTTTTTATAATATGCATTTTAAAATTTAAACCCAAAGTTTGAAAACACCGGAAATTAAATCCTCACATTCTTGATTTAAATTCATTTCAAATTTCGAATCAAATTATAACCAAGTTTTATAAATTTATTTATTTATATTATGCGATAGTCAATAATTTACAAAACACAAAATGAAAATCAAATATTATCATTTTTGACAACAAATTCATTTACAATTTAATTTTAGAAAACTTATATTTATATATAATATAATCATCCAAAACTATTTTGTTCACCAAGTTTGAAAACAACATTGTGTCAGTTTGTTCTGTTCAAGTGTTTTGGAAATTCTATCGATAGCGTTGATCAGACGAATCGATCGAAAACCCAAATCAACATCAACAACTCAAACAACACAATATAAAACATTTTAAATATTAATTCATAAATGCACTTCCTCGCTCGACGATACGAGAATGGATTTCAAAGCAAGGATAGAGATTTAAATTTGAGGGACTCAATTCAAAGAGAAATTTTTTCGAAGAAAGGTTTGAAACAAAGACGAGATAATTAAATAACAAAATAGGAAGATAGATAAGTTTATATAAATCACGGGCAACCTTAACCGGGTCGACCGTGACTTCAAGAATAAGATCGTTGCAGAATTTCGGGGCAAATCTACATTCGATCTCAAGAAATAGAATTCAGGTATAGCAAGAGATAGATAGCATCGTAAACCGAGGATACAGAAATCACCGGTAAATCAATGCCAATCGTAAAGGAGTTTTGCTCCTTTACGAATCATTCGAAGATTGGCGAGACCACCGATCTATTATAGATATCATTCAAAATGGAGTTATGGGGTGCTCCAGAATTGAAAGAAGACGAATAGTGAAGGACACAAATGAATTTCAGAACTGAGGGGAACGTTCCAAAATTCAAAGGGATTGTGTCAAAGGAAGAGATTGAAACTCGAATGAAAGTGATTCTGTAAATACATTTACCCAATATGTTAAGTTTTGCCTAGAGCTACCAAAGCTCTGATACCAACTGTAACGACCCGGAATTTTGCACCATTCGCATCCATTATAAGTGTATAGGTAGACACTCATGCCGTAATTGAATTGCTCAAAATACCGCGTTGTTAATTTAAATTGGCAAAACTGAACATATATAGTAAATAAATAATCACAGATCACAGACATAGAGTAATAAATGCAGCGGAAATAAAAGAGATAGTAGTTCATGAAGCTACTATATAAATGTATAAGTTACATCAGAGTTAGAACAGATACAACGGAAGAGTAATATGATACATCAGATACAAATCAGAATACATCACTGGAATCATCGAATACTGAAAGCAGAATAGATGGCTGGATCTTCAAGCAAGCTCCAACTTCAAAGGTGAGTCTCGAATACTGGATCACTCAGTCTGACCCGAGCGTAAAGCAAAACAGAAAACACTCGAGTCAGGATTAACATTCTTATATTTATAAATCCAACTCAAGTGAAATAGCAATTTGAAATACAAGTAACTCAAAGGATGTTTGGAATAACCATCCTTTAAGGATCCGTCAAACTATCTACTAGGTAGTAGTGTACGATAAGTAGATAATGTCTATCAGTAATATAAAGATATCAAAATAGTGTTAAGTCATGGCCCATTCCACCCTTAACACATTTTTATTCCCAAAAGCATATACAAGACCGTAGTTTCCCCAAAACCGGAAGTCACCAGAGGGCAATCCATATACTAAAGGTACAAAACAAATTCGTAGTGGTCGCGAATAGGGAATACAAGTATGACAAGGCACATGAGGCAATACCCAAGGTAGTGATACTACCGTTTGCCTGATCCGGACTGGTGAGAACGCAATGCCACAGCGCCCGCAACACCGTGAAACAACACTCCCAAAATCAAGGGTGCACCAATCGACAACAAGTAATGAGTAGTTCGAAGAAGTGTGTTCACTTGAGGTAGCTGACCTCCATTGGCCCGACACGGCTCTTGTTTTAGTCATTTCCAATTTGACACATGTGTCAAGGCTATCCATCATCGTTCTCTTTCTTCAGTCAACACATATATCATTCCAACCACTTCATTCTGGATCACACTCCGCGTATAGTTATTAAAGTGGTTTCCGGTTTAGATAGAGAGTATATCCATAACCGATTTCGGTCTCTTTAATAACTTTGTAATTATTACACCGATTGGTCGTTTATTTATTTTGTAACGACCCGTATTTTTACGGATCGAAAGTTCGTAAAAATCTAGAATTCTTAGCGTTGTTAAGTCGTTTCAGATTTTGGGCAGAATTTTGTTCAAGTCCTAAGTCGTGACCGACTTATAGATTGGACGACTTAAGGGAAGGAAGACTTAAGTCGGTGACGACTTAAGAGTTAGATCGTCTGGTAGCTTAGGTCCTGTAGGGAGTAAGTTGTGGGATAGGATAGGTCGAATGAGCGACTTAAGTTAGTGGCGACTT
Organism: Allium fistulosum; assembly: GCA_030737815.1. Taxonomy (NCBI): domain Eukaryota; kingdom Viridiplantae; phylum Streptophyta; class Magnoliopsida; order Asparagales; family Amaryllidaceae; genus Allium; species Allium fistulosum. The sequence goes on along the minus strand of CM060904.1, from coordinate 1,118,812,229 downwards.
AGGAGTTAGCGACCTAAGGTTTGGAGCGACCTAGGCATTGGGATAAGTCGTGGGGAAATTAGGTCGTATGGGATGGCTTAAGTCGAGTGACCGACTTAGGAAGTGTACGATCTAAGAGATAGACGATCTAAGGAAGTGACCGACTTAGGAGAGATTGGGACGACTTAAGAATTTGGCGACTCAAGGATAGGCAGGCTTAAGGTAATGACCGACTTATAGATAGAAGACTTAAGTCGGTGATGACCTAAAGAGTAGGTCGGCGACGACCTAAGGGAATGGACGGGTTAAATGTTAGGTCGGTTGGGCGAGTTAACGACTTAAGGAGTGTTGGAGTTAGGATGTGAGAGACCTAAGTCTAGCAGTTAAGTCGTAACTCAGTTGAGTTGTGGCCGAGTTAAGGGAATAGGGTGATGAGTCATTAGGTCGCACCTGTTGGTTAAGTCGTTATGTCGTATACCTAGTTAAGTCGTTATGTCGTATACCCAGTTAAGTCGTTATGTCGTATACCCAGTTAAGTCGTTATGTCGTATACCCAGTTAAGTCGTTATGTCGTAGACCCTGTTAAGTCGTATGGGTTTTTAGGTCGGCATGTGTTAAGTCGCGTGAGGACTCATGTTGTTAAGTCGCTAGGTCGCGCGCTGATGCGCTAAGTCTTAGGTCGAAGAGGCACACGCGTTAGGTCGAAGTATTTTGATAATCGTAGGTCGCTGGCATATTAAGTCGCAGATGCGCATTGCTTTAATTCGTTAGGCGTTAGGTCGTTGAACTGTTGAGTCATAGGTCGGAGATAGGGATAAGTCGGAGACGACTTATAGAGGCAGACGACCTAAGTTTTCAGCCTATAAATACTCGTCCATTTCTTCATTTTTGGGATCCGGATTTCGAAGCGACGAAGTGCTGCCATTTTGAGAGCTCGACTTCTACACTTCTTCACTTCTTTTCTCCACTCTAATCTTGTGATTCCATACATCCATATTGAAGATCAAATCGAAGATTCAAGAGCTTAGATTGAAGATCTTCATCCTTTGAAGTGAGATTTCTTCGTTTGAAGCGGATTCGTGATAGATCAAGCTAGATCCTTCGCTGTCCAGATCTGAAGTGTGTTGATTTGGGGTTGTTTAGGTGATTTGGTGAGTGGTGATTATCTCTCACACGGATCCAAAGGAGTATATCGGATCGTTGGCTTGATTTGGTGTTAAAGTAGTGATTTCCATGCATTTTTGTAAACCTAAGTATAGATCCATATAGATCCATTGTTCATGATGATTTGACAACCATTTTACTAAGTGTTAACCTATGCAAGTTCATTCATCAGGATTATAGAGACATTGCTCATGTTTTCATGCTTTTTGGACTTTTGACTCTTTAATTACGAAATTGCCATTATTGTTATAATTGTCTATTTAGATCATATTTGAATGCTTGTTTACTTGGATTAATGTTTGATTTGATTGATTGCAATGAATTAGATGATTGATGATTTGATTTAGACCGAAGATGATTCAAAAGCTAAGGGAAAGGCTCTTGAATTGGAAAAGCTGCTTGTGGCATATGTAGCGGATGGTGAAGCTCTTATGCATAGATTCGATGATGATGATGTTGAGATGAAGCTTTGCGAGGATGTGATGAAGCGAGGCATGATATGAGATAGTCTTGGTCTAATCCAGACGGGATCATTCCGAGCATGTTGATAACTCAGTGATATGGTTCGAGTTAGAGGATAATGGTTTGCTCGAGAGGCGCTTGAGCTAGTATGGAAATAGTCGTCGAGGATGATGACTAGAAGGCTGAGATCCCATCGTTGTTGAAGGTTCTAGCATGCTCAAAGCAAGAGTACGTTGGGCAGATTCGATAGTCCCAGAAGACTAATGATTGATAGTCAAGTACTCTGGGCAGATTCGACAGTCCTAGGCACGGGTCACGATGACGTGCGGGATTTTTGTCTAGAACCGGGGTTTCCATTAGCCCTTGACGGACGGCTGAAAGAATGTGCCGGTCATTCAATTAACGGTGATATTGAAGCAATGATAACAGTGATAGCCAGAGTCATGGATGTTTGGTTGTATCGTCATTCGGTCTCAAGAGCGGTATTTTCTGGGTGCTTATCTGATCTTGGTTTAGGCCTTCGGTGTTTGTGCTTGGAAAACATCGCCCTTGACTCGAGTGATAATTGCTTTACTTTACATTGTATGCTCTACTATGTTTGCTTCTACTTAATGTGTGTCTGGGGGCTATCACTGTAGAATGAGGTTGGAGTGGGAGGGTTGTATTCCTATTCCTTTTCCTTTATGCTCTTTTGGTATGTTGTTAGTTAATTTACTACTCACTAAGACTGTTGTCTGACTCAAGGCTTTATGTTTTAACTCTTATTGCCTTGGGTTGTTCGTCCATTTTGGGACGGGCAGACTAGGTAGCAGGTGACAGGTGCTGATCATGCTTTCCACGGTGCTGATATCGAAGACGAGCTGGAGGGTTGCATATTATTTTCTTATTATATGTACTGGATGTTCCGCTGCTTTGTATTCTATGAGTGATATGTAGTGAGGCTTGTTGTATTGACTATTCAGATGTTTGTATTCAACTATTATGAAGTTTTATTGATGAGATTCTATTCTGTGAAGCTTCACTATATATATGTTCTATTGTATTTTGTCCATGCGCTGTGAGTAATACGATAGATCCTGTTGTTTTAATTTACCCTGGCAATCGTCCATGGTCGCCTGGCACACTTTACAGCGCACTATCTCTAGGTTCAGTGCAGGGGTCATGGGCGGTCGTCACATTTGGTATCAGAGCATTGGTTAATCGATTTTACCCAACGCTCGCTGACGTAACTACATATGAGGGACGTAATTGTATTTTGATGGATGATTACTATATATAATATAGTAGATTAGAAGAGTTTGAGTCCTTTAAGCAGTTGTTTCTCAAGATGTTCTGACCATTCCTTTTTATAGATATTGAGAATGAGTCAAAGAGGGAGACCAGCTGCTAGGGAAGGCCGTGCTTCTGAGGGGACTGCTGATTATGCAGCTATGTTCGAAGCTATGATGACTTCGATCATGAGAAGGATACCGGTTCCAGGGGCAGCAGTAGATGTTGGAGTTCAAGTTCAAACTCCAAAACCGGTGGACTTTGCTAAGCTGTGCAAAGATTATACTGCTCTTGGAGGAAAGGTTTTCTTGGGAACAGAATCAACCATTGAGGTTCAGAGATGGATAGATGCTTGTAGAAGGATTTTTGGTGATTTGGGAATTGAGGATGCAACTAAGAGGAAGCTAGCATCAAGACAGCTTCAAGGAAGAGCTTCTGATTGGTGGAACTCTATTACCATCAATACTCCGGAGGAAGAGATTACTTGGGAGCAATTCCAAGTCAGATTTGAAGCTAAGTTCATTTCTACAGCTCAGAAGTCTGTTCTGTTCAAGAAGTTTGTGGAGCTCAAGCAAGGTGGAAGACCAGTTCTTGAGTATGTTTCTGAGTTTGAAGCTTTGTCCAAGTATGCCCGGTCGTATATTGAATCTGCATATCAGAAGAATGAGAAGTTTGTGACAGGCTTGGACAGTTATCTTGGGAGGCAGTTGGTGGATCATTTGGACGATTCATTTGAGAAGCTTGTGGAGAAAGCTCTCAGGCATGAGAGTCTGTTTCCTAAGGAAGGATCTGTTGTTGCTGTGACCAGGGGAGAGTCTAAACCACAGCAGGGTGGAAACAAGAAAAGGAAGCAGCAGCAGCAATAGGGTAAGGATGGCCAGAAGAAGCCGAAGGGCAAAGTGACTTGCTACAATTGTCAGCAGAAGGGCCATTTCTCTAAGGATTGTAAGAATCCGAAGGTGCCGATGAAGTGTCACAACTGTGACAAGCTGGGGAATATCAGGAAGAATTGTCCAGAACCGAGGAGGGACAAGCAGATTGTGCAAGCTTATGCTTTGGGAGCTATTCCATCGTCTTCGAAAGCTCCTACCACTGAAGAGAAAGGAAAGAGTGTGGTAGTTCAAGGTACTCTTTCCATATGTGGTGTTCCAGTTAGAGTGTTGTTTGATACTGGGGCGTCACATTTGTTTGTTTGTAGTGATCTTGTAGGCCGGTTAGGTTTGGAACCGGATATTGTTGATAGGCCATTGGTTGTGACTAATCCAGTTGGGGGTTCGTCTTGTTTGTGTATGTTATGTCGTGGTCTGATTGTATCGAGTCATGGTTGCTCTTTTGTTTGTGATTGTTTTGTTCTGAACTTTGCGGGGTTCAGAATTATTTTGGGTATGGACTGGCTTAGGAAGTATGCGGCAAAGGTTGATTGCGAAAGGTTGGAGGTGACAGTTGAGAATGTGGAGGGGCGAAAGATTGTAATACGATGTAAGCATGAAGAAGGCGTCTTCATGAGCTTCATGTATTCGCTGGTTGTTCCACGGGATGGACTGTCATCTGTGCCAATCGCTAATGGATTTGAGGATGTCTTTGACGAGGTCAAAGGGTTACCGCCGCATAGAGAGATCGAGTTTCGTATAGATCTAGTTGAAGGAGCCAGACTTGTTGTGATGCCTCTTAGGCGGATGGCGCCTAGAGAACAGCAGGAGTTGAGGGTGCAGGTTGATGATCTTTTGCAGAAAGGATTCATTCGGCGTAGTGTGTTCGAATGGGGTGCACCAGTTGTGTTTGCAACCAAGGCGGATGGGTCGTTGAGATTGTGTGTGGATTATCGTGAGCTGAAAAAAGTGACTAAGAAGAACAAGTATCCATTGCCGAGAATAGATGACTTGTTTGATCAGCTTCACGAAGCTAAGGTGTTTTCTCAGATGGATTTGGCAACGGGATTTCACCAGTTGAGAGTGGCTAAGGATAGTGTGCCGAAGACTGCTTTTAGGACACCATCCGGTTTCTTTGAGTGGCTGGTAATGCCGTTTGGGTTGACTAACGCGCCAGCATATTTTGTGGATCTTATGAATAGAGTGTTCAGAGATCAGTTGAACAAGTTTGTACTTGTGTTCGTGGATGATATTCTGATTTATTCCAGAACTGAAGAAGAGCACAAGACACACTTGCGTATTGTTTTGGAAATCTTGCGGAAACATCAGCTGAAGGCTAAGTTTTCGAAGTGTCACTTCTGGAAGAGTGAAGTGAGGTTCTTAGGCCATGTGATTTCTGGAAACGGAATAGCGATTTATCCCGCTAAGGTGGCAGCAATCCAGGATTGGGTTAGACCTAAGAATGCATCTGATGTGAGAAGTTTTCTTGGATTGGCAGGATATTATCGACGGTTTATCAAAGACTTCTCCAAGGTGGCTGCACCGTTAACAGGATTGACGAAGAAGAACCAAGTGTTCAAGTGGGAAGATAAGTGTGAGCAAGCTTTCAGAATCCTGAAAGAAAGATTGACAAGTGCTCCTGTTTTGACTATTCCTAGTGGGAATGACGAGATGGTGGTTTGCACCGACGCATGTGGTACTGGACTTGGAGCAGTGCTGATGCAGAAGAATAAAGTTGTTGCGTATGCTAGTCAACAACTGAAGCCGAATGAAAGGAATTACCCGACTCATGATTTGGAGTTAGCGGCGATTGTTTTTGCTCTGAAGATGTGGAGACATTATCTACTGGGAGTTTGATTCGAGTTGTTTACAGATCATAAGTCGTTGAAGTATCTTTTCTCCCAAAAGGATTTGAATCTTCGGCAGCAACGTTGGCTAGAGTTTTTGGCATCATATGATTTTGGTATAGCTTATACTCCGAGAAAGGGTAACGCAGTGGCAGATGCGTTAAGTCGAAGACATGCAGGATTGGGAGCCATGTTTTCAGAATGGAAAAATCTCGAGTATTTAGCTGGATTTGACTTCAGGCCTAGATGTGAATTGGAACCTGAGATGTTGGCAAACTTATCGATAAGACCTACTCTTGTGGAAAGGATTGGCGAGAGCCAAAAGCGAGACGATAAGCTTGTCAAGATTATCCGTGATTTGGAATCCGGATTTGATCCAGAAAAGGATAAAGGATTCGAGGTCGATCGAGAGGGTTGGCTTCGGAAGCAAGGGCGACTAGTTGTTCCCGATATAGATGAATTGAGAAGTGAAGTTCTGAAGGAAAGTCATCACTCGAAGCTGACAATTCATCCAGGTGGAAATAAGATGTATCGGGATATGAAAAGAACCTACTACTGGGAAGGTATGAAGAAGGATGTTGGAAATTTTATTTCCAAGTGTATGAACTGCCAGTTGGTAAAAGCTGAACAGAAGAAGCCAAGTGGATTGCTTCAGCCTTTAGAAGTTCCTACATGGAAGTGGGAGCAAATATCGATGGATTTTATTGATGGACTACCTAGAACAAGAACGGGAAATGAAGGGATTTGGGTCATCGTAGATCATTTCACTAAGAGTGCAAGATTCATTCCTGTTTGATCGACTAGGACTGCATCAAAGTTGGCTGAATTGTATGTTAAGTGGATAGTTCGATTCCATGGAATTTCGAAGAGTATAGTGAGCGATCGAGATCCGTTGTTCACTAGTGGATTTTGGAAGAGCTTCCAGGAAGTTTTGGGAACCGAGTTGTGTTTGAGTACAGCTTATCACCCTCAAACAGATGGTCAGACCGAGAGAGTCAACCGAGTTTTGGAAGATCTCCTCAGAGCTTGTGTTTTGGATTTCGGAGGATCATGGGAAGATCACCTTCATTTGGTGGAATTTGCATACAACAACAGTTACCAGTCAAGCATTGGTATGGCACCGTATGAGGCATTGTATGGAAGACCGTGTAACTCACCGACATGTTGGTTAGAAACTGGAGAAAAGTTGATACTTGGGCCAGAGATGATTCGACAGACTTCGGATTGCATAGAGATCATTCGACAACGAATGAAGGCAGCCCAAGACCGTCAGAAAAGTTATGCAGATAAGCGTCGTAAGGATTTGGAATTCGACGTAGGCGATATGGTTTTTGTGAAGATTTCTCCACTGAAGAATGTTATTCGATTCGGGAAGAAAGGGAAGTTGACTCCGAGATTTGTTGGACCATTCCCGATCATCGAGCGAATTGGAAAGCTCGCCTATAGATTGGAGTTACCAGAGAAGATGTCGAGTGTGCACAATGTTTTTCATGTATCATATCTACGGAAGTATGTGCACGACTCGAATACAGTGGTTTCTGCTGATAGCTGTGAAGATTTCGAAGTTGATCCAGTCGATATGAGACCTCGTAAGCCGCTTCATGTTGTGGAAACCGACACGAAACAGCTTAGGAGGAAGATAGTTAAGTTGCTCAAGATACAATGGAGTGATGATGATAACGACTGTACGTGGGAGGTGGAAGAGAGGATGAAGGCAGCTCATCCTGAACTCTTCAAGGTATGGCCCTAAGTTGTCGTGTCATCTAACGACATTGTAACTTGTTCTAAGTCTTAGGATTCTGCATGCTAAGCTAGAATTGGATGCATGGTTTGTTGATTGCTATGGATGGTAGGCATGCAGAATAGTCTTTGATTGCTTTTGTTTGTTTGGAATTTCGGGGGCGAAATTCCTAAGGGGGAGAGAATGTAACGACCCGTATTTTTACGGATCGAAAAGTTCGTAAAATTCTGGAATTCTTAGCGTGGTTAAGTCGTTTCAGATTTTGGGCAGAATTTTGTTCAAGTCCTAAGTCGTGACCGACTTATAGATTGGACGACTTAAGGGAAGGAAGACTTAAGTCGGTGACGACTTAAGAGTTAGATCGTCTGGTAGCTTAGGTCATGTAGGGAGTAAGTTGTGGGATAGGATAGGTCGAATGAGCGACTTAAGTTAGTGGCGACTTAGGAGTTAGCGACCTAAGGTTTGGAGCGACCTAGGCATTGGGATAAGTCGTGGGGAAATTAGGTCATATGGGATGGCTTAAGTCGAGTGACCGACTTAGGAAGTGTATGACCTAAGAGATAGACGATCTAAGGAACTGACCGACTTAGGAGAGATTGGGACGACTTAAGAATTTGGTGACTCAAGGATAGGCAGGCTTAAGGTAATGACCGACTTATAGATAGAAGACTTAAGTCGGTGACGACCTAAAGAGTAGGTCGGCGACGACCTAAGGGAATGGACGGGTTAAATGCTAGGTCGGTTGGGCGAGTTAACGACTTAAGGAGTGTTGGAGTTAGGATGTGAGAGACCTAAGTCTAGCAGTTAAGTCGTAACTCAGTTGAGTCGTGGCCGAGTTAAGGGAATAGGGTGATGAGTCGTTAGGTCGCACCTGTTGGTTAAGTCGTTATGTCGTATACCTAGTTAAGTCGTTATGTCGTATACCCAGTTAAGTCGTTATGTCGTATACCCAGTTAAGTCGTTATGTCGTATACCCAGTTAAGTCGTTATGTCGTATACCCAGTTAAGTCGTTATGTCGTATACCCAGTTAAGTCGTTATGTCGTAGACCCTGTTAAGTCGTATGGGTTTTTAGGTCGGCATGTGTTAAGTCGCGTGAGGACTCATGTTGTTAAGTCGCTAGGTCGCGCGCTGATTCGCTAAGTCTTAGGTCGAAGAGGCACACGCGTTAGGTCCAAGTGTTTTGATAATCGTAGGTCGCTGGCATATTAAGTCGCAGATGCGCATTGCTTTAAGTCGTTAGGCGTTAGGTCGTTGAACTGTTGAGTCATAGGTCGGAGATAGGGATAAGTCAGAGACGACTTATAGAGGCAGACGACCTAAGTTTTCAGCCTATAAATACTCATCCATTTCTTCATTTTTGGGATCCAGGATTTCGAAGCGACGAAGTGCTGCCATTTTGAGAGCTCAACTTCTACACTTCTTCACTTCTTTTCTCCACTCTAATCTTGTGATTCCATCCATCCATATTGAAGATCAAATCGAAGATTCAAGAGTTTAGATTGAAGATCTTCATCCTTTGAAGTGAGATTTCTTCGTTTGAAGCGGATTCGTGATAGATCAAGCTAGATCCTTCGCTGTCCAGATCTGAAGTGTGTTGATTTGGGGTTGTTTAGGTGATTTGGTGAGTGGTGATTATCTCTCACACGGATCCAAAGGAGTATATCGGATCGTTGGCTTGATTTGGTGTTAAAGTAGTGATTTCCATGCATTTTTGTAAACCTAAGTATAGATCCATATAGATCCATTGTTCATGATGATTTGACAACCATTTTACTAAGTGTTAACCTATGCAAGTTCATTCATCAAGATTAAAGAGACATTGCTCATGTTTTCATGCTTTTTGGACTTTTGACTCTTTAATTACGAAATTGCCATTATTGTTATAATTGTCTATTTAGATCATATTTGAATGCTTGTTTACTTGGATTAATGTTTGATTTGATTGATTGCAATGAATTAGATGATTGATGATTTGATTTAGACCGAAGATGATTCAAAAGCTAAGGGAAAGGCTCTTGAATTGGAAAAGCTGCTTGTGGCATATGTAGCGGATGGTGAAGCTCTTATGCATAGATTCGATGATGATGATGTTGAGATGAAGCTTTGCGAGGATGTGATGAAGCGAGGCATGATATGAGATAGTCTTGGTCTAATCCAGACGGGATCATTCCAAGCATGTTGATAACTCGATGATATGGTTCGAGTTAGAGGATAATGGTTTGCTCGAGAGGCGCTTGAGCTAGTATGGAAATAGTCGTCGAGGAGGATGACTAGAAGGCTGAGATCCCATCGTTGTTGAAGGTTCTAGCATGCTCAAAGCAAGAGTACGTTGGGCAGATTCGATAGTCCCTGAAGACTAATGATTGATAGTCAAGTACTCTGGGCAAATTCGACAGTCCTAGGCACGGGTCACGATGACGTGCGGGAGTTATGTCTAGAACCGGGGTTTCCATTAGCCCTTGACGGACGGCTGAAAGAATGTGCCGGTCAGTCAATTAACGGTGATATTGAAGCAATGATAACAGTGATAGCCAGAGTCATGGATGTTTGGTTGTATCGTCATTCGGTCTCAAGAGCGGTATTTTCTGGGTGCTTATCTGATCTTGGTTTAGGCCTTGGGGGTTTGTGCTTGGAAAACATCACCCTTGACTCGAGTGATAATTGCTTTACTTTACATTGTATGCTCTGCTATGTTTGCTTCTACTTAATGTGTGTCTGGGGGCTATCACTGTAGAATGAGGTTGGAGTGGGAGGGTTGTATTCCTATTCCTTTTCCTTTATGCTCTTTTGGTATGTTGTTAGTTAATTTACTACTCACTAAGACTGTTGTCTGACTCAAGGCTTTATGTTTTAACTCTTATTGCCTTGGGTTGTTCGTCCATTTTGGGACGGGCAGACTAGGTAGCAGGTGACAGGTGCTGATCATGCTTTCCACGGTGCTGATATCGAAGACGAGCTGGAGGGTTGCATATTATTTTCTTATTATATGTACTGGATGTTCCGCTGCTTTGTATTCTCTGAGTGATATGTAGTGAGGCTTGTTGTATTGACTATTCAGATGTTTGTATTCAACTATTATGAAGTTTTATTGATGAGATTCTATTCTGTGAAGCTTCACTATATATATGTTCTATTGTATTTTGTCCATGCGCTGTGAGTAATACGATAGATCCTATTGTTTTAATTTACCCTGGCAATCGTCCATGGTCGCCTGGAACACTTTACAACGCACTATCTCTAGGTTCAGTGCAGGGGTCATGGGCGGTCGTCACATATTTCAAAACCAAATCAAATCCAATTCCAATTAGAATTTATAAACCAACCTTTCATTTGTCTTTCCAAATCAATTTCCATAATTTACGTTTCAAAACTTCCAAATTACCATTTCAAAATCTTATAATTCAATTTCAATTTCTATTTAAAACAATTCAAATATTGATTCAAGTTCGTATATAAGTTTCATTCCGAAATCATTTAAATAAATTTAATTTAACATTCAAATCAATTTAAATTCATTTATCGATTTCATTTAATATTCGTTAAGTAAATTTTCCATTCAAAACAATTTCTATTAAATTTCCAATTCATTAAATCCATTATTCAAATTCAACTTCATTATATCAAAACTTACAAATTGAATTAAATTAAATTCATCAAATCAAATTCTTTAAATTTCAAGTTTTACATTTATTTCAATAAATCACATTTTATTTCTTGTTAAAGAAATTCAATTCACTTATTTACTTACTTAAATATTTTCCAAGACTTAATTAATAAAGAACTCAATTTCATTTATTTCCGAAGTAAAAATTTACTTATTCAAAAGTTCAATTTTACTTATTAAAGAATTCAATTCAATTTAATTATTAAATAATTCAATCTTATTTAATTATTAAATAATTCAAAACTTAATTATTAAATAATTTCAAAGTTTAATAATTTCAAACTTAATTATAATTTCAAACTTAATTATTAAATCATTTCAAAGGTTAATAATTTCAAACTTAATTATAATTTCAAACTTAATTCAATCATTTCTCAAATTAAACAACATTCCTTCATCAATTACATTGTTAATATTTTGTTTCAGATTATTAAATATTAACATTTTCCTTTCATTAAAATTCAAATTTCAACTTCATTTCAAAACCATATTATTTATTCAAATAAAATCTTCGTTTACTTTTAAATCAAATTATTGACCAATCGGGTTTTATTTAATTCTCTATCCTAGGTCAAAGTTTAATTTGGGTATTTATCATTTCAACCCGATTCCAATTCAATTCAAAATCATAGCATAGCAAAGGGAACTTGCAGTGTGATAACTGGGATGGTGTCAAAGTAAATAAACAAGCAACAACAACAACCAATATCAATCCAAAAATCAAATTAATAATCCCGAAATAATCGTATTAATTCACATTGTTATTTGTGTAAATTAATAAAATTATTTCTAGAATCTACATTATCATTTCATGTAGGTTAAAGATTATTACACCAATATTATTACGGTTCTTCAATTTGTCATTCGATTTCAATTTTAACACTACAACAATTAATCAAATATACGTTCAATGGTTCAAAGTGTAATTATCACTATTCTACATGTCAATTAATTTTAACAATTAAAAGGGGTCATGTTCAACTAATCAAATTTAACATATAAATCAGTTTTAAAATTGTTAACTATCCTATATCAATTTCAATTTTTCATACTATTTATTATTTATCACTAACAATTTAACATCCAATATAAACATCAACAATCAATCAATTATCAGCCAAACTGCATTATCATCACATAAATAATTAACAGATAATGGTGTCAAATGTCACAGGTGAACTGATACAGGCAATAGCATATATAACAGTGTAATTAATTAACAACAGTGAATTTCAATTGTCGTTTCAATTGAAATCAGATTTAATAAATAAAAGAACGTTAATCGTGAGTGAGTGCTCACCTTTCGAGGCTAGAGATGATTCGACACATAAATGAGCTACGAGTTCCAAAGCAACGCTAGATAGATACGACTCGACGAACAAAGCTGATAGATAGGAATAGACGAAGTCAAATCAGACTGGATCGACGAAAATAATTTTGATATAAGTAAACTTAGGTATATATCATCATGTATAAAGGAAAATTATATTTTTAAATTCGAATACATATTAAATTATATATATATATATATCAAAATCATTGTTTTGAAATAAAACTCATGTATAGAACTCATATATATACATAATATATTTTGAAATCAACAATATATATATCACTATATATATTGAACCATATAGATAAAATCAGAACACATGGAAATGCCACTATGTTTAGTGAAATCATAGTTTTACACTTAACTTACATACTTTGCAAACAACTGGCTATATATATATAAAATACAAATCTGGAGATACAAACTCACACTGCAAATATTATTTAACTAAAGTACTCAGATATATATATAATCCAAACTATATTATACTAAAATAAACGAAAATTGTTATAAAGTATATATATAAAACGTATATACATAATTTTCTTCCAGCACATACAAATAGAATATATATCCTGTAAGTTGAAAAACTAAAATAGGAAACCCAAAATATACACGTGTTTAAAACAAACTCATATATACTTGAACCGAACATATATGTAAACTTGCATACTGATTATATTTAAATCAACATATACTTTTATATCCATAACAAAACAGAACCATATCTATAACTAATATAGCACTTATACTTAAGAACAACTTTATATATATACCAATATCATCTCTGAGCCTACCTAGTAACCTATTTGCAAAACGTGCCATAGATGTCGACTCTATACCCATACTTAAACCAATATTTTTATAACAGCAAACTGTAACAGAATATCAAAACATATGATAATTATTTTTTTAGACTACTATGCAAAAGTACACTTATATATATAAACTTCTTGAAACCCAATGTTGGTATATATCCAAAATCCCACGTAACAACATATATACACTAACAGCAACTATATAGCTAACATGTCATACTAGTACTATATATATAACATAAACTCACATATCAATACAGTATATATAACTTACAATTTATATAAAGAGGGGCATGTCTAGGCTGAGCTAAGAAAGGTGATTGGCTGGAGATGAGAGAGTTCGACCACGAGATTCGAGGCGAAGAAGGGAGTAACGTTGGTGATGTGGCTAGCTTGACTGCGAGAGAGAGGGGACGAGGAGATCTGGCGTGCGCTTGAGCTTGGCCAGTGTGCCGCATGGTGTTAGGCGCAGAGGGCTGAGGCTCGTGGTGGTTTGGGTGAGGTGGCGGCTCATGGTGATGCTCACGGAGGCTGTCACATCTATGTGGTCGGAGATGTGGATGCGGGCTATGGTGTGGTAGGTGAAGTGAGAGGAAGGAGGTGCAGGGGATGAGTCGCTGCTAGGGGTGCCGAGGCTAGAGGTGATGGCAGACGAGGGTGGGTTTTGTGATGGGCGGTGGCCTGGGTGCGCCGTGAGGAGGAAGGGAAGAGGCTGGGTCGGAAGGAGGTCAGTGCATTGATGGTGAGGCGGATCTGGGCTGTCGAGGTTCGGTTGTGGCTGGGGTTGACACTGCAGGCGGAGGAAGGTTGGTTTCGGCCGTGGTTGCGTGCGTGCCAAGGTTGAAGGCCGATGGTGAGGGCCAGTAAGGCGGAGGTGTATAGTGAACGGCGGTGACTATCGGCCATTGATAAGAATGGCTCTTGGATAAATGAAGGGATGCAATACGTTTCTCCAATCCAATAAAACATGAAGACACTCTATTTTGTAAAATGTTTATTCAGAGAAATGAAGAGGCAATGGGTACACGAATCGAAATTTAGTGTAAATGCAAATATGAAAAGTCAAAAGCTGTTTCAGAATTTTATAAAGCAATTACAGCCTGTTTTATACGGTTGGGGATTTGAAAACGCACAAGGACAAATGGGTTCAAAAAAAAAGAAGGTACCAATACGGTCCGACGTTTTACAGATTCCGACGCGTACCGGACTTTAAAACACAGAATTGACTATACCGCGGAGATCAGCACGACGAGACGATCAAAACGGTATGCAGATACCAGTGGTACAATCGAATTATAAAAAATTCGAATTTTCTAATAGCGAAAAATGCAAGAAAAATACTGAAAAATAAGATCGACGGAGCCAAAGATGTCCGAATTTGGAAAAACGACAAACTGACATCTTGCTCAGAAGATGGTTTAGAATTTTTCTATGTAAAAATATTTAAGTTTCGGAAACATTATATTTTCATCGCTTTTTAACTGATAAATTGAAGTGAATTTACGCGCGAAATATATTTTCATATTTTCGGACGAAAATTTACCAGTTGCTATGTTTAACTAGACGTATTCCAAATATTAAATTTTATTTCAAAATTTTATCGTTTAAAATTTCACAAAATTTCAACTAATTACGTTATTAAAACAGTTGAAATTTACGGGTCGTTACACAAACTATGGTAGGAAGACCACCAAATCAGGGAGCTGGATCCTCCAATGCACCACCAATGGTCAATCTGCAAGATTTGGTGAGAGCATTTAGGGATGGGGCAGGACAAAGGCAAGAAAATCCCCATGAAGAGCTCTCCAAATTACTCAAGACTTATACTCATTTAGGAGGCAAAAGCTTTGAAGGGACAGAAAGTATTATGGAAATTCAAGCATGGTTGAGAACATTGGATAGGATTTTCAATGACATGCAGCTTGATGATCAAAGGAAGAGGCAAGTGGCTTCAAGACAGCTGAAAGGAGCAGCTTTAAGCTGGTGGGAAGTAATCATTGCAGGGAGAGGTGAGAATGAAATCACTTGGAATCAATTCAAGGAGATGTTGGAAGCCAGATTCGTACCAGATCAGCTAAGACCACCTTACTAGAAGAATTTATTAGACTTAGGCAAGGAACTTTGAGTGTCACTGAATACACTCAAAAGTTTGAAGGGCTTTCCACATATGGAGCAATGCTTGTGGCAGATGAAGCATCCAAGAATGATAGGTACATTAAAGGGTTGAACCCAGGACTTAGCAGAGCCATGTTACCTTATGCTTACAGGACATTTGATCAAGTAATAGACTTGGCTTTGAGGTTAGAGCAGCATGACAAGGAGAGGGAAAAGTTCAGAAATTTTAAGAATAATAACACTAAGAAGGGTAAGGGGAGATATTACCCTTATGATAAGAAGAAAGAAGAGGCCAGTAATAAAGGCACTGGAGATGTCAAAGCTAAGGAAACTAAGAAGAAAATTGTGTGTCATCAATGTGGAAAGGAAGGACATATCAAGCCTAGGTGTCCAGAATTGAAAGGAGGAGCTTTCAAGTGCTATCTATGTGGGAAAGAGGGGCATATGAAGAGGAATTGTCCTGAGTATAAACAGCAAGGAAAATTGGCAAATTTGGAAGGAAAAGGCAAAGCCACAGTGGAGAGTAATGCTGAAAACCATAGCCAAGTGGAAGGTACATTACTTATTTGTACCATACCCATAGAAGTAGTATATGATACTGGGGCAACTCACTCTCTGATTTCTTATGAACTAGTTAAAATGCTAAAACTGAATTGCATATTGGTTGAAACCCCATTGCATATACAAAGTCCACTGGGAAGTTCTAGTGTTTTAAATATGATTTGTGGGGATGTGGAATTAAACATAGGTGGAAACATTTTTATTTCCAATTTAGATGTTTTGAATTACCCAAATATAGGTGTTATATTGGGGGTAGACTGGTTAAGGCAATTTAAAGCCATAATTAATTTAGATTCATCCACCATATCATTGCAAAATTTTAGAGGCCAGAGAATCACAGTTTTATGTGAAGTAGCTAAGGAAGGAAAACTATATCATTTAGTTGACTCAGAAAAAGATTTCAGTGAACTAACCATTGAAGAAATTCCCATAGTCAATGAATATTTGGATGTGTTTGGGGAGGTTAAGGGTGTTCCACACCATAGACCAGTAGAGTTTCAAATCAATCTCATTCCAGAAGCAAGCCCAGTGATTAAAAAGCCAACCAGAATGGGGCCAAATGAACTAAAAGAATTAAAGAAACAGTTAGAAGAATTGGAAGAAAAGGGTTTTATAAGACCAAGTAATTCTTGCTGGGGAGCTCCAATGGTATTTGTTAAGAAACAAGATGGTTCCTTAAGACTTTGTATAGATTACAGAGAATTGAACAAGTTAACTATAAAAAATAAATACCCATTGCCAAGAATAGATGATCTTTTTGATCAATTAGCAGGGGCAAGAGTATTTTATAGACTAGATTTAGCATCTGGTTTTCATCAAATGAAGGTGGAGGAGTCAAGTGTTAAGTACACTGCCTTTAACACTAAATATGGGTTGTATGAATTTCTGGTTATGCCATTTGGTTTGACTAATGCACCATCATACTTTATGGATTTAATGAATAGAACTTTTAGAGAATATTTAGACAAGTTTGTGCTAATTTTTATAGATGACATTTTAATTTATTCCAAAACAATGGAAGAACATAAAAATCATTTGCACCTGGTTTTGTCTAGATCAAGGGAAAAAGATTTAAAGGCAAAATTTTCAAAATGTGTATTTTGGAAAGAGGAAGTACATTTCCTTGGCCATGTCATTTCTACCAAAGGGATTTCTGTAAACCCCAATAAAGTAGTGGCTATTCAAGCATGGAAGAGGCCTAGCACAGTGAGTGAAGTGAGATCATTTATGGGGATGGCAGGATATTATAGGAGATTTATAAAAGACTTTTCAAAAATTTCTACACCACTTACTAACTTAACCAGGAAGAACCAAGCTTTTGTTTGGTCAGAGAAGTGTGATAAATCTTTTGAACAGTTGAAGGAGGCATTGGTGAATGCTCCAATTCTGAAAGTACCCCAGGGAATTGAAGAATTAGTGGTATATACTGATGCTAGTGGATTTGGCTTGGGTGCAGAGTTGATGCAACAAGGCCAAGTCATTGCATATGCATCCAGACAACTTAAACCCCATGAAGTAAGGTATGCCACACATGATCTTGAATTAGCAGCTGTGATCTATGCTTTGAAACTTTGGAGACATTATTTGTTAGGCACTAAGTTTGAACTTTACACTGACCACAAGTCTTTAAAGTATTTATTTTCACAAAAAGATTTAAACATGAGGCAACATAGATGGGTGGAGTTCTTAGCTGCATATGACTTGGACATACTCTATACACTGGGTAAAGCAAACAAAGTTGTTGATGCTCTAAGTAGACAACATGCTAAATTAGCCATGATAATGATAGAAGAATTTAAAGACTTGTCTTTGCTTGCTGAATTAGAAATTGGGGAGAAAGACTATGTGCACATGGATGTGCATGTGCATGGTGCACAGAAGAATAGAGGGAAGTTAAGCTTGATGACACTTCAATCAGATTTAATTGGGAAGGTAGGAAAAATGCAAGAACAAGACACAAACTTATTGGAGAAGAAAATTCTCATATTAAAGGGGGAGTAAGTGATAAATTACCATATTGATAAAAATGGTTATTTGAGAAACCAGAATAGAATATGTGTGCCAGAAAACATGGAGTTGAAGGAGGAAATATTGAATGAATATCATAGAAGTAAATACTCCATACACCCAGGCAGTACAAAGATGTACCAAAATTTAAAAAGAGATTTCTGGTGGAAGGGAATGAAATCAGATGTAGCCAAATACATTGCAAAATGTATGACTTGCCAACAAGTCAAGGCTGAAACACAAAAACCATCAGGGTTATTGCAACCTCTTACCATACCCCAATGGAAATGGGAAGATATATCTATGGATTTCATAGATGGACTGCCTAGATCTAAAAGAGGAAACACAAGCATATGGGTAATATTTGATAGGCTAACTAAAGTGGCACATTTCATCCCAGTCAAATCAAAAAGGAATGCACCAAAGTTAGCACAAGTATTTGTGAAAGAAGTGGTAAGATTGCATGGCATTCCCAAAACCATTGTGAGTGATAGGGATACCATCTTCACCTCAAGATTCTGGAGAAGTTTTCAAGGAGCCATGGGAAGTGAATTGTGCTTAAGCACTGCCTACCATCCACAATCAGATGGGCAGACTGAGGTGGTGAACAAGGTTTTAGAGGACTTGTTAAGGGCATGTACACTGGATTTTGGAGGCAACTAGGAAGACTATCTCCATTTAGCTGAATTTACATACAATAACAGCTATCAAAGCACCATAGGAATGGCTCCATTTGAAGCCTTATATGGCAAGCCATGCTTGTCACCTGTATGTTGGGTAGAAGCAGGGGAAAGAGCTATTTTAGGGCCTGAGTACATACAAGAAACTAAAGAGAAAATTGAGTTGGTAAGGAGAAGAATGGCAACAGCTCAAGATAGGAAAAAGAAATTTGCAGACATGAAAAGGAAGCAGGTGGAATATGAAGTAGGAAATTTTGTTTTCATCAAAATATCACCTATGAAAAATGTATTGAGGTTTGGGAAACAAGGCAAGTTAACCCTAAGATATATTGGGCCATACAAAATTCTGGAAAGAATTGGTTCCTTGGCATACAAGCTGGAATTACCAGAAAACATGCAAGGGATGCATGATGTTTTTCATGTATCACAATTGAGAAGATGGGTTCATGACAAGGCAGAAATTCTTGAGACCCCAACCCAAGTGCAGATAAATCCTAATTTGATTTATGAAAAGGATCCAGTGGAAATTTTGGCAAAAGATGTGAAGAAGTTGAGGAATAAATCTCAGAAACTTGTAAAGGTACAGTAGAGTCTTGATCCTAGTGATTGCATATGGGAATTAGAAGACAAAGTTAGGATGAATTATCCTAAGCTATTTTCAGATTAAAGGTAATTCTGATTTTTATATTCTTTTCCGTTTTAGGTGTATATATTTTTAGTTATTATGATAGAACTAAAAATCTATTTGGTTGAGAATGTACTTGTTCTCTGAATCAAGTTTAAATTTTATTTTAAGCTTAGGAAAATTGTGGGACACAATTTCTAAAAGGAGGGGTGTATGTAATGACCTAAGATTTTAGGAATTTATTCTGAAAAATATAAATAAGTTTAAAATAATTTTTAAACAAATTTTAAAGGGGAATTAATATAGCTTGATATAGTGTATCTGT
This sequence comes from Allium fistulosum, assembly GCA_030737815.1. Taxonomy (NCBI): domain Eukaryota; kingdom Viridiplantae; phylum Streptophyta; class Magnoliopsida; order Asparagales; family Amaryllidaceae; genus Allium; species Allium fistulosum. The sequence goes on along the minus strand of CM060904.1, from coordinate 1,118,792,768 downwards.
ATGTGTGTACATGTGTGCACAGGAAATGCACATGAACTAAAGCTAAATTCCTGAACTCTAAGAATAAATACATGTGTTGATGTGTATGGAAATATATATATATATATATATATATAGATTAAATTCTTAAAAGCTATATGCATAAGTAAATATATATATATGGATGTTACTGAGTATTTGTGAGTGTACATGTACATGTGTGTGTCAGTACAAAATGATGTATAAATATATATAGATGAGTATACTAATTAATTCAGTAAGAATTATATACATATAAATATATAGATATGTTAATAAGGTACTAGAGTTCAAATCAGCAAAATAAAATATACCAACATATTTTAAATATAGGCAGAAAGAAAAAGAATGAAGATATAAAAGGAGTAATCCTCTTATAAATAAATGAAGGAAGTACATACCATTTACATGAAAGCTAAAAATAGAAAAAAATAAGATAAAACAGAGAAATACTTGGTATAGGCAGAATTAGGAAGAGTATTTGATTAATGAAATCAAGTCACACTTTTAGCATGATAGTAGACAAAGGAAAAAGTATTTTCTGGAAAAGAAAATTTCTGAAATTAACCAAAAAGATATAACCACTTTTCTCTTCACAAACTCAAGCCGGGGAGGGTAAGATTTTGGGTTTAAAAAAAACTAAATGCAAATGGCATGATTTTTGATGGGCAAAAATGACTTTAGCCAACATCTTAAACCCTAAGAAAAACCCTGCATAAATAGGCAGTGAGATAAGAAACCTTCTTCTTCCCGGATAGCTCTTGAGAAAAAATATATAGATATTATATTAATATAATACAAGTAAAGAAAAGGGTTGGAGGCAGAAGCTTACCAATCAACTGGGAAGTGGAAGAGAGCTAGGTGAGAAAACTCACTCAAAATCTAAGGCAATAAGTCCTAATGTAGGCAGCCAGTTATAAGTAATTTTCTTGAAAGTGTATTTTCATATGTGAATGCTTATCTGTGATTTTAGAACTGGAAATGTTTTGATTCTATCTGGTTTTTCTACTTGTTTTATTATATGAAAGTTTTAAGTATTGTTAGTATACATATATGTTTTATAAACCCAGATCTTTGATATGTTAATGTTTAGGAACATAAACAAATACCCAGAAAATAAAATGTTGAAAATAGGCAAGTAGTATTGGTTTTGGCTCAACCCAGAAAGATGTAAACAATGTTGAGCTGCAATATACTCATGTATAAGTGCTGAGGCTTGAGACAAAAAGGAATTAGGGGTGCAATAGTGCAACATTCCCCCTTTTGACCGCCTCCAGTCGGTAATTAAACCAACTCGAAACGTTCAAAAAGACGAATTGTTATTTAGTTTATAAGGTTTAAACAGAATCAGCCACAGAAACACAGATAATAACAATCAATTTAAAAACAAATGAATCTTTTATTTCATTACTATAAATCTTTTTATATACATCAGAGTTTATACAATTTTAATACTGATACAGCGGAATATCTTAAAATACAATTTTCTTCTGAAAACTGAAATGATTCTTTACTCTCTCTCTAACTTCGCTGCTCGAAAATCTTCAAGCTGTAAAAATACTCGGTCTGACCCGAGTATTATATTCAAAAGAAAATAATACACAGGTCAGTCTAATTCAAACCAGTTTATTAGTGCATATAGGCAGTAAAAATTTAAATAGACGACAGTCACAATAATTCCCGTCTATCCAACTCTTTAAACAAAGAAATCGGATAACGAAAATATAACACTTAACAGTGTTTAACAATAAATCAGCAGATTTAAGTCATCAACAGAGATAGATAAACAATTTATCAATCGACTAAATCAATTTAAAACAATTAAAATTGTCACTTTAAACCCATCAAGACTCGATTGGCTGCCGTACACGCACGCGTGTACGGCCTCGCCAATACTGCATAAAAATCAATGCATCACGACGCAAAGAAAAATCAATTCAAAACTGTCGATTTGGGTGGCTGCAGTGCACGCACGCGTGCACTGCCTCGCCAACTCAGTGCAAAATAGAAATCAACACAAGGTCAAATCCGAAATACCGGATTCAACACAAGGCAAAATAAACTGAGTGCAACAGATCAAGCTCGTACAAATAGAAATCAGAAATGACCAATGAGCATGCAGACATTGCCAGATTTTCAAGAAACCATGAAATTCACAAATACAACTCAAGATTACAGAGTGCAGACCAAAAGCCTCAGATGCCAGACAAAGAAATGGCAAAGACACGAAGGCTATAGCTAACATGAACAAAGGAAACAATGGAAAAATAAGACATTGACAATGTAGATGCAAGTACATATGGCAAATAAATATGCAGTAGACTACATTGACAAAATAGACCACAAACCAGTGCACTACTGTGTCATCAAAAATATGCACAGGCAGAAAAACTCAAGTATATGGATGCAAAGAAAATCAACCATGAGTCAAGCAATGTATACAGTTCAGTAGTATACCAAATGCAACAGAGGTGCAGACTACAACATCAAAGTGCAAAAGCTGAAACATAATGCAATAGTGAAGACTGCTATACCAAAGAATGTTTGCAACAATACAAAATGAAGTAGTGCAATGCAGACAGGCCAGATGAATCAACTACCAACCAAATGTGACAGCAACACAAATGGAATGCAAATACAAATATGAAACCACAATGAAGTGCAACAGGTGAAACAATGATGCAGACCAAAAGGCAAAGAATCAAGTATATGGATGCAAATAAACCCAAAATGGATCAGTGAAACAGCAAGGGTACAAATGTGAAGTTCACAATGAAGCTAGAAGGAATCAACAAGTGATCAAAGGCAGGAAATTGCAATGTCAAAGACTGCATATATATGGAACAGATTCCAATGAATACACAAAAATGCACAGTACAGATTACAACATCAAGAGATACAGAATGGTATACGTGTATAAAACAATGATGAACCATGAAAACCAGTCAACACTACATCAGTGAATGCACAGTGGAGATGCAAGAAAATGAATCAACAGGATGGACTTAAATCAGTGGCCATTTCATATTTGCTTATTTATAAGCATACACACGCCAGTTTGCATTTAATCAGACACTTTCCCATCACACCATCAAACATTCATCACAAAAGATCAACAATATCAGGCTTTAAAGAAACAGTTTGCTCACCTGTCTGTTTTGACAAAGTAGGGAACAGGGATTTAAAAGTTTGAATTTTCCACTTAAGTACAATCTAAAGCTGAAGTTTATGACTTAACAAACAAATTTCATTTGAAACTTGGGTTCAATAGTGTTAAGATCAAAGGTTTGAAAGCCTGTAAACTAGGAACAAGGACTTGTATATGTGTATTCCTAGGCATGCATACAGTTTACTATATACAGATATATACATGCAGGCATTTTGAAACAAGCATAATTCAAATTTCAACCACAACATCAAAGCATATAAATTAGATACAAGTGTAACATAACAGAGGTGGGTATATGCATTTATACAACAGAACAGCATTTATTATTACATGTAACATAGATTTTTGGGTATGGCTGCTCACAGTGTTCTTAAAACTTGGATCTTGCGAATTCAAACATAAATTGTTCAAACATCAAAACTTAAAGGAGGTTGAGGGGTTAGATTTCAAATTTTTAAACTTACTGTCACGGCACTCCGCCTAACCAACCCCATAAAGAATTTTTAAACTTATCCCATGACTGTAAACAGTGATCAAGAGTATATACAGGCATGCCATTCGAAATTTTATTTTTAAACAACATACAGAAGTTTCACAAAAAATGACCGAAGGCCAATATAATCAACTCGAAGTCCAGAGAATTCAAGGCAACAATTTCCAACAAAATCAAAACCATGGAAATCAGAAACAAAAGATCATAGGACTTTAAATTAGATGTGAGTAATAAAATTACTCACCTCAGCTTCGAGGAGCACGACAACTTGATCTGTAAGCAAGGACGAGCAAATCACGAATCGAAACCCTAATTTTTTTGCAAAGCTTTGAGAAGACGATGTCGCAAGGATCCAGATCAAAGAAGAATAGCATCTGAGCTAGTGAACGAACATCAATCAAAGTTTCGACAGTTTAGATTGAACAAAGAAAATCGCCTGCCGCCATTTTTCTTTTCTCGCTTATTTTTGTTTTTAGGTTTAGGGTTATACGACTGAATGAAAGAGAGGGGATGTCGTGGTTTTAACAGAGAAAAGGGGTATGGGTATATAGGGTGTGGTATTTTTTTTTTCTTTTATTTTCATTTTCATTTAAAAACTGATTTATTTTGTAAAGATATTTTCTTTAATTTGTTTTGTTTAAATCTTGTTGCTAAAATTTTAAACTATGTGTATTTATTCATTTATTTTGTATTAATAAAATTTGATAAAAGAATTTTAATCGATTTACAATTTCCCAATTCAAACAGAAATTAACAATCGATATTAAATCATTAATTTACGAAGATTTTATCGTTATAAAATTTCCAACAACAACAGAAATTTAACTGTCAACATAGATCGTTTATTGATGATTAAAATTTTGGGCAAAACTCCAGGTTGTTACAGAAATTCAATTTGAATTCGATTAAATTCTCTACGCGTTTACCCGCCATATATTCACAAAACAATTCTGATAAATACGAAAATTGAAATCCAGTAATAATTCAATATTACGGACCCAATGAAACTCGTTTCGTCAAATTCCGAGACTGTGCCTCGGAAGACTATTTTTATATTCAATTCAAACGATACAATTTCAAAATTGAACAAATCGCTTTCAAATTCAATTCTGAAGCTTCTATTACCTTCAGTATTATCAATATGAATTTTCTATGCCTTTAAATTATTTTTAACCGGCTTAAAATTGAAGATTCAAATTTTATTAAATTTTCAATAGATTAAATTCAAAAATTCAATCGCCAATTCCTTCTGATAATTTGAAATTCAAGTCAAATCATCGTTCAAATATTTAAAATTAATTAAATATTCTCAATTTAAATTGTTCAAAATTCAGGGTCGTTACAAACTCCCCTCCTTAAAAACTTTTCGTCCACGAAAAGGAAAAGTTGTTAAAAATTTTACCGATATTTATACCCTACACAATTTTTCTAAGCTTGAAACTTATTACAAATAAATGAATATAGGATTCATTTCATTTGTTTAATCTCACTAGTTCTGTTTATCTTTTCTTTTGTTCATTGATTTCTACAATCATTGATTTCTAAAATCAAAACCCAAAAGTCTTCTACCAACATTTTCGATTTACAACTCAGATTCAAACTTAAAATTCTTCACGTTAGAGATTTGCATAATATATATCTTCCAAAGCTGTGGACTTTCAAAACATTTCAAAGATCCTCTTCCTTAGTTTATTAGGTAGGAATTTCGAAATTTTACTTTCAAATCATTGATTTGCTATTTACAGTTTGAAAATACTTGCTAACTCGAAATTTAACAAGTCCATCTTCGTTCTCACAGACATTAGGCATACGCTGGCCAGGCGCAGGTCTAAAAATCTCCAAGTACTAAATATACTTGCTTCAATTCCCAGTGAAAATACTTTTAAAAATTCTTTTAAAAAATGGATATGGAAAGCACGTTCCCCCATGGATTACAGTTCCACCCGGCGGTTACGCTACTATCCCAGTAGAGTCGCTTGTGGCTGTAGATTTCTCATCTCTTAAATTTCGCCATGGTTGTCGCCATAGATTGCAGTACACACGGCGGTTACGCTACAATCCCAGTAGAATCGCTCGTGTCTGTAGGCATCACGCCCCTCAAATTTCGCCTGGCATTAGATTGCAGTTTACTCGGCGGTTACGCCACTATCCCAGTGGTATCGCTTGTAACTGTGGGCATCTCGCCCCTCAAATTACGCTAACATCATCAATCAAATCTAATCTCATCGCGATGAACTATCGCGAAGGATTTCCGATTCAAATAGTCACTCTGACTAAAATTCTACGTAGCTACGAATTTCAAATGGATACTCTTCACGAGTTCCAATACCTTCTCCAATAATAAATGGAAGGTACTTTTCCACATCCTCAGTTTAGAAAACATAATATCATATATGTAGTACTTTCATTTCACATTTCGTACATATCATATCCATGTAAGCTTACATAAGATTTCCATAACAATGTCTTTCTAAACTAACGGTTTCAAATTCACCGCATTCATATATATAAGTTCTAAAAACTTACATATCCATATTCATAACAAAATAGAGGATTTCAAAATTTTCCTCTAAGTCGATTTGGAAATTTAAGGTTATCTCAAACCTAATTCATATTCATAATTCCATTTATTATCGACTTTCACATTCAATTTGGATTTCACGCTTACATCGTCAATTCTCAACACAGAATTGATGTCTATCGATATATAACCTCTGAGCTCGTACGTCTCAGAGAAGGGTGTTAAGCTAAGAGAATAAATTCTCCGCCACCAACAGATATATATTTAATAGAGATCAATTGCTATGTCATCAATTCACAATGTTAGACATACAATCCAAATCATCATCTGAAATTCAAAGCTCAACTTATATTGTCTTTGATGTCGAAGTTAAACTCAATTTTAACTTAACGATTCAATCTTTTTGAAAAATTCCAAATTGAACAAATTGTTCAAATTCTCACTTAACTTTTCAACTTCGACTTCAAAAATGAATTTCAAATCATTTATCCCTTACGGAATATATTCACAACATTTCATTTTTGGAAAAACATTTCCATACTTATTTGAAAATAAGTAATTCACAATCCATTTTATTTTCAACATTTGAAAATATTCGATATACTTAAATCAAAATTAAGTATATATTTCATCTTTAAAGGAAATCATTCTCTTTCACATATTCATTTGAGTTAAAACGAATGTTACGTAAAACATCGTTACGACAACTCAAAATCACTAGTATAGGGATTCGAAATTTAGATAGATGTATAAATCCCAATACTATACAAAATATTTCCTTTCGGAAATCATTTACTATAACAACAGTGTTATAGTCCACCATTTCCTTATATTCGAAAACGTCTATTTCAACAATGAATGTTGAAATCTATGGTTTCGATATTCAATGCTTTGAAAACATCTTTTTAAAACAATTAACTTCGTTTTAAAATATCACTTTCCCAAAACATGTCCATGTTATTCAATAATATATTCACGGTCCAAAATTTGTGAATATACATCTTTTAACAAACTATACAGAATTTTCTTATCAAAATAAGTCAGTTTCGAATTTATAAACAATGTTTATAAATTTCACTTCTATTCATAAAGACTTCAATTTATAAAAATTGCTTTATTAACCCATTCCTTTATAACCCAATTTTATATCAGAATTTTAATTTACAAGTAAATTACTTATAAATTCTTTTATCTCGCAACTTCGATTCATTTTATAACTTCACAATCTTAATTCTGTAATTTCCATTCACTTATGAAATCCATTAAATATTTCACTTTTAACACTTATACAATTCCAATATTTTATCAACACTTTCAAATCTTCAATTTAAGCCGTTTATAATAATTCAAAATTTTCCAATTTAACTATTATATAAATTTATCAGTTTTCCATTTCCAAGATAATCAACTAGTTCTTTAGTAAATTCATCATTGAATTAATTTTCAATTTAAATCACATTTGATTCATTCACATAAAATTCTACTAACATTCATTCATATTCAATTAGTTCACATTCACTAATTTATATTCAAGTTAGTTTGCTTTCAATTCAAATCAAATTTGATTCTATTTAGATTTACTTATCTTTCACTTTGAATTCAATTTACATAGCTTTCAATTTCCATTAATACAATTTCATTAATACTTAATGAATTTCCATACGATCAACTAGCAAAACCAAATTTATTCAATTTAACCAAATTTATTTACTTTGCTTACATTCAATTTGGTTTAACACACTTAATTTCAATTGGTTTATATTCTAATTCAGATTGAATTCTTATACTCACCATATCCACTAATTCACTTTTACAATTAAAGTTGAATTTCCTTTCTATAATTCAAATTCATATTCATTCTTCACTTTATCAATTCATTTTGATATCAAATTCAACCTCATTCAACATTACTTAAGCAATGTTTCATTTTTATCTCTACTTGCATTTATTTTCACCATAAAACTTAAGTTCGCCTCAAATTTATTTGAAATTCTATTTTATTTAACTTTTCTAAAGTCACATTCATATCACATTTCAAAATTCAGATTTTGTTTTACTTAACAAAACTATTTAACCATTTAAAAACTGGTTTTACTTAAACTTTCTCATTTTATAAGTTAAACAACTTATTAATTTAAACTTTCCAATTCATATCATATAATCACTTATCCTTCGAGTTTAAATTTTCATCTCAATAATTTATCAAATCAAGTACGATTTATTTAACTTCCTTTAGTTAAATTTCAAATCCATTCATTTATTAATGCTAACTCACTTCAATTTAACTTTTCTTAAGTTAAAAATCTTCATTTTCAAAAACAATTTTATACTTCTTTGGATTTGAAAAACATTCTCTTTTTAAAGTGTTTCTAGTAACTATTCATATTAAACATCATAAACTAAGCTTTGTGTAAACCAAAGCTCTGATACCACCTGTAACATTCCCCCTTTTGACCGCCTCCAGTCGGTAATTAAACCAACTCGAAACGTTCAAAAAGACGAATTGTTATTTAGTTTATAAGGTTTAAACAGAATCAGCCACAGAAACACAGATAATAACAATCAATTTAAAAACAAATGAATCTTTTATTTCATTACTATAAATCTTTTTATATACATCAGAGTTTATACAATTTTAATACTGATACAGCGGAATATCTTAAAATACAATTTTCTTCTGAAAACTGAAATGATTCTTTACTCTCTCTCTAACTTCGCTGCTCGAAAATCTTCAAGCTGTAAAAATACTCGGTCTGACCCGAGTATTATATTCAAAAGAAAATAATACACAGGTCAGTCTAATTCAAACCAGTTTATTAGTGCATATAGGCAGTAAAAATTTAAATAGACGACAGTCACAATAATTCCCGTCTATCCAACTCTTTAAACAAAGAAATCGGATAACGAAAATATAACACTTAACAGTGTTTAACAATAAATCAGCAGATTTAAGTCATCAACAGAGATAGATAAACAATTTATCAATCGACTAAATCAATTTAAAACAATTAAAATTGTCACTTTAAACCCATCAAGACTCGATTGGCTGCCGTACACGCACGCGTGTACGGCCTCGCCAATACAGCATAAAAATCAATGCATCACGACGCAAAGAAAAATCAATTCAAAACTGTCGATTTGGGTGGCTGCAGTGCACGCACGCGTGCACTGCCTCGCCAACTCAGTGCAAAATAGAAATCAACACAAGGTCAAATCCGAAATACCGGATTCAACACAAGGCAAAATAAACTGAGTGCAACAGATCAAGCTCGTACAAATAGAAATCAAAAATGACCAATGAGCATGCAGACATTGCCAGATTTTCAAGAAACCATGAAATTCACAAATACAACTCAAGATTACAGAGTGCAGACCAAAAGCCTCAGATGCCAGACAAAGAAATGGCAAAGACACGAAGGCTATAGCTAACATGAACAAAGGAAACAATGGAAAAATAAGACATTGACAATGTAGATGCAAGTACATATGGCAAATAAATATGCAGTAGACTACATTGACAAAATAGACCACAAACCAGTGCACTACTGTGTCATCAAAAATATGCACAGGCAGAAAAACTCAAGTATATGGATGCAAAGAAAATCAACCATGAGTCAAGCAATGTATACAGTTCAGTAGTATACCAAATGCAACAGAGGTGCAGACTACAACATCAAAGTGCAAAAGCTGAAACATAATGCAATAGTGAAGACTGCTATACCAAAGAATGTTTGCAACAATACAAAATGAAGTAGTGCAATGCAGACAGGCCAGATGAATCAACTACCAACCAAATGTGACAGCAACACAAATGGAATGCAAATACAAATATGAAACCACAATGAAGTGCAACAGGTGAAACAATGATGCAGACCAAAAGGCAAAGAATCAAGTATATGGATGCAAATAAACCCAAAATGGATCAGTGAAACAGCAAGGGTACAAATGTGAAGTTCACAATGAAGCTAGAAGGAATCAACAAGTGATCAAAGGCAGGAAATTGCAATGTCAAAGACTGCATATATATGGAACAGATTCCAATGAATACACAGAAATGCACAGTACAGATTACAACATCAAGAGATACAGAATGGTATACGTGTATAAAACAATGATGAACCATGAAAACCAGTCAACACTACATCAGTGAATGCACAGTGGAGATGCAAGAAAATGAATCAACAGGATGGACTTAAATCAGTGGCCATTTCATATTTGCTTATTTATAAGCATACACACGCCAGTTTGCATTTAATCAGACACTTTCCCATCACACCATCAAACATTCATCACAAAAGATCAACAATATCAGGCTTTAAAGAAACAGTTTGCTCACCTGTTTGTTTTGACAAAGTAGGGAACAGGGATTTAAAAGTTTGAATTTTCCACTTAAGTACAATCTAAAGCTGAAGTTTATGACTTAACAAACAAATTTCATTTGAAACTTGGGTTCAATAGTGTTAAGATCAAAGGTTTGAAAGCCTGTAAACTAGGAACAAGGACTTGTATATGTGTATTCCTAGGCATGCATACAGTTTACTATATACAGATATATACATGCAGGCATTTTGAAACAAGCATAATTCAAATTTCAACCACAACATCAAAGCATATAAATTAGATACAAGTGTAACATAACAGAGGTGGGTATATGCATTTATACAACAGAACATCATTTATTATTACATGTAACATAGATTTTTGGGTATGGCTGCTCACAGTGTTCTTAAAACTTGGATCTTGCGAATTCAAACATAAATTGTTCAAACATCAAAACTTAAAGGAGGTTGAGGGGTTAGATTTCAAATTTTTAAACTTACTGTCACGGCACTCCGCCTAACCAACCCCATAAAGAATTTTTAAACTTATCCCATGACTGTAAACAGTGATCAAGAGTATATACAGGCATGCCATTCGAAATTTTATTTTTAAACAACATACAGAAGTTTCACAAAAAATGACCGAAGGCCAATATAATCAACTCGAAGTCCAGAGAATTCAAGGCAACAATTTCCAACAAAATCAAAACCATGGAAATCAGAAACAAAAGATCATAGGACTTTAAATTAGATGTGAGTAATAAAATTACTCACCTCAGCTTCGAGGAGCACGACAACTTGATCTGTAAGCAAGGACGAGCAAATCACGAATCGAAACCCTAATTTTTTTGCAAAGCTTTGAGAAGACGATGTCGCAAGGATCCAGATCAAAGAAGAATAGCATCTGAGCTAGTGAACGAACATCAATCAAAGTTTCGACAGTTTAGATTGAACAAAGAAAATCGCCTGCCGCCATTTTTCTTTTCTCGCTTATTTTTGTTTTTAGGTTTAGGGTTATACGACTGAATGAAAGAGAGGGGATGTCGTGGTTTTAACAGAGAAAAGGGGTATGGGTATATAGGGTGTGGTATTTTTTTCTTTTCTTTTATTTTCATTTTCATTTAAAAACTGATTTATTTTGTAAAGATATTTTCTTTAATTTGTTTTGTTTAAATCTTGTTGCTAAAATTTTAAACTATGTGTATTTATTCATTTATTTTGTATTAATAAAATTTGATAAAAGAATTTTAATCGATTTACAATTTCCCAATTCAAACAGAAATTAACAATCGATATTAAATCATTAATTTACGAAGATTTTATCGTTATAAAATTTCCAACAACAACAGAAATTTAACTGTCAACATAGATCGTTTATTGATGATTAAAATTTTGGGCAAAACTCCAGGTTGTTACAGAAATTCAATTTGAATTCGATTAAATTCTCTACGCGTTTACCCGCCATATATTCACAAAACAATTCTGATAAATACGAAAATTGAAATCCAGTAATAATTCAATATTACGGACCCAATGAAACTCGTTTCGTCAAATTCCGAGACTGTGCCTCGGAAGACTATTTTTATATTCAATTCAAACGATACAATTTCAAAATTGAACAAATCGCTTTCAAATTCAATTCTGAAGCTTCTATTACCTTCAGTATTATCAATATGAATTTTCTACGCCTTTAAATTATTTTTAACCGGCTTAAAATTGAAGATTCAAATTTTATTAAATTTTCAATAGATTAAATTCAAAAATTCAATCGCCAATTCCTTCTGATAATTTGAAATTCAAGTCAAATCATCGTTCAAATATTTAAAATTAATTAAATATTCTCAATTTAAATTGTTCAAAATTCAGGGTCGTTACAAATAGGGTTGCCTATGTGCTGATGCTCCTGATTCAATGAAAATATATAAATGTTCATATGCATAGCAAACAAATTTTGTGATTCAGTGAAACTTGGTCATTCTGAGTTTAACTCAAGCACAAATGTTTGCAAAAGGAAAAACTCTCTCAAAAGCCATAAGCCAATGTTAGTTGCCTATACCCCTTTTTAAAATACCAGAATATATATATATATACACATACAGAATCTTATTTATTTAGTCACCAATGGTTGTTTGCCTGTTTGTCTCTGTTTGGTTATGAATAATATGAGATGCCATGATATGGATGTTTTAGTTAGTGAAATGGATCACTGAATGGTTTAGTCATGAAAAATCAAAAGAGTTATTATTAACTTAAAACCTGATTAGGAAATTGGGGTCAAGAACACTGCAGGAATGACTTGTTTTCTTGAGTAATACAAGTTGACACATGGCTTGTTTAAGTCCTGAGATCTTTGTGTAATGGAGTGAATTAGTTCATTGCAGTGTGTCCATTGATTCAATTAATTGCAGATGAGACCAAGATAGATAAATATATCAAGGTAAGAGAATTTGATATAAAAGAGGAACTAGAGTTTTCCTGGAATGAAATCTGGACAGTGAATAAATGATTTAATTCATTTCGGGTGATTTCCTTGTTTGTATGGGTGTTTATTTGATTCATGCTTGAAATATATGAATGTATGAATGTACCATGTCTTCTTGAGGTTTCTGGAAAGGCAGACTTAAGTGTGCACCTGCACACTGACACAGAACATGCACACATGAACTACTTGTTTTCTAAAGACAGAGTTATATACATATATTCATGTTTTAACTTTAATTTGATTTACAACTTGTTTTAGTGGATTTTCTCATACCAGACATGTGTCTGACCCTAGTGTGCTAATGGCATATGGGGTGTCCCATTTAATATGGGGCAGCTTCAAATGCATTTTCAGGGATTGCAGCAACTAAGTAGGAGTAGGAGCAAGGCTTTGAGAAGAAGATTATAGCATGCTAACCTTAGTTAGATAAGATCCTAAATGATGAAATCTGCATGTATTGATAAATTTAAATTGCTACATGTATTGAGTATTAAATATTGTATGGATATTATGCTAAGTATTTTGCTAAGAAATTGACTTGTAACTGGAATCCATAAATCTAGATATTGTCTGATATGTTAAAGTAGTTAATCTAAATCTTGTAAGTGAATTGAGCAAGAACACCATGATAAATAGGGTAGTTACATTTTATAAATGTATTAGTCAATCTTGAGTCTTTGAAAAGGATTTAAGTTTTGGGAAATCTGGATAGTTAAATCTCAGAATAATTAAATGGTTTTATTTTTCTAACATGGCATATGTATACAAAAGATAATAAGCATAGGGAGAATATATTTTATATGACTGTAATGTTTCCATAATTCAACTTGTTTTATACAAATGTTTTTATACCTTATTTTTTTAAATAAAGGAAGAATCTGTAATATGGGAGTTGAAAGCAAGATCCATAATAGTTGCAGTTATATACACCTATAAACATGTTTTGTACAGATATTAACACACATGTTACCTTTGTATTTTTTTTAACATGAATCTGAAATCCATTTCACTCAGGTTTTGATCATATGCATTTTTAAGACCCTATGGGTTACACCAGAACAAAGAGCCTAGTTGAACCATGTTATGGATGCTCATGGCTACAGGAAACTCAGACATGTTTGCATTTGTTTTAGCTTAGAATCCTAGTATCAAAGAATTAAGTTTTGAATGTGATATATCACTTAAAAATATTCCAAAAGAGGGCCTGTACTCTAGACAGATTTTATAGGAAAATCAAACATAGATAATGATAGGAACTTATATCATTTTCCCAGGGCACAAGCACCAAACCATTAATCTATAGACAATCATATTACAATTATCTGGTTTTTAGGATTTATACTCCTTAGAGAATTTAGCAAAGAATCAGGAGTTTAAAAATATGTATATAGGTATTCATGTATGGATGGAAATTTTATTGCATATATTTGAACTGAACTATGTGTGGATTGATTAAACTCAATCAATCAAATATCCTCTTGTTTTCTAGAACTCTGATTCAAACAAGAGAGGCATATACATCCTCACATGTATGTGCATGTCTTTGTAAATGTACTGATATATTTATATTGGTTAATTATTTTGATCCTGGATATATGTTGTTTGATAGAAAAAAAATGACTCTAGGCTTCAGAAGTATGTATATGTATATCTCATATATATATCTCTATGTAAAAAAAATATCCTTACAAATTAAGGTATAAAAAGAGAGGGTCATTTCAAATGGATTGAGAGAGTGTAATCAGTTTATATGCAAGAGGGTGCTTTGAAATCAAGAGAGTAAAGGATAGATCAAATCAAGTTAAGTTAGTTGTTTCTACTTCTCAATCAAGATGCTATTTATAGAATCAGAGAGGTGCAGATGAAGAGTTGTTACTCTTCGAAAAAATCTTTTCGTTTTAATGGCAGCAACTCTTCATGAAAGATGATTTCCTTTAGCTTCAAGAAGAAGTGTCTTTTCAAATATGAAAGTCTTTGCCATGAAAGACGTTTGTGGTATACTGACAGACGTCTGTGACTAGTTTTAATTTTTAACCCGAGACTTGTCACAGACGTATATGAGTATACCTATGATGTCTATGAGATGAAAATACAGTTTTCCACTAGATTTTGATGTATATAAAATTGTGTGTGATCGTTTATGCATATGTACTCAAGAAGACCTAAAAAATATTTTTATCTAGGACTCTTTTATAGTAAAATAAACTTAGTATGGTCGAAACCAATCCTTTCGAAAGCTCTTATTTAAAGAAAAAAGTACCTCTTTGAAAGCTAATACTTAGCCATAATACAAAAACCTTCCCCAAAAGCTATTTGTATAAACCTTTTTGAAAGCATACGTTTTGACTGTGTCGAAGGCTTTAAGTAAAACAAAGCAAGAACTTAGGTTTTGAAAGCAGAATATGGTTTCGACTCTAACGAAAGCATTGCTTTCGACACCCTACCTTCCGCTACCCACCATTTCACTTCGTACCAATACCATTGATACCATTTGCATTGGTTTCGACTATGTGGGTTTCGACTGAGATGGTTTCGACTGAGATGGAGCGGAGGTAAAGGAGTCGAAAGGTACTGCTATTTGAGGCAAAACCTACTTTTCTGGAGTAAAGGTTGAAATGTAGCAACTTTTAGTAACTACTTTATAACTGCTTGCTTATTTGTAAACCATTAACTGGTTCTTGTATAACTTTTCAAATACTTTACAATTTTAACCGCCACATTTAACCAGATCTAAATCAAAGAAATTGTAACATTTAAGCCTTTCTATTAACAAAACCAGTATTTGCAAATAAGTCCCTCTCTTGAAATAATTTATTTTCCCTAGTAAATCAATTGGGAAAAATCCCTAAAAATTTAATTTTCTCATGTAATCAAACATATTAAAATTTCAGACCCAATTTCTTCCTGAAATACTGAAATGAATTTTTAATCCTAATATTATCATATTTTCCTTTAGAAATTCATAATAAATTCTCTATAGCTCGGAAAATTCTGAAAATTAAAACCCATCTCCAAAATCATGTTTTACTTAACATAAAAATTTTCAATGGCATTCCAAAATCTTAAACTCTCAGTTTTACATCAAAACGGTGCAAATTCATATGTGAATGAATTAAAATAAATCAAACATAATATTGTTCAAGCATATCAACATCCATATCATCAAAAAAGAATTTAATCATAAATCCGAAAATATATATAATCATAGAATAAAATAGAGATGATATAAAATTATTATTCACCTTAGATATGATAAGGAATTTGAGATTTGTTGATGATTAATCCTTCCTAGCTTTAGGTAAATTTTCCTCCTTTCTTCCTTGGTAATGGCTAGCTCTTAGGTTTTAGATTTGCATTTGTGAAAATGAAAAATGGAACGTGAATGGACAAGGATGAGATGTGTATAGCCGTGTATGATAAAGAGGATATTTTACTAATATGCCCATGTGTGATTTAGTTAACCTCTAAACCAATTTAAAGCCCATTTATTTTATTATTAAGCACGGTCCTCTATATGATTTATTCAAATTTCAATCTCCTTATCATCGTTATTCTATTTAATTTATCTAATTAAATTTCCTGAATAATGTTATCAAAAATTAGGGATGTTACAGAATTTCAAAAAAGTTCTCTATTTTGATAATAATGGGCTTATGAAGTCTAATAGGGTTTCACTAGATCCAATCCAGTTATTTTAATAAAATCATATATTATTAATATTGTCTTATTCATAATTAATTGAATCAATGTTAATAAAGTGTGAAATTTGAAATGTATGAATATATCAAATATATTCGTATTTCAAATTATGTGACAAATATGTGAAACATAAAGCATGTGTAACTGTTAGGTATTAAAGGATAGGAACAAAATGAAACAAGATCTAGATGTAATCATATCAAGATCTAAAAAGGAAATAAATTGAAAGGACATCATTGATTAATTTCACTTTCCCTTTTAGCAATTGACATAACACCTTGTTAACAAGAGATGACATAAAGCAAAAAAATGACAAAACCAACAATTAATAACATTGTCAATATAAAACCAACAATTAATAACATGGTCAATATATACATGTATAGATTTTGAGATTTTAATCTATTATGTGTATATTCTCTATTTATTTGTATATATTATCGCATTAATTTGAAATTGTTCAATCAATTTTTTCATATAAAAAATACTCTTCTAGACATGCCTTAATCTATAAATGTTTTATACATACACATAATGATTATTACCAAACTTTCCTATTGACTCAAATACAAACATCCATATTATGTTCAAATTTTCTAAATTATTTGCAAACATGTATTTACTTAAATTTATTAATGAAATACATATACATATAAATTAAGTTTCAACCTAAAAGTAGCACCCCTAATTTTGGTTGAACATTTTTAGGATATTTAATTAAGAAATAATTAATTAAATAATGTGAGAGAATATAAATATATAAGTGTGGTATTTGACATAATAAAATAATTTGAATTTCAAATTTTAAATGGAGAATTTGTTTATAGGGAAAGAAATTAAATGCTTTAATTATATTAGAGAGAGAAATGAAGAAAGACAGATAACATGTGAAATTTTTTTCCCTAACACACTCTCCCTCTTACATTATTATTCCGGCCTCATTCCCTAACATAAGAATAGAAAGCTAAACACAAACCAAAGAGCTTTTTGTTAAAATAAACTCAAGAAAAGAAGAGGAAGATAAAGCTATGAAAGGAAATCAAGTTAATTATCTCCATATATAATTAATCAAAGGTGAATAATATTTCTATCTTTTTTTTTGTTTTATTTATTTTAGATACAATGGTTGATCTGAAATTTGATTGATGTTTATCATGCATATGAATAAGATAATGGTTTATATGAGCTATGGTTATTTTTTTAGATTTTATAGAATTTTCCTAAGATATTTTTAGTGCAAAAACTATCTTTATACTTTGCAAATGCTTTCAATTTTTGATATGATATTTGGAATGACATTGTGAAGATAGGTTTTATATTTTATAATTTTCAAAAATATTATGAACTTAATATGAATTTTGTAAGTTAAGAAAATGGGCAATTTTGGGTTTTAATTATTTCAAGATATGAAATATAATTATTTTGCTTCAAATTTTTATATGATGTTAAAGAGGTTAATTCAGATTTTTGGAAATTTTTTAGGAGTTTTCCCAAGGAATTACACTTTGATATCAATTATTTTATGAAGAGGATTTTGACTGCAAAAAGACAATTAATGGCAAAACTAATAGAATTTAATATTTTGGGAAATAAGAGAAAATTTCTTTGTATTTTGCTGCAAACTTCTGAAAGATTTTAATTAACCAATAAGAATTTGACAAAGAAATCAGCTTGGTAAAAAGTTATTACTTTTAAATGAAATAAATCTGTTTTGCAAATAATCAACGACATGTCATTAATCAACTTGCGATAACTCCTATTTATCAATATTTGATAGCTTTGTTATGTCATCCTACGATGGAAGTATATTTTATCAACTTACAATCGCTATTACTTTATTAATTTGTGATAGCTATCAATTTTACCAACTTGCGATAGCCATCATTTTATCAACTTGAGATAGCTATCATTTTTATCAACTTGTGATAGCCATCATTTATATCAACTTGAGATAGCTATAATTTTTATCAACCTACGATAACTATATGTTTTCAACTTGTGATGGCTATATGTTTTCAACTTGCAATAGATATATATTTTCAATTTGCATAGTTATATGTTTTCAACTTGCGATAGCTATAGATTTTGTTAACTTTCAATTTCTTTATTTCAGTTAATATGCAATAGCTATAGTTGTTTTGACACGCGATACCTTCATGTAGTATAGACATGCGATAGCTATGTTTTATTTGACATGTGATGGCTTATGTTTTTAACATGCAATAGCATGATATTTGTCAACGTGCAATAGCACAAGTATTTGAAAAGGAAGATAGTAATATTTATGACATTTGACCGATTTTAATCTATGTTGGGCTAAGTTTCCTTAAACAAAAATATAGTTTTTATTAAGTAGTTTTACGTGTTTTTGAAAGGAAGAAAAGATGCTTTACCCTTTTCTAAAGAGTTTTTGTGAAAGAAAGTATTAATTTGTTATAAGTAAATTTTGTGTATAAAATGGCCATTATACATATATTTACGATGGATGATGATGTTCAATATATTAAATTTTGTATCTTGATTAGTTATTATGCATATGCTAAATTGTTTACATGCTCACTTATATGTAACTTGTTATCACCCAACATTTATGGCCTTAGAGATTTGGGAACTGATGACCAGTTAGGGTTGTTCCAATAGTGGGTACGATTAGACTTAAACACCTAAGTGAGTGAAATTGCATCCAGGAGATCGAGAAGATCACATTGTGTTAGAATGCACTGAAATGATCAAAAGACATGACTCATGGATACTTTAAAATCAGATTTTTAAGTGGAGATTGAGTAGGGTCGCACCCTATCCTGCAACCGTTAGCAGTCGGTTGGTCAGGTCCGTGATCCCAATAAGTAAGCCTTTGCCGACATTAAGGCTAAAATTTTAGCTTTATGCATAGAAAGGAACTCATAGCAGAGACGCTCACCATTATTTTTCCTTAATTAGATAGAAGCCGAGGTTAGTTCCTCTTGTTGGATAAGAGATTTTGGATTATCTGGTTACATTTTTAGCCCAAACTAGCTCGATAGGTTTTTCGGTGGCCTGAGAAATACTAGCATAGGTTCATAGTGACCTTAGGAAAACTATGCTATGAACTATTTTTTTATAGGATTGGGCAATTATGGGAATGTAACCCTTTGATCCTAGTGAGTGACCGACTGCTGACTTTGATTCATTATGCATAATGAAATGATATTTCCGTTACGATTATGTTCTATCATTTTGCTTGCAAGTTTATGTTATGATTAACATATTGATTGTAAAGATACTTATGAAGGGAAAGCCCATTCCGCTCTACTTCATGATCTCACTAAGTATCCATATTTTAGTTTGAGATCGGCTAATATTATTCACATCAGACTTTTGTCTAACATAATTTTTTTTATTTCTCCCTAAATTCCCATGTACTAAGATGAAATTGGACAGGCTAACGACTTTTAGGTTAAACAAATAAGTTTTCAGAGATGTACATGAGGCAAGCTACTATTTAGGAGTATTATTTGTGTTGTGTAGTGTAACTACTTTTGCTTATTGTTGAATGTATGTAACAAATGGTACTATAGCCGTCTCACTTGTTAAGACTCTAATTATCCATGGGGACATCTTCATATGATGCTCTTGGAACTATATTGTAACATCTCCTATCTAGAGGCCCAACATTAAGCGCTACAGATGCTACAGTCATCCATAGTATTAACTTCTGGCGACTAAATACGGCTATGTTATGTTACTGGTATTCATAATATTAGAAGAGCATGAATATGAAACAAAATCACAGATTCCAAAAACAACATTTTTCTGATTACATTTCCAAAACATGTTCCATATTCAAATTACATGATCTCATTGCTTTCCCCAGTTCAGATAAAATATAGTTATTACATGATTACGCCAAGAGTGATATATGACGATGCCTCATTGGTTGACCAGAGTAATATATATCCAATACAGCGGAATCAATCCAAAATTATAGCAGCTCCTAGTTAGTTATCCGTCAGCCACCTGCACATCACCGGAAGATTTATTCGCTAACCTACTAAAACCTATAAACCTCAACTCTCAGCCTACTCAAATCAATTTTGAGCACCCGAGAGTTTAAGGAAAAATAAACTTCGAGTCAAACATAAAGCCTGATGTGAATAATACTATACATCTCGGTTATCTGATGTTAAGTGAGACTACGCCGCTTAGGGGAACGAGTTTCCCCCTACTAATATCCTTTTTAAAACATAGCTTTTGCAAATTTTAATCCCGTAACCAAAATTGGTTAAATATGTAAAGAAATATCATGTATATGTATAAATCAGTTATCATATGGACTATCTGTCCATACACTGTAGTTTTGTTTGGCTAACTACTAACTCTTGGCTGACTCAGGCCTACCAAAAAACATAAAAGTCTAATATCTATTAGACACTCCTCTTCTGTACGGCCTATCCTTACTTACTTCTCCAGGTCTAACTGATCCTAATGGTTTTGCGGGCTTACCAATAACCCGTCTTTCCTTTTTAGATTCCTTTCTGTGTGTAACAAAATTTTAGTCTCGCCTGTGACAAAGCCCTACACACTAGAATATCGTACTTAATTAGCTAGGGGCTAATTGCTAATGGGTATAAGGCACGACCCTACACCAGTCTCATTTTGTCTTCTAATCTGAGTCATTTTCTTAGGGTTAACTGCCCTTTAAATTTTTCCTTGAAAACCTTTTCAAAATGATTTAAACCTTTAAATCATACATATACAAGGAAAATATTTATATACACTCTTTTCATTACTCAAATCACCTTGCCATGTTACATATTCTTTACACAAAACCTTATTGATGAAAAAGTTTAAACTTTCGAAAGTACCCCTTTCGAATCCTTTGAAAGTATCCCTTTCAGTACGAGTAAAACCATAGGCCTAAGGCCAAAACATACCTTTCGAAATCATACCTTTTGAAACCATTCATATTTATCCTTTCGAAAGCATTAAAAACATCTCCTTCGAAATCTTTAAAACCTTAGACATCCTCTTTAAAACATTTAAACATTGCCTTTCGAAACCATTGGAAAACCTTTCCTTTTAGACCTTTTGAATTCATTGCAAAACCTTTCCTTTTAAACCTTTTGAAAACATTAGGGAACCACCCTTAGAAACCTTTCTTTAAAACCTTATGAAAGCATCAAAACATCAAGCCTATCTAAAGCATTTGGGTTCAATTTTTATATTATGTGGAAAAACCTTTTGAAACCTTTAAAACCATCTCTTTCGAAACCATTTGGTTCTACCTTTTATAGAGAAAAAGGGTCATTAAAACAATTAAGTCGAAAGCATCTCTTTCGAAAGCATTCCTAAGTAAAGAAGTGATGGTATCGAAACCATCCCTTTGAAAGCATTGGAGATGTAGCTTGCTTCTTTTTAAAAAAAACAAGGTAACCCTTTCGAAACCAATCTGGGTCGAAAGGTAAAAAGCGGTAGTCAGGTGTTTCGACCTAGTCAAAAGCAGTTACTTAAAAAAAGGCACAACCTCTTAAAACCATTCTTTTAAAGTCATTGACCCAGTCGAAAGCAGACCAAGTCAAAAGCAATTCAGTCGAAAGCAAAGCAGTCACATTTTCATTTAAAAGCATAGTAGTGCTTCGACCCCTTCGGAACATCTGGTTTCAACCCAATACCTTACACCTATATCCAGTTCACGATGTACTAGGTATCTAATACCATGTGCATGGGTTTCGATGCAGTCGGAGGCGGAGGTAAGGAGACGGAAGCCTGGTGCCGAAAGCATTGAAACAGGAAAAAGCATGTAGATTTGACTTTTTAAACTATTTCTTTGTACCTAACCTGCCTTGTTTGTCAAATTATAATTGGTTGCAAAATTTTCTTTTCTAAAAGTACTATCGATTTTCAGAAACAAGAATTTGGATTATTTAGAAAATACACCTTCTCCTTTTTATAAATATATAAAACATTTAGGTCCCATACCTTAAATAATTTTATATATCCATTAAAACACCAAGGAAAATTCTAAAAAAATCCAAAAACTAATTTTTAATATGTTTTCCAACATATATAAATTTTATACCCTAAGCCAATATAATTTGGCCGTAATTAATTTTAAACCAAAAATAGCATTTTGTTCACTAGAAAATTCATATAAAATCCACATTAATTTAGAAAATTATGAAAATTAGAACCGATTTCTAAAATATCATTTTTGATCTAAATTTGAATTCACAAGGTAATTGGATATCATGTAATAGGGTTTTCATATTAAAACATATCACAAAATCTATATGAATTAGCATAGATCATCAACAACGTATAGATATACATTTTATCATCCAAAACATGGCAAAATATTTGCAAATAATTTATATTTTCATACTAAAACCGAAAACCCATTAAAAACTTGAGATGTAGTCATTATTCACCTTATCTTTGTAATTAACGATGTGAGATTTGTTCTTGATTAAGTGATTTGATTCTTCCTCTTGAATTCTTCTTCTTTGCTTTTCCTAATGGTGACCGGCCTTAGCTCTATATTTGTTTGTGAAAATAAAACGAACGTATAGAATGAATTCCTAAGGGGGTTTAGGGTATAAGGATATGCCTTGTTCCTATTTTGCCTTTGCATATTTCTTAACCTTTTTATCCTCTTTTTATTCTTTAGTTCACTTATTTAACATCGCACAGCTACCCTTAATTTAATCACAAATCTCAATCCATTAATCATCTTACACTATTTTATTTTATTTAACTAATTAAATATCATAAATAATGTTACTAAAAATATGGGGTGTTACATATATGTGTAATTGCTATATATTATTTGAATGATGTAATCACGGGTTTATGTGATGTAACGGGAATATAATGAGTTTGCAAATTGAGGGAAGAAAATGTTTTGATTTTATAAATTCTTATGCTCTTGATGTTATCGATACAATAACCAATTTCATTTTGTCGGCGTAAAATAATGCTAAGGATGACTGAAACATCATTTGTATCTATTTTCGAGCCTCAAAATGAGGGATGTTACGCAAAATATTTTTTTTAATTAAATGGTCAAAATATTATAACATCAAAATTCCATACAACGAACCAGACAAGATAACAACAATCTTTTAAAAGATTTGAACACAAATATTAAAATGTATATCATGTTTAGGATGTTAATATAAGTAAATTTAAAACATAGATCCATGAGCAAAAACATTGATTTTCATATATAAAATCTTGTTTTGACTTTTCAGATTAAAAATAAACAAATCAATCGGCAAGTTATTTAAGTTCTAGAACTAATTTTAAATCATGGTGAGGCAACACTACACACATATAGAGTTGTGATAAATATGTTACATCTAAGAAAACAATTAAAATTAGAATATGTGATTCAGATCTAACTAATAAGTTACATTTTGATTTTGAAATCCCTCCTTAGATCCTTGAATCTACACCCCATTTTTGCAAGAGATTGATGAACCACATAACTCGATCCTTGAATCTACACCCCATTTTTGCAAGAGATTGATGAACCACATAACTCTTTATTTTATTTGATGTTTTGATTTGATATGTGGTTGATAATTTTCAACAAAGCAAAGATGAAATTTCAGCCATGGTTGAAGGAGGAAGAGAGAAAAGAAATTGAATAAAGAAATAAATAAGAGGAATTTTTTTAATAGAAGAATTGAAACCTTTCTGTTTTTTATTTAAAACCATTCCCTTTAATTGCTAATAATTTTTCAATTAAGCCAAATCACCCTTTTCTTTTGCATGGTCAATCAAGCATGTACACTTACATGGAATAATTTTCAAAAATGTCGTTAAGTAATTAGCTGTATTTAAAGGACATAAATACATACTGATATTGTATACCGATACAGACATATATAACTTTTATATATACATCTAAATAATTAATATCCACACCAAAAACATCAAATAAATTAATAATTATTATTATTTATTAAATATTAGTTAAATAAATTATTGTGTAATATTTTATAAACTAATTAAATTGTATGGCTTTTCAAAGATTTCATAAATGCGGTTGTGAGACTCAGAGGTGTGAATTCAGTCAACGATTAATATTAAAAAAAATTCAAATATCAACGTTCGTAGAACATAGCTAGTGGTGTGACAGTTTGGCTAAATTCATCGCTTACAGATCTTTTCAATAAAATCCATTTTCACATTTTCTTATGCGGAACCTTTTAGCAACAATTATTTACACATGTTCTCTCTAATAACATAGATACCTTTTAGGATTTATGGAATTTGGTTTTGGTCAAAATTCCAATATCATCCTTATTCAACCCATGTAACATCCCTAATTTTAAATAACATTATTTAGAAGATTTAATTTGATAAATTAAATAGAATAATGTAAAGATTAGAGTGATAAGAGGATTGAGATTTGAAAATTAAATAGAGGTCGTGCTTAACTAAAAAAAATTAAAAGGATGAGTTTGTGGAAATGGTTTTATAAGTTAACTAACAAGAGAATAAGGCAAGAGTATTATGGGGAATAGCCACCCATCATAACCCTTAACTCCTAAACCCTTATTACTATATTCATTCCATACGTTCATAATTTAAAAACATAAGAAAAGGGGAGCTCAATGCCGACCATAACCTAGGGGAAAAGAGGATTAAAAATCAAGTAAAAGCTAAGGTATCAAGCAAGGAGAATTAAGCAAGATCAAATCTCAAGATCCTTGTCCAAAGCAAGGTGAATAATAATCAAAACCATCTCATATTTGTTTTTAAAGTGCATTTGATTTCGAGTTTTAAGTTTAAAACCTTTAAGATGATTTTAATGATGATATGCTTGGATTGCATGATATGTTAGATTCAAACAAGTATGCTTGATAAATGTTTTATTCGATTTTAAGGCTAAAATCATATATATTGGGTTTTGAATGCCATGAGGATTTAATATGTTATGTAAAACATTATTTTGGAGATGGGTTTAAATTTTCATAATTATCCAAGCTATGGATAATTTACTATGAATTTTTGAAGGAAGAAATAAATAATTGGATTTAAAATTTATTTTGGCTATTATATAAAGGATTTTGGGTCTGAAATTTATATATGTTAGATAACATATTAAAAGTGAATTATGATGATTTTTGGGGATTTTTCCTAAGTAATTTACTATAAATTAAATATTTTAAGTTGGGGGACTTAAACATCTTAAATGTTTTGTTAAAGGGAAGGGCTACTTTGTAAATTATTTTTAATTAATTCTGGATAAATTCAGCAGTTTTTAGAAAAGATTTTGGTAGAGATTATGGCAACCAATTATATATTTACAAATAGGCAAGTTAGTTGAAAAGCGTTTACTTAAAAAGGCAACAAAACAGTTTTGTACAGATTTATTGTTTCGCCACTTCCGGTTGCAACCTTTCAACCCCATACCTCCGTCCCCAACCAAGTCGAAACCAATACACTTGGTATCAATGCTTTGGTACATAGTAGATTGGAGAAAGGCAGAAGGTATAGAGTCGAAACCATGCTTTCGAAGGGGCGAGACCATTTTAAAATAGCTTTCGAATGTCTTTTCTTTGCTTTCAAAAGAGGTGCGACTTGCCTTGTTTTTAATGGATGCTTTCGAAAGGGTTGAATTAATTTTGTATAGCTTTCGAAGGGGTTGTTGCCTTTTTGTTTAAAGGGTAGCTTTCGAATGAGTTGTCATATATTATGTTTTAAAGAGAAGCTTTCGAAAGGGTAGTTGTAACATCCCTAATTTTTGAGAACATTATTTAGGAGATTTAATTAGATAAATTAGATAGAATAATGTAAGAATTAAAATGATAAGGGGATTGAGATTTGAAAATAAAATTTAAGGCCATGCTTAATAGTTATAAATGGGCTTAAATTGACTAATATGTCATTAATTTACATAAAGGCCTATTAAGGAATAACCGCCTTCATTTATATAACAAACATATTCATGTATCCTTTCATTTTCTCACGTTCATTTTATCCCTCAAAAACAAAACAAACGTAAACCTATGAAAGCCGGCCATTACAAGGAAGATTAAATCAAGCTAAGGAATTAAAGCAAAGGGATTAATCTTAAATCAAATCTCAAAGCTCTTATCATATTCAAGGTGAATAATAATTCATTCCATCTCTATTTTGTTTTATAATTATATGTTTTCGGATTTAAGATTAAATTCCTTTTTATGATGTTTCGGATGATGATATGCTTGAATTATTATATGTTTGATTTAAACCAATTCATTTACATATGAATTTGCACAGTTTTAGGGCAAAACCAATTATTATTGATATTAGAATGCTATGGAAAAATTATATGTTTGGAAAAACATGATTTTAGAGATAGGTTTCAATTTTCATAATTTACCAAGCTATGGAAAATTTATTATGAATTTCTAAAGGAAAATATGATATATTTAGGTTTAAAATTTATTTCGATTATTTCAGGAAGAAATTGGGTCTAAAATTTTAATGTGTTTGATAACATGATGAAAGTGAATTTCTGTGATTTTTGGAGATTTTTCCTAATTGATTTGCTATGGAA
This sequence comes from Allium fistulosum, assembly GCA_030737815.1. Lineage (NCBI taxonomy): Eukaryota > Viridiplantae > Streptophyta > Magnoliopsida > Asparagales > Amaryllidaceae > Allium > Allium fistulosum. The sequence continues at coordinate 1,118,765,536 of CM060904.1, read as the reverse complement.
AATAAATTATTTTAAAAGGACTTATTTGCAATATTGGTTTTGCTTAATTGAAGGGCTTAAACGATAAATTTCCCTTGATTTAGATTAGATAAATGCGGCAGTTTTTTTGTAAAGTATTTGAAAATTTTTAAGGCAACTAATCAAAGGATTACAAATAGGCGGGTAATTATAAAGCAATTACTAAAAGTAGCATAATTTCAGCCTTTATTCAGAAAAGTTGGTTCTACCTCCTATAGTAGTGCCATTCGACTCCAAAGCTTCCGCTCCAACTCACCAACCTAGCCGAAACCCACCTAGTCGAAACCAATACACAAGGTATCACTTAGATGTTACATAGTGGATTGGAGGAAAGGCGGAAGCCATGGTGCCAAAAGCAATGCTTTCGATGGGTCGAAACCTTAGTTTTGTTTTCAAATGTTAAGTGCTCACTTCGTTTTACTTAATGCTTTCGACGTAGTCGAAGCATATATTTTTGAAAGGGGTTTCTCGAAATAACTTTCAAAGGAGGTTGCCATTTTATATTTTAAAGGTATAGGCTTTCAAAGAGGTTACTTTATTTATAAATGAATGCTTTCGAAAGTAGTGGTTCCGACCTGGTCGAAACCCAGCCGCTATTCTTTTTACTTTTTGAATGTATTGCAGCCATCAATGCTTTCGAAGGTTCACTTTGTTTTAAACTTAAGTAAGTCACTTTCTAAATGCTTTCGAAAGGTTCAGGGGTTTCAAAGGCAATAGTGTCGAAAAGGGGTTTCGATGCTATCCTTCGAAGTTTTACTCAAAGGTTTTGAGCTTTCGAATAGATGGTTCCGACACCATCAAATTTTCCCCCAAACAATATTATTAAGGGTTTAGAAAGAGATACTTTCGTATATAACCACTTTGACCCAAAAGATGATTTTAGAGGTAAAACCCAATGCTTTCGAAAGGGGTACTTTCATTGGTTTCGAAGCAAAGTTTCTAAAGATTATTAAGCAATGTTTTAACACAATCGAAAGTAATATTTGGGTTTCGAAAGAGATGTTTTAAATTGGCTTTGAAAGGTATATACATAGTGTTTTGAAAAGGAGTTTTCTATGCTTTCGAAGGAAGTTATTCAGGGGTTTCGAAAGTGATGTTTTATGGTTTTCAAAACAAATAACCCAACCTCATTTTTAAGGAAAAACCATGGCATAAATAAATTAAAGAGTTCTGAAATAGAAGAAGTTTTCCTTGATTATTGGGTTAAAGGGTTTAACCAAGTTTTATATAAAATGATTCCAAGGACATTAAACCACAGGGGTTAGTATTACTTTGAATGCTTCTTCATATATTTATTCACGTTGTAGTTAACCCATAACGTTACTTTAGGGAAGCGCCGAATAAACAGCTATGTTGACCCGGTAGTGAATATAACTTAAAATATGTTAAAATCCTAATTAAAGACACTGCCAAAGGTTAATAGGTTCATAGTAAGCCCATGAAAACTATGATTTGATATTGGCAAGGGCCAATAGGTTTATAGTTAGCCCATGAAAACTATATCCGGATTAAGATATTGACAGTAAGTCAATAGGTTCCTAGTCAGCCCATGAAAACTAGGATAAGAAATTAAGATATTGACAGGTAGTATATAGGTTCCTAGCCAGCCCATGAAAACTAGGATGAGAGAAAGGATATTGGAGTTACCAATAGGTTCTTAGTAATCCTGTAACAACCTATATATTTTAACAAATATTTAATTCAATTTTTATTTGAAACCTTGATTTTTTTTATCATTTTAAATGGAAAGTTTGGAATTTTTCCAATGTATTTTGGATTATGTTTCTAATTTGTTTTCCAAATATAATTAAATAATAATTTTCTGAAAATTTTATATTCTGCTCAACTTTGGTCAAACTTTGGCTTTTAGTTGAAATTTTAAAATTTGAATTTTTAATTTCTAATCTTTTTCTGTGAAGCAGTATTTGTTCTGATATCCGTTCTGCTTTTTGTTTTGTAAAATTTTGTTTTATACTTTTTAAAATTTGATAAAATTCAGCGTTTTACATGCAATTTTTCTCTATATTTTCATTGTTCATTTTTCTATTTATTTTCCATCTTTTATTTGTTTGGGCTTTAAATTTTATTTGTGTGTTGAAATTGTTTTGATTTGGGCTTATGATATTGGGCTTGGAAATTCAAAAGACTTAAGTTATTTTTTCTATGGTTTCCTTTACATTTTCTTTAGCCGTTCATTCCACCTCTTAGCCGTTCAAAACTTCTCATTTCATTTTCACGTACATCTCATTCTCTTCACGTTCTCATTCATTTCACCTGAGATAATATTTGCAGTAAGTTCATGGTTTCTTTCTCTTCTCTTTATTCTATTTCTTTTGTTCTCTTCTATTTGCAAGGCTCGGCCTCTACCTCTATCATCACCAGCCCTTGCCGACCATGTCCTCCTCCTCCACCACCACCATATGACCGGCCTTCATCCACCACCACCATCCTCTTGATGCTGTGACCTTCCATGATCCAAACCCATCACCAAATGCCTTGAAACCCTAGCCGAGATCACCACATCATCCCCTTCCTCCAGATTAGCCTCGGTCACCACCAACTCCACCTCCTTTGCCTTGCCGTGACCATCCCCTCCTCCTGGCCGTGACCAGATGAAGTTGGCCTGACCTGACCATGCAAACAACCCAGGTCGAACCCAAGATGTTAAGGCCGAACCCAATAGTGGCATTCTCCTTTGACCTTTTGCCTTCCAATGACCGTTGGTTTGCCGCCTCTTCTCATTCCATTGCTTTGCCTTCTATTTGTGACCATGGCCGTGAATTTTCAGGCCTAGATCTGGACATGGCCGAGCCATATGCCTTGGTGTTTGAGTCCTATGGTGATGTGGTCGAGCCCACTTGATTTGGGTTAAGTCCTCTTGCTTGACTTTGTTCATATTTTGATTTTGTTTAAGTCTAAATTCTTTTGTACAATCATATACTTATATGGGTTGTATTTGTGTTGTTTACAAGATTGGATTTTTGCTCTTCATCCACTCAAATCTATTCGTGCTTTGTCGTGCTTTTCGGAGTATAGTTGTGTGTCTTGAATTATCATCTCTAACTCTAAAAGGTGAGTTTATCACTCTCGACAAATCATACTTATATAAATGTGAAACAATGCCACTTGAATTGTAGTAGTTGATATGCTATGTTATATGCTCACATCTGCCTGTTATCTGACATTATATGATAATATTACCTAATTATATACATGTTGCATCACCTGACATCATATGATAAGTTTTACTGTTTATTTATTTTCCGTTTCTCACACTGCAAGTTCCCTGTTAGTATAGAATCACTATGGGTTGAAATGATACATACCCGAACGGACTTTAGAATAGGGAAAAGTCATTACGAGATGAAATGATAGGCTCGAGCGATTTTCATTTGACTTGGGATTGCGGGTTTGAAATGATAAAACCCAGAATGTTAACTGATTATGGATTGAAATGATATATTATCTGTATCAATTGACCTAGGTTAGAAAATATTATACAGACCCGTGGTTAAATTTCAAAATGATTTTTCTAAAATTATTAAGTATTTTAAATTTTAAAAAAAATATGGATTTTTAACTTAAATTGGATTTAAATGATTTAAATAGTGATTTTCTATAAGTTAAAATTGTATAAGTTAATAAATGGTTTAAATTGTAATTCAAAAATTTGATTTAACTTGGTAATTGAAATTTGATTAAAAATGGGATTTTGGAAATTATTAAGTATTTTTAAATGTAAAATGTGAAATTTTGACTTAAATTGGATTTAAATGATTTAAATAGTGATTTCCTAAAAGTTAAAATTTTATAAGTTGATAAATGGTTTAAATTGTAATTTAAAATTTGATTTAACTTAATAATTGAAATTTGAATTAAAATGGAAATTTTAAGCTTAACTTAGTAATTAAAATATTTATTTATGAAATGGATACCTTTTCAAAGTAAAAGAAAATATCAAGTTATTTGTTAAAAATAAAAGTTAAGCAACTTATAGTGAATTTTGACTTAATGTAAATGAATTATAATTTAATTGGATATTTATTAATAAAATGTTATTTTATTAAATTTATAAAACCTGATAAATAATTTGGAAAAGTGGAATAAGTTTGATAAGTTAAAAATGATAAAAGTGGAAGATATATTGATTAAAAATGTCATAGTACAACTTATAACAGAAATTGTAGCATTCCAGAAATGTTGTGGTTTCAATGTATTGTTTTTCAATCTACTACTGTCTCTACAGCAGTAGTTTATAAGTGATGTTGTTTCCAACATTGAACTGTTTTCAAATTTCCACTATATCTACAGCAGCAGATTATAAGTGCTACTGTTTCTGAATTGTGTTGTTTTCCAATTTACCACTATACTTACAGCAGCATTTTCTAAGTGCTGCGAATGCTGAAAATACAATGTTTTGGATTATTACAATTGAATAAACGAGCTTCGGAAAATGTTGTAATTTTGGGAATTGAATATTTGATTTGAAAATATAATGACTTCATTTTAAATGGTTTAAATGCATTGTTTTGATTTGAAATCTAAACCATTTTGAAATTTATAACCACGGGTCATAATAACGGTTGGATGTTATAAAGTGTGGCTAGAGGTGGGCAATTGCTGCAGCTTTGCGCTACCCCCGTCACATCAACACTATTATTTTGTATAGTTTTCTTTACTTTAGACATTACTATGTTAACATTCATTACTGCATAGTAGATGGTTTAACGGATCCTTAAAGGATGGGCGATCCCAGGCATCCTTTAAGTTACTTGTGCATTTCTATTACAGTTCACTTGAGTTTGTTTACATTGTATAAGTATGTATGTCCTGACTCGAGTGTTTTGTGTTCTACTTTACGCTCGGGTCAGCCTGAGTATCATAGCTCTTATTCACCTTCTGGAGCTAGAGATTTGTTGGAGCTTATTTATCTATCTGTCATCCATTAATTCCATTTCGATTATTTCATATTCAGTTGTGTTTATGTATTAGTGACTTATGTATTCCGACTTCTATTGTATTTGTTTTTCAGACTATGATATTTTGTATCTGTTTTGAGATTATTTATGTAGTAGCTTCATGAACTACTATGGTATTTTATTTCCGTTGCGAGTTATTCTGATATTATGTGTCTATGATTCTGTGTTTGATTTTATTTGCTCCAAATTTTCTTAACAATCCACTGTTTTGAAGTATTCGAGTCCGACATGTGTGGATTTATTGTCGATTTGAATGGTCCAAAATAGTGGGATGTTACAAATCCCATGAAATCTATGAAATCGGATAGGTAGTCCATAAGTATTAAACAGATTATTAATGAGTCCATGAAAACTAATAGGTTAATAGTAACCCTAAAAACTATAATTGAGACTGCAGTCAGAATGAATGGGGATGGGTTATCCAGAATTAACTTACTCGTTTGTATATCATTATATTATTTTGAATTGTTTTAACTATTGTGGATGCAGGAGCATAGTATATGGTTTTATAAAGGTTTTAAGATACTAGTGAGGGGGAAATCCGTTTCGCTAAGCGGCGTGGTCTCACTAGATATCTAAATGGTTTGAGATGGTAAATTATTATTCATACCAGGATTTATGTCTGACTCAAAGTTTTTGTTTTCCCCTTAAACTCTTGGGTACTCAATTGATTTTGAGTAGTTTGAGGTTTAGGGTTTCCAGCTGTTCTTTTAAACAAATAAAGCATCCGCTGACGAGCAGGAGGAATGGTAGCTACATAAAATTCTTTTTCCGCTGTGTGTTTTGGTTGTAAAGGCAAATCTGTTTTATTGCCTTATTATATAATCTGATCATCCAAGGGTGCATCTTCATATGTCGCTCTTGGTGTATTTCGTATTAATTCCATGTTATCTTAACGGGGTCTGTGTATTGGGATTATGTAATGAATTTGTAATATTTTGAAATGGAATGTGGAATTTTTTTGTTGTTTAAATTTTTTCCATATTCATGTGTTTCTATATATCAATGTATCTAATATTGCCGTATTTGGTCATCGAGGATTAATAAGTATAGATGATTGCAGCATCCGTAGCCTTTAGTTTTGGGCCTCCAAATAGGGGGATGTTACAGTAGTTTTGAACCAAGTCGAAGCCTTACTGCCGTCTTCATACCTTTCGAATAGGTAGAAGTTTTCATTGAGTTCGAAAGGCAAGCTTTGTTTTATAAATATAATAAGCCACTTCCCAATGCTTTTGAAAGGGCTTCAGTAGCCATTTAAACTAAAGGTTTTGAAGGCAATGGCTTTGAAAGGTTTTTCGAAGCTATCCTTCCAATTGTTTACTTAAAAGATTAAAGCTTTCGAAAGGATGGTTCCGAAGCCATCTATTTTCCCCAAACTCTTTTACTTGAAGTTTGATGGTTTCGACAGGGTACTTTCGTTTATGTTCACTTTGACCCAAATGTTATTTTTAAGGATAAGCCCAATGGTTTCGAAAGAAGTACTTTTAAATGGTTTCGAAGCTATGCTTCTATAAGTTAGGAAGTGAGGCTTTAATACTTTCGAAAGGAATATTTTGACGGTTTCGAAAGGCATATGGTTAGTATTTTGAAAAGAAATTTTGAATACTTTCGAAAGAGAGATTCTAATGGTTTCGAAAGTAAAGGTCTAAGGTTTTGAAAGCCTTAGTTTTCAAAACAAAGAACCCACTCTCATTTTTCTAAAGGAAAACCCATGGCAATATAATAGAGCTTTGAAATGGTTTATAATTTTGGAGTTTTTGAAGAAGCTTTGCTTAATAAAAATAATGGGTTATAGGGATTAACCATGTTTCATGTGAAATTAATTTCAAGGATATTAAGCCATAAATGTTGGTATTATTATGTAGGTTCAGTTATTGTATACGCTTCTTCTATAAACATATTCACTGCATAATGGACCCATAACTGTAATTTGGGGAGATAGGGAAGAATAACCAAGTAGGTTGACCCAGTAGTGAATATAAATTGAGTTAACTCCTGTACGAGTAGGTTTGCATCCAGGAGGAAAGGTAGACTAGACCAAAGGATGCCCAAAGGCTGATCAAAGAAGTTATCAGTTAGACAGGTCATAGTAAACCCATGAAAACTATGTTTGGAAAGGGTTATTGGCAGGGGCCATTAGGTTCGTAGTGATCCAATGAAAACTATATCCAGGTAAAGTTATTGACAGAAGTCAATAGGTTCATAGTCAACCCATGAAAACCATGATATAAGAGAAGTTATTAGAGATACCAATAGGTTGAAAGAGAACCCATGAAATACTGAAGTTATTGGCAGGGGCCAATAGGTTCTTCGTGATCCCATAAAAACTATGAAACCGGATAGATAGTCCATAAGCTTTAAATAGGTTCTTAGTGATTCCATGAAAATTATGAAACCGGACAAATAGTCCATAAGTTTTAAATAGGGTTCTTTATAATCCCATGAAAACTATGAAATCAGATGGTAGTCCATAAGCTTTAAATAGGTTCTTAGTGATCCCATGAAAACTATAAAACCAGACAGATATTCCATTAACTTTAAATAGGTTATTAGTCAGCCCATGAACACTAATAGGTTAATAGCAACCCTAGAAACTATAACTGAGACAGATTGTCAAATGAATGGGGATAGGAAATCTAGGATATTTTGTATGTTTTCATATCATCATGATACATTTTGAATTGCTATGTTTTTAACCATTGTGGATGCAGGAGCATAGTATATGGTTATTATAAAAAATTTGGTAAGATACTAGTGAGGGGAAAACCTATTCCGCTTAGCGGCATGGTCTCACTAGATATCTAAATGGTTTGTGATGATAATTTATTATTTATACCAGGCTTTATGTCTGACTCGAAGTTTATGTTTTCCCCTTAAACTCTCGGGTGCTCAATTAATTTTGAGTAGTTTGAGAGTTGAGGTTTCTAGGTTCTCTTTTAGACGAATAAGCTTCCAGAGGCGTGCACCAGACAAGCTAGCTAATATGGAGTTCTTTTCTATTTGATTCCGCTGTGTTTTGATGTAAAGGCAAAGTTGTTTAGTTGCCTATATATACACACTCTTATCATCCAAGGGGGCATCTTCACATGTCACTCTTGGCGTAGTTTGTAATAATTATATTTTCTCTAAACGTGGTTCTCGAATTTGGGATTATGTAATGAATTTGAAATATGATTAAAATGGAATGAGAAATTTGTTTAATGGTTTAAAAAAAATTCCTATCCGTATATTTCTGTCGTATCGTTGTATCTAACATTACCGCATTTGGGCGCCGAGGAGTAATAACTATGGATGACTGCAGCATCCGTAGCCGTTAGTTTTGGGCCTCCAAATGGGGGATGTTACAAGCTGGTATCAGAGCATAGGTTTATGAAAAATAAGAAGTTTAAATCTAAAAGATTTTTCAAAACATAATCCAATGAATCAGAAAATAAGACCGGGGTTTGGGTTAACGTTATAGTAACGTACTTGTACTTGATATATATAAGTACGTATTCCCCTATCTCTTAGACCGTTCTTCTGTATCTTACTAAGGCTCGTATGTAGATTTACGAGAAAGGAAAATATGGAGGCAGGAAATGGAAGAGGAAATCTCGGTGGAGGAGGCACTGCAACCAAATGAAATGGTCGACCTAATACTAGGAAGAACCGGGTCGATATGAAAATGCTAATCAAAATGTAGATGCCAACGTAAGTGCTGGAAATCCGCCAGTAGATATGGGGATGATGTATCAGTTCTTCGTCAATCTGATGCAAGCTGAAGCAGCTACTGGAGTAGCTAGGAATGTTGTAGGAGCTAATCTTGTGGCCCCAATTGGAAACAACTATGCTAAGTTGAGCAAAGATTATACCAGTCTTGGTGGGAAGCCGTTTTTGGGAATGGAGGATGTTATAGAAATTGAGGATTGGCTTTTTCATTGTGAGAGAATCTTCATGGACTTGGGGTTTGATAATGAGCAGAAAAGGAGGCTTGCTTCTAGACAGTTGCAGGGAGTAGCATTTCATTAGTGGAATAGTGTTACTACCGGAGTTCCCGAGGAAGAGTTGACTTGGGTGGAATTTCGGAGAAGATTCGAGTAAAGGTTTTTGTTTGATGTAGCCAAGTCGGCATTTTGAGGAAGTTCATGATCTTGGTGCAAGGCGATATGTCGGCGATGGAGTATGCCACAAAGTTTGATGAACTATCTAGGTATGGAAATGCTACCATTGATACCATCATCAAGAGGAATGAGAAGTTTATTTCGGGATTGAAACCCGAAATTGCTAGGGCGACCCTGCCACATCTTCGTGATCCTTGTAATGTTGTTGTGGAAATGGAAATCCGACATGAGGAGATGCTTGCTACTTATGGGAAGGAGAAGCAGGTTGAAACCTAGAGTTCTCTTGGCAAGAAGAGGAAGTTCTTTAAGAAGAAAGGAACCCAGAAGGGAGAAGCCGCAAAGAAAGCAAAGGCTAATATGGTTTGCAATAAGTGCGATAAGAAGGGTCATTATGCTCATGAATGCCGAACTGGCAAGGGGAAGAAGGCCACGATAGGAAGAGTGTAAAGTGCTTTAACTGCGACCGGGTTGGGCATTATAAGAATCAGTGTCCAAAACTAGTCAGGGTGGACAAGGGAAAGGTCTTTGTTGTTGGACCATCGTCTGCTAGGCCAACTGCTGCTGAGAAGGGAAAGACTGTAATGGAAGGTACGCTTTTGATTCGAAGTATAACAGTTAGGGTACTATTTGATACCGGTGTATTGCATTCTCTCGGTGTTTGGTTGATAAGTTATGTTTAGAACCCACATACCTTGTTACTTCCTTAAGGGTTGCGAATCCGATAGGAGGGTATACAACTCTGGGAATGAGATGTGACCAGTTAGAACTTGATTTGTTTGGTCATAAGTTTGCATGTAGTCTGTATGTTTTTGATTTCGTAGATTTCGGAATCATTTTGGGTATGGATTGGTTGGGTAGATATGAGGTTGGGATACTTTACCGAGATAGGGAAATATCGCCGAGATACCCTGATAGTCATAACCAAATTATATTCTTAGTGGAGGATTCTGACCAGAGTGCTTGTACTCTATTGAGTGCTATGGAAGTTGAAGAAGAGTTCAGTCAGGCATGTAGCAAGAGAATTTGTAGATGTTTTTGAGCCGGTTACAGGACTACCACCGAAACAAGCCATTGAGTTTCGAATAGATCTGGTGCCAGGAGCAAAGCTTGTAAGTAGACCACCTAGCAGGATGACACCTATCGAGATGAAGGAATTGAAATTACTGGATCTAGAAGGGAGAAATTTTATTGGACCAAGCAGTTTGCCTTATGGTGGGGCCGCGGTGTTCGTGAAGAAACCAGATGGGTCGTTGAGGCTGTGTATCGACTATCGTAAGCTGAATAAGAAGACGATCAAGAATAAGTCTTTGCCAAGAATCAACGATTTATTCGATCAGTTGTGTGGAGCTAGAGTATTTTCCCAATTGGATTTAGCGATAGGTTTCCATCAGTTAAGAGTGGCAGAGGACAGTACCCCGTTGACTGTGTTTCGGACTAGGTATGGTTCGTACGATTGGTTAGTAATGCCATTCGGGTTGACGAATGCAGCAGCTTTCTTCATAGATTCGATGAACCAGGTTTTCTGAGAGTGCTTGGATAAGTTCGTATTGGTATTTATATATGACATTTTTATATACTCGAAAGATGAAAGGGAGCATGAAGATCATCTAAGAGTAGTGCTTGAGACGCTGAGGCAGAATTAGCTGAAAGCGAAGTTTCCCAAGTGTCATTTCTGGAAGAAAGAGGTTAAGTTTCTTGGTCACTTGGTTTCAAAGAAGGGTCTGTCAGTCGATCCAGATAAGATCGAAGCTTCTAATAACTGGAAGAGACCAGAGACAGTGACTGAGTTTGAAGTTTTCTTGGACTTGCTGGCTATTACCGGAGATTCATTAAGGATTTCTCATGGATATCAGCGCCTTTGACTAATTTAACTAGGAAGGACGTGAAGTGTACTTGGTCTGACAAATGCGAGGAAGCATTCCTTAAGTTAAAGCATTTATTGACCAACGCCCATGTGTTAATGGTTCCAAACGGAAACTAAGGGTTGGTGGTGTATACCGATGCATGTGGAACTAGACTAGGAGTTGTGTTGATGTAGAAGGGTAAAGTCATTGCCTACGCTTCACGATAGCTTAGACCGCATGAGGTGAAATATCCTACTCACAATTTGGAGTTGGCTGCGGTGGTCTTTGCATTGAAGATATGGAGACATTATCTCTTAGGGGAGAGATTTGAGCTATACACAGATCACAAGTCCTTAAGATATTTATTCTCCCAGAAAGAGTTGAATATGAGATAGTAGAGGTGGCTGGAGTTTTTAGCAGCTTATGATTTTGGTATAGAGTATACACCTAGGAAAGGAAATAAAGTAGCGGATGCTCTTAGTAAAAAACATCAAAATGTGGTGTTGGTTATGTTGGCAGAATGGAATGATTTAGAAGCTTTGACTACTTGTAGTGTGCTGTTATGATTGACTGCTAGTTCTAGTCAGAGCACCGCCAAGTTGTCCTATTTAGAAGTTCGACCAGTGCTGATCGAAAGAATTTCTTATATGCAGAAAGAGGATCCATTATTAGCCGAGAAGATTAGAAGTCTTGAGTTGGATTGGAGATCGATGATTTAAAGGATTTTAGCCTTGACCGGAGGGGATAGTTGAGAAAGAAGGGATGGTTGTGTGTTCCAAATGTTGAGGACTTTAGAAAAGAAGTTCTTAGGGAATGTCATCGATCCAAATTTACGATTCATCCTGAAGGAAACAAGATGTACCAGGATATAAAGAGGAGCTTCTACTGGGAAGGGATGAAGAAGGATGTTGGATTGTGAGTTAGGCAGTGTGTGAACTATCAACAAGTGAAGGCCGAACATCAAAAGCCGAGTGGATTGCTTCAACCTTTGGAGATTCTAGTTTGGAAATGGGATTCAATATCCATGGATTTTATAGACGGGTTGCCAAGGTTGAATAGAGGAAATGAAAGTATATGGGTCATAGTGGACAGGTTGACCAAGTGTGCCCATTTCATTCAAGTTAAGTCAACCAGGACGGCACCTATTTTAGCTAAGTTGTTCATGAAAAACATAGTTAGACTGCATGGAATTCCTTGTAGAATAGTCAGTGATAGAGATGCTTTGTTTATTAGTGAATTCTATAAGATTCTACCGGAGATGTTAGGTACCAAGCTCAACATGAAAACTGCATATCACCCTCAGACGGATGGGAAGACAGAGAGAGTCAATAAGGTACTCGAGGATTTGTTAAGAGCTTGTGTATTGGACTTTGGGGGATCTTGGAAAGATCACCTACGCTTAGTTGAGTTTTCCTATAATAACAGTTATCAGACTAGTAAAGGAATGACACATTTTTAAGCTTTGTATGGAAGGCCATGCAAATCACCAACATGTTGGTTTGAAACTGGAGAAAGATTAGTCTTGGGTCCAGATCTGGTCAGAGTGGTGACATAGAAGATTGATTTGATCCGAGAAAGGATGAAGGATGCTCATTCTAGACATAAGAGTTACGCAGATAAGAGGCGTAAAGATCTTGAATTCTTAGTTGGAGATAGAGTCTTCATTAAGGTATCACCAAAGAAGGGTGTGGTACAATTCGGAAAGTCAAGGAAACTGACACCGAGATTTGTTAGACCATTCTGAATTATAGAGAGGATCGGGAAGCAAGCATACAGAGTAGAGTTGTGGAGCGGTATGGTAGGTGTCCGTAATGTGTTTCATGTATCTCATCTTCGTAAGTATTGGATGATCTAGAGACTACTATTCCTCTAACAGAGTTGGAAGATTTGATAGTAGAACCGAATTTGACTTTTGTTAGACAACCAGTTTGGGTTGTGGCGAAATATGAGAAGAGATTAAGGAACAAGACAGTCAAGTTGGTGAAACTTCAGTGGAGCGACAATGAGAAGGACTATACTTAGGAGACAGAAGACAGGAATATAGATACTTATCCAGATCTGATGTAAGGGAATGTTTTATATATTTGCTTGGTACAGACTATTGCTAGTCGGGCAGGCTAGTATGGTAGTTAGAAGATCTTACAGATGATTGCTATGTTTAGTATTTAGTCCTTACTGAATTTAGAAGATGAAATTCTTTAAGAAGGGGAGCTTGTAACACCTCTAATTTTAAATAACATTATTCAGAAGATTTAATTAGATACATTAAATAAAATAATGTAAAGAATAGAGTGATAAGAGGATTGAGATTTGGAAATTAAATAGAGGTCATGCTTAATTAAATAAAATTAAAAGGATGAGTTTATGGAAATAGTTTTATAAGTTAACTAATAAGAGAATAAGCCAAGAGTATTATGGGGAATAGCTGCCCACATAACTCTTAACCCCTAAACCCTTAGTCCTATTTCCATTCCATACGTTCATAATTTAAAAACATAACAAAAATGGGAGCTCAAAGCCGGCCATAACCTAGGGGAAAAGAGGATTAAAAATCAAGTAAAACCTAAGGTATCAAGCAAGGAGAATTAAGCAAGATCAAATCTCAAGTTTCTTATCCAAAGCAAGGTGAATAATAATCAAAACCATCTCATTTTCATTTTTAAAGAGCATTTGATTTCAGGTTTTAAGTTAAAAACCTTTATAATGATTTAATGATGATATGCTTGATTACATAATATGTTAGATTCAAACAAGTATGTTTGATAAATGTTTTATTCAATTTTAAGGCTAATATCGTATATATTGCTTTTCCAATATCATGAGGATTTAATATGTTATGTAAAACATTATTTTGGAGATGAGTTTAAATTTTTATAATTATCCAAGCTATGGATAATTTACTATGAATTTTTGAAGGAAGAAATAAATAATTGGGTTTAAAATTTATTTCGGCTATTATATAAAGGATTTTGGGTCTGTAAATTTATATATGTTATATAACACATTAAAAATGAATTATGATGATTTTTGGGGATTTTTCATAAGTAATTTACTATGTAAATTAAATTATTTAAGTTGGAGGACTTAAGTGTCTTAATTGTTTTGTTAAAGGGAAGGGCTACTTTGTAAATTATTTTTAATTAATTTTGGATAAATTCTGCGGTTTTTAGAAAAGATTTTGGTAGAGATTATGGCAACCAATTATATTTTTACAAATAGGCAAGTTAGTTGAAAAGCATTTACTTAAAAAGGGAACAAAACAATTTTTACAAATTTACTGTTTCGCCACTTCCAGTTGCAACCTTTCGACCCCATACCTTCGTCCCCAACCAAGTTGAAACCAATATACATGGTATCAATGCTTTGGTATGCAGTGGATTGGAGAAAGACGGAAGGTATAGAGTTGAAACCATGCTTTCGAATGGGTCGAGACCATTTTAAAGTAGCTTTCAAAGGTCTTTGCTTTGCTTTCAAAAGAGGTGCCTCTTGCCTTGTTTTTAATGGATGCTTTCGAAAGGGTTGAATTACTTTTATATAGTTTTTGAAGTGGTTGCCGCCTTTTTTTTAAAGGGTAGCTTTTGAATGTGTTGTCGTATATTATGTTTTGAAGAGAAGCTTTGGAAAGGGTAGTTTTGAACCAAGCCGAAGCCTTGCTGCCGTCTTCATACCTTTCGAATAGGTAGAAGTTTTCAATGAGTTCGAAAGGCAAGCTTTGTTTTATAAATATAATAAGTTGCTTCCCAATGCTTTTGAAAGGGCTCCAGTAGCCATTTAAAATAAAGGTTCCGAAGGCAATGGCTTCGAAAGGTGTTTCGAAGCTATCCTTCCCATTATGTACTTAAAAGATTAAAGCTTTCGAAAGGATGGTTCCGAAGCCATCTGTTTTCCCCAAACTCTTTTACTTGAAGTTTGATGGTTTCAAAAGGGTACTTTCGTTTATGTTCACTTTGACCCAAAAGTTATTTATAAGGATATGCCCAATGGTTTCGAAAGAGGTACTTTCAAATTGTTTCGAAGCTATGCTTCTATAGGTTGGGAAGTGATGCTTTAATACTTTCGAAAGGAATGCTTTGATGGTTTTGAAAGAGATGTTTTAAACTGTTTCGAAAGGCATATGCTTAGTGTTTCGGAAAGAAAATTTGACTGCTTTCGAAAGATATATTCTAATGGTTTCGAAAGTAAAGGTCTAAGGTTTTGAAAGCCTTAGTTTTCAAAACGAAGAACCCACTCTCATTTTTCTAAAGGAAAAGCCATAACAATATAAAAGATCTTTGAAATGGTTTATAATTTTTGAATTTTTGAAGAAGCTTTCCTTGATAAAAATAATGGGTTAAAGGGATTAACCATGTTTCATGTGAAATTGATTTCAAGGATATTAAGCCATAAATGTTGGTATTATATACAACAAAAAAGATCTTTCGCAGCGTTTTGAAAATGCTGCCATAAACATTAGCAGCGTTTCGAAGAACGCTGCCTAATGTTGTGCTGCAATAGAGTTAGTAAATACCACAGCGTTTTAAAAATGTTGCTAACAAGAAGGCTACGGAAGCTTTTGCAAAAAGCTGCAGTAAATTAATTTTGCAACATTTCTTAAACAATGCAAACTCATTTAGCTGTTATGTTTTGATTGTTGCAGTGTTTTCATTTTGCTTCAGTTTGTTTTTCTGTAGCGTTTTAGTACTTTTTAATATTGCAACTCTTTTGAAATGCTACAGTATAACACCTTTTTGCAACATGTTACACCTATTGCAGCTTTTTCAAAATGCTACGGTATATCAACCCTTTTGCAACATTTTACACCCACAATAGTGGTTTTAAAACAATTATTAAAACTATGTATAATGTATAATATATTCAAAAGAAAACTTCTAAATTTATAAAACACTACTATATATAATATGATATTATAAGCATTATGAAGATTAAACATAATCAAAGCTACATCAATTTCATACACCATAAAATTTGGTCATATACAATATTTCATGAACAATGTTTTAAGCAAAAATGTTAGCGACATAAAATCTTACAAAAAGAGTTTGCTAAAAGAGAAAATATAAATCGTGAAAAGTCCAAGCTCGCCTCCTTCAAAAGTCCATTATGCCTATAAGAAAAAAAAGCAATTAGAGATCAGCGGTATAAGAGAACAAATATGAATTTATTTAGCATCAAATATGACAAGTTCAAGTTAATTTGACTAGCTCAAACAGCAGAAAATCCCATCCCTAATTATCGATCAAACAACCCAATTAAAATTGGATCACTTTGCGAATGTTAAATTTACATCCATGAGCCAAATGTACCTGCAAACAATTTCAAATTGCAGTGTTTTTCCTGTAGAGATGCCTGCAATATATGTATATGATGCTAACAACATACATTTATGAATCCATAACGCATAGCAAAGTAATATGTTTTTCGAACAGACCTAAAAAACTGGTGAAAGAAACTTTCCTGAACAAAATTATTTGATAATTAAACATTATTTCACATTCATATTGCTGAAATCATATGACTTATTAAAATCTTACCATGTATAAGAAGATGGGGTTTCTGTTCCAAATACTAGTATGTAGTTTCACAAAAGTTGTCTCGTTGGCCAATCTTAATCTTAAAGGATCTGCATAACATAAACAAAGATGAAATTTTGAAACAAATATATAACAAAATACATCACAAGTTATATCTTACTCAAGTTACACGATACAATTGCAATAAGAAAATTAACATTAGAGAACTCATAATCATTAGACTGGGTTTCCTTTTCCCACTCCTTCCATCTACGAATCTAGATGATAAAACATAAAACAAATAAATTACTTGGAAATTTATAGGTTAACATAAAAAATTGAAGTTGAATTACCTTTGCTCTTCCTGAAGCCATGGTGATAGCACTGTATGAAACATGAAATATAGCCTAGAAAAATATGAAAATATGCAGTTGATGTAGTCCATTTATTAACACAAGTGGAACCTTTCTGTGTTATCACAAAACTATATTATTTACTGATTGAGTATCAACACAATTCAATTTTTAAGACAGATATATCTGAAACACAAAAAGTTGTTTATGCTATATCACAAATACCAAAAGAACATTTAGTTTATGATTATCTATAAAATACAAAGGGAATTCAAAAATATGTATTCTTTGTAATATACTACCATCTAAGGACTTTAAAATTAAGCAACAAAAGGAAATTTTCATTTGTTATAAGATAATAACAGTCATCTTTTTAGGATATTCAACTTACCTTAGCACATGTATTTGCAACAAAACCAGCTAAAATTCTTCGGGTACCAAAAGTGCTATAAGCATCTTCATTCCAAATCAATAGCCTCTTTTCTGACTTGCCATTATCCTTTTCTATTTCCTCAATACTTAGTTTGCAAGGCAACATGATATTTGATGTTTTTCCCGATATGCATATTTTGGCTATGTAATTTTGCCCAAATGTTAACAGCAAGGAAATGAATCCTAGAACCATCAATTTTGAAGGAGAAAAAAGGATTAAATAATAATGAATTAGTCGCTTATATGATGAAATTAGTCTTATCATACCTGCTTTCACCTTTTCCAGTGCTTCAGACAAAGCTTTTTCCATTTCACCGTGAACCACTCCAATCAAAAATATTATCAGAAATGTCATATTTATATCAAGTTTAAATTTATTCAACATACATTAAAATGTCAATGGTATTATAATATGGCACTAAAAATGTAGCTAATAGCAGGTTTCAAATTTACACTGCAAGAAGGCATTTATCTTGTAAGTGTGATTAATTACATAATAAAACTTAGAAATTAATAACCTAAATGATATAGACATTAAAAAATGTAAAATATACAAAATTTCAAGCATGCACAGAACAATAATAAAACATATAAAACACTAAAACATTTCATGACTTCACATGCAACTACTAGCCCATTATCCACATATTTCATTATATTTGGTACCAAAGTCTCAGCTCATGAAACCACCAAATTTATGTTAACTTTGTACTAATACAAATCATATTTGACCGACAAGATTATACAATTATTGTGTGCATTGGTGGACCAAGTTCAAACTCTTATAGCACAGGAATAAGAATTCAAATTTAAGAAACAATAAATTTCAAGGCCTGTTGTAATTTATGATAGTTATGGAATATAAGCAAAGATTGTTTTTCATTCATTTTTGAGATCCTAGCTTTGGTACTAAAGATTGAAAGATAACATTAGAGTTGTAATTACTAATCATATACTCAACAAATGTTCAAATAAAAAAGCAAATTCACAAGTAGGTAAAATGGGTAGACTTTGGAGAACTTCTTATCATAAATTTCCTTGTTTCAAGAAGCATCCATTATTTTCTGGTAGCTATTAAGAAATGAAAGATTGATGTCAAATATTGACATAGAAACCTACATTCAGCAATATAAAAGTCCAATAGATAAAGACAAATTTAAATGTACATGTTTTTTTGGCTTATAACTATAGAGGTATCACAAAAATAACCAAAATACTCAAGGTACACATCTTGACATCATTTTGGTTTTGTAAATAATTACTTATATTTCGAGCAGAACAATAGACGTGGGTCCATGAAGAAACATAGTGGTCTAAATTTTATAAAACATAGTTACTTTTTATTAAATGGATCCAATAGGAAATTGTCAGTATTTATGGTTGCAATTTTTATAGTATAATTTAATTTTCATAAAACAAAGTTAACTTAGTTAAATTTTATAAATTTTAGTTAGCTTTGTTCAATTTCTATTAAATTTAGTTAATTTATTTAATTTTTATACAGTTAATTAATTTTTATAAACTTAGTTAATATTTTAAAACTTAATTAATTTTTATAAGTTTAGTAAATTTAGTTTTTTTAAAAAATAGTTAACTTAATTGATTTTTGTAAAACTTAGTCAACTTAGTTAAATTTTTATAAAACATAATTTCTTTAGCTAATTTTTGTAAAACTTAGTTAACTTGGTTAATTTAGTTAATCTTTATTAGCTTAATTATTTTTTTCAAATTTTATTATTTTTTATAAATTTTTTTTAATTTTATAAGACTTCGTTAATTTTCAAAATCTTAGTTATTTTTTTGTAAAACTTAGTCTACTTGGTTATTTTTAATCTAGTTACTTTATTTTATAAAACTTAGTTAACTTTGTTTGTTTTTATAAAGTTATTTGATTTATTTAATTTATTAAAAATTTTAAAACTCAATTAGTTTTTATAAACTTAGTTATTTCTATAAACTATTTAACTTTTATAAAACTTATTTAATTTAGTTAATTTTTTAAAATTTAGTTATCTTTTATAAAACTTAGTCCACTTTTTACCAACCTTAATTGATTTATTTAATTTCTATATAGATAACTTATTCAACTTTTACAAATTCATATAATTTTTATAAAACTTCATGATATATCATGCAAAAAGTTAACTTGGTTTGAAAAGGAAGGACTAAAAAAACTGAAAAATAAGTAATGCATACAAACATTACATTTCAATTTCATACATCTAAATGAATGGGAGTTAAAAAAGAAAATTAATCTAGGATATCAGCATATAAGGAAACTGAGGTGCAAGCTATCTAACAAATTTATTTCCATCACAACAAAGGAATATCATAAAATAAGGTACCTTATGTTGTATGAATATATGGAAATCTTACAAAAGCTTGCATGCTGGTAACAATTGAAGAATAAGAGTTACAGACTTTAAATGTATCCACTTGCAATAGAAAGTTTGTTATCCGGATACGCAACACTAGTAATATTGATATAGGATAAAGTCAAGATTGAAGTTCTATTCTAAACAATGTGAATTACTATTCTGTGTTGGGTCACAAACTAAAGTTGTACTCAAAAATAGGGATATTAAAGTCGCCTAACTAAGCGGTTGACAATACACAAAGAAATAGTGTTAACTGCATCCGTAGGAGCTACTCTACCTCATACGCCCACCAAATCTTTTTCTTTACATCATCATCATAGGTGAATCTACCCATAATCTGTGGCATAGTAAGCAACCAGAAGGCAGCTTCCTTTGGATCTTTCATGTTATGGACAATATTATGAGAAATAACAAATGAAACGGCATGAACTATGGTAAGCATCCAAAAATTGTTGAGACTGATGTTCAAAACAAGGTCAACTAGTCAGACAAGGTAATAGATCTTCGAAAATGTATGTCACATTTTCCTTGACTGTAACATTGTTATTGATACTGCTACACCAAAAGAAGTTTATGATTTAAGCTACTGTTAAAGTTTACAATTTAAGTTCAATAACACGAAACAAAATAGAATGAGGTATATAGAATATATTCACCTAGAAGGAGATAATATAAGTAGTAAGAACCATACAACAATCTTGGTTACATAGCTATAGCAATATAACCACAATACTTGCCTCATAGGAGTAATCCATCTTCTTTAAAACATTATAGGCTTTCCATGGAGGCTCTATAATCTAAAAATGTTTAAAAAGTATTTTATGTAAGTAAGATGAAATCTCAAAAGTTGCAATTACTTTATAGTCTGTATTAAATTGTTTCAATAGTGTAATGTTACATCTAGTGTGAAAATTATCTCATTTGATTTGGAATTCTAGTAGCTTCTCTGCTACTGGCGGCAGTTGTTCTCACCTCATTTTGGCATTTTGATAGGAAGTAAAAAGAAAGAAACAACCTCAATTTTTATTGTATGAACATATATATGAGTATAATCATCAGCATAAAAACACAAAGTAAAAATATTCGCTTCGAGTTTACATTTCAGTGTGGGTTTGTCTTGTAAAAATTTAGTCATATGCATGCATGTATAATAAGAGAAAGGAGGTTATTTTGCTGACACAAAACACCAAACTATCTGTTATTAGTGTTGTATTTATTACAAATAAGAAAAGGATTTTACGATGATTAGGTAAATTGTCTATTCATATTCATAAAAATGGAGATCAATTGAAGAAAAGAAAAAGGTTAATTGGCTATTCATATTCATAAAGCCAACACCACTCCACCGATTAAATATGGTGATCAATAAGAAAAACAAAGTTTACTATAGTACAGCAATAACATAATGCAATTTTTTAGACATATACACAATGCATGATAAACAGAAAATCTATCATATTATAAAGTACATAATATAACAAACAAATTTAGAACTCACATCGTCTGTGGAAATCCTGATTTGCAACTGATTTTTACACTCAAGGCAACTCATCATGCCCTACAACATTGAATTAAATTAAATGGGCCCAAGTACGTAAATTGATGAAATCATTTGCCCAATTTCTAAGATGCAATAGATTTCTAAGAATAGCTAGTAATGCTAACTGACAGTTAAGTCTGCTAGGTTTAATATACTGGTATAATACTAAAAAGCTGTTTCTTTTTTTCTGTCATGTCAATTTCATTTAATTTGATTTCCCCATTCATGCATGTTTTATATCTATTTTTTTCTTGTCTCGTTCTTGCCTCTTCAATTCTCCCTCTCCCAACTTTCTCCTATGTTTAAAATTTATACAGATTAGATATTATAGTCTCAAGCTTTAAGACTATGTTTAACTCTCTAATCGGTATAATAAGCATTATTTTGATAAATCGATATGAATTTTTTTATATAAAAAATAGCTAACTATAATTGAAAAGGTTGTATCAATATATGTTCATGTTTATGAACATAATATTTTTTGGCATTTAGTCGATAATATTTCCAGAAAGAAAAAAGAGAATCTGAAAACATTAAAATGCTAAATGTTATACACACACAATACTGGAGCCTTATCAGACCTACCACATGACAAAAAACAACCACCTACTTCCCACAATCATTGAATTCAGACAAGCTCGAAACCAGTGGTCTCTCGTATGAAATTTTGTTCTGACCTATACCGGATATCGATAGTCTCCCTTCTCTGTTGCAACAAGTTCAACTAGCTTTTCACTCATCAAAACATCACATTGTTAAGCCCCTTCATCGGCGAGATCCTCCAACATCATTAATTTGTCAGAAGTTTCAAAGCATTTAGAGAGTCCACTCATTTACATTTTCAAGCATATCCAAGCCATTCTACCCTCATGAATGTACTCTGGTAGGGTCAAAAGACTACAAAAGTGGAGTCATTCTACCCTCATCTGTTTGGTTTTCATCTTGCACTACATCAATGTCTTCTAAAGTTATGGCATGTGGTATTAGATTACTAAACAGCTGTAACTACCTCAAATTTGCATTGTACCTCCTCAAATTTTACTCCAGCTATACTGGCTTGATGAGGCACCGATACTTCTCCATACTTGTTTATTATTTGTTCACACTTGCTGCATATATTTTTTTGTATCACTTCCTACATTCTTGCTGCTGTTTTCTTCATGAGCTACCTCACTTTTTGCAGTTCTCTTCATGAGCTGCAGTTAATTTAGTTTATTTTTAAATTTAGTTAATTTCTACAAAACTCTTAAATAAATTTAGCTAATTTTTATAAAACTTAATTAATCTAGTTAAAACTTTATAAAACTTGTATGATTTTTATAAAACCTGTATAATTTTTTATAAAACTGTTACAATTTTTATAAACCAGTTGTAGCATTGATAAAGTATGCGTAAAAGCAATACTGTTGGCGCACATATTTGCATAGATGTTAAATTAAACTAAGACTGATGTAGATGCCTTATTAGTGTTGTAAGTAACTAGCACTAAATGATTGTCCAAAAAGAATGTAAGTTAGCCTTATGCATAAAAAATCAACATTTAATTTATGTGAAAAACCATTTTCTATTACCAAACTAACTTTATAACCTCAAGCTAGATATATGAATGCTATAGTATGAAACATGCACTCTACATATTTATTAGAGTTAACTAATTATTTACCACAATGACGATTTCATAATTTTTCAAAGGGACAATTATGCTAAATGTATACCATTCAATTATGTGCAAGGGATATATATGAAAAGGGTAAAGTAAATCTTTAACAAAAGCCGCAACAATTAAGTATTTTTTTTCAATAGTTCCCTGGTAATTAAAAATGCAGCAAGCAGAAGCAGTACAATCATATAAAAACGACAACAATTTAATGTTGAAACAGCTAACGTGGCTTGTTATAATTACACTGCTAGTGCGAATATCTTTAGCAAAAAATAAGCCCACAAGCAAGCACACTTGTCATATCTCATGTGCCTTTTATATATAAGCACACACATATTTTTCAACAATAACCTGCATGCGTAGTTGACATATTAGACTCCTACTTTCATCACCCTTCATTCAATTCGATCTTTTCCAGTTTCAATTTTTCCAAACCCGATCTTCTTTACAAATATTGATTTTACAAATTTTACACATATATTAAATAAAATCCATATATTATATTTTAAAAAAATCAATATTTATCAAAACACATATTTTCAAAATTCTGGAAATCATTTAAAAAAAGACCAACGGTGTCCATATATAATTATCTAACCTATGGTCAAGTGATACGGATATTTATCATTTCAATCCGCGATAATATAAATTTACGGGTTTATATCATTTTAACCCGTAATCCCAAAATTTCAAAAATCAATAAAATCGCTTGGGTTTATCATTTCAACCCATAACGATTTTCCCTAATCTATAAGATCGTTCGAGTATGTATCATTTCAACCCATAGGGATTTCCTAAAACTAAGGGAACTTGCAAAGTGAGAACAATAAAATAATAATATAAAATAGCATAACATATCAATGGCAAATATGGTCACAATTAACAATTTAAATTTTATATATACTAACAGGTTATTGGTGTCAACATGTCGATTAATATAGGTAAACAATTTAAAATACTAACATATCATATTCAATGATTAAATAACCAAACAATTCAAATTTACAACATATTCAATCATCATTTCATGTGAATTTAAATTTACTAGCATATGAATGTCAATCGTGAGTGATCGCTCACCTTTCGAGGCTTGAGAACAATGGAAATGAGAAGCAACGGACACGGATGCGCATACGGATACGGACACGACACGTCAAAGAGCTGCGACAAGCACAAAAGCATAACTAAGCAACAGGATTCAAAAATCAAAATATATATAAGTAAACTTATATATATAAGCGTATATCGAAGGAAAACAAATATATATACAATATATATAACTTTCCTGCCGATTGAAGGAAGGAAGGAAGCAAATATATAACTTTTCTATCAACAAATATATATATGCAACATAAAAACTTTTGAATACTTTTTTTAGAAAGAGAAGGGGAAAAGCTACTGTGCTCAGTCGAGGGAGCAAGGGTGCGGGCTGATAGTTTGTAACGACCCGTAAATTTTCGATAATTAAAATGGTTAATTTAATAAATTTTGTTATTTAATATGTGAAGAAATAAAAATTTGTGACTTATTAATGAAAATAATGACTAGAATGAATTGTAACAATATTAATGTAAGTTAACTATTAACAATTCCTATGAAATTCCAATTAATTGAAATGATGTAAATGTTATAACTTGGTTATAAGTTGAATACAAGTAAATAAATGTAAGTGTTGTATAAATTAATGAACTAGTACATAATGAATATTAATTGAATAAAATCAGTATTATGTAAGCAATTGTAACATTTGTTTGTTAATAATAACTTATAAATGTAATTAAAACTAAATGGTAACAATTATTTATGCTACCTATTTATTTAGTCTAATAAATTAAATTTGAAACCAATTGCAATAAAATTTAATATTACGTGAATGTAAATTGAGGTAACAATTAGAAATAATGTTAATTTATTTCATAATATGATAATTGGTTGGATAAAAAGAATGGAAACCAAGATTTATCAATTTATGGGAATTTAAAATTATGATAATTGGATTAATTGCAATTAAATGAAATTTAATATTTAATTATTACGTAAATAGAAATTAAGATGAAATTGGGAAATACTATAGTACTAAGATATAAACCAATGTTAGTTATATCCTTATTGAAATAAAAGACTTGAATAACAAGGTTTAAAATTTTAATAAATGGATTTTAGAATTTTAATTTATAATTTCTGAATTTAATGAAATTGAAATTTAACACTGAAATTGATAAATTAATCAACTTTAAATTGACATCTAAATTTGTTTAAATTATTGTAAATGGTTAAGAAATCAAAAATGATAGAAGTTGTAAATTTTTAAATTTAAACTGAAAATTTGATTTAATTAATTTAATATTAATTTATTTAATTAACTGAAAAATAGCAATTTTGGCCACTGATTCGGATTTCGACGAAACCTGTTTCATCGGATCCATAACAGCGAATTATTGTAGGATTTCAAGTTTTGTAAAGGTTGGACTTGTCGTTTGATCGTACGGGCTCGAAACGCCTTGAAATCAATTTGAAATAAGCTGATTTTAACATAACTTCTTCATACGATGGAATTAGGACCTGAAACATGTTCCATTGAATTTAAATTTATCGAAAGCATCTATTTTAATATATGGGATGACCCATTTTCGTTCCGGAGACAGAACGGGCTTTTCGGGTTATTTATCGTTCAACGTGTAAATAAATCGTATCCATTCATTTTATTTTCTGATCTACCTATAAATACCTCATTATAAACCCTACTCACTTCTTATTCCTCATTTCTATACATACAATTCCATTTGCTCCTCCTTATTCCAATGGCAGACAAAACCCTAATTCCCAATTGCAATTTCAAATCAAATTCAAATCCAAAAATCAAACTCCTCAAACTATATCGAATTATATATCGATTTGAAGCTCTCAACGAGCGCCTCTCAGATCTGTAATTCGTTTTCCAAATTGAACTTCTGTTTGTCTAGAAATTGAAGAAAAAGTCACGGCCGTTCGTTTCGTCGTGATGGACTACAATGGATCATCAAATCGACGATACCATGGCGTGGAGAGTGCTCTGCATAGTTCATCTGAGCTATTGGTTTCGTCGTGATGGACTACAATGGATCATCAAATCGGATTGTCACGAAAAATTTGCCTAGGGTTTTCAAGCGGTGGCGGCGGCTGTCACTCTGAGGGTCGCGAGAGGCCGTGGTCGCGTAGGGGGTGGTGGCTCATGGTGTTGGGGTTCGTCAGGTGGCGCGCGCAGCTGGGTGGCCGTGGGAGACAGCGTGTGTTCGTGACGAGGCGGCGTGCTTCGGTTCAAGCTCGTGAACGAGAGATGCAGCAGTAGGGTTTCACGCTGAAACGTTAGCTGACGTGGTGTGTACGTTCTTTATTATATATTCTTTTATTTATTTGTTTTAATTTGAATTGTACGATGATCAAATCTTAATAACTTCTGCATACGAGGTCCGATTCACGCGCGGTTCATTCCGCTAGGATCGTATTGAAATTTCTTATGTTTGTTAAATTAAATTTATGATGTGATTAGAAATTTATTTATGACTGTTTGGTATATTTTAAATCATCATCTCAATTAATTTGAATTTATTTGAATTAAATCGTTATTTAATTTATTATTGAATATAAATTGCCAGTTAAATACCTGTTATTGATTATCAGTTCTATATTGATATTTATTGATTGATTTGGATGGTGTTTGTAATGAATGTTTGATTTGTTGTATTGGATGAATGGATGTATTTTATATCGTTATAAACTGCAAGTTCACTATGGGTTGAAATGATACATACCCGAATGATCAATAGATTAAGGAAAAATCGTTATGGGTTGAGATGATAGACTCGAGCGATTTTATGGATTTTATTATTATTTCGGGATTGCGGTTTGAAATGATATATAACTGTAACTTTTTAAATTGCGGATTGAAATGATAAATATCTGTATCATTTGACCCTAGGGTAGAGAATTATATACGGACATCGGATTGGTTAAATTTAAATGATTTTGAATCCTTAAATTTTGCATTGCGTTAAATGATATTTTTGAAATAAAATTTGGGTTATATAAATCGAATTTTTATCGAATTTCGAGTTTTATATTAAAATCGAATTGTTTTGAAAGATTTGTTAAAGGAATAAAATTGAAATTTTATAGTGAATTTGAAATATAAGTGAAGTTTATCGAAATTGAGTTATTAAAATCGTTGAAGTATAACTTTGAAATACATTGAAATTGGAGTAATTAAATCGATGTTTTAACATGGATTTAAGCGATATTGAATTTAATACTTATTTAGAATTCTGAATCAGAAAAAATTTGAAATTAGGTTTTGGGACATTGTAATGGTCAAAATGTGTTGGAATGAAATAAATAGTTTAAATTGATATAAATTTCAAATTCATATTTTTCATATAAACTATTTTAAATATATTATTTTAAAAGACTATAATTATTAAGATTTTCAAATTTTTAAACTAATTAAACCATTTAACTAATTTTAAATCTAATTAATCTATTTTAATTATATTTAATCTATTTTAAATCTATATTAACTATTTATAACTATTTAAAACTAGTTTCTTTCAAATTCCAAACTAAGTAAAATGGATGGGTTTATATTCAAATTCTCGATTTTTAAAGTGAATGTGGTTAAGAAACATTATAACCTAAGTTGGGATTTAAATAGCATATTTGGTTTAATATGATAATTTTGAAATGGGAGTTTAACCTATTTTGGAAATATGACTTTTGAAAGGAAATATAATTTCGAACTATGTTTTCAATGTGATATAATTTCGGAAGTAAGTAATGATTTCGAAAGTGTTATGATTTGAATTGAATATGATATTTTGATATCAATTATGAAATGATTTTTAAAATGTAAAAGAACCATCCGGTGTGAAATAAGCGATTGGTTGTTAAAGAGACCGGGATCAGATATGGGCATACTCTCTGTCGATACCGAAAACCACTTTGACAACTGTGTACGCGGTGGAGATTCCAGAATGTAGGATGGTGGCGACGATCCTATAAGGTATATATGTGGACCTAACTCTCGTGAGTTAGCATAAGGTGGCTAAAATAGGAGCAATTGACGGGCTAAGTGAGGTCATTCCTCCGATCGGGCACATTCCATCGATACTATATTCTGACTTTGCGTTCTATTTGGTGGCCACCTTCGATTTTTTTGATTTGGGAGTGTGTTTCGAGTTAGGCGGTAGTTGCGGCTATGCGTTACCAACAGTCCGGAAGTGTAATTGGTATATCTACCCTGGCATTGCCTAGTTGTGCCGTGTCACCTACCCTAGCGCGCCTTCTACGAGTTTGTTTTATGTCGTGTCTATGGGGTATCCTCTGGCGCCCCAGTTTACGGGGAGTTATCGTACTGTATAGACTATTGGCATTATAAAAATGTGTTATGGGGTATATGGGTAACGCCTTAATGCTATTTTAATACTTTTACTTTACTGTAGACATATTATAATAGCGTATTGTACTACATAGTAGATAGTTTAACAGATCCTTTGGAGATGTGAACCCCGAACATCTCCTAAGTTACTGCACTCACGTTAGACACTGGGTAGGAGATGTCAAACCCCATAAACATCTCTGACGCTGTTCCACTCATAGTTATTTACCGTTGATTTATCTTACATAAGATCTTTTAGTTCTGACTCGAGTGTTTTGTCTTTTCAATTCGCTCGGGTCAGCCTGAGCATTTCAAAATTTGAAGACCTTATTTCTGGAGGACAAAGACGAAGATTTGTACTACTATTATTTATTATATTATTCTACTGCATCATACTGTTTCGCTGCATTATTTATTTATCTCTGATATGTGAAACTCTAAGTTTGTATTGTATAAGTATAACCAAATGTTTTGTATATAGCTTCATGAACTGTTATTTGATTATTATATATTGTCATTCCACTACGAGATTCTGTTTTTCTTTTTTCTCTACTTTTTCTTATTTACCCCAATAACAATCCGCCCTTCTATATGGTTTGAGTTGGCATGTGTGTCTGTTTAAAGCATCCAAAAAGGCGGGATGTTACAGTTGGCATCAGAGCTTTGGTTTAGCGAAAACCTTAGCTTTGTGGGGTCTGACTCTTTATTAATTGGGTAGTAATACCCTAGAATGAGTCCTTGAGAGTATATATATGAGAGAGCGTATTTGTTAGTGTTATAAAAGGTTTTTCTATTGTGTTAATCTGTTCCGTTTTGTATTTATAAATTCTGGTTGGTGCATAGGATGCTATGACATCGATAGGGATTTCTAAACACTTAATAGGACAGACCGACACAATATTTGTTTTGAAATGTAGGTAAATGAAATAATTTTTCCCATTGTATATTTTTATATATAAAATAATGATTTATAATATATATTTGGTTGTAATATATTGGTTTTTAAGTAGTGAAATTTATAAATATTGGTTGGAAATAAGATTTGAAAATAAAAATAAATGAAATTTGGAAATTTTAGAACTTAAAGTTCCGGGATTTTGAAAATTTCTTTCGCATGATTTTGGGATATAATAATAATATTTAGAAGTATTTTCTGATATAAATATTTCAATGTGATTTGGAAGAAATGTTTTAAAAGAAATTCTGGAAAGAAATAAGTTTGTACTCCCCTCTCTGTTGTTGGAAAATAATTTCGATGACGAGTGCATACATCATCGACATTCATTTTCGAGTTTCAAAGTGGAAAGGCAATTGTAGTAGTTTTACTACAGATCTATTTTGATGAACAAATAAATTCCTTAAAGTTTAAATATGATTGGATATAAAAGTTATGAGTACATTTATATATATATATATATCTATATATTATTTTAAATGATTTAAAATGGAACCCGACATTTAGTTCTTAAATTTCTCTATATTAGAGATTTCAATTATTGTAATGAAATGGAATTTTTAACTATTTAATAATTGGAACTTCTAAAATGAAAATAAGGAATTAAATGCTAAGTTATAAATGAAATATACAAGGAATTTGAAATTTGTAACTTGTAAACGGAAAGAATATGAAAATAAGAAATGATAATTATTAAACCTTAAGTTAATTAAAATAAGTAAGTCAAACTTGTGTAACTTTCAATTGCATTCTTAAAGACATATATATAACTTACCAATTATAAAAGTTTAAATTTAAAAAGAATATGTAATGGAAAATTTTACAAGTAAAACTTATGTAAGGGAAGTGTTCAATGAATTACTTTTACAAATAAGAATTTGATGTTATAGTTGTTATAAACCTTAGTTATAATTGAAATGTACTATATAAAACGTGATGGGAAGTATTGTAAGCAGATGATTAAAAACTTAAGTTAATGAATTGATATTCTAAGTTATAGGTAAAATATACAAGGAATTTGAAATTTTTAACTTGTAAACGAAAAAAATATGAAAATAGGAAATGATAACTATTGAACCTTAAGTTAATTAGAATAAGTAAGTCAAACTTGTGTAACTTTCAATTGCATTCTTAAAGACATATTTATAACTTACCAATTATAAAAAGTTGAAATGTTAAAATAATATGTAATGGAAATTTTACAAGTAAAACTTATGTAATGGAAGTGTTCAATGAAATTTACTTTTATAAATAAGAAATTTGATATGAAAATAGTTATAAACTTGAGTTAAAATTGTAATACTACTAATTAAATGAAATAGAAAATGAGTACTGTAAGTAAAGGATTTTGAACTTAAGTTAATATTGACACTATTTATAATTAAAGTAAATAATAAAATGAATGTAATGCAATAAAAGAAATTGACATGATATGAATAAGTGAAAATGAATTTTTGTAAGTAATAAAGGAAAATAAATGAAATATAACACTGAATGAATGAATGGGAATAAAATGTTGTAAGAGATAAATGTAAGTTAAAGAAATAATCCTTGTATGAATGAAAAGAGAAACAAAAACTGTAAATGTTGTGAAAGAAATTTAATAAGAATAACTCAAGTACATTGTAAATTATTGTTTGTTTTGGTTTATGGATTGTTTGGGAAATGATACTTTTAATTGTTTGGATGTATGAATAATCCATTGAGTTTATCTAAGACTGCTGAGTAAGTGGTATACTTAGTAGTTATTTGTCATTCTATGTGATTAAAAGTGTCTTAGCCCGAACAAACTATTTGTTTTGGTTGATATGGATGGATAATTGATTTGTATTGATTTCATATGATGATTGTATGATGTGGTTACTAGTGATTTTTGTTTTATATTGATTTGTTTGTTAGTGGTCAAAACAACATTAAACATTTCATTTTATGTAATTATTAACTCTTTTTGATTATATAAGGGAAATACAGGTTATGGAAGCAATTGCCACTGCTTTTGGTTTCGTAATTAAGCGTTGTTGCCCGGCAAATAAGTATGTTCTCGGATTACGGTTTTCTAGCGATATTATATTATTTTTCCCGCTGTTGGGATATATTATTTTGAAAATTATGATATATTTTGTTATTATTGATATTATTTCTCCCAGACCTCTCCATACAAAGGAGACTCCGCCGAAATTTTTTGAAAATTTTGGACTTAGAAAAATTTTGTGAAAAGTTTTCCAAACTTTATTAATTTGAGTATAAAAGGATTTAATGGTTATAAATGGATATATTTTATTTAAATTAATTAATTTGGTAAAATTTATTTCTTTATAAATTTAATATTTTGAATAAGATATATTGATTTCTTAATTCCTCTTTTCCCTTCTTCTTCCTTTTTGGGGACGAAAAGTTTTGAGTGGGGGAGAGTGTAACGACCCGTAAATTTTCGATAATTAAAATGGTTAAATTAATAAATTTTGTTATTTAATATGTGAAGAAATAAAATTTGTGACTTATTAATGAAAATAATGACTAGAATGAATTGTAACAATATTAATGTAAGTTAACTATTAACAATTCCTATGAAATTCCAATTAATTGAAATGATGTAAATGTTATAACTTGGTTATAAATTGAATACAAGTAAATAAATGTAAGTGTTGTATAAATTAATGAACTAGTACATAATGAATAGTAATTGAATAAAATCAGTATTATGTAAGCAATTGTAACATTTGTTTGTTAATAATAACTTATAAGTGTAATTAAAAGTAAATGATAACAATTATTTATGCTACCTATTTATTTAGTCTAATAAATTAAATTTGAAACCAATTGCAATAAAATTTAATATTACGTGAATGTAAATTGAGGTAACAATTAGAAATAATGTTAATTTATTTCACAATATGACAATTGGTTGGATAAAAAGAATGGAAACCAAGATTTATCAATTTATTGGAATTTAAAATTATGATAATTGGATTAATTGCAATTAAATGAAATTTAATATTTAATTATTACGTAAATAGAAATTAAGATCAAATTGGGAAATACTAATGTACTAAGATATAAACCAATGTTAGTTATATCCTTATTGAAATAAAAGACTTGAATAACAAGGTTTAAAAATTTGATAAATGGATTTTAGAATTTTAATTTATAATTTCTGAATTTAATGAAATTGAAATGTAACACTCAAATTGATAAATTAATCAACTTTAAATTGACATCTAAATTTGTTTAAATTATTGTAAATGGTTAAGAAACAAAAAATGATAGAAGTTGTAAATTTTTAAATTTAAACTGAAAATTTGATTTAATTAATTTAATATTAATTTATTTAATTAACTGAAAAATAGCCATTTTGGCCACTAACTCGGATTTCGACGAAACAAGTTTCATCGGATCCGTAATAGTGAATTATTAAAGGACTTCAAGTTTTGTAACGGTCGGACTTGTCGTTTGATCGTACGGGCTCGAAACGCCTTGAAATCAATTTAATTAAAATCAATTTATATCAATTTGAAATAAGCTGATTTTCACATAACTTCTTCATACGATTGAATTAGGACTTGAAACCTGTTCCATTGAATTTAAATTTATCGAAAGCATCTATTTTGATATATGGGATGACCCATTTTCGTTCCGGAGACAGAACGGGCTTTTCGGGTTATTTATCGTTCAACGTGTAAATAAATCGTATCCATTCATTTTATTTTCTGATCTACCTATAAATACCTTGTTATAAACCCTAGTAACTTCTTATTCCTCATTTCTATAAGTACAATTCCATTTTATCCTCCTCATTCCAATGGCAGACAAAACCCTAATTCAAAATTGCAATTTCAAATCAAATTCAAATCCAAAAATCAAACTCCTCAAACTATATCGAATTATATATCGATTTGAAGCTCTCGATGAGCGCATCTCAGATCTGTAATTCGTTTTCCAAATTGAACCTCTGTTTGTCCAGAAATTGAAGAAAAAGTCACGGTCGTTCATTTCGTCGTGATGGACTTCAATGGATCGTCAAATCGACGATACCATGGCATGGAGAGTGCTCTGCGTAGTTCATCGGAGCTATTGGTTTCGTTTTTCAACGGTTGGATTGTCATGCAAAATTCGCTTAGGGTTTTCAAGCGGTGGCTGTCACTTTGGGGGTCGCGAGAGGCCATGGTCGCGTAGGGGGCGGCGGCTCGTGGTGTTGGGGTTCGTCAGGTGGCGCGCGCAGCTAGGTGGCCGTGGGAGACAGCGTGCGTTCGTGACGAGGCGGCGTGCTTCGGTTCAAACTCGTGAACGAGAGATGCAGCAGTAGGGTTTCACGCTAAAACATGAGCTGACGTGGCGTGTACGTTCTTTATTATATATTCTTTTATTTATTTGTTTTAATTTGAATTGTATAATGATCAAACCTTAATAACTTCTGCATACGAGGTTCGATTCACACGCGGTTCATTCCTCTAGGATCGTATTGAAAACCCGGACATTTTGACGCTTGTTTGGATGAATTCTGAGGCTATTCAAATTTTGGGCTTATTTTGAATTTACATTCGATTTAAATTCAAAGGTGAGTGTTTTAACCCACTCACAACTTCTAAAATTTCTTATGTTTGTTAAATTAAATTTATGATGTGATTAGAAATTTATTTATGACTATTTGGTATATTTTAAATCATCATCTCAGTTAATTTGAATTTATTTGAATTAAATCGTTATTTAATTTATTATTGAATATAAATTTCCAGTTAAATACTTGTTATTGATTATCAGTTCTATATTGATATTTATTGATTGATTTGGATGATGTTTGTAATGAATGTTTGATTTGTTGTATTGGATGAATGGATGTTGTATTTTATATCGTTATAAACTGCAAGTTCACTATGGGTTGAAATGATACATACCCGAATGATCAATAGATTAAGGAAAAATCATTATGGGTTGAGATAATAGACTCGAGCGATTTTATGGATTTTATTATTATTTCGGGATTGCGGTTTGAAATGATATATAACCGTAACATTTTAAATTGCGGATTGAAATGATAAATATCTGTATCATTTGACTCTAGGGTAGAGAATTATATACAGACACCGGATTGGTTAAATTTAAATGATTTTGAATCCTTAAATTTTGCATCGAGTTAAATGATATTTTTGAAATAAAATTTGGGTTATATAAATCGAATTTTTATTAAATTTTGAGTTTTATATTAATATCTAATTGTTTTAAAGATTTGTTAAAGGAATAAAATTGAAATTTTATAGTGAATTCGAAATATAAGTGAAGTTTATCGAAATTGAGTTATTAAAATCGTTGAAGTATAACTTTGAAATATATGGAAATTGGAGTAATTAAATTGATGTTTTAACATGGATTTAAGCGATATTGAATTTAATATTATTTAGAATTCTGAATCAGAAAAATTTGAAATTAGGTTTTGGGACATTGTAATGGTTAAAATGTGTTGGAATGAAATAAATAGTTTAAATTGATATAAATTTCAATTTCATATTTTTCATATAAACTGTTTTAAATATATTATTTTAAAAGACTATAATTATTAAGATTTTCAAAATTTTAAACTAATTAAACCATTTAACTTATGTTAAATCTAATTAATCTATTTTAAAGCTATTTAATCTATTTTAATTATATTTAATCTATTTTAAATCTATATTAACTATTTATAACTATTTAAAACTAGTTTCTTTCAAATTCCAAACTAAGTAAAATGGATGGGTTTATATTCAAATTCTCGATTTTTAAAGTGAATGTGGTTAAGCGACATTATAACCTAAGTTGGGATTTAAATAGCATATTTGGTTTAATATGATAATTTTGAAATGAGAGTTTAACTGATTTCGGAAATATGTCTTTTGAAAGGAAATATAATTTCGAACTATGTTTTCAATGTGATATAATTTCGAAAGTAAGTAATGATTTCGAAAGTGTTATGATTTGAATTGAATATGATATTTTGATATTAATTAAATGATTTTTGAAATGTAAAAGAACCATCCGGTGTGAAATAAGTGATTGGTTGTTAAAGAAACCGCGATCGGATATGGGCATACTCTCTGTCAATATCGAAAACCACTTTGACAACTGTGTACGCGGTGGAGATTCCATAATGAAGTAGGATGGTGGCGACGATCCTATAAGGTATATACGTGGACCTAACTCCCTTGAGTTAGCATAAGGTGGCTAAAACATGAGCAATTGACGGGCTAAGTGAGGTCATTCCTCCGATCGGGCACATTCCATCGATACTATATTCTGACTTTGCGATCTATTTAGTGGCCACCCTCGATTTTTTTGATTCAGGAGTGTGTTTCGAGTTGGGCGGTAGTTGCGGTTATGCGTTACCAACAGTCCGGAAGTGTAATTGGTATATCTACCCTGGCATTGCCTAGTTGTGCCGTGTCACCTACCCTAGCGCACCTTCTACGAGTTTGTTTTATGTCGTACCTATGGGGTATCCTCTGGCGGCCCCAGTTTACGAGGAGTTACGGTACTGTATAGACTATTGGCATTATAAAAATGTGTTAAGGGGGATATGGGTAACGCCTTAACGCTATTTTAATACTTTTACTTTACTGTAGACATATTATAATAGCGTATTGTACTACATAGTAGATAGTTTAACGGATCCTTAGGAGATGTGAACCCCGAACATCTCTTAAGTTACTGCACTCACGTTAGACACTGGATAGGAGATGTCAAACCCCGTAAACATCTCCGACGCCGTTCCACTCATAGTTATTTACCGTTGATTTAACTCATATAACATCTTTTAGTTCTGACTCGAGTGTTTTGTCTTTTCAATTCGCTCGGGTCAGCCTGAGCATTTCAGGATTTGAAGACCTTATTTCTGGAGGACAAAGACGAAGATTTGTACTACTATTATTTACTATATTATTCTACTGCATCATATTGTTCCACTACATTATTTATTTATCTCTGATATGTGTAACTCTGAGTTTGTATTGTATAAGTATAATCAAATGTTTTGTATACAGCTTCATGAACTGTTATTTGATTATTAGATTTTATCATTCCACTACGAGATTCTATTTTGTTTTTTCTCTGCCTTTTCTTATTCACCCCAATAACAATCCGCCCTTCTGTATGGTTTAAGTTGGCATGTGTGTCTGCTTAAAGCGGCCAAAAAGGCGGGATGTTACACAGTTCGTGGCAGAGGCCTGGTGTGCTCGGATCGGTGGCGGTAGTGGGTAAGGTTGGCTGTGCTCGACTGGGGTCGTGGCCAGTGGGTGAGGCTGCTTAGTGGGATGGTTACTGATGGTTTGGTGATGGGAGGAAAGATGGGCTGGAGTGGGTTGTTGCTCGGCTAATGGTGGTGGGTCGACAGGCTTCTGGCGGAGAGGCAGGGGAAGAATGGTAGGTGGCTGGTCGTGGCGTTTGGCTCAAGGAGAGCTGATGTGGCGGCTATAGGTGGGTAATGGGAAGGGTCGGCTACTAAGAGGCAGTAGGGCGTTTTAGGGTGGTGGATCTCGGCAGGAACATGGAGCGGTAGGGGTGTTGGTGGAGGCTTTGTGGCTATCAGGACAGAGCGGCAAAGGAAAGGAGGACGAGCACGAGAAGGACGCGACTATAGGGTTTGCTTCGGGCAAAAAATAGAGGAGCACGAGCAGTGTTCTCTTCGAGCAAAAAAGAAAGCAACCCGTATACATAAAAAACCTATATTATAAAAATTTCTCAAAGCAAAAAGAATTGCAACCTAGAGAGAGACAATAGGAACTCGAAGCAAAAATGAATGGATATACTGCTTTATATTTTTTTTAGAACGAAGAAGAGGGCAAAATGAAGAGATGCACGGCAATATATATCAAAATCAAGGAATAGAAAAGGTCAAACGTTGATTTCTGAAATTATTAAAGGCAAATGGCTATAGCTATTATACTGTGGATAACTGAAAGGACAAAGGAAACCAAAAGGCTCCAAAAATGTCAAATAGGTACCGATACGGTTAACCATTTCGCGGATTTCGCTGCCTACCGAGCACCGAAATGCAAAAATGAATATACTGTGGATATCAGCATGACGAGACAAACAGAATGGTACACAAATATTAGAGATACGACAATCCTATCAAAACTCGATATTCGCTGCCAAACAGCTGCTAATTCGCCGAAAATAAGATAAACGGGGCTAGAGCAGTCCAAATTTGGCAAAACGAAATACGACGTCTCGCTCAGAAAATGGTTTACATTTTTATTATATAAAAATATTAAGGTTTCAAAAATATTTTATTTTCAACAGATTAACTGATTTTAAATTTAAAATTGAAATTTCACAAACAAACAAAATTTCAAATTTTCAAATAAAATTTTTGCCACTTGCTATGTTTAAAATGACGGTATTCCAAATATCAAATTTTCATTTCTAAATTTTATTGTTTAATTTCAAGAAAAATTTAGTTAAATAAGTTATAAAAATCATTAAATTTCTCGGGTCATTACACGCCGCCTATTATATTCCAACGGCTGATACTTCTCCTCCCTCTCCCCTCTTTTTCTGTCAATCCACTCAACGAACTTCGATTGTTCCAAAACGAAAGAGTTCGGTCTCATTCTCCTCTCCACATCCATATGGCGATGATAGGGATTAGCGTGGCATGTCAACGGCAATTTAGAGGAGAAGCGGTGGCGGGTTTAGGGCTCGATCTCGAGCTATGGGGCACTAGAGTTCGTGGCGTTTGGGATAGAGGTGGAGCTCGGCTAAGGTTCCAGGCTAGTGGTCGTCGATCGTCGTCCGGTCGATGTTTGGAGCATGCGTTGTGAAGCTTGGTCGCATGCGATGGGTTTACAGGGGATCGAGATGCGTGAGGGAGGAAGAACGGTAATTAATAATATAATTAGGTAATTATATTATTAATTATGTTTTAAATTATATCGTGATATTAATTTAAATCGTAACGCTTGCATACGAGGTCCAATTCGGGCGAAACAGGTGGCGTTGAAATCGTATCGACGAAGGCTACGCTATGGAGTTGGTTTGGAATTTATTTGAAGCTGGAAATATTTTCAGTTTCAAATGAAAGGTGAGTGTTTTATACGCTTACAATTTACTAAAATAAATTTTTATGTTAGTTAAATTAATGTCGTGAAGTAATTTAATTGCATTGACTGATGTTTGGTAAATTAATTGACATTAGATTGATATAAGAATTGAATTGATAAGGATTGGATTTAAATTGACGGTTAAATTTGAAAATGGAATTTATTTGCCAGTAAAATACCCAATATTGATAATGATGTAATTGTTGTGAATTATTGGCTGATTTGGGTGTTGATTGAAATTGAATGTTATTGGTTGATATATTGGATGGTTGGATGTTTATTTATTTTATATATATATATATATATATATCTCGTTATCACCCTGTATATCATTTGGCAGTATATAATTGTTATTTGAATTATTTCTAATAAATTAAGAAATAGGTTGAAATGATATATACCTATGACATCATTTTGGGTTGAAATGATATTTATCCATCCTTGAATTTAAATTGAAATAACTGATTCACTTGGCCATAGGATAGAAAATTATATACGGACACCGGATTGGTTAAACTAAATGATTTTAAAAAATTTTGATTTGAAATTATTTAAATAATTTGATTTTAAGAAGTAAAAATCGAATTTATGGAAATCGAATTTTTTTCGAACTTGAGCTCGGAATGTTGAAATTTAAATTTGATAACAGGAATTGTTTAAATAATCGAAGTTAGGATTTTGAAGTTATAATCAAAATATGGTTTGAATTTCAAAAATTGATTTGTTTTAAAAGATTGGACTTTTATTCAAACTTTGAATATTGCTAAGTAAAAGTAATATAAAATGATATCTCAAAATTGAGCTCGTAATTGAATTATATTTGAAGATTTGGATTTTAAATTGAATACTAAAAGATAATTTGATTTAAGTGTTTTGAATCGATATTTTAAAAATCGAACGCGAAATTGATATAAATCGAAATGGTTTAAATTTGAGTATTGAGGTGAAATTGAATCATTAAATTGGACGGTTGAAATTGAAATTAATTTGGAGTTGAATTGAAATTAATTTGGAATCGAAATTGAAATTAAATTGGGATTGAATTGAAATTTATTCAAGTTTGAATTGAAATTGAAATCAATTGGAATTGAAAGCGAAATTTAATTAATTCGAAATTGAATTTATCTGAATTGAAATTGGAATCGAAGTAAAATTCGACTTGAAATCAGAATTGGATCGATTATATCGAAATGGAAATTGAATTTGATTTGGATTGGAAAATTTGGAATTGAATCAGTTTAACTTTGAAACTATTTTCAAATAAATTATTTTAGTATAAATTTTTTTAAATCCATCTTTTTTTTAAATATTCAAATTATTTTGATTTTTCAAACTATTTACTATATTAACCATTTCAATACTCAAACTATTTTCTATTAAACTATTTTAACTATTTAAGCTATTTTAAAACTATTCAAACTATTTTCAAAAAATTCAAACTGGTCAAAAGGTGGAATGTTTATATTTAAATCTTGGATTTAAATGCGAAATGGTTAAAATGAAGTTATTACCTAAATTGAAGTTCGAAACAATTTTGGAAGCGAAATCGAGATATTGGAATGAAATGATATATTTTGAGTAAATATGATGATTTCGAAATGGATTTGATTTTTGAAGAAAATATTATATTTCGAAATGAAATTGATTTTGAAGCGAATATGATATTTTGATACCAAGTACGAATTGTTTTCGAAATATAAAAGTAGCAACCGGTGTGTAAAATGACGTTTGGTTGTTAAAGAGACTGGGGCCTCTTATTGGCATACTCTCTGTCAATATTAGAACCACTTTGACAACCGTGTACGCGGTGGATGATATCCAGAATGTAATGGTTAAATTGGTGAACGTTTACTGCAATGAAGTAAGAGAACGATGATGGATAGCCTTGACACTTGTGTCATAATTAAAATGACTAAAACGGGAGCCAATGTCTGGCCATTGAGGTTATCTTCCTCTAGCGACGTTGATCCCTCGTATTACTATTATGATTTTGACTCGATGGGTGCACCTTTTTGTTTGGATTGGTTGTCGTGGTCGGCCACGGTTGGGTTTCGGCCAGCCATAAAGGGTAAACTAGTAGAATCCTACCTTAGGCATTGCCTCATGTACCTTGTCATACTTATCCTTATACGATCCCATTACGACTTTAGTTTAGTATTGTACCTACATGGAACTCACTGGCTACCGACGTTACTAGTTGTGTTATATGACCTGCATAGACTACATGCTATAAAAATGTGTTAAGGTGGATCAATGTAAAGCTTTAAAGCTATTTTGATATTTTTTTCACATATAGACATTACCTACTATAGCGTATACTATTATTATAAATAGTTTAACGGATCCTTAGGAGATGGAAAATCCCATAACATCTCTTAAGTTATTGCACGCACGTTATACACTGGATAGAAGATGTAAAATCCCGTAAACAACTCTGACACCACGGCACTCATATTATTTGTGATATCGATTTGACTTATATAAGAGTATTTTAGTCTTGACTCGAGTGTTTTGTCTTTTCATTATGCTTGGGTCAGCCTTGAGTTTTTCAGTGCATTGAAGATCATTTTCTGGAGAACGAAGACGAAGTTTTGGTTTATTATTTCTATTATTATTCCTTGCATCATGCTACTCTGCCGCATTATTTATTTATCCCTAGTGTATATATATAACTCTGATAAATGTTGTATAGATTATAATCAAATGTATAGTAAACAGCTTTATGAACTGTTTATTTGACTATTATATTTGTCATTCCGCTGTGAGATTCTGTGTTTGTTTTCTTCTTCTTTCCTTATTTTTCTTAATTATCCCCATTGATTATCTATGTTTCAGATTGTTTATGTTGGACATGTGTGGATTATTGTCGATTTAAACCTTCCAAAATATGGGTCGTCACAGAAGTTATGCAACGTTGTAAGCTATATATGACATACATACACATATATACATGTACACACAAACATGAACACATATATATAAACATATACATATATATGCATACATATATACATTTAGTAAATAAAAAGAAAAATGGTTACTTTTAAAAAGCAAACTACACATTACTTACACAAGCACATGGAGGAGCACATGGAGAAGCACATGGAGGGGAGTGGGTTAGGCACATGGAAGGGGAGTGGTGTGCAAAGTTTTCCAATAAATACACATGCATACCTTTTTATTTATGCACAAATCACTTCTTCATCTTCTTCTTCTTCACTTTCTTTTTCCTCTCCTCTTTAATGGCCTATGTCCGAGATCTTGGTGGTGTAGAAGGGCAAGGCCGTGAGCCAAGGAGAGGGAAACGGTGGTGTACGTAAGCATGAGGTGGTGGGGGAAGGTGGCATGTAAGACGAAGGAGGGTGATCATGGTCGAGCACACACAAGCCTAGGCCGAGCATACTAAGATCCAAGAGCAAGTTCCAAAGGTCCCGGAGCAAAGAAAAGGGAAGGAAGTGCTGCCAAAGTACTATCGAAATTATATTCAAGGAGCTTCGAAAAAAGATTGGCGGTGTGGAAACCGATAGTGAGTACTTGACATTTGTAATTATTAATTAACATAAATAATTATTTAAATATGATAATATAACCACTTAATATCTTGGATGATTTATATGGATGTTTGAAAATTGGTTGATTATATGGTTGATAACTTGGTTGTGATAAATATAACCAATAATAGGAAAATCATAATTATCCAAAATAGAAATGGTTAATTAATTAACCATAGTTAATTCATAGAATAATAAATCCCTATTAATATGTGTATTTGAGTTAGTAAGCCTTTTTATGGTTCTGACCATAAAAAGGTTGAAAAATGAATATTATAATAATATAATACTATAATATGAAATAAAGTGGAAAATGAGTTTTTAATGTAGTAAAAAATAGTTTGAAATGATTTTAAATGGTTTATTATGGTATTTTGAACATTTTAACAAGTTTCGGCAAAGTTTAATGAAGTTTGAAATATCGAGCCAAATCGAGCTCATCGTGTAGCGCCAGTTCGTAATTTTCTAACCTGAAAGTTAAATCAATGTGTAGGATTCAATATAAGTTGGAATTCTTTGAAATAAGAATTTTCTGGATCCATGTGGGTATAGTTTTCAAACAAAAGAAGAAAATCAAGATTTCATTTAGTAGAGTTTGAAATATGTCCAACTCAAGTTTTTAAAAACTTCGCATTCTAGTAGTTCGGAAATCAAAGGATAAATTCTTCAAAATGAATATTTTTAAATCTTTAAAAATATGAAATAAATTTCATAAATATGTTAAAATGTTTAAAAGGGATTTGAGTTATAAAAATAGACTTATATGAAATGGAATTAGTATTTTAATCAAAGAAGCTTTAAAATACTATTCACGGCGGTTTTTTTGGGACATTTTTGGTAACTTTTGCAAATCATGGTTTTAAATTAATTATTCTTCCCCAATATTTTTACTAATCTTTTCAAATGAATAATTAAGTATTTTGAAGATGATTTGGAAGTTTTATAGTTATTTTAAAGGAGTTTAAATAAATGGTTAAAGGAAAATTGTTTTAAACAATATTTGGAATTATGTTAAGCAAATGAAAATCATCTCTAAAAATTCATATAAAAAAATTTAGAGTCGATCAAGTAACTTGACCACCTTATGGGTAACAGAGAGATAGTCTCTAAACCCGAGCTTGGACAACTAGTGTCTGGGTTTCGTTCTAGTTATCCAGACTGGCCCAACGGAGGGGATAGTTAATTTGATCTACTCGGACCACATTTTCTTAAGTTAAAAGAAAAGAGACTTGAAGATTTTCAAAAGTTAAACGAGATTTTAAAATATGATTTTGGTGGTATAGAGAATACCCTAGTTAAACTCTGTATTAATTTCTGAGGAGGGAACTTGTACTATCCGTGTGAATTTAAAAGGTGATTTTACCGTCACTTGACAAATAGTACATGTTAAATATGGCAATTGGTATTGAGTAAAATTAGACTAATCTCTGTGGATCTTTTTCTTCTCAATACTAATTGATTTGGGTTTACAGTAAATGATATTTTAAATAACACCGTTTTGATCCATTTAAAAGTTATGATTTGAAAATAAAAAATCTTTGTCAAGATTTAAATAAATGATTTGGAAATGTTTTCCTAAGTAAAGGTGAAATGATTTGGATATATTCAATGATTAAAGAGGTTTAGTCAACCAGAGAATTTGATAAATGAGGCTTAATGATTCCATATACTCTTAAAAGATAAAGGAATGGTTTTAAAAGAATATATCTCTGAAAGATATTTGATTTGATAAAAAGGAGAAATTGATTGGATGTTATTTGATAATCATCTATATACTTGACATCTTTTTATTGATGATTGGTACGGAGAAAACCGGGGTCGGATTTGGGTAATTCCTATCCAAAAACCACTTCGAACCAATATACGTGTTCAAAAGTGAAGACATGTTGAAGGCAATGATTTGAAGATGGAGACCATCATGATGTAGAGCTACTTGCCATAACCTCTGGTTTAATCCCCATATCATATATATATGGCGGCATTAGTGCATTCGTTCTGAAAATCCTCGATTTGCAAGAACTACTCACTACTAATCCTAGGGGTGATTCCTAAAAAGGAAGTAGTAGGAGGAGTGCCTTCGTTTTGTCCATCACCTAGACAAATTGTGTGGATGGGTGTCTAACATTGCATTTCTAAAAACACGTATATTGATCTCTACAAACGTACATCTGTTTGGTGGTGTAGGAGTTAACCCCTTCTATACTTAACACCCTTCTCTGAGACGTACAAGCTCAGAGATTATACTTTTGTGGAAATCAATAGTGTGTTGTTAGAAATAGAAATGTGGCACTCTAAGTGGAATTTTCTTTATGAAATGTAAAGGCAGCTTTGTGAAAAGCAAAGCGTGGTTTTGTGGAAAGAATAGCATAGCTTCACGAGCCTCACATCCCAGGAATGATAGGGGATACTATGTGGTTTGTAGGACATATATTTTAGGCTATCGGTTTTATTGATGATGGAGGAATCCAATAGCGTCTGGACCCTTAATGGTTTAAATGGGCAGGTATTGGAGGCTCGACTGATAAAGTGCAAAGCCACCGAAATACACTATTCCATAGTAGTGTAACAATGTGGTATGAAGGCTTGCTTGAGATAAAAGATCATAGTCCTTGGGGACTGGGATTGTTATTTGTGGATTTCTCATAGGAGGAAATGGCCACTAGTTACCTATCATGTTGGAAATCCAATTCCAATGCAAGCTTTACGATTTTGATTGTATTACCAAAATAGCTGTAATGTCGTGCAAACATTTCAGCTAACCCTTGGTACCATGTATTCTGTCGACTTATCCAAGTATTGGTACTTTTTTGTATATACATTTA
The DNA here is from genome assembly GCA_030737815.1 of Allium fistulosum. NCBI lineage: Eukaryota > Viridiplantae > Streptophyta > Magnoliopsida > Asparagales > Amaryllidaceae > Allium > Allium fistulosum. Next base: position 1,118,720,913 of record CM060904.1, on the reverse strand, counting down.
TTTGAAAAGTGTTTTCAAACCAATGCCATTAATAATAATATCGAATTGTTTAAAATAAAGTATTTTGGTCATCGTAAGGTAAAAACTCGTCTGTATTTATGTGTGGCGTGGTCTTATGAGATACTCTTTCTTTTAAAAAGGTTTTGTTTGTCATCAATCCGATCTATGACTCGTCATAGGATTATGGTTCAAGTTTCTCACGCTGGTTTACCAAGCCTGATCCGGGTACTTTTAGTACTCGGATCAAATTCGAGTAGTTTCAGGTTTACCTAAAGATGCTTGGAGTTTTCAGAGGAGAGCTGGAGATCTTCATTAACATTTGGATGTAGATTATATTCCCACTTCATTAGTTTTATTGTTTTGGTTTTTCAGCAATTGTAAGGACAACGATTTATATCTATCCAAGCTAAGCTTAGATATATATGTATTTCAAATATTTTTGTTGTAAAGATTATTGATATTATAAACTATTTCATTCGTGTGAGATTCTATTCTGTCTTTATTTTCTTTTACTCTTAACAATCGGTTTTTCTGGCACCTGGATGCTCAACATGCAATACAGTGGACGTATTAGTGTCTATTTTTTAGGGTCGAAAATCCCGTTCGTTACAACAATCCTCTAGTTGCATGAATATAACATTACGACATTAATTATCTCATTTCACTTCAATTGATAATGTATAGAAAATTTAATTGATGAAAGAAATTATGTTGAATATACCATGAATTGTTGATTCTTTAATATTAGTTTTAATTTTTCAACTAATGGCGTTTTTGTCCAAAATATTACTAAAAAATTGTGGTGTATGTAAAGTAATTTGCGGTATATGAATAGAATTTACCTTGTTGGTTTGCATATAAATATCTTAATCATAGTTAATTTTTCAAAGCTAGAAATGTTTTACTTGATTTTTAACATTAAATTAACTCTACGAGATAAAATGGTCGAATTTGACTTCAAATTGAAACAACAATAGTCGTAAATTGAAATTTATACATAGCATTTTGTACGGTATCTATAAACCTTGAGTGACAAATGAAAAATAATTAATAATTGATCATGATTGATTTCAATAATAAATGTCACCTATAGATTCTTCATTTCATGATTCTCTGTTTCAAAGTTTAACAACATTGGCTTAAAATTTAACATGCTAATTTTGCTTCGTTATTCATTAGTTCAATGTTTTAACACTATAATTCCCTATAAATTATTTTAATTTTCATTCAAGATTCATATAGCTCTAATAATCTGCGTTTGTTTCAATTATTCAATTTTTTTATATATTTTTTTATATAGTATTATTCTTCTTTATTGGAAATGTCCAAGTTTGTTTTCCAAAGATTTTAATGTCGCATATACTGATATAATAATAAGTTATCTTGGACTTTAACAGCCGTCGATGTGCAAAAAAAAAGTATTCTAAATATTTTATTAAAGATTGTGATTATCAAGTTATCCAATTATATTACACCGTTAATGGTGATTGTTTTCAAGAAATAGATATGCCATGACGAAACTTTGAGATACCTATATGTGAAAGGGTTAATGGATACAGAGAATTGTAGAGTCTACAAATCTAAAATTTTATCTGAATATGTATCCCTCTCAAAGAAAATAGCTTAATGTTTCAATTAGTATTTTCATAATAATAAATAGGAAGTGTGTTGTAAACATTCATTTCATTCTGATTGTATAAATATTCTTTTAGTTGTTTTTTTATTGCCAAATTGTTAAACAGCAAAAGCAACTTGATATTCATTCATTTTTGTAATCTAATACATAACGTGTCATCTTGAACATATTTTGCTTAAAATTTATGACATTCACATATATAAATTTGATTCCAATTTTTTTGCGGCCTCCTATGCGAAGCACAAGTTTGAACTAGTTGTTCAATGGCTAATTATTAAGCATTTGTTATACTCTCTCTGAACGGTTCAACAACTATGATAACATCATTTGCAATACGAAGTTTCAATAAACCTATTTTAACTAGTTATCTAATTTTAAACTTCTGTAACCAATTACAGATGTGAGATTTAGATATAGTTTCTAAAATTCAAGAAGTAGATCTCATAGATCAATCTACTACTATAAAATACATTTTGAAGAGGAATCTAATTCATTCTCCTTCTTAGGCATATTTAAGTAATTTTGATAATTAATTTTAAGTGTCTTTTCTTCGAAAAATGGTGACATTCACCCCCACTTTTATTTTCCAACCATACTTATGTCACTGTCACCCTAGTTACACTTCTTAAAGGCATTCCCTTTACAAGAAGAGGTGGCCTTTAGCATAAACACTAAATAGATTTTCTTTTAAATATTATTATATTTAAACCTTTAATTTTGGATATGAAAATATTCGTTTCAAAAAAGAACCTTTTATATATAAAAAGATTTAGTCATATATAATTATGTATTCACACACTCATGTGTGTGTGTGTGTACGTATGTATGTAACGACCCACCTTTTTGGACAGTTTAAAATTAATAATAAACCACACATGTCAAACTCAAACCATTCAAATAGGAGGATTGTTATAAGGGTAAATAAGAAAAAGTAGGGAAAGAAAGAAAACAAATACAGAATCTCATAGCGGAATGACAAAATATAATAATCAAATAAACAGTTCATGAAGCTGTTTACAAATAACATTTGATTATACTTTTACAATACAGATCAGAGTTACATACAGCGGGAATAAATAAATAAATGCAGCGGAACAACATGATGCAGTGGAATAGATATAATAAATAATAATAGTATTAAATCTTCGTCTTTGTCCTCCAGAAAAGCTATCTTCAATATACTGAAAAGCTCAGACTGACCCGAGCGAATTGAAAAGACAAAACACTCGAGTCAGAACTAAAAGATCTTATGTAAGTTAAATCAACAGTAAATAAATATGAGTGTAACGGCGTCGGAGATGTTTACGGGTTTTGACATCTCCTATCCAGTGTCTAACGTGAGTGCAATAACCTAAGAGATGTTCGGGATTTCCATCTCCTAAGGATCTGTTAAACTATTTACATACATAGTACAATATGCTATTATAATAGTGTCTATAGTAAAGTAAAGTAATAAAATAACGTTAATGCGTTACCCAAATCCCCCTTAACACATTTATATATTCCCATAGTCTATACAGTACCGTAAGCTCCTCCAATGGCATTTTGTGTAGATAACAAACTTACAAATGTAACAAAATTACAATAATGACATTTTGTGTAGATAACAAACTTGCAATTCTGTACGTACATTTCCTTCTCATCTCCTCTTTCCAATGGCAGACAAACTAAAACCTAATTCCCAATTCCAATTTAAATTGCAAATCAAAATCAAGTCAAAAAATTAAAACTCCTCAAACTATATCATATTGTATATCGATTCGAAGCTCTCGACGAGCACAACTCAAATCTGTTGTTCGTTTTTGCAATCGGATTCCGGTTTGTCTTGTATTGGCCAAATCATTCTCGGTCGTTCATTGGGTTGCGATCGACTTCGACGGATCGTCGATTGGGTGGAATGGATGCGTGGAGAGAGGCGAGCCGAGTTCATCGGCGTCGATTGGGTGGCATGGATGGTTGGATCGGGCTAGAAAATTTACCTAGGGTTTAAGTGCATGGCGACGGCTGAGCACGTTGGGGCTTCGATCGGCGGTGATCTCGTTGGTCATGAGGCTGTGGGGGTGTCAAGAGGTGGAGCGGCCGTGATGGTGAGGCCGACGATGTACTCGAAGATGGCCATCGTCGAGCATTTGCGGTTGTCTGTGGTGGCTGGAAGTATGCGTGCGTTCTAGGGCTTAGGAGAGACGATGACATGGTGAGTTTCTACTGGCCCTCTTTTCTTTTATTATTATTATTTAAAACTTGAATTTTATGTTCAAATCAACGTAACTTTTGCATACGAGGTCGGTTTTACGCACGGTTTGTTCCGCTATGATCGTATCGAAATTTCAGACATTTTGACGTTAGTTTGGATGAATTCTGAGATTGTTGAAATTTGGGCCTTATTTTGGATTTCAAATCGATTTGAAATCAAAAGCGAGTATTTTAACCCACTCACGACTACTAAATTATCTTATGTTAGTTAAATAAAATTTATGTTGTGATTAGAAATTGACTGATTGATGTTTGATATATTTAAATTGTCATTCCAGTTAAATATGAATTTTATTGCATTTAATTGTCATTTAATTTAATATTAAATTTAATTGTCAATTTAATACCTGTTGATGATAATCAGTTGATTGATGTTATTGATTGGTTGATTTGGATGATGATGTGATGTATGTTTGGTTTGCTGATATTGGATGACTGGATGTTGTATTTTTATATGGTTATAACACTGCAAGTTCCCTATGGGTTAAAATGATACATACCTGAACGATCATATAGAATAGGGGAAAATCGTTATGGATTGAAATGATAAACCCAAGCGATTTTCATTTAAAAAAATTTGGGATTGCGGGGTGAAATGATATATACCCGTAAATTTAAATATTTGCAGGTTGAAATGATGAATATCTGTATCACTAGACCATAGGGTAGAGAATTATATACAGACACCGGATCAGTTAAATTTAATGATTTTAAATCCTTAAACTTTCAATCCAGTTAAACGATAATTGAAATAGAATTTGACTAATATAAATCGAATTGTTTTAAGTAATTATTTAAAGGATTTAAATTGGAATTCTAAAGTTGAATTTTGAAGTATAAACGAAATTATCGGAAATGAGTTATTGAAATGTTGGAACTGTAATTTTGAAAATCTATTAAAATTGAAATAGTTAAATATGATGTTAATTTGAAATTTATTATCTTAATATAAACTATAATTGTTATTTTAAATTCTAATCTTTAGATTTTCAACCATTAAAATAAATAATTTATTTTAATCTAATTTAACCTATTTTAAACTTATTAACCTATTTAATCTATCTTAATCTATTTTAAACTATTTTAATATATTTTAATCTATTTTAAATCATTTAAACTCATTAAACTATATTAAACTATTTTAACTTATTTTAAACTATTTAACCTACTTTAATTCTATTTAATCTATTTTAAATTCATTTAATCTATTTTAAATCTAATTAATCCATAATAAACCTATTTAATCTATTTTTAAACCATTTAAACTATTTTAAAAATCTATTAAAAGTATTTTAATCTATCTTAATCTATTGTAAATTTATTTAATCTATTCTAAACCTACTTAAAATTTAAAACTATGTTAAACTAATTAAACTATTTGTAACTATCTAAATTATTTTCTAAATTTCAGATGGTGTAGAGTTGAAATGTTTATAATTAAAGCCTTGATTTTAAAGTGGATAAGGTTTAAAAATGTTATAACATAAGTTGGAATTTGAAATGATATTTGCGGGTGAAATGACATATTTAAGTAAATATGATTTTGAAAGTAATTATGATTCGAAAGTGATGTGGTTTGGATTGAATATGATATTTAGATATCAATATGAATTGTTTTTGGGAAATGTAAAAGAACCATCCAATGTGTAATAAGCGTTTGATTGTTAAAGAGACCGGGATCAGATATTGTCATACTCTTTGTCAATACCGTAAACCACTTTAACAACTGTGTACGTGGTGGAGGTTCCAGAAATGAAGTGGGATGGTTTGGCAAACGATTATGTATGAGGTATTTACGTGAACTTGACTTCCGTGAGTCAGCTTAGATGTGACTAAAACAGGAGCCATGCCGGGCCAAGTGAGGTCATTCCTCCGATCGGACACATTTCTTCGATACCATATTATGACTTTGTGATGATTTGGTGGCCACCCCTTGATTTTGATTATGGGAGTGTGTTCCGAGGTGGGCGGTAGTAGCTGCTATGCGTTACCGCTAGTCCGGATCCGTAATCGGTATATCTACCCTGGCATTGCCTCGAGTGCCCTATTCACATGCCCTATCGCGCCTTCTACGAGTTTGTTTTGTGTCATACCTATGGAGTGCTCCCTGATAGCCCACCTGCAGATGGAGTTTACAGTATCTGTATAGACTACGGCATTATATAAAATGTGTTACGGGGGATATGGGTAACGCCTTAACGTTATTTTAATACTTTACTTTACTGTAGACACTATTATAATAGCGTATTGTACTATGTATGTAGATAGTTTAACGGATCCATAGGAGACATAAATCCCGAACATCTCATAAGTTATTGCACTCACGTTGACACTGGATAAGAGATGTCAAACCCCGTGAACATCTCTGACGCCGTTACACTCGTATTTATTTACTGTTGATTTAACTTGCATAAGATATTTTAGTTCTGACTTGAGTGTTTTGTCTTTTCAATTCGCTCGGGTCAGTCTGAGCTTTTTAGTGTATCGAAGACTGTTTTTGGAGGACGAAGACGAAGATTTAGTACTATTATTATTTATTTCATTTATTCCGCTGCCTCATACTGTTCCGCTGCATTAGTCTTTATTACTACTGTATGTACTCTGCTTCTGAAATGTAAATGTGTAATCAAATGTTATTTGTAAAACAGCTTCATGAACTTTTTGTTTGATTATTATAATTTGTCATTCCGCTGTGAGATTCTGTGTTTGTTTTATTTCTTTCTCTCTCCTTTTGTATTTACCCCATAACAATCTGCCCTTTTGAATGGTTTGAATCTGACGTGTGTGGTTTATTGTCGATTTAAACCATCCAAAAAGGCAGGTCATTACAATTTTACTTATACAATCCAGAGAAGTTAATAATTATGTAAAAGAGAAATATTTACGTTGTTTCAAATTAATAACAAACAAATCAACACAACATAACTACAATCACTTGCAATCAAAACCATACAATCATTATATGCAAATCAAAGAAATCAACCATCCATCGTTACAACCAAAGTAAATGGTTTGTTCGGGTTTAGAAACTTTTAAATCGTATAGAATGATAAATAACTAGTAAGTATACCATACACTCAACGGTCTTGGATAAAACTTAATAAGTTATTTATACATCCTTATACCGTTAGAAGTATCATTTCCCAAACATCCATAAGCCAAAACAAATAATGATTTCCAAGTATTATTCAAGTTCATTCTTATTAATTTCTTTTCACATCATTTACTGTTCATCAGTTTCATTCATCCAAACAATGATTATTTTCCTTAATTTACACTTATTACTTACAAAAATTCATTTCCCATTTCATTCATTCAATGCAATGTTTCCATTAGCTTACATTCATTTACTTACATAAGTTATTTCCATTCAATTATTTAAAATAATCAGTGGATTCATTATTAGAGTATTGCATACATTTTCTTTCAGTTTACTTCACATTCATTATTTACTTTGATTTCCTTTTTATCTCAATATTCATTTGTGAAGCAAATCATACTTAAATTTTCAATTCTTTTCCTTCCTATTCATTTCCTTCATATATAACATTGCTGGATATTAAATCTATTTCTAATCCTTTCAGCATTTTATGAAGTTATAATCATCTAATTAATATAGTATTCACCTTTTCTACTCAATTTAATTATAAATGACTTCAAGCACTAACTTAAGTTTATAGTCATTTACTTACAGTGTTCACTCTTTCTATAAATTTAATTAGTAACATTTTAAATTATTGACTTAAGTTTATAACAATTTATAACATCAGAATTCTTATTTATAGAAGTAATTCCATTGAACATCTCCATTACTAAAGTTTTTCTTGTATAATATTCTATTACATATTCTTATTACATTTCAAACTATAATTTTACGGTAAGTTATATATATTTCTTTCATAATGTAATTGAATGTTACACAAGTTTATCTTATTCTTTTAGTTAATGAAATGTTCAACATTTACATTTTCTTATTTTTTCTTCATATATACAAGTTACAAATTTCAATTCTTATATATATTCCATTAATCACTTAGCATCTAATTCAAATTAGATAATTTAGAAGTTTCCAATTATTAAAATAGTTAAGATTTCATTTTATTACAATAATTGAAAGCTACTAATTATCAGAAAGGTTTAAAAACTAAATTCCAGGTTTCTTTTCAACCAAAGTTATATATACACATTTGTTAGCACCAAAATTGGTCAATAACACCCTTGAATAGAGTTGTGTAGAGAGATTAATAAAGAAAGTAAATTAAACTGAGGGATAAAGTAACTGGATATAAAAAGAACAGTAGAAAAGAAAACACCAGAGTTATAGTGGTTCGGCATAACTGCCTACGTCCACTTTGAATATGATCTTTATTACTTTTCTGATCAATTGAGTACAGATACAATCCATAAACAAATAGCTTGAATGCAAGTTCGAACAGAAAAGAGATGAATGCAAAAAAAGGCAGAGTATCCGTGGAGTATTCGATAAAAGGTCCCTTTAATTGTACCCCTGCCCCTCTATTTATAGACGAAGATAAGTTGATCCCTTGTGCAGGCCCAAGGCTGAGATAGTTCGGCCCACAAATGGTAATCTTGAGTCAGTCAAACCAGGTATGCGGATCGACTTTGGCCAAGCGACAAGTGCCGAACCAGGGGGTCTTAACAAACGACTCGAAGAAACTTCTCATGGGCCTCGAAGCAAATAGTGGTATGGCTCGAAGCAGTGACATGTCGATCGCCTAGCTTTGGGGTAGAACTGATATCTACCAACTCCCTAGTTATGCATCGAACCAAATATACCGGCCCACATGTGCCGGGCTATTCCTGACCGAATGACATATGCTAAACCAGCTAGGCTGATCCATCCCGCCTTTCCTTCCTTGGCCGAGCGATAGCTGTTGACTCATTTAGGCCGAACCGAAGTCAACTGAGCAACCAAGGCCGAACCACTCCGAACCACCATGTTGAAATCATCTCGGCCGAACCACTTGCTCTTGTCAATCTTGGCCGACCTGCCTTGGTTTCACTCCAACGCTGAGCTGCCTTGGCCGAGCCAGTGCTAAATATACCGAGCCATGTACAGGCCGACCCGAATTCTAGTTACACTGGTCTCTTATACTTCCACCTCTTTCTTAGCTTGAGTCTCGTTTGAGTCCAACCATAGGCTCTGCGACAATCGCCATGTAGCCGGGCTAAAGTGTCGGTTAACATTTGCCCTCCAAAGCACGTCGTGTGAATCAACACGACGTGCTTTGAATTAGCAACCAGTCCTCGCTTTCAGAAGTTAACTCATCTAGAATGACAATCATCTGTTGTTTAAATCTTGTTTTCCATTTTCCAAAATCTGAGTGTATACGACCTCACGAAGGCTGAATCATGGCGGACTTTACAAATCTATTCTCCTTTATTTATCAGATAATATCTATCTTTTTATCACATATGATGTCCAATCATCGGTGTACATGAGCTTATTCATGCGATATACATAGATATATCATTTACTATCATTATTTATTCATTTTATTTATTATTTATTTATTTTTATTTTATTTTTTTTAGGATGGGTTTGGCATATGAGGGCCAATCCACTTGGTCGGCCTACCTGGGCTGGGTCGGCACGTCGTCTTGTCGATCCCGTGAAACATGATGACCGAATCTTTAAGAAAACACTGATTCACCTTCCCCTCTCTATATAATAGCTCAGGCCCTCACTTTTTCTCCCCACTTTTACTTCATTATTCTCTTCCTATCAGTTTTTTACTCAAAACCCAAGCACCATTTCTCTACCGAACTGCCACACCCCTCCGTTCAATCTTCCTCTCCAACACGCTCCCTAATCATTCTCGATTTCAAGTTTCAAGAAGCATTCGTCTCGTTCTTAAATTATCGTATAGGTGAGGTTCCATGAATTACTGTAAAATCCCAAACCATATCCTCTAGAACTCGAATTAGGGGGCCATGCCACATAGGAATACGGCCCAGCACAACGAGCATGAGAGGAGAGGAGCGCAGTGAATAAGTGTTTGGGCGTTGATAATGAAATGCTTTTGGTATGAGTAGACTTTGATTTGGGGGGAACAGCCATGGACGGCTTTAGGAAGCGAGGTCGACAAAGTGTAGGAGTAGGCAGTTGGTTTTTTTCCTTAGCGAGGAGGTCGCCAACCCGAAAGAGAGAGAGAGAGAGAGAGTCGTTATCCCTCGAGGTGTTGTGAGCCGGTAGGAGTTTGTAAGAGTAGTGGGCATAGGTCAGGTGAGGCACTCGGTAATTAGAGAGGGAGATAGAAAGTGAGGGGGTCGGTCAGTAATTCGGAGGAGAGTGGTTCGATACCGAACGGTATAGTGCGCCTCGGTGTCTAGGTTTGTGTTGGTGGCCGGTATTGGGCATTGGCTATGGCTCGGTAGGAGTCTAGGGTACTAGTTCGGCATAGATTGAGATAGGTGGAGGAGAGAAGTATTGGTGAGTATGGCTCGGTACCTGATAAAGTGATGTAGTTCGGTAGAAGTCCGAGTGAGGCCGTTCGGTAGTTTGGGGGAGATAGTGAGTGAGTGGGTCGGCATTGGCAATCAAAAGTGTTTCAACCCGAACATAAGACATATTTGAGTAACTTACCTCCATAATCAACCATAGCATATTGGACAAAGCATGACAGACAACAAAACATATAAGCCCAAGGACCTAATTTGAACCAACTCCCTCATAACTTGAACGATCTTAAACGCAAACTTAACTCAACAGATGCGAACAATAGACCTCACACTTTATGATGCCAATCTTCGATTCCAAGACTAATATTGTCAATCATATAACAAACTGCAGGAGATGGTCAGCGATGACGGTCTCTGAAGATGATAGCATAGAACTCAGTCATGCATCACCGGTCTTTAGATCTTTAATTCCTTTACACTCACTCTTGAATGGTTGCACTAGTCTAAACACCACATGGGGGATACCTTATTGTCGTTATATCTGATATCGATGGTCTTTCAAGTATAGTTTAAATAGGTATCTACCCATATTAGATGCTCGTTGAAGATGTCCAAAAGATCCAGCTCTGCTACAGTTTCTGATAAGCCTGAGCCAAGTTCTCGGCAGGAGGTAGTAGGAACTTCGAATCCACTAACAACTTTTACACAGGGTATTCCGGATCCATCTGCTGTTGTTATAGGTTCGACTCCTGATGTTATAGACGGAGTAGTTATCCTGGATAATCCTATTGATTCACAAGCTTCAAAAATCGGCGAAGTCACTCTTCGTCGGTTGTGCTTAATTCATGGAATCCCTTTCAACGACGTTTTAGTTCCATCAAGACAAGATCAGCCTCACCTGCCCCCAGTCGGGTATACAGCATGCAAAAAATTCATGTGCTAGGTCGGAAGTGTACCACCTTTCAATTCATTCCTCCGTGAAGTGTTACAGTATATTGGGATTGCTCCGGCACAGCTACACCCCAATAGTCACGCGTTTATTCATGGCACTTGTATTCTCTTCATGAGCACCTTATTCAGACTCCCTACTCCCGAGGATATCCGCTATATCTACCGCTTCAAAAGAAGGTCTGACAGTCCATCCTTCATATTTCTCGAGCCACATTCCAAATGTCAAATCCTGACGGGGGCGTGGAGTAAATTTTCCCAGTATAAGCAAGAGTGGTTTTACGTACGCTGCCCTCCTGGCTTTGCGAGAAGATGGCTGGAAGGGAGTAAGTTTCATTCCTAGACTGATATTTGTCTAAGGCTCGAAGTGCATCCTTTCTAAACTTCCTTTGACTTTTATAGGTATCCGCCCACGACCTGAAGGCGCTGGGTATTCTGAGGCCGTCGAGGCCATTCAAGCCATTCCCATGGGAGATTGGGATATTAAATACGTTATTTCCAATGAATTGCTTTCGAAGTTTGGATTATTGACGGAGGCTCGTCGAACTAGCCTCCCAACTGGCGCCACTACAACCGGATCTGCTGCGGAAAAAGGCAAAGAGAAGGCCGGGCCTTCGGTACCCCCTACAAGAAGGGGCCCCGATACATTTGAGGAAGGTGAAATTAAAGGGTCCGGGGTGCCAGGAGTGTCTGATGAGAATATAAGCCCCAAGTCAGCACCAGTAATCGACGCACCCGGCATCGATGGACCGCCTCCTCCTTCAAAGAGGAAAAGAGCCTAGCCTACAAACCGAGAATGAAAACAGTGGGCGGAACCTCAAAAGTTACAATTACTCCAGTTGAGAAAGAATCGTCTCCCCAACATCTAGAGGGTTCACTAAAAGGTCTATCAGACCTGACCATCCCTGACGACTTGCTAAATTATGGCTTCAATGATCCAGAGGCCATGGGACTTAATTCACCCGCAAGATGAAGGCGATCAGGTTCGTCATCAAGGAGAGAAAACCCTAATAAGTAAAGCAAAAGAAACCGGTCTGTCGGGGTGAAACACTAGGGCACAATGAACACTCACACTTCACCCTACACTTAAATTTTAGCCATCGTATGATTCTCACTAACTCGTCCTCACTTGGTTTCTATGCAGGTGATATGGGGCGCACACATGGCTTCGACCGCCTTCGTGGGTCCTCTATCTTCCACCAATCCAGTCGGAATTCGGGATCAGGTAGACGCCGAGATAGGGATGACAGCGTCGATAGGGACTACTGTCCCAGAGATTCATCGTCTTCTCGAAGAAAAACTTACAGCCATTCTTAATATCCCAACAATCCTCCCTCTCATTCAAAGCATAGTAGGGAGAAATCTACTCAGAAGGGATCTCAATTTGAAGCTCCCCGTGACCAACACTCTGGCTCGTCCAGCACCAAGCAATCTCGTGAGCCCCATAAAAAGTTTGTGACTCCGGCTAGGCAGATTCCCCCAGCCTCCGCACATGATCCATCGACAGCTGAAAAATTAGCCGAGCTTAAGGCCACATTTCCGAAGATATGTTTCGACGGATTGAAATTTCTTCCTGCGATTCATCCTATTCCAGGGCACGTCAAACAAAGCGCCATCGCCTGCAATAATGATGTCTATGTTCAACACGACGTGTTCGTTCATTTGGCAGAAAAAGTTTCAGAAGTTTTTATGGAACGTCAACACGAAATTGATCGCCTGAAACTTGAAGCCATTTATGACAAAGATATCATTAAAGCTCAGGATGAAGAGCTATCCTTGTACAAATCCCAACTTGAGGTCGCACAGAAGAACGCCAAGGATACAGCCGAGGTAGTTAATCGTTTAGAAGCCACTCACAAAAAAGAACTTGATGAGGCAATTCAACATAGTGGTGCTCAAGCCTTAGAGAAAGACTCCATCCATAAAGAAAAGGATACCCTCGCTCGACGAGTTAAAGAACTGGAGGAGATGATCCTTAAAGAGAAAGAATAGAAAACTGCTGCATAGGAAGAGTCACAATGATATTGCGATGAAATCGTCGCAACGAATCTTAAAGACGAAGCTTAACGATGAACTTTCTAAAGCTGAAGCGTTAAAGAATGCAGCCCGTGAGGAGGGTAAAAGAATGGCGTTGACAGAGGTCCATTCTCGCCTCGAGGTAGCTGCTGAAGCCGGCAGGGAAGAAATTAAGTGCATATTTGATCCGCTTATCGTCGAGTATAATGCTCGAGTTCTCATGCATCGAGATCTATCTTTTCTAGGCGAGGGTTACCTCGAATCATTGGCCGAAGCATGGGATACTTTAATAAAAATTAAAAAAGTTGAGTTGGGCACCGAAGAGGTTGATGAAGAAGCTCTTGTGAAGGAAGTGCTTTGAGGAAACAAGCCTTTCGACTTATCTGCAGCAAAAACCCTCTTTGGAAGAGATTCCTCCTCATCAAAGGGGAAGGACGACATTGCTGGCCCATCCAGAACTGAGTCTCCACTTCCTCCTTTCGCTCAGCCGGCTGGTTTCTCATCACTCGATCCTTTCGAGCAGCATGTCGGCTATGACCTAGAGAAACCCGGGCTTGATGTTCACGTTCTATCCCCTATTCCAGAGGGTGAGACTCCCAAAACAGCTGAGAGTCAGTCGGAAGTCGGTATGTAATTTTTCCTTCTAGGGTCCAAAGAACCATCGCTTTTGACGAATAATAGATGTATTCTCAAATTTGTCTTTAATGGCTTCATGTAGGCCATTCTGATCCCGAACCAACACCAAGGAGAGATGTCGCCATGGAGAAGGAAGAGAAAATGGTAGAAGAACTTCACACTGGGGATACTCCTAGGCCCGATGCCCAAGTGATCGGGGCGCTCGACGAGGACAAACTCGAGAATCCCTCGCCTATAGACGAACGTGATGAGGTTGAAATCACAGGCACCTCTGAACCTACTTCAAAACTTAGCATGGGGGAGAAAATCGTGGAAGAGGAGAAAAAGAAAGTCGAAATTAAGATTGAACCTCAGGTAGTGGAACTTGATGAGCCTTTAAATAGGCCCTTGAAGATAATTCTCCCCGGGGGGAACACACCTCTGGATGTCCCTCTTCCTTCCCCCGGATACCACCTCACTGGGAAGCAGAGGGTCCAGGAAGAAGGGCTTGGCTGAGGAGCCTTTGGAGAAGCTGAAGAAGGAGAAAAAGTCAAGAAGTAGTTATCATCTTGTCATACCTCGCTCAGCCTAAATAAACATAAGTCATGTAGTAGTTTCTTTTTCTCTTTTTTACAATCGTCGTAGATAGTTGTTTGCTCCTAACTTGGAGTAGTTGTAATGAAACTCAATATTCGATTAGTAAATAAAATTTTGTTTCTTTTCCTTCCATGATTTTCATTGTTTAGCTTATCGTCCAACTTGTAGTTGAAATTTGAAATCTTGTGGGTTACATAAGCTCCGGTCCGCTTCCACATGACTTGGAAATTCATTGAATTATTTATACTCTAGTCCGCCCTCCAGAGACTCAGAGTACCCTAGTCCGTGCTCCGGGGACTTAGAGATTTTTGGATCGTTTATACTCTAGTCTGCACTCCGAGGAATCAGAGTACTCTAGTCCGCACTCCGGGGACTTAGAGATTTTTGAATCGTTTATACTCTAGTCCGCACTCTGGGGACTCAGAGTACTCTAGTCCGCGCTCTGAGGACTTAGAGATTTTTGAATCGTTTATACTCTAGTCCGCACTCCGAGGACTCAGAGTAATCTAGTCCATGCTCCGGGGACTTAGAGATTTTTGAATCATTTATACTCTAGTCCGCACTTTGGGGACTCAGAGTACTCTAGTCCGCGCTCCGGGGACTTAGAGATTTTTGAATCGTTTATACTCTAGTCCGCACTCCGGGGACTCAGAGTACTCTAGTCCGCACTCCGGGGACTCAGAGTACTCTAGTCCGCGCTCCGGGGACTCAGAGTACTCTAGTCCGCGCTCCGGGGACTTAGAGATTTTTGAATCGTTTATACTCTAGTCCGCACTCTAGGGACTCAGAGTACTCTAGTCCACGCTCCGGGGACTTAGAGATTTTTGAATCGTTTATACTCTAGTCCGCACTTCGGGGACTAAGAGTACTCTAGTCCATGCTCCGGGGACTTAGAAATTTTTGAATCGTTTATACTCTAGTCCGCACTCCGGGGACTCATAGTACTCTAGTCCGCGCTCCAGGGACTTAGAGATTTTTGAATCGTTTATTGATCAACTTTTAGTTTTAAGTCCGCGTTCATACGCCGCACAAATTAATACAATTTGACTTTGCCATGAAATTGTAACACACGGAACATCAACTGTTCATAGAAAAACAGCTTCAAGCCTTTATTGATTATATAAAAAATAGGGACAAGCTGAATTGTCTTATTACATGTTGGAATCAAAAGTAAACATACACTAGAAACAAATACTACTAAAATGCAAAAGAAAAGGACTATGTGTAATAACGATGCAAATGCTCGCTATTCATGCTCTGGGGAGTGTCATGCCGTCAACAGTCGCTAGCTTGAAGGTTCCTTCTCCAAGCTTCCGTTCGATGACATATGGACCTTCCCATATGGGATTCATATGTGACGGGATTGGAAAAACTTGCCTCAAAACAAGATCACCCAAATCAAAGATTCTCGGTCGAACTTTTTCATTATAATATCGAGCGACTCGATGTCGATATGCAGCCGCCCTTAAATCAGCTTCTTCACGTTTCTCATCGACAAATTCCAATGATTCCAGTAAAAGATCCTGATTTTTCTTAGGATCATAATGAGCCACCCGGTGAGAGGGAACTTCAAGTTCCATAGGTATAACAGCTTCAGCGTCGTATGCCAAGATGAATGAAGTGTGGCCAATCGCGGACTTGTGGGTGGTTCTGTAAGCCCAGAGCACTGTTGGAAGCTCATCTACCCACTTGCCTTTAGCCTTCTTCAAACGTTTTTTCACTATGGACTTGATTATTTTATTTACAGCTTCAAATTGTCCATTGGCCTTAGGGTGAGAGACTGCCGCAAACCTTTTCTCAATGCAATATTTTTGGCAGAATTCTTTGAACTCCCTGCTCTCAAATTGAGTTCCGTTGTCCATAATGATAGTTCGTGGGAGGCCAAAATGGCATATGATGTTTCGCACGATGAAATTAATGACCTTTTTGGTGGTGATCGTAGCTAAGGGCTCTGCTTCCGCCTACTTGGTAAAGTAATCGACCGCAACAATTGCATATTTTGTACCACCTTTGGCGATTGGCAAGGAACCGATTATATCAATTCCCTATATTGCAAATGGCCAGGGACTAACCATTTGTGTGAGTTCCATCGGCGGAGCTCTCAGGATTTTCGCATACTTTTGACATTTGTCGCATCTTCTTACATAGTCTACGGTGTCTCGATTCACGGTTGGCCAATAATATCCATAGCAGAGGATCTTTTTTGCTAGTGTCTGCCCCCCAGTATGGTCGCTACATTCTCCTTCATGAACTTCTTTCAAGACCCGCTTTATCTTGTCGTGGGCGATGCACCGAAGTAAGGGAACCGAGAATCCTTTCTGATACATTACTCCATCCTGCATTATATACCGCGAGGTTTTGCGGAAGACTTGTCGTCTTTCGTTCTTTTTCTCAGGCAAAGTTCCATGTAATAGGTATTCTTTGAACGGGGTCATCCACGACTCACTTTCAGATTCCATCCCTAAC
Source organism: Allium fistulosum (assembly GCA_030737815.1). NCBI lineage: Eukaryota > Viridiplantae > Streptophyta > Magnoliopsida > Asparagales > Amaryllidaceae > Allium > Allium fistulosum. The sequence goes on along the minus strand of CM060904.1, from coordinate 1,118,703,959 downwards.
ACAAAATCTACTTCCATTTTGCTCGGGGCGTGTAATATTTTGACGGGGACTAAGCCCATCAGCTGTGCATCACTAGTACTTGCGAATTTCGCCAATGAATCGGCTTCCCCATTTTGTTCACATGGGATATGCGAAATATCGTAATATTCAAGGTCTGCCAACAATTCTTGAACCCGAGCAAGGTATGGGGCAAGTCTCTACTCCTTTGCTTGATAGTTTCCTTGTACCTGGTACACCACCAATTATGAGTCGCAAAAGATTTCAACCGATTTTACTCCGAGTTCCCTGGTAAGTTTCAAGCCAGCAACCAATGCTTCATATTAGGATTCGTTATTTGTAGTTGGGAAATCGAGTTTCAAAGCATAACAAATTGATCGGTTTTCGGGAGTCACAAGAATAACAGCAGCCCCAGAACAACGGTCGTTGGATGCCCTATTGGTGTATAGTTTCCATCGAATGGGGGGAACGACGTCACCATACTTGGCTCATATGATATGGTGAACTCTGCAATGAAGTCTACTAACGCTTGCCCTTGGATAGCCCTCCGTGGCATGTAAGTGATATCGAATTGACTCAACTCAATGTTCCATTTGAGCAACCTTCCAGAAGTTTCTGGTCATTGGAGCACCCGTCGTAGAGGTTGATCGGTATAAACACTGATCGGGTGTGCCTGAAAATACGGACGGAGCTTGTGTGATGCAATCACCAAGAAGTAGGCTAGCTTCTCAATCTTAGGATAATTTCTCTCTGCCCATGTTAGACGTTTACTGACATAGTACACTGGCTTTTGAATTTGGTCCTCCTCACGAACCAAGGCTGCACTGATGGCATGCTGAGACACGGCCAAGTAAACATATAACTCTTCATGGTCTACAGGCTTTGACAGAACCGGGGGCCTCTCCAAGTGTCTCACCAGAGCTCGGAACGCATCCTCACAGTTCGGCGTCCATTCGAAACTTCTCTTCCCTTTCCTTATCACATCGAATAAAGGAATACATTTGTCGGTCACTTTGGATACGAATCGACTCAGCGCGGCGACCTTTCCATTTAAGCTTTGTACTTGCTTCATAGTTCTGGGTGCTTGTATGTCGCGGATAGCCTGAATCTTTTCTGGGTTAGCTTCGATTCCTCGTGCATTGACAATAAAACCCAAAAACTTTCCCGACGCAATGCCAAAAGAACATTTCAATTGATTGATTTCCATTCCGTAGTATCTAAGTATATCAAACATCTCCGCTAAGTCTCGAATGTGGTTGTTTGACCGCCATGACTTCACGAGCATGTCATCCACATAGACTTCCATTGTTCTACCAATTTGGTCTTTAAACATCTGATTTACCAAATGTTGATAAGTTGCTCCTACGTTCTTCAACCCAAAAGGCATCACTACATAACAGTACAGTCCAACGTCCGTGACAAAACTAGTGTGTTCCTGATCTAGAATGTGCATCAGGATTTGATTGTATCCTGAATACGCATCCATGAATGACAATAATTCATGTCCCGCTGTTGAGTCGACCAGCTGATCAATTCTGGGTAAGGGGAAACTATGCTTAGGGCATGCCTTGTTCAGGTCTGAGTAATCAACACAGGTCCTCCATTTCCCATTCGCTTTTCTCACTAGTACGGGGTTAGATACTCATTCAGGGTAGTGGGCGTCGGGGACGAACCTATAGGCTTTGAGTTTGTCCACCTCCTCTCTGAGAGCAGCAGACCTCTCTGGGTCTATACCTCTCCTTTTTTGTTTCACTGGCACATACTTCGGGTCAATGTTCAACATATGACTTGCGATGGAGGGAGAGATCTCGCACATATCAGAGTGGGTCAAAGCGAAAACATCCAAGTTCGCTCAGAGGAAATCAGTAAGATCCTCAGTCATCGAGGGGGTGAGTTGTGATCCAATCTTAAGCACCCGTGATGGGTTATCATGGCTGACTGGGATGTCAATCGTCAGTTCAGCCGGTGCTGCTTTAGACTCCTTGGGTTCTTCATCTTTGTCTCTCGGATCTATGTCTCTGTAGATCCGACCCTGCTGCCCGAACCAAGGCTCGGGCACTACTTGTCAATTTTGAGCAACATGGATGAGGACAGAGTTGTCCACAACCTTTTCCTTCTCTCTTTGCTGGGCCTCTCTCAGCTCAGCCACATAACATGCGCGACCAGTTGCTTGATCGCCATGTACTACACCAACTCCTCTATCCGTCGAAAATTTCAAGGTTAAACACCACGAGGCCAAAGCTTCCCTAAACTCCGCCAAGGCCGGTTGGCCCAGAAAAACATTATATGGGGAAACAACATCCAAAACAATGAACGGTAGGATCTGTACCCTCCTACGTTCACCTTCTCCTAACTCAACCGGAAATTCAACAAAACCTATCGCATCAGTGGATGCGCACCATTAAAGCCGTGAATATGGGCTTTAGATGGTTTTAGATCCTTCGCCTCCATCTTCATTTGGTCATACGCCTTCTTAAGGATAATGTTAACAGAACTCCCACAATCAATCAATATCCTTCTCACAATCGTCGGCCCAATCATGGCTGAGATGACCATCGGGTCGATGGTAGGTGCCTCCACCTGGTCGGCATCCCTACTCCTGAATACAATATCATCCATCATCATCCGCTGCTGTTTCGCTGGGGTCCCATCTTCTATGTTCGAGCAGTATTCGAAATCCACATGCTTTAAGGTAGCGTTCCATTTCCTGCCAACTCTTGTCTGCTGGGTGGGGCCCACCGACTATCGTGTTTATAACCAGTCTACCTCCAGTCCGAGTGGGTTCCTCTGGTCGATGTAGAGTCTGCCCGCGATTGGGGTCGGATGTCCCTTATCCGCCTTCCTGCCGATTCTTAAAAAACTGCTGTAACTTCTTCTGTCGAATCAGCTTTTCTATAGCATCATGGAGGTGCATACATTCTTCGGTATTGTGCCCGTAAGTCTCATGGAAGCGACAATAATTCCCAGTCTGCTTTTGTTCCTCAGTGGATTCTTTTGGGCGTGGCCTTCGGTACTGGAATGTATTACAAGTTGATAAATAAATATTCTCAAGAGATGTGTTCAGAGGAGTGTATTTGTTATAGGTTCGGATCCTCGGTTTCCACTTTCCTGCTTCCCTCTTTCTTTCGGAATTTCCTCCTTCGGATTCTTTAAAATGCCCCGGTTTATTCTGAACATTGACTTGGACCTTGCAAGAATTTTCGCCAGATTGTTTCACGGCGATATTTCTCTACAGCGCTTCCTTGCTTGGCCCTGGCGCGCTGCTTCGCCTCATCCACCTGGCCTCTTCTCTCCTTATGAATTGGTTTACCTTTGAATAAAAACGTTCCACGATAGTCGGTGGTTTTCCTGCCAGCCAATCACCAAACTCTGAGTCCGGATCTACCCCTCGCATCACGGCCATAAGAATAGCATGGTCATTCGGGTTGCTAACTTCGGTAGCAGCAACGTGAAACCTTTGCAAATATTCCTTTAACGATTCCCCTAGGGCCTGTATCACACTGGATAAAGACATTACGTCCTTTGGACGAGTGGTATGGATCTTGAACTACTCCACAAACTTCATCGCTAACTCATCAAACCTGGAGATCGATCGCGGAGGAAGTCTGGTGAACCACATGGTGGCGATTCTGGATAAGGTTATTGGGAAACATCTACATTTAGTCGCATCATTTTCCCTAGCCGAGTCCATCATCCACCCGTATCTCATTATATGCTGTCGGGGATCAGTTTTCCCTTCATAGGCCGGAATAGTCGGCATACTGAACTTCCGGGGGTACTCAGCCTGTAGGATAGCATCTGTGAATGGAGTATGACTCCTAGATATGCCCCAATCATCATTGGATAAGCCTTGATTTTCCCTCATCAGCTGTCTGCCCATAGCTGATAAATCCGAGGTCTGGATTGGAGGTGGAAAATTGGATCCCATCCCGCGTGATCGCTCCGATTGATGCCTCCTTGGTAGGTGATCTCCCAAATGCATGTCCTGGGGACCCACTTCGCTAAGACCCTGGCAAGGTAGTGGACCAGCTTCCACCTGTGCTCCAGATCTTAAGTTTCCCACTTCAGCTTGAGTGCGATTTTCCCGATGTAAGTGAGGGACCGCGGCTCCAGGTAGAGAGCTTGGACCATTTCTGTTGGATTGTTCTGCTGCACTTGTTTATGTCGTATCAATCCTACGGCGTCTACGCCTGTGATGTTCATCTAACGAAGCGGAACTGTCAGATGATGAGTAGGAAGCGGGGCTTCCTCCAGCATTCTGATGCTGTTGCTGAGCAACCTTAGTCATGAGATTGGCGTTAGATTGAATTTTCTCGTTAAGTTGTCTCCTGCTTTCCACGAGTTCTCTCATCAGCTCATTGAACTCTGCCCTGGTGACAACTTCTGACTGGTTTAGGACGGTGGCGGTCCCTGCACCTGGGTTAGCTTATTGATTGCTGGGTCCCACTTGCTGGACGCTGGCGGTCTCGTTGACATCCGCATTGTGGGAGGCTAATCTGGTACGTGGTCTTCCAATCTTAGAGTTTTCCATCTTAACTCTGAATAGAATCTACAAGCTCTTATGAATGAATTTGGATCTCCTTCGGGGGATTTCTTCAATCCAGTAGCGACAAAGTAGATCCTAGCAGCTAGAGAATGCACGCTCTCAATGAAAGCACCAAAATGTTGGCACCAAAATTGGTCACTAACACCCTTGAATAGAGTTGTATAGAGAGATTAATGAAGAAAGTAAATTAAAACTGAGGGATAAAGTAACTGGATGTAAAAAGAACAGCAGAAAAGAAAACACCAGAGTTATAGTGGTTCGGCGTAACTGCCTACATCCACGTTGAATATGTTCTTTATTACTTTTCTGATCAATTGAGTAAAGATACAATCCATAAACAAACAGCTTGAATGCAAGTTTGAACAGAAAAGAGATGAATGCAAAAAAAATGGTAGAGTATCCCTGGAGTTCTCGAAAAAAGGTCCCTTCAATTGTACCCCTACCCCTCTATTTATAGACGAAGATAAGCCGATCCCTTGTGCAGGCCCAAGGCTGAGATAGTTCGGCCCACATATGGTAATCTTGAGTCAGCCGAACCAGGTATGCCGATCGACTTTGGCCGAGCGACAAGTGCCGAACCAGGGGGTCTTAACAAACGACTCGAAGCATCTTCTCATGGGCCTCGAAGCAAATAGTGGCGTAGCTCGAAGCAGTGACATTTCGATCGCCTCACTTTGGGGTAGAACTGATAGCTACCAACTCCCCTGTTATGCACCAAACTAAATACACCGGCCCACACGTGCTGGGCTACTCCTGACCGAACGACATATGCTAAACCAGGTAGGCCGATCCATCCCGCATTTCCTTCCTTGGCCGAGCGATAGCTGTTGACTCATCTAGGCAGAACCGAAGTCAGCCGAACGACCAAGGCCGAACCACTACGAACCACCATGTCTGAAATCATCTCGACCGAACCACTTGCTCTTGCCAATCTTGGCCGACCTACCCTGGTTTCACTCCAACGCTGAGCTACCTTGGCTGAGCCAGTGCTAAATATACCGAGCCATGTATAGGCCAACCCGAATTCTAGTTACACTGGTCTCTTATACTTCAACCTCTTTCTTAGCTTGAGTTTTGTCTGAGTCCAACCATAGGCTCTACGACCATCGCCATGTAGCCGGGCTAAAGTGCCGGGTAACAACATTCATATCTTTCATATATATATGTCAAATCGTACTTAGAAAATAAAATTAAAATTTGTTTATCAAAACAAATGTGTTGTAAACTACTACAGCATTCTTCCCACTTTGAAACTCGAAAATGAACGTCGATGACGCGTGCACTCATCACCAAAATTATTTTCCAACGACGGAGAGGGGAGTACAGAACTTATTTCCTTCCAAAATTCCTTTAAAGCATTTCTTTCAAACTATATTGAAATATTTATATCAGAGAATACTTAAATGAAATAGTACTAATAGTATATTCCAAAATCTTTCGAAAGAAATTTCCAAAATCCCGGAACTTAAGTTCTCAAATCTTTAATTTGTATTCATTTTATTCGTAAATTTTATTTTACAATTCAATATTTATAAAATTTCACTACCTAACAAACAAAATATTACATTCAATTATATACATTTAAAAAGATTATTCTTTTATATACAAAATATAATACTAGGCAAAATAATTTCATTTACCTATATTTCAAAACAATATTGTGTCGATCTGCCCTGTTAAGTGTTTAGAAATCCCTATCGATGTCATAGCGTCCTATGTACCAACTAGAATTTATAAATACTAAACGGAACAAATTAACACAATACAAAAACCCTTTACAACACTGACAAATACGATCTCTCGTATATACACTCAACGACTCATTCTAGGGTATTACTACCCTACTTCTTATGAGTCAGACCCCACAAAGCTAAGGTTATCACTAAACCAAAGCTCTGATACCAAATGTAATGACCCACCTTTTTGGACGGTTAAAATCGATAATAAACCACACATGTCAAACTCAAACCATTCAAAAGGGAGGATTGTTATGGGGTAAATAAGAAAAAGCAGGGAAAGAAAGAAAACAAATACAAAATCTCGCAGCGGAATGACAAAATATAATAATCAACTAAACAGTTCATGAAGCTGTTTACAAATAACATTTGATTATACTTTTACAATACAGATCAGAGTTACATACAACAGAAATAAATAAATAAATAAATGCAGCGGAACAACATGGTGCAGTGCAATATATAATAAATAATAATAGTATTAAATCTTCGTCTTCGTCCTCCAGAAAAGCTGTCTTCAATATACTGAAAAGCTCAGACTAACCTGAGCGAATTGAAAAGACAAAACACTCGAGTTAGAACTAAAAGATCTTATGTAAGTTAAATCAACAGTAAATAAATATGAGTGTAATGGCATCGGAGATGTTTACGGGTTTTGACATCTCCTTTCCAGTGTCTAACGTGATTGCAATAACTTAAGAGATGTTCGGGATTTCCATCTGCTAAGGATTCGTTAAACTTACATACATAGTACAATACGATATTATAATAGTGTCTACAGTAAAGTAAAGAATTAAAATAGCGTTAAGGCGTTACCCATTATAATGACCCATATTTTAGCTATTTTAAATTATTAAATTTACTGTAATTATTGAATAAAAATGGTTAAAGATAAAAATTTAATGACTTTGAATGTAAATTATCGGATATGCACTTATATAAAATTTTGAAATAAACTGATTTCGAAGATTTAAGTAATAACAAGTATTGGAAATAAATGCTACGTATTAAATGAGTTTACAGTCAATAGTTGGATTAGATAATAATGTTGAATTTATTAGATGTAAATAAAGTAATTGATTGATAATGAAAATTCATTTAAAATCCAATATTGAAATTTGTTGAGTATTGAACAATTAAATTATTTAAATTCAATATTGGGAAATTATTTGAATAATTGAATAACGGAAATTGAATGATCGTAAAATGGAAATAGTTGTTCTATAATTTGAATTCGTTTTAAAGATTAAATCTTGCAAGTTCATTAGCTTATATTTCAAAAGATAGTGATTTTTTGAATAATCAAAATTGTTTAATTTTAATATTGAAATTATTTGAATAATTGAATTTTGAATTTAATATGATTAAAAATAAAACCAAAAGTTGATGTAAATTTTATTTAAACAACAATGGAGATTGTTAACATTTAAATTTCGATTTAAAAGTGAATAATTAGAAATTGGAAATTTTATATTGTAATCGAGACGTTGAAATAGCGATCCGGGGCACAGTCTCGGATTTTGACCAAACTAGTTCCATTGGATCCATAATAGTGTATTATTATCAGATTTCAAATTTCATAACGTTTGGAGTTATCATTTGGTCGTACGAGATATAAACGCGTTGAAATTTATATCGAAAATTTAATATTTTAATTGAGTTCAAAAAGCTATCTTCCACATACGATCGAATTAGGCCTCAAAACATGCTCCATTGTGTTCAAAATAGGGGCAAAACATTATAAACGCCTGGCAGCATGCTTCGTTTGGAGTTCGTCGAGGAAAAGTTGAAAATAACAATAAAATATTGCGTATTGACATATATATATAAGCTACAATAGTGAAACCCTAACCCTAACTATTGCCTCCGCCATTCTTATTATCAATGGCCGAAAATCATTGTCTTCCACCTCAAATTTCTCCCAATCCATCAACTTTTAACAAACTCTTAAAACTGCAAAATCGAAGAGCTTGACAAGCTCTATCAATCCAACGGTCGAGATCTGAATCGGAGCTTCGTGGTGGCCTAGAATTGGCCGTGAGTGGCGTGCGTTCATGTGTGATTTTCGAGAGATATAGTGGGCTGAGATTCTCATGGCTTGGGCCGAGCTTCTCATGGCTTGGGCCGAGGGTAGAGCTCGTGGAGGCGTTCAAGTTGATGGTAGTGGATCGGCCTCCGGTCGTTGGTGGTAGCCGCGACAAGTAAAGAAGGCGACGTGGTGATGGGTTTCCTAGTCGCGACTTATACCTGGAATGTGATGGAAGGGAAGATGCATGCGGCCAGATCTCATTCAAGGGAAACGAACAGCCAGATTCGATTGAGGTTTAAAATTAAAAATAAAAAGGAAATTATTTATATAAATTGTATGCAAATCTTATAAAATGTATATCTTGGTCATACGAGGCCCAAATCAAGTGAAACAAGATGCATTGGAATCATGGCGACGAGCACTACACGATGGAACTAGATTGGGGTTCATTGGAGCTAGTTAAAATTTTAGGTTAAATTGAACGTCGTTCGATTTGATTTGAAATTGAAACTCAAGGTGAGTGCTTTGTAATGCTCACAACGTACTAGAATATTTTTATGCTAGTTAAATTTGAATTTATGAAGTGATATGAATTTATTGGTCGTTGTTTGATAAATTTGATTGTCATTTGAATTAACCGTTATAAATTAAAATTGACAATTAAATTTGAAATTGAAATTGAATTGCCAGTAAATTATCCAATATTAATAACTATGAAACTATTGTGAATTATATTGTCTGTTTGTATGATTGATTGTGATGGATGCAAATTGGTTTATATTTTAATGTTTGGATGTTTATTTGTTGATATATATCCTGTTATCACCCTGTATATTATTTACAGTATACAAACTGTAAATTGAATTATTTCGAATGAATTAAGAAATAGGTTGAAATGATATATACCGATGACATTGTGATTTGGATTGAAATGATATATATCCATCCCTGAAATTAAATTGAAATATCTGATCACTTGGCCATAGGATAGAAAATTACATACGGACACCGGATTGGTTAAATTAAATGATTTTGAAAATCTTAGATTTGAAATTATTTAAAAGGTTCTGATTTAAAGAAATAAAAATCAAATTTATAGAAATCGAATTAATCACGAATTCGAGTTTGAAATGTTGAAATAAAATTTTGGTTGAAAGAAATTGTTAAATAATTGAAGTTGAGATTTTGAAGCTAAAATCGGAATATGATTAAATTTCATAAATTGATTTGTTTTTTAAAAAAGATTGAACTTTTATTCGAACTTTGAATATTACTAAGTAAAAGTGATATAAAAACGATTTTTCGAAATTGAGCTCAGAATTGAATTTTATTTGAAGATTTGGATTTTAAACTGAATATTGAAGGATAATTTGATTTAAATGTTTTGAATTGATATTTTGAAAATCGAGCTCGAAAATCGATATAAATTGAAATTGAAATTGAATTAATTAGATTTGAAAGTGAAATTGAATTAATTAGATTTGAAAGTGGAATTGAATTAATTGAAATTGAAGTTGAAATCGATTTGAATTGAAATCGAAATTAATTCGATTGAATGGAAATTGAAATTGGTTGTATTGGGAAAATGGAATTGAATCGGTTTGACTTTGAAACTAATTTCAAATTAATTATTTAATATAAAACTATTTAAAAGCTATCTTCTTGAATATACAAATTATTTTGGTTTTCCAAATTATTTTGCTACATAAACCATTTTAACACATAAACTATTTTATATTAAACTATTTTGACCATTTAAACTATTTTTAACTATTTTAACCATTTACGTTGTTTTAACTATTTTTAATTATTTAAACTATTCAAAACTATTTTCAGAAAGTCAAACTGGTCAAGAGTGGAAGGTTATTTTAAATCATGGATTTAAATACGAATTGGGTTAAATGAAGTTATAACCCAAATTGGAATTTGAAACCATTTTGGAATCGAAATCGATATATTAAGTCGAAAATGATTTTGAACCGAAATAGCATATTTTGAGTAAAAATGATGATTTCGAAATGGATTTGATTTCGAAGCGAATATGATATTTTGATATCAAGTATGAACTATTTTCGAAATGTAAAAGAACCAACCGGTGTGTAAAACGGCGTTTGGTTGTTAAAGAGACCAGGGCCGGATATAACCATACTCTCTGTCGATACTGGAACCACTTTAACAACTGTGTACGTGGAGGAGACTCCAGAATGAAGTGGTTGGATTTGGCGTCGTTTGCTGAATTTGAAGAAAGAGAACGATGATGGATTAGCTTGGCACTTGTGCCAATTTGAAATGACTAAAACAGAAGTCGTACCGGCCAAGTGGGCTAGCTACCCCGAGCGAATGCACTTCTTCGTATTACCATCATTTACATTGTGATTGATTGGTGCGCACCCTCCGGATTATGGGAGTGTTGGACGTAGTGGGCGATTATGGCTATGATGCATTACCACCAACCGAGAAGGGTAAACTGGTAGTATCCCACCTTGGGCATTGCCTCACGTACCTTGTCATACTTTTATCCCTATACAAGACCCATACGATTTTGGTTTAGTGTTGTCGTATCAGGGTGCATCCCTGACTGCCGACATTCTACTGGTTGTGTCAAATGCAAACTGTACGCCAATGCATAAAAATGCATTAAGGAGGATTAATGTAAAGCCTTAACGCTAAGGAAAATATTTATTTTATTGATTAGACATTATATATATAGTGTATTCTACTATGTATAAATATTTTGACGGATCCTTAAGAGATGGAAAATCCCGTAACATCTCTTGAGTTATTGCACGCACGTTATACACTGGATAGGAGGTGTGAAAACCCGTAAGCATCTCTGATGCCGAGACACTCATGTTATATGCAATATTGATTTGAATCACATGAGAATATTTTAGACCTGACTCGAGTGTAATGGCGTCGAAGATGTTTATAGGTTTTTACATCTCCTATCCAGTGTCTAACGCGAGTGCAATAACTTAAGAGATGTTCGGGATTTCCTTCTCCTAAGGATCCGTTAAACTATTTACATACATAGTACAATACGCTAATAAAATAGTGTCTACAGTAAAGTAAAGTATTAAAATAGCGTTAAGGCGTTACCCATATCCCCCTTAACACATTTATATATTCCCATAGTCTATACAGTACCGTAAGCTCCTTCGTGAGGTTTACTCAGAGGGCACTCCATAGGTATGGTACAAACCAAACTCGTAGATGGCGCAATACGGCATGTGAACATGGCACTCGAGACAATGCCAGGGTAGGATTCTACCATTTGCACTCCTGGACTGGTGGTAATGCATAGCAGCTACTACCGCCCACCTCGGAACACACTCCCATAATCAAAATCGAGGGGTGGCCACCAAATCAATCACAAAGTCATAATATGGTATCGAAGAAATGTGCCCGATCGGAGGTGCGACCTCACTTGGCCCGGTATAGCTCCTGTTTTAGTCACATCTAAGCTGACTCTTGGGAGTCAGGGTTACGTAAATACCTCATACAGAATCGTACACCAAACCATCCTACTTCATTCTGGAATCTCCACCACGTACACAGTTATTAAAGTGGTTTTCGGTATTAGTAGAGAGTATGACAATATCCGATCCAGGTCTCTTTAACAACCAAATGCTTATTTCACACCGGATGGTTCTTTTACATTTCAAAAATCAAATTCATAATTGATATCAAAATAGCATATTCAATTCAAACATATCACTTTCGAAATCATATTCACTTTCTAAACCATACTTATTTCAAAATCATCATATTTACTCAAATACGACATTTCACTAGAAAATATCATTTAAATCCCAACTTAGGTTATAACATCATTTAATCATATTCGCATTAAAATCAAGGATTTAAATATAAACACTTCCACTTACACAATCTGAAATTTAGAAAATAGTTTAGATAGTTATAAATAGTTTAAATAGTTTAGTTTAGTTTAAAAATAAATTTTAAATGGTTTGAAATACTTTTAAATAGAAAAAAATAGATTAAAATAATTTAAATGGATTTAATATAGTTTTAATAGGTTTAAAATAGTTAAATAGATTTAAATTATATTAAATAGATTTAAAATAGATTAAATAAATTTAAAATAGATTAAAATGGATTAATTAGTTTAAAATAGGTAAAAATAGATTAAATTGGATTAAATAGATTATAATAGATTAAAATAAATTAAAATAGTTTAAATTGATTAAAATAGTTTAAAATAGTTTAAAATAGTTTAAAATAGATTAAATTAATTTAATAGTTGAAAATCTTAATAGTCGAGATTTTTTCAAAACAATATAGTTTAACCAATCCCGTGTCCGTATATAATTCTCTACCATATGGTCAAGTGGTACGGATATTTATCATTTCAATCCGCAATTATTTTATATTCACGGGCATATATCATTTCAACCCGCAATCCCGAATTTAATTACAAATCCATGAAATCGCTTGACTCTATCATTTCAATTCATAACGATTTCCCTAATGTATCAGATCATTCGGGTATGTATCATTTCAACCCATAGAGAACTTGCAGTGTTAAAAAAATATAACATCCAATCATCCAATATTAACAATCATTATCCATTACAATCAACATTCAAACTAATCATTAACCATAACAAGTGACCGATTATCAATAACGGGTATTAACCGGCAATTTAAAATTTAATATTAAATTAATAGCGATAATATTCAGCAAAAGTCAGATTTAACTAAAATGACAATTTAAATATACCAAACATCAACCAATCAATTTCTAATTGCATCATAAATTCAATTTAACTAACATAAGAAAATTTAGTAGTTGTGAGTGGGTTAAACACACTCACCTTTGGTTTAAATCGATTTGAAATCCAAAATAAGGCCCAAAATTGAACAGTCTCAAAATTCGTCTAAACAAATTCCATAATATCCAAAATTTTGATAAGAACACAGTGGAGCAAACCGCGCGTAAATCCGACCTCGTACGTAAAAGTTATACACATTAAAAAATTTACGATTTTATATTTAAAACAAATAAATAAATAAATAATAACCCACACATCACCTTCCACGTCATCTAGTTTCACCCGTTCGAAACCCTAATTGCTCCAGACAAAACAGATCGAGCTACTTCACAGCCACCACCCTCACTCCTCGATCGCACGCCAATCGCCGACGTTCCCCCGACGACCTGACCTCCGCTACTCCTCTGTGCTAGGCACACGCCTCCTAGAGGCTGCGCGACTCGTCAGCGATGATGGAAAATTCCAGCCATCACCGCTTGTAGTTAAACCCTAGTTGAATTTTTCTAGGCAATCCAACCATCAATTCAACAAACCCACTACACGGATGCGATCCCCCCGTCACTCTGCACAACCCCATATCCTCCAATCAACGATCTGTCGAAGTTGATCAAAGCGCGATGAACGGTCGAGATTTAATCACCAATTTCTGACCACACATAAACACTAATCAAAAAACTAACAGCGGATTTGAATTGCGCTCGTCGAGAGCTTTGGATAGGTATATAATATGATAGGGTTTTGAGGAGTTTGATTTTGAAATTGAATTTTTGAATTGGAAATTGATTTGGGATTTTAGGGTTTCAGCCATTGAGAAAGAGGAGATAGTCAGGGAGAATTGTACGTACTGAAATGAGAATATGAGAAACAATTAGGGTTTATAACGGCCTATATATAGGCGGAGTTAAAAATAGAAAGGATGGACCAGATTGGATTGATCGAAACGACTACGCGACCCAAAAAGCCCGTTCTGACCCCGAAACAAAACTAGGTCATCCCATATATCAAAATAGATGTTTTTGATATTTCTAAATCCAATGGAACAGGTTTCAAGTTCTAATTCCATTGTATGAAGAAGTTAGCTTTAAAATCAGCTTATTCCAAATTTATTTCAATTAAATTGATTTCTACGCGTTTTGAATCCGTACGATCAAACGACAAGTCTGATCGCTACGAAACTTGAAATCCTACAATAATTCATCATTATGGATCCGATGAAATGGTTTCGTCAAAATCCGAGACAGTTGCCAAAATGGCTATTTTCACGTTAATTAAATAAATTAATATTAAATTAATTAAATCACTTTTTAATTTCAAATTTAATAACTAAGAATTTTCATCATTTTTTATTACTTCGACATTTACAATAATTTAAAACAAATTTACATATCAATTCAGTGTTAAATATTACACTAATTACAGTGTTCAATTTCAACTGTAATTAAATCCAATTGATTATAATTTAATTCCAATAATTGATTTAATTTGATTTCAATCTTTTTATTCAATCCATCATTACGTTATGGACATAGTTAACATTGGTTTATATCTTATTACATTAATATCCTCCAATTTCATCTTAATTTCCATTAATATTTTAATTAAATTTAATTGCAACTGAATTCCAATTTAATTCAACAGATTAAATAAATAACATATAACAATTGTCACTTTTTAATTTAATCACATTTATAAGTTTTATTACCTACAACAAGTGTTATAACTGGTTACACAACATTAATTTTATCCAATTTCAATTATTTACATATTATTTCATTAATTTATGTAACATTTAACATATTCCCTTATTTACAATTAATAACCAATTATAACATTTCAATCATTTCCATTAATTGGAATTACATTTAAATAGTTAGCAATTAACTCACATTAACATTGTTGTATTTCAGTCTGGTTATTATTCTCATTAATAAATCATAAAAAAAAATTCTTCAAATATTAAATTATAAAATCTTATTAAATTCAATAATTTAATTATTGGAAAATTATGGCTCGTTACACTCTCCCCAACTTAAAACTTTTCGTCCTCGAAAAGGAAAGAAGGAATTAAGAAATTAATATATCTTATTCAAAATATTAAATTTATAACAATTAGTTTACATAATTAAATAATTTAAATAAAATATCAATTTATAAATAATTAAATCCTTTCATATTCAAGTTAGCAAAAGTTTGGAAACATTTCTATTTCCACAAAAATTTCGGCAGAGTCTCCTTTGTACGAAGATGTTCGGGAGAAATGATAATATCAATAATAACAATATATATATCATATTTCAAAAAGAAATATCCCAACCCATGGGAAAACGCTATAATATCACTATAAAACCGTAATCCAAGAACGTACCTATTTGTCGGGCAAATAATACTTATTTTATGAAACCAAAAGCAGTAGCTATTGCTTCCATAAACCTGTATTTTACTTATACAATCCAAAGAAGTTAATAATTATGTAAAAGAGAAATATTTATGTTGTTTCAAATTAATAACAAACAAATCAACACAACATAACAACAATCACTTGCAATCAAAACCATACAATCATTATATGCAAATCAAAGAAATCAACCTTTCATCGTAACAACCAAAGTAAATGGTTTGTTCGGGTTTAGAAACTTTTAAATCGTATAGACTGATAAATAACTAGTAAGTATACCATACACTCAACAGTATTAGATAAAACTTAATAGGGTATTTATACATACTTATACAGTTAGAAGAATCATTTCCCAAACATCCATAAGCCAAAATAAACAATGATTTCCAAGTATTATTCAAGTTCATTCTTATCAATTTCTTTTCACATCATTTACTATTCATCAGTTTCATTCATCCATACAATGATTATTTTCCTTAATTTACACTTATTGCGTACAAAAATTCATTTCCCATATCATTCATACAGTGCAATGTTTCCATTAGCTTACATTCATTTACTTGCATAAGTTATTTCCATTCAATTATTTACAATAATCAATGGATTCATTATTAGAGTATTGCATACATTTTCTTTCATTTTACTTCACATTCATTATTTACTTTGATTTCCTTTTTATCTCCATATTCATTTGTGAAGCAAATCATACTTAAATTTTCAATTCTTTTCCTTCCTATTCATTTCCTTCATATATAACATTGCTGGATATTAAATCTATTTTTAATCCTTTCAGCATTTTCTGAAGTTATAATCATCCAATTAATATAGTATTCACCTTTGCTACTCAATTTAATTATAAATGACTTCAAGCACTAGCTTAAGTTTATAATCATTTACTTACAGTATTCACTCTTTCTATAAATTTAATTAGTAACATTTCAAATTATTAACTTAAGTTTATAACAATTTATAACATCAGAATTCTTATTTATAGAAGTAATTCCATTAAACATATCTATTACTAAAGTTTTTCTTGTATAATATTCTATTACATTTCAACTTATAATATTTTGGTAAGTTATATATATGTCTTTCATAATGTAATTGAATGTTACACAAGTTTATCTTATTCCTTTAGTTAACAAAATGTTTAATATTTACATTTTCTTATTTTTTCTTCATATCTACAAGTTACAAATTTCAATTCTTGTATATATTCCATTAATCACTTAGCATCTAATTCAAATTAGACAAATTAGAAGTTTCCAATTATTAAAATAGTTAAGATTTCATTTTATTACAATAATTGAAAGTTACTAATTATCAGAAAGGTTTAAAAACTAAATTCCAGGTTTCTTTTCAACCAAATTTATATATACACATTCATATCTTTCATATATATATGTCAAATCGTACTTAGAAAATAAAATTAAAATTTGTTTATCAAAACAAATGTGTTGTAAGCTACTACAGCATTCATCCCACTTTAAAACTCAAAAATGAACGTCGTTGATGCGTGCACTCATCAACGAAATTATTTTCCAGTGCTAGAGAGGGGAGTACAGAACTTATTTCCTTCCAAAATTCCTTTAAAACATTTCTTTCAAATCATATTGAAATATTTATATCAGAGAATACTTAAATGAAATAATATTAATATTATATTCCAAAATCTTTCGAATGAAATTTCCAAAATCCTAGAACTTAATTTCTCAAATTTTCAATTTGTATTCGTTTTATTTGTAAATTTTATTTTACAATTCAATATTTATAAAATTTCACTACCTAACAAACAACATATTACATCCAATTATATACATTTAAAAAGATTATTCTTTTATATATAAAATATAATACTAGGCAAAATTATTTCATTTACCTATATTTCAAAACAATATTTTATCGATCTGCCCTATTAAGTGTTTAGAAATCCCTATCGATGTCATAGTGTCCTATGTACCGACCAGAATTTATAAATACTAAACGGAACAAATTAACACAATACAAAAACCCTTTACAACACTAACAAATACGCTCTCTCATATATACACTCAGCGACTCATTATAGGGTATTACTACCCTACTTCTTATGAGTCAGACCCCACAAAACTAAGGTTATCGCTAAACCAAAGCTCTGATACCAAATGTAACGACCCACCTTTTTGGACGGTTTAAAATCGACAATAAACCACACATGTCAAACTCGAACCATTCAAAAGGAAGGATTATTATGGGGGTAAATAAGAAAAAGCAGGGAAAGAAACAAAACAAATATAGAATCTCGCAGCGAAATGACAAAATATAATAATCAAATAAACAGTTCATGAAGCTGTTTACAAATAACATTTGATTATACTTTTACAATACAGATTAGAGTTACATACAACAGGAACAAATAAATAAATAAATGCAGCGTAACAACATGATGTAGTGGAATAAATATAATAAATAATAATAGTATTAAATCTTCGTCTTCGTCTTCATCCTCCAGAAAAGTTGTCTTCAATATACTAAAAAGCTCAGACTGACCCGAGCGAATTGAAAAGACAAAACACTCGAGTCAGAACTAAAAGATCTTATGTAAGTTAAATCAATAGTAAATAAATATGAGTGTAACGGCTTCGAAGATGTTTACGGGTTTTGACATCTTCTATACAGTGTCTAACGTGAGTGCAATAACTTAAGAGATGTTCGGGATTTCCATCTCCTAAGGATCCGTTAAACTATTTACATACATAGTACAATATGCTATTATAATAGTGTCTACAGTAAAGTAAAGTATTAAAATAGCGTTAAGGTGTTACCCATATCTCCCTTAACACATTTATATATTCCCATAGTCTATACAGTACCGTAAGCTCCTCCGTGAGGTTTACTCAGAGGGCACTCCATAGGTATGGTACAGACCAAATTCATAGAAGGCACGATACGGCATGTGAACACGGCACTCGAGGCAATGCCATGGTAGGATTCTACCATTTGCACTCCCGGACTGGTGGTAACGCATAGAAGCTACTACCGCCTAAAGGTTACTACTGTGTGGCTAGTTATCACTTAGGATCATGTAATATGGAATATATTATAATCTAAATGCAGAAACCAATAATAATAACGCAAATAAGAATAAGCACACTAGGAGTTTTTATACTAGTTCGAACTTCCCGTTCGACGTCAAGTCCCAGACTTCCTTCTGGAATTTCAACTCATTAACCCCTCACTTAACCCGGAGGAATAGGTATACAACACCTGAGCAGTCGAACATGATTTTTCCGCCTCTAACAGTCGAAAGAGGACTTTTACCACCTAAACAACCGAATAGGACTTTTACCGGTATAAGAAAATAGTTGACAATTGTGTTCTGAATAACACTGATATGTCTTTAAGTATACAACCTTCCTATAATCAAATCCTTAAGTATATATTGTGTGTGTGTGAAGATATGAAAGGAAGATATTGCTTAGAATCAAAGAATATATTGATTAGTTCAGAGATTCAAGCAATATAAAGATTGTGATTGCTTTTAGAATGCGGGGATAGAAAGTAGAGAGTATGATCAGAAAGCAAAATGAAATTCAGTGATTTGGAAAATGATTTTGATGTGTTTATATAGTAGACAAATAGCTACAACTATTCATGTGACGCCCCACCTCTATACTCACAGCCAAGGACACTACGGTGTAATGCCGTCGACTAGCACGAAGAATAAGGCTGTTGAGGAGCGATCATCTGTGTAATTGCTTTGTGCGAGTACCGATATGTCAGAAAATATAACTTACATTTCATTTCAAGAGGAAATCCGACATATCAAATACAAACTCAAAGTTACCACACAGTGGCTAAGTGGACCTCGGAAACAAACGTAGAAATGAACATAACACAAATCAGTCATAGATATTCATATCACAAAGGTGGAATAAGATATGAATATATCACATGAAAGTGTACATCAAAATAGTGCTCATATAAGATCCACAATATCACAATGAATAGATACAAGTGCGAGAAAAAAGAATAATTATACATCAAGGAGTCCATATCTCAAATGTATAATAACAAAAACTACTAGTCTAAAGTAGTTAGCCAAAAGAATCAGATGATGATCCCTGATAAGAAGTCAAGCAGGAGCACCTGAAATATCTCGGTCTGACCCGAGTATTATTTAAGAAGAAAATAATAAACGAATCAGTCTAGCTATAATTATCAGATAAAATGAGATGGGATATGAGATGTGACCAAAAACGTATGATAACAAAGAAATGCCATACTATGTCAAGTATACATCAAATAACAACAAAAATCATACAATATCTCAAGAATCTAAAAGTTCCAAAAAGAATATCATATTCTTTATTTTATTCACCATACCACAAATATTGGAAAACAAATTAATGCCAATCGCAAAAGTTGGTGAAACACAAATTCTAGAAATCATCAACTAGAAATCCAGAAATCATAAAAGGGGGAGGCCTATCACAAACGGGAGCAAGAAAACTCACCAACACGTGTATCACAAACGGGTTGTTAATCCTATGGTCGCTAACCATAGAGCCGGTGCCACGACGTAGTACAGCGAACACCCGAGGAACTAAACTCAAACAATAAGGACCACGACGTAGTACAGCGAACGCTCGAGGAACCAAACTCAAACAATAAGGAACAACGACGTAGTACAGCGTTACGCCCGATGAACCTGAACACAAATAGTACGGAACAATGACGTAGTACAGCGAACACCCGATGAACCGAACTCCAATAAACCGGAACAACGACGTAGTACAGCGTTACGCCCGATGGACCGAACTCCATAAAACTATAGGACGCAAGCCTATAAAAATGAGACGAAGCTCAAAAGAACGGGGTATAGTCCCCCACGTGGACAAAGAGACATCGCACAATGCTAGTCTAAATCACAAAATGATCATCATCGATCATCAAGAAGTGTCGATTACACTAAGCTAGTAAATATAAGAGTTTAGCTTCATGTCCCATAACCACTTACTTAACTCAAATATTTACGAGCAGATTGTAGATTTCCACTCGAAAATTGTCACAAGAGTTTCAATCGAACAAGTCCAAAAATTAACCGACGAAGTAAACGCAAGCGTTTCATACCACTTGTTTTACTAAGCCGTTTAATTAGATTTCTCATACGAATGAGGTAAAGGTTTTTATATACTAATAGATTGGAAAACGGTTTTATAAACGAGCTTTGTATAAAGAATAGAGTTGAAATCATCTTTGTGAAAGAGTTTGAATATTTACTACTAGTATAGAAACCTTTGTATTTTAAAGTGACAAAGCACAGAAATGATTGTAGAAACAATCATCCATAAAAAATTCACATACGAAGACGTGAATCGAATCCAGAGAAATCGATACCGAATCCATCAAAAATGGATAACCACAAAAATCCGGAAAAAGAAGTAATCGGAGAAGATAATAAATGAAAACGACAAATCAGAAATCATGAATCGATAAAATTGGAAATTGAAAACAAAATCATCAATTTTGCTAAGGCAATCAGGTCAGTCGACTAACACAGGGATACATATTTTGTATCCTCAGAGTCAGTCGACTGACCCAGATGGTCAATCGACTAATACAGACCTAGGCAATTTCCTGGGTCTGGTTCAGTCGACTGACCCACTGGTTCAGTCAACTGAACCTGCTCCGAAGCATTTTTCATGTTCTGGTTCAGTCGACTGACCTTCTGGTTCAGTCGATTGAACCTGCTTCAGGAGCATATTCAGCCTAACCCCTTTTTGGGGCAAAAGTTATACAAAACGCGATCGGACGAGCCACGGGCGCTAGGGGTTTACGCCAGTCAGCAACCCAGCCCTATAGGCTCTTCGATGCTTCAACGAAAACATATTCAAACATCCATAAAAGGATTTTCACAAAATTGGACTTTAAAACCAAAAATTGGAATATTCTCCAAATCAATCCAAATCAAAATCAAATGAACATGTAAAGATGTTAGGAATTCATACCTAACAATCAAAGATAGTATAGACTTAGATGTGAGATAAAAATCTCACCTTTAATCCCAAAAACAATGAATGAGAAGCTTAATCACAAAGGAAAGATCAACACTCTTCACTTCAACCCAAGTAGCTTGAATCTAAGCTCAAAAGAAGAACATTCCCTAAGTTAGGTTTAATAAATTTCTGAAATTGAAGTGAGAAAGAGTTGGAGAAGATGAAGAGGATGCTTACTTAAGCTTCTCTTTGATTTTGGAGCAAGGAATGGAGCTTGCAAAGGAAACTGGGGTTTTGAGTTTCTATTTCAAATCTTTTTCCCCATTAATCACAAAAGCTTGAAAGTGTTAGGAATTGAAAGTGAATGAAGAGAAGAGTGGGGACTGAGCTAGGGGGTTATGTTAGGTTATTGGGCTAAAACCCAAACCCAAAGCCCTAAGTGAAAAATAGCAAAATTCACTCTACTCCAAACATATCGAAGTTTATACTCAAAAAAGTCGCAAACATCATTTTGGACTCAATGGAAGTGGTCTCGAGTCCCAATTCGACTATTTGAAAAAAGTAGCTTTTCGGACTTCAATCCGATTAACGATTCTATATTTAAATAAAATATTTAAATATTCAATCGTAAAATATGCGGGTTGTTACAGACTCCCCTCCTTAAAGAAATTGCGTCCTCGCAATACTTAAGAGGAAAATAAAGAGTAACAACCATAAAAGCATATCAACACAAAAAAAGGAAATTCGAAATAAGAAGTTCACCATAAAGAGCACGAAAGAGTAAGCCCGAACATGTTTGCTCGATGAATTCTCAGGATTCCCAAGAGCAATCCTTGGGATTTGAACCATTGAACTTTCACAAAAAGAAAGGAAATATTTATTTTGAAGGCGCTCAACCTCCGGAGCAATGATGAGAATAGGATGTTGCTCATAAGTCAAATCAGGTGAAACCTCAATTTCTACAATTACACCGGACTCAAGAATAAAAATCGGGATCCCTAAGGTATTTCCGTAGTAGAGAGACGTGGAAAACGTCATAAATAGCAAAAGATTGAGCCAGTAATAAAAAGGCGATAAGCCACGGAACAAATACGTTCGGTGATGGGAAATGGACCAAAATATCGAGGTGCTAACTTTCCTGATCAACAGAAACTCACAACACCAATCGTAGGTGGAACACACATGAACACAAATAAAATCTAGACCTAAAACCAGCCTCTCATCGGCCTCAAGCCAACAAGAAGAAGATCGGTACGGCCTTCCGTAGAGTGCCTCGAAAGGTGCCATACCAATACAAGATTGGAAGCTATTATAGGAAGAAAACTCAACAAGAGAAATATAATTTTCCTAACTTCCACCAAAATCAAGCACACATGCACGAAAGAGATCTTCAAGAGTTTGACTCACATGCTCGGTTTGTCCGTCGGACAAAGGATGATAAGCGGTGCTAAAAATTAAGCTTTGTTCCCAAAGCTTTTGAAGACCTTAACAAAATCCACTAGTAAAATAATGGATCATGATTGCTAACAATAGAAGTAGGAACTCTATGCAATTTAGTTTGGCCTAGAGTTTAGCCAAAAGAGGTATGGTCCAAAAGAGAAGGACGAGCCTCGAGGCTACACAAAACAAGAGATGAACATGAATTGGATTCATGATCTCGAATCTTTCAAGTGGATAAGGTCTCGAGATCATTCCATTCGGATATCATCAAAGAAACAACTGCTTGTTACTTACAACTAAGGGCATCGGCAATCTCGATTACCCTTTTCCGCAGTTCAAAGAACATCAAGATCATAAGATGCAAGGAACTCGAGCCGACGTTGTTGACGCAAATTAAGTTCCTTTTGAGAAAATAAATACTTCAAAAACTTATGATTGGGGTAGAGAACAATTTCTCTCCCAAAAGATAATGAGCCAAATTCTAAGAGCGAAAACAATAGCCGCGATCCCTATATCATGAATGGCATATCTAGTCTCGACAAGCTTTAATTGTCACGAAGTAAATGTGCTAACACATTCCCTTTTGCAAGAGAATGACACTCAAACCAATACGACTAGTATTGGTAAAAACAATAAAGTCTTGATTCCCTTCGGGAATCGCAAGAATAAAAATATCGGAAAAGAGTTCTTTTACATGATCCTCTTTCCCGAAAAGCTAAGACTTTCAAAATTATAATTAACTTTATGTAATCATCTTTTTAGAAAAATTTACTTATTACAAGTCTACTTACTGTGTCTGACTGTCTCATCATAGCATTTAGGAAATTCCTATTGATAACGTTGATCAAGCACACCGACCATAATTCTTAAAGCACTCAATGGGCAAAATAACACAAAATCATCTTCTATAGGATAAACATGTCTCTTATAAAATTTACAAATATTCTTTGCTCATTTTAAGAACAAAAACCCAATCATTTTTATAAATATCTTAATAAAAAGATTTGCAAATTTTAAATTGTTGTTTTCATCCATAATCAATAAATATAAGGATAAACTCATCGAGACATTCGTAGAATACTCGATTCATAAGATGGATGAAATAAGGTAGAAGGTTCGTCAAATCGAATGACATAACGAACCACATACAAGAATCATAACGAGTGCGAAATGCGGTAAGTGGAATGCTACCCTCCGCAACTCGTAGCTGATGAACACCGGTGGCAAGGTCGAGCTGAAAAGACCTTAACACCACTCAATAGATTGCTTAGGTGATAATCCTAAGACAAGCTCAAATATATTCCGGAAAATTCACAAATTAATTGAATGAGAAAAATAACATCTTCTTCATCAAGTAGGTTTAATGAATAAAATGTTGCCACCAAATTTGGAAATCAAAATCTTTAAAAACAATAGAAAACTGCTTAACAGATTGAGAATGTCGAAGATAAAAAGTCCGCATTGGACATAGGATATGGGCTTCATAATGATTAAGCCAATCCCTTTCCAAAAAAACAATCTCGAAGCCTAAGTAACGCATAACATGCAAATCGGCGCAAAAAGAAAAATCAAAAAAAATAATCTTGACATTTTCACAAAGTAAATTGAGTATTGCGGATCCATCAATCGAATTCGCAATTCTCAATGAAGTTATCAAGCCCATAAAAATTAAAAGAGAAAGAATCATCAAGTTCTTTTGATATAAAATAATGAGATGAACCCAAATCAAAAAGAACTCGAATAAGATAATCACAAAACAAATATCGTCAAGGATAGAAGGAGAATTACCTTGACCAAGAGAAGTGTCACTAGGAGCTTGCACGACATTCAACTCTCCCTCTCTCCAGCTTCGGAGTATGGGACATGTAGATATAAGATGGCCTGAACTTTTGCAATAACGACAAAAAAATGGTTTCGGGCACTCATTAGCATAGTGGTCTGTAAGACCACAATTGTAGCATCGTCCACGACTAGTGGTAGGAGTCTTTGCTACAGAAGTTTCTTACTTCCCTTTCTTGTCGGGATTGGGGCCTTTGAACTTAATAGGTCTCTTCATGTTATTGTTGAAGTTCTGTTTTGCACCCACAACTTCAACATTACTCTCATTATTGGCCTCTTCAAGTCGAAGAGCGATATCAATAAGCTGATCGAAAGAAACTTCGAGTTTCAGAAGTAAAGGCTTCTTAAGGTTCTTATTCAACCCATAGACAAATCTCAGATTTTTCTTCAATGGGGTATTAATATATTCGACCCCATATTTAGATAGAGATTCAAAAGATGCGACATAATCTGCCACAGAAGATTCACCTTGAACAAGGTCAATAAAGCGTCAGGCTAGAGTTACTTTTTCAGCCTCCGGCACAAACTTCAATTCGAATCTTTCCCGGAATTGCTCCCAAGTAAGATCCGCTTTGATAATTTCAGAAATCAAAAGCTCATACCAATCTAATGCTCTTTCTTGGAGCATGCTAGAAGCCACTTGGACTCGAAGTGAATCAATAAGATCCATGCGAGAAAAGATGCGATCGCATGATCTAAGCCAAGCTTGGATTTCTATAAAACTTTCGGATCCCTTGAATGGCCTTTCACCCAAAGCGGTATAATCTCTGCACAAGCGTGCAAACCTGGATTTAGGGTGAGTTGGCGCCGGAACGGGTCTGGAAGCTTGGGCATTGTTCACAAGATCTAAAAGTTGTTGAGCTGACATAAATACTCCATCCTGAGGAGTAGCACTAGATTGACCGGCGCTGGAACGGCCAGGTCTAACCATTTCTCTTCTCTAAGAAAAAAAAGAAAGAAGAGGAAAAAGGTTATTCTCAAAATGAATATCAAACAACCTTGATTGACAAAACAAGGCATCACAAAAGAAAATAGGATAGAACGGTACGAAGACTCGAATCAAATCCTATGGCACGATTCCTAAGGAAGACTTAGGACAATGATCCTTGCTAGATTATTCTACATTGTTCTAAAGTTTGGCTCTGATACCAAGCTGTGATGCCCCACATCTATACTCACGCTAGCCAAGGACACTACAGTGTACTGCCGTCGACTAGCACGAAGAATAAGGCTGTTGAGGAGCGACCATCTGTGTAATTGCTTTGTGCGAGTACCATATGTCAGAAAATATAACTTACATTTCATTTCAAGAGGAAATCCGGCATATCAAATACAAACTCAAAGTTACCACACAGTGGCTAAGTGGACCTCGGGAACAAATAGAGAAATGAACATAACACAAATCAGTCACAGATATTCATATCACAAAGGCGAAATAAGATATGAATATATCACATGAAAGTGTACATCAAAATAGTGGTCATATAAGATCCACAATATCACAATGAATAGATACAAGTGCGAGAAAAAAGAATAATTATACATCAAGGAGTCCATATCTCAAATGTATAATAACAAAAACTACAAGTCTAAAGTAGTTAGCCAAAAGAATCAGATGATAATCCCTGATAAGAAGTCAAGCAGGAGCACCTGAAATATCTCGGTATGACCCGAGTATTATTTAAGAAGAAAATAATAAACGGATCAGTCTAGCTATAATTATCAGATAAAATGAGATGGGATATGAGATGTGACCAAAAATGTATGATAACAAAGAAATGCCATACTATGTCAAGTATACATCAAATAACAACAAAAATCATACAATATCTCAAGAATCTCAAAGTACCAAAAAGAATGTCATATTCTTTATTTTATTCACCATACCACAAATATTGGCAAACAAATTAATGCCAATCGCAAAAGTTGGTGAAACAAAAATTCTAGAAATCATGAATTAGAAATCCAGAAATCACAAAAGGGGGGAGGCCTATCACAAACGGGAGCATGAAAACTCACCAACACGTGTATCACAAACGGGTTGTTAATCCCATGGTCGCTAACCATAGAGCCGGTGCCACGACGTAGTACAGCGAACGCCCGAGGAACCAAACTCAAACAATAAGGACCACGACGTAGTACAGCGAACGCCCGAGGAACCAAACTCAAACAATAAGGAACAACGACGTAGTACAGCGTTACGCCCGATGAACCTGAACACAAATAGTACGGAACAATGACGTAGTACAGCGAACGCCCGATGAACCGAACTCCAATAAACCGGAACAACGACGTAGTACAGCGTTACGCCCAATGGACCGAACTCCATAAAACTATAGGACGCAAGCCTATAAAAATGAGACGAAGCTCAAAAGAACGGGGTATAGTCCCCCACGTGGACAAAGAGACATTGCACAATGCTAGTCTAAATCACAAAATGATCATCATCGATCATCAAGAAGTGTCGATTACACTAAGCTAGTAAATATAAGAGTTTAGCTTCATGTCCCATAACCACTTGCTTAACTCAAATATTTACGAGCAGATTGTAGATTTACACTCGAAAATTGTCACAAGAGTTTCAATCGAACAAATCCAAAAATTAACCGACGAAGTAAACGCAAGCGTTTCATACCACTTGTTTTACTAAGCCGTTTAATTAGATTTCTCATACGAATGAGGTAAAGGTTTGTATATACTAATAGATTGGAAAACGGTTTTATAAACGAGCTTTGTATAAAGAATAGAGTTGAAATCATCTTTGTGAAAGAGTTTGAATATTTACTACCAGTATAGAAACCTTTATATTTTAAAGTGACAAAGCACAGAAATGATTATAGAAACAATCATCCATCAAAAATTCACATACGAATACGTGAATCGAATCCAGAGATCGATACCGAATCCCTCAAAAATGGATAACCACAAAAATCCTGAAAAAGAAGTCATCGGAGAAGATAATAAATGACAACGACAAATCGGAAATCACGAATCGATAAAAATTGGAAATCGAAAACAAAATCATCAATTTTGCTAAGGCAATCAGGTCAGTCGACTGACCCAGGTGGTCAGTCGACTGACACAGGGATACATATTTTGTATCCCCAGAGTCGGTCGACTGACCCAGATGGTAAGTCGACTGATACAGACCCAGGCAATTTCCTGGGTCTGGTTCAGTCGACTGACCCACTGGTTCAGTCGACTGAACCTGCTCCGAAGCATTTTTCATGTTCTGGTTCAGTCGACTGACCTTCTGGTTCAGTCGACTGAACCTGCTTCAGGAGCATATTCAGCATAGCCCCTTTTTGGGTCAAAAGTTATACAAAACGCGATCGGACGAGCCACGGGCGCTAGGGGTTTACGCCAATCGGCAACCTAGCCCTATAGGCTCTTCGATGCTTCAACGAAAACGTGTTCAAACATCCGTAAAAGGATTTTCACAAAATTGGACTTTAAAACCAAAAATTGGAATATTCTCTAAATCAATCCAAATCAAAATCAAATGAACATGTAAAGATGTTAGGAATTCATACCTAACAATCAAAGTTAGTATAGACTTAGATGTGAGATAAAAATCTCACCTTTAATCCCAAAAAAAATGAATGAGAAGCTTAATCACAAAGGAAAGATCAACACTCTTCACTTCAACCCAAGTAGCTTGAATCTAAGCTCAAAAGAAGAACATTCCCTAAGTTAGGTTTAAGAAATTTCTGTAATTAAAGAGAGAAAGAGTTGGAAAGATGAAGATGATGCTTACCTAAGCTTCTCTTTGATTTTGGAGCAAGGAATGGAGCTTGCAAAGGTAACTGGGGTTTTGAGTTTCTATTTCAAATCTTTTTCCCCCATTAATCTCAAAATCTTGAAAGTGTTAGGAATTGAAAGTGAATGAAGAGAAGAGTGGGGACTGAGCTAGGGGGTTATGTTAGGTTATTGGGCTAAAACCCAAACCCAAAGCCCTAAGTGAAAAATAGCAAAATTCACTCAACTCCAAACATATCGAAGCTTATACTCAAAAAAGTCGCAAACATCATTTTGGACTCAATGGAAGTGGTCTCGAGTCCCAATTCGACTGTTTGCAAAAAGTAGCTTTTCAGACTTCAATCTGATTAACGATTCTATATTTAAATATTCAATCATAAAATATGCAGGTTGTTACAGACTCCCCTCCTTAAAGAAATTGCGTCCTCGCAATACTTTTTAAGAGGAAAATAAAGAGTAACAACCATAAAAGCATATCAACACAAAAAAAGGAAATTCGAAATAAGAAGTTCACCATAAAGAGCACGAAAGAGTAAGCTCGAACATGTTTGCTCGATGAATTCTCAGGATTCCCAAGAGCAATCCTTGGGATTTGAGAACCATTGAACTTTCACAAAAAGAAAGGAAATATTTATTTTGAAGGCGCTCAACCTCCGGAGCAATGATGAGAATAGGATGTTAGTCATAATTCAAATCAGGTGAAACCTCAATTTCTACAATTACACCGGATTCAAGAATAAAAATCAGGATCCCTAAGGTATTTCTGCAGTAGAGAGACATGGAAAACGTCATAAATAGCAAAAGATTGAGCCGGTAATAAAAAGGCGATAAGCCACGGAACAAATACGTTCGGTGATGGGAAATGGACCAAAATATCGAGGTGCTAACTTTCCCGATCAACAGAAACTCACAACACCAATCGTAGGTGGAACACACATGAACACAAATAAAATCTAGACCTAAAACCAGCCTCTCATCAGCCTCAAGCCAACAAGAAGAAGATCGGTATGGCCTTCCGTAGAGTGCCTCGAAAGGTGCCATACCAATACAAGATTGGAAGCTATTATAGGAAGAAAACTCAACAAGAGAAATATAATTTTCCCAACTTCCACCAAAATCAAGAACACATGCACGAAGAGTTTTGATCAAAAGATGCAGCCATATCTCTTTAATTTGGATCGTAACTCTTCATAAATGGAAGTGTCTCTTCAGAAAAAATAGATGTTAGAATCGTTCAATCGACTGAGCAAAATCGACCAGTCAACTGAATATTCAAAGACTGTGTAAAACAGAGTATAGCTGTGCAACTGACCAGGTTCAATCGACTGGTCTTTTTTGGTCTGTCGACTGACTTTGTAAATATAAACGTGTATACATATGTACACAAGTTCAATAGGTTGTTTATAGATATTCAGTCGGCTGGTCGATTTTGTTCAGTCGACTGAATTCTGTTGATAATCAAAAATCAACATAGCTCATTTGGTTAGAGCACTGGCCTTCTACACTAGTGACCCGGGTTCGAGCCCCGCTCCATGCATTTTTTGAAAACTTGATTTTGATTAAAAGATGCATGCAAGTTTATTTGAATGTGAATGATGATTCTTGAGGAAAGATTTTAACAAAGCACTAAACTAGACTCTATATACATATTTGATGACTCTTGTTAAAATATATAACTATATGAACCATACTTTGAGTCGTTGAGTCCAGATGTTGTCGTAGTCGTAGATTCGTGAATTATTGTGTCTTGTCAGCAATCAAAACCTATGATCCAACATTCTCCCCCTTTTTGATGATGACAACTCCATTTCCTACGGACGAATCTTCGACAAGCTTTGTTGACTTATCTCTCCCCTTGAATATATTCCTGTAATTGTGTTATAGATTTCTCCCCCTGAATCTATGCTATATATTCCTGTAAATAATTAATCTTTTCTCCCCCTTAATCTGTGCTTGCATCGTTTTATTCCAGCAAATAGCGTTAGAGCAATATCTTTCTCCCTCTTTGTCATCGACAAAAAGGAGAGTTTATATGATGACATAAATTATATTCCACATAAGTGTTAACATAGAACAATATAAAACAAAATAACTACTACTTATAATATAAGGCATCAAAAAAAATTAACATTTAAAGCATGCGATACCCAAGGTTCTTATAATTTCCTAATTTTTGGGAAACCATACCCATTTGGGTGTGGTTGAACCTTTAAAAATATAATTTTCATTATTAACTACCATATCAAAATAATCATCAATGTATTTTTCTCTATTTTTCCAGTTAACAGGAACCCAAATACTTAGATAATTTTTATTCATATTTCCCGTCAATAATTTTGTACTTCTAGAGAAATTATAAACATTATTGGTCATAGCAGTATTTGAATTTCTATTAAAATTGGATTTAGACTTTACTCGAAATTTAGTACTAGCACTAACATTTTTACTATACATGAAAACATATCTAGTGCTATTTCTACGATTAGTTTTATCATATCCTAAACTACTTTTATCATGTAAAGGTCTAGAACTAGATAAAATCATGTTTAAATTGTTTTGACCTTTATTAAATTTTGTGACTTCAGTGTTAAGTTTATCAAATTTAGCTTTAAAGTCACAGTTATTATTTTCAAAAGAAATATCACTGTTTTTCAAAATATCAATTTGCTTGTTTAATTCAGAATTCTCCTTTTTTAACGTACAGTTCTCATTTTCAAGAAGAAAAATTCGAGATTCTGAATTATCTAAAGATGGTTGTAATAAATCATTTTGTCTTTTCAAATCCGTAATTTCTTTTGAAAAAATTTCTTTTTCTTTTTCAAACATAGTATTTTGTTCATCTAGAAAATCTTTAAGAGCCTCAAAATTATTTTTCAAAACACCATGTTGATTTTCTAAATCTAATTTCTCGTTTTTCAATTTCTCATTTCCAATTTTGATTGATTTCATCTTTTCTAAAATAAGAAAATTATGTTTTGAGATTTTATCGCATATACTAACTAACTCATTATTACCATTTACTGAAATTTGTAAATCAAAAGTACCTTTTTGTAGTCCTCACTGGTGGCTTTGACAGGGATTTTGCTTGTTGTATTTCGACTCGATCGTTTTCTGGCCATTATTCTATGATGTTGTGACGATCGATAGAATTCCAGGCTCGATCGATAGATTCGTGAATTGTTGTGTCTTGTCAGCAATCAAAACCTATGATCCAACACCGCCCACCTCGGAACACACTCCCATAATCAAAATCGAGGGGCGGCCACCAAATCAATCACAAAGTCATAATATGGTATTGAAGAAATGTGCCTGATCGGAGGTGCGACCTCACTTGGCCTGCTATAGCTCCTGTTTTAGTCACATATAAGCTGACTCACGGGAGTCAGGGTTACGTAAATACCTCATACAGAATCGTACACCAAACCATCCTACTTCATTCTGGAATCTCCACCACGTACACAGTTGTTAAAGTGGTTTCCTGTATTGGTATAGAGTATGACAATATCTGATCCCGGTCTCTTTAACAACCAAACGCTTATTTCACACCGGATGGTTCTTTTACATTTCGAAATCCAAATTCATAATTGATATCAAAATGTCATATTCAATTCAAACATATCACTTTCGAAATCATACTCACTTTCGAAATCATATTCACTTTCAAAATCATACTTATTTCAAAATCATCATATTTACTAAAATACGACATTTCACTAGAAAATATCATTAAATCCTAACTTAGGTTATAACATCATTTAATCATATTCGCTTTAGAATCAAGGATTTAAATATAAACACTTCCACTTACATAATCTGAAATTTAAAAAATAGTTTAGATAGTTATAAATAGTTTAGTATAGTTTAAAAATAAATTTTAAATAGTTTGAAATACTTTAAAATAGAAAAAATATATTATAATAATTTAAATGGTTTAAGATAGTTTTAATTGGTTTAAAATAGTTTAAATAGATTTAAAATAGATTAAATAGATTTAAATTATATTAAATAGATTTAAAATAGATTAAATAAATTTAAAATAGTTTAAAATGGATTAATTAGTTTAGAATAGGTAAAATAGATTAAATTGGATTAAATAGATTATAATAGATTAAAATAAATTAAAATAGTTTAAATTGATTAAAATAGTTTAAATAGTTTAAAATAGATTAAATTAATTTAATAGTTGAAAATCTTAATAGTCGGGATTTTTTCAAAACAATATAGTTTAAAACAGTTTATATTAAAATAGATTTGAAATTAACATCAAATTTAACTATTTCTTCCATTTCAACAAATCTGGACCATATCCAGATTTCAAATCAAAGCCCAATTTCAAATCTTGAAATATCAATTTAGGCTATTCTAATTCCAACAGATTTCAAACTTACAATTTCAAACGTTTCAATAACTCAATTTTGATAAATTTCGTTTATACTTCAATTTCAACTTTAAAATTATATTTTAAACCAATTTCCAATTTCAACATTTAAAACTCAGATTTTCAAAAATAATTCAGTTTATATATATCAAATTTTCTTCAAAATATCATCTGACTAAATTCAAATTTAAGGTTTTAAAATCATTTAATTTAACCAATCCGGTGTCCGTATATAATTCTCTACCCTATGGTCAAGTGATACGAATATTTATCATTTCAATCCGCAATTATTTTATATACACGGGTATATATCATTTCAAAGCGTAATCCCGAGTTTAATTACAAATCCATGAAATCGCTTAAGTCTATCATTTCGACTCATAACGATTTCTCCGAATCTATCAGATCGTTCGGGTATGTATCATTTCAACCCATAGGGAACTTGCAGTCTTAAAACAATATAACAATATAGCATCCAATCATTCAATATTAACAATCAACATCCATTACAATCACCATTCAAACCAATCATTAACCATAACAAGTGACTGATTATCAATAACGGGTATTAATTAGCAATTTAAAATTTAATATTAAATTAATAGCGATAATATTCAGTAAAAGTCAGATTTAATTGAAATGACAATTTAAATATACCAAACATCAATTAATCAATTTCTAATTGCATCATAAATTCAATTTAACTAACAAAAGAAAATTTAGTAGTTGTGAGTGGGTTAAAACACTCACCTTTGGTTTCAAATTGATTTGAAATCCGAAATAAAGCCCAAAACTGAATAGTCTCGGAATTCGTCCAAACCAATTCCATAATGTCCGAAATTTCGATACGATCGCAGTAGAGCAAACCGCGCGTAAATCCGACCTCGTACGTAAAAGTTATACACATTAGAATTCTTACGATTTTATATTTAAAACAAACAAATAAATAAATAATAACCCACACATCACCTTCCACGTCATCTAGTTTCACCCGTTCAAAATCCTAATTGCTCCCGACAAAACCGATTGAGCTACTTCACAGCCTCCACCCTCACTCCTCGATCGCACGCCAATCACCGACGTTCCCCCCAACGACTTGACCTCCGCTACTCCTCCGTGCCAAGCGCACGCCTCCTAGAGGTCGCGCGACTCGTCAGCGACGATGAAAAATTCCAACCGCCGCCGCTTGTAGTTAAACCCTAGTCGAATTTTTCTAGGCAATCCAACCATCAATTCACCAAACCCACTACACGGATGTGATCCCCTCGTCACTCTCCATAACCTCATATCCTCCAATTAACGATCTGTCGAAGTTGATCAAAGCGCGATGAACGATCGAGATTTAATCACCAATTTTTGGCCACATAGAAACCCAAATCAAAAAACTATCTGCAGATTTGAATTGCACTCGTCGAGAGCTTCGGATAGGTATATAATATGATAGGGTTTTGAGGAGTTTGATTTTGAAATTGAATTTTTGAATTGGAAATTGATTTGGGATTTTAGGGTTTCAGCCATTGAGAAAGAGGAGATGGTCAGGGAGAATCGTCCGTACTGAAATAAGAATATGAGAAACAATTAGGGTTTATAACGGCCTACATATAGGCGGAGTTAAAAATAGAAAGGATGGACCAGATTGGATTGATCGAAACGACTACGCGACCCAAAAAACCCGTTCTGACCCCGAAACGAAACTATGTCATCTCATATATCAAAATAGATGTTTTTGGTATTTATAAATCCAATGGAATAGGTTTCAAGTACTAATTCCATTATATGAAGAAGTTAACTTTAAAATCAGCTTATTCTAAATTGATTTCGATTAAATTGATTTCTACGCGTTTCGAGTCCGTACGATCAAACGGCAAGTCTGATCGCTACAAAACTTGAAATCCTACAATAATTCATCGTTATGTATCCGGTGAAACTAGTTTCGTCGAAATCCGAGATAGTTGCCAAAATGGCTATTTTCACGTTAATTAAATAAATTAATATTAAATTAATTAAATCACTTTTTAATTTCAAATTTAATAACTAACAATTTTCATCATTTTTGATTACTTGGACATTTACAATAATTTAAAACAAATTTACATATTAATTCAGTGTTAAATATTATACCAATTATAGTGTTCAATTTCAACTGTAATTAAATCTAATTAATTATAATTTAATTCCAATGGATTGATTTAATTTGATTTCAATCTTTTTATTCAATCCATCATTACTTTAAGGACATAGTTAACATTGGTTTATATCTTATTACATTAATATCCTCCAATTTCATCTTAATTTCCATTAACGTGATATTTTAATTACATTTAATTGCAATTGACTTCCAATTTAATTCAACAGATTAAATATATAAGTGACATATAACAATTGTCACTTTTTACTTAATTTAATCACATTTATAAGTTTTATTACCTACAACAAATGTTATAACTGTTTACACAACATTGATTTTATCCAATTTCAATTATTTACATATTATTTCATAAATTTATGTAACATTTAACATATTCCTTTATTTACAATTAATAACCAATTATAACATTTCAATCATTTCCATTAATTGGAATTACATTAAAATAGTTAGCAAATTAACTCACATTAACATTGTTATATTTCATTCTGGTTATTATTCTCATTAATAAATCACAATTTTTTTCCTTCAAATATTAAATTACAAAATCTTATTAAATTTAATAATTTAATTATCGGAAAATTACAGGTCGTTACAGTGTATGTATGTATGTATGTATGTATGTATGTATGTATGTATGTATGTATGTATATATTAAAACATACCTATTCAAGTTATTTCCTTGTCACAAAGTCAACCGAAATTAAATAATTATTACAGAAAATAGTTATGACATGTGTTTACATTGTTTTGCATGCATACGTCTAAGATCAAATCTTGAATAACTCTTTGGGGTGTAAACCAAAATTATATGTATTTGGGGATTCTGATCTTAATGGACAAAATTAGTATATCTGCTTAGTACTATTGTTATATAAGGTAAATATAACTAATAAGATTAAAAATAATCTGAAATGACCCTCTACTTATTCATTTCTTTTTAATGAATTTTCTGTTGAGTTTTTTTTTTCTACATATATAGATTTATGCTTCAATGGATCACTTCCCTTTTCATATTTTTCCCAAGATCCCTTATTTGACCAATATAAAAATATCAGTATATTAAATTAAATTAGATCATATATATATATGAAGATATATATATGACTCTTTGCCTATCAGAGTAATTGAAGTTGGCAAAGGAATTTAATCACACCTTATTTCTCTTGTTCCAGAGTTTTGGTGTCACATAGCCCCTCTTTTCTGGATTTTACTTACTTAAAACTCAAGCTTGATTACAAGATCAAGTAATAACATTTTTCTTATTTCTCTTGCTTTACTTTTCAATTGTTCAACTTCCTGGTTCTAAAACCATATATATATAGATTCTGGGATTTTGTAATTTGATACTAATTGTTCTATGCTAAAATAAGAGGGAGTTTAAAATATCTCTTTCCTTCTAGTTTAACCCGGG
This sequence comes from Allium fistulosum, assembly GCA_030737815.1. NCBI lineage: Eukaryota > Viridiplantae > Streptophyta > Magnoliopsida > Asparagales > Amaryllidaceae > Allium > Allium fistulosum. The sequence goes on along the minus strand of CM060904.1, from coordinate 1,118,667,506 downwards.
GTTCATAATTCCTAATTACACAAATTTATGTATTAGATAAGGATACTCATATATCAATTTTGTTAGTATGCAAGAAACATGTGAGTGATCAAGAAACAGATTGGGTAGAAGACCAAGCAGGGAAAACACATCCATTCAGGCAGAGTACAAATGCATCACACATACTCTACAAAGACTTAGCATATATTTGAAGACAAAATGATTTTTGGCTAAGTTACAACCCAAATTAATACAGATTCTCAGGTGAACTTATCTGGTAGATAACTAATGTTCATTTATTACTAAATAGTAATATCTAAGGTGTTGTTAAGTGATGGGCATGCCTATTGCAAAAAGGGCTACTAGTTATTTAATCAGACTCGAGTTGATCATGACCTAATGCATCCAGACTTGAGTTATGCACCTAGATAGTGAGATATATTGAACATAGTGCTGTGAGAACTATAGGTAATATAAAAATGCACATGAATCTACTTCACAAATCAATGTAAGCTTTTACTGTGAATTTAAATACCCAACTAAGAATTAGAGGTTTCATTTTCAGGCTTGACATATGCTTATATCAATTATAAGCCATGATCATGCATTACTGATTATCTCAGTTTTGATTCAACTCAGACTTTAAAATATTTTACAGAATGTATATATTCCTCTCTTTCTATAATCATTTCTACTTTGCCATTTTGAAAACTAATCAGACATTGCCAAGGGAATCATGGTCACATATCAAGTTATATGGCATGATCCTCTATATCATACTTCACCAGATATCATCCAGATCAGTCATTTAAAACAGAAACCAATAACCACATATATGTAATACAAAAGTTTTTACATATTCTTTACTCAGAAAGATAGCACATATCAATCCAGAAAATACTTAAACATAATGAAGTTTTGCTTAGCCTAATTATTACAATATTTCTGCCAAATTCCTTAAGTACTCTAAATGCAAGTAGGTCTTCAGGTATCCATGCTAACAAGATTCTTATGCTTCCTTTCCTGCAGCAACATCTAGAGCTGCCTCAACAAAAATGAGACACCCCAAATGTTACAAAGCAACAAATAGGGTCAGAAATAAATTTCTGGTATGAGTGAAATCACAGGTTAAACATTTGGTAATTTCTTAATGCTACATAGAAAACATATCAATTTAATGAGAACTAATTCATACTAAATCTGAGTATTGGTGAACTTGTCTATCAATCATACACTCAAACAACCATGCATTCATTTCATCTAGATTATCATATACATACTCCTATGAAATTATTTCCAATTCCATAGCCTGACCGATCAATCTCATTTCATTTCTCTTTATATTTTGTATTTGGTCTAACTCCTTGCCATTGAACACTATGTGTGCATTGAAAAGGGGCTCAGTTCTGTTATCCCTTTTCACAGAGGCCTACAGGACTTTATCAAGTCATGCACATACCCATCATCCTCCTGATGATGAGCAGATCAAGGCACCATTCCTAAATTATTTTTATAATTTAGAGACCATACTTATTTATCTTCTGAGGATTTTATTATCACTTGAAATGCTTTGCATTCTTTTCCTTTTCTCTCAAAAATCAATAGTTAAAGAAACTCCATCAGGGGTTTTAATTAGACATAACAAGCTTTCATGCACAAATACCAAATCCCATCCCAAGGTTAATTTATTCAAATCATGTTTCTGAAATATATATATATATATATCTATAGATGTTTTCCTATATCTCACATAAATATGATGAAACCATATCCTATCTATTTATTTTTATTGAGAACATAGGACATGATTTTTCTTTAAGATAAACCCATAAAACATATTAACTTAGAGTAGGAACAACTCATCACCTATACATGATACTGCATTGTTCATGTCATTTTAATATAGACTAGGCATAAGCATAAATCTCATTATTCATGCTGCCTGCTATTTTTCCTTTGATATCCCATTTCTCAGTATAATATTCAGTTTATTTCTCATATAAAACTGGATCATTAAATCTACTTCTATGATCTAAGTACATGTTTGATTACTTATATTTTAAAACAAAAGACTGAAACCATCTTAACAAACAAAGACAGATCAAAACTCCAACCAAAAGTTCAATCAAAACATCACCCATAATTAGCATGCATTTATTCAGAAAATAAAATCAAACTAAAAATCATAATAAATTTTATACATGAAAATAACTTGGCTGCCCTTAATATGGGTCTTAGTGCCATAAATCTCAAAGTGATTACCACTCACCTTCCTTTGCTTCTCTCCGGGAGTGCTCAGGTCTGAGGACAATGTAAGTTTATTTTATTTTAATTCTGTTTTCTCCCCCTGGACAACTATTGTTCCTCCCCTGATTTAAATCATTCTGTTAGGGTTTTAAATGGAGGAAAAACCCATTCTGTCCTTACCTTACTCAGGGATTAATGTATGCATTTCTATGGCTATAAGTGCCATTTTCTCTTGGTTTCCATTTTCAGTAAAACAGTTGCCTGATTACTTTTCTGTGCACATGCTATTTGCATGATTTCCTTGCACACCATTTTTATGTGACTCGGCCCTATATTTCTTTTGTAAGCTTTATTTTTGGCTAACAAATTTTTGTCATCTATCTTGATTTATTTTAAAATACATTCATACCTATAAATATTACCAGACTAGTTGGTATGCATTTCAATTGCTAAAAGGAATTATTCCACTGCCCAAATACTTTTCTGGACATATAAATTTATAGTATTTCATAAGATATGTGTATTTAAAACTCATTCATGCCTTAGTAAAATTTTCTTTTCTTCTCATTATTTGTTGAAATATTTTATTCCCTTTTGATATTCATTTTCAAATCATTTTATTCTTCAATTATTTTCTGTTAACCAATTTATCATATATATATATTATTTAATTTTTTTTTATCTCAAAATTTTTGGGTCTCCACATACTCTCCTCCTAAAAGGAATTGTGTCCCACAATTATAAATATATCTCTCTTTTCCACTGTGCAAGAGTTTTAATCTTTATCTAAGCAATTTAAAAAAAACTTATGCATTCAGAACTAATCAAATATATATATGTTTAAATAGTACTTAAATTTATTATAGTTTCAGGCATACCTTTATGTAGAAAATAGACTAGGATATTTATCCTTCATCCTATCTTCAGCCTCCCAAGTGCAATCATTTCCATCTAGACTCCACTGTATTTTAACCAACTTTATTATTTTGTTTCTCAATTTCTTCTCCTCTCTAGCCACTATGCCTACTGGTTCCTTCTTATAAACCAGGTTTTCTTGAATTTCAACATGTGTAGGGGATTCAAGAATAGTTTCCTTGTTATGCACCCATTTTCTTAATTGAGATACATGAAATACATCATGTTTGTTGCTCAATTCCTCTGGCAAATTTAATTTATAAGCCAAAGTTCCTATCCTTTGAACAATTTCATATGGGCCTATATACCTTGGTGATAGCTTTCCAGCTTTGCCAAACCTTAGTATTTTCCTCATGGGTGAAACTTTGAGAAATACATAATCCCCCACTTCAAACTCTACTGGCCTCCTTCTTTTGTCTGCATATGCTTTCTGTCTTTCTTGTGCCACTCTCATTCTTTGCCTCACTAATTCAATTCTTGCAGAGGTTTCCTTCACATGTTCTGGTCCAAGCAATACTCTCTCACCTGCCTCCATCCAACATGCAGGAGATAAGCAAGGCCTTCCATACAAAGCCTCAAATGGAGCCATACCTATGGTGGTCTGGTAGCTGTTATTATAAGCAAACTCAGCTAAATAAAGGTGATCTTCCCAGTTGCCACCAAAATCAAGTATGCATGCTCTAAGTAAGTCTTCTAAAACTTTATTAACAATTTCAGTTTGCCCATCAGTTTGTGGGTGGTAGGCTGTGCTTAGGCTTAGTTCTGTTCCCATGGCTTCTTGGAAGCTACTCCAAAATCTTGAGGTAAACAAGGTGTCTCTGTCACTAATGATGGTCTTAGGAATACCATGTAATCTCACTATCTCTTTTACAAACAACTGAGCTAGTTTATGAGCATTTCTGTTTGAACTTATAGGGATGAAGTGTGCTGTTTTTGTGAGCCTATCAACCACTACCCAAATACTATCATTGCCTCTTCTTGTTCTTGGCAAACCATCCACAAAATCCATTGAAATGCTTTCCCACTTCCAGGTAGGCACTTCCAAAGGCTGCAGTAATCCTGAGGGTCTTTGATAATCTGCCTTAACTTGTTGGCATGTTAAACAATTTGCCACATACTTTGCCACTGCTCCTTTCATCCCTGGCCACCAATAATTTCTCTTGAGATCATGGTACATTTTTGTGCCACCTGGGTGTATTGTGTATTTTGTTTTGTGATGTTCATCCATAACTTCTTGCTTCAGTTCCTCCATATTTGGTATGCAGAGTCTCCCCTTTTTCCTTAGGTAGCCTTTTTCATCTACTTCATAATTTTCCACTGTCATGCCTTGTGACATCATATCTTTCTTCTCCTTTAAATCTGTGTCTTGATCCTGCATTTTTCCTATTTTATCAACCAAAGTTGACCTTAAAGAAATAAGGCTTAGTTTTCCATATTCAGTCATATCACTGTGTGTTTTATCTGATACCCCCATCCCTTCTTTTACTTCTACTTCACTGAGGATTGTCAAATCCTTGAATTCAGTCATCATTAAGTTTGCCAATTTTGCTTGATGCCTACTCAATGCATCTGCCACTTTGTTAGCTTTTCCCGGGGTATATAATATATCAAGATCATAGGCAGCTAGAAATTCCACCCACCTATGTTGCCTCATGTTCAAGTCTTTTTGAGAAAATAAATATTTAAGTGACTTATGATCTGTAAACAATTCAAACTTAGCACCTAATAAATAGTGTCTCCATAGTTTCAATGCATATACTACAGCAGCTAGTTCTAAATCATGTGTAGCATACCTAGTTTCATTTGGCTTGAGTTGCCTTGATGCATATGCTATGACTTTACCATGTTGCATGAGCACTGCCCCCAATCCAGATCCACTAGCATCTGTATAAACCACTAACCCTTCATTTCCCTCTGGTACTTGCAAAACTGGAGCTTCCACCAGTGCTTTCTTTAGTGATGAAAAAGCTTGTTCACACTTCTCTATCCACACATAGGGTTGCTCCTTTTTGGTTAACTTGGTCAACGGAATGGCTATTCTTGCAAAGTCTTTTATAAACCTTCTATAGTAGCCTGCCATTCCTAAAAATGATCTCACCTCAGTCACTGATTTGGGTCTATCCCATGACTGCATTGCTATCACCTTAGTTGGATCTACACTAACTCCTTGTTGTGATACAATATGCCCCAAAAACTTTACTTCATTTTGCCAAAATGTGCATTTAGAGAATTTAGCCTTTAAATCATATGTCCTCAGTCTAGACAAAACCAGATGTAAGTGTTTTGCATGATCCTCCTCTGATTTTGAAAACACTAATATGTCATCAATGAAAACAACCACAAATTTGTCTAGAAAATCTCTAAATGTCCTATTCATTAAATCTACAAAATAGGATGGTGCATTTGTCAATCCAAAAGGCATTACCAAGAATTCATATAGGCCATACCTTGTATTGAAAGCAGTGTATTTTATACTCTCCTCTTCAACCTTCATTTGGTGAAATCCAGAGGCTAAATCTAGTCTTGAGAAAATCCTTGCTCCATTCAGTTGATCAAATAGATCATCAATTCTGGGGAGTGGGTATTTGTTCTTGATGGTGACTTTATTTAGTTCTCTATAATCAATACACATTCTTAGTGTACCATCATGCTTTTTCACAAATACAACTGGAGAACCCCAGTTTGAACTGCTAGGCCTTATGAAGCCTTTTTGCTCTAATTCTTCCAACTGTTGTTTTAATTCTACTAATTCCTTTGGACCCATTCTAGTAGGCTTTTTGATGATAGGACTTGATCCTGGGATCAGCCTTATCTGAAATTCCACTGGTCTATTTTTTGGAATTCCCACAACTTCCCCAAAAACATCTGGATATTCATTCACTACTTTTTGGTCTTTTAAGGTCACTTCCTTTTCAGTCATACTCCATATTTGATTAAGACAATTTGTTTTGGCTACTTCACTCATGACTATGATGTTTTTACCATTTTCTGTTTTCAAAGAAATTGTAAAATTTTCTAAATTCAAAATTGCTTTGAATTTATTCAACCAATCTACTCCTAGAATAATTCCTATTCCAGGATATTTTAACACAAACAAGTCAGATTTAAACATATTTCCTCCTATGTTTAATTCTACTCCCAAACATTTTAATCCAAGCAGACAAGAACTACCTAGTGGGCTTTGAATAAACAAGGGTTTTTCAACTGTATTGTATGTGAGAGCTAATTTATCCACTATGTCTTGTGATATCAGAGAATGTGTAGCTCCAGTGTCATATATAACTGTGATTGGGTAATTTTTAATTAGAAGTATACCTTCCAATTGTCCAAAGTTTCCCACTGCATTTGCCTTAGCCTTGGCTTCCAGTGCTCCTACCCTTGCCCCTTTCTTGAATTCTGGGTAGTTCCTCTTAATGTGACCTTCTTTCCCACAGTTGTAGCAGCTGAATGGTGCTTTCTTAGCTGCTTGACACCTATTGCTCATGTGTCCTTCCTTGCCACAATTGTAGCAGGTAACCTTCTTCTTAACCTCCCCAGTGGCTGCTCCTTCAACTTTCTTGTCTACATTCTTCTTGTCATAAGGATGTGCTCTATTCTTCCCTTTCTTTTGATTGTTAGTTCTCATGTTTCTGAACTTTTCCCTTGCATTGTCATGTTGTTCAAAAGAAAGAGTGAGATCTATGACTTGATCAAATGTTCTGTCTTTATATGGTAGCATTGCTCTACTCAAACCAGCATTGAGTCCCTGAATGAACCTTGAATTCTTTGACTCTTCATTCCCTATGAGCATAGTTCCATACTTGGACAAACTCTCAAATTTTTGAGTGTATTCAGTCACACTCATTGGCCCTTGCCTCAACCTTATAAATTCCTCAAGCAATGTTGCCTTAGCTGTTGCTGGAACAAACCTTGCCTCAAGCATCTCCTTGAATTGATTCCATGTTATCTCATCTTCTGGCCTTCCTGTGATAATTACTTCCCACCAATCTAGTGCTGCTCCTTTGAGCCTTCTTGAAGCTATCTGCCTTTTCCTTTGATCATTAATTTGCATGTCTGCAAATATTCTTTCTAAAGTCCTCAACCATGTTTGCACACCCATAACCCCTTCAGTGCCCTCAAAGTCCTTGCCTCCTAGGTTTGAGAATGTCTTCAATAGCTTAGATAATTCCTCATGAGGATTCTCTTCCCTGTGCACTGCTCCTTCTCTAAAGGCCCTCACCAAATCTTGCAAATTAACCATTGGTGTGGTATTGGAGGGTCCTGCTCCATGACTTGGTGGTCTTCCTACCATGATTTGCTATACAATTTTTACATAGCTAGTTAGATTAATTTGTAAGTTAATTATTTCAGTAATCTCATTTATACCGAAAATAGTGTTATGTATTTAGTCTCATAAGATTTTATTTTAATAAGAGAATCTGATTTTTATTTCTGCTATGTTTAATAACATAGCTCTGATACCAACTGAAATGACCCTCTACTTATTCATTTCTTTTTAATGAATTTTCTGTTGAGTTTTTTTTTTCCTACATATATAGATTTATGCTTCAATGGATCACTTCCCTTTTCATATTTTTCCCAAGATCCCTTATTTGACCAATATAAAAATATCAGTATATTAAATTAAATTAGATCATATATATATATATGAAGATATATATATGACTCTTTGCCTATCAGAGTAATTGAAGTTGGCAAAGGAATTTAATCACACCTTATTTCTCTTGTTCCAGAGTTTTGGTGTCACATAGCCCCTCTTTTCTGGATTTTACTTACTTAAAACTCAAGCTTGATTACAAGATCAAGTAATAACATTTTTCTTATTTCTCTTGCTTTACTTTTCAATTGTTCAACTTCCTGGTTCTAAAACCATATATATATAGATTCTGGGATTTTGTAATTTGATACTAATTGTTCTATGCTAAAATAAGAGGGAGTTTAAAATATCTCTTTCCTTCTAGTTTAACCCGGGGTTCATAATTCCTAATTACACAAATTTATGTATTAGATAAGGATACTCATATATCAATTTTGTTAGTATGCAAGAAACATGTGAGTGATCAAGAAACAGATTGGGTAGAAGACCAAGCAGGGAAAACACATCCATTCAGGTAGAGTACAAATGCATCACACATACTCTACAAAGACTTAGCATATATTTGAAGACAAAATGATTTTTGGCTAAGTTACAACCCAAATTAATACAGATTCTCAGGTGAACTTATCTGGTAGATAACTAATGTTCATTTATTACTAAATAGTAATATCTAAGGTGTTGTTAAGTGATGGGCATGCCTATTGCAAAAAGGGCTACTAGTTATTTAATCAGACTCGAGTTGATCATGACCTAATGCATCCAGACTTGAGTTATGCACCTAGATAGTGAGATATATTGAACATAGTGCTGTGAGAACTATAGGTAATATAAAAATGCACATGAATCTACTTCACAAATCAATGTAAGCTTTTACTGTGAATTTAAATACCCAACTAAGAATTAGAGGTTTCATTTTCAGGCTTGACATATGCTTATATCAATTATAAGCCATGATCATGCATTACTGATTATCTCAGTTTTGATTCAACTCAGACTTTAAAATATTTTACAGAATGTATATATTCCTCTCTTTCTATAATCATTTCTACTTTGCCATTTTGAAAACTAATCAGACATTGCCAAGGGAATCATGGTCACATATCAAGTTATATGGCATGATCCTCTATATCATACTTCACCAGATATCATCCAGATCAGTCATTTAAAACAGAAACCAATAACCACATATATGTAATACAAAAGTTTTTACATATTCTTTACTCAGAAAGATAGCACATATCAATCCAGAAAATACTTAAACATAATGAAGTTTTGCTTAGCCTAATTATTACAATATTTCTGCCAAATTCCTTAAGTACTCTAAATGCAAGTAGGTCTTCAGGTATCCATGCTAACAAGATTCTTATGCTTCCTTTCCTGCAGCAACATCTAGAGCTGCCTCAACAAAAATGAGACACCCCAAATGTTACAAAGCAACAAATAGGGTCAGAAATAAATTTCTGGTATGAGTGAAATCACAGGTTAAACATTTGGTAATTTCTTAATGCTACATAGAAAACATATCAATTTATTGAGAACTAATTCATACTAAATCTGAGTATTGGTGAACTTGTCTATCAATCATACACTCAAACAACCATGCATTCATTTCATCTAGATTATCATATACATACTCCTATGAAATTATTTCCAATTCCATAGCCTGACCGATCAATCTCATTTCATTTCTCTTTATATTTTGTATTTGGTCTAACTCCTTGCCATTGAACACTATGTGTGCATTGAAAAGGGGCTCAGTTCTGTTATCCCTTTTCACAGAGGCCTACAGGACTTTATCAAGTCATGCACATACCCATCATCCTCCTGATGATGAGCAGATCAAGGCACCATTCCTAAATTATTTTTATAATTTAGAGACCATACTTATTTATCTTCTGAGGATTTTATTATCACTTGAAATGCTTTGCATTCTTTTCCTTTTCTCTCAAAAATCAATAGTTTAAGAAACTCCATCAGGGGTTTTAATTAGACATAACAAGCTTTCATGCACAAATACCAAATCCCATCCCAAGGTTAATTTATTCAAATCATGTTTCTGAAATTTATATATATATATATCTATAGAAGTTTTCCTATATCTCACATAAATATGATGAAACCATATCCTATCTATTTATTTTTATTGAGAACATAGGACATGATTTTTCTTTAAGATAAACCCATAAAACATATTAACTTAGAGTAGGAACAACTCATCACCTATACATGATACTGCATTGTTCATGTCATTTTAATATAGACTAGGCATAAGCATAAATCTCATTATTCATGCTGCCTGCTATTTTTCCTTTGATATCCCATTTCTCAGTATAATATTCAGTTTATTTCTCATATAAAACTGGATCATTAAATCTACTTCTATGATCTAAGTACATGTTTGATTACTTATATTTTAAAACAAAAGACTGAAACCATCTTAACAAACAAAGACAGATCAAAACTCCAACCAAAAGTTCAATCAAAACATCACCCATAATTAGCATGCATTTATTCAGAGAATAAAATCAAACTAAAAATCATAATAAATTTTATACATGAAAATAACTTGGCTGCCCTTAATATGGGTCTTAGTGCCATAAATCTCAAAGTGATTACCACTCACCTTCCTTTGCTTCTCTCCGGGAGTGCTCAGGTCTGAGGACAATGTAAGTTTATTTTATTTTAATTCTGTTTTCTCCCCCTGGACAACTATTGTTCCTCCCCTGATTTAAATCATTCTGTTAGGGTTTTAAATGGAGGAAAAACCCATTCTGTCCTTACCTTACTCAGGGATTAATGTATGCATTTCTATGGCTATAAGTGCCATTTTCTCTTGGTTTCCATTTTCAGTAAAACAGTTGCCTGATTACTTTTCTGTGCACATGCTATTTGCATGATTTCCTTGCACACCATTTTTATGTGACTCAGCCCTATATTTCTTTTGTAAGCTTTATTTTTGGCTAACAAATTTTTGTCATCTATCTTGATTTATTTTAAAATACATTCATACCTATAAATATTACCAGACTAGTTGGTATGCATTTCAATTGCTAAAAGGAATTATTCCACTGCCCAAATACTTTTCTGGACATATAAATTTATAGTATTTCATAAGATATGTGTATTTAAAACTCATTCATGCCTTAGTAAAATTTTCTTTTCTTCTCATTATTTGTTGAAATATTTTATTCCCTTTTGATATTCATTTTCAAATCATTTTATTCTTCAATTATTTTCTGTTAACCAATTTATCATATATATATATTATTTAATTTTTTTTTTATCTCAAAATTTTTGGGTCTCCACATAATCAACGCTACATTTATAGTGATTTGACTATTAACTATCTTTTTTTCCATCTTGCTTTTCATTCTATTACGTTCATTCATGATTTTTCACACTTGATGATTCAATGATATTACACTTTATAATGAAAAGAAATGAACAAAGCTCATAGTGATCGGATACAAGATGGTAGAAGAGCAAGAGCCCAATAATAGCTAGGTACCACAGATCGATATTGATGGGTAGCATGAATTGTCGATGTAACGACCCACAAATTAAACACTATTAATATTAAATTAATTAAAATGAATTTTTTTTAATTAAATGGTGATTTGGGTATCATATTTGTAACCATTTTGTAGATCTTTCCACGCTGGTCAATATCAACTATAAATTTGTTAAATTTGGAGTCACAGTTTGAGAGATAGGGATTTTACAAGTTATAATTGACGAAAGTAACAATTTTGGGCCAGAATAGGTACACGACTCATAATCCAACTAAACGACTGATTAAATGAAGCTATATGACCCTAGCTATCGTCTCCATCTTCATTTTTCATTCCCAATCCTGAAATCCCCTTGTTAGGCAAAATTTTAGTTCGACCTACTGTGCCTTTAGCTCAAGAAGTTGAATGATACTTGAGTAGGATGAATTCCCTATTCAAGCACGCTAACCATCAATAAAGTCGTTATGCAAATTATTATATTACGAAGTCCTCCAAAGTGAAGTCACAAGATCAAAATAGTCCAAACGGCCACTAAAGTGCGATTTCAAGATTTTTTTTATTTATGTAAGAATAAAATGCAAAGATGGAAGATCAATTCAGATCTTTTTTTCTTTCTAATAGGGGGTACATGCCTATTTATAGAAAACTATAGCCCTTAGATATTTGAAACATGTCATTTAAAATAGATGGATGGTCAAGATTCATTGCCATGGCAAGAGCTTTGGTGCTCATCATAAGATTGCATGAATTCCTTGAAAACATTGACTTGGGACATATATTTTTTATCTACTCAACATGTGGTAGCTTGATTACTTCAACCTTCAATAACTCAAAAAGTCATCATGCTATAGTTAAATTATCTCATATTACGAGAGATTTAAGAAGTCATCATGAGACGGCTTCTATATTCCAACCCTCGATGGCTTTAGTAGTCATCACTCGACAGCTTGAATATCTCAATCCTCGATGGCTTCATATGTCATTGTTCGATAGCTTGAATATCTCAACATTTGATGGCTTTAGAATTCATTATGTAATTTAAACCTTCGATTTCTTTCGAAGTCATCATGCGGATGCTCATACATTCCAACCTTTGAAGGCTTTAGAAGCCATTATTCGACATCTCGAATATCTCAACTCTCGATGGCTTCAAAAATCATCATTTCATATCTTGAATATGTTAACCTTCGATGGCTTCAGAAGTAATCATGCGACAGTTCATACATTCCAACCTTTGATGGCTTTAGAAGTCATCACTTGATAGCTCAAGTTATCGTTATGTGAAAGCCCCAAGTTATCACCCTTCGATAGCTTGTTTGATCATGTGCGACATTTTCATAGTCATCACCTTTCGATAGCCCTTAGACTCAACCTCCAATGGCACTTAGACTCATTATTCGATAGTGCTTAGTCATCATCATTCAATAACCCTTAGACTCACCATTCGATGGCTTTTAAACTCACCATATGATAGCTTATAGGTTTAACCTTCGTTGGCTCTTAAACTCACCATTCGAGAGCTTTGTAATTCCAACATGCAAAAACTACCAATCTTCACTATGCAACAGCTTGCAAACTCATCGGTAGCTTTTTGAAATCAATTTGAAATTGCTCAAAGATATCATTCTTTGATACCTCTTTGGAGTCAATATGTGATGGCTCTAACACCTCAACTTTCGACAATTCGTGAGGTCATCATGTGAGATATCAGATATATCAACGTTCGATGGCTTATGTTTGTCATCCTTCAATAGCTTTGCCATCCTTAGGTTGCACCACAATATATTTATCCTTAGTGATTTGGGTGTAACACTATGTCCAAATTTGTATAATCAACACATGTTCTTCATTTTCAGTTAGATTTCTTAACTAAAACAAGATTTGCTATTCATTTCGGATAAAACACTTCTTTAATGAATTCTTTTTCTAGCAACTTCTTTATTTCCTCTTATAATGCCACAGCTCAAAGTTTGTCAAATTGTCTTTTCTTTTGCCTTATTGGAGTAAACTTTGGATCAATATTAAGTACATGACACATTATACATAGGTTCATGCAAAGATGCCTTTGTTCGATTGTAGGAATGAGATCAGTCTTTTTTTCATGCTTTGATCCATTTTCTTTCCCAAGATTACCACTTTTGTTGAATCTTGGGAATATAAGCTCACTTCTTCCAAGTCCTCCATAGATTGTGCATTCTCCCACCCATCTCTAGAATCTGTGTCTGGCGTCATTTCTTTTAAAGTCTCACTTTAATCCTGAATGACTTGGTTCAACTCCATATGTTTTCACTTCTTCTCTTTTGACTTGATTCTTTTGCTCGTTACTTGAGGCATTTTTGATGGAAAATTCTGTTTGTTTTTCTTAGATATTAGTTCTTTAGGACTGATATGCAAGCGCTTGAAAGTTTTAGTTTAGTTGTAATTATTTAACATATGTCCATAACTAGATTCTCCTTCTTTATTGTATCGTTCAAGTGTGCTGAAATACATATCACGTGAACTGAATCATTCTCTACGGACAGATCCCCATCTAACCTTACACGGAAACTTCATTTGTAGGTGTTTTGGTGAGATGAAAGCATCAATTTCATCAAGCGCGGGTCACCCAAAGAATGCACTATAGTAGGATTGTTGATTCATCATCATGATTAAATTTAAAACATCCTTCAGTAGGGTGGAGTCTCAATTTGGAAAAATAGTCTTATTTGGCCAATTGGCATTGAGCCTTTGTTGTTGAACCCTAAGATTGGTATAAAACTTAGCTCGAGTTTTTCTTTTAGAATTCCCATTTGGTCGAATGTAATTTTTGAAAATGGCATTCACCACGCTCCCTATATCAACTAAGACTTTTAAGACAAGTGAGAGTCCAATTTGGGCGGTTATCATGAGCGGGTTGCTTTGAGGTGTCTCGCTCCCCTCGATTCCCTTGGTATTACTACTAAAGCTGGAATTTGAGCAGAACTTATAAAATATTTTAGAAGTATCTCTTCACTTATCGAGTAGATGCTTTCCTTGGCTTCCTTTATATATTTTTTCCTAGCCCCTTTACTCATGTTCTCAACATGTGGTCCTCTATGGATTACATAAATACGATTAATTAGCTGCAACAGGTCTTAAGGGAGCTCACTTTCTAAGATGTTGGTGTTATTAGTTGATGGTTTATCCCCATGAGAGGGTTTTTGGTCAGTCTTAACAAATTCTTTGAGTACCCCATTTCTAATCAAATTTTGAATAATTCCAGCTAAAACTCTACACTCATCAATCTCATATCCATTTACGTTATGAAAAGCTCAATAGTCTTCCCCACTGTTCAAGATTTGTTCTTGACTTGAATGAGGTAGGGTAATTAAGTTCATCTTTAGTAACATCATATATGTAGAAGATCGGTTGGTTTAGCTCAAGGGAATTGGCCTTAGTGAATTCGTTCCATCTTCCTTTTTGTTTTGGAGTTGCAAAGTTCTCTCTTTCTCTTTGGCTTCTTTTATTATGGAAAATCTCATCCATCCAATAAAAATTTCTACTTGAAAATGAAAATCTTGCTAATCCTTGAATCCTTGATATATTGCTCATTCCAAAATGGAGTATTTTCAATCATGCCAGATTTGACTGCCGCTAACTTTTCACTGTCACTCACTCTTTCTGCATTATTTTCTTCAGCGTTGAATCATTTTAGATAATCCCTCAGCAGTTCACCTGACTTCTGCTTTATATTGGTCAATACATTGGCATCAATAGTTAGTTCTTTCGAGGTGCGGAATTGGGGTGAAAATTCATAAGAAAATTGCTCCCACGAAGTAATTGTCTTCTCTCGGTAGCACCAGTACCATGTTTCTGGTGCTTCAAAGAATGTGGTTGGAAATAGTCTACATTTTACCACTCATAGGGCGTCATATAAGTCCATATGACTTTCAAATGCTATTAGATGATCATCTGGATCAACCGTGCCATTATATCTGATTGACCGGATCTTGACATAAGATGATAGCGGTACTGCCATGATTTCTTCTATGAATGGTGCTCACCTAAAGTTGTTGTTAACTCTTGGATCATCATCCTCTTCCCCTTTAATTTTGTTATGTCTCTCTCCATCTTATTAGCCATGTCTCTAAGATATGCCTCATCATTGTCATTATTCTTCTGTTTCAGTTTATAATCCTTTTGCAAAGAGAAATTAGTAGACTGTATGAGTGGTGACTTTGAATTCTTATTCAGCTTTTGTGTTAGATAATTCTCCTCCCTTCTTTATGGCCTTAGAGTACTTTTCCCACTGTCTTTACTTCTTAAATTGGATTCCCCAACTTTTCTACGTGGGGATTCAATTCCTTCTACTCCTTTCATTTTCTGTGACGTTTTCGAAGATTTTCGAGAGATGAACGATTCGATTAATTCATACATTGCTTGTAATTGTCTCTTCATGGCTTGGATATCATTCACTTCCTTTGACAATTCCTTTGGTGTAAACACTTATCCAAGCTTAACATTCTCTATGTTTAATTATGGATTTATATTCTCTTTAAGATTTGTGCGATGGGCTACTTCATCTTGGACGTGTACATTCACTTTCTTAATAGATCTTCTCATTTCATTAGAGTGGTTGCTATAAGGTCTTTTTGTGCCCTGAGTTCAACTCTCAATGAAAGTACGACTAATCTTAGGCCAAATTTTAGATCAGCCTTATGTGCCTTTAGCTCGAGAAGTTGAATGATAATTGAATAGGATGAATTCTCTATTCAAGCACGCTAACTATCAATGAAGTCATTATGCAAATTGCTATATTACGAAGTCCTCAAAAGTAAAGTCACGAGAGCGTATTAGTCTAAATGGCCATTAAAGTTCGAGGTTAAGATTTTTTATTTATTGATGCAAGAGTAAAGTGAAATGAAGGAAGAAGATCAATTCAAAATCATTTTTCATTCTAGTAGGAGGTACATGACCATTTATAGAAAACTCCAGCCCATGGATATTTGACATGTGTCATCTAAAATAGATGGATGGCCGAGATTCATTGCCATGGCAAGAGCTTTGGTGCTCATCATACGATAGCATGGATTCCTTGAAAACATTGACTTGGGACATATGTTTTTCATTAACTCAACATGTGATAGCTCGATCACTTCAACCTTCGGTAGTTCAAAAATTCATCATGATAGTTCAATTCACTACTACAAATCTACAATTTTCTGACGTGTTTTTGGCGTTGCTAAGGCATCGTAATATTTTTGAGTAATGCCTTAGTAACGCGTCAGAAAAACAAACGTCACTTTGGACGTCACAAAGGCGTCTCAAAAATTGCATTGTAGTGATGTCGTTAAATTTAGCGACGATGTAGCAACGGAATAGTTTAGCAGAATAAAGACGTCATAATGGCATCGCTAAATCTTTGCGACGCCATTGCGACACAACTTGAAAATAAGAATTTTGACATCACAATAGCATCATTAAATATTAAAGACGCAAAAACGACACCATTGCGGCGACTAAAGGGCATGTAAATTAAAAATATTAGCAACATATTTGCAACGACATAGCATAGTCAAATTGCTACGAAATTTAATAGCAGCTCCCTATATTTATTTCCAGCAACCACAACACAAATAAGATAATTGTTTGGTGCCAAACAAGCAATAAAATCAACATACCATCTCAAAAACTAACATATATATAACTATACCATCACAAACAAGTACAAGTTAATTCTAAACCCACAACATAATCATAGTTAATAAAACATAATGACATGACAACCGCAATTCCGAACCCAACATGTCTTAATAACACTTGGTAAAAATACATATATAATACATAAATCCATCACAAAATGTCCAAATGAAGAATTTAAATATCATGTGAGGAACTATTGTCGTCCTCACCCCTCTCCTCACCCCTCTGTTGTCGTCTATACTCCTGCATAAACTCCATCACATCCACCATACTCGTCTCTAACCTGCTCATTTTGGTCTTGCGTGAAGAAATATTCTCATCCTTAGCTTTCAACTCCTCATAGAACTTGTCTCTCATTCGATTCAACATTTCTTGTGCTGAATGTGTTATTTTTGTACGGCTGTATACAAATGAATGTGTCCTTATAACTTGTAAGCTTAGGAATTACTAAATAGATTAACCATTCATAATCACAAATATGTACAGGGGTACTAAGATTTACCATCGACTGAAGAATCAACTGTTTGTATTGCATTATAGTTACTAAGAAACAGACTATAACATGTACAGTTTTGGTTTAAAATTTTTCCATCACTTGACATTGTTCATTTTAATATGTTTTGCATTTGGGGACCCTTAATTTACATGTGGTTTGATACTAATATTTTAACCATAGGCCCTAAGCACGATTAAAGAGAGGACACAAAACACTGGGTATGATTTACATTATCATATTCCATCTGCTACCTTCTCAATCATTTATCATCTCAGTAAAATCTGCCCGCAATGAAAATACATGCAAGCATTTGCCTTTTTCTTCCCCGGTTTTTTATAATTCAAGAACTTGCATCAATCTTCACATATTTTTTCATGATGTCCTTGATTTATTAGCCGGATAATTGAGAAACAGTACAGCTTGCTCGCTAAAAAGAAGTGAACTTTCTTGCATGGTTTTTTATGTACACATACAGACATAAATGCACAATTTGTTGAACATGTGTGTGTATGTATATATATACACACGAGTGTTATGGCACGCGCGTGAATTGTTTTCCTTATAAAATGTATATGTTTAAATCAGTCAAAAAAATAATTTTTTATTTTCAAATAATATTAAGATTTGTAAATTTGTAAAAAGTATTTTGAATTTATAAAGATAGTTTAATATTAGATCCTATTTTTAGAAGCGTTTTGAATATGTAAAGCATGTTTATTTGTTAGATCATACTTTTAGGGGCGTTTAAATTTATAAAAGAAGTTTAATATTAGATTCTATTTTTAAGGGATTAAGATTTGATAATATATGAAGGGGCGTTTTTGGTAGTTCATGTTAATACCAAAAAAGTGCGACGCAAACTCTATTACAACTATTATTAAAGATATATGTATGTATATGCATGTATATATGTGTATATATGTATGCATGTATATGTATATATGTATGTGTGTGTGCATATATATATATATATATATGTGTGTGTGTGTGTGTGTGTGTGTGTACAAGGGGTCATTATGTGTTCAAACTGTATATGGAGGAAGCGCATGGAAAACAAAACTTGCAAACTTTAAAGATTTGAAGAAGCAACACAAGATGCATTAAAATCAGAGAGTAATTTTAGGACAGTTCAACATACTAGTGTCTCACCATATAAAAAACATCTACAGCAAAGGCAATATAATCATCATTAAATTAAGACAAAAGTGGATTCTTAACTTTGTGTATAAAGATTGCGCTATTCTTAACTAATTGTAATAATGCAACGAACGAAACAATACTAGGTTGATTGCGCTACAAACAATGCAACGTTGTGTTGGGTAAAATGCAAGACAAAACTAGGATCTATTTGACATTTTTATAAAATTCCAAATAACTGTTTTATATTTTCAAAGAGAACCGATTTATTTCGTGTTAAGGGTTTTTAAATTAAAATAAGGTTGTACTATTTATCCAGATAATAAAATGTAAACTAGTTAATGTAAATAATACAAATGAGCAATATTGCTTATCGAAATCAATTCATATAAATCAATAAGCTTTTTTCTGCTAACAAGATGTCAATACTCATCCTATTGTCACTCGGATTCTGTGCACGTATACTAAAATTACGTACACAATCATATCGAATCAAGCATGTTACATGATGATGATTAGCACAAAAACACAATTAGTCAATCCACATGGGGGAAAAGAAAAGGAAACTTAACATGAAAATGAAATTTTAGCAGATGGAAAAAAACCTAAAAAACAAAACAAAGAAATCTTTAGATGGATGTAAATATGCTATCAAAGATGCAGGCACTTAGGATGTCATATTTTGCCATAAAAGTAAGCTCCTACATACAGAATGCTACGAGGCATGGACTGCTGTCTGCCATAACTGAATAAGTTGGAAGGCAACGGTTTTAGTGTGATTGTTTTCCCTGTTTTATGGAAATTATATTACAAATGTAAATATAAATTTAAAAGGGAAGAAGGTTGTTAACCCCAAACAGTCTCGGGACTCCATTTCTGTTCTCATAACATAATTAGCACAAACTCGAAATCTGAAACCTTTACCTGAATAACAACACCAGTGCTAGACTAAACATTTCAGTCAAAACACATTAGTTGTAAATTAAACCCATTGGCTTATTTAATGTTAAGGTGAGCACACAATATAAAGAGTGTGAAATTACTTATTTACACACAATGACATAGGTAAGTCAATAACCAGCATAAATATAAAAAAGTAAATAAACTAATACCCCAACATTATTGCTCTACCGTAGCTTTTGGACTCCATAATCTACAGTCTGCACCAAAAAGCCAAATAAATGCCAAATATATTTCATACAAAAATAATCATGGCATGTATATTTCAATCCAGAATCTTCATGAAGACCAATTCCATCCACCACCTAACTTCTCACCTCAACCACGCAATTCCTCAATTGCTCATCGGAGAACTGAGGGGTCCACTTCTGGCCATATCGGACCAAGCAATAATTATCAAGAGTGGTCGCATCTTCCAAGTATAAAGGGTCATAGTCCTTCAATGTGGTGATTCCGATGTGCTGATTCTTCAGCTTTTACGGACATTATGACTGCTAGCACTACTACTGCTACCCTAACTCTAAAAATTCTTCTCATTTTTTTCTTAATTAATCCTCTCTTATTGCTTGTGGCTGAATGTATGGAGACCATGTTTTTTTGTGTGGCATATATAGAGAGTTGGTGCTTTGGGGGCTACTTGTTCCTTTTTGGCTTATTTTGCATCTCTGCTTGGTAGTTATGATATTTGTTATAAAGATTATGATAGTGAATATGATGAGTAAGTAAATTTACAGAGGGGAAAACATTCCAGAATTCCAAAAGAAAGAAAGAAAAGGAAAAACAAGCAACACAAAAATACTGAAAAAGGTGAACCTTTCCATCGGGGGAGATAACCAGATACAGTATTCTGAATGTGTGTCCAGTAAGCGTAGCAAGCTGTAAAGAATATATGATAAGCTGAGTTTCATTGTTGGGTGCATAAATTTGTAGTAATATTCAAGGAAAACAAGTACCTTGGTCATTGTTGGGTATGGCCAAACATTTATTTGGTTTTGGGAGTACCCGTGTGTACTGACAAGTTCATTAACATTCTTGGACCAAACAAGATTGCAAGCCTGCACAGCAATCAATAATTTTGGTTTTCTTCAGAGCGGTTGATTCATCGTCGATATCCTAACAAACGAGAAGATAAATACTAGTGAGCGTTGCATACTTGATCTGTACTATTAGTTGAGTCAATAAAATTTCATAAATACTAGACAAACATATATTACGTGTAATCAAACTGATCCCCAACTATTTCTGCCCAACAAACTAAAATTTGACCAACTGATACTTTAAACAAAAATTCCATTTGCTTCTCAAGAGCAGTATGATAATGTGTTATAACACAAAAAAACTACCTGTGCTATAACACTAAGTTAGTTTATACATTGTACATCCCGACTTGAACTCAAAAGGGGCCCGGGTGGCATTAAAACTAATTAACACATGATTGCTAGGAATGTTATATGAAGACGTCTTTGAATAAAACAATACATTGCTTCGGTGTTCATATTCCTTTATGCTTTTCCTTTTTTATAGCCTTTAGATCATTAGAAGCTGCCATGACACTATTTCCCGAGCATACTGAAGAAGAAGGGACAATTGGTTCGAGGCCCTTTTCAACACCGTAGTTTAAGCTATGTACATTAACTCAATTTTCACCTAATATACTGTTAGTAACCTTATCATTTATACATTTACTTGCATACACATCTTGATGGCAAATAGCTTTCATTAACCCTTTTGCCTTTTCCTTTTGCTTTTGCTTCGCTTTACATCTATCCAAACTCTCATTTGTCACCTTAGAGGGTGATAAAGGTCTTGAAAGGTGAGAAAAAATTGTCAAACCAGAGCCATTATTTGCATGCAAAGGCTTCGAATTTGATGCTACATCATATTTTTGAAACTGCCTATGTTGCCTTCTTTAAAACTTGTTATTGACATCAACTGGATTGATTTTTGAGCCGTTTCCATTGTCTAAATTGCTTCTATTATTTCTATCGACACTAGTTAACTCGGAGAAAAGCTCTTAACTTAACGGATCTTCAAATGAATAACTCATCCAAGGTTCATTCTATAATATCATCAACTTGAGCACTTCCATGTCCTTACCTTTCGTTTGCAGCTGCGTTGAATAGTTTAGCTGGTCCTCTCCATGGTCTGCCAAGTGTGGTACATCATCCCTAAATCTTACCGATTGTCCTCTCTATGACATATTATTTATTAGTATTCTACTCGTGAAATATATGTTGCAACCTGCCATTCAATTTTAATATGATTTTAGGTAGGGTTATTAGCATTAGAACAATTATTTCTATTACATATGAGGCAAAATTGTGATCTTTACCTACTGACGTTTGTTTCATTACACTTAACGAGTCCAAAGCTAAAGAAAATCTTACTTTGTTTTTTTCTTAGAGCACAATATTCAAAAGAACCATAGTATATGCTACACAGGTAGTTATTGAAGTAGTATATATCATGAATTCTCTTAAAGTAATGTGATCATAATCTCTTTTTTTTACTATATACTCTGACGGTTTAAAGTTGCATTGAAAATTTTGCATGTGTCAGTGTCGATATTTCAATTGCTTCTACACCTGACTACAATTAGTTCTCCCAAACTTGCACAGTTAAATTATTTTCAGCTTAAATTAATTCTTGGACCAAACAAGATTACATTTGTTATACAGATTAAATTAAAGGATAAATTATTTAACAAAATTAAGTATGTACCGTAGTTAAGCATGAATTCATAATTCCTTTGTATTGGGAAAGTTGGCCTTGACAGTCAGCTTAAAAATTGCTCAGACCAGAGCTGCGTGCATCTTCCGCGCGCACCACCCACACATCTAGATCTGCACTTCCTCAAGTAACAGACTGCCAACCGCCTCCTACCCCGACCCAATTTTGGAAGGCCCAGTTTGAGTATAAGATGTTGGCCATGGCTGTTGCAGATGATAACTTGAAGGAAGAAGATGAGTTTTGGAAGACAGTAGATGATTTTGAACTTGTGCACGTGCACAGGAGTATTCTTGCACTCAAGAACAAGAATGATTAACAGAAACAAGAAAAAAAGTATTGTTCTGAGGTGGCAAAAATGAGCAGTTGATTGTAATTCTCAAGAAAATCAAGAACTTGTCTAAAATAAAATGCAACTTAGAGAAAATATCAAGAATTGGAGGAAATTTATGATGGATGACAAGGATGCTGGAAGGAATATAGGTAGATGCATAATCATGTACATTTGGGCATGAATGAACAAAAACAGAGCTTTAAAATTTCACAGAGGGTTTTAACAAGATTATTTGGCAAGATGATATCAAGTTTTAGTTACAGGAAATCCAGATCAGAGAATTAATATTGAAAGATTTAATAACAGAAATATGAGAACTTGCAAATTACCGAACACTAAAGAAAATTATGTCAAAGAACAAGAATCAACAGAAATGAAAATGGGATGACTGTAACAAGGGTGAATGGCAGATCTGTTTACAAGATCCAAGTTGCAAAAGTTATCAAGAACTGTATAAAATCTAAACTGCAGAAAATATGAACAAACTGAAATTGAATATAAGCAGAAAATTAAGAACAGGAATTGTAATAGGAAGATCAACAAAGAAAGAACAAACGAACAAGAATTATCAAAGAAGAAAATGAACTGAAATTAAATTGTACCGGAATTAAAAGAAAAATGTAAATGAACTGAAATGAACTGCAGCCTAAAGAACCGAGTTGAACGAAAAAGTGTTTTCTTCAGATTTCTTTTCCCTTTACCAATGCCTATACCAGTATATATATAGACATACTCGTGTACAAACTTCACTTGATTCAACTCGGCCCAAATACAACCCAGATAAGAAGTGATCAATCTTGTTAGGGCTGTTACAAATTTCTTCACGACCTTTTTTTTTCTTCCGTTCGTTTTTTCTCTTCCCCTTATTTTTTTAACACAAGGCAGAGCGCTTAAATTCAGGCGCACGGTTAAGACTAGGAGTTCGGGTGCAACGCAGATCTGGGGTTGCTAGTTCGGGGACGGTTGTGAGGGGCTCTAGTGGAGGGTTGTAAGGGTTGCGACTCTAAGATGAAAATTAGGTTTTTTCAATTTGGGAAGAAGTCGTCAAGAGGGATATGAAAGAGCAACGGCTCAAATGAAGTAGGCTGTGGATTGCCAAATTTTGAGCGTTGGATTTTTGTAATACGAACCGTTCATTTGAGAAATATAACAGGGTGTGGATTGCTAAAATTCAATGACGTCATCCATGCATAGGTAAATCTCTATGCTTTTGTGGCGCTAGGAGAAATTAAAAAATAAAATGAAGATAGGCGTCAATATGGCGTCGCTAAATTTCATTGACATCGCAAAGATATGGGTAATTTTCAACACATTTGCGATGTCAAATTGAAATCGTTGTAAGATTCGTGGTGTCAGCAACGCATAGCTAATTAGCGATGTCATTGTGATGCTTTACCGATGCCTTACTAACGAGACTAAATTTAGCAACGCCACACCCACGCCGGATCGTTATGGCGTTGCTAATCGACGTCAGAAATCAGCCACTTCTATTGTAGTGATTATCTCATATGTCTATAGATTCAAGTCATCATGCAATAGCTCATATATTCTAACCCTCGATGGCTTTGGATGTCATTACTCGACAGCTTGGATATCTGAACCTACGATGGCTTCAGAAATCATCATTTGAATGCTTGAATATCTCAATCTTCGATGGCTTTAGAAGTCATTATGCAATAGCTCAAATATCTTAACTTTTGATGGCTTCAGAAGTCATCATGCAATAGCTAGAATATCTCAACCTTCGATGGCTTTAGAAGTCATCATGTGGAAGCTCGTCCATTCCAACATTTGAAGGCTTTAGAAGTCATTAATCAATAGTTCGAATACCTTAACCCTCAATGGCTTCATAAATCAACATTTGATAACTCGAATATCTTAACCTTTGATGGCTTTAGAATTCATCATGTTACAGCTCATACATTCCAACCTTCGATGGCTTAGAAGTCATCACTCGATAGCTTAATTTATCATCATGTTATAGTCTTAACTTGTCACTCTCAAATAGCTAGTTTGATCATCATGCGGCATCCTCGTAGTTTTCACCTTTCGATGGCTCTCAGACTCATTATTCAACAGCTCTTAGTCATCACCATTCACTAGCTCTTAGATTCACCATTCGATAGCTTTTAGACTCATCATTCAATAACATATAGGTATTAATATTCGATGGCTCTTAAACTCACCATTTGATAGCTTTATAATTCCAACATGCGATAGTTGCCCATCTTCACTATGCAACAGCGTGCAAACTCACCGTTCTATAGCTATTTGGAGTGAATGTGCGATGGCTCAAAGATATCATTCCTCAATAGCTCTTCGGAGTCAATATGTGATGGCTCAACACCTTAACTTTTGATAGTGCATGAAGTCGTCATGCGATAGATTAGATATATCAAACTTTGATGGCTTATGTATGTCATCCTTCAATAGCTTTGTTTGTCATCCTTCGATGGCACCACACTATATTTATACTTAGAGATTTCGGTGTAACACCTCTTAATCTCTCGCTGATGATGGATCAAAAATTTAGTTAACCAAAAATTGTTCAGAAATTCAAAGTGCATGAACCCTACCTTATAATACATCAAATTGATTATGTCAAGGGGAGATGACAAATGTTCGTTTTTGGAGATGGATCTATGGTGGTTGGAAACTGTAAAATAAATCTAACTTGCGTATTTTAGGGTTTCACAATCAACGGTGAAATAATGACTATGGAGAGAACAAAGGGTGCGGTCATGTAGAGGACATCGAGAGGAGTTAACCCATATGGGTAGATCATGCTAGAGGCGCTCAATTTCATTGAAATTCTTAGATAAATTGGTGGCGGCATGCTTTGATTCTAGTGGAGGTGTTCTGGCGGCGTTAGACTTGTCGGGGATGGTGTGACAACCTGCTCCTCCTGACACTCCAATCCAAAGTCTAGTGTGACTTTCAGACTCGCGCCATGCCGAGAAATACGGACCGTCGGGGTTTACAACACATCATAACATAGAGACTAATACAAGCAGATATAGTCTAAGATATACTGCACTTTCAAAACTCATAATGGAAGGAATAAAATGTATAATATAGAAAAATATCAATCTTGGAAAATACCCAAATCATTGTCTCAGAAAACCAATACACGATCCAATACAAAGTGCATAGAAAAAATCACTCCAAGTCTAACAAAAGAGATGAACTGTACTGGGAAGATAATAAATACATGGGCAATAGATATGGTCAAAAGCAGTCTTCAAAGATAAGCTCGACTCTCCAAGTATCAAGAATGGGCCAGTCACCTGCTGCCCTGTCCACTTATGGTGGGGAAAAAGATGGAAAAAGAATGGGTCAGACATAAAGTCCGGTGAATGAGTACAAGTTTAATATGATGATCATATGCAATTACTTTAACACCACTCTAAATGATATAGGGTGTGATACAAGTGTCCACGAATTCCTAAGGTCTGTTATTTAAGGGCTCTTTTCTAGTACATTCCTACACTACAATTTGTGAAGGCTAATTCAACGGATCAAACTAAGGTTCGAATTTCATATCTAACAATCGGCCAATGCTCATAGAGCTACTCAATATGTAAGACACCGCCCTCTTGGCTGCTAACAATGGAAGATACAGCCACTAGGCTACTATGGAATCAATTCTCACTGCTATCATCGCCACTAGGCTACTGGGAATGATTTCCTTTCAATGTGCCTGGAGAGGAAGAACCTGAAATGCCAACTTAGCGGAATGTCTCATCGTCTATATTCACTTCCACCTCTCAATCGTAGCATTGCATGCTTTGGGTCCTCCTTTCTAATTATATGTACAACAGGAATCATGCATACTAGGACCTTCCATTGTGTTGGACCCACTAAATCTGGCATCCGTTCCAGTCTATACGCCTACCGTTGGAGCTCCTATGAGTGCCATTTGCGAAAGTAAAACACCTCGCATCGATTACTATCCTATTGGGTAAACAATATTTACCTAATATCGCCATGACCTAGCATCCGCTCCTAGGGAACTAACTTCCCTACAAGTGCTAACATGCTTCTAATTTCCCTTATATAAGCCCACAACAATTCACGTTTTATATAATTTTTATTTAAAAAAAATTCGGCCTTAGGCCAAGGTTCAATTCTGCAGTTTTCAACATGAAGGGTCGACCGCTTATACCCAATGGTCGACCGCTGTTGGTCGATCGCATGGGTTTCCAGGTCGACGAGTCACAAGTAAAAATAGGGTTCATTCCAGTTTCGATTGTCGATTGTTTATTTGTTTAATTCAGGTCGATAACATTATTTGATTAACCCCAATTACTGTCAATCATCAATTTGCAATTAATTTTAGGGTTTGTTGCTTTAGGGTTTCCAATTTCATGAAATAAGGGGTATATACGTCAATTTCCAAGTAACAGTCTACTGATAATTTAAAGATAGGGTTTTAGATCCAAATCTAGGGTTAACATATTAATTTTGGATTTAGCATATTCAATGTAGGGTTCTCTAACATCCCAATCAATTAAAATAGTTTAAACCACCTACAATAATCAACTTATCAAAATTATGCCCACTCACCTCGAGCCTAAGATCTTCCCCATGCTTGCGTTTGGCAATTGTCCCACCAAATCGATAGCTCCGCCTCTACCTTGATTTATTTACTTCTGATCTTCTCGGTTGAATTGATTTGATTTTTATAAATTTTTAGGATTTAGGTTTAAGCAAAATTTTAATAGAGTTTAGTTACAGTAAAGTTTTAGTTGAGAATTTAGGGTTCCATTAGCTTAGTGTTTACAGGGTTTTTTTTTAGTTTGGGCCATTAGATTAGCTTAGGTAATATTTTCAAAAAATCTGGTCCACTCATCATAGTCTTCAATTACAAGGAAACAATCTAGTTTGTTCATCTCGTCTTTGTTAAATCAATAACACACGATTTTACTTACTTTTGGGTCAACCACCCCCTACCATGGTCGACCGCTACCGATCTACCTTGAACCCTTACGGGTTAACTGGTGGCCTTATAATTTTTTTTAAAATTGATTTTAAATTTTTAATTCAATCCAACGTCCGTAACTTTTCCTTACTAACTCGGATTTCGAAGTGTTTATACATGAAAATCGTCCGAAAAATCTAAATGAACATAATGGTGCAAGTTTCATAGCCGAATTCGGATGTCTATGAAACTTTGATTTTAAGTCCTTGTTTTATTATAAATTAATTTTCTTATTAAATTTCCATCTAAATTTCTGTTAAATTTCTAAGGTGTTACATTCTTCCCTCCTTAAAAGAATTTCGTCCTCGAAATCTCAAAGGATGGAGAAATGTAACTCATACACATACATTCCAATAGCTATAGTCATCTATTCATCCATCATCCACGAGAAATGTCCTTAGACCTATTATGTACATATATTAGCAACGGGAAATGCACGTGAATCTATACTTATGCAAAAGTAGGCGGTCTACTGATCTAGTCGACCTTCTATCATGCAAAATGCTCATGCTATTCATCCAAATATATCTAACATTCTAAATGATATACTTGTAATTCTATATGCATTCACAGCCATTTGAACATATGCAACAGGCATATGAATAACATCCACTAGCACAACAAATAATCAAGAAATAACATGCAATAATATATAAGTGTACGTGTGTGTACCTAGAGGATATATTGTCCTAACGTGTAAAAGAGTACCATGCGAACAATACATCCATATACGTCCATTAACATTCATCGTCCATAACATGTCATGCCGACACGTTTATAACCATGCCTACCATCCAATGGTCTCTACCTAAAGGGTATACCACCTAAGTCCTACACATAGGTAACCTATACTTAAGAACTAAATTGAAAACCTACTTGAAGAGTTGTGCGTAGGTAGCATAAATTTTCTCCTCGGGCTTCCATGTATTCTCCACTGGGTTATCTCCTCATTGGACTTTAACAAGTCTGATCCCCTTATTATGAAGTCACTTTGTACCATGCTGTAGAATACGAGTAGGAGCACAGTAAACAAGTGACTCTCGCTCTATCTCAACTTTCTCCAACTGACTCGGCTCAACCACGGTAGTTGTATCATGCAAACACTTTAGCAAGTGCAACACATGGAAAACATCATGTATCCCTGCTAACTTCTCTAGAAGCTCTACTCTACATGCCACTTCCCTACTCTAGCCACTATCGGGAAGGGTCCTACAAATCTCGATGCTAGCTTCCATGTACCACCAAATCTCATCACATGCCTAAAAGGTGAAACCTTCATGAATACCATGTCTCCTCCCATTACGAACTCTAGCTCTGTACGTCTCCTATCAGCATAAGATTTTTTCTTATCCTAAGCGGCCTTCATTCTTCACTACGCCATAGATGGCCTTCTACAACAGATTTGCATGGTGTTGCCAGCTAAAATGTTGCGATAGGTATGCTGATTTTTGTCTATTGCAACACATGCTTTAAGGTGTTAGCATAGATATCAGCAAAATGTTGCAGTAGCTATAGCTGTATTCAAATTAAAAAATTAATAAAATTAGCAATCCGCGTGAATACGATCCAACGATCTATATTTAATCCGACTGTTAAAATGGATCACCGCTGCACTTTTTACCAAATTTTCGTTTTCCCGCGTATGTTGGTGTAGATCCCCTTTCAGTTTTCAATTCATAATTCTCAAATCAAAAAGCAAATTCACGAAATCCAGCAAATTCATACTTCCAATTCGCATATGCTTTTCGACGTCAGATTGGAATTCGGTATCAGACTCCTAGAGCTCCGGAATCAGATCCGGCATGAAGTGAAAAGCGCCACCTCCTTCATACTCCTCAGAAAAACCGAGTGCTTCTCAATGCCTTCAAAGCTATGTCTGATTATTTAGACGCGAGTTATGGGGTTTCGACACAGCGGCAGGCAAGGGCGGAAGCCAGTATTCACCGTGGATCTGATGAGAGTTTCGAAGGATGGACGTCTACTCCAGCTTTTGATTTTGACAATGATGGCAAATTCGATGCTATGCTTTTCGACCCTAATTCCGTGTGCTGTAGGCTATTGATAGAATCTTTCTGTTGTAATGATGACCCAATTGGTGATCTTGTAAGTGACAATTCTACTATCACAGTTGTAAATGCATATGCTGCTGCTAGTGATGATATTGCAGCTGTTGTTCTTAAAGACGCTGGGTTTGCTACTGAAACGTGGGCTGAAATGGCACTAATTTCTTCTGATGGTATAGTTGCTGGCAAAGCAAGAGCTGTTAGCGAAGTTACTATCGAAATTGCAACAGGTGCCTGGGAAATAATATTTCAACCGAAGCTGCATTGACTCTGGAAGAGATGAATGTGCTTCGGGGATGTAAGTTGCAGCAGTTTGGGGATGGTGGTAGTGTAGAGGTTCGTGCTGCCGAAGTCCGTGACCTGTTCGATGAAATGTCAATTTTGTGTAGAGGTTCGTGGCAGTGTAAGTTGCAGCAGTTTGGGGATGTAAGTTACCGAAGTTTGGGGATGGTGGCAGTGAAGGGTAATGTATTACTTATTAACACGCAACATGTTCGATGAAATGTCAATTTTTATTTATCATGGTTTCAGGTCTTTTACCAAGGCAGAGCTAAAAGCAAGGTTATTTCAGTTTTCACTGAACAATTTGCTAAGAATGATGGCTGGAAAAAGGTCGGATGATTCAGAAGAAGCCATGAAAGAGTTGCAAAAGTCAATCATCGAGGAGGTGTTCAAATTCGCAGGAGGTGATCATTTGTGCATCATTTTACGTCGTTTCAAAGAAGGCTCGATCTTCCGAAATCGGATGAATCGGGCGGTGCCTCGGACCCCCGCCGGCGCTGCGCCCGGACCCGCTTCTCGGCTCGCCTTCGGCTCGTCATATATTCGTCAGTGTCGATGTCTGTATAAATTGAAACTGCATATGTAATGAGTGAACTGAGTGATGTAGTGAGGAATATCTGTATATGTAAATATCAGTGTTATATATCATTGAATTGTAAAATAGTGGAGTCAGGAATTTGTACTATTTCTAATGTTGAAATAAAATATTTATTTAAATAAATTACTGTTTGAATATCAAATTCTGTGCAAATAGCATTTTATTAAATAAATATTTATTTCTATTAAAAAATCAAACATGCTCTACATTGTGGGCCCCACAAATTCAGAAAGTTAATATCTATAGAAACATTTTGGAATGTTGGTACAGACACCTATGGATGTTGCTATAGACCCAAATATGGTTCTATTGCAACAATATTTCTTATGTTGCCTTAGATAGTCAAAATGTTGTCTTTGAGGTCTGCGGCAACGCGGCAAAATGCATCACCGAGAAAGTGTTGCCTTTGCCCTTTTTTAGCCTACAGCAACATTTTTTGGCACTTCCTGCATCACTTCTTTGGTGTTGCAGTATGCAATCTATGGCGTAGTGCTTCTACGGATCAAATCCAACTTCTCTAATGTCTCACTAGCCACATCCAGCCCAAGAATAATCATATTCATCGTATCCCACTAAAACGACGGTAATCTACATGGTCTATCATACAACACCTCAAAAGGTGTCATTCTAATGCTAGCCTGATAACTATTGTTGTAGGTAATCTCAAACAATGGTAAGTGATCCTCCCAAGAACCTCTAAAGTCCAAAATGCACATCCGTAACAAATCCTCCAAAACCTGATTCACTCTCTTCGTTTGTCTGTTATTTTGCAGATGACAGGCAATGCTCAAGATCAACTCAGCCCCTAATGGCTCTTGAAGACTCCACCAAAACTCACTAGTGAAAAGCGGATCTCGGTCGTTAATTATGCTAATAGGAAATCCATGTAACCTAATGACCTCTCTCATGTATAGAGCCAACAACGATGTTGTCCTCATAGTACTCCTCACTGGCATGAAATGAGCACACTTGGTCAACCAGTCAACTATGACCCAAATGCTCTCATTCCCTCTCCTACTCCTAGGTAGATCATCTACAAAGTCCATAGAAATACCCTCCCACTTCCATTAAGGAATATCCAATGGCTATAACAATCCTCTCAGCTTCTTCTGCTCTGTCTTTACCCTTTGGCAATTCATACACTTAGCCACATAATCAGCTACTTGCTTCTTCGTACTGGGCAAATAGAAGACTCACTCTATATGATGATACATTTTGTCACTGCCAGGATGAATAGTCATCCTAAAACGGTGAAACTTTGCTAGTACTGCATCTATCAAATCCATATTGCAGGGAACACAAAGCCTATCATCTCTTTGTAACCATCCTCTTGAGTTAATAACATAATGCCTTTAATGACATGGTGATTCTCTTCTACCAATCCTCTCTATGATATCTACTAGCTCCTTATCCTCATTCTACCTAAATACGCTCCATCATTGTAGGTTGACATCTAAAGCTGCTAGCAATCCAGGGGTAATATCTAATAATGGTTAGAAATCAAAGGTAGAAATATACTTAAAATGTCTCCACTTCAAGAACAAGGGACTCAACATTTCATACCGTCTACTTAAAGCTTCTGCACTATAGTACCCTTGCCCGGGGTATAAGAGATATTAAAGTCATACGATGCCAAAAATTCCATCCACCTCTACTGCCTCAAATTCAAGTCCTTTTGGGAGAATAAGTACTTCAAAGACTTGTGATCCGTAAATAGCTCAAACTGCTCCCCTAAAAGATAATGCCTCCATGACTTAAGCGCAAAGATAATGGCTATCAACTCAAGATCATGTATAGGGTAGTTGCCTCAAATTCAAGTCCTTTTGGGCCTTCAATTGCCTACTTGCATAACTCACCACCCGTCCTACTTGCATCAATACCATGCCTAACCCTGTACCATAAGCACCATAGTAAACTGTAAAAGGCTTCGCCCCGTCTAGTAATACCAAAATTGATGCACTAGTCAATACCTCCTTCAACTTGATAAAAGTATCTTCACACTTCACATCCCATGAAAAGACTAGATACTTCTTGGTAAGACGGGTCAGTGGGGTAGAGATCTTCACAAAGTCCTTAATGAACTTGCAATTGTAACCCATCAAATCAAGTAAACTTCTCACCTCCTTTGCATTCTTCGAAACATGTCAGTCTTGAACTGCTGCCACTTTACTGGGATCAATTGCTACGCCACTTTCTAAGATGATGTGCCCCAAAAAGAGTACCTTCTCTCTCCAAAAGTGGCACTTTGAAATCTTTGCCTTAAGCTATGCGCATGGAGTGTACTGAGCACTTCTCTTAACTATAACTCATGCTTCACCTCACTCCTCGAGTATACAAGAATATCATCCATAAATACCATGTTGAATTTGTTGAGAAATCCCCTAAATACTCGACTCATCAAATCAAAGTAGGCTAGTGCATTAGTCAATCCAAAGGGTATGATTAATAACTCATACAATCCGTCGGGTGCACGGAATATCGTCTTTTGAATACTTTCCTTGACTACACGCAACTGATGGAATCTGGTAGCCAAGTCAAGTTGTGAGAACACCCAAGCTCTAATCAATGGATCAAAGAGATCATCATGTGGGGCGGTGGATAATGATTTTTGTTTGCCAGTTTATTAAACTCCCTATAATCGACGCACAGTTTCAGAGAACTATCCACCCAGGTGGAAAATATGATTAGTGCTCCTCACTCAAAAATGCTTCTCCTGATAAAACCCTTCTCCAACAACTTATTGTTTGCACCAAAAATTGGCACAAACACCAAATAAAGGTTTTGTAGAGAAATAAATGAAGAATATAACATGAAAATGGAGGAATACAGTAATGAAATAGCAAAAAAATCAAAGTAATAACAAGAACACAACGATTTATAGTGGTTCGACGTTGTTTGTATGCATCCACTTTGAATAGATTGCTTTATTAATCAGTTTGTAAACTAAGTACAATATGGATCGGATGAAAATCCTTAGTTATAATAGAGTACGAAGAAATTAGCAGCATAAAGGTCCTGAAAATGAACAACCAAGCCTGCATTTATAGATGAAGATGGCAAAATATCTTCCTGAAAATTCGGCAGAAGGATCTCCAAAACCATTTGGACCCATTAGAGGGATCGCATGACCCAAACCCCAAAGAATAGGGATCGGTGCCGATCCCTATTTTGAAGGAATTTGAGGGTGCGATCTCTATGGTAGCTTTCCCATGTTGTAATGTGTTTAGCCTCCAAATTTCATGTCAATTAGATTAGTAGAACATGAGTTATTGCTTGATCTTTGCTTCAATGTGAATTGTTCTCTGATTTTAGTCGATCCCTATTGAGAGAAGAGGGTCGATCCCTCTTATTCCATCCTTTTGAAGTGCGATCCCTAGGGTAAGCTCCCTAGGGTCCCCACATCTTGCTTACAAAATCTCAAATGCATGGACTTATGGATCTTGAGATATTAATTGTTTTCTATTGAATTGCACTTGTTTCCTGAAACATGCCGATCCCTATGTTGGAGAATGGTTATAGGCGATCCCTCCTCTATGTTGAACTACATTCCATACTTCGCACATTCTGCATTGCATATCTCTCAATTCTGTTCGATCATGACTTCATATTACCATCTATACTCGACATCTAGACCCCACGATCATCGTTTTGGACTTACTAGCCTTAATGATAGTCGAATCTAACTTGTCCAATCAGTTCGAATATAGCTGGATCAAAATGTCAGACAACACTTGCCCCCCAAAGTACGTCTTGTGCTGCACATGATTTGCTTTGAATTGCAGCAGGTTAGAGTCATCGAAAAGTAATCCATCCAGTTTTCTAAATAGTCGCTATTCTTCTGTCAAATTATTTTCCCAAAGTGTTATATCTCTTTTTGATCGTCATGACGCTTGGTCAATTTCCAATAACATAAATTTAGGATTATATTCCGTCAGCTGATATCTGTGTCCGGTTCTACGAGACTAGTAAGCTTTGGCTATCTGACCCAGTCTCGACCTTGAAAGCTTCAGTTTTAAATTCAATTTCCATCGATTTCAAAAATTGAACTTTTAGACTATACACGTGCACATTTAGGTACATGTTCTCATCATTGGCTCCTCAACGAGTTTGGATGCGTTTGGACGCTCATAGGTCATTGCCAATTTTCAACGAGTTACATGCAATTTCATTGCATTTTGTATATATGTACTTTACATAATCTTTATATCCATGCTTGCATGCATATAGGCTCATAACCGGTCCTTTTTTTATGTACATAGGGATCGACATTCTTTTAGCCGATCCACCCTCTTTTTTTATATGTTCATAGGGATCGGCATTCTCCTAGCCGAACCCTTCTTCCTTTCTTCTGACTTCGTGAAGGAAACAAGGCAACCGACCCCTCTAGCTTCATATATAAGCCAACACTTTCCATCCCACAATTCACTTCATTTCACTTCCATTTTCCTTTATCCTTTTCAATGCCGAACCCTTCTTATTTTATCATTACAGCCAAACCCTTCCCCTTTTCTTCTTTCCTCAGTTTAGAAACAAAATCCATTGTAATCCAACCTACCTCTACAAATCTGATCCTTCTTCCCTTCAACCTTGATCATCTCCCAGCCATTCATCATCACCGCTAACACATATATATATATATATATATATATATAGGTTTTCATGTCTTTAGCCTTTAAATTATGACGAGAATTGGGTTCGATTGTGTTAATTCATGGGGAGATGAGATGGGTGATGATGATGTAGGGTTCAACGAAGTAGTAAAGGAGGAGGAAGGAAAGAGCGTAGGATTAAGGAAACGTAGGGATAAGTCGTAGTGAAGTATAGTGGAAAGGGATTGGTGATGTTGAGTGTATGAGAAGGGATCGATTATAGGTTTCTTTTTAGAGAGGGGTCGGTCGTTTCATTAAGTGGAGGAGGGATCAGTTGGAATGTTGGAGAGTTATGATGTGGCCAATTAGAGGGATTGGCAGTGTTGTGTTGTGGATGGAGGGATCAATTTCTTTTTGAAGTGAAGAGGGGTCAGTTGTTATGAGGGATAGGGATCGACATAAATAGGGGTCAATATACATAAGGGTCGACATAAATAGGGTTTGGCATAAATAGGGATTGGCTATTTGTATGTGGTCGATTCTAAGCTTTGAATTGAACTTGAAAACCAATCTATATTCAACTGTTTGAACAATTAGAACCAATCTCATCTCAATGAACTTGAACATATGACGATAATGAACAATAGGACTTACATATCCAATATCGAACTCGAAATTGAACGACCAAACTCCTGGGACTTAGAACATGAACTAAAAATTAACATATAGACATTAATAATGGACTTCACACTTTGATATGCCGATGGTCAAAGCTTACACAACCGATCAATCTAAGTGCCAGTTGAGACGGTCAGTGATGACAGTCACTTTGGTTGGAATCCAAAGCCTCGTCACTTCTTACTTTGCTTTTAATTTTGAACCGTTTATCTCTAAACTACATAACACTGCACCACACTAGCTTACACTTAGCATAAAGGTACATATAAAATTTTCTAATCTCGATTATCTACCGAGTTTAGTTGATATGGACTCTAGACGTTTAGAGCGTTTAACTGTAATGCTTTCTGGACAACCTTCATAATTTAGCGATCCTGGAGCTGAGTCGAGTTCTGCAACTATCTTCGGCAGACTTTCTTCTGATCGTTAATTTGAGAAACTGGAGGTTTCTGGACTGTTGATCGACCTTTTTTCTAATGTCTCATCCTTTCGACGAAGATATAAGTCCAGCTCCCGACGTTGTAGAAGACGCTATATTTCTAGATAATCCGACAGATTCCCAAGCCTCTAGAATTGGCGAGGTCACTCATCGCAGCTTATGGTCTAAACATGGGATTCTGTTTGGAGATTTTCTGGTTCCTTCAGTGAATGATAGGGCTCATTTTCCCCTAAAGGGATATATGGCATGCAACAAATTCATGTGCTAGGCCGAATGTGTGCCGCCTTTCAATTCTTTCATCCATGAAATGCTAAATTATTTAGGAATAGCTCCTACCCAACTGCACCCGAACAACTATACTTCTCCATGACACCTTCTTACTATTTATGGATGTTTGGTTCTGCTCGCCAACTCCTAAGGACATCAGGTTTATTTACAGCATCAAACAATGGACATAAGCATTTCTTACACTTTTCATAGGCCTTCGCCTAATTGTCAAGTTCTAACTGGTGCTTGGAACAAGCTCAGCATCTTCAAGTACGAATGGTTTTTTGTTCGTTTCTCGCCTGGCTTTGCAAGGCAATAGTTGGAAGGATGTAGGTGTTGTCTTCACTTTATTCTCAAATTCTTTAGTCCAAGTTATATCCTGAACTAACTAACACTTGGAAATTTATAGGTGTCCATCCACGTCCAAAAGGCATGAGTTTTGTCTTTGCTTTATTTTCAAATTATTTAGTTCACGTCGTATCCTGAACTAACTAACACCTGGAAAATTTATAGGTGTCCATCCACGTCTAGAAGGCGATAGTTTCTCAAGGCCATTTTCCATAATTCGTGCCACCCTAATCGAGGACAGGGTCATCAGATCCCTAGTAACTGATGAATGGTTATCTTTGTTTGGGCTATTAGAAGAAGGTCAAAGCATTGGGCTTCCAGGAAGCGCCACACCACCAAGAAATGTGGCAGAACGAGAAGGCGATACTAATAGCCCTGTCGTGCCCCCAGTCAAGGGGGCTTAGGACAACACTGAAGAGGGAAAAATTAGAAGTGTCGAAACCGACAAACCTGGCGGCGCTGATGTATGTCAGGCAAAGCACCTGTGGTTGAACCATCGCAAGGCACGCAATCTCACATGCTAACAAGTAGAGGAAAGAAACTCGCATACAAACTTCGTAAAAGAAAAATTGCCAAAGAGCCATAGTTTATCATCACCTTAGTTGATGAAGAGTTTTCTTCCCAACATTTAGAAAGTTCGATGGAAGGGTTCTTGAATCTCTCGATCCTTGGTGATATCATGACTTATGACTTCCCTAACATTAGTATTAGGGGGCTCAATTCTCCCTCAAGGAGTGGTGACAACATTCCTCCCACTAGCAAAGGGGAGAAAACTCCTATGAGCAAGGCTGCAGCAACTGGTCCGTCGGGGGGACACTAGGACACTCACAGTCACGCGCACTTCACTGCACGATTTTCATATACCTTTAGTTTGATTGTCATTTATACATTCTTGTTTGGTTTGCAGGTGTAATCTCTAAATCCTATGCTTTCGATCGCTTGAGGAGCTCGTCAACATTGTATGGATCTAGTCATGGTTCAGAATTGAGTAGGCATAGAGAGAGGGATGACGGCTAGGAAAGAAGTCATCGTTCGACGGAGTCTTTATCTTCCAAACATAAGTCCCAATCTCAATCGTATCATCAGGAAGCTCAGTCTAATCTTCCTATACACAATAGCAATTAGACTTCTTTTCATGCTCAAATTGTTGTACCTCCTGAGCAGTACTCTGGTTCATCTAGTTCCAGGCAGTCTCGTGATCGTAGGTCAAGCAAGCGCCCACTTGTTACTTTTGATCCTGCTTTACCTACTATTTCTCCTAAGGCTTCCACAGTAGAGAAATTGGCCGAACTTAAGGTCAATTTTCCAAAAATTTGCTTTGATGGGCTTAAGTTCCTTCTTTTCATTCATACAATTCAAATGGGTGCAAAAGCGAGTTCCCTTGTATGCGTCAATGATGTTTTTGTGCAGCATAGAGCATTTCAACACTTAGCCAAAAAAAATCTCCAGGGTATCTTTCAAGAGTCAACATGAAATCGATCATCTCAAACTAAAGGCAATTCATGCAAAGATATAATTAAACATCAAGACTATAAGATCTCGGAGTTGACAACGAAGATTACCATGGCAGAAAAGAGTGCTAATGAAACAACTGAGGTGGTTAGTCGTCTAGAAGCGGCTCATAAAATTGAACTGGATGTTGCCCTCAACCGCAGCGGTATGCTTGCTTTGGAAAAGATACACTACAAAAGGAGAAAAATATTCCGGCTTGGCCCGTTGAGGAACTTGAGGAACTCTCTAACAAAGAGAAGGAAGATAAGCTTGAAGCTCAGGAGGTGTCTCAAAGATATTACGAAGAGGCTGTCAAAGCCCGTGGACTGAAAGTCAAGCTTGACGAGCAACTCGCTCAAATTGAAGTCCTCAAAGAAGAGGCAAGAGAAACGGGCCACAATGAGATGAGAAAGCAGATCGAGGCCCAATTAGAAGATGCCAAAAAAGCTGGTCGAAATGAAATTAAAGACATGTTCGATCCTCTGATCGTTAAATATAATGCTAAAGTCTTAATTCATCGCAATCTGAGTTTCCTTGGAGAGGGCTATATTGAATCACTTACCAAGGCCTGCGTATACTAGTATACATTGTTGAAATGTAGAAGAAAGCCCTCGGTGAAGTTGATTCAGATGAAGAGAAGCTGGTGCGGGGAGATTCTTCATGAGTATGAACCTTTAGACCTTGTTGCTGCGAGACTCCAATACTTTGATATTCTAGCATTTGCCGACAAAGGAAAAAATGTTGCTGAGTCTTCGGAGTCCGATCCCAGAGTCCCCTTTTGCTTCAAATAGCCGGAGCGTCAGTTTCTCTTGGCCCGGGATAGGATCTAAGCTACGATTCAGATAGACCCGGCTATCAATCAAAGATTTCGACTCCTATTCTAGAGAGGAGCACTCCGGCGATAACTGAAAGTTGGTCAGACATAGGTATCCCACTTTATTCTCCATTATTCGAGAGATTTTGTTCATCATGCCCAATAGTCATAGGCTTATCTTCTTGTTTTCACGAATCTGCAGGTCTTTCGGGTCCCAGCCTAACTCCAAGAAGTAGTGCCATCATGAAGCAACAATCAACATCTACTGAAATTTCGATGACCACCGACATTCCAAGGCTCGATGCTCAAATCATCATAGCGCTTGATGATGAAAAGGCTGATGAATCAGATGACATTGTGATTATTGATGCCACCGAACATACCGATGATCTTAGCTTAAAAGGGCGCATCGAGAGAAAGGATTTGCTGAAGAAAAAATCTAAGGCTGAACCCGCTGATGTGAACATTGACGATCCAAATCTCTTCCCACTTCAAGTCATTCCACCCGGCGGGTCCATTCCCAAAGAACTCCCTCCAACCTCTGAGAGCTCCTACCAAGGGCGGCAAAGAATTAAGGAAAAGGACAGGTGAAAGTTTGGGTGGTGGCACTCCCAAGAAATCCAAAAGGGAGAAAGGGCAAAAGAAATAGTCATTGCTTTATATTAGTTTGTATATAGCTTGTATAGCCGCTTTTCTCTTTTTGTTGGCCGCGACTGTGTGGGTACGGCCTCGGCTTTTGAATAAACTTGTAACACAATTTTCAAGTTTATTATGCAAATAAAAGTTATTTGTTTTCTGTCGAACTCTTATATGAATCTTGTCTAAGTAGTTGAGTTTTTACTTTTCCATTCAATGTACTTGTATTCATTGCTCGTTGATTCAGGTGATAATCCGTTAATTCTATCCCAAGTCCTCCGCGTGGTCATGGCCCTAAGTCGTACCAAACACGGGGCTTGAGCCCTAGTGTTACACTGTCGGATTCAGTGGTTTGAGTGATTACACTCCTGCCCCCAGTCTCAGGTTAGCGAAGTTGGGTAATGGATGATCGAACTCCATCCTTAGCAAATTTATACTCCTCCTGACGGTTTCAGGTCAGAGTTTATGGAATAGTGAGTAGTCGAACCATACTCGTCTATTTGTTTACACTCATATCCGCACTTTGGGGATAAATGTTAGTTGATGGGTGGTCGAATCAATCCTAACCATTTGTTTATACTCATATCCGTACTATGGGGATAAGAATTAGTTGGTAGGTGGTTGAATCACACCAACCATTTGTTTATACTCATATTCGCACTCTAGAGATAAGAGTTAGTTGGCGGGTGGTCGAATCGCACCCAACTTGTGTTCATACTCCAGTTCGTACTTTGGGGACTTAGAGTTGTTTTGTAAAATAGTCGAACCATATTTTTCCTTAATTGATTGATTTCCCTTCAAATATGGGGTTTAACTTAGCGATCGATCGGTCGTATCACGATCGCTTTTGATTCATGTTTGTCCTATCACTCGGTAGGATTAACTTAGTTATCAGATGGTCGAGTCTTATCCATTCCTCATTAAATATTCCATCAATTGGGTTGTGAGCGAGAATCCTCAGATGAACGGTAGGGGAAAGTTCATTTTGTTTAGTTCAATCGTGAACTTATGTGATCAGCTAGCTCCAAACTCTAAAAACATGCTTGGTCATATCAATATTAGTTAGTCGGGTATCATAACCAATATGTAATGCTACAGCAATCACAGATACGAAGGAAATTTAAAACTTTATTTGCCAAATGGAAAGAAATGACATAATTTTTCTTATTACATATCTGGAAAATCAAATGCTAAAGCAAATTCATTAATTGAAAGCGACTGAATGAAAAAGAATAAACTAATTGAAATAGCATCATAAATGCTCACTATTCCATGCTCTTGGGAGTGTGACGTTCATCGATAGTTGCTATCTTAAAAGTTCCCTCTCCAAGCCTCTATTCAATGACATATGGTCCTTACCAAGTAGGATTCATGTGTGACAGGGGAGGAAAGACACATTTCAAGACGAGATTGTCGATTTCAAAGGTTCTTGGTTAGACTTTAGTTTTGTAGTATCGGGCGACTTGGTGTCGATGTGCAGTTGCCCTTAAATCAGCTTCTTCATGCTATTCATCTACGAAGTCTAGAGATTACTAAAGGAGATATCTATTCATTCTGGGATTGTAGTAGGTTACTCGATGAGAAGGGACTTCGAGTTCAATAGGAATGATGGCTTCGGAGCCATAAGCAAGGGCGAATGGAGTATAGCCAGTCGCGGACTTGTGGGTGGTTCTATAAGCCCATAATGCTGTTGGGAGTTCATTTACCCACTTGTCTCTAGACTTTTCCAAATGCTTCTTCAGAATGGACTTTATGTTTTGTTCATAGCTTCAACTTGTCCATTTTCTTAAGGGTGAGCAACTTCTGCAAATCTCTTCTCAATACGATGTCGTCGGTAGAAGTTATTGGATTCAGCGTTGTCAAATTGGGTTCCATTGTCAGTCACAATGGTTCGTGGAAGGCCAAAATGATAATTGATGTTCCAGACTAAGAAGTTGATTGCTTTCTTTGTCGTGATCGTGGCTAAAGGTTCCGTTTTGGCCTATTTACTAAAGCAATCAACTACGACGATGGCGTACTTCACACCACCTTTAGAAATCGGTAAGGAACTAATAATATCTATGCCCCATATGGAAAACGGCCATGGACTGACCATTTGTGTGACTTCAGTCGGCATATCTCTCGAAACATTGGCATACATCTGGCACTTGTCGCATCGCCTAGTGTAATCGGCAGCATCTCAGTTGACAGTCGGCTAATAATACCCATAACGGAGTATTTTCTTTGCTAGGGTTTACCCCCTCCCCCCGTGTGATCGCCACATGCTCCTTTATGAACTTCCTTTAAGACTCGTTTCATTTCATCGTAAGTGATACACCGAAGCATGAGAATGGAAAAACCCTTTCTATACATAACTCCTTTCTGGATGATATATCGCGAAGCTTTATGAAGGACTTATTGCCTTTCATTCCTTCATTCGGGGAGGACTCTTTGTAGCAAATAGTTTTTAATCAGAGTCATCCACGACTCCTTCTCAGACTCCATCTCTAATACATAGTCGATTTCCATTTGATTTATGCTCGGAGCGTCTAGTACTTCAACTGGAACCAAGCCCATCTGCTATGCATCCCCAGTGCTGGCAAACTTTGCCAATGAGTCAGCTTCTTTTTTTTGATTCCGAAGAATGTGCATGATGTCATAATACTCAAAGCCGGTCAATAGCTCTTGAACTTGAATAAGATATGGATCTAGTCGTTGTCCTTTAGCTTGGTAATCTCCTCTGACTTGGTATACTACCAAATGTGAGTCGCAAAAGATTTCAAGAGATTTTATCCCTAGTTCTCTGGTAAGTTTGAGTCTAGTGATCAGAGCTTCATACTTAGCTTCATTGTTTATTGCAAGGAAGTTAAGCTTCAAAGCATATCAAATTGATCGATCCTCTGGAGTTACTAGCACGATTCCGACTCCAGAACATCGATCATTGGATGCTCCATCCGTATACATTTTCCACCAAATGTTAAGGGCTACACCGCTCTCTGGGAGATCATCTTGTGTAGTGAATTCAGCTATAAAGTTCGATAGTACCTATCCTTGGAGGCTCTCCGAAGGGAGATAAGTAATGTCGAATTGGCTCAGTTTGATGTTCCACCCGAGTAACCTTCCAAACGTCTTAGGTTGTTGTAGGACCTGTCGTAACGACTGGTCAGTGTAAACATTGATAGGATGAGCTTGAAAATAGGGGCAGAACTTTCATGAAGCAATCAACAAGCAATATGCCAATTTATCTATCTTCAAATAGTTCCTTTCAGCTCCTTTTAATTGTTTGCTAATATAATAGACCGGTCTCTAGATCCGATTCTCTTCACGAAGCAATGTGGCCCTTATAGCATGTGCTGAAACGGCCAAGTAGACATACAAGTTTCATAATCCACCAGATTTGACAAGATAAAAGGCCTCTCTAAATGGTTCAGCAAAGCTCAAAATGTGTTTTAACAATCCTATGTCCATTCAAAGTTCCTTTTCCCTCTTCTAATCAAATCGAAGAATGGAATGCATTTATCGATGGCTCTAGAAATAAATCGACTTAGGGTGGAAACCTTCCCATTTAGGCTCTGCACTTGTTTGATGGTCTTCGACACTTAGATGGTGCAAATTGCTTGAATCTTCTCGGGATTAGCTTTGATTCCATGGGCATTGATGATGAAACCCAAGAACTTTCCCGATGCAACGCCAAAAGAACACTTCAGAGGATTGATCTTCATTTTGTAATATCGGATGATATCGATCATTTTTGCCAAGTATTTAATGTGGTCGCTTGATCATCGTGAGTTCACGAGCATATCATCCACATATACTTCCATCATCTTCTAAATCTGATCTTTAAACATTCTGTTGACTAGGCATTGATATGTCGCTTTAGCATTCTTCAATCCAAATCGCATTACCATATAGCATTACAATCCAATATCGGTAATGAAGCTGGTGTGCTCTTGATCGGGAATGTGAATCGGGATTTGGTTATATCCAAAGTACGCATCCATGAAAGATAGCAATTCGTGTCCCGTGGTTGAGTTTACCAACTGGTCGATCCTTGGAAGGGGAAAACTGTCTTTCAAGCACGCCTTGTTCAATTCCGAGTAATCAACGCACGTCAGCCACTTTCCATTCGTCTTTTTCACAGGTACAGAATTAGATACTCATTTTGGGTAGAGGGCGTTGCGAATAAATCCATTACTTTTAAGTCTATCCACCTCCTCTTTAAGGGCAGCAGATCTCTCTGGACCCATGCTATGGATTTTTTATTTCACCAAGACATGCCTCGGGTCGATATTTAATGTGTGGTTCGCAATGGCAGGTGAGATCCCACACATGTCAGAGCAAGTCCAAGCAAACACATCAAGATTAGCTAGGAGAAAACGAGAAAGTTCTTTCATCATCAGGGGGCTGAGCTGTGATCGATCTTTAGGACTTATAACGGGTTGTCATGGCTGACCATTACATCGATCGTCAGCTCAACCGGTGCAGCTTTAGTCTCTTTGGGCTCCTTCTCGTCATCTCTCATATCTATATCTTTATAGAACCGACTGTGGCGTCCAAGCCAAGGCTTAGGCGTTGATTGTCAATCTTTGGCAGTTTGGATGCGGAGAGACTTGTCGACACCCTTAACTTTCTCCTTTCATTGACCGTTTATCAGTTCAGCTACATAGCATGCACGTCCGGTTGCATGATCACCATGCACAAATCCAACATTGTTATCGGTTAGGAACTTCAAAGTCAAACACCATGGGGCAAGAGCTACCCGAAATTCAGCTAGGGCTGATAGGCCCAGAAAAGGATTGTTGGAGAGTCAACATC
The DNA here is from genome assembly GCA_030737815.1 of Allium fistulosum. Classification (NCBI taxonomy): domain Eukaryota; kingdom Viridiplantae; phylum Streptophyta; class Magnoliopsida; order Asparagales; family Amaryllidaceae; genus Allium; species Allium fistulosum. The sequence goes on along the minus strand of CM060904.1, from coordinate 1,118,622,961 downwards.
TAGGACAATAAATGGCAAAATTCGCACTCTCCCGCGGTCCCTTTCTCCTAACTCCATGAGCAATTTGACATATCCAACAGCTTCAATCGCAGCACCGTTAAAGCCAAGAGTACGGGCTTTAGACGGTCTCAAGTATTTTTCTTCCATCCTCATATGATCATAAGCCTTCTTGAAAATTATATTAATGGAACTTCCACAATCAACCAAAATCTTTCTTACTAAAGCAGGGCCGATCATGGCCGAAATGACCATTGGATCGATCATGGTGCCTCCACCTTGCTGTATCTCTGTCTCTGAATACAATGTCATCTGCCATTGTATGCTGCTGTTTTGTCGAAAATCCATCTTCTATACTCGAACAACATTCAAAATTCATATGCTTAATCGTGCTAGAATAGCGCTCCATTTCATGCCAATCTTATCACCTAGATGTGGTCCTCTAACAATTATATTGATCATTAATCTTCCACCAGTCCGCACGGGCTCCTCAGTCCTGTGCAGAGCTTGTCCTCGGTTGGGGTTAGACGTCCCCTGCGCGCCATCCTACAGGGCATCAACAAACTACTATAACTTTCTTTCCCGAATCAGTTTCTTGATAATATCCGGGAGATGCCTACACTCATTCATGTTATGACCATAACATTCGTGGAATTAACAATATTTTCCACTCTGCTTATGTTTCTCCATCCATTCTTTTGGAGGTGGCTTCCTGTATTGCATAGTATTGCAGGTAGACAAATAGACATTCTTTAGAGATGTATATAGTGGTGTGTAGGTATCGTATATTGGAATCCTAGGCTTTCCGCTTTCAAAATCCCTTTTTCTTTCACGGTTCCAATCACCATCTTTCTTTTGCTGATTCGATTTATTTTGGACATTCACTTGAACTTTCCCAGAACTATCACTAGACTACTTCACTGCAATGTTACTCTGCACTCCTTCTCCACTTGATCCTACAACATTCTTCTTCCTAGAGCATCTAGCTTCCTCCTTCCTCAAATACTGAGCTGCTTTGGCATAGAAACATTCCAATGTTGCGGGTGGTTTGCTAGCTAACCAATCGCCAAAGTCAAATTCTGGATCAATCCCTCTCATTACTACCATCAATATTGAATGGTCATTCGGATTACTGACTTCCATGATAGCTGTATGAAATCACTTCAAATAATCTTTCAGCGATTCTCCCGGAGCCTGGATCACGCTAGATAGGGACATTACATCTTTGGGGCGAGTTGCGTGCATATGGAACTACTCCACAAACTTCATTACTAAATCGTCAAATCTAGAGATTGACCGTGTAGGTAATCTCACAAACCACATTGTTGTTATTCCTGAGAGAGTGGTAGGAAAACATCTACACTTTGTTGCATCATCAGCTCGTGCAGAATCCATCAGCCATACATATCTCATGATGTGCTACATGGGGTCAGTTTTTCCCTCGTAGGAAGGCATCGACAACATGCTGAACCACCTTGGATACTCAACATGTAAGAGATAGTCAGTAAATGAAGTATGGCTTCTTGAAATCCCCCAATCATCATTGGTCAAGCCTTGGCTCTGTCTCACTACTTATCTAACCATAGCAGAAAAAATCGATTTTGGATAGTCGGAGCCAAGCGGTGGTCGTGCTCCACCTTACGTAAATGGTCCGGTCGATGTCTACGGGCCGTTCCACTCCTTCTTGGCTCAATATCCTCTCGATATATATCACATACATTCACTTCATCATCATTCCTGGGAGGTAACTAATCTGCATCGACCTAAACCTTAACATCAAAATCAATTGCAGCAGCTCTGGCTTGGGCTCCAACATGGAAGGTAGGCTCCCTCCTCTGGAGGAGGGATCAACACCGATTAGTCTCGGTAGCCTATGTTGATTTTCCTAATGATGTCATGAAGCTTCTACGTGATATCCATCTTTTCTACAACATCTACGTCTGTGATAATTATATAATGAACTAAAAACCTCTGATGTAAAATATGGGGTAGGGTCCCTCATAGCTTTCTCGCGCTGTTGCTTACTATGATTGTTCATTAGATTGATATTGGCTTAAATCTGCCGATTCAACTACCGATGGCTATCCACTAGCTCTCTCATCAGATTTTGGAATTTAGCTCTTGTGATGGAATCAACCGGATTCTGGACATCAACTGGATTGGTAGCATTCGCATCCACTAGTAGATTGCTCGAGCCTCCTTGTTGGATGTTAGGGTTCCATTTTTCTTCTGCGTTTTGAGAGGTAGATTTGGTATTCCTAACCATTTTTGATAGATTTCCTTAGACTTTTGCAAATCTGAATAGAACAAAAAGCTTCTTGAAGATAATTTCGGATCTCTTCACGGGATTTATGCAATCTAGTAGCAACAAAGAGATCCAAACATGGCTGAGAATCTCAGTTCTCAGTGAAAGCACCAAAATGTTTGCACCAAAAATCGGCACAAACTTCTAATAGAAGTTTTGTAGAGAAATAAATGAAGAATATAAAATGAAACTGGAGGAATATAGTAATGAAATAGCAGAAAATTAAAGTAATAACAAGAATAAAATGATTTATAACGGTTCGATGTTGTTTGCCTATGTCCACATTGATAGATTGCTTTATTAATCACTTTGTAAACTGAGTACAATAGGGATCAGATGAAAATCCTTAGTTACAACAAAGTAGAAAGCAACTGGCAGTGTAAAGGTCCTAAAAATGAACAACCAAGCCTATATTTATAGATAAAGATGGAAAAATATCTCCTTGAAAATTCGGCAGAAGGATCTCCAAAACCATATGGACCCATCAGAGAGATCGCATGGACCAAATCCCAAGAAATAGTGATTGGTGTCGATCCCTATTTTGAAGGAATTTGGGGGGAGGGGGCGATCCCTATGTAGCTTTCCCATGTTGTAATGTGCTTAGCCTCTATGTTTCATGCTAATTGGATTAGTAGAACTTGAGCTATTGCTCGATCTTTGCTTCAATGTGAATTGTTCTCTGATTTTAGTCGATCTCTATTGAAGAAAGAGCACTGATCCCTCTTATTCCATCCTTTTGAGGCGCAATCCCTAGGGTATGCTCCTTAGGGTCCCCACATCTTTCTTACAAAATCTCATATGCATTGGACTTATGGATCTTAAGATATTGATTATTTTCTATTGAATTACACTTGCTTCCTAAACATGTTGATCCCTATGTTGGAGAATGGTTATAGCCGGTCCCTCCACTACGTTGAACTATATTCCATACTTCAGACATTCTACAATGCATATCTCATAATTTCGTTCAATGGAGGCTTCACATTACCATCTGTACTTGACTTCCGAACGCCACGATCATCGCTATGGACTTACTGGCCTTGATGATAGTCGATTCTAACTTGTCTAATCAGTTCGAATATAACCGAGTCAAAACGCCGGATAACACTTATTAATTTTCTTGTTCAACTTGCTTCTTTCCTTTAGAGCCACATGCCTTAGTAGTAAGGCAATAGGTCTAGTGTTCTCAACAAGATAGATCCTAAACTCAATCTTCCTCTAGGGTGGGAAATCGATAACCTCAGCAAAAACATCTGGGAAACCTTTAACTACAGGAACTGCACTAAGCTCGTCATATGATAGGTCTAATGAATATAGGTAGCTCAACATCATCGGTCCTTGGGGGTCGCAATAAACCTCCAAGCTACATTCACTACAAGTACTCAATCTAATGACCTTCTTATCACAGTCTAAAATAGCCCTATACATAGTCAACTTATCCATGTCTAATATCAGCTCTAACTCAGAGAATCCCAATATAAAGGAATCATGATCAAACTTGACCCCTAAAATGAACAACTTCAAACCCCTACATAACATAGACAAATAAGTCGATCCTCCTAAGGGGTTTGACACAACTACAGGATCTGTGACTATAATAGTGTGTAAGTGTAAGTCATCAACAAGTCTACTAGAAATGAACGAATGTAAAGCCCTAGTATCAAATAGTGCGAATGGCTAAATCGAAAAAAGTCAACACACCTCCAATCACCACTTTCTTACCCTTATCTGCCACTGGCTGTGCACTCGAGCCAGGGATTGCCTCTAGTGCAAAAGTCAGAACCATCTAAGTAGAAGTCTAAGTAGAAGCTCTCAGTGGTGCTGTGCAAGCTCGCTTCTGATGTCAAAACTGATCATAGTTATAACAATTAACCTTTGAAAGGTCTCCCCTGCACTCCTTTATGAAATGTCCCTTCTTGCCACACTTCCTACAGTGCATATCCTTCTACCGTATCTTTCCCCTAGGTTCACCTCCACCTTTTTACTGGTTATGTTGTGCATTCCCTCCAGCCTTCTTAGGTTCCTCTCCCTTGGATTCACCCTTAAAGATGGTGTTTAGCAAAGCCATCTCCATTAGACCCTTATATCTAGCACTTAAAGGAATATGACCCAGAGCTAAATCCTAAAGAGTATGGCTCAACCCTTTAGAAAATTTAAGAGCCTTCTTATGTGGTGTGTCAATCAATCCCATACCGAATCTAGCTCATTGAACTGGTTGACATACTCCTTAACAAATAGATTTCCTTGTTTCAAGTGAATGAACTTATATAACTACACCCTTCCTCTACCCTAGAATGAAACTTTACCTTAAATCGCCTACGGAGCTCATCCCAAGTGATCTGCTCTCTGTTTGTCTTAGCCTCACTATCTCCCACCAGCTCAAGCCTCACCCTGTAATTTCCAAGTAGCCAACTGCATCCTAGCCTAGTCAGTAAAACCTATCAAACCAAATATCCTCTCACAAATGCGGATCCATGACCTCGAATCTATATAAAACTCTATCCCCATGTATGGCTTTCCTCCAAGATTTGAAAATATTTGCTTAGCTTAGCAAAGTCTGTAGCGGTAAGTAGGCGGGTAGGAGCCGCACCTGTCGCTCCCTCCACGGGTCCTCTAGTGGGATTAAGCTCGGCTTGTCCCTCTCCTAGAGATATCAACGAAAATAAATCGAAATGTTCATGCCTGTAATCTCGACTGCATCATCTGGGCCTGAACCTGCGAGATTACTCATCTTCTATCTGTGAATTTTTAAGAATTCTATTAGCGAATTTTCATAGATATTTTATAGGCATTAATAAGAGAGATAACATAAGTAAGAATCAAAGATAGCATAGGCGAGAAAAAAAGTGATCATGGTTTGTGTAAAATCTTTTGGAAAAGCTCTTTGGAATATCTTTACTTTTATACATATATACTTTAAAAGTCTGTTTTGAAAAACTTTGGAAAACATTTTCGAAAAATCTTTTGAAAATTCAATTTTTTCAAAAACATTTTAACTATATTCTCTCAATATGGTCCTAATCCCTAAGGAACCTTGAACCTATGATTTGGTACCAACTGTGACAACCCACACCTCCCAACATGATGAGCCAAAGTCTAGTGTGACTTTCGAACTCGCGCTATGCCGAGAAATATGGATCATCGGAATTTATGACATATCACAACACGGAGACTAATATAACCATATATAATCTAAGATATACTACAATTTCAAAAATCACAATGGAATATAACATATAACACAGAAAAATATCCATCTCGAAAAATATCCAAATTACAGCCACAGAAAACTAGTACATGATCCAATATAGAGTATATAAAATATATTACTCCAAGTCCGACAAAAGAGATGAACTGTACTAATATGTTAGATAAATACATGGACAATAAAATTGGTAAAAAGCAGTCTCCAAAGATAAGCTTGACTCTCCAAGTATCGAGAATGGGTCGGTCAGCTGCTGCCATGTCCACTTGTGGTGGGGAAAAGATGGAAAATGAATGGGTTAGACACAAAGTCCGGTGAATGAGTATAATTTTAATATGATGATCATATGCGGTTACTTTAATACTACTGCGATATAAGTGTCTGTGAATTCCTATGGTCTGTTCCCTAAGGGTTCTTTTCTGGTTCATTCCTACACTACAATTTACGAAGGCTAATTCAATGGATCAAACTAAGGATCGAATTTCATATTTAACGATCGGCCACCACTCCTAAGCTACTCAATGTGAAAGACACCGCCCTCTTGGCTACTAACAATGGAAGACACCGTCACTAGGCTACTATGAAAATAAATTCTCATTGCTGTTACTGCCACTAGGCTACCGGGAATGATTCCCCATCACTATCCTAGAGAGGAAGAACCCGAAATACTGAACATGCGAAATGTCTTATCATCTACAATTACTTCCATCCCTCGATCACAGTGTTGGCCTCTTATTGCATGCTCCAGGTCCTCCTTTCTAATTATATCACATGCGTCATGAATCGTGCATACCGAGACCTCCCGTTTTGCCGAACCCACTCTATCAGGCATCGCACCAGACAGAACACCCACCGTTGAAACCTCCTGTGAGTGCCATTTGTGATACTACATCGCCTCAAATCGATTACTATCCTAAATTGGGTAAACGATATATACCCAACATCGCCCTGACCTAGTGTCCATTCCTAAGGAACTAGCTTCCCTACAAGTCCTAGCATGCATCCAATAGCCCTTAAATAGGCCCAAAAAAATTCACATTTTATAGAATGTTTATTTAAAAAATTAGGCCTTAGGTCGAGGTTCCATTCATCCATTTTCAACACGAACGGTTGATTGTTTATACCCAATGGTCGACTACTATAGGTCGGTCGCAAGGGTTTCCAGGTCAAACGGTCGCAAGTAAAAATTAGGATTCTTTCCAGTTTCAATTGCCGATTGTTCATCTGCTTAATTCAGGTCATTAATAGTATTCGATTAACCCTAATTACTGTATAAGCATCAATTTGTAGTTAAGTTTGGGGTTTGTTGATTTAGGGTTTCCAATTTCAGAAGAGAAGATGCGTATACATCAATCTCCAATTAATAGTTTATTGACAATTTAAAGCTAAGGTTTTAGATCCAAATCTAAGGTTTAACATATTAATTTTGGATTTAGCATATTCAATTTGGAGTTTTCTAAAATCGTAATCAATTAAAATAGTTTAAACTAACTAAAATAATCAACTTATCAAAATTGTACCCACTCACCTCAAGCATAAGCTCTTCCTAATACTTACGCTTGAGAAATGACCCCTAAATCGATAGCTCCACCTTGATCTGCCTTGATTTAGTTCCTTCTACTCTTCTAGTTTGAATTGATTTTATTTTTAGAAATATCCAGGTTTTAGGTTTAGGGAAAATTTTAGCAGAGTTTAGTTACAGTAAAGTTTTAATTAAGAATTTAGGGTTCCATTAGCTTAGTATTTATATGGGTAAGGTTTTAGTTTGGCCCATTAGATTAGCTTAGGGAATATTTTTAGAAAATATGTTCTCTCATCATACCCTACAGTTCCAAACAAAAATTTTGGTTAGTTCATCCCGTCTCTGTAAAATCAATAACACACGATTTTACTTACATTAGAGTTGACTGCCCCGTACCATGGTCGACCTCTACCGATGGACCTTGAACCCTTACAGGTCGACTGGTGGCCTTATAAATTTAAAAAAAAAATTGATTTTTAATCTTTAGTTCAATCTAACTCCCATAACTTTTCCATGCTAACTTGGATTTCAAAGTGTTATTTATGAAAATAGTTCGAAAAATCGCTACGAACCCAACGGCGCAAGTTTCATAGACAGATTTGGATGTCTGTGAAAATTTTCCTTAAAATTTTATTTTAATTTAACTCAATTTTTTTACTAAATTTCTGTTAAATTTTCAGGGTGTTACAAGTGATACTGTTTTGAATGCAGGTCGCGGTGGTGGGGTCAGACCATGATACGACAGTAAGATGTGGTATAGCAAGCGAAAAAAGAATATGGTTGAAAACGATTGGACTTGATGAGGTACTAATGATAGAGCTAGGGGTACGTCATAAAAGCAATTATGTACTTTGTCACATATATCCAACTCGATGACCAATCTTGTAAAAAAAGGTGTTTTTCTTTCTGTTATATGCTTGTTATATGGTAATATAAATAATTAAGTAATTAATTTAAAGCATATGGATGGAAAATCCTTAAATGATATGTTATGTGATAGTGATTACAAAGTGTTGTATTCATGAGAATTTTATTACATTAAAATAACATATTGTTTTAAATATTCCTAGTCGGGATGTGTCAAGAAAGGATATCGGTTCATCCGTTAAGACTAGAGTACGTAATGCTCTCCAAATATTGGGTCTTCGTATCTTTAATACTTCTTTATTTCCTCCTTTGTTTTACATTGCCTCTGTCATTTGCCATTCTTCTCACATCCAACCAGGGATGAAATTTCATGGTGGCTCGGGTTCTAAAATTCCAAAACTACATTTAAACAAATTTAAAACTAAATTCAAACTAAATTCATCCTTGGGATTTCTTTTCCCAGTCTATGACTACACTTATCATACTTACACATTGGGAGGAACCCGAAGTGTTGATTCATGTCAAATATGTCTTAGGGTCTGTTGTATCTATGTCAAAGCTCAATGGTAATGCCGCCACTTATTGCATCGTGTCGGGTATTCACCAATAGTGTTACGTATCCACCAAGGAACGTCATGTTAGTGACAGGCCCCTACATGTTAGGCATCCACCAATAGTGTTGTGCATACATCGAGGAACCTCCTAGTAGTGCCGCTGGTGATCGATTCACATTTTTTGAATATCGAATTCACCAAATAAATAGTGTATATACCTAGTTGTCTACGTACACATCTATCCAATCCCATAACATCTGAAAGCCAAGAACTAAGGAACTAACTTCCCTACTAACATACTATTATATATATATATACAACAACACGTCTACCAGTCGAATGCCCACCACTATAGTGGTTGATCGCTTGCTATCGACCGCCTATAGTGAGGGGGTCAACCTATTAGATTTTATGGTTTGTATACATTATTATTTTTCTTTCTAATGTTAACTATTGACTCCAAAAGCAGCACAACGCCCAAATATGACTTGTTGTAGGATTAGATCTAGTAGAAATAGTAGAAAAATGCAAAAAGGCATAGAAAAGTAGAGAGATACGAGATTTTTATAGCGGGTCGGCGATCTCTGGCTTATGTCCGCTTTATATTGTTAATCATTATGGATTTAAGAGAGAACTAGAGTCACTAGTTCAAGGAATTGATAGGTTCTAAAGCTTAAAACTACCAATAATATATGTCTATGTGACTATTGTAAGGGAGAGATAGAAGATGAAGAAGGAGTAGAGTCCAAGATCCTTTTCTGCTTGTTATAGGGCTGGAATTTATAGTTAAACAACTTTACTGATATACAAGGTTGACTTGAACAAGATCTAGATGCTAGCTCATAGGCCTATAGTAGTGCATGCCTCCCAATAATCGATATGGACCTCTCGGTACTGTACTATCTAGTAAAATCAATCATAAATAAATTGGATAAATTAAATTAAATACGATAAGAAAAAAATGAAAATTTTGCAAAGATTAGAATTCGATCATGAAAGTTATGTTGTTGCGTTCATGGCGAAATTCTGATTAATTTCCATATATAATATATCGAAAATGGAGTTCAAATGAAAAAGTTATAAACGTTTAAAGTTTTTGAGTTTAAAATAATTTAAATAGAATTAAAATTCAAATGAATAACAAATTTTCAAATTTTCAAATTAAAAAGTTAGCTGTAATTAACTTGAGGGTTGAGTAAACGTTAAAATTAACTTTAATGTTAAACTGCAATTTGTTTGTACCAAAAATGGGCACAACACTCTTCGGGAGTTATTTGAAGAGATAAAATGAAGATTATAAATGTAAAACAGAGGTTATCTAACAAAAACTCCAACAAACAGAAATGTAAAATGCACAGGCAAGCAATTTAGAGTGGTTCGGCGTATGGCCTACGTCCACTATGAAGTTTTGATGATTTTATTGATTCTCTTTCAATGATTACAAGCGGTTACAACAATGAACAGCGGATTACAGTTTAGAATTCGAAATTGACAGCAAAAGTAGGATGCAAATCTCAATCCGGCAGAGTCTGGACGCTTCAGAGAAAAAAGATCCTTTTTCTATTGATTCTGGGGCTCTATTTATAGGCGTAGGAGGCTCAAATCTCGCTCAAACTCCGGGAGAATTGGTCTGGCACGTGAGAAGACCCATTCGACTATTTCCAGAAAGTTTCGAGTTGATCTGCGATCGATACGAAGTCATTTCGTATCGATCAAGATTACCTCCAAATGAGCTCAAATTTGGTGGAGACGTTCCTCGGTATGTGTGCAACCTTCAGTTAAAATTTCATGGTATTTGGATCAGTGGATTGAGAGATATCATCGATACGAGGCGATGTTCTTTGCTAGGCTGTCTGGTTCGAATCCATCTCTCCGAACTGAGGGCTTCGAATCGATGGTGTCACGCGCCTCTGTGAAGACGTGGAACGCACACTTCGCCTCGATCCGGTCTTTACTTTGAGTCGACCGCGTCGACTCCATATATCTCGGCGCATTCGCATCGAGGGATGATGTGGTGTGCGCGCTTCGCCTCGATCCGGTATTTGCTCCGTGTTGACTGCTTCGACTCCATGTATCTCGCCTCGTTTCCTTCGAGAGATGACACGTTATCCAAGATGGTTGACCTGATGGATTCGAGTAGGACTTCATCCATGGATTCGAACCACGGTTATTCATGGACACGAACTGATGGACAAATGGAGACGGAGAGTCCCTTCCTTGATGGATACGAAACACGTAGCTCCTTAATGGGTACGAAGTCAAAGAATGCAAGTTGGATCCTTTCGATGGATGTGAAGTATCGAACATCTGATGGATACGAAGTCGACATTAAGTGATCGTTACGAACCAGGTGACTTATTGATGGATACGAACAAGTCTTTCCGGCTGAAGGTTCTATCGATATGAAGCTTATCACTGTGTGGACTTAATCATTCTAATTGACACGAGATCGATGGATGCGAAACGAGGACCACCGATGGATACGAAACCCATCGATACGAACTCGATGTACTAGCTCCATCGAAACGAACAGATACGTTTTAATGGATACGAAATGGGGTCTGCCGATGGATACGAAAACATGCTTTTTCCTCCAACTTGTATCCATCATAACCTGTGCGTATGAGCTCGGATTGACTTGAGACTTGGAATGTTGGTTTGCTTTATTTTCCCGATCATGTCTCATCGATTGGGCTTGATCCGGACTTGGTCAAAATTCAACGATATCCATGACAAACGACATTTGGAATCCAACTCCTTGGTGTCCTGGCCTTACCAAAAGGCGGGATAACATTTGCCCCCCAAAGTACGTCTTGTGAAAACATGACGTGCTTTGAAAAGCTGCAGGTCTTCTTTGAATAATTTGAAAGTCGTACCCTTTAACCATCCTCTTGTATCGGTCCTCTCATGAATCGATGCTAAAAGTTGGAAAGCCTTTCTTCATATCGATGTGGGTTGACTTGATGGATACGAAAATGGTCATTCGTATCGATGGTCACAAATCATGGTGAATTCTGATTCGAATTGGCGATATCGGATGGATACGAAGTGAATGTTCGTATCGATAGGTTCTGATGGATACGAAAGCGACGCTCGTATTAATAGGTCTGCTCTGTTGTGAGTCGATGGATCATAAAGTGGATGTATCGAATCGATGGCATCTGATGAATATTTCGACTCGTTGGAGGCACAGTCTGATGGATTCGAGGAAGGCGCTTGCACAGATCCATCGTTCGACCGCTTGCGACCGGTTATGTTGACTGGGAGATGAATCGTCCCGGTTCGACTCCATGCTTCATATAAATACTTGGGACTTGGCTCAATTTCACTTTTTTACCTTTTACTTTTACTGTTGCTCTCTGTTCTCCTCTTTACCTTCGTATCGATAGACTGAGAGACACAACTGTCTTCGAAGCGAACCAAACTTCCGATCCTCTGAGTGTTGATCGCTAAAATCAGGTAATTAATGGGTCGATTCTTGTTAATAATGACGAAACTCGAGATCTCCATCATTCCTTTTGCTTCTACGACCAGTTTCGACAAAATAGAGATTCTAGATCTGGACGAGAAAAAACGAGATAGAGGGAATAGAGTGTGGCCATGGAGTTGTGATCTTTTGGGGAAGGAGGAGACAAGGAGGAGATCATTTCAAACTCACTTCTTATCATCCTGGTCTGGGAGTATTCGTTTTGATTCAGATTGCATATGCTCGCATCGATATGGAGACGAGGGCGGCGGTCGACACGAAGCCACTGTCTTTAGATCGATGCGAAATCAGCGCCCTTGACCGATACGAAGCGATCTCGTTCCAGCCTGATTGATACGAACGTATCGAGTCGAACTTGATCGATACGAAGCATTCCCACTGTAGCCTGATCGACACGGAACACTCTTCGCCAAGGCGATCGATACGAAAGTATCGATTCGAACGTGGCCATACTGAAATACGTGACCCCCCTGTCTCGATACGAAAACAAAGTGCAGCGATCGACATTCTCGACTTAAATTTTGATTAACTTGGAGAATTTCTGAGCATCTGAACACTTAATTCCGACGAGCTTCTGCCTTGCATACCTGAACTTGGCCACAGAACTGCATATTTGACTGACTTTCGAAGCTCGTCGACGGAACTGTCACCTAACGAACATATAACGGACTTACACTTGAATCAACCACCTAATGTCTGGATTACGTGGTCGTGACGGTCAGCGATGATGGTCATATCCATGCCGACTTTCAAAGCTTTGCCGTTTACACCTTTCGGCTCATTTCGTAGGATTTGCTTAAGTCATGCACAACACTTGCACTGCACAACACACACTCTACACGGGGGAATGCACGGGCTTTTATCGTCTAACGATGATTTCTCGTGAGTTAGCTAGTTATGGAACCATCAAGTTCACAGCAGCAAGAAACTCCCAGACTTGAGATTCCAGACATCGAGGCTGAAGTCATTGGCCCAACTCCGGACGAGTTACCTGACGCATCTTTCATCAATAGCCCACCCGATTCTGTCCCGTCCAATATCTCTGAAGACATGCTAGGGAGAATATGTTTAAGGCATGGCTTATCTTTGGATGATGTACTGTTGCCTGGACCGGACGACAGACCACATAATCCCCCGGAGGGGTATACTGCTTTTAATCGACATGCGTGCGCAGCCGGCACACTTCCTCCGTTCAATGATTACATAAGAGAAGTGTTGGCCTACCTGGACATTGCCCCGTCTCAATTGCATCCAAATGGATATGCTTCACTCAACAGCTTGTTCATTGTATTCATGGAGTGCCTCCATCGTCCTCCCTGGATGACCGACATAAGATACTTGTTTAATTTCAAGAGTCGGACTGACAGCCCATCTTATACATTCTTGGAGTCCGTAAGGAACTGCCAAGTTGTCGCGGGGTCGTGGACTAGGCTAAGCTACTTCAAGTCAAAGTGGTTCTATGTCCGATGTCCTCCGGGGTTTGCCAGAAGATGGCTGTTTAGACGTAAGCATTGCCTTTTCCTCAAGTAATCGACGGGGAAATTTTTGAATGAAATTAAACTCATATCTCCTATTCTCTTTCTTTCAGCGATAATCCAGCGACCTGATGGCGGCTACTATAAAGAGATAGTTCGCGTCCTTCAAGAGGTCCCTAGCGAAGAAAGGAATATCGAGTTGCTGCTGATGGACCAGAACCTTAGAGTTCTTGGGTTGATCGGGCGGAAGCAGAGCATAAGGCTCGACGGTGCACTAAAGACCGTCTCCAGGGAAAAGGTTAAGCAGAAGAAACCCAGGGTCGTGATAATTGAAGAACCCGACTCTGAAAGGACTCATACCGACGAGGAACTGTTGGTCGGACCCGCTGATGCAACCCCGGATTCCGATGCCAAGAGGAAAGGCAAAGCAGTGGCCTCAAAACAGCCTAAGTCCGGGAGGCGGAAGTCTGTGGTTTTGCACCGTCCTTTGCCAGGAGTTAGGATTACGGAAGCACCCTCCCTGCAAGCTGAAAATCGGCTCGAAGGGCCTTCCGACCCTCCAATCCCGGACATCGAGCCTGAGCAACACGACGTTGAATCGGGTGGACCGCGACATATCGTCGACGTTAGCGAGTCTCTTCCCGCCAGTGCGATGGACACTTCTGGTTGGTCCGGGGGGTTACACATTCACACACTCTTCACAGCACAACACATTTTCCTAACCGTAAACAACATATTGCAAACGGTTACTGATTCTTCGTGGTTTTCTTTTCAGGTACGATGTCTGGGCAAGGTTCTGTGCTTGGTAGTTTGCGCAACAAGCGCCGTTATCATGAGCCACGCAGGAGAGAGGGTGAGAGGGATTACGACTCCGGACACTCTGGTCAGGAGAGGTCTGATAGAGACAGGGGGTACGTTCACCGATCCCGATCTCGCTCTCCTCCTCCCAGGACCTCTGCACCTCCTATGGTAGCAGTTGTTCATCCTCCTGAAACTTCACGGCCTAGGCCACCTTCTCAAGCTTCGAGGTCCGATCCTCCGCGCAGGACTGAGATAGCCACCTCCTCGGCTACTGTACCGGTCCCGACTGAAGCGTCTAGTGAAGGAGCGCTTAAATTGGCTCAGATGAGGAAGGAATTTCCCGACATCTGTTTTGATGGTTATGTCTTCCCTCCGCACTTGAAGAGAATTCCGCCAACCGCTGAAACCACTATCCATGATTATGTTGCGGACATCTTTTTCCAGTACAGGGAATGGGGACGGGCCGCGAGGAAAGCGTCCAAAGTGGCATTCGATCGGGGCATCACTATTGAGAAGCTCGAGAAGGAGTTGGGTCACAACGACCAAATCATAAAAGCGCTCAACTCGGAGGCTGAGTCTTCCCGTAAATCTGAAATGGAGGCTCTAAAGAAGGTTGATGAAGTGAACGCTGCCATGACCGGGATGAAGTAAGAGCATTATACCGCCATCGAGGACATGGGTCATAGGAACACTACCATTACCGCCGAGAGGGACGTCGCTCTCAAGGAGCTTAATGAGCTGAAATCAAAGTTTTCCGAGATGGCGAAGGAGAAAGACGCAGCTAATGTCTCTGCGCAGGAGGCCTGTGACCAGGCAGTAACGCTCCAAAAGGAGAAAGAAGCAGCTATGCAACAAGCTCACGAAGCTGAGGCTGGGGTTGACGAGAATGTACGGCAGGCGGAGGCCAGGATTGAGGCCGAGGTGGAAGAGCTGCTCGTTACGTACAACGCCAATGTGCTAAGGCACCGAGATTTGACATGGCTTGACGATTACCCCATGCATCTCTACAATGCCTGGAACTTACTAGTTGACGAGGAGAAGTCCGGGCACCCTGATGAAGCCCTTGATGAATTCGAGCTGGAGAACCGCATCCTCAATGATGACGAAAAGAAGGTTCTCCATGACTCCATGATTTCCCACGACAAGGTGAGGCTTGGTGCTCAGACCCAGGAAGTCGGAGAGAGCTCTGGTGCAGAACACCATGTTATGAGTTCTGAGATAATCGTGTCATCTCAATCTGAGCCAACTCCGATGATCTACTCGCAGCACATCCCGGCATATGATCCAGACCGACCACATCTATCTCCTGTTAAGGAACAACCTTCCGAAGTTGTTCAGACGACCTCGAGCCAAACCGAGGAAGGTACTCTGAACTAACTTCTTGTATATTTGGACTGAAGGGTCTGTGTTGAAGTGTTGCTAATGACATGTCCTTTTTCTTTTGATCAGTGACAGAAGTTGCACCAGCCGCGCCTCTTACCACCCAAGAATCAGGCCAAGCGCCAGGAGCCATCATCTCTGAGGCGACCTCCATCGCGGCAATGGCACCAGTTGGAGTAACGCAGGGGAGCTCACTTTCTTTCGATGAACAGATGATAAACGAGCTCCTTGGCCGTCAGAGTGATCCTTTTGTGGACTTGCCATTCGGCTTGGGTGGATTCACGGCTACTTCTGACACCTCATCTCAGACTACTACGGCTCCTAGCAAAGCCAGAGCACAGCGGGAAGCGGCGATGTTGGCCGAGATTAATGCCGAGATGGCGGCCGCGGCGCACGGCGGCGATGTGGATGGCGGAGCAGCAGCACGGTGCCCTACTCCTCTTATGATTGTGTCTCCTGGGGGCACACTTACTGATACTAATGTGCCAGTCCCTCCTCTGGCTGCGGAGTCTGTTCCTCCAACTCCTCCCGTGGGAAGCATCCCTATAGAGTCCAGCTCAGACGAGGACGTTGACATTATGCCTTCACCCGAAGGGAGCCTGCCTAAGGAGAAAGGCTCCAAGCGAAAGGGTACTGGTGGTTCCAGTAGCTCCTCGAGGAAGAAGAAGTTGAGGGAGCAGAAAGATTAGACACTCTCTCATAGGCAGTCAGGGATTTTTGTTATTTTCTCTGTTTTTCCCTTTTGTAGGCCGTGTTTAGATGCGGGTTCGGCCCCTGCTAGTAGGAATATTTTGGAAAAAACTCGTGTATGAACCATTGTTTTTGAGTTAGTTGAAATAAAATTTTGTTTTCTAGTTTCAGCTCATGTTCCTTTCTATGCTTGAATATTGCAGTGTTCGGACTTTGGTCCAGTGTACTTGCATTATCTGATTGTTTCAAGAATAGCTCATTTTACTTGTTAAGTATGGAAATCTCGGACTTGAGTTGTGATAGGGGATCGCATCGGAGCTGAGCATCGCATAATTTCGGGTAATGACTAACATTTGCCTCTGCCCCCAGTTCTAGGGTTAAGTTGTGATGATCAGCTTGTGATTGCATCAAGCGAGGACCGAGTGGCCGAACTACACTTGTTCTCTTATGAATCGTTTCATCCACACTCCGGGGATATATGTCATCTCGTAAGCGGTTGTTCGCACTCTGGTAACACGGAGTTGACTGATGTTTGTACTCCGTCTCGCACTCTGGGAATGCGGAGTCGAATGTTTATACTCCACTTCGCACTCTGGGAATGCGGAGTCGAACGTTTATACTCCACTTCGCACTTTGGGAATATGGAGTTAAATGTTTATACTCCGTCTCGCACTCTGGGAATACGGAGTCGAATGTTTATACTCCACTTCGCACTCTGGGAATATGGAGTTAAATGTTTATACTCCACTTCGCACTGGGAATATGGAGTTAAATGTTTATACTCCGTCTCGCACTCTGGGAATACGGAGTCGAATGTTTATACTCCACTTCGCACTCTGGGAATATGGAGTTAAATGTTTATACTCCGTCTCGCATTCTGGGAATACGGAGTCGAATGTTTATACTCCGCTTCGCACTCTGGGAATGCGGAGTTAAATGTTTATACTCCACTTCGCACTCTGGGAATATGGAGTTAAATGTTTATACTCCGTCTCGCACTCTGGGAATACAGAGTCGAATGTTTATACTCCACTTCGCACTCTGGGAATATGGAGTTAAATGTTTATACTCCGCTTCGCACTCCGGGAACACGGAGTTGATTGATGTCTATACTCCGTCTCGCACTCTGGGAATACGGAGTTGGGTGTTTATACTCCGTCTCGCACTCTGGGAATACGGAGTTAGATGTTTATACTCCGCTTCGCACTCTGGGAACACAGAGTTAATTGCAGGATTGTCGTGTGTCAACCCTATCAGTATCGGTGTCATGGCTTGTCCCCGAGCTCGGGTTTCACCTAGTGAGTGGCCGGTCGTATCACAGCCACTCTCCATTTGAATAAGTCCCATTGCATGATGGGATTTAGCTCTTCGTGCATCGTGATATTGTATATCGTACTTAATGAATCACAGCTCTGGCTCGAAGAAGTGGCATTTTATTGCTGAAATAAGAAAATGTGGCAAAGTCAGTTGCCTTATTACAAAATTCAAATTTCGAAATGCAAAAACAAATTGCTAAATAGAATGAAATAAATAAAGCCTGTCATATGTAATAGCGGCGGAGACTTTCGCTGTTCCAAGCCCTTGGTAAATCGAGACCGTCAACAGTCGACAGCTTGAATGTACCATCTCCGAGCTTTCGTGTAATTACATACGGTCCTCCCCAGTTCGGTTTCATGTGCGAAGGAACTGGGTAGATTCTCTTGAGCACGAGGTCGCCGAGTTCAAAGGTTCGGGGTCGAACTTTGGTGTTGTACAGCCGGGCGACCCGACTTCGATGTGCGGCTGCTCTCAAATCAGCCTCTTCCCGTTTTTCATCCAATAGATCCAAAGACTCGGCCAGGAGTATAGCGTTCGTTTTTGGATCATAATAAGTCACGCGATGAGAGAGCACTTCTGTCTCGACCGGAATAACGACCTCTGAGCCATAAGATAGGGAAAACGGAGTGTGTCCGGTCGCGGTTTTGTGGGTCGTTCGATAGGCCCATAACGCCATAGGAAGTTCATCGACCCACTTGCCCCCAGCCTTCTCCAATCGTTTCTTCAGGATCGATTTTATAACTTTATTGACAGCTTCAACCTGTCCATTTGCTTGGGGGTGTGCGACAGCCGAGAACTTTTTGCGGATACGAAACCGTTGACAGAAATTCTTGAATTTCGCACTCTCGAATTGGGCTCCGTTATCAGTGATGATAGTATGCGGGAGTCCAAATCGACAGATGATGTTGCGAACCACAAAATTTATCACTTTATTTGTCGTGATGGTTGCAAGGGCTTCGGCCTCAGCCCACTTTGTGAAGTAGTCAACGGCGACGATGGCGTATTTCGCACCGCCTTTTGCTAAAGGTAAAGCGCCGATGATGTCGATGCCCTACATTGCGAATGGCTAGGGACTGACCATTTGGGTTATTTCAGTAGGTGGAGCTCTCGGAATTCGGGCATGTATCTGGCATTTATCGCACTTCCGGGCATAGTTCGCCGCATCTCGGTTCACTGTCGGCCATTAGTACCCATATCGGAGTATCTTCTTAGCGAGAGCTTGTCCTCCGGTATGATCGCCACACTCTCCTTCGTGCATGTCATGTAACACTCGTTTGATTTCCTTGTGGGCGATACATCTGAGGAGAGGAACGGAATAACCCCTCCTGTACATGACTTCGTCTTGGACGACGAACCGCGAAGCTTTCCGCTGAATTTGTCTCTTCTCATTTCTAGGTTCGGGCAACGTCCCATTCTCAATGTAATTCCGATACGGAGTCATCCAAGATTCTCTACTGGGAGCGGTTTCAAACACAGAGTTCATTTCTATTCGGTCGATGCTCGGGGAGGCCAAAGTTTCAACAGGGACAAGTCCCATTTGCTGCGTTTCACCCGTGCTGGCTAACTTTGCCAGTGAATCGGCTTTCTGATTGTGCTCCCGAGGCACATAATAGATGGCGTAATAATCAAACTGGTTTAGTATTTCCTGAACTCGTGCCAGGTAAGCAGCCAGTCTTCGGTCTCTTGCCTGGTATTCTCCTCGTACTTGACATACCACTAACTGTGAATCATAATAAATTTCTACAGCGATAATTCTCAAGTCTCTGGCAAGCTTTAGGCCGGTTAGGAGGGCTTCATATTCAGCTTCATTATTAGTTGCACGAAAGTCGAACTTCAGAGCATAACATATGGATCGGCCCTCGGGAGTCTCAAGTACAACCCCAGCGCCCGAACATCGGTCATTTGACGCACCGTCAGTATACAACTTCCAGATGTATTCGGGAGATTTACTGGTCTCGGGTAAGTCTTCTGGAACGGTGAATTCAGCTATGAAATCTGCCAGGACTTGTCCTTGAATGGCTCTCCGCGGAGCGTATGCGATATCAAATTGGCTTAGCTCAATGTTCCACTTGAGTAACCTACCGGACGTCTCAGGCCGCGTGAGGACCTGCCGTAACGGCTGGTCGGTGTACACAGTAAGCGGATGAGCTTGGAAGTAAGGACGGAGCTTTCTTGAGGCAATGACCAGGCAATAGGCCAGTTTCTCCAGTCTCGGGTAATTTCTTTCAGCTCCTGTTAGCCGCTTACTAACATAGTAGACCGGGTTTTGCACTTTGTCTTCTTCCCGGACTAGAGCAGCACTGATCGCATGTTCTGATACTGCCAGGTAGAGATATAGTTGCTCGTGGTCAACCGGTTTTGATAAGATCGGAGGTGTGGAGAGATGTTGAACTAATGATCGGAACGCGCCTTCACACTCCGTGGTCCATTCAAAGTTCCGTTTGCCCTTCCGGATCAGGTCGAAGAAAGGAATGCATTTATCGGTGGACTTTGAAATGAACCTGCTCAATGCTGCGACCTTCCCGTTAAGACTCTGGACTTGCTTTATAGTTCTAGGGGTTTGCAAATTTCTAATAGCCCAGATCTTCTCAGGATTCGCCTCTATTCCTCGAGCGTTGACGATGAACCCAAGGAATTTTCCGGATGCAACGCCAAAGTGACACTTGAGTGGGTTGAGCTTCATTCCGTACTCCCGGAGGATGCTGAACATTGAATTCAAATCTCTGACGTGATCTGTGGAGAATCGGGACTTCACCAGCATGTCATCCACGTAAACCTCCATGGTCTTCCCGATCTGATCAGCGAACATTCGGTTGACTAAGCGTTGGTACGTTGCTCCAGCGTTCTTTAGACCAAACGGCATGACTTTGTAACAATAGAGTCCCAGATCGGTCACGAAGCTGGTATGTTCCTGATCAGGTAAATGCATGGGTATTTGGTTGTAGCCGGAATAAGCGTCCATAAAGGATAGCAGTTCATGTCCGGCCGTCGAATCCACGAGCTGATCGATTCGCGGAAGTGGGAAGCTATCTTTTGGACAGGCCTTATTTAGGTCAGAGTAATCAACGCAGGTCCTCCACTTCCCGTTTGGTTTCCGAACTAGTACAGGGTTGGACACCCATTCTGGATATAAGGCATCTCGGATGAACCCGTTTGATTGCAGTTTATCAACTTCCTCCTTAAGGGCGGCAGATCTCTCTGGATCCATACCGCGCCTTTTCTGCTTTACTGGGACATGTCGCGGATCTATATTCAGGGAGTGACTCGCAATGCTCGGCGAGATCCCGCACATGTCAGAGTGTGTCCAGGCGGAGACATCGAGATTCGCCCGAAGAAATTCGATCAATTCCTGCTGTGTCTGCTTGTTTAGTTGAGACCCAACTTTCAACATCTTCGAATCATCATCCTCACTGATTGGGACGTCCACAGTCAGTTCGGCTGGAGAAGCTTGGCTCTCCGTAGATTCGTCTTTATCCTCGTTGTCCCTGGGATCCAGGTCTTTCAGGAATTGGTCGTGGTGCCCGGGCCGAGGCCCAGGCATCAATTGTCAATTATCGATAGAACGGACGCAGAGAGATTCCTCTACGCCCTTTCCCTTCTCTTTACGTTGCGCCCCGCGCAGCTCAGCAACATAACAGGCCCTTCCTGTGGCCTGATCTCCTTGAACAACTCCAATCCCATGATCAGTGGGAAATTTCAAAGTCAGACACCATGGGGCGATCGCCGCCCTGAACTCAGCTAGGGCTGGTCGACCCAGAAACGCATTATATGGCGAATCGATTTCTAGCACAACAAATTGTAACATTCGGACCCTCCGACGTTCTCCAACGCCTAACTCGACTGGGAGTTCAGTTATTCCGATGGGTATCGTGGCACTTCCGTTGAAACCATGGATTCTGGATAAACAGGGTTTCAAATCCTTTGTCTCCATCTTCATTAGATCGTAAGCCCGTTTAAGCAAGATATTCACAGAGCTTCCACTGTCAACCAGGATCCTCTTCATCCAAGCAGGACCTACCTGGGCAGATATGACTAGTGGATCAATAGTAGGGGCTTCGACCTTATCGGCGTCTCGGCTCCTGAACACGATATCATCGGACATTATCTTTTGTTGTTTCGCCGGGGTTTCGTCCTCGCAGTTACTATAACACTCGAAGTCCGCATGCCTGATAGAACTAGCATACGACTCCATTTCCCCCCAGCTTCTGTCTGCCGGATGGGGACCACCACTTATTGTGTTGATAACTAGTCTCCTGCCCGCACGGGCGGGTTCCTCCTCTCTTTCCTGATTTTAAGAACGATTTTGATTCGAGGGGCCCGCTCCGCCAGACTGCGGCGCCCGTACAAACTGATCTAGCTTCCTCTCTCTAATCAGCTTCTCGATGAGGTCCTGTAAGTGCTGACACTCATTGGTATTGTGCCTATAGCTTTCATGGAACCTATAGAATTTTCCTGTCTGAACCTGCCTCTCCGACGAGGGCTTCGGAGCAGGCTTCTTATACTGTACAGTGTTACAAGTCTGTAAGTATACGTTTTCCAATGATGTGTTTAGCGGTGTATAACTGTCGAACATCTGAGCTCTACATCGTGGACCTCGGTTCTCATCTCTCTTCTTATTCTGGCCATTGTTTCCTCTCTACTGGGTTTGCTTGTTTTGTATATTCAGTTGAACTATCCTGGAACTCTCGCCGGACTGTTTAACTGCCACATTGCTCTGTATTCCCTCAATGCTGGGCCTCACATCGTCCTGCTTCCTAGACTGTTTTGCGTCCTCCTGCCGTAGGAATTGAGCGGCCTTGGAGTAAAAACGGTCCAACGATGCAGGCGGTTTTCCAGCTAGCTAGTTTCCGAATTCAGAATCAGGATCAATCCCCTTGGTCAGAGCCATCAAGATTGAATTATCGTTAGGGTTGGTGATTTCGACGCATGCTGCGTGGAACCTCTCCAGGTAACGCCTGAGCGTTTCTCCAGGAGCTTGAGTGACGCTGGACAGGGTGTTGACGTCTTTTGGCCTAGCAACATGCATACGGAATTGCTCCACAAACCTCTTGGCCAATTGATCGAACGAAGAAATTGATCTAGGTGGTAGGCGGGTAAACCACATTGTCGCGATTCCCCCCAGAGAGATGGGGAAACTCCGACACTTCACTGCATCGTCGGCCCTTGCAGCGCTCATCGACCATTCATATTTCAGAATATGCTGGTTGGGGTCACTATTCCCTTCATACATCGGGAAAGTCGGCATTCTGAATCGCCTAGGGGGTTCAGCATGTAACACTTCGTCTGTGAAAGGGGTATGACTATGGGAAATCCCCCAATCATCATTAGTGAGCCCCTGACTCTCGCGGATCATCTGACATATCATGGTTGATATATCCGACACGGGCAGGTTCTGAGCTTGATGAGCTAAGGCGTGGTCGGGTTCCACGGTGCGAGTTTGGATCGGGCGCTGTCGACGATCCATATCTCGCCTCCTTGGCTCAGCATCTTCTGGGACATAAGGTTCAGGAGTATGTCCACGTTGTTGATTGATCGGCTCTGATTGATTTCGGGTATCAACCCTTGTTTCTGCTGTGGCGGTTGTGGCGCGGTTATCCGTGGTATACTGTGGGGCAATAGTGTACTGTGGGGCAGTACCTCCTCGTGTTGAGGGACCCGTTTGGAAGCTGGCCGATGGTCCTACCCTCAGTTGCCCAACAGTTAAGGCGGGCTGATATTCAGCAGCTTGAGCGCGACTCCCCTTTAGCCGAGGACGAGTAGTTCGGTGGTGATAATCAGATGAAGCTGAGCTTTCGGTAGACGCTCTGGAGGCATCATCTCTCCTGGACCTTCTGTGCCCCCGGCGGTTTAGCTGGTTGGTCAGCTCGATATTGGCGCGCAACTGTTCCGCCAACTGCTGACGGCTTTGGGTCAGCTCCTGGAGCAATACTTGAAACTCCTGTCGGGTGACTAGCCCCATTGAGTCCGAGTGAGTGGTATTGTCTTGATTGGAAGAAGGCGGCTGTGTGGGATTCTGCCTATCTCTGCCTTCTTGCTCTGCAGCGGTAGCGCCAGTTCTTGTGCTGACCATTCTTGGTAGTGGAGTCCTCTCCTAGATTATGGGCAAATCTGAATAGAATGGAAGGATTCCGAACTGGATATCTGGATCTTCCTCTTGGATTTGTGCAATCCGGTACCGACGGCAGATCCAATGAGCAGGAGAAAAAGCTGGTTTTCTCGGTGAAAGCTCCAAAGTGTTTGTACCAAAAATGGGCACAACACTCTTCGGGAGTTATTTGAAGAGATAAAATGAAGATTATAAATGTAAAACAGAGGTTATCTAACAAAAACTCCAACAAACAGAAATGTAAAATGCACAGGCAAGCAATTTAGAGTGGTTCGGCGTATGGCCTACGTCCACTATGAAGTTTTGATGATTTTATTGATTCTCTTTCAATGATTACAAGCGGTTACAGCAATGAACAGCGGATTACAGTTTAGAATTCGAAATTGACAGCAAAAGTAGGATGCAAATCTCAATCCGGCAGAGTCTGGACGCTTCAGAGAAAAATGATCCTTTTTCTGTTGATTCTGGGGCTCTATTTATAGGCGTAGGAGGATCAAATCTCGCTCAAACTCCGGGAGAATTGGTCTGGCACGTGAGAAGACCCATTCGACTATTTCCAAAAAGTTTCGAGTTGATCTGCGATCGATACGAAGTCATTTCGTATCGATCAAGATTACCTCCAAATGAGCTCAAATTTGGTGGAGACGTTCCTCGGTATGTGTGCAACCTTCAGTTAAAATTTCATGGTATTTGGATGATTGGATCAGTGGATTGAGAGATATCATCGATACGAGGCGATGTTCTTTGCTAGGCTGTCTGGTTCGAATCCATCTCTCCGAACTGAGGGCTTCGAATCAATGGTGTCACGCGCCTCTGTGAAGACGTGGAACGCACACTTCGCCTCGATCCGATCTTTACTCCGAGTCGACCGCGTCGACTCCATATATCTCGGCGCATTCGCATCGAGGGATGACGTGGTGTGCGCGCTTCGCCTCGATCCGGTATTTGCTCCGTGTTGACTGCTTCGACTCCATGTATCTCGCCTCGTTTCCTTCGAGAGATGACACGTTATCCAAGCTGGTTGACCTGATGGATTCGAGTAGGACTTCATCCATGGATTCGAACCACGGTCATTCATGGACACGAACTGATGGACAAATGGAGACGGAGAGTCCCTTCCTTGATGGATACGAAACACGTAGCTCCTCAATGGGTACGAAGTCAAAGAATGCAAGTTGGAGCCTTTCGATGGATGTGAAGTATCGAACATCTGATGGATACGAAGTCGACATTAAGTGATCATTACGAACCAGGTGACTTATTGATGGATACGAACAAGTCTTTCCGGCTGAAGGTTCTATCGATACGAAGCTTATCACTGTGTGGACTTAATCATTCTAATTGACACGAGATCGATGGATGCGAAACGAGGACCACCGATGGATACGAAACCCATCGATACGAACTCGATGTACTAGCTCCATCGAAACGAACAGATACGTTTTAATGGATACGAAATGGGGTCTGCCGATGGATACGAAAACATGCTTTTTCCTCCAACTTGTATCCATCATAACCTGTGCGTATGAGCTCGGATTGACTTGAGACTTGGAACATTGGTTTGCTTTATTTTCCCGATCATGTCTCATCGATTGGGGCTTGATCCGGACTTGGTCAAAATTCAACGATATCCATGACAAACGACATTTGGAATCCAACTCCTTGGTGTCCTGGCCTTGCCAAAAGGCGGGATAACACAATTAAGGAATAAAATAAATTGACAGCGATAACAAAAATTAATGTCCCGGTATAAAGGACCAGTCAACCTTCCCCTTGGATCGGTTGACCACTAGCAGTTAGCCGGTGATTAACAGTGGCAGCTAGAGCAATTTGAATGTCTAGATTTTTATATATTAAACCGACTTAAATCCAACGGTTTTGGTATATTTCAACCACGATAAATAAGATCCTAGTCCCCTCACTTTTATTCACAAAATATTTTGGGACTCTGGTGAAACTCTATCAGTTTATCTCTTTATAAATTCAGAAAACTCCATTAGGGTTTCAGGTGAAAAATCTTATGTATCCATTTTGTTTTCTATTTATTCTCCCAAACTATCCTTCTCCAATTTTTATAATCTAACATATATATAGAAATCCCTTGTTTTACATATATCAAAAGAAAGAGATCTGGTAGAGATTATTAAAGGCCTGTCAAATTCAAAGGAGGCAAAGCTAAGAATATACTATGAGTGGAAATCTTAGTCTTTTTTTAGTAGTTGATTAGTTTAATTTGGATTTGAATATGCCTAGGGGAGTTTTGGTTTGCGAAAACATTATTTTATAAACCTCTAAAACTCCTACAATGCGAAATGTCAATTCTATGTTGGAATCTCAATTGTTTATGTCAAAATAATGGAAATTATGTAGATTTGTAGTTTTAATAATTTTACCTTCTATCCACTTCTTATTTAATAAAAGGGTTATTATTAAGGAATATCGTGTTGGGTACAAATTTTATTCGTAGTTTGCATCGCTTATTCCAATGAATTAAATAAAAATTCCTTTATTTATTTTTATATGAAAAGGAGCTAAATAGAGCGTAAAAATTGGAATTGTAAGTTTCTATTATTAATATATTCCATTATTTTGATGTAATAGGTTGAGTTTAAATTTTTATTCTATACAAATTTATAGATTGGAATTTTTTATATGCATATTGGAATTTTGATATTATTGATAATATAGGATTAGACTTGAATAATTGTTGAAAGAGTTGACATTTAAATGCTAGTTTAAGGTGTATAGCACGCTTAGAAATTTCTAGGAGCGCGCGCGCGTGTGTATTAGCGTAATCAACATATAATTATAACGTATTAATTGCATAGTTAGTTAGGTTAATAATTATCATCATATCCCCTTTAGGAAGGTAATTAATGTTAAAGGTGAAATAAGAAAGATTTCCTATAAGGACTTAATTATGGAAATGGTGAGATGTATGGTAATATATGCAGAGTGTGATATAGATTATGGCTAAGTTATAGAGATACAAGGTCAATTAAAAGCATACGGAAGTCTGCCCAACAAATATGGCTACCATCAATGTGGCTTTGGGGCTGATGTGAGACATTGCCTATAATAAGTAACTATGATGATGCGAGATTAGTCTCAAATTCTATAGGGTAAATCTGCTTAGCTAATCTAGTTACTAGTACCTACGAATAGTCGGACTAATGTGAGACATCACCGCGGGATACGGGTCATAATAGGAAGGACCTACTTCGGAGATTGAAGGTAATAAGTGGTTGTGTAAGGGCCCGCCTCTTCTCTATATAGGAAGTAGCAAAATGGTTAGGATTATAGATTAGGCATGGTATAGGATATCTCGGGAAAGGGCCCACTTCAATAGGAAGTAAAGGGCCCGCTTCAATAGGAAGTATTAAGTGGTTGAGGAGATTCCGTGCAATGTCAGCTAGAGAGTTACTACCGAGGAGTTTGCCTTGGGATTATAGGTAGTAATGAGTAGACCTGCCTTAAATAAGGTATAAAATAGTCGGAGTTTGCCTAATTCTCATTAAAAGATATTAAGTGACTTTGTACTATCTATTACATTGATATGGCATTATGGACGATAGATTTAGGTTATTGGATGGGCTATGGGCTTATATTTGGAAAGCCTTTTTATTTATGTTGAGAAAAGCCTTTGGGCTTATATTTGAAAAGAATTATGATTTGGGTAGAATACTTAAGACATATTCCTACTTAAATTATACTGGTCAAGTACTCATATAATAAAGCACGAGATTTCTGTTCACCATATATATGTTGTACTGACTCTTTACTCATTACGGCACAGGTTAGGAAGGGTGATGCTGAAAGTGAAGACGTAGATGAGACTTGTGGCAGTAGTTTATTTATCTACTTTTTATTTTCTGCAGTTTTGATGTACCCATGAAATAAAAATGATGTTGTAATTTTGGAATACTATAAAATCGAAATGTTATGGCTATTATTGGGTTCTAGTATTATGGATATTTTGTTACAGTTTTAAATAACATTTTGAAATTTAAATAAAATGGGTACTATTGTTATTATTATATTTTATCCTTCCGCTATGAGACCTGAATATTCAGATAAATAGCTCTGCTTTGTTCTTTTTACCAACCAACAGCCAACTTTGAGATGGGTCTAAGTTTCGATAGGCCTTTTTTGGGTTGGAATTTAGGTCCATTTCAAGGTGGGTTGTTATAGGTACCGAGAGGTACCTCTCTATGTTAAGAGATTTGTATTGCCGAATGTTTCCTTTTCTGCTTGCCTTGCTCTCCTATCTTCGATTCGATGTATTCTAACCACTTTTCCGTAGAGCTTGAGTAGTTCCAGATAATTTTCTTGACTTGTATTACTCCGCTTTCTTGGCTTTCTCCTCATCAATCCTCGAAGCCGCTCGTCTAATCTTCAAGAAAAGCACCTGATGTTTGACTAGTTAGAGTAGCAGATGGAGTATATGATGTTAAGATGGCTCAAACATGAGAAAGTACCTTTTGGTACCAAGAGCTTTACTTAGCTCCAAAACTAACGTAACTTCTTGAGTTCCATTCTTTTATCCTTATGATCGTTTTTCCATATTCTCGAATCATTTTGTCTTTTTTTAACCTTCTACTTTTGATTAAATTCTTGGTTAAATACCCAATTAACACTTGCCCTTTAGAGTATGATTTCATTGAAGAAAAAGCATGCTATGGATCGAGACAAGTTCTGACTTACTATCCAATGAATTCAGTTAGTCACCCAGAAACTACTTCAAAGTAGTGCCCTTGTCCAGTAGATATTCCTTTAACTATTTTGCATTGCTAGAATTCCATCTTTCATGTTAAGGACAAGATCTACACTCTGGAGATCGCTATACACCTTAGACTAGTATGCTTCTTTCTTATGCCATGCTTTTGCCGACTTTCAGGATAAAGCATCTCGGTCCCGAGACCATTTGTCTTCCCGTAAGCTTATATAATCTTAGAGTTAGAAATTTTTTATTCACTTTCCTTTCATGATTCCTTACTTCTTTTTGCATCAAGATGAAACCTACTGACTCCTTTTAATGCTCGTGCTACAAGCTTTACCATCAACCTTTCCACTATCGTTGCTCAACCTGTCGTCGTCGTCGATTAACTCTAGCCGCCAATCTCCTGAGCACCACTGCCTTGTTCTAATTTACCGCCGAAAGCACTTGGGACCTGATTCAATTCAAGCACATCCCACTGAATTCTCCTTCTAACTCAAGGTTCATTTGTCTAAGGAGGTGACATTTGATTTGGCACGGCGATGGTGATGGTGATATCGAGGAAGTTCACGTTTGGGAGGAGATAGTTGAGACTAGGGCACGGCTTGGTCTTAGGGGAACTCATGTTTAGCCTAGATGTGTGCACGTTGTCCAAGAGACAAGTTCGGGTCTCCATCTTCGGCTAATTTCTATCAACGCATGGTTGTTCTTAGATTGTCGCTTGAATTCCAATAAGACGGCTCTCATTCGAGGATGGTCATATTTTTGCTTCCTAATTTTCCTACTACTACACTTCCAGTATTCCTACAAAGACGGGCTTCCACGCCGCTCGGTATGACAATTCCATTATCAAATATTCATTGATAATAGTTAAGTTCGGATATACAGTTTCATTGTATGACGTGGCTCGTTTTTCTAACACCAGGGAGCTATCCACACAAGATGGTTCGTTCATTGTATATAGAATACTAAACTCATACTGTATAGATTAACACTTTCACTTGCTTCAGTCCGATTGGTCATCCTTTGGATTCCAGCCGCTGGTCACATGGGTTCATTATTTAAAGTAAAACAGACTTGACTATGTTAAACGCCAAGTTTTATTATTTAGAATGACTCTTCGATCACCACACCTCAAGTTCGCTAAGGGTACATCTACTCCTCCTCAAGTTGGGTCCTACACAGCTCAGGCTTCACCTTCCATCCCCATCAGATCCAGGCATTCAATTACTGCCGAGTTATATGGCGTAGTTGTTCCACTAGTTCCACCACAAAATCAACCTCCTTCCCTAAATGAATACATTGGTCTAGGGGATTGAATAATCTTTCTGATCGAATGCCTTCTGTCCTTCCTATAAAAATGCTTCATAATATATGCTGCCAGCATGGAATTCCTGAGGAAGACGTATGATTTCCCAACCAAGATGAATAAGCACATCTTCCTCTTTCAGGATACCTAGCTTGCAACAAATATATATGTCTCAGTGGTGATGTGTCGCCTTTCAATCCATTTCTTCGTATGGTTTTACAAGAGTTTGGGTTGGCTCTAGCTCAAGTCCATCCAAATGGTTATGCTCTCTTGAGCTCTTTGTACGTTCTCTTCAAGGATCGCTTTAATCGGGCTCCAACTTTTCAAGATCTTACCTACCTTCTGCACTTCAACCAGTAGCAGGAGGTGCCTTACTATATGATCATTGAGGCTTGGATCAGATGCAAAGTCATTGAGTCTCTTCATAACAAATGCTCGTATTTTAAAAATGAGTACTTCTTTGTTTGTTGCCCACATGGATTCAACAAGCTTTGGCTATCTTGCTTTTCCATGCTTGAACCTCTTTAGTTCAAGTGCTTAACTTGCTATTTGTTCCTTCACAAGCATTCCTGCTGGGGACGTTCGTGATGAGTATGCCGACACTTTGAAAGGTTTACGGGAGGTTACATTCTAGCCCCGCACCACTTCCTATGTCATAACCAATGAGAATCTCTGGCGGTGTGGTTTGCTATCCCTGGGTCGGATGGCCATTTCTGATCTGACTCATTCGAGCAATACCAGAGCGCCTGCCCAACCCACCCATCATACTCACAACTCTGGCGAAAACCTATAGGGTGAGGTCGAAGTTCCTTCGAGTATAGTGCATGTAGAGGAACTAGCTGAAAGAGGGTTGAAAAAGCTGTAATTGGCGATGTCTCAAAAGAAAGGGACGAAGGAGTTGGGATGGAGCCAATCCTAGATTAGAGTGAGCATGAGGGAAATGAGAAGGGAAAGAGCCAATGATTGAAGGAAATAAAGAGAGCTCAAGTGATAGAAATAACGACTATCACGCTAGCGCGGAGGAGGATGAATCCTTCGGAGAGACACCCGCCAAGAGCCCTGAGCTTCAAAGCCCATCCCGTCAGGAGCGAATCGTTGTTGAAACTTCTGAGGCGCTCAAAGGGTCAACCGCATTGCCTTTGGGTGAAATGACTCTCGAGGTCATGTTCTTGGTGATGTATTTGTTGGTTTAAGCGACTTCGATATATCAATCATCGATCTCCTTGCTGAAGGCTCTTACAACTTCAACTTCTCTCCTAGAGTAAATATAGATGAAGTCGGAGAAACTCCATCTTTATGTCCATGAGGACACAGTATGTAGAATACGTAGGTGGTCATCGCCATCATCATACACTTCATTAGGATCACATATGTGCATTATTGCATTCGTTTGTGCTTCAAAATTCCAACAGTCATGCTATTTTTCTTCCTATTTCAGGTTCCATAGGTCATGAGAGATATAGAGCTCTTTCACATAGTGGAGATGATTATAGAGGGAAGACAGCCAATCCTTATTCGCCTCGCTCCAGCTATTAGGGTCATTATGAGACCAATGAGGAAAGGTGGAGGAGAAAAGACCGAGAGGCTAAAGAAGACTGTTGAGCTAATAGGGAACGTGAAAGAGAAAGAGGACGGTAGAGAGAAGGAGAGGAGGAAGAGAGAGGCAGAAGAATATCTCATGATCCTGCTAAACGCTAAAGAGAATCTTCTAAGCATTGTGTCCCTTCTTTTAGTGGTGCTCTTCCCCATTCTGAAGCTCACACTTCTTCATAACATCAAGTCCCCACTTCTCATTCTCTAGCTACAATAATTCCACCTACTTCCAAGGGAGTCTCTGCTCCCTCGTTTACCCTTCTGCATGCTCCTCCATGCCAAGATTCCATGTTTCCCAATCTCTTCTTGCATGGTGTGAAGTTTGACCAGGACATCAAGGATATTCCAAAGGAAGTGGTGGATCGAAATTTTCAAAAGGTCCCAAAGCATATCGACGAAGGATATGGGTGAAAAAAGTTGTGTTAAGCCCTCACCGACATGACCAGAATTAATTATACTAATATCAAATCCTTCAATTCTGAGAGAGACGAATTGGAATGAATCATTACGAATCGAGAGGAGGACTTGTTTAAGGTCAGAAAAAGGGGACAAAGCCCTTGAAGAAAAAGGCCAAATCTAACATCTTGAAGGAAGAAATGAATCTAGCTCATGATCGTGCTAAGATCATGATGTGGAATAAGCTGAAAGTTGCTCATGAAGAGGGTGCTGAGCTAAAAAAGCAAGTTAAAGAAAAAGGCCTGGCCCTTACTTAAGAGGATGAAATTATAGGAGTCAAGGACCAGACTATCTCGGAATAGACATCCGAACTTGAAAGGGTTCGAGAGGAAAATCATAAGCTTCATGAAGAGAAAAGGATGTTTGTAATGATTTGGAGCACCAATCGACCGAAAAACTTGCCAACGACATTGAGCTTGTAGTCTCTCAATTGGAGCTTAAATAATTTCAAGAGATGAAGGCTAGAGAGAGAGGAGCTAAATGACAATCTCCAATATTTCTATGCTAGCGTCATTATGAATAATAATCTGAAGTGGTTAGGGGATGACTATCCTAAAACTTTGGCTGATGCCTCGGAGGAAGTGCTACATTGGGCCGCGTAGGTCAACAATAATCGTTCTGAGGAAGAGTTGATGGCTATGTACCTCGATGCCAAGGACATATAATTACTTACTATAGGGAAGGCCCTCCTAGTTGAAGAGAATGTTAAAGCTGCTGCTATCACCGCCGAAACTCCCACTGATCCGAGCTCTTTGAGTCAGCATGAAGTGTTTACTCCAGAATTTGAAGAGCCGGCAATGATTATTTCTGTTTCCACGGGGATTGGTTCCGAAATCACCAGTGTGACTCCAATTTCTACAGCAATCACTTCTCATGAGCCATATATTTCTTCCTCCATGGGCTAAACGGAGGAACACGTGACCGAAGAAGGGGATTTCGAGGTTGCTTCCCATGACTGAAGCCCAGGCTTAAGTATTTCTCCCATCTCACCAATCTTTGAGAAGCTTCCCTTTTCTCATGAGTCCGTAATTAAGCTTTATCATTCTGTTTGTCAACTTGTAGGTCAACCACATTTTCCTCCTCCACCGCCACCTACTCAGAGCTTGGGATCTTCAGCTATCTTTACCGCATCTATCTCCTTCTCGACCAGACATAACATCTCTGTTCCTCATGCCGGTTTCAGCCCATGGCTTGATTTCAAGAAAATAGCTACCTTGGAGAAATCAGAGGATATTTCTGTGTCCCAGGAGGAAGACGCTGTTTTAACCGGTGTTGTAGACCCTATTGATCATACTACGATGGTAAAAAGATTGAAGATTGACTTTGAGAAGATCCGGGTGAAATCCGAGCCTGGCACCACGAAGCCCACCAGTTCTACTTCAACAAGCCTGACCTCTAAGCTTCCCATGCTTAAGATTGGGCCTTCCAAGACCAAGCCCAATAAAGCTCCTGCTACTAAATCTGATGAACCCCATACTATAGCTGGTGACGAGTCTACCAATTCAAAGGGCGATACTCCCCGGCGCAAGATGATTAAATATGAGAAGAAATACAAACATCACCCTGGCGATTCCCACATCAATTGTAGCAATCATGGGAAGAAGTAGAGGGTGTTTGGAGGCTGTCGATGTGGTTATTTGTTTTTTACTTTTGTGTTGTTGAGTATGTACCTTTTTTCATTTCATTTCATCCTGCCGAGATTGTGCGGGTACGGCTCCCACTTCATGATGTACATAAAAGTTACAGTAACGACGATTGACCTTTGTTCTGTAATCTTTCTCTTATTTTCTTTCCTACAAATTTATGTACCATATTATGCCTGTTGTTATATTATTGTTTATGTATATAGTATAACTGCTTGTACTGCAATCTTTCTATATTATACACATCTATTTCTGTGCAATATGCTTATTTGTTGTAACTTTGTGCATATAATTAATACTCGGTGTAATTACTTTAGTCATAAATTGTTACTTAGCCCTGTTTATAGTTGCCAAAATGCTTCTTTGGCAAACAGAACCGTTCTTTAACCAACTCCATGGTTATTCCCATCGATTCTCGATCGGGTTCCTTTCGACCAGTTGTTTTTATGCTTATCTCTGTTCATGGGATTTATTACTACAAATGCCAAACCCCTGGCATTTATAAGTTAACATTGTTGTAGGGCAAAATTTTCAATTGTCCCCGATTTAAGCGCGCTTTTTCGATCCTGATCCTGGATCGAGAAAGCTTGACGAATTCCTATTTCTGAGCCTTTACGATTATCCTCGCTTATCCCGGACCAAGCCTATCTCGCTTGGTTGCCTGCGCTGCCATTGAGACTCCTATTCATGTACCAACTCCTATCTTTGGGAACTGATGATTTTATGACTTGATTCTAAGTATCATTTTCTTGATGTTGCCTAACTCCATGCTACATTTAAAAATTTATAAGTTCATAGTTAGAAATATGGTTGTGCACTAGTTTTTATCTTGGAAAACCAACACACTAGCAGTCCAGTTCCAAGAATTCCTCCATTAACGTTTCCTATCCTCGGGAAACGACGAATTCCTGAAGACTTGTGGTTCTTCTCCATGACATTGCCTATCTTTGGGCAATGCTAAACTCCTAGAGGTTAAGGTTTTTCCTTCCAAACATTGCCTGTCTCTGGGAAATGCCAGATTACTGGAGGAGGGGGTCGATATATCTAATCGACCCAGGAGCTAGTGGACCTACTCGACATCGCCTATTTCCGAGCAATGCTGTATTCCAAAGGTTTGGGGTCGATTTACCTTGTCGGCCCTACGGCTTGAGTCAATTTTCCTATTTCCCCGATGGTTTGAGTCAATTTTCCCCATCAACCCAACAGCCTAGGCCTTCCTGATGTTGCTTATTTCCAAGCAATGTCGATTTTCAAAAAGGTCGGAGGTCGATTTTCCCATCGACCCAACGGTTTAACTCGATTTTTCCCTTCGAACTGCGGTTCGGGTCAATTTTTCCAATCGACCTTGTGGTTTAAACCTTCTCGACATTGCCTATCTCTAGGCAATACTAGTTCTTCGAAGGTCGAAGGTCAATTTTTCCATCAACTCGGTAGTTTGATTTGATTTTCCCCATCGACCTAGCGGTTGGAGTTGATTTTCCCCGTCAACTAGCGGTTTAGACCTTGCCAACATCGCCTATGTCCAGACCATTCCAGTTCTCAAAAGGTCAGGGGTCGATTTTCCCGCCAACCCTGCAATTTGAGTCAATTTTCCCCATTGACCTGAGGGTTTGAGTCGATTTTCCCCATCGACCCAACAGTTTAACCTTCCTGATGTTGCCTATCTTTAAGCAATGCCGATTCTCAGAAGGTCAGGGATCGATTTCACCGTCGACCCAGCGATTTGAGTTGATTTTTCCCATGACCCGGCGGTTTGAGTCGATTTTCCCCATCGACCAGGTGGTTTGAGTCGATTTTCCCCATTGACTCGACGATTTGGATAAGACTAATGGTGTTTCCGTATGCTTCAATAATTCAATAAAGGCATTCTAAAAATTTTGGTTTCGTTTAAATTTCTTTTTACCTTTCTCGAGGGCGTCTAAGAAAGTTATGCACTTATCTATCGCCCCTGAAATGAATTGACTCAGAGCAACAATCTTTACATTCAAGCTTTGAAGCTCCTTCTTCGTGGTCAGGGCAGCTACATTCCTTAAGGCATTTATCTGCTCCTGATTAGCCTCGATGTCCCATGCATTTGCAATAAATCCCCAAAACTTTCCCGATGCCACTACAAAAGAACATTTTAACGGATTTAGCTTCATTTTTTATTTCCACAAACATCTATGAAAGATCGTCCAGATGGTTCGTAATTTCATAAGCTTGTCATCAATGTATACTTCTATCATTCCTTTGATTTAATTCTTGAACATACAATTTACTAGTCTCTGGTATGTGGCTTCGACGTTCTTCAAACCGAATGACATAACTCGATAGCAATACAGCCGCAAATCTATTATAATGCTAGTGTTCTCTCGATCTAATATGGACATTGGAATCTGGTTATAGCTCGAGTAAGCATCCATAAATGAGATCAACTCATGTTCTACAGTTCCGTCCACTAGTAGGTCAATCTTGGGCAAAGGAAAACTGTCTTTCAGGTATGCCTTATTTAAATTCGAATAGTCGACGCACATTCGCCATTTTTTGTTTAACATCTCGACCAATATGGGGTTGGATACCAATCGAGGTATAAAGCGTCATGGATTAACCCGTGTTCCATCGGCTTATCAACTTCTTCCTTCAATGCAGCGGATCGCTCTAGACCGAGAATCTGCCATTTCTGTTTGACTAGCAGGAACTTTGGATCAATATTCAGTGCATGACACGCTATCTCTGGCGATATCCCACATATATCTGAAT
The DNA here is from genome assembly GCA_030737815.1 of Allium fistulosum. Classification (NCBI taxonomy): domain Eukaryota; kingdom Viridiplantae; phylum Streptophyta; class Magnoliopsida; order Asparagales; family Amaryllidaceae; genus Allium; species Allium fistulosum. The sequence continues at coordinate 1,118,586,798 of CM060904.1, read as the reverse complement.
GTGTCTAGGAGAATACGTCCATGTTTCCTTAGAGAAAGTTCACTAATTCCTTTCTTAAGTTAGCATTGAGCCGAGATCCAATCTTTAGAACCCGAGTAAGATCATCCATGTCGATTGGAACATTTACCATTAGCTCTGGTGGTGCTGGTCATCCTTCCCCTAGCTACTTCCTAGGATCCTTAACCTTGTTAAAACGGCTGTGGTTCTAGAGCCAGGGTCTAGGATTTAATTATTATGCTTGTGAGTCATGAATGCGAAGAGTTCTCTCCATATTCTTTCCTTGCTCATGCCGCTTTGATTCTTTGAGTTCTATGACATAACATTCCCTTCCAGCGCTTTGGTTTCCTTTACCACTCCGACCCCATTTTCTGTGGAGAACTTCACCACTAAACACCAAGATGCTAATGCTATCCTAAAATAAGCCAATGTCGGTATTGGCCTAAGAAAGCGTTGTATGACGAGTACTCATCCACGATAATAAAATTCTAAATCTAGACTATCCTGCGATCTCCTTCGCCTAGTTCCACATGCAAACTGACTGTTCCGATTAGCTATTTTACTTCGCCCGTTAACCCTTGAATCTTAATTTACAAGCTGTAACTTCCTTCATGTTGATCTTCATCTTATCGAAAGTTCTCCTGAAGAGTATGTTCTTCGAACTTTCGGTGTCTACCATGACTCAATGTATAGTTGTTGGTCCAACTTCGACTATTACTACCATGGGGTCAAAAGTCCAACTCCGATGGTTACTACCATGGGGTCAAAAGTTGGTGCTTCAACTCCATTAGCATCTCTATTTTTGAATATGAAATCATTAGTTATCATCCATTATTGCTTAGTCAGAGCTTCGTCTTCTACAGTGACGCAGCCCTCATGCGGTACGTGCTTCAACGAGCTTGCATATCGTTCAATTTCCCTTAAGCTTTTCTTCATTGGATGGGGTCCACCAGTTACGATATTGATAACCAACTTTCCATCGTTTTCGCTCAATTTCTTCTCCGCTTAGTCTGGTCTGATTATCTTGGGTAGACAGCCCTTGGGGTCGAAGAGCTTGGTCGCCACCCTATGGATTTTTGATACACTATCGGAGCCTATTCTTCCTTATCAGTTCTTTAATAAGGTCCTTCAAATGCCAGCACCCATTCATGTTGTGTCCATGAGTTTCGTGGAAATGAGAGAACTTTCTGAAGAGACTTTCCTGCTCAATTGCCTCCCTTCTTGGCGGTTTCTTATATCATTCTGTTCCTTGAGTGGCTAGATATTTGTTCTCTAATGTATCGTTCAGAGGAACGTAATATTCGGGTCTTAAATTCCTTTAGCGCTTCTTATCGCCATTATGGCTGCTGCTAGGGCCTTGAATCTGTTTCTTCTGGTTACCAGAGTTCCTAGCATTAGCCACGACATTACTACTGCTATCTCCAGATTATTTAACCACCACATTGCTCTGGATAACCTCCTTCGACTGTCCATCTTCAGCATTACCCAAAGCTAGATTTGCTTTCTTTAAGCATGGAAAATGGTTTGCCTTTTGGTGGAACTCCTCTATGGTTAGAGTTTTCTTCATCTTCAGCCATGTACAAAAATCCATATCCGGGTGAATTCCTCAAACCAATGCCATGAAAACCAGATCCTCCTTTGGATTACTTACTTTGGAAATAGCAACGTTAAAACAGTTCAAGAAACTTTTCAATGACTCCTTAGCCCCTTGAGATAAGCTTGACAAGGACATCACGTCCTTAGGTCGGGCAGCATGAAATCAGAACTGCTCTAGATATTTTTTAGCCAACTCATCGAAAGTCGATATGGATCTCGGTGCAAGCCTTATGAACGACATTAACTCAACTCCTTCCAAGAAGATAGGGAAGCATATACATCGAATAACATCCGTTGCTCTAACGCCATCCATGTGCCACTCATACATGAGAAAATGTTGTCTAGGATTAGTAGTTCCATTGTACGATGGAATAGTCGACATTTTAAACTTTCTAAGATACTCTTCTCTCATAATCTTCTCCGTGAACAGAGTTCTGCATGGTGTAGACCCCAATCTTCATTCTTTCTGCCTCTGCTTTCATCCACCAACCGCTTAACCATATCAGCTATATATTCCTCGCTGGCACGGTACTCTAAAGGTTGACTTTTAGGGGCTACACCAAGTCTTTGCTTGTCGATTGATGTCTAGGTCCTCCAAACTCCGGGAGAACCACTCCTTTAGTATTCCACGGATGTTTCCTTAGTTCAACCGCTTTTGCCTGAATTCCGTTTCAATTAGTACCAACATCCAGCTCAAAATCTTCATCATCAAGCTGTAAGTCTTCTTCCTCATTAAAAACATCCATCACATTATCTTCCCGTCCCCCATTATCTATAACATTCCTCTTGGTACTGAGAGAAATTCTTTTAATACTGGGTGGTCTTCTTGTGAGCGGAGCACTCCTACTTCCTCCTACAGTAGCTGTAGTAACTCCAGCAACTGCCTCCTTATGTTTTCACTTTCCTTCCCTTCTATTTTGGCTATAAATAAAGGAGTTTTCCTATTCTAATCCTAGTGAAGCTTCCCTTCTAGTTCTCCTTATCCTCTGTGGTTGTAGTGCTAGCAGAACATCCATTTTGTCCATCAATAGTTTTTCACTATCCACCATCTTATGGTTTAAAACCTATAGCATCTTATCAAGTTCCCCTTTAGTAACCACTTCCTGTTGAGTAGATGGCCTTGGTATCCACTATTGGTAAGTAACTTCAACTTGGTGAGCATTCCCTTCATTACTACCATCCACTACTCCTATGGATCTGTTGGATCTTCTAGGAGCCATTGACTTCAAATAGCAAGTTTCTAAATCCTTCTGGCAAAACTTCTAGATCTAACCTTTGGACCTCTTCAAATCCAAAATAGCAAGCTAGATCTAACATAGAGTTGGATTTTATTAGTGAATGCACCAAAATATTGATGCCAGTAGTGGCACAACATCCAAATATGACCTGTTATAGGATTAGATCTAGTAGAAATAGTATAAGAATATAAAAAGCCGTATAAAAGTAGAGAGACACAAGACTTTTATAGTGGTTCGGTTATCTCTGGCCTACGTCCACTTTATATTTTTATTAGTTATGGATTTGAGTGAGAATTAGAGTCATTACTACAAGGGAGTAATAAGTTCTCAAGCCTAGAACTGCCAATAGTATCTGCCTAGGTGACTATTTTGAGGGAGAGATATGAGATGAAGGAGCAGAGTTTAAGATCCTTTTCTGATTGCTATAAGGTTGGTATTTATAGGGAAATATCTAGGCAGAACTACAGGGTCGAGTTGAACAAGTTCCAGAGACTAGGCCATAGGCCCACAAGAGTGCATGCCGTCTGTTAACCCAGAAAGTGGATCAACATTAAGAAATCATATGAAAGCACCAGTTCTATTAATAAAGGAAAAAAACAAAAAATGTAAATGAAGACATAAGAATTTTTATAGTGGTTCAGCGTAATCGTCGGACTATGTCCACTTTAGTCTTTTCTATTAATTATTCTCCCTTTGGATTACAAGTAACTATCTCAGATCTGACCATAATCTAGTGGATCTTAGATTTACAATGGGTTTTCTAGAGAGCTTGAGAGTCACTAGTACTAGATATTTGCTGATCTAAGTCCTAGAATAACAAATAGTAGCTTTCTAGGTAACTCTAATGAAGGAGAGATTAGATGTGAAGAAGAGGAAGAAGTTTCCACTGGTAGAGAGATCTGATCCCATTTTGGTTGTAGGTAGGCTAGTATTTATAAAGAAATAGAGGAATGGAGCCAGAAGACTGCTTGCAACAGAGTCCATACATCAGCCCAAAGTCACGTAAGAAATTGCAGAGCACCACGACTGGTTGAAATAAGTCGGTACTGAGTTATATAACTCAAAACCGAGTTATTTATTTAATGGGAAATAACTTGCAATCTTTTGCATCCTTCTTCTTACTTCATTTTGATGTGTTCCATGTTGTTTTTGTTGATTGTTGGTTGATTCTGGTGATCAATCCTTCATCACTTGAGTTATCCTGCCGTTTTAGCTTTCATCTCTTCAACTCTTGGGATTTGTCGTCCAAAAGTCTCGATAACCATTTAGTCGCATATGAAAGAGGTAAATAACAACACATATGAAGTTAGAGAGTTGAGATGGGTGGTGGAAATAACTCTGTACCCGAGCTAAACAAGTCGGTGTTGACTTGTTTCCTTCGCTTATTTTTGGTTGAAACTCTCCCGAGGTATTTCCTAGTTTCATCTAAGTTGCCTTCGAGATTTCAAGTTGTTTCATACATGTTTAAATCTTCTAAGTCAGTTTGAAGTCTGCTTTGGCTCAAAAGTGGTTAACACTTGCCCTCCAAATTATCCCTTTTGGATGTAAGGTGTGCTTTGCTTAAGAACAAGTTCTAGTAATCATCCATTGATAGTTGAGCTCTCCGGTTATCCATTGATCTTAATCTCAGTGAATCATTCAGTTCCTTTAAAAAATCTAGCAAGTCAGAGGCTATTCTAGATCTGTAATAGTTTTTGGACCCCAATCCCTACTTAAGTGTTGTTTATACACCATAATCATTTTGATTTCATTCAGAGTAATTACATCACATATCAAAATCGTCCCATGTTCATCCAGAATTTATCTATTTTATTCTAATTTCAAGGCATTCAAATCCTTTTATCAAATCTATTTCCGTTCAAAGGTTTGATCTCTCTAGATCATTTTACATTCTATTTAACATGTGATCTTTTAGAATCATTTATGATCCAATCTAAGGTTCTATCTCTCTAGACCATTTAACTTCTAATCTAGGTTTTGATCTCTCCAGATCCTTGCTGAATTCGCTTGCTCCTCGGTAAAGGAACTCAATGACTAAGCAAGCCCACCCGCTCACTCTCTGGCGAGGGACTTACTTTGTGTACAAGTACATCCACTCGCTCTCCAGCAAGGGAATTTTCACCTTGCACTCCAGTCCTATCTCCCCAAAGGGACTTAAAGCGATCAATATTGTATAAGTCCATCTGCTTGCTCTTCGGCGAGGGTACTTGCACCCTGCACTCCGGTTCCGTCTCTCTAAATGGGACTTAAAGCGATCAATATCATATATCAAATTTAATGTAGAATTTTCAAAAGTCAAATATTCAAATCTAAGTAAACAAGCAGAAGTCCTAATTATCCATCACAGACATCCGACTCCGAGAATGCCTCTGGACTAGTCTAAGTCCCATATATGTGTAAGCCGTCCGAGCTTATTATTGTTCTAAATAGTCATCCCAGACATCTGACTCGGAACGTGCCTAAAGACCAATCTAGACCTTATACACACGTAAGTGGTCTAAGGTTATTATTTTCTTAATTATTCAAAGCAAGGAAAAGTAAAGAGAAAGAGTTGAACCAGACTCCAGACCATCCAGATCATGAGATTTCAAGTCTCAGACTAGATTCCTAGTTGTTCCTTGATGCATTTGCTACAGACGGCGGCTGCTCAGGCCTTACCATAGCAGTTCGGTTCCTTATGTACTACTGCAGCTACTTGCTCCAAACCGGTTCTTTTATCAGACCACGAAGGTCTCGACACTCATTCGTTTCATGTCCATCCAGCTCATGAAAGATGCTGAACTTTCCAGGTCTTTTCTCTTGATCAATGGGCTCTCTCTTAGCTGGCATCTGATAGGAGATCTACACCCTAGTGTCCAGATATATCCTCTTGGGGGTCATTGTTAGCTCAGTGTAGAATGAAAAATTTGGTTCCCTTCTCTACCGTTTCGATTCTCCAAAGTCATCATCGGCTCTTCACTTTCCTTTGTCCTTTCCCTTTCCTACTCCAGACAGCCGTCTGTCATCAACAACATTAATTTGGCATCCTCAGCTTCATCGTCTTCCTAATGTAAATATCTCCCGGCTTCATGGTAGAATTTCGCAAGATCCATCAGTGGACCCCTTTCCAGTGCAACTTTGAAGTCGGTCTTGCTAGCGACTCCAAAAACTACAACCGTTAAGATTTTTGATGGATCTGGATTATTGACTATGGCTGTTGCTGCATTGAATCTAGTCAATTAGCTTCTCTAGTCTTTCTAGGCCTTTGCTCATGCTTGATAGCATCATCACATTCTTCGATCGCAAAACATGAACTCTAAATTTTTTTAAGAACTTATTCGCCAAATCGATCCACATGCTTATGGAGCCATTCTTCGGTTATCTGAACCACATGTTAATTATAATGGGAAGCACCACCCCATTACCTCCTCAGAAGCACCCAACACCTCCATATATCGAATGTACCTCATCAGATGAACCATCAGATCTGACTTTCCGTCGTACATTTCCAACATCGAAAGCTTGAAATTAGGAGGATTCCTTGCATTCCGGATATTAGAAGTGAATGGATTCCTATTTACATCCTCCAAGCTCTGGTCTAGGGGTCCACCTCTGACTATTCTCCTTACCAATTTAGCAATTCGTTTTTCACTGTCCAATAAAGGTCTTTGACCAAAAGAGATGTTCTACCCCTACTCTTGAGGGAACTCTAGCACATACTCTAGCACGTACTCGCCTGGATGCACATTAGTGTTTTGACTGGCTCCTCTAGCTTCATGCTGTCCTCCGTTCCTATGAAGAGGTTCCAAAACATACTCCTTCAGTCGTTGCTTATTCATATTGATTTGCATTTTCAAGCTCCAACATCGTTTGCTTCTGGCATTCCAGCAAATTCCAAGTTTACAACAACGTTACCCTTGAGTAAAATTCTCTCGGTACCGAGTTGATTTAGGTCAATACCAAGTATTTCTGTTTATGGGGGCATCACTCCAGTTTGCTCCGCTCCAACACTAGATGTTCCTGCATTAGCTTATAGCACTTGGTTCTAAATTCCTACAGCTCTTACTATTCCTTGTTGTCCCATTCTTTGGAAAAATTCTTTAAGCATTTCCTGTTGTCGAGTCATTAATCCATATTGTATCTCTTTCATCATTTTCTCCATCTCCTCTATAGTTATGTAGATGGATGGATGAAAATTTAAGGACACCTCATAGCTGCCCCCATGCTCTGGTTGGCTTGCTCCAGCCTTAGATCTAGTGTTAGGTCTCTTCATCTTCTCCAGATTTTAGATTCAAGCTTTAGATTGAGAAATCTAGCCACCCTTCTTAGTAAAAGCACCAAAATGTTAACCCATAAAATGTATCAACTTCCAGAAATCAGATGAAAGCCCCAGTTATATTAGAAGTAAAGGTAAAAGCAGAAATAGTAAATAGAGACACAAGAATTTTTATAGTGGTTCGATGTAATCTCCGACCTACGTCCATTTTATTTTTTTTCTTAGTTGTTCTCTCTTTGGATTACAACTAATTATCTCATATCTAACTACAATATAGCGGATCTTAGATTTACAATGGTGTTTCTAGAGAGCGTGAGAGTCAATAGTAGTAGAGATTTGCCAATCTAAGTCCTAGAAAACCAAATAGTAGCTTCCTAGGTGATTCTAATAGAGGAGAGGTAGATGTGAAGAAGAGGAAGAAGTCTCCGATGGCAAAGAGATTCGATCCCATTTTTGTTTATGGGTAGGCTGGTGTTTATAGAGAAACGGAGGTATTGAGACAAGATCCCGCCGAAAGTCACATGAGAAATTAAAAAGCACCATGACTTGTTGAAACAAGTTAGTACTGAGTTATATAACTCAGTACTGAGTAATTCCCTTAATGGGAAACTTGCAATCTTTTGCATCCTTCTTCTTACTTCATTTTGATGTGTTTCATGTTGTTTTCGTCGATTGTTTGTTGATTCTGGTGATCGTTCCTTCATCACTTGAGTTATCCTACCATTTTAGCTGTCACCTCTTCAACTCTTGGGAGTAGTCGTCCAAAACTCTCAAAAATCAGTTGGTCACATATGAAAGAGGTAAATAATAACTCGTATGAAGTTGGACAATTGAGATGGGTGGGGGAAATAACTTGTTACTGAGCTAAACAATTCAGTTCCGACTTGTTTCCTTTGCTTATGTTTGGTTGAAACTCTCCCGAGCTATTTCCTTGCTTTATCTTAATGTTCCTCTAAGATTTCAAGTCGTTTCATCCTTATTTTAATCTTCTAAGTCGGGTTGAAGTCTACTTTGTTTCAGAAGCTAGTTAACGCTGCCCAATAAGCCTCTTGGTACCGAGAGGTACCTTGCAGTGCCGAGAGGTGTGTATTGGTGAATACTTCCTGTTTCGACTGCCTTGCTCTCCTACCTTCGATTCAAAGTATTCCAACCTCTTTTCCATAAATTTTGAGTTGTTCCCAATAATTTGTTTGATAACACTTGTATTACTCTACTTTCTTAGCTTTCTTCTCATTAATCCTTGAAGGTGCCTATCTAATCTCCGAGAAAAGCACCTAATGACGACTAGTTGGAGTAGTAGATGAAGTGTATAAATTCAAGTGGCTCAAACAAGAGTAAGTACCTCTATGTACCGAGAGCTCTACTTAGCTCCAAAATTATTGTTACTTCTTGACTTCCATTCTTTTCTCCCTCTAATCATTTTTCCAAGTTCTCGAATCGTTTTGTCTTTGTTTTGACCTTTTACTTCCGATTGAATTTTACTTGGTTAAAAACCCGATTAACATTAATCTTAATCACAGTTACAGTAAATCCAGTTTTGTTCAACAGTGACTATATTTTAGCTTCAAATCAGATTTCACACATCCGTTCAAGTCTACAATTCAACATGTAATTCCAATAATTTCTATGTTTAATCTATTAATTTATATGGTTTCAAGTTAACAAATATCTTTTACCACACGTATGCATATCCAAAATCAATTCAGAGTGAAATCAACAGGGTGTGTACATTTTAAATACCAAATTCAATTCAAATAAAATAAAAGGTTTATCTATATTAAAATCAAGTTAAATCAATTTAAATCATATCTTAACATTACTTTAAAAAAAATCTATATACTTACAAATATTAAATAAACAATATCTCAGATTTCAATGATCATCAAATAAACTTTAACTCCATATGATTGCAACAAAAAAAATTGCAAATTAAATAAACTTTTCATTTTAGATTCAAATTAGATAAAATTTGCAAGTCAAATAGATATAAATCAAATTACTTGTTAATCCTCATGATTTATTGATCAACCCACTCACCTTGTGTAAGCTTTTCACCTCTTAATTTTCCATATCGCCACCATTGTTATTTGAAGAGGAAGAGGGTTTTGGGAGAGATAGAGTTTTGTTAGAATAAACGTTCTCAAGCAAAGTATGCAGGGTTTACAATGTTATTTATAGGTGCGGGAAACTACCGTGGTCATTTGATTTTTATTATATAAAATCCGGGCCTTTCGGCCTAGGGTTTTCCTAGCCGACCGTAGCTAAGTAGTCAATCGCTTGGTTTGGAGCAGTTGATCGCTAGGGGTCGACCGATCCCACCAGGCTGTCGACCGGTGAAAGTTTGCTAGTTTAAAATTCTTTTATATATTTTAATTATTTTCTATTTCAAATCTTTAAACTTTAATAACTTTTTTATACGAACTCCGATTATAAACTTTATATATGAAAATTATCCAGAAAAGCTATGAACGCAATGGTGCAAGCTCCAAAGTTAAATTCGAATGTTTATGAAAATTCCATTTTTAACGTTATTGCACTTAATTTGATTTCTTTTATTAAATTTTCGATTAATTTTGCGGGGTGTTACATTCTTCCTCTTAAAAGGATTTCATCCTTGAGATCTCCAAGGACGAAAATAATGCAACTCGTATGTATCAAAATTAACTTACAACCATCTACTCAACCGTCAACCACATATAACCATTGTCCTTAATTTAAAATTTCAAATGAAACATGTACATATAGTTATAGAATGCATATGAACATATAATTAATGCAAAAATTAGGCGGCCTCCTGAACTAGTCGACCTCCTTAAATACAAGTGCTTATTTCATGTATCCAAAATGTATGTGATATCCTACACTTGCAATTCTATATTGAAGAGCAACCATTCAATACATATTCAAAATGCAACAACTATACGCATATTACTAATAGAATAAAGTGAGAAAGGTGGGATGTGTGTGGGCTAACCAAAAATATTAGCCCGTTAAGTGCAATACTAACAAATAAAATTCATCTAATAGCAACCATTATCCAAAAAAGTCATAGTGGCACATTTGCAGCCATGCCTAGCATCTAAACATTCCTACCTATGGAATCTACTAAGCTAAATACTAAACATATTAATAGTTATACTAACTAAAATGGAAATGTTCCAGAAAAGAGCTCTAGAAGAGTAGCCCGGATCTTCTCCTTTGGCTTTCATAGACCCTCAACTAGGTCGTCTCCCCTCTGGACTCTAACCAGTTTAATTATTTTATTGTGAAGTCACTTTGTCCCATGTCCAATAATGTAGGTAGGTGCACGGTGAACAATTAACTCATTTTCTTCTTTAATTTCTTCTAATTGACTTGTCTTGATCATGGTAGTTAAATTGTGTAAACACTTCTGCAAGTGTGACACATGAAAAACATTGTGAACTCACACCAACCCTTAAAGAAGCTATGCTCCATAGGCTAACTTCCCTACTCTGTCCAAAATTGGAAAAGACCCTATAACTCTTAGTGCTAAGTTTTCTAAACTACCAATCCAATAATGTATCTAAGTAATGAGATCCTCACACACGCACCATATTAACCACTGTGGACTGCAACCCCTGTGTGTCTTCCATCAACATATGCTTTCTGCCTATCTTTTATAGTCTCCCTCCATCTATGGAAAAGTCTTTCAGTAAAGAGTCGAGATTAAAAGATAGGATTCACACTTCCACTTTCCATGTACCCTCTGGTGGATCATTCTTCCGACCGCACTTATCATCTTTACTACTAGCATGTAACATCAACCCAAATGTATATGCAGAGGCAAACCTCTACAATCCTTGCTACCAACTCGAATAAAGTGATGTCCACATGCATCATAATAGATAACTTGAGAAAAATTTTCTCCAATGAAAATATAGCCTCATGCAACCTTCATTGCTTATACCCAATGCCTTAAACCATCTAGTAGTACATTGATTACTTCCTCGTCCAGATACTACGGTAAGATATCGAAAGCGGATGACGTTCCCCCCTAGATATCAACTTAGGCTATCTCATTTCACTTATGATTGGTTTCTCCAATCCTTCACAATTGTGGTATCTAGATATCACGTTTATAATCCACAGGGATTTATCCTAAGTTCTTCATTATACAAGTACGTAAATACTTAAGTATTCTAGTATGTTAAACTTGGTCTATTTTCCTATCCAAACTTAACAATTTAAATTCTTAGTATAAGTGAAGTCTTAAATTTAAACAAAATTGTAACCTATTATTATTTTACCATAAACGATAATCAACTAGGTGATATATCATTCACATGCAACTATTATGCAACGTAAACTAGGTATCCCAAGTCAGTCATTCATGAACTTTCTTAAATAAATAGCCTTCTCCCAATCGGAGAGATGATTGCAAAGAATCCTATTATTTTTTCCTCCAAATCTTACCAAAAATTTCCCAGTCTCATTTACAATGAAAATCACGTCCGCATTCTCAATGCGTGCAAATAATATTCTTGATTTAACCATCCCTTTCACAATCTTACCTCCAACTTTATCTACGATGTCTTTTGAAGTTTGAACTTCCAATATTTAACATTACTCAATGCAATTCCATCAATGGGAGTTCTCCCTAAATATAATTCCTCACCATTTTACTCCAACTATTCTATGGTCTAGACAACAAAAAATGGGATAGTGCCTTGCCATTTTAGTCTAATAGACATAATGTTCAACATTTAAATTGAATCGTACTCAAAACCCATTTAGGAACATTTAAAATGGACGATGTCCTAGCCTAGTGAACCTCCCATTGAACTCATATCACGTCAGCCCCAAACAGTGTACATGTAGTTGTGATGACAACTCAAGTACCAATATTTTATAAACATCGTCATATAACATATACTATAAGATGATAACCTACTTGCTTGGTTAACTATAATTCACCAAGTCAAAACAACATGCCTAGTATTTATAACTTCCCAAGCCAAAAGCAACGTGTGTGGCGTAGCATTATCCAAAATGTTGGATCAACGCCACCCATCCATAAATAATCCAGATCGTCTTCCTCTTATGGCGATGTTAAAGCAAGCAACACTTTAAGGACCTACAACTTAAATCACCTCCAAGATTTAGGAGAAAAACAATGGTTGGCATCTCAAGATCATGGGTTAGATAATCCTTCTCATGTACTAGTCAATAACCACTTTAAATAAAAGCATGCTCAAATTATGACTTCCATGGAAAAATAAATTCTTCTTATAGGCAGCCAGCCAAACCGAGAAAACCTTTTGCATCCATAGAATTCTTTGATACAATAAGATACCTTGGCTTACTCTTTCTTTACTCTAAAAATATGTTTTACCCAATTCATAGTTTTCAAACTTTCTTGCGCAAATATTTTACAATTCAAACTATACTTGGGTAGAAAAAAATCAACTGGTGTTCACTCTTTACTATCACAGGAAGGTTGATTTATTAATCTATCCATCCAATTCAAATGTTGATTGAAAAGGTCACTAAATCTCCATGTTACTTCCTATCCCTACCCCAACATTTCAATACTTCTAAACTCCATAATCAACTCAGTCCTTGTAGGCTGTATAATCCCATTTATATAACTTCAATTTAATTCTATTCTTTTAAGTTTATGCGATAATCATAATAATAATTTCACTTTATGTACATTTTTTTCAAAACCTCTGTTATTAACATCATTTCCATAAAACTAGTAAGTTTCTAAAACTGTAAAATCTTCTATTTAATTTCAACGGATATTTCCTTTTTTACTAAAATCATGACATCTTTGTTTAATTACTTTTCCCCCAAATGTTTTAACTTACTATTAGTGGCCATATAAACATATCTTTCTAAATTTATCCTTTAAATATAAGAAATTTTCACAAAAGTGTATTTGTGATATTTTAACTTACTATTATTTTAATTTTAGAGTGTGATAGAAATATTTATAAACGACATTTTCAAGCACTGACCATTTCTTATTTATAAAAGAGATCCAACAGTTGGGCTTTACATACTTCTCAATTTTTCTTTCAATAGTTTCATTATCAAAAGCAAAGTATGCATCAAGGGTAAGTGAAAAATGTGCCTAAAAACAAATTCTTTAAAGCAATTATTGAAAACTGCTTTTTGTCAAATTGTTTTAATTCTACCTTTTAGATAAATTTCATAAAGTTTGTCTAATCATTTTATAGAAATCATGAACCAACTTATTTTTTCTTTAAAAATATCAGACATCTACCGTTTCTAACTTTTAGAGAACATTTTCATTGATTTATTACCAAAATTGGAGTAAATAAAAGCAACCTTATGGTCCTCTTCTTCAAAGATGGTTAACTTATATTTATTTTCCAATATTGTTTCTAGCTCCAATACAGAAACACTCTAGCTATAAATTTAGCTCAAGTGGAGTCTTTGTAACTACTACCAATATAAGAATAGGATTTCTACTTTAACTGGGAAATTTGCTCTAAATTTGTGCAGTCCATCTTTCATATTTCCTTTATGTCTTATCACACTTTAATTATATGGGGCCTATGGTACTAATCATCTTCTACTCACCCTTAAATCCATAATTTACTTTAACTCACAATTATTTGCTTATTTAAAGGAACAACTTCATTATATGTCAAATGTGTATGGTGCTATGTATTAATAAATATAAATACTATAAAATTACAATAGGCTCCGTGGGTTGAATTATGCTCAGCTTGTCCCCTCACTTGCAGATACCGACGAAATCATACATGGATGTTCACGCTTGGAATCTTAAATGCCTCGTCTGAGCCATTCCCAAAAAAATCGCTCATTCTTACTATCTATGATTAGGAATTATTAGCAACTTTTTCGCAGATGGTGTTAAATAAGAATAGAGTGAATACATTTTTCATATTATACTTATATATGTAAAACCTCTGAATTTTTTTTCATATATATATATATATATTTGATAACCCTTTGGAATTTTGAAAATCCATTCCAAAATATACAAGTACACTCTCTTAATACGTACCTAATCCCTAAGTAACCCTAAACCTAGGCTTTGATACCACATATAACAACCTGCACCTCCTGATACACCAAAACCAAAGCTTATGATGACTTTCGACCTTGCGTCATGCCAAGAAGTACGAGCTGTTGGTTTTTAAAGCATTACCGAGGCTAAGATAATATCTGAAACATTCTACATTTTCAGATCTCACATCAGAAATAAATAAAATATAAGTACTGAAATTTGACATTATAGAAAAACAGTCTCCAAAAATACTTGGTTAATATACAATGTCTCCATAGCACAATATAAAGTCTCATAGGCATTTGATATAATAAATAGCTACATAAGGAACAACAAAGAATAATGAAACTCCAGCGCTTAGCTCCTTTCTCCACATATTATGCCAAATCAACTGCCATTGTGTCTTCTTGTGGTAGGAAAAAAATGAAAGGAGTGCATCAGATAAAAGTCTGGTGAATGATTGTATTACTAAACATATGGTGATCACCGACAATTTGCATCATCTATAATCTATGCGACCTAGGGTGTCCTACTTGTGTTTGTTAACTACTTACTAAGGTTGGTTCATTAACCTGAGGGATATAGCTTTAAATAAACCTACACCCAACATCTTCTGAAGGTTTACACTCGGGTCGAATAACTAATCAAACCCAAAACAACGGTGGATATGACTAATAACCTCTGGGACTACTCCTAACATAGGAACGCATGCAACGTCATCCTTGGAACTTCTTTCCCCAAACAACGACTACATGTATCATACTTATGCATTGAGAGGAACCCACAATGCCGACCCGCGTCAAAAAAGGGTGTGCTACATCCATGTCCAAGCTCAATGGTAACATCACAGTTTATTGCACGACATTGGGCATCCACCAACAATATCACGTATCCATCGAGGAACCTCCTCTTAGTGCTGGCTCCCTGCACCGTACTAGCCACCCACCAACAATGTCGTGCATACACCGAGAAACCTCCTATTAGTGCTAATAGCAATCGAATTGCCTTTGTTGAATATTGGATTCGCCAAATAAATAATGTCTAGGCCTAGTTGCCAACGTACACATCTATCAAATCCAAAAACATCTAAAAGTCAAGAATTAGGGAACTTCTCTACTAACAAACTTATATATATATACAAAACCTAGGCCTTAGGCCGAGGTTCAACATATGCTAGAAACATGTCTACTGGTAGATCGCCCGCTACCGCAGCGATCACCCTCTTGCCGTCGACCGCTACAGCGAGGGGATCGATTGGTTGGATTTTTTATTAGTAAACTTTATTTTTTTTTCTTTCCATCATTAACCTTGATCATATTTACAATAAATCCAGTTTTGATTAATAACGACTACATTTCCAATTTCTAACAGAATTTCACCTATCCGTTCAAGTCTACAATCCTACATGTACTTCCAATGATTTTTGTGTTTAATATATAATTTGATTCATATGGTTTTGAATTAACAAATATATTTTATAACAGGTATGTATATCCAAAATCAGTTTAGAGTGAAATCAACAGGGTATGTACATTTTAATCCTAAATTCAATTCAAATCAAATAAAGTGTGTATCCGTATTAAAATCAAGTTAAATTAGTTTAATTCATATGTTAACAATACTTCAAAATAATCAATTTATACTTGCAGTTATAAAAATAAACAATATCTCAGATTTCAATGATCATGAAATAACTTTTATCTCCATATAATTGCAATTAAAATAATCTCCAAACTAAATACACTTTTCATTTTAGATTCAAATCACATGAATTCCAAAATCAAATAGATGTATAAATAAATCAAATTACTTGTTGATCCTTATATTTTATTAATTAACCCACTCACCTCATGTATGCTGTTTCTCCCTTAATTCACCTTGATTAGCCTCCGTTTTGATTTATTGATTTATCCCTTTAGTTTGGTTTTTACTTCAATTTGGTTGTCTCCTCTTCTTTCTAACCTTTGATTTTAATTTTTGATTTTTTTTACTTTTAATTTTGAGGAACTAGTTGATTTGAAGAGGAAGTGAGAGTTTTGGGAGAGACAGAGTTTCAGTATAGTAAATGTTCTTTGGTAAAGTATGCAGGGTTTACAATGTTATTTATAGGTGCAGGGTACTAATGTGGTTATTTGATTTTAATTACATAAAATCTAGGTTTTTGGCCTGAGTTTTCCTAGCCGACAGTGCCCAGATGGTCGACCACTTGGTTTGGAGCGGTCGATCGATCCCCACTAGGCCGTCGACTGGTGAAACATTCCTAATTTAAATTACTTCCATTTGTATATTTTAATTATTTTCTATTTCAAATCTTTAAACTTAAAATGACTTCGTCATAAGAACTCCGATTACAAAACTTTATGTATGAAAATTGTCCAGAAAATCGCTACGAACACAACGGTCTAAGTTTTGAAGCCAAATTCAAACGTTTATGAAAAATCCATTTAATCTTATTATATTTAATATAATTTATTTTATTAATTTTTCGATTAATTTATGAGGGGTGTTAAAGTGTGTATGTGTGTATATGTACACACACACATGTGTGGGTGTGTATGAATGAATATATGTATTTAACTCAAAGTTTACAATTTTATGTTAAATATTGTAATTTTGTTTTCTAAACTATCTTTTAATTAAAACCAACTTTAGATTATCTACTTTTACTTTAATACATGTTATACGAACAAAATATATGCTAATGTAAATAACTTTAGATA
Organism: Allium fistulosum; assembly: GCA_030737815.1. Lineage (NCBI taxonomy): Eukaryota > Viridiplantae > Streptophyta > Magnoliopsida > Asparagales > Amaryllidaceae > Allium > Allium fistulosum. The sequence continues at coordinate 1,118,569,968 of CM060904.1, read as the reverse complement.
CATACATATATACATATATAAATATATATATATATATAAACATTATTATTAAATTATTTTGGACGACAATGGCATATATAAATAGTAAATGCATATATTACGATGTAAATCCCAGCACCTACACAACGTTCACATTACCTATGTACACTTTTCATATGTTGCACTTGCACTTTCACATATGGATGCATTTGATGTGCTCATTTCACATACATACGATTTAAAGTTAAACTTAAATTAATTTATATAAAAGAAATAAAATTAAGATTTTATTCAAGATCTAAAATCAATTTAGGCTTCACAAGCTCAACTAAGACCAAAGTGTTTTATATTTTTTGAAATTCATCCATTTAACCTGCTTTTGACTGGCCCAGTTTCTACAAGCTTAGTTCTTACATTGATATCAATGCCAAATAGTCTATATAGTCTAAATTAGCCATACTAGGACCAACTAATTAAGCTTACCAATTCAGTAGGGCATCTAGAAAAGTAGTATCTAGGTTGGTTTTGGATAATCAAGTACCCTGCCCTAACTATCTATCGGTTATCCCTAAAAGGGGAAGGGAGCCCAAAGGTTTTCCCTAATAGATAAGGCCTAATTTGAATTTGGGCATTGGGCTAGTTTTCAAAATCTATTTGAAATTTAAAAGATATTTTTAATTTAAAAGTTAAATTTAAAATATGAAATAAAATTTATAAAAGTTATAAAATGCATTTCCAAAATTATTTTTGAAAATAAATTAGTATTTTAAAAATTATTTGAAATGTAATTAATGGATTAAATAATTAATTAGTTCATTAAAAGTTAATTAATCAAATTAAAGCATATATGTTGAATAAAAAGGTGGCACAATATCCCTAACCAATCAAAAACAAGATATGTCTAAGTATTATGAACAAAAACAGTAAAGCACACAACAAATATTATAGTAGTTCAGCCAAGTTCCATGCCTACGTCCGCTTTAATATTATTAAATGTGGATTCTTTACGAGTACAAGAACTTTACAACTATTTCAAATCTAGAAAAGCAAGAGTACATCCCTAAGTGATAGGCAGAGAAGAAGATATGAAAAGTATAGAGGCCAAAAATCCTTCATTCTTTGCTCTATCGCTTCTATTTATAGTTGGAATCGTCTGTCTTGGTCGTTAAATCATGATAGAACCTGGAAAACTTCAGATCCAAGAGAATAGAGAGGAAGACAAAGCCAACCTAAAGAGAAAAATCTTGTCGGTATCAACCACAACAATGGTCTGTACCAACCATAATGGTTGCACCAGCGAGTCAAGGTACCCTATACTTTTCCAAGTTTCAATCTCCAAAGTCCAAAGGTAGCCCGCTTCGGGACAATCAACTCGGTATCACCCACGATTGTGGTCGTATCGACTGTGTTGGTTATCTCCATTTCACTTCACACTTCTGGAGTTGTTTCTTATAACCATTCCAAGCATGCCTTCGAGCTCTTGACCCATTCCATCTATATCTTGTCGTCCAAATTCACTTTTAAGCTGCTCAAAGTTCAAGCGTTGGATAACACTTTCCCCCTAAAGTATGGTTTTGTGGATCAAAGCTTGCTTTGGATCAAGACAAGCAATATTATCTAAGTTATCCAAGAGTCTCCGGGTAGCCAACAATCATCTTTGAAGCACTTATCTATTCTGAAGACGTCTATTCATCACTTAAATAGTTAGCGTACCATAATTTTTCTAACAATCATGTGGAGGCATTGATCATTTTGGGAACTGCATTAGTCTTGGTCCAGTATGTTTCCATTTCCCTTTTCTCTTTTCTCTCCTTTCTTTCTTTCCCTTTTTTATATATCGATCATAATGGTACTGATCAAAACACATGGGTATCAAGATGATTTCTGAATAGCTGCAAAGGTTTATATAAGTTTAGGACCTAAAAATATTTTACTTTATTTTCATTTGTGAATTCCAACCCCAGCCTATTTTTCTCCTACGACATTAACTTTAACCACTATTTGTGCATTTCAACTTCATCACCATGTCACCGCTGCACTTACCACTTCAACAATTGCCTTTTCCCCTTAGAAGATCCTTCTACCACCTCCATCAATTTGGCCCTAAGTTTTTCGATTTGAATCCATTTTTCATATCTTGATCCAAATTTTGAAGGTGGGTCCTTGGTGCGACGACATGAGAGTTGCAATGTTTCATTAGTCACCATTGGAGGGACATAGCTCACATTATGGTCATCATCATAGGAGCCCATAAGGCATAGGTCAAAGCATAGCCATGGAAGAACTTCGGTAACATGCAAGGTTGGCACCAAGTAGGCCTTGGATTCACCCCCGGCTTTCCATTCTCATTTTGGTGCTACCCTCGTATTCTTGCATCTCCAACCTTGAGTTCTTTACATGACTTGCCTTTGATCTTGTATGTGTAACATTCTTGCATAAGAAGCTATGGTGTAACTAACTTTGCCAAACTTTGGTTGATGATGAGTTGATGGCTTAGTCTTGGTGAGACTGTTCAAAGTAACAATCACATCGAATGCTTTCTAGCATTTAAATGAAATGCATGAGTTATCATTTCAAGTTACACATCACAATCTTGTGTTCTTGTAAAGAAGGCTATATGTCGCTCCGAACGACAATTCCATTATCGCTCACTTTGCAATAGTAGATAATATCTAACACATAGTCCCTTCACGCGATGGTGCTCGTTTGCTAGCACGAGCGGGCTATCTATACAAAGTGATCTATACACTATACTTCAAACACGGAACATACACTGCATAGATTGACACTTCAAATTTCCCTGGTCGATGTCAAGAATCGGATTGGGCAACACATGTTGATGTCCATTTGATCTTACACATCGACTATACGGTTTTTTTTAATAAAGTGAAATTTAAAAGTAAAACATATCTAACCATCTTTGCCATCGAGCTTTTCAATTTAGAATGACTAAACGGTATCTTCGTCTTAAAGATAGCTCTGAGCCTTCAACACCTCCTGAAGCTAGCGCTTCAACAACTTAAGCCTCTATGTCTACTTTGTTTGGAGCAAGATGTTCAATTACAGCTGAATTTTAGAGAACCAATTAAGTGGCTCCTTTTCAAAATCAACCTCCACCACTAAATGAGCAACATGCCCTAATGGTCTTGTATAACCATTCTAACTAGACAACATCTTTGTTGATCGAGGAATAAATCCAAACCATCTGCTTTCCTCATGGAATTCAATAAAGTGATATGCTATTACCGACGATTGACCAACAGGCACATAATCCACTTCAAGGATACACCGCTTGTAATAAATATATGTGCTTGGGTGAAGCTATTCCACCCTTCAATGAATTCCTCGGATTCTTTCTACAAGAGATTGGTCTGGCTCCAACTCAAATCCTGATGGATATGCTCTACCCAATTCTCTATACATCCTCTTCATGATGAGATTGAATCATCTCCTAAAATTTAGGGAGCTCACCTTTCTTCTAAGCTTAAAAATGAGAATGTAATCATCTTCCTTACCGGTCGTCGAAGCTTGGAACATTATAAAGTAATCAAGGTGTTTTATAATAAGTGCAGTTATTTCAAAAGTGAACACTTCTTCGTTCGTTGTTCTTATAGCTCCAACAGCCTTGGGTTGCCTAGAAATAAGTCTCCTCTTCTACCATCTTCCTTTCATTTAGATTCTCCTTATTCAAGTGCTTAACTTCATTTTCGTGCTGTTCAGGACCTTCCTAATTAAGACGATAACAGTGCGCATGTTAACGCTCTAGCACTCCTAAAGGAAGCCGAATACCAATTCTGCACCACCTCCTTCTTGCTTACTAATGAGAGGCTTCGCTGGTACAGCCTTCTACATCCCAACGAACATGTTATTCCTCTCCACTCCTGTACAAGAAACCTTGAGCAGCTATCGGGCCTTTTGCCCCTGTCCATGACTCCAACAATGACAATCGAGGAGATGATGAAGACCAAGGTCTGAAGTGAATGTCGATTAAGGAGAAGGGATAATAATGGAAGAGAATATGGTAAGGGAAGGAGATGAAGGAAGAGGAGATGAAGAAGGAAGAGGAGAATAAAGAAAAGGAGAAGAAGGAAAAGAAGGAGAGGAAGAGAAAGAAGGAGAAGAAGAGGGATTTCGCAGGAGATAATGACAACAATGACGAAGACTACAGCCTCGGTGAGAATGAGTCATATGGGGAGACATCCCCCTAAGGCAATACAGTTCCTATTCCACCTTGTCTGACATGATTGGTTATTAAGTCTTCTCAATAGGCTCTAGTCCGAGTTTAGTTACAATTGGCTAGGTGACACCATCTACGGGCTTTTAAGAGAACATCATCGGCTGGTGAGTGGTATCGGTATTCTTTTGTCCTTGATACTAGAGGAGCTACCATGAAGATATTCTAAATGAACATTTTTGAGAATATACCTTCCCGTTGAGGGATATCCTTATTGAAGGTGATGAAACCCCATCATTGCAACTCCCTAAACATGGTTTGTATAATACATAGAAAATATCAACACTTCCCACACTTCTAGGATCACAAACACAACCACTCTACTTTTGCTCTTAATCCAGAGCTATAGTTTTTGATACACCTTCTTCTTTGTTTTAGGTATAATGGCAAGATATCACTTGAACTATCTTTACTTAGGCATTACCCAACAACGTTCATCAATTCCCGACCTCTACACACATCGCTCCAGCTCACATCAGGGGTTAGAAGAGGAGAGAAGGAGAAGGAAGGATAAATAATATCCGAATTGTTATCCGACCTTTTGGCTCGTCTATATTCTGACTGACTGGACAAGATAGACTTGATTGTCATCAAGGCTAGTAGCCCGGAGTGTTGATCATGGAGTCTATAAGTCAAGCATAGATGATAGAATGAATCGATAATAAAGTGAAACCAAGAGATGTTCTCTGCAAAATGTTTTAAGTGTGAATAACTCCTCCCATAGGCAAGGATCGGGTACGATCCATCCCCACACACAATGGATCGTACACAATGGATCGTACACAATGGATTGTATCAATGGATCATATCAATGGGTCGTACATAATGTATTGTATCAATGGATCATATCGTATCAGCCCAATAATTCAACTAAACAAAGATCGATCAATATCTCACAAACGTGAAGTCGAAAGGGCATGAAACTTTGGAAACAAAAACTAGAAACCATAGGGGACACATACCATGGATCGCAAGTCCATGTTGCATTTTTGATGGATCAGGTACGATCCATCAAATCATGTGTGATCCATCTGGAATTTCGTATGCTTAGTCATCTTGGTCTGGAGTTTCTTTTGGTGAATTTTCAGCCGGATTTATACATGGCATCTCCTATAAATACAGCTGCCGCTCTCCACAAAAAGGATCCTTCTTTCCGCTGCCTAGGCTCCACCATTTTTATTCTTCATTCTTGTACTAATGGATCCCTAATGATCCAAACTTTCTTTAACCATAATCAAGTGCAAGATTAATAAAAATACAAAGTGGACATAGGCAAAGATTGCTGAACCACTGTAAAAATCCATGTGTTCATTTACTTTCTCTGCTGCATTTTTATTTCATTCATCATTTAATCTATATGAGATTCTATTAGGTGCTGATGCCCATTTTTAGTGTCAACATTTTGGTACTTTCATTGAGAAACTGATTCTCAACATCATTGGATCCTTATTCTATTGTTGGATTGCAAATATCTAAGAAAGAGATCCAGATCCATCTTCACAAAGTTTCCTATTCTATTCAGACTTGAGAAAAGCCTACAAGGAAACTAACTACAATGTCTCCTAGGAAGGCAAAGGTCATAGCTACCTCCTCACGACCTGCTGATGAAGCAGTAGAAAACAAGGAGATCGGTTATAAACAATGGATCAGATTGGGTTAATAGATCGCTCGATTGGCCGTACAAATCAATAACGATTACTCCATAACTCGATGAATACAAGGGTGATCGATGAAATGACTTCGGAAACACAAGGTAAAGGCATAAGGGGACCCACCCTATGGATTGCACATATCATGTGACACTTTTAATGGATCAGGGATGATCCATATAGAAGCGTACGATCGATCGCTACTCCAACATCTTCAACAATCGATCGTTTCAACAACTGCAACTGATCATTTCAACTACCATCGATCGGTCGATCGATCACATACATCTTAAATGGTCGATCATTTCAACTACAACCAATCAATTCCTCAATCATCCTCCACACTATCGATTGTTCAATCCACCACTGATCCATTTAAGCTTGAAATTTGGTTAAGTATCCACATGAATATGGATCGGGTACGATCCATTCCTAGTGGTTCCATATCGATCCCGCTCAAAGCCAACTTGACTGATCCCTCACAAACACTTTACCATCAATCCTATGTCATGTATGAAAAATAACCGATCCCTTCATACTCCATCATAGCCGATCCCTCCATGCCTGCACAGCCGATTGTATGTACACTGCTCCACTTCATCTCTACTGCATATCACACCGATCGTGTCCACAAACGTGAGAAACAAGCCACCACCGATCCCCTATACATCAACAACCGATCGCTAAGGGATATGGCATGGCATGACTGATTGGTCTATCCACTACCATCCCTAAGCCAATACTGATCGGTCAACCAACGTGAATGATCACCATCAAACCCAACCTTGTCACACTAACGTGAAAAAAAAGGTTGTATAAGGCAGCGACTTCGATTTTGAGGAGATTGAGGTAGATAGGGGGTCAGATCAGCAAAGTGAAGAAGTAAGGGATTAGCAAGGTGAAGAAGGAAGGGATTGGTTCATTTCAAAAAAGACTCTAAAAGATGGTGCATTCTATCTACTTCCCTTACGTTCTGTGACAGACCGAGACATAGGTGATTAAGCGGCAGCTGCTGAATAGCAGCCAAGGAATGGACATAGAATTGCTACTCAAACGATACTCCCAAAGGCTAGAGAACCAAGGTGATATGACACAAACCAAGGTAATATGACTTGACGCAGCCTCCATATGTTCCAACCTGAAGTCAAACTCGGGTAATCACCCTTTCGACCTGAAGCAAACCCAGGAAATTCTGGCCCAAGGTCAAACTCGGGTCAAACCAAGATTTTCTCTAAGGAAACATCAATATGACTCCAAGCATCGTTCGTCACTAACCCAACACTTCAAATTCAGTGAATCCAAGCGAACCAGGGGCTGACTCCAAACAAATAGCAAATTTTCTCTGGTCGGACTCCAAGAAAATTATAATCAATCCGTCAATACCGGTCCATCTTATTTTGGTCATCACTCGGACATACAGACTCTAAATGAATTGAAACTTGGTATGCAACCTCTAGAGGCATTCCTTATTGCTGTATATGGATCGCACCACATTTGGGTGAAAGTTTGGGGATCATCACCGATCAGTGACCTATTTCTAGCCGATTCCCCATTCGATCGGCATTCTCAACCATTCAAATGTAGGACAACCATGCATACATCATTCACAAGCATTACAAGCAGCCGTAACTTGAAAAAGGACCGGACTGATGTCGACTGGAGTGTCTCCCCCAGTCGAAACCTATTGATCGAAGCTATTCAACGTGCAGAATATCCGAGAAGAATCAATGTCCCGACAATGCTATCGTAATCTGTGAACATAGACCCTCGATAACATCTCGTGAAGTATGAGTGGCACATGGATCCCACTAGAGTGACAGATGCCATTGAATGCAGATGTTTTCCTATATTCCTCGAAAGAATAAGGATCATGCGATTTATGCAGTTACCACCTAGGTCCATCTCTTCATCCGATCAATCAGACCAGAAGTTTATCGAGCAATTCAGGATGCATGTGACTCACACTAAGGATGTGATGTGATTATCTAATTTATTCCAAACGCCAGGTGACCAAGTACTTAGAGTTGGGTGCCAACCAACCTCCACGGACCATGATCGAACCTTTGGCGAATCATTAAGACGAGTGTGATTCAACCACTCATTAGCTACCATATGCCCATAACTTAGGAGCAAGGACTCGAAATGGAAAAGCTCGACAAGGTCAAAATCTAATACAAAGTGGACATGACTGACCATCCACTCATCAACCTCTGCACTTGACTTGAAGACCGGAGAAACACTTGGAGTGGATGCAACCCGACCATCCACTCCCCAACTCATACTTGAAGTTTGCCAAAATATTTTTGCCTCTCCCGAAGTTTAGCAAGACGAAGGTCCAACTATAGTGGACATGGTTTGACCATCCACACAATAACTCCCTCCTTTGACATAGGAGGTAGTCTAAGAGCTCGACTTAAAGTAGTCATGATTGACCGTCTATTCATCAACTATCGCCCTTGGCATGAGAACACAACTGCAATGTGAGGTGGATGTGACTTGACCGTCCACCCAAAAACTCTCTCCCTTGACTTGTCGGGAGGAGTATAAAGCAAATTGGACAAGACCTGACCGTCCAACCCAAGATGGACCATGGATGTGGTTCGACCATCCATCGCTTGATCACCAAGTGGACATTAATCAACCGTCCACTCGCCAACTTTTTCCTTCGACGTTGGGCATATAATTCCTTTCCACGAATTAACATGATTTGACTGTTCATTTGACAACTCTTATCTTGACCTGACAAGTGGAGTATACATCAAAAACGAGCATGACTTACCACCCATCATAAAACTATGGTCCCCGGAGCATAGACCGAAGTATAAACACAAAATGATGGACACAGTTGGACCATCCATCGACCAACTCTAGTCCCCAAAGTGTGGGATAGAGTATAGACATCAAACGGGTGTGACTATCCACCCATCATAATACTCTGGTCCTGAAGCGTGGACCGGAATATAAACACAAAAAGATAGACGTGGTTTGACCTTCCATCGATCAACTCTGGTCCCTCAGTTCGACCGCCCACTCCTCAACTCTTTCCCTTGAATTAGGGGCAAACACATGACTCAAAGTGGATGTGATATAACCTTCTGCTTCTCTACTCAAGCTTGAAGTTCACTAGAACACTCATCTTACTCCTAAGGTTCAGTAAAAGCGAGATTCGAATGAAAGTGGACATGGTACAACTGTCAACGCGTCAACTCCTACCCCAGATGCAGAGGGTAGTTTGAGAGCCCAAGCAAAAGTTGGATGCAATTTGACCATCCAATCCAAGTGGGATGTAATACGACCATCCATGACCTTACTTGTGCCTGAAGTATGGTGAACTATTCAAGCCCGACTTGGACATCGGCAAGCCCAAAATCCATACCAAGACATGGACGATGTTCGACCGTCTAGCAAATAACTCTGGCCCCCAATGCGGATTAGAGTATAAACACCAAATGGGTGCGACTGATTGCCCATCAACAAACTCTGGTCTCCAGAGCGTAGGTAAGAGTATAGGTAGAAAATGGACGTGGTTCGACCGTTCATCCATTAGCTCTTCCATATAAACCGATATGCCGAGTATAAAACATAGAACATATGTGACTTGACCATCCGCTAAGAAGCCCCTTCCCATGATTCAACGTGAAGAATTCTAAGTAAGAGTGAACATGATACGATCGATCATTCTTTGACTTTCGGCCCTAACTTGGGGGTAGAAGAAATGACTAAAGAAAATGTGGTTTAACCATTTTTTAGAATAACTCTAAGTCCCTAGAGTGTGGACTGGAGTATAAACACAAATCGGGTGCAACCCGCCAACAAACTCTTATCCCAAAAGTGTGGATAAATAGATGAGTGCGGTTTGACCACTCATTACTCCATAAACTCCAACCTAAACTTTATAGGAGGAGTATAAACTCACTACGGATGGAATTTGACTATCACAAACTAACTCCAGTAACCCAAGATTGGGGGCAGGAGTACAAATTACTAAAAGCTGAATATAATAGTTCATATAGCTCCGGCTTGGTGTTCTATACGACTTAAGGCAATGGCTGCAGGGAGGCCTTAATACAAAACCAATTAGAATGACATCCAAAGTTACGGGTTACCGACTTTATTCTGCCATCGGATCAATAGGAAATATCGATCCAACTTTATATATCATGCCGCTGGATTGAAGGTTAGTATCAATCTGCACCAACCACAAATGGATGTGACCCGAACATCTATCGAATAGCTCCGATCACCAGAGCATGGATAGGATAATAAACCACGAATGAGTGTGACTTGACTGTTCATTCTCCATCACCTTCTTTTAATCCGTTAGGAGGAGAAAGAAACATGATGAGCATGACTCGATCGCTCTTGACCTGATTTTGTCCCTTGGTCTGACAGGAGAGCATAAATCAAAATTGGACGTGATTGACCGTCCAGTACTCAGCTCATGCTCGAAATATAATGGGGCATTAAAGTATTCCCCTAGGAAGGAAAAGCCAAAACATAATCCAGAATAGGCACGACTCATCCTTCTATCAACTAACTCGATCCCATGATTCAATGGAAAAGAGTGTAAAACCAAAATAGATGTGACATGCCGATCCACTTATTGACATTTACCACTGACTCGGGGGGCACGAGTGAGAATCAAGATGAATGTGAGCCGACTATTCATCGATTAACTCTAAGTATTGAGCCCAGGTGGGAGTGTAAACACGACTAGGACGAGACTCGACCATCCATCCAGTACATTTATCAACCCGAGACCTAGGGGTAGAAGTGTAATCATCCAAAAATTGACTGCAATAGATCAATACTGTGACTTCTACCTAGTGTTTACAATGACTCAAGGCTATGGCCGAAAGGATGCTTAGAGATAGAATCATCGGATTGATGCCTAGGCTCATCGGCGAATGACTTCATTCCAACCTGAACAACAAGAAACAAATCACGAGTACATTGAATAGAAAGCATGTTACTCGAATACACAAGCAGATTCAAACTCAAAGCAAGAGCCAGCCATGTAGTTGTGCACAACACGAGGCTGAACCATACTTGGAATTTGATTCGACATGCTTATAAGCCTGATCTTCAGCTATTGCAGATAATCGCTCAAAGCACCTAGAATCCATCACTATTGAACTCATCAGCTCATGACGAGATCCAAGAGTTCGACCGAAGTGACTATCATTACATGTTGTCCGAACCGGCTTTCATGTCATTGACTATGCATTAGATAAATGATCAAAAATAGGGATCAACATCAAATCCAACTGCCATTCTCCATGCCTACATACACCACCAAAGTGTTGAAGTTACAAGACTCGTCTAGGCAAGGGGCCGGCACTGACCCCATCGCCTATGCGACTTTGCAAACCTAATTCAGACGTCCCATGTGCTAAGTACATTTTAGTGCGGTGTTGTGTAGTTCCGTACAAGTATAAATATGCTAATTTATTCAAGTCTGAAGTGATAGACATCTGATTCAAGGCCATATGCTTGTTCAAGTATGCAAGTCATATATGGCATGTCCTAATGTTTGATTTTAGGTTCACATGGTCTAATATGTTCATGTCAGACCAAAAAATGCTTAAGTCCCACTAATACAAGGGACCATAACCGATCCCATTGCTTGGGAAAATCCACTTAAGCATTTTTCAGCTCACAACATAAGGCTAATATCAAGCACCAACACCACAGTCGATTCTATAAAGATATAGACCCGAGAGATGAAGAAGAGGAGCCCAAGGAATCCAAGGCCGCACACACTAAGCTAACGATCGACAGTACGATCATCTACCACGACCAATCTACCGCGACCCATCATGGGTACTAAAGATCGGATCATAGCTCAGTGCAACGATGATGAAGGAATTAGCTAGCTTTCTCCGAACGAATCTTGATGCGTTCGCTTAGACCCATTCTGACATGTGTATGATCTCACCGACTATCGCAAGACATGCATAGAGTATTGACCCAAGGCATGTCGCGATGAGACAATAGCAATGCGGCATGGATTCAGAGAGGTTTGTTATACTTAAAGAGGAGGTGGATAAACTCAAAAACAATGGGTTTATCCACGACGCCTTTACCCAAAATGAGTATCCAATCCAGTTCTTATGAGAAAACCTAATGGAAAGTGGCGGACATACATTGACTACTCTGACTTGAACAAGGCATCCCCGAAAGATGGCTTTCCACTTTCGAGGATCGCCCAGCTGGTACACTCAACTATTGGATATGAACCACTTTCATTTATGGATGCAAACTACGGATAGAACTAGATCCCAATGCATATCCTCGACCAGGAGCACACCAGCTTTATTACCGATCTAGGGCTATATTGTTATGTTATGATGCCGTTTGAACTAAATTATGCTAAAGCTACTCACCAAAGACTAGTCAACTGGACGTTCAATGATCAGATCGCACGATCGATGAAAGCATATGTGGATGATATGTTCGCGAAGTCACGAAAATCAAACAACCATATCGATGACTTGGTAGAGATATTCAGTATTCTCCAAAAATATGGAATGAAACCCAGTCCCTTGAAATGCTCTTTCGATGTTACGTCAGGGAAGTTCTTGGGTTTCATGCTCAACTCTCACAAAATTGAAGCCAATCCTAAGAAGATTCAGGCAATCAGAGACATTAGGTACCAAAGACAATCAAGCAGGTATAGAGCCTAAAAGGGAAGGTCATCGTCCTAAGTCGATTCATCTCCAGGACCACCAATAAGTGAATTCTCTTCTTCGACCTAATCAAAAGTGTAAAGAGAAACTTTGAATGGACACAGGACTGCGTTGATGCATTTAAGCTCTGATAAATCACTTAGAGAGACCACCCATCCTATCCAAGCAGTTGGATCACGAAGATTTATACATCTGTTTAGCCATGTCGGTACACACCATAAGCGCCGCAATGTTATGTAAAGAGAATCAGATCCGAAGATCGATTCATCATGCAAGCAAAGGCTTGATGGGTGCTGAGAGAAACTATCTAAATCTAGAAAAGCTCATGTACTGCCTATTGATTGCATCACGAAAGTTCCGCCCTTACTTCCATGTTTAACCCATTAACGTCTATACCGACAAGCCATTACGATAAGTCATATAATGACCTAAGACGTTTGGAAGAGTAGTCAGGTGAAATGTTGAATTGAGCCAATTTAACATCAATTATCTACCTCAGAGAGCTATCCAAGGACAGGCATTGACAGACTTCATAATCGAATTCACTGCACCAGACGACTCTCGGGAGAGTAGTATAGAACTGACCATCCGATGGGAGATAGACATGGATAGAGCATCAAACGATCGGTGTTCTGACGGTGGAGTCATGTTACTGACTCTTGAGGAATGATCGATCTACAATGCCCTGAAACTTAACTTCCCTGTAATAAATAACAAATTTCAGTATGAAGCTTTGATCGTCGGGCTCAAACTTGCCAAAGAACTAGGAGTGAAAACTTTACAAATCTTTTGTAATTCCTAGGAAGTAGTATGCCAAGTCAGGGGAGATTATCAGGCTAGGGGGCAGCGACTTGCTCCGTATCTTGGCCGGGTCCAAGAGCTACTGGCTGACTTCGAGTATTACACCATTACACACATCCCCAGAGAACAAAATGAAAAAGCGGAGTCATTGGCCAAGCTGGCCAGTTCCGGGGATGCACAAAAATTTGGCTTGGTCCTAGTTGAAGTACTAAATGCTTCGAGCATTGAACAAATGGAGATTGATTAGGTTCTCAAGATAGAGCCGCAAAGAAAGTCATAAATGAGTCCTATCAAAGGTTATCTGCAATGAGGGACCCTTCTCAGACAGAGGAATGAAAAATGACAGATCCTCCACAAAGCTTTACACTACATCTTCTAGGAAGGAATCATGTACATGAAGGATTTCTCCATTCCCCTGCTTTGGTGTATCGCCTATGAAGAATTCAAACAAGTATTGATAGAAATCCTACACTCAAAATCATTTTTAAAGAAACACCATTCCTCTTGCCAGCAATATCCAAGCCCAACCATTCCTACAACTAATCGAAACCGCACCTCATTTCATCTCCCAAGTGATCAAGTGCAGTAGGCCACATTCAATCTCAAGGTCGACCCATATGCTTCAAACCCACAACCGATCATCATCACCGATCCCTCCAACATCATCTTCTTCGATCCCTTCGTTCTATATCCACAGAGATTTGGAGCGAGAAGGGATCGGTGAACAAAAAAAGAAATAGGGGATCGGTGATAAACGAATGAAATAGAAAGGAAACCGGTTTATTTAAAAAAAAGAGAAATGCAAATGATTGAATTGCATTCCACTAAATTGGCAATGACCCGTGAGCGTACGAACGCATCTGGGAGCCAATGATAAGAACGCGTACATGAGGTAGATAATTGATGTTAAATTGGCTCAATTCAACACACCTCAAGTTCGCTAAGTTTTATTAAATTGGCTCAATTGATGTTAAATTGGCAATGACCCGTGAGCGTACGAACGCATCTGGGAGCCAATGATAAGAACACGTACATGAGGTAGATAATTGATGTTAAATTGGCTCAATTGATGTTAAGCGCCAAGTTTTATTATTTAGAATGACTCTTCGATCACCACACCTCAAGTTCGCTAAGGGTACATCTACTCCCCCTGAAGTTGGGTCCTACACAGCTCAGGCTTCACCTTCTATCCCCATCAGATCCAGGCATTCAATTACTGCCGAGTTATATGGCGTAGTTGTTCCACTAGTTCCACCACAAAATCAACCTCCTTCCCTAAATGAATACATTGGTCTAGGGGATTGAATAATCTTTCTGATCGAATGCCTTCTGTCCTTCCTATAAAAATGCTTCATAATATATGCTGCCAGCATGGAATTCCTGAGGAAGACGTATGATTTCCCAACCAAGATGAATAAGCATCTTCCTCTTTCAGGATACCTAGCTTGCAACAAATATATATGTCTCAGTGGTGATGTGTCGCCTTTCAATCCATTTCTTCGTATGGTTTTACAAGAGTTTGGGTTGGCTCTAGCTCAAGTCCATCCAAATGGTTATGCTCTCTTGAGCTCTTTGTACATTCTCTTCAAGGATCGCTTTAATCGGGCTCCAACTTTTCAAGATCTTACCTACCTTCTGCACTTCAACCAGTAGCAGGAGGTGCCTTACTATATGATCATTGAGGCTTGGATCAGATGCAAAGTCATTGAGTCTCTTCATAACAAATGCTCGTATTTTAAAAATGAGTACTTCTTTGTTTGTTGCCCACATGGATTCAACAAGCTTTGGCTATCTTGCTTTTCCATGCTTGAACCTCTTTAGTTCAAGTGCTTAACTTGCTATTTGTTCCTTCACAAGCATTCCTGCTGGGGACGTTCGTGATGAGTATGCCGGCACTTTGAAAGGTTTACAGGAGGTTACATTCTAGCACCGCACCACTTCCTATGTCATAACCAATGAGAATCTCTGGCGGTGTGGTTTGCTATCCCTGGGTCGGATGGCCATTTCTGATCTGACTCATTCGAGCAACACCAGAGTGCCTGCCCAACCCACCCATCATACTCACAACTCTGGCAAAAACCTATAGGGTGAGGTCGAAGTTCCTTCGAGTATAGTGCATGTAGAGGAACTAGCTGAAAGAGGGTTGAAAAAGCTGTAATTGGCGATGTCTCAAAAGAAAGGGACGAAGGAGTTGGGATGGAGCCAATCCTAGATTAGAGTGAGAATGAGGGAGATGAGAAGGGAAAGAGCCAATGATTGAAGGAAATAAAGAGAGCTCAAGTGATAGCAATAACGACTATCACGCTAGCGCGGAGGAGGATGAATCCTTCGGAGAGACACCTGCCAAGAGCCCTGAGCTTCAAAGCCCATCCCGTCAGGAGCGAATCGTTGTTGAAACTTCTGAGGCGCTCAAAGGGTCAACCGCATTGCCTTTGGGTGAAATGACTCTCGAGGTCATGTTCTTGGTGATGTATTTGTTGGTTTAAGCGACTTCGATATATCAATCATCGATCTCCTTGCTGAAGGCTCTTACAACTTCAACTTCTCTCCTAGAATAAATATAGATAAAGTCGGAGAAACTCCATCTTTAAGTCCATGAGGACATAGTATGTAGAATACGTAGGTGGTCATCGCCATCATCATACACTTCATTAGGATCACGTATGTGCATTATTGCATTCGTTTGTGCTTCAAAATTCCAACAGTCATGCTATTTTTCTTCCTATTTCAGGTTCCATAGGCCATGAGAGATATAGAGCTCTTTCACATAGTGGAGATGATTATAGAGGGAAGACAGCCAATCCTTATTCGCCTCGCTCCAGCTATTAGGGTCATTATGATACCAATAAGGAAAGGTGGAGGAGAAAAGACTGTGAGGCTAAAGAAGACTGTTGAGCTAATAGGGAACGTGAAAGAGAAAGAGGACGGTAGAGAGAAGGAGAGGAGGAAGAGAGAGGCGGAAGAATATCTCATGATCCTGCTAAACGCTAAAGAGAATCTTCTAAGCATTGTGTCCCTTCTTTTAGTGGTGCTCTTCCCCATTCTGAAGCTCACACTTCTTCATAACATCAAGTCCCCACTTCTCATTCTCTAGCTACAATAATTCCACCTACTTCCAAGAGAGTCTCTGCTCCCTCGTTTACCCTTCTGCATGCTCCTCCATGCCAAGATTCCATGTTTCCCAATCTCTTCTTGCATGGTGTGAAGTTTGACCAGGACATCAAGGATATTCCAAAGGAAGTGGTGGATCGAAATTTTCAAAAGGTCCCAAAGCATATCGACGAAGGATATGGGTGAAAAAAGTTGTGTTAAGCCCTCACCGACATGACCAGAATTAATTATACCAATATCAAATCCTTCAATTCTGAGAGAGACGAATTGGAATGAATCATTACGAATCGAGTGGAGGACTTGTTTAAGGTTAGAAAAAGGGGACAAAGCCCTTGAAGAAAAAGGCCAAATCTAACATCTTGAAGGAAGAAATGAATCTAGCTCATGATCGTGCTAAGATCATGATGTGGAATAAGCTGAAAGTTGCTCATGAAGAGGGTGCTGAGCTAAAAAAGCAAGTTAAAGAAAAAGGCCTGGCCCTTACTCAAGAGGATGAAATTATAGGAGTCAAGGACCAGACTATCTCGGAATAGACATCCGAACTTGAAAGGGTTCGAGAGGAAAATCATAAGCTTCATGAAGAGAAAAGGAAGTTTGTAATGATTTGGAGCACAAATCGACCGAAAAACTTGCCAACGACATTGAGCTTGTAGTCTCTCAATTGGAGCTTAAATAATTTCAAGAGATGAAGGCTAGAGAGAGAGAGGAGCTAAATGACAATCTCCAATATTTCTATGCTAGCGTCATTATGAATAATAATCTGAAGTGGTTAGGGGATGACTATCCTAAAACTCTGGCTGATGCCTCGGAGGAAGTGCTACATTGGGCCACGTAGGTCAACAATAATCGTTCTGAGGAAGAGTTGATGGCTATGTACCTCGATGCCAAGGACATATAATTACTTACTATAGGGAAGGCCCTCCTAGTTGAAGAGAATGTTAAAGCTGCTGCTATCACCGCCGAAACTCCCACTGATCTGAGCTCTTTGACTCAGCATGAAGTGTTTACTCCAGAATTTGAAGAGCTGGCAATGATTATTTCTGTTTCCACGGGGATTGGTTCCGAAATCACCAGTGTGACTCCAATTTCTACAGCAATCACTTCTCATGAGCCATATATTCCTTCCTCCATGGGCTAAACGGAGGAACACGTGACCGAAGAAGGGGATTTCGAGGTTGCTTCCCAAGACTGAAGCCCAGGCTTAAGTATTTCTCCCATCTCACCAATCTTTGAGAAGCTTCCCTTCTCTCATGAGTCCGTAATTAAACTTTATCATTCTGTTTGTCAACTTGTAGGTCAACCACATTTTCCTCCTCCACCGCCACCTACTTAGAGCTTGGGATCTTCAGCTATCTTTACCGCATCTATCTCCTTCTCGACCAGACATAACATCTCTGTTCCTCATGCCGGTTTCAGCCCATGGCTTGATTTCAAGAAAATAGCTACCTTGGAGAAATCAGAGGATATTTCTGTGTCCTAGGAGGAAGACGTTGTTTTAACCGGTGTTGTAGACCCCATTGATCATACTACGATGGTAAAAAGATTGAAGATTGACTTTGAGAAGATCCGGGTGACATCCGAGCCTGGCACCACGAAGCCCACCAGTTCTACTTCAACAAGCCTGACCTCTAAGCTTCCCATGCTTAAGATCGGGCCTTCCAAGACCAAGCCCAATAAAGCTCCTGCTACTAAATCTGATGAACCCCATACTATAGCTGGTGATGAGTCTACCCATTCAGAGGGCGATACTCCCCGGCGCAAGATGATTAAATATGAGAAGAAATACAAACATCACCCTGGCGATTCCCACATCAATTGTAGCAATCATGGGAAGAAGTAGAGGGTGTTTGGAGGCTGTCGATGTGGTTATTTGTTTTTTACTTTTGTGTTGTTGAGTATGTACCTTTTTTCATTTCATTTCATCCTGCCGAGATTGTGCGGGTACGGCTCCCACTTCATGATGTACATAAAAGTTACAGTAACGACGATTGACCTTTGTTCTGTAATCTTTCTCTTATTTTCTTTCCTACAAATTTATGTACCATATTATGCCTGTTGTTATATTATTGTTTATGTATATAGTATAACTGCTTGTACTGCAATCTTTCTATATTATACACATCTATTTCTATGCAATATGCTTATTTGTTGTAACTTTGTGCATATAAATAATACTCAGTGTAATTACTTTAGTCATAAATTGTTACTTAGCCCTATTTATAGTTGCCAAAATGCTTCTTTGGCAAAACAGAACCGTTCTTTAACCAACTCCATGGTTATTCCCATCGATTCTCGATTGGGTTCCTTTTGACCAGTTGTTTTTATGCTTATCTCTGTTCATGGGATTTATTACTACAAATGCCAAACCCCTGGCATTTATAAGTTAACATTATTGTAGGGCAAAATTTTCAATTGTCCCCGATTTAAGCGCGCTTTTTCGATCCTGATCCTGGATCGAGAAAGCTTAACGAATACATGTTTCTGAGCCTTTACGATTATCCTCGCTTATCCCGGACCAAGCCTATCTCGCTTGGTTGCCTGCGCTGCCATTGAGACTCCCATTCATGTACCAACTCCTATCTCTGGGAACCGATGATTTTATGACTTGATTCTAAGTATCATTTTCTTGATGTTGCCTAACTCCATGCTACATTTACAAATTTATAAGTTCATAGTTAGAAATATGGTTGTGCACTAGTTTTTATCTTGGAAAACCAGCACACTAGCAGTCCAGTTCCAAGAATTCCTCCATTAACGTTTCCTATCCTCGGGAAACGACGAATTCCTGAAGACTTGTGGTTCTTCTCCATGACATTGCCTATCTTTGGGCAATGCTAAACTCCTAGAGGTTAAGGTTTTTCCTTCCAAACATTGCCTGTCTCCGGGAAATGCCAGATTACTGGAGGAGGGGGTCGATATATCTAATCGACCCAGGAGCTAGTGGACCTACTCGACATCGCCTATTTCCGAGCAACGCTGTATTCCAAAGGTTTGGGGTCGATTTACCTTGTCGGCCCTACGGCTTGAGTCAATTTTCCTATTGCCCCGATGGTTTGAGTCAATTTTCCCCATCAACCCAACAGCCTAGGCCTTCATGATGTTGCTTATTTCCAAGCAATGTCGATTTTCAAAAAGGTCGGAGGTCGATTTTCCCATCGACCCAACGGTTTAACTCGAGTTTCCCTTCGAACTGCGGTTCGGGTCAATTTTTCCAATCGACCTTGTGGTTTAAACCTTCTCGACATTGCCTATCTCTAGGCAATACTAGTTCTTCGAAGGTCGAAGGTCAATTTTTCCATCAACTCGGTAGTTTGATTTTGTGACGCCCCACCTCTATGCTCATAATAACAAAGAGTATTAAAAGAAATACTGTCTATTATTACGAAGAATAAGGCTGGATAGGAGCGACCATCCGTAATTGGCCTTACACTAATATTGGTTATCTCGATAGGAGTGGTATATACTTTTTATTTTTCATCTATTATTTATTTACTCCCATCAACATATCCAACTATCAGTATAAAACAAACTACGATAGTTCATAATAGTTTAGGACATTAGATATAACAATAACACAGATAATATAATTGCGGAACACAGATAAAAACAAAAGTCTCATATATATATAACTGATGTCAGTTAATACATAGTTGACACAATACATATGATACAACTACAACTGTCGACTCTAGAAGTTATATATACAAGTACATTATCGACTAATATACATGAATACATATCGTTCTATACAATGGCATGACTACTACAAAATGACACTGACAACTTCAAAAGATGTGAAAAGTCTTCAAATCCCAAACAGCAACTCAAAGAAGGAAATCTACAACCTGGAATAACTCGAGTCTGACCCGAGTATTACATTCAAAAGAAAATAATACACGGGTCAGTCTAATTCAAACTCAGTTATTAGTGCATAGAAGCAATAATAATCTCAAATAGATGACAGTCACAGAAATCACGTACATCCAACTCTCGATACGAGAATTGGATAACGGCAGGTATAACACTAAACAATGTTAAACAATAAATCAGCAATCCAGATCAATTTAAACAATTGAAATGTCAATTTAAAATAACAGTGCGGGTTGGCTGCAGTACACGCTAACGTGTACTGCCTCGCCAATATAGTCTATCAAATACTCAGAAGATCTATGAATCCAACAAGGGCAAAACTGCAACCAAAAACTGCAGCCACCACTAGATATAAAGATAGTGAAATCAAGGTAACACGCAGTGCTACCAAACCACAGAATCAAATAAATGGTGACAGTGATGCATCAATGAACTAACTCAATGGAATTGGACCAAATTCAACTCAAATACAAACCATATCATAACTGATATAGTGACAGTACGGATGCAAGCAAATACATTTGATTCCAGTAGATGAAAAGGTTAAAGTCCAGACTGATGTCAATAGTTAATGGCCAAAGTCATGGATTTTCATAAACAAGTACAAGTGTACTACAGGGAAAAATGCAACATGATTCTGGGCAGTGCAATATGAGACTCGACTGGACAACCTCACAATAAAATAACCATGTTCAAAACTTGACACAGGGAACTGCATGATTAACAAGTGTAGGAAAATGGTCAGGACATCTAAAACAATGTCCAACTCAGATGAACACAGCTAAATGCATAAGGCATAGTAACTGCATCACCAACCATACTATATGCAAGCAAGATGGTGATCAATATGCAGTACAGTGAAGTATACATCAAGATCAAATGCAAATGAATAATGCAATGTATCAGTTTCTAACAAGTGACCACGTGTAAATGCTATATGAACCTGACTGTACGC
The DNA here is from genome assembly GCA_030737815.1 of Allium fistulosum. Lineage (NCBI taxonomy): Eukaryota > Viridiplantae > Streptophyta > Magnoliopsida > Asparagales > Amaryllidaceae > Allium > Allium fistulosum. Next base: position 1,118,548,680 of record CM060904.1, on the reverse strand, counting down.
AAGTAAAACTATGAAGGAACAGCAGTGCAATTCTATTACAACCAACGACAGGGGCCAAAGACTTGATGAACAAATGCAAGAACCACAGTGGATACAAATGCATTACTGAAACACGAGCATAAGATACTTGATCTATTTCGAATCAGTATATAAGTGTGCAGAAATCACAGGACAACGGACTGCAAATTTTACGAGAACCCAATAACGAAACCCAGAGTAATAACTTCACAAAAACAAGTAAGGGGTTTCAAAGTGCCAAAGCCATGCAACAGCAGTACCACTTCACAAACAACCAAGACGAAACAACAAGTGACCGAAGTCCAGAATTTCGCAAAACCAAATCACAATAGTTCAAATGTCGAAACCAACCAAAATAAGTTCAAACACTAATAAGAACCCAAAGTCACCATGAACAGAGCAAGGTTACAACTGACTCGACATCATCAAAAATCAAAGCCGAAGGCAGGAGTAAACTCGAGAATTCAAGGGTTACGAACCCCATATGCATCATCGACAAATTAATCCAAAACCAAAGATTACAAGAAATAAAATCAATTCCAGATGAACGAGGGCAACTGGCTGAGACGAAGCAACAATGAAGCAAAGAAAAATCGAAACTGCAAAAGCATCAAACGAGTATGAAATAGATGTGAGTAAACTCACCTTAACAATCGGTCAAAAGCATCTCAGAGGCGATCCATCGAAAGAGCAAGAAAAATCGAATTCGAGCGAACGTCTGATATCGGCAACCATGAATTTCGTGAAACCCCCAAATTTTCCGATCGAACAAGCACGGCCATTAACGTTGCTTTTTGGGTTTTAGGGTTAGCTTTCGTTTTGGTTTCGAGCGAGAGAATGAATGAAAAGGAGAACGATTCTCTCTGATATCATCTCAGCAACAAGCTAAAGAAAGTGGACCATCATCTTCATAAAGCCCACACACTTTAATCAAGTTTTTAAAGAATTTAAATCCAAGTCTTTAAAAGAATTCAACCGATTTAAAATACCTAACAGCAATTAATAATCGCTTAATTATCGTTTTAAAAGAAAATATGGACTACCACATTAAATTTTTAAAGCCCATATCCCCTTCACCAAATCATACAAGAATTTCAACTCGAATAAATTTCCAACTGCAATGGCTAAACAATTTAAATCGCCATTTAGAGGATGATTCAAAATTTCAAACTCCCGGGTTGTTACAGACTCCCCTCCTTATAAAAATTGCATCCACGCAATCATAGGGAATAAATGAAAAAAAGGTAACAACCAAAAGGGCATGGCAATGTCCAATGTATAAGCAAAGCAAGTGTCAGCGGGGAAGCATTAGATAAGAAATCAAAAGGTTTGACTGCTTCGAATCAAAAGAATCAGCATCGTGGGAATCATGGATCAAAATCAGACGACTAACTAAAGCAAGAACAATCGGGTTCCAGCAACTAAAAGGGAAGGAAAAACAGAGCAGAAATCCCATACAGAGCACGAATTGAATGTGAGTAAATCAAATTACTCACCTGAATCGTCAGAGAAAAAGACGAAGCTCAAATCTCAAAAGTCGCAAATATTCAATCATCAAAACGATAATTGAATTTTCAAATCGCAAATATTTACTTATCTCAAACGATAATCAGAAGACAAAACAAATATCTGATTATCTCAAACGATAGTCAGAAAACAAATATTCAATTATCAAAAACGATAATCAAATTTCTCAAATCAACAAATATTCGATTATCACAAACGATAATCAAATTTCAAATTCAACAAATATTTAATTATCTAAAGCGATAATTAAATTCGAAATCAGCAAATATTTAATTATCTAAAGCGATAATTAAATCTCAAAGCAACAAATATTTAATTATCTAAAGCGATAATTAAATCTCAAATCAACAAATATTTAATTATCTAAAGCGATAATTAAATTCGAAATCAGCAAATATTTAATTATCTAAAGCGATAATTAAATCTCAAAGCAACAAATATTTAATTATCTAAAGCGATAATTAAATCTCAAATCAACAAATATTTAATTATCTAAAGCGATAATTAAATTCGAAATCAACAAATATTTAATTATCTAAAGCGATAATTAAATCTCAAAGCAACAAATATTTAATTATCTAAAGCGATAATTAAGTCTCAAATCAACAAATATTTAATTATCTAAAGCGATAATTAAATTCGAAATCAACAAATATTTAATTATCTAAAGCGATAATTAAATCTCAAAGCAACAAATATTTAATTATCTAAAGCGATAATTAAATCTTAAATCAACAAATATTTAATTATCTAAAGCGATAATTAAATTCGAAATCAGCAAATATTTAATTATCTAAAGCAATAATTAAATCTCAAAGCAACAAATATTTAATTATCTAAAGCGATAATTAAATCTCAAATCAACAAATATTTAATTATCTAAAGCGATAATTAAATTCGAAATCAGCAAATATTTAATTATCTAAAGCGATAATTAAATCTCAAAGCAACAAATATTTAATTATCTAAAGCGATAATTAAATCTCAAATCAACAAATATTTAATTATCTAAAGCGATAATTAAATTCGAAATCAACAAATATTTAATTATCTAAAGCGATAATTAAATCTCAAAGCAACAAATATTTAATTATCTAAAGCGATAATTAGAAACAACAATTATCTGATTATCAAAAACGATAATCAGAACTCATATCAACAAATATCTAATTATCACAAGCGATAATTAGAAACAACAAATATCTGATTATCAAAAACGATAATCAGAACTCATATCAATAAATATCTAACTATCACAAGCGATAATTAGAAACAACAAATATCTGATTATCAAAAACGATAATCAGAACTCATATCAATAAATATCTAATTATCACAAGCGATAATTAGAAACAACAAATATCTGATTATCAAAAACAATAATCAGAACTCATATCAACAAATATCTAATTATCACAAGCGATAATTAGAAACAACAAATATCTGATTATCAAAAACGATAATCAGAACTCATATCAATAAATATCTAATTATCACAAGCGATAATTAGAAACAACAAATATCTGATTATCAAAAACGATAATCAGAACTCATATCAACAAATATCTAATTATCACAAGCGATAATTAGAAACAACAAATATCTGATTATCAAAAACGATAATCAGAACTCATATCAACAAATATCCAATTACCTGCAGATAATTGGAAGCAACAAATATCTAGAAATCAATTAAGAAGACTAGAAAATCAACATAAAAGCTTGGATCGATCCCATCAGATGGCGAGTTTTTAATTCGCCGCACGTGCATCTCAGAGTGGCCGAAGCCTACCAAGTACTCAACATAATTTTGGCGCCCATCAGATTGACCCGAAGGTCCGCAGAGTGACCCGAAGGTCTAGTACTGGTATTTGACCCGAAGGTCCGCAGAGTGGCCCGAAAGCCCAACAAATGACCCGAAGGTCCGCAGAGTGGCCCGAAAGCCCAACAAATGACCCGAAGGTCCGCAGAGTGGCCCGAAAGCCCAACAAATGACCCGAAGGTCCGCAAAGTGGCTTGAAAGCACACGAAAGCATCAAAATGTTTCAATTAACGAGTCCGGAATTAACCGAAATAGCAAACGCACATGTCCCATACCACATGTTTTACTAAATCGTTTGATTCTCTTCATCGTTTCCTTGAAAGTGCAAAATTGTGTATTTTGTAAAAATACATTTCACATTCTCAAACGGACAAGTCCGGAATTAAGCGAATCAGTAAAAGAAAGGGGTCATAGTCCTCGATTTTGCTGAAACGTTTAAATCGCTTCCTCATTCTTTTGAAAGCGCAAACTGTTAAAATTTCTGAAAACAATTTTATTTATTTTGTAAAAATAACAATTCACATTCTCAACTGGACAAGTCCGGAGTTAAGCGAAACAGTAAAAGAAAGGGGTCATAATCCTCGATTTTGCTGAATCGTTTAAGTCGCTTCCTCATTCTTTTGAAAACGCAAATTGTTAAAAATTTATAAAACAATTTTCATTTTAAAACGATTTTCCAATCACGTGATTAAAGCAGCAAATTAGTAACAATTTCGATAAGGAAATTGTACTTCTCAAAATACCGTAAATACGGTCACAAATTAGCATTGCAGTATAACCGCTTGAAAATCCACTTTTAAAATTTGACAGTTCTAAAGTCAAAGCGACAGTAATTTTAAAACATCAGAACCTCATCAAAATAATTTACATCAAAATGTAATATCAGTGAATTTTCATTCATCAAAATGCGAACAAAACACCATGCTTCAAAATATAGCATTGGTGTAAAATCCCGTTATAAAAATAACGGCAACAAAATACGTTTCATAACCAAGCATCGGTTCAACGTAAAATAAATGCAATAACGTGCAATTCAAATTTTGCACGTACTACAAAATGAACAAAGAAATCATTCGAAGGTATCTTCAATGAAGATAATTCAAAACAGCAAAATTCTAATCAATAGATGATTAGTACAAAAGAAAGCCAGCGGAAATTTCAACAAAAATCACATATCTGCAATTTCTTCGAATCCTCAATTTGGATTCGAAATTCTCAAAGAAACAAATAATTACAGCTATGTAAACAACAATTGGAATTCATATCAATTTCGTATTTTGATTCTTAAATCAAAAAGATTATCAGTTGTACTCAGCGAAGACAGTTTCAGTGTTTCCGCTGCGCACTCTGATAAATAGAACACAAATCAATCAAATCATCAGAACACAATTTCATCCAAACAACAAAACACAATTCCACTTTTATTTTTAAATAACGATATTTAAAAATTTCATCAAAATTTCAAAACTTTAGTTTTGACTCAATTCACAGATAAAACGTCGACTAATAGTTGTAACATATGTTCCATCCAAGTTATGTTTTATATTATGTCCATAAACCCCAAGCTCTGATACCAACTGTGACGCCCCACCTCTATGCTCATAATAACAAAGAGTATTAAAAGAAATACTGTCTATTATTACGAAGAATAAGGCTGGATAGGAGCGACCATCCGTAATTGGCCTTACACTAATATTGGTTATCTTGATAGGAGTGGTATATACTTTTTATTTTTCATCTATTATTAATTTACTCCCATCAACATATCCAATTATCAGTATAAAACAAACTACGATAGTTCATAATAGTTTAGGACATTAGATATAACAATAACACAGATAATATAATTGCGGAACACAGATAAAAACAAAAGTCTCATATATATATAACTGATGTCAGTTAATACATAGTTGACACAATACATATGATACAACTACAACTGTCGACTCTAGAAGTTATATATACAAGTACATTATCGACTAATATACATGAATACATATCGTTCTATACAATGGCATGACTACTACAAAATGACACTGACAACTTCAAAAGATGTGAAAAGTCTTCAAATCCCAAACAGCAACTCAAAGAAGGAAATCTACAACCTGGAATAACTCGGGTCTGACCCGAGTATTACATTCAAAAGAAAATAATACACGGGTCAGTCTAATTCAAACTCAGTTATTAGTGCATAGAAGCAATAATAATCTCAAATAGATGACAGTCACAGAAATCACGTACATCCAACTCTCGATACGAGAATTGGATAACGGCAGGTATAACACTAAACAATGTTAAACAATAAATCAGCAATCCAGATCAATTTAAACAATTGAAATGTCAATTTAAAATAACAGTGCGGGTTGGCTGCAGTACACGCTAACGTGTACTGCCTCGCCAATATAGTCTATCAAATACTCAGAAGATCTATGAATCCAACAAGGGCAAAACTGCAACCAAAAACTGCAGCCACCACTAGATATAAAGATAGTGAAATCAAGGTAACACGCAGTGCTACCAAACCACAGAATCAAATAAATGGTGACAGTGATGCATCAATGAACTAACTCAATGGAATTGGACCAAATTCAACTCAAATACAAACCATATCATAACTGATATAGTGACAGTACGGATGCAAGCAAATACATTTGATTCCAGTAGATGAAAAGGTTAAAGTCCAGACTGATGTCAATAGTTAATGGCCAAAGTCATGGATTTTCATAAACAAGTACAAGTGTACTACAGGGAAAAATGCAACATGATTCTGGGCAGTGCAATATGAGACTCGACTGGACAACCTCACAATAAAATAACCATGTTCAAAACTTGACACAGGGAACTGCATGATTAACAAGTGTAGGAAAATGGTCAGGACATCTAAAACAATGTCCAACTCAGATGAACACAGCTAAATGCATAAGGCATAGTAACTGCATCACCAACCATACTATATGCAAGCAAGATGGTGATCAATATGCAGTACAGTGAAGTATACATCAAGATCAAATGCAAATGAATAATGCAATGTATCAGTTTCTAACAAGTGACCACGTGTAAATGCTATATGAACCTGACTGTACGCAAGTAAAACTGTGAAGGAACAGCAGTGCAATTCTATTACAACCAACGACAGGGGCCAAAGACTTGATGAACAAATGCAAGAACCACAGTGGATACAAATGCATTACTGAAACACGAGCATAAGATACTTGATCTATTTCGAATCAGTATATAAGTGTGCAGAAATCACAGGACAACGGACTGCAAATTTTACGAGAACCCAATAACGAAACCCAGAGTAATAACTTCACAAAAACAAGTAAGGGGTTTCAAAGTGCCAAAGCCATGCAACAGCAGTACCACTTCACAAACAACCAAGACGAAACAACAAGTGACCGAAGTCCAGAATTTCGCAAAACCAAATCACAATAGTTCAAATGTCGAAACCAACCAAAATAAGTTCAAACACTAATAAGAACCCAAAGTCACCATGAACAGAGCAAGGTTACAACTGACTCGACATCATCAAAAATCAAAGCCGAAGGCAGGAGTAAACTCGAGAATTCAAGGGTTACGAACCCCATATGCATCATCGACAAATTAATCCAAAACCAAAGATTACAAGAAATAAAATCAATTCTAGATGAACGAGGGCAACTGGCTGAGACGAAGCAACAATGAAGCAAAGAAAAATCGAAACTGCAAAAGCATCAAACGAGTATGAAATAGATGTGAGTAAACTCACCTTAACAATCGGTCAAAAGCATCTCAGAGGCGATCCATCGAAAGAGCAAGAAAAATCGAATTCGAGCGAACGTCTGATATCGGCAACCACGAATTTCGTGAAACCCCCAAATTTTCCGATCGAACAAGCGCGGCCATTAACGTTGCTTTTTGGGTTTTAGGGTTAGCTTTCGTTTTGGTTTCGAGCGAGAGAATGAATGAAAAGGAGAACGATTCTCTCTGATATCATCTCAGCAACAAGCTAAAGAAAGTGGACCATCATCTTCTTAAAGCCCACACACTTTAATCAAGTTTTTAAAGAATTTAAACCCAAGTCTTTAAAAGAATTCAACCGATTTAAAATACCTAACATCAATTAATAATCGCTTAATTATCGTTTTAAAAGAAAATATGGACTACCACATTAAATTTTTAAAGCCCATATCCCCTTCACCAAATCATACAAGAATTTCAACTCGAATAAATTTCCAACTGCAATGGCTAAACAATTTAAATCGCCATTTAGAGGATGATTCAAAATTTCAAACTCCCGGGTTGTTACAGATTTGATTTTCCCCGTCGACCTAGCGGTTGGAGTTGATTTTCCCCGTCAACTAGCGGTTTAGACCTTGCCAACATCGCCTATGTCCAGACCATTCCAGTTCTCAAATGGTCAGGGGTCGATTTTCCCGCCAACCCTGCAATTTGAGTCAATTTTCCCCATCGACCTGAGGGTTTGAGTCAATTTTCCCCATCGACCCAACAGTTTAACCTTCCTGATGTTGCCTATCTTTAAGCAATGCCGATTCTCAGAAGGTCAGGGATCGATTTCCCCGTCGACCCGGCGATTTGAGTTGATTTTTCCCATGACCCGGCGGTTTGAGTCGATTTTCCCCATCGACCAGGTGGTTTGAGTCGATTTTCCCCATTGACCCGACGATTTGGATAAGACTAATGGTGTTTCCGTATGCTTCAATAATTCAATGAAGGCATTCTAAAAATTTTGGTTCCGTTTAAATTTCTTTTTACCTTTCTCGAGGGCGTCTAAGAAAGTTATGCACTTATCTGTCGCCCCTGAAATGAATTGACTCAGAGCAACAATCTTTACATTCAAGCTTTGAAGCTCCTTCTTCGTGGTCAGGGCAGCTACATTCCTCAAGGCATTTATCTGCTCCTGATTAGCCTTGATGCCCCATGCATTTGCAATAAATCCCCAAAACTTTCCCGATGCCACTACAAAAGAACATTTTAACGGATTTAGCTTCATTTTTTATTTCCACAAACATCTATGAAAGATCGTCCAGATGGTTCGTAATTTCATAAGCTTGTCATCAATGTATACTTCTATCATTCCTTTGATTTAATTCTTGAACATAAATTTACTAGTCTCTGGTATGTGGCTTCGACGTTCTTCAAACCGAATGGCATAACTCGATAGCAATACAGCCGCAAATCTATTATAATGCTAGTGTTCTCTCGATCTAATATGGACATTGGAATCTGGTTATAGCCCGAGTAAGCATCCATAAATGAGATCAACTCATGTTCTACAGTTCCGTCCACTAGTAGGTCAATCTTGGGCAAAGGAAAACTGTCTTTCATGTATGCCTTATTTAAATTCGAATAGTCGACGCACATTCGCCATTTTTTGTTTAACATCTCGACCAATATGGGGTTGGATACCAATCGAGGTATAAAGCGTCATGGATTAACCCATGTTCCATCGGCTTATCAACTTCTTCCTTCAATGCAGCGGATCGCTCTAGACCCAGAATCTGCCATTTCTGTTTGACTAGCAGGAACTTTGGATCAATATTCAGTGCCTGACACGCTATCTCTGGCGATATCCCACATATATCTGAATGTGTCTAGGAGAATACGTCCATGTTTCCTTAGAAAAAGTTCACTAATTCCTTTCTTAAGTTAGCATTGAGCCGAGATCCAATCTTTAGAACCCGAGTAAGATCATCCATGTCGATTGGAACATTTACCATCAGCTCTGGTGGTGCTGGTCGTCCTTCCCCTAGCTACTACCTAGGATCCTTAACCTTGTTAAAACGGCTGTGGTTCTAGAGCCAGGGTCTAGGATTTAATTATTATGCTTGTGAGTCATGAATGCGAAGAGTTCTCTCCATATTCTTGCCTTGCTCATGCCGCTTTGATTCTTTGAGTTCTATGACATAACATTCCCTTCCAGCGCTTTGGTTTCCTTTACCACTCCGACCCCATTTTCTATGGAGAACTTCACCACTAAACACCAAGATGCTAATGCTTTCCTAAAATAAGCCAATGCCGGTATTGGCCTAAGAAAGCATTGTATGATGAGTACTCATCCACGATAATAAAATTCTAAATCTAGACTATCCTGCGATCTCCTTCGCCTAGTTCCACATGCAAACCGACTGTTCCGATTAGCTATTTTACTTCGCCCGTTAACCCTTGAATCTTAATTTACAAGCTGTAACTTCCTTCATGTTGATCTTCATCTTATCGAAAGTTCTCCTGAAGAGTATGTTCTTCGAACTTTCGGTGTCTACCATGACTCAATGTATAGTTGTTGGTCCAACTTCGACTGTTACTACCATGGGGTCAAAAGTCCAACTCCGACGGTTACTACCATGGGGTCAAAAGTTGGTGCTTCAACTCCATTAGCATCTCTATTTTTGAATATGAAATCATTAGTTATCATCCATTATTGCTTAGTCAGAGCTTCGTCTTCTACAGTGACGCAGCCCTCATGCGGTACGTGCTTCAACGAGCTCACATATCATTCAATTTCCCTTAAGCTTTTCTCCATTGGATGGGGTCCACCAGTTACGATATTGATAACCAACTTTCCATCGTTTTCGCTCAATTTCTTCTCCGCTTAGTCTGGTCTGATTATCTTGGGTAGACAGCCCTTGGGGTCGAAGAGCTTGGTCGCCACCCTATGGATTTTTGATACACTATCAGAGCCTATTCTTCCTTATCAGTTCTTTAATAAGGTCCTTCAAATGCCAGAACCCATTCATGTTGTGTCCATGAGTTTCGTGGAAATGAGAGAACTTTCTGAAGAGACTTTCCTGCTCAATTGCCTCCCTTCTTGGCGGTTTCTTATATCATTCTGTTCCTTGAGTGGCTAGATATTTGTTCTCTAATGTATCGTTCAGAGGAGCGTAATATTCGGGTCTTAAATTCCTTTAGCGCTTCTTATCGCCATTATGGCTGCTGCTAGGGCCTTGAATCTGTTTCTTCTGGTTACCAGAGTTCCTAGCATTAGCCACGACATTACTACTGCTATCTCCAGATTATTTAACCACCACATTGCTCTGGATAACCTCCTTCGACTTTCCATCTTCAGCATTACCCAAAGCTAGATTTGCTTTCTTTAAGCATGGAAAATGGTTTGCCTTTTCGTGGAACTCCTCTATGGTTAGAGTTTTCTTCATCTTCAGCCATGTACAAAAATCCATATCCGGGTGAATTCCTCAAACCAATGCCGTGAAAACCAGATCCTCCTTTGGATTACTTACTTTGGAAATAGCAACGTTAAAACAGTTCAAGAAACTTTTCAATGACTCCATAGCCCCTTGAGATAAGCTTGACAAGGACATCACGTCCTTAGGTCGGGCAACATGAAATCAAAACTGCTCTAGATATTTTTTAGCCAACTCATCGAAAGTCGATATGGATCTCGGTGCAAGCCTTATGAACGACATCAACTCAACTCCTTCCAAGAAGATAGGGAAGCATATACATCGAATAACATCCGTTGCTCTAATACATCCATGTGCCACTCATACATGAGAAAATGTTGTCTAGGATTAGTAGTTCCATTGTACGATGGAATAGTCGACATTTTAAACTTTCTAAGATACTCTTCTCTCGTAATCTTCTCCGTGAATAGAGTTCTGCTTGGTGTAGACCCCAATCTTCATTCTTTCTGCCTCTGCTTTCATCCACCAACCGCTTAACCATATCAGCTATATATTCCTCGCTGGCACGGTACTCTAAAGGTTGACTTTTAGGGGCTACACCAAGTCTTTGCTTGCCGATTGATGTCTAGGTCCTCCAAACTCCGAGAGAACCACTCCTTTAGTATTCCACGGATGTTTCCTTAGTTCAACCGCTTTTGCCTGAACTCCGTTTCAATTAGTACCAACATCCAGCTCAAAATCTTCATCATCAAGCTGTAAGTCTTCTTCCTCATTAAAAACATCCATCACATTAGCTTCCCGTCCCCCATTATATATAACATTCCTCTTGGTACTGAGAGAAATTCTTTTAATACTAGGTGGTCTTCTTGTGAGCGCAGCACTCCTACTTCCTCCTACAGCAGCTGTAGTAACTCCAGCAACTGCCTTCTTCTGTTTTCGCTTTCCTTCCCTTCTATTTTGGCTATAAATAAAGGAGTTTTCCTATTCTAATCCTAGTGAAGCTTCCCTTCTAGTTCTCCTTATCCTCTGTGGTTGTAGTGCTAGCAGAACATCCATTTTGTCCATCAATAGTTTTTCACTATCCACCATCTTATGGTTTAAAACCTATAGCATCTTATCAAGTTCCCCTTTAGTAACCACTTCCTGTTGAGTAGATGGCCTTGGTATCCACTATTGGTAAGTAACTTCAACTTGGTGAGCATTCCCTTCATTACTACCATCCACTACTCCTATGGATCTGTTGGATCTTCTAGGAGCCATTGACTTCAAATAGCAAGTTTCTAAATCCTTCTGGCAAAACTTCTAGATCTAACCTTTGGACCTCTTCAAATCCAAAATAGCAAGCTAGATCTAACCTAGAGTTGGATTTTATTAGTGAATGCACCAAAATATTGATGCCAGTAGTGGCACAACATCCAAATATGACCTGTTATAGGATTAGATCTAGTAGAAATAGTATAAGAATATAAAAAGCCGTATAAAAGTAGAGAGACACAAGACTTTTATAGTGGTTCGGTTATCTCTGGCCTACGTCCACTTTATATTTTTATTAGTTATGGATTTGAGTGAGAATTAGAGTCATTACTACAAGGGAGTAATAAGTTCTCAAGCCTAGAACTGCCAATAGTATCTGCCTAGGTGACTATTTTGAGGGAGAGATATGAGATGAAGGAGCAGAGTTTAAGATCCTTTTCTGATTGCTATAAGGTTGGTATTTATAGGGAAATAGCTAGGCAGAACTACAGGGTCGAGTTGAACAAGTTCCAGAGACTAGGCCATAGGCCCACAAGAGTGCATGCCGTCTGTTAACCCAGAAAGTGGATCAACATTAAGAAATCATATGAAAGCACCAGTTCTATTAATAAAGGAAAAAAACAAAAAAATGTAAATGAAGACATAAGAATTTTTATAGTGGTTCAGCGTAATCGTCGGACTATGTCCACTTTAGTCTTTTCTATTAATTATTCTCCCTTTGGATTACAACTAACTATCTCAGATCTGACCATAATCTAGTGGATCTTAGATTTACAACGGGGTTTCTAGAGAGCTTGAGAGTCACTAGTACTAGATATTTGCTGATCTAAGTCCTAGAATAACAAATAGTAGCTTTCTAGGTAACTCTAATGAAGGAGAGATTAGATGTGAAGAAGAGGAAGAAGTTTCCACTGGTAGAGAGATCTGATCCCATTTTGGTTGTAGGTAGGCTAGTATTTATAAAGAAATAGAGGAATGGAGCCAGAAGACTGCTTGCAACAGAGTCCATACATCAGCCCAAAGTCACGTAAGAAATTGCAGAGCACCACGACTGGTTGAAATAAGTCAGTACTGAGTTATATAACTCAAAACCGAGTTATTTACTTAATAGGAAATAACTTGCAATCTTTTGCATCCTTCTTCTTACTTCATTTTGATGTGTTCCATGTTGTTTTTGTTGATTGTTGGTTGATTTTGGTGATCAATCCTTCATCACTTGAGTTATCCTGCCGTTTTAGCTTTCATCTCTTCAACTCTTGGGATTTGTCGTCCAAAAGTCTCGATAACCATTTAGTCGCATATGAAAGAGGTAAATAACAACACATATGAGTTGGAGAGTTGAGATGGGTGGTGGAAATAACTCTGTACCCGAGCTAAACAAGTCGGTGTTGACTTGTTTCCTTCGCTTATTTTTGGTTGAAACTCTCCCGAGGTATTTCCTAGTTTCATCTAAGTTGCCTTCGAGATTTCAAGTTGTTTCATCCATGTTTAAATCTTCTAAGTCAGTTTGAAGTCTGCTTTGGCTCAAAAGTGGTTAACACTTGCCCTCCAAATTATCCCTTTTGGATGTAAGGTGTGCTTTGCTTAAGAACAAGTTCTAGTAATCATCCATTGATAGTTGAGCTCTCCGGTTATCCATTGATCTTAATCTCAGTGAATCATTCAGTTCCTTTAATAAATCTAGCAAGTCAGGGGCTATTCTAGATCTGTAATAGTTTTTGGACCCCAATCCCTACTTAAGTGTTGTTTATACACCATAATCATTTTGATTTCATTCAGAGTAATTACATCACATATCAAAATCGTCCCATGTTCATCTAGAATTTATCTATTTTATTCTAATTTCAAGGCATTCAAATCCTTTTATCAAATCTATTTCCGTTCAAAGGTTTGATCTCTCTAGATCATTTTACATTCTATTTAACATGTGATCTTTTAGAATCATTTATGATCCAATCTAAGGTTCTATCTCTCTAGACCATTTAACTTCTAATCTAGGTTTTGATCTCTCCAGATCCTTGCTGAATTCGCTTGCTCCTCGGTAAAGGAACTCAATGACTAAGCAAGCCCACCCGCTCACTCTCTGGCGAGGGGACTTACTTTGTGTACAAGTACATCCACTCGCTCTCCAGCAAGGGAATTTTCACCTTGCACTCCAGTCCTATCTCCCCAAAGGGACTTAAAGCGATCAATATCGTATAAGTCCATCTGCTTGCTCTTTGGCGAGGGTACTTGTACCCTGCACTCCGGTTCCGTCTCTCTAAATGGGACTTAAAGCGATCAATATCATATATCAAATTTAATGTAGAATTTTCAAAAGTCAAATATTCAAATCTAAGTAAACAAGCAGAAGTCCTAATTATCCATCACAGACATCCGACTCCGAGAATGCCTCTGGACTAGTCTAAGTCCCATATATGTGTAAGCCATCCGAGCTTATTATTGTTCTAAATAGTCATCCCAGACAGCTGACTCGGAACGTGCCTAAAGACCAATCTAGACCTTATACACACGTAAGTGGTCTAAGGTTATTATTTTCTTAATTATTCAAAGCAAGGAAAAGTAAAGAGAAAGAGTCGAACCAGACTCCAGACCATCCAGATCATGAGATTTCAAGTCTCAGACTAGATTCCTAGTTGTTCCTTGATGCATTTGCTACAGACGGTGGCTGCTCAGGCCTTACCATAGCAGTTCGGTTCCTTATGTACTACTGCAGCTACTTGCTCCAAACCGGTTCTTTTATCAGACCACGAAGGTCTCGACACTCATTCGTTTCATGTCCATCCAGCTCATGAAAGATGTTGAATTTTCCAGGTCTTTTCTCTTGATCAATGGGCTCTCTCTTAGCTGGCATCTAATAGGGGATCTACACCCTAGTGTCCAGATATATCCTCTTGGGGGTCATTGTTAGCTCAGTGTAGAATGAGAAATTTGGTTCCCTTCTCTACCGTTTCGATTCTCCAAAGTCATCATCGGCTCTTCACTTTCCTTTGTCCTTTCCCTTTCCTACTCCAGACAGCCGTCTGTCATCAACAACATTAATTTGGCATCCTCAGCTTCATCGTCTTCCTAATGTAAATATCTCCCGGCTTCATGGTAGAATTTCGCAAGATCCATCAGTGGACCCCTTTCCAGTGCAACTTTGAAGTCGGTCTTGCTAGCGACTCCAAAAACTACAACCGTTAAGATTTTTGATGGATCTGGATTATTGACTATGGCTGTTGCTGCATTGAATCTAGTCAAATAGCTTCTCAAGTCTTTCTAGGCCTTTGCTCATGCTTGATAGCATCATCACATTCTTCGATCGCAAAACATGAACTCTAAATTTTTTTAAGAACTTATTCGCCAAATCGATCCACATGCTTATGGAGCCATTCTTCGGTTATCTGAACCACATGTTAATTATAATGGGAAGCACCACCCCATTACCTCCTCAGAAGCACCCAACACCTCCATATGTCGAATGTACCTCATCAGATGAACCATCAGATCTGACTTTCCGTCGTACATTTCCAACATCGAAAGCTTGAAATTAGGAGGATTCCTTGCATTTCGGATATTAGAAGTGAACGGATTCCTATTTACATCCTCCAAGCTCTGGTCTAGGGGTCCACCTCTGACTATTCTCCTTACCAATTTAGCAATTCGTTTTTCACTGTCCAATAAAGGTCTTTGACCAAAAGAGATGTTCTACCCCTACTCTTGAGGGAACTCTAGCACATACTCTAGCACGTACTCGCCTGGCTGCACATTAGTGTTTTGACTGGCTCCTCTAGCTTCATTCTGTCCTCCGTTCCTATGAAGAGGTTCCAAAACATACTCCTTCAGTCGTTGCTTATTCATATTGATTTGCATTTTCAAGCTCCAACATCGTTTGCTTCTGGCATTCCAGCAAATTCCAAGTTCACAACAACGTTACCCTTGAGTAAAATTCTCTCGGTACCGAGTTGATTTAGGTCAATACCAAGTATTTCTGTTTATGGGGGCATCACTCCAGTTTGCTCTGCTCTAACCCTAGATGTTCCTGCATTAGCTTATAGCACTTGGTTCTAAATTCCTACAGCTCTTACTATTCCTTATTGTCCCATTCTTTGGAAAAATTCTTTAAGCATTTCCTGTTGTCGAGTCATTAATCCATATTGTATCTCTTTCATCATTTTCTCCATCTCCTCTATAGTTATGTAGATGGATGGATGAAAATTTAAGGACACCTCATAGCTGCCCCCATGCTCTGGTTAGCTTGCTCCAGCCTTAGATCTAGTGTTAGGTCTCTTCATCTTCTCCAGATTTTAGATTCAAGCTTTAGATTGAGAAATCTAGCCACCCTTCTTAGTAAAAGCACCAAAATGTTAACCCATAAAATGTATCAACTTCCAGAAATCAGATGAAAGCCCCAGTTATATTAGAAGTAAAGGTAAAAGCAGAAATAGTAAATAGAGACACAAGAATTTTTATAGTGGTTCGATGTAATCTCCGACCTACGTCCATTTTATTTTTTTCTTAGTTATTCTCTCTTTGGATTACAACTAATTATCTCATATCTAACTATAGTATAGCGGATCTTAGATTTACAATGGTGTTTCTAGAGAGCGTGAGAGTCAATAGTAGTAGAGATTTTCCAATCTAAGTCCTAGAAAACCAAATAGTAGCTTCCTAGGTGATTCTAATGGAGGAGAGGTAGATGTGAAGAAGAGGAAGAAGTCTTTGATGGCAAAGAGATTCGATCCCATTTTTGTTTATGGGTAGGCTGGTGTTTATAGAGAAACGGAGGTATTGAGACAAGATCCCGCCGAAAGTCACATGAGAAATTAAAAAGCACCATGACTTGTTGAAACAAGTTAGTACTGAGTTATATAACTCAGTACTGAGTTATTCCCTTAATGTGAAACTTGCAATCTTTTGCATCCTTCTTCTTACTTCATTTTGATGTGTTTCATGTTGTTTTCGTCGATTGTTTGTTGATTCTGGTGATCGTTCCTTCATCACTTGAGTTATCCTACCATTTTAGCTGTCACCTCTTCAACTCTTGGGAGTAGTCGTCCAAAACTCTCAAAAATCAGTTGGTCACATATGAAAGAGGTAAATAATAACTCGTATGAAGTTGGACAATTGAGATGGGTGGTGGAAATAACTTGGTACTGAGCTAAACAATTCAGTTCCGACTTGTTTCCTTTGCTTATGTTTGGTTGAAACTCTCCCGAGCTATTTCCTTGCTTCATTTTAATGTTCCTCTAAGATTTCAAGTCGTTTCATCCTTATTTTAATCTTCTAAGTCGGGTTGAAGTCTACTTTGTTTCAGAAGCTAGTTTACACTGTCCAATAAGCCTCTTGGTACCGAGAGGTACCTTGCAGTGCCGAGAGGTGTGTATTGGTGAATACTTCCTGTTTCGACTGCCTTGCTCTCCTACCTTCGATTCAAAGTATTCCAACCTCTTTTCCATAAATTTTGAGTTGTTCCCAATAATTTGTTTGATAACACTTGTATTACTCTACTTTCTTAGCTTTCTTCTCATTAATCCTTGAAGGTGCCTATCTAATCTCCGAGAAAAGCACCTAATGACGACTAGTTGGAGTAGTAGATGAAGTGTATAAATTCAAGTGGCTCAAACAAGAATAAGTACCTCTATGTACTGAGAGCTCTACTTAGCTCCAAAATTATTGTTACTTCTTGACTTCCATTCTTTTCTCCCTCTAATCATTTTTCCAAGTTCTCGAATCGTTTTGTCTTCGTTTTGACCTTTTACTTCCGATTGAATTTTACTTGGTTAAAAACCCGATTAACATTAATCTTAATCACAGTTACAGTAAATCCAGTTTTGTTCAACAGTGACTATATTTTAGCTTCAAATCAGATTTCACACATCCGTTCAAGTCTACAATTCAACATGTAATTCCAATAATTTCTATGTTTAATCTATTAATTTATATGGTTTCAAGTTAACAAATATCTTCTACCACACGTATGCATATCCAAAATCAATTCAGAGTGAAATCAACAGGGTGTGTACATTTTAAATACCAAATTCAATTCAAATAAAATAAAAGGTTTATCTATATTAAAATCAAGTTAAATCAATTTAAATCATATCTTAACATTACTTTAAAAAAAATCTATATACTTACAAATATTAAATAAACAATATCTCAGATTTCAATGATCATCAAATAAACTTTATCTCCATATGATTGCAACAAAAAAAATTGCAAATTAAATAAACTTTTCATTTTAGATTCAAATTAGATAAAATTTGCAAGTCAAATAGATAAATCAAATTACTTGTTAATCCTCATGATTTATTGATCAACCCACTCACCTTGTGTAAGCTTTTCACCTCTTAATTTTCCATATCGCCACCATTGTTATTTGAAGAGGAAGAGGGTTTTGGGAGAGATAGAGTTTTGTTAGAATAAACGTTCTCAGGCAAAGTATGTAGGGTTTACAATGTTATTTATAGGTGCGGGAAACTACCGTGGTCATTTGATTTTTATTATATAAAATCCGGGCCTTTCGGCCTAGGGTTTTCCTAGCCGACCGTAGCTAAGTAGTCAATCGCTTGGTTTGGAGCAGTTGATCGCTAGGTGTCGACCGATCCCACCAGGCTGTCGACCGGTGAAAGTTTGCTAGTTTAAAATTCTTTTATATATTTTAATTATTTTCTATTTCAAATCTTTAAACTTTAATAACTTTTTTATACGAACTCCGATTATAAACTTTATATATGAAAATTATCCAGAAAAGCTATGAAGGCAATGGTGCAAGCTCCAAAGTTAAATTCAAATGTTTATGAAAATTCCATTTTTAACCTTATTACACTTAATTTAATTTCTTTTATTAAATTTTCGATTAATTTTGCGGGGTGTTACATTCTTCCTCTTAAAAGGATTTCATCCTTGAGATCTCCAAGGACGAAAATAATGCAAGTCGTTGTATCAAAATTAACTTACAACCATCTACTCAACCGTCAACCACATATAACCATTGTCCTTAATTTAAAATTTCAAATGAAACATGTACATATAGTTATAGAATGCATATGAACATATAATTAATGAAAAAATTAGGCGGCCTCCTGAACTAGTCGACCTCCTTAAATACAAGTGCTTATTTCATGTATCCAAAATGTATGTGATATCCTACACTTGCAATTCTATATTGAAGAGCAACCATTCAATACATATTCAAAATGCAACAACTATACACATATGACTAATAGAATAAAGTGAGAAAGGTGGGATGTGTGTGGGCTAACCAAAAATATTAGCCCGTTAAGTGCAATACTAACAAATAAAATTCATCTAATAGCAACCATTATCCAAAAAAGTCATAGTGGCACATTTGCAACCATGCCTAGCATCTAAACATTCCTACCTATGGAATCTACTAAGCTAAATACTAAACATATTAATAGTTATACTAACTAAAATGGAAATGTTCCAGAAAAGAGCTCTGGAAGAGTAGCCCGGATCTTCTCCTTTGGCTTTCATAGACCCTCAACTAGGTCGTCTCCCCTCTGGACTCTGACCAGTTTAATTATTTTATTGTGAAGTCACTTTGTCCCATGTCCAATAATGTAGGTAGGTGCACAACGAACAATTAACTCATTTTCTTCTTTAATTTCTTCTAATTGACTTGTCTTGATCATGGTAGTTAAATTGTGTAAACACTTCTGCAAGTGTGACACATGAAAAACATTGTGAACTCACACCAACCCTTCAAGAAGCTCTGCTCCATAGGCTAACTTCCCTACTCTGTCCAAAATTGGAAAAGACCCTATAACTCTTAGTGCTAAGTTTTCTAAACTACCAATCCAATAATGTATCTAAGTAATGAGATCCTCACACATGCACCATATTAACCACTGTGGACTGCAACCCCTGTGTGTCTTCTATCAACATATGCTTTCTGCCTATCTATTATAGTCTCCCTCCATCTATGGAAAAGTCTTTCAGTAAAGAGTCGAGATTAAAAGATAGGATTCACACTTCCACTTTCCATGTACCCTCTTGTAATGACCCGTATTTTTACGGATCGAAAAGTTCGTAAAATCTGGAAGTTTCAGCATTTTAAGTCGTTTCAGATTTTAGGCAGAATCTTTCTAAGTCCTAGGTCGTGAACGACCTAAGCGATAGGTCGTGACCGACTTATAGGATTGGCGACCTAAGGGGTAGGTCGGCAGCGACTTAAGGAAGTTGATGACCTAAGAGTTTTGGTGAGTTTAGTGTTAGGTCGGCAGGGCGAGTTAACGACCTAAGAAACTGACTGACTTAAGGAGATGGCGACTCAAGGGTAGGCAGACCTAGTGGAGTTAGCGACCTAGTGGTTACCGGGTTAGCATAGTTAGGTCGGCAACAACCTAGAGGAGGTGGGGTAGCAGGTTAGCGACTTAGTAGAGTGAGCGACCTATGGGATTGACCGACCTAAGAAATAAGCTAGTTAACGACTTAGTAGCTAAGTCGTTGGACGACCTAAGAGGGTTAGCGTGTTAGCGACCTAAGAGGGTTAGCGTGTTAGCGACCTAAGAATTAGGCAGCTTAAGGAGTTAGGTCGCGTGAGTAGTTTTGTAGTGTGGGTTGTTAGGTCGCAAGGATAGCTTAAGTGTTAGGTCGCGTGATTTATAAGTCGTAAGTGCGCTTGGACTTAGGTCGGTAGGTCGCATGCCTGCGATATGTTAGGTCGTAGGGTGTTAACTAAGTTAGGTCGTGGACTTCTGTAGTTGTTAGGTCGTGAGAAAACACTCATGCGTTAGGTCGCGAGGAAACTTAAGGTGTTAGGTCGTAGCCTATGTTTTAAGTCGCGAGCGACCTAGGAGTTAGCTGTTAAGTCGTAACCCAGTTATTTGTTAGGTCGCGTAAGACTTAGCAGTTAGGTCGAAGATGTGCTTAAGCGCTAGGTCGCAGGTGCGCGTTAGGTTAGGTCGTAGAGGCTGGGGGTTTTGTTAAGTCGTAGGTTGGTAAGTCTTTAGGTCGGTAGGTTTTAGGTCGTAGGTCATGGACGACCTAACTCCGAGCGACTTAAGGGAATTTCAGCTATAAATAGGAAGGGTTTTTCTCACTTTTTGGGATCCGGATTTCGAAGCGACGAAGTGCTGCCATTTTCAGAGCTCGACTACTACACTTCTTCACTTCTTTTCTCCACTCTAATCTAGTGCTTCCTTTCATCCAAATCGGAGATCAAGATCGAAGATCCAAGAGCTAAAGTTGAAGATCTTCATCCGTTGAAGTGAGATTTCTTCGTTTGAAACGGATTCGTGATAGATCAAGCTTGATCCTTCGCTATCCAGATCTGAAGCGTGTTGATTTGAGGTTGTTTAGGTGATTTGGTGAGTGGTGATTATCTCTCACACGGATCCAAAGGAGTAGATCGGATTGTTGGCTTGATTTGGTGTTAAAATAGTGATTTCTATGCATTTTTGTAAACCTAAGTGTAGATCCATGTAGATCCATTGTTCATGATGATTTGACAACCATTTTTGTGTATGATTAACCTATGCAAGTTCATTCATCAAGTTGTAGAGATAATTCTCATGTTTTCATGCTTGTTAGACTTTCAACTCCTTAATTACGAAATTGCCATTATTGTTATAATTGTCCATTTTGCTTATATTTGAATGCTTGGTTAATTGGATTGATGTTTGACATGATTGATTGCTGTGAATTAGATGATTGTTGATTGGTTTTAGACAAGGTGGTCGAAGATGATTCAAAAGCTAAGGGAAAGGCTCTTGAATTGGGAAAGCTGCTCGTGGCATATGTAGCGGGATGATGAAGCTCTTATGTATAGATTTGATGATGTAATGTTGAGATGAGGCTTTGCGAGGATGTGATGAAGCGAAGCATCATGTGATGAAGACTTGGTCTAATCCAGACGGGATCATTCCAAGCACGTTGGTAACTCGGTGATATGATTCGAGTTAAGGGTAATGGATGCTTGAGAGGCGCTTGAGCTAGTATGGAAATAGTCGTCGAGGAGGATGACTAGGAGGCTTGGATAGCATCGTTGTTGAAGGTTCTAGCAGACTCAAATCAAGGGTACGTTTGGGCAGTTGCAAAAATCCCAACGACAATGAATTGATGGTCGAGTACCGTGGGTAGTTGCGAAAATCCTTGGCACGGGCTGCGACGACGTGCGGAGTACTGTCTAGAACCGGGGTTTCCATTAGCCCTTGACGGACGGCTGAAAGAATGTGCCGGTCATTCAATTAACGGTGATATCGAAGCAGTGATAACAGTGATAGCCAGAGTCATGGATGTTTGGTTGTATCGTCATTCGGACTCAAGAGCGGTATTTTCTGGGTGCTTATCTGATTTAGGCCTTGGTACTTGGAAAACATCGCCCTTGACTCGAATGATTATTACTTTACTTTAAATTGTATGCAATGCTATGTTGCTTCTGCTTAGTGTGTGTCTGGGGGCTATCACTGTAGAAAGAGGTGGAGTGGGAGGGTTGTATTCCTATTCCTTTTCCTTTATGCTCTTTTGGTATGTTGTTAGTTAATTTATTGCTCACTAAGACTGTTGTCTGACTCAAGGCTTTATGTTTTAATTCTTATCGCCTTGGGCTGTTCGTCCATTTTGGGACGGGCAGACTAGGTAGCAGGTGACAGGTGCTGTTCTTGCTTCCCGCGTTGCTGATATCGAATACGAGCTGGAGGGTTGCATATTATCTTCTTATTATATGTACTGGATGTTCCGCTGTTTGTATTCTCTGAGTGTTATGTAGTGAGGCTTGTTGTATAGACTATTCAGATGCTTGTATTCAACTATTATGAAGTTTTAGTGATGGGATTTTATTCTGTGAAGCTTCACTACCTATATGTTCTATTGTATTTTGTCCATGCGCTGTGAGTAATACGATAGATTCTGTTATTTTGATCTACCCTGACAATCGTCCATGGTCGCCTGACACACTTTACAGCGCACTATCTCTAGATTCCATGCGGGGGTTATGGGCGGTCGTCACATTTGGTATCAGAGCATTGGTTAATCGATTTTACCCAACGCTCGCTGACATAACTACGTATGAGAGACGTAATTGTATTTTGATGGATGAATAATATATATATAATATAGTAGTTTAGTTGAGTTTGAGTCCTTTATGCAGTTGTTTCTCTAGATGTTCTGATCATTCCTTTTTGTAGATACTGAGAATGAGTCGAAGAGGGAGACCAGCTGCTAGGGAAGGTCGTGCTACTGAGGGGACTGCTGATTATGCAGCTATGTTCGAAGCTATGGTGACTTCGATCATGAGAAGGATACCAGTTCCAGGGGCAGCAGTAGATGTTGGAGTTCAAGTCCAAACTCCGAAACCAGTGGATTTTGCTAAGTTGTGCAAGGATTATACTGCTCTTGGAGGGAAGGTTTTCTTGGGAACAGAATCAACTATTGAAGTCCAGAGATGGATAGATGCTTGTAGAAGGATCTTTGGTGATTTGGGGATCGATGATGCAACTAAGAGGAAGTTGGCATCAAGGCAGCTTCAAGGGAGAGCTTCTGATTGGTGGAACTCTATTACCATCAATACTCCGGAGGAAGAGATTACTTGGGAACAATTCCAAGTCAGATTTGAAGCTAAGTTCATTTCTACAGCTCAGAAGTCTGTTCTGTTCAAGAAGTTTGTAGAGCTTAAGCAAGGTGGAAGACCAGTTCTTGAGTATGTTTCTGAGTTTGAAGCTTTGTCCAAGTATGCCCGGTCATATATTGAATCTGCATATCAGAAGAATGAGAAGTTTGTGACAGGCTTGGACAGTTATCTTGGGAGACAGTTGGTGGATCATTTGGACGATTTATTTGAGAAGCTTGTGGAGAAAGCTCTCAGGCACGAGAGTCTGTTTCCTAAGGAAGGACCTGTTGTTGCTGTTACCCGGGGAGAGTCTAAACCACAGCAGGGTGGAAACCAGAAGAGGAAGCAGCAGCAGTAGCAGCAGAAGGGTAAGGATGGTCAGAAGAAGCCGAAAGGCGAAGTGACTTGCTACAACTGTCAGTAGAAAGGCCATCTCTCCAGGGATTGCAAGAATCCGAAAGCACCGGCGAAGTGCCACAACTGTGACAAGCCCGGGCATTTCAGGAAGAATTGTCCAGAACCGAGAAGGGACAAGCAGATTGTGCAAGCTTATGCTTTGGGAGCTGTTCCGTCGTCTTCAAAAGCTCCTACCGCTAAAGAGAAAGGAAAGAGCGTGGTTGTTCAAGGTACTCTTTTCCTATGTGGTGTTCCAGTTAGAGTTCTGTTTGATATTGGAGCGTCGCATTCGTTTGTTTGTAATGAACTCGTAGGCCGGTTAGGTTTGGAACCGAATATTGTTGATAGGCCATTGGTTGTGACTAATCCAGTTGGGGGTTCGTCTTGTTTGTGTATGTTATGCCGTGGTCTGATTGTGTCGAGTCATGGTTGCTCTTTTGTTTGTGATTGTTTTGTTCGGAACTTTGCGGGGTTCGGAATTATTTTGGGTATGGACTGGCTTAGGAAGTATGCGGCTAAGGTTGATTGCGAAAGATTGGAAGTGACGGTCGAGAATGTGGAGGGGCGAAAGGTTGTAATACGATGTAAGCATGAAGAAGGCGTCTTCATGAGCTTCATGTATTCGCTAGTTGTTCCACGGGATGGACTGTCATTAGTGCCAATCGCGAATGGATTTGAGGATGTCTTTGACGAAGTCAAAGGGTTGCCGCCGCATAGAGAGATCGAGTTTCGTACAGATCTAGTTGAAGGAGCCAGACCTGTTGTGATGCCTCTTAGGCGGATGGCGCCTAAGGAACAGCAAGAGTTGAGGGTGCAAGTTGATGATCTTTTGCAGAAAGGATTCATTCGGCATAGTGTGTCCGAGTGGGGTGCACCAGTTGTGTTTGCAACCAAGGCAGATGGGTCATTGAGATTGTGTGTGGATTATCGTGAGCTGAATAAGGTGACTAAGAAGAACAAGTATCCATTGCCGAGAATAGATGACTTGTTTGATCAGCTTCACGAAGCCAACGTGTTTTCTCAGATGGATTTGGCAACGGGATTTCACCAGTTGAGAGTAGCTAAGGATAGTGTGCCGAAGACTGCTTTTCGGACACCATCCGGTTTCTTTGAGTGGCTGGTAATGCCGTTTGGATTGACTAACGCGCCAGCATATTTTGTGGATCTTATGAATAGAGTGTTCAGAGATCAGTTGAACAAGTTCGTACTTGTGTTCGTGGATGATATTCTGATTTATTCCAGAACGGAAGAAGAGCACAAGACGCACTTGCGTATTGTTTTGGAAATCTTGCGGAAACATCAGCTGAAGGCTAAGTTTTCGAAGTGTCACTTCTGGAAGAGTGAAGTGAGGTTCTTAGGCCATGTTATTTCTAGAAATGGAATAGCGGTTGATCCCGCTAAGGTGGCAGCAATCCAGGATTGGGTTAGACCTAAGAATGCATCTGATGTGAGAAGTTTTCTTGGATTAGCAGGATATTATCGACGGTTTATCAAAAACTTCTCCAAGGTAGCTGCACCGTTAATAGGATTGACGAAAAAGAACCAAGTGTTCAGTTGGGATGCTAAGTGTGAGCAAGCTTTCGGAATCCTGAAAGAGAGATTGACGAGTGCTCCTGTTTTGACTATTCCAAGTGGGAATGATGAGATGGTGGTTTACACCGACGCATGTGGTACTGGACTTGGAGTAGTGCTGATGCAGAAGGATAAAGTTGTTGTGTATGCCAGTCGACAACTGAAGCCGCATGAAAGGAATTACCCAACTCATGATTTGGAGTTAGCGGCGATTGTTTTTGCTCTGAAGATGTGGAGACATTATCTATTGGGAGTTCGATTCGAGTTGTTTACAGATCATAAGTCGTTCAAGTATCTTTTCTCCCAAAAGGATTTGAATCTTCGGCAGCAATGTTGGCTAGAGTTTTTGGCATCATATGATTTTGGTATAGCTTATACTCCGGGAAAAGGTAACGCAGTGGCAGATGCATTAAGTCGAAGACATGCAGGATTGGGAGCCATGTTTTCAGAATGGAAGAGTCTCGAGTATTTAGCTGGATTTGACTTCAGGCCTAGATGTGAATTGGAACCTGAGATGTTGGCAAACTTATCGATAAGACCCACTCTTGTGGAAAGGATTGGCGAGAGCCAAAAGCGAGATGATAAGCTTGTCAAGATTATCCGTGATTTGGAATATGGATTGGATCCAGAAAAAGATAAAGGATTCGAGGTCGATCGAGAGGGTTGGCTTCGGAAGCAAGGACGACTAGTTGTTCCCGATATACATGAATTGAGGAGTGAAGTTCTGAAGGAAAGTCACCACTCAAAGTTGACAATTCATCCAGGTGGAAATAAGATGTATCGGGATATGAAGAGAACCTACTACTGGGAAGGTATGAAGAAAGATGTTGGAAATTTTATTTCCAAATATATGAACTGCCAGTTGGTAAAAGCCGAGCAGAAGAAGCCAAGTGGATTGCTTCAGCCATTAGAGGTTCCTGCATGGAAGTGGGAACAAGTGTCGATGGATTTTATCGATGGATTGCCTAGAACAAGAACGGGAAATGAAGGGATTTGGGTCATTGTAGATCGTCTGACCAAGAGTGCGAGGTTCATTCCTGTTCGATCGACTAGGACTGCATCAAAGTTGGCTGAGTTGTATGTTAAGTGGATAGTTTGATTCCATGGTATTCCGAAGAGTATAGTGAGCGATCGAGATCCATTGTTTACTAGTGGATTTTGGAAGAGCTTCCAGGAAGTTTTGGGAACCGAGTTGTGTTTGAGTACAGCTTATCACCCTCAAACGGATGGTCAGACCGAGAGAGTCAACCGAGTTTTGGAAGATCTTCTTAGAGCTTGTGTTTTGGATTTCGGAGGATCATGGGAAGATCACCTTCATTTGGTGGAGTTTGCATACAACAACAGTTACCAGTCAAGCATTGGTATGGCACCGTATGAGGCATTGTATGGAAGACCGTGTAACTCTCCGACATGTTGGATAGAGACTGGAGAAAAGCTGATGCTTGGGCCAGAGATGATTCGACAGACTACAGAGTGCATAGAGATCATTCGGCAACGAATGAAGTCAGCCCAAGACCGTCAGAAGAGTTATGCCGATAAGCGTCGAAAGGATTTGGAATTCGACGTAGGAGATATGGTTTTTGTGAAGATTTCTCCACTGAAGAATGTTATTCGATTCGGGAAGAAAGGAAAGTTGACTCAGAGATTTGTTGGACCATTCCCGATCATCGAGCGAATTGGAAAGCTCGCCTACAGATTGGAGTTACCAGAGAAGATGTCGAGTGTGCACAATGTTTTTCACGTATCATATCTACGGAAGTACGTGCACGACTCGAGTACAGTGGTTTCTGCTGATAGCTGTGAAGATTTCGAAGTTGATCCAGTCGATAGAAGACCTCGTAAGCCGCTTCGTGTTGTTGAAACCGACACGAAACAGCTTAGGAGGAAGGTAGTTAAGTTGCTCAAGATACAATGGAGTGATGATGATAACGACTGTACGTGGGAGGTGGAAGAGAGGATGAAGGCAGCTCATCCTGAACTCTTCAAGGTATGGCCCTAAGGTGTCGTGTCATCTCACGATATTGTGACTTGTTCTAGTGTTAGAATTCTGTACGCTAAGCTAGAATTGGATGCATGGTTTGTTGATTGTTATGGATGATAGGCGTACAGAATAGTCTTTGATTGCTTTGTTTGCTTGGAATTTCGGGGGCGAAATTCCTAAGGGGGAGAGAATGTAACGACCCATATTTTTACAGATCGAAAAGTTCGTAAAATATGGAAGTTTCAGCATTTTAAGTCGTTTCAGATTTTAGGCAGAATCTTTCTAAGTCCTAGGTCGTGAACGACCTAAGCGATAGGTCGTGACCAACTTATAGGATTGGCGACCTAAGGGGTAGGTCGGCAGCGACTTAAGGAAGTTGATGACCTAAGAGTTTTGGTGAGTTTAGTGTTAGGTCGGCAGGGCGAGTTAACGACCTAAGAAACTGACCGACTTAAGGAGATGGCGACTCAAGGGTAGGCAGACCTAGTGGAGTTAGCGACCTAGTGGTTACCGGGTTAGCATAGTTAGGTCGGCAACAACCTAGAGGAGCTGGGGTAGCAGGTTAGCGACTTAGTAGAGTGAGCGACCTATGGGATTGACCGACCTAAGAAATAAGCTAGTTAACGACTTAGTAGTTAAGTCGTTGGACGACCTAAGAGGGTTAGCGTGTTAGCGACCTAAGAGGGTTAGCGTGTTAGCGACCTAAGAATTAGGCGGCTTAAGGAGTTAGGTCGCGTGAGTAGTTTTGTAGTGTGGGTTGTTAGGTCGCAAGGATAGCTTAAGTGTTAGGTTGCGTGATTTATAAGTCGTAAGTGCGCTTGGACTTAGGTCGGTAGGTCGCATGCCTGCGATATGTTAGGTCGTAGGGTGTTAACTAAGTTAGGTCGTGGACTTCTGTAGTTGTTAGGTCGTGAGAAAACACTCATGCGTTAGGTCGCGAGGAAACTTAAGGTGTTAGGTCGTAGCCTATGTTTTAAGTCGCGAGCGACCTAGGAGTTAGCTGTTAAGTCGTAACCCAGTTATTTGTTAGGTCGCGTAAGACTTAGCAGTTAGGTCGAAGATGTGCTTAAGCGCTAGGTCGCAGGTGCGCGTTAGGTTAGGTCGTAGAGGCTGGG
Source organism: Allium fistulosum (assembly GCA_030737815.1). Lineage (NCBI taxonomy): Eukaryota > Viridiplantae > Streptophyta > Magnoliopsida > Asparagales > Amaryllidaceae > Allium > Allium fistulosum. Next base: position 1,118,520,293 of record CM060904.1, on the reverse strand, counting down.
GGTTTTGTTAAGTCGTAGGTTGGTAAGTCTTTAGTTCGGTAGGTTTTAGGTCGTAGGTCATGGACGACCTAACTCCGAGCGACTTAAGGGAATTTCAGCTATAAATAGGAAGGGTTTTTCTCACTTTTTGGGATCCGGATTTCGAAGCGACGAAGTGCTGCCATTTTCAGAGCTCGACTACTACACTTCTTCACTTCTTTTCTCCACTCTAATCTAGTGCTTCCTTTCATCCAAATCGGAGATCAAGATCGAAGATCCAAGAGCTAAAGTTGAAGATCTTCATCCGTTGAAGTGAGATTTCTTCGTTTGAAACGGATTCGTGATAGATCAAGCTTGATCCTTCGCTATCCAGATCTGAAGCGTGTTGATTTGAGGTTGTTTAGGTGATTTGGTGAGTGGTGATTATCTCTCACACGGATCCAAAGGAGTAGATCGGATTGTTGGCTTGATTTGGTGTTAAAATAGTGATTTCTATGCATTTTTGTAAACCTAAGTGTAGATCCATGTAGATCCATTGTTCATGATGATTTGACAACCATTTTTGTGTATGATTAACCTATGCAAGTTCATTCATCAAGTTGTAGAGATAATTCTCATGTTTTCATGCTTGTTAGACTTTCAACTCCTTAATTACGAAATTGCCATTATTGTTATAATTGTCCATTTTGCTTATATTTGAATGCTTGGTTAATTGGATTGATGTTTGACATGATTGATTGCTGTGAATTAGATGATTGTTGATTGGTTTTAGACAAGGTGGTCGAAGATGATTCAAAAGCTAAGGGAAAGGCTCTTGAATTGGGAAAGCTGCTCGTGGCATATGTAGCGGGATGATGAAGCTCTTATGTATAGATTTGATGATGTAATGTTGAGATGAGGCTTTGCGAGGATGTGATGAAGCGAAGCATCATGTGATGAAGACTTGGTCTAATCCAGACGGGATCATTCCAAGCACGTTGGTAACTCGGTGATATGATTCGAGTTAAGGGTAATGGATGCTTGAGAGGCGCTTGAGCTAGTATGGAAATAATCGTCGAGGAGGATGACTAGGAGGCTTGGATAGCATTGTTTTTGAAGGTTCTAGCAGACTCAAAGCAAGGGTACGTTTGGGCAGTTGCGAAAATCCCAACGACAATGAATTGATGGTCGAGTACCCTGGGTAGTTGCGAAAATCCTTGGCACGGGCTGCGATGACGTGCAGAGTACTGTCTAGAACCGGGGTTTCCATTAGCCCTTGACGGACGGCTGAAAGAATGTGCCGATCATTCAATTAACGGTGATATCGAAGCAGTGATAACAGTGATAGCCAGAGTCATGGATGTTTGGTTGTATCGTCATTCGGACTCAAGAGCGGTATTTTCTGGGTGCTTATCTGATTTAGGCCTTGGTACTTGGAAAACATCGCCCTTGACTCGAATGATTATTACTTTACTTTAAATTGTATGCTCTGCTATGTTGCTTCTGCTTAGTGTGTGTCTGGGGGCTATCACTGTAGAAAGAGGTGGAGTGGGAGGGTTGTATTCCTATTCCTTTTCCTTTATGCTCTTTTGGTATGTTGTTAGTTAATTTATTGCTCACTAAGACTGTTGTCTGACTCAAGGCTTTATGTTTTAATTCTTATCACCTTGGGCTGTTCGTCCATTTTGGGACGGGCAGACTAGGTAGCAGGTGACAGGTGCTGTTCTTGCTTCCCGCGTTGCTGATATCGAATACGAGCTGGAGGGTTGCATATTATCTTCTTATTATATGTACTGGATGTTCCGCTGTTTGTATTCTCTGAGTGTTATGTAGTGAGGCTTGTTGTATAGACTATTCAGATGCTTGTATTCAACTATTATGAAGTTTTATTGATGGGATTTTATTCTGTGAAGCTTCACTACCTATATGTTCTATTGTATTTTGTCCATGCGCTGTGAGTAATACGATAGATTCTGTTATTTTGATCTACCCTGACAATCGTCCATGGTCGCCTGACACACTTTACAGCGCACTATCTCTAGATTCCGTGCGGGGGTCATGGGCGGTCGTCACACCTCTGGTGGATCATTCTTCCGACCGCACTTATCATCTTTACTACTAGCATGTAACATCAACCCAAATGTATATGCAGAGGCAAACCTCTACAATCCTTGCTACCAACTCGAATAAAGTGATGTCCACATGCATCATAATAGATAACTTGAGAAAAATTTGCTCCAATGAAAATATAGCCTCATGCAACCTTCATTGCTTATACCCAATGCCTTAAACCATCTAGTAGTACATTGATTACTTCCTCGTCCAGATACTACGGTAGGATATCGAAAGAGGATGACGTTCCCCCTAGATATCAACTTAGGCTATCTCATTTCACTTATGATTGGTTTCTCCAATCCTTCACAATTGTGGTATCTAGATATCACGTTTATAATCCACAGGGATTTATCCTAAGTTCTTCATTATACAAGTACGTAAATACTTAAGTATTCTAGTATGTTAAACTTGGTCTATTTTCCTATCCAAACTTAACAATTTAAATTCTTAGTCTAAGTGAAGTCTTAAATTTAAACAAAATTGTAACCTATTATTATTTTACCATAAACGATAATCAACTAGGTGATATATCATTCACATGCGACTATTATGCAACGTAAACTAGGTATCCCAAGTCAGTCATTCATGAACTTTCTTAAATAAATAGCCTTCTCCCAATCGGAGAGATGATTGCAAAGAATCCTATTATTTTTTCCTCCAAATCTTACCAAAAATTTCCAAGTCTCATTTACAATGAAAATCACGTTCGCATTCTCAATGCGTGCAAATAATATCCTTGATTTAACCATCCCTTTCACAATCTTACCTCCAACTTTATCTACGATGTCTTTTGAAGTTTGAACTTCCAATATTTAACATTACTCAATGCAATTCCATCAATGGGAGTTCTCCCTAAATATAATTCCTCACCATTTTACTCCAACTATTCTATGGTCTAGACAACAAAAAATGGGATAGTGCCTTGCCATTTTAGTCTAATAGACATAATGTTCAACATTTAAATTGAATCGTACTCAAAACCCATTTAGGAACATTTAAAATGGACGATGTCCTAGCCTAGTGAACCTCCCATTGAACTCATATCACGTCAGCCCCAAACAATGTACATGTAGTTGTGATGACAACTCAAGTACCAATATTTTATAAACATCGTCATATAACATATACTATAAGATGATAACCTACTTGCTTGGTTAACTATAATTCACCAAGTCAAAACAACATGCCTAGTATTTATAACTTCCCAAGCCAAAAGCAACGTGTGTGGCGTAGCGTTATCCAAAATGTTGGATCAACGCCACCCACCCATAAATAATCCCGATCGTCTTCCTCTTATGGCGATGTTAAAGCAAGCAACACTTTAAGGACCTACAACTTAAATCACCTCCAAGATTTAGGAGCAAAACAATGGTTGGCATCTCAAGATCATGGGTTAGATAATCCTTCTCATGTACTAGTCAATAACTACTTTAAATAAAAGCATGCTCAAATTATGACTTCCATGGAAAAATAAATTCTTCTTATAGGCAGCCAGCCAAACCGAGAAAACCTTTTGCATCCATAGAATTCTTTGATACAATAAGATACCTTGGCTTACTCTTTCTTTACTCTAAAAATATGTTTTACCCAATTCATAGTTTTCAAACTTTCTTGCGCAAATATTTTACAATTCAAACTATACTTGGGTAGAAAAAAACCAACTGGTGTTCACTCTTTACTATTACAGGAAGGTTGATTTATTAATCTATCCATCCAATTCAAATGTTGATTGAAAAGGTCACTAAATCTCCATGTTGCTTCCTATCCCTACCCCAACATTTCAATACTTCTAAACTCCATAATCAACTCAGTCCTTGTAGGCTGTGTAATCCCATTTATATAACTTCAATTTAATTCTATTCTTTTAAGTTTATGCGATAATCATAATAATAATTTCACTTTATGTACATTTTTTTTCAAAACCTCTGTTATTAACATCATTTCCATAAAACTAGTAAGTTTCTAAAACTGTAAAATCTTCTATTTAATTTCAACGGATATTTCCTTTTTTACTAAAATCATGACATCTTTGTTTAATTACTTTTTCCCCCAAATGTTTTAACTTACTATTAGTGGCCATATAAACATATCTTTCTAAATCTATCCTTTAAATATAAGAAATTTTCACAAAAGTGTATTTGTGATATTTTAACTTACTATTATTTTAATTTTAGAGTGTGATAGAAATATTTATAAACGACATTTTCAAGCACTGACCATTTCTTATTTATAAAAGAGATCCAACAGTTGGGCTTTACATACTTCTCAATTTTTCTTTCAATAGTTTCATTATCAAAAGCAAAGTATGCATCAAGGGTAAGTGAAAAATGTGCCTAAAAACAAATTCTTTAAAGCAATTATTGAAAACTGCCTTTTGTCATATTGTTTTAATTCTACCTTTTAGATAAATTTCATAAAGTTTGTCTAATCATTTTATAGAAATCATGAACCAACTTATTTTTTCTTTAAAAATATCAGACATCTACCGTTTCTAACTTTTAGAGAACATTTTCATTGATTTATTACCAAAATTGGAGTAAATAAAAGCAACCTTATGGTCCTCTTCTTCAAAGATGGTTAACTTATATTTATTTTCCAATATTGTTTCTAGCTCCAATACAGAAACACTCTAGCTATAAATTTAGCTCAAGTGGAGTCTTTTTAACTACTACCAATATAAGAATAGGATTTCTACTTTAACTGGGAAATTTGCTCTAAATTTGTGCAGTCCATCTTTCATATTTCCTTTATGTCTTATCACACTTTAATTATATGGGGCCTATGGTACTAATCATCTTCTACTCACCCTTAAATCCATAATTTACTTTAACTCACAATTATTTGCTTGTTTAAAGGAACAACTTCATTATATATCAAAATGTATATGGTGCTATGTATTAATAAATATAAATACTATAAAATTACAATAGGCTCCGTGGGTTGAATTATGCTCAGCTTGTCCCCTCACTTGCAGATACCGACGAAATCATACATGGATGTTCACGATTGGAATCTTAAATGCCTCGTCTGAGCCATTCCCAAAAAAATCGCTCATTCTTACTATCTATGATTAGAAATTATTAGCAACTTTTTTGCAGATGGTGTTAAATAAGAATAGAGTGAATACATTTTTCATATTATACTTATATATGTAAAACCTCTGAATTTTTTTTCATATATATATATATTTGATAACCCTTTGGAATTTTGAAAATCCATTCCAAAATATACAAGTACACTCTCTTAATACGTACCTAATCCCTAAGTAACCCTAAACCTAGGCTGTAACAACCCGCCACTCATTCTACAGAATGACGAATCATTAATAAGAAAGAAAGGGGTGAGAAATAGAAAAAAAGAGAAAGAGAAAGAAAACAACACAAATACTCACAGCGGAAACGGAACAAAATATAATATATCATATAACTATTACATAGTATCATATACATCTATCAGAGTTACACAGATTACACATCATATACTAGACAGTTATAAACATCTGTCTAGTTATTACAACTCAATACAAAACAAAGATCTAAACAAGATCAACACAGCGGAAACTACTATCTATATCTACAACGCTGAAGCCTCCTGCTCCATTGCTCCTCCACAATTCGTCAAGGCTAACCTGAATCCCTTGGCTACTCGTAAAAATTTGATACCACATATAACAACCTGCACCTCCTGATACACCAAAACCAAAGCTTATGATGACTTTCGACCTTGCGTCATGCCAAGAAGTACGAGCTGTTGGTTTTTAAAGCATTACCGAGGCTAAGATAATATCTGAAACATTCTACACTTTCAGATATCACATCAGAAATAAATAAAATATAAGTACTGAAATTTGACATTATAGAAAAACAGTCTCCAAAAATACTTGGTTAATATACAATGTCTCCATAGCACAATATAAAGTCTCATAGGCATTTGATACAATAAAGAGCTACATAAGGAACAACAAAGAATAATGAAACTCCAGCGCTTAGCTCCTTTCTCCACATATTATGCCAAATCAACTGCCATTGTGTCTTCTTGTGGTAGGAAAAAAATGAAAGGAGTGCATCAGATAAAAGTCTGGTGAATGATTGTATTACTAAACATATGGTGATCACCGACAATTTGCATCATCTATAATCTATGCGACCTAGGGTGTCCTACTTGTGTTTGTTAACTACTTACTAAGGTTGGTTCATTAACCTGAGGGATATAGCTTTAAATACACCTACACCCAACATCTTCTGAAGGTTTACACTCGGGTCGAATAACTAATCAAACCCAAAACAACGGTGGATATGACTAATAACCTCTGGGACTACTCCTAACATAGGAACGCATGCAACGTCATCCTTGGAACTTCTTTCCCCAAACAACGACTACATGTATCATACTTATGCATTGAGAGGAACCCACAATGCCGACCCGCGTCAAAAAAGGGTGTGTTACATCCATGTCCAAGCTCAATGGTAACATCACAGTTTATTGCACGACATTGGGCATCCACCAACAATATCACGTATCCATCGAGGAACCTCCTCTTAGTGCTGGCTCCCTGCACCGTACTAGCCACCCACCAACAATGTCGTGCATACACCGAGAAACCTCCTATTAGTGCTAATAGCAATCGAATTGCCTTTGTTGAATATTGGATTCACCAAATAAATAATGTCTAGGCCTAGTTGCCAACGTACACATCTATCAAATCCAAAAACATCTAAAAGTCAAGAATTAGGGAACTTCTCTACTAACATACTTATATATATACAAAACCTAGGCCTTACGCCGAGGTTCAACATATGCTAGAAACATGTCTACTGGTTGATCGCCCGCTACCGCAGCGATCACCCTCTTGCCGTCGACCGCTACAGCGAGGGGATCGATTGGTTGGATTTTTTTATTAGTAAACTTTATTTTTTTTCTTTCCATCATTAACCTTGATCATATTTACAATAAATCCAGTTTTGATTAATAGCGACTACATTTCCAATTTCTAACAGAATTTCACCTATCCGTTCAAGTCTACAATCCTACATGTACTTCCAATGATTTTCGTGTTTAATATATAATTTGATTCATATGGTTTTGAATTAACAAATATATTTTATAACAGGTATGTATATCCAAAATCAGTTTAGAGTGAAATCAACAGGGTATGTACATTTTAATCCTAAATTCAGTTCAAATCAAATAAAGTGTGTATCCGTATTAAAATCAAGTTAAATTAGTTTAATTCATATGTTAACATTACTTCAAAATAATCAATTTCTATATACTCGCAGTTATAAAAATAAACAATATCTCAGATTTCAATGATCATGAAATAACTTTTATCTCCATATAATTGCAATTAAAATAATCTCCAAACTAAATACACTTTTCATTTTAGATTCAAATCACATAAATTCCAAAATCAAATAGATGTATAAATAAATCAAATTACTTGTTGATCCTTATATTTTATTAATTAACCCACTCACCTCATGTATGCTGTTTCACCCTTAATTCACCTTGATTAGCCTCCGTTTTGATTTATTGATTTATCCCTTTAGTTTGGTTTTCACTTCAATTTGGTTGTCTCCTCTTCTTTCTAACCTTTGATTTTGATTTTTGATTTTTTTTACTTTTAATTTTGAGGAACTAGTTGATTTGAAGAGGAAGTGAGAGTTTTGGGAGAGAAAGAGTTTCAGTACAGTAAATGTTCTTTGGTAAAGTATGCAGGGTTTACAATGTCATTTATAGGTGCAGGGTACTAATGTGGTTGTTTGATTTTAATTACATAAAATCTAGGTTTTTGGCCTGAGTTTTCCTAGCCGATAGTGCCCAGATGGTCGACCACTTGGTTTGGAGCGGTCGATCGATCCCCACTAGGCCGTCGACTGGTGAAACATTCCTAATTTAAATTACTTCCATTTGTATATTTTAATTATTTTCTATTTCAAATCTTTAAACTTAAAATGACTTCATCATAAGAACTCCGATTACAAAACTTTATGTATGAAAATTGTCCAGAAAATCGCTACGAACACAACGGTCTAAGTTTTGAAGCCAAATTCAAACGTTTATGAAAAATCCATTTAATCTTATTATATTTAATATAATTTATTTTATTAATTTTTCGATTAATTTATGAGGGGTGTTAAAGTGTGTATGTGTGTATATGTACACACACACATGTGTGGGTGTGTATGAATAAATATATGTATTTAACTCAAAGTTTACAATTTTATGTTAAATATTGTAATTTTGTTTTCTAAACTATCTTTTAATTAAAACCAACTTTAGATTATCTACTTTTACTTTAATACATGTTATACGAACAAAATCTATGCTAATGTAAATAACTTTAATACATGTTGGACGACAATGGCATATATAAATAGGAAATGCATATGTTACGATGTAAATCCCAGCACCTACACAACGTTCACATTACCTATGTACACTTTTCATATGTTGCACTTGCACTTTCACATATGGATGCATTTGATGTGCTCATTTCACATACATACGATTTAAAGTTAAACTTAAATTAATTTATATAAAAGAAATAAAATTAAGATTTTATTCAAGATCTAAAATCAATTTAGGCTTCACAAGCTCAACTAAGACCAAAGTGTTTTATATTTTTTGAAATTCATCCATTTAACCTGCTTTTGACTGGCCCAGTTTCTACAAGCTCAGTTCTTACATTGATATCAATGCCAAATAGTCTATATAGTCTAAATTAGCCATACTAGGACCAACAAATTAAGCTTACCAATTCAGTAGGGCATCTAGAAAAGTAGTATCTAGGTTGGTTTTGGATAATCAAGTACCCTGCCCTAACTATCTATCGGTTATCCCTAAAAGGGGAAGGGAGCCCAAAGGTTTTCCCTAATAGATAAGGCCTAATTTGAATTTGGGCATTGGGCTAGTTTTCAAAATCTATTTGAAATTTAAAAGATATTTTTAATTTAAAAGTTAAATTTAAAATATGAAATAAAATTTATAAAAGTTATAAAATGCATTTCCAAAATTAGTTTTGAAAATAAATTAGTGTTTTAAAAATTATTTGAAATGTAATTAATGGATTAAATAATTAATTAGTTCATTAAAAGTTAATTAATCAAATTAAAGCATATATGTTGAATAAAAAGGTGGCACAATATCCCTAACCAATCAAAAACGAGATATGTCTAAGTATTATGAACAAAAACAGTAAAGCACACAACAAATATTATAGTAGTTCAGCCAAGTTTCATGCCTACGTCCGCTTTAATATTATTAAATGTGGATTCTTTACGAGTACAAGAACTTTACAACTATTTCAAATCTAGAAAAGTAAGATTACATCCCTAAGTGATAGGCAGAGAAGAAGATATGAAAAGTATAGAGGCCAAAAATCCTTCATTCTTTGCTCTATTGCTTCTATTTATAGTTGGAATCGTCTGTCTTGGTCGTTAAATCATGATAGAACCCGGAAAACTTCAGATCCAAGAGAATAGAGAGGAAGACAAAGCCAACCTAAAGAGAAAAATCTTGTCGGTATCAACCACAACAATGGTCTGTACCAACCATAATGGTTGCACCAGCGAGTCAAGGTACCCTATACTTTTCCAAGTTTCAATCTCCAAAGTCCAAAGGTAGCCCGCTTCGGGACAATCAACTCGGTATCACCCACGATTGTGGTCGTATCGACTGTGTTGGTTATCTCCATTTCACTTCACACTTTGGGAGTTGTTTCTTATAACCATTCCAAGCATGCCTTCGAGCTCTTGACCCATTCCATCTATATCTTGTCGTCCAAATTCACTTTTAAGCTGCTCAAAGTTCAAGCGTTGGATAACACTTTCCCCCTAAAGTATGGTTTTGTGGATCAAAGCTTGCTTTGGATCAAGACAAGCAATATTATCTAAGTTATCCAAGAGTCTCCGGGTAGCCAACAATCATCTTTGAAGCACTTATCTATTCTGAAGACGTTTATTCATCACTTAAATAGTTAGCGTACCACAATTTTTCTAACAATCATGTGGAGGCATTGATCATTTTGGGAACTGCATTAGTCTTGGTCCAGTATGTTTCCATTTCCCTTTTCTCTTCTCTCTCCTTTCTTTCTTTCCCTTTTTTATATATCGATCATATTGGTACTGATCAAAACACATGGGTATCAAGATGATTTCTGAATAGCTGCAAAGGTTTATATAAGTTTAGGACCTAAATTTTTTTACTTTATTTTCATTTGTGAATTCCAACCCCAGCCTATTTTTCTCCTACGACATTAACTTTAACCACTATTTGTGCATTTCAACTTCATCACCATGTCACCGCTGCACTTACCACTTCAACAATTTCCTTTTCCCCTTAGAAGATCCTTCCACCACCTCCATCAATTTGGCCCTAAGTTTTTCGATTTGAATCCATTTTTCATATCTTGATCCAAATTTTGAAGGTGGGTCCTTGGTGCGACGACATGAGAGTTGCAATGCTTCATTAGTCACCATTGGAGGGACATAGCTCACATTATGGTCATCATCATAGGAGCCCATAAGGCATAGGTCAAAGCATAGCCATGGAAGAACTTCGGTTACATGCAAGGTTGGCACCAAGTAGGCCTTGGATTCACCCCCGGCTTTCCATTCTCATTTTGGTGCTACCCTCGTATTCTTGCATCTCCAACCTTGAGTTCTTTACATGACTTGCCTTTGATATTGTATGTGTAACATTCTTGCATAAGAAGCTATGGTGTAACTAACTTTGCCAAACTTTGGTTGATGATGAGTTGATGGCTTAGTCTTGGTGAGACTGTTCAAAGTAACAATCACATCGAATGCTTTCTAGCATTTAAATGAAATGCATGAGTTATCATTTCAAGTTACACATCACAATCTTGTGTTCTTGTAAAGAAGGCTATATGTCGCTCCGAACGACAATTCCATTATCGCTCACTCTGCAATAGTAGATAATATCTAACACATCGTCCCATTACGCGATGGTGCTCGTTTGCTAGCACGAGCGGGCTATCTATACAAAGTGATCTATACACTATACTTCAAACACAGAACATACACTGCATATACTAACACTTCAAATTTCCCTGGTCGATGTCAAGAATCGGACTGGGCAACACATGTTGATGTCCATTTGATCTTACACATCGACTATACGGTTTTTTTTTAATAAAGTGAAATTTTAAAGTAAAACATATCTAACCATCTTTGCCATCGAGCTTTTCAATTTAGAATGACTAAACGGTCTCTTCGTCTTAAAGATAGCTCTGAGCCTTCAACACCTCCTGAAGCTAGCGCTTCAATAACTTAAGCCTCTATGTCTACTTTGTTTGGAGCAAGATGTTCAATTACAGCTGAATTTTAGAGAACCAATTAAGTGGCTCCTTTTCAAAATCAGCCTCCACCACTGAATGAGAAACATGCCCTAATGGTCTTGTATAACCATTCTAACTAGACAACATCTTTGTTGATCGAGGAATAAATCCAAACCATCTGCTTTCCTCATGGAATTCAATAACGTGATATGCTATTACCGACGATTGACCAACAGGCACATAATCCACTTCAAGGATACACCGCTTGTAATAAATATATGTGCTTGGGTGGAGCTATTCCACCCTTCAATGAATTCCTCGGATTCTTTCTACAAGAGATTGGTCTGGCTCCAACTCAAGTGCATCCTGATGGATATGCTCTACCCAATTCTCTATACATCCTCTTCATGATGAGATTGAATCATCTCCTAAAATTCAGGGAGCTCACCTTTCTTCTAAGCTTAAAAATGAGAATGTAATCATCTTCCTTACCGGTCGTCGAAGCTTGGAACATTATAAAGTAATCAAGGTGTTTTATAATAAGTGCAGTTATTTCAAAAGTGAACACTTCTTCGTTCGTTGTTCTTATAGCTCCAATAGCCTTGGGTTGCCTAGAAATAAGTCTCCTCTTCTACCATCTTCCTTTCATTTAGATTCTCCTTATTCAAGTGCTTAACTTCATTTTCGTGCTATTCAGGACCTTCCTAATTAAGACGATAACAGTGCGCATGTTAACGCTCTAGCACTCCTAAAGGAAGCCGAATACCAATTCCGCACCGCCTCCTTCTTGCTTACTAATGAGAGGCTTCGCTGGTACAGCCTTCTACATCCCAACGAACATGTTATTCCTCTCCACTCCTGTAGAAGAAACCTTGAGCAGCTATCGGGCCTTTCGCCCCTGTCCATGACTCCAACAATGACAATCAAGGAGATGATGAAGACCAAGGTCTGAAGTGAATGTCGATTAAGGAGAAGGGATAATAATGGAAGAGAATATGGTAAGGGAAGGAGATGAAGGAAGAGGAGATGAAGAAGGAAGAGGAGAATAAAGAAAAGGAGAAGAAGGAAAAGAAGGAGAGGAAGAGAAAGAAGGAGAAGAAGAGGGATGTCGCAGGAGATAATGACAACAATGACGAAGACTACAGCCTCAGTGAGAATGAGTCATATGGGGAGACATCCCCCTAAGGCAATACAGTTCCTATTCCACCTTGTCTGACATGATTGGTTATTAAGTCTTCTCAATAGGCTCTAGTCCGAGTTTAGTTACAATTGGCTAGGTGACACCATCTACGGGCTTTTAAGAGAACATCATCGGCTTGGTGAGTGGTATCGGCATTCTTTTGTCCTTGTTACTAGAGGAGCTACCATGAAGATATTCTAAATGAACATTTTTGAGAATATACCTTCCCGTCGAGGGATATCCTTGTTGAAGGTGATGAAACCCCATCATTGCAACTCCCTAAACATGGTTCGTATAATACATAGAAAATATCAACACTTCCCACACTTCTAGGATCACAAACACAACCACTCTACTTTTGCTCTTAATCCAGAGCTATAGTTTTTGATACACCTTCTTCTTTGTTTTAGGTATAATGGCAAGATATCACTTGAACTATCTTTGCTTAGGCATTACCCAACAACGTTCATCAACTCCCGACCTCTACACACATCGCTCCAGCTCACATCAGGGGTTAGAAGAGGAGAGAAGGAGAAGGAAGGATAAAGAATATCCGAATTGTTATCCGACCTTTTGGCTCGGCTATATTCTGACTGACTGGACAAGATGGACTTGATTTTCATCAAGGCTAGTAGCCCGGAGTGATGATCATGGAGTCTATAAGTCAAGCATAGATGATAGAATGAATCGATAATAAAGTGAAACCAAGAGATGTTCTCTGCAAAATGTTTTAAGTGTGAATAACTCCTCTCATAGGCAATGGATCGGGTACGATCCATCCCCACACACAATGGATCGTACACAATGGATCGTACACAATGGATTGTATCAATGGATCATATCAATGGGTCGTACATAATGGATCGTATCAATGGATCATATCGTATCAGCCCAATAATTCAACTAAACAAAGATCGATCAATATCTCACAAACGTGAAGTCGAAAGGGCATGAAACTTTGGAAACAAAAACTAGAAACCATAGGGGACATATACCATGGATCACAAGTCCATGTTGCATTTTTGATGGATCGGGTACGATCCATCAAATCATGTGTGATCCATCTGGAATTTTGCATGCTTAGTCATCTTGGTCTGGAGTTTCTTTTGGCGAATTTTCAGCCGGATTTATACATGGCATCTCCTATAAATACAGCTGCCGCTCTCCACAAAAAGGATCCTTCTTTCCGCTGCCTAGGCTCCACCATTTTTATTCTTCATTCTTGTACTAATGGATCCCTAATGATCCAAACTTTCTTTAACCATAATCAAGTGCAAGATTAATAAAAATACAAAGTGGACGTAGGCAAAGATTGCTGAACCATTGTAAAAATCCATGTGTTCATTTACTTTCTCTGCTGCATTTTTATTTCATTCATCATTTAATCTTTATGAGATTCTATTAGGTGCTGATGCCTATTTTTAGTGTCAACATTTTGGTACTTTCATTGAGAAACTGATTCTCAACATCATTGGATCCTTATTCTACTGTTGGATTGCAAATATCCAAGAAAGAGATCCAGATCCATCTTCACAAAGTTTCCTATTCTATTCAGACTTGAGAAAAGCCTACAAGGAAACTAACTACAATGTCTCCTAGGAAGGCAAAGGTCATAGCTACCTCCTCACGACCTGCTGATGAAGCAGTAGAAAACAAGGAGATCGGTTATAAACAATGGATCAGATTGGGTTAATAGATCGCTCGATTGGCCATACAAATCAATAACGATTACTCCATAACTCGACGAATACAAGGGTGATCGATGAAATGACTTCGGAAACACAAGGTAAAGGCATAAGGGGACCCACCCTATGGATTGCACATATCATGTGACACTTTTAATGGATCAGGGATGATCCATATAGAAGCGTACGATCGATCACTACTCCAACATCTTCAACAATCGATCGTTTCAACAACTGCAACTGATCATTTCAACTACCATCGATCGGTCGATCGATCACATACATCTTAAATAGTCGATCATTTCAACTACAACCGATCAATTCCTCAATCATCCTCCACACTACCGATTGTTCAATCCACCACTGATCCATTTAAGCTTGAAATTTGGTTAAGTATCCACATGAATATGGATCGGGTACAATCCATTCCTAGTGGTTCCATATCGATCCCGCTCAAAGCCAACTTGACTGATCCCTCACAAACACTTTACCATTAATCCTATGTCATGTATGAAAAATAACCGATCCCTTCATACTCCATCATAGCCGATCCCTCCATGCCTGCACAGCCGATTGTATGTACACTGCTCCACTTCATCTCTACTACATATCAAACCGATCGTGTCCACAAACCTGAGAAACAAGCCACCACCGATCCCCTATACATCAACAACCGATCGCTAAGGGATCTGGCATGGCATGACTGATTGGTCTATCCACTACCATCCCTAAGCCAATACTGATCGGTCAACCAACGTGAATGATCACCATCAAACCCAACCTTGTCACACTAACGTGAAAAAAAAGGTTGTATAAGGCAGCGACTTCGATTTTGAGGGGATTGAGGTAGATAGGGGGTCAGATCAGCAAAGTGAAGAAGTAAGGGATTAGCAAGGTGAAGAAGGAAGGGATTGGTTCATTTCAAAAAAGTCTCTAAAAGATGGTGCATTCTATCTACTTCCCTTACGTTCTGTGACAGACCGAGACATAGGTGATTAAGCGGCAGCTGCTGAATAGCAGCCAAGGAATGGACAGAGAACTGCTACTCAAACGATACTCCCAAAGGCTAGAGAACCAAGGTGATATTACACAAACCAAGGTAATATGACTTGACGCAGCCTCCATATGTTCCAACCTGAAGTCAAACTCAGGTAATCACCCTTTCGACCTGAAGCAAACCCAGGAAATTCTGGCCCAAGGTCTAACTCGGGTCAAACCAAGATTTTCTCTAAGGAAACATCAATATGACTCCAAGCATCGTTCGTCACTAACCCAACACTTCAAATTCAGTGAATCCAAGCGAACCAGGGGCTGACTCCAAACAAATAGCAAATTTTCTCCGGTCGGACTCCAAGAAAATTATCATCAATCCGTCAATACCGGTCCATCTTATTTTGGTCATCACTCGGGCATATAGACTCTAAATGAATTGAAACTTGGTATGCAACCTCTAGAGGCATTCCTTATTGCTGTATATGGATTCCACCACATTTGGGTGAAAGTTTGGGGATCATCACCGATCAGTGACCTATTTCTAGCCGATTCCCCATTCGATCGGCATTCTCAACCATTCAAATGTAGGACAACCATGCATACATCATTCACAAGCATTACAAGCAGCCGTAACTTGAAAAAGGACCGGACTGATGTCGACTGGAGTGTCTCCCCCAATCGAAACCTATTCATCGAAGCTATTCAACATGCAGAATATCCGAGAAGAATCAATGTCCCGACAATGCCATCGTAATCTGTGAACATAGACCCCCGATAACATCTCGTGAAGTATGAGTGGCACATGGATCCCACTAGAGTGACAGATGCCATTGAATGCAGATGTTTTCCTATATTCCTCGAAAGAATAAGGATCATGCGATTTACGCAGATACCACCTAGGTCCATCTCTTCATCCGATCAATCAGACCAGAAGTTTATCGAGCAATTCAGGATGCATGCGACTCACACTAAGGATGTGATGTGATTATCTAATTTATTCCAAACGCCAGGTGACCAAGTACTTAGAGTTGGGCGCCAACCAACCTCCACGGACCATGATCGAACCTTTGGCTGATCATTAAGACGAGTGTGATTCAACCGCTCATTAGCTACCATATGCCCATAACTTAGGAGCAAGGACTCGAAATGGAAAAGCTCGACAAGGTCAAAATCTAATACAAAGTGGACATGACTGACCATCCACTCATCAACCTCCGCACTTGACTTGAAGACCGGAGAAACACTTGGAGTGGATGCAACCCGACCATCCACTCCCCAACTCATACTTGAAGTTTGCCAAAATATTTTTGCCTCTCCCGAAGTTTAGCAAGACGAAGGTCCAACTATAGTGGACATGGTTTGACCGTCCACACAATAACTCCCTCCTTTGACATAGGAGGTAGTCTAAGAGCTCGACTTAAAGTAGTCATGATTGATCGTCTATTCATCAACTATCGCCCTTGGCATGAGAACACAACTGCAATGTGAGGTGGATGTGACTTGACCGTCCACCCAAAAACTCTCTCCCTTGACTTGTCGGGAGGAGTATAAAGCAAATTGGACAAGACCTGACCGTCCAACCCAAGCTGGACCATGGATGTGGTTCGACCATCCATCGCTTGATCACCAAGTGGACATTAATCAACCGTCCCTCGCCAACTTTTTCCTTCGACGTTGGGCATAGAATTCCTTTCCACGAATTAACATGATTTGACTGTTCATTTGACAACTCTTATCTTGACCTGACAAGTGGAGTATACATCAAAAACGAGCATGACTTACCACCCATCATAAAACTCTGGTCCCCGGAGCATAGACCGAAGTATAAACACAAAATGATGGACACAGTTGGACCGTCCATCGACTAACTCTAGTCCCCAAAGTGTGGGATAGAGTATAGACATCAAACGGGTGTGACTATCCACCCATCATAATACTCTGGTCCTGAAGCGTGGACCGGAATATAAACACAAAAAGATAGACGTGGTTTGACCTTCCATCGATCAACTCTGGTCCCTCAGTTCGACCGCCCACTCCTCAACTCTTTCCCTTGAATTAGGGGCAAACACATGACTCAAAGTGGATGTGATTTAACCTTCTGCTTCTCTACTCAAGCTTGAAGTTCACTAGAACACTCATCTTACTCCTAAGGTTCAGTAAAAGTAGGATTCGAATGAAAGTGGACATGGTACAACTGTCAACGCGTCAACTCCTACCCCAGATGCAGAGGGTAGTTTGAGAGCCCAAGCAAAAGTTGGATGCGATTTGACCATCCAATCCAAGTGGGATGTAATACGACCATCCATGACCTTACTTGTGCCTGAAATATGGTGAACTATTCAAGCCCGACTTGGACATCGGCAAGCCCAAAATCCATACCAAGACATGGACGATGTTCGACCGTCTAGCAAATAACTCTGGCCCCCAATGCGGATTAGAGTATAAACACCAAATGGGTGCGACTGATTGCCCATCAACAAACTCTGGTCTCCAGAGCGTAGGTAAGAGTATAGGTAGAAAATGGACATGGTTCGACCGTTCATCCATTAGCTCTTCCATATAAACCGATATGCCGAGTATAAAACATAGAACATATGTGACTTGACCATCCGCTAAGCAGCCCCTTCCCATGATTCAACGTGAAGAACTCTAAGTAAGAGTGAACATGATACGATCGTTCATTCTTTGACTTTCGGCCCTAACTTGGGGGTAGAAGAAATGACTAAAGAAAATGTGGTTTAACCATTTTTTAGAATAACTCTAAGTCCCTAGAGTGTGGACTGGAGTATAAACACAAATTGGGTGCAACCCGCCAACAAACTCTTATCCCAAAAGTGTGGATAAATAGATGAGTGTGGTTTGACCACTCATTACTCCATAAAATCCAACCTAAACTTTATAGGAGGAGTATAAACTCACTACGGATTGAATTTGACTATCACAAACTAACTCCAGTAACCCAAGATTGGGGGCAGGAGTACAAATTACTAAAAGCTGAATATGATAGTTCATATAGCTCCGGCTTGGTGTTTTATACGACTTAAGGCAATGGCTGCAGGGAGGCCTTAATACAAAACCAATTAGAATGACATCCAAAGTTACGGGTTACCGACTTTATTCTGCCATCGGATCAATAGGAAATATCGATCCAACTTTATATATCATGCCGCTGGATTGAAGGTCAGTATCAATCTGCACCAACCACAAATGGATGTGACCCGAACATCTATCGAATACCTCCGATCACCAGAGCATGGATAGGATAATAAACCACGAATGAGTGTGACTTGACTGTTCATTCTCCATCACCTTCTTTTAATCCGTTAGGAGGAGAAAGAAACATGATGAGCATGACTCGATCGCTCTTGACCTGATTTTGTCCCTTGGTCTGACAGGAGAGCATAAATCAAAATTGGACGTGATTGACCGTCCAGTACTCAGCTCATGCTCGAAATCTAATGGGGCATTAAAGTCTTCCCCTAGGAAGGAAAAGCCAAAACATAATCCAGAATAGGCACGACTCATCCTTCTATCAACTAACTCGATCCCATGATTCAATGGGAAAGAGTGTAAAACCAAAATAGATGTGACATGCCGATCCACTTATTGACATTTACCACTGACTCGGGGGGCACGAGTGAGAATCAAGATGAATGTGAGCCGACTATTCATCGATTAACTCTAAGTATTGAGCCCAGGTGGGAGTGTAAACACGACTAGGACGAGACTCGACCATCCATCCAGTACATTTATCAACCCGAGACCTAGGGGTAGAAGTGTAATCATCCAAAAATTGACTGCAATAGATCAATACTGTGACTTCTACCTAGTGTTTACAATGACTCAAGGCTATGGCCGAAAGGATGCTTAGAGATAGAATCATCGGATTGATGCCTAGGCTCATCGGCGAATGACTTTCATTCCAACCTGAACAACAAGAAACAAATCACGAGTACATTGAATAGAAAGCATGTTACTCGAATACACAAGCAGATTCAAACTCAAAGCAAGAGCCAGCCATGTAGTTGTGCAAAACACGAGGCTGAACCATACTTGGAATTTGATTCGACATGCTTATAAGCCTGATCTTCAGCCATTGCAGATAATCGCTCAAAGCACCTAGAATCCATCACTATTGAACTCATCAGCTCATGACGAGATCCAAGAGTTCGACCGAAGTGACTATCATTACATGTTGTCCTGGCCGGCTTTCATGTCATTGACTATGCATTAGATAAATGCTCAAAAATAGGGATCAACATCAAATCCAACTGCCATTCTCCATGCCTACATACACCACCAAAGTGTTGAAGTTACAAGACTCGTCTAGGCAAGGGGCCGGCACTGACCCCATCGCCTATGCGACTTTGCAAACCTAATTCAGACGTCCCATGTGCTAAGTACATTTTAGTGCGGTGTTGTGTAGTTCCATACAAGTATAAATATGCTAATTTATTCAAGTCTGAAGTGATAGACATCTGATTCAAGGCCATATGCTTGTTCAAGTATGCAAGTCATATATGGCATGTCCTAATGTTTGATTTTAGGTTCACATGGTCTAATATGTTCATGTCAGACCAAAAAATGCTTAAGTCTCACTAATACAAGGGACCATAACCGATCCCATTGCTTGGGAAAATCCACTTAAGCATTTTTCAGCTCACAACATAAGGCTAATATCAAGCACCAACACCATAGTCGATTCTATAAAGATATAGACCCGAGAGATGAAGAAGAGGAGCCCAAGGAATCCAAGGACGCACACACTAAGCTAACGATCGACAGTACGATCATCTACCACGACCAATCTACCGCGACCCATCATGGGTACTAAAGATCGGATCATAGCTCAGTGCAACGATGATGAAGGAATTAGCTAGCTTTCTCCGAACGAATCTTGATGCGTTCGCTTAGACCCATTCTGACATGTGTATGATCTCACCGACTATCGCAAGACATGCATAGAGTATTGACCCAAGGCATGTCGCGATGAGACAATAGCAATGCGACATGGATTCAGAGAGGTTTGTTATACTTAAAGAGGAGGTGGATAAACTCAAAAACAATGGGTTTATCCACGACGCCTTTACCCAAAATGAGTATCCAATCCAGTTCTTATGAGAAAACCTAATGGAAAGTGGCGGACATACATTGACTACTCTGACTTGAACAAGGCATCCCCGAAAGATGGCTTTCCACTTTCGAGGATCGCCCAGCTGGTACACTCAACTATTGGATATGAACCACTTTCATTTATGGATGCAAACTACGGATAGAACTAGATCCCAATGCATATCCTCGACTAGGAGCACACCAGCTTTATTACCGATCTAGGGCTATATTGTGGTTCATATGGGTGCTGAGAGAAACTATCTAAATCTAGAAAAGCTCATGTACTGCCTATTGATTGCATCACGAAAGCTCCACCCTTACTTCCATGTTTAACCCATTAACGTCTATACCGACAAGCCAACGATAAGTCATATAATGACCTAAGACGTTTGGAAGACTACTCAGGTGAAATGTTGAATTGAGCTAATTTAACATCAATTATCTACCTCAGAGAGCAATCCAAGGACAGGCATTGACAGACTTCATAATCGAATTCACTGCACCAGACGACTCTCGGGAGAGTAGTATAGAACTGACCATCCGATGGGAGATGGACATGGATAGAGCATCAAACGATCGGTGTTCTGACGGTGGAGTCATGTTACTGACTCTTGAGGAATGATCGATCTACAACGCCCTGAAACTTAACTTCCCTGTAATAAATAACAAATTTCAGTATGAAGCTTTAATCGTCGGGCTCAAACTAGGAGTGAAAACTTTACAAATCTTTTGTAATTCCTAGGAAGTAGTATGCCAAGTCAGGGGAGATTATCAGGCTAGGGGGCAGCGACTTGCTCCGTATCTTGGCCGGGTCCAAGAGCTACTGGCTGACTTCGAGTATTACACCATTACACACATCCCCAGAGAACAAAATGAAAAAGCGGAGTCATTGGCCAAGCTGGCCAGTTCCGGGGATGCACAAAAATTTGGCTTGGTCCTAGTTGAAGTACTAAATGCTTCGAGCATTGAAAAAATGGAGATTGATTAGGTTCTCAAGATAGAGCCGCAAAGAAAGTCATAAATGAGTCCTATCAAAGGTTATCTGCAATGAGGGACCCTTCTCAGACAGAGGAATGAAAAATGGCAGATCCTCCACAAAGCTTTACACTACATCTTCTAGGAAGGAATCATGTACATGAAGGATTTCTCCATTCCCCTGCTTTGGTGTATCGCCTATGAAGAATTCAAACAAGTATTGATAGAAATCCTACACTCAAAATCATTTTTAAAGAAACACCATTCCTCTTGCCAGCAATATCCAAGCCCAACCATTCCTGCAACTAATCGAAACCGCACCTCATTTCATCTCCCAAGTGATCAAGTGCAGTAGGCCACATTCAATCTCAAGGTCGACCCATATGCTTCAAACCCACAACCGATCATCATCACCGATCCCTCCAACATCATCTTCTTCGATCCCTTCGTTCTATATCCACAGAGATTTGGAGCGAGAAGGGATCGGTGAACAAAAAAAGAAATAGGGGATCGGTGATAAACGAATGAAATAGAAAGGAAACTGGTTTATTTAAAAAAAAAGAGAAATGCAAATGATTGAATTGCATTCCACTAAATTGGCAATGACCCGTGAGCGTACGAACGCATCTGGGAGCCAATGGTAAGAACGCGTACATGAACTTGCACGTGTGCATCCCAAAAATTCGATTTCTTGAAATCGATAGAAATTGAATTCTCACCTGGAGTTATCAAAGAAAGAATAGATCAAATAACCGAGGCTTACTGGCTCAATAGAACCGGGCACAGATATTAGTTAGCAAATTATAATCCAAAATTTATACTTCAAGTATCAGCCAAGTGTCACGATGAACAGAGGGAGACATGACTCTTCAGAAAAGATAGTTCAATGGAAGGATAGCTACTATTTGGAAAATTGGATGGATTTCTTTATAGTGGCTCTAACTTTGCTTCGATTCAAAGCACTTCGTGTTTGCAACTAGATGTGCTTTGGGGGGAAATGTGATCAGGCCTTTTGACCTGGCTATATTCTGATTGACTGGACAAGTAGACTTGATTTTCATCAAGGCCAGTGGCCTATAGTGATGATTGTAGGGTCTAGAAGTCAAACACGGATGATAATATGAAGCGGTGATAAAGTGAAACCAAGAGATGGACTCCATAGAATATTCAAAGTATGGAATAATTCCTCTCCTAGGAAATGGATCGGGTACGATCCATCCATCTACACAATGGATCGTACACAATGGATCATATCAATGGATTGTACACAGTGGATCGTATCAACGGATCATATCAATGGATCGTATCATATCAGCCTAATAATTCAACTCCACAATGATCGATTGATATCTCACAAAGGCAAAGTTGAAAAGGCATGAAATATTAGAAACACTAACTAGAGACCATAAGGGACCTATACCATGGATCGCAAGTGCCACATAGAATTTTTGATGGATCGAGTATGATCCATCAAATCATGAGCGATCCATCTGGAATTTTGCATGCTAAGTCGTATTGGTCTAGTGTTTATTTTGGCGAATTTTCAGCCCGATCCGTACATGGCTTCTCCTATAAATATAGCGGCCACTCTCCACAAAGAGGATCCTTCTTTCCGCTGCCCAGGCTCTACCAATTTTATTCTTCATTCTTGTACTAATGGATCCCTGTTGATCCAAACTTTCTTGTAATCGTAATCAAGTGCAAGATTAATAAAAATACAATGTGGACGTAGGCCAAGATTGTCAAACCACTATAAAAATCCATGTGTTCGTTTACTTTATCTGTTATGTTTTAATTTCATTCATCATTTAATCTCTACGAGATTCTATTGGGTGCTGATGCCAATTTTTGACGTCAACACTTATGAAGAAGAAAGAAAATGGAATCAAATAGGATAAAACGAGTGCCATGATTTGGAAAAGAAACTATGTGATTCCCATGATCATTCCAGGAGTGTTATTTGGGAATCTCAACCACATACTTCATCCTAGATTCCTCAACGACGACCTTCAACAACTTAGCCTTCGATTACCGTTGTCTCAAGCTCCTACAAATCCAAAGAAGCTCCAATTCACACTACTCCACCTCCGCCCCCTCCAAGCCTATCCAAAGCCATTGATACTAGGATGCAGGCAGCCTTGCTTGATTATTTCCTAATGGGGTCTTGTTCGATTACAACGTTAAAGATATCTCTTACTCGGAGGCTAACTATAGAGTTAAAGGAGTCAAGGAAATTATAGATCAATTCTTTTAATGGAAGTAACTCACCAAAGCCCTCACTGACGTTAACATAATCAACCAGACTATTATGCGTTCATTCGAGATTGAAAGGAAAATTTGTGATACGATAGTGGCTGGTTAGAAAATCAAACAAGCCGACATCACCAGAGGAGGATGAAACTCTAAAATCCGCCAAGCATGTGAAAATCTAAATGAGGAGATAGAGATTCCATATCCAAGCCACTAAAGTAATTAAAGATCGTATTAAAATGGCCCATCAAGATTATCTCGAGCTAGCTGCATAAATCAAGGCCAAAGAGGAGAATTTATAGATTAAGGAGTCAAAGCCGCACTTTAAGTTAAATTTGATGGCCTTAAGGCTAGTTTAAAAGCTGAAATGGACCCTAAGGCCCATGTTTAGATTGACCTCCCTGTAGCTAAAGTCGAAATCACAGAGCTTAAAGCCCAGGTTGTTAAGATTAATAAGGAGACAAAAGCTACCTCTAGCAGTTTTTCTCTAATGTCATCAAAAGTAAGAATTTAAAAGGCCGAGGGGTAGATATCATGTCACATTAGCCAATGCCTATGAGGAATTTCTTCATCGAGTGGCTACAGCCGAAGAGCCATAACTGAAGGCAAAACTCTTGGACGAGGATGATACCAAAGCCTTGGAGAGAGGAAAGGCTTCTTGGCTGAATAGGACATAGTTATAAGATAGGTGGCTATTGAGACTCCTCCGATTCCAGTGCATTAGATCGAGCATAATAATCCACTTTTAAATCATAAGAGCCTATAATAGAAATTTCAACTCCTGCAAGGGCCAAGCAAAGGTCGCCAACCCTAAAACTCCAGACCTAGCTATAAAAACTGCTAATTAACTTTATATTCCTCTTCCTATCAATCAACATGCTCAATCATCTTTTGAAGAAGGTGAAATCACTAATCCTCCAACTAAAGGAGCTTCATCTAGCCAAGGTAATACTTTTGTCTCCCTAGATGTTGGAGAAGCTTCAGTTCTCATCTGATGTAGTCTCTAATATTTACTTCATTGTCAGCCAACTTACATGTCATCCATTGAACCTCCTCCAGCACCAACAACTCTGGGTTGGGGTCCCAACACCATTTCTACCATGTCAACCTTCATTACCATTATACCAATCCCAACTCCTCCTTCCAGCTCTCGCCTTGGCCCAGTTTTGCAAAAAATAGAGGCATTAGACAAGCTATCCCTGGAGGAAGATGTTACAATCATAGTGTGAAGTACCGTGTATCACCATGCAGAAAAGCTAAAGCTTATTTTGAGAAAATTAAAGTCAAGAAGGAGTCAGGTATTAGAAAGCCCATCGGCTCAAGAAAACTATGACTTACCCTAAAAGCTTCCCGCCACTGGTTCAATCCTCCAAAAGTTCATAGCGTTGGTGGTTCTTCAGAATCCTATGATTCTGCCATCGACAAGCCAGAGGACCCCATCCATTTGATCACTGAAGGGAAAACTACATCCTTCGAGGGAAGCGCTCCATAGAAGGGAAGTCCAAGGATGGAAAGGTTTCAAAGAGGTGCCACAGCAAGTCTGATACTAAAGGTAACAAGCGAGGGAATAAGGAGTAAGTTTTCAACTTAGGCTTTTGTAAAAGCGATTTTTTCCCTTTTTGATGCACGTTTATATAAAAAGTGAATGTAAATAAAAGACTTCTATTTCTATACAATCTTTGTCATATTTACATTTCTGTACATTTTACTTTTCTACATATATACCATTGCCTGCATATATAATTGGATCACATGTGATGCTATTCCATTTATATTATACATGCCTGTGTCTATGCAATGCCATTACTTACTGTAGCTCTATACATCTAAGTAAATTTCTATGATTGCTTAGTAATATTTTGTTATTTGGCCCTGTTTATCATTGCTAAAGTATTTCTTTCTTGCTATTCATTCGATCAACTTTGTGGCCATCCTTACTTATTTTGGATTGTATTTTGTCAAACCATAAACAATATTGTGATTAAAGAAGCATTCAGCTTTGCATTGTTTCATGTCTTTGAGAAACAACATTCTGGGTGTCTTTCTCTAGACATCAAACTTCAGTCTTACCTATCTCCAAGCATTGAACGAATTAGTTCTTTGACCTTCATCACTTATTATAGGATGGGTGTGGTTCTTTGGGCCCTAATTATGGTCATGGTTATAAATAGTTCGATCATTGATCAACCCTATCTTTGGGGATTGATATTTCTAATGCTTAACTCCACGCATCGATATTCGACCTCTCCAATCTCCAGGTGTTAATCGAAATTACTCACCGACTATCATCCTTTATCTTCAGTCGGGTATGTCTTATCGGGCCATAAACATAGTCATGAAAGCTTTGATTGTACACCAGTTCCTATCTCTTGGAACCAGTGCTTTGGTTGCCTAACTCTGGGCATCTCTCATTGACTTTGCCTATCTCCAAGAATTAGTCAAAGATTAGAGGGATAAAGGCCAATCATCCGATCAACCCAGTGTGATTATACTCCCCAGATCCAATCATGGGTCAAAGGGGTCAGTCGATAGCTATATGCGACTGCCTGATTATGATGTTAATCACGCGGCACAAAGTTTAGCTTATAAGAACACAATTCCATTAGTTCTAAATGAAAACTTTTTTTATACGCAAAGGAAATGGAAAGTCTTGCCATATTACATTAGCCTAAGTTCACTAATGTAGTTTATTTGCACAAAATAAAATATATGTCTAAGTGAAATATTGTCATAAGTTTTCACTATTCCATGGTCGTGGAATTGGTATACTATCAATAGTCGATAGCCTAAAAGTTCTATCTCCATGCCAATGTTCAATCACATAAGGACCTTCCCCATTCGAGCCAAGTGCCCCCATACCAGAGAGAACTCATTTCAAAATGAGATCACCTATCTCAAAGGTACGGTTCCTAACCTTGGCAATGAAAATGTTATGTTACTCCATTTTAGTGAGTAACCAGCCTCAGTTCAACCTCTTATCGTTTCTCGTTGAGCAAGTCAAGGGACTCAAGTAAGAGTTCCTCGTTCATCTTAGGATCATAGTATTTTCTTTGATGGGAAGGGACTTCCAGCTTTATTGGAATCACGGCCTAAGTTCTGTAGGCTAAAGAAAATAGAGTGTGCCCAATCGTGGATAGGTCGTTCTATAAGCCCATGATGTTAGTGGTAACTCATCAACCTAGTTTACCCTTGGCTTTCATCAGTCATTTCATCAAGATGGACTTGATGATCTTACTCACTGCCTCCATACGTCCATTCACTTGTAGGTGTGATACTACAAAAAAGCACTTCATAATTCGATAGCTGTTATAGAAGTCTTTGAACTCAGTACTCTCAAATTGAGTTCCATTATTAGTAATGATTTTCTATGTAATTCCAAATCTATATATGATGTTCTTCACAACAAAGATGGCCACTTTATTCTTTATGATCATGGTTAGCAGTTCCGCTACAGCCCAATTTATGTAGTAGTCCACAACTACAATAGCATACTTAGCTCCGCCCTTCGACGTTGGTAGCACACCAATTATATCAACTTCCCAAAACACAAACGACCATGGGCTGACCATTTGCATAAGCTCTATAGATGGGTATATCGGTAATTTTGTGAACCTTTGGCACCTATCACATCATCTGGTATAATTGTAACACCCCTAATTTTTAATAACATTATTCAGAAGATTGAATTGGAATGAATTAAATAGAATAATGTAGATAAGGAGATTGAGGTTGATTAATAAATGTGTAGTGGTAGTGCTTATTAAAATAAATGAACTTATAAATGGTTAAATGTTAGCTAATAAATCATAAGGGCATTAGGGTCATTGTCATCCCATTTCCCACCCTTATATTATTTTCCCCTATAGCCATGCATGTTCATCTATCATAAGCAAAACTAAAAACGTAAACAAGGAAGGGCAAGGCCGACCATTAGGAAGAAAAGAAGAAGAGAAAAAAAAACAAAGTAAAGCTTAGGATTCAAGCTAAAAGAAATCAATCTCAATCAATCATCAATTTCCTTATCCAATCTAAGGTGAATAATAATCATTATATCTCTATTTTGATTTCTATATTCGCATGTTTTCGGATTTAAGGGTAAATTCGTTTTTATGATATATTGGATGATGATATGCTTGGTTTAAGATTCTTATGATTTAAACAAGATTGCTTGAAAGAGAATATTCACAGTTTTAGTGAAAAAACAGAGATTAAATGATATTTAAATGTCACGGGAAAATTTTATGTTATGGAAAAGATGATTTTGGAGTTGGGTTTCAGTTTTCATAATTTTCCAAGCCGTTGATAATTAATTATGATTTTTCAAAGGAAAATATGGTTATTTCGGTTTATAAATTTATTTTGGAAAATATATTGAGAATTTGGGTCTGAAATTTTGATATGTTAGATAACACGATTAAAGTGAATTTTTGGAATTTTTAGGGATTTTTATTAAGTGATTTAGTATGGAAATTAAATTAATTTGAAAGGAGTACCTAAATGATTTAATTGTTTTGTTAATAGGAAGGGCTTAATTGTTAAAAGTTGTCATGTTTTTAGGTCTGAGAAAATGTGGCAAATATTATCCAAATTATTTGAAAGTTTAATGTAACCAATCATGTGTTTGCAAGTGGGTAAGTTAGTTACAAAAAGTTTACTTTATTTAGCAAAATCAGCCTTTATCTCAGAAAAGTGTGTTCCGCCTTCTTTAGAAGGACCTTCAACCTAGAGCTTCCGCCTCCAACCTAGTCGAAACCTTCTAGGTCGAAACCAGATAAACCAATACACATGGTATCATTCAGATGCTACGTAATGGATTGGAGAAAGGCGAAAGGTAGAGTGTCGGAAGGTATCTTTCGAAGGAGTTGGTTCATTAGTTTATTTTTCTTTAAAGAAAAAGTGCTTGTCTGATTAAAAAGGGGTTTCGACATGGTCGAAACCTATGGTTGCGGAAGATATTTCCAAAAGAGGCTTTCGAAAGAGAGCCGCCGCCTTATTTTAAAGAAGTAGCTTCCAAAGGAGTTACATAGATTTTGTTTAAAGCTTTCGAAGGGGTAGTTTCGACCAAGTCGAAACCCTTTAGAGAATTTGTGACCTTTCGATGGTATTGAAGGCATTAACGTTATCGAAAGGTGCTGTTTGTTTTCATAGACATGAGCCACTTCCTACTACTTTCGAAAGGGATTAGGAGTTTCGAAGGGGATGCTAGCGAAAGGGGTTTCGATGCCAACCTTCAATTTTCTTACCCAGATGTTTTTATGCTTTCGAAAGGATGGTTTCGACACCATTAATTTCCCTAGTATTATTTTGAAGTGAAGAATGGTTTCGAAAGAGGTGCTTTTGCTTATGTTCACTTTGACCCAAAAATATTATTTTAAATATAAACCCAATGGTTTCGAATGGTATTGGTTTCGAATAGTAACCTTCAATGTTTCAAAAGGGGTACCTTCAATGGTTTCGGAAGGCATATTTCCAATGGTTTCGAAAGGGGGTATTTTCACCTAGTTTCGAAGCTATGCTTTTAAAGTTAAAGGTTAATGCTTTAGTACAATCCAAAGGTTTTGAAAGAGATATTTTAAAGTATTTAAAAGGCAGGAGCCTAATGTTTTAAACATAGAATTTTATGCTTTCGAAGGAGGTTATCCAATGAAGTCGAAAGCAAAGGTTTCGAAGGTGTCGAAAGGCTTTTTAAACCTATTCATTTTTAAAGGAAAAACCCATGGTTAGTTAAAGAAGTTTTGAAAGGATTTCAAGTATGTAAATTTGAAGAAGTATTTCAAGGATCTGAAACCCACAGGAGTGGTATTGTTTGGTTATTATGTTTACTTTTTCAAATATAAATATATTCACATGATAAAGAACCCATAACTGTATTTTGGAGGATAAAGGGGTAGAAGAACCAGTAAGGTCAACCCAATAGTGAATATAAATTGATTAAATTCCTGAATGAGTAGAATTGCCTCCAGTGAGTCAGGAAGACCAGAATATATTATGCTTAAACTTTGAAGTTGTCCGGGAGATAGGTTCATAGTAAACCTATGAAAACTATGATTAGGAAGTTATTGGGGGTAACCAACAGGTTCATAGTAAACCCTTGAAAACTATGTATAAAGGATGGTTGGCAGGGGCCAATTGGTTTGTAGTGAACCTAAGAAAACTATATCCGGATTAAGAATTGACATTAGTCAAAAGGTTCCTAGTCAACCCATGAAAACTAGGATATGAAAGTAGTAGGTTCCTAGTCAACCCATGAAAACTAGGCTAAAAAGGGAGTTACTAGAGTAATCCATAGGTTCCTAGTCAACCCATGAAAACTAGGATAAGAGGAGAGTTATGGGAATGGCTAATAGGTTCAGAGGAACCTATGAGTTGATTAAGTTAATTGGCGGGGGCCTATAGGTTCTTAGTGATCACATGAAAACTCTAAAATTGGACAGGATGTCCATGAACTATAGAAAGGTTATTAGTAAACCCATGAAAACTAATATGTTAATAGTGACCCTAGAAACTATAAATATGACAGCAAGTCAATTAAACCGGGGATGAGAAATCCAAGATGTTTATATAGGTATATCATCATCATATTTTGAAATGCTATGTTTTAACCATTGTAGATGCAAGAGCATAGTATATGGTTTTATAAAAAGGGTTTAGGATACTAATGAGGGGAAAACCCGTTCGGCTAAGTGGCATGGTCTCACTAGATATCTAGAGGATTGAGATGTTAGATTATTATTCATACCAGTCTTTATGTCTGACTCGAAGTTTTTGATTTCCCCTTAAACTCTCGGGTCCTCAATTGATTTTGAGTAGTTTGAGGTTTAGGGATTTCCAAGTTCTCTTCTTAGATGAATAAAGCTTTCGAAGGCGTGCAGGAGGCAGTTAGCTATTTAGAGTTATCCTTTTCTGTTGTGTATTTTGGATGTAAAGGCAGATTTATTAACCTTATTATATACTCTGATCAACCAAGGGGGCATCTTCATATGTCGCTCTTGGTGTATGTGTAATAACTATATTTTTCTGAACATGGTTAAAGTTTGTGGGATTATGTAAAGAACATGAATTTTTTTAAATGGAATGTGGAAATGCGTTTTTAATTTGTTAAATCTTTTCCATATTATTGTGATCTGTGTATCAATGTATCTAACACCATCGTATTTGGTCGCCGAAGAGAATATAACTATGGATGACTGCAACATCCGTAGCCATTTTTTTGGGCCTCCAAGTAGAGGGATGTTACAATAATCAGCTATGTCTCAACTAATCAGCGGCCAAAAGTATCCATAATGAAGTATCTTTTTCGCTAAATTTACCCCTAGTGTGATCACCGTAGCTTCTTCCTATACATCCAAAATGATTTTCTTTGCTTCATCCTTGGTGACATACTATGGTGAGGGGTTGAGAAACCTCTCCTATATAACACAACCTCTTATATAATAAATCATGGAACTTTACGAAGGAGTTTATTTCATTCTTCCTTTCCACTTAGGAGAGTTCCTTTCAGTAAATAATCCTTAATTAGAGTCATTTACGACACCTTTCTTCCTCAACCTCCAAGATCCAATCGACATCCATCTAGTCGATGCTCAGAGCTGATAAATCTTCCACTAAAACAAGTCCTATAAGTTGTGCATCTCCAGCGCTTGCTAGCTTGGCTAGTGAATCAGCTTTATATTCTCCTCTATGGGTGTGTGCGTGATTGTATAGTCTTCAATGTCATTCAATAATTCCAACATTTTCATCAAGGGGAAAGTCTCGCTCCCTTAGCCTGAAACTCTTTCTTGACTTAGCACACTATCAACTAGGAGTTGCCAAATATATGTAGTGCCTTGACCACTATTTCTTTTGCTATCTTGAGCCACAATTAATGTTTCATATTCATCCTTATTGTTTATTGTAGGAAACTCTAGCTTTAGTGCATATCATACTAATCATCCTTTTGGGGTCACAAGAATCACTCTTATCATGAAACTTCATTCATTAGGAGCTTCATCTACGTATAACTTCCATTGGGAAACTTGAACCACGTTATCTTCCTTTTCTTCATCCCGAAAGATGAATTCAGCAATGAAATCAACCAATGCCAGTCTTTGTATTTCCTTTTAAGGATGGTATGTTATATCATGTTGGCTCAACTTGATATTTCATGGCAATAATCTCCCTAAGGTCTCGGGTCGATGTAATTCTTGCCTTAATGGCTGATCAATGAATACCTTTCTCGGGTGAGCCTAGAAGTATGGTCGTGGCATCCTTAAAAAAAAACCAACAAGCAGTATGCTAGCTTCTCAACTTTGGATAGTTCTTTTTTGCTCCAGTAAACTGCTTGTTGATATAGTATATAGGCCTTTGGGTCTTTGATTCCTCAAGTACCAAGGTTGCACTTAATGCAAGAGCGGATATTGCTAAGTAAATAATCAACCTTCTCCTTCCAAAAGCATTGAAAATATCAGTGGTCTCTCCATATGTTATAACAATTTCTAGAAATCTCATTTCTTGGTCGAAACAAGCTTTCTTTTTTCTTTCTTGAGGGCATCAAAGAATGGTATATGCTAGTCTGTCACTTTTGAGATAAATTGACTTTGCACAAAAACATTTCCATTCAGACTTTGCATTTCTCTCCTTGTTTAAGGGTCAATGACATCTCTAACGCTTGAATCTGCTCCATATTAGCTTCCATGCCATTAGAGTTCATGATGAAACATAAAAATTTGGTTGATGCGAGTTCGAAAGAACACTTCAATGGATTGAGCTTCGTTCCATACTTTTAAAGCACAACAAACACCTCATTAAGGTCATCCATGTGATTCATTAGTCACTGCGACCTTACCAGCATATCATCCATATAAACCTCCATTGTCCATCTGATTTGATCTTTGAACATTGTATTTACTAGTCGCTAGTAGGTAGCTCTAGCATTCTTTAAACCGAACAACATAACTCAATAGCAGTACCAGACCAAATCAGTAATGAAACCCGTATGCTCTTGATTTGTAACAATCATTACTATATGGTTGTAGTTGAAATATGCATCCATGAGTGATAACAATTCATGTCTAGCCGTTGAGTCCACAAGTTGGTCTATCTTCGGTAGTGGGATGCTGTGTTTTGGGCATGCTTTATTCAAGTCTGAATTATTGATGCATATCCACTATTTTCCATTTGGCTTCCTGACCAACATAGGATTTGATACCTATTCAAGGCATAAGAAGTCGTGAATAAAGCCATTTTCCTTCAGCTTATCCACAACTTCTTTTAGTGCAATGGATTGCTCAAGACCCAGGCTTTTTCTCCTTTGCTTCATAAGAGGGCATCTCGGGTTCATATTCAAGGCATGTTACACTATCCGGTAATATTCGACACGTATCGGCATGTTTCCAGGCAAACACATCTAGGTTTGCCTGAATAAACCGTACTAAATCCTTTCTCATCTTAATGTTGAACTGAGATCTAACCTTAGGGACCATAGTAGGGTCATCCTCATCGATTGGGATATTGATCGTCGGCTCCAATAGTGCTGCCATCGCATTATTTGGCTTTTTTCGGAGGTTAATAGGCTTGTAAAACTTGCTATGGGACTTGAGCTAGGGCTTGGGCGATAGTTGCTATGCATTAGGAGTCTTGATGTAGAGCACCTTATTTGCACATTTCCCATTTTCACATCGCTTTGCCTCTCTAAGTCAACAACATAACTTCATCATTAGGCACCATGAGGCCAACGCTATTCTGAAACTGGCAAGGGCCGGTCATCGTAGAAAGCATTATAAGCAGAAAAATCATCAACTATCATGAAGGTCCACACCCGTACAATCTTGCAGTCACCTTCACCAAACTCCAGTAGGTCAATACATTTAATAAGATCTTTTGCCTCTTTGATAAATCCTTGAAAGCGAGATTTACATGGCTTTATGTCCTTTGTACTGATCTTCATCTGTTCAAACATCCTTTTGAACAGAATATTAATTGTTCTTCCACAGTCAATCGGAACTCGGTGCACAGTTGTTGGCCGTACCATGGCCATAATCGCCATAGGTTCAAGTATCGACGCTTGCACCCCATCAACATCTCTATTTCAAAAAATAATATCATCGTTCATTGTCTTCATTTGTTTTTCCTGAGCACCATCTTCGATGGCGAAACAACTCTTCTACGACATGTGCTTTAATGAAGTTCGATACACTCCATCTCATTCCAGCTCTTCTTTACTAGATAAGGTCCTCCATTTATCATGTTAATCACAATTCTACCATCTGGTCGCTTAGGCCCTGCTCCGTTAGACCCAGGTCGAATCCTCTGAGCAATCTTCCCCTGAGTTCTAGCATTTTGCCTATCATCTTACGACTCTCTCATATACTATTAGCTCTTTATTTTGCACATCAAATCTTTAATCACATCTCACAAGTGACGAAACTCATTGGTATTGTGACCACGAGTGTCATGGAATTAGTAATACTTCCTCGAGCACCGTTTAACCTGAGACGCCTCCCTCTGGGATGGCTTCTTGTAATTCTCTATTCCTTACATAGCAAGGTATATATTTTCAACCATATCGTTTAAGGAGTATTATCCTTTGGCTTCAAGTACCATGAACACTATTTGGTATCATTTCTCTTACCACCAACACTTGGATTTCTTTCTTTTTATTATTGTTACTAGTTCCCACATTCACCACAGCATTATCGGTGCTCTCACTGGTTGGCTTAATAGCAACGTTGCTCTGCATAAATTCACTCGATGATCTACCACTAGTCATTCCAATGGCTAGGTCTGCCTCTTCCAAGCGCAAAAACTAGGATGCTTATGACATAACTCTTTCATGGTGTGTGGCTTCTTTCTCTTTAGCCATCTACCAACTCCGTGTCCGGGTGTATCCATCGGATTAAGGCCATCAGCAAAATACCCTCTTTTGGATTGCTAACTTCGGTCTGAGTAGCATTAAATCGACTCAGAAAATCCTTTTGAGTCTCTCCAGCACTTTAATGAATACTGGAAAAGGACATCACATCCTTTAGTTGAGCAGTGTGGAGCCTAAACTATTCCATAAAATTTCTCGCCAATTGATCAAATAAAGATATGGATTTTGGTATGGGCCAAGTGAACCACATCGTAGCCACTCCATCTAAGAATATAGGAAAACACCTAAACCTCACTACATTAGTCGCACTGGCACCATTCATGTGCATTCATTCAATAGGTGTTATTTGGGGTCCGTTGTCCTATTATAGCACGACATCATGGGTATAAAAAATTTCTCGATATACTCTTTCCATAAAATATCATAAGTAAATGGGGTCTTGCTAGGCATCGAACCCCACTCTTAATTCTTTCTCCATTGATTCTCATTCGGTAATCTCCTTACTATCATTGGTATATTCTTGACCGGCTTGACTATCCAAATAGCAACCATTAGGAACAACCCTAAGTGCTTTGCACTACAAACACTCTCAGTTTGTTCGACGACATCTTGGATCTCTTATCACTAGAAGAGCCATTCTCTTGATCTTCTATGAGGAATGGCTAGTTCTATGGTATCTATTTAAGAACCAACATTTCACATACCATCATTCTTCTCAACATCATTGCTAGTATCCTGCAAATCACCCCCACTATCAGATAAATAAAAAACCTTAGGTAGTTGCGCTTTAGAACCACCCAAGATGTGCTCGATACCGACCTGATTTTGGTTGGTACCAACCACACTAGGCGTGGCCAATTTTTTCCACTCCCTCCCATGCACTTATTTGATGTCCCAATGACTTTTTATCTTTATCTTTTGCTTGCCATCTCTTCTATTTTAACCTGATGAAGATAAACTATTTTCCTCAAAACTTGAAGGTAATGAATTCCTACGACCACTCTTATGCATTTGTGTTTGTTGGGATAACAAAGTAAAACTTTCTTTTATCCTATCAAAGAGAGCTTTCTAATTTTCAAGCATTCTTTGGTTCATCTCATCCATCATACTGTCAAGTTCAACTTTTGACACCTTCTCCCATGGGGCAGATTGTCTAAGCTTTGCATTCAATGGCCGAGAATTTCATCATTATGCTGAGAAGTTTCATCTTCTCCATAGTAGCTCCAGATCTCATAGAAGGTTTCCTAGAGGCCATTTCTTTAGATCTACATTAATTATCTTTCAGATCTAACTTCTGAACACTTGCAATCCATAGTTCCATAGTACTAAGGTAGAACTACTTTTGGGAAGCTTTATTCTTAATGAAAGCACTAAAAATGTTGAACCAAATAGATTGTACAACACCCATAATTAGTCAAAAATGAGATAGATCTCAGTAGCATGAACAAAAACACTAAAGAGCACAGCAAATTTTACAGTGGTTCGACCAAAGTTCATGCCTATGTCCACTTTAATATTATTAGATGTTGATTCATCATAAGTACAAGAGCTTTACAACTGTTTCAAATCTAGAAAAACAAGAGTACAACCCTTATTGATAAAGATGGAGTAGAAAAAAATATGAAGAGTATGGAGGTCAAACATTCCTTCATTCTTTATTGCTCTAATGCTTCTATTTATAGCTAGAATCATCCATCCTAGTCGCCAAATCATGATAGAACAGTTAAAACTTAAAATCTGAGAGAATAAAAAGGAAGGTCAAGTCAACCTGAAGAGAAAAATCATGCTGGTATCAACCATAATTATGGTCGGTACCGACCATAATAGTCAAGCCAGCAAGTCAAGCTACCTCATACTTCACCAAGTTACAAATCTCCAAAGTCCAATAGTGGCCCCCTTCAGGACAATCAACTCAGTTTGACCACAATTATGGTCGGTATCGACCATGTTGATTGTCTCCTTTTTGCTTCAAGTTTTGTAAGTTTTTTCTTTAAGTAATTCCAAGAATGCCTCCTAGATCTTAATGCATTATGTATTTGTCTCATCATCCAAATTCACATTGAAGCTACTTGATTTTAAGTGCTAGATAACAATATAAATGAAGATATATGTATATATAACTATAAATGATGTAGTATAACATGTACACATATTTATCTTAAATAATTTAAGATAAACTAAAATAATTTTCAATCTATTAAAATATTTAATTACAGTTATTTTAATTAAATAGATATTTATTTGATTAATAAATTAGTTAAATGTTAATTAATAAAATAAGATGTACATGTATAATGATATATGCATATAAAACTATAAGTGTTATAGTCAATATTCATCTTAAACACTTTAAGATGAAATAAAAAATTTAATTTTAATAATGATTTAATTAATTAAATTCAAAAATTAAAATTAATTAAAATGATTTAATTATTAGTTAATAATGCATAAGACTGTTATTAAATTATAAAAGGTTATATATGAAATAGACTTATATAATGTATGGATGTATAAAATCATGTGGAACTGGAAAGAAATCCAAGTGGGAATTAAGGAATAAGTACAAACGCATAGTACATATGCATTGATTTCAAATGTGTTTGACAATTGAATCATGAGAGTATTTCAAAAGAAATACATTATTCCCTAAGTCGATGCCACTCAAATAAATATATTAAAGATTACAAATCTATAATATTGAAGTTGACTTCTACCATTTATATATTAATAGATTACTTGCATACTCCTTTGTTGTTGAGCTTTCCTCAAGCTAGGGATGTTATGTGTAGTACTATTAATATATAGAATAGACGAGCTAAGATAACTACATATATTTGTTGATCTTTCCTCAAAATATATGCATTATACTTAGGCCATCGCAAAATGGTGGGTATGAGTGAATAATCTCTCTTTATTTGTTGAGCTTCCCTCAAGGTCAATATGATATTAGAACAATGATTGTGAGTTATGAATTGTATATGATACAACTGGTAAGGTGTTATCCATCGCTTGTGGACCTATGATTTGTTGAGCTTTCCTCAAGGTCAGAATCCCAAGGCAAACGAGTTCTAACACCCACTAAAGAATCAAAAGATTTCTATTTTTCCAAGGATTTTGAGATGCATAAAAATCTAGTGGGTGCCTTATTAGAAAAATGAAATGGTAACATTTAACCTTTCTAATATTGAAAGAACATTTGCTATATAAAGTTAAAATAATCTACATCAACAAATTTGTGCAACTAATATAATTGATAAAATGTTTATTAGTTGAAATATACAATTGAATTAAATTAAAGATTGACAAAGAAGTATAAGATATACTTACCTCTAAATCCTTGGCATGTTAAACCCATGCAAGTGCCTGTTTACAAAACTGATAAAACAATCATGCCTCAATCACTTAAGAATTACTTGCTTAAGACGGTTTATTGCCTGTTATGAGTTTTGAACTCTTAAGAAATACAAGAATATGGGTATTTGATCCATATTTAATCATATATAATGTTATATGGTGAATGGTTGTAGTTCATAATGTACGAAACTTAGTTGATTTTAGTTTATTGGAAACAAGCAAATAAACCATTATGCGAATCTTGTATCCAATGTGATTGATTAGAATGAGGATTTTCTTTGAATGGTTTGATAATTTTGGAAAGGAAGGTGAATGTTCAATAGTGGATGCAACTTAGGCATGGTTGGAATGAATAAAATGAATGGTCAACTCTACTTCATAAGGGACATCGGAAACGAAATTATATAAAATACCAGAAGAAACTTAATATGGAACGAGAAATGGAATTTCTATTCCAAATCATGTTATAATACAGAAAATTGTTTTCTATAGAAGTCATTTCTATGAGTTTAAGATATTTAATCGAAAACTCTTGATTGTAAACTAGTTACAATAAAAGGTAAACATCCCATAATAAGTAGTTGAATAGAGCTTCGTATTTCAAACGATATTATAGTGATAGCACCAATAGTGGGAGTAGACCATACAATACTTACCAGTGAATGCATCAAGATATGAAAATTATTTTTGTAAATATACCAAATATTATTTGTAAAATAATAATTAATTTCAGTTTTGATTGAAAGTGAATATTTTTTATTTTTTTATGAATGTGTTGTATATTCATTATGAAATAAATCTATTAGACTAATGTTATTTATTATATTAGCTATGTCATATGGAAGTATCTATAATATTTACAATTATTTTGGAATTAAAGACGAAGCATCCGTTTGTTAGGAATGGCATAAGAAGTGGTGAATTCTTCAGATTAGTAAATAAAGATGTATGTAGTCAAGGGTCCAACGATACCAAAACTAGTTCTATATACATTGTTTAATTCACATGTGAATTATCGTAAAATCAAACATATGTATTTGATGCACATATAGTATGTCTATGATAAATCCATTGAATATAAAATGAAATTAGAAAATGCAACATACAAAAGAAATAAAAAAATCAATTTGGTCGAATAAGTGAGTATATATAGAAATGGTTACAAAAGTATCAAAAAATGAATAAGGTTCAATCTCAAAAGTCACTCCTCCTTCTGATACATAATGAT
Source organism: Allium fistulosum (assembly GCA_030737815.1). Lineage (NCBI taxonomy): Eukaryota > Viridiplantae > Streptophyta > Magnoliopsida > Asparagales > Amaryllidaceae > Allium > Allium fistulosum. The sequence continues at coordinate 1,118,481,293 of CM060904.1, read as the reverse complement.
GTATCCATAAGGAATAATTAGACTTGGTTGGACAAAGTACGATTGATAATGAATGAAGTTAAGTTAATTTTTTTGTAACATCGTGTACTTAAGAGCAAGTACATAGGGTTAAAACTAATTTCATCTGAGGCATATTTAATGGGATCATACGAGATAAAGGTTTGTAAGAAACTCCTACATATCATAGATTAAGGAGATGATAGGTTGTGTGAGTAGAGATGCTACATGTAATACTTGCCTGTAAGGAATCTTGTGTTGATTACCTTAAAGGAGTTTAGGACTGATCAATTTATATTATGAACATAAGTATCATAAACTAAAATAGTTTCAAACATAGGTTTAGGTACTTAATAAAATGTATATGAATACCTACTCTATTGCACCGAGAAACAAATATTGTGTCACGAAACACCAACTTCAAAGCAGAGGAACTTCTTTTAGAAATTATTGGTAGTAAAATGGATTTGGATATGATCTAAAGATAAAACTGATAATAAAGGATGGAATAAAATTAACCAAACTAAATAGACATGACACATTAGAATGTACAATGATACATTTCGCACATTAAAGAGAAATTGTGAATTTATTAATATCGAGAAAAGAATTTCCTTAGTCTTAAGTAAGCTATTAAGTGTATTGACTATACCATATGGCACGATATGCAAATATGGAATAGATTCCAAGTATGTCATCAAAATATTAGTTTGGTATTAGTGCTCGAAAGGATATGATCCTTCGGCTGCAAAAGTGTCTTCAAGAAGAAGATCAATGCAGTTGGAATATAATCCACATTGATAAGAATAACATCGTAAATTTCAATTATTGAAACTAGCATAGCAGATTCATCATTTAGTGTGCTTTACTTAATTGGGATTTTACTTACAAAATTTATCATTCGGCGTGACTTTGAATTTTGGTACATATATATTGAACCAAAATTCTAAATAATGATTTAGAATACACAGTTTGCGCATAATAACCAAAATATCTCGAAGTCAGTGGGAGCGATAACCTAGTTTGTGAGTATTGGATATGATCCAAGAATTGATACGAAAGTATCATTCGATAAGCATTAGAGTAAGTATGTATTTTGATAGAGAAATCAAATATTTTGAATTTTATTAAAAATGTAGACGAAGCATGTATCTATATGAAAGAATATTAATCTTTAATAATAGTTGTAATACCTTTGGTGTCACACTTTTTTGGTATCAATGTGAACTGCCAAAAATGCCCCTAATACCAAATCATTATATCACTTGAAAATAGGATCTAATAGATAATTTTTTTTACAAATTTAAAACATCCATCAATAAATACTATCAATTCTTACTATCACTTGCAAATAGGATCTAACAAATAAATTATTAATTAATATTATAAACAAAATTTCAAACTTAAAAAAAATTGATGTTGCAACTTAGAAACAAAATTTAAGCTAACAAAAATGATTTCTAACACAAAAATATGGTTAAATATTTCTATAAATAATTTTCTCTTGGGTGCGTTAAACATATACAATTTGTAGAAAAACAATTCATGCGAGAAGTACTTTCTGTAACGCTCGTATGTACTAAAATATATTTCTAAAACTATAAGTAAAAAACAAATTTATGATTGTTAACGATATATTCATATTAAAATCATTTCAGTTTAGTTGTTTAATAAACGATATTGGATTTGAATATGACATCTATATAATTATTATAAAAGGATGTTGAAAATATCCCAAAAAGATATGTACGAACACTATATTAAATTGTTTAATATCGAGTATGTAAGATGGATTCCTTTTTCATTGATAATAAGAATTATCATACGTGCCATATTGTCTACAATATCACACTTTGCTTATGTATTTGATACATAGAAGAAGCATCAAATCTATATTAAGATTACTATATATTTTGAATTTTCTCAAACATTTGTGAAATACTAGATAATTGTTTATAGAAACACCAAACTCCTTATGATGGAGTGCGCGGACTCAAACTTCATTAGTGATATCGAGTATAGTATGTCAATCCTAAATTCATGTTCAAATTTAAGTTAAAAACTTTAAATTGGGAATTTTCCAAGCAATAAGTGGTAGTTGATTCAACCAAAGGCTACTACAATGTGAGAAGTATAAATAAATGCACAAATTTACAACTAAGTTGAGGGTGATTCCAAATGTTGAGAATCTCATAATATTGTTACATGATAAAAATGTCATGATGTAATTTGTAAAATAATCTAGAGCTCACTACAAGTCGAGAGACGTACTCCAAATAGTTCCACATGATAAAGATAGTTTATTAGCATTAGAGAGAGTTGACTGATAAAGTAGATAATTAAAACAAAATGGCATACACGTTCGCTAAGGGACTAATCCAATTAGTTTTTTTGGGAAAACCGATCGATAAATTTGAATAAGATTCCATAATTAATCCCAAGTGCAAATGGGAGATTGAAAGAGTTATGGGTATGACCTAGGTACAATTATGTTACATATATCCAACTTTGTGACCAATCTTGTTTAAAACAAACATTATTTTCTTTCTATTATATACTTGTTATATAGTGATATAAATAACTATGTAGTTATTTTAAAGTATGTAGATGGAAATAGTATTTTCTTTCTATTATATACTTGTTATATAGTGATATAAATAACTAAGTAATTATTTTAAAGTATATAGATGGAAAATCCTTAAATGACATGTTATGTGATAGTAATTATAAAGTGTTGTAATCATGAAAATTTTATCACATTGAAAATAACATATTGTTTTAAATATTCATAGTCAAGATGTTTTGAGAAAGAATATCGATTCATCTGTTGAGATTGGAGTACGTAATGCACTTCAAATGTTAGGCAGTGTATTTCTTATGGCTGTTGAGGACACTAGGAGTTACATACTGATAGTTATTGGATAACTGTGGAATGAATCACTCAAGAGTCCTTTGTTGGTTAATGTAACTAATGTCAAACAAACTATCTCAAAGTGGTGATATTATATTGTTCCCACGACTTGAGAATATCGTGGAACTTTAATGTGACTCCACTTTGATTATAGTTAAATTGTGACATGGAGTTTGTAATACCCCTGATTTTAGTATAACATTATGCAGGAGATTTAATTGGATATATTAAATAGAATAATATAGTAGGATAAGGAGAGTGAGATTTGATAATTAAATCAGGTCGTGACTTAATGAATCAAGTAATAATATTATTTTAAAAAACTTGAAAAAGGAAAGAATAAATGAGAATGGAAAATTATGAATAGAATCTTAGTTCATACCCTAAACCCTTCCTCCCTCTCATTCATTTCTCATCTTACAATCATAATCGATCATAAACATAAGAGAGGCCGGCCATAACCAAGGTAGAAATCAAGTGATTCAAAAGGGAAAAAGCTTAGGGAAACTAAACTCCATCAAATCTCAATCTCATCATCCAATTTAAGGTGAATAATAGTCAACCATCTCTATTCCTTGTGTTTATTCTTGGTTATGGATAATTTCCAAAATGATTATGATGATATTATCATGTTATGATTTCTTATGTTATTATTTGGATAGAATAATGATTATGAAATGATTATGAAATTATTTAAATGGGTTTTTAGGGTAAAACCTATATTTTTATCGCCAATTGATTTGATTTTATGGTATGCTATATAAAATATTAATTTGAAGATGAGTTTTTAATTTCATAATTTTCAAGTTAAAATGAATATTTTATAAATTTCTAAGAAGGAAATAGCGTTTATTTTGGGTTTTAATTATTAAAAATAATTAAATAACTATTTTGTCCTTGAAAATTTTATATATGAAAGAATATGTCAATTCAGATTTATTGTTATTTTTGGGGATTTTTCCCAAGTGATTACGAATTTCTATGAATTTATTATGCCAAAAAAGCATTTAAATTAATATTAATTAAAGGTATAAATAAATTAATTCTTTTGGAAGTATAAAACTGACTTATGGCAGATTTCTAAAGAAAAATTAGTAAAGTTTGTTTTCAACCAATAGAAATTGGACAAGGAATAAAGGTTTGGTATAAGAAATTGCTTTTAATAGAAATAAAATAGTTTTTATAAAATTTAGGACAATGTCATCGATATGCAGCGTTCCCATGACATTCAACATTAACAATAGGCAGTATAACTTTACATTTGTAAGCGATATCGAAATAGGTAGCATTACATAAAGCAACGCTAGTGATACTTATACCGTAAGTATGTGTTGCATTAGGTCATGCATTCAACATTGTCATTATGGGAATACTGCATCTCGTGGGTATATGTGATATTGATGCCTTGAATTATTAATGCCAACATCATATGTTTTCGGCATCCTTGAATTAGTGCCGCAAGTCATCAATTTCAGTATCAACCTATTTTGCGGTAATTATGCCGCTAATTTTTCTATGTATGCTGCATAATAGACGAAGTGCCATGGTTTCGACATTCTTAAATCAATGCTGCAAGTATTGTTTTCAATATAAGGTTTTGATGCCGGGGTTTATCAATGTTGGCATCTTATATTTCATTATTTTTAGCAACAATGTCACATGGCATTAATGTTGTATTTCTTTTATGTCGACACAAAGGCGTTGCTGGCTAAGATTGTCATGTTTCTATGTTAACTAAAGCTATGTTTTAAGGGTAGGATAGCCTATATCTTAAGTATGTTGACAACCTTATATTTTAAAATGAAATTTGTATATATTCAAGGTAATTTAAGTTTTGCTTTCTAACCTTGGATAGAGGGTTGACATCATTATAACGGCATGAATGCCGTAAGTCTTCTATTTTGCTATATTAGTGGCGCTAAGCCATATGCTTCATAATTCCGACATAATTCGTTGGGGATGCCAATGCTTTATATTTCTATATGCCATAAGTTTATGAATTTGACATTATTCATTCGGGACACCAATGTATATTATATTTGATTTGCCATTTGTTTTATATTTCGACATCACATATATTGGGGATACCAATGTGTGTTATTATGACATGCTTTAAGTTTAAAGGGTTGTCAAGCTAATTGGGGATACCAATAGACATAGGTTGGGCACTTGAGTGAATAAGATTAATTGTGAATTAAATTGATAAGTGACAAGTTCATAGACATCCTGCAAAAACTGTGGAATGTGTGATGGATAATCCACATAATGCCTGAGAAGGATAGTCTTTATATGGTTAATGAAGGGTCCATAGTCATCCTAGGAATGATATGTGGGATGGATAGTCCACATAGTTTAAAATGAATAAAACATGTGTGATGGATAATCCACATAATTTTAGATAGTTAAACCATGTGTGACGGGTAGTCCATATGGTAGGGTGTAAATAATCCATATATTGTACACATGTGAGATGGTTAGTCCACATAAATATAAGACGAATAGTCACTTGAAGTTAAAGACATATAATCAGATGAAATTGAGATGGATAGTCAAATAAATTCGGATGGGTAGTCCATTGTATATTGTATGATTGTAAATTTTTATTACCATGTTCTAACCATTGTGGATGTAGAAGCATAACATATGGTTGATATGTTTTGGATAATATACCAGTAAGGGGAAAACTCACTCCGCTCAGAACATGGTCTCACTAGATATCTTTTTTGTTTCAAGATGGTCGGTTATTATTCAACCCAGACTGTTTGCCTGATCAAATTTTTGGTTTTTCCCCTTAAACTCTCGGATGCTCATTTGAGTAGGCCTAGAGTAAGGGTTTCAAGTTTCTACTTTTACGAATAAGTTTCCAGAGATGTGCAAGAGGAAAGCTAGCTATTAATATGAGCTTTTATTTTCTACTGTGTTGTTTTATCTGCTTGGATGGATGTAATGGAAAATTGTATAATTGTCAAGTACTAGACTATGATCAACCAAGGAGGCATCTTCATATGTTGCTCTTTGAGTATTTTGTAATAACTATATTTCCTCTGAACATGAGATCGAATTGGATTATGTAATGAATATAAAATCTTATTTGAAAAATGAAATATGAATGTTTATTATTAAATTGTGTTTGAAAAGTTTCATATTCATGTGCTTCTAATATTATTGATATGATTAGCATAGCCACATTTTATCACCGGAAATTAATACTATGGACGACTTAAGCATTCATAGCGCTTAGTTTCGAACCTTAAAATGAGGATGTTATAGTTTGGTATCAAAGCATAGGTTTATGTAAAATTTGAAAGATTAAAGAGTTTTGCAAACATAATCCAATGAATCAGAGAACAAGACTGGGGTATGGGATAACGCTATAGCAACATACTTGTATTTTCTATATATAAGTATGTATTCTCTCCTCTCTATTAGACCGTTCTTCTATATCTTATTAAAGCTCTTATGCAGATTATGAAAAAGCAAGTTATGAAAGTAGGAAATGAAAGAGTGAATCTAGGTGGAGGAAGCACTACAGCTAATGGAAATGTTCGACCCAATACCAGAAGGAACCAGGGTTGATAGGCAAATGCTAACCAAAATGCAAATGCCAATGTAGGTGCTGGAACCCCGCCAGTAGATATGGGTATCATGTATCAGTTCTTTGTCAACATGATGTAAGCTGGAGCTGCTGCTGGTTTGGTTGGAGGGAATGTTGCTAATGCAGGATGAGCTAATCCCATGGTACCAATTGGCAATAACTAAGCCAAGCTAAACCATGATTATACTAGTCTTAGAGAAAAGCCTTTTCTTAGAACTGAGGATGCTATTGAAGTGGAGAACTAGCTATTGCACTGTTACATGATTTTTACTGATCTAAGGTTGAATGATGAGCAGAAAAGGAGATTGGCTTCTAGGCAGTTGTAAGGAGCAGCACTATATTGGTGGAATGGGGTGATCATAAGTGTACCAAAAGAGGAATTTACTTGGGCTAAATTTCGTAGGAGATTTGAGGAGAGGTTTTTATCTAAAGTGGCCAAGTCAACCTTGCTTAGGAAATTTGACAACCTGATGCTAGGAGAAATGTCCATACCGGAGTATGCTACTAAGTTTGATGAGCTATTCAAATATGGATATGCGATCATTGATAAATGATCAAAAGGAATGAGAAGTTTATCCGAGGTTTGAGGCCCAAGATTGCTAGGGCGACTATGCCACATCTTGGGGATCCATCGAATGTAGTAGTGAAGATAGCACTAAGGAATGAAGAAATGCTATTGACTTTTGGGAAGGATAAGCAAATAGGCCCTCAGAATAAGAAGAGAAAGTTCTTCAAAGGGAAGGGAGCCTAGAAGGGTGGAGCTACGAAGAAAGGAAAAGTGAATATTATTTGTTATGAGTGTGATAAGAAGGAGCATTACGCTAATGAGTGTCGATCCGGTGATGGTAAGATAGTTGTGGAGAAGAAGAATATGGAGTGCTTCAACTACGACCAGGTGGGGGCATTATAAGAATAAATGTCCAGAAGCAGCCAAGGTGGAAAAAGGAAAAGTCATTGTTTTGGAACCATCATCTTCTAGGTCAATAGTAGAGGATAAGGGAAATGCTATGATGGGGGATACGTTTTTGATTCATGACATACCTGTTAGAGTATTATTTGATATTGGTGCATCACATACTTTTAGCTCTCAGTGTTTGGTAGATAAGTTAGATTTAGAACCATAATGCCTTATTACTTCCTTAACGGTTGCGAATCCAATAGGAGGATATGAAACTCTTGGGTTGAGATGTGACCATCTAGAATTTGAGTTGTTAGGTCATACTTTTGCTTGCAGTTTGTTTGTGTTTGATTTTGTAAGCTTTGGGATTATTTTGGGTAAGTATTGATTGGGAAAATATGATGCCAGGATATTTTGCTAGGATAGGAAAATATCATTAAGGCACCTTAATAAGAGTGATTGAATTATATACTCAGTTGAGAATTTGAGTCTAGATGTTTGTGCTTTATTAGGTGCAATAAAGGTGAAAGATGATATAAGTCGGGTTTTAGTTGTAAGAAAATTTGCATGTTTTTGAACAAGTTACAGGATTGCCATCGAGAAGAGTTATTGAGTTCAGAATTGATCTTGCACTTGGAGCTGAACCCGTAAGTAGACCGCTTAGTAGAGTGACACCTATTAGGATGAAAGAGTTAAAGGTGCAGCTGGTGGACTTAAAATGAAAGAGTTTTATTAGACTAAACAATTCACCTTAGGGAGTGGCCATGGGGTTCGTAAAGTAACTGGATGGGTCATTGAGATTGTGTATTGACTACCGTAAGTTGAATGAGAAGATGACAAAGAACAGATATCCTTTGCTGAGAATCGATGACTTATTTGATCGGTTGAGTGGAGCCAAAGTATTTTTCCAATTGGATTTGGCGAAAGGGTTCCATTAATTAAGGGTGGTGGAGACCGGTGTTTCTTTGTCGGCTTTCGAACAAGATATGGTTTGTATGAGTGGTTAGTATTGCCATTCGGATTGACTAAAGCGCTTGTTTTTTATATGGACTTAATGAACCAAATTTTCCAAGAACACTTGGATATGTTCATGTTGGTGTTCATTGATGACATTTTGATATATTCTAAGGATGAGAGAGAATGAGATTCATCATAGAATAGTGCTTGAGACATTAAGACAACATCGACTAAAAGCAAAGTTTTCAAAGTGTAATTTTTGGAAGAGAGAAGTGAAGTTTCTTGGTCATATAGTTTCAAAAGAAGGGTTATTCATGGATCCAGCTAAGATCGAAGTTGTTAAAAATTGGAAGAGATCCAAAACGGTGACCGAGATAAGAAGTTTTCTTGGATTAGCCGGCTTTTACGGGAGATTCATTAAGGATTTATCTCAGATAGCAGCACCCCTAACTAAACTAACTAGAAAGGATGTAAAATTTATTTAGTCTAGTAAATGTGAGGAAGCATTTCAGAAGCTAAAACATTTATTGATCAATGTGCCCATGTTAGATGGTAATCAGGATTTGGTGGTGTAAACAGATGCATGTGGAACATGGTTAGGATCTGTGTTGATGCAAAGAGGTAAAGTTATTTCCTACGTTTCTTGATGGCTCAGACCACATGAAGTTAGGTATCCGACTCACGATTTGGAGTTGGCAGCTACAGCCTTTGCTTTGATGGTATGGAGATGCTATCTTTTGGGAGAAAGATTCGAGTTATTTGTGGATCATAAATCATTAAGGTATTTATTACCTCAAAAAGAGTTGAATATGAGACAGCGGAGATGGCTAGAGTTTTTAGCAATTTATGATTTCGGTATTAAGTATATGCAAGGGAAAGGAAATAAAGTTGTTGAAGCACTTAGTAGAAAACATCAAAATGTGGTATTAGCTATGTTGGCAAAATGGGAAGATTTAGAAGTGTTGACAACTTATAGTATGCTGTTAAGATCAAATGTTGGTTCTAGTCATAGCACCGCCATATTGACATGTTTAGAAGTTCAACCAATATTGATCAAAAGGATTACTTCTAAGTAGAGAGATGATACATTGCTAGCCGAAAGGATTAGAAGATTGGAAGGTGGAACTGAGATTGATGATTTAACGAATTTTAGTCTTAACAAGAATGGAAGGTTAAGAAAAAAAGGGATGATTGTGCGATCCAGATGTTAGTGACCTAAGGAAGAAAGTTCTTAGGGAATGTCATCGATCGAAGTTTACTATTCATCCTAGAGGAACTAAGACGTATCAGGAATGAAGAGGAGTTTCTTCTGGAAAGGTATGAAAATGGATGTAGGTTCATGGGTAAAGCAATGTTTGAATTGCCAGCAAGTGAAAGTCAAGCATAAGAAGCCAACTGGTATGCTTCAGCCTTTAGATATACCGGTTTGGAAATGGGATTCTATATCCATGGACTTTATTGACGGGATGCATGGTCGAATAGGGAAAATGAAAGTATTTGGTTCATAGTGGATAGACTGACCAAGTGTGCACATTTAATTCCCGTTAAGTCGACCAAGATGACATCTGCATTGGATAAGTTGTTTATGAAGAATATTGTTAGACTGCATGGGATTCCTTGTAGTATAGTCAGTGATAGGGATACTTCGTTCACTAGTGGATTCTGGAAGAGTCTATAATAGGTGTTAGGTACCAAGCTTAAGATGAGTACCGCTTATTACACACAGACAGATGAGCAGACAGAGAAAGTCAATAAGGTACTTGAAGCTTTGTTGAGAGTTTGTGTACTAGATTTTGGTGTCCATGCGAAGACCATTTGCACTTGGTTGAGTTTTCCTATAATAATAGTTATCAAACTAGTATAGGAATGGCGCCTTTCGTAGCTCTGTATGGAAGGTCATGCAAATCACCAGTATGTTGGTTGGAGACCAGAGATAGATTAGTTCTTAGTCTAGATATGTCGAGAGAAACCACAGAAAAGATTAAGATGATCCTGGCACAAATGAATGAGGCTCGCTCTAGGCAGAAAAGTTACACAGATAAGAGACGTAAAGAATTAGAGTTCTCGGTTGGAGATCATTTTTTTATTAAGGTATCACCAATGAAGTGTATGGTACGATTTGGAAAGTCGGGAAAACTGGCTTTTAGATATGTTGGACTGTTCCCTATTATAGAGAGGATCAGGAAAATCACGTACCAAATAGAGTTATCAAGTAGATTGGCATGAGTCCATAATGTTTTTCACGTTTCTGATCTTAGGAAGTATGTGCATGATTCAGAGAATGTTATTGCTCCGAATGCATTGGAAAATTTAGTAGTTGAACCAGACCTGACTTTTGTTTGGCTACTAGTTCGTGTTGTAGCAAGAGATAAGAAGAAGCTAAGAAACAAGACAGTTAGATTGGTGAAAATCCAGTGGAGTGAAAACGAGAAAGAGTATCCTTGGGAGATAGAGGATATGATTAGGGATACGTATCCGAAATTGTTATGATTGTATGTACTATAATTGTCACGTAGACTTTATACCTGTAGGATATACTAGCATTGTTTGTTACAGTTGTTTGCATGTTTGATATGCTCATTGTGTAGTCCTTACTGAATTTCGAGGACGAAATTCTTTAAGAAGGGGAGTCTGTAACACCCCTAAATTTAATTTAACATTATTCAAGAGATTCAATTGGATAGTTAAATAGAATAATGTAGTGGGATAAGGAGAGTGAGATTTGATAATTAAATTAGGTTGTGCCTTAATGAATCAAGTAATAAGATTGTTTTAAAAAACTTGGAAAGAAAAAGAATAAACGAGAATGGCAAATTAGGAACTGAATCGTAGTTTATACCCTAAACCCTTCCTCCCTCTCATTCATTTCTCACCTTACAATTACAAACATTCATAAACATAAGAGATGCCGACCATAACCAAGGTAGAGAAGGGGAAATCAAGGGATTCAAAGGGAAAAAGTTTAGGGAAACTAAACTCCATCAAATCTCAATCTCATCATCCAATTTAAGGTGAATAATAGTTAACCATCTATATTGCTTGTGTTTGTTCTAGGTTATGGATAATTCTCGAAATTATTATGATGTTATTACCATGTTATGATTGTTTATGTCATTATTTAGATAGAATAATGATTTATGGAATTTTTAAGAAATTATTTAAATAAGTTTTTAGGGTAAAACCTAAGTTTTTGATCTCTAATTGATTTGATTTACTGGTATGTTATATAAAACACTAATTTGGAAATGGAATATTAATTGCATAATTTTCCAATTTAAAATGAATATTTTAAAATTTTACTAAGGAGGAAATATTGTTTATTTCAGGTGTTAGTTATTATAAATAATTATTTTGGCCCTAAATTTTTATATATGAAAGAATATGTTAATTCAGATTTATTGTGATTTTTGGGAATTTTTCTCAAGTGATTATGAATTTCTATGAATTTTTTATGATAGAAAAGCATTTAAATTAATATTAATTAATTAACTAAGTTGATTAATGTTTTTGGAAGTATTAAACTGACTTGCGGTAGTTTCTGAAGAGAAATCGATAAAATTTGTGTTCAACCAATAAAAATTCGACAAGAAATAAGGGTTGGTAAAAAGAAATTGCTTTTAATAGAAATAAAACAGTTTTGTAAAATTATGACAATGCCACCGATATGCGGCATTCGCATGACATTCGGCATTAATGATAGGCAGTATCACTTTACAATTGTAAGCGATATTGAAATAGGCGGCATTGACATGAAGCAATGCTTATGGTATTTATACCGTAAGTATGTGATGTATTGGGTCATGCATCCGACATTGTTGTTATGGGAATACTACATCTTGTGGGTATATGAGATATTGATGTCATGAGTTATTAATGCCGACATCATATGTTTTCGACATCCTTAAATTAGTGTCGCAAGTCATCAATTTCAGTATCAATCTATTTTACGGCAATTATACCGCTTATTTTTCTATGTATGTGGCATAACAGCTAAAGTGCCATGTTTTCGGCATCCTTAAATTAATGCCGTAAGTATTATTTCTGACATAATGTTTTGATGCTAGGGTTTATCAATGTCGACATCCTATATTTCATTGTTTTTGGCAACAGTTCCATGTTACATTAATGTTGTATTTCTTTTATGTTGACATTAAGGACTTGCTGGTCGAGATTCTCATGTTTCTATATTAACTAAAGCTATGTTTTAACGGCTGGATAGCCTATATCTTAAGCATGTCGACAACCTTATATTTCAACATGAAATTTTTATGTACTTAAGATAATTTAAGCTTTGTTTTCTAACCATGGATAGACAGTTGACATCATTATTGCGACATGAATGCCGTAAGTATTCTATTTTGCTATATTAATAGCGGTAAGCCACATGCTTCATGATTCCGATATTGTTCATTAGGGATACCAGTGTTTTATATTTTTATATGCCATAAGTCTTTGAATTTGACATTATTTATTAGAGACACCAATGTATATTCTAGTTGACTTGCCATTTATTTTACGATTTCGGCATCACATATATTAGGGACATCAATGTGTGTTATTACGACATACTATAAGTTTAAAGGGTTGTCAATCTAATTGGGATACCAATAGACATAAGTTGGGCACTTGGGTGAATAAGGTTAATTGTGAATTAAATTGATAAGTGATGGGTTCATAGACATCCTAGGAAAACTATGGAATGTGTGATGGATAATGCACATAATGCTTAGGATAGATAGTCTCTATATGGTTAATGAAGGGTTCATGGTCATCCTAGGAGTGATATGTGGGATGGATAGTCCACATAGTTTAAAATGAATGAAACATGTGTGATGGATAATCCACATAATTTTAGATAGTTAAACCTTGTATGATGGATAGTCCATATGGTAGGGGATATATATTTTGTAATGACCCGGGTTTTTGGTCATTTAATTTTGAACATTTAATTTATTTTAAATGTTGAATTTGAATTATTAATTTATTTTGAGTATGGAGATTTTGGTTGAATTAGTAAAATAGTTTAAAATTTCCAAATATATCGATTTAACGAATTGGGTGAATAGTAAATTTAATAATTGAAATTGGGATAATATGTGAATTTGAAGTAAATGTACATGGAAATAATTTCTAAAATTGATTTAAATTCTATTTGATTAGAATTATGATATTGGACTTTTGGATGGGATTAAAAGTCGATAAATTAAAATTTGGAATTTTATATGTTAATTTAATAATGGAATTTAATATTGGGAATAGAGTGAAAAATTGAATTTGTGATTTAATATGAATTGAAATAGTTTCTAATATGGTTAAAAATTCTATTGGAATTATAATTGAGTTGACAAGTTTTTAAAATTTGAATTTTAAGTAATTTCATCGATTTTGAAAATCGCTCGATTTAATTGACACTTTAAAATAACCTTCCAGGGCACAGTCTAAGAATTTGACGAAACCAGTTCCATTGGATCCATAATAGTGTATTATTGTAGGCTTTCAAATTTCGTACCAAACGGATTTATCGTTTGCTCGTGGTAGCTGAAAACGCGCAGAAATTAATTTAAGGAATTTAATTTAAAATCAGTCATTTAAAGCCGTAATTCCCGTATACTTTAGAATTGTCCTTCGAAATATGTTCCATTATGTTCGAAATAGGGGTATAACATTACAAACGCCTGGCAGCATGCTTCATTTGGAGATCGGGAAAAATCAAGTGTGAACGGGGTTTTTAAATAGTAAACTATATGTATATATATACGCGTACACCATCAAACCCTAACCCTAATATTCACTACCTCCGACTTCTTTATTTTTAATGGACGAAACGTTCCTGACTCCATCCCCTCCGATCTCTCCATCCACACCATATTATGCTTCAACTTCTACACGAAAATTGAAGAGCCCGTCGAGTTCGACGTATCCAACGGCCATGATCTGTTTCGGCGGTGAGAATCAGTGGCTATGGCCATGAATAAACGCGGCGTTTGGAGGCGTTTTCAGGGTGATTGGGAGGGCTGAGTTTGTTATACCTCTGGCCGATGATAGAGTACATGAAGGGCTCCGACGTAGTGGTTCCTAATCATCGCCAAGGAGTCGAGATGGAGGGACGGTAGCCGAAATCGTTAGGCGGTAACGGGTTCGAATCGGCCTGGAAACATTCGTGAGGAGAGGATGCTAGCATGCGGCTTGGATCTGAGAAAATGATTTGAACGGCTGTGATTTGTTTAAGGTTTAATACAAAAAATTGAAAATTTAATTGTATTATAAATTATGAAATCTGTAAAAGTGTATATCTTTTTCATACTTTATCAGAATTGGACGAAACAAGCGGCGTTGGAATCGTGGCGACGAGCACTACGTTCTGGAACTGATTTGGAGCTAGTTAAAATTTTAGGTTAAATCGAACGTCGTTCGATTTGATTTAAAATTGAAAACTCAAGGTGAGTTAAACTCACTCATTTGGTTAATCAGTAATGTTTTATAGTGAATAAATATATTATGCTTGGATTGTTGAAATTGGTGATTGTTGAAATTGGTGGTCGTTGAAATTTGACTAGGATGACGATATAGCATCTTGAAATGATATTAGATTGGTTGAACCAGATCTATGGTGACAATATAGCAACTCGAATTGCTATTAAACTATTTATGTTTATTTTTAAGTTTATTTCCAGTATTGAATCATATTTGTGTGAAATTTGATGAATGGATTGTTTTTGGATTACGTTGTTTAAGTATAACGTAAATTGAATTGGAATATATTGGTGTTATCTATTTGGTAAAATAAACACTGTGTAGTATTAAATGGAAATGTGGTTTGAATGATATGTTAGAAGCAGGATAAACTTCTGAT
Organism: Allium fistulosum; assembly: GCA_030737815.1. Taxonomy (NCBI): domain Eukaryota; kingdom Viridiplantae; phylum Streptophyta; class Magnoliopsida; order Asparagales; family Amaryllidaceae; genus Allium; species Allium fistulosum. Next base: position 1,118,466,082 of record CM060904.1, on the reverse strand, counting down.
ATGCTATGATATAGAATTTGGACAAATGATATTTTATAGTCAATCAATATGGAATAAGTGTCGTTTAACGGATTGATTGTTAATCATGGATTTGGATGTATATATTTGTAAATGGATCATGTGAATATTGATATTTAACCCGAATAGTTAAATTGAATATAATGGTTGCTTTTGTAAGTACCATTGGAGCTATTGAGCTTGTTTGGAAATTTGAAAGTTTTCCGATTGTGTTTAACTTCAGATTTTATAATCTGAAGAAAAATGTTATTTGGTAAATATATACAAGTGTTTTGTGTTAAGTTATTATTTAGAAATGATTTGTAGATTGGTTTATATAGAAATGTTGGTCGTTTTGATTTATGGTAATACAACTATTTGATAAATGGATAATAAAGCATCGATTACTTTATTTAAACTATATTGTTTCAGATTAATTACTTAGATGAATTTTTAAAGGTTGTTTTGAAGATATTATAATATATTATTTGGTAATTCTTTATTAAGGTACAAACTATATATTATTATTATTATAAAATGGTTGAAGGTGATATTTTCATGGAAAGAGCATTTTAAGAAGTTATAAGTGAAAAAGTTGGGTTTTTGAAAGGGAATATGTTTTGAATTGATTGGAAGAGAGTTTAACGGTTTAGAAAGGAATTTTATAAATGGTTTAGGAGAATTGGAAAGAGTATCTTTGTAAATAAACGAGGAGATTTATAAGAAGATATTCTAAAATAAAAAGGGAATGGTTAACCAGAGAAAGGTTATTTCGGAACATTTATATCTTCGTTTTAAAAGGATACTTGTGTTTAACCCTTTTTGTATGATTTTGAGATAAGTAAATCTTATTAGATAATTGGTTAAGATACTTATACCGTTATGTAAGTATATGGAAAAGGTTCTTTTAAGTTTCGAAAGGAATGATTTGAAAATGTACTTATATTGTTAAGATAAGTAATTGGTTTTATTTTCAAAGTATTGAAAATATTTTCGTTTTGTGAATATACTTATCTTGTGAGATAAGTATATGGAAAGGATTTCCAAGTATTTTGAAAAGTGATTTCAAATTAATGAAGATGAAGCTCAGTGGGATTCCATGGGAAATGTAATCTATGTTTGAATGATTGTTATTTGATAGTTAAATAACCGACTATCAAATCTGGCCAAATTCGTTGATCGTTTCGAAGAGACCGGTACCGAATTTAATCTTCCGAAAACCAGTTTGATCTGATTTGTGCATTATGAATTGTGATATCGTGAAACTTATGAAGATGGTGAATTTTGAAAATATTTGTTTGTCCAGACCCATGACAACTTGTATGGACGAATGTCTGACAGTGCATTTCTAATTATTACATACATTGGTTTTTACAAACGTACATCTGTTTGGTGACGGAGAAGGCAACTTCTCTTAGCTTAACACCCTTCCTTGAGACGTACAAGCTCAAGGGTTGTATTGTTGGGGAAAGCAATTAGTAGTCAACGGAAATGGCAATGTTAGCATTCCAATTATGAATGATATTCTAAAGGTAAAACGTAGCCCCAAGCCTCATCAACCAGGAATGACTAAAACAGTGGAGATGTAGCAGTGCTAAGTGGGTCTCACCTAAGTAGGGTATGTTATCACCTTTCTAGATACCCTTGGAAATATTATACTATAATTTATGGATATGGTTGTGCATGGAAAAGAGAGCGCTCGATAAGGGTGGGAACACCCGAGGTGATAACATATTCGGTACTATCTAGTAAGGGGTAGGCCGGTCCTGTGTTAGTAGAGATCGTTAGGTACGATCTCGGTACATTTTTCTAGAGGTGTACTGTGTCGGGCGGTACCCTAGTAGCCCAGTCATTGTTGGAATCCAATATCCACTACGAGCCTATACGGTTTTGATTGTATACTAAATATTGCTGAAACGTGAGATGCAAACATTTCGGCTATTTCTAATTTACTTTCTATAGACCCCATTATAATATCAGATGATTTTGATATAAAATGTTTTGGTTATCGTAAGGTAAAAATTCCTCATGTTTATGTGTGACGTGGTCTTACGAGATACCTTTGTTTTTAAAGAATTTTTGAAATGTAATAAATTTCAAATTGAGTGTGTTTTCTCACGCTGGTTTTTCAGACTGACTCGGGTGTTATTTTATTATATTGCTTGGGTCAGACCGAGTATTACAGATTTAGGATATGATGCTTTGGAGCTCAGGAGATGAGCTAGATGACAGAGATGTATTCCACGTACTTGATTATATTCCACCGTGTGTAGGCTGTATATTCAGCACTTGTGAGGACAAGTTATTATAACTGCCCATTATTGTTTTGTGGATTGTTGTACTCTAATGATTGTGTGTGTGTGTGTATATATATATATATTAACAACTACAGATACTTTGGTATAAAAATATGTTATTATCTATTATATTTTGTTCCGCTGCGATTGTGAGATTCTGTGTTGTTGTTTCTGTTTCTTCTTCTATCTTTTCTTCTTCACCTCTAATGATTCGTATTTCGGTTCAATTTGAGTTGGACACGTGTGATTTATTGTCAACTCAAAGGGTACGAAGATACGGGCCATTACAGCTGGTATCAGAGCTGAAGGTTAAGCGAGAACCTTGGCTTTGGCGGGGATTACTCATTAGAGATAGAGTCGGTAGTATTCTAGAATGAGTTTGAGTGTATTAATAGATATGAGCGTGTATTTGTTAGTGACTATAAAAAATTTTTATTGTGTTGATTTATCGGTTGAGTTTTTATGAATTCTGGTCGGTACGGGAAGTACAACCATTTTGATAGGGGTTTCTAAACTCTTAAACAAGGTAAACCGACATAATATGGCTTTGAAGAGGGTAAATGAAATAATTTTACCCAAACTATATTTTGATATAAAAGAAATATTTTCCCGAAATTATCATAGAGTATATATTTGGAGTATTTGGTTGGTATTATCATAATCTAAATAAGATTATAAAATTGAAATGGTTTATATAACCAAATAGAAATTGTATAAGTATGATATATACAAAGGAGTTATAACTAGAATTGGATGCAATCTAGAATTTGAAATTTTAAATCCAGGAAGCTTTGTGAAATATTTTAAATGGATTTGACTAAGATTTGAGAAATTTTTAAATCTTAGAGATTTTTGAAATGTTTTCCAAAGTGTTTGAAAGGAAGATTGGTGTTATTATTTTGGAGATATTTTTGAATAGAAATTGTTTAAAATGAGTTTTGAAAGTAAGAAAGCACTGAACTCACTTCAGTTGCTGGAAAATAATTCTGGTGATGACAACCGCATCATCAGCATTCATTTTCGAGTTTCTAAGTGACGGATTGCTATCGTAGTGATTGGCTATGATTATTTGCTTTGGACTTGTTTGGTAAACAAGTTTTGTTTTTGAAATTTTAAAAAGGAAATTGTTTTGGACAAAACCCAGTTGTTTAAAATTCTGAAAGTATGATTTGATATATAAAAGTGGATATATATATGTGTGATTTCAAAATGATTTGAAATAAAACCGGGAAATTAAATTCTGGGATTTCCATTTAAACGATTTGTGAAGTCAGGAGAAAATTAGTTATTGAACTTATAATTTGGAGTTGATATAAATAAGACGGAAAGTTTGAAATTTAATCCTGGAATTAAAGGTTTAACTTGAGAAAGTTAAAATGAATGATATGGGTTGAAATTTAACCTAAGAAAAGTTAAATAAAATTGAACTGGATTTGAATTGAATTGAATATAAGGTTTGAAGTGTAAAATGATTATATAACTATAAGTTATGATCATTGAATGGAATGGATACACTTAGGCTATTAAGGGGTATATAATCCAGAGTTATGATTATAAGATGTGAATGGACTCAAGTAAGAAATATGAGATTTTAAGTAAATAAGTTCTTGAACTTATGAATTGAGAAATGCAATGGTAAAACCAAGATGAAAATGGTTTGGTATTACGATAAAGGAATGGAAATTCAAAATTTTGAATTTTAAATGGAAGGCGAATTGAAATTGAGTAAATTGAATATAAACATGAATTGTGAAGTTATCATATAACTATATGTTATTAATATAGGATGTGAGTAAACTTGAGTGGGAATTCAGGGAATTTTGAATGAATAAGTTTGTATAACTTATTAAGTTGAGAAAGTGGGAAGGTATGACCAAGTTAATATGGTCAAGTATTTTGATAACAAGGAATGAAAACCTAAATTTGAATTATAAAATGTGTTACACTCAAGTGAAATAAACTGAAGTAATTTTTGTAATGAAAATATGATTCTGGATTATAAAATGGAAGTAAATTAATGAGAAAATTAAGTAATGGATTGAATATTGAAATGATACTTGAGTTATAAAGGGAATTTGACTGTAATGGTAGCTTAAGTGATTATTTATGAGATGATTCATAAATAAATTAACCTGGATTGGAATGTTGTTTAACATAGCATGAAGCAAACAAGCTTGGTTAATAAATTGAATGGGAATCAATGGGAAGTTGATAAATTGATTTATAATCAATTTAAATGGATAAATTGAAGCTTAATAAGATGGATGTGAATACAATAAGTGAGAATGTGAATGGAATGCAAAGGAAGTGATTGTGAATCAATTTGAAATATAATATACATTGATTAGAAAAGGATAATTGAATGTTTAGACCTTGTACTTGTTTATGTATTCAAATATACATGCTATAATGTATTTGTTTTGTGAAAAACATGCGTTTAAATTCGTTAAAAGAATGGAATGTTATGAAAATTTCATGGTTTTGAAACTTATGTGCTTCATTTGAGTAAGTACAGGTACATGAAGCTGTTTGGATAGATTTTGGTTGCGTAATTGCATATAAATTAAGCGAACTCGCTTAATAACGCTAATATGAGGTATGCTTACGCATTAAAAGTGAAAATGAGATAAATATTGATATATATTGTGTTTCCGACCGTGTGGGTCAATGTATATTATTATCATATTTGTGATATTGTGAAAGGCTCTCCGTATAGGGGAGACTCTGTCAAATTTTTTTTTTGGAAATTTAAGGTGTTAGAAAATGTTGGGAAAATTTTGAAAAATTTTTGTTAATTAAATTTGATTTGAAATTATAACTTGAAATAATGGAATTTGACGAATAAATAGAAATTTATCAGTATAGGTAAGTCTTAAAGACTTAGAGAAGTGAAAATACGGAGTTTTAAATAAAGGGTTTTTAAAAAGAAATGGGTTTGGAGCATTTTTCCTTCCCTAGCAATTTCGGGGATGAAATTCTTTTAAAGGGGGGGGGGGGTGTAACGACCCGGGGTTTTTAGTCATTTAATTTTGAACGTTTAATTTACTTTAAATGTTGAATTTGAATTATTAATTTATTTTGAGTATGGATATTTTGGTTGAATTAGTGAAATAGTTTAAAATTTTCAAATATATTGATTTAACGAATTGGGTGAATAGTAAATTTAATAATTGAAATTGGGATAATATGTGAATTTGAAGTAAATGTACATGGAAATGATTTCTAAAATTGATTTAAATTCTATTTGAATTAGAATTATGATATTGGACTTTTGGGTGGGATTAAAAGTCGATAAATTAAAATTTGGAATTTTATATGTTAATTTAATAATGGAATTTAATATTGGGAATATAGTGAAAAATTGAATTTGTGATTTAATATGAATCGAAATAGTTTCTAATCTGGTTATAAATTCTATTGGAATTATAATTGAGTTGATAAGTTTTTAAAATCCGAATTTCAAGTAATTTCATCGATTTTGAAAATCGCTCGATTTAATCGACACGTTAAAATAACCTTCCGGGGCACGGTCTCAGAATTCGACGAAACCAGTTCCATTGGATCCATAATAGTGTATTATTGTAGGATTTCAAATTTCATAGCAATCAGATTTATCATTTGCTTGTGGTAGCTGAAAACGCACAGAAATTAATTTAAGGAATTTAATTTAAAATCAGTCGTTTAAAGTCGTAATTCCCGTATACTTTAGAATTGGCATTCAAAGCATGTTCCAATGTGTTCGGAATAGGGGTATAACATTATAAACGCCTGGCAGCACGCTTCATTTGGAGATCGGGAAAAATCAAGTGTGAATAGGGTTTTTAAATAGTAAACTATACGTATATATATACGCGTACACCATCAAACCCTAACCCTAACATTCACTGTCGCCGCCTTCTTTATTTTTAATGGCCAAAACGTGCCTGACTCCATCCCCTCCGATCTCTCCATCCACACCATATTATGCTTCGACTTCTACACGAAAATTGAAGAGCCCGTCGAGTTCGACGTATCCAACGGCCATGATCTATTTCGGCGGTGAGAATCAGTGGCTATGGCCATGAATAGGCGCGGCGTTTGGAAGCGTTTTCAAGATGATTGGGAGGGCCGAGTTCGTTATAGCTCTGGCCGACGATAGAGTACGTGAAGGGCTTCGACGTGGTGGTTCCTGATCATCGCCTAGGAGTCGAGATGGAGGGGCGGTAGCTGAAATCGTTAGGCGGTGATGGGTTCGAATCAACCTGGAAACATTCGTGAGGAAGGGGATGCTAGCGTGTGGCCTGGATCTGAGAAGATGATTTGAACGACTGTGATTTTTTTAAGGTTTAATAAAAAAATTGAAAATTTAATTGTATTATAAATTATGAAATCTTTAAAAGTGTATATCCTTTTCATACGTTGTCAGAATTGGACGAAACAAGCGGCGTTGGAATTGGAGCGACAAGCACTATGTTCTGGAACTAATTTGGAATCGTTTGGAGCTAATTAAAATTTTAGGTTAAATCGAACGCCGTTCGATTTGATTTAAAATTGAAAACTCAAGGTGAGTTAAATTCACTCATTTGGTTAATCAGTAATGTTTTACAGTGAATACAATATATTATGCTTGGATTGTTGAAATTGGTGATTGTTGAAATTTGTGGTTGTTGAAATTTGACTAGGATGACGATATAGCATCTTGAAATGATATTAGATTGGTTGAACCGGATCTAGGGTGACGATATAGCAACTCGAATTGCTATTAAACTATTTATGTTTATTTTTAAGTTTATTTCCGGTATTGAATCATATTTGTGTGAAATTTGATGAATGGATTGTTTTTGGATTACGTTGTTTAAGTATAACGTAAATTGAATTAGAATATATTGTCGTTATCTATTTGGCCAAATAAACACCGTCTAGTATTAAATGGAAATGTGGTTTGAATGATATGTTAGAAGTAGGATAAAATTCTGATATGCTATGATATATAATTTGGGCAAAGGATAATTAATAGTCAATCAATATGGAATAAGTGTCGTTTAACGGATTGATTGTTAATCATGGATTTGGATGTATATGTTTGTAAATGGATCATGTGAATATTGATAATTTAACCCGGATAGTTAAATTGAATATAATGGTTGCTTGTTTAAGTACCATTGGAGCTATTGAGCTTGTTTTGAAATTTGAAAGGTTTCCGATTGTGTTTAACTTCAGATTTTATGATCTGAAGAAAAATGTTATTTGGTAAATATATACAGGTGTTTTGTGTTAAGTTATTATTTAAAAATGATATGAAGATTGGTTTATATAGAAATGTTGGTCGTTTTGATTTAATTGTGTAAGGGTTATTTTGAGATTTTAAGTGGTATTATCTATTTATGGTAATACAACTATTTGATAAATGGATAATAAAGCATCAATTACTTTATTTAAACTATATTGTTTCAGATTAATTACTTAGGTGAATTTTTAAAGGTTGTTTTGAAGTTATTATAATATATTATTTGGTAATTCTTTATTAAGGTTCAAACTATATATTATTAGTATTATAAAATGGTTGAAGGTGATATGTTATGGAAAGAGTATTTTAATAAGTTATAAGTGAAAAAGTTGGATTTTTGAAAGGGAATATATTTTGAATTGATTGGAAGAGAGTTTAACGGTTTAGAAAGGAATTTTATAAATGGTTTAGGAGATTTGGAAAGAGTATCTTTGTAAATAAACGAGGAGATTTATAAGAAGATATTCTAAATGAAAAGGGGAATGGTTAAAGAGAGAAAGGTTATTTCAGAATGTTTATATCTTCAGTTTAAAAGGATACTTGTGTTTAACCACTTTTAAATGATTTTGAGATAAGTAAATCTTACTAGATAATTGGTTAAGATACTTATACCATTATGTAAGTATATGGAAAAGGTTCTTTTAAGTTTCGAAAGGAATGATTTGAAAATGTACTTATATTGTTAAGATAAGTACTTGGTTTTATCTTCTAAGTATTGAAAATATTTTCGTTTCGTGAATATACATATCTTGTGAGATAAGTATATGGAAAGGATTTCCAAGCATTTTGAAAAGTGATTTCAAATTAATGAACATGAAGCTCAGAGGATTCCATGGGAAATGTAATCTATGTTTGAATGATTGTTATTTGATAGTTAAATAACCGACTATCAAATCTGGCCAAATTCATTGATCGTTTCGAAGAGACCGAGATCAGATTTAATCTTCCGAAAACCACTTCGATCTGATTTGTGCGTTATGAATTGTGATATCGTGAAGCTTATGAAGACGGTGAATTTTGAAAAGATTGGTTTGTCCAGGCCTAGGACAACTTGTATGGACGAATGTCTGACAGTGCATTTCTAATGGTTACGTACATTGGCTTCTACAAATGTACATTTATTTGGTGGTGGAGAAGGCAACTTCTCTTAGCTTAACACCCTTCCTTGAGATGTATGAGCTTAAGGGTTGTATTGTTAGGGAAAGCAATTAGTAGTCAATGGAAATGGCAATGTTAGCATTCCAAGTATGAATGCTATTCTAAAGGTAAAACGTAGCCTCAAGCCTCATCAACCAGGACTGACTAAAACAGGGAAGATGCAGCAGGGCTAAGTCGGTCGCACCCAAGTAGGGTATGTTATCACCTTTCTAGATACCCTCAGAAATATTATATTATAATTTATGGATATGGTTGTGCATGGAAAAGAGAGTGCTCGATAAGGGTGGGAACACCCGGGGTGATAACATATTCGGTACTATACAGTAAGGGATAGGCCGGTCCTGTGTTGGTAGGGATCGTTAGGTACGATCTCGGTACATTTTTCTAGAGGTGTACTTTGACGGGCGGTACCCTAGTAGCCCAGTCATTGTTGGAATCCAATATCCACTATAAGCCTGTACGGTTTTGATTGTATACCAAATATTACTGAAACATGAGATGCAAGCATTTCAGCTATTTTCTAATTTACTTTCTGTAGGCCCTACTATAATATCAGATGATTTTGATATAAAATGTTTTGGTTATCGTAAGGTAAAAACCCATCGTGTTTATGTGTGACGTGGTCTTACGAGATACCTTTGTTTTTAAAGGATTTTTTAAATATAATAAATTTCAAATTGAGTGTGTTTTCTCACGCTGGTTTTCCAGACTAACTCGGGTATTATTTTATTATAATGCTCGGGTTAGACTGATTATTACAAATTTAGGATAGGATGCTTTGGAGCTCAGGAGATGAGCTGGATGACAGAGATGTATTCCACGTACTTGATTATATTCCGTTGTGTGTAGGCTGTATATTCAGCACTTGTGAGGACAAGTTATTATAATTGTCCATTATATTTTTGTGGATTTTTGTACTCTGATGATTGTATGTGTGTGTGTCTATATATATATATATATTAACAGCTACATATTCTTTTGTATAAAAATATGTTATTATCTATTATATTTTGTTCCATTGCGATTGTGAGATTCTGTGTTGTTGTTTCTGTTTATTCTTCTATTTTTTCTTCTTCACCCCTAATGATTCGTATTTTCGTTCAATTTGAATTGGACATGTGTGATTTATTATCGACTCAAAGGGTATGGAGATACGAGCCATTACATAATCCATATGTTGTACACATGTGAGATGAGCAGTCCACATAAATATAAGATGGACAGTTATTTGAAGTTAAGATAGATGGTTATATGAAATTGAGACGGATAGTCAAATAAATTAGGATGGATAGTCCATTATATGTTGCGTGACTGTAAATGTTATTTACTATGTTCTAACCATTGTAGGTGAAGGAGCAAAGTATATGGTTGATATGTTTTGGTTAAGATACTAGTGAGGGGGAAATTGGTTTCACTTAGCGATGTGGTTACACTAGATATCTATTTTATTTTGAGATGGTATGTTATTATTCTCACCAGACTGTTTGTTTGACCCGAAGTTTTTGTTTTTTCCCTTAAACTCTCGGGTGCTCATTTGAGTAGGCTAGGAGTAAGGGTTTTGTAACAACCCGCATATTTATCGATTTTATATTTAAATATTTTATTTAAATATTTCATCGTTCATCGGATTTTAGTCCGAAAAGCTACTTTTTGCAAACAGCCGAATTGGGACTCGAGACCACCCCCATTGAGTCCAAAATTACGTTTGCGATCTTTTTGAGTGTAAACTTCGATATATTTGGAGTAAGTCGAATTTTGCTACTTTTTCTATTGGGTTTTGAGTTTGGGTTCAGTCCACTAGCCAACTTAATACCCCAAACTGAACCATCCCTCCCCATTCATCCTCACTTCCTCCTCTTTTCAGTTTCAAAGCAAAAATGGTGGGAGAGATTGGAAATTAAAACTCCATGCCCTAGTTCCTCTTGCAAATTCTTGTTCTTGCTCCAAATTCAAAGAGAACCCATTGGTAAGCCTCCTCTTCATCTTCTCCAACTCATTCTCTTATCAATTTCAGTTTATTCCTAAACCTAACTTTGGGAATGTCCTTCTTTAAAGCTTTGATTCAAGCTTGTTGAGTTGGAATTGAAGAGTGATTGCCATTGCCATTGCTTTCAAGCTTCTTCTTCATTTGTTTGGGTTCAAAGGTGAGATTTTTATCTCACATCTAAGTCTTTAATTATCTTCGATTGTTAGGTATGAATTCCTAACACTTATTCTTGTGCAATTAATTGATTTTGGTTTGGATTGATTTGGTGTATATTCCAATTTTTGGTGTTTTGAAATCAAAATCTATGAAAATCCTTTTATGGATATTTGGACATTGGTATTTGAGGCGTGTCGAAGAGCCGTTAAGGCTGGGTTGTCGCTTGGCGTAAATCCTTAGTCGTTGTCGCTCGATCGATCGCTTCCGGTATTCATTTGGCATTTTTGGTCTAGATTTAGGGAATGCCCTGAACCCCAGTTTCAGACGTCTGAAACGTTAGATTCAGACGTCTGAATATTATATTGGGAAGATTTTTATTCCCAGATTCAGACGGCTGAATCTTTGGCTCCAGACGTCTGAATTGGCTCGATTTCAAACAGAAAGAAAATAGGCTTAAATTGCCTATTTCATACGTCTGAAATATTTCGTTCAGACGTCTGAATCTGTGTTCTGGAAAATATTTAATTTTCCAGATTCAGACGTTTGAACCAATTATTCCAGACGTCTGAATCTGCAGTCTTTTGCCTATTTCCCTATTGTGCTTGAATTTCCAACTCTAATCAATTCGTGTTGATTCCCTTTCTGTTGTTATCATTTATTATCGGCCACTTTGTTAAGTCGCCCACCTTTTTAAACTTAGGTCACTTGTCTTCACTAAGTCGTACCGTTTTGACGGGGCGCTGCCCCGCACCCCGCCGTGGGCGCTGCCCCCTGGACCCCCGCGACCTGACCGGGCAGGTCGAACCCCGTATAACTCTGCGTAGGCAATCTTATCCGAAAACCATTCAACAGAACTTCTTACTTTGATGGTTTTGGGAATTGATTTCTTTGGATTTTATTCACGTCTTCGAATGTGAACTTTTATATTTGATTGTTTCTACAATCACTTCTATGACTTGTCACTTTAAAAATATAAAGGTTTCAATACTAGTAGTAAATATCAAAACTCTATCATCAAAACGATTTCAACTCTATTTTCAATATCAAACTCGTTTATAAAACTGTTTTCCAATCTACTAGTATATACAAACCTTTACCTCATTCGTATGAGAAAATATAATAAAACGGCTTAGCAAAACAAGTGGTATGAAACGCTTGCGTTTACTTCGTCGGTTAATTTATGGACTTGTCCGATTGAATCTCTTGTGACAATTTTCTAGTGCAGATCTACAATTTGTTCGTAAATATTTGAGTTAAGCAAGTGGTTATGGGACATGAAGCTAAACTCTTATATTTACTAGCTTAGTGTAATCGACACTTCCTTATGATCATGATGATCATTCTTGTGATTTAGACTAGCGATTGAGCGATGTCTCTTTGTTTGCAAGGTTAGACTAGACCGCAGTAGTGTGATTCCGACTCACACATATCTCTTTGTTCGCAAGGTTAGTCTAGACTGCAGTAGTGTGATTCCGACTCACACATATCTCTTTGTTTGTAAGGTTAGACTAGACCGCAGTAGTGTGATTCCGACTCACACATATCTCTTTGTTCGCAAGGTTAGTCTAGACCGCAGTAGTGTGATTCCGACTCACACATATCTCTTTGTTTGCAAGGTAAGACTAGACCGCAGTAGTGTGATTCCGACTCACACATATCTCTTTGTTCGCAAGGTTAGTCTAGACCGCAGTAGTGTGATTCCGACTCACACATATCTCTTTGTTTGCAAGGTTAGACTAGACACCATTTGTGTGATTTCGATTCACACATATCTCTTTATCTTCAAGGTTAGTCTATACCTCATTGGTGTGATTTCGATTCACACATATTGAAACTCTTGTGACAATTTTCTAGTGCAGATCTACAATCTGTTCGTAAATATTTGAGTTAAGCAAGTGGTTATGGGACATGAAGCTAAACTCTTATATTTACTAGCTTAGTGTAATCGACACTTCCTTATGATCGATGACGATCATTTTTATGATTTCTTTGTCCGTATGAAGGACTGTACTTCATTTTATTGAGCTTCGTCTCATTTCTTTATGGGCTGGCAACCCAAGTACTTTTAATGTGTTTCGATTCATCTGATGTACCGTTTGCACTGCGTCAATGTACCGACTTTCATGCTCCTGTTTGGGATTGGCCATCCTTTTCTTGTGATTTCTGGATTTCTCGTTGTGCTTTCTGGAATTTTATGTTTCACCACCTTTTCAGTTGGCATTGATATGTATGTCATTTATTGTGGCTTGGTGAATTAAATAAAGAATATGACATTCTTTTTATGCTATGAGATTCTTGAGATTTTGTATGACTTTCGTGATTTTATAAGGTATACTTATCACAGTATGACTTTATTGTTATCATACGTTTTATTATCATATCTCATATTCTGTCTCATTTTATCTGATAATTATAGCTAGACTGATTCGTTTATTATTTTCTTCTTAAATAATACTCGGGTCAGACTGAGATTTTACAGGTGCTTCCTCATGACTTCCTATCTGGAACCATCATCTGACTTTTGGCTAACTACTCTAGTTTAGTAGTTTTTGTTGTATGCATTTGAGATTAGACTCTATGTTGTGTACTTATTCTTTTGTGTAGCACGTGATGCTATTCTTTTGTATTATCGTGGATCTTTTTGACCACTACTCTGATGTACACTTTCATGTGTTGTATATTTATTCATATCTTCTTCCGCCTTTGTGATATGGATGTCTGTGACTGATTTATGTTATGTTTATTTCTACATTTGTTTCCGAAGATTATATATAGCCACCGTGTGATAGCTTTGTGTTTGTATCGGTATGTCGGATTTCCTCTTTAAAAGATATGCATTCTATTCTATCTGACATATCGGTGCTCGCACAAAGAAGTTACACGGATGGTCGCTCCTCAACAGCCTTATTCTCCGTGCTAATTGACAGCACTACCTCATAGTGTTCTTGGTTAGCGTGGGTATAGAGGTGGGGCGTCACAGGTTTTTAGGTTTCTAGTTTGACGAATAAGCTTCCGAAGACGTGCAACAGGCAAGCTAGCTATTAATAGCAGCTTTTATTTTTTGTTATGTTGTTTTATCTGCTTGGAAGGATGTAATGACAAATTGTATAATTGCCAAGTATTAGACTCTGATCGACCAAGGGGACATCTTTATATGTCGCTCTTGGAGTATTTTGTAATAATTTTAGTTTCTCTGAACATGGGATCGAATGAGATTGTGTAATAAATATGAAATCTTATTTGTGAAATGAAATATGAAAGTTTATTATTAAACAGTGTTCGAAAAGTTTCATATTCATATGCTTCTGATATTATTGATATGATTAACATAGCCTTATTTTTTTCATCGAAAATTAATATTATGTTTGACTACAGCATCCGTATTCACAAGATTTGTTTAATTTTTTAAAATCTTTAAAATTAATTAGATTATTTAATATTTATGAAATATTAATTATCGAAGTCTATTTAATTTTTTGAATACCATTGATATTTAAAAAAGTGTGTGCATAAAAGTTATAAACGCGCATATAGATAAACGATATTGATAAAATATTTAAATCAGATTTAAATAGAATAAATATTAAGTGGGTTTTAAATAGATTAAATTAACTAATATTTGTGAAATATTAATTATTGAAATTTTATTTTATTTAATTGAATACCATTAATATTTAACAAAGTGCATATATAAAAGTTATAATCACACGTAGCGATATACGATATCGATGGAAAATTTAAACTAGATTTAAATGGGATTAATACTAATTGGTTTTTGGAATTTTTCAAGGCCCAAACCCAAAATGCTATGGCCGATAATAATTGAAAGGGAAAGGAGGTGGTTTTGGCTTTAAAATGAAAAGGCAAATCTTAATTAAAGGAAGTTGAGTCAGCATATCTTTAATGACATCTTTATTTCCTCCTTTATTTTATTTTGTCTCTGTCATTTGTCATTCTTCTTGCATTCAACTAAGGCCAAAAATTTCATGGTGGCTTGGATTCAAAAATCCAAAATTAAATTCAAACATAATTAAATCAAAAAGGTGGTTATCTCTCGATTATTGCAAGATCTAGAGATTGATTCATTAAATTTATGAATCATTTTTTCATTCAAGGTGTTTCTCTTGGCTACATCTCAAAGGTGATCTTCTATTTTAATGTCTATATGCTTTTAATCCTCCACCTCTTTTAACTCTTTCACTTGTATGAATTCTAAATTATGATTCATATATCTAATTTCTTCCTTTGAAATAGTGTATTGTCATCATGTTAATATGTCTAGACATCCTCATGTTCTTTTATTTGTTATTAATGTGTTATCATGATAATAATTTTGGTTTCATTATCGCTCTTCTTTGTTTGTTCATATTATGTATATAATTTAGATCTAAATCTCATTATCACGGATTTATATATGACTTAGTCATCTAATTTTTTTTTGTTTCAGAAAATTATTGTTTGAATAAATTTTGAAACAATATTATTAATATATTAAGTTTCATATTTTAAAGGTTAAGAATTGAATGCGTTCACTATAAGTTGTTCTGAAACAATTTTGGCTGTTGTTTACATAAAAAATTAAGTTAATTTAAAATTCATAAGTTGTTTTTAAAATAAATTGAAACTTCTAACTTCCCTTTTTAATTTACAATTGGATCTAAGCTAGATTAATTTTATTGTTTAAATGAATGTTTTTAAATTACAAACTAGTTGAATATAAATTTTAAATTGTTTTATTCAAAACATTGATTTAAGTTGTGTACATACATATATGCACATACATGCATACACACACAAACACACACACATACATATATGTATATCTATGTGTGCATGTGTGTATTTATGTATATGCATGCATGCATGTATGAATGTATTTAACTCAAGGTTTACAAAATAGACTTTTATGCGAATATTGTAATTTTGTATTTTAAAATATCTTTCAATTAAAACCAATTGTCTACTTTAACTTTAACACAGGTTATATAAACAAAGTTTATTCTAATGTAAACAACTATACACAATAATCGTATATTAAATAAATCTTATTTAAAAAAAATTATTTTGGATGACAAAGACATATATAAAAGAAAAATGTGTCTATTGCGGTGTAAATCCAAACAGCTAAACAACGTTTACATTAATTATGTACACTTTTCGTATGTTGCATTTGCACTTTCACATATGAGTGCATATGATGTGCTCATTTAACATACATATAACCTAAAATTAAAATTTAAACTAATTTTAAACAAAAGAAATAAAATAAAGGTTTTATTCAAAATTTTAGATTAGATCTATAAGGCTTCATAGGATCAACTTAGACTAAAATAGATTTTTTTTTAAATTCACTTATTCAACACAATATCGACTGGCCCGGTTTGTAAACTGTAGCTAGGGAGAGAAATTCACACTTTAGCCCATAAAAATATATAATTAAGTATTAAACCCTTAGTGTTCTATTGTCATATCTTCTGCATACGACCACCGTTTCATGTGCGATTTGTTTCATTAGACTCGTGATGAAATTTCAGATAAGTCGACATGTGGGTGGCTTTTGATGTCTGCAGAAGCGCATTAGTATAATTGAATAATCTTAATAATTTATATTTTAAAAATATTAAATAAATATTCATCGATGAAAATATACATTTGATGATATATGCTATGCTCTTTTTGATGATTTAGTTGTTATGATGTTTTGTTGTGATTTTGGTTGCTTATCTATTTAAATTGTTGCACTATTGAATAATAATATTTTACAATAATCAATTGTTTATTTTGAAAAATAAGTAATCAATATAAATTAGGTGAAATCATCTAATTTATGGAAAAATAGGTTGATTAATGGAAAATGAGATAATATGCAAATTATATATTAGGCTTATAACAGATACATTCGTACACGGATAGTTTCATATCTGGATCTGTGCATATGGATGGATATCGGATATTTATCTGCTCCGCTCATATTTAATAAAATTAATAAAATGATTTCCTTTTCAGTAATAATTCTAATATAAATAAAAATAATATAAAACTATAATAATAATATTGACTTTTGTTATGTAAATACTCACTTATACATGCATAATATGAATTATTAACATAATAAAATAGTATATATCAATCATTTCATGTGGTAAAATATGCACAATCTTAACTACTATCTTGATAATAGTCGACTGCATAATTTTGAATGTGGATACCACCAAATCCGTATTCATATCCGTATTTCATATTTTCGATTTTACTTTCGTTTTACGAATACAAATACAGACGCAGATAGATGTTGAATTTTTTGATACACGTCGACAACTGTATGTGGTACTCTCATTACACTCAAACTTGTTTTCACCTATTACTTCAATGATGATTTTAGGATATCCTCTACAAACTCGATCAAAAGTGATTGATGTACTTCTAATTTGAAGAATACTATGCCTTGTTCTACAATGTGGACGATAATCGTATGGCCATTTATTACGAACTAGTGGGAGTAAATCATCCGACCCCAAGTTCTTCTGTTTCAGTGTACCAAGTCAATAAAAATTTAGAGTTTGTTAAAAGAAAAAACTTTCTAAAGACTTTATTTCAAAATTTGTAAAAAATTATGTGTTGTGATTGGCTTGACACATCGGGATAGGAAAATTTGGGCAAGGTGATTTGCTCCCCTAACTGTTATTCAAATATCTTCATCTTCAATCGTGGATCCGCCCTGATAGGAAAATTTGATCCCCATACAGTAGAGATTTTGCTTGAATGAAGCGCTATGTGACACACATCACATGATATATTTGTATTATTCTAAGTTTTAGTGTCAAAGTGACAACTAAGATGAATAATTTGATTAATGGGGCCTAGAAATAAGAACTGAAAACGTAGACGATTTCATTAACCCATGAGCTCAAGCAAGGCGGGCAAACTTTGCAACCAAGGAAACAATCCTGCAGAAATGACAATAACAGCAAGCTCTCACGTACACATTTGATATTAACATTCAACCAACTTCTATTATTTCCAATCACACATAACCAATCCCTTCTACTATAATCCAACAACAAACAGTTTTGAATGTAAAGAATATACAAATGCTGTAACTACCCTTTCAATCAAAATATTAAATCAAAACAACAGTTTTGTATCAACCACCAACTACCAAAAATTTTGTTTTTCCTTACATACTGATTCAAGAAATTGAGCTGTACACTAGAATGTTCTGCACATTGATTGATACCATTTTTTATGCTTTGTTTTCTTGCTCTGAATTATTAAAGAAAAAGAATATGGTGGAGATAATGAAATTTTGATTTAGGCTTCAGCCAAAGGATTGTAACCAAGAAGAGAGTAACAGATATCAGAAGAACTGGACTGCAGTTCATCACAAGGTTGTGGTGAAACCAACTCCGAGAAACCTGTAATATTTGAACATATCCAGGAAGGATTTGTGTTTACGGATAATGTGATATTTGATAAGCATAGGGCAGAAAATGGTTCGTCGCCTATGCCCGAAAAAATTCCAGCTGTATCAATACTTTCACCAATAACGTTCTTGATTGTTACGCTAGAAATCAATGGTAGATCGCTGTGGTCATAATTTTCATCCGAGTTTATGTCACTTTGAACTGTGAATTCGAATGCTGCATGCACACGGTACATGTGCACGTCTGATATGAGTATATCACTAATGTATCCTTTACTGCCTTTCGTGGTTTTGAAAACTATGCCACTTTTTGAGTTTCGAATTTGGAGATTATCTATTTTGACATTTGAGATTCCACCGAATGTTGTGCTACCAAATGAGATAGCTGAACCAAGAGCAGTTTCGAGATAAACTTTTCTGATGTGGATATTTGAAGATGGCCGAGCGTAGGAAATAGTGTATTGATCATCCCAGTTGCTTTGGAGAGAAATTGCATTGCCGCCTGTTGTGATTGTGCATTCTTCAACACATAATTCAGAGCAGGAATCTGAAAAAGGAAACTTAATGTCAAAACATTCTGATGATGGACAGTGATACATGGCACATGCACACACACCTATATACATGCTTTCCCTGTACTATCTCTTCAAAATTATCCCTTATCTTTTTTGTGATAGCAATTATCAAAATAGAATTAATAAAAATTATGGATATAATCCATTTGCCATCAAGATCGTTTCCCCAACAAGATCACCATCAATGGTTAAACTAAAATATTTCGATGAATCATATTAACAGGTATATTTTCAGTAGCATAAAAGTTTCAGAATGACATAATTTTACACAGATGCTTTTGATAGTAATTAGGTTATATGTACAAGATATTTTTTGCATTTCGAAATTTCCAGATACATCAAATTTTAGGGGTTGAATAACATGGGAAGTAATAACTTAGTGTTTTTGGATACAAAGTTACAAACACACAGTACATACACATACATACAAATATACACGTGTATACAAGGAAGGATTCATAGCTCCGCTTTTTTTAGCTCCTTCATGCATCGGACATAATAACTTATTGTTAAATTTGATAACAATGTAAGTAAAAGAAAAATGGTAGTGTATTGACACAAAGGGCCTACAAATGTAAGTAAAAGAAAAATGGTAGTGTATCGACACACACACATGCACACACATATTTGTATGTGTATGTCGAATGATCCACATCCCTTTTATTTATTTCTTGGAAATTCTCTCTTAGTCTTTCTTTTTCTTTTTCTTTTTGAAAAGAAACAAAATTTTGTACATAAATTCATTTGCTATCAAGATCATTTTCATAAAAATTTGGAACATTCTGAAACTTGTAAGTCTTTCAAGGTTCATTTCCTAAGCCGTTGAAGAAAAATATCAACAACTCATATTATTTTACGATTTTGATAGAGTTAGAAGTTTCGAATTAAACAAAATTCATTGAGGACCGAACTCAGATCACATACCATAGGTCATTGGCGAAGCTAGGTACCGCTAAGGGGGATTGTGATATTTATATGGCATATACAAGTGGTAATGTTAAGGCGAATTCAAGGCCAGGTTTAGCCACAATGTCTATGTTCAGAAGGAGATCCTGATATTTATCTGGCAGATACAAGTGACATTTTTTTAATAAAAGACTATATCCTCTCTGGATGTCATATGTATGAGTAATCAAGTCTAACACAACGTTGATGTCAGATGATGCGAAGTATGTGTAAAAATTAACCTTGATCTAAGTTGATCCACTCCAACTTTAATACCATGCTATAGAACCACTTATCATCAAATAATTAGATTACAATGCAAAGAATGGATTGCATATATTATTCTCCAGTATGTGACTATCACTACAAGACACACAGTGAATAGCGGCGGGGAGGGGAGATCGCCGTCGACGGGCCCGTCGACTATGGGCGTCGGCTAGTTATAATATTCATTATCCAATTAAATAATTAATTGATTTAATTCCCATTACGTTTTAAAAAATATTTAAAAATACTAATTTAATTACTAAAAAATAAAAAAGATATTTTAGCACAGCCATTCAACCTAAGAACGGCTTTTGATCGGTTAAATTAGTATTTCGATAATCTATCGTTGTGTAATTCAAATATTTATCATTACTGAAAATCTAACTCCTAAGACCAATCTATACAACTTTTAGTCGATCTATTAAGCAAATTCAATAAAGTTGATTGTGTGTATCATTTTTATGAATTAAAATATATTTTTAAACCGTTGGGTAAATTAGTTATGAATTTTTAACTGTATTTAATATGATAAAATTATGTAAAATAAAATGTTCGGCAAAAAAATAAATTTATTGGACCTCATGTCGATCTAAAGTACTTCGGACCTATTTTCAAAAGATAATTAAAAACTAAACAACTGTAGGATATCGATTTTGAATTTTAAATTTATAGCCGTTCGTTGACATTTGGACTAAAAACCCTTTATCCGAAGCGAGGCCAAATTCGAACCACTAATACTTGGTAATGTGTTAATCCAATCCGTACGGTTGGATTTGTAAAAAAATGGCTGGGAAAAAAATTAAGCTCGAAACGGGTTATTTTGACGGGAGTTGTATAACACTTATAATATAAGTGGATTGTAGTGTATTCTTCGCACAAGGTTAAACACCAAGAAAAATAAACTTATAAAACTCCTTGATCCACATGCACATAGTTAGCCAGTAAAAGTATCATGAGCATTGTATTTCTGCCAAGGTGTGCAAGGAAAATAAATTAACCTGGGAAATTTGGCTCGTAAATAACTTGACCATGTAGAGATTATGTGAATTCGCACATCATACTTTAATAACAACATGATAAAACATTATGCAAGCAAACCTGGAACAATCCCTTCAGTATATGGAGAATCAGATGCTGCTTGAATGGTCAAGTAATAAACCTCAACTTTACTGAATCAGAAGCAAAGAAAACAAGGTTACATATTGCAAATCATCATGCAATATACATTTACAAAAGCATGTGCATATGTATAACCGATACACACCTACAATGTACTGGATGAACACTCCACGAAGGCGAGTTCAACAACGTAAGTTTTGAAATAACAACTTCGGTTGAGCTCACAATCTCTATGAGATGGGGAGGGCCATAATTCAGTTCATGTGAATTGTACCACTCGTACCAAATTGAACCTTGCCCATCTATTGTTCCATTTTCACCTGCATATTTACATAAATTAACACCTTTTTATAGAAACTATATTATAACCTTGAAAAAAAAGAGAGAGTAGCAACCTATTACCTGTTATAACAACATCAGTTAAGTTGTATCCGTTTATTAAGCTCCGATATCTACCACCTGCATGTTCTGTGCCAGTGCCGTGCGAGGTCAAGGGATCAACAATCGGCCATTGAGTTGTGTTCTATAATGTAGAACAAGATTATACCAAAACAAAATTATTCACCATCATTGCACCTCTATACTATACAAAATGAAAAAGAAGGGAAAAACACTCATGCTGCTAATTTTTTCTAGTAAATCCAAGTGCACCGAGCAAGGCTGATATACTCCTACATGAGTCTGCCTTTTTTGCTCACACGCTTTAAATCATTAATGGAATGTCTAACTGCCTCTATTGACATTTGAACTTTGGCAATTTCATTTATTTTCACTCTATTGTTAATGGATGGAATATCCTTTGAGGTAAACTACAAATTATATAACTGTACCAACTATTATTCAACTTAGAGTTGTGATAAGTTATTGTAAACTTACAAGGTGATATACATGAATCATTTTATTTTTACAAGTATCAACAAATAATAAAGTACAACTGTGTAATACATCTAATGCGTGATTAATGGGTGATAACTACAGTAAGCAAATGTGATAGAGCTATAGATAATGAAAATTTGCTTGCATTCATGTATTAGGAAAATGTATGGAATGCCTAACAAAAATATGATGTTTATAGGAAATTACCTGACTTCCAAGGATAACTGCATCCTTTTCAAGGAAGAGCGTGAGATGGCTTGTAAGATTGAAACTACCTGTAAGCCATTTTCCCTTTGGTACATAAAGCTGTGCCCCACCTTTGTCCGCAAATGACCTTAAGTAGAATATGGCATTTTCAAATGCGAGTGTGTTCAGAAACACACCATCTCCAACTGCACCAAATTCTAGTATTGAAACACTATGTGGTCTAGGAGTCAATGCTCCTTTATCGTTATTACATCGGCCATGGACCTCTCCATTTGATGTAATTGAATTGGCAAATGCCAGTACAAAGAAAACCTGAACCTGAAATCAGAGTTGAACCATCAACATTTTGATCATGGTAACTTCAAATGTCCATATTTTTTTATTTAAGCCATGGGAATCATTGCTCCTGGAACGAGCATTCATTGGGATAAATAAGGTGGATCTGTACATAAACAAAATTTGAACTCTGCAGCTCTCACTTTTTAAATTGGTGTTCACCCATTTAGTCAGGTTATTGTCATTGACACTCCAGTTTTAGATACGAGGAGACCAAATTTTATGAGCACTGCACGTGAAATTAAATTGCTGTGAAAAGTACACATCCTATTAATAAATCATATATTTTTACATTTTTTGTCATTTGTTTAAACATTAAAATCCTAAACACTTTTATACACTCTCTCTTTCTCCTACATTTTTTGAAAAAGAAAATAATGGTGAGTTCGACTAGATCTTCACAATCAAAAGTAAAAGAAAGGACAATTAGTTGATTTGATTGTAATTTTGTGAGCATGCTATTTTGATTAGTACCCTCGTAGTAAAAATATATATTAAAAAAAAATGGTTTCTCGTATATAAAACTGGATTGTCAATAACAATACTCTTTAGTTATTCTTAAGGACGATTCATATACATTTTATAAATTCATACTAAAGAGAAATCATATACTTTCTGTAGGTCCCGAAGCAATTTTCATGAATGGAAACAAATTTCTTAGACTTGATCAATCAAAACATTAAACTGATCAAGAAAAATAAGGGACTTCAAGAAATAAATAAAAAACACAATTTCACACGATTCTAAACTAATACAAATGTACAATACACAAGGTATAATGATAAAATTAAATGAAACAAAAGCAAAGCATAATTAAAATCTATTCAAGACATAGATATAACAATTTATTATCAAGCAGAAGATCGAATTTAAACAGCTATCAGGCAGAATTCACTAAGGAATATCAAAGAAATCAAATAGCAAACAAACATGTTATATTATTATCATAAAAATGGCTGTAACGAAGAAAAAAAGGAAAAACATACTTACTAGAGCCTTCATGTAAGTAGAGGGACGAAATGAAAGCATGAATACAAAGATTTTGCTCCGAAATCAAAAAAATGAAAATGAGGAGAAGAAGAAGAAGAAGACGACCCCGAGAATAATTAGAATTATAAAACTAGGAAAATGATTTTAAAATCTAAGACAAGTGAGCTGAGGAACGGTGGAAGAACCAAATTAATAATATAGGAAATATAATAAAAATGGAAAAATGATAATTTTAAGTATATACTTTAGTTTTCCAGACTAAATTGAGAATCCAAGTCTCATGTTTTCTCTTCCTTCGTTCTGTTTCTGAGAGATATCATTTAATTTTATGAAGAGAATGAGCTGGACCATTTATGTAGGTCCTACTTTGCTACGTCCTCGGTAATTTTACTATTTTACTCTAAGAACAATCAACTTAGAGAGTAATAGTTTCGATGGCAAGAATTAATTCCTCAGCTATTTACCATTTATGAATGGTTTAGAATTTGGAATTACAATAATATTTTAATTCGGTTCGTTAACCAAATTTGACAGAATTAATGCCTGTACATATGTTTTCACTATTATTCTCAAAATTCAAATCCTGGAAATACGCTGATTTCAATTTCATTACACACACTCAAGATGATTGATTATGTTGTAAGGTGGAATCAACCACCTAGCTACGGAGAAACGATGCCCAGTTAAGGTTGGCATCGCGTCCAACGCATGACACGTTATGGATGAGGCTCGCACGTCTGTGTTGTTTGTTTGAACTGTTGAAAACTAATGGTTAACATTTGACGACGTCACTGTCTTTTCCCGACGATCATTCATTTTCCTTCTTTATTTTTCTTCCTTTTTCATTTCTATTTACAAAACAACGCTTCTTGTCTAAAATCCAAAAATTCAATCACTTTTTGTCATTTCTGTGTTATTTTTAGAGTTAAATTCAATCAAATTTGCGTTTTTCATACTAATATCGACCTTCTATATTTTTTTTGAATATTTTAATATATTTTTGGAATATCAACCCAGAATTTTTTGGTTCTTCTATCCGCCACGTTATAGACTGGACGAGTAACCGACGTTGGTCTTTATCGACATTTACTTTCCCAACATCGGACCTTGAAAAGGTTGGGTTGGCTATCGGTATGACGAATTTACCAAAGCCTTCAACACACAGATGGACGTCGATTGCAACGTCGGTATGATGAAAAACAATTTCGACAACCTCAAGCGTGACTGGACCCTTAGAATCGGCTGTTACAGATTGAAGGCAAACCACCAATATTGTATTTTTTTATTCCGAACTACTAGCATGTAATAAAAATTGTTTTTATTACATTTTTTCTAGCATTTCATAATCTATAAATAATTTAAATCCATCTAACTGTATTATTTAAAAAAATACAAAATAAAACAATAGCAAAAATATTATTTATAACAAAAAATTAAAATATTCCTTGCAAATGCTCGTTCACAACACAAGAACACACCCTTAGTTATTTAGTTATACGAATTTCTATTTAAAAGAGACAAGTTCCATCACTTGTATTCTATTTGTATTCCAAACTACTAGTATGCAAGTTTCATCTTTTATTTTTGATAACATGAGTGACACTTTATTCAAGCAAAACAGGTTTTTTGATGTTTCAAGGACTCGAACCAATGACCTTTAGAATCTCAGTCAAAAGCGTCACACTCATAACCACTTAGTTGGAGGTTCTTGACGTATGCAAGTTTCATCACTTGTATTGTATTTATTTGTGAACTACTAGTATATAATAAAAATTCTTTTTTCAGTGCATATTTCTAGCATTTCATAATCTATAAATAATATAAATTCAATTAATTATATATACAAAATAAAATAATAAGAAAATTAATTATTTATAACAAAACAACTAAAATATCACTTTCAAATGCCTCTTTTGTAACACAAGAACGCTATCCTCTTTTATTGGTTATTCTCCTTTCATGTCCCTTTCTCGTATCCCTTTCGTGTGCCAAAAGAACACACTCTTAATTACTCGGTTATAATGAATTCATATTTTAATTTTTGCCGGGTATATTCAATCCTGATTACTTTCTACTTAGCTCATTTGCGCTCAATGGATTAACATATTATTCTAGATATATAACCATACTATTTTTTGAAAATGGCTAGTACATGTAACTATACTATTTTTTTTTAACATGGTTAATATGTATAACTAGGGTGCGTTCTTTTTTCACACAAAAGGGGCATGAAAAAAAGACATTTGAGAGTGGCATAAAGGAGGATGTTTAACAAAAGAGGAACACATTCTTAAGTTACGAAAAGAGGATATGAAAGGGGTATCTTAATTGTTTGTTATGAATAATTCTTTTTGTTATTGTTTTTTACTATTTTTTGCTTTAACTATTTTGTAATTAAGTAGTTAAATACTATAATTAAAAAAGGTAATTTTTATTAGCCACTAGAAATTAAAATAAAATATGAATATAACTAGAAATACAACGAGATACGATGGTAATAAAATGAGAAATTAAAACATCGGAATATATCGAAATAAAACTCTTATGGACTCCTTTTGTTTCTTGTTTCCAATTGCTTGGTAAGCATCAACAACGCAACACAAATATTCTATCATATGTATTTTGGATCAATTCTTAGGACTTAAACGAGAGTTTTTCTGGTCAGTTTTGGTCATTTTCTAGCTTAAAAACCTAAAAAAAGTTAGAAAAATTATTGGAAAATAAATGGAAATGACTTTAAGTTGAATGTATCAAAAGCTACCTCAAAACTTGATTATTTTTGTGGGTTTTTGGTTTAAATTTTCTAAATTTTGGGTTGAAGTTGATAAGGAAGAAGAAGAGAGAATGATAGATAATATATAGAGGTTAATTTTTTGACCATTTTGGCTAACTGTTGAAATTATGTCGTTGACGTTAAATGTATCCTATGCCAATGGCACAATTCAAACAGTTTTTTCATATAGATCATTTGTGTGAGCTTTACCTTTGGTTTGTTTGACACAACGCCAACTCCAGCTGGGTAAAAAAATACTGCGAATGGTACCTAAGAGTTTAAACTCAACGTCTGTAACATCCCCACCTCTATACTCATACTACCAAAGAGCATTGCTAGATAATACTGTCTGATAATACAGAGAATGAGACGATACTGGGCTATCACACGTGAATATTCCCTTCGGCTAGCATCGGTACATATTTCAAAAATCATTAATTACACGCATATATGTATCTAGTATTGGCACAAACAATAATCACATGTGTTTTAATGATAGAACAATACACAAAATAAGATAAATCACAGAGAACATAGAGTCATCAACGCAGCGGTAACATATAATAGAATATAAATATACAAGTTTAAGTGGGTTTACAAAAATAGTCAAATACCTACTATTTATCAAATAAATACAGTGGTAATTTGCCAAATAAATACATCTCATCATTATCCATATACATGAGGCTACATAAGTAAATAATGATACATTAATAACTATAAACTAGCCTCCAACTATGCCTTATAACCACAAGTAAGTAACTTCATCCCTAAACTTGAAATGTCTCGGATTGGCCCAAGTATTATAGGTTCAGATTATGTCTAAAATGTGGATGTCAATAAATAATTACAACTGGAATGTGTACATAGGTGTGACGACCACCTTACACCACTGACACCCAATGTAACTAAATAGTGTGATGTTGTAGTGCCCGGCCGGTGTAAGATGATTGTCAAGGGTAAAAAAGAAACAAAACATAACATAACCAGCTGTATATCTCACGACACATCGTTAAAATATAATATACATCGTAGATATAAAACAGGATAGACAGTGATAACCGAGTGAACTAAATATCAAAGCACCGATCCACAGAGTTATACAGCATAATAATAGAGTTTATACAAGTGGAAAAAAATCCAAATAAAACTGTCTCGATAGTAAAGCAAATATTATCTAGGCTACATAGTATTGCACAGTGGAATAAACAATAGTATATCCATATATAATAAGAGAAAGCTCTATCCAGCTCATCCTCTGCACAACTACCGCGTATCACCTAGACCTACTATCTAGTCTACTCATTTAAGAGTATTCAAGATAATAAGAAGCAAAACAAAAAACCCTCGAGTCAAACAACAGTCTGGTATTGAGAGATAAATGAATCTCAAAATACTCTACTAGTCAATATAGTAAGGAACAAGGGTATATGAATCATACTTGACATGTCCCTGCAACTAAAGAGTTAGCACATAACTAACATAATATGCTACTCTACAAAGATCATAAAAGTATACTACAACCTAAGTAAAATGGCAAGCATCTAGGTATCCCTATATCACTACACCTATCTCAAGTGACATTCCTAGAGTGATAAACAATAAGAGAAAACAACCAAAGCAAATATAGCATCCATCAAACAGTCCTCGCTATCACTCAATGTGTCTTGGATATATGATAATTCGTATAACCATTACTCTGCTAGTAATTAGTGGATAAATCTGAGTTTTCAACGCACACGCTCATAGCCCAAAGTTGACATTAGATCCATTCCATCGGTCTAGAGTACACAGATCTATTCCATCGACCCAATGTAGCCATTCCAAGTACCCAATGAGCGTCCTCACAATACCCTTGTTTTCGAGTACATCAGAAAACACTCCGAGTATTAACGACCCCTTAGCACGCGTATCTGAGCTCTTTCCTTACTCCGTCTATTTTTCACTATCCTCAAGGAACCATTCCACAGGACCATTCACATCCTATCCACGAGCCTACCTTCATAGAACCCACTCTTTATGGATAATCATACTCGCGACTCCTTTCAAACATAGAGCCACCATCATCGGAACCTAACTCCAATCATCATTGAGTTACATTCATCGAAGTCCTGAAGCTATCATCCTTTATCGTGCTACTGCATCACCATCAGACTTCAAGAAAACAAACATGCACCCTCAGTATGTCCTACAGAGTTCTTACATCCATCCCTGGAAGTCCCATCGCCATTGGACCTAAACATTCAGGCTGGTATCGACCTAAAGTGGGTGGTGCCAAACTAAAAACTTGACTAACTTTAGGTCGCTCTGCCTCCATGAGTCCTTTCCTCCAATGCTCAAGTTTTCAAGTTACCAAACCCTCAGCATTGCTTGGGGTTGGTCCCTACAACCCTAATTAGGCGCAATTCTAGAAATAATTAGTAGGCCCAAGTGTGGGCTTGGTTTAATTGCCCGCTAATCTGTCTAGTAGAAAACAGAATTTAAAATGGTCATATCTCCTAAACGTTAAGTCTGTTTTCTTGCTATGACCATTCTACGGAAAGAGAAACCATAAACCCGATCTAGTAGAAATAGTTTTGGACACTAATTCTGCTCCTATCAAAATTTATTGCATTTACAAGAATTTCTAGGTCTGACATATCCGATAAAAATTCTTAAGGTGGAAAATGTCCCCAGTAGTCATTTTCAAAAATATTAGAGTCATACGACCTCATACAAATTAAATAATAACATTATACGATCCTCTAATACGTAAAATACAGGTTATTACACACTCCCTCCTTTTGGAATTTCTTCCCCGAAATCCCAAAACAATCAAAGAATAGTCAACCATGGTTATCCTGCATGCCTAACAATCATATGCAACCATCAAACATATCAAACAACCAACCATGAAATCAATAGTATAGATATGCCTGTCCTAACATGCGAGATACCAAACTATCCTATATGATATCGGAAGTGAAAGTAAATACGATAAATAGTAGGACTTACCATGCAAAGAACTCCGTGTATGCAGCCCTCATGCTCTCCTATGTTTCCCATGTGCAATCACCTTCACTTTCGCTCCATTGAACCTTCACCAACTCCATTGTCTTCCTTCTAAAATGTTTCGCATCGCATTGGAAAATATGAAGCGGCCTACAAGGTCTCGAAGCTTCTGGTTCAATTTTGATATCATTAAGTTAATCCGGTGCAATCTTCATGCTAGAGTCATGCACAAACTTCCGTAAACGAGATACATGGAAGACGTTGTGCACGTTCACCATCTTCTGAGGTAAGTCAACCCTATATGCTAGGTTCATAATCTTCTCTACTATTGGAAAAGGACTTACGAATCTTGATGCCAACTTCTCTTACCACCGAATCGAATAACATTCTTCAATGGAGAAATCTTCATAAACGACAGAGAATTCTAAATCTCGACATCTTCTATCAGCATAGTACTTTTGCCTATTATGAGTAGCTTTCATTCATTGTCGAATGGTCTCGATCTTTTTTGAGGTCTCTCTAATCATCTCTGGCCCAAGTATCAGTTTCTCGCCTGCTTCCCACTAACATGAAGGGACATTACATGGTTGACTATACAATACTTCGTTTGGTGTCATACCGATACTAGACTAATAGCTACTGCTATTGTTAGCACCAAAGTTGGTCACTAACACCCAAGAAAAGATTTGTGTAGAGAGATTAATGAAGATAGTAAATTAAAGCAGAGGAATATATGCAACACTAACTGTAGAAACAAGAACACCAGAATTATAGTGGTTCGGCGAAACTGCCTACGTCCAATGTTAACGTAATCTTTATTGCTTTTCTCAAAGACTTGAATATAGATACAATCCGTAAACAAATAACTCGAATACAAGTTTGAACTGAAAGAAGCGAATACCAAAAATGGCAGAGTATCCCTGGAGTTCTCGAAAAAGGTCCCTTCAGCTGTGCCCCTGCCTCTCTATTTATAGACGAAGATAGGCTGAATTCCCTGCGCAGGCCCAAGACCAAGGTAGCTCGGCCCATAGATGATAATCTCGAGTCGGCCGGCCCAGGCGTTTCGAACGACTTTCGGTCGACCGAGAAATGCCGAACCAATATGGTTGGTCGGTGGTCATTTGGCAAACGACTCAAAGTAGGCTCTCAAAGGACTCGGAGTAACTCATAGTGGATCTCGAAGTAAAGCGGTGCCAAGCTCCTCACTTCGCCGTTGACTCCAAGAATAGGCTAACTCCTTCACCTTGCACCGAACCAGATACACCGAACACTCATGCCGAACCATTCCTGAACGAACGACAATAGCTTCCCAACTATGACCGAACGATGCCTGCTAACCCGTCTAGGCTGAACGACATTCGCTGGACCATCCAGACCGAACCGCTTTGTCTCCCCATACTGCCCGAACCACTCTGAACAAAACTCTCCAAGGCCGACCCACAAAATACCGAGTCACTCTTCCTTGAGTATCTAGACCGAACCGTCCTGCCTTTCCTTCATTGACCGAGCGAGTCATGTTGACCCATCTTGACCGAAACGAAGTCAGCCGAACGACCAAGGCCAAATCACACTGATCCACGATGTTCGAAATCTCCTCGACCGAACCACTTGTTTTCGCCAACCTTGGACGATCCGCCCTGGCTTCACTTCAACGCTGAGTTGCCTTGGCCGATCTAGTGCTACACATACCGAGCCACATACAAACCGACCTGAACTCTAGTTTCACTGGTCTCTTATACTTCCACCTCTTCCTTAACTCGAGTCTCATCCAAATTCAACCATAGGCTTTGTGACTATCGCCATTTAGCCGGGCCAAAGTGTTGGGTAACATTTGCCCCCCAAAGCACGTCGTGTGAATCAACACAACGTGCTTTGAATTAGCACCCAGTCCTTGCTTTCAGAAGCTAGCTCATCCACAAAGTCAATTGTCCGCTGTTTAGATCCTGCTCTTAACTTTTCAAAAGCCGAATGTACACGATCTTATGAAGGCTGAATCATGGCGGATCACATGCATAGGCTTATATATTTTTACTTAGTTATATTTTTTTATTGTTCATCGGTCGGCGTACGGGTGCCGAACCACTCGTTCGGTCTACTCGGTGTCGTTCGGTGTATTGACTCACCGAACCACCGAAGTATTTTGACCGATTCCACAGGGGGAAGGCCTGTTCACTTTCCTTTCTTCACATATAAAAGCCTTACACCCCAACATTTTCTTCTCACTTCTATTTTACCTTTACAAGCCCCTTAACTTTATTTCCTCCAAAGCCTTGCTCGTCACTCCATCCTTCTTCCTCTTTAATCTAGGCCTCCCACTTTGCAACTCGAGCTGTCCTCGACCCAACTGAATCCCGACCTGAACCCAACAGTTTGCATAGGCCTCGAATTTCGCATATAGGTATGAATCTCTCACTCGATTTATCCCCCCAAACTCGGAGCCTCATGGGTTTTTTAAATAGAAGTTAGTAGGAATCGGCTAAGGGAAGGACGAATTGGAGATAAGAGTGTACTTTAGGTTAGGAATTTGGTTCGGCCTTCATGGAACAAGGGCAATCTATCAGGAGAAACAGTTAGAGCCTTAACTTCAAAGCCGGGGACATGGAGAAGAAGTAAGCTCGATGATTAATAGGAACCAGTGTATAGGTTGTAGGATCTTGCTAGTCATGCGATTGGGGGAAAACTGTTGATAGCTTAATGTAGTAGTGTTGAGCTGTTAAGAGTGTAGTAATAGGGTAGTTCGAAACTCCTGAGAGGGAGTGGTTAATCATATGCTGTGCTAAGGCCGTTCCGCGACTCGTAAGTGAGTGGGTCGGTATTCTATGAGTTGGTGGGTCGGTTGTCCATGTTTAAAGCGTCGCTCGGTATAGATGGTTCAGTGTCGTTTTGAGGAAGTTGGTTCGGTGGTTAGAGAGAGAGGAGGGTGTATGGTTCGGTCATCCTATAGGGCAATGAATAGGCATTGATAACCAAGATTATCCTAACTCAAACATAACATTCATTTGGGCAACTCACCTCCACAACCAAGCACAGCATAATAGACAATGACAAGTAGTGAAGCATATCAGCCCAAGAACATAAATTGAACTAACTATCACGTAGCTTGAACGATCTTAATCGTAAACTTAACTCAACAAATGCCAACAACAACTGTCACACTCTATGATGCCAATGTTCGACTCCAAGACTACTTCTGTCAACCATAAAACAAACCGCAGGAGACGGTCAGCGATGACGGTCTCCGAGGACAATAACTTAAAGTTCTATCACACCACACTTGTGTTTAAAACTTTAGTTTTTTCTGTACTCACGTTTGAGTCGTCGCACTAGTCCACACACAACATGGGGGATATATTATCATCGTTATATCTGATATCGATTGTCTTTCAAGTATAGTTTAAACAGGTATCTACCCGTACTAAACGCTTGCTAAAGATGTCCAAAAGATCAAGCTCTGCTACCGTTTCTGACAAGCCTGAGCCAAGTTCTCAGCAAGAGGTGGTAGGGACTTTGAATCTACCGACAACTTCTACACAGGGTATCCTGGATCCATCTGCTGCAGTTATTGGCCCGACTCCTGATGTTATAGACGGAGCGGTCATTCTGGATGATCCTATTGAGTCATAAGCTTCAAGAATCGGTGAAACCGCTCTTCGTCGGTTGTGTACAATTCATGGAATCCCTTTCGACGACGTTTTAGTTCCATCGGGGCAAGATCGGCCTCACCTGCCCCCAGCCGGATATACAGCGTGCAATAAATTCATGTGCTGGGTCGGTAGCGTGCCACCTTTCAACTCTTCTCTCTGTGAAGTGTTGCGGTATATCGGGATTGCTCCGGCACAGCTACATCCCAATAGTCATGCGTTTATCTATGGCACTTGTATTCTCTTCATGATCACCCTATTCAGATTCCCTACTCCTGAGGACATCCACTATATCTACCGCTTCAAAAGACGGTCTGACAGTCCATCCTTCATCTTTGTTGAACCACATTCAAAATGTCAAATCCTGACGGGGGCGTGGAGTAAATTCTCCTAGTACAAGCAAGAGTGGTTCTACGTACGCTGCCCTCCCGATTTTGCGAGGAGATGGCTGGAAGGGAGTAAGTTTTATTCCTTGACTAATATTTGCCCGAGTCTCGAAATGCATTCTTCCTAAATTTCCTTCGACTTTTATAGGTATCCGCCCACGACCGAAAGGTGCTGGATATTCCGAGGCCGTCGAGGCCATTCGAGCTATTCCCGTGAGAGACTGGGAGATCAAATCAGTTATTTCCAACAAA
The DNA here is from genome assembly GCA_030737815.1 of Allium fistulosum. Classification (NCBI taxonomy): domain Eukaryota; kingdom Viridiplantae; phylum Streptophyta; class Magnoliopsida; order Asparagales; family Amaryllidaceae; genus Allium; species Allium fistulosum. Next base: position 1,118,432,440 of record CM060904.1, on the reverse strand, counting down.
TTGCTTTCAAGGTTTGGATTATTGACGGAGGGTCGTCGAACTAGCCTCCCAACTGGCACCACTACAACTGGATCTGCTGTGGAAAAAGGCAAAGAGAAGGCCGGACCTTCGGTGCTTCCTACAGAAGGGGCCCCCGATACAACCGAGGAAGGTGAAATTAAGGAGACCGGGATGCCAGAAGAGACCGATGAGAATATTCCGACTCAGCACCAGTAACCGACGCACCCAGCATCGATGAACCGCCCCTCCTTCAAAAAGGAAAAAAGGCCTAGCCTACAAACTGAGAAAGAAATCAGTGGGCGGAACTTCAAAAGTTACAATTACTCCAGTTGAGAAAGAGTCGTCTCCCCAACATCTAGAGGGTTCGCTAAAAGGTTTATCAGACCTGACCATCCCCGACGACTTGCTAAATTACGACTTCAATGATCCAGAGGCCATGGGACTTAATTCACCTACGAGAGGTGATGAAGGCGATCAAGCTCGTCATCAAGGAGAGAAAACCCCAATAAGTAAAGCTAAAGAAACTGGCCCGTTGGAGAGAAACACTAGGACACACACGAACACTCACACTTCACCCTACACTTAAATTTTAGCCATCATGTGATCTTCACTAACTCGTCTTCATTTGGCTTCTATGCAGGTGATATGGAGCGCTCACATGGCTTCGACCACCTTCGTAGGTCCTCTATCTTCCACCACTCCGGTTGGGATTCGGGATCTGGTAGACGCCGAGACAAGGATGACAGAGGCGATAGGGACTACCATCCCAGAGGCTCGTCATCTTCTCGAAGAAGAACTTATAGCCATTCTTCGTATCCCAACGATCCTCCCCTTACTTAGAGCACAGTAGAGAAAAATCTGCTCAGAAGGGACCTCAATTTGAAGCTCCTCGTGACCAACACTCTAGTTCGTCCAGCACCAAGCAGTCTCGTGAGCCTCATAAAAAGTCTGTGACTCCGGCTAGGCATACTCCTCCAATCTCTGCACATGATCCATCGACAGCTGAAAAACTATCCGAGCTTAAAGCCATATTTCCAAAAATATGCTTCGACGGATTGAAATTCCTTCCTGCGATTCATCCTATTCCGAGGCATGTCAAATAAAGCGCTATCGCCTGTAACAACGATGTCTATGTCCAACACGATGCGTTTGTTCATTTGGCAGAATTCTTTTTAGAAGTTTCTATGGAACGTCAGCGCGAAATCGATCGCCTGAAACTTGAAGCCATCCATGATAAAGATATTATTAAAGCCCAGGATGAAGAGCTTTCCTTGTACAAATCTCAACTTGAGGCTTCCCAGCAAAACGCTAAAGATACAGCTGAGGCAGTCAGCCGTCTAGAAGCCACTCACAAAAATGAAATTGATGAGGCAGTTCAACGTAGTGGTGCTCTAGCCTTAGAAAAAGACTCCATCCAGAAAGAAAAGGATATCCTCGCTCGACGAGTTAAAGAACTGGAGGAGCTGCTGCTTAAAGAGAAAGAAGAGAAAATTGTTGCATAGGAAGAGTCGCAGCGATATCATGTGAGGAGATCATCGCAACAAGACTCTTAAAGACGAAGCTTGACGAAGAACTTTCTAAAGTTGAAGCGTTAAAGGATGCAGCCCTTGAAGAGGGTAAAAGAATGGCTCTGACAGAAATCGATTCTTGCCTCGAGGCAACTGCTGAAGCCGGGAGAGAAGAAATTAAATGCTTATTTGAACCTCTTATTGCTGAATATAACGCTTGAGTTCTCATGCATCGAGATCTATCATTTCTGGGCGAGGGTTACCTCGAATCATTAGCCGAAGCACGGGATACTCTAATAAAAATTAAACGAGTGGAGATGGGCACCGAAGAGATTGATGAGGATTCTCTTGTGAAGGAAGTGCTTCGAGGAAACGAGCCTTCCGACTTATTCGCGGCCAAAGCCCTCTACGGAAGAGATTCCTCCTCATCGAAAGGGAAGGACGACGTTGCTGGCCCATCCGGAACTGAGTCTCAGTTCCTCCTTCCGCTCAACCGGCTGGTTGCTCATCACTCGATCCTTTCGAGCAGCATGTTGGCTATGACCCAGAGAAACCCGGGCTTGAGGTTCATGTTCTTTCCCCTATTCCAGAGGGTGAGACTCCTAAAATAGCTGAGAGCCAACCGGAAGCCGGTATGTAATTTTTCTTTCTAGGGTTGAAAGGACCATCGCTTTTGATGAACAATAGATGTATTCTAACACTTATCCTTTATGACCCCATGTAGGTCATTCTGATCCTGAACCAACTCCAAGGAGCGATGTCGCCACGGAGAAGGAAGAAAAAAATAGCGGAAGAGCTTCACACTGGGGATACTCCCAGACCCGATGCCCAAGTAATCAGAGCGCTCGATGAGGACAAGACCGAGGATCCCTCGCCTGAGGACGAACATGAGGAGGTTGAAATCATGGGCTCTTCCGAACCTACTTCAAAACTTAGCATGGGGGAACGAATCGTAGAGGAGGAGAAAAAGAAGGCCGAAATTAAGATTGAACCTCAGGTGATGGAACTTGATAACCCTTTAAATAAGCCCTTGAAGATAATCCTCCCGAGGGAACACACCTCTAGATGTCCCTCCTCCTGCCACGGATACTGCCTCACTAGGAAGCAGAGGGTCCAAGAAGAAGCGCTTGGCTGAGAAGTCTTCGGAGAAACTGAAGAATGAGAAGAAGTCAAAGAAGTAATTATCTTCTTGTCATACCTCGCTCCGCCTAAGTCATGTAGTTGTTTCTATTTACTTTTATAGTCGTTGTGAATAGACTTTTTGCTCCGAGTTTAGGAGAAGTTTTAATGGAACTGAATCTTCGATTAGTAAATAAATAAAATTTTGTTTCTTTGTTTTCGATGATTTTTTCTATTTAGCTTATCATCCAACTAGTACTTGACATTCAAAGTTTTATGGGTCATGTAAGCACCTGTTCGCTTGCACATGACTTGGAGATTTCTGAATTGCTTATATTTTAGTCCACGCTTCGGGGACTTAGAGATTTTATGAATCGTTTGTACGCTAGTCTGCACTCCGGGGACTCAGAGTACTCTAGTCCACGCTCCGGGGACTTAGAGATTTTTAAGTCGTTTATACTCTAGTACGCACTCCGGGGACTCAGAGTACTCTAGTCCGCGCTTCGGGGACTTAGAGATTTTTAAGTCGTTTATACTCTAGTCCGCACTCCGGGGACTCGAAGTACTCTAGTCCGCGCTCCGGGGACTTAGAGATTTTTAAGTCGTTTATACTCTAGTCCGCACTCCGGGGACTCAGAGTACTCTAGTCCGCGCTCCGGGGACTTAGAGATTTTTATTTCGGTCACACTCTAATCCGCACTTCGGGGACTCAGAGAAATCTAGTCCGCGCTCCGGGGACTTAGAGATTTTTATTTTATCGATTGACTTTTAATTTTGTGTGTGTGTTCATACGCGGGACAGAATAATGTAATTTAATTTTTGCCATGAAATTATAACACACAGAACATCAACGGTTCATAGAAAAATGGCTTCAAGCCTTTATTGATCATAACAAATAGGAACAAACTGAGTTGTCTTATTACATGCCGATAACAAAGAACAACAAAAGAAACATATACTAGAAACAATTGCTACTAAAGTGCAAAAGAAATAGGCTAAGTGTAATAATGACGCAAATGCTCGCTATTCCATGCTCTGGGGAGTGTCATGCCATCGACAGTCGCTAACTTGAAGGTTCCTTCTCCATGCTTCCATTCGATGACGTATGGACCTTCCCATGTGGGATTCATATGTGATAGGATCGGAAAAACTTGCTTCAAAATGAGATCACCCACATCAAAGATTCTCGGTCGAACTTTTTCATTATAATATCGAGCGACTCGGTGTCTATATGCAGCTGCCCTTAAATCAGCCTCTTCACGTTTTTCATTGACAAAGTCCAGCGATTCCAGTAAGAGATCCTGATTCGTCCTAGGATCAAAATGAGTCACCCGGTGATAGGGAACTTAAAGTTCCACGGGTATAACAGCTTCAATGCCGTATGCCAAAGTAAATGGGGTATGACTAGTCGCGGACTTGTGGGTGGTTCTGTAAGCCCAGAGCGTTGTTGGAAGCTCATCTACCCACTTGCCTCTGGCCTTCTCCAAATGCTTTTTCAATATGGATTTGATTATTTTATTTACGGCTTCAACTTGTCCATTGGCTTTAGGGTGAGCGACTGCCGCAAACCTTTTCTCGATGCAATATTTTTGGCAAAATTCTTTGAACTCCCTACTCTCAAATTGAGTTCCGTTTTCTGTAATGATAGTTCGTGGGAGGCCAAAACGGCATATGATGTTTCGCACAACGAAATTAATGACCTTTTTGGTGGTGATCGTAGCTAAGGGCTCTGCTTCCGCCCACTTGGTAAAGTAGTCGACCGCAACAATTGCATATTTTGCACCACCTTTGGAGATTGGCAAGGAGTCGATTATATCGATCCCCCATATTGCAAATGGCCAGGGACTAACCATTTGTGTGAGTTCCGTCGGCGGAGCTCTCGGGATCTTCGCATACTTTTGACATTTGTCGCATCTTCTTACATAGTCCGCGGCATCTCGATTCACAGTTGGCCAATAGTATCCATAGTAGAGGATCCTTTTTGCTAGCGTCTGCCCGCCAATATGGTCGCCACATTCTCCTTCGTGAACTTTTTTCAAGACCCGCTTTATCTCATCGTGGGCGATGCTCCAAAGTAAAGGAACCGAGAATCCTTTCCGATACATTATTCCATCCTGCATTATATGCCGCGAAGCTTTGCGAATAACTTGTCGTCTTTTGTTCTTTCCCCCGGGCAAAGTCCCATGTACCAGGTATTGCTTGAACGGGGTTATCCACGACTCCCTCTCAATTTCTGTTTCTAACACAGAATCTACTTCCATCTCGTTTATACTCGGGGAATGTAAGATTTCGACGGGAACCAAACCCATCTGCTGTGCATCACCAGTACTTGCGAATTTTGCTAATGAATCGGCTTCTCCATTTTGCTCACACGGGATATGCGAAATATCGTAATATTTAAGGTCTGCCAACAGTTCTTGAACCCAAGCAAGGTATGGGACAAGTCTCTGCCCCTTTTCTTGGTAGTCTCCTCGTACTTGATACACCACCAATTGTGAGTCACAAAAGATTTCAATCGATTTCACTCCGAGTTCCCTGGTAAGTTTTAAGCCAGCAATCAGTGCTTCATATTCGGCTTCGTTATTTGTAGCTGGGAAATCGAGCTTCAAAGCATAACAAATTGATCATTTTTGGGAGTTACTAGAATAACACCAGCCCTAGAACAACGATCATTGGATGCCCCATCGGTGTATAGTTTCCATCGAATTAGGGGAATGACATCAACACCACTTGGCTCGTTTGATATGGTGAATTCTACAGTGAAGTCTTCTAGCGCTTGCCCTTAGATAGCCCTCCATGGAAGGTAAGTGATATCGAATTGACTTAACTCAATGTTCCACTTGAGTAACCTTCCAGAGGTTTCTGGTTGTTGGAGCACTTGTTGCAAAGGTTGATCGGTATAAACACTGATCAGGTGTGCCTGAAAATACGGATGGAGCTTGCGTGATGCAATCACCAAGCAATAGGCTAGCTTCTCAATCTTAGGATAATTTCTTTCTGCCCCCGTTAAGCGTTTACTGACATAGTACACTGGCCTTTGAATTTGTCCTCCTCACGAACCAATGCTATACTGATAGCATGTTGAGACACGACCAAGTAAGCATATAACTCTTCATGGTCTACAGGCTTTGTTAGAAACGAGGGACTCTCCAAGTGTCTCACCAGAGCTCAGAACGCATCTTCACAGTCTGACGTCCATTCAAAATTCATCTTCCCTTTCCTTATCACATCGAAGAAAGGAATGCATTTGTCGGTTGCTCTGGATATGAGTCGACTCAGCGCGGCGACTTTTCCATTCAGGATTTGCACTTGCTTTATAGTTCTGGGTGCTTGTATGTCTCAGATAGCCTGAATCTTTTCTGGGTTAGCTTCGATTCCTCGCGCATTGACAATAAAACCCAAATTTTTTCCTGATGTAATGCAAAAAGAACACTTCGATCGATTGATTTTCATTCCATAGTATCTAAGTATATCAAACATCTCTGCTAAGTCTCGAATGTGGTCGTTTGATTATTGTGACTTCACGAGCATGTCATCCACATAGGCTTCCATTGTCCTACCAATTTGGTCTTTAAACATCCGATTTACCAAACGTTGGTAAATCGCTCCTACGTTCTTCAACCCAAAAGGCCTCACAACATAACAGTACAGTCCAACGTCTGTGACAAAACTAGTGTGTTTTTGATCTGGGATATGCATCGGGAGTTGGTTGTATCCCGAATACGCATCCATGAATGATAATAATTCATGTCCTGCTGTTGAGTCGACCAGCTGATCAATTCTTGGTAAAGGGAAACTATCCTTAGGGCACGCCTTGTTCAGGTCAGAATAATCAACACAGGTCCTCCATTTCCCATTCGCTTTTCTCACTAGTATGGGATTAGATACCCATTCAGGGTAGAGGGCGTCGTGGACGAACCCATTTGCTTTGAGTTTGTCCAACTCCTCTCAGAGAGCAGTAGACCTCTCCGGGTCCATACCTCTCCTTTTTTGTTTCACTGGCACATACTTTGGGTCAATGTTCAACATATGACTTGCGATGGCGGGAGAAATCCCACACATATCAGAGTGGGTCCAAGCGAAAATACCCAGGTTCGCTCAGAGGAAATCAGTAAGATCCTCAGTCATCGAGGGAGTGGGTTGTGATCCAATCTTAAGCACCCGTGATGGGTCATCGTAGCTGACTGGAATGTCAATCGTCAGTTCAGCTGGTGCTGCTTTAGACTCTTGGAGTCCTTCATCATCGTCTTTCGGATCTATGTCTCTATAGATCCGACCCTGCTGCCCGAGCCAAGGCTCGGGCGCTACTTGTCAATTATGGGCAACATGGATGCAGACAGAGTTTTCCACAACTTTTCCCTTCTCTCTTCGCTGGGCCTCCCTCGGCTCAGCCACATAACATGCATGACCAGTCGCTTAATCGCCATGCACTACACCAACTCCTTTATCCATCGGAAATTTCAAGGTTAAACACCACGGGGCCAAAGCTATCCTAAACTCCTCCAGGGCCTGTCGGCCCAAAAACACATTATACGGGGAATCAACATCTAGAACGATGAACGGCAGGATCCGTACCCTCCTACGTTCACCTTCTCCTAACTCAACTGGTAATTCAACCAAACCTATTGCATCAGTGGCTGCACCACTAAAGCCGTGAATGTGGGCTTTAGATGGTTTTAGATCCTTCGCCTCCATCTTCATTTGGTCGTACGCCTTTTTGAAGATAATATTCACAGAACTCCCACAATCAATCAGTATCCTTCTCACAAACGCTGGCCCAATCGTAGCCGAGATGACCATCGGCTCAATGGTAGGTGCCTCCACCTGATCGACATCTCTGCTCCTGAACACTATATCATCCGTCATCATTTGCTGCTGTTTAGCTGGGGTCCTATCTTCTGTGTTTGAGCAGCATTCAAAATCTGCATGCTTTAGGGAACTAGCATAACGCTCCATTTCTTGCTAATTCTTGTCTGCCAGGTGAGGCCCACCGACTATCATGTTTATGACTAATCTACCTCCAGTCCGAACGGGTTCCTCAGGTCGATGTGGAGCCTGTCCGCGATTCGGATCGGATGCCTCCTGCCCGCCTTCCTACGGGTTCTTAACAAAATGCTGTAACTTTTTCTAGTGAATCAGCTTTTCTATAGCATCGTGGAGGTGTCTACATTCCTCGGTATTATGCCCGTAAGTCTCATGGAAGCGACAATATTTACCAGTCTGTTTTTGTTCCTCGGTGGATTCTCTTGGGCGTGGTTTTTGGTATTGGAAAGTATTACAAGTTGACAAATTAATATTCTCCAGAGATGCGTTCAGAGGAGTGTATTCGTTGTATGTTGGGATCCTTGGTTTCCACTTTCATGCTTCCCTTTTCTTACTAGAACTTCCTCCTCCGGATCCTTTAGACTGCTCGGGCTTGTTTTGAACATTGACCTGGACCTTTCCAGAGTTGTCGCCAGATTTTTTTTACCACAATATTGCTCTACACCGTCTCCTTACCAGGCCCTAGCACACTGCCTCGCCTCGTCCACATGGCTTCCTCCCTTCTCATGAATTGGTGCGACTTTGAATAAAAACGTTCTAAGGTAGCCGGAGGTTTTCCTGCCAGCCAATCACCAAACTCCGAGTCCGGATCTACTCCTCGCATCACGACCATAAGAATAACGTGGTCATTCGGGTTGCTAACTTCAGTAGCAGCAACATGAAATCTCTGTAAATACTCCTTTAATGACTCCCCTGGAGCCTGGATCACACTGGATAAAGACATCACGTTCTTTGGGTGAGTGGTATGAATTTTGAACTGCTCCACGAATTTCATCACTAACTCATCAAACTTGGAGATCGATCCCGGAGGAAGTCTGGTGAACCACATGGTAGCGATTCCAGATAAGGTTATTGGGAAACATCTACATTTAGTTGCATCGTTTGCCCTAGAGTCCATCATCTACTCGTATCTCATTACATGCTGTCGGGGGTCAGTCTTCCCTTCATATGCTGGAATGGTCGGCATATTGAACTTTCGGGGGTACTTAGCCTGTAGGATAGCATCTGTGAAGGGAGTATGGCTCCTAGATATGCCCCAATCATCATTGGATATGCCATGATTTTCTCTCATCAGCTGTTTGACCATAGTTGATAAATCCAGGATCTGGATGGGAGATGGCAAGTTGGACTTCGTCCTGTGTGACCGTTCTGGCCGGTGCCTCCTTGGTAAGTGATCTCCCAAATGGATGTCTTGGGGACCCGCTTCACTACGACCCTGGCGTGGTGGTGCACCAGCTTCCACCTGTGCTCCAGATCTTAAGTTTCCCACTCCGGTTTGAGTGCGATTTTCCCGGAGCAAGTGAGGGGTCGCGGTTCCAGGTAGAGAGCCCAGACCATTTCTGTTGGACTGCTCCGCCGCACCTGTTTGTGCTGTTTCAATCCTGCGGCGTCTACGCCTGTGATGTTCATCAGACGAAGTGGAGCTGTTAGATAATAAGTAGGAAGCAGGGCTTCCTCCAGCATTTTGATGCTGTTGCTGAGTGATCTAGGTCATGAGATTGGCGTTAGCTTGAACTTGTTCGTTAAGTTGTCTCCTACTTTCCACGAGTTCTCACATCAGCTCATTGAACTCTGTCCTGGTGACAACTTCTGTTTGGTTTAGGACGGTGGCGGTCCCTGCACCTGGATTAGGTTGTTAATTACTGGGTCCCACTTGTTGGACGCTGGCGGTCTCGTTGACATCCGCATTGTGCGAGGCTGATCTAGTACGTGGTCATCCCATTTTACAGTTTTCTACGAGAACTCTAAGTAGTATCTATGGACTCTTGAGAGTGAATTTGGATCTTCTTTGGGGGATTTCTTCAATCCAGTAGCGACAAAGTAGATTCTAACAGCCTAAGAATGCACGGTTCTCAATGAAAGCACCAAAATATTAGCACCAAAATTGGTCACTAACACCCAAGAAAAGATTTGTGTAGAGAGATTAATGAAGATAGTAAATTAAAGCAGAGGAATGTATGCAAAACTAACTGCAGAAACAAGAATACCAGAATTATAGTGGTTCGACGTAACTGCCTACGTCCACTATTAATGTAATCTTTATTGCTTTTCTTAAAGACTTGAATACAGATACAATCCATAAAAAAATAACTTGAATACTAGTTTGAACTGAAAGAAGCGAATACAAAAAATGGCAGAGTATCCCTGGAGTTCTCAAAAAAGGTCCCTTCAACTGTGCCCATGCCTCTCTATTTATAGATGAAGATAGGCTGAATTCCCTGCGCAGGCCCAAGACCAAGGTAGCTCGGCCCATAGATGATAATCTTGAGTCGGCCGGCCCAGGCATTCCGAACGACTTTCGGCCGACCGAGAAATGCCGAACCAATATGGCTGGTCGGTGGTCATTTGGCAAACGACTCGAAGTAAGCTCTCAAAGGACTCAGAGTAACTCGTAGTGGATCTCGAAGTAAAGCGGTGCCGAGCTCCTCACTTCGCTGTTGACTCCAAGAATAGGCTAACTCCTTCACCTTGCACCGAACCAGATACACTGAACACTCATGCCGAACCATTCTTGACCGAATGACAATATCTTCCCAACCACGACCGAACGATGCCTACTGACCCGTCTAGGCCGAACGACATTCGCTGGACCATCCAGACTGAACCACTTTGTCTCCCCATACTGGCCGAACCACTCTGAACAAAACTCTCTGAGGCCGACCCACAAAATACCGAGCCACTCTTCCTTGAGTATCTAGACCGAACCATCCCGCCTTTCCTTCATTGACCGAGCGAGTCATGTTGACCAATCTTGACCGAAACGAAGTCAGCCGAACGACCAAGGCCAAATCACACCGATCCACGATGTTCGAAATCTCCTCGACCAAACCACTTGTTTTCGCCAACCTTGGATGATCCGCCCTGGCTTCACTTCAACGCTGAGTTGCCTTGGCCGATCCAGTGCTACACATACCGAGCCACATACAAATCGACCCGAACTCTAGTTTCACTAGTCTCTTATACTTCCACCTCTTCCTTAACTTAAGTCTCGTCCAAATTCAACCATAGGCTTTGTGACTATCGCCATGTAGCCAAGCCAAAGTGCCGGGTTACAGCTATATGCAAACTCCACCAAATGCAAGTGGTCATCCCACGAGCCTCCAAAATTGTCAATGCAAGTTCATAAGAGATCTTCCAATATACGATTTACTCTCTCGGTTTACCCATCGGTTTGCGGGCGATAAGCTGTACTGAGATATAGCTCTATCCCCAATGCCTCTTATAATATCTTTCAAAATCCACTAGTGAATAAAGGGTCTTGGTCATTGACAATGCTCTTCGGCACACCATGGAATCGCACTATCCATTTCACATACAACTTGAGCAATTTGGATGTCATTCTACTAGAATAGACGGGTATGAATTGGGCACTCTTCGTCAATCTATCGACTATGACCCAAATCCTATCATACCCAACTTTAGTCCTTGGTAATCTATCAATCAAATCCATCAAAACTTGTTCCTTTTCCACTCGGGAACTTCAAGTGGTTGCATCAACCCCTTGGCTTCTTCTACTCTACCTTTACCAACTGACAGTTCACATACTTCGAGATGAATGTCCCAACATCCTTCTTCATCCCTTCCCAATAATATGTTTGCTTCATATCATAGTACATCTTATTACCTTCAGGATGTATAGTAAACCTAGAGTGATGGCACTCTCGTAGAACCTCACATCGCAATCCATTTACATCGGAAAAAAACATTCTTCCATCCTTACGGAGACAACCCTCTCGGTCGAGTTGGTACTGCTTCATCTCCTCAGACTCTGCTCCTTCTATTTTTCCCTTGATTTCCACTAGTTTAGAATCTTGCCTTTGACTAGTACCGATCTTCTTAATCAAAGTAGGTCTTATGGTCAAGCTTGCCAACATCTCTTGCTCTAAATCATAATGAGGTCTGATGTCGTAACCAGCAATATGCTCCAACTGCTTCCACTCTATGAACATCGCTCCCAAATTGGCATGTCTTCTACTCATGCATTGAGGATTGTATTTCCCTTACTAGGCATATAGGAAATGCCAAAGTCGTAGGAGGTCGGGAATTCCAACCATCGATGCTAGTGAAGGTTGAGATCCTTTTAGGAGAAAATGTATTTCAACAACTTATGGTCAGTGAATAGCTTAAACTTCTTTCCTAATAGGTAATACCTCCAAATCATCGAATCAAACACTATCACCACCAACTCCAAATCATGAGTTTGATACTTCTTCTTATACGGTTTCAGCTATCGACTAGTGTAAGCGGCAACTTTTCCCCTCTGCATCAATCCCGCACCTAGTCTAATATCACAAGCATCTATGTATGTTGTCGACTCCTCATTCCTGCTAGAATAGTGAATACTGGTGCACTCGTCAACCTCTCCTTTAGTCTTGTAAACACATGCTCGCACTTTACATCCTAAGCAAAAGTCTGGTTCTTCTTCATCAAATTGGTCAACAGTGCTGCTACTTTTGAAAAGTCCTTGATAAAACATCTATAGTATCCTACAAATCCCAAGAAAATCCTCACATCAGCAGCTTTCTTGGGTTGGTTCAAATTTTGAACCGGTGCCACCTTGGCAAGATCTACTACGATGCCCTGCTCGGAAGCAATATAACCAAAGAATCTCACTTTCCTCCTCTAGAAGTGACACTTTGGAAACTTCGCTTTCAACCTGTGCTTCCTCATTATTTTGAGCACGATCCTCAAGCGCGTCTTATGTTCCTTCTCTATCCTAGAGTAGACCAAAATATCATCCATGAATACACGCACAAACTTTTTCAAATGATCCCTGAAGATGCATTTCATGAGATCGATAAAGTATGTTGGAGCATTAGTCAACCCGACCGGCATAACCAACCATCCATAGAAACTAGACAACGTAAGAAATGTGGTGATCGGCACAGTCTCCTTTACTACTCTCAACTTGTGAAATCCTATCGCCAAATCCAATTAAGAGAACACCTTCACACCGTGGAGCTAATCAAACAAGTCATCAATATGCAGAAGTGGATATTGGTTCTTCCTCATCACCTTATCCAGCTCGTAATCTACACATAACCTAAGGGAGCCATTTGCCTTAGTGGCGAATAATATAGGTGCATCCCAGTTAAATATACTCCTACAAATGAACCATTGATAGAACAGGTCATTCACTTGCACCTCTAACTCCTTCGGCTTACTAGGTGTTATACGCCTCAGAGGAATAACTATCGATCTAGCATCCTTCACTAAGTCTATGTGGAACTCAATCTCTCGGTGTGGTGGTAATCCGGTCAACTCCTCAAACACGTCTGGATACTCTATAATGATGGGCATTGATGATAACTCGTCCTATGGGACCTTGAGCGAACATAGAAAGCTGGCCATAACCCCATCCTCTGGTAGTTAGCTAATCACTACTATCTGCCCCTCCACAGCCCCAATTATTACCAATAGCTTCTTGCAATCCACCACTAACGCATACTTCCTCGGCCAATCCATCCCCAAGATAATCCCGATCCAACGAAATTCAAAACAAAGCAATTACAAACAAAAGAGCATCCATGATCGATAATACCAAACCACAACAAACCATACACAGGCTAGTGGATTCTCCAACATAGTTCGTCATAATCGAAGGTCGGTCAACAATTTCGGCTTTCAATTCCAATTGATTTACTTGGTCACTGGATATAAAGAATGTGAAGCTTCAGTATTAAAAAAAACATGTATAGGAACATCATAAATGGAAAGCATACCTTGAATAATGACACTCTACCCCTTCTCCTTCACCAAGAGAGCACTCGACGAAGTCTGGACGACATCTAAAGAAAATGCCTTCATAACTTACTTCTACTATGTTGGTTCTAGGCAATTATTTTGCCTATATCCAAAATTACCATAACTGTAGTACTTTTTCTTTCCATCAGCTCTACATTCTCTAATCAAGTGGCCTTTATCTTCGTAACCATAACAGATACACTTAGTCTTCTTCTGTGCATTCTTTCCTTGAAACTACTTTCTCCTACAATTCCATTTCTTCTTGCCTTCGCCACCTTGTTGCGGTTTTGGCTTTTCTAAAAATATAACGGCTAATTTGGACTTGGGTTATAAACTCTCCTTGTTAAGAGCTTTCTCAACAAGTCTCTCAAATGGCTCGTCGATGTGACTCCCTAACTTCTCCCTCAAATAGTCATCCAAACCTATAAGAAACTTCTCATTCTTCCAAAGTGTTAATGGAAGAAATTCCTTATTTAGATAAGGCATAAAACTCATCAACATACTCAAAGACAGTCATGTCTCCCTGCTTAAAATCAGCAAACTTCCTGAATAACACCGACTTTTAAGATGCTGGAATAAACTACTCCTCGAAGCGGATTTTGAACTAATCCCAAGTAAAATGATCCTCAAGAGTAAAACCCTAATAACATTCCACCAGTTCACGGCTCTCCTCTGAATATGTTGAGAAGACAACCTTCTCTTTATTGCATAATCCACTTTGAGGTCATCAAAAATCCTTTCGTATGTGTCCAATCAATTCTACACTTCCATAGCCGATTTTGTTCCTTGGAGTGGTTTCCACCAAGACTGGTAAAATTCTTATTTAGCTTAGCGAAATCGACTTTAGACGCCTGCACTGGAGCACCACCCTAAAATTATAATTTAGAGCAGCCAATTGGGCATTTTGTAGCATGGTTGCCATCATTGCGTTGAACGTCGCCTTCAAGTCAGTGTTAGCAGTCCCCAAACCCACTCCTCCTAATTCCAGGGATGAAGTTCCTTGCATTGTTTCCTGTATACCAGCTCATTCTTGATCTGTAACAAGAATGATCAGTCTCTCATAAAGAAAATTGCATCTATGGTACCTATGTGTGAATGCTAATTATATACTATATATACTACTATATAGTTTTAAAAACCAAAATATATAACAAGTACGCTCTTTCTCATACACATACAGATATATATATATATATGTATGTATGTATGTATGTATGTATGCACACTTCGATCTAGTGTAGGGTGGTAACTCCTTCCCTATCTCTACTAGACTAACTTAGGTTAATTTTGTAACCTATGCTTTGATACTAATTCTAATGACTGCTATACACCAGTGGCACCTAATGTAACTAAATAGTGTGCTACTATAATGCTCCTTTAATGTAATATGATTGTCAAGGGAGAAACGAAATAAAACATCACAAACCCATTGTATATCTCACAGTACAGCGAATAAAATATAATATACATCACGGATATAAAACAGGAGAGACGGTAAAAACTAAGTGAACCAAATATTGGAGCACAGATCTACAAAGTTATACAACATAGTAATAAAGTTCATACAAGTGGTAATGAACCCAAATAAAACTATCTCAATAGTAAAACAAACACTGTCTAGGCTCCACAGTGTTGCATAACGAAATAAGCAATAGTATATCCACATATAATACAAGAAAGCTCTATCTAGCTCATCCTCTATACATCCACCGTGTATCACCTAGATCTGTGATCTGGTCTTCTCATTTAAGAGTACCCAAAATAATAAGAAGTAATGCATAAAACCTCAAGTTAGACAACAGTCTAGTGTAAGTGATAAATTAATCTCAAAGTGCTATACTACTCGATATAGTAAGGAACAAGGATATACAAATCATACCTAACATATCCCAACAACCAAAGAGTTAGCTTATAATGAACGTAAAATGCTACTCTACAAACATCATAAAAGTGTACTACAACCTAAGTACAATGGCGGGTGCCCAGGTATCCCAATCCACAGTACCTACCTCAAGTGAAATCCATAGAGTGATAGACTATAGGGGAAAACAAACAAAGAAAACATAACATCCATCAAAAAATCCTTACTATCACTTAGTGTGCCTTTGATAACTGGTATGGCCATTACTCTGGTAGGGATTATTGGATAAATCCATATTTTCAATGTACTTTTTAATAGTTGAAAGCTGACACTAGACCCATTCAATTGGTTCAGGTTATATGGATCCATTCTACTTGCTTGGGATAGCCATACTAAGTACCCAATGAGTGTCCTCATAATAACCATGCTTTCAAGTACATCAGAAAACACTCCGAGTATCAACGACCCCTTAGCACGTGTATTTGAGGCCTTTCCTTGCTCCATCTAGTTTCCATTATCCCGAATAAACCATTACACGTTCCTTCTTTCCACAATACGACCATTTAACATCCAATCCAACGGTCACCCTTCCTAGAACCTGCCTCATCATCGAAGTCCTAAAGCTATCATTCTACATAATGGTACTACATCGCCATTGGACCCCAACTAAACAAACAAGCATTATCGGTATGACCTGTAGAGACCCTACATCCTTCCCTGGAAGTCTCGTCGCTATTGGACCTAAATATTCAGATCGGTACCGACCTAAAGTGGTTGGTGCAAACTAAAAAGTTGACTAATTTTGGGTCCTTCAGCCTCCATGAAGTCCCTTTCCTCCAATGCTCGAGCTTCTAAGTTACCAATCCCTCACCATTGCCTGGAAAAGAGGTCGGTACCGATCTGAATGTATCGAGCTCTATACTTAGCCAAAATCTATATTTTGGTTTATGAATCTCCTTGCTCAAATCGTCCTAAAGCATGCCTTGAAGTTTCTTCCCATTCTGCCCGAAGCACTATATCCACCATGACTTAATTACACTTTTTCCTTTGGAACCTTATGCACATTCCTATGAGCTTGAAGCTAACCCTGAGATTTTCTAGCCTTAGCCCAAAGCAGGAACCAAAGTCTTTAACTCGACCTGAAGCAACTCCACCGACCTAAATTCAAACCATCATCGAACTGAATTCCTCCACCCAAACCACATGCGATCTAAAGTACAAGCTCCTTACACTCCCAAGAGCCTCTCCTCAAAGTCTCATCTGATTTGGAGTTGTTTTACCTTCATTTTTGCCTAATTTGATAACAACTTTCCTAACTTCACTAAAGCACTAGGAAATTATATCAAAACAATTCATCTAAGTATACATATCATTTATAAGCATTCACAAAACAAATACGAGCAATTCAAGCAAGACTAACATACAAATTTTAGTCTAGATCTAACTTTTTGCTGATATGACAATATGGACAAAAAGAGGTTGTAAAACCATTTAAAATCAAATCCAATCTTTTTAATTTCAACCATAATCATTTTCAAAGATGTAATTAAGCTTATAAAACATTTTATTATCAAAATCATGTTAAAATATCTATTTTAACTATATGGGCAAGCATAGAATAGTAAGAGATCAAGAATTACTCAACGATACCCAAATACCACTTTAGATCCCTAAATCTGATGTAAACAAACAATTGCATGAATTTCCAAGCACCAAATTGATGATCAATGATCCACTTTGTTAATTTCCCTTCTAGTGATAGATTTGGCTAAGATTAGTAAGGAAAAGATGATCTTTTTGATGAAATTTGGGCTAATAGAGGTATGAAGTTGTTTTAGGAAAGAGGGAAATGAATGTGATCGGTCCTTACAGCCCCGATTAAGTACAATTCCTAGAATATTTAGTGAGCCTAAATGTGGGCATAGTTTAATTGCCCACAAATCTGTCTAGTAGAAAACAGAGTTTAAAATGGTCATTTCTCCTAAACGGTAAATCCGTTTTCCTATTATGACCACTCTATGGAAAGAGAAATCATAAGCCCAATCTAATGGAAGTAGTTTGAAACCCTAATTCTGCTCCCATCAAAAGTTATTGGCTTTACAAGAATTTATGGATCCAAAATGTTCGATAAATATTCTAAAGGTGGAAAATGTCCCTAGTAGTCATTTGCCAAATTTTAGAGTCATACGACATCATATAAATTAAATAATAACATTTTACGATCCTCCAATGCATAAAATACAGATTGTTACAATAATTACATCAATATAAGTATCTCAAGTGCATCTATGTCATCCAAAGCCATGCACATAAAATGTCACCCATCGAAACGAACAATGACTCATCACATCAAATGGCACAAGAATGAAATGGGTGAAACGTCAGTTAACAATCTAACATCTAACAATCACAACAATCTATAATGTACATCTCGACTACCAGCCCTAGTGAGAAATAGTAATTCTCGATTGTATGGCTCTAATAGATATAAAAACAATATGATATGTAGACTCCTAATATAACATATAAACATGCCATTACAGACAATAGAATACAAAGATCTATCTCGACCAACAGTTCTAGCGAGAGAAAGTAATCTCAACTGAATGTCCCTAAAAGGTTTATAAATATGCAGTACATCAATAGATCTCTCAGCCATAGGCTCTAAAAGAGATAATAGATGAGCACACAGCTAATCTGCAATGTTATAAAAAGGCAACATGCAACTGTCTTGGGTTACGCTATCTCAAATGATAGATGAGCACGCAGTTGGTCTTTAATGTTATATACTCATCGTCTTTGGCGAGTTGACAACATCAAATAACTCATAAGAAATGGATCTACCTAAGTCATCCAAATGGGAGACTGACATACCACAACACTGCTTTAGGAAACACTAATGACCGCATCTCTTTTCCTACAGTCGTTAGTCACTCCCAGAATCATGACACTCATATCCATCATATGCAATAGACACGCTGCAAGTATACACTACACATTGGTTATGACTCCTACCTGCCCTTGGTTACAGACTGTTGGTCCTTAAGTGATGTTTGGGTAATGGCTCTAATGAGAGTACTAACTCTCAGCCTACAAACTCAACAAAATGACATAACAGATTCAGTGCACGACCCTACAATCAGGACCATTAAGATGGATACTGGTCTATCTGGCAGGCAAGCGCTCTCTATAGTGGCGTGAACCCTATGACATAGATTCCTAACGAATAAACTCGACTAGATGAGACCTAGTGAGAGTAATAATAAGTACTTTCAACTCCATGCATTCGAAAAAGGGTATCTCAACATAATAAATCCTCGACTACCAGCCTTAAAAGTAAATAATAATACTTGATTAGTTAGTCCGTGGAGAATAAATCTATAAATCCTAACACCAACTTGTAGCCTTAGAGAGTAAGAGACTCTCGACTACTAATCTGTATAAAAGAGTCACCTCTAGGTGAAATCAAAATTTTCCAACCCATGATACAAACAACAGTGGCATTTACTCATAAAAAGCAATCGAACAAATATTAACTTAGGCATCCCATACCACTTGGTGTTACTTTCTCGTTTACTCAGCGCTCGTAAACTACACTCGATAATATTATATGCAATAAGTCCAAATAATAACGAAGAAATATTGCCGAAAGTCCCATACCAGATGGTATTATAACTCATTTTATCCAATATCCTCATCAAACAGAAAATATAATCAAAAATAACACATAATTCATTTAGAAAAGAAGTTTGTTTTATAGAATAGATTCAAATATTCCAAAAACCTTTATATACATTAAAAAGGTAAATCACTTTTTCTCTTCCCTTTTGTACAAAACCAGGATTAAGGATTTTAGACCTAACAAATTATTTTCAAAAATCTTTTCTATATTCTAAAATCTTGAAACCCTCTTAATATTACTTATAAAGGCCATTTCAAATATTATGTTATTAAATAAGATTAATAATTGAATTTGTATACTCTAAACTGATTTCCTTCTGTTTCAAATCCATAGAATATTTTTTTGGAAACTCTTATTTATACTCCTAAATCATGAAATATACTTTAGAACTACACAATAATAACTAGAAATAATTTCATATTTTTCTAAAATTTATTAGGATTTGTAAGCAATTATTTAAGCTAAAAATAATTTTTGCTTTAAGAAATTAGTACCTTTAATAAGTTAATTAATATTAATTAAATAAAAATAATTCACAAAAATAATTTCATATTTGCAATGCATCAAACCTCTACATTCAAAATCATAGTTTTATTTAATTTTCAGGATATAATTTTTTTAAAACACACAACATTCACTGCTTAGAGTAGGATCCAAGCATGTCCACCAGTGCATCGGTCTGACCTAGACCGGTCCATCGATGTTGCGACCTAGAGCAACGTTTTCTCTAGTTCATATATTATTTTCATCATTTTTCGGCCTCCGCTCTGAATCCGACTTCGATGACATCTACTACACTTCATTCTAATATCCATAGCATGACCAATATCACATAAATAATGCAATATGAGTAATAAGAAGGAGATGAGAAATAGGTTCATGCAACAAACGAGCAAGTAAACAATTCCAAACACTTAATCCAGTCATGCAATCAAACAATTTAAACATAGATTTGTAAGTGGAGAGCACTCACCTTTGCTAAGAGAAGCTACATTCTTCCTATAGCACTTCATAGCTCCATCAACGCCCAATTTTCCCATCTATCTCCAATTTCCACCAAACCGCTCAAAGCTTTAGTTTAAATATTCCTAAGGGTGTAGAATCATGTAGAGAAGCTTGGTTTCAAATTTCATAATCTATGGTAATTTATTTGATATGATATTAGTTTTTGAAAAAGAGGAATAGATTTTTAATAATTGCATTTTGAAAGTTAGAAGCTAGGAGAATGTAAAAGTGATATATGGGAAGTGAATTTCATAGCTAAAAAATGATTCTAGACTCCTATGAAATCTAAAGGGATAAGATATTTTTCTAAGTGTAAAAGTGAGGCAAATGGGCTCATTTCCCTCATTTATTTATTTCTTTCTCTTCGTTTTCTTTTCCAGTAAATTTTTCTACCAATTATAATTAGCAAATCTCTAAACAAAATTCATATTTACTTTCCATAAGTGTTTAATATCATTCCATAATGTTATATTAAGCAACTTCCATAATTTAACCTATTTAAATAATTATCTCATATTTACTCTTTAAGATCGTTTACACAAATAAATGTATAAACTTCTTGTATAAGTAAAATAAAATTTATTTTTCCATTAAAATTAATTTGTAATCTTATTTATTTTCAATATTTAACTTTATAATAACTACTTTTAGTCTATTTTAAAAATCAATATAAGTTTATAAATATCAATTTAATTTCAAAATAATCCAAATTATCATTTATTATAACTTCAAAAATGTTTAACATAATGACTTGCCAAAAAAGTATTTAACATCAAAATAATCCATTTTAACAAATATTTTCTTCCAATATAAATAAATATCCCAATTAAACCATCATTTTATCAAATCTCACCGATAATTATTTTATCATCTAAATTCTCTTCACAAAATACTTCATCATCAAATCCCGAAGTATCAACATTTTATAATTAAATCTCATTTAATCATTTATAACTTTATTATTAATTTTATTTAAATGCTTCTCCAACGGGTTGTTACAATGCCTCTAACAACAACACTCATTTTAGGTATTTTAGTACTAAAATATTTTATGTACTTTTTGCTTCATTGTCCATGTATAATAAACATAATTTTCTACATACAAAGTCCATTCAACATTTTATAAATAAGTATACAACGTTAATTATATGTGAATTAAAAATTGATAATTGAAGATAGGAAGTGATAGGCTGCACCAATAGCTTGAAAGATTTTCAAGTTAAATAATTTATAGTGAAATAGAATTTTATCATTAATTATCTTCATCATAAAATTTTTGTTTCTTTGATATGCTTGATATTTTTGGTAATGGTATTCACAGGTAGCATTTAATTTAAAATTTTGAACCTATTAGGAATATTAGAATAATCTAAATATCTATTTAGATCAAATATGTATCATAGACTAAGCTTCTACAAATTTTGATCACATTTCAAATTGATACCTTAAGAAAAATACCGAAGCATACCATATATGCATAGCATAAATTTTGCAAACAAATTTATGTATTTTTTAGCATCTACTTAACCTCATATTTCATATTTTGCCAAAAAAGATAATTAAAATTGCTTACAGTAAGTGTTGTAAATTTATAAATGTCGTGCTTACTAGTTTTCAAGTACTTCCAAAAGGGGTTCAATCTTTCATCATAGTTTTTATTTATTGATTGAAAGGTCTAGGGTTCGAGTTCATATAGCTTTAATACATTCCACTAACGAAAGATTGGAAATGGATGAGTGCTCTCCTATTTCGACTTCCTCAGAGCCTCCGGTAATCTTATTTAATTCACATGACAAACCCATAAAATTTTAAATTATATAAATTTAATTATAGTTGGATCGAACCTAAATGTATGCATAAAATTATGTTAATTTTATTTAAATTAATCTGTTAAATAACAATAAAATAATAATTTATTAATCAATTAATTTATTATAAAGATAAGCCATAATAACAAAATAATTGAAATCTTAATTTTATGTTAAGGTTAATTTGGCCAAATCCATAAATCTATTGCTGATCTGATATCTTGGTCAACACTACAATTTTGATTTGAAGTTGAGGTCATGGAGTGCAAATTTGAAAGCTGATTTATAGTAAAGCAAGAAAGGAGGAAATAAAAGTTAATATAATGTTGTAAAGTATAACAAAGAGTCATGTGGTTTGGAGTCTAATTCCTACTCACATGGGAAATTTTGCTTAAGGAGACTTTTAATAATATACAAGCTTTATTAAGGAGACTTTTAACAAAACACAAGCTCTCGTAACAAACGTTACATCAAGTTGACGCAACAAACATTACAAAATGATTATAGAATTGGAATAAGGGAGATTTTAGAGAAACATTGTTGGGTATAGAAGAGATGTGTTTCTGGTATAATGTCACCTATCATTTATAGTTACATCAAGAAAATCGTTGTTGTTACAAAATGTGTGATTGTTCATATAGTTGGACGATCTCCATGTGATAGCATCCTCGAACACCCTAATTTTTTAACATCTAAAATTAATATAAAATCAAATAAGATAAACTTAAACACTAATCTCATATGTCAAAAACCTTAGGACGTTAAGTGAACAATTTGTTCATCTCGCTTCATGCCTTCCCAGTAATATAGACGTTGCATATCAGCATACATCTTGTTGCTTCCTGGATGAATAGTATACTTAGAACTGTGACACTCAGCTAGAATGTCCCGCCTAAGCTCTGGAATAGAAGGCACGACTGATCGGTTCTTCTTACGAAGACAACCGTGAATATCGATGCTGAAATCCCTCATCTCAATATCATCATGTCAGACTTACACTTCTGAATAAGAGCAGATATATCAGAATCTTGCCGCTGAGCCTTGGCAATCCGATTCAAAAGAGTAGGACGAGCTTCCATGCTATATAATAGAATAGGAGAGTTTGAAGCAGAAGCAACGTTGGCTCGAATTTCTTGCTTCTTATGACTTTGATATTCAGTATACCCCGAGCAAGGGGAATCGAGTAGCTGATGCTTTGAGTCGAAAGCAATCAGTTGTTGTTTCCATGATGCTTGTAGAATGGAAAGCTTTAGAGATTCACCAACTTTAAATACAATTAATTTAACCTCACAGCAGAAACTAACAATATTCTACTACTTTAGTAGTGTACAATATAAAATAAAATTACAATAAATATAACATCTATAACCATACTTATATCCAAATACATTGATCATCAAACAATGCTAACATCATATGCCATCATAAAACAAATATAGTAAATAATCAATCGGTTGTTGCTTACATCAATCTTCCATTCCCTTTCCATCATTTTCGCCTGCAAGCTTAAAGATACATAGCTATACAAAGTGAAAGGGAAAATGATGTTAACTAGTTTAGGGTTGTGCTAATTTTTATAAACCCCAGCCCAACTCATGGGATCTAGTGGTTATTTGCATAAAATAAAGACTGCTTACGTACCCTTTCAAGATCAAATCCATGTAGTTCTATTTTTCATACCTGGAACTGCTCTTCTCCTACAACCATAAATGTTTTTACATGATAATATATCACTAACACATCAACACAACCATCTACGTACATCTATCATATCATTTACAAAATGGCAATGAAAAATTGGTAGCAATATCTTTACATGCATAAACAAAAAAGAAACTACCAAATCCATATTCGTACCATGTACAATCAAGGGTTACCCAAACACAATCATCCAATCATCAAGTAACTATATAAACCCACAAACAATAAACACAATAGTCATACATCAGATGACAGTAACAAGCATCGGCGATATTAACAATCATACATGCAAAAAAATGGTAAATTCCAACAATAATATGTATACCATCATCAAATAAATACAAGTAAATAACAATTACCCATCCAAATGCTAATATATTGTAATCATTTCCAAAAGAGCATGTCCATAATAATAAACACTGAATTACATGACCAATAATCTATAACAAGTGGTATCACTTCATTTCTCGTACAATAAATCATTCTATTATAGTTTATAAATTCTTCAATTATATTATTACTACCCTCTAGTAGTAATAGCAAACCATAATGTTTAAGTTTATATATTTAGATTTTATTTTATTACTAGTATCTGACCAAAAATATTGACTACTCTTAAAGTCCATTCATTTAACAGATAAACTGTTTATTTAATAATTGTTCCTTTAACTTACATAAATGAATTTATTACCATTTATTTAAATATATCGTTTTCTTCTCTTATATTAAACCTTTTAATTATTATTTTAATATTTGACTTTAAAAAATTTGTAGCATAAAACACTAATTTACTCTCAATTTTATTATTATTATTATTTAATAATTCCCTCATAAATTCATAAATATTAATATTATACAAACTTACTTTTTAAATAATCCTATTACAAGTGTTATTTATAAATAATTACATGTGCTTATGATAGTTTATGTGTAGGTTTCAATAATCTACTACAAACTTTTAGGCTATGCCTTATACTAACTAGCCAACTATACACTATAACGACTTTTACATTTAACTATATAAATTTAATTTTTAACAGTTTAATATGTAAATACTCATCCAGTCGATATAAAAATTATACAGAAAGCATTACAGTCTAATTTAATTCAATCATTTTGCATAATCAAAATATCAAAATACTTAAACCATCATAAAATGAGCATAACTAATGGATATAATTATCAAAAATGGATATCTATTTAATATTTTAATATTAAAAAATGTGGATATTTATAATCCTTGAAATCTGCTAAGGCGCTTTCACCAGCAGTCTAAAAACATACCAAAACACATGTTAAAATGCTTGGAATCTCACCATGAACCTAACATAATAAACCACGCATGATGCTGAAGTCATATTTAAAAGTTGTAATGGTTAGGAGGTTCTACGTTTAATATATAGTTATTTAAAAGTGAATATTAGGCTCAGGTCCCTAGTAAGTTTCAAAATACACAAAAACCCCAGTAAAAAAAAAGTGTGTAAATTAGGTCCCTAGAATTAAGTTGCTAAGTAATTGCATATAGTTATGCAATTTTTTGGTGAATAATTGCGGAATTTTCCGCAACTTTTTGAAAAAATTGCGTTAATTTCCGCAATTTTTTGGGTGAATAATTGCGGAATTTTCCACAATTTTTTGAAAAAATTGCATAAATTTCCGCAATTTTTTGGAAGAATAATTGCGGAATTTTCTGCAATTTTTTGATATAATTGCATAAATGTCTACAATTATTCACTGAATAATTGCATAAGTGTATGTCATTATTCAGTAACTTAATTCTAGGGACCTAATTTACAAACTTTATTTTACTGGGGTTTTTGTGTATTTTGAAACTTATTAGGGACTTGTGCCAAACTGTCCATATTTAAAATTCCAGGGCTTCCATGTAAAATTGCCTTTTCTTTCTCACGATGGACTTAATTGGGCACACACCTCAAGCTGCAATTTTGACTACTACCAACGCTAACCACAACTTGTTGTAGCAAGACCTAACCATGCCACAACCACTGTAATACCCAGAGAACTTGAGATATATTATAACTAAATACTATTAATATGACAATGATAAATTTTAAGTTAGTTGGTAAATAATTATATATAAACTAAGAAGGGGTAAACCGGTCATGTTTCCAATTGTGAAATTTGATGATGAAACCTACATCATTGCGACATCCTCATTTTTCTAATTCATGTAGTATATTCATTTGCTGGATTTGTAGGTCATATAAAGGAGATATGAGTGATTTTGCGATTATTTGATTTGGCACCAACTATTCAAATTTCAAATTAAAATTAAATTTGGTTGGAACTTTTTCCCTCTACAAGTAAATACTAGCCTAGATCGTAAGTTTTACTCTTTCAAACCATTTTCATCGATTCATCCCTTTCCCTCTGCTTCATCAATTTCAAGCTTCAATATCTTGCCGATTTCATGATAGATTCTCACGAATCCAGTGGTAAGCTAAGAAGTGCGGAGAATACTATGATTGTATATAACTTTGGAAGCAGCAATCGAAGGATTGGAGGTGCAGTTGATCGAACAATGGAGGACTAGAGGTTAAAGGTAGTTTGATGAATGATTCTTCTTTGATCTTCGATATAATGAAAATTTGATTATATAATAATGGTTTGGGTCTGATTATATGCTAAAATATAGTTAATAATGACTTATTTTGATTTATAGTAAATTGAAGAAACGTTAGCTGTAATCAAATAAACATGGTTAATAGCTCAAACTAAAATCTATAACCTAATTCCATTTTAAACTAACCCAAACACCAAGGAAAATCCTAGTATAGTTAAAGTGTGTTGAATACAAAACAAATTGGAGAAGGTTCAGAATGAAATAGTGGAAGAACGGAGGAGAAATAATCCAAAAAGATGTGAAATAACAATCTAGGCTCACCATATGTTGACATCCACGATATAACTAGTCGACTTATTACATGTTGACTGGTCATACCCGGGGCAGTCCATCGGTGGGCTCTACTTGGGTTCAATTTGAACATGCACCAGAACTGGTGCATATATTATCAATTCGAGCTTCGATTTTTTTGTTTTAAGCTACATTTGGAAGCAGCTTCAGAGACATTTGTCGATGCTATTGATCCAAGGAGAACTATGTTGATGCTGTTTGTCCTATGGAGTTGAATTGTATGTTTATTCCATGATGTCCACAGCTGCGACGCAGTGGAAAGGAGGCTTGGGTTATGGTAAAAAGACCTAGGTTCGATTCCTACCATGCGCTTCCCTATCCTATATAAATTTACCCAGGGGTATGGGGGCTTGGATTAGCGGATGGCTTTACTGTACCCTCCTCAGGAGTTTACCGGTCCGCCGGGTTCTCCTGGGTTTCCAAAAAAAATGTTTATTCCATGATCGAATTAGATCGATGTTGATCGGAATCTATGATATAGGTTGGCGGTAGCGATCATGTAGCGTAGTAGGCAGGTCAAAGGAGTTCACTCTCTTTTAGCGCATGAGGTAGGTTTAGAGAGGAAGGTTCGATAGACGATCATGTACCACCCAGGAAGTAGACTCCAGGTCGTGATTCTATTTGTTATGAGACATAGACGTTAAGCGGTTCTATAGCATATGTGACGGGTCTAGGACATGAGCCCAGTGCATGATAATTTGACGATATGATCCTTTACCGCGAACGATGGGACATCATGGATATAGTCGTTTGAGTATGATATGGTTTTTAGTGTGTAAGATGGTTTTGAGATGTGTTAGACACTTGTCATTGTAGCATTATCTTGGTAGTATACATGGAGTAGATATGATTCACTCACTTAGGCTTATGTCTAACCTACTCGTTTTTTCCTTTTTACCTATATCACTAGGTTAATTGAGCTTGAAGTCATGATGGAACAAGAGGTGTGGAATCTAATGAATATTTTGGAAATATGTGTAGATTTGGTTGTGACTTATGTGTGGATTGGGTTTGATGGTATTGTAAAGACATATGCTTATGATGTTGTGATAAACTATGGAGTTATGAAATGATAATGGTTACTGATATATCATATTTTGTTTCCTTCTGTTGTGAGATTCTGAAAGCTATTAGTTAGAGCCGTGTTAATTATTTGTTATTATATCCAAAGTTTTAAATCTCGGATTTCAATCACATTTCATCTTGGAGATTTTAGAAACATAATCTCGTATCGGGGAAGATCTTGGATGAGATGAATTCATCTTGGGTGTTTGTCTCAGAGTTCCATCTCGAGTCTTAAAGCTCGTCCGAGAACCATCTGAGGGTATATGATATGTTAAAAATCAATATTCTTACATAATATTTTTTATGGATGCTACCATAAAAATAATAATTTAAACTTGGCTTGGAAAATCACTCTATTGTTATTAATCTACGAAAGAATATTCATATTCAATAATTATAATATCTTAAACTA
Source organism: Allium fistulosum (assembly GCA_030737815.1). Taxonomy (NCBI): domain Eukaryota; kingdom Viridiplantae; phylum Streptophyta; class Magnoliopsida; order Asparagales; family Amaryllidaceae; genus Allium; species Allium fistulosum. The sequence continues at coordinate 1,118,404,556 of CM060904.1, read as the reverse complement.
ACAGAATAACACAATACAAATAAATTATAGCTTACAACTCATAATCTGTGAACATGGATTATTGTTAGACATAACATAAAAAAGATCCAAAACATTAAACAATAACATGGAAGTAGAACATAAAACACATATATGCATAAGGAACATGCATGTAAAATAAAATGACAAACATGAAAATGCAAAACATTGTAGAACATATATGAACATATGATATAGTCATATAACTTGCAAAATGTACACAAAACATTAAAGCTTAAACATGATTCATTTCATGTCTTCTATTTACATAAAAAATACATAAAAAAGCATAATGGTAAACCAAAATAAAACCAGGCTTTTACCATTACAAGCTAACTAGGTTACATTTAGCAATTAAAAGAGGAGGGGTTAACTATTGAAATAGTAGGAGCTCATAGCAACCAGATTGTAATTTTTTTAATTATTGTTTTGGTCGGGTATGGGCTTAAATTTTAGCCCAAAAAGAAGACAAAATCTCGACCGATATTTCAATATCTCATTTCGACCGATATAGCGGTCAATATTGTCATATCTCCATCGATGTATTCGAAACGAGATTTACACCAAGGTTTGCTGTTTCATTTCAAGGGATGACCAAACCGAGATCTTGGCTGATATTTCTGAGATCTAAAATGGTGATCATATCCCAATGACTTGTCTTTTCCACCTAGGTGTTAAAGTCGGTTCGGGCATTGAACCTGTAACATCTAGTAAAATTAATAAGAAATAGCAAGTTAGATTACTCAATCAAATAAGATAAGGCTAAAAATGAGAATTCTGCAAAAGTTAGAAATTTAGCCATGAAGATTGTATTGTTGCATTCGTAGCAATTTTCTGATCAATTTCCATACATAATGTTTTGAGAACGGAGCTCAAATGAAAATGTTATAAACATTTGAAGCTTTTGGATATAAATAATTTAAATGGAATTCAAATCAAAAAATAATTAATTCCAAAATTTGAAATTTAAAAATTAACAGTAATTAGACTTGGGGATTAAGTAAACATTAAACTTAATGTTAGTATTAAAAGTATAACTAAGGAATAAAATAAATTAATCAACGGCAAGAATAAACGTTCCCAAAAACAGGATCACCACTGACCGCCTACATGGGCCGGTCGACCGGTAGTGTAGGGACGGTCGACCGCTCCCTGTGTGTGGAAGCTAGAGTTTTGTGCAAATAAAAGTGCTGGATTTTATTAGTTTTAACCGACTTAAATCCAACAGTTCTGATGCTTTCTAACCGCTACAATTAAGAGCCTAGCCCCCTCACTTTTATTCATAAGAACCAAGCGAAGCTATATCGGTCTCTTTCTTTAAAAATTTAGAAAAATACATTAGGTTTTTAGGTAAGAATTTTAATTATTTAATTATTCAATTTTTAATCCTTTTCTCCTCCAATCCTTAAATTTCTGAATCTAATTTGTATAAAATATCCCACTTGTTGTATATTTCTAAATGAAGAGATCAGCAAGAGATTAAAGCAGGCGTATCAAATCCAAAAAGAAAGAGCTACGGATTGATTATGAGTGGAAATATTAGTTTTTCATATTTTAGTAATTGTATAGTATAACTTGGATCTGATATCTACCTTTTAGGATTTTTTTATATCCAAACTTCACACTAAAACTCCAAAATTCCTTTAAAGCGAAATGCCAATTCTTAAATTTGAATCTCAATTATTCTATATTGAAATAATTGAATTGTGTAAATATTGCAATTTATTGCTTTACATTTTATTCCACTTATTATCTTTTCTTTGGATTTGATTAAAGGTTTAAAAAAGAAAAATTAGGAAATGGCGTGTAAGGTATGGATCTTTTGTTTATAGTTTGCACCGCCTATTTCCGCAATTTAAATAGAATTTCCTTTTTTAATTTATACAAAGAAGTTGAACAGAACATAAAAGTATTTGAATTGCAAGCTTTTATCAATGATGATTCCATTATTTTAGTATATAGTAAGTTGGTTAAGGATATTATTTTATACAAGTCTATTGATTTAATTATGGATATCAGATATATGGAATATGTGTTGATATGAAATTGAACTTGTATAAATTTGAAGTTTTTACATTTAAAACATTAGTTTAGGGTGTAATATTTGCACGCTTATTTAGACGCCCAAGTATGTGTATGTATGTGCGTGTGTATATATACATAGATACATACATACATATACACACACACACAAATATGTATATATATGCACAAATGACATACGATTATCACGTATTAATTGCGTAGTCAATATAATATTAAATATCATTAAATTCCCCTTAGGAAAGTAATTAATTGTAAATGAGAAATAAGAGTTTTTCTTATGAGCCCTTGATTTGTAATGCGGTGAGATATGGGATAGTATATTAAAATAGTGTTTTTGATTGTGACTAATTTACACGGATGCGAGGTCATCCAAAAGCACATAGAAGTTTTCCCAGCTAATCTGGTTACCAGTAGTGTGACTTTGGGACTGATGTGAGACGTTGCCTATAATAAGTCACCATAGAGAACGCGAAGTTGGTCCCATTTTATAGGGTAAACCTGCTAGTTAATATAGCTACCGGTACCTACGAATAGTCGAACTAATGTGAGACGTCAAGGTACGTTATATGTCATAATACGAAGCATCTGCTTCGGGGATTAAAGGCAATAAGTGGCATATTGAGTGGTTATATGTCATAATACGAAGCATCTGCTTCAAGGATTAAAGGTAGTAAGTGGCAGGTCGGAGGACCCGCCTCTTCCCTATAGTAGAAGTATTAAATGGTCAGGGTAATCGGTTGGGCATGGTAGAGGGTGTCTTAGTAAGGGCCCGCTTCAGCGTTGAACTAGTAAGTGGCATGAAGAGATTCCATGCAATGTCAACTAGAAAGTACGAGAGTGGAGTCCACCTTGGGATATGTAGTAAATGAATGGGACCTGCCTTAAATAAGGTATTAGATGGTCAGAGTTTGCCTAGTTTTCATAAAAAAATGTATTAATTGGCTTGGGTATTATCTCTTGCATTGTTAGGACATTATTGATGATGAATATGGGTTATTGGGTTGAAAGAGTAATGAACTAGAAAAGCCTTCGGGCTTATGGTCTGAGAATTTATAATATGGTTAAGATACATAAGACATATTCTTGTTTGAATTATACTGCCCGAGTACTATTTAGAAAAGATTGAGATTTTAATCAGCGGGCATTGTTGTTCTGACTCCCTCCTCATTACAACATAGGTTAGAGATGTTGATGAAGATTTTCAAAGGTGATGGCGGAGATGCAGACTTTTGGTAATTGTTTAGTTATTTATGTTATTTTTCTATTTTAGATGTACCCATTGAAAAATGATATATTTTCAGATTGTGCCATAGATATTTGGTGGTGGTGTTGTAGGATCGATTTCACCCTAGAGGGGGGGTGAATAGGGTGATACTAATAATAATAAAAATTAATGCGGAAACATATAAAATAATTGCAGCAAAGATAATAGCAGAATAATAAAAGCAGAAATAGAACAACATAGATTTACCCAGCTTTGGCAAAACCCTGCCTACGTGATGTCCCTAAGGTTTCTACTAGAAATTAAGTAGTCAGACGCTTACACACGTAAACTTGCGACACCCGCTATCGACTAACCTAACTCTACGCTCAAAACCCTGCCACAACTCAGCCACCGAGTTGCGAATTCTCGAACTACACCACCATAGTTCGTAGCCTAGTCACACGACTAGAAAGTTACACAGTTTAAAAAAGAAATTTACAACTGAAAAATAAAAGCTAAACAAAACCCTATTTATATATAAAGCCCAAAAATATAATCAACTAGAACCGACCCACTTAGTTAAATAAACTAGAGACTTCTCTTTTCTTTTATTTCATGAAAATATTTTCTCTGAAGCACAAAAGCTTCGGCCGATCTTGTTCTCCTCTTTCAAAATTAAGGCTTTGCTGTGTTGAAGCCGCCGCTTGATTTTCGAGCGATTGCTGATACCTCGAATGCTTCTTTGATCGATTAAATTGTTCACGGCTGCTTCAATTTCTTGAGTTCGACTGTATATAATTTGGTATGTGAATTTTTCCCGTTTACTTCCTCTGTTGTTTGATTTGGCTCGAACTCGATTCGAGTTATTGATTTGGGATTTAATTTGAGTCTTGGCTCTGTGATTTTTTGCTTTAACCCGAATGAAATTCTACCGATGATGTTAAAGGTTATTTATAGGGATCAAACCCTAAATTATCGTTCGTGTTTATTTTATTTGAATTCTTCACGTTGCTATGCTTGGCCAATGATTTTCGATTGAACGATGTCATTATTTGCTAACTTGTTCCATAATTGATGAATTTGAATTTCATTCTGATGCTTTGGGTTTTCTCTGAGTCGGTTTCATTCTTTTCTCCTATGACTTCGGCCATTTGATTTTTGCTTGAACAGTTTGAGTTGCCAGTGACTTGTTCAATTTATTGACTTGTTGAATTCGTGTTCCATTCTTGCTGGCTTTGACCCGTTCTATTTTGATACATATATTCGAATTTCTGCATATATACTTTTTTTTCTTTGAACCGTGACTTTATTTTCTCTACGACTATATTCACATTGCTGCTTTTTCAACTCCTCGACTTTGTTATTCGAACTGCTACTATTTTGGTTTTTCTGTAAACTCTGCTTCATGTTATAACATTTGTATATCATCATTCACTGTTTGCTTGGAATGAGGTTTGGTTTCCACTGCATATATATGTGTGTGTTCACGCATGTATATATGTATGTTGTGATGCCTTGTTCTGCTTGATGCTCTGTTGTTACCTCTGAACTGATGAACTCTGGTTCATGTTGATATGTTGTGTTCAATTGGTAGCTGCAGTGCCATATGGTCTTATAGTCTAGGCACAACTTTGTTGTTGCCTCTGTTTTCATGTGATGTCTCCATACATATATAATGTGTGTGATTGTCCTTTGGTATTGCAGTCTTGTTCATTACTGCATATATGTATACATGTTGTTTCCTCTTGGAAACTGCTGCATATTTCGAATGTCCTCATGTTGCATATGTATGGTTTAGATGCATGTAGAATATAGTCTTGTTCCAGTGAGTCATTGAGTTTAGTTGCTTCAAGTCTGTTTATGCCTGAGTTCTGCTTGTTTTATGTTGAGTTACTGTTTGCACTTCATTTTGATTGCACTTGAGTCATGACTGCTGTGTGGCTTTGAGCATTGCCTTGAACTGAACTGTTCTGGTTGTCACTGCATGTATACATGTGTGTTCACACATGTATATATGTATGTTAGCTTGTGCAGTTTCTTCCAGTCTTTGTTTTTTTTGAATTCATGCCTCATTGTGTTCATTTGAGTCTACACTTGCCTTTGAGCTTCTGATTTTATATGTGGAACTGTTATGTTGAGTGGCCTTGTTAGACTTGCATTGAACTGGACATGTTGTTTCCACTATTGCATTCCATATATATATATATACATGTCTGAATGCATGCATATCCTCTATCCTCTTTGAGTACTTGCATTTGAACTTGTGTGTTGTGGTCTGCACTTCAATGTGAACTGGTTTTTGCTGTTTTATTCCTTGTTTGAATTTTATTCTCTGGTTGATGGTCTTCTTCGAGTTAAAATGCCTCTGACTTGATGTATGTTTGTGCGGTCTGATTGATATTTGTCTGGTCCATCATTCTCTAGAGTCTGGTGCACCTTTCTCTGGTTCATGTTATTATTGATTTGATCGAGACTCTATGCAGATGAGTTGAATCTAGCTAATGGCTCAGGTTTGATCTTGTGCTCACCTGTTTCTAGAATTTTATCAAGTGTATATTGGTGTGCACGGCCTTAGGCATGTACAGTGATACATTGTGCATGTCACAATTTGTTAGTGTATGATGAATTCAAAAGAAATGATGACGAACAACCAAAATAACTGAGGCAAATAATATTTTCAAAATCACACATTTTATTTTACATTGCAAAAATATTTCTTTTTCAATTTTACTGCATCAGTGTTTATTTTGCAGATAATTCAGGTGCTGGATTCAATCTGGAATAAAGTTGAAGGTAAAATACGAGTGAATGAGTGATATGTAGTGAGGTGAACATTGTAAAGTGAATTTTGTGATGTAATCGAAATTGTATTGTAATTGAAAATGTATATATGTAGTGAGAGCTCAAATTTGTGCTATTCAAAATTGTAATAAAATATTTGTTTGAATAAAATATATGTTTGAATTTAAATTCTGTGTTATTTATTTTATTCGACAAATATTTATTTAATTATGTGAAAAATAAAATAGTACAATAACAAATACATTTAAATGAATATATATATATATATATGTTTATTATCATCGAACAAAAATCATATAATAGCATATTCAACAATCTCCCCCTTTTGATGATAACAAACATATATTAAGATTTTGACTGTATTAAATGTATTTGACCTTGATGAATTCCATTTGCTCCCCCTATTTGAATGCTCCCCCTACACCAAAGCTCCCCCTTCATATATGCATGAAAATAAATAAAAAAATATGCAAATGAACCTAGATGAGAATATGCAAATGAAAAAATATTTGAACTTTATTTGCCAAAATCTTAACTTTTCTCTCCTCTTTTGTTATCAGCAAAAGAGTAATAGTGTTAGAAAAATAGAGATAAAGTGATAGACATTAATACACCATTAATACCCAATAGAGTATAAATATTAAATTTCAATAAAAAATCATACAAAAATCATAAATACTCTGTTAGGCGCATATTCCACTTTAGAATGATAGGGGTGATGTCGGTATATAAAACCATATAGTTGTGTCATTTGTGGTATATTTATATCAGGAATTTGAATATCTATTAACAATGCATAACCGTTAGGACTTTTAAATGAGATTAGTAGTATTCCCAATTTTTATATAAAAATTTGAATTTCAAGCATCTTCTAACCACGCATAACCGTGAGGACTTTTAAATGGGATTGGAATCAACTCGTCTATTTAATAACCAATTTTGATATGTGTTCCATACATGCATAACCGTGAGGACTTTTAAATGAGCATGAAAGCACCTAAACAATATTCCAAGTAATTCACCCATGCATAACCGTGAGGACTTTTAAATGAGAGTGAATACTTTGGATGTTTTTATTAAAAAAATAATAATTTCATGTTTAAAATAACACATATTGACATACTATATTGGCATTTGATGAGTGATGGACGTTAGAAATATGATAAAAATAGAGATGGTCATGGAATTTTTACCAATAAATGTTATTATAAATCCTGTTTAAATTTTTAAAGAAATTTACTAAATATACCGTCTCAAGTCATAATATATGATTAATATTAGCACTCATCACTTTTTCAATCACTATTTATCTTTTCGATAATCAGTAGGGAGTCAGATTAGTTAATGTAGACATTTAAGATTAAATCCAAAAATAATTATAAAATCAAATTTTCTAAAATGACTATTCTGAAACAAAGTCAACAAAAAACTATTTTCTGGAAGGGGTTTTATATAAAAAGTGTCTGCTAATTTAAAATAAGTTAAAATGAAAATATGGAGATATTTTCATTGAAAATGATGCAACTAATGAATGTCTCAACATAAAACACATTCCACTAGTACTTTTTCTATCAACTAGGCTACCAATGTAATCTGCATCTGAATTCCTCTTTGACTCAAGGTTATCATTAGATATATATCATAGACGAAACCGTGATGTGTGCAACAAATACCTTCTAATCCTTTTACAGCTTTTAAAATGTGATTCCTTAAGGATTTGATTGAAAACGTGCACATAAACAACCAGTGAACATAGTGTCAGATCTAGAAGCAGTAAGATAAACAAATATATCCACGTGTATCTAGAGTAATCATCAACCAATACAAAAACAACATCTTTTATCACCTAAACTTGAAATATAGTTAGTCCAAGCAAATCTATATGAAATAGTTCAAGAATGAAAAGATTATTGGTCAACATTTTTGCACAAATCAGAATCATAATCAACATTTATTTCCTTATCACATAACTAGCAGAATTAAATTAGATCATGGTGCAGATTTTCACATTTAATACACTGTTCAAGATAAATGTACTATTACCTATTTTACCTTTGCGATAATTTTTCGTTGTTACCTATTGTGACTCTGCCACCTTTGTACTAGGCTAAGGAACTTTGATTTGTCGCCCATCGTGTGCCTGGAACAGCCAGAATCCAGATAACACTGTTGTTGTTCCTTAGCCTGCCACCACACCTACACGAGAAAAGATTTTTGTGACCTATTTGTTTTTATAGGTCCATGATTGTTAGTGGCAAAGGATTTTGAAAAATATGTTTGAGTAGACCCAAGACAATTTATATTTATTCCTTTTGGCACCCTGATTTGTTTGACTTTAAGGGATTTTATATCCGTGCCTTTTGGAACCTAAATTGGTATGGTTTTCACGTGTTTGGGTCTATACCAACAATTGTTGTGATTGTGTCCAAATTTTCTACAAATCATGCACTTGGTATTGACTTTATCAATTTCACTTCTAACATGTCCAGATTGAGTATACCCAAGTCCTTGTCTAACTGTATTGACGGTTTGTTTCCCTAATAACATATTTAGCGATCTTTCTCCTTTGGAAAATTTTCAACGTTGTAGACAATTATTGGACTTGTGTTTTGGGAGATTCATTTTCATTCAATAACAAAGTGCACTTTTTAATAGAATTTTCTCTCTTGGTGTTTTCACTTTCTTTCAAAATTAGAATTTCATTTTCAAGTGATTTAATTTTAATTTCTGATTTTTAAATTTCTTCTTCGAATGATGGAAACTTATCACACTTAGGGCTTTTGTTTCGATAGTTTTTAACCAATTGATCAAGCTATTTATTTAGTTATATCAAACTATCTCTTTGTGATTCAATTTTAGTGTACTTTTCCCTAAGTCGTTAAAAATAGCCATTTACTTCATGAAAATATATAAGTAATTCCGAATGAGTAAGTTTTGATACCTCGCTTGGCTCGTCATCATCACTATCAGTTATTTCTCCTTGAAGACACAGTTTTGCTTTTTAATTTTCACTGCTAGTGCTTTCATCACTTTCATCAGTTTCATCCCAAGTAGCTGCAAAACTTCTCCTTTTTGGTTTCTTTTCTTGGCTGGGTCAATTCTGAGAACAATTGGGCTTGATATAACCGGGTTTGTTGCACTCGTGACATATGATCTCCTGCTCTTCTGGATTATCTAGAACTTTGACTATTCTGCTTTTCAGTTGTTGATTTAGAGTTGGATTTCCATATTTGCGGTTCCACCTTTTGAATCTCTTTATTATCAGTGTCAATTCAGCTGCTCCATCATCATTACTCTCTGTTGTTCCTTTGAGAGCTATTGATTTCTTCCGAGTATCACCTCCATCACGTTCTTCCTTGAATTTTATTTCTAGCTCATAAGTGGTGAGATTTCCAATGAGTTCTTCAACTTTAACTTGTTTCAAATCTTTGGATTCTTGAATGGCAGTCACTTTAGCTTCGAAATTTCGTGGAAGAATTCTGAGAATTTTACAAACTATTTCCAGCTTTGTGTATGATCTTCCTAGGGATTTTGATTTGTATATGAGATTGGAAAGTCGTCCATACATTTCTTTGACACTTTCATCCTTTGCCATTGTGAAGTTTTCGTATTCACTGCTGAGCATGGCAAGGCGAGATTCTTTGACTTGGGAGGTTCCTTTGTGAGTCACTTCAAGTGTGTGCCAAATTTCCTATGCTGTTAGAAAATGCAAGACACGATTAAATTCAATTTGATCTAATGAACAAATAATAGAATTCATAGCTTCAACATTAGCATTCTGCAGTTTATTTTCAATATCTGTCCATTGATTTTCAATTTCCTGATTATCTACCACTATAGTTGGTGTCCTATATCCTGTCTCAACAATATTCCAAGCATCAATGGTTTTCAAAAAAAAATTCATTCTATTTTTCCAGTAAGCATATTCACCATTGCACATAGGTGGTCTAACTATAGACTGACCCTCAGCAAAAGCATTATTAAAAGAAGCCATTAAAAAATCAAATTTTTAAAAACAAAAATTAGTTTTTGAAAAATCAAATTTTTAAACAAAAATGGTTTTTGTTCCTAGCTCTGATATCACTTGTAGGATTGATTTCACCCTGGAGGGGGGGGGGTGAATAGGGTGACACTAATAATAATAAAAATTAATGCGGAAATATATAAAATAATTGCAGCATAGATAATAGAAAAATAATAAAAGTAGAAATAGAACAACACAGATTTACCCAGCTTCGGCAAAACCCTGCCTACGTGCTGCCCCCAAGGTTTCTACTAGAAATTAAGTAGTCAGACGCTTACACACGTAAACTTGTGACACCTGCTATCGACTAACCTAACTCTACGCTCAAAACCCTACCATAACTCAGCCACTAAGTTGCGAATTCTCGAACTACACCACCGTAGTTCGTAGCCTAGTCACACGACTAGAAAGTTACATAGTTTAAAAAATAAATTTACAACTGAAAAATAAAAGCTAAACAAAACCCTATTTATATATTTAAGCCCAAAAATATAATCAACTAGAATCGGCCCACTTAGTTAAATAAACTAGAGACTTCTCTTTTCTATTATTTCATGAAAATATTTTCTCTAAGCACAAAAGCTTCGGCCGATCTTGTTCTCCTCTTTCAGAATTAGGGCTTTGCTGTGTTGAAGCCACTGCTTGATTTTCGTGCAATTGCTGATGCTTCGAAAGCTTCTTTGATCGATTAACTTGTTCACGGCTGCTTCAATTTCTTGAGTTCGACTGTATATAATTTGGTATGTGAATTTTTCCCGTTTACTTCCTTTGTTGTTTTGCTTTGGCTCGAACTCGATTCGAGTAATTGATTTGGGATTTAATTTGAGTCTTGGCTTTGTGATTTCTTGCTTTAGCTCGAATGAAATTCTATTGATGATGTTAAGGGTTATTTATAGGGATCGAACCCTAAATTATCATTCATATTTATTTTGTCTGAATTCTTCACGGTTCTATGCTTGGCCACTGATTTTCGATTGAACGTTGTGATTATTTGATGACTTGTTCCATAATTGATGAGTTTGAATTTCATTCCGATGCTTTAGGTTCTCTCTGAGTCGGTTTCGTTCTTTTCTCCAATGACTTCGGCCATTTGATTTTTGCTTGAACAGTTTGAGTTTCCACTGACTTGTTCAATTTATTGACTTGTTGAATTCGTGTTCCATTCTTGCTGGCTTTGAACCGTTCTATTTTGATACATATATTCGAATTTCTGCATATTTTTTTTTTGTTTGAACTGTGACTTGATTTTCTCTGCAACTATATTCACATTGCTGCTTTTTCAACTCCTTGACTTTGTTATTCGAACTGCTACTATTTTAATTTTTCGGTAAACTCTACTTCATGTTATAACATTTGTATATCATCATTCACTGTTTGCTTGGAATGAGGTCTGGTTTCCACTGCATATATGTGTGTGTGTTAACGCATGTATATATGTATGTTGTGATGCCTTGTTCTGCTTGATGCTCTGTTGTCACCTCTGAACTGATGAACTTTGGTTCATGTCGATATGTTGTGTTCAATTGGTAGCTGCAGTGTCATGTGCTCTTGTAGTCTAGGCACAACTTTGTTGTTGCCTCTGTTTTCATGTGATCTCTCCATACATATATAATGTGTGTGATTGTCCTTTGGTATTGTAGTCTTGTTCATTACTGCATATATGTATACATGTTGTTTCCTCTTGGAAACTGCATATATGTATACATGTTGTTTCCTCTTGGAAACTGCTGCATATTTCGAATGTCCTCATGTTGCATATGTATGGTTTAGATGCATGTAGAATATAGTCTTGTTCCACCGAGTCATTGAGTTTAGTTGCTTCGAGTCTGTTCATGCCTGAGTTGCCTTCATTCTGCTTTTTTTATGTTGAGTTACTGTTTGCACTTCATTTTGATTGCACTTGAGTTATAACTGCCGTGTGGCTTTAAGCATTGCCTTGAACTGAACTGTTCTGGTTGTCACTACATGTATATATGTATACATGGTGTTCACACATGTATATATGTATGTTAGCTTGTGCAGTTTCTTCCGGTCTTTGTTGTTTTTTGAATCCATGCCTCATTGTGTTCATTTGAGTCTACACTTGCCTTTGAGCTTCTGATTTTATATGTGGAACTATTACGTTGAGTGGCCTTGTTAGACTTGCATTGATCTGGACATGTTGTTTCCTCTGTTGCATTCCATACACACACACACACACATGTCTGAATGCATGCATATCCTATGTCCTCTTTGGGTACTTGCATTTGAACTCTTGTGATGTGGTCTGCACTTCAATGTGAACTGGTTTTTGCTGTTTGTTCCTTGTTCGAATTTTATTCTTTGGTTGATGGTCTTCTTTGAGTCAAAATGCCTCTGACCTAATGTATGTTTGTGCGGTCTGATTGATATTTGTCTGGTCCATCATTCTCTAGAGTCTGGTGCACCTTTCTATGGTTCATATTGTTATTGATTTGATCGAGACTCTATGCACATGAGTTGAATCCAGCTAATGGCTCAGGTTTGACCTTGTGCTCACCTGTCCCTAGAATTTTATCAAGTGTATATTGGTGTGCATGGCCTTGTGGCATGTACAGTGATACATTGTGCTTGTCATAAGTTATTCGTGTGTGATGAATTCAAAAGAAATGATGACGAACAACACAAATAACTGAGGAAAATAATATTTTCAAAAACACATATTTTATTTTACACTGCAAAAAAATTTCTTTTTCAATTTTACTGCATCAGTGTTTATTTTGCAGATAATTCAGATGCTAGATTCAATCTGGAATAAAGTTGAAGATAAAATACGAGTGAATGAGTGATATGTAGTGAGGTGAATTTTGTGATGTAATCGAAATTGTATTGTAATTGAAAATGTATATATGTAGTGAGAGCTCAAATTTGTGTTATTCAAAATTGTAATAAAATATTTGTTTGAATAAAATATTTTTTTGAATTTAAATTCTATGTTATTTATTTTATTCAACAAATATTTATTTAATTATGTGAACAATAAAATAGTACGATAACAAATACATTTAAATAAATATATATATATATATATATATGTTTATTATCATCAAACAAAAATCATATAATAGCATATTCAACAGTTCTTACTATTGTTATTGTTTTTACAGTATGAACTTTTAAATAAAATAGGTACTGTTCTATTATTATATTTTATCCTTCCGCTATGAGTTTTTTGAATGTGTAGATAAATAGCTCTATGTTTTGTTCTTTATACTAACCAACAACCAACTTTGGAATAATTCTTAGTTTTGATGGGTCTTTTCGGGATCGGAATTTAGGCCTATTCCAAAGCAGGTTGTTACATGTGGTATCATAGATTAGGTTACCCGATCAATGAGGATAGGCATACTTATGAGTGGCGTGCTTGTTATTTTGAAAGAATTTTCAAAAACCCTGCTATATATACTATTTTTGAACATGTGCAAACACACTAGGAAAACCTTTGTTTCAGCTTATAATACTATCTTGGGGAATTATTGCTAAAAATTAACTTACAGATAGTAGACTATGGCCGAAAATCCTTCGTCTGAGACTGGGAAACCATCCCAGGAAATAAACACTATTCGAGGGATGCCTGAATTATTCCGAAAATACCTCAGGCATGTATCATAAGTTCTTACACCTCAACCTATGCACCAGCGGCACTCTCTACCTTGCCTGCTAAAGTAGCACCTCATCCCATAGATTTCCCCAAGATGTGCAATGATTTCCAAAACATAGGAAAAAGGCTGTATCCAAGAATAGAAAGTTTTGTAGAGACAAAGGCATGGATAAATGATTATGAGAGGATATTTCGGGAGCTTGGTTAGGAGTACCCGATTAAGCGAAGAATAGCAGCTTGGCACCTTAAAGGAGAGGTCTTAGATTGGTGGATGGTTCTGGCTAAAGAGAATGAGGGTAGAATTATTACTTTGGACGAGTTCAGAAACCGATTTGAGGTGCGGTTTATGTCGAGGGCTGAGGTAAGCTTGTAGTCAGAGAGATTTATACTACTTAGGCAGGGAGACTCCACTCTAAAGGAGTATATTAATAAGATCATAGAGCCGGCTAAGTTCGGAATGAGTTTGACAGATACCCCATGAGGAAAGCCATGAAGTTCGCCAAGGGTCTAAACTCCCCACTTAGAGAGTTATTATTGACCCAAGTGCACACTGGTGCTACGTATGAGATATTGGTTGAGATGGCTTTGCTGTAGACAGCTAGTGTAGAGGAGAAGGAGAATGAGAAAGGGAAGGCAGGACCTGCCCAAAATTAAGGAGGAGCCAAGAAGGCAGGCTTTTAGGCGGAAAGGAAATCAAAAGGGAAGTTTAAGAAGGAGGGAAAAGTGCGTAAGATATTCCAAAAGAAAGGACATTTCGTGAAGGATTGTAGGGTGAAGCATGGAAGGAAGCTTTTAAGGGGAAGTGCTACCATTGCCACGAAGAAGGGCACTTCAAGAATTAGTGTCTGATGCTTGTGAAGGAAAGGTAGAATGGGCAAGCCTATGCCATTGTGACCACTCCTATTTTGAGTAAACCACCCTCTACAGACCAAGCGAAGGCAACTACGGAAGGTATAACTTTTATTTTTGGGTATATAATTCGTATCCTATTCGACTTTAGAGCATCACATTCATTTTAGCTACGAATGTCGCTAACTCCTTAAGGTTTCAAACCCATTTGTCACTAACCTAATAGTAGTCTCAAATCCTATTGGAGGTCGAGACATATTTCTTCTATCTGCAAAAACCTAGTTATGAACATATGTAACGTTGATTTCATATGTAATGCGTATGTTCTTAATTTTGAAGGGTATGGACTTACCTTATGAATGGATTGGTTGTCATACTATGGGGCTATCTTAGATTGCAATAAGAGAGTTGTATGGTTAAAAGTAGGAAAGGGCGAGAATAGATGTTCACTATGCACTCCAAAATTCAATCGAGGTAAGCTATCTACACTCGATGAACCATCACAAAACAGACTCTCATATGTACCCATAGTTCAAGAATTCCCCGATATCTTTGAACAAGTCTCAGGTCTCCCACCCTTTAGGGAGATCGAGTATTTAGGATTGATTTGGAGAAGGACGCTAGACCAGTTGCTCTGCCATTAAGGCACATGGCCTCTAAAGAAAAGCAAGAGTTAGATAAGAAGATCTCAAAGCTTTTACAAAATGGATTCATTCGATGGAGTACTTCTGAATGGGGAGCCCCTATTGTCTTTGTCACTGAGGCAGACGACTCATTACGGCTATGCTTCGATTATAGGGAACTCAACAAGCTGACTAGGAAGAATAGGTATCCCTTACCTAGAATAGAAGACTTGTTTAATCAGCTTGTGGAATCCAAAGTCTTCTCCCAATTGGACTTGGCTACCAGATTTCATCCGTTGAGGGTAGTACAGGACAACAAACCAGAGACTGCATTTTGCACCTCATATGGATTCAATGAATGGGTTGTGATGCATTTTGGATTGATAAATGCCCCCGTATACTTTGTAGATTTGATGTGTAGAGTATTTAGGGGACAAATGAATTTATTGATGACATCTTAGTATTCTCCGAGAGTGAAGGAGAGCACGAAAATCATTCAAGGGAGATACTAGGGACTTTGAGGAGGCACCAACTTAAAGCTAAATTCTCCAAATATCACTTTTGGAAAAACGAGGTGAGATTTTTTAGACACATTGTTTCTGAGCATGGATTGGTTGTGGACCTCGCAAAAGTGGAAGCTATTCAAAGTTGGAGGATTTCTAAGAATGCCATGGAGGTTAAGAGCTTTCTTAGGTTAGCGGGTTCTAATAGGAAATTCATAAAGGGGCATTTTAAAGATAGCAGTCTCTTTAACCCGCTTAACTAAGAAGTATTTGCTCTTTTCATGGGATGGACAGTGCATGGAAGCATTCGAGAAGCTTAAGGAACTATTAACAAGTGCACTGGTACTTACCATTCTCGATGGGACAAAGCCTTTTATAGTTTACACAAATGCATGTGGCACAAGATTAGGAGCGGTTCTTATGCAAGAAAGAAGAGTGATGGGTTATGCTAGTAGGGGATTGAAGAATCATGAGAAGAGATACCCACTTCATGACCTAGAGTTAGCGGCTATTGTTTTTGCTTTGAAATGCGGAGGCATTATCTTTTGGCGGAAAGTTTAAGTTGTTCACTAACCATAAATCACTCAAATACCTATTTTTCCAAAAGGGTTTAAATTTGAGGTAGTAGAGGTAGATGGAGTTTATATCATCTTACGACTTTGAAATATAGTATACCCTCGAAAAAGAAAATGTTATCGCTGATGCCCTTAACCGGATACATGCTACCTTAGGAGCTATATTTGAGTGGAAGCAATTGGAATTCCTCTCGAATTTCAACTTCCAACCACCAGCAGAACCCACTCAAAGCTATTTGGCAGCAATGGAGGTTAGGCCAGCATTGATGGACCGCATTGGACTTGAGCAAAAGAAGAAGGAGGAGATAATAGATATTTTGGATATGCTAAGTAGAGGAGAACATTTTCCCACATTAATAGATATGTAGTTGATGAGAAGGGATGCTTGAGGAGAGATGGACGCCTTTGTGTTTCAAAGATTGATAGTGTGCTGGAGGAAGTTCCTGCGAAGTGTCACCGTTCAAGGATGACCATTCACATCGAAGTGGATAAGATTTATAAGGATATGAAGCAGATTTTCTATTGACCATGGATGAAGAAATGAGTAGCTGAATTTGTTTCTAAATGTTTAACATGCCAAAGGATAAAGGCTGAATAAGGAAAGCTTGGAGGATTGTTATTGCCTTTAGAGATTCTGACTTGGAAATGAGAGCATATGTTGATGTACTTCACAGATGGGTTGCCTAAAACCAAAGAAGAAATATGGTAATTTGGGTCATAGTGGGTAGACTCACTAAAAGCACCAATTTTATTCCATTTAAGAGCAATAGGACCTTATCATCGCTAGCATAAGTTTACATCAAGAAAATGGTTCGACGTCGTGGAATTCCGACTGGCATAGTTAGTGATAGGGACCCCTTATTTACTAGCGAATTTTGAAGGAGTTTGCAAGCAACTTTAGGAACTTCGTTGAATCTTTGCATTGCTTACTACCCTCAGACATATGGAAAAATCGAAAGGGTGAATAGGATCTTGGAGGATTTGTTGAGAGCTTGCATCTTGGACTCTGGAGGACATTGGGAGCAGCGCCTACCTTTAGTTGAATTCTCTTATAATAATAGTCACCAGATGACGATTGGTATGTCACCCTACAGAGCATTTTATGGAAGGCCTTGCAGGTTGCCAAATTATTTGTGGGAAACCACCGATAAAATCCCACTCGGACCAGATTTAAATCATGAAACTTTGAAAAAGGTAGAACTGACTAGGCAGCATATGTAGGCGGCACAAGACCGCCAGAAATCCTAGATAAGAGAAGAAAGGAACTAGAATTTGAGGTTGAGGACATGGTGTTTATCAAAGTTTCCACTCTTAAGAAAGTCATGCGATATGGAAAATAGGGAAACTTGGCCCTAAGATTTGTTATGCCTTTTCGGATTTTGGAAACAATAGGAAAACTTGCTTACCGCATGGAGCTACCAGATTAATTAGCATGAGACCATGACATTTTTCACATTTTGCACTTGGGAAAATTTCTTCATAGCGCATCCACTATTGCAAGGCCTGATCAATTAGGGGATATTGAGATAGAGCTGATAGCATCCCATGCCACCGCACACATCGTGGAGCATGGAACTAAAAAGCTCCACAACAAAAAAATTAGGCTGGTTCCAGTACAATGGGGAAACAACCCGGCGGAAAGCACATGAAAAACTGAAGAAAAGATGAGGGCTTCTCATCCTGACTTTTCACTGGTAAACTTTTCTTTTGAAATTTAGGTTGTGGTTGCATCCTTGTTGCTAGATTGGATGGTAGGAGATGGTTTCTACACTCTTCACCATCACTTTTTACACTCATGTAGAAATTTTAATGCATGTTTGGGATGCTAGCATACATGCCTACTTGTCACTGTCATACAGTCACACTAGGATTAAGCTGATCTATAGTATGTCTGCACACATTATCACATTGCACTTTTGTTTGAGTAGATGGATGTGTAGATAACTTAGTTGTATAATACGAATGTTATTGCGCATTACTCTGCCCGCCCTTAGGAAAGATTCTGGGGATGAAATCCTTTTAAAGGGGAAGAATCTAACATCATGTGAAATTAATAATAAATAATAAGTAATAAATCAAATAAGATAAGGCTAAAAATGGGAATTCTGTAAAAGTTAGAATTTAGCCATGAAAGTTGGTGTCGTTGCGTTCGTCGTGTTTTTCTAATTAATTTCCATATATGATGTTTTGAAAATGGAGCTCAACTGAAAAATTTATGGACAATTGAAGTTTTCGATTTTAAAATTATTTAAATGGAATTTAAATTTACATTATTATTAATTCCAAATTTTGAAATCTAAAAATGAATAGTAGACTTAGGGATTAAGTAAACGTTAAAATCAACGTTAATGTTAGAAGTAAAATTAAGGAATAAAATAAGTTAATCAGCGACAAGAATAAATGTTCTCAAAAATAGAACCACCAGTCGACCACCTACATGGGCCAGTCGAGAGCTAGCTGTCGACTGGTACTCCAGGGGCGATCGACTGGTCCTTGTGTGTGGCGGCTAGGGTTTTGTGCAAATGAATGGACCGGATTTTATTATTTTTAGCCGATTTAAATCTGATGGTTTTAGTGCTTTCTAACCACTATAAATAAGGGCCTAGCCCCCTCACTTTTATTTACAAATTATTTTGGGAACCAAGCGAAGCTCTATGGGTCTCTGTCCTTAAAGATTCAGAAAAATACTATAGGGTTTCCTGTAGGAATTTTAGTTGCTTAATTATTCAATTTCTAATCCTTTTCTCCTCCAGTCCCTAAATTTCGGAATCTAATTCATATACATTACCCTTATTGTATATTTCTAAAAGGAGAGATCGGTGAGAGATTAAAGTAGACGTGTCAAATCCAAAAAGGGGAGAGCCAAGGATCGATTTTGAGTGAAAATCTTAGTTTTTCCTATTTTATTAATTGTATAGTATAACTTGGGTCTGATATATGCCTTTGAAGAATTTTGTTTATGCAAACATCACACTAATACCCTAAAACTACCCCAAAGTGAAATGTCAATTCTTAAGTTAGAATCTCAATTATTCTATATTAAAATAATGGAATTTTGTAAGTATTGCAATTTAATTTTTTATATTCTATTCCAGTACTTCTTATCTTTGTCTTTGGATCTGATTAAGGGTTTTAAAAAGAATAAATTAGGAAATGGTGTGTATGCTATGGATTTTTTTGTTCATAGTTTGCACCGCCTATTTCCGCAATTTAAATAGAATATTCCTTTTTCAATTTTATACAAAGAAGTTGAATAGAGTGTAAAAGTATTAGAATTGTAAGTTTTTATTAATGACTGATTCTGTTATTTTAGTATAGAGTAAGTTGATTATGGATTCTATTTTATATAAGTCTATTAATTTAGTTATGGATATTGATATGAAATTTAACTTGTATAAATTTGAAGTTTCGACATTTAAAACGCTAGTTTAGGGTGCAATCTTCGCATGCTTTTTTTAGACGCGTATGTGTGTGTGTATTAGCGGAAATAACGTACAATTATAACGTATTAATTGCGTAGTTAATATAATATTAATTATCATCAAATTCCTCTTAGGAAAGTAATTAATTGTAAAGGCAAAATAAGAGTTTTTCATATAAGGCCTTGATTTGTATGTGGTGAGATGTGCAATAATATATTAAGAGAGTGTTTTAGAATGTGACTAAGTTATATGGATGTGAGATCAGCCAAAAGCACACAGAAGTTTGCCCAGCTAATCTGGCTATTAACAATGTGGCTTTGGGCAAATGTGAGACATTGCCTATAATATATGACCATGGAGGACATGAGGTTGGTCCCAATTTTATAGGGTAAATCTGCCCAGTTAATTTGGCTACCAGTAATTACGAATAGTTGGACTAATGTGAGACGTCTCAATTGGGTTAGAGGTCATAATATGAAGGATTTTCTTTGAGGATTGAAGGTTGTAAGTGGCTGGTTGAGGGCCTGCCTCTTCCTTATAATAGAAGTATTAAATGGTCAGGGTAATTGGTTGGGCACTATAGAGGGTATATTAGGGCGGGTCCGCTTCAAGGTTGAAGTAGTAAGTGGCCTGAAGAGATTCCGTGCATTGTTATCTAGATAGTACCAAAGAGGAGTCTGCCTTGGGATAGGTAGTAAATGCTGGGGATCTACCTTAAATAAGGTATTAAATGGTCATAGTCTGCCTAGTTTCCATTAAGAAAAAGTATTAAGTGGCTTGGGTACTATCTCTTGTATTGTTAAGACATTATTTATGATAAATATGGGTTATTGGGTTGAAAGATTAATGGACTGGAAAAGCCTTCGAGCTTATAGTCTAAGAACTTATAATATGGTTAAGATACAAAACACATATTCTAATTTAAATTATAGTGCCCAAGTACTATTATAGAAAAGCTTTGTATTTTATTCTCCTGACATTGTTGTTTTGACTCCCTCCTCGTTACAACACAGGTCAATATTTGTGTTGTTCAATATTAATTGTCGACTGAATACAAACTTTGAGTCACACACCCGCATGTGTGATATCTCTGAAAAACCACACAATTTAATTAATTAATAAAATGTTGTAAATGAGTTAACTTGATTAATATTTGGTTAATTTATTTGATTGTTTTGAAGGTTATTGGTAATTATTTAAATGCATGTATAGTAATTATATTTGCATATATCGTTGTACGATACAGGTATGCACTTTAAAAAGAGTTTAAATAATAAATAATTACATAGTGGGTTTTCAAAATATTTGCCTAGCATTTGAGAAAACTAGATCTATCGATAGGTTTAGGGAACGAAGAGGATGATTAACTGACATTTAAATGGGAATTAAATAAGGAAGTTGAATGAAATGGATGGGGAAAGGTTCCTTTTATCTCATTAAAACAAATCTCTTCATTCATTCTTTCTTTACATAAACTTTTCTTCCTCCTCCTCTTCGATGGCATGGCTGAAATTTTCCCTTAATAAAACGCAAAACAAATTCAAATCAAACATCAAACTAAATCAAAAATGGTGGTCCATCCTTCTCTTGCATGGTGGGGTGCATATTCACGGGGAAGTCTAAGGAGAAGCAATAAATCGAGGTGTAATAGAAGGAAAGGTTTGTTGGTATATTTCTCTATTTTCTAATTTACTTAAGAAGTTCAAAATGATGTTGTTCGCATATATGTATATTATAGCCACTTATTAAGATCTAATTTAAAAGTTCTTCTATATATTGTGATTAAACTTGAATTATATTTGTGTTTGGTTTTACTTGAATGTTGGTATCTTGTTTGGATCTACAATGATTAATTATTGTATACTTGATGTGTTAGAAAAGTTTCACCTATTATCACAATTAATTAATTTTTTTCTAACCAAACAATTTATGTTTTATTCATTTGAGATCTAAAATAAATTCTTTTATTTATTGGATCTGAGATTATATATCATTATAAACTTGTTTTGGTGTAATGAATTACTAGTGTTGTTACAGTTTATACCCTTTAAATATGGATCTAATTTTGGCAAATTGCGTTATGTGCATATGTGATACATGCACGTGTGTGTGTATTATGTATAACTAGTTCAATTTCATATTTTGAAATTGTAAACCAACATCAAAATTAAAACCTTTTTTTAGGTTTATTTGTTTCAAATTAATTCAAGTTCATGTTTTGATATTGAATCAATTTTTAAACTAGTGTCAATAAAAGAAAGGTAAAGTAAAATTTCACATCATGTTATTTCCTTTTTTTTATTTAGATTTGATTAGATTTAAATGTGATATAAATTTCTTTCCATCTTCAATTTTCAATTTCTCTTATTTTGAAGTGTCAATTTTATATGAATTTTTTTCATAATTTAGAAAATGCGTTTGTGTATATATTATAAGCGGCATAAAAGATCACAGTTGTATATGTATACATATGTTTAAAATATACATACATACATATGTATATATGTATATGGTACTATCAATATGTGTATACGAACTATATATATATATTGTAGTATATTCAAACTTATGTATATACTTAGGCCCTTATATTCCTGATATTCATGTGTGATTATTACATGTGTATGTAAGTATAATATAATATGTATATATATTATATATAAATCCCAATATTTAGGTGTGAATACACACATATATTTATATTAGACTATTCATGTTGTTGTATGATTGAATGTATACATTATGCATTCCCTAATTACACATTTAGTTGAAATGTTAATATGATTCATTATTTTTAAATAATACTAAATATATATTTTTTTTTCTTTTTTTTCTTTTTCATTAAATATAGATGAATTGTTCATTTTTTTTCCTCCGATTGGAAGTTATGTCATTATTGTACTATAGCCAGAATTTTTAAACTTGGATTTTAATATGTTTGTTTTGATGGTAGGTGTAATAAATCCAAATTTCTTATGTGTCCTTAAGTTTTACTTAAATTTTGTATTTAAGATTTTGATATTTATTTCATTTTTTGAATCTTTATTTCAATCGTTGGTTTATATGATAATTCATTTGACTTTTCATCATTATGATGATTGGGCAATGGGGGAGTTTTTAGTTGGTTAATTGTTAAAATGATTAATAATTTTACTTTATATTTTAAATTTGAGTTTTGTTTATTTCCTGGAATTTATAAAAAAAATTGATTTTGAAAGCATTCATCCTTGGAACACTATTAAAGCAAAATAGAAATGTTTTGATTTTAAGCGTGAAAATTATAATTAAATAAATGCAATTTGTTGCCATTTTCTTCACAAGTCTACCAATTTTTAGTTGTTCGTAGTCAAAGGTACCATTTTTTATTCATTTTTTTACTTTGGTTATGTCAATAAATCAATTTTCATTATAACAGAAAAACCACAACTATTAAAATATATTTGAAAGTGAAAATAATAACAAACTTTTGTAAAACACCATTTCACAGTTCATAATATACATCCACCCAGTTAAGGACCATTAGCTCAAGTGGCAGTGGTATGTAGTTATAGGCTGAGGTCCTAGAAGTCATGGGTTTGAAACCTTAAGACATCGAAATAAATCCTATGCTTGAATAAAATAAAACTCTTGTTGCAAAATAAACACAATCACCACTCCTCAAAAACAAATTTTAAAAATCACCCTCGTTCTTAGTTCAGCCAAAATGCAAATATTTGCACTTTCAAAAACTATAAATTTTTATAGTTTAAAGTGCAATTATTTGCGGAATAATGCAAACATTTGCACCTTCTCAACAAAAAATTCAAAAAATAGATAGTGCTCTAATATAACATTCCATTGAACAAGGATATTCTTACCATTAATTGACAAAATAGTGTTAACAAATGAGAGGAATAAAATAATCAATAATGAAACCATTGAAATCACTTTGTTTAGATATTTACCTTTGGGCACAACCACCAAAAATCATACCATCAATTGACTTCCTCTATATCGTCTTTTTCCTTAATACGTTTCAACTGTCCTACCAACAAAATCGCCTAGACGTATGGGTACTCAAAGTCAAAATGCACAAAAATAGATCACATAAACATAAACCTCCCAATTCCAATACCTATATTTAACTTATAAATAAAAATAAAAAAATTCAAATTTATTCAAATTACTTTCGTTGAATGGAACGGTAAAGATTGAAATTTGAACGACCATGAAAAATAAAATTGAGGGACATAAAGTTAAACCTGGATGAAATCTCCATATATGAAGCATTAGAATGATATGGTATCATAAAATGCAACAGTAAGGAAAATGAAATCCTTGATGCTAAAAGTCACTTAGCCAATGTTGAGTTAGAATGACGTTGTACATAAAGATGAGAATTAAGTTAATAGAGAAAATGTTAAATATGTGGGAAAGATTAAACTTTGAAAGGACAGAAGGGAGTAAAGAAGAAGATGAAAATATTGGAATGAATGAAGCTTTTATCTTGGAAAGTCCCCATTTAGGATAATGAATGATCATAATGAATTCAAAGAAATCAGTTACCCATTTATTACTGGAGTAAATGAATGGTAGAAGGTGTGGTTATGACGTGAAGAAAAAAGAAGAGGCAAACTAATGTCAGAAGAGTATTTGCAATAAGAATGAATGAGAGTGAAGAATACCACCAATCATGTCCATTTCTATATAATAGAATATGATAAAAAAAATAGATAGAACTAGTTTGGATTTGAATTCCAATGTAATTTTATGAGGTTAAACGAAAGTTTTCTACTTAAATTACTAACTATAATTAGTTTTCATCGTAGAAACATGTGGTTAAGCTTAGATTTAATTTTCGAGAAAAATGAAAAATAATTTGGAAAATAATTTTATGAGGGTAATTTAAAAAATACCTTTGAGGAGGGTTTTCATGTATCAAACCTAAAAATAAAGGACTGATTCAAATTTCCATAAATAATATGTGTTTGAAATTCATCGAGAATATGGAATAGAAAATATAGAAAATATATGTTTTTATTGACACCATTATATTTTGTGTTAATCAAGATATTGCAAATTTTTCTTACTATTTTTCATTGTTTCCTTTGTTGCTTATTTTGTTAGTTAGTAAATATAACAAGCTTAGCGATTAGACTACTCTTATCTATCAGTTGATGTAAGGAGGCAATATTGTTCAAACATCTTCACAAAATACGATATGGCTATGAAGCTCATGCAACTTTGTAACAACCCAAAATTCTGGTCAGTTGATTTTAAATGTTTAATTAATTTTAAATATTTAAATAACTGGATTTTGGAATTTAATAACTTATAATTAAAATATAGGGAATGTTTAAATATTTGAATTGTGAAAAAAATCTTAATTAGATGTATTTAATAATTTTATTTAACCTCTTTTAATTAATAAATAATATTGGAGAATTCAATTTGGAAATTTTGTTTAATAGATCAGATAAATATCGATAATTGGATCGAAAATATAAAACGATATTTGAATCTGTGAAATTATCATTCTAAGGCGCTATCTCTGATTTTGATAAAACTAGTTTCATTGAATCCTTAATAAGGAATTATTATATGCCGTCAAATTTCATGGCAATCAAACGAATCGTTTGGTTGTGCGAATTTAAAACGCGTAGAAATTCAAAATTTAATATAATAATTGGGTTTGAAAAGTTGTCTTCTGCATATGATAAAATTAGGGCTCGGGACAAGTTCCATTATGTTCAAAATAGGAGTATAACATATAGAACGCTAGGCGGCACGTCTCATTTGGAGTTCGAGATTTTTGGGTATGTTTTGTTGAATATGTTAGAATAAAATAAAAATTATATATATTCACCATAATTAGGCCATACCCATAGCTACCTTGCCCATTCCTCTACATTCTCAAAACCATACCATTTTCTCTATTTAAAACATTGCTTGTAAACAAAATCTTGTTTTCCTCCTTCAAATTCAGACTTCCAAATTAAAAATAAAAGTCCACTCAATTAAAAATCATAAAAAAAAAATATTTGAACTCGTATTGAGTTATGCTTCAATTTTTTATGTGTATTGTTGGGTACGGCTTCGAGTTGGGGTGCTCCAATTTGGGACAGTAAACTAGGGTTTGTGATTTTAGTTGTTTTAGTCATCTTTTTGAGTTTTGGATGTTGAATTGGAGTTTGTTTTGTCGATTTCCATCTTGTCATTGATTTTAGAGGGGATCGGTATGTAGTTGGGTCGCATGACTTGATGGGGTCGGCGAGGCACAGGTGCAGATCGTTTTTTGGTAGTTCCAGGGTTGTCGCCATGGTGATGAGCGCATAGAGGAGGAGATGTGAAGCTCAACGGTGAATGTGGATTTGAGTTTCGTCTATTGGATCTCCACATCACTGCTTTGTCCTGCACGATTAATAGGTTGGAGTGTCTGCTGTGCATGTTTTGTTTGGGGAGGAAGAAGATGATGGTTTAAGTGGGGTAATTAATTAAGTTGTAATTAGTGAGTTTGATTATGTTATTTAATTCAAAAACCTTATTTATCAAGTAACTTTCGTGTACGAGGTCAGATTCGAACACCGTTTTTTGTGTTGGACTCGTAACGACGATGGCTACACAATGAAGTTGGTTTGGGGATTTGGAGCTTGTTGTAATTTATGCTAAATTGAATGGCCGTTCGGTTTTTGTTTAAATCGGAACGTTTCGGCGAAAATGAAAATCAATGTGAGTTTAACTCACATTCAATTTTACTATATCATATCTATGATGTTATAAAATATTGTTGATTGTTTGGATGTTAGTTAAATGGTTTGATTGATTGTTTGGTTGAATTTCCGATTGAAAAATGGATGACATATTAATTTGATTATTATGAACCCATATGATTATATATATTATCCGTAACCATTGTTTTGCAGTAAAATTTGTAGAGAGACCCAGAGGAGCTTCTCGCCAATAATTATTTATTTACATCCTTATGCTGTTATATTGATAGCTAATTAAAATATATCCTGATATTCCATTTAACTTGTTAATTGTCTTTATAGCGATTGCGCTATATCGTCATTTATTAATTTTCAATCCCAAAACCCCGTCGTATGTTTTTTTGAACTTGAGCTTGTGTTTTCACTAAACAGAATGTTAAAATTCATTAAGCATTTTGATTAATGATAATTTAAATTAATTAATCATTTAACTAATGATTTTGAAAATTAATTAACCAATTTAATAAAAAATAATGTTTAAAAATTGGTCTATCTTTGATTTAAATGAGATTGGATTTAATTAATCATTTAACTAATGATTATTTGAGTTTTATCAATAATTTCAGTTATTGAAAATGGAGTTTAAATAATCAATTTAATTAATGACATTTGAAAATTAATAATCATTGTAATTAATGATATTTAAAAGTAATTAATCATTTTAAATAATGATATTTGATTTTAATTCATCATTTTTATTTAATGATGTTTTGAAATCTATTAATATATTTGATTTATGAGATTTGAATTTAATTAAATCATTTTAATTAATGATTCTAAACTTATATTAATCATTTTAGTTAATGGTTGTCTTAGATTTTACTAATTGTTTTAATTAATGATATTTGAAATTTAGTTACATCATTTTAATTTAATGATGTTTTATGTAGTTAAATAAATAATTTTCACAAATGATGTTTTAATTTATCGTTTTAACTAATGAGTTTTGAATTTAATTAATCCGGTTAATTTATGATTATTTGAACTTAACTATTTGTTTTAATTAATGGTATTTAAAATTTATTTATCATTTTAATTAATGATGTTTGAGATGAATTATTCACTTTAACTAATGATTATTTGAAATGAATGAATATTTTTAATTAATGGTATTTAAAGTTAAGTAATTTAATAAAAGTGATAAAGTAAATTAACTAGTATAATAAAAGTGTTTTAAAGTAATAAAGGTTTTAAAGTTAATTTACTGATGATATAAAAGTGCTTGGAAATAATTAACCATTTTATTTAAAGATAATGGATTTGTTTACTTAAAGGAGATTATAAATGTGATTAGTTATTTTTTGGGATAATTAATATTGTTTTAAATTTATAAAAGGTATTTAAACTGTTTTATTATCTTTTGAGGCAATAAATATTGTTTTAAATTTATAAATAATGGTTTAGAAATGAGAAAAATCCTTTAAGAGGAATTATTTATAAATAAAATTAAGTGTAAGTTGTTTTTGGGTTTATAGTAAACAATGTTTTAAGGAAATTTGTTTTTGACCCTTGTTTTAATACACTTTGTACTATAAATTTGTCTTATAAGAGAAAGTTTTAAAAGAGTATTTATAAAAAATGTTTTACCCACACTGTAATATGGAAATCAAGCACAAGTTCAGTTTTTAAAAGTTAAAGTTTGATTTTGGTTATGGAAAAGTAGGTTGTTAATCGATATTGCTTATATGGAAAGGATTAGTCAAACTTCGAATGCTAAACATTTAGGCTGGACACAGTTCTATCCCGAAAGTTAAAAATGCCATCAAGGCAATGCCTAGATGTAACACTATCTCAACTTGCCTGGCTTCATTTTCAATCGAGGAATAAAACTTTTGTGGAATCAACGAGTAGTGGTAAATATTTGAAATTTAATTTCTATATATGATCATTTTAAATATCCCCGATAGTTGATTTATTAATTATTGGATCTAGCTTTCTTCATGGTGTATCGTTAGCTTAAAAACGATTTGTTGCTCTTTGAGCTTTGTTATACTTTGTCGGTAAATGACCGAACCCAAAGCATGAAAGGACATCTATTTATGTGGGGTTGCTCCTATTAGGGTATTTTCACATCTCATTTAGATTTTTGTGTACCATCACGTGAAAAACGGTTAAGATTTAGATATGAAATATTAGGATTCTTGGTAAGGTTTGCTGGGTTCCAGATTAGTACATTTTCGAGAAGTGTCACACAACATGTGACCGAGCTCAGAAGTATATTACAAGAGGTATGCTTCAAGGGGGTGCACCTTCCTATTCATTTGTTCCATATTTGATTCAAACCTTTAAATCTGTTTATCTTTAAATTACCACGAGAAGAGTCAACCACCCTTTGCGGCATTTAAGTATTTATTATGTCCATTCTATCAAGTTTGGACGGTTACCTTATTTTGTCCATTCTATCAAGTTTGGACTGTTACTTTATTTTATCCATTCTGTCCAGTTTGGATTTTACTCGGGTTATTTTCATTCTTTCAAGTCTGGATTTAATATTATTTATGCTCATTCTTATTTGGATTTGTTTTTGGATGTTTTTCTACTCTTGCCTATATGGATGTTATTCTTGTCAGGTAAAACCCATTCCGCTTTAGCGGCATGGTCTCATAGAACTTTTATATGTTCTCCATTATTTAATTTATCTCACGTGGTATTTCCAGACCGATTCAAGTGTTATTTTATTATAATGCTCGGGTCAGACCGAGTATTTATGGAGATCTTGGAGAGGAGCTAGAGGTTCACCTTTCGTACTGTTTTATTTTCTACTGGATTATGTAGTATCCCTATCAGCAATTGTAAGGTCGGTATTTTATAACTGTCCAGCTGATAAGGTTTGTTTTTAACTCTGATGTACTCTATATTTGGAGTGGCAGTTTTTTCTTTCCTTGTTATATAATATGCTGTCGATTCCAATATGAGATTTTATTTTTCCTCTTTTCTTTTCTTTTTATTTAACCTAACAATATGCCCTTTTGTCAACTGGATGCACGATATTTGAACACGGTGGTAGTTTTCGATGTCGACTTTCGATGGTCAAAAATGCGGGTCATTACAAACTCGATGTATATTTTTTACTTATTAAAATATCACAATAATTTTTGAAATATTTCCCTTACTATCTATGTACTTTTAACTATGCATGAAGTGGCCATGTCATATTTAGTTATAATAACATAGAATTATTTTAGACTCTCGGATATCCAACTCCCAACTACGGTTTGCAAATCTTTATAGAAATATATGAATTTGCATTTAAATGTAACTACACTGTATCATATATTACTCCTTTCAATGTTCAACGATTTAAGCCACGGTGAATTTATGCAGGAATATGCATAAATATAACAAATTTTATAGAAATGTTGCTTTAAATGGAAGTTCTAAAAAATTTCACTCTTTCATATAGTCAAACTCTTTTCATCTCTCTTCTATTATATGTGTAGTATATGGCTAACTGAATTAGTGTTAGCAATACTATTTAATATTCTGGCATTAATTCCTTAAGCCTAATATAATGTTTTATAGGTAATTAAAGCAGGATCTTAAGAAATTTGAAGAAAAATTAAAAGACATGTTATCA
Source organism: Allium fistulosum (assembly GCA_030737815.1). Lineage (NCBI taxonomy): Eukaryota > Viridiplantae > Streptophyta > Magnoliopsida > Asparagales > Amaryllidaceae > Allium > Allium fistulosum. Next base: position 1,118,374,545 of record CM060904.1, on the reverse strand, counting down.
AAAGTTAGATGCTCCCTTTGTAAGTAATATTTGTGCACTGTACTTCTTCTTAGTATGAGTCTTTCCTTTAAAAAATGTTGTGTTTTAATTCATGATGTGCTTATTCAAATTTATTATAATGTTTCCATAAATTTTGATAAAAGTTCAATCAAATAAGTTTACTTTTTCCTCTTTTTTATGAAGAAAAAATCAATTCTTTAATGGTCTGTTAATTTTATTTTGTTTTCATAAGGATTATTTATAAGAATATTACCGAGTATATTTATGAATGGGTGAATGTGTGGGTCTCCAAACATGTCACACTTGAATATGTGAGTTTACATGTTTGGTTTTTATTGATTATTGGTCTTTTTTTTCATTTTTTATATTTATTCATGTTTATTTTGCTTATTCTTAAACTCAAACTGATCGTGAAAGTTAGATTTGGTTTTGGATTACTCATGCGATGTGTTGATTTGTTCTAAATAATAATTAGTTACCATTTCTAGACATTACGTGGATTAGGTAATGGATTACATCAAATACAGTAGATTAACTTTTAAAAGTGGGTATTATATGTATTATGAATTGTTAAACCGTGTTGGTAACTTTAAGCTTAACATTTACAAAATAAATTTCCCAACTACGTTTAGCATTACAAGAACATTTCAAAATACGATAATGTTTAGTTAAAATATTAACTGAAATATTGGGACTGAAATTTTGAATTAATAAGTAACCTTAATTAAAAAGAGAAAATTTCTTGTACTAGATTGGTGAAATGGAAGTATGTCTTACTTGAGATGCATGAAATTATATAGGCCAAATTTTTTTTTCCACAAACTAGCTTTTCTGCAATTTCAGATCTAAGGTTCAGACATTAGTTGCACATTTTCATTCATATTCCCCTTGGTTAAAACTACTCGTACCCAGGTGATCATTATCATGTTTATGCAAATAATAATCTAACATGTATTTTTCACCTTTATAAAGGTCTATCTCCATGGACAGATACGGCATTGGAGGGTGCCTCAGCTTCTCAGTTTATTACATTCTCTAAGCAACAATTTTTAGAGAAAAAAATGAAATTATGAGGATTTTTACCTCTTCCAAATTATAGTAAAAGTATTTTAGCGCCATCAAATACATTTGATAAATAAGAAACTTTTGTTTGAATCATTTAATGTATCATTGTTACAAGTTCATGTTTGTGAAGTATAGTAATATAAAATAAACAAATATTGTTTTCTCTACTTTTCAGTGTCATATGAAATATTGTAGCAGCTTATGTATTTTCCAAAACAAAAATTCCACTTGATTTATATTTGTATATTAATATATCTGCTGACTTAATATTCTTATTTGGGAATTCAAATTCATATATCACTTTTATACCTACTACCAATAAGTAATATCCTATAAGCTTAAAAAGTGCATGGGTAATCGAAAGAAAAAAAAATCCATTTCTACTGGGACATGGCTTTTCTTGCCTTCTTCCACCATACATGTTCACTTTGGTTACCAATGCCTTCTTTCATAGCTTACTACAAATGAATAATATCCATATCAATCTCCAATTGTATCTGAGTTGGTAAAAATGTTAATTTCAGCTATAGATTCTGCGTTTAATCTTTTGTATTAATCATATAACCTAAGAGGAGTTGTATTATTATACGGATAACAAAATTGGTTAGTAAATATCAAAATTAAACAAGATTCCTTTATAAATTAAAATTTATATGAGGAGGGTTTTTTTAATGTACTTAGTATATCACACCATCCTCATCAACTACAATATGGGTTCATCATTCTTAATTCTATGAAATCCTAAATCAAGGGAAATAAGTTTAGCTCCTTTGGTATGTTGGATATCGCAACCTATTAAGGAATTAGATTGAATTAATTCATAAATTCATTATTGAAATCGAAAATATAATTGGGGTCATTTCAATATTATATTATTATGTTGATTTCATCATAGATTCCACAAATATTACAGTTAGGATTATTGCTAGGGTTAAAGCAATATGTATATGAGGTTAAAATTTGAATTAGTATTTACATTACAAGGGAACCAAAAAAATAATGGTCCATGTTTTAGTAGAAGGAAGATTTATGTTCAGCACTAGGTAGTTTCAAAATTACACGTGCTTTACTATTATAAGTACATTGTTTTCATTTTGCAATATGATTAAAATTTGAAATTAAGTTCTTTGTTGTTCAATATCAATTTTGGTACAAAATATTTCCTTTATTAAAATTTATTTTCACAATTTAGATAAATCGCTAAATATTTATTTATATTAAGAATAAAATCATGTGCGTAGCACGGGTTCGCACTAGTTTATCGTAGTTTGCTTATTTCTTCCTCATTTTACATTTTTAAGCCTAGTTATTTGCAAGTAACCTTTTCATTCATGACACATTAGTATAATTCCAAGGTTGGCTAATTCTTTAGTCAACACCTGGATATAATTTCCAAGAGTACCCAACAAGGTTATAATCCATTCTCAAAGTCACTCCCTGTTATGCTATATAATGATATATCGATAAGGAGTAATTGAACTCTATTGGACATTGTGCAATATAAAATGGTTGAAGTTAAGTTAAATTTTCTTTATAGGACACATACTGTAATGACCCAACTTTTCGACCATCGAATGTCGACAATAATACATTCACAGTATTCGTGTGCCAAGTTCCCAAGTGTCGAAAAGACAAAAGGTTCGGGTGAAATAAAAAGAAAATAAAATAAGGAAGAAAGAATACAACATCAGAATCTCACAACGAATGATAATATTTAATATTAAAGGAATAGTATAAAGAGTTACTTTGAATAAAGAAATCTCAGAGATACTAAGACCTGAGTACTACCATTAGCCTGGACAGTCTTAACTGCATGTTCTCACAATGGTGATATATACAAAATAGTAATTCAGCAAAAATAACAATACTACAGTAGGTAATAATACAGCTTCTCTCCTTAAGCTCCAAAGTGTCCAAAGCTAAATCTGGAAACATACACAGGGCTGACCTGAGCATTATAAGAAAATGACACCCGAATCAGCGTGATAAACCAATGTGAGAAACTTAAGAAATATGCATGACATGTAACAGTAACTATTGAGACTGTACGGATTACTGTAACGGTTTTCAACTTAAAGCAACAAACCATTCTTTAGGTTTAATATAGCGATATGATTGGAAATGTCTAGGGTGTAGAATATAAATCATATCAAATAACTGTGATGCTTACATTGGTTACACCATAACATATTTTGCGTAAAATCAAAACCGATAAGGGATGTTTGCGTGATGGATTTTTCCATGGGGATCTCTCCGGTGGAGCCGGATCAAACCACATGCACAAGGGTCAGAAAGTACCTTCTGAGTGTCGTATATCTCTAGCTAAAATATACCATTAAGGTAAACACGGGAGGCCCATCGTCTGAACATAAAAATAAACAACATGAACCAAATATCACCAACTCCCGTCGTCCAACAATCGATAAGCATCTCTAGTTATGGAGTTGATAATATCCAAATGAGGGTCGCTAAACCTCAGGTAGTGCATCCTACTCTATTTTCTGTCTTTTCTGATGTCGAGGTTAAGTTCAGCATCTTCCATACGAGTCTTCATCACTCGAACAGAACACGATCCCTACATGGATTCCATTATCTCAAACAGATCACGAATCATACATGGATTCGAGCATCTTAAACAGATCTTGAATCTCCACATAGATTCCCGCATAAGTCCTCCGACGAATATTAATGCTGTATTCTCTCTTGGAATACTCCTCAAGATAGACAGTCCCACATGATAGCATCATTCGAAATGTTAATACTGACCACTCCCCTAGACTTAACCTTAGGACTGACAGTTCAACCCCATAGCATTCTACTTCACAATCGCTCCCAAAACATAGAACCGGTACACTAGTTTTGAAGTGGTATTTGATAAGTAAAACACTTATCAATCATGGTCTCTTCAAAACCAATTCGATGAATTTCCATTAAACTCAATTTCAGTTCTCTTAGAAGTAAGCGAAATCTAGAGACATTTCGTACCAGTGCTCCTCCCTGGGGTTCTATATGGTATGAACTCGTGAAGCTTTTTGATACTTCCAAAGTTAATATTAGTTAAGGTCGATAATCGATTATCTAGTCAAAAAAATTGCTTATACAAATCAATATATTTAACTCATTTTCATCATTCCAACTTAACTATTCCTCATCCAAGAGTGAAGCCCGGTATGTTAACACGTTTTCGACATTTTCCAACTTACAATTCCTTAGTCAAGAGGAAACCCAGTATACTAGAGCTCTATTGCTCATATCCCTACTCAAAAATCAATCTTAACAACCACAAATAGATAAGCCTTACTTCATGGGCTTTAAGTGTTAAGCATAGTTAATTATTTTTCAAACGAGTAATTAAACAATTAACCATTAAGCAAATTTTAACCTCTTTCTAAACCTTTTGTTTATTCTTTTAAAACGTTTTTAAAATGGTATATATGTATAGTAATTTGTTTACCAAAACTTGATATGTAAATAAACAAGTCAAATATTTTATTACATAAGATATAAAATAGTCAACATATTTTCTGAAAACTATATACACTTAAAAATGCTTTTAAAATACTTTTAACACTTATAACATCTTTTAAAACATTTATCCAAAATATTACATGAAAATAACAACATTACAATTTCCTTAAAAACTTGAAAAAACAAGTTCTTATTATAAAATCTTCTTCTTTAAAAATTCTCAATAAATTTTTAAAAATTGATAAATATATCAAACCACTTTTGAAATACTCTAATATGAGTTAGTAACCACTTGGAAAAATAATGAAACAAGATACCTAAATTTAAATATCTTTTCAAACCTTTAAAGCCCAAAAATCAAGGTTAAACTGGGCAGTTTTGCACAAGTAAAGTTTTGGCTACTTTTCGAGATGTAATTTATCTTTTTACCATTTAAGCTTTTAATAGAAATAAACATACATATATAACATTATAAATGTGACGACAAACCCCTAAATATCTCTATATAAGGTTCCATAGAAATAGCCAAAACAAGGCAATTCAAAAGTGCATCCATAGGGACTATCACTATAAGTGGGGCCTTGGGGCTCCCAAATATGTGCTTTGTTGTGAGGAGGGAAGTTATGCTTCACCACATGCGCGCGCTGCCGTACGACCGGACTCGGTTTTGGGTCTAACATGACTATCGCTATAAGTGCACCTTCAAATCCAAGTCTTAAACCAAAGTCCATCTATATCGTGTATGTTCCAAGGTCATATCAGAAGTTATGAAATTCCATTCAAGTCCTTCCAAGTCCATACATATGGATCATATGTATCACTTTCAAAGAAAAAATTCAATACAATGTTTTAACATATGTCAACAATAATTCAACCAACTTAAACACAATCAAACCCCAACAAATATGGGCTATAATTTCAATCAAATAGGTGAGTTATCTTACGTTTAACCTAATAATGACCAAGATCCAAGCTAGCAAAGTCGAAATCCAACCTTGCAACCACCTTCTTTCTCCTCCTCCTTGCTTTGCACTTGTTTCTGGTCCTCCTCCCCTCAACAATTGCTCACGGCCTCCTTCTCCATGGGGATAATGGCTTCACTTATTCAACTTATAACTAGGTGAAAGGTGTTATAATATTCCCTCAAGGATTCACCCTATATTTGAGATGATTTGGACAAGATTTGCAAAAATTGCTTATAGAACATAACAGAGAAAGAAGACATGGAAGTAGCCTGCTTTAAGCTATGTGAATTTGTGATTATAACTCTATGGTATGCGTCTCCTTATATAGGCACAAGAAAGGTTATTTTTAAGCTTGCACCACCCCCGATCATGCCATGGAAGATGTAACTCCCATCACTTCTCTTTTATGCTAATTACCATTATACCCCTCTCACGATAATATCTCTTATTTATATGGAAGCTCCTAGAACCATCCATGATTTATGAAGAGGTGTGTGTTAATTAGTTCTAATGCATTCATTTGATCATTGTGCAAGTGACAAAGATTTCGAACAACTTATATCGATCACAAATCTGTATACCAATAAACCAATTTTCGGTCACATTATCGATTTTCCATCGAAGAATAAATTTTTGTAAACAGTTTTTAAAAATAAGTTTCTTATCATTATTCATTAATTAAATGATATCTAACAAGGTTATAAAATTATTATGACACTTAATTATATTTCAAATCATTATGATATTCGAAGATGAAGTGTTCGATTTTCCAGGTCGCTGCATTCTCCCCCACTTAGAACATTTCATCCTCGAAATTCAAATAAGAACGATAATAAAAGGAGATAGAATAAACAAGATACATATATAGAGTTCTGTTGAAACCATATACAAACTAAATTGCAAACCAAATGCATACTAAGCGACTCCATCTCAAGTGGTGAGTACATGACCAAAGATATACGATACTAAGATAAGAGGGAACCCTTAGTCTATAGGCAACTCTAGATAGAACTCTTCAAACTATCCTCCATCTTCTTGGTACCATCCCGAGCATCCTTGCTCCATGGTACTTCTAACCTTAACAAAGGAACAAGCACATGAATACTTAAATAGCATTCACACCCACTAACAAAACAAAGCTCATGGTTTGTTCAATTTCAAAAGCTTTCCCCTCGCCCAAGGACGATAAATAGTCCACTAAGCATACCTTACGCTCTACAGCCTAAGGTTTTTACATAGATGATTATTCATGCTACCTTATAACAAATCGAAGAGTCATTTCCTAAACTCTTAATAAGTCATCATAAAACATCATGAAAATGTACTAATCCTATATGATGCAGATGAACCATCTGTATGCAATATCCGAACTGATCACTTACTCGATCACATAAATTTCACTTTCAAACTAGTATAGATCACATGACCTCTCTAGTGCGGATACTGAGTTGGTTCCTTGATTAGAAACCTTCGTTCTCCTTGCATAACCATATACTATAATAAAAAACCTTGGGATTGTATCACGAATTCGTATCAAGTGTTCGCCATCAAGAATCAAGTGAAAAATCCTTGTTCGGACCGGTGTAAACCACCTCGAAAACATGTAGTAAAATATTGGATCAAGAACTGTCATGAAAATAAAATAATCTACATAAAACTTACATATATATCCTATTGGTTTCTTAACTATGCCAGTTCCTTTTTAATTACCTTCATTTATACATTAGTATGTCATTCAATACTAAAACCATTTACGAATCATTTTGTAAAAACCTAATTTCAAGTTTATCCATATTTTATAAGTTAAGTTCATGCTCGTATAATACTTCATTACATCCTAAGCGTATATATGAACATCATATTCATCTTAATTACAAGGATGATCAACAATTTGGAACTCGTTCTAACTTACTACCTTTTCAAATTTAAGTGTTATATAACTCAACTTTATATTTTCAAAAACACTTAGTTTCAGGTTCTTTAACAATTTAGAAGCTCCCTACTATCCAAAATCGCCAAAAATCCCATTTCATTTTAATAAATGAAAAGTACCAAATAACATATCATATTATGATGTACGTACCATATCTTCCTAATGCATAGGCTATATGTGTCCATGAAATAAATTAATAAGAAAACTTTAGGATTAAATACCGGTTTTTATTTCAAACCATTTTGAAATAATATATACATATAACTTTTGTATATCAAATCATACTTAGGGATTAAATCAAAATCAATTTTACTAAAAAAAACTTTGTAGTATCCCAAACTTAGAAACCAAAAATGAGCACCGATAATGCTACAGTCATCATCGCAGTTATTTTCAAGTGAAAGAAGTGAGTTCAGTACACCCAAACCTTACTTTAGTACTTAACTGAAGTCATTCCAAAGCGGTATCAAATAATTTGTACAATAATACTAAGTTTCATGATCTTAATTTCCTAGATATTTACTTTCAATAATACTATTAGTACTTTTCCAAAATCTTGAAAAACATTTTAAAAATACCGAGATTTAAGTCCTCGAATTCTCTATTTGAATCCTTTTCATTAGTAAATTATATTTTATAAATCATACTTATATAAAATCGCTTTCTTATATAAATCTTTCCATAAATATCTATTTCCAAAATGTTATGTCTTTTCTTTTGATTATAGTAAACATCTTTTGCTAAATTTTTAACTTTTAACCCAACAATATCACCGAACGTCTTATAGTCAACTGTGGAACTTAATTTACAAGGTGTTCATTTTAATATGCCCACAACTACTGTCTATCTAACCCATGACGTAGAAAGGTAAAAATGCTCATAAACTGGTTGAGCACAAATCAATAACAAGCAATACTCCTAAACTACGGAGCATGATTTTAAGCAACCATCAAGGTTAAGGGATATGAAAATATGAGAAGCACTAGAGTCAAACAAACATGAATAGGAAAGCCATAAACAGGTAGTATATCCTCAAGAATCTGCTTCCCCTTCTCAGACGCAGATATAGCAAAGACCATGGGCTCCTCCTCTTTTTTAAGCATGGGACAATCTCTAACAAAATGGCCAGGCTGATGGCAGCTGTAACAACCGTTCAGTGCAAACTAGGTCTCAAGCTTTGGAACCTCTTTGGTCGGTGCTCTTACCATGAGTCCTCCCTCTCCCGATCTACACTTATTAGAAAAATGGCCCTTCTTCCCTCACTTGCAATCAAGGGTGACCTATTCTTTGATGATTGAAGCTTGCACTTTTTATCCCTGATTGGTGCTGATAAAGACGACTTCAGAGCTGAACCCTCGAACCGAAAAGCCATATTATATCCTTGAATGCTCCCTTGATATGATCCATTATGTCCTTACATACCATGTTGCATAAACTAATCCAAGCCTAGACATCGATGATAGTCTCAATGCCGTTGAACCTCTTTCTACCTAACACCTCAAACTCGCTCATATCGAAGCAAAGTATTTCCGTGGTCGAACCTACACCACTTCTTCTACAATATTTCCTCCAGCATTAGAAGCCCTGGCATCCATAGTTCTTACTGCATAGTAAAAGCAAAACAACTTTAGGAAACTAAAGGATAGAGTTATTTCAAAAAACGAGTTACTAGGAAGGAGATATTTCTAAGGAATAATCTAAAAGTCTATTCTTCAAAATACAAATATGTTCTCATATGTATAATACACTCGACTCAATCTCGAGTGTTGCTTACCCTATCTCTAATGAGCCATATCTAACCAAGCCAAGGTGTTTGCTTAATCTTGAGCTCTAATACGAAATATAACAACCAGACTTTTCGACCCTCGAATGTCGACACTAATGCATTTGCGGTATTTTTGTGTCGAGCACCCAAGTGCCGAAAAGATAGAAAGTTAGGGTAAAAAAAAGAATAGAACAAGAAATGAAGAGCACAACATCAGAATCTCATAATGGAATGATAATATATAATATCAAAGAAACATTATAAAGGATTACCTTTAATACAGAATCTTAGAGTTACTAAGGCCTAAGTATTATCATCAGCCTGGACAGTTATAACCGGATGTCCACATAGTGTCGATATTTACAATACAGTAAGGCAGCGGAAATAATAATACTATGGTAGGTAATCATCCAGCTTCTTTCCATAAGCTCCAAAGCATCCGAAGCTAAATCTAAAAACATACACAGGGTTGACCCGAGCATTATAAGAAATTAACACCTAGATCAGTCTGGTAAACCAGCGTGAGAAACATAAGAAATATGAGTGACATGTAACAGTAACTATTAAGACCGTATGGATTATCGTAATGGTTTTCCACACAAAGAAATCAACCATTCTTTAGGTTAAATATAGTGATAATAGATAATATCTAGGGTATAAAATATAATTCATATCAAATAGCTTTAATGCTTACATTGATCACATCATAACATATTTAGGGTACAATCAAAACTGATAAGGGACGTTCGCATAATGGATTTCTCCATGGAAATCTCCCCGATGGAGCCGGATCCAATCTCCTGCATAAGAGTCAGAAAGTACCTTCCAAGCATCATATATCTCTAGATAAAATATACCATTAAGGTAAATATAAGAGGCCCATCGTCCGAACATAAACATGAACAATGTAAACCAAATATCACCAACTCCCACAAGCTAACAATCGATAAGTATACCTAGAAATGAAGTTGATAATATCCCAATGAGGGTCACTGAACCCTAGGTTTTGCATCCCACTTAGTTTTCTGTCGTTTTCAATGTCAAGGTTACGTTTGGCATCTTTCACACTAGTCTTCATCGCTCGAACAGAGCACGAATCCCCAAATGTATTCCATCATCTTGAACAGATCACGAACCGCTACATGGATTCGAGCATCTTGAACAGATCGCGAATCTCTACATAAATTCCCTCATAAGTCCTCCGATGAATGATAACGTTTTCCTTTCTTCTGGACTACTCCTCAGATAGACAGTCCCATATGATAGCATTGTTTGAAATGTTAACACCGACCTCTTCCTTGGAAATAACCTTAGGATTGACAGTTCAACTCTATAACATTTCACTTTACTACTGCTTCCAAACCATAGAACCTATATAATAGTTTTGAAGTTGTATTTGACAACTAAAACACTTGTTGTTTTCCCGCCTTTTGGCAAGGCCGTGACACCAAGAAATTAACTGGGAACCAAGGACAGTTCGGCCCGAAGATCGGTTATATACAGGTTCATTATAGATGCTGGTAAATTTTGTCAGTCCAGATCGAGCTAGAATCGATATAGCATAACAAGCAAAGCTATGAAAGCCAGCGACCTAAATTTCGAGTCAATCAGAGTTCGTACGCTCAAGATATTGATCAATCAAAATCAAGAAAGACAACTACAATTCGTATCCATCAAAGTAAATGGTGGTTCGTATCCATGACAGAAGCACCACGTTCGTATCCATGGAGGAAGGCCTCGTTCATATCCACCTTGCTTCTCCATTTCGTATCCATCATATGTACTCTGCTTCATATCCATCAACTAAAGCCACTACGTATTGATCTTATCTGTATAGTTTGTATCGGTCAACCAACGGTCGATACGAATGGGTCATCCAATAAGCGATACGAGATAACACCTCCTACCGATACGAAATGGGGTTGAGGGAAACGATACGATTGGGACCACTTAGAGCAATATGAATAAGGTTGCCTCACAGCGATACGAAGAGCAAAGGAGTACCTCGGTACGAAGTATATGGATTCGTATCGATACAGAGCAGTTACAGTCCCTCGATACAAACAAGGCACGTTCAAGAGGAAGACTCCGTCATTCGTCATGAAAAGTGGATCGATCCAAGAATATAGAGCCAGGTCATCTAGCAATCACATGTGTCCCATGGATACGAATGGAAGCGATACGAACGTATCTATACGAGCTCGGTTACACATTGAGAACACAAACTTGAATCAATCATAACTCAAAATCTACAAGTCCAAATGCTACCAAATTTTCACAGGAGCTTGCATACAACCACAAGAATGTCCATGATCGATCTCGGCCCAAAAAGATCATTTCTTGATCGATACAAAATGGATACATATCGGTCATGGATCGAGCCGAAATGACCAGAGATCGATCATGTGGACCCACCTATGTGAGAGAAGGAGTCTTCCATGTTTGGGGCGAGATATTTGCAGCCTACATCTATAAATAGCAGTACAAGAGCTTCAGAAAAGGGACTTTTGGATGCTGGAATGCCGATACTCTGCCGAAATCCTTATTATACCTTGATTGTACTGTTGTAAACATCTGTAACCAGCGAGTAATACCAATAAACAACAAACTTTCTATAGTGGACGTAGGCTACAACGCCGAACCACTCTAAATCTCTGTGTTTTCATACTCTTGTTTGTCTGTTTTTGGTTTGTTTGTTAGATCTACGTCATTTTCCATTTATATTCTTCACTTTAATCTCTTCAAACACGCCCGAAGAGTGTTGTGCCCAATTTTGGTACAAACACTTTGGATCTCCTACCGATATCGGATTGCAAGAATCTAAGTAGAAGATCCATATCTCATACCTAGAAGTTCTTCCATCATATTCAGATTTGTATCAAGTCTAGGAGAGAGCTTCACCCTTCACCATGGTTACTACAAGGACTGCCTCAACCGCTGCAGATCAGGAAGGAAGAGATATACAGAATCCTACGCAGCTACCCGCTACCGGTCAGAATTCAGTAGGACCTTCAAATCCACAAGGAGCGGTCACCAGGGAGGAGTTTCAGATGTTGATGCAAGAACTGACCCAATGTCGCCAGCAGCTTACCCAGCAGATCTGTGTCAACACAGAGTTAACCAACCGATTGAATCAGGAAAGACGAAGGAGATCCAGGAGGGATCAAGCTTCCTACTCATCCACTGAGAGCTCAGCTTCCTCTGGTTATCATCATAGATCCACATGTCCACGACTGGATGGAAGCAACGCGCAAGCTCCCAGGCATCAGCGCACTCTGAATCTTGGACAAGCAGGACCTAGTCCATCTGCTAGTCACTAGGCAGGCCCCTCCTCCCGAGGAGGGACAATTCCTTATCACATCATTGATAACTGTGTTTCTGCCACCGCTATCGACTTGGAAGCTGACATTTGAGACCAAACAGATCTGATCCTTCGTCAATGCGATCGTACTCCTGAACCCTATGTGCCCGAAGACCTAGAACCAAGGAGGCGAGGTATGGACCGTCAACCACGCCTGGGCCATCCTCGCATTGTGGAACCCGACCACAACTTGGCCCAACATGCCTAGAATGTCCAAATATCAGACATCCCGACCATGATTCGTCAAATGATTCGTTAAAGTCAAGGCCTCTCCAATGATGACTAGGGAATCACCCGGTGTCATACACCCTTTACCAATGACATCCTTTATGCCGAACCGCCTCCTTGATTCAGAATGCCAACTTTACCTGTTTACGAAGGGAGTTCAAACCCTAACCAGCACATTTTGAAGTATGAATGGCTTATGAATATAGCACGAGCTGACGATGCGGTCAAATGCAGAAGTTTTCCAATCTCTCTAGGGGGCATTGCGACTATGTTGTTTACTCGCTTTCCACCCCGATCTGTTTCATGCTTTGATCAGTTAGCTACAAAATTCGTCAAACATTTTTGTATGCACATTACAAGACCTAAGGATGTGAACACGTTAGCTATCATCACTCAAGCTCCTGGAGAGACGCTCAGGCATTATCTGGAAAGGTTCCGTGCCGCTTGCGCGGAGATTACTAACTCTAATGATAATTCCATATTGATGGCACTGACTAAAGGAATCGATCCTAATTCCGAATTTGGCAACTGGTTGGCAGGGAAACCCCCTGCGTCATTGGACCATTTCTATTCCAAAGCCGCCCAGTTCTTGAGGAGGGAAGATGCAAAATAGTCTAGGAAGAAGGATGATGTAGGGCCTAGTTTGGAATGAATCCAGAGCAATGTCGCTATGAAACAAACCGGTGAGAGTTCCGGAAAGGTGCAGTTGAATGTACAGAATAAGCAGAATTAGTAGAAAGGCGATGGAATTCAGGGTAAGAAGCGGGATCAAAATCGCGGACCACGACGTAGAGCTCCCATGTTTGACACCTATCTCCTTTGAATACATCCCTGGAGAATGTGTACTTGCAAACCTGTAATACTAGCCAATATAAGAAGCCTTCTCCGAAGCAGTCGTCCGAAAAGTAGATTCAATTTGGAAAATTCTATAGATTCCATGATTGCTATGGTAAAATTACCAATTAATGTCGCCATTTATAGGATATCATTGAGAATTTGATCCGAGATAGGAAGTTGGAACAATTTGTTCGAGTGCCGCAGGTTGGAGGTACAGGCCCATCAAATAAGAATCAAGTATCGAATCAGGCTAGGCTGGAGGAACCCGCGCGTACTGGTGGAAGGTTAGTGATTAACACAGTTAGTGGTGGTCCTCATCCAGTGGATCGGAGTTGGAGGGAAATGGAGTTGTATGCCAGTTCGATTAGGCATGCGGACTTCAAGTGTTGCAGTGATCTTGACGATGGGGCTCTAACTAAACAACAGAAGACGATGACAGATGACATCGTTTTTCGAGATAGAGATGCCGATAGAGTCGAAGCCTCTACCATTGATCCACTAGTCATTTCAGCTCAGATAGGTCCTGCTTGGATGAAGAGGATCTTAGTGGACAGTGGAAGCTCAGTGAACATACTTTTTAAGCGAGCATATGACCAAATGAAAATGGAAGCAAAGGACCTGAAGCCGTGTCAATCCCATATACATGGTTTCAATGGATGTGCAACTATACCCTCTGGAACGGTAGAATTACTAGTGGAGTTGGGGGTTGGAGAACGCCAGAGAGTCCGGATGTTGCAGTTCATTGTGTTGGATATGAATTCGATTCTTTCTTGGGCCAACCGGCCCTGGCTGAATTCAGGGCAGCTATTGCCCCTTGGTGTTTAACTTTTAAATTCCCCACTGACAATGGGGTTGGAGTTGTTCAGGGAGATCAAGCGGCTGGACACGCCTGTTATGTTGTTGAGCCGTGGGAGGCGCAGTAGAAAGAGAAGGGCAAGGACATAGAGGAATCTCTCTGCGTCCGTTTTACCAACAATTGACAGCTAACGCCTGGGCCTAAGCTCGGGCGCCACAACCATTTCCTAAAAGATCTTGATCTAAGAGACGATGATAATGAAGAAGAAGTTGAAGATGGTTAGGCTTCCTCGACAGAGTTAATGATCGATGTTCCGGTCGATGAAGATGATGACTCCAGAATGATAAAGATCGAGTCTCAGCTAAGCCCACAGATGAAAGAGGAATTGGTTGAATTTCTCTGGGCAAACCTCGATGTGTTCACCTGGACACACTCAGACATGTGTGAAACTCGTCGGACATCGCGAGCCATACATTGAATATTGACTCACGGCATGTCCCGGTCAAGCAGAAAAGGCGCGGTATGGATCCAGAGAAATCTGCCGCCCTGAAAGAAGATGTGGATAAACTCAAGACGAACGGGTTTATCCGAGATGCATTATATCCAGAATGGGTATCCGACCCAGTGCTTGTCAGAAAACCAAACGAGAAATGGAGGACTTGTGTGGACTACAAAGACCTAAATAAAGCATGCCCCAAAGAGGGTCTTTCGCTTCCCAGAATTTATGAGCTTGTAGATTCTACAGCCGGACACGAGCTCTTGTCTTTTATGGATGCGTATTCCGGCTACAATCAGATACCGATGCACCTACCCGATTAAGAGCATACCAGCTTTGTCACCGATCTCGGACTCTATTGTTACAAAGTGATGTCGTTCGGGCTTAAGAACGCTGGGGCCCTATCAAAGACTTGTCAATCGAATGTTTGCCAGCCAGATCGGGATAACTATAAAGGTGTACGTGGAAGATACGCTTATAAAGTCCTGACTCTCCATCAATCATGTCAAAGACCTTGAAATAATGTTCAACATCCTTTGAGAATATCGAATGAAGCTCAACCCGTTGAAGTGTCACTTCGGAGTCGCCTTCGGAAAGTTCCTTGGATCCATTGTCAATGCTCAAGGAAATGAAGCCAATCCCGAGAAGATATGGGCGATTCAGAATCTCGAAACTCCCAGAACTATAAAGCAAGTGCAAAGCCTCAACGGGAAGGTAGCAGAATTAAGCAGGTTCATCTCCAAATCCACCGACAAATGTATTCCCTTCTTCGATCTGATCAGGAAAGGAAAGCGAAACTTTGAATGGACCAAGGAGTGTGAAGGTGCATTCCAAGCACTGGTCCAGCACCTAGCTACGTTGCGTATTCTTTCAAAGCCGATTGATCATGAGAGACTATACATCTATCTGGCAGTGTTAGAGAATGCAATCAGTGCTGCATTAATTTGGGAGGATGATCGGATACAATGACCGGTCTATTACATTAGCAAACGAGTGACCGGAGCAGAGAGAAACTATCCGAAGTTGGAAAAGCTAGATTATTGTCTCGTCATTGCCTCGAGAAAGCTCCGTCCCTACTTTCAGGCTCATCCTATCACAGTCTACACCGACCAGCCGTTACAGATAGGTCCTTACGCGGCCTGAGATGTTTGGTAGGTTGCTAAAGTTGAACATCGAGTTGAGTCAGTTTGATATTGCTTACACACCAAGGCGGGCTATTCAAGGACAAGTTCTGGCGGATTTCATTACTGAATTCACTATCCCAGAGGACTTGCCTGAGACCAGTGAATCTCCTAGATACATATGGAAACTCTACACTGATGGTGCATCGAACGATCGCTGCTCAGGCGCTAGAGTTGTACTTGAAACCCCAGAAGGCTGATCTGTATGTTATGCTTTGAAGTTTGATTTCCGTGCAACCAATAACAAAGCCAAATACGAAGCTTTACTTGCCGGACTCAGACTCGCCAGATACTTGAGACTTATTGCTGTGGAGATTTACTGCGATTCGCAATTGGTCATATGTCAAGTTTGTGGAGAATACCAAGCTAGAGACTGGAGGTTGGCCGCTTATCTTGCTCGGGTCTAGGAAGTATTGAATCAGTTCGATTATTATGCTATCTATTGCATACCCTGAGATCATAACCAAAAGGCCGATTCTCTAGCAAAACTAGCCAACACCGGTGAAGCACAACAGATAGGACTTGTCCCTGTTGAGACACTTACCTCTCCGAGTATCGATCAGATGGTGATGGACTGCGTTCATGAAGCCACACCCGAGAAGGAGTCATGTATGACCCCTTTCAGAAACTATCTCGAGCATGGAGCTTTGCCCGAGCATAGAAATGAGAAAGGACAAGTTCTTCGGAAAGCTTCGCGGTTCATTATCCAGAATGGAGTCATGTATAAAAGAGGATACTCTATTCCTTTACTCTGGTGTATCGTCCATGATGAAATCAAATGAGTATTACATGATGTGCACGAGGGAGAATGGGTGATCACATAGGGGGCAATCCCTTACTAAGAAGATACTCCGATATGGGTATTATTGGCCGACTGTGAATCGGAATGCATTAGACTATGCCAAGTAGTGTGACAGATGTTGGAAACATGCTCGGATACCAAGAGCCCCGCCTACTGAAATCACTAAAATGGTCAGTCCATGGTCGTTCGCTATATGGGGCATCGATATAATTGGATCCTTACCTCTGGCTAAAGGTGGTGCGAAGTACGCCATCATTGTTGTTGACTGCTTTACCAAATGGGCGGAAGCTGAGCCCCTTGCTACTATCACGACGAAGTAAGTAATCAATTTTGTTGTCCACAACATCATCTGTTGTTGTGGCCTCCCACATACCATTATCACTGACAATGGAGCCCAATTCGATAGTGCCGAGTTCAAGAACTTCTATCAACGTTTCCATATTTAGAAAAAATTCTCAGCAGTTGTTCACCCTTAGGCGAATGGACAGGTCGAAGCTGTTAACAAAGTTATCAAATCCGTTTTGAAAAAGCGACTGGAAAAGGCCGGAGGCAAATGGGTCAATGAGCTCCCCATGGCCCTATAGGCATATCGAACTACGCACAAGTCCACGACCGGCCACACTCCATTTTCACTTTCTTACCGCTCGGAAGCCGTCATTCCGGTCGAACTGGAAGTACCTTCTCATCGTGTGACTTACTATGATCCGAAGACGAATGCTATATTGCTTGTCGAATCTCTGGACTTATTAGATAAGAAGTGTGAAGAGTCTGATTTGAGGGCAGCCGCGCACCTAAGTCGAGTCGCCCGATTGTACAATGCTAAGGTCCGACCCCGAACCTTTGAACTTGGCGATCTCGTGATCAAGAGAATTTATCCGGTCTCTTTGCATATGAAGCCAATGTGGGAAGGACCGTATGTTATTGAATGAAGACACAGAGACGGGACATTCAAATTATCAACCGTCGATGGTCTCACTTTGCCGAGAGCTGCTACTACACATAACAGGCTTTGTTTATTCATTTTGTTTGCTTTTCATTTGCAATTTGTTTATGCATTTCGAAATTTGAACTTGTAATAAGCCAACTGAATTTGCCGTACTTTCTTATTTCAGCAATAAAATGCAATCTCTTCTAGCCAAAGTAGTGATTCTTGAAATGCGTCATGTGACCATCACGATGCACAGAGAGCTAAGTTCCACCCTACGGTGAGACTTATTCAAATAGGGAGTGGCTGTGATACGACCGGTCACTCACTAAGTGAAACCCGAGCTCGGGGGCAAACAACCACACTAAAGCAAAAAGGATTGATACACGACAATCCTCAAACTAACTCCGGCTCCCAGAATGTGAGCTGGAGTATAAACTTACAAACGTGGGCTCGAGGAGGGTGAATCCGTCCACCCACGGCATCGCCTATGTACCACCAAAGCTCGAGGAGGGTGGACCTGTCCATCTAACGACCTTGCTTTCCACATTCACAAGCTCGAGGAGGGTGGATCCATCCACCTACGACTTCGCTTGTTTACTCAGGGTGGATGTGACCCGACCACCCACGATCCTGATCAATTTATCGTTCCCAGAGTGCGAACGAGATCTCAAAAACTTAAAACAGATGTGATCGACCGTCTGTTAGCTAACTCCGGATTCCCAGAGCGTGAACTGGAGTATAAACATTGATAGGGCGTGAACTGACCGCTCACCAACTAACTCTAAGTCCCTAGAGCACGGACTGGAGTATAAACATCAATTGGGCATGAACTGACCGCCTACAATTCAATCTAAGTCCCCAGAGTGTGAACGTAATTCCAATTATTAAAATGGGTGTGACTGACTGCCCGGAAAACAACTTAAGTCCCCAGAGCGCGGACGTAACTTTAAACATTAAACAGGCGTGATCGACTGCCCGCATGCGAGTTCAATCCCCAAAGTGTGGATGCGATTGTCAATACATGAGTGAGTGTGATCCGACCACTCGAGCTCGTCTCTCTACCACTTAGTTCCGACTGAGTCCAAATTAAAGCATCGAAGGTGAAAAGCAATCATCATCCGACCACTACACTTCATCCCCAGGACTGTGGGCATAACTCCGGCACCAGCTACTCATCGGGACAGTATAACATCGAGAATTGACTTAACGTTTGGTTACAGCCCGAAGCTATGACCCCCGGACATAACAACCAAACACAAGTCCAACCCATAAAATAAAGCTTCGCAAATATATTTAATAGAAATTCGAGTACTGAAACACTTAGACAAATCAACTTGGAGTTATGCTAAAAAACAAAAGGAGATTTTATTCCAACTATTCTTTGGAAGCAAAAGTGAGTACAAAAAGAAGCTTATTTCAAAAATCCCTATAAGCAGGGGCCGAACCTGCATCTATACACGGCCTACAGAAACCAAAAAAGTAACTCCTACCTATCTACCAAAAAAGGGGACACTAAGATACACGCCTACTCCTTAGGCTTCTTCTTCTTCTTCTTCCCCTTCGGTGTCGACCCACTTGAGTGCCACTATGGTGCCATTTTCAGCTCTTCCCTTTACCCGACTATCCCCAGCCAGGGGAAGAATTGTAATCTCCTCCTCTGAACTCATGGAAGTTGGAACACTTTCGGAATGCGTGGTCGAAGGGAAGGGGGCACTTTCTACATGAGGAGACACGGGGGGTACCCCGGTGTTACCCAGGTGCTTGGCTCGGCTACAAAAGACTAGTTATAGAAATTAGTTTGAATGGTCCGGCCTACGCACACAGTTCGGCCTGTAGACATGGCTCGGCCGGAATTTAGGGAATGTATGATGTTCGGCGAGGATGTTGTGGTAAATTTCATGTGTACGACTCGGCTTAAGATGGAAGTTTATCGTTCGGTCAATTATCGCTCGGTGTAGAATTGTTCCAACCCTTAAGGCGCATTATCATTCGTCGCTCGGTCTGGATACTACCCTACATGTCGTTTGGTCTATATGTTCCACCTAATACCGCTCGACATCTTTTGTTCGGCCTGAGTGTTTCGGCTATCGCCGCTCAGCATCTATCGTTCGGCATGACTTCAACAGGGCGAACGAAGTGGGGCGCTCGGCATGACCTCGCTTCGAGTCAACTACCCAAAGTTCACCGATCAGTCAATTACCGCTCGGTGTAGAATTGTTCCAACCTTAGAAGCGCAGACATCTCAGCTATCGCCGCTCGGCATATATCGTTCGGCCAATGCCGTTCGACAACCTTGTTCGGCAACATCGTTTGGCAAAGTCGCTCGGCAAGGTCACTCGACAGCTGTCGTTCGGCATCCCTGGCTCGGCGCGTAGAAGTCACTTACTACGGGCCGAAGTACTTTGTTCTTGGGCTCGTGAAGGAAGTCCAGCCTATCTTCGCATATAAATAGACGGGCAGGGGCATAGTGAATAAGGACCTTTTTTCGGGAACTCCGGGGAGACTCTGCCATTCTGAAGACTCATTTCTTTTCTGTGAGAGCTTGTATTCAAGTTGTTGGTGTACGGATTGTATCTGTATTCAATTCTTTGAAAAAGAAATAAAGATTAAACTCAAAGTGGACGTAGGCAGTTACACTGAACCACTATAATTCCAGTGTTCTCGTTTTTACCTTTAGTTTTGCATACATTCATCTATTTTAATTTTTTATCTTCATTAATCTCTGTACACAAATCTTTCTTTGGGTGTTGGTGACCAATTTTGGCGCTAACATTGTGGTGCTTTCACTGAGAATTGAACTCAGGTTATTAGGATCTACTTTGTAGCTACTGGATTGAAGAAATCCCCCGAAGGAGATCCAATTCATTCACAGGAAGTCCGTTGATTCTACTCAGAGTTTCTACCAATAAATCTACAATGGGAAGACCATGTACCAGGTCAGCCTCACACAACGCAGACGTAAACGAGACTGCTAGCGTCCAGGGAATATGACCTAGCAATCAACAGTTTAATCTGGGCGCAGGGACTATCACCGCCTAAAACCAAATGGAAGCTGTCACTAGGACAGAGTTCAACGAGCTGATGAGATAACTCATGGAAAGCAGGAGACAACTTAGCGAACAGATCCAAGCTAACGCCAACCTTATGACTCAGCTTACTCAACAACCACATCAAAATGCTGGAAGAAGCCCCGCTCCTTACTCCTCATCTAACAGCTCTTCTTCGTTCGATGAACCTCCCAGGCATAGATGTCGTAGAATAGAAACAACGCAAGCAGGTGATGCTAATCGATCAACCAGGGATGGTCCGAGTTCCCTACCTGGAGCAATGGCCCCTCACTTACACCAAGAAAATCACACTCAAGCTGGAACGGGAAACT
Source organism: Allium fistulosum (assembly GCA_030737815.1). Taxonomy (NCBI): domain Eukaryota; kingdom Viridiplantae; phylum Streptophyta; class Magnoliopsida; order Asparagales; family Amaryllidaceae; genus Allium; species Allium fistulosum. The sequence continues at coordinate 1,118,353,341 of CM060904.1, read as the reverse complement.
TAGGATCTGGAGTACGAGTGGACGCTGGACAGCCGGCTCACCAAGGTCCTAATGATGCTGGTCCCCAGGATACACACTTGGTAGATCGCCAACAGAGGAGACACCGACCAAAACGGTCTCGCAGGACAGACACCAACCTACCATCTTCCATACAAATCCCAAACCTATCAACAATGGTCAGACAGCTGATGAGAGAGAATCAAGGCTTATCAAATTATGATTGGGGGATTTCTAGGAGTCATACTCCATTCACAAATGCTATCTTACAGGCCAAGTACCCCAGGAAGTTTAACATGCCGAATATTCCGACCTATGAAGGAAAGACTGATCCCCGACAGCATGTGATGAGATATGAATGGATGATGGACTCAGCTAGAGCGAACGATGCAACTAAGTGTAGATGTTTCCCAATAACTTTATTTGGAATCGCTACCATGTGGTTTACCCGACTTCCTCCATGGACTATCTCCAACTTTGATGAGTTAGCGAAGAAATTTGTGGAACAATTCAGGATTCTTGCCACTCGTCCCAAGGACGTGATGTCCTTGTCCAGTGTGATTCAGGCTCCAGGGGAGTCGTTAAAAGATTACTTACAAAGATTCCACGTTGCTGCAACTGAATTTAGCAACCCACCGACCATGCTATTTTAATGGCCGTGATGCGAGGAGTAAATCTGGATTCAGAGTTTGGCGATTAGCTGGCGGGAAAGCCTCCGACTACACTGGAACGTTTTTATTCAAAGGCGCACCAATTTATAAGAAGGGAGGAAGCTAGGTGGATGAGGCGAGACAATGCACCAGTACCTGGCAAGGAGACTGTGCAGAGCAACATTGCTGTAAAACAATCCGGTGACAACTCTGGAAAAGTACAAGTCAATGTTCAAAACAATCCTGAACAATCTAAAGGATCTGGTGGGGGAAATCCTGGAAAGAAAAAGGAAGTCGGAAAGTGGAAACCAAGGATCCCAACTTACAACGAATACACTCCTCTGAACGCATCTCTGGAGAATATTTACTTGTCGAATTGTAATACTTTCCAATATCGAAAGCCACGACCAAAAGAGTCCACCGAAGAGCAAAAGCGGACTGGGAAGTATTGCCGCTTCCATGAGACTTACGGGCACAATACCGAGGAGTGTAGGCACCTCCACGACGCCATAGAAAAGCTGATCCGACAGAAGAAGTTGCAGGAATTTGTCAAGACTCTGCCGGAGGGTGGACAAGGAGCATCAGACCCCGGTCGCGGGCAAGCTCCACGCCATCCTGAGGAACCAGCTCATACCATAGGAAGACTAATCATAAACATGATAGTCGGAGGGCCTCACCCGGCAGACAAGAGTTGGCAAGAGATGGAACGTTATGCTAGTTCCCTAAAGCATGCAGATTTCGAATGTTACTCAAACACGGGAGATGTTACCCCAGCTAAACAACAACGAATGATGACGGATGATATAATGTTTAGAAGTAGAGATGCCGATCGGGTGGAGGCACCTACCATTGACCCGATGGTCATCTCGGCCACTATCGGGCCAGCGATTGTGAGAAGAATACCGATTGACTGTGGAAGTTCTGTTAATATCATCTTCAAAAAGGCATATGATCTGATGAAGATGGAGTTAAAGGAGCTAAAACCATCTAAAGCCCGTATTCATGGCTTTAATGGTGCGGCTACTGATGCGGTGGGCTTTGTTGAATTTCCAGTTGAACTTGGGGAAGGTGAAGGAGGGTGCCGATCCTACCGTTTGTAGTTTTGGATGTCGATTCCCCATATAATGTGTTTTTGGGCCGACCGGCCCTGGAAGAGTTTAGGGTTTCTTTGGCCACATGGTGTTTAACTCTGAAATTTCCGACAGAAAGCGGAGTTGGTGTAGTGCATGGCGACCAAGCGACTGGTCGTGCATGTTATGTGGCTGAGCTAAGAGAGGCTCAGTGAAGAGAGAAAGGAAAGGTTATGGACAGCCCCATCCGCATCCGAGTTGCAAAGGATTGACAAGTAGTGCCCGAGCATTGGCTCGGGCAACATGATCGGATCTATAGAGACATAGATCCAAGAGATGATGATGAGGAACCCAAAGAGGCAAAACCAGCACCGGCTGAACTGACAATTGACATTCCAGTTAGCCATGATGATCCATCGCGGGTACTTAAGATTGGATCACAACTTGACCCCTCGACGATCGAGGATCTTACTGATTTCCTCCGAGCAAATCTAGATGTTTTTGCTTGGACACATTCTGATATGTGCGGAATTTCTCCCGCCATTGCGAGTCATATGTTGAACACAGACCCAAAATACGTGCCAATAAAGAAAAAAAGGAGAGGGATGGACCCGGAGAGGTCCGCCGCTCTCAGAGGGGAGGTGGACAAACTCAAAGCCAATGGGTTCATCCGCGACGCCCTCTATCCTAGATGGGTGTCTAACCCCATGCTAGGGAGAAAAGCGAATGGGAAATGGAGGACCTGTGTTGATTACTCAGACTTGAACAAGGCTTGCCCTAAGGATAGTTTCCCTTTACCCAAAACTGACCAACTGGTCGATTCAACTACCGGGCATGAGTTATTGTCATTTATGGACGCGTACTCGGGATACAATCAAATCTCAATGCACATTCTGGATCAGGAGAACACTAGCTTTGTCATGGATGTCGGACTGTATTGTTATGTGGCGATGCCTTTTGGGCTGAAGAACGCAGGAATGACTTATCAGCGCTTGGTGAATAGGATGTGTAAAGACCAAATCGGTAGAACAATGGAAGTCTATGTGGATGACATGCTCCTGAAGTCACGGCAGTCAAACGACCACATTCGAGACTTGGCGGAAATGTTTGATATACTCAGATGCTATGGGATGAAGTCAATCCATTAAAATGTTCCTTTGGCATTGCGTCAGAAAAGTTCTTGGGTTTCATTGTTAATGCACGAGGAATTGAAGCTAACCCAGAAAAGATTCAGGCTATTCGAGACATTCAAGTGCCCAGAACTATAAAGCAAGTACAAAGCCTGAACGGAAAAGTGGCCGCGTTGAGTCGATTCATATCCAAAGCGATCGACAAGTGCATTCCTTTCTTCGATGTAATAAAGAAAGGGAAGAGAAATTTTGAATGGACGCCCAACTGCGAGGATGCATTTCGAGCTCTGGTAAGACATTTGGAAAGTCCCCCGGTGCTGTCGAAGCCTATAGACCACGAAGTGTTATACATATACTTGGTCGTATCTCATCATGCCATCAGTACGGCTTTGGTTCGCGAGGAGGACCGAGTTTAAAAGCCGGTGTACTATGTCAGTAAATGTTTAACGGGGGCAGAAAGAAATTATCCTAAAATTGAGAAGCTAGCTTACTGCTTGGTGATTGCATCACGCAAGCTTCGTCTGTACTTTCAAGCACACCCGATCAGTGTTTATACCGATCAACCTCTATGACAGGTGCTCCAGCGACCAGAAACCTCTAGAAGGTTGCTAAAGTGGAACATCGAGTTAAGTCAATTCGATATCACCTACCTGCCGCGGAGAGATATCCAAGGATTGGCGTTAGCAGAATTTACTGCAGAATTCACGATACCTGTCGAGCAAAGTAATGAAGACATCACTCCCCCCCATTCGATGGAAGTTATACACCGATGGGGCATCAAATGACCATTGTTCCGGAGTCGGTGTTATTCTTGTGACTCCCGAAAACCGATCGATTTGTTATGCTTTGAAGCTTGATTTTCCAGTTACGAATAACGAAGCAGAGTATGAAGCATTGCTTGCTGGCTTAAAACTTTTCAGGGAGCTCGGAATAAAAACGGTTGAAATCTTTTGTGACTCTCAATTGGTGGTGTACCAAGTGCGGGGAGATTATCAAGCAAAGGGGAAAAGGCTTGCTCCATACCTCGCTCGGGTTCAAGAACTTTTGGAAGACCTTGAATATTATGATATTTCGCATGTCCCGTGTGAACAAAACAGGGAAGCCGATTCATTAGCAAAATTCGCAAGTAATGGCGATGCACAATAGATGGGCTTGGTTCCTGTTGAAGTTTTGCAATTTCCAAGTATAAACGAGATGGAAATAGACTTTCTGCTAGAAGCAGAAATTGAAAAGGAGTCATGGATAACCCCATTCAAGTAGTACCTGTTACACGGAGCTTTGCCTGAAAATAAGAACGCAAGACAATAAGTCATTCGCAAAGCCTCAAGATATGTGATGCAGGACGGAATAATGTATCGAAAAGGGTTCTCGGTTCCATTACTTTGTTGCATCGCCCATGAAGAGATAAAACGGGTCTTGAAAGAAGTTCATGAGGGCGAATGTAGCGACCATACTAGGGGGCAGACACTGGCAAAAAAGATCCTCCGCTATGGATACTATTGGCCCATGTAAATTGGGATGCTGCAGACTGTGTAAGAAAATGTGACAAATGTCAAAAGTTTGCAAAAATCCTGAGAGCTCCGCCAGCGGAACTCACACAAATGGTTAGTCCCTGGCCATTTGCGATTTGGGGGATCGATATAATCGGTTCCTTACCAATTTCCAGAGGTGGTGCAAAATATGCAATTGTTGCGGTTGATTACTTTACTAAGTGGGCAGAAGCAGAGCCTTTAGCTATGATCACCACTAAAAATGTAATTAATTTCGTTGTACGAAATATCATATGCCGCTTTGGCCTCCCATGAACTATCATTACGGACAATGGAACCCAATTTGAAAGTAGGGAGTTCAAAGAATTTTCCCAAAAGTATCACATTGAGAAAAGGTTTGCGGCAGTCGCTCACCCAAAAGCGAATGGACAAGTTGAAGCCGTAAATAAAATAATTAAATTAATATTAAAGAAACGTTTGGAAAAAGCTAGAGGCAAGTGGGTGGATGAGCTTCCGACAGTGCTCTGGGCTTACAGGACCACCCACAAGTCCGCGACTGGCCATACTCCATTTACTTTGGCATACGGCGCTGAAGCCGTGATACCTGTGGAACTTGAAGTTCCCTCTCATCGGGTAACCTATTATGACCCCAAGACAAATCAGAATCTCTTACTAGATTCGCTGGACTTTGTTGACGAAAAGCGTGAAGAAGCTGATTTAAGAGCGGCTGCACATAGGCATAGAGTTGCTCGATATTATAACGAAAAAGTCCGACCAAGAAGTTTTGATGTGGGAGATCTCGTTTTGAAGCGAGTCTTTCCGGTCCCATCACATCTGAATCCCACATGGGATGGTCCGTATGTCATCGAACGGAGGCTTGGAGAAGGAACTTTCAAGCTAGCGACCGTAGATGGCATGACACTTCCCCGCGCATAGAATAGCGAGCATTTGCGTCGTTATTACACCTAGTATTTTTCTTTTGCATTTTAGTGGCAATTGTTTCCAGTGTATGTTCCTTTCGTTGTTTTTAGTTTTCTTCATGTAATAAGACAATTTAGTTTGTTTTCATTTGTTATGATCAATAAAGGCTTGAAGCCGTCTTTTTCGTTAACTATTGATGTTTCCGTATGTTACAATTCCATAGGGAAAAAAATTAAGTTACATTAATCTGTCTGGCGTATGAACACACACACACAGGCTTGAAAAATCTCTAAGTCCCCAGAGTGCGGACTAGAGTACTCTGAGTCCCCAAAGTGTGGATTAGAGTATAAACTACTTGAAAAATCTCAAAGTCCCCAGAGTGCGGACTAGAGTACTATGAGTCCTCAGAGTGCGGATTAGAGTATAAATGACTTGAAAAATCTCTAAGTCCCCAGAGTGCGGACTAGAGTACTCTGAGTCCCCAAAGTGCGAACTAGAGTATAAACGACCTGAAAAATCTCTAAGTCTCCAAAGTGCGGACTAGAGTACTCTGAGTCCCCAGAGTGCGGACTAGAGTATAAACGACCTGAAAAATCTCTAAGTCCCCAGAGTGCGGACTAGAGTACTCTGAGTCCCCAAAGTGCGGACTAGAGTATAAACGACCTAAAAAATCTCTAAGTCCCCAGAGTGCGGACTAGAGTATAAACGACCTGAAAAATCTCTAAGTCCCCAGAGTGCAGACTAGAGTACTCTGAGTCCCCAGAGTGCGGACTAGAGTATAAATGACCTGAAAAATCTCTAAGTCCCCAAAGTGCGGACTAGAGTACTCTGAGTCCCAGAGTGCGGACTAGAGTATAAACGACTTGAAAAATCTCTAAGTCCCTAGAGTGTGGACTAGAATACTCCGAGTCCGCAGAGTGCAGACTAGAGTATAAACGACTTGAAAAATCTCTAAGTCCCCAGAGTGCAGATTAGAGTACTCTGAGTCCCCAGAGTGTGGACTAGAGTATAAACGATTTAAAAATCTCTAAGTCCCCAGAACGCAGACTAAAATTGAAGCAATTCAGACGCGGACTAAAATTGAAGCAATTCAGAAAACTCCGAGTCATGTGGAAGTGAGCAAGTACTTGCCTGACCCACATAACTTTGGATTTCAAACACAAGACGGATGGTGAAGCTAATCATCGAACATCATCAGAAAAACAAAAATTTATTCACTAATCCCAAAATAGAATTCCATTACAATTCCTCCTAAACTCGGAGTTAAAATTCTATTAACATCGACTATGAAAATAAATAGAAATAATTACATAATCCAGGCTTATTCACATTAAACGAAGCATGATAGCTACTTCTTCTCCTTCTTCTCCTTCTTCAGTTTCTCTGAAGACTCCTCCACTGATCGCTTTTTCCTAGACGCCTTGCTTGCAAGGGAAATGGTGCTTGGGGAAGGAAGAGGGACTTCCTGTGGCGAGGCTCCACCGGGGAGTATAACCTTCAGGGGTCTGTTCAATGGATCATCAAGTTCCACCACCTGAGGCTCAATCTTAATCTCAACCTTCTTTTTCTTTTCTTCTATGATTTGCTCTGCCATGCTCGATTTTGAAGTATGTTCAGAGGCACCCGTGATTTTGGCTTCATAATGTTCTTATAAAGGAGAAGGTTTTTTAGATTTGTCTTCATCAAGCGCGTCGATCACTTGAGCGCCAAGTCCAGGAGTTTCTTCAGTTTGAATAGCATCTCCCATTTTCTCTTCCCTCTCCATGGCGACATCGCCCCTTGGAGTAGGTTCGGGATCAGGATGGCCTACACGAATTCATAAGAAATAAATGTTAGAATACATTTATCACTCGCTGAAAACACAAACCCTTTGAACTTTGGAGGAAAAGTTATGTACCAGTCTCTGGTTGACTCTTAATTGTTCGTGGAGTTTCGCCTTCTGGAATAGGAGATAGAACGTGAATATTAAGTCCAGGGTCCTCTGGGTCATAGCCAATATGTTGCTCGAAGGGGTCAAGTGATGGGCGACTAGATGGCTGAGTAGGGAGAGGAACCGGAGTCTCGGTTCCGGACTGACCGGCAATGGCATATTTTCCTTTTGATAAGGGAGAGTCTCTGCTGTAAAGAGCCTTCGCCGCAGACAAGTCCGAAGGCTCATTCCCCCGAAGAAATTCCTTCACTAAAGCTTCTTCGTCAATCTCTTCAGTTCCCAACTCAACCTTTTTGATTTTGATTAAAGTGTCCTATGCTTCGGCCAAAGATTCGAGGTAACCCTCGCCAAGAAATGTTAAGTCGCGATGCATGAGAACTCGAGCAATATATTCGGCTATGAGCGGATCAAACATGCACTTGATTTCCTCCCTAACAGCCTCAGTAGACGCCTCAAGGCGAGAATCAATTCCTGAGAGCGCTATTCTTTTACCCTCCTCACAGGCTTCTGTAAGGAACTGAGATGTTGGTTTTGATGACAACAACCTTTTTAACTTATCTTATTATAAATATATACTAACACTATTGTCTAGATAGATATGTATATGCAGGATATATATATATATATATGCAGGTATTGATTACTAAAGACTGATCAGTATAAAGACTTAAGACTCAAGATTGAAGACTCTAGAGTATCAAGATCAAGATTTCAAGGTATGTGTCTAGTTTATTGTTAAAACTTCATAATAGCACGGAAATCTTAATTCCATATTTTATTTGGGATGGAACCCATTTCTTCTTCTTAGTGGCTTACAAACCCATGACAAGTAGCTTACAAACCTACGACAAGTGGCTTACAAACCCACGAACATCCTGGTTTTGTACAAGTTCTCGAGTCCTGATGTGATGAGATATTCTGCAGGAAGAAGCTTGCAAAACTACTTCAAAATGGTTTTTCAAAACTACTTTTCAAAATGTTTTAGCCTTAAAATATTCTTTGTCTTTGTCTTTAAATAAACTCTTGTTTTAAACTTAGGTTTGTTTTTAGAACTATCTTCTGATTTTTAAATATTCTTTTATAATATATATATACTTGAGATTTAAAATCAAATTTATATATACATTCTAAAAATATATTTTTCTACTCTTCTTTATTTTAAAACATAGGAAAATTAGTTTATTTTACTCCAGAATCATTTCATCTTGTTTTCCTTTCAATGCCATTTTCAAACCAAATTTTACATTGTTTTTAACTAAGGGATGTCGACATCATGGGATACCCCATGTCGACATGGTGGCCGTAAAATTCAAAAGTTTCAATTTTCAAAAGAAGTGTCTATTCGTTTAAATCTCTTCACGAATGGTTATGACCATTACTGGTCTATAAATAGCCTTCACAAACAAATTTTTTAACTAACTAATTTCATATTTTCTTCACTCCTTCTTCTCCACAAATCCATATTCTAAAATTTTCATATTTTTAAGATCGTGCTGAAATTCTGCCGAATTTTCAAGTGAATCAAATTGGAATCTCATTCTTGTTTGATTCCCTACCCTCTCTCGAAGATCAAAGTGCTATTCAGAGTTATAGGATCAATTTGTAATCAAAAGTTTATCGAGTCTCTCTATAAGGTGTGGTTGTGCCTGAAAATCAATAGGGTAATCTTATGGCCCGTAAATCAAGAGAGTTTGCCCCAAACTCGTGAGACAGGAGGGTACCTCAAGGCCTTTAGAAACTGAGGATTGTAATCTCGACTTTGGTATAATAAAAATCTGTATGAGGTGTTCTGCCATGGTACAGGACTGGATGTAGGGTAACTCCGAACCAGTATAAAATCCGGTGTGTTCTTTCCTTTTACTGCTTTTTATTTACTTTCTGCATTTGTGTTTGATTCTGTTATTGTTCTGTGATTAAGTTCTGCATTTGTTTGTGTCATAATTTTAATTTAGTCCATATAAGTCTTAGAATCTATTAAACACTATTCACCCCCCCTCTAGTGTTAAATTAGCCTTAAGATCCTTAATCCGCACTCCCTTTCAATTGGTATCAGAGCATAGGTTTTCATAGTTTTCATAATCTGAAACTTGAAAATTGTTTTAATGGCTACCAACACTGGTAATGTCAACTCTAGCACTAGTTCTATTAACACTAACACTGGTTCATTAGTAGAAGGTCAGTCTACTGTCAGACCACCATTTTTCAATGGAAGTAATTATGCATATTGGGCTTGTAGAATGAAAATTTATTTACAATCAGTAGGAATGGACACTTGGAATATCACACAAACTGAGTATGTTGAAACAACTACCGATTTTGCCCAGTGGACTACTGAGCAAAAGAATGTTGCACAAAATAACTCAAACGCCATGAATATATTATTTTGTTCACTAGATAGGAGTGAGTTTAATAGAGTGTCTGCATGTAAGTCTGCATTTGAAATCTGGAAAACTTTGCAAGTTACTAATGAAGGAACAAGCAAAGTTAAACAGACTAAAATTTCCATATTAACTAATCAGTTTCAATTGTTTAAAATGCATGCAAATGAGTCCATTTCCGACATGTATTGTCGATTTCAAGATATTGTCCATTCATTAATTGCACTGGGAAAAAGCTTTTTGGAGGAAGACCAAGTCAGAAAAATTCTAAATTCACTAACTCCAGAATGGGATCAAAAGACACTTGCAATCGAAGAAGCAAATGATATCAGTCTTATGAAAATAAAAGAATTGATTGGGAATCTGATGTCTTATGAAGTTCAACTGCAAGGAAGAAGAGAAAACTGTTGATTCATGAGTTTTGATTCATGACACAAGCTTCAAAGATCATACGACGAGAATACTATACGAAACCGACAAAAAGAGAATAAGTGTATATTGTGCACTACAAAGGAGACAAGACTACAATCCAGAGATTAGTATGAATATTTTATTTTATTAAGTCTTAGAATATTGTTAAAATCATTCCTCAAGTAGTCACACACACACACAAATTGATTTATATTGATTTATACTTAAATAAGTGTACACTGTGCAATTGACAGCAGGTCGGCTGACCGACCAGAAATCTCGGTCGACCGACTCCGTGTCAAGTGCACAAATATGCACTGTTTTTATACACGTCTGTAAACTCAGCTGACCGGTCAGTTTCTTCGGTCAACCGATCTGAACATAACGGCTAGTTTTCTGAAGAGTTGCGATCGTTCATGAAGAGCAATGTCCTTCAATCCAAGAGATACAGACACAACTTTTGATTGAAACTCTTCATGAAAGATTGTAACTATTCTACAACTATATAAACATGTTCAATTCACTTCTACAATAACCAATTCTTGTTTATAATTATGAAATCTATTCTCTATTATTTTCTGCAAATAAAAAGCATTCATTCTCATTCAATATCACTAGAATCCTTGAATTAATTTCATATACTTCGATTCTAAGTGATTATCTTCCTTCTAAATCTTCACACACATATATACTCTTGAGGATTTGATTATAGGAAAGTTGTACTATCAAAAGACAATCAGTGTTGTTCAGAACACATTCGTCAACAAACTATTTGTATTAAGTTGAAGTCCTCTTCGGCTGTTGAGGCGGAAAAATTCCTGTTCGGCTGCTCAGGTGTCGTATACCTATTCCTCCGGGTTAAGTGAGGGGTTTAGTTTAAATCCAGAGGGTATTCTGGGACTGGACGTAGAATGGGAAGTTCGAACCAGTATAAAAATTCCTGGTGTGCTTACTTTAATTTTTATTTTACTGTTATTATTAGCTTCCGCATTTATATACCATATTACACTATCCTTAGTACTACACGTACACTTTCATTTGGTATCAGAGCCTGGTATTCTATCGATCGTCACAACATCATAGAATAATGGCTAGAAAAAGATCCGGTCGAAGTACAGCAAACAAAAATCCTGAAACTATCAAAGCAATGACCAATGAGGACTGTAAAAAGGTACATTCTGATTTACAAATTTCAATAAGTGGTAATAATGAATTAATTAGTTTATGCGATAAAATCTCAAAGCATAATTTTATTATTTTAGAAAAGATGAAATCTGTTGAACTTGAAAATGAGAAATTGAAAAATGAGAAGTTAGATTTAGAAAATCAACTTGGTGTTTTAAAGAGTAATTTTGAGGCTCTTACAGAATTTCTAGATAAACAAAACACCATATTTGAAAACGAGAGAGAAAAATTTTCAAAAGAAAATTTTGATTTGAAAAGACAAAATGATTTATTACAATCCTCTTTAGATAATTTAGAATCTCAAAATTTCCTTCTCAAAAATGAGAACGGTACGTTAAAAAATGAGAATTCTGAATTAAATGAGAAAATTGATATTTTAAAAAATAGTAATATTTCTTTTGAAAATAATAAGTGTGACTTTAAAGCTAAATTTGATAAACTCAACACTGAAGTCACAAAATTTAATAAAGGTCAAAATGATTTAAACATGATTTTATCTAGTTCTAGACCTTTACATAATAAAAATGGTTTAGGATATAATCATAGAAATAGCACTAGATACGCTTTTAAGCATAATAAAAATGTTAGTGCAACTACTAAATTCCGAGTAAAGTCGAAATCAAATTTTTATCCAAATTCAAAAACTACTATGACCAATAATGTTTATAATTTCTCTAGAAGTACAAAATCATTAACGGGAAATATGAATAAAAATTATCTAAGTATTTAGGTTCATGTTAATTGGAAAAATAGAGAAAAATGCATTAATAATTATTTTGATACGATAGTTAATAATGAAAATTATATTTATAAAGGTACAACCACACCCAAATGGGTATGGTTTCCTAAAAATTAGAAAATTATAAGAACCTTGGGTATCGCATGCTTTAAATGTTCATTGTTTTCTGATACCTTACAAGTAGTAATTATTTTGTTCTATATTGTTAACACTTGTGTGAAATATAATATTTGTTATCATATAAACTCTCCTTTTCGTCAATGACAAAGGGGAGAAAGATGTTGCTCTAACACAATTTTCAGAAATAAACAATGCAAGCACAGATTAAGGGGGAGAAAAGTAAGTGTTACCTTAAAACTCTTATTTGTGGTGATGCAATGTATGAATGCTTGTTTCTTTTATTGCTATGTTTTGAATATCTATACATGCATCATATTGTTTTACAACTTGCTATTTCATAATTTCAAGTATTCTGTTTTTTTTGAACAATATGTCTATTTTTAGATGTTGTGTAGTAAGTAAACATCATTAATATTCCTATTTGGTTTGAGTATGTAATATTTAAAACTCGATGTTTTCTTACTTGTGTTACATGTTCCATATTTCTTTTACATATTACATCTAGTAAGTATTCCTTTTTGTCGATGACAAAGAGGGAGAAATATATGAAAGCTAACAAATTTTCTATAGAAAAGTCGCCATATATTCAGGGGGAGAATTATAATATATATGTAAATACTACTTCGTCATATAAGTATTGTCATCAATCAAAAAGGGGGAGAATGTTGATTCATGAGTTTTGATTCATGACATAAGCTTCAGAGATCATACGACGAGAATACTATACGAAACCGACAAAAAGAGAATAAGTGTATATTGTGCACTACAAAGGAGACAAGACTACAATCCAGAGATTAGTATGAATATTTTATTTTATTAAGTCTTAGAATATTGTTAAAATCATTCCTCAAGTTGTCACACACACACACAAATTGATTTATATTGATTTATACTTAAATAAGTGTACACTGTGCAATTGACAGCAGGTCGGCTGACCGACCAGAAATCTCGGTCGACCGACTCCGTGTCAAGTGCACAGATATGCACTATTTTTATACACGTCTGTAAACTCAGCTGACCGCCAGTTTCTTCGGTCAACCGACCTGAACATAACGGCTAGTTTTCTGAAGAGTTGCGATCGTTCATGAAGAGCAATGTCCTTCAATCCAAGAGATACAGACACAACTTTTGATTGAAACTCTTCATGAAAGATTGTAACTATTCTACAACTATATAAACATGTTCAATTCACTTCTACAATAACCAATTCTTGTTTATAATTCTGAAATCTATTCTCTATTATTTTCTGCAAATAAAAAGCATTCATTCTCATTCAATACCACTAGAATCCTTGAATTAATTCATATACTTCGATTCTACGTGATTATCTTCCTTCTAAATCTTCACACACATATATACTCTTAAGGATTTGATTATAGGAAAGTTGTACTATCAAAAGACAATCAGTGTTATTCAGAACACATTCGTCAACAAACTATTTGTATTAAGTTGAAGTCCTCTTCGGCTGTTGAGGTGGAAAAATTCCTGTTTGGCTGCTCAGGTGTCGTATACCTATTCCTCCAGGTTAAGTGAGGGGTTTAGTTTAAATCCAGAGGGTATTCTGGGACTGGACGTAGAAAGGGAAGTTCGAACCAGTATAAAAATACCTGGTGTGCTTACTTTAATTTTTATTTTACTGTTATTATTAGCTTCCGCAATTATATACCATATTACACGATCCTTAGTACTACACGTACACTTTCAAAAACAAGGTTACAGAAAAGAAGTCATTAGCATTCAATGCAACAACTGAAGATTCGGAACCAGACAGTGATGAGGAGATTGCTTTCATGACAAGAAACTTCCGGAAATTCCTTAAATATAGAAAAATGAATAATTACAAAGAAATGATCAAAGGAATTCCAGAAATAATACGGAGAACGTCAACAATGATAGATGCTACAATTGCAATAAATTCGGGCATCATAGGAAAAATTGTCCATATCCAGATAAACAGTTGTTCCCTCCAAACAATGATTCGTCAAGGAAAAGAAAGGAAGCATACACAGCAACTCTTGATGACTCAGACTCATCATCCAGTGACGATGAAAAGAAGATGGATAATTCAAATTTGTGTTTCACTGCTATCCATGAATCAGACGACGATGGGAGTATGGATCTAAAAATAGGTACGCATTTACATTATTTTTAATTTTCTTTTTTGAATGGATGCTTGTTTGTTTGCTTGATTTTTTAAATTTCCTTGAATTTTAAAATTCAAATTTATCCCTTGAAATTTGAATTTTAAATTCAAAAATAATATTATTTTAATAATATTTTAAATATTAAATTATTAATATTTAAGTATTATTATATTTAATGTTAACACAGGAATTATATAAGTAGAATATAGGAAATAATATATACATTTATTAGAAATTAGGAATAGTCACTTGTCCTTTGATTCAATAGGCACATGTCGACATATCGGGATACCCCATGTCGACATGCCTCTCAGAAATTTGATTTCAAAATTTGAATTCAAACTATTGAATTTCCCTCCACCTTTTCACCAACTTCAATGCTCTGGAAAGATGCCTCTTGACCAGAGAACATGTCTATAGAATCTCTATTTAATTTACTCTCTTTATCATCACTTTTCACTTTTATTTCAAATTTCAAATTTATCTTCATTATATTCAACTCCTCTCAAACTTCTTCAATGGCCTATTCAAGCACTCCTAACACCATTAGACTTCCAAAATCTATCAAAAACTTTCTCTTTAATGACCCGGAAGCTATCAAAGCTTACATCAACTATGTAAACTTTGGTAAAATACATACGGGGAAATTTGCTATTTTTGAAGATTTTCCTTCTTATGAAATTGAAAATCTTTTTCAACAATGTTCTATTCTTAGTGTAGTAGATAACAAACAAAATGATTTTTTATTTATCTAAACCTTGTTAAGATGTTTTATGCGAATTTAAATCGTGGGTTTTATGATGGGCAAGATGGAAAAATTTGGAGTAGTGAAGGAACACAAATAGTTTTGGATTGTGAAATTTTAGGAAATATTTTGGGATGCAAGTATACCGGAATGAATCTCTTGGAATTTCGAATAAATGAAAATGATCAAGAGACATTTCATCACATCTTTGAAGGGGATGACAATTTTGAATTCAAAAATCGTTATTTTCGGTCAAAAGCAAGAATTATTAACCTTCTTATTCAACACACCATTATACCAAGATTGGGAAACTACAATAACCCAACTTTGAAAGTTTGCAAAGCTCCTTTTGCAATTTTTGGAAATTATGATATCAATTGGGCTCAAGTTATTTTGGATGAGCTAAGGCCTAAGAATTTTACTATGTGTGAAAACACATTATATCATGGAATTTATCTCACTCGGATTTTTAAAAACTTTGGAGTTGATTTCAAAAGGGAAGAATTTATAGCTAGAAAAGTGTTCAACCAAGGAAACATTTCCCTTATGCAAATTCAATTAGTGTTTCAACCATATGAAACACTTACGGAAATGGAAGAAAGGCTTGCTCACGAAGAGATGGATGAAATGGAGGAAGAAGAAGAAGAGGAAGAGGAAGGAATGGAAATTGAAGAGGAAGATCAAGAAACTTCCTTAGAAAGTATTGAATATCCTACTAATCCCGCTAATCCATCCAATAAGACCATTATCAATAATCAAAGAATTATAGTGGAAAATCAAAAGACACTTAAAAGATCAATGAGTAAGAAAATGGATAAGATTTCCACTAAAATCCACAAGTTCTTCGGGAAATTTAGTAGAAAGCTTGGACTATCATCTTCTTCATCTTCATCTAATTAGTTTTAGTTCATGTTATCTTGTTTGTTTCAAGTTCTATCCATGTATTTTCCTTTATTTTAGTTAATATTATATTAGTTTATGTAATGTTGACTAGAATCATCAATGAAATCTTTTATTCAACTTCACTTGTCTCTTTAATTGCTTGTTTTTATATTATACAAATTATAGTTGCGTAGATTTGTTAATAATATTTAAAACAAAGCAAATTGTCACTTTAGACAGAGGCATGTCGACATCCCCCATCTCCCCATGTCGACATACAACGGGCAGAAAGTAGTTACACTTTCAAATTTTTATTTCATGTAACTAACTTGTGTCTATTCATTTTAAACGACTTTCTACCCCTATTTATACCTGTTTCTTCCAGAATAATTTATCAAATCTCATCTCTAATCACTCTCTTTCATATTTCTTCCTACTTCTTGAATTATGGCCTCTCCGATTAAGAATCTAAGTGATAATCTTGAGGAAACTCTCACTTCATTCAAGAATATCCTTACATTCATACTTCGTAATCAGCGTCACTTAGAATTGAGTCAAATACAGATGATCAAGGAACAAGAGAGACATTTCGACGCCCTTCATTGGATGATCTCAGCCCTTAACAAGGACGATCTCGAAGGAAATCCACCAGTCACTCTTGACAAAGATAAAGAAGAATGGGATGCCATTAAAGCAGACCCTATCTTTGGAGAAGATGGATGGGTGGAAGTACCAAGGAATGTCTAGTCATTCTGTATGTTATCGGTGTGTTTTAAACTTGATTGACTTGACTTATTTAAAACATTTGGTGTGGTGTGTATATATGATTTATTGAATAATTACTGTAAATATGATTGGATGATGATTGATTTACTGTTGGATTACACTTATGATCACACTCATGATCACATTTCACATTTATGATCACATTTCATACTTATGATCACACTTAGCATTTATACACTTATATATGGATTACTCTAGTTTGTATTATGGTTGATCGTCTTATATCAAGTTCAGGGAATTTATTAGTAAGAAGTTTTTGTTGATGACAAAGGGGGAGAAGTTATAAAATAATAGTTGGCTTGCAGTAAGGGGGAGTTATGATTGGAGTAAGGGGGGGTCATGGAGTAAGGGGGAGTCATGGAGTAAGGGGGAGTTATGATAGGAGTTATGGTATGGTAAGTATATTTTATAAATACAGGTTGTCATCATCAAAAAGGGGGAGATTGTTAGGAAATGAGATGTTGGTTTTGATGACAACAACCTTTTTAACTTATCTTTTTATAAAATATATACTAACACTATTGTCTAGACAGATATATATATGCAGGATATATATATATGTATATATATATATATATATGCAGGTATTGATTACTGAAGACTGATCAGTATAAAGACTTAAGACTCAAGATTCAAGATTGAAGACTCTAGAGTATCAAGATCAAGATTTCAAGATATGTGTCTAGTTTATTGTTAAAACTTCATAATAGCATGGAAATCTTCATTCCAAATTTCATTTGGGAAGGAACCCATTTCTATCTTCTTAGTGGCTTACAAACCCATAACAAGTAGCTTAAAAACCTACGACAAGTGGCTTACAAACCCACGAACATCCTGGTTTTTTACAAGTTCTCGAGTCCTGATGTGATGAGATATTCTGCAGGAAGAAGCTTGCAAAACTACTTCAAAATGGTTTTTCAAAATGATTTTCAAAACTGCTTTTCAAAATGATTTTCAAAACTGCTTTTCAAAATGTTTTAGCCTTAAAAATTATCTTTTCAAATGATTTTCAAAAAGATGTTTTAGCCTTTAAATATTCTTTGTTTTTGTTTTTAAATAAACTTTTGTTCTAAACTTCGTTTGTCTTTAAAAACTATCTTCTGATTTTTTAAATATTCTTTTATAATATATATACTTGAGATTTAAAATCAAATTTATATATACATTCTAAAAATATATTTTTATACTCTTCTTTATTTCAAAACATAGGAAAATTAGTTTATTTTATTCCAGAGTCATTTCATCTTGTTTTCCGTCCAATACCATTTTCAAAACAAATTTTTATTGTTTTTAACTTAGGGATGTTGATAACATGGGATATGTAACGACCCGGTATTTTCAACCATTCGCATCCATTATAAGTGTATAGGCAGACACTCATGCCGGAATTGAATTGCTCAAAATACCGCGTTGTAAATAAAATTGGGCAAATCTCAGAATATACAGTAAATAAATATAATCACAGATCACAGACACAGAGTAAAATAATGCAGCGGAAGTAAAAGAAATAGTAGTTCATGAAGCTACTATGTAAATATATCAGAGTTACATAAGATACAACATAAGAAATAAAGTACAGCAGAAGTCTCAATACAATAACCAAGTACAGGCTGAATAGAACAACGGAACCGAAGTTGATAGAACAAGACTAGCAGATATCTCCAGCGATACAAATCTCCAGAAGGTGGAAATCCAAATCTGTGAATACTCAGGCTGACCCGAGCGTAAAGCAAAACACAAAACACTCGAGTCAGGACAATATATACTTATATAATGTAAACCAACTCAAGTGAACTGTAATAAAGGTACAATTAACTTAGAAGATGCTTGGGACCGCCCATCCTCTAAGGATCCGTTAAAATATCTACTATGTAGTAATATTCGCTATTATAATAATGTCTAATAAGTAAAGTATAATCATATAGAAAATAGCGTTAAGGGGATGGAGAACCTTAACGCGGTCGGATCTTAAAATCATAATCGTAGTGGGTTCGATATAGTAGGTGACACGGCACACAAGGCAATGCCAGGGTAGATATACCAATTACGCACACGGACTGATGGATACGCATAGCAGCCACTACCGTTCCACCTCGAACAACACTCCCAAATCAAGGGTGGCCACCAAAAATCACAAAGTAATAGAATGGTATCGAAGAAATGTGTCCGAGAAGAGGTGCTACATCACTAGTCCGAGATCGCTCCTGTTTTAGCCACCTTATGCCAACTCACGGGAGTTGGGTCCACGTATATACCTTAGGATCGTCGCCACCATCCTACTTCATTCTGGAAACTCCACCGCGTACACAGTTGTCAAAGTGGTTTTCGGTATCGACAGAGAGTATGTCCATATCTGATCCCGGTCTCTTTAACAACCAATCGTTATTATAACCCGTGGTTATAACTTTTAAAACAATACTTTACTTCAAAATAAAATATCATTTCAAAACCATATATTTATCAAAATAAAGATTAAATCAATTCCAAACCATTTCCATATATTTAAAATATCATATCATTTTAAAACTTCATTTCAAATCATTTCAATATATCAAAATATCATATCTTTCCAAAACTTCATTTCAAATCATTTTAATATATCAAATATCAATCTTTCCAAATCTTCATTTCAAATCATTTTAATATAATAAAATATCATATCCTTACAAAAGTTCATTTCAAATCATTTTAATATAATAAAATATCCTATCAGTTCAAATCCAAATATTCAACTTTAAATACCTTTTAAATTCAAAGATATCGTTCATTTACTATCATTTCAAATCACCTTTAAATAGTTTATATTCCAATCAAAATAATTCATTTAAACCTTTTAAAAGTGTAATTATTATATTTTCAAATCAAGTATTCAATTTCCAAAGTTTCAAACCATTCTGAGTTCGTTTACTAAGTCAAAAACCATAATTATTAAAATTTCAGCCTTTCGCAGCATTTAGAAAAAGCTGTTATAAGTTATACTTGAAAACATTTTTATTCAGTAAAGACAGCATTTAAAACTGCTGTTAAAACTCAGTTTTTAGTTAAATTATAGTTCAAAACAGAAAAGACAGCATTTCAGAAGTGCTGCGAAAACTCAGATTTCAAAACAAAGGTTTTATTTGATTCAGCAAAGACTGCAGACCACTATAGCATTTCCAGAGAATGCTTAATAGACCTGAGTTCAATATTAGCCTATAAGTTCAATTACAGCAACTACAACATTTCAGAAATGCTGTAATAGCTCTTTTTACACAATTTTAGTTCAATTCAGAAACTATAGCATTTCTGAATGCTATTAAAAGTTAATTCCAGATTTTAGTGTATTTCTAGCAACTAAATAACTTCAATTTAAAACACATAAACATTTTAAAAATCATATTTTAACATTTAAAATGTTCATTTACATATCATTTAACATATATCTTTTTCACAATAAATTTCTTATAATAAAATCCAATTTTCAACCATTTACTTAATAAATTTAAGTGTAAAAGTTTCCAATTCTTCACATTTCAATAAATAACTTAACACTTCAAATTTAAATTACCATTTCACAAATTTAACTAAATTTCCAATTTTATTTAATTAACTTAAACCTTTAATTAAAACCAAATTTCACATTTCCAAGTCAAGTTATATTTTAAAAGATCACTTTTAAACATTCATTTATTTAACCACTTAAACTCATAGAAAAATAAATAATACTTTAATAAATCGCTTAAATTCAAATTTAATCAAATTATCATATTTACCATTTCCCAAATATAATTGAATTTTCATTTTTATTCATATAACTTAAATATCATTTTTAACCAAAATTCCAAATTTCCAAACTTAAGTTATATTTCAAAATTTCACTTTTACCATTCATTTAAATTACATTTTTAACTTCTAGAAAAATCCAAATTTCTTTATTTTAAAACATTTCAAAATCTATTTAAATCAAATTTCATAAATTTATATTTTTTTAAAATACTTAAAAAATATCCAAAACACTTTATAAAAGAACCACGGGCATGTATATAGTTTTCTAGCCTAGGTCGAGTGATACGGATATGTATCATTTCAATCCGCAGTTTAAAAAGAAAAATCCGGGTTCTATCATTTCAAACCCGCAATCCCAAGTTAAAATAAATTAAATAAAAACCATTCAGGCCTATCATTTCAGCCCATAATGATTTTTCCCTATTCTAAAGTCCGTTCGGGTATGTATCATTTCAACCCATAGTGATTCTAGTCTACAGGGAACTTGCAATGGTGATAACTGATATAAATAACAGAATAACATTAAA
Organism: Allium fistulosum; assembly: GCA_030737815.1. Lineage (NCBI taxonomy): Eukaryota > Viridiplantae > Streptophyta > Magnoliopsida > Asparagales > Amaryllidaceae > Allium > Allium fistulosum. The sequence continues at coordinate 1,118,332,471 of CM060904.1, read as the reverse complement.
TAACAATAACATATGATATAACAGGTGTATAAACATCATATGATCATAACATAGTCAAGTATAACATGATAATATATTTCTACAGATTCACAGGGTGTCAATTTACTAGTTATATAGGTACATATTGTCTGGTGAGAATAACTCACATGTTTGTGTTGGAGATATCAAAACCAATGACACAATGGAAACAAAAGCACGATGACAAGACTACGGACTTGAGTGGAGAGCGAATCCAATCTACAACTCTTGTGTACAACCCAAAACAAACAATCAAAACAGCAATATTCAATACGACTTTAAAATGCAATAACATTGAAATAAAAGGAGATACGACTACGCAGTCTTTTGCTTTGCCTTCTCTATTGTTTGGTATGGCTTTGGGGTCTGATGTTGTTCAGATGTGGTCAAGTTTTGGGTCAGGTTTGGGCTAACATAGCTCGGGTTCAAGGCAAGACAAGGTGTAGTTTGTACATGAGGAGGTGATGTGGTTTTGAAGGCAACTAGGTGGTTTTTGGTCAAAACAAGGGCTCGGCCATGGGGATTGGGCTCGGCCTGTGGTGTGTCATGACTGGACAGAGGTGGGGAGGGGTGTGTCGAGGTCAGGTCAGGGGAGTGGTGGCGGCTATGGTGGTGGTTTGGGTGGTGGTTGAAGTGGATGAGCATGTAGAGGTGAAATAAGCATGGATCTAGGCATCTAGGTTGTAGTTTGAGGGGTTTGGCCATCAAGGGGGTTCAGCCATGGTCAGATCTGGTGGGGTAGATGGTGGTGGTGGTCTGGAAGAGATGGAAGGAGGTGGTGGCCATGGAATAGGGGGAGAGGCTGATCTTAATCAAGGGAGAAGGCAAGGCAAAATTGCATAGAAAAAGTAAGAAAAAGTAGAAAGAAGAGAGGGATTTACCTAATTTTTTCAAGATGGAGGCCATGACTTTTTTTTAGGGTTAAGATGCTTTGAAATTCGTGAAAGATATGGGGAAGTCAGCTGAAACAAAAAAGAATGAGGAATAGTAATGTCTAATTGATGATAAGTTAGGTTAAAACGTAAAAAAGGTGGACTATAAAAGCCCATAGGAAGATAGAAGGTTTAGGGCCTTTCATATTACTTTATTTTATTTTTATAACTTTATATTTCTGGAAAAAAATAATGATCCCAGATAAAATTTCGAAATTTTATCAAAATATAATAGTTTATATAAATATTTATCAATCATATAAAGTTAAATTAAGAAAATAGCTAAAAATAGTAAACTAGTCTAGAAATTTTGAAATTGAATAGAATAAATTTTACAAAAATTCATATGAGCTTGTAATATATTTATAAACATAAATAATAACATAAAATAAAAATATATTCACAAAATAAACATTTAAAATTTAATTTACATAAAATTTTTAATGAAGAAAATAGCAGAAAATAGGAAAACAGCCTTTAAAAATAGGAAATCATCATAGTAAATTTTGGAAAATCCTATTATTATTTTTGAAATATTTAGAGATGAAAATATACATAAATTAACATATTGACACATATTAAATAAAATATAAGAAAGAAAAATATGATTTATAAGATTTAAAATAGGCAAAATTGCACAATAAAACAAATTATACTAAAATTGAAATGAACATAACTTTTACATTTTAACTCCGTTTCCAACGAAACGAAACGCAGTATTCAAGTTATTAAATCTATTGTCATAATAAAAGATAAAATTTATAATTTCAAATATTTAAAATTTAAATTTAAAAGTCAAAGTTTGACTATTTGACCAAAATTCACATTTTCTGGAAATATTAAATTTAGTCATATTTGGAATTCTAATCCACATCAAAATCAAAGTTTATACTTAAAATAACAAAATTTATTCTTTTTCATAAATAAAGCTTTTGAATCTGGAAAAATCAATTTAAAAATATTTGAAAAATACAGGGTTGTTACAGGATACCTCATGTCGACATTGTGGCCGTTAAATTCAAAAGTTTCAATTTTCAAAAGAAGTGTCTATTCTTTTAAATCTCTTCACGAATGGTTATGACCGTTACTGGTCTATAAATAGCCTTCACAAACGAATTTTTTAACTAACTAATTTAATATTTTCTTCACTCCTTCTCCACAAATCCATATTCTAAAATTTTCATATTTTTAATATCATGCCGAAATTCTGCCGAATTTTCAAGTGAATCAAGTTAGAATCTCATTCTTGTTTGATTCTCTGCCCTCTCTCGAAGATCAGAGTGCTATTCAGAGTTATAGGATCAATTTGTAATCAAAAGTTTATCGAGTCTCTCTATAAGGTGTGGTTGTGCCTGGAAATCAATTGGGTAATCTTGTGGCCTATAAATCAAGAGAGTTTGCCCCGAACTCGTGAGACAGGAGGGTACCTCAAGGCCTTTAGAAACCGAGGATTGTAATCTCGACTTTGGTATAATAAAAATCTGTATGAGGTGTTCTGCCTTGGTACAGGACTGGATGTAGGGTAACTCCGAACCAGTATAAAATCCGGTGTGTTCTTTCCTTTTACTGCTTTTTATTTACTTTCTGCATCTGTGTTTGATTCTGTGAGTGTTCTATGATTAAGTTCTGCATTTGTTTGTGTCATAATTTTAATTTAGTCCATATTAGTCTTAGAATCCATTAAACACTATTCACCCCCCCTCTAGTATTAAATTAGCCTTAAGATCCTTAATCCGAATGAATAAAGAATTTTCAGATATAATGACTAAAGAATTTGAAATGAGTCATATGGGAGAACTAAGCTTCTTCTTAGGACTTTAAATTTGTAACAACCCTAGATTTTTGCATATATTTTAAATTTGAATTTTATTTTATTTTGAAATTATTTTTAACTTGTTTTATTTTCAATATTTCATTTTAAATATAAATTTTGATTATTATATGAATTATAATTTCAAACTGGTATAAATTGAATATTTTCCTTAAAAGTGGATTTCTGGTCAAACTTTGACTTTTAAATTTTAAAGTTAAATATTTAAATTCTTATATTTTATCTTTTATTATGAAAATAGATTTAATAACATGAATACTGCTTTTCGTTTCGTTGAAAACGGATTTAAATTGTGAAAGTTATACTGTTTTCAATATTGTGTGTATATTGAGTTATTTAACAATTTTCTTTATTTTTAATTTATATAAATGACATTTTCTTTGATATATCTTACTCTAATTTGTATATTTAGGTTATATCATATATATTTTGACTTTTAAATATTTTTAAAGTGATTATAAAAATTTTCAAAAGCTTATTGAATTTATTTTTAATTTTTAAAGCCTGTTTGCATTTTTAAGCTATTTTCTTAATTTAAATTCTATTTAATTAAGATTTAATTATTTATTTCATATATTTATTTTCTTTTCTGAGTTGTCATTTTTATTTATCAGTTTTTATATGTATTTTTAAATTACAAAATAAATAATGGAAATTTGAAGAGTTTTGAGACCTATTATTTGCCCAAGTCCTTTTGTATTCCACCGTTTCATTTTCAATCAATACATCAATTATTTTGGCCGACTTCTCTTCTTTGCTTCAGCTGATTACTTTCTCATTTCTCACGCACAAAATAAACTTCTCATCCCTCAAAAAATTTCGGCCATCACCTGAGCAAAAGGTTTGGTTAATCTTCTTCTTCTTTCTACTCATTTTCTCCTTGTTTTTCTCATTTTCTTTGCACTTGCCTTCATCTATTTGCTTGGCCATTCCTTCTCCATCACCTTGGCTGCCTCCACCACCACCACAACCAGTCACTACCTCCTCCAGCACCTCTGTCCTACCTGGCCATGGCCATCCATGATAAAGATCCACCAAAAATTTGAGCAAACTCCACCTATACATGCATTGCCTAGCTCCTATGCCTTCACCACCTCACCACAACCCCTTGGCCGCCACCTACACCACCACCACCTGCCATAGATAATCTGAAACACCTCTGCCACATCACCCCCTAACCCACCTGAACCTGGCCCTGACTTGTATTGCTTTGGCCGAGCCTTTGTTTTCCTTGAATACATGTTGTATTGCCTTGAAGTTGTGTATACATGCACATATTTCTTTGCATCACTTTTGCCCCATCACCATACATGTTTGGCCAACCCTATGGAACCCAAAACCAGATCCAAACCCACCCCTTAACCATGCATTTCAGACCTGTAGCTGAACCATAAGTGGTTGAAGGCAAGTGCAATAGCTTTGGTTTTGTTTTATTCAATCATTTCTAGCATTGTTTATTTTATTTTGGTTTGAAATTCATGTTATATATATTGTTTTGTTTCATATGCACAAGACAATTAGCTTTGGCTCTCCCAATCTCAAATCATTGTCATGCTTTCGTGCCTTCAGAAATCTTTGTTGTGTGTTTGTGGTTGTCATCTCCATCTTATACAAGTGAGTAATTCTCACAAGACGATGTGTACTTATATAACTAGTAAACTGACACCTTTTGAATCTGTAAAATTATATCATCCTGTTATAACTGTTATATTATGATCATATAATGCTCACCCCTGTTATTACACCTGTTATATCATTAGTTACTTTTATATGATGCTATTCTGTTCATTCATATATGTTTATCACTGCAAGTTCCCTGTTAGTATAGAAATCACTATGGGTTGAAATGATACATACCTGAACGAACTTTAGAATAGGGAAAAATCGTTATGGGCTGAAATGATAGGCCTGAACGGTTTTTATTTATTTTTATTTAACTTGGGATTGCGGGTTTGAAATGATAGAACCCGGTTTTTCTTTGTAAATTACAGATTGAAATGATATATATCTGTATCACTTGACCTAGACTAGAAAATTACATACAGACCCATGGTTTATATATTTTTCTGAAATTTTTAAAATATTTTTAAAATATAAATATTATGATATTTTGATTTAAATTTTATTAAAATGATTTCTATAAAATATTAGTGATTTTCTACAAATTAAATAAGTGAATTAAGTAAATGGTGAAGTAGAATTTGAAATATAAGTTAATTTTGGAATTTATGATTTTGTTTTTAAATGGAATTTATGTAAACTAAGAATATATGACAAATTTTGATTTAAAAATGAATTTAATATTTTGATTAAGTAATAATGATTTTATAAAGTGTTAATGATTTTGTATAACTTAAAATATGAAATAAATGAATATTCAAGCTGAATTTGGAAATATAACTTAAATTGAATTTTTGTGAAATTTGTTTAAAAGTGAAATTAAATAAGTTATATTTTGGAAGTTTAAACTTAAGTGTTAAGTTAAAATTTTTATTAAAGAAATGAAAATTTAATACTTGAATTTAAATAAGAAAATTTTTATTTTAATTTGGATTTTTTTATGGAAATTTGACTTTATAAAATCAAATGAATAAGGGTATATAAATGATTGTTTAAAGTGTGAATATATATGATTTTATAAGTTAAAATGATTTATATTAAAAGTTAATTGTTTGTGAAATTTAAATTAAAACTCTGAACTTGATTTGATAGGATTTTTGAAATGTAATGTAAAGATATTACAGCATTGGAAAATGCTGTAGTTGTTTTAAATGAACCAAATAGAAAATTTGAACTAAGGGTTATTATAGCACTTTGTTAGTGCTATAGTTGTTAAATTTAACTAAAATTTTAATTGAAAATAAATTAAGATATTACAGCATTTTAAATGCCGTCTTTTGTTAATGAACTGTTTCTAATTATAACATTTCGTAGCATTTTCTAAGTGCCGCGAAAGTTGAATTTTCTTTGTTTAATAAATTCAAATGAATAAATGATCTTTGAAAAAGATTAAATTTTGGAAATTAAATATTTAATTATTAAATATAGTGAATTGACTTTAAATGATTTAAATGGAATAGTTGATTTGGGAAATACAACTATTTTGAAATGTGATTAAATGGTATTTAAATTTAAATTAAATAAATGATATTAAATCTTGGAATGAATAATTGAAGTTTATATTAGTATGAAGAATATTTGGTGTACTTGAAATTTGAATCTATTTAAAGGATATTGGACTTATGAAATATAGGATATTAAAGCTTTGGAACTTATTTTATAATTTGAATAGTTATTTTGTGGATTAATTCTATATTTGAAATTTATAAGATTTGAAATGGTATATGGAAATTTAATTGAAATAAATGATTAAATTGAATTGAAACTTTGGAAATTTTAATACTTGATTTGAAGGTATAATAATTACACTTTTGAATGGTTTAAATGAATTATTTTGATTGAAATATAAACTATTTAAAAGGGTAACTTGAAATGATAATAAATGAATGATATCTTTAAATTTAAAAAGGTATTTAAAGTTGAATATTTGGATTTGAACTCAAATGATGATTTGAAATGAAGTTTTGAAAGGATATGATATTTTGATATATTAAAATGATTTAAAATGAAGTTTTGAAAGGATATGATATTGTGATATATTAAATGGTTTGAAATAAAGTTTTGGAAAGATATGATATTTTGATATATTAAAATGATTTGAAATGAAGTTTTGAAAGGATATGATATTTTGATATATTAAAATGATTTGAAATGAAGTTTTGAAAGGATATGATATTTTGATATATTAAAATGATTTGAAATGAAGTTTTGAAAGGATATGATATTTTGATATATTAAAATGATTTGAAATGAAGTTTTGAAAGGATATGTATTTTGATATTTTAAAATGATTTGAAATGAAGTTTTGAAAGGATATGATATTGTGATATATTAAATGATTTGAAATGAAGTTTTGGAAAGATATGATATTCTGATATATTGATATGATTTGAAATGAAGTTTTGAAATGATATGATATTTTAAATATACTGAAATGGTTTGGAATTGATTTAATCTTTATTTTGATAAAGATTTGGATTTGAAATGATATTCTATTTTGAAGTATAAACTGTTTTAAATTTATAACCACGGGTTATAATAACGATTGGTTGTTAAAGAGACCGGGATCGAATATGGACATGCTCTCTGTCGATACCGAAAACCACTTTAACAACTGTGTACGCGGTGGAGTTTCCAGAATGAAGTAGGATGGTGGCGACCATCCTAAGGTATATACATGGACTCAACTCCCGTGAGTTGGCATAAGGTGGCTAAAACAGGAGCGATCGACGGGCCAAGGAGGTAGCACCTCTGATCGGACACACTTCTTCGATACCATTCTATTACTTGTGATTGATTTGGTGCACACCCTTGATTTGGGAGTGTTGTTCGAGGTGGGCGGTAGTGGCTGCTATGCGTTACCACCAGTCCGGATGTGTAATTGGTATATCTACCCTGGCATTGCCTTGTGTGCCGTGTTACCTACCATATCGAGCTTTACTACGAGTTTGGATTTCTCCCGTAGCCTGTAGAGTATCGAGGGTAGCCCCCATTTTGGGAGTATGCTAATACTGGATAGACTACTGGGACTATTACGTGTTAAGGGGAATATTGGGTCACTCCTTAACGCTATTTAAAAGTATGTTTATTTTATATTAGACATTATTATAATAGCGAATATTACTACATAGTAGATAGTTTAACGGATCCTTAAAGAATGGGCGATCCCAAGCATTCTTTAAGTTACTTGTACCTTATTACAGTTCACTTGAGTTGGTTTACATTATATAAGTATATATTGTCCTGACTCGAGTGTTTGTATTTTTATTTACGCTCGGGTCAGCCTGAGTTATTCACAGATTTGGATTTCCACTCTCTTGGAGATTTGAATCGCTGGATATTATCTGCTTGTCTTGTCCTATCTATTTCAGTTCCATTGTTCTACTCAGCTTGTACTTGGTTATTTTATTGAGACTTCTGTTGTACTCTATTTCTTCTGTTATATTTTATGTAACTCTGATATATTTATATAGTAGCTTCATGAACTACTATTTCTTTTACTTCCGCTGCATTATTTTACTCTGTGTCTGTGATCTGTGATTATTTATTTACTGTATATTCTGAGATTTGCCAAATTTTATTTACAACGCGGTATTTTGAGCAATTCAAGTCCGACATGTGTGGATGCGAATGGCTGAAAATATTGGGTCGTTACAGTTGTTATCAGAGCTTTGGCTTTGAGGCAAAACTTAGAATGTATGGTAAATTTAGTTACCGAATCACTTTCATTTGAGCTTGAATCTCTTTATTTTTATTTGATTTCCATTGAATTTTGGAACGTTCCCTGCAGTTCCAAAATCCATTCTTGTCCCTCACTATTCATCTTCTTGTGATTCTGGAGTATCCCATAACTCCGCTTCGAATGAGCTTTATAGTGAATTGGCGGTCTCGCCAATACTCTAATGACTTGTAAAAAGGGAAACTCCTTTACAATTAGCATCGATTCACCAGAGATTTATATCTATCCTTGGTTTAGATGCTAATACCTTTTGTTATTCCAAACTCTATCTCTTGAGATCAGAGGTAGATTTACCCCAGAAAAAATACACATTTGATCTTATTCATTAAGTCACGGTTGACCCGGTTAAGGTTGCCCGCGATTTATCTAAGCTTATCCATCTTCATATTTTGTTAATTAATCATCTTGTCTTTGTTTCCAAAATATCTCCAAACATTTTGAATTGTACTTGTAAATCTATGTTTGTTTTATATATTGTGTTGTTTGAGTTGTTGATGTTGATTTGGGCTTTTGATCGATTCGTCTGATTAACGCTATCGATAGGATTTCTAAAACACTTTGACAGAACAAACTGACACAATATTATTTTAAATTTGGTTAATGAAATAAATTTTGATATAAGTAAATATTATGGAACTTAATAAATTGATTTAAATTGATTATTTGAAATTGATAATACTTGATTTATCATTCTATAAATGAATTTATAAATAGTTTTTTATAAATTTGATTTGGGAACTGAAATGAATTTAAATCAAGAATTTGAGAATTCAATTTCCGATGGTTTCGAACCTTGTGTTTAAAGTTTTAAAAGGATATATTATTTAAAGTATTTTTGAATAGAAATTTGTTTCCAAAGAATTTTAAAGTTTTTAAAATTTTAGTGCTCTTCTCTTTGTCGTTGGAAAATAATTTCGGTGATGACCGCGGCATCATCGACGTTCATTTTCGAGTTTCGAAGTAAAGAGACCATTCTGTAGTGTTGCTACAGCTTTGTTTTGGTAAATTTAATTGATTTGAATTTCTAAAATATGATTTGATTTATAATATCTATAGATATATGATTTAAATTTGATTTGACAAATTATGTACATACATTTATTTATCTCTAAATGGTTTGAAAGGAATCGGAAATTTTATTCTTAAATTCTATCTTAAATAATAACTTCAAGTATAAAAAGAAAATCAAAATTTTGAATAAATATTCAAGCTTGAAATGATTGAATTAGAATGTTTATATTGTATATTAATTTTAGAAAGTTTTATTTGTATAATTCTCAATTGCATTCCAATATAACTTACCTTAATTTTTAGAAGTTAACAATGTAATTGGATAATATACAATATAAAAAGATTTTTATAAATAAAATTTGAGTGGTTATAATAAATATTATACACTTAAATTTTAGTTATAAAAAGATTTACAGAGGTAAATTGAATAAAAAGGTTAATTGAAAATGATGTTAAGGGAATTAGGAATAAATTAAAACAGTTATAATAAGTGTAAGTATATTTAACATAGGTGATAAAAAATATTGAGAGGAATAAATTTAATTTTAATTAGGAATAAAGAAGAATTAAATTTATTGAATGTTATACACTTAATTTTAATCAAATCCATGATTTTTGAAATTGTTGGTTTAAGAAAATTAGATGATAAGATAATGAAATTAGAAATAGTTAAGATTTATTTAACTTGTGTAAAATTAATTATCAATTTAAGTTAAAATCTCCATGGTTTCAAACTTTTTATCTTATTTTGTTTTTCAAACTATCATTGGGTGTCCTTATTTTCCTTATCGTGCTACAAACTGGTATAAGTGTCTTTCTAGGACCTTTCTGTTTAGAAATCTTTCTATAATCTTTGAGGATCTTTGGTACTCAATTGAATCTAATCACTACTTGCCATCCATAGACCGTCGGTCAAGCGGAAAGGGTGAATCAAATTCTAGAGGATCTTTTACGTGCTTGTGTCCTTGATTACGGAGGATCTTGGGAAGACCATCTCCACCTTATTAAACTTACATATAACCACAGTTATCAGGTATAATTTCTGTAATACCCCAAAATTTTGTGAAAAATCATTTTTGTAAAATGATTTAATTTTGAAATATTTAGATTTAAATATGGTGAAATTTCTGGAATAAATAGTGTGCAAGTATATGTGTGCACGTGCACACTGAAATGGCACAAGAAAGAACTCCAGATTTCTTGGATTTAAAACAAGAATTAAAGAGCAATACAAACATGATTTTGCAACATGGTTATTTGATTTTTGAGATTTTATGGGTCATCTTAGAAAATAAGAAAAGTAAGTTTTACTTTAGATCAGTAAACAAATTTATTTAAAACCCAGAAAAGAAAATAATATATATATGTACATATTTGTAAACTTGTATACATATAGGTGCATATGTTTCTGAATTTAAAAGAGGAATTAAAATAAGCCTAGATAAGATATGTATACAAATATACATTTTTAAATACTGAAAAGTACATATATATATATATTAGCAAGTGAAACCATAACATTAAAATGACATGAAATGTGATACAAGTCAATATGCTTGTGTAGGCAAAAATAGCAAAGGGGATTTTCAGAAATAATTAAAATAAATAGAATAGTCACACTTTTGACATGACTAAGTGAGTGGCCATTTTCTGAAAAAGTAAAAGAAAGAAAATGCAGCCTTTAAATTGGTTAATATGGCCGGGGTAATATGAATGAAAAATGCATGATGCTAAGCCAGGACAGAAATGGAATTCTGTTTCAATAAAACCCTAGAGGAAAAATGCTTATAAATAGGCAGTTTAGCCAGTAGAATTATTTTACCCCGAGCTGCATAAAAATAAGAAAAGAAGAAGAAAATATTGAAAGGAAGGAGAAAACACTCAAACAAGAATTTTCTGGATTAATAAGAAGAATAATTTAGGTGAGTAATCTCACTGAGTTCATGGCATTAAGACCTGAGTTGAGGCAGCCACTTTTTATATTGCCATTTATGTATTTCTGGTTTTGATGTATATGATTTCATCAATGCTTTTTGGATGTTTTATTTTAAATCCGATATGATTTAATATGGATGATTTTGATGATCTTTGATTGGTTGAGACATTTGTCTTTGGATGAGTATCATACTGTTTTATTTATACTCATAAATGTTAAAGTTTAGGATCTTAAAAATTATATAGAGAATACTCTCAACTGTTATAGATCTATGGCATGGAAACCTTATAAAAATGATTGGAGCTGCATTATACTTGGTATAAGTGCTGAGGCTTGAAAAGAAAAATGTTAAGGGTGCAATAGAAATTTTCTAAGTGCTGAGCCCTTAATCAAAAAAAAAAACCCACAAGCTAAAATTATGATTGAACCAGATCTTGAATCTGAATCAATCATAAAGGCTTGCAGATCAGTATAACATGCCATGCCTCTTTTACAGTTGAAAATGTTCTTATATTTACTAAGATCAAGACATATTGACCCCATTTAGGAAATGACTGTCTGATTATTTCTGAGGGGAAATTATGCTAGAAGAAATTATGGATGTTTCCATGTTTGCAGTAACATGTTCGCTTAGCATATTTGATGTTAGGATTTAAGACAATACACTAGTAAATAAACTAGGGAAGGGAAGGCCAAGATGACTGTTGGAATGCTTGTCATATTTGAAGTATGCAAGTTGGCACATGGTTTGTTTAAGCCCTGAGATCTTTGTGCAATGATGTGAATTAGTTCATTGCAATGTGTCCCAGTGATTCCTTAATAGCAGATGAGGCAGGGATTTAAATTGAATATTACAACCTGTAAATGAAGAAATAGGAATGTGGATATTTCTTAGGTTGAATGGTATGGAACCAAGATGATTCCAGTAAATGAAATTGATGCCAATAGATAATCATGTTTGCATGATTATGTATGCAAGTGAGGGAATGATAAGTGAATATATCATACCTGAATCAACTTAATTATACTATGTTAAAATATTTGATTGCAGAAATTTGCTTAAATAACAAGTTAGTACCCTTATATTCTCTATTGCTTAATATCATGAATGAATTGATGTTATTCATACCAGATCATAGATCTGACTCTTGTTTGCTCATGGCATCTGGGGTGTCTCATTTTAAAATGAGGCAGCCACTTATGTTCTTTCAGGTAACCCAGGCACTAAGTAAAAATGAAGTTATGGCTTTTATGGAGGAGTGAATGAACATGCTAGCTAGTCTCAATAAGAGTTTAAATTGATTATATCTGCATGTATTCAGGAAAAATATTATGTTTCTAAGACTTCCAGTCATGTAATGAGTTCTATTATGGTTAGATGAACTAGTTGTATCATGTTAAATATATTGTTATGCACTAAGGTTTAAAATCTCAAAGGAAAAATCTGACTGGGAAACAATGAAATGATTTTAATTATTGATATGAATGTTTGGAAGAGAAATATGCACATGTAGTTGAGCTACTGTTTTGTATAATTTATATTATGTATTAGTTAACCTTGAGACATAACAGAGCACTGAGTTTTAGAACTAAAATCTGGATTTAGCAAGAAGTAAACTTAAAGGATTTTATTTTCTTTTTACTGAAATGCTTTGTAAATAAGTTTGAATTCATTTCTGAGTTGTATTGAGAAAAGTAAAATGTTTTTCTAAAAGCTTCAGACAGAATGTAAAGAAAGGTATCTCCATTGCTTTGAACTAATGTGGTAGATACAGGATCCATGAGTTAACCAGCTCCAAATGAATGAAGTATTGGTTGATCATGATAGATTGTATTCTGAGAATAAAAGTGCATTTCAAAGCTTAGTACCTTTAGTAATTGTTTCACCCAGTTTTCTGGAAAATAAGCAGAGATATTGACATGTACATGTATATCTGTGTACATGTTGATATTTGAGCAAAAATATAATTATAATTCCTAGAACAGCTATAGGAATGGGATTCAAAAATAGTAAAGTAAGAAGAATTGTTTTGTATGTTAGGTTATAGGCAAACATTAAAAATATATGTACAAAGATAGGTAGATATCAGATTACAAACCATACAGGAAAAAAAAAAGAAGAAAAACAAAAATTGTGTTTGAACCGACCTGCATAGTACTCGAACCAATGACCTCTTGTGTATAAGTTAGGCGCGTTTCCATTACGCCTAGATGTTGCTTGTGTTCACTTAGGATCCACTTACTTTTATACTGAATTTGATATTATCCAGACTTTAACATAATCATCTATATTAAAAGCTTGTTTACCACTGATTATTACTTGATCATTTCTTAATCCTAATGACAGACTAAAGTACATGTTTCTAGTGGATATTATGTCCAAAAATCTGAATACAATAAATTATCTGAAATGCTAAAAATCTAAATCAAACAGGATGTTCTTGTACAAAAAAGATAAAGTATATACTCTGAATTTAAACAAGAAGAACACATACATCTTCATATGTATGTGTATGTTATTAGATATACACTGATATATTTATATTGGTAAGTTATTTTGATCCTGGATATATTTTGTTTATTAGAAAAAGAAAATGACCCTGGGAAATATATTTGTAAAGAATGATATATCTGTATATCATCTCTTAGCAAAAAAAAAAATCCTTATGAAATTAGGGTGGAAATTAGGAGGGTCATTTCAGTTTGGTATCAGAGCACTTGGTTGCATTGATTGTTAAGTATTATAGAAATGTATAATGTCTGTTTGTTTCGGATGAAATAATTTAGATAAGAAATTAGAAATTATAGAAGCACTCATAATATACTAATACCATTTACCCAGAATTTAGTTAGCAGAACATGGTAGGAAGAGGATCTCATCACAATGCAGGAACCAGTGCACCTCAAATGCTTGATATGCAAGAATTTGTGAGGGTTTTAAGAGATGGAATTGGGCATAGGCCTGAGAACCCACATGAAGAGCTTTCAAAACTACTGAAGACTTATTCCAATTTGGGAGGCAAGAGTTTTGAAGGAACAGAGAGTGTGATGGAAATTCAAGCATGGTTGAGAACACTTGATAGGATTTTCAATGACATGCAGTTGGATGACCAAAGAAAGAGGCAAGTAGCTTCTAGACAACTGAAAGGGGTAGCTTTAAGCTGGTGGGAGGTGATCATAGCTGGAAGAAATGAAAATGAAATCACTTGGAATCAGTTCAAGGAGATGTTGGAGGCAAGATTTGTACCAGCATCAGCCAAGACCATTTTGCTTGAAGAATTTATCAAACTTAGGCAGGGAACTTTGAATGTCACTGAATACACTCAAAAGTTTGAGGGGCTATCTAATTATGGAGCAATGCTAGTGGCAGATGAAGCATCCAAGAATGATAGGTATATAAAAGGGCTGAACCCAGGACTTAGCAGAGCTATGCTACCATATGCAGATAGAACATTTGATCAAGTAATTGATCTGGCTTTGAAACTGGAACAACATGACAAAGAAAGAGAGAAATATAGGAATTTTAAGAGCAACAACAAGAAGGATAAGGGAAGATATCACCCTTATGATAAAAAGAAGGAGGAGGCAGACAACAGGAAGAGTAAAGATACTAAAGCCAATGATACTAAGAAGAAATTGGTTTGCCATCATTGTGGAAAAGAAGGACACATCAAACCAAGGTGCCCAGAGTTAAAAGGAGGAGCCTTCAAATGCTACCTATGTGGGAAAGAGGGGCATATGAAGAGGAACTGTCCTGAGAATAAACAGCAAGGGAAATTGGCAACTTTGGAAGGAAAAGGCAAATCTGCAGTGAAAATTGATGCTGAAAATCATGGCCAAGTGGAAGGTACATTACTCATTTGTGCCATACCCATACCAGTAGTATATGATACTGGAGCAACACACTCTTTGATTTCCTATGAATTAGTTAAAGTGTTAAAATTAAACTGCAAATTGGTTGAAACCCCATTGCTTGTACAAAGTCCCCTAGGGAGTTCTAGTGTTTTGAACATGAATTGTGTGGATGTGGAGTTAAACATAGGAGGAAATATTTTTATTTCCAATTTATATGTTTTAAATTACCCAAATATAGGAGTTATATTGGGGGTAGATTGGTTAAGGCAATTTAAAGCCATAATTAATTTAGACTCATCCACCATATCATTGCAAGATTCTAGAGGCCAGAGAATCACAGTTCTATGTGAAATAGCTAAGGAAGGGAAATTGTATCATTTAGTTGACTTAGAAAAAGATCTGAGTGAACTAACCATTGAAGAAATTCCCATAGTTAATGAATACTTGGATGTGTTTGGGGAAGTTAAGGGTGTTCCACACCACAGACCAGTTGAGTTCCAAATTAATCTCATTCCAGGAGCAAGTCCAATAATCAAGAAACCTTATAGAATGGGGCCAAGTGAACTGAAAGAATTGAAAAATCAGTTGGAAGAATTAGAAGGCAAGGGATTTATAAGGCCAAGCAATTCTTGCTGGGGTTCTCCAGTAGTGTTTGTAAGAAAACATGATGGTACCTTGAGAATGTGCATAGATTACAGAGAACTAAATAAAGTAACCATCAAGAATAAATACCCATTGCCTAGAATAGATGATCTCTTTGACCAACTCAGTGAAGCTAAAATATTTTCTAGGCTAGACTTAGCATCAGGATTCCATCAAATGAAGGTTGAAGACTCAAGTGTTAAGTATACTGCATTTAACACAAGATATGGCTTATATGAATTTTTGGTCATGCCATTTGGTTTGACAAATGCTCCTTCATATTTTGTTGATTTGATGAATAGAATATTTAGAGATTATCTAGACAAGTTTGTACTGATTTTTATTGATGACATTTTGATTTATTCTAAGATAGTGGAAGAGCATAAAAATCATTTGCATTTAGTTTTGTCAAGACTAAGGGAAAATGATTTAAAGGCAAAATTTTCAAAATGTGCATTTTGGAAAGAAGAAGTGCATTTCCTTGGGCATGTCATCTCTACCAAAGGAATATCAGTAAACCCTAACAAAGTAGTGGCAATCCAAGCATGGAAAAGGCCTAGCACCATCAGTGAGATTAGATCATTTATGGGGATGGCAGGATATTATAGGAGATTCATAAAAGCTTTCTCAAAAATATCATCACCACTTACCAATTTAACTAGAAAGAACCAAGCCTTTGTATGGACAGAAAAATGTGAGCAAGCTTTTATCAAAATAAAAGAAGCCCTGATTGATGCACCAGTATTGAGAGTGCCAGAAGGAAATGAAAATTTGGTTGTGTACACTGATGCAAGTGGCTCTGGGTTAGGGGCTGTGTTGATGCAGCAAGACCAGGTGGTAGCCTATGCATCTAGGCAATTAAAGCCACATGAAACCAGGTATGCAACCCATGATCTTGAACTAGCAGCAGTTGTGTATGCTTTGAAACTTTGGAGACATTATTTGTTAGGTGCCAAATTCATTTTGTACACTGATCATAAGGCACTGAAATATTTATTCTCACAAAAAGATTTGAACATGAGGCAACATAGATGGGTAGAGTTCCTAGCTGCCTATGACCTAGATATACTGTATACACCAGGCAAGGCAAATAAAGTTGCAGATGCCTTGAGTAGACAACATGCCAAGGTAGCCATGTTGATGATGGAAGAGTTTAGGGATTTGTCTATACTTACTGATTTGGAAATTGAGGAAAACAGTGAGGAACAAATGATGCCTATTGAAGAAGGTAAAGGTAAAGGAAAATTAAGTATGATATCTCTGCAATCAGATTTACTTCTTAAGATTGGACAAATGCAGGAACAAGACTTAAACATGATGGAAAAGAAAATGCTCATATCAAAAGGGGAGGAAGTAATAAATTATCAAATTGATAAAAATGGTTATTTAAGGAATAAAAATAGGATATGTGTTCCAGAAAATATAGAATTGAAAGAGGAAATATTAAATGAGTACCATAGGAGTAAGTACTCCATACACCCAGGTAGCACCAAGATGTATCAAAATTTGAAAAGAAATCTTTGGTGGAAGGGGATGAAGTCAGATGTGGCCAGATATGTTGCAAGGTGCATGACTTGCCAACAAGTCAAGGCAGAGACACAAAGGCCATCAGGACTATTGCAACCCCTTAGTATACCACAGTGGAAGTGGGAGGATATATCTATGGATTTCATAGATGGTCTTCCTAGATCTAAGAAGGGAAACACAAGTATATGGGTAATAGTGGATAGGCTAACTAAGGTAGCACATTTTATCCCAGTTAAAACAGAAAGAAATGCTCCAAAATTGGCTCAAATATTCATGAAAGAGGTAGTAAGGTTGCATGGCATACCCAAAACCATTGTGAGTGATAGGGATACCATCTTCACCTCAAGATTTTGGAAAAGTTTTCAAGAGGCTATGGGGAGTGAATTGTGCTTAAGCACTGCCTACCATCCACAATCAGATGGTCAAACTGAGGTGGTGAACAAAGTCTTAGAGGATTTGTTGAGAGCATGTACACTGGACTTTGGAGGCAACTGGGAAGACCACCTCCATCTAGCTGAATTCACCTACAATAACAGTTACCAAAGCACCATAGGGATGGCACCATTTGAAGCCTTATATGGCAAGCCATGTTTATCACCTATATGCTGGGTAGAGGCTGGAGAAAGGGCTATTCTTGGACCTGAATATGTTAAAGAAACCACAGAGAAAATTGGGTTAATAAGAAAAAGAATAGCAGCAGCTCAAGATAGGCAAAAGAAATTTGCAGATAGGAAGAGAAAGCAAGTGGAATATGAAGTGGGAGACTTTGTTTTCATCAAGATTTCACCTATGAAGAAAGTCATGAGATTTGGCAAGCAAGGTAAGCTTACACCAAGGTATGTTGGACCCTATAAAATTCTGGAAAGAATTGGTTCATTGGCTTACAAATTAGAACTACCAGAGGAGATGAAAGCAATGCATAATGTTTTTCATGTGTCCCAACTTAGAAAATGGGTACATGATAAGGAAGACATTTTGGAAGAGCCTACCAAAATTCAAATAAATCCTGACTTGGTTTATGAAAAAGAACCAGTGGGGATTATAGCCAAGGAAGAAAAGAAATTAAGGAGCAAAACCTTGAAACTAGTTAAGATCCAGTGGAGTAGTGATCCTAATGACTGCACATGGGAGTTAGAGGATAAGATTAGAATGGATTATTCTAAGCTTTTTGCAAATTAAAAGGTAATTTTTTTTTCTTTCTTCTGGAAAAATTATTTGTTATGCATGGTTGATATGGTTGAATTTGTTTGCTTATGCATATATTTGATAAGTTTTCAGAAAAGAAAAATGATGCTTACTAAATGTTAGAAAAATTGTGAGGACACAATTCCTAAAAGGAGGGGTGAATGTAATACCCCAAAATTTTGTGAAAAATCATTTTTGTAAAATGATTTAATTTTGAAATATTTAGATTTAAATATGGTGAAATTTCTGGAATAAATAGTGTGCAAGTATATGTGTGCACGTGCACACTGAAATGGCACAAGAAAGAACTCCAGATTTCTTGGATTTAAAACAAGAATTAAAGAGCAATACAAACATGATTTTGCAACATGGTTATTTGATTTCTGAGATTTTATGGGTCATCTTAGAAAATAAGAAAAGTAAGTTTTACTTTAGATCAGTAAACAAATTTATTTAAAACCCAGAAAAGAAAATAATATATATATGTACATATTTGTAAACTTGTATACATATAGGTGCATATGTTTCTGAATTTAAAAGAGGAATTAAAATAAGCCTAGATAAGATATGTATACAAATATACATTTTTAAATACTGAAAAGTACATATATATATATATTAGCAAGTGAAACCATAACATTAAAATGACATGAAATGTGATACAAGTCAATATGCTTGTGTAGGCAAAAATAGCAAAGGGGATTTTCAGAAATAATTAAAATAAATAGAATAGTCACACTTTTGACATGACTAAGTGAGTGGCCATTTTCTGAAAAAGTAAAAGAAAGAAAATGCAGCCTTTAAATTGGTTAATATGGCCGGGGTAATATGAATGAAAAATGCATGATGCTAAGCCAGGACAGAAATGGAATTCTGTTTCAATAAAACCCTAGAGGAAAAATGCTTATAAATAGGCAGTTTAGCCAGTAGAATTATTTTACCCCGAGCTGCATAAAAATAAGAAAAGAAGAAGAAAATATTGAAAGGAAGGAGAAAACACTCAAACAAGAATTTTCTGGATTAATAAGAAGAAACATTTAGGTGAGTAATCTCACTGAGTTCATGGCATTAAGACCTGAGTTGAGGCAGCCACTTTTTATATTGCCATTTATGTATTTCTGGTTTTGATGTATATGATTTCATCAATGCTTTTTGGATGTTTTATTTTAAATCTGATATGATTTAATATGGATGATTTTGATGATCTTTGATTGGTTGAGACATTTGTCTTTGGATGAGTATCATACTGTTTTATTTATACTCATAAATGTTAAAGTTTAGGATCTTAAAAATTATATAGAGAATACTCTCAACTGTTATAGATCTATGGCATGGAAACCTTATAAAAATGATTGGAGCTGCATTATACTTGGTATAAGTGCTGAGGCTTGAAAAGAAAAATGTTAAGGGTGCAATAGAAATTTTCTAAGTGCTGAGCCCTTAATCAAAAAAAAAACCCACAAGCTAAAATTATGATTGAACCAGATCTTGAATCTGAATCAATCATAAAGGCTTGCAGATCAGTATAACATGCCATGCCTCTTTTACAGTTGAAAATGTTCTTATATTTACTAAGATCAAGACATATTGACCCCATTTAGGAAATGACTGTCTGATTATTTCTGAGGGGAAATTATGCTAGAAGAAATTATGGATGTTTCCATGTTTGCAGTAAAATGTTCACTTAGCATATTTGATGTTAGGATTTAAGACAATACACTAGTAAATAAACTAGGGAAGGGAAGGCCAAGATGACTGCTGGAATGCTTGTCATATTTGAAGTATGCAAGTTGGCACATGGTTTGTTTAAGCCCTGAGATCTTTGTGCAATGATGTGAATTAGTTCATTGCAATGTGTCCCAGTGATTCCTTAATAGCAGATGAGGCAGGGATTTAAATTGAATATTACAACCTGTAAATGAAGAAATAGGAATGTGGATATTTCTTAGGTTGAATGGTATGGAACCAAGATGATTCCAGTAAATGAAATTGATGCCAATAGATAATCATGTTTGCATGATTATGTATGCAAGTGAGGGAATGATAAGTGAATATATCATACCTGAATCAACTTAATTATACTATGTTAAAATATTTGATTGCAGAAATTTGCTTAAATAACAAGTTAGTACCCTTATATTCTCTATTGCTTAATATCATGAATGAATTGATGTTATTCATACCAGATCATAGATCTGACCCTTGTTTGCTCATGGCATCTGGGGTGTCTCATTTTAAAATGAGGCAGCCACTTATGTTCTTTCAGGTAACCCAGGCACTAAGTAAAAATGAAGTTATGGCTTTTATGGAGGAGTGAATGAACATGCTAGCTAGTCTCAATAAGAGTTTAAATTGATTATATCTGCATGTATTCAGGAAAAATATTATGTTTCTAAGACTTCCAGTCATGTAATGAGTTCTATTATGGTTAGATGAACTAGTTGTATCATGTTAAATATATTGTTATGCACTAAGGTTTAAAATCTCAAAGGAAAAATCTGACTGGGAAACAATGAAATGATTTTAATTATTGATATGAATGTTTGGAAGAGAAATATGCACATGTAGTTGAGCTACTGTTTTGTATAATTTATATTATGTATTAGTTAACCTTGAGACATAACAGAGTACTGAGTTTTAGAACTAAAATCTGGATTTAGCAAGAAGTAAACTTAAAGGATTTTATTTTCTTTTTACTGAAATGCTTTGTAACTAAGTTTGAATTCATTTCTGAGTTGTATTGAGAAAAGTAAAATGTTTTTCTAAAAGCTTCAGACAGAATGTAAAGAAAGGTATCTCCATTGCTTTGAACTAATGTGGTAGATACAGGATCCATGAGTTAACCAGCTCCAAATGAAT
This sequence comes from Allium fistulosum, assembly GCA_030737815.1. NCBI lineage: Eukaryota > Viridiplantae > Streptophyta > Magnoliopsida > Asparagales > Amaryllidaceae > Allium > Allium fistulosum. The sequence goes on along the minus strand of CM060904.1, from coordinate 1,118,311,316 downwards.
GAAGTATTGGTTGATCATGATAGATTGTATTCTGAGAATAAAAGTGCATTTCAAAGCTTAGTACCTTTAGTAATTGTTTCACCCAGTTTTCTGGAAAATAAGCAGAGATATTGACATGTACATGTATATCTGTGTACATGTTGATATTTGAGCAAAAATATAATTATGATTCCTAGAACAGCTATAGGAATGGGATTCAAAAATAGTAAAGTAAGAAGAATTGTTTTGTATGTTAGGTTATAGGCAAACATTAAAAATATATGTACAAAGATAGGTAGATATCAGATTACAAACCATACAGGAAAAAAAAAGAAGAAAAACAAAAATTGTGTTTGAACCGACCTGCATAGTACTCGAACCAGTGACCTCTTGTGTATAAGTTAGACGCGTTTCCATTACGCCTAGATGTTGCTTGTGTTCACTTAGGATCCACTTACTTTTATACTGAATTTGATATTATCCAGACTTTAACATAATCATCTATATTAAAAGCTTGTTTACCACTGATTATTACTTGATCATTTCTTAATCCTAATGACAGACTAAAGTACATGTTTCTAGTGGATATTATGTCCAAAAATCTGAATACAATAAATTATCTGAAATGCTAAAAATCTAAATCAAACAGGATGTTCTTGTACAAAAAAGATAAAGTATATACTCTGAATTTAAACAAGAAGAACACATACATCTTCATATGTATGTGTATGTTATTAGATATACACTGATATATTTATATTGGTAAGTTATTTTGATCCTGGATATATTTTGTTTATTAGAAAAAGAAAATGACCCTGGGAAATATATTTGTAAAGAATGATATATCTGTATATCATCTCTTAGCAAAAAAAAATCCTTATGAAATTAGGGTGGAAATTAGGAGGGTCATTTCAGGGCTTAAACAAATCCTTATTTCATAATTTCATGCTTGTGTCCTTGATTACGGAGGATCTTGGGAAGACCATCTCCACCTTATTAAACTTACATATAACCACAGTTATCAGGTATAATTTCAATCTCCTAGTAATCTTGTCTTAATCTTATTTCACTCTATCTTTTTATTGTGCTTTCCTGTACCTCATTCCTTTTCGGGGACGAAAAGTTATGAGTGAGGGAGAATGTAACAACCCTAGATTTTTGCATATATTTTAAATTTGAATTTTATTTTATTTTGAAATTATTTTTAACTTGTTTTATTTTCAATATTTCATTTTAAATATAAATTTTGATTATTATATGAATTATAATTTCAAACTGGTATAAATTGAATATTTTCCTTAAAAGTGGATTTCTGGTCAAACTTTGACTTTTAAATTTTAAATTTAAATATTTAAATTCTTAAATTTTATCCTTTATTATGAAAATAGATTTAATAACATGAATACTGCTTTTCGTTTCGTTTAAAACGGATTTAAATTTGAAAGTTATACTATTTTCAATATTGTGTGTATATTGAGTTATTTAACAATTTTCTTTATTTTTAATTTATATAAATGATATTTTATTTGATTTATCTTACTCTAATTTGTATATTTAGGTTATATCATATATATTTTGACTTTTAAATATTTTTAAAGTGATTATAAAATTTTTCTAAAGCTTATTGAATTTATTTTTAATTTTTAAAGCCTGTTTGCATTTTTAAGCTATTTTCTTAATTTAAATTCTATTTAATTAAGATTTAATTATTTATTTCATATATCTATTTTATTTTCTGAGTTGTCATTATCATTTATCAGTTTTTATATGTATTTTTAAATTACAAAATAAATAATAGAAATTTGAAGAGTTTTGAGACCTTTTATTTGCCCAAGTCCTTTTGTATTCCACCATTTCATTTTCAATAAATACATCAATTATTTTGGCCGACTTCTCTTCTTTGCTTCAGCTGATTACTTTCTCATTTCTCATGCACAAAATAAACTTCTCATCCCTCAAAAAATTTCGGCCATCACCTGAGCAAAAGGTTTGGTTAATCTTCTTCTTCTTTCTACTCATTTTCTCCTTTTTTTCCTCATTTTCTTTGCACTTGCCTTCATCTATTTACTTGGCCATTCCTCCTCCATCACCTTAGCTGCCTCCACCACCACCAAAACTAGTCACTACCTCCTCCAGCACCTCTGTCCTACCTGGCCATGGCCATCCATGATAAAGATCCACCAAAAATTTGAGCAAACTCCACCTATACATGCACTGCCTAGCTCCTATGCCTTCACCACCTCACCACAACCCCTTGGCCGCCACCTACACCACCACCACCTGCCATAGATAATCTAAAACACCTCTGCCACATCACCCCCTAACCCACCTGAACCTGGCCCTGACTTGTATTGCTTTGGCCGAGCCTTTGTTTGCCTTGAATACATGTTGTATTGCCTTGAAGTTGTGTATACATGCACATATTTCTTTGCATCACTTTTGCCCCATCACCATACATGTTTGGCCAACCCTATGGAACCCAAAACCAGATCCAAACCCACCCCTTAGCCATGCATTTCAGACCTGTAGTTGAACCATAAGTGGTTGAAGGCAAGTGCAATAGCTTTTGTTTTGTTTTATTCAATCATTTCTAGCATTGTTTATTTTATTTTGGTTTGAAATTCATGTTATATATATTGTTTTATTTCATATGCACAAGACAATTAGCTTTGTCTCTCCCAATCTCAAATCATTGTCGTGCTTTCGTGCCTCCGGAAATCTTTGTTGTGTGTTTGTGGTTGTCATTTCCAGCTTATACAAGTGAGTAATTCTCACCAGACGATGTGTACTTATATAACTAGTAAACTGACACCTTTTGAATCTGTAAAATTATATCATCCTGTTATAACTGTTATATTATGATCATATAATGCTCACCCCTGTTATTACACCTGTTATATTATCAGTTACTTTTATATGATGCTATTCTGTTAATTCATATTTGTTTATCACTGCAAGTTCCCTGTTAATATAGAAATCACTATGGGTTGAAATGATACATACCCGAACAGACTTTAGAATAGGGAAAAATCGTTATGGGCTGAAATGATAGGCCTGAACGGTTTTTATTTATTTTTATTTTACTTGGGATTGTGGGTTTGAAATGGTAGAACCCGGTTTTTCTTTGTAAATTACGGATTGAAATGATATATATCTGTATCACTTGACCTAGACTAGAAAATTATATACAGACCCGTGGTTTATATATTTTTCTGAAATTTTTAAAATATTTTAAAAATATAAATATTATGATATTTTGATTTAAATTTTATTAAAATGATTTCTATAAAATATTAGTGATTTTCTACAAATTAAATAAGTGAATTAAGTAAATGGTGAAGTAGAATTTGAAATATAAGTTAATTTTGGAATTTATGATTTTGTTTTTAAATGGAATTTATGTAAAGTAAGAATATATGACAAATTTTGATTTAAAAATGAATTTAATAATTTTCATTAAGTAATAATGATTTTATAAAGTGTTAATGATTTTGTATAACTTAAAATATGAAATAAATGAATATTCAAGCTGAATTTGGAAATATAACTTAAATTGAATTTTTGTGAAATTTGTTTAAAAGTGAAATTAAATAAGTTATATTTTGGAAGTTTAAACTTAAGTGTTAAGTTAAAATTTTTATTAAAGAAATGAAAATTTAATACTTGAATTTAAATAAGAAAAGTTTTATTTTAATTTGGATTTTTTTATGGAAATTTGACTTTATAAAATCAAATGAATAAGGGTATAAAAATGATTGTTTAAAGTGTGAATATATATGATTTTATAAGTTAAAATGATTTATATTAAAAGTTAATTGTTTGTGAAATTTAAATTAAAACTCTGAACTTGATTTGACAGGATTTTTGAAATGTAATGTAAAGATATTACAGCATTGGAAAATGCTGTAGTTGTTTTAAATGAACCAAATAGAAAATTTGAACTAAGGGTTATTATAGCACTTTGTTAGTGCTATAGTTGTTAAATTTAACTAAAATTTTATTTGAAAATAAATTAAGATATTACAACATTTTAAATGCCGTCTTTTGTTAATGAACTGTTTTTAATCATAACATTTCGTAGCATTTTCTAAGTGCTGCGAAAGTTGAATTTTCTTTGTTTAATAAATTCAAATGAATAAATGATATTTGAAAAAGATTAAATTTTGGAAATTAAATATTTAATTATTAAATATAGTGAATTTACTTTAAATGATTTAAATGGAATAGTTGATTTGGGAAATACAACTATTTTTAAATGTGATTAAATGGTATTTAAATTTAAATTAAATAAATGATATTAAATCTTGGAATGAATAATTGAAGTTTATATTAGTATGAAGAATATTTGGTTTACCTGAAATTTGAATCTATTTAAAGGATATTGGACTTGTGAAATATAGGATATTAAAGCTTTGGAACTTATTTTATAATTTGAATAGTTATTTTGTGGATTAAATCTATATTTGAAATTTATAAGATTTGAAATGGTCTATGGAAATTTAATTGAAATAAATGATTGAATTGAATTGAAACTTTGGAAATTTTAATACTTGATTTGAAGGTATAATATTACACTTTTAAATGGTTTAAATGAATTATTTTGATTGAAATATAAACTATTTAAAAGGGTAACTTGAAATGATAATAAATGAATGATATCTTTGAATTTAAAAAGGTATTTAAAGTTGAATATTTGGATTTGAACTCAAATGATGATTTGAAATGAAGTTTTGAAAGGATATGATATTTTGATATATTAAAATGATTTAAAATGAAGTTTTGAAAGGATATGATATTGTGATATATTAAATGATTTGAAATAAAGTTTTGGAAAGATATGATATTTTGATATATTAAAATGATTTGAAATGAAGTTTGGAAAAGATATGATATTTTGATATATTAAAATGATTTGAAATGAAGTTTTGAAAGTATATGATATTTTGATATATTAAAATGATTTGAAATGAAGTTTTGAAAGGATATGATATTTTGATATATTAAAATGATTTGAAATGAAGTTTTGAAAGGATATGATATTGTGATATATTAAATGATTTGAAATGAAGTTTTGGAAAGATATGATATTTTGATATATTGAAATGATTTGAAATGAAGGTTAGAAATGATATGATATTTTAAATATACTGAAATGGTTTGGAATTGATTTAATCTTTATTTTGATAAAGATTTGGATTTGAAATGATATTCTATTTTGAAGTATAAACTGTTTTAAATTTATAACCATGGGTTATAATAAGGATTGGTTGTTAAAGAGACCGGGATCGGATATGGACATACTCTCTGTCGATACCGAAAACCACTTTAACAACTGTGTACGTGGTGGAGTTTCCAGAATGAAGTAGGATGGTGGCGACCATCCTAAGGTATATACATGGACCCAACTCCCGTGAGTTGGCATAAGGTGGCTAAAACAGGAGCGATCGACGGGCCAAGGAGGTAGCACCTCTGATCGGACACACTTCTTCGATACCATTCTATTACTTGTGATTGATTTGGTGCGCACCCTTGATTTGGGCGTGTTGTTCGAGGTGGGCGGTAGTGGCTGCTATGTGTCACCACCAGTCCGGATGCGTAATTGGTATATCTACCCTGGCATTGCCTTGTGTGCTGTGTCACCTACCATATCGAGCTTTACTACGAGATTGGATTTCTCCCGTAGCCTGTAGAGTATCGAGGGTAGCCCCATTTTGGGAGTATGCTAATACTGGATAGACTACTGGGACTATTACGTGTTAAGGGGTATATTGGGTCACTCCTTAACGCTATTTAAAAGTATGTTTATTTTATATTAGACATTATTATAATAGCGAATATTACTACATAGTAGATAGTTTAACGGATCCTTAAAGAATGGGCGATCCCAAGCATTCTTTAAGTTACTTGTACCTTATTACCGTTCACTTGAGTTGGTTTACTTTATATAAGTATATATTGTCCTGACTCGAGTGTTTGTATTTTTATTTACGCTCGGGTCAGCCTGAGTTATTCACAGATTTGGATTTCCACTCTCTTGGAGATTTGAATCGCTGGAGATTATCTGCTTGTCTTGTCCTATCTATTTCAGTTCCATTGTTCTACTCAGCTTGTACTTGGTTATTTTATTGAGACTTCTGTTGTACTCCATTTCTTCTGTTATATTTTATGTAACTCTGATATATTTATATAGTAGCTTCATGAACTACTATTTCTTTTACTTCAGCTGCATTATTTTACTCTGTGTCTGTGATCTGTGATTATTTATTTACTGTATATTCTGAGATTTGCCAAATTTTATTTACAACGTGGTATTTTGAGCAATTCAAGTCTGACATGTGCGGATGCGAATGGTTGAAAATATCGGGTCGTTACAGTTGTTATCAGAGCTTTGGCTTTGAGGCAAAACTTAGAATGTATGGTAAATTTAGTTACAGAATCACTTTCATTCGAGCTTGAATCTCTTCATTTTTATTTGATTTCCATTGAATTTTGGAACGTTCCCTGCAGTTCCAAAATCCATTCTTGTCCCTCACTATTCATCTTCTTGTGATTCTGGAGTATCCCATAACTCCGCTTCGAATGAGCTTTATAGTGAATTGGCAGTCTCGCTAATACTCTAATGACTTGTAAAAAGGGAAAGTCCTTTACAATTAGCATCGATTCACCAGAGATATATATCTATCCTTGGTTTAGATGCTAATATCTTTTGTTATTCCAAACTCTATCTCTTGAGATCAGATGTAGATTTACCCCAGAAAAAATACACATTTGATCTTATTCATTAAGTCACGGTTGACCCGGTTAAGGTTGCCCGCGATTTATCTAAGCTTATCCATCTTCATATTTTGTTAATTAATCATCTTGTCTTTGTTTCCAAAATATCTCCAAACATTTTGAATTGTACTTGTAAATCTATGTTTGTTTTATATATTGTGTTGTTTGAGTTGTTGATGTTGATTTGGGCTTTCGATCGATTCGTCTGATTAACGTTATCGATAAGATTTCTAAAACACTTTGACAGAACAAACTGACACAATATTATTTTAAATTTGGTTAATGAAATAAATTTTGATATAAGTAAATATTATGGAACTTAATAAATTGATTTAAATTGATTATTTGAAATTGATAATACTTGATTTATCATTCTATAAATGAATTTATAAATAGTTGTTTATAAATTTGATTTGGGAACTGAAATGAATTTAAATCAAGAATTTGAGAATTCAATTTCCGATGGTTTCGAACCTTGTGTTTAAAGTTTTAAAAGGATATATTATTTAAAGTATTTTTGAATAGAAATTTGTTTCCAAAGAATTTTAAAGTTTTTAAAATTTTAGTGCTCTTCTCTTTGTCGCTGGAAAATAATTTCGGTGATGACCGCGGCATCATCGACATTCATTTTCGAGTTTCGAAGTAAAGAGACCATTCTGTAGTGTTGCTACAGCTTTGTTTTGGGAAATTTAATTGATTTGAATTTCTAAAATATGATTTGATTTATAATATCTATAGATATATGATTTAAATTTGATTTGACAAATTATGTGCATACATTTATTTATCTCTAAATGGTTTGAAAGGAATCGGAAATTTTATTCTTAAATTCTATCTTAAATAATAACTTCAAGTATAAAAAGAAAATCAAAATTTTGAATAAATATTCAAGCTTGAAATGATTGAATTAGAATGTTTATATTGTTTATTAATTTTAGAAAGTTTTATTTGTATAATTCTAAATTGCATTCCAATATAACTTACCTTAATTTTTAGAAGTTAACAATGTAATTGGATAATATACAATATAAAAAGATTTTTATAAATAAAATTTGAGTGGTTGTAATAAATATTATACACTTAAATTTTAGTTATAAAAAGATTAACAGAGGTAAATTGAATAAAAAGGTTAATTGAAAATGATGTTAAGGGAATTAGGAATAAATTAAAATAGTTATAATAAGTGTAAGTATATTTAACATAGGTGATAAAAAATATTGAGACGAATAAATTTAATTTTAATTAGGAATAAAGAAGAATTAAATTTATTGAATGTTATACACTTAATTTTAATCAAATCCATGATTTTTGAAATTGTTGGTTTAAGAAAATTAGATGATAAGATAATGAAATTAGAAATAGTTAAGATTTATTTAACTTGTGTAAAATTAATTATCAATTTACGTTGAAATCTCCATGGTTTCAAACTTTTTATCTTATTTTGTTTTTCGAACTATCTTTGGGTGTCCTTATTTTCCTTATCGTGCTACAAACTGGTATAGGTGTCTTTCTAAGACCTTTCTGTTTAGAAATCTTTCTATAATCTTTGAGGATCTTTTGTACTCAATTGAATCTGAGCACTGCTTGCCATCCACAGACCGTCGGTCAAGCGGAAAGGGTGAATCAAATTCTAGAGGATCTTTTTCGTGCTTGTGTCCTAGATTTCGGAGGATCTTGGGAAGACCATCTCCACCTTATTAAACTTACCTATAACCACAGTTATCAGGTAAAATTTCATTGTCCTAGTAATCTTGTCTTAATCTTATTTCACTCTATCTTTTTCTTATGCTTTCCCGTACCTCATTCTATTTCGGGGACGAAAGGTTTTGAGTGGGGGAGAGTGTAACAACCCTAGATTTTTGCATATATTTTAAATTTAAATTTTATTTTATTTTGAAATTATTTTTAACTTGTTTTATTTTCAATATTTCATTTTAAATATAAATTTTGATTATTATATGAATTATAATTTCAAACTGGTATAAATTGAATATTTTCCTAAAAAGTGGATTTCTGGTCAAACTTTGACTTTTAAATTTAAATATTTAAATTCTTAAATTTTATCTTTTATTATGAAAATAGATTTAATAACATGAATACAGCTTTTCGTTTCGTTGAAAACGGATTTAAATTGTGGAAGTTATATTGTTTTCAATATTGTGTGTATATTGAGTTATTTAACAATTTTCTTTATTTTTAATTTATATAAATGACATTTTATTTGATATATCTTACTCTAATTTGTATAATTAGGTTATATCATATATATTTTGACTTTTAAATATTTTTAAATTGATTATAAAAAATTTCTAAAGCTTATTGAATTTATTTTTAATTTTTAAAGCCTATTTGCATTTTTAAGCTATTTTCTTAATTTAAATTCTATTTAGTTAAGATTTAATTATTTATTTCATATATTTATTTTCTTTTCTGAGTGGTAATTTTTATTTATCAGTTTTTATATGTATTTTTAAATTACAAAATAAATAATGGAAATTTGAAGAGTTTTGAGACCTTTTATTTGCCCAAGTCCTTTTGTATTCCACCGTTTCATTTTCAATCAATACAGCAATTATTTTGGCCGACTTCTTTTCTTCGCTTCAGCTGATTACTTTCTCATTTCTCACGCACAAAATAAACTTCTCATCCCTCAAAAAAATTCGGCCATCACCTGAGCAAAAGGTTTGGTTAATCTTCTTCTTCTTTCTACTCATTTTCTCCTTGTTTTTCTCATTTTCTTTGCACTTGCCTTCATCTATTTGCTTGGCCATTCCTCCTCCATCACCCTGGCTGCCTCCACTACCACCACAACCAGTCACTACCTCCTCCAGCACCTCTGTCCTACCTGGCCATGGCCATCCATGATAAAGATCCACCAAAAATTTGTGCAAACTCCACCTATACATGCATAATATATTTTTATAATATCTATATATATATACATACTTGAGATTTAAAATCAAATTTATATATACATTCTAAAAATATATTTTTATACTCTTCTTTATTTCAAAACATAGGAAAATTAGTTTATTTTATTTCAGAATTATTTCATCTTGTTTTCCGTCCAATACCATTTTCAAAATAAATTTTACATTGTTTTTAACTTAGGGATGTCGACATCATGGGATACCCCATGTCGACATGGTGGCCGTAAAATTCAAAAGTTTCAATTTTCAAAAGAAGTGTCTATTCATTTAAATCTCTTCACGAATGGTTATGACCGTTACTGGTCTATAAATAGCCTTCACAAACGAATTTTTTAACTAACTAATTTCATATTTTCTTCACTCCTTCTTCTCCACAAATCCATATTCTAAAATTTTCATATTTTTAAGATCTTGCCGAAATTCTACCGAATTTTCAAGTGAATCAAATTGGAATCTCATTCTAGTTTGATTCTCTACCCTCTCTCGAAGATCAAAGTGCTATTCAGAGTTATAGGATCAATTTGTAATCAAACGTTTATCGAGTCTCTCTATAAGGTGTGGTTGTGCCTGGAAATCAATTGGGTAATCTTGTGGCCCGTAAATCAAGAGAGTTTGCCCTGTACTCGTGAGACAGGAGGGTACCTCAAGGCCTTCAGAAACTGAGGATTGTAATCTCGACTTTGGTATAATAAAAATCTGTATGTGGTGTTCTGCCTTGGTACAGGACTGGATGTAGGGTAACTCCAAACCAGTATAAAATCTGGTGTGTTCTTTCCTTTTAGTGCTTTTTATTTACTTTCTGCATCTATGTTTGATTCAGTGATTGTTCTGTGATTAAGTTCTGCATTTGTTTGTGTCATAATTTTAATTTAGTCCATATAAGTCTTAGAATCAATTAAACACTATTCACCCCCCTCTAGTGTTAAATTAGCCTTAAGATCCTTAATTCGCACTCCCTTTCAATTGGTATCAGAGCATAGGTTTTCATAGTTTTCATAATCTGAAACTTGAAAATTGTTTTATTGGCTACCAACACTGGTAATGTCAACTCTAGCGCTAGTTCTATTAACACTAACACTGGTTCATTAGTAGAAGGTCAGTCTACTGTCAGACCATCATTTTTCAATGGCAGTAATTATGCATATTGGGCTTGTAGAATGAATTTTTTTTGCAATCAGTTGGATTAGACACTTGGAATTTCACACAAACTGAGTATGTTGAACCAACTACCGATTTTTCCCTGTGAACTACTGAGCAAAAGAATGTTGCACAAAATAACTCAAAGGCCATGAATACATTATTTTGTTCACTAAATAGGAGTGAGTTTAATAGAGTGTCTGTTTGTAAGTCTACATTTGAAATCTGGAAACTTTGCAAGTTACTCATGAAGAAACAAGCAAAGTTAAACAGACTAAAATTTCCATATTAACTAATCAGTTTCAATTGTTTAAAATGCATGCAAATGAATCCATTTCCGACATGTATTGTCGATTTCAAGATATTGTCCATCCATTAATTGCACTGGGAAAAAGCTTTTCGGAGGAAGACCAAGTTAGAAAAAATCTAAATTCACTCACTCTAGAATGGGATCAAAAGACACTTGCAATCGAAGAAGCAAATGATATTAGTCTAATGAAAATAGAAGAATTGATTGGGAATCTGATGTCTTATGAAGTTCAACCGCAAGGAAGAAGATAAAACAAGGTTACAGAAAAGAAGTCATTAGCATTCAATGCAACAACTGAAGATTCGAAACCAGACAGTGATGAGGAGATTGCTTTCATGATAAGAAACTTCCGGAAATTCCTTAAATATAGAAAAATGAATAATTACAAAAGAAATGATCAAAGGAATTCCAGAAATAATACGAAGAACGTCAACAATGATAGATGCTACAATTGCAATAAAGTCGGGCATCATAGGAAAGATTGTCCATATCCAGATAAACAGTTGTTCCCTCCAAATAATGATTCATCAAGGAAAAGAAAGAAAGCATACACAACAACTCTTGATGACTCAGACTCATCATCAAGTGACGATGAAAAGAAGATGGATAATTCAAATCTGTGTTTCACTTCTATTCATGAATCAAACAAGGATGGGAGAATGGATTTAAAAATAGGTACGCATTTACATTATTTTTAATTTTCTTTTTTGAATGGATGCTTGTTTGTTTGCTTGATTTTTTTAATTTCCTTGAATTTTAAAATTCAAATTTATCCCTTGAAATTTGAATTTTAAATTCAAAAATAATATTATTTTAATAATATTCTAAATATTAAATTATTAATATTTAAGTATTATTATATTTAATGTTATCACAGGAATTATATAAGTAGAATATAGGAAATAATATATACATTTATTAGAAATTAGGAATAGTCACTTGTCCTTTGATTCAATAGGCACATGTGACATACCAGGATACCCCATGTCGACATGCCTCTAAGAAATTTTATTTCAAAATTTGAATTCAAACTTTTGAATTTCCCTCCACCTTTTCACCAACTTCAATGCTCTGGAAAGATGCCTCTTGACCAGAGAACATGTCTATAGAATCTCTATTTAATTTACTCTCTTTATCATCACTTTTCACTTTTATTTCAAATTTCAAATTTATCTTCATTATATTCAACTCCTCTCAAACTTCTTCAATGGCCTATTCAAGCACTCCTAACACCATTAGACTTCCAAAATCTATCAAAAACTTTCTCTTTAATGACCCGGAAGCTATCAAAGCTTACATCAACTATGTAAACTTTGGTAAAATACATACGGGGAAATTTGCTATTTTTGAAGATTTTCCTTCTTATGAAATTGAAAATCTTTTTCAACAATGTTCTATTCTTAGTGTAGTAGATAACAAACAAAATGATTTTGTATATTATCCAAACCTTGTTAAGATGTTTTATGCGAATTTAAATCGTGGTTTTTATGATGGGCAAGATGGAAAATTTGGAGTAGTGAAGGAACACAAATAGTTTTGGATTGTGAAATTTTAGGAAATATTTTGGGATGCAAGTATACCGGAATGAATCTCTCGGAATTTCGAATAAATGAAAATGATCAAGAGACATTTCATCACATCTTTGAAGGGGATGACAATTTTGAATTCAAAAATCGTTATTTTCGGCCAAAAGCAAGAATTATTAGCCTTCTTATTCAACACACCCTTATACCAAGATCGGGAAACTACAACAACCCAACTTTGAAAGTTTGCAAAGCTCCTTTTGCAATTTTTGGAAATTATGATATCAATTGGGCTCAAGTTATTTTGGATGAGCTAAGGCCCAAGAATTTTACTATGTGTGAAAACACATTATATCATGGAATTTATCTCACTCGGATTTTTAATTACTTTGGAGTTGATTTCAAAAGGGAAGAATTTATAACTAGAAAAGTGTTCAACCAAGGAAACATTTCCCTTATGCAAATTCCATTAGTGTTTCAACCATATGAAACACTTACGGAAATGGAAGAAAGGCTTGCTCACGAAGAGATGGATGAAATGGAGGAAGAAGAAGAAGAGGAAGAGGAAGGAATGGAAATTGAAGAGGAAGATCAAGAAACTTCCTTAGAAAGTATTGAATATCCTACTAATCCCGCTAATCCATCCAATAAGACCATTCTTAATAATCAAAGAATTATAGTGGAAAATCAAAAGACACTTAAAAGATCAATGAGTAATAAAATGGATAAGATTTCCACAAAAATCCACAAGTTCTTCGGGAAAGTTAGTAGAAAGCTTGGACTATCATCTTCTTCATCTTCATCTAATTAGTTTTAGTTCATGTTATCTTGTTTGTTTCAAGTTCTATCCATGTATTTTCCTTCATTTTAGTTAATATTATATTAGTTTATGTAATGTTGACTAGAATCATCAATGAAATCTTTTATTCAACTTCACTTGTCTCTGTAATTGCTTGTTTTTATATTATACAAATTATAGTTGCATAGATTTGTTAATAATATTTAAAACAAAGCAAATTGTCACTTTAGACAGAGGCATGTCGACATCCCCCATCTCCCCATGTCGACATACAACGGGCAGAAAGTAGTTAAACTTTCAAATTTTTATTTCATGTAACTAACTTGTGTCTATTCATTTTAAACGACTTTCTATCCCTATTTATACCTGTTTCTTCCAGAATAATTTATCAAATCTCATCTCTAATCACTCTCTTTCATATTTCTTCCTACTTCTTGAACTATGGCCTCTCCGATTAAGAATCTAAGTGATAATCTTGAGGAAACTCTCACTTCATTCAAGAATAACCTTACATTCATACTTCGTAATCAGCGTCACTTAGAATTGAGTCAAATACAGATGATCAAGGAGCAAGATAGACATTTCGACGCCCTTCGTTGGATGATCTCAGGCCTTAACAAGGACGATCTCGAAGGAAATCCACCAATCACTCTCGATAAAGATAAAGAAGAATGGGATGCCATCAAAGCAGACCCTATCTTTGGAGAAGATGGATGGGTGGAAGTACCAAGGAATGTCTAGTCATTCTGTATGTTATTGGTGTGTTTTAAACTTGATTGACTTGACTTATTTAAAACATTTGGTGTGGTTTGTATATATGATTGATTGAATAATTACTGTAAATATGATTGGATGATGATTGATTTACTGTTGGATTACACTTATGATCACATTCATGATCACATTTCACATTTATAATCACATTTCATACTTATAATCACACTTAGCATTTATTACACCTATATATGGATTACTCTAGTTTGTATTATGGTTGATCATCTTATATCAAGTTCAGGAAATTTATTAGTAAGAATTTTTTGTTGATGACAAAGGGGGAGTAGTTATAAAATAGTAGTTGGCTTGGAGTAAGGAGGATTTATGATTGGAGTAAGGGGGAGTTATGATAGGAGTTATGGTATGGTAAGTATATTTTATAAATACAGGTTGTCATCATCAAAAGGGGGGAGATTGTTAGGAACTAAGATGTTGGTTTTGATGACAACAACCTTTTTAACTTATCTTATTATAAAATATATACTAACACTATTGTCTAGATAGATATGTATATGCAGAATATATACATATATATATATATATATATATATGTAGGTATTGATTACTGAAGACTGATCAGTATAAAGACTCAAGACTCAAGATTCAAGATTGAAGACTCTAGAGTATCAAGATCAAGATTTCAAGATATGTGTCTAGTTTATTGTTAAAACTTCATAATAGCACGGAAATCTTCATTCCAAATTTAATTTGGGATGGAATCCATTTCTTCTTAGTGGCTTACAAACCCACGACAAGTAGCTTACAAACCTACAACAAGTGGCTTACAAACCCACGAACATCCTGGTTTTGTACAAGTTCTCGAGTCCTGATGTGATGAGATATTCTGCAGGAAGAAGCTTGCAAAACTACTTCAAAATGGTTTTTCAAAATGATTTTCAAAACTGCTTTTCAAAATGTTTTAGCCTTAAAAATTATCTTTTCAAATGATTTTCAAAAAGATGTTTTAGCCTTAAAATATTCTTTGTTTTTGTTTTTAAATAAACTTTTGTTTTAAACTTCGTTTGTCTTTAAAAACTATCTTCTGATTTTTTAAATATTCTTTATAATATATATGCTTGAGATTTAAAATCAAATTTATATATACATTCTAAAAATATATTTTTATACTCTTCTTTATTTCAAAACATAGGAAAATTAGTTTATTTTATTCTAGAATCATTTCATCTTGTTTTCAATCCAATACCATTTTCAAAATAAATTTTACATTGTTTTTAACTTAAGGATGTCGACATCATGGGATACCCCATGTTGACATAGTGGCCGTTAAATTCAAAAGTTTCAATTTTCAAAAGAAGTGTCTATTCGTTTAAACCTCTTCACGAATGGTTATGATCGTTGCTGGTCTATAAATAGCCTTCACAAACGAATTTTTTAACTAACTAATTTCGTATTTTCTTCACTCCTTCTTCTCCACAAATCCATATTCTAAAATTTCATATTTTTAAGATCGTGCCGAAATTCTACCGAATTTTCAAGTGAATCAAATTGGAATCTCATTCTTGTTTGATTCTCTACCCTCTCTCGAAGATCAAAGTGCTATTCAGAGTTACAGGATCAATTTGTAATAAAAAGTTTATCAAGTCTCTCTATAAGGTGTGGATTTGCCTGGAAATCAATTGGGTAATCTTGTGGCCCGTAAATCAAGAGAGTTTGCCCCGGACTCGTGAGACAGGAGGGTACCTCAAGGCCTTTAGAAATTGAGGATTGTAATCTCGATTTTGGTATAATAAAAATCTATATGAGGTGTTCTACCTTGGTATAGAACTGGATGTAGGGTAACTCCGAATCAGTATAAAATTCGTGTGTTCTTTCCTTTTAGTGCTTTTTATTTACTTTCTGCATCTGTGTTTGATTATGTGATTTTTCTGTGATTAAGTTCTGCATTTGTTTGTGTCATAATTTTAATTTAGTCCATATAAGTCTTAGAATCCATTAAACACTATTCACCTCCCTTCTAGTATCAAATTAGCCTTAAGATCCTTAATCCGCACTCCCTTTCAACTTCATCCTTCAGCACTTCGACCTTGGAGAGTTCTTCATCGAACTTTGTTTTCAGGAGTCGCGTAGCAATAATTTCGTCGCAATATCGTTGCAACTCCTACTAAGCAGCGATATTTTCTTCCTTCTCTTTGAGAAGTAACTCTTCCAACTCTTTGAATTGTTGAGCTAACGCATCTCTCTCCTTTTGAACGGAGTCTTTCTCTAAAGCGAAAGCGTCACAGCGTTGGACAGCTTCATCGATCTCCTTTTTGTGTGTGGCCTCCAGGCGACTGACTGCCTCAGCAGTATCTTTAGCGTTCTTCTGGGCAGCCTCAAGTTGAGATTTATATGTGGAAAGCTCTTCATCTTGGGTGCTAATGATGTCTCTGTCATGGATGGCCTCAAGCTTCAAACGATCGATTTCATGTTGGCGTTCCATGGAAACTTCAGAAACTTTTTCTACCAAGTGAACGAATGCATCGTGTAGGACGTAAACATCAGTGTTGCAAGCAATGGCACTCTGTTTAACATGCCTCGGAATAGGATGAATGGCTGGAAGAAATTTTAGTCCGTCGAAGCATATTTTTGGGAATGTGGCTTTAAGCTCGGCAAGTTCCTCTGCTATCGACGGATCATGTGCAGGAGTAGAGGAAGTTTGTTTAGTCGAAACCACGGACTTCTTGTGAGCCTCCCGAGATTTCCTAATACTTGAGGAACCCGAGTATTGGTCGCGAGGAGTTTCAGATTGTGATCCCTTTTGACCTGATTTTTCCCTGCCTTGTTCCAATGGAGGAGGAGGATCGTTGGAGTACGATGAGTGACTCTGAATTTTCCTTCGAGAAGATGAATCTCGGAGGCGATAATCTCTATCGCTGTCGTCATCTCTATCTCGGCGTTTTCCATATCCAGAGTCTCGGCCGGAATGATGGAAAATAGAAGAGCCACGAAGGCGGTCGAATCCATGTGGGCATCCCATATCACCTGCGCAGAAGTTAAGTGATGACAAGTTAGCAAAAAATGGCATGATGGCTGAAGTTTAAGTGCAAGGTGAAGTGTGAGTGTTCGTGTGTGTCCTAGTGTTTCCCCCTGACGGACCAGTTTCTTTAGCTTTACATATCGGAGTTTTTTCTCCTTGGTGATAGGCTTGAACGCCTTCACTGCCTCTCGCGAGCGAATGGAGTTTTATGGCTTCCGGGTCGTCGAAACCGTAGTTGAGCAAATCATCAGGAATTGTAAGGTCAGACAAGCCTTTCAATGGACCCTCTAGTGGAGACGGCTCTTTCTCCATTGGAGTAATTGTCACTTTCGAAGTTCCGCCCACTACCTTCTTCCTCAGCTTGTAATCTAGTTTATTTTTCCCTTTTGAAGGGGGAGGTGGTTCATCAGTGCCATGTGCTTCAACTGCTGATTCCGGAGCAGGACTTACATTCTCACCTGGAGCTTCAGCATCCTTTATTTCACCTTCTTCAGATACATCGGGGGTCTCTCTTGTTGAAGGCATCGAAGGCCTTACTTGCCTTTTGCCTTTGTCCAAGGCAGGTCTGGTTGTAGTGACGCCGTGAGGGAGGCTTATTCGGCGACCTTTCGCCAACAATCCAAATCTTGAAAGCGATTCATTGGAAATGATGAATTTGATGTCCCGGTCACTCGTAGGAATGGCTCGAATAGCTTCGACGGCCTCAGAGTACCCGGAGCCTTCGGGACGTGGGCTACTACCTATAAAAATCGAAAAAAGGTTTAAAAAGAATGCACTTCCTGCCACGTACAACTATTGATCTAGAAAAGGAACTTACTCCCTTCCAGCCATCTCCTCGCAAAGCCAGGGGGGCAGCGCACATAAAACCATTCCTGCTTGTATAGGGCAAATTTGCTCCACTCCCCTGTTAAGATTTGTCAATTGGAGTGTGGCTCGAGGAATATGAAGGATGGGCTATCGGACCGTCTCTAGAAATGATAGATATATCGTATATCCCCGGGTGTGGGTAGTCTGAACAGAACACTCATGAAAAGAATACACGTGTCGTAGAGGAACGCATGACTATTGGGATGTAATTGTGCTGGGGCGATCTCCATATACTGTAGCACATCACGAAGAAAGGAACTGAAAGGTGGCACTCTACCAACCCAACACATGAATTTGTTGCAAGCCGTATACCCGGCTGGGGGCAGGTGGGGACGATCTTGTCCCGATGGAACTAGCACATCATCAAAAGGGATTCCGTGGATTGAGCACAGTCGACGAAGAGCGTTTTCGTTGATTCTCGAAGCTTGAGAATCGATCGGATTGTCTAGGATAATTGATGCATCTATGGCATCAGGAGCTAAGTCAATAGTCGCAGTCGTTGGGCTCGAGATATTTTGTGCAGGAGTCGTCGATGGATTCGAAGTTTCCACTACTTCCTGTCGAGAACTCAGCCCGGGTTTATCTGAAACTGTGGCGGAGCTCGACTTTCTAGACATCTTTAACTAATGCCAAATTTGAGTAAACTCCTGTTTGAACTATACTTGAAAGGCGATCGATATTAGTCATAACGACAAAAGTGCTCCCCCCGTGTGGTGTATGAACTAGAGTGATGGTTCATATAAAGAATATAAATAAATTAGGGTTCTGAAAAGCAAAGTGTAGCACGACGAGCTTTGAGTTGCCCTCTTTACAGAATTTTAAGTTCATGTTTATTATGGTTTCAATCGTGAAGTTATCAGTCCAAATCAGTTCGATATGCTTATTTGTTTAAGTTTCTTGTCCTTGTTTGTTGTCCTATGATTAGGCGTGGGAGGTAGGTGAACTTAACATGTGTTGTGGTCAAGTCAGAATGATTTTAACTATCATTGCCTATTTAAAGGCTCAATGCCGAGCGACTCCCTAAACGTGCGACAAAACGACCCTCTAGACTAAAGATGCCGACCCACTCATCCTCCTCACCAATGCACTCTCGACAGCGAATGAAACCGAGCCGCTAACTCTAACTCCTAAAACCAGCCATGATGACCGACCCACTCACTTCCTATCTCGCAAACAACCGAACGACACTCTGGACCGGAGATGCCGATCCACTCACTCACCTCCATCTCACTTCCTAAAATCGCCTCAACACTTTCTATCCCTAAACCGAATGACATCCCATTCCTTTACCTTCTTAGTGTTACTCCCACGAGGGAATGACTGAGCGACAAATGTCCACCTGAAATGCTAATACCGATCCACTCGTCCTCTCTTCTCTCCCGCTCCCTGACTGCCGAGCAGCTTCAATCACTCATTTAGCCTTATCTCGCAAACCTAGGAACCACTCACCCTCACGTGGTAGCTTAACAAGAGCCTATGTCCAACTCAACCTCCCTCGTCTACACCAATTACTACAAAGAAATATTCACGAACTCGAGCTTCACGCAAAACCCTTAGGTCGGAAAAGTCGGTTGGACGAAGAATTCGTACCTAAAAGAATGCTTGACGAAGCTTGGGGGGCTTTTGAATTCAGGAGTGGAGTTCGTTTTTGATTGCTTATCGGGGGAAGTTATGAAGCAAACGTACTGGGCTCAAGATGAGAGAGGGAGATCGGGGAGGTAGCTAAGGTTCGGAGAGTGGTAAGTTGTGAGGTCCTGTGGAGTGGAAGTAAAAGTAAAGGGAAAAAAGGAGAAGTATTGGCTTATATAGGAAAGAGGGGAGGTGAACAGGCATCAACCAGTGGAACCGGTGAGCAGTCATACCAAGCGACAATTAACTTGCCATACGTGTGGTTCGGCGCTCGAACATCAACCAAACCGCATCGAAGACATGGCGCGATGAAAAACTCAAACGTGGTCCAGCATTCAGGAGATCGTGAGAATCAACTGATGAGAAGTTGGAGCAAGGTTTCAAAGAAACACGTGGATTGCTCATGGTTCAAAGCGCATCATGTTGGCTCACACGATACACTTTGGGGGGCAAATGTTACCCAAGTGCTTGGCTCGGCTACAAAAGACTGGTTATAGAAGTTAGTTTGAATGGTCCGGCCTACGCACACGGTTCGGCCTCACTACTACAAAAAGTGCATATTGCTTCGCCTCATTTGCATCAGTTGAAGTAAAAACTGATGCAAATAGAACTATTTGCATCAGTTCTATCTTAATAACCGATGCAATTGGTACGTGAAAAGCAAATGGTAATAAAAAATCAAATTTGCATCAGTTGTCACCAACAACTGATGCAATTGGTACGTGCAAATAGTTTTAGTCGCATCGGTTTTAAGTTCAACCGATGCAACTACGTCAGTTTGCATTCATTTTCCATCGGTTTGCTACTTTCATTTTCCCACCCTTTAACTTTTCATTTCCCGCTTAGCTTTCATTTATCCCTCCACTTCCCCCGTAACTATTCGTTCAATTGAACGACTTCAAATCAAATTCGACTGTGAACTTTAACTTCAATCCAAATTAGCAGTTCCTCCCAAATCGAAATCTCAACAAAAATTGTGGTTGCAGTCATCTGAATTCTGCTATCGTCCGCTCAAATTCCATTACATCCCCAAGCTCTATTTCTAACTCCATCAAATTGCTGCTATCCATCAAATCGTCAAATCCTTACTGCGCCTGCTATCAAATTCTGACATTCGACTTTGACTCTGACTCCGAATACTCCACCACTGCTTTTCTGCAAGTCCATCCCTATCATGTTGTAGTATTTGCACAAAATTATGCTCACTGTCAAGTGTCCAACTAATTGCTTGCTTGGGCTTATGAATGATCGCTGCTTTTACTTAATGGTGAATTTGTTTTGCTATCTATTTAATTTCCTACTATAGTTGTTTCTTTTCTTTTTTAGCTTCATCATCTCATTCCTTTCGGTTTCACCCCTAATTTTACAACTATGTGGTTGTGGATAATTGTTGCGTGATCAGTTCAAGATGTTATTACGTGCAATTATTTGTTTGATAACATAAAGTGATTTGACTTCAGATTGTACAGTAAGAAATTCGTGTGATGATTTGAAACCTCCTCAAAGATGCACCGAAACAAATATTTGTGTTTTCAGAAAAAATTCCACCCTTTTTCTATTAACTGTACAGGAAAATGTCAATATATTAGTTACATTTTTAAATTTAATCAACTTAGCTTCTTTGTTTTTTCCTGCCATGTATTCTAATAGGATTATTATGATACTACCTTTAATTCTACATGAATGTAATGCGGGTAACTATAAACTTGTTCAATTAATTTGCTTACTTGGCTGATATCATTTTACTTTTTGTTTATGCTAAACAAAATGTATTTGTTATTCTGGTTAGTAAAAGAATATTCGAGCATCGACAAAATTTGGTTTGCAACTGGTTATATTAGAGTATAAATATATGCTTGATGGTGTGCCATTCATTTCATTGCAAAAATCAGTGGTATACATCATTCATATAATTATTTGAGTGTAAGTGATGTATCCTATGTCTCATTCATATCAGCATGCATTTAGATGCATTCTTGTTGTTTGTATGCTTCTATGTGCAAGTAAGGTTTCGGAAGCTTTAGGCCGACCTTTGCCTGAAATGAGGTGTGTAATCTCCAAGTTTTAACTACTAGTATGCTACGATTTTTCAGTATCGTTTTTCCTATTTACTAAAATATAATTGTTTGCTGTTACATTCATATTTTTGTTTGTCGAATTTGCAGGACTGCTTACGAAATGCTTCATATAATGGTGTTAGGCTGCAAGTTAAAGATAAATATGTGATACGGGCTGCTCATCATCACCACCTGCTGTTCGAACAAGGCGCACCATTCAGACTCCTACTAGGTACCTGGACTGAGATTGCAGACAAATGGCAACTGGAGCACGTATACACTACAGTGCTTTTTCTTTAGAAAACTAGAATAAATAAATGCAACAAATAGTATTAAAAAGCATATACTACTTTATTTCGGCATCTTTCTGTCATGAGCAGGTGGCTACAAAATGTATTGGTTGATATATTGCCACCTGTCAAGAATTAGTTACAATGAACGTGGTGTAATGGCTATATAATAGCTACAGTGAAATGCAAAATGCAGGCTGGAAACTTTGCTTTTCTACTTTTTCTGCAATCATGTCTGCTCTTCTTCCCTGATTTCTTCTTCCTCTCCTCTAAAAACTCTTCTCTGCAATTTAAAGGTAGCATAGGTCTTATCAATTGGTGCTTTCGCCTTGTGTTCTCCCCCTCCCCTTCCACTTACCATTAACTCACCATGACCCGTTTTGACGAACTCGCTTCCCAAATCAACAATCACCAAAACTCCATCGACTCCATTAATATCACACTTTCCACCCAGCAAGCTTCTCTTACCAACCAAGAGAAAACCCTTACCTCCCAAAACTCCACCATCACCGATATCAAAAACACCCTCTCCGCCCAACAACTCAACATTCAACAACTTACCCAGGCCATTGCCGATCTGTCATCGAAGCTCACTTCCACACCACCATCATCCCACAATGAAACGCCCAGTCGACCACCACCCCCTCCTCCCCTCCTTACCACACCACTTCATATGCATCCCCTTCCAAACCCCATCCAAATCCGAACTCCCAAATGTGAACTAACCCACTTCGATGGCACTAATCCCTTAGATTGGATTTTTCAAGCCGAACATTTTTTCTCCTACCACTCAACCACCGATGAACAACGAATTAACCTAGCAAGTTTTTACATGGCGGGCCAAGCTTTAACTTGGTTTCAATGGATGTTCCGCAACAACCAACTTACGTCATGGCCAAACCTTACTAGAGCTATTGAACAAAGATTTGGACCCTCCTCCTTCATAAACCCACAAGCTTCTCTATTCAAACTCCGCCAAACAACCACCGTCGAAAACTATCAATCCCAATTCGAAACCATTAGCAACCGTATCACAAACCTTCCATCCGATGCACTCCTCAATTGTTTCATCTCCGGCCTAAAAACCAATATAAAACATGACTTACAACTTTTCAATCCTAAGTCCCTGTCCGATGCTATCGACCTCGCTAAACATATCGAAAGTAAAATCAATGATACCAAAAATTATCAAAATCGCCTACCATTCAACCGACCACAGCAACCTCCCCTGCTGTCCTTACCACCAATTCCATCTCCATCACATACAACACCACCAAACTACCCAATCAACCGCTTAACCCCCTCCGAATTTCAAAATCGCCAAGCGAAAGGCCTATGCTACAACTGTGAGGAAAAGTATTTTCCAGGCCATAAATGCACTACTAAAAGAATACTGTTACTCCTACCTGACGAAGACGACGTCACGATAGATCCAGACCCTCCAGCCATAACCGAAACACCAACAGAAACCGATCCCGCTGTCTCCTTTCACGCTCTCGTTGGTTCATCCCATCCCCAATCTCTTCGATTACTGGCACAAATCAACAACAAAAGCATCTCCATCCTAGTTGATTCTGGAAGCACGCATAACTATATCCACCCGAAGACGGCACGATTTCTAGGGCTCCGTACAGAGACCCATCGCGACTTCCTCGTCACCGTTGGGAATGCCGAACGATTACACTACCAGCAAGCATGTCGACGTGTGCTAGTACAAATCCATGGGTATGATTTTATCACTGATTTCTTCTTGTTACCAATTTCTGCAGCTGAGGCAGTTTTTGGGATACAGTGGTTGCAAAGTTTGGGTCCAGTATTATTTGATCATCTCAAATTAACAATGCAATTTGTTTACAATGGGGAGTCCATTGTTTTAACAGGCCAACAATCCACATCAAGCCCATCTCCAATCTCATTTCACCAACTGAAACGGTTGCAATCTACTAATTCCATTTCCTATTATTTCCAGTTTACTACCGAGCCCATCAAAGGCCCAAACCCACCTGCGCTGTTAAACACTAGCTGTTTACACCCTGATATCCACCAAATTTTAACCCATTACCCCACCCTTTTTGATACGCCAACCAGCCTACCACCTCACCGTACTCTCAACCACCATATTAACCTCCACACTAATTCACAACCCGTCAACGTTAAACCATACCGTTACCCGTATTTTCAAAAAAATGAAATAGAATCTCAAGTTAAAGAAATGCTTCAAGCCTAAATAATTCAACCATCCACAAGCCCATTTTCCTCCCCCGTCCTACTTGTTAAGAAGAAAGATGGCACATGGCATTTTTGTGTCGATTACCGAGCTCTAAATGCTATCACTATCAAAGATAGATTTCCAATTCCGACCGTTGATGAACTATTAGATGAGTTATATGGCTCCACTTACTTCTCCAAATTAGATTTGCGCAGTGGTTATTTCCAAATACGGGTACACCCACCCGATGTTCCCAAAACGGCATTTCGTACCCACGAAGGACACTACGAATTTCTCGTAATGCCATTTGGTCTCACTAACGCTCCTTCTACTTTCTAAGCCACTATGAACAATGTTTTTCGCCCTCATTTGCGGAAGTTTATTCTGGTATTTTTTGACGATATTCTCGTCTATAGCAAAACTTGGGAGTCTCACCTTTCTCATTTACAAACCACTTTGGAGATTTTAACCAAACACCAATTTTACGCTAATTTTTCCAAATGTTGTTTTGGATTAGAAGAACTTTTCTATTTGGGCCACATTATTTCTACAAATGGTGTTCGTGTCGACCCAACAAAAGTAGACGCTATAATTAAGTGGCCGACACCCACTTCAACTACAGCTATTCGTGGATTCCTCGGTTTAACGGGATACTATCGCCGTTTCATAAAACAATACGCTCATATCGTCAGTCCTCTGACCGAATTACTCAAAAAGGGAGAGACATTCACGTGGCCCACTAAAGCACAGGAAGCCTTCAACAAACTCAAAACTGCAATTACTTCCGCACCCATTTTAGCTCTGCCTAATTTTTCTCAGCCATTCGACTTACACACGGACGCATCCGCCCTAGCTTGCGGCGTTGTTCTCTCTCAATCTCACCATCCGATTGCTTTTCATAGCCAGAAGCTACCACCACGTCTACAACGAGCTTCCAGTTATGCACGCGAAATGTTCGCAATAACGTCTGCTGTACAAAAATGGCGACACTATCTTTTGGGCCGTCACTTCACCATCTCCACGGATCACCAGAGCCTCCGTCAGTTACTCACCCAGACCATCCAAACACCAGAGCAGCAGAAATGGCTTTACAAACTGATGGGATTCGATTTTACCATTAAATACAAACCAGGAACCGAAAATACAGTAGCAGATGGGTTATCAAGATGGACCAAGGAAGCACTGATGGCGGCATTTTCATCTCCATCCTTCACGCTGACTGCTGACATCCGCACAGCTCTACCCTTCGATGTCGCGGCACAACGAATTATCAACCAACTTCAAAATGGTACCTCTCCTATTCCACAGTATTCTTTTCATGATGGGTTGCTATTCAAAGGTAAACAAATTTATGTACCACATGACAAGGAGCTACAGCAAAAGATATTGCAGGCATATCATGCTTCCAAAACAGGTGGACACTCAGGGATTAAAAATACTTTTGCACGGGTTGCCAATAACTTCTATTGGCCTAATCTTTTGAAGTCAGTCCAAAGCTTTGTTAGAGAATGTTCTGTATGCCTACAAACAAAACCAGAACACACAGCACCCAAAGGCCTCTTACAACCTCTACCGATCCCCAACCAAATTTTTGAAGACATTTCCATGGACTTCATTACTCACCTACCCCCTTCGTCGGGCAAAACATGTATTTGGGTCATTGTCGACCGCCTCTCTAAATACGCCCATTTCGTGGCGCTGCCTACCTCCTTCAACGCAATTCAGCTAGCATCTTATTTTATCCAAGAATACGTCCGTTTACACGGGTTTCCCCGATCTATTGTCTCCGACAGGGACCGTGTCTTCATGAGCCAATTTTGGAAAGAAACTTTCCGTTTACATGGCACACAACTAAACATGAGTAGTGCCTATCACCCGCAAAGCGACGGACAAACGGAAGTAGTCAATCGTTGCTTGGAGACTTATTTACGAGCTATTTGTGGTGACTTCCCATCACAATGGGTGAAATGTTTACCATGGGCAGAATGGTGGTATAATACTTGTGTTCACTCTTCTATTGGAATGTCCCCATTCCAGGCCGTTTACGGACGTTCACCACCGATTATCGCCAACTATATTCATGAAACATCTGCTGCGCAGGATGTTAAGGACTGGGCAGCCACCAGGGATCAACTTCTGCACACAATTAAAGATAACCTCAAAAGAGCACAAGCTCGCATGAAGAGTCACGCGGATCAACATCGCCTTGACAAAGAATTTCCTATCGGTTCCTATGTTTTCGTCAAACTCCACCCCTACCGCCAACACTCAATACGGACAACCCAGCACAAACTCTCGAAAAAGTATTTCGGACCCTTCCCAATAATCAAAAGAATTGGCAACGTAGCTTATCAACTTCAACTTCCACCTGACGCCCGTATCCACCCAGTGTTTCACATCTCTCTCCTCAAGCTATGCCCAAATCCATCTAACACCAACCCAACTCCATTACCACCGTCACTCACTTCACCTACCAACCTTGAGGACAAGGTCGAGTTTTTAGGGGGAGGTATTGATACGGGCTGCTCATCATCACCACCTGCTGTTCGAACAAGGCGCACCATTCGGACTCCTACTAGGTACCTGGACTGAGATTGCAGACAAATGGCAACTGGAGCACGTATACACTACAGTGCTTTTTCTTTAGAAAACTAGAATAAATAAATGCAACAAATAGTATTAAAAAGCATATACTACTTTATTTCGGCATCTTTCTGTCATGAGCAGGTGGCTACAAAATGTATTGGTTGATATATTGCCACCTATCAAGAATTAGTTACAATGAACGTGGTGTAATGGCTATATAATAGCTACAGTGAAATGCAAAATGCAGGCTGGAAACTTTGCTTTTCTACTTTTTCTGCAATCATGTCTGCTCTTCTTCCCTGATTTCTTCTTCCTCTCCTCTAAAAACTCTTCTCTGCAATTTAAAGGTAGCATAGGTCTTATCAATATGCAAGTGTCATATAGTTTTGAAAAGTCTTCTTAACCGATTCATAATGTATTTTTGTTTTGGCTTGATGGTATTAATAGGTTACGATTGATAATGGGATGCTATAACTTACACTTTCAAAGCCCCAGGGGATGGTTACTGGGATCAAGTATAATGGTGTTGATAATTTGATGGAAGTTGCTAACAAAGACGATCATAAAGGGTATACATATAATTCTCTCTTCGTCTTATGTTTCTTATCATTTTATTTTATTTAGTTTAAAACAATTAAGCTTACGCCTGTAAACTTAGAGCATGGACTGTACCCTTTAAGCTTATTCATATTTGAATTTTTATATTCATATACAGTTAGTTTTTTTGAAGAAGATGGTTTTGGCATAACAGTGTTAAGAAAAAGTGTGTTTTATATTCATGCAATCCCAGACCTGACTACTAACTGCTGTATTTTGACATATGCATTGTTTGGAATATTGTTTAATATATGTGAGTGAGTGGTTATGTTGACGAGGAACACATTATTACTACCCTTGTTGCAGTCATCTCTTTCTTCTTCTTTCTATTTGTAACCAATGGTTGATGCATGAAAGAAAGAAGCAAAGAATAATATAAAAATACTATTATGCACAATGGCCTGCAACTGCAAATTGCTTTACATAAAATTTACTTTTGATTAAATGTATGTTGCGGAGATCAGTAAGTAGGGAGTATGTATATTCATTCAGTAGTTCTTTGATCTCAATTTCTTAAGCAAGTTGGCAACACATTTGCTATACATGATACATCTTATGGTAACTGTGATCAACTGACAGAAGATACCATTTTTCTTCTCATTTACTGGTTATTTTTATTTTGGTGCATGAACTCTTCTTGGATGATTGTTTTACTTCAGAGTTGGCTGCTGCAGAGTAGATAACGTTGGTTAGGCTTATCTGTCTAAGTGAGAACATACCAGGTGGCAAATCATTTATTCTCATCTGTTTTTTTAATATTAAAAGTAAAATCTAAATATTGTTAAGAGGTCATTATTACTTTTAGGAATTGAACAATATGCCATTGAAACGTTAGCAATCTAAAGTTTTTGTACAAAACTGCAAGAAATCACAACATAAACATCACTTCACACTCACTTCACACTTATACAAGAATTATACTTTTCTTACACAGCACTTGAATTAAAACATGAACAACAATTATTTTAAGCTCATAATAAGGAGATCTAATTGAGAATAAAGGATAGTAAGAGCAATGAAGAAGGAGAAGCCCATAAACCCATTACGGACGCTATTACCACTATCAAATGGCATATTATCAACAAGGGGCTGTGCTCTTACTCCTCCTACAAAAGCCTTAGTGGCTCCTACAAACTCAGCTTTTGTATTCGTGTTCTCGTATTGATGATTGTATGCACCTAATTATTCTCCTCCTTCATTTTCATTTCCATTTAGATTTGTAATGGCATTTGGATGCATCGGTGGCTGCACTCCACCAGTCACGGTCTTCTCAGCCAGTGCAACAGCGGTCACTGAGTAGGAGGAGGTAATAACGGTGCTTTGTGATTTATGTTAGTTAATGTTGATGGAGGAGGTTAGGTGTAGCAGGGGTGTAGGTGAAGGCAGGAAGCAGTGGTTGTGTGGATTTGGTGTGGTGGTTTGTTGACAGTAGTTTGTCAGGGATGCAGAAATGGTAGAGGTAAAGTGGTGATGTTGTATTGTGTACTTGATAAGTGGTGAATGTTTTACAGAGCGGTGATGGCAATGCAGGTGGTTCAGTTTTCAGAGATGGAGGGGAGCGTGTTGATGTTGGTTGTATTTGATGAAATGTGATATGGTAATGATGCTAATGTTGAACTGGCGGTTGTGATTAGTAAAGTATGGTTTGTAGATAATGTAGTGGAGGGATGGAGGAGGTTTGATAGCAAGTGTATGTTCAGTGTATTGGCGTGTATACTGAGGTGAGTTCAATGTTTGTTGTACTGGTGGTTTGGTTTGAAATGGAAGAGGCAATGTGAACTGTGAATGCAGGGTTTGTGGTGGTCTGATGATGTTTGAAGTATGGTAGTTGAAGTAGTGGAGAAGTGAGTGAGTAGCTGAACTGTGGTGAAGTTGATAGTGAGGAGGAGTTTAAAGGGGAATTAACTGGTTGGTGGCTGGAGTGGAGAATGTGCAGTGATATGTGGTCACTGGGCAGTATGATGTAACAGTATAGTGGTGATATGTGGTCAATAGGCAGTATGATGGAGCAGTTATATGTGGATGGTTGATAGATGGGCGAAGTGGTGATCAAGGAAGGTGGAACTGCTGCAGATTAATGTACAAGTTTATGGGTGATGTAAGGAGGGTGTGTAGGGAAGTGATTTTGATGCAATGTTGTGGTGATTACAATGTATTAACCCGTGCACTTATGCTATTTATTAAATCTGATTATGTATTTGTCATCAAATTTAATTTTGAATGATTGTAATATTGCATGCAATAATTGTTTGTTATAATCAATAATATATATATATATATAGTCTATTTGAGTACTGTAGTAATGGTTTCTGAGAATGGTTTTTTTGCATAAGGTATAAATAGATGATGCAATAGAGGGATTAGTTTGCATCGGTTTTCAACAACAACCTATGCAACAAGTTCCTTTGTTGCATTGGTTTTCATTACAACTGATGCAACATGGGGGCTGTGTCAAGCAATCAAACATGATATTTTGCATCAGTTGTTAGTAACAACCGATGCAAAAAGGACTTTTTTGCATCGGTTTCAGAACTGATGCAAAAGTGTTAAGCCTATTGCATCGGTTGCATATGCATCGGCTGTTGAACTGATGCAAAAGGGGGGTAAACAACCGATGCAAATGGCCTATTTTGTAGTAGTGCCTGTAGACATGGCACAGCCGAAATTTAGGGAATGTATGCTGTTCAGCCAAAGGAGGATGTTGTGGTAAATTTCATGTGTATGACTCGGCTTAAGATGGAAGTTTATCGTTCGATCAATTATCGCTCGGTGTAGAATTGTTCCAACCCTAAAGGCGCATTGTCATTCGTCGCTCGGTCTGGATACTACCCTATATGTCGTTCGGTCTATATGTTCCAGCTAATACCGCTCGGCATCTTTTGTTCGGCCTGAGTGTTTCGGCTATCACCGCTCAGCATCTATCGTTCGGCATGACTTCAACAGGGCGAATGAAGTGGGGCGCTCGGCATGACCTCGCTTCGAGTCAACTACCCAAAGTTCACCGATCAGTCAATTACCGCTCGGTGTAGAATTGTTCCAACCTTAGAAGCGCAAACATCTCAACTATCACCGCTCGGCATCTATCGTTTGGCCAATACCGTTCGGCAACCTTGTTCGGCATAATCGTTTGGCAAAGTCGCTCGGCAAGGTCACTCGACAGCTGCCGTTCGGCATCCCTGGCTCGGTGCACAGAAGTCACTTACTACGGGTTGAAGTAATTTGTTCTTGGGCTTGTGAAGGAAGTCCAACCTATCTTCGCCTATAAATAGAGGGGCAGGGGCATAGTGAAAAATGACCTTTTTTGGGAACTCCGGGGAGACTCTGCCATTCTGAAGACTCATTTCTTTTCTGTGAGAGCTTGTATTCAAGTTGTTGGTGTACGGATTGTATTTGTATTCAATTCTTTGAAAAAGCAATAAAGATTAAACTCAAAGTGGACGTAGGCAGTTACGCCAAACCACTATAATTTCGGTGTTCTCGTTTTTACCTTTAGTTTTGCACACATTATCTATTTTAATTTTCTATCTTCATTAATCTCTCTACACAAATCTTTCTTTGGGTGTTGGTGACCAATTTTGGTGCTAACACCCGGTGACGATGATTGTACCACCCGGAGAGACCATGCATAAAGGAGTCGGGCCAGGACCTACCATACCTCCTCACATACTACCACCCAGTGCGGCACTTGCCATCTTGGCACCGATCTCCGCTATTATCGCCTCATCATGAGCTGCTTGAGTGTCCGGTGGGATGCTGGCAGTTGGGGCCGAAGAGCTGGCTGTGAACACGCCTTCGCCCGTGACAAAAGGCAAATCTGTAAGTGGATCGCTTTGATGATCGAGGAGTTCTTCCATCATTTGTTCATTGAAGATAAAAGCTCTCACATGAACTTCCTCAGTCGATGCGGTAGCTGTGGTAGTCGTCGCTTCCGTCAAGACAGCCTCCTGCTCTTGATGCTGCACTTGGGTTGCAGGAGGCACGGGCGGTGCAGCTCCTATCACTGAATGAAGATAAGAAAAATATTAGTGACTTCTTCGGATAATACTCCAGACTTAGAATGAATTCGAGAAGCGTACAGAATACCTTCCTCGGGTTGGCTCGAGGGTGGAGCTGGGGCTCCTTTGGAGATGTGCTCGCGAGTCGGAGACAATTGTGGTTGATCGGGATTGCAAGCAGGCACAGGTGGAGGATCGACTGCAGGGGTAGATTCGGGTTGGGTCCGCATAGGAATTTCAGAACTCATATCATGATGCTCAACACCAGAACCATTTCTAACCTTCGAACGCTGAGTGGCGAGTCTCTCTTTTTCAAATATGATGTCGGCATCATGGAGAACTCTTCTCTCATCCTCAGTCAGCACCCAGTTCTCCAATTCGAACTCATCAACGGATTCAGTATGATGCTCTACCTTCTCATCAGCTAAAAACGGCGCCAGGCATTATGTAGGTGAGTCGAGTAATCATTGAGCCTGCTCAAGTCACGATATTTCAAGACGTTGACATTATAGGTGATTAAAAGATCTTCCATATCGGCTTCAAGCCTGGCCTCCGCTGCCCCGACTTCGGCTTTAATCCTAGCCTCGGCCTCCTGAACCTTTAGCACCATCGCATCCCGTTCACCTTTGAGCTCCACAGTTTGGTCACATGCCTTCTAAGCGGCCTTGTTTTCCTCATCCTTTTCTTTAACGACTTCTTCGTATTTAGCCTTAAGCTCCTTAAGCTCTTTGAGCACAGTATCCCACTCGGCTGTAACGGTGGCGTTCCTATGGCCCATATCGTCTACCAGCTTTAAATGCTCCTGCCTCATTCACTCCATTTCCTTGTTGGCCTCATCAACTTTCTTCAGAGCCACTGTTTCAGAATTCCTCAAAGTATAATTTTCACTAGTGAGCACTGTGACTATTCGATCTTTCTTGGCGATAGTTCCTTGTAGCTCCTCAATTGTCTTTGCCCACTCAAATGCCACAGCTGAGGCCTTCTCTGCGGTTTTCTTCCACTCGTGATATTGGCCAAAGGCTTGACAAACATGGTCGTGCATAATTTTCTCTGCCGTATCTGGAAGCACCCTCAAATTTGGAGCGAAGTGGAAGCCGTCGAAACAGATGTTAGGAAACTCTCTTTTCAATTGGGCAATTCGAGCGGCTCCCTCCCCTGTGATCTCTGCAGCCGTTGAAGTGGTAACAATAGAAGTTCCCGCCCCAGTTGTGTGGCGATGTTCGACAGGCCTTGGAACTTGTGGAGGCACTGGCTAGCGTGAGGACCCAACAGTTTGTGTTCCAGAGTTGGGGGTGGCAATGAAACCCTGGGTGGAGGAGAGCGTGATCGGGAGTGGCACCTATCTCGCTTCTCTCTTTCCCTCTCTCTTTCTCTTTCTCTCTCCCTTTCCCTAGCACTTTCTCTAACATAGTAATCCCTGTCCTAGCTGGAATGATAGCAGTCATGGTCAGGATCATGCCTGCGGGACTCCCTGTATGAACTAGACGATTGATGTGCAGCGCGGAGGCTACCAAGCATAGATGGTTGCTTCGACATTGAATCTGTAAAGTGAAAATAGAAACAAAGTTAGTTATCGCCGAAAATTGAACAGCTCATAGATTTCAGTTGTGTAATGTCGTGGAGTGTATGTATGCATGTGTTAACCCCCTAACCAATCGATTGTTGTAGCCGTGCTCGGAGGAGTTGGCTCTCCTAAATCTAAGGCACTTTGAAGCCCTTCCAACCTGGTGTCTTGTTAAAGAGATACATCGTCCGGAATTGGGAGATCTGCAAGTCCTTCGAAAGGGCTCTCCATGTGCGAAGAGGGAGCCTCTAAAATTACCACATCTGTTACTGGTAAAGACATGACAACAGATTTTCATCTCAGAGCTTTATGGGCAGTGACTTTGCCTTTCCTTATCCTCTCTGAGTGTCGATGACTTTGGGAAGGCCCGAGTGCGGGTTCATCAACAGCGGGCGCTTCCTCATCGTCACCTTGCTCGGTGATCACTATCCCAGGAACTCTCTTCCTAACTTGCCTTGCCAGAACCGCCCTAAGAGATCCTTCGAGCTTGATGCTTGACTCCTGCCAATTAGCCCGACGGCTCTCAAGTTTTCATCTGTTAGAACTTTGTTAATTTTTCTGTCCTCAATGAGCAATCTTTAAAGAACTCTTACAATCTCTCTGAAATGATCACCTTCGGGTCGCGGAATTGAAGCTGTGCAAGAAAGGAAATGTTAGATTCAGAATTGACAAAGAATTATCCAGTTAATCGATTTAAAAGTTGAAGCGCTTACGTCTGACTAACCACCGTCCATCAAAGCCCGATGGGCACCGAACATAGAACCATTCAGTCTTGAAGTAACTCGGTTTTGTCTACACTCCGATCATGACTTGACAGTTCCTAACTGCCTCTAAGAAGGTGAAAGATGGATTATCCCCTTGTCTCTTTATATTGAACATGTACCGGACTTCCTCTAGAGTCAGGGGTCAGAAAAGATGCTCCATGAAGACGATAAATAAGATGTTCAGCGAAGCATATTCGTTCGGGTGCATCTGTGTTGGAGCAATACCTAAGTAGGATAACACTTCCCGGAAGTATTGATTGGATGAAGGGAGTGTCCTAGCTATGCATGAGAATCTATTAAAAGCAGTATACCCTTCCGGGGGAGAGTGGGGTATGTCTTCTGCCCTTGGTAGTAGGACGTCATCCCTCGACAATCTGTGCCTTGTGCAAATCCTACCTAGCATTTCCTCAGAAATATTAGATGGAACAGAATCTTGTGGATTCCTGATAAAGGCTGCTTTTGGTAGCTCATCCGAAGCTAGACTTATAACTTTGGCTGCGATAGCGGCATCTCTATTATGGGAAGAGGCGGACTCTGAGCCCCATGTTGCTATGAACTTCCAATTTCCATAGCTAATCAACTCAGCAAAATTTATCGTTAGATGACAATAAACCCATGTTTCCCCCAGTGTTAAGTGCATGAATGTGTTGTGCAGTGCAGTGTTGTATATTATCTATGAAATGCTATGAGATTTAAAGAGTGTTTGAACGACGGGACTTCAAAATTCAAATGGAGTGACCGTCATCGCTGACCGTCACAACCGTACCATCCAGACTTTGGAGACCGATCCAAGTTAAATTTCGTTAAATTTTGTCAAGTTACAGTTCCATCGACGAGCTTCAGGAGGCAGTCAGATATGCAGTGAAATGGTTAGGTCCAATTATGCAAGGCAGAAGCTCGTCAGAGTCAAATGTTCGAGTGCACAAAGGATTTCGTCTCCATCGAGTTCAGACTTAGATCGATCTCCACATGGACAATTCGTATCGATGAGAAGAGGAAGCAGTTCGTATCAACCAGCTATGCATCACTTCGTATTGATTAGAAGCTCAAGTTCGTATCGATCACCTTCCAAGGTTTCGTATCGATCGTCTAAGTCGGTTTCGTATTGATCATTTTTACATCACTTCGTAACGACCGCTATGGGTCGATATGAAACTCCATAATTCCAGAAGCGACACGAATTCCCTCCTCGCAACCCTCGATTGCCGATCGATACGAATCTCTCTTCCCAGATCGACACGAATGTGCTACTTCCCCACTTTCTCCCATCGATATGAATTCAAGGCCAAGCAATTCTTCCATCAACATTTCATATCCCCACGCTTCTTCTTCTCAAAACCCACTCAGGCATCGCCTCCACCATCCTTGACTTCATTCCGGTTATCCAAAACCACCACTTCACCAGAATCGGCAACAAAGGCAAATGGAACAGAAAAGAATCTCAAGCCTCATCGTTTTTAACATAGTTCGTTGCCTAATTACCTAGATCTAGCAGCTGGTTTGAGGGATTAAGAGCTCGACTCAGTTTGAAGGCGAGAGCAATTTCGATTTCCTTTGTTTAGAGCGATACGTAGGCTAGAGAGGAAAGGCAAACAAATGGGAAAAATTCTAAGTACCAAGATATTTATACTTGGAAAACGACCGTTCGTCTCCCAGTACAAGCTAACCGGTCAAAGCGGTCTACCTCCTCAAGTGATACGAGGTAGCCATTCGCATCCATGTGCCATCCATCCAGAGTAACGCTCACTCGTGTCCATCAGACAATCGACACGAAGCGCAAAGCAAAGACCAATTGGACTATTCGAATCCATTTGAAATACATCGATATGAAATGCTTTGTTCGTATCCATCGACATAAAACCCACAGAGACTCGTATCCATCGATACGAAAACAATTTTTCAACTTTTCACACCGATCCGGGAGAGGATCAATATGAAGAGATACTTCGAAACAACCATTAAATGTTGTTACAATTTGAATCTCACATCGATTCAGGAGAGGATTGATACTAAATTCGATGCCAAAGAAAATTGACAGTGACTCGT
Organism: Allium fistulosum; assembly: GCA_030737815.1. Lineage (NCBI taxonomy): Eukaryota > Viridiplantae > Streptophyta > Magnoliopsida > Asparagales > Amaryllidaceae > Allium > Allium fistulosum. The sequence goes on along the minus strand of CM060904.1, from coordinate 1,118,275,509 downwards.
GAACGTGCAAACGTTAATAAGAGTCAGTTCACATACATTTATGTGTGATGAATTAACATTTAATTTTCAAAATTCACAGGAATTGAATGCTCACCTGGTGACAATTACGAAAATGAACAACAGATTTCTAACATTTGACACTCAATTACAACAATACACTGTACGATCATTGACAGTCAACAATCAAGTATTTATATTACCGGGAAACAATCAAAGATCACATCTTTTGGCGAAAAGACGACTACTCATCAAATCAGATAGAACTTTTCAGACAGAAGGTTGCAGTTTTTTCAAAGCACGTCACGTTCACACAAGACTTACTTTGGGAGGAAAATGTTATTCTGCCTTTTGGCAAGGCCGTGACACCAAGAAATTAACTGGGAATCAAAGACAGTTCATCCCAAAGATCGGTTATACACAGGTTCATTATAGATGCTAGTAAATTTTGTTCGAGTCCGGATCGAGCTACAATCGATATAGCATGATAAGCAAAGCTATGAAAGCCAGATTCCCAAATTTTGAGTTAATCGGAGTACGTACGCTTGAGATATTAATTGATCAAAATCAAGAAAGACAGCTACAATTCGTATCCATCAAAGTAAAGGGTGGTTCGTATCCATGACAGAAGCACCATGTTTGTATCCATGGAGGAAGGCCTCATTCGTATCCACCTCGCTTCTCCATTTCATATCCATCATATGTACTCTGCTTCGTATCCATCAACTAATGCCACTACGTATCGATCTTATCTTCATAGTTCGTATCGGTCAACCAACAGTCGATACGCATGGGTCATCCAATAAGCGATACGAGATAACACCTCCTACCGATACGAAATGGGGTTGAGGGAAACGAGACGAATGAGACTACTTAGAGCGATATGAATAAGGTTGCTCGCGTCGATACGAAGAGAAAAGGAGTACCTCTGTACGAAGTATATGGATTCGTATTGATACAGAGCAGTTACAGTCCCTCGAACAAGGCACGTTCAAGAGAAAGACTCGGTCATTCAGCATGAAAAGTGGATTGATCCAAGAATATAGTGCTACGTCATCTAGTAATCACATGCGTTCCATGGATATGAATGGAAATGATACAAACATATCGATACGAGCTCGGTTACACATTGAGAACACAAACTTGCATCGATCATAACTCAAAATCAACAAGTCCAAATGCTACCAAATTTTCACAGGAGCTTGCGTACAACCACAAGAATGTCCATAATCGATCTCGGCCCAAAAAGATCATTTCTTGATCGATGCAAATTGGATACGTATCGATCATGGATCGAGTCAAAATGATCAGGGATCGATCACGTGGTCCCACCCATGTGAGAGAAGGAGTCTTTCAAGTTTGGGGCGAGATATTTACAGCCTACACCTATAAATAGCAGTCCAAGAGCTTCAGAAAAGGGACTTTTAGACGTTGGAACGCCGATACTCTGCCGAAATCCTTGTTGTACCTTGATTGTACTGTTGTAAACATATGTAACCAACGAGTAATATCAATAAACGGCAAACTTTCTATGGTGGATGTAGGCTACAACGCCGAACCACTCTAAATCTTTGTGTTTTAATACTCCTGTTTGTCTGTTTTTGGTGTGTTTGTTAGATCTACCTCATTTTCCATTTATATTCTTCACTTTAATCTCTTCAAACACGCCCGAAGAGTGTTGTGCCCGATTTTGGTACAAACACTTATCAATCTTAGTCTCTTCAAAACCAATTCGATGAATTTTCGGTAAATTCAATTCTGATTCTCTTATAAGTAAGCGAAGACTGGAGATGTTTCATACCAATGTTCCTCCATAGGGGTTCTCGTTGGTATAAAATCGTGTGTTAGTACCTTAGGTATTGGTTCTAATGATAATGACCATATAGCATTATATAAAATATAGATGCTAATGTTTTATCAAGTTATATATATTATATAGTGCAGGATATTAGATAAGTGTTGATTAAGAAGACTGTACAGTATCAAGAGCAGATTCAAGAGGCTGATATGGAGATTTAAGAGTCAGAGATTGAAGGCTCATGAATTTGAAGATTTAAGATATCAAGATAAGTTATAAAGTCTTATATTATTTTGTCGAAGTCCTAATATCACTTCTTTGATCTCTTTTCATTTTTTAAAAAGGTTTCTAAAATCAATGCTCTTATTTTAATGATATCCTGGTTTTCAAAAATGATTTTTAAGAATTCATGTTTTCAAAATGGTTTTTCAAACATCTTTTCAAAATAGCTTTCAAATGATTCCTAACCTTATAATTATTTATTTACAGAATACTATTTATTTTTGACATTCATTAATACTTTAGTTTTAAATATATATTCACTTACACTTTATATTTTATTTTTCAAAAGCAATTCATATTTAAATCATTTATATATTAATATATTTCAAAATTATTTTATAAAGATTTCTTAAGTTTTATTATGTTAAAATGTGTATACACTATGCTTAAATGATTTTACAAAGTGTCAACATATTTTACAAAACCTAATATTTTCAAAACAATTTTTATTAATGTTTTTCCAAAATTACAAAGAGTGTGTCGACATACATAGGCCCCATGCGTCGACATATTCCGATATATTCCAAATTCAAATTTTGAATGGAAGTGTCATTTCATTGTATCTCTTCGTGAATGGACATGAATGTTGTTTCTCTATAAATAGGGGTTCTCTCAATGAATTTTGGTTAACTACTTTCTCATATTATCTCTCCTCTTTCACTCTCTTGATTTCTAAAAGAAATTCTACTAAAATCTTCACAAATTCAAACTCTATAGATTTGATTCTCTATTGAATACTCTCTGATCTCTCTCATCTCTCTCACTCAAATCAAGATCAAAGTGCTATTAAAGAGGCTATAAGATTATTTTTACTTAATTTCAAAAAATAGATTTTGTAAACTATCAAATCATATTCAAATACTCTTAGGTATGCTTGGTGCCCCTGAAATCCAAATTGGTGTGCTTGTGTCTTGTCTGAATCAAGTGGGTATGTCGGTGTTCTATTTGAATTTGAGTGGGTATGCAAACCTGTCTGAATCCAATGACTATACCCAGAGCTTGGAAAATCTGGAGGGTGTGTCTCATAGCCTTGAAATCGAGATTCTAAAAACAATGATATTTGAAAAGAAATATGTACAAGAAATTGTACAGGATTAGATGTAAGGTAACTCTGAACTAGTATAAAAATCTTGGTGTGATCCCTCCAACTCTTTGCTTTTGACTTTTACAACATTTATATCTGTTTTGTTTGCATTTTTGATTGTCAATTTGCATTGTTAAATGATAATGTTAAAAGAATTCAAAATGATTAATTAAAGTTATTAAACACTATTCACCCCCCTTGGTGTTAAATTAGCCTTAAGATCCTTACTTTCGCAAACTAACATCGTAAAGCTTTTTTATACTTCATAAGTTAATATTAGGTCAAGGCCGATAATCGACTAATCGATTATCTAATCAAAACAATTGCTTATGCACATCAATATTCGTATACTTAACTTGTTTCCGACATTCCAACTTAACTATTCCTCATCCAAGAGTGAAGCCAGGTAACTTAGAGCACCGTTTGCATCTAAGCTTTGCCCAAACACTTCATTTTTGAATATTACAAAAAATAAGTCTACTTCGTCAGCTTTTAGTGTTCAGTATAGTGTTAATAATTTCCTTAAACAAGTAATAAGTCAACACGATTAACACGTTTTCGACATTTTTCAACTTACTATTCCTTAATCAAGAGGGAAGCCGATAGGTTAAAGCTTAGAGATCTATTTCTCATATCCCTACTTGAACATCAATCTTGACTCCCACAAATAGATAAGCCTCACTTCGTTGGCTTTTTGTGTTAAGCATAGTTAATTACTTTTCAAATAGATAATTAAACAATTAACCATTAGGCCATTAAGCAATATTTAACCACTTTATAAACCTTTTTGTCTATACTTTTAAAACTCTTTTTAAAATGATATATATGTATAGTAACTTGTCTACCAATTCTTGATATGTAAATAAACAAGTTAAAAGATATTTTATTATATAAGATATAAAATAGTCAACATATTTTCTAAAAACTATTTATTCTTAAAAATTCTTTTAAAATACTTTATAATTGTAACAATCCTCCGTTTTGACCCTTAGAAGTCGACACTTAATGCATTCATGGTATCCATGTGCCCAGCATCCAAGAGCCAGAAAGAAAGGTCATTAGAGGTTAAAGAAAAAGAAAGACAAGAAGAAAATAAAGAATACAGAATCTCACAACGCCAAGGAACAATATATAATAATCAATATAAAATTTTACATACCATTTCCAAAATGATACATCGGAGTCATAATAGTACAACTTCCTACTAGGGATAGTTATAACTACCTGTCCCTACATAACTGGTACAAATTTCATCCAAAACAGCGGAAATAAAGAAATATATGAGGGATACGTCTTTGACCTCTAGCCCGTCCCCTGAGCTTTAAAGCAACCAAAGCTACTCTGAAAACATGCTCGGTCTGAGCCGAGCATTATAAGAAAACAATGTCTGGGCCAGTCTGGTAAAACCAGCGTGAGAAACTTAAATCACAAGAAAATTTGTTATAACTTATTGAAATCAATGGAATCTCGTAAGACCCCGCCGCACATAAATACGGGTGAGTTTTTACCTTATGATAACCAAACCATTTTTATTATAAAATCCAGTGATATTATAATAATGCCTATGGGTTTAAAGTAAATATATCAAGTAGTTGTGATGCGTGTAAATGATGGCAATAATAAGTATACAATCAAAAACCGAATGCGCTTATTGGAGAATGGATTTCCAATAAATGGAAGGTAAATGACTACTGTTCAAAAATATATCCACCTCTAGATAATTTATACGGTGAGATCGAAAACCTTTCGACCACGGCATGACAAGATCGGCATACCCCTTATTAGATAGTATCGAATATGATTTCCCCTTGGTTGTGATCAACACCCAAAAATATGCCCCAAAGCATATATAGAGATATCGATACTAGATCTTGGGATGATCGTACCATAATGGGTGCACCCATATAGCCTTATGACCTACTCTATTTTTGTCATTCCCAGGGTGTGTGGCTTTGAGAGGCCACGATTACCTTTTCCTCATAGTAGGCCATCTTGGAGTTTATACACTGTCCTCTAGGCAGAAATGCAATGTCGGCATTCATCTATACTAATTGTTCCGAGATCGAACAAACATTTAACATTCACTGTTTTCCATTTTGGAATCACCCTTAGGAAGAGTAGTATAGCTCCATAGCATATTTCATAATGATCCATCATGAACATTAGTAGCTTGGAGTGGTTCAAATAAATCATATTTATCCGAGACAGGTGTCTCCAAAACTAAGCGGTAATTTTCGGCTAACTCAATTTCGATTCTTTGGAAGTATGCAACAAGTGTTCGAGTCCTCACTGGGGAACTCGACTATACACAACAGACTTCCTGACTAAAAACAGGTTAAGATTTGATAGTCGGTTATTTAACTATCAAATACACAATCAAACAATAATTCAAAGATTTAATTTTCCTATAGCAACCACTAAGCCTCAAAATAAATTTTTTCATTTACTTAAATCTCTTTTCAAAACATTTATCAAAACATTCATATATGTAACGACCCGCCTTTCTAGACAGTTTAAATCGACAATAAACCACACATGTCGAGTCCAAACCATTCAAAAGGGAGGAGTGTGTAACAACCCGGGATTTGCATTACCAACTAATAAATAAAAGTTAGGATTTTTATTTATTTTAATGAAGCATAAAAGAATTTGGAATAACAAAATTTATGTGAAAAAGGCTATTTTAATTAAATGGGAAATATGAGATTTTAAAATGAGGATAAAATGTTATTTTTGGAAAGTTAAATATTTTAGGAGAGATTTTAAAACGGGTTTGGATAAGAAAAATGAGTTTTATAAACATACATGAACACTTAGACTAAATTTTGGAAAACATGAAATAACTCTCTTCATATTGGGTTATTAAACCTTACCCAATAACCCACCCTAAACTTCCTCTATAAATTATCTCAAACTCTCCTAACCTCATTCATCAAAACCCTAATCAAAACCCTAACCATTTCCTAAAGCTTTCATAACAAAAATGGCCTCCATCTTCATCTCCTTCTAGTTTTAGCTTATGCAAGTCATTCTATGCAAAGGTAATGCAAATACCCACCTCAAATCCATTTTTATATCTTTCTTATTTCTGAAATTGATTTGGTAACACATGTTTTATGTGTTTTTTTGATCTTATAGCCTCCTAATCATCTTTTGCTAACTTGGGTTGATGCTATAGTAGTCTTTGTTGCTTTCTAGAGAGGTATATTGCTAAAAACCTCTTCTAATATGTGTTTAATCATCTTTTGATTTTGGTAATCAGTTAGTAACACATGTTTTATTATGTAACATGTGAATCATAGCTCTTTGATCATCTTTGCTTTCATTTTGGGGTGTGCACATAAGGTACTTGTAATATATGCTAGCTAAAATTATAATTAGTTTATTGCTGTTAGTAAATTAGGCATATCTCATTCATCTTAAATCGGAATTAAGATTTTCTTGAAGTTCTGGAAAGCTTATTCTGTAGGCTATAACTTTTATGTTTTGAGCTTTGCCTAATTTTGTGGTTTGAATGGTCGAAATCACGTTTGTTTGTCGCTGACCTGACAACAAACTACAGGGTTGATAAAATAAAACCCTAAAATTGATTTGGCCATAAGTTACTCGTTTCTTATCCGAATTAGATAATTTTGGATGTTCCGGAAAGGTTAAAACATATTCTACAATTTTTGTTCATTGAGTTTTCTGTAATTTTGCCATTTAGATGACCTGTAATGCATTCAAAGACAGAAGACCAATTCTGTCTTTAACAAGTTATATTGAGTTTCAATCTGATATTGTTTTGCATGTATCTCTCTCGTTTTTGATCCGAATTAGATAATTTTGGATGTTCTGGAAAGCATAGATTTAGTGCTAAAACTTTCAAGTTTTGAGTTTCATGAAATTTCGAAGTTAATTTGGTCAAAACTGTGCATTCTTACCACTGTCCCGAGAGCACAACGACAGTGATATAAAATTTAGATCTGAGAATTGTTTTAATCATAGAATTTTCATCTCTGGTCGGAATTTGACGATCTTGGTCATTCCGGAAAGCTTAGAAACTAAGCTACAACTTTCATTTTATTCATTTTTCCAGAATTTGAAGTTTACTTTGCCAAAATTGTGGTTTTTCATCTCTGGCCAGTTAGTGCATAGCTATAGGCCTTAGTCTATTTTCTCCCGTTGTTTTCAGCGTAGAACCCTGAATTTGCGACGCCATCCCGGGCTCGTCCTTTGTCGGATTTCATCGTTTTTGGTCTCGTTAAAAAGATGAGATCGAGATCTTTAACCATGCAAAGTTTGGTTTAGATCTGGGTGCATTAGGTACTTCGTTTCTATTGCCAAAGTAGCACCCAGAAACTGTTTTACAATAGTGATCATTTTCAGTTATCGTCGGACCAACTTCGAAACATTGTCGTTTCTTCGTTTCAAGTCAAAACCGAACGATTCTTGTTGCATATCAAAGTAGGAGTACTTTTCTACGCTCCTGCAAATTTTCATCAAGATCTGAGTTCATGTGACCCTTCGACCATGTCGTCGAAGTGGGACCTTTACACTGTTTTGACACAGTAAAGTTTTATGATTTTTGTCCGACTTTGAGACGACGCCGTTTCTTCGTTTGAAGTCGGAATTTCCCGATTCTTTTTTCATCTTAAAGTAGAGATGTTGGACTACATGCCTGCAAATTTTAATGATATTTGGACACAGTTTGCTGGTCCAAATAAATTGCCGAACTTTGGTTCGCGTTAGTTTTTTTGAATGTTTACAAACACTTAGAATATTTTTCAGTGATTTTCTGGTTTTATTGATTTCTTTGAGATTTGTCTCTAGATTTCGTACACGAGTTTTATGAATTATTTTAAAAAGATTTTTTACTCCTAAATGGCTTTCGAAATTATTATATAATATTATTTTTAATTATTAAATTAATTACTCCATAATAGGAGATTTTTCAAAAGCCGTTTTAAAGTGATTTCAAAATCAATTATAAATCCGTTTCGCACCATTATTTTCTATAATAAAAACCTCACACTCACTTTTTAGCACGTCGAGCGAAGTGGAAAGGTGCTTAAACGGTTAGGAAATCTCCGGCCTATGGAACCGTGTGTATTTTCTTTCCGGTTAATCCCCGACCTATTCGATTGATCGTTTTGACCTTTGGGTCTAGTTTACCGATGATACGAGGTGGACTTTTTATTGTTTGGAGTGTGAGCTTGCTATTGGTTAGGAAACCGTTTAGTGCGAACGTGGGGTATGGGACTCATTGTTAACACTTTTCGGGTTCCTCTCCAAGAAGTTAGTGACACATTAGCCTCTGGGCGGCCAGTACTGGACCTCTGGGTCACCACGCCTCTGGGCAACCGTCTCTGGACACCTGCTCTATGGAGCGGTTTATTTTTCGGCATGCGCCTCTGGGCCTTTATCCTTCTGGGAAGGATCTTTCCGTCTCGCGCGTTTCGCATCTGTGCGAGTGATCGATCACAACTCTACAGTACTTGGCAACAACGACTCTGGTCGGTGCACGTGCAATATTGGTATTATTTGATGATTTTTATATCCATTCGAGTACCGCCATTCAGTGTTGGTTCTATGGAACCATACGATGTAAGTGCGATTGCCTTGTGGATTCACAGTGTCTCTGGACACTGCTTTTCAGTGTTGGATTTCATTGACTTTTCAGTATACCCCCATTGCTCTTTGGAGCATCGATCTTTGCTTGGGCATTGATTACAGACTCTGGTCACTCTTGGGATTATTGCCTATGGGCATCTTTTTATAGCTTTGGCTACGCCGATGATATGAGGCGATTTTATTTATTCTACACTTTGGTGTTGATTTCTCTTTGGAGATTTTTATTGTTTATTGATGATTAGGGATCGTCATTATATTCATGTGGTTCATAATATACTTCTCTTTGGATAAGTTTATTTTATTTATGTACCGCATTATTATATATCTCAGTTATTACTGATTGTTTAGCTAGCCTGACCCGAGTGTTTTCGCTCGGGTCAGACCGAGTTGTTTCAGGTTAGGTCTCTGGACTTAGCTTCTGTGCTTCCGCTTGGACATTATCTGCTATGCTGATAGATAGCGCTTTTATTTGTCCACTATTCCGCTACTCTGTTATTATTCAGACTTTGATATGTACATATTTTTAACCCACATGTGTGGGCAGTGGCTTTGTACCCACTTATTGTATTTGGATCTGTATTGACGATGTATTGTTCTGGGATTTTATATCTGTTATGTGATTCTGTTCTGTGATGTTTTATCATTTAATATTATGCTTTGTCCTGATAGATCTTTAGCCATTTGTAATTTCGTTATAAGTATTTACTGAATATGTCGAACCACTTGAAAAAAATATATAGATACCATCCTTTCGACGTATTCAATAGATAGTTATAGCTTGGTTACAAATGGTCGCTTCCACTATACTCTATTCTCCACTTTAACAGACAGTATTACTCTCGTAATACTCTTTGTTACAGTGGGTCTCAGAGTGGGGCGTTACAGTTTGGTATCAGAGCCTAGTTTCAGGAATAAGCATAATAAATACAGAACAGATACACTTAGTACAATACATTTTAAATTAGATCCGAATTAAATCAAATCCCTTCCTTATGTTTATTGATAGATAAGTTAGGAATATGTATAGGAATCCGTTATATTCCGTAGTATTCCTTAATTAATTATCTATCATTGAATCATGTCTAACTCTAATTCCCGTTACGACATGTTTGACCAATTGAGCGGTGCGAAGGTCTTCTCTCAGCTTGACCTTGCCACCGGATTCCATCAGCTACGAGTCATGGAAGACAGCATTCCTCTTACAGCATTTCGCACTCATCATGGTTCTTTTGAGTGGTTGGTCATGCCGTTCGGCTTGACGAACGCTCCGGCTTTCTTCGTCGATCTTATGAATCGAGTATTCTGGGAATACATCGATATATTCGTTCTGGTTTTCATCGACGATATTCTTATTTATTCTAGATCCGAGGCATAGCATGCTCATCATTTGCGGATCGTCTTGGATACTCTTCGTCAGCATCAGCTTAAGGCCAAACTCTCCAAGTGCCATTTTTGGGAGAGCAAGGTCAAGTTCTTGGGCCATATTGTATCATCTGAGGGTATTTCTGTCGATCCTGCCAAGATCGAAGCTATTCAGAATTGGAGGCAGCCCGAGAACGTTCATGATATTCGCAGCTTCCTTGGGCTGGCGGGTTATTACCGTCGGTTTATCAAGGATTTCTCTCGAGTTGCACTTCCCCTCACGACTCTGACTCGTAAGGGGGTTCGTTTTATTTGGTCTGATAAGTGTGAAGCTTCCTTTCAACGACTGAAGGAACTTCTCAGTCATGCTCCTATCCTTGTAGTTCCTAAGAGTAACCAGGATCTTGTTGTTTACACCGACGCTTGTGGTAGCGGCCTCGGTGCTGTGCTTATGCAGAAAGATCGGGTAGTTGCTTACGCTTCTAGGTAGCTACGTCTGAATGAGGTTCGCTATCCTACTCATGATCTTGAGTTAGCAGCTATTGTCTTTGCCTTGAAGACGTGGCGTCATTAACTATTGGGCGAACATTTCATTCTCTACACCGATCACAAGTCGCTGAAGTATTCATTCAGTCAGAAGGATCTAAATATGAGGGAGCAGCGATGGCTTGAGTTTCTCGCCTCATATGACTTAGATTTTCAGTATAACCCTGGCAAGGGGAATCGTGTTGTAGATGCGCTCAGTCGCAAACACTCGGCAGTTGTTTCTATGATGATTACCGAGTGGGTTATTCTTGAGACTCTTTCTATGTGTGATATTCGAAATCGAGCTCCGTCTTCTGATTCTCAGATCTTGTTATTCAGCTTGGAAGCTCGACCTATTCTATTGGATCGCATTGCCCATGCTCAGCGGCAGGATCCAGACTTGTTGCGATACATTCATCTCCTTGAGTCGGAATCCAGTGATGAGACATTGTTGGATTATTCTATTGATTCTCATCGGTGTCTTCGTAGGAAGAACCTTATTTTGGTACCATCTGATTTATCACTTAGGCATGACATTCTAGACGAGTGTCATCACACTAAGTACACTATACATCCCGGGTCGAGTAAGATGTATGCCGACATGTGTCGCCTATTTTTTTGGGAGGGCATGAAGACTGATGTTGCAAGTTATGTAAGTCGTTGCATGACTTGTCAACAGATCAAAGCTGAGCATCAGCGTCCATCTGGTCTTCTTCAGCCGCTAGAGATTCCATTGTGGAAATGGGATCAGATATCCATGGATTTTATTGACGGTCTGCCTCGATCGAGGTCAGGCCATACTTCTATTTGGGTCATCGTCGATCGCTTGACCAAATCAGCTCATTTCATTCCTATTAAGTCCACTCGGACTTCTCCTCAGCTTGCCAAGCTATATGTGAAGGAAGTCGTTCGACTTCATGTCATTTCTAGCTCTATCGTCTGTGATCGAGACACTATCTTTACTAGTCACTTCTGGAAGTGCCTACAGTCAGCTTTGGGCTCAAAGCTGAATCTCTCGACTACTTATCATCCTCAGACCGACGGTCAAACGGAGAGGGTGAATCGTGTTTTAGAGGATCTTTTACGCTGTTGTATTCTGGATTTCGGAGGTAGTTGGGAGGATCACTTACCGCTTGTAGAGTTCTCCTACAACAACAGCTTTCAGTCTAGTATTGGCATGGCTCCTTTCGAGGCTCTTTACGGAAGGCCATGTCGTTCTCCTTCGTGTTGGTTAGAATCTGGCGAGAAGCTCCTTCTTAGTCCAGATTTAGTTCGGGAATCTTCTGAGAAGATTATTCTTATTCGTCAGAGAATGAAAGAGGCGCAGAATCGTCAGAAATCCTACGCGGACAACCGCAGGAAGCCTCTTGAGTTCTCCATTGGTGATCATATCTTTATTCGGATATCTCCTATGAAAGGGGTTGTGCGTTTCAGCTCTACAGGGATTGGCTCCTCGCTATGTTGGACCATTTCCTATTACGGAACGCATTGGCCCCGTGGCTTATTGTGTGGCTCTACCTGCTCACTTCTTTGGAATGCACGACGGGTTCCATGTTTCCCAGCTTCGCATGTGTGTCAGCGATCTTGATTCTATCTTTGAGCCGCATGTTGTGCCTGATTTAGAGATCTTACCTGATTTATCTTTGGAGCAGCAACCTCTTCGTGTGCTTGATTCGGAGGTTAGACGCCTTCGCAACAAAGAGGTTCCACTCGTGAAGATTCAATGGTCACCGAATCCTAAGGACTGCACTTGGAAGACCAGAGAATCTATCGAACGCTCTTATCCTGGCTTTCTCCCATCTTCTTCTACGGGTGAGAATTCTCTATTTTATCTCTATCACTTCTTTTGTGGATTTGACGTTATAGACGACATCTATCTTAAGGAATTGCGGGGACGCAATTTTCTTAAGGGGGGAGTCTGTAACAACCCGGGATTTGCATTACCAACTAATAAATAAAAGTTAGGATTTTTATTTATTTTAATGAAGCATAAAAGAATTCGGAATAACAAAATTTATGTGAAAAAGGCTATTTTAATTAAATGGGAAATATGAGATTTTAAAATGAGGATAAAATGTTATTTTTGGAAAGTTAAATATTTTAGGAGAGATTTTAAAACGGGTTTGGATAAGAAAATTGAGTTTTATAAACATACATGAACACTTAGACTAAATTTTGGAAAACATGAAATAACTCTCTTCATATTGGGTTATTAAACCTTACCCAATAACCCACCCTAAACTTCCTCTATAAATTATCTCAAACTCTTCTAACCTCATTCATCAAAACCCTAATCAAAACCCTAACCATTTCCTAAAGCTTTCATAACAAAAATGGCCTCCATCTTCATCTCCTTCTAGTTTTAGCTTATGCAAGTCATTCTATGCAAAGGTAATGCAAATACCCACCTCAAATCCATTTTTATATCTTTCTTATTTCTGAAATTGATTTGGTAACACATGTTTTATGTGTTTTTTTGATCTTATAGCCTCCTAATCATCTTTTGCTAACTTGGGTTGATGCTATAGTAGTCTTTGTTGCTTTCTAGAGAGGTATATTGCTAAAAACCTCTTCTAATATGTGTTTAATCATCTTTTGATTTTGGTAATCAGTTAGTAACACATGTTTTATTATGTAACATGTGAATCATAGCTCTTTGATCATCTTTGCTTTCATTTTGGGGTGTGCACATAAGGTACTTGTAATATATGCTAGCTGAAATTATAATTAGTTTATTGCTGTTAGTAAATTAGGCATATCTCATTCATCTTAAATCGAAATTAAGATTTTCTTGAAGTTCTGGAAAGCTTATTCTGTAGCCTATAACTTTTATGTTTTGAGCTTTGCCTAATTTTGTGGTTTGAATGGTCGAAATCACGTTTGTTTGTCGCTGACCTGACAACAAACTACAGGGTTGATAAAATAAAACCCTGAAATTGATTTGGCCATAAGTTACTCGTTTCTTATCCGAATTAGATAATTTTGGATGTTCGAGAAAGGTTAAAACATATGCTACAATTTTTTTTCATTGAGTTTTCTGTAATTTTGCCATTTAGATGACCTGAAATGCATTCAAAGACAGAAGACCAATTCTGTCTTTAACAAGTTATCTTGAGTTTCAATCTGATATTGTTTTGCATGTATCTCTCTCGTTTTTGATCCGAATTAGATAATTTTGGATGTTCTGGAAAGCTTAGATAGAGCTAAAACTTTCAAGTTTTGAGTTTCATGAAATTTCAAAGTTAATTTGGTCAAAACTGTGCATTCTTACCACTGTCCCGAGAGCACAACGACAGTGATATAAAATTTAGATCTGAGAATTGTTTTAGTCATAGAATTTTCATCTTTGGTCGGAATTTGAGGATCTTGGTCATTTCGGAAAGCTTAGAAACTAAGCTACAACTTTCATTTTATTCATTTTGCCAGAATTTGAAGTTTACTTTGCCAAAATTGTGGTTTTTCATCTCTGGCCAGTTAGTGCATAGCTATAGGCCTTAGTCTCTTTTCTCCCGTTGTTTTCAGCGTAGAACCCCGACTTTGCGACGCCATCCCGGGCTCGTCCTTTGTCGGATTTCATCGTTTTTGGTCTCGTTAAAAAGATGAGATCGAGATCTTTAACCATGCAAAGTTTGGTTTAGATCTGGGTGCATTAGGTACTTCGTTTCTATTGCCGAAGTAGCACCCAGAAACTGTTTTACAATAGTGATCATTTTCAGTTATCGTCGGACAAACTTCGAAACATTGTCGTTTCTTCGTTTCAAGTCTAAACCGAACGATTCTTGTTGCATATCAAAGTAGGAGTACTTTTCTACGCTCCTGCAAATTTTCATCAAGATCTGAGTTCATGTGACCCTTCGACCATGTCGTCGAAGTGGGACCTTTACACTGTTTTGACACAGTAAAGTTTTATGATTTTTGTCCGACTTTGAGACGACGCCGTTTCTTCGTTTGAAGTCGGAATTTCCCGATTCTTTTTGCATCTTAAAGTAGGGATGTTGGACTACATGCCTGCAAATTTTCATGATATTTGGACATAGTTTGCTGGTCCAAATAAATTGCCGAACTTTGGTTTCCGTCAGTTTTTTTGAATGTTTACAAACACTTAGAATATTTTTCAGTGATTTTCTGGTGTTATTGATTTCTTTGAGATTTGTCTCTAGATTTCGTACACGGGTTTTATGAATCATTTTAAAAAGATTTTTCACTCCTAAATGGCTTTCGAAATTATTATATAATATTATTTTTAATTATTAAATTAATTACTCCATAATAGGAGATTTTTCAAAAGTCGTTTTAAAGTGATTTCAAAATCAATTATAAATCCGTTTCGCACCATTATTTTCTATAATAAAAACCTCACACTCACTTTTTAGCACGTCGAGCGAAGTGGAAAGGTGCTTAAACGGTTAGGAAATCTCCAGCCTATGGAACCGTGTGTATTTTCTTTCCGGTTAATCCCCGACCTATTCGATTGATCGTTTTGACCTTTGGGTCTAGTTTACCGATGATACGAGGTGGACTTTTTATTGTTTGGAGTGTGAGCTTGCTATTGGTTAGGAAACCGTTTAGTGCGAACGTGGGGTATGGGACTCATTGTTAACACTTTACGGGTTCCTCTCCAAGAAGTTAGTGACACATTAGCCTCTGGGCGGCCAGTACTGGACCTCTGGGTCACCACGCCTCTAGGCAACCGTCTCTGGACACCTGCTCTATGGAGCAGTTTATTTTTCGGCATGCGCCTCTGGGCCTTTATCCTTCTGGGAAGGATCTTGCCGTCTCGTGCGTTCCGCATCTGTGCGAGTGATCGATCACAACTCTACAGTACTTGGCAACAACGACTCTGGTCGGTGCACGTGCAATATTGGTATTATTTGATGATTTTTATATCCATTCGAGTACCGCCATTCGGTATTGGTTCTATGGAACCATACGATGTAAGTGCGATTGCCTTGTGGATTCACAGTGTCTCTGAACTGCTTTTCAGTGTTGGATTTCATTGACTTTTCAGTATATCCCCAATGCTCTTTGGAGCATCGATCTTTGCTTGGGCATTGATTACAGACTCTGGTCACTCTTGGGATTATTGCCTATGGGCATCTTTTTATAGCTTTGGCTACGCCGATGATATGAGGCGATTTTATCTATTCTACACTTTGGTGTTGATTTCTCTTTGGAGATTTTTATTGTTTATTGATGATTAGGGATCGTCATTATATTCATGTGGTTCATAATATACTTCTCTTTGGATTAGTATTGTTTTATTTATGTACCGCATTGTTATATATCTCAGTTATTACTGATTGTTTAGCTAGCCTGACCCGAGTGTTTTCGCTCGGGTCAGACCGAGTTGTTTCAGGTTAGGTCTCTGGACTTAGCTTCTGTGCTTCCGCTTGGACATTATCTGCTATGCTGATAGATAGCGCTTTTATTTGTCCACTATTCCGCTACTCTGTTATTATTCAGACTTTGATATGTACATATTTTTAACCCACATGTGTGGGCAGTGGCTTTGTACCCACTTATTGTATTTGGATCTGTATTGACGATGTATTGTTCTGGGATTTTATATCTGTTATGTGATTATGTTCTGTGATGTTTTATCATTTAATATTATGCTTTGTCCTGATAGATCTTTAGCCATTTGTAATTTCGTTATAAGTATTTACTGAATATGTCGAACCACTTGAAAAAAAAATATAGATACCATCCTTTCGACGTATTCAGTAGATAGTTATAGCTTGGTTACAAATGGTCGCTTCCACTATACTCTATTCTCCGCTTTAACAGACAGTATTACTCCCGTAATACTCTTTGTTACAGTGGGTCTCAGAGTGGAGCGTTACAGATTGTTATGGGGTAAATAAGAAAAAGAAGAGAAAAGAAATAAAAAACACATAATCTCACAGCAGAATGACAAAATATAATAATCAAATAAACAGTTCATGAAGCTGTTTTAAAATATATTTGATTACACTTTACAATACAATCAGAGTTATGCATACAACAAGAATAAATAAATAATGCAGCGGAACAACATGATGTAGTGGAATAAATATAATAAATAGTAATAATATACTGAATCTTTGTCTTCGTCCTCTAGAAAATAGTCTTCAATACACTGAAAAGCTCAGACTGGCTCGAGCATAATGGAAAGACAATACACTCGAGTCAGAACTAAAATATCTTATGTAAGTTAAACCAACAATAAATAAATATGAGTGTAACGACATCTGAGATGTTTACGGAATTTTACATCTCCTATCCAGTGTCTAACGTGCATGCAATAACTTAAGAGATGTTCGAAATTACCGTCTCCTAAGGATCCGTTAAACTATCTACTATGTAGTACAATACACTATTATAATATGTTTACAGTAAAGTAAAGTATTAAAATAGCGTTAAGGCATTACCCATATCCCCCTTAACACATTTTATATATTCCCGTAGTCTATACAGATACTATAAACTCCACCAAACTGATTGTTTACTCAGTGAGCACTACATAGGTACGGTACAAACCAAACTCGTAATGGGCACGATAAGGCATGTGAAAATGCATACAAGGAAATGCGCGGGGTAGGATACTACCGTTTTGCGGATCCGGACTGGTGGTAATGCATAGCAGCTACTGCCGCCCACCTCGAGACACACTCCCATAATCAAAATCATGGGGTGGCCACCAAATCAATCACAAAGTAATAATATGGTATCGAAGAAATGTGCCCGATAGGAGAAGCGACCTCACTTGGCCCGGCATGGCTCCTGTTTTAGCCACATCAAGCTGACCCGAGGGGCTCAGGGCTACGTTCATACCTCATACAGAATCGTTCGCCAAACCATCCTACTTTATTCTGGATTCTCCACCATGTGCACAGTTGTTAAAGTGGTTTTTGGTATTGGCAGAGAGTATGACAATATCTGATCCCGGTCTCTTTAACAACCAAACGCTTATTTCACACCGATTGGTTCTTTTACATTACCAAAACCGATTCATAAATAATATCAAAATATCATATTCGTTTCAAAATCATATCACTTTCGAAATTATATTCACTTCCTTAATCATATACACTTTCAAAATCATATACACTATAAATCCTATTCATTTCAAAATTATAACCACAAAATAGGTTAAACCATCATATCAAAATATTTGCATTTGAATCAATTAAATCTAAATCATAACAGTTCCAACTTAAACAGTTTGAATATTGAAAGTGGATTATAAATTGGAGTAGTTATAAATTAAAAATAGTTTATATTCTTAAAAATAGATTATAGATTAAAATAGTTTATATATTAGAAATAGTTTATATATTAGAAATAGTTTATATATTAAAATAGGTCATATATTAAAATAGTTAATGTATTTGAAATAGTTTAAAATAGTTTAAAAATAGTTTTAATAGTTTAAAGTAGTTTAATAGATTTAAAACAGTTAAAATAGTTTAATATAAAATGATTTGATTATTGGAAATGGTTTATATAGTAAATAGTTCAAAAATCTAAATAATCTGAATTTTAAAATAATAGATTCATAAATAGTTTATATTAAAATCATTAAATGAAAATAATATCAAATCAACTGTTTCTTCCATTTCAACAAATCTGGACCATATTAAGATTTCAAATCAACAAACTTAATTTAAATCTTTCAATTCAAATTCTCATAAAACCCATTCAATTTCAAATCTATGTTTGGAATACAAATTTAAACCACTTTAAATTCAATTGATTTCAAAGTTTAAATATTCAAACGTTTATAATAACTCAATTTTGATCAACTTCATTTATATTTCAAAATTCAACTTTACGATTTCAATTTAAATCCTTTAAACAATTCATTTAAAACAATTTAAATTTCAACATTTAGAACTTAAATTTGAAAATAATTCAGGTTATATAATCAAAATTTATTTCATGATATCATTTAACTGGATTCAAAAATTAAAGATTTAAAAATCATTTAATTTAACCAATCCGGTGTTTGTATATAATTTTCTACCTTATGGTCAAGTGATATAGATATTTATTATTTCAACCCGCAATAATTTAAATTTACGGATATACATCATTTCAATCCGCAATCCTGAATTAAAATTCAAAATCCATAAAATCGCTCGAGTCTATCGTTTCACCTGTAACGATTTTTCCCTAATCTATAAGTCCATTCGGGTATGTATCATTTCAACCCATAGTGATTTACTAACAATAAACTATGGGAACTTGCAGTGTGATAACAACATATGAATAAACATACATCCAATCATCCAAATATCAACAATTAAACATCCATCACAATCATCATTCAAATCAACCAATAAATAACAACAATTAACTGGTTACCATTAACAGATATTTAATTGACTATTTAAATTCAATATTAAATTAAATGACGATTAAATTCAATATAAATTCAAATTAACTTGAATGACAATTTAAAAATACCAAACAGCAATTAATCAATTTCTAATCACATCATAAATTAAATTTAACTAACATAAGATAGTTTAGTAGTTGTAAGTGGGTTAAAACACTCACTTTTGATTTGTCGACGATTTAAAATCCAAATAAAGGCCTAATTTTTAATAGTACCAGAATTTGACCAAACTAGTTCCATATTGTCCAAAATTTAGATACGATTGCAAAGGAGAAAACCGCACGTGAATCCGAGTTCGTATGAAGAAGTTATGAAAGTTAGAAGGTTTTAAAATTTAAATTTAATTAAAATAGATAAAATTAATTAAGTTACACGTCACCTGTTTACACGAAGCACTAACCCATGCTCGTACGACTCTCGACCTCGTCTTCCTCCTACAGCCGCTAGTTGAAACCTACGAATGCATGCAACCATGCTCGCTGTGACCTCAGACATCGCCATTGAACTCCTAACCTCCAACCGCCCCTCCGACATGAACGCCGCCCCTCCAGATCGTCCCAGGCGATCTCGCCGCCGCTCCCCATATTTGGCCAATTTTGGCGAATCGTGACACCTAAGAGACGAGCGAACACCACCTCGAGACCTGCTCTCCATCCTCTTCCCAATGTCGCTTCCCGATCGTCAATCGGTCGACGATCCACAGTTGGATCGTAAACCCAAAAATGGACGACCGAGGTTCTTCGATGAATTCTATTCA
Organism: Allium fistulosum; assembly: GCA_030737815.1. Taxonomy (NCBI): domain Eukaryota; kingdom Viridiplantae; phylum Streptophyta; class Magnoliopsida; order Asparagales; family Amaryllidaceae; genus Allium; species Allium fistulosum. Next base: position 1,118,255,711 of record CM060904.1, on the reverse strand, counting down.
AGCGATGCGCCAAATGAAAAATGAATTGCTGCAGTAGATTGCGCTCGTCGAGAGCTTTCCAACGATATATAATTTTCTAGGGTCTGGAGAGTTTATTTTTTTTATTTTAATTTAAAATTGAATTTAGGGTTTTTGGGTTTCTGCCATTAGAAGAAGGAAGAAGCTGGTGACTGTATAGACAGATACGTACAAACAGAAATAAAAAGGCTGCTAGGGTTTATAAAAATCTATTTATATATACAAGGCCCGATAAGAATGAATGAACATATCGTATTGGTTCGAAACGATAATAACGACCCGAAAAGCCCGTTCCGTCTCCGAAATGAAAGTAGGTCATCCTATATATCAAAATAGATGTTTTCGATATTTTTAAACTCAATGGAACTGGTTTCAAATGAAAATTTCATTGTATGTAGAAGTTAGCTTTTAAAATCAACTTATTTAAAATTGAATTCATTAAATTGATTTCTACGCGTTTCGAGCCCGCACGATCAAACGACAAGTCTGATCGCTACGAAACTTGAAATCCTACAATAATTTACTGTTACAGATCCGATGAAACTAGTTTCGTCGAAATCCGAGACAATGGCCAAAATGGCTATTTTCACGGTAATTAAATAAATTATTATTAAATTGATTAAATCACTTTCAAATTCAAATTAAATAGTTGAAAATTTTCATCATTTTTGATTACCTAGAAATTTAAAATCTTTTAAAACAAATTTCTCATGTCAAATTCAATATTAAATATTGCACTAATTACAGCGTTTAATTGCAATTGCAATAAATTCATTAATTATAATTTAAATTCCAATAAATTCATTTATTTTGATTTACATCTTATTATTCAATCATTCAATACTAATATGAATTCATTTGACACTAGTTCACTCTTTATTACATTCTTATTCTGCAGTTACCACTTTAACTCATATTAACGCAATATTTAATTACATTAAATTTTATTGATCTCCAAATTGATTTCAACGGATTAGATAATAAGACGATAAATAAGCAAGTGTTACTTTTACTTAATTTAATCACATTTATAAGTTTATTATTTACAAACAAATGTTATAACTACTTACACATCACTGATTTCATATTCAATTTCAATTAATTACATACAATCTCATCATTTAATATATCATTTAATTTATTTCCTTATTTACAATTTCTAACCAATTTAACTTTACAATAATTTCAATTTATTGAAATTACATTAAAATAATTGTCAATAACAGTCAAACAACATTATTAAATCATTGTCTAATTATTTTCCTCACTAATAAATCATAAATTTTAATTTCTTCTAATATTCAATGTCAAAATCTTATTTAATTTAATATTTTTAATTATAAAAAAATACGGGTTGTTACAATATACTTATCTCACTAAATAAGTATATTCACAAAACATTTGTGAAAGCTTTCTCATTTCAAAATCTTATTAAAAGGTCAAACACTGTTATTTAAATTAGAGATAAGAATAACCCTAAACATTATTCCTTCAGTGTTAAGCATGGAACAGTTGTCTACACAACTATAATTAAGAAGGTCAGTTAAGGGAAATCCCTTCTCTAATTTTTTTTAATAAATTTCTTCAATAAATCCTGTTATAAATCATCATCTATGAATTCCATTTTTTTTTAAATATCGTTTACAATTATCATTCGTAAATCTCCTTTAACTAAACCTAAAATACCTTTATCAAAATAATTGGGCATCCTCCAAAGTCATTTGAAACAATTAACCTCAAATTGATATAGAATTAAAGTCAATTTAAAAAAACCATAAATTTACAAATTCGAAAGGAGGCTCAGTGATCACAATGGTACTAAATCAAGTTACCATTTATTTAAATTCTTCTTCCAAGTCGCATAACAGTTATTTACATACCAATATATATATATATAATCCATAACCAAATCAGGGAATAACATATCAATATATACCAACTAGTAGATGCATATCCAAACAACATAATAGTAGGATGGAGGTTTGTCTTATTAAAAGATGTCCAAACAATCTATTAAGTTTAATTATAGCAGAACAGGGATTTATTCCGCTAACAGATGTTCAACCAATCTATTAAGTTTATTATATAACTCATTCATGGCTATTTGCGTATGTAATGGCATAAACAAGAGATCCATTGGTTTAAAATAAATTGAATTATAAAAAGAACCGACTTAAAAATAATTGATAGAGTTTAAAGTTAAACCTTTATTAAATAGTGATTAAATCTTTATTTAATTACTAATTTAATTATTATTTAATTTCTAGTTAAATCTTAATTAACTCTAATTAAAAATTAATTAAACTTAATTAATCCTTAGTTAAATCTTAAATAAACCTTATTAGATTAATTTATTAAACCCTGCTAATTAGCAATTAATTATTACTTAACCCTAATTAAATAATAATTAATTAAACCTAATTACACTTAATAAAATTAATTATTAATTAACTTTTAATTTAATTAATCATTAATTAAACTTCATTGATTAATTAATTAACTTTAATTCACGATTAAACACTAGTTACTGAACTTAATTACAATTAATTAATAATATTCTTAATTAAATAATTAATTAATCAATTAAGTACTAAAATCATATTTAATTACCAAAATAATTAACTTTTGTACGTAATTAATATTTTGAAAAATATTTTCAAAACCACCTTTCAAAAAGCATCATTTTAAGATTTGAAATACTAACTTTTCCCGAACTACATTTATAGCAACTATCGATGTGAATGAAAGTCGCTAAAGTAAGTTCTAGTTAATATCCTACTCCAACCTCAACTTCTAAATTACTTTTAACTTTACTTTCTTTTGAAAACATAAGAAAAGTTTTTATATTTGAAAACTAAACAAAGTTTAAATCTTTGGAAGTTTAGTAACTTAAAAACTAGTAAACAAGTTTGATTTCTTTCCAAGCGATCTCAAGTCACAATAGCAGGAAAAATGCTAACTTTCATATCACATATCCAAACATACAAGCTCACACATAGAAATTTATACCAACATCACATACATGAGCAAAGATAACAACTTTAAAACCAAATCTGTATTTTTAAACTACATTTTCTAAGTCTAACTTTCAATCACCAGCAAACAGAAACATATTTAACTAACATATGAAAATCCAACATTTTCAAGCAGCATATCATATACAATTTTTACTAAAATATAAGTTTAATACTTTTCCCAAAAATAAATAGTTTACTCACAAAAAATCTTATCAAAACATTTTTAAACTTCGAAATAGCCTAGCACTTTGAAAATCTTTTAGCAAATAGAGATTTTTTTCAACCTTAAGCATGCAAATGGGCTTGACTTACGCACTATTGGGCTCGGGCACTATGGAAAAGGCCTTGGCCAACATGGAGGAAGGTGGGTATGGACTTGTTTTGTCTAAGAGGAGGTAAAGGAGAAAGAAGGGAAATTTTTTAAGATAACTAAAAGTTTAGAAGCAAAAAGGAGATGGTTTTGGATTTTAAAATTTTAAAGGAAGCCACTAAAGTGAGTTTACATGCTTTTAAAAAGAAAATAATTTTTTGTAAAGTTTTTTGAAAAATGAGAATGGGAAAAGTGAGAAAAATGAGATTTATTTTAATAGAAAAGGATGAAGTGAAATTACCTTTCTATCCCCAAGTACGCTTGCCCTCCACTAATTCGATCCCACCTCACAACCTTATCCACTCTACCCTTATTCCACACTCCAAAATAAGATTCCCCCTTTTAACCAACATGTATTAATCAAATGTGTAATTAGGATAAGAAATAACGCGATGTTTCATAATTTACTTTATTTGAATTTGATTATTAACTTGAAAATAGTCACATCATCTTACATAAGTACACTTATGACATTAATCTTTATTTTATTTTCTAATCCATGTTTAAATTATTTAAAGTGTGTAAATATACTAACCAAATTGTTTATAACATTTTAAACAACTTTTTAATGGTGAAAAATTGGAAATTTTCAACAAGCTTTTCAGTCACAATTTACAAATTTTTTCACCATCACTAGTTATTAATTAAAAGGGGTATTTTGAGTTTTAAAATTCCATATATAAATTATTTATAATATATTAAATACCCATATTTAAAGTGATTAAATTTTGGATCATTTCATTTTCCCCCCTTAAAAAAATTTCGTCTTCGAAATTAGCACACAAGAAGCTAACACAAAGCCATGTATCCATATCATAAACTCATGCAAAAGCATGCACTAAGCATTTATAGCAGTAGTAAACAATCTACTCATATATCAATGACTAGGGGCAAGCCCTTCTTATACTATCCTCTGACACTACATGTCCGAGGAGTCTTACTTTAGTCTGCCAAAAATGACACTTAGAAAATTTAGCCTTCAAGTCAAACCTCCTTAATGTTTCTAGTACAAACACTAAGTGGTGATTGTGTTCCTCCTTGGTCTTAGAATAAACAAGGATGCCATCTACTAAGACTAACACAAATTTATTGAGTATATCTCTGAAAACTCGATCCATGACGACTACAAAATGAGCAGATGCATCGGTTAGCCCATAAGGCACAACCAAACCATGTAACATCCCCTAACTTGGAGGCCCAAAACTAACAGCTACGGATGCTGCAGTCATCCATTGTTAAGCGACCAAATACAGCGGCGCTAGATACATTAATACACAGATCATAGAAATATGGAAAAAATTTAACAATTCAAAACATATTTCCACATTCAAATCAGAACACTTGATGTTCATTACATAATCCCAAAAACGTAACCACGTTCAACAAAATAAAATTATTACAAATATGCAAAGAACGACATATGAAGATGCCCCCTTGGTTGATCAGAATATATAGTAAGGCTAACAAGTTTGCCTTTACAAACAAAACACACAAAGGAAAGGACGATTCTAAATAACTATCTGCCTCATGCACGCCTCTGGAAGCTTTATTAGTCAAAGAAGAAAACCTTAAAACCTTAAATCTCAAACTACTCAAAATCGATTGAGTACCCGAGAGTTTAAGGGGAAAACAAAAACTTCGAGTCAGACATAAAGCCTCGTACGTATAATAATCTAACATCTCAATCCTTTTATATATATAGTGAGACCACGTTGCTTAGCGAAACGGGTTTTCCCCTCACTAGTACTCTAAAACCTTTTTAAAACCATATTATGTGCTCCTGCATCCACAATGGTTAAAATATACATTTTCAAAATATAATGATGATATGCATACTTAAAACAATTAGGATATCATCCCCAATTTAATCGGACTCCCTGTCATAATTATAGTTTCTATGGTCACTATTAACCTTTTAGTTTTTATGGGTTTACTAATAACCTTTATATAATTAATGAACATCCTGTTTTTTTCCATAGTTTTCATGGGATCACTAAGAACCTATAGGCTCCTACCAGTTAAGTTAATTAATTCAAGGGTCCCCCTAAACCTATTAGTCATTCCAATACCTAATCACCTTATCCTAGTTTTCATGGGTTGACTGGGAACCTATCGATTTATCCAGTAACTCACTTCACATCCTAGTTTTCATTGGTTGACTAGGAACCTACTGATACTTCCATTAGCCACTTTTATATCCTAGTTTTCATGGGTTGACTAGGAACCTATTGACTTATGTTAATTCTTAATCCAAATATAGTTTTCATGGATTCACTACAAACCAATTAACCCTTGCTAACTATCCTTAATACATAGTTTTCATGGGTTTACTATGAACCTGTTGGTTACCTTCAATAACTACATAATCATAGTTTTCATGGGTTTACTATGAACCGTTTGGTTACCTCCAATAACTACTAAGTTTAAGCATCCTATATTTTTGGTCATCCTGACTCTTTGGATGCAATTCTACTCATTTAGGAGTTTAAGCAATTTATATTCACTACAGAGTTAACCTAACTGGTTCTTCTACTCCCTTTTTTCCAAAATATAGTTATGGGTGATCATGTGAATATATTCATATTTGAAGAAGCAAAACAACAATTTAACAATACCACTCCTGTGGGTTTAAGGTCCTTGAAATACTTTTCATATAAAACATAGTTAACACCTTTAACTTATATTTATCAAGACCATACTTCTTCAAAATTACCTATTTAAAGTCATTAAAAAACTCCTTTATATAAGCCGTGGATTTTCCTTTAAAATTTTGAGTTAGGATTTTAAGACCTTTCGACAACATCGAAGTCTACAGCCTTCGACTCCTTCGAAAGCCTTGGATTGGCACTTAAAACATTACTTTGGGTCAAAGTGAAAATATGTGAAAGCATCTCTTTTGAAACCACTCTTTATTTTATAAAATATTGGGGAAGTTTGATGGCGTCGAAACCATCCTTTCAAAAGCATTGAAATATATGGGAAAACAATTGAACCTTTCGACAATGTCGAAATCTTCTGCTTTCGACCCTTTCGAAGGCTTTAGGAAGCGGCTTGTATTTATAAAAACAATTGAACCTTTCGACAATATCGATGCCTTCGATGCTATCGGAAGGTCACATACTCTCAAAAGGGTTTCGACCTGGTCGACAACTACCTCTTCGAAAGCTTTCAACAAAAACTAAGTAACTCCTTCGGAAGCTACTTCTTTAAAACAAAGGCAATAGCTCTCTTTCGAAAGCCTCTTTGAAATACACTTTCAAAAACATAGCTTTCGACTGTGTCGAAATTCTTTATAAACTTATCCTTTCAAATCCATAGCTTTCGACCTTGTCGAAAGCTCTTTTAAAACTAAACCTTTCGAAACCATAGCTTCCGACCTTGTCAAAAGCATAGCTTTCGACCTTGTCGAAAGCTCCTTTGAAAACAGGCAAGTGATTTTCTTTTCAAACCAAAAATGACTAAGGAACCAACTCCTTCGAAAGCACCCCTTCGACAACCTACCTTCCACCTTTGTCCAATTCACTACACACCACCTAAATGATATCATGTGCATTTGCTTCAACCTTGTTTGTTTCAATAAAGTCGAAAGGTCAATGTCGAAAGGTCTAATTCGAAAGGTTTACCAAAGAAGGCGGAATACCCTTTTTCTGAACAAAAGCCGTTTTCACCAAATTAAGCAAACTTTTTGTAACAAAATTGCCTACCTGTAAACATTTGATTGGCTTTCATAAACATTTAAATAATTTGGATAATATTTTCCGCATTTTCTCAAATCTAAAATGAAGTTAACTTTTAACAAATAAGCCCTTTCTATTAGCAAAATAATTAAATCATTTAGGTCCTCCTTTCGAAATAATTTAATTTCCATACTAAATCACCTAGTAAAAATCCCCAAAAATTTCAGAAATTCACTTTAATCATGTTATCTAACATATTAAAGTTTTAGACCCAAATTCTTAATATATTTTCCAAAATAAATTTATAAACCCAAATAACCATATTTTTCTTTGAAAATTCATAACTAATTCTCCATGGCTTGGAAAATTATAAAAATTAAAACCCAACTCCACAATCATGTTTTCCATAACATATAATATCTCCTTCAAATCAACTTGTTTAAATCTCAGTTTTATCCTAAAACCGTATATATCTCCTTTAAACCACCTTGTTTAAACATATATAAATCATAAATTAAGCATATCATCATTCTATATATCATAAAACAGATTTACCCTTAAATCTCAAACCATATGATTGTAAAACCAAAATTGAGATGTAGAAATTATTATTCATCTTAGATTGTATAAGGAAATTGAAGTTTGATTGAGATTGATTTCTTCTAGCTTGATCCTAAGATTTACTTTGATTTTCTCTTCTCTTCCTAATGGCCGGCCTTGCTTTCTTCTTATGTTTATAAATTTTGTTTGAGATAAAATGAATGTGTATGACTAAGGAGAATAGTATAAGGGTGGGAAATATAGGCAGCTATTTACCCTAATGCCCTTATGTTTAATTACTTAACCATTTATAAGTTCATTTAGTTAAATAAGCACGTCCACTGAATTTATTAATTAACTCAATATCCTTATCTATATTATTATATTTAATTTATTCTAATTAAATCTCCTGAATAATGTCATTATTAAAATTAGGGGTGTTACGGGCTCTCCTCCTTAAAGAATTTCGTCCTCCAAATTCAGTAAGGACTAACTAGCAAACATAGCAATCATCTGTAACATCTCCTAACAACCATACTAGCCTACAAGACTAGCCACCAATCTATATAGATCAAATATAGACAAACCATCAAAGCAGATTAGGATAAGCCTCTCTTATCCTATCCTCTATCTCCCAAGTATAGTCCTTCTCGTTGTCGCTCCACTGGACTTTCACCAACTTGACTGTCTTGGTCTTCAATCTCTTCTCATCTCTTGCTACAACCCGAACTGGTTGTCTAACCAAAGACAAATCAGGCTCCACCACTAAGTCCTCCAACTCCGTTTGAGGAATAGTGGCATCTAAATCATGCATGAACTTGCGAAGATGAGACACATGGAATACATTATGGACACCTGCCAAACTGCTCAGCAACTCTAGTCTGTACGCGAGCTTTCCAATCCTTTCTACAATTTGGAATGGACCAACATATCTCCGGGCCAACTTTCTCGACTTTCCAAAGTCATACCACACCCTTCATAGGTAATACTTTAATGAAAACCTTATCTCCCATTAAGAACTCTAGGTCTTTATGCCTTTTATCTGTGTAACTCTTCTGCCTAGATTGAGCTTCCTTCATCCGTCCTCGGATCAACTCAATCTTTTTTGACGCCGCTCTAACCAAATCCAGACCTAAGGCTAATCTGTCTTCAGTCTCTAACCAACAAGATAGCGATTTGCATGGGCTTCCATACAAAACTTCAAAAGGCGCCATTCCTATACTAGTCTGATAACTATTATTATAGGAAAACTCAATCAGATGTAGGTGATCCTCCCAAGATCTACCAAAGTCCAATACACAAGCTCTCAACAAATCTTCGAGTACCTTATTGACTCTCTCTGTCTGCCCATCAGTTCGTGGGTGATATGTTGTACTCAACTTGAGCTTAGTACCTAATACCTTTTGTAGACTCCTCTGAAATTCGCTAGTGAATAACGCATCTCTGTCACTGACTATACTACTAGGAATCCCATGAAGTCTAACTATGTTCTTCATGAACAACTTAGCCAAAGCAGGTGTCGTTCTGGTTGACTTTACCGAAATGAAATGGGCACTATTGGTCAACCTGTCCACTATAACCCATATGCTTTCATTTCCTCTATTTGACTTTGGCAACCCGTCTATAAAGTCCATCGATATTGAATCCCATTTCCAGACTAGAATATCTAAAGGCTAAAGTAACCCACTTGGCTTCTGATGTTCGGCCTTCACTTATTGACAGTTAACACATTGCCTAACCCACAAGCCAACATCCCTTTTCATGCCTTCCCAATAAAAGCTCCTTTTCATATCTTGATACATCTTGGTTCCTCCAGGATGAATTATAAACTTCGATCGATGACATTCCTCCAGAAGTTACCTCCTTAAGTTCTCTACATTCGAAACGCACCATCGTCCCTTCTTTCTCAACCATCTTCTTCGGTCAAGTCTAAAATCTTTCAAATCATCGACCTCGGTTACAACCTCAAGCCTTCTGATCCTTTTAGATAAAACTGGATCTTCTCTTTTCTTAGAAGCTATCTTCTCGATCAGCACTGGTCGTACTTCTAAACAAGATAACATGGTAGTACCCTTACTAGAACTAGTAATAGATCTTAATTGCATACCACAACTGGCTAAAGCTTCTAGATCCTTCAATTCTGCCAACATCGTTAACACCACATTCTGATTTTTTCTACTGAGAGCATCTGCTACCTTATTTCCATTCCCAGGAGTATACTCTATATTGAAATCATAAGCAGCCAAAAACTCCAGCCATCTCTACTACCTCATATTCAATTCCTTTCGAGAGAATAAATACTTTAATGACATATGATGGGTAAACAACTCAATTCTCTCTTCTAAAAGATAATGCCTCCAAATCTTCAAGGCAAAAATTACCACTGCCAACTCCAAGTCATGAGTAAGATATCTAACTTCGTGCAGTCTAAGCTTCCTAGATGCATAAGCAATAACCTTGCCCCTCTACATCAATATGGCTCCCAATCCAGTCCCACATGCATCAGTGTATACTACCAACCTTTGGTTACCATCCGGAACTACTAACATTGGCGCATTAGGTAACAAATGCTTTAACTTAAGGAACCCTTCCTCACATTTGTCAGACCAAACAAACTTCACGTCCTTCCTGGTCAACTTAGTCAAAGGCGCTGTTATCCGCGAGAAATCCTTGATGAATATCCGGTAATTATGAGTGATTTAATTTTAATTTCTGATTTTTTAATCTCTTCTTCAAATGATGGACACTTATCACACTTAGGGTTCTTATTTCTATAGTTTTTAACCAATTGATCAAGCTGTTTATTTAGATCTATCAAACTATCTCTTTGTGATTCAATTTTAGCGTACTTCTCCCTAAGTCATTCAAAACAGCCATTTACTTCGTGAAAATATATAAGTAACTCTGAGTGAGTAAGTTTTGATACCTCGCTTGGCACGTCATCATCGCTATCAATTGTATCACCTCGAAGCTACAGATCTGCTTTTCACTCTCACTGCTAGTGCTTTTATTATCATCATCACTTTTATTCCAAGTGGCTGCAAAACTTCTCCTCTCCGGTTTCTTTCCTTTGCTGAGTCGATTCTGAGGGAAATTTTGTTTGATATGACCGGGTTTATTGCAGTTGTGACAAATGATCTCCTGCTCTTCGAAGTTGTCTAGCACTTTGACAATTCTGTTCTTCAATTGTTGATTTAGAGCTGAATTTCCGTATTTTCGGTTCCATTTTTTGATTCTCTTTATTATCAGTGCCAATCCAGCTGCTCCGTCATCGTCGTCATCACTTTCCATTGTTTCTTTGAGAGCTATTGATTTCTTTCACATATCACCTCCTTTGCGTTCTTCCTTGAATTTGATTTCTAGCTCATAAGTGGTGAGATTTCCGATGAGTTCTTCAACTTTGATTTGTTTTAGATCTTTTGATTCTTGAATGGCAGTCACTTTTGCTTCGAAATTTCGTGGAAGAATTATGAGGATTTTTCGAACTATTTCCAGCTCTGTGTATGGTCTTCCAAGAGATTTTGATTTGTATACAAGATTAGAAAGTCGTCCATACATTTCTTTGACACTTTCATCCTTGGCCATTGTGAAGTTTTCGTATTCGCTACTGAGCATGGCAAGGCGAGATTCTTTGACTTGGGAGGTTCCTTCGTGAGTCACATCAAGTGTGTGCCAAATTTTCTACGCAGTTAGACAATATGATACACGGTTAAATTCAATTTGATCTAATGAACTGATAATAGAATTCATAGCTTTAGCGTTAGCATTCTGCGGTTTATTTTCAAGATCTGTCCATTAATCCATCAGTTTTTCAATTTCTTGATTATTTACCACTATAGTTGGTGTCCTATATCCCGTCTCAACAATATTCCATGCATCTATGGTTTTCTGAAAAATTTTCATTCTATTTTTCCAGTAAGCATATTCACCATTGAACATGGGTGGTCAAACTATGGACTGACCCTCAGCAAAAGCATTATTAAAAGAAGCCATTTAAAAAAATCAAATTTTTAAAACAAAACTTGGTTTTTGAAAAATCAAAATTTTTAAAACAAAAAATGGTTTTTGTTCCTTGCTCTGATACCACTTATAGGATCGATTTCACCCTAGAGGGGGGTGGATAGGGTGATACTAATAATAAAAAAATTAATGCGGAAATATATATATTAATTGCAGCACAGATAATAGCAGAATAATAAAAGCAGAAATAGAACAACACAGATTTACCCAGCTTCGGCAAAACCCTGCCTACGTGCTGCCCCCAAGGTTTCTAGTAGAAATTAAGTAGTTAGACTCTTACACACGTAAACTTGCGACACTCGCTAATGACTAACCTAATTCTATGCACAAAACACTGCCACAACTCAGCCATCGAGTTGTGAATTCTCGAACTACACCACTGTAGTTCGTCCCTAGTCACACGACTAGAACTGACACAAATTTTAAAAGAAAAATAAAAAACAATATAAACAAAACCCTATTAAAAATCTAAGCCCAAAGTAAAATATAATAGAGTCGGCCCAATTAATATTAAACCAAAGAGACGTCTCTTTTTTTTGTGGACGATGCTTTCTTCGTTCCTCTTCCAAAAACTAGGACTTTGTTTGATTGAAGCTCCGATTCAAAAATTGATCGATTGAACTGTGTTTCTGCTTCGAGTTGCTTCGTCAATCGATTTGCTGGCTTTGATTAATATGCGGCTGCTCCAATTTAGTCGAGTTCAATTTGTGCTGTGAGTTGGTACGTGAATTTTGCCCCTTTTAATTCTCGACTTCGATTCGAGTTATAAAATTGTTTTCGATTTATGAGTATACTCTGGATTTTTGTCTTGAACTCGAATACCCTTTGCCGATGATGTTAATGGGTATTTATAGGGATTGAATCCCTAAAATTACGTTCGTATATTTGTATTTGAATTCTTCTCGAATTGCTCTTGTTCATCCGATCTTTGCTTGAGTGCTTGTGGTGAATTGTTGACTTGTTCGTGTTAGCTTTGCTTGAATATTTTTTAGTCGGCTCCATTCATTACTCCTTGTGTGATATATGTACTTGCGTTGATTTACGATTGCAAGGTTGAGATGATTCTGACCTGTTCATATATTTGTGATATATTGTTGCTACTATCTTGGTCACCACGGCTTTGACCCTGGCATGAAATTATCATTTTGAAATACATTGACTTTGTTTGAAAAACCCTTCATCACAATTTCAATTGATAATATCCTTTTTGAAACTGCTTCTGTTAATATTGATATAATCCACGGCTTTGTTACTTTGGCATTTTGAATTTTTGTGAAGTGTCGTTACATTCTCTTTCGAACCATGACTTTGTTTCAACTACTTGCTTGCATCTGTAGTTGCATCGTGACTCATGTAACTGCTTCATTGTTTTATATGATAGTCTGAAGTGATTCTTTGGCATAGCTTTGCATTCCACTATGTGTACAGCTGCTGTCCTATTTCATATGAATGTAGTCTTCATTGGTATTGATGTACTGGTTTGTTGAGTCTGTTGTGTCCACTGCTATTATCTTCCTTTGTACTCTGCTGTGTTGATTTGTAAGTGTTCATGCCTTCAGTGTTGAGTCTGGTTGTCACTGCATATTGTTGTTGTGGTCTTGTAGTCTGGTTCAGTTCAGTTTTTATTACACTGGCTTATGAACTGTTCTTGAACTTGTGCACTGTTAGTTGTCCAGTGATTGTGGTCAAGTTTGGTTGCAGTATTGTTGTCTGATTTGGTCTTGTCCTCTTGTTCATGTAGACATGTTTGTCTGGTATGTCTCAAGCTCAACTTTGTACATGTGTTGATGTAGTCTGATTTCATTTGCACATGAGCATGTATGTCACCTCTGGTTTAGTTCATCTTGCTCATTCATGCTTGAATTGTGACTGGAAGGACTGATGTCTTGTTGCACTTGAATCATTTTGTAATCTGGTTGCATTCCATGTCCAGTTCACTTTGCATTGTTTTCAGACTTCGAGTTGTTGAGCTTCTATCCATTTCATTGAACATGTTACATGATTGTTGAGCTGCTTTTGGTCTTCATGTCTGCGCTATGTTAATTTTCACTAGTTGCATACATACTCATATATATACATGCATACATATGCATGTATATATGTGTGGTTGTGTAATACATGTGACATATCCATTTATACTCGATTTGTACATGTGTGTATTTGCACCTATGTTGAATCCACCATTTGGTTGGGTTTGACCTTGTGCTCACCTGTCCCTGCAATTTTATCAAGTGTATATCGGTGTGCACTGCTTTGTGGCATGTACAGTGATACACTGTACATGTCATAAGTTGTTCGTGTAAAATGAATTTAAAAGAGAAATGATTACGAACAACCCAAATAACCGAGGAAAACAATATTTTCAAAACACATATTTCATTGTACACTGCAAAATCTTTTCTTTTTCAATTTTACTGCGTCAGTGTTTATTTTGCAGATAGCTCAGATGCTGGATTTAAGCTGGAACAGGGTTGAAGATAAAAACACGAGTGTTTAGTGAATATGCAGTGAGGAGTAATATGTAAATTGAAAAATTATGATGTAATCGAAATTGTATTATATTTGACAATGTGTAAATGTAGTGAGAGCTCAAATTTGTACTATTTGAATTTGTAATAAAATATTTGTTTGAATTTGAATTTTGTGTTATTTATTTTATCCAACAAATATTTATTTAATTATATGAATAATAAAATAGTACAATATCAAATACATTTAAACGAATATATATGTTTATTATTATTAAACAAAAATCATAGGCTATTGTATTCTACTGGCTCCACTCAACTGATCAAACAGATCATCTATCCTCGGTAGAGGGTACCTATTCTTGATCGTCCTTTCGTTTAACTTACGATAGTTGATGCACATCCTTAACGATCCATTTGGCTTCTTCACAAACCCCATAGTCACTCCCCAAGGCGAACTGCTTGGTCTAATAAAATTCCTTCCCTCCAGATCCACTAGTTGCACCTTCAATTCCTTCATCTTTATCGGTGTCATCCTACTAGGTGGTCTACTAATAGGTTTAGCTCCTGGTATAAGATTTGTCTGTAACTCAACTGCTCGCTTCGAGGGAAATCCAATAATCGGCTAAAAAATATCTGCAAACTCTCTAGCCACACGAACCTGACTAAGGTCTCCTTCAACTTCCATGGCACTCAACAAAGCACAAACACTCTTACTGGAATTCTCCACTGAGGAAACGATTCGGTTATGACTATCTTGGTGCCTCAATGATATTTCTCGACCTTGGCAAAATATCATAGCATCGTACTTACCCAACCAATCCATACCCAAAATAATCCCGAAATCTACGAAATCAAACACATACAAATTGCATGCAAACTTATGACCTAACAAATCAAGTTCTAACTAGTCACATCTCATCCCAAGAGTTGCATGTCCTCCTATTGGATTTGCAACCCTTAAGGAAGTAACAAGGTATATGGGTTTTATACATAACCTATCAACCAAATATCGTGATATAAATGAATGTGATGCACTGGTATCAAAAAGTACCCTAACTGGTATACTCTGAATCAAAGGTGTACCTTCCATCACAATCTTCCCTTTCTCTGCTGCAGTAGGTCTAGAAAAAGATGGTGGTCCAATAGCAAACACCTTCCCTCTGTCCGCCCTGACGGGCTTTGGGCATTGGTTCTTATAATGCCCAACTTGGTCACAGTTGAAGCATTTCACATTCTTCTTCTCTGCAGGCTTCTTTCCTTTACCAGTTCTACACTGGTGGGCATAATGGTCCTTCTTATCACACTTATAGCACACCAAATCAGCCTTTGCCATCTTAGCGGCCTCCCCGTTCTGGGCTCCTTTCTTCTTAAAGAATTTCCTTTTCTTTCCCTGAGGACCCTAGGACTCAACTGGCTTCTCCTTAACTGACACAACAAGCATCTTCTCATGGCGGATGGCCATCTCCACCACCACATGATAAGGTTCCCTAATATGAGTCATAGCTATTCTACCTAGCTTTGGCCTCAATCCTCTAATGAATCTCTCATTTCTTCTGATATCAGTGTCAATCAAAGCATAACCATATCGGGACCCTCATCAAACTTGGCAACATACTCGATCACAAACATTCTTCCTTGGACAAGATCCATGAACTTCCTCATCAATGCCGATTTGGCAACCTCAAACAAGAACCTCTGCTCGAACCCCTTTCTAAAATCAGCCCATGTCAGCTCTTCCTCTGGAACTCCGACCGTCACACAGTTCCACTAGTGAAGCGCTAACCCTTGCAACTGTCTAGAGCTATCCTTCTCTTTTCTCCATCCTCCAAGCCAAAATCTGTAAAGATCCTTTCGCAGTTCAACAGCCAGTTCTCAACTTCAACTGCATCCTCCATTCCAACAAACGCTTCCCACTAGACTGGTATAGTCTCTGCTTAGCTTGGCATAGTTATAGCCAGTTGGAACTACATGATTAGCTCCTCCAACATTACCAGCAGCTCATGCTTGCAAAATATTAGCCAACAAATGATACACCATCCCCACATCTACTGGCGGATTTCCAGCACCAACATTGGCCTCAGCATTTTGGTTAGCATTAGCCTATCGACCTTAGTTTCTTCGAGTATTAGGTCGAGCATTTCCATTGGTAGTGGTGCTTCCTCCACCTAGATTTCCTCTTTGGTTTCCTGCTTCTATATCCTCTTTCTCGTAAATCTACATATGAGCCTTAGTGAGATACAGAAGAACGGTCTAAGAGAGAGGGGAATACGTACTTAGATTTGTATCGATGTATCAAATACAAGTACGTTACTATAGCGTTAACCCAAACCCCCACAATATTTTTAAATTCATTGGATTATGTTTCAAAAAAGCTTTTAGGTTTATCTTTTATTTTAAAGTATCATAAACCTATGCTCCGATACCAACTTGTAACATCCCCCTACTTGGAGGCCCAAAACTAACGGCTATGGATGTTGTAGTCGTCCATAGTTATTAATTCTCAGCGACCAAATACGACGGTGTTAGATACATTGATACACAAATCACATAAATATGGAAAAAAATTAACCATTCAAAACATATTTCCACGTTCAAATCAAAACACTTGATGTTCATACATAATCCCAAAAACGCAACCACGTTCGGCAAAATATAATCATTACAAATATGCCAAGAGCGACATATGAAGATGCCCATTGGTTGATCAAAGTATATAGTAAGGCTAACAAGTTTTCCTTTAAAACACATAGCGAAAAAGACAATTCTAAATAACTATCTGCCTCCAGCACGCCTTCAGAAAATTTATTCGTCAAAGAAGAAAACCTGAAAACCTTAAATTTCAAACTACTCAAAATCAATTGACTACCCAAGAGTTTAAGGGGAAAACAAAAACTTCGAGTCAGACATAAAGCCTAATATGAATAATAATCTAACATCTCAATCCTTTTAGATATCTAGTGAGACCACTCCCTTAGCGGAATAGGGTTTTCCCTCACTAGTATCCTAAAACCTTTTTAAAACCATATTGTGTGCTCCTGCATCCACAATGGTTAAAACATATATTTTCAAAATATTATGATGATATGCATACTTAAAACAATTAGGATTTCTCATCCCCATTTTAATCTGATTTCTTGTCATAATTATAGTTTCTAGGGTTACTATAACCTTTTAGTTTTCATGGGTTTACTAATAACCTTTATATAATTAATGGACATCCTGTTTTTTTCCATAGTTTTCATAGGATCACTAAGAACCTATAGGCTCCTACCAGATAAGTTAATTAATTCATGGGTCCCCTTGAAACTATTAGTCGTTCCAATAACTAATCACCTTATTCTAGTTTTCATGGGTTGACTAGGAACCTATGGATTTATCCAGTAACTCACTTCACATCCTAGTTTTATGGGTTGACTAGGAACCTACTGATACTTCCATTAGCCACTTTCTTATCCTAGTTTTCATGGGTTGACTAGGAACCTATTGACTGATATCAATTCTTAATCTGGATATAATTTTTATGGGTTCACTACAAACCAATTAGCCCCTGCTAACTATCCTTAATACATAGTTTTCATGGGTTTACTATAAACCTGATGGTTACCTCTAATAACTCCATAATCATAGTTTTCATGGGTTTACTATGACCTTTAGGTTACCTTCAATAACTACTAAGTTTAAGCATCCTATATTTTTGGTCACCCTGACTCCTTGGATGCAATTCTACTCATTCAGGAGTTTAAGCAATTTATATTCACTGCAGAGTTAACCTAGCTGGTTCTTCTACCCCCTTTTTCCCAAAATACAGTTATGGGTGATCATATGAATATATTCATATTTGAAGAAGCAAAACAACAATTTAACAATACTACTACTGTAGGTTTAAGGTCCTTGAAATACTTTTCATATAAAACATAGTTAACTACTTTAACTTATATTTATCAAGACCATACTTCGTCAAAATTACCCATTTAAAGTCATTACAAAACTACTTTATATAAGCAATGGGTTTTCCTTTAAAAATTGGAGTTAGGGTTTTAAGACCTTTCGACAAGTTCGAAGGTTACAGCCTTCGACCCCTTCGAAAGCTTTGCTTTCGACCCCTTCGAAGGCCTTGGGTTGACACTTGAAACGTTACTTTGGGTCAAAGTGAAAATATGTGAAAGCATCTCTTTTGAAACCACTCTTTATTTTATAAAATATTGGGGAAGTTTGATGGTGTCGAAACCATCCTTTCAAAAGCATTGAAATATCTAGGAAAACAATTGAACCTTTCGACAACGTCGAAAGCTTCTGCTTTCGACCCCTTCGAAGGCTTTAGGAAGCGGCTTGTATTTATAAAAAAATTGAACCTTTCGGCAACATCGATGCCTTCAATGCCATCGGAAGGTCATATACTCTCAAAAGGGTTTTGACCTGGTCGACAACTACCCCTTCAAAAGCTTTCAAAAAAAACTAAGTAACTCCTTCGGAAGCTACTTCTTCAAAACAAAGGCAGCGACTCTCTTTTGAAAGCCTCATTGAAATACTCTTGCGAAAACATAGTTTTCGACTGTATCGAAAGCTCTTTATAAACTTATCCTTTCAAATCCATAGCTTTCGACTTTGTCGAAAGTTCTTTTAAAACTAAACCTTTCGAAACCATAACATCCGACCTTGTCGAAAGCTCCTTTAAAAACAGGCAAGTGATTTTCTTTTCAAACCAAAAATGACTAAGGAACTAACTCCTTCGAAAGCACCCCTTTGACAACCTACCTTCCACCTTTGTCCAATTCACTACACACCACATGAATGATATCATGCCCATTGGCTTCGACCTTGTTGGTTTCAATACAGTCGAAAGGTCAAGGTTGAAAGGCCAAAGTCAAAAGGTTTGCCAAAGAAGGCTGAACACCCTTTTTCTGAACAAAAGCTGTTTTTGTCAAATTAAGCAAACTTTTTGTAACAAACTTGCCTACTTCTAAACATTTGATTGGCTTTCATAAACTTTTAAATAATGTAGATAATATTTGCCGTATTTTCTCAGATCTAAAATCAAGTTAACTTCTAACAAATAAGCCCTTCCTATTATCAAAACAATTAAATCATTTAGGTCCTCCTTTTGAAATAATTTAATTTCCATACTAAATCACTTAGTAAAAATCCCCAAAAGTTCCAGAAATTCACTTTAATCATGTTATCTAACATATTAAAATTTCAGACCCAAATTCTTAATATATTTTCCAAAATAAATTTATAAACCCAAATAACCATATTTTCCTTTGAAAATTCATAACTAATTCCCCATGGCTTGGGAGATTATGAAAAAAAACCCGACTCCAAAATCATGTTTTCCATAACAAATAATTTTCCCATGGCATTTCAAAATAATTAAATCTCAGTTTTACCCTAAATCCGTATATATCTCCTTTAAACCACCATGTTTAAATATATATAAATCATAAATCAAGCATATCATCATTCTATATATCATAAAATAGATTTACCCTTAAATCTGAAACCATATGATTATAAAACAAAAATAGAGATGTAAAAATTATTATTCACCTTTGATTGGATAAGGAAATTGAAGTTTGATTGAGATTGATTTCTTCTAGCTTGATCCTAAGCTTTACTTTGATTTTCTCTTCTCTTCCTAATGGCCAACCTTGCTTTCTTCTTATGTTTATAAATTTTGTTTGAGATAAAATGAACATTTATGACTAAGGAGAATAGTATGAGGATGGGAAATATGGGCGGCTATTTACCCTAATGCCCTTATGTTTATTTACTTAACCATTTATAAGTTCATTTAGTTAATAAGCACAACCACTAAATTTTATTAATCAACCTCAATCTCCTTATCTACATTATTCTATTCAATTTATTCTAATTAAGTCTCTTGAATAATGTCATCATTAAAATTAGGGGTGTTAAAGAACCTTCTAGTCCTCTTAAAGCTGTCATGGGTGATCATATTCAGAAAAATTTTGTTGGTGAAATCCCATTTCCAAATCCATATGCGAGATAGCTTAGCACCTTGCAGTTGTTTGAGCATATTATCTATGCTCGGTAAGGGATACTTATTCTTATACATCTGATTATTTAATTCACTGTAGTCCACAAAAAGGGTCAAGGTTATACTGATCTTAATCTCGCAAAGTGGGGGTAGACTATTTACTTCTTCCAAGACGTTTGGGAAATTTCTAACAATCAAGGTTGACTCTAAATTTTCCCGAGACGATTCGGGTGCATAAAGGAAACTATCCATTAACTTGTTTGTCTCATTACACTACACATTAATATGCCCCTTCGCTTGTTTTGTACTACAATTGTCCTTTTATCATAGTCCAATGCTGCTCTATACTTTCATAACCAATTTATACTGACCAAAACATCAAAACTCATAAAGTCTAAGACAAACATGTCGCATGGAAAGCGGTGGGTAAGGTATAAAACTCGTACATCTTTACAAACCATGCATAGATTAGTAATGCCCCCTATGGGGTTGGTTACACAAATAGAGGTTTCTATAAATTTTTGGGTAAATCCTAATCTATCAACCAATTCTTTAGAAATAAAGCTACGAGAGACTCCAGTATCAAACAAAACTCGAACGAAAATACCATTTATAAATAAAGCCCCTTCCAGAACTCCATTCCCCTCCACTTTCCCTGAAGTTGGGGGTTCATTCTTAATAGCATAAACCTTTGTTTGCCGACCTTTTTGCACAAGCATACAATCCTTTTCCATATGTCTGATCTGGTGGCAATTAAAGCAGGATATCTTTCGGGCCATTGGAGAAATATACCATGTTTATTGATTCTATGCTATGGGAGTTCTTACATAACTTCGAAATGTGGTGCTTCTGCTTACAATTATTGCACCTATGATCCTTGAACTAGTTCCCTTGATCTCCTCCTCGTGGCTTTCCTTTGCACTTCTTTCTCACCTACGGGTTGAACTTCTTTTTATTCGGGTTGTCATTGTTAGGTGTTGCTATCGGCTTCCTTTCGATAAGAACTTCATACCTTAAAGCCATGCCTACAAAATCCATAAAAGATCCTTTTAGGTGAGCAGTCATTTTATCTTAAGACTACTCCCACATTCCTGAAATGACCCTCTCTTCTCTACCTTCATTTTGTAAGGATTTTTTTTTTAGAGATGATATATGTATATATCATTTATTAACAAATATATTTTTCCAGGGTCATTTTTTTCCATAAACAAACTTTATCCAGGATCAAAAATTTTACCAATATAGATATATCAGTGCAACCACAAAAATATGCACACACATATGAAGATGCATGTGCCCCTCTGGTTTAATCAGGTTATGGCAAACAAGAGGTTACAGTGATTGATTAAATTTAATCAATCCCCACATAGCTTAATTTCATTTTATTATTTAAGTAATGAAAATCTTATTCATATAGGTAATAGTATGGTTTTTATTCTTTGATAGCTTGCTGGATTCTCCATGAAATATGATTCATAGAACCCAGATAATTATGTTATGATTATCTGTAAAATCAATTGTATAGTGTCTGTGCTTTGAAAATGATATAAGCTTATATCATTTCCTATGTTTGCTTTCTTATAACATCTACCTTATATGCAAACTCATGTCTGAAATATTCTTAAGTGAATCATCATATTCCAGAAGCTTGATTCCTTGATACCAAGGTACTAGACTAAATGAAATGCAGTCCGGGGTGAGTTTCCTCACACATGGATACTTAGCAAATAAAATATGGATTAAACAGACTATCTACTCAGACATATTTCAGAAGGTCTTAAAATGCATTTTGCCCAAAGCTTTAGTAAAGAGGGATTCAGATTTTATGTTAAAATTACTAAGGTACTGATGTGACAGTGTCTGAGCAAATCATATCTGAACATGTAAATAATTTACTAATATGGATCTAACATCACTATCTTATAAAATCCCTACCGGTGATCTAACTTACAAAATTATAGCTAAAACTTTTCAACATTCCAGATAATAAAACTCAGATATTTTAAATACCAGTTCCAAGTCAAATTCTCAAAATACTTAACCAAATATCCAACATCACTCTGTACTTAGTACAATGGAATTTTTTTTTTAAAATATCATACATGCAAATTTCATCTTGTAAGCTCATATCTATCTAATTCTAGCATGCTATAATCTTCTTCTCAATGCTTTGCTTCTACTCCTATCTAGAGGCTGCTGTCCCTGAAAAAGCATTTGAAGCTGCCTCATTTTAAATGAGACACCCCAGATGCCATTAGCACACTAGGGTCAGACACATGTCTGGTATGAGAAAATTCACAAAAGCAATTAATTAATTAGGTTAAAATCAAGTTAAGTACATATACATAAAGTTCTGCCCTTTGGAAACAGGTAATACTTGTGTGCATGCTCTGTGTCATTGTGCATGTGCATATTTTAATCTTTCTTTCCAAAGACTACATATATAAATATTGTACATACATTCAAGCATACAATTCAATCATAGTCAAACAATCATTCACACCAAACAGGAAAATAACCAATATGAGTTAAATCATTTATTCCATCCTCATATTTCAATTCTGGGAAAAACTCTAGTTTCCTCATCATATCAAATATTTTTCTCTTGGTATATTTATCTATCCTGGTCTCATCTGCAATATTTATGAATCAATGGACACACTGTAATGAACTAATTCACTCCATTACACAAAGATCTCAGGACTTAAACAAGCCATGTGTCAACTTGCATTACTCAAGAACACAAGTCATTCCTGCAGTAATCTTGACCCCATTTTCCTAATCAAGTTTCCCAGGTGTTTTATCCTTTAAATTTTCAGGGCAATCCAGTCAGTGAGTCATTCCACTAAAATAAGCATTTATCTCATAGCATTCCTCATCATTCATATAAATAAACAGAGGCAATCAAGCAATTTTAAGTATTGGTACTTATTAAAACATGTTCTTGCAATTTAGAAGAGGTATAGACAACTAGCATTGGTTTATGGATCTATTGGGAATATTATGTTGCAAAACATCTGTGCTTTAGTTAAACTCAGATTGGCTAAGCTTCCCAAATCACAAAATCTATCTGCTAGGTGGTTACTGTATATTTTCTTTGAATCAAGAGTATCAGCACATAGGCAAGCCTATTACACTCCTAATTCCTTTTTATTAAGCCTCAGCACATATACATATGTATATTGCAGCCCATAAGCTTATCAATTCTTCTGGGTTGAGCCAAAACCAACACTACTTGCTTATATCCAACATTTTATTTTTCTGGGTATTTATTTGTTTCTAACCAGTATCATATTAAAAAGAGATCTGGGTTTCAAAGATACTTATGTATGCATGCAGATCATATTTAGAATATTCACAAAATAAAACAACCAGAACAACCATTTAGCATTAAAGCATCCTTAACTTCTGAAGAACAATCACATATACTTTTAAGAAAAATTCATTTATAACTGGCTGCCTTCATTAGGACTTAGTGCCTTAAGTTGTTGAGTGAGTTTTCTCACCTAGCTCTCTTCTTTGCTTCCTTAATTAATTGATGAACTTCTGCCTTTAGCCTCAAGCTCTTTTCCTTCCCTTGCCTTATGATTTCTATGGTGTTGTTTCTTTTTTTTTTCAAAGTTCTTTTCTAAGAAGGAGAGGAGGTTGCTGCATATACATATATATATATACAGGGTCCTCCTTAGGGTTTTGGGTATTGGCTAAAGCCATTTTTGCCCACCAGAAAAATTATGTTATCTGCATTTTATTTGAACCCAAAATTCTACCCTTCCCGGCTTAATTTAGGTGAAGAGAAAAGTGGTTATATTCTTTTTGGTTAATTTCAGAAATTTGCTTTTCAGAAAATACTTTTTCCTTTGTCTACAATCATGCTAAAAATGTGACTTGATTTGTTATTTATCAAATACTCTTCCTAATTCTGCCTATACCAAGCATTTCCCTGTTTTGTCTTATTTTTCCTATTTTTAGCTTTCATGTAAATGGTATGTACTTCCTTTATTTATTTACAAGAGGACTACTCCTTTTATATCCTCATTTTTTTTCTTTCTGCCTATATACTAAAATATGTCTGTATATTTTATTTTACTAATTTGAACTCTAGTATTTTATTAACATATATATATAAGTCTTACTGAAATAATTAGTACACCCATATATATATTTATACATCATTCTGTATTGACACACACATGCACATGTACACTCAAAAATATTCAGTAGCATCCATATATGTATATTTTCTTATGCATACAGCTTTTAAGGATTTAATCTATATATATATATATATATTCCCATACATATCAATATGTATTTTTTCTTAGAGTTCAGGGATTTTAGCTTTAGTTCATGTGCATTTCCTGTGCACACATGTACACACATACTGATACACTATCAAGCTATATCAATTCCCTTTCAAAATTTATTTAAAAATTATTTTGAATTTATTTATATTTTTCAGAATAAATTCCTAAAATCTTGGGTCATTACAATTCCCATCACAAACTTCTGATCCTTCTTAAGGGTTGTACTAATGAGCTCTAGTCCAAAACGTAACAACTCATCGAACCTGATCTCATATTTCGATACAGACCCATCTCCTTGCTTACGATCTAAGAAATTTCTATATAAACGGGTCTTTTCTGCTGAAGGTATGAACTAGTATTCAAACACTTTATTAAATCTAGTCCTAAAAAAATCTTTTTCTAGAACATTAGCTATAACAGAGTCCCACCACGCAGCCACTCCATCTTGTAACTGCCAAGAGGCTAAGAAGCGCTTCTACTCATCTGGAATATCCAATCCTTTGAAAATCTTCTCACAGGAACGAAGTTATGCCTGGACTTCTACAATGGATTATGTGCCCTTGAACGGCTTTCCTCCAAGATTAGAAAAATCTTTGTACAAAGATGAAAAGTCAACATGGGGCCGTATAGGTGCTACTTCTTCTAATGATCCTATCCTTCTAGGAGTTGGGGTTTAACCCTCGGTGATCGAAGTACTGCCATTCCTCCTTTCATGTCTTCTTTTAGTGCTCATATCTTACTAGCTGATCACAATAAAATATCCAGAGAATACACTTCCAGGCATGACTTATATTTTGTGAAAGGTATCATCTATAAATGATATTAAATAAACATCTTTATTCCTCCAACCAATACCCACCACCGAACAACTATATAAATTTTGGAAATTTCCTTTATATAAGAAATATAACCCAAGGTAAAATTATTTGATTTGCCCATTTTTAAAACTATACTGTGTCTATTTGTCTTGTTTAAGTATTTAGAAACCCCTATCGATAATGTTGATCAGGAGCATTACCAGAATTAAAAGCTACTCAATAGAAAAACCCACACAACATAAAACATTTTATAGCACTAACAAATACGTGCTCATATATATAGTACACTCAACTCATCCTAGGGCACTACCGACCCTATTTATAATGAGTTTGCCTCACCAAGGCCTAGGTGTTCAGTCAACCAAAGCTTTGATACCAACTGTAATAATCTGCCTTTTGGACCCATAGAAATCGACACTTTATACATTCATGGTAGCCATGTGCCGAGCATCCAAGTGCCGAAAAGACAGGTCATTAGTGGTGAAAGAAAAGGAAAGACAAGAAGAAACTAAAGAACACAAAACTCACAACGCAAAGGAATAATATATAATGATTAATATAAAATTTACATAATCATTTCCAAAATGATATATCAAAGTCATAATAGTACAACTTCCTACATGGGATAGTTATAACTACCCATCCCTACATAACTGATACAAATTTCATCCAAAATAGCGGAAATAAATAAATATACGAGGGATACGTCTCAGACTTGCAGCTCGTCCCTTGAGCTCCAACGCACCCAAAGCTACTCTAAAAACATGCTCAGTCTAACCCCGAGCATTATAAGAAAACAACATCCGGGTCAGCTTGGTAAAACTAGCCTGAAAAACTCAAATCATAAGATATTTTATTATAACTTATAAAATCCTTTGAAATAAAAGGCATCTCATAAGTCCTCGTCACACGTAAACACAGATGTGTTTGTACCTTACGATAACCAAAATAGTTTTATTATAAAATAGAGTGATAATATAATAATGTCTAAGGGTTTAAAGTAAATATATCAAGTAGGTGTAATGTGTGTACATGACAACAATAATAGGTATGCAATCAAAAACCGAAGGCGGTTATTGGAGAATGGATTTCCAACAAATGGCAAGGAAAGGGACTACCTTTCAAAAATCTATATACCTCTGGATAAAATGTACAGTGAGATCGAAAACCTTTCGATCTCGGCATGACAAGACCGGCCTACCCCTTATTGGAAAGTACCAAATATGATCATCCATTGGTTGTGATCAACAACCAAAAATGGGCCCCGAAGCATACATAGAGATATCCACACTAGATCTTAGGATGATCATACCCTAATGGGTGCGACTCATATAGCCTTGCGGCCTACCCTGTTTTTGCCATTCTTGGGGTATAAGGCTTTGAGAGGCCACAATTACCTTTTCCTCATAACAGACCATCTTAGAATGCTTACACGCCCTTCAAGCAGAAATGCAATGACAGCATTCATCCATTTAAGTTGTTTTGGAATCGAACAAACATTCAACGTTTACTATTTTCCACTTTGGAATCACCTTCGGGAAGAAAACTATAGCTCCGTAGCATACTTCATAATGATCCATCACGAACGTTACTAGTTTGAAGTTGTTCGAAGAAATCATACGTATCTGAAACCGGTGTCTCCAAAACTAAGCGGTAATTTATGGCTAACTCAATTCCAGTTCTTTGGAGTATGCAATAACTATTTGAGTCCTCACCGGGGAACTCGAATGTACACAATAGATTTCCTAAGTTAAAATAGGTCAAGATTTAATAGTCGGTTATCTAACCATCAAGTACACAATCAAACAATAATCCAGAGATTTAATTTTCCCATAGCAACCATTAAGCCTCAAAATAAAATTTTCATTTATTTAAATCTTTATTCAAAATGTTTATCAAAACATTCATATACTTATCTCACAGATATAAGTATATTCACAAAACAGTTGTGAAAATTTTCTCATTTCAAAATCGTATTAAAAGGATCAAATGGCTATCATTTAAATTAGAGATAAGGATAACCTCAAACACTATTCCTTCGGTGTTAAGCATATAACAATTGTCCACACCACCATAATTAAGAAATTCAGTTAAGGGGAATCCCATCTTCAATTTTTTTATAAATTTCTTCAAAAATCCTTTTATAAATCATCATTTATAAATTTCTTTTTTCTTTAAAAATACTATTTACAAATATCATTTGTAAATCTCCTTTAACTAAACCCCTTATAAAATATTATTTATAAAATATCATTTGTAAATAACTTTATCAAAATAATTGGGCAACCTCTAAAATCATTTAAAACAACTAACTTAAAATTGATATAGAATTAAAGTAAATTTAATAAAACCATAAATTTACAAATTTGAACGGAGGCTTAGTAACCACAATGGTACTAAATCAAGTTACCATTTATTTAAATTCGTCTTCCAAGTCACATAACAATTAGTTACATACCAACATATATCTAAATACAATCCATAACCAAATCAGGGAATAACATAGCAATATAAACCAACTGGCAGATGCATATCCAAACAACATAATAGCAGGATGGAGGTTTGTCCTGCTAAAAAGATGTACAAACAATCCATTAAGTCTAATTATAGCAAAACGGGAATTTATTCCGCTAATAGATGTCCAAATAATCAATTCAATAAGTTATAGCAGAATTGGAATTTATTCCGCTAATAGATGTTTAACCAATCTATTAAGTTTATTATATAACTCATTCGTGGATGTTTGGCTATTTTATGGCACGGACAAGAGATCCCTTGGTTTAAAATAAGTTTACTTATAAATAGAACTGACTTAAAAATAATTGATAGAGTTTAAAATTAAACCTTTATTAAACAATAATTAAATCTTTATTTCATTACTAATTAAGTCATTATTTAATTTCTAATTAAGTCTTAATTAAATCTAATTAAAACTTAATTAAAATTAATTAATCCTTAATTAAATCTTAATTGAACCTTATTAGATTAATTTATTAAACCCTGCATAACTGGTAATCAATTATTACTTAACCCTAACTAAATAATAGTCAATTAAACTTAATTACACTTAATAAAATTAATTACTAATTAACTTTTAACTTAATTAATCATTAATTAAACAACCTAATTAATTAATTAAAATTAATCAACTTTAGTTCATAATTAAACATGAATTACTTAACTTAATTACAATTATTAACAATATTCTTAATTAATTAATTATTAAACTCATATTTAATTACCAAAATAATTAACTTTTGTACTTCATTAATATTTTGAAAAAGATTTTCAAACCATTTCAAAAAGAATCATTTTAAGATTTAAAACACCAGCCTTTTCTAAACTGTATTCATAGCGACTATCGCTATAAATGCAACTCATAAAAGTTCATTCTAGTTTAGATCCTTCTCCAACCTCAACTTCTAACTTACTTTTAACTTCTTTCTTTTGAAAACATAAGGAATGTTTTTATATTTGAAAACTAAACAAAGTTTAAATATTTGGAACTTTACTAACTTGAAATCTGGTAAACAAGTTTGATTTCTTTCCAAGCGATCTCAAGTCACAATAGCATGAAAAATGCTAACTTTCATATCACATACCCAAACATACAAGCTTACACATAGAAATTCATGCCAACATCACATACATGAGCAAAGACAACAACTTTACAACAAAATCTATATTTTTAAACTACATTTACTAAGTCTAACTTTCAATCACCAACAAACAGCAAACATATTTATCTAACATATGAAAATCCAACATTTTCAAGCAACATATCATATAATTTTTACTAACATAAAATTTTAATATTTTCCCAAAAATAAATAGTTTACTTACCAAAAATCTTTTCAAAACCCTTTTAAACTTTGAAATAGCCTAGCACTTTGATAGTCCTTTAGAAAAAGGTAAATTTTTTTCAACCTCAAGCAAGCAAATAGGCTTGGCCTATGCACTATTGGGCCCGACTACTATGAAAGAGGGTTCGGCCAACATGGAGGAAGGTGGCTATGGACTTGTTTTGGCTAAGAGGAGGTAAAGGAGAAAGAAGGGAAGTTTTTTTAAGCTAATTTAAAAGTTTAAAAGCAAAAAAAAGATGGTTTTGGATTTTAAAATTTTGAAGGAAGCCATTAAAGTTAGTTTACAAGCTTTTAAAAAGAAAATAAATTTTTGAGAAGTTTTTCGAAAAATGAAAATGGAAGGAGAGAGAAAGATGAGATTTGTTTTTATAGAAAAGAACGAAGTGAAATTAACTTTCTACCCAACCTACACTTTCCCTCCACTAATTTGATGCCACCTCACTACCTTATCCCCTCCACCCTTATTCCACATGCCGAAACAAGATTCCCCCTTTTAACCAACATGTATTAACCAAATGTGTACTTTGTATAAGAAGTGAAGTGATATTTCATAATTTACTTTATTTAAATTTGATTTCTAACTTGAAAATGGTCAAACCATCTTACATAAGTACACTTATGACATTAATATTCATTTTATTTTCAAATCCATGTTTAAGTTATTTAAAATGTGTAAATATATTAACTAAAGTGTTTACAACATTTTAAAATAACTTTTTAATAGGGAAAAATTGAAAATTTTTAAAAAACTTTTTGGTCACATTTTATAATATCTTTTGAAATGAATATTTTTGTAAACAAAATTTAAAATTCTTTTCACTATCATGAGTTATTAATTAAAAAGGGTATTTTAAATTTTCAAATTCCATATATAAATTATATAATAATATATTAAATACCCATATTTAAAGTGGATAAATTTCGGATCATTACAGTAATACTTATAATAGGTTTTTAGACATTTATCTAAAATATTACTTGAAAAAAAAACTTTACAATTTCCTTGAAAACTTGGAAAAACAAGTTTTTATTATAAAGTCATCTTCTTTAAAAAATTCATAACAAATTCATAAAAACTCATAAATTTCTCTTACCACTTGTGAAATGCTCTAATATGAGTTAGTGACCACTTGTAAAAATAATGAAAATAAACACTTAAATTTAATTATTTTTTCAAACGTTTAAAGTCCAAAAATCAAGCCTAAACATGACAGTTTTGCACAAGTGAAATTTTGGCCTCTTTTTGAGTTGTTACTTAACCTTTTACTATCCAAGCTTTTAATCGAAATAAACACACATATAAAAAATTATAAATATAATGGGAAACCCTTAAGGATCTCTCTACAAAGTTCCATATAAATAGCCAAAAAACAAGGTAATTCACATGTGCATCCATAGCGACTATCACTATAACCGCACTTTCAAATCCAAGTCCAATAATAAACAATGTCAATCTATAACCTATGTGATTTGTTCTAAGGTCTTATCACAAGTCATAAAACTCCATTAAAATCCATTCCAAGTCCATGCCAAGTCCACACATATGGAACATGTGTGTCACTTACTTTCAAGGCAAGAATTCAAACCAATGTTTTAACATATGTCAACAATAATTCAACCAACTTAAACACAATTAAACTCCAACAAATATAGGTTATAACTTCAATCAAAGAGGTGATTTATCTTACCTTTAACCCAAAAACAACCAAGATCAAAGCTAACAAAGTCCAAACCTAACCTTGCAACTACCTTCCTCTCTCTCCTCCTTGCTTTGCACTTGCTTTTGATCCTCCTACCCTCAACAATTGCTCACAGCCCCCTTCTCCATAGGGAAAATGGCTTCACTTCATCAACTTCTGGCTAGGTAGAAGGTGTTATAATACTCCCTCAAGACTTCACTCCAAATTTGAGATGATTTGAACAAGATTTGCAAATATATTTTTTAAAACATAAGAGAGAAAGAAAACATGGAAGTATCTTACTTTAAGCTTTGTGAATTTGTGATTATAACTCTATGGTATGCCTCTCCTTATATAAGCACAAGAATGGTGCTCTTTAAGCTTGAATTCACCCAAGCATGCCATGGAAGACTCATCTCCCATCACTTCTCTTTTGCATCACTTCTCCATTATGCTAATTACCATTATATGCCCCTCTTGATAATATCTCTTATCCATATGGAAGCTTATACAACCTTCCATAATTTATGAAGAGGGATGTGTGATAATTAGTTGCTAATATGTTCATTTGATCATTAGATAAGTGCTAAAGAGTTCAAACAACTTATATCGATCAAAATGTTGTATACCGATAAATCTATTTTCGATCACATTATCGATTTTCCATTGAAGAATATATTTTTGTAAACAATTTTCAAAAAAAAAATTCTTATCATTATTCATTAATTAAATGATGTATAATACTTTTGTAAAATCATATTTATAAACTTAGTTATATTTCAAAATGTTACGATATTCGAAGACGAAGTGTTCGAATTTCCGGGTTGCTACACACACTTAAGTATAAGTGCGGAGGTTGGATTCCATTTCATTTATAAATTAAGTATTGTTTATGTAAGTCTATAAGTAGTTCATAAAATCATATGAATTTCTATTCCATAATTCATTAATACGGAAGACATTCACACTAATAAATTAATGTACTTATAATTATATAATTATTTTTTTAATGTTATTTGTAGGTGTTGTCTTAATTTTGGAAAGTATTTCCTACTTTAGGTCCATGTTCACATCTAATTTATAAACAATATTTGAATCTGTTTAGAACCATGTAGAAGGTGACTTTAACTGTTTTCTATATCCAACTTAGTATAGATTACGCTTCTTTAACTGATCACTCATGTACTCTACAAATTCATGATTGTTATTTGCTATAATTCTTTTAAAAATGTGTTGTGTTCAGACGTCTGCAGTTGTAAATAATTGTATAAATATACGAATTCAGCACTAACAAGATTTACTAACTTTATACTACCGTGCTTATTTATGTTTGTTCTGCACATCTATACTAACACTTTAACCATATATCATGGTTGCGTTGACATATGTATCCACTGTACGTTGTGCATGAGTATGTACATGATAGATGTGATCATTTTCCGTCCTCAAATCAGCTTTCTGGTATTGCAACTAAAATTTATGGGGAATAACACTGCCCGTGTGCGTAGCACGGGCCACTCACTAGTAAATATGATATTTCAAGACATGTCATCCTTTTATTGAAGGAATTTATTTCTAGAGAAACTAAGGGTAGTACGAATGAATTGGATACCATCAAAGGTTCTAACATGGAGACTAATTATGTAGATTATATACATTTAACGAATCCCAAAATGGACACAACCATTAGAATTTTTAATAGGAAATCTCGTGTGTTGAAGAGAAACCATGAGTTTCTTATTAATATTAGGAAAATAGATTGTTCATAATGAGAATTCTTTTAGTTGTTTGATAAGTCAGGGAGAGTGTAGACTTTGTCACATGATGTAATGCTTTAAATCTAAAACAGATTCCAAGTACATCGAAAAAATTTAATTTTAAAAGATGCACTCGAAAGGATATGATCCATCAGTCGCATATGAGACTTTGAGAAACAAATCATTGTAGTTGAAAATATATAGATTTATAAGTTAATTTATGGGAAATGGCCTCACCAAATTCAAATGTTGAAATTGATGAAGAAATTACACCAATCATCATGCTTAAGTCCATTCGGATTCTACTGGCAAATTACCATAAAATATTACTTTGAGTTTTAGCATATTATCATTCTAAATAATGATTTAGAGAAGATTGTTTGCACACCATAATGAAACTATC
Source organism: Allium fistulosum (assembly GCA_030737815.1). Taxonomy (NCBI): domain Eukaryota; kingdom Viridiplantae; phylum Streptophyta; class Magnoliopsida; order Asparagales; family Amaryllidaceae; genus Allium; species Allium fistulosum. Next base: position 1,118,222,776 of record CM060904.1, on the reverse strand, counting down.
TCGAAGTCATTGGAAGTAATAACAAAGATTATGGCCTTTTTAAAATTATTATATGACCTTATATAAGCGCTAGAGGTCGAGCAAGTATTTTGATAGAGAAATCAAATGGTTTGAGTTAGTCAAAATGCGAAAGAAGCATATGTCTATAAGAAAGAAAATAAAAGGCACTAAAACTTTTCTACCACTATAAGTAAATAACATGCTAATGGTTGGTAGTTATGAGCCTATGTTAAAATCAGTTAAACTTTAGTTGTGCAATTTCTATAGAAGACTTGAAAGAGATGTATTGTAACATCCCGCTTTTCTGTATAGTTTAAACAACTAATAAACCACACATGAACCACTCAAATTGAGTGGAAAGGCGAACAGTTAGGGGAAAGAAAGAAGGCAAGAAGAAACTAAACAACACAGAATCTCACATCGGAATAAATAATCTATAATATACAACGTACCTTTAAACAAAAACAAACTGTAATATAAGTATATACAAACATCAATCAGAGTATACTAACCTATTTTAGCCCGGACAGCTATAACAACCTATCCACATAAATGCTGATAAATACAACCATGAATGCAATGGAAAAATAACCATGTATCTGAATATGTCTCTAGGCCTCCAGCTCGTCTCATGAAGCTCCAAAACATCCAACTAAACCTGAAAATATGCTTGGTCTGACCTGAGCATTATAGGAAAACAACGTCCGGGTCAGTCTGGTAAAACTAGCGGGAGAAACTCAAATCATAAGAATTTTTTTTTATTTTAACTTGAAAAATCCTTTAAAATCAAAGGTATCTAGTAAGACCACGCCGCACATAAACACGGACTGGTTTTTATCTTACGATAACCAAAAACCTTTATATCAGAAAATTCAATGATATTATAATAATGTCTAAGGGCGAAAATGATAATAATCAAGTAGCTATGATGCTCGTGAGTGTACATCACAATAATACTAGGTATATAATCAAAAACCGATAAGGCTCGTTCACTAATTGTGTAGGATTTCCATGGAGAAGCCCTCGGTACTTTGAGAACGGTCCTCCTGCACAAGGATCAAAGATGTCCTTCCGAAGTAGCATACATCCCGAGTGATGTACCATAAGAAAAACACGGGTGGTCTCGCTAAGACCGAGTGCATCGCCCCATGCAAGCCTAACAACTATATTTAACGTCTAGGAGGAGCCGACTACACCCTATGGATTTTCCAACCCCACTGGCCATGCCTTAGATCACTGGTTTTAGTCATTACCGTTGGTGAGGCTACGTCTGGCATTCCAGCTCACACACCATCATCAAAACAGATCATTGAATCCCACATGGATTCCAATATCCCAATGGGACTTGGAATCACACATGGATTTCCATATCTCAAGTAGATCTTGGAATCATGCACTGATTCCCATACCCCAACGGGTCTCGGAACCGCACTTGGATTCCAACATCTCAATATGTCATGAAAAATCCTCTAAAGAACCATATATGGTTTCAGAATGGTCATGGTTTTCGAGTCATCTCTTACGAGTACACTCTTTCGCTTCCCGGATGCTCCAAAAACTAATCATCGATTTTCCAGAATGCTCAATACCGGTTCTTTAGGAAATAATCAGACAATACATAAGAGTAAGGATCACCTCTAACCGTTTAAGTGGACGGATCTAGTAACACCCCAGATTTTCAATAACATTATATAGGATATTTAATTAGTTGAATTAAATAAAATAATATGTTGATTAGGGGATTGAGATTTGATTTTATTTAAGGCGTAGCCATGCCATTTAACCATGAATTAAAATAAGAGTTAACCTAAAATAAGGGAAGGGGTAAAATAGGAAAGCGTCCATTCCTATATTCTTCAAACCTTGGTCATGTAAAATTTTACACGTTCATTTTTCATTCTCAAATTTTAAAATAAGGAGTCGGCCACCATTAACAAGGAAGAGAAGAAGAAAAGCTAAGAAGAAGCTAACTTAAATCAAATATAATAACATCTCAATCTCCATAATCTCTAAAGCTAAGATGAATAATGTTTACATCTCATTTTTGATTGTGTTTTCGGTTTTAATACGAATTCCAAATATTTTGCAATGATTAGCCATAATTTTGAATGATGGAATGAATATATATTATGGTTTTTCATAATTTATGATATGTTTTAAGATGAAAACCCTATTAAATGATATCCAAATCTCTTGCAAATTTTTATGAAGATCTTAAATAGTATTTTGGAAATGGGTTTCAATTTTCAGATTTTTTTGAATTTTCGTGGAAATAATATGAGTTTTCTAGTAAAGAAAATTGTATTTTGGGTTATAAATTATTTACGGGCAAATAATTAATTGTTTGGGTCTAAAATTTTTATATCTTAGAAAATATATATAAATGATTTTCTAGAATTTTTCCAGATTTATCCTAAGAGTTTTGATAGGTATATAAAATTATTTAAGGTATGTGACTTAAATGTTTTATATATTTTAAAATGGAGAAGGGGTTTTTGTAAATAATTTGAAATTTGGTAAATCTGGAAATTGGTAGCACTTTTGAAAAAATAATATGGCAACCAATCAGATTTAGACAAACAAGGCAGGTTAGGTGCAAAAGAATAGTTTAAAAGTACAAATAAATAGGTTTTTCACTTTTCTCATCTCCTTCGGCACCAGGTTCCACCTCTATACTATCGCCTCCGACACAGTCGAAACCAATACATATGGTATCAGGTAACTGGTACATAATGAATTGGATGCGGGTGAAATGTATATGGTCGAAACCATGGGGTTCTAAAAGGGTTGAAGCTTTGTTTTGGTTTTAAAGAAAAATGCGCCTGCTCTCTTTCGACTAAGATGCTTTCGACCTGGTTGGGTTTCGACTAGGTCAAATGGTTTAAAAGGAAATGGTTTCGATTGGGTTGCATCTTTGTTTTAAATGAATGTTTTCAACTAATTCGAAACACCAAGTTGCCACCTTTTTACCTTTCAACCCAATAGGTTTCGAAGGTTGTTTTGTTTTAGAAAATCTGCCCACCTCTCCAATGCTTTCGAAGGGATAGTTTCAACACCATCACTTCATTACTTAGAGAATAGTTTCAAAACAGATGCTTTTGACTTAAACGTTTTTAAGACCCTTCTTCTATCTTTGAAGTAAAACCCAAAACGGTTTCGAAAGAGATAGTTTTAAATGGGTTCGAAGAGATGCTTTTGACTTTAATGGGTTTTTGATCCTTTTGCTCTACTTGAAGTCCAAATGGTTTCGACAGAGGCGTTTTCAAAGGGTTTCGAAGGAGTTAACTTTGAATGGTTTTAAAAGGTTTCTACATGTTTTAAATTAAACCTAAAGTGCTTTCAAAAGGATTGAGTTTTGAAGCTTTCGAAAGGTTTTAGTGAATGGTTTCGAAAGGGGTGGTTCCCCAGGGTTTCAACAGAGTTGAAAAGAAAGGTTTTTCCTATGTTTTCAAAAGGCAAGGTTTAAAAGGTTTTAAAGGAGGATGTCTAATATATTAAAGCTTTCGAAGGAAAGGCTTTTTGGTTTTGAAAGAGTTGCTTTCAATGGTTTTGATGGGGTTACCTTCAAGGGTTTTGAAAGGGTGTTTAAAGGTATTAAACATAGGTTTCGAATGTATTGAATAGGCAATATAGACTAAGTGCTTCAAGTTAAAAAGGACTTTAACTTATTTAGGAAGGATAGCTAATCCTCATTAAAATTCATCAACATTATTTTGGGCAAAGTATATATATCATGGCAAAATGGTTTAGAGTAAAGCTAAAGAAATATTTTCCTTGTATATATGATTTGAAGGAATAAATCATTTTGGAAAGGATTTCAAGGAAAATTTAAAGGGCAGTTAACCCTAAGAAAAGATTCGGACAATTAGTCCATTTTAATCTGGACTGTTAGTCCGGTTAGCGGCAGTCAACCCAATTTTATGGACTGTTAGTCCATTTTAGCATAATGGACCTTGCTATTGTTTTTCGGACAATTAGTCCATTTGGTTAGCATAACAGACCTTGCTATTATGTGTGGGCGGATAGCTCACATATTACTTGTTTTACGGACAGATAGTCCATTTATTAGCATAAAGGATATTGCTATTGTGATATAATCAATTTGATTAACTAGTTTGGTTACAGGAAAGGATTTGCAAAGTATACATGTTTTGAAAAGGATATCAGTGAGGGGAAACCCGTTCTGCTATGCGGCATGGTCTCACTTAATATCTGTAAACCGAGATGTAATAGAATTATTCACACCAGGCTTTATTTTCGACTCGAAGTTTTTGTCCCCCTTAAACTTTTGGGTACTCAAAATTGATTTGAGTAGGCTGAGGGTTGAGGTTTTCAGGTTTTAGTCTTTTGGCGAATAAAGCATCCGAAAACGAGCAGGTGGCTGACGGATAGCTAATTAGGATTTGCAGTCTCAAATTTTTTGATTTCATTGTGTATATTATGTCAGATATGACTAAATTACTTTGATCAACCAAGGGGGCATCGTCATATGTTGCTCTTGGCGTATTTTTGTAATGATATACTTAATCCTTGCCTGGGAAACATTAAGAGATTATGTGACATGGATATGAATTATTGTTTCGAAATGCAATCGGCAAAGTGTTGTTTTTTTTGAAATATGTGATTTTGTTCATATTCACATGCTTCTGATATTATGGATACCATTTTCATTACCGTATTTTGTCACTAGAAGTTAATACTATGGATGACTGTAGCATCTGTGGCTCTTAGCTTTTGGCTTCTAGATACGGGATGTTACAACTTGGTATCAGAGCATGGTTTATGAAAAACTTTAAACTAAAGAACGGTTTTTGAAACATAATCCTAAGGAATTAGAGTAAGATTGGGGTATGAGATAATGCTATAATACCGTACTTGTATATGTTATATATAAGTATACGCTTTATCTCTAGTCCCCTATCCTTGTTAGGTTATTTTTCTGTATCTCATAAGGTCTGAATACAGATATGGTAGGAAGAAGAGAAAGAGTTAACCAAGGAGAGGTGGGCTTTATACTCCATCCTCCCTCTAGGAGGTGCTTCAGCCAGGCCACAGTATTGCAGGACTAAAGGCTTGTTCGGTGCCTTAGCCAGGCCGTAGCATGTCGGGACCAAGGGCTTACTCCGTCCCACCTCCAAGGGGTACCTTGATCTGGCCATAGCATGGCGCGATCAATGGCTTGTTGATGCTTTATCCTAGCCATAGCGTGGCGTGGATAAAGGCTTACTCTAACCTCCCTCCAGGAGGCACTTTGACCTGGCCAACTCGATGCAGACAAAGGCTTTGACAGTTTAAGGTAATTTTGAAGTTTAAGGAGAATTTTACTCCGGACCATGTAGATTCCTCTGGGAAAAGTGGTGTTTTATTGGATTTGGCTAAGGTCTCTTTACAAATCCATTGATTTTACCTTATCTGAAAAAGTTGATCACTGTTCCTTCAAATGCTCTACATTGATTTGTCTCATGCCCATTCCTCATATAATAGTGGTAGTAGGATCCTCCCCGATCCCTTTTGTATTTAGGCGTTTTCTTTTTGGATCAATTGAGCTCCTTCTTGGTTAGTAAATAGATATTCTTAATCGATGTAGTCAGATTGCATTTATTAGGGAATCTTGACTTAAAGCTTGTCTTTTAGGGATGATTTCTAGATTTTTTATTGCTTGATTCTGAAGCTTCACCCTCAACGACCAACTTCCTTTTCAAAACCTTTTGAAGATCGCATGTAGGTAATGTCCACTTATTGCTTGACTCCATTTTTGCGCAAAGGTGTAATAATCGGCTATCATTCCCTCTTCAAAGATAGTGCCTTTAGTATAGAATTGAATTATCCTTTTCATTCGATCAAACAAGTTATCACTCTCATATTTTGTTCCCCCTAAAGCAAAGATGGGTGTAGGACCAATGTGAAAGGGGTTTAAGCTCCATTTGTCTAGGTCATAAGATTCAGCTTTCTTTTTCTTGATAATTCTCAAAGCTTCTAACCTTAACATTTGCTCTTCATATAGCCTTGAATTTTCAGTAGTTTTACTAAAGGACCTAACCAAGTGAGGTTCTGAAGATCCCTGCTCAAATCTTTTGACTTTATTAAGCATTATGATATAGAGTCTTGGAATAAAGATAGAAATAAAGGAAAGTAAAGTCGGGAATTCAACAAGGCCAGAGGTTCGAGCCCTCCTTCTAGTGCCAAAAATGATAACAAGAAAACTTGTCAACACGCCAAATCAAAGTTAAAAGCGTAAGTGAGACTTTTGAAACCACCTTTCAAACAGATGAAGATAGTTTATACCTTTCGAACAGATGAAGATAGTTTATACCTTTCGAATCCCTTTACCCAAACAATCTAGATGACTTAGATCTCCTTTAAGTCCACCTTTCAAAAAGGTTGTGGCAATTGAAACTCCTCCTAAACAATCTTCCGATGCGGTCGAGACACTTTAATATTTTTGAAAATACCTTTTGAACTAGTTGAATCAGCTTAGGATCCTATTGAAACCTCCTTTTGAAGTGGTCAAGGTGACTCGAGGTTGGGACCTAATGATTTAAGGGTTTTAGTTGAATTAAAGGGTTTCGACTCCTTCGAAAGGTAGCCTTTCGATTGCATTGATACAAGCAAATCATAACCAGAATTACATAGAAACATTAGATCGGCTAATATATCCAAAAATGCCATATACTTGCTTTGATAATATTTTCCTTTATTACTAGAAGCTAAAGTAATACAAAGAAGTCAAATCCCCATTCTAATTTTAGAATTATGGCTTACAAATTCAAGAAAGAATATGTATTGAGTGAATGAGATCGGATCCCCCAAACAGTACCCCTAGGGTCTTAATTATTTATAGGCACGGGTTGGACCCATTCGAATCAGTCCTTTCGAATTGGTCGAAAGGTTGCTTTGAAGACCTTTCGTTGCTCCTAATTCTAGGCACCCTTCCTGTCTTTGCTTCTGAATGGAACTCAAGTGATTTCAACTTCATCGAAAGGTATAGATGCGCCCTTCACTTTGTTCTTGATTTGTTGTTGCAAGTAGAAAAAGATGTGGGCCTCCTACACCGTCAAAAGGTGAAAGGTCGAAAGGTATACCTTTCGAGCTTCGAATTAGTTGGAGTATAGTAGAAGGCTATAATGTGGAAGGTGGCTTTTGAATGCATCCTTATTGATTGATGTGGAACCTCCATCCTTGTTATTGAACTCATGTAAGTTTTCCTCTATAACCGTGGATGGTTTCAACTGATTCGAAAGGCTAATGTATGCTTTTGAAAGGGTGGCTTTGGCCAGATGTTCTTCTGCGGAAGGTAAGTGATGGCGAAACCCACTGTTTCGAAAGGTTTGGTGCTCATATGGAAACTTATAACCTATTTCCCTCAAAAGGTGCCTCTAACACATTCGAAACATCTTCATGCATGTGGAAGCAACCATTTCGAAAGGAAACAATTGAAGCGAAAGGATGACCTTTTCCCCTTTTGACCTCTTCGAAAGCTCATTGCTCATCCAACTTTTGCAGAAGCATCCCTTCGACTCTTTCAAAAGGTCTTGCTTTCACCATCATTCTTTATGAATCTTTCTTCTTATTCTTTAAGGTTTCGATCACATTGGAGTAATTTCTGATGATAACAATACCTACAGCGCTCCCAAATAGACGAATGAGCGAAAGCTTTCAATGTTTAGGTAGCACAATTTTAGTTTGTTTTCATGATGTTTTAGATGTCATATAATTACTTGCTACGGATATTATCAAGCCGAATGATCCTCAATTTAAAACTGCTCTAGGTCTTTTAGAACTGCAAATTGATACTATCCATATTTTAGAAACTGCAATGGTGCTATAAACGGTACACATGTAATGACACACTTACCTGCAGATCTAGTTATTCCATATATAGGAGAAAAAGGTTATGCAACATGAAATATCTTAGCAGTATACTCATTCGATTTACAATTTACTTATGTTAAGGCTAGTTGGGAAGGTATGCGCATGATAGTAGAATTTTTAATTCAATTATAAATGATAGAAACTCTAACTTCGCTTACCCTCCACCTAAACAGTATTATCTACTTGGTTCAAGATATCCACTTTAACCTGGTTATTTACCACCTTATCGTAATATTAGATATCATATTCCTTATTTTTATGAAATCACTAATCAACCAAAATCAGCAAATAAATTTTTAATTTTTATCATTCGAGTTTACATATGTCAATTGAGAGAACTTTTCGAATATGGAAGAAAAAGTTTGTCATTTTGAATAATATGCCAACATACTCATTTGAAACTCAAGTAAAAGTTGTAACTACAATGACTATACATAATTTTATACAAAAATAAAATAATGGTGATCCAGATTTTATAGCTTATGATGATGACCTATTTAAACCAAAAATGGCACAAACACCTAGAAATTTATGTAAAGAATAAAATATGAAGAAATGTAAATGAAAATGAGAAATAAATAAGACATAATATAGTGGTTCGGCAAAGCTTGACATACGTCCACTTTAAGATTTTATTGCTTGTTACTGACTTGGAGGCAGAAGTTCTTAGGGGTCGGTACAACTCTTAAACTTTGATTTTTAGAATTTCAAGAATATAGAGCAGAGTGGAACTAGAGCCAAAAAGATCCTAAATAATGAGCTTTACCTTCCTATTTATAGAGTTAGAGGGCTAAAATCTTGTACAAAATATCATCAAGCTGTTACCCATGATTTAGACCAATTCTCCCAAGAAAGTAGGTGCTAACTCATCAGTTTATATGGGTTTGCACGATCCAAGGTTAGGGGTCGGTACCAACCCATAGAATGGCCAATATGGCTGTCTTCAACTCTTCATCTTGGCTCGTCTCATGGTTAGCTTCATGACTCCATAGTTTTTTGTACCAATATTAGCTTGCTTCTTTGTCCAAATGATGGAATTGTGGAAGAACAGAATAACAGCTTCAAGCGTTCATGGAGATTGATGGAGAATCGCATTGGATCAAAAAAACCGACATTGGAAATAACGTATTGGCATCAAGTAGGACTAGTAGGCCGAAGATGGGTCCCCCAAGTGGAGGAAATAGGGGTTGGTACCGACCCATAATATGGGTGGACCTTTGGATTCTTGGGATATCTCTTTGGGCTTCCTACCTTGATAACCTTAAGTTCGACTCGTCCAATCTATCCAAATATGGCATGGTCAAAAGGCTGGATAACACTTGCCCCTAGAGTATATCTCGTTTCAAACATGATGTGCTTTGAATCGAGACAAGTCAGAATTGCCATGAAGAACTCTACTCTATGTTTCGAATGGTTGTTATCCTTTCTGTGGATCATTTTCGTGAAAAGTTATGTCCTGAGTGATTCTTCATGTCACTTTACCAGCATCTGGGATTAAAAATTTAAAATGGATTCTTATGATCTGTTATTCTAAGCTTTACCATTTTAAACTGATTCCTTCCTTGGACATGTCAGATTTGAATTTGATTTTGTTCGACTTTAATCGTCGGCATTTCATACGTGTACACCCTCATTTTCTTATGTGCACGTTCTTTAGTAAGCTTTGTGCGCACACACATGGTCAACCACATATATATAATCTGTTAATACTAACACATGTATGTATATTTTTCCTTTTTAAAAAAAACTTTAGGACTCAGTACTAACCCATATAGTGGATTCGGTACTGACTTGATCCTTGGGAGAAATCCCAAGTTTATTGCTTGCAGCTTTGGGTTTGACAGTATATAACGCAAGCTCTCTACTTCATTTCCTCACTTTTCAACCCCCAAATCAAATCTCGCCTTTAACCAAGCCTTAGACCGTTGTTGCCTCTACCTTGCTAGCGTTCATCACTTTCGACCCCTACGCTTCTAGCACTCGACCCCTTGCCTGAACATGACTCCATCGTGCTCTGACTCGACCAAACCAAGCCCTAGATCTAGAGCCCTTGATCAAATCTCTTCTCCCAATTAGGTAGGTGTTGGACTTAGAAATAGATGAAATTGGACATGGACGTGGATGAGAGGTGGTGATGGCCATGATTTGGGATCGGTGAAGATGGAAGAAGGAGGGATGGAATTTCCTTTGAGTTTCGGGGTTATGCAACTACAACACTTAAGCAAATTTCTCAATTTTTATTCCTCATGACAATCCTTCCTTGTGAACTAGTGACCTCTCCTTGGTCTTAAACTCTTTCCAAAGTATGTCCAATGAGGTAAAACTTGTCAAGACGGTCAACCATAGCGGTCACATTGAGTGATATTCAAAATTTAAAACGAACTATTAAATAATATCAAAAACTTGAACTACACACCACTGCACGGCATCACATCAGAATCCACTTTAGCATAGGGGGTACAACTTACGGTTAATCTTTTAATGTTGATTATTTGTCGAGTTTTTTATAAAAATTAGAGATTTTCCAAATGTCTCGCTGCTCAAGATATAGGTACATCCAGTTTGAGATATGTCGAATCTAACGCCGAGTCAAGTTCAACTACGACTCCACATGCCTAACAAACTCTAGTAGAGCATGCACAACAAACTCCAATTCTACAGAAATAACAAGAGACTCAACAGGTTGAGCAGAAAAATCCATAAAATCCTCAAGCTAAACAACAAGTTCCATAGAACCCAGTAGAGTCGGTGGGTGGGCTAGAAATAGATCAAGCACCCGACACCCTTGAGGATGCCATAATATTGGAAGTTCCTGTAGAATCTGTTGCTTTCAAAATCAATGAAGGATCGCTTTGCAGAATATGTGATAAAGCACATGATTCCATTTGAAGAAGTTCTAACTCCTTCCCATCATCAAAGGCCACGCAACCCTCTAGAAGGATACACTGCCTGCAATAGATATATGTGTTTGGCAGATTGCGTCCCACCATTTAACCAGTTTGTCCGTCGAGTTTTGAACTTCATGCAATTGGCTCAGACATAGTTGCACCCAAACAACTATGCTTTCCTCTTTAGTACATACATAGTGTTCTCCGAGAACTTGAACTGAGTACCCAATGATGAGGAGGTCTTGTACATTTATAGCTTCAAGAGTCGAAAAGAGAGGTCGTCTCTGGTTTAATTGGAATAGTCAGAGGTTGTAGTGTAGTTACTAGGGCAAGGAACAAGTTGAGCTACTTTAAGATTGAGTGGTTCTACATTCACTCTCCACCCAAGTTTTCTCGAAGATGGGTATCCCGATGTAAGTTCCATCTCATTTATATTGTATGAATTTGCCTTATGGTATACAGACTTAAATCATATCCTTGTTTTACTATTTAGATGTTCCAACGAGACCCAGTAGCTCAGCGCTTTCTAAAGCCGTTAACACCCTTATTGCAGTTCTAGCAGAAGATAGAGATATTAGAACTCTTTTTTTAGACAAAAATCTTCTTGCTTATGGCTTGTTAGAAGAGGGTTGCAGTACTGGCATAGTTCAAGCAGTTGTCAGTGACAACGACGATGATGATAACAACCCGCTCAAAGGAGGCAAGGCAGATCCAGATTTTCCCCCAGTCCCAAGTAATAATGCTGGAGTTAAAGAAAATATCGAACAAGTACCGGAAGATGCCGAGCAGGGAAAAATTATTGGTGAAAGTGGTAAGGATGGGCAAGGTAACATCGATGCGGGTCATGAGTCTCAACCTGAACAATCTAGGGATGATCAACCACCTGCTCCGAAGAAGAGGTTAATCATGAAAATATCCAAGATGTAGACTTCTACCTAGCCCTTACTAGTCACAGATGTAGAAAAAACTCCATCTCTTCCTTCGACAGACACATTTGTTGGTTTAGGGCTAATCCCTGACGAGTTTGGTTCTTTTGGTGTTGGTCATATTGGTATTAAGGGCATCAATTCCCCCAAAGATACAGTTCCTGCTCCTGAGCTTCAGCCACCGTGAAGTCACCCTCCAAAGATACGAAAGGATCATCCAAGCCATGTAATCAATTTTCTTGGACTCCGGCTTCGGCTGCGAGCCGGACACGGACACGACAACCTAAGCAGCTACAGAAACAAGCACAAATGCAGTTGAAATAGCGAAATGTCCAGGCACCGAGGAAGCTGGCGGATTGGTGGATAAGGAAGACGAACTTATAAGATCAAAAATGAAAGCGTTAAATTCGTCCTGCTCTTGCGGCGTGAGTTGAAAGTTCTCGAACCAGGAGAAATAAGGAGATTACCTGCACCAGAGAAGTGGCCAGAATGTCAACCACATACTCACCACCCTCTCCCTCCTTGGACGGTTTCACAACCCGTGGAGAAGCTTCAAGCCCAAAACTGGTCGATGAATCGTAGGACTAACCCGATGGTTCTCAGGGAGTGGAAATAAAAGTCTCCGGCAACGCTTCAGTAGTTACCATCATGGCAGCATCAGCAGCTTCCTTCTCCCTTTCAATTCGCAAAATCTCCCGGCCTTCTAACAACGATTTCTTTGATTCTTCATGGAGATAAGCATTCTCTATCTCTCGCTCGGTATAAACATCCCCGCTATCACGGAAGCGGGTCAAGATTTACACCCAAACCATGACAAGAGTGCGTGGGAACTTAGGGCCCAAGTAACCGAGACTCACCTAGTGCAGCAGGGAGTTGACATAAAAGTTTAAGATGGACTCTCCATTTTATCCATCTTTCTTTCGAAGGCGTTCTGAAGCTCCAGATAATCGACCGTAACGGTGGCCTTTTCCACTTCGACACAAGCTTTATCGGCGCTAAGCTGTGCAACTTGATCCTGGAGCCTGGCGATCGTCTCAGCCTGGTCGAAGATGGTTTTATCGTGCGACATCACAACATCTTCATATTCCGTAATTGTTTTATTATGCCCCTCTACAATAAGGTCATGGTCATAAATGGTCTTCTTTTGGGCCTCAATTGTTGCGCTACAAGCTGCCACCTCCTTTTTCAACTTGGCTTCTTATGCATGAGCCTTGTTATTTCGTCTTTTTATTTCCAACTTGAGTGCAGGGTATATAGTTATCGGACTAATTATTAAAGAATTCAGAAACACCCTTCACTTAAATGAATAATCTTCGCAAACTTTGGAACTTAAACCACTTATCGCTCCGCAAGAACGTGAGTAAATATTTATGCACATTATTTCTTAGGGTTTTTGCAATCTTCAAACATGCTCTTCATTGCTTAGAGCATGCACATTGTACGTTAACTATAAATAGCTAAATATTATCCATATTAAATGTTATAGCTAATCATGGGGTGTCAGCAGTTGGAGTTTTGTACCAGTTTGTAGCACTTCGATTTTATTGTACTCATGCCTACTACTCCTGATAGTGGGAGTGGATTGACCCTCGTCGTTCCTATGATGAATAATTTTCTCGATATCGCTGGGGCAATTCTGGTACCTAAAAGTGTGCGCGGCTTTATGTGATGCGCGGCTTTTGATACCTCTCGATGTTGCCTATCTTCGGGCAATGCGAGGAGTTTATATTTTAGGAGCATGATTTCACACTCGAAAAGTTGGTATACGGCATATGGGATGCGTGGATTTTGATACTTCTCGATGTTGCCTATCTTCGGGCAATGTGAGGAGTTTATATATTAAGAGCATGATTTCACGGCTCGAAATATTGGTGCGCAGCTTATGGGATGTGCGGCTTTTGATACTTCTCGACGTTGCCTATCTTCGGGCAGCGTGAGAAGTTTATGTTTTAACATTGTGATTTTATGGCTCAAAAAGTTGGTGCACGGCTTATTTATTTGAGCCTTCCCGATGCTGCCGGGGCAACACTGGTTCTTAGAAGGTGGGGATCGGGTTCCGCCGATCCAACGGTTTGAGTTGATTTTCTTCCATAGACCTAGCGGGTAAGTGGGGAATGCTTGAGCGTGATTCCACTTTCTCAAGTAGCAATTGAATGGTTTGGAGTCGATTTGACCTCGTTGATTCAGCAGGTTACTATTATGAACATAGTTTTGTTGGTTCGAAAAGCGAATTAATTTTATTTAGAAAAGTTGGACAAGTTTTTGCCTACTTACAATGCCCCCGGCATCTCGGGATGGCTTATTTGTTGAAAAATAGAAAGTACATATGGTAGTTTTCAAGTGAAGCAGCAGCGCAGGAATTCGCTTTTCCATGCTTTGGGAATTTGGATTCCATCAACAGTCATCAATTTGAAAGTTCTGTCCCTTAGCTTTTGATTGATTACATACGGCTCTTCCCAGCTTGGTTCGAAGGCTCTCGGTATGGGCTAGACTCGTTTGAGGATGAGGTCTCCCACTTCGAAGGTTTGGTTGTGAACTTTGGAGTTGAAGAATCGTGCAACCCTTTTTTGATGGGCGGCGGTCCTCAACTCGGATTCTTCCCTCCTTTTGTCAATCATGTCCAGTGATTCAAGTAGGAGCTGCTCGTTTTGCTTCTGATTCAAGTTTTGCCTTCGACGAGAGGGGACTTCTAGTTAGACGAGAATCATTGCTACAGAGCCATATGCCAATGCGAATGGAGTGTGACCGGTTGCCGATTTGTGGGTCTTTCTGTAAGCACATAGTGCGAGTGGAAGTTCATCAACCCAGCTCCCTTTTGCTTTAGTTATCAGCTTTTTGATAGTGCACTTGATGATCTTGTTTATTACTTCCACTTACCGGTTTGCTTGCAAATGAGCGACTGTCGAAAAGCTCTTCTCAATGCGGAAGCGTTTGTAGAAGTCTTTAAACTCAGCGCTTTCGAATTGGGTCCCATTATCAGTGATAATTTGCACACAAAACCTACAAATAATGTTTTCAGTAACAAAATTGATGACTTTCTTTGTGGTAATGGTGGCCAGTGGTTCCACTTTGGCCCATTTCGTGAAATAGTCAACATCAACTATAGCGTATTTTGCCCCTACTTTAGCTATTGGCAATACGCCAATCAAGTCGATTCCCCATATTACAAACGGCCACGGGTTGACCATCTACATTAACTTTGTTGAGGGAGTTCTTTTAATTTTTCCGAATCTTTGGCAACGATCACACTGTCCGACATAGTCTACTGCATCGCGGTTTATTATTGGCAAGAAGTACTCATACCCGAGAACTTTCTTTACAAGGGTTTGCCCCTTGTATGGTCTTCGCATTCTCCTTCATGCACTTCCTTCAGGATTTGTCAAGCTTCGTCTTCGGTCACGCATCTAAGAAGGGGAGTGGAGAATCCCCTTCGGTAGAGTATTCCATCCTGTATCATAAATCGTTGCACCTTCCGGAGAAGCTTTTTTCGTTAATTTCGGTCGGTTGGAAGGATCCCTGTCTTGATTGGCATCATCTATGTTTCTGGTTCGGCAGTGGTTTCGAAAATCCAGTCGACATCCATTTCGTCTATACTCGAGGCAGTCAGAGTCTCAACCGGGACTCGTCTCGACAATCGAGCTGCTCTAGAGCTTGCTAGTTTAGCTAAATATTCAACCTTGGTGTTTTGCTACTGTGGTATGTGAGTTATGGTATAATGCTAGATGTCACTCAACAACTCTTGTACTTTAGATAGATACGGGACAAGGTTCTCCCCTCGAGCCCGGTACTCGTCTTTTACTTGGTAGACAACTAGCTGGGAGTCGCTGTATATGTGGATGGACTTTATTCTATGTTCTTTCATGACTTTCAGCCCTGCTATCAATGCTTCATATTCCGCTTTGTTATTTGTTGCAGGGAATTCTAAGCATAAGGCGTAGCAAATGGCTCGCCCTTCGAGCATTTCAAGCACTACCCCCGCCCCCGAATAGAAGTTGTTAGATGTTCCATTAACAAAGAGTTTCCATTGCGTCTCCACTTATGATGGTGTTTCTTCTTCATCATCTCGTATGGTAAACTAGATGATGGATTTGCCAGCGCTTGCCTATTGATAGCCTTTCTTGGATGGTAAGTAATATCATATTGGCTCCGTTCGATGTTCCACTTGAGAATTCGTCCGGAAGTTTTGGGATGGTATAATACTTACTTCAAAGGTTGATCAGTCGGTTCTTTGATTGGATGTGCTTGGAAATACGGTCGTAACTTTCTAAACGCGATCAGGAGGTAATACGCTAGCTTTTCCAGCTTTGGGTAATTTTTCTCGGCTTTGGTAAACTACTTGCTAATGCAGTATACGGGTCGTTGGATTTTTGTTTCTTCATGCACAAGGGCAGCTCTCAACGCATGAGATGAGACTGCTAGGTAAATGAATAGGCCCTCTCCATCCATTGGATTTGATTATATTAGCGGGGCTTCCATGTGTCGCAGTAATTCTTAAAATGCAGTTTGACATGCCTCACTCCATTTGAAGTTTTTCTTTCCTTTCTTGAATGCATCAAAGAATAGTATGCACTTATCGGTGGCTTTCGATATAAATTGGCTCAATGTTGCGACCTTCCTATTCAAGCTTAGCAATTCTTTCTTGTTCTTCGAGGCTTGGACTTCTCGTAGGGTAGTTATTTGCTCTGGATTTGCTACAATGCCCTTAGCACTTACTATGAATCCTAGGAAATTCTCGGAGGCTACTCCAAAGTGAGATTTGAGTGGATTGAGTTTCATTCCATACTTCTGGAGTATTTCAACCATTTCAGCGAGATTATCTAGGTGATTGGTAGCTACTCGCGATTTGACCAACATGTCATCCACGTAAACCTCCATGGTTTTCCCGATTTGGCGCTTGAACATAGTATTTACCAATCTTTGGTAGGTTGCCTCAGCATTCTTTAAACTGAATGGCATTACCCTATAGTAGTATAGTCCCTGATCAGCGTGAAGCTGGTATTTTCTTGATCACGCTTGTGCATTAGGAGTTGGTTGTACCCTGAGTATGCGTCCATGAGTGACAGCAGTTATTTCCCGCCGTTTCGTGCACAAGCTGGCCAATTCTGGGCAGGGGAGGCTATCTTTCGGGCAAGCTTTGTTTAATTTCGAGTAGTCGATACAGGTTCGCCACTTCCCATTGTATTTTTTGACTAAGACCGAGTTAGATACCCATTTAGGATAAGTTGCATCATGGATAAAACCGTTGGCCATTAGCTTATCCACCTCTTCTCTTAACGCCTTGGACCGTTCAGGGCCTAGGTTGCGCCTCTTTTGCTTTACTGGTGTGAATCTGGGATCAATGTTGAGCGCGTTCCATGCGATTTTTAGCGATACCCCACATATATCGGAATTCATCCAGGCGAACACGTCCAAGTTGGCACGAAGAAATTTCATAAGCTCCAATCGCATCTTGTTTCCAAGGTGCGATCCAATTTTTAAGACTCTTGGCGGGTCATCCATATCGACAGGGACAAACACCGTCAATTCTATTGGTGCTGCCCGATCCTCCCCCGAACTCTTCTTTCTAGAGTCCGAAGCCTTATCGAATCGACTATGGTCCCCAAGCCAGGAGCGGCTCTGTAGTTGCTATTCAGAAGGTTCACGAAGGTGGAGAGTTCTCCCCACATCCTTCCTCTTTTCCCTTCTTTTAGATTCGTGTAACTTTGTAATGTAACATTCTCTGGCATCGCATTGATCTCCTTTGACCACCCCGATTCCGTTTACCATTGGGAACTTCATAGTAAGGCACCATTGCGCCAGAGGGATTCTGAAATCAGCTAGGGTGGGCCGTCCCAAGAAGGCGTTTTATGTGGAAGTTTCGTCCACAACTACGAAGGTCTGAATGAGAGTGACTCTTTGGTCACCCTCGCTAAGCTCCACTGGCAAGTCAATTGTCCCTACGAGTTTTTTGGGCTCGCTAGTAAACCCTTGGATTTTTGTTTGACATGCAGACACACTTTTCATACCGATCTTCATTTGGTCAAAGGTACGTTTGAAAGGAATATTGACAGAACTGCCGCTATCGACCAATACTCGTCGGACCACAGCGGGTCGGATTCCTACCGTCACCACCATTGGATCGAGAGTTGGAGCTTTGATCCCTTTGGTATCTCGATTTTTGAATAAAATATCATCAATCAAAGTTTTCTGCTGCTTGGTTGGAGCCCCATCTTCGATTGTGAGACATGATTCCTTCGAAGCATGCTTTAATGAACTTACATACCACTCTATCTCTCCTCAACTTCTCTGTGCAGGACGCAGGCCTCCAGATATCGTTCCAATAATGAGTCTCTAATTAGTTCGCTTTGATCCCTCTTCACTGGTTCCGGCTTGGTTTTTTTGATTCCTAGGGGCTTGAGAAGCCGCTGGCTAGTTAGGATTTTATGATTTTCTCATGTATTGCTGAAGCTTCTTTTCCTGGATCAGCTCTTCAATCAAGTTTTTTAGGTGGCGGCATTCGTTTGTGTTATGACCGTGTGTCTCGTGGAAGTGGCAGAACTTCTCTTAGCGCTTTTATTGCTCAGTTGCTTCTTTCTTAGGGTTTTTTTAATATTCCTCAGTTTCTTGTGTCAGGAGATAGATGTTCTCTAGTTTATCGTTGAAAGGTGTGTAATCTTCCGGCCTAAAGCCTTTATGGCATTTTGCTTCCATTTCTTCTATTGGAGTTTTAATTCTTCCTCTTTTGATTTCCATCTTTCCCCATGATTCCTTCGTCAGTCCGGGAAGCGTTTATATTCTGGTCCATCACCACATCACTTTGCCTGACGTTCATTGGTTGCATGCCAGTAGACTTCCTTTCTAGCTCCTACGCCTCCTCTAATCTCAAGTATTGGCTTGCTTTATGATTGAAGTCCTTCATTGTAGTGGGTTGCTTCATCTTGATCCACTTTTCAAATTCAGTTTTGGGGTGAACGGATCGGACCAAAGCTATTGCTCAGCTCTGTCACCGTAGTATTGAATCGGTTCATGGAAGATTTTAACGATTCGTTTCGTCCCTGGAATAGTCCAGACAGGGACATCACATCTTTAGGTTGTGTAGTATGGAGTCCGAACTGATCGAGGAATCTTGTGGCTAGTTTATCAAAAGTATAGATGGATTTTGGCGGAAGCCTAGTGAACCACATGGAAGCAATTCCTTCCAGAAAGATGGGAAAACATCTACACCGAACTGCCTCCAAAGCATTTTCTCCATCCATGTACCAACTATATTTGTACAAATGGAGTTTTGGGCCCTTTGTCCCATCATAGGATGGAATAGTTGGCATCGTGAACTTTTCCGGATATCGCTCATTTAAGATCTCATCTGTAAAGGGAGTCCGACTTGGTTGATCCCCATTCATCATTTCTTCTATTTTTATTCTCATCCATCAACCGCTTAACCATATCCGCGATAAATGCCTCTGACGTCCGATAGTCATGGGGACGGCTGTTAGTTACTACACCAAGTGTTTGGCTTTGCAAATGGTCTTGGCGAGTGGGCTGAAGCCTAGGTTCTCCTATCTTTGGGAGAACCACTCCCTCGGGATCCCGTTGGCTTGCGGTTGGCCTGATTGGGGCGGTTTTGACATTTCCAGCATTATTGAATGCATTGGCATTTTCTTCCAACTTATCATTGTTGAATTGTTCTCCATCTTCCGATTCAAAGAGGTCATGGCTATATCCTCTTGTGGGGTTTTCACCCCTTGGTTCAAGTTCAACGTTGGTTACCTTACGGCGAGCGGTGTACTTGTATTACCCTTTACGTTGCTTCCCATAGTTCCCGTTGTCACCCTTCTTTGTGGGTGCTTCCCGTTTCTTTCGTTTAAGCCAGAAATGGAAGAATTTTCTTGCTCTACGGCAGCTGTGGGTTCAACCATAGTTCTTGGAGCAGGATTTGACTGTAAGGTTAAGGGAGCATTGAGCTTATCCATCAGAGCTCTCTGACTTCTTTCCATTTTTTGGTTGATTTCGTCAACCATTTTGTTCAACTCGTCTCTTGTAACGACTTCACGTTGGTTGGATGATGTTGGCACCCGATCTCCTACATTGGCACAATTTACTTCAGTTTGCTGACGATTCATATCTTCTCCAACTACCACTGCCCTTATGGACCCTCCACATGCAGTTCTCTTCCTTTCCGAAGCCATTGATTCCAAGAAACATATTTTTAAGCAAAGATTGAGGATCTAACTTCTGGACCTATCTGATCCAAAGTAGATAGCTAGATCTGGACCTTAAGTTGGGTTCTTAGTGAAAGCACCAAAATGTTAACCCAAAAAATGGATCAACATCCTGGGTTGAGTGTGAAAGCACCAGTCCTGTTCTTTCAGAGCAATAATATAGAGAATAAAATGTAAAAGAGCAGAACTAGAAATAAGACAATTTTTTTTATAGTGGTTCGACTGTTGATGAAGCCTACGTCCACTTTATAGTTTTTATTATTGATTGATTGTTGTTATAAAGTTAATCGGATTACAAAGTTCTTGAATATCCTTAGCTAGATCAAGTTTCCAATGTTAGAATTCATTAGAGAATCACAATGAACCCTTTGGATGACCGTTGTGAGGAAGGAGAAAAATGAAGAAAGCTTTCGACAGAGTTTCAGCAACCAGTCCAGAAGATCCCGTTTTGGTTGTAGGTAGGATTTTATAGAGGTTGGGGAGCTACTGGGCCAAGCATGTTCGCCGAGTGCTTGCAGATGATCATAGGAGGGAATAGTGGAAGTTCTGCCGTGACCTGAGCCAAAAGCATGGATCGCTAATGATTCATCTTATGGATTGCTGGCGATCCATAAGGTATGCTCGAAGGCGAGCCAACTCCTTAGTATCCTTCTTATGTCTTGTTCTATGAAGGTCGCTGCCGCTTGATGAAATGGTATGGATCGCTAGCGATCCATATACTTAGACTATTTTTGGACTCTGCCTCTTGGATAGCTTTTGTTGTTTGATGTTGATGCTATTCATGTAGTTTCGTGGCACGTTGCTTTATTTTGATGACGGTTTACTTGGTAGTTGTATTTAGCTACTGATTGGACTAGACGAATGCTTGTCTCTTGAGTTTACTAACTCGGAACCTCATCAAACTCAGTCATTGTTCCTACCATATAGACTGAATCATGATGCAAGAAACTCGACAAACTTATGAGTTAGTACCATGGATCGCTAGCGATCCATAGGTTATGGATCGCTAGTGATCCATGTCCTTGGAGTACTTTTCTTTCGTTTTCCTTTGACTTCTTATTCTGGTCCCTTTGGCTGGCTTTTGAGCTATTCTGACTAGATCAAGTTGTTTCGGCTTCTGCTGGATTATGCTGGGTTAAAAACTCGGATAACATGCGACATCCTGTAAGCCCATAATGCAAGTGGGAGCTCATCAGTCCAGTTTCCTTTGACTTTCGTTAGCCATTTCTTGATGATGGACTTAATGATTTTGTTCGCCACTTCCACTAGTCCATTTGCTTGAGAGTGTGCCACCGCGAAGAAACTCTTTTTGATGCGGAAACACTTGCAAAAGTCCTTAAATTCAGCGCTTTCGAATAGAGTCCCATTATTTGTGATGATTTTCTATGGCACTCCAAACCTGCAAATAATATTTTTAGTGAAAAAGTTAGTTACTTTATTAGTGGTAATAATAGCCAGCGGTTCTGCTTCAGTCCATTTTGTGAAGTAATCAACGGTAACGATAGCATATTTGGCTCCTCCTTTAGCAAATGGGAGCATGCCGATCAGGTCAATTCCCCAGACCGCGATCGGCCATATGCCAACTATTGGTGCAAGTTCTGTGGATGGAGTTCTCTATATTTTGGTGAACTTTTGGCATTGCATACATCGCCTAGCGTAGGTCACTACGTCACGGTTGATGGATAGCCAGAAGTAATCGTATCAGAGGATCTTCTTTGCTAGAATCTGCGTTGCAATGTGGTTTCCAACAATCACCTTCACGGACTTCCTTGAGGATCCTTTTGGCTTTGATATTTGTTACACATCCGAGTAGGGGAGTAGAGAATCCCCTTCTATAAAGAATTCCATCCTACAAGACGAACCATGGTGCTTTCATGAGTAGCTTCTTTCGCTCATTCTAATCCCTGAGGAGTATACCTTTAATCAGGTAATATTTGATCGACGTCATCCATGATTCCTCTTCCTATACGGTTTCCATAATCCAATCGATATCCATATCATCTATACTAGGTGATGTAAGCATTTCAACTGGGGCCAGTCCCATTGACTGGGCATCTCCGGAACTGGCTAGTTTGGTTAGGTGATCCACTTGCATATTCCATTCCCCCGAAATGTGACTTAAAGTGCAGTGCTCTATGTCCTGCAGCAATTCCCGTGTTTTTGATAGGTAGAGGGCGAGGTTGCCCCTTGTCTATTACTCCCCTTCATTTGGAAGATGACTCACTAAGAATCGTTGTAGATATGCACAACTTTTATTCCTAATTCCCTAACGATTTTCAATCCTGCCATCAAAGCCTCATACTCTACTTCATTATTGGTGGTAGAAAATTCCAATCTTAGAGCATAGCAAACAGATCACCCTTCGGGGGTTTTCGGTACCACCGTTGCACCTGAACAGGATTCATTTGATGCACCATCAACAAGAAACTTCCACTACGACACTATGTCCAAAGTGCTTTCTTCTTCACCATCATCCTGCTTGGTAAATTCAATGATGAAGTCTGCCAGTGCCTGTCCATTGATAGCTCTTCGGGGGTGATAAGTGATTTCATATTGGCTTAACTCGATATTCCATTTCAGAAGTCGACCTGATGTCTCTAGGCGATGCAACACTTGTTTCAAAATTTGATCCATCAACACCTGTATGGGATGAGCCTGGACGTACGATCGTAGCTTCCTCGACGTGATAAATAGGCAATAGGTTTCATGTACACATTGAGTTTTTCCAACTTTGGGTAATTCTTTTCAACTCTAGAGAACCGCTTACTGATGTAGTAGATGGGTCGTTGGACCCTAGCCTCTTCACGTACCAATGCTGCACTCAGAGCATGGGTCGACATAGCGAGATAAACAAACAAATCTTCCCCACTTATTGGCTTGGATAAAACCGACGGGGTTTCCATACGATGGAGTAATTCTTTAAAGAACATCTGGCAGGATTCGTTCCATTCGAAATTCTTCTTTCCTCTCTTCAATGCATCGAAGAACAATATGCATTTATCAATCGTTTGGGAAATGAATAGGCTCAGCGCTGCGATCTTTCCACGTAGACTTTGTAATTCCTTTTTGGTCATGGGGGCTTTGCGTTCCTTAAGGCGGTAATCTATTCTAGATTAGCTCCAATGCCCCTTGCATTCACGATAAAATCAAGGAATTTTCCAGAAGCAACGTCGAAAGAGCATTTTAATGGGTTGAGCTTCATTCCATATTTATATAGTATTTCAAACATCTCTGCAAGATTATCTAAGTGATTATCTAATACGCGTGATTTGACAAGCATGTTGTTCATGTATACTTCCATCATTTTCTCAATCTGATCTTTGAACATTGTGTTTACCAGTCATTGATAGGTTGCTCCTACGTTCTTTAGTTCAAATGGCATGACTCGATAACAGTATAATCTAAGGTCGGTAATGAAACTATTATTCTCTTGATCAGGTTCATGCATTGTGATTTGGTTATATCTCGACTAGGCATCCGTAAACGATAGTAGCTCGTGGCCTGCCGTGGCGTCAACTAGTTGATCGATCTTGGGTAATGGAAAGCTATCTTTTGGGCAGGCTTTGTTCAAATCTGAGTAGTCAATGCAAATCCACCACTTCCCACTGGACTTCTTTACCAAAACCGAATTTGATATATATACGGGATATGTTGCATCGCGGATGAAGCCATTTTCCAACAGCTTATCCATTTTCTCTCTTAGTGCAGCAAACCGTTCCGGTCCTAGGGTGCACCTTTTCCGCCTCACTGGAGTGTACATGAGATCGATATTAAGTGTGTGACATGTCCCAGGGTGTGCCTCTTCTGCCTCATTGGAGTGTACTTGAGATCGATATTAAGTGCGTGACACACTATCTTCGGTGATATCCCACACATATCGGAATGCGTCTAAGTGAACACGTCCGGATTGGCGTGAAGAAACTTGATTAATTCTTGTCACGTCTTGGTTCCAAGTTGTGATCCTATTTTTCGTACTCGTGTCGGGTTATCCATGTCTACAAGGATAGACACCGTAATCTCTGCCGGTGCTGTCCGTTCCTCCCCCTGAACTCTTCTTTCTAGAGTCCATAGCCTTATCGAATCGGTTGTGGTCCCTAAGCCAAGGGAGGTTATGTAGTTGCTATATTAACGATATGCGAATGTGGAGAATTTTCTCCATACTCTTCCTCTTTTCTTTCTTTCTTATTTCACGTAATTAAGCGATGTAGCATTCCTTTGCGACACTCTGGTCTCCCTTTATCACTCCAACTCCGTTTTCCATAGGGAATTTCAAGTGAGACACCATTGTGCCAGGAAAATTCGAAAATCAGCCAGGGTCGACCATCCCAAGAATGCATTATAGGCTGAGGTCTTGTCAATTATCACAAAGGTTTGGGTAAGAACCACTTTCCGATCTCCTATTCTGAGTTCAACGGGCAGATCGATTGTGCCGACCGGTTGTAGTGGATGACCGGTGAATCCTTGGATTTTGGTTTGGCACTTAGAAACATCCTTCATGTCAAGCTTCATTTTATCGAATGTATGTCGAAGCAGAATGTTTACTGATCCTATGGTATCAACCAACACCCGACGTACGACCGCGGGTCAGATTCCTATCGTCACCACGATTGGATTGAAAGTTGAAGCTTCTATTCATTCACTATCCTAGTTTTAGGACATGATGTCATCGTTGAGAATCCTCTACTGTTTAGCGGGGGTCCTGTCTTTGATTACAAAGCAAGTTTCCTTTGGAGCATGTTCGAGTGAACCAGCATATCTTTCCATCTCGCTCCAACTTTTCTGTGCGGATGAGGACCTCCCAAAATGGTATTGATGACAAGTCTCTGTTCAGCTCATTTGGATCCATCTCCGCTAGATCCAAATTAGTTTCCTTGGGTGTTAGGAGCATGAGGTCCAGTTGGCTGATTGGAATTTTGGGGCTTCTTCACATACTGTTAGAGCTTGTTTCCTCTAATCAGTTCTTCGATCACGTTCTTCAAATGGCGACACTCATTTGTGCTATAGCCATGAGTTTTATGGAAGCGACTAAACTTCCCCGACTTCCTTTATTGCTCAAACTTTTCTTTTCAAGGCGGCTTCGGGTACTCTTCTGTTCCCTCAGTTGCCAGGTAAATATTCTCCAAGCCGTCGCTCAACGGAGTGTATTCTCTGTGTTTCAGACCTCTAAGTTTCTTCCCCCTCCGTTGCCCTTGCCGTTGTTATGATCTTGGTTCTTCTTTTGTGGTTCCTATCTTTTCCAATAGTTACGTTAGAATTCTTGCCATTTTGATGGACCGCTACATTAATCTGAATTAATTCGTTTGGTCGCATATCAGTATTTTTACCTTCTAATGTATTTGTCTCTTCCAATCTCAAGTATAGACTAGCCTTCTGATTGAATTCTTTCATGATGGTCGGTTGTTTCATTTTAATCCATCTCCTAAAATCTGTCTCTGGATGGATCGAGTGGACTAAATCCATGAAAAACATATCCTCATTTGGATTGCTCACTTCGGTGATGGCTATGTTAAAGCGGTTCATGAACAATTTTAGTGATTTGTTGGGCCCTTAGAAGTAACCAGATAGAGACATCACATCCTTTAGCTGACATGTGCAGTCTAAATTGATCTAAGAACTTCCTGGCTAGCTCTTCAAAGGTTGAGATGGATCGTGGAGGGAGTTTGGTAAATCACATGGAGGCAACTCCTTCCAGATAGATGGGGAAACATCTACAACGAACTGCATTTGTTGCTCTCGCACCATCCATATTCCAAATGTACTTGTACAAATTCTGTTGAGGGTCAGTAGTTCCATTGTAGGAGGTCATAGCTAGTGGTATGGTGAATTTCTTAGGGTACTGCCCTCGGGATACTATCGATGAAGGTAGTTCGGTTTGGAGCAGAACCCCAATCATCATCCGGTTTACCTTTGCTTTCTTCCATCAAGCGTCTGACGATGTCCGCAATGTGTGCCTTACTTGTTCGTTCATCCGCAGGTCAGCTGTCAGTAGCTATGCCAAGTGTTTGACTTTGCAAGGCCGGTTGAAGCCTAGGCTCTTCAGTCTTTGGGTGAGTCACTTCTGTAGAGGTCCATTGGCAGGCGGTTGGTCTTGCAGGTGGAGTTGGATCATTTGAGTCCAATTCTCCTTCCTTAAGTTGCTCGCCTTCCTCAGAGTCAGTATCAGCTACTAGTATGTCCTCCAATAGAGTTTTCACTCCTATGTTCATGTTTCCAGTAGGCACTTTTACAGTGGGCGGAGTATTAGCATTTTCCACTATGGTGATGCCTTGAGCTCCACCCATTACTTCCTTTTGCTTCTGTTTTCAGTTTCTTCTACTTGAGCCAGAAACAGAAGAAAGCTCTTGCTCCATAGTAGCTGCGGCTTCGGGTGTCGGTTCTTGGAGTAGTTAGTGATTGGAGAGCTAAGAGAGCATCTATATTTTCCATAAGAGCCTTTTGATTGTTTGCCATTTTCTGGTTAATTTCATTAACCATCCGGTTCAATTCTCCCTTAATCACAAGTTCATGCTGAGTGGAGGATCCCGACACTTGATCTCTAGTGTTAGCTCTAAGTTGCAGGTTATTGGGGTTGTTGACTTCAACTTGCTGAGGGGTTGTTTTTTCACTAGCAATAGTAACTCCTATGGATCTTCGTAAGGTAGTTCTCTTCTTCCCTAGTGCCGTTGGTTTTCAACAACAAACCTTCCAAGTAGGATTTGATGATCTAACTTATGGGCCCATCCGATCCAAAGTAGAGACCTGAATCTGAGCCTAGATTCAGGGTTCTTAGTGAAAGCACCAAAATGTTAACCTAAAAAATGGATCAACACTCTAGATTGAGTGTGAAAGCATCGGCCTTGTTCTTACAGAGGAATAATATAGAAAATAATGTAAAAAGAGTCGAAATAGCAAAAAGACAAGAAGATTTTTATAGTGGTTCAGTTGTTAATGAAGCCTGCGTCCATTTATATCTTTCTATTAGCTGGTCGCTATTACAAGTTGCATCAGATTACAATATGATTGAATCTTCTAAGTCAGATAAAGTCAAAAGTACAAGAGTTCACTAGAGAATCATAGTGAATCCTTAGATGACTATTGTGTGGGAGGAGAAGAGTGAAAAATAATCCCTGTAGAGTTCCACCAGCCAGTCCAAAAGATCCTCTTTATGTTGTAGGTAGATTGTATTTATAGGCACAGGAGAGCAATTGGGCTAGACCGCTTTGCCAGAAGCTTACACTCGATGATACAAAGGTTCTCTAAAAATTTCATAACAATCCAACATAATATGATCGATCACTAGCGATCCATGCACTTAAGGGATTTTTAGGCTTCTTCCTTTGGGTTGCACTCCCTGTCTTATGTAGGTGCTCTCGATGTAATTTCGTAGCTAGTTTCCTTGTTTTGATGACAATTCATGCAGATTGGATTGAACTATGACTAGAATCAGATGGGTCTTCGCTTCTCGAACTAGGTTGCTTGTGAGGCTATGAAACTTGGCAAACGTACTTAGAAGAGATATTGATTCATGATGCAAGAGGTTTGAACGACCCATAAAGCTTCCTTATGGATCACTACCGATCCATGGGTGATGGATTGCTAGCGATCCATCCCCTTAGTGGATTTTTTTGTAATTCTTCTTGAGTGCTTTTGACTTGTTCTTTTGGATGCCTTGTTCAAGTTTCAAGTCATTCTGGCATATTCCCTAGGTTCTAACTCCTATTGAATTCTGCTGGGTTAAAAACCCGGTTAATAAGATCCGACTTTCAAGACCTAGTTTAGATCGTCCTGGTTGACTGGAGCTGTGATTGTCAACTAGGCTAGAATTGTTGTTCCACCTTCTGGCTCTTTCCATCGGTCCATATCGTCGTGGAACTGACTAGGTTGCCCGAGCTAGAGCTAAGGGTGTAGTTGCTATGCGTCCAAAGCCTTAATGTAGAGGGTCCCCTCTACATTTTTCCCTTTCTCCCTTCGCCTCACTTCCTTTAGCTCGATGATGTAACATTCACGGCCAACCACCTGATCTCCTTGCACGATCCCTACTCCGTTCTCTATAGGGAACTTTATAGTTAAGCACCAGGGAGCGATGACCGCTCTATACTCAATCAAGGTTGGTCGGTCTAGAAAAGCATTGTAGGCTGAGTAGATATCCAATACCAAAATAGGCATGATCCACATTCGCTTGTGGCCGCCCTCGCTAAGTACCACCGGTAATTCAACATATCATATGGCTTCGGTAGCCATCCCATTGGACCTCTGTATTCAAGATTTACAAGGTTTCAAGTCCTTCTCTTCCAACATCATTTGATTGTAAGCTTTTTTAAACAAGATATTGACTAAAATCCCACAGTCAACCAACACCTTACGTACGATAACATGACCAATCATCGTTGTGATCACGATTGGGTCAATCGTTGGAGCTTCCACTCTCTCAACATTACTATTCTAGAAAACAACATCGTCAGTCATTGTTCTGCATTGTTTCGCCAGAGTCCCCTCTTTAACAACGAAGCAACTTTCACTCTCCGCATGTTTTATCACACTAACATATTTGTCCATCTTAGCTAGACTCTTATCGGTAAGGTGTGGTCCACCAATAATTGTATTAGTCGCCAAAATCTTTTCTGCCCGCATGAATGCATCAGCACTGGGCTCTGCTTGCCCCCAATGGGAAGACGACCCAGGAGCGTTAGATTTTCCTTGCCCGCCATCCTGTGGGACTTTCATATATTGCTGTAACCTTTTCTTATGAATCAACTTCTCAATCATGTCCCGCAAGTTCCTACACTCGTTGGTATTGTGACCATGAGTTTCATGGAATCTGTAGAACTTGCTTGACTTTCTCTACTTCTCAATCGACTCCCATAGAGCTGGCTTTCTATACTGCTCAGTGTTTTGAGTTGCCGGATATATATATTCTCTATTGAGTTATTCAAATCGGTATAATTGTCATACTTAGGAGTCCTAATACGATTCCTATTATCTGGCTTCTTTTTCTTAGCCCCATCATCATTCTGCTTCCAATTATTGTTTTGGTTACCAGCATTCACATCTACATTTCCAGAGCTTCCTCTGAACTATTTTACAGCAACATTGCTTTACATCACTTCATCCGACTTCCCAGCACCATCCTTCATGGATGCTTCCATGCTTCCTCCACGAGTAAGTACTTATTGGCTTTTCTATAAAAAGCATCCATTGTCGACGGGGGATTCCTTTCCAACCACTCCTCGAACTCCGTATCGGGATGAATCCCCCTAATCAACGCCATCAGCACTATGTTATCCTTAGGATCTGTAACTTCTATCACGGCTGTGTGGAATTGATTCAAGAAATCCTTCAGCAACTCTCTCTTAACTTGGAAGAGGTTTAACAAAGACATCACATGCTTCAGATCGCAGTATGTAAACAAAATTGTTATACAATCTTCTTTTAATAACTCAGCGTAAGATGATATGGACCTCGGTGGAAGCTGATTGAACCACATCGTAGCTACTCCTTCTAAGAAAATTAGAAAACAACGGCATTTCAAGGCATCAGAAGCTTTGGCTGAATCCATATGTCATTCATATCTCTTCAAGTGCTGCCTAGGATCCATCATTCTTCTGTACAATGACATAGGTGGCATTGCGAATCTCCGGGAGTATCTCCCACGTAGAATGTTTTCTATAAATAGATTCTGACTAGGAGAGGTACCCCATTCATCATTGCTCCTGAAATGATTTTTGCTAACAAGACCCCTGACCATATCCTCTAGGTAGTCTGGGTCAACATGTTCGATTGAACGACGGTAATCAGGTTCTGCCTCAAGTGTTCGGACCGACAAACGCTCTTGAGGAGGTTCTTGATACATAGGTTATCCATACTCCGAGAGATTCATTCGTCCAACGGTCCTCTCTGTTTGATTCCTGTGAATAGCATCATCAGTAGTAGCATGATTTTCTAGATTCTAACCACCAACAGCATGTCCTATAGCCAAGTCCACGCCGCCTTCCAAAGGATGTGCTTTGGGGCCACTATTGGAGGGGTCGGTATCGACCCCTAATCTTAGGTCGGTACCGATCCCCAAACTTGAGCCTAGGGCTCATCTTCCACCCTGATATGATGCTTCAACAACATTTTGAGTATTCTTCTACTTCCTGTCCCTCCATCTTTGTTCGGATGATAGGGAACTTTCTAACTTTGAACTGGAATCTCTTCTACTCCTCCTACGACTATTCTGGGTCAGTTCATTCAGCAATTTAAGGCTCTGCTACATTGTTTGATTCATCTCATTTTGACTAGCCTGGAGTCTATCTTCCATCTGCTTTATCATCCTATCCATCTCCATTCTAGCCACAACTTTAGCTGGACTTTGGATCTCAGGTTGAGTTGGTTGGACAATTCCATCTCCATGCTAAGAGTTCTGATTCTCAACTTCAGTAGTAGCTCGGGAATTGGTAGAACAGTCTCTTCTTGATGGGACTATGGAAGGCAACTTCTCTTAGATTATTAATAATCCGAGTAGTAGTAAATAAGGTAGGAAAATTGGACCCATCTCTTGGAATTAAGAAATCCAATAGTAGATGATGGATCCAAATAGCCTGAGAATTTGGGTTTTCAGTGAAAGCCCCAAAATGTATAAACCAAAAATGGAAGAAACATCTAGAAGTTTATGTAAAGAATAAACTATGAAGAAATGTAAATGGAAATGAGGAATAAACAAGACACAATCATTTATAGTTATTCAACAAAGCTTGGCGTCTGTCCACTTTAAGATTTTATTGCTTATTACTGACTTGGAGGCAGAAGTTCTTAGGGTGGTACAACTCTGACACCTTGATTTCAGAATTATAAGAATATATAGTAGAGTAGAATTAGAGCCAAAAAGATCCTAAAAATGAGGCCTACCTTCCTATTTATAGAGGTGGAGGCCTAAAATTTCGTACAAAATACCTCTAACCCATTACCCATGATTTAGACCAATTCTCCCAAGAACGTAGGTGCCAACTCATCAGTTTGTATGGGTCGGTATGACTTCAAAGTTAGGGTCGATACCAACCCATAGAATGACCAATGTGGCCGCCTTCAACTTATCATCTTGGCTCGTCTTTTGGTTAGCTTTGTGATTCCATAGTTGTTTGCACTATATTAGCTTGCTTATGGGTCCAAATAACGGAGTTATGGAAGAACAGAGTTGCGGCTTCAAGTGTTCGTAGAGATTGATGGAGAACTGCGTTGGATCAACAAAACGACATTGGAAATTGACTATTGACATCAAGTAGGACTAGTAGGCAAAAAATGGGTCCCCCAAGTGAACGAAATAGGGGTCAGTACTGACCCATAGGTAGGGGTCGGTACTGACCCATAATATGGGTGGACCCATGTTGCTTTGGTCTTGGGTTGTTCCGGCATCGACCTTACGACTTGTTTGCATTTGGTTTCTAGACTCTTGGGCTATCTCACCGGGCTTCGTGCCTTGATAACTCCAAGTACGGCTCATCCAATCTATTCGAATTTGGCCTACTTAAAAGGCCGAATAACAATCCCAATCTTATTCTAGAGTAATACAATACGAAATATTATAGTATGAGAACTGCACCGAATATAGCAACTGAATGGGTACAACGACACGTAAAGCATGAAATGTTAACAATTCGAGATAACATAAGAGATGCAATTTTTGCAGCATGAACGCATTGAACCATTGTATGATTTTATCTGTACTTACTACTATTGTATATAATAACTAATTTTCATTTATTTAGATTTTTGTATTGTTCTGTCATTTTAATTAAACACATATTACACATCAAAAAATATATTAGTTAACTACAAATCAAATAAATTAAAAATCATATTTTAAATACCACATTCAAAAGTACCTAGATGCTTTCTCCCTTCCCTGCCCTCTCCTAAATGCCCCGCTAAGGACGCATCCATCGTGAACTCTTCGCGTCTTCATGTTTTACAACACAAATAGCATTACACCTAAGTATGGCATTCCTGTAATATATTGCATAACGACTATTCCTGATCTCCGAACCTCCACCGAACATCCAGCTAAAAACCCCAAATTAAAAAAATAATTAAAAAGAAATGCAAGAACATCGTTAAAATATATATTTAAAATTGATATGGCAACGACAACAATGGCGACGGCACTTGGTGTAGCAATGCTTCTATACTTCGTGTTAAGTCGTCGAATTTCGATGAAAGAGGAGGTGGATATAGACGGACGAGCGGATCTGTCGAAGGAGGGGGAGAGGTCACTGGGTCGGCGAAGGAAGATTGTGCGGCGTCCGGCTCATGCTCCTTCCACGTGGAGGGAAGCAGCAGCGACAGTGGCGGAGACTATGCGGTTCACATATTCCGAGACTTTGGGAAAGTGGCCTATCGGCGATTTGGCGTTTGGGATAAAGTATTTGATGCGAAAACAGGTCCGATTTCTCCTTTTGATCTCCACATTTTGGGCCTTTAATATCTATTGAAATTGTTAAGATAGTATAGTTGTTTGGATTATTAAGAACTTAAAAAAAGGTCTACATCATCTGATTTTGTTATTGTCTTGTAATTAGGGCATCTCCAACCGTGGAGAATAATCATGATATTAGTATGAATATGTAAAATTTTCCAACAACATGCTCTTCAACACTCGTAGTATTATGAAAAAAATTACAATTGAGATTATGATTCCGGAACCATTCGATTTGGGAGTACAAATGGAAGCATGCGTTGTTTAAGAACCATCTGAAATCTTAAGAGCACATTGAACCAATACCTTGATTTGGCGAACTATGTGTCCGCGTTTAAGCACAACGCATAAACCTCATTTTTGGATGCATGAGCTCATCTTTGGATGCTTGAGGAATAAGAGACTAAGAGTTCATCTTTTGTTGCTTGCTAATAAAGCATCCGACTATGGACTCTTGTTGAAGAAGTGTTCACTTGCTCAAATGGTTACAAAAAGTAACTGATTACAAGGCAAAGTATTACAAAATTTGATATTATATCTCGTAATTGGTTGAAGATGCCTTGGATTCTATTTTTATGTTGTCTACTTTTCCATTTGCAATAAAGGGACTATAATTTTATAACCGAATGATAAAGAGTAGGTTATCCCTAATTAAATGATGTTAATTTTATAGTATCTGGAAGCTTTTTGTTTGATTTTTGATAGTTTGATTTGATTTTTTTATATATTTTTGTAAAACCTTGAACTTTAAAATACAAAGTTTGGAACTTTTTTATAGAATAAGAGTGATACTTTATCCAAGTAGAGAATGTCTCAGGGTTCAAACCTAAAACCACTGGAACCTCAGTCTAGAACATCTTACCAGTTGCCATTTGAGCCAGTGGTCTTTGACAAGTTTGAAACTTTTCATTTTTAAAAGTTTTCAAGTATGGGAATATTTAAGTACATATATTTTTAATGTTGAAAAGTTATATAATTTTTTGACTAAAAACAGAGAAGTTTTAGTTTTGAAAATCTGGTTTAGAATGATTTGAATTTTGAATTTAATTTAAACTTTCTAATTTAAATTTCGAAAATATGGTTTGAAAATGCTGAATTTGGACGACTTTGGAGTAAAAACAGTGTTAGATTTTAAGAACTTTGAATTTTATTTTATTTTCAATTTTATTTTTTTGGGGCTTTTGAAATAAAAGGAAGATAATTAATTTTAAGGAAAAATTAATAAATGAAAAGAGACTTTGGTCACTGAAAAATATCATCACACTATGCACACACACCCAAGTTTTTATTTTTCAAAATTTCCCTTTATCTAATCATGCATCTTGTCCACTGGTGTAGCTATGAATTTGGATTGGCGTGGTTACAACTTAGAAAAAAAAGAAAGAAGAGATCTGGGGCAATAGCTATTACCCTTTTAAAGCCAAATAAAGTGAACATCAGAAATTAAATCTAGACAATAAGCATCCAACAAGTTATTCTAAATCTAGTTAAAAAAAATCACTCAAACTAAGCAGCATCATAGAAGCAAGGATACCCAATTGTTAATGCTATGTTATTTTGAAGATAGAATCAACTAATCATCAAAGTTTGAAGATTTAAGGATATTTTTTCTTATTGGTTATGCATTCTTTTAGTTAATAAGCTGGGTTGTATACACTTCGTTTTAACCACTTATTTAATAATTAAATTTGATAATTGAAATAATACATTTGATGTGTAAATATACTTGTTGGGGAAAATGACATACAAACAATTATCTCTTAATTAATACAATGCATCTATTATCATTATAGTTTTTGATTGGATTCATGATAAGGAAAAGTACTGAAATGGATTGTTGAAAGTATATATGCATGAAAGTATGTTGTGTGTCAACAAAAAGCACCATGTGCTTGATGGTTGAATTCATTTTTTGTGTAGAGCATAAATTTTGTCTTGTAGCATGTATTTTCTTACTTTGTAGCATATAACATATTTGTCCTTTTTTGTCGCTCCATTCGATTAGGTGACTTAAAAAACTTCTTTGACTTTATTATATTCAGAAACCTTACTTAGTCAAGTGACAACAGCAATCTCTATCTCCCTCCGCCTTTGCCCTTATCC
Source organism: Allium fistulosum (assembly GCA_030737815.1). Lineage (NCBI taxonomy): Eukaryota > Viridiplantae > Streptophyta > Magnoliopsida > Asparagales > Amaryllidaceae > Allium > Allium fistulosum. Next base: position 1,118,188,359 of record CM060904.1, on the reverse strand, counting down.
AATATGTTTTTTCCCTTCAACACATAAAGTATAGAAAAATTTAATTGTAGAGATCCTAAATTAATCGAAAATTGATACTCTTACTAGGAAACTTATGGTATAAAAAATAACTTTTGTACAATGTGTTAATCACACACTTCTTATGATTAATTTTATTTTTCCAAAATTCTATGTTGTTATAATGCTAATTATCTGGGTTGGTGGTTCATATGCAATATTGTTTTTAAATAGAAGAAATAGAGAGCTTTTACAAGGAAATTGTGCTACCACATCTCGATAAAGAAAATCCTTGCTAAATACACTACAGGGTAAAATGAAATGAGTGATATGGTGTATATAACAATGCTCAAGAAAATTTATATTGTGATTTTTCTTTTTACATCCACCTGTGTAATTTATGTATCACATCTGCTATTTGCTATGCGACTTAAGATCCTGGCTTATGAAGTATGATGAACATATTATACTGCCATTTGCCTTTTTGAAATTAAAGTAAACGGTTAGGACTATCCCAAACCATCGCATCAACGTGTATGTAATACGCATGTATATTCCATGTTGAATGCCTTTCTCAGTAAATACATTTACAAACCATGTCTATCTTCTCTATATACGATGAACTAAATAATCTTATTCAGAATAATTTCATGACTCATGCGGTACGATAGTGCTTTAAACCAATAAAAAAATTCTGAAGAAGATTATATGTCTATTTCGAAGAATCAAGCAAGAAATCACATATAAGATAAAACACTAAATGAACAAATTAAAAACACCAATGTAACGAATTTCTATTGACATTAGAATTATCTTTCACGGTTGAAACTAAATAGTATGATCGTCATCCTGACCTTAATCTCAAATAACCGTTCGACCACGTGAATTCTCATTACTCACATATTTGCATCATTATATCTCCTATCAATTTTTTTTAGATTATTTAAGTGCACATCATTAAAAATGAATAGTTTGGTGCAATGTGCAATTTTCGATTAGAACACTGGAATTCCGTCCATTCCAGTTCGGTCCCGACTCCTGACATGAGTTAAGATGCAAAACTCAAAATAGCGACTGATGCTTTTTTGGATGATCGGGTCAATGTTGATTCTATCCAATATAGCCCAAGCACAAACTAGACAAAATTCCATAACATTTGTACCATAAAGTAAATATTTAAAATCAAATAGCCATTAAAAATGTTAACAATCTTGAATCTACCCTTTAAAGACTTGGTGTCGTATTTTTAGTTATGTAGTCATTTGGAATATTAGCAACACAATCACTATAATAATCAAACATTTAACATGTCCAACACAAATGAAATAAACATCCAAACACATCAATGTTACACTGCCCAAACTAAAAATAAAAAATCGAGTGTTCAAAAAATGTACCGAAGTATAGAAGAGCACTAAAAATGCCTGAAAGCATCTTTATGACATCTATGAAGTTAGATGTCTGTATTTTGATAGATAAAGACATAGGTGCGACATCCCTAAAAGTATTCATCATTTTGTCATCTTGACTGTACTTGATGGCTTAAAAACTGATATGACAACATAGATTGCAAGTTAGCTTGACTAGAAATATGCACTTTCTGGATCTATGTATATATACCACTTTGTTTTAATATAGGTCTTTATAATTTATTTTTTTGTAACAATAAAGTAACCATATAATCCTTTCTTCATTACAGTTACTTATATTTCTCGACAGATTAAAAAAATATTAACATCACAATTTTGTTTGAGAATTGTAAACGACATTATGACACGCTTGTAATGGTCGATTTTGTGTTCTAATAAATATCTCGTAACACCAAATAAATTGTATGATCACTCATTGTTATGGACAAAATTTTCACATTTAATAATGGGGTATGAGTGTTACAGAATGATATTTTAAATGAATGATGAAAACTGATCGAAGTCACTTACGAATCCAACTAAGAACAAAGAATCCATGACCACTACAAATAAGAGTTAGCTTAGTGAACAAAAAGCGTTGAAGAATGAGTCATCGAAGAGATCATGGCCATCCAAATGTCACGAACTTTAATTAATGATAGTTGTTAGCATAGTTTTTAACTACACTAACCCTAGATAAAAATAGGGTCTTGGTGTTAGAGGCTAACCCGAGAGCTTAAGAGTCATATAATAATATCTTTGTAAGGTTTAGTTGCTGAAAACATGTAATATCTTTGTAAAAGGCATAGTATAACAATAGCTAAGAACATTTGAAGTGCAATAGAGAAGGTTTTGTTGCAATCCGGGCCAAAAATATCATCATTTAAAGAGTGGTTAGATTAATCGAATTGCCGCTAAACCAACTCATCTATATAGAAGAAAGAGGGGGTATGAAGTGATAAAGCTACTGAAGATCAAAGTGATGGTTGGAAAAGTTGTATTATAAGAGTAAGAGAATGCAAAATATGAGCACAAATCGAAAGTGAAATCTACGTTACCTGGTACGCAGAACGATTCAGTATGCAGAACGAAAATGAGAACGGAAAACGTTACATATAGCGGAGCGCAATACATTGAGGGCATGTTTAACTGGAATGCTTAGCTAGAACGAAATACGCTTAGCCGAAACGTGGAATATTTTTGAAAATGCTCTTTTTATATATTAATCTCTATAATATTGTTGTTAGGATAGACACGAAGTAAAATTATTCTTGTATAAATAAACATTACCTATAATGTCCATTTTCAACTAGTTATAAGTTATAGCTTATATCAATTAAAGCTAAATAAAGTTGCAAAATATTCATTGCATAAATGCTAACATCATGTTTTTTTAAGACTCTATTTTGTGGTTTAAGTAGTTGAAAATTATAACAAAATTACTTTATATTTGTTCCTTTGTCAGTTCTTGATGATGACCCTGTTGCATGAGCGTTAATGTTGCATTGAAACAACATCATCTTTTTCAAATATACTATAATTATTATTAATGTTTTTCTTTTTTCAAATACCATGTTTTTATGTACTAATTTTTTTTTAAAAAACACGTGGAGAAATAATTTTTTTTGAAAGATAACTATATGAAAAAGAGAATAATATATGAGTATAAATGAAGAGTTAATTAGTGCATGTAGATTACTATACATTATTATGGTGATTGAAAGTTGAAATAAAGCATATAACAAGATTTTTAGTCTTTTCAGGGCTGATTTGAAATCATTTTTCATTATTTGTTTACATTTTCATTAGGGAATTGTTATCACATGACGTTTTATATTTTGAAATCATTATTATTGCATACATAAAATAATACAATTAAAATCGTCAAAATAAACATTTTGGAATATTGAATTAAACGTTTCAGAACGTAAAAATTAGTACATCAAATCACGTCCACATGTTGTGTCAGAACACTGGTGTGTTGCATTTCAGAATGCACGTACCAAAACAGAATATGATAGCTGAAGTGTAAATTGTAGTAACATGGTGAAACAGAGAGGATACGGAGGTTGAATCAGGTGGCTAGGCAATTTTGGGTTGTCTAGATGGTTGGCTCGGCTAAGGGGCTCACCCTTTGCCAATCCAAAAATATGGGTCGACCATGAATATCCGACTCACATGGATATACCCGAGCCATCACATGTAGCCGCACATGTTTTTATTTGGACATCCTGTTTGAGCTATGAGATTTATGTTCTTACCGGCGGAGATATTGGTAGAAATTAATTGAAACTTTAGAGTTTATGAACACACACCTTTGACCAATTTGATTCGATAGAGAGATAAACCAGCGGCTCTTTCCATCGTGCAAGCAAGATTGGTTGGATTATCATATTTTGCTGTTATATATTCACTTATGTAGCTTTCTTGATTGCCTTTACGTCAGAAAAATTTGTTTTAGTTAGTTCTTTTTTATCATGTTAGCAACAATCTCATTTCTTTCAATAAAAATGGGGTCTGCTTCTTTTATTTTTACATCTAGAATCCAAACTGTATTATTGATAATAATATGAACTGAACATTATGACAAGAAAATGTTTGATTTAGAGGGAGAAGAAATCATATAAATTGAAACAGAAACATCATTTGATTCGTCGATCCTTAAAAAAAAGAAATTAGCAAGGTTCCTTCTTTGAGTGAAGAATGGAAAATTCATGGAAAATTGCAATCCTCACCACGTAATAGTGCATCTATACGTCTTTATCGAAGTTTTTTGACTGGAAAACTTAGAGCTGACCATCGAGACTGTAGACTATCCAGACATATACCTTGAGAAATAGTTCATGAATGTTTGTTATTCAGCGCAACAAGATCTAGTTGGTAAGGATAAAAATCACATTTCTGGTTTCTACCGATCTTTATGATCATAGAGCATCGAGGAGCCCTCTTTGCCATTTTGTATAAGTAGACTATTTTATTTGTATAGACATGGTAGAGGAAACACCTTAGTACACACAGACGACCCACTCAACATACGCAGTCTCTCAATTTATCCAGCATCCTAACTTACCTAACCTCTATTAGCATCCCAGCCGCTCCAAGTCACCTAGCAGGGCCACTCTCTAGGCACGGAGAATCGGTCAATGTAGACCGGTTCTCACTCCTGATTTTCAGGATCGAAATGAATTCAAGTTCAAACAGCAAAGAGAGATCTTTTCCATCTGAAAGCCAGGCCTTAGACATCCTAACTATGTCTATAAATGCCAAACGAGATTCAACAGATAACAAATTGATTTGGCCATTAATGGAGCTCCGGCGAACTCGAAACTCAGCCGTTTTCAATGTATTCGAGGATATTGTGCTGTAATCAATCCAAATATAGTGGAATCAGTAATAAAAAACATAAAGTGGATGTAGTTTTGATTAATGATCGAATCATTATAATAATTCTTATGTTCCTTTCATTTTCTGTTTGTTTTTCACTTGATTATACTGTGTTCATATATTGATTGCTGTCCCGTTTCAAATAGTACTGAATTTCGATCATCTTACAACCCGACAATCCTTCTGATTGAAATTTAAGTCCATGATCATCTACTAGATCTTGGGCTCAACAAGCAGTTGTTTTTCGGGTGTATCTATTTTTGAGACAAACACTCAGATACAAATTATTATTACATTTGAAAAAAAAATGTTCATATTTATAGTCTATTTAATCAAACAATTTTAGTTATGACTTTATGAACTTTTGAATATTGTTTACCACATGGTTAATGATATATTGAACATTTGTTGATTATGATTGTAAGTTTCAGATGGAAACTTATATGTGTTATATCATACAAGAGTTTTCCTTAAGAGTATTTCAAGGCTTGTTAGATTATTGGCGTCAAATTATATGTTGACCATTATCTTATGATTGTATGTCAGTGGATTTACGTAAGCTCGACAATTATCTCATTCAGCTTTGAACCCAAACTGGGCTTGAATAGTTGCAAATACACCACCAAGGTGTTGATCAAGCATGAATATTCCTTAAAATTTTCGCTAATCATGCCCCAACTGAATTCCAAATTCCAACACCTATGTACATAGAATGCACATTAGACACATATCTGGGCCCTCTTGGCTGTATTAAAGTTCCAGTACATTTTTTTATTAATAAAACATCCTGTTGCTACCCTAGTGTTCATCCGCAAAGTTAACTTATTTAAAGTACCTAGTTTTAATTAATTGCGTAAATTAGACATGCATGTACATACATTTATGTATGTATGTATCCATTTATAACTTGTCGAGGGATGGAGTTGACCCCTAGTACCTACTTTACCTTATATTTTTGTGGAATTGAGCTGCTCATTGTTACTGTGATATGGTATATCTCCATAATATTGCCAACACCCCAAATTTATATGTGATGAAATTAAACAACTTACAGTAGACTGCTAATTCAGGGTAATCTTCAAATTTCTAGTGAATTTGCGGAGAATAATTTTCTACAACTAAAAGGTCCGGAAATAATGGATGAGCTAAATCATCTCATTAGGCTATTGAACCTCTGCATGCTATTTTCGAAGAAACCATTTCCTGTCTTTTTAGAATCTGCTGGTTTTGTAAAAGAAGATGTTCTTATTCAGGAACCTAAAGCAGGCGTAAGTACATGCTACGTTACTGCATATTTTGAAATTTATTGGAATATTGTTGAAATTTTGCTAAATTCTAAGCAGTTATTGAGGCCTGCTTTCACAGTTGTACGTGATAAAAGTTCAAAAGGCTTTCTTCTATTGATTCGGGGTACACATAGCATTAAAGATACTTTGACCGCAGTGACTGGTGCTGTAGTGCCATTTCACCACTTAGTTTTACATGAAGGTGGTATCAGCAATTTAGTGCTTGGATATGCACACTGTGGAATGGTTGCAGCTGCCAGATGGATTGCAAAATGCACAGCTCCGTACCTCCTTAAAGCAGTTGAACAACATCCAGATTACAGCATCAAGGTAATTTACTCTGACTTTTATCTTTCATGGTTGGTGCAACTGGATGTAAACTTTTGATGTTATCAAACATAAAAGGTTGTCTACCAAGTTGGTCGTGTGTAATTTCTACGTCTTGCTTGTACACTTATAAAATGTTTTTCTGATATCATCATTTTATTGTGGTCAATATTTTCGATATACCCTAACCTGTATTCTCAAATTAGATTCTTCCCATGTATTAGATTATTGGCCATTCATTAGGCGGTGGAACTGCTGCACTTTTGACGTACATTCTTAGAGAACGTGAAGAATTCTCTTCAAGCACGTGTGTTGCATTTGCACCAGGTATGTTTTTGTACCATCTCACACTGGGCTGTGTTGTTGAACCTATTTTGTCTGATCTGAAGTTTTCTGCATTTAAGTTTGTTAATTAACATGTGTATTCTATGTTTGGAAATGGAAAAGCATTTGTAGGCAAATATATCTGATATGTTGTTATGCCTCCCCACACAGCCCCCTTCATGCTTGCAATTTTCTCATTTCTTTTGCAATCCATCTTATGCATTCTGTAATAAATATTTATTTCTCGTGTCTTAAGAAAATTATTTAGTTGGTAAAAACATTTGAAATGCGTGAAAAATATCAAATACGCTCTGTAGATTTTTATCAATTGTATTGATATGTTACAGTAAATTTAGCATGTTGATCACTGGACAAAACACCATCTAGTTCTAGATAAATGAAAATAGGTATTCAAAAGGTGCATGTTGACAATACAGTTTATACTCTGTCTTCATTTTGACTTGACTGATATTTTAATGATTGATTCAAACATTGTGCTAGCAGTACTGAAGTTCTTATTATCTCTAAGAATATTGGGTTGATGCTCCCTGTGTGTTGGTAACACATTACACATGCATTTATGCTTTCTGGTAGTGGTAATTTTATATATCTTGTTATATATCTAGCTGCCTGCATGACATGGGACTTAGCAGAGTCAGGAAAACACTTCATCACTACTGTTATCAACGGTTCAGATATGGTGCCTTCATTTTCAACGGCGTCTATTGACATTCTTCGTTCTGAGGTACTTACTCCCTATGTTTCAATCAATGTATGTGCACTTTTTGTATATTTGCATGACATTAAGGTAGACTGATTGCTTCAGTCTAGGTAGCAGCTTATTGAAGAAATTACACTTGTTTGGTGAACTTGGTCGTGAGGCTTTTACAGCTGTTGTAATAGTATTTGTTACCGAAGTTTTATTTTGTCATCTTCGCCCTCAATATTGTAAGGGAATTGTAAGTTCTCAACCTTTGAGATATGTCAAAAAATGTGGCGTTTATATGAACAAGATCGATGAATGTGGAAAAACAGTAGAAAGATGAATTTAAATCATTAATGTAATTTATTATTAAATAAACAGCAAAAATAGGTTGTAAAAATTCCAAATAATCCTCTCTACATCTTCGTGTAGTTATACTAGTAACGATGTTACTTTAAACGAAATTTCTCAACCATCTTTGCATTTTGTCAAAAAATAGTGGCAAGAATGATTTCTTTTTTAAAAGGTAGTGAAATTTTTTACGACTAATTATGTAAGGGCTTCAAGTTTTTGCACAAAAGTCTTGACCTGTTTCACTTAAAAGCCCTAACCTTGGTAAAGAAAAATTCTTTACCTTTTTTTTTCTTATCATTATTATGCTATTTTGCACATTAATTGTTTCCACCACTTTTTTCTGTTTCTATTCACCTTGAATTCACAACCAATTATCACAATGATGTTTGCAAGATCACCTGATTCTTACATGCTAATACCGTGGCAAGAGGTTTTATTTGGTAGTAAATCTTAAAGTAGGTTCGTTAATTTCATTATACATACATCCTGCTTGGGGCAAGTTGGCCCATCTTCTACGGATAATGCTATGAGTAAATATGTGATGCTATTATGCTTGCCTAATACCTCTACTTCTGTCTTATTTTCTTCTTATTCTCTTGGATATAATAACATGGAAAAATCTAAGAGAGCTTTTGGCAATCATCCTTGTTATATTTCAAAAGCCACAAAACATCTTTCCCAGTCAAATTATGCAGATCCATCCCATATTTTTAAAACTACTGTAACCTAATTATTAAATTACCATCAAAAAACCTAAATTCTGTACCGTTCTCAAACGGTTTCATTTTCTCGACTGATTGTTCTACGTTCATGTTATTTTAACTGGGAACAAGAAATAAAAATAAAAAACAATCATCGAACGTAGAGATCAAAATCAAAAAAAGATGCAAAACGAAAAACACTGGTTTTTCTTTCGCTGTAATCTGTTAAAAAATGTATATAGAAATATTTAGAGAGGAAATATGCATTCATTCTGCAAATATTTGCAAATGAATGCATATAAAAACATTTTTAAATAAAATTGAAACTACTTGCAATCATATGCATGTTTTTCCAAAAAAATTGCAAAATTAGTGGAAAAAAGGGTTTAAAAAAGTATGGTACTGGGAAAAAAATTAAATTCGTGAGAAGTCATTATAAAAGAAATATTAAAAAATATATTCAAATAAACCTGAATCGAGTTGAAAAGTTCGATAAATCTTAATATTAGGGTTCACATACTAGAATCATATGTCAGGATTCGTTTATGAGAAGAAGGCAAAATCAGAAAATCAAATTACAAAAGTAATTACAGGTGACAGCTTTGATAAGTTTGATTGTGAGGGGTTTTTTCAAAGATGAAATCTGAAAACAAGGGTGTCACCCAAATTTTCATAAAATTTGGTTAACCTTGATCTTAACCTTAAGCATCATAGATTTACATTATCTTCGATACTAGTTAACGTTGTAATCTAAGGTATTTTTTTGCTCTTCATAGCCAACGACAGGTTCTGCAATATGATTTGTAACTTTCAAAGCATAGTTTATCCTTCACATTCCTGAATAAGCTCTTACCCAATGCACAAAGCTGACGCATCCAATCGTTATCTTAATTATTAATGAAATAAGTATAGTATGTATGCTTTGTATCCAGGTAACTGCATCGTCATGGTTAAATGACCTGAGAGATCAGATCCAGAATACAAGGTTTTTGAATGTAATTTATCGTTCCGCATCTGCGCTGGGCTCGCATCTCCCATCCGTATCTAGTGCAAAAGCTAGGGTTGCAGATGCTGGTGCACTTTTTCGTCCGGTCTCAAGCAGCACTCAGGTATATTTTTTTAACAGATGTATAACTGGTTGCTCTGTGTGTGTAAGAGATGTGAGAGAAAGGTGGGATCCGTAGTCTCCTCATTATGTAGCCTCCTCGTAGCCTCTTTCATCTATTTTTTTTAAAACCCAGGAGAACCCGACGGGCCGCTAAACTCCTAAGGAGGGTATAGTAAAGCCGTCCGCTGATCCAAACCCCCATACCCCTGGATAAATTCATATAAGATAGGAAAACGCATGGTGGGAATCGAACCTGTGTCCTTTTACCAGAACCCAAGCCTCCTTTCCACTGTGCCGCATCCACGGACAGCCTCTTCCATCTTTGGTGTATAAAATGTGAAACGAAACAAGTTTTGTAAACATATTCTATTTGATGTCGAGTGCACAAAAATTTGGATCATTTTGAAACTTCAATTCCTTCAAAATCATAAATCAACATGAACCCCATATATACATACATATACATAGATACATATATACAAATATACACATACATACATACATTATATCTATATCATAGATTGAAAATGGAATTTTGAGACAGTGGCAACTTTTGAAACGATCTAAAATTTTATGTAGACGATCTTGACATCAAATGGTTTATATCTATAAAAGTATGTTTCGTATTGATTTTTTTTACAAAAATAAATAAATAAAAAAACAACGTAATGAGATTACGAAGGAGGCTACGAAAGGAGGGGATTAGGAATCCCGTCTCTGGAAAATTCTATTTGGACATAATTTGTAGACACAAATGATAACACAAAATGCAAAAATAAAAGTTTCATTTTGATACTTAGTCAAAATTACGTTTCCAATTAATGATTAAAATATATGTATTCAATGACTCATATGGACTTATGATTTTTAATAAGCTAAAAGTTTTATAGATGATCCAATTTTTTTGCATAGATGATCTTAATAGCAAAAGGATTGTATTTACAATTTTTGTTTCATTTGAAACTTTTGGGCACAGAAAGATGGAAATAGTATATAAGGAAGGGATTATGGATCCTACCTACATACATGTGTGTGTGCATTCAAACTTTATAATTGATGTTTAGAGAACAGGTAAATAGGCACGAGGAAGAAGTTGCAAAAAAATTTAGTTTCAGGGACAACAAGTTTGTTTTTTAGTCTGAAGGACACTTTTTAGTGTAAACTGAAAATGATAGTTACAACTATCATTCTGTGATTTACACTAAAAAGTGTCATTCAGCCTAAAAAACAAACTTCTTGTCCTTGAAACTAAATTTTTACTAACTTTTTCATTGAGACTAAAAACCCCGAATGTAGTAATAACCCTAACCGTATCATTTAAACCAAACCGAACCGAACAGTTCGGCTTATTTAGACATTCTTTTTGTTCAACAAATCTGCATTTGAAAATTTTAGTGTACGTTTTACTTTTGTGTTTATAATGGTCCATATTCGCAAAAGTGAAATCACTGAAACTGAAGTATGTTTTTGACTATTGTGGCAATATCTTAGAGCAGTCTTGATTTGACCTAGGTATAAACACGTAATTACGAGATTTAGAAACTATCCTATAATGATTAGTTTTAATAATGCAACAAAATACTCTTATTGGATAATTAGATCAAATCATATTGCAAACTGGTATATACTGTCAAAACCAAGGATGAAATCATACATCAATAAGAGAAGGTTCAAGATGTTGGGATTTGATGTCAAATTAGCATAAAGAGGATTTATAGTCTCGCTTAGCCTTTTGTTGAAACCCAAATATCCAAACAAAATAAGACTACATCCGATTATTTGATTGGTTCACTAAGTTCGAACCAAGAAATTCTCATGATGATTTGTTTAATACAGTTATGATATATTGTATAGGTTGTGATAAAACGAGCACAAAGTGCAGCACAAGCAGTTGTCACGAGTCGCGCCACTCTCTCTTCCTGGTCATGCATGGGTGCCCGTCGACGCACTGTAAGTGCTGTATCAAGTGCCGAGCCTGACAATAGTCACAATACCATGTACGTCGAAACATCACCTGACAGAGTAAATTATGGCCAAAACACTGTGGAAACCGAAGATGATAATAACATATCCGAATCCGAGTTGTGGTTTGAACTCGAAAAAGAACTAGAAAGCCATGATGAAGAAGACATGCAAGCTATGGTGAAGGAAATAACCAAGGAGGAAACTGAGGTTTTGAAAGAAGCTGTAGAAAATAATCAGCCAACAATGCTGGATTCTTTCATGGATAGCGAGCAATTTTACCCTCCTGGTAAAATCATACACATGGTTGTTGCAGCCCGCGAAGATGGTGATACTGAAAATGAGGGTGCTATTGGTGTATATGCTACACCTAGAGATCTTTATAACAAAATTAGATTGTCACCTAGCATGGTGAACGATCATTACATGCCTATGTATAAGAAAACTATGGAGCTTTTGATTGATAAACTTGGGGAAGATGAAGATGGACATAAGCTCAAAGAGGTTGAAAGTACAAGCTTGCTTACATAGCACACTTCTATTTTCATGTTTATAACTTGAAATGATACAAATGGTGCATTGACATACTTTTGCATACTGGCATTACTGTACATTGAATTGTTACCTATTGCCTAATTTGAATGAATTATCTATCATATAATGTTAAGTATATAAAAGAAATGTAATATTCAGCTAACCTTATTTGGATGTTTGTTTCTAAGTTCATACTGCAAAGTTTTATGGATTTTAATTGGAGATAGAATTTCATCAAATAAGTTTTGGACAGCATTTTGGTTTAGGTCCTTGTTTAAAAGAAACGTTAATCTCAAATCTCTTCCATGAAATGGTGCAAGTTCATGTCTTTTTTGTACCAACACCAAGTTTATGCAAGCTCAATTCTTTTATTTTTTATTTTTATTTTTTTCTAACTTTAACACCAACGCCAACTTTATGTAAATTCAAGACTTTTTATATTTATAGAACGTTATCCAAGATGAAGTTAACGTTGATTTTTTATCTTTTTTTTTTGAAATGTCAATATGTGCAAAACTAATATTACCACTGGAAAGAATTGAAATTTGGCGAAGTTTGACTGTTTAATGATGCTATAGGTGTCCTTGATGGATTGGTGGTGGTAACATGTTCTTTTTTGTAAAGGTTCAAACGCTATTGAACTAAAAAAAAAATCAATACAGACGGCCCTAGTAGGGCTTTTAATAACATCATATATTGCACTTGTTTAAAAAAAATTTCAAGGAAAAATATTAATAGTGATAATAATACTAAAGCAAGTTCTATTTATATCTCACTTTTCGCTCTTTCCATCCCACTATTTAGACAAAAAAATATCACATTTCATATTTAGGTTTTACCATTATTTACACATACATCCTTCATGACTACACAAAGAATGTATAATCCATATTTATTTTTTCATTTTCATCAAAAGTGCAATTTAAGGAGAAAAAAAACAAGTTACACTAAAATTCAATTCAAAAACAGTTGTTTAGTAAATTAGATTTAATACAATATATTGCACCAAACTAGATTGGTTAACCTTCATCATACACTAGGTTTCCTAACATGTCAATTGTCCAAGAGGTAAGGCTTGTATCAATTCATAATTAGCAGAACATATCGTTTAGAAGAAAGTCCTAAAATCAATAGATGGTAAGAGAAAGAGAGGTAGAAAAAAAAAAGAAAAAGGCAAACCTGGTATAAAATAACATAATCTTCTTCGAATCATTATTACATTTTTCGACACTAGTGCCTTCTTCAAATATATACTTTTTATAATATTTTTTCATGGTTACCGTACACAAAATAATTGAAAAGTAGATTATGATATGAAAATTCTAATAACATGACATTTTGGAATAATTTTGCACAAACGTAAACTAGTTGTTATATTTTAAAAAATTGTAGTGGGTGACAAAAGAAAAAGTAGGGCAATAATATATCTATGTTATGTGTGGTTCATTTTGTAGTAGACTGAGTGTAGATTGGATTATAATTAGTCTCGCATTGCAAGATATTCTAAAGCAGATGAATATGTATATGAGATTGGTAGTATATATATGAGATTGTTAGCACGACGAAGAGATGAGGGAGTGTCGAAAATTTTAAAAAACTGGTCTAATAATAGTAACAAAGCTTAGTCAAACAATATAAGCAAATTCTATTTCAATCCGATTATTTATTTAGTAGCCCCTCAAAAATAAAAAATGTACCATTTTTAGAACTACCCTTTCCATCACGCAAAACGTGAAAAATTGAATTTTTTCTTCATTGATTTAGAAACTAGAGAAGAATCACTGATTTAGAAATTAGAGTTGAATTTTTTCTTCACTGGTTTAGAAACTTAGTAGTGAAAAATTAAATTAATTCTTAGTGAAGTCCGTAAACCAAAAAAATAACTTAATAGTGAAAATTTGATTTTTTTTTCTTTGAAAAATTGAATTTTTTCTTCAGTGATATAGAAATTAGGATTTTGAAGAAGCGGTGGTTTAGACACTAAGAAACCGACATAAGAAAATAATGGAATTGAGAAGAAAGAAAGTACGCAGCTTTGTAACAGAAAATTATTGTCAAGGACAAAATTTCTCAGCGTTTTAGCCTGAAAGACAGATCTTCAGTATTTTAGTCTGAAAGACAACTTTATTTAGATATTAGTTTTTAGTTATTGATAGCAGTTTTAGGTATCAGTTTGTAGTTATCGGTAGCAGTTTTTAAATATCAGTTTTTAGTTCGGTAGTAGTTTTGAAATAATGTTTGTCCTTTCGAATAATTTTGAAAGAATGTTCGTCCTTATGAATAATTTTTAGGAGAATGTTTGTCTTGTATTTAAAATATTGATGTGTGTCCTTAAGGGTAAAATAAAAAAAAAATTGTAGCTATGCTGCCCATATAATAAAAAGAATGTAGCTATGCTGCCCATGCCAGGTTAATGTTCACCTCAAATAATAAAACGGTGCAACTACAAAACAGAGATGATCGGTTTTAATAAATGGCCATGAAGCGCAAAAAAGATAATATATTTATATTTTTTTTGAATTTTCAGGATGTAGAAACTTGCGAGGGCAAACCTCGTACGCATTGTTCCATACAAGAAAAGTATCAGATTGTGCTTATGTTAGCCCTTATATATAGATAGCTCTTCTAACTGAAACTACTGGATTTTTGCTGTTTGATTGATGGATGGAGAAAAGATCTGGAAAATTTCACGACAAAAGTGGGGGAGATGATGGTCATAGTAGTAGTAGAGATGGTCTTGTTGAGCCAATATTGAAAGAATCACTACAGCAACCGACATTGCTAACACAAGCAGGAATAGGCCTTTTGATATATGATCCATAAACATATTAGTTGTTTTCTTCGTCTTTGCCAGCACTAAACAATCTGCATCTTCCCTGGCGTTGCTATTTTTTATCTGACTGTGATCAGAAAACTGTTGCTTCATTCCATTCTCAGCATCACCTTCACTCTCTTCATCCTCTTTTTCCACATTGTCATCATTCTGTAAGAATTCAGAAATAAATCTTCATGCCAATCGGTTCCTATAAAAGTTTGAGTAAAAGATAATAGTAAACACTGCTACGCAGTTTACCTGAAATGCTGCAAAACTTTCACTTTCAACTTCTTTATTCCTGCAATAAAAAATGAAATTATGTGGTGATTAAGAGAAGTTTAAGATTTTTTTCTTTCAAAGATTAATTAAATTTATTTTAATTTACATGTTATTGAATTTTTCTTCATAATTTTTGTTCTGTATCTCCTCTTCTGTCTTAATTTCTTCCTCTTGGGTCACATCTTCCTTCTTTGCTTCTTCAGATTCTACCGCATTAAAGTCTTTGTTTGCAGTCTCATCTTCTTTTTTCTCTTCTTCTTCTAAATTGTTTTTTATATTGGCTATACCATATACTTCTGCTGATTTTACCTCCACATTAATGCTACTGTGATCTCGATATGCATCTCCTTTCTCATTTTCAATAGCGTTTCTTCCTTCTTCTACATGTGCTGTGTCTTCATGTTCTTTTCCTGCTATTAACACTCCTGCTTCCGCACGTGTGATGTCATCTGGTTCTTTTCCCTCTTCTCCATTTACTTTAATACCCTCTTCTTGTGTAATGTGGCTGAGTTCTTTGTTTACTTCATCACTCATGGGAATATCTCTGCTTGCTTCAACCCCATGTTGTTCTACATCATTTTCCATTTCTTTTAACATGTTATCTTTGTTTTCTGCTCTGATATCTTCTTTACAAATTTCATGTAGTCTTTCTTTGACAACACCAATCTTTTCTACGATATCCTCTATCATTGCTTTACTGACTACTTCTTTCTCGTCTATTTCTTCATCCACAATTTCGTCTTTTCTTATGATTTCACCATCATCATCTTCTTCTTTCAGATTTTGCTGGCCATGCACGGCATTATATGTATCATCTGTTTTGTTTCCTTTGCCTACTTCAGTATAAGCAATGCCCACTTCAGTATTTTGTTCTTCTACTTCTATTTCAACATAAGCACTTTCAGCTCTTTCTTTATTGTTCTCAATTTCTAAATCCTCGCCATTTTTTGTGTTAAAAGCGCCCTGTTCAGTAAGGTTGATTTCATTTCCTTCTTCATTCTTACTTTCAGCTTCACCTACTTCAATTGGAGTGGGAATATCGTCAGCATCTTCTCTTTTTTCTAGTAATAATAATTTTCCATCATTTTCTTCTCTTTTTTCTTCGTTTTCCATTACTTTCACAGGCTTCACATCTTCATGTAATTCGTCTCTTATGATGATATATTCTCCTTTTCGTTTTTCATTTTCTTCTGAACTGTCCACATCATCATCAACTCCTTTTTCCCTTTTATTCTCTTCTTTTTCCACTACCTTTATTTCAACTTCTATATTATCTCTGCATTTATCTTGATTGTCTGTTTCCATCACTATTTCTTCTTCTTCAACATGTCTAATTTCATCACGTTCTTCTTCTTTCACTGCCATTATTTCTTCATCTTGCCGATTTGTGTTGTCATCGTGTTCTTCTTCCTCTTCATCCTCCCTTACTTTATTATCTGTTTCTTGTATATAGTCAATGTCTTTTTGACTGTTTTCTTCGCTTACATCAATCTGAGTAACATCTCCCACTTTATCTTGTCCTGCTAATTTCCCACATATATATACCCCTACATTTTCGTCAGTTCTTATATTTACAACATCAATCCTGTTTTCATCCACATCCTTTTCCATTTCTTTTACGTGCACAACAGTTCCACTGTCAGCAGTTTCCTTTAAGATGATATTGTCTTTGCCATCTTCTTCCGCTTCTGTATTTCCACTGCCATCTCCTTTTCTCTCTTCATCATGTGCAATTTTTTCTTCTTTTTCAGCTTGTTTTCCTTCAACTTCTACATGTGTTATGTCACCCTGTACTTCTTTGCATTCATCTTTCTCATCTGTTTCTTTTAGTGCCCTTTGAGTTGCTTCTCCTTTTTCCTTTTCTTTGACATTCTCATAATTAGTAGTATCATTTACTTTGTTTGCTTCTTCATCTTCAACTAATTCTGCATAGGAAATATCATCTCCTTTTTCTTTGTCGTCATCTTCGCTTTCTGTATTTCCTTTGTCATCTCCTTTTCTTTGTTCCTTACGTGTGAATATTTCTCCTTCCTTTTCAACTACTTTTTCCTCCACTTCCACGTATGTTATGCTACCTTGTTCTTCTTCGCCTTCATCTTTCTCATCTGTTTCTTTTAGTGCACTTTGAGTGTCTTCTCCTTTTCCATTATCTTTGCCATCAACAACATTAGCAGTATCATTTACTTTGTTTGTTTCTTCTTCTTCAAACAATTTACCATCTCCTTTACCATTTTGTTCTACTTCTACTCCAGCATAAGCAAATGCACCTCCTTTTACTCCTCCTATTTCGTTTTCTACTTGCATATTTTCTACTATTTGTTCGTAATTTCCACTCTGGAAAGAAAAATCTGACATCAATTATGGAAACTAAACCAAATTTCTCAGAGCTTGTCAAATTAAACTAAGTTACCTCACTTTTCTCTGAGGTAAAAACAAATCTATTTCCATTTCTGCACAGAAATGAAATAAAATGAACTGTTACCTTAACTAATACCTAAATATAATTACACTCGAGTGTATTAAGAAACTATATTCACCTTTGTTTGTCTTCAAGCTCAAATACATCATAAGGTCTCTCTTCTGATTTCTCTGATGCTTCTTTGACGACGTCTTCTGTTTCTTTATGTTTGTTTAGGTCGTTGTTCCAGAAAGAGAAATCATATGATGGGTTATTTTCTATATTCACTGTGCTCGTTTCTACTGTTTCTTTAACCGTTTCAATGTCAATTGTTGAACCGTTGTAGCTACTTTTGTGCTTACTTTCTTCTTTAGATATGCTGGAATTTGTTTCCTGAAATAAAAGAACCGTTTACATATATTCATGTGTCACTCACAAATCTATTCATTATTACCAGTACCTGGATTTCGATTAAACTCCCAAAAGCAAATTCTTCTTTAATGCTGCAAAGAATCCATCAAATTTTACTTACAAAATCTATTAACTATGCCCATAATTTTTTTTAAACAAAATTTTTATACCTAGATTTATTTTGATCAATCATTTCAGAAAGACGTATGGCTTCTATGTTTGATTCAGGTGAAGAATCTCCTGTTTCTTCCAATGCAACCTCTATTTTTTCTTCATCTTCATGGTCAGAATTGTCCTCAGCTGTCTCATTTTTTTGGTTCACACTCTCACGAATCTAGTATATATTATATATGCAATAATGTTTACTAATAGGATTGTAAACCAGTAAGGTATAAACTAGCCAAAAAAGCCAATTAAGACTAAGATGATCATTCTCATTACACTGAGAATTACACATCTCAATAAGTATTCTTTCACCAAGCTGAATTAAAACTTCAAAAATATTAAACACTTGTAACTCTTACCACCAAAGTATCAGAAAAGCCTTCTAATTTCCTGCCAAAATAAGAAAGAAAGAACCTTATTGCACTAATTTAAGGTAAACTCATCCAATGGGGAGTGTGTGTGTTTTTTTTCTTTCCCTTCTATATTTTTGTTCAATTACGAGTGTAAATTACCCAAGATCAAGGAGATCTTTCTCTGTTTTTTCATCAATTCCATTTTCGCTTGTTCGATCTGCTCCTTGTTTGCTGCATCTCTTATCTCTGTAAGCTAAAAAAGCAGCTCCAATGGCCGCAGCCACAACAGTAGCACCAATAACAACAATTCCTCCAGCTCCCCCTACGTTGAATCCTACTTTCTCCCTTTTTCTAGAACTATTCATGCTTTTTGGGTTTTCCTTTTGTTTTTCCATGGTTTTTGTTAACAAAATTTGAGGTTATAACTAACACATAACTGATATAGTGCTAACTATTTGTCTTATTTGTAGGAGAATCAGTATAGAGATGTCCGCTGGTTGATGAGAAATGAGGACCGTTGGATCTTTGATGAATCGGTCCTGGTTAGAACTGTGTATATTAAATAGGTGAGGTGTTAATGTGGGGTGAATTTATGAGTCATTCATTTCTTCATCAAGTCGGTAAACAAGTATATGTTTTAATATTAGGATTTTTTCAGTACGTAATCAAACGGAAGGTTCTTTATGTTCAAGTTAAGTTGACCAGAAAAATTGCTCTAGTTCTGTTAGTGTCATCTCTCCTGCCGAGATCTGACATTAAAATAAATAAATAAAAAATCTTTTATTGATATATTATGTTAACACAGGTGCATGCATTTGTGTTTATAAAAAACCATTGTTGATATTTAACCATATAATAATCTACAAATACAACATATCAGGGTAGTTCCACATAAATATTATTATTATATCCTAAGGTTAACAATATTGATTGGGTAAAATTTATTTGTTTGACATAAAGGTGGAAAGTAACATTTATTTGGAATATCCATAACTTTAAATTATATTGAAAATTAATAAAACCAGACAAATGATTTTTATTTTTATTTTTATTTTATTTTCCAAATTAATCCGTTTAAATAAGAAAAGCCTCTAATTTTAAAAAGTAAATTCAGATACCTAAATTTTGAAAAATGGAACTTTTAACAATTCATTATTTCTTAGATAACGAATTAACATTTTTTACATTGCAACAACATTTAATTTTTTTTAAGGAAACATCCCTATTTCTACAAGGCTAAAAAAAGTATCAAAATTAAAGTTTTAAATGAAAGTATTTGATATGATTATGAATGAACTATGAAGTATACAAAAGTAATAAGAGATTATGTTACTCATGGCTGCTGGGGGCACTAAGAGATTATGTACTAATAGTTATTAGATACACTACAAAAACAACGCAATTTACTGACGCCAAAAAGGCATCAGTGGGGCATCGGTGAAAGCCCTACCAATGCCGCGTCGACGTGTTATCTGGCATCGGTAAAAAGAAGGTCAGAAAATGTATTTCGATGCCTTACATGGGGCTGTTATCGATGTCATATAGATGCCATTTTCTAACGACTTTCTGATGCCTATTTTCTAGTGCCATTGCGACGCCCAGCCGACTACTATTAAAAATGTATAACTTGGATTTTCAAACACCATTTTGATGTTTTTCCAATGCCCTAGCGATGCCTAATCAAATTGTTAAAATTGGATTTTCCAACGCCATTCAGATGCCCTGCCGACGCCATTGTCGAAACATACTTGCAGCATTTATGCTGCATTTCTAACCTCAATCACACATTCAAATATATACAATATATATTCATCTCAATATAATATACTAATATCATAAATTCATATACCATGCTATCACATACCACCAAATTCATATACAAAAACATATTACCCAACATAATAATATCATAAATATTATCTGACATCATAATATCCAAACAATACCATCACAATACAAACAAATATTCAAGCAATACCATCATAATACAAACCAAATATCCAAGCAATATCATCACAATATATACAAACTAAACATCCTAACAATAAGAACACAAATACTTCCTACTTCCCCGTACCATGCTTACCATCACCATCACCATCTTCATCACCATCATCATCACCATCATCATCACCATCAATGACTTCATTTGGAAAGCGTCATAAAAATGCATCTATTAGCAATCCGAGCTTCGTCTCTAGCTTACCGATGTGTGACTTCAGCCGTCGGTTTTGTCTTCTACAACATTACTAACTATAACACTCTATCTAACGACGATCTCTACATTTTAACTAAATTTGTTTATTGATAATGAGTAATTTTTTATTTCAACTGTTGTATTTATTGAAACAAAAATTTAAAATTTGCATTAATAATTTATTTATTTAATTAATTGAGTGATTTAAATTATATATTTGTTTAATTTGTTGGATGATTTAGAAAAATAATAATTCAACTCGAATAAACTCTTGTTTAATTTATTGAAACAAAATTTATAGGTTAACTCAATTATATACACATTTGCTTATTTTATTGAGTGACATAACTTATATATTTGTTTAGTTTATTATGTGATTTAAAACATCTATGATTTAACTTGAATAAATTCTTGTATAATTTATTGAAACAAAATTTATAATTTAACCAAATTATATATATATATTACTTATTAAGTGATTTAACTTATACAAATATACTCTTGTTTAGTTTATTGATACAAAATTTATAATTTAACTCAATTATATATACATATATTTAATTTATTGAGTGATATAACTTATATATTTGTTTAATTTATTGTGTGATTTTTTTTTTAATTTAACTCGAATAAACTCTTATATAATTTATTGAAATAAAATTTATAGTTTATCCTATTATATATAAGGGAAATTAATTTAAATGCCAAAAATTTATATATTTTTAGCCTCAAGGACACGACCTCAATATTTTAACCATAAATACAAACATTCTCCTAAAAATTAATCATAAGGACAAACATTCTTCCAAAACTGCTACCGAACTAAAAACTAATACTTAAAAATTGCTACCGATAACTACAAACTGATACCTAAAAACTGTTATCAATAACTAAAAACGGATACCTAAAGAAAGTTGTCCTTTAGGCTAAAATACTGAAGGTCTGTCCTTGAGGCTAAAATGCTGAGAAATTTTGTTCTTGACAATAATTTCCTGTTATATATGTTTTAATATTAGGATTTTTTCAGTACGTAATCAAACGGAAGGTTCTTTATGTTCAAGTTAAGTCGACCAGAAAAATTGCTCTAGTTCTGTTAGTGTCATCTCTCCTGCCGAGATCTGACATTAAAATAAATAAATAAAAAATCTTTTATTGATATAGTATGTTAACACAGGTGCATGCATTTGTGTTTATAAAAAACCATTGTTGATATTTAACCATATAATAATCTACAAATACAACATATCATGGTAGTTCCACATAAATATTATTATTATATCCTAAGGTTAACAATATTGATTGGGTAAAATTTATTTGTTTGACATAAAGGTGGAAAGTAACATTTACTTGGAATATCCATAACTTTAAATTATATTGAAAATTAATAAAACCTGACAAATGATTTTTATTTTTATTTTTATTTTATTTTCCAAAGTAATCCGTTTAAATAAGAAAAGCCTCTAATTTTAAAAAGTAAATTCAGATACCTAAATTTTGAAAAATGGAACTTTTAACAATTCATTATTTCTTAGATAACGAATTAACATTTTTTACATTGCAACAACATTTAATTTTTTTTAAGGAAACATCCCTATTTCTACAAGGCTAAAAAAAGTATCAAAATTAAAGTTTTAAATGAAAGTATTTGATATTATTATGAATGAACTATGAATTATACAAAAGTAATAAGAGATTATGTTACTCATGGCTGCTGGGAGCACTAAGAGATTATGTACTAATAGTTATTAGATACACTATAAAAACAACGCAGTTTACTGACGCCAAAAAGGCATCAGTGGGGCATCGGCGAAAGCCCTACCAATGCCGCGTCGACGTGTTATCTGGCATCGGTAAAAAGAAGGTTAGAAAATGTATTTCGATGCCTTACGTGGGGCTGTTATCGATGTCATATAGATGCCATTTTCTAACGACTTTCTGATGCCTATTTTCTAGTGCCATTGCGACGCCCAGCCGACTACTATTAAAAATGTATAACTTGGATTTTCAAACACCATTTTGATGTTTTTCCAACGCCCTAGCGATGCCTAATCAAATTGTTAAAATTGGATTTTCCAACGCCATTCAGATGCCCTGCCGACGCCATTGTCGAAACATACTTGCAGCATTTATGCTGCAGTTCTAACCTCAATCACACATTCAAATATATACAATATATATTCACCTCAATATAATATACTGATATCATAAATTCATATACCATGCTATCACATACCACCAAATTCATATACAAAAACATATTACCCAACATAATAATATCATAAATATTATCTGACATCATAATATCCAAACAATACCATCACAATACAAACAAATATTCAAGCAATACCATCACAATACAAACCAAATATCCAAGCAGTATCATCACAATATATACAAACTAAACATCCTAACAATAAGAACACAAATACTTCCTACTTCCCCGTACCATGCTTACCGTCACCATCACCATCATCATCACCATCATCATCACCATCATCATCACCATCAATGACTTCATTTGGAAAGCGTCATAAACATGCATCTATTAGCAATCCGAGCTTCGTCTCTAGCTTACCGATGTGTGACTTCAGCCGTCGTTTTTGTCTTCTATAACATTACTAACTATAACACTCTATCTAACGACGATCTCTACATTTTAACTAAATTTGTTTATTAATAATGAGTAATTTTTTATTTCAACTGTTGTATTTATTGAAACAAAATTTTAAAATTTGCATTAATAATTTATTTATTTAATTAATTGAGTGATTTAAATTATATATTTGTTTAATTTGTTGGATGATTTAGAAAAATAATAATTCAACTCGAATAAACTCTTGTTTAATTTATTGAAACAGAATTTATAGGTTAACTCAATTATATACACATTTGCTTATTTTATTGAGTGACTTAACTTATATATTTGTTTAGTTTATTATGTGATTTAAAACATCTATGATTTAACTTGAATAAATTCTTGTATAATTTATTGAAACAAAATTTATAATTTAACCAAATTATATATATATATATATTACTTATTAAGTGATTTAACTTATACAAATATACTCTTGTTTAGTTTATTGATACAAAATTTATAATTTAACTCAATTATATATACATATATTTAATTTATTGAGTGATATAACTTATATATTTGTTTAATTTATTGTGTGATTTAATTTTTTTAATTTAACTCGAATAAACTCTTATATAATTTATTGAAATAAAATTTATAGTTTATCCTATTATATATAAGGGAAATTAATTTAAATGACAAAAATTTATATATTTTTAGCCTCAAGGACACGACCTCAATATTTTAACCACAAATACAAACATTCTCCTAAACATTAATCATAAGGACAAACATTCTTCCAAAACTGCTACCGAACTAAAAACTGATACCTAAAAATTGCTGCCGATAACTACAAACTGATACCTAAAAACTGTTATCAATAACTAAAAACTAATACCTAAAGAAAGTTGTCCTTCAGGCTAAAATACTGAAGGTCTGTCCTTGAGGCTAAAATGTTGAGAAATTTTGTTCTTGACAATAATTTCCTATTATATATATATATATATATATATATATAAGTTATCGAGTGATTTAACTTATACAAACATAATCTTGTTTAATTTATTGAAACAATTTTTTTTAACTCAACTATATATATATAAATTTATTGAGTGATTTAACTTATATATTTATTTAATTTATTATGTGATTTAAAAAAAATCTATATCACTTGTTTAATTTATTGAAACAAATTTATAATTTAAACTAATTATATATTATTTAATTTATTTAGTGACTTAACTTATATATTATAACTCAAACTCAATTCTTTTTAAAAAATTATGATTTTTGGGATACATATAGCATACATATAGTTCTTGGAATTTAAAATAACTCAAACTTAATTATAACTAAGCATTCGTATAAAATATATACATACACACACACATACACACATTTGGTTCTTGGGATTTATAACCAATTATACATAAATATATTATAATATATATACATATAAATATGGTTTTGTATCTATATATACTTATTATCATATCATGTATATAACAAATGTTTAAGCTATTATATACCTTCAAAATATTGCTAGAGTTTGGCTTATTATCCTCCCTTTTTGCAGCAGCTGTAGTTCCTATTCCTAAGAAACTCAAACATCCGCACTGGTTGCACGACATGATAGCGTGGTAATACTGGTAGAATGAGGCGGTAGAGGATTGCGTAGTAGTATTGTTATAACTGGTAGCGGTGGCTGGGGTAGTGTTGGTGGCGGTACTGTTACCACTGGTGGAAATAACCAGCATCATTGATGATAGAGTAAGAAGTACGCTCTATCGGCAATTATGTAATTTGTTACATATATCTAACCCGATAACCAGTCATATTCGAAATAAAAGGAGTTTTCTTTCTATTATATACTTGATATAATATGTTATATTAATTAATTAATTCAATTAAAAGTATATTTAATAGAAAATCCATAAATTGTATGTTTTGTGATAGTAGTTACAATAAGTTGTAACCATGAGTGATTTATCATAATAAAATAATTTTTTCAAATATACCTACTTAAGATGTATCGATGCATCCGTTAAGGCTGGAGTATGTAAAACACTTTAAATGTGGGCAGTGTATTACTCATGAATGCTCAGGGTAGTAAGGGATTACGTATTGATAGTAATTGGATAACTATGGAATAACTCACTCGATAGTTTCTTGTTGGTTAATATAACTGTAACGACCCGTAATTTTCGATAATTAAAAATATTAAACTAACTTAGATTTTGGAAGTTTATGATTGTAAGAAATAAAATTCATGGTTTATTAATGAAAAAAACAATTAGAATGTAATTTAATAATGTTGATTTAACGTAATTGATAACTATTTTAATCCAATTTCAATCAGTTGATATAATTGTAAGTTAATTTGGTTAGAAATTGTAAATAAGGAAATAAACCAAATGTTGTATTTAACGGTGAAATTGTATGTAAATAATTGAAATTGATTAATATAGAATAATTAATCAGTGTGTGAATTTATTAGCTTGGTTTGTAAACAATAAACATAGAAATGTGTTTGAAATTGTAAGTTGTAACAATTTTTTAATTATCGTTTCATTATTTAATCCGTTGAAATTAAACTGGAAATCAATTGCAATTAATCTAATTAAATATTATAGTTAATATGGTAATTGATGATAAGTGTAAAATATGAATGTAATAAGATGTAAACTTATGTTAGTCATATTCACAAGGTAATAATTGATTGAATAATAAGATGCAAATCAAAATGAATGAATTTATTTTGAATTTAAAATTTTAATTATTGAATTTATTGCAATGGCAATTGAACACTGTAATTAGTGCAATATTTAAATATTGAATCTGACATGTAAAATTTGTTTTAAAAAGATTATAAACTTCTAGGTAATCAAAAATGATGAAAATGGTTAGCTTTTGAATTTAAATTTAAAAAGAGAATAAACCAATTTAATATTAATTTATTTAATTAATGTGAAAATAGCCATTTTGGCCACTGTCTCAGATTTCGATGAAACCAGTTGCATCAGATCCGTAATGGTAAATCATTGTAGGATTTCAAGTTTTGTAGTGATCAGACTTGTCTTTGATCGTGCGGGCTCGAAACGCGTATAAATCAATTTAATGAATTCAATTAAAATAAGTTGATTTTAAAAGCTAACTTCTATATATCTTGGAATTTAGGTTTGAAACCTGTTCCATTGAGTTTGAAAATATCGAAAACCTATATTTTGATATATTGGATGACCCACTTTCGTTTCAGAAACGGAACGGGCTTTTCGGGTCGTTATTGTCGTTTTGAACCAATTCGATATGCTATTCATTCTTATCGGACCTTGTCTATATAAATAGTTTTTCTCAAACCCTAGTAGCCATTCAGCTTATTCTATATGTACATTAATTATGTCTGTCTGTTCCTATCTCCTCTCTCCAATCGCAGAACCAAATTCCAATTACAAACCCTAATTTCAAAATCAAAATCAATTTCAAAATTTCCACCTCTCTAAACTATATCGAATTTATATATCGATGGAAATCTCTTGACGAGCGCAAGCTAAATTTGCTGTTCGTTTTTGCAATTGAGTTTTGGTTTGTCCAAAAATGACCAAAACATCCTCGGCCATCGATTTTGGTGGTTGATTAGCAGCCACAATTCGTCGATTCGAGGATGTAGTCTGGTGGAGATTTGCATGAGGAATACATCTGTGTGGTTCATTTGGAATATTGATTGGTGGATTTGCGGTGAAATTCGATTAGGATTTGTAGATTTATGGCGTCGGTTGGCTTTTCTGAGGTCGCGAAGCCAGGACGTGGTCGGGGGAGGGGGGGGGCATGGCGAACTCTGGGCGGCGGTGTTGAGGCATACGGCGGCGAGTAGGCGGAGGAGGCGCGATCAATTGTGGCAGCTGCTAGGGTTTGTTGTCTATTAGGGTTCGTGTACGATGCAGTATCGAGCAAGCTAGGGTTGCGTATGGATAGGTGATGTGTATAATAATAATAATAATTTTATTTATTTTTTATTATATATCGTATAACTTCTAACATCAATAACTTGTTCATACAAGCTCGGATTCACACGCGGTTTGTTCCTGGGATCGTATCGAAATTTCGGACATTATGGAACTTGTTTGGACGAATTCTAAGACTGTTGAAATTTGAGTCCTTATTTGGATTTTTAATCGACTAAAAATCAAAGGTGAGTGTTTTAACCCACCCACAACTACTAAATCATCATATGTTAGTTAAATTAAATTTATGATGTGATTATAAATTGACTGATTACTGTTTGGTATATTTAAATTGTCATTCCAGTTAAATCTGAATTTTATTGAATTTAATTGCCATTTAATTTAATATTGAATTTAAATTGCCAGTTAAATACCTGTTAATAATAACTAGTTAATTGTTGTTATTTATCAGTTGATTTGAATGATTATTGTGATAGATGTTTAATTATTGATATTTGGATGATTGGATGTAAGTTTATTTATATATTGTTATCACACTGCAAGTTCCCTTAGTTATTGTTAGGAAAATCACTATGGGTTGAAATGATACATACCCGAATGGACTTATAGATAAGGGAAAAATCGTTATGGGTTGAAATGATAAACTCGAGCGATTTCATGGATTTTGAATTTTAACTCGGGATTGCGGGTTGAAATGATATATACCCGTAAATTTAAATTTATTGCGGATTGAAATGATATATATCCGTATCACTTGACCATAGGGTAGAAAATTATATACAGACACCAGATTGGTTAAATTAAATGATTTTAAATCCTTAATTTTTGAATCTAGTTAAATGATATTTTGAAATAAAAATTAGATTTATATAAACCGAATTATTTCCAAAATCCAAGCTTTAAAATGTTGAAATTGAAATTGGTTAAATGAATTGTTGGAAGAAGTAAATTGGAATTTTAAAGTTGAATTTTGGAATATAAATGAAATTTATCAAAATCGAATTATTGTAATGTTTGAATATTTAAACTTTGAAATCTATTGAATTTGAAGTGGTTTAAATTTGTAAGTTCAAACTTAGATTTGAAATCGATATAAGTCGAAATGTTTTTATGAGCATTTTGAATTGAAAGATTAAATTTTTGTTTGTTGATTTGGAATCTAGATATGGTCCAGATTTGTTAAAAAAGGAAGAAATAGTTTGATTTGATATTATTTTCAAATTAATTATTTTAATGTAAACTGTTTAAAAATCTATTATATTTAAAATATCATGTTTTTTTAGATTTTCAAACTATTTACTATGTAAACCGTTTCCAATAATCAAACCATTTTAACCGTTTTAAACCCTTAAACTATTTAAACTATTTTAAACTATTAAAAACTATTTTAAACTATTTCTATTATATAAACTATTTTAATATATAACCTATTTTAATATATAAACTATTTCTAATATATAAACTATTTTAATATATAACCTGTTTTAATATATAAACTATTTCTAATTTATAAACTATTTTAATCTATAACGTATTTTTAAACATATAAATTCTTTTTTTTAAAGTATAACTATTCCAATATATAAACTACTTTCAATATTCAAACTGTTAGAGTTGGAACTGTTATGATTTAGATTTAATTGGTTTAAAAGGAAATATTTTGATATGATGGTTTAACCTACTTTAGTGGTTATGACTTTGAAACGTATATGATTTGAAGTAAATAATGATTTTGAAAGTGAATATGATTTTGAAGGGATTATGATTTGGAAGTGAATATGATTTTGAAGTAAATAATAATTTCGAAAGTGAAATAATGATTTAGAAAGTGATATGATTTTTGAAGTGAATATGATATTTTTATATGAAGTATAAACTGTTTGAAATGTAAAAGAACTATCCGGTGTGAAATAAGCATTTGGTTATTAAAGAGACCAGGATCAGATATTGTCATACTCTCTGCCAATACCGAAAACCACTTTAACAACTGTGCACGTGGTGGAGAATCTTGAATGAAGTAGGATGGTTTGGCGAACAATTCTGTATGAGGTATTAACACAGCCCTGACTCCCTCGAGTTAGCTTGATGTGGCTAGAACAGGATCTATACCGGGCCAAGTGAGGTCGCTCCTCCTATCGAGCACATTTCGTCAATACCATATTTGTTACTTTGTGATTGATTTGGTGGCCACCCCTCGATTTGATTTTGGGAGTGTGTTCCGAGGTGGGTGGTAGTAGCTGCTATGCGTTACCACCAATTTGGGAGTGCAAACGATAGAATCCTACCCTGGCATTGCCTGACGTGCCTTGTCACATGCCGTATCGCGCCCATTACTAGTTTGGTTTGTACCTTACCTATGGAGTGCTCACTGATTAAACCACCAATTTGGTGGAGGTTACAGTATCTGTATAGACTCCGAGAATATATAAAAATGTGTTAAGGGGGATATGGATAACGCCGTAATGCTATTTTAATACTTTACTTTACTAATAGACATATTATAATAGTGTATATTACTACCTAGTAAATAGTTTAAAGGATCCTTAGGAGATGGCAATCCCGAACATCTCTTAAGTTATTACACGAACGTTAGACACTGAATAGGAGATGTAAAATCCCGTAAACATCTCTGAAGCCGTTACACTCATATTTATTTACTGTTGATTTAACTTACATAAGATCTTTTAATTCTGACTTGAGTGTTTTGTCATTTCATTACGCTCGGGTCAGCTTGAGCATTTCAGTATTGAAGACTACTTTTTTGGAGGACGAAGACTAAGATTTAGTATATTATTCTATCTATTATATTTATTCCACTGCATAATGTTGTTCCGCTGCATTATTTATTTATTTCTGTTGTATGTGTAACTCTGATTTGTATTGTAAAAGTGTAATCAAATGTATTTGTAAAATAGCTTCATGAACTGTTTATTTGATTATTATATTTTATCATTCCACTGTGAGATTCTATGTTTTGTTTTTCTTTCTTTTCTCTTCTTTTTCTTATTTACCCCATAACAATCCTCTCTTTTGAATGGTTTGGAATCGACATGTACAGTTGATTGTCGATTTAAACTACCCAAAAAGGCGGGTCGTTACATTAGGTATCAGAGCTTTGGTTTAGCGATAACCTTAGCTTTGTAGGGTTTGACTCATTAAGGATAGGATAGTAATACCCTAGAATGAGTTGTTTTGAGCGTTTATATATGAGAGAGCATACTTGTTAGTGTTATAAATTGATTTTATATTGTGTTAATTTGTTATGTTTAGTATTTATAAATTTTGGTCGGTACATTGGACGCTATAGCATCGATAGGAATTTATGAACACTTAATAGGGTAGACCGATACAATATTGTTTTTGAAATATAGGTAAATGAAATAATTTTACCTAGTATTATATTTTGTATATAAAAGAATAATTTTTATAAATGATATAGTTAGATGTGATAGGTTGTATGTTAGGTAGAGAAATTTTATAAGTATTGATTCTAAAATAGGATTTACAAGTAAAGTAAATAAGAACTGAACATTTGACAACTTAAGTTCGGGGTTTGAAATTTGTTTTCAAAAGATTTTGGAATATAATATTGGTATTATTTGGAAGTATTTTCAGATATAAATATTTTTAAAGTGATTTGAAAGAAGTGGTTTTAAAAGAATTTTAAAGGGAAAAGAAGTTCTGTACTCCACTCTTCTGTCGCTGGAAAATAATTTCGGTGTTGAGTGCACGCATCATCAACGTTTATTTTCGAGTTTCAAAGTGGGAAGACCGCTGTAGTAGTTTTACTGCACATTTGTTTTGATAAACAACTCTTAATTTTAAATTCCTAATATGATTTGATATATATAAAGGATACGAGTATGTGTATTATTTCAAAGTGATTTAAATGAATCCAGAATTGAATTCTTAAGTTCCTGTTAAATTAATGGTTTTCAGTTGTAGAAATAAAATGAAAATTTTATAATTGGAAACTTCTAAAATGAAAATAAGAAATTAGATGCTAAGTGATTAATGAAGTATATAAGAAATTGGAAATTTGTAGCTTGTAAATCAAAAGATATGGAAATCTAGAAGATATAATTATTGAACATTTCGTTAACTAAAATGAATAAGATAAACTTGTGTAACATTCAATTACATTCTTAAAACATATATATAACTTACCAGAAATGTTTAAAAAAATTGTAATGTTAAATAAGAATATGTAATAGAATATTATACAAGTAAGACTTAAGTAATGAAAGTGTTCAAATGGAATTATTTCTATAAATAAGAATTTTGATGTACATAAGTTAATGTTTGGAATGCTAATAATTAAATGGAAATCAAATTTATATAAGTAAATAATAACAGTGGAATAAATTGCAAAGAAACTAATATAATATTTAAGAATTTATTATTCATGTTCTAAATAATTGAATAGAAAATAACATATGTAAGTAAATGAATGTAAATTAATGGAAAAATGGCATTGTTTGAATGAATGGGAAATGGATGTTGTAAGTAATGAAGTAAATTAATAAAATAATCATTGTATGAATGAATGAAAACAGATGAACAATAAATGATGTGAAAGAAAATTAATAAGAATAAACTTAAATAGCACTTGAAATTCTTGGTTGTTTTGGCTTATGGGATGTTTGTGAAAAGATACTTCGAATTGTTTAAGGTTGTACGATAATCTATTAGGTAATTATTTAAGGCTGTTGAGCCTAGGGTACGCTTGATAGTTATTTATCACCTTTTTACGATGGAAGTTTCTGAACCTAAAAAACCATCAGTTTTGGTTGCTATGGATGTATGATTGATTACTTTGGTTGTATGTGATGATTGTATTATTTTGTTTGCAAGTGACTTGTAACAACCCGGAGTTTTATAACAATCAGTCATCGTCAAATGACGATTTTATTGGTTGTTAATAATTATGGGAGTTTGTTATCGGGCTTAAATTATGTTAAAGGCAAGGCGGGCTTTAAAATTTATTGAACGGTTATGCGGGCTTTCAACTGAATCTTGGCCCACAAACACTCTCTTCTATCTTCATTAATCGGATCCGTTCCCTTTTTACTTCGTCCAACCCGTTGCCTTGTTGAGATAAGGTGTGCTCATTTCTCTTTTCATCGGATGGACTTCATTCGTTTTACCCTAAACCTAAAATGAAAGCATACGAACGATAATGGCGGCTCTCATCTTTCGTTCGTTCCTCTGTAAATCTCGTGGAAAAATGCCGGCTTCTCTTTATCGTTCCTCCTGAAAAAATTAGGGCTTTGCGATGAAGTCGCTAGCTTTGTCGATTCAATTGATGATGCTCCGATTGTTTAGTTCGATTGATTGCGACTCCTTCTCTTGCTCGAGCTCGCCTTTGATTTGTGTTCTTCACTTCAACTAAGGTGAGTAAGATACTCACATCTAGTTCAAATGCTCCACTGTTTTTGGGTTGTTCAAGTTTATGACTTTTGTGTTTGAATTCTTTGCCTTACCGTTCCCTAGTCATTTGGTTACCACTGGCTTTTGATTTTGAACTGGTCGTTGTACTGATTTTCTTGGCTACTTGATAATCTCGGCTTTGAACTTTTTCTACTTGTGAATTTGATGTCGGCTTCTCTTTGGCGCTTGTGAGCTTCGACTCTGGCCATCTCTGCATTCATTGTACTTTGTCTCTGCATTCACTTCTGTCTTATTTCAATACTGAGTTACACTATTTGGTTGCATATACATTGCAGTTTTCATCTTGATATTGATACTCTCTCTGGTTTCATTGTAGACTTTTGCTCTTTGATTATGGCTACTGTGAACTATCTGACCATGTTGGATTTCTTTGTATGCCTGTAACATTGTTGTTGACCCTGGGTAGCTCTGGTTACTTGATCATGTTACATATTTGATTTGTTGTTGTTTACGACTCTTGTGTACTTTGACTCTGGCCATTTTTGTGTTCACTGTGCACTTTTAGTTTGCTTGTATATATGTATGGCTTCGACATTGTTTTGATGCTCTGGTCTTTAACTTGTGATGATTTGAACTGTTGGACTTGGTTGATCATCTGCACTGGTTTTGTTGCCTTTGCCTGTTCCATTGGTTATCTTTTCTGTCAATTGCAGTTGCACTTTTGAGTCATTCATTCTGTTCTTATATTGTTGCATTGTTGTAGCTGGTCTGGTGGCACAGTCTTGTATGTATGCTCGAGTCTGGTCATTTGCATTGAACCATGCCATGTCGAACTTGTTGTCATGGTGGCTGCCTCTTTATGTATGTGAAGTCCCACCTGAGACATGTTGTATGGTCTTCACTTTTGCCAGTTGTATTTGGGTGCAGTTTTACCCTTGCAGTTCTTTGGTCTATTAGTCGAGTTTGTTTGCATTATTTTAGTGGCGTGGCAGTACACGCGTGCGTGTACTGCAGCCCTAGCAGAATGGACAGATTTAGTTGATATTTCAATTGTTAAATTATTTCATTGGTTCAACTAAATATTTTGAAGTGGTTCATTTTGATTTGAGTTAGATCCGTTGGCTTTTAGATTCATTGATCTTCTGAGTATTTTATAGACTGTATTGGCGAGGCAGTACACGCTAGCGTGTACTGCAGCCAATCAGCATTGTTGTTTTTAAGTTGACATTTCAATTGTTTGAATTGATTGGATTGCTGATTTGTTGCTTAACACTGTTTAGTGTTATATCTGCCGTTATCCGATTCTTTTATCGAGGAGTCGGATATACGTGATTTCTGTGACTGTCATCTATTTGAGATTATTATTGCTTCTATGCACTAATAACTGAGTTTGAATTAGACTGACCCGTGTATTATTTTCTTTTGAATGTAATACTCGGGTCAGACCCGAGTTATTTCAGGTTGTAGATTTTCTTCTTTGAGTTGCTGTTCAGGATATGAAGATTTTCACATCTTCTGAAGTCGTCAGTGTCATTTTGTAGTAGTCGTGTCATTGTATAGAACGATATGTATTCATGTATATTAGTCGATAATGTACTTGTATATATAACTTCTAGAGTCGGCAGTTGTAGTTGTATCATATGTATCGTGTCAACTATATTGTAACTGAAATCGGTTATATATATATGAGATTTTTGTTAATCTGTGTTCCGCATTTATATTATCTGTGTTATTGTTATATCTAATGTCCTAAACTATTATGAACTATCGTAGTTTGTTTTATACTGATAATTGGATATGTCGATGGGAGTAAATAAATAATAGATGAAAAATAAAAAGTATATACCACTCCTACCGAGATAACCAATATTAGTGTAAGGCCAATTACAGATGGTCGCTCCTATCCAGCCTTATTCTTCGCAATAATAGACAGTATTTCTTTTAATACTCTTTGTTATTATGAGCATAGAGGTGGGGCGTCACATGACTATTGTTATGTTGTGCTGATTTGTTTTGTTACTAATTGAAACAACTAAATATTTCTCTTGTACATAATTCTCACTCTTTGGATTATATAAGTGAAATACAGGTTTATGGAAGCAACAACTACTGCTTTTGGTTTCATAAATAAAGTTTGTTTGCCCAACAAATAGGTACTTTTTGGATTATAGTTTTATAGCGATAATTTATTATTTTCCCGTGGTTTGGGATATTTTGTTATTAAAATATGATATATATATATATATATATATATATATATATATGATATTATTGATATTATTATTTCTCCCGGACCTATCCATACAAAAGAGACTCTGTCGAAATTTTTCGTGAACTTTAGACTTAGAAATTTTTTGTTGTGAAAGCGAAATATTTCCAAACTTTTATTAGACTTGAATATGAAAGATTTAATTTTTTATAAATGGGTATATTTTATTTAAATACTTAATTATGTAAGTTTAAAGTGCTTATAAATTTATTATTTGAATAAAATATTAGTTTCTTATTTCCTTCTCATTCCTTTTCGAGGACGAAAATTTTTGAGTGGGGGAGAGTGTAACGACCCATAATTTTTGATAATTAAAAATATTAAATTAACTTAGATTTTGGAAGTTTAAGATTGTAAGAAATAAAATTCATGATTTATTAATGAGAAAAAAATTAGAATGTAATTTAATAATATTGATTCAATGTAATTGAAACTATTTTAATCTAATTTCAATCAATTGATATAATTGTAAGTTAATTTGGTTAGAAATTTCAAATAAGGAAATAAACCAAATGTTGTATTTAACGGTGAAATTGTATGTAATTAATTGAAATTGGTTAATATAGAATAATTAATCAGTATGTGAATTCATTAGCTTGGTTTGTAAACAATAAACATAGAAATGTGTATGAAATTGTAAGTTGTAACAATTGTTTAATTATCGTTTCATTATTTAATACGTTGAAATTAAACTGGAAATCAATTGCAATTAATATAATTAAATATTATAGTTAATATGGTAAATGATGATAAGTGTAAAATATGAATGTAATAAGATGTAAACTTATGTTTGTCATTGTAACGACCCAGAATTTTTGATAATTAAAATTTGAATATTTAATTGATTTTAAATATTAATAAATGAATTTAAGAAGTCGAATAATTTATTATTCGAATATTGGATTTAATTTGGTCAATTAAATCGATAAATTAAATAGTGAAATTCCAGAAATAATTGAAATTTGGATTTAATGTGAATGAAAATGATTTATAAAGTTATATTAAATCATGTTGGAGTTATAGTGATGTTATAGAACTTTTAAAATTGAATTTGGAGTTAATTTGTGAAAATTGAATATTTTAATATTTAATTATCGACTGAAAAATAGCCAATTTTTGAACAGTCTCAGAATTGGACGAGACCAGTTCCATTGGATCCGTAATAGTTAGTTATTATCGGATTTCAATTTTCGTATCCATCGGAGTTGTCGTTTGACCGTGGCAGCTCGAAACGCATCGATATCGTTTTAATTTTAAATCGTCGAGTTAAAAATAGTTATTTTTCAAAGGGTCTCGGATTTCGACGAAACCAGTTTCATCGGATCCGTAATGTGATATTATTGTAAGATTTCAAATTTCGTAATTTTTGGATTTAGCATTTGTCCGGTACAAATCAAAACGCCTCGAAATCGATTTAATTTAAATTGATCGTTTATTGTCATATCTCACACAGACGATCGAATTAGCTTTCGAAACCTGTTCCATTGTGTTCGGAACGCGGGGTAAACCCCAGAAACGCCAGTTACAGCGCGTAAAACGGAGTCCGGAATACCGGAATGAATAGTGATTGAGAAATTCTCTATAAATAGCCCATTTTTCTCAAAAATTAAAAAGAAAAAAAAATTGAAACCCTAGTTAAACGTTCAGCCGCCATTCTACAATCAATGGTCAATATTTTCGTTTCCTTTCCTCTTTGATTTCTTCAAATCCATCATTCTATTGCAAAATCTTCCAACTGCATTATTGTAGAGCGTGATGGAATCTATAGATCCAACGGTTGATCTTGGGTAAAGTCATCGTTTGGAGGCGTGATTGGGTTTCGTTTGCCGTGAGTTCGAGCGCGATTTATGGCGAGAAGAGGGGACCGAGCTCCACTAAATTCGAGCCGAAGGTAGCCTTAGTGACGAGCTTTGGAATGGCATCAGCTGATCGAGTCGAAGGTGTTTGTGGGTGGTTGCGAAAATAGGGTTTCTAGGCGGCTTTGGGTTCTCGGTCGCGTGAAACGCCTGGGAGTGAACGGGGAAGACAATGCATGCGGGCCAGATTCTCATCAAGGAAAACAAACGGCCCAGATTGAATAGGTTTAAAAATAAAAAGAAATTGTAGTTATTTTTTTTTTAATTTAAATCGTGTAACTTTGAAAATGTATATCTTTGTGATGCGTTATCAGAAAATGACGAAACAAAATGCGTTGGAATCGTATCGTCGAATGCTACGTAATACAATTGGATTGGAGTCGTTTGGAGCTAGTTTGAATTTCGGGTAAAATTAAACGCCGTTTAATTTTAGTCGAAGTAAACGCTGGAATCAGAATTAAAATCACGGTGAGATCTTCTCACTCAGATTTAAATTTGAATTGCAGTTATTGATTGCTATTGGATGTGATATTAGATATAGTAGGATATATATATCTATATATAGCAATATATACATATTGGCATATGTATATATTGGATTGATTGATTTCCCGCCTCGTATAGCGGATGAGACCCTATTGCGCCGTTAGTAAGCGGATTTTTATAAAACCCATATACCGCGATAATTCCGTACTGGAGCGGAATTGGTATTGTGCTAACATCTTTGGATGCAGGGAAACAGGTTGGAGGGATCCAACTGGATTCCTCACCGTATTGATTATTTACAGATATTTTGATATATTCTGTTATCATATTGATATATGATATTGACTGTTGTGATGGACTAATTGGTGTTGTTGCATCATCGAATTCAGTTTTGAAATGTAAAAATAACGACTTTTACTTTAAAAGGGTTTTTTTTAAAGTGAATTTTGAAAATATACGTTTTATGGAATTTTTTTGAATCGATTTATAAACGTAAGATTTTAAAGTTATAAATTTTTAATGAAATATAACCGAAGTGTCGTTTTTGAAATAAAAGTCGATTTATTTATAAAATGGTTTAAGTTGGGATTTTGAATAACTATAAACGATTTGTATAGAAAGATTTATAAAATTGATATGTTGTAAATCAAAATATTGGACTTATAAAACGAATTTTTATAAGTGTTAAAAAGAAGTATAAAAGGATTTCATAAGTGAATGAAATTAATAGATTTATAACGTGAAGTTATAAAGTGAATAGATGTTGTAGAATAAACGATTTATAAGTAATTTACTTATAAATTAGATTTTTGCACTTAATTGGGATATAAATAGAAATTGCTAAATGAAATGATTTCATAAGTTGAAATTGTTATGAAGTATAAATGTGATTTATAAACGTTGTTTATAAATCTGAAATCACTTATTTTGATCAGTAATTTTAGAAGTTAATAAAAGGAGAATTTTATAAATCGAAGTTGTTAGAAAATATAAAGGTGAATTTATAAACGTTGTTTTATGAATTTGAAATCAATCAAATTTGATGAATGTAATATAGAAGTTATTAAGGGAATTTTATCCACGATTTTGGATAGTGGATAATTCTTGGAATAAAACGTGGAGAAAAGATTGAAATGTAATTATTGAAGTATATTCACGATTTTGGACAGTGAATATATTATTAAATAAAATGGATATGTTTCGGGAAAGCGATATTTGAAATGAAGTGATTGTTTTAAAAGATGTTTTAAAACGTGTGAATTACCGAAATCATAGATTTCAACATTTATTGTTGAAATAGACGTTATCGAAAAATAAGGAAATGATGGACTATAACACTGTTGTTATAGTAAATGATTTCCGAAAGGAAATGTTTTTATGTAGTATTGGGATTTATATATCTATCTAATTTCGAATCCCTATACTAGTGATTTTGAGTCATCGTAACGATGTTTTACGTAACATTCGTTTTGACTCAAATAAATGTGTTTAAAGAGAATGATTTCCTTAAAGAATGAGATATATACTTAATATTGATTTAAGTATATCGAATATTTTCAAGTGTTGAAAATAAATGATTTGTGAATTACTTATTTTTAAATAAGTATGGAAATGCTTTTCCAATATGAAGTGAACTGTTTAGAGATTTTATCTTTTAAAGATAAATTGAAAAGTGAATATTTGAAAATTTGTTTTCAAATGATTAAGTGTGGAAATTTTATATCTAGTAAAAGATATTTTTGAAGATGAAATAAATTGGAAAATTATTTGGAATCTGATGATGTTGCGCATCTTTATTGATAGTTAAATAACCGACTATCAATAATTACCTTTAGATAGGTATTTGTTGTGAATTGGATGAATTTGAATGCCACACTTATTTTTGAATAAACGCTCACTATTCGGGTTAGCCGGGAAAGGACCATGGGGTCGTATAACCCATTCCGAATATGTGATACGTCGTTATGAATCGCATTTGAAGACCGGTGTTGAAGACCGGATATTTTTGAAAACGGAAGGATTACCGTCGAGTTACTCTACATCGACCGATCTTCGATTTAGAGGTTTTATCACCCTTAGTGACGGGAAGTCCGGACGTGATTAGAAATTTATCCGGAAATGCAAGGGCTTCGTGAGAAGTGCCTTCGGTTCTGTTCGATCCCGGAACAGACTTGTATGGATTGTGTGTCTGACGTTACAATTTGAGATATAAAGCTGATTTCTTTCAAATACATTTCTGTTGGTGGCGGAGAATTTATTCTCTTAGCTTAACACCCTTCTCTGAGACGTACGAGCTCAGAGGTTATGTAGTTGAAATTTATCAGCAATATATCCCAATTTGGTAACGTGGCATACTGAGTGTTGCTGTGAAATGATCAGTGTTTGATCATTTGCGATATGATCATTTGTTTGATCTTATATCTTTGTGATCATAGGTTGATCATTTTTGTTTGACCCGAAGCAGGGCTTTTTGAGAAAGCGTAGCTTTGTGGACGAGACTTCATCGAGCCTCACACCCCGAAAATGGTCGAAACAGGAAGGATGCGGCAAGGTTCTAGGGAGTAGCGCCCCTTAGTGTATGTCATTCCTTCTGGATAAAGGTGGTATCATGGTATGGAGCCCAGATACTTAACCTCTGTGGTTACTGCATTATTATTATCTATGTGGTTTGTTGGAAATCGGGGATCCTCGGGAAGATCGGTGACGATCGGGGGATGGCATACGCGTGTCAGTAGTTACCTATTTTTGCAGAGGTAACCCGGCCTTGTGTTGGCAGAGATCTAACCGTAATGTTAGGTTATTTCTCGGGTCGTCTATTCCAGGGACGTACCCATCGTGGAAAAGGAAGTTCCTTAGCCTGACCATTTGTTGGAAATCCAAAGAAACAATACGAGCCTTGTACGGTTTTAGTTGTAGAACCTGCCATTTAATATGGTAGCTATAGCAAGCATACTATAATGGTACCTATGCTGGCTAAGATTTATATTCTACTTTCGAAATGTTTTCTACACTATGTAATAATAATAATATCAAAAAGGTTTTGATTTTTGCGTAGTAAGCATCTTTGACTATCATAAGAAGAAATCTCCTCCAATTCTGCGTTTGCATTGTGTGTGTGGCGGGAGGTCTTATGGTAGTTTCATTTTCCAAAAGCATTGCGAATTGACTTTAAAATATCTTGTTGTTTATTTTAAAGAATAACTGTTTTACGATCTCACACCAGTCACCATGACTGACTCGGAGTTTATTGTTCCCTTCTAAACTCTGGGTGCCCACCAATTTCCACACGGGCAGCCTAGAGTTATATTATCAGGATATTCTGGATATTCTGGAGCTTTGGAGATAAGCTGGATGGCGAGACGTAGTACTTGTATCTGATATATTTATTCCGCTGTGTATTCTGTATGAGGACAAGTTATATAACTGTCCATTGTTGTATATTGACTCTGATGATTGATGTATGTATAAAATGATATAGTTCTTTGTTTTAGAGATTATTCATTTATCTATTATATATTGTTCCGCTACGATATGTGAGATTCTGATATTGTTTTCTGTTCTGCTCTGTTTCTGTTGTTGTTCTGTTCTTCTTTCTTTTTCTTCTATCTTCTTCTTCTACCTTTTTCTTCTTTCTTAAAACCATAACTTTTCGGGTTTCCGGCATTCGATGGCTCAGTAGTCGATAAAGTGAGTATCGATGTTGAATTTTCGAAAGTCGAAAATTTTCGGGATGTTACATTTGGTATCAGAGCATATGGTTAAGCGACAACCCTGCTCTGTTGGGTGTTACTCATTAGAGATAGAGTCAGTAGTACTCTAGAATGAGTTGAGTGTAATAATAGATACGAGTGCGTATTTGTTAGTGAATATAAAAATTGTTTTATTTTGTGATGATTGGTTTGTTGAGTGGTATATGGATTCTGGTCGGTATTGTCCGTACAACTCTATCGATAGGGATCTCTAAACACTTGAATAGAACAATTCGGCACAATATTGTTTTAAATAGGGTAAATGAAATAATTTTACCCAAAACTATTTTTGTATAGAAAATAAATGTTTTTCTATGAATTATCATAGTATATGGTTGCATGGTTGTTAGGAAAGTGATAATATTGAAATGTTATCATTATTATATGAAATCGAATAAGAAATTGAAATCATAACTCCAAAGTTAAGAGATAAATCCATATACTAATGAAATTTGAGAATGTAAATTATAAATGTGATTTGTAATTTAAAACGGAATTCCAGAGAAGTTTTTGGAAATGTTTGAAAAGAATTTGAAAATTTTGGAGATTTGGAAAGTTTAAATTCCTTTTTGATTTGAAAATTAATTTCAAAGGTTTTGAAAAGTATTTTGAAGGAATGAAAAGCTCTAAACTCTTTTCGGTCGCTGGAAAATAATTCCGATGATGATAGCGACATCACCGGTGTTCATTTTCGGGTTTCCAAAAGAGGAATTGCTGCCAAATTGTTTAAATGGAAGTTGTTTTGAAAATTTTGGATTTTTGTTTTGGAAATTCAAAGGATAATTTGAATTGTTTTCAAAAACGGTTTTGAAAGATTGAATATAAGTTGTATAACTTATAAAATGAGATTAAAACTAAAATTAGTAAGTGAAGCTAATTGAATGAAGTGAATAAGATTAAAACTGAATGTTGAAAACAAATTTGAATAAGTGAATTGTAATCTGTAATGAATTAGTAACTAAAACTAATCTAAAAAGAGCAGTAATGAATGAAAGTTGTTGGTTAATAAAATAAATAAACCGAATGAAAATATGAAATGCAAATTAGATTTAATGGAATCAATTGCAAATGAAATGAACCGAATCCAAATTAGATTGGAATTGTGAATTGAATTCAAATGAAATTTGAAATGTAAAATTGAATGGATGTAACTCCAATAGTGAATTAGAGAAATGTATATGCAGTTTACATTGAAAATTTTGTAATAAAATGTGCAAAATGGTTTGAATGCTGTAACTAGATATAATGGCTAGTAGATATACAGGTGTTATAAAGGAATTGGAATTGAATTGCAAAGATAAATTTGAATGGCTCGACAAAAGGTAAGTATTTGAATTCGAATATGAGATTTGATGACTTATTTCTCTAGCCGCTTGGCTTTTTCTTTTTCTTTTTGAAATCTGAGAGTCCATAGGGACGTTTTGTAGTCGTGCCGTATTAGCCGCGCAAAGGAGACGCTGGCGAAATTTTTCGGAAATTTCGAGTGTTAGAAAATTTTTGAGAAATTTTGAAAGTTTAAAATTTGAATTTAAACTCGAATTTGAATTTAGAAGTTAAACAATGTTGTTTGAAACTTAAAATTTAAGTTGGAAAGTTAGTTGAGATGATAACGAATCTTTAGTAGGAAGATCCGTTTGAAAAATTTGATAAAACTATTTGAATTTGAGAAAATAGTAGACGAGTTAAGGACCTTTCTTCCTGACTTGTAATTTCGAGGACGAAATTCTTTTAAGGGGGGAAGTTTGTAACGACCCAGAATTTTTGATAATTAAAATTTGAATATTTAATTTATTTTAAATATTAATAAATGAATTTAAGAAGTCGAATAATTTATTATTCGAATATTGGATTTAATTTGGTCAATTAAATCGATAAATTAAATAGTGAAATTCCAGAAATAATTGAAATTTGGATTTAATGTGAATGAAAATGATTTATAAAGTTATATTAAATCATGTTGGAGTTATAGTGATGTTATAGAACTTTTAAAATTGAATTTGGAGTTAATTTGTGAAAATTGAATATTTTAATATTTAATTATCGACTGAAAAATAGCCAATTTTTGAACAGTCTCAGAATTGGACGAGACCAGTTCCATTGGATCCGTAATAGTTAGTTATTATCGGATTTCAATTTTTGTATCCATCGGAGTTGTCGTTTGACCGTGGCAGCTCGAAACGCATCGATATCGTTTTAATTTTAAATCGTCGAGTTAAAAATAGTTATTTTTCAAAGGGTCTCGGATTTCGATGAAACCAGTTTCATCGGATCCGTAATGTGATATTATTGTAAGATTTAAAATTTCGTAATTTTTGGATTTACCATTTGTCCGGTACAAATCAAAACGCCTCGAAATCGATTTAAATCGATTTAATTTAAATTGATCGTTTATTGTCATATCTCACATAGACGATCGAATTAGCTTTCGAAACCTGTTCCATTGCGTTCGGAACGCGGGGTAAACCCCAGAAACGCCAGTTACAGCGCGTAAAACGGAGTCCGGAATACCGGAATGAATAGTGATTGAGAAATTCTCTATAAATAGCTCATTTTTCTCAAAAATTAAAAAGAAAAAAAAAATTGAAACCCTAGTTAAACGTTCAGCCGCCATTCTACAATCAATGGTCAATATTTTCGT
The DNA here is from genome assembly GCA_030737815.1 of Allium fistulosum. NCBI lineage: Eukaryota > Viridiplantae > Streptophyta > Magnoliopsida > Asparagales > Amaryllidaceae > Allium > Allium fistulosum. The sequence continues at coordinate 1,118,144,723 of CM060904.1, read as the reverse complement.
TTCCTTTCCTCTTTGATTTCTTCAAATCCATCATTCTATTGCAAAATCTTCCAACTGCATTATTGTAGAGCGTGATGGAATCTATAGATCCAACGGTTGATCTTGGGTAAAGTCATCGTTTGGAGGCGTGATTGGGTTTCGTTTGCCGTGAGTTCGAGCGCGATTTATGGCGAGAAGAGGGGACCGAGCTCCACTAAATTCGAGCCGAAGGTAGCCTTAGTGACGAGCTTTGGAATGGCATCAGCTGATCGAGTCGAAGGTGTTTGTGGGTGGTTGCGAAAATAGGGTTTCTAGGCGGCTTTGGGTTCTCGGTCGCGTGAAACGCCTGGGAGTGAACGGGGAAGATAATGCATGCGGGCCAGATTCTCATCAAGGAAAACAAACGGCCCAGATTGAATAGGTTTAAAAATAAAAAGAAATTGTAGTTATTTTTTTTTTAATTTAAATCGTGTAACTTTGAAAATGTATATCTTTGTGATGCGTTATCAGAAAATGACGAAACAAAATGCGTTGGAATCGTATCGTCGAATGCTACGCAATACAATTGGATTGGAGTCGTTTGGAGCTAGTTTGAATTTCGGGTAAAATTAAACGCCGTTTAATTTTATTCGAAGTAAACGCTGGAATCAGAATTAAAATCACGGTGAGATCTTCTCACTCAGATTTAAATTTGAATTGCAGTTATTGATTGCTATTGGATGTGATATTAGATATAGTAGGATATATATCTATATATAGCAATATATACATATTGGCATATGTATATATTGGATTGATTGATTTCCCGCCTCGTATAGCGGATGAGACCCTATTGCGCCGTTAGTAAGCGGATTTTTATAAAACCCATATACCGCGATAATTCCGTACTGGAGCGGAATTGGTATTGTGCTAACATCTTTGGATGCAGGGAAACAGGTTGGAGGGATCCAACTGGATTCCTCACCGTATTGATTATTTACAGATATTTTGATATATTCTGTTATCATATTGATATATGATATTGACTGTTGTGATGGACTAATTGGTGTTGTTGCATCATCGGATTCAGTTTTGAAATGTAAAAATAACGACTTTTACTTTAAAAGGGTTTTTTTTAAAGTGAATTTTGAAAATATACGTTTTATGGAATTTTTTTGAATCGATTTATAAACGTAAGATTTTAAAGTTATAAATTTTTAGTGAAATATAACCGAAGTGTCGTTTTTGAAATAAAAGTGGATTTATTTATAAAATGGTTTAAGTTGGGATTTTGAATAACTATAAACGATTTGTATAGAAAGATTTATAAAATTGATATGTTGTAAATCAAAATATTGGACTTATAAAACGAATTTTTATAAGTGTTAAAAAGAAGTATAAAAGGATTTCATAAGTGAATGAAATTAATAGATTTATAACGTGAAGTTATAAAGTGAATAGATGTTGTAGAATAAACGATTTATAAGTAATTTACTTATAAATTAGATTTTTGCACTTAATTGGGATATAAATAGAAATTGCTAAATGAAATGATTTCATAAGTTGAAATTGTTATGAAGTATAAATGTGATTTATAAACGTTGTTTATAAATCTGAAATCACTTATTTTGATCAGTAATTTTAGAAGTTAATAAAAGGAGAATTTTATAAATCGAAGTTGTTAGAAAATATAAAGGTGAATTTATAAACGTTGTTTTATGAATTTGAAATCAATCAAATTTGATGAATGTAATATAGAAGTTATTAAGGGAATTTTATCCACGATTTTGGATAGTGGATAATTCTTGGAATAAAACGTGGAGAAAAGATTGAAATGTAATTATTGAAGTATATTCACGATTTTGGACAGTGAATATATTATTAAATAAAATGGATATGTTTCGGGAAAGCGATATTTGAAATGAAGTGATTGTTTTAAAAGATGTTTTAAAACGTGTGAATTACCGAAATCATAGATTTCAACATTTATTGTTGAAATAGACGTTATCGAAAAATAAGGAAATGATGGACTATAACACTGTTGTTATAGTAAATGATTTCCGAAAGGAAATGTTTTTATGTAGTATTGGGATTTATATATCTATCTAATTTCGAATCCCTATACTAGTGATTTTGAGTCATCGTAACGATGTTTTACGTAACATTCGTTTTGACTCAAATAAATGTGTTTAAAGAGAATGATTTCCTTAAAGAATGAGATATATACTTAATATTGATTTAAGTATATCGAATATTTTCAAGTGTTGAAAATAAATGATTTGTGAATTATTTATTTTTAAATAAGTATGGAAATGCTTTTCCAATATGAAGTGAACTGTTTAGAGATTTTATCTTTTAAAGATAAATTGAAAAGTGAATATTTGAAAATTTGTTTTCAAATGATTAAGTGTGGAAATTTTATATCTAGTAAAAGATATTTTTGAAGATGAAATAAATTGGAAAATTATTTGGAATCTGATGATGTTGCGCATCTTTATTGATAGTTAAATAACCGACTATCAATAATTACCTTTAGATAGGTATTTGTTGTGAATTGGATGAATTTGAATGCCACACTTATTTTTGAATAAACGCTCACTATTCGGGTTAGCCGGGAAAGGACCATGGGGTCGTATAACCCATTCCGAATATGTGATACGTCGTTATGAATCGCATTTGAAGACCGGTGTTGAAGACCGGATATTTTTGAAAACGGAAGGATTACCGTCGAGTTACTCTACATCGACCGATCTTCGATTTAGAGGTTTTATCACCCTTAGTGACGGGAAGTCCGGACGTGATTAGAAATTTATCCGGAAATGCAAGGGCTTCGTGAGAAGTGCCTTCGGTTCTGTTCGATCCCGGAACAGACTTGTATGGATTGTGTGTCTGACGTTACAATTTGAGATATAAAGCTGATTTCTTTCAAATACATTTCTGTTGGTGGCGGAGAATTTATTCTCTTAGCTTAACACCCTTCTCTGAGACGTACGAGCTCAGAGGTTATGTAGTTGAAATTTATCAGCAATATATCCCAATTTGGTAACGTGGCATACTGAGTGTTGCTGTGAAATGATCAGTGTTTGATCATTTGCGATATGATCATTTGTTTGATCTTATATCTTTGTGATCATAGGTTGATCATTTTTGTTTGACCCGAAGCAGGGCTTTTTGAGAAAGCGTAGCTTTGTGGACGAGACTTCATCGAGCCTCACACCCCGAAAATGGTCGAAACAGGAAGGATGCGGCAAGGTTCTAGGGAGTAGCGCCCCTTAGTGTATGTCATTCCTTCTGGATAAAGGTGGTATCATGGTATGGAGCCCAGATACTTAACCTCTGTGGTTACTGCATTATTATTATCTATGTGGTTTGTTGGAAATCGGGGATCCTCGGGAAGATCGGTGACGATCGGGGGATGGCATACGCGTGTCAGTAGTTACCTATTTTTGCAGAGGTAACCCGGCCTTGTGTTTGCAGAGATCTAACCGTAATGTTAGGTTATTTCTCGGGTCGTCTATTCCAGGGACGTACCCATCGTGGAAAAGGAAGTTCCTTAGCCTGACCATTTGTTGGAAATCCAAAGAAACAATACGAGCCTTGTACGGTTTTAGTTGTAGAACCTGCCATTTAATATGGTAGCTATAGCAAGCATACTATAATGGTACCTATGCTGGCTAAGATTTATATTCTACTTTCGAAATGTTTTCTACACTATGTAATAATAATAATATCAAAAAGGTTTTGATTTTTGCGTAGTAAGCATCTTTGACTATCATAAGAAGAAATCTCCTCCAATTCTGCGTTTGCATTGTGTGTGTGGCGGGAGGTCTTATGGTAGTTTCATTTTCCAAAAGCATTGCGAATTGACTTTAAAATATCTTGTTGTTTATTTTAAAGAATAACTGTTTTATGATCTCACACCAGTCACCATGACTGACTCGGAGTTTATTGTTCCCTTCTAAACTCTGGGTGCCCACCAATTTCCACACGGGCAGCCTAGAGTTATATTATCAGGATATTCTGGATATTCTGGAGCTTTGGAGATAAGCTGGATGGCGAGACGTAGTACTTGTATCTGATATATTTATTCCGCTGTGTATTCTGTATGAGGACAAGTTATATAACTGTCCATTGTTGTATATTGACTCTGATGATTGATGTATGTATAAAATGATATAGTTCTTTGTTTTAGAGATTATTCATTTATCTATTATATATTGTTCCGCTGCGATATGTGAGATTCTGATATTGTTTTCTGTTCTGCTCTTTTTCTGTTGTTGTTCTGTTCTTCTTTCTTTTTCTTCTATCTTCTTCTTCTACCTTTTTCTTCTTTCTTAAAACCATAACTTTTCGGGTTTCCGGCATTCGATGGCTCAGCAGTCGATAAAGTGAGTATCGATGTTGAATTTTCGAAAGTCGAAAATTTTCGGGATGTTACAGTCATATTCACAAGGTAATAATTGATTGAATAATAAGATGTAAATCAAAATGAACGAATTTATTTGAATTTAAAATTTTAATTATTGACTTTATTGCAATAAGAATTGAACACTGTAATTAGTGCAATATTTAAATATTGAATCTGACATGGAAAATTTGTTTTAGAAAGATTATAAACTTCTAGGTAATCAAAAAGGATGAAAATGGTTAACTTTTGAATTTAAATTTAAAAAGTGAATAAATCAATTTAATAATAATTTATTTAATTAATGTGAAAATAGCCATTTTGGTCACTGTCCAAGAATTCGACGAGACCAGTTTCATTAGATCTGTAACGGTGAATTATTGTAGGATTTTAAGTTTTGAAGCGATCGGACTTGTCCTTTGATCATGCGGGCTCGTAACGCGTACAATCAATTTAATGAATTCAATTAATAAAAGCTGATTTTAAAAGCTAACTTCTATATACTTTGGAATTTGGGTTTGAAACTTGTTCCATTGAGTTTAAAAATATCGAAAACCTATATTTCGATATATTGGATGACCCACTTTCATTTCGAAAACAGAACGGGCTTTTCGGGTCGTTATTGTCATTTCGAACTAATTCGATATGTTATTCATTCTTATCGGGTCTTGTCAATATAAATAGTTTTTCTCAAAACCTAGCAACCATTCAGCTTATTCTGTACGCACATCAATTCTGTCTGTCTGTTCCTATCTTCTCTCTCCAATGGCAGAACCAAATTCCAATTACAAACCCTAATTTCAAAATCAAAATCAATTTTAAAATTTCCACCTCTCCAAACTATATCGAATTATATATTGATGGAAAGCTCTTGACGAGCGCAAGCTAAATCTACTGTTCGTTTTTGCAATCGAGTTTTGGTTTGTCCAGAAATGACCAAAACATCCTCGGCCATCGATTTTGGTTGTTGATCAACAACCACGATTCGTCGATTCAAGGATGTAGTCTGGTGGAGATTTACGTGAGGAGTACATCTGTGTGGTTCGTTTGGAATATTGATGGGTGGATTTGAGGTGAAATTCGATTAGGGTTTGTAGATTTGTGGCGACAGCTGGCTTTTCTGAGGTCGACAGGGGGTCGCGAGGCCAGGACGTGGTCGCGGGGTGGGGGGGGGGGCGGTGTTGAGGCATACAACGACGAGTAGGCGGAGGAGGCACGATCAATCGTGGCAGCTACTAGGGTTCGTTGTTTGTTAGGGTTCATGTACGATGCAGTATCGAGCAAGCTAGGGTTGCGTATGGATAGGTGACGTGTATAATAATAATAATTATTTTATTTTTTATATATTATATATCGTATAACTTCTAACATCAATAACTTGTTCATATGAGCTCGGATTCATGCGCGGTTTGTTCTGTTGGGATCGTATCTAAATTCTGGACATTTTGGAACTAGTTTGGACAAATTCTAAGACTGTTGAAATTTGGGCCCTTATTTGAATTTTTAATCTACTGAAAATCAAAGGTAACCCACTCACAACTACTAAATCATCCTATGTTAGTTAAATTAGATTTATGATGTGATTAGAAATTGACTGATTGCTATTTGGTATATTTAAATTGTCATTCCAGTTAAATCTGAATTTTATTGAATTTAATTGCCATTTAATTTAATATTGAATTTAAATTGCCAATTAAATACCTGTTAATGATAACCAGTTAATTGTTGTTATTTATCAGTTGATTTGAATGATGATTGTGATGGATGTTTAATTGTTGATATTTGGATGATTGGATGTATGTTTATTTATATGTTGTTATCACACTGCAAGTTCCCTTAGTTATTGTTAGGAAAATCACTATGGGTTGAAATGATACATACCCGAATGGTCTTATAGATTAGGGAAAAATCGTTATGGGTTGAAATGATAAACTCGAGCGATTTTATGGATTTTGAATTTTAACTCGGGATTGTGGGTTGAAATGATATATACCCGTAAATTTAAATTTATTGCGGATTGAAATGATATATATCCATATCACTTGACCATAGGGTAGAAAATTATATACGGACATCGGATTAGTTAAATTAAATGATTTTAAATCCTTAATTTTTGAATCTAGTGAAATGATATTTTGAAATAAAAATTAGATTTATATAAACTGAATTATTTCCAAAATCCAAGCTTTAAAATGTTGAAATTGAAATTGGTTAAATGAATTCTAAGACTTTTGAATATGGAAGGTAATATGTGTTCATCCTCTATTTCTATTCAAAATACTTTTCTTGAGTACTATACCATGTTACTTGCAAACAAGCAGTTTGAAGATCCTCAACTTTCCCTCATATCAAAGGTTGATCTCCCTGCTATCTCTGATACACAGATTCATGATTTAATTTAATTGGTCACTGATGAAGAGATAAAGACATCTATATTTAGCATGAATTCAAATAGTTTTTCTAGTCCAGATGGTTTCAATGCTTACTTTTACAAATCATGCTGGCACATTATTGGGAAAGATGTTATCAAAGCTGTGAATTTTTTTTTCCAAACATAACCTTATGATTTTTGGAATAAATGCTACTAAAATTGCATTAACTCCAAAAGTCAATCACCTTGATGCTGTTTCACAATATAGACCCATAGCATCTTGCAATGTTATCTACAAATGTATTGTTAAAATTTTAGCATCTAGGATGAAACTTGCATTAGCTCCTATGATTTCTTTGAATCAACATGCTTTTCTTCCGGACAGGGATATCATTGAGAACATTTTATAACCCACTGAGTTACTAAAAGGTTATAATAGACAGTATATCTCTCTAAGATGTGTTATGAAGCTAGACATACAGAAGGCATATGACACTGTTAACTGGAAATCCATCATATATATTTCCACCACATGAAGTTTCCCCACACTTTCTTAGCTTGGATACACACATGTATTTCTACAGTTTCATACTCTATCTGTAACGACCTGATTTTTCGACGCTCGAAAATCGACATCAATACGTTCACTGTATCAAATGCCGAACAATCGGATGCCGAAAAACTGAATCATTAGGGTTAACGAAGAAGGAGGTAGAAGAAGAATAGAAAAAAATATCAGAATCTCACAATCGCAGCGGAACAATATATAATAGATAAATGACTGATCTTTAAACAAAAAGAACTATATCTGTTTATACATTACATCATCAGAGTAGAAGGTTAAGTGAGAACCTTGGCTCTGGTGGGGATTACTCATTAAAAATAGAGTCCGTAGTACTCTAGAATGAGTTTGAGTGTATTAATAGATATGAGCGCGTATTTGTTAGTGAATATAAAAATTGTTTTTATATTGTGTTGACTTATCGGTTGAGTGTTTATGAATTCTGGTCGATATGTGGGATGCCATGTCATCGATAGGGGTTTCTAAACTCTTAAACCAGATAAACCGGCACGATATTATTTTAAAATAGGGTAAATGAAATAATTTTACCCAAATTATTTTTGTATATAAAGGAAATAATTTTCCATAAATTTATATTTCCGCTGTGTAGTGAAAGCTGTATATTCAGCTTTGGGAGGACAAGATATTATAACTTTCCTGAATTGTATTGTTGATTTGTATTCTACTCTGATGATGTAATGTATAAACAGAAATAGTTCTTTTTGTTTAAAGATCAGTCATTTATCTATTATATATTGTTCCGCTACGATTGTGAGATTCTGATATTGTTTTCTATTCTTCTTCTACCTCCTTCTTCTTTAACCCTAATGATTCAGTTTTCCGGCATCCGATTGTTCGGAATTTGATAAAGTGAACGTATTGATGTCGATTTTCGAGCGTCGAAAAATCGGGTCGATACACTATCAGTCTAAATGGAGCTGGTTCTGGTTACTTTCATGGTATGAGAGGGTTAAGGCAAGGGGATCCAGTTTCCCCTTATTTATTTATTTATTTATTTATGCAATGGAATTATTAACCGGTCTCTTTAATTCTATAGTGAAAAACAGGATGATGGATTTTCATCCCTTATATAGAAACCCTCAAAATTTCCACTCTAATGTTTGCAGATGACTTAATGTTATTCACTAGACCTAATGAAAAATCCATTTCTTCAGTTTTGAACATCCTTCATTCTTTCTTTTCTATGACTAGTCTGAGTATTAACAAAGCAAAATCCAAAATTCTAGTTGCTGGTGTTCCTAAGGAAGTCAAAACTGAGATGATCTCTTTATCTACTTTAACTCCTTTTGATCATGATGAATCTTATTTAGGAGCTCCCCTCATATTTTCCTCTATTTAAAAAACTCAGCGCCTTCCATTATTTGAAAAAATAACTGCTAAGTTGACTTCCTAGACAATTTCCAAATTGTCAATTGCAAGGAGGCTTGTTATTGTGAAATCCATAGCTTCTGCAATGTGTCTATATTATGCTAGAATTTTCATTCTACCTGTAAAACTTGTTTCCATGATCAACTCAGCTCTGAACCGTTTTCTGTGGCATGGTAATCTATTCTCCAAGAAACTAATCCCTATATCTTTCAAGTCTACTTGCTGGACATTGTATTCTGGTGGTCTTGGAATCATGAATATAAAAAAGTGGAACATTGCTGCCTTCTCCACTTATATAGAAAAATTGTTTAGCAATGATAAGAACCTATGGGGAGTATGGTGCAGGAAATATCTTCTTAAAAGATAACATTTTTGGACCATGCAAATTCCTGGGGACTGCAATGGCACTTGGAGGAAATTACTAAGGTTAATGCCTTACTTTCTTCCATTTTTCCAGTTTACGGTAAGGAGAAGCTCTCGGTATCCTTCTGGTTTGAACCATGGCTTCTAAAAGGTGTTATTCTAGCAAATGTCCTTCCATTTTCCTTGAGAAGTATTATTAGTATTCCTGAGGAAGCAAAACTGAGAACTTACCTATGTGATGACTTAATCAACTTGCCATATTCCAGTTCCTATGATGTTAGGGAGGTCTGGAAAATATTTGAAAACAAATTATATACGAGGTCAGAATCTACTTGTTTATGGAGTGATGATTGTCATTCTATCAATAGAGTATATAAGCTGATTGCCTGTCCCTCAACCACTACTCAATTTCCTTGGCATAGAAGAATCCGGTCTTCTAATTCCACTCCTCGACACAACTTGCTTGTTTGGAGAGTTATCAAGGGTTGTCTCCACACTCGTGATAGGCTGTTTTCTTTGGGATTGATTCAACCTTCAAATTGTTTATTGTGTGGCCATCAAGTTGAATCTATGAACACCTATTTTTTGCATGTCAGTATTCCTTTTATATATGGAAGAGCATTTTAAGTCATTGTCACCTCCATAAGCCATCAATTGACTCTAAACTGGAATGGTACACCATATTTAAGGCTACCAGATGGAGATGCTCCAAATCCTTGCTTCTTCTCAAAGTTTTAAAAGCCTCTATTCATCTGATTTGAACTGGAAATACTCAAGGGTGTTTTCAGGAATTCATTCCTCTAAACACAGTCTCTTTAGTGCCTTAGTCAGTAGTATTTAATTGCTGTGGAGGATCAATGCTATATGCATCTTGTTATGCTTGAAATCTGACTTGTTTCTGCTGCTTGGAGTTATCCTATGCTTTGCTTCGGGTTTTTCCTTGGTTTGCCTTGGTTTGCTTCGAGATCTTTTGTTATTCACTTCGGGCTCTCTCTTGGCAGTTTTTAGTTCCTTTTAACTGTTTTTTGTCTTTCTCCTCTCTTGTTTTTCTACTGTACTTCTATATTTATACTTGTAATACTTGTTACATGTTTTAAATAAAAGGTAGGGGCCCTTTTAACCCCGCTGGCTTTGCCAAAAAAATAATCAATTATATTTAAAATTTCAGATTTTTTTAGATTTTCAAACTATTTACTATGTAAACCATTTCCAATAATCAAATCATTTTTATGTTAAACTATTTTAACTGTTTTAAACCCTTAAACTATTTAACTATTTTAAACTATTAAAAACTATTTTTAAACTACTTTAAACTATTATAAACTATTTTTAAACTACTTTAAACTATTATAAACTATTTCTAATATATAAACTATTTTAATATATAACCTATTTTAATATATAAACTATTTCTAATATATAAACTATTTTAATCTATAACCTATTTTTAAACATATAAACACTTTTTTTAAAGTACAACTATTCCAATATATAAACTACTTTCAATCTTCAAACTATTAGAGTTGGAACTGTTATGATTTAGATTTAACTGGTTTAAAAGGCAATATTTTGATATGATGGTTTAACCTACTTTAGTGGTTATGACTTTGAAATGTATATGATTGAAGTAAATAATGATTTCGAAAGTGAATATGATTTTGAAAGGATTATGATTTGGAAGTGAATATGATTTTGAAGTAAATAATGATTTCGAAAGTCAAATAATGATTTCGAAAGTGATATGATTTTTGAAGTGAATATGATATTTTTATATGGAGTATGAACTGTTTGAAATGTAAAAGAACCATCCAGTGTGAAGTAAGTGTTTGGTTGTTAAAGAGACCGGGATCAAATATTGTCATACTCTCTGCCAATACCAAAAACCACTTTAACAACTTTGCACGTGGTGGAGAATCCAGAATGAAGTAGGATGGTTTGGCGAACGATTCTGTATGAGGTATTAACGCAGCCCTGACTCCCTCGAGTTAGCTTGATGTGGCTAAAACAGGAGCTATACCGGGCCAAGTGAGGTCGATCCTCCTATCGGGCACATTTCTTCGATACCATATTTGTTACTTTGTGATTGATTTGGTGGCCACCCCTCAATTTGATTTTGGGAGTGTGTTTCGAGGTGGCGGTAGTAGCTGCTATGCATTACCACCAGTTCGGGAGTGCAAACGGTAGAATCCTACGCTGACATTGCCTCGCATGCCTTGTCATATGCCTTATCGCGTCCATTATGAGTTTGGTTTGTACCGTACCTATGGAGTGCTCACATGCCTTGTACTGTACCCCTGGCATTTGATTTTGTTTTTCTTTCTTTTCTCTTCTTTTTCTTATTTACCCCATATGTAACAACCCTCCTTTTTGTACATTTTAAGCAGACACGCATGCCGACCCCAACCATATAGAAGGGCGAATTGTTATTGGTGTGAATAAGAAAAAGCAGAGAAAGAAAAATAACAAAATAGAATCTCGCAGCGGAATGATAAAATATAATAATCAAATAACAGTTCATGAAGCTGTATACCAAACATTTGATTATACTTATTCAATACAAAAATCAGAGTTACACATATCAGAGATAAATACATAACATTGCAGCAGAACAGTATGATGCAGTGGAATAATATGGTAAATAATAGTAGTACAAATCTACGTTTTCGTCCTCTAGAAAAAAGCTCTTCAAATCCTGAAATGCTTAGGCTGACCCGAGCGAATTGAAAAGACAAAACACTCGAGTCAGAACTAAAAGATCTTATGTAAGTTAAATAAGCGATAAATAAATATGAGTGTAAACGGCGTCGAAGATGTTTACGGGGTTTGACATCTCCTATCCAGTGTCTAACGTGAGTGCAGTAACTTAAGAGATGTTCGGGATTCACATCTCCTAAGGATCCATTAAACTATCTACTATGTAGTACAATACGCTATTATAATATGTCTACTGTAAAGCAAAGGTATTAAAATAGCATTAAGGCGTTACCCATATACCCCTTAAACACATTTTCTATATTCTCGTAGTCTATACAATGCCATACGCTCCTCCATAAACTGGAGGTTTACCTAGAGGACATCACATAGGTATGGTAAAAAACAAACTCGTAGAAGGCGCTCTAGGGCATGTGAACACGACACAGGAGGAGATGCCAGGGTAGATATACCATTTGCAGATCCGGACTGGTGGTAACGCATAGCAACTACTACCGCCCACCTCGGAAAACACTCCCATATCAAAAATCGAGGGGTGGCCACCAAACAATCACAAAATCAGAATATAATAACGAAAAAATGTTTCCGATCGCAGGAATGACCTCACTTGGCCCGACGTAGCTCCTGATTTTAGTCACATCTAAGCTGACTCACGAGAGTTAGGGTCACGTCATACCTTATAGAAATCGTTCACCAAACCATCCTACTTCATTTCTGGAATCTCCACCACATACACAGTTGTTAAAGTGGTTTTCGGTATTGGCAGAGGTTATGACAATATCCGATCCCGGTCTCTTTAACAACCAATCGCTTATTTCACACCGGTTGGTTCTTTTACATTTCAAAAGTCAATTCACAATTTATACCAAAATATCATATTCTCAAAACCATGATACTTTCGAAATCATATTCACTATGAAATCATATTCACCTTTGAAATTATATCATTTCCGAAATCATAATTCCTTTCAAAAGTCATATTTCCAATTTCATTAAATTCTTGCTTCAAAATCATCATATTCAATCAAATACAACATTTAAATCCCAACCGAGGTTATAATATCACTTACCATATTTACTTAAAAAATCGGGGATTTGAATATAAACCCATCCATTTTACTTAGTTTGGAATTTAGAAGAAAATAGTTTAAATAGTTATAAATAGCTAATATAGATTTAAAATAGATTAAATATAATTAAAATAGATTAAATAGCTTTAAAATAGATTAATTAGATTTGAAATAAGTTTAAATGGGTTAATTAGTTTAAAAGTTGAAAATCTTAATAATTAAAGTCATTGAATAATATATTTTTAAAACAGTTTAAATAAAATATGAATTTGAAATTTATATCAATTTAAACTATTTGTTTCATTCCAATACATTTGGACCATTTCAATATCCCAAAATCCCATTTCAAATTTTCCAATTCCAATTCTCAACAAAATATTTAATTCAATATCACCTCCAATCCATATTCGAAATCTCAATTTAAATTACTCCAAATTTAATATATTTCAAAGTTATATTTCAAACAATTTAAAATAATTTGATTCTGAAAATTTCACTTTTTATTTCAAATTCAACTTTGAAATTTCAATTAAATCCTTAAATAATTCCTTTAAACAAATTCCAGTTTCAACCTAAAATTTATTTAAATAATAATTCAATTTTATATAAATCAAATTTTTATTTCAAAAATATCATTTAATTCAATTCAAAATTCAAGGATTCAAAAATCTTTAAATTTAACCAATCCGGTGTCCGTATATAATTCTCTACCCTAGGGTCAAGTGATAAGGATATTTATCATTTCAATCCGAAATTTAAAATTTTATATTTACGGATATTTATCATTTCAATCTGCAATTCCGAAAATATTAAAATCCATAAAATCGCTCGAGTTTATCATTTCAACCCATAACGATTTTTCCCTAATCTATAGATCGTTCGAGTATATATCATTTCAACCCATAGGGAACTTGCAGTTTGATAACAGTATATAAATCAATTATAGCATCCAATCATCCAAAAATAAATTCAAACATCCATCACAATCATCATCCGATTCAACCAATAAATATTCAACAATTAACAGATTATTATATACAGGTGATTAACTGGCAATTTAATTTCAATAATAAATTAAATGATAATTTAATTCAAATAAATTCAAATTAACAGGAATAGCAAATTTAAATATACCAAACAGCAGTAAATAAATTCCAAATCACATCATAATTTTAATTTAACTAACATAAGAAATTTTAGAAGTTGTGAGTGGGTTAAAACACCCACCTTTGAATTTAAATCGAATTTAAATTTAATTTTAATTCAAAATTTGAATGGCCTCAGAATTCATCCAAACCAGTGTCAAAATGTCCGAAATTTTACTACGATCCCAATGCAAGAAAACGCGCGTGAATTGGACCTCGTATGCAAAAGTTATGCGTATCAGAACAATTAAACAATTTAAAATAAAACAAATAAAATAAAACAAACAATTACCAATCAAAATTAGCCACGTCAGCTCTATCTCCTCACTCAAGCTACAGGGAAACCCAAACTGCCTCATTCATTCGAACGGCATGAAACGCCTCTACCAGTTGACTGCGACGCTTCCACCAAGGCCCCCGATCCCGCGCGCGTGCTCGCCTTAGATGATCGCCCAAACTCCTCCGACCCCACACGTGGCCAAGGCCACCACCGTGCTCAAGATGCACCCGGCCGCCACCGTGAATCACTAACCCTAATTGAATTAATTCTAACGATCTAGCCGTCAAGTCATCAAACGAACTATGCCGATGCAATCCCCTCGGCTCTCTCCACAATACTGTATCCTCGAATCGACGATCAGTCGAAGTTCATCAGCATGCTATGAATGGCTCAGACTTATCTTATGTTTACTGATCAAACGATGAACCAAAATGAAAAACGAATTACAGATCTTAGATGCGCTCGTCGAGAGCTTCAAATCAATATATAATTCGATAGTGATTGAGGCGTTTGAATTTTGGATTTAAATTTGATTTTTGAAATTGTAATTGGGAATTAGGGTTTGCAGCCATTAGGAAAGAGGAGCAACAGAAGTTTCTATACGTACAGAAATGAGAAATAGAAAGGCTGCTAGGGTTTATAACCGGATATTTATAGGTAGAGCTGAAAATAGAAGAACAGACAAGATTTGATTATAACGTTGAACGATAAATGGCCCGAAAAGCCCGTTCTGCCTTCGGAACAGAAATGGGTCATCCCATATATCAAAACAGATGCTTTCGATAATTTTAAATACAATGGAACTAGTTTCAAGTCCAAATTCCATCGTATGAAGAAGTTATGATAAAATCAGCTTATTTCAAATTGATTTCAATTAAGTTGATTTCAAGGCGTTTCAAGTCCGTAAGATCAAACGACAAGTCTGATTGTTACGAAACTTGAAATCCTACAATAATTCACCGTTACGGATCCGATGAAACTAGTTTCGTCGAAATCCGAGTCAGTGGCCAAAATGACTATATTTCAATTAATTAAATAAATTAATATTAAATTAATTAAATCACTTTTCAGTTTTAAAATTTAATAATTTACAACTTCTATCATTTTTGATTTCTTAATCACTTACAATAATTTAAACAAATTTAGATGTCAATTTAAATTTGATTAATTTATCAATTTCAGTGTTAAATTTCAATTTCATTAAATTCAGATATCATAAATTAAATTTTCAATAATTCCATTTATAAATTTTAAACCTCGTTATTCAAGTCTTTCATTACAATAAAGGTATAACTAACATTGGTTTATCTCTTAGCACATTAATGTTTCCCAATTTCATCTTAATTTCAATTAACGTAATATTTAAATATTTAATTTCATTTGTTTGCAATTAATCCAATTATTATAATTTGAATTCCAATAAATTAATAAACATTGATTTCCATTCTTTTTATTCAACCAATTGTCACATTATGAATAAAATTAACATTATTTCCAAATATTAACTTAATTTAATCTACCCTAACTACCCTAATTAAGTCAATTAACTGCAATTGGTTTCAAATTAAATTTTATGAACTAAACAAATAGGTAACTTATAACAATTGTTACCATTAACCTTTAATTACATTTAAGTTTATTACTTTCAACAAATATTATAATTACTTACAGAACATTGATTTTATTAAATTACCATTTATTATATTTTAAATTCATTAATTAATTCAATGTTTACGTTTGTTTTTTTTCTTATATTCAATTTATAGCCAAGTATAACATTTACATTACTTCAATAAATTGAACTTCATTCAAACTCTTAACGATAAACTTTAATTAACATTGTTATATTTCATTTTAGTATTCATTTCATTATTACATTACAACTTTTTATTCCTTCAAATATTAAATAACAAGATTCATTAAATTAACAAATTAAATTATTGAAAATTTACGGGTCGTTACACTCTTCCCCACTCAAAACTTTTCGTCCCTGAAAAGGAAAAGAAGGGAAGAGAAGGAATTAAGAAAATTAATATATCTTATTCAAAATATTAAATCTATAAAAATTAATTTACAAAATCAAATAAATTAAACAACATATATCAATTTATAACACTTAAAACCTTTTTATATTCAAGTAAATAAAATTTGGAAAACATTTCTCAAAATTTTTCTAAATCCAAAATTCACGAAAAATTTCGGCAGAGTCTCCTTTGTATGGAGAGGTCTGGGAGAAAATATAATATCAATAATATCAGTATATATCAAAATTTTCAAAATACTATATATCCCAACAGCGGGAAAGATAATATAACATCGCTAGAAAACCGTAATCCGAGAACGTACCTATTTGTCGGGCGATTAACACTTATTTTATGAAACCAATAGCAGTAGCAATTGCTTCCATAACCTGTATTTCACTTATATAATCCAGAAAAGTTAATAATTATATAAATGAAATATTTAAAGTTGTTTCAACCACTAAAAACAAATCAATATAAAACAATCACTTGAAATCACAACATACAATCATCATATTAAATCAATATAGTCAACCATTCATCCATAGCAAACAAACAAATGGTTTGCTTGGGTTTAGACACTTTTAATCACATAGAATGACAAATAACTACTAAGTATACCATTTACTCAACAGTCTTAGATAAAACTCAATAGATTATTCATACATCCAAACAATTAAAAGTACCTTTTCCCAAACAAACCATAAACCAAACAAACAACATATTTTAACATTATTTAAGTTTATTCTTATTAATTTCTTTTCACAAGATTTGTTGTTCATTTTTTTTTCATTCATTCAGTGATCACTTTCTTTAATTTTACATTTATTTCTTACAAAATTTCATTTCCATTAATTCATTCAGTGTTTATTTCATTTCTTTTCATTTATTACTTACAAAAATTCATTTTCATTTATTCATATCATGTCACTTTCTTTTTATTGCATTACATTCATTCATTCATTCATTACTTAATTTCATTTGTTTACATTCAATTATTTATAGTATTCATGTTCCATTCAATTACCTAGCATATCAATTCAATTACTGAAGTTTATAGTCATCTACTTACAACACTTACTTTCCATCACATTTTATTATAGTAATATTTCAATTATAACTTAAGTTTATAACAACTAAAACATCAAATTTTTATTAATAAAAGAATTTCATTGAACACTTTCATTATTCTAAGTTTTACTTGTATAAGGTTCCATTACATTTTCTTATTAAACATTCAAATTTTTATATTTGGTAAGTTATATATATATATACGCTTTAACAATGAAATTGAGAGTTACACAAGTTTATCTCATTTCTTTTAATTAACTTAATGTTCAATAATCATATCCTTTTTATTTACAGGTTACAAGCTTCAAATTTCTTGTACATTTCATTTATAACTAAGCATTCAATTTCTTATTTTCATTTTAGAGGTTCCAATTATTAAATAGTTAAAATTTTATTCCATTACAATAATTGAAATCTTTAATTTATAGAAATTTAAGAACTAAATGTCGGGCTCCATTTCAAATCATTTAAATTATTTATATCATATCTTTTATATGTATCAAATCATATTTGGAAATAAAATTTATATTTATTTATCAAAACAAATGTGTAGTAAACAACTGCAACGGTCTTCCTACTTCGAAACTTGAAAATGAACGTCGATGATGCGTGCACTCATCACCAAAATTATTTTCCAACGACATAGAGGGGAGTACAAAACTTATTTCTTTCCAAAATTCCATTAAAAAAATTCTTTCAAATTATATTGAAATGTTTATATCAGAAAATAGTTCTAATAATAATATTATTATATTCCAAAATCATTCGAAGGAGATTTTCAAAAATCCCCGAACTTGAGTTCTAAATTTCATTTATTTTATTTTCATATCTTATTTCCAACCAATCTTTATAAATTTCACTACCTAACAACCAATATATATTATTTATAAATCACTACTTTATATAAAAATATACAATAGGTAAAATTATTTCATTTACCTACATTTCAAAACAAATACTGTGTCCGTGAGTCCTATTAAGTGTTTAGAAATCCCTATCGATGTCATAGCGTCCTATGCACCAACTAGAATTTATAAATACAAAACGGAACAAATTAACACAATATAAAAACCTTTTATATACACTAACAAATACACTCTCTCATATATATACTCTCAATGACTCATCATCGGGTATTACTACTCTATTAATAAAGAGTCAGACCCCACAAAGCCAAGGTTTATCGCTAAACCAAAGCTTTGATACTAACTGTAACAACCCTCCTTTTTGTACGTTTTAAGCAGACATGCATGCCGACTCTAACCATAGAGAAGGACGAATTGTTATTGGGGTGAATAAGAAAAAGCAGAGAAAGAAAAATAACAAAACAGAATCTCACAGCAGAATGACAAAATATAATAATCAAATAACAGTTCATGAAGCTGTATACCAAACATTTGATTATACTTATTCAATACAAAAATCAGAGTTACACATATTAGAGGTAAATACATAACATTGCAGGGGAACAATATGATGTAGTGGAATAATATGGTAAATAATAGTAGTACAAATCTTCGTCTTCGTCCTCCAAAAATAAGGTCTTCAAATCCTAAAATGCTCAGGCTGACCCGAGCGAATTGAAAAGACAAAACACTCGAGTCAAAACTAAAAGATCTTATGTAAGTTAAATAAGCGATAAATAAATATGAGTGTAAACGGCGTCGAAGATGTTTACGGGGTTTGACATCTCCTATCCAGTGTCTAACGTGAGTGCAGTAACTTAAGAGATGTTTGGGATTCACATCTCCTAAGGATCCATTAAACTATCTACTATGTAGTACAATACGCTATTATAATATGTCTACTGTAAAGAAAAGGTATTAAAATAGCGTTAAGGCGTTACCCATATACCCCTTAAACACATTTTATATATTCTCGTAGTCTATACAATGCCATACGCTCCTCCATAAACTGTATGTTTACCTAGAGGACATCACATAGGTACGGTACAAAACAAACTCGTAGAAGGCGCACTAGGGCATGTGAACACGACACAGGAGGAGATGCCAGGGTAGATATACCATTTGCAGATCCGGACTGGTGGTAACGCATAGAAGCTACTACTGCCCACCTCGGAAAACACTCCCATATCAAAAATCGAGGGGTGGCCACCAAACAATCACAAAATCAGAATATAATATCGAAGAAATGTGTCCGATAGGAGGAATGACCTCACTTGGCCCAGCGTAGCTCCTGATTTTAGTCACATATAAGCTGACTCATGGGAGTCAGGGTCACGTCATACCTTACAGAAATCGTTCACCAAACCATCCTACTTCATTTCTGGAATCTCCACCACATACACGATTGTTAAAGTGGTTTTCGGTATTGGCAGAGAGTATGACAATATCCGATCCCGGTCTCTTTAACAACCAATCGCTTATTTCACACCGGATGGTTCTTTTACATTTCAAAAGTCAATTCACAATTTATACCAAAATATCATATTCTCAAAACCAAGATACTTTCGAAATCATATTCACTCTGCAATCATATTCACCTTTGAAATCATATCGTTTCCGAAATCATAATTCCTTTCAAAAGTCATATTTCCATTTTCGTTAAATTCTTGCTTCAAAATCATCATATTCAATCAAATACAACATTTAAATCCCAACTGAGGTTATAATATCACTTACCATATTTACTTAAAAAATCGGGGATTTGAATATAAACCCGTCCATTTTACTTAGTTTGGAATTTAGAAGAAAACAGTTTAAATAGTTATAAATAGCTAATATAGATTTAAAATAGATTAAATATAACTAAAATAGATTAAATATAATTAAAATAGATTAAATATAATTAAAATAGATTAAATAGCTTTAAAATAGGTTAATTAGATTTAAAATAAGTTTAAATGGGTTAATTAGTTTAAAAGTTGAAAATCTTAATAATTAAAGTCTTTAAATAATATATTTTTAAAACAGTTTATATAAAATATGAATTTGAAATTTATATCAATTTAAACTATTTGTTTCATTCCAATACATTTGGACCATTTCAATATCCCAAAACCCCATTTCAAATTTTCCAATTCCAATTCTCAACAAAATATTTAATTCAATATCGCCTCCAATCTATGTTCGAAATCTCAATTTAAATTACTCCAAATTCAATATTGAAGTGACCCACTTCTCTGATCACTTGTTTGTTGTGATTTTTTTTACAACAGATCACTTTTCTTAATTCATTCTCCCAAGATCCAGAATCTTACCAATATAAACATATCAGTGTATAACTAAATCATGTCATTTATATACATGAAGATATATAAATGGTTCTTTGCTTATCAGAGTATTTAAAATAGCAAAGAAACTCATTCACACATTATTTCTCATATTTGAGAGACTTTGTGTCACATAGAATTTTTTTTCTATTTCTTTTCTTTTGAACTTGACACTCAAAATTAATTGATATTTTTGTTTAGTTAATATCCTGCTTGTTTTATTTCTCAAGTTAACCAGTTCCTGGATTTTTAAGCCATACATCAGACCTTTGTAATTCTGTATTTGACACTTATTGTTTTGGATTAGTAAAGGATGCTTTTAAAACAACTTTAGTATATTTGTTTAGCCTGGGGTTCTGCTTTTAAACTCAAACAATTTTCTTTTTAAGACAAATGCTCAGAATATGATATGATCAGATAGATATCAGGGTAGAAATTAGTTCAAAAACCAGGCAGTGAAGATAATACATTTAAACAAAAATGCAGACTCAATCTATCATATCGAATGGAGGCTTAGCATATGTTTGAGGACAAGATAATCAAAGCTATGTTATGAATCAAATTAATACAGAATTCTCAAGTGAACTTATTAGGTAAACAGCTGATGTTCTCTTTAACCAATAAGTGGTAGTGTCTAAGGTGTTGTGAAGTGATGGTCATGCCAATTTCAAACAGGACTACAGGTTACTTTAAACTACCTCAGGTTGGTCAAGACCAATGCATCCAGACTTGAGTCATGTATCTAGATAGTAAGATGTGTTAAGTATAGTTGGTGTGAGACCTACAAGTATTAAAAATGCATATGGATCTACTACCCAAAGCAATACAAATTTCTATTGTAAATCAAATGTCCAGATTAAGAATTACAGGCTTCATTTTAAGCTTGACATATACTTATATCAATTACAAGTCATGATCATGCTTTTCTGATTAGCCCGGTCTAGGTTCAACTCAATCTTTAAAAGATTTATTGCATGTTCTATATATTAAATTTTTTTCTTTCTAAAACTATTTCTACTTTACCATAAAAAAAATTCATCAGACATAGCCAAGGAAGATATGACCACATATTAATTTATATGGCATGGTCTCCTATATCATACTTCACCAGAGATTATCCAGACCAGTTTGCTGAAAACAGAAACTCACCAACACACATATAGTACTAAAGATTTTACATATTCTTTACACAGAAAATAAGCAAATATCAATCTTGGAAATACTTAGAACATAATAAAGTTTTGCCTAGCTTATTTATTACAATGAAACCACTGCATTTTCTAAAAACATTTCTAAAAGCAACCAGATCTTCAAACATCCATGCAAGCAAGCTATTCATACATCTTATCCTGCAATAACATTTTGAGCTGCCTCAATAAAATGAGACACCCCAAATATTGCAAAAGGCAACAAATAGGGTCAGAAATAAATTTCTGGTATGAGTGAAATCACATATTAAATATTTTGTAAATTCTTAAAGCTGCATAGAGAACATATCAGTTTAATGATATACTAATTCATACTAAAATCTGAGCATTGGCAAGCTTATCTATCAATCATACACCCAAACAACCATGCATTCACTTCATTCAGACTTTCATGTACATGCTCCTATGGATTAATTTCCAATTTTAATAGCTTGATCGATCAATCTCATTTCATTTCTTTTTACATTTTTAGTTTGGTCTAACTCCTTGCCATTGAACACCATGTGTGCATTGTAAAGGGGCTCAGTTCTGTTATCCCTTTACACAGAGG
The DNA here is from genome assembly GCA_030737815.1 of Allium fistulosum. NCBI lineage: Eukaryota > Viridiplantae > Streptophyta > Magnoliopsida > Asparagales > Amaryllidaceae > Allium > Allium fistulosum. The sequence goes on along the minus strand of CM060904.1, from coordinate 1,118,122,386 downwards.
CCTACAGGACTTGAGCAAGTCATGCACATACCCATCATCCTCCAGATGATGAGCAGATCAAGGCATTACTCCTAAATTATTCTTATAATTTAGAGGACATGCTTATTTATCTTCTGAGGATTTTATTATCACTTGAAATGCTTTGCATTCTTTTCTTCCTTCCATGAGTCAAAAGTTATGAAACTCTCTCAGGGTTTTTAGTCAAACATATCAAGCTTTCATGCAAAATACTAAATCCCATTCCAAGGTTATTTTATTTTAATCATATTTTCTGAAACTTGCATACATATTTATCTACAAAAGTATTCCTATATCTCACATAAATCTGATGAAGTCATATACCCTATTTATTTATTTTACTGAGAACACAGGACATGATTTTTCTTTGAGAAAAACCCATAAAAGCATATTAACTTATAATAGGAACAACTCAGTACTTATACATGATACTACATTGTTCATATCATTTTAATATAAACTAGGCATAAGCATAAATCTCATTATTCACACTGGCTACTTATTTTCCTTTGATACCCTATTTCTCAATAAAACATTCAGTTCATTTCTCACATAAAACTGGATCATGAAATCCACTTCAATGATCTGAATACATGTTTGATTACTTATATTTTAAAGCAAAAACTGAAATAATCTTATCAAATCAAGACAGATCAAAACTTCAACCAAAAGTCCAATCAAAATAATCCATGATCAACATGCATTTATTCAGAGAATAAAATCAAACAGAAAATTGTAATAGAATATATATATATATATATATATATATGAAAATAACTTAGCTGCCCTTAACATGGGTCTTAATGCCTCAAACCCCATAAGTGATTATCACTCACCTTTCTTTGCTCCTCCCCGAGAATACTCAGGCCTGAAGACAATGTGAGTTTATTTTATTTTTACTTTTTATTTCCTCTGTTTCCTCTCCAGAAACAACTGTTGCCCCTCCCTTGATTTAAATCATTTTACTAGGGTTTTAATGGTGGAAAAACCCATTCTATCCTTACTTTACTCAGAGAATCATATGTGTATAATTATGGCTAAAAGTGCCATTTTCTCTTGGTTTCTATTTCTGGTAAAACAGTTTGCTTTTTCTCTTTTCTGGATACATGCTATTTGCATGATTTTTATCTACACATTGTTTTCATATGACTCATTCACAATGTATTTTATTATACTTGGGTTATTTCTCATGTTTCTTTCTATAAACTTGATTTTTAACTTACATAATTTACCATTTGCTTCTTTCTTGATTTATTCCAAAAATGCATCTATACTCATAAATATTACTTAACTGGTTTTTATGCATTTTAATTATCAAAAGGAGTTATTCCATCACTTTTTATATTTTTCTGACTACATATGTATGTGATATTCATGAGACATGTGAACTTAAAAATTCATTCATACTTTAGCTATTTTTCTTCTCATCATTATCTATTGAAATAATTATTCCCTTGCTTGTTTCTCTTATTCCCTTTTGATATTCATTTTCAAATTATTTTATTCTTTAATTATTTTCTATTAACTAATTTTTTTTTTCATTTCAGATTTTTTTATTATTTTTTATCTCAAAAATTTTGGGTCTTCACATACTCTCCTCCTAAAAGGAATTGTGTCCCACAATTATAAATAAATATATATTTTTTTCCCACTGTGTAAGAGTTTAATTTTCATCTCAGCAATTTTAAAACTTATGCATCCAGAACTAATCAAATATATATAAATAGTATTTAAATTTATTATAATTCAGGCATACCTTTATGCAGAAAATAGATTAGGATATTTATCCTTCATCCTATCTTCAGCCTCCCAAGTGCAATCATTTCCATCTAGACTCCACTGAATTTTAACCAACTTAATTATTTTGTTTCTTAATTTCTTTTCTTCTCTAGCCACCATGCCCATTGGTTCCTTTTTATAAACCAGGTTTTCTTGAATTTCAACATGTGTAGGGGATTCAAGAATGGTCTCTTTGTCATGCACCCATTTCCTTAATTGAGATACATGAAATACATCATATATGTTACTCAATTCCTCTGGCAATTTTAGCCTATAAGCCAAAGTCCCTATTCTTTGAACAATTTCATATGGTCCTATATACCTTGGTGACAGTTTTCCTGCTTTGCCAAATCTCAATAATTTCCTCATTGGTGAAACTTTGAGAAATACATGATCCCCCACTTCAAACTCTACTGGCCTCCTCTTTTTATCTACATATGCTTTCTGTCTTTCTTGTGCCACTCTCATTCTTTGTCTTACTAATTCAATTCTTGCAGAGGTTTCCTTAACATGTTCTGGTCCAACCAATACTCTTTCACTAACCTCCATCCAACATGCAGGAGATAAGCAAGGCTTCCATACAAGGCCTCAAATGGATCCATACCTATGGTGGACTGGTAGCTGTTATTATAAGCAAATTCAGCTAAATAAAGATGATCCTCCCAATTGCCTCCAAAATCAAGTATGCATGCTCTAAGTAAGTCTTCTAAGATTTTATTAACAATCTCAGTTTGCCCATCTATTTGTGGGTGGTAGGCTGTGCTTAGGCTTAGTTCTGTCCCCATGGCCTCTTGAAAGCTACTCCAAAATCTTGAGGTAAACAAGGTGTCTCTATCACTAATGATAGTCTTAGGAATACCATGCAATCTCACTATCTCCTTCACAAATAATTGAGCTAGCATATGAGCATTTCTGTTTGAACTTATTGGGATGAAGTGTGCTGTTTTTGTGAGCCTATCAACCACTACCCAAATACTATCATTGCCTCTTCTTGTTCTTGGCAAACCATCCACAAAATCCATTGAAATGCTTTCCCACTTCCAGGTAGGCACTTCCAGAGGTTGCAGTAAACCTGAGGGCCTTTGATAATCTGCCTTAACTTGTTGGCATGTTAAACAATTTGCCACATATTTTGCCACTGCTCCTTTCATCCCTGGCCACCAGTAATTCCTCTTGAGATCATGGTACATTTTTGTTCCACCTGGGTGTATAGTATATTTTGTTTTGTGATGCTCATCCATAACTTCTTGCTTCAGTTCCTCTACATTTGGTATGCAGAGCTTCCCCTTTTTCCTTAAGTAACCTTTATTATCCACTTCATAATTTTCCACTGTCATGCCTTGTGATATCATGTCCTTCTTCTCCTTTAAATTTGTGTCTTGATCCTGCATTTGTCCTATTTTATCAATCAGAGTTGACCTTAAAGAAATAAGGCTTAGTTTTCCATATTCAATCATATCACTGTGTGCCTTATATGATACTCCAATTTCTTCTTTTATTTCCACTTCACCGAGGATTGTCAAATCCTTGAATTCATTCATCATTAAGCTTGCCAATTTTTCCTGATGCCTACTCAATGCATCTGCCACTTTGTTAGCTTTTCCAGGGGTATACAATATATCAAGATCATAGGCAGCTAGAAATTCTACCCACCTATGTTGCCTCTTGTTCAAGTCTTTTTGGGAAAACAAATATTTAAGTGACTTATGATCTGTAAACAATTCAAACTTAGCACCTAATAAGTAGTGTCTCCATAGCTTCAATGCATATATTACAGCAGCTAGTTCTAGGTCATGTGTAGCATACCTAGTTTCATTTGGCTTGAGTTGCCTCGATGCATATGCTATGACTCTACCATGTTGCATGAGCACTGCCCCTAATCCAGATCCACTAGCATCTGTGTAAACCACTAACCCTTCATTACCCTCTGGAACTTGTAAAACTGGAGCTTCCACCAGTGCCTTCTTCAGTGATGAAAAAGCTTGTTCACACTTCTCTGTCCACACATATGGTTGCTCCTTTCTGGTTAACTTGGTCAATGGGATGGCTATTCTTGCAAAGTCTTTTATAAACCTTCTATAGTAGCCTGCCATTCTCAAAAATGATCTCACCTCAGTCACTGATTTGGGTCTACTCCATGATTGCACTGCTATCACCTTAGTTGGGTCTACACTAACTCCTTGTTGTGATATAATGTGTCCCAAAAATTTTACTTCATTCTGCCAAAATGTACATTTAGAGAATTTGGCCTTTAAATCATGTCCTCTTAGTCTAGACAAAACCAGATGCAAGTGTTTTGCATGATCCTCTTCTGATTTTGAATACACTAATATGTCATCAATGAAAACAACTACAAATTTGTCTAGAAAGTCTCTAAATGTCCTATTCATTAAGTCTACAAAATAGGATGGTGCATTTGTCAATCCAAAAGGCATTACTAAGAATTCATATAAGCCATACCTTGTGTTGAAAGCAGTGTATTTAATACTCTCCTCTTCAACCTTCATTTGGTGAAATCCAGAGGCTAAGTCTAGCCTTGAGAAAATTCTTGCTCCATTTAATTGATCAAATAAATCATCATGTTCTGGGAAGTGGGTATTTGTTTTTGATGGTCACTTTGTTCAATTCTCTGTAATCAATACACATTCTTAGTGTACCATCATGTTTCTTCACAAATACAACTGGAGAACCCCAGTTTGAACTACTAGGCCTTATGAAGCCTTTCTGCTCCAATTCTTCCAATTGTTGCTTTATTTCTACTAATTCTTTTGGACCCATTCTGGTAGGCTTTTTGATGATAGGACTTGATCCTGGAATTAGCCATATTTGAAATTCAACTGGTCTATTTTCTGGAACTCCTACAACTTCCCCAAAAACATCTGAATATTCATTTACTACTTTTATGTTTTCTAAAGTGAATTCCTTTTCAGTCATACTCCATATTTGATTAAGGCAATTTATCTTGGCTGCTTCACTCATGACTATGATATTTTTACCATTTTCTGTTTTCAAAGAAATTGTAAAATTTTCTAAATTCAAAATTGCTTTGAATTTACTCAACCAATCTACTCCTAGAATAGTTCCTATTCCAGGATATTTTAACACAAATAAGTCAGATTTAAACATATTTCCTCCTATGTTTAATTCTACTCCCAAACATTTTAATCCTAGCTAACAAGAGCTACCTAGGGGGCTTTGAATAAACAAGGGTTTTTCAACTGTATTGTATGTGAGAGCTAATTTATCCACTATATCTTGTGAGATTAGAGAATGTGTGGTCCAGTGTCATATATAACTGTGATTGGGTAATTTTTAATTAGAAGTATACCTTCCAATTGTCCAAAGTTTCCCACTGCATTTGCCTTTGCCTTGGCTTCCAATGCTCCTACCTTTGCTCCTTTCTTGAACTCTGGGCAGTTGCTCTTAATATGACCTTCTTTCCCATAGTTATATCAGCTGAATGGGGCTTTCTTAGCCGCTTGACACCTATTGCTCATGTGTCCTTCCTTGCCACAATTGTAGCAGGTAACCTTCTTCTTAATTTCCCCAGTGGATACTCCTTCAACTTTCTTGTCTACATTCTTCTTGTCATAAGGATGTACTCTATTCTTTCCTTTATTTTGATTATTAGCTCTCATGTTCCTGAATTTTTCTCTTGCATTGTCATGTTGTTCAAAAGAAAGAGTAAGATCTATGACTTGATCAAATGTTCTGTCTTTGTATGGTAGCATTGCTCTACTCAAACCAGCATTGAGTCCCTGAATGAACCTTGAATTCTTTGATTCCTCATTCCCTATGAGCATGGTTCCATACTTAGACAAACTCTCAAAATTTTGAGTGTATTCAGTCACACTCATTGGTCCTTGCCTCAGCCTTATAAATTCCTCCAGCAGTGTTGCCTTAGCTGTTGCTGGGACAAATCTTGCCTCAAGCATCTCCTTGAATTGATCCCATGTTATCTCATTTTCTGTCCTTCCTGTGATGATCACCTCCCACTAATCTAGTGCTGCTCCTTTGAGCCTCCTTGAAGCTATCTGCCTCTTCCTTTGATCATTAATTTGCATGTCTGTAAATATTCTTTCTAAGGTTCTCAACCATGTCTGCACACCCATAACTCCTTCAGTGCCTTCAAAATCCTTGCCTCCTAAGTTTGAAAATGTCTTCAAAAGCTTAGCTAATTCCTCATGAGGATTTTCTTCCCTCTGCACTGCTCCTTCCCTAAATGCTCTCACCAAATCTTGCATATTAACCATTGGTGTGGTATTGGAGGGTCCTGCTCCATGACTTGGTGGTCTTCCTACCATGATTTGCTATACAATTTACATAACTAGTTAGTTTAATTTGTAATTTAATTATTTCAGTAATTTTATTTATACTGAAAATATTGTTATGTATTTGGTCTCATAAGATATTATTCCTATAAGAGAATTTGATCTTTATTTTTGCTATGTTTAATAACATAGCTCTGATACCAACTGAAGTGACCCACTTCTCTGATCACTTGTTTGTTGTGATTTTTTTTTACAACAGTTCACTTTTCTTAATTCATTCTCCCGAGATCCAGAATCTTACCAATATAAACATATCAGTGTATAACTAAATCATGTCATTTATATATATGAAGATATATAAATGGTTCTTTGCTTATCAAAGTATTTAAAATAGCAAAGAAACTCATTCACACATTATTTCTCATATTTGAGAGACTTTGTGTCACATAGCAATTTTTTTCTTCTATTTCTTTTCTTTTGAACTTGACACTCAAAATTAATTGATATTTTTGTTTAGTTAATATCCTGCTTGTTTTATTTCTCAAGTTAACCAGTTCCTGGATTTTTAAGCCATACATCAGACCTTTGTAATTCTGTATTTGACACTTATTGTTTTGGATTAGTAAAGAATGCTTTTAAAACAACTTTAGTATATTTGTTTAGCCTGGGGTTCTGCTTTTAAACTCAAACAATTTTCTTTTTAAGACAAATGCTCAGAATATGATATGATCAGATAGATATCAGGGTAGAAATTAGTTCAAAAACCAGGCAGTGAAGATAATACATTTAAACAAAAATGCAGACTCAATCTATCATATCGAATGGAGGCTTAGCATATGTTTGAGGACAAGATAATCAAAGCTATGTTATGAATCAAATTAATACAGAATTCTCAAGTGAACTTATTAGGTAAACAACTGATGTTCTCTTTAAACAATAAGTGGTAGTGTCTAAGGTGTTGTGAAGTGATGGTCATGCCAATTTCAAACAGGACTACAGGTTACTTTAAACTACCTCAGGTTGGTCAAGACCAATGCATCCAGACTTGAGTCATGTATCTAGATAGTAAGATGTGTTAAGTATAGTTGGTGTGAGACCTACAAGTATTAAAAATGCATATGGATCTACTACCCAAAGCAATACAAATTTCTACTGTAAATCAAATGTCCAGATTAAGAATTACAGGCTTCATTTTAAGCTTGACATATACTTATATCAATTACAAGTCATGATCATGTTTCCTGATTAGCCCGGTCTAGGTTCAACTCAATCTTTAAAAGATTTATTGCATGTTCTATATATTAAATTTTTTTCTTTCTAAAACTATTTCTACTTTACCATAAAAAAATTCATCAGACATAGCCAAGGAAGATATGACCACATATTAATTTATATGGCATGATCTCCTATATCATACTTCACCAGAGATTATCCAGATCAGTTTGCTGAAAACAGAAACTAACCAACACACAAATAGTACTAAAGATTTTACATATTCTTTACACAGAAAATAAGCAAATATCAATCTTGGAAATACTTAGAACATAATAAAGTTTTGCCTAGCTTATTTATTACAATGAAACCACTGCATTTTCTAAAAACATTTCTAAAAGCAACCAGATCTTCAAAAATCCATGCAAGCAAGCTATTCATACATCTTTTCCTGCAACAACATTTTGAGCTGCCTCAATAAAATGAGACACCCCAAATATTGCAAAAGGCAACAAATAGGGTTAGAAATAAATTTCTGGTATGAGTGAAATAACATATTAAATATTTTGTAAATTCTTAAAGCTGCATAGAGAACATATCAGTTTAATGATATACTAATTCATACTAAAATCTAAGCATTGGCAAGCTTATCTATCAATCATACACCCAAACAACCATGCATTCACATCATTCAGACTTTCATGTACATACTCCTATGGATTAATTTCCAATTTCCATAGCTTGATTGATCAATCTCATTTCATTTCTTTTTACATTTTTAGTTTGGTCTAACTCATTACCATTGAACAACATGTGTGCATTGTAAAGGGGCTCAGTTCTGTTATCCCTTTACACAGAGGCCTACAGGACTTGAGCAAGTCATGCACATACCCATCATCCTCCTGACGATGAGCAGATCAAGGCATTACTCCTAAATTATTCTTATAATTTAGAGACCATTCTTATTTATCTTCTGAGGATTTTATTATCACTTGAAATGCTTTGCATTCTTTTCTTCCTTCCATGAGTCAAAAGTTATGAAACTCTCTCAGGGTTTTTAGTAAGACATATCAAGCTTTCATGCAAAATACTAAATCCCATTCCAAGGTTATTTTATTTTAATCATATTTTCTGAAACTTGCATACATATTTATCTACAGAAGTATTCCTATATCTCACATAAATCTGATGAAGTCAAATACCCTATTTATTTATTTTACTGAGAACACAGGACATGATTTTTCTTTGAGAAAAACCCATAAAAGCATATTAACTTATAATAGGAACAACTCAGTACTTATACATGATACTGCATTGTTCATATCATTTTAATATAAACTAGGCATAAGCATAAATCTCATTATTCACACTGCCTACTTATTTTCCTTTGATACCCTATTTCTCAGTAAAACATTCAGTTCATTTCTCACATAAAACTGGATCATGAAATCCACTTCTATGATCTGAATACATGTTTGATTACTTGTATTTTAAAGCAAAAACTGAAATAATCTTATCAAATCAAGACAGATCAAAACTTCAACCAAAAGTCCAATCAAAATAATCCATGATCAACATGCATTTATTCAGAGAATAAAATCAAACAGAAAATTATAATAGAATATATATATGAAAATAACTTGGCTGCCCTTAACATGGGTCTTAATGCCTCAAACCCCATAAGTGATTATCACTCACCTTTCTTTGCTCCTCCCCGAGAATACTCAGGCCCGAAGACAATGTGAGTTTATTTTATTTTTACTTTTTATTTCCTCTGTTTTCTCTCCAGAAACAACTATTGCCCCTCCCTTGATTTAAATCATTTTACTAGGGTTTTAATGGTGGAAAAACCCATTCTATCCTTACTTTACTCAAAGAATCATATGTGTATAATTATGGCTAAAAGTGCCATTTTCTCTTGGTTTCTATTTCTGGTAAAACAGTTTGCTTTTTTTCTTTTCTGGATACATGCTATTTGCATGATTTTTATCTACACATTGTTTTCATATGACTCAACTTCACAATGTATTTTATTATACCTGGGTTATTTCTCATGTTTCTTTCTTTAAACTTGAATTTTAACTTACATAATTTACCATTTGCTTCTTTCTTGATTTATTCCAAAAATGCATCTATACTCATAAATATTACTTAACTGGTTTTTATGCATTTTAATTATCAAAAGGAGTTATTCCATCACTTTATATATTTTCTGACTACATATGTATGTGATATTCATGAGACATGTGAACTTAAAAATTCATTCATACTTTAGCTATTTTGCTTCTCATCATTATCTGTTGAAATAATTATTCCCTTGCTTGTTTCTCTCATTCCCTTTTGATATCATTTTCAAATTATTTTATTCTTCAATTATTTTCTATTAACTAATTTAATTTTCTTTTCATTTCAGAATTAATTTCTTTTTTTTATCTCAAAAATTTAGGGTCTTCACAAAAATATTTCAAAGTTATATTTCAAACAATTTAAAATAATTTTATTTTAAAAAATTTCACTTTTTATTTCAAATTCAACTTTGAAATTTCAATTAAATCCTTAAATAATTCCTTTAAACCAATTCCAGTTTCAACCTAAACTTGATTTAAATAATAATTCAATTTTATATAAATCAAATTTTTATTTCAAAAATATCATTTAATTCGATTCAAAATTCAAGGATTCAAAAATCTTTAAATTTAACCAATCCGGTGTCTGTATATATTCTCTACCCTAGGGTCAAGTGATATGGATATTTATCATTTCAATCCGAAATTTAAAATTTATATTTACGGATATTTATCATTTCAATCCGCAATCCCGAAAATGTTAAAATCCATAAAATCGCTCGAGTTTATTATTTCAACCCATAACGATTTTTCCCTAATCTATAGATCGTTCGGGTATATATCATTTCAACCCATAGGGAACTTGCAGAATGATAACAGTATATAAATCAATTATAGCATCCAATCATCTGAAAATAAATTCAAACATCCATCACAATCATCATCCGATTCAACCAATAAATATTCAACAATTAACAGATTGTTATATACAGGTGATTAACTGGCAATTTAATTTCAATAATAAATTAAACGACAATTTAATTCAAATAAATTCAAATTAACAGGAACAGAAAATTTAAATATACCAAACAGCAATAAATAAATTTCAAATCACATCATAATTTTAATTTAACTAACATAAGAAATTTAGAAGTTGTGAGTGGGTTAAAACACTCACCTTTGAATTTAAATCGAATTTAAATTCAATTTAAATTCAAAATTTGAACGGCCTCAGAATTCGTCCAAACCAGCGTCAAAATGTCCGGAATTCTACTATGATCCCAATGCAAGAAACCGCGCGTGAATTGGACCTTGTATGCGAAAGTTATGCGTATCAGAACAATTAAACGATTTAAATTAAAACAAATAAAATAAAACAAACAATTACCAATCAAAAATAGCCACGTCAGCTCTATCTCCTTACGCAATCTAACGGGAAACCCAAAATGCCTCGTTCATTCGAACGGCATGAAACACCTCTACCAGTTGACCGCAACGATTCCACCCAGGCCCCCGATCGCGCGCGCGTGCTCGCCTTAGACGATCGCCCAAACTCCTCCGACCCCACACGTGGCCAAGGCCACCACCATGCTCAAGATGCACCCGGCCGCCGCCGTGAATCATTAACCCTAATTGAATTAATTCCAACGATCTAGCCGTCAAGTCATCAAACGAACTATGCCGATGCAATCCCCTCGGCTCTCTCCACAACATTGTATGCTCGAATCGACGATCAGTCGAAGTTCATCAGCATGCTATGAACGGCCGAGACTTATCTGATGTTTACTGATCAAACGATGAACCAAAACGAAAAACGAATTATAGATCTGAGATGCGCTCGTTGAGAGCTTCAAATCGATATATAATTTGATAGTAATTGAGGCGTTTGAATTTTGGATTTGAATATTATTTTTGAAATTGTAATTGGGAATTAGGGTTTGCAGCCATTGGGAAAGAGGAGCAACAGAAGTTTCTGTACGTACAGAAATGAGAAATAGAAAGGCTGCTAGGGTTTATAACCGGATATTTATAGGTAGAGCTGAAAATAGAAGAACGAACAAGATTTAATTATAACGTTGAACGATAAATGGCCCGAAAAGCCCGTTCTTCCTCCGGAACGAAAATGGGTCATCCCATATATCAAAACAGATGCTTTCAATAATTTTAAAAACAATGGAACTAGTTTCAAGCCCAAGTTCCATCGTATGAAGAAGTTATGATAAAATCAGCTTACTTCAAATTGATTTCAGTTAAGTTGATTTCAAGGTGTTTCAAGTTCGTATGATCAAACGACAAGTCTGATTGTTACGAAACTTGAAATCCTACAATAATTCATTGTTACGGATCCGATGAAACTAGTTTTTTCGAAATCCGAGTCAGTGGCCAAAATGGCTATATTTCAATTAATTTAATAAATTAATATTAAATTAATTAAATCACTTTTAAATTTTAAATTTTAATAATTTACAACTTTTATCTTTTTTGATTTCTTAATCACTTACAATAATTTAAAAAATTTAGATGTCAATTTAAAGTTGATTAATTTATCAATTTCAGTGTTAAATTTCAATTTCATTAAATTCAGAAATCATAAATTAAATTTTCAATAATTCCATTTATTAAATTTTAAACCTTGTTATTCAAGTCTTTCATTACAATAAAGGTATAACTAACATTGGTTTATCTCTTAGCACATTAATGTTTCCCAATTTCATCTTAATTTCAATTAACGTAATATTTAAATATTTAATTTCATTTATTTGCAATTAATCCAATTATTATAATTTGAATTCCAATAAATTAATAAACCTTGATTTCCATTCTTTTCATTCAACCAATTGTCATATTATGAATAAAATTAACATTATTTCCAAATATTAACTTAATTTAATCTACCCTAACTACACTAATTAAGTCAATTAACTGCAATTGGTTTCAAATTAAATTTTATGAACTAAACAAATAGGTAACTTATAACAATTGTTACCATTAACCTTTAATTACATTTAAGTTTATTACTTTCAACAAATATTATAATTACTTACAGAACATTGATTTTATTCAATTACCATTTATTATATTTTAAATTCATTAATTAATTCAATGTTTACGTTTGTTTTTTTCTTATATTCAATTTATAGCAAAGTATAACATTTACATTAGTTCAATAAATTGAACTTCATTCAAACTGTTAACGATAAACTTTAATTAACATTGTTATATTTCATTTTAGTATTCATTTCATTATTACATTACAACTTTTTATTCCTTCAAATATTGAATAACAAGATTCATTAAATTAACAAATTAAATTATCGAAAATTTATGAGTCGTTACACCATAATAATCTTCCCATTTGAATGGTTTGGAATCGACATGTGTAGTTAATTGTCAATTTAAACTGTCTAAAAAAACGGGTCGTTACAATAACTAAGGTCAAACAGAAAATATCGATGTGACAAAATTATAATCTTCTCTTGACTTGAGAATACTATTGATCTTCAATGTTAAAGCTTTGCTTTGAGTATAGTTAAATCGTGGCACGACATCCGTTGAACGACTATAGTTGGGACGAGTGGAAGCATTGGAAGTGAAACACTATTCAAGAGTGGATTCGTCTCCTTAGTTATATGAGTTTTGTATCATGGTCAACTAAAGTCAACTCAAAGTCAAAGTCATTTGCTAGAGTAGTATGGTTAATATTAATTGTAATTCTCAAACTAAGGACCATGTATTTGGACTATAGAGTTGAATATTGGCGATATTGCAATGTTGACCATTACCAAATTCCATAAGTCCAAAGTGATATAGTTTTAATGAAGAGAATTGGTGTGAATAATTTTCGCTAATGGGTAATGCTTAGTAAAGTAAAATTGGATTTATCGGAACCAAATATGCGATAAATTTGACTAAAACACCACACCACCTGCTAAGTGACGTGTAAACATTAAATTTGAATTGTTTGATATTAATCACTAACCAAATTTATACTTAAGAGTCATACAGCCGAAATGTTGAATACTCCTTTGACCACATGATTGAATTAATTTATCATTTTATAAATCAATTGAATTAATTAACATTTATGAAATATTAATTATAAAGTTTTTATTTGATGTGTTGAACAATATTAAAATATGTTTATAATAGTTATAAATATTTTGATCGATATATGATATCGATACATGTTTAAATTGAATTAAATACAATAGATATTATTCGAGCTTGAAGTGGGTTTGAAGCCCATATAGGGCTTGAGATATTCGACCATGATTAGATCATGGTATGGCCGGACATATGATGGTCTTAAGGGTAGAGTTTTGATGTGTTAAAATGTAGAGAATGAGTAAGAAGAAAATAGTGATCTTGATCCTACTTTCTCTCTCTAGTCTCTCCATTATATAAGGATCATAACCCTCACTTTAAAATAAGTTTTGGAGTCTCCTCTTCATCTTCCTTGCTAGTGGAATATTCTACCTCACCCCTCCAGCTTTTCAAGCATTTCTAACATCAAATTAAAATCGATTCGATCGTCGGTGGTAGTTGTGTTTTGGGAAGCTAGCAACTTCTGGATACATAATTCAATTCAGGGAGTTAGATTCGTTTCAAGGTGTACATTTTAGGCTTTGGTGAAAGATACAATTTCTTATTTGTTATCATCTTATATGAGTATTTAATATGTTTATTATATCATATGTTAGTTTAGTTAGCTGCCGATATAACGAATCTGTATATATCAGTGTTATCAAAATTTGATCATAATACACACACACACACGTATGTATATTTAATTTTCTATATGTATATTATAACATATAGTTCATGATTAGTAATTAAAAATAAATAAATTTACTTTTTGTGTAGAATATAATAGTTTATGATTTTTGTTTGATGATAATAAACACACACACACACACACTTATATATGTATGTATGTATGTATGTATGTATATTAAATGTGTTTGTTATAGTACTATTGCACTATCACAGAATGAAATAAACAAATACAATTTTATTTCAATTATATTTCAATAGTACACACAATTACAACTAGAGCTTCCATAATACTTTAAATACAATATTTTATATATACAATATTCATTTACAACAACCTATTACTCTCTCATATACAACACTCTTTCAAATACAACAATTTGTAATCACACCTATCCTAACTCACTCGAATTCGATTTTTATCTTCTTTCTCTAATTGTTTTTCTCCAATCATCTACTTTGCTTGTCAAATAACAAAGCAGCAAAGAGCAAAACGAAACAAATTGAAACTGCAAAAACATAAATATATTTGAACTCGACATTGCCTCAGTTTATTAGTTTTGTTCTTTTCATATTTAAATAGACACCAAAAGTAACGAACATGGACCAGCACGACAAGTATATACAAGGACCAGTAAAACAGGTTCCTGTAAAATAAAAATTAAAAATCAAGTCAATAATATGCACGAACAACTTACTACATGCATAGTGTATCACTGTACAAGCCATAAGTCCAAGCATGTTCGGAAAAGGCTATGGATATACACTAGTGCATATTTTACATTTACACACATACACAACCAGATACATGTGCACGTTTTACACATGCACAAGAAACAAGTCTGATTTATTAATAAGATTAATTTCGAAAATATTATTTATAAATAAGATTAATAAAATAAATAGATTAATTAAATATATATACATATATAATGATATATGGTATGTTGTCTTGAATTATTTAAGACAATATGAGTATAAATGTGTGTATAAAAGAATTTTTGAAATTAATAAAATTTTGTTAAAATTCTTTAATAAAATAAATTAATTAAAAGTTAATTAATAAATTAAAACACACACACGTGCACACACACACACACATATAAGATATATGTGTATAGGTGTATTACTATAAAGGGTATAGTGTGTGTATTTAATATAATATGTTATAATTGAACAATATAGTAATTAATTAAAGTATTAATTAATTGTATTAATTAAATTTAATTTGATTAATACAATATTATACGTAAGACTATTACATAAGCAAATTAAAATATAAAAGTTATATAGTAATGAATTTTATATAATATGAATGTATAAACTAAAGGTGGAATATTAAAGAAACCCAACTAGACTTAAGTAATTAGTACCTACGTATAGTACGTAGACTGTGATTTTTGATGTGTTTAACACTTTAATCACGAGAGTATTTCATAAGAAATACATTATTCAATAAGTTGATATCACTCGATATAATATATTGAAGATTATGAATCTTTAACATAAAGTTGTCCTCTACCATTTATGCATTAATAAATTACTTACATACTCTTTAGTTGTTGAGCTTTCCTCAAGGTAGAGATGTTATGCATAGTATTGTTAATGTATAGACTAGATGTGGTATGATACTTATACATATTTGTCGAGTTTTCCTCAAGGTATGTATACTATACTTTGGCCATCGTGAAATGGTGCGTATGAGTGAATAATCTATTTTTACTTGTTGAGGTTTCCTCAAGATAAAAATTGAGACTAGGATAAGGAACCATGGGTTAGAATCTGTATATGATACAACCGATAATGAGTGATTTATGTATATGAGAGTATAATTTGTTAAGCTTTCCTCAAGGTTCGAATTCCAAGATATACGAGTCCTAACACCCACTGGTGAAGTTGAAAGACTTTTATGTTTCATCTTAGGGTTTATAGAAACATAAAAGAGTAATGGGAGCCTTATTAGATGAATGAAATGGTTACATTTAACCTTTCTAATATTTGAAAAACATCTGCTATATAAATTTATAATAATCTTCATTTATAAATTTGTGCAATTAACATAGTTGATAAAATGTTTATCAATTTAAATATACAAATGAACCAAATTAAATATTGATAAAGAAATATTAAATATACGTACTAATAAATATTTTTGCATCTTGTTCCATATAAGTACCTAATTATACAACCACTAAATATGTTCGTAACTTTGTCACTTACGAATTTACTTGCCTAAGATTGTGTATTGTCATCAATTTGTTTCATTCTCTAAAAGTAATACAAGAATATGAATATTTGATTCATGTATGATGACATATAAATGTTATATAGTGAACGGTTACAATTTATAATGTACGAAATCTTGATGAAATTAGTTCATTAAAATAAGCAAATAAATTATAGTGTGGGGTCGTGTATTCAATATGATTGATTACAATAATGATCTTGATGTGTTATATGTAACATTGGACCGAAGTCTACAAGATAGTTCTAAGAATTCGATCACTGAAATGTCAGTTTGATCATTTTACGTAAGTGCAATTTATTTTATGTCCTTAAAAGTTAAAGATGACCAAATGCACTTTTGCAAAGAGTTCGGATCTCCTTTGAATGATTCAACCATTTAGAAAGAAAATCGAATGTATAAAAGTTGATGTAACTGAAGGCACGGTTGGGAAGAAGCAAGTGAATGGTCACTTCCACTTCATAAAGAAATTTAGAAATGAGAATTGTAAAATAATTATAAATACTTAACATTGGAGTGAGAAATATGGTTTCTATTCCAAAAGTATTTTCATATAGAAATGTTTTTCTATGATATTTATCTCTTTGAATTTTAATACATGATAAATAATTCTGAATTGTAAACTAATTACATTAAATGAAATAAACAACAAATATTAAGTAGTTGAATGGAACTTTGTATTTCGTATGCTATTATAGTAACGGGGGAAATAGTGGAAGCATGCCATACTGCAACATCCCCCTACCTGGAGAACCAAAACTAACAGCTACGGGTGCTGCAGTCATCCATAGTTATTAATCCTCGACGACCAAATACGGCGACATTAGATACAGTGATACACAGAAACACAAGAATATGGAAAAAAATTAAACAGCAAACAAATTCCATATTCCATGTCAATATATTCCAAATTGATTGCATAATCCCAATTCGCAGACCACGTTCAGATAACATATAATTATTACAAAATACGCCAAGAGCAACATATGAAGATGCCCCCTTGGTAGATCAGAGTATATAAATAGGCAAGAAAACAATTTGCCTTTACAAACAAACACACATCAACAATAAAAGAACTATAATAATAAGCTTGCCTCCTGCACGTCCTCGGATGCTTTATTCGTCTAAAAGAACACCCAGAAACATTAAATCTCAACCTAATCAAAATCAATTGAGTACCCGAGAGTTTAAGGGGAAAACAAAAAATACTTCGAGTTGGACATAAAGCCCGGTGTAAATAATAATTTACCATCTCAAACCATTTAGATATCTAGTGAGACCATGCCGCTTAGCGGAACGGGTTTTCCCCTCACTAGTATCCTAAAACATTTATAAAACCATATACCGTGCTCCTGCATCCATAATGGTTAAAACATAGTATTTCAAAACATTATGATGATACGCAATACAATTAAATCAATTCTAGATTACCCATCCCCATTCATTCTGACTATTTGTCTTAATTATAGTTTCTAGGGTTACAATTTACCTGTTAATTGTTTATGGACTATTTGTCCAATTACTTAGTTTTCATAGGATCACTAAGAACCTATTGTAACTCCAATATCTTATTTCTTATCCTAGTTTTCATGGGCTAACTAGGAACTTTTCTGCTGACTACCAATATCTTAATTCGGATATAGTTTTCATGGGCTAACTACAAACCTACTGGCCTCTGCTAGTATCAAATCATAGTTTTTATTGGCAGACTATGAACCTATTGGCCCCTGCCAATGTCATACAGTTTTCATGGGCTTACTGTAAACCTATTGGCCCCTGCCAATATCTTTAATTAACATTTTAACATCTGTTAAGTTATATTCACTACTGGGTCAACCTATCCGATTATTATGCCCTTTCCCCAAAATACAGTTATGGGTTAATAACAATGTGAATAATATTTCCAAAATCTTTATTTATGCCATGATTTTTCATTTAAAATGAGAATGGGTTATTTGTTTTGAAACCTTAAAACATCACTTTCGAAACCTCTGGATGACCTCCTTCGAAAGCATAGGAAACATCTTTTCAAAACTCTAAGTATATGCCTTTCGAAACGAATGAAACCTTTCGATGGAATCAAGCAAACATTGTTTAAAACATAGGTTCGAAACAAATAAAATACCCTTTCGAAAGCATTGGGTTTACTCGTTAAAAACATTAATTGGGTCAAAATGGTTATTTACAAAAGTATCTCTTTCGAAACAAACAAAAATTAGTTTGAAAAAAAGATTGATGGTGTCGGAACCATCTTAGTTCAAAGCAAAGACCTTTAAAGTCAAAACTTCGAAGGACAGAGCCGAAACCCTTTTCGACTCCATTACCTTCGAAACCCTCAACCCCTTCGAAAGCATTCAAGAAAAAGACCTAGGTTAAAATAAAAGTAACCCCTTCGACAACATAGATGACTTCAATGAAGTCGAAATGGAAATTAGCGGCTTGGTTTCGACTTGGTCGAAACTAGTCCTTTCAAAAGCTCTTATTTAAGGAAAAAGTACCCCATCGAAGCTAACTCCTTTCTATAGTACAGTAACCTTCTTCGAAAGCCATTCATAAAACCTTTTCAAAAGCATCTGTTTCGACTATGTCGAAAGTTTTTAGTAAAACAAGGCAAGACTTTAACTTTTGAAAATAAGGAAGGGTTTAACTCCATCGGAAGCTAACCTTTCGACACCAAGGCTTCCGCCCTCCTTCCAATCCACTGCATACCATCTAAGTGAGGTCTTGTGTATTGGTTTCGACTGTATTGGTTTCGACTGGGATGAGGCGGTCAATTGAGTCGAAAGGTACTTACTAACAGAGGCGGAATACCTTTTTCTGCTTTAAAGGCTGAAATATAAAAACTTTTAGTAATTACTTTCTAACGACTTGCCTATTTGTAAATCATTGATTGGTTGTTGCATAACTTTTCAAGTACCTTCCATTCAAAACTGCCGCATTTATTCAGATCCAAATCAAAAGATTTTAAAGTTAAAACCTTTCCATATAACAAAAACCGACATTTGGTGAAAACCTCTTCTTTTATAATAACTTATTTCCCCTAGTAAATCAATTGGGAAAAATCCTTAAAAATCAAAGAAATTCAATTTCATCATGTAATCAAACATATTAAAATTTCAGACCCAATTTCCACCTGAAATGTTCAAAATAAACTTTAAACCCAATTACATCATATTTTTCATCAAAAATACATAATAAAATTTCCATAGTTTGGAAAATTTTGAAGTTAAAACCCATCTCCAAAATCATGTTTTAATTGACATAAAAATTTTCCATGGCATTTTAAAATTGATAAACCACGGTTTCGACCCTAAAACCGTGCGCATTACATGTATAAATAAATTGTTTAAATGAAACAATTCATAAATTAAGCATATCATCATCCAATATATCGTAGAAACAAGATAAATACTCAAATCTGAAATCACATGATTATAAAACCTAAAATAGATGGAATGAATTATTATTCACCTTAAACTTGATAAGGAATTTGAGATTTGTTGTTGATTAATCCTTCCTAGCTTTTGATCTTTAGCTTTTGATTGAAATTCCTCTTTTCCTCCTTGTCAATGGTCGGCTATCTTACGGTTTGCGTATTATTTTTGATTTGATAAAAATGAACGTGAATGGACAATTATAAAAAGAAATAGCCATGTATAATAAATTGTCTAATTTACTATTATGCCCATGTGTAGTTTAATTAACCAATAAACCAATTTAAAGCCCATTTATATTTTTAATAAGCACAACCCCATATATATAATTTATTCAAATCTCAATCTCCTTATCATCATTATTCTATTTAATTTATCTAATTAAATCTTCTGAATAATGTTATAAAAAATTAGGGATGTTACAAGCTCCCCCCTTAAAGAATTTTATCCTCGAAATTCAGTAAGGACTAAATACTAAACATAGCAACCATCTGTAACAACACCTAACAACCATACTAGTCTAACTGACTAGCAATTATCTATATAAATCTAATATAGACATACTCTCAAAGCAGATCAAGATAAGTATCTCTAATCCTGTCCTTTATCTCCCAAATACAGTCCTTCTCGTAGTCGCTCCACTGAACTTTCGCCAACCCTACTGTCTTGTTCCTTAATCTTTTCTCATCTCTAGCTACAACCGAACGGTTGTCTAACAAAAGTCAAATTAGACTCTACCACTAAGTCATCCAACCCCGTCGGAGGAATAGTAGTCTCTGGATCATGTACATACTTACGAAGATGAGACACATGAAATACATTATGGACACTTGCCAAGCTGCTCGACAACTTTATTTTGTATGCGAGCTTTCCAATCCTCTCTATAATCTGGAATGGACCTACATATCTTGGGGCTAACTTCCCAGACTTTCCAAATCGTATCGCACCCATCATAAGTGATACCTTAATGAAAACCTTATCTCCAACTAAGAATTCTAGATCCTTACGCCTATTATCTACGTAACTCTTCTATCTGGACTGAGCTTCCTTCATCCTTCCTCGGATTAACTCAATCTTCTCTGACGCCTCTCTAACCAAATCTGGATCTAAGACCAATTTGTCTCCAATCTCCAACCAACATGCTGGTGATTTGCATGGTCTTCCATACAAAGCTTCAAACGACGTCGTTCCTATATTAGTCTGGTAACTATTATTATAGGAATCTCAACCAAATGTAGGTGATCCTACCAAAATCCACCAAAGTCTAATACACAAGCTCTCAATAAATCTTCGAGTACCTTATTGACTCTCTCTGTCTGCCCATCCATCTGAGGGTGATATGCAGTACTCATATTAAGCTTGGTACCCATCACTTCCTGTAGACTCTTCCAGAATTCACTAGTGAACAATGCATCTCTGTCACTGACTATACTACTAGGAACTCCATGCAGTCTAACTATGTTCTTTAGGAACAACTTAGCTAAAACAGGTGTCGTTCTGTTTGACTTAACTGGAATGAAATGGGCACTCTTGGTCAATCTGTCCACTATAACCCATATATTTTCATTACCTCTATTTGACCTTGGCAACCCATTTATAAAATCCATAGATATCGAATCCCATTTCCAAACAGGAATCTCCAAAGGCTGAAGCAACCCACTTGGTTTTTGATGTTCAGCTTTCACTTGTTGACAGTTTGCACACTGTCTAATCCATAAGCCAACATCCCTCTTCATGCATTCCCAATAGAAGCTTCTCTTCATATCCTGATACATCTTGGTTCCTCCAGGATGAATCGTAATCTTGGATAGATGACATTCTCCAAGAATTTCTTTCCTCAAGTCCTCCACATTTGGAACACACAACCGTCCCTTCTTTCTTAGCCATCCTTTCTGGTCAAGGCTAAAATCCTTTAGATCATCGATCTCAATTCCACCCTCATGTCTTCTGATCCTTTCAGCTAATACTGGATCCTCCTTCTTCTTAGAAGTAATTTTCTCAATCAATACTGGCCGAAATTCTAAACAAGATAACCTGGCAGAACTCTGACTAGAACCAGCAGTTGATCTTAACTGCACACTACAACTGGCTAAAGCTTCCAAATCTTTCCACTCCGCCAACATAGCTAACACCACATTATGATGCTTTCTACTAAGAGCATCTACTACCTTATTACCTTTCCCTGGTGTATATTCTATACCAAAATCATATGCAGCCAGAAACTCCAGCCACCTCTACTGTCTCATATTCAACTCCTTTTGAGAGAATAAATACCGTAAAGGCTTATGATCGGTATATAACTCAAATCTCTCCCCTATGAGATAATGTCTCTAAATCTTCAATGTGAAGATCACAGCTGCCAACTCCAAATCATGGGTAGGACATCTAACTTCATGCGGCCTAAGCTGTCTAGATGCATAGGTACTGACTTTACCACATTGCATCAACACCGCTCCTAATCCAGTTCCACATGCATCAGTATACACCATCAATCCTTGGTTCCCATCTGGAATTACTAACACGGGTGCATTGATCAACAAATGCTTTAACTTAAGGAATGCCTCCTCACATTTGTCGGACCAAACAAATCTCACCTCCTTCTTGATTAGCTTAGTTAAGGGTGGTGCTATCCATGAGAAATCCTTAATGAATCTCCGGTAGTAGCCAGTAAGTCCAAGAAAACTCCTAATCTCAGTCACCGTCTCTGGGCTCTTCTAATTATTCACAACTTCGATCTTATCTGGATCGACTGACAATCCTTTCTCTGAAACCATGTGACCAAGAAATTTGACCTCTTTCTTCCAGAAATGACACTTGGTAAACTTCGCCTTTAGCCGATTCTACCTCAGCGTCTCAAGTACTACTCAAGGATGAACTTCATGCTCTCTCTCATCCTTAGTGTATACTAGAATATCATCTATAAACACTAGTACAAACTTGTCCAAGTACTCTCGGAAAACTCACTTCATCAAATCTACGAAGAAAGCAGGTGCATTCATCAATCCAAATGGCATCATCAACCACTCATATGAACCATATCTAGTCCGAAATGATGTCAAAGGAATACTGTCCTCGCCACTCTTAACTAATGGAAACCTATCGCCAAGTCCAACTGGGAAAACACTCTAGCTCCACTCAATTGATCAAACAGATAATTTATTCTTAGCAAATGATACTTATTCTTTATTGTCCCTTCGTTTAACTTGCGATAGTCAATGCACATTCCTAACGACCCATCAGGTTTCTTCACAAACACCGCGGCCGCTCCCTAAAGCGAACTGCTTGGTCTAATAAAATTCCTTTCTTCTAGATCCACTAACTGCACCTTCAATTCCTTCATCTCAGTTGGTGTCATCCTGCTAGGTGGTCTACTTATAGGTTCAACTCCTGGCACAATATCTATTCTGAACTCAACAGCTCGTTTTGGGGGTAGTCCAGTGACTGGCTCAAAGACATCTGCAAACTCTCTTTCTATCTGAACCCGACTTAACTCATCTCCTACCTCCATAGCATTAAGCATAGCACAAATACTATGGTCAGTATTCTCTACTGAGAATATCACTCGGTTATGACTATCAAGGTGTCTCAGTGATATTTCCCTATCCTGGCAAAACATTCTAGCCTCATACATAGTCAACCAATCCCTACCCAAAATGATCCCAAAATCTACGAAATTAATAACATACAAACTGCATGCAAATTTATGACCCAACAAATCAAGTTCTAACTGGTCACATCTTAACCGTAGATGTCACATACCGAATTTTTCGACTTTCGAAAATTCGACATCGATACTCCCTTTATCGACTGTCGAGCAGTCGAGTGCCGAAAACTCCAATAGTGAGGGTTTAAGAAAGAAGAAAAAGACAGAAGAAGAAGAAGATAGAAGAACAACAAAACAACAACAGATACAGAACAGAGACAATATCAGAATCTCACATATCGCAGCGGAATAATATATAATAGATGAATCAATATTCTTTAAAACAAAGAACTATATCATTTTATACATACATCAATCATCAGAGTCAATATACAACAATGGACAGTTATATAAACTTGTCCTCATACAGAATACACAGTGGAATAAATACTATCAGATACAAATACTACGTCTCGTCCTCCAGCTTATCTCCAAAACTCCAGAATATCCAGAATATCCTGATAATCTAACTCTAGACTGCCCGTGTGGAAATTGGTGGGCACCCAGAGTTTAGAAGGGAAACAATAAACTTCGAGTCAGTCATGGTGACTGGTGTGAGATCGTAAAACAATTATTTATCTTTAAAATAAACAACAAAAAATTTTTAAAGTCAATTCGCAATGCTTTTGGAAAATGAAACTACCATAAGACCTCCCACCACACACACAATGCAAACGCAGACTTGGAGGAGATTTCTTCTTATGATAGTCAAAGATGCTTACTACGCAAAAAATCAAATTCTTTTTGATATTATTATTAGTGCATAGTGGAAAACATTTCGAAAGTAGAATATAAATCTTAGCCAGCATAGGTACCATTATATTATGCCTGCTATAGCTGCCTCCTGAGGAGACAGGTTATACAATTGAAATCGTAAAGGCTCGTATTGTTTCTTTGGATTTCCAACAAATGGTCAGGCTAAGGAACTTCCTATCCACGATGGGTACGTCCCTGGAATAGACGACCCGAGAACCTAACCGGATCTCTGCCAACACAAGGCCGGGTTACCTCTGCAAAAATAGGTAACTACTGACACGCGTATGCCATCCCCCGATCGTCACCGATCTTCCCGAGGATCCCCGATTCGCAACAAACCACATAGATAATAATAATGCAGTAACCACAGAGGTTAAGTATCTGGGCTCCATACCATGATACCACCTTTATCCAGAAGGAATGACATACACTAAGGGGCGCTACTCCCTAGAACCTTGCCGCATCCTTCCTGTTTCGACCATTTCCGGGGTGTGAGGCTCGATGAAGTCTCGTCCACAAAGCTACGCTTTCTCAAAAAGCCCTGCTTCGGGTCAAACAAAATGATCAACCTATGATCACAAAGATATAAGATCAAACAAATGATCATATCGCAAATGATCAAACACTGATCATTTCACAGCAACACTCAGTATGCCACGTTACCAAATTGGGATATATCGCTGATAAATTTCAACTACATAACCTCTGAGCTCGTACGTCTCAGAGAAGGGTGTTAAGCTAAGAGAATAAATTCTCCGCCACCAACAGAAATGTATTTGAAAGGAATCAGCTTTATATCTCAAATTGTAACGTCAGACACACAATCCATACAAGTCTGTTCCGGGATCGAACAGAACCGAAGGCACTTCTCACGAAGCCCTTGCATTTTCGGATAAATTTCTAATCACGTCCGGACTTCCCGTCACTAAGGGTGATAAAACCTCTAAATCGAAGATCAGCCGATGTAGAGTAACTCGACGGTAATCCTTCCGTTTTCAAAAATATCCGGTCTTCAACACCGGTCTTCAAATGCGATTCATAACGACATATCACATATTCGGAATGGGTTATACGACCCCATGGTCCTTTCCCGGTTAACCCGAATAGTGAGCGCTTATTTAAAAATAAGTGTGGCATTCAAATTCATCCAATTCACAACAAATACCTATCTAAAGGTAATTATCGATAGTCGGTTATTTAACTATCAATAAAGATGCGCAACATCATCAAATTCCAAATAATTTTCCAAATTATTTATTTTCCAAAATATCTTTACTAGATATAAAATTTCCACACTTCGAAAATAAATCAACGTTTATTTTTCTAAACAGTTTCCCTTTCTTTTATAAATTCCATAGTGAATTTATATTTTCAAAATATCTACAGATATACGATTTTCAAATCGTTTTCAATATTCAACTTCATTTTATCTTTAAGAAGATAAAATTTCAAAAACGTTTCATTTCATTTTGGAAAACATTCCATACTTATTTAATAATAAGTGTTTCACAAATCTTTTATTTTCAACATTTGAAAATATTCGATATACTTAAATCAAATTAAGTATATATTCATTCTTTAAGGAAATCATTTATTATAACAACATTTATTTGAGTCAAAACGAATGTTACGTAAAACATCGTTACGACGATTCAAAATCACTAGTATAGGGATTCGAAATTTAGATAGATATATAAATCCCAATACTATATAAAACATTTCCTTTCGGAAATCATTTACTATAACAACAGTGTTATAGTCCACCATTTCCTTATTTTTCGAAAACGTCTATTTCAACAATAAATGTTGAAATCTATGATTTCGATAGTTCACACGTTTTGAAACATCTTTTAAAACCATTAACTTCATTTCATAATATCGCTTTCCCAAAACCCTATCCATTTTATTTAAAGAAAAATATATTCACTGTCCAAAATCGTGAACATACTTCACTAACCACATTTCAGTCCTTTCTACACATTTTATTTCAATAGAGATTCGCTATCCACAATCGCGGATATATCTTCTTTAGAAATCTTCTATATTAAATTTATCCAATTCAATCTATTTCGAATTTATAAACACAGTTATAAATTCTATTTCTATTTTAATAACAATCTCGACTTATAAATCTTCTTTTTATCAACTTCTATATTTTTACTTATCAAAATAAGTGATTTCGGATTTATAAACAACTTTTATAAATTCCAATTCTATTTATAAAAACTTCAATCCCAAATCAATTTCAATATTGATTTCTAAATTTATTTTCAACTTTAAATAAAATTTCCATACTGATTTCTCAAAAGTTCTTTTCCAAATATTAAATCAATTACAGATTGATTTCCAATTTTATTTATCCCTACTAAAATAAATTCCTTATTTTCCTTCAAATTATTCAATATCCTGTTTTTAAAAGGATTCTTTAAATTGAAATCATTTTACATTGATTTCCCAAATCGTTTCAATTTACCGATTAAATTTCTAGCTGGATTTCCAACTTATCTCCTTTTAAATAAATTCCTTTTTAAGAAGATAAATTTCAATTGTTTCTTTCAATCTATTTAAAAATCCAGATTTTAAATTAATTTCCTCAATTTAAAATCACTATTATACGAAATTCATTTATTTAACATTTTCACTTTATTCTGGAAATAAATTCGATAAGATTTTAAAAATTAACTTTTTATACTTTAAAAATTCCTTTCTTCAAAATTTCTTCAATTTCAAAAATTGATTCACTTAGAAATTTTCTACTTGGATTTCAAAAATTCAATTTCGTTTATCTTTGGAATCCAATGATGTCAAACATCCATTCAGCTAAATTTTAGCTTTTCAAACAATTTCCAGATATCAATTCAATAACATCAATAATCATTCACAGATTATCACATCACAGTAGAAATAAATTCAATCAATGTGAGGGGTCCAGTTGGATCCGTCCAACCTGTTTCCCTGCATCCAAAGACGTTAGCACAATACCAATTCCGCTCCAGTACGGAATTATCGCGGTATATGGGTTTTATAAAAATCCGCTTACTAACGGCGCAATAGGGTCTCATCCGCTATACGAGGCGGGAAATCAATCAATCCAATATATACATATGCCAATATGTATATATTGCTATATATATAGATATCTCCTACTATATCTAATATCACAATCCAAACAGACAATCAAACAGTCAATAATAACTGTAAAATCAAATTTCCTTCGAGTGAGAAAATCTCACCTTTAATTTGCAATCCATTTCCAACTCTCTTCCATTTTCGGCTTATTTCTTGATTTTAGACCTTGTATAAACATTTCATACAATTTCATTAATATTCGAAATAAATCGAATAACAAATTTTCATTTTGATAATTATAAGTTCACCGGTGATTTTATTTTATTCTTCATTTTGAAAACACATATCCTATTTCCAAATCTTATAAAATTTCCAAAACCTAATTTCTTTTATATACTTGTCAATCCAAAGTATTTTTAAAATTTGTTGTCTTCCTATTCTTATATATATATATATAATTTAAACATGATGTAACAGTAAAAATTTCTGCATTTGGCAATTTCAATTATTCAATGCTTTTATTTCAAACCAAAAATTTTCCTCTTAAAAAATCTTTTAGTGGCTCAATAAATTAAATATGTTTATTCATCAAATTAATCACTTAAACATATATTTTTTTTTCCCTAAATCTTATCCTCAAAATTTAAACTAACTTAACAATAAATAAACAAACTGCTACCTCAAAGCTCAGCGAACATGACCCAACGGCCATAACTCGATTGAGCCACTCCATCCAGTGCTTCGAACGAAGCTGTCCTGCCGAACATCCATGGTTGCGACATCGACCACCTCTACCCAGACGAGCCCACGCCGCTTTCTCCTGCAATCGCTGCCGCATGGTCACGAACGACCCCTACGCGAGTGCCTCGAGAAAAATGTCGAACCCCATTAAGTCACGGCCACCATCGCGACAAGCACTCGCCTATCTCCCCAAATCGCGACCAATCGTGACACCACCAAACTCCAAGCGCCAGCAGAATTGCTAAATCGCGACCACCATATGCCGCCCACCCTGGCTCGAGAACGATGCCGCTTCCCCCTTCACGCGCAGGCGCCCTCCATCACGCAAGCGCAAGCGCGCGCATGCTCCCTCTCCTTTGTCGACTTCGACTCCTCCAATGTCGAGCTTCACGGTGTCGCGGCGCCCACTCGAAAGTGCCTTCAAGTCGCCCCTTGATTTCACGAGATGAAGTATTGAGCTCGGTTTTAATTTTGTTTGGAAAGAAGAGGAACGAATTGATTTTTTTCGCCTGGAAATCGAAACTGAAGGGGAGAAGGAACGAAATTGACAGAGGCCATTTATTTTTGAACGAAGAGGGTTATTTAAAAATAGAACGAGGAGACAGAGGAACGTGATTTTTGTAGGGAAAAAGATCGTGCTTGCCTGGTTCCTTCGTGATTCTCGGCGTAAATTTAGGCGTGGATGAGGGAAGAACGTGTGATGTTTACAAATTTAAATTTAAATTTAAATTGAATTCCATTTTAAATTCCAACGCGTTTAACTATCGTATGGTCACATAACAACCCCGAAAAATACGAAATTGGAAATCCGACAATAATTCAATATTCCGGACCCAATGGAACTGGTTTCGTCGAATTCCGAGACTGTTTGAAAAATGACTATTTTTAAATATCGGTTCAAACAATTAAATTCAAAACTGAGCAAAACAGTTTAAATTTCAATTCTGAAGCTGCTGTTATCTTCAGTGTTATCAATATAAATTTTACAAGCATTTGAAATATTTTTCTTTAGCTTAAAATTGAAGCTTTAAATTTTTATTCAACATTCAACAGATTAAATTTTAAAGTTTAATCGCAGATTTCAAAATTATATCGGGGATTCAAATTAAATCATCGTTCAAATATTTAAAATTAATTAAATATTCTCAATTTAATTCGTTCAAAATTCTGGGTCGTTACAAACTTCCCTCCTTAAAAGAATTTCGTCCCGAAATTACAAGTTAGGAAAAAATGTTCTTAACTCGTCTACTATTTTCCACAATCCAATAGTTTTATCAAATTATCAAAACAAATCTTTCTACTAAAGATTCGTTATCATTCAACTAATTTTCCAATTTCAATTATATATTTTAAACAACATTGTTTACTTCAAAATTCAAATTCGAGTTTAAATTCAAATTTTAACTTTCAAAATTTCTCAAAAATTTTCTAACGCCTTAAATTTTCAAAAAATTTCGCCAGCGTCTCCTTTGCGCGGCTAATACGGCACGACTACAAAACGTCCCTACGGACTCTCAAATTTTAAAAAGAAAAAGAAAAAGCCAAGCGGCTAGACAAGAAATCATCAAAAACTCATATTATAATTCAAATACGTACCTTTTCGAGCAAATTCAAATTATCTTTGAAATCAAAATCTCAATTCCTTTTATAACACCTGTATGTCCTACTAGCCATAATATCTAGTTACACATTCAAACCAATTTTTCAAATTCTATTACAAAATTTTCAATATAAACTACTTATACATTTTTAGCTTACTATTGAAGTTACATATCCAATTTCATTCAATTTTTCATTTCAATTCTCATTTGAATTAAATTTACCATTCAATTCAATTTGGATTCAGTTTTAATTCCAGTTTTATTCTTTTGCTCATTTCCAAAATTTGTTTTCAATTTACCCTTCGGTTAAACCTACTTTCATTTAAACTGGATTTCCAATTCGAATTCAATTTACTTTTCTTTTGTAATTATTGAATTTAATTCGTTAAACCTTATTCATTCGGTCTATATTCAATTAGCTTCACTTACTAATTTTAGTTCAATACTTCACTTCATTTTTCACAAATCAAATTCAATTCATGTTTTATTCACTTATAAATTCAAAATGAATTTTTTTAACGATTCCATTTCATTTTCTTGCACTTGCAATTTCAAATTTATTTATTCGTTCACAAATTCATTCCTTTTCAATTTGAATCTTATTCCAATCAGATTTCTAATGTTTTATAAGTTATCAACTTATTTACATTTCATAAATATGGTATTCCAGAGTCTTTTCAACCTTTCAAAGCCATTTTGAAAACAATTCAAATTCCCTTTGAATTTCCAAAACAAAACCCAAAATTTTCAAAACAACTTCCATTTAAAACAATTTGGCAGCAATTCCCCTTTTGGAAACCCGAAAATGAACATCGATAATGCTGCAGTCATTACCGAAGTTATTTTCCAGCAACCGAAAAGAGTTTAGAGCTTTTCATTCCTCCAAAATACTTTTCAAAACCTTTGAAATTCATTTTCAAATCAAAAAGGAATTAAACTTTCAAAATCTCCAAAATTTTCAAATTCCTTTCAAACATTTCCAAATACTTCTCTGGAATTCCGTTTCAAATTACAAATCACATTTATAATTTATATTCTCAAATTTCATTTGTATGTGCATTTTATTTCTTAAATCTTTGGTTATTACTTTATTTCTTATTCAATTTCCATATAACAATGATCATATGTCAATGTTATTATTTCCTAACAACCAAGCATCCATATACTATGATAATTCATAGAAAAACATTTCTTTTCTATACAAAAATAGTTTTGGGCAAAATTATCTCATTTACCCTATTTTAAACAATACTGTGTCGAATTGTTCTATTCGAGTGTTTAGAGATCCCTATCGATAGAGTTGTACAGACAATACCGACCAGAATCCATATACCACTCAACAAACCAATCATCACAATATAAAACAATTTTATATTCACTAACAAATACGCGCTCATATCTATTATTACACTCAACTCATTCTAGAGTACTGCTGACTCTATCTCTAATAACTAACACCCAACAGAGCAGGGTTGTCGCTTAACCATATGCTCTGATACCACTTTGTCACATACCGAATTTTTCGACTTTCGAAAATTCAACATCGATACTCCCTTTATCGACTGTCGAGCAGTCGAGTGCCGGAAACTCCAATAGTGAGGGTTTAAGAAAGAAGAAAAAGACAGAAGAAGAAGAAGATAGAAGAACAACAAAACAACAACAGATACAGAACAGAGACAATATCAGAATCTCACATATCGCAGCGGAATAATATATAATAGATGAATCAATATTCTTTAAAACAAAGAACTATATCATTTTATACATACATCAATCATCAGAGTCAATATACAACAATGGACAGTTATATAAACTTGTCCTCATACAGAATACACAATGGAATAAATACTATCAGATACAAATACTACGTCTCGTCCTCCAGCTTATCTCCAAAACTCCAGAATATCCAGAATATCCTGATAATCTAACTCTAGACTGCCCGTGTGGAAATTGGTGGGCACCCAGAGTTTAGAAGGGAAACAATAAACTCCGAGTCAGTCATGGTGACTGGTGTGAGATCGTAAAACAGTTATTTATCTTTAAAATAAACAACAGAAAAATTTTAAAGTCAATTCGCAATGCTTTTGGAAAATGAAACTACCATAAGACCTCCCACCACACACACAATGCAAACGCAGACTTGGAGGAGATTTCTTCTTATGATAGTCAAAGATGCTTACTACGCAAAAAATCAAATTCTTTTTGATATTATTATTAGTGCATAGTGGAAAACATTTCGAAAGTAGAATATAAATCTTAGCCAGCATAGGTACCATTATATTATGCCTGCTATAGCTGCCTCTTGAGCAGACAGGTTATACAATTGAAATCGTAAAGGCTCGTATTGTTTCTTTGGATTTCCAACAAATGGTCAGGCTAAGGAACTTCCTATCCACGATGGGTACGTCCCTGGAATAGATGACCCGAGAACCTAACCGGATCTCTGCCAACACAAGGCCGGGTTACCTCTGCAAAAATAGGTAACTACTGACACGCGTATGCCATCCCCTGATCGTCACCGATCTTCCCGAGGATCCCCGATTCGCAACAAACCACATAGATAATAATAATGCAGTAACCACAGAGGTTAAGTATCTGGGCTCCATACCATGATACCACCTTTATCCAGAAGGAATGACATACACTAAGGGGCGCTACTCCCTAGAACCTTGCCGCATCCTTCCTGTTTCGACCATTTCCGGGGTGTGAGGCTCGATGAAGTCTCGTCCACAAAGCTACGCTTTCTCAAAAAGCCCTGCTTCGGGTTAAACAAAATGATCAACCTATGATCACAAAGATATAAGATCAAACAAATGATCATATCGCAAATGATCAAACACTGATCATTTCACAGCAACACTCAGTATGCCACATTACCAAATTGGGATATATCGCTGATAAATTTCAACTACATAACCTCTGAGCTCGTACGTCTCAGAGAAGGGTGTTAAGCTAAGAGAATAAATTCTCCGCCACCAACAGAAATGTATTTGAAAGGAATCAGCTTTATATCTCAAATTGTAACGTCAGACACACAATCCATACAAGTCTGTTCCGGGATCGAACAGAACCGAAGGCACTTCTCACGAAGCCCTTGCATTTCCGGATAAATTTCTAATCACGTCCGGACTTCCCGTCACTAAGGGTGATAAAACCTCTAAACCGGAGATCAGCCGATGTAGAGTAACTCGACGGTAATCCTTCCGTTTTCAAAAATATCCGGTCTTCAACACCGGTCTTCAAATGCGATTCATAACGACGTATCACATATTCGGAATGGGTTATACGACCCCATGGTCCTTTCCCGGTTAACCCGAATAGTGAGCGCTTATTTAAAAATAAGTGTGGCATTCAAATTCATCCAATTCACAACAAATACCTATCTAAAGGTAATTATCGATAGTCGGTTATTTAACTATCAATAAAGATGCGCAACATCATCAGATTCCAAATAATTTTCCAAATTATTTATTTTCCAAAATATCTTTACTAGATATAAAATTTCCACACTTCGAAAATAAATCAACGTTTATTTTTCTAAACAGTTTCCCTTTCTTTTATAAATTCCATAGTGAATTTATATTTTCAAAATATCTACAGATATACGATTTTCAAATCGTTTTCAATATTCAACTTCATTTTATCTTTAAGAAGATAAAATTTCAAAAACGTTTCATTTCATTTTGGAAAACATTCCATACTTATTTAATAATAAGTGTTTCACAAATCTTTTATTTTCAACATTTGAAAATATTCGATATACTTAAATCAAATTAAGTATATATTCATTCTTTAAGGAAATCATTTATTATAACAACATTTATTTGAGTCAAAACGAATGTTACGTAAAACATCGTTACGACGACTCAAAATCACTAGTATAGGGATTCGAAATTTAGATAGATATATAAATCCCAATACTATATAAAACATTTCCTTTCGGAAATCATTTACTATAACAACAGTGTTATAGTCCACCATTTCCTTATTTTTCGAAAACGTCTATTTCAACAATAAATGTTGAAATCTATGATTTCGATAGTTCACACGTTTTGAAACATCTTTTAAAACCATTAACTTCATTTCATAATATCGCTTTCCCAA
Organism: Allium fistulosum; assembly: GCA_030737815.1. Classification (NCBI taxonomy): domain Eukaryota; kingdom Viridiplantae; phylum Streptophyta; class Magnoliopsida; order Asparagales; family Amaryllidaceae; genus Allium; species Allium fistulosum. The sequence goes on along the minus strand of CM060904.1, from coordinate 1,118,088,614 downwards.
AACCCTATCCATTTTATTTAAAAAAAAATATATTCACTGTCCAAAATCGTGAATATACTTCACTAACCACATTTCAGTCCTTTCTACACATTTTATTTCAATAGAGATTCGCTATCCACAATCGCGGATATATCTTCTTTAGAAATCTTCTATATTAAATTTATCCAATTCAATCTATTTCGAATTTATAAACACAGTTATAAATTCTATTTCTATTTTAATAACAATCTCGACTTATAAATCTTCTTTTTATCAACTTCTATATTTTTACTTATCAAAATAAGTGATTTCGGATTTATAAACAACTTTTATAAATTCCAATTCTATTTATAAAAACTTCAATCCCAAATCAATTTCAATATTGATTTCTAAATTTATTTTCAACTTTAAATAAAATTTCCATACTGATTTCTCAAAAGTTCTTTTCCAAATATTAAATCAATTACAGATTGATTTCCAATTTTATTTATCCCTACTAAAATAAATTCCTTATTTTCCTTCAAATTATTCAATATCCTGTTTTTAAAAGGATTCTTTAAATTGAAATCATTTTACATTGATTTCCCAAATCGTTTCAATTTACCGATTAAATTTCTAGCTGGATTTCCAACTTATCTCCTTTTAAATAAATTCCTTTTTAAGAAGATAAATTTCAATTGTTTCTTTCAATCTATTTAAAAATCCAGATTTTAAATTAATTTCCTCAATTTAAAATCACTATTATACGAAATTCATTTATTTAACATTTTCATTTTATTCTGGAAATAAATTCGATAAGATTTTAAAAATTAACTTTTTATACTTTAAAAATTCCTTTCTTCAAAATTTCTTCAATTTCAAAAATTGATTCACTTAGAAATTTTCTACTTGGATTTCAAAAATTCAATTTCGTTTATCTTTGGAATCCAATGATGTCAAACATCCATTCAGCTAAATTTTAGCTTTTCAAACAATTTCCAGATATCAATTCAATAACATCAATAATCATTCACAGATTATCACATCACAGTAGAAATAAATTCAATCAATGTGAGGGGTCCAGTTGGATCCGTCCAACCTGTTTCCCTGCATCCAAAGACGTTAGCACAATACCAATTCCGCTCCAGTACGGAATTATCGCGGTATATGGGTTTTATAAAAATCCGCTTACTAACGGCGCAATAGGGTCTCATCCGCTATACGAGGCGGGAAATCAATCAATCCAATATATACATATGCCAATATGTATATATTGCTATATATATAGATATCTCCTACTATATCTAATATCACAATCCAAACAGACAATCAAACAGTCAATAATAACTGTAAAATCAAATTTCCTTCGAGTGAGAAAATCTCACCTTTAATTTGCAATCCATTTCCAACTCTCTTCCATTTTCGGCTTATTTCTTGATTTTAGACCTTGTATAAACATTTCATACAATTTCATTAATATTCGAAATAAATCGAATAACAAATTTTCATTTTGATAATTATAAGTTCACCGGTGATTTTATTTTATTCTTCATTTTGAAAACACATATCCTATTTCCAAATCTTATAAAATTTCCAAAACCTAATTTCTTTTATATACTTGTCAATCCAAAGTATTTTTAAAATTTGTTGTCTACCTATTCTTATATATATATATATATATATATATATAATTTAAACATGATGTAACAGTAAAAATTTCTGCATTTGGCAATTTCAATTATTCAATGCTTTTATTTCAAACCAAAAATTTTCCTCTTAAAAAATCTTTTAGTGGCTCAATAAATTAAATATGTTTATTCATCAAATTAATCACTTAAACATATATTTTTTTTTCCCTAAATCTTATCCTCAAAATTTAAACTAACTTAACAATAAATAAACAAACTGCTACCTCAAAGCTCAGCGAACATGACCCAACGGCCATAACTCGATTGAGCCACTCCATCCAGTGCTTCGAACGAAGCTGTCCTGCCGAACATCCATGGTTGCGACATCGACCACCTCTACCCAGACGAGCCCACGCCGCTTTCTCCTGCAATCGCTGCCGCATGGTCGCGAACGACCCCTACGCGAGCGCCTCGAGAAAAATGTCGAACCCCATTAAGTCACGGCCACCATCGCGACAAGCACTCGCCTATCTCCCCAAATCACGACCAATCGTGACACCACCAAACTCCAAGAGCCAGCAGAATTGCTAAATCGCGACCACCATATGCCGCCCACCCTGGCTCGAGAACGATGCCGCTTCCCCCTTCACGCGCAGGCGCCCTCCATCACGCAAGCGCAAGCGCGCGCATGCTCCCTCTCCTTTGTCGACTTCGACTCCTCCAATGTCGAGCTTCACGGTGTCGCGGCGCCCACTCGAAAGTGCCTTCAAGTCGCCCCTTGATTTCACGAGATGAAGTATTGAGCTCGGTTTTAATTTTGTTTGGAAAGAAGAGGAACGAATTGATTTTTTTCGCCTGGAAATCGAAACTGAAGGGGAGAAGGAACGAAATTGATAGAGGCCATTTATTTTTGAACGAAGAGGGTTATTTAAAAATAGAACGAGGAGACAGAGGAACGTGATTTTTGTAGGGAAAAAGATCGTGCTTGCCTGGTTCCTTCGTGATTCTCGGCGTAAATTTAGGCGTGGATGAGGGAAGAACGTGTGATGTTTACAAATTTAAATTTAAATTTAAATTGAATTCCATTTTAAATTCCAACGCGTTTAACTATCGTATGGTCACATAACAACCCCGAAAAATACGAAATTGGAAATCCGACAATAATTCAATATTCCGGACCCAATGGAACTGGTTTCGTCGAATTCCGAGACTGTTTGAAAAATGACTATTTTTAAATATCGGTTCAAACAATTAAATTCAAAACTGAGCAAAACAGTTTAAATTTCAATTCTGAAGCTGCTGTTATCTTCAGTGTTATCAATATAAATTTTACAAGCGTTTGAAATATTTTTCTTTAGCTTAAAATTGAAGCTTTAAATTTTTATTCAACATTCAACAGATTAAATTTTAAAGTTTAATCGTAGATTTCAAAATTATATCGGGGATTCAAATTAAATCATCGTTCAAATATTTAAAATTAATTAAATATTCTCAATTTAATTCGTTCAAAATTCTGGGTCGTTACAGTAGAGTTGCATACCCTCATATTGGATTCACAACTCTTAATGAAGTAACAAGGTAGGTGGGTTCTAGACATAATCTATCAACCAAACACTGAGATATGAATGAATGTGATGCACCAGTATCAAAAAGTACTCTAACTGAAATACTCTGAATCAAAAGCGTACCTTCCATCACTGTCTTTCCTTTATCAGCCACAGTAGGCCTAGCTGATCCAATAGCAAAGACCTTTCCTTTTTCCTTCCTAACTGGCTCTGGACACTAATTCTTGTAACGTTCAACTTGGTCACAGTTAAAGCATTTCACATTCTTCTTAATTGCAGCTTTCTTCCTATTTCCCGACCGACATTCATTCGCAAAGTGACCCTTCTTGTCACACTTATAGCAAACTACCTCATCCTTTGGTTTCTTAGCAGTATCTCTCTTTTGGGCTCCCTTCTTTTTTAAGAACTTCCTCTTCTTCACCTAGGAACCCTGAGTTTCCACTGACTTTTCTTTAGCTAAACCAGCAAGTAACTCGTCATGGCGAATGGCCATTTCCACCATTATATTACAAGGATCACGGACATGTGTCATGGTCATTCTAGCAAGCTCGGGCCTTAGTTCTCGAATGAACTTCTCATTCCTTTTAACGTCAGTATTCATAATAGCATATCCATATCGAGACAGCTCTTCAACTTAGTAGCATACTCAACTACCGACATCTCTCATTGTGTTAAATCCATAAATTTCCTCATCAGTTCAGACTTAGAAAACTCAAATACAAAATTCTGCTCAAACCTCATTTTAAAATTAGCCCAAGTTATCTGCTCTTCCAGAACTCCGGTAGTGACACTATTCCACCAATGTAGTGCTGACCCCTTCAACTGTCTAGTAGGCAACCTCCTCTTTTGTCCATCATTCATGCCTAAATCAGTAAATATACGCTCACAATGCAGCAGCCAATTCCGAACCTCTACGGCACTCTCCGTTCCCAAGAACAGCTTCCCACCCAAACAGTGTAACTCTACTCAGCAAAGCAATATTTCCCAACTGGAGCAACAGGATTAGTTCCTCCTACATTTCCAGCAACTCCAACAACAGCTCCAGCTTGCATCAAACCAACAAAGAACTGATACATCGCCTCCATATCTACTAGTGGATTTCCAGCACCTACATTGGCTTCAGCATTTTGGTTACTAGCATTAGCCGGTCGAGCCGAGTTTCTCCTGGTAGTGGGTCGAGCATTTCCATTAGTTGTGGTGCTTCCTTCATCGAGATTTCCTCTTCCGTTTCCTGCTTCCATATTTCCTTTCTCGTAAATCTGCATACGGGCCTTAGTAAGATAAAGAAGAACGGTCTAAGAGAGCAGGGGATACATACTTATATATATAACTATATATAGCAATTACAAGTACGTTACTATAGCGTTAACCCAAACCCCAATCTTATTATCCGACTCATTGGATTATGTTTGGAAAATCTTTTAGGTTTAAGTTTCTTTTAAAGTTTCATAAACCTATGCTTCGATACCAACTTGTAACATCCCCCTACTTGGAGACCCAAAACTATAAGCTACGGATGCTGCGGTCATCCATGGTTATTAATCCCCGACGACCAAATACGACGACATTAGATACATTGATACACAGAAACACTAGAATATGGAAAGATTTTAAATAGCAAACAAATTCCACATTCCATTTCAAAATATTCCAAATTGATTACATAATCCCAATTGCAGACCACATTCAGATAACATATAATTATTACAAAATACACCAAGAGCAACATATGAAGATGCCTCCTTGGTAGATCAGAGTATGTAGATAGGCAAGAAAACAATTTTCCTTTACAAACAAACACAAAGCGGAAATAAAAGAACTCTAATAATAAGCTTGCCTCCTGCACGTCCTAGAAGCTTTATTCATCTAATAGAACACCTGGAAACCTAAACTCTCAACCTACTCAAAATCAATTGAGTACCCGAGAGTTTAAGGGGAAAACAAAAAAATTTTGAGTCAGAAATAAAGCCTAGTATGAATAATAATTTACCATCTCAAACCATTTAGATATCTAGTGAGACCACGCCGCTTAGCGGAATGGGTTTTCCCTTCACTAGTATCCTAAAACATTTATAAAACCATATACTGTGCTCCTGCATCCACAATGGTTAAAACATAATATTTCAAAACATTATAATGATACACAATACAATTAAATCAATTCTGGATTACCCATCCCCATTCATTCTGACTATTTGTCTCAATTATAGTTTCTAGGGTTACTATTAATCTGTTAATTGTTTATGGACTATCTGTCCAATTACTTAGTTTTCATGGGATCACTAAGAACCTATTGGTAACTCTAATATCTTATTTCTTATCCTAGTTTTCATGGGCTAACTAGAAACCTATTGGCTGACTACCAATATCATAATTTGGATATAGTTTTCATAGGCTAACTACAAACCTACTAGCCCCTGCCAGTATCAAATCATAGTTTACATGGGCTGACTATGAACCTATTGGCCCCTGCTAATATCATACAGTTTTCATGGGCTTACTGTAAACCTATTGGCCCCTGCCAATATCTTTAATTAACATTCTAACATCTGCTAAGTTATATTCACTACTGGGCCAACCTATCTGGTTATTCCACCATTTCCCCAAAATACAGTTATGGGTTAATAACAATGTGAATAATATTTCCAAAACTTTATTTATGCTATGGTTATTCCTTACAAATGAGAATGGGTTATTTGTTTTGAAACCTTAAAACATCACTTTCGAAACCCCTGGATGAGCTCCTTCGAAATCATAGGAAACCCCTTTTCAAAACTCTAAGTATATGCCTTTCAAAACCAATGAAAACTTTCAATGGTATCAAGCAAACATTCTTTAAAACATAGGTTCGAAACCAATAAAATACCCTTTCGAAAGCATTAGGTTTACACTTTAAAACATTAATTGGGTCAAAATGGTTATATACGAAAGATCTCTTTCGAAACTGACAAAAATTATTTTGGAAAAAAGTTAATGGTGTCGGAACCATCTTAGTCGAGAGCAAAGACCTTCAAAGTCAAAACTTCGAAGGACAGAGTCGAAACTCGAAACCACCTTTCGACTGTATCACCTTCGAAACCCTCAACCCCTTCGAAAGGATTTAGGAAAAAGACTTGGGTTAAAACAGAAGTAACCCCTTCCACAACATAGATGACTTCAATGTAGTTGCTAGGGAAATTAGTGGCTTGATTTCGACTTGTTCGAAACCAGTCCTTTCGAAAGCTCTTATTTAAGGAAAAAGTACCCCTTCGAAAGCTAACACCTTTCTATAGTACAACAACCTTCTTCGAAAGCCATTCATAAAACCTTTTCGAAAGCATGTGTTTCGATTATGTCGAAAGATTTTAGTATAACAAGGCAATACTTTAACTTTTGAAAACAAGGCAAGGTTTTAACTCCATCGGAAGCTAACCTTTCGACACTTCCGCCCTCCTTCCAATCCACTGCATACCATCTAAGTGATATCCTGTGTATTGGTTTCGACTGTGTTAGTTTCGACTGGGAGAAGGCGGAGTCAATTCAGTCGAAAGGTACTTACTAACAAAGGCGGAACACCTTTTTCTGCTTTAAAGGCTGAAACATAGCAACTTTTAGTAATTACTTTCTAACGACTTGCCTATTTGTAAATCATTGATTGGTTGCTGCATAACTCTTCAAGTACGTTCCATTCAAAACTGCCGCATTTATTCAGATCCAAATCAAAAGATTTTAAAGTTAAAACCTTTCCATATAACAAAAACCGACATTTGGTGAAAAACCCTTCTTTTAAAATAATTTATTTCCCCTAGTAAATCAATTGGGAAAAGTCCCCAAAAATCAAAGAAATTCAATTTCATCATGTAATCAAACACATTAAAATTTCAGACCCAATTTCTACCTGAATTGTTCAAAATAAATTTTAAACTCAATTACATTATATTTTTCATCAAAAATTCATAATAAAATTTCCATAGCTTGGAAAATTCTGAAAATTATAACCCATCTCCAAAATCATGTTTTACTTAACAAAAAAATTTTCCATGGCATTTTAAAATTGATAAACCACGGTTTCGACCCTAAAACCGTACACATTACATGTATAAATAAATTGTTTAAATCAAACAATTCATAAATTAAGCATATCATCATCCAATATATCATAGAAACAAGATAAATACTCAAATCTGAAATCACATAATTATAAAACCAAAAATAGATGGAATGAATTATTATTCACCTTAAACTTGATAAGGAATTTGAGATTTGTTGTTGATTAATCCTTCCTAGCTTTTGATCTTTAGCTTTTGATTGAAATCCCTCTTTTCATCCTTGTCAATGGCTGGTTACCTTAGGGTTTGCATTTTATTTTTGATTTGAGAAAAATGAATGTGAATGGACAATTACAAAAAGATATTGCCGTGTATAATAAATTGGCTAATTTACTAATATGCCCATGTGTAGTTTAATTAACCAATAAACCAATTTACAGCCCATTTATCTTATTAATAAGCACGGCCCCATATATATAATTTATTCAAACCCAATCTCCTTATCATCATTGTTCTATTTAATTTATCTAATTAAATCTTCTGAATAATGTTATCAAAAATTAGGGATGTTACACATACAACACTTATTAGTCGCATCAAGTTACGAAAATTGTTTTCGTAAAACATACCATACTTTATTTATAAAATAATAATTATTTTTCAGTATTGGCTAAAAAATAGACATAGTTTCATTTCAATATGAATATTATTATAACCAAATTTTCTACAGTCTACAAACGAACTTAAAGGAGCGAATTAGACGAACTGACGATGAAGAAATGACCTAAGGAATTTGGAAACATCATAAAAAGGTAAGAAAAAGAAAATATAAAAAATAATCAGAAAAAAGGTTGAAAAATTGGAAAGTCGCATTTTTGGTTGGTGTTCTTTGGTCGGTAAAGAGTAGGACTCGGGTCAGACACACAAAACTCCCAGGGAGGACTCGAAGCACTTCAACCTCTGGACGACTCCAAGCAAGACCCGAAGTAAACACAAAAACCACTCGGGTCAGATACCAAGTCAGGTCAACCCTGGCCTGAAGCTCATGAATTTCAATAAGTTTACTTTCATCGACATGATTCACTCCAACATGATTAAAAGCTATCTAGAATGATGATATGAAGTAACTCAAGAAATTGCAAAGGGATTAGAGCAAAGGAAACCACTCAGTACTGAGCACTTCCTCTCAGTTTAAGCACTTTTTTCTCCATGTGGTCCCCCTAAAACCCTTGTATATGGAGAACCTGCCCAATGATCATTATGTAGTGCTTTTTACAAGGAATAGAAGAACAGGTCTAAGGATTTTCTGAAGAAAAGAAGACAAGTACAAGAGCAATCAAAACCTCTTAGAAACAACCCAATCTCAAGAAAAAAGTGTTTGGAACACAACAGATCGGGGATAGAAGGCCAATGGAAAAAAGGAGGGGAGGTTTCCCTAGAAAAACTAGTATGTACCAATCAAAACCACTCGGCGCCGAGTCATTTTTATTGGTAATTGGGCCCAGTTACTTACTCCTACATACTTGGATCTGGATCTGAACTTGATATTTTATAGGTGTCCAGTTCTGCTAGGCGGTTTCCCTATAATACAACACATATAGCTTCTGGAAAAGGTCCTTTTGGCACTTGATTTCTTTTCTATCTTCTTCTTTCCCAAACACTCCAAACACTTCCAATTTCGAGATCCAATAGATTGTGGTTGGATTTGTGTTATAATCAATGTATTTCAGAGAGAATCAATCAAAAATAAGATTAAATTGGACGTAGGCCAGAGTATTTGCCGAACACCATAAAAATTGTCCTTTTTATTGCTTTTACATTTATTTTGTTAGATTTGGTGCTTTAAATTGATTCTAGGGTGTTTACGCCATTTTTGGTGCTTTCACTGAGAAAAAGCTAGATTTGACAACCTAAGCTTAGATCAAATGTTTGGTAGAGATGAAGAGCCTTAAAACTAGATCTATGATTGAAGGGAGTCAACCAGAGCATGGGGACAGCCAAGAGGAATGATGAAAGAAATGCAAAATGGAATAATGGCTTGGTAACATGAGATGCTAGATGGATTTTCAGAAGGATGTATCAACAAAGAACAATTGGAGCAGCTGGAATTTAGAACCAAAGATTAGGAACTAACGTGGGAGCATCTAGAGTTGGAGAAGAGCAAACTGGAGTAAATCCCCCATGACCAAAAACGGTCAGTATCTACCTAAACCGGGTTGGTACCAGGATGAATTTACTCGAGGGAAAGTTGGGTTGAACTTAGGGCGCGCTGGAATAGGAGCAAATGTGCTGGAGCTAGAAACACAAATCAGAATGTGAATGCACAACAACCAAAGGAGTATGTGCCAGAGTTTCCTTGTAGGAACTGGGGGCAGAACAAAGCTAGAAGCACAGATTTGAATGTAGATGTGTAGTCAAAGGAGTCTGTGCTAGAGCTTCACCATAGGAATAGGGGAAGGGGGTAGAATGAAGTTATGGATTAGAGACATCCATTGGATGATAACCCCATAATCAACATGGATTGGAGTCAGGTTCAATTCCCTTACCTTGCCTTTTGTTTTAAATAAACGTTGCAATATTATTATCAGACCACTTACACGTATATGGGATCTTGATCGGTCCCTAGGCATGCTCTGAATTGGAAGTCTAAAGGCGATCCTTGATAGGATTAGATGTTTTAATGTTTGCTAGATGCTCCAACTTAGGCTTCATGAGTGATGACTAACACCGATTAGGAAATAACAACGGAGATTGATAACCCCTTGAAATTGATTAGGATTTTATAAACCACTTGATCGTGATGGCTGATACTGATTGATCATGGTTGTCCTATTTGGAGAGATGGGGCGATGACCATAAGGTGCAAGTTCCCTTGCTGGAGAGTAAGTGGATTAGGCTTATACAAGAGTAAGTACTCTCACAGAAGAGTGAGTGATGGACTTGCTTGGACGTTGAGTCCCCTCGTCAGAGAATGAGCATATTGGACTCAGTAGGGATCAAAGATGTCGAACCTTAGATTGGATGATTAAATGATCTGGAGAGATCAAACCCAAGATTGGATGACTAAGCGATCCGGAGAGATCGAATCCTAGATTGGATAATTAAACGACCTGAAGAGATCGAACCCTTGATTGGATGATTAAACGATCCTGAGAGATTGAACCATAGATTGGATGATTAAATGATTCAGAGAGATTAAACCCTAGATTGGAATTTAAACGATCCGGAGAGATTGAACCTTAGTTTTGATGTTAAATGATATGGGGAAATCAAACCCTAGTTTGGATAATAAACTATCCAAAGAGATCAAACCCTAGTTTGGATGATGAGATCAGACTCTAGAATGGACGTTGACTTGACCTTAGGATTTGAACGTCTTATAATCAGACTAAATTTGATTAATCCTGAATGAACATGGGACGACTTTGATGTACGGTATGATAACTCCAGATGGAATGGACTGATTATGATTTATGACTAACACTTAAGCAAGGACTAGAGTCCTTAGCTATGGGGGTCTGGAATGCCCAGCGATTTGCAAGAGAATCCAAAGAAACCAGATGATTCACCACAACTTGAATCGATGAATAGACGGAAAGCTTGATTGTCAGAAGTTCACTACTACATAAACTTGTTCTTGAGCAAAGCATACCTTATATTCATAAAGCGTTCTTTAGGGGCAAGTGTTGTAACCAAATTTTCTACAGTCTTTAGAATGGACTTAAACGAGCAAATTAGATGAACAAACAATGAAGAAATAACCCAATGTAACAACCTGTACTTCCCGACACACCGATCAAAAGTTTAGAGTGACTTTGGACTCGCATTATGCCAAGAAATACAAACTGTTGGATTTTTAAACATTATATAGCATATTATAAAGGAAAATTCTAAGACATTCTACATTTTTAGATCTCACAGCGAAAGGAAATAAAATATAAGTACTGAAAAATAGGCATTTCAGAAAACAGTCTCCAAAATACTTAATTGCCATATACGTTGTCATATACACCATTTCCAAAATACAATATAATTTTTTCAAACTTTTAATTTATTAGGTAACTACATGATGAATAATAAATAATATGAGAACTCCAATATGCAGCTCCTTTCTCCATGTACTATGCATAATCAACTACTAACCTGTCATCTTATGGTGGGGAAAAAATTGGAAAGAAGGGGTGGGTTAAACAAGTCTGGTGAGTGAGTAAAAGTTTAATATGTAATGATCATGTGCATTTAACTTTAATACTACTCTAGATGACATAGAGTGTGCTACATGTACCCATGAATTCCTAAGGTCCATTACCTAAGGGTTCTTATCTAATACATACCTACATTACAACTTGTGTGTGCTTCTACAAGGATCGAACTATGGATCGAACCTCACAACTAACAATCGGCCGCCGCTTCTAGAGCTACCCAATAAGGAAACACCACCACTAGGCTACTGTGGAAACCAATTTCCACCAATATCATCATATAGTGCTTCTGTGGGAACTGCTGTCCTACTAATATGACTTCTCATAACCTAACTATGCCTGGAGAGGGAGAACCTAAAATGTCGACTCTTCGGTGTGTCTCATCGTCTACACCCGTGTCCACATCTCGACCATAGTGTATGCCTCTTAGTACACGTGCCAGTGTTCACCATCTGATCTTTATCACATCGCGTCAAAACCATGCATACGAGGACTCTCATGATGTTGGGCCGCTTCTTTGACTATTGTCTCTTATCATACCGCGCCAGGCCTGACTATGTCTGAATAGAATCCCCTATTAGTACTAGGTCGCTTCTTTGAATATTGCCTCTTATTGTAACGTGCCAAGCCTAACTATGTCTGAATAGAATCCCTCGTTGGTACCGTGCCCACTTATCTAGCATCCGTCAGTGTTGCACGTCTACTATAGAACCTCTCTGTGAGTGCCATTTTGCGAAATAAATTACTTCGATCGATTACTCGATCCAAAATTGGGTAAAGAACATTTACCGAACACCGCAACGACCTAGTGTACTCTCATAGGGAACTAGCTTCCTTACTATCTCTAACATATATACTTAGCCCAAAATAGGCTCACACAATAATTTATAATTTATATAAATTTAATTACTAACCCGGGCTTTAGGCCGAAGTTTAGATTGCATGTTTCAAGTCATAACTGGTCGACCGCTAACCCTAACTAGTCGATCGCTTGTGGTCAACCACTCAAAGTGAGGGTCGATCAGTCGCAATTCAAAATTTAGGGCTCATGTGTTTTTCTGATGTCAATTTTTTATTAGCTTAATTTTGGTTGATTACAGTGTCTAAAGTGAACCCTAAGCAATTATTTTGACAAGTTTATATTTCTCAATTTCAACTTTAATTATTCAATTTAGGGTTTATAAGTTTAAGGGTTTATAATTAAATAATTAAAACGGTACGCCAACATTAACATCATATTTTTCCAATTACAGTGGTTTCAATTCTACCCAAGATTACCTGCATTAAATTAGGGTTTCGCAATTAAAATTAGATTTCTAACATCCTAGATCATATGGGATAGGGTAAATTTAACTATAATAATCATCTAATTAAATTTTTCCCACTCATCTTATGCCTAAGTTCTTCCAACTTGCTCCACTTAAGAATCGCCCTCCGTTTGCTTGCTCCTCCTATGCAACGATCCCGAATTTTAATTAAATTTAAATTGACAATTAAATTAAATTTTTAATTAAAATTGTAAAATTAAGTGATAAATTGAAGCGAGTTTCCCCGAATTCAAATAAATTCTGTATAAATCATTTAAAATTTAAATATTGTATATATATGTATGTATGTGAATATATATGTATACGGGCATATATGAGAAAATTTGAATATATATGTATAGATTTGAATTTGAATTTAAATCTTAATAAATGGTTGAAAATAAATTATAACAATATAAAGTAAATATATATAACTTAATATCATATTAATAAATCAATACAAAGAAAAACACATAGAATAAAAACAAACGAAAATAATAAAAGAAAATTAAAATAAAACATAATCTCACTTATATTACAAAGTGATAAAACAACACAAAAGAACATACACATTCAAACAAACAAGACAGTAAAATATATAGCTATGTACAAACATATGTCAAATATGTAGACATAAGGATAAAAATAAATATATGTATACACTTGTAAAACAAAAGAAGGAAACATATATACGCATGAATGAAACACTTGTAAAAGAAACACAATATATATATGCACTAGCTTATCAAAGAAGACACTAATTTAAATATCTATGTACAAACAAAATAAAATATATATTTGTACCTGCCTAATTAATATCAGCCACCATATTATTATCTCAGCCGGCCAAATGAAAAAAATCTCTGACCTTGTATTGTAGAAAGAATAAAATATCATCTTGTATTGTACGAAGACATTAATATTACTTGTACAAATATCATCATCAACCTGTAAATGTAAACTTCTTTTCTATACAGCAAACTTCTTCATCTTATTCGTCCATTCCAAGCTATGAAAAATCTGAAGTAAATATTCTTCAAAACTTAAACAAAATTCAAATTTTTATAGCAATACAAACCAATGATCAAGTGAAGAACTTCAGCTTGCAAAAATACAATTTGTTTCAAAAGAAGTGATCTGTTCATCTTCACAAAAAAATCACAGTGAGTAAACTCACTCTTAAACCAAAATTTGTTTTGGATATCTGATGTGCATGTGATCATCTGGGTAGTTTGAATCCAACTATGTTGTATGGCTATAGAAAGATGTCTGTGTATATATACATATACTCTGTGTATATTTGGAAAATAGGAAATGAAGATGACTCTGTTAATTAATGAACATGTTTGAATTTTAGTTCAAAAAACTAAATTCTATCTTCCTCAATCTCTTCTAGCTTGAAATATTAAAACAAAACATGTTGAAAATCATCATAGCTTAATTTTAAAAATATATTTTTAATATAATATGGAATGGTTTTGTTTGAAAGAAGAGATACAGTAAAAATTCAAGATTTGTCCAAATTTCGAATTGCATGAATTCCAGATTTGATTACATCACCTAAAACTATTTCAAAAATAATGATTTTTAAAACAAAAATCAGAGTTTTTAGTTTCGAATTGAGGTGGCATTTGCAAGATGAACGAGATATGGGTTTTGGGGAAAATCTGGCGATCGGGAAAACAATGGATGTCGCAATTGATGGTGAAGGAGGCTGGGGAATAGGAGAGTGTCAGACAAATGCTCGTTTAAATTCTTGATCACTGTGGTGATCAAGCGACATGATTCTAGGGTTTATGCAACAGTTTTGAAGGTCGGGGTTTTCTGAGCATTTTCGCCGTCGATGGCGAATCGGTCGAGGCCGGACCCGAGGGGATTTGAGCATCATCGTGTGACAAAACTATGGATGTGGTGGCGTGAGTTCAGTCGGTTAGTGGTGGTGATGCGTGGTGTTTTCAGACGATCGGTTTCATCTTGATAGGTTTCAAATCATTCGATTTTGATGGGTGGGGTTTTTCGCGAATCTGGGTGGTCGCGAGGCTTGTGGGCGTCGTTGTCGACTTGCCGAGGATCACGATGGTGGCCGGAGGTGGTCGGGGTTCGTGTGCATGTGCACGCGTGAAGTTCATATATCTGGAAAGGACGCTGATTTGGGGAAGAAACGTTAGTCTCGGGTTTGTGCTTGAGTTATTCGCGTGAGTGTCTCGAAGCAGAAGAGGATTGGGTGAAGCTCGAAGTGTTCTTCGGGAAAGATAGGGTCTGGCTCAAGTAGTTGCTCGGGAATATTTCGTTTGGGCACGAGTTGTTTTTGCTTGAGTTCAGGTTTAAAGTTTAAAAAGAAAATGTGATTCCAGGTTTTCAAAATATAAAACTGAACCTGTTCCAGGTTTTGGAACTTTAATAAATTGAATTTTAAACCCTTTCTTAGTTAATAATAATAAATGTTTTATACTAGATGTAGAATAAATTAAAGTCTTTTATAAATTAAGTTAAAGTGTTTTAATTCCTTATTGTTTAAAATAAATTCTTAAGTTTATTTAATTAAAAGATGATGGTTTTAATTAACTTAAGAATTTTAAGTTAGTTGATATGTAAATTAAATTTTCAAGGATTATTTAAATAAGACTAATTTTTTTAACAAAGTAATTAAGGTAATTAATTAAGAAACAATTAATCTATGAAGGTGATTAAGATTTAATTAATTAATAATTGAGGATTAATTAATTTGAAATTAAGGATAATTAATCATTAATTAAAGAAAAATTTATATATATAATTATGTGATGGATTGATTATTATTGAAATGCTTTGAGCAGTTTGATATCCCTGTTTGTGATTGTGATGCTTTGTGACATAAATTACTTTGTGCTCAGCTGTGATTTCTGTTTCTGTGATATATATTACTGTGTGAATGTAAAAAACACGTTGGCCCGTAAAACAACACTTGAATTTCGATGCGACAGGGAGTCGGATTCCAGTTGGTTATCCGAAACCCACATCGAATTGTAATAGTGAATCTTTGTGACTGATAAATTTATTTTATCTATGAATTTGTAAATGAAAATAAGCGTTATGGGTTATACCGCTTATCGATATATCTGTAATGATTGATGTTGTGCACTATTGTGTGAAACCATGGACTACACCATACACACACAAATATGGATTTCATGAGGAAATCGGTTAAGTCACAGATGATTTAAATTTAATATTTTTGAAATTAAAATTTTAATTTCAATTGATTTTGGAAATGGATTTGGGTTAAATGTTAAAGCTTTTAAAAAGGAGTTTTTAAGAGAAAAGTTATTTTGAATAACTTGGTAAAATTTCCAATTTAAATAATTCAATTTGAATCTGAATTCAAGAGTTGGAATTGAATTCCATAATTGGAAACTATGGTTAAAGATGTTATAAATGTGTTTATATGAATTTGAACCATTTTAAAATATTGGTTTGAGAATTTGAATCTAACCCAAAGACTTTAACTCGTATAAATGAATCAGATTTTCCGAAATGAAAACTGTTTGTTTTCAAATGATAAAAGCTTTCATATAAGAAATGAATTTCCAATTGTGTTGAAAGAATTTCAAGTTTGAAATGAAAATAGGTTTGAAAGCTATGAATGAATCTTTGTTAAAGATTGGTGAAACTTTGTTTTCAAATTTAAGAGGATCTTAAAGGTGTATCTTTTGTATAAAAGATTTGGAAATGAAATTGTTTTGAAAGCTATAAGTTAAATCTTTGTTTTAAAGATTTAAAGAGTTAATCCAATTGAAATGGAAATTAATTTGGAAAATCTATGAATGAATCTTTTGTTTAAAAGATTAAAGTGTGGAAATTGTTTAAACCGTTGAAGGTTGTTAAAATGAATCTTTTTGTTTAAAGATTTGAAAATAGTAATTTGTTAAACCATTTGAAAAGAAAGTTTGGGTTTAAGTTGTGACTTAACTGAAATTCCATTATCCATATGTTTTAAATATTGTGCTCATAATTCGGTTTAGCCAGGAGAGGACCTTTGTGTCATATAACCCATTCCGAATAATGATACGTCGTATATGGATTGCATTTGAAGACCGGTGGTGAAGACCGGGTATTTGCGAGAATGATAGGATGACCTATCGATTGTCTCTGCACTGAGTCGCACCGGTATAGGATTTCCTAAGTGATGGGAAGTCCGATCGGGATTGTGAATACCTGGATTGCAAGGGCTTCTTTGGAAGTGCCTTCGGTTCTGTTCGAACCCAGAACAGACTTGTATGGTTACATGTCTGACATTACACTTTGAGATAAAGCAGATTTCTTTCAAATACATTTCTGTTTGGTGGCGTAGAATTTATTCTCTTAGCTTAACACCCTTCTCTGAGACGTACGAGCTCAGAGGTTATGTAGTTGAAGGTTATCAGCGATATACTCCCAATTTGGTAATGTGGAATGCTGAGTGTTGTTGTGTGTTGATCATTTATTGATCATTTGTGATCAAAGCATGGCTTTGTGAAAAAGCGTAGCTTTGTGGATGAGACCTCATCGAACCTCACAGACCGGAAATGGTCGAAACAGGAATGATGCGGCAAGGCTATGAGGGTCGCGCCCTTTAGGGTATGTCATTTCCTTCTGGAAAAGGGTGGTATCATGGTATGGAGCCTAGATACTTACTCATGTGGACACACTATATTTATTACTGTGTGATGTTGGTTATCGAGGTACCTCGGATAAAGGTCCCAAAGGACCGGGGGATGGCATACTCGAGAAGTAGTTACCTAGTTACAGAGGTAACCCGACCTTGTGTTGGCAGAGAACCGGGTAGGTTCTCGGGGCATCCCACCAGAGGTGTTCCCATGTGGCAGTAGGAAGTTCCTTAGTCTGACCATTTGTTGGAATCCAAAGAAACAATACGAACCTTGTACGGTTTTAGTTGTATAACCTGCTATGGAATGTGGCGGTAACCTGCTATTGAACATAGTAGCTATAGTAGGCATAGTGTGAAATGCCTATGTTGGCTAAGATTAATATTATACTTTCGAAATGTTTTCTGCACTATGCACTAATAATAATATCAAAATGATTTGTTTTGCGTAGTAAGCATGTTTGACTATCATAAGAAGAAATCTCCTCCAATTCTGCGTTTGCATTGTGTCTGTGGCGGGAGGTCTTATGGTAGTTTCATTTTCCAAAAGCATTGCGAAATTCAATTTTACTTTGTTTAAAAATAAACTGTTTTTGTTACTCACACCGGTCCCACGACTGACTCGGAGTTTATTGTTCCCTTCCTAAACTCTGGGTGCCCACAATTTCTCACACGGGCAGTCTAGAGTTGGGTTTTTCAGATATCAGGTTCAGTTGTCATTGGAGCTAGTTCAGTTTTGGAGATCATGACTGACATTGCGGTTCGAGCTTGATGTTGGAGTCGTTTGGACTTATTCTCTTTTCAGATCATTTGGAGTCATCTGTTCTACTGATTTTTTTCCGCTGTATTATTGTATCACATCTCTGATATTCTTGTATTATTGATATCATTGTTGTATATCATTCTGGATATCGTATTCATTGGAGTTTTATATGATATCATTGATTTCTTTATTCCTCTGTGTTGTTATACTTACTGTGTTATAGGCTCCGGTGAACTAGATTCGACGTTTGAATCTACGGCATTTTGAGTACAAGTGAAGTATGGGTGCCGATTTTCGAAGGCCGAGTTTTTGGTCATTACAAAGTGGTATCAGAGCTAAGGGGTAAACTTTAGCTCAGGAGTATAACACATTAAGTAGCTCATTAGAGATAGGGTGAAGTATACCCTAGAATGAGTGTATCCCTAAGATATCCGTCCGTATGCCTCAGTAAATTCTCTTACTATCCACTAATAGTGAGTATGAGTGTAAGAAGAGGATGAGATAGGGGATAGGGGAATACGACTATAAATGGTCAATATCCTATAACAACAGTGGAAACAATCTTTTCTCTATCAATCTCTTTTGTTCGTCATCTTTTCTCAATTCTTCGATGATTTCTGGTAGATCCAGGAAGAGATTCGATATATTAAAAAGGGACGTAAACTCCAACTGGGTCAGAATTTTTAGTTTGGATGTATTGGTTGCTTTGTTTGCTATGGTTGATAGGTATACTTTAGTTCTAAACTAAAATTCTGAAATTATATCCATATCTATTTCTTTGGGATTCCGAATATATTCTACGAATGGTTAGTTATCTCTTTGGACTAACCGATGCCCCTGCATATTTCGTAGATCTGGATAACCCGAGTATCTTGTGAAGTGTCAAATAAATTCGTTCTTGTATCTATTATTGATATTCTGATTTGGAAAGCCAAATGCAGAATAGATGTTCAATTTAATTTGATAAAATATTCTTCATCTATTTTTGTGTCTCCCTGGCAAATTTCGAGGACGAAATTCTTTTAAGGGGGGAAGTTTGTAACGATCCCGAATTTTAAATAAATCTAAATTGACGATTAAATTAATTTTTGAATTAAAATTGTAAAATTAAGTGATAAATTAAAGCGAGTTTCCCCGAATTCAGATAAATTCTGTATAAATCATTTAAAATTTAAATATTGTATATATATGTATGTATGTGAATATATATGTATACGGGCATATATGAGAAAATTTGAATATATATGTATAGATTTGAATTTGAATTTAAATCTTAATAAATGGTTGAAAATAAATTATAACAATATAAAGTAAATATATATAACTTAATATCATATTAATAAATCAATACAAAGAAATACACATAGAATAAAAACAAACAAAAATAATAAAAGAAAATTAAAATAAAACATAATCTCACTTATATTACAAAGTGATAAAACAAAACAAAAGAACATACACATTCAAACAAACAAGACAGTAAAATATATAGCTATGTACAAACATATGTCAAATATGTAGACATAAGGATAAAAATAAATATATGTATACACTTGTAAAACAAAAGAAGGAAATATATATACGCATGAATGAAACACTTGTAAAAGAAACACAATATATATATGCACTAGCTTATCAAAGAAGACACTAGTTTAAATATCTATGTAAAATAAAATATATATTTGTACTTGCCTAATTAATATCAGCCACCATATTATTATCTCAGCCGGCCAAATGAAAAAAATCTCTGACCTTGTATTGTAGAAAGAATAAAATATCATCTTGTATTGTACAAAGACATTAATATTACTTGTACAAATATCATCATCAACCTGTAAATGTAAACTTCTTTTCTATACAGCAAACTTCTTCATCTTATTCTCGTCCATTCTAAGCTATGAAAAATCCGAAGTAAATATTCTTCAAAACTTAAACAAAATTCAAATTTTTATAGCAATGCAAACCAATGATCAAGTGAAGAACTTCAGCTTGCAAAAATACAATCTGTTTCAAAAGAAGTGATCTGTTCATCTTCACACAAAAATCACAGTGAGTAAACTCACTCTTAAACCAAAATTTGTTTTGGATATCTGATGTGCATGTGATCATCTGGGTAGTTTGAATCCAACTATGTTGTATGGCTATAGAAAGATGTCTGTGTATATATACATATACTGTGTATATTTGGAAAACAGGAAATGAAGATGACTCTGTTAATTAATGAACAGGTTTGAATTTTAGTTCAAAAAACTAAATTCTATCTTCCTCAATCTCTTCTAGCTTGAAATATTAAAACAAAACATGTTTAAAATCATCATAGCTTAATTTTAAAAATATATTTTTAATATAATATGGAATGGTTTTGTTTGAAAGAAGAGATACAGTAAAAATTCAAGATTTGTCCAAATTTCGAATTGCATGAATTCCAGATTTGATTACATCACCTAAAACTATTTCGAAAATAATGATTTTTAAAACAAAAATCAGAGTTTTTAGTTTCGAATTGAGGTGGCATTTACGAGATGAACGAGATATGGGTTTTGGGGAAAATCGGGCGATCGGGAAAACATTGGATGTCGCAATTGATGGTGAAGGAGGCTGGTGAATAGGAGATTGTCAGAAAAATGCTCGTTTAAATTCTTGATCACTGTGGTGATCAAGCGGCATGATTCTAGGGTTTATGCAATAGTTTTGAAGGTCGGGGTTTTCTGAGCATTTTCGCCGTCGATGGCTAATTGGTCGAGGCCGGACCCGAGGGGATTTGAGCATCATCGTGTGACAAAACTATGGACGTGGTGGCGTGAGTTCAGTCGGTCAGTGGTGGTGATGCGTGGTGTTTTCAAACGATCGGTTTCATCTTGATAGGTTTCAAATCATTCGATTTTGATGGGTGGGGTTTTTCGCGAATCTGGGTGGTCGCGAGGCTTGTGGGCGTCGTTGTTAACTTACCGAGGATCACGATGGTGGCGGAGGTGGTCGGGGTTCGTGTGCATGTGCACGCGTGAAGTTCATATATCTGGAAAGGACGCTGATTTGGGGAAGAAACGTTAGTCTCGGGTTTGTGCTCAAGTTATTCGCGTGAGTGTCTCGAAGCAGAAGAGGATTGGTGAAGCTCGAAGTGTTCTTCGAGGAATACAGGCTCTGGCTCGAGTAGTTGCTTGGGAAGATTTCGTTTGGGCACGAGTTGTTTTTGCTTGAGTTCAGGTTTAAAGTTTAAAAAGAAAATGTGATTCCAGGTTTTCAAAATATAAAACTGAACCTGTTCCAGGTTTTGGAACTTTAATAAATCGAATTTTAAACCCTTTCTTAGTTAATAATTATAAATGTTTTATACTAGATGTAGAATAAATTAAAGTCTTTTATAAATTAAGTTAAAGTGTTTTAATTCCTTATTGTTTAAAATAAATTCTTAAGTTTATTTAATTAAAAGATGATGGTTTTAATTAACTTAAGAATTTTAAGTTAGTTCATATGTAAATTAAAATTTCAAGGATTATTTGAATAAGACTATAAATTTTTTTTTAACAAAGTAATTAAGGTAATTAATTATGAAACAATTAATCTATGAAGGTGATTAAGATTTAATTAATTAATAATTGAGGATTAATTAATTTGAAATTAAGGATAACTAATCATTAATTAAAGAAAAATTTATATATATAATTATGTGATGGATTGATTATTATTGAAATGCTTTGAGCAGTTTGATATCCCTGTTTGTGATTGTGATGCTTTGTGATATAAATTACTTTGTGCTGAGCTGTGATTTCTGTTTCTGTAACATTCCCCCTTTTGACCATCTCCAGTCGGTGATTAAACCAACTAGAAACGTTCAAAAAGACGAATTGTTATTTAGTTTATAAGGTTTAAACAGAATCAGCCACAGAAACACAGATAATAACAATCAATTAAAAACAAATGAATCTTTATTTCATTACTATAAATCTTTTTATATACATCAGAGTTTATACAATTTTTTATACTGATACAGCGGAATATTTAAAATACAATTTTCTTCTGAAAACTAAAGATGGTTCTTTACTCTCTCTCTAACTTCGCTGCTCGAAAATCTTCAAGCTGTAGAAATACTCGGTCTGACCCGAGTATTATATTCAAAAGAAAATAATACACAGGTCAGTCTAATTCAAACCAGTTTATTAGTGCATATAGGCAATAAAAATTTAAATAGACGACAGTCACAATAATTCTCGTCTATCCAACTCTTTTAACAAAGAAATCGGATAACGAAAATATAACACTTAACAGTGTTAAACAATAAATCAGCAGATTTAAATCATCAACAGAGATAAATAAACAATTTATCAACTCGACTAAATTAATTTAAACAATTGAAATTGTCACTTTAAAATCATCAAGAACTCGATTGGCTGCCGTACACGCACGCGTGCACGGCCTCGCCAATACAGCATAAAAAATCAATGCATCACGACGCAAAGAAGTATCAATTCAAATTTGTCGATTTCGTGGTGGCTGCAGTGCACACGTACGCGTGCACTGCCTCGCCAACACCGAGTATAAAGTCAGCACATAGAGACAAGGGTAGGACTGCAACAAGAAAGAAGACAGTGGCAACAGTTCAGAGGTCAGTGAACTAAAGTAAAGACCACAAACTAATATCAAAGGCAAAGCAATGCCCAATGTAGACTTCAAGTCTGACGTGAACCAAGTGCAACTGAATGGAATGGGATGCAACAATGCAACAGTGAGACTCGAGACCAATACAACACAGTGCCCAATACAGTATCAAACTGACTCACAAGTGAGCAAAGTAAACATCATGTTTCGGCTATACTGGAACCATAAGTGAAACTCAATTCAGAAGTGAAGTGCAACAGTGAATGGTCACAAGTGTACCAGTTCAAAATTTCACAAGTACAAGACCATATTCAAGTAAAGACTACAGGCAACTGAGCACATATATGTACAACAAACAGCATGCAGCATAGATGAAATAGAAATGGAATACAACTGCAACCATGATCAGGCAAAGGTTATGGAGACCAGAGCATAGGAATGTGCAGACTCAAGCTACAAGTTCAAATGTCAACAAAGCACATCAGTATGGCAACACAACAGCATGCACCTATATGAAGACTACACTGTCAGGTGCAGAAATGTACAGTGCAACATGGTCAACTACACAATGCAAATGAATATGGTCAGAACACGAATAGCCAGACAACACAAATGCAAGTATAACCCAGTGGTCAAGACAGCCTATTCATATACAAACTGCCTCAACACAACTACAAAGCAACTCAACTCGAATTTGACCCAGTGCACAAGGCAACTAGACCATCAAGTTGCAAACAAGATGAAGTCAGTGCCAATAGTAATGACAGCAACTCCACCAAGTCGTAATTCAATCCCAAAATACAGTCAATCATCCCAAGAGAAAATAAAATGCAATTCGAACATACATATATACATATCAATTATGTATATACATACGTTACCGCAGACACATGCATAAAGGCCAAAATGCAACTATATCAACCAGTGACAATGTGGATGTAACCGATGTATGGGGCAATGCACAAGCAAAGATTACTTGTATAACAGCTTCAAAACTAAAATAGCCACGTGCAAACTTGATACAAGAACTACATAATTAACAAGCATGTAAGTGAATGCAACGTGAACCAACAGTGCACTAGTAAGGTTAATAGGATTCGGTAGGTACATGAAGACGACGAAACAAGTGCAACATAATATAACAGTGGACAGAGTCATGGCTACAACACACAACCATATGTAATTTGAAACAGGCAGTGGCAATTGATGGTACAGTACGAACCAAACAAGTCAAAACTCAAGAAACTTTATCACAGTATCCAGATCAACAAACTCCCAAATTCAAAACCGCGTGAAGGGAAAAAAGGTTAGAGAAATCATTTTTTTTGAAACCGAGGCCAACAGAGAAAATCAAAACAAAATCAAAGCTTTTTTTTTTAAAAAAAAACAAGTCAAGGCAGTAAAAGAAAATTATACAATATCTCAAAATTCAAAAAAATGAACAAGTCATCGTCTACATACATACGAAAATCGAAAGACCAAGCCGAAGTCAATGTTGAACAAGTCAAATTCGAAAAAGTGGTAATCAAGAGATTGACCTTGTTAAACAGTCAAAGCCGAGAATTCCAAAATCAAGTCGAACAAGAAAATTCAAAGTAGTATATACGCAGTTGAATCATTCAAGAATTATCACAATCATCCAAATATAATCCAACGGCGAAAGCATAGTGTTGAAAAAAAGTTCGAACTAGATGTGAGCAATATAAATTACTCACCTTATCACGAATCGAAGCAGCCGAGGTGAGTAATGAGCGCGATATCCACTCGATCGAGTTGTTGAAGTCGGCGCCCAGAAGCCCTAATTACTGATGGAATGGAGAAAAGAACAGGGACGAACGATTTTTTTTTTTTTTTTTTTTTTAAGCCGCCATTAATCTTCTCGAGGAACGAATGATTTTGCTGGCCGCCATTTTTTTTCTTCTTTGTTCGATTTAATTTAG
The DNA here is from genome assembly GCA_030737815.1 of Allium fistulosum. Lineage (NCBI taxonomy): Eukaryota > Viridiplantae > Streptophyta > Magnoliopsida > Asparagales > Amaryllidaceae > Allium > Allium fistulosum. Next base: position 1,118,064,003 of record CM060904.1, on the reverse strand, counting down.
GGTTTGAATGAGGAGGGGAGAGGGGGTCGGGTACATGTTTTATCAGAGAAACATCGTGGGGGTATGGCAGAAGGGACGTGGGTTTACTGGGTATAACGTGGGGGGAATGGGTTAGACATGGGCTTAGGGTATGGGTTATGTTACTTTATTTTTTTCTTTATATATATTTTTTTATTCATTTCTAATTTGTTTTTATATTTTTCTTTTCTCTTTTAAAACTGATTTGTTTTCTTGTATTTAATTTATAGAAAATTTTTACTTTGTTTTGTTTTATCATGTTGCTAAAATCTAAATTATGTGTATATATTCATTTCGTATTACTAAAGTTTAACAAAAGAATTTAAATCGATTTACAATTTCCAATTCAAATTTCAACAATCGATATTAAATCATTAGTTTACGAAGATTTTATCGTTATAAAATTTTCCAACAATAACAACAAATTATCTGTCAACTTTAATCGTTTATCGATGATTAAAATTCAGGCAAAAATCCAGGTTGTTACAGAAATTCAATTCGAATTCGATTAAATTCTATACGCATTTATACGTCGTACGTTCACAAAACAATTCCGATAAATACGAAATTTGAAATCCAGTAATAATTCAATATTACGGACCCAATGAAACTGGTTTCGTCAAATTCCGAGACTGTGCCTCGGAAGGCTACTTTTAAATTCAATTTAAACGATACATTTTCAAAACTGAACAAATCGCTTTCAAATTAAATTCTGAAACTTCTATTATCTTCAGTATTATCAATATGAATTTTCCGAGCCTTTAAATTATTTTTAACCGGCTTAATATTGAAGATTCATATTTTATTCAACTTTCAATAGATTAAATTCAAAGATTCAATCGCCAATTCATTCTGATAATTTGAAATTCAAGCCAAATCATCATCCAAATATTTAAAATTAATTAAATATTCTCAAATTAAATTGTTCAAAATTCAGGGTCGTTACAAACTCCCCTCCTTAAAAACTTTTCGTCCACGAAAAGGAAAGGTTGTTAAAATTTCATCGATATTTATACTCTAGTCAATTTTACTAAGCTTAAAACTTATTACAAATAAATGAATATATGATTCATTCCATTTGTTTAATCTCACTAGTTCTGTTTATCTTCTCTTTTATTCAATGATTTCTACAATCATTGATTTCTAAAATCAAAACCCAAAAGTCTTTTACTAAATTTTTAATTTACAACACTCAGATTCAAACTTAAAATTCTTCACATTAGAGATTTATATAATATATACCTTCCAAAGCTGTGGACTTTCAAAACATTTCAAAGATCCTCTTCCTTAGTTCATTAGGTAGGAATTTTTGTAATTCTACTTTCAAATCATTGATTTTGCTATTTACAGTTCGAAAATACTTGCTAACTCGAAATTTAACAAGTCCATCTTCGTTCTCACAGACATTAGACATACGCTGGCCAGGCGCAGGTCTAAAAATCTCCAAGTACTAAACATACTTGCTTCAATTCCCAGTGAAAATACTTTTAAAAATTCTTTTAAAAAAATGGATATGGAAAGCACGTTCCCCCATGGATCACAGTTTACCCGGCGGTTACGCTACTATCCCAGTAGAGTCGCTTGTAACTGCAGGTTTCACACCTTTCTTGAATTACGCCATGGTTGTCGCCATAGATTGCAGTACACACGGCGGTTACGCTACTATCCCAGTAGAATCGCTCGTGTCTGTAGGCATCACGCCCCTCAAATTTCGCCTGGCATTAGATTGCAGTTTACTCGGCGGTTACGCCACTATCCCAGTGGAGTCGCTCGTAACTGTGGGCATCTCGCCCCTCAAATTACGCTAACATCATCAATCAAATCTAATCTCATCGCGATGAACTATCGCGAAGGATTTCCGATTCAAATAGTCACTCTGACTAAAATTCTACGTAGCTACGAATTTCAAATGGATACTCTTCACGAGTTCCAATACCTTCTCTAATAATAAATGGAAGGTACTTTTCCACATCCTCAGTTTAGAAAACATAATATCATATATGTAGTACTTTCATTTCACATTTCGTACATATCATATCCATGTAAACATACATAAGATTTCCATAACAATGTCTTTCTAAACTAACGGTTTTCAATTCACCGCATTCATATATATAAGTTCTAAAAACTTACATATTCCATATTCATAACAAAATAGAGGATTTCAAAATTTTCCTCTAAGTCGATTTGGAAATTTAAGGTTATCTCAAACCTAATTCATATTCATAATTCCATTCATTATCGACTTTCACATTCGATTTGGATTTCACGCTTACATCGTCAATTCTCAACACAGAATTGATGTCTATCGATATATAACCTCTGAGCTCGTACGTCTCAGAGAAGGGTGTTAAGCTAAGAGAATAAATTCTCCGCCACCAACAGATATATATTTAATAGAGATCAATTGCTATGTCATCAATTCACAATGTTAGACATGCAATCCAAATCATCATCTGAAATTCAAAGCTCAACTTATATTGTCTTTGATGTCGAAGTTAAACTCAATTTTAACTTAACGATTCAATCTTTTTGAAAAATTTCAAATTGAACAAATTGTTCAAATTCTCATTTAACTTTTCAACTTCGACTTCAAAAAATGAATTTCAAATCATTTATTCCTTACGGAATATATTCACAACATTTCATCTTTGGAAAAACGTTTCCATACTTATTTAAAAATAAGTAATTCACAAATCCATTTATTTTCAACATTTGAAAATATTCGATATACTTAAATCAAAATTAAGTATATATTTCATCTTTAAGGAAATCATTCTCTTTCACATATTCATTTGAGTTAAAACGAATGTTACGTAAAACATCGTTACGACAACTCAAAATCACTAGTATAGGGATTCAAAATTTAGATAGATGTATAAATCCCAATACTATACAAAACATTTCCTTTCGGAAATCATTTACTATAACAACAGTGTTATAGTCCACCATTTCCTTATATTCGAAAACGTCTATTTCAACAATGAATGTTGAAATCTATGGTTTCGATATTCAATGCCTTGAAAACATCTTTTTAAAACAATTACTTCGTTTTAAAATATCACTTTCTCAAAACATGTCCATTTTATTCAATAATATATTCACGGTCCAAAATTGTGAATATACATCGTTTAACAAACTATACAGAATTTTACTTATCAAAATAAGTCAGTTTCGAATTTATAAACAACGTTTATAAATTCTATTCCTATTTATAAAGACTTCAATTTATAACAAATCACTTTATTAACCATTCCTTTATAACTCAATTTTATATCAGAATTTTTTTATTTTTTTTTTACAAGTAAATTACTTATAAATTCTTTTATTTCGCGACTTCGATTCATTCTTTAACTTCACAATCTTAATTCTGTAATTTCCATTCACTTATGAAATCCATTAAATATTTCACTTTAACACTTATACAATTCCAATATTTTATTAACACTTTTCAAATCTTCAATATGAACCGGTTATAATAATTCAAAAATTCCATTTTAAACTATTATATAATTTTATCAGTTTTCCATTTCCAAGATAATCTACTAGTTCTTTAGTAAATCCTTCGTCGAATTGATTTCCGATTTAATCACATTTGATTCATTCACATTGGATTTTTACTAACATTCATTCATATTCAATTAGTTTACTTTCACTAATTTATATTCAAATTAGTTTACTTTCAATTCAAATCAAATTTGATTCTATTTAAATTTACTTATCTTTCAATTTGAATTCGGTTTACATAGCTTCCAAATTCCATAAATTCAATTTCATTAATACTTAATGAATTTCCATACAATCAACTAGCAACCAATGCACATTCAACTTAACCAAATTTATTCACTTTGCTTACATTCAATTTGGTTCAACACACTTAATTTTAATTGGTTTATATTCTAATTCAGATTGAATTTTTATACTCACCATATTCACAAATTCACTTTTACAATTAAAGTTGAATTTCCTTTCTATAATTCAAATTCATATTCATTCTTCACTTGTATTTATTTTCACCATAAAACTTAAGTTTGTCTCAAATTCATTTGAAATTCTATTTTATTTAGCTTAGATTTTCTTTCAAAAATCCTCTTATTTAACTTTTACTAAAGTCAAATTCATATCACGTTCAGAATTCAGATTTTGTTTCACTTAACAAAACTGTTCAAACATTTAACAACTGGTTTCATTTAAATTTCTCATTTTATAAGTTAAACAACTTATTTAAATTTAAACTTCCCAATTCATATCATATAATCACTTATCTTTCGAGTTTAAACTTCTATCTCAAAAATTTATCAAATCAAGTACGATTTATTTAACTTCCTTTAGTTAAATTTCAAATCCATATATTTATTAACACTAATTCATTCCAATTTAACTTTTCTTAAGTTAAAAATCTTTATTTTCAAAAACAATTTTATACTTCTTTGGATTTGAAAAACGTTTCCTTTTAAAGTGTTTCTAGTAACTATTCATATTAAACATCATAAACTAAGCTTTGTGTAAACCAAAGCTCTGATACCACCTGTAACATTCCCCCTTTTGACCATCTCCAGTCGGTGATTAAACCAACTAGAAACGTTCAAAAAGACGAATTGTTATTTAGTTTATAAGGTTTAAACAGAATCAGCCACAGAAACACAGATAATAACAATCAATTAAAAACAAATGAATCTTTATTTCATTACTATAAATCTTTTTATATACATCAGAGTTTATACAATTTTTTATACTGATACAGCGGAATATTTAAAATACAATTTTCTTCTGAAAACTAAAGATGGTTCTTTACTCTCTCTCTAACTTCGCTGCTCGAAAATCTTCAAGCTGTAGAAATACTCGGTCTGACCCGAGTATTATATTCAAAAGAAAATAATACACAGGTCAGTCTAATTCAAACCAGTTTATTAGTGCATATAGGCAATAAAAATTTAAATAGACGACAGTCACAATAATTCTCGTCTATCCAACTCTTTTAACAAAGAAATCGGATAACGAAAATATAACACTTAACAGTGTTAAACAATAAATCAGCAGATTTAAATCATCAACAGAGATAAATAAACAATTTATCAACTCGACTAAATTAATTTAAACAATTGAAATTGTCACTTTAAAATCATCAAGAACTCGATTGGCTGCCGTACACGCACGCGTGCACGGCCTCGCCAATACAGCATAAAAAATCAATGCATCACGACGCAAAGAAGTATCAATTCAAATTTGTCGATTTCGTGGTGGCTGCAGTGCACACGTACGCGTGCACTGCCTCGCCAACACCGAGTATAAAGTCAGCACATAGAGACAAGGGTAGGACTGCAACAAGAAAGAAGACAGTGGCAACAGTTCAGAGGTCAGTGAACTAAAGTAAAGACCACAAACTAATATCAAAGGCAAAGCAATGCCCAATGTAGACTTCAAGTCTGACGTGAACCAAGTGCAACTGAATGGAATGGGATGCAACAATGCAACAGTGAGACTCGAGACCAATACAACACAGTGCCCAATACAGTATCAAACTGACTCACAAGTGAGCAAAGTAAACATCATGTTTCGGCTATACTGGAACCATAAGTGAAACTCAATTCAGAAGTGAAGTGCAACAGTGAATGGTCACAAGTGTACCAGTTCAAAATTTCACAAGTACAAGACCATATTCAAGTAAAGACTACAGGCAACTGAGCACATATATGTACAACAAACAGCATGCAGCATAGATGAAATAGAAATGGAATACAACTGCAACCATGATCAGGCAAAGGTTATGGAGACCAGAGCATAGGAATGTGCAGACTCAAGCTACAAGTTCAAATGTCAACAAAGCACATCAGTATGGCAACACAACAGCATGCACCTATATGAAGACTACACTGTCAGGTGCAGAAATGTACAGTGCAACATGGTCAACTACACAATGCAAATGAATATGGTCAGAACACGAATAGCCAGACAACACAAATGCAAGTATAACCCAGTGGTCAAGACAGCCTATTCATATACAAACTGCCTCAACACAACTACAAAGCAACTCAACTCGAATTTGACCCAGTGCACAAGGCAACTAGACCATCAAGTTGCAAACAAGATGAAGTCAGTGCCAATAGTAATGACAGCAACTCCACCAAGTCGTAATTCAATCCCAAAATACAGTCAATCATCCCAAGAGAAAATAAAATGCAATTCGAACATACATATATACATATCAATTATGTATATACATACGTTACCGCAGACACATGCATAAAGGCCAAAATGCAACTATATCAACCAGTGACAATGTGGATGTAACCGATGTATGGGGCAATGCACAAGCAAAGATTACTTGTATAACAGCTTCAAAACTAAAATAGCCACGTGCAAACTTGATACAAGAACTACATAATTAACAAGCATGTAAGTGAATGCAACGTGAACCAGCAGTGCACTAGTAAGGTTAATAGGATTCGGTAGGTACATGAAGACGACGAAACAAGTGCAACATAATATAACAGTGGACAGAGTCATGGCTACAACACACAACCATATGTAATTTGAAACAGGCAGTGGCAATTGATGGTACAGTACGAACCAAACAAGTCAAAACTCAAGAAACTTTATCACAGTATCCAGATCAACAAACTCCCAAATTCAAAACCGCGTGAAGGGAAAAAAGGTTAGAGAAATCATTTTTTTTGAAACCGAGGCCAACAGAGAAAATCAAAACAAAATCAAAGCTTTTTTTTTTTTAAAAAAAAACAAGTCAAGGCAGTAAAAGAAAATTATACAATATCTCAAAATTCAAAAAAATGAACAAGTCATCGTCTACATACATACGAAAATCGAAAGACCAAGCCGAAGTCAATGTTGAACAAGTCAAATTCGAAAAAGTGGTAATCAAGAGATTGACCTTGTTAAACAGTCAAAGCCGAGAATTCCAAAATCAAGTCGAACAAGAAAATTCAAAGTAGTATATACGCAGTTGAATCATTCAAGAATTATCACAATCATCCAAATATAATCCAACGGCGAAAGCATAGTGTTGAAAAAAAGTTCGAACTAGATGTGAGCAATATAAATTACTCACCTTATCACGAATCGAAGCAGCCGAGGTGAGTAATGAGCGCGATATCCACTCGATCGAGTTGTTGAAGTCGGCGCCCAGAAGCCCTAATTACTGATGGAATGGATAAAAGAACAGGGACGAACGATTTTTTTTTTTTTTTTTTTTTTAAGCCGCCATTAATCTTCTCGAGGAACGAATGATTTTGCTGGCCGCCATTTTTTTTCTTCTTTGTTCGATTTAATTTAGGGTTTGAATGAGGAGGGGAGAGGGGGTCGGGTACATGTTTTATCAGAGAAACATCGTGGGGGTATGGCAGAAGGGACGTGGGTTTACTGGGTATAACGTGGGGGGAATGGGTTAGACATGGGCTTAGGGTATGGGTTATGTTACTTTATTTTTTTCTTTATATATATTTTTTTATTCATTTCTAATTTGTTTTTATATTTTTCTTTTCTCTTTTAAAACTGATTTGTTTTCTTGTATTTAATTTATAGAAAATTTTTAATTTGTTTTGTTTTATCATGTTGCTAAAATCTAAATTATGTGTATATATTCATTTCGTATTACTAAAGTTTAACAAAAGAATTTAAATCGATTTACAATTTCCAATTCAAATTTCAACAATCGATATTAAATCATTAGTTTACGAAGATTTTATCGTTATAAAATTTTCCAACAATAACAACAAATTATCTGTCAACTTTAATCGTTTATCGATGATTAAAATTCAGGCAAAAATCCAGGTTGTTACAGAAATTCAATTCGAATTCGATTAAATTCTATACGCATTTATACGTCGTACGTTCACAAAACAATTCCGATAAATACGAAATTTGAAATCCAGTAATAATTCAATATTACGGACCCAATGAAACTGGTTTCGTCAAATTCCGAGACTGTGCCTCGGAAGGCTACTTTTAAATTCAATTTAAACGATACATTTTCAAAACTGAACAAATCGCTTTCAAATTAAATTCTGAAACTTCTATTATCTTCAGTATTATCAATATGAATTTTCCGAGCCTTTAAATTATTTTTAACCGGCTTAATATTGAAGATTCATATTTTATTCAACTTTCAATAGATTAAATTCAAAGATTCAATCGCCAATTCATTCTGATAATTTGAAATTCAAGCCAAATCATCATCCAAATATTTAAAATTAATTAAATATTCTCAAATTAAATTGTTCAAAATTCAGGGTCGTTACAGTTTCTGTGATATATATTACTGTGTGAATGTAAAAAACCCTTTGGCCCGTAAAACGGCACTTGAATTTCGATGCAACTGGGAGTCGGATTCCAGTTGGTTATCCGAAACCTACATCGAATCGTAATAGTGAATCTTTGTGACTGATAAATTTATTTTATCTAAGAATCTGTAAATGAAGATAAGCGTTATGGGTTATACCGCTTATCGATAAATCTGTAATGATTGATGTTGTGCACTATTGTGTGAAACCCCTGGACTACACCATACACACACAAATATGGATTTCACGAGGAAATCGGTTAAGTCACAGATGATTTAAATTTAATATTTTTGAAATTGAAATTTTAATTTCAATTGATTTTGGAAATGGATTTGGGTTAAATGTTAAAGCTTTTAAAAAGGAGTTTTTAAGAGAAAAGTTATTTTGAATAACTTGGTAAAATTTCCAATTTAAATAATTCAATTTGAATCTGCATTCAAGAGTTGGAATTGAATTCCATAATTGGAAACTATGGTTAAAGATGTTATAAATGTGTTTATATGAATTTGAACCATTTTAAAATATTGGTTTAAGAATTTGAATCTAACCCAAAGACTTTAACTCGTATAAATGAATCAGATTTTCCAAAATGAAAACCGTTTGTTTTCAAATGATAAAAGCTTTCATATAAGAAATGAATTTCCAATTGTATTGAAAGAATTTCAAGTTTGAAATGAAAATAGGTTTGAAAGCTATGAATGAATCTTTGTTAAAGATTGGTGAAACTTTGTTTTCAAATTTAAGAGGATCTTAAAGGTGTATCTTTTGTATAAAAGATTTGGAAATGAAATTGTTATGAAAGCTATAAGTTAAATCTTTGTTTTAAAGATTTAAAGAGTTAATCCAATTGAAATGGAAATTAATTTGGAAAATCTGTGAATGAATCTTTTGTTTAAAAGATTAAAGTGTGGAAATTGTTTAAACCGTTGAAGGTTGTTAAAATGAATCTTTTTGTTTAAAGATTTGAAAATAGTAATTTGTTAAACCATTTGAAAAGAAAGTTTGGGTTTAAGTTGTGACTTAACTGAAATTCCATTATCCATATGTTTTAAATATTGCGCTCATAATTCGGTTTAGCCGGGAGAGGACCTTTGTGTCATATAACCCATTCCGAATAATGATACGTCGTATATGGATTGCATTTGAAGACCGGTGGTGAAGACCGGGTATTTGCGAGAATGATAGGATGACCTATCGATTGTCTCTGCATTGAGTCGCGCCGGTATACAGATTTCCTAAGTGATGGGAAGTCCGATCTGGATTGTGAATACCCGGATTGCAAGGGCTTCTTTGGAAGTGCCTTCGGTTCTGTTCGAACCCGGAACAGACTTGTATGGTTACATGTCTGACATTACACTTTGAGATATAAAGCAGATTTCTTTCAAATACATTTCTGTTTGGTGGCGGAGAATTTATTCTCTTAGCTAACACCCTTCTCTGAGATGTACGAGCTCAGAGGTTATGTAGTTGAAGGTTATCAACGATATACTCCCAATTTGGTAATGTGGCATGCTGAGTGTTGCTGTATGTTGATCATTTATTGATCATTTGTGATCAAAGCATGGCTTTGTGAAAAAGCGTAGCTTTGTGGACGAGACCTCATCGAACCTCACAGACCGGAAATGGTCGAAATAGGAATGATGCGGCAAGGTTATGAGGGTCGCGCCCTTTAGGGTATGTCATTTCCTTCTGGAAAAGGGTGGTATCATGGTATGGAGCCCAGATACTTACTCATGTGGACACACTATATTTATTACTGTGTGATGTTGGTTATCGAGGTACCTCGGATAAAGGTCTCAAAGGACCGGGGGATGGCATACTCGAGAAGTAGTTACCTAGTTACAGAGGTAACCCGGCCTTGTGTTGGAAGAGAGCCGGGTAGGTTCTCGGGGCGTCCTGCCTGAGGCGTTCCCATGTGGCAGTAGGAAGTTCCTTAGCCTGACCATTTGTTGGAAATCCAAAGAAACAATACGAACCTTGTACAGTTTTAGTTGTATAACCTGCTATGGAATGTGGCGGTAACCTGCTATTGAACATAGTAGCTATAGTAGGCATATTGTGAAATGCCTATGTTGGCTAAGATTAATATTATACTTTCGAAATGTTTTCTGCACTATGCACTAATAATAATATCAAAATGATTTTTTTTTGCGTAGTAAGCATGTTTGACTATCATAAGAAGAAATCTCCTCCAATTCTGCGTTTGCATTGTGTGTGTGGCGAGAGGTCTTATGGTAGTTTCATTTTCCAAAAGCATTGCGAAATTCAATTTTACTTTGTTTAAAAATAAACTGTTTTTGTTACTCACACCAGTCCCACGACTGACTCGGAGTTTATTGTTCGCTTCCTAAACTCTGGGTGCCCACAATTTCTCACATGGGCAGTCTAGAGTTGGTTTTTCAGATAATTAGGTTCAGTTGTCATTGGAGCTAGTTCAGTTTTGGAGATCATGACTAACATTGCGGTTCGAGGTTGATGTTGGAGTCGTTTGGACTCATTCTCTTTTCAGATCATTTGGAGTCATCTGTTCTACTGATTTTTTTCCGCTGTAGTATTGTATCATATCTCTGATATTCTTGTATTATTGATATCATTGTTGTATATCATTCTGGATATTGTATTCATTGGAGTTGTATATGATATCATTGATTTCTTTATTCCGCTGTGTTTTTATACTTACTATGTTATAAGCTCCGGTGAACCAGATTCGGCGTTTGAATCTACGACATTTTGAGTACAAGTGAAGTACGGGTGCCGATTTTCGAAGGCCGAGTTTTTGGGTCATTACATCCTAGATCCAATTGGTTGTAATTCTTCTACTTTGATTTTAATTTGAATTTAAAGAATTTTTAGGGTTAGAGGAGAGTTAGATTTTGGCAGAGTTTCAGTACTATAAACATTTTTGTAGATTTTATTATTAGGTTAGGATTGAATTTGTATGGGTTGACAATTAGTTTAGGACTTTGGATCCAGCCTGGAAAATATTTAGGATTATTACGTACGCACATATCAGCTTGGCGATAAAGCAAACCATCACGATCTTTCAATTGCTCTAGGTAACATTCTATTTTACAAAATCAACGGTCGATCGCCCATCCCCATAGGGCGACCGCTACCAATCGACCATCAACCCTTCTGGGTCGACTTGTCACAGTGTGTTTTTGTGATATTTTTATTTTTAAATTGTGTTATGTTTTCAAAATTTCCATCTCCCGTAACTCCTCCGTACTAATTTTGATTTCGAAGTGTTATACATGAAAATTATCAAGAAAATCACTACGAACACAATGTTGCAAGTTTCATAGCATAATTCAGACCTTTGTGAAAATTTTATTTTAGTCCTTGTTTAATTTAAATTTTATTTTATTATTAAATTTTTGTTAAAATTTCAAGGTGTTACATCCCCCCTTAAAAAGGATTTCATCCCCGAAATCTCAAAGGACGGAAAAATATAACTTACGCACACAACAATCATTAGCTACAACCATCTACTCATCCATCATCCACGAACAATCATTATCCTTAGAAATGTTTTAACATAGTATGTATATATATGCAAGTATAAAATGCACATGAATATATACTAATGCAAAGGGTAGGCGGTTTCCTGATCTAGTCGACCTCTTGTCATGGAAATGCTCATGACATGCATCCAAAATATATGCAACATCCTAAATAAATATACTTGCAATTTTACATGTATGCACAACCATTAACCCATATGAAACATCCATATGCATGTTGCTCAATAAGAAAATCAAAAACCAAGCATGCATACGTAACACATAGCAAGCTAAATAATAAATAAGAGATAATGTGAATATGTGTGTACCACCTAGAGGATATACTGTCCTAAATTTGTAAAAGAAACAATTCAAACAATACATCTACAAGCAACCATCATCCATAACATGTCTTATTGACACATTCATGACCATACCTACCATCCAAGGGTCTCTATCTAAACTAGAACCTAAATACAAAAGTAACTTATATTTTTCTAACTAAAAAGGAAACGTACTGGAAAAGTGTACGCGATGCGCAGTTTGGACTTTCTCCTCATGCTCCCATGTACTCTCAACTGGACTATCTCCCTACTGGACTCTGACATGCTTAATTATTTCATTATAGAGTCGATTTGTCACATGCCAAAAAATGGGTAGGTGCATGGCGAACAAGGGACTCATCAATCCTTTTTGACTTTCCCTAACTGACCCAACTTGACCATGGTAACTATATCGCATAGACACTTCCATAAGTACCTAATGATGGCTTCCTAATAATTTAGCCATGTTCCGTCTTGCCTTGGGAGTTTTCTATTTGTCTACTTCTATTGTGGACTCGGCTCCACACACTGTAAAGGACTTAGCTCCTCAGACTATTGTGGACTCAACTCTATAGATTACACTACGTGTCTCCTGTTGGTACATGCTTTTTTCTTATCTTGTGCAGTCCTTGTCCTTCTATGAATCAAACCATGCCCGCCCTTATCAACTTTCACCACTGGCATAAATTTTCATTCCAAATTTATGTGCTTCGGTACCCCCAAAAATCCTTGTACTAACTCAAATGATGATTTCTTAAATTGTTGAAAACAACAAAACTTCCTCGATTCAGCTTAAGTCATCTCATTTTACTTTTGAATAGTTTCTTCAGTCCTTCAAAAATCATGGTACCTAGGTATCACATTTAGAGTCCGTAGGGATCCATTCTAAATTCTACAAGTGAAAGTTTGGTCTATCTTCCCATTAAACCTAACAATAAAAGTCCTAAATTTAATTAAAGTTATAACCTAAAATCATTCTGGCATTAGTGATGATCACCTAAGTGGTACTTTGTTCGTGTGCAACTGCTATTCACACATTTTTGTGTTCTAAGTTAGTCTTCTATGAATTTTCTCAAGTAAATAGTCTTCTTCCAATCCTGGAATGATTGACAAGAATCCTTTTTATCCCTTTCTCCAAATCTTATCAAAAATTTCCTGATCTAGTTTTCTATGAAAGTCGCCTTCACATTCTCAATGCGTGCAAATATCAATATCTTTTTCTTAATGAAGACCCAAATTCTTGAATTAACCATCCCTTGCACAATCTTGACTAAAATATTATCTAGGATACTTTTTGTGCTTTGAACTTCCAGAACTTTTACCATTTCTTAATGCCTTCTCATAAATGAGACCTTTTTACTAAACATAACCACTCATCACTTTATTCCAATTATTTCACAGTTGGGACAACTCAATATGGAATGCTGCCTTGCCATTTTAATCCACTAGACATAATGACCAATACTTTGGCTTATACTTAGGGACTTATACATTTTATTGCACTGGAATTACATCTCTTCCAAAGGAAAGGTTGTTAGGTAAATTTCTATATCTTATCCAAAAGAAGAATTTGTGTTATGTTTGGAATTAGATGAAATTATATTTTTTATAGTTATTGAAATAGACTGTAACATCGTGCCCCAAAGCAGACTTAAATTTCGACCCAGAAAAGGCCCATCAAAACTTAAATCCATTCCAAAACTGGATGTTGGTTGGTAAAAAGAAAAACAATACAGAGCTATCAATCTATTCTTTCAGAACTCACAGCGGAAGAAACAAAATATAACAACAATAATAGTACCCAATTATTTCAAACCATTTCAAATGCAAAAAAACAGAACATATCATAATGTGAATAATAATCGTTAATCAATTTGTTCAAAAGTACATTTTATGGGTACAATAGAAAATAACATGAAAAGATAGAAAATGACTGCCATAAGCTTCACTCTTGCCATCTTCAAGCATCATCAACTCCTTCTTTAACGTATATTGTAATGAGGAGGGAGTCATAAGAACAAGTGTCTAGTGAATAAAAACCTCGAGCCTTACTATTTCAGTACTTGGACAGTATATTTCAAAATAAGAATATGTCTTATGTATTTTGAAACCATCAAATACATTATAAAAGTAAAGGAGTCGGGCCCTCAAACAACCACTTAATACCTTCCATTCCTGAAGTAGGTTTTCAAATCCTATAACCTATAAACAACGTCATAAATATCTAACAACATGAGAGATAAAAGCCATGCCACTTAATACCTTTTAATGGAAAATTTGCAGATTCTGACCGTTTAAGACCTCAATTAAAGTAGACCCGCATCATTTAATACATATTCCCAAGGCGGACTCTTCATAGGTATCTAATTAGCCGACGTTGCTTGGAAATATCTTCGAACGCTTAATACTTCCTATTGAAGAGGACCTTTCCGAGATATCCTTAACCATGCATAAACCCAATCCCGACCATTTAATACTTCATTTGGGGAAAAGAAATGGGCCCTCAAACAACCACTTAATACCTCTAAAACCCCGAAGCAGGTCCTTCGCCTTATGACCCATACCCCACGGTGACATCTCACATTAGCCCATGTAACGACCCACCTTTTTGGACAATTTAAATCGACAAGCAGACACACATGCCGATTCCAAACCATTCAAAAGGGAGGATTGTTAATGGGGTAAATAAGAAAAGAAGAGAAAAGGAACAAGAAACAACCACAGAATCTCGAAGCGGAAAGATAAAATATAATAATCAAATAAACAGTTCATGAAGCTGTTTAATATACTTTTGATTATCATTTATACATCATTTATCAGAGTTATACATATATAACAGAACAAATAAAATAATGCAGCAGACAGCATGATGCAAGGATAATAATAGTAATAGTATACCAAAACTTCATCTTCGTCCTCCATGATAGATCTTCAATAAGCTGAAAAACTCAGGACTGACCCGAGCGTAATGAAAAGACAAAACACCCGAGTCAGGACTAAAATATCCTTATGTAAGTTAAATCAATCGTAAATAAATATGAGTGTAACGGTGTCAGAGATGTTTACGGGGTTTGACATCTCATATCCAGTGTCAACGTGAGTGCAATAACTCAAAAGATGTTACGGGATTTTCCATCTCTTAAGGATCCGTTAAACTATCTACTATGTAGTACAATACGCTATTATAATATGTCTATAGTAAAGTAAACTATTAAAATAGCGTTAAGGCGTTACCCATATCCCCCTTAACACATTTTTATATATTCCCATAGTCTATACAGTACCGTAATTCCTCCGTAAACTAGAGGGCTATCAGAGGGCACTCCATAGGTATGGTACAAAACAAACTCGTAGAAGGCGCTATAGGGCATGTGAACACGGCACACGAGGAGATGCCAGGGTAGATATACCAATTTCACTCCCGGACTGGTGGTGACGCATAGCAGCTACTACCACCCACCTCGGACACACTCCCAAACAAATCGAGGGGTGGCCACCAAAACAATCACAAAAGCAATAGAATGGTATCGAAGAAATATGCCCGATAAGAGGAATGACCTCACATTGGCCCGGTATAGCTCCTGATTTTAGTCACATCTAAGCTGACTCACGGGAGTCAGGGTCACGTCATACCATATAGAATCGTCGCCAAACCATCCTACTTCATTTCTGGAATCTCCACCACGTACATAGTTGTTAAAGTGGTTTTCGGTATCGACAGAGAGTATGCCCATATCCGATCCCGGTCTCTTTAACAACCAAACGCTTATTACACACCGGATGGTTCTTTTACATTTTCAAAATCAATTCATAATTGATATCAAAATATCAAGTTCGCTTCAAAATCAAATCCATTTCAAAATCATCGTATCTACGCAAACATACGATTTCATTTCAAAAATCATTTCGCCCAATATCTCATTTCAATTTAAAAATCATTTCACATTTCAATTTAGGTTGTAACTTCATTTAGCCCAATTCGTATTTAAATCCAGGATTTAAATATAAACATTTCACCTTATTGACCAGTTGGGAATTTTGGAAAAATATTTTGAATAGTTTAAAGTAGCTTAAATAATTGAAAATAGTTAAAATACTCTAAATATT
This sequence comes from Allium fistulosum, assembly GCA_030737815.1. Lineage (NCBI taxonomy): Eukaryota > Viridiplantae > Streptophyta > Magnoliopsida > Asparagales > Amaryllidaceae > Allium > Allium fistulosum. Next base: position 1,118,047,755 of record CM060904.1, on the reverse strand, counting down.
AAAGATAGATTTCAAAATAGTTTTAAATGGATTTAATATAGTTAAATAGATTTAAAATAGATTTAATATAATTAAATAGGTTAAATAGCTTTAAAAATAGATTAAATATAATTAAAATAAATTAAATAGGTTAATTATTTTAAAACAAATTAAATTAAATTAAGTAGATTTAAAATAGATTAAAATAATTTAATATGTTTAAATAGGTTAAAATAATTTAATGTAGTTAATATAGGTTAAAATAGTTTAGTATAAAATAGTTTAAGTATTTAAAATAGTTTATACAGCAGAATAACTTAAGAAAACCAAATTTGAAATAGCTTCATAGTCAACCATTTTAATTTTCAACTTACCAATCTGAATCAAATTCAAATTTCCATTCAGTCGATTAAACCTCAATTTCAATTCAAATCAAATTTTGATTTCAAATTTAAATTTAATTCCATCTCAAATCCAATTGTCTCAATTTCGATTTCAAAATGAATTCAATTCCATCCCAAATCCAATTGTCTCAATTTCGATTTCAATTTATAATGATTTCAAACTCGATTTTTTTTCAAAATATCAATTCAAACATTTAAAACAAATTATTCCTCAATATTCAGTTTAAAAATCCAAATCTTCAATGTAATTCAATGTCAAGCTCAAATTCAAAATGTTGCCTTTATCTCTTTTTTTCTTAATAATATTCAAAGTCCGAATAAAGCTAAATCCTTTAAAAATCAAATCAATTTACGAAATTCAATCATATCACAATTTTAATTTCAAAGTCTCAACTTCAATTGTTAAACAATTTGTTTAACCAAAATTTATTTCAACATCTCAACCTCAAATTTGCGATAAATTTAATTTCAAAAAAAATTTGATTTTTAAATTCCTCTAAATCAAACCATTTAAAGTAATTCCAAATCTAAGATTTTTAAAAATTATTTAATTTAACCAATCCGGTGCCCATATATAATTTTCTATCCTATGGCCAAGTGATTAGTTATTTCAATTAAATTTCAGGAATAGATATATATCATTTCAATTCAAATCATAGGGTCATAGGTATATATCATTTTAACCTATTTCTCAATTTATTCAAAATGATTTAATTTACAACTGTAAATAATACACAGGGTGATGACAGGATATATACAACAAATAAACATCCAAACATTCAACATCAATCAATAACATCCATCGCAACCAATCATCCAAACAGATAATATAATTCACGGAAATTTCATAGTTATAAATGTTCGGAAATTTAATTGCGATTAAATTGCAATTCTAATTTGACTGTCGATTTCAATCCTAATTTGACTGTCAATTTCAATTTCTAACATTAAATTCGATGACAATCTAGATGATAGTTAAATTTTATCAACAACGACTAATAAAAATCCTATCAATTCGCAATATTAAATTTAACTTGCATCAGAATATTCTAGTACGTTGTGAGCGTTATAAAACACTCACCTTGAGTTTACGTTGCCAATCGTTCAAATTTTTAATTAAATCGAGCGCGTTCGATTTAACCAAAAATTTTAACGAGCACGAAACCGTCCCGGATCTGCACAGCAGCAAAGCTCTTGACTCTGCGATTCCAACGTCGCCAGTTTCGTCCGATTCGGACCTCGTATGAATGAGTTATGAATTTTATAAGAATCAGAATAAAACTTAGCTAATTTATATAACTTGAATTTTTAATTAAAATTGCAATACCCAGTTGCTTCAAACCCGGCCCATTAACGTTCATCCCCCCCTTCCTTTACTTCTCTGTACACGCTGAAACCCATGGCCGCGTGCGTGCACGACACTGATATGAAGACTCGAGCCTTGAATCAACATTCCGACTACACCAACACACTTCTCATCGAAATCTCGATCTTCCCATACCCACCTTGCCTCGCCCGAACCTCTTCACCTAAATGCGACCTGTAGCCCGCCTCTGCCTGCCATACAACCGTCGCACTCCTCTAGACGTGGCCGCACGTCTCCGAACTCGGCTCCTATGTGTCGCTTTCCACCCCGAACGCAAATACGAACTCCGTTTGACGAATCGAGGCCTAGATTATGCAAGAGCTAAAACCCTAGTCCACGCTCACCTTAAACTATACTGTCGACTTCACCCAGACAGGGCCGCACTTCACCTCAAGCACACCAGATCGAAGCATTTGTTGAAATTTTATTTTTTTTAAAATCGGTTTTATTTTTTTCTATTGAGAAATTGGTGAGATTCAAATTTTTCAAAGCTTTGGTTTTTATTTTCTTTCCTCTGTTTCGGCTGTGTTTTGAAGAGAGGGAAGCGTATTAGAAAAGGAAGGATCCTATCATAGGGTGGCTGGAAAAGAAAGAAAGTGGCAGATGGTTTGACTTAAACAATTTTAAAATATTATTTAATTACAAATATCACAATTAAAAGCAGCTTAAAATTTAAAACTCCTATCGAGGCATGTCGCCAGACGTTCGTAAAGTTTTACCCACATTCCGAACACAATGGAACAGGTTTCAAGGCCTAATTCGATCGTCTGGGTGAGTTATGGAAATAAACGATCGATTTTAAATTAAACCGATTAAATGAATCTCTAAACGTTTACAACTGCCACGGTCAAATGGCAACTCCGATTTCTACGAAATTTGAAATCCGATAATAACATACTATTATGGATCCAATGGAACTAGTTTTGTCAAATTCCGAGACTGCGCCTCGGAAGGCTATTTTTTTACTCGACGATTAAATCGACGACTTTTCAAAATTTACAGAATTTCTTACAAATCCAATTTTAAATGTTAACAAATTCATTGTTGTTTAAATAAAATTTTATATCAATCTTCGATATCATTTTCAATCATATTATCTTCAAAATTCAATTATTCAAATATTTGCAAATTTAAATTTTAAACAATTTTGATTATCCGAAATCCATTATCTTGAAATAATTGAAAATGAACTTATAAAATTTAACTTTAGAACGAATTCAAATTATGGAACAATTATCTTCATTATATAGTTATTTAATTCCCGTTGTTCAATTTTTTTCAAATATTGATTTTAAACAGTTTAATTGTTCAATATTTGACAAATTTCAAATATTGGATTTTTAAATGAATTTTACTTATCAATCCATTACTTTATTTACATCTATTAAATTCAACATTTATTTAACCAACTATTGATCGTAAACTCATTCAATAAGTAGCATTTATATTTCAATATTAGATTTTTAAATAAATTTCCGTTATTCAGTCAATTACCTTATTCACATCCAGTGCATCCAACATTTGTTATTCAACTTTAGTTATTGATTGTAAACCCAGTTAATATATAAAATTTCATTTCATTTACAATTGGTTTCTAAATTCAATTCGACTGACAAATAAACAAGTAACTTATAATAATTATCACCATTTACTTTTAATCACACTTATAAGTTTATTATTTACTAACAACTGTCACAAATTTCCTATATAAGACAAATTAGATTCCATTATCATTGACTATATATTATTTCATTAGTTAACCCAATATTTACATTTGTTTTTCTTATATTTCCCTTATACCCAAGTTATAATATTTAAGTCATTTCAATTGATTGGAATATCATTTAATTCATTAATAATTAACTTAGATAAATATTGTTATAATTCATTCTAGTTATTATTATCATAAATAAATTACAAAATTTTAAATTCTTCCAACATTAAACCATGAAATCTTATTATATTATCTATTTTAATTATCGGAAATTTACGGGTTGTTACACTCTCCCCTACTCAAAACTTTTCGTCCTCGAAAAGGAAAAAGAAGGGAAAAGAAACTAAGTAAAGAATTCAGCATTCGGTACATTTTATTCAAAATTATCAACTTATAAAACAATGATATTTCATTTATACAGTCGCTACTACGCTTCCACTATGCTACTCCGATAAGCTTACGAAATTTTTAAGTTGGTTATTCAAACGAGTTTTAAAATTTTAAAAACCCAAAAATTCTCTAACACTCGGATTTACGGAAAATTTCGGCAGCGTCTCCTTTGCGCGACTCGATCGGTACAGCTACAAAACGCCTCTACGGGCCCCAAACCAACAAAAAAAACAAAAGCCAAGTGGCTCTATCATAAAACCATCAATCAAATGACAAAAAATAAACACGTACCTTTTTGTCGGGCAATCCAAATTTCTTTGATTTAAATACCTGCATCTCATTTATCAATGATATCAAATCATATAATTTAAAATCATTTTATAATTTGCATTTTCAATTTTCAATATTAGCTATATTTAAACCTGTACAAAGTACATATACCATCCATACGCAATATCAAATCTAATCACTTATTCGATCACACAATTTCACTTCCAAACTAGTATCGTTCACACGACTCTCTAGTGCGAACTTAGATTTAGTTCCTTGATCGAAAACTGTTATTCTCCTTGCATAGCCATATACTATGATAGAGAATTCCAGAATCAAATCAAAAATCCATATCCAGGGTTCGCCGTTAAGAATCGAGTGAAAAATCCTAACTTGGATCGATATAAATTATCTCGAAATTCTGTGCTCGAATTCAGATCAAATTGTTATGCGAATAAAACAATATACGTACAACTTACGTATTACCTTTCAATATATTCCTATACAATTCGTCTATATTCAATTAATTTACTTATCTTCATTTCATTTACAATTTATTATTCTTAGTGCGTTATTCATATCCCTTATTTACTTGGCATATCCATTTCTTTACATAGCATATTCTTTATACTATCATCTCTTAAACATCATTCCATAAAATTTTGCTTACTCAAGTTCATTTCAACATTCTATACAACTTAACTAAATTAAATTTCCTATTTCCAATTGATTCTTAGCTATACCAATTTCTTTTGTTTACATTTACTTCATTTTCATAATTTTAGTTAATAACAAATTTATTTGTGGAACATTTTATTAATCATCACTTTAGTTTATAATTATTCTATAAAAGTCATATATAAGAAGTTAGACTTTATCTAAGTTTATAATTATCTCAAAAGCTACAAATTTCAATTTCACAATTTCGTTGCAAATTTATATTCAATTCTATAACAAATTTACAAAGATATTATTTGATTCATTGGCCGGTTTTCTTAAGTTCTACTTACTTATTCCATTTAACCATTCATCATTTCATATTATACTTAAGTATATAACATTTTATTATAACCAAATTTCATTTATATACATTTTAGTTACTTTTAAGTTTTGCTTACTTGTATATTTCAATTACTTTTAGGTTTTGTTTACTTGTATAATATCTCATTTCATATCTAAAACACCCTTTTTAACTTTTAGCATTTGGTAAGTCATATTATATGTTATTAGAATGTAATTTGATACAATACAAATTTTATAGGATTCATTTTACTAAATTAGGATGTTCGCAATTTTTAACTTGTTTATATTTTCTTTACCTTTCAATACCTTTCCATTTTAAGATTTACACTTTCACTCTAAAGTTTCTAAAAACATTTAAGCTTAGAATTCTTAATCCTCTTATTATATAAGTTCTGATTATTCACATTTCATTCAAATATTTTGAAAAATATTCATTAACAGAACTTAGAAATTTAAATGCCCGGTTCATTTCAAATCATTTGAAATAAATATAAACATTTATATCTTATATCTATCAAATCATACTTTTGTAGTTTTAAACCAAAAATGCATTTTCCAAAATGGTTTCAAAGCAAAGCAAAGCTTCGCAAAAGTCTCCCCCACTCTGAGACTCGAAAATGAACGTCGATGATGCTGCGCAGTCATTACCGAAATTATTTTCCAGCGACATAAGAGAGGAGTACTGAGTTTATAAAAAAAAAACTCCTTTCAAAATATTTCCCATAAATATTTTTCAACTAACATCACTACATATTTTCTTCAAAGTTTTGAAAACCATTTTCAAAATCCCCGGGTCTTAAACTCAATATTACTCAATTTAAATCTATCTTGATTTATAAGTCACATTTATAAATTATTCTCACAAAAAAAATTACTTTCTTAAAACATTCCACATGTCGTTTTATCATTATTTATTTTGTAATAAACCTTATTTATTAAAACACAATATCCAATTTATTATAACCATCCATATTATCATTTCTAACAACCAAACAAACTGGATGAATCATAATAATTTATGAAAATTATTTCTTTATATACAAAATATAATTGGGGCAAAATAATTTCATTTCCCAAATTTCAAAACAATACTATGTCGAATTGTTCTTTTCAAGTGTTTAGAGATCCCTATCAATGATGTTAATTACTCGTATTGACCAGAATCCATAAGCCACTCAACAAATCAACCAACACAGTATAAAACAATTTTATATCACTAACAAATACGCGCTCTCAAATATATACACTCAGCGACTCATCATAGGGTATTAATACCCTATTTATAAAGAGTCAGACCCCACAAAGCTAAGGTTATCGCTAAACCAAAGCTCTGATACCAACTGTAACGACCCACCTTTTTGGACAATTTAAATCGACAAGCAGACACACATGCCGATTCCAAACCATTCAAAAGGGAGGATTGTTAATGGGGTAAATAAGAAAAGAAGAGAAAAGGAACAAGAAACAACCACAGAATCTCGCAGCGAAAAGATAAAATATAATAATCAAATAAACAGTTCATGAAGCTGTTTAATATACTTTTGATTATCATTTATACATCATTTATCAGAGTTATACATATATAACAGAACAAATAAAATAATGCAGCAGACAGCATGATGCAAGGATAATAATAGTAATAGTATACCAAAACTTCATCTTCGTCCTCCATGATAGATCTTCAATAAGCTGAAAAACTCAGGACTGACCCGAGCGTAATGAAAAGACAAAACACCCGAGTCAGGACTAAAATATCCTTATGTAAGTTAAATCAATCGTAAATAAATATGAGTGTAACGGTGTCAGAGATGTTTACGGGGTTTGACATCTCATATCCAGTGTCAACGTGAGTGCAATAACTCAAAAGATGTTACGGGATTTTCCATCTCTTAAGGATCCGTTAAACTATCTACTATGTAGTACAATACGCTATTATAATATGTCTATAGTAAAGTAAACTATTAAAATAGCGTTAAGGCGTTACCCATATCCCCCTTAACACATTTTTATATATTCCCATAGTCTATACAGTACCGTAATTCCTCCGTAAACTAGAGGGCTATCAGAGGGCACTCCATAGGTATGGTACAAAACAAACTCGTAGAAGGCGCTATAGGGCATGTGAACACGGCACACGAGGAGATGCCAGGGTAGATATACCAATTTCACTCCCGGACTGGTGGTGACGCATAGCAGCTACTACCGCCCACCTCGGACACACTCCCAAACAAATCGAGGGGTGGCCACCAAAACAATCACAAAAGCAATAGAATGGTATCGAAGAAATATGCCCGATAAGAGGAATGACCTCACATTGGCCCGGTATAGCTCCTGATTTTAGTCACATCTAAGCTGACTCACGGGAGTCAGGGTCACGTCATACCATATAGAATCGTCGCCAAACCATCATACTTCATTTCTGGAATCTCCACCACGTACATAGTTGTTAAAGTGGTTTTCGGTATCGACAGAGAGTATGCCCATATCCGATCCCGGTCTCTTTAACAACCAAACGCTTATTACACACCGGATGGTTCTTTTACATTTTCAAAACCAATTCATAATTGATATCAAAATATCAAGTTCGCTTCAAAATCAAATCCATTTCAAAATCATCGTATCTACGCAAACATACGATTTCATTTCAAAAATCATTTCGCCCAATATCTCATTTCAATTTAAAAATCATTTCACATTTCAATTTAGGTTGTAACTTCATTTAGCCCAATTCGTATTTAAATCCAGGATTTAAATATAAACATTTCACCTTATTGACCAGCTGGGAATTTTGGAAAAATATTTTGAATAGTTTAAAGTAGCTTAAATAATTGAAAATAGTTAAAATACTCTAAATATTAAAGATAGATTTCAAAATAGTTTTAAATGGATTTAATATAGTTAAATAGATTTAAAATAGATTTAATATAATTAAATAGGTTAAATAGCTTTAAAAATAGATTAAATATAATTAAAATAAATTAAATAGGTTAATTATTTTAAAACAAATTAAATTAAATTAAGTAGATTTAAAATAGATTAAAATAATTTAATATGTTTAAATAGGTTAAAATAATTTAATGTAGTTAATATAGGTTAAAATAGTTTAGTATAAAATAGTTTAAGTATTTAAAATAGTTTATACAGCAGAATAACTTAAGAAAACCAAATTTGAAATAGCTTCATAGTCAACCATTTTAATTTTCAACTTACCAATCTGAATCAAATTCAAATTTCCATTCAGTCGATTAAACCTCAATTTCAATTCAAATCAAATTTTGATTTCAAATTTAAATTTAATTCCATCTCAAATCCAATTGTCTCAATTTCGATTTCAAAATGAATTCAATTCCATCCCAAATCCAATTGTCTCAATTTCGATTTCAATTTATAATGATTTCAAACTCGATTTTTTTTCAAAATATCAATTCAAACATTTAAAACAAATTATTCCTCAATATTCAGTTTAAAAATCCAAATCTTCAATGTAATTCAATGTCAAGCTCAAATTCAAAATGTTGTCTTTATCTCTTTTTTTCTTAATAATATTCAAAGTCCGAATAAAGCTAAATCCTTTAAAAATCAAATCAATTTACGAAATTCAATCATATCACAATTTTAATTTCAAAGTCTCAACTTCAATTGTTAAACAATTTGTTTAACCAAAATTTATTTCAACATCTCAACCTCAAATTTGCGATAAATTTAATTTCAAAAAAAATTTGATTTTTAAATTCCTCTAAATCAAACCATTTAAAGTAATTCCAAATCTAAGATTTTTAAAAATTATTTAATTTAACCAATCTGGTGCCCATATATAATTTTCTATCCTATGGCCAAGTGATTAGTTATTTCAATTAAATTTCAGGAATAGATATATATCATTTCAATTCAAATCATAGGGTCATAGGTATATATCATTTTAACCTATTTCTCAATTTATTCAAAATGATTTAATTTACAACTGTAAATAATACACAGGGTGATGACAGGATATATACAACAAATAAACATCCAAACATTCAACATCAATCAATAGCATCCATCGCAACCAATCATCCAAACAGATAATATAATTCACGGAAATTTCATAGTTATAAATGTTCGGAAATTTAATTGCGATTAAATTGCAATTCTAATTTGACTGTCGATTTCAATCCTAATTTGACTGTCAATTTCAATTTCTAACATTAAATTCGATGACAATCTAGATGACAGTTAAATTTTATCAACAACGACTAATAAAAATCCTATCACTTCGCAATATTAAATTTAACTAGCATCAGAATATTCTAGTACGTTGTGAGCGTTATAAAACACTCACCTTGAGTTTACGTTGCCAATCGTTCAAATTTTTAATTAAATCGAGCGCGTTCGATTTAACCAAAAATTTTAACGAGCACGAAACCGTCCCGGATCTGCACAGTAGCAAAGCTCTCGACTCTGCGATTCCAACGTCGCCAGTTTCGTCCGATTCGGACCTCGTACGAATGAGTTATGAATTTTATAAGAATCGGAATAAAACTTAGCTAATTTATATAACTTGAATTTTTAATTAAAATTGCAATACCCAGTTGCTTCAAACCCGGCCTACTAACGTTCATCTCCCCCCTTCCTTTACTTCTCTGTACACGCTGAAACCCATGGCCGCGTGCGTGCACGACACTGATACGAAGACTCGAGCCTTGAATCAACATTCCGACTACACCAACACACTTCTCATCGAAATCTCGATCTTCCCATACCCACCTTGCCTCGCCCGAATCTCTTCACCTAAATGCGACCTGTAGCCCGCCTTTTCCTGCCATACAACCGTCGCACTCCTCTAGATGTGGCCGCACGTCTCCGAACTCGGCTCCTACGTGTCGCTTTCCACCCCGAACGCAAATACAAACTCCGTTTGACGAATCGAGGCCTAGATTACACAAGAGCTAAAACCCTAGTCCACGCTCACCTTAAACTATACTGTCGACTTCACCCAAACAGGGCCGCACTTCACCTCAAGCACACCAGATCGAAGCATTTGTTGAAATTTGATTTTTTTAAAATCGGTTTTATTTTTTTCTATTGAGAAATTGGTGAGATTCAAATTTTTCAAAGCTTTGGTTTTTATTTTCTTTCCTCTGTTTCGGCTGTGTTTTGAAGAGAGGGAAGCATATTAGAAAAGGAAGGATCCTATCATAGGGTGGCTGGAAAAGAAAGAAAGTGGCAGATGGTTTGACTTAAACAATTTTAAAATATTATTTAATTACAAATATCACAATTAAAAGCAGCTTAAAATTTAAAACTCCTATCGAGGCGTGTCGCCAGACGTTCGTAAAGTTTTACCCACATTCCGAACACAATGGAACAGGTTTCAAGGCCTAATTCGATCGTCTGGGTGAGTTATGGAAATAAACGATCGATTTTAAATTAAACCGATTAAATGAATCTCTAAAAGTTTACAGTTGCCACGGTCAAATGGCAACTCCGATTTCTACAAAATTTGAAATCCGATAATAACATAATATTACGGATCCAATGGAACTGGTTTTGCCGAATTCCGAGACTGCGCCTCGGAAGGCTATTTTTTTACTCGACGATTAAATCGACGACTTTTCAAAATTTACAGAATTTCTTACAAATCCAATTTTAAATGTTAACAAATTCATTGTTATTTAAATAAAATTTTATATCAATCTTCGATATCATTTTCAATCATATTATCTTCAAAATTCAATTATTCAAATATTTGCAAATTTAAATTTTAAACAATTTTGATTATCCGAAATTCATTATCTTGAAATAATTGAAAATGAACTTATAAAATTTAACTTTAGAACGAATTCAAATTATGGAACAATTATCTTCATTATATAGTTATTTAATTCCCGTCGTTCAATTTTTTTCAAATATTGATTTTAAACAGTTTAATTGTTCAATATTTGACAAATTTCAAATATTGGATTTTTAAATGAATTTTACTTATCAATCCATTACTTTATTTACATCTATTAAATTCAACATTTATTTAACCAACTATTGATCGTAAACTCATTCAATAAGTAGCATTTATATTTCAATATTAGATTTTTAAATAAATTTCCGTTATTCAGTCAATTACCTTATTCACATCCAGTGCATCCAACATTTGTTATTCAACTTTAGTTATTGATTGTAAACCCAGTTAATATATAAAATTTCATTTCATTTACAATTGGTTTCTAAATTCAATTCGACTGACAAATAAACAAGTAACTTATAATAATTATCACCATTTACTTTTAATCACACTTATAAGTTTATTATTTACTAACAACTGTCACAAATTTCCTATATAAGACAAATTAGATTCCATTACCATTGACTATATATTATTTCATTAGTTAACCCAATATTTACATTTGTTTTTCTTATATTTCCCTTATACCCAAGTTATAATATTTAAGTCATTTCAATTGATTGGAATATCATTTAATTCATTAATAATTAACTTAGATAAATATTGTTATAATTCATTCTAGTTATTATTATCATAAATAAATTACAAAATTTTAAATTTTTCCAACATTAAACCATGAAATCTTATTAAATTAACTATTTTAATTATCGGAAATTTACGAGTTGTTATAGCCCAACTATTTATAGGTACTAGTAGCCAGATTAGCTGGCCATATTTAGCCTAAAGAATTTGGGGTTAACCTCGTGTCATCATAGTTACTTATAATAGGCGATGTCCCACATCAGCCCCAAAGTCACACAACTGGTAGCCAGATTAGCTAGGTAGACTTCCATATGTATTTTGATTGACCTCGCACCACTTATGACTTAGTCATATTTTACAACACTCTATATATTATCACATATCTCACCATGTCTATTAATTAGGCTATATAAAAATTCCTTCTTATTTTTCCTTAATAAACGAATTACGTTCCTTATGGGGATTTAATGACACTTATTTCCTAATTAACTATATAATTAATACATTATAATTTTACACTATTTATAGTAATTAATATGTAAATAAATACGCGCTTATTATTTTCCATGTTTGAGGAGATTATGCCCTACCTAACATTAAATGTCAATTCCTTTCTAACAATAATAATACAAGTCCTTTTTTCATATTATCAATGGTGTCATATTTCCAATATCCATAACAAGGGATTTCAATATCCTTAACAAAGGGTTTAATATTCATATCCAAAAATAGCAACAAGTAGACTTATACATAATAAATCAATCCATCACATCAAATCAATGGAATAACCTCAAAATTAAAAATTGCAATTCCAGTTTCAGCTTCTATTCAACCCCCCTTTTACAATGAATTAAATGATGGAATTTATTTTTTTATTTTCGTATGGAATAAGCAATTTAAATTACAAATAAGTTCATACCTTACACCCTATTCCTTAATTGAAGCTTCATAATAAAATTGGAATTAAAGAGAAGTGGAATAGAAATTGAAATCACCAAAAACTGCAAAAAAACTTCATATTCCTACAATACAATATAAATAATTGAGAATTCTAACAAGAATTAACATTCCAAATTATAGGAGTTTTGGGGGGTTTTACTTTCATAAACCCAAAACCCCTAAGGCATATTCAAATTCCATAATATACTAATCAATTACTGAAATAAAAGTGCTAAGATTTCCACTCACAGTTAGTCCTTAGCTTTACTTCTCTTTGAATTTAAAACACCCATTATAATCTCCTTCAGATCTCTTCTTACTAATTTACACAACAAGGGATTTTTGTGTGTGTGTGTGTGTATATATATTAAATTTTGAAAGGTTAGAGGAGAAGAGGATTAGGAATTAAATAATACACAAAGATAGGTATATAGGATTTCTTACTTGAAACCTTAATGTAGTTTTCTGAATCTAAGAAAAGATAAACCGACAGAGCTTCGCTGATGTTCCCAAAATATTTGTGAATAAAAGTGAGGTGTATAGGGTCTTATTTATAGAGGTTGAAATGCACAAGAACCGTAGGATGAGAGTAGGTTAAAAATAGAAAACTCTGGTACGTTCATCACCTCAAAACCATAGCTGCCACCCTGGATAGCGGTCGACCGCCCTATGTGCACCATTAGACCGCTAAGGTCGACCGATTGGGTGTCATTGGTCGACCACTTCCTTATATTTGGGAATGTTTATTTATTTACCCTTGTTAATTAATTTTATTCCTTATTTACATTTTAATGGTAATGTTAACTTTAAAGTTTATTTATCCCTCATGTCTAATCTTAGTTAATTTTTAAATTTCAAATTTGAGAATTAATTATTTATTTGAATTTGAATTCTATTTAAATTATTTAAATCCAAAAACTTCAAATGCTCATAACTTCTTCGTTCGAGATCTGTTTTCAGCGTATTATATATGGAAATTGATCAGAATTTTGCCGAGAACGCAATAGTAAAACTTTCATGGCTAAATTCCAACTTTTACAAAATTTTCATTTTCCTCCTACCTTATTTAATATAGTTTATTCACTACTTATTTACTTATGTTAAATTTTACGCGGTGTAACATTCTCCTCCCTTAAAAGGATTTCGTCCCGAAATCTTTTCAAGAGCGAACAGTGTGATGCACAATAACATCCATATTATACAACAAAGTTATCTACACAACCATCCACTCAACCAAAGTGCATTATGGTTATGTACCGCGGACATGCTATAAATGAGCTCAACCCTAGCATGAGTGTATGATTGTGTCATGCAAGTATGTATGCAAATACCCTGAATATGCATAAAACTTCTACATGAGTGTAAAGTGATTGTAAAAAGTGCAGCAACCAACTCCTACCATCTAATCTAGTAACCACGATGTAACCAAAATTCTAATTTTGGAGAGAAAAGTTTACCAGAGAAAAACTTAGGACGAGAAGTCCTCATGCCTTCCACCGGATATTTTCTCTGCATTATACTTGGACCAATCTAATTTCTTTGCTATGGAGCTTCCTAGTTCTGTGCTCTACAATGGATGCGGTGGCATGTGATGCTATTGGCTCCATCTCAATATCCCCTAATTGATTGGGCTCTACAACAATGGCTATACTATGAAGGGATTTTGTAATGATCTGCCTTTTCAAACCCCAAATGTCGACACTAATACATCCACGGTATTCATGTGCTGAGCACCCAAGCACTGGAAAGACGAGTTGTTAGGGTAAAATAAAAAGAAAAAGAAATAAAACAAGAAAAAGGGAACACAATATCAGAATCTCACATGTGGAACGATAATATATAATATCTCAAAAGGTCTTTACCAAAAAGAAAACCTTTATATACATACATCAATCAGAGAAAAACTAAGCTATCATCAGCTTGGATAGTTATAACAACCTGTCCTTATAAATGCTGATAGATACAATCAAGTAATGCAATAGAAAATAAATACGGTAGGAAATCATCATGCTCCTCTCCAAGAGCTCCAATGAACAACAATCAAATCCAGAAACATACTCGAGCTAACCCGAGCATTATAAGAGAATAACATCCGAATTAGTCTGATAAACTAGCATAAGAAACTCAAATCATATAGAATTTATTATATCTCAAAACCTTTTAAAATAAGGGTATATCGTAAGACCATGGTGTCAATAAACATGAACGGGTTTTTCCCTTATGATAACCAAACCATTCTATTATGAAATCTAGTGATCATACAATAATGTCTAAGGTGTGGAATATAAATAATCACATAGCTGCGATGTAAGTAAGTGTACATCCCAACAATAATAGGTATACAATCATAACCGCTAAGGCGCGTTTGGTAGTTGTGCAGGATTTTTACGTAGATCTCTTCGGGGAAGCCGAATTTGAACTACTGCACAAGGATCAAAGATATCCTTTCGAAGCATCATACATCTTTAGTGAATGTACCATAGGAAAATCATAGCTGGTCTTTCTAAGACCCGATGCATCGTTTCCGCATGCATATCCCAATAAGTATCTCTAGAAATGAAGTCACATGCACCCTATGGGTTTTACAACCCTACTGGCTATGTCTCCTATCTTTGGTTTTAGTCATATCCACTGATGAGGCTATATTCGACACTCCAGCCCACGAGTCACCACTTAAACAGAACTAGGAACCACACATAGATTCCTCAATAGATCTCGGAATCACACATGGATTCACATACCTAAAAAAGTCTCAGAATCATATATGGATTTCCATATCCTGAATAGATCACAAACAGCTATATGTGTTCAAGCATCTCAAACAGATCTCGAATCTCCACATAGATTCCAGCATCAAGAAGCAATCACGAAGCCATCACGTAGCAATCAAAAGCCATCACGAAGCCATCATGAAGCAATCATGAACCTCCTCCAAAGCATAGAACATGTATATGATTTTGGAGCGGTTACAGTTTTAAGTCATCGCATATAAGTACACTCCCCCGCCTACCGAGTGCTCCAAAAACCAATTGATCGATTTCCCAGGAATCTCAACAGCGATTCTGTAGGAAATAAGCAGACATACATAAGAGCGTAGATCACCTCCTAATCATTTAAGCGAATGAATTTCCTTATCATTGTCCTAGAAGAGCAAAACGAGTTTATACATACAGTATGGTATCACCGAAGATAGTTCCACCATCTAATACTCGTGTTTCTTTTAGATATTCCCAAAGTATATTTGGCTAAGATTTGGTAGTCGGTTATTTAAATATCAAATAAACATACAATCCAATACAATGAGAATTAGTGCATATGGAAAACCAAGCTCTCATATACTGTCCATAAGCAAGTAACACACAAAGCACGGTCGAAACAACAAGCACGACTAAGTTATATAAATGATTTCTAATCCCCCTTTTGATTAATTTTCCTTTATTAATTAAAAATCTCTTTTATTAGTAAAACTCCTTTTACTTAATAATCTCTTTTATAAATGAAATTCAATTTGTTAATTAAACTTCACTATTTAATTAAAACATTACGATTCATTTTCAACACATTTCAACACTTCTCAAAATTATTCATATACTTATCTCAATCGTATAAGTATATTCACAAATCAATTTTAAAGTGCTTAAGGCAAATGTTACTCAAACACTATCACTACAAACAAAAAACCATTTCACTTATGAAAAAGACCTATCTACATATGTAAGTATAATCAAAATGGGTTAAAGGCGAATGTTACTAACACATTGCTACAACAAACCCAAAACCATTTCATACTTGTTATCCTTTTTAAATTCTCATTATTAAAGATACAAGTATTTTCCCAAACTAATTTACAATATTTTAACACTTAAAACATTATCCAAGGGTTTAAAAACAAATATTATTAAACCATCGTTTACGACAAACCCAAAACACTTCAATTTTCCGTTTTCTTTAAAACTCCATATTAAAGATCCAATCACTTTTCAAAAGTATAGTTAAATGGGTTAAAAAAGATGTCGCACAAACTCAATACTATAAATCCAAAATTGCTTTTCTATTTACCATTAGCTTTAAGATATCCCTTTTAAACTCTTAGTATAGCTTCACTTATTAAACAAGGCAATATACCCTTTTAATCAATTTATAAACCAATCCATTATAACATAAGTGTTATAATCCAAAAAATCCTTTTAAATCCCTTTAAAAAATATTCCATTAAAATCCTTTATCAATATCCTTCGTAAATATCCTTTCTAAATATCCTTCGTAAATATCCTTGTAAATATCCTTTGTAAATATCCTTTATAAATATCCTCTAAATATACTGATTATCTTTAAAAGGATATATTTATACTTACACTAATTTATTTATAAAACTAAGATAGTTAATAAAATACTATAAACTATTTGTAAAATATTATAGTACAAAATCCTTTTTAAAAATCTTTATTAAAATCTTTAATACTTCAAAAACTATTTATATACTAAAAATATATTTTTAAAATATTTATATATAATTTTAAAATCTTTATTTAAAACCCATTTGAAAACCTATTTTTTATTTTAAAACCATCACTTATAAATCCATAAATGATTTTCAGAAATTTATTTAAACCTGGTTATTTCCCAATAATAAGTATGTTAATAGTACTTGTTAATCAATACGAAGAAGCCCCAGGGAGTCTTCCAAAGTAAATTTTAAAATCGTAGACACAACAATTTCAAAGTGCATCCATCGCGACCGTTTCGCTTCTAATATTTATAACTTCCATTTCCAATTTATCTCAAATGTCCAAACCAATTCCATTAATGTAAAACGCACCCAAACACGTGTAGAACAACCCAATATATATATACATATACATATACATATAAATATACATATAAATATACATATACATATACATATACATATACATATACATATACATATACATATACATATACATATACATATACATATACATATACATATACACATACATATATTTCCATAATTTACCCAAATTATCCAATTTAACATATGTCAAAATATCAAGGATTTCAAAGCACGTTTATAATGACTAAATCGTTTCTAACATTCATAACATACTGTCACTTTTCACAAAGCAATACCAAACATGTAAACAAGTAGTCTAAGCCTTGATACATGTTATAGATGATCAAATAAAGACTATTATATTCAATAATAATGTTCTCACTTGTTTTATAAAACAAGACGGGGTCCAAAAGTAATAACTTGCATTGTTCGTCATACATTTTATATTTTCAATACAACAACAATTATATATACAACAATGTATAATCAACTGGTGAGTAAAACTCACCCAAGCACTAGTTAACGCTTTTGCGTTACCAAATAGTCCAAAATCGAACGCCATTCGATTTTGACTAAAATTCCTATAAGCTCAAAACTCAATGAATCCTACTCCATCGCGTAGATATCATTGATACGAGTGCAATGGTAAAAATGACGCTTCAATCGGACCTCGTACATATAAGGTACAGATTTTATAAGATTTGGAATTTAAAACATAAATTCATTAACCTAATTAATTATCAATTTAAACAAATCACCTTACTCATCCCCTTCTTCTTCCCCGCATGCACACAAATACACCTCCTTCCAAATTCATGTGCGCTTAACCAGTGACACGGCAAACCACTGGACGCAACGACAAACGAACCTCGCCAACGCATCTCCCTCCTCGAACCCGACATGTCAGCACCCACTTCCACCCCTCCGACTTTACCGTTCGATTTTCAACCGTGTGCCCTAAATCCATTGCACGAGCATCACACCTTACATTTCATGACCAGAGATCATCGAACCATCGCCATTCAACTCCTCTTTGCTCCTTGAGTCCAACGACACAACCAATTCGACCTTTGGACCTTAGGAAAACCATAACTAGTCTTGAAAGTTAAGAATAATCATGAGACATGACTTTGACGTAACACTACCTTGACTTGTCCGATATTATTGTTAACCAAGAAATAGTAAATACAAGACTTAATTTCCACATATGATCATTTTATATCCTCAATAGTTGGTTTCTCAGCTATCGGTTACTTTAGCTACTTTATTATCGTCATTCTAAGATGATGTGTGGCTTCGTTGAGCTTTGATATCCTTTGTCGCAAACAAGGTTTTAAATCTTGCTCATCTCGGCCGAGATCTCGTTTTCAAGACCGGGTGATTCGAAACAGCTATTTTGTTTGAATCTAGTCTGACCCAAAACTCGGACGATATTTCAGTATCTCGTCCGGTATCTCGGATGAGATTTAATAGCGAGATATCGGCCGAATTATTGAATTTTGGAAATCAACTCTTTTTCCGTATTGGGCTGGCTCATCCTTTACCTTAATTTAAGCCTTCATAATTGTACTTTTTTAACCCTTGTTTCTTATATAAATCTCATTTAATCTTCGTCTCTTATTATATGGCAGTGACGAGTGTAAGAAGATGATAAAATCTACATCGATTATGCTTAGTATTTCACTTTATGATTTTCATTTAGGTTTCTGATCCAAATTAATTTACATCCGATTTCATTTTTCTTTTTTCGACACTTGATAAGCGTGTGATATATTCAAGGTAAGTGTATAGTGTTTTCCTTAAGGCAGCGACTAGGATTATAAATTTAGGTCTATGAAAACTAATTTTCGACATGACATATACTCCGAGATAACTCCAAAATGAATTTTAGAAACCGAGATGTAAATCCGAGATGGACGACCGAGATGCACGAGCGAGATGCACTCATCTCGTTCGAGATCTCACTCGATACGAGATAAGCTCTCTAAATTCTTCGAGACGAGACGTGACCAGAATCCAAGATTTAAAACCTTGGTCACAAATGACTAAAACCAAAGAGCAAGTAGGGGCCAAATTATGTGAGGTTGCTCCCATTAGGGTATTCTCACATTCACTCTCAATTGGATTTAGTTTTGCACATTGAGATGTCGAATACTCGGATACTCGGTAACAGTTGGCGGGGTCTGGCTTGGAGGTTTCCAAGAGCCATCAGAGCTCTCAAGTATATTTCTAGAGGTATACTTTCGGTAAGGGGGGCGCACCCTCCTAGTGGAGATTTTCCTTATTTGATTTGAACCTTAAAATCATTTTTCTTTAATTACAATGGGAAGAGTCGACCACTCTTCGCGGTGTTCAATTGTGTGTTTTGTCCATTCTATCGAGTTTGGACTGTTATCTTGTTTGGTCCATTCTATCTAGTTTGGACCGTTGTCTTGTTTTAACCATTCTATCCAGTTTGGATTTTTATTCAGAGTATTTCAATTCTTTCAAGTCTGAAAGTTATACTAATTATGCCCATCATCTATGTTTGGATTTGTTCCCTATTGTTCATTTCCATTTTTGTTATGTTTGGTTATTGTTTATGTAGGAGAAAACCCCTTCCATGTTAGCGATGTGGTCCCACATGTTACTGTTTAAATACACCCTATTTGTTTCTTAGTTTTACCTATACCAAACATTTTATCTGATCCGAGTTGTTCATTTTCCCTAAACTCTCGGGTACTCAATTATATTTGAGTAGTCCGAGAATAACAGGTTTTTCTTTGGAGATCTTTGAAGACGACGAACGAGCAGGAGGCTCCTTAGTAATCTAGTATTTATTTCCACTGTATGATTATGTAGGTATATTTTGTATCTTAAAAATGAAAAGTCAGAATGTATATCTATCAATCTGTTAGATGTAGTATTTTTTTATAACTCTGATAACTCCTAGTATGGAGTAACCTTTTGTACTATATCATTTTATATTATATGTAACCATTCCGATATGAGGTTTATCTATTATGTCTTGTTCTGTTCTTTATTTTACCCTAGGACAACTTATCTTTTGGACGCTTGGGCAATGACACATGAATACCATGGAGGTATTAGCGTTGTTTCTAGGGGTCAGAAAGTTGGGTCGTTATAGATGGTATCAGAGCTTAGGTTTAGCAAACCCCTAAGCCCTGGTGGGGTAAACTCTCTAAGGATAGGATTAGTAATGTCCTAGGATAAGTCTAAGAATGTATATATTGAGTGCATATTTGTTAGTTTTACAAAAATATTTTATATTGTGTTGTTTGATCCATTGAGTGGTATATGAATTCTGGTCAATGCATCTGATCACCGTTATCGATAAGGATTCCTAAACACTTGAACAGATCTACCAATACAGTACTATTTAAAAATGGTAAATGAAATATATTACCTAGGAATATTATATATATATATATATATATATGAATGATTTTCAAAATTAATATAGCTATATAGTTGAGTTGATTTTTTAGAAATGATAATATTTTATTATTATCACTTAGAATTGATTAGTTATGCTCGTCCAGTTTGAGCATTAACTATTTTGAATTATTCATAAGGAATTTTCCTTAGTAAGATATAGGTCCAGTAGATGGGAATCAGGGAACCTTGGAACAAACCCTTTGTGAATTAAGTTTCATAGTTTGATTATAAGATGTTCGACGAAAGGGTTAAGTTAAAAGTCAATCTTTTAATAATGTTAAGCTAAAAGTAAACTTGTAAAAAAAAGTTGTTTAATATAATCTAAATGGTAGCAAAAAAGGTTAATAAAATAAAATAAATAAATAAATATGTAAAATTTAGAGGATAAATATTTGGGAAAATTTAATTATAGTAAAGGAGAATCATTTAAATGTAGGTTTAACTCACATCCAAATTTGCTAATCATATCTATGATGCTATAAACTATTTTCGATTTCTTGGATGATAGTTAGATTTATTTGATTGATTAACTGAAATTAATCTGGATATTCCATTTAAACCATTTAAGTATCGTTATAGAAATTTCTGCTATACCGTCATTTATTAAATATCATCCCCTAAACCCTTGTGTGTGTTTGAACTTGACCTTGTGTTTTCCCAAAAGTAGATGTTTAAAATTCATTAATCATTTTGATTAATGATATTTTAAATTTATTAATCATTTTAATTAATGATGTTTGAAATTAATTAACCTTTTGGATTAATGGGAGTTGAATTTAATTAGATCAATTTAATTATTGATATTAAACTTTAATTAATCATTTTAATTAGTGTTTGGTTAAATTTAATTTATTGTTTTAACTAATAGAGTTTTGGAAATTTAGTTAATCATTTTAATTAATGATATTCGAAATATAATTAATCTTTTTGTAAATTTGATTAATTATCTTTTGGAATAATTAATATTATTTTAGACTTATAGAAGAGATTATAAATTTGATTAATTATCTTTTGGGAAAATCATTGTTATTTTAAGTCTAATAAAAGATTTAAAATTTGATTTATTTTATTAGAGAAAATTTATGTGGTTATAGAGTTTTAAAAGAATTTTATAAATCATCCCCCAGGACGATTATTATTGTTTTAAATTTATAAATGATGTTTATAAGTGAGAAAATCCTTTAAAAGGAATTGTTTAAAAATACAGCTTAGTATAAATTATTTTGGGTTTATGGTTTAAAATGATATTTGGTTTTCTACCCTTGTTTTAATACACTTAGTATGATCAACTTTTCTTTTAAAAGAACATTTTAAAGGGTTTTTGAAAAATTTAAATCCCGGAATTGTTTGAAATAATTTCAAAAGATTTTGAGAAAAGTAATAGTGATATTATTTGGAAATATTTCTAAGTATAAATATTTTGAATTTTTTTTAAAATGAAATGCATTTTCTTTGGGGTAATCAGGGGAAATTATTTTGATTAGTTTTGTGGGAATCTGAATAATCTTCTAAGTGACGATCGGATGTTTGCTTAGGCGAACATTGTGGAGTACCTAGTAATTTATTCTCTTTATCATTGTGCGATTGAAGAAAATTCAAATCCGAACGAACCCAAACTGAGTTTTAGCAAATAAAAATTGTTTGAAGTTATTTTATAAAAAATAAGTAAGGAGTATACTTTCAAACACAAGTTTTTGAAACTAAAAACTAGGTATTCAAATTTTAAGTTCCCTAAAAGGGAATTGATTTCCAAAATAAAAAGCATTTTTGATAAAAGATTGTTTTGATAAATGAATTTTACCCTTAAATAATTTATGAGGTAATTTAACACTGATTTAAATGGTTGGATTGGATATGAAGGTTTTGATAATGTTGTTTTACCAAAATTATAGATACTATTTAAGTATCTAAGCAGTGTAAACTAATTGGTGTTATTGGGTCAGTCCATAAACATAATTCATTATAACACCTTAATGTGAAAAGGTACGAAGTTTTTAATAGACATTGTTTTATTAAAACTGTATCTTTTGTTTAAAACAAGTAAGTAGTGTAAACTATTTGTTATTTTGAGTCAACCCATAAACATTGTACATCTTAACACTCTAAGTTAAAGCGGTCGAGAGGTTGACTCAGTTATAAAAGACCCATATTTTGATTTAATCTTCACCTAAATTGTGAAAAGCAAAATAAGTTTTGTGTTTTGTATATACTCTTAGGATTTAGAAGGGTATTATACAAGTAAATAAAGTGGAATAAGTTATTATTTGGCGTTTTATAAAGAAACAACTTTATAAAATATTTTTAAAACTTAGATGAAAATTTATAAAATAATTCATAAACAATTTTGATATGGAATAAAATATTAAATGCAAATTTAAGCGATTTAGAAAGATTGGTGTAGTCAAGAAACAAATAATTTTAGAGTATAACTTTCAATTTTGTTCGAGTAAGTTTGGATAATCTTCTAAGCAATAACCAAAGGATAAGGAGCAAAGAATGGTACACCTAGACAATCATCTATATTTTGGGCAATCAATAAAGTTTTGGACCTAAGTTAGGAGCTTGTTGTTAATCTTTTGACATTTTAAATAATGTTGAGTGTTAGATTTTTCCCTTATGGAATTTGAATGATTGATAGTGTTAGTATATTCCTTTATGAAATTTGGTTGATTTGATTTAATTGAATTTGATTGATTTGATTTAATTGAATTTGATTGATTGATTGCGTGGTTTTATATACCATAGTTTATAAGGTTAAAACTATAAACCAAGGTTTTTGAATTGTTGTTTATGAGGACTTAAATCCCAGTGCTTTTGAAAAAAAAGTGATTTTTAATTTTTTTGGAAAGAAATAATGATTGTTCACTCTAGTTGTTGTATTGGAGGAACCGGAATACCACTGGATGCTCCATGTTGTTTTGACTCTAGAGTTTTACATGTTTTGCTAGGAGGACCACCTCCTAGTCATTTTTGGTTTTGGTTTTAATACATTTCTTTTTGAAAAAATTGAAAATAAATTTTTGAATATAAGAGGCCATGCATTTAGTTCAAAATTTACCTTTTGATATGATTAGATGTGCATTATTTTATTTCAGGGTATTCTCTGAATTTGGTTGCATATAGATTTATATCATACTATTTTTTGCTGGATAAGTTACATCAAATTAATGTGTTAGGTATTTCTAGGATAATTTGTTTTATGGGATAGGATTGTGGTAAATTTCGAGGACGAAAATTCTTTTAAGGGGGGAGAGTGTAACGACCCAGAATTTCACCACATTAATTTCCGAATATTTAGTTAATTTAAATATTCAAATAATAGGTTTTATAATTAGAATAAAAATATTTTAAATAACAAATAATGATGGTGAAATAGTTTTCAAATTTAGTTTTTTTTAAAAATATTTAGTTCGATGAAAAACAGAAAATGTGACTGGAAACCGTTTTCCAAATTTTCAACGTTTCATCGTATAAAATTTGTTTGAAATGTTGTGAGCCTTGTTTATATTTGAAACAACATTTAAATGGTTAAGAATGTAAATTAGTTAGTATATATTCGTATATATACTTAAGTATATACTAAAAGAAGCCTTAAGAGACATAATTTTACACTTTGGCGACTCGAGTAAAAAACATGTTTAAACATGTTTTCTTCGACATAATGGGGGAGGGACAAGGTGGAGCCTGAAATGGCATGTGTGATGGAAGGTGTTGATGTGGAAAAACAATGTGGAGGGTAAAGGACAAGGGGTGTTTGGGTATCACATTTTCACTTGCTTATAAATACTCTTTCATCTCTCTAAATTTTCCTCTACTTATCCCGATCAAATTTCTCTAATATCTTGTCCAAATGAAGTTAATCATTTTTTAAAACCATGTCAAATTCCAATGGCTACAGCTTTTATGTTGATCACTTCTTGAAATTTCGAGCATAGCTATGTCAAAATAACAATTGTTTACAGAGTGTTTTTGGACTCAGAATTTCAAGTCCGAAAATGGTCCTTCTTTTGACTATATTTTCTTAAAAACTAATCAAAATTGAGTGATTCTATTTTTGATATTATAGAGAAAATAAATTTATAAAACTTTCCTCTTTACCACTTTTCGAAAATCCAAGAGTATATAGTCCAAAAACCAGTTGGAAAATGACCTATTTTCAGGCTCATTTTTGAGAATTCGATGATTATCCAAAGTCACTCCACCTTACCAAAACAAGTTTCATTTCCTTCTTCTTTCAAGGCTGAGCCTACCTAGTGCATTAAGGGTCCAAGACTCCATCTTTTGCGTAGGAATGGAAGTGCTAGGTCATACCCTAGGTTAGCAAGGGTTTGGATAACTTTCGGTCAGTAAAACTATACCTTCTTAAACCAAGTTTATACTATGTTAATGTTCATGTTAATAGCCTATGAATGTTTGTTGTATATGTGAAGTGCTGGTTTGGTTGTTTGTTTGTTTCATGCTTTAAAAAGTTGTCGCATTTGAATGTTAATAAACATATGGTTGGCTATATGAAAAGTTGGTAGTTAAAGTTAATATTATTGTTAGTATATACTTATTACATATTGTATCATAATTATTTACCTTGTATTGTGCTTAAACCATTGCTATGTGAAGTTTGGTTGTATAGCTAATGTTATAAGTTTTTTTGCCGAACTTCCCGTATAGCGATAGTCGCTATATCAGCACTTTCAGAAAATCACCTTTTATCGAAATTATTTGATCTCATTATCGTGCTTGGAATTATTTTACAAATTAAGCAATTTTTTGATTAGTGATGTTTTTTTTAAAATAATTTATTATTTTAATAATGGTTATTTATTTAATTAATTACCTAATTAATCATTTACATAATCAATAAGGATTAAGGTTAACTGATTACTTAGTTAATGACGTGTTTTAAATTTAACTAATTACCTGGTTAATGATTGTTTAAATTAATTAATCATTTTATTTAATGATGTTTAAATTTAATTAATCATTTTATTTAATAATGTTTAAGGATAATTAATCATTCAATAATGATGAATTAAAGTTAATCAATCAATTTGATAATGATGCTTTTAAATTAATAAACCTTTTTAATAAAAGATTTTTGAAATTTATCAACTTGTTTTAACTCTAATATCATTCCTTTATTGATGTTTATAATTAATAAATCATTTTTAAATAATGAGAATTAATTAATTATTAATTTAATTTAATTAATTATATCTTAATTAATTAATTGAATTAATGATGTTTTAAAGGTGATTTACCCTTTTTAATTAAAGGTTATTGGAGTTAATTAATCAACTTAATTTATGAAGTTTCAAAGTGAATTTATCAAAGTAACAAGGATGTTCTGACTTTATTATTCATTTTATATAATGATAATTAATTAATTATATTTTACTAATTAATTGAATTAATAAGGTTTAAAGTGGTTTACCCTTTTTATTATTTAAAGACATTTGAAGTTCAAAAATCAAATCGTGTGATGAAGTTTAAAGTTAATTAATCATTGTAATAATGATGTTTTAAGTTATTAAATCCTCTTTAAATTAATGTTTTGAAGTTAGTAAACTCTTTTAACAAAGTGTTTTAAAGCTAATACTTGTAATGTGAGGCCAAGCACGAATTCAGATTTTTAATATAAAAAATTTGATTCGTTTATGGAAATGAATTAATTTCCATACATCGATTCACTTATATGGGAATGATTTATTTGTATACTTAGCACTAAACATCGAAGAAGTAGACTTGTCATTATTTCGAAAGTTAAGAATAATCGTGAGATATGACTTTGAGGTAACACTACCTTGACTTGTCCGATATTATTGTTAACCAAGAAATAGTACAAGTTGGAATTCAATGAGTGCTGATAAGTATACAAGACTTAATTTCCATATACGATCGTTTTATATCCTCGATAGTTGTTACTCCAAAAATCAACTTGTCGACTTAGTCAACACCATTTTAAGCAGAAGTCAAAGAGGGACAAGTGAAGAAGGTTCCAGCTAAACCTTTCGAAGGAGTCGAAGAGATGCTATCGTCAAAGTCTGGAAGCTTCAAAACCTTTCAAAGGCGTCGGGAGGTCTCTATAACAATGGTCCGGTGAGTTCATACCTTTCGAAGGATACGAAAGAGTCGAAAGCACCCTTCCGCCTTTAATAGCAACCTTTCGACTGGGTCATTTCATATGCATGATGACCTTCCGATCGAGTCAAAGTTGTACCTTCCGAAGACAATGAGAACAACTATTTTTATATGCGCCAAACCTTTCGACACCAAACGTTTTGCCTTTGTTTAAACTATGTGAAAGCAAGCATTGTCCAGGACAACCCCTTCAAAATTTATAGTAAGTCTTTCAAACCGGTCGAAACCAGTGTGATCTAGGAGGGTTTCGCATCAGGTCAGAAACAAGTACTCAGGAGAAACCATCGTCATCGAAACCATTGAACAATACCTATCGACAGAGTCGGAAGCACTTACAAGGCAATACGAAGTAGAGAGGCGCAACCCTTCCTTTCGACAAAGACGATGCATACTTAAGTCATTCGGCATCCACCTTTCGACCAAGTCGGAAGCATCAAGGTCGAAAGGTGCTGACCCACATCTATAAATAAGACCTTAGGGGTCACGTTTTGGGGATCCAATTCCTCCCATCCCAAACTTGTATTTCATTAATCTAAAGTGTTGTAAACCTAGTTACCAAATTAATTTGGGGATTTGAAGCAATAAAGTCATCTTTTGCTTACAAAAGGGAAGTTTCAAGTATTTTTGATTACTTTATTATTTCGTCAAAGTTCTTGTCAGTTTCACTCTTGTGTTACAGGTTTCGCCTTCGTCGAAAGGCCACTATTGACATTGTCGAAACCAAGCAGATTTAAACAACTTTAAGTTCATGCTTAAAGCAACCTTCCTCTGTGTTTAGGCTTTCATCAGGGTCGTAACCTAATTCCAACCGTCCCCAACTTGAGATACCCAATCCAAACCAAGGATAATTTAGTCTATATCTTTTGACGGAGTCGAAACCCCTATTTTAGATTCCTGAATCAAACTTCAACACCTAAACCACCCTGCTTTCGACAGAGTCGGAACCTTTGTCTCATATTTGTGGATAAAGTCCCATCCAACCAATAACCAAAGCTTTTGACAAGGTCGAATCCAACTAAGAGAAACCTTATCCATGGTATTCCATCCATTTCAGAAAGTAAAGCTTTCGAAAGAGAATCCCCACTAACTCAATAGGGTCGAAAGGTCATTAAGCATTGAATCCAACCCTTTCGACCGAGTCGAAAGGTCAATTTGGAAAACTTTTACCTACTAAAGCTTTTTCAAAAGGAAATTCAAGAAGGATACATTCCTTCCTTCCAACTATATTTAACTAAAGAATAATCTTCATTCCTTAGCACTGCGTACCTTGGGGTGTTGATAAGAAATCTTGTTAACATTTTGGTGCTAGAAGGAGGGTTCGAACCTCCGACTTGGTTAAACCCCTAACACTACTATTTTCTAACCCCACTTAACCTAATCTCAAGTTCATCTACTTTGATTTAATCATGGCTAGAAGAATCATAAGATTGGAACAAGGATCTTCTGAACGGTATTTGACAGGATTCTCCCTAATAACTATCAAGGATTCCAATCAGAATGAAGAACAAAGACTCAGATTAGAAGCTCAAAGAACTATAAAACAGAAAAAGAAGAATCGTACGATCATGAGAAATGGAGCTTAAATCTCTTTCATGTTGGCCTCACCCCTATTTTTACATTAGGAAAGAAAATAAATGGAAGTGATAATGTGTTCAATCAAATGAGAAGAACCATCCAATACTATTCAAAAGGCACAATCTTTAAAGAAGAAATAATGGCCGATTACAATGTCTTTGCAAATAAGTGGCAACAACAAATTATAAAGAGAACATTTCCTACACAAGAAGTACAAAGGGTGCTGAAAAGAAAAGAAATTGAAGAGCATGAAAACATAAGGCCAAGAAACAAAAAGTCAAAAAGCCACCCACAAGAATCAAGCTTCAAGTCTAGACTTCCAAAGGAGTGCAACTTAACAACATCGATTGAGAATGTCTACTTGCTTACAAAGGGTCAGCTCAACTATTGGCCATCACAAAAGAAAAAGCCAAAATATCAAAGGAATTTGGAAGGTTCCTATTGCCACTACCATATGATGAATGGTCATGAAACCAACCATTGTAGAGCCCTAGAGGGGATGGTCATAAATTTCTTCCGACAAGGAAAAATTCAAAAGTTTGTAAAAAGAATTTGAGACAAAATCAATAAAGAGCTACATTTCATAAAAAGAAAATCTACATGGTTGGGAGTGAAATGCTTCTTATATTTGGATACTACCTAAGATGGTAGTCTACCTAAGATGGTAGAAAAGCCTCTGTCCGCGCCGAGTTGTCCAGCATATAGCACATCCTGGAGGGAGGGCGGGTAAGCCTTCAACCGCGCCATAAGATGGCCAGGTTAAAGCACCAGACAAGCCCTTGGCCATGCCTCTGGTCAGGTTAAGGTACCTCCTGGAGGGAGGACGGAATAAGCCTATAGCCGCGCCATAAGATGGCTAGGTTAAAGCACCGAACAAGCCCTTATCCGAGCCACGCTATGGCCAGGGTAAGGCATCTCCCGGAGGGAGGATGGAGTAAGCCTTTATCCGCGCCATAAGATGGCCAGGGTAAAACATCGAACAAGTCTCTTGCTCGCCGTAAAAGGGCCAGGGCATGGCGCCTCTTGGAGAGAAGTCGGGTAAGTCCTTGGTTCCAATCTCTAAGATGAGCTAACCAAGAGCACCAGAGAACAATGGACTAAGACGTCCAGACCCAAGAAGAGGCACATTAAATACTGGACTAAGATGTCCAAGCCCAAGAAGAGGCTCATTCTATAATGGACTGAGATGTCCAAGCCCAAGAGGAGGCACATTCAGCAATGGACTAAGATGTCTAAGCCGGAGAAGAGGCTCGTCAAATCATGAACTAAGATGTTCAAGCCCAAGAAAAGGCATTTCCAATTGTGGACTAAGACGTTCAAGCTCAAGAGGCAACTAGGAAAATTACTTCTATACAAGATCTGAAGGGTTCACACATCAAAGGAGTAGAACAGAGCTCCACTTATAAATACCTGAATCTGGGTTTCGGGAGTTTCGTTTCTAAACATCATCTATTAATACCCGAATCTGGGTCTCGTGTCTCTCATTCTAGAATCTCATCTATTAATACCCAAATCTGGGTTTTGAGTCTTTCATATCTAAATGTCGTCAATTAATACCCGAATCTGGGTTTTGGGATATTCATTTCAGAACCTCATTTATTAATACCTGAATCTGGGTTTAGGGTCCCTATCGATCACTGACAAAATTAATATACCTGAATTTGGGTATAGAGACAATTACTTATTTGAGCCCTAATCTGGGTGTGAAATTTCAATAATGGAATTTTATTTATCTACCACAAATACCCAAATCTGGGTCAAAAAATACTCTCAAGAGAATCATTTTTATAAGTTTTCGTTGATACCCGAATCTGGGTCTCGGATTTCTAATTTTTCAAATTTCACTAAAGCCCGAGGATGGGTCTCCGGGATTCTATTACAAATGTTCAAGCAATGATTTCTAGATTCAATCCCTTATTAAATATCTCTTGATGAATTACTATCTAATATTTATACCTTTGTGATAAGGCGGGATTTCCTATCAACAAATTTCAGTTATTCCAACCAAATGGTCGAAGTTAAATTCTTGATTATCTCACAAATGATTAAAAGATGTTAACAAAATGATTTGTTAATCTAAATAAATGATATACATAGACTGGTATGGCAATTTCAAGCTAACAATTAGAGATATTGTTTGCTTCATACTTTACAGGGAAATCAGCACATCAAAGAGAAATGAAAGATTCAGCAAATACGGAAGTAATGAATGAGCTATCAAAAAGCATTTCAGAAGTGACATTACAGAAAGGAATTACAAATCAGGTGATATTTACAAAATTTATATGATTTACATAAGTCATGAAATAATTTACAAAATTATGAAGTTGTTCACATATATACAAAATGAGTTTATACATTTCAAAGATACAGATATATCATAAGTCTTGGGCGGCTGTGTCAATATTCTCAACAACTGAAGAATCAATTATGTGACGAATTGCGGCGCAGAGAACTTCTTTTAGTTTCTATTCCTTCTTTTTATGATGTTTGCGTCGTCAATTGCGTCGATATTTTTTTAGAGCGCGATTGAAAGCTCTACTGGCGCCCCTTAAGATCTTGTATCCCTCTCTAACTCTGTAGAAGGCTTATGGAAAAAGTATTTATCACGTTCGAGCTTTTGATCTTTGGCAGCATACTCATTTATATTCTGAGAATATTTCACCCTTTGTTGCTCATCAAAATACTTGGCTATTTCAAACTTGATTCTCCTGCACCAATTACCCACGGCATTTTCATCTAAGCTTGGAGGAGGGTTAGCCATTAAGGGAATTTTTTTAACAACAAGAGTATTTGACCTCGTGGGTCTGGAAATAAAGGGAGTAGTGTAAGGAGTTGGTAAAGCAATGCTCGATGTCTTGTCTCCCATAATAAATTCTAACAATTCACACTGCGCCTGACTATCCTTCAGTTTCAACTCCAAATCACCGATTTGTTGAATAAGCTCCGACCTCTTATGATCGAAGTCAATTGAAGGGTTAGACTTTATCTGCTGCTTCAATGATAGAATTGTTTCATCTTTGTTTTTGATTTCAGTCTCAAGATAAGCAATTTGATCCTTCTGATTGCTGGCGATGCTTTTTTGAAGAAAATATCTTTTGTGCCATTTCAAAGCTTCGATGTTGCCACCGAAGTGTTCCAATAAGATATCATCGCTAAGCTCAATCCTTCCGCTGTATTTTAAAAGTTTCTCTCTAAGAGAAGTGATGCGTGATGATAGGTTAAAAGAGAGAGAAATTGTAGATAATTAAAGCTCCTATTTAAACGGAAAGAAACAAAACACAGTTAAAATCAGAATGAATTTTTTTTATTATCACAATAAAATATTACAATTCAAACAACAATAAAGTCAAAAGATAAAATAGATAATTGAATGACATCTAAAGCTTAGAAACTATATTTTTAACTTTATTTAATGAATTGGCAGAAAGATCAACTGTAGAATCGAAAGGAATGTTTAGTCTCTCCAGGGTTAACACCGAGGGACATTTGATATAGTCCCATTTCCCAACCGGAGGACTATCACGGCCGCTAATTAATTTTGTATTGAATGTTCTGATCTCTTTAAGGAATGCCTCTTTTTCATCACCAAGGAAGTCAAAGCGAAGCCGAGGATATTTCAAGTAGATTTTTTGTAAATCTCTAAGAAAACAATATCTTGCTAATTTCAAGGACTTTAAAAGTGATGCCTTTTCAAGATAAAATCTTCTCAGTTTAGCATACTGGTTTAAATGGTCTCTAGAAACAAGACGACCTAACGAACAGTCACTCTGTGATAATATAATAAAATGAAGCTAAGAATAAAAGTAAGACTAAAACAAATATTTGTAAAACAATACAATGTTACATGTTTACAACTACTCATCTGGTTCATATAATACAGATTTAGAAAATAATTCAGATACAAATTTGTTCTTGTAATACTTAAGCTTTTCTGGGGTGAGATCCTCGGAAATCGATCTGACCAGTGGTAAGTTCCAACAAGCTCCAGGATGTGGGTCAGATCCAAATTCATCTAAGTATCTCTTGTAAAAACGTCTAAGTAGACCCCAATGAATTCGCCCAAATACGAAAAATCGATAATTGAAGGTCTACAATAAGCTTTATATAAAAAGTTGACTAAAATGTCTCTCTCTTCAATTAGCATCCAAAATAAAGTAATTAATTCCCGATTTTCCTTTAAGAGAGTGCCGTATCGGAGGCGCGCTCTCTTTAGTAAGGGAGCAGCCTTCTGATGTTTAAAAGACGCTAGCACCGTGGCACTCCTATCAAGCCTATGATATCTTTTAGAGAGTACATTATGATCTCTTATCTGCTTATCTAACTCCCTATATAACTTGTTTATTTCAGCTTATTTTCTCTCAAGTTTTGTTTTATAGGGGAGGATGAGCTTCTTCCTTATCTAAAATGAAGTGAAAGATATTTAAATAGAGAATCCCATACCTACGATACTGGGACAGAAGCCTGGGAAGCCTGCTCTTTCCCTTTAGGCTCTTCAACATGACCGGGAGCAAGCTCATCCTTTAAAGGAGCAGAAGGCCTGAAGGATTCAGGTGGAACATCCTTTTGGGAAGATGGATCTTTTTCAGGAGCTTTAGCATTGTCACCGCCATCCTTCTCAGAAATTCCAGAATAACCCCCTCTATCTCCATCAGAACCTTGGCCACCAGCAGGGTCATCGTCGTCGTCGTCGTTGTTATCATCATTATTGTCATCACCACCATCATCACCTTCTTCCCCAGCAGCATCACTCTCATCACCCTCGTCCTCAGTGTCTGATTCGATTTCAAAAGAGGGGACATCAAAGGAAAGTGTGACATCCCCGATTTTTGGCAGTATTATTTTAATCAATATTTAATTGAATTAATTAAAATACAGTTTATTATTTTAAAACAAATATATATATGTGATTGGGAGAAGCTATGGTTTGGAATTAAAATAATGATTTTCTAAATATTTAAACCTGAAATCTATTTTATTTAACTTTATTAATATGTGATTTAAATATATATATATATATATATATATATATATATATATATATATATGATATAGTCGGGACAATAATAGTTCAAGTAAAATAAATCTTATCAATATTAAATCTAGATATAAAACAAGTATATTGTTAGGATAAAATAAAAGTTATTAATTTAAAACTGGAAAAAAAAACAAAGCAAAATATGGTTATAAAATAAACATAAATATATAGTATAAGAGAAACTATGATATGAACACAAGTATAAATACTAGTATAAATAATAGTAAATAAGTAAATTAAATTTGAATAGTTAAACTTTAAATAGAGATAAAAACTAAGGGTTTATGTTAGTAATAAATTATATGGTTATATGGAAACATAAGATAATTCTAGAGATATATAAACTGTTGAATAGTACATGTAGATATACAAGGAAATGAGACAGAAATATAAACAAGATGTACATACAAAATTCAAATGGATAAATATGTTAACCTGTAGGGAAACATTAGCATTAAATGATATCATCTCAGCACAAAGACCAGGTCAATTCGAAATGTATTTGAGTCATTTCGTTTTCCATAAAATAAAATAAAAATATATTGTCTGGTCAAAGATGGAGGCAGGAAGATAATGTTTGCACCAGTAAACACCCATTCTTGCAAACCTGTTTTCTATATATATATTTCTGGTTCATTCACACAAGAAAACATTTGGCCAGATAATACCTTCCTTAAGCTTCCAGTTCTTTCCTTATATATATGAATACAACTGGCCATTTTAGTTCGTTCAGCAAACATAATAAAACAACCATCTTCATTTCTTTTTCAAAGCTTAAACTCAAGTTCAAACAGAAACAAATAGGAACAGAAAGTATTCAAGGGCAGATTCAACTGTAGTTTTCTCAATCATCAAAGTATTCTCTGTTCAAAGATTTTCAAGTGAGTAACCTAACGCAGTTTTCTTCTTCTTTATACCAGTTAGTAAAACTTGGAAGTTTGATATATTTGAACTAGTATGTGATGGTCGTGGCTTGTATTGTGCTAGGACTGTTGGATTTACAGAGTGATATAAATATATATATATTTATGGGTGATATTTGTATGCAATGTTTGGGATAGGGAAAACAAGTCTCAGTTTAAATAACAGGTTCTTAAGAATTGGATCAAATTTCAAATCCACTCATCCAAGCGAGATTTGGATTTGATCTTTAGATAGAAAGTGATTATAAAGATGAATTTCAAATAAAATAAAAAAATCTCTGAGCAAAAATTTAACAAAAATCTTCCAGTACAAATTTTGTGCATGTATACTTCTAACATGTTCACACTTCATATTTATATATATATATATATCAGTTTCTAAATTTCATTCGTTCATCAACAAAACCTGAGCATCATAAAAAGAAAAAAAATGTATAGCAAACCTGAAACGAGATCAACAACAGTTAAAATCAACCAAGCGAGAAGATTTAGGCAAACAAAATGGTTCTCTGTTCAAGTTTGTTCTCAGTGAGTAACCCAAACCAGTTCTTCTTCTTTTATACAAGTGAATAAACAAATTGTTTTACAAAGTTTAAATCTGGTATGGACCTTGATATGCCAGATGGAATTTTGTAGTGATATGGTCTTTATTGTTGCATGAATGATGTTGTTATTTGTAAATAGAATATAGCTGTGTGTATATGTACTGAAGTGTGTATCCTCTGTTTAAACAAGATCCTAATCCATTTACAATTCATATCTCTTAAATAAAATCATTTTAGAAATTGATCTTTTAAGTGGAGATGAATATAACATTTGTAAACTAATTTTTTTAAAATAGTTTCAAGTGGAATTATGGGGTAAATAGTTTTAAAAAGGTGTTTTACAGTGGAGATTTAGGTTCATCAGTAAAATCAAAATATTCCAGATTTTCGAATCGAATTCATAATCTGAATTAGTAGTGTAAATAATGAATTTAGACAACAAAATCATAATTTTTAGCGAGATAATTGTTGAGATATGCTTGGATGATCGATTTCGACATATTGGTCGATTTCCGATGATTGGCGTCGAGTTTTGCGGCGAGTTTTGAAGTGGAGGCGGCCGATGGATTAGGGATCTTAGGAAAAATAAAGAAGGATTTTATCAATGACCGTGGTGGTGGCACGGTGATGTTTTAGGGTTCTCGAACCTGTTTTGGGTTGTCTGGGTTTGAGTGGCGATTGCGACGTCGTGAATGGACTGGAGGTGATCGGTCATGGGGAAATCGAGGCGTTGGACTTCGATGAAGTTTCGGGTACGATTGCGTGGCCTCTGGTGGCTGAGATGGTCGGAGCGAGGCATTTTTATGCGATGGGTTCTGGTTTATGTTGTCCCAGGTGGTTCGCGTTTTTTTGTTTTCGAGTGGCGATGGATGGCTAGGTGGTCGGAAGTCTTATCGAGATCTCTGGTGATGAGTTGAGTTCGACGTGGATGACCGGAACGTTGTCGTTCATCGGTGTACGTGCACCGTGCACGTTTGGGTACTGGGGGGGTGAGTTTGTATGGAGGAGAAGCAAAGAATGGGTTTTTCTCGTGTTGGTTAGGAGCTGACTCGAAGCAGGATTCTTGAAATGGTTTGGGCATTTAGTTTGGGTCTGGAAATGTTTTCCATGGTGAAATTTTCAAGGAAACCAGGTTTAGTTAGTACTAAATTGATGAATGAAGTTTCAAACCTTAAACAAGGTTCCAGGCTAAAAAAAAAAATGTTATTACTTAATGAAGTAATTAAAGGAATTAATTACTCAATAAAATTAATTGAGTTACTGTGATTAAGTTTAGCTAATTAATTAAGTTAATTAATTCAAGAGATTACTTGATGATGGGTTAAGTACAATTACTTAAGGTAATTAATGAAGTATAATGATTGATGAATAATTACAGTATGTAATTAATTAATGGGTAATTACTTGATGGGAAGTAATTATGGGTTAATTATTCAATGTTATTAATAAAAGGAATTACTAATTTATTTAAGAGTTTAATAAATTTATCACGAATAGTTAAATTCTGAGTGGAGTTACTCAAGGTTGATAAATGAATGCGATTAATTTAAGGATGGATCATTTAATGAAAGGCAGTCGTTTACATTATGGTAAATTAATTAAAGGCTAATTACTAAGTGTAATTAGAAAGGAAAATTAAGGGATGATTAAGTAATGGGTTGAAATAAGTTATTGTTAAGTAAGCTAGATTAATAATGATTAAAGTAATTTGAATTAATTAGTAATGAGTGACTAATAAATCTTGCTTATGAAGAATTGATTGATATTTCTGGTATAAAATGTTTGTCTCAAACAGTGATTATGTAGTTATCTGCCAATGATGAATACTGTGTAAAATGACATCCAGTATTTAAAAGTAAGTGTATTCACTTGAATAACTTAAGTTAATATGACTTTGGATTCGAAGGGACCGGGTCGGGTATGAGTAAATACCCGAAACCACTTCGATTCTTTAAGGATTGATGTGTGAAATAAGCGACGCCTATAACAAATCAATAATTTGTAAAATTGATACGAGTTACCCGGGTTTTATATGTATGTTTTATGTTATTGTATTCTATGGGTTTACTCACGCTGGTTTCCAGCCTGACCCGGGTGTTACTTTGATGTAATGCTCGGGTCAGACCGAGTATTACAGATTTTCAGGTAAGGACGTTTTTGGAGCTCAGGAGATGAGCTGATTGGCAGGAACGTAAGGAGTGTATTCCGCTATGATATATTGTGGTTGTCTGAGACATGTTGTTTTGTATATGTCCAGTATCTGTGTAAATGGTTGTAACTCTGATGTATTAAAGTGTAATTGACTGATACAGCTTTCTTTATGTAAATAATATTATTTGATATTATATTTTATCCGCTGCGAATGTGAGAATCTGTGTTATGTTACTGTTTCTTCCTCTTCTATCTCTTTCTTCTTTCCTAACTATCTGGAATTTTCGGAATCGAAAATTTCGGGTCGTTACAGTTGGTATCAGAGCGAAGGTTAAGCGAGAACTTTGGCTCTGGTGGGTATACTCATAAGGATAGGGTCAATAGTACCCTATAATGAGTTGTGTGTTTATATATATATATATATATATATATATATGAGAGCGTATTTGTTATTTTCTTATATAAAGATTTTAAATGATTTTATGTAAGAATATATTTTGATATATATAAAGCAATATTTCTTACTAATAAATGTTAAAGTTATTGGTTGTTAAAAGTTATTGAAATTAAATAAAATAATGAGAATTAAGTGGTAGTAGTAATACAACCAAATTGAAATTGAATGAAGATAAATTTGAAATGGATCCAAACTGAAATTAAAATCCTGAATTTATAGAAATGTTTTCAGAATAAATATAATAATAAATTGGTTTCCAAATATGATAATCTTAGTTATTATCATAAATGGTTGTTGTGTTTAATAATAAGATGTGTATTAATGAGCGAGCAAAATAAAATGTGCTAAGGATATAAGTTTAGATGAGTATAACCTGTAAATTAGAACGGATTTAAATTGTGGAGTTTAAAACCGAAGTTTAGAAACATTGAATTGTTTCAAAGTGTTTAAAGAAAAGAATAAATAAGGTTATTCAGGATATATTTGAACGTGATCTTATTTTAAAATAAGAAGCTATTCGAAAACTTAAAAAAAAAGGGGTCTGTCTTAAATTAAACCCGAAGGTGGTTTAAAATTTAAATGTATAGCCTGGTAGGCTAAGAAATAAATATGTATATATGGATACAAAGATGGTTTGAAAATAAACTCTAAATGTTGAGTTTTAAATTTGGGAAATGAGGTGTGATATCCAAAGTAATAAGTTTTTGAACTTATAAGATTTATTAATGTGAAGTTTAAAATTTGAAGTGGGAATTCAAATTTGAGTAAGTTTGGCGAGATTAAATTGAATTTAACTTAAGGGAAGTTAAATAAGTTTGGAATAAACAACCTAAATTGGAAATTTCAAGATGAAATTGAGGTTTAACTTAGGAAAGTTAAATGGGTTGATTTGGTAGGGAACTATATGTGGTCTCAGATAGGATTGAGATCTGGAATGGATAGTGGATGATGAATGTTTTAAAAAAAAAAATTGGATGATAGATTGGGGTAATATCTATCCCAATATTGGAATTAAATGGAATTAAACTTTAATTTGAAATTACTTAAGTAATTTTGATTTTAAAGATAAAAATTAAACTTGAGAAAATGGGATCACTTTGAACATTAAGATTTGAATGTTTAAAATGAACATGTAAACTGAAATGATTAAGGATTGGTTCCAAGATTGAATTTGGGTAATAAATTGAAATTCAAAGATTTAATTGTTTAAAAGGGGTTTGAATTATTATTTGAACTTTGAAATAAGTTAAGTGAAGATAATTTAAAATGGAATTTTGAGAATTGAACTCAGAAATTAAATTGTTTAAAGATATTGATTTGAAGATAAATGTTAATTGGATTAAGGGAATAAATCAACATTTGAAAATTTAACTCGAATTTATATAATTCGAGATGGTTTGAAATTGAGATTTAAATTGAATTAGTTCAAACTGAATTTGATTTGAACTAATGGGAATTGTGATTTATGATGGATAAGTATAAAATTCAAATGGAAAATTTGAATTGGATTAATTTGAAATAAAATTGAAGATTGAATGAGTTCAAATTTCGAATGGAGATTGGAAAATTAAACAGTTTGGCTCTGGATTATTTTCAAAATAAATTGTTTTAATACAAATATATTTTTTCAAACTATCTTATACTTCTTCTACAATTATTTTGGAACTATTTAACTATTTTGAAACTGTCTTATAAACTAATTACTATTTTTCAGTTACTTATATTTGATCACTATTTAAAAAAAAAACTATTTTGCAATTATCTAACTATTTTATACCTACTTAACTATTTTACAGCTATTTTACAAACTAATAACTATTTTTCAACTACTTATCTATTTAAAACTTTTTCAAGCTATTTTTAAATTTAAATTGGTCAGAGTTCAAACTGTTTGTAATTGAAGTAATAACTCAATTGGATATGGAAACAATTGAGAATAAGTGAATGGAATTAAAGGAAATGTGAATAGAAAAGAGAATTGATTTGGCTAATAACCAATAAAGGAAAATACGTAGGATGTACGTATATTATTCTATTCGCATAGTGATTTGATCCAGATTCGAGCACAGAATTTCGAGATAGTATTATCGATCCGAGTTGGGATTTTTCGCTCGATTTTCGATCGGCGAACCTGAATATGGATTTTTGATTGGTTCTGGATATTCTCTATCATAGGTGTGACTATGCAAGGAGAATG
Source organism: Allium fistulosum (assembly GCA_030737815.1). Taxonomy (NCBI): domain Eukaryota; kingdom Viridiplantae; phylum Streptophyta; class Magnoliopsida; order Asparagales; family Amaryllidaceae; genus Allium; species Allium fistulosum. The sequence continues at coordinate 1,118,007,935 of CM060904.1, read as the reverse complement.
ACGGTTTCTGATCAAGAAACCAGATCTGAGTCCGCACTAGGAAGTCGGGTGGACGATACTAGTTCGGAAGTAAAATTATGTGATCGAGTGAGCGATCAGATTGGTATTGCGTACGAATGATATGGGGACATCGTACGGATTTGAATGAAATTGGCATTGAAAATTTGTGAATAAAAACTGAAAGGATTTTTGAAATTGAAAGTATATTTTGAGAAATTGACAATGAATAAAGGTGGAAATTGATTTTGAAGTTGTAGATAAAAGGTTATAAGATGATTTTTGAAATGGAAAATATATTTTTGAATATATGAGGAACTAAAATAAAATAAATTTAAAATTTATATTTCTATGGTAGAAATTAACTTTATGGAAATAAAGTGAAAATTGAATATTTTTCTGAGTTAAAGTTTACTTTATAATAAAAGTAAGAAATTTGGCAAGTGACTTTATAAAGTAATCAAATTTGAATATTTGATTGGGAATAAACAAAGTTACGTATCTTTGTTATATATGATAAAACTCTCCTTATTGAATCCATTGCCAGAAGAAAAAGGTTTTGAAAGTTTTGAAGTATACAAAGGAAACTTATATAAGTATAAAGTGATTTAAAGATTTCCCAAGAAAATTTTATATATGAATATATATATATATAAGATTTTATGGAAATGGTTTTGAGAAAAAGGTTTTGGGAACTTTTGAATTTGGAAAAGGCTTTGATTTTTGGATAAAATCAATATTCGGATTTGGGAAAGCCTAATTTGTGAATTATCGATTTTGAGAATCGATTTTGTGTAAAAGCATTTATATGAGATTCATACTAGGTGTATGATTTGGAAAATACTATATGTGTATAGTATAAAGTGTTTTGAGATTTGCTCTGGGGAAAAAGGCGCTCCCTTGAAATGAACTTCTCAGGAGTGCCACTGGGTGGTACTGCCTTGAGCCCCAAGGGGGGGTTTCTAAAGTTAATCCTGTGAGGAGTCCGGACAAAACTAGTTCCTGAGGATTATTTGTGTAGCGGAAGTCGAGGGGCTGGTGCCCACAGAGACATTTGGGTTATGCTGTGACGACAGTGTAACTCGATGTCACTGCGATCTACTGCAGACCATAGCGAAAGTCGCGTGAGCCGCTGAGAGCCAACAGTCTATGTTTGATTTTATATCGGTAGACTGCGACACTATGGTAACATAGCGAAAGTCATGTGTGCCGCTGAGAGCCAACAGTCTGCGTTTGATTTTATATCGGTAGACTGAGACCTATGTAGGAGTGGAGAAGTTTCATTTGACAGCGTAATCGTGTGTGCCGCTGAGAGCCAACAGTTACATGGACTTTTGCTGTGATGGCAACGTAACCCTGGATGTAACTGCGATCTGTTGTGGGTTCTATGGTGTAATTGGTTACATGGACTTTTGCTGCGACGGCAACGTAACCCAGGATGTAACTGTGACCATGGATGAGTGTGATGATTTCCAGAGCATTTTCACCAAAGATATTTCCTCTATTTTCAAAAATGTTTCCGATATTTTCAATAAAATTATTTTTCAAGTATTTTCACTGGATGTTGGAAACGGGTCTGCCAAGCACTTATAGATTTTCAGTCGTACGTCTGATCAACGTATGACCGAATTTCTATGAGAACGAGAATGGACTTGTTGAAACATCAAGTTATAAAAGTATTTTTATATAATTGACTTTGGAATAATATTATACAGATATTAAAAAGTGTTTTAAAAATGATCGAAGAATATTTATCTGATTTTAAGCATTTTAATAATTCTGATTTCATTCCTTTTCGAGGACGAAAAGTTTTAAGGGGGGAGGGATGTGACATCCCCGATTTTTGGCAGTATTATTTTAATCAATATTTAATTGAATTAATTAAAATACAGTTTATTATTTTAAAACAAATATATATATGTGATTGGGAGAAGCTATGGTTTGGAATTAAAATAACGATTTTCTAAATATTTAAACCTGAAATCTATTTTATTTAACTTTATTAATATGTGATTTAAATATATATATATATATATATATATGATATAGTCGGGACAATAATAGTTCAAGTAAAATAAATCTTATCAATATTAAATCTAGATATAAAACAAGTATATTGTTAGGATAAAATAAAAGTTATTAATTTAAAACTGGAAAAAAAACAAAGCAAAATATGGTTATAAAATAAACATAAATATATAGTATAAGAGAAACTATGATATGAACACAAGTATAAATACTAGTATAAATAATAGTAAATAAGTAAATTAAATTTGAATAGTTAAACTTTAAATAGAGATAAAAACTAAGGGTTTATGTTAGTAATAAATTATATGGTTATATGGAAACATAAGATAATTCTAGAGATATATAAACTGTTGAATAGTACATGTAGATATACAAGGAAATGAGACAGAAATATAAACAAGATGTACATACAAAATTCAAATGGATAAATATGTTAACCTGTAGGGAAACATTAGCATTAAATGATATCATCTCAGCACAAAGACCAGGTCAATTCGAAATGTATTTGAGTCATTTCGTTTTCCATAAAATAAAATAAAAATATATTGTCTGGTCAAAGATGGAGGCAGGAAGATAATGTTTGCACCAGTAAACACCCATTCTTGCAAACCTGTTTTCTATATATATATTTCTGGTTCATTCACACAAGAAAACATTTGGCCAGATAATACCTTCCTTAAGCTTCCAGTTCTTTCCTTATATATATGAATACAACTGGCCATTTTAGTTCGTTCAGCAAACATAATAAAACAACCATCTTCATTTCTTTTTCAAAGCTTAAACTCAAGTTCAAACAGAAACAAATAGGAACAGAAAGTATTCAAGGGCAGATTCAACTGTAGTTTTCTCAATCATCAAAGTATTCTCTGTTCAAAGATTTTCAAGTGAGTAACCTAACGCAGTTTTCTTCTTCTTTATACCAGTTAGTAAAACTTGGAAGTTTGATATATTTGAACTAGTATGTGATGGTCGTGGCTTGTATTGTGCTAGGACTGTTGGATTTACAGAGTGATATAAATATATATATATTTATGGGTGATATTTGTATGCAATGTTTGGGATAGGGAAAACAAGTCTCAGTTTAAATAACAGGTTCTTAAGAATTGGATCAAATTTCAAATCCACTCATCCAAGCGAGATTTGGATTTGATCTTTAGATAGAAAGTGATTATAAAGATGAATTTCAAATAAAATAAAAAAATCTCTGAGCAAAAATTTAACAAAAATCTTCCAGTACAAATTTTGTGCATGTATACTTCTAACATGTTCACACTTCATATTTATATATATATATATCAGTTTCTAAATTTCATTCGTTCATCAACAAAACCTGAGCATCATAAAAAGAAAAAAAATGTATAGCAAACCTGAAACGAGATCAACAACAGTTAAAATCAACCAAGCGAGAAGATTTAGGCAAACAAAATGGTTCTCTGTTCAAGTTTGTTCTCAGTGAGTAACCCAAACCAGTTCTTCTTCTTTTATACAAGTGAATAAACAAATTGTTTTACAAAGTTTAAATCTGGTATGGACCTTGATATGCCAGATGGAATTTTGTAGTGATATGGTCTTTATTGTTGCATGAATGATGTTGTTATTTGTAAATAGAATATAGCTGTGTGTATATGTACTGAAGTGTGTATCCTCTGTTTAAACAAGATCCTAATCCATTTACAATTCATATCTCTTAAATAAAATCATTTCAGAAATTGATCTTTTAAGTGGAGATGAATATAACATTTGTAAACTAATTTTTTTAAAATAGTTTCAAGTGGAATTATGGGGTAAATAGTTTTAAAAAGGTGTTTTACAGTGGAGATTTAGGTTCATCAGTAAAATCAAAATATTCCAGATTTTCGAATCGAATTCATAATCTGAATTAGTAGTGTAAATAATGAATTTAGACAACAAAATCATAATTTTTAGCGAGATAATTGTTGAGATATGCTTGGATGATCGATTTCGACATATTGGTCGATTTCCGATGATTGGCGTCGAGTTTTGCGGCGAGTTTTGAAGTGGAGGCGGCCGATGGATTAGGGATCTTAGGAAAAATAAAGAAGGATTTTATCAATGACCGTGGTGGTGGCACGGTGATGTTTTAGGGTTCTCGAACCTGTTTTGGGTTGTCTGGGTTTGAGTGGCGATTGCGACGTCGTGAATGGACTGGAGGTGATCGGTCATGGGGAAATCGAGGCGTTGGACTTCGATGAAGTTTCGGGTACGATTGCGTGGCCTCTGGTGGCTGAGATGGTCGGAGCGAGGCATTTTTAGGCGATGGGTTCTGGTTTATGTTGTCCCAGGTGGTTCGCGTTTTTTTGTTTTCGAGTGGCGATGGATGGCTAGGTGGTCGGAAGTCTTATCGAGATCTCTGGTGATGAGTTGAGTTCGACGTGGATGATCGGAACGTTGTCGTTCATCGGTGTACGTGCACCGTGCACGTTTGGGTACTGGGGGGGTGAGTTTGTATGGAGGAGAAGCAAAGAATGGGTTTTTCTCGTGTTGGTTAGGAGCTGACTCGAAGCAGGATTCTTGAAATGGTTTGGGCATTTAGTTTGGGTCTGGAAATGTTTTCCATGGTGAAATTTTCAAGGAAACCAGGTTTAGTTAGTACTAAATTGATGAATGAAGTTTCAAACCTTAAACAAGGTTCCAGGCTAAAAAAAAAAATGTTATTACTTAATGAAGTAATTAAAGGAATTAATTACTCAATAAAATTAATTGAGTTACTGTGATTAAGTTTAGCTAATTAATTAAGTTAATTAATTCAAGAGATTACTTGATGATGGGTTAAGTACAATTACTTAAGGTAATTAATGAAGTATAATGATTGATGAATAATTACAGTATGTAATTAATTAATGGGTAATTACTTGATGGGAAGTAATTATGGGTTAATTATTCAATGTTATTAATAAAAGGAATTACTAATTTATTTAAGAGTTTAATAAATTTATCACGAATAGTTAAATTCTGAGTGGAGTTACTCAAGGTTGATAAATGAATGCGATTAATTTAAGGATGGATCATTTAATGAAAGGCAGTCGTTTACATTATGGTAAATTAATTAAAGGCTAATTACTAAGTGTAATTAGAAAGGAAAATTAAGGGATGATTAAGTAATGGGTTGAAATAAGTTATTGTTAAGTAAGCTAGATTAATAATGATTAAAGTAATTTGAATTAATTAGTAATGAGTGACTAATAAATCTTGCTTATGAAGAATTGATTGATATTTCTGGTATAAAATGTTTGTCTCAAACAGTGATTATGTAGTTATCTGCCAATGATGAATACTGTGTAAAATGACATCCAGTATTTAAAAGTAAGTGTATTCACTTGAATAACTTAAGTTAATATGACTTTGGATTCGAAGGGACCGGGTCGGGTATGAGTAAATACCCGAAACCACTTCGATTCTTTAAGGATTGATGTGTGAAATAAGCGACGCCTATAACAAATCAATAATTTGTAAAATTGATACGAGTTACCCGGGTTTTATATGTATGTTTTATGTTATTGTATTCTATGGGTTTACTCACGCTGGTTTCCAGCCTGACCCGGGTGTTACTTTGATGTAATGCTCGGGTCAGACCGAGTATTACAGATTTTCAGGTAAGGACGTTTTTGGAGCTCAGGAGATGAGCTGATTGGCAGGAACGTAAGGAGTGTATTCCGCTATGATATATTGTGGTTGTCTGAGACATGTTGTTTTGTATATGTCCAGTATCTGTGTAAATGGTTGTAACTCTGATGTATTAAAGTGTAATTGACTGATACAGCTTTCTTTATGTAAATAATATTATTTGATATTATATTTTATCCGCTGCGAATGTGAGAATCTGTGTTATGTTACTGTTTCTTCCTCTTCTATCTCTTTCTTCTTTCCTAACTATCTGGAATTTTCGGAATCGAAAATTTCGGGTCGTTACAGAAAGGATCTTAGAAGTGTCAATTTCCTCCTCTTCAGTAGGTTCAATCCCCTGCTTCATTTGCTTGATCTTGCCCATTACTCTATCAACCAAGGTAGAGTCAAGCGAGGGGAAACCGAAGTCAAGACACTTCTTAAAGTTGTCAGCATTGACGAGCATGAGGGTTTCTACATAAGAGTTTGGCAACATCTGCCCAAGAGTAGTACCAATAAATTGAGAAACTCGCTGCTTAGCATCAGAAATGGTATTGATAGCGAGTTTCAGTGAAGCCTTGGTTTTCTTGAACTTTTCCTTCAAAGAAACATTCTTGGTAGTTAAGCGAGCTTTCTCATCGTGAGAATCTTTTAAACTTAGCTCTATAGCGAATTTTTCATCAGTAAGAAGTTGACAAGCCCTTCTTTCTTTGAGAAGATCAGCTTTGGCTCAAGCAAGAAAAGCTCTTAATTATTCCAACTCTGAGGTAGCTTCATCTCTAACTGCAGAAATAGAGGACACTTGGTTCTTAAGAGCAAGAATTTCCTCTTGGAATTAATAGGACTCAGCGGAGGATTTCGATGCTTGCTCATTCAGAACTAACCAACTCTTAGAAATCTAAAAGAAAAAAATGCAATGCAAGTTAGAGATTTAGAGAACTAATAATAACAAAGTTAATTAAGGTAATACCCACCAAAAGTGCTGCTCTATCAAAGAGCGATAATGTCCCGCCAAATCAAAGACAGTTGAAGGCGGGCGAATAGAAGTGAAAGATTCAGAATGCAAGATGGACTTGATTATCTCTTCAAAATTAATGGAGGGAGGAGAAGAAGATGACGGCTTCGAAGGAATTTTCTTTGATGAGGGAGTCATCAGCAAAGCCAGTTGTATTTTCTCAAGTGCAGCTGGAGAATCAAAAATAGAAATGAGAGAAAGAGGGTCGGTAGTAGTTGGAGTTTGCTTCGGTTTTCTCAAGAAGCTTCAACGATTGGGCTTTTCGGAGCTTTATCAAGAGATGAATCCTCCTCCTCCTCCACATCAAAAACTTTAGCAACCTTCTTAGGTGGCTCAACCGACTTCCTTTTGAAAGCCCTCTTGGATTTGGTGAGAGATTCAATGATAGATGGCGCTCTAGAGGTTGTAAGAGGGGGAGCAACACCGCTAATGGACTTTTCGACTTTAGCAGCAGTTGAAAAGAGTTCAATCAGATTAAAAGTCAGAAAAATAATTCAGAAAACGATAGGAATGGAAAACAAATGCTATGCCTATAACTCACCAGTGTGGTCTGAGCAAATAGGCGACATGGGAGAAAAATGTTCATAATCTCCCTAGGATAGGAAACATTTTCCCTTTGATGTGTGTTGGATCAAAGGGGGTAGTCCCAAAACCCTTTGACCTGGAGGAAGAAGAGAATGTTTTCTCAAATTGGAAGGAATCAGTAGCTTCAATCGACTTCCTATTTTAACAGAAGCTGCGGTTAAATATTCCACTGTTCTGCTGTCGGCTTCATTAAGTTCCTTGACAGGAGAACTTGACAAAAGATGAAGATTAGATAAGTGAAGTAATGAAATAGAAAGAAGACAACGAAAATTTGAACTTACGAGGAGTAGAGAAGATTCCACTAATGTTTGGAAATATCGGACAAAGAAAAACTTGTTCTTTCAGTCTTTAAACTTGTTGACCCCATCCGATATCAACTTCTTCTAGGGGTTGGCTTTGTATATCTGACAGTTAAGGTTGCTAAGCTTGACCAGTCGGATCAAGTAGTTCAACACTTCAGCACCTAAAGAAGGAAGTCCAGACTCAAGTGCCATCAGCTCCAGAAATAGAATGTAGGTGTAAACATTAGGGGATAGCTGGATGAGCAACCCCAAGTTAAGAAATGAATCTGGACAAGAATTCAGGGAATGGCAGGAATCCCCCGTGCCATATGTGGACGGCAGTGTAGGCAAAGAACCCTTCGGGAGGGTTGTTGATTGTGTCAGTTTCCTTGGGTGGAATAGCTTCCACACCAGTAATGCCGTAATCTTTGAGGATGGCGTCAACCTCATCCTGTGAAGATACCAAAGAATGCATCGAAATAACATCAAGTTTTTTTATAGAGCTCATGATCTGTCAAGTGGAAATGTTTTAGTTAGAATTTCCAAGTTTATATGAACATAGTATTCATTTCAGAATTAGTCAAAGACCTACTTGAATAACTTAAACCAAAAGCCAAACATAAAGCTTTAAATTTTCGAAAAAAGGTTTAAGTTAAAAATAAAAGGTATTAGGCTTTCGACAAAGTCGATGGGAAGAGACAATAACATTTAGTAAATACCTATCGACAATGTCAAAAGACTAAATAGAAGTGTTCATAGAGCTTTCGACATAGTGTAAAGGAAAGGAAGTAAACATTTAACCATAACCTTTCAACAATATCGAAAGCACAAATATGAGCAATTACTAGCTTTCGACATGGTTGAAAGAAAAGATGAGAACATAAAGTGGCACTTTGTTGAAAGCTCCACAGTAGCTAAGTTGTTAAAAGGAGGTAGTCTAACTTAACTTAAAACTTGAACAAAAATGTATGCTGTAAACATTTCATAAACAAAGTAACAAGACCCTTCTTCACTGTCGAAACCTTTGACTTAGGTTTCCTAAGAGAGATATGAATGTTGTCGAAACCTAATATACTCATCGCGTCGAAAGGTTCTAGGTTAAACTCATATGCACTTAGAACGTTTCGACAAAGACATGAAAAAAATAACTCAAGAGGGTTTTGACTCATTAGATTCAAATAGTGTCGAAAGGGTCGAAGGGTTATGATGGTTTCGAAGGAAAAAAGCATTGCAATCGACACAAAAGGTTTCTACTAAGTCGAAATGGTTTTCTATTGAAGGTGTTGATACACTCTACTTAACTACATATCCTTTCGACAAGGTTGATCAAATTGGCACTACAACACCTTCCGACCCCATCGAAAGGGGCTAAGGAAGAAAAACTAATGTTGCCGCCTCAATCCCTTTCGAAGGGGTCGAAAGGTCATATTGTGGTGCCAATTTTTCATTCATACATTTGAAACTTCCAGGCAAAAAAAGTAGGTTCCACCATCTTCCCCAAACCCGATTGCAAATCCAAGGTTTTAAAAATTTTTCTTTAAAATAAATAAATTAAGCCTGTTAAGAAAATGAATTTTAACAGAAATCAAAGTTTTTCGATTTCGAAAGTATAAAAATTATTATCAAACTGAAAATCCAGATCTTCTAAGGAAGAACAAAAATAGTAAATATTGAAATGGTAATCCAAACCCGATAAGTAGATAGATTTCAATATCAACCATTGTCAATTTCAAAATTATAAACGAGAATTCAAACTCTATCAAAAAGAAGAAATCCTAAAGTACTAAAGCAAATGTGAAACGAGAAACAAACTTTATTAGTTCAGGAAATTTAATCACAAAATTTTCTTAAAATAAAAATAAATCAAATCAAATCCACTCTAAAAGAATCGAGATTCGAACATTTCAAAGTCAAATCTCAATTTTGAAGTATGGAAAAGCGAAACTCAATAAAAACATGAACAGAGAGGAAAAACTAGTAAAACAGAGATAAATATAAACTTACGATTTAGATTTGAAGTTCACTTTGATTTCTGTAAGTCGATAAAAAGTTTGAAGATTTTTGGGAATTCTTTTACTTTTACTCGAAAGTTTGATTGCAGGTAAATGAGGAAGAAGAAGAAACATCGTACTTATAAGAAAAGTCTTCCCAGGGCTGCCAACCGTTAGATCAGATTTAAATAAGCGGCCCAGATTCACGCGAGAAGACCAAAGGGCGGGAAAGTTTTAGGTTTCGACATAGATGACTTGGAAAGTCATGAGCATCCCTTCGTAGGGGAGGGTGGGGAGGGGGGCAAATGTTACTCCAAAAATCAACCTGTTGACGTAGTCGACACCATTTTAAGCAGAAGTCAAAGATGGACAAGTAAAGAAGGTTCCAGCTAAACTTTTTGAAGGAGTCGAAGGGATGCTACCAGTCAAAGTCTGGAAGCTTCAAAACCTTTTGAAGTCGTCAGAAGGTCTCTATAACAAAAGTCTAGTGAGTTCATACCTTTCGAAGGAGACGAAAGATGCGAAAGCACCCTTCCGCCTCCAATAGCAACCTTTCGACTGGGTCATTTCATATGCATAATGACCTTCCGATTGAGTCAAAGCAGTACCTTTCGAAGACAATGCGAACAGCTATTTGCATGTGCGCCAAACCTTTTGACGCCGAAGGTTTCGCCTTTGTTTAAACTATCTGAAAGCAAGCATTGTCCAGGACAACCCCTTCGAAAGCTATGCTAAGCCTTTCAAACCGGTCGAAACTAGTGTGATCCCAGAGGGTTCCGTATCAGACTAGAAACAAGTACTCAGGCGAAACCAACATCATCGAAACCATTGAACAATACCTATCGACAGAGTCGGAAGCACTTACAAGGCAATACAAAGTAGAGAGGCACAACCCTTCCTTTCGACAAAGACGAAGCATACTTAAGTTGTTCGGCAGCCACCTTTCGACCAAGTCGGAAGCATCAAGGTCGAAAGGTGCTGACCCGTATCTATAAATAAGACCCAAGGGGTCATGTTTTAGGGATCCAATTCCTCCCATCCCAAACTTGTATTTCTTTAATCAAAAGTGTTGTAACCCTAATTACCAAATTAATTTGGGGATTTGAAGCAATCAAGTCATCTTTTGCTTATAAAAGGGAAGTTTCAAGTATTTTAGATTACTTTATTATTTCATCAAATTTCTTGTTAGTTTCACTCTTGTGTTACAGGTTTCTCCTTCGTCGAAAGGCCACTATCGACGCAGTTGAAACCAAATAGATTTAAACAACTTTAAGTTCATGCTTCAAGCAACATTCCTCTGTGTTTAGGCTTTCGTCAAGGTCGTAACCTAATCCCAACCTTCCCCAACTAGAGATACCCAATCCAACCAAGGTTAGTTGAGTCTATAGCTTTCGACGGAGTCGAAACCCCTATTTTAGATTCCTGGATCAAACTTTAACACCTAAACCACCCTGCTTTCGACAGAGTCGGAACCTCTGTCTCAGATTTATGGATAAAGTCCCATCAATCTAATAACCAATTCTTTCGACAAGGTCGAATCCAACTAAGAGAAACCTTATCCAGGGTATTCCATCCATTTTAGAAAGGAAAGCTTACGAAAGAGAATCCCCGTTAACTCTAAATGGTCGAAAGGTCATTAAGTATTGAATCCAACCCTTTCGATCGAGTCGGAAGGTTAATTTGGAAAACTTTTGCCAACTAAAGCCTTTTTGAAAGGAAATTCAAGAAGGATACATTCCTTCCTTCCGACTCTATTTACCTAAATAATAATCTTCATTCCATAGCACTACCTTAGGGTGATGACAAGAAATCTTGTTAACAATAGTTGGTTTCTTAGCTATTGGTTACTTCAGCTTCTTTATTGTCGTCATTCTAAGACGATGTGTTGCTCCCTTGAGCTTTGATATCCTTTGTTAGAAATGACTAAACCAAAGAGCGAGTAGGGGCTAAGCTATGTGTGGTTGCTCCCATTAGGCTATTCTCACATCTACTCTAGATTGGATTCAGTTTTGCGCATTGAGATGTGAAATACTCGTATACTCAGTAACAGTTGGCGGGGTCTGGTTTAGAGGTTTCTGAGAGCTATCGGAACTCTCAAGTATATTTCTAGAGGTATACTTTCGGTAAGGGGGTGCACCCTCCTAGTCATTGTTGGAGATTTTCCTTATTTGATTCGAACCTTTGAATCTGTTTTCTTTAATTACAACTGGAAGAGTCAACCACTCTTCGCGGTGTTCAATTATTAGTTTTGTCCATTCTATCGAGTTTGGACTGTTTTCTTGTTTAGTCCATTCTCTCGAGTTTAGATTGTTGTCTTGTTTTATCCATTTTGTCCAGTTTGGGTTTCTATTCAAACTATTTTCATTCTTTCAAGTATGAATGTTATACTAATTATGCTCACCATCTATGTTTGGATTTTCTCCCTATTGTTCATTTCCATTTTTTTATTATGTTTGGTTGTTGTTTTTGTGGAAGAAAACCTGTTCTGCGTTAGCCGTGTGGTCCCACATATTATTGTTTAAATTCACCTCATTTGTTTCATAGTTTTACTCATACCAGACATTTTGTCTGACCCGAGTTTTTTATTTTCCCTAAACTCTTGGGTACTCAATTATATTTGAGTAGTCCGCGAATAATAGGTTTTTCTTTAGAGCTCTTTGAAGACGACAGACGAGCAGGAGGCTCCTTTGTTATCTAGTATTTATTTCTGCTGTATGATTATGTAGGTGTATTTTATATCTTAAAAATGAAAAGTCAAAATGTATAGCTATCAATCTGTTAGATGTAGTATTTTTTATAACTTTGATAACTCCTAATAAGGAGTATTATTTTTTACTATATTTTTATATATTATACGTAACCATTCCGATGTGAGGTTTATCTATTCTGTCTTGTTCTGTTCTTTATTTTACCCTACGACAACTTATTTTTCGGACGCTTGGACAATGGCACATGAATACCATGGAGGTATTAAGCATCGTTTCTAGGGGTCATAAAGTTGGGTTGTTACACAAACAGTGTTACTACATCATCAAATTTATTAATTAAATAACTCATTTTTTGGGTTTGATTTCTAAAGGAGCATTATAAGGGATATTTACTGAGAGATTCTCATATATTACTTTCTCTGCACCAAATTAGGTGGAAGCAATCACACACACCACCAAACATGGGACGGATAACTGTACAGAAAAGAGCAAAGCTGAAGGCCCTATGGGAATATTCAATAGGGATAACAATAATTTGTTTCCATGTATACATTGTTTAAAAACCAAATGTGTGCTTACTATTAACTGGAAGAAAAAACCATGTTATATGTATCATTTTCATAATTGCCATTTCAAATATTACACTCCTATTTGCATATGCAGATTTCATCAAATAAGGAGGAACATGGACTTCTAAGAAGTTGTGGGAAGCTTTAGAACAATATACGACGAAGATTTGTGGATTTGAAGACCATCTTCTACATAGTTTAAACGTTGTGACAGATTCATTTTCTTCTCCTTGTTTATATTAAACTAACATTACATGTGGTTTATAACAAAATAAGTGCATGGGAAGGAGAATAAAAAATATATGTACTGCATATTTTTTTTACTACTGATTGACTGACTAACTATGCACTATCAAATTTTTTTATGATTTTTGTAATATCTGATTTACCTGTACTTCAACACTATTCTTCTAAAATCCATGGTCCACCGTCACTCTCACAATTCTTATTCATATGTTGACACATAATTTTATTGGGTATTTTGGATGCATGTGCTAACTGTTTCGGCCTTTGAAGCAGCTGACTATAAAAAATGGTCCAACACATGTTTTTCAACCGTAATTTTATTCAAAACACACATAATTCAGCTAGTACATTTTTGAAAAGTTGTACTCATCATCTTCAACTAAGTTTTAAACATACCATTTTGTTCAGAAATAAAAAATATGTTATGTAATGACGCTATAAATAAAGAAGGAAAACATGAATCATTTACCTTCAATGAACAAAATAAAATAAAATAAAAAAACTTCATTCAACAATCCCTTTCATTTAATTTCCACCATAGCTGCTTACCCAAACATGTGGTGCCATGAAAGAACAGTATTGTCAAAAAAGATTTGACCATTCTCAGCCACATGAATGCATGTTAGTATGACCAAAGCATCGCCAAAGGGTGCGGAGTTAGATATGTAATATGTTGTTTGAAAAGATGCAACAATGTCTACATATTTAGTTCCTAGTTAGCAATACTCCAAAAGCAATATGTTTTCCCTTGACCTGCCAAAAAAACAATATACATTTAGAATTTCAGTATAATCAACAATAGGCAACATAAGTTTGTCTTTATTTATTAATTTATTTTTCTCCTTTGTCAACTTAAAAGATTCAACAGGTCATATCTACTCTCACTTCAGTATACATGCATGCATACTTAACCATTTCATAGTGGATTGAAAATAATGAGATGCCATGACTTGTTTGTATAATCCGCATTTTAATGCGTGTAATATTTTTATGTTTATAATATATTAAATCTGTTTTTGTACCTGTGCTAATATTTGTCCAGCCATGTCCATGATTTTGTAATTGTTTACTTGAATTAATAAGTACACTCAAAGGTTTTCTATCGATTATGCCTTGCACTCTATGTAAGGTTGGAATTCAATGCATGCATATCAAATGTGTCCTATAGTTTCAATTGACACATGTAAATCAAAATGTCCATGGAATAAACTATGATAATCCAGTATAGATTTTTAATAGGCTCATTTTTTTTAATAATTTTCAATCATCAATTCAATGATAGAAATGTAAAAGTTTTGGAAACATGAACATTTTTTGAAATTATACATCAATGATAGCTCATAATTCAATAAGTAGCCATTTAAAGAATTATAGCAAAAATTCATTTGTTAAAACAGATACCTACCTGCTGATTTGTCTTAAATTTATCTAAAAGGTGGGGTTCAGGCCGAGTTCAGCACAACATCAACAACCTCGACCTTCATCCACCTTCTAACCATATCCCCTTCAGAACATTAGAAGAATAAAAATGCAATAACATCAATAGAATATTATATTACAATCAATACTTAAACATAACATCAAATTACTAACGAACAGTATTATTCTACTTCCATAACATAGAAGAACACTTCAACTTGAAATGGGATGTATTGCATGTGGGCTGATCGAAATGTAAGGGCATTTTGGGGATTCCAGAAAGACACGGTTGAAGCATGTGCATTGAATTTACATTATTAGTAGTAGAGATATGTATAAAACCAGGATTTTCGACCCTCGAAAATCACACTAATACATCCTCATGCGGCAAATCCAAGTGTCGGAAAAACCGATTGTTAGGGGAAAAAGAAAATAAAGATAGAATAGAATCTCACACGAATGAAATAACATATATTATTTCAATATATAATCTTAACAGCGAAATTTTTTGAATAAAATATCAGAGTCTAACCTAGATTCAGCCTGGATAGTTATAAGCCTTTGTCTTTACAAATGCTGACAACCAAACAAAACAAATGAAATAGATGCAGTGGATAATAGAATACGTTCATACGTAGATGAAGATCTCCAGCTCTCCTCAGAAAACTCCAAGTGTCTTCAACTAAACCCGAAACTACTTGGATCTAACCTGACTATTTAAAATACCTAGATCAGGCTTGATAAACCAGCGTGAGATACTCGATTTATAAATTGATGCCAGTTTAAAACCTTTGAAAAGAAGGGTATCTCATAAGACTACGTGCGTACATAAATACAGACAGGTTTTTACCTTATGATAATCAAATCACTTTTATACCAAAATAATTTGATATTATTTCTAAAGACATTCCTTTGAAAACATTTTTCAAATAATATATGAAAATAGCCGAAATTGTTACATTAATTAAATTTGACGGCTTACTAGCTACTTTTCAAAAGTAGGTTCTACAATCAAAACTGTAAAGGCAACTTATGGAATTGGATTTCCAACATGATAGCGAACTAGTGACCATTCAGACCCAAAAAATGTGAGGAATGCGAAATATGGATCTTAAGGCTAGGAATAACACTAGAGGGGGGGTTGAATAGAGTTTTTAAGAAATTACTAAATCTTTTTGAGTTATTGTTGATTTGTACACAAATGTATGCAATATTCAGACACATATATAACCACAGACACAAACACAGATGCAGAAATAAAGTAAATGCAGTAAAAGGAAAGAACATACCAGATTTTATACTGGTTCGGAGTTACCCTACATCCAGTCCCGCACAACTAAGTACGGATTTCCTTTCAAAAGCAATTCAACAATTACAACCCTCGGTTTCAAGGATACGAGGTACACCCTCCAGAATCACAATCCTCTGGGTAGAGATACTTGATTTCCGGGGCAACAAGTTCACCCAATTGATTTCCAAGGCTACAATCACACATTTTCTCGCTAGATAGATTACAAAGAAGCCTATAACTCTGAATAGCACTTGGATCTTGTTGAGATAGTGATAGATAATCAAACCAGAGATGATCTAGTTAGATTCGATGTTGATTTCGGCAGAGTGATGATAAGATTTTGAATAAGAAAATGTGGAAGAAGAAGAGAAGTGAAAAACCAGAAAATCTGATATAAAATTCGTTGAAACTAACCCCTATTTATAGAAGAACAACAACCATGTCCATTCGTGAAAGGTTATGGCGAATAGACACTTCTTTTGAAATTCAAATTTTTGGTCCTAACTGACACTATGTCGACATGGGGTACTAGGGTATGTCGACATCCCAAAGGAAATTTTGATGATTTGTTTTTCTTTGAAAATAACCTTTATCTCATATTAAAACTATTTTAAACTTTATAAATATACTTGACTATAGATAAAATACATAGATAAATATAGAGAATAATATATATATATATAATTTTACTATAATTTTATATTTAAATCTACGTATAAAGATAGTTTAAAACAAACGAAGTTTAAAAACACGAGTTTATTAAAAACAAAAACAAAGAATATTTTAAGGCTAAAACGTCCTTTTGAAAATCTTTTGAAAAGATAATTTTTAAAGCTAAAACATTTTGAAAAGAAATTTTGAAAATCATTCTGAAGTAGTTTTTGAAAATCATTTTGAAGTAGTTTTGCAAGCTTCTTCCTGCAGAATATCTCATCAAATCAGGACTCGAGAACTTGTACAAAACCAGGATGTTCGTAGGTTTGTAAGCCACTTGTCGTGGGTTTGTAAGCCACTAAAAAGGTAGAAATGGGTTCCATCCCAAAAGAAAAATGGAGTGAAGATTTCAGTGCTATTGTGAAGTTTTAACATTATTCTAGAATCAATACTTATCTTGAAATCTTGATCTCTTGATAATCTTGATACTCATGAGTCTTCAATCTTGATATCTTGAATCTCTATACTGTACAGTCTTCATTCTTGGTACCTGCATGGTTAAATCCTGCATATACATATACATCTAAACTATAATGTTAGTATTTATATTTTATAATCTTATTCTAAGGTTGTTGTCATCAAAACCATCAACTCATGGACTAACAATCTTCCCCCTTTTTATGATGACAACCTTTGTTTATAAAATATTACTTCTATCCTAATAACTCCCCCTAAATCTAATAACTCCCCCTTAATCTATGCCTAACTACCCTATTTTATATTTCTCCCCCTTTGTCATCAACAAAAACAAACTAACTCCAAACTATATAACTCTTAGTCTAATACCCTATATGATGATAGTGTTATCATCAATACTTACTTGTAAACCTAAAACTTAGTCCTAAATTACAAACTCTCCTAACTAAGAATCTATATAATAATACTTTTAATAGAACATATATAAGAACACACATTATTTATTAATTATATATTTGTTTATATTTACATTTTTCGTAGAGATCGTAAAAAAAAAATAGAAAAGAAAGAGAAGAAACTAATGTGTGTCATTTAACATAGGAGATCTATGAACCGAACAATTTGGATAGTGGAAATAGAAATTTCCACGTTGTTCGATAAGATTTCCATCTTTGTCAAAGCACACTTCGCCAACGCAAACGACTTTGTCGTTGTCTTCCGCATGCTCTTCTTCCATTGGTTCTTCTTCTTCTTCACTTTCCTCTTGTTCATGATCTCCTGAAGAGTCCTCGTTAATCAAGATTGGGTTAGCATGATTATCCATAAGAAATTTTTGCAAATTCCTAAGGATTTTGCCTTGCCTCTCTTTTTCTTTGTCCATTCGAAGTTACATCACTTGGATTTCAGTCATTAACTGAAGGGTATCTTTCAGAGAATCCTCCATTTTCGTTACACGATCGAGCGTTGATTGTTGAAACGGACCAAAAATAGGCGATGGGAACGAAAAGGTTGATTTAAGTTTGATTGGAAGAGGAGGACATTGATAAATTGATTTCAGAAGATAGAACAGAAAGAAAACAGAGAGAATGAAGAAAATTTCGAAATAGGAGAAATTTATAACCACTTATTTGAATTTTGGTGGGAAAAAATTTAAAAACGTTATATGTCGACATGGGTCTAGGGGGGATGTCGACATGGTTCTTGAATTTTTGCCTATTTAATTTATTTTGAATTAATTTTTAATTATACTTTGTTATTTATATTTTATATTTCAGTTAATGAACAAATACCTATTTCTCTTCTTAATTTAGTAAATGTAGATTCATTTAAGGGTTTTGTTAAGATATCAGCAATTTGATTTTCAAAATTGATATAGTCGAGAGTAATTACTTCTCTACTTATATTATCTCTGAGAAAATGGTGTCTGATATCAATATGTTTAGTTCGAGCATGTTGAGTAGTATTTTTGGATAAATTATTGCACTAGTATTATCACAATAAATTGGTGATTTTGAGATATTTAAACCAAAATCTTTTAAAGTTTGTTGCATATATATTACTTGAGAACAAGCCAAAGCAGCAGAAATATACTCTACTTCAGTTGTTGATAGAGAAACTGTGTTTTGATTTTTACTAAACCAGGAAATTAGAGAATGCCTTAAAAAGTGACAAGTTCCACTTGTACTTTTTCGGTCTGATTTACAACCAGCATAATCAGCATCACAGTAAGATATTAAATCAAATGAATCATTTTTAGGATAAAATAAGCCATAATCAAAGGTGTGTTTAACATATATTATAATACGTTTTACAGCTTTTAAGTGAGTTTCTTTAGGTTGGGATTGATACCTTGCACAGAGACAGACACTATGCATGATATCAGGTCTACTCGCAGTGATATAGAGTAGTGATCCAATCATTCCTCTATATAATTTTTGATCTACATCTTTCGAGAGATCTTCTTTACTAAGGTACTCATTGGTTGCCATGGGAGTGGGTTTTCCACTCGCAGTAGTCAAACCAAATTTACTAACTATGTCTTTAGCATATTTTTCTTGACTAATAAAGATACCATTATCTAATTGTTTTATTTGTAATCCTAAAAAGATGTTTAATTCACCCATATGACTCATCTCAAACTCTTTTGTCATTATTTCAGAAAATTCTTTATTCATTTCAAAATTAGTTGATCCAAAAATGATATCATCTACGTAGACTTGTACTAGTTGAATATCATTTTTATTTCTTTTAATAAAAAGAGTATTATCTACTTTACCTATTTCAAAATTTGATTGTAACAAGTAAGATCTTAGTCTATCATACCAGGCTCTAGGAGCTTGCTTTAGACCATATAGAGCTTTCTTAAGTTTGTAAACATGATTTGGAAATTTATCATTTTCAAAAAGTGGTGGTTGTTTAACAAATACTTCTTCTTTTACAAAACCATTTAAAAATGCACTTTTAATATCCATTTGAAATAATTTGAAATTATTATGATTTGCGAAAGCAAGTAGAATCCTAATAGCTTCTAATCTTGCTACGGGGGCAAAGGTTTCATCAAAATCTATTCCTTCTTCTTGACAATAACCTTGAGCGACTAACCGGGCTTTATTTCTTACAACCACTCCTTGTTCATTCATTTTATTTTTATAAATCCATTTAGTTCCAATTATTGTTTTATTTTCAGGTCTAGGAACAAGTTCCCAAACATCATGTCTAGTAAATTGATTTAATTCTTCTTGCATAGCTAAAATCCATGAATCATCAGTTGATGCTTCTTCTGGATTTTTGGGTTCAATAGTTGATATAAAAGCTACATTACTCATTTGACTTAGTTGGTTTCTAGTTTTAACAACAGATTTCATATCTCTAAGTATATTTTCTATAGGGTGATCTTTTAAAAGTTTAATCCTTTTATTAGGATGATTTAATTCATTATTAGTTTCAGTTGACTCTTGGTTTTGAGTGATTAAATCCTCTTCATCATTTATTTCTTCAAATTTTTTGAAATTTTCATCAAATGAAACATGCGTTATTTCTTCGATGGTATTAGTTCTTAAATTAAATACTATGTATGCTTTACTTCTATTAGAGTATCCGATAAAGATACCTTTGTCGGATTTAGGATCAAATTTATCTAAGTTATCTTTTGTATTTAAAATAAAACATTTACTTCCAAAATTTCTAAAATAAGATACCTTAGGTTTCTTTGAATAAATAAGTTCATAAGATGTCTTATCAGTTAAAGGTCTAATTAAAATTCTATTTAAAATATAACAGGCGGTAGCAACTACTTCTGCCCAAAAGTACTTTGGTAAATTACTATCAGAAATCATAGTTCTCGCACACTCTTGAATCGTCCTATTTTTACGTTCTACTACTCCGTTTTGTTGTGGAGTTCTTGGAAAAGAAACATTGTGAGTTATTCCATTTTTATTGCAGAATTCTTCAAACTTTTCATTTTCAAATTCACCACCGTGATCACTACGGATAGTTATAATTTTTTGAGAAAATTGATTTTGAACCCTTTTTGAAAAATTCTTAAAACATTCAAAAGTATCACTTTTATGTTTCAAAAATATTGTCCATTTAAATCTAGAATAATCATCTACAATTACAAAAACATATTTACTGTGATTTAATGACTGAATTTGAGATGGACCAAATAACTCAAGATGAAGTAATTCAAGAGGTTTTGAAGTTGAAATCAAATCTTTTAATTTAAAGGAACTTTTTCTAAGTTTTCCTAGTTGACATGCATCACATAGACTATCTACTTTAAAATTCATTTTAGGGAGGCCTCTTACTAGATCATGTTTTGACAGTCTAGATAAGAGTTTGAAATTCAAATGCCCAAATCTCTTATGCCAAGTCCAAGGGTCACTTGCATTTGTCAAAAGACACAAGTTATCATTTGAAAATTTCATACTAAGAATATAAATATTCTTTTTCCTAATTCCCTCAAATATTATGGTTGAATTATTATCTTCAATGTGGCACTTATCTTTTTCAAATTTAATTTTATATCCTTTATCGCATAGTTGACTTATACTTAGCAGATTGTGTTTTAGATTCTTAACTAGCAAAACATTAGCAATAATAGGAGTTTCAGAGTTACCGACTTTGCCGATGCCGATCACATAACCTTTTGAATTGTCTCCAAAGTTAACCAGTCCTCCGTCTTTGTATATTATATCATTCAGCATATCTGAATTCCCAGTCATGTGTCTAGAACATCAACTATAGAGTATCCATTTGTTCTTTTTGATCTGTACAGTTTGTTTGTTCTGGATTGATTCCTCAATTCCCATAAAGCATGGTTCATGTACATCAAACAATATTAGTAGACAACTTGTATTTGAATATTGATTATATGCAGACTCAAGTGACAATGATGATCTGAATATTTCTAAACATGCATTAACAAATTTCTTAAACATAGCCATTAAAAAAACTTTTTCAAAAATCAGATTATGAAACTTTTGAAAATCTTGTTCCGATACCAAATGTGAGGAATGCGGAATATGGATCTTAAGGCTAGGAATAACACTAGAGGGGGGGTGAATAGTGTTTTTAAGAAATTACGAAATCTTTTTGAGTTATTGTTGATTTGTACACAAATGTATGCAATATTCAGACGCAGATATAATCACAGACACAAACACAGATGCAGAAATAAAGTAAATGCAGTAAAGGAAAGAACACATCGGATTTTATACTGGTTCGGAGTTACCCTACATCCAGTCCCGCACAACTAAGTACAGATTTCCTTTCAAAAGCAATTCAACAATTACAACCCTCGGTTTCAAGGCTACGAGGTACACCCTCCAGAATCACAATCCTTTGGGTAGAGATACTTGATTTCCAGGGCAACAAGTTCACCCAATTGATTTCCAAGGCTACAATCACACCTTTTCTCGCTTGATTGATTTCCAAGGCTACAATCACACCTTTTCTCGCTAGATAGATTACAAAGTAGCCTATAACTCTGAATAGCACTTGGATCTTGTTGAGATAGTGATAGAGAATCAAACCAGAGATGATCTAGTTAGATTCAATGTTGATTTCGGCAGAGTGATGATAAGATTTTGAATAAGAAAATGTGAAAGAAGAAGAGAAGTGAAAAACCAGAAAATCTGATATAAAATTCGTTGAAACTAACCCCTATTTATAGAAGAACAACAGCTATGTCCATTCGTGAAAGGTTATGGCGAATAGACACTTCTTTTGAAATTCAAATTTTTGGTCCTAACTGACACTATGTCGACATGGGGTACTAGGGTATGTCGACATCCCAAAGGAAATTTTGATGATTTGTTTTTCTTTGAAAATAAACTTTATCTCATATTAAAACTATTTTAAACTTTATAAATATACTTGACTATAGATAAAATACATAGATAAATATAGAGAATAATATATATAAAATTTTACTATAATTTTATATTTAAATCTACATATAAAGATAGTTTAAAACAAACGAAGTTTAAAAACACGAGTTTATTAAAAACAAAAACAAAGAATATTTTAAGGCTAAAACATCTTTTTGAAAATCTTTTGAAAAGATAATTTTTAAGGCTAAAACATTTTGAAAAGCAATTTTGAAAATCATTTTGAAGTAGTTTTTGAAAATCATTTTGAAGTAGTTTTGCAAGCTTCTTCCTGCAGAATATCTCATCATATCAGGACTCGAGAACTTGTACAAAACCAGGATGTTTGTGGGTTTGTAAGCCACTTATCGTGGGTTTGTAAGCCACTATAAAGGTAGAAATGGGTTCCATCCCAAAAGAAAAATGGAGTGAAGATTTCAGTGCTATTGTGAAGTTTTAACATAATTCTAGACTCAATACTTATCTTGAAATCTTGAACTCTTGATAATCTTGATACTCATGAGTCTTCAATATTGATATCTTGAATCTCTATACTGTACAATCTTCATTCTTGGTACCTACATGGTTAAATCCTGCATATACATATATATCTAAACTATAATGTTAGTATTTATATTTTATAATCTTATTCTAAGGTTGTTGTCATCAAAACCATCAACTCATGGACTAACAAAAAATACACGTATAACAATACTAGTCACTCCAGTGGCTTTACACGATCTCCGTCAGCCTCCGAACTATACTGCTACACTACCATGGGACATCATATTACTCGGTGGCTTTACACGATCTCCATCAGCCTCCATACCTTTCCATTTCATCATCTTAAGGCAACAGATGCCTTTCATTCCTTATAACTAATAGCCTAAAATATGTCCTTCAAACCACATAATATCCCGTACCATTCCTGGGGTGTGAGGCTCGTGAGGCTATGCTCTACAAAGCCACACTTTGCTTTTCGGAAAGCCACGCTTTGATCATTATAGTTTCCACTTTTAATGCCACATTTCCATTCCTTTGGTCACTGCTGACTTTCACGAACATACAACCTTTGAGCTCGTACGTCTCAAAGAAGGGTGTTAAGTTAAGAGAAGTAGCCTTCTCCGCCACCAAGCAGATGTACGTTTGTAAAAGTCAACGTTTGTGATCTCAGAAATGCAATGTCAGACATTCGTCAATACAAGTTCATTCTGGGACTGAACGAAACCAAAGTCACTCTTCCTACCACATCCTGTCTGGAATTATCCCTAGGATTAGTAGGATTAGTCCTTGCAATCGAAGTTTTTCATAATAGAGCACTACTGCCACCATAAATATATGATATGGTAAATTTCACCTCGAGGGACTAGTGGCAAGCAGCCCTTCATCATGAAGATCCTCGTCTTCAAAAATCATCATCACCATGTCTTCACTTCCGTATGTATACATTGGTTCGGAGTGGTTTTCGGATAGGAGTTACCTAATCCGACTTTAGTTCCTCTAACCCAATCATCGATTAAAAAGATGTTAAGTTCATATCTGATTATCAATCGTCAATCAATTTAATTCATCCTTTTATTCATTCATAGATATCTCTTAGAGATATATTCATTAAATTATTTATTTCTCTTTTTCAGAGTATATGGAATCATTAAGCCTCATTTATCATACATTTGGTTAATAAAACCTTTTTTGATCTTGAAATAATTCCAAATCCTTCCACCTTTTATTTAGGAAAACATTTCCAAATCATTTCTATGCAAACCAAGTTATTTAAATTCGAAAAATTATATCTTTATACTTTAGGAAATTTTGATCCGAGTAAACTAAATTTACTATCCCATCCATCGGGCTATTCCAGATAGCCAGGGAGACTAGGAAACTGGTTTTCCAAACGCAAGCCTAGACACTATCTCTTTGACACCCATAAGGCGGTTAAGTTATTTGATCGACTCCAAATCATTAAACCAGTAATCATTTCATAAAACCTTCAAATTACCTTTAAAATACTTTATTAATCATTTGAAAACATTTTCAAAAGATTCGAAAAAGAATCATTAAGTTTAAAACAATATTTCAAAAGTTATAGAAAAGTGCTGCGGAAAAGTGATGTAGAATGTGCTTTTTAGCTATATTGATCAAATCGACTTTTTATTATTTGGAAATTCATTTTTATAACTCAAATCACTTTTAAAACATTTTAAAAGATTTATAAGATTTATTCCATATTTTTAAACATTTTTAAAACATCATTTTCAAAGAAATCCAGTTTTGGATTCCGAACAGCAAAACCGTGATTTTCCAAAAACTTGTTTTACTCATTTTTCAAAATCTACTTATTGAAATCTCGATTTTCTTTCTTCATTGGAAACTATGGATATAATAGTTCAGAAAATTCTTATCTCGAAGAATTCCGAGCTAAATCCCATTCTATACACTTGTTTGACTTTTATGGCGCGAAATCGCGAACTAGCGTTACGCGACGCGCCTATTTTTGACTAAATTTTCATTTTCCTTTCCTTTCAAACTTTACCAAAACTCTTTCATATGTTTATAAAGCATTTATAAATCATTTTCAAACATTTAAACCAATATTTTTCCATATTAAATTTCTTTTTCACTTTTAAATCATTTCATAAGATTATATTAGTATAATATTCATTTCAACCTTTTTTATATTTTCAAAACCATTAAGAGGCTAAATAAACTCCATACACATATTATATGCATTCATTTCTATTAATTAACCATTTTATTATGATCTCTCATAATTTATCACAACCAAGTTATCAACCATATCAACATCCATAAAATCAACCATATAATCATTCAAGTTATCAACCATTCACACAAATCATTAAGAGATTAAATGGTCATATTATCATACTTAAAAATAGTTATAGAGATTATTTATTATAAAAAAAAATTGAGTACTCACCATAATCAAACCAAACTTCCTACCAACATTCAATCACCACAACACTTCGTCTAAATCATTACTAAACTTTACCAATACATCACTAAACAACTCAACCATGCTTTCAAAGTTCTCGGTCACCATTTCTACCTCCTCCTTGCTCACGGCCCATGCTCTCATCACCTCTAAACTCTCGGCCTCCACCACCCAAGCACCATCACTCACGACCAAGTGCCATTAAAGAAGAGAAGAGAAAGAAGTAGATTAGGAAGAGGTTAGAGAGTAATTAGTGGATTGGTGCTTAAGCACTCCACTATTTTTAACCCTCCTACCTCTCTTAAAGAGGAGCAGCCACTAGGGAGCATTAAAAAGCTCAAGAATGGTGAAGAAGAAGAAGAATGAATTTGTGAAGAATGAAGGAGGATATGGGTGAGTATTTATAGGAAAAATTTGTGAAAAAATATCTAAATGTGCATGGACCAAACTACCCTTAGCCCACTCGCCTCCCATCACATCATAATACACGTTAATTACCCCCCTCCATGTGCTCCATCACTTCACGCACTTCATGTATGCATTGTTGACTTATGTAAGCTTAAGGAGGAAACCAGCTTAAAATATCTTATATATTTTATAATATATATATGCTTAAGTGTAAATGTATACATATATATGTTTATGTGTATGTTAGGGTGTGCATTTATGTGTTATATATGTGTACATGACATATAAAAAATGTTGCATTGATTCCGAACAACTTTCGTTTGATAAACCGTTGCCAATCGAAGAACCGATTCCCTGTCACATTTTCACTTATACTTTAACGTACATATATTTGCAAACAAATTTGAAAAACATTTTCTTATCATTTTAGATGAATTAAAATGATCATATTTGAATTTTAAAAGCATATAAATTCATATTAACAATTATTTATAAAAATCGCTATTATACCGATAAAACGATATCGAATTTTCCTTATATTTTCAAATCAAATATATATCTTTATACAACTATTATAAATTATTTATTTTCACTTTGTAACTATTTAAAATGGATTATTATCATTTAAAAACAATTATTTGAATAATTATAATAATTATTAAATCACTAAATCTAAATTTAATTTAATAAATCAATTATCATAATTAAGGGCATTACTAACAATGTCAAAAACATATTTTATTTTCAAAAACAAATCAATTGATTTTATTTCATATTTTTGTTTAATTATAAAAATAAGTGTGTGTATCCAGCTCCATGCGCGATGTTTTATGATTATAGAGCTGTTTATCGATAAAATGGTTTTCGACCATTTTATCGATATATTTCCAAAGGAAATATTTTTTTTTGTAAATACTTATTACCATTTTATTTATTGTTCAAACCATCATAACTTGTGTTATTAAATCTTATATTGGAATATTTTAAAAATAAATATAATTTATCAAATTGATAAATTAGCGGGCCGTTACAAGATATTTTTTTATTTTTAATCGTTAAGCATGGTTATACGTGTATAATTTTTAAATTAGAATGCTTATTTCAACATTATTAATTTATTAGAGCTATTCTTAGAAGTTATTACTGTTATAATCTCCTATTAATTAACCACAAATAAATTTTTTTCTTTGTTTGAACTTACAAAGAATTATTTCTTTTCTTTTATTAAAAGAGGCTGTGTAAATAATGGAAATGATATCCATATCCTGCACATCTCTTTCCCTTTTCAGTGCGTCCTTTATTAATTCAAACAACGCGCTTTTATACACATTTTGGAATATGGTAATTTATGGAAATTACATGTAAACTGCTCCAATTAAATTAAAACATAGAAATTTACATTCTAAATTATCTAGGAAAACCCAATTTACAACTCAATTATTGTAATATCTTTACAATTTACCAACTTCATCAAATAGAGGTTTGGGAATGATTTTAAATTTCCAGATTAGGTTGTGCACTCTATTGCCATTTTATTCGTATCCTAAAAACCATAGTTTGTGTTACCTAGGTAGTGATCCTTATCTACTCTATAAATATTTAGTTTTCACTACTTTTTTTATAAAACTAGATTTTAGCAACAAACAAATAATAAACATCATACAAATAAATTTATTTCATAAAATTCAAAATCAGCATTTATTACTCTGTTTTTTTATAAAACTTAAAATTTCACCAACTACCAAATTCAAAATCTCCCTCTTTAAAAATATAAACTTAGAAACTTTATCAAGAATTCAAAATTTCTTAAATTCAAGAAGGAGCAAAATAATTTCTCTTTTTAAAACTTCTTTCATCAAAGATTTATTCCTTCAAAAGTTAGATTCTTAATTCATAGTATTCAAAAATTGATTGGTTTTCAAAAAGTAATTATGAAAAACTTCCATATTTAATGACTTACTATAATAAAGAATTACTCCCTTTTAAAATAGGAAATTTAACACAAAACATTCAAAAACTCAATTATCATCTCAAAATAATAGATTAGACATTTATTATTTCAAAGATGTTTCTAGTTACAAGACAATTGTATCATTCTAAAATATACATTAGCATCTATTGCTTTATTACTCAAAATATGCTGTCATTTAACCAAATACTTTTCATAACTTTGTTTAAAACTTCCACAATCTTTCGCATTCCTTTTCTTTATCAATTCCAATTTATATGATTGACATTTTATATCCAATAATATTCTTTTTCAAACAAGTTCTAAATCCAAATAGGAAAAATGTATATATAAATTTTTTATGCTTTTCCTTATATAAAAATATATACAGCATTCTTTAATTACCATCATTTAATTTCATTCAATTATTAAAACACCTTATATAACTTTAAACGATAGAAAAATCATGTAGACAAAGATAACTTATATCTTATTTCTATTACTCCTCTACTGTATCTTTTATTATCACAAGGTTAAAATTCCTAATTTATTACTATCTAGATTTCAGCTATTATTCTCCGTATTTCCTTATACAAGAATGTTCCTCTTACCTACCTTATCGGATATTCTTATCCTTCTATCTTCTATTTTCCTTTTCTAGTTATGTGTCATTCAATTTATACGCCCTTTTGAAAAGAATTTTAAAGAAAAGAAGTTACAAATTTATAAAACCTAAGAAATCATATAGAAAATAGAAAAACCCAAAAACAAAGAATTCAAAAGTTAAAAACTTTTTAATTCAACAAATTTTAAATTAAGAAGTTAACAAATGAAAACCTTCTCTTTTTTTTTCAACTTTTCACGTCATTAAATTTACAATTAAAAATCATCCACCATTTTGTTTTAAAATGTTTCACTGCTTTTAAAATTATATCCTCTTTCCAAACTTTTCATAAAAAATGGTAATGTATTTCCAAAGCCGTCTAAAATTACTTTCTATAAAAAAAATTAATCTTATAATACATAAGATCTTGATTTAGTAATCTTTTGTTAAACTATTTGAAAACATTCAAGGAGTTTTCAAAAACCTTTTTATCAAAATTCTTCCTCATAGGATAGGATTTAAAAATTGGTTTAAATTGTTCTTTCCTTTGAACTTTCCTACTTAATCTTCTAAAAAATATGGTTATCTTCTTTTGGTTATTAATGTGCACCTTTTTATGGAAGCTTGTTTCATTCCTTCTTTATACCTCATTTCGAATTTTTACTAATATTTTTCCTTATAAAATTTAATTAATAATTAACATTTTTATTCATTACCTCCTAAATGTCACTCACTTTGTTCGTATTAAATGGATGTTATCGTAACAAACATTTCCTGATGACATTTATTTGCTTATTCAAATTTTTACCTATTTATCTTCTTTCTTGTTTTCCCATAATTACATTAATGGTCTCATTAATCTATTTAATTTCTTATAACTCCTCACTTATTGCACATTTATTGTCAATTACATTTTTAGTGTTACAACCTTTCCTTCTATTTTTTCTACCCTTATTATTTAATATGCTTATAGGGTCGAAAATTATAAGGAAGTTAGGTCCAACAAAGGAGTTACGTACTATTCAGCTTCTAGGGTGCTTTCATATGTTGTGGTCATGATCTTCTCAGTCCATTTCTTACGATATGATCTCTACACTATAAGTAATCGGAGTATGAGTATAAATTTAACTCTATTTATTTTTCCAACCCAAAGCCACTTCATCCATCCTTTCGGAATATGGTCGCAACTACTTCTGTATTCGGAATTTATAGAGTTAGGCGTAAAGTCAACATAAGTATATATATTTATAGTAAAACCTCTTGAAAAACCTTTTCAAAAATAATAAGTATGCCACTCATACGTATATTTTCCATATTGATCGGATAACCTATGCTCTGATACCAAATGTAAAATTCCATCTTGAAATTGACCTAAATTCCGACCCAAAAAAGACCCATCGAAACTTAGACCCATTTCAAAGACTGCCGTTGATTGGTAAAAAGAAAAACAATACAGACGTAAGGACCCGGAATTTTATCGCTTTAATTTGTGAATACTCGATTTTTTTAAATATTCAATTATACGGTTTTTATTAATGAAATAACTCTCTTTTGATTAATATGGGAAAAAAATCATTTTTGAATTTTGTTTACATAAATAAATAGTTTGGACAGAAATAAAAAATGTGACCAAAATTCGTTTCTTGGATTTTTGACTTTTTATAAAAATGATGTTGTCGCAATGTTATTGCACATATGTATGCACACTTTTACAAATATATAAACATGTCATATGTATTTAAAAGAAGATTTGAAAAAGTAAGTATGGTTTGAAAATTCAAAAGTAATTAATTAAGGTTAATAAAGTAAGATGTGACATATTCTTCTTATTTTAAGTTTAATGGACTTTGTAAAAGAGGATGTGATGTTTAAGTACATGTCATAATAAGAGTAGGATGTGTTGTCAAATTTTTAGAGAAGGGTATTAGCATTTTGTAAGGAGATGTAGTTTAGTAATCTACCATATTTTAATTTCTACAAAAACAACACACTTCTTCCATATATCACTTTGTTTCATTATTTTTTTTATTTCTTACTCTCTTCCTCTCCATTTCTTCACTATTTTCTCATTCTTGTTTTTCGAAGAAAATAAAATTAAGTTCACTTCTTTCCACTTTTAATTCAAAAAAATGTTGTTAAAACCACTTCTATCCATTTCCATCCTCAAAATAAGCAACTTCCACCACCACCAACACCTCCCCTCCTCTAGGCCGTGCATCCCCCACCATAAGCCGAGCCTATTTGGCACTTTGCCTTGGGTTGTGCACTCTAGGACACTTGCATGCACACGTGTGTTAATCATGTTGCATTTTTATAGTTTGAATGTTGATTTTTTTGGTGGTTGGTTTATGTTAACATATCACTTCATGTGGAGATGAGAACCTTATTTTGTTTTAGTTTTAAAAAGTGAAAAAATGTTGTAATAATTGCTTGCTTATGTTGTATGTAATTATCATTGTTTGGTTTGGTTCCCACTTAAAAGCTAATGACACAAATAACCATTTTATTATAGGTGACAAAACCAAAGAGAAAGGAAGTCGAAGTGCCTCTATAGTGAACAGATCATTATGAAAGCACTTCGAAGAATAAAAATGTGATATTTGTTTTGAATTATTACTTGTTAAGTATGATATGATAAAGTGGTTGTGTTTGTGAAAAATTAATTTTGCTTAAGTCATTGTGAGGACTCGTTTCTTCGACTCTCGAAAATCGACACTAATACATCCTCGGTATTCACATGCAATAAATCCAAGTGCCGAAGAAGCGGATTCTCAAGAGTAAGAAAGAAAAATAAAGACAAAACAGAATCTCACATATGTTATTTTAATAAAAACTTTACAGTATAAATTAAAATACATTTATCAGAGTTAAAAACATGGATAATTATAGATTCCTGTCCTTACAAGAGGAATACTATAACACAAGAGTGTGGTGAAAATAGACCAAAATCTTCAGAAAAATCTTTGAACTCCATGCTTCGAGCTCAATCTAGATTTCTTCTAAACTAAACCTAACTACTAGGCTGCTCGGGAAAACTAGGGCACCCAAAGTTTAAGGGATATGAAAAATTAACTCCGGGCCAGTCATGGGACTGGTGTGCGAAATCAAAATTACGTGCTTTGAAAACAAAAAGGTATCTCATAAGACCACGCTGCACATAAACACAAAACTGGTTTTTACCTTATGATAACCAAAACATTTTTATGTAAAGATACTTGATATTATTTCTAATGACATATCTTTGAAAACATTTCCAAGTAAACTTATTAATCTTAGCCGAAATTGTTACATTATTAAATTCCAACATACTAACCACAAACGTGGGTTCTACAAACAAAATGGCAGGCACTTATAGGTGAATGGATTTCCATACAAATGACTAGGCGAAGGGACTAACTTCTGGCAGTACATCTCTAAAGGAATGTACCGAGGCACAGAACATCGGCCCTCTACCAACACAAGATCGGCCTACTTTTCTTACTAGATAGTACCGAATATGTCATCACCTCGGTCGTTACCGACCTATCCGAGGGCCCTCACCCATACATATACAATAATTTAAAGTCGAACGACATAGCGTGTAGAAATATATCTAGAAGGGAATGATCGTATCGTAATGGTTGCGAACCACATAGCCTTGCCGCATCTACCCAGTTTCGGCCGTTTCCGGTTGTGAGGCTTGAGGTAACGATTACCTTTTACTTTGCACATCATCTTCCTTTGAATGCCACACTGCCATTCCATGGTCACACAACTGATTTCTATAAATGTATAACTCCTGAGCTCGTACGTCTCAGGAAAGGGGGCTAAGCTAAGAGAAGTTCCCTTCTCTTCCACCAAGAAGATAATACGGTCGTAGAGATCACTTATGTAACTAGAAATTCAACGTCAGACATTCATCCATACAAGTTCGTTCTGGGACTGAACGAAACCGAAGGTACTCTCCTACCACATCCCATTGGGGATTAACCCTAGGATTAGTAGCGAAAAGTCCTTGCAACCCAAAGAATTTTAGAAATGAAGGGACCACTGCTACTTTAGTATTTGGGAGCTAACCAGAATTATCAACAAGCAGTCCTTTCACCTCGAAAATCCTCAGTTTTAAACTTCATTTTCTTTATCAGGTCTTCATTTTTCGAACACATACATCGGTTCGAAGTGTTTTTCGGATAGGAATTACCCCAGATCCGACCCTGGTTCCTTCGAACCATTCATGGATAAAAAGAGGTTCTGTGAATAGGGAATCATTCTTTAATTGATTAAGTTCTTTTTATCGAAAATCTCTTTTGGAGATATATATTTCTAAGACATACTTTCCGGTATATACGGAAACGTTAAACCTCTCTTATCAAATCCTTTGATTACTTAAACCCTTTTTAATCTTGGAATATTTCCAAATCATTTCATTTTCTCACTTAGGAAAAAAATTCCAAATTATTTCATTTAAATCTTAACAATGATTTCCTAATTCAAAACTCATAATTTTGATTGAGTTAAAACCATGTTATCTAGGATGTCAATCCAAAACAAGTAAATATTAAGTGACCAGAATCTCTAGAAATCATTTAATTCTACTCAATATCAATTCCCGTATTCAACAAATACTATGGGCGGAATAATGGCGAAATCAACTTTTAAATTCCATGAATAGTACGCATTCCCTCTTCGGGCTTTAACACTAAGTATAAGAAGATCATCTCCATAAAATCAAAGTTGTATTTAATTTGGAAAATTTAAATCTTTTTATACTTAACTCGTTTTCGACATTTCGACCTTATCTATCCCTCGCTCAGAGCAGAGGCCTGGTGAGCCAGGGCACTGGTTGCTCCTGAACATCTCTTTAGTTTATGCACCTTACATCCGGATCTCACAAATAAAAAAGTCCAATCTACTCATCGGCTTTTAGAGCCAAGATTAAACCACTTAATTTATAATAGCTTTTCTTTATACCATCTATTTAAACTCTTTTAAATAAACCATAAAAATCCCAAAACATTATCTAAACACTTAATTATCCATTTGAAAGCACTTATAAAAGATTTGAAAAAGAATTGTTAAGTTTAAAGCTATATTTCAAATGTTATAGGAAAGTGCTGCGGAAAAGTGCTATGGAAAGTGCTTTTTAAGCTATGTTGATCAAAACGACTTTTTATTATCTGAAAATTCATTTTTAATACTCAAATTAGTTTTAAAACATTTTATAAAATTTATAAGATTTACTCAACATTTTAAAACAATTTTAAAATATCCTTTTCAAAGAAATCCGGTTTTGGATTCCGAACTGCAAAACCGCGATTTTTCCAAAAGCTTGTTTTACTCATATCTCAAAATCTACTCATTGAAATCTCGATTCTCTTTCTTCGTTGGAAAACTATGGATATAATAGTTCGAAAAATTCTTATCTCGAAGAATTCCGAGCTATATTCCATCTTTTACACTCATTTGGTTTTTATGGTGCGATATCGCGAATTGCCGTTATGCGACGCGCTTATTTTTGACTAAATTTTCCATTTCTTTTCAAACTTAACCAAAACACTTTTAAATGTTTATAAAACATTTCAAACTCATTTTAAACCATTTTTAAAGAGGTTTAAGATTCCATACATACTATTTCATTAATTCAAGGAAAGTGATTTCCTTTGTGCTTATCGATGTATATTTCTATGACTTGCATATATATATATATATATATATATATATTCAACATGCATATTTAAACAACCAAACTTGATGATCAAAGCATATTAAACATCCATTGCAAACATCATATCATCATCCAAAATATAATATAATAGGTTAAGAGTTCTCACCTTCAATTTCCCTTTGAGCTAATAGAAAATCGGGTATAGCTCCGCTATCACGAAATTAAACTCCACGAAATCGAGCTTTGGACCCTTGAAGTTGCTCGGCCTAGCCTTGGTGCTCACGTCCTAGGTGGTGTGGGGTGGTGGCCATGGACTTTGGAAGAGCAAAGGAGGTGTTTAGAACTAGTTTTGAGGTGGATCGATATTATAAACTAGCGTACACATTTCCCTCTTTTATTGATATATTTTTTCTATCTTTTCTAATATATTTTTGAATAAGAATCCATTAAAGAGACTCTTAGAAATCCTGAAAAGAAGAGGAAGAAGAACTGGAATGGTATTAGGATTTTTGTGAGAATAAGGGTGGTATTTATAGGAAAAACCTTAGAATAAAATATTATATTGCATAATTACCTAAATACCCCTAGCCCACACCCCTCCCCTAGCCTCTAGCACATGGCTCTCCCCCAAAGCCATGTGATGGTTGATGTGAGATGATGGTGTGGTACAATGAAGTGATGTTTGCTTTATGGTTACTTAACGGTTAAGCTTAGGAATTATTAAATCATTTTTGTAATATATATATATATATATATATATGTATGTATGTATGTGCATGTTATCATGTGCATGTGACATATATATGTATGTACATGTAGGTGCATAACACTTCGAATGTCTTCGAACAAATTTTGTTCGTTAAATCGTTGAAATCTGGAGAACCGATTATCGGTCACATTTTCACTTATTTATCAACGTACATATATTTGTAAACAAAATTAAAAAATAAATTATTTATAATTTTAAACTAATTAAAATGATCACATTTCATTTATAAAACCATATAAATTAATATTAAAAATTATTTACAAAAATTGCCATTATACTAAAGCGATATCGAATTTTCCTTATATTTTCAAATTAAATATATATCTTTATAAAACTATTACAAATGATTTATTATCACTTTATAACTATTCAAAATGAATTATCATCATTTAAAACAATTATTTGGACAATTAAAATAATTCTTAAATCATTAAATCTCAATTTAAATTAAATAAATCA
Source organism: Allium fistulosum (assembly GCA_030737815.1). NCBI lineage: Eukaryota > Viridiplantae > Streptophyta > Magnoliopsida > Asparagales > Amaryllidaceae > Allium > Allium fistulosum. Next base: position 1,117,972,896 of record CM060904.1, on the reverse strand, counting down.
ATTATTTAAATACAATGTTATTTTATCGATATAAATTTGGAGGAAAATATTTATAAGATTACTATTACTTATTATTACTTGAAACAAGATTATTCTTTTATTTGGATAAATTTAAAAATAAATCCAAGTTTTCAAAGTGATAAATTAGCAGGTCACTACAGATTCCCCTCCTTAAAAGAATTTCGTCCCCGAAATTACCCAAACAAAAACCCCAAAGGTTTGCCCTAAATATTTATTTTAAATTTATACCCGTATGATGTATATAGATCACTTGTACGCATAGCCGATTCGATCTTCTATTCGAATCCACAACGTTACTTCTGAACCAGCATGGATCCCCCGATCCTCTAGTGTAGACTCTGACCAGGCTTCTTGATCAGAACTTTAGTTCTCCTTGCACAGCTCTCAACTATGATAGAAAACTCTAAGTATCTAACCACAAACCCTCATCGATGTTCGTCGTCAAGAATCGAGTAATAAATCCTTTTCGGATAAGTGTCAAACACGTCGAAGTTCTGCCCTCGAATCTTAGCTTAAATCGTGCGATGAAACAATCTATATACTTCCTATGTATTTATTAACTCTTCGAAATTTTTATGAAAACATTTCATAAAAATTCCATTCTATATTCAAACTTTTTATAAAGATACTTCTTTACACATAACCATTTTACATTTTTATTTCCATATATTTCCACTTTAAGAAAACATTTCTTTTCAAAAAATAAACATCCTTTTATTATATTACATTTCTAAACGTATCTTAGTGGTTTTCTGGAAAACATATTTTTCAAAATAATTTATTAATTTGATAAATCACTATAAACTTTCTTTAGCTAATATCAAATGTGAAAACATTCATTATTTAGTTAAAACTTTCTTTATAAATTAATATTCCTTTATTAATTAAAACTTCCTTTATATATATTCTATTTATTTATACCAGTTTTTAGTACTTAAAAAGTATTTATATATACTTATTCAAATGTTATAAGTATATTTAACAAGTTTTTCTTACTTCAAAATACAATCAAAGTGATTAAATCAATTATTACCAACACATTGTTATAATGAACTTCTGTTTTCTTTTATAATTTGAACTCATAACATTTCTATCTTTATATAAAAGATTCCAATATTTTTTATTATCTTTAAAATCTCATTATTAATGATTTAAATATACCTTTAAAATTTCTTCCAAAGTGTCATTCAAGGGTTTAAAAACAAATGTTGTTAAAACGTCGTTTACTACAAACCCAAAAGCATTCATTAATAAATTTAAATATTTATTTTAAAGATTGGTACTAATGAGAAGTTAGGACAACATCATATTATAAATTCATACATGCTTACATCATTTAAAAATTTCGAAGCTTGGGTCCAAAAAGAAAATTTTCCCTCCCTTCCTTACTCTAATACGATTCAAAACACTAAATCAAAAATAAAAATCCCACCCATACTCATACATACTAGAATTATCCTTAATTCCCCAAACGTTACTCCTATTCTTCCGAGTCCAAAGATAATGGTGGACTCCAACATCTCAGGTCAATCATCACTTCACCTTCTCCTTCTTCATCGCTATCCAATTTGTCGTCGGCCTCATTACCATCTTCCTCATGTACCTCTTCCATTCCCTGGAGTAGCCATGGTTGGTTCCATGGGACATGCCCCATGCTGACTGGTATTCAAAGAATGACTCTTCCTTCTTCTAACTTATCCAAGCGTTGCACGTTTTCCTCGAAAGGGTTCTCAAATTCTTCGACCCCCTCCTCTTCTTCTTCTTCTTCTATTGCTTCTTCATTGTCGCATTTTTTCTCGTTCCATTTTATATGTGAACTGGATGATCCCTCCTGCCATACGACATGTTCCCCGTCCATATCCCATATTACATTGCTACATTCGCTTGATATGATAACATTAGGGTCTTCCATCGCCTCTGATTCTTCCTCCATACGCTATATTTCCTCTTCCATGGGTGCTGATTCTTCTTCCATCGGCTCAATCTCTTCTATTGGTTCCAAAATGGAGCTACCAGGATCTGCTATCCAATCCCCCGAGGCTTGCCTAGTTTTATCGTCATTAGAGATCATAATTTCTTTTGGAGCTGGGGGCGGTATAAGAATTTCGGCCATAGGATATCCATCTTCACCCCTCCGAGTGTATGAGGGCATATTCTTCCTCGATTGGAAACCAACCATTGCTAGGTGGATATTCTGACTACTCCTCTTCGTCGCTAGAGATAATAATGAGGCTATCCTTCTCACTCCAATTCGCTCTAAAAGACTCGCCTTTCGCATAACTTCCCCCATACGATTTCTACAAGGCAAATAATTATTCTTTTAGACACAAGTAGTAGGTAATTTGCTAGCGTATTCTTAGGAAGAGAGGTTTGGTCAATACTCATAGTTGCTTTTGACCACCTCTTAGCCACCACCACCTTCATCTACTTCAACTTTGGCTGCCCCTTTCACTACTGTCCAGATCTAACCTTACATGAAGACCCCACGGTCGAGCCTATATGTGGTCATAGCAAAGCCAAAATGCACCAAAAACCTCACCTATTTGCCTTGAACTCATGTATGCTCCATGTTGTAACTCTTCCACCACCTTCATCCACTTGTTGCCTTGCCTATATGATGTTAAACCTGACCTATATGATTCCATACCTGAGCCAAAGCATCATCATAGCTGAGCATAAGGTCCCTAGGCCGTGCATTTGAATGGTTGAGGCAAGGTCAAGTCATCTATTTCTTTGTTGCTTCTTATTTCAAATTGTTTCTATACATAGTTTGTGTTGAATATCTATTTATGGTTGTCTTGTTTTATTGTCTTGTTTATTTGTTGCATACAAGATCTTCATCAAGGATATCCATACATCTAAATCAAATCGTGCTTGTCGTGCCTTTGTTGTGTCAGTGTTGTGTGCTTTGGTGGATATCTCCAGCTATGAACAGGTGAGTAATTCTCACCAGACGATGTGTACTTATATAACTAGTAAACTGACACCATTTGAATCTGTAAAATTTTATCATCCTGTTATAATTATTATATTATGATCATATAATATTTACCCTGTTATTATATATGTTATATCATCTATTACTGTTATTTCATGCTATTCTGTTATTTATATCAGTTTATCACACTGCAAGTTCCCTGTAGACTAGAATTACTATGGGTTGAAATGATACATACCCGAACGGACTTTAGAATAAGGGAAAATCGTTATGGGCTGAAATGATAGGCCTGAGCGGTTTTCATTTCATTCATTTTACTTGGGACTGCGGGTTTGAAATGATAGAACCCGGTTTTTCTTTGTAAATTGCGGATTGAAATGATATATATCCGTATCACTTGACCTAGGCTAGAAAACTATATACAGGCCCGTGGTTTATATAATATTTTCTTAAATGTTTCAAAATATTTTAAAATGTGAAATTTATAATATTTTGATTTAAATTTAATTAAAAATGACTTTTATAAAAATATTAATGATTTTCTATAAATTAAATAATGAATAAAGTAAATGGTGAAGTAGAATTTGAAATATAAGTAAATTTTGGAATTTATGTTTTGTTTTAAAAAGGAAATTATGTAAAGTAAGGAAAATATAATATTTTGATTTAAAAATGTATTTTAAATGATTTTATAAAATTTATAATGATTTTTTGAATAAGTTAAAATGTTAAACAAATGAAGGTTTAAGTAAATTTTGAAATATAGCTTAAATTGGGAAATTTTGAATTTTGTTTAAAAGGTGAAATTTTAATTAAGTAAAATAAACGGGAATAAGTTATATTTTGGAAATTTAAACTTAATTGTTAAGTTAATAATTTAATTAAAGAAATGGAATTTAATAATTGAATTTAAATAATAAATTATGTTAACACTTGATTTTCGGATGAAATTGAACTTTATAAAAATCATAAAAAATAAGAGTATTGAAATGATGATTTTAAAATGTGAAATATATGATTTTTATAATTAAAAGTTAATTGTTTGTGAAATGGTAATTAAAACTCTGAACTTGATTTGACCGCATTTTGAAATGTAAGTAAAAGGTATTACAGCATTTTGTAAATGTTGTAGTTGTTTTAAATGAACTAAAAGGTTAATTTGAAATAAAGGCTATTATAGCACTTTGTAAGTGCTATAGTGGTTAAACTTAACATTAAAGTTTATTTGGAATTTAAAGGAAATCTATTACAGCATTTAAATGTTGTCTTTTGTTAAATGAAGCATTTTATAAGTGCTACAGAAAACTATATTTTTGCTGTTTTAATAAAATTTGATGAAAAATAATCTTTGGAAAATGATAAGATTTTGGGAATTTAATATTAAATTTCAAAAGATAATGAAGAGACATTTAAATGGTTTTAAATAGTTTTAAATGGTTTTAAATGGAAGAATTTAATTTTTAAATGTGAGATTGAAAATGGTAATTTATCCCAAAATGAAATGAATGATTTAAATGGTATTTAAATGAATTAAATGAATGATGTTTTGAATAATATTTTGATATTTTAAATAATATTTGATTTCTGATTTATTTAAATTATTTTATAAAATGAATATTTAAAATATATATTATTTGAGTTTATTTAAATGATATTGGATTTATGAAATGTGGGATATTTAAGCTTTGAATTATTTTAAAAATTGAATAGTTTATTTTGTGGACCAAATCTATATTTGAAATTGATAAGATTTGAAATGGTTGGTGATAAACTGTAATTGAATCGAAACTTTGGAAATTTAATACCTGATTTGAAATCTTAATAATTTCACTTTTACATGAATTTAAATGAATTAATTTGTTGGAATATAAATTATTTAAAGGTGATTGGAAATAAAAATAAATGAATGATATCTTTGAATTTAAAAGTATTTAAAGTTGAATATTTATGTAACGACCCAGAATTTCGAACGAATTAAATTGGAAATATTTAATTAATTTTCAATATTTGAACGATGATTTAATTTGAATTCCCGATATAAGTTAAAAATTGGCGATTTAATTTTTATAATTTAATCTATTGAACTGAATAAAAATTTGAATCTTCAAATTTAAGTTAAAGAAAAATATTTCGAAAGCTTGTAAAATCTATAAAGATAATACTGAAGATAATAGAAGCTTCAGAATCGAATTTGAAGATGATTTGATCAGTTTTGAAATTTATATCGTTTAACCGATATTTGAAAATAGTCATTTTTCAAACAGTCTCGGAATTGGACGAAACCAGTTTCCTTGGGTCCGTAATATTGTATTATTACCGGATTTCAAATTTCGTATTTTTCAGAGTTGTTATGTGAGCACACGATAGACAAACGCGTTGAATAAAATGAAATTCAATTTAAATTTAAAACTTAAAAATTAAGTCAAACCTCAGCACGTCATCTCCCTAAATCTACGCCGAAAATCACGAAGCTGATCGTGCGAAGCATCCCTTCTTCCCTTTGTAAATACCACTCTGTTCAACGGATTCAAAACGAAAACAACTTTCGTTCGAAATCAATTTATGGCCGAGAAAATAGTTAACAAATCTCGTTCGTTTCCCCTCTTTCCAATTCATTCGTTATAAAATCAAAACAAAATCGCGACCTCAACAATCATGGCCGCCCCTATTTTCGAATTCGTTCGAATCAGATTATTTTCGTGGCCGAAGGCCTGGGAGGCACGGCGGCATGGATCGAGGCGACGACATTCGCGTAGCAGTGGAGGGTCGTGAAGGCGGAAGGCGATGGGGCTCGAACGCGAGCACGTGGAAGCAAGCGTCAACGAAGTGATGGCGCGACTCTGGAGAAGGGAGGCGCGCGCGTGGGCGTAGGCGCGATTCAAGTGGGGGCGACGCGCGAGTGCAGTCGAGGATTGGGAGGAGGAGCTGGCGCTCTCGCGTGGTGACGAGCAAGATTCGCGTACGAGGGCGACGAAGTGAAGGCGGCGCACTGTGAAGGCATCGATGAGGAGGCACGTACTACTGGAGCCGGAGGCGAAGCTAGGGTTTTATCGCGATTGGTTGGGGCTCGAGTTCGAGCACGATGATGCAGTGGTTGATCGATTTCGATCAGGGTTCGATGTCAGTGAGGTTAAAATCGAGAAAACGAAACTGAAATGAAAATGGAAGGCAAAATAAAAGGCTAAGGTGAGATTTTCTCACTCGAAGGAAATTTGATTTTACAGTTATTATTGACTGTTTGATTTCTATTTGGATGTGCTATTAGATATGATAGGATATATCTATATATATAGCAGTATATACATATTGGCATATGTATATATTGGATTGATGATTTCCCGCCTCGTATAGCGGATGAGACCCTATTGCGCCGTTAGTAAGCGGATTTATAAAAACCCATATACCGCGATAATTCCGTACTGGAGCAGAATTGGTATTGTGCTGACGTCTTTGGATGCAGGGAAACAGGTTGGAGGGATCCAACTGGACCCCTCACATTGATTAAATTTATTTCTATTGTGATATGAATCTGTGAATGATTTTATAGTGATGCTATAAATCATATTGATATCTGGAAATTGTTTGAAAGCTAAAATTTAGCTGAATGGATGTTTCGACATCATTGGATTCCAAAGATAAACGAAATGGAATTTTTGAAATTCAAGTAGAAAATTTCTAAGTGAATCAATTTTTGAAATTGAATAAATCCGAAGAAAGGAATTTTAAAGTATAAAAAAGTTAATTTTTATATTCTTATCGAATTTATTCCAGAATCAAGTGAAAACGTTAAGTAAATGAATTTCGTATAATAGTGATTTTAAATTGAAGAATTTAATAAAAATTTGGAAATCCAAATTTGAAATTTAAATTTGTAAATTGAAATGATTTGGGAAATCAATGTAAAATGATTTCAATTTGAAGAATCTATTTAAAAACAGGATATCGAATAATTTGAAAAGAATAAGGAATTTATTTTAGTAGTGAAAATAAATTTAGAAATCAATTTGTAATTGATTTGGAATTGAAGTAGAATTAGAAATAATTTGAAATTCGATTTTAGATTTAAAAGTGAATATTTGGAAAATGAATCCAATTGAAATAAGGGAATGTGAATTTAAAATGGAAACGATGTTAAAATGATTTATAAAGGAATAAACTTTACAGTTGTAAAGTTTTAAAAGAACGATTTTTGAAAATAAAGGAATTATAAGTTATTAACTTATAATTTGGATTGTTGGTATAAAGTTTGAGGTACAAATCGAATTGTGAATAAAATGAGATTTATAAATTGAAGCTTTATAAATAGAAATAGAATTTATAAACGTTGTTTTATAAATTCGAAATCAATTGGATTTGATAAATTAAATATAGGAGATTATCAAAGAAGATATATTCGCGATTTTGGATAGCGAATTATTATTGAAATAAAACGTGTAGAAAATAGTGAAATGTAATTAGTGAAGTATATTCACGGTTTTGGACAGTGAATATATTGTTAAGTAAAATGGATATGGTTTTGGAAAAGTGATATTTGAAATGAAGTAAATCGTTTTAAAAGATGTTTTAAAACGGGTGAACTATCGAAATCATAGATTTCAACATTTATTGTTGAAATAGACGTTTTCGAGAAATATAAGGAAATGATGGACTATAACACTGTTGTTATAGTAAATGATTTTCGGAAGAAAATGTTTTGATGTAGTATTGGGATTTATATATCCATCTTAAATCCGAATCCCTATACTATTGATTTCGAGTCGTCGTAACGATGTTTTACGCAACATTCGTTTTGACTCAAATAAATGTTGTTATAATAAATGATTTCCTTAAAGAACGAATCTATACTTAAATTTGATTTAAGTATATCGAATATTTTCCAAGTGTTGAAAATGAATAATTGTGAAATACTTATTATTTAATAAGTATGGAAATGCTTTTCCAATATGAAATGAACTGTTTTGAGATTTTATCTTTGAAAAGATAAATTGAAATGTAGAAGTTGATTTGAAATTATTTTCAAATGATTGAAGTGTGGAAATAATATATCTAGTAAAGATATTTTTGAAGATGAAATAATTTGGAAAATTATTTGGAATCTGATGATGTCGCGCATCTTTATTGATAGTTAAATAACCGACTATCGATAATTACCTTAAATAGGTATTTGTTGTGAATGGGATGAATTTGAATGCCACACTTATTTTTGAATAATCGCTCACTATTCGGGTTAGCCGGGAAAGGACCATGGGGTCGTATAACCCATTCCGAATATGTGATACGTCGTTATGAATCGCATTTGAAGACCGGTGTTGAAGACCGGATATTTTTGAAAACGGAAGGATTACCGTCGAGTTACTCTACACCGACTGATCTTCGGTTTAGAGGTTTTATCACCCTTAGTGACGGGAAGTCCTGACGCGATTGAAAATTATCCGGAATTGCAAGGGCTTCGTGAGAAGTGCCTTCGGTTCTGTTCGATCCCGGAACAGACTTGTATGGATTGTGTGTCTGACGTTACAATTTGAGATATAAAGCTGATTTCTTTCAAATACATTTCTGTTGGTGGCGGAGAATTTATTCTCTTAGCTTAACACCCTTCTCTGAGACGTACGAGCTCAGAGGTTATGTAGTTGAAATTTATCAGCGATATATCCCAATTTGGTAACGTGGCATACTGAGTGTTGCTGTGAAATGGTCAGTGTTTGATCATTTGTGATATGATCATTTGTTTGATCTTATATCTTTGTGATCATAGGTTGATCATTTTGTTTGACCCGAAGCAGGGCTTTTTGTAGAAAGCGTAGCTTTGTGGACGAGACTTCATCGAGCCTCACACCCCGGAAATGGTCGAAACAGGAAGGATGCAGCAAGGTTCTAGGGAGTAGCGCCCCTTAGTGTATGTCATTCCTTCTGGATAAAGGTGGTATCATGGTATGTAGCCCAGATACTTAACCTCTGTGGTTACTGCATTATTTTTTCTATGTGGTTTGTTGCGAATCGGGGATCCTCGGGAAGATCGGTGACGATCGGGGGATGGCATACGCGTGTCAGTAGTTACCTATTTTTGCAGAGGTAACCCGGCCTTGTGTTGGCAGAGATCCGGTTAGGTTCTCGGGTCGTCTATTCCAGGGACGTACCCATCGTGGATAGGAAGTTCCTTAGCCTGACCATTTGTTGGAAATTCAAAGAAACAATACGTGACGTGTACGGTTTTAGTTGTATTACCTGCTATGGAATGTGGCGGTAACCTGCTATTGAACATAGTAGCTATAGTAGGCATAAGTGCGGAATGCCTATGCTGGCTAAGATTAATATTATACTTTCGAAATGATTTCTACACTATGCACTAATAATAATATCAAAATGATTTGATTTTGCGTAGTAAGCATCTTTGACTATCATAAGAAGAAATCTCCTCCAATTCTGCGTTTGCATTGTGTGTGTGGTGGGAGGTCTTATGGTAGTTTCATTTTCCAAAAGCATGGCGAATTGACATTAAAATTATCCTGTTGTTTATTTTAAAAAAATAACTGTTTTACGATCTCACACCAGTCACCATGACTGACTCGGAGTTTATTGTTTCCCTTCTAAACTCTGGGTGCCCACAAATTTCCACACGGGCAGTCTAGAGTTAGATTATCAGGATTATCAGGATATTCTGGAGCTTTGGAGATATTCTGGATGACGAGACGTAGTATTTGTATCTGATAGTATTTATTCCGCTGTGTATTCTGTATGAGGACAAGTTTATATAACTGTCCATTGTTGTATATTGACTCTGATGATTGATGTATGTATAAAATGATATAGTTCTTTGTTTTAAAAGACTAGTAATTATCTATTGTATATTGTTCCGCTGCGATATGTGAGATTCTGATATTGTCTCTGTTCTGTGTTTCTATTGATGTCGTTCAGATGTTTTCTGTTGTTCTTCTTCTTTCTTTCTTCTCTTTTTCTTCTATCTCCTTCTTCTTCTACTTTTTCTTTTTCTTAAAACCCTCACTATTGGAGTTTCCGGCACTCGATTGCTCGGCAGTCGATAAAGTGAGTATCGATGTCGAATTTTCGAAAGTCGAAAATTTCAGGATGTGACAAAGTGGTATCAGAGCATATGGTTAAGCGACAACCCTGCTTTGTTGGGTGTTACTCATTAGAGATAGAGTCAGTAGTACTCTAGAATGAGTTGAGTGTAATAATAGATATGAGCGCGTATTTGTTATTGAATATATCAAATTGTTTTATATTGTGATGATTGATTTATTGAGTGGTATATGGATTCTGGTCAATACGAGTAATTAACGATCATTGATAGGGATCTCTAAACACTCGAATAGAACAATTCGGCACAATATTGTTTTAAATAGGGTGAATGGAATAATTTTACCCAAATCTATTTTTGTATAGAAAAGAAATGATTTTCTGTAAATTATTACAGTATATGGTTGCATGGATGTTAGGATAGTGATAATGTGGAAATGTTATCATTAAATTTGAAATTGAATAAGAAACTGAAATTATAACTCCAAAGTTAAGAAATAAAATTCATATACAAATGAAATTTGAGAATATAAATTATAAATGTGATTTATAAATGAAACAGAATTCCAGAGAAGTTTTGGAAATGTTTTGAAAGGAAATTTTGGAGATTTGAAAGTTTAAATCTTTTTGATTTGAAAATGAATTTCGAAGGTTTGAAAAATATTTTGGAGAGTTGAAAGCTCTAAACTCTTTTCGGTCGCTGGAAAATAATTCCGATGATGATCGCGACATCACCGGTGTTCATTTTCGGGTTTCCAAAAGAGGAATTGCTGCCGATTGTTTTAAATGGAAGAGTCTGGAAAATTTGGATTTTGTTTTAGAAAATTCAAAAGATAAATTTGAATTGTTTTCAAAATGGTTTTGAAAGGTTGAAAAGACTCTGGAATACTGTATAAAAATATTTATGGAATATGATTGAATTGATAACTTATACAAATAGAAATTGTTAATGTAAATTATGTAATTGTGATTGGAATTAAAGTTCATTAACAAATGAAATCTATAAATGTGAATTGAAAGTATAAGGAAATAAATTCATATATGAACAAAGATTTTGAATATGAATTGTAAATATGATTCATAAACGAAAATAGAATCCCAAGAAGATAATTGAGAATAAAATTCCTAAATGAAATGGAATTGTGAATGTGAATGTATAAATGATTGTATAAATCAAGATGTAAATAAGTTGATAACTTATAGAATATTTGAAATTAGATTGGAATTGTGAATTGAACTCGAATGAGAAATTGAAATGTGAAATGTAATTCAAATGAAATTTGAAATGAAAAAAAATTGAATGGATATGAATTCATTTTGTTTAAAAACGAATGTAACTTCAACCGTAAATATATAAGCATATATTGAAAATTTTGTAATAGAATTTGCAAATTGGATTGAATGCTGTAACTAGATATAATGGCTAGTAGATATACAGGTGTTATAAATTGGATTTGATCTTCAAAGATGAATTTGAATTGCTCGAAAAAGGTACGTATTTGAATTATAATATGAGTTTTTGATGATTTCTGGTCTAGCCGCTTGGCTTTTTCTTTTTCTTTTTGAAATCTGAGAGTCCGTAGGGACATTTTGTAGTCGTACCGTATTAGCCGCGCAAAGGAGACGCTGGCGAAATTTTTCGGAAATTTAGAGTGTTAGAAAATTTTTGAGAAATTTTTGAAAGTTTAAATTTGAATTTAAACTTAAATTTGAATTGTTAAGCAAACAATGTTGTTTTGAACTTAGAGTTGAAGTTGAAATTTAGTTGAATTGATAACGAATCTTTAGTAGGAAGATTTGTTTTGATAAATTGATAAAACTATTGAATGTTGAAAAATAGTAGACGTGTTAAGGGCTCTTTTTTCCTAACTTGTAATTTCGAGGACGAAATTCTTTTAAGGGGGGAAATTTGTAACGACCCAGAATTTCGAACGAATTAAATTGGAAATATTTAATTAATTTTCAATATTTGAACGATGATTTAATTTGAATTCCCGATATAAGTTAAAAATTGGTGATTTAATTTTTATAATTTAATCTATTGAACTGAATAAAAATTTGAATCTTCAAATTTAAGTTAAAGAAAAATATTTCGAAAGCTTGTAAAATCTATAAAGATAATACTGAAGATAATAGAAGCTTCAGAATCGAATTTGAAGATGATTTGATCAGTTTTGAAATTTATATCGTTTAACCGATATTTGAAAATAGTCATTTTTCAAACAGTCTCGGAATTGGACGAAACCAGTTTCCTTGGGTCCGTAATATTGTATTATTACCGGATTTCAAATTTCGTATTTTTCAGAGTTGTTATGTGAGCACACGATAGACAAACGCGTTGAATAAAATGAAATTCAATTTAAATTTAAAACTTAAAAATTAAGTCAAACCTCAGCACGTCATCTCCCTAAATCTACGCCGAAAATCACGAAGCTGATCGTGCGAAGCATCCCTTCTTCCCTTTGTAAATACCACTCTGTTCAACGGATTCAAAACGAAAACAACTTTCGTTCGAAATCAATTTATGGCCGAGCAAATAGTTAACAAATCTCGTTCGTTTCCCCTCTTTCCAATTCATTCGTTATAAAATCAAAACAAAATCGCGACCTCAACAATCATGGCCGCCCCTATTTTCGAATTCGTTCGAATCAGATTATTTTCGTGGCCGAAGGCCTGGGAGGCACGGTGGCATGGATCGAGGCGACGACATTCGCGTAGCAGTGGAGGGTCGTGAAGGCGGAAGGCGATGGGGCTCGAACGCGAGCACGTGGGAGCAAGCGACAACGAAGTGATGGCGCGACTCTGGAGAAGGGAGGTGCGCGCGTGGGCGTAGGCGCGATTCAAGTGGGGGCGACGCGCGAGTGCAGTCGAGGATTGGGAGGAGGAGCTGGCGCTCTCGCGTGGTGACGAGCAAGATTCGCGTACGAGGGCGACGAAGTGAAGGCGGCGCACTGTGAAGGCATCGATGAGGAGGCACGTACTACTGGAGCCGGAGGCGAAGCTAGGGTTTTATCGCGATTGGTTGGGGCTCGAGTTCGAGCACGATGATGCAGTGGTTGATCGATTTCGATCAGGGTTCGATGTCAGTGAGGTTAAAATCGAGAAAACGAAACTGAAATGAAAATGGAAGGCAAAATAAAAGGCTAAGGTGAGATTTTCTCACTCGAAGGAAATTTGATTTTACAGTTATTATTGACTGTTTGATTTCTATTTGGATGTGCTATTAGATATGATAGGATATATCTATATATATAGCAGTATATACATATTGGCATATGTATATATTGGATTGATGATTTCCCGCCTCGTATAGCGGATGAGACCCTATTGCGCCGTTAGTAAGCGGATTTATAAAAACCCATATACCACGATAATTCCGTACTGGAGCGGAATTGGTATTGTGCTGACGTCTTTGGATGCAGGGAAACAGGTTGGAGGGATCCAACTGGACCCCTCACATTGATTAAATTTATTTCTATTGTGATATGAATCTGTGAATGATTTTATAGTGATGCTATAAATCATATTGATATCTGGAAATTGTTTGAAAGCTAAAATTTAGCTGAATGGATGTTTCGACATCATTGGATTCCAAAGATAAACGAAATGGAATTTTTGAAATTCAAGTAGAAAATTTCTAAGTGAATCAATTTTTGAAATTGAATAAATCCGAAGAAAGGAATTTTAAAGTATAAAAAAGTTAATTTTTATATTCTTATCGAATTTATTCCAGAATCAAGTGAAAACGTTAAGTAAATGAATTTCGTATAATAGTGATTTTAAATTGAAGAATTTAATAAAAATTTGGAAATCCAAATTTGAAATTTAAATTTGTAAATTGAAATGATTTGGGAAATCAATGTAAAATGATTTCAATTTGAAGAATCTATTTAAAAACAGGATATCGAATAATTTGAAAAGAATAAGGAATTTATTTTAGTAGTGAAAATAAATTTAGAAATCAATTTGTAATTGATTTGGAATTGAAGTAGAATTAGAAATAATTTGAAATTCGATTTTAGATTTAAAAGTGAATATTTGGAAAATGAATCCAATTGAAATAAGGGAATGTGAATTTAAAATGGAAACGATGTTAAAATGATTTATAAAGGAATAAACTTTACAGTTGTAAAGTTTTAAAAGAACGATTTTTGAAAATAAAGGAATTATAAGTTATTAACTTATAATTTGGATTGTTGGTATAAAGTTTGAGGTACGAATCGAATTGTGAATAAAATGAGATTTATAAATTGAAGCTTTATAAATAGAAATAGAATTTATAAACGTTGTTTTATAAATTCGAAATCAATTGGATTTGATAAATTAAATATAGGAGATTATCAAAGAAGATATATTCGCGATTTTGGATAGCGAATTATTATTGAAATAAAACGTGTAGAAAATAGTGAAATGTAATTAGTGAAGTATATTCACGGTTTTGGACAGTGAATATATTGTTAAGTAAAATGGATATGGTTTTGGAAAAGTGATATTTGAAATGAAGTAAATCGTTTTAAAAGATGTTTTAAAACGGGTGAACTATCGAAATCATAGATTTCAACATTTATTGTTGAAATAGACGTTTTCGAGAAATATAAGGAAATGATGGACTATAACACTGTTGTTATAGTAAATGATTTTCGGAAGAAAATGTTTTGATGTAGTATTGGGATTTATATATCCATCTTAAATCCGAATCCCTATACTATTGATTTCGAGTCGTCGTAACGATGTTTTACGCAACATTCGTTTTGACTCAAATAAATGTTGTTATAATAAATGATTTCCTTAAAGAACGAATCTATACTTAAATTTGATTTAAGTATATCGAATATTTTCCAAGTGTTGAAAATGAATAATTGTGAAATACTTATTATTTAATAAGTATGGAAATGCTTTTCCAATATGAAATGAACTGTTTTGAGATTTTATCTTTGAAAAGATAAATTGAAATGTAGAAGTTGATTTGAAATTATTTTCAAATGATTGAAGTGTGGAAATAATATATCTAGTAAAGATATTTTTGAAGATGAAATAATTTGGAAAATTATTTGGAATCTGATGATGTCGCGCATCTTTATTGATAGTTAAATAACCGACTATCGATAATTACCTTAAATAGGTATTTGTTGTGAATGGGATGAATTTGAATGCCACACTTATTTTTGAATAATCGCTCACTATTCGGGTTAGCCGGGAAAGGACCATGGGGTCGTATAACCCATTCCGAATATGTGATACGTCGTTATGAATCGCATTTGACGACCGGTGTTGAAGACCGGATATTTTTGAAAACGGAAGGATTACCGTCGAGTTACTCTACACCGACTGATCTTCGGTTTAGAGGTTTTATCACCCTTAGTGACGGGAAGTCCTGACGCGATTGAAAATTATCCGGAATTGCAAGGGCTTCGTGAGAAGTGCCTTCGGTTCTGTTCGATCCCGGAACAGACTTGTATGGATTGTGTGTCTGACGTTACAATTTGAGATATAAAGCTGATTTCTTTCAAATACATTTCTGTTGGTGGCGGAGAATTTATTCTCTTAGCTTAACACCCTTCTCTGAGACGTACGAGCTCAGAGGTTATGTAGTTGAAATTTATCAGCGATATATCCCAATTTGGTAACGTGGCATACTGAGTGTTGCTGTGAAATGGTCAGTGTTTGATCATTTGTGATATGATCATTTGTTTGATCTTATATCTTTGTGATCATAGGTTGATCATTTTGTTTGACCCGAAGCAGTGCTTTTTGTAGAAAGCGTAGCTTTGTGGACGAGACTTCATCGAGCCTCACATCCCGGAAATGGTCGAAACAGGAAGGATGCAGCAAGGTTCTAGGGAGTAGCGCCCCTTAGTGTATGTCATTCCTTCTGGATAAAGGTGGTATCATGGTATGGAGCCCAGATACTTAACCTCTGTGGTTACTGCATTATTTTTTCTATGTGGTTTGTTGCGAATCGGGGATCCTCGGGAAGATCGGTGACGATCGGGGGATGGCATACGCGTGTCAGTAGTTACCTATTTTTGCAGAGGTAACCCGGCCTTGTGTTGGCAGAGATCCGGTTAGGTTCTCGGGTCGTCTATTCCAGGGACGTACCCATCGTGGATAGGAAGTTCCTTAGCCTGACCATTTGTTGGAAATCCAAAGAAACAATACGTGACGTGTACGGTTTTAGTTGTATTACCTACTATGGAATGTGGCGGTAACCTGCTATTGAACATAGTAGCTATAGTAGGCATAAGTGCGGAATGCCTATGCTGGCTAAGATTAATATTATACTTTCGAAATGATTTCTACACTATGCACTAATAATAATATCAAAATGATTTGATTTTGCGTAGTAAGCATCTTTGACTATCATAAGAAGAAATCTCCTCCAATTCTGCGTTTGCATTGTGTGTGTGGTGGGAGGTCTTATGGTAGTTTCATTTTCCAAAAGCATGGCGAATTGACATTAAAATTATCCTGTTGTTTATTTTAAAAAAATAACTGTTTTACGATCTCACACCAGTCACCATGACTGACTCGGAGATTATTGTTTCTTTTCTAAACTCTGGGTGCCCACAAATTTCCACACGGGCAGTCTAGAGTTAGATTATCAGGATTATCAGGATATTCTGGAGCTTTGGAGATATTCTGGATGACGAGACGTAGTATTTGTATCTGATAGTATTTATTCCGCTGTGTATTCTGTATGAGGACAAGTTTATATAACTGTCCATTGTTGTATATTGACTCTGATGATTGATGTATGTATAAAATGATATAGTTCTTTGTTTTAAAAGACTAGTAATTATCTATTGTATATTGTTCCGCTGCGATATGTGAGATTCTGATATTGTCTCTGTTCTGTGTTTCTATTGATGTCGTTCAGATGTTTTCTGTTGTTCTTCTTCTTTCTTTCTTCTCTTTTTCTTCTATCTCCTTCTTCTTCTACCTTTTCTTTTTCTTAAAACCCTCACTATTGGAGTTTCCGGCACTCGATTGCTCGGCAGTCGATAAAGTGAGTATCGATGTCGAATTTTCGAAAGTCGAAAATTTCAGGATGTGACAATTTAGATCTGAACTCAAATGATATTTTGATAATAAAATGATTTGAAATGAAGTTTTGGAAAGATATGATATTTTGATATATTAAGGTGGTTTGAAATGATTTGATCTTTATTCTGATAAATATTTGAATTTGAAAATGATATTTTATTTTTGAAATATAAAATATTATTTTAAAAAGTGAGTATATGTTTGAATTGGAAATGATATGGTATTGTTTTGAATATAGTTTTGAAATAAAATGGTTTGGTTTAGAAGTATAAACTATTTTGAAAGGAATATAGTTTTGAAATGAAATGAATTGATTTTTGAAGTATAAATACAATTTTTAAATTATAACCACGGGTTATAATAACGATTGGTTGGCAAAGAGACCGGGATCAGATATCTGGCATACTCTCTGTCGATACCGAAAACCACTTTGACAACTGTGTACGCGGTGGAGATTCCAGAATGAAGTAGGATGGTAACGACGTTCCTAAGGTACATTTCGTGGACCTAACTCCCGTGAGTTAGCTTAAGGTGGCTAAAACAGGAGCGATCTCGGGCCAAAGGAGGTAGCACCTCTGGTCGGACACACTTCTTCGAACCATTCTATTACTGTTGTGATCGATTGGGTGCACCCCTTGATTTTGGAGTGTTGTTCGAGGTGGGCGTAGTGGCTGCTACGTTACCACCAGCCCGTGTGCGTAATTGGTATATCTACCCTGGCATTCTCTTGTGTGCCATGTCACCTACCATACCGAGCCTTTACAACGAGTTTGTTTTTCTCCCGTAGCCCGTGTGGTATCCTCTGACAGTCCCCCGGAGTGGAGATGGCATGATATTGGATGGACTACTGGGACTATTATGTGTGAAGGGTGATATGGGTAGCCCGGAACGCTATTTAAAAGTATGTTTATTTTACTGTAGACATTATTATAATAGCGAAATATTACTATATAGTAAATAGTTTAACGGATCCTTAGAGGATGGGCAGTCCCAAGCATCCTTTAAGTTACTTGTACTTTATTACAGTTCACTTGAGTTGGTTTACATTATATAAGTATATATTGTCCTGACTCGAGTGTTTTGTATTTTTATTTACGCTCGGGTCAGCCTGAGTTATTCACAGATTTGGATTTCCACTCTCTTGGGATTTGAATCGCTGGAGATTAGCTGCTTGTCTTGTCCTATCTATTTCAGTTCCATTGTTCTACTTAGCTTGTACTTAGTTATTTTATTGAGACTTCTATTTTACTCTATTTCTTCTGTTATATCTTATGTAACTCTGATATATTTATATAGTAGCTTCATGAACTACTATTTCTTTTACTTCCGCTGCATTATTTTACTCTGTGTCTGTGATATGTGATTATATTTATTTACTGTATATTCTGATATTTGCCAAAAAAAATTTACAACATGGTATTTTGAGCAATTCAAGTCCGACATGTGCGGATGCGAATGATTGAAAATATCGGTCTGTTACAGTTGGTATCAGAGCTTTGGCTTTGAGGCAAAACTTAGAATGTATGGTAAATTAATTTACATAATCACTTTCATTCGAGCTTGAATCTCTTCCTTTTGATTTGAATTTCCTTTGAATTTTGGAACGTTCCCTGCGGTTCCAAAATCCATTCTTGTCCCTCACTATTCATCTTCTTTTGATTCTGGAGTATCCCATAACTCCACTTCAAAAGGATCTTTATATTGAGTAGGCGGTCTCGTCAATCTCAAATTGATTTATAAAGGGGTGAAACTCCTTTACAACAGCATCGATTCACCAAAGGTTTTATATCCTCGGTTTAGATGCTAGTATCTCTTATTATCCCAAACTCTATCTCTTGAGATCGAATGTAGATTTACTCCAGAAAATCCACATCGATCTTATTCTTTAAGTCATAGTTGACCCGGTTTAGGTTGTCCGCGATTTATCTAAGCTTACCCATCTCTCTACTTTGTTTAACCATCTTGTCTTTTGTTTCTAAACTATCTCCAAACATTTTGAATTGTACTTGTAAATCTATGTTTGTTTTATATATTGTGTTGTTTGAGTTGTTGATGTTGATTTGGATTTCCGATCGATTCGTCTGATCAACACTATCGATAGGATTTCTAAAACACTTTGACAGAACAAACTGACACAATATTATTTAAAAAAAAATTTGGTTAACGAAATAAATTTTAATATATAAGTTTATGGAACTTAATAAATTGATTTAAATTGATTATTTAAGATGATAATACTTGATTTATCATTTATTGTTCTATGAATGAATTTATAAATAGTTGTTTATAAATTGATTCGGGAACTGAAATGAATTTAAATAAAAAATTTGAGAATTTAATTCCGATGGTTTCAAACCTTGTGTTTTCATGTTTTAAAAGGATATATTATTTAAAGTATTTTTGAATAGAATTTGTTTCTAAAGAATTTTAAAGTTTTAAAATTTTAGTGCTCTTCTCTTTGTCGCTGGAAAATAATTTTGGTGATGACTGCAGCATCATCGACATTCATTTTCGAGTTTCGAAGTGAAGAGATCATTCTATAGTCTTGCTACAGCTTTGTTTTGGGAAAAAATTTAATTGATTTGTATTTCTAAAATATGATTTGATTTATAAATTATATAGATATATGATTTAAATTTGATTTGACAAATTATGTACATACATTTATTTATCTCTAAATGGGTTGAAAGGAATCAGAAATTTTATTCTTAAATTCTATCTTAGATAATAACTTCAAGTATAAAAAGAAAATCAAATTTTGAATAAATATTCAAGCTTGAAATGATTGAATTAGAATGTTTATATTGTATATTAATTTTAGAAAGTTTTATTTGTATAATACTCAATTACATTCCAATGTAACTTACCTTAATTTTTAGAAGTGAACAATGTACTTGGATAATATACAATATAAACAGCTTTTTTACAAATAAAATTCGAGTGGTTATAATAAATGTTATACACTTAAATTTTATTTATAAAAATATTTACTAGAGGTAAATAGAATAAAAGAGTAATGAAATAATTTACAATATAAATGATATTAAAGGAATTAAGAATAAATTAAAACAGTTATAATAAGAGTAAGTATATTTAACATAGGAGATAAAATATATTGAGAGGAATAAATTTAATTTTAATTAGGAATAAAGAGGAACTAAATTTAGTGAGTACATTATGGGTATAATAAATAATGATTTTTCAAATCCATGATTTTTGAAAATGGTTAGTTTAAGAAAACTGGATGATATGATAATGAAATTAGAGATGTATTTAACTTGTGTAAAATTAATTATCAATTTAATCTGAAACCATGGAAATTTCAGACCTATTATCTTACTTTGTTTTTCAACTTATTATCTTATTTTGGTTTTCAAACTATCTTCTGGTTGTCTTTATTCCCGTATCTTGCTACAGAATGGGAAAGCTACTGCTTATACCTGTCTGTTTAGAAATCTTTCTATAACTTTTGGTACTCATTTTGAATCTGAGCACTACTTGCCATCCACAGACCATTGGTCAAACGGAAAGGGTGAATTGGATTCTAGAAGAGTTTTTCGTGCTTGTGTTCTTGATTCTGGAGGATCTTGAGAAGATCGTCTCCACCTTGTTATACTTACCTAACAACAATTATCAGGTATAATTTCAGTCTTCTTGTCATCCTGTCCTAACCTTCTTTCATTCTATCTTTTTTTTGTGCTTTCCCATACCTCATTCCTTTTCGGTGACGAAAAGTTTTGAGTGGGGGAGAGTGTACCAACCCTGTATTTTCAGATTATTGTAATTGTATATTTTAATTATTTTAACTTAAATTCCTAATTTAAAAACTTTATTTTATTTATTAAAATGAAATTTTTTTGTTATTTAAATATAAATTTTGATTTGTATTTGAATTATAATTTCAAACATGAATAAATAGAATATTTTCCAGAAATGTGAATTTTGGTCAATTTGATCAAACTTTGACTTTTAAATTTAAATTTTAAATTTTTGAATTTTTGAATTTTATCTTTATTATGAAAATAGACAAAATTTTAAGAATACTGCTTTTCGTTTCGTTGAAATCCGATTTATATTGTGAAAGTTTTACTTTTTACAAAATTGGGTGTAAATTGTTTTATTTAACAATATTGTTTATTGTAAATTATATAAATAATCTTTTTAATTGTAATATTTTATTCTAAATTGTATTATATGTTATGTTACATATATTTTACCTTTTAAATATTTTTACAGTGATGTTTGAATTTTTCCAAAGCTCATTGAATTTAATTTCTATTTTTAAAGGTTAGTTTCCATTTTTCTACTATTTCTTCATTTAAATTATATTTAATTAAAATTTATTTATTCACTTTTATGTATGCATTTTTATTTTTATGTTTGATCTTTATTTATAAATATTTTTCATGTACATACAATTTTTCCAAAGTTCCTTTCATTTATTTTCAAATTTTCAAGCCTAGTTTACATTTTTTTTTCTATTTTCTTAATTAAACTATATTAATTAATATTTATTTATTTATTTTTGTTTATTTAATATATTTTCGTGTTTTATCTGTATTTGTACATATTTTACATGTATTTAAAATTTAAAAAGAAATGGTGGAAATTTGAAAGGTTTGTGACTCTTTATTTGCCTAAGCCTTTTTGTATTCTGTCTTTTCATTTCTCAACCAACATCTCTTCAATTGGCTGCCTTAACTCCATTCTTCAGCCGTGTATTCTTCTTTCTTTTTCACGTGAAAGGGAAGACTTCTCATTCCCTAAAAATCACGGCCATGAAGAAAGAAAAAAAAACTATGGCTTTTCTTTTCACATTTTTCCCTCTTCTTTATTAAATTAGCCTTCCTCTTCTTCAAATTTGCTTGGCCTCACCTCTCTCCTTGCTGACCACTATCCTCTCCACCATCTACAGCAGCACCAACCCCCTCTCCTCTGACCACCACCTCTGGCCATGACCATTAGATGAAGCCACCACCTCAAATTTGCAAAGCACTTCAAGAAAACAATGCTAGCCAAGCCTATACTCCACTATTGCCTTCATAGTTGCTTTTGGCCACCCCTTAGCCACCACCACCTTCATCTACTTCACCTTTGGCTGCCCCTTTCACTACTGTCCAGATCTAACCTGACATGAAGACCCCATGGCCGAGCCTATATGTGGTCATAGCCAAGCCAAAATGCACCAAAAACCTCACCTATTTGCCTTGAACTCATGTATGCTCCATGTTGTAACTCTTCCACCACCTTCATCCACTTGTTGCCTTGCCTATATGATGTTAAACCTGACCTATATGATTCCATACCTGAGCCAAAGCATCATCATAGCCGAGCATAAGGTCCCTAGGCCGTGCATTTGAATGGTTGAGGCAAGGTCAAGTCATCTATTTCTTTGTTGCTTCTTATTTCAAATTGTTTCTATACATAGTTTGTGTTGAATATCTATTTATGGTTGTCTTGTTTTATTGTCTTGTTTATTTGTTGCATACAAGATCTTCATCAAGGCTATCCATACATCTAAATCAAATCGTGCTTGTCGTGCCTTTGTTGTGTCAGTGTTGTGTGCTTTGGTGGATATCTCCAGCTATGAACAGGTGAGTAATTCTCACCAGACGATGTGTACTTATATAACTAGTAAACTGACACCATTTGAATCTGTAAAATTTTATCATCCTGTTATAATTATTATATTATGATCATATAATGTTTACCCTGTTATTATATATGTTATATCATCTATTACTGTTATTTCATGCTATTCTGTTATTTATATCAGTTTATCACACTGCAAGTTCCCTGTAGACTAGAATTACTATGGGTTGAAATGATACATACCCGAACGGACTTTAGAATAAGGGAAAATCGTTATGGGCTGAAATGATAGGCCTGAGCGGTTTTCATTTCATTCATTTTACTTGGGACTGCGGGTTTGAAATGATAGAACCCGGTTTTTCTTTGTAAATTGCGGATTGAAATGATATATATCCGTATCACTTGACCTAGGCTAGAAAACTATATACAGGCCCGTGGTTTATATAATATTTTCTTAAATGTTTCAAAATATTTTAAAATGTGAAATTTATAATATTTTGATTTAAATTTAATTAAAAATGACTTTTATAAAAATATTAGTGATTTTCTATAAATTAAATAATGAATAAAGTAAATGGTGAAGTAGAATTTGAAATATAAGTAAATTTTGGAATTTATGTTTTGTTTTAAAAAGGAAATTATGTAAAGTAAGGAAAATATAATATTTTGATTTTAAAATGTATTTTAAATGATTTTATAAAATTTACAATGATTTTTTGAATAAGTTAAAATGTTAAACAAATGAAGGTTTAAGTAAATTTTGAAATATAGCTTAAATTGGGAAATTTCGAATTTTGTTTAAAAGGTGAAATTTTAATTAAGTAAAATAAACGGGAATAAGTTATATTTTGGAAATTTAAACTTAATTGTTAAGTTAATAATTTAATTAAAGAAATGGAATTTAATAATTGAATTTAAATAATAAATTATGTTAACACTTGATTTTCGGATGAAATTGAACTTTATAAAAATCATAAAAAATAAGAGTATTGAAATGATGATTTTAAAATTTGAAATATATGATTTTTATAAGTTAAAATGATTTATATTAAAAGTTAATTGTTTGTGAAATGGTAATTAAAACTCTGAACTTGATTTGACCGCATTTTGAAATGTAAGTAAAAGGTATTACAGCATTTTGTAATTGTTGTAGTTGTTTTAAATGAACTAAAAGGTTAATTTGAAATAAAGGCTATTATAGCACTTTGTAAGTGCTATAGTGGTTAAACTTAACATTAAAGTTTATTTGGAATTTAAAGGAAATCTATTACAGCATTTAAATGTTATCTTTTGTTAAATGAACTGTTTTAAACTATAACTTTACGTAGCATTTTATAAGTGCTACAGAAAACTATATTTTTGCTGTTTTAATAAAATTTGATGAAAAATAATCTTTGGAAAATGATAAAATTTTGGGAATTTAATATTAAATTTCTAAAGATAATGAAGAGACATTTAAATGGTTTTAAATAGGTTTAAATGGTTTTAAATGGAAGAATTTAATTTTTAAATGTGAGATTGAAAATGGTAATTTATCCCAAAATGAAATGAATGATTTAAATGGTATTTAAATGAATTAAATGAATGATGTTTTGAATAATATTTTGATATTTGAAGTGATATTTGATTTCTGATTTATTTAAATTATTTTATAAAATGAATATTTAAAATATATATTATTTGAGTTTAT
Source organism: Allium fistulosum (assembly GCA_030737815.1). Classification (NCBI taxonomy): domain Eukaryota; kingdom Viridiplantae; phylum Streptophyta; class Magnoliopsida; order Asparagales; family Amaryllidaceae; genus Allium; species Allium fistulosum. The sequence continues at coordinate 1,117,948,573 of CM060904.1, read as the reverse complement.
TTAAATGATATTGGATTTATGAAATGTGGGATATTTAAGGTTTGAATTATTTTAAAAATTGAATAGTTTATTTTGTGGACCAAATCTATATTTGAAATTGATAAGATTTGAAATGGTTGGTGATAAACTGTAATTGAATTGAAACTTTGGAAATTTAATACCTGATTTGAAATCTTAATAATTTCACTTTTACATGAATTTAAATGAATTAATTTGTTGGAATATAAATTATTTAAAGGTGATTGGAAATAAAAATAAATGAATGATATCTTTGAATTTAAAGGTATTTAAAGTTGAATATTTGGATCTAAACTCAAATGATATTTTGATAATAAAATGATTTGAAATGAATTTTTGGAAAGATATGATATTTTGATATATTAAGGTGGTTTGAAATGATTTGATCTTTGTAACGACCCAGAATTTTGACCAAATTAAATTGAGAATATTTAATTAATTTTAAATATTTGAACGATGATTTAATTTGAATTCCCGATTTAACTTTGAATTTGGCAACTAAATTATAAAATTTAATCTATTGATAGTCGAATAAAAATTTAAGTCTTCAATTTAAAGCTGAAGAAAAATATTTCAAAAGCTTTTAAAATTGGTAATGATAACTTTGGAGATAATAGAAACTCCAAAATTGTATTTCAAAGTGTTTCGTTCAGTTTTGAAAATTAAATCGTTCGAATCGATATTTAAAAATAGCCGTCCGAGACACAGTCTCGGAATTCGACGAAACCAGTTTCATTGGGTCCGTAATATTGTATTATTTCTGGATTTCCAATTTCGTATTTATCGGAGTTGTTATGTGATCGTACGGTAAGCAAACGCAGTGAAGTTTTATCGAGATTCAATTTAAATTTAAACTTTGTACTTGGTCAACATTGGTACGTTGGGCCTCAACTCAAAACACTATAGAGGTAAGGCAGACACGTTCATTTCAAATCGAGCGACATACCTCTTCAAAAATCAAAACGATGGCCACATTTTCATTTCCCTCAAACGAAATTTACGAATAAAAGAAATAGGGGCGGCCTCGTTCTGGTGCTAACTCGAGGAAGAAGGGAACAGTGGGATTCACGCGCGCGACATTGTCAAGGGAGGTGGCGATTTAGGGCACGGTGGAGCGGTGACGAACGAAGGGGTTAGGGTCTCGCGTGGAGGCAGCGTAGCGAAGTGAAGAGGAAGTCGCGAGGCTATCCAATTGCGACGAGTTCGAGTCGCACTCGAATCTGAGTTCTCGGCGATGGAGGCGATGGGAGGATTTAGGGCTTCACGACATCAAATCAGAGGATGGGGCGGCAGGCGCGTATGCGCGCGTGGTTGAAGCCAGCGTGAAGGTGAGGCGAACTTCGCGATTGGCGAGGCATGTTGCTGCGAGCACGTGTTCGAGCACGGCAAATTTGGGGGCAGCAATCATCGCGACTGGAAGGCACGATCGCGAGTGATGAGGCGATCGGCGAGCTCGAAGGCTAGGGCATCGACTGTTCTCGATTTTAGGGTATGGTTTCTCTAATTATTTTGGCTAACAAAGATATATTGGAAGATTAATAAATATGAAAATAGATAAGATTTGAAATTACAGAGATTTTGAATATTGAAGATTTTTATAAAATGAATAAAGAAGAAAATATAGGAATTTTAAATGATAATATAAACTGTTATTATTTTTGAGTATATATTTATGAAAAGTGGGAATTTTGAAATAGCCGAAGTTAATAAAGAAAAAAAAGATTTATAAGGATAAGATAAATTATTAGTTAATTCAGCTACTAAAAATATTTATTATAGGAAAATCAGCTTTTAAACTAAATCATTAGTTAATTAAATTCTAAAAACGGTTATTCGATTTGATTCGAATATTAATAGATTGTGTAAATTATTTATACAAGGTTATAAATCAAGGAAATCGAGTCAAGATGGAAATTGGATTGCTAATAAAAGCTAAGGTGAGATTTTCTCACTCGAAGGAAAATTGTGTTTTACAGTTATTGATTGATGATATGATTGCTATGTTGATGTGATATTAGATATGATAGGATATATATCTATATATAGCAATATATACATATTGGCATATGTATATATTGGATTGATGATTTCCCGCCTCGTATAGCGGATGAGACCCTATTGCGCCGTTAGTAAGCGGGTTTATAAAAACCTATATACCGCGATAATTCCGTACTGAAGCGGAATTGGTATTGTGCTAACATCTTTGGATGCAGGGAAACAGGTTGGAGGGATCCAACTGGACCCCTCACATTGATTGAATTTATTTCTACTGTGATGTGATAATCTGTGAATGATTATTGTTGTTATTGAATTGATATCTGGAAATTGTTTGAGAAGCTAAAATTTAGCTGAATGGATGTTTTGACATCATTGGATTCCAAAAATAAACGAAATTGAATTTTTGGAAATCAAAATAGAAATTTCTAAGTGAATTTGATTTTAGAAATTTAATAAATTCGAAGAAAGGAATTTTAAAGTATAAAAAGTGAATTTTTATAATCGTATTGAATTAATTCCAGAATCAAGTGAAAATGTTAAATAAATGGATTTCGTAAAGTAGTGATTATAAATTGAAGAATTAAATTTAAAATTTGGATTTTTAAAATAGATTGAAAGAAACCGATTGAAATTTATTTTCTTAAAAAGGAATTTATTTAAAAGAAGATAAGTTGGAAATCCAATTTGAAATTTAATCGGTAAATTGAAATAATTTGGGAAATCAATGTAAAATGATTTCAATTTGAAGAATCCATTTAAAAATAGGATATTGAATAATTTGAAAAGAATAAGAATTTATTTTAGTAGTGATAAATAAAATTAGAAATCAATCTGTAATTGATTTAATATTGGAAATGAATTTTTGAGAAATTAGTATGGGATCTTTTATTTAACGTTGAAAATAAATTCAGAAATCAATATTGAAATTGAATTGATATTGAAATTTTTATAAATAGAATTGAAATTTATAAAAGTTGTGATAAACCCAAAGTCACTTATTTTAATAAGTTAAATATAGAAGTTGATAAAAGAAGGTTTATAAGCCGAAGTTGTTATTAAAAAGAGAAATAGAATTTATAAACGTGCTTATAAATTCGAAATAGATTGAATGTGATAAATCTAATATAGAAGATTATTTAAGAAGACATATTCACGATTTTGAATAGCGAATTTTTATTGAAATAAAAATGTGTAGAAATGATTGAAATGGGATTAAGTAAATTTTATTCACGATTTTGGACAGTGAATATATGGTTAAGTAAAATGGATTCAATTTTGAAGAAGGAATATTTTTAAAAATGAAGTTAAACATTTTAAAGGTGTTTTAAAATGTGTTATGAATCGAAAGCATAGATTTCAACATTTATTGTTGAAATAGACGTTTTCGAAAAATAAGGAAATGGTGGACTATAACACTGTTGTTATAGTAAATGATTTCCGAAAGGAAATGTTTTTATATAGTATTGGGATTTACATATCTATCTTAATTTCGAATCCCAATACTAATGATTTTGAGTCGTCGTAACGATGTTTTACGTAACATTCGTTTTGACTCAAATTGATGTTGTTATAGAAAATGGATTTCCTTAAAGAATGAAATATATACTTAATTGATTTAAGTATATCGAATATTTTCCAAGTGTTGAAAATAAATGATTTGTGAAATACTTATTATTAAATAAGTATGGAAATGCATTTCCAAAATGAAATGAAACGTTTTGAGATTTTATCTTCTTAAAGATAAAATGAAATTGAATACTTGAAATCGATTTGAGAATCGTATATCAGTAGATATTTTGAAGATATAAATTCACCATGGAATTTATAAATGGAATGGGAATTTGTTTTAAAAATAAACGTTGATTTATTTTTGGAAGTGTGGAAATTTTATATCTAGTAAAGATATTTTGGAGATAAAATAATTTGGAAAATTATTTGGAATCTGATGATGTTGCGCATCTTTATTGATAGTTAAATAACCGACTATCAATAATTACCTTGAGTAGGTATTTGTTGTGAATTGGATGAATTTGAATGCCACACTTATTTTTGAATAATCGCTCACTATTCGGGTTAGCCGGGAAAGGACCATGGGGTCGTATAACCCATTCCGAATATGTGATACGTCGTTATGAATTGCATTCGAAGACCGGTGTTGAAGACCGGATATTTTTGAAAACGGAAGGATTACCGTCGAGTTACTCTACATCGACTGATCTTCGATTTAGAGGTTTTATCACCCTTAGTGACGGGAAGTCCGGACGTGATTAGAAATTATCCGGAAATGCAAGGGCTTCGTGAGAAGTGCCTTCGGTTCTGTTCGATCCCGGAACAGACTTGTATGGATTGTGTGTCTGACGTTACAATTTGAGATATAAAGCTGATTTCTTTCAAATACATTTCTGTTGGTGGCGAAGAATTTATTCTCTTAGCTTAACACCCTTCTCTGAGACGTACGAGCTCAGAGGTTATGTAGTTGAAATTTATCAGCGATATATCCCAATTTGGTAACGTGGCATACTGAGTGTTGCTGTGAAATGATCAGTGTTTGATCATTTGTGATATGATCATTTGTTTGATCTTATATCTTTGTGATCATAGGTTGATCATTTTTGTTTGACCCGAAGCAGGGCTTTTTATAGAAAGCGTAGCTTTGTGGACGAGACTTCGTCGAGCCTCACACCCCGGAAATGGTCGAAACAGGAAGAATGCAGCAAGGTTCTAGGGAGTAGCGCCCCTTAGTGTATGTCATTCCTTCTGGATAAAGGTGGTATCATGGTATGGAGCCCAGATACTTAACCTCTGTGGTTGCTGCACAGTTATTATTACTTTGTGGTTTGTTGGAAATCGGGGATCCTCGGGAAGATCGGTGACGATCGGGGGATGGCATACGCGTGTCAGTAGTTACCTATTTTTGCAGAGGTAACCCGGCCTTGTGTTGGCAGAGATCCGGTTAGGTTCTCGGGTCGTCTATTCCAGGGACGTACCCATCGTGGATAGGAAGTTCCTTTGCCTGACCATTTGTTGGAAATCCAAAGAAACAATACGTGACGTGTACGGTTTTAGTTGTATTACCTGCTATGGAATGTGGCGGTAACCTGCTATTGAACATAGTAGCTATAGTAGGCATAAGTGCGGAATGCCTATGCTGGCTAAGATTAATATTATACTTTCGAAATGATTTCTACGCTATGCACTAAAAATAATATCCAAAATGATTTGATTTTGCGTAGTAAGCATCTTTGACTATCATAAGAAGAAATCTCCTCCAATTCTGCGTTTGCATTGTGTGTGTGGTGGGAGGTCTTATGGTAGTTTCATTTTCCAAAAGCATTGCGAATTGACTTTAAAATCTTCTCTGTTGTTTATTTTAAAGAATAACTGTTTTACGATCTCACACCAGTCACCATGACTGACTCGAAGTTTATTGTTCCCTTCTAAACTCTGGGTGCCCACTATTTCCACACGGGCAGCCTAGAGTTATGTTATCAGGATATTCTGGATATTCTGGAGCTTTGGAGATAAGCTGGAGGGCGAGACGTAGTATTTGTATCTGATAGTATTTATTCCGCTGTGTATTCTGTATGAGGACAAGTTTATATAACTGTCCATTGTTGTTTGACTCTGATGATATGATGTGATGTAATGTAATAACAGATATAATTCTTTTGTTTTTAAATGATATTCATTTATCTATTATATATTGTTCCGCTGCGATATGTGAGATTCTGTTATTGTTTTCTGTTCTGATGTTGTTCTATTGTTCTTCTCTTCTTTCTTCTACCTTCTTCTTCTTCTGCCTTTTTCTTTATCTAAAACCCTCACTATTGGAGTTTCCGGCACTCGATTGCTCGGCAGTCGATAAAGCGAGTATCGATGTCGAATTTTCGAAAGTCGAAAATTTCAGTATGTGACAAAGTGGTATCAGAGCATATGGTTAAGCGACAACCCTGCTCTGTTGGGTGTTACTCATTAGAGATAGAGTCAGTAGTACTCTAGAATGAGTTTGAGTGTAATAATATATATGAGCGCGTATTTGTTAGTGAATATAAAAATTGTTTTATATTGTGATGATTGATTTATTGAGTGGTATATGGATTCTGGTCAATACGAGTAATTAACGATCATTGATAGGGATCTCTAAACACTTGAATAGAATAATTCGGCACAGTATTGTTTTAAATAGGGTAAATGAAATAATTTTTCCCAAAGCTATTTCTGTATAGAAAAGAAACGATTTTCTATGAATTACTATAGTATATGGTTGCATGGTTGCTAGAAATGATAACATTAAACTATTATCATTGAAATTGAATAAGAAATTGAAATCGTAACTCCAAAGTTAAGAAATGAATTCATATACCAATGAAATTAAAGAATATAAATTATAAAGGTGACTTATAATTTGAAACGGAATCCCAGAGGAGTATTTGGAAATGTTTTGAAAATTTTGGAGATTTGGAAGTTTAAATCTTTTTGATTTGAAAATGGATTTCGAAGATTTTGGAAAAGTATTCTAAAGAGATGAAAAGCTCTAAACTCTTTTCGGTCGCTGGAAAATAATCCTGATGATGGTGGCCACATCATTAGAATTCATTTTCGGGTTTCCAAAAGAGGAATTGCTGCCAAATTGTTTTAAATGAAAGTTGTTTGGAAAATTGAGTTTTGTTTTGAAAATTCAAAAGATAAATTTGAATTGTTTTCAAAATGGTTTTGAAAGGTTGAAAGGACTCTGGAATACTGTATAAGAATATTTATGGAATATGATTGAATTTATAACTTATACAAATAGAAATTGTAAATATGATTCATAAATGAAAATATAATTCCAAAAGAGATAATTGAAAATAAAATTCCTTAATAAAATGGAATTGTGAAGGTGAATGTATAAATGATTGTATAAATCAAGATGTAAATAAGTTGTTAACTTATAGAATATTTGAAATCTGATTGGAGTGGAATTCAAATTGAAGACGAATGAATTAGTAATTGGAACTAATTTAAGATAGTGCAGTTGTAAATGACAGATAATTGATAAAATTCAATATTTCAGAATTGAAGGAAAATTGAATCCAAATTAGATTGGAATTGTGAATTGAACTCAAATGAGAAATTGAAATGTAAAATTGAAGATAATGGATATAACTTCAATAGTGAAATAAAAGATGATATAAGTAGTTTATATTGAAAATTTGTAATTGAATTTGCAAAATGATTTGAATGCTGTAACTAGATATAATGGCTAGTAGGATATACAGGTGTATAAAGGGATTGGAAAATTTATTTCACAGATAATTCGAATTGCTCGAAAAAGGTATGTATTTGAATTATAATATGAGATTTTGATGATTTCTGGTCTAGCCGCTTGGCTTTTTCTTTTTCTTTTTGAAATCTGAGAGTCCGTAGGGACGTTTTGTAGTCGTGCCGTATTAGCCGCGCAAAGGAGACGCTGGCGAAATTTTTCGAAAATTCCGAGTGTTAGAAAATTTTTGAGAAATTTTTGAAAGTTTAAATTTGAATTTGAATTGTGAAGTAAAACAATGTTGTGATGTGACGCCCCACCTCTGTACCCACGCTAACCAAGAACACTACGGGGTAGTGCTGTCAATTAGCGCGGAGAATAAGGCTGTTGAGGAGCGACCATCCATGAAATTTCTTTGTGCGAGAACCGATATGTCAGATAGTATAGAATGCATATCTTTTAAGGAGGAAATCCGACATACCGATACAAACACAAAGCTATCACACGGTGGCTATATAAAATCTTCGGAAACAAATATAGAAGTATGCATAACATAAATCAGTCACAGACATCCATATCACAAAGGCGGAAGAAGATATGAATAAATATATATATCACATGAAAGTGTACATCAGAGTAGTGGTCGGAAAGATCCACGATAATACAAAAGAATAGCATCACGTGCTATACAAAAGAATAAGTACACAACATAGAGTCTATATCTCAAAGGTGTACATCCAAAAACTACTAATCTAGGTAGTTAGCCAAAAGTCAGGATAATCCTGAAGAGAAGTCAAGCAGAAGCACCTGTAACATCTCGGTCTGACCCGAGTATTATTTATAAGAAAATAATAAACGGATCAGTCTAACTATAAATATCAGATGATATGGTATACAGTAAAAGGCATGACATGAACATGTAATAACCATAGCGACATACTACTATAAGTATGTAAATGATAATCAACAAAAGATAAATCAATATCACAAGAATCTTCTCAAAGATAAAATAGGGTATCATACCCTAAACTTGTATTCATAACAAGTCAATAACACATGAATTCACCAATGCACAAAAACTGATATCATATCAATGAAAATCATGAAAATTGGTGAAGCACAAAATTCCAGAAATCATCATTAGAAATCCAGAAAACACATAAAAAAGGGGGGGAGGCCTAACACATGAATGGGAGCATGAAAACTCACCTACGCGTAAACACATGACGAGAAGTTATCTCATGGAAGCTATCCATTAAATTTTCACACAGGAATGGCCCGAAGACCGTAGGAAATGTGATGGCGAAACATCACATAATCGGGGTATAGTCTCCCACGTAGACAAAGAGACATCGCTCAATCGCTAGTCTAAATCACAAAAATGATCGTCATGATCATAAGGAAGTGTCAATCACACCAAGCTAGTAAATATATGAGTTTAGCTTCATGTCCCATAACCACTTGCTTAACTTAAATATTTACGAACAAGCTGTAAATCTTCACTAGGAAATTGTCACAAAAAGGGTTCAATCGAACAAGTCCAAGAGCTAACCGACGAAGTGAACGCAAGCGTTTCATACCACTCGTTTTACTAAGTCGTTTAAGTCGATTTCTCATTCGAGTGAAGTAAAGGCTTGTATATACTAGTAGATTGAAAATCGGTTTGAGAAAACGAACTTTTGATATTTAAAATAGTGTTGAAATCGCTTTGATGAAAGAGTTTTGATATTTACTATTAGTATTGAAACCTTCATATATCTTTAAAATGACAAGTCATTAAAACGTTTGTAGAAACAAATCAATTCACGTTCGAAGACGTGAGTAAAGTCCAAAGAAGTCAATCCCAAAACCATCAAAGTAGAAATTCCGATAAATGCTTTGTCAGATAAGATTGCCTACGCAGAGTAATACGGGGTTCGACCTGCCCGGTCAGGTCGCTGGGGTCCAGGGGGCAGCGCCCACGGCGGGGTGCGGGGCAGCGCCCCGTCACGGTACGACTTAGTGAAGGCAAGCTGGTCCAACGACCTAAGGAGAAGTAGGTCATACGACCTAAGGGAAGACTGCCGTGCAACCTAGCTGAAGAACAGGTAAAATGACTAAGTACTAACTCGCGAACGACCTAGGGGAAAAACAGGTCAAACGACCAAGTACTAACTCGCGAACGACTTACGACTTAAGCCTCTATTCGAGCTACGAGCTAAGGCTGGAACGACCTAGTGGAGTTAGGTCGGGGACGACCTACGACTTAAGGTCATACGACTTAACGGTTTAAAAGCCAACGACCTAGGACTTAAGAGCCATACGAGCTACGACTTAAGCTCAAATACGAGCTACGACTTATCACTTAACTCGCGAACGACCTAGCGAAGGCAGAACACCCAGAACGACTTAACCCTTTAACTCGAGAACGACTCAGGCCTTTAACTCGTGAACGACTCAAGCCAGGCGAACAGAAATACACGCGCGCGACTTAAGCCCTTAACTCGTGAACGACTCACGACTTAGACTTAACTCGTGGACGACTCAGCGAAGGCCAGAAACGACTTAAGGCCAGAAAAATCACCAAAACGCTGAAAATTGAAGTTTTTCGCCAATCCAATCCAAACCAAATGCAAATGTTGATGCAAATGCAATAGGGGATCATCCCCAACAGTCCAATGACAATTTAAGCAAGATGTGAGACTAAAAATCTCACCTTTTCCACGAATTTGATGTTGGAGAGCTTAAGAACGAAGCAAGAATCAACCCCTAGCTTGAATCTATGTTCTTCACCTTGAATTTGGAGTTGAATCTCGGATTTGCAATAGAATTGGAGTTTGGAGTTTTAATTTCCACTTCCCACCACCATTTTTGATGAAGCTTGAATGTTAAAACAAAGGGTGAATGAAGTGAGGAAGAGGGTTGGGCTGAACTAAGGAAGTGCAGTCCAAACCAAAGTCTCAAGCGGGAAAAGTGACGAAAATTTCACTATCTCCAAACATATCGAAGTTTACACTCAAAAAGATCGCAATCGTCATTTTGAACCCAATGGGGGTGGTCTCGAGTCCTAATTTGACCGTATGCAAAAAGTAGCTTTTCGGACTAATATCCGACTAACGATAAAATATTTAAATAAAATATTTAAATATAAAATCGATAGATATGCGGGTTGTTACATACTCCCCTCCTTAAAGAAATTGCGTCCTCGCAATATATATGGTGGAAATAAAAAAGTAACAACCAAAATGCATATTAACACAAAAGAAATTGGAATTAAAAAGTTTACCTCAAAGAGCATGAGAAAGTAATTCCGGATGTGTACGCTCGATGAATTCTCTAGTTTCCCAAGAGCAATCCTTAGGATTTGAGGACCATTGAACTTTAACAAGCGGAACATCTTTATTTCGAAGCCGTTTGATCTCCGAAGCAATAATTCGAACAGGATGCTGCTCATAAGTTAAATTAGGTGAAACTTCAATCTCTTCCACAACACCGGGCTCAAGAGTAGAATCGGAATCCCGAAGGCACTTCCGTAATTGAGAAACGTGAAACACGTCATGCATAGCAGAAAACTGAGCCGGTAATGAAAGGCGGTAAGCCATGGAACCAATACGCTCGGTGATAGGAAATGGCCCAATATATCGAGGCGCTAACTTTCCCGATCGACTGAAACGTACCACACCCTTCATTGGTGAAACACGAATAAATACAAGATCACCAACAGAAAATTCTAATTTCCTTCTTCGGTTGTCGGCATAGGATTTTTGTCTACTCTGGGCTTCTTTCATCCTATGTCGAATAAGTTCAATCTTTTCTGTGGAATCTCGAATAAAGTCTGGTCCTAAAACCAGTTTCTCGCCGGCCTCAAGCCAACAAGAGGGAGATCGGCATGGCCTTCCATAGAGTGCCTCAAAAGGAGCCATACCAATACTAGATTGGAAGCTGTTATTATAGGAAAACTCAACAAGTGAAATATGATCTTCCCAACTTCCACCAAAGTCAAGAACACAAGCACGAAGAAGATCTTCAAGTGTTTGATTCACACGCTCAGTTTGTCCATCGGACTGGGGGTGATAAGCGGTGCTAAAATTAAGCTTCGTTCCCAAAGCTTTTTGAAGACTCTTCCAGAATCCACTAGTAAACAATGGATCCCGATCACTAACAATGGAAGAAGGAACTCCATGCAGTTTAACAATTTCTTTGACAAAGAGTTTGGCCAGAAGAGGAACGGTTCGGTTTGACCGAACAGGAATAAAATGGGCGGATTTAGTAAGTCTATCAACAATCACCCATAAGCTATTATGACCCGAACGAGAACGGGGAAGGCCATCTATAAAATCCATGGAAATTTGATCCCACTTCCATACTGGAATTTCCAATGGTTGCAATAACCCACCGGGCCTTTGATGTTCAGCCTTAACAAGTTGGCAAGTCATGCAACACTTAACAAAGTTAGCGATATCAGATTTCATTCCCTCCCAATAATAAAGTCGCTTCATATCAGCGTACATTTTACTGCTACCGGGATGAATGGAATACTTGGAACGATGAGAATCTTCTAGAACGTCTCTACGAAGATCACTAATATTTGGTACGATCAATCTACCAAATTTTCGAATGCCGCCACGAGAATCGATATCAAAGTCTTTCAAACCTTCAATATCGGTTTTATCCTTAAGATTTTGGCAAAGCAAAGCCAATTCAGGATCTAGCTGTTGAGCTTCAAGAATGCGGTCTAATAAAGAAGGACGAGCCTCAAGGCTACATAAAACAAGAGATGAGCACAAATCGGAAACGCGATCTCGAATTTCACAAGTGGATAAAAGTTCGAGATCGTTCCATTCAGATATCATCATGGAAACAACCGCTTGTTGTTTTCGACTAAGTGCGTCGGCAACTCGATTCCCCTTCCCGGGAGTATAAAGAATGTCAAGGTCATAAGAGGCAAGAAATTCGAGCCAACGCTGTTGACGCAAATTAAGTTCCTTTTGAGAAAATAAATATTTCAAAGACTATTGATCAGTATAAAGTATAAACTTTTCTCCCAAAAGATAATGTCGCCAAATTCGAAGGGCGAAAACGATAGCCGCGAGTTCTAAATCATGTGTGGCATATCTAGTCTCAGCCGGCTTCAATTGCCTAGAAGCATAAGCAATCACACGTTCTTTTTGCATAAGAACGGCACCCAAACCAACGCGACTAGCATCGGTGTAAACGACAAAGTCTTGATTCCCTTCGGGAATAATAAGAATAGGAGCATCAGAAAGGAGTTCTTTTAATTTATGAAAAGAAGTTTCACATTTGTCCGACCAAATGTATTTAACACCTTTCTTTGTTAAGCCAGTAAGAGGTACGGCAATCTTAGAAAAGTCTTTTATAAAACGGCGGTAATAACCTGCCAATCCGAGAAAGCTACGGATTTCAGTCACGCTCTCCGGTCTCTTCCAATTTTGAATCGCTTCAATCTTTGAAGGATCCACTGATATTCCGGATTCAGAAATTATATGACCGAGAAATTTCACACTAGACTGCCAAAAATGGCATTTAGAAAATTTTGCTTTTAGTTGATTGCTCCTAAGAGTTTCCAATACAATTCGAAGATGCTTTTCGTGTTCCTCCTCGGTTTTAGAAAACACAAGAATATCATCAATAAAGATGAGAACAAACCGATCGAGAAAATCTTTGAAAACTCTATTCATAAGGTCAACGAAATAAGCCGGAGCATTCGTTAAACCGAATGGCATAACTAGCCATTCATAAGATCCATATCGCGTACGGAACGAAGTCAAAGGAATACTATCCTCTGCAATACGAAGCTGATGGAAACCGGTAGCCAAGTCCAATTGTGAAAATACTCTAGCACCAGTGAGTTGATCAAACAGATCATCAATCCAAGGCAATGGATATTTATTCTTAATAGTAAGATCATTAAGCTTGCGGTAGTCGACGCAAAGCCTAAGTGTGCCATCGGACTTACTTACGAAAATAGCTGAAGCTCCCCAAGGTGAGGAACTAGAGCGAATAAGTTGCTTCGTCTCCAACTCGGATAGTTGTTTGCGCATCTCTTCATTCTCCTTATTAGACATGCGATAAGGAGGACGGGTAATAGGTTGTGCTCCAGGTAAAAGATTAATTTTGAACTCAATTGCTCGTTTAGGTGGTAATCCTAAAACGGGCTCAAAGATGTCGGAAAATTCACGAACGATGCGAATACGAGAAATGACATCCTCCTCATCATCATTGTCATCATCACGAGGATTTAAAGAATATAATGATGCAACTAAAGCGGAATCCGAATCTTTAAGAATAATAGAAATCTGATTAACAGATTGCGGATGACGGAGATAAATAGTCCGCTCAGGACATAGGATATGAGCTTCATAACGAGTAAGCCAATCCATACCCAAAATCATTCCAAAGCCTAAGTAACGCATGACATGCAAATCGGCTAGGAAAGAAAAATCACATAAAATAATCTCTACGTCTTTACAAAGTAAACTAAGAGTTGCGGATCCACCAACCGGATTCGCAATTCTTAATGAAGTCATTAAAGCAGTAACACTTAAAGAAAAAGTATCGACAAGTTCTTTTGATATAAAAGAATGGGATGCACCCGTATCAAAGAGAACTCTAATTGGTTGATCATGAAATAATATAATGCCATCAAGGACAGAATGTGACATACCTTGACGGCCAGATGTGTTACCAGGGGCTTGAGCCATATTAAGCTTTCCCTCCTTCTGTTGAAGCCTTTTGCATTGGTGCATATAATGATCTGTGCCTTTACAGTAGCGGCAAGAGCGGGGCTTTGGACACTTGTTCGAATAATGGCCCTTAGCTCCACAGTTGAAGCATTTGTTATCATCAGAGGAAAAAGTCTTTGTAGTAGGAGCTGCTTGTTTACCCTTTTTGTTCGGGTAAGGACCTTTAAATTTGTTGGGCCTCTTTTTGTTGTTAAAGCTGGGTTTGGAAGCTACTACTTCAACATCACTTTCTCTATCAGCCTCTTCAAGACGAAGAGCGATATCTACAATTTGGTCGAAAGAAACTTCTAACTTCAGAAGTAATGGCTTCTTGAGGCTTTTGTTTAAGCCATAAACGAACCTCTGGTTCTTCTTTAGTGGAGTATTTATATATTCGACCCCATATTTGGAAAGGGATTCGAATGATGCGACGTAGTCCGCCACAGAAGCCTGACCTTGAACAAGGTCAATAAATCGCCGAGCCAATGTTACCTTTTCAGCCTCGGGTACGAATTTCGATTCGAAGCGTTCCCGGAAGTGCTCCCAGGAAAGGTCCGCTTCATTAATTTCGGATGTAAGGAGTTCATACCAATCCAATGCTCTCTCTTGGAGCATACTGGAAGCCACTTGAACGCGGTGCAGGTCGATAAGGTTCATGCGAGAGAAAATTCGATCGCATGATTTTAACCAAGCTTGAACCTCGATAATAGGTTCGGAACCTTTGAAGGGCTTCCCACCCAAATTGGTGTAATCGCTGCACAACCGTGCAAATCCCGACTTTGGGTGAGTAGGTTCCGAGTTAACTCCAACTGCTTGGGCATTCGTCACTAACTCAAGAAGCTGTTGAGTTGTCATAAAAACTCCATCTCGAGGAGCCGCAGTAGATGTCCCAGCTCTGGGACGGCCTGGTCTTGACATCCTCTTCCTTTAGAAAGAAAGAAGAGAAAGAAGAAGGTTATTCACTAATGAACATCAAGCAATCTTGAATGATGAAACAAGGAATCATAAAGAAAACAGGATAAATCGGTTCGAAGACTCGAACTAAATCCTGAAACACAACTCCTAAGGTGGACTTAGGACGATGATCCTTGTTAAGTTATTCTACATTGTTCCGAAGTTTGGCTCCGATACCAAGCTGTGACGCTCCACCTCTGTACCCACGCTAACCAAGAACACTACGGGGTAGTGCTGTCAATTAGCGCGGAGAATAAGGCTGTTGAGGAGCGACCATCCATGAAATTTCTTTGTGCGAGAACCGATATGTCAGATAGTATAGAATGCATATCTTTTAAGGAGGAAATCCGACATACCGATACAAACACAAAGCTATCACACGGTGGCTATATAAAATCTTCGGAAACAAATATAGAAGTATGCATAACATAAATCAGTCACAGACATCCATATCACAAAGGCGGAAGAAGATATGAATAAATATATATATCACATGAAAGTGTACATCAGAGTAGTGGTCGGAAAGATCCACGATAATACAAAAGAATAGCATCACGTGCTATACAAAAGAATAAGTACACAACATAGAGTCTATATCTCAAAGGTGTACATCCAAAAACTACTAATCTAGGTAGTTAGCCAAAAGTCAGGATAATCCTGAAGAGAAGTCAAGCAGAAGCACCTGTAACATCTCGGTCTGACCCGAGTATTATTTATAAGAAAATAATAAACGGATCAGTCTAACTATAAATATCAGATGATATGGTATACAGTAAAAGGCATGACATGAACATGTAATAACCATAGCGACATACTACTATAAGTATGTAAATGATAATCAACAAAAGATAAATCAATATCACAAGAATCTTCTCAAAGATAAAATAGGGTATCATACCCTAAACTTGTATTCATAACAAGTCAATAACACATGAATTCACCAATGCACAAAAACTGATATCATATCAATGAAAATCATGAAAATTGGTGAAGCACAAAATTCCAGAAATCATCATTAGAAATCCAGAAAACACATAAAAAAGGGGGGGAGGCCTAACACATGAATGGGAGCATGAAAACTCACCTACGCGTAAACACATGACGAGAAGTTATCTCATGGAAGCTATCCATTAAATTTTCACACAGGAATGGCCCGAAGACCGTAGGAAATGTGATGGCGAAACATCACATAATCGGGGTATAGTCTCCCACGTAGACAAAGAGACATCGCTCAATCGCTAGTCTAAATCACAAAAATGATCGTCATGATCATAAGGAAGTGTCAATCACACCAAGCTAGTAAATATATGAGTTTAGCTTCATGTCCCATAACCACTTGCTTAACTTAAATATTTACGAACAAGCTGTAAATCTTCACTAGGAAATTGTCACAAAAAGGGTTCAATCGAACAAGTCCAAGAGCTAACCGACGAAGTGAACGCAAGCGTTTCATACCACTCGTTTTACTAAGTCGTTTAAGTCGATTTCTCATTCGAGTGAAGTAAAGGCTTGTATATACTAGTAGATTGAAAATCGGTTTGAGAAAACGAACTTTTGATATTTAAAATAGTGTTGAAATCGCTTTGATGAAAGAGTTTTGATATTTACTATTAGTATTGAAACCTTCATATATCTTTAAAATGACAAGTCATTAAAACGTTTGTAGAAACAAATCAATTCACGTTCGAAGACGTGAGTAAAGTCCAAAGAAGTCAATCCCAAAACCATCAAAGTAGAAATTCCGATAAATGCTTTGTCAGATAAGATTGCCTACGCAGAGTAATACGGGGTTCGACCTGCCCGGTCAGGTCGCTGGGGTCCAGGGGGCAGCGCCCACGGCGGGGTGCGGGGCAGCGCCCCGTCACGGTACGACTTAGTGAAGGCAAGCTGGTCCAACGACCTAAGGAGAAGTAGGTCATACGACCTAAGGGAAGACTGCCGTGCAACCTAGCTGAAGAACAGGTAAAATGACTAAGTACTAACTCGCGAACGACCTAGGGGAAAAACAGGTCAAACGACCAAGTACTAACTCGCGAACGACTTACGACTTAAGCCTCTATTCGAGCTACGAGCTAAGGCTGGAACGACCTAGTGGAGTTAGGTCGGGGACGACCTACGACTTAAGGTCATACGACTTAACGGTTTAAAAGCCAACGACCTAGGACTTAAGAGCCATACGAGCTACGACTTAAGCTCAAATACGAGCTACGACTTATCACTTAACTCGCGAACGACCTAGCGAAGGCAGAACACCCAGAACGACTTAACCCTTTAACTCGAGAACGACTCAGGCCTTTAACTCGTGAACGACTCAAGCCAGGCGAACAGAAATACACGCGCGCGACTTAAGCCCTTAACTCGTGAACGACTCACGACTTAGACTTAACTCGTGGACGACTCAGCGAAGGCCAGAAACGACTTAAGGCCAGAAAAATCACCAAAACGCTGAAAATTGAAGTTTTTCGCCAATCCAATCCAAACCAAATGCAAATGTTGATGCAAATGCAATAGGGGATCATCCCCAACAGTCCAATGACAATTTAAGCAAGATGTGAGACTAAAAATCTCACCTTTTCCACGAATTTGATGTTGGAGAGCTTAAGAACGAAGCAAGAATCAACCCCTAGCTTGAATCTATGTTCTTCACCTTGAATTTGGAGTTGAATCTCGGATTTGCAATAGAATTGGAGTTTGGAGTTTTAATTTCCACTTCCCACCACCATTTTTGATGAAGCTTGAATGTTAAAACAAAGGGTGAATGAAGTGAGGAAGAGGGTTGGGCTGAACTAAGGAAGTGCAGTCCAAACCAAAGTCTCAAGCGGGAAAAGTGACGAAAATTTCACTATCTCCAAACATATCGAAGTTTACACTCAAAAAGATCGCAATCGTCATTTTGAACCCAATGGGGGTGGTCTCGAGTCCTAATTTGACCGTATGCAAAAAGTAGCTTTTCGGACTAATATCCGACTAACGATAAAATATTTAAATAAAATATTTAAATATAAAATCGATAGATATGCGGGTTGTTACATGTGAAAACTATGACAGGTTTAGAAAGTTAATTGAATTGATAACGAATCTTTAATAGAAAGATTTGTTTTGATAAATGTGATAAAACTATTGAATGTTGGAAAACAGTAGACGAGTTAAGGACCATTTTTCCTAACTTGTAATTTCGAGGACGAAATTCTTTTAAGGGGGGAAGTCTGTAACGACCCAGAATTTTGACCAAATTAAATTGAGAATATTTAATTAATTTTAAATATTTGAACGATGATTTAATTTGAATTCCCGATTTAACTTTGAATTTGGCAATTAAATTATAAAATTTAATCTATTGATAGTCGAATAAAAATTTAAGTCTTCAATTTAAAGCTGAAGAAAAATATTTCAAAAGCTTTTAAAATTGGTAATGATAACTTTGGAGATAATAGAAACTCCAAAATTGTATTTCAAAGTGTTTCGTTCAGTTTTGAAAATTAAATCGTTCGAATCGATATTTAAAAATAGCCGTCCGAGACACAGTCTCGGAATTCGACGAAACCAGTTTCATTGGGTCCGTAATATTGTATTATTTTTGGATTTCCAATTTCGTATTTATCGGAGTTGTTATGTGATCGTACGGTAAGCAAACGCAGTGAAGTTTTATCGAGATTCAATTTAAATTTAAACTTTGTACTTGGTCAACATTGGTACGTTGGGCCTCAACTCAAAACACTATAGAGGTAAGGCAGACACGTTCATTTCAAATCGAGCGACATACCTCTTCAAAAATCAAAACGATGGCCACATTTTCATTTCCCTCAAACGAAATTTACGAATAAAAGAAATAGGGGCGGCCTCGTTCTGGTGCTAACTCGAGGAAGAAGGGAACAGTGGGATTCACGCGCGCGACATTGTCAAGGGAGGTGGCGATTTAGGGCACGGTGGAGCGGTGACGAACGAAGGGGTTAGGGTCTCGCGTGGAGGCAGCGTAGCGAAGTGAAGAGGAAGTCGCGAGGCTATCCAATTGCGACGAGTTCGAGTCGCACTCGAATCTGAGTTCTCGGCGATGGAGGCGATGGGAGGATTTAGGGCTTCACGACATCAAATCAGAGGATGGGGCGGCAGGCGCGTATGCGCGCGTGGTTGAAGCCAGCGTGAAGGTGAGGCGAACTTCGCGATTGGCGAGGCATGTTGCTGCGAGCACGTGTTCGAGCACGGCAAATTTGGGGGCAGCAATCATCGCGACTGGAAGGCACGATCGCGAGTGATGAGGCGATCGGCGAGCTCGAAGGCTAGGGCATCGACTGTTCTCGATTTTAGGGTATGGTTTCTCTAATTATTTTGGCTAACAAAGATATATTGGAAGATTAATAAATATGAAAATAGATAAGATTTGAAATTACAGAGATTTTGAATATTGAAGATTTTTATAAAATGAATAAAGAAGAAAATATAGGAATTTTAAATGATAATATAAACTGTTATTATTTTTGAGTATATATTTATGAAAAGTGGGAATTTTGAAATAGCCGAAGTTAATAAAGAAAAAAAAGATTTATAAGGATAAGATAAATTATTAGTTAATTCAGCTACTAAAAATATTTATTATAGGAAAATCAGCTTTTAAACTAAATCATTAGTTAATTAAATTCTAAAAACGGTTATTCGATTTGATTCGAATATTAATAGATTGTGTAAATTATTTATACAAGGTTATAAATCAAGGAAATCGAGTCAAGATGGAAATTGGATTGCTAATAAAAGCTAAGGTGAGATTTTCTCACTCGAAGGAAAATTGTGTTTTACAGTTATTGATTGATGATATGATTGCTATGTTGATGTGATATTAGATATGATAGGATATATATCTATATATAGCAATATATACATATTGGCATATGTATATATTGGATTGATGATTTCCCGCCTCGTATAGCGGATGAGACCCTATTGCGCCGTTAGTAAGCGGGTTTATAAAAACCTATATACCGCGATAATTCCATACTGGAGCGGAATTGGTATTGTGCTAACATCTTTGGATGCAGGGAAACAGGTTGGAGGGATCCAACTGGACCCCTCACATTGATTGAATTTATTTCTACTGTGATGTGATAATCTGTGAATGATTATTGTTGTTATTGAATTGATATCTGGAAATTGTTTAAGAAGCTAAAATTTAGCTGAATGGATGTTTTGACATCATTGGATTCCAAAAATAAACGAAATTGAATTTTTGGAAATCAAAATAGAAATTTCTAAGTGAATTTGATTTTAGAAATTTAATAAATTCGAAGAAAGGAATTTTAAAGTATAAAAAGTGAATTTTTATAATCGTATTGAATTAATTCCAGAATCAAGTGAAAATGTTAAATAAATGGATTTCGTAAAGTAGTGATTATAAATTGAAGAATTAAATTTAAAATTTGGATTTTTAAAATAGATTGAAAGAAACCGATTGAAATTTATTTTCTTAAAAAGGAATTTATTTAAAAGAAGATAAGTTGGAAATCCAATTTGAAATTTAATCGGTAAATTGAAATAATTTGGGAAATCAATGTAAAATGATTTCAATTTGAAGAATCCATTTAAAAATAGGATATTGAATAATTTGAAAAGAATAAGAATTTATTTTAGTAGTGATAAATAAAATTAGAAATCAATCTGTAATTGATTTAATATTGGAAATGAATTTTTGAGAAATTAGTATGGGA
Organism: Allium fistulosum; assembly: GCA_030737815.1. Taxonomy (NCBI): domain Eukaryota; kingdom Viridiplantae; phylum Streptophyta; class Magnoliopsida; order Asparagales; family Amaryllidaceae; genus Allium; species Allium fistulosum. Next base: position 1,117,927,943 of record CM060904.1, on the reverse strand, counting down.
TCTTTTATTTAACGTTGAAAATAAATTCAGAAATCAATATTGAAATTGAATTGATATTGAAATTTTTATAAATAGAATTGAAATTTATAAAAGTTGTGATAAACCCAAAGTCACTTATTTTAATAAGTTAAATATAGAAGTTGATAAAAGAAGGTTTATAAGCCGAAGTTGTTATTAAAAAGAGAAATAGAATTTATAAACGTGCTTATAAATTCGAAATAGATTGAATGTGATAAATCTAATATAGAAGATTATTTAAGAAGACATATTCACGATTTTGAATAGCGAATTTTTATTGAAATAAAAATGTGTAGAAATGATTGAAATGGGATTAAGTAAATTTTATTCACGATTTTGGACAGTGAATATATGGTTAAGTAAAATGGATTCAATTTTGAAGAAGGAATATTTTTAAAAATGAAGTTAAACATTTTAAAGGTGTTTTAAAATGTGTTATGAATCGAAAGCATAGATTTCAACATTTATTGTTGAAATAGACGTTTTCGAAAAATAAGGAAATGGTGGACTATAACACTGTTGTTATAGTAAATGATTTCCGAAAGGAAATGTTTTTATATAGTATTGGGATTTACATATCTATCTTAATTTCGAATCCCAATACTAATGATTTTGAGTCGTCGTAACGATGTTTTACGTAACATTCGTTTTGACTCAAATTGATGTTGTTATAGAAAATGGATTTCCTTAAAGAATGAAATATATACTTAATTGATTTAAGTATATCGAATATTTTCCAAGTGTTGAAAATAAATGATTTGTGAAATACTTATTATTAAATAAGTATGGAAATGCATTTCCAAAATGAAATGAAACGTTTTGAGATTTTATCTTCTTAAAGATAAAATGAAATTGAATACTTGAAATCGATTTGAGAATCGTATATCAGTAGATATTTTGAAGATATAAATTCACCATGGAATTTATAAATGGAATGGGAATTTGTTTTAAAAATAAACGTTGATTTATTTTTGGAAGTGTGGAAATTTTATATCTAGTAAAGATATTTTGGAGATAAAATAATTTGGAAAATTATTTGGAATCTGATGATGTTGCGCATCTTTATTGATAGTTAAATAACCGACTATCAATAATTACCTTGAGTAGGTATTTGTTGTGAATTGGATGAATTTGAATGCCACACTTATTTTTGAATAATCGCTCACTATTCGGGTTAGCCGGGAAAGGACCATGGGGTCGTATAACCCATTCCGAATATGTGATACGTCGTTATGAATTGCATTCGAAGACCGGTGTTGAAGACCGGATATTTTTGAAAACGGAAGGATTACCATCGAGTTACTCTACATCGACTGATCTTCGATTTAGAGGTTTTATCACCCTTATAGACGGGAAGTCCGGACGTGATTAGAAATTATCCGGAAATGCAAGGGCTTCGTGAGAAGTGCCTTCGGTTCTGTTCGATCCCGGAACAGACTTGTATGGATTGTGTGTCTGACGTTACAATTTGAGATATAAAGCTGATTTCTTTCAAATACATTTCTGTTGGTGGCGGAGAATTTATTCTCTTAGCTTAACACCCTTCTCTGAGACGTACGAGCTCAGAGGTTATGTAGTTGAAATTTATCAGCGATATATCCCAATTTGGTAACGTGGCATACTGAGTGTTGCTGTGAAATGATCAGTGTTTGATCATTTGTGATATGATCATTTGTTTGATCTTATATCTTTGTGATCATAGGTTGATCATTTTTGTTTGACCCGAAGCAGGGCTTTTTATAGAAAGCGTAGCTTTGTGGACGAGACTTCGTCGAGCCTCACACTCCGGAAATGGTCGAAACAGGAAGAATGCAGCAAGGTTCTAGGGAGTAGCGCCCCTTAGTGTATGTCATTCCTTCTGGATAAAGGTGGTATCATGGTATGGAGCCCAGATACTTAACCTCTGTGGTTGCTGCACAGTTATTATTACTTTGTGGTTTGTTGGAAATCGGGGATCCTCGGGAAGATCGGTGACGATCGGGGGATGGCATACGCGTGTCAGTAGTTACCTATTTTTGCAGAGGTAACCCGGCCTTGTGTTGGCAGAGATCCGGTTAGGTTCTCGGGTCGTCTATTCCAGGGACGTACCCATCGTGGATAGGAAGTTCCTTTGCCTGACCATTTGTTGGAAATCCAAAGAAACAATACGTGACGTGTACGGTTTTAGTTGTATTACCTGCTATGGAATGTGGCGGTAACCTGCTATTGAACATAGTAGCTATAGTAGGCATAAGTGCGGAATGCCTATGCTGGCTAAGATTAATATTATACTTTCGAAATGATTTCTACGCTATGCACTAAAAATAATATCCAAAATGATTTGATTTTGCGTAGTAAGCATCTTTGACTATCATAAGAAGAAATCTCCTCCAATTCTGCGTTTGCATTGTGTGTGTGGTGGGAGGTCTTATGGTAGTTTCATTTTCCAAAAGCATTGCGAATTGACTTTAAAATCTTCTCTGTTGTTTATTTTAAAGAATAACTGTTTTACGATCTCACACCAGTCACCATGACTGACTCGGAGTTTATTGTTCCCTTCTAAACTCTGGGTGCCCACTATTTCCACACGGGCAGCCTAGAGTTATGTTATCAGGATATTCTGGATATTCTGGAGCTTTGGAGATAAGCTGGAGGACGAGACGTAGTATTTGTATCTGATAGTATTTATTCCGCTGTGTATTCTGTATGAGGACAAGTTTATATAACTGTCCATTGTTGTTTGACTCTGATGATATGATGTGATGTAATGTAATAACAGATATAATTCTTTTGTTTTTAAATGATATTCATTTATCTATTATATATTGTTCCGCTGCGATATGTGAGATTCTGTTATTGTTTTCTGTTCTGATGTTGTTCTGTTGTTCTTCTCTTCTTTCTTCTACCTTCTTCTTCTTCTGCCTTTTTCTTTATCTAAAACCCTCACTATTGGAGTTTCCGGCACTCGATTGCTCGGCAGTCGATAAAGCGAGTATCGATGTCGAATTTTCGAAAGTCGAAAATTTCGGTATGTGACAATCTTTATTCTGATAAATATTTGAATTTGAAAATGATATTTTATTTTTGAAATATAAAATATTATTTTAAAAAGTGAGTATATGTTTGAATTGGAAATGATATGGTATTGTTTTGAATATAGTTTTGAAATAAAATGGTTTGGTTTAGAAGTATAAACTATTTTGAAAGGAATATAGTTTTGAAATGAAATGAATTGATTTTTGAAGTATAAATACAATTTTTAAATTATAACCACGGGTTATAATAACGATTGGTTGGCAAAGAGACCGGGATCAGATATCTGGCATACTCTCTGTCGATACCGAAAACCACTTTGACAACTGTGTACGCGGTGGAGATTACAGAATGAAGTAGGATGGTGACGACGTTCCTAAGGTACATTTCATGGACCTAACTCCCGTGAGTTAGCTTAAGGTGGCTAAAACAGGAGCGATCTTGGGCCAAAGGAGGTAGCACCTCTGGTCGGACACACTTCTTCGAACCATTCTATTACTGTTGTGATCGATTGGGTGCACCCCTTGATTTTGGAGTGTTGTTCGGGGTGGGCGTAGTGGCTGCTACGTTACCATCAGCCCGTGTGCGTAATTGGTATATCTACCCTAGCATTGCCTTGTGTGCCGTGTCACCTACCATACCGAGCCTTTACTACTGTTTGTGCCAAAATTGGTCACAAACCCCGAATGTTGTGAAAGCACCAGTGTATGAATATAAATTAACAATAATCACACACAAATCTCAAATCTAAGCAAACAGAGTATCACAATTCAGAAATAATGAACAGAAACACGAGATTTATAGTGGTTCGACGATCTTGCCTACGTCCACTCTGAAGTTGATGATTTTATTGATGTTCACTCGATGATTACAATCTCTTCTAATGTAGTACAACTGAAATTATATGCTAAGTCTCAATCTAAAGTAGCGGTGCTGTTCTGGAGTAAATCTGGCAGAATCTGGGCGCTCTTTAGTACTTAGAATTGTCCGACCTCTTTTCTGAATGACCAGGGGCTCTATTTATAGGTGTAGGAGGATGATATTTCGCCTAAATTGAAGGGAGACCAGTTCTGGTACGTGAGGGGGCCCACATGGCCGAAATCTGGAGATCCGGGCCCACTTTGGGATCGATTCGACCCTTGGTTCAAATCGATCAAGAAAGAGTCCAATCGAGCTGAAATTTGGGGTGGACATTCTTCATCATGTGCTTAAGCTTCTGTGAAAATTTCATGGCATTTGGACTTGTAGATCTCAAGTTATGATCGATTCGAACAGAGCTTCGCCTTATGGATTCGAACTGAGGCTCGGCCTATGGATTCGAACTGAGGCCTCGGCCTATGGATTCGAACTAAGGCTTCGCCCTATGGATTCGAACTGAGGCCTCGCCCTATGGATTCGAACTGAGCTTCGCCCTATGGATTCGAACTGAGGCTCGGCCTATGGATTCGAACTAAGGCTTCGCCCTATGGATTCGAACTGAGCTTCGCCCTATGGATTCGAACTGAGGCTCGGCCTATGGATTCGAACTGAGGCTTCGCCCTATGGATTCGAACTGAGGCCTCGCCCTATGGATTCGAACTGAGCTTCGCAATATGGATTCGAACTGAGCTTCGCCCTATGGATTCGAAGCAAGGTCATGTCCTCATCTTGTATCGACTATATCTTGAGCATACGAACTCGGATTGACTTGAAATTTGGAACGTTGGTTTGCATGGCTTTACTTGTCATGTCTTATCAATTGTAGCCTGATCCGGACTCGGACAAAATTCATCGATATCCACGGTGAACCAGTGTATAACGAACTTTTACGACGAACTGTTTTTAGTTTTCCAGTCAACTTTTTGGTGTCACGGCCTTGCCAAAAGGCGGGATAACAACTACGAGTTTGTTTTTCTCCCATAGCCCGTGTGGTATCCTCTGACAGTCCCCCGGAGTGGAGATGGCATGATATTGGATGGACTACTGGGACTATTATGTGTGAAGGGTGATATGGGTAGCCCGGAAGGCTATTTAAAAGTATGTTTATTTTACTATAGACATTATTATAATAGCGAAATATTACTATATAGTAAATAGTTTAACGGATCCTTAGAGGATGGGCAGTCCCAGGCATCCTTTAAGTTACTTGTACTTTATTACAGTTCACTTGAGTTGGTTTACATTATATAAGTATATATTGTCCTGACTCGAGTGTTTTGTATTTTTATTTACGCTCGGGTCAGCCTGAGTTATTCACAGATTTGGATTTCCACTCTCTTGGAGATTTGAATCGCTGGAGATTAGCTGCTTGTCTTGTCCTATCTATTTCAGTTCCATTATTCTACTCAGCTTGTACTTGGTTATTTTATTGAGACTTCTGTTGTACTATATTTCTTCTGTTATATCTTATGTAACTCTGATATATTTATATAGTAGCTTCATGAACTACTATTTCTTTTACTTCCGCTGCATTATTTTACTCTGTGTCTGTGATTATATTTATTTACTGTATATTCTGAGATTTGCCAAATTTTATTTACAACGTGGTATTTTGAGCAATTCAAGTCCGACATGTGCGGATGCGAATGGTTGAAAATATCAGTCTGTTACAGTTGGTATCAGAGCTTTGGCTTTGAGGCAAAACTTAGAATGTATGGTAAATTAATTTACATGATCACTTTCATTCGAGCTTGAATCTCTTCCTTTTGATTTGAATTTCCTTTGAATTTTGGAACGTTCCCTGCGGTTCCAAAATCCATTCTTGTCCCTCACTATTCATCTTCTTTTGATTCTGGAGTATCCCATAACTCCACTTCAAAAGGATCTTTATATTGAGTAGGCGGTCTCGTCAATCTCAAATTGATTTATAAAGAGGTGAAACTCCTTTACAACAGCATCTATTCACCAAAGATTTTATATCCTCGGGTTAGATGCTAGTATCTCTTATTATCCCAAACTCTATCTCTTGAGATCGAATGTAGATTTACTCCAGAAAATCCACATCGATCTTATTCTTTAAGTCACAGTTGACCGATTTAGGTTGTCCGCGATTTATCTAAGCTTACCCATCTCTCTACTTTGTTTAACCATCTTGTCTTTTGTTTCTAAACTATCTCCAAACATTTTGAATTGTACTTGTAAATCTATGTTTGTTTTATATATTGTGTTGTTTGAGTTGTTGATGTTGATTTGGATTTCCGATCGATTCGTCTGATCAACACTATCGATAGGATTTCTAAAATACTTTGACAGAACAAACTGACACAATATTATTTAAAAAAAAAATTGGTTAATGAAATAAATTTTAATATATAAGTTTATGGAACTTAATAAATTGATTTAAATTGATTATTTAAGATGATAATACTTGATTTATCATTTATTGTTCTATGAATGAATTTATAAATAGTTGTTTATAAATTGATTCGGGAACTGAAATGAATTTAAATAAAAAATTTGAGAATTTAATTCCGATGGTTTCAAACCTTGTGTTTTCATATTTTAAAAGGATATATTATTTAAAGTATTTTTGAATAGAATTTGTTTCTAAAGAATTTTAAAGTTTTAAAATTTTAGTGCTCTTCTCTTTGTCGCTGGAAAATAATTTTGGTGATGACTGCAGCATCATCGACATTCATTTTCGAGTTTCGAAGTGAAGAGATCATTCTATAGTCTTGCTACAGCTTTGTTTTGGGAAAAAATTTAATTGATTTGTATTTCTAAAATATGATTTGATTTATAAATTATATAGATATATGATTTAAATTTGATTTGACAAATTATGTACATACATTTATTTATCTCTAAATGGGTTGAAAGGAATCAGAAATTCTTAAATTCTATCTTAGATAATAACTTCAAGTATAAAAAGAAAATCAAATTTTGAATAAATATTCAAACTTGAAATGATTGAATTAGAATGTTTATATTGTATATTAATTTTAGAAAGTTTTATTTGTATAATACTCAATTGCATTCCAATGTAACTTACCTTAATTTTTAGAAGTGAACAATGTACTTGGATAATATACAATATAAACAGTTTTTTTTACAAATAAAATTCGAGTGGTTATAATAAATGTTATACACTTAAATTTTATTTATAAAAATATTTAATAGAGGTAAATAGAATAAAAGAGTAATGGAATAATTTACAATATAAATGATATTAAAGGAATTAAGAATAAATTAAAACAGTTATAATAAGAGTAAGTATATTTAACATAGGAGATAAAATATATTGAGAGGAATAAATTTAATTTTAATTAGGAATAAAGAGGAACTAAATTTAGTGAGTACATTATGGGTATAATAAATAATGATTTTTCAAATCCATGATTTTTGAAAATGGTTAGTTTAAGAAAACTGGATGATATGATAATGAAATTAGAGATAGTAAGATGTATTTAACTTGTGTAAAATTAATTATCAATTTAATCTGAAACCATGGAAATTTCAAACCTATTATCTTACGTTGTTTTTCAACTTATTATCTTATTTTGTTTTTCAAACTATCTTCTGGTTGTCTTTATTCCCGTATCTTGCTACAGAATGGGAAAGCTACTGCTTATACCTGTTTGTTTAGAAATCTTTCTATAACTTTTGGTACTCATTTTGAATCTGAGCACTGCTTGCCATCCACAGACCATTGGTCAAACAGAAAGGGTGAATTGGAATCTAGAAGAGTTTTTCGTGCTTGTGTTCTTGATTCTGGAGGATCTTGAGAAGATCGTCTCCACCTTGTTATACTTACCTAACAATAGTTATCAGGTACAATTTCAGTCTTCTTGTCATCCTGTCATAATCTTATTTCATTCTATCTTTTTTTTGTGCCTTCCCATACCTCATTCCTTTTCGGGGACGAAAAGTTTTGAGTGGGGGAGAGTGTAACAACCCTGTATTTTCAGATTATTGTAATTATATATTTTAATTATTTTAACTTAAATTCCTAATTTAAAAAATTAATTTTATTTATTAAAATGAAAAAGTTTTGTTATTTTAAATATAAATTTTGATTTGTATTTGAATTATAATTTCAAACATGAATAAATAGAATATTTTCCAGAAATGTGAATTTTGGTCAATTTGATCAAACTTTGACTTTTAAATTTAAATTTTAAATATTTAAATTTTTGAATTTTATCTTTATTATGAAAATAGATAAAATTTTAAGAATACTGCTTTTCGTTTCGTTGAAATCCGATTTATATTGTGAAAGTTTTGCTTTTTACAAAATTGGGTGTAAATTGTTTTATTTAACAATATTGTTTATTGTAAATTATATAAATAATCTTTTTAATTGTCATATCTTATTCTAAATTGTATTATTTTTTATGTACATATATTTTACCTTTTAAATATTTTTACAGTGATGTTTGAATTTTTCCAAAGCTCATTGAATTTATTTTCTATTTTTAAAGGTTAGTTTCCATTTTTCTACTATTTCTTCATTTAAATTATATTTAATTAAAATTTATTTATTCACTTTTATGTATGCATTTTTATTTTTATGTTTTATCTTTATTTATAAATATTTTTCATGTACATACAATTTTTCCAAAGTTCCTTTCATTTATTTTCAAATTTTCAAGCCTAGTTTACAATTTTTTTGCTATTTTCTTAATTTAACTATATTAATTAATATTTATTTATTTATTTTTGTTTATTTAATATATTTTCGTATTTTATCTGTATTTATACATATTTTACATGTATTTAAAATTTAAAAAGAAATGGTGGAAATTTGAAAGGTTTGTGACTCTTTATTTGCCTAAGCCTTTTTGTATTCTGTCTTTTCATTTCTCAACCAACATCTCTTCAATTGGCGGCCTTAACTCCATTCTTCAGCCGTGTATTCTTCTTTCTTATTCACGTGAAAGGGAAGACTTCTCATTCCCTAAAAATCACGGCCATGAAGAAAGAAAAAAAAACTATGGCTTTTCTTTTCACATTTTTCCCTCTTCTTTATTAAATTAGCCTTCCTCTTCTTCAAATTTGCTTGGCCTCACCTCTCTCCTTGCTGACCACTATCCTCTCCACCATCTACAGCAGCACCAACCCCCTCTCCTCTGACCACCACCTCTGGCCATGACCATTAGATGAAGCCACCACCTCAAATTTGCAAAGCACTTCAAGAAAACAATGCTAGCCAAGCCTATACTCCACTATTGCCTTCATAGTTGCTTTTGGCCACCACCACCTTCATCTACTTCACCTTTGGCTGCCCCTTTCACTACTGTCCAGATCTAACCTGACATGAAGACCCCACGGTCGAGCCTATATGTGGTCATAGCCAAGCCAAAATGCACCAAAAACCTCACCTATTTGCCTTGAACTCATGTATGCTCCATGTTGTAACTCTTCCACCACCTTCATCCACTTGTTGCCTTGCCTATATGATGTTAAACCTGACCTATATGATTCCATACCTGAGCCAAAGCATCATCATAGCTGAGCATAAGGTCCCTAGGCTGTGCATTTGAATGGTTGAGGCAAGGTCAAGTCATCTATATCTTTGTTGCTTCTTATTTTAAATTGTTTCTATACATAGTTTGTGTTGAATATCTATTTATGGTTGTCTTGTTTTATTGTCTTGTTTATTTGTTGCATACAAGATCTTCATCAAGGCTATCCATACATCTAAATCAAATCGTGCTTGTCGTGCCTTTGTTTTGTCAGTGTTGTGTGCTTTGGTGGATATCTCCAGCTATGAACATGTGAGTAATTCTCACCAGACGATGTGTACTTATATAACTAGTAAACTGACACCATTTGAATCTGTAAAATTTTATCATCCTGTTATAATTATTATATTATGATCATATAATGTTTACCCTGTTATTATATATGTTATATCATCTATTACTGTTATTTCATGCTATTCTGTTATTTATATCAGTTTATCACACTGCAAGTTCCCTATAGACTAGAATTACTATGGGTTGAAATGATACATACCCGAACGGACTTTAGAATAAGGAAAATCGTTATGGGCTAAAATGATAGGCCTGAGCGGTTTCATTTCATTCATTTTACTCGGGACTGCGGGTTTGAAATGATAGAACCCGGTTTTTCTTTGTAAATTGCGGATTGAAATGATATATATCCGTATCACTTGACCTAGGCTAGAAAACTATATACAGGCCCGTGGTTTATATAATATTTTCTTAAATGTTTCAAAATATTTTAAAATGTGAAATTTATAATATTTTGATTTAAATTTAATTAAAAATGACTTTTATAAAAATATTAGTGATTTTCTATAAATTAAATAATGAATAAAGTAAATGGTGAAGTAGAATTTGAAATATAAGTAAATTTTGGAATTTATGTTTTGTTTTAAAAAGGAAATTATGTAAAGTAAGGAAAATATAATATTTTGATTTAAAAATGTATTTTAAATGATTTTATAAAATTTATAATGATTTTTTGAATAAGTTAAAATGTTAAACAAATGAAGGTTTAAGTAAATTTTGAAATATAGCTTAAATTGGGAAATTTTGAATTTTGTTTAAAAGGTGAAATTTTAATTAAGTAAAATAAACGGGAATAAGTTATATTTTGGAAATTTAATCTTAATTGTTAAGTTAATAATTTAATTAAAGAAATGGAATTTAATAATTGAATTTAAATAATAAATTATGTTAACACTTGATTTTCGGATGTAATTGAACTTTATAAAATTCATAAAAAATAAGAGTATTGAAATGATGATTTTAAAATTTGAAATATATGATTTTTATAAGTTAAAATGATTTATATTAAAAGTTAATTGTTTGTGAAATGGTAATTAAAACTCTGAACTTGATTTGACCGCATTTTGAAATGTAAGTAAAAGGTATTACAGCATTTTGTAAATGTTGTAGTTGTTTTAAATGAACTAAAAGGTTAATTTGAAATAAAGGCTATTATAGCACTTTGTAAGTGCTATAGTGGTTAAACTTAACATTAAAGTTTATTTGGAATTTAAAGGAAATCTATTACAACATTTAAATGTTGTCTTTTGTTAAATGAACTGTTTTAAACTATAACTTTACGTAGCATTTTATAAGTGCTACAGAAAACTATATTTTTGCTGTTTTAATAAAATTTGATGAAAAATAATCTTTGGAAAATGATAAAATTTTGGGAATTTAATATTAAATTTCTAAAGATAATGAAGAGACATTTAAATGGTTTTAAATGGAAGAATTTAATTTTTAAATGTGAGATTGAAAATGGTAATTTATCCCAAAATGAAATGAATGATTTAAATGGTATTTAAATGAATTAAATGAATGATGTTTTGAATAATATTTTGATATTTGAAATGATATTTGATTTCTGATTTATTTAAATTATTTTATAAAATGAATATTTAAAATATATATTATTTGAGTTTATTTAAATGATATTGGATTTATGAAATGTGGGATATTTAAGCTTTGAATTATTGTAAAAATTAAATAGTTTATTTTGTGGACCAAATCTATATTTGAAATTGATAAGATTTGAAATGGTTGGTGATAAACTGTAATTGAATTGAAACTTTGGAAATTTAATACCTGATTTGAAATCTTAATAATTTCACTTTTACATGAATTTAAATGAATTAATTTGTTGGAATATAAATTATTTAAAGGTGATTGGAAATAAAAATAAATGAATGATATCTTTGAATTTAAAGGTATTTAAAGTTGAATATTTGGATCTAAACTCAAATGATATTTTGATAATAAAATGATTTGAAATGAAGTTTTGGAAAGATATGATATTTTGATATATTAAGGTGGTTTGAAATGATTTGATCTTTATTCTGATAAATATTTGAATTTGAAAATGATATTTTATTTTTGAAATATAAAATATTATTTTAAAAAGTGAGTATATATTTGAATTGTAAATGATATGGTATTGTTTTGAATATAGTTTTGAAATAAAATGGTTTGGTTTAGAAGTATAAACTATTTTGAAAGGAATATAGTTTTGAAATGAAATGAATTGATTTTTAAAGTATAAATACAATTTTTAAATTATAACCACGGTTTATAATAACGATTGGTTGGCAAAGAGACCGGGATCAGATATCTGGCATACTCTCTATCGATACCGAAAACCACTTTGACAACTGTGTACGCGGTGGAGATTACAGAATGAAGTAGGATGGTGATGATGTTCCTAAGGTACATTTCGTGGACCTAACTCCCGTATGTTAGCTTAAGGTGGCTAAAGCAGGAGCGATCTCGGGCCAAAGGAGGTAGCACCTCTGGTCGGACACACTTCTTCGAACCATTCTATTACTGTTGTGATCGATTGGGTGCACCCCTTGATTTTGGAGTGTTGTTCGGGGTGGGCGTAGTGGCTGCTACGTTACCACCAGCCCGTGTGCGTAATTGGTATATCTACCCTGGCATTGCCTTGTGTGCCGTGTCACCTACCATACCGAGCCTTTACTACGCGTTTGTTTTTCTCCCGTAGCCCGTGTGGTATCCTCTGACAGTCCCCCGGAGTGGAATGGCATGATATTGGATGGACTACTGGGACTATTATGTGTGAAGGGTGATATGGGTAGCCCGGAACACTATTTAAAAGTATGTTTATTTCACTGTAGACATTATTATAATAGCGAAATATTACTATATAGTAAATAGTTTAATGGATCCTTAGAGGATGGGCAGTCCCAGGCATCCTTTAAGTTACTTGTACTTTATTACAGTTCACTTGAGTTGGTTTACATTATATAAGTATATATTGTCCTGACTCGAGTGTTTTGTATTTTTATTTACGCTCGGGTCAGCCTGAGTTATTCACAGATTTGGATTTCCACTCTCTTGGAGATTTGAATCGCTGGAGATTAGCTGCTTGTCTTGTCCTATCTATTTCAGTTCCATTGTTCTACTCAGCTTGTACTTGGTTATTTTATTGAGACTTCTGTTGTACTCTATTTCTTCTGTTATATCTTATGTAACTCTGATATATTTATATAGTAGCTTCATGAACTACTATTTCTTTTACTTCCGCTGCATTATTTTACTCTGTGTCTGTGATCTGTGATTATATTTATTTACTGTATATTCTGAGATTTGCCAAATTTGATTTACAACGTGGTATTTTGAGCAATTCAAGTCCGACATGTGCAGATGCGAATGGTTGAAAATATCGGTCTGTTACACACACTCTCTCTCTCAAACTCATTCTAGGGCATTACTAACCCTATCTCTAATGAGTTACTTATCTTAGGGCGTTACTAACCCTATCTCTGTTGAGACTTTACCCCTACCAAAGCCAAGGTGTTCGCTCAACCTAAGTTCTGATACCACGATGTGAGGATTCATTTCTTCGACTCTTTAAAATCGATACTAATACATCTTTGGTATTCACATGCCGTAAATCCAAGTGTCAGAGAAGCGGATTCTCAAGGGTAAGAATGAAAAATAAAGATAGAACAGAATCTCACATATGTTATTTCCTTTACAGTGGAAATTAAAATACATTTATCAGAGTTAAAAACATGGACAATTATAGATTCCTTTCCTTATAAATGCGGAATACTATAACACAAGAGTGTGGTGAAAATATACCAAAATCTTTACAAAAATCTTCGAACTCCATGCTTCGAGCTCCATCCAGATTTCTTCTAAACTAAACTTGACTACTTGGCTGCTCGGGAAAATTAGGGCACCCAGAGTTTAAGGGATAAGAAAAATAAACTCCAGGTAAGTCATGGACTGGTGTGAGAACTCAAAAATACGTGCTTTGAAAACAAAAAGGTATCTCATAAGACCACGCCGCACATAAACATGGAACATGTTTTTACCTTATGATAACCAAAATATTCTTACATAAAGATACTTGATATTATTTTTAATGAGATATCTTTGAAAACATTTGCAAGTAAACTTATTAATCTTAGCTGAAATTGTTACATTATTAAATTCCAGCATACTAACCACAAACGTGGGTTATACAAACAAAATGGTAGGCACTTATTAGAGAATGAATTTCCATACAAATGACCAGGTGAAGGGACCACCTTATGACAGTACATCTCTAGAGGAATGTACCGAGGCACAAAACATCTGCCCTCTACCAACATAAGACCGGCCTACCTTTCTCACTAGATAGTACCAAATATGTCAACACCCCAGTCGTTACCGACCTATCCGAGGCCCCTCACAGCATACATCCACAATAGTTTAAACGCGAACGCCATAGCGAGTAGAAAAATATCTATAACGGAATGATCATATCCTAACGGTTGCGAAGAACATAGTCTTACTGCATCTACCCTGTTTTGGCCATTTCCGAGTGTAAGGCTTGAGGTAACGATTACCTTTCACTTTGCACATTATTACCCGGTGCCTTGACCCGGCTATATTGGGCCAATCATACGGGCCAGACTCGACTGTTGATGAGAAGGATGATCATGTGGCAACGACTGCATGACGAAAATATAAAGTCCAGACAGTTGTACGGAGCCTGGAGGGGACGGAGTTGATAGATGGACAATGCGAGATGTCAGAAAGATAGGAGTTAGCCTATATAAGAGAGGGATCAGCATAGTGGATGATAGATATAAATGAGATAATATAAGGTTCGGTGTAACATGAAGAGGCCATAAGGATCGGTATGATCACTTGGTTAGATAGTCAACTTAGGTGGGGATGCAAAGGGATCGTCATAAGATATGGTACCTAGTTCAACATGGCTCAACGGTGCTAGATGGGTTGGTGTAATATGATGGATAGATAGGGGTCGGCATAGTGTATTCGTAATGATGGATCAACATGGTATAGCTCATGAGAGGTGGGTCGGCATGGTATGGTTTGTATGAGATGGATCGACATGGCTCGCTCGTGGGGGATGGATTGGCATACATTTCTAAGGAAATATGGATCAACATACATTGAGGAACTAAAAGATTCGGTGCTATAATTTGGAGGGATCGACACTCCCTTGACCGAATTGAGAATCGAACTAAAGGACTAGAAGAACTAGAGCTCCACGTATCCAAACACCCTTATATTTGAAGCACCATCATGTTAGAGCATAAGGGAGCTACCATAGGGATTTTTAGCAAAAACTCAACATCTGGAGGGATCAGTACCGATCCCTATCCATTGAGAGTTAGGCCTAGCCCTCCTTATGGTGGGCCCATATGGTCGAAGAGGTCCTGTTGCTGAAGTTCCAGTCAGATTGGAGGCCGTCTTCATCTATAAATACATGCATATGGGGCTATTCTAGGGACTTTTACACTGTTGGTAAGATTCCACCATTACTGTAATCAACTTCCTCCATTCCTTTCTTATCTCTAACTATTTCTTCCTGTTTGTAATTGTACTCAAGTAAATGGAAAGCAATAAAGAGAACATTCAAAATGGATGTTGGCAATCAATGCCGAACCACTATAAATCTTGTTATTTCTACTTTCTACTGTGTTTTTCTTGTTATTTTGTGATTTTCCTCTGTTTTCATTTTATTTCTTCATTTATTTCGCTACTTAAACCTATTCTTGGATGTTTGTGACCAATTTGGTTGTAAACATTTTGGTTGTAAACATTTTGGTGCTTTCACTGAGAATCCTGATTCTCAGCCTGTTTGGATCCCCTTTACTACTACTGGATTAAGGAAATCCCCCGAAGGATATCCAGATTCATTGTTAGAAGTTTGCAGATACTACTCAGATTTACCAGAGTCTAAGCAAGGAAATTTAGAATGGTGAGGCATACCAGATCAACTTCCCAGAACATTGACGCAAATGAAACTACCAGCACCCAACAAGGAGCTCCGAGTAACTAGCCTGCTAATGTGAATGTGGAGCCTACTGAAGTCAAGAATCCCGCTGATTCCATCACTAGAGATGAATTCAACAACCTAATAAAGGAGATGATGGAAAGTTATAAGCAACTGAACGAGCAAATCTAGACTAATACCAAGTTGATGAACCAGATTGCTCAACAGCAGCGTCAAAGCGTAAGAAGAGATCTTGCTTCTTACTCGACGTCGGATAGTTCAGCCTCATCAGACAAACATCACCGGCGTAGGCGCCATAGAGTTGAAGCGGCACGAACGGGGACATTAGAGCAATCCTTGGTAGACCAACATGGTCTTCCAAGACGGATCGGTGCCGATCCCTACCTAGGGATCGGTACCGATCCCTAAACCAGAGGGGTTGTTCCTCAAGCGCAATTGGGAAGCCATGCCGGAGCGAGGTCCGGAAACTTGGATGTTGGAATACGTTTGGATGCTGACCAACTGCCTCTCTTGAACGACGACGAGATGAATACTCATGGTGTGCATTAGGAGGATGATAGGCCAAGCAGGCGTGAGATGGCCCGTAGACATCGACCGGAATATTCACGCATGGTGGAGTGCGACCACCACTTTGCACCACCTATCCAGACACCGGACTTATCGGCGATGGTCAGATGGCTGATGAGGGAGAACCAAGGGTTTGACGAATGATGATTGGGGAATCTCGAGGAGCCACACCCCATTTACTGACAGTGTTTTACATTCATAGTATCCTAAAAGGTTTAACATGCCTACAATGCCTGCTTATAAGGGAAAAACCGACCCCATGCAACACACCATGAGGTACGAATGGTTGATGGACTCAGTAAGAGCGAATGATGCTACCAAATGTAGATGCTTTCCTATAACTCTCTTTGGGATCACCACGATGTGGTTCACAAGATTACCACCACGATCAATCTCAAGATTTGATGAACTGACAACAAGGTTTGTGGAGCAGTTCCGGATCCATGCCACTCGCCCTAAAGATGTGATGTCATTATCTAGTGTAATCCAAGCTCTGGGGGAATCACTGAAGGAATACTTGCAGAGATTTCATGTTGCTACCACTGAAGTTAGTAACCCAAATGACTATGCGACACTTATGGCTGTGATGAGAGGGGTTGATCCAGAATCCGAATTTGGCGACTGGCTAGCTGGAAAACCGCCGGGCATGCTGGAACATTTTTGTTCAAAGGCGGCCGAGTTTAAGAGGAAGGAGGAAGCCAGACTATCTAGAAAGAGCAATGCTGTGGGGCCCAGTGGGGAAGCGCTGCAAAGCAACATCGCGATAAAGCAGTCGGACGAGAGTTCTGAGAAGGTTCAGTTCAATGTTCAAAACAAGCTGAATCAACAGAAAAGAACTAATAAAGGGAATCGAGACCAAAAGAGGGAGCCCGAAAGGCCGAAGCATAGGTTTCCTATGTATGACAGCTACACACCTCTTAATGTATCTCTGGAAAATATCTACCTGTCCACTTGTAATACCTTTCAATATAGGAAGCAGCGTCCGAAGGAGTCAACAGGGACACAAAAGAAAATTAGAAAGTATTGTTGGTTCCATGAATATTACGGGCACAACACAAACGAGTGTAGGCATCTTCAGGATGCCATTGAGAAATTGATTCGGGAGAAAAAGTTGCAGCAGTTTGTGAAAAGTCCGTAGGACAGCGGACAGGGGACGTCTGACCCCAATCGAGGGCAAGCTCTACGTAGGGCTGAGGAGCCTGTGTGGACTGGAGGAAGATTGGTAATAAACACGATAGTTGGTCGACTGCACCCCGCGGATAGAAGTTGGTAGGAAATGGAGCGCTATGACAGTGCGATGAGACATGTGGATTTTGAATGTTTTTCAAATGCGGAGGATGGAACTCCGACCAAGCAACAACGGGCGATGGCTGATGATATAGTGTTCAGGAGCAAGGATGCCGATCGAGTAGAGGCCCCTACTATTGATTCGATGGTCATTTCGGCCGTGATCGGCCCTGCTCTGGTGAGAAGAATTTTGATTGATTGTGGAAGTTCTGTAAACATTATCTTTAAGAAAGCTTATGATCAAATGAGAATGGAGGCCAAAGATTTGAAACCATCTAAAGCTCGAATACATGGTTTTAATAGTGTGGCAACTGAGGCTGTTGGTTATGTCGAATTGCCGGTTGAGTTAGGGGAAGGTGAACGTAAGAGGGTGTGGATCCCACCATTCATAGTTTTGGATGTTGAATCACCGTACAATCTTTTTCTAGGCCATCCAGCCCTCGCTGAATTTCGGCCAGCTCTTGCTCTGGGGTGTTTGACGTTGATATTCCCGACTGATGATGGAGTAGGTGTTGTGCATGGTGATCAGGCGATTGGACGTGCCTGTTATGTGGCTGAGTTGAGAGAGGGTTGGCGTAAGGAGAAGGGAAATGTAACAACCCGGGATTGCAATTACCGAATAATAAATTAAAATTATGATTTTAATTCAAATGGAGCTAAAAATGGATTTTTTTGGATAGGCTAATTTCTTTAAAATAAAGTTATTTGAAAAAAAACGGGTGATTTTATAATGGTGGGTTTTAGTTGGCTAATGAAGCATTAAATAGTTTTAGTGAACATTAGGATGTCACTTCTCTTATTGGGTCAATTAGTGAAACCAAACCCATTACCTACCTCTATATATTATCTTAAACCCACCCTAAACCCTAACCCTCCTCTTCATAATTTCCTCAAACCTAAACACCTCATAAAAACCTAATTAATGGCCTCCATTTGCAAGAAGATCCATTTTCCTCTCCACATAGCTAATCTAGGTTAATACAAGCTAAAAGGTAAAGCAATCCTTCTCTAATCACTCTCTAATCTTCATTCTAATTTCTGAAATTAATTTTTAATACATGTTTTTTGGTTTATTTTTGTTATGAAGCCTATTGATCTCCTCTCTCTAGCTTTTGGAGTGCACGCCAAGTGTTTGTGCATATTTTTCTTGCATTGGTTGAGGTAAAATTGCTAGCTAAATCCTTTTTTTACTTGATGCTTCTATAATTTTCGTTTTGGAATTGTAGCTGAAAAGAAATCAGGCATAACTTCTTCATTTCTCATCCGTTTTTGGTCATGTTATTTGTGTTGCAAACTAGATTCAATAAGGAACACATTTTGTTCAGTGAATTTTCTGTAATTTTGCATTTAGATGACCTGAAATGCGTTTAAAGACAGAAGACCAATTCTGTCTTTAACAAGTTATCTTGAGTTTCAATCTGATATTGTTTTGCCTGTATCTCTCTCGTTTTTGATCCGAATTAGATAACTTTGGATGTTCCGGAAAGCATAAAACATATGCTACAATTTTTGTTCAGTGAGTTTTCTGTAATTTTTCCATTTAGATGACCTGAAATGCGTTCAAAGACAGAAGACCAATTCTGTCTTTAACAAGTTATCTTGAGTTTCAATCTGATATTGTTTTGCCTGTATCTCTCTCGTTTTTGATCCGAATTAGATAATTTTAGATGTTCCGGAAAGCTTAAAACATATGCTACAATTTATTTTCAGTGATTTTTCTGTAATTTTGCAATTTAGATGACCTAAAATGCGTTCAAAGACAGAAGACCAATTCTGTCTTTAACAAGTTATCTTGAGTTTCAATCTGATATTGTTTTGCCTGTATCTCTCTCGTTTTGATCCGAATTAGATCATTTTGGATGTTCCGGAAAGCTGGAAACATATGCTACAATTTTTGTTCAGTGGGTTTTCTGTAATTTTGAGGCTAACTAGGTCAAAAATTGATTTGTCTACTATCTTCCCGAGAGCGATACACATATTAGCTCTGTGGATGAAACTGAAACTATTTTGGTCATAACTTTTGAGCCGCTAGTCGGAATTTGACGATTTTGGTCTCGTTGGAAAGATGGACTTACGAACTCCATATCTGGAAAGTTTGGTCATCTTCTGAGTTCATTAGACCCTTCGAATTTCCTGTCAGAGTTGAACCCAGATCGCTGTGCAAAACAGTGCATTTCATGTTTCTGAGTCCGACTTTGGAACGTCGCTACGCCTTCGTTTCACGTCGGAATCGAGTAATTCTTTTTGCGTTCTGAAGTAGGAATGTCGGACTACGTTCCTACTTAATTTCTTGCCATTTGGATTCAGTCTGCTAGTCCAAATAATTTTCCGAACTTGGGTTCGCGTCAGTTTTGGAATATTTTCCCAACACTTAGAATATTTTCAGTGATTTTCTGGTTTTATCGATTTCTTTGAGATTTGTCTCTGGATTTTGTACACGGGCCTTATAAAAAGGTTTTAAAAGGATTTTTCGCTCCAAAATGGCTTTCGAAATTATTATATAATATTATTTTTAATTATTAAATTAATCACTCCATAATAGGAGAGTTTTCAAAGGCCGTTTTAAAGTGATTTCAAACCAATTATAAACCCGTTTTCCGTAATTATTTTCTATAATAAAATCCCACACTCATACTTTAGCACTTCGAGCGATGTGGAAAGGTGCTTAAACGGTTGGGAAAAACTCCGGCCTATGAAACCGTGTGTATTTCCTTTTCGGTTAATCCCCGACCTATTCGATTGATCGTTTTAGCCTTTTCGGCCTAGTTTACCGATGACATGAGGTGAACTTTGTACTGTTTTCAGTGTGGAAGCTTACGATTGGTTAGTAAACCATTTAGTGCGAATGTGGGGTATGAGACTCACGTTAACACTTTACGGGTTCCTTCCTAAAAGTTCGTGACACACTCCTTGTATTACCTTTGGGATAGTATCTTCAGACTGTCTCCCTTAGAGGTATCGTTTTGGCATCTCTATTTAGATGGCCGTTATACATCTCTACATAGATGTATCGTTTTTGGCATCTCTACTTAGATGGCCGTTATACATCTCTACATAGATGTATCGTTTTTGGCATCTCTACTTAGATGGCCTGTTATACATCTCTACTTAGATGTATCGTTTTTTTGACATCTCTACTTAGATGTTTTTGTTTTGGCATTTGTTCTTACGTTATGCCGAGGATATGAGGCTTATTATACATCTCTACTTAGATGTTTTTGTTTTTGGCATTTGTGCTTACGTTATGCCGATGATATGAGGCTTATTATACATCTCTACTTAGATGTTTTGTTTTGATATTTGTGACTATGTTATGCCCATGATACAAGGCTTGCTATACATCTCTACTTAGATGTTTATTTCTTCTCTATGTGAGAGTTTGTGGTCTATAGTACTATGTTATATATCGCCTCATTATCTATCATGTTTATCTCAGTTTATTAACTGATTGTTTAGTTAGCCTGACCCGAGTATTTTTCGCTCGGGTCAGACCGAGTTGTTTCAGGTTAGGTCTCTGGACTTAGCTTTCTGTGCTTCCGCTTGGACATTATCTGCTTTGCTGATAGATAGCTCTTTATATTTGTCCACTATTTTGATACTCTGATTATTCAGTCTCTTATGTACATATTTTTGACTCACTTGTGTGAGTGGTGGCTTTGTACCCACCTTATGATATATTTGGATCTGTATTGACGATGTATTGTTCTGAGACTCTGTGCTGTTATGTGATACTGTTCTGTGATGCTATTTCATTATGTTATTATGCTTTGTTCTAATAGATCTTTAGCCATTTGTAATTTCGTTATAAGTATTTATCGAATATGTTTAACCACTTGATTGAAAAAATAATAATAGATTCCACCTTTCGACGTATTCGGTAGATAGTTATAGCATAGTTACATTTGGTCGCTCCTATTATACTCTATTCTCCGCATTAGCAGACGGAATCACCTCCGTGATTCTCTTTGCTAATGAGGGTCTTGGAGTGGGGCGTTACATCTTGGTATCAGAGCGAGGTTCAGAATTAAGCATAACAAACACAGAACAGACACGTAGTACAATACGTTATAATACGATCCAAATTGAACATATCCACCTTTAGATAAATAAGTTAGGAATATGTGTAGGAATCTATTATATTCCGTAATATTCCTTAATGAATTATCTATCTTTGAATCATGCTTAACTAAATCTTACCTTATCTTTCAGTATGGTTGGGAGAGGTAGGAACCTCCGTTCTGCTGATGCTGGACAGTCCAGCAACCCTCACCCAGAGGGAGTATACATGACCACGGACCAGATCATGGAGCTAGTTCGTAACTCTCAATCGCACTCTCAGTCTCCTGCACCAGTTTCTGATGCACCGCGCAAGTCTGCTTTTGCACGTCTATGCAGTGACTTTATTCATATCGGAGGGAAGCCGTTCAGTGGCTCCGAGACTATTCTAGAGGTCCAGGCTTGGATCAGAGTTTGCGAGCGTAACTTTACTTGCATGGCTATCCCCGACCACGACAGAGTTCTTGTTGCTTCTAGCCATCTTGAGGGTCGTGCCTTGGATTGGTACGAGCTGCTAGTATCCGAGACCGATGAGGCCTCACTCACTTGGGACCATTTCCGAGAGCGCTTCTTGCTCAAGTTTGTCCCCGAGTCCGAGAAGATAACCCTTGCACGCCGCTTTATTGACCTTAAGCAAGGGAAGGCCTCTGTTGCAGACTATTCATCATCTTTCGAGGCCTTGTCCAAGTATGGCCTCGAGTTCATTAGCTCTCCTTATAAGAAGAATCTCAAGTTTGTAGAAGGCCTGAAGAAATATTTGAAGAAACATCTTATGCTCCAGCTTAAGCTCCCTTTTGATGAGCTAGTTGATGTAGCGCTTCACCTTGAAGCGGTTGAGCGTGAGAGAGACAATGATGGGGATGGTGAGGGCTCCAAAAATCCCAATCAGAAGCGGGGCCCATTTCAGAAGTCCAAGTCTTGGCATAAGAAGAAGAAGACATGCAGTTCTACTTCTCAGACTCAGCCTCAGTCTATTGCTCAGCTTAGTGGAACACCTTCCATTCGGAAGTGTTTCAACTGTGGATCTACCGATCATATGGTTAAAGTGTGTCCCAAGCCTCTTTTCTGTCGCTATTGTAAGAAGGAGGGTCATCTTAATTCCACTTGTCCCACTGCACCTCCTAGATCTGGCAAGCTTAATGCTGCCAAGGCTCCTACATCTTTAGCTCAGCCTCGAGGTACGCATCCTTCCGTTCTCGAAGGTTCTATTTTATTTCATGGTAGATCTTGTAGAGTTCTCTTTGATACGGGTGCCTCTCACTCATTCGTATCAAAGGAACTAGTTGATACTTTATCTTTGGATGTTACTTGTTTGGTTTCTTCACTAAGGATTGTGAATCCCATCGGCGGATCCACGACCCTTAGCTTGCTTTGTGAGGATATAGATATCGATCTTTGTGGATTTTCTTTCCGTGCGAATCTGCACGTTATGGAGTATTTGGGCTTTGACATGATTCTGGGCATGGATTGGCTTGCTCAGTACGACGCCAAAATCATTTGTTCGGAGCAGATATTATTTCTTTGTCATCCTGACTCATCCGCTCCGTTAGCTATTGCTCTTCAGGATGTTGGGATTCCTAATATTACTTTATTTGCTCTTGATTCACGAGATGAGAATGTGGACATATCCCGTATTCCTGTTGTTCGGGATTTCCCCGATATATTCGAGCCAGTATCACGCCTACCGCTAAAGCGGGCCATTGAGTTCCGCATCGATCTCATTCCAGGCTCCCACCCAGTTGGGCGTCCTCCCACGAGGATGTCTACTAAAGAGAATGAGGAACTCAGGAAGCAGTTAGTAGAGCTTGAGGCGAAGCAGTTCATTCGGTCCAGTTCTTCGCCATGGGGTGCTGCTGTGGTCTTCGTTAAGAAGCCCGATGGCTCTCTTAGGCTTTGCATTGACTATCGCAAGCTTAATGAGTTGACCATCAGAAATCGTTATCCATTGCCACGGATAGACGATATGTTTGATCAGTTGAGTGGTGCGAAGGTTTTTTCCCAGCTCGACCTTGCCACCGGATTTCATCAGCTCCGAGTTGCGGAAGATAGCATTCCTGTTACCGCTTTCCACATTCGTTATGGTCTTTTGAGTGGTTGGTCATGCCATTCGGCTTGACGAACGCACCGGCTTTCTTTGTTGATCTTATGAATCGAGTATTCCGGGAATACATCGATAGATTCGTTCTGGTTTTCATCGACGATATTCTTATTTATTCTAGATCCGAGGCAGAGCATGCTCATCATTTGCGGATCGTCTTGGATACTCTTCGTCAGCATCAACTTAAGGCCAAGCTCTCCAAGTGCCATTTTTGGGAGAGCAAGGTCAAGTTCTTGGGCCATATTGTATCATCCGAGGGGATTTCTGTCGATCCTGCCAAGATCGAATCTATTCATAATTGGAAGCAGCCCGAGAACATTCATGATATTCGTAGCTTCCTTGGTCTGACGGGTTATTACCGTCGGTTTATCAAGGATTTCTCTCGAGTTGCACTTCCCCTTACGACGCTGACTCGTAAGGGTGTTCGCTTTATTTGGTATGATAAGTGTGAAGCTTCCTTTCAGCGACTGAAGTAACTTCTCACTCATGCTCCTATTCTAGTGGTTCCAAGGAGTAACCATGATCTTGTTGTTTACACCAATGCTTGTGGTAGCGGGCTAGGTGTTGTGCTTATACAGAAGGATCGGGTAGTTGCTTATGCTTCTAGGCAACTGCGTCCGAATGAGGTTCGCTATCCTACTCATGATCTTGAGTTAGCTGCTATCGTTTTTGCCTTGAAGACTTGGCGTCACTTTCTATTAGGCGAACGCTTCATTTTGTACACCGATCACAAGTCGCTGAAGTATCTATTCAGTCAGAGGGATCTCAATATGAGGCAGCAGCGATGGCTTGAGTTTCTCGCCTCATATGATTTAGATATTCAGTATACCCCTGGGAAGGGTAATCGTGTTGCAGATGCGCTCAGTCGCAAGCACTCGACGATAGTTTCTATGATGATTGCCGAGTGGGATATTCTTGAGACCATATCTTTGTGTGATATTAGAGATCGAGCTCCATCTTCTGATTCTCCGGTCTTATTATTCAGCTTGAAAGCTCGTCCTATCTTATTGGATCGCATTGCCCATGCTCAGCGGCAGGATCCATACTTATTGCATCTTATTCATCTTCTCGAGTCGGGATCCAGTGATGAGACATTGCTGGATTATTCTCTTGATTTTCATCGGTGTCTTCGTAGGAGGAACCGTATTGTTGTACCATCTGATTTATCACTTAGGCGTGACGTCTTGGACGAGTGCCATCGCACTAAGTACACTATACATCCCGGTTCGAGTAAGATGTATGCCGATATGTGTCGGCTATATTATTGGGAGGGTTTGAAGAGAGATGTTGCAAGTTATGTGAGCGGTTGCATGACTTGTCAACAGATCAAGGCCGAGCATCAGCGTCCATCTGGTCTTCTTTAGCCTCTAGAGATTCCATTATGGAAATGGGATCAGATATCCATGGATTTCATTGACGGTCTGCCTCGATCGAGGTCAGGCCATACTTCTATCTGGGTTATTGTTGATCGCTTGACCAAATCGGCTCATTTCATTCCGATTAAGTCCACTCGGACTGCATCTCGGTTGGCCAAGCTCTATGTGAAGGAAGTCGTACGACTTCATGGCATTCCTAGCTCTATCGTGTGTGATCAAGACACCATTTTCACTAGTCACTTCTGGAAGTGCCTACAGTCAGCTTTGGGCACAAAGCTGAATCTCTCTACTGCTTATCACCCTCAGACTGACGGTCAGACTGAGAGGGTGAATCGTGTTTTGGAGGATCTTTTGCGCTGTTGTATTCTGGATTTCGGGGGTAGTTGGGAGGATCACTTACCACTCGTAGAGTTCTCCTACAACAACAGCTATCAGTCTATTATTGGCATGACACCTTTTGAGGCTCTACACGGAAGGCCATGTCGCTCTTCTGCTTGTTGGTTAGAATCTGGCGAGAAGCTCATTCTTGGTCCAGATTTAGTTCGGGAATCTTCTGAGAAGATTGTTCTTATCCGTCAGAGAATGAGAGAGGCACAGGACCGCCAGAAATCCTACGCGGACAACCGTAGGAAGCCTCTTGAGTTCTCCATTGGTGATTTTGTCTTTATTCGGATTTCTCCCATGAAGGGGGTTGTGCATTTCAGCACTACAAGGAAATTGGCTCCTCGCTATGTTGGACCATTTCCTATCACGGAACGCATTGGCCCTGTTGCTTATCGTGTGGCTCTACCTACTCATTTCTCTGGAATACATGATGTGTTCCATGTCTCTCAGCTTTGCAAGTGTGTGCGCGATCCTGATTCTATTATCGAGCCGCATATCGTGCCAGATTTGGAGATCTCACCCGATCTATCTTGGGAGCAGCAACCACTCCGTGTGCTTGATTCGGAGGTCAGACGCCTTCGAAATAAAGAGGTTCCTCTTGTGAAAATTTAATGGTCACCCAATCCTAAGGATTGCACTTGGGAGACCAGAGAATTTATCGAGCGTACTTATCCTGGTTTTCTTTCACCTTCGGGTACGGGTGAGCATCTATATTTATCTTCCGTTGTTTCTTCGGTGGATTAGAGGTTACAGACGACTTCCATATTTAAAGAATTGCGGGGATGCAATTTTCTTAAGGGGGGGGGGGGGAGTTTGTAACAACCCGGGATTGCAATTACCGAATAATAAATTAAAATTATGATTTTAATTCAAATGGAGCTAAAAATGGATTTTTTTGGATAGGCTAATTTCTTTAAAATAAAGTTATTTGAAAAAAAAACGGGTGGTTTTATAATGGTGGGTTTTAGTTGGCTAATGAAGCATTAAATAGTTTTAGTGAACATTAGGATGCCACTTCTCTTATTGGGTCAATTAGTGAAACCAAACACATTACCCACCTCTATATATTATCTTAAACTCACCCTAAACCCTAACACTCCTCTTCATAATTTCGTCAAACCTAAACACCTCATAAAAACCTAATTAATGGCCTCCATTTGGTAGAAGATCCATTTTTCTCTCCACATAGCTAATCTAGGTTAATACAAGCTAAAAGGTAAAGCAATCCTTCTCTAATCACTCTCTAATCTTCATTCTAATTTCTGAAATTAATTTTTAATACATGGTTTTGGTTTATTTTTGTTATGAAGCCTATTGATCTCCTCTCTCTAGCTTTTGGAGTGCACGCCAAGTGTTTGTGCATATTTTTCTTGCATTGGTTGAGTTAAAATTGCTAGCTAAATCCTTTTTTTACTTGATGCTTCTATAATTTTCGTTTTGGAATTGTAGCTGAAACGAAATTAGGCATAACTTCTTCATTTCTCATCCGATTTTGGTCAGGTTTTTTGTACTGCAAACTAGATTCAATAAGGAAAACTTTTTGTTCAGTGATTTTTCTGTAATTTTGCAATTTAGATGACCTGAAATGCGTTTAAAGACAGAAGACCAATTCTGTCTTTAACAAGTTATCTTGAGTTTCAATCTGATATTGTTTTGCCTGTATCTCTCTCATTTTTGATCCGAATTAGATAATTTTGGATGTTCCGGAAAGATTAAAACATATGCTACAATTTTTGTTCAGTGAGATTTCTATAATTTTGCAATTTAGATGACCTGAAATGCGTTCAAAGACAGAAGACCAATTCTGTCTTTAACAAGTTATCTTGAGTTTCAATCTGATATTGTTTTGCCTGAATCTCTCACGTTTTTGATCCGAATTAGATAATTTTGGATGTTTCGGAAAGCTTAAAACATATGATACAATTTTTGTTCAGTGAGTTTTTTGTAATTTTGCCATTTAGATGACCTAAAATGCATTCAAAGACATAAGACAAATTCTGTCTATAACAAGTTATCTTGAGTTTCAATCTGATATTGTTTTGCCTGTATCTCACTCGTTTTTGATCCGAATTAGATCATTTTGCATGTTCCAGAAAGCTGGAAACATATGCTACAATTTTTGTTCAGTGAGTTTTCTGTAATTTTGAGGCTAACTAGGTCAAAAATTGATTTTTCTAGTATTTTCTCGAGAGCGATACACATATTAGGTCTGTGGATGAAACTGAAACTATTTTGGTCATAACTTTTGAGACGCTAGTCGGAATTTGACGATTTTGGTCTCGTTGGAAAGATGGAGTTACGAACTCCATATCTGGAAAGTTTGGTCATCATCTGAGTTCATTAGTCCCTTCGAATTTCCTGTCAGAGTTGAACCCAGATCGCTGTGCAAAACAGCGCATTTCATGTTTCTGAGTCCGACTTTGGAACGTCGCTACGCCTTCGTTTCAAGTCGGAATCGAGTAATTCTTTTTGCGTTCTGAAGTAGGAATGTCGGACTACGTTCCTACCAATTTTCATGCCATTCAGATTTAGTCTGCTGGTCCGAATAATTTTCCGAACTTGGGTTCGCGTCAGTTTTGGACTATTTTCCCAACACTGAGAATATTTTCAGTGATTTTCTGGTTTTATCGATTTCTTTGAGATTTGTCTCTGGATTTTGTACACGGGCCTTATAAAAGGGTTTTAAAAGGATTTTTTGCTCCGAAATGGCTTTCGAAATTATTATATAATATTATTTTTAATTATTAAATTAATCACTCCATAATAGGAGAGTTTTCAAAGGCCGTTTTAAAGTGATTTCAAACCAATTATAAATCCGTTTTCCGTAATTATTTTCTATAATAAAATCCCACACTCATACTTTAGCACTTCGAGCGATGTGTAAAGGTGCTTAAGCGGTTGGGAAAAACTCCGGCCTATGAAACCGTGTGTATTTCCTTTCCGGTTAATCCCCAACCTATTCGATTGATCGTTTTGGCCTTTCGGCCTAGTTTACCGATGACATGAGGTGAACTTTGTACTGTTTTCAGTGTGGAAGCTTACGATTGGTTAGTAAACCGTTTAGTGCGAACGTGGGGTATGGGACTCACGTTAACACTTTATGGGTTCCTTCCTAAAAGTTCATGACACACTCCTTGTATTACCTTTAGGATAGTGTCTTCAGACTGTCTCCCTTAGAGGTATCGTTTTGGCATCTCTACTTAGATGGCCGTTATACATCTCTACATAGATGTATCGTTTTTGGCATCTCTACTAAGATGGCCATTATACATCTCTACATAGATGTATCGTTTTTGGCATCTCTACTTAGATGGCCTGTTATACATCTCTACTTAGATGTATCGTTTTTTTGACATCTCTACTTAGATGTTTTTGTTTTGGCATTTGTGCTTACGTTATGCCGAGGATATGAGGCTTATTATACATCTCTACTTAGATGTTTTTGTTTTTGGCATTTGTGCTTACGTTATGCCGATGATATGAGGCTTATTATACATCTCTATTTAGATGTTTTGTTTTGATATTTGTGACTATGTTATGCCCATGATACAAGGCTTGCTATACATCTCTACTTAGATGTTTATTTCTTCTCTATGTGAGAGTTTGTGGTCTATAGTACCATGTTATATATCGCCTCATTATCTATCATGTTTATCGCAGTTTATTAACTGATTGTTTAGTTAGCCTGACCCGAGTGTTTTTCGCTCGGGTCAGACCGAGTTGTTTCAGGTTAGGTCTCTGGACTTAGCTTTCTGTGCTTCCGCTTGGACATTATCTGCTTTGCTGATAGATAGCTCTTTATATTTGTCCACTATTTTGATACTCTGATTATTCAGTCTCTTATGTACATATTTTTGACTCACTTGTGTGAGTGGTGGCTTTGTACCCACCTTATGATATATTTGGATCTGTATTGACGATGTATTGTTCTGAGACTCTGTGTTGTTATGTGATACTGTTCTATGATGCTATTTCATTATGTTATTATGCTTTGTTCTGATAGATCGTTAGCCATTTGTAATTTCGTTATAAGTATTTATCGAATATGTCGAACCACCTGATTGAAAAAAATTTTAATAGATTCCACCTTTCGACGTATTCGGTAGATAGTTATAGCATAGTTACATTTGGTCGCTCCTATTATACCCTATTCTCCGCATTAGCAGACGGAATCACCTCCGTGATTCTCTTTGCTAATGATGGTCTTGGAGTGGGGCGTTACAAGAAAGGGCGTGGACAAGTCTGTCTGCATCCAAGTTATGAAGATTGACAAATGGCGCCTAAGCCTTGGCTTGGGTGCCATAGTCGGTTCTATAGAGATATAGATCCGAGGGACGATGAGGAAGAACCCAAGGAGACCAAGGCGGCGCTGGTTGAGCCGATGATTGATATAACAGTCATCCACGAGGACCCATCGTGGGTGTTGAAGGTTGGATCGCAACTCAGCCCTTCAATGATGAGAGAACTTACTGATTTTCTCCAAGCGAATCTGGATATATTCCCTTGGGCTCATTCTAACATGTATGGGATCTCGCCTGCCATTGCGAGCCATGCATTGAACATTGACACAAAGTATGTACCGGTGAAACAGAAGAGGGGAGGCATGGATACGGAGAGGTCCGTTGCTCTTAAAGAGGAGGTGGATAAACTTAAAATCAATGGGTTTATTCATGATGCCCTATATCTTGAATGGATATCTAATCCCGTGTTGGTGAAGAAGGCGAATGGGAAGCGGAGAACATGCATTGATTATTCAGACCTAAACAAGGCGTGCCCTAAAGATAGTTTTCCTCTTCCTAGAATTGATCAGCTAGTCGACTTAGGTGTTTGTGATCAATTTGGTTGCAAACACACATCATCTTCCTTTGAATGCCACATTGCCATTCCATGGTCACACAACTGATTTCTACAAATGTATAACTCTTGACTTCGTACGTCTCAAGAAAGGGTGTGAAGCTAAGAGAAGTTGCCTTCTTTGCCACCAAGAAGATAATACGTTCGTAGAGATCGCTTATGTAACTAGAAATGCAACATCGGACATTCGTCCATACAAGTTCATTCTGGGACAGAACGAAACTGAAGGCACTCTCCTACGACATCCTGTTGGGGATTAAACCTAAGGTTAGTAGCGAAAAGTCCTTGCAATCCAAAGAGTTTCAGAAATGAAGGGACCACTGTTACTTTAGTATTTATGAGCTAACCAGAATTATCAACAAGCAGTCCTTTCAACCCGAAAATCCTCAGTCTTCATACTTCATTTTCTTTATCAGGTCTTCATTTTTCGAACGCAAACATCGATTCAAAGTGGTTTTCGAATAGGAATTACCCCAGAACCGACTCCAGTTCCTTCGAACCAATCATCGATAAAAGAAGTTTTGTGAATAGGGAATCATTCTTTAATTAATTAAGTTCTTTTTATCAAAAGTCTCTTTTGGAGATATATATTTCTAAGACATTCTTTCCGGTATATCAAGAATCATTAAACCTCTCTTATCAAATCCTTTGATTACTTAAAACCCTTGCTAATCTTGGAATAATTCCAAATCATTTAATTTTTTCACTTAGGAAAACATTTCCAAATTATTTCACTTAAATGTTAACAATGATTTCTTAATTCAAAACCCATAATTTTGATTGAGTAAAAAGCATGTTATCTAGGATGTCAATCCAAAACCAGTAAATATTAAGTGAACAAAAGCTATAGAAATCTTTTAATTTTACTCAATATCAATTCCCGTATTCAACAAATACTATGGGCGAAATAACGGCGAAATCACCTTTTAAATTCCATGAATAGTACGAGTTCCCTCTTCGGGCTTCAACACTAAGTATAAGAAGATCATCTCTATAAAATCAAAGTTGTATTTAATTTGGAAAATTTAAATCTTTTTATAATTAACTCGTTTCCGACATTTTTACCTTATCTATCCATTGCCCAAGGAAGAGGCCATGTGAACCAGGGCACTGGTTGCTCCTGAACATCTCCTTAGTTTAAGCACCTCACATCCGGATCTCACAAATAAAAAAGTCCAGTCTACTCATCGGCTTTTAGAGCCAAGATTAAACCACTTAATTTATAATAGCTTTTCTTTATACCATTTATTTAAACTCTTTTAAATAAACCATAAAAATTCCAAAAAAATATTTAAACACTTAATTATCCATTTAAAAGCACTTATAAAAGATTTGGAAAAGAATTGTTAAGTTTAAAGCTATATTGCAAACGTTATAGGAAAGTGCTGCGGAAAAGTGCTGTGGTAAGTGCTTTTTAAGCTATGTTGATCAAAACGACTTTTTATTATTTGAAAATTCATTTTATTACTCAAATCACTTTTATAAATTTTAAAAGATTTATAAAATTTATTCTATATTTTTGAACAATTTTAAAATATCATTTTCAAAGAAATCCAGTTTTGGATTCCGAACTGCAAAACCGCTATTTTTCCAAAAGCTTGTTTTATTCCTATCTCAAAATCTACTCATCAAAATCTTGATTTTCTTTCTTTGTTGGAAAACTAGGGATATAATAGTTCAGAAAATTCTTATCCCGAAGAATTCCGAGCTATACACCATCTTTTACACTCGTTTGGTTTTTGTGATGGAAATCGCAAACTGCAGTTTCGCGACGCGCCTATTTTTGACTAAATTTTCCATTTCTTTTCAAACTTCATCAAAACACTTTTAAATGTTTATAAAAAATTTCAAACTCATTTTAAACCATTTTTAAAGCGGTTTAAGATTCCATACACACCATTTCATTAATTCAAGGAAAGTGATTTCCTTTGTGCTTATCGATGTATATTTTCGTGACTTGCATATATATATTCAACATTCATATTTAAACATTCATTGCAAAATCATATCATCATCCAAAATATAATATAATAGTTTAGGAGTTCTCACATTCATTTTCCCTTTGAGCTAATAGAAAATCGGCTATAGCTCCGCTATCATGAAATTAAACTCCACAAAATCGAGCTTTAGACCCTTGAATTGGCTCGGCCTAGCCTTGGTGCTCATGGCCTATGTGGTGTGGGGTGATGGCTCTGGACTTTGGAAGAGCAAAGGTGGTGTTTAGAACTAGTTTTGAGGTGGATCGATATAATAAACTAGTGTATGCATTTCCCTCTTTTATTTGAAATCTTTTTTTCTAAATTTTCTAATATTTTTTTATGAATAAGAAGCCATTAAAGAGGCTCTTAGAATGCTTGAAAAGAAGAGGAAGAAGAAGTGGAATGGTATTAGGATTTTTGTGAGAAAAGTGGTGGTATTTATAGGAAAAACCGTAGAATAAAATATTATTGCATTATTACGTAAATACCCCCAGCCCACACCCCTCCCTTAGCCTCTAGCGCACAGCCCCCCCAAAGCCATGTAATGGTTGATGTGAGGTGATGGTGTGGTATAATAAAGTGATGTTTGCTTTATGGTTACTTAAAGGTTAAGTTTAGGAATTATTAAATCACTTTTGTAATATATATATATATATATGTATGTATTTATGTATGTATGTGCATGTTATCTTGTGCATGTTACATATATATGTATATACATGTAGGTGCATAACACTTCGAATGTCTTCGAACAAATTTTGTTCGTTAAATCGTTGATATCCGGAGAACCGATTATCAGTCACATTTTTACTTATTTATTAATGTACATATATATATATATTTATAAACAAAATTCAAAAATAATTCTCTTATCATTTTAAACTAATTAAAATGACACACTTCATTTATAAAACCATATAAATTAATATTAAAAATTATTTACAAAAATTGTCATTATACCGATAAAGCGATATCGATTTTTCCTTATATTTTCAAATCAAATATATATATCTTTATAATACTATTATAAATGATTCATTATCACTTTATAACTATTCAAAATGAATTATCATCATTTAAATTAATTATTTGGGTAAATAAAATAATTATTAAATCATTAATCACAATTTAAATTAAATCAATCAATTATTTAAATACGACATCATTTTATCAATATAAATTTCAAGGAAAATATTTATAAGATTACCATTACTTATTATTACTTGAAACAACATTATCCTAATATTTTGATAAATTTAAAAATAAATCCAGTTTATCAAAGTGATAAAGTGGCGGGTCGTTATAGTCATAATTAACTTAATTATTGTTGGTTTATTTGCGACATTGAAATCTCATGCTCGTTTTAGCGTTTTACTGCTTGTTTTCTAATATGTTTTGAGATAGTTTCCAAACTTGAGTTTTATTTTCAAATCATTGATAAAGGTATTAAAGTGGTTTAAACATAGAAAGGAATGTGGTTTAAAAGTTATTTGATTTGTTAAAAAACAAGTTTTAAAAGTTATAATCTATGTAACGATAGTTGCTGTGGACGCAGTTTGAAAAATTCGTTTTTTTGTAAATTAAAAAGAGTTATCTATCCTATATATTTTGGAAAGTATTTTCAATTTTTTTTAAGTATTTAAAAAAGTGTGAGAAGTTTAAATATATTTTTAAGAATTTATATAATTATTTAAATAAGAGGTTTAAATTTTAACCGCTTTGTTTTAAAAAGACAAGTTTGTTCAAAAGTGACTATCTTTAGGGTATGTTTAAATACAAGTTTCAAAATTGTTTTGAAAAGAGTTTTAAAAGTAATTTTAAAGGAGAAAGGAAGCATGGATTACAATACTATTGTTATAATAAATATTTTCGAGAAAGAAAAAGATTACGAACTATAGTAAACGGTTTCGAGAAATTTTAGAAAGAAGTTTTGTTGAAAACACTATTTTATTATTAAACAAGTATTTAATTTTATAAAAAGAAAGGGTTTAAAATTATTTTCGATTTAAAAAACAAGTTTTAAAAGTTATGGTCCAAATAGCGATGGTCGTTGTGGATGCAATTTGTAAATTTATAATTTTTTTGCAAACAAAAAAGAATTTCTACTTAGATATTTTTCCAAAGCCTTTTAAATATGGTTATAAGTATTAAAAAAGAAGTTTAAAATTTTAAAATTATTTTTAGAAATTTATTTAATTATTTAAATAAGAGGTTTAAATTTAACCACTTTGTTTCAAAGGTCGGGTTTAATTTAAAAGCAATTATCTACTGAAAAGAATGCTTTAAATACAAAGGATTTCTTCATCAAAGCCATTATGTAACAAAAAATATGATAAAGTAGTGCTAAAATGATGACATGTTTGTGGAATGTAAATCACCTTGTATTTAGTACTAAAAGCTGACAAGTATACTTTCCTCTATCTGTGAGAGCTAGAACTAGAGTTTCTAGACGAGGGATAAAGAAGTCAAAATGTTGAAAATGTAATAAGTATAAGGGAGTTAATTTCGATAAATGGGTCATGATTAATTAAGTATATGGAAGGCATTTCATCGTATGCTTGACACCAATTTTCGAAGTATGGAAACTCGTCTCTATCCCAAGAAGTAAGAATGTATGTCGGGGCAGGGGTAGTTTTCTAACTTGTTCGATTTCATTATTAATCAGAGGATAATATTGTTTGAAATCGGAAAGTGGTGACAAGTATAAGATGTCTTATTTTTTATATTCAAGCTTATACTTTCACCAGATAGTGGATTTGCCCATTATTGATAACTTGACCAAAATTTTAACTTTGGAATTATCTAGGAGAAACATGAGAATTATGTGGTACAGTTATCTCTAGTGATGTTATACTGTACGTATAAACTCATTGTGTTCTTCTAGGATAAATGATAAGGAAATCCGTTCACTTAGTCGGTTAGGAGGTGATCTCCGCTCTTATGTATTGTCTGTTTATTTCCAGAAGAACTAGAGTATAGTTTACTGGAAACTATTGAATATTGGTTCAAATAGACCGGGATCAGATAAGGATGATGTAATGATCTTCCTTTATTATACCTAAAGACGACACTTAATAAATCCTCGGTATTCATATGCCGATCACTTAAGTGTCTAAAAAAACATGTCATTCGGGGTTAAAGAAAGAGAAGACATAACATAATCTCACATCGTGACGAGAAATATATAATATACACATGATCTTTACAAAAAGAAAAGAACTTTATTATATACACAACATTAGAGTACACTAACCTATTATCAGCCTGAACAGTTATAACAGCATGTCCTTACAATTGCTGATAAATATAGACAAGAACAAACAGAAAATAGAACAGCGGCAGAATATAAGGTACGTGAATACATCTTAGAGAATCCAGCTCGTCTCCAGAAAGCTCCAAAGCATCCATCTAAATCGGAAAAATATGCTCTGGCTGACCCGAGCATTATAAGTAAATAACATTCGGATTTGTCTAGTAAACCAGTGTGAGAAAGCTCAATCAAATCAATCACATTGATTTCTACATTTGAAAACCTTTTCAAAGTAAAAGGTATCTCGTAAAACCATGCCATACATAAACACAGATGGGTTTTTACCTTACGATAACTAAACCATTTTATTATAAAAATTCAGGGATATTATAATAATGTCTATGAGTTTAAAATACCAAAAATCAAGTAGCTGTGATGTGTTTACATCGCAACAATAATAGGTATACAATTGAAAACCAAAGGCGCTTATAGGAGAATGGATTCCAACAAATGGCAAGGTAAGGGACTACCTTTCGAAAAACAGTACACCTTTAGATAAAATGTACTATGGGCTGTAGTTACCTTTGTAACCCTACGAACATAGGACCGGCCTACCCCTGATTGGATGATACCGAGTATGTCAACATCCCAGTTGTTCCTAACCTTTATAAAGAGCTCTCATGCACAACCAAATCCATAACATGATAATCTCTAAAGGTGATGATAAACCCTTATGGGAGCGACCCACATAGTCCTGCTACACTACCCTGTTTTAACCATTTTCGGGGTGTGAGGCTTGAAGCAATAATTTACCTTCTTTTAGCAATTCCCAGTTGGAATGGTAACACTTCCCTTCAAGTAAAAGAGCAATGCCGGCATTAGTCTATACAAGTTGTTCTGGGATTGAACAAAAATTTATCAATTACTATCTTCCACTTTGGAATCACCTTGAGGAAGAATATTGCAGCTCCATAACATACTTCAAAATAAACCATCACGAACGTTATTAGTTTTGGAGTGGTTTAGATAAATCCAAAAGCCGGTGTCTCCAAACTATATGGTAACTCCCGATGAACTCAATTTAGGTTCTTCTGAAGTATGCAACAAGTATTTGAATCCTCACCGAGGAACTTGAATATACATAACATACTTCCTAAGTTAAAACATGGCAAGATTTGATAGTCGGTTATTTAACTATCAAATAAGCAATCAAACTGCAATCTTGAGATTTAATTTTTTCCATTGCAACCACTCAGCCTCAAAATAATCTTTCATTTATTTAAATCACTTTCCAGAATATTTATCATAATATTCATATACTTATCACATTGGCATAAGTATATTCAAAAAACATTGTGAAAGATTTCTCATTTCAAAATCATATTAATAGGATCAAAACAAATGTTATTTAAATTAGAGATAAGGATAACAACAACCACTATTCCTTCGATGTTAAGCATGAAATAAATGTCCACACCATCATAATTAAGAAGGTCAGTTAAGGGAAAACCCCATCTCAAATTATTTCATAAATTTCTTCGATCAATCCTTTTAATAAATCTCTTTTATTTATGGAAATCTCCTCTACTAAAATTCCAAATCCATTTATAAATCTCCAAGTTTATTTATGATACTCTTTTATAAATATCCAAAGCCATTTATAAAACTCCTTCCAAATTTCAAGAGCTCTTTTCAATTCATAAAACTCCTTTTTATAAACTTTTCTTATTTTAAACAAAACTTCTTTAATAAATTCAAATCGATATAGTTCCTTTGATAAACAAACAATTATTAAAATTACCTTTAAGTAAACAAGTTATTATTTAAACATCCTTCATTTAATTATCCTTAAATCTCATTAACAAAATAATGATTTTAAACAATCCTTTAAAAAGTATTAAATTAACTTCAAACATTTTAATAAAATAATTACTTAATTATCCTTTAAAATCATATTTAAAAATAACAATAAACTTTAAACCATTTAAAAAAAAGAATAAAATTCAAATATTCGACTTCACAAGTTCGAAAAGAGGCTTAGTAACCATAATGGTTCTCATTTAATTGAGTTTATAATTCTATGTTTCAAAAAGGATAAAATTTAAATATTTGACTTCACAAGTTCGAAAAGAGGCTTAGCGACCATAATAGTTCTCATTTAATTGTGTTTATAATTCCAAGTTATAACATGGGTATTTACATAACCAGTAGGTATGTAAAAAAGGAAACAATTAATCAACATATAGGTAAATGTCCAAGTTATCAAAATAGCAGAACTTGTTTTATATTCTGCTTAAATAAATGTCATCATAATCTACTTGGTGAATTATGGCAGAACTGTGATTTATTCTACCAAACAAGTGTCCAATATAAATCAATTAGCAGAACGGTGTTTTATTATGCTAAACAGATTTCATTGGGTTTCATATTCATTTAAGGTTACTCAAGGGTAATCGACTAAGAAATTCCTTGGATAAAAATATTCTTTTAAAAGAGAGTTACTTTTTTAAAACAAAATTAGAAACAAAGTGATTTAAAGTCAAACTTTTGTTCAATGATTAAATACATTAAATAAGTAATTAAACAATAATTAATCTCAGTTAATAATAAAGTGATATTTAAACCTCAATTTATAATCAAATTATACTTTAATATTTAATTAATAATTAAATAATAAGTTAAACTTTCATTTAATAATAATTAAATCTTAATTAAGCCTTAATTACATCTTAACATTAATTAGTAATTAAATAAATATTTAAAACCTTTCTTAAATAACAAAATAATAAACCTTTAATTATTAATTAAATAATAATTAATCCTTAAATAAATTATTAATTAATAATTAATTAAATAATTATAATTAACTAATTATAATTAACTTACTTAATGAATAATTAAGTATTATTTTCCTTTATTAACTAATGATTAAGTACTAATCACCTTAATTAATTAATTAAACAATCATTAAATAAATAAATAATAATTTCCTGTAAATATTTATAATATGTTTTGAAAACATTTTTCAAAAGTATCCTAAGATAAAAACAAATTAAATTTGTAAAAAGAGTTCGATTTTTATGAACTGATCCATAGCAAGTATCGCTATATGACCCGTAATTTCAAATCTTGTTTTATATTCCAAATCACTTTGAAAACTCTTACTTTATGAGTTGACTTACTTTAAAAACATAAGGAAAAGGTTTTTGAAACTAAACAAAGTTCGAAACCTGAAATCCTTTTAGTAAATAAAAATTAGTAA
The DNA here is from genome assembly GCA_030737815.1 of Allium fistulosum. Taxonomy (NCBI): domain Eukaryota; kingdom Viridiplantae; phylum Streptophyta; class Magnoliopsida; order Asparagales; family Amaryllidaceae; genus Allium; species Allium fistulosum. The sequence continues at coordinate 1,117,889,089 of CM060904.1, read as the reverse complement.
AACATGATTTTGATTTTTACAAAGGATCTTAAGTCGCTTAACAAGTCAAAGAGCGAACTTTTTGCATATACAACACAATGTACATTACCACAAAATAACTTAATACTATTACCAAAGCAAGATCACAACTTTCCATCCATACACACATTTCAAACTATGATTCCTAAGTCTAACTAAACATCACATCCAAGCATATATGCATACATACTAATCAACATCAATATCCTACAAATCAAGCAATGATTTTAACAACAAAGTATCCATCATAATTAAAGTTAGAAACTTTAAATAAAATAGTGAGTTTTACTTACCAAAAACTATCCACCATAACCTGAACCAAGCAAAACTTCCACTACAACTTGCATTCACCTTAGAACATGAATTGGATTTTTTTAAAAGGCTAGGCTTATATGGTTCAGCCATAATGGTGGAGGGCTTAGCCAAGATGGTCGGGCGGGGTTTGGACTTGCTTTTTGAATGAGGAGAGGTATAGGAGGAAGAGTAAGGGTTTAAAAAGGTGTTTAAAGGATTAAAAGTAAAAATAGAATGAGTTTTAACTTTGAAAACTATGGAAACCATTAAGGAATTTTTAAATAGCTTAGGAAAGAAGATGAAATCTACAAATAAGAATGGAAAATGAAAATGAAATGAGAATGGAAAAAGAAAAAAACTTTTAAATGAAATGGTATAAATGAATTACTAAAATACCCCTTTGAATGCTACCTTCTTTTACATGCTTGCCACTTCATCATGCTCCCTCAACCTTTTGTCTTTGCAAAAGAAACATGTCCCTCTTCTTCTTGAAGCTCTAACTTGCATTTAATTCTTAGGTAATCTTTTCACTTTTAATTATATTTTATTTTCATAAAATGTCATACACACACACACACACACACATATATATATATATATATATTATACGTATATTTATATACACATACCCAATATATTTGAAACCATATTAATTATTTGTAAATGTATGTATATGTTATACTAAAGTGTTCACAACATTTTTGACAACTTTTAGTCGATGAAAGTAGAAAATTCGAAAAACGAATTCCGGTCACATATTCAATTTTTCTTCAAACTAAATATATTTGTAAACAAATTTGAAAAACTATTTCATCATTATTACATAATATCTAAAAGGTTTTCATTTCAATTATAAAATCTATTATTTTAATATTTAAAATCATTATATATTCGCAAATAGAAGCAGTGAAATTCCGGGTCGTTACACTCTTCCCCTTAAAAGAATTTCGACCTTGAAATTTTACCACGGTCCTAATCTAAAAATACTTAACACACTCATCAGTCTGTATGATGTAGATAGATCATTTCTATTTCTACGAAAAATTTGATTTGATAATTCACTCGAATAAATAACTTTACTTCTAAACTAGTATCACTCACCTGACTCCATAGTGCGGAGTCCGATCAGGTTTCTTAATTGAAAACCATCCAATTCCCTTTACATAGCCATATACTATGATAGGAAACTTTGGTTCCATATTAAGAACCCTTACTAAGTGTTTGCCATCAAAAATCGAGTGATAAATCCTTATTCAAAACGGGGTGAAACACCTTGTAACGACCCATATTTTTGACAATTAAAAATATTGAATTAAATAAGACTTTGGAATTTAATGTTGTCAGAAATTAAAATTTATGATTTTTAAATGTAAAAATTTGTTATAATATATAACTTGATTTTAAATGAACTCTAAATCGACAAATTTCAATGAGGAAAATATGGTAATAATAAAGGTTAATAAGGAATAAAATAAATGATGTATCAATTGGTGCAATCATATGTTATTAATTGAAAATTGTTTTAATATAGAATATAAAATCAATTATTTAGTACGTAAATTTATTAACCTTTGTTTGTAAACAATAATTTTATAAATGTGTTTAACTTACTAAGATGTAACAATTGTTTTATTTCTCATCTTATTATTTGATCCGTTTTGAAATTATTTTGGTAACCAATGAAATTTTTTTGTAATTGAAATCTTTCAAATAAAAGGAAAGAGAACATTAATTATAATTAATGGACGTAATAATAGAAACATATGTTTGAATTAAAATAAAAGAGAAAGTTGAGGAAATAAAAAGGAAACATATGTTTTAGCTGAAAAGGAAATTTGATGTAATAAAAAGAACATTTAAATAAATTTATAGATATTCAAATTTTTAAGATGTAACAATTAGGGGAGTTTAATGTGATTGAAATGTTTCAAGTAATACGAGGGAAGACGTTAATTGTAAAATAATTGGGTGTAATAAAATGGAAACTTATGTTAATGAATACATAGGAGAAATTGATGATTAATATAAATGACTTTTAAATCAAAATAAAAGAATTTTTTGTAAATTTAACGGTAATAAAAATAGGTTTTATTACAGTTGTGATTAAATGTTGAAATTAATTTAATATTTAAATCTTGGGTTTAACATGGAAAAATTGGATTTCAAAGGATTATTCAAATCTGTTTAGTAAAAAAATTGATGATAGGGAACTTTAATTTAGAATTTAAAAGTGATTAAATCAGTTTAGAATAATTTGTTTTAATTAACGTGTAAAACTATAATATAATTCGATTTTAACAGTAACTTATGAATATGATGGAATTGGGCGTCGAAACTAGTTCCATTCACTACGCCATAGATTGCATACTGCAACACCAAAGAAGTGATGCAGGATGTGCCAAAAAATGTTGCTGAAGGCTAAAAAAGGGCAAAGGCAACACTTTCTCGGTGTTGCATTTTGCCGCGTTGCTGCAGACCTCAAAGGCAACATTTTGACTATCTAAGGCAACATAAGAAATATTGTTGCAATAGAATCCTATTTGGGTCTATAGCAACATCCATAGGTGCATGTAGCAACATTCAAAAATGTTGCTATAGATATTAATTTTCTGAATTTGTGGGGCCCACAATGTAGAGTATATTTGATTTTTTAATAGAAATAAATATTTATTTAATAAAATGCTATTGCACAGAATTTGATATTCAAACAGTAATTTATTTAAATAAATATTTTATTTCAACATTTAAAATAGTACAAATTCCCGACTCCACTATTTTACAATTCAATGATAAATAACACTGATATTCACATATACAGATATTCCTCACTACATCACTCAGTTCACTCATTACATATGCAGTTTCAATTTATAAAAACACCGACACTGACAAATATATGACGAGCTGAGTGCCGAGCCGAAGGCGAGCCGAGAAGCGGGTCCGGGCGCAGCGCCGGCGGGGGTCCGGGGCACCGCAGTCCCGGTTAGGTCGAACAAGTGGGCACCGCCCGATTCATCCGATTTCGAAAGATCGAGCCTTCTTTGAAACGACGTAAAATGATGCACAAATGAAGATTGAACTTAGCAAACCCCATCCTCAGCAACTTCATCACCCATCTGAACTACTGCCCATCTACCACTTACCTGAAACACAAATGCCATTGGATACTTTATTAGGTTGAAGCTACAAAAAAAGCTCTACTACTATTAAATGCAAGTATATTTGGTGGTTCTACAGAGATAAAGGAGATTCACGTTAAAGAAGATAAAGAGATATTAGGTAATGCTTTACTTGCTGTGAATGAAACTCCACCCGGACCACGTCGTAAAGTAGTTGCTACCAAGGGGAGATATATGTATACATTAACTTTACGCGGCTTATATGTAAATAATAATGACCAATTCATGATAGGTGGGGCATGAGATAGCTTAAGGGACTTACATTGGTCACTGAATTCAACTGTAGAAGGTGTATTGTTATAGCCTACAGAAATAATCCCAGAATAGGCAGTTGTAGTTTGTTGAAAGGAAGTTGCATTTGCAGCATCAGAATCATAATGAAACGATCTTGGTTGAGCAGCAGCAAAAAAATTACCATCGTCCCGGCTCTTAGGAACAACAAAAATGGGTTTATCACCTATGACAGAAACAACATCACTCCCACTAGCGACAAAGTCTTTCATCAAAAATCAAAGCTTCGTCAGTAGGCACTCCACCGATTAGAGGATAGGCAGTCATCGATTCAAGTTTAGAAACAAAAATTACATCGGCTAAAATCCTAGAAGTAGTGTCAGTGAATCGGGGATGAGCAGGCACGCGAAGGGAGGAAGGCAGGATGACTATTGGCGCAAAAGCAAGACTACAGTATGCTAAAGAAACATCATTACCAGAGCCGTTGGCATCGTCAAATCACTTTTTCTCATTATTGTTCCTTGGCATCCAAATCGACGATGAACAATGATAGCAAGCACGAAGAGAAGAGGGATGGATCGCGAATTGGAACTTCATCAATCAGACTTGCGGATCCCCAAAGAAGATGAATCGCGAATTGGAACTTGATACTTGATTTATTCTAATCGCTTGAAATCATCTTCCATCTCCACGCGAATTGATTTGAGAATTATGAATTGATTCTAATCGCAAATTGGATTTCGTGAATTTGCTGGATTTCGTGAATTTGCTGGATTTCGTGAATTTTCTTTTTGATTTGGGGATTTCGTGAATTTGCTGGAAGTATGAATTTGGGGATTTCGTGAATATGGTAAACTGAAAGGGGATCTACACCAACATAAGCGGGAAAACGAAAATTTGGTAAAAAGTGCAGCGGTGATCCATTTTAACAGTTGGATTAAATGTAGACCGTTGGATCGTATTCACGCGGATTGCTAATTTTATTAATTTTTTAATTTGTATACATCTATAGCTACTGCAACATCTTGTTGATACCTATGCTAACACCTTGAAGCGAGTGTTGTAATAGACAAAAATCAGCATACCTATCGTTACATTATAGCTAGCAACACCTTGTAATTTCGTTGCAGTAGGCCATCTATGGCGTAGTGATTGTGTTTAGAAGGCCTTTTAACATACAGATAGCCTATCGACACGCTTCAATTAGAGTTCGGGCTGTTTTCGACCTAACTATAAAAGTACAGCATGCAAAACAAGACAAAATATTATTAAAATATTCCAAAACCCTAATCTACTCTCGGCCGCCATCTTCATCTATTCCAACGGCCAAAAACCATTCACCTTCTTCCTCTTAGATCTCTCTATTCAATCATCGATTCGCTACGGCATCTAAATGAAAGTGGTAGCTCTCAACGTCCTCTAAGTTCTGAATGGATGGATCGCCTTCACATGGACGAAGATTACCAAAATCTGGCCATGAAGTTTGCGGCATTCATGGCTGTTTTTGAATGGAAGGGAACACTGGGGTCAGCCGTGAGCATGGCGTGGGTAGAGGAGGTGATGGCGCATCCGGCGGTGAGGTCTGATGTGGACAATGGCGTTTGAGGCGGCGACGTTTGGGAGCAATAAGACGGCGCCTGATGGGTTTTGTTGTGCGCGTTAGGGTTGTGAAGGAGTAAAATAATTACTTTGTTGCCATTTGTTTTATTTAATTTAAATTTTAGAATCCAAACTTCTAACCCATATAACTTTTGTACGAACTCCGATTGACGTGCGGTTTCTTCCATTGGATTCGTATCGAAATTCCGGACAATATGAAACTAGTATGGTTGAATTTGGAGACTGTTGAGATTTTGGGCTTTTATTGGATTTTTAATGTGCTATAAATCAAAGGTGAGTGATTAACCCCACTCACGCAATACTATAATTTCCATTGCAAGTTAAATCAAATATATGAAGTGATATAAAATATTTGATTGCTGTTTGTTGATTTAAATTGACATTTGAATTGATATTAAATTTGAATTTGCATTGAATTGACATTTAAATTTATATTGAAATATAATTGCTAGTTTAACACCCGACAATTGATAACTATTAACTATTGTGATATATTGGTTGATTTGGATGTTGTTTGAAATGGATGCTTATTCACTTAGATGTATGGTTGTTTATTTATTTTGATATACCCCTATTATCACCTTGTATATTATTGTCATCATTTGAATCATTTTAAAATTGGATACCTATGACATTTAAATTATGGGTTGAAATGATATTTGATGTAATTTATCAAAATTGAATTATTTGAAAGGTTTATGATTAAATTGAATGGTTTTAGAATCTTGAATTTGGATTAGTTTGAATGATATTGTTTGAAAGAAAATAATTTGGATTTATATAAATTGAATTATTTTCTATTTCGAGCTTAGAAAAGTGAAAATTGAAACTGCTTAAATGGAATCGTATAAAGTATCTAACTTGGAATCTTAAAGCTGAAATGATATATAATGTAATTTATCAGAATTGAATTATTTGAAAGGTTTATGTTTCAATTTAAACTTTGGATATATTTTAATTGAAGTAGTTTAAATTGGTAATTTCAATTTTGATTAGGAGATGGAAAACCCCGTAAACATATTTGAAGTTATTACGCTCATATTTTACATGATATTGATTTGACTTACATAGGAATTTTTAGTTCTAACTCGAGTGTATTGTTTTTCATTATGCTTCGGTCAGCCTAAGTATTTAAGTGTTTTGAAGATGTTATTCCTTGAAGATAAAGATGAAGATTGGTGACCGTATTTATTATTATTTTTCCACTACATTATTTGATATGTTTGTTTATTGTACTCTGATTGGTGTTGTAAAATGTGTAATAAAATGTATATTGTAAACAGCTTCATGAACTATTTTATTTGATTATTATATTTTTTTCATTCCGCTGCGAGATTCTATGTATTACTTCCTTCTTTTCTCTTGTTTTTCTTTATTAAACCCCATTGATAATCTGCCCTTTTGAATGGTTAGAGTTAGACATGTGTGGTTTATTATCGACTTGAATCGTCCAAAATGGCGGGTCGTCATAGTTAGTATTGGAGCCAGGTTTAGAGGTGCCTTAGCCCATTGGGATAAACTCATTAAGAGATAGGGTAATGGAATTCCCTATTATGAGTTGTAAAGACCCGCTATTTCGAGCCATTCAAATCGACAGTAATCCACACATGTCGGACTTGAATCGCTCAAAACAACAAATTGTAAATCTTATATTTGGCAAAACTTAGCATATACAGTATATAAATCAATCACAGAATCACAGATACAAAGTAATAAACAATATGCAGTGGAAATAGATAAATAGTAGTTCATAAAGCTACTATAGAACATCAGAGTCTAAAGTAAAATACAACAGAAATCCCTAATACATAGAAGTCTTAATACATATGCAACTGAAAAGTCTGAATATGAAACTGGATATAATTGAAATGACTGAAAAGTTGAGTAAATAAAAGACAAGCAAAGCTCCAAGCTCCAAAGGTGAGTCTCAAATGCTGTGACGCTCAGTCTGACCCGAGCATAAAACAAAACACAAAACACTCGAGTCAGGATTAACATTCTTATGCAACTAAATCAGCTCAAGTGAAATGTCCAAGTGAAATGCAAATAACTTAAAGGATGTTTGGGATTCCCATCCTCTAAGGATCCGTGGAACTATCTACATACATAGCACAATACGCTACACAGATAATGTCTAGAGTAAAGTAAAATATTAAAATAGTGTTAATGCGTTACCCATATCCCTCTTAACACATTTTTATATATTCCCGTAGTCAATACAGATGCTGTAAGCCCCACCAAACCAGTGGGATACTCAGGGAGCACTCCATAGGTACGGTACAAACCAAACTCGTTGTGGGCGCGATAAGGCATGTGTTAAGACACGCGAGGCAATGCTCAGGGTAGGATACTACCGTTTTGCACTCCCGGACTGGTGGTAACACAAAGCAGCTACTACCGTCCACCTCGAGACACACTCCCAAATCAAAGGTGCACCCAATCAAATCACAAAGTAATAAATATGGTATCGAAGAAATGTGCCCGATAGGGGAAGCGACCGCACTTGGCCCGGTATAGCTCCTGTTTTATCCACATCAAGCTGACTCGAGGGAGTTAGGGTTGTGTTCTAATTAATCTATTTTAAATCTATTTAATTTATTTTAAATCTATTTAAACTATCTTAAATCCATTTAAACTATTTTATATCTTTTTTTAAACTATTTATAGTATTTTAACTATTTAAAAAAATTATTTTTAAACTATGCTAAACTATTTATAACTATCTAAACTATTTTCTAAATTTCACACCGTGTAAAGTGGAAGTGTTTATATTTAAATCCTTGAGTTAAAAGCGAATATGATTAAATGATATTATAACCTAAGTTGAGATTTGAAATGATAATTTCTAGTGAAATAACATATTCTAAGTAAATATGATGATTTTGAATGAGGGTTTAACCTATTTTGGAAAGTATGATTTTGAAAGAAAATATGATTTCAAAGGTGATATGTTTCGAAAGTGAATATGATTTCAAAAGTAAATATGATTCTGAAAGTGATATGGTTTTGAGAATATGATATTTTGATATCAATTATGAATTGATTTTAGAAATGTAAAAGAACCATCTGGTGCTAAATAAGCGTTTAGTTGTTAAAGAGACCGAGATCAGATATTGGCATACTCTCTGCCAATACTGAAAACCACTTTAACAACTATGTACGTGGTGGAGATTCCAGAATGAAGTAGGATGGTTTGGCAAACGATTTTGTATGAGGTATTTACGTAGCCCTGACTCCCGTGAGTCGGCTTGATGTGGCTAAAACAGGAGCCATGCTGGGCTAAGTGAGGTCGCTCCTCCTATCGGGCACATTTCCTCGATACCATATTATGACTTTGTGATTGATTTGGTGGCCACCCCTTCGATTTTGATTATGGGAGTGTGTTCCGAGGTGGGCGGTAGTAGCTGCTATGCATTACCATCAATCCAGATCCGCAAAACGGTACTATCCTACCTTGGGCATTGCCTCGTGTGCCTTGTCACATGCCTTATCGCGCCTTCTATGAGTTTGGTTTGTACCATACTTATGGAGTGCCCTCTGATAGCCCTCTAGTTTACAAAGGAATTACGGTACTATATAGACTACGTGAATATATAAAAATGTGTTAAGGGGGATATTGATAACGCCTTAATGCTATTTTAATACTTTACTTTACTGTAGGCACTATTATGATAGCATATTGTACTATGTATGTAGATTGTTTAACGGATCCTTAGGAGATGGAATCCTGAACATCTCTTAAGTTATTGCACTCACGTTAGACACTGGATAAGAGATGTCAAACCCCGTAAACATCTCCGACGCCGCTGTACTCATATTTATTTACTGTTGGTTTAACTTACATAAGATCTTTTAGTTCTGACTCAAGTGTTTTGTCTTTTCATTACGCTCGGGTCAGTCTGAGCTTTTCAATGTATCGAAGACTGCTTTTCTGAAGGATGAAGACGAAGATTTAGTACTATTATTATCTACTATATTATCTCCACTGCATCATGTTGTTCCGCTGCATTTATTTATTTATTCATGTTGTATGTAACTCTGATCTGTATTGTAAAAGTGTAATCAAATGTTATTTGTAAAACAGCTTCATGAACTGTTATTTGATTATTATATTTTTTTCATTCCGCTGTGACATTCTATGTTTATTTTCATTATTTCTCTTCTTTTTCTTCTTTTTCTTATTTACCCATAACAATCTTATTTACCCCATAACAATCCTCCCCTTTGAATGGTTTGGGTCTTATATGTGTGGTTTATTGTTTATTTAAACCGTCCAAAAAGGTGGGTCGTTACAATTATATTATAACAGAAAAGTATATAAATGAGTATTATATATATATATATTATAAAGTTCTATTTTATGTGTTGTTCTATGAAAATAATAATATGTATAATAAGTTTAAGGTGTTTAGTTAAATTTGTGTTAATATTCTTAAATAGATTTTTTTAATAACTTTGAAATATGTATTATGTTTAAATATTTATTTGAATAATTTTGGAAAATATGGATTTTAATGATTATTGATTTTAAAAAAATATAATATGAAGATTTTTATTTTAATATTTGTTTTTAAATCGAATATTGATTTAAGAGAACAAATATAATATATATTTTGTTTCCATTTATATCAAGTTAGTTTTGATTTGGTTTTTTCATCGATTCCAAGCTACCAGCTTTGCTTGGTTCATCAAATGCGTATTCATCTGGCTGTGCTTTGGAATTTGTTGTTTGGATTCGTAGCTTGTCGTGTTGTCTAATTTCTCTAGCCTAGAAAGGTGAGCGATCACTCACGATTAACGTTCTTATATTTAGTAAATTGATTTCACATGAAATGACAATTGAAATATGTTGTTAAATTTAAAATTTAAAATTGTTGAATATGATATGTTATTATTTAGATTGTTCACCTATGATTAATATATAACACCATAAAATTACTGTATATATATGTGATATTTAAATTGTTGATCATGATCCATGCTGTAATTGATATGTTATGCTATTTTATATATTATTTTATTGTTCTCACACTGCAAGTTCCCTGTTAGTTTAGAATTACCTATGGGTTGAAATGATACATACCCAAACGATATTATAGATTAGGGAAAATCATTATGGGTTTAAATGATAAACCCAAGCGATTTTATTGAAATTTTGGGATTACGGGTTGAAACGATATATACCCATAAATTTAAAATTATTGTGGATTGAAATTATAAATATCCGTATCACTTGACCATAGGATAGAAAATTTTTACGGACACCGTTAGTCTATTTGAAAAATGATTTTTTAAAGTTTTTGAAGGAAATAAATGGGTTTTAATAAAGTTGATTTTTAAAATATAATATAAAGGTTTTATTTTAAATCATTAAGGGGAGAAATATTCAATTCTTACTATTGCAAACAAACTATAGTTCATGTGCTAATTAGTTTATTCAAAAATTCATGTATTAATTAGAACTTTATTAATTCTGAGTTCTGAGAGTGTGTGTTCAACAATGCTACAAGTACTAGGCTTAAGGTGAAACGCTTGAATAGGTGGAAGATGAATTCTTCTTATAACAATCATTTTCCATAAACTCCATGAATTTTTTTGTTTTGGTTAAATATAAATAACATACTTTCAAAAAATTCAAAATAATCTCATTTTATAAAACTGGATGCAGATAATATATACTTAAGGATTCAAAGCTAGGTCGGATATGAAGCTTCGGGTTAGAGATATTTGCATACATCTGAAGCTCAAAGTCACGACCCAATCTAAAGACCGAATTTCTCGAGGTAGAGTGGAGTTGTAGTTGCTACAGATCTAACTCAAATATGTAAATCCGAAAAATACAAATAAAATAAAAGGATGCAGTTGCTGTAGCAACAAAATAAGAACTGGACTAATATCCATAATGTTAGTTGTATATGAGGTATATGTACCCTTGACCACCACTCATTAGCATACTCTTGGTTTCTATTAGCTTATATACTCTATATTTCTAAAATCTAATATACTTTCGGTTTTTAACAGTTAACATATTCTCTATTAAATTTTGTAGTTTTAACTATAAGTTATACTATTCTTTAATTTTTTTAAATCAATCTAACATATATCAATTAGTAAAATTTCATCATCAACAATCAACAATCAATCCCTAAAACATAGCTCGTAACCATTATACATTGGTCAAAAGACACCAAACATTCAAAGCTTCTTCGGACATTCTTACTATTATATCAAAAGAAAACCATATTTTAGATCGCCAAATATAATGAAATTCAATTTGTAACATTATATTAACTCCATTATTAATGAAATTCACTTTAAATTACATTATTCATTTTTTTCTCAATTTGTATAACATTATTATTTTTATGAAAAATTTATATAGCTTTATCAATTTTGTTCTTAATTTAAATAACATTTTTAAATTTATTATTAGTTTAAATAACATTATTAATTTTATTATTACGTACTTTCATTAATTTCATTAATACATTCAATAACATTATTGATTTCATTATTAATGTCAATAACATTATTGATTTTATTATAAAACAATGTAATTCACAAACAATTTCAAAGTTATATAATCTAGGGATTTCTGCACTTTTGGACATCCTACTTCCCATTACAAATGCAATGATATTTACGTTTCATAAATTATTTCAAATCAAATGATTACCAAAATTTTAGCAGCACTTCCCCTTGTTTCTTGTATGAAATGCAAAAGAGCGTAAATGGGGAACAAGAAGGAAATGTTGTCGAATTTTGATTAATTTTTCAATTTGAAATATTGATTTACGAAACAAATATCATTGCTATTATAACTTGTCCATTACTAGGATAAATTGACAAATAATGTACCAAATGAATATCGATTTTTATTTTATTTAAAAAACGAATATCTATATAATGATCATATGCGGTAGTTGTTAAACAGAACACCAAATTAAACATCTACGAAATTTCATAAATAATACTATACATGTAACAATTACTTTATCTAACAATTTCATAATAATATCAACGATATCTCAAATCATATACGAATTATCATACCAACAAACCTATGTCAACGATCATATATCAACAAATATAAACCAATGAATCTATATCATACACGAAGCTAGTTAAATCACAACACTACTTAGAAATTGAATTGGAGCAACAAATCATATAAATAGAGACTTGGGCGATCACTAGGAGGAGGGGATATGTAGCTTGTGTTTTGCAGCAGTGTCGAAGGAGGAGGCGGTGGCATTTGAAGTCGACGTCGGTTGGAGGTGGCGGGCTGCGCCAGTGACTAGGGCTTTAAAGTTGAGTGATGACATGGTGAAATTGACAGCTTGCAGCGGCTAGGCCTACGGCGCCTGAGGCCGGGAATATTGGATTTAAGGTGACGGTGAATTGAAGTTGGGGCGACGGAGAATTAGGGTTGAGGAGGCAATGACAAATGTGGAGTTTTTTTCCCTTTTTCGATTGTAATGTAGAAGAGAAATGTCGGTTGCGGGTTATGGAGAGGGATAATGACATATCATTTCCCCAACGACACCTTTATATTGGCATCAGCAAGGCATCATTAATTATGCATAGGTAATATATTCTCTATAACTTACTGACACCCCGCCAATGCCCCTTTTCATGGCATCGGTATGGTGTCGGTAATGTTAAGTAGGTAAACAACAAGTTTTATAATAGTGATAACTATGGGATGACTCACTCGATAATTTTTTGTTGGTTAATATAACCAAGGTCAAACAAAAAATATCAATGTAACAATATTACATAGTTCTCCCAACTTGAGAATACCATTGAACTTCAATATGGACACTCAACTTTGATTATAGTTAAACTGTGGCACGACGTCCATCGAATGACTATTGTCAGCTGTTAGTTGAAGCATTGAAATTGCAACACTATTTAATAGAAAATTCGTCTTCTCGGTTATATGTGGTGAGTATCACAGTCAATTGTAGTTAACCTAAAGTCAAAGTCTCTGACCAAAGCAGCTTGGTTAATAACAATTATTTATTATTGAATCAAGGACTTTATGTTTTGATTATGCAAGTTGAATATGAGAGGATTTTATTGACCAAGCCATGAGTTTTGTTTGCTAAGTGATTTTGAATACCGTTAAGTATTCCTATATGATTGTTTCTTTGATTGTTGTGTCAGAATTTTGAGGATGAAATATTCTAAGTTGGCGAGAATGTAACGATCCGGAATTTCGGACACTTCTTATTTAAATATCTGAATTATTGAAATATCTGAATCTTGGATTAAATGTTATCAAAATGATTTAATAAGCTTTTTAACCCCCTTTTAAATCATAAGTAATGATGGTAAACTTGTTTTGGAAAAACTTTTACAAAAATAAATACTTTACAAAAATATCGATAATGTGACTGAAATTGTTTTATTGATAAACAGCTTTTCAACCATCAGAAGTTGTTCAGATTTTTTTACATACACTTATTTACTTAGGAAATTAAGAAAATGAAATAAAATCTTTTTCTCATTTATGGAAATAAATATTTTGGATGATGTCATGGGTGATGCCATCAAAGATATTTAGGAAATGAGCTTTTATGTTAATACTTAACTTTTAAGCAAAAGAAAAGAGGTATAAAGCTAACATATGAAAATGAGGATCCTTTGTGACCTTTCATGGAAGGTAAGAGGTGGTTATGACCTCTTGTATAACCCTATATAAGGAGAGGCATACCATACATAATAAGTCAGTATATCACTAAGCTTGAAATGAAGTATGAGAATTAAAAACGGTGGAAGTGCTTAAGCACTAATCCACTAATTATTCTCTAACTTTTTCATGTCTTAATCAAATCATCTCCAATCTCATTAAACTTTGGCTTTCGGCATATGACATCATGAGAGGCATGACTAGAAAGTAAGAAGTAGGAGAAGGTGAGAGAAAGAGGGGGTTCCAAGGAGGGGTTGTGAGCATGGAGGAGGAAGGGGATGTGGTTGCTTTGGTTTGGAAGTGCAAAAGGTTGGATCTTTAGGCTTTTGGTGCTGGAAGGAGATGGTTATTTGCTCTTGTGGCTTTTTGTTTAGGTTTGAAATAGATCTAAGCGAGTTATCTCACTACCTTATAAGTATACATAGTGTATGTACATGTTGTGTGCAAAGTATAATAGTTAAAATGACATTAACTAAGTAAAGTTATAAATTTTGGACCCCTCTTGCTTCTGAGAGTAAATGAAAAGTTTATATTGTATAACACCACTTCTGTTACTCTCTTAAACGCGTGGCATGGCCTTGAATTGATGTTTAAATGTTTGTTTAACTTGTGTGTTAAATCGAAGTAAGTTTGAAAGTGTTTGAAGCGAGAATAGTCGTTATAAGTGCACTTCCAACTCCCTTATTTTCAGGAATTTTATAAATAAATGAAAAGATATTCTTAGGGGTTTATTTCAATGGTTTTTAAGTACCCTAAGGGTGGTAATTAGTATAAAATTTTTAAGTCTTAAATCATTTGTTAAAGTGGTTAAAAGTAGTTACAAAAATCGTGTTTTTCAATGTGTTCTTTAACAAGGATTTTTCATGGCATTCGTAACTGCTGTAGTAAGTCGCTTATGGTTTTAACTGTTTAAAATTGACCTTTAAATCAGTTATTTTTCTCTAAACTTTTTAGAGATGTTTTCAGACAAGTTTTTAAGTATATTAAAGTTGTTTGAAGTTCAAATATAGTTTTAATAATTATATACAAATTTCGAAAAAGTAAAGAAAAGGTTTAACACTAAAAACCGATAAGGTAGACCTCTCTATTTCTAAGAGTTATGATTGATGTCAAGTAGGGATGGAGAAATAGAGCTTTAACCTACCGGGTTTCCCTCTTGAATGAGAAACAGTTAAGTTGGAATGTCGAAAACGTATTAATCTTATTGTTTATTTACTTGTTTAAAAGGTAATTAACTTTGCTTAACGCTAAAAGCCAACGAAATAGGGTTCTCTATTTTTGGGAGTTAAGATTGATATTTAGTGGGGATGAAGTAATAGAGCTATAACCTACCAGGCTTCCCTCTTGAATGAGAATAGTTATGTCGGGAATGTTGGAAATGGGTTAATCATGTTGTTTGTTACTTGTTTATGGAAATCATTAATACTATACTTAACAGTAAAAGCCGATGAGTATGCTTGTCTATTTATGAGATTCAAGAATGCAGTGTCTAGGCAAGACTTTAATTCAACCAGTGCTCTAACTTACCTGGCTTCACTCTTGGACGAGGAATAGTATAAGTTGAAATGTCAAAAATGAGTTAAGCATACGAACATTGATTTATATAAGCAACTATTTTGACTAGATAATTGATTAGTCGACTAACTTAGATCTTTAAAAAGGATATTTTTAAGGAAATTATCGGTAATAAATCTTTTGGAAAAGATAGAAAGAGAAAAGTTTTAAATTATGAAATCTTGTTAACGATTTGTGAATATACTTATACCATTTGAGATAAGTTTATGAATACTTTTTGAAGTATTGAAAAGAGTACAAATGAATGGTAGAAATTGATAAATAATGCTTTATTAGACAAAAGAAGTTTTACTACTAAAAAGGGGTTTTAATTAATAAAATATTAATTAAACAAAAAGGGGATTAGAAATCATGCTTTGTGTGACTTGATCATGCTTTATATGTTTACTCGTTTATGGAAAATATTTAGTCGTATATTTAGCACTAAAAGTTGATGAAGTAGGATTGTCTATCTGTGGGAACTAAGACTAATGTTTTGTACAAATATGAACAATAAAGCTCTAACCTACCGGCTTCACTCTTCATCGAGGGATAATGTGAGAGGAAAATATCGAAAATGTGATAAGTATACAAGACTTGGTTCCATATGTGATCGATCTCATAATCATTGAATGACTAAGTTCGTTGATTCTATCTTGGAGAGACCGGGATCGGTAAGTGCTTTACTTAACAAAAGCACTTCAAGACTAAGATACATGTTCTATCTCTTGGAAGTGCATCTGTTTGAGATATGGAAATCCATGTGGAGACTTGAGATCCGTTTAAGATGATCGAACACATGTAGTTATTCGTGATCTATTCAGGATATGAGATTTCATGTATGATTCCAAGATTTGTTGAGATGCTGGAATCCATGTGTGGTTTCAAGATCTGTTCGAGATGTGCGGATCCAATTTGGAATTCGTGTTCTGTTCGAGTGATAAAGACTCATGTGATAGGTGTCGAATGTAACCCCGACATCAGAAATGACTAAAAACAAAGTAGGCCTCACAACCTGGGGTTGGCAACCCATGTCTGGGTATTATCAACTCAATATCTAGATACACTTATCGATTATTGTCCGGTAGGAGTTGATAATATTTGGTTCACGTTGTTCATGTTTATATTCGAACGCTGGGCTGCTTGTGTTTACCCAAATGGTATATTTTATCTAGAGATATATGTCGCTTGGAGGTACTTTCTGACCTTCGTGTAGGAGATTGGATCTGGCTCCACTGGAGAGCTCTCCACGAAAAAATCCATTATGCGAATGTCCCTTATTGATTTTGATTGTACCCTTTAATATACTATTGAATGTAATGAATGTAACCGTTTGCTATGTTATAATATTTACATTCTACACCCCAGACATTATCTATTATATCACCTTATTCACTTATTAGATAATAGTTCTTTTGAGGGGATAACCATTATGGCATTCCATGCGGTCTCAAAAGTACTATTACATGTTGATTACATATTTCTTGAGTTTCTCATACCAGACTTATATCTAACGCTTGGTTTTTGTTTCCTCTAAATTCCTTACGCGCTCTTTTGAGTAGTTTGAGATAGACAGGTTTTCGTTGATATTCCGTAGAGCTCGAGAAAATGAGCTGGATGTTTCACCTACCGTAGTATTCTTATTTCCATTGCATTACTATTGTATATATCAGCATTTGTAAGGATAAGTTGTTATAATTCTCCAAGCCGATGATAGTATTAAGGTTTTGTAACTTCGAAATTTTTATTTCGGAGTAATCCTTTGTATTGTTCTTTTGATATTATATATTACTGTTCTACTAGTGAGATTCTAATATTGTTTTTGTCACAACCCAAAATATAAGTTATAATAATTAATTAATGTATTAATTAAATAATAAAATAAGTTTGTAAAATTATCATAATCAAGCGATAGAAGTTGCACCAATGTGTCCGTGGCAATTTTCTGATCAATTTCCATATATAGTTTGTCAAAATCCGAGCTAAAACGAAGAAGATACGAAATAAACAAGAAACAAAGAAAACGATATATATATGTATATATATATATGTATATATATATATAAGGCCAGGTTGACCTTAGGGTCGACCCCTAATATGCATAGGTCTACCTATAGGTCGACCCCCAGCATATACAGGTCGACATGAAGGTCGACCCGCCTTTGTATTTGGTCGTTGTTTTGTCCAGATCCAAGCATGACGTGTTTTTCCACTTTTTTTCAATCTTGTGTGTTCGTGCTTCAATCTGACGATTCCCAGTGAGCCTATAATGTGGTTGCACCAGATTTAATCTTCAAATCCAACAGTCTGAAATCCCTAAACCACACTATAAATAAGACCCTAGGCCTAGCTATTTTTCTCATTTAGATTTTCTCCTATTTGGGTTCATTGCCTAAGGCTGGACCCTAAATAGAATATTTTTCTAAGGAGAAGATCTTTTCAATAAAAATATTTTATGCTCTAGAAGTTGATCAAGGAAGACCAAGGAATAGAGCTAAGGACTACAGGTGAGTGTTTAGTAATTATTTTAGATTTTAAAATTTTTAAAATAATAGGGTTGTCAATAGTTGTTGTTTTTCTGCAATTTTGAGACAATTTTTATATAAGTTATTTACAGTTAATTTTTAATGTTCTTTTCAGACTATTTTATTCAGCTATTTTATTCAGTTATTTATAGTTATTTACATATATTTACATCTATTTTACGTTAGAATTCAGCCTATAAATGTTGGTTTCCTTTTATTCCTTTTTACGCAAATAAAATAATAAAAAGTGAATAATTCAAAAATATGGATTAAATAGAATTAAACACTAAATTTACAAAAACTAGATGTAAAATAAGAAAGACTATAATAAAAAGAAGATAGACCAAAATAGGCAAATTTGAGACATTTGCAAGCATGTTTATAACTAGTGGTTATAACTAAAAAGATAGAAAAGAAGAATAACAATTATAACCTAGGTTATAATTAAGTAGAAAGAACAGTAAAGGCTTATTTTAAGACTTAGATTAAGTTAATAACCAAACAGAGCAGAAATAACAGCAGAGGCTTATTTTAAAACTTACACTAAGTTAATAAGCAAGAACAGAAATAAGGCCCATACCAATAGCATTCCAGCGCTAAACAGGTGTCTTTTGCTATGGGACCCACATGATGAGACTAGCTCACAGTGGCACAACAGAGATAGAAGGCCGATCAACCGATAGAATTAGGACTTTAGCCTAATTAAAATAGGATTACAATTTCAGCCTAATCAGAGCAGCTATCTAAGACAAGTGCAAACAATCAAAATCAATGCAAACAGTTAAACAATATTTTATCCCAGTTTGATCTTTCCTTTATTTCCTTTTATACTAGAACTGTTGCTAAGTCTATTATCTTTATCTTGCTTAAAATTACTAGTAGTTACTTTCACTCACCAGACTTATAGTCTGACCCACTCCTCTATTTTCCCTTTTCTCCCATAGGCCAGCAGAGGCAAGGACAGTAGATTCAGATTTCTTGGAGACCCATTTGTAGAGCTTTCCCATTCTTCATGTATTCTTCTTCTTTAGTTTTCTTTTCATTTGACTTTGGATGTACTGGTACTTTATGAGAGGGATGATTTTTATTGTTTATGTACTCTGATGATGTGACTAAGATTATATTTTTCATAAGACATGTGTATTTGGTATTTGAGGCATACTTTGTTTTATGACATTAATTTATGAAGTTTAATTTTAAATATCAAGATATTATTTAAATGTTTCCGCTGTTTTTTTATTTGTCTTGTGAATCTTAGTCTCTGTGATGTTTTAGCTATACTTATAACGCACCACATTCTTTAGTGTGCCCTTTTTGGGTATACTACGGGGTGTGGGGTGTTTCACTTGGTATCAGAGCCTAAGGTTACAAGATTCCTAAAAACTTTTTTAAAAGTAAAGTATTTTTCAAAGATAACATGTTTTAACAGTATTTTTCAGAAAGGAACTCTTTAGAAATGGCTTTCAAGTATAAGAGATTTTTTATAAAAATCCCCTCAAAGTCTGGTTCAACCTTCTTTCTATTCTTTTGAGCCAAAATTTTCTTTTCTTTGCATAGAATGGCGGACGCCCCAAATCTTCCAAAGGGTGTTCAAGTCCCTGGCTGGTTCCGTAGATACCTCCAAACTACGACACCAGAGGTGCAAGGGCAAGCGCCCAATCCAGCACCAGCGGGTGGAGATCCCATTAATCCACCTGCAGCAGCCAATTTTTCTAAGCTATGCAAGGACTTCGCTAATCTAGGAGGCAAGACGTTTTCAGGCATGGAGGATTTCATGAAGGCACAAGCTTGGTTGAGGAATACAGAGCGAATATTTGGGCTATTAGGATTAGAGGACCTCCAGAGAGTTCAACTTGCATCTTGGTAGCTGAAAGGAGAAGCTTCTTATTGGTGGGACATCATAGAAATGGAAGGTAGAGACATTGGTTGGTTTGGATTCCGAGAAAGGTTTGAGTGGAAGTTCTTATCACAAGCCAAGGAAAGCATGCAATTGGAGAAGTTCATTAGTTTGAAGCAAGGGAGTTTTTCGGTGAAGGAGTGTATAAATCAATTTAATGAGTTGTCGCGGTTCGGGATGAAGCTTATTAATACACTGCATAAGAAAGCCATGAAGTTTGCTAAGGGTTTGAACTAGCCCGTCCAAGGATTGGCATTGACACATGTACCTATGAGAGCGAGGTATGAGTCTATTATGGAGATGGCCCTCATGTCAGATGCTATTAAGGAAGGAGAAGGAGGTTCCTAAATTAGAAAATTCTAAGAAGTAATGGTGGAAGATTAAGAAGGATAAGGGCAAGAGGAAAGGAGGAGGACCTCAAAAGAAGATCAAGGAAGGCAAGAAGTGTCATAATTGTGGATTGGTTGGACATTACGCAAAGGACTGTAAGATGGGCTCGATGAAGGGGAGGTGTTACAATTGTAGGCAGCCTGGCCACCTTAGTAGAGCTTGTCCTCATAAGACAGGGCAGAGAGCAAGCGCACCTACAGTGCAAGTACAGGCTTTAGATGCAGCACCTTCTAGTAGTGGACGCGATTGAGGTAGGAAAGCATCTGTAGAAGGTTTGATCTCTATTTTGGATTTTCCTATTCGGACTCTTTTTTACTCCGGAGCATCGCATTCTTTCATTTCTAGTTCCTTGGTTGATTGTTTGCACCTAGATATTTCTCTAGTAGTAAACCATATAGTTGTTTCAAACCCCATAGAAGGATCGGCACATTTATCCATGATTTGTAGGGGTTTGAAAATTTTTATACTAGGCGTAGAGTTTGATTGTGACACCTATGCACTGCGATTTTCGGGATATGGGATGATTTTGGGGATGGATTGGCTATCCACTTATGGAGCGATATTGGACTGCAAGAGGAGAGTCGTCAGACTAGAGACATGCAGCAGTAGGGCTCTTGAGGTTTCTTGCGACCCACAGGGGTCAGCCATGTTGAGCTTCCATTATTCCCTTGATTCATCACTAGGAGAGTTAGATTCTGTTCCAGTCATTAGAGATTTCCTAGACATCTTTGAGGAAGTTAGGGGACTACGCCCTAAGAGAGAGATCGACTTCAGGATCTATCTAAATGACCATGCTAAGCTAGTGGCATTGCCCATGAGACATATGGCTCCTTGGGAGAGGAAGGAGTTAAGTAAGCAGATTGGTGAGCTATTGGAGAAAGGCTTCATCAGACAGAGCATATCTGAGTGGGGAGCGCCAGTCGTCTTCGCTACAAAGGAGGATGGTTCCCTTTGACTTTGCGTAGACTATAGAGAATTGAATAAGCTCAGGAAGAAGAACTGTTACCCACTTCCTAGGATAGACGATCTTTTTGATCAGTTGGTTGGCTCTTCGATATTTTCTCAGCTTGATTTAGCCACTGGATTTCATCAACTTAGGGTCGTTGACGATAGCATCGATAAAACAACATTTAGGACACCCGATGGATTCTTTAAGTGGTTGGTTATGCATTTGTACTAACCAACGCCCCAGCCTATTTTGTAGATTTGATGATCTATTTTTTCGAGATGTCCTAAATAAGTTCATTTGTGGACAACATTTTAGTGTTTTCCAAGAGTATGGAAGAGCATGCTATTCATCTTGAAGAGGTTCTTCGTACACTTTGTGTTCATCAGTTGAAGGCAAAATTCTCGAAGTGTCACTTTTGGCATAAGGAGGTGCGTTTCTTGGGGCATGTAGTCTCAAGAGAGGGTCTAGCTGTTGATCCAGCTAAGGTAGTAGCAGTACAAGATTAGAAGGCTCCCAAGAATGCTACCGAAGTTAGAAGCTTCCTAGGATCGGCTGGCTATTATAGGAAGTTTATCAGAGATTTCGCTAAGATTTCAGCACCACTTACTTGCCTCACTAAGAAGAATGCGGCAAACGTAGATTGTGAAGATTCTTTCACGATGCTAAAGAGGACCCTTACTAGTGCACTAGTGTTAGTTTTACCCGATGGAGCTAAGCCTTTTACAGTATACACTGATGCATGTGGGACAAGTCTTGGGGCAGTATTGATGCAAAAAGGGAGGGTAGTATGTTATGGAAGTAGACAGTTGAGAACCCATGAGAAGAACTACCCTACCCATGATTTGGAGTTAGCTGCTATTGTTTTCGCGCTCAAGTCTTGGAGACATTAATTGCTAGGAGAAAGGTTCGAGCTTTTCACCAACCATAAGTCATTGAAGTACCTATTCTCACAGAAGGATTTAAACTTGAGGAAGCAGCGTTGGATGGAGTTCTTGGCATCATATGACTTTGAGGTAGCCTACATCCCTAGCAAAGGAAACATGGATGCAGATGCATTAAGTAGAAAGAGAGCAACCCTTAGTCCAATGTTCGTAGAATGGAAAAGCCTAGAGTTTATTTCCACCTTTGATTTTAAGCCCTCTACGGAGATTACTTATGGATTGTTAGCAGCACTTGAGGTTAAGCCTACCCTCATAGATCAAATTGACTCAAGGCAGCGAGAGGATTCAGAGCTTATGGATATTCTAGAGAGGATTAGCAAAGGATAGGCATCTCCAACGCTATTCCATAGATGGTAAAGGGTGGCTAAGGAGAGATGGAAGACTTTGTATCCCCCACACTAGTGATTTGATGAGAGCTGTTCTAGAAGAAGCACACCATTCCTGAATGACTATTCATCCGGGTGGTGATAAGATGTATAGGGACATGAAGAGAGTGTTTTATTGGAGCGGCATGAAGAAGGATGTAGCAGAGTTTGTAGTTAAGTGTCTTGTATGCCAAAGAGTTAAGGCGGAGCAGTAGAAGCCTGGAGGATTGCTTCAATCATTGGATGTACCCAAATGGAAGTGGGATAGTGTTTCGATGGACTTCGTAGATGGTCTACCCCGATCTAGGAAGGGGAATACCAGTATTTGGGTGATTGTAGATCGTTTGACTAAGAGCGCCCACTTCATTCCGGTTAAGAGTAAGAGGACAACACCTTATTTGGCATCCTTATATGTTCGTGAGGTAGTCCAACTTCATGGAGTTCCCTCTAGCATAGTGAGCGATAGAGACCCTATATTTATTAGCGAGTTTTGGAGAAGCTTGCAAGAGGCCTTAGGAACACAGCTTAGATTGAGTACGGCCTATCACCCTCTGACGGACAAACTTAGGAGGAGAAGATAGTTGAATTCGCTTATAATAATAGTTTTCAAGTTAGAATTGGGATGGCATCTTTTGAAGTTCTTTATGGATGACCTTGCAAGTCACCTTCGTGTTGGTTGGAATCTACAGAGAGATTGCTACTTGGTCTCGACATGGTTAGAGAGACTTCAAAAAAGATTAATTTAATTGGAAGGAGAATGAAGACAGCTCAAGATAGGCAGAAATCTTATGCAAATAAGTGGAGAAGGGAAATTGAGTTTGAGGTAGGAGATTTGATTTTCATTAAGGTATCTCCGCTAAGAAAGGTTGTAAGATTTGGATCGAGTGGGAAACTTTCTCCCAGATTCGTAGGACCGTTTCCCATTGTGGAAAGGGTAAGGAAGATGGAGTATCGGATAAAGCTACCGAAGAGGCTCACAGGAGTTCATGATATTTTCCATGTTTCACACTTGAGAAGGTGCTTACATGATTCAGCAAAGGTAGTGGAACCTAGCCAACTTGAGGTAGTTGAAGTGGAGTGAGAAGCATCGGTTCGTCGCATTCCTACCAAGATAGTTGGGCATGATATCTAGAAGCTTAGGAATTAGGAAGTCCCTTTGATTAAGGTGCAGTGGGGGAGATAGTATTGAGGACGCTACGTGGGAGGCTGAGGAGAAAATACGTATCTTTTATCCGTTTCTTTTCGATGGTACGTTTTGAATTTCCTATTTCCATCTTTAGTTTTGAATAGGTTCTTTCCTTTAGTATCCTTTGGAAGGTAGATGTTAAGACTTAACCTATGGATGGTAGGACTAGATGAAAATATGTTACTAGAACATGTTATGTATGATGGACGCTAGTGGTTGCTAGTGGATGCTAATGGACGCATATATATACACTAGGCACTATTATCTCTTAGGGATCGGCCTAACTAGGTCACTAAAGCATATGCGTATGGATGTGTGCTCATTTGCATTTTTATTTTATTTCCATGGTTGCTATAAATGGATGATTATCATATGATTGTTGCATTTGGATTATGCTTGTAGACGCATATAGAACTATCAGTTGTCGTTAGGGAATTTGCATTCATTTGGATACATGGCACGGATATGATTGCATAAAAGGAGTTCGACTGAATAAGTAGATCGTCTAATCTTTTGCATTAGTTGGGGACATTGATACTACACTATTGCATATATCATAAATTGCATTAGAAACATAAGGACAATTGATGTAATGGATGGTGGTTGAGTATATGGTTGTAGAATTTGGATGAAAATATTTATTTCATTCTTCTGCCCTTAGGGATTACGGGGACGAAATCCTTTAAGGAGGGGAGAATGTAACAACCCAAAATTTAAGCTATAATAATTAATTAACAAATTAATTAATTAATAAAATAAGTTTGTGAAATTATCAGAAACGAGCTATAGGAGTTTCACCAATGTGTCCATGGTGATTTTTTGATCAATTTCCATATATAGTTTGTCAAAATCCAAGCTAAAACGAAGAAGATATGAAATAAACAAGAAACGAAGAAAATGAATATATATATATATATATATATATATATATATATATATTTAAGGTCAGGTCGACCTTAGGGTCGACCCCTAATATGCACAGGTCGACCTATAGGTCGACCCCCATCATATACAGGTTGACATGAAGGTCAAACCGCCCCTGTATTTGGCCGTTGCTTTGTCCAAATCCAAGCGTGACGTGTTTTTCCACTTTTCTTCAATCATGTGCGTTCTTGCTTCCATCTGACGGTTCCTAGTGAGCCTATGATGTGGTTGCAGCAGATTTAATCTTCAAATCCAACGGTTTGAGATCCCTAAACCACACTATAAATAAGACCCTAGGCCTAGCTATTTTCCTCATTCAGATTTTCTCCTATTGGGGTTCATGGCCTGAGGCTGGACCCTAAATATAATATTTTTCTAAGGAGAAGATCTTTTCGATAAAAATATTCTACGCTCTAGAAATGGATCGAGGAATAGAGCTGTAACAACCCGAAATTTAAGCTATAGTAATTAATTAACGAATTAATTAAATAATAAAATAACTTTGTGAAATATTCAGAATTAAGCCATGGGAGTTGCACCATTGTGTTCGTGGTAATTATTTGGTCAATTTTCATATATTGAATGTCAAAATCCGAGCTAAGACGAAGAAGTTATGGAATAAACAAGAAACGAGAAAACAAAAGAAAAAAAATAAATAAATAGGCAAGGTCGACCCTTACCAAGGCTAGATTGACCTATAGGTCGACCCTAGCAAGTGGTTGGTCGATATGAAGGTCGACCCGCCTTCATTCTTTCACGAAGCCTTGTTCGAAAACGTCATTTTGCTATTTTAATCCAATCCTGTGCGTCCGTGCTTCCATCCGACGGTTCCCAAGCCTATGACGTGGTTGCACCAGATTTAATCTCCAAATCCAACGGTCTGAGATCCACAAGTGATACTATAAATAAGACCCTAGGCCTAGCTATTTTTCTCATTTAGATTTACTCCATCTGGGTTCATTGCCTGATGCTGGACCCTAAAAGGAATATTTTTCCAAGGAGAAGATCTTTTAATTAAAATAGTTTACACCCTACAAGTGGATCCGAGAAGGCCAAGGAAAAGAGCTAAGGACCACATGTGAGTGTTTAAGTAATTATTTTAGATTTTTAAGTAATTTAAAATAACACGGTTTCTAATAGTTGTAGTTTTTCTACAATTTTGAGATAACCTTTATGCAAGTTTATTTACAGTTTATTTTTAAGTAAATTTTGGACTTGCTTTCCAGTCTATTTTCTTTTAGCTATTCTATTTCAGTTATTTGCAATTAATTACTATTAATTATAGCTTATCCAATTATTTACAGTTATTTACAGTATTTACAATTATTTACATTTTATTTGCATCTATTCTACGTTGGGATTTATTCTGTAAATGTTAGTTCTTTTTAATTCCCTTTTTACGCGAATGGAATAAATAAAAGAGAATAATTCGCTAATATGGACTAGAATATAAGATAATGGATTTACAGATGTAAAATAAGAAGAACTGTAATAAATTGGATATAGACTGAAATAGGCAAATTTAAGATATTTGCAAGCATAGTTATAACATTTATGTAACACCCCGCGCTTTAATGACAAATAAAATCAATTGAATTAACATAATTGCAAAATAGTGAAAAATATAAATGTCAAATATACGCATTTAAAAATTAAGAGGTTATATAGGTATATGCAACCAATGAGTGTGTGATTAATTGACACATCAATCAATTAAAAGTGGAATTAATTAAGAGACATAGAGGTGTCAATTAGTCAAAGAATATGTCACTTTTATAACATTAATTCATTAAGGGATCTTCTAATAAAGGGAAATGTATGTGGGGAATAAAGTAAATGATAACATACATATATTAATTTATAATTGACGCATTCAATTAATTGAGAAAGTAATTATAGACATTAAGTAAGCGTCAATTAATAAAAGAGGGAAACTTATATGTCAATTAATTAGGTAATGAATTGGCGGTTTAAATATATACAACTAATAAATGTGTGATTGAGTGACGCATAGGAATTAATTTGGATATCGATTAAAATGGGAAAATGTGTCAATTAATTAATTGACAATCGGTTGAGCATTTTAAAACAGGTGTCAATTAATCAAAGAATATGTCATCTTTACAATAGCTAATAATGTTAATAAATTAGCTAGAAGAAAATGCCATTTAAAGGATTATTTGTTTCCAAGTTAAAAAAAATTAGAACGCGTAAAAAAATCAAACAAAGTAATTAGGTTTATGATGTAGGTAAATTAATAAGAATAAATTAAAAAGTATAATTTTTTTATGCATTCAATTAATAGAGGTATTAATTGACGTGTTCAAATAGGTAAGAAATTATAATGTATAAGAATCAATTATTATTGGATATATATATATATATATATATATATATGATCTAATTAATTGGATAATTAATGGGAGAATCTTATTTAGAAGGAAACACGAATTAATAGGGTCCAAGGAACAAATGAATAACGTTGGAGAGTTATACGTTATACGCTAATGTAAACAAATCAAGTTCTGATGGTGAGGATTATTTTTAGGGTTAATCAGATGGTTCCTATTTGTTCACTGCACCTATAAATTGAACGTAACTTAACCCTAACCCACACTATTTTCTCCGAATCAGCTACCGTCGTTTACAGTAAACTCCTCTTCTCCCTCTTCCTTTCTCATTTATTAATCAAATCTTTCCCCAAACCAAAAATAAAATTAAGCAAGGAAATACATACAAACAAATCAGAGAATTGCGCAAACAAATCAGAGAATTTACAGCGAATCAAAAAGGGGAAAAGCGGAGAAAAGCGTAGCAAATTAAAAGGGATAGAGATTGAATCTAAGGATGACATATTAGTGGATTTAATTATATATCTTTTACGTTTATGATATATTATCGTTAGATTCCCGTTAAATAATTTTATTTAGTATTTATTTCAGTAATTAATTATGTTAATTAGTTATGCTAAGACTGTAAATTGTATAAGAGAGCTTATATTTAATTAATATTAGGATTGATAGTTAGAGAAAGACGTAAGCCTAAAAGTAAGAAGTTTATAGTTGATTACATCTATTTTAAAGTAGAAATTTAGCCTGTAAATGTTAGCTTCTTTTTATTCCTTTTTACGTGAATAAAATAGTAAAGAGAAGAATTCACAAATATGGACTAAAATAGAAGAATACTAGATTTATAGAAATTAGATGTAAAATAAGAAAAGCTGAAATAAAAAGAGAAAGATAAAAATTTACAGTAATATGATAAAACGGGAGTAATAACTTAAAGAAAAATCTAATAACTTGATTTGGAAGTACGTGACAGATTAATTAGTTAGTTTAGAAAATAGAATACATTTCTATAGTTTAATATTTAAAAAGATAACAATAAACGTAATTGCAAGAATAAAAGAAAGAAAATAGGAATTAGTGTAAAATAGAGAAACCACGTATTTTGCACTATCCAAAAAGTAAAGATATAATAAAAGAAATACCTTGTAGTTTCGGATTATTGTTTATAGCATTATTTAGTATTAAAATATGGAAATGAATTTTTAGCATAGTTTTCGTAACCAACCAAATAGAATAGAACTACTTCCTATAATATAAGAAGATAAAGCAAAAAATTGAAGGAATCAAGTTAATTATTAAATAAGACTAGAAGCAATAAACATAATACCTAGATCTGAATTTACTACGCAAATAATAGAATAAAAGTTAAGTAGTTATTATCATATGTAAATTTGTGACAAGCGGACGTAGTCCAAAGATAAGCTTGTCATATAATATAAGAGAATTAAAGAGAATTCAGCATCATAATAAAGAAGACAGACTAGAATAGAAAAGAGACGCTTGTAATTATATTTATAATGTACAGATTATAAAAGAAAATAAAAGTGACAATTACAAGTGAAATTATAGCATAGGCTATAATTAAGTAGAAAGAACAGAAGTGGCTTATTTTAATAAACTTAAGACTTAAATTAAGTTAATAATCAAGATAATATAAGTGGCTCATACCAACAGCATTCCCTTTCAGTCAGGGACTGATAGTCTCACAACAGTTAGGTGAGGCTGGGACAAGATTATGCTAATTAGAGTAAATAAGTAGCCAACAGAATAAGAAAAGTAAACTAAATGCAAATTAAAAGATTAGACTTAGGGTGCAATGAAAGAGTGAGATGCGTTTGGAGCAGCCCAAAGGATGAAGAGCCTAACGAAGTAGTTCATCACAGATTTCAACACAGAAGAAGCACGTCCAACTTAGTTATTTTGGGCTAGAAGGAAGTACGAGACTTCAACAGGACGTGAGGGTACTCTAGGATGGCCCTCTAGGGTAGGCGTAGTGAAGCAGTCCTCCAAAGGTAGGTCTGTAGGTGTTCCATCAAAAGAGTATGCCTTGACTGCTTTTTGCATGGCAGGACCATTGTAGGCAGTCAAAAGGGGTTGATGTTTGGAGTAGGATATTCGTATGTCTCAGTACTTGCAAGTAAGTTTAGTGGGCATGACCCAAAAGGATAGTCGCATGCGGATAACGGGCCAGCATCAAAACCAAGAGCGAGTTCGGGAAAGACTAGAGTTAAACCAACAGTCCAATGATACTTTCACTATCGAGATATTGGATGAGGGGCATAGCCAATTGGATGTTTAGATTGTTTGCAGTAGGGCACAACCACTTAGCTCTTTAGAAGTCTTTCGATTAGTTAAGGGGTGGCTGCATGGGGCCATAGCCACGATAAGAAAAGAGACATACCAAATAGAATATCTATATTGTAGGCGTAACGAGGCAGTCCTTTATAGAAATAGAATATCTGTATTGTAGGCCTAATAAGGCAGTCCTTTACAGAAATAGAAAATCCCCGACTGAATTACGTACAAGGTAGACCTTATTAAGCGGGATTCAGGGAGTAGACAGAACAATTACGTATAGTCCTCAAGGTATGCACTGGGTGGTACATTGAGGATGTCCGAGCATTAGTATAGACTAGTGCGGACGCCGTTTTACATTTTCATAGTAGATGATGGAACATCTATATTGTATGGCTTATGAGGCAGTCCTTTATAGATGTAGTCACAGAACGCCATGGAAGCAAGATGATGGAGTCCTTTGCGAGGAGGATACGGAAGGTACTATGGGTAGTACCTAGGACCAATGCGGTCATGGGGCATATAGTTACATACATACACACACACACATATATATATATCAGTTATTAGGTTTTAATCTACTAAGGAGTAGATGGGCAAGATTCACGCATAGAGGCGAGAGTATTATAAACCCAATGACCTAACATAACAATAAATGGAAATAAAATGGTATATAGAATTAAGCTTAGAAGTGTATAATTTGTCCATTCACCAGAACTTTAGTTCTGACCCCCTCCTCATAACATCCTACAGGTTAGATAGATGATAGAGACTTTCCAGCTTTGAGACATTTATTTAGAAAGTGTTATTTTATTGGTGAGTATTTACTTACTATTATATTTTAGTCAGTTCCGTTGTGAGATATTTATCTAAGCTCTGATATATTTGTCTTTGCCTATTTGCAGGATACCAGATACCGAACTCGGGCTTCAGTGGGCTTGGGTTTTAGCATTTTTTGTGAAAAATCCGGACCCACTAGAGCTTGGGTTGTTACAATGTAATTATAACTAAAAAGAGAAAGTAGAAGAAATAGCAGAAGAAGCTTATTTTTTTAACTTAGACCTTGGGTTAAATTAATAGGAAAATTATAACACACATGTTATAATTAGTGACAACAGAAAAAAGCTTATTGTAGAACTTATATTTAAGTTAATAAGAAAGCATAGCAGAAATAATAGAAAAGGCTTATTTTAAAACTTACACTAAGTTAATAAGCAAATATAGAAATAGGACCTGTACCAACAACATTCCCCTTCAGTCAGGAATTGATGATCTCACAATAGATTAGATGGGGCTTGGCACGCTTATGCTAGAGTAATGGTAAATAATTGGTCAATAAATAGAAGCTCAAATAAGGGGATTTGGGCAAGGGGAGCAACTAGATTTTGTTTATTAGGACCCGTACCAACAATATTCCCCTTCAATCAGGAACTGGTGGTCTCATAATAGCACAGGTGAGGTTGGGCATGCTTATCCTAGAGTTATGGTAAATAAGAGGTCAAAAGAGGGAGTAACAGATAGCGCGAGCTGACGGTGGTCGAGCGTGCAGCTTCGGTGAAGGGATATAAGTCGCTATTCAGTTCCAAGCGCTAAACAGGTGTCTTTTGTTGTCGGACCCACAGGATGGGACTAGCTCACAGTGGCACAATAGAGATAGAAGGCCGATCAAAGGGTAGAATTAGGACTTCAGCTTAATTAAAATAGGATTGGAATTTCAGCCTAATCAAAGCAGTTTTAAAAAAGTGCAAACAATCCAATCGAACTATCTAAGCAAAGCAAACAATTAAACCATATTTTATTCCAGCTTTATGTTTTCCTTTATTTCCTTTTATACTAGAACTGTTGCAAAGTCTATTATCTTTATCTTGCTTAAGAATACTAGTAATTACTTTCATTCACCAGACTTTTAGTTTGACCCACTCCTCTATTTTCCCCTTTCCCCCCATAGGCCAGCAGAGGCAAGGGAAGTAGACTTTCAGCTTTCTTGGAGTGATATTCTTGGAGATTCTTCATGTATTCTTCTTCTTCTTCTTTTCCAGGTTTCTTTTTATTTGAGTTTGGATGTGCTGGTACTGATGAGAGGGATGGTTTTATTTATGTACTCTGATAGTAAGACTGAGATGGTATTTTCATTTTTATAAGACATGTATTTGGTATTTTGAGATATCTTATGTATTGGGTTTTATGACTCTTTTTATGAAGTTTGATTTTGAATAATGAGATTACTATTTATATGTTTCCGTTGTTTTATTTATTTTTTCTTGTGAATCTTAGTCTCTATAAGTTTTTAGCTATACCCATAACACACCATATTCTTTAGTGTGCCCTTTTTGGGTATACTAAGGGGTCTGGGGTGTCTCATTTGGTATCAGAGCCTAAGGTTACAGGATTTCTAAAAATTTGTTTTAAAAGTAAAGAATTTTTCAAAATAACTTGTTTTAAAATGTATTTTACAGAATGAAGCTCTTAAAAATAGTTTTCAAGTATAAAAGAGTTTTTATAAAAATCCCCTCAAAGTCCAGTTCAATCTTCCTTCGATTATTTCGAGCCTAAGTTCTCTTTTTCTTTGCATAGGATGTCGGATGCCCCTAATCTTCCAGAGGGTATCCCAATCCCAGGCTGGTTTCGTAGGTACCTTCAAGCTACGACACCAGAGGTGCAAGGGCAAGCGCTTAATCCAGCACCAGCGGGTGGAAATCCCATCAATCCACCTGCAGTAGGCAATTTCTCTAAGCTATGCAAGGACTTCGCCAATCTAGGAGGCAAAACATTTTCTGGTACGAAAGATTTCACTGAGGCATGAGCTTGGTTAAGGAGTACAAAGAGGATATTTGGGCTATTGGGATTGAAGGATCAGTAGAGAGTTCAGCTTGCATCTTGGCAGCTGAAAGGAGAGGCTTCTTATTGGTGGGAGGTTGTTGAGTTGGTAGGAAGAGACGTTGGATGGATTGGATTTCGAGAGAGGTTTGAGAGGAAGTTTTTGTCACAAGCAGTAGAGAGTATGCAGTTGGAAAGGTTTATTAGTTTGAAGCAAGGAAGTCTTTCTGTAAAGGAGTATATCAACCAATTTAATGAGTTGTCGAGGTTTGGGATGGAGCTAGTGAATACACCGCAAGAGAAGGCCATGAAGTTCACAAAGGGATTGAATCAACCCCTCCAAGGGTTGTTATTGACTCATGTACCGATGGGAGCTACCTATGAGTCACTGGTGGAGATGACCCTCATGTCTAATACAACTAAGGAAGGAGAGTCTAAGGAAGTCCCTAAGTCGGAAGGTTCTAAGAAGAAATGGTGGAAGAACAATAAAGATAAGAAGAAAGGAGAAGGCCCTTAGAAGCAGATCAAGAAAGGAGGGAAGTGCAATAGCTGCGGATTGCTTGGTCATTACGCAAAAGACTGCAAGAAGGAGAAAATGAAGGGAATGTGTTATAATTGTGGACACCCCGGTCACCTTAGTAGATTTTATCCTCAGAAGACGGGGCAGGGAGCAGGCGCACCGACAGCACAGATTTAGGCATTGAATGCAGCACCTTCCAGCAGCGGACCAGATAGAGGTAGGAAAGTCGCCGTGGAAGGTTTGATCTCTATTTCTGATTTTCCCATCCGGACCCTTTTTGATTCTGGAGCATCACACTCTTTCATTTCGAGTTCTTTGGTTGATTGTTTGCACTTAGATATCTCCTTAGTAGTAGACCTCATAGTTGTTTCAAACCACATAGGAGGATCGGTACATTTATCTATGGCTTGTAAGGGTTTGAAAATTTTTATACTAGGCGTAGAGTTTGATAGTGGCGCCTATGTAATAGGATTTTCGGGGTATGGGATGATTTTGGGGATTGATTGGCTATCCATTTATGGAGCGATATCAGACTGCGAGAGGATAGTCGTCAGACTAGAGATATGCAGTGGTAGGACTCTCGAGGTTTCTTGTGACCCATAGGGTTCAGTCATGTAGAGTTTCCTTTATTCCCTCGATTCATCATCAACAGAGTTAGATTCAGTTCCAGTCGTCAGAGATTTCCCAGACGTCTTTGAGGAGATTAGGGGGCTACCCCCTAGGAGAGAAATCGACTTCAGAATCTATTTAAATGATAATGCTAAGCCAGTGGCATTGCCCATGAGACACATGGCACCTAGGGAGAGGAGGGAGTTAAGTAAGCAGATTAGTGAGCTATTGGAGAAAGGCTTCATCAGAAGGAGCATATCTGAGTGAGGAGCGCCAGTCGTCTTCACTACAAAGGCAGGTGGTTCCCTTCGACTTTGCATAGACTATAAGGAGTTGAATAAACTCACTACGAAGAACTGTTATCCACTTCGTAGGATAGGTTACCTTTTCGATCAGTTGGTTGGCTCTTCAGTATTTTCTCAGCTTAATTTAGCCACTGGTTTCATCAGCTTAAGGTTGCTGACGATAGCATTGATAGGACGACATTTAGGAAACCCGACAGATTCTTTGAGTGGTTGGTTATGCCATTTGGGCTAACCAATGCCCCATCATATTTTGTAGATTTGATGAGCCGTGTTTTTCGAGATGTCCTAAATAAGTTTGTAGTAGTATTTGTGGACGACATTTTGGTGTTTTCCAAGAGTATGGAGGAGCATGCTATTCATCTAGAGGAGGTTCTTCGTACACTGCGTGTTCATCAGTTGAGAGCAAAGTTCTTGAAGTGTCACTTTTGGCGAGAGGAGGTACGTTTCTTGGGACACGTAGTCTCAAGAGAGGATTTAGCTATTGATCCCGCTAAGGTAATTACAGTGCAAGATTGGAAGGCCCCCAAGAATGTTACCAAAGTTTGAAGCTTCCTAGGTTTGGCTAGTTATTATAGGAAGTTTATCAGAGATGTTGCTAAGATTTCAACACCGCTTACTCGCCTCACTAAGAAGAATAAAGCATTCGTATGGGACGTGGATTGTGAGGATTCCTTCACGATGCTAAAGTGAGCCCTTACTAGTGCACCCATGTTAGTTTTACCCGATGGAGCTAAGCCTTTTACAGTATACACTGATGCATGTAGGACGGGTCTAGGAGCAGTGTTGATGCAAGAAGGGAGGGTAGTATGTTATGGAAGTAGACAGTTGAGGACGCATGAGAAGAACTACCCACCCATGATTTGGAGTTAGCTGTTATAGTTTTTGCACTCAAGTCTTGGAGGCATTACTTGCTAGGAGAGAGGTTCGAGCTTTTCACTGACCATAAGTCATTGAAGTACATATTCTCATAGAAGGATTTGAACTTGAGGCAGCAGCGATGGATGGATTTTTTGGCATCGAACGACTTTGAGATAGCTTATACCCCTGACAAGAGAAACGTGGTTGCGGGTGCGTTGAGTAGGAAGAAAGCAACCCTTAGTCCAATGTTCGTGGAGTGGAAGAGCCTAGAGTTTATTTCCACTTTTGATTTTAAGCCCTCTATAGACATTACCCCAGGATTATTGGCAGCAATTGAGGTTAAGCCTACCCTCATAGATCAGATTGGCTCGAGGCAGCGAGAGGATTTGGAGCTTATGGAAATTTTAGATAGGATTAGCAGATGAGAGGTCTCTAGACATCTCCAACGCTATTCCATTAATAGCAAAGGGTGGCTAAGGAGAGATGGAAGACTTTGTGTCCCTCGCATTAGTGATTTGTTGAGAGTAGTTCTAGAGGAAGCATACCATTCTTGAATGACTATTCATCCGGGTGGTGATAAGATGTATAGGGACATGAAGAGAATGTTTTATTGGAGTGGCATGAAGAAGGATGTGGTGGAGTTTGTAGCTAAGTGCCTTAAGTGCCAAAGAGTTAAGGCGGAGCAGCAGAAGCTCGATGGATTACTCCAACCATTGGATTTACCCAAATGGAAGTGGGATAGTGTTTCGATGGACTTCATAGATGGTTTACCCCGGTCTATGAAGGGGAATAGTAGCATTTAGGTGATTGTAGATCGATTGACTAAAAGTGCCCACTTCATTCCGGTAAAGAGTAAGAGGACGACGCCTTATTTGGAATCCTTATATGTTCGTGAGATAGTCCGATTTCATGGAGTTCCCTCTAGCATAGTGAGCGGTAAAGGCCCTATTTTTACTAACGAGTTTTAGGGGAGCTTGCAAGAGGCCTTAGGGACGCAGCTTATATTGAGTACGGCTTATCACCCTCAGACGGATGGCCAAACAGAGAGTGTTAATAGAGTGCTTGAGGATTTGTTGAGGATGTCCATTCTTGATTTTGGAGGAACTTGGGAGGAGCATCTTCCTTTGGTGGAGTTTGCATATAATAACAGTTTTCAAGCTAGCATTGGGATGACACCTTTCGAAGCTCTTTATGGGAGACCTTGCAAGTCACCTTCATGTTGGTTAGAGTTTACAGAGAGATTGCTACTTGGTTCTGACATGGTCAGGGAGACTTCAGAGAAGATCGATTTGATTAGAAGGAGGATGAGACAGCCCAAGATAGACAGAAATCTTATGCAAACAAGCAGAGGAGGGATATTGAGTGTAACGACCCACCTTTTTGGACGGTTTAAATCGACAATAAATCACACATGTCAACTCAAACCATTCAAAAGGGAGGATTGTTAATGGGGTAAATATAAGAAAATAATAGAAAAGAAGGAAAACCAAAACACAGAATCTCGCAGTGGAATGACAAAATATAATAATCAAATAAACAGTTCATGAAGCTGTTTTACAAATGACATTTGATTACACTTTTACAATACAAATCAGAGTTATACATATAGCAGAACTAAATAAATAATGCAGCAGAACACATGATGTAGTGGAATAATTAATAATAAATAGTAGACTCATCTTCGTCTTCATCCTCCAAAATAAAATGGTCTTCAATACACTGAAAAGCTCAGACTGACCCGAGCGTAATAGAAAGACAAAACAATCAAGTCAAGACTAAAAGATCTTATGTAAGTCAAATCAAAATAAGTAGAATAGAAATATTACTGTAGTGGCTTCAGAGATGTTACGGGATTTTCATCTCCTATCAAGTGTACAACGTAGATATAATTATTTAAAAGATTTCAAATAATTCGAAATACCAATCTTAATCATTTTAATTAAAATAAATCCGAAGTTTAAATTTAAAACTTAAACCTTTCAAATAATTCAATTCTAATAAATAATCCAAATTCAAAAAATTATATGGGTAAACCAGTATCCAAAATCAAAATTTCCAAATCAATGGAAACCGCTCGGGTTATCATTTCAATCCATAGTGATAATAGAGATATATACATAAATAAACATCCAATCGTTCAA
Organism: Allium fistulosum; assembly: GCA_030737815.1. Lineage (NCBI taxonomy): Eukaryota > Viridiplantae > Streptophyta > Magnoliopsida > Asparagales > Amaryllidaceae > Allium > Allium fistulosum. The sequence continues at coordinate 1,117,852,428 of CM060904.1, read as the reverse complement.
ATTTTCAACCAATAACATCCATCACAATCCAACATCCAAATCAGCCAATAAATCACAACAACCAATTGATTATCAATATCAGGTGTTTAACTAGCAATTTATATTCCATATTAATTAAATGGCAATTCAATTCAATATAAATTAAAATTTAACTTAAATGACAATCTAAAAAATACCAAACAACAATCAATAAATTTCTAATCACATCATAAATTTAATTTAACTAACATAAGATAATTTAGTATTCATGAGTGGGTCAAAACACTCACATTTGATATTTAGAATGCAAAAATCCAAACAAAGATGCCTTTCCCAACAGTCTCCAAACTCAGCCAAACCTATTTCATGTCCTCGGGAATTCCAATACGAGTCCAATGGAAGAAAATACGCATGTATCGCATCTCGTATGTGGAAGGTATTCAGGTTATAAAGATATACTAAAAAAATGTACACATTTAATTATTAAAATAAGAAACTTTAATAACTCACGTTTTCAAATTTGATGTACCCAAAACAAAGGCAAGAAGTAGAAAGCCAAAACCATGAAAGCAAATTCTCATTGTTCATTTTTTGAAGGCTTCTTGCAAAAGAAGGCAAGGTGATGAGGAATGGTGCGGATGTGGTTGAGGAAGAAATAGATGCTCACACTTTTTTTTAACATAGCTTCAGTAAAAAAGAATTGGCAGTAACGAAGTGGAGGTATAAAGCTATGTTGACATTGAGACTTTGACGGAAAAAAATAGAGGCCTTGATGTTTGAAAAATAATGAAGTTTTAGGGGAAAGAATGAGATATGATATGAAACAAAAGAAGAAAGAGAAGTAACAAACGAAATAGGTATGGAAGGGACAAATAAAATGAAGCTATATGATCTAAGTAAATGCTTTGGGTAATAAAATAAACAAAACGGAAGAATGAGAAAGGATGTGAATTCACATTTCAACTACATCAGAGAATTGCAATAAAACCAAATGTGGAAATAGCGGCAGGTGTATTGAATAATAAGGAAATGAAGGGACCACTTAGGATCTAATTAATTGCATGTTTCACTCAATTAAATATATTAACACCAAATATACTTTTTTTATACCCATTTAAACATAATTAACATACAATAAATAAATTTGAATACAACAACCAACGTAACGTTACACAAAATAAAAGATGATCCAGAACTCAAACTCAAGTTTTTTTCAAAATAAAGTTTCTCTCAGAGCGCAATCATGAAACCTAAAGAGTTAATTTAATTTAAATTTCAAGATTAGTGTTAAAATTACTTATATACAGCCTCATATTAATATTTTATGACTACAAAATATTGTTTTAAAATTCATTTTTTTCTTCTTTTTATAAATTTTTTTAAACTTTAAAATGAAAATGTTCGTTTTATTTTCATTAAAACATTCTTTTTATTTTTAACAATAATGTATGTTTCTTTCGTTAAATCCATTAATTAAAATTAATGTTTCCTTTTTTTACTCTTTTAAATTGAAAGATCCCAAATCAACATAATTGTAATTAATTTCAAAATTACACCTTAAAACGGATCCTAACAAACGTACATTTCTTTCATTAAACGCCATTAATTTCAAATAAATTCTCTTTCCCTTTTATTGAAAGATTCCAAGTCAAATTAACGGTAATAAATTAATTAATTAATTTAAATTCCAATATATATTTATTTTGATTTTCATCTTAGTATTCAATCAATTATAATCTTATAGATATACTTAACGTTGGTTTACCATTTCATTACCTCAATCTTCTATAGTTATCACTTTAATTCATATTAACTGCAATAAGCAATTAGATTAATAGTAATTGATTTTCAATTTAATTTCAATGGATTAAATAAATAGGCAATAAATGACAAATGTTACCTTTTACTTACTTAATCACATTTATAAGTTTATTATCAACAACAAATTTTATGACTACTTACACAATCCTGATTATACTCAATTTTCCATTAATTTCATATAATTTTCCCCTTTTTATATAACATTTAATTCATTTTCTTATTTCAACTTATCACCAAATAACTTTACAATTACTTCAATTACTGACATACAATTCCAACATTAAACCCAACATTCAATTGCCTTAATTCCATTAGTTAATACAAAATAGTTAATACAATCGTTAATAACAATAATTCATACCCATTATCTTATTCTTTACAACCAAGGGTTATAATTTGCTTACCCAAAAAGGTTTTGTATTTAATATTAATCTATTTCAATTAATTACATACAAGTTCACCATTAACTACATCATTTAATTTATTTCATTATTTACAATTATAACCAAGTCAACCTACAATTTATTTCAATTAATTTGAAATTACATTAAATAGTTATCAACAACATTCAAACAACATCACTGATTTCATATTCAATATTAGCCAATTCTAATTGATTACATATAATTTCAACATTCAATGTATTTCCTTATTTATAGTTATAATCAATAATAACTTTACAGTCACTTCAATTAATTGGAATTACATTAAAATAGTTAGCAATTACCTTATATTAATATTACTAACATTACATTCTAGTTATTACTCTCATTATAACATCACAAATTTTAGTTTTCTTTCAGTATAAAATTCTAAAATCTTATATAATTAATATTTTAATTATCGAAAAATACGGGTCGTTACATTGAGTTTGAAGTTGGAGACTTAGTTTTCATTAAAGTATCCCCGCTAAGGAAGGTGGTGAGATTTGGATCAAGTGGAAAACTAGCTCCCTGATTTGTAGGACCATTCCCCATTATAGAGAGAGTAGGGAAGATGGCGTATCAAATGAAGCTACTGGAGAGGCTCGCGGGCGTACATGATGTTTTTCATATTTTGCACTTGAGAAAGTGCTTACATGACTCAGCAGAGATTGTGGAGCCTAGTCAACTAGAAGAAGTAGAAGTGGAGAGGAAGCATCGGTTCATCATATTCCTACCAAGATCATTGGACGTGACATCAAAAAGCTTAGGAATAAAGAGGTCTGATTAGTAAAGATGCAGTGGGGAGATGATGTTGAAGATGCTACGTACCTCTTATCCACATCTCTTTGGTAGTAAGTTTTAGAATTTCTTATTCCCATCTTTAGTTTGAATAGGTTCTTTCCTTTATTATCCTTTGGGAGGGTAGAACTTAAGATTTAACCTATGGATGGTAGGATTTGATGTAAACATGTTACTAGAACATGTTATGTATGATGGATGCTAGTGGTTGCAAGTGTTTGCTAGTGGATGCTAATGGACGCATATATATACACACTAGACACTATTATCTCTTAGGGATCGACCTAACTAGGTCACTAAAGCATATGCATATGGATGTGTGCTCATTTGCATTTTTATTTTATTTCCATGGTTGCTATAAATGGACGATTAGAATATGATTATTGCATTTGGATTATGATTGTAGCACGTATATAGAACTATCAGTTGTCATTAGGGAATTTGCATTCATTTGGATACATAGCACGGACATGATTGCATAAAAGGAGGTCAACTGAATCAATAGACCGCTTAATCATTTGCATTAGTTAGGGACATTGACACAACACTATTGGATATGTATCATAAATTGCATTAGAAAACTTAAGGATAATGGGTGTAATGGATGATGGTTGAGTAGTTGGTTGTAAAACTTGGATGAAAACATTTGTTTTATTCTTCTATCCTTAGAGATTTCGGGGACGAAATCCCTTAAGGAGGGGAGAATGTAACAACCCGAAATTTAAGCTATAGTAATTAATTAACGAATTAATTAAATAATAAAATAACTTTGTGAAATTATCAGAATCGAGCCACAGGAGTTGCATCATTGTGTCCGTGGTAATTTTTTGGTCAATTTCCATATATAGATTGTCAAAATCCGAGCTAAGACGAAGAAGGTACGGAATAAACAAGAAACGAGAAAACAAAAGAAAAAAATAAATAAATAAATAAATAGGCAAGGTCGACCCTCACCATGGCTAGGTCGACCTATAGGTCAACCCTAGCAAGTGGTTGGTCGACATGAAGGTCGACCCGCCTTCATTCTTCACGCGGCCTTGTTCGAACATGTCATTTTGCTATTTTAATCCAATCCTGTGCGTCCATGCTTCCATTCGACGGTTCCCATCGAGCCTATGAAGTAGTTGCACCAGATTTAATCTCCAAATCCAATGGTCTGAGATCCACAAGTGACACTATAAATAAGACCCTAGGCCTAGCTATTTTTCTCATTCAGATTTTCTCCATCTGGGTTCATTGCCTGAGGCTGGACCCTAAAAGGAATAATTTTTCAAGTTGAAGATCTTTTTAATTAAAATATTTTATACCCTACAAGTGGATCCGGGAAGGCCAAGGAAAAGAGCTAAGGACCACATGTGAGTGTTTATGTAATTATTTTATATTTTTAAGTAATTTAAAATAATAGGGTTTCTAATGGTTGTAGTTTTTCTACAATTTTGGGATAACCTTTATGCAAGTTTATTTACGGTTTATTTTTAAGTAAATTTTGGACTTGCTTTCCAGTTTATTTTCTTTTAGCTATTCTATTTCAGTTATTTGCAATTATTTATTGTTAATTATAGCTTTTCCAATTATTTACAGTTATTTACAGTATTTACAGTTATTTACATTTTATTTGCATCTATTCTACGTTGGGATTTATTCTGTAAATGTTATTTCTTTTTAATTCCCTTTTTACGCGAATGGAATAAATAAAAGATAATAATTCGTTAATATGGACTAGAATATAAGTATAATGGATTTACATAAAATTAGATGTAAAATAAGAAGAACTGTAATAAATTGAATCTGTGCAGTTAATGCCCCGCTATAACCTCGCTATATCACATAGCGGATTTCTACCGCTACGATTTTTCCATATAGCCTCAAATATAGCCTTCCTCTTTAAGCCCCGCTATTTCCGCTATATCCCGTTGTTCCCGCTATATTCCGCTATATCTTCTTTAAAAGAAATGAATTGAAAAATGACATTTATCCATTATAAAAATTATGAAATTTATATATTTAATTAAATTTTTTAATATATTTACAGAAATAAAAATACTATAATATTCAGTTATGTTATATAACACTTTTACGTTTATTTATAGTATATTCGCACATGTTTTTATTTACAATTATTCATGTATTAATTATAATTCAATTGAATGTTAATTTTTCATTTAATTACCATTTATATATTTGTGAAAATATTAAGTACGAATTTTATATGCTATTTAAGAGTCATCCACTATATCCTTGCTGTATCCCCGCTATGACTTTTTGCACCTCCGCCACATTGAATCTGCCGAGCGCTTTAACTGCACAGAATTGGATATAGACCGAAATAAGCAAATTTAAGATATTTGCAAGCATAGTTATAACATGTAATTATAACTAAAAAGAGAAAATAGAAGAAATAGTAGAAGAAGCTTATTTTTTAACTTAGACCTTGGGTTAAGTTAATAAGCAAAATTATAACACACGAGTTATAATTAGAGACAACAGAAAAAGGCTTATTATAGAACTTATATTTAAGTTAATAAGCAAGCATAGTAGAAATAATAGAAAAGGCTTATTTTAAAACTTACACTAAGTTAATAAGAAAAGATAGAAATAGGACCCGTACCAACAGCATTCCCCTTTAGTTAGGAACCGATGGTCTCACAATAGATTAGGTGGGGTTGGGCACACTTATGCTGGGGTAATGGTAAATAAGAGGTCAATAAATAGAAGCTTAAATCAGGGGATTTGGGCAATGGGCGCAATTAGATTTTGTTTGTTAGGACCCGTACCAACAGCATTCCCCTTCTGTCAGGAATGGTGGTCTCACAATAGCACTAGTGAGGCTGTGTCATGGCCCGCAAATCCGTACCTCTTGATTAACCACTAATCTCCATTGATTAACTCAAAATGAACGGGAATACGAACTATGATGGTTTAAGAAGAAGAAAAAGGTAGAAGAAGAATAAGAGGAAAGAAAGAAGAAAGAAGAACAACAGAACAACATCAGATACAGAAACAATATCAGAATCTTACACATCGCAGCGGAACAACATATAATAGATAAATGAATAATCTTTAAAACAAAGAACTATATCATTTTATACATACATCAATCAGAGTCAATAAACAACAATGGACAGTTATATAAACTTGTCCTCATACAGAATACACAGCGGAATAATACATAGTATAGATCATACGTCTCGTCCTCCAGCTTATCTCCAAGCTCCAGAATATCCTGATAACATAACTCTAGGCTGCCCGTGTGGAAATTGGTGGGCACCCAGAGTTTAGAAGGGAACAATAAACTCCGAGTCAGTCATGGTGACTGGTGTGAGATCGTAAAACGGTTATTTTTCATAAGGAAAATAAAACAAATTCGCAATGCTTTTGGAAAATGAAACTACCATAAGACCTCCCGCCACACACACAATGCAAACGCAGAATTGGAGGAGATTTCTTCTTATGATAGTCAAAGATGCTTACTACGCAAAATCAAATCATTTTTGATATTATTATTAGTGCATAGTGTAGAAAACATTTCGAAAGTATAATATTAATCTTAGCCAACATACGACCAGTATCGTATGCCTACTATAGCTACTATGTTCAATAGCAGGTTACCGCCACATTACATAGCAGGTAATACAACTAAAACCGTACAAGTCACGTATTGTTTCTTTGGATTTCCAACAAATGGTCAGGCTAAGGAACTTCCTATCCACGATGGGTACGTCCCTGGAATAGACGACCCGAGAACCTAACGTTACGGTTAGATCTCTGCCAACACAAGGCCAAAAATAGGTAACTACTGACACGCGTATGCCATCCCCCGATCATAACCGATCTTCCCGAGGATCCCCGATTTCCAACAAACCACATCAAAATAATAATGCAGCAACCACATAGGTTAAGTATCTGGGCTCCATACCATGATACCACCTCTATCCAGAAGGAATGACATACACTAAGGGGCGCTACTCCCTAGAACCTTGCCGCATCCTTCCTATTTTGACCATTTCCGGGGTGTGAGGCTCGACGAAGTCTCGTCCACAAAGCTATGCTTTCTACAAAGCCCTGCTTCGGGTCAAACAAATGATCAACCTATGATCACAAAGATATAAGATCAAACAAATGATCATAGCACAAATGATCAAACACCGATCATTTCACAACAACACTCAGTATGCCACGTTACCAAATTGGGAGTATATCGCTGATAAATTTCAACTACATAACCTCTGAGCTCGTACGTCTCAGAAAAGGGTGTTAAGCTAAGAGAATAAATTCTCCGCCACCAACAGAAATGTATTTGAAAGAAATCAGCTTTATATCTCAAATTGTAACGTCAGACACACAATCCATACAAGTCTGTTCCAGGATCGAACAGAACCGAAGGCACTTCTCACGAAGCCCTTGCATATCCGGATAAATTTCTAATCACGTCCAGACTTCCCGTCACTAAGGGTGATAAAACCTCTAAATCAGAGATCAGCCGATGTAGAGTAACTCGACGGTAATCCTTCCGTTTTCAAAAATATCCGGTCTTCAACACCGGTCTTCGAATGCAATTCATAACAACGTATCACATATTCGGAATGGGTTATACGACCCCATGGTCCTTTCCCGGCTAACCCGAATAGTGAGCGCTTATTCAAAAATAAGCGTGGCATTCAAATTCATCCAATTCACAACAAATACCATTCAAGGTAATTATTGATAGTCGGTTATTTAACTATCAATAAAGATGCGCAACATCATCAGATTCCAAATAATTTTCCAAATTATCTTATCTTCAAAAATATCTTTACTAGATATATAATTTCCACACTTCAAAAATAAATCAACGTTTATTTTTCTAAACAGTTTCCCTTTCCTTTATAAATTCCATATTGAATTTATATTTCAAAATATCTACTGATATACGATTCTCAAATCGATTTCAAATATTCAATTTCATTTTATCTTTAAGAGATAAAATCTCAAAACGTTTCATTTCATTTTGGAAAAGCATTTCCATACTTATTTAATAATAAGTATTTCACAAATCTTTTATTTTCAACACTTGGAAAATATTCAATATACTTAAACCAAATTAAGTATATATTCATTTCTTTAAGGAAACCATTTACTATAACAACATTTATTTGAGTCAAAACGAATGTTACGTAAAACATCGTTATGACGACTCAAAATCACTAGTATAGGGATTCGAAATTTAAGATAGATATGTAAATCCCAATACTATATAAACATTTCCTTTCGGGAATCATTTACTATAACAACAGTGTTATAGTCCATCATTTCCTTATATTTTCGAAAACGCCTATTTCAACATGAACGTTGAAATCTATGCTTTCGATTCATAATACATTTTAAAACATCTTTAAAATGTTTAACTTCATTTTTAATATCACTTCTTCAAAAATAAATCCATTTTTATTTAATAATATATTCACTGTCCAAAATCGTGAATATAATTCACTTAACCCAATTTCAATCATTTCTACACATTTTATTTCAATAAAAATTCGCTATCTAAAAACGCGAATATATCTTCTTTGATAACCTTCTATATTTAATTTATCAAATTCAATTGATTTCGAATTTATAAAACAACGTTTATAAATTCTATTTCTATTTTCTAACAACTTCAATTTAATAATTCCCCTTTATTAACAATTCGATTCATAACTCAAATCTTATACCAACAATCCATATTATAAGTTAAATACTTATAATCCCTTTATTTTACAAAATCATCTCCATTTATAAGTTCACAATTTATAAATTCCATTTATTTATAAATTCTTAAAAATCCATTTTAACGCTTATAAAAACTCGTTTTATAATACCAACATTTTTAATTTATAAAATGTCAACTTTATAAACCTTTTAAGTAAACCGTTTCTAATATTTTAAAAATCTCAATTTAAACCATTTTATAAATCAATCAACTATTTATTCCAAAAAATCACTTTTCGGTTATATTTCACAAAGATCTTAACTTTTATAACTTTAAAATTTGAACGTTTATTTATTTAAAATAAATCACTTCAAAAATTCAATAAAACGTATAATTTCAAAAATCAATTTAAATATCCTTTTAAATTAAAAGTCGTTATTTTTAAAACTTGAATCCGATGATGCAACAGCACCAATTAGTCAATCACAACATCAAACATCATATATCAACATATGATAACAGAATATACATCAATATCTGTAAATAAATAAATACTATTGAGGAATCCAGTTGGATCCCTCCAACCTGTTTCCCTGCATCCACAGACGTTAGCACAATACCAATTCCACTTCGAGGTGGAATATCGCGGTATATTGGTTTTATAAAAATAATCCGCTTACTAACGGCGCAATAGGGTCTCATCCGCTATACGAGGCGGGAAATCAATCAATCCAATATATACATATGCCAATATGTATATATTGCAATATATATAGATATATCCTATTATATCTAATATCACATCCAATAGCAATCAAATCAATAACTGCAATCCAAATTTATTTTGAGTGAGAAGATCTCACCTTAGCATTTTAATTTTTGCAATCCCATTTCCGTTCTTGACTTGATTTCACAGTTTTGACCTTGTATAAACGATATACAATTTATTAACATCTGAATAACTACACAATTAACTTCCATTTAACCAACTTGATTTACTAATAATTTATCTTATATTTATTTTCCAAAACCATATAAATATATATTACATAAAATAAAATCCCCTTTCAAACTTATATTTTTAACTTAAGATAGAATTTTATGTATATAAATAGCTCACTGTAAATACATTTTTGTATTATTATATATTTTAATTTAGAAATCGAATACTAAAATTTACCTCACTGCCTAGTCAAGCAACCCAGATCGAGACGCCCTATCCCCCCGTCTCCACGCAACTACGTGCTCGCCATTTAACCTAGCTGAGCCGCCTGATACTTCTCCGGCTCCTCTTCTGATCGACCAAGTCACCACGAACGCGCTCCACCATCTGAAGTCGAAGTCGCGAATTTCACGAATCACCCCAGACTTCATCTCGCGCCGCACCTAACTTCCCATCGCGCTGTCCCCATCACCGCCCTTTGCTGAGTTCACCTCGCCCACGAATTCGCCCCACGCGACCGCCCTCGAAGTCGTGAGTATCACCATCTGCCATCGTCCAATCGCGATGCGCGCGCTACCGACCCTGCTTTGCTTTGTTGCCGTGGCCTCGAGAAGACGAACCAAACCCTATGCCAGTCTCGCGAGCGACTCCAGCCACCATCGCGCTCGCGATTTGAATTGAAAACGAAAGAGGACTTTGTTTCGATTAATTTTTTGTTTTTGAGTAGTAACGGGGAGGTGCGGCCATTGTTTTGATAGAAGAAAGCCTTCGAAAATTTGAGGCTGCTGAGGGAAGAATAAATGAAGAGCAAAGACTCGATTTCAGCTGCCATTAATTTTATCTTGAACGATATATTTCTTCTGAAATGTTTTACTGAAGAAATAGAGAAAGGTTGCGTGATTTAAACGAGGAAGGGGACAATAGATCAACGCGTTCAGAGGTAGGGTGGCTTGAGTACGATTATAGGGTGGTTGTGATTTGATTTGTACAAAATTTTAAATCAAATTTCAATTTAATCCTCGACGCGTTTGCTTATCGTACGACCTCAAAACAACTCCAAATGCTACGAAATTTGAAACCCGATAATAATACAATATTATGGACCCAATGGAACTGGTTTCGTCGAATTCCGAGACTGTTTGAAAAATGACTATTTTTAAATATCGATTCGAAAAATTAAATTCAAAACTGAGCAAAACGGTTTAAATTTAAATTCTGAAGCTGTTGTTATCTTCAGTGTTATCAATATAAATTTTAAAAGCTTTTCGAAATATTTTTCTTCAACTTTAAATTGAAGATTCAAATTTTTATCCAGTTTCAATAGATTAAATTTTATAATTTAATCGCCAAATTCAAAGTTATATTCGGGATTCAAATTAAATCATCGTTCAAATATTTAAAATTAATTAAATATTCTCAATTTAATTTGTTCAAAATTCTGGGTCGTTACAGACTTCTCCCCTTAAAAGAATTTCGTCCTCGAAATTACAAGTTAGGGAAAAATGGTCCTTAACTCGTCTACTATTTTTCAACATTCAATAGTTTTATCAAATTTTCAAAACAAATCTTTCTATTAAAGATTCGTTATCAATTCAACTAGCTTTCCAACTTCAATTATAAGTTCAAACCACATTGTTTTCTTAACAATTCAAATTCGAGTTTAAATTCAAATTTTAAACTTCCAAAATTTTCTCAAAAATTTTCTAACACTCGAAATTTTCGAAAAATTTCGCCAGCGTCTCCTTTGCGCGGCTAATACGGTACGACTACAAAACGTCCCTACGGACTCTCAGATTTCAAAAAGAAAAAGAAAAAGCCAAGCGGCTAGAGAAATAAGTCATCAAATCTCATATTCAAATTTAAATACATACCTTTTTCGAGCAATTCAAATTATCTCCAAAATCAAAATTCCAATTCCTTTTATAACACCTGTATGTCCTACTAGCCATAATATCTAGTTACACATTCAAACCATTTTGCAAATTCTATTACAAAATTTTCAATATAAACTGCTTATACATTTTTACTTCACTATTGAAGTTACATATCTATTATCATTCAATTTTACATTTCAAATTTCATTTGGATTCAATTCACAATTCCAATCTAATTTGGATTCAATTTAACTTCTGAATATTGAATTTATCAATTATCTTTTATTCATAACTGATTATTTTAAATTAGTTTCATGTACTAATTCATCACAATTTCTAATTCACTTTATTCAAATTTGTTTTTCAACCTTCAGTTTTAATTTTATTCACTTACAATTGTAAATTTCATTCATTCGGAAATTTATTTCTACTTACTTGAATTTATCTTCAATTTCGAACCACTCTTTTATTTAGTTCACAATTCAAGTTTAAATTTAACTAATTCAATTTCCATTTCATGAATTAATTAATTATCAAAGTAGTTTATTCAGATTCAATCCTTATTCATTTTTCTTTTCCAAGTTAGGAATTTCCTATTCAACGTGATTCAAATCAAATCACATTCCATTATTGAATTTTTTAATTCATCTTTCATTTCAGATTTATAATTATTCAATTCAATTCTATTGCTTACAACTTCAAAATGAATCTCAACTTCAATTTCACTTTCATTTATTCAAATTTATTCACTTATACTTATTTTAATTTAACTCCATTCTTTAAGTTAAATTTATTCTATCAAAATTCAATTGGTATAAGCTATCAACTTAGTAATATTTCATAAATATTTTAAATAGGATTCCAGAGTCTTTTCAACTTTTCAAAACCCATTTTGAAAACAATTCAAATCGTCCTTTGAATTTCAAAAACAAAAACCCAAATTTTTCAAACAACTTCCATTTAAAACAATTTGGCAGCAATTCCTCTTTTGGAAAACTGAAAATGAACACCGGTGATGTCGCGATCATCATCGGAATTATTTTCCAGCGACCGAAAAGAGTTTAGAGCTTTTCATTCCTTCAAAATACTTTTCAAACCTTCGAAATCCATTTTCAAATCAAAAATGATTTAAACTTTCCAAATCTCCAAAATTTTCAAATTCTTTTCAAAACATTTCCAAAAACTTCTCTGGAATTCCGTTTTAAATTACAATTCACATTTATAATTTACATTCTTTAAATTTCATTTGTATGTGAATTAATTTCTTAACTTTGGAGTTACGATTTCAATTTCTTATTCAATTTCATATAATAATGATAACATTTCAACATTATCACTTCCTAACAACCATGCATCCATATATCATAATAATTTACAGAAAATTATTTCTTTTCTATACAAAAATAGTTTTGGACAAAATTATTTCATTCACCCTATTTCAAACAATACTGTGTCGGTTTATCTTGTTTAGAGTTTAGAAACTCCTATCAACACAGTTAGCTAGACTGCACCGACCAGAATCTATAAACAATCAACCGATAAGTCAACACAATACAAAACAATTTCATATTCACTAACAAATACGCACTCATATCTATTATTACACTCAACTCATTCTAGAGTACTGCTGACTCTATCTCTAATGAGTAATACCCAACAGAGCAGGGTTGACGCTTAACCATATGCTCTGATACCAAATGTCATGGCCCGCAAATCCGTACCTCTTGATTAACCACTAATCTCCATTGATTAACTCAAAATGAACGGGAATACGAACTATGATGGTTTAAGAAAAAGAAAAAGGTAGAAGAAGAAGAAGAGGAAAGAAAGAAGAAAGAAGAACAACAGAACAACATCAGATACAGAAACAATATCAGAATCTTACACATCGCAGCGGAACAACATATAATAGATAAATGAATAATCTTTAAAACAAAGAACTATATCATTTTATACATACATCAATCAGAGTCAATAAACAACAATGGACAGTTATATAAACTTGTCCTCATACAGAATACACAGCGGAATAATACATACTATAGATCATATGTCTCGTCCTCCAACTTATCTCCAAGCTCCAGAATATCCAGAATATCCTGATAACATAACTCTAGGCTGCCCGTGTGGAAATTGGTGGGCACCCAGAGTTTAGAAGGGAACAATAAACTCCGAGTCAGTCATGGTGACTGGTGTGAGATCGTAAAACAGTTATTTTTCATAAGGAAAATAAAACAAATTCGCAATGCTTTTGGAAAATGAAACTACCATAAGACCTCCCGCCACACACACAATGCAAACGCAGAATTGGAGGAGATTTCTTCTTATGATAGTCAAAGATGCTTACTACGCAAAATCAAATCATTTTTGATATTATTATTAGTGCATAGTGTAGAAAACATTTCGAAAGTATAATATTAATCTTAGCCAACATACGACCAGTATCGTATGCCTACTATAGCTACTATGTTCAATAGCAGGTTACCGCCACATTCCATAACAGGTAATACAACTAAAACCGTACAAGTCACGTATTGTTTCTTTGGATTTCCAACAAATGGTCAGGCTAAGGAACTTCCTATCCACGATGGGTACGTCCCTGGAATAGACGACCCGAGAACCTAACGTTACGGTTAGATCTCTGCCAACACAAGGCCGGGTTACCTCTGCAAAAATAGGTAACTACTGACACGCGTATGCCATCCCCCGATCGTAACCGATCTTCCCGAGGATCCCCGATTTCCAACAAACCACATCAAAATAATAATGCAGCAACCACATAGGTTAAGTATCTGGGCTCCATACCATGATACCACCTCTATCCAGAAGGAATGACATACACTAAGGGGCGCTACTCCCTAGAACCTTGCCGCATCCTTCCTGTTTTGACCATTTCTGGGGTGTGAGGCTCGACGAAGTCTCGTCCACAAAGCTACGCTTTCTACAAAGCCCTGCTTCGGGTCAAACAAATGATCAACCTATGATCACAAAGATATAAGATCAAACAAATGATCATATCACAAATGATCAAACACCGATCATTTCACAGCAACACTCAGTATGCCACGTTACCAAATTGGGAGTATATCGCTGATAAATTTCAACTACATAACCTCTGAGCTCGTACGTCTCAGAAAAGGGTGTTAAGCTAAGAGAATAAATTCTTCGCCACCAACAGAAATGTATTTGAAAGAAATCAGCTTTATATCTCAAATTGTAACGTCAGACACACAATCCATACAAGTCTGTTCCGGGATCGAACGGAACCGAAGGCACTTCTCACGAAGCCCTTGCATATCCGGATAAATTTCTAATCACGTCCAGACTTCCCGTCACTAAGGGTGATAAAACCTCTAAATCGGAGATCAGCCGATGTAGAGAACTCGACGGTAATCCTTCCGTTTTTAAAAATATCCGGTCTTCAACACCGGTCTTCGAATGCAATTCATAATGACGTATCACATATTCAGAATGGGTTATACGACTCCATGGTCCATTCCCGGCTAACCCGAATAGTGAGCGCTTATTCAAAAATAAGTGTGGCATTCAATTTCATCCAATTCACAACAAATACCATTCAAGGTAATTATTGATAGTCGGTTATTTAAATATCAATAAAGATGCGCAACATCATCAGAGTCCAAATAATTTTCCAAATTATCTTATCTTCAAAAATATCTTTACTAGATATATAATTTCCACACTTCAAAAATAAATCAACGTTTATTTTTCTAAACAGTTTCCCTTTCCTTTATAAATTCCATATTGAATTTATATTTCAAAATATCTACTGATATACGATTCTCAAATCGATTTCAAATATTCAATTTCATTTTATCTTTAAGAGATAAAATCTCAAAACGTTTCATTTCATTTTGGAAAAGCATTTCCATACTTATTTAATAATAAGTATTTCACAAATCTTTTATTTTCAACACTTGGAAAATATTCAATATACTTAAACCAAATTAAGTATATATTCATTTCTTTAAGGAAACCATTTACTATAACAACATTTATTTGATTCAAAACGAATGTTACGTAAAACATCGTTACGACGACTCAAAATCACTAGTATAGGTATTCGAAATTTAAGATAGATATGTAAATCCCAATACTATATAAACATTTCCTTTCGGGAATCATTTACTATAACAACAGTGTTATAGTCCATCATTTCCTTATATTTTCGAAAACGCCTATTTCAACAATGAACGTTGAAATCTATGCTTTCGATTCATAATACATTTTAAAACATCTTTAAAATGTTTAACTTCATTTTTAATATCACTTCTTCAAAAATAAATCCATTTTTATTTAATAATATATTCACTGTCCAAAATCGTGAATATAATTCACTTAACCCAATTTCAATCATTTCTACACATTTTATTTCAATAAAAATTCGCTATCTAAAAACGCGAATATATCTTCTTTGATAACCTTCTATATTTAATTTATCAAATTCAATTGATTTCGAATTTATAAAACAACGTTTATAAATTCTATTTCTATTTTCTAACAACTTCAATTTAATAATTCCCCTTTATTAACAATTCGATTCATAACTCAAATCTTATACCAACAATCCATATTATAAGTTAAATACTTATAATCCCTTTATTTTACAAAATCATCTCCATTTATAAGTTCACAATTTATAAATTCCATTTATTTATAAATTCTTAAAAATCCATTTTAACGCTTATAAAAACTCGTTTTATAATACCAACATTTTTAATTTATAAAATGTCAACTTTATAAACCTTTTAAGTAAACCGTTTCTAATATTTTAAAAATCTCAATTTAAACCATTTTATAAATCAATCAACTATTTATTCCAAAAAATCACTTTTCGGTTATATTTCACAAAGATCTTAACTTTTATAACTTTAAAATTTGAACGTTTATTTATTTAAAATAAATCACTTCAAAAATTCAATAAAACGTATAATTTCAAAAATCACTTTAAAAATCCTTTTAAATTAAAAGTCATTACTTTTAAAACTTGAATCCGATGATGCAACAGCACCAATTAATCAATCACAACATCAAACATCATATATCAACATATGATAACAGAATATACATCAATATCTGTAAATAAATAAATACTATTGAGGAATCCAGTTGGATCCCTCCAACCTGTTTCCCTGCATCCACAGACGTTAGCACAATACCAATTCCACTTCGAGGTGGAATATCGCGGTATATGGGTTTTATAAAAATAATCCGCTTACTAACGGCGCAATAGGGTCTCATCCGCTATACGAGGCGGGAAATCAATCAATCCAATATATACATATGCCAATATGTATATATTGCTATATATATAGATATATCCTATTATATCTAATATCACATCCAATAGCAATCAAATCAATAACTGCAATCCAAATTTATTTTGAGTGAGAAGATCTCACCTTAGCATTTTAATTTTTTGCAATCCCATTTCCGTTCTTGACTTGATTTCACAGTTTTGACCTTGTATAAACGATATACAATTTATTAACATCTGAATAACTACACAATTAACTTCCATTTAACCAACTTGATTTACTAATAATTTATCTTATATTTATTTTCCAAAACCATATAAATATATATTACATAAAATAAAATCCCCTTTCAAACTTATATTTTTAACTTAAGATAGAATTTTATGTATATAAATAGCTCACTGTAAATACATTTTTGTATTATTATATATTTTAATTTAGAAATCGAATACTAAAATTTACCTCACTGCCTAGTCAAGCAACCCAGATCGAGACGCCCTATCCCCCCGTCTCCACGCCACTACGTGCTCGCCATTTAACCTAGCTGAGCCGCCTGATACTTCTCCGGCTCCTCTTCTGATCGACCAAGTCGCCACGAACGCGCTCCACCATCTGAAGTCGAAGTCGCGAATTTCGCGAATCACCCCAGACTCCATCTCGCGCCGCACCTGACTTCCCATCGCACTGTCCCCATCACCGCCCTTTGCTGAGTTCACCTCGCCCACGA
The DNA here is from genome assembly GCA_030737815.1 of Allium fistulosum. NCBI lineage: Eukaryota > Viridiplantae > Streptophyta > Magnoliopsida > Asparagales > Amaryllidaceae > Allium > Allium fistulosum. Next base: position 1,117,834,911 of record CM060904.1, on the reverse strand, counting down.
ATTCGCCCCACGCGACCGCCCTCGAAGTCGTGAGTATCACCATCTGCCATTGTCCAATCGCGATGCGCGCGCTACCGACCCTGCTTTGCTTTGTTGTCGTGGCCTCGAGAAGACGAACCAAACCCTATGCCAGTCTCGCGAGCGACTCCAGCCACCATCGCGCTCGCGATTTGAATTGAAAACGAAAGAGGACTTTGTTTCGATTAATTTTTTGTTTTTGAGTAGTAACGGGGAGGTGCGGCCATTGTTTTGATAGAAGAAAGCCTTCGAAAATTTGAGGCTGCTGAGGGAAGAATAAATGAAGAGCAAAGACTCGATTTCAGCTGCCATTAATTTTATCTTGAACGATATATTTCTTCTGAAATGTTTTACTGAAGAAACAGAGAAAGGTTGCGTGATTTAAACGAGGAAGGGGACAATAGATCAACGCGTTCAGAGGTAGGGTGGCTTGAGTACGATTATAGGGTGGTTGTGATTTGATTTGTACAAAATTTTAAATCAAATTTCAATTTAATTCTCGACGCGTTTGCTTATCGTACGACCTCAAAACAACTCCAAATGCTACGAAATTTGAAACCCGATAATAATACAATATTACGGACCCAATGGAACTGGTTTCGTCGAATTCCGAGACTGTTTGAAAAATGACTATTTTTAAATATCGATTCGAAAAATTAAATTCAAAACTGAGCAAAACGGTTTAAATTTAAATTCTGAAGCTGCTGTTATCTTCAGTGTTATCAATATAAATTTTAAAAGCTTTTCGAAATATTTTTCTTCAACTTTAAATTGAAGATTCAAATTTTTATCCAGTTTCAATAGATTAAATTTTATAATTTAATCGCCAAATTCAAAGTTATATTCGGGATTCAAATTAAATCATCGTTCAAATATTTAAAATTAATTAAATATTCTCAATTTAATTTGTTCAAAATTCTGGGTCGTTACAGGCTGGGCACGCTTATGCTGGGGTTATGGTAAATAAGAGGTCAAAAAGATGGAGCAACAGATAGCGCAAGCCGGCGGTGGTCGAGCGTGTGGCCTCGGTGTAGGGATATAAGTCGCTATTGAGTTCCAAGCGCTAAACAGGTGTCTTTTGCTGTGGGACCCACAGGATGGGACTAGCTCACAGTGGCACAATAGAGATAGAAGACCGATCAAAGGGCAAAATTAGGACTTCAGCCTAATTAAAATAGGATTGGAATTTCAGCCTAATCAAAGCAGTTTTAGAAAAGTGTAAACAATCCAATCGAACTATCTAAAAGCAAACAATTAAACCATATTTTATTCCTTTTTACGCGAATAAAATAATAAAAGAGAATAATTTGCAAATATGGATTAAATAGAATTAAACACTAAATTTACAGAAATTAGATGTAAAATAAGAAAGAATGTAATAAAAAGAAGATAGACTGAAATAGGCAAATTTGAGACATTTGCAAGCATGTTTATAACTAGTGGTTATAACTAAAAAGATAGAAATGAAGAATAACAATTATAACGTAGGTTATAATTAAGCAAAAAGAAAAGCAAAGGCTTATTTTAAAACTTAGATTAAGTTGATAAGCAAACAGAGTAGAAATAAGAAAAGTCACTTATTCTAAAACTTACACTAAATTAATAAGCAAGAACAGAAATAGGGCCCATACAAATAGAATTCTCTTTCAGATAAGGACTGATGGTCTCACAATAGATTAGGTAAGGCTGGGCAGGACCTTTTCAGACTAGGACTGATGGACTCACAATAGTTTGGTGAGGCTGGGACACAGGGTAAATAAGTGGCCAATAGATAGAAGCTTAAATCGGGGGATTTGGGGTTAGGGGCGCAACTAGATTTTGTTTATTAGGACCTGTACCAACAGCATTCCCTTTCAGACTAGTACTGATGGTCTCACAAAACACTTAAGTTAGGCTGGGTAGGACCTTTTCTGGCTAGGACTGATGGTATCACAACAGATTAGGTGAGGCTGGGCATGCTTATGTTGACAGGGTGAGTAAGAGGTCACACGAGGGGGGCGACAGTGAGTGTGTACCAACGGTGACCGAGCGTGCGGCATCGATTAGGGTTGTAATTCGCTATTGCGTTCCAAGCATAAAAGGTGTCTTTTGCTGTGGAACCCACAGGATGGGACTAGCTCACAGTGGCACAACAGAGATAGAAGGCTGATCAACGGGTAGAATTAGGACTTTAGCCTAATTAAAATAGGATTAGAATTTCAGCCTAATCAGAGCAGCTATCTAAGGTAGGTCCAAACAATCACAATGAAAGCAAACAGTTAAAAAGTATTTTATCCTAGTTTTATCTTTCCTTTATTTCATTTTATACTAGAACTGTTGCTAAGTCTATTATCTTTATCTTGCTTAAAAATACTAGTAATTACTTTCACTCACCAGACTTATAGTCTGACCCACTCCTCTATTTCCCCTTTTCCCCCATAGGCCAGCAGAGGCAAGGACAATAGATTCAGATTTCTTGGAGACCCATTTGCAGAGCTTTCTCATTCTTCGTGTATTCTTCTTCTTTCAGTTTTCTTTTCATTTGACTTTGGATGTACTAGTACTTAATGAGAGGGATGATTTTTATTGTTTATGTACTCTGATGATGTAACTGAGATTATATTTTTTATAAGACATGTGTATTTGGTATTTGAGACATACTCTATTTTAGGAAATTAATTTATGAAGTTTAAATTTGAATATCAAGTTATTATTTAAATGTTTTCGCTATTTTATTTATTTGCCTTGTGAATCTATGTCTCTGTGATGTTTTAGCTGTACTTATAACACACCACATTCTTTAGTGTACCCTTTTTGGGTATACTAAGGGGTGTGGGGTGTTTCAGTTTTCCTTCATCCTTGTTTTGTTTTCTTTTTCTTCTTACTTCACCCTAACAATTTGTCCTTTCGGCTCTTGGATGCTCAGAACATGAATACCGTGGATGTATTAGCATCGACATTCGAGGGTCGAGATGGTGGTTCATTACAATATATATATATATATATATATAATTTAATATAGCCATCGGCCAAAATAAAAATAAATTTGTTTAAAATTAACTTCGTCCAAATTCAAACATGAAAAAACTTGTTTGATAATTAGCTTCGGCTAAATAAAAAAATTTAGAAATGAATTTCCAGCAAGAAAAGTGTAACAACCCTGTATTTTACAATTAATTTTAATTTGATTTTTCCAAATTTAAGAGCTTTATTTATGAAAAGAATAAATGTTGTTATTGTAAATATAAAAAACTTTGATTTTGTACGTGGATTTGAATTCCAAATATGACTAAATTTAATATTTCCAGAAAATGTGAATTTTGGTCAAATAGTCAAACTTCGACTTTTAACTTGAAAATTTAAAAGTTTGAAATTTATGAATTTTATCTTTTATTATAAAAATAGATTTAATCACTTGAATACTGCTTTTCGTTTCGTTGCAAACGGATTTAAATTGCAAAAGTTATACTATTTTCAATATTGTGTGTATATTGGGTTATTCAGCAATATTCTTTATTTTAAAATTATATAAATGACATTTTTATTTGATATATTTTATTCCAATTTGTACATTTATGTTATATAAAATATATTTTGTCTTTTAAATATTTTTAAAGTAAGGTAGGAATTTTTCCAGAGTTAGTAGTATTTTTCTTGCAAATTTCCATGCCCTGTTTGTAAATTTTAAACATTTTTCTTTAATCCTTTTCTATTTTCTCCAATTTAATTATCTATTTTATTTTGAAAATGATAAATAAATTATTTTAATTCAAATTTTCACTTCATAATATTTTTATAATGAAGTGTATAGTTTTTCAAGACTGACAGTGATTTATTTATAATTTTTGAACACTGTTTGGTATTTTTAAGTAATTTTCTTCATTCTTTTTATATTTTTCCAAAATTTATTATTTGTTTTCTCATATTTATAATTGATTTCGGTTTGTAAATTATTTTTCTGAATATTTTTGTTTATATAAAGATTAAAAAGAAAAGAAATATGAAAGGTTGTAAAACACTTTGAAACTTAAGCCCTTTTTTGTCCAAACCCTTCATTTTCTTTAACTCCTCAAATTTTGCCCTAGCCATCTAAAACCCTAGTGTAGCCGCCACTTTTTGTTTCTCATCTTTTCACGTGAAAACAAATCAGCTCCTCATTTCTCATGGCTTCATCCAAAAATAGGTAATGGCCTCTCCTTCTTTTTCTTCTTTTCTCTTCATTTTCAATGATTTTTGCCATGTTTCTCTTGCTTTGCTTGGCCTAACACCTCCACCATCTCCTCCACCGACCACCACCACTTCCTTCCCCACACCATCCACGACCAAACCCCCTCCTCCTCTGACCATGACAGGCCATGCACTCCTTTTGACTAAAAACCACACAAAACCTTGCACAAATCCCTTAAAACAATGCATAGCCACCACTAGTTGCAACATACCTTCGCCCACCACCTTGGACACCACCTCTACCCGCCACCACCACCTTGCTACCACCACTACACATCACCATCACCTCTGTCCAGACCTGTAGCAAGTCATGGCCAAGCCTAGGACCTTGTAGACCGAGCCAAAGATGAACCAAAACTCCACCATATTGCATAAAACTCTTCACATGCCTATGTTGTAACTTCCCCATCATCTCTAGCTTGTAGCCGTGCATCCCTTGGTCCAAACCAGACCCAAACCATGTCCAAACCTGAACCAAAACATTCCCTAGGCCATGCAAAAGGAGAGAGAAAGCAAGGCAAAAGATTTGACATTCAAATCTCTTTTCGTTTAAAAGTTATTCCATTTCAAGTGCGTTGAAATTGTGTTTGTTTTGATGTATGTTTTGGGTTGTAATACAAGAGTTGTAGCTTTGGATCTTGCTCTCCACTCAAGTCCGTAGTCTTGTCATCGTGCTTTTGTTCCATTGTGTCATTGGTTTTGATATCTCCAGCACAAACAGGTGAGTTATTCTCACCAGACAATATGTACCTATATAACTGATAAACCGACACCATTTGAATCTGTAATGTATATCATCATGTTATATATGTTTATATTATTATCATATGATGTTCACACCTGTTATTACACTTATTATATCATATTTTACTATTATTTAATGTTATTCTGTTATTTATATCTGTTATCACCATTGCAAGTTCCCTGTAGATTAGAATCACTATGGGTTGAAATGATACATACCCGAACGGACTTTAGAATAGGGAAAAATCGTTATGGGCTGAAATGATAGGCCTGAATGATTTTTATTTAAATTATTTTAACTTGGGATTGCGGGTTTGAAATGATAGAACCCGGATTTTTCTTTTTTAACTGCGGATTGAAATGATACATATCCGTATCACTTGACCTAGGTTAGAAAATTATATACATGCCCGTGGTTATTTTATAAAGTGTTTTGAATATTTTTAAGTATTTTAAAAAAATATAAATTTATGAAATTTGATTTAAACAGATTTTGAAATATTTTGAATTAAAGAAATTATGATTTTTCTATGTGTTAAAAATGTAATTAATGAATGGTTTAACTGGATTTTTGAAATATAACTTAAGTTGGAAATTTGTAATTTTGGTTAAAAATGATATTTAAGTTATATAAATAAAATGGATATTAAATTTTATTTGGAAATGGTAAATATGATAATTTGATTAAATTTGAATTTAAGTGATTATTAAGTATTATTGATTTTTCTATGAATTTAAGTGGTTAAATAAATGAATGTTTAAAAGTGATCTTTTAAAATATAACTTGACTAGGAAATGTGAAATTTGGTTTTAATTAAAGGTTTAAGTTAATTAAATAAAATTGGAAATTTTGTTAAATTGTGAAATGGTAATTTAAATTTGAAGTGTTAAGTCTATTTGTTGAAATGTGAAGAATTGGAACTTTTACACTTAAACTTATTAAGTAAATTGTTGAAAATTGGATTTAATTATAAGAAATTTATTGTGAAAGAAACGTGTAAAGTTCTATTAATGAAAGAAATATGTAAAGTTTAATTTATGAAAGAAACGTGTAAAGTTCTAATTAATGAAAGAAATATGTAAAGTTTTACCTACTGAAAGAAACATGTAAAGTCTTAATTAATGAAAGAAACATGTAAGTCTTAATTTGTGTAATATTGATTTAAAATAATAAATGCCCCTTTTGTAATAAAACGTAAATTAAAACGTACATTCGATAATGTAAGTTTAATTAGTGTAATATTGATTAAATGATAAATGCTCTTTACTGTAATAGGAATGTAAGTTAAAAAGTACATTTAATATGTAAGTTTTAATTAATGTAAATGACATATTTTAATGACTAAAATAATAAAGTTTCTTTATTGTAATGATAATGTAAGTTAATAAGGTACTCTTAACTTAACATAAGAATTTTAGCATTAAATTGGATATTACAGTAACAAAGTTTATTTAACTATAAGGCTATGATAAAATGACCATGTTAAAAATTTGTAAGTATATAAATACTTTGATTATATAAAATGTTAAATTGGGAAGTATTACATTCCAAAAATGCTATGATTCCTTAAGGTTACATTACCAAAATGCTATGATAATTTAAAGGAAGATTTCAAGTTTAATAAATTAAAGGAAATATTCAGTGATTTTGAAATTTGGGTTTTATTGAAATGATATATTATTGAATTGGTTTTGAAATGGAAATGATATATTTTTGAATTGGTTTTGAATATATATGTTTTGGGTTTGAAAGTATGTATTAGTTTGAAATAAATGATATGATTTTGAAATGGTTTAAAGGATGCATTTTGATTTGAAACATAAACTATTTTTAAAAGTTATAACCACGGGTTATAATAACGATTGGTTGGCAAAGAGACCGGGATCGGATATGGACATACTCTCTGTCGATACCGAAAACCACTTTGACAACCGTGTACGCGGTGGAGATTCCAGAATGAAGTAGGATGGTGGCGACGTTCTTAAGGTATGTTATGTGGACCCAACTCCCGTGAGTTGGCATAAGGTGGCTAAAACAGGAGCGATCTCGGACCAGTGAGGTAGCACCTCTTCTCGGACACATTTCTTCGATATTATACTCTTACTTGTGATTGATTAGATGGCCATCCTCCGATTTGGGAGTGTTGTTCGAGGTGGAACGGTAGTGGCTGCTATGCGTATCCATCAGTCCGTGTGTGTAATTGGTATATCTACCCTGGCATTGCCTAGTTGTGCCGTGTCACCTACCATATCGAGCTTTACTACGATTATGATTTTAAGATCCGACCGCGTTAAGGTTCTCCATCCCCTTAACGCTATTTTCTATATGATTATACTTTACTTATTAGACATTATTAAATAGCGAATATTACTACATAGTAGATATTTTAATGGATCCTTAGAGGATGGGCGGTCCCAAGCATCTTCTAAGTTACTTGTACCTTTATTACAGTTCACTTGAGTTGGTTTACATTATATAAGTATATATTGTCCTGACTCGAGTGTTTTGTGTTTTGCTTTACGCTCGGGTCAGCCTGAGTATTCACAGATTTGGATTTCCACCTTCTGGAGATTTGAATCGCTGGAGATTATCTGCTAGTCTTATTCTATCTACTTCAGTTATGTTGCTCTGTTCAGCTTGTACTTGGTTATCTTATTGATACTTCTGTTGTACTCTATTTCTTCTGTTGTATCTTATGTAACTCTGATATATTTACATAGTAGCTTCATGAACTACTATTTCTTTTACTTCCGCTGCATTATTTTACTCTGTGTCTGTGATCTGTGATTATATTTATTTACTGTATATTCTGAGATTTGCCAAATTTTAATTACAACGCGGTATTTTGAGCAATTCAACTCTGGCATGAGTGTCTACCTATACACTTATAATGGATGCGAATGGTTGAAAATATCGGGTCGTTACAAAAAGAAAAAATGATTTTTGGTTTCGACCAAATTAAAAAAATTAACTTTTGGCTCCAACAGAATTAAAATAAAACATAATAATGTATTTTTTATACAAATAATGTTGAACATATTATTTTAGATATTAACATATAATAATTATCTTATAATTTAAATTTTATAATAATATATATTAAATATACATACATACATACATATATATATATATATATATATTCATGTATTTTGAATATAAAATTAAAATATATATTTTTATACATGTTAATATTTTAAGACATTGTTTTGAAATTTGAAATTTAAACTTAGAATAGATTTTTCTATCTGATTTAGATTTGATATTATCTAAGATGTTTTAAACATGAATTTAAATTTAAACCTAGTCAAAATAATCAAACTTAAATTTAAATGTATAATAGAAATATTTACATATGTGTAAACATATATACATATATTAAATTAATATATAAAATAGTCACAGGCCACAAACAAATATACAATGGGGCTAATGTATCCACTGCGGTGTAAATCCTAACACTTAGATATAAGCACGTTAAATCATGTCCACATTGTATGTTGCACATGCACGCACACGTTTGTGTATTATATACACATATACACTTTTATATCATTTATATAAAACAAATAAAATCCTTTTATTAAGCAATTAAATAAAATAATGATTTATTTGAAATTCATTTAGATAGAATCTAAATTAATTTAGATTTCACAGGCCAAATAAGATCCAAAATAGTAAAAATGAACTTGAAGTTCACTAATTTAACCAAATGCGTGCTGGCTAGGATCTTAAAAATGATATTAGAGCCCAATAACCTATGCGGTCTAAAGTAGTATTATGAGGGCTAATTAATTAAGCATACCCATTTAATTGGTTTTCTAGAATGTAGTGCTAGGCTGTGTTTAGATAACCAAGTGCCCGACCCTATCTGGCTACTGGTTTAGCCCGAGAGGTGAAGTGAGACCAAAATTATCACTAATATGAAAGGCCCAATTTGAATTTAGGCCCTGGGCTAATTTACAAAATCTATTTTGAAATTAAAATAAAATTTTAAATTTAAAAGGTTAGATTTAAGATAAGAATTTTTTTATAAATGTTATTTTCAAAATTGTTTTGAAAATTTATAAACTAAATTTCAAAAATTATTTAAATATTCATTAGATTAATAAATTAAAATTAATTAAATAGTTAATTAATTAAATAAATAACATATATATTAATATATATGTTATATTATCTTTAAGTGTTTAAGGTGATGTATGTATATATAATTTTCAAAAGAAATTATAATTAATTAAAATTGTTTAATAAAATAAATTAATCAAATATTAATTAATAAATAAAATAATGCATATATATTAAGATATATGTGTATAACTATAAACATTATAATGTACATATACAATTTAAAAGGTTTAACTGAATAATATATAATTAATTAAAATGTTAATTATAATTAATTAATTTAAATAAATTTAGTTAATAAAATCAATATACGATTATACATAAGACTATTATATTAGTTTATGACAAAATGTAATACAAAAATTAAAACTTATATATATATATATATGAATTTATAATTAAAGATGGAACGAATAAGAAACCCAAATTAGATTTAACGAATAAATACATATATAGTACGTATACCATGATTTCAGATGTGTCCAACATTTGAATCATGAGGGTATTTCAAAAGAAATACATTATTCCATAGTTCGATATCACTCAATTAAGTATATTAAAGAGTATGAATCTTTGATATAAAGTTATCCTCTACTATTTATATATTAATAGATTATTTACATGCTCCTTAGTTGTTGAGCTTTCCTCAACCTAGGGATGTTATGTGTAGTACTATAAATATATAGAATGGATGAGGTAAGATAACTACATATATTTGTCGGCTTTTCTTAATATATGTGCATTATACTTTGGCCATCTCAAAATGCTAGGTACGAGTGAATAATATCGCTTTATTTGTTGAGCTTTCCTTAAGGTAAAGATGAGATTAGGATAAAGACCATAAGGTTAGGAGTTGTATGTGATACAACTGATAAGGAGTTATTCATCGTATGCAGGACCTTGATTTATTGAGCTTTCCTCAAGGTCAAAAACCCAAGGAATACGAGTCCTAAATCCCACTAGTAAAGTCAAAATACTTCTATGTTTCGTCTTATGGTTGTAAGAAGCATAAAGGACTAATGGGAGCTTATTAGTAAAATAAAATCTAGTGTTTAAACTTGCTAATACACTAAGGACATCTACGATTTTTCTAATCTACTAAACTAAATTTGCAGAAAATGTCTACATTGAAGTTATTTTATGAAAATAAAAAACTCAATGGACCTAACTACATGGACTATTTAAGGAAATTAAGACAGCACAAACATACGAACATCTACGGTCATCGATAACTAAACCTCAAGGGAAATATCAAACGATAATGCGAACCCCGACCTAATCTAGCCTATAACAAATGGGCCGCAGACCTAGAGATGGCACAAGTTTATGTGTTGTCTACATTAGACAAACCTTTATAGGGATAGTAGAAAAACATGAATGTCCACCAGATCTTCGGTAGCCTTAAAGCTTTGCTTGGGGAACAGTCTCATTCCGCGAGGTACGAACTTACAACGAAGCCGTTTAATATGAAGATTATGAAGGGAATGAAACTAGATGATTACATTATAATGATGAAAGTCTATATTGATATACTTTCTCAATTGAACATTACTATAGACAATGAGTCGTAAGTGGATATAATCCTAAGGTCCATTACTCTTCAGTTTGAGTCATTCATATTAAACTATAATATGAACCAGTTGAATGTAAGCCACGTTGAGCTGCTCAATATGTTAAGGTTAACCAAATCTTCATCCAAGGATTAAGGTGCATTACTCATAGGTATGGGAAGGCTTCATCTTCAAATGGTTAGAAGTAGTGTAAGAGGGTTCATAAGAAGAACAAGAAGGCTACTCCAGCTGACAAGGGTGAATGTCATCGCTTTCACAAAAAAAGTCAATGGATATGAAACTATATAGAGTACTTAAAGATAGTCATAGGAAGGAACATAATAGTTCTATACAAGTATATTTATGATTCAATTTTTTTTGCATTCAATAAATTATCTTGGGTTTTCGATACTTCATCTTGAACTCACATTGTAATTCATTACATAGACTTAGGAACAAATGTCATGTGGTGAAGGTTGAAATGAGGCTTCAACTTGCTAATACATCTCTAGTATATGCAAAGGCAATTGAAGATTTTCATTTATCTCTACAAAATGGATTAGTTTTAATATTAAATAATTGCTATTATGTAAATGACTATATTTGCAATATTATTTCTATGTCTAGATTGTTTGAAACTAAATACATTTTTCACTGTGTGATAATGGTATGAACATTATGATGAACGAAAATAAAGGCTGTGATGATATTTTAGAGAATGGCATTTGTAATGACCCATAATTTCGAACACTTCGTATTTAAATATCTGAATTATTTAAATATTTGAATCCAAGATTTAATGTGATTAAATATGATGTTATAACCTTATTAAACACTTCTTAATTAATAACTAATATTAGAAAACTTATTTTTGAAATGTGTTTACAAAAATATACACTTCGGGTAAATACTAAAAATACGACAAAAAACGTTTTAATAAAAATCAACCTTTTATTCAACACAATTTGTGTAAATATATTTCACAACTTGAATGGTTATCACATGATAACATATGACAAGAATAAAACAAGTATTAAAACCTATCTTATCCTAATCAACTTAACTAAAGTAAACATATTAATTAAGGGAACATTTAGTACATAAGGACCCTGTAACGACCCAGAATTTCGACCAAATTAAATTGAAAATATTTAATTAATTTTAAATATTTGAACGATGATTTAATTTGAATCCCCGATATACATTTGAATTTGACGATTAAATTATAAAATTTAATCGATTGGAAGTTGAATAAAAATTTGAATCTTCAAATTTAGGCCGATTAAAAATATTTCAAAAGCTTTTAAAATTCGTATTGATAATACCGAAGCTAATCGAACTGTCAGGATTGAATTTGAAACTGTTCTGTGCAGTATTGAATTTAATTGTTCGAATCGATATTTAAAAATAGTCAATTTTCAGACATTCTCGGAATTCGACGAAACCAATTCCATTGGGTCCGTAATACCGAATTATTGTCGGATTTCCAATTTCGTATTTTTCGGAGTTAGTATGAGAGCGTACGGCGTATAAACGCGTTGGTAATAAATCGAAAATTTAAATTTAAATTTATATTTTTATTTGGTCAACAAACACACGTCTTCTTCCCTTAACTCACGCCAAATATCACGGAGCTAAATCTTGCGACCCATCTCCTTTCATTTTCAAATACTCCCCTCTTCCCAGTTCGAAAAATAAAATAAAAAAAAGAAAAACGAAAGATAATGGCCGCTCGTTTTTCCCAAATCACTTCAAACCAAACAAAATCGATTCGAGCATCGCGCGAGCGCGTAGGAGGTGATTCGCGAGTGGTCGCGGTGGGATGCGTGGCATTGAGGAGGTCGAGCTTACTGGAATAGCGGTCTCGATCGGAGTGTGTGGGGTTAGGGCTTAGGTCGCGATCGTTGGCAGAGGCGCGTAAATCGTGGAGGAGGCGAGTACGAGGAGGTGGTTTAAGGGCATCGCGGCGTGAAGGAGGGCCGGAGGTCGACGTCGCGGCTAGGGCAGGTCGCCTAGGGTTTTGCGAGGAGGGTCGCAGCCGTGATGGGAGCAGTTCGATTTGGGGCATCACGATATTGGGAGGTGCGAGTCTCGGCGAGCGCGCGCGAGTGTGAGGAGATGTTGGTGGCTCTGGGCAGAGCAGTGGATGGTGGAGGCTCGTTCAGGCGCGCGTGAGGCGATTCCGATCTGGGCAGTTCGATGGCGAGCAGCTAGGGTTCGGCGACTTCAATCTTAGCTGCGATGGTGGTCGCCTGAGTGATTTTTGTAGTGAGGTATAAATCCATTCTTTCGATTTTTAGAGTATTTAAATTTATACGTATATCAGTATACAGTAAATTGAATTAAGGGTATATTCAAATTGTGTATATATATAGAATTTGTAAAAGGAGATTTCAATAATAATAATAATAATTAGCTTATAAACTGCCTAAAGAATAGTTTTTTGATTGGTTATGAAAAAAAATAGTTTGAGCAGCAGTTTTTATATATATGTTAGAAAAAAATGAAATGATGATGTCCAAATTGCAGATTTTGAATTTATATATATATACATATATGGTTGAAAGGGGGTTTTAAAATACATACCAGTTTAAATAAATAAATAATAGATATGGTGAATTATTTGTTTTACTAATCTATTTAATTGTTTTAGTTACCAAAAATAATCTATTAAAAGAGATTGGTTTAAAACAGAATAATTGGATAATGAAAATTACCATACGGAAATTAATAGTTCGATTTGTTCGGATATTAACGAAATGTGTAATTATTTATACTAGGTAAAAATCTGTAAAGAAATCAAGCCGAAAATGGAAATGGGATGGCAAAATAAAAGCTAAGGTGAGATTTTCTCACTCAATTGAAAAGTGGAAATTTTCAGTTATTGATTTGATTGACTGTTTGATTGCTATTGAATGTGCTATTAGATATAATAGGATATATCTATATATATAGCAATATATACATATTGGCATATGTATATATTGGATTGATGATTTTCCCGCCTCGTATAGCGGATGAGACCCTATTGCGCCGTTAGTAAGCGGATTTATAAAAACCTATATACCGCGATAATTCCGTACTGGAGCGGAATTGGTATTGTGCTAACATCTGTGGATGCAGGGAAACAGGTTGGAGGGATCCAACTGGACCCCTCACATTGATTGAATTTATTTCTGCTGTGATGTGATAATCTGTGAATGATTATTGATGTTATTGAATTGTTGTCTGGAAATTGTTTGAAAGCTAAAATTTAGCTGAATGGATGTTTTGACATCATTGGATTCCAAAGTTAAACGAAATTGAATTTTTGAAATTCAAGTAGAAAATTTCTAAGTGAATTAATTTTTGAAATTGAAGAATTTTGAAGAAAGGAATTTTTAAAGTATAAAAAGTAAATTTTTATAATCGTATTGAATAAATCCCAGAATTAAGTGAAAATGCTAAATAAATGGATTTCATAAAACAGTGATTTTAAATTGAAGAATTTAATTTAAATTTGGATTTTTAAATAGATTGAAAGAAACGATTGAAATTTATTTTCTTAAAAAGGAATTTATTTAAAAGAAGATAAGTTGGAAATTCAGTTTGAAATTTAATTGGTAAATTGAAATAAGTTGTGAAATCAATGTAAAATGAATTCAATAAGGAATTTATTTAGTAGTGATAAATAAAATTTGAAATCAATCTGTAATTGATTTAATATTTAGAAATGAATTTTTGAGAAATCAATACGGAAATTTTATTCAAACGTTGAAAATAAAATTAGAAATCAATATTGAAATTGATTTGGTATTGAAGCTTTTATAAATAGAATTAAAATTTATAAAAGTTGTTTATAAACCCAAAGTCACTTATTTTGATAAGTTAAATATAAAAGTTGATAAAAGAAGGTTTATAAGTCGAAGTTGTTATTAAAAAGAGAAATAGAATTTATAAACGTGCTTATAAAATTCGAAATAGATTGAATGTGATAAAAATGTGTAGAAATGATTGAAATGGGGTTAAGTAAATTTTATTCACGATTTTGGACAGTGAATATATTGTGAAGTAAAATGGATTCATTTTTGAAGAAGTAATATTTTAAAAATGAAGTTAAACATTTTAAAGGTGTTTTAAAATGTGTTAAATATCGAAATCATAGATTTCAACATCTATTGTTGAAATAGACGTTTTCGAGAAAAATAAGGAAATGGTAGACTATAACACTGTTGTTATAGTAAATGATTTCCGAAAGGAAATATTTTTATGTAGTATTGGGATTTATATATCTATTTTAATTTCGAATCCCTATACTAGTGATTTTGAGTCGTCGTAACGATGTTTTACGCAACATTCGTTTTTGACTCAAATAGATGTTAAAATTTATGATTTCCTTAAAGAATGAATATATACTTAATTTGATTTAAGTATATCGAGAATTTTCAGATGTTGAAAATAAAAGATTTGTGAAACACTTATTATTAAATAAGTATGGGAATGTTTTCCAAAATGAAATGAAACGTTTTTTTGAGATTTTATCTTCTTAAAGATAAATTGAAATTGAATATTTGAAATCGATTTGAGAATCGTATATCAGTAGATATTTTGAAGATATAAATTCACTATGGAATTTATAAATGGAATGGGAATTTGTTTTAAAAAAATAAATGTTGATTTATTTTTAAAGTGTGGAAATTTTATATCGAGTAAGATATTTTTGAAGATGAAATAATTTGGAAAATTATTTGGAATCTGATGATGTTGCGCATCTTTATTGATAGTTAAATAACCGACTATCAATAATTACCTTTAGATAGGTATTTGTTGTGAATTGGATGAATTTGAATGCCACACTTGTTTTTAAATAATCGCTCACTATTCGGGTTAGCCGGGAAAGGACCATGGGGTCGTATAACCCATTCCGAATATGTGATACGTCGTTATGAATTGCATTCGAAGACCGGTGTTGAAGACCGGATATTTTTGAAAACGGAAGGATTACCGTCGAGTTACTCTACATCGGCTGATCTCCGATTTAGAGGTTTTATCACCCTTAGTGACGGGAAGTCCGGACGTGATTAGAAAATTATCCGGAAATGCAAGGGCTTCGTGAGAAGTGCCTTCGGTTCTGTTCGATCCCGGAACAGACTTGTATGGATTGTGTGTCTGACGTTACAATTTGAGATATAAAGCTGATTTCTTTCAAATACATTTCTGTTGGTGGCGGAGAATTTATTCTCTTAGCTTAACACCCTTCTCTGAGACGTACGAGCTCAGAGGTTATGTAGTTGAAATTTATCAGCGATATATCCCAATTTGGTAACGTGGCATACTGAGTGTTGCTGTGAAATGATCAGTGTTTGATCATTTGCGATATGATCATTTGTTTGATCTTATATCTTTGTGATCATAGGTTGATCATTTTGTTTGACCCGAAGCAGGGCTTTTTGAGAAAGCGTAGCTTTGTGGACGAGACTTCGTCGAGCCTCACACCCCGGAAATGGTCGAAACAGGACGAATGCGGCAAGGTTCTAGGGAGTAGCGCCCCTTAGTGTATGTCATTCCTTCTGGATAAAGGTGGTATCATGGTATGGAGCCCAGATACTTAACCTCTGTGGTTGCTGCAAAAATTTATTTCTTTGTGGTTTGTTGGAAATCGGGGATCCTCGGGAAGATCGGTGACGATCGGGGGATGGCATACGCGTGTCAGTAGTTACCTATTTTTGCAGAGGTAACCCGGCCTTGTGTTGGCAGAGATCCGGTTAGGTTCTCGGGTCATCTATTCCAGGGACGTACCCATCGTGGATAGGAAGTTCCTTAGCCTGACCATTTGTTGGAAATCCAAAGAAACAATACGAGCCTTGTACGGTATTAGTTGTAGAACCTGCCATTCACTTATGGTGGCGCCCCACTGTTTGGATGGTAGCTATAGTAGGCATACGATACTGGTCGTATGTTGGCTAAGATTAATATTATACTTTTGAAAATGATTTCTACACTATGCACTAATAATAATATCAAAAAGAATTTGATTTTGCGTAGTAAGCATCTTTGGCTATCATAAGAAGAAATCTCCTCCAATTCTGCGTTTGCATTGTGTGTGTGGTGGGAGGTCTTATGGTAGTTTCATTTTCCAAAAGCATTTCGAATTGACTTTAAAAAAAATTATTTTTTTGTGTGGTTATAAAGAATAACTGTTTTACGATCTCACACCAGTCACCATGACTGACTCGGAGTTTATTGTTTCCCTTCTAAACTCTGGGTGCCCACAAATTTCCACACGGGCAGCCTAGAGTTATGTTATCAGGATATTCTGGATATTCTGGAGCTTGGGAGATAAGCTGGATGACGAGACGTAGCATTTGTATCTGATAGTATTTATTCCGTTGTGTATTCTGTATGAGGACAAGTTATATAACTGTCCATTGTTGTATATTGACTCTGATGATTGATGTATGTATAAAATGATATAGTTCTTTGTTTTAAAAGACTAGTAATTATCTATTGTATATTGTTCCGCTGCGATGTGTAAGATTCTGATATTGTTTTCTGTTCTGATGTGTTTTCTGTTGTTCTTCTTCTTTCTTTCTTCTCTTTTTCTTCTATCTTCTTCTTCTTCTGCCTTTTTCTTCTTTCTTAAACCCTCACTATTGGAGTTTCCGGCACTCGATTTCTCGGCAGTCGATAAAGGGAGTATCGATGTCGAATTTTCGAAAGTCGAAAATTTTCGGTACGTGACAGACCCTTAAATCAAGGCATGGATTAAGGAGCATGTTTCATGGCTTGTTTTAAGGATATGGTTGTGTAAATGCATGGCTTGGATGTACACTAACTTCATGGTTAAGGAGGGTTTTTACTTACTTTTCCATCAAATCCTAAGCTTATAAATACACATGCATATACACTTCATTTGTACACAATTCATTTCTAAGCTGATCTTCACTTCTTCATCTTCATGACTTATTTTCTTCCACTCTCCCCTTAATGGTCGTATGCTTAATATAATGGTTTTGGCCTTAGGACTGTGGGCTTAAGGAAAGCGGAGGTGAAGGCTTTGGCCGTGGGTATTGGGGTGGTGGAGGAGGATAACATGAGCAACATGAGCATATTAACAGTGATGTTAAGCCGTAAGTTTAAGGAGAGTGGAGGTAATGGTCATGGGTTAAGGGAAGATAAGGAAGGGTTTTAGGTGATTTTTTGGTTAAGTACAAAATGATAGAAGAAGTTTTGTTTGAAAAGAAGGTAGGTAGGAAGAAGTGTGGTTTGATAAAAGTGAGATAATCTCATTTTGATTACACCATAAATTAGTTGCAAGTTAACTTGAAATGTTGCATGATATTTGCTTGCTTAATCTCTTGATAATTATTGTTAAATCACATGTTAATATGCTTGGTCTATAATACTAATAATAGACATTAACTACTTAAAGTTAAACCCTCGATTATATACTTTAAAAAGTATATAAATTGTTAAAGTAGTTGCTTACAAAACCATTAAATTGTGATAAGTTCATTTGAACATTTAAAATGGATATATTGATGTGTATATACGTTAATACATGTTTAGTAGTAGTATGGTTGGAACTTGGAATCATATATGCATATAAAATAACATAACATCAAATATTAGATTAATACAGAATTGTCCGTATAGCGATGGTCGCTATAAACGCACTTTGAATCCCTTAAACTATAACTTGTGAAAATGGTGATTTAATAACATATCTTAACAATAACTTATTTGGTTATTATCTACACTTCTATAAGTGTTTTGAAAATAAAATAATATGTTTTGAAAAGTTGTAGAAGAAGTAAATCAAAGTAACAAAAAAATAGAAGTAAAAGGTCGCTATGGCAACAGTTTTAGAAAACCTGTTTTTAAAAATAATGCTTATTTTTGTGGAAACTTTCTTACGGATTTCTTTACTAATTAATTAAGTAAATAATATATTATTATTATTGAAAAGGTTTTGAAGCCTAATTCATTTGAAAGCTAGTTGAACGAAATGCAAAAAGTTATAACGAAATAGTCGCTATAAGTGCAGTTCGGTAAAATACCATGTTTTTAGGAAATTCTCTGGAATAATTAAAAGATAATATTTTGGATTTTTCTTCATGGTTTTCAAGTACCCAAAGTATACTAACTATTGTCAAAACAATGGATCTAAAATCATTTGTTCAGGTATTGAAAACTAGACACAAAGTTATAGCAAAAATGTGATAAAACTAGTAACAGAACTTTAGGCAGCATTTCTAGAAGTGCTACCATTGTAAATTGAAGATATAAATTGTTTAAAAATGATATTTAAATTTAGTATTTTTCTCTAATCCTTTTAGATTGTTTTATAACTTATAAAAGAGTGTTTAAAATTTGGTTTCAAGTTTAAATATATTTTTTACAATTAATTATGAACTTCAAAACTAAGTAGCTTTTAAATTTAAAATTTGTTTTTCTATTTATTTCAAAATTTCCTATTTTAAGTAATATTCTATATAAATAATCATTATATATTTTAAGTAGTTCTAAAAGTATTTTAACATATTAATAAGTATTTGAAAGATATTTCTATATATATATATATATATAAGTTTTAAATATTAAATTAAATATTTTATAAATATATTAAAGGGAGTTTGGATTTTCACAATTAAGTTAAAATAAATTGTTTTATGGAGTCAACTAAAAGTATATTTCCTTAATTAATAAGTGTAGATATGCCTTGATCTTTAAATAAATGTTTAAGGTTATTAATGGATAAGAAAATAGTTTTGGGTTGTTGTGAACAATGTTCTTAGCAACACTTATTTTTAACCCTTATTATTAATTATACTTGGGTATATAATTAGATACTTACTAATGGTTATTTAGTAGAAAAATATTTAAGTAAATAGTTTTGGGTTTGTTGTGATAAATTTTTTGAGCAACACTTGTCTTTAACCCTTAAATATAAATAAATTTTTAAGAAGGGAGTTTTAAAGAATAATGTTTTCAAAGTATAAAATGTTTGGGTTTGTTGTGACAATTGTTTTTAGCGACATTTGTCTTTAACCATTAAATATAAACCTTTAAAAGGAGAGTTTTAGAGATAATGATTAAATATAATGGTTTTGGGTTTGTCGTAAATAATGTTTTAACAACATTTGTTTTTAAACCCTCGAATTATATTTTGGAATAAATATTATAATTTTTTAACAATGGAACTTTAAAGATAACAAGCATTGAAATCTTTTATAAAGAGATTGAAATCCCCTATCTTCTCCTCTAGACAATCTATCCATTACCATGTCCTCCTCTCTCAAACTCAAACTTCTTTCTACTTAACCATAGTCTATGTTGACAATTCATCTCATTCCAGAAACTCTCTTTTCAACTCCCTCCCACCTCTTCGTCAGAACACTCATCCCTGGGTTGTTCTCGGTGATTTTAACTCTTGTTTCAGCATTGATGATAAAATGGGAGGATCTCCCCTTCTTCCTAATGACATTGCACCAATCAATCTTGCAATTACTGACTCTGACCTGATCTTGGTTAACAAAGCTGGTTCAAAATTTTCTTGGAACAATCGAAGCCGTAGTGGTGTTCGTACGTTCACTACTATTGATCATGCTTTCTGTAATATTCCCTCCCTACAACAATGGCCTTCCTTAACAGTTTACCTTCCTCACCCAATTATGTCGGACCACTCATCCCTTATCCTATCTCTTGATCCCCATTTAAGAAGAGACAAAAGAAGTTTTAAATTTTTTAATGCTTGGGCAAAACATGCTGACTTTCTTGATTTAGTAACTAATGTTCACAATACCTACTGCTGTTTTGGTAACCCAATGTACAAGTTTTGCAGGAAATTGAAAAGTATTAAGCAAACGCTCAAATCATGGGCTTCCTCTACCTTCGGGCATGGTAGTCTGCTCTCATCCACTCTCATTGAACAACTCAAGGAAATACAGGAGCACGTGATGGAATTTCCTGATGACGTCAATGCTGCCAACGAAGAAGGTCGTATATTCCTGGAAGTGAATAAAGCCCTGCAGCTGGAGGCAAGTATGAAAAGCCAACAACTTCGCAACAAATGGTTTGAAGAAGGTGATAAGAATACAAAATTTTTTCATGACTCCCTTAGGGTCAAGCATTCCAGAGAAAACATTTACAAAATAATGGATGAACATGGTAATGAATTCTCTACCCCTGAAACAGTTGATAAAGCTTTCGTTGATTATTTCAGTAATATTTTTAGCAATTCCTTGAGGTTCTCTCCTGACCTTACCCTTATTTCTTCACTCTCGCTGCCGTGTATTACTGTTCTCCAATCTGAAGCATTAATAAAACCTGTTACTGATGAAGAAATTAAGTCTGCCCTCTTCACCATGAACCAACACTCTTCTGCTAGACCTGATGGTCTAAACGTTACCTTCTTTATTGCAACATGGTCCGTGATTGGCCAAGAATTTTGTACAGCTATCCATAATTTTTTCAATAAATGCAAAATGCTGAGAGAGATCAATGCTACGAATATTGCTTTAATCCCTAAGGTTACTCCTCCAGACAAAGTTTCATCATTTAGGCCTATATCGTGTTGCAATGTTCTGTACAAATGTATTTCAAAAATTCTTGCTAATAGGTTAGTTTGTGTTCTTCCTACAATTGTGTCTCACAACCAAGCTGCCTTCATTCCTTCTAGGAACATTCTTGATAATGTACTAATTTCTCATGAATTGATGAAAAGTTATGGAAAATGTAATGCTACTCCTGCTGCTGCGCTTAAAATCGATATATCAAAAGCTTATGATTCCATATTCTGGGAATCAATTGTGAGGATTATGGCAATGATGGGGTTCCCCAAAATCTTTGTTTCTTGGATATATACCTGTATTTCTTCCCCTACATTCTCTGTCATAGTCAATGGTAGGCCTGTTGGCTACTTTGGTTGCCAAAAAGGAATAAGGCAGGGTGACCCAATTTCATCTTATATATTTCTCTTATTATGGAAGTGCTCAATGTTATACTTCAGAACAAATACTCTCAAAGACTCATTAAGTACCACCCGAAGTGTTCTCTGCACAACCTATCTTCCATTATGTTTGCTGACGATGTGATGATCTTTACGAAACCGGAAGCAGCCTCTTTAAGTGAAATCTTGTGTGCTCTCCATTCCTTTTACCTTATGACTGGTTTGTCCATCAACAAGACCAAATCTTCCTTGCTTTTTGCAGGTATCACTGAT
Source organism: Allium fistulosum (assembly GCA_030737815.1). Classification (NCBI taxonomy): domain Eukaryota; kingdom Viridiplantae; phylum Streptophyta; class Magnoliopsida; order Asparagales; family Amaryllidaceae; genus Allium; species Allium fistulosum. The sequence goes on along the minus strand of CM060904.1, from coordinate 1,117,813,061 downwards.
GTTCAAGCAGCTAGCTTGTATCAGCATAGTGGTTTCTCTAGTATGCACACTGACATGAAGTACCTAGGCCTTCCCATCATTACTAAAAGAATTTCCATAGCTGACTGTACTCCCCTTTTTAATAAAATAACTACTGTTATGAATGCATGGGAAAATCGTAGATTGTCCCAAAGTGCTAGGCTTGTGCTTATTAAATCTGTTGTATTCCCTTCCTTAGTATATTGGGCACGCTATGTTATTCTTCCAAGCAAGCTACTTCTCCTTGTCCGCTCTGTTATGATCAGATTTTTCTGGACAGGCACCATGTTCAATAAGAAACTTCTTCCTTGCTCATTTGCTAATTGTGAAACAACGCTTCAGTTAGGAGGCCTGGGCATTATAAATGCAAAGAATTGGAACAGAGCTGCTTTCAGTAAACATTTCCATGATGTAATAACTAAGAAAAACAGTCTATGGGTCAAATGGACATGGATGTACAATATCAAGCATAGGAGGTTTTGGTTGATGGATATAGCTCAAGACAGTAGTTGGACATGGAGGAATATTCTTAAGCTCAGGGATGTGGTTCTGCCCATGATCCAGTACCATGTTCGCGATAACACTGTTACAAGTTTTTGGGATGAACCCTGGGTTAGACCGGGTTTGATTCTATCCTCATACATAGATCATGCTATGATAGTCCAATCTGGAGTTAATCGTGAAGCAAAAGTCAATGAGTATCTAAATGAAGGAAGAATCCTTCTTCCTTACAATAGTAGCCAAGTTGTTAGGCAACTGTGGAACACTATCCAGAGTACTAGTTTAAGCACTGACCATTCATCCTATGTGACATGGAATAAAAAGCCCCATTGTATTAAGTGGGTCTACAAACTCTTAAGTAATGACAATGTCTACCCTGCTGCTAAATGGTACTCTGTGCTTTGGAACAATGATTCCCCTCCGAGAGAAAACTTAATGTTCTGGAAGGTTGTTAGCAATGCACTCCTTACCAGATATGTTTTAAACAGTTATGGGATTAGTAGTACCCCTGAATGTGTATTTTGTGAGCAGCATGATGAAACAGTCGATCATCTCTTCTTCGACTGCCCAAGATTAAATGCCCTTGTTGTAATGATTGTGAGTTGTCTACAAAGAACTGTTGCTGTTCCCCTTTTAGCAATTGATTGGAATATAATTATGATGGCTACGAAGTGGAAGAATAGTGGTAGCAGAGTATTGATCATATGCATTAAAATTTATATGGATGTGATATGGAAAGAGAGAAACACTATAGTCTTTGAAAATAAAAGGAAAAGCTGTATTACACTATGGTCTGAAGTTAAGAATAGAACTTACATGCATCTGAAAAGAAGGGAGTGCCATATCCCTGGCATCATGATTGATTGCTGGAAGTGATTTTTGTTTATGTTCTTTGTTATCTTTGTTGTCTTCTTTGTTTTCCCTGTACTTTCTCTTTCTGGCTCAAAGTCTGTTTTGAGTCCTTTTATTGTTTTGCAATAAACTGGTAGGGGACCAGTTAACCCCGCTGGCTTTGCCAAAAAAAAAGAAAAAAAAAGAAAAGGAGTTTATTATAACAATATTTTGGTAGTAATTGTTTTAATTTGGTTATATTTCAAGTAAGTAAAACTTGTTAAACGATTTGTGAATACACTTATACCATTGGAATAAGTATATGAATACTTTTTAAGTATTAAAATATTAAATAAATAGTTAAATTTATAAAGACAAGTATATATCTTTTATAAAGAGATATCCAATATATTTATACAAGTAAATAAAGGAAGTTTTATTTAATAAAAGAGTATTAATTAATAAAGGAAGTCTTGATTTATAAAAGATGTTTTATTAGATAAAATGATGTTTTACTAATAAAAAGGGTTTTAATTAATAAAGGATAAATTAATTATAAAGGGATTAAAAGTCATTTATGTGGCTTGATTATACTTGGATAAGTAACAACTATGTAATGACCTTAGTTTGATTGTTTATGGGATGTTAAGTACTAATATGCTTAATGCTAAAAGCAGAATGAGTAAGCTTCTCTATTTGTGATAGTCAAGGCTGATGTTTAGGTAGGGATGGAGCAATAGAGCTCTAACCTATCAGCTTTTTCTAAGTCGAGGAATAGTTATGCAGAAAGGTTGGAAAGTTGTAAAGTGTGGAACCTTGATTCCCATAAGCTAGCGTTCAAGACTCGATAGTCGATTAGTCAACTACCGATCTTGACCAAACTTAACTTAGAAGTATATAGGATGCTTCGTGGATTTATACCAAAATTAAGAACCTCCAGGGAGGAGTATTGGTATGAAACGCCTCTAGCTTTCGATTACTTCTAAAAGAACATAAATTGAGTTAACTGAAAATTCATCAATTGGTTTTGAGGAGTCCGGGATCGGTATGTGTTTTACTTGCCAAATACCACTTCAAAACTATTATACAAGTCATATTAGAAGTGAATGATGGAAACCATTTCTGTTTCAAAATCTACTGAGATAATGGAATCCATGAGGGATCATGATTTGATTAAGTATTGGATACTCGTGTGAAGATGCCGAACATAGCCTCGACATCGGGAAAATGACTAAAGACAGAGTAGGATGCACGATCCTGGGGTTTAGTTGACCGATTGGGGGTATGATAACTCCATATCTAGAGTATGCTTATAGATGTTGCTAGTGCGGACTTGTTGATACGTGGTACACATTGTTCACTTGAGTGTTCAAATGATGACCTAGTTGTGCTAACCTTATGGTATATTTTATCTAGAGATATAAGACACTCAGAAGATATTTTCTGATCCTTGTCATAGGAGATCGGTCTCATTGAGGAGGTCTCCATGGAAAATCCACTTATACAAACGTATCTTAGCGGTTTTGTTTGTATACCTAAATATGCTATCAAATATAACTAATATAACCATTTTAACAATGATTTATATTTATATTGAACACCCTAGACATTATTATAATATCACTAAATTTTCTTATTAAATGGTTTGGTTATCGTAAGGTAAAAAAACCCATCTGTATTTATTTGCGGCGTGGTCTTACGAGATACCTTTATTCTTTAAAGGGTTTTACAAATATAGTAATTCAAATTACTTAAGTCTTCTCACGCTGGTTTACCAGATTGATCTAGGTGGTATTTTTCTTATAATGCTCAGGTCAGCCCTGTTTATATTTCCAAATTCCATTGATGATCATTGAAGCTCTTGAAGAGAGGAGCCGGATGGTTCCCTATCGTAGATTTTATTTTCGTTGCATTAATTTGTCTATTTTTATATCAGAAATTGTGAGAACATGTCATTATAACTGTCCAGGCTGATGATAGAATAGTTTACTCTGATTATTGTATCTATACAGTTTTCCTCTGTAAAAGTATCAATTTTATTTTATATTATATTTTACCATATTTTACCCTAACATTCTTTTTTCGGGCACTTGCGTGCTCAGTAAATGAATACTGTGAATGTATTAGTGTCGACATTTGGGGGTCGAAAAGGTGATCGTTACAACATTTATATAAGTAATACTAATTATGTATGTGCTTTAAGTAATTCTTCTAATGTTGACGTAAATAATAAATATCTTTCTCATTATCGGCCTAGGTCATATAAGTGAGAAATGACTACATAAATTGAAAACTGATGGTTTTCTACCTCAATTGATTCTGAGTCATTATATATGTGCAAGTGTCTTAAGGGAAAAATGACCAAGCACTCCTATGGTGGGAGCAATGAAATATTCAACGAACTCTTGGGTCTCATACATACTAAAGTATATGGCCCAATGCCTAAAGTTGTCAAAGGTAATTCTTCTTACTTTGTAACCTTTACATATAATTTTTAAGAATAGGATATGTGTGTTTCATGAAGAAAAAATCCGATGTCTATGAGAAATTCATTGAATATAAAAATGAGGTCGAATATTAGACAAAACATAAGATTAAAATACTATGATACGATAGAGGAGTTGAGTGTGTTGGACAAGAGTTCCAAGAATACTTAAAAGATGATGAGATTATCTCTCAGGTTACTTGACCCTATACTCCAAAAAACAACTGTAACGACCTGCATTTTCGAACCCTAGAAGTCAACATTAATACATCCATGGTATTCATATACCGAACAACTAAGTGCCAGAAAGATAGATTGTTAGGAGAAAGAAAAGAGATATGAGATAGAAGAAACTAAACAATCACGGGATCTCACAATGCAACGGAATAAAATATATTAATCAACATAATACTTTACAAAGTCATTTCAAAAATGATGCATCAGAGTCATACTAATACAAATTCTACCCTAACACAGTTATAATAGCCTGTCCATACCTAACTGATACAAGATACATATAATATAGGGGAAAAAAGATAATAAATAACTATCGATGAAGCCTCATGCTCCAAGCTCCTCCAAAATGCATCCGTGGGAAAACCCGAACTACTTGGTTGCCCATAAAAATTTGAGCACCTAAGAGTTTTAGGAAAGGAAAATAAAACTTCGGGTCAGACATGGGTCTTGTGTGAGTAAACTCAAACAACTAAATTATTATGTTTAAAACCCTTTTAAAATCAAAGGTATCTCGTAAGACCACACCACACATAAACAAGAACATGTTTTTACCTTACGATACCAAAACATTTTATATAAAAAATCCAGTAATATTATAACAATGTCTAAGCGTTCAAAATAAATATATAAAAATAGCCGTAATTATTACCATTATTAAATTCCAAAATACTAGGCTCCACAATCAAAATCGTAAAGGCACATATTGAAGATTGGATTCCATACCATGACAAGGCATTGGGTACCACCTATTATGGTATACATCTAGAAAATGTACCGAGGACCTCGCCAGGATGCCCTACCAACACAAGGCTGGCCAAACCCTTACTAGATAGTACCGAATTTGTCATCACCTGGTTGCTTTGCAACCCTTTTTATTTAGATCTCATGCACAACTAATCCATAAATATGTAGATGTATTTAGAAAGGTGATGACACACCCTAATGGGAGTGACCCACTTAGCCTTGCTGCATCTCCCCCGATTTTAGTCATTCGTGGTCGATGAGGCTTGAGGCCACACTTACTTTTTGAATAGCAATCCCCTTGGAATGCTAACACCACCTTCCAAAGCGGTAATGCAGTGCTAGCATTCATTCATACAAGTTGTCCAGGATAAGGACAAACCGAAGGCACTACTTCTACTACATTCATTTTGAAATCACCCTTGTACCATCCCACTATTTTGGACCATTCAAATCGACAATAAATCCACACATGTCGGACTTGAATACTTCAAAATATTGGATTGTCAAGAAAATTTATAGAAAATAAAATCAAACACAGAATCACAAACATAGTATATCAGAATAACTCTCAGTGGAAATAAAATACCATAGTAGTTCATGAAGCTACTATATACATACTCTCAAAACATATACAAAATATCATAGTTTAGAATGGATACAATAGAAGTCAGGATACATAAGTCACTAATACAGAAGCAATACCGAATAGGAAATAACTGGAATAGAAACAGATGATCGATAGATAAATAAGCTCCAATTAATCTCTAGCTCCAAAAGATGAATCCAAAGCTGTGATACTCAGGCTGACCCGAGCGTAAAGTAAAACACAAACACTCGAGTCAGGACATACATACTTATAAAATGTAAACCAACTCAAGTGAACTATAATAGCAATGCACAATAAATTAAAGGATGCTTGGGATCGCCCATCCTTTAAGGATCCGTTAAACCATCAATTAAGCAGGAATAAACGCTATCATAGGAATGTTCATATTAGAGTAAACAATGCAAATAACAGTGTTAATGTGACTAGGGTAGCGCAGAGCTGCAATAATCGCTCACCTCTTGCCACACTCTCAAATCAAAGGTGTGCATCAAACAATCACAAGGAAGTCAAATGGCACACAAAGAAGTGTACCCGTGGTTATAATTCAAAAATGGTTTATAATTTCGAATTAAAATCATTCATTTAAACCATTAAAAGTGAAGTCATTATGCCTTCAAATCAAATATTAAATTCCCAAAATTTTAGCCCTTTCTGAACTCATTTATTCAATTAAATACTTCAAAACATTGAAATTTTAGCTTTCGCAGCACTTAGGAAAATGCTGCGGTAAGTTATATTTGAAAACAATTCATTCCAGCAAAGACATCGTTTATAAACTGTTGTAGTAGTTCAGTTTCATTTTGAAAAATTAGTTCAATTCAGCAAAGACAACATTTACAAAACTGCTGCAGTAGTTCAATTACATTTGAAAATCTTCATTTCAGCCAACTGCAGCACTTATCAAGTGCTACTGTAGCCCTTTTATTAGTTTCATATTTTAGATTTTCTTTCGGCAACCACAGCACTTACCAAGTGCTGCAGTAGCCTTTAGTTAATTAGCCTTTAGTTCATTTGCATCAACCACAGCACTTACAAAGTGCTGTAGTATCATTTACTTTAGATTTTAAGTTAATTTCAGAAATGATAGCATTTCTGAAGTGCTAGTAGTTCAATTTCCAGATTTATATAAAATTTCAAAAACAAATAAACTTCAATTTTAACCATTCTAACTTATAAAAATCATATTTTTCCACTTCAAAAATGTTCATTTAAATACCCTTTAACTTATGATTTTATAAAGAAATTTTTTACAATAAAATCAAATTTTCCAATAATTTCACTTATTAAATTCAAGTGTACCATTTTCCCATTCTTTGCATTTTTAACAATTTACTTTAACACTTAAATTTAAATTTCCATTTCATAAATAAAACTTAATTTACATTTTTATTTGATTAACTTAAACTTCCATTTAAAAATCAAATCACAAATCTCCAAATTAAGTTATGGTTCAAATCACAATTTTATCATTTATTTATTTAACATTTGAACTTATAGAAAAATCACTAACCCTTTATTAAATCATTTTTAAATTCAAATTAAATCAAACTATCATATTTTTACATTTTAAAATACTTTGCATAATACTTTATCAAAATATCCTTTGTATAATACTTTATTAAAATACTTTTATAACTCGATGTCTTAACAAGTTTATCCTCGTTCCTGTAGACTCTGGCCATGCGTTGATCAGGCGCAAAGCTAGAATTCTCCAGGTACTTAGTAGACTTGTTTCAACACCCAGTGAAAATACTGGAAAAACTTTAAAAAAACAGATATGGAAAGTACAATCCAAATAAAACAACCAAATCATGTCGATCATGGATCACGGATACACAATGGTTACGCCTGGATCCCCCAGGAAACATCCGTACCCGTAGGCCCCCCCCCAGCCCTGCGTTTACGCCATGAAGACTGGTAGTACCGCAGATACGCAATGGTTACGCCTGGATCCCCCAGGAAACATCCGTATCTGTAGGCTCTCGCAGCCCGAGCTGATTACGTTACTAAGCGACCTAATAGATCGCAAATACACAATGGTTACGCCTGGATCCCCGAGGAAACATCCATACCCGTAGGCTCTCGCAACCCCTGCGAATTACACTATGCTGTCGCGCTCTAAGACCATGGAGATCGCCATGGAATTCGATGGACACTCGAGTATCATATCCGGAAAACCAAAAATCATAGAGAATAATATCGATAGAATGAATCCAAGATGTGGCCACAAATCGGATATCAAGCAGAAGGTACTTTCCATATCTTTACTTCAAAAATATATATCATATAGTACCTTTCAAATCAATTTCAAATATCATACTTATATAAATTCCATTATATATAAGATTTCATTTTCAAATCAAATACTTTCCAAAATCAATAGTATATCAAATCACACTTATATAGACTTCGATTATATAAGATTTCGCTTTTCAAATTGAGTACCTTTCCAAATCAATAGTTTTCGAATCAACTTCATACTTATACAAACCAATTTTATATAAGTTCGGTAACTCCCAAATCAAGTATTTAGTAACACAAGGTTCTCAAATTTAAATTCGTTTAAATATCAGTTCAGTTTCAAAATCATATACAATTCGACCAGATTATTTTTTCTTAATTTAAATATCTTCAGTTTCAAAGTTTCCAAAATAATAGGTTTGGAGAATAATCCAAGTTTCTAAATCAGTATAATTTAAGTCAAACAATTCATTTCCAAAATCAATGGTTTTCAAAATCATCTTATATTTACATAAGGTCCATCTTATATCAGAATCAAAATTTTCCAAAAACTATTACGCTGTATGAAGAGCCATATGGGATTAAACATCTTTGCTTTATAAAAGGTTTTGAATTTAGAATAGTTTTGTATACAAAATGGTTTGTAAAATAATTTTGTAAATAAAATAGTTTTGTATATAAAATAGTTTGTAAAATAGTTTTGTACGTAAAATAGAATAAAATAGTTTGTTTAAGAAAAATAGAAGAAAAATAGTTTAAAAAAATGGTTTTAAATTGATAGTAGTTTTGCATAAAAGAAGAAAAAAATCCAGTTAAATTACAAAGATATCCAACCCAACAACTTCCAATTTCAGCGTCAAGTATATCAATGATATTAGAACATAAGATGTACATATGTCATCATTTTGCAACATCACATTCGATCGCTCGCTCGATCACACAAGTTCGCTTTCAAACTAGTATTGTCCATTCGACTTCTCTAACGCGGACTTCGATATGGTTTCTCGACTAGAAGCCATCAGTCTCCTTGCATAGCCATATACTATGATAGAGAATTCTAAAATCAAGCCCAAAATTCATATCGAATATTCATCATCAAGAATCAAATGAAAAATCCTAACGTGAAATGGTGCAATTCACCTCGAACTTGTGTACTCAAACCTGGATCAAATTAATTATGTGAATAACAGTATACGTACAACTTATGTATCTATTCCAACTTGATAAATATATAGTTTTATAAAGATGTTACTAAGTTAAAACATTTAAACTAAATTTTATTCAAAATATTTTTAAAAACTAAATTCCATATTAGTATAATTCAACATAGTCTTATTCATTTACTTAACAAAACAGTTTCAAACTTATTTAAATCATATTATTACATACTTTAAACATACATACCAAACTTATATACATTATACTTTTCAAGGTTACTTAGCTTTGAAAAGTTAACCTTGATTTGGAAGTGCTCGAACCTTCAAAATAGTCGAAGAAATCATATTTTCAAATCCAAGAGTTGGAAATCACCAACAAATCAGTAAATCAATTTCAAAAGATAGGGTTATATCAATCAAATCCAAAACTCTAGGACTAAACACCGGCTCATTTCAAACTGTTCAAATATATACATATATCTTTCGAATATCAAATCATACTTCGGAATTTGAAATCAAAATTGGTTTCACAAATCAATCGCATAGAAAAGCTACCAAAGTGGCCTCTCCCCCACTCAGAAACTCGAAAATCAATGTCGATGATGCATGCATTCATCACCGAAATTATTTTCCAGCGACATAAGTGGGTTCTGGACTTCTATTTTCTCGAAAACTTCTTTTGAAATTTCTTCGAAATCAATTGAAACTTATTAAAATCATTTGAAACATTTCTTATTGGGAAAATACTTTCAAATCGTATTATTATATATTTCCAAGATCTTAAACCAATTTCAAAATACGAGAGTTCAATCTCTAAAATTTCAAATTCAAACCCTTCAGTTATAAATCATTTTATATGAATCAATTTTTTATATAATTTTCAAAATTTCAAATCCTTTCGAAACTTCAAATTTTCATTTTTAAAAAGGTATATAGTCCTTATCGAAACATTTCACTTTTATATATAAAATATGGTCATCCTTATCAAAATAATAACTTCAATGAATACACAATTTTCAAAAGGCAATCAACCACAAATTTTCCAAGGGATGATTCAAGGATGGATTTCAAAACAAAACAGAGATTCAAATATAGAGGAACTCTAATTAAATAGAATTCTGATTCGAAGATAAGCTCGAACGAAGTGAGATAATTAAATTACCAATTAGAAGATGGATAAGCTTATATAAATCGTGGGCACCGAACTCACTTAGGTCGTTGGAAAATAATTCTGGTGATGACGGTTGCATCATTAGTGTTCATTTCGAGTTTCTAAGTGATGGATTGCTACCATAGTGATTTGGCTATGATTATTTTGTTTGGACTTGTTTGGAAAATAGGCTTTGTTTTAGAAATTCCAAAAGGGAATTGTTTTTGGCAAAACCAAGTTGTTTTAAAATTCCAAGAGTATGATTTGATATACAAAAGTGGATATATGTATATTTATGATTTCAAAATGATTTGAAATAAAACCGGTGATTTAATTCTAGGATTTCCATTTAAATGATTTGTGAAGTTAGGAGAAAATCAGTTATTGAACTTATAATTTGGATTTGATATAGATAAGAAAGGGAAGTGTGAATTTTAATAATTGAATTAAAGTTTAACTTGAGTAAGTTAAAATGAACAAGATGGGTTAAAATTTAACTTAAAATAAGTTAAATAAAATTGTATCGGATTTGAATTAAATGGAATATAAAGTTGAATATGAAGTTTGGAATGTAAAATAATTACATAACTATAAGTTATGATTATTGGATGAAATGGATACACTTAAGATATAAAGTGATATATATATATATATATATATATATATATAAACTAGAGTTATGATTATAAGATGTAATGGACTCAAGTAAGCGATATGAGATTTTAAGTAAATAAGTTCTTGAACTTATGAATTGAGAAATGCAATGGTAAAACCAAAATGGAAATGGTTTGATGTTATGGTAAAGAAATGGAAATTCAAAAGTTTGAATTTTAAATGGGAGTAACTTGGAATTGAGTAGATTGAATATAAACATTAATTATGAAGTGATTATATAACTGGATGTTATAAATATAGAATGTGAGTTAAACTTAAGTGAAAATTTAGGGAATTGTGAATAAATAAGTTTGTATAACTTATTAAGCCGAGAAGGTGGAAAAGTATAACCAAGTTAAAATGGTTAAGTATTTGATAACCAGAAATGAATTCAATTTAAGAATAAATGAATTGAATATGACTTTGGAATATGGATTGGATAAGATTGGGTATGAACTTAAGTAGTGGTGTGGAATGTTTATGATAAACCTTAGAAACAATTTTATGAAATGGTTTATAAATAAATTAGCATGGAATGGTTCCCAAGTGATATATATAAATTGAATATACTTAGTAAATGGAAGTGAATAAATTGAATGGGAATCAATGGAAAATAAATAGATTGATTAGAATCAATTTAAATGGATAAATTGAAGCTCAATAAGATGGATATGAATATAATAAGTGTGAATGTGAATAGAATGAAATTGAATGGATTGTGAATCAATTTGAAATTGAATATACATTAATTAGAGATGGATAATTAAATGTTTAGACCTTGTACTTGCTTATGCATTCAAATATACATGCTATAATGTATTTGTTTTGTGGGAAACATGTGTTTTTTATTAAAGGAATGGAATGTTATGAAAATTTTATGATTTTAAAACTTATGTGCTTATTTTGAGCAAGTACAGGTATATGGAGCTGTTTAGGTAGATTTTGGTTGCGTAATTGCATATAATTTAAGCGAACTCACTTAATAATGCTAATATAAGGTACGCTTACGCATTTAAAAGCGAAAATGAAATAAATATTGATATATATTGTGTTTTCGACCATGTGGGTCGATGTATATTATATTTATCATATTTGTGATATTGAAAAAGGCTCTCCGTACAAGGGAGACTCTGTCAAAAAATTTCGGAAATTGAGGGTGTTAGAAAATTTTGAAAATTTTTGGAAAATTTCTGTTAATAGAAAGGTTGATTTTAAATGGAAATTGATAAAGGTTTTGATTTAGTATGGAAACTAAATTGTTTGAATAGAACTAAAGGATTAGGAAGTGGAATACTGAATTTTCACTAAGTGAGTTTTTGAAAAGAAATGGGTTTGGAGCATTTTTCCTACCCTAGCAATTTCGAGGATGAAATTCTTTTAAGGGGAGAGGAATGTAACGACCTGGGGTTGTTGGTCATTTAATTTTGAACGTTTAATTTATTTAAAATGTTGAATTTGAATTATTAATTTATTTTGAGTATGGAGATTTTGGTTAAATTATTGAAATGGTTTAAAACTTCAATTATAGCGATTAACTTGATTTGGTAAATAGAAAATTAAATATTTGAAATTTGGTAAATATGTGAATCTGGAGTTAAATGTGAATGGAAATGATTTCTAAAGTGGATTTGAACTCTATTTGTATTAGAGTGATGATAATGGACTTTTTAATGGGATTAAAAGTCGATAAATTAAAACTGGAAATTTTGTATATTAATTAATTTAGTAGCGAGAATTTAATATTTGGAATATTGTAAATAATTGGATTTGTGAATTAATATGAACCATAATGGTTTCTAATATGGATATAAATTCTATTTGAATTAAAATTGAGTTGGTGAGTTTTTAAAATTGAAATTTCAGGTAATTTCGTTGATTTTGAAAATCGCTCGATTTAATCGACACGTCAAAATAGCAATCCGGGGCATAGTCTCGTAATTCGACGAAACCAGTTCCATTGGATCTGTAATAGTGTATTGTTATCGGATTTCAAATTTCATAGCAATCGGATTTATCATTTGCTCGTGGGAGTTGAAAACGCGTAGAAATTAATTTAAAGAATTTAATTTAAAAACGGTCATTTAAAGCCGTAACTCCTGTATACTTTGGAATTGGCCTTTGAAACATGTTCCATTGTGTTCGGAATAGGGGTAAAACTTTATAAACGCCAGTCGGCGCTGTAACAACCCACCTATTTTGAAGTTTTGAATATTTAAATATTTTATTTAAATATAGAATCGTTAATCGGATTAAAGTCCGAAAAGCTACTTTTTGCAAACAGTCGAATTGGGACTCGAGACCACTTCCATTTAGTCCAAAATGGCATTTGCGACTTTTTAAGTATAAACATCGATATATTTGGAGAAAGTTGAAATTTGCTATTTTCTATGGGGCTTTGGGTTTGGGTTCCACCCCAACTCTTTCTATAACCAAGTTCAGCCCTCTCCTCTACTCTTCACTTCATTTCTATTTTCTCTAACACTCAAGCAAAACTGAAAATGGGGAGAGGAATGAGAAATTAGAAAACTTCAAGCCCTAGTTTTCAATTGCAAAACCAAATTCTTTCTCCAAATTCAAAGAGAGGCTTTAGTAAGTATCTCCTCCTTCTTCTCCAGCTCATTCTCTCTTTAATTTCAAAAATTTCCTAAACCTAAATTTGGAAATGTTCTTCCTTTGAGCTTAGATTCAAGCTTCTAGGGTTGGGGTTGAAGTGTGGTTGATCTTCCTTTGCTTTCAAGCTTCTCCTTCTTCACTTTCGGGTGTAAAAGTGAGTTTTTGAACTCACATCTATCTCTATAGATATTGTTGTTGATTGGGTAAGAATTCATAACACTAATTCATGTTCATTTGCTTTTGATTTGGATTGAATTGGTGAATTGTTAAATTTTTGGTTTTTTGAATCCAATTTGCTAAAAATCCAACCTTTGATGTTTGAACACGTTAGTGGAGCGTTTCGGAGGGCCATACAAGGCTGGGTTGTCGAGTGGCGTAAATCCTCAGTCGAAGTCGCTCAATTCGTCGCTTCCGTCATGTATCGAACTTGCCCCAAAGGGGGCTAGACTGAACCAGAATATGTCACCAGACGTCTGCAGTAAAGCTCAGACGTCTGGAGTCTGTTTCAACGAATTTCCTGAAACTTACTGCAGACGTCTGAGTATATACTTCAGACGTCTGGAGTATGTTATTGCCTCAACAAAATTGCTTATTTTGTTTGATTTCCAATTTTAATCAATTCGTGATCTCTGATTTGTCGTTATCGTTTATTATCTTCTCTGATGACTTCTTAATCGGGATTTTTTGTGGTTATCCATTTTGATGGATTCGGTATCGAACTTATCGGGATTTGATTCACGTCTTCGTATGTGAATTTTTGATGGTTGATTGTTTCTACAATCATTTCTATGACTTGTCACTTTAAATTACAAAGATTTCTATACTAGTAGTAAATATTCAAACTCTTTTACTAAAATGATTTCAACTCTATTTTTAATACAAAGTTCGTTTATAAAACCGTTTTCTAATCTATTAGTATATACAAACCTTTACCTCATTCGTATGAGAAAATCTAATTAAACGGCTTAGCAAAACAAGTGGTATGAAACGCTTGCGTGTACTTCATCGGTTAGTTTATGGACTTATTCGATTGAAAATCCTGTGATAATTTTCGAGTGGAAATCTACAATTTGTTCGTAAATATTTAAGTTAAGCTAGTGGTTATGGGACATGATGCTAAACTCTTATATTTACTGGCTTAGTGTAATTCACACTTTTTATTGATCGATGATGATCATTTTGTGATTTAGACTAGTGATGTGCGATGTCTATTTGTCTGCAAGGGAGACTAAACCCCGTTTTGTGGAACTTCGGTTCAATTTGGCGGGGTAGCGACCCGTGGTCTTCGGACCGTTTTTGGAGCTTCGGCTCAAAAATTTATGGTTAGCGACCATGGAATAGCGTTCCGTTTGTGATACACGTGTTGGTGAGTTTTCATGCTCCCGTTTGTGATAGGCCTCCCCTTTTGTGATTTCTGGATTTCTATATGATGATTTCTAGAATTTGTGATTCACCAACTTTTGCGATTGGCATTAATATGTTTGTCAATATTTGTAGTTTGGTGAATAAAATAAAGAATATAATATTCTTTTTAGTGCTTTGAGATCTTTGAGATATTGTATGATTTTGTTGTTGTTTTATATCATATTTGTTCTAGTATGACATTGTAGTTATCATACATTCTTATTATATCTCTGCTTATATCTCATTCCTTTATCTGATATTTATAGCTAGACTGATCCGTTTATTATTTTCTTATTAAATAATACTCGAGTCAGACCGAGATGTTACAGGTGCTTCTGCTTGACTCCTTATCTGGGATCATCTTCTGACTTTTGTCTAACTACATTATATTTGTAGTTTTTGTTGTTATACATTCGAGAGATAGACTCCATGATGTATACTTATTCTTTTGTCTAGCACTTGTATCTATTCTTTTGTGATATTGTGGATCTTATTTGACCACTACTCTGATGTACACCTTTTTGGTGATATATATTCATATCTGTTTCCGCCTTTGTGATATGAATGCCTGTGACTGATTTATGTTATGTTTATTTCTATATTTGTTTCCGAAGGCCTCATAGCCACTGTGTGGTAGCCTTGAGTTTGTATTAGATATGTCGGATTTCCTATTGAAATGAAATGCATGTTACACTACCTAACATATCGGTACTCGCCCAAAGAAATTACGCAGATGATCGCTCCTCAACAACCTTATTCTTCGTGCTAGTAGACGGCATTACACCGTAGTTTCCTTGGCTAGCGTGAGCATAGAGGTGGGGCGTCACAGACACTTTGACAAACAAGGCTTTTCGATGCCCGAAAATCGACATCAATACGTTCACTGTATTACATGCCGAAGAATCGAATGCCGGAAATACCAGTTCGTTAGGGAAAAAGAAGAAAGAGGTAGAAGAAGAAATAGAAAACAACATCAGAATCTCACAAACACAGCGGAACAATATATAATAGATAACAACTGATTTTAATACAAAAAGAAACTATACAGTTTTATACATCTCATTATCAGAGTGCAAACAATCAGAAGCAAACATTGGACAGTTATACTAACTTGTCCCACAAACAGAATACAGTATACACAACACAGCGGAATATACATCAAGTATGAGTGATACGTCTCGCCATTCTGCTCATCTCCTGAGCTCCACAGCATTCTATCATATATCTGTAATACTCGGTCTGACCCGAGCATTATAATAAAAGAACACCCGAGTCAGTCAGGAATACCAGTGTAAGAAAACATACTCAATTGGATTATTAAAGTTTTCCAAACCCTTTGAAATCAAAAGCATCTCGTAAGACCGCGCCACAAATAAACATGTCGGGTTTTTACCTTACGATAGCCAAAACACTTTCTTATCAAATCCGTCTGATATTATAATAGTGTCTATATACAAATACTTATTCAAATAGCTGAAATTGTTACATGATTAAATTCCAGCATACTAGCCACAAAGTGGGTTCTACAAAAAAAACCATAAAAGGCACGTAGGGAGAATGGATTTTCAACTAATGACTAGGCACTGGGGTACCACCTGTCACAGTACCTGGTCTAGATCAGCGTACCGAGGACCACGCTCGACCACTTGCAACACAAGACCGGAACTACCCCTTACTGGATAATTCCGAATAAGATCACCCCACGGTTGGGATCAGCAACCGCACCACTAAGCCGAATAAAAGGGGACATCTAGACAGGGATGACCTCGCCCTAATGGGTGCTACCCACATAGCCTTACTGCATAACCCCTGATTTTAAGTCATTCCCGGTTGATGAGGCTCGAGGCTAAGCGTTACCTTTTTAGAACACATCTCTTAGAATGCCCATTGTCCACCTGACAATGTTCCGAAAGCATTCATCCATACAAGTCCGTCCCGGGTTCAAATGAAATCGATGGCACTATTCCTACTACATCCATTTTGGAATCATCCTCAGAATTAGTAGCGACTAGCCCTTGCACTTCACTGCTCCATTTTCGATTCCAAACTCGTTTCCCCACGAAAACGTATAAACCGGATCGAAGTGGTTTTCGGAAAATAAATCATGATCCCGGTCTCTTCGAAACGATCAGCGCATTGGCCAATATTGATAGTCGGTGATTTAACTATCAATTACATTCACAACCAATCATCAAGCCACAATAATTTCTCCCAAATTATTTATTTATCTCAAATATCTTCGCAAGATATATTTCCACCTTTTAACCCTTTGAAAACAGTTTCAAACCGTCTTTCTCTCATGGAATAAATTCCCCAAATAATTTCTATTTCCACTGAAATCACCAAGTACAAATACTTTAGATTTGAAAAATAACTTAAAAACACTTTATTATAAAATATACTTTAAACATTTAAATTAAAAACTACTTTAATACTTTATTCAAAAATATATACTTTAAGAATATTTAAAATGAAGCTACTTTAAAAAAATATAAAACTAAATTTTTATCCTTTTAAAACACAATACCAAGTTACCTTTAAATAATTACTGCTAAATTAAATTTGAGAAATACTTACCTTCAAACTTTAAACATTTAAAAATAATAAATTTTCTAAAACATACTTTAAAAACAACTTTAAAACCTTTAACTCATACTTAAAAGTTTGCTTTGGAAACGTACTTGGCTATCCAGGGAAATACACTTCTCTTTCACATCTTTAAAAATAAATCACTACTTATTTTTAAACAAATTTATCCATTTCTTTAATAAATTTTCACCGTGAATTTATTCTTCTAAATATCCACTGATATATTACTTCACCTTTATAAACCCAGTTTATAAATTCCATAGTCTCATTTCCCTTTTAAAATCCCACTTTCAAACATTTAATCAATTTTCAAATTGATTTCCAAATTACTCCATTTTGAAATAAATTCCTTTACTTACTCAATTTATTCAAAACCCATTAACCTCATATTTTATTTCTTAATTATGATTTAAAATCTTTTTAACTGAAAATACCAATTCCAGATTTCCCAAATTCCTTCTTTATCCTTTTAAATAAATTTAAACCTTGAATTTTAAAATAAATTCTTTATTCTTTTAAATAATATCACGTAAGTTTTAAAATTCATTATTTCTCTGTTTATTCAAAATCCCCTTTTTCATACTCAGAATTTATTTAACAGAATTTAGAAATCACATTTATCCTTTCCCAATTCATTCTTTAATTTATTTAAATTCTCTATAATTATTTACTTAAAAATTTACTCTTTTATTTTCTTATCAAAAATCCAATTCTATATATTTTGATAACTCAGTATACCGAAAGGTATATTCAATCAAACACAGCATCCAACATTTCAATTATCAATTTAATTCATCACAGAATTTCAAATAATCATATCACAGAATTATTAGAATAATCTAAATAAATTTGAGGAATCCAGTTGGATCCCTCCAACCTATTTCCCTGCATCCACAAATGTTAGCACAATACCAATTCCACTTCGAGGTGGAATATCGCAGTATATGGGTTTATATAATATCATCCGCTATTATGCGGCGCATAGGGTCTCATCCGCTATATAATGCGGGAATCAATCACTCCAATATATATATATATATACTATTATATATCATATCACATCCAATCAATCAATCAATAATTTAAATTCGAACTATTTAAATTAAATTCTAGAAATCCAGATGTGAGTGAGATTATCTCACCTTTTGACTATGCATGCAATCCATTTAAATCTCAATTCGTTCTCTTCACGATTCAAGACCTTGTATAACATCATATGATTTTATTAATATTCGAACAAATCGAACAATTAATTTAATTTAAACTAAAATTTTTCTTTTAAACTAATAATTTAAATTTAAACCAATTTTCCTTTTTTATTAAATTGTTTTAAGTAGTTAAAATAATTAAATAAGCTAATTAAACAAGTAAATCACCTTAATACATTAATTTAAAATTAAACTGGTAAGTTTAAAATGTGCATGTGTATATTTATTTTTTTATTTTTATTTTTGAAAACACATATACTTGTACAAATTTCCTGTATAGATTTAAAAATCCAATCTTTATACAAATCCTATATTTTTCCCAAATTCATATATATATATATATTCTGTTTAAACTTTATATATATATATATATATACATTTCCAAACTAAAACCTGACCTTACTGCAAATATATATATATATATCAAAGCTGTAGGTGTATATATATATATTATTAAACAAATTAGAAAATAAAAAGAAATCGGCTATACCTCGTTGCTTCCTTCCCTCACGCGGCCACTGCCTCGCCATCGTGAACCCGAAACCCTAAACCCAAATCGATCGACCAACCCAGCTCGATTCAACAAATCGCGACTACCATCCTCCACACGTATGCCTACGCTAATTCTAGCCTCGAGCTTGCGCCTGTAATTATTTGCAATGCCATCCATCGATCGATGTTCGAGTTTGGCCAAAGGCCATGTCTTCATCGCCATCATCCATGCTTGCGATTCGCTCGCTTCCTCAACTTTTCGGATGAACGAAACTCGACTCCGTTGAATTGAAGGCGAAAAGAGGGGATTTCAATTTCTTTTGGATAGGAACGAGTCGATTTGAACTACAATTTTAAACAGCGGCCATGATTTCATGATTTTCGATATGCGAATAAACTGAAGAGGAAGAGGAATTAGTTTCGAATGAGAGAAGACATTGTAGGATTTTCTTGAACTGACCACCACGTACGTTTTGAAAAGGAAAGGGGAGACCATATGAGATGTTTAGCGTGCCAAAATGAACAAGCTATAGTAACATTGAAATGAGTGGTAAAAAGCTCTGATGTGAAAAGAATTCAGCTGAAGTTGACTAGTATATATATATATATATAATTCAAAATCGTCTCGATAAATGCAACTTAAATTTTCGAACTCCTATCGAGGGGTGCCGCTAGGCGTTTATAATGTTATACCCCTATTTCGAACGCACTAGAAAAGGTTCCGAGTCCTAATTCGATCGTATGGAGAAGATAGCTTTTTGGACCCAGTTATTATATTGAATATTTATATAAATTTCACCACGTTTTTCTACCGTACGATCACACAACAACTCCAAACGCTATGAAAATTGAAATCCGGTAATAATACACTATTACGGATCCAATTGAACTAGTTTCGTTGAATTCCGAGACTGTGCCTCGGAAGACTATTTTTAAATATCGATTTAAACGATATATTTTCAAAACTGAACAAAGCACTTTTAAATTCAATTTTAAAAGTTCTATCACCTTCAGTATTATAAATATGAATTTTATAAGCCTTCAAATTATTTTTAACCAGCCTAGAATTTCAGATTCAGCAATTCACCCAATTTCCAATTATTAAATTCCATATTTAAATCACCCAATAAATAGCGATATTTGAAATTCAAGTCAAAATTACCCTTTTGAATATTTAAAATTAATTGAATATTCTCATTTCAAATATCCAAAAGTCCGGGTCGTCACATTCCTCCCCCCTTAAAATAATTCCGTCCCCGAAATTACTAGTTAGGAAGAATTATTCAATCCCCGTTAACTATTTTCTCAAATCCAAATAGTTTCAAACAACTTTCTAAAATAATCTTTTATTAAGACACACTAACCCTCTTTCTAACTTTCCAACTTATCCATAAGTCCCAAACAATATTACCTAACAATTCAAATTTAAATTTGAAACCAAATTTTGAATTATCAAAATTTTCTCAAATACTTTCTAACTCAGTAAATTTTTGAAAAATTTCGCCAGCGTCTCCTTTGCGTGGCTAGCTCGGAACAACTACAAAATGCCTCTACGGACCCCCAAATTTCAAAAGAAAACAAAAGCCAAGTGGCTAGATCAGAAAATCATCAAATTTCATACATAAATTTAAACACATACCTTTTGTTGGACAATTCAAATTTATCTTTGAAAATCATAACATCCATTTATCCTTTGCCTTTAGATACCTGTGTATCCTACTTAGTAATAATATCCAATTACAGGTTTCAAAATCATTTTATACCTTTCTTTTACAAAAAATTTCAATATCCATTCACTCACATCCGTACGATGCACATATATCATCCGTACGCAATATCACATCTGATCGCTCACTCGATCACACAATTTCACTTCCGAACTAGTATCGTCCACTCGACATCCTAGTGCGGACTCAGATCTGGTTTCTTGATCAGAAACCATCATTCTCCTTGCATAGCCACAAACTATGATAGAGAATATCCAGAATCAATCAAAATCCATATCCAGGGTTCGCCGCCGAAAATCGAGTGAAAAATCCTAAATCGGATCGGTATAATTTACCTCGGAATTCTGTGCTCAAATCTGGATCAAATCACCCTGCGAATAAAATAATATACGCACATCGTACGTAATTAGCCCCAATTGATTTTTAACTATATCAATTCTCTTTTCTTTATTCACATTCATTTTGATTGTTAATCACTTATCCACAATTATCCCATTTCACAACTTCCAGTTTTAATCTTCATCCAATTATGCACTTAGTATATTTCTCCATTCCAAAATTACTTAGTATATTCCCAATACCAATTTACTTAAGAATTTCATTCTTCATTTCTTAAGTTCAATATAAATATTTCTTATATTTATTTTTACTACTTCACTACTGAAGTGTATACTACAATTGAGTTCCAATTCCATATAAAATCAATTTGCTTCAATTTATTAGTTATTTTCAAATCTAAATACTTTCTCCCGATTTTCATTCAGATTTTCATTTTCAATTCTACTTGAATTCAATTTATCTTCAAACTCTGAATATTGAATTTTGTCCACCTTATCTCAACCCATATTTAATTAACCATTTCCTTTTATTAGTTTCACTTACTAATTTATTTAAATTCTCAAATAAAAGTTTATTTGCAAACTTTTTCTTCCTTCAGTTTCTTCGAACAATTTCTTCGATTACACCTTACTTTACACACAATTTAAATTAGATTTCAATATTTAGTTTCAATTCTATTTTCCCATGAATTTTAAATCATTTATCGTTAGTGAAAATTAAAAAAATATTCTAACTCCCAAAATTTTCGGAAAATTTTGGCAGAGTCTCCTTTGTATGGAGGAGCTTTTGCAATTTGACAAGAGATATTAATATATATACATCGACCCACACGGTCGGAAAACAAAAAACAAACAACAGTTCATATTTCCTATATTTTTATTGCGTAGGCATACCTTTATTTAGCATTTTTAAGCAAGCGGCTTATTATTTTAGCAATTAGCGCAACCAAATCTAGCCACACGGCTTCCCTATACCTGTACTTACTCAATTAAAACGTGTTAGTGTCAAATATATACAATTTACAATATTTCACTTGCGTTTACAAAGCTAATACATGAATTCTATAAACAATGCATGTTATATAGTTTTCATAGGCACATATAAGGTTTCGACACCTATTTCAATTGCATATTTGCATAATTTTCATTCAAAACCATTTTATTTAGGCTCGACAACATTCCTTGCTTGTATATTAATAACCATTTCAAAATTAATTCAACTCGGACTTAATTTAATGGACTTTCATTTTCACCGAAGCCAAGCTTCCATAAATTTAAACTTAAGTTAATATACTTCAATCATTCTAAATTCAAAACTTAAGTTCATTCTCATTTTATTTGATTCTCATCAATTCCATCTAATTCAATTTTTATTAATACAAGGCCATTTCCAATTTATTTCCAGAATTTTAAACCATTCCTTACACATTCTAAAACATTTAAACCAACTCTAGAGTTTCAACAATCTCTTAAGTATTTCAAAATCAAAGCGATTTTACCAAACCAAAATTTAAACATTTTAAAATCACCTTTGAAATCAATTATATCCAAAATCCTTTGCATTTCTAAAATCAAACCCGACTTTTGCAAACAAACACCAATCCAAAACATCCAGGTAACAATCCCTCTCTTGGAAACTCGAAAATGAACACCGATGATGTCGCGATCATCATCGAAATTATTTTCCAGCGACCGAAAGAGTTCAATGCTTTTATCTCTTTAAAATCATTTCAAATATTCTTAAATTCCAAACCTCACCAGATTCCATATCCAATTCAAAATATTTCTCAAATACTATCACCATTATTTCTCCAAAGCTTTTGAAAACCATTTTCAAATCCAAAGGAATTTAAACTTTTCCCATAAATTCCAAATTCCAAATCCATCCAATTCATATTCAAACATTACTCTGGAATTTTCATCTCAATTTATTTTCAAATATTTCTTTGGAATTTTATTTCAAATTATAAATCACATTTATAGTTTACATTTACAAATCTCATTGGTAGATGAATTTATTTCTTATCCTTTTAGTTATGATTTCAATTTCTTATTAAATTTTCTCACAATAGTGATAATAACTTAATATTATCACTCCTTAACAACCAAGCATCCATATATAACTATAATAATTTTTGAAAAATTATCCCTTTCGTATACAAAAATAATTTGGATAAAATTATTTCATTTACCCTATTTTAAAACCATACTGTGTCGAATTATTCTATTCAAGTGTTTAGAGATCCCTATAAATTACGTTAATTACTCGTATTGACCAGAACCCATAAACTACTCAATAAACCAATCAACACAATATAAAATCATTTTATATTCACTAACAAATACGCGCTCATATCTATTAATACACTCAAACTCATTCTAGAGTACTACGGACTCTATTTCAATGAGTAATCCCCACCAGAGCCAAGGTTATCACCAACCTAAGCTTTGATACCACTATGACAAACAAGGCTTTTAGACGCCCGAAAATCGACATAAATACGTTCACTGTATTACATGCTGAACAATCGAATGCCGGAAATACCAGATCGTTAAGGAAAAATAAGAAAGAGGTAGAAGAAGAAATAGAAAACAACATCAGAATCTCACAAACGCGGCGGAACAATATATAATAGATAACAACTGATTTTAATACAAAAAGAAACTACACTGTTTTATACATCTCATCATCAGAGTACAATACAATTAGAAGCAAACATTGGACAGTTATACTAACCTGTCCCACAAACAAAATACACAGTATACACAAAACAGCGGAATATACATCAAGTACGAGTGATACGTCTCGCCATCCTGCTTGTCTCCTGAGCTCCACAGCATTCTATCATGTATCTGTAATACTCAGTCTGACCTGAAAATTATAATAAAATAACACCCGAGTCAGTCTGGAAAACCAGCGTGAGAAAACACACTCAATTGGATTATTAAAGTTTTCCAAACCCTTTGAAATCAAAAGCATCTCGTAAGACCGCGCCACAAATAAACTTGTCGGGTTTTTACCTTACGATAGCCAAAACACTTTCTTATCAAATCCGTCTGATATTATAATAGTGTCTATATACAAATACTTATTAAAATAGTTGAAATTGTTACATGATTAAATTCCAGCATACTAGCCACAAAGTGGGTTCTACAAACAAAAACCGTAAAAGGCACGTAGGGAGAATGGATTACCAACTAATGACTAGGCACTAAGGTACCACCTGTCACAGTACCTGGTCAAGATCAGCGTACCGAGGACCACGCCCGATCCCCTACAACACAAGACCGGAACTACCCCTTACTGGATAATTCCGAGTAAGATCACCCCACGGTTGGGATCAACAACCGCACCACTAAGCCGAATAAAATGGGACATCTAGACAGGGATGACCTCACCCTATTGGGTGCTAACCACATAGCCTTGCTGCATAACCCCTGATTTTTAGTCATTCCCGGTTGATGAGGCTCGAGGCTAAGCATTACCTTTTTAGAACACATCTCTTAGAATGCCCACCGTTCACCTACCAATGTTCTGAAAGCATTCATCCATACAAGTCCGTCCCAGGTTCGAACGAAATCGGAGGCACTATTCCTACTACATCCATTTTGGGTTCCATGGATTTTAAATTAATGAAGATGAAGACCAGTGGGTTCCATGGGAATGTAGTCTATGTTTGAACGATTGTTATTTGATAGTTAAATAACCGACTATCAAATCTGGCCAAATTCGTTGATCGTTTCGAAGAGACCGGGATCAGATTTAATTATCCGAAAACCACTTCGATCCAATTTGTGCGTTATAGATTGTGATATCGTGAAGCTAATGGAAACGGTGATTGTGAAGAGATTGGTTTGTTCAGACCCAAGACAACTCGTATGGATGAATGCTATCATTGCATTAATGCCCAGAAGGCAGTGTTAGCATTCCAAGTTTGAATGCAATTCTAAAGGTAAAACGTAGCCTCAAGCCTCATCAACCAGGAATGACTAAAACAGGGGAGATGCAGCAGGGCTATGTGGGTCGCACCCAAGTAGGGTATGTAATCACCTTTCTAGATACCCTTAGAAATATTATATTATGATTTATGGATATGGTTGTGTATGGAAAAGAGAGCGCTCAATAAGGGTGGGAACACCCGGGGTGATAACATATTCGGTACTATCCAGTAAGGGGGAGGCTGGTCCTGTGTTGGCAGGGATCGTTAGGTATGATCTTGGTACATTGTTTTAGAGGTGTACTGTGATGGGCAGTCCCCCAGTAACCTAGTCATTGTATGGGATCCAATATCCACTATGAGCCCGTATGGTTTTGATTGTATACCAACTATTCTAAAACGTGAGATGCAAGCATTTTAGCTATTTTCTAATTTACTTTCTATAGACACTATTATAATATCAGATGATTTTGATATCAAATGTTTTGGTTATCGTAAGGTAAAAACCCGTCGTGTTTATGTGTGACATGGTCTTACGAGACACCTTTGTTTTCAAAGGATTTTAAAAATATATTAAATTCAAATTGAGTGTGTTTTCTCACGCTGGTTTTCCAAACTGACTCGGGTGTTATTTTATTATAATGCTCGGGTCAGACCGAGTATTACATATTCAGGATATAATGGTATGGAGCTCAGAAGACGAGCTAGTTGATAGGGACATATTCTACGTACTTGATTATATTTTGCTATGTGTAGGCTGTATATTCAGCACTTGTGAGGACAAGTTATTCAGCACTTGTGAGGCTGTATATTCAGTACTCTGATGATTGTATATATATATATTAACAGTTAAAGATTCTTTTGTATAAAATCTGTTATTATCTATTATATTTTGTTCCGCTACGATTGTGAGATTCTACGTTATTGTTTTTGTTTCTTCTTTTATCTTTTTCTTCTTTACCCCTAAAAGATTCGTATTTCCATTCAATTTGAGTTAGATACGTGTGATTTAGGGTCGACTCAAAGGGTACGGAGATACAGGCCTTTACAAAATTTTACTTCTAATTCTTTTTATAAATTTCTTTATTTCTCAGGCATAGCTAATAACACTTTTAAATTTATGTTGAAAAAAAATGCTCCTCCTAAATCTAAAATTTACATATGGTTAATCATGCATGGAAAACTAAAAACTACAGAATTTTTAAAAAGAAAAAAATATGCAAATTGATAATAAATATTCTTTTTCTAATTGTAACGACCTACTACTTCGAACCATTCAAATCGACAATCATACATAAATGTCAGACTTGAATAGCTCAAAACAACAGATTGTTAATTTATATTTGGAAATACTTAACATATACGGTAAACAAATCAATCATAGAATCACAAACACAGAGTAATGTAACAATAAGCAGTGGAATAGATAAATAGTAGTTCATAAAGCTACTGTAACATCAGAGTCTAAAAACAAGATACAACATAAATCACAAATACAAAGTAGTCTCAAATACATAAGCAAATGACAAGTCCGAACATAAATAATTGGCAATAGCTGAAAGCTGAATAGATATAAGATGGATCTTCAAGCAAAACTCCAAGCTCCAAAGGTGAGTCTCAAATGCTGTGACACTCAGTCTGACCCGAGCATAAAGAAAAACACAAAACACTCCAGTCAGGATTAACATTCTTATACAAGTAAATCAACTCAAGTGAAATGTCCAAGTGAAATGCCATATAACTTAGAGGATGTTTGGGATTCCCATCCTCTAGGGATCCGTGAAACTATCTACATACATAGTACAATACGCTACATTTATCATGTCTATAGTAAAGTAAACTATTAAAATAGCGTTAAGGCGTTACCCATATCCCCCTTAACACATTTTTATATATTCCCGTAGTCTATATAGTACCATAATTCCTCCATAAACAGGAGGGCTATAAGAGGGCACTCCATAGGTACGGTACAAAACAAACTACGAGAAGGCGCGATACGGCATGCGACAAGGCACGCGAAGCAATGCCAGGGTAGGATTCTACCGTTTGCACTCCCGGACTGGTGGTAACGCATAGCAGCTACACCGCCCACTTCGAGACACACTCCCAAAATCAAAGGTGCACCCAATCAAACCACAAAGTAATAGAATGGTATCAAAGAAATGTGCCCGATTGGAGGAGCGACCTTACTTGGCCCAGTATAGCTCCTGTTTTAGCCACATCAAGCTGACTCGCGGGAGTCAGGGCTGCGTTAATACCTCATACAGAATCGTCGCCAAACCATCCTACTTCGTTCTGGAATCTCCACCACGTGCATGGTTGTTAAAGTGGTTTTCGCTATTGGCAGAGAGTATGACAATATCTGATCCGGTCTCTTTAACAACCAAACGCTTATTTCATACCGTGGTCATTTTATATTTCAAACAGTTTATACTTCATATCAAAATATAATATCCTTTTCAAAATCATATCACTTTCGAAATTGTATTCACTTTCGAAATCATACCACAAAATAGTTAAACCATCTTATTAAATATTTGCATTTAAATCCATTGAATCTAAATTCATTGAATCTAAATCATAACGGTTCCAACTTAAATAGTTTAAATAGTTTATATATACGAAAATAATTATAATTTAAAAATAGTTTATATTTAAAATAGGTTATAGATAAAATAGTTTATATATTAAAATAGTTTTTATAATAAAAGAGTTTATATCAACAACGGTTTCAAATTAGAATTATTTCTTCTAATTTCACAAGTCAATTCAAATCAACTTTAGTTCCAAAAATTCAATTTATATCAATCTCAGTTCTACAATTCAAATTTCAATTAAAATTCCCATTAAAACCATTTTTAATTTATATCGATTTCAAATCTTAGTTTGAACTACAATTTTAAACCACTTCAAATTCAATAGGTTTAAAGTTTAAATTATTCAAACATTTACAATAACTAAATTTAATAAATTTCCTTTATATTTCAAAATTCAACTTTAGTCCTATTAAAATTTCAAAATATTCACTTAATCATTTTTAATAACACTTAAATAAAATCTCATATTACAAATTTAAGTTAATATTAAATATTAGTTCTCCAATCTATTTAAAGTTGAAAATATTTATTTAATCACTTTTTATTAAATCAAGTTATAAAATCATACCTTTCAAAATCTCAAAATCAAGTTCAAATCAACCCTTATTTAAACTCAATTCTAAAAAAATTTAATTATAAATCAATTCTTATTTAGTTTATCTTTCCAGCTTCCATTTACTTAAAGTTATTACAAAAATATATTTTAAAATATTAATAAAATTTTAAATAAATACTAACATATTATATATATATATATTATTAGTTAAATTAAGTTCTTAATAAACTTTATTATATTATTTATTATTAAATTAAATCTATTCTAAATCTTATTTTATATATTTTAAAAATAATAAAGTTATAAGTAAAATTTTATAATATACATTTTAAAACTTAACTTATAATTTTAAGATTCCCAAAACGGATAATTCAAAAATCTAATTTTTTATACATATTAAAATTTAAAATCTTTATATTATATTTAAAAATCAATATTTATTAAAACCCATATATTTCCTTTCAAACTTTGGGAAATCATTTTCAAAAATAGACCAACGATGTTTGTATATAATTTTTTATCCTATGATCAAGTGATACAGATATTTATCATTTCAATCCGCAATTTAAATTTAATATTTACAGGTATATATCATTTCAACCCACAATCCCAAAATTTCAATAAAATCGCTTGGGTTTATCATTTCAAGCCATAACGATTTTCTCCTAATCTACAAGATCGTTCGGGTATGTATCATTTCAACCCATAGGGAGAACAAATAAAATAACAGCATGAATAACATAGCATACCAATGGCAAATATGATCAAAATTGTCAAATTAAATATGATATACACATACTAACAGGTTATTGGTGTCAATAATGTCAATATGATAGGTGAACAAATGCAAATATTATCAACTAACAATTTAAACAACATATTTCAATCGTCATTTCATGTGAACTGATTTTACTAAATATATGAATGTTAATCATGAGTGATTGCTCACCTTTCGAGGCTAGAGAAATAACAAGAACAAGATGCGACAATCCAAGCACAAATTCCAAAGCACGACACGATGAACACGAATCGATGAATTCAAAAATCAAAACTCGTTTGATATAAATATATATCATGTTATTATTATTTTCTAAAATTAATATTCAATTAAAAACACATATTAAAAACAAATATCATCATATTATATATATATATATTTTTTAAAATCACATATAAAAATAATATATATATATTTCAAAATCAGTATAGCTTAAAATACATCTATTTCCTTTCAAAATTCCTTATAGCTAAAAATAGATTTAAACGCATATTCAATTTAAAACATTTATCAAAAAATATACATATACATATATATATATATAATCAAAGCACATATAAAAATAAAAATCTTCATATATAATTTTTCAAAATCGATATTTATTAAAAGATATATATTAAATCAAAATATAATATCAAAATCAATACCAAAATCAATATATATACATACAGTCTTACACATACACAGCTTATATACAGACTTATTCATATAGTTTGTAAAAGATGGTTGTAGCAGCTCGGGTCCTTAGAGTTTGGTGGTGTGTTGTGCGGCTGGAGATAGGCTCGACTGATGGTGGGGTTCGTGGGTTGACTGTTGGGTTGCTTGGAGAAGGGGGTCGATAGTCAAGGTGGATGGTGGTTGCGAAGCAAATAGGTGGAGATGGAGTGATGGTGTGAGGCTGACGTGGTAGGTGATGGGCTAGCGGAGTTTGGAGAGTGATGGGTGGACGCGAACTGTTAGGTTTAAGGACAATTGCTATGCTTCGTTTGGTGGAAGGGGCGATTGCTGTGGTGATAGGCGGAGATGGTCAGGTGCTTCGGCGTTGCAAGATGGGGCTGACAGGATGTTGGTGGCGGAGAGGCTGAGGCCGAGTATGTGGTTTGAGTTGATGGTGTTTAGGTGGCTATTAATGTGATCTGGGCTGATGCATGCGGCTGGAGGTTGAGGAGCTTGGGGCTGACGTGGAGGGGTGGAAGGGTTGTTCGGTGGTGAAGGCCAGTGGGAGGAGGGACGGAATTGCATTAGGAAAGTGGGTGCGAGCCAAAAAAATGGTGAGCAGGCTTTACAAAGGAAGATGGGTGGGCATGATCTCCATAATAATATAGGCAACTTTAATATATTCTTTTTATAAAACAATAGAGAAAAGAGAAAGCCAAGCTTTAGACTTACCTTTGATTTATATATATTTTCTAAGTTAAAAACAAATGAACAAGCCAATAGAAGCAAACGAACAGATGTATTTTGAAACATGGAGAATAGCAAAAGTCCAAAACGTGAATTCAGGAATATAAAAGGCTAATGGCTGTTTGTTTAATACATGGTGGAAATTTGAATGGACACAAGAACCCAAAAGACACGAAACGGGTACCGATATAGCTAATCGTTTCGCCAATTTCGCTGTGTACCGGACACCGAATTTGCACAAATGAATATACTGTAGAGATCAGCACGACGAGATGAACAGAATGGTACACAGACATCAACAGTACGATCATCCTATCAAAACTCGATATTTCGCTGCCAAACTGCTGCTAATTCGCCGAAAATAAGATAAACGGGGCTAGAGAAAACCAAATTTGACGAAACGGATTATGACGTCTCACTCAGAAAATGGTCTACATTTTTATTATATAAAAATATTCAGATTTAGAAAACATTTTAATTTCATCAAATTAACTGATTTTAAATTTAAATTGAAAATTACACAATACAAACTTACATATTTTCCAATGCAAATTTACCATTTGCTAAGTTTAAATAGACGCATCCCAAATATCAAATTTTCATTGCAAAATTTTATTATTTATTTTTTACGAAAAATTTAGTTTATTATGTTATTTAAACAGTTAAATTTTCAGGTCGTTACACTCTCCCCTACTCAAAACTTTTTGTCCCCGAAAAGGAGCGAGATAGGATAATAGAAGCAACAGAAAGGAACGGTAGATTCGAAATACAAAGTACCAGATACAACCATTAATTTAAAACCACATAAATTTCATCATTTTTTAAATTGATTAATATTCAACAAATTTGGTTTAAATCCATTTTATTTAATCAATAAATATTCATTGTATTCACATTTGGTTGATTTCAATTCAATGTATTTTCATTATGCTTTCAATTTATTAACATTTATTACAAAAAAATTCTTTCAAAACAAAATTTATTTTATTCAACTAATTTATTTAATCCATTTGACTTCATTTAAGTTAATTCCACCTATAATTCAATTTCAACTATTCTTAAGTTCATATTTATTTACTTAAATAGCATTCTCTATTTATTATTCAATTTATTTTACTTAATATATCTTGCAATATAGATTAAGTGTATAAACATTTATTATAACCACTAATTTTTTTTATAAATTCACTTAGCAAAATTCATTTTGGACATCTTATTTCTTACATTTTGTATTGTATATTATTCAATTACATGTTCTTATTACATTTGAACTTTTTCCATGTAAGTTTTATTAATGCTTCTGAATGTAATTGAACACTATATAAATTTACTTTTTATTTACAACATCTCCATTAAGCAAAAATTAGTTATTACTTAAATTTTCTTGTATAACCTTCAATTACATATTCACATTACATTTTAACTTTTGAATAATTCAGGTAAGTTATATATGTTTTAGAATGCAATTGAGTATTATACAGATAAATTTTTATCCTAGTTTAACTGTTTCAAGTTGTTTAAATTCCATTTCTCATTTAGACACTCCAATTATTCAAAAAAAATTCTTCATTCAATAATTGAAAACCGTTACTTAACTTAAAACTTAAAAGTTAAATTTTCAGTTTCACATCAAACCATTTGGAAATAAATATACATATATATATTTTATACATCAAATCATAATCAAGAAATTCAAATCAAAATCCAATTTCCAAAACAAAAGCGTAGCAAAGCTACTGAGTGGTCTCTCCACTTTGAGACTCGAAAATGAACGTCGATGATGCTGCAGTCATTACCGAAATTATTTTCCAGCGACAAAAAAGGAGAGTACTGACTTACTTCTTTTAAAATCCAGTGGAAACAATTTCCATGTGAAAATACTTTCCAATAATATACTCTCTTTTTTCAAAACTTTGAAAACCAAATTTTGAAAAGCACCGGAAATTTAATTCTCAAATCCTTAATTTAAATTCATTTCATTTACAAATCAGATTTGTAAGCCATGTTTTAAAATTTCATCTTATCATAACATACAATAATAGTTAATAGTTAAGGAATGTTGACAAAAGAAAAAATGATAATCTAGTATTATCATTTCTAACAACCAATTCATTAAACTATCTAATTCCAGAAAATTATACTTTTATATATATAAAATATAACCATACATTTATTTCATTTACCAATTTCATAAACAATATTGTGTCAGTTTGGTATGTTCAAGTGTTTTGGAATTCATATCGATAGCGTGGGCCAAACGAATCGTTCGAAACCCAAAATTCAAACTTAACAACTCAAACAACATAATATAAAACATTTTATTTCAATTACAAACACACTCTCTCATGGATGATTCAAGAATGGGTTTTAGAACAAGAATAGAGATTTAAATTTAGAGAAACCTAATCACAAAGAATTCTAACAACGGAGATAGACTCGAAAGGAAGATGGGATAATTAAGTTAAAAAAGAGGAAAAGATGGATAAACTTATATTAATCACGACCACCTTATCCAGGTCAACCGAGACTTAGGAAAGACGAGAATATCATCAACGAAAACCAGGACAACTTGTTACGAACATCGCGGAAAACACGATCCATGAGATTGACGAAGAAGGCAGGAGTTTGGTTAATCCAAAGGGCATGACTAACCATTCATAGAAACCATTCATCCGGGAGGAAGGACAACAGGTCGAGCTCTAGGAATAAGATCGATGCGGAATTCAATTTCACGTTTGAGAGGAAGAGAAGTGACTTTACCAAAACATCGGGATAATCCTTGACTATCGGGGTGGAGTCGAGATCACTAGGCTGAGAATCAAGCGAAAAGATAAACTGCTTGCATATCTAGGGCAATCTACATTCGATCACAAGAGAAGTACCAAGGCCATCTACTAGAGAAACGGTTCGGGCTTTGCAAGGAATAATAGCACCAAAACCGAGAACTAGAAATCTCCGATGAATCGACGCCGGTTTTAGAGGAGTTCCACCCCTTCACAAATCATAACAAAATTGACAGGACCACCGATGGAATGAGTCACACAAAAGGACAAAGTTGCAAATTGAGATTGCTAGATGGGTTCAAATTTATTATAGAGATTAACAGAAATGAAGCTATGGGATGCTCCAGTATCAAGAAGAGTACAAATAGGAAAAGACAAGAATAGATTTCAGAACAAAGGGAGAGTTCGAAAATTTAAAAGAAATCCTAATCCAGGATGAAGAATTTCAATCTCGAACGAATATGATTCTGTAATTAATTTTACTCATTCTAGGGTATTACTACCCTATCTCTAATGAGTTTTTACTCCATATGCTAAGTTTGCCTAAACCAGAGCTCCGATAACAACTATAACGACCTGGTATTTCGAACCATACAAATCGACAATTATCCACACATGTCAGACTTGAATTGCTCAAAACAACAGATTGTTAATTTATATTTGGCAAAACTTAGCATATACAGTAAATAAATCAATCACAGAATCACAGACATATAGTAATGTAACAATAAGCAGCGGAATAGATAAATAGTAGTTCAGGAAGCTACTGTAACATCAGAGTCTAAAAACAAGATACAACATAAATCTCAAATACAAATTAGTCTCAAATATATAAGCAGATGACAAGTCCGAACATAAATAATTGGCAATAGTTGAAAGCTGAATAGGTATAAGACAGATCTTTAAGCTAAACTCCAAGCTCCAAAGGTGAGTCTCAAATGTTGTGACACTCAGTCTGACCCGAGCATAAAGCAAAACACAAAACACTCGAGTCAGGATTAACATTCTTATACAAGTAAATCAACTCAAGTGAAATGCCATATAACTTAGAGGATGTATGGGATTCCCATCCTCTAGGGATCCGTGAAACTATCTACATACATAGTACAATACGCTACATATATAATGTCTATAGTAAAGTAAACTATTAAAATAGCGTTAAGGCGTTATCCATATCCTCCTTAACACATTTTTATATATTCCCGTAGTCTATACAGTACCGTAATTCCTCCATAAATTGGAGGGCTATCAGAGGGCACCCAATAGGTACGGTACAAAACAAACTTGTAGAAGGTGTGATAAGGCATGCGACAAGGCACGCGATGCAATGCCAGGGTAGGATTCTACTGTTAGCACTCCCGGACTGGTGGTAACGCATAGCAGCTACTACCACCCACCTCTAGACACACTCCTAAAATCAAAGATGCACCCAATCAAACCACAAAGTAATAGAATGGTATCAAAGAAATGTGCCCGATCGGATGAGCGACCTCTTTTGGCCCGGTATAGCTCCTGTTTTAGCCACATCAAGTTGACTCGCGGGAGTTAGGGCTGCGTTAATACCTCATACAGAATCATCGCCAAACCATCCTACTTCGTTCTGGAATCTCCACCACGTGCATAGTTGTTAAAGTGGTTTTTGATATTGGCAGAGAGTATGACAATATCCGACCCGGTCTCTTTAACAACCAAACGCTTATTTCACACCATGGTCGTTTTATATTTCAAACAGTTTATACTTCATATCAAAATATCATATCCTTTTTAAAATCATATCACTTCCAAAATCGTATTCCCTTTCAAAATCATAACAACAAAGTAGTTAAACCATCTTATTAAATATTTGCATTTAAATCCATTGAATCTAAATCATAACAGTTCCAACTTAAACAGTTTAAATAGTTTATATATACTAAAATAGTTATAATTTAAAAATAGTTTATATTTAAAATAGGTTGTAGATAAAATAGTTTATATATTAAAATAGTTTTTATAATAAAAGTGTTTATATCAAAAACGGTTTCAAATTAGAATTGTTTCTTCTAATTTCACAAGTCAATTCAAATCAACTTTAGTTCCAAAAATTCAATTTATATCAATTTCAGTTCTACAGTTCAAATTTCAATTCAAATTCCCATTAAAATCATTTTAAATTTATATCGATTTCAAATCTCGGTTTGAACTACAATTTTAAACCACTTCAAATTCAATAAGTTTAAAGTTTAAATTATTCAAACATTTACAATAACTAAATTTTATAAATTTCCTTTATATTTCAAAATTCAACTTTAGTCCTATTAAAATTTCAAAATATTCATTTAATGATTTTTAATAACACTTAAATAAAATCTCATATTACAAATTTAAGTTAATATTAAATATTCGATCTCCAATTTATTTAAAGTTGAAAATATTTATTTAATCACTTTTTATCAAATCAAGTTATAAAATCGTACATTTCAAAATCTCAAAATCAAGTTCAAATCAACCCTTATTTAAACTCAATTCTAAACAAATTTAATTATAAATCAATTCTTATTTAATTTATCTTTCCAACCTCCATTTACTTAAATTTATTACAAAAATCTATTTTAAAATATTAATAAAATTTTAAATAAATACTAACTTATTATATATATATTATTAGTTAAATTAAGTTCTTAATAAACTTTATTATATTAGTTATTATTAAATTAAATCTATTTTAAATCTTATTTTATATATTTTAAAAATAATAAAGTTATTATTAAATTTTTTATAATTTACATTTTAAAACTTAACTTATAATTTTAAGATTCCCAACACATATAAATCAAAAATATAATTTTTTATACATATTCAAATTTAAAATCTTTATATTATATTTAAAAATCAATATTTATTGAAACCCATATATTTCCTTTCAAACTTTGGAAATCATTTTCAAAAATAGACCAACGGTGTCCGTATATAATTTTCTATCTTATGGTCAAGTGATATGGATATTTATCATTTCAATCCGCAATTTAAATTTAATATTTACGGGTATATATCATTTCAACCCGCAATCCTAAAATTTCAATAAATCGCTTGGGATTATCATTTCAGGCCATAACGATTTTCTCCTAATCTACAAGATCGTTCGGGTATGTATCATTTCAACCCATAGGGAGAACAAATAAAATAACATAGTATACCAATGGCAAATATTGAAAGTCTATATGGATCATATACTATGTATATGATAAGTAATTATTATATACACGATAAATTAAGATAATGAGATAATAGTAAAATGAAAAAGATCACACCGGAAATTTTATACTCGTTCGGACCTCTCGTCCTACGTCCAGTCCCGAAGCTCCTCTTCGGAATTTCACTAATCAATAACCCTCGCTTCGCTTGGAGGAATAGGCTTGTTACAATAGAAATCTTTCATCAAGAATGTGCTCTGATTAACACTGATATTGAAAATACGTACAAGTCTTCCTATAATCTCCACTGGATATGTATAGATATGAATATGTGTGTGCTTTGAAAATATGAAAGAAAACTGAACCAAAGTTAATGATCTTTGGTTGAAATATTGATAGCAAATATGAGTAACTTGAATTTGAGTGCAAAGTAGATATAGAGAATAGAAATCAAAAATTAGTTACTTTAATCGTAGAATCACTGATGTATTTATAGTTGTAAAAAGATTGATTTGAAGTGTTGCTACCATTTCTTTTTATTTTTAGAGTTGCTTCTGTTTGGGGTAGAACCTATTTGAAGAAGAGATGGATTTTGTAAAATCTGATTTCTGTGTAAATGTGTGTGTATTTTATATTATATACAAAACCTAGGGAGATTTTACATATTATTTCTAAGATTTGTATCCTTGATTTTCTACAAGAATAAGATAGGAGATATATATGTACAATTATAATTATATGGTTTGTTGTCATCAAAACTTGTAGATAGGAGTTCCTAACATTCTCCCCCGTTTTGATGATGACAAACTATGTACATTAAAATATATTTTACTCCCCCTGTATATATGTATATCATATGTTATCCCCCCTATGTGTATGCATATTACTCCCCATTTTGGCATTATAAAAAAGAATAGGGAAAATAGAAAATGTTATCTAAAACATAGAACTTGTAGTACTTGATAACCGAAACATTAGTACATAGAATAAGAAATGCATAAAAGAAAAATATAGTGGATGAAAACTAGAAACTACTGGTAATGGTGAGACGAGTCAGATAAACTTCTATAGTTATCATAATAACCCCAAAAAGCTGAAGGATCAGAGGTGTACTCAGGCCAATGACGTTGATCATTATATTCTTCATCCTCTTGAATAGACAGCCCCTGAAAAGCCATGTACCCCTGCTGATGGGGTGAAGGATCTTGCATATTAAAGTCCTCACTTTCCTCTTATCTGTTTCCTTTAATGGTTCTTCCTCCATGGCTTCTTTTCCTCATGGTTTTGTTGAAGACCCTGGAACAGAAGAGATATATGGAGCAGGCGGAGGAGGTGATGGTGATGCGGATGAGGATCAGGATGATGATCGACCACGAACTTTCCTCATTACTTTCCCAAGAGTAGATACAATCTTATCGAATGTTTTCTCGATTTTGCCCATTCGAGAAGATATGATTGAGACAGATCTATCAAGGCAACCAACTTTCTTGCCTAAGATTTGTTGATTGCAAGATAAAATTTGTTGATTTTGTATCGACAAGTCACGATATGATTCTATCGAAGTAGGTTCTCCGCGGGCTTCTAAAATCTCTAATTCCGAGTGATATTCAAAGGGATGTTGCTGGAAAACATAAGGACCTTATTGTTGTTGTTATTGTGGAGGGGGTTGTTGCTGCTCTTGTTGAGGCTGTTGCTAATGTAGTTATTGTTGCTGAAGGGTCCATTGAGTAAATGATATTATCGGTGGCGGTTCGTCCGGTAGATGCATAAGCTTGAAATATTTGGACCCATTTTCTTTAATTTTTAGTTCTTCAAAATATGATAAGTAAGAAGGAACACCTTGGAATTGAAGAATTCACATTATATAGGGAGCATAAACAATTGTCTGGCGCTTGTGAATCTAGAAAAAATTAATTTCGTCGAATGAAATTGAGCCCAATTTACTTTAATGCCACTAAATATAGCATACATAGCTTTATGTTTAGTTTCATATATTTGCTCGTGGCTACTTTTTCTCAGTATTATGGTGTTGATAATCATGCGATTTAGCAATCTTGCCCTAGGTCGGAGGTTCTTCGTATTCCACTATTCCATATGATCTTCCCAAAGTAGGTGAGTGACCTCATCACGGGGTAAAAATCTTTTGTCGGGTATGTCTTTTAATTCGATACCCGTGTAAGACCAATGGAGGATTCGTCCCAACATTCCAGGAGTGAGCTTAATGGCTTTACTATAGACACTAGTCCAAAGCCAATTTTTGTCATCTTCGGGATTTCAAATGGAAGAGCTACATAGATTTGCATAAAAGAGAAAGATAGCAAGCTGATCTATAGTTACCTCATTGGGACCTTGTTCGATTAGATAGTTAACCTCAGCATCTTCACATAAGGAATGCATGTCATAGAGAGGAAATTGTAGTAGTTGGTAGAAAGGTACTAGATGAAACTTCATAGTCTTCAAATCATCAAATCTTTTGATTGAGCTAGGGCTTTGATCTAGCCATGATTTTATGTGAGAATCGGTGAAAACATTTGTTTGAGATGAAGATCCCTGA
This sequence comes from Allium fistulosum, assembly GCA_030737815.1. Classification (NCBI taxonomy): domain Eukaryota; kingdom Viridiplantae; phylum Streptophyta; class Magnoliopsida; order Asparagales; family Amaryllidaceae; genus Allium; species Allium fistulosum. Next base: position 1,117,774,282 of record CM060904.1, on the reverse strand, counting down.
TCTTTCTTTTGCTTCTTTGTAGTTTATGATTTTGGAGGCATTTTATTTGAAGATTGAAGGTGAATTTTTATGATCTGGGCAATGGGGTTTTGTAAGGATGAAAAGGTGAGTGAAATAAGTGAAGAGGTGGTTTAATATAGTGAATAGACACTAGTTCATGACAGGAAGAAACAAATTCCAGACGTCATGTGACGACCCGGATTTTTGACGACTGTTAATTTGATAATTAACTGATTTTATCATTAAAATATAAATTATGATTAGTCGAATAAATAAATTTCTGAATACCTGAATATATATATATATATATATTTAGAAAACTAAGATAAATATTGAATTCTAAATCTTTGAATATGATAAATCTTATAGAAAATAAATTATATATATATTCCACCATTCAAATTAAGATAAAATATTTATAAATATATAGAAAAATATATACAAGCTTTATGATATTGATAATATATACTAAAATATATAAATATACAGGTATTTGAATGTATGCCATATGAAATAATATATATGGAAGTTTGTATAAATGAGAATATATATATATATATATGTATATGCATATATAATGACAAAATGTACATAAGAAATGTATATGAAAGATATGTTTAAACATAAAAGTATGTATACATGTTATAACAACAATGCTTGTGGAAAAAGATAAATATTTATACATATACATATATATAAGCATGGGTACATCTAAATATATAAGTGACTACATATATGAGGCATACATGTATTTATACATTACTAGAAAATGTAAAAGGGCAAACATATGCACATAAGTATATATATATATATATATATAAATATGCAAGAAACATCATGATGGCAAAACATCATCTCAAGCATACAAAACATTTTATCAATGTCAAAATATAAATCAAATCAAGGGAAGATATCAAGCTTTTCTATGAAATCCAATCAGTTTTATCAAAGTAAAAATATCAATATAAAATAAAAGAAAAGTAAAAAGGAAGTTTACTGTACACAAAGAATGCAGCCTGCCTTCTATTATATATACCTCAGTACCTCTGCCTTTGTTTCATTTTCTTTCATTCGAGAACAAGCTAAGTAAAACAAAGAAAAATATATATTTAAGTTTAATACTCATTAGTACTAACTACGTTTTTCGAAAGGAAAAATGGCGGCCTCTCCTCCCCCTTCCCCGTTCCCTCCTCCTCCCTCTTCCCTGATTCCTCCTCCTCCCTCGTCTTTGTTTCCTCCTCTCCCCTCGTCTTTGAATCCTCCTCCTCCCCCGTCTTCGATTCCTCCTCCTCATTCTTCTTTGACTATCTCTTCTTTGTCTTCTCCTTCTTCCTCATCCCCGATTCCTCCTTCAATTCCTCCTTTATCTTTGTCTGCCTCAGAAAATTGTCTGAATTCTGAGAATCAAACTACATTGTTATCATATAAGAATTTTCCTTCTCTATCTGATAATGTGAATACTGAGCAGATCTTTATTCATCTAAGTCCTCTGAAATAGTTAATAAGTGGTCATCGCTTTTCAAGAAAAAACCAAGAAATGCTGGAGTCATTGTGCCTAGGCAATTTGAGATTAAGAAAGATGGTTTACCGAAGCCTCTACCTGAAGAAGTTAGAAGAGAAGGAATTCAGTACTGGAGTGATCATTTGGTTGGTTTATTCTTGGATGGATCTCTTTCCTATTTGACTGTTACTAAGCATTTGAGAAGCGTTTGGAGATTGAAAGGTGAAGTTGATATAAAATCTGATAATGAAATTTTTTATCTCAAGTTCTCGAATGACATAGACAGAATGAAGATATTGCAATCTGACCCCATCTTTATTAAAGGTAAAATGTTCATTATAACAACATGGAATCCATCGTATGGCTATGTTCAAGAGCAGATTAAAAAAGTTCCAGTTTGGGTGCATTTCTATAAAATTCCCCTGATTGCTTGGACATTAATTGGAATAAATTGGTTGGCTTGTCATGTTGGTAATTTGTTCTGCCTTGATGAAAGTACTGAAAAATTGTCAAGATTCAAATATGCTAAGGCTTTGATTGAAATAACTCCTGATCAAGAACTCCCTGAGTATATTGTAATTGATGAATTAGGTGACAGTTGCCCTCATGTTAAGGTTGTATATCATTGGAAACCATAAATCTGTTGTATATGCAAAGTGTTTGGACATGAAACTAAGGAGTGTACAAGATATTGTAAGGATGAGAGATCTGATATGCATTATAGAAGTGTTTTTGGAGCAACTGATTACAGAGAATACAATGAACAGAATATTATGCATGAGAAGGTATTGAAGACGCACAATTGTGGAAATTTAAATTTGAAGACTATGACAGTCTGGAGGAGAAAGGAAAAAGATCAACAATTTTCTAAGGATGGTAATAATTGGAATAAGGAATCAGATAATCTTTTATCTGATATTGGGAAGAAGAATTGGGATCAAAATAAGATTGTTCAAAAGGAAACAGAGATAAGTATTGACAAAAGTTCTTCGGGTTTAAGTACTGAACATATTATTTTGGATGATTTGGGATTTAAGGAAAATATTACAACTTCAAATTCTTTTATGGTACTATCTGATATTGATGAGGAAGTTAATAATAATATACTAATAAAAGAAGGTGAGACATTGAATTCTCAATCTAGAAACGTTCAGGATTTTGTTCAGTCAAATAGTCATGGCTTGGTTGAAATTGGCATGGTTGATAAGGGTTCAGTTGCAAGAGATCCTGTTATTGACATGGTTCATAATGAGATCTTGATTGAGAACTCAGATATAAATATGAAATATCAAAATTATAAGGAAATAGCAGATTCAAAAAATGATAAAGCTATGAAATCACCTATTTTGTTAGAGCAATAAAATTTCGCAAATGAAATTATATCCTTGAAAAGCAGTAAAGATGTTTTCCCTGAACAATCCTCTCCATATATCAATATTACTCCTCCTAATCATCTAATTTTACCACCTCCCTGTAAACCAAAAGAGAAAATTGTGGAACAAGTTTTATCAAATAACAAAAAAGGAAAAAGAGGTAAAAAGAGAGTCTCCTTCAATGAATCAACTAATGACCTTAACAGTGGGAACAACTACAATATTGATGAAATATTGCGTAGAAATAATAATGTATCTTGCAAGGAATCTTCATCTCTTTCAAGTGGCAATAGACATACAAGGAAGCATCCCACAATTCTTATATCTCCAAAACTTTTATGATGAAGATCAATAATATAGCTTATTGGAATATCAGAGGAGGGCATTTATTATCTAAGCAAGCTGAAGTGAAGAAATTGATTAAAGATCAAAAAATACATCTTATTGCTATGAATGAAACAAAGTTGAATAGGACAAAGGCAGATTTAGCTTGTAAAAATATTGCTCCAGATTGGTCATATGAAGATAATTTGTTTAGTGCTCCATATGGAAGAATTTTGGTTATTTAGAATTCAGACTTTTTCAAGATGACAAAGTTAATGGAGGATGATCAAATCATTCATTTCAGTGCTATATCCTTATCCTCTAACACATCTTTTCTGATTTCATTTGTATATGCTCAAAATAATTTAGACAGAAGACTTTATTTTCTATCAAATCTCTCTTCTCTTGTTCAACATAATCTTCCATGGATAGTTCTTGGTGATTTTAATTGCATGTTTGCAGCTGATCAAAAATCTGGTGGCATTTTTCTATCCCTAAAAGAAATAACTCCATTGAAACAAGCTTTAAACAATTCATCTCTCTGTCATATAAATTTCATTGGTGCTGAATTTATATGACGCCCCACCTCTATACCCACGCTAGACAAGAACACTACGGTGTAATGCTGTCAACTAGCACGGAGAATAAGGCTGTTGAGGAGCGACCATCCATGTAACCCCTTTGTGCGAGCATCGATATGTCAGATAGAATAGTATGCACTTCATTTAAGGAGGAAATCCGACATATCGATACAAACTCAAAGCTATCATACAGTGGCTATATATAATCTTCGAAAACAAACATAGAAATAAACATAACATATATCAGTCACAAACATCCATATCACAAAGTCGGAAAAAGATATGAATATATATAACACATGAAAGTGTACATCAGAGTAGTGGTCAGAAAGATCCACGATAATACAAAAGAATAGCAACACGTGCTATACAAAAGAATAAGTACACAACATAGAGTCTATATCTCAAATGTGTACGTCCAAAAACTACTAATCTAAGTAGTTAGCCAAAAGTCAGAATAATCCAGAAGAGAAGTCAAGCAGAAGCACCTGTAACATCTCGGTCTGACTCGAGTATTATTTATAAGAAAATAATAAACGGATCAGTCTAGCTATAAATATCAGATGATATGGTATAAAGTAAAAGACATGGCATGAACATGTAATATCCATAATGGCATACTACTATAAGTATGTAATTGAAAATCAACTAGAGATTAATCAATATCACAAGAATCTTTTCAAAGATAAAATAGGGTATCATACCCTAACTTGTATTCATAACAAGTCGATGACACACAAATTCACCAATAAACAAAAATTGATAAAACATATCAATGGAAATCACGAAAATTGGTGAAGCACAAAATTCCAGAAATCATCACAAGAAATCCAGAAATCACAAGAAGGGGGAGGCCTATCACAAAACGGGAGTATGAAAACTCACCAACACGTGTATCACAAGACAAGACGCTATCTCATGGTAGCTAACCATTAATTTTGAGCTGAAACTCCATAAGAATGGTCCGAAGACCGTGGGGCGCTACCCCACATATGTGATGGTGAAACAACACACAAACGGGGTTTAGTCTCCCTCGTAGACAAAGAGACATCGCACAATTGCTAGTCTAAATCAAATCACAAAAATGATCGTCATGATCATCAAGAAGTGTCAATCACACCAAGATAGTAAATATATGAGTTTAGCTTCATGTCCCATAACCACTTGCTTAACTTAAATATTTACGAACAAACTGTAGATCTTCACTAGAAAATTGTCACAAAAGGTTCAGTCGAACAAGTCTAAGAATTAACCAACGAAGTAAACGCAAGCGTTTTGCTAAGTCGTTTAATTAGATTTCTCATCCGAGTGAAGTAAAGGCTTGTATATACTAACAGATTGGAAAACGGTTTAGGAAAAAGAGCTTTGTAATAAAATAGAGTTGAAATCGCTTTGATGAAAGAGTTTTGATATTCACTACTAGTATTGAAGCCTTCACATTTTTAAAGTGACAAGTCACAAAACGATTGTTGAAGCAAATCGAATCACAAAATTTCACATTCGAAGACGTGAGAAAAATCCAAGGAATTCAATTCCAAATCCATCAAAGTAGAAATGCAGACTAAACTCCACGGCCTACGACCTAGGAAAATCTTCAACCTAATGTGGCCGACCCAAAGTGCAAGCGACCTAAGGAGCTACGGCCCAGGGAGTAGCACGCGACCTAAAAGATGGCGCGACCTATGGAGCAAATAGGTCGAGCGACCTAAGGTGATGGAACAACCAAAGCATGGTGCGACTTATCTTATTTCGTGACCTAATGGGGTGAGCGATCTAACACGGTCGAGCTAAGCGAATGATGCAACTAAGTCTGGGTGAACGACCTAGTGGGTTACGACTTAAAGTAGGATAGGTCGAACGACCTAAAAATAGCATGCTGAGCGACCTAAGCATGTGGCGCGAACTATAATATCCATACGACCTATCTAGGCGAGCGACCTAAAGGGATGACAGGTCGAACGACCTAACTCTTGGCCGAGGCAAGGAAAGGCGCGACCTAACTGGGAATGGTCGAGCGACCTAAAGGATGTAAGGTCTAACGACCTAAAGAAATTAAGGCAGGTCGACCTAACAGAATTGAGGTCATGTGACCTAAAGGAAATAGGTCTAACGACCTAATGGATCCGCGACCTAAAAGGTAAGTGAGGCCGAGCGACCTAGGGCCAACGACCTAGTGCAGAACGACCTAACGACTCAGTGTCGAGCGACCTAACGATATAAAGGCCGAGCGACCTAAGTGGTAAGCGAGCTAAGGGGCGAGCGACCTAACTATGAACGAGCTATCGATGGCGAACGACCTAAGCCCAGAACGTGCTATATGCAGGCAGAGACTTTTCTACACCGTGCGAGCTAACGATTCTACACCGTGCGAGCTAACGAGGCAGAACGACCCAATGCTAGGAAATTGCTAAAACACACGAAATTTGGAGTTTTTCCCCAATTCGATCCAAACCAAATGCAAATGCACATGCAATAACGATAGGAATTCATTCCCAACCGTCCAAGATAGTTATAGGCAAGAATGTGAGATAAAAATCTCACCTTTTCCACAAAATTGATGATGGAGAAGCTTAAAAGTTAAGCAAGAACAACAACAAGCTTGAATCTATGTTCTTCACTTGAATTTGGAGTAGATGTTGGATTAGCGATGAAGATTAAGACTTTGGAGTTTTAATTTCCCATTCCCTCCACCATTTTTGAAGAAGCTTTGATGTTTTAGAAATGAAGAATGAAGTTGTGAAGAGAAGGAGGGGGTTGGGCTGAGTTAGTGAATGGTTCAGCCCCAAACCAAAGCCCAAAGCAAAAAGTGACGAAAATTTCACTATCTCCAAACATATCGAAGTTTACACTCAAAAAGATCGCAAACGTCATTTTGAACTCAATGGAAGTGGTCTCGAGTCCTAATTTGACCGTATGCAAAAAGTAGCTTTTCAGACCAAAATCCGATTAACGATAAAATATTTAAATAAAATATTTAAATATAAAATCGATAAATATGCGGGTTGTTACAGACTCCCCTCCTTAAAGAAATTGCATCCTCACAATATATAAGATGGAAATAAAAAGTAACAACCATAAAAGCATCTTAACACAAAAGAAATTGGAAATAAGAAGTTTACCTTAAAGAGCATGAGAAAGTAATTCCGGATGTGTACGCTCGATGAATTCTCTAGACTCCCAAGAGCAATCCTTAGGATTTGAGGACCATTGAACTTTAACAAGCGGAACATCTTTATTTCGAAGTCGTTTGATCTCCGAAGCAATAATTCGAATAGGATGCTGCTCATAAGTTAAATTAGGCGAAACTTCAATCTCTTCCACGACACCAGGCTCAAGAATAGAATCGGAATCCCGAAGGCACTTCCGTAATTGAGAAATGTAAAACACGTCATGCATGGCAGAAAACTGCGCCGGTAATGAAAGGCGATAAGCCATGGAACCAATACGTTCAGTGATAGGAAATGGCCCAATATATCGAGGCGCTAACTTTCCCGATCGACTGAAGCGTACAACACCCTTCATTGGTGAAACACGAATAAATACAAGATCACCAACAGAAAATTCTAATTTCCTTCTTCGATTATCGGCATAGGACTTTTGTCTACTCTGAGCTTCTTTCATCCTACGACGAATAAGATCAATCTTTTCTGTGGAATCTCGAATAAAATCTGGACCTAAGACCAGCTTCTCACCGGCCTCAAGCCAACAAGAAGGAGATCGGCATGGCCTTCCATAGAGTGCCTCGAAAGGTGCCATACCAATACTAGCTTGGAAGCTGTTATTATAGGAAAATTCAACGAGTGAAATATGATCTTCCCAACTTCCACCAAAAGTCAAGAACACAAGCACGAAGAAGATCTTCAAGAGTTTGATTCACACGCTCAGTTTGTCCATCGGACTGAGGGTGATAAGCGGTGCTAAAATTAAGCTTCGTTCCCAAAGCTTTTTGAAGACTCTTCCAAAATCCACTAGTAAATAATGGATCACGATCACTAACAATAGAAGAAGGAACTCCATGCAGTTTAACAATTTCTTTGATAAAGAGTTGGGCCAGAAGAGGAACGGTTCGGTTCGGTTCGGTTCGACCGAACAGGAATAAAATGGGCAGATTTAGTAAGTCTGTCAACGATCACCCATAAACTATTATGACCCGAACGAGAACGGGGAAGGCCATCAATAAAATCCATGGAAATTTGATCCCACTTCCAAACTGGAATTTCCAATGGTTGCAATAACCCACCTGGCCTTTGATGTTCAGCCTTGACAAGTTGGCAAGTCATGCAACACTTAACAAAGTTAGCAACATCAAATTTCATTCCTTCCCAGTAATAAAGTCGTTTCATATCCGCGTACATTTTACTACTACCGGGATGAATGGAAAATTTGGAACGATGAGAATCTTCAAGAATGTCTTTACGAAGATCTCTAATGTTTGGCACTATAAGGCTACCAAATTTTTGGATGCCGCCACGAGAATTAATATCAAAGTCTTTCGAACCTTCAATATTGGTTTTATCCTTAATATTCTGGCTAAGAAGAGCCAATTCAGGATCTAGCTTTTGAGCTTCAAGAATGCTGTCCAAAAGAGAAAGACGAGCCTCAAGGCTACATAAAACAAGAGATGAACATAAATCGGAGACACGATCTCGAATTTCACAAGTGGATAAAAGCTCGAGATCCTTCCATTCGGATATCATCATAGAAACAACCGCTTGTTGCTTCCGACTAAGTGCATCGGCAACTCGATTTCCCTTTCCGGGAGTATAAAGGATATCAAGATCATAAGAGGCAAGGAACTCGAGGCAACGCTGTTGACGCAAATTAAGTTCCTTTTGAGAAAATAAATATTTCAAAGACTTATGATCAATATAAAGTATAAATTTCCCTCCCAAAAGATAGTGTCGCCAAATTCGAAGGGCGAAAACGATAGCCGCGAGTTCTAAATCATGTGTAACATATCTAGTCTCAGCCGGGTTCAATTGCCTAGAAGCGTAAGCAATAACACGTTCTTTTTGCATAAGAACGGCACCCAAACCAACGCGACTAGCTTCGGTATAGACAACAAAATCTTGATTCCCTTCGGGAATAACAAGAATGGGAGCATCAGAAAGGAGTTCTTTTAATTTCTGAAAAGAAGTTTCACATTTGTCCGACCAAATGTATTTAACACCTTTCTTCGTTAAGCCAGTAAGAGGCACGACAATCTTAGAAAAGTCTTTTATGAAACGGCGGTGATAACCTGCCAATCCGAGAAAGCTACGGATTTCAGTCACGCTCTCCTATCTCTTCCAATTTTGAATCGCTTCAATCTTTGAAGGATCCACTGATATTCCGGATTCGGAAATAATATGTCCGAGAAACTTCACACTAGATTGCCAAAAATGGCATTTAGAAAATTTTGCCTTTAATTGATTGCTCCCAAGAGTTTCCAATACAATCCGAAGATGCTTTTCATGTTCCACCTCGGTTTTAGAATATACAAGAATATCATCAATAAAGATGAGAACGAACCGATCGAGAAAATCTTTGAAAACTCGATTCATAAGGTCAACGAAATAAGCCGGAGCATTCGTTAAACCAAATGGCATAACTAGCCATTCATAAGATCCATAACGTGTACGGAACGAAGTTAAAGGAATACTATCCTCTGCAATACGAAGCTGATGGAAACCGGTAGCCAAGTCCAATTGTGAAAAGACTCTAGCACCACTGAGCTAATCGAATAGATCATCAATCTGAGGTAAAGGATATTTATTCTTAATAGTGAGATCATTAAGCTTGCGGTAGTCGACGCAAAGCCTAAGTGTACCATCGGACTTATTTACGAAAATAGCTGAAGCTCCCCAAGGCGAGGAACTAGAGCGAATAAGTTGCTTCGTCTCCAACTCGGATAGTTGTTTGCGCATCTCTTCATTCTCCTTATTGGACATGCGATAAGGAGGACGAGTAATAGGTTGAGCTCCAGGTATAAGATTAATTTTGAACTCAATTGCTCACTTAGGTGGTAGTCCTAAAACGGGCTCAACGATGTCGGAAAATTCACGAAAGACGCGAATAAGAGAAATGACATCTTCCTCATCATCATTATCATCATCACGAGGATTTAAAGAATATAAAGATGCAACCAAAGCGGAATCTGAATCTTTAAGAATAATAGAAATCTGCTTAACAGATAGTGGATGTCGAAGACAAATAGTCCGCTCAGGACATAGGATATGAGCTTCATAACGATTAAGCCAATCCATACCCAAAATCATTCCAAAGCCTAAGTAACGCATGACATGCAAATCGGCTAGGAAAGAAAAATCACACAAAATAATCTCGACATCTTTACAAAGCAAACTAAGAGTTGCCGATCCACCAACCGGATTCGCAATTCTTAAAGAAGTCATTAAAGCAACAACACTTAAAGAAAAAGTGTCTACAAGTTCCTTTGATATAAAAGAATGGGATGCTCCCGTATCAAAGAGAACTCTAATAGGTTGATCATGAAATATAATAATGCCATCAAGGACAGAATGAGACATACCTTGACCGCGAGATGTGTTGTCAGGGGCTTGAGCTACATTAAGCTTTCCCTCTTTCTTGCCCTGAAGTCTGGGGTATAAATGTATATAATGATCCGGGCTTTTACAATAGCGACAAGAACGGGGCTTTGAACACTTGTTCGCAAAATGGTCCTTAGAACCACAGTTATAGCATTTCCCGCTACTAGGGGTAGAAGTCTTTGATGCCGGAGGTGCAGGTTTCCCCTTTTTGTTGGGATAAGGACCTTTGAATTTGTTTGGCCTCTTCTTGTTGTTGAAGTTTGGTTTGGAAGCCACCACTTCAACATCACTGTCCTTATCCGCCTCTTCAAGACGAAGAGCGATATCAATGAGCTAGTCAAAAGAAACTTCCAATTTTAGAAGTAATGGCTTCTTAAGATTTTTATTCAAGCCATAGACGAATCTCTGGTTCTTTTTCAATGGAGTGTTGATGTATTCAACCCCATATTTGGACAGTGACTCGAAGGATGCAACATAATCTGTCACAGTGGATTCACCTTGAACAAGGTCTATAAAACGACGAGCCAATGTCACCTTCTCTGCTTCTGGTACGAATTTTAATTCAAAGCGTTCCGTGAATTGCTCCCAGGTGAGATCTGCTTCATTAATTTCAGAAATAAGAAGTTCGTACCAATCCAATGCTCTTTCTTGGAGCATACTGGAGGCCACCTGAACACGGTGAAGATCGATAAGATTCATGCGAGAAAAGATTCGATCGCATGTTCTTAACCAAGCCTGGACCTCGATAATAGTTTCAGAACCTTTGAACGGTTTCCCACCCAAGTTGGTATAATCGTTGCACAAGCGTGCAAATCCAGACTTGGGATGAGTAGGTTCCTGATTAGGACCAGCTGCCTGAGCATTCTTTACTAAATCAAGAAGCTGTTGAGCAGTCATAAAAACTCCATCCTGGGGAGTGATAGTAGATGGTCCGGCTCTAGGACGGCCTGGTCTAGACATTCTCTCCTTTAAGAAAGAGAGAAGAAGAAAAGTTATTCTCCAAATAAATATCAAGCAAATCTTGATAGATAAAACAAGGATACGTAGAAGGAAATAGGATAAATCGGTACGAAGACCCGAATTAAATCCTAAGGCACGACTCCTAAGTTGGACTTAGGATGATGATCCTTGTTAAGTTATTCAACATTGTTCCGAAGTTTGGCTCTGATACCAAGCTGTGACGCCCCACCTCTATACCCACGCTAGACAAGAACACTATGATGTAATGCTGTCAACTAGCACAGAGAATAAGGCTGTTGAGGAGCGACCATCCATGTAACCTCTTTGTGCGAGCACCGATATGTCAGATAGAATAGTATGCACTTCATTTAAGGAGGAAAACCGACATACCGATACAAACTCAAAGCTATCACACAGTGGCTATATATAATCTTCGGAAACAAACATAGAAATAAACATAACATATATCAGTCACAAACATCCATATCACAAAGGCGGAAAAAGATATGAATATATATAACACATGAAAGTGTACATCAGAGTAGTGGTCAGAAAGATCCACGATAATACAAAAGAATAGCAACACGTGCTATACAAAAGAATAAGTACACAACATAGAGTCTATATCTCAAATGTGTACGTCCAAAACCTACTAATCTAAGTAGTTAGCCAAAAGTCAGAATAATCCAGAAGAGAAGTCAAGCAGAAGCACCTGTAACATCTCGGTCTGACCCGAGTATTATTTATAAGAAAATAATAAACAGATCAGTCTAGCTATAAATATCAGATGATATGGTATAAAGTAAAAGACATGGCATGAACATGTAATATCCATAATGGCATACTACTATAAGTATGTAATTGAAAATCAACTAGAGATTAATCAGTATCACAAGAATCTTTTCAAAGATAAAATAGGGTATCATACCCAAAACTTGTATTCATAACAAGTCGATGACATACAAATTCACCAATACACAAAAATTGATAAAACATATCAATGGAAATCACGAAAATTGGTGAAGCACAAAATTCCAGAAATCATCACAAGAAATCCAGAAATCACAAGAAGGGGGAGGCCTATCACAAAACGGGAGTATGAAAGCTCACCAACACGTGTATCACAAGACGAGACGCTATCTCATGGTAGCTAACCATTAATTTTGAGCCGAAACTCCACAAGAATGGTCCGAAGACCGTGGGGCGCTACCCCACATATGTGATGGTGAAACATCACACAAACGGGGTTTAGTCTCCCTCGTAGACAAAGAGACATCGCACAATTGTTAGTCTAAATCAAATCACAAAAATGATCGTCGTGATCATCAAGAAGTGTCAATCACACCAAGCTAGTAAATATATGAGTTTAGCTTCATGTCCCATAACCACTTGCTTAACTTAAATATTTACGAACAAACTGTAGATCTTCACTAGAAAATTGTCACAAAAGGTTCAGTCGAACAAGTCCAAGAATTAACCGATGAAGTAAACGCAAGCGTTTCATACCACCTGTTTTGCTAAACCATTTAATTAAATTTCTCATCCGAGTGAAGTAAGGCTTGTATATACTAATAGATTGGAAAACGGTTTAGGAAAAAGAGCTTTGTAATAAAATAGAGTTGAAATCGCTTTGATGAAAGAGTTTTGATATTCACTACTAGTATTGAAGCCTTCACATTTTTAAAGTGACAAGTCACAAAACGATTGTTGAAGCAAATCGAATCACAAAAATTCACATTCGAAGACGTGAGAAAAATCCAAGGAATTCAATCCAAATCCATTAAAGTAGAAATGCAGACTAAACTCCACGGCCTACGACCTAGCAAAATCTTCGACCTAATGTGGCCGACCCAAAGTGCAAGCGACCTAAGGAGCTACGGCCCAGGGAGTAGCACGCGACCTAAAAGATGGCGCGACCTATGGAGCAAATAGGTCGAGCGACCTAAGGTGATGGAACAACCAAAGCATGGTGCGACTTATCTTATTTCGCGACCTAATGGGGTGAGCGACCTAACACGGTCGAGCTAAGCGAATGATGCCACTAAGTCTGGGTGAACGACCTAGTGGGTTACGATTTAAAGTAGGATAGGTCGAACGACCTAAAAATAGCATGCTGAGCGACCTAGTTGAGCGACCTAAGCATGTGGCTCGACCTATAATATCCATACGACCTATCTAGGCGAGTGACCTAAAGGGATGACAGGTCGAACGACCTAACTCTTGGCCGAGGCAAGGAAAGGCGCGACCTAACTGGGAATGATCGAGCGACCTAAAGGATGTAAGGTCTAACGACCTAAAGAAAATAAGGCAGGTCGACCTAACAGAATTGAGGTCATGCGACCTAAAGGAAATAGGTCTAACGACCTAATGGATCCGCGACCTAAAAGGTAAGTGAGGCCGAGCGACCTAGGGCCAACGACCTAGTGTAGAACGACCTAACGACTCAGTGTCGAGCGACCTAACGATATAAAGGCCGAGCGACCTAAGTGGTAAGCGAGCTAAGGGGCGAGCGACCTAACTCCGAACGAGTTATCGATGGCGAACGACCTAAGCCCAGAACGAGCTATATGCAGGCAGAGACTTTTCTACACCGTGCGAGCTAACGAGGCAGAACGACCCAATGCCAGGAAATTGCTAAAACACACGAAATTTGGAGTTTTTCACCAATTCGATCCAAACCAAATGCAAATGCACATGCAATAACGATACGAATTCATTCCCAACAGTCCAAGATAGTTATAGGCAAGAACGTGAGATAAAAATCTCACCTTTTCCACGAAATTAATGATGGAGAAGCTTAAAAGTTAAGCAAGAACAATAACAAGCTTGAATATATGTTCTTCACTTGAATTTGGAGTAGATGTTGGATTAGCAATGAAGATTAAGACTTTGGAGTTTTAATTTCCCATTCCCTCCACCATTTTTGAAGAAGCTTTGATGTTTTAGAAATGAAGAATGAAGTTGTGAAGAGAAGGAGGGGGTTGGGCTGAGTTAGTGAATGGTTCAGCCCCAAACCAAAGCCCAAAGCAAAAAGTGATGAAAATTTCACTATCTCCAAACATATCGAAGTTTACACTCAAAATGATCGCAAACGTCATTTTGAACTCAATGGAAGTGGTCTCGAGTCCTAATTTGACCATATGCAAAAAGTAGCTTTTCGGACCAAAATCCGATTAACGATAAAATATTTAAATAAAATATTTAAATATAAAATCGATAAATATGTGGGTTGTTACAATTTACTTGGAATAACAAAAACAAAAATGGTCCTAGAACATTTTGTAAACTTGATCATGCATTTCATAATATTCATTCTATTAATCTTTGGCCAAATCTCATTTGCAAATTTCTTAGCCCTTCAATATCTGATCACTTTCCAATTATTTTATCATGGGGAGATATTATTAAAAATAGGAACCCCTCCTTCAAATTTTATAAATCTTGGACTAATCATAAAGATTTTCATAGCATTGTATTGCAGGTATGGCAGGAATTAATATTTGGAAATCCTATGTACATTCTCAAAACAAAGCTTCAAAGGTTGAAATATAAATTAAAAATTTGGGCTAAAGACAAGTTTGGTGATGGTTCAAAATTTTCTGATGGAATTAGGAATTAACTTACTCATATACAACATCAATTGCAGCAAAACTCATTGAATGCAAAATTAGCTGGCCAAGAATCTGGTCTTTCAAAGGCTTTGTATGAGGCTCTAGAAGTTGAAGCTTTAATGAGGAAAGAAGTATTGCATGAAAATTATGAAAAGCATGGAGATAGGAATACAAAATATTTTCATGATTCTATTAAAGTCAAACAAGAAAAAGGGAGGATTTTGTGCATTAAAGATTTAAATGGAACTTTGCAGGAGAGTGAAGATTCAATTACTAAAGCCTTCATAGATTACTTATCATCTATTCTATCTAATTCAAAGCCTTTAATACCAAATCTTTTACCTCTATTTAAATTGCAAACTCCATGCTTGGATGATCAACAAGCTAATAAGCTGATTCAAGAGGTAACATCAGAGGAAATTGAAAGGGCAATCTTCTCTCTTAAACCTGATAGTAGTGGTGGCCCTGATGGATATAATGCATTTTTCTTTCAGAATTCATGGAAAATTATTAAAGTGGATGTTATCAAAGCTATCCAATTTTTTTTCTCACACAATATATTACCTATTGGTGTAAATTCAACAAACATAGTTCTGGTGCCAAAGAGTAACAATCCAATCAATGTAGCTGAATTCAGGCCAATACCATGTTGCAATGTTTTATACAAAATTATAGCCAAGATTATAGCAAATAGACTACAAATTGTTCTGCCATATATCATTTCCAGAAATCAAGTTGCTTTTTTGCCTCAGAGAAATATCGGTGATAACATTTTATTAACTCAGGAGCTCCTAAGAGGTTATGGAATTGCAAGTATCTCTCCTAGATGTATGATAAAGCTTGATATCCAAAAAGCATTTGATTCAGTTTCATGGAGCTCCATTGTAGCAATTCTCTCTAGAATGAACTTCCCTAAACCAATTATAGCCTGGATTTATACATGTATTTCTACCACCCACTATTCTCTAATAAGAAATGGAAGTGCAAGAGGTTATTTCAAAGGCACTCAAGGAGTACGTCAAGGTGATCCAATTTCTGCTCGGTTATTCATAATAGTGATGGAAATTCTAAATTCTCTTTTAATTGAGCAAGTGCTACTTAAGATATTGGAACTGCATCCAAAATGCAAGGATCCTTTGATAACACATCTTCTTTTTGCTGATGATCTAGTAATATTTACCAAACCAACTTCAAATAATATTTCTACAATTCTGGAGGTTGTGAAGATTTTCCATGAAATTACTGGATTAAAGATAAATTTTAGCAAGTCAAATATTTTATTAGCAGGGCTTAATGACAATATGAAAGTTGACATTATAGCAGTATCTGGTCTGAAGGAAATGAATCATAATGCTAAATATTTAGGCTTACCGCTTATCACTGCAAGAATTAATAAAAATGACTGTCTCCTATTATATGAGAAGATTACTGCAAAACTTTCTATGTGGCATAACACAAAACTATATCAAGTAGGAAGATTGGTTATAGTTCAGAGTATAGCAAGTGCAATGGCAAGTTACTGGATGAGGCACTATATTCTACCAAATAAACTCATTTCTATGGTTAATAGTGCAATGAATAGGTTTTTTTGGCATGGTGATCCTTTTTCAAAAAAGCTCATTCCAATTTCTTATAAAATGATTCAGCTTCCAAAAGATAAAGGAGGACTTGGCATTACTAATCTGAAACTTTGGAATATTGCAGCTGTATCTGTATACTTTGATAAGATATTATCTGATAATGATGATCTTTGGACACAGTGGATAAAGAAAAATCTAATAAAAGAAAAGAACTTCTGGTCTATGAACATTCCAAATATTTGCAGCTAGAGTTAGAGAAGTTCATTAAAGCTTAGACATACTCTTCTTCCTTTAATTCAGTGTAATCCTCTAGAAAATAAATATTTATCTTTTTGGGCATCTCCTTGGGCAAAATCTGGTTTCATAATTCAAGAAAGTCTATCTTACTCATTACAAAGGCAGACTAGTATTCCTTTTAATGCAAAAGCTTTAACATATATTAATGAAAATACTATTACTCTACCATACTGCAGTTCAAGCCTGGTTAGAAAGTTATGGCAGGAAATTTCTTCTTTAGATCTACCATCTGCAAAGCTTAAAGTTCTCTGGTCTATCAAAGGAAATCCACACTCAACATCACTGGTGTATAAATCTCTGATTGAAAATCCAAATCCAGATAATTTCCCATGGTCAACAAGAATTTGGAATGATAAATCTCCTGCAAAAGAGAATTTATTATTATGGAAAGTCATGGGAAATGCTTTAATTACAAAACATAAATTGACATTGCTGGGAGTGATAAACAATGAAAATTGTGTGCTTTGTCATGGTCATATGGAATCAAACACTCATATATTTTTTGAATGCAAGTTTGCTTTTACAATCTGGTGCAGGTTGCTTATAAATGGAAAATTTCATAAGCCTGTCAGATCCTCTAGAATTGAATGGTTCAATATTTATAAAGTAACAAGATGGAAAACTCCAAATGCAATGATTCTTATGATTGTTTTGAAATCTTTTGTTTATGAGATATGGTGTGAAAGGAATAGAAGAATATTTAACTTGAAGATGGAAGATTCAGATGCTTTATACATAATTATAAATAGAAGAATTCTTAAAAGGATTAATAGACTGAAATGAAAGGAAGAATGAATTGTACAAGTTCTTATTTTATGTTGTATGTAAGTTTTTGTGCATTGAGTTTTTGTGCATTGTAATTGTTCTGAACAGTTAATGTACTTCTCTGTGATGAATAAAATGGGCAGGGCTCCCTTAGCCCATTGCTTTTCAATATATATATATATATATATACAAACTGCCATTGGACAAACAAAAGAAGATCAAGTAATAAAGTCTGAAAGCAAGAAAACCAAACCATGCAGCTATTACAACTTAAAAGGAATCAAAAACATCTCAAGTATAGAAGGTCTAGCCTGAAGCAGAGGGTGAAGCAAGCAGTATTCATTTTTTGTAAATGTGAGTATAACCTTACAGATTTTTCTTACTGCAAATAATACTTGCATCTATATGCTTGAAAAGTGTGAATGAACTCGTTAATCTTTGGATAAACTCGGGCAGTAACATGTTCTATACTTTATGTATTTCTGAGTTATGCATGTCAGGATACCCTGTAACAAAAAAATAAAAATAAATAACAGCTCTGTTCCATGAACAAGCAACCATCTTTTAACTTTAAAAATTCTGGATCGTACTACCCATCGATTTTCAGGCTTCAATCCCAATAGGAAACCCGATTGTTTGCGAGTATATTTTGTTTTAAAATTAGTTTTGTTAGTTGTCAATATGTGTAGGGAGAGAAAAGCCTAGTTTGCAGTAAACCACTATGTTTTGGCGAAAATTCGAATTTCACGATTTAGTCAATTGTTTAGGTGGTCGCGTTTGTCTTAGAAAATGGTGATTTTTAGAAGTAATTTGGCGATTTTTCGTCACGCGTGGAGCGAGAAGAAGAGAGATGACTGGAATTTGGGTTTTGATCAAATTCCGGCGAGGCGAGCATCAATGGTGGTCGGGATTTGGCCAGGAGAAGGCTTGGAGGAGGGGAAGTTCTAGAAAAATGGTGTGGAAATTTCCTAGTTGTCGTGGTGGTTGGTCGAAGGAGGAGTAGGGTTTAGGAGCAGTTTTGGTCGTGGATGACTCTCGGGTTGATCGCGACGTCGTGGTGCTTTCTGGTAGGTGCGGTCCCGGGGGATTAGGTCAAGAGGGTGACGGCGAAGCTCGCGGCGAAATTTTGGAGGCCGATGAGGGTTAGTGGCGCCATGGAGAGGTTTTTGCGGTGGTACGGTGGTTTTAGTTTTTGGGTCTGGGTGCTCGATTTCGAATTAAAAAATCGTGTAGGGTTTCGAGTGGAGGAACGGTATGTCAGGGACGGCAGCGACTTGAGGGAAGGACTGGAAACTGAAGTTGATGGCCGGAGTAGGCATACACGTGCACGTGTGTGTGTGCACGTTCGGTCAGGCACTTGGGAAATTTAGAGAAGAGGGAAGAACAAGAAAAAGCAGGGAGAGAAGGAGAAGTAGTATGGGCCGAGTTGGGCCAATAAAAGAAAAGGAAAAAAAGAAAAGGAATAAAGGAAAAGAAAGAGAAGAAAAGGGAAGGAATGGAAGTTTACATATACTTTTATAAGCTAATTTATAATTTCTTTCTTTAACCAAAGGGAATTTCGAATGCATGATTTTAAGTTCAACGATACTATAAATTAATGGCTAACCAATCATACTATTACTTCTTGACTTAAACCTATGAGAAATTAATGATATTTTATAATCTATTATTAGTTAATAAATTGGTTTAATTTGTAATTAATTTAATTAAAATATAAATGAAATCGGCTTACTAAGGTTAATAGTAGAATAAATGATGATATGTTTTTATTTGAAATAATTATCTGCAATTAATTTCCATATAAGAATATTATCACCCTAATTAAATGTTTGTTTTATTTTAAACAATTTACCACTTTCAAACCTATTATTTGGATTCGAAGAAAACGGGACTGGATATTTGTGTTATCCGAAAGCGCCTCAATTTGATAATCACTTTGAACTTTATGGGGTTTTATTATAGAGTTTAATAGGCGGGAATTGAGTTAATTTCACAAATCCAACTATTTTAAATAAGTAACTGTACTGAGTCCTCACTGTGATATTAGTGAATTTCTGTAAAAGCGTTGGATATGTTCAGATGAAAACTCGCTGTATTGTACGAGTTACCCTTGGTTTCAAAGAGTGTATAACTTAAGTATTTTAGATCAAATGGGTTTACTCATGCTGGTTTCCAGCCTAACTCTGGTGTTACTTTATTAATGCTCAGGTCGGACCGAGTATTATAGATTTTCAGGTTAGGACGCTTTGGAGCTCAGGAGACGAGCTAGATAGAAGAGACGTATTGAGTATATTCCACTGTGTACATAGACTATTTTATCCAGTAGTGGAGGACAAGTTATTATAACTGTCCAGAATTATTGTACTCTGATATCATGTATATGTACATTGACAGTTATAGCTTTTCTTGTATAAAATGTTGTTATTTGTATATTATATTTTGCTCCGTTGCGATTGTGAGATTTTGTGCTGTTGTTTTCTGTTCTTATTCTACCTCTTTTTTTCTTCTTAACCCTAACTGTCTAGGATTTCCGGCACTCGATTGTTCGGCACTCTATACAGTGAACGTAGTAGTGTCGATTTTCGGGTCGAAAATCTTTCGGGCCGTTACACGTGGTATCAGAGCTGAAGTTTAAGCGAGAACCTTGGCTCTGGTGGGGATTACTCATTAGAAATAGGTTCGGTAGTACTCTAGAATGAGTTGAGTGTAGTATATATGAGGGCGTACTTGTTATTTTCTTATATAATGATTTTAAAAACGGTTTTACAAATGATTTTTTTTATATAAGCTTATATTTTGATATATAAAGCAATTATTTTTCAAATTATTATAGTATAATAAGGAAATTGGTTGTCGTTGTTGAAATTAAACAAAATTATAAATATTTAGTGGTGATATATATATATAACCAAATAGAAATTTGGGTAAGGATTAACTATACATATAAGTCAAACTAAAAATGGATTCAAACCTGAATTTAAACCTTGGAAAAATTCAAAAGAATTTCCAAAGTTTTTGAGATAAGTTACCCTGATTATATTTTCCAAATAAATTATGATGTAATATATAGTGTGTTGGGTGCTAGATATGATAATCTTGGTTATTATCATAAATTGCTTGTTGTATCTTAATAAAGGATGTTTATTACCGAATAAACAATAATAAAATAGAGTGACATGTTTTAAGGAAGTAAAAATTTATATAAGTATGACTTATAAATTGAAATGGATTTAAAATTTGGAATTTTAAATCTAAGCCCAGAAAGAAAAAGTTTTGAAATGTGTTTCAAAGTGTTGAAGGAAATAATAAAGGATATTATTTGGTATATTTTTGAATATAGAAATCCTTGTTTTAAGACAAGAGTTGTGGGAAGATGAATTTGTTTTGGATTTAAAAACCCAGGATGGTTTAAAAATTTAAAAGTGTGACTTGATGAGTGGATGGGACAAATATGTATATATAAATGTATATATATATATATATGATTTCAAAATTGATTTGAAATAAAAAAAACTAAGTGTTGAATTGTGGAATCCCCCTGAGAATATGAAGTATAACCCTAAGAAAAATAAGTTATTGAACTCATAAGTGGGAAAGGATATTGATAAAAATTTAAATTTGGAGTGAAAAAATTAAATTGAGTAAGGCTAAATGGATTGAACGAATGGGAAAATTTCAATGTGAAATTGAAAATTTAACTTAGGAAAGTTAAATGGATAAAATTAAAAAGGAAGTATGGATTTGATAAAAGGCTATGTATAGATAATTTCAAACAGCTTTTGAAATATAAACCGGTTCTGAATTCTGGAAATTTGTGATGGATGCCATTGATTGGTGTTTTAGGTAATTTGGATGTTTATTTACTTTCATATCCTGCTATCATCTTGTTTGTTATTTACAGTATATAAAACTGTAGATTAGATTATCCCGAATAAATTTAGAAGTGGATTGAAATGATATATATCCAACCCTGAAATTGAATAGAAATAAAATTGGGATTTATGGAAATGGAATTATATCGAACTTAAGTTTGAAGTGTCAAAAATAAACTTGTCAACCGAAACTATTTAAGAACAGGGCTTCAAAACTAAAGTATAATTGGGTAATAAATTGAATTTCGAAGATTTAATTGTTTAAAGAGATTTGAACTCTCACTCGAACTTTGAAATAAGTTTAAGTAACAGCCATTTAAAATGAATATTTAAATTGGACTCAGAATTAAATTATTAAAGACTTGGGTTGTTAAATAAACTATTAAGGGTTAATTTAATTTAAGTGATTAAATCGGTATTTGAAAACCAAATCTGAATTTATATAAATCAAGATGGTTGAGAATTTAGAATGGAACTGGAATTAATTCAAAGGTGAAATTAAATTGAATTAATTATAATTGTAATCGAAGTTTAAATTAATTAAAATTGAAATTGAATTGAAATTATAATCGGAGTTAAATTAATTTGAAATAAGATGGGAATTGATTTGAATTAAAATGAGAATTGAAGTTAATTCAAATTGGAATCTGGATTGAATCAATTTAAATGGAATTGGAAATTGATTTGAGTTGGAAATAGGGAAATTGAACAGTTTGACTCTGAAACTATTTTCAAATAAATTACTTTAATATAAACCGTCTTAAATCTATTTGCATAAATATTCAAATTGTTTGGATTTTTTGAGCTATTTACTATACAAACCATTTTTTTTAAAACTCAAACTATCTTATACTTACTATTTAACTATTTTACAACTATTTAACTATTTACAACTATTTAACTATTTTACAACTACTTAACTATTTTAAACTATTTAAGCTACTTTCTGAATTCAAACTGGTCAGAGTGGAAATTGTTTATATTTAAATACCAATTGAGATAAAATGTAAGTTATAACCCAAATGGAAATTTAAGCAGTTTTGTAGTGAAAGAAAAATCAGGATATTGAAGCAAAAATGATTTGAAGTGGAAGAGTATATTTTGAGAAAATATATGGTGATAAAATAAAGGGTAAATAGTCACTATAACTGGGAACTTACTTTGTAAGAAATAAGTAAAGTGACAAATGATTTTGAAAAGGAAATAGAACTTGAACAAAATTTGATATGGCATTAATGAGGTTATATATATTGGTTATATATTAAAATACTTCCCTTATTGAAAGTATAACCGAAGGAAATAATCTTTAAAGGGTATTTGAAATATAAATGGGATTTATATAAGTATGATGTGATCCGAAAATTATTCAAGTTGAAAGAATAAATCTTATATATAAGAATGATTTTATGAGAATGAAACTGAAAAGGGTTTTGGAACTCATTGATTTTGAAAAGCTTTTGATTTGGTAAAAAGCAAATTTTGGGATTTTGTAATACCAAATTTGAGAATTATCGATTTTGAAAGATATCGATTTTGTGTAAATGGGATTTATATGTGATATATATAAAGAATATGATTTGAAAGATGCTATAAGTGTATAGTATGAAATGTTTTGAGAATGCTATGGGGAAAAAGGCACTCCCATTTAGAGTAGAAACTTATAGTAGGAGATCCACTGGGTGGTTTTGCCTTGAGCTCTAAGGGGGGTTCTAAATTTGGATCCCAGAGGACATCCGGACAAAACTTTAGTTCATGTGGATTGTGATTGGGGTAGCGTAATTCGTGGGGCGATGATGCCTATAGTTACATTGGGATTTGCTATGATAGCAACGTAACCTTTGTTGTAACTGCGATCTATCGCCGTTCCATAGCGTAAGTCGAGTGGCAGTGATTGATTACAATCTACGTTTGATTTCGCTGGGATAGCGACGTAACATCGGTAGGTTGCGATCTATGTGGTTTGGTACCATAGCGAAATTCGTGTGGCAGTGAGTGCCTATAGTCAACACTGGTTCCACTGGAATAGTGACATCACTTTGTGTAGTCTGCGATCTATGTGGTAAAGTTTCATTTGGCAGCGTAATTTGAGTAGTGCTGATGCCTACAGTTACACAGGTTTTTGCTGTGATAGCAATGCAACCCTGGGTGTAGCTGCGATCTGTGCAGTTTCCATGGCAAAAGTCGAGAGGTGCAGATGCCTACAGTTTTCTTATGGTTTTCGCCGGGATGGCAACGCAATCATCGTGCTAACTATGACTCATGGAGGGGGTGATGATTTCTATAGCATTTTCACAAAAGTTTTTCAAGTATTTTCACTGGGTGTTGAAAACAGGTCTACTAAGTACTTATAGATTTTCAGTCCCATGCCTGATCAACGTATGACTTAATTTCTGTGAGAACAAGGATGGACTTGTTGAAACATCGAGTTATAAAAAGTATTTTTATATAAAACTAGTTTGGTAATATTATGTAGTTTTTAAAGTGTTTTAAAACTGTATAATAAAAGATTAAGGAATTAAAAATGTTTAAAGAATAATTTAATTAATAATAAACACCAAAAATTAAGATTTTCGTTTCATTCCTTTTCGAGGACGAAAAGTTCTAAAGGGGGGATGTGACGACCCTGATTTTTGACGAATGTTAATTGGATTATTAACTGATTTTATCATTAAAATATAAATTATGATTAGTCGAATAAATAAATTTCTGAATATCTGAATATATATATATATATATTGATTTAGAAAACTAAGATAAATATTGAATTATAAATCTCTGAATATGATAAATCTTATAGAAAATAAATTATATATATATATTCCACCATTCAAATTAAGATAAAATATTTATGAATATATAGAAAAATATATACAAGCTTTATGATATTGATAATATATACTTAAATATATAAATATACAGGTATTTGAATGTATGCCATATGAAATAATATATATGGAAGTTTGTATAAATGAGAATATATATTTGTATACACATATATATAATGACAAAATGTACATAAGAAATGTATATGAAAGATATGTGTAAACATAAAAGTATGTATACATGTTATAATAGCAATGCTTATGGAAAAAGAAAAATATTTATATATATATATAAGCATGGGTACATCTAAATATATAAGTGAATACATATATGAGGCATACATGTATTTATACATTACTAGAAAATGTAAAAGGGCAAACACATGCACATAAGTGTGTGTGTGTGTGTGTGTGTATATATATATATATATATATATATATGCAAGAAACATCATGATGGCAAAACATCATCTCAAGCATACAAAACATTTTATCAATGTCAAAATATAAATCAAATCAAGGGAAGATATCAAGCTTTTCTATGAAATCCAATCAGTTTTATCAAAGTAAAAATATCAATATAAAATAAAAGAAAAGTGAAAATGAAGTTTACTGTACATAAAGAATGCAGTCAGCCTTCTATTATATGTACCTCAGTACATCTACCTTTGTTTCATTTTCTTTCATTCGAGAACAAGCTAAGTAAAACAAAGAAAAATATATACAAACTGCCATTGGACAAACAAAAGAAGATCAAGTAATAAAGTCTGAAAGCAAGAAAACCAAAACAAGTAGCTATTACAACTTAAAAGGAATCAAAAACATCTCAAGTACAGAAGATCTAGCCTGAAGCAGAGGGTGAAGCAAGTAGTATTCATTTTTTGTAAATGTGAGTATAACCTTACAGATTTTTCTTACTGGAAATTATATTTGCATCTATATGCTTGAAAAGTGTGAATGAACTCGTGTATCTTTGGATAAACTCGGGCGGTAACATGTTCTATACTTTAGGTATTTGTGAGTTATGCATGTCAGGATACCCTGTAACAAAAAAAATTGCAG
The DNA here is from genome assembly GCA_030737815.1 of Allium fistulosum. Taxonomy (NCBI): domain Eukaryota; kingdom Viridiplantae; phylum Streptophyta; class Magnoliopsida; order Asparagales; family Amaryllidaceae; genus Allium; species Allium fistulosum. The sequence continues at coordinate 1,117,748,986 of CM060904.1, read as the reverse complement.
CTCTGTTCCTTGAACAAGCTACCATCTTTTAACTTTAAAAATTCTGGATCGTACTACCCATCGATTTTCAGGCTTCGATCCCAATAAAAAACCCAATTTTTTGTGAGTATATTTTATTTTAAAATTAATTTTGTTAGTTGTCAATATGTGTAGGGAGAGAAAAGCCTAGTTTGCAGTAAACCACTATGTTTTGGCCAAAATTCGAATTTCATGATTTAGTCAATTGTTTGGGTGGTCGTGTTTGTCTTAGAAAATGGAGATTTTTAGAAGTAATTTGGCGATTTTTCGTCACGTGTGGAGCGGGAAGAAGAGAGATGATTGGAATTTGGGTTTTGATCAAATTTCGGCGAGGCAAGCATTAATGGTGGTCGGGATTTGGCCAGGAGAAGGCTCGGTGGAGGGGAAGTTCTAGAAAAATGGTGTGGAAATTTCCTGGTCGTCGTGGTGGTCGGTCGAAAGAGGAGTAGGGTTTAGGAGCAGTTTTGGTCATGGATGACTCTCGGGTTGATCGCGACGTCGTGGTGCTTTCTGGTAGGTGCGGTCCCGGGGGATTAGGTCAAGAGGGAGACGGCGAAGCTCGCGGCGAAATTTTGGAGGCCGATGGGGGTTAGTGGCGCCATGGCGAGGTTTTTACGGTGGTTTAAGTTTTTGGGTCTGGGTGCTCGATTTTGAATTAAGAAATCGTGGAGGGTTTCGAGTGGAGGAACGGTATGTCAGGGTCGGCGGCGACTCGAGGGAAGGAATGGGGACTGAAGTTGATGGTCGTAGTTGGCGTACACATGCACGTGTGTGTGTGCACGTTCGGTCAAGCACTTGGGAAATTTAGAGAAGAGGGAAGAACAAGGGAAAGTAGGGAGAGAAGGAAAAGTAGTATGGGCCAGGTTGGACCAATAAAAGAAAAGGAAAAAAAGGAATAAAGGAAAAGAAAGAGAAGAAAAGGGAAGGAAGGGAAGTTTACATATACTTTTATAAGCTAATTTATAATTGGGTACTTTTGGCACAGATCCTTATTAAGGTTCAAAATACACGAAAAGTCCTTCATTAAATTTCAGTGTAAATTAGGTCCCTGTTTTTTATTCATGATTATTGTAGAGCATGATGCAACTTTTCATACAAGTTTTTTTGTACACTGTGAACATAGTGTATGAAAGTTGCTGAAATATCAGCACTTATTTATAAAAGTTGCTAACATTTCAGCAACATTTATGTACACTGTGAGCACAGTGTATGAAAGTTGCTGAAATATCAGCACTTATTTATAAAATTTGCTGACATTTCAGCAACATTTATGTACACAATGTATGAAAGTTGCTGAAATATCAGCACTTATTTATAAATGTTGCTGACATTTCAATAATAATTTTTCTTTGTTTCTAGAAAATAGGGACCGGATTTACAATGAAACTTTGACAGGGAATGTTGCTGAAATATCGGCACTTATTTATAAAAGTTGCTGACATTTTAGCAATAATTGTTCTTTGTTTCTAGAAAATAGGGACCGGATTTACAATGGAACTTTGACAGGGACCCGCTTTACAGTATGAAAGTATGATAGGGATGCCTCCCTAATTTCCACTTTATAATTTCTTTCTTTAACCAAAGGGAATTTCGAATGTATAATTTTAAGTTCAACGATACTATAAATTAATGGGTAACCAATCATACTATTACTTCTTGACTTAAACCTATGAGAAATTAATGATATTTTATAATCTACTATTAGTTAATAAATTCGTTTAATTTGTAATTAATTTAATTAAAATATAAATGAAATGGGCTTACTAAGGTTAATAGTAGAATAAATGATGATATGTTTTTATTTGAAATAATTATCTGCAATTAATTTCCATATAAGAATATTATCACCCTAATTAAATGATTGTTTTATTTTAAACAATTTACCACTTTCAAATCTATTATTTGGATTCTAAGAAAATGGGATCGATCTGGAACCGCCTCAATTTGAAAATCACTTTGAACTTTATGGGGTTTTATTATAGACTTTAACAGGCGGGAATTGGGTTAATTTCACAAATCCAACTATTTTAAATAAGTAACTGTACCGAGTCTTCACTGTGATATTAGTGGATTTCTATAAAAGCGTTGGATATGATCAAATGAAAACTCGCCATATTGTACGAGTTACCCTTGGTTTCAAAGAGTGTATAACTTAAGTATTTCAGATCAAATGGGTTTACTCACGCTGGATTCCAGCCTAACTCGGGTGTTACTTTATTTTAATGCTCGGGTCGGACCGAGTATTACAGATTTTCAGGTTAGGACGCTTTGGATCTTAGGAGACGAGCTGGATGGCAGAGACGTATTGAGTATATTCCACTGTGTATATAGACTATTTTATCTAGTAGTGGAGGACAAGTTATTATAACTGTCCAGATTTATTATACTCTGATATCGTGTATATGTACATTGACAGTTATAGCTTTTCTTGTATAAAATGTTGTTATTTGTATATTATATTTTGTTCCGCTGCGATTGTGAGATTCTGTGCTGTTGTTTTCTGTTCTTATTCTACCTCTTTTTTCTTCTTAACCCTAACTGTTTGGGATTTCCAGCACTCGATTATTCGGCACTCTATACAGTGAACGTATTAGTGTCAATTTTCAGGGTCGAAAATCTTTCGGGCCGTTACACGTTTGGTCTTTGTAATTCTTCTGTATTATTTTAGACAAAAAGCTATACCAGACGTCTGGTCACCTATATGTAGACGTTTGGTACTCTGTATTTTCATTTTTTTTATTTGAACAGAGTAGGTGTGTAGACGACTGGTTTAAAACAGTCAGTCGTTTGAAATATTATTATTATTAAGAATGTAATTATATTGAATACAAAGATAAAGAAACAATTGTTTTTATTGAGTACAAAGGGGAAAGATTTATTTTCCGAATATAAATTGTAACAATAACAAAGTAGTTTAGTTATTCGAGTTGCTTTGTTTGAACGCATTACTTTTTTTCGGATTTGGCTCCATCTTAGTATCTTCCGTGAGCGATTTTAATGGTGACCAATATGGTTGTTTAGGAGAAACATTTGATGGTCCTTCTTCCCACAATCGTTGTGGAGTTAACTTTGTTTCCTTGGAAGGAGTTTCTATCGCTCGAGGAGATTTTTTATGTAAACATTTCTCAGTGGGAGAATGTCCACATATTGCCAATATACATTTTTCTAAGAAGTTTAATTGTCTCCCTTGTCTTCTTTATTCATAAAACTTCTTGTGATTGACACCCATTAATTTGTGTTGGTTATGATATATGTCATCAAGCTTTGTATTTAAAAGACATGAATCAAGATAGAAATCCTTTTTTGATTGTTTCTTGTCTGGCGTATATCCGGTATGGAATGCTGGTGGTGTGGAATATGGAGTAAGTGTTTTTGGTGAAATAGTTACGTTTGTTGAAGATGGTGATTTTGAATCTATTGTTGAGTAATCAGAGGAGTGATCGGAAATTTTTGTTATATATTTGGGGATTTGTTTTAAAATGATGAAGGAGGTGATAATGATAACTCTATTTATATTTGCAGATATCCTATAATTGAAGTTAAGATTTTCCGGTTTGGAGTAAATTGATTGATTGTTTGTTTTAAAAGAAAGGTGTAGGAATTTTGTTTACTCAAAATAGATAGGAAGTTATTATTTATTTTATTTTTTAAAAATGAAGATAATTAACGTATGGTTAGTCATTATCCATGTTATTTTATATTTTATTTTAAGAGTGAATGATTATATAAAGATTTGTCTAGTTTATTAACTCATTATACGAACAAATTCCTAAGTCTTGTCTAAGTTTTATAAATGTTTGTTCATTTAATGGTTAGGTAAATATATCAGCTATCTGATTTTCGATGTTAACAAATTCAAGAGAGATAATTCCCTTTTCTACATTGTCTCTAAGAAAATGATGTTGTATGTCTATGTGTTTAGTTCAAGAATGGTTGATTGGATTTTTAGATAAATTGGTAGCACTAGTATTGTCACAGTATATCAGAGATTTTTCATTTACTTTACCAAAATCTCTAAGTGTTTGTTGCATATAGATTACTTGAGCATAAGCTAAGACAGCAGAGATATATTCTGCTTCACACGTTGAGAGAGAAACACAGTTTTGCTTTTTGCTAAACCACGAAACCAAAGATTGACTGATAAAATGGCAGGTACCACTTGTGCTTTTTCTATCCAATTTACAACCTCCGAATTCTGCATCACTATACGATACGTGTTTGAATGAAGTACCTTTCGGATAGAATAAGCCATAATCTTAATGTTGGTTAAGTAACGCAAATTCGTTTTATTGCTCGATGATGTGAATCCTTTGGTTGAGCGTGAAATCGAGTACACAAGCAAACACTCATCATGATATTGGGTCGACTAGCTGTTAGGTATAATAAGGAACCGATCATACTACGATATGATTTTTGATCATAATCTTTTCCACTTTCGTCTTTGACTAAATATAAAGTTGTGCTCATTGGTGTTGGTTTATTAGAAGTATTCTCCATTCCGAAGCATTTAAGTAAATCCTTATGATATTTTTCTTGATTTATAAAAATACCATTATCTAATTGTTTGATTTGTAATCCTAAGAAAAAAATTAATTCCCCCATGTGTGACATTTCAAACTCATTCTTCATTATTTTAGAAAATTCATTACATAAACTTTCATTAGTCAATTCAAATATGATATTATCAACATATATTTGTCCAACTAATATATCATTATTTTTATGTTTTATAAATAAAGTAGAGCTATTTTGCCTATTTGAAATCCTGAATTTTGTAGATGTGTTTTTAGTCGATCGTACTAAGCACGTGGTGCTTGTTTTAAACCATATAAAGCCTTTTTAAGTTTGAAGACATGATCAGGATATTTCTCGTGAATAAATAACGGAGTTTGTTCTACATAAACATTTTCCTTTGATAAACCTGTTTAAGAAAGCACTTTTAACATCCATTTGAAATAATTTAAAATTGTGATGACATGCAAAAGCAAGTAGAGTACGAATTGCCTCAAGACGAGCTACAGGAGCAAATGTTTCTTCGTAATCAATTCCCTCTTCTTGGTTATAGCCTTGAGCTACTAATCTTGCTTTGTTACGAATAATATTTCCATTTTCATCTGCTTTGTTTTTGAAAACCAATTTTGTTCCTATTACAAATTGATTACATGGTTTAGGAACGAGTTCCCATACATTATTACATTCAAATTGATTTAATTCTTCTTGCATTGCTAAGATCCAAGAATCATCTTTTGAAGCTTCTTTACAATTTTTAGGTTTTGTATTTGAGATAAATGCAATGTGACTCATTTGATTTAATTGATTTCTAGTGACTCGAGAATTAAAATATCCAATTATATTATCCAAAGGATGATTTTTCAATATACGTGAAGGAGATCTTAAAGTATTTTCGTTATTATCGGATGATGAATCATTTATATTATTTGTTATTGTAGTTTGATTTTTAGTCAAGATGTCATGTAACGACCCGTAAATTTCAACTGTTTTAATAACGTAATTAGTTGAAATTTTGTGAATTTTTAAACGATAAAATTTTGAAATAAAAATTTGATATTTGAAATACGTCTAATTAAACATAGCAACTGGTAAATTTTCGTCCAAAAATACGAAAGTTTATTTCGCGCGTAAATTTACTTCAATTTAATCAGTTAAAAAGCAATGAAAATAAAATGTTTTCGGAACCTAAATAATTTTACATAGAAAAATTCTAAACCATCTTCTGAGCAAGATGTCAGTTTGTCGTTTTTCCAAATTCGGACATCTTTGGCTCCGTCGATCTTATTTTTCTGCGTTTTTCTTGCATTTTTCGATAGTAGAAAATTCGAATTTTTATAATTCAACCATACCACCGATATCTGTATACCGTTTTGATCGTCTCTACGTACTGATCTCAGCGGTATATCCACTTCTATGTTTTGAAGTCCAGTACGCCACGGAAACTGAGAAACGGTGTGCCGTATCGGTACCCGTTTACAATTTGCTTTGAGACTTGTCGTTATCCTCCGTGTAATTTAATAGTCATTAGCATTCATATCTTGTTGAATTCAACTTCCTAACTTTTAAAGTTCCAACTTGTTCCATAATAAATGACGTTCCATATGCTTTCGGCTACTCCATGCATTATTTGTTGAAGACTGTGAATTCATATTCACCCGTCCATTCATTCCCCTAATCTTCTCCCTGCCATTAAATTTTGTTTTCTCATTCTGTCACTCAGTTACATTTTTCGAAACTTTATAAATAAATAAAAAAAGCTAGCTTTATCCTCGGAAGCCATCTTTCACCATGCACCTCGACCCTTGGTCGCTCCACTTCTGTCCAGAACCGATGTGCCACTTTCCCCAGCCAAGACGAGCAACAGCAGCTCTAAAGCTTTGTTCTCCATCTTCCTTCGCTGAGAGAATCATCTCGGTCGTGCTCACGTGTCAACCAACAGCGGCCGACAAAACTCAGCCTCCCTTTCTTCCGCCGCGACCAAGCACCAACCGGAACATTGCCTCTATCGCCTTCACGTGTTCCGTTCCCTCCGGCCCTTTTCTTTGTTCAGCCTGCTTACATACGTTCTTTATACATATTATTATATATGTGAGAATAGGTGAGCAACATCTTTATATATAGTATATAGGTTGTTGTTTAAATCCATAAGGTTATACTGTCGTGCAAATGTTTGTTCATACATCAGTTTAATTCTAAAAAGCTTTAGCTTATAGTTACGGTTTTGTTGTTTATATTTACCATATATATTGATTTTTTTTTTTTAAAAAAACTGTTATGAGTATTATATTGCACTGTCTAAAAGGGTATAGTATATAATATTTGAATAGGTATTTGTATATATATGTATGTTCAACGTAAGATGTTTCCAGTAAGCAATTTGTTTTCCTTTGCTTTAAAATATTCGATTTTATAGTAGGGCATATGCTAATATATGTCGTGCTTTGTTTCAGGTTATCCAATTTTGTCGTTTCCATTCGATTTCTAGTACCGAACCAGCTGGTCCGGAGGTCCCCCTTCGCCTATAAGTACGGAGCTAGGGCCTTTGTTATCTCCTACCGAACGAAGCAGTCGAGCCAAATCAGTTGCATAGCCGAACCAGATTGTCTCCCACTGCCGAACCGCTTTAGCCTGCCGAATTAGGTACATAACTTCCCTTCGCCGAACGAAACTTGTATGCATGCCGAATGGGCTCGTGCTATGGGTGCCGAATGAACTTTTTGTGAAATGCCGAATGGGCTTGTGTTATGGGTGCCGAATGAACTTTTCGTGAAATGCCGAATGGGCTTGTGTTATGTGTGCCGAATGAACTGTTCGTGAAATGCCGAATGGGCTTTATACACTTGATTTTTTCACTTCTCATATCCCGAGCGAAATTCCGGACTACGTGTACTTGCTTGTTTACATCCTCTGTTTTAACAATATGTTTTTCTGATGTTGCAGATAATGTCTCGCAAAGCAGAAACTCGATCGGATAAAAAGAAATCCCAGGGCGAAGGAGAATCTTCCGCAGTGCCCCCTGCTCAGTCAGGACCGAAACGTCACGGACCTGTCTCGAGATCACTAGTGGACGGGTACGGTCCCCAGGAGCTTCTGAACTCCCCACCCGATTGCTTTCCCAGCTCCCTCAAGGAGGAGCAGCTCGATGTCATCTCTCGTTCTTTCGGAATCGATAGGGCGTGCATGCGGTTGCCAGGGAGAGGCGTTATGCCATATGACCCTCCCGAAGGGTACTTTGCCTACAGCAGATACCACTGCATGTGTGGTGCCATTCCTCCTCTTAACGCTTGGGTGGCCAGCTTCCTCACATATCTAAAGGTGGCCCCATTCCAGCTTCAACCCAACTCCTATGCTATACTGGTGAGCCTCTTCGTCATTTTCCAGAGGAAGTATGGTCGTGCTCCTTCCAACCGGGAGATCCGGTACTTATATAATCTGAGGGGCTATAAGAAGGGGTCCCCATACATCAGCTTGGAGTCAGCTGTAACCTTCAAGCCGGTCTTGGATCTGTATTCCAAATTCAGCATGTTCAAGAAGGAGTGGTTCTTCGTCAGGGACGAATCTGTTTCTATTCGGCGTTTTACTTCTGGATGTAAGTTGATGCTTTATTTATAATTTCCATTCTGGCTGCGATGCTTCTTCTCATACATTTTCATTTTTGCTAGCGACAGGTGGCTTTGCAGTTGTGGAGACTGATCGCCTGGTTCAGATGGCGGCTGAGATAGAAGCTATTCTCGGGAGATATAGATCATCTGCCTACCTGATCAGAAACGCGACCCTTCTGGGGTATAACTTAATCCTTCCACAGCAGTCAGTAGTCAAGCTGAGGGAAACGGCGGAGGAGAGGGCGGCTGCTCAGGCTAAGGGAGGTGTCACGGTGGAGAGTAGCAAGAGGAAACCTTTCACAAAACCTCCGGCCGTCGGAGGTAAGAAACTCAAGAAGTCGGACGGTCCTTCCCCCAGCAATTGTCCACTTACCCAGGGGAGGAAGATGTGGAGGAGGAGAGAGGTGAGGGTGGAGATGACCGGGAAGGTGGCGACGGTGGTGACGGCATCGGGGCCTTGCTTCTTGGGCAAGCAGGCGAGATTCAGGAGTGGACGGATGATGCATTCCACCAGGCTTTCGAGGGGCTGGACGAGGAAACGGCTTTGATAGAGAAATCTGGGAAAGCAGACAAGGCTGGGACTGGTGTAAGCGAGCCTCCTCAGATTATTCCAGCCAAGGTGGCTCCGACGACTCAAGGTGAACTTTTGACTCCTGCGGGATCCATTTATGATAGGGACTTAGGAATATTTTATGATCCGCTCCCGTCCTGGAATGAAATCCAGGACTCATTGCAGTATCCTACTCCTCCCCAGGGTTTGTACAACCACAGATGTGTTTTCTTTCTTCTTTTAACTTTTAATTTACCGTGTTTTCTCGAATTATGGATCAATGTAAGCTTGTGACACTTGTTCTTCATATCAGGAGCAGGTAAAATAGCCAAGGCCTCAGATCTTCGGCACAGGCTTGAACAGTACAAGCTTTCCAAAGCTTCCGCCAAGCCGAAGTCCTCGACCTACCGTCCCGGTGATGTAGTCGGCTACCGTCCCCTTCTCGGGGTTATTGAAGAGGGTATTCAAAAGAGACAGAGGAGTCATCCCTCATCCGAACCTTCACTTGGTCCTCAGCCCCCAGTTCAGCCTCTTCATGATATCACGGAGGAGGATAGCGAGTCTGCACTCTCTCCGCACCCGTCCGAAAACCCTACCGTTATTTAGATTGATCGTCCTGACTTGGCTCGCAATCCATTTGCGGGTCATCCTGATCTGGATCCAAGTTCCCATGATATTACCTTTGATGAGGTTACTGGTGAGCACCTTCTTCCACGCAATCCCATGGTACGGGTGCTTGATGAGGCTAAGTCCTTAGATCTCGATCTACTTACTACTCGGATAGTTATCATGGGAAACGAGGCCAAGGATAATATTGATCGGGTGGCGGAGGAGACTAGGAAACTGATGGGGCATCATGCCCGGCCGGTTAAGGCTGGAGAGGAAATTGGGAGTGCCAACATCCGACTACGATTGATGGTTTCGGACCAGGCCAAACAGCTTGTTGACCAAGCTATTCAGATTTCCCAGCATGAGGCTGCCTCCGGGCGGTTGAGGAAGGCTATGAAGGAGGCTAGTAAGGCGGAACTGCGGAAGATGGAGGCTGTTTGCAAGGAGCAGATAAATATGGCCATCTTGACAGTGGATGAGGTTCGGAGGGCGGATCTTGAGCGGGTAGAGGAGATGTCGGGGAAGCTTGAAGCCGCAGAGCTTGCTCAGGTTAGGCTGAAGGAGGAGATGGAGGCGATGCGGAGGTCCCTTCAAGCTGACTTCTCGAGATACCGATTGGAGAGAGATGCCGCCGTTGAAAGATTGTCGGCTTCCGAGGCCCGGATAAGGGAGTTTGAGGAGAATGAGGGGATGATGGACGAAATGCTCCAAGACATGTACTTCCAAACCTGGAAGCAGGGCAACCTATCATGGATGGATGATTATCCTAGGGTCATAGCCAAGATCTATCTTCGGGCTCTGGAGGAGGCTAAGGCTAATGCGGATAAAGATGGTGGAGTGGCTTTCAGCATGGATGTGGTCACTGCCCAGTTTGCCAAGGAGGAGAAGGTGGTGGTGAAGGAGGGTATGCGGTTGCTTGCTGCTGAGGAGGCAGGTGTGCAAGTAGAGGATGACGACCAGGATAGTCAAGAAGCAGGTGCTGGTAAGTCTTCCTTTTTTAGTCTCTCCATTAACTTGGTTGCTTCTCACTAATGAATCCTTTCTCTGTCTGGACAAGTGGGCAACAGGACAAGGAAAAAACTCCAATGCAGCCGGCCCCTTGATTATACCTGGAAAAACTCCTTTTGTGGACTTGACAGGGTTGTAGATGTTAGTCTTAAAACAGTAAAGTAGCTTTTAGGTTGTATTATTTTGCTACTTGTAATAAATAGCTCTATTCTTGATGTGTAATTCTTTAACTTAAGCTGATTTTGTCGTTTTCTGAATGTTTGTTGCTATTTTGACATGTCGTATGAGAAACATAGCTATGTATATTCTTGTAATTGAATTGTGTTTGATGTCAGGTTCTGGTTTTAAAACATAATTTCATGACTTGCAATATTAGCGTGTGGTGTGAACAAATTATAGTCATGTGTTTATACACAAAAGAAGAAAATACCGCCTTTCATGTTTTAATCGTAGAAGGCAGTTTTGAATATCTTGTATGACCGAGCATGGAACGCAGTCGAATGCCCTGCCATCCAATTGTGAGTCCCTACACCCACTGGCGAGTATCTCCTACTCTGTATCCTGTACTTTAGGGATTGTTATAGAGGATAGGGGAAAAGCTTTTTAAGTAAAATTGAAATATGTGAAAAAGTAAAACTTCCAATCACGGAAGGCCTTCGATGTGCTTAAGTTCGTGGCAAACGGGTTTTGTAGTCACTTTCCCTAGCTGTGGGTCTTGGAGACATTTGTCACCCATCTTACGCCTCCGCGGGGAGTTAATTCTTTTTTACCACAGCCGCACTTAAGACACATCAGAGCCGAGATCGCGCACAGTAACTACCCGGGCCATTATGGCCCGTAATCGTGGGTATTATTCGATTTACTGTGGCCGGCTAGCGTGGGTGCCGATCGTCAACTGTGAACTGCCCCTGGCTGGCCACACCTTATGTTGGAGCTTATAGTCGGTTCACAGTTGCCGGCGAGCCTAACGCCGTAATGAGCTACCTCGGCTATAGTCGGCCTTCTCGGTGGCTTATAATCGGCTCATTACAGTTGGCTTTAAGGGCCGTCGCGAGCAATCAGTTAACCCGCAGCAGAGGGATGCTGGAGCAAAAGTGTCTCATTGGCGAGGGCATAGATTCGCATAGTACCTGTTAGGTTTTGCCCAGGTGAAGTTGCGCCGTGGAGTGCTTTGAGTGGAAATGCTATACGCATAGTATTTTGTTCAACAGAAAAGGATAAAGTTTAACAAGTAGCCAAGATATAAAGGAAGAAGTTAAAAAAGAGACAAGGTTTTTTAAAGTGGTTCGGCATGAAAAGGCCTACGTCCACTGATTCTCTTTGTTATTTCACTTCATAAGGGCAGTACAAGTTAAGAAAAGTATCGACGGAGGTGCTGGATGTTCCATGCCCTCTGGAACACCTCTCCGTCCACTGTTGACAAAATATAAGCTCCATTGTGGGGATCTTTATGAATTACATATGGTCCATCCCAGATTGGGTCTAGTGCTTCGGGGCGAGGGAAGATTCGCTTGAGGACAAGATCCCCTTCTTGTAAGGTACGATGCTTGACTTTGGAGTTGTATTGTGCTGCCACTTTCTGCTTGTGGGCTGCTGTTTTAAGGACTGCATCATTTCTTCTCTCCTCAACTAGATCCAAAGACATGTGGAGGAGTTCTTTATTCTCTTATGGGTTATAGTGGATCCTACGGTGGGAAGGCACAATGGTTTCAACTGGGAGCATAGCCTCCGATCCGTATGCCAAAGAGAAAGGAGTGTGCCCCGTTGATGTTCTGAAAGATGTGCGGTAGGCCCACAGTGCCGTAGGGAGTTCATCCACCCAAGCGCCCTTTGACTTTTCGAGCTTCTTTTTTATCAGAGTTTTCAGAATTTTGTTGACTGCTTCGACTTGTCCGTTTTCCTGGGGATATGCTACGGATGAGAAGCTTTTATGAATTTCGTGCTCTCGGCACCAGTTGGCGAATTCCTCGCTGTCAAACTGAAGTCCATTGTCTGATATGATTTTGAGTGGGACTCCGTACCTGCATAGAACAGTTTTGATCAAGAAGTTAATAACTTTTGCTGAAGATACTTTATTCAGAGGTTCCGCTTCCACCCATTTGGTGAAATAATCAACTGCCACTATAGCATATTTGGCCCCGCCTCGGCCCATTGGTAGCTCGCCGATTAAGTCAATTCCCCATATTGCGAAGGGCCAAGGGCTGGTCATTTGAGTAATCTCAGTTGTTGGTAGCCGCAGAATCTTAGCAAATTTTTGGCATCTGTCACACTTTTTGACGAAATCTAAGGCGTCCTTGCTTAAGGTGGGCCAGAAATATCTGTATCGGAGTATCTTTTTTGCTAATGTTTGCCCTCCGGTGTGATCTCCGCAGCTCCCCTGATGGATGTTGGATAAAATTTCCTTGGCTTCCCTCCCAGCGACACACCTTAATAACGGGTTATAGAATCCGCGCCGATAGAGGATGTCTTCTTGTATTGTGTAGCGGGACGCTTTCCTCAAGATTTTCTTGACTTCGTTACGCCCATTGGGTAGTGTGCCACTTTGTAGGTAGTCTCGGATGGGAGTCATCCAAGTTGATTCTTCGGTTGCAGCTATCAGATTCACTTGCTCAAAACTTGGGGTCAGTTGCTTGGAGATGGTTACTGCCCCGAAGATGGTGATGTCTCTCACACTTGCTTGCTTTGCCAATTCGTCGGCCTCTCGGTTCTCTTCCCGAGGGATGTGTTTGACTAAGTAATGGTCCAATCGGCTGAGAAGTAACTTGGTCTTCTTTAGATATGCTATGAGTCGTTCTTCTCGAGCTTGGAATTCTCCTAGTATTTGATTAACAATAAGTTGAGAATCGCTATGAAGACACAAAGAATTGGCTCCGATTTCTATGGCAATTTCTAGTCCGGTTATCACTACTTCGTATTCTGCATCGTTGTTGGTGGCAGCGAACTCCAACCTTATAGCATAGTGCAGTTTGTTTCCTCTGGGAGTGATTATTACCACACCTGCCCCCGAGCCTTGTTCGTTTGATGCACCATCCACAAAGACATTCCACTTGATATCTTCTGCTATTTCCAACTTCTCCTTATCTTCGTTGGTAGTGAATTCTGCAATGAAATCAGCCATGGCTTGTCCCTTGATGGCGGTGCGAGGGTGATAGGTGATATCATACTGACTTAGTTCAATGCACCATTTAAGTAGTCGCCCAGAAGTGTCGGGACGATGGAGTACCTGCCTCAGTGGTTGATCAGTCAGAACTTTGATGGAATGGGACGGGAAGTAGTGACGCAGCTTTCGTGAGGTGATAGTAAACAGTATGCTAGCTTCTCAAGTTTAGGATATCTGACTTCCGCCCCAGTAAACCTTTTGCTGACGAAGTAAACTGGCCGTTGCGTGCGGTTGTCTTCCCTTACCAAGGCAGCGCTTAGGGCGTGAGATGACACAGCAAGGTATAGGTATAATTCTTCGCCTTCGCTTGGAGTCGAGAGTACCGGTGGTTTCTGGAGGTGTTCGATTAGGTTAAGGAAAGCGGTTAAGCATTCGTCAGTCCATTCGAACTTTCCTTTGTCTTTCTTTAGAGCTTCAAAAAAGGGGACGCACTTGTCCGTTGCCTTGGAGATGAATCGGCTTAGGGCGGCCACTTTTCCATTTAGGCTTTGCATTTCCTTCCGAGTGGAAGGTATCTTGATATCCCTTAGCGCTCGGACTTGTTCAGGGTTTGCTTCTATTCCTCTGGCATGAACGATGAATCCTAAGAACTTTCCTGATGACACTCCGAAGGAGCATTTTAGTGGATTCAACTTCATTCCATATTGTCGAAGTACTTGAAACATCTCGCCTAGGTGGCTTACGTGATCTTTGACTTTCCTTGACTTTACCAGCATGTCATCCACATATACTTCCATAGTTTGTCCTATTAGCCCTGCAAACATCTTGTTGACGAGGCGCTGGTAGGTGGCTCATGCATTTTTAAGTCCGAAAGGCATTACCTTATAGCAGTATAAACCCCGGTCGGTGATGAAACTAGTGTGGTCTTAGTCAGGAGCATGCATAGGAATTTGGTTATATCCTGAGTATGCGTCCATAAAAGATAGGAGCTCGTGCCCAGCTGTGCTGTCTACAAGTTGGTCGATTCTGGGAAGTGGGAAGCAATCCTTTGGGCAGGCGTCGTTTAGGTTGGAAACGTCAATGCAGGTTCGCCACTTCCCATTAGCCTTCTTTACCAGTACCGGGTTGGCGATCCATTCCGGGTAAATAGCTTCTCGTATGAAGTCATTGGCGAGTAGATTCTTTACTTCTTCATCGAGGGCTACTGATCGTTCTGCCCCCATACTTCTCTTTCTTTGTTTTACGGGCGCCTTGGTAGGATCAATGTTTAATATGTGGCATGCTATATCGGGGGAGATTCCGGTCATGTCAGCGTGTGACCACGCGAATACATCCAAGTTGTGGCGGAGAAAATCGATGAGTTGTTCCTTCAATTCGGCCTTTAGTTGGGACCCAATTTTCAATAGTCTACTTGAGTCGTACTTGTCTACAGATATAAACTCCATAGCCTCTGCAGGCTCGGCGGTGGCCTCCTCCTCTTTGTCCCTAGGGTCTAATTCATTGAAAGGGTCGCTGGTATATCGAAGAGGAGGGGCTTTCTTTAGTTGCTATGCTTCTAGACTTTTTGTGCAGAGGGCAATCTCTACACCCTTCCCTTTATCCTTCCTATGGTTGTTGCGAAGTTCAGTCACATAGCAGTCTCGAGCAACGTCCTGGTCTCCTTCCACTTCCCCTACTCCATTGTCTGTTGGAAATTTCATCTTTAGGCACCATGGGGCTAGCACAATTTGGAAGTCAGACAAGGATGGCCTTCCTAAGAAGGCGTTGTAGGCCGAATGGTTTTCTATTAGCACAAACATCTGTTTCCGTACAGCGGAGCGGGGATGGCTTCCAATCTCAACAAAGAGGTCCAGTTGCCCGAGGGGCATCTTCGCATCTTCAGTGAAGCCGTGTAGTGGTTTATCGCAGGGAGATACATCCTTCATTGATAGCTTCATTTTGTCGAATGCGTGTTTGAACAGGATGTTTACTGAGCTTCCAGTGTCTACCAGGATTCGGTAAACTTTGGCGGGACCAAGTCGGGCAGAGATGACCATGGGATCCATGTGAGGGTACTGCCTTCCTTCTAAGTCATGCTTACCGAATGTGATGTCATCACTTTCTTTCCGCTTCGGGTGGCGTTCTTCTATAACTGAATTGACATAGTCTTTATTGTCTCTAAGCGACTTTCCGTATCTTTCCATCTCTTTCCAGCTTTTGTCTGCGATGTGCGGCTGCTGCGGCGTTGAATCTGGTTAGGTATTGCTGCAGCTTCTCCCCAGGTTTCTGTTTGACGCTGGATAAGGAATAAGCGTCCTTAGGTTGCTCCACATGAATGCGGAACTGACTGATAAATTTTTCTTTCAACATTTCCCACGAGCTGATGGATCCCTGGGGTAGATGACAGAACCAGGAGGTAGCAAGATCTGCTAAGAAGAGTGGAAAGCATTTGCACAGTACTCCCTCTGTCGCCCCACTCATGAGCATATGTTGCGTGTACCTCTGTAAGTGTACAACGGGGTCGGAGGTCCCTTTGTAGGGTTCCATTGTTGGCATCTTCCATTCTCGGGGGGTGATAGCAATTTCGATATTGCGGGCGAAAGGGCTGGTTACCCTAGCGCCTATCCCTCGATCTCTTTGCTCCCGTTGGACACACTCTCTGAATAAGCGTGCCATCCTTTCATCAGAATTTGGAGCAGATGGAAATGAGTTTGGTTCTGTTCTGTGGGATTGATTCCGTCCAAATGACCTGTAGGGATGGTATCGTCTATCATTCCTCATATTTTCCAATGGCTGCCTTTGATCTTCTGGGAGCATGCTAGGGTCAGCTACAGTTGGCCCTTGCCTTGATCTTACCCTGCCGGGTTCTGATCTAAGCACTTCCTCGGGTCCAACTTCGGGCTGGACTCTAGCTCGGCCCCGTTCACCGGCGTTTCCGTGGTTAGGCAGTATGACAGGCTCAGCTACAGTTGACCTCCATCCAGTACCTCCCCCGTTGAGTTCGGTACCAAACGTTTCCTCAGGCCTAACTTCAGGCTGTGCTCGGTCTCGACTCCTACCATGGCTACTTCTGCCGTTAGCTCCTTCGAAGAAGGAAGATCTTTGTTGTCTCTGAGATTCTCCAGACTGGGACTCGCCCCATGATTCAGTGTTGCGGTTGGATTCTTCAGCGTCCCTTAAGCGTGACATGAGATGGTCCACCAAGGCTTCCTGCTGGGACGTGAAGCGGTTAGTTACTTCAACCACAACTCTGTCCAAATCTGCCCTAGTAATTGCCGTAGTCTGTTCTGTGGCAGGAGTGGTTGGGTTAGCCTGTCCTTCATTTGTTACTGTTGCTGGAGGAGGATGATTTACTTGATTCGTGACAGCTGGATCTGGAAGACTGCTGGATGCGATGTTTTTTCCTTTGTTAACATCTTTTCTCTGTTTGGGAGGCATGTTTTCCAAGTGGCGGACGATGCTGTTAGGAATACTTTTAAGTGGATGAAGCTGAAGCTTCAAGCTTCTAGCTCTCAATGAAAGCACCAAAAATGTTTGCACAAAAAATGGACAAACACCTCAAAGTTGTATGATTTAGTAGATCTTATGTCGTTCTTAGTGATTTGGGTGATTTATGCAAATATATGAAAAGCAGGGACTAAACTGTAAAAAGACACGAAGATTTATAGTGGTTCGGCCAGAATGTGCCTACGTCCACTTTATATGTTATTTTTCTTCTCTTGTTTTGATTACAAATACAAAGCTTTGATATCAGTAAAAGAAAGTTGTTTGAAAGTTCTCTCCGTGCTTGAGCTCTAAAAACTTGTCCCCATTGTTGTACCCCTGCCCCTCTATTTATAGAGTGAGGCTGGGGGTAGGGGTCTTGGATGTGTACAGCTGCTGATGGGCCTGGGCTGACGCGACCTGGCATGGTAGTGTTGGTTCGGAACGTCTTGGTCCGGTAGTGGGTGGTCCGGTAAGAGCTAGGTTGGGTGGCAGCTAGGAGACGGTTGGTCCGGCAGTGGTAGGATGAGCTTGGTCCGGCAATGGTAGGAGAAGCTTCGTCCGGTAGTAGTAGGAGGAGCTTCATCCGGTAGTAGTAGGAGGAGCTTCATCCGGTAGTAGTAGGAGGAGCTTCATCCGGTAGTAGTAGGAGGAGCTTCGTCCGGTAGTAGTAGGAGGAGCTTCGTCCGGTAGTAGTAGGAGGAGCTTCGTCCGGTAGTAGTAGGAGGAGCTTCCTCCGGTAGTAGTAGGAGGAGCTTCTTCCGGTAGTAGTAGGAGGAGCTTCATCCGGTAGTAGTAGGAGGAGCTTCATCCGGTAGTAGTAGGAGGAGCTTCATCCGGTAGTAGGGACGGTTCGGCATTGCTGTGGAGGTGAGATGGTTTGGTAAAGTTGGTTCGGCGAGAGTTGGTTTGACACCGAATGGTTCGGTGGCTCCTTTTTCATCTGGACTTGGTAGTGATAGAAACGTACCCAACATGGGGTAATATATATGTTTCGAAAAGGGAATACGTGTTTCAAACTTTGTCTTCCTAAAAAAAATCTTTTTATTATGAAAATCTACACGTGTACATGTAAAGTTATGTTTGAACTATGCAGTGCAAGTATATATAGTTTAAAATATGGGAGCACTCAAGATATAAACATACCGTTCTATATTTATACATTAGATTTCTGTATATATAGTGTTGCATAACTTTGTGTGTAACCTGATTTTGTATGGTCTGTAAATTAGAGGTTATGAGTGGGTTTATATAAATTTTTAATATGTAAGTATTTTGCACATAGTTTACAGGAAGGTATATATGAGTGCAATACTATATAAATTTCTATCTATGTGTTCAGGTAGTCCTACTCTTACATGTTTTATAAAATATAATAGTATGTTGATGTTAGTATGTAGGCAGGTTGACTGGTAATATGAAAGTATATGTACACACTGAGGCTTTGTAGTATGTTGGGACTGTGTGTATAAATATTTTAATAAGGTTTATGTATGTTTTATATATATGTGACCCGTATACTTGAGTTGTAGCGGGGTTTGTTTTATTAAAGATATGCGTTGTTTACCGCGTATACTCATATAGGTAGATTGGCATGCTAGTCGATTTTAATATAAATATTGTATATATGTATGTTATTTTAGAATATGTATTTTGAGTCAAGCAATGGGTTGTAAGATAGTATATAAACATATAGTTTTATATGTTGCGTACAACCTGTTCGATTTATGTCTATGCAATATATGAGAGTGTATATAGCTATGTGAAATAAAGACTATACAGTTTATCCAAATTTTATATTATAAAGGCCATAAGGACTATACAGTGTATATAAATTTGTAAGCCAGGCAGGTTAGTGATAACATGTATCAGTTTATAACTTGGTTAGTTTTATATTAAATCTGAAGGAGTGTCTTTTCGTACGTGGGTGAGTATATATATAACTGTGCCATATATGTATTAGATTTTGTAAAAAGGGTCAAAAAAAATTATATATATTTTAATTGTTTGTTGAAAAAGTGCACGTGTACAGTATACACATTATATATGGGCCTGTAGTGTATATATGTTGAAGTATTATTGGGATTTAATATTGATTTGATCTAAGAATAAATATATATGTTTAAATTGATATATATGTATTTTATCTCATTTTCATCAATCTCGTGCCATCCTGACTTACAAATTCTATATCCAATCTATCGCAGTGGTTCATAGCCTGTTGCTGTCCCGATAGTTAGTATTCATATTCGTATTCGTATCTGTGTCATCTCCTGTTCTCTCTAGCCTCGAAAGGTGAGCACTCACTCACGATTAACATTCTTTTATTTATTAAATCTGATTTCAATTGAAACGACAATTGAAATATGCTGCTGTTAGTTAATTACACCGTTATATATGCTATTGCCTGTATCAGTTCACCTGTGACATCTGACACCATTATCTGTTAATTATTTATGCGATGATAATACAGTTTGGCTGATAATTGATTGATTGTTGATGTTTATATTGGACATTAAATTGTTAATGTTAAAATGATAAATAGTATGCAATTGAAATTGATATAGGATAGTTAAATGTTAAATTTGATTAAATGACATTTGTATAATATGACCCATTTAACTGTCAAAATTTATTGACACGTAGGATTTGTTTAATTACATCCTGAACCACTGAATGTATGTTGTTAAATTGATGATGTATGAAATTGTAATAGATGACAAGTGAAAACTATAATGTAATAATCTTTAATCTACATGAAATGATAGTGTAGATTCTAGAAATAATTATATTAATTCGTACAAATAACAATGCGAATTAATACGGTTATTTCGGGATTATTTGAATTGATTATTGGATTGTTATTGTTGTTGTTATTGCTTCTTTATTTACTTTGACACCATCCCAGATATCACACTACAAGTTCCCTTTGTTATGCTTTGAATTTGAATTAAATTGGAATCGGGTTGAAATGATAAATACCCAAAATTGAACTTTGACCTAGGATAGGAAATTAAATAAAACCCGATTGGTCAATAATTTGATTTAAAAATAAACGAATATTTTATTTGAATAAAGAATATGGTTTTGAAATAAAGTTGAAATTTGGATTTTTATGAAAGGAAAATGTTAATATTTAATAATCTGAAACAAAAATATTAACAACGTAATTGATGAAAAGAATGTTGTTAAATTTGAGAAATTATAATTAAGTTTGAAATTATTAAAATTTGAAATGATTTAATAATTAAGTTTGAAATTATAATTAAGTTTGAAATTATTAAACTTTGAAATTATTTAATAATTAAGTTTTGAATTATTTAATAATTAAATAAGATTGAATTATTTAATGATTAAATTGAATTGAAATTCTTTAATAAGAAAAATTGAACTTTTGAATAAGTGAATTTTACTTCGTAAATAATTGAAATTGAGTTTTCTTTATTAATTAAGTTTTGGAAAATTATTTAAGAAGTAAATAAGTGAAATTGAATTTCTTTAACAAGAAATAAAATGTGATTTATTAAAATTGATGTAAGACTTGAAAATTAAAGGATTTGATTTGATGAATTTAATTTAATTCAAATTGTAAGTTTTGAAATAAGGAAGTTGAATTTAAATAATGGATTTAATGAATTGGAAATTTAACAGAAATTGTTTTAAATGAAAATTTACTTAACGAACATTGAATGAAATTGATAAATGGATTTAAATTGATTTGAATGTTAAATTAATTTAAATGATTTCGGAATGAAACTTATATACGAATTTGAATAAATATTTGAATTGTTTTAAATAGAAATTGAAATTGAATTATAAGATTTTGAAATGGTGAATTTGGAAGTTTTGAAACGAAAATTTTGGAAATTTATTTCGAAAGACAAATGAAATGTGATTTTCAAATTCTAATTGAAATTGAATTTGATTTGGTTTGGAAATATATAAACGACCAATCGGTGAAATAATTACGGAAGTTATTAAAGAGACCGGGATCGGATATGGACATACTCTCTGTCGATACCGAAAACCACTTTAATAACTAACATTCGCGGAGTGTTGATCCAGAATGAAGTGGTTGGAATGATGAACGTGATGACTGAAGAAAGAGAATGATAATGGATAGCCTTGACACTTGTGTCAAATTGGAAATGACTAAAACAGGAGCCGTGCCGGGCCAATGGAGGATTAGCTACCTCAAGTGGACACACTTCTTCGAACTACTTATTACTTGTTGTCGATTGGTGCACCCTTGATTTTGGGAGTGTTGTTTCACGGTGTTGCGGGCGCTGCGGCGTTGCGTTCTCACCAGTCCGGATCAGGCAAACGGTAGTATCACTACCTTGGGTATTGCCTCATGTGCCTTGTCATACTTGTATTCCATTTATACGCGACCACTACGATTTTGATTTGTACCTTTAGTATATGGATTGCCCTCTGGTGACTTCCGGTTTTGGGGAAACTACGGTCTTGTATATGCTTTTGGGAATATAAAAATGTGTTAAGGGGGATAATGGTAACGCCTTAACACTATTTTGATATCTTATTATTACTGATAGACATTATCTACTTATCGTAAACTACTACATAGTAGATAGATTAACGGATCCTTAAAGGATGGTTATTCCAAACATCCTTTGAGTTACTTGTATTTCAATTGCTATTTCACTTGAGTTGGATTTATTAATATAAGAATGTTAATCCTGACTCGAGTGTCTTGTGTTTTTGCTTTACGCTCGGATCAGACTGAGTGTATCAGTATTCGAGACTCACCTTTGGAGTTGGAGCTTTGCTTGAAGATCCAGCCATCTATTCTGCTTTCAGTATTCGATGATTTCAGTGATGTATTCTGATTTGTATCTGATGTATCGTATTTCTCTTCTGTTGTAAACTCTGATGTAACTTATACATTTATATAGTAGCTTCATGAACTACTATCTCTTTTATTTCCGCTGCATTTATTACTCTGTGTTTGTGCTCTGTGATTATTTATTTACTGTATATGTTCAGTTTTGCCAAATTTAAATTAACAACGCGGTATTTTGAGCAATTCAATTCCGGCATGAGTGTCTACCTATACACTTATAATGGATGCGAATGGTCCAAAATATCGGGTCGTTACAGTTGGTATCAGAGCTTTGGTAGCTCTAGGCAAAACTTAACATATAGGGTAAATGTATTTACAGAATCACTCTCATTCGAGTTTCAATCTCTTCCCTTGACTCAATTCCTTTGAATTTTGGAACGTTCCCCTCGGTTCCGAAATTCATTCGTGTCCTTCACTATTCGTCTTCTTTCAAATTCTAGAGCACCCCATAACTCCATTTTGAACGATATCTATAATAGATCGGCGGTCTCGCCAATCTTCGAATGATTCGTAAAGGAGCAAAACTCCTTTACAATAGGCATTGATTTACCGGAGATTTCTGTATCCTCGGTTTACGATGCTATCTATTCCCTGCTATACTTGAATTCTATCTCTTGAGATCGAGTGTTGATTTACCTCGGAATTCAGCATCGATCTTATTCTTGAAGTTACGGACGACCCGGTTAAGGTTGCCCATGAATTAAATAAACTCATCCATCTCCCGATTGTGATAATTGAATTATCTTATCTTTTGTTTCAAACTTATTTTCGAATCAAAATTCTCTTTGATTTGAGCCCATCAAATTTGAAACCCTATCCTTATTTTGAAAATTCATTCCTGTATCGTCGAGCAAAGAAATGTATTTGTAAACTAATATATATAAATGTTTTAATTGATGTTGTGTTGTTTGAGTTGTTGACGTTGATTTGGGTTTCCGATCGATTCGTCTAATCAACGCTATCGATAGGATTTCCAAAACACTTGAACAGAGCAAACTGACACAATATTATTTTCAAATTTGGCAAATGGAATAAATTTGTATGAATATATTATAGATATATATAAGTAAAATTTTCTAAAATTTAATAAGTTAATTAAATTGGTTGTTGAAATGATAATAATTGATTATCACTTATTGTTCTATAAATGAATTTTAAACATGGGTTATAAACTGATTTGAAATTTAAATGAATTTAATTCAGAGATTTGAGAATTTAGTTTCCGGTGATTTCGAACTTCGGTTTTAAAATTTTAAAGTATATATTATTGAAAGTGTGACATCCCGGAATTTCGAGGAATTTAAAATGCGATAATCTCTTAATTAAATTATTTAAAATTGATTAAATTGTTATTTTCAAATATAAATAACCAATTAATTAATAATGGGATGTTTTAAAATTGGATTTTAGATTGATTTTTAAATCAGAATAATTAGTCACAGATTTAATCTGTGTTATTGTATTAATGGATTTAAATAGTCCTATATATTCTAATTTAATAAGTGTTATATGGATGTGTATATTTATATGTTTAAAGAAAAATTTTGATTTGGGAATTTAATATAAAAGAGTTCCAATTTAATTATAACAAAATCTATTTTTAACTTAAATAAAATTCCACTTATTCACTTTAGATTTATATATAATAATTTGATGTAATTTTAGTAATAATGTTCAAGTTGAATGAATCTTGGTAATATTAAATATAAATATAAAACATATATATATATGGTCTAAAATGGAAGTAAGTATATAAACTTATAAACATAAGAACTAACATATTTAACTTAAGTAAAAAAATAGAATAAAATAAATAAATATAATTGTAGTGTTGGTAGTTAAGATTAAAATAGAAAAATATACTCTAGTTAAATACATTGAATTATAAATAGAAATACAAATAAGTAAACATGTAACACTAGAATTTAATTCACAAGCTAACACATAATACAAACATAACACTTTATAAAAGCTTAAGTTAAGTCCAGAATTGTATATACATACTATCACCATACATTTGCAAGTAACAGGTCATAGCAAAGCTAAATAAATATGCTATCACCTTATATCTCTAAGTAACAAGTCAAAACAAAGTTAAGTAAAAATAAGTCAAGGTATTAAGTTTAAACTAAATAAAAGATGTACAAAGTAATAAGTCAGAGTAAAATAAAAAGATATACAAGTTGTACCTGCAAAGTGAAATAGATATGTACACTTGAATTGTAATAAGATGTATACAAGATAAACAAAGCTAAATAAATATCTGTACTTTGGCCTTGAGACTTGCAGGCAAAGAAAAGAGGCAAGATAACACAAGTACTATACGAATGGAGCTAGAAGATATGTATGACATGCTTAATAAATGACTTGTACAAAATGTCTTCCTTTCAGCCTCCTTAACAAAAAAAATCTCTGATCAACCTTTGTACAAATACAACTATCAGCACACTTGTTTTCTAAATATCCATCTTCTTTTTATTTCGTTCATTTAAACAATGCAAAGAAAACAACAAATCAGCCTGTAACCATTTCAAAAGCTTGTGATATCTTCAAGTTACAACCTGAGATCAAAAAAATCAAGTTTCAAAGTTTTAAAACAAAACATTGTCTCTGGAAAAAAAAGAAAACCCTGCTTGCAAACCTTCTTCTTCAACCTGGAATCAAAAGTTTCAAGTTTCAGTTCAAAATGAACCTCAGCCTGTAGCATCTTCAAGTTTTCAGCATGAACTCAAAGTTTTAAACAAAACATTTTTCTCTGGAAACAAAACAATAGAGATATTCAAGTTTTCAAATTCAGTTGCAAGCACTCCAGTTTAGAACAAAGAAAGCAAGCTCTCTGTTTCCCTTTCCCAAAGTCAGGTGAGTAAACATCTTTACATAAAAATGTTAATATGTTATTGATGGTTGTTTGTGAAATATTTGGGATAGTAATGATTTGCATGAATATACATAAGCATAGAATTATGTGGTATAATGGCATTCATGTGTATATGCTTCTGTCTGGAAAATTTTTGTGATGTCCTGTACTTCTCTATAGTGATACAGAGAGTAATCTTTGTTTCTAAAATTTAAATTATTTTAACAGGATATGGTTAAGCTTAAATATTTCCGTCAAATAAAAGAATTAAACTTGATAGAAATTATTAGAAGCTGTTAAAACTATTATAGGGGAGAATACTACCACTATCTTTGTTCACAGGGGATTCAATGACCAATTGATAAAATTCAATTGTTGTAAAATACTAGTTCAAGCTTATAACTGGGATTCTCACTAAAATTAAGATTTTTAAGTCTAAAATTAAGATTTTTAATACAGTGTTTCAAGAGGAATTTGAATTCGAGTAAAATTTGCATCTTCCTAAATTTCTAACATTCGAACCCATTTAAAATCATGAAAATCTATTCGAAGCTTGTTCGAACACCCTGGATGTTGAGAAAATTGTCCCAGAATTTTTCTGTTCCATAAATCAAAGGGGTGGGATCGAAATAGGGTTTTGTTCAAGCTATTGGACATGACTGTGGATGTGACGAGTTCGTCTTCTCTACATAACCGAGCTTCACATAACTCTAGAGGAGGGTTGTTTGGTGTGTGGTCATGGTGTGTATGGAGTTTGGACGTCTCCGGTGGCCTGAGCAGCGCTGACGAGGAAATTTACAAAGCGACAGTGGTAGTTTTCTTTGATCGAGGTAGCTCGATTTCGCCTGTGACATTGGAGGGTGGTTCTGGGTGGTCGAATGGCAAGGATGGGTGGAAGGCGACTTGTCGTAGGCGAGCTTGGGGGCTGGATGGTCGGCGGTTGCCGGTGCACGTGCACGCATGCTTCTATGTATCAGGTGGTTGGGGAAGATGAAGTTTGGGTTGTTCGAGTTGTTGTGGGAATCGACTCGTGATGGTCTCGGGGTTTTATGGGTTTAAACTCGAGTTCGTGCTCGAGTGTTTTTGGGGATGGCAGGGATCAAGTTTTGAAACTGTAAATTTAACTAAGTACTGAGATCAGGGGAAGAAATGGAGAAGACTCGGGGAGAGCTACGAGTAGTGTTCGGGTAGGACCCGAAGTAGCCAGAAACCCAGCTTTGTGAAAGTTTTAAAATACAAGATTTTGTAATATAAAGCAAAATTTGTTAAACGGCATGTATAACCTTTCTTAGTGAATGTAAATGATTCTTAACATTCGTTAAGAAGATTTTAAAATTTATTTAATTCAAAATTTCCGTTTAAGTAAATTTTAAAATCAAGGGCTTTAAAAATGTAAATTATATTTAAGATAGTTTTTATCTTAAGTTAAAGATGTGTATTTCTTTCGAACTGGTTAAGTTAATTTGGAGATTAAATGTAATTAATTAATTTAATTAGTTAAGAATAAAAGTTAATTAAGTTAAGAGTAATTAATGATTATGATTTATTAACTGATAATTAGAGATTAGTGAAATTTGAAATTTATTAATTAAGAAAATTAAGGTTGATTTAATTGTAAATAAAAATACTTAGTTGTAATTAAGTTTTATTGATAAATAATTTGGTTTTATTTATCAATAAATGAATAAGAAATAATTAATCTACGGAGATCAATTAAAAAGTAAATAAATTGTTATTAAGTTTATTAATTGAGATTTATTTATTTATAATTAAAGGGTGATAAATCTTCTGATAAGATTAATTAAATTGTTTTACGGAATGAATTACAAATTGTAATGAATCAAATAAATGTGACTGATTCAGGAAAAATCTAATTGTTAATTAATTAAAGATATTCATGTGATGTTGATTAAGTATAAATACTCAAATGAATTGAATCGAGAAATTACTTAGCAAAGTAAACAATGTATAAATACTGGAATGCAATTAATTACTTAACGGGAAGTAATCAAAGTAGGATTACCTTAAAGAAGTAATTACAGATTTATTACTTAGGGAAATAAATCAAAAGGATTTATATAATTAATTAAGGAATTAATTAATTAAGATAAGTAATTTCAGGATGGAAATTCCTGTATATGATGTAGGTTGATAAATAAAAGTGATTAATGGAAATAAATTAATTAATGAAATTAATTAGGGTATAATGCAATTTATTTTAGTTAATTAATTAATGGAAATAATTTATTAAGTATTATTAATTAATTAATTAAATGATTTATAGTTAATTACTGTGAATGGTTAAAGATACTTAATTTGTGAAATTATTTAAAGGTAATTATCTGAATGTAATTAAAGATTAGTTAATCAAAGGTGATTAACTGGGATGGAAATTTGGAGAATGATTAATTAATTAAATTGTAATTAATTAATGATTTTGTAAGCAGGATTTATAAGATGAAGTAATTAATTTAATTCACTTTAAATTAATTTAGAAAGAAGTAATTAATTTAATTCATTTTAAATTAATTATAAATGGTGTGATTGTTTATCCTTGCTTATGAATGGATGGATGATATTGTTTGCCTTGAATGGTTTGAATTCCCAGATATGAATGTTGTGTGATATGGATTATCTATTTATGATGATATTGTGAAGTATCTATCTGTGATGTTGTGAATTATCTATCTGTGTATAAAGTGATAATGGAATTTAATTGTTTTAACTTTAAAACAACTTGGCCTTAAAAGACACGGTTTGGATTCGATGAGACCGGAATCGGGTTTCCGTATACCGGGATTCCAGGTCTGGAGACCCGAATACCACATCGATCCAAAATAACGTTAGGTCGTGAAATTCAAATGGAGCAAGTGAAGACTCGAGGTATAAGAACTATTCGTCAGTATAACTCTGTGGGTGATTCCGTAATGAGTTTGACGAAGATAGTACTTATAGATTCGAGATGGTGGTTCAGAATGCAAGGGTTATTGTCGTTAACTCTGAGGGTGATTCCAAAATGAGTGTAACGAGATAATGCCTTCGGTTTCGTTCGAACCCGGAACGAACTTGTATGGATTGAATGCTTTCAGAACATCGTCAGGCGGACGATGAGCATTCTAAGTGATGAGTTCTATTCAGGTAATCGTGACCTCAAGCCTCATCAACCGGGAATGGCTAAAACAGGGGAGGTGCAGCAAGGCTCCGTGGGTAGCTCCCACTGGGGAGTAAGGTCATCCCTGTCTAGATGTCCCTTTTTATTTCGGCTTAGTGGTGCGGTTGATGATCACAACCGTGGGATGATTTTATTTGGAACTATCCAGTAAGGGATGGGTCCGGCCTTGTGTTGCAGGGGAGCGGGCGTACTCCCCGGTACTCTGATCTAGGCCAGGTACTGTGACGGGCGGTACCCCAGTAGCCCTGCCATTGTATGGAATCCAAAATCCAATAAGTGCCATCGATTTTGATTGTAAACCTAGTATGCTGGAATTTAATCATGTAACAATTTCGGCTATTTTCTATTTACTTGAAAACCCTAGACACTATTATAATATCACTGGATTTCCTATTAAATGTTTTGGTTAGCGTAAGGTAAAAACTTTTCCATGTTTATGTGTGGGAAGTCTTACGTGATACCTTTTGTTTCCAAAGGATTTTTAAAGTTAAGCAACTTTAACCGTTTACTCATACCAGACCCATGTCTGACCCGAAGTTTATTTCTGTTTTTCATAAACTCTCGGGTACCCAAATTTTTACGGGTAGCCAAGGGATTCAGGTTAGCTTTGACGAATTCTGAAGGAGCAATGGAGCAGGAGGCTTCAGCGTGTATATATATATATATTGGTTCCGCTGTGTAGTGTTGTCCGTGTATTTCCGCTGTGTTGTATCTCTGTGATGTGTGCGTTGTATTAACTAGACAGGTGTTTATAACTGTCTAGTATGTGCTGTGTGAACTATGTAACTCTGATGTATATGATACTATGTAGTCCTTTATGTGATATATTATATTTTATTCGTTCCGCTGTTGAGATTCTGTTGTTGTTTCTTCTTCTTCTCTATCTTTTCTACTTTCTCACCTCTTTCTTTTCTTCAAAACGATACGATTTCCTAGGCATAGGAAGCCGGGTCGTCACAGTTGGTATCAGAGCATTAGGTTGAGTGAATACCTAGGCTCTGGAGTGGTGTCTATCCTGAGAGAGCGTACTTGTAATTTTTATCTATCTATATATATATATATATATTTATTTCTACCTGTCGGTTGGGATACCCATTCGGGTTTTCCAATATAAGTATAAAGGTAGATAGGGTAATGGTGTGTATAACACGACTACCAATGGTTAGGAGTGTATCTACCGAGACGGTATTGGGTCTATAGTCTGTCTCGAGTGAGCTTTGTTTGATGTAAGGATTTTATTGATCTCTGAAGGAAATCTGTTAAGGATTCGGAGTTCATTATTAAAGTGCAAGTTTGATCGCACTCGTGTGAGCGGATTTTTGAGAGTTTGGATCTGTCGGTTGGACAGAAGTATGTCATGATATCTTGATAACTAAGGAGATAGTAACTGTGTGATGAGACGCAGTGACTATAGATGTTTCCTTCGGAACAAGTTAAGGAAGTGTGTCTGCTTCGATGTTGAGGCTGTTTTACAGGGTGTTTCTATATGGTTTGAAGTTCGAGTTTCTCGAAGAGCTTTAGATTGGGAAGTTTTGACATCTGAGTCAGCGGTGTAGCTTGGAGTGTTCTATATGCCGTCTGAGAAGTCTTCTGGCTAGGCAAATTTTCTTGAGGTAATTTCAGAAGCAGCAGAGTGGTTCCGTTTCTTCGATGGATTGACTTCAAAAGCTTAAGCTGTCTGATTGGTAAAGAGAGAGCAGTTTTCTCTGGAAATTGGTCAGATTGATCACAGAAGTGACTTGCGATAGTCTGAGTGTTCTCTTGGGTTGTCAGGAATTTTTCTGGGTGTCTTCTGGAAGTCAGAGTTTTGTCAGCATCTGGAGATGAAGATGGTATCTACTGGATTCCAGAAGTGGTACCGATGGTTTCTTAGGAGTTTCGGTGTAGCATGTGTGTTTTCTTCTCTGTATCTAGTTTGAGTTTCTTCTAGCTAAGGGTAGCTGAAGACAGTACCCTTGACGGAGAACTCATCTGTTTCCTGGAGCAGTTCATTTCCGAGTGTGGTGGATCTGATGTTGTGTGTACAAGAGGTGTTGGTTAAGATTTTTGTTCGAGTTCATCGACATTTTTATCTACCTCGAATTAGAGTTGTGCAGCGGAAGCATGGTGGCAGCTATTCTAGAGTGGAAGCAACCGGAAGTTGCAGTGATTTGGATTAGAGAATTTCTAAAGAGATTTTTCTGGGTATGAGGCCAGATTTGGCATCTTTTCAGATAGGAGGAGTAAGTTATAATCCACAAATAATGGTGGAGTAGAATTGTATTCTGGATTTTTGGGTAGATTTGAAGAGAATCTTTGGTTGAGTTATTCTGATTCCGTTGGTTGTTGAAGCATCAGCAAAGATTGAGCTGGTCAGGAAGAGTTGTAGGCGGCCCAGGATCGACAAAGGAGTTTTGTGGATAAGAGACGGAAGAAGTTGGATATTCGAAGTTGGAGACATCGTTGTTGTTGAGATTTTCTTAGGTAAAAGGAGCAATAAGTTTTGGGTAAGACTGTGAGGTTAGCTCCGGAGTATATTGGATTTTTCTGTATTCTGGTAAGGATAAGTGTTTTTGGATTACAAAAGTGAGTTGACAGTTGGAGGACTGGGATTCGTTGTATTTCCCGTATCTCTGAGGGAGTACGTGTAAGATCTATCATTGGATTTGGTACCAGCAGTTCAGGGAGTTTTGGTTGTTGAGTCAGACTCGTCTGTAGTCTGATATCCTGTCTCGTTTTATAGATCTAGTTGAGTAGGAGCTCGGTAGCAGTAGTGCAGCTAGTTTGGATTTAGTAGAGCGAGTATTCCAGTTTCTATACTTGGGAAACTCGGGAAATTTTTAGGAAGCTTATCCGGATCTGTATCTGAATAGCTAGTGTTGTTTGGTTGATTGAATTGTTTGATGATTGAAATTGTTTGTTTGGTTGTGTATGGCTGATATGTATGTTGAATTGGTTGAAAATAAAATAAAACTTTGGATTATCTTTTGTTTTAAATTTCGAGGACGAAATTCATTTAAGTGGGGAGGAATGTGACATCTCGGAATTTCGAGGAATTTAAAATGCGATAATCTCTTAATTAAATTATTTAAAATTGATTAAATTGTTATTTTCAAATATAAATAACCAATTAATTAATAATGGGATGTTTTAAAATTGGATTTTAGATTGATTTTTAAATCAGAATAATTAGTCACAGATTTAATCTGTGTTATTGTATTAATGGATTTAAATAGTCCTATATATTCTAATTTAATAAGTGTTATATGGATGTGTATATTTATATGTTTAAAGAAAAATTTTGATTTGGGAATTTAATATAAAAGAGTTCCAATTTAATTATAACAAAATCTATTTTTAACTTAAATAAAATTCCACTTATTCACTTTAGATTTATATATAATAATTTGATGTAATTTTAGTAATAATGTTCAAGTTGAATGAATCTTGGTAATATTAAATATAAATATAAAACATATATATATATGGTCTAAAATGGAAGTAAGTATATAAACTTATAAACATAAGAACTAACATATTTAACTTAAGTAAAAAAATAGAATAAAATAAATAAATATAATTGTAGTGTTGGTAGTTAAGATTAAAATAGAAAAATATACTCTAGTTAAATACATTGAATTATAAATAGAAATACAAATAAGTAAACATGTAACACTAGAATTTAATTCACAAGCTAACACATAATACAAACATAACACTTTATAAAAGCTTAAGTTAAGTCCAGAATTGTATATACATACTATCACCATACATTTGCAAGTAACAGGTCATAGCAAAGCTAAATAAATATGCTATCACCTTATATCTCTAAGTAACAAGTCAAAACAAAGTTAAGTAAAAATAAGTCAAGGTATTAAGTTTAAACTAAATAAAAGATGTACAAAGTAATAAGTCAGAGTAAAATAAAAAGATATACAAGTTGTACCTGCAAAGTGAAATAGATATGTACACTTGAATTGTAATAAGATGTATACAAGATAAACAAAGCTAAATAAATATCTGTACTTTGGCCTTGAGACTTGCAGGCAAAGAAAAGAGGCAAGATAACACAAGTACTATACGAATGGAGCTAGAAGATATGTATGACATGCTTAATAAATGACTTGTACAAAATGTCTTCCTTTCAGCCTCCTTAACAAAAAAAATCTCTGATCAACCTTTGTACAAATACAACTATCAGCACACTTGTTTTCTAAATATCCATCTTCTTTTTATTTCGTTCATTTAAACAATGCAAAGAAAACAACAAATCAGCCTGTAACCATTTCAAAAGCTTGTGATATCTTCAAGTTACAACCTGAGATCAAAAAAATCAAGTTTCAAAGTTTTAAAACAAAACATTGTCTCTGGAAAAAAAAGAAAACCCTGCTTGCAAACCTTCTTCTTCAACCTGGAATCAAAAGTTTCAAGTTTCAGTTCAAAATGAACCTCAGCCTGTAGCATCTTCAAGTTTTCAGCATGAACTCAAAGTTTTAAACAAAACATTTTTCTCTGGAAACAAAACAATAGAGATATTCAAGTTTTCAAATTCAGTTGCAAGCACTCCAGTTTAGAACAAAGAAAGCAAGCTCTCTGTTTCCCTTTCCCAAAGTCAGGTGAGTAAACATCTTTACATAAAAATGTTAATATGTTATTGATGGTTGTTTGTGAAATATTTGGGATAGTAATGATTTGCATGAATATACATAAGCATAGAATTATGTGGTATAATGGCATTCATGTGTATATGCTTCTGTCTGGAAAATTTTTGTGATGTCCTGTACTTCTCTATAGTGATACAGAGAGTAATCTTTGTTTCTAAAATTTAAATTATTTTAACAGGATATGGTTAAGCTTAAATATTTCCGTCAAATAAAAGAATTAAACTTGATAGAAATTATTAGAAGCTGTTAAAACTATTATAGGGGAGAATACTACCACTATCTTTGTTCACAGGGGATTCAATGACCAATTGATAAAATTCAATTGTTGTAAAATACTAGTTCAAGCTTATAACTGGGATTCTCACTAAAATTAAGATTTTTAAGTCTAAAATTAAGATTTTTAATACAGTGTTTCAAGAGGAATTTGAATTCGAGTAAAATTTGCATCTTCCTAAATTTCTAACATTCGAACCCATTTAAAATCATGAAAATCTATTCGAAGCTTGTTCGAACACCCTGGATGTTGAGAAAATTGTCCCAGAATTTTTCTGTTCCATAAATCAAAGGGGTGGGATCGAAATAGGGTTTTGTTCAAGCTATTGGACATGACTGTGGATGTGACGAGTTCGTCTTCTCTACATAACCGAGCTTCACATAACTCTAGAGGAGGGTTGTTTGGTGTGTAGTCATGGTGTGTATGGAGTTTGGACGTCTCCGGTGGCCTGAGCAGCGCTGACGAGGAAATTTACAAAGCGACAGTGGTAGTTTTCTTTGATCGAGGTAGCTCGATTTCGCCTGTGACATTGGAGGGTGGTTCTGGGTGGTCGAATGGCAAGGATGGGTGGAAGGCGACTTGTCGTAGGCGAGCTTGGGGGCTGGATGGTCGGCGGTTGCCGGTGCACGTGCACGCATGCTTCTATGTATCAGGTGGTTGGGGAAGATGAAGTTTGGGTTGTTCGAGTTGTTGTAGGAATCGACTCGTGATGGTCTCGGGGTTTTATGGGTTTAAACTCGAGTTCGTGCTCGAGTGTTTTTGGGGATGGCAGGGATCAAGTTTTGAAACTGTAAATTTAACTAAGTACTGAGATCAGGGGAAGAAATGGAGAAGACTCGGGGAGAGCTACGAGTAGTGTTCGGGTAGGACCCGAAGTAGCCAGAAACCCAGCTTTGTGAAAGTTTTAAAATACAAGATTTTGTAATATAAAGCAAAATTTGTTAAACGGCATGTATAACCTTTCTTAGTGAATGTAAATGATTCTTAACATTCGTTAAGAAGATTTTAAAATTTATTTAATTCAAAATTTCCGTTTAAGTAAATTTTAAAATCAAGGGCTTTAAAAATGTAAATTATATTTAAGATAGTTTTTATCTTAAGTTAAAGATGTGTATTTCTTTCGAACTGGTTAAGTTAATTTGGAGATTAAATGTAATTAATTAATTTAATTAGTTAAGAATAAAAGTTAATTAAGTTAAGAGTAATTAATGATTATGATTTATTAACTGATAATTAGAGATTAGTGAAATTTGAAATTTATTAATTAAGAAAATTAAGGTTGATTTAATTGTAAATAAAAATACTTAGTTGTAATTAAGTTTTATTGATAAATAATTTGGTTTTATTTATCAATAAATGAATAAGAAATAATTAATCTACGGAGATCAATTAAAAAGTAAATAAATTGTTATTAAGTTTATTAATTGAGATTTATTTATTTATAATTAAAGGGTGATAAATCTTCTGATAAGATTAATTAAATTGTTTTACGGAATGAATTACAAATTGTAATGAATCAAATAAATGTGACTGATTCAGGAAAAATCTAATTGTTAATTAATTAAAGATATTCATGTGATGTTGATTAAGTATAAATACTCAAATGAATTGAATCGAGAAATTACTTAGCAAAGTAAATAATGTATAAATACTGGAATGCAATTAATTACTTAACGGGAAGTAATCAAAGTAGGATTACCTTAAAGAAGTAATTACAGATTTATTACTTAGGGAAATAAATCAAAAGGATTTATATAATTAATTAAGGAATTAATTAATTAAGATAAGTAATTTCAGGATGGAAATTCCTGTATATGATGTAGGTTGATAAATAAAAGTGATTAATGGAAATAAATTAATTAATGAAATTAATTAGGGTATAATGCAATTTATTTTAGTTAATTAATTAATGGAAATAATTTATTAAGTATTATTAATTAATTAATTAAATGATTTATAGTTAATTACTGTGAATGGTTAAAGATACTTAATTTGTGAAATTATTTAAAGGTAATTATCTGAATGTAATTAAAGATTAGTTAATCAAAGGTGATTAACTGGGATGGAAATTTGGAGAATGATTAATTAATTAAATTGTAATTAATTAATGATTTTGTAAGCAGGATTTATAAGATGAAGTAATTAATTTAATTCACTTTAAATTAATTTAGAAAGAAGTAATTAATTTAATTCATTTTAAATTAATTATAAATGGTGTGATTGTTTATCCTTGCTTATGAATGGATGGATGATATTGTTTGCCTTGAATGGTTTGAATTCCCAGATATGAATGTTGTGTGATATGGATTATCTATTTATGATGATATTGTGAAGTATCTATCTGTGATGTTGTGAATTATCTATCTGTGTATAAAGTGATAATGGAATTTAATTGTTTTAACTTTAAAACAACTTGGCCTTAAAAGACACGGTTTGGATTCGATGAGACCGGAATCGGGTTTCCGTATACCGGGATTCCAGGTCTGGAGACCCGAATACCACATCGATCCAAAATAACGTTAGGTCGTGAAATTCAAATGGAGCAAGTGAAGACTCGAGGTATAAGAACTATTCGTCAGTATAACTCTGTGGGTGATTCCGTAATGAGTTTGACGAAGATAGTACTTATAGATTCGAGATGGTGGTTCAGAATGCAAGGGTTATTGTCGTTAACTCTGAGGGTGATTCCAAAATGAGTGTAACGAGATAATGCCTTCGGTTTCGTTCGAACCCGGAACGAACTTGTATGGATTGAATGCTTTCAGAACATCGTCAGGCGGACGATGAGCATTCTAAGTGATGAGTTCTATTCAGGTAATCGTGACCTCAAGCCTCATCAACCGGGAATGGCTAAAACAGGGGAGGTGTAGCAAGGCTCCGTGGGTAGCTCCCACTGGGGAGTAAGGTCATCCCTGTCTAGATGTCCCTTTTTATTTCGGCTTAGTGGTGCGGTTGATGATCACAACCGTGGGATGATTTTATTTGGAACTATCCAGTAAGGGATGGGTCCGGCCTTGTGTTGCAGGGGAGCGGGCGTACTCCTCGGTACTCTGATCTAGGCCAGGTACTGTGACGGGCGGTACCCCAGTAGCCCTGCCATTGTATGGAATCCAAAATCCAATAAGTGCCATCGATTTTGATTGTAAACCTAGTATGCTGGAATTTAATCATGTAACAATTTCGGCTATTTTCTATTTACTTGAAAACCCTAGACACTATTATAATATCACTGGATTTCCTATTAAATGTTTTGGTTAGCGTAAGGTAAAAACTTTTCCATGTTTATGTGTGGGAAGTCTTACGTGATACCTTTTGTTTCCAAAGGATTTTTAAAGTTAAGCAACTTTAACCGTTTACTCATACCAGACCCATGTCTGACCCGAAGTTTATTTCTGTTTTTCATAAACTCTCGGGTACCCAAATTTTTACGGGTAGCCAAGGGATTCAGGTTAGCTTTGACGAATTCTGAAGGAGCAATGGAGCAGGAGGCTTCAGCGTGTATATATATATATTGGTTCCGCTGTGTAGTGTTGTCCGTGTATTTCCGCTGTGTTGTATCTCTGTGATGTGTGCGTTGTATTAACTAGACAGGTGTTTATAACTGTCTAGTATGTGCTGTGTGAACTATGTAACTCTGATGTATATGATACTATGTAGTCCTTTATGTGATATATTATATTTTATTCGTTCCGCTGTTGAGATTCTGTTGTTGTTTCTTCTTCTTCTCTATCTTTTCTACTTTCTCACCTCTTTCTTTTCTTCAAAACGATACGATTTCCTAGGCATAGGAAGCCGGGTCGTCACAGTTGGTATCAGAGCATTAGGTTGAGTGAATACCTAGGCTCTGGAGTGGTGTCTATCCTGAGAGAGCGTACTTGTAATTTTTATCTATATATATATATATATATATTTATTTCTACCTGTCGGTTGGGATACCCATTCGGGTTTTCCAATATAAGTATAAAGGTAGATAGGGTAATGGTGTGTATAACACGACTACCAATGGTTAGGAGTGTATCTACCGAGACGGTATTGGGTCTATAGTCTGTCTCGAGTGAGCTTTGTTTGATGTAAGGATTTTATTGATCTCTGAAGGAAATCCGTTAAGGATTCGGAGTTCATTATTAAAGTGCAAGTTTGATCGCACTCGTGTGAGCGGATTTTTGAGAGTTTGGATCTGTCGGTTGGACAGAAGTATGTCATGATATCTTGATAACTAAGGAGATAGTAACTGTGTGATGAGACGCAGTGACTATAGATGTTTCCTTCGGAACAAGTTAAGGAAGTGTGTCTGCTTCGATGTTGAGGCTGTTTTACAGGGTGTTTCTATATGGTTTGAAGTTCGAGTTTCTCGAAGAGCTTTAGATTGGGAAGTTTTGACATCTGAGTCAGCGGTGTAGCTTGGAGTGTTCTATATGCCGTCTGAGAAGTCTTCTGGCTAGGCAAATTTTCTTGAGGTAATTTCAGAAGCAGCAGAGTGGTTCCGTTTCTTCGATGGATTGACTTCAAAAGCTTAAGCTGTCTGATTGGTAAAGAGAGAGCAGTTTTCTCTGGAAATTGGTCAGATTGATCACAGAAGTGACTTGCGATAGTTTGAGTGTTCTCTTGGGTTGTCAGGAATTTTTCTGGGTGTCTTCTGGAAGTCAGAGTTTTGTCAGCATCTGGAGATGAAGATGGTATCTACTGGATTCCAGAAGTGGTACCGATGGTTTCTTAGGAGTTTCGGTGTAGCATGTGTGTTTTCTTCTCTGTATCTAGTTTGAGTTTCTTCTAGCTAAGGGTAGCTGAAGACAGTACCCTTGACGGAGAACTCATCTGTTTCCTAGAGCAGTTCATTTCCGAGTGTGGTGGATCTGATGTTGTGTGTACAAGAGGTGTTGGTTAAGATTTTTGTTCGAGTTCATCGACATTTTTATCTACCTCGAATTAGAGTTGTGCAGCGGAAGCATGGTGGCAGCTATTCTAGAGTGGAAGCAACCGGAAGTTGCAGTGATTTGGATTAGAGAATTTCTAAAGAGATTTTTCTGGGTATGAGGCCAGATTTGGCATCTTTTCAGATAGGAGGAGTAAGTTATAATCCACAAATAATGGTGGAGTAGAATTGTATTCTGGATTTTTGGGTAGATTTGAAGAGAATCTTTGGTTGAGTTATTCTGATTCCGTTGGTTGTTGAAGCATCAGCAAAGATTGAGCTGGTCAGGAAGAGTTGTAGGCGGCCCAGGATCGACAAAGGAGTTTTGTGGATAAGAGACGGAAGAAGTTGGATATTCGAAGTTGGAGACATCGTTGTTGTTGAGATTTTCTTAGGTAAAAGGAGCAATAAGTTTTGGGTAAGACTGTGAGGTTAGCTCCGGAGTATATTGGATTTTTCTGTATTCTGGTAAGGATAAGTGTTTTTGGATTACAAAAGTGAGTTGACAGTTGGAGGACTGGGATTCGTTGTATTTCCCGTATCTCTGAGGGAGTACGTGTAAGATTTATCATTGGATTTGGTACCAGCAGTTCAGGGAGTTTTGGTTGTTGAGTCAGACTCGTCTGTAGTCTGATATCCTGTCTCGTTTTATAGATCTAGTTGAGTAGGAGCTCGGTAGCAGTAGTGCAGCTAGTTTGGATTTAGTAGAGCGAGTATTCCAGTTTCTATACTTGGGAAACTCGGGAAATTTTTAGGAAGCTTATCCGGATCTGTATCTGAATAGCTAGTGTTGTTTGGTTGATTGAATTGTTTGATGATTGAAATTGTTTGTTTGGTTGTGTATGGCTGATATGTATGTTGAATTGGTTGAAAATAAAATAAAACTTTGGATTATCTTTTGTTTTAAATTTCGAGGACGAAATTCATTTAAGTGGGGAGGAATGTGACATCCCGGAATTTCGAGGAATTTAAAATGCGATAATCTCTTAATTAAATTATTTAAAATTGATTAAATTGTTATTTTCAAATATAAATAACCAATTAATTAATAATGGGATGTTTTAAAATTGGATTTTAGATTGATTTTTAAATCAGAATAATTAGTCACAGATTTAATCTGTGTTATTGTATTAATGGATTTAAATAGTCCTATATATTCTAATTTAATAAGTGTTATATGGATGTGTATATTTATATGTTTAAAGAAAAATTTTGATTTGGGAATTTAATATAAAAGAGTTCCAATTTAATTATAACAAAATCTATTTTTAACTTAAATAAAATTCCACTTATTCACTTTAGATTTATATATAATAATTTGATGTAATTTTAGTAATAATGTTCAAGTTGAATGAATCTTGGTAATATTAAATATAAATATAAAACATATATATATATGGTCTAAAATGGAAGTAAGTATATAAACTTATAAACATAAGAACTAACATATTTAACTTAAGTAAAAAAATAGAATAAAATAAATAAATATAATTGTAGTGTTGGTAGTTAAGATTAAAATAGAAAAATATACTCTAGTTAAATACATTGAATTATAAATAGAAATACAAATAAGTAAACATGTAACACTAGAATTTAATTCACAAGCTAACACATAATACAAACATAACACTTTATAAAAGCTTAAGTTAAGTCCAGAATTGTATATACATACTATCACCATACATTTGCAAGTAACAGGTCATAGCAAAGCTAAATAAATATGCTATCACCTTATATCTCTAAGTAACAAGTCAAAACAAAGTTAAGTAAAAATAAGTCAAGGTATTAAGTTTAAACTAAATAAAAGATGTACAAAGTAATAAGTCAGAGTAAAATAAAAAGATATACAAGTTGTACCTGCAAAGTGAAATAGATATGTACACTTGAATTGTAATAAGATGTATACAAGATAAACAAAGCTAAATAAATATCTGTACTTTGGCCTTGAGACTTGCAGGCAAAGAAAAGAGGCAAGATAACACAAGTACTATACGAATGGAGCTAGAAGATATGTATGACATGCTTAATAAATGACTTGTACAAAATGTCTTCCTTTCAGCCTCCTTAACAAAAAAAATCTCTGATCAACCTTTGTACAAATACAACTATCAGCACACTTGTTTTCTAAATATCCATCTTCTTTTTATTTCGTTCATTTAAACAATGCAAAGAAAACAACAAATCAGCCTGTAACCATTTCAAAAGCTTGTGATATCTTCAAGTTACAACCTGAGATCAAAAAAATCAAGTTTCAAAGTTTTAAAACAAAACATTGTCTCTGGAAAAAAAAGAAAACCCTGCTTGCAAACCTTCTTCTTCAACCTGGAATCAAAAGTTTCAAGTTTCAGTTCAAAATGAACCTCAGCCTGTAGCATCTTCAAGTTTTCAGCATGAACTCAAAGTTTTAAACAAAACATTTTTCTCTGGAAACAAAACAATAGAGATATTCAAGTTTTCAAATTCAGTTGCAAGCACTCCAGTTTAGAACAAAGAAAGCAAGCTCTCTGTTTCCCTTTCCCAAAGTCAGGTGAGTAAACATCTTTACATAAAAATGTTAATATGTTATTGATGGTTGTTTGTGAAATATTTGGGATAGTAATGATTTGCATGAATATACATAAGCATAGAATTATGTGGTATAATGGCATTCATGTGTATATGCTTCTGTCTGGAAAATTTTTGTGATGTCCTGTACTTCTCTATAGTGATACAGAGAGTAATCTTTGTTTCTAAAATTTAAATTATTTTAACAGGATATGGTTAAGCTTAAATATTTCCGTCAAATAAAAGAATTAAACTTGATAGAAATTATTAGAAGCTGTTAAAACTATTATAGGGGAGAATACTACCACTATCTTTGTTCACAGGGGATTCAATGACCAATTGATAAAATTCAATTGTTGTAAAATACTAGTTCAAGCTTATAACTGGGATTCTCACTAAAATTAAGATTTTTAAGTCTAAAATTAAGATTTTTAATACAGTGTTTCAAGAGGAATTTGAATTCGAGTAAAATTTGCATCTTCCTAAATTTCTAACATTCGAACCCATTTAAAATCATGAAAATCTATTCGAAGCTTGTTCGAACACCCTGGATGTTGAGAAAATTGTCCCAGAATTTTTCTGTTCCATAAATCAAAGGGGTGGGATCGAAATAGGGTTTTGTTCAAGCTATTGGACATGACTGTGGATGTGACGAGTTCGTCTTCTCTACATAACCGAGCTTCACATAACTCTAGAGGAGGGTTGTTTGGTGTGTGGTCATGGTGTGTATGGAGTTTGGACGTCTCCGGTGGCCTGAGCAGCGCTGACGAGGAAATTTACAAAGCGACAGTGGTAGTTTTCTTTGATCGAGGTAGCTCGATTTCGCCTGTGACATTGGAGGGTGGTTCTGGGTGGTCGAATGGCAAGGATGGGTGGAAGGCGACTTGTCGTAGGCGAGCTTGGGGGCTGGATGGTCGGCGGTTGCCGGTGCACGTGCACGCATGCTTCTATGTATCAGGTGGTTGGGGAAGATGAAGTTTGGGTTGTTCGAGTTGTTGTGGGAATCGACTCGTGATGGTCTCGGGGTTTTATGGGTTTAAACTCGAGTTCGTGCTCGAGTGTTTTTGGGGATGGCAGGGATCAAGTTTTGAAACTGTAAATTTAACTAAGTACTGAGATCAGGGGAAGAAATGGAGAAGACTCGGGGAGAGCTACGAGTAGTGTTCGGGTAGGACCCGAAGTAGCCAGAAACCCAGCTTTGTGAAAGTTTTAAAATACAAGATTTTGTAATATAAAGCAAAATTTGTTAAACGGCATGTATAACCTTTCTTAGTGAATGTAAATGATTCTTAACATTCGTTAAGAAGATTTTAAAATTTATTTAATTCAAAATTTCCGTTTAAGTAAATTTTAAAATCAAGGGCTTTAAAAATGTAAATTATATTTAAGATAGTTTTTATCTTAAGTTAAAGATGTGTATTTCTTTCGAACTGGTTAAGTTAATTTGGAGATTAAATGTAATTAATTAATTTAATTAGTTAAGAATAAAAGTTAATTAAGTTAAGAGTAATTAATGATTATGATTTATTAACTGATAATTAGAGATTAGTGAAATTTGAAATTTATTAATTAAGAAAATTAAGGTTGATTTAATTGTAAATAAAAATACTTAGTTGTAATTAAGTTTTATTGATAAATAATTTGGTTTTATTTATCAATAAATGAATAAGAAATAATTAATCTACGGAGATCAATTAAAAAGTAAATAAATTGTTATTAAGTTTATTAATTGAGATTTATTTATTTATAATTAAAGGGTGATAAATCTTCTGATAAGATTAATTAAATTGTTTTACGGAATGAATTACAAATTGTAATGAATCAAATAAATGTGACTGATTCAGGAAAAATCTAATTGTTAATTAATTAAAGATATTCATGTGATGTTGATTAAGTATAAATACTCAAATGAATTGAATCGAGAAATTACTTAGCAAAGTAAATAATGTATAAATACTGGAATTCAATTAATTACTTAACGGGAAGTAATCAAAGTAGGATTACCTTAAAGAAGTAATTACAGATTTATTACTTAGGGAAATAAATCAAAAGGATTTATATAATTAATTAAGGAATTAATTAATTAAGATAAGTAATTTCAGGATGGAAATTCCTGTATATGATGTAGGTTGATAAATAAAAGTGATTAATGGAAATAAATTAATTAATGAAATTAATTAGGGTATAATGCAATTTATTTTAGTTAATTAATTAATGGAAATAATTTATTAAGTATTATTAATTAATTAATTAAATGATTTATAGTTAATTACTGTGAATGGTTAAAGATACTTAATTTGTGAAATTATTTAAAGGTAATTATCTGAATGTAATTAAAGATTAGTTAATCAAAGGTGATTAACTGGGATGGAAATTTGGAGAATGATTAATTAATTAAATTGTAATTAATTAATGATTTTGTAAGCAGGATTTATAAGATGAAGTAATTAATTTAATTCACTTTAAATTAATTTAGAAAGAAGTAATTAATTTAATTCATTTTAAATTAATTATAAATGGTGTGATTGTTTATCCTTGCTTATGAATGGATGGATGATATTGTTTGCCTTGAATGGTTTGAATTCCCAGATATGAATGTTGTGTGATATGGATTATCTATTTATGATGATATTGTGAAGTATCTATCTGTGATGTTGTGAATTATCTATTTGTGTATAAAGTGATAATGGAATTTAATTGTTTTAACTTTAAAACAACTTGGCCTTAAAAGACACGGTTTGGATTCGATGAGACCGGAATCGGGTTTCCGTATACCGGGATTCCAGGTCTGGAGACCCGAATACCACATCGATCCAAAATAACGTTAGGTCGTGAAATTCAAATGGAGCAAGTGAAGACTCGAGGTATAAGAACTATTCGTCAGTATAACTCTGTGGGTGATTCCGTAATGAGTTTGACGAAGATAGTACTTATAGATTCGAGATGGTGGTTCAGAATGCAAGGGTTATTGTCGTTAACTCTGAGGGTGATTCCAAAATGAGTGTAACGAGATAATGCCTTCGGTTTCGTTCGAACCCGGAACGAACTTGTATGGATTGAATGCTTTCAGAACATCGTCAGGCGGACGATGAGCATTCTAAGTGATGAGTTCTATTCAGGTAATCGTGACCTCAAGCCTCATCAACCGGGAATGGCTAAAACAGGGGAGGTGCAGCAAGGCTCCGTGGGTAGCTCCCACTGGGGAGTAAGGTCATCCCTGTCTAGATGTCCCTTTTTATTTCGGCTTAGTGGTGCGGTTGATGATCACAACCGTGGGATGATTTTATTTGGAACTATCCAGTAAGGGATGGGTCCGGCCTTGTGTTGCAGGGGAGCGGGCGTACTCCTCGGTACTCTGATCTAGGCCAGGTACTGTGACGGGCGGTACCCCAGTAGCCCTGCCATTGTATGGAATCCAAAATCCAATAAGTGCCATCGATTTTGATTGTAAACCTAGTATGCTGGAATTTAATCATGTAACAATTTCGGCTATTTTCTATTTACTTGAAAACCCTAGACACTATTATAATATCACTGGATTTCCTATTAAATGTTTTGGTTAGCGTAAGGTAAAAACTTTTCCATGTTTATGTGTGGGAAGTCTTACGTGATACCTTTTGTTTCCAAAGGATTTTTAAAGTTAAGCAACTTTAACCGTTTACTCATACCAGACCCATGTCTGACCCGAAGTTTATTTCTGTTTTTCATAAACTCTCGGGTACCCAAATTTTTACGGGTAGCCAAGGGATTCAGGTTAGCTTTGACGAATTCTGAAGGAGCAATGGAGCAGGAGGCTTCAGCATGTATATATATATATATATATATATATTGGTTCCGCTGTGTAGTGTTGTCCGTGTATTTC
Organism: Allium fistulosum; assembly: GCA_030737815.1. Taxonomy (NCBI): domain Eukaryota; kingdom Viridiplantae; phylum Streptophyta; class Magnoliopsida; order Asparagales; family Amaryllidaceae; genus Allium; species Allium fistulosum. The sequence goes on along the minus strand of CM060904.1, from coordinate 1,117,704,997 downwards.
CGCTGTGTTGTATCTCTGTGATGTGTGCGTTGTATTAACTAGACAGGTGTTTATAACTGTCTAGTATGTGCTGTGTGAACTATGTAACTCTGATGTATATGATACTATGTAGTCCTTTATGTGATATATTATATTTTATTCGTTCCGCTGTTGAGATTCTGTTGTTGTTTCTTCTTCTTCTCTATCTTTTCTACTTTCTCACCTCTTTCTTTTCTTCAAAACGATACGATTTCCTAGGCATAGGAAGCCGGGTCGTCACAGAAAGTATTTTCGAATAGAAATCGTTTCCAAAGAATTTTAAAATGTTGAAATCAGTGCTCTTCTCTTTGTCGCTGGAAAATAATTTCGGTGATGGCGGCCGCATCATCGACATTCATTTTCGAGTTTCGAAGTGGAGATACTATTCTGTAGCTTTGCTATGGTTTGTTTGAAAAATATTTTGATTTGAATTTCTTCAGTATAATTTGATTTATATATAGGGGTTTTTAGATTCAAGGAAAAAGTTGAAGAAAACTTTAGTTTTAGGGACAAGAAGTTTGCATTTTAGGCTAAAGGACACTTTCTAGTGTAAATCACAGAATGATAGTTGGAACTATCATTTTCTGTTTACACTAAAAAGTGTCCTTCAGACTAAAAAGCAAACTTGTTGTCTCTGAGACTAATTTTTTTTGCAACTTCTTCCCTGTGCTTATTTTCCTGTTATATATATATAGGTATCTTATTTTAAAATTTAATTTGATTTGATATAAATATATTATATATATCTCTAAACTGTTTAAAGTTAATCGGAAAATCTAATTCTTAAATTTTGTTAAAAGATGATTTTAAATTATAGATAAAACCAAAATTTGAAATAAATATTTAAACTTGAATAATTGAATTGGGAAAATTTTATTTGTATATTGTTCAACTACATTCTAATACAACTTACCTAAATAATTCAGAAGTTGAATATGTAATTGGATAATATATAAGATAAATTGAATTTATAAATAAAATTTGAGTGTTTATAATAAATGTTATACACTAAATTTTGATTATAAAGATGTTAATAGAGTTAGATAGGATAATAAGTAAACTCAGTTAATAAATGAAATAAATTGGTTTTGAAAAAATTAATAAATTGAAATTTGATCAACATATGAAAATACCTTGAATTTTAAAGAAATTAATAGATGTAAATTAATTTAAATCGAAACTTTTATGTTTTGAATTAAATTATATGGGTTAAATATATGTGAGTAGATATATTAAGTAGAATAAATTTAACAGTAATTTGGAAAAAGAAGAATTTAAAATTGTTGAAGAAAATATGATTATAATAAAAGACTATTCAAATTTATGGTTTTAGAAATTGTAAATTGAAGAAAATGGGATAATAAGATAATGAATTTAGAAATAGTTGAGATTGATTTTAGTGAAATCAAATGGATTAAATCAATTATTGAATATCAATTAATTTAAATTTTAATTTATATGGTTTAAATTAATTGTTATTTTGTATTTCAAATCTGTTTTTCTTTCTGGTTGTTTCTATTCTCCTACCTCGTTCCTTTTCGGGGACGAAAAGTTTTGAGTGGGGGAGAGTGTAACGACCCGTAAATTTCAACTGTTTTAATAACGTAATTAGTTGAAATTTTGTGAATTTTTAAACGATAAAATTTTGAAATAAAAATTTGATATTTGAAATACGTCTAATTAAACATAGCAACTGGTAAATTTTCGTCCAAAAATACGAAAGTTTATTTCGCGCGTAAATTTACTTCAATTTAATCAGTTAAAAAGCAATGAAAATAAAATGTTTTCGGAACCTAAATAATTTTACATAGAAAAATTCTAAACCATCTTCTGAGCAAGATGTCAGTTTGTCGTTTTTCCAAATTCGGACATCTTTGGCTCCGTCGATCTTATTTTACTGCATTTTTCTTGCATTTTTCGATAGTAGAAAATTCGAATTTTTATAATTCAACCATACCACCGATATCTGTATACCGTTTTGATCGTCTCGACGTACTGATCTCAGCGGTATATCCACTTCTGTGTTTTGAAGTCCAGTACGCCATGGAAACTGAGAAACGGTGTGCCGTATCGGTACCCGTTTACAATTTGCTTTGAGACTTGTCGTTATCCTCCGTGTAATTTAATAGTCATTAGCATTCATATCTTGTTGAATTCAACTTCCTAACTTTTTAAAGTTCCAACTTGTTCCATAATAAATGACGTTCCATATGCTTTCGGCTACTCCATGCATTATTTGTTGAAGACTGTGAATTCATATTCACCCGTCCATTCATTCCCCTAATCTTCTCCCTGCCATTAAATTTTGTTTTCTCATTCTGTCACTCAGTTACATTTTTCGAAACTTTATAAATAAATAAAAAAAGCTAGCTTTATCCCCGGAAGCCATCTTTCACCACGCACCTCGACCCTTGGTCGCTCCACTTCTGTCCAGAACCGATGTGCCACTTTCCCCAGCCAAGACGAGCGACAGCAGCTCTAAAGCTTTGTTCCCCATCTTCCTTCGCTGAGAGAATCATCTCGGTCGTGCTCACGTGTCAACCAACAGCGGCCAACAAAACTCACGTGTTCCGTTCCCTCCGGCCCTTTTCTTTGTTCAGCCTGCTTGCATACGTTCTTTATACATATTATTATATATGTGAGAATAGGTGAGCAACATCTTTATATATAGTATATAGGTTGTTGTTTAAATCCATAAGGTTATACTGTCGTGCAAATGTTTGTTCATACATCAGTTTAATTCTAAAAAGCTTTAGCTTATAGTTACGGTTTTGTTGTTTATATTTACCATATATATTGATTTTTTTTTAAAAAAAACTCTTATGATTATTATATTGCACTGTCTAAAAGGGTATAGTATATAATATTTGAATAGGTATTTGTATATATATGTATGTTCAACGTAAGATGTTTCCAGTAAGCAATTTGTTTTCCTTTGCTTTAAAATATTCGATTTTATACGGTAATATATATGTTTCGAAAAGGGAATACGTGTTTCAAACTTTGTCTTCCTAAAAAAAAATCTTTTTATTATGAAAATCTACACGTGTACATGTAAAGTTATGTTTGAACTATGCAGTGCAAGTATATATAGTTTAAAATATGGGAGCACTCAAGATATAAACATACCGTTCTATATTTATACATTAGATTTCTGTATATATAGTGTTGCATAACTTTGTGTGTAACCTGATTTTGTATGGTCTGTAAATTAGAGGTTATGAGTGGGTTTATATAAATTTTTAATATGTAAGTATTTTGCACATAGTTTACAGGAAGGTATATATGAGTGCAATACTATATAAATTTCTATATATGTGTTCAGGTAGTCCTGCTCTTACATGTTTTATAAAATATAATAGTATGTTGATGTTAGTATGTAGGCAGGTTGACTGGTAATATGAAAGTATATGTACACACTGAGGCTTTGTAGTATGTTGGGACTGTGTGTATAAATATTTTAATAAGGTTTATGTATGTTTTATATATATGTGACCCGTATACTTGAGTTGTAGCGGGGTTTGTTTTATTAAAGATATGCGTTGTTTACCGCGTATACTCATATAGGTAGATTGGCATGCTAGTCGATTTTAATATAAATATTGTATATATGTATGTTATTTTAGAATATGTATTTTGAGTCAAGCAATGGGTTGTAAGATAGTATATAAACATATAGTTTTATAAGTTGCATACAACCTGTTCGATTTTATGCCTATGCAATATATGAGAGTGTATATAGCTATGTGAAATAAAGACTATACAGTTTATCCAAATTTTATATTATAAAGGCCATAAGGACTATACAGTGTATATAAATTTGTAAGCCAGGCAGGTTAGTGATAACATGTATCAGTTTATAACTTGGTTAGTTTTATATTAAATCTGAAGGAGTGTCTTTTCGTACGTGGGTGAGTATATATATAACTGTGCCATATATGTATTAGATTTTGTAAAAAGGGTCAAAAAAAAATTATATATATTTTAATTGTTTGTTGAAAAAGTGCACGTGTACAGTATACACATTCTATATGGGCCTGTAGTGTATATATGTTGAAGTATTATTGGGATTTAATATTGATTTGATCTAAGAATAAATATATATGTTTAAATTGATATATATATGTATTTTATCTCATTTTCATCAATCTCGTGCCATCCTGACTTACAAATTCTATATCCAATCTATCGCAGTGGTTCATAGCCTGTTGCTGTCCCGATAGTTAGTATTCATATTCGTATTCGTATCTGTGTCATCTCCTGTTCTCTCTAGCCTCGAAAGGTGAGCACTCACTCACGATTAACGTTCTTTTATTTATTAAATCTGATTTCAATTGAAACGACAATTGAAATATGCTGCTGTTAGTTAATTACACCGTTATATATGCTATTGCCTGTATCAGTTCACCTGTGACATCTGACACCATTATCTGTTAATTATTTATGCGATGATAATACAGTTTGGCTGATAATTGATTGATTGTTGATGTTTATATTGGACGTTAAATTGTTAATGTTAAAATGATAAATAGTATGCAATTGAAATTGATATAGGATAGTTAAATGTTAAATTTGATTAAATGACATTTGTATAATATGACCCATTTAACTGTCAAAATTTATTGACACGTAGGATTTGTTTAATTACATCTTGAACCACTGAATGTATGTTGTTAAATTGATGATGTATGAAATTGTAATAGATGACAAGTGAAAACTATAATGTAATAATCTTTAATCTACATGAAATGATAGTTTAGATTCTAGAAATAATTATATTAATTCGTACAAATAACAATGCGAATTAATACGGTTATTTCGGGATTATTTGAATTGATTATTGGATTGTTATTGTTGTTGTTATTGCTTCTTTATTTACTTTGACACCATCCCAGTTATCACACTGCAAGTTCCCTTTGTTATGCTTTGAATTTGAATTGAATTGGAATCGGGTTGAAATGATAAATACCCAAAATTGAACTTTGACCTAGGATAGGAAATTAAATAAAACCCGATTGGTCAATAATTTGATTTAAAAATAAACGAAGATTTTATTTGAATAAAGAATATGGTTTTGAAATGAAGTTGAAATTTGGATTTTTATGAAAGGAAAATGTTAATATTTAATAATCTGAAACAAAAATATTAACAACGTAATTGATGAAAAGAATGTTGTTAAATTTGAGAAATTATAATTAAGTTTGAAATTATTAAAATTTGAAATGATTTAATAATTAAGTTTGAAATTATAATTAAGTTTGAAATTATTAAACTTTGAAATTATTTAATAATTAAGTTTTGAATTATTTAATAATTAAATAAGATTGAATTATTTAATGATTAAATTGAATTGAAATTCTTTAATAAGAAAAATTGAACTTTTGAATAAGTGAATTTTACTTCGTAAATAATTGAAATTGAGTTTTCTTTATTAATTAAGTTTTGGAAAATTATTTAAGAAGTAAATAAGTGAAATTGAATTTCTTTAACAAGAAATAAAATGTGATTTATTAAAATTGATGTAAGACTTGAAAATTAAAGGATTTGATTTGATGAATTTAATTTAATTCAAATTGTAAGTTTTGAAATAAGGAAGTTGAATTTAAATAATGGATTTAATGAATTGGAAATTTAACAGAAATTGTTTTAAATGAAAATTTACTTAACGAACATTGAATGAAATTGATAAATGGATTTAAATTGATTTGAATGTTAAATTAATTTAAATGATTTCGAAATGAAACTTATATACGAATTTGAATAAATATTTGAATTGTTTTAAATAGAAATTGAAATTGAATTATAAGATTTTGAAATGGTGAATTTGGAAGTTTTGAAACGAAAATTTTCGAAATTGATTTCGAAAGACAAATGAAATGTGATTTTCAAATTCTAATTGAAATTGAATTTGATTTGGTTTGGAAATATATAAACGACCAATCGGTGAAATAATTACGGAAGTTATTAAAGAGACCGGGATCGGATATGGACATACTCTCTGTCGATACCGAAAACCACTTTAATAACTAACATTCGCGGAGTGTTGATCCAGAATGAAGTGGTTGGAATGATGAACGTGATGACTGAAGAAAGAGAACGATAATGGATAGCCTTGACACTTGTGTCAAATTGGAAATGACTAAAACAGGAGTCGTGCCGGGCCAATGGAGGATTAGCTACCTCAAGTGGACACACTTCTTCGAACTACTTATTACTTGTTGTCGATTGGTGCACCCTTGATTTTGGGAGTGTTGTTTCACGGTGTTGCGGGCGCTGCGGCGTTGCGTTCTCACCAGTCCGGATCAGGCAAACGGTAGTATCACTACCTTGGGTATTGCCTCATGTGCCTTGTCATACTTGTATTCCATTTATACGCGACCACTACGATTTTGATTTGTACCTTTAGTATATGGATTGCCCTCTGGTGACTTCCGGTTTTAGGGAAACTACGGTCTTGTATATGCTTTTGGGAATATAAAAATGTGTTAAGGGGGATAATGGTAACGCCTTAACACTATTTTGATATCTTATTATTACTGATAGACATTATCTACTTATCGTACACTACTACATAGTAGATAGATTAACGGATCCTTAAAGGATGGTTATTCCAAACATCCTTTGAGTTACTTGTATTTCAATTGCTATTTCACTTGAGTTGGATTTATTAATATAAGAATGTTAATCCTGACTCGAGTGTCTTGTGTTTTTGCTTTACGCTCGGGTCAGACTGAGTGTATCAGTATTCGAGACTCACCTTTGGAGTTGGAGCTTTGCTTGAAGATCCAGCCATCTATTCTGCTTTCAGTATTCGATGATTTCAGTGATGTATTCTGATTTGTATCTGATGTATCGTATTTCTCTTCTGTTGTAAACTCTGATGTAACTTATACGTTTATATAGTAGCTTCATGAACTACTATCTCTTTTATTTCCGCTGCATTTATTACTCTGTGTCTGTGCTCTGTGATTATTTATTTACTGTATATGTTCAGTTTTGCCAAATTTAAATTAACAACGCGGTATTTTGAGCAATTCAATTCTGGCATGAGTGTCTACCTATACACTTATAATGGATGCGAATGGTCCAAAATATCGGGTCGTTACATGTCATCTTCATAATCTTTAATGTTTGCTGAAAATTTTCATCTAATGACACATGTAAGCTTTCTTCTATAGTATTTGTTCATTTATTATAAATTCTATAAGCTTTACTACGATCCGAATAACCAATGAAAATTCCTTCATCGGCTTTAAGATCAAATTTTCCAAGATTATCCTTACTATTTAAAATAAAAATTTTTGAACCAAAAGTTCTAAAATACGAAACATTGGGTTTCTTTCCATACAACATTTCATAACATGTATTCTTAGTCATAGATCGAAGTGTGACATGATTCAATACATAACAGGCAGCGGCAATAGCTTCAGCCCAAAAATGTTTGGGTAGGTTACTACTATTTAGTAATGTTCGTGCACATTCCTGTAAAGTTCCGTTTTTCTATTCAACTACACCATTTTGTTGTGGTGTTCGTGGAAAAGAAAAATTATGACTAATTCCTTTTTGTTACAAAAACCAGTGAAAAGTTCATTTTCGAATTCTCCTCCATGATCACTGCATATATTTTTAATTTTTAAATCCATTAAGTTAGTTATTCATTTTGCAAAGATTTCAAACATACCAAAGGTGTCGCTTTTATGTTTTAAAAACAATGTCCAAGTATAGCTTGAAAAATCGTCTGCAATTACGAACACATATTTGTTATGATTTATTGACCGTACTTGGGTTGGTCCAAATAAATCTAAATGAAGTAGTTCTAATGGTTGTTTGGTGGATATTTTATTTTTAGGTTGGAAAGAACTTTTCTTTAATTTGCCCATTTGACATGCGTCACATAAATTTTTAATTTTATAGTTAATTTTAGGAAGACCTCTAACTAGATCATGTTTTGCTAGTTTGTTAATACATTTAAAATTTATATGGCAAAAACGTTTATGCCAAATCCAGGGATCAACATGATTTGCGGCTAGACATAAATCTGAATTGTTTTTAATATTCATATTCAGGATATATATTACAATTTCTAATTCCTTCAAAGAGTATATTTTTATTTTGATCAAGAATTTTACATTTATCTTTTTCAAATTTTATTTCAAACCCTTTATCACACAACTGACTTATACTAAGAAGATTATGTTTTAGGTTTTCTACTAATAAAACATTTGAAATAATAGGAGAATTAGATATACTGATATTGATGACTTCTCCAATGCTAATGACGAATCCTTTTGAGTTATCACCAAAAGTTACAGTACCACCATCAATGTATTTTATATTTGATAGCGTGTAAGCATTTTCCGTCATGTGTTTGGAGTATCCACTATCTAGTATCCATTTCTCTTTATTTTTATATTTAGGTACGTGCAAAAATAAGAAAGTTTAAATTGGTACCGTTTTTATTTTTGGGTGCTAAGTGTTAGTAGATAAGGGTAACCATACCCATGATGGTCTAGTTCCTTTGAAATATAATTATTATTATGAACTACTTCTTTTATATAATTATATATATATATATATATATATATATATTTCTGTTTAATAAAGTTATTATTTGTTTTAGGAACCCATATTTTAATCATTTTTGAATTTGAGATCAATTTCTCATTTTTGGGAGAAGGTTTTTTTATCTTAGTATAAATCTTACTATGTTTTGTAGGTTTTGTCTTATCCTTAAATACTAGTCCATTTCGATTTTTGAATAGCTTGGAAATTTTAATTAAATTCTTCAAGTCTTGCTTTCCTTTGTTAAAATTTGTAACATTATTAGTAATTTTATCTAACTTGTTTAAGAGTTCACTGATTTCTATATTTTTGTGTTCTATTTGATTTAGTAAATTAATTTTCTCTTTTTCAAGTTTTTCTTTATCATTTTTCAAATTTTCTAGTTCTTGTAAAAGAAGACTATTTTTAGCTAACAACTCTTTATTATATTTTTGTACAATATCTAATTCTTCTTCTAAAATAGTCTTTTCATCTTTTAATAATCCAATTTCTAATTCTGATCTATTTAATTTTCCTAAGTATTCTTTATTTAATTTTTTGGATTCTCTTACTTATCATCTAATTCGACGCTAATTTCCATTAATTCATCGTAGGATAGTTCAAAAAGTACTCATCAGTATTTGCCATGAAACATACATTTGCTTGCTCCGTATCACTTTCACCATCACTGTCTGATGAAGAGGAGGAGTCAGAGTCAGAGTCATCCCATGTGACTTGGAATTCCTTTCTCTTTTTCTTGAATTTCTCAAATTTATTTTTCTTTTTCTCGTTGTTGAGTTTTGGGCAATCCTTCTTCATGTGTCCGAACTGATCACATTCGAAGCACTTGATCGAAGTTTGATTTGATGAATTTGATTTTCTGCCATTTTGGAATCTCGTCATTTTCTTGAATTTCTTAAATTTGTTGTAGTTCTTGGCAATGAATACAATTTCATCTTCATCCAATTCAGAATCTTCATTGCTTGCTTGAAATGCTATGTTCTTCTTTTCATGATTTTGTTCTTTTCTGGCCTACAAGTTAGCTTCATACGACATTGAATTTCCAATCAACTCTTCAAGTTTGAGTTCAGAAAGATCATTAGCTTCTTCGATAGCTAATACTTTTCTTTGCCAGTCAATTGTTAAAGTGTTGAGAATTCGAGATACTAAATCAAAATCAGTAAATTTGACTCCTATTGCCATAAGGTCGTGTTGTATAGTTTGAAATCTGGAATACATGTAAACAATTGACTCATTTTGTTTCATTTTTAAAGATGAGAATTGATTTTATAAAATTGGTATTTTTGTTTGTTTGACCTTAGTTGTACCTTTATGTGGAACTTGTAAAGTACGCCATATATCATAAGCAGTGGTACATAACATAACATGTAACGACTTGAAATTTTCAACCATTCGTATCCATACATGTCGGATTTGAATTGCTCAAAATATCAGATTGTTAATTTAAATTTGGAAAATCTCAGCATATACAGTAAATAAATAATCACAGAATCACAGAACAATACACAGCGGAAACAAAAGAATAGTAGTTCATGAAGCTACCATATATATAACAGAGTTAAACAAGGTACAACAGAAGTCTCGAATACATAGATGTCTCAATACAATAGTCAAATACAAGATCAGAATACATCACTGGAATCAACTGAATACTGAAAGCTGGATAGATAGCTGGATCTCCAAGCGAAGCTCCAACTCCAAAGGTGAGTCTCGAACACTAAACCACTTAGTCTGACCCGAGCGTAAAACAAAACACAAAACACTCGAGTCAGAGTTAACATTCTTATATCAATAAATCTAACTCAAGTGAAATATCAACTGAAATACAAGTAACTTAAAGGATGTTTGGGATAACCATCCTCTAAGGATCCGTTAAACTATCTACTATGTAGTAATACACTACATAATATGTCTATAGTAAAGTAAACTATTAAAATAGCGTTAAGGCTTTACATTTTCCACCTTAACACATTTTATATATTCCCATAGTCTATACAGTACCGTAATCTCCCCCGTAATGGGCGTCGTCGGAGGGCACTCCGTAGGTATGTTACAAAACAAACTCGTAAAAGGCGCGCTAGGGTAGGTGACATGGCACAACTAGGCAATGCCAGGGTAGATATACCAATTACACTTCTGGGCCGGTGGTAACGCATAGCAGCCACTACCGCCCACCTCGAGCCACACTCCCGAAATCCTAAGGTGCGCACCAAATCAATCACAAAGTAATAGAATGGCATATGATGGAGTGTGTCCGATCAGAGGAGCTACCTATTAGCCCGTTAATTGCTCCTGTTTTAGCCACCTTATGCCAACTCATGGGAGCCGGGTCCACGTATATACCTCATGTAGGATCGTTGCCACCATCCTACTTCATTTTGGAATCTCCACCGCGTACACAGTTGTTAAAGTGGTTTTCGGTATCGACAGAGAGTATGCCCATATCCAATCCCGGTCTCTTTAACAACCAATCGTTATTATAACACCGCGGTCATTTCAAAGTAGTTTATACTTCAAAACCAAAATATCATTTTCATTTCAAAATCAAACCAATACGATATCATTTTCACTTCAAATATATATATCCATTTCCAAAAATCATATCACTTTCAAAGTTATAATACTTTCGAAACCAACAATTTGAAATAATAATACTTTGGAAATCATAATACTTTGAAATCATAACACTTCGAAATCATAACACTTTCCTTCAAACAGTTTAGAAATTAAAAATAGAATATAAAATAAAATAGTTTATAAAATAAAATAATCTATATAAAATAGTTATAAGTTAAAATAGTTTATAATAAAATAATTTATTTAAATGATTTTTATTAAAATAGTTTATATTAAAATAATTTATAAAGTAAAATATAAAATAGTTTAAATATAAGTTAAAAATACTTTATATAATAAATAGTTTTTCTCAAATTTCACAAATCGATTCAAATCAATTCGAATTCCAAATTCAAATTTATCCAATCACAAATCATCAATTTCAATTCAATTAAACATTTCAAATTATATCGATTTCAAATACCGATTTGTACCCAAATAAACTATTTCAGTTTAAATATATTTCAAAGCTTTATATATTCCACCATTCCAAAACTAAATTTGATAATTTAACTTCATTATTATTTAGTTTTTCAATATTCACTAAATAAATTCAATATCATTTATATAAAAGCCCAAAATTCAAATCACTAAATATTTCCTTCAATTTATTTAACTTGAAATATTCATTTTAAATCATCTTAAACCAAAATCAAGTTATAAAATCCTATCCCTTAAAAACCCCAAATTCCATAAGTTCAGATAGATTTAATTAAATATAATTCTTAATTAAATATAATTTCAAATCAATTTCAAATCTATCATTTCAACCTTAATTTATTTAATCATTTCGAACTCTATATTAAAATATAATTTAAATAAATACTTAAACATATATGTATCAACTTTATTAAATCAACTTTAATAAATTTTTAAAATCAATAATTATTTTAAACCATATATTTTTTTCAAAACCATAGAAATCATTTTCAAAATATATATATGTAACGACCCGGAAATTTCGAACCCGAAATTTCCAGATAGTTAGAAGAAAAAGAAAGAGATAGAAGAAAGAAACAGAAGAAGAAGAAGAATCAGAAACATCAACATCTCACATTCGCAGCGGATAAAATATAATAATAAATGATAACAGTTTTACAAAACAATATTATATCTGTCGATTACATTTTAATACATCAGAGTTACATATTTATACAGACACTGGATATACATAATTATCAAGCCTCAGATATACAATAATATAACATAGTAGAAACACTCCATACGTTCCTGCCATCCAGCTCGTCTCCTGAACTCCCAAACGTCCTTACCTGAAAATCTGTAATACTCGGTCTGACCCAAGCATTACATCAAAGTAACACCCGGGTCAGGCTGGAAACCAGCGTGAGTAAACTTATCTAACATGGAATTTCAATTCATAGAACTTATTTAAAACCCGGGGTAACTCGTACTTACTATACGTAAACAACTTATATAGTCATCACTTATTTTCACAAGCAATATCTAAGTATCCAACTTAGTTCAAATGGTCCATATTATCCCAAACCGGCCTATTTGATTTCATATATCAATCTATGAAGATTTATAGAAGATTTCAAATCGAAGTGGTTTCGGGTATTAACTAATACCCGACTCCTGTCTCTTCGAATCCAATGTCATCTTAACCAAGGTTATTCAATGAAATACAATTCAAACTTTAAATACCGGTGTCACCTTTATACAGTAATTCATCATCGATAGATACCCATATTATCACAGTTTAAACCAAACATATCATATCACATAGCATCACATATTAGAGATATTATCTATCTTAGGCATACAATATCATTCAATCATTCATAAGCAAGATTGATCACTTCCAAAATTAATTTAATTTATCTCTAATTAAATTAATTACTGATCTTTAATTACTTAGATTACCTTTACTTAACATTAATTACAAACCAATTAATTGCATTGATCCTTAATTAATTACTCATATTTATTATCTTATAATCACTTATATTGATTAATTTAACCCTTAATTAATTTCTTTAATTAATCAATCCTTTAATTAATTACATTAAGTAATTAAGCCTTAATTACTTTCAACAAGTAATTATCCCTTTGGTTAATTAATTACATTGGTTAATTACATTGATTAATTAACCCTAATTAATCACACCCATTAATTATTCTTTTGCTAACAATTAATTTTTCTTTAATTACTAATTTATTAATCAATAATTAATCTTTAATTTCCTATTAATTAATCTTTAATTATCAATCAATTAATAAATTTAGATGATAATCATTATCTTAATCAATCTTCTTAATCATCTCAATATCTTACCCTATGACCTTGGAATCAAAAGCTTTATGTGACGACCCGGAATTTTTGTATATTTGAAATGTGAATATTTAATTTATTTTAAATATTCGAAGGTTAAATTTTAAATTTAATTTCAAATATACAGTATTTATTTGGATAATTAATTATTAAATTTAATTATCGGGATTGGGTAAAATATTGAATCTTGATTTTAAGCCTGTTAAAAATAGTTCAAAGGTTCAGAAAATTTATATTGTTAATACTGAAGATGATAGAACTTTTAAAATGGAATTTTAAAGAGTTTTGTTCAGTTTTAAAAATATATCGTTGAAATTGAATTTAAAAATAGCCGTCCGAGGCACAGTCTCGGAATTCGACGAAACCAGTTCCATTGGATTCGTAATAGATAGTTATTATCGGATTTCAATTTTTGTAGTATTTGGAGTTGATGTGGGAGCGTACGATATAGGAACGCGTAGGAATTTATATCGAAAATTTAAATTCAAATATAATATTTGAACAAAATCCTTATCTACATCCTTATTCTTTTCTTTTCCAAACTACTCTACAGTGTCTTCTGAAACATGGCACCTACTTTTTTCTAATCGCATACACGTGTTTCCTTCTTTTTATTTATTCCACGGAGAAGGATAAAGTTTAAAAATATGCCGAGTGTTTTAAAATAAATTCCATGGTCGCCTCCTTGTTCGATCAACTAGGGTTTCGAAAATCAACGCCTTCTAATTTATCATCGCTGCGAACTTGGCTATTCCATCAGCCATCGTTGGCTCGTCTTTGCTCCTACGCGATATTTTCTACTACTGATTTGAGGACCTGGTAGGCGCGAATTAGGCGGCGACGAGAGGAGAAGCGGAGTCGAGTAGATAACACGGTGGCAGGATCGAAGTCACGTTCGTATGGACGAGGTCGAGATTGGGTTCTAGGAAGGATTCGCGAGAATCATCAACCTCGCGGCAAAGACAGGGTCGCTCGCGAGTGGAGCAGGCGGAGCTAGGGTTCGCGAGGTCTGGGGTTGTACGACTTGGAGCTGCGACGATGGAGGGTCGCGATTCAGGGAGGGTGTTCGAAGTTCGAATTCGAGCCAGTGAATCCGGTCGAGGGCTTGCTTGGGTTCGTAGGGCATGTGAGTTATTCGCTTTTCCCCTTCCTTTTCGTTTTTACTTAAATATATTTTACTGATTTAAATGATAATAAGATTTATATTACAGGGAATTAATATAAAGCTTAAACTCTTTGGTTAAAATTAAATCACTAATTTGAAATTAAATTTATTAGTCGAATTTAAAATAAAAGAATTTTATTTACATACATGTTTTCGTTTACTGGATTATTTTAAAGAAATGAATTATGGTGATGAACTTATTTAATTAACTTAATTAATTGTTTAGTTATTAAAGGATTTATTTTTAAGTAAAAGTTATTACTAGTTAATTAAATTATTATGTTTCAAATAAAGATATGTTTTACAACAAGGTAAAAAGACTTTTAAATGAAATTTATTATTTTAAAATAGTATGGTTATTAAAATATAAATTTGTAAAAGGAATTTAGTTTAAATTAAATTTTTAGTTAAATTAAAAGTCATCGGAAGAAATATGTTTAAACCAAAATCATTAGTTTAAAAAATTAAATTATTAGTTGAATTAGGATTTTAAAATGGCATTTGGGTATTCGATGATTTCAAATATTAATAAATCATATAAATTGTTTATTTAGGGTCAAAAACTGGTAAAGAACCAAGGCAATATTGGAATGGATTGCAAATCAAAGGCAAAGGTGAGTTAATCTCACTCAGTTGAATTTTATTTTAAATTTAAATGGTTAAATTTAAATAATTGATTGGATGATTGCATTGATTGAATATGCTATATTATATATATAGTAGTATATAGCAATATATACATATTGGCATATGTATATATTTGAGTTGTTGATATTCCCGCATTTATATAGCGGATGAGACCCTATGCGCCGCATAATAGCGGATGATTTATATAAATCCCATATACCGCGATATTCCATTTTGAAGTGGAATTGGTATTGTGCTAACGTTTGTGGATGCAGGTAAACAGGTTGGAGGGATCCAACTGGATTCCTCAAATTTATTTAGATTATTTGATATTCTGTTCTATGAATATTGATATCCTGTGATGATTTTATTGATGATTGAAATATTGGATGATATGGTTGGATTGAATATTTCAATAAAAGGAGTTATCAAAATATATTGAATTGGATTTTGAAAGAAATAAAAGAGTAAAATTTAAGTAAATAATTCAAGTGAATTGGAATAAGGGAATTTCGAAATAACAAGGGAAATATTAACTTTAAACTAAAGTGATATTAAATGTAAAGAATAAAGGATTTATTTTGAATGTAAGGATTAAATTTAATTAAAGGCTAAAGAAGGAATTTTGGAAGTTTAAAATTGGTATTTTCAGTTAAAAAGGGTTTTAACTCAAATAAAGGAATAAATCTAAAAGTTAATGTATTTTGAAATAAATAAAGTAGTAAAGGAAATTTATTTCAAAGTAAAGTAAAGTAAATTGGAAAATCAATTGGAAATTGATTTAGTTGTTTAAAATTGGAATTTTAAAAGAGAAGTGAGATTTTGGAGATATGAACTGGGTTTATAAAGTAAAATAAAATATAGTGGATATTTGAATATAAATTCAAGGTGGGAATTTATAAAAGGAATATGAATTGGTTTAAAAATAAATGTTGATTTATTATTAAAAGATGTGAAGAGAAGTGTATTTATCTGGATAGCCAAGTATGTTTTTTTTTCCAAAGAAATTTTAAATATAAGTTAAAAGTTTTAATATGGTTTAAAAAGCATATTTTAGAGAATCTATTATTTCTAAATGTTAAAGCCTAAAGTAGTATTTTCAAAGATCTATTATTGTAATAATTATATAAAAGTGATTTGGTATTATATTTTAAAAAGAGAAATTTAGTTTATATTTGTAAAGTGGTTTCATTTTAAATATTTCTTAAGTATATATTTTGTTAAGGTATTAAAGTAGTTTTTAAATTTCAATATTATTAAGTATATTTATAGTAAAGTGTTTTAAGATTATTTTAAAATCTAAGTGTTTTGTACTTGGTGTTTCAGAGAAATAATTATTTGGGAAATGTATTCCGTAAGCGGAAACTGTTTGAAATTGTTTTAAAAAGGAGTTTGAAAATAGAAATATATCTTGGAAAGATATTTGGGCAAATAAATAATGTGGGAAATTATTTATTGTGTGATGGTTGCTATGGATGTGAATTGATAGTTAAATAACCGACTATCAATATTGGCCAATGCGCTGATCGTTTCGAAGAGACCGGGATCGAGTTTCCGTATACCGGGATTCTAGGTCTGGAGACTCGAATACCACTTCGATCCGGTTTGTACGTTTCGTGTAACGATTTCGGAGTCGAAGATGGAGCTGTGAAGTGCAAGGGCTAGTCGCTACTAATCCTGAGGATATTTCCAAAATGGATGTAGTAGGAATAGTGCCTTCGGTTCCGTTCAAACCCAGGACGGACTTGTATGGACGAATGCTTGCGAAACATCGTCAACGGACGATGGGCATTCTAAGGGATATGTTCTCTAAAAGGTATCGTTTAGCCTCGAACCTCATCAACAGGGAATGACTGAAAATCAGGGGTTATGCAGCAAGGCTTCGTGGGTAGCTCCCACTGGAGGGTAAGGTCATCCCTGTCTAGATGTCCCTTTTTATTTCGGCTTAGTGGTGCGGTTGCTGATCCCAACCGTGGGGTGATTTTATTCGGGATCATCCAGTAAGGGATGGTTCCGGCCTTGTGTTGCAGGGGAGCGGGCGTACTCCTCGGTACGGTGATCTAGGCCACGTACTGTGATAGGTGGTACCCCAGTGCCTAGTCATTCGTTGGAAATCCATTCTCCATACGTGCCTGTACGGTTTTGATTGTGCCCAACTATTGTTGAAATGTGAGATGCAAGCATTTCAGCTAGATTCTATTTTACTTTCTGTAGACACTATTATAATATCAGAGGATTTTGATATAAAGTGTTTTAGCTATCGTAAGGTAAAAACCCGACATGTTTATTTGTGGCGTGGTCTTACGAGATGCTTTTGTTTTCAAAAGATTTTGGAAACTTTAATAATCAATTGAGTGTGATTTTCTCACGCTGGTTTTCCAGACTGACTCGGGTATTGTTTTATATGATGCTCGGGTCAGACCGAGTATTATAAATTACAGGAAATGATGCTGTGGAGCTGGATGGCGATACGTACTTTCGTATTTGAGTTATATATTCCGTTGTGTATTCAGATTGTGAGGACAAGTTATGATTACTGTTTAGTTGTATGTTATGGATGTTTATGTACTCTGATGATGTATTCTGATGTATTGTATAAACAGATATAATTTTGATTTGTGTAAAGATCTGTTGATATATTATATTTTATTCCGCTGCGATGGTTAGATTCTGATGTTGTTTTTCTTTTATTTTCTTCTTCTACCTCTTCTTCTTTTTACCCAAATGGTCCGGTTTTTCGTGTTAGAAAAACTCGGGTTGTTACACTTGGTATCAGAGCTTAGGCTAGCGATAACCTTGGCTCTGGTGGGAATTTTGAGAGTATTAATAGATATGAGCGCGTATTTGTTAGTGAATATAAAATGGTTTTATATTGTGTTGGTTGGTTTATTGAGTGGCATATGAACCTTCGTCGGCACAGTCTGGACAACTGTATCGAAGGGGTTTCTAAACACTTAAATAAAACAGTTCGACACAGTATTGTTTTAAATAGGGTGAATGAAATAATTTTGCCCAAATTATTTTGTATATAAAAGAAATAATTATTTGAAATTTATTATAGTTATATATTTGGATGCTTGGTTGTTAGAAAATGACAATAATGAGTTAGTCTCATTATCGAGTAGAAATTGAAACTTATAACCTAAGTTGAAGAATAAATTTATATAAACAAATGGAATTTGAAATATCTATAAATGAAATTTATAAATTGAGATAAACTTTATATACAAATGTGATTTATAATCAAATGAAATAAATTCATAAACAAATGAAATTTGTAAATGTAAATTGTAAAAGTGACTTATAACTTGAAATAAAATGTGATAGAATTCCAGAGTAATGTTTGGATATAAAAATTGGATGGATTTTGAATTTGAAGTTTTGGGAAAGATTTAAATTCCTTTGGATTTAAAAATAGTTTCAAAGGTTTTGGGGAAATAATAGTGATATTATTTCATGAATATTTTTGAAATTGAATTGAAATCTGTTGGGATTTGGGATTTAAAAATGTTGAAATGTTTAAAGGTGATTAAAGCATTAACTTCTCTTTCGGTCGCTGGAAAATAATTTCGGTGATGACTGCAGCATCATCGATGTCTATTTTCGAGTTTCCAAAGAGAAATTGCTACCAAACTGTTTTAAATTGGAAATGATTGTGAACTGGGTTGGTTTTGAAATTAAAAGGGAAAATTGTTTGGTAAAAGCAGATTGTATTGGAAATTTGGATTTGATGTGATTTACCAGATGTGTATGAGTTATTTATGGATTCAAAATGGTTTTGGAATAAAATCGGGCAATTGGATTCTGGAAATTCTATTTAAAATTTAAATGTGGAAATTTAAATGAATCAACAATATAAAGTATAGAATGAAGTTGATTGAAATAAGAAAGGAATGAAAGTTAAATTCTGGGATTATAATTATGAGATGAAAATAACTAAATGAGTAATATAAGTTGATAGATAAAAGAGTTAGAGTATATGAAGGTGAATAAAATATATTTGAATTTAACTTAAGATAAGTTAAATAAAAATTGAGATTTGGAATTGAATTAAATGTAAGTAAGTTGAAGTCGAATTGAATTGGATATAAAGGTAATGTAAAATGCTTATAATTGTGTAAAGAAATTCATATTCTTAAGTTCTTAAGTATAATAATTTGAAATTTGATTATAAAGATGAAATGGACTTAAATGAATAGTCCCAGGTCTTAAGTAAGTAAGTTAAAACTTATGAATAGAAATGAAATTGTAAGTCATAAATGGGAATTCATTTCTTTGAACCATTAAGAGTTATAATTTGAAATTGTAATTATCAAATGGAAATGACTAAGATGAGCAATCTTAATAAATCCAAACTTGAATTATAAAATAAATTGAACTTAAGATAATTAAGTGAAGTGATATTAGGAATTAAAAAGAAAGTATTTAATCTTAACTAGTGGAGGAACTAATGAGATAATAAATTAGTTAATGAAATTGGATTAAAATGGTAATGGTTGGGATTTCGAATGGAATCCGAATAAGTGAAAATAAATAAATGGATGGAATTTGATTAAATAAGAATCAAATGAAAGATGGAAATAAAACTTTAAAGGGTTGGTTAAATGGAAAATAAACTTAAGTTATTGACTTAAGTAAAGGTTGAATGGAAACTGAACTCAACAGAGGAGTGGTTTAAATAAGTTGAGAAATAGTTATTGAATGAATTAACTTGGAGTGTTTTCGAGCTAAATAAAATTCAATTTTTGGAAGTTGGAGATGAACTGAATTTAAGGAAAAATTGGAAATGAAGTAGTAAATTGAAGTAAGTTGGAATTCATATGAAATGGGAGTTCAATTTGAATATATACACTTCGGTGGTGAAGTAGTAAATAAGTATAAGAAAATTTATATGAACTTAAGAATTGAAGAATGAAATTCTTAAGAAAATTTGTATGGGAGGTATACTTAGTAATTTTGGAATGGAAAAATAAAAAAATATATATACTAAGTGAATAGTTGAATGAAGACTAAAACTGAAGTTGTGAAATGGAATAGTTGTGAATAAGGGGATAACAAATAAAAAGGAATGTGAATAAAGGAGAATTGATATAACTAATAATCAATTAGGCTAATTACGTAAGGTGTACGTATATTATTTTATTCGCATAGCTATTTGGTCCAGATGTCGAACACAGAATTTCGAGATAATTTTATCGATCCAAATCAGGATTTTTCACTCGATTTTCAACGGCGAACCTGGATATGGATTGTTGATTGATTCTGGATATTCTCTATCATAGTTTGTGGCTATGCAAGGAGAATGACGGTTTCTGATCAAGGAACCAGATCTGAGTCCGCACTAGGAAGTCAGGTGGACAATACTAGTTCGGAAGTGGAATTGTGTGATTGATTGAGCAATCGAATGTGATATTGCGTACGGATGATATATGTGCATCGTACGGGCTTAAGTAAAGCAAATATTGAAAATTTGTAAAGAAATGTCTAGAATGGTTTTGGAATTATGAGTGGATATTATTGCTTAGTAGGATATACAGGTGTATAAAAGCAATGGATAAATTGGGATTTTTGATTTTAGAAGATAAAATTTAATGGCCCGACAAAAGGTATGTATTTGAATTTCTATATGAAATTGATTGGGTTTTTGGATCCAGCCACTTGGCTTTTTGTTTTCTTTTTGAGATTGGGAGGCCGTAGAGCCATTTTGTAGTAGTACCGAGCTAGCCGCGCAAAGGAGACGCTGGCGAAATTTTTCGGAAATTTAGGGAGTTAGAAAAATTTTGGAAAATTTTGATAATTCAAAATTTGAATTCAAATTTAAATTTGAATTGATAAGTAGGTGATATGGGTTGAACTTATGAATAAGTTGGGAAGTTAAAAGATGATTAGTGTATCATTAATAAAAGATTGTTTGGGTATTATTAAAACTGTTTGAATTTGGGGAATAGCTAACGGGAAATGAGACATTCTTCTTAACTAGTAATTTCGGGGACGAAATTCTTTTAAGGGGGGAGGAATGTGACGACCCGGAATTTTTGTATATTTGAAATGTGAATATTTAATTTATTTTAAATATTCGAAGGTTAAATTTTAACTTTAATTTCAAATATACAGTATTTATTTGGATAATTAATTATTAAATTTAATTATCGGGATTGGGTAAAATATTGAATCTTGATTTTAAGCCTGTTAAAAATAGTTCAAAGGTTCAGAAAATTTATATTGTTAATACTGAAGATGATAGAACTTTTAAAATGGAATTTTAAAGAGTTTTGTTCAGTTTTAAAAATATATCGTTGAAATTGAATTTAAAAATAGCCGTCCGAGGCACAGTCTCGGAATTCGACGAAACCAGTTCCATTGGATTCGTAATAGATAGTTATTATCGGATTTCAATTTTTGTAGTATTTGGAGTTGATGTGGGAGCGTACGATATAGGAACGCGTAGGAATTTATATCGAAAATTTAAATTCAAATATAATATTTGAACAAAATCCTTATCTACATCCTTATTCTTTTCTTTTCCAAACCACTCTACAGTGTCTTCTGAAACATGGCACCTACTTTTTTCTAATCGCATACACGTGTTTCCTTCTTTTTATTTATTCCACGGGGAAGGATAAAGTTTAAAAATATGCCGAGTGTTTTAAAATAAATTCCATGGTCGCCTCCTTGTTCGATCAACTAGGGTTTCGAAAATCAACGCCTTCTAATTTATCATCGCTACGAACTTGGCTATTCCATCAGCCATCGTTGGCTCGTCTTTGCTCCTACGCGATATTTTCTACTACTGATTTGAGGACCTGGTAGGCGCGAATTAGGCGGCGACGAGAGGAGAAGCGGAGTCGAGTAGATAACACGGTGGCAGGATCGAAGTCACGTTCGTATGGACGAGGTCGAGATTGGGTTCTAGGAAGGATTCGCGAGAATCATCAACCTCGCGGCAAAGACAGGGTCACTCGCGAGTGGAGCAGGCGGAGCTAGGGTTCGCGAGGTCTGGGGTTGTACGACTTGGAGCTGCGACGATGGAGGGTCGCGATTCAGGGAGGGTGTTCGAAGTTCGAATTCGAGCCAGTGAATCCGGTCGAGGGCTTGCTTGGGTTCGCAGGGCATGTGAGTTATTCGCTTTTCCCCTTCCTTTTCGTTTTTACTTAAATATATTTTACTGATTTAAATGATAATAAGATTTATATTACAGGGAATTAATATAAAGCTTAAACTCTTTGGTTAAAATTAAATCACTAATTTGAAATTAAATTTATTAGTCGAATTTAAAATAAAAGAATTTTATTTACATACATGTTTTCGTTTACTGGATTATTTTAAAGAAATGAATTATGGTGATGAACTTATTTAATTAACTTAATTAATTTTTTAGTTATTAAAGGATTTATTTTTAAGTAAAAGTTATTACTAGTTAATTAAATTATTATGTTTCAAATAAAGATATGTTTTACAACAAGGTAAAAGACTTTTAAATGAAATTTATTATTTTAAAATAGTATGGTTATTAAAATATAAATTTGTAAAAGGAATTTAGTTTAAATTAAATTTTTAGTTAAATTAAAAGTCATCGGAAGAAATATGTTTAAACCAAAATCATTAGTTTAAAAAATTAAATTATTAGTTGAATTAGGATTTTAAAATGGCATTTGGGTATTCGATGATTTCAAATATTAATAAATCATATAAATTGTTTATTTAGGGTCAAAAACTGGTAAAGAACCAAGGCAATATTGGAATGGATTGCAAATCAAAGGCAAAGGTGAGTTAATCTCACTCAGTTGAATTTTATTTTAAATTTAAATGGTTAAATTTAAATAATTGATTGGATGATTGCATTGATTGAATATGCTATATTATATATATAGTAGTATATAGCAATATATACATATTGGCATATGTATATATTTGAGTTGTTGATATTCCCGCATTTATATAGCGGATGAGACCCTATGCGCCGCATAATAGCGGATGATTTATATAAATCCCATATACCGCGATATTCCATTTTGAAGTGGAATTGGTATTGTGCTAACGTTTGTGGATGCAGGTAAACAGGTTGGAGGGATCCAACTGGATTCCTCAAATTTATTTAGATTATTTGATATTCTGTTCTATGAATATTGATATCCTGTGATGATTTTATTGATGATTGAAATATTGGATGATATGGTTGGATTGAATATTTCAATAAAAGGAGTTATCAAAATATATTGAATTGGATTTTGAAAGAAATAAAAGAGTAAAATTTAAGTAAATAATTCAAGTGAATTGGAATAAGGGAATTTCGAAATAACAAGGGAAATATTAACTTTAAACTAAAGTGATATTAAATGTAAAGAATAAAGGATTTATTTTGAATGTAAGGATTAAATTTAATTAAAGGCTAAAGAAGGAATTTTGGAAGTTTAAAATTGGTATTTTCAGTTAAAAAGGGTTTTAACTCAAATAAAGGAATAAATCTAAAAGTTAATGTATTTTGAAATAAATAAAGTAGTAAAGGAAATTTATTTCAAAGTAAAGTAAAGTAAATTGGAAAATCAATTGGAAATTGATTTAGTTGTTTAAAATTGGAATTTTAAAAGAGAAGTGAGATTTTGGAGATATGAACTGGGTTTATAAAGTAAAATAAAATATAGTGGATATTTGAATATAAATTCAAGGTGGGAATTTATAAAAGGAATATGAATTGGTTTAAAAATAAATGTTGATTTATTATTAAAAGATGTGAAGAGAAGTGTATTTATCTGGATAGCCAAGTATGTTTTTTTTCCAAAGAAATTTTAAATATAAGTTAAAAGTTTTAATATGGTTTAAAAAGCATATTTTAGAGAATCTATTATTTCTAAATGTTAAAGCCTAAAGTAGTATTTTCAAAGATCTATTATTGTAATAATTATATAAAAGTGATTTGGTATTATATTTTAAAAAGAGAAATTTAGTTTATATTTGTAAAGTGGTTTCATTTTAAATATTTCTTAAGTATATATTTTGTTAAGGTATTAAAGTAGTTTTTAAATTTCAATATTATTAAGTATATTTATAGTAAAGTGTTTTAAGATTATTTTAAAATCTAAGTGTTTTGTACTTGGTGTTTCAGAGAAATAATTATTTGGGAAATGTATTCCGTAAGCGGAAACTGTTTGAAATTGTTTTAAAAAGGAGTTTGAAAATAGAAATATATCTTGGAAAGATATTTGGGCAAATAAATAATGTGGGAAATTATTTATTGTGTGATGGTTGCTATGGATGTGAATTGATAGTTAAATAACCGACTATCAATATTGGCCAATGCGCTGATCGTTTCGAAGAGACCGGGATCGAGTTTCCGTATACCGGGATTCTAGGTCTGGAGACTCGAATACCACTTCGATCCGGTTTGTACGTTTCGTGTAACGATTTCGGAGTCGAAGATGGAGCTGTGAAGTGCAAGGGCTAGTCGCTACTAATCCTGAGGATATTTCCAAAATGGATGTAGTAGGAATAGTGCCTTCGGTTCCGTTCAAACCCAGGACGGACTTGTATGGACGAATGCTTGCGAAACATCGTCAGCGGATGATGGGCATTCTAAGGGATATGTTCTCTAAAAGGTATCGTTTAGCCTCGAACCTCATCAACAGGGAATGACTGAAAATCAGGGGTTATGCAGCAAGGCTTCGTGGGTAGCTCCCACTGGAGGGTAAGGTCATCCCTGTCTAGATGTCCCTTTTTATTTCGGCTTAGTGGTGCGGTTGCTGATCCCAACCGTGGGGTGATTTTATTCGGGATCATCCAGTAAGGGATGGTTCCGGCCTTGTGTTGCAGGGGAGCGGGCGTACTCCTCGGTACGGTGATCTAGGCCACGTACTGTGATAGGTGGTACCCCAGTGCCTAGTCATTCGTTGGAAATCCATTCTCCATACGTGCCTGTACGGTTTTGATTGTGCCCAACTATTGTTGAAATGTGAGATGCAAGCATTTCAGCTAGATTCTATTTTACTTTCTGTAGACACTATTATAATATCAGAGGATTTTGATATAAAGTGTTTTAGCTATCGTAAGGTAAAAACCCGACATGTTTATTTGTGGCGTGGTCTTACGAGATGCTTTTGTTTTCAAAAGATTTTGGAAACTTTAATAATCAATTGAGTGTGATTTTCTCACGCTGGTTTTCCAGACTGACTCGGGTATTGTTTTATATGATGCTCGGGTCAGACCGAGTATTATAAATTACAGGAAATGATGCTTGTGACGACCTCCCATGACCCCTGCACCGAATCTAGAGATAGAGCGCTGTAAAGTGTGCCAGGCGACCATGGACGATTGTCAAGGTAAGATTTAAAACAACCAAATCTATCGTATTACTCACAGCGCATGGAAAAAATACAATAGAACATATGTATAGTGAAGCTTTACAGAACAAAATGACATCATATAAAACTCCATAATAGTTGAATACAAGCATCCACATAGTCAATACATTCAGCCTCACTACATATCTCTCAGAGAATACAAAACAGCGGAATATCCAGTACAAATAATAAGAAGATAATAAGCAACCCTCCAGCTCGTCTTCGATATCAGCATCGTGAGAAGAGAACAGCACCTGTCACCTGCTACCTAGTCTGCCCGTCCCAAAATGGACGAACAGCCCAAGGCAATAAGAATTAAAACATAAAGCCTTGAGTCAGACAACAGTCTTAGTGAACAGTAAATTAACTAACAACATACCAAAAGAGCATAAAGGAAAAGGAATAGGAATACAACCCTCCCACTCCAACCTCATTCTACAGTGATAGCCTCCAGACACACACTAAGCAGAAGCAAACATAGCAGAGCATACAATTTAAAGTAAAGCTACTATCACTCGAGTCAAGGGCGATGTTTTCCAAGTACCAAGGCCTAAATCAGATAAGCACCCAGAAAATACCGCTCTTGAGTCCGAAATGACGTTACAACCAAACATCCATGACTCTGGCTATCACTGTTATCATTGCTTCGATATCACCGTTAATTGAATGACCGGCACATTCTTTCAGCCGTCCGTCAAGGGCTAATGGAAACCCCGGTTCTAGACATAACTCCTGCACGTCGTCGCAGCCCGTGCCTAGGACTATCGAATCTGCCCAGAGTACTCGACCATCAACAGTTGGCCATTGGGACTATCGAATCTGCCCAAACGTACTCTTGCTTAGAGCATGCTAGAACCTTCAACAACGATGCTATCCAAACCTCCTAGCCATCCTCCTCGACGACTATTCTCATATCCATTCATTATCTTCAACTCGAATCATATCACCGAGTTATCAACATGCTTGGAATGATCCCGTCTGGATTAGACCAAGTCTTCATCACATGATTGCCTCGCTTCATTACATCCTCGCAAAGCCTCATCTCATCATCACATCATCAAATCTATGCATAAGAGCTTCATCATCCCGCTACATATGCCACGAGCAGCTTTTCCAATTCAAGAGCCTTTCCCTTAGCTTTTGAATCGTCTTCGGTCTAAATCTAATCATCAATCATCTAGTTCATAACAATCAATCAAATCAAACATCAATCCAAACAATCAAGCATTCAAATATGATCTAAGTAGACAATTATAACAATAATGGCATTTTCGTAATTAAAGAGTTGAAAGTCCAATAAGCATGAAAACATGGATTATATCTCTACAAACTTGATGAATGAACTTGCATAGGTTAACATATGATAAAATGGATGTAACATCATCATGAACAATGGATCTATATGGATCTACACATAGGATGAAGAAAATGCATGGAAATCACTATTTTAACACCAAATCGGGCCAACAATCCGATATACTCCTTTGGATCCGTGTGAGAGATAATCACCACTCACCAAATCACCTAAACAATCCAAAAGATATCAACTTCAGATCTGGACAGCGAAGAGCTAAGCTAGATCCGACAAGATCTCACTTCAAACGAAGAAATCTCTCTTGAAAAGATGAAGATCTTCAATCTAAGCTCTTGAATCTTCAATCTTGATCTTCGATTTGGATGGATGGAAGCACTAGATTAGAGTGGAGAAAAGAAGTGAAGAAGTGTAGAAGTCGAGCTCTCAAAATGGCAGCACTTCGTCGCTTCAAAATCCGGATCCCAAAAAGTGAGAACAACCCCTCCTATTTATAGCAGAAATTTCCTTAAGTCGCTTAACTCGGCTATCTCCCTAGGTCGTTTCCGACCTAAGCCTCTCCGACCTAAGACTCTCCGACCTAACAGATGCACGACAAAACTCCTCAGCGACCTAACACTAGACGACCTAAAGCAATGCGCTTTCCTTCGCCCTACGACCTAGTTGGGTTGCGACCTAACAACTTAGACTTCTACGCGACCTAACACAACATACGACCTAACAGTTAGATCTACACGACCTAACACTTATGCTAACTCCTAAGGTCGCCAACTTGTTAACTCCTTAGGTCGCCAACTTGTTAACTCCTTAGGTCGCCAACTTGTTAACTCCTTAGGTCGCCAACTTGTTAACTCCTTAGGTCGCCAACTTGTTAACTCCTTAGGTCGCCAACTTGTTAACTCCTTAGGTCGCCAACTTGTTAACTCCTTAGGTCGCCAACTTGTTAACTCCTTAGGTCGCCAACACAGAACCACTAGGTCGCTAACTCGGAACCACTAGGTCGCTAACAAGCTAACCCCTTAGGTCGCTAACACGGCAACTCCTAGGTCGCTCATCCCTAGGTCGTTAACTACTGGGTTCACTTAGGTCGCTACCAACCTATCTCTTAGGTCGCTAACACCTTAACTCGCCAGAAACTCTAAAGTCTCCTTCCTTTTAGGTCGTCTACGACCTAAACCCTTACCATCCATCACACGACCTAACTCCAAACCTTAAGGTCACCACTCCCCAACATTCTTAGGTACGACTTATCTCCTAAGTTACCAACAATACTTAACTAACCTCTAGGTCGCGTACGACCTAGGACTTAGGCAAATTTCAACCAAGATCTAGAATAACTAGAAAATGCTGAAAATCCCAGATTTTGACAAACTTTTCGATCCGTAAAATACGGGTCGTTACATTCTCTCCCCCTTAGGAATTTCGCCCCCGAAATTCCAAGCAAACAAGGCAATCAAAGGCTATTCTGTACGCCTACCATCCATAGCAATCAACAAACCATGCATCCAATCCTAGCTTAGCGTACAGAATTCTAAGACTAAGGACAAGTTACAATTTCGTTAGATGATACGACACCTTAGGGCCATACCTCGAAGAGTTCAGGATGAGCTGCCTTCATCCTCTCTTCCACCTCCCACGTACAGTCGTTATCATCATCACTCCATTGTATCTTGAGCAACTTAACTACCTTCCTCCTGAGCTGTTTCGTGTCGGTTTCCACAACACGAAGTGGCTTACGAGGTCTTCTATCGACTGGATCAACTTCTAAGTCTTCACAGCTATCAGCAGAAACTACCGTACTCGAGTCGTGCACATACTTCCGTAGATACGATACATGAAAAACACTGTGCACACTCGACATCTTCTCTGGCAACTCCAAACTGTAGGCGAGCTTTCCGATTCGCTCGATGATCGGGAATGGTCCAACAAATCTCGGAGTCAATTTTCCCTTCTTCCCGAATCGAATAACATTCTTCAGTGGAGAAATCTTCACAAAAACCATATCTCCTACGTCGAATTCCAAATCCTTACGACGCTTATCGGCATAACTCTTCTGACGGTCTTGGGCTGACTTCATTCGTTTCCGAATGATCTCTATACAATCTGAGGTTTGACGAATCATCTCTGGCCCAAGTATCAGCTTTTCTCCAGTTTCCAACCAACATGTCGGAGAGTTACACGGTCTTCCATACAATGCCTCATACGGTGCCATACCAATGCTTGACTGGTAACTGTTGTTGTACGCAAACTCCACCAAATGAAGGTGATCTTCCCATGATCCTCCGAAATCCAAAACACAAGCTCTGAGGAGATCTTCCAAAACTCGGTTGACTCTCTCGGTCTGGCCATCTGTTTGAGGGTGATAAGCTGTACTCAAACACAACTCGGTTCCCAAGACTTCCTGGAAGCTCTTCCAAAATCCACTAGTGAACAATGGGTCTCGATCGCTCACTATACTCTTCGGAATACCATGGAATCGAACTATCCACTTAACATACAACTCAGCCAACTTTGATGCAGTCCTAGTCGATCGAACAGGAATGAATCGTGCACTCTTAGTCAGACGATCCACAATGACCCAAATTCCTTCATTTCCCGTTCTGGTTCTAGGCAATCCATCAATAAAATCCATCGACACTTGTTCCCACTTCCATGTAGGAACTTCTAATGGCTGAAGCAATCCACTTGGCTTCTTCTGTTCGGCTTTTACCAACTGGCAGTTCATACACTTGGAAATAAAATTTCCAACATCCTTCTTCATGCCTTCCCAGTAGTAGGTTCTCTTCATATCTCGATACATCTTATTTCCACCTGGATGAATTGTCAACTTCGAGTGATGACTTTCCTTCAGAACTTCACTCCTCAACTCATCTATATCGGGAACCACTAGTCGTCCTTGCTTTCGAAGCCAACCTTCCCTATCGACTTCGAATCCTTTATCCTTTTCTGGATCCAATCCAGATTCCAAATCACGGATAATATTGACAAGCTTATCATCTCGCTTTTGGCTCTCGCCAATCCTTTCCACAAGAGAAGGTCTTATCGATAAGTTTGCCAACATTTCAGGTTCCAATTCGCATCTAGGCCTGAAGTCAAATCCAGCTAAATACTCGAGACTCTTCCATTCAGAAAACATGGCTCCCAATCCTGCATGTCTTCGACTTAACGCATCAGCCACTGCGTTACCTTTTCCCGGAGTATAAGCTATACCAAAATCATATGATGCCAAAAACTCTAGCCAACGTTGCTGCCGAAGATTTAAATCCTTTTGGGAGAAAAGATACTTCAACGACTTGTGATCCGTAAACAACTCGAATCGAACTCCCAACAGATAATGCCTCCACATCTTCAGAGCAAATACAATCGCCGCTAACTCCAAATCATGAGTTGGGTAATTCCTTTCATGCGGTTTCAGTTGTCGACTGGCATACGCAACAACTTTATCCTTCTGCATCAGCACTGCTCCAAGTCCAGTACCACATGCGTCGGTGTAAACCACCATCTCATCATTCCCACTAGGAATAGTCAAAACAGGAGCACTCGTCAATCTCCCTTTCAGGATTGCGAAAGCTTGCTCACACTTAGTATCCCAACTGAACACTTGGTTCTTCTTCGTCAATCCTGTCAATGGTGCAGCTATCTTGGAGAAGTCTTTGATAAACCGTCGATAATATCCTGCTAATCCAAGAAAACTTCTCACATCAGATGCATTCTTAGGTCTAACCCAATCCTGGATTGCTGCCACCTTAGCGGGATCAACCGCTATTCCACTTCCAGAAATCACATGGCCTAAGAACCTCACTTCACTCTTCCAGAAGTGACACTTAGAAAACTTAGCCTTCAGCTGATGTTTCCGTAAGATCTCCAAAACAATACGCAAGTGCGTCTTGTGCTCTTCTTCCGTTTTGGAATAAATCAGAATATCATCCACGAACACAAGTACGAACTTGTTCAACTGATCCCTGAACACTCTATTCATAAGATCCACAAAATATGCTGGCGCGTTAGTCAATCCAAACGGCATTACCAGCCACTCAAAGAAACCGGATGGTGTCCTAAAAGCAGTCTTCGGCACACTATCCTTAGCCACTCTCAACTGGTGAAATCCCGTTGCCAAATCCATCTGAGAAAACACCTTAGCCTCGTGAAGCTGATCAAACAAGTCATCTATTCTCGGCAATGGATACTTGTTCTTCTTAGTCACCTTATTCAGCTCACGATAATCAACGCACAATCTCAACGACCCATCCGCCTTGGTTGCAAACACAACTGGTGCACCCCACTCGGACACACTACGCCGAATGAATCCTTTTTGCAAAAGATCATCAACTTGCACCCTCAACTCCTGCTGTTCCCTAGGCGCCATTCGCCTAAGAGGCATCACAACAGGTCTGGCTCCTTCAACTAGATCTATACGAAACTCGATCTCTCTATGCGGCGGCAACCCTTTGACTTCGTCAAAGACATCCTCGAATCCATTTGCGATTGGCACTAAAGACAGTCCATCCCGTGGAACAACTAGCGAATACATGAAGCTCATGAAGACGCCTTCTTCATGCTTACATCGTATCACAATCTTTCGCCCCTCCACATTCTCGACTGTCACCTCCAGCCTCTCACAATCAACCTTAGCCGCATACTTCCTAAGCCAGTCCATACCCAAGATAATTCCGAACCCCGCAAAGTTCAGAACAAAGCAATCACAAACAAAAGAGCAACCATGACTCGATACAACTAGACCACGACATAACATACACAAACAAGACGAACCCCCAACTGGATTAGTCACAACCAATGGCCTATCAACAATATCCGGTTTCAAACCTAACCGGTCAACGAGTTCATTACAAACAAACGAATGCGACGCTCCAGTATCAAACAGAACTCTAACTGGAACACCACATAGGAAAAGAGTACCTTGAACAACCACACTCTTTCCTTTCTCTTCAGCAGTAGGAGCTCTCGAAGACGACGGAACAACTCCTAAAGCATAGGCTTGCACAATCTGCCTGTCCTTCCTCGGTTCTGGACAATTCTTCCTGAAATGCCCCGGCTTGTCACAATTGTGACACTTCATCGGCACCTTAGGATTCTTACAATCCTTAGAGAAATGGCCCTTCTGCTGACAGTTGTAGCAAGTCACCTCGCCTTTCGGTTTCTTCTGACCATCCTTACCCTTCTGCTGCTGCTGCTTCCTCTTCTTGTTTCCACCCTGCTGGGGTTTAGACTCTTCCTTGGTTACAGCAACAACAGATCCATCCTTAGGAAACAGACTCTCATGCCTGAGAGCTTTCTCCACAAGCTTCTCAAATGAATCGTCCAAATGATCCACCAACTGTCTCCCAAGATAACTATCCAAGCCGGTCACAAACTTCTCATTCTTCTGATAAGCAGATTCAATATACGACCGGGCATACTTGGACAAAGCTTCGAACTCAGAAACATACTCAAGAACTGATCTTCCACCTTGCTTGAGCTCCACAAACTTCTTGAATAGAACAGACTTCTGAGCTGTAGAAATGAACTTAGCTTCAAACCTAGCTTGGAATTGCTCCCAAGTAATCTCTTCTTCCGGAGTAGAGATGGTAATAGAGTTCCACCAATCAGAAGCTCTCCCTTGAAGCTGCCTCGATGCCAACTTCCTCTTAGTTGTATCATCAATTCCCAAATCACCAAAGATCCTTCTACAAGCATCTATCCACCTCTGGACCTCAATGGTAGATTCTGTTCCCAGGAAAACCTTCCCTCCAAGAGTAGTATAATCCTTGCACAGCTTAGCAAAATCCACTGGTTTCGGAGTTTGGACTTGAACTCCCACATCTACTGCTGCTCCCGGAACTGGTATCCTTCTCATGATCGAAGTCATCATAGCTTCGAACATGGCTGCATAATCAGCAGTCTCTTCAGTAGCACGGCCTTCCCTAGCAGCTGGTCTCCCTCTTCGACTCATTCTCAATATCTACAAAAAGGAATGATCAGAACATCTAGAGAAACAACTGCATAAAGGACTCAAACTCTGCTAAGCTACTATATTATATATAGTATTCATCCATCAAAATACAATTACGTCTCTCATACGTAGTTACTTCAGCGAGCGTTGGGTAAAATCGATTAACCAATGCTCTGATACCAAATGTGACGACCTCCCATGACCCCTGCACCGAATCTAGAGATAGAGCGCTGTAAAGTGTGCCAGGCGACCATGGACGATTGTCAAGGTAAGATTTAAAACAACCAAATCTATCGTATTACTCACAGCGCATGGACAAAATACAATAGAACATATGTATAGTGAAGCTTTACAGAACAAAATGACATCATATAAAACTCCATAATAGTTGAATACAAGCATCCACATAGTCAATACATTCAGCCTCACTACATATCTCTCAAAGAATACAAAACAGCGGAATATCCAGTACAAATAATAAGAAGATAATAAGCAACCCTCCAGCTCGTCTTCGATATCAGCATCGTGAGAAGAGAACAGCACCTGTCACCTGCTACCTAGTCTGCCCGTCCCAAAATGGACGAACAGCCCAAGGCAATAAGAATTAAAACATAAAGCCTTGAGTCAGACAACAGTCTTAGTGAACAGTAAATTAACTAACAACATACCAAAAGAGCATAAAGGAAAAGGAATAGGAATACAACCCTCCCACTCCAACCTCATTCTACAGTGATAGCCTCCAGACACACACTAAGCAGAAGCAAACATAGCAGAGCATACAATTTAAAGTAAAGCTACTATCACTCGAGTCAAGGGCGATGTTTTCCAAGTACCAAGGCCTAAATCAGATAAGCACCCAGAAAATACCGCTCTTGAGTCCGAAATGACGTTACAACCAAACATCCATGACTCTGGCTATCACTGTTATCATTGCTTCGATATCACCGTTAATTGAATGACCGGCACATTCTTTCAGCCGTCCGTCAAGGGCTAATGGAAACCCCGGTTCTAGACATAACTCCCGCACGTCGTCGCAGCCCGTGCCTAGGACTATCGAATCTGCCCAGAGTACTCGACCATCAACAGTTGGCCGTTGGGACTATCGAATCTGCCCAAACGTACTCTTGCTTAGAGCATGCTAGAACCTTCAACAACGATGCTATCCAAACCTCCTAGCCATCCTCCTCGACGACTATTCTCATATCCATTCATTATCTTCAACTCGAATCATATCACCGAGTTATCAACATGCTTGGAATGATCCCGTCTGGATTAGACCAAGTCTTCATCACATGATTGCCTCGCTTCATTACATCCTCGCAAAGCCTCATCTCATCATCACATCATCAAATCTATGCATAAGAGCTTCATCATCCCGCTACATATGCCACGAGCAGCTTTTCCAATTCAAGAGCCTTTCCCTTAGCTTTTGAATCGTCTTCGGTCTAAATCTAATCATCAATCATCTAGTTCATAACAATCAATCAAATCAAACATCA
The DNA here is from genome assembly GCA_030737815.1 of Allium fistulosum. NCBI lineage: Eukaryota > Viridiplantae > Streptophyta > Magnoliopsida > Asparagales > Amaryllidaceae > Allium > Allium fistulosum. The sequence goes on along the minus strand of CM060904.1, from coordinate 1,117,670,621 downwards.
ATCCAAACAATCAAGCATTCAAATATGATCTAAGTAGACAATTATAACAATAATGGCATTTTCGTAATTAAAGAGTTGAAAGTCCAATAAGCATGAAAACATGGATTATATCTCTACAAACTTGATGAATGAACTTGCATAGGTTAACATATGATAAAATGGATGTAACATCATCATGAACAATGGATCTATATGGATCTACACATAGGATGAAGAAAATGCATGGAAATCACTATTTTAACACCAAATCGGGCCAACAATCCGATATACTCCTTTGGATCCGTGTGAGAGATAATCACCACTCACCAAATCACCTAAACAATCCAAAAGATATCAACTTCAGATCTGGACAGCGAAGAGCTAAGCTAGATCCGACAAGATCTCACTTCAAACGAAGAAATCTCTCTTGAAAAGATGAAGATCTTCAATCTAAGCTCTTGAATCTTCAATCTTGATCTTCGATTTGGATGGATGGAAGCACTAGATTAGAGTGGAGAAAAGAAGTGAAGAAGTGTAGAAGTCGAGCTCTCAAAATGGCAGCACTTCGTCGCTTCAAAATCCGGATCCCAAAAAGTGAGAACAACCCCTCCTATTTATAGCAGAAATTTCCTTAAGTCGCTTAACTCGGCTATCTCCCTAGGTCGTTTCCGACCTAAGCCTCTCCGACCTAAGACTCTCCGACCTAACAGATGCACGACAAAACTCCTCAGCGACCTAACACTAGACGACCTAAAGCAATGCGCTTTCCTTCGCCCTACGACCTAGTTGGGTTGCGACCTAACAACTTAGACTTCTACGCGACCTAACACAACATACGACCTAACAGTTAGATCTACGCGACCTAACACTTATGCTAACTCCTAAGGTCGCCAACTTGTTAACTCCTTAGGTCGCCAACTTGTTAACTCCTTAGGTCGCCAACTTGTTAACTCCTTAGGTCGCCAACTTGTTAACTCCTTAGGTCGCCAACTTGTTAACTCCTTAGGTCGCCAACTTGTTAACTCCTTAGGTCGCCAACTTGTTAACTCCTTAGGTCGCCAACACGGAACCACTAGGTCGCTAACTCGGAACCACTAGGTCGCTAACAAGCTAACCCCTTAGGTCGCTAACACGGCAACTCCTAGGTCGCTCATCCCTAGGTCGTTAACTACTGGGTTCACTTAGGTCGCTACCAACCTATCTCTTAGGTCGCTAACACCTTAACTCGCCAGAAACTCTAAAGTCTCCTTCCTTTTAGGTCGTCTACGACCTAAACCCTTACCATCCATCACACGACCTAACTCCAAACCTTAAGGTCACCACTCCCCAACATTCTTAGGTACGACTTATCTCCTAAGTTACCAACAATACTTAACTAACCTCTAGGTCGCGTACGACCTAGGACTTAGGCAAATTTCAACCAAGATCTAGAATAACTAGAAAATGCTGAAAATCCCAGATTTTGACAAACTTTTCGATCCGTAAAATATGGGTCGTTACAATGCTGTGGAGCTGGATGGCGATACGTACTTTCGTATTTGAGTTATATATTCCGTTGTGTATTCAGATTGTGAGGACAAGTTATGATTACTGTTTAGTTGTATGTTATGGATGTTGATGTACTCTGATGATGTATTCTGATGTATTGTATAAACAGATATAATTTTGATTTGTGTAAAGATCTGTTGATATATTATATTTTATTCCGCTGCGATGGTTAGATTCTGATGTTGTTTTTCTTTTATTTTCTTCTTCTACCTCTTCTTCTTTTTACCCAAATGGTCCGGTTTTTCGTGTTAGAAAAACTCGGGTTGTTACACTTTAAGTTAAATTAAAGTTTAAAACTCTTAATCTTTTAATTAAGCTATTTAATTATCTGATTAATTAGGCTTTTAAACAAATTAAGGATTTACTTAATTAATATCTTAAAATACTTTTCTCAACTTAAATTAACAAAACATAAAAATTCAATTTATTACTAAAAATAGTTTTAAGATAATTAATTTATCTTGGCTATGTTAAATTTTAAAACTTAACATCAAATTTATAACCTGAGAACAACCCGAGTATTTTCCATCAAAACCCGAGTTACTTTAACTTCCCGAGCTTCCTTTTTTCTTCTTTCAAAACTTTGTTTTGTTAAAGTTTAGGTTAAATCTGAAAAAAAAACATTTGCTCTCAGTTCTACGCGAGTCCACAACCCCAAATACCCGAGCAAAACCCTCAAACACCCCATGTCTTTCCCGAGTTTCTCTCGAACACTCACCTGCTTTGAGTCGCCTACTCACTCACACGAGAACAACCCCAAGCCAATCCCTTCTTCGAGTAAAACTCGATCATCCCCGAAGAAAACCCCAGTACTTGCTTCCTTCCCCAAATCCAAACTCCAGATACACGCAAACGTGTACGTGCACATGCACGCCAATTCCGGCCATCTACGATCATCACCGCGACCCTCCTCCAGTCACCCACGACCTCACTGACCCACTCGAACACACAGCACCACGATATCGCCAGCAAAACAAAATCGAGCCACTCGATCGAAAAACTAGAAAACAACCCATCGGAAAAATTGACCATTGCCGTTGATCTCAACCATGAGTTTCCTCACCGACATCACCAGACCTACATCTCGACTTCCCACTCCTAATCCCCACCTCGCAATCACCTCCGATCCCCCATGGCCATCGCGAAAGCTTAGAGAACATCATCGTTCCAAACTGTCCCTGGAACCCTAGTTAAGCTACGACTTCACAGCTCGATCATCAGAAAAATCCATCTCCATTTTTCCAGAGAACCTCACCACATTGGCCACCTCCAGACCAAACATCATCCAACTTGATCACGCCGATCACTGGAATTTTGCAAATTCCCAAATCTCGATCATCCCAGATATTCCCAGTGATTATCGAACTAAAATTCATTAAATGTATTTTAAAAAAATCGTGATTTACAACCACGAATTCATTCATGCAATTCAAAACAGAAATTGAATTGGTTCATATATATATTTTCACTGTTATACCATTTTAAAATTATTTGTTGAATTTAAAACCCTGAAACTATTTTTACAATTAAAAATACACTGCTATAATCAATTTTTATTCAAGGATCCAAGCTTAAATTTTAGTGTATTAGGAGATATGAAGTTTTGTTTGTTGTTTGGGAACTGAAATCATAACAGAGACAAGAACATATACTTACAGGCAAATATATTCATATACACAGAGCCATTCATATATATATACACACACATGCATCTACACCCATGAACACAAGCAACCATATTCTACAGAGATTCATCACAGACATTCAAACCAAGTCACAGATTAAAAAAAAACTGTTTTTAATTTAGATGTTTACTCACCTGTTTTAAAGAAGATGAACAGAGCTCTAAATTTTAAGATGTTTGAAGACTTTGAACTTGAATAAAATTGCTTGAATTTGGAACTGGAAAATACTTGTTTCTTAAAAACTGGAACTTTGTTTTGCCTGCTGATTAATGTTGCTAGGAACTTGAGCTGAATGATTTTTCCTACCGATCTGATTAGTTGTACTTGAATTTTGAAAAGCTTGCCTTTAGATTTGAATTCTTAGAGAAGATTTGCTTGAATTCCTTATTTAGTTTTACTGGATTTTACAGGTTATTTCTTTTTCTTAGTTTTGAAAAGGAATTGGTAAAGAAAATGAGAGAGGAGAGTGGAGAGGTTTTATTTATCTTTATTTAACTTTTTTTTTTTTTGAAAAAAATAAAATAAAGACACTTGTACAATTTTATTAACACTTGTCATAATCCTTAAATAATTTGCTAACACATGTTATTAGAGAGGTTTATAACTTAACACATGTAACTTTACATGCATTAATTAATTTTTAAATGTTTATAAAGCCTTAAAAATAAATTTCCTAATTTATACATATATAAATAAATTCCTTTAAAAAGAAAATAATATAAAACAATTTATGTTTTTAAATAAAATCATATAAAATACATTTTAAAACCAAAGTATAATTTAAGATATATTTTATTACCAGAATCATTTATCAATATTTCTATTAAATCCAGTTAATTTATTAATTATAGCTATTCTAAAAATCCGGGTTATCACATTCCTCCCCCCTTAGAATCTTTTCGTCCTCGAAAAGGAACAAAGCCAATTTTATTAAATTGCTTAAAATCAGATAAATTTTCTTTGATCATTTTTTTTTAAAAACACTTTTTAAAATCTATATAATATTACTATAATAGTTTTTATAAAAATACTTTTTATAACTCGATGTTTCAACAAGTCAATCCTTGTTCTCATAGAAATTCGGTCATACGTTGATCAGACGTAGGACTGAAAATCTATAAGTGCCTGGCAGACCCGTTTTCAACATCCAGTGAAAATACTTTAAAAATAATTTTATTGAAAATATCGAAAACATTTTTGAAATCGAGGAAATATCTTTGGTGAGAATGCTCTGGAAATCATCACCCCCATCCAAGGTCACAGTTACATCACAAGTTACGTTGCCATCGCAGCAAAAGTCCATGTAACTGATTACACCATGGAACCCACAACAGATCGCAGTTACATCCAAGGTTACGTTGCCGTCGCAGCAAAAGTCCATGTAACTGTTGGCTCTCAGCGGCACACACGATTTCGCTGTCAAAATGAAACTCCTCCACATAGGTCGCAGTCTACCGATATAAAATCAAACGCAGACTGTTGGCTCTCAGCGGCACAAACGACTTTCGCTATGTTACCATAGTGTCACAGTCTACCGATATAAAATCAAACGTAGACAGTTGGCTCTCAGCGGCACACATGACTTTCGCTATGGTCTGCAGTAGATCGCAGTGACATTGAGTCAAATTGTTGTCACAGCATAACTCAAATGCCTCTGTGGGCACCAGCCCCTCGACTTTCGCTACACAAATAATCCTCAGGAACTAGTTTTGTCCGGACTCCTCACATGATCAACTTTAGAATCCCCCCTTGGGGTTCAAGGCAGTACCACCCAGTGGTACTCCTGAGAAGTTCATTTCAAGGAAGCGCCTTTTTCCCCAGAGCTATTCTCAAAATACTTTATACTATATACTTATAGTATCTTCAAATCATACCCTTTATGATTTATCAAAATCTCCTTTACACAAAATCGATTACCAAAATCGATAATTCTCAAACTAGGCTTTCCAAAATCCAAAATTGATTTTCCCAAAAATCAAAAGCCTTTTCCAAATTCATAGGTTCCAAAACCTTTTTCCAAAATCATTCTCATAAAAACCCTTTATATATATATATATATACTTTGAAAATCTTTGGATTATTTCAAACTTGTATAAAACTCTTTTATACTTCAAATATTTCCAAAAACCCTTTTTATTCTGGCTAGATTCAATAAGGGGAGTTTATCATATTACAAAATACAACTTTATTTATTGCCAAATCAAATATTTAAGTTTGATTTCTTTATAAAGTTATTTACCATTTACTTACTTCCATAAAGTAAATTTTCAACCAAAGAAATATCCAATTCCATTATATTTTACAAATATACTTTTCATTTCAAAACCATTCAAATTCCTTATTCACAAATTTCAATATCAATTTCATCCAAACTCGTACGATGTACACATATCATCCGTACGCCATATCAATTTGATCGCTCCCTCGATCACACAATTTCACTTCCGAACTAGTATCGTCCACTCGACTTCCTAGTGCGGACTCAGATCTGGTTTCTTGATTAGAAACCGTCATTCTCCTTGCATAGTCACAACTATGATAGAGAATATCCAGAACCAATCAAAAATCCATATCCAGGTTCGCCGTCGAAAATCGAGCGAAAAATCCCAACTCGGATCGATAATACTATCTCGAAATTCTGTGTTCGAATCTGGATCAAATCACTATGCGAATAGAATAATATACGTATATCCTACGTATTTATCTTTATTGATTAGTAGCTAAATCAATTCTCTTTTCTATTCACATTTCCTTTAATTCCATTCACTTATTCTCAATTGCTTCCATTTCCAATTGAGTTATTACTTCAATTACAAACAGTTTGAACTCTGACCAATTTAAATTTAAAAATAGCTTGAAAAAGTTTAAAGTAGATTAGTAGTTGAAAAATAGTTATTAGTTTGTAAAATAGCTGTAAAACAGTTAAGTAGGTATAAAATAGTTAGATAATTGCAAAATAGTTTTTAAAATAGTGATTAGATATAAGTAACTGAAAAATAATAATTAGTTTATAAGACAGTTTCAAAATAGTTAAATGGTTCCAAAATAATTGTAAAATAAGTATAAGATAGTTTGGGGTTTAAGAAGAAAGATTGTATAGTAAATAGTTTGAAAAAAATAGGTTTATATTAAAACAAATTACTTTGAAAATAGTCCAGAGTCAAACCGTTCAATTCCCTATCAATTCAATTTAAATTTCTACTTCCATTTAAATTGACTCAATACTTCAATTTCCATTGAATTTTATTCAATCCCAATTCAAGTTGAATTAATCTTAATTCCTTTCCAAATTTCAAATCAAATTCCATTTGATTTTAAACATATTCATTTTAATTACAATTTCAAATTATTCAAATCAAATTCAGTTTGAACTAATTCAATTTAAATCTCAATTTTAAACTATCTCGAATTATATAAATTCGAGTTAAATTTTAAATGTTGATTTAATCCTTTAAATCAAATTAACCTTTACTTTTAAATCAAATCAACCTTAATTTTTAATTTAACAACCTAAATCTTTAAACCATTTAATTCTGAATCCAAATTCCAAAATTCCATTTTAAAATTATCTTTACTTAACTTATTATAAATTTCAAATAAGAATTTAAAAACAATTAAATTTTCAGATTCTAATTTATTATCCATTTTTTATTTCCAGATCTCAAACCCATTTGAGATTACTCATAACTCCTATTTAAATTAATCATACTTCCTATGTTAAATTCCAATTTCATCTTGAAATTTCCAATTCAAGTTATTCAGTCAAACTTATTTAACTCCCTCCAAGTTAAATTAAATTTACTTAATCCGGTCAACTTTACACAATTTGAATTCCCATTCAAATTTTAAACTTCAGATTAATAATCTTTCCCCTTTTAAGTTTAAAAACTTACTTTACTTTGGGTTTTACATCACATTCCAATTTAAAACTCAACACTAAGTGTTTATTTCAAATCATCATTGGTATTATGTATATTCTTCATATATACATTTTCTTTACACACTAAGTTATACTTTAAATTTAAACCATTCTTGGTTTAATTCAAAAACAAATTTCTTTAAATTTTCCAAACAACTCTTGTTTTAAAATAAGATCATATTCAAAAACAACCTGAATAATATTTATTCTTTTTCTTTTAATATTTTGAAAACAATTTCAAATGTTTTCAAACTTAGGATTCAAAACTTCACAATTTAAATCCAATTTAATTTACAAATTATAAGTCATATTCACCTAAAAGTTTACTTCCCTAAAATATTTCATTTTGCTTAATCATTAACAACATTCATTATTAAACACAACTACCATTTATGATAATAACCAAGATTATCGTATCTGGAAAACAATTCATTATTATCTTTATTCTTGATAACACTTCTACAAATCCAAGATTTTAATTTCAGTTTGAATCTTATTTCAATCTTATCTTCATTCAATTTCAATTTGGTTGTATTTCTATTACCACTTAATTCTTATTATCTTATTTAATTCCAATGATTCAACACCAATTTCTTTAATATATTTTAAAAGAAATATTACTTTATATATCAAATATAATCTTATATAAAAAAATCATTTGAAATCTTTATATATGAAAATAACAAATACGCTCTCATATATATATACACTCAACTCGTTCTAGGGTACCATTGGCCCTATCCTTAACGAGTAATCCCAACAGAGCCAAGGTTCTCGCTTAACCTTTGCTCTGATACCAACTGTAACGACCCGGAAATTTCGAACCCGAAATTTCCAGATAGTTAGAAGAAAAAGAAAGAGATAGAAGAAAGAAACAGAAGAAGAAGAAGAAGAATCAGAAACATCAACATCTCACATTCGCAGCGGATAAAATATAATAATAAATGATAACAGTTTTACAAAACAATATTATATCTGTCGATTACATTTTAATACATCAAAGTTACATATTTATACAGACACTGGATATACATAATTATCAAGCCTCAGATATACAATAATATAACATAGTAGAAACACTCCATACGTTCCTGCCATCCAGCTCGTCTCCTGAACTCCCAAACGTCCTTACCTGAAAATCTGTAATACTCGGTCTGACCCGAGCATTACATCAAAGTAACACCCGGGTCAGGCTGGAAACCAGCGTGAGTAAACTTATCTAACATGGAATTTCAATTCATAGAACTTATTTAAAACCCGGGGTAACTCGTACTTACTATACGTAAACAACTTATATAGTCATCACTTATTTTCACAAACAATATCTAAGTATCCAACTTAGTTCAAATGGTCCATATTATCCCAAACCGGCCTATTTGATTTCATATATCAATCTATGAAGATTTATAGAAGATTTCAAATCGAAGTGGTTTCGGGTATTAACTAATACCCGACTCCTGTCTCTTCGAATCCAATGTCATCTTAACCAAGGTTATTCAATGAAATACAATTCAAACTTTAAATACCGGTGTCACCTTTATACAGTAATTCATCATCGATAGATACCCATATTATCACAATTTAAACCAAACATATCATATCACATAGCATCACATATTAGAGATATTATCTATCTTAGGCATACAATATCATTCAATCATTCATAAGCAAGATTGATCACTTCCAAAATTAATTTAATTTATCTCTAATTAAATTAATTACTGATCTTTAATTACTTAGATTACCTTTACTTAACATTAATTACAAACCAATTAATTGCATTGATCCTTAATTAATTACTCATATTTATTATCTTATAATCACTTATATTGATTAATTTAACCCTTAATTAATTTCTTTAATTAATCAATCCTTTAATTAATTACATTAAGTAATTAAGCCTTAATTACTTTCAACAAGTAATTATCCCTTTGGTTAATTAATTACATTGGTTAATTACATTGATTAATTAACCCTAATTAATCACACCCATTAATTATTCTTTTGCTAACAATTAATTTTTCTTTAATTACTAATTTATTAATCAATAATTAATCTTTAATTTCCTATTAATTAATCTTTAATTATCAATCAATTAATAAATTTAGATGATAATCATTATCTTAATCAATCTTCTTAATCATCTCAATATCTTACCCTATGACCTTGGAATCAAAAGCTTTAAGTTAAATTAAAGTTTAAAACTCTTAATCTTTTAATTAAGCTATTTAATTATCTGATTAATTAGGCTTTTAAACAAATTAAGGATTTACTTAATTAATATCTTAAAATACTTTTCTCAACTTAAATTAACAAAACATAAAAATTCAATTTATTACTAAAAATAGTTTTAAGATAATTAATTTATCTTGGCTATGTTAAATTTTAAAACTTAACATCAAATTTATAACCTGAGAACAACCCGAGTATTTTCCATCAAAACCCGAGTTACTTTAACTTCCCGAGCTTCCTTTTTTCTTCTTTCAAAACTTTGTTTTGTTAAAGTTTAGGTTAAATCTAAAAAAAAACATTTGCTCTCAGTTCTACGCGAGTCCACAACCCCAAATACCCGAGCAAAACCCTCAAACACCCCATGTCTTTCCCGAGTTTCTCTCGAACACTCACCTGCTTTGAGTCGCCTACTCACTCACACGAGAACAACCCCAAGCCAATCCCTTCTTCGAGTAAAACTCGATCATCCCCGAAGAAAACCCCAGTACTTGCTTCCTTCCCCAAATCCAAACTCCAGATACACGCAAACGTGTACGTGCACATGCACGCCAATTCCGGCCATCTACGATCATCACCGCGACCCTCCTCCAGTCACCCACGACCTCACTGACCCACTCGAACACACAGCACCACGATATCGCCAGCAAAACAAAATCGAGCCACTCGATCGAAAAACTAGAAAACAACCCATCGGAAAAATTGACCATTGCCGTTGATCTCAACCATGAGTTTCCTCACCGACATCACCAGACCTACATCTCGACTTCCCACTCCTAATCCCCACCTCGCAATCACCTCCGATCCCCCATGGCCATCGCGAAAGCTTAGAGAACATCATCGTTCCAAACTGTCCCTGGAACCCTAGTTAAGCTACGACTTCACAGCTCGATCATCAGAAAAATCCATCTCCATTTTTCCAGAGAACCTCACCACATTGGCCACCTCCAGACCAAACATCATCCAACTTGATCACGCCGATCACTGGAATTTTGCAAATTCCCAAATCTCGATCATCCCAGAAATTCCCAGTGATTATCGAACTAAAATTCATTAAATGTATTTTAAAAAAATCGTGATTTACAACCACGAATTCATTCATGCAATTCAAAACAGAAATTGAATTGGTTCATATATATATTTTCACTGTTATACCATTTTAAAATTATTTGTTGAATTTAAAACCCTGAAACTATTTTTACAATTAACAATACACTGCTATAATCAATTTTTATTCAAGGATCCAAGCTTAAATTTTAGTGTATTAGGAGATATGAAGTTTTGTTTGTTGTTTGGGAACTGAAATCATAACAGAGACAAGAACATATACTTACAGGCAAATATATTCATATACACAGAGCCATTCATATATATACACACACACATGCATCTACACCCATGAACACAAGCAACCATATTCTACAGAGATTCATCACAGACATTCAAACCAAGTCACAGATTAAAAAAAACTGTTTTTAATTTAGATGTTTACTCACCTATTTTAAAGAAGATGAACAGAGCTCTAAATTTTAAGATGTTTGAAGACTTTGAACTTGAATAAAATTGCTTGAATTTGGAACTGGAAAATACTTGTTTCTTAAAAACTGGAACTTTGTTTTGCCTGCTGATTAATGTTGCTAGGAACTTGAGCTGAATGATTTTTCCTACCGATCTGATTAGTTGTACTTGAATTTTGAAAAGCTTGCCTTTAGATTTGAATTCTTAGAGAAGATTTGCTTGAATTCCTTATTTAGTTTTACTGGATTTTACAGGTTATTTCTTTTTCTTAGTTTTGAAAAGGAATTGGTAAAGAAAATGAGAGAGGAGAGTGGAGAGGTTTTATTTATCTTTATTTAACTTTTTTTTTTTTGAAAAAAATAAAATAAAGACACTTGTACAATTTTATTAACACTTGTCATAATCCTTAAATAATTTGCTAACACATGTTATTAGAGAGGTTTATAACTTAACACATGTAACTTTACATGCATTAATTAATTTTTAAATGTTTATAAAGCCTTAAAAATAAATTTCCTAATTTATACATATATAAATAAATTCCTTTAAAAAGAAAATAATATAAAACAATTTATGTTTTTAAATAAAATCATATAAAATACATTTTAAAACCAAAGTATAATTTAAGATATATTTTATTACCAGAATCATTTATCAATATTTCTATTAAATCCAGTTAATTTATTAATTATAGCTATTCTAAAAATCCGGGTTATCACAATATATATATAGACCAACGGTCTGTATATAATTTTCTATCCTATGGTCAAGTGATACGGATATTTATCATTTCAATCCGCAATTTAAATATATATACGGGTATATATCATTTCAACCCGAAATCCCAAATTCAATTCAATGAAAATCGCTTGGGTTTATCATTTCAACCCATAACGATTTTCTCTTATTCTACAGATCGTTCGGGTATGTATCATTTCAACCCATAGTGAATTCTATACTAACAGTAAACTTGCAGAGTGATAATAAATATGATAATAATATAACAGGCATATATCATCAATATAAAATAACTGATAATGATGTCAGATGTCACAGGTTAACAGATATAACCAATAGCATATATAACAATGTAAATTACTAACAACAGCATATTTCAATTGACGTTTCAATTGAAATCAAATTTAATAAATATAATAACATTAATCGTGAGTGATTGCTCACCTTTCAAGGTTAGAGATGGACAATGAAGTTGAGTTACGAAATCCAAGCACGAATCTCAAAACAAGGCAAGAGTGGCACGAATCGACGAACACAGCTGATAAATCAGAATTCGATGAAATAAATCAAATAGCTAGATATGACCGAACAAATATATGATATAATAAATTTTCACTAAAACCAAATTTATAAACATATATTTAAAATAAAATATACATTCACACATATATTACAAAATACATAACTCTTTTAAAATTAACATTAAATAACATAAGTTAACAAAGCATAAAATAACTACCACATACATATATACTGATAACCTATGCATACTAAAATAAACAAACTACAGTTGATATAAACCAACAATAATATCTTATATTTATATCCAAAATCACCATAACGAATACATCTCAAAAATATGCTTGATTATATATATTTTAGAAACGTAAATTATAAAAATATATCTATACTAACATATGAAACCACATATATACATAACAACGTATATACACGCTAAGACAAAATGTGTTGACTACCTATGTAAAGTATACAACTACATATGTATATCTATACATTTTAAAAAAATTATATAAATAACAAAAGATATACTTATACTTCAACTATATATATAAATATATAATACTGTTCTTTATCAAATAGCTCAACAATAACAGCATTCGCTATATATATATACAAGCCAAACCAATATAAACTTATATTTCGAAACTTTATATATATATATATATATACAATATATATGTGGAAGAATCAACTCACGTATACACTATAAAACCTATATATATGCTGTTACAAAGACACAACAACTTATAATTAATCTATATAAATCTATATATATACCAAGCAAACAACTTTAATAAACAAATATATATACCATATATATACGCAACTGTTAAAAAAATATACATTTTAAAACATTTAAGCTTATACACATCTATACCTCTAAATCTTATATATATACCTTCACATATCTAAGCCGACAGGTTGTATAAAATAAAATCCAACATTTACTACTTTTTTTATACAATATATCATTCTGTATATATAAGTATCAACTATCAAAAAGAAATATAAGTATAGGACAACTGGCCACCTTAAAATATATAACCAAAATAAAATATAGGGGAGGGCTTACGGTTGACGAGGAGATGCAGTATGTGCTTGGCATGATTGAAGGGCTACGTGAGGAGGAATAGGGGAGGCTTGCTCGGCAGGAGGTGATGGAAGAAGCGAAGCATGCATGGTCGCGTTGGATAAGGATGTGGCGCCGAGTGGAGTTGCGTGGATCGGTGGGGAAATTCGGTGGCGAAGTTATGGTTTGCGGTGGGTGAACGGGTGATGCGCGAGGAGAGATGCTGTGGTGGGTTCAAGGAGGGCAGGCCGATGGGTTTTTTTTCATGAAAAAGTTTGTGAAGATAGGAATCAGGTAAAAGGGAAGATGATCAACCGATATATACATATTAGTATATTCTATTTTTTTTTCTTTCAGCGTATAGAATGCCAGAAGGAAAAAAGAAAGAAGTGAATGCGGCAGAACATACGAAGTTTGCAAAAAAAAATGAAGTTATAAAAGTAAATAAAATGAACCAAACCTAGAAATTTGAAGAGACTCACGAATCGGAAGTAAAATAGCAAATTAAATTGAAAAGTTGAAAATAGCAAAAGCCAAGCAATGCATTCAAGAATAGTAAAGGACACAAGTACGCTGAATCCAGTAATCAGGAATAGCTATTGGGTTGATCTGGTGGAAATTGAATGGTCAAAGAAATTTGAAATGTTCGAAACCGTACCCATATTGCAAATAGTTTCATCGATCCCGCAACGAACCGAACTTCAAACACAGAAACGAATAAACCGAGGAGATCAACACGACGAGACGACCAGAATGGTACACAGATATCAGTGGTAGGATCATCCTATCCAAAAGTCGATATCGGTATCGGAATGCTGCTATTACGCCGAAAATAAGATAAACGGAGCAATAGCGGTTCAAATTTGGGAAAACGAAAGATGACGTCTCAGTCAGAAGATGATTTACAACTTTTCTATATAAAAATATTCAGGTTTGGAAAACATTTCATTATCATCAAATTTAACTGATTTGAATTTAAATAAAATTATACACGAAAATAAACTTCCATATTAACTGATGAAAATTTACCATCTGCTATGCTTAAACAGACGTATTCCAAATATCAAATTTTATTCCAAAATTTTATTGTTTAAAATTTCACAAAATTTCAATTAATTAAATTAATAAAACCACTAAATTTTACGGGTCGTTACACTCTCCCCCACTCAAAACTTTTCGTCCCCGAAAAGGAACGAAGTAGGAGAATAGAAACAACCAGAAGAAAAATAGATTTGATAAACAAAATAAAACAATTAATTTAAAACCATATAAATTTCAATTTAAATTAATTAATATTCAACAATTAATTTTAAATTCAATGTATTTCATTAAGTTGATTTAAATTCAATTTGCTAATTTCTTCAAAACAAAATTTATTTTATCTATCTCATTTATTATTTAATTAACTTATTATTCTATTTATCTCTATTAACATTTTTATAATCAAAATTTTAAGTGTATAACATTTATTATAACCACTCAAATTTTATTTAAAAAAATCATTTTATATTGTATAATATCCAATTAAAAATTCAACTTCTGAATAATTTAGGCAAGTTGTTGTGACGACCCTGAATTTCTGAACATTTGAAATAGAAATATTTAATTGATTTTAAATATTTCGAAGATAGTTTAACTTGAAATTCAAAAATCAAGATTTATTTGGCAAGTAAATTATTAAATTTAATTATTGAAACTGGGTAAAATATTGTATCTTCAGTTTTGAGCTTGTAAAAAATAATTTAAAGTCTTGTAAAATCTATATTGACAATACTGGAGATAATAGAACTTTTAAAATTGAATTTGAAAGTGATTTGTTCAGTTTTGAATTTCTATCGTTTAAATCGATATTTAAAAATAGCCTTCCGAGGGACAGTCTCGGGATTCAATGAAACCAGTTCCATTGGATCCGTAATAGTGTATTATTATCGGATTTCAATTTTCGTAGCATTCAGAGTTGTCGTGTGATCGTACGGATTGTAAACGCACTGAAATTTATATCCAAATTTTAGGACTCGTTTTCTAAACGATTTAAATTTAAAATTTAATATTGTTTTCACAAGATAAATTATATAGGTTTCCCCTCTTCTAACACGTAGTGCCTGTTTCAACACTTGTCCATTTTGTTCAACACTCGTTCTTCAAATCAAAGCTGTGCGTTTTATAAAAAAATAAAAATAAAAGAAAGGTTGAGTCTTTTCTTTTTTCAAATCGAAAACAAAATCATCAGAACGAAGAAAATCAATAACAATGGCCGTTCTTTTCCTCTTTTCTATTCAAATCGAAAATGGCCGAGCCCTTTTCTCTGAAATTCGATTCGTATAAATAGTGATTTCCCCAAATCGGTCGAGCTCACGTTCGATCAATGCAAGGCTGGAGTTCGCGAGGGGGAAGGGCACCATGCGGCGGTGGCAAGTCAATTGGTGGCACTCACATCTCAAGTAGGGTCACGGCGCCAGATGGAGGCGTGGCCAGTGTCGCGCACTCGTGTTTAGTTTGCGGTGGCACTCGGCAATGGGAATCGTCGCGGCTGCCTGGGCATCGCGTGCAACAACAGCTAGCTCGAGATTTAGTGGCGACGAAGGCAAGGCGGCAGGCATTGTGGAGGCTCATGATCGACTGGCGACCTTGGCAGCTTGCGATTCGGGGGGGAGGTAGTTCGATTCGTAGCAGTAAGGTTCAAAAATTGTGAAATCAAGCCGGATTTGAAATGGGTTGCATGCGTAAGCAAAGGTGAGATCTTCTCACTCACTTAATTTGTCTAGTTAATTTAAATGAATCGATTTAAATTATTGGATTTGCTTGGATGAATTTGATAATTTATCTGTTGGATGATAGTATATATGATAGTATATATATATTTGGAGTGATTGATTTCCCGCATTATATAGCGGATGAGACCCTATGCGCCGCATAATAGCGGATGATATTATATAATCCCATATACCGTGATATTCCACCTCGAAGTGGAATTGGTATTTAATCGTTGTGCTAACATCTGTGGATGTAAGGAAACAGGTTGGAGGGATCCAACTGGATTCCTCAAATAGTTGAATTTATTTCATATGTTGTGATGTGATTATTGATAATCTGTGAATGATTATATTGGTGATTGAAATTTATTGAAGGCTATGGTTTGGCTGAATATATTCTGGTATTTTAAAATACCAGGATATATAATTGGATTTTTTGAAAATTAAAGTAAAGATTTATTTTAAAAGGTAATAAATTTTTTGAAATCAATTTGGAAATAAATTTGGAATTTTATTTGGTGTTTGAAATTGAATATTTGTAAATCGATTTGAAAATTGTATATCAATGGATATTTGGAAATGTAAATTCACAATGGGAATTTATAAAGGAATAGGTTATTTGTTTTAAAAATAAATATTGGTTTATTTTAAAAAGTGTGGAAAGAAATTACGGATTTGGAATGTAAATTGGAATAAGTCAAGAAGGATTTATTAATTGATTTAAATGGATCATTTGTAATGGAAAGTGTATTCTCGCTGGAAAGCCGGGTATGTTTTCAAAGTAGCTGATAAATATAAATTGAAAGTTTTAAGGATGGTTTTAAAAAGGATACTTTGGAGAAATTATTTTCATAAGTTGTTTTTAAATCATTAAAGTAAAGATTTATTTGGTTAATTATAGAAGTGATTATTTTAAAAGATCAAATTGAGATTTGATTTAGAAAATGGATATTTAAATAATTATACTCTATCTAATAATTTCATTTTTAAAATTAGTTTGGGCTTGAAGTTTATATGAGATATTAGTATAATAATTTCATAACTAATATTTTAGATAAAATGTTTAAAAATAGTTTTTATCTCATGTGTTTCCAAATATACATATACTTTTTGATAAGTGTTTTAAATTATTTTAAAGTATTCAGCCTCGGCAAATCTTCAGTGGAAATAAATAACATTTGGAAATTTATTCCGTAAAAGAAAAAGTGATTTGAAATTGGTTTTCAAAGTGTTGAAGTGTTAAAATATATCTTGCAAAAATATTTCGAAAATAAATAATTGGGGAAAATTTATTTAAATTTGATAATTGTTGTGAATATTGTTTGATAGTTAAATAACCAACTATCAATATTGGCCTTTGAAACGACACTTGAATTTGTTTTCAAAACAAGCGCTCATTATTCGGTTAAGCCGGGAGAGGACATTCAATCATAAAACCCATTTCGAATAATGATACAACGAAATGGGATTGCATTTGAAGACGGTGATTTAAGACCGGGTATTTTCGAAAACTAAAGGATTGCCTATTGAATGTCTCTGCACCGAGTTGCTCCGGTATAGAGATTTTGATTACCCTATGTGATGGGGAGTCCGGACGTGATTAGGGAATATCCGGATTTGCAAGGACTTCTTTGAAGTGCCTTCAGTTCCATTCAGACCCAGGATGGACTTGGATGTACGTCTGACATTACACTTTGAGATATAAAGCTAGTTTCTATCAAATATATTTCTGTTGGTGGCAGAGAATTTATTCTCTTAGCTTAACACCATTCTCTGAGACGTACGAGCTCAGAGGTTATGTAGTTGATTGTTACTAGTGATATATTCCCAATTTGGTAATGTGGCATGCTAAGTGTTGCTGATCATTTGTTGATTGAAGCATGGCTTTTATGAAAAGCGTAGCTTTGTGGATGAGACTTCGTCGGACCTCATAACCCGAAATGGTCGAAACAGGAAGGATGCGGTAAGGTTGTTTTGGGGGTAGCACCCTCAGGATATGTCAATTTCCTTCTGGAAAAAGGTGGTATCATGGTATGGAGCCCAGATACTTAACTTATGTAGTTGCTGCAAATTTATTACTTTGTGGTTGTTGGTGTTGAGGAACCTCGGATAAAGGTCGGTAACGACCGGGGATGGCATACTC
This sequence comes from Allium fistulosum, assembly GCA_030737815.1. Lineage (NCBI taxonomy): Eukaryota > Viridiplantae > Streptophyta > Magnoliopsida > Asparagales > Amaryllidaceae > Allium > Allium fistulosum. Next base: position 1,117,652,518 of record CM060904.1, on the reverse strand, counting down.
GTGTATGGAGTTATCTAGTTACAGCTTCATTGCACCAGAAGCGTGAGGTGACTCGGCCTTGTGTTGGTAGAGATCCGGTTAGGTTCTCGGGGCGTCACTTCAGAGGTGTACCCATGTGGTGTAGGAAGTTCCTTAGCCTGACCATTCGTTGGAAATCCAAAGAAACAATATGCGCCCTGTACGGTTTTAGTTGTATAACCTGCCATTTACATATGGTAGTTTCATTTTCCAAAAGCATAGTGGATTTCTTTTTATTCCTTTGTGCAAATAATTGTTTTAAGATCTCACACCAGTCCCATGACTGACCTGGAGTTTATTGTTCCCTTTATAAACTCTGGGTGCCCATAATTTTCCACACGGGCAGCCTAGAGTCAGGTTATCAGCAGGATCTGGATGGATTGCTGTGGAGCTCAAGAGACGAGCTGGATGGCGAGACGTACTTCCGTATATTATTATCATTCCACTGTGTATTCAATCATATGGGCAGGTTATTATAACTGCCAGTGTTGTGTGTTGTTGTTGTAAACTCTGATGATTTATTGTATGAACTGATATAGTTCTTTTGTTAAAGATTATTCATTTATCTATTATATATTATTCCGCTATGAATGTGAGATTCTGTTATTGTTTCTGTTTCTTCTTCTATCTTCTTCTTCTTTAACCCTAACGGTTCGGTTTTCTGGCATTCGATGGTTCAACATTTGATACAGTGGACGTATTGATGTCGACTTTTGGGCGTCGAAAAATTGGGTCGTTACAGTTGTATTAGGATGAAATTGGTTATTATACAAGTAAAATTTTTCCAACTCAATTATTTCAAGTTTAAATATTAATTCAAAATTTTTGGTTTTATTTATAATTGAAATCAACTTTTAACCAAATTTAAGAATTAGATTTTCGATTTCATTTCAAACTATTTAGAGATAAATATATATATATATATATATATCAGATCAAATTTAAAATCATATACTTATATATTTAAAATAAATCAAGTCATACTTAAGAATTCAAATCAAATTCATTTAAAAACAAAAGTGTAGCAAAGCTACTGAGTGGCCTCTCGTCTTCGAAACTCGAAAATGAATGTCGATGATGTTGCAGTCATCACCGAAATTATTTTCTAGCGACAAAAGAGAAGAGTACCAATTTGATCTTTAAAATCCTTTGGAAACAAATTTCTATCTGAAAATACTTTAAATGATATACACCTTTAAAACTTTAAAATCAAAGTTTGAAATCACCGAAAATTAAATTCTCAAATTCCTGATTTAAATTCATTTAAATTCCAAATCAATCTATAAACCATGTTTATAAATTCATTTATAGAACAATAAATGATAATCAAATATTATCATTTCAAACAACCAATTTAATTAACTTATTAAATTCCAGAAATTTTTTTACTTATAAATTTATAATATAATCATACAATTTACTTCATTTACCAAATTTGAAAATAATATTGTGTTAGTTTTCTTTGTTCGAGTGTTTTGGAATTCCTATCGATAGCGTTGATCAGATGAATTGATCGAAAATCCAAATCAACATCAACAACTCAAACAACACAATATATAAAACATTTTTAATATTAATTACAAATACACTCCCTCACTCGATGATACAGAATACATTTCAAAACAAGGATAGAGATTCAAATTTCTAGGGACCCTAATCAAAAGAATTCAAGTTCGAAGGTAGGCTCTAAACGAAGATAAGATAATTAAATAACAAGATAGGCAAGATGGATAGACTTATATAAACCGCGGGCAACCTTAACCGGGTCAACCGTGACTTCAAGAATAAGATCAATTCAGAATCTAGAGGCAACTCGACATCTGATCATTAGAATACCGGAATAACAAAAGGAGCAGCATCGTAAACCAAGGACATAGAAATCTCTGATGAATCGATGCTTATCGTAAAGGAGTTTCACCCCTTTACAAACCATTCAGTGGAGCTATGGGATACTCTAGAATCAAGAGAACATGAATAAGGAGAGACAAGGATGAATTTTAGAACGAATGGGAGAGTTCAAAATTCAAAGGGAACCGAGTCAAAGAGGAAGAGACTCAAGTTCGAACGAATGTGATTCCGTAATTAATTCTACTCTATATGCTGGGTTTTGCCTAAAACCTCGCTCTGATACCAACTGTAATGACCTGAAATTTTCAACCATTCGCATCCATACATGTCGGATTTGAATTGCTCAAAATATCAGATTGTTAATTTAAATTTGGCAAATCTCAGCATATACAGTAAATAAATAATCATAGAATCAACGACACAGAGTAATATAACAATAAGCAGCGGAAACAAAAGAATAGTAGTTCATGAAGCTACCATATATATATAACAGAGTTAAACAAGATACAACAGTAGTCTCGAATACATAAATGTCTCCATACAATAGTCAAATACAAGATCAGAATACATCACTGGAATCTACTGAATACTAAAAGTTGGATAGATAGCTGGATCTCCAAGCGAAGCTCCAACTCCAAAGGTGAGTCTCGAACACTGAACCACTCAGTCTGACCCAAGCGTAAAGCAAAACACAAAACACTCGAGTCAGGATTAACATTCTTATATCAATAAATTCAACTCAAGTGAAATATCAACTGAAATACAAGTAACTTAAAGGATGTTTGGGATAACCATCCTCTAAGGATCCGTTAAACTGTCTACTATGTAGTAATACGCTACTATAATATGTCTATAGTAAAGTAAACTATTAAAATAGCGTTAAGGCTTTACATTTTCCACCTTAACACATTTTATATATTCCCATAGTCTATACAGTACCGTAATCTCCCCCGTAATGGGCGTCATCAGAGGGCACTCCATAGGTATGGTACAAAACAAACTCGTAAGAGGCGCGCTAGGGTAGGTGACACGGTACAATTAGGCAATGCCAGGGTAGATATACCAATTACACTTCCGGGCCGGTGGTAACGCATAGCAGCCACTACCGCCCACTTCGAGCCACACTCCCGAAATCCGAAGTTGCGCACCAAATCAATCACAAAGTAATAGAATGGCATACGAGGAGTGTGTCCGATCAGAGGTGCTACCTCATTAGCCCGTCAATTGCTCCTGTTTTAGCCACCTTATGCCAACTCATGGGAGTCGGGTCCATGTATATACCTCATGTAGGATCGTCGCCACCATCCTACTTCATTCTGGAATCTCCACCACGTACACAGTTGTTAAAGTAGTTCTCGGTATCGACAGAGAGTATGCCCATATCCGATCCCGGTCTCTTTAACAACCAATCGTTATTATAACACCGCGGTCATTTCAAAGTAGTCTATACTTCGAAACCAAAATATCATTTTCATTTCAAAACCAAACCAATACGATATCAATTTCACTTCAAATATATATCCATTTCCAAAAATCATATCACTTTCAAAGTTATAATACATTCGAAACCAACAATTTGAAATAATATTACTTTGGAAATCATAATACTTTGAAATTCATAACTTTGGAAGTCATAACACTTCGAAATCATAACACTTTCCTTCAAATAGTTTAGATATTAATAATAGTATATAAAATAAAATAGTTTATAAAATAAAATAATCTATATAAAATAATTATAAGTTAAAATAGTTTATAATAAAATAGTTTATTTAAATGATTTTTATTAAAATAGTTTATATTAAAATAATTTATAAAGTAAAATATAAAATAGTTTAAATATAAGTTAAAAATACTTTATATAATAAATAGTTTTTCTCAAATTTCACAAATTGATTCAAACCAATTCGAATTCCAAATTCAAATTTATCCAATCACAAATCATCAATTTCAATTCAATTAAACATTTCAAATTATAACGATTTCAAATACCGATTTGTACCCAAATAAACCATTTCAATTTCAATATATTTCAAAGCTTTATATATTCCACCATTCCAAAACTAAATTTGATAATTTAACTTCATTATTATTTAGTTTTGCAATATTCACTAAATAAATTCAATATCACTTATATAAAAGCACAAAATTCAAATCAGTAAATATTTCCATCAATTTATTTAACTTGAAATATTCATTTTAAATCATCTTAAACCAAAATCAAGTTATAAAATCCTATCCCTTAAAAACCCCAAATTCCATAAGTTTAAATAGATTTAATTAAATATAATTCTTAATTAAATACAATTTCAAATCAATTTCAAATCTATCCTTTTAACCTTAATTTATTTAATCATTTCGAACTCTATATTAAAATATAATTTAAGTAAATACTTAAACATATATATATATATCAACTTTAATAAACCTTTAAAATCAATATTTATTTTAAACCATATATTTCTTTTCAAAACCATAGAAATCATTTTCAAAATATATATATATATATATATAGACCAACGGTGTCTGTATATAATTTTCTATCCTATGGTCAAGTGATACGGGTATATTTCATTTCAATCCGCAATTTAAATATATATACGGGTATATATCATTTCAACCCGCAATCCCAAATTCAATTCAATGAAAATCGCTTGGTTTTATCATTTCAACCCATAACGATTTTCTCTTATTCTACAGATCGTTCGGGTATGTATCATTTCAATCCATAGTGGATTATATACTAACAGGGAACTTGCAAAGTGATAACAGATATGATAATAATATAACAGGCATATATCATCAATATAAAATAACTGATAATGGTGTCAGAAGTCACGGGCGAACAAATATGGACAATAGCATATATAACAATGTAAATAACCAACAGCAGCATATTTCAATTGATGTTTCAATTGAAATCAAATTTAATAAATATAAGAACATTAATCGTGAGTGATTGCTCACCTTTCGAGGTTAGAGATGGACAATGAAGTTGAATTACGAAATCTAGGCACGAATCTCAAAACAAGGCAAGAGTGGCACGAATCGACGAACACAGCTGATAAATCAGAATTCGATGAAATAAATCAAATAGCTGGATATGACCGAAAAAATATATGATATAATAAATTTTCACTAAAACCAAATTTATAAACATATATTTAAAATAAAATATACATTCACATATATATTACAAAATACGTAACTCTTTTAAAATTAACAGTAAATAAATAAGTTAACAAAGCATAAAATAACTACCACATACATATATACTGATAACCTATGCATACTAAAATAAACAAACTACAGTTGATATAAACCAACAATAAGATCTTATATTTATATCCAAAATCACTAGAACGAATACATCTCAAAAATATGCTTGATTATATATTTTAGAAACGTAAATTATAAAAATATATCTATACTAACATATGAAACAACATTTATACATAACAACGTATATACACGCTAAGACAAAATGTGTTGACTACCTATGTAAAGTATACAACAACATATTTATATCTATACATTTTAAAAAATTATATAAATAACAAAAGATATACTTATACTGCAACTATATATATAAATATATAATACTGTTCTTTATCAAATAGCTCAACAATAACAGCATTCGCTATATATATATATATAAGCCAAACCAATATAAACTTATATTTTGAAACTTTATATATATATACAATATATATATATACACACACAATATATATGTGGAAGAATCAACTCACGTATACACTATAAAACCTATATATACACTGTTACAAAGACACAACAACTTATAATTAATCTATATAAATCTATATATATACCAAGCAAACAGCTTTACATAAACAAATATATATATACCATATATATATACGCAACTGTTAAAAAATATACATTTTAAAACATATAAGCTTATGCACATCTATACCTCTAAATCTTATATATATATATACCTTCACATATCTAAGCCGACAGGTTGTATAAAATAAAATCAAACATTTACTTTTTTTATACAATATATCATACTGTATATATAAGTATCAACTATCAAAAAGAAATATAAGTATAGGACAACTGGCCACCTTAAAATATATAACCAAAATAAAATATTGGGGATGCCTTACGGTTGACAAGGAGATGCAGACTGTGCTTGGCATGATTGAAGGGCTGCGTGAGGAGGAATAGGGGAGGCTTGCTCAGTAGGATGTGATGGAAGAAGCAAAGCATGTATGGTTGCGTTGGATAAGGATGCGGCACCGAGTGGAGTTGTGTGGATCGGTGGGGAAATTCGGTGGCGAAGTTATGGTTTGCGGAGGGTGAACGAGTGGTGCATGCGGAGAGATGCTGTGGTGGGTTCAAGGAGGGCAGGCCAATGGGTTTTTTTTTCATGAAAAAATTTGTGAAGATAGGAATCAGGTAAAAGGGAAGATGATCAACCGATATATACATATTAGTATATTCTGTTTTCTTTTTTTCTTTCAGCGTATAGAATGCCAGAAGGCAAAAGGAAAGAAGCGAATGCGGCAGAACATACAAAGTTTGCAAAAAAAATGAAGTTATAAAAGTAAATAAAATGAACTAAACCTAGAAATTTGAAGAGACTCACGAATCGGAAGTAAAATAGCAGATTAAATTGAAAAGTTGAAAATAGCAAAAGCCAAGCAATGCATTCAAGAATAGTAAAGGACACAAGTACGCTGAATCCAGTAATCAGGAAGAGCTATTGGGTTGCTCTGGTGGAAATTGAATGGTCAAAAGAAATTTGAAATGTTCAAAACCAAACCGATACTGCAAATAGTTTCATCGATCCCGCAGTGAACCAAACTTCAAACACAGAAACGAATATACCAAGGAGATCAACACGACGAGATGACCATAAAGGTACACAAATATCAGTGGTAGGATCATCCTATCCAAAAGTCAATATCGGTACCAGAATGCTGCTATTATGCCGAAAATAAGATAAATGGAGCAATAGCGGTTCAAATTTGGGAAAACGAAAGATGACGTCTCACTCAGAAGATGATTTACAAATTTCCTATATAAAAATATTCAAGTTTGGAAAACATTTCATTATTATCAAATTTAACTGATTTGAATTTAAATAAAATTATACACGAAAATAAACTTCCATATTAACTGATGAAAATTTACCATCTGCTATGCTTAAACAGACGTATTCCAAATATCAAATTTTATTTCAAAATATTATTGTTTAAAATTTCATAAAATTTCAATTAATTAAATTAATAAAACCACTAAATTTTACGAGTCGTTACATAACACGTGAAAATTCATTTTTATCAAGGGAGCAAAAAAGTACATTCATAGCTTTAGAATTATTAGAAGCAGCGGTTTTTTCTGCATCTTTCCATATGCTAATATTTGTTTCAAATGCAACATACTTAATTTGGGTTGCTGACCGTATTTCTAAACCATTTGCTTCCATAAAAATTCTCATACGCGTTGACCAATATGCATAGTTAGATCCGGTGAATAGTGGAGGACATGAAGTTGACTGACCTTCTTGAAAGATACTTTCCATACTAACAGGTTTCAAATATGTGTTACTGTGATTTGAACTAACCTTGCTCTGATACCAAATGAAAGTCTATATGGATCGTATACTATGTATATGACAAGTAATTATTATATACGCGATAAATTAAGATAATGAGATAATAGTAAAATGAAAAAGATCACACTAGAAACTTTTTAATGGTTCAGACCTCCCGTCCTACATCCAGTCCCAAAGCTCCTCTTCGGAATTTCACTAATCAATAACCCTCGCTTCACCTAGAGGAATAGGCTTATTACAATAGAAATCTTTCGTCAAGAATGTGATCTTATTAATACTGATATTGAAAATACGTACAAGTCTTCCTATAATCTCCACTGGATATGTATAGATATGAATATGTGTGTGCTTTGAAAATATGGAAGAAAACTGAACCAAAGTTAATGATCTTTAGTTGAATATTGATAGCAAATATGAGTAACTTGAATTTGAGTGCAAAGTAGATATAGAGAATAGAAATCAGAAATTAGTTACTTTAATCGTAGAATCACTAATGTATTTATAATTGTGAAAAGATTGATTTGAAGTGTTGCTACCATTTCTTTTTATTTCTAGAGTTGCTTCTGTTTGGGGTAGAACCGATTTGAAGAAGAGATGGATTTTGTAAAATATATTTTCTATGTAAATGTGTGTGTATTTTATATCATATACAAAACCCAGGGAGATTTTACATATTATTTATAAGATTTGTATACAATATTTATCTCTTTACTGCTGTGATCCATGCTCCATGCTTCGATTTGTATCCTTTAGTCTCTGTAAGAATAAGATACGAGATATATATGTATAATTATAATTATATGGTTTGTCGTCATCAAACTTATAGATAGGAGTTCCTAACAAATATGATTAAAATTGTCAAATTAAATATGATATACACATACTAACAGGTTATTGGTGTCAATAATGTCAATTATGATAGGTGAACAAATGCAAATATATTATCCTATCAAATTTAACAATTAAATAACTAACAATTTAAACAACATATTTCAATCGTCAATTCAAGTGAATTGAATTTACTAAATATAAGAATGTTAAGCGTGAGTGATTGCTCACCTTTCGAGGCCAGAGAAATAACAAGAACAAGATGCGACAATCCAAGCACAAATTCCAACGCATGGCACGATGAACACGAATCGATGAATTCAAAAATCAAAACTAGTTTGATATAAATATATATCATATTATTATTATTTTCTAAAATTAATATTCAATTAAAAACACATATTAAAATCAAATATCATCATATTATATATATATATATATATTTAAAAATCACATATAAAAATAAAATCTATATATATATATATATTTCAAAATCACTATAGCTAAAAATACATCTATTTCCTTCCAAAATTCTTATAGCTAAAAATAGATTTAAACACATATTCAATTTAAAACATTTATCAAAATATATATATATATATATATCAAAACACATATAAAAATAAAAATCTTCATATATATATTTTTAAAATCGTTATTTATTAAAAGACATATACTAAATCAAAATATAATATCAAAATCAATACCAAAATCAATATATATACATACATTCTTATACATACACAGCTTATATACAGACTTATTCATATAGTTTGTAAAAGATGGTTGCAACAGCTTGGGTCCTTGGAGTCTGGTGGTGTGTTGTGTGGCTGGAGATAGGCTCGGCTGATGGTGGGGTTCGTGGGTTGCTTGGAGCAGGGGGTCGGCAGTCAAGGTGGAGGGTGGTTGTGAAGCAAACAGGCGGAGATGGAGTGATGGTGTGAGGCTGACGTGGTAGGCGATGGGCGAGCGGAGTATGGAGAGTGATAGGTGGACGTTGGCTATTGGGTTCAAGGACAGTTGCTAGGCTTCGTTTGGTGGAGGGGCGATTGCTGTGGTGATAGGCGGAAATGGTCAGGTGCTTCGGCGTTGCAAGGTGAGGCTGACAGGATGTAGGTGGCGGGGAGGCTGAGGCCGAGCAAGTGGTTTGAGTTGATGGCGTTTAGGTGGCAATTGGTGTGATCTGGGTTGATGCATGCGGCTGGAGGTTGAGGCGCTTGGGGCTGACATGGAGGGGGGAAGGGTTGTTCGGTGGTGAAGGCCAGTGGGAGGAGGGACGGAAATTGCGGTAGGAAAGTGGGAACCAGCCAAAAAAATGGTGAGCAAGCTTTGCAAAGGAAGATGGGCGGGCACGATCTCCATAATAATATAGGCAACTTTAATATATTCTTTTTATAAAACGACAGAGAAAAGAGAAAGTCGGGCTTTAGATTTACCTTTGATTTATATATATTTCGAAGTTTAAAACTAATGAACAAGCCAATAGAAGCAACAGATGTATTTTGAAACAAGGAATAGCAAAAGTTCAAAATGTGAATTCAGGAATATAAAAGGATAATGGCTATTGGGTTAATACACGGTGGAAATTTTAATGGACACAAGAACCCAAAAGGCACGAAACGAGTACCGATACAGCTAATCGTTTCGCCGATTTTGCCGCCTACCGGATACCGAATTTGCATAAATGAATATACTATGGAGATCAGCATGACAAGATGAACAAAATGGTACACAAATATCAGCGATACGATCTTCCTATCATAACTCGATATTTCGCTGCCAAACTGCTGCTAATTTGCCGAAAATAAGATAAACGGGGCTAGAGAAAACCAAATTTGACGAAACGGATTATGACGTCTCACTTAGAAAATGGTCTACATTTTTATTATATAAAAATATTTATATTTCGAAAACATTTTAATTTCATCAAATTAACTGATTTTAAATTGAAATTGTAAATTACACAACACAAAGTTATATATTTTCCAATGAAAATTTACCATTTGCTATGTTTAAATAGACACATCCCAAATATCAAATTTTCATTGCAAAATTTTATTATTTAGTTTTCATGAAAAATTTAGTTAATTACGTTATTTAAACCGTTAAAATTTCCAGGTCGTTACAGTAATCTGTATCTTGAAGATAGTAAACATGTGTATTATGATTGCATGGATACTTGTTACATTCTGAATAATACTCTCAAAATCTTTAACTTTAGTCTTACAACTAAAGTTACTGATTGCGATTATTATTGAAATAATTTAAGATTTAAGTTTAAAATGATAAATAGATTTTTACTTGATACTTTATTCATCATAATTTGTTGCTAAATTTGGTTTGAGAGAAACCAGATACTTTTTAATAATAATAATAGTATTTTAATAAATTGGTTTTTATAATATCATCATTTTGTTTTAATTAGATCTCAAATCCAAAATATAGATTAGCTAAAAATAATCATTTCAAAGAATATCTTAATAAGGTTAGTAATAGTATTGAGATATTTAAACATAATACTAATATTTTTAAAACTAGTAATTACAGCATTAACATTTTTTCTAGTTTGAATGATGTTTTTACTGATTATCATAATGTACTTTTGATTAAAGGAGCATATGGATAATTTTTAAATTGTTTTAGTTATAGGAATTTAACTTTTATTTTGTTAATTTTTTTACCATTTTGATTTTGATATCTCTTTTGTATATCTTTAGTGTTGGTTTATGTAACAACCCGGGGTTTTGTACCAGTTAATTATCGTCATTAGGCGATTAAATCAGCTGGCTAATTGCTATTGGGAGTTTATAAATTAGGTTGAAATTCTTTTTAAAAAATTTGTTAAGGGTATGTGTTTGCACAAAAAATGGACAAACACCTCAAAGTTGTATGATTTAGTAGATCTTATGTTGTTCTTAGTGATTTGAGTGATTTATGCAAATACATGAAAAGCAGGGGCTAAACTGTAAAAAGACACGCAAATTTATAGTGGTTCAGCCAGAATGTGCCTACGTCCACTTTATATGTTATTTCTCTTCTCTTGTTTTGATTACAAGTACAAAGCTTTGATACAAGTAAAAGAAAGTTGTTTGAAAGTTCTCTCCGTGCTTGAGCTCTCAAAGTTCTTCCCATTGTTGTACCCCTGCCCCTCTATTTATAAAGTGAGGCTAGGGGTAGGGGTCTAGGATGTGTATAGTTGCTGATGGGCCTGGGCTGATGTGATCTGGCTTGGTACGTCTAAGTTCGGCATCGCTTGGTTCGGAGGTGGTTGGAGTGTAGAGTGGACCGGTTGTAGGTGATTCAGTGCTATGTGGTAGTACCTTGGTCCGGTTTGGGGGTTGGTCCGGTAGGAACATGAGAAGTGCAGTTTGGACCGGTAGTTGATTGGACCGGTGGTGGGATGGTGAGGTTGGTCCGGTGTGGAGATGGTTCAGCATGGGCTGGTTCGGCATTGGGTTGGTCCGGTTATGGAGTTGGTTCGGCGATGGTTGGGTAGGAGTTGGTCCGGCGGATCTTCGATTCGGTTATGATGGAAGAGTTGGTTTGCTTTACTTGGAGGGTGGCTGGTTCGGCTCTTCCGGTCCGAGGGTGAGAATTCACCCAACACTTGCCCCCCAAAGTGGGGCGTATGCTGGCATACGGCTTACTTTGTTCCTTGGTCGTCTTCATTCGGTATCTGAGTGCCGGACCAGTTGGTCCGATGTCCTTTGTTTGCCTATAAGTAGGGGTGGTACGCCTTCGTCATTCCTTTCCAATCCAAGATAGCCGAACTAAACATCTCTGCCGAATCAAGCTCTCTGCCGAATTGCTTCAGAAACACCGAATCAGGTACTTGACTTTCCTTCGCCGAATGAAACTCGTATGTTACACCGAATGAACTTTAGCTGTGAATGCCGAATGGACCTTTGAGAGTGAGAATGCCGAATGGACCTTTGAGAGTGAGAATGCCGAATGGACCTTTGAGAGTGAGAATGCCGAATGGACTTGATACACTTGATTTTTTTTACTTTTTATATCGCGAGCGAAATTTCAGACTGCACACACTTGCTCCTTTACTTCCTCTATTCTAACGACGTTCTCCTTTGTGTTTGCAGATAAATGTCTCGAAAAGCAGAAACTCGGTCAGATAAAAAGAGGTCTCAGGGCGAAAGAGAATCTTCCGCAGTGCCCCCTGCTCAGCCAGGACCGGAACGTCACGGATCTACCCCGAGATCACTAGTGGACGGGTACGGCCCTCAGGAGCTTCTGAACTCCCCGCCTGATTGCTTTCCCAGCTCCCTCAAGGAGGAGCAGCTTGATGTCATCTCTCGTTCTTTTGGAATCGATAGAGTGCGCATGCTGTTGCTAGGGAGAGAAGTTATGCCATATGATCCTCTCGAAGGGTACTTTGCCTACAGCAGATACCACTGCATGTGTGGTTCCATTCCGCCTCTTAATGCTTGGGTAGCCAGCTTCCTCACATATCTAAAGGTGGCCCCATTCCAGCTTCAACCCAACTCCTATGCTATACTGGTGAGCCTCTTCGTCATCTTCCAGAGGAAGTATGGTCGTGCTCCTTCCAACCGGGAGATCCGGTACTTGTATAATTTGAGGGGCTATAAGAAGGGGTCCCCATACATCAGCTTGGAGTCAGCTGTGACCTTCAAGCCGGTCTTGGATCTGTATTCCAAATTCAGCATGATCTAGAAGGAGTGGTTCTTCGTCAGGGACGACTCTGTTTCTATTCGGCGTTTTACTTCTGGATGTAAGTCGATGCTTTATTTATAATTTCCATTCTGGTTGCAATGCTTCTTCTCATACATTTTCATTTTTGCTAGCGACAGGTGGCTTTGCAGTTGTGGAGACTGATCGCCTGGTTCAGACGGCGGCTGAGATAGAAGCTATCCCCGGGAGAGATAGATCAGCCGCCTACCTGGTCAGAAATGCGGCCCTCCTGGAGTATAACTAGATCCTTCTACAGCAGTTAGTAGTCAAGCTGAGGGAAACGGCGGAGGAGAGGGCGGCTGCTCAGGCTAAGGGAGGTGTCATGGTAGAGAGTGGCAAGAGGAAGCCTTTCACGAAACCTCCAGCTGTCGGAGGTACGAAACTTAAGAAGTCGGATGGTCCTTCCCCCAGCACTTGTCCACTTACTCCGGGGAAGGAAGATGTGGAGGAGGAGAGAGGTGAGGGTGGAGATGACCGAGAAGGTGGTGACGGTGGTGATGTCATCGAAGCCTTGCTTCCTGGGCAAGCGGGCGAGATTCAGGAGTGGACGGATGATGCGTTCCACCAGGCTTTCGAGGAGCTGGACGGAGAAACGACTTTGGTAGAGAAATCCGGGAAAGCAGACAAGGCCGGGGCCGGTGCAAGCGAGTCTTCTCAGACCATTCCAGCCAAGGTGGATCCGGCGACTCAAGGTGAACTTTTGACTCCTGCAGGCTTCATTAATGATAGGGACTTAGGAATATTTTATGATCCGCTCCCGTCCTGGAATGAAATCCAGGACTCATTGTAGTATCCTACTTCTCCCCAGGGTTTGTATAACAGACGTGTTTCCTTTCTTCTTTTAACTTTTAATTTACTACGTTTTTCGAATTATGTATCGATGTAAGCTTGTGACACTTGTTCTTCATATCAGGAGCAGGTAAAACGGCCAAGGCCTCAGATCTTCGGCACAAGCTTGAACAGTACAAGCTCTCCAAAGCTTCCGCCAAGCCGAAGACTCCGACCCACCGTTCCGGGGATGTAGTCGACTACCGTCCTCTTCTCGGGGTTATTGAAGAGGGTATTCAGAAGAGAAAGAGGAGTCATCCCTTATCCGAACCTTCACTCGGTCCCCAGCCCCCAACTCAGCCTCTTCATGATATCACAGAGGAGGATACTGAGTTCGCACTCTCTCCGCACCTGTCTGAAAATCCTACCGTCACTCGGATTGATCGTCCTGACTTGGTTCAGAATCCATTTGCGGGTCATCCTGACCTGGATCCAAGTTCCCATGATATTACTTTTGACGAGGTTACCGGTGAGCACCTTCTTCCCCGCAATCCCATGGTACGGGTGCTTGACGAGGCTAAGTCCTTAGACCTCGATTTACTTACTACTCGGATAATTACCATGGGAGACGAGGCCAAGGCTAATTTTGATCGGGTGGCGGAGGAGACTAGGAAGATGATGGGGCATCATGCCCGGCTGGTTAAGGCTGGAGAGGAGATTGGGAGTGCCAATATCCGACTACGATTGGTGGTTTCGGATCAGGCCAAACAGCTCGCTGATCAGGCCATTCAGATTTCTCAGCATGAGGCTGCTTCTGGACGACTAAAGAAAACCATGGAAGAGGCCAGCCGGGCCGAGCTGCGGAAAATGGAAGCTACTTGCAAAGAACGGATCGACATGGCTATCGCCACGATGGACGAGGTTCGGAAAGCGGATCTTGAGCAGGTAGAGGAGTTGTCCGGGAAACTTGAGGCTGCAGAGCTTGCTCAAGCCAAGTTGAGGGAGGAGATGGAGGCAATGCGGGAATCCCTTCTGGTTGACTGCTCGAGATATCGATCGGAGAGAGATGCTGCCGTTGAAAGGTTGTCGGCTTCCGAGGCCCGGATGAGGGAGTTTGAGGAGAATGAGGGGATGATGGACGAAATGCTTCAGGACATGTACTTCCGAACATGGAAGCAGGGCAACCTATCCTGCATGGATGATTATCCTAGGGTCATGGCTAAGATCTATCTTCGGGCTCTGGAGGAGGCCAAGGCCGATGCGGATAAAGATGGTGGCGTGGCCTTTAGCATGGATGTGGTCACTGCCCAGTTTGCCAAGGGGGAGAAGGTGGCGGTGAAGGAGGGTATGCGGTTGCTTGCTGCTGAGGAGGCAGGGGTGCAAGTAGATGATGAGGACCAGGATGGCCAAGAAGCAGATGTTGGTAAGGCTTCCTTTTTAGTTTCCCCATTAACTTGGTTGCTTCTCACTAATGAATCCCTTCTCTGTCTGGACAGGTGGGCAACAGGACAAGGAAAAAACTCCAATGCAGCCGGCCCCTTGATTATACCTGGAAAAACTCCTTTTGTGGACTTGACAGGGTTTTAGATGTTAGTTTTAAAACAGTAAAGTAGCTTTTAGGTTGTATTATTTTGCTACTTGTAATAAATAGCTCTATTTTCGATGTGTAATTCTTTAACTTAAGCTGATTTTGTCATCTTCTGAATGTTTGTTGCCATTTTGACATGTCGTATGAGAAATATAGCTATGTATATTCTTATAATTAAATTGTGTTTGATGTCAGGTTCTGGTTTTAAAACATAATTTCATGACTTGCAATATTAGCGTGTGGTGTGAACAAATTATAGTCATGTATTTGTACACAAAAGAAGAAAATACCGCCTTTCATGTTTTAATCGTAGATGGCAGTTTTGAATATCTTGTATGACCGAGCATGGAACGCAGTCGAATGCCCTGCCATCCAATTGTGAGTCCTTACACCCATTGGCGAGTATCTCCTACTCTGCATCCTGTACTTTAGGGACTGTTATAGAGGATAGGAGAAAAGCTTTTTAAGAAAAATTGAAATATGTGAAAAAGTAAAACTTCCAATCACGGAAGGCCTTCGATGTGCTTAAGTTCGTGGCAAACTGGTTTTGTAGTCACTTTCCCTAGCTGTGGGTCTTGGAGACATTTGTCACCCATCTTACGCCTCCGCGGGGAGTTAATTCTTTTTTACCACAGCCGCACTTAAGACACATCGGAGCCGAGATCGCGCACAGTAACTACCCGAGCCAATATGGCCCGTAATCGTGGGTATTATTCGATTTACTGTGGCCGGCTAGCGTGGGTGCCGATCGTCAACTGTGAACTGCCCCTGGCTGGCCACACCTTATGTTGGGGCTTATAGTCGGTTCACAGTTGCCGGCGAGCCTAACGCCGTAATGAGCTGCCTCGGCTATAGTCGGCCTTCTCGGTGGCTTATAATCGGCTCATTACAGTTGGCTTTAAGGGCCATCGCGAGCAATGAGTTAACCCGCAGCAGAGGGATGCTGGAGCAAAAGTTTCTCATTGGCGAGGGCATAGATTCGCATAGTACCTGTTAGGTTTTGCCCAGGTGAAGTTGCGCCGTGGAGTGCTTTGAGTGGAAATGCTATACGCATAGGATTTTGTTCAACAGAAAAGGATAAAGTTAACAAGTAGCCAAGATATAAAGGAACAAGTTAAAAAAGAGACAAGGTTTTTTAAAGTGGTTCGGCATGAAAAGGCCTACGTCCACTGATTCTCTTTGTTAATTCACTTCATATGGGCAGTACAAGTTAAGAAAAGTATCGACGGAGGTGCTGGATGTTCCATGCCCTCTGGAACACCTCTACGTCCACAGTTGACAAAATATAAGCTCCATTGTGGAGATCTTTATGAATTACATATGGTCCATCCCAGATTGGGTCTAGTGCTCCGAGGCGAGGGAAGATTCACTTGAGGACAAGATCCCCTTCTTGTAAGGTACGATGCTTGACTTTAGAGTTGTATTGTGCTGCCACTTGCTGCTTGTGGGCTGCTGTTTTAAGGACTGCATCATTTCTTCTCTCCTCAACTAGATCCAAAGACATGTGGAGGAGTTCTTCATTCTCTTCTGGGTTATAGTGGATCCTACGGTGGGAAGGCACAATGGTTTCAACTGGGAGCATAGCCTCCGATCCGTATGCCAAAGAGAAAGGAGTGTGCCCCGTTGATGTTCTGAAAGATGTGCGGTAGGCCCATAGTGCCGTAGGGAGTTCATCCACCCAAGCGCCCTTTAACTTTTCGAGCTTCTTTTTGATCAGAGTTTTCAGAATTTTGTTGACTGCTTCGACTTGTCCGTTTGCCTGGGGATATGCTACGGATGAGAAGCTTTTATGAATTCCATGCTCTCGGCACCAGTTGGCGAATTCCTCGCTGTCAAACTGAAGTCCATTGTCTGATATGATTTTGAGTGGGACTCTATACCTGCATAGAACATTTTTGATCAAGAAGTTAATAACTTTTGCTGAAGATACTTTATTCAGAGGTTCCGCTTCCACCCATTTGGTGAAATAATCAACTGCCACTATAGCATATTTGGCCCCGCCTCGGCCCATCGGTAGCTCGCCGATTAAGTCAATTCCCCATATTGCGAAGGGCCAAGGGCTGGTCATTTGAGTAATCTCAGTTGTTGGTAGCCGTGGAATCTTAGCAAATTTTTGGCATCTGTCACACTTTTTGACGAAATCTAAGGCGTCCTTGCTTAAGGTGGGCCAGAAATATCCGTATCGGAGTATCTTTTTTGCTAATGTTTGCCCTCCGGTGTGATCTCCGCAGCTCCCCTGATGGATGTTGGATAAGATTTCCTTGGCTTCCCTCCCAGCGACACACCTTAATAACGGGTTAGAGAATCCGCGCCGATAGAGGATGTCCTCTTGTATTGTGTAGCGGGATACTTTCCTCAAGATTTTCTTGACTTCGTTACGCCCGTTGGGTAGTGTGCCACTTTGTAGGTAGTCTCGGATGGGAGTCATCCAAGTTGCTTCTTCGGTTGCAGCTATCAGATTCACTTGCTCAAAACTTGGGGCCAGTTGCTTTGAGATGGTTACTGCCCCGAAGATGGTGATGTCTCTCACACTTGCTTGCTTCGCCAATTCGTCGGCCTCTCGGTTCTCTTCACGAGGGATGTGTTTGACTAAGTAGTGGTCCAATCGGCTGAGAAGTAACTTGGTCTTCTTTAGATATGCTATGAGTCGTTCTTCTCGAGATTGGAATTCTCCTAGTATTTCATTAACAATAAGTTGAGAATCGCTATGAAGACACAAAGAATTGGCTCCGATTTCTATGGCAATTTCTAGTCCAGCTATCACTGCTTCATATTCTGCATCATTGTTGGTGGCAGCGAACTCCAACCTTATAGCATAGTGAAGTTTGTTTCCCCTGGGAGTGATTATTACCACACCTGCCCCCGAGCCTTGTTCGTTTGATGCACCATCCACAAAGAGATTCCACTTGATATCTTCTGCTATTTCCAATTTCTCCTTATCTTCGTTGGTAGTGAATTCTGCAATGAAATCAGCCATGGCTTGTCCCTTGATGGCGGTGCGAGGGTGATCGGTGATATCATACTGGCTTAGTTCAATGCACCATTTAAGTAGTCGCCCAGAAGTGTCGGGACGATGGAGTACCTACCTCAGTGGTTGATCAGTCGGAACTTTGATGGAATGGGACTGGAAGTAGTGACGCAGCTTTCATGATGTGATTAGTAAACAGTATGCTAGCTTCTCAAGTTTAGGATATCTGACTTCTGCCCCAGTAAACCTTTTGCTGATGAAGTAAACTGGCCGCTGCGTGCGGTTGTCTTCCCTTACCAAGGCTGCGCTTAGGGTGTGAGATGACACAGCAAGGTATAGGTATAATTCTTCGCCTTCGCTTGGAGTCGAGAGTACCGGTGGTTTCTGGAGGTGTTCGATTAGGTTAAGGAAAGTGGTTAAGCATTCGTCAGTCCATTCGAACTTTCCCTTGTCTTTCTTTAGGGCTTCGAAAAAGGGGACGCACTTGTCCGTCGCCTTGGAGATGAATCGGCTTAGAGCGGCCACTTTTCCATTCAAACTTTGCATTTCCTTCCGAGTGGAGGGTATCTTGATGTCCCTTAGCGCTCGGACTTGTTCAGGGTTTGCTTCTATCCCTCTGGCATGAACGATGAATCCTAAGAACTTTCCTGATGACACTCCGAAGGAGCATTTTAGTGGATTCAACTTCATTCCATATTGTCGAAGTACTTGAAACATCTTGCCTAGGTGGCTTACGTGATCTTTGGCTTTCCTTGACTTTACCAGCATGTCATCCACATATACTTCCATAGTTTGTCCTATGAGCCCTGCAAACATCTTGTTGACGAGGCGCTGGTAGGTGGCTCCTGCATTTTTAAGTCCGAAAGGCATTACCTTATAGCAGTATAAACCCCGGTCGGTGATGAAACTAGTGTGGTCTTGGTCGGGAGCATGCATAGGAATTTGGTTATATCCTGAGTATGCGTCCATAAAAGATAGGAGCTCGTGCCCGGCTGTGCTGTCTACAAGTTGGTCGATTCTGGGAAGTGGGAAGCAATCCTTTGGGCAGGCGTCGTTTAGGTTGGAAAAGTCAATGCAGGTTCGCTACTTCCCATTAGCCTTTTTTACCAGCACCGGGTTGGCGATCCATTCCGGGTAGATAGCTTCTCGTATGAAGTCATTGGCGAGTAGATTCTTTACTTCTTCATCGAGGGCTGCTGATCGCTCTGCCCCCATACTTCTCTTTCTTTGTTTTACAGGCGCCTTGGTAGGATAAATGTTTAATACGTGGCATGCTATGTCGGGGGAGATTCCGGTCATGTCAGTGTGTGACCAAGCGAATACATCCAAGTTGTGGCGGAGAAAATCGATGAGTTGTTCCTTCAATTCGGCTTTTAGTTGGGACCCAATTTTCAATAGTCTACTTGAGTCGTGCTTGTCTACAGATATAAACTCCATAGCCTCTGCAGGCTCGGCGATGGCCTCCTCCTCTTTGTCCCTAGGGTCTAATTCATTGAAAGGGTCGCTGGTATATCGAAGAGGAGGGGCTTTCTTTAGTTGCTATGCTTCTAGACTTTTTGTGCAGAGGGCAATCTCTACACCCTTCCCTTTATCCTTCCTGTGGTTGTTGCGAAGTTCAGTCACATAGCAGTCTCGAGCAACGTCCTGGTCTCCTTCCACTTCCCCTACTCCATTGTCTGTTGGAAATTTCATCTTTAGGCACCATGGGGCTAGGACAATTTGGAAGTCAGACAAGGCTGGTCTTCCTAAGAAGGCGTTGTAGGCCGAATGGTTTTCTATTAGCACGAACGTCTGCTTCCATACAATGGAGCGGGGATGGCTTCCAATCTCAACAAAGAGGTCCAGTTGCCTGAGGGGCATCTTAGCATCCCCAGTGAAACCGTGTAGTGGTTTATCACAGGGAGATACATCCTTCTTTGATAGCTTCATTCTGTCGAATGCGTGTTTGAACAGGATGTTTACTGAGCTTCCAGTGTCTACCAGGATTCGGTAAACTTCGGCGGGACCAAGTCGGGCAGAGATGACCATGGGATCCATGTGAGGGTACTGCCTTCCTTCTAGGTCACGCTTACCGAATGTGATGTCATTACTTTCTTTCCGCTTCGGGTGGCGCTCTTCTATAACCGAATTGACATAGTCTTTATTGTCTCTAAGCGACTTTCCGTATCTTTCCATCTCTTTCCAGCTTCTGTCTACGATGTGCGGTCCTCCTGAGATGGTATGGACCATTATTTTCTCTTGACTAGAGCTGCTAGCGTTGCGGTTTCCTCTGCCGGTGTCCGGTGAGGGTAGCCTTGGGTTTTCATCGGCAGGAGCTGGAGTCCTGTCCTGACTTTTTACATAACGCTCCAGTTTCTTCCTTCTGATGTGTTCCTCAATCAGATCTCGAAGATGATGGCATTCGTTGGTATCATGCCCGTGAGATTCGTGGAAGCGGCAGAACTTTCCAGACTTCTGTGCGTTATCTGATTCCTTCTTGTATGGTGGGCGTTTGTATCTAACTTCGCCTTGGGTGGCAAGGAAGATATTTTCGACGGTCTCATTCAAAGGAGTGTAAGTGTCGAATCTTGGTCCTGGCCGATATAGGCGCTTTTCTCCTTTCTTGCCCCCGGCATTGTCTCTGGAATCATTTCTTCGAACGTCCCTTGCCACAGCGGGGGCGTTGCTGTGAGTTGCCTTATTTTGCTGTCCTGACTGCCCCTCAGCGGCAGCATCCTCAAGCCTCATGTATTTCCCGGCTTCATGGAAGAAATCGGGTAAAGTAGCTGGTTTTTCTTTCGTCAACCTTCTAGCAAATTTAGTGTCCGGATGCACACCACTATAGAGGGCCATTAGGATAAGCTTCTCATCGGCATCTTGGACTGCGGCTGCTGCGGTATTGAATCGGGTTAGGTATTGCTGCAGTTTTTCTCCAAGTTTCTGTTTGACGCTGGATAAGGAATAAGCGTCCTTAGGTTGTTCCACATGGATGCGGAACTGACTGATAAACTTTTCTTTCAACATTTCCCATGAGCTGATGGATCCCTGGGGTAGATGACAGAACCAGGAGGTAGCGAGATCTGCTAAGAAGAGCGGAAAGCATTTGCATAGTACTCCCTCTGTTGCTCCACTCATGAGCATATGTTGCGTGTACCTCTGTAAGTGTACAACGGGGTCGGAGGTTCCTTTGTAAGGTTCCATTGTCGGCATCTTCCATTCTCAAGGAGTGATAGCAATTTCGATATTGCGGGCGAAAGGGCTGGTTACCCTAGCGCCTATCCCTCGATCTCTTTGCTCCCGCTGGACACACTCTCTGAATAAGCGTGCCATCCTTTCATTAGAATTTGGAGCAGATAGAAATGAGTTTGGTTCTGTTCTGTGGGATTGATTCCGTCTAGATGACCTGTAGGGATGGTATCGTCTATCGTTTCTCATATTTTCCAACGGCTGCCTTTGATCTTCTGGGGGCATGCTAAGGTCAGCTACAGTTGGCCCTTGCCTTGATCTTCCCCTGCTGGGCTCTGATCTAAGCACTTCCTCGGGTCCAACTTCGGGCTGGACTCTAGCTCGGCCCCGTTCACCGGCGTTTCCGTGGTTAGGCAGTATGACAGGCTCAGCTACAGTTGACCTCCGTCCAGTACCTCCCCCGTTGGGTTCGGTACCAAACGTTTCCTCAGGCCTAACTTCGGGCTGTGCTCGGTCTCGGCTCCTACCATGGCTACTTCTGCCGTTAGCTCCTTCGAAGAAGGAAGATCTTTGTTGTCTCTGAGATCCTCCAGACTGGGACTCGCCCCATGATTCAGTGTTGCGGTTGGATTCTTCAGCATCCCTTAAGCGTGACATGAGATGGTCCACCAAGGCTTCCTGCTGGGATGTGAAGCGGTTAGTTACTTCAACCACAACTCTGTCCAAATCTGCCCTAGTAATTGCTGCAGGCTGTTCTGTGGCAGGAGTGGTTGGGTTAGCCTGTCCTTCATTTGTTACTGCTGCTGGAGGAGGATGATTTACTTGATTTGTGACAACTGGATCTGGAAGACTACTGGATGCTATGTTTTTTCCTTTGTTAACATCTTTTCTCTGTTTGGGAGGCATGTTTTCCAAGTAGCGAACGATGCTGTTAAGAAAATTGTTAAGTGGATGAAGCTGAAGCTTCGAGCTTCTAGTTCTCAGTGAAAGCACCAAAAATGTTTGCACAAAAAATGGACAAACACCTCAAAGTTGTATGATTTAGTAGATCTTATGTTGTTCTTAGTGATTTGAGTGATTTATGCAAATACATGAAAAGCAGGGGCTAAACTGTAAAAAGACACGCAAATTTATAGTGGTTCAGCCAGAATGTGCCTACGTCCACTTTATATGTTATTTCTCTTCTCTTGTTTTGATTACAAGTACAAAGCTTTGATACAAGTAAAAGAAAGTTGTTTGAAAGTTCTCTCCGTGCTTGAGCTCTCAAAGTTCTTCCCATTGTTGTACCCCTGCCCCTCTATTTATAGAGTGAGGCTAGGGGTAGGGGTCCAGGATGTGTATAGTTGCTGACGGGCCTGGGCTGATGTGATCTGGCCTGGTACGTCTTGGTTCGGCATCGCTTGGTTCGGAGGTGGTTGGAGTGTAGAGTGGAACGGTTGTAGGTGATTCGGTGCTATGTGGTAGTACCTTAGTCCGGTTTGGGGGTTGGTCCGGTAGGAACATGAGAAGTGCAGTTTGAACCGGTAGTTGCTTGGACCGGTGGTGGGATGGTGAGGTTGGTCCGGTGTGGAGATGGTTCGGCATGGGCTGGTTCGGCATTGGGTTGGTCCGGTTATGGAGTTGGTTCGGCGATGGTTGGGTAGGAGTTGGTCCGGCGGATCTTCGATTCGGTTATGATGGAAGAGTTGGTTTGCTTTACTTGGAGGGTGGCTGGTTCGGCTCTTCCGGTCCGAGGGTGAGAATTCACCCAACAGTATGTGGGCTTTAAGTAAAATCTTGGGCTGTGTTATTGAAGTGAATACTCGTTCCTTTTCTCCCTTCATTCATTTTCACAAGCCCAAAACAAAATACACGATGATGGCGGCTCGTTCCTTGTTCATTCCTCTTCTTTTAAAAATTAGGGTTTTGGAGAAATTTGAAGAAGCCGAATTAATTCGATTGATGTTGATTTCCTTGCTCTATCGATTGATCTTGATTTCCTTGCTCTGTCGAATGGCTGCTAGGGTTTCGTTTTTTGGCTCCGCTCGATTTATTGAGGACCATGGCTTCGTCTCTGAACTGTTCGATCTTTGGATGTGCACTTCGTGAAAGGTGAGTGATTTTCACTCACATCTTTAATTCAATCTACTGTTTTTGTAAAATTCGAATTTCTAATTTTGTGTTCGACTGAGAGTTGCTTGACTTCGTCTCGGCCATTTGATCTTGTTTCGATGATTGATGTTTTCTCTGACTTTACTGTGACGATGATTTCTTTCTTTGTGTTTGTTGGCTTGATACTCTGCTGTCACCATCACTGTTAGTTTGAAAGCTACTTTGATGACCACGGCTTTGAATAGTTTATTTAGTATCTGTGACTTTGGCACAGTTTGATTTGAACTGCAGATGACTTTGAGCATTTTTCTGTTGACATCGGCCTTGACTATTTAAACTTGATTTTTGCCTCGGCTTGTACTTGAGCATTACATACACTTCGTGTATTGGCTTCGGCCATTATGTCTCTGACCTTGGTTTTACTTTGAGCTACAGTTTGTAATCTCCTCTGTCTTGATTTTGCAATACATTGTTTATGTTGCATAGTAGATTGGTTTGTCATTATAGTGCTTCTGGTCACTGCACATGTACCATTCGAGATGTGATGTTAGTTCTCACTACATACATCATTTATATGCACACACATTCATATTTGTTCTTTACGTATCACTGAATATGATGTTTACTTTGTTATCGAGTTGCACTACTTGCATTGTCCACTGTTGCATTCAGGTGTACATCACTGACTTTTGCTTTACTTGAGTTTTCATTTGATAATTTGAATATGTACTTGATTACTGGTTGTATTTGCACCACTTTCTGTTGTAAGTGTTCAAGCTTCATGTTGGGGCTGCACTTGCTTTTATACAACTGCCCTTGTGCACTTGTGTTGTTTGGATCTGGTCATTGGTTCAAGTACTTGAATGTCTACTTGTTTGTTTGGTTCTTGTTTGGTTTAAGTTTTCTATTTGTGGTCGTTCACTTCGGCTTGCACTTGAATGTGCAGTCTGGTTGCTTGTGTGATCTTCTTTAGGTGCTGGTTTGAGCCATGAATTTTGGTTTGTATTCAGTTGACTTGTTCACTGGTCTTTGAGGCTGCTGCACTACTGGTTTGGTTAAATGCACATGTATATTTTAATCATTTTGGTTTTGCTGCATTCATTGTGAAGTATGATTTGACCATGCTTTATTTCTCTGACCAATCTGGGTTGGACATTTTGATTTCCAGGTTTATCATTTGCTGTTAATATTTGGAGTTGTGCTGATATCATATGATGTAATGGCGAGGCAGTGCACGTGAACGTGTACTGCAGCCCTATCAGAATTCATGTTTTAATTGATATTTCATTTGCTGGAATTGTTTCGTATGTTCAATTCACTATTTTGAAATTGTATTTTGATTTAATTTAATTTGATTATTTTGTTGCTATCTAATTTTCTACTAGATAATTAGATTATGTATTTTCTAATTATCATATCGATAATTAGATTTTGTTGTTTATGCTGTTCACTGGCTTGGGTTTTGCTTTGGCCACTTGATGTTAATTGCTGTTTAGGCAATTCTGTTGTTTTGTAAATTATCTTCATTGATAAACCTTTTATTTAACTTTGTTGATGATTTGGCTTTGTTGATTCGCTATTTATTGCTGTTACGTGTATATTTACCGTTATCCGATTTCCTTAGTAAAGGACTGGATAGGTGAGATTTATTGAGACTGTCGTCTATTTGATTATTTAATTATTATTGCTTCCGTGCATTAATAACTGATTTTGAATTAGACTAACCCGCGTATTATTTTCTTTTGAATTAATACTCGGGTCAGACCGAGTTATTACAGGTTGTTGATATCTTGCTTTGGGTTGCTGCTTGAGCTATGAAGTCTCTTTATATCTTTTGGAGTAGTCTTTGTCATTTTATAGGATGATATGTATTCATGTATATTATTCACAATAATGTACTTGTATATGTAACTTCCAGCGTCAACAGTTGTAGTTATATCATATGTATTGTATCACATGTATTGTAACTGACTTCAGTTATATATATGAGATTTTATATTATCCGTGTTCTGTGTTTATCTTATCTGTGTTATTATTATATATATATATATATATATATTCCTAAACTATTATGAACCATCGTAGTTCGTTTTATACTGGAATTGGATATGTCGATGGGAGTAAATAAACAAAGAGATGAAAAATATATATACCACTCCTATCGAGATAACCAATACTAGTGTAAGGCCTAACTACGGATAACCGCTCCTATCCAACCTTATTCTTCGTAATAACAGACAGTATTTCCTTTAATACTCTTTGTTATTGTGAGCGTAGAGGTGGGGCGTCACAGTTGGTATCAGAGCGAGGGGTTTATGGACATAAAATAGAACATAACTTCGAGGGAACATGTGTTACAACTAATTGTTGATGTTTTTATTTGTGCTTTGAGTCAAAACTAAAGTTTTGAAATTATGATGAAATTTTTAAATATCCTTATTTAAAAATAAAAGTGAAATTGTGTTTTGATGATTGAGTAATTTGTGTTCTGTTTTTCAGAGTGCGCAGCGGAAATAGTGACTGTCTTCGCCGAGTATAGCTGATAACCTTTTTGATTTAAAAATCAGAATATGAAAATGAAATTAGTTTCATTGTGTTGTTTAACCAGTGGTCTTGATTTTTTTGAGATTTTTGCTGGTTTTCTTTTATGCTAATCACATATTGGTTAGATTTTTGCTGTTTCAAATATATCTTCATTGAAGATATAATCGAGTGATTTCTTTGCTCATCTTTTGGTGTGCGTGCAAATATGAGTTGCACGTTACTGCATTGATTTTACGTTGAACCGATGTTTGGTTTTAAGACGTATTCTGTTGCCGTTATTTTATAACGGGATTTTTCACTGGTATTATTTTGATGAGATTTTGACGTATACAAATTACTGTCGCTTTGACTTCAGTAACCGTCAAATTTTAAAGTGGATTTTCAAGCGGTTATTCCGCAATGCTGATTTGATACCCGTTTTTACGGTGTTTTGAGAAGTGCGATTTCCTTATCGAAATTGCTACAGATGTTGCTGTTTTAATCACGTGTTTTGAAAATTGCTTTAAAAATTTTACAATTTGCGCTTTCAAAAGAATGAGGAAGCAATTTAAACGCTTTAGCAAAGTCGAGGACTATGAACCCTCACTTTTACTGTTTCGCTTAATTCCGGACTTGTCCATTTGAGAACATAAAATGTTATTTATTTAAAATACACAATTTTGCACTTTCAAGAAAATGATGAAGAGATTTAAACGCTTTAGTAAAACACGTGGTATGGGACATGTGCGTTCACTATTTCGGTTCGTTCCGGACTCGTTAATTGAAATATTTGTTGTTTTGATGATTTTGATGATTTTGTGTGCTTTCGAGCCACTATGTTGGACCTTCGGGTCATATGTTGGACCTTCGGGTCATATGATGGACCTTCGGGTCAATACCAGTACCAGACCTTCGGGTCATATGTTGGACCTTCGGGTCATTTGTTGGACGCCAAAATTATGATGACGGTACTTGGTAGCCTTTGGCCATATGTTGTTGCACGTGCGACGTAGCTTAGACTCGCCATATGCTGGGATCGATCCACCTTTTATGTTGATTTTCTAGTCATCTTAATTGATTTCTAGATATTTGTTGTTTCTAATTATCTGTAGGTAATTAGATATTTGCTGATTTGAGTTCTAATTATCTTTGTTGATAATTAGATATTTGCTGATTTGAGTTCTAATTATCTTTGTTGATAATTAGATATTTGCTGATTTGAGTTCTAATTATCTTTGTTGATAATTAGATATTTGCTGATTTGAGTTCTAATTATCTTTGTTGATAATTAGATATTTTCTGATTTGAGTTCTAATTATCTTTGTTGATAATTAGATATTGCTGATTTGAGTTCTAATTATCTTTGTTGATAATTAGATATTTGCTGATTTGAGTTCTAATTATCTTTGTTGATAATTAGATATTTGCTGATTTGAGTTCTAATTATCTTTGTTGATAAATAGATATTTGCTGATTTGAGTTCTAATTATCTTTGTTGATAATTAGATATTTGCTAATTTGAGTTCTAATTATCTTTGTTGATAATTAGATATTTGATGATTTGAGTTCTAATTATCTTTGTTGATAATTAGATATTTGCTGATTTGAGTTCTAATTATCTTTGTTGATAATTAGATATTTGCTGATTTGAGTTCTAATTATCTTTGTTGATAATTAGATTTTTGTTGATTTGAGTTCTCATTATCTTTGTTGATAATTAGATATTTGTTGATTTGAGATTTCTAATTATCGTTTTTGATAATTAGATATTTGTTGTTTTCTTATTATCGTTTTTGATAATTAGATATTTGTGTTTTCTGATTATCATTTTTGATAATTAGAGATTTGATGATTTGAGTTCTGATTATCGTTTTTGATAATTAGATATTTGATGTTTTCTGATTATCGTTTTTGATAATTAGATATTTTTTGTTTCTGATTATCGTTTTTGATAATTAGAGATTTGATGTTTTCTGATTATCGTTTTTGATAATTAGATATTTGATGTTTTCTGATTATCATTTTTGATAATTAGATATTTGTTGTTTCTGATTATCGTTTTTGATAATTAGAGATTTGATGTTTTCTGATTATCGTTTTTGATAATTAGATATTTAATGATTTGAGTTCTGATTATCGTTTTTGATAATTAGAGATTGGATGTTTTCTTATTATCGTTTTTGATAATTAGATATTTGTTGTTTCTGATTATCGTTTTTGATAATTAGAGATTGGATGTTTTCTGATTATCGTTTTTGATAATTAGATATTTGATGTTTTCTGATTATCGTTTTTGATAATTAGATATTTGATGATTTGAGTTCTGATTATCGTTTTTGATAATTAGATATTTGATGTTTTTTTATTATCGTTTTTGATAATTAGATATTTGTATTTTTTTATTATCGTTTTTGATAATTAGATATTTGATGATTTGAGTTCTGATTATTGTTTCTAATAATTAGAGATTTGTGTTTTTTGATTATCGTTTTTGATAATTAGATATTTGATGATTTGAGTTCTGATTATCGTTTTTGATAATTAGATATTTGATGTTTTCTGGTTATCATTTTTTTGATAATTAGATATTTGTGTTTTCTGATTATCGTTTTTGATAATTAGATATTAGATGTTTTCTGATTATCTAATTGATAATTAGATTTTGTTGAGAATTTGTGAATTTCTTTTATGAAATTAAAAGATTTCTTTGGCGTTTGTATTCTTGACCATTATTTTTCTAGCTTAGCCAGTTTATGTTAGAAAAATAATTGTTATTGACGACTTTAATTATGAAAATTGTGGGGACGCAATTTTTATAAGGAGGGGAGTCTTTAAAACCCGGGGTTTTGTACCAGTTAATTATCGTCATTAGGCGATTAAATCAGCTGGCTAATTGCTAGTGGGAGTTTATAGATTAGGTTGAAATTCTTTTTAAAAAATTTGTTAAGGGTATGTGGGCTTTAAGTAAAATCTTGGGCTGTGTTATTGAAATGAATACCCATCCTTTTCTCCCTTCATTCATTTTCGCAAGCCAAAACAAAATACACGATGATGGCGGCTCGTTCCTTGTTCGTTCCTCTTATTTTAAAAATTAGGGTTTTGGAGAAATTTGAAGAAGCCGAATTAAATCGATTGATGTTGATTTCCTTGCTCTATCGATTGATCTTGATTTCCTTGCTCTGTCGAATGGCTGCTAGGGTTTCGTTTTTTTGGCTCCGCTCGATTTCTTGAGGACCACGGCTTCGTCTCTGAACTGTTCGATCTTTGGATGTGCTCTTCGTGAAAGGTGAGTGATTTTCACTCACATCTTTAATTCAATCTACTATTTTTGTAAAATTCAAATTTCTAATTTTGTGTTCGACTGAGAGTTGCTTGACTTCGTCTCGGCCATTTGGTCTTGTTTCGATGATTGATGTTTTCTCTGACTTTACTATGACGATGATTTCTTTCTTTGTGTTTGTTGGCTTGATACTCTGTTGTCACCATCACTGTTAGTTTGAAAGCTACTTTGATGACCACGGCTTTGAATAGTTTATTTGGTATCTGTGACTTTGGCACAGTTTGATTTGAACTGCAGATGACTTTGAGCATTTTTCTCTTGACATTGGCCTTGACTATTTAAACTTGATTTTTGCCTCGGCTTGTACTTGAGCATTACATACACTTCGTGTATTGGCTTCGACCATTATGTCTCTGACCTTGGTTTTACTTTGAGCTACAGTTTGTAATCTCCTCTGTCTTGATTTTGCAATACACTGTTTATGTTGCATAGTAGATTGGTTTGTCATTATAGTGCTTCTGGTCACTGCACATGTACCATTCGAGATGTGATGTTAGTTCTCACTACATACATCATGTATATGCACACACATTCCTATTATATCTTTACGTATCACTGCATATGTTGTTTACTTTGTTACCGACTTGCACTACTTGCATTGTCCACTGTTGCATTCAGGTGTACATCACTGACTTTTGCTTTACTTGAGTTTTCATTTGATAATTTGAATATGTACTTGATTACTGGTTGTATTTGCACCACTTTCTGTTGTAAGTGTTCAAGCTTCATGTTGGGGCTGCACTTGCTTTTATACAACTGCCTTTGTGCACTTGTGTTGTTTGGATCTGGTCATTGGTTCTAGTACTTGAATGTCTACTAGTTTGTTTGGTCTCTTGTTTGGTTTAAGTTTTATATTTGTGGTCGTTCACTTCGGCTTGCACTTGAATGTGCAATATGGTTGCTTGTGTGATCTTCTTTAGGTGCTGGTTTGAGCCATGAATTTTGGTTTGTATTCAGTTGACTTGTTCACTGGTCTTTGAGGCTGCTGCACTACTGGTTTGGTTAAATGCACATGTTTATTTTAATCATTTTGGTTTTGCTGCATTCATTATGAAGTCTGATTTGACCATTCTTTATTTCTCTGACCAATCTGGGTTGGACATTTTGATTTCCAGGTTTATCATTTGCTGTTAATATTTGGAGTTGTGCCGATATCATATGATGTAGTGGCGAGGCAGTGCACGTGAACGTGTACTGCAGCCCTGTCAGAATTGACGTTTTAATTGATATTTCATTTGCTGGAATTGTTTCGTATTTTCAATTCACTATTTTGAAATTGTATTTTGATTTAATTTAATTTGATTATTTTGTTGCTATCTAATTTTCTACTAGATAATTAGATTATGTATTTTCTAATTATCATATCGATAATTAGATTTTGTTGTTTATGCTGTTCACTGGCTTGGGTTTTGCTTTGGCCACTTGCTGTTAATTGATGTTTAGGCAATTCTGTTGTTTTGTAAATTATCTTTATTGATAAACCTTTTATTTAACTTTTTTGATGATTTGGCTTTGTTGATTCGCTGTTTATTGTTGTTACGTGTATATTTACCGTTATCCGATTTCCTTATTAAAGGACTGGATAGGTGAGATTTATTGATACTGTCGTCTATTTGATTATTTAATTATTATTGCTTCCGTGCATTAATAACTGAGTTTGAATTAGACTAACCCGCGTATTATTTTCTTTTGAATTAATACTCGGGTCAGACCGAGTTATTACAGGTTGTTGATATCTTGCTTTGGGTTGCTGCTTGAGCTATGAAGTCTCTTTATATCTTATGGAGTAGTCTTTGTCATTTTATAGGATGATATGTATTCATGTATATTATTCACAATAATTTACTTGTATATGTAACTTCCAGCGTCGACAGTTGTAGTTATATCATATGTATTGTATCACATGTATTGTAACTGACTTCAGTTATATATATGAGATTTTATATTATCTGTGTTCTGTGTTTATCTTATCTGTGTTATTATATATATATATATATTCCTAAACTATTATGAACCATCGTAGTTCGTTTTATACTGGAATTGGATATGTCGATGGGAGTAAATAAACAAAGAGATGAAAAAATATATATACCACTCCTATCGAGATAACCAATACTAGTGTAAGGCCTAACTACGGATGACCACTCCTATCCAGCTTTATTCTTCGTTATAACAGACAGTATTTCCTTTAATACTCTTTGTTATTGTGAAAGTAGAGGTGGGGCGTCACAGTTGGTATCAGAGCGAGGGGTTTATGGACATAATATAGAACATAACTTAGAGGGAATATGTGTTACAACTAATTGTTGATGTTTTTATTTGTGCTTTGATTCAAAACTAAAGTTTTGAAATTATGATGAAATTTTTAAATATCCTTATTTAAAAATAAAAGTGAAATTGTGTTTTGATGATTGCGTAATTTGTGTTCTGTTTATCAAAGTGCGCAGCGGAAATAGTGACTGTCTTCGCCGAGTATAGCTGATAACCTTTTTGATTTAAAAATCAGAATATGAAAATGAAATTAGTTTCATTATGTTGTTTAACCAGTGGTCTTGATTTTTTTGAGATTTTTGCTGGTTTTCTTTTATGCTAATCACATATTCGTTAGATTTTTGATGTTTCAAATATATCTTCATTGAAGATATAATCGAGTGATTTCTTTGCTCATCTTTTGGTGTGCGTGCAAATATGAGTTGCACGTTACTGCATTGATTTTACGTTGAACCAATGTTTGGTTTTAAGACGTATTCTGTTGCCGTTATTTTATAACGGGATTTTTCACTGGTATTATTTTGATGAGATTTTGACGTATACAAATTACTGTCGCTTTGACTTCAATAACCATCAAATTTTAAGGTGGATTTTCAAGCGGTTATTCCGCAATGCTGATTTGATACCCGATTTTACGGTGTTTTGAGAAGTGCGATTTCCTTATCGAAATTGCTACAGACGTTGCTGTTTTAATCACGTGTTTCGAAATTTTTTTAAAAAATTTACAGTTTGCGCTTTCAAAAGAATGAGGAAGCGATTTAAACGCTTCAGCAAAGTTGAGGACTATGAACCCTCAATTTTACTGTTTCGCTTAATTCTGTACTTGTCCATTTGAAAACGTAAAATGTTATTTATTTAAAATACACAATTTTGCACTTTCAAGGAAATGATGAAAAGATTTAAACGATTTAGTAAAAAACATGGTATGGGACATGTGCATTCACTATTTCGGTTCATTCCGGACTCGTTAATTGAAATATTTGTTGTTTTGAGGATTTTGTGTGCCTTCGAGCCACTATGTTGGACCTTCGGGTCATATGTTGGACCTTCGGGTCATGTGATAGACCTTCGGGTCAATACCAGTACCAGACCTTCGGGTCATATGTTGGACCTTCGGGTCATTTGTTGGGCGCCAAAATTATGATGACGGTACTTGGTAGGCTTTGGCCATATGTTGTTGCACGTGCGGCGTAGCTTAGACGCGCCATATGCTGGGATCGATCCACCTTTTATGTTGATTTTATAGTCATCTAAATTGATTTCTAGATATTTGTTGTTTCTAATTATCTGCAGGTAATTAGATATTTGCTGATTTGAGTTCTAATTATCTTTGTTGATAATTAGATATTTGCTGATTTGAGTTCTAATTATCTTTGTTGATAATTAGATATTTGCTGATTTGAGTTCTAATTATCTTTGTTGATAATTAGATATTTGCTGATTTGAGTTCTAATTATCTTTGTTGATAATTAGATATTTGCCGATTTGAGTTCTAATTATCTTTGTTGATAATTAGATATTTGTTGATTTGAGTTCTAATTATCTTTGTTGATAATTAGATATTTGATGATTTGAGTTCTAATTATCTTTGTTGATAATTAGATATTTGCGGATTTGAGTTCTAATTATCTTTGTTGATAATTAGATATTTGCGGATTTGAGTTCTAATTATCTTTGTTGATAATTAGATATTTGCTGATTTGAGTTCTAATTATCTTTGTTGATAATTAGATATTTGATGATTTCAGTTCTAATTATCTTTGTTGATAATTAGATATTTGCTGATTTGAGTTCTAATTATCTTTGTTGATAAATAGATATTTGCTGATTTGAGTTCTAATTATCTTTGTTGATAATTAGATATTTGCTGATTTGAGTTCTAATTATCTTTGTTGATAATTAGATATTTGTTGATTTGAGTTCTCATTATCTTTGTTGATAATTAGATATTTGTTGATTTGAGATTTCTGATTATCGTTTTTGATAATTAGATATTTGTTGTTTTCTGATTATCGTTTTTGATAATTAGATATTTGTGTTTTCTGATTATCATTTTTGATAATTAGATATTTGATGATTTGAGTTCTGATTATCGTTTTTGATAAATAGATATTTGATGTTTCCTGATTATCATTTTTGATAATTAGATATTTTTTGTTTCTGATTATCGTTTTTGATAATTAGAGATTTGATGTTTTCTGATTATCGTTTTTGATAATTAGATATTTGATGTTTTCTGATTATCGTTTTTGATAATTAGATATTTGTTGTTTCTGATTATCGTTTTTGATAATTAGAGATTTGATGTTTTCTGATTATCGTTTTTGATAATTAGATATTTAATGATTTGAGTTCTGATTATCGTTTTTGATAATTAGATATTTGTTGTTTTCTGGTTATCGTTTTTGATAATTAGAGATTTGATGTTTTCTGATTATCGTTTTTGATAATTAGAGATTTAATGATTTGAGTTCTGATTATCGTTTTTGATAATTAGATATTTGATGTTTTCTGGTTATCATTTTTGATGTTTTCTTATTATCGTTTTTGATAATTAGATATTTGATGTTTTCTGATTATCGTTTTTGATAATTAGATATTTGATGATTTGAGTTCTGATTATCGTTTTTGATAATTAGATATTTGATGTTTTTTTTATTATCGTTTTTGATAATTAGATATTTGTGTTTTCTGATTATCGTTTTTGATAATTAGATATTTGATGATTTGTGTTCTGATTATTGTTTCTAATAATTAGAGATTTGTATTTTCTGATTATCATTTTTGATAATTAGATATTTGATGATTTGAGTTCTGATTATCGTTTTTGATAATTAGATATTTGATGTTTTCTAATTATCGTTTTTTTGATAATTAGATATTTGTGTTTTCTGATTATCGTTTTTGATAATTAGATATTAGATGTTTTCTGATTATCTAATTGATAATTAGATTTTGTTGAGAATTTGTGAATTTCTTTTATGAAATTAAAAGATTTCTTTGGCGTTTGTATTCTTGACCATTATTTTTCTAGCTTAGCCAGTTTATGTTAGAAAAATAATTGTTATTGACGACTTTAATTATGAAAATTGCGGGGACGC
This sequence comes from Allium fistulosum, assembly GCA_030737815.1. Lineage (NCBI taxonomy): Eukaryota > Viridiplantae > Streptophyta > Magnoliopsida > Asparagales > Amaryllidaceae > Allium > Allium fistulosum. The sequence goes on along the minus strand of CM060904.1, from coordinate 1,117,617,718 downwards.
AATTTTTATAAGGAGGGGAGTCTGTAACAACCAGGGGTTTTATACCAGTTAATATCGTCATTAGGCGATTAAATCAGCTGGCTAATTGCTATTGGGAGTTTATAGATTAGGTTGAAATTCTTTTTAAAAAATTTGTTAAGGGTATGTGGGCTTTAAGTAAAATCTTGGGCCGTGTTATTGAAGTGAATACCCGTTCCTTTTCTCCCTTCATTCATTTTCGCAAGCCAAAACAAAATACACGATGATGTCCGCTCGTTCCTTGTTCGTTCCTCTTCTTTTAAAAATTAGGGTTTTGGAGAAATTTGAAGAAGCCGAATTAAATCGATTGATGTTGATTTCCTTGCTCTATCGATTGATCTTGATTTCCTTGCTCTGTCGAATGGCTGCTAGGGTTTCGTTTTTTTTTTGGCTCCGCTCGATTTCTTGAGGACCACGGCTTCGTCTCTGAACTGTTCGATCTTTGGATGTGCTCTTCGTGAAAGGTGAGTGATTTTCACTCATATCTTTAATTCAATCTACTGTTTTTGTAAAATTCAAATTTCTAATTTTGTGTTCGACTGAGAGTTGCTTGACTTCGTCTCGGCCATTTGGTCTTGTTTCGATGATTGATGTTTTCTCTGACTTTACTATGACGATGATTTCTTTCTTTGTGTTTGTTGGCTTGATACTCTGCTGTCACCATCACTGTTAGTTTGAAAGCTACTTTGATGACCACGGCTTTGAATAGTTTATTTAGTATCTGTGACTTTGGCACAGTTTGATTTGAACTGCAGATGACTTTGAGCATTTTTCTGTTGACATTGGCCTTGACTATTTAAACTTGATTTTGGCCTCGGCTTGTACTTGAGCATTACATACACTTCGTGTATTGGCTTCGACCATTATGTCTCTGACCTTGGTTTTACTTTGAGCTACAGTTTGTAATCTCCTCTGTCTTGATATTGCAATACACTGTTTATGTTGCATAGTAGATTGGTTTGTCATTATAGTGCTTCTGGTCACTGCACATGTACCATTCGAGATGTGATGTTAGTTCTCACTACATACATCATTTATATGCACACACATTCATATTTGTTCTTTACGTATCACTGAATATGCTGTTTACTTTGTTATCGAGTTGCACTACTTGCATTGTCCATTGTTGCATTCAGGTGTACATCACTGACTTTTGCTTTACTTGAGTTTTCATTTGATAATTTGAATATGTACTTGATTACTGGTTGTATTTGCACCACTTTCTGTTGTAAGTGTTCAAGCTTCATGTTGGGGCTGCACTTGCTTTTATACAACTGCCCTTGTGCACTTGTGTTGTTTGGATCTGGTCATTGGTTCAAGTACTTGAATGTCTACTTGTTTGTTTGGTTCTTGTTTGGTTTAAGTTTTCTATTTGTGGTCGTTCACTTCGGCTTGCACTTGAATGTGCAGTCTGGTTGCTTGTGTGATCTTCTTTAGGTGCTGGTTTGAGCCATGAATTTTGGTTTGTATTCAGTTGACTTGTTCACTGGTCTTTGAGGCTGCTGCACTACTGGTTTGGTTAAATGCACATGTATATTTTAATCATTTTGGTTTTGCTGCATTCATTGTGAAGTATGATTTGACCATGCTTTATTTCTCTGACCAATCTGGGTTGGACATTTTGATTTCCAGGTTTATCATTTGCTGTTAATATTTGGAGTTGTGCTGATATCATATGATGTAATGGCGAGGCAGTGCACGTGAACGTGTACTGCAGCCCTATCAGAATTCATGTTTTAATTGATATTTCATTTGCTGGAATTGTTTCGTATGTTCAATTCACTATTTTGAAATTGTATTTTGATTTAATTTAATTTGATTATTTTGTTGCTATCTAATTTTCTACTAGATAATTAGATTATGTATTTTCTAATTATCATATCGATAATTAGATTTTGTTGTTTATGCTGTTCACTGGCTTGGGTTTTGCTTTGGCCACTTGATGTTAATTGCTGTTTAGGCAATTCTGTTGTTTTGTAAATTATCTTCATTGATAAACCTTTTATTTAACTTTGTTGATGATTTGGCTTTGTTGATTCGTTGTTTATTGCTGTTACGTGTATATTTACCGTTATCTGATTTCCTTATTAAAGGACTGGATAGGTGAGATTTATTGAGACTGTCGTCTATTTGATTGTTTAATTATTATTGCTTCCGTGCATTAATAACTGAGTTTGAATTAGACTGACCCGCATATTATTTTCTTTCGAATTAATACTCGGGTCAGACCGAGTTATTATAGGTTGTTGATATCTTGCTTTGGGTTGCTGCTTGAGCTATGAAGTCTCTTTATATCTTTTGGAGTAGTCATTGTCATTTTATAGGATGATATGTATTCATGTATATTATTCACAATAATGTACTTGTATATGTAACTTCCAGCGTCGACAGTTGTAGTTGTATCATATGTATTGTATCACATGTATTGTAACTGACTTCAGTTATATATATGAGATTTTATATTATCCGTGTTCTATGTTTATCTTATCTGTGTTATTATTATATATATTGTCCTGAACTATTATGAACCATCGTAGTTCGTTTTATACTGGAATTGGATATGTCGATGGGATTAAATAAACAAAGAGATGAAAAATATATATACCACTCCTATCTAGATAACCAATACTAGTGTAAGGCCTAACTACGGATGGCCGCTTCTATCCAGCCTTATTCTTCGTAATAACAAACAGTATTTCCTATAATACTCTTTGTTATTGTGAGCATAGAGGTGGGGCGTCACAGTTTAGATGATGCATTATGAGTTTGGATTCTTTTTTAGTATGCTTCTTATTTTTGTTGCTTTTCCGTCATATAATTTTAGATATAGTATTACTAATTTTACTTCATTAATACATATATATTGTTATAAATCTCATTTATATACATATATATGTATTACTCTTATAATTTTATTTAGTTCCATTTACAGATACAGGTTAGGGTCAGAAATGGTGCTAGATTACTATTTCCAGGTTCTCAGGATTGCTGTTGGCAGGATTTTAGCGAGACGTTTCATTCTAGACCTTCCGCTTTCGCAGTGAGGAGTTCTTCTACGTCTGTAGTGTGGCGCTCTTCATTCTGAATCACACACATTTGCTGTGAGGCGTTCATTTCTGTTCATCCACATTGATAGAGTGGTATACTTCATTCTGGGTCATTCCCATTTGTAGCGAGGTGTTCATTCTGGATTTTCCAAGTTTGCATCGAGGTGTCTCTCTCTCAGCTTGAGCTATCTTCTAATATCATTCGCATTGAGTTGTATCATGGTTTTTGGGTACTTCTAACACCTCATTACAGGTGGTGGCCTTGTTGGAGCTCGATAATGAGGTGTAATGGGGGTGGCCTTGTCAGAGCTCATTCTAGTTGTACCTGAGTCCTTTACATTATTTTTGTATTTTGTTTAGCTACCTGTGTAAGGACCTGCCTTTTTCAGACGTTTTAAGCAGACACACGTCAGACTTAAACCATTCAAAAGGGAAGACTATTATGGGGTAAATAAGAAAAAGCAGAGAAAGAAAGGAAACAAATATAGAATCTCGCAGCGAAATGATAAACTATAATAATCAAATAACAGTTCACGAAGCTGTTTTATAAATACATTTGACTATTCTGTTACAATAAAAAAATTAGAGTTATAGGAATAAATAAACAAATGCAGCGGAACAACATGATGCAGTGAAATACATGTAATAAGTAGTAATTGTACAAATCTTCGTCTTCATCCTCCAGAAAGAAATCTTCGATAACTGAAAAGCTCAGACTGACCCGAGTGAATTGAAAAGACAAAACACTCGAGTCAGAACTTAAAGATCTTATGCAAGTTAAATCAACAGTAAATAAATATGAGTGTAATGGCATCAGAGATGTTTATGGGGTTTGACATCTCTATCCAGTAACGTGAGTGCAATAACTTAAGAGATGTTTAGGATTTCCATCTCCTAAGGATCCGTTAAACTATCTACTATACAGTACAATACGCTATTATAATATGTCTACAGTAAAGTAAAGTATTAAAATAGCGTTAAGGCGTTACCCATATCCCCCTTAACACATTTTTAAATATTCCCAGTCTATACAGTACCGTAATTCCTCCGTAAACTGGAGGGCTATCAGAGGGCACTCCATAGGTACAAACCAAACTCGTAGAAGGTGCTCTACGGCATGTGAACACGGCACTCGAGGCAATGCCAGGGTAGATATACCAATTGCACTCCTGGACTAGTGGTAACGCATAGCAGCTACTACCGCTCACCTCGGACACACTCCCATAATCAAAATCAAGGGTGGCCACCAAATTAATAACAAAGTGAGGATATAGTATCGAAGAAATGTTCTTGATAGGAGGAATGACCTCACTTGGCCCGTTATAGCTCCTGTTTTAGTCACATCTAAGCTGACTCACGGGAGTTAGGGTCACTTCAATATCTCATACATAAATCGTTCGCCAAACATCCTACTTCATTTCTGGAATCTCCACCACGTACACAGTTATTAAATTGGTTTTCGGTATTGGCAGAGAGTATGACAACATCTGATCCCGATCTCTTTAACAACCAACCGCTTATTTCACACCGGATGGTTCTTTTACATTTCAAAAGTCAATTCACAATTGATATCAAATTATAATATTTTCAAAACCATAACATTTTCAAATCGTATTCACTTTCCAGGTCACATTCACTTCCAAAGTCATATTTACTCAAATATGTCATTTCACAAAAGGTATATATTCCCAACTCTATCTTAGGTTGTATCCATCATCAAGGATTTAAATAGAAACATTTTAACTTTACACTGTCTGAAATTTAAGAAAATAGTTTAGGTAGTCAAAAATAGTTTTAATAGTTTTAAAAATAGATTTAAAATAGTTTAAACAGTAAAATAGTTTAAATAGATTTAAATTTGATTTAATTTGGATTTAAATTGATTTAAATAGGTTTAAAATGGATTAAATATATTTAAATTATATTAAATAGATTTTAAATAGATTTAAATTATATTAAATAGATTTAAAATAGATTTAAATTATATTAAATAGATTTTAAATAGATTTAAATTATATTAAATAGATTTAAAATGGATTAAATAAATTTAATTAGTTTAAAAATTGGTACAAATAGATTTAATTGAATTAAATATGTTATAATAGGTTAATATAAACTAAAATAGTTTTAATTTGATTAAAATAGTTAATTTAATTAAAATATCTTAAACTAGTTTAAAATAGATTTCAAAGTTATATTCAACATTCCAACACTACGCCATAGATGGCCTACTGCAACGAAATTACAAGGTGTTGCTAGCTATAATGTAACGATAGGTATGCTGATTTTTGTCTATTGCAACACTCGCTTCAAGGTGTTAGCATAGGTATCAACAAGATGTTGCAGTAGCTATAGATGTATTCAAATTTAAAAATTAATAAAATTAGCAATCCACGTGAATACGATCCAACGATCCACATTTAATCCGATTGTTAAAACGGATCACCACTGCAATTTGTCCCAAATTTTCGTTTTCCCGCCGATCCCCCTTTCAGTTTTCTGGGTAGATTATCGACTTCTCCACTTTTTCTCTCCGATGAAACGCAAAATCAAATTAAAAATGCAGATTCAAAAGCAAAATCAGAAACCCAATAATTAGATTGATTCCTCAATTCCATTAATTAAAAATGCAGATTCAAAACGCAAATTAGAAACGCAAAAATGAAATCGAATTTATTCCTATCTAAAAAAAATTGAAAGCTCTGAAAATTCCATTAGTTAGATCCGTATGGAAGCTCGCGGTCCAGAAAGAGACCTCGACTCAAATAGGTTGAAGACGAGGATTGTCGCCTCCAGTTCGCGAAGACGATCGAGATGGGCGTTTCGTTTTTGAACTTGGGGAGAATCTCACCCCTAGATATTAAATACTTGGCAAGATCGGTGAAGGTACGTTGGTCGAGTATTGGAATGTTGGGATCGTGAAGCACGCGTATATTTAGCCATTAAAGTAGTAAGAGGTATATCCAAATATCGCTATGTTGCTAAAATTGAAATTGATGCTCCCAATCTTCTTGCTGGGAATGATAGAAAGGGGCAAGCTCGAGGAGTCATGGTTGTCGTTGGGGGTAGTCGCGTCGACGGTGGGCAACAGTCGCAAGGCAATGGTCGCGATATAGAAGGGGCCGCGATCAACTGCATCTTCATCACATTATTATGTGAGTAAATTTTACTCACCTCTGCATTTTTAACTTACGTTTCTTCACTGTTTGGTTCTTGAACTTTATGTTCTTCACTGTTGACTGTTGCTTGATAAGAATAGCATGGCCTTGGAGATGTTTTAAGTTGGAATCAAATTATGAAATTTGAATAGTTCAAATTTTGAGGTTGCTGGAAATATAAATTTCCATATGAAAGCAAATTTCTATGTATCAATGATCATTGTGTTATATGAAAGAAAACTATATTTATACATAGATCAATATTTTTATGAAATTTTTGGAAAGAAGTTAAGGTAGGAAGCTTGAAAGAGTATTTATATAAAATAGAGGAAAAAGAAGAAGGGATACAAGCTTTTGAATTATATCTGTGAACTGCTTTTGAATTATATGTGTGAACTGCTTTTGAATTGTGCTAATATCTGTGAACTGCTTTTGAATTATATGTGACAGGTATTGAAGACTGGACAACTGGATATAAGCTTGAAGACAGAGTCAAATCAAATGTGCATGAGCTTGAAGACAGGTTTCAATGAAGGCTCGATCTTCCGAAATCGGATGAATCGGGCGGTGCCCACTTGTTCGACCTAACCGCCGGGACTGCGGTGCCCCGGACCCCCACCGGGACTGCGGTGCCCCGGACCCCCGCCGGCGCTGCGCCCGGACCCCCTTCTCGGCTCGCCTTCGGCTCGGCACTCGGCTCGTCATATATATGTCAGTGTCGGTGTCTGTATAAATTGAAACTGCATATGTAATGAGTGACCTGAGTGATGTAGTGAGGAATATCTGTATATGTGAATATCAGTGTTATATATCATTGAATTGTAAAATAGTGGAGTCAGGAATTTGTACTATTTCAAATGTTGAAATAAAATATTCATTTAAATAAATTACTGTTTGAATATCAAATTCTGTGCAATAGCATTTTATTAAATAAATATTTATTTCTGTTAAAAAATCAAATATGCTCTACATTGTGGGTCCCACAAATTCAGAAAGTTAATATCTATAGCAACATTTTGGAATGTTGCTACAGACACCTATGGATGTTGCTATAGACCCAAATAGGGTTCTATTGCAACAATATTTCTTTTGTTGCCTTAGATAGTCAAAATGTTGCCTTTGAGGTCTGCGGCAACGCGGCAAAATGCATCACTGAGAAAGTGTTGCCTTTGCCCTTTTTTAGCCTACAGCAACATTTTTTGGCACTTCCTGCATCACTTCTTGGGTGTTGCAGTATGCAATCTATGGCGTAGTCAATAACTCAATTCCGATAAATTCATTTAAATTTGACACCCCAACTTTGAAATTCAAATTTAAATCTTTTGAACAATTCATTAAATCAATTCCAATTTCAATATTTACACTTGTACTCTCGAAAAATAATTCAGTTTCTATAAATCAAATTTCTATTTTGAAATACCAGTTAACTGAATTCAAAATTTAAAGATTCAAAAATCATTTAATTTAACCAATCCGGTGTCCGTATATAATTTTCTACCTTATGGTCAAGTGATACAAATATTTATCATTTCAATCCGTAATTTAAAATTTTACGGTTATATATCATTTCAAACCGCAATCCCGAATTAAACACAATCCATAAAATCGCTCGAGTCTATCATTTCAACTCCTAACGATTTTTCCTTAATCTATAGATCATTCGGGTATGTATCATTTCAACCCATAGGGAACTTGCACTGTTATAACAATATAAAATACAGCATCCAGTCATCCAGTATCAATAATCAAACATCCATCACAATCATCATCCAAATCAATCAATAAACATCAATAGATAACTGATAATCAATAACATGTATTAAATTGACAATTTAAATTCAATATTAAATTAAACGATGGTTAAATGCAATAAAAGTCAAATTTAACTAGAATGACAATTTTTAACATACCAAACATCAATCAAATTATTTCTAATCACATCATAAATTTGACTTAACTAACATAAGGTAGTTTAGTAATTGTGGGTGGGTCAAAATACTCACCTTCGATTTTAAATCGATTTAAAATCCAAAATAAGCCCCAAATTGAACAGTCTCAGAATTTGTCCAAACCTATGTCAAAATGTCCAGAACTTTAATATGATCCCAGCGGAACAAACCGAGCGTGAATTCGAGTTCGTATGTAAAAGATATCGAGGTTAGAACGTTCGAAAATTGAATATAAATTAAATAAACAAAAAAACAAAATGAACATACCATAGCCACGTCATCGTTTAGCACATCTCCAGAAGCCCTAGCATCGGCCATAGCATACAAATCGAATAGCAACCGCCTCCCACACGTTCGACGTCGTCGCTGCTTGACACAATCGCGGCCACGCTCCCATCACCCGTAGTCGCGCCTACCTTGCCTCCGCCCCATCTACGACCCACGCGGCCCACACGAACGCCGATAGACCCCAGCCGCCGCCATGAAAATTCCAACCCTATTTGAATTTTAAGCGACGATCCAACCGTTGAACCGACGAACGAGCCATGCTGATGGACAGCGCGCGACATTCTCCACACGATGGTATCATCTATTTGACGATCCGTCGTTGTTGATCGATGCACGATGAATGTAACGACCCGCCATTTTGGACCATTCACATCCATTATAAGTGTATAGGTGGACACTCATGCCGGAATTGAATTGCTCAAATTACCGCGTTGTTAATTTAAATTGGCAAAACTGAACATATACAGTAAATAAAATAATCACAGATCACAGACACAGAGTAATAAATGCAGCGGAAATAAAAGAGATAGTAGTTCATGAAGCTACTATATGAATATATAAAATACATCAGAGTTAGAACAGATACAATGGAAGAGTAATACGATACATCAGATACAAATCAAAATACATCTCTGGAATCATCGAATACTGAAAGCAGAATAGATGGCTGGATCTTCAAGCAAAGCTCCAACTCCAAAGGTGAGTCTCGAATACTGGTACACTCAGTCTGACCCGAGCGTAAAGAAAATACAAAACACTCGAGTCAGGATTAACATTCTTATATTTATAAATCCAACTCAAGTGAAATAGCAATTGAAATACAAGTAACTCAAAGGATGTTTGGAATAACCATCCTTTAAGGATCCGTCAAACTATCTACTATGTAGTAATGTACGATAAGTAGATAATGTCTATCAGTAATAATAAGATATCAAAATAGCGTTAAGTCATGGCCCATTCCACCCTTAACACATTTTTATTCCCAAAAGCATATACAAGACCGTAGTTTCCCCAAAACCGGAAGTCACCAGAGGGCAATCCATATACTAAAGGTACAAATCAAAATCGTAGTGGTCGCGCATAAATGGAATACAAGTATGACAAGGCACATGAGGCTATACCCAAGGTAGTGATACTACCGTTCGCCTGATCCGGACTGGTGAGAACGCAACGCCGCAGCGCCCGCAACACCGTGAAACAACACTCCCAAAATCAAGGGTGCACCAATCGACAACAAGTATAAGTAGTTCGAAGAAGTGTGTCCACTTGAGGTATCAATCCTCCATTGGCCCGGCACAGCTCCTGTTTTAGTCATTTCCAATTTGACACAAGTGTCAAGGCTATCCATTATCGTTCTCTTTCTTCGGTCAACACGTACATCATTCCAACCACTTCACTCTGGATCATCACTCCGCGCATAGTTATTAAAGTGGTTTTCGGTTTAGATAGAGAGTATACCCATAACCGAATTCCGGTCTCTTTAATAACTTCCGTAATTATTACACCGATTGGTCGTTTATTTATTTCAAAACCAAATCAATTTCAATTTCAATTTCAATTCATAAATCAACATTTCGTTTGTCTTTCAAAACCAATTCCTTAAATTTACGTTTCAAAACTTCCAAATTATCATTTCACCATCTTATAATTCAATTTCAATTTCTATTTAAAACAATTCAAATATTTACTCAAGTTTGAATATAAGTTTCATTTCGAAAACATTTAGATTAATTTAATTTAACATTCAAATCAATTTAAATTCATTTATCGATTTCATTCAATATTCGTTAAATTACTTTATCATTCAAAAGAATTTCTATTAAATTTCCAATTCATTAAATCAATTTCTAAAGTTCAACTTCATTATATCAAACTTACAATTTTGAATTAAATTAAATTCGTCAAATCATTTCTTTAAATTTCAAGTCTTACATTAATTCCAAAAATATTACATTTTCATTTCTTGTTAAAGAAATTCCATTTCACTTATTTACTTTCTTAAATAATTTTCCAAAACCTTACTTAATCAAGAAAACTCAATTTCAATTATTTACGAAGTAAAATTCACTTATTCAAAAGTTCAATTTTCTTATTAAAGAATTTCAATTCAATTTAATCATTAAATAATTCAATCTTATTTAAGTATTAAATAATTCAAAACTTAATTATTAAATAATTTCAAAGTTTAATAATTTCAAACTTAATTATTAAATCATTTCAAACTTTAATAATTTCAAACTTAATTATAATTTCAAACTTGATTATTAAATCATTTCTCGAATTAAACAACATTCTTTCGTCGATTACATTGTAAATATTTTGATTCAGATTATTAAATATTACAACTTCCTTTTATCAAAAATTCAAATTTCAACTTCATTTCAAAACCATATTATTTATTCAAATAAAATCTTCGTTTTATTTTTAAATCAAATTATTGACCAATCGGGTTTTATTTAATTTTCTATCCTAGGTCAAAATTCAATTTTTTTGGGTATTTATCATTTCAACCCGATTCCAATTCAATTCAAAATCAAAGCATAACAAAGGGAACTTGCATTGTGATAACTGGGATGGTGTCAAAGTAAATAAACAAGCAATAACAACAAACAATAACAATCCAATAATCAATTCAAATAATCCCGAAATAACCGTATTAATTCGTATTGTTATTTGTACGAATTAATATAATTATTTCTAGAATCTACACTATCATTTCATGTAGATTAAAGATTATTACATTACGGTTTTCACTTGTCATCTATTACAATTTCATCCATCATCAATTTAACAACATACATTCAGTGGTTCAAAGTGAAATTAAACAAATCCTACGTGTCAATAAATTCAACAGTTAAAGGGGTCATATTATACAAGTATCAGTTAATCACATTTAACATTTAATTATCCTATATCAAGTTCAATTTCATACTGTTTATCATTTTAACATTAACAATTTAACGTCCAATTAAACATCAACAACCAATCAATTAACAATCAAACTGGATTATCATTTCATATATATAACAGATAATGGTGTCAGATGTCACAGGTGAACTGATTCAGGCAATAACAGTGTAAATATCTAACAACAGCATATTTCGATTGTCGTTTCAATTGAAATCAAATTTAATAAATAAAAGAACGTTAATCGTGAGTGAGTGCTCACCTTTCGAGGCTAGAGAGAACAGGAGATGACACAGACGCGCACACTGATACGGACGTTGAAATTTGAATGACGAATCGAAGCAAAGCAAAATCGGCACGAATTAGACGAACAAAGCTGATAAATAGAAATTGATAAAACGAATCAGAACCAACTTGATAAATATATATATATGTGTATTTGTTTCAAAAATCAATTTCAATACATATATTTCAAATCAATACTTTAACCTTAACCCCTATAAAAATAAAATCTATCTATATGTAACACTCGAAATCCAAAATAATGTGAACTTGTATATATAACTCTGTATACATATATAGAGTCATATTCTAAATTTGAACCCATATTTAATTAAAACATATATGCCTTTTCAAAATCCATTATTTCAAATTAAACACATGCATTGACTCAACTTATGTATGCACAATATTTAAAAACCAATACTCAAATAGGCTTATATAGGCAAGCTACAAAATCACAATATACATATTATTTACATTTAAAAAGTTGAAATCAATTTTGCTGTGAACTAAAATATATATATTATCATAATATATTTATTTATTTCAATATTTCAATTCAAGGCAAGTATGAAAATGATATACTTTCAATTTATTGTTAAATCAATCCCATATATTTTGTCACACAAACGATATAAATATGGACACAAATGCAAACACACACTACAACATGCACACTGTCAACATATATGCGCAGGCAAAAATGCGGGCAACATAAATTTCAAAACCAAATGCAGACCGCCCTATATAAAGAATACAACTAAATATATCTATCTACACTCAGGCTAGTAAGCTATTATATAAAAGCAACAATTTTATAAACTTGTCCAAACTTATATATATAACAACAGGCGCCGACCTATGTTTAAGGTATGATATGTACATATAGGCAAAATGCTTATAAAGTTCACATAGTATAATATACATTTATACTATCATAAAAAACCAATGTATGTGGACATATATACAACTGTAAGTAAACTATACACAACAAAATCTATTAAAAGTATACGCCTTATATACAAATGTATATTATAATATAAAAATAATATGCACTAGATATAAATAACCGAACCACACATCTATTATTTGCATAAGGTAACCTAAACAGACTAATACAAATATATAATCATACATACGCAGACTATCAATATTAAAATATATACACCTCATACATATAACTAGTACTTATATCTACAGATCTATATATGCATTTAAAAAACTAGTCATGACTTATATACATGTTTTAAACAACTTACATACTTAACAGCATACACATACCTAAGTGATCTTTGAAATATAAACTGTAGACAAACAAACATATGTATATAAAATGCTCAGATATATATACTTACATCATAGTATACTCAAATATGTACTAAAACATAAACCAAGTATATATAACCAAATGCATGTACACATAAGTTAAAATATTATGACTTATACACACGTAGCAATAAATAAGCTTACTTTATAAAATCTACATAAACAAAATATATATATACTAGCATACGTACACATGTAAAATCAATATTATTATAAACTATATGCATGTATCGAAATGTGAACATATATGTGTGCTCCTTTTTTTTCAGGCAATAATATATAATGCTATTATGAAATAAATGTATACAATCCAGGGTATATCCCAACTAACATATTATAAATACTATATAACCTATATATATACCATAGTAAGCTGAAGGTAGGAGACGGCTTCAGATGTGCCTCGCGTGAATCAAAAGAGAGACAGCCGGAAGACTTCGGTGGTGAGGAGGAGAAGCAGGGGAGGTCGGAGATGGAGGGTGAACTGTCGCTATGGTAAATAGATTGTTGTACTTTGGTGATGTGGATGGATACTCGCGTGGAGTTTGGAAGGGAGATGGAGCGGTTCAAGCTGTTGGTATGGAGCGGTGGTGTTTGATGAGGGGGTAGGTTGTCTAGTCCAGATCGGCAGGAGAGAGGTGAACAAGTATGTTTCAATACAAAGTTTTTAGGAAAAATAAATGTAATGCTCTTCACGAAGCCAAAGTGGGAATGGAAGAGGTATAGGCCACACAACCAACGTACACATTGAATAGTGAAATAATAAAAGCACCATTGGAATAGAAAAAGGCAAATGACTATTCAGTTGATGCACGTTGGAAATAGAATGGTCACGAGAAATTTAAAAGCTAATTTTTTTAGAACCGATACGGTTGACCGTTTTACGGTATCTGCTGTGTATATGACTTCGAAACACAGAATTAAGCATACCGTAGAGATCAGCACAACGAGACGATAAAAATGGTATAAAGATATCAGTGGTATGACCATCCGATCAAAAGTCGATATCGGTACCAAAATGCTGCTATTCCGTTGAAAATAAGAACGACGGAGCAATAGATGTCCGAATTTGGAAAAATGACGAACTGATATTTTGCTCAGAAGATGGTTTAGAATTTTTCTATGTAAAAATATTTAGGTTCCGAAAACATTTTATTTTCATTTCTTTTTAACTGATTAAAATGAAGTGAATTTTCGCGCGAAATAAACTTCCATATTTTCGGACGAAAATTTACCAGTTGCTATGTTTAACTAGACGTATTCCAAATATTAAATTTTTTTTTCAAAATTTTATCGTTTAAAATTTCACAAAATTTCAACTAATTACGTTATTAAAACCGTTGAAATTTACGGGTCGTTACACTCTCCCCCACTCAAAACTTTTCGTCCCCGAAAAGGAACGAGGTAGGAGAATAGAACCAACCAGAAAGAAAAACAGATTTGAAATACAAAATAACAATTAATTTAAACCATATAAATTCAAATTTAAATTAATTGATATTCAATAATTAATTTAATCCATTTGATTTCACTAAAATCAATCTCAACTAATTCTAAGTTCATTATCTATTATCTAATTATCTTTAATTAACAAATTTCTAAAGTCATAAATTAGAATAGTCATTTAATAGAATCATATTTACTTCATCAAATTTAATTTTCTTTATTCCAAATTATTGTTAAATTTATTCTACTTAATATATCTAATCACATATATTTAACCCATATAAATTAATTTAAACCATAAAAGTTTCGATTTACATTTACTATTGCTTTTAAATTCAAGGTATTTTCATAAGTTGATCAAATTTCAATTTTATTAATTCTTTCAAACCAAATTTATTACATTATTAACTGAGTTTACTAATTATCCTATCTAACTCTATTAACATCTTTATAATCAAAATTTAGTGTATAACATTTATTATAAACACTCAAATTTTATTTATAAATTCAATTTTATATTATATATTATCCAATTACATATTCAACTTTTGAATGATTTAGGTAAGTTATATTAGAATGCAGTTGAACAATATACAAATAAAATTTTCCCAATTCAATTATTCAAGTTTAAATATTTATTCTAAATTTTGGTTTTATTTATAATTAAAATCATCCTTTAACAAAATTTAAGAATTAGATTTCCGATTTACTTTAAACAACTTGGAGATATATATAATATATTTATCAAATCAAATTAAATTTTAAAATAAGCTACCTATATATATATATATTTATAAATCAAATTATACTGAAGAAATTCAAATCAAAATATTTTTCAAAACAAAACCGTAGCAAAACTACAGAATAGTATCTCCACTTCGAAACTCGAAAATGAATGTCGATGATGCGGCCGCCATCACCGAAATTATTTTCCAGCGACAAAGAGAAGAGCACTGATTTCAACATTTTAAAATTCTTTGAAAACGATTTCTATTCGAAAATCCTTTCAATAATATATACTTTAAAATTTTTAAAACCAAAGTTCGAAATCACCGGAAACAAATAAATTCTCAAATTTCTGAATTTAATTCATTTCAAATTCCAATCAATTTATAACCAAGTTTATAAATTCATTTATATTATACGATAATCAATGGTTTACAAAACAATAAATGAAAATTAAATATTATCATCTTCGACAACAATTTCATTAAGAATTTAATTTGGAAAAATTTACACTTATATATAATATAATCATATAAAAATTTATTTCATTTACTAAATTTGAAAACAATATTGTGTCAGTTTGCTCTGTTAAAGTGTTTTAGAAATCCTATCGATGGCGTTGATCAGACGAATCGATCGGAAACCCAAATCAACATCAACAACCCAACAACACAATATATTTTAAAACATTTATATATATAGATATTAGTTTACAATTACACTTCTTTGCTCGACGATATAGGAATGAATTTTCAAAATAAGGATAGGGTTTCAAATTTGATGGACTCAAGTTAAAGAGAATTCTGATTTGAATACAAGTTCGAAAAATGATAAGATGTTAAATTAACAGAATCGGGTTGGATAAGCTTATTTAATTCACGGGCAATCTTAACCGGACCGTCCGTAACTTCAAGAATAAGATCGATGTAGAATTCCGAGGTAAATCGACATTCGATCTCAAGAATTAGAATTCAGTTATAGCAGGAGATAGATAGCATCGTAACCCGAGGATACAGAAATCTCCGGTAAATCGATACCTATTATAAAGGAGTTTTGCTCCTTTACGAATCATTCGAAGATTGGCGAGACCGCCGATCTATTATAGATATCATTCAAAATGGAGTTATGGGGTGCTCCAGAATTAAAAGCAGACGAATAGTGAAGGACACGAATGAATTTCGAAACCGAGGGGAACGTTCCAAAATTCAAAGGAATTGAGTCAATGGGAGAGATTGAAACTCGAATGAGAGTGATTCTGTAAATACATTTACCCTATATGTTGAGTTTTGCCTAGAGCTACCAAAGCTCTGATACCAACTGTAACGACCCGCCATTTTGGACCATTCGCATCCATTATAAGTGTATAGGTAGACACTCATGCCGGAATTGAATTGCTCAAATTACCGCGTTGTTAATTTAAATTGGCAAAACTGAACATATACAGTAAAAAAATAATCACAGATCACACACACAGAGTAATAAATGCAGCGGAAATAAAAGAGATAGTAGTTCATGAAGCTACTATATGAATATATAAAATACATCAGAGTTAGAACAGATACAATGGAAGAGTAATACGATACATCAGATACAAATCAAAATACATCTCTGGAATCATCGAATACTGAAAGCAGAATAGATGGCTGGATCTTCAAGCAAAGCTCCAACTCCAAAGGTGAGTCTCGAATACTGGTACACTCAGTCTGACCCGAGCGTAAAGAAAATACAAAACACTCGAGTCAGGATTAACATTCTTATATTTATAAATCCAACTCAAGTGAAATAGCAATTGAAATACAAGTAACTCAAAGGATGTTTGGAATAACCATCCTTTAAGGATCCGTCAAACTATCTACTATGTAGTAATGTACGATAAGTAGATAATGTCCATCAGTAATAATAAGATATCAAAATAGCGTTAAGTCATGGCCCATTCCACCCTTAACACATTTTTATTCCCAAAAGCATATACAAGACCGTAGTTTCCCCAAAACCGGAAGTCACCAGAGGGCAATCCATATACTAAAGGTACAAATCAAAATCGTAGTGGTCGTGCATAAATGGAATACAAGTATGACAAGGCACATGAGGCTATACCCAAGGTAGTGATACTACCGTTCGCCTGATCCGGACTGGTGAGAACGCAACGCCGCAGCGCCCGCAACACCGTGAAACAACACTCCCAAAATCAAGGGTGCACCAATCGACAATAAGTATAAGTAGTTCGAAGAAGTGTGTCCACTTGAGGTATCAATCCTCCATTGGCCCGGCACAGCTCCTGTTTTAGTCATTTCCAATTTGACACAAGTGTCAAGGCTATCCATTATCGTTCTCTTTCTTCGGTCAACACGTACATCATTCCAACCACTTCATTCTGGATCATCACTCCGCGCATAGTTATTAAAGTGGTTTTCGGTTTAGATAGAGAGTATACCCATAACCGAATTCCGGTCTCTTTAATAACTTCCGTAATTATTACACCGATTGGTCGTTTATTTATTTCAAAACCAAATCAATTTCAATTTCAATTTCAATTCATAAATCAACATTTCGTTTGTCTTTCAAAACCAATTCCTTAAATTTACGTTTCAAAACTTCCAAATTATCATTTCACCATCTTATAATTCAATTTCAATTTCTATTTAAAACAATTCAAATATTTACTCAAGTTTGAATATAAGTTTCATTTCGAAAACATTTAGATTAATTTAATTTAACATTCAAATCAATTTAAATTCATTTATCGATTTCATTCAATATTCGTTAAATTACTTTATCATTCAAAAGAATTTCTATTAAATTTCCAATTCATTAAATCAATTTCTAAAGTTCAACTTCATTATATCAAACTTACAATTTTGAATTAAATTAAATTCGTCAAATCATTTCTTTAAATTTCAAGTCTTACATTAATTCCAAAAATATTACATTTTCATTTCTTGTTAAAGAAATTCCATTTCACTTATTTACTTTCTTAAATAATTTTCCAAAACCTTACTTAATCAAGAAAACTCAATTTCAATTATTTACGAAGTAAAATTCACTTATTCAAAAGTACAATTTTCTTATTAAAGAATTTCAATTCAATTTAATCATTAAATAATTCAATCTTATTTAAGTATTAAATAATTCAAAACTTAATTATTAAATAATTTCAAAGTTTAATAATTTCAAACTTAATTATTAAATCATTTCAAACTTTAATAATTTCAAACTTAATTATAATTTCAAACTTGATTATTAAATCATTTCTCGAATTAAACAACATTCTTTCGTCGATTACATTGTAAATATTTTGATTCAGATTATTAAATATTACAACTTCCTTTTATCAAAAATTCAAATTTCAACTTCATTTCAAAACCATATTATTTATTCAAATAAAATCTTCGTTTTATTTTTAAATCAAATTATTGACCAATCGGGTTTTATTTAATTTTCTATCCTAGGTCAAAATTCAATTTTTTTGGGTATTTATCATTTCAACCCGATTCCAATTCAATTCAAAATCAAAGCATAACAAAGGGAACTTGCATTGTGATAACTGGGATGGTGTCAAAGTAAATAAACAAGCAATAACAACAAACAATAACAATCCAATAATCAATTCAAATAATCCCGAAATAACCGTATTAATTCGTATTGTTATTTGTACGAATTAATATAATTATTTCTAGAATCTACACTATCATTTCATGTAGATTAAAGATTATTACATTACGGTTTTCACTTGTCATCTATTACAATTTCATCCATCATCAATTTAACAACATACATTCAGTGGTTCAAAGTGAAATTAAACAAATCCTACGTGTCAATAAATTCAACAGTTAAAGGGGTCATATTATACAAGTATCAGTTAATCACATTTAACATTTAATTATCCTATATCAAGTTCAATTTCATACTGTTTATCATTTTAACATTAACAATTTAACGTCCAATTAAACATCAACAACCAATCAATTAACAATCAAACTGGATTATCATTTCATATATATAACAGATAATGGTGTCAGATGTCACAGGTGAACTGATTCAGGCAATAACAGTGTAAATATCTAACAACAGCATATTTCGATTGTCGTTTCAATTGAAATCAAATTTAATAAATAAAAGAACGTTAATCGTGAGTGAGTGCTCACCTTTCGAGGCTAGAGAGAACAGGAGATGACACAGACGCGTACAC
This sequence comes from Allium fistulosum, assembly GCA_030737815.1. Lineage (NCBI taxonomy): Eukaryota > Viridiplantae > Streptophyta > Magnoliopsida > Asparagales > Amaryllidaceae > Allium > Allium fistulosum. Next base: position 1,117,598,382 of record CM060904.1, on the reverse strand, counting down.
TGATACGGACGTTGAAATTTGAATGACGAATCGAAGCAAAGCAAAATCGGCACGAATTAGACGAACAAAGCTGATAAATAGAAATTGATAAAACGAATCAGAACCAACTTGATAAATATATATATGTGTATTTGTTTCAAAAATCAATTTTAATACATATATTTCAAATCAATACTTTAACCTTAACCCCTATAAAAATAAAATCTATCTATATGTAACACTCGAAATCCAAAATAATGTGAACTTGTATATTGTTAGCACCAAAATTGGTCACTAACCTCGTTCAGAAAGATTGTGTAGAGATATAAGTGATGAAAGCAATTAAACAGAGAAGACAAACTTAATTCAAGTGCAGAAAGTAAGAACACCAAATTTATAGTGGTTCGGCGTAATTGCCTACGTCCACTTTGCTCAACTTTATTGATTTCCTTTATGATTGATTGATTACAAATACAATTCGTGAATCAAATGCCTGAATGAAGGTGTTTGAGTAGAGAAGATGAGTCTTGAAAATGGCAGAGTCTCCCCGTATTTGCTCTCAAAAAAAAGGATCCCTTTCATTGTGACCCTGCCCCCTATTTATAGGCAAAGATGGGCTGGACTTCCCAAGTGGGCTGATTGCCGAACGTTCCAGCCCGTGTACAGTGGTCGCTGTATGCCGAGCAAGGTTCGCCGAACGAGTTCCGCCGAACCATTCCTTCTATGCCGAACGGTGTGCTGGTTAGTCGTGTTGAACGTCTTCTGGATGACGAGTATTACGCCGAACACCATAGGATGCCGAGTACTCCTGTATGCCGAGCAGCCTTGATTCCGAGCGACCTTGTATGCCGAACAGCCTTGATGCCAAGTACTCTGGTATGCCGAGCAGTCTTGATGCCGAACAGCCCTGATTCCGAGCGACCTTGTATGCCGAACATCCTTGATGCCAAGTACACTGGTATGCCGAGCAGTCTTGCATGCCGAGCAGTCTTGATGCCGAACAGCCCTGATTCCGAACGACCTTGTATGCCGAACAGCCTCGATGCCGAGTACTCTGGTATGCCGAGCAGTCTTGCATGCCGAGCAGTCTTGATGCCGAGTACTCTGGTACGCCGAGCAGTCTTGATGCCAAGCACTTATGGGATGCCGAACACCAGTCGACGCTGAGCATAGGTTGTTGCCGAACACTACTTGGTGCCGAGTACCCTTGCTGCCGAGTACTACGCCGAGTAGTCTCGATGCCGAACACTGCTGAGTATTATGCCGAACACTCCTGGACACCGGATACTAAGGACGCCGAGTACTACGCCGAGTACTCATGGATGATGGTTGCTTCGCCGAACATTCCTAGATGCCGGACACTCTCTGATGCCGAGCACTAGTTGCCTGGTCAAATCCCCAGGAAACACTTGCCCCCCAAAGTGTATTGCGTGGCCGAACGTGATGCGCTTTGAATCTGGTACAATCTACCTCGGAGGTACCCTCTCGAGAATGCTAGCAAAGGGAGGTGCGAGATGAACAAGCTTGGGATGCCGAACGACACGTTCTGAGCCGAACGTTCCCAGCGTGCCGAACGTCATTCCACCCTAACGCCGAGTACTCCGGTATTGACCGGTTCTACCGGGAATAGCCCCTTCGACTTCCTCCATTTCCCTCTATAAAACCAGTCCCTTCTCTTCCTTTTCTCCTTTTACTTCTTATTTCCTCCGCTCTCACAATTCCGTTCAATCGTCCGAATTTGAGACTTAACTACTTCATCTCAATCTTCGATCTGCACACTTAGGTATTTTTCATCGTAAACTCAAACGAGATGTTCGAACGAAGTCGTGTAGAGGGTTTTTGTATAGCTTGTCTGTATTGCCGAACGACATAGCGTGGAGGGGTTAGGAGTATGTCCGCTTATTGCCTTAGTCTCCTCGTGTTGGATCGAGGTCAAAAGGAAGAAAAAGAATGAGAGGTGTTGGAGAGGGTAATGGCGCCGTTCGCTGCTCCGGCGCATGTGGTCATGTGCCGGTCGGTGTAACAGTTAGTTGCCGAACGGTACCTCAGCCGGGCAAGGCCAGGCCGAACGCTCACTAACAAGTCGAACTATAATTGAGCCGAACGAAACAAAGCCAATCAATGCCCAAACGCCGAACATTTCACATGCCGAACAATGCAATTGCCGAACACTTGACATGCCGAACAATATAATTGCCGAACACCTTTCATGCCGAACAATATAATTGCCGAACACGTTATATGCCGAACAATACAATTGCCGAACACCTTTCATGCCGAACAATATAATTGCCGAACACGTTATATGCCGAACAATACAATTGCCGAACACCTTTCATGCCGAACAATGTAATTGCCGAACACCTTATATGCCGAACAATACAATTGCCGAACACTTTACTTAGGACGATGAACATTACTAAAATGCCGATCAGTATAAATGTTAAACTACACTTAGGCCGGTCACTCTAGAAATCATATGTCTTTTGAACCTGAAACTGTAATTACCTCAAGGCGGGCCTTTGAGACGGTCAGCGATGACGGTCTTCGAAAGCGATGATCCGCAGCTAATTATTATACCTTTATTGCTGTCTTTACACAATTGCTTGCACTAGTTCACACACCACGTGGGGGGAAAATTCGTGATGCTGATTCTAACGCTCAACGTTTTTCAAGTATAGCTTTCTCAAGCATTTAGCCAGGTTCATTATTTATTCGGGATGTCAGGAAAATCTAGTTCGGCCACCGTATCTGACAGGCCTGGGCCGTCAGCAAAGCAAGGAGCCGCAGATGCTTCCAATCCGTCAATCTCTCCCGCTCATAATCTGGCGCCCGATGCTCTAGAGTCAACCATCTTATTGGACAATCCGGTCGATTCTCAAGCCTCGAGGATCAACGAGGCCGCTCTGCGACGGATATGTTCCATTCACGGAATTCCCTTTACCGACGTGTTAGTTCCTTCGAGACACGACCGTCCTCACTTGCCCCCGGTCGGGTACACGGCCTGCAACAAGTTCATGTGCTGGATGGGCAGCGTGCCTCCGTTTAACCTATTTCTCCGGGATGTGCTGCAGTATATAGATATCGCTCCGTCGCAGCTGCACCCGAATGGTCATGCGTTCCTATATGGGACTTATTTACTCTTCATTGCTGTCTTCTCCAGACCTCCAACCCCCGGTGATATTCGATACATTTACATGTTCAAGAGACGGAAAGATAGCCCCTCCTTCATCTTCCTCGAGCCGTATCACAAGTGCCAGATCCTGACAGGGGCCTGCAGCAAGTTCGCCCTGTACAAACAGGAATGGTTCTATGTGCGATGCCCGTCTGGTTTCGCTAGGAGATGGGTTGAAGGCAGTAAGTCTCTCTGCTGAACCGTTACTTGTACTTAATGGGAGTCATGTTTTTTCCTAACTCTTCATCTCATCTTTTCAGGTATTAACCCGCGTCCGGAAGGCCGAGGATATTCTGATGCTGTTGACGCGATTAGAGCTCTCCCGGTCGAGGACCGAGATATTCGAGCTATCATTTCAAATGAATCGCTGTCGGGGTTCGGCTTGCTAGCTCCTGATCGTCGGGTCAGCCTTCCAGAAGGCGTTACAATTCCCAAACCTCCATCCGGTAAAGGGAAAAAACTTGCCGGCCCGTCGTCACGTCGCGCTCCCGTCGCGCACGAAGAAGGCGAGCGTAGAGAGGGTGATGCACCCGACACTCAGGGCGAGAACGTGGGTCCTGCTTGGAATCCGGCAATCGAAATCCAGGATATTGAGACGTCATCCTCCCCTTCGAAGGGAAAGAAAAAGCTGAAATATACGGTTCAGAAAGAGAAAGTCGGCGACACCTCAAAACCTACGCCTATCCCTCCTGAAAAAGAGGCTTCTTCACAGCGTCTGGAGAGTTCTCTAAGGGGTCTCTCGAACCTCTCTATCCCCGAAGACATACTTAATTATGGGTTCGATGATCCTGAAGCTCTCAAATTCTCGTCGCCCGCTAGAGGCAATGTAGGAGTTCAACTCCCGGCTCACAGAGACAATACCCCGATTAGCAAAGACAAACGAACGGGTCCGTCGGGGGGAACACTTAGGACACACACGCACACGCGCATTCCATAGCATACTTCAAGTCTTTTTAATTCGTGAATTCTCCTTAATTCGTTGTTATCTTCCTTCTTTGCAGGTGATATGGGCCGCTCCCACGGACTTGATCGCCTTCAAGGGTCTTCAATATTTCATCACTCCGGACGGGACTCCGGTTCGGGCAGACGCCGGGACCGAGGTGATTATGAGGATAGGGACAATCGTCCGCGCGAATCGTCTCATCGCAAGAAAGCGCACTATCAATCTTCTCAGTCCCGTGATCTTCCTCCTGCAACTGAGCCGGATAAAGAGAAGTCTCTGCAGAAGGGCTATCAGTCAGATGCTGCTCGAGAACAACATTCCAGTTCATCGAGTACGAGGCAAGTTCGGGAGCCGCGTAAAAGAACGGAATTCTCTAAGCCTCCTCCTCCTGCTCCTGCCGTGGACCCAACCGTTGCGGAAAAGATGGTCGACCTTAAGGCCAAGTTTCCGAAGATTTGTTTTGACAGTTTGAAATTCCTCCCGGCCATCCATCACATTCCTGGGCACGTGAAGCAAAGTGCCATTGCATGCAACAATGACGTCTATGTTCAACATGACGCATTCGTGCACTTGGTGGAGAAGATATCAGAAGTATCTGTTGAGCGTCAACACGAGATTGACCGTCTGACTCTGGAGGCTGACAGCGATAAGAAAATCATCAAACTCCAAGACGAAGATCTCGCCTCTTATAAGTTAAAGCTAGAAGCCGCTGAACAAGGCGCAAAAGATACTGCCGAGGCAGTTACTCGCTTAGAGGTGGCTCACAAAAAGGAGCTTGATGAAGCAGTTCAGCGCAGCGGCGCCCTTGCCCTAGAAAAAGACTCTGTTCAAAAAGAAAGGGACGTGCTCGCTATTCAAGTCAAAGAGCTGAAAGAACAACTCTCCAAGGAGAAAGAAGACAAAATAGCCGCTCAGGAAGAATCACAGCGGTATTGCGATGAGATTGTTGCTACCCGGCTCCTCAAGGCAAAGCTCGACGGTGAACTTGCCGGGGTCGAGAGAATGAAGGATGAAGCCCGTGAGGAGGGTAAAAGAATGGCTGAGGAGGAGCTTGATTCTCGCCTTGAGGCGGCCGCAGAGGCTGGCAGGGAAGAGGTCAAAAGTATGTTTGACCCGTTGATTGCCGAGTACGGAGCCCGCGTCCTTATGCATCGCGACCTAACATTCTTGGGCGACGGCTACCATGAATCCCTGGCTGAGGCATGGGAGACTCTGATAAAGATCAAGAAAGTCGAATCAGGCTCCGAAGAAATCGACGAGGATGCACTGGTGAAGGAGTTCCTGAGGGGGAATGAGCCATCGGATTTATCCGTAGCATTGGCTCTCTATGGCAAAGGCTCTTCCCCTTCGAAAGAGAAGAACAACGAGGCTGGCCCGTCAGAGGCCGACACTACTACTCCTCACATTGCCGCTCCTTATGCTGCTCAATCGGCCGGTCGGTCGACGCTTGATCCATTCGAGCAACACGCCAGTTATGATCCCGAAGATCCCGGGCTTGGCGTTCATGTGCTGTCACCTATCCTGGAGGGTGAAACCCCGCGCGCCACCGACAGTCAACCTGATCCTGGTAGGATATTCTTCTTTCTCTAGAAATCGAAGTGATCCCGTCATTTTTCAACAGTGGTTATTTGTTCTAATGCCCACTTCTTATATTTCTCACAGGTTGTTCTGACACTGAGCCAACTCCGAGGAGCGACGACGCCAAGGAGGAAGCGGGGAAAACAAGCGATGCTGCTCACGCAGAGGTGACTCCCGGCCCAGACGCTCAAGTGATCGGGGCGCTCGATGATGACAAACTTGACACCTCGTCTCCGGCCGAAGGAAGCGACGAAGTTAAAATTACTGGCGCCTCTGAGCATACTTCAGAGATGAGCATGAAGGATCGTCTCGCCGACGAGGAGAAGAGAAAGGTCAAAGTCAAGGTTGAATCCGAAGTCCTGGAACTTACTGACCCGCGGAATAGACCTTTGAAAATCATTCTCCCGGGCAGGTCCAAACCATTAGATGTTCAGTCTCCTACTCCTGACTCCGTCTCTTTAGCAAGCAAAAAGTCCAAGAAGAAACGTGAGGGAGAGGAGTCGTCGGAGACACCGAAGGCGGACAAGAAGAAGAAGTCGAAGAAATGATCGATGCACTTGTTCAACAAGTTTTTTGCTTAAGTTTGTAATAGTTTCTACCTTTCATAACTTGTAGTTTGTACAGACCCGAATTTTGTAGGAGTGATCTTGTATCCCTATTTTGGACTTATCGAATAAAATTTCAGTTTCTTCTTGTTTGGATGATTCTCTTGTCTTTATTTGGTTTGCTGACACTGTGCTCCGGGGACTTGGAGACTTAAGACTGTTCATACTCTAGTCCGCGCTCTGGGGGCTTAGAGTACTCCGCTCCGTACTCCGGGGACTCGGAGATTGGAAATCGTTTATACTCTAGTCCGCGCTCTGGGGACTTAGAGTACTCCGCTCCGCACTCTGGGGATTCGGAGATTGTAAATCGTTTATACTCTAGTCCGCGCTCTGGGGACTTAGAGTACTCCGCTCCGCACTCTGGGGATTCGGAGATTGGAAAATCGTTTATACTCTAGTCCGTGCTCTGGGGACTTAGAGTACTCCGCTCCGCACTCTGGGGATTCGGAGATTGGAAACCGTTTATACTCTAGTCCGCGCTCTGGGGACTCAGAGTACTCCGCTCCGCACTCCGGGGATTCGGAGATTGTAAATCGTTTATACTCTAGTCCGCGCTCTGGGGACTTAGAGTACTCCGCTCCGCACTCTGGGGATTCGGAGATTGGAAAATCGTTTATACTCTAGTCCGCGCTCTGGGGACTTAGAGTACTCCGCTCCGCACTCTGGGGATTCGGAGATTGGAAACCGTTTATACTCTAGTCCGCGCTCTGGGGACTTAGAGTACTCCGCTCCGCACTCTGGGGATTCGGAGATTGGAAAATCGTTTATACTCTAGTCCGCGCTCTGGGGACTTAGAGTACTCCGCTCCGCACTCTGGGGATTCGGAGATTGGAAAATCGTTTATACTCTAGTCCGCGCTCTGGGGACTTAGAGTACTCCGCTCCGCACTCTGGGGATTCGGAGATTGGAAATCGTTTGTATGAGTCTGTACGCCGCACAGAATAATGTAATTTATCATTCGATTAAGAGATACAGAAACTTCATAGAAAATGTGGCTTCAAGCCTTTATTAATGAAAATCAACTAAATTGTTCGATTACAACTTCAAAAGGAAACTAAGTCATTATTGAATGGAAACATGCGGAAAACAATAATGCCTATAACAAGAAAGGGAAACATGCTAAATGTAATAGTGCCGCAAATGTTCACTGTTCCATGCTCGGGGGAGTGTCGTGCCATCAACGGTCGCTAGCTTGAATGTTCCTTCTCCAAGCTTCCGTTCAATGGCATATGGGCCTTCCCAGCTGGGATTCATGCGTGATGGTACTGGGAAGACTCGCTTCATAACGAGATCACCCACATCAAAGATTCTTGGGCGGACTCTGCCATCGTAGTAGCGCTTGACTCGATGTCTGTGCGCTGCCGCCCTTAACTCAGCTTCTTCACGCTTTTCGTCGATGCAGTCCAGTGATTCCAGCAAGAGGTTTTGGTTCATCTTGGGGTCATAGTATGTCACTCGGTGCGATGGAACTTCAAGTTCCACGGGTATCACGGCTTCAGAACCGTATGCCAAGGCGAACGGAGTGTGGCCGGTCGCGGACTTGTGGGTAGTCCTATATGCCCATAATGCCGTCGGGAGTTCATCTACCCACTTGCCTCCAACCTTCTCCAGACGCTTCTTTAGTATGGACTTGATTACCTTGTTAACGGCCTCGACTTGTCCGTTAGCTTTTGGGTGTGCAACGACAGCGAACTTTTTCTCGATGCCGTACTTTAGACAGAACTCTTTGAACTCTCTACTTTCGAATTGCGTTCCGTTATCTGTAATGATGGTGCGTGGAAGACCAAAGCGGCATATGATGTTTCGTACAACGAAATTAATGACTTTCTTAGAGGTGATAGTGGCCAAAGGTTCTGCCTCGGCCCATTTCGTGAAATAGTCGACCGCAACTATCGCGTATTTCGCACCACCTTTGGATAGAGGCAAAGAGCCGATTATGTCGATTCCCCAGATCGCGAATGGCCAAGGGCTGATCATTTGTGTGAGTTCCGTTGACGGAGCCCTCGGGATTTTTGCATATCTTTGACACTTGTCGCATTTTCTTGCGTAGTCCGCGGCATCCCGGTTTACGGTAGGCCAGTAATACCCATAGCGGAGGATCTTTTTTGCTAGCGTTTGCCCCCCCAGTATGGTCGCCGCATTCCCCTTCATGGACTTCCCTCAAGACTCGCTTTGTTTCATCATGAGCGATGCATCGTAGTAATGGGATTGAGAATCCTTTCCGGTACATGGATCCATCCTGCATTACGTACCGCGCAGCCTTTCGAAGGACCTGTCGTCTTTCGCTTCTTCTTTGTGGTAAAGCCCCAGTTGTCAGGTACAGTTTGAATGGGGTTATCCACGAGTCCTTCTCGATCTCTGTTTCCAACACAAGATCGATTTTCATCTCGCCCGTACTCGGGGCATGCAAGACTTCCACGGGATACAATCCCATTTGCTGGACATCGTCGGTACTTGCGAACTTAGCCAACAAGTCGGCTTCTTTGTTTTGTTCTCGAGGGATGTGCGAAATGTCATAACGCTCAAGATTTGATAGTAGTTCCTGGACCTGAACGAGGTACGGAGCAAGCTTTCATCCTTTTGCTTGGTAGTCTCCTCGCACTTGGTATACCACTAACTGCGAGTCACAAAAGATTTCGATTGATTTGATTCCGAGTTCTTTGATAAGCTTCAAGCCAGCGATCAATGCTTCATATTCAGCTTCGTTGTTTGTAGCCGGAAAATCGAGCTTCAGGGCATAACAGATTGATCGGTTTTCCGGAGTCATAAGAACTACGCCCGCGCCGGAGCAACGGTCATTTGATGCACCGTCAGTGTATAACTTCCATCGTATGGGGGGAATGATGTCGTGATCGTCCGGTTTGATGGGTATGGTAAATTCAGCGATGAAGTCTGCTAACGCTTGCCCTCGGATAGCTCTCCGTGGTAAGTACGCGATATCGAATTGGCTCAACTCGATGTTCCATTTTAGCAATCTTCCAGAAGTTTCTGGTCGCTGAAGTACCTGCCTCAGGGGTTGATCGGTATAAACGCCGATTGAATGCGCTTGAAAGTATGGGCGTAGCTTGCGTGATGCAATCACCAAGCAATAAGCCAATTTCTCAATTTTAGGGTAATTCTTCTCTGCCCCCGTTAAACGCTTGCTAACATAATATACCGGCTTCTGGACTCGATCCTCCTCATGGACCAAAGCTGCGCTTATCGCATGAGGGGATATAGCCAAGTAAACATACAGCATCTCATGGTCAACTGGTTTAGATAGCATCGGTGGGCTCTCCAGATGCCTTACCAGGTTCTGGAAAGCTTCCTCGCAGCTAGACGTCCATTCAAAATTCCTCTTTCCTTTCTTTATTATGTCGAAGAATGGGATGCACTTGTCAGTTGCCTTGGATATAAACCGACTTAGCGCAGCCACTTTCCCGTTCAAGCTCTGTACCTGCTTTATAGTCCTGGGTGCTTGTACGTCTCGAATGGCTTGGATCTTTTCTGGGTTGGCTTCGATTCCCCTAGCGTTGACGATGAATCCTAAAAACTTCCCTGATGCAACGCCGAAAGAACACTTCAGCGGGTTGATCTTCATTCCATAGGACCTGAGTATGTTAAACATTTCAGCTAAGTCTTGGATGTGGTCGTTTGACTGCCGTGACTTCACGAGCATGTCATCCACATAAACTTCCATGGTTTTGCCCAGCTGGTCCTTGAACATTCGATTCACCAGACGTTGGTAAGTTGCTCCAGCATTCTTTAATCCAAAGGGCATCACTACATAGCAATACAGCCCGACATTTGTAACGAAGCTGGTGTGTTCTTGGTCCGGAATATGCATTGGGATTTGGTTGTATCCTGAGTACGCATCCATGAATGACAATAATTCGTGTCCTGCTGTGGAATCGACCAACTGATCGATCCTAGGCAACGGGAAACTGTCCTTAGGGCATGCTTTGTTCAAGTCGGAATAATCTACGCAAGTCCTCCATTTCCCATTTGCCTTTTTTACTAGCACAGGGTTGGAGACCCACTCCGGGTAGAGGGCGTCGCGGACGAACCCATTTGCTTTGAGTTTGTCCACCTCCTCTCCAAGAGCGGCGGATCTCTCTGGATCCATTCCTCTCCTCTTTTGCTTGACTGGGACGTATTTCGGGTCTATGTTCAACATATGACTTGTGATGGCGGGAGAAATCCCACACATATCAGAATGCGTCCAGGCGAAAACATCGAGGTTTGCTCGGAGGAAGTCGCTAAGGTCTTCTGTCATTGCGGGGCTTAACTGTGATCCGATTTTCAGTATTCGCGAAGGGTCGTCACGGCTAACTGAAATGTCGATTGTTAATTCAGCCGGTGCCGCCTTCTCTTCCCTGGGTTTCTCATCGTCGTCTCTCGGATCTATATCTCCGTAGATCCGAGAACTATGCCTGAGCCAGGGCTCGGGCACTACTTGTCAATTATTCGTGTTGAGGATGCGGACAGGATTGTCCATACCCTTTCCTTTTTCCCTCCGGTGGGCTTCACGGAGCTCGGCCACATAACAAGAACGACCAGCTGCTTGGTCTCCGTGAACAATGCCTACTCCTTTGTCAGTTGGGAACTTCAAAGTCAAGCACCACGGGGCTAGTGCCGCCCTAAATTCAGCCAGGGCCGGCCGACCCAAGAAAACATTGTATGGAGAGTCCACATCCAAAACTACAAAGGGTAGAATTCGTACCCTCCGACGCTCGCCTTGTCCCAGTTCAACTGGTAACTCGACATATCCCACTGCATCAGTCGCAGCGCCGTTAAAACCGTGGATACGAGCTTTGGATGGTTTCAAGTCTTTTGTCTCTAGCTTCATCTGATCATATGCCTTCTTGAAGATGATGTTGACTGAACTTCCACAATCAATCAAGATTCTTTTTACATACGCTGGTCCGATTGTTGCAGATATGACCATGGGATCGATGGTCGGAGCCTCTATCTGATCAGCGTCTCTGTTTCTGAACACAATATCGTCTGTCATCACGCGCTGCTGCTTAGCAGGGGCCCCGTCCTCTACGTTTGAACAGCACTCGAAATCCGCATGCTTCAAGGAGCCCGCATATCGCTCCATCTCTTGCCAGTTCTTATCTGCGGGATGAGGTCCGCCGATAATTGTATTTATAACCAGTCTCCCAACAGTTCGGGCAGGTTCCTCTGGATGACGTGGAGCTGGTGCACGACCTGGGTCGGACGTTCCCTGTCCTCCTTCCTGCGGATCCTTCACAAATTCTTGCAACTTCTTTTGTCTGATCAATTTCTCGATAGCGTCATGTAGGTGTCTGCATTCTTCCGTGTTGTGTCCATAGGTTTCATGGAAGCGGCAATATTTCCCAGTCCGTTTCTGTTCTTCAGTCGATTCTTTCGGACGTGGTTTTCTGTACTGAAAAGTATTGCATGTGGATAGGTAAATGTTCTCAAGTGGGGCGTTTAGCGGAGTGTACTCGTTGTAGCTTGGAATTCTCGACTTCCACTTTCCCGCTTCTTTCCTCTTTCCTTGACTCCTTCCTCTGGACTCTTTGGGCTGCACAGGCTTATTCTGGACGTTGACTTGGACCTTTCCTGAATTGTCTCCAGATTGCTTCACAGCAATGTTGCTCTTAATTGACTCTTGGGCGGGTCCCGGTGCCTTGTCTCGTCGTACCCACCTAGCTTCCTCTCTTCTTATGAACTGGTGCGCCTTGGAGTAGAAACGCTCTAGCGTAGTCGGACTGCCAGCCAATCCCCGAATTCAGAATCCGGATCTACACCTCTCATCACAGCCATTAGAATTGCGTGGTCGTTGGGATTACTGACTTCAGTTGCCGCAACGTGGAATCTTTGTAAGTACTCCTTCAGCGACTCTCCGGGATTTTGGATTACACTCGACAGAGACATCACATCCTTCGGGCGTGTAGTGTGTATCCTGAACTGCTCAATAAACTTCTTTGCCAACTCCTCGAAATTTGATACGGATCGCGGAGGAAGTCGGGTGAACCACATAGTAGCGATCCCAGATAGAGTAATCGGAAAGCACCTACATTTGGTGGCATCATTTGCTCTGGCTGAATCCATCATCCATTCATACCTCATTACATGTTGTCTGGGGTCAGTCTTTCCTTCGTATGCAGGAATGGTTGGCATGCTAAACTTCTTGGGGTAGGACGCTTGTAGCACAACATCCGTGAACGGAGTGTGACTTCTTGACACTCCCCAATCGTCATTTGACAAGCCCTGATTTTCTTTCATCAGTTGCCTGATCATGGCTGTCAAATCGGGTGTCTGTATGGAAGCTGGGAGGTTGGAGTCAGTTCTACGTGCCTGTCCATGCTGATGCCTCCTTTCCTGGCGATCTGCCAATCGTGCGTCATGAGGTTCAACATTGTTAACATCTTGATGATCTGGAGCTCCCTCCTCCACCTGTACTCCAGTTCGGAAGTTTCCAGTTCTGGCTTGGTCGCGGTCTCCTGTTGTTCGAACAGCAGCATCTGCCCTTGCGGTTTCAGTCTTACGGCGTCTGCGCCTGGGTGGCTCATCAGAAGAAGTTGAGCTATCAGAAGAGGAATAAGCAGCTTGATTGCCCCCAGCATTCTGTTGCTGCTGTTGAGTGAGTTGTGCCATCAGGTTGGCATTAGCTTGCATCTGTTCTCCCAGTTGTCTCCTGCTTTCCCTAAGTTCTCTCATCAAGTCGTTGAACTCCACTCTGGTGACAACTGGAGTCTGTTCTTGAGCGGCAATCCCTGCACTCGGGATTGCGGGTTGATTGCTAGGTCCTGCTTGTTGCACGCTAGCAGTCTCTCGGGCATCCGCATTAAGGGAAGCTGACCTGGTACGTGGTCTTGCCATTGTAGAGTTATTGGTATGAACTCTGAGTAGAATCAACGGATGTCCTATCAGTAAGTCGGATCTTCTTTGGGGGATTTGTTCAATCCAGTAGCTTCAAAGCAGATCCTTGAGGTCTGAGAATTCGATTCTCAGTGAAAGCACCAAAGTGTTAGCACCAAAATTGGTCACTAACCTCGTTCAGAAAGATTGTGTAGAGATATAAGTGATGAAAGCAATTAAACAGAGAAGACAAACTTAATTCAAGTGCAGAAAGTAAGAACACCAAATTTATAGTGGTTCGGCGTAATTGCCTACGTCCACTTTGCTCAACTTTATTGATTTCCTTTATGATTGATTGATTACAAATACAATTCGTGAATCAAATGCCTGAATGAAGGTGTTTGAGTAGAGAAGATGAGTCTTGAAAATGGCAGAGTCTCCCCGTATTTGCTCTCAAAAAAAAGGATCCCTTTCACTGTGACCCTGCCCCCCTATTTATAGGCAAAGATGGGCTGGACTTCCCAAGTGGGCTGATTGCCGAACGTTCCAGCCCGTGTACAGTGGTCGCCGTATGCCGAGCAAGGTTCGCCGAACGAGTTCCGCCGAACCATTCCTTCTATGCCGAACGGTGTGCTGGTTAGTCGTGTTGAACGTCTTCTGGATGACGAGTATTACGCCGAACACCATAGGATGCCGAGTACTCCTGTATGCCGAGCAGCCTTGATTCCGAGCGACCTTGTATGCCGAACAGCCTTGATGCCAAGTACTCTGGTATGCCGAGCAGTCTTGCATGCCGAGCAGTCTTGATGCCGAACAGCCCTGATTCCGAGCGACCTTGTATGCCGAACAGCCTTGATGCCAAGTACACTGGTATGCCGAGCAGTCTTGCATGCCGAGCAGTCTTGATGCCGAACAGCCCTGATTCCGAGCGACCTTGTATGCCGAACAGCCTCGATGCCGAGTACTCTGGTATGCCGAGCAGTCTTGCATGCCGAGCAGTCTTGATGCCGAGTACTCTGGTACGCCGAGCAGTCTTGATGCCAAGCACTTATGGGATGCCGAACACCAGTCGACGCTGAGCATAGGTTGTTGCCGAACACTACTTGGTGCCGAGTACCCTTGCTGCCGAGTACTACGCCGAGTAGTCTCGATGCCGAACACTGCTGAGTATTATGCCGAACACTCCTGGACACCGGATACTAAGGACGCCGAGTACTACGCCGAGTACTCATGGATGATGGTTGCTTCGCCGAACATTCCTGGATGCCGGACACTCTCTGATGCCGAGCACTAGTTGCCTGGTCAAATCCCCAGGAAACATATATATAACTCTGTATACATATATAGAGTCATATTCTAAATTTGAACCCATATTTAATTAAAACATATATGCCTTTTCAAAATCCATTATTTCAAATTAAACACATGCATTGACTCAACTTATGTATGCACAATATTTAAAAACCAATACTCAAATAGGCTTATATAGGCAAGCTACAAAATCACAATATACATATTATTTACATTTAAAAAGTTGAAATCAATTTTGCTGTGAACTAAAATATATATATTATCATAATATATTTATTTATTTCAATATTTCAATTCAAGGCAAGTATGAAAATGATATACTTTCAATTTATTGTTAAATCAATCCCATATATTTTGTCACACAAACGATATAAATATGGACACAAATGCAAACACACACTACAACATGCACACTGTCAACATATATGCGCAGGCAAAAATGCGGGCAACATAAATTTCAAAACCAAATGCAGACCGCCCTATATAAAGAATACAACTAAATATATCTATCTACACTCAGGCTAGTAAGCTATTATATAAAAGCAACAATTTTATAAACTTGTCCAAACTTATATATATAACAACAGGCGCCGACCTATGTTTAAGGTATGATATGTACATATAGGCAAAATGCTTATAAAGTTCACATAGTATAATATACATTTATACTATCATAAAAAACCAAATGTATGTGGACATATATACAACTGTAAGTAAACTATACACAACAAAATCTATTAAAAGTATACGCCTTATATACAAATGTATATTATAATATGAAAATAATATGCACTAGATATAAATAACCGAACCACACATCTATTATTTGCATAAGGTAACCTAAACAGACTAATACAAATATATAATCATACATACGCAGACTATCAATATTAAAATATATACACCTCATACATATAACTAGTACTTATATCTACAGATCTATATATGCATTTAAAAAACTAGTCATGACTTATATACATGTTTTAAACAACTTACATACTTAACAGCATACACATACCTAAGTGATCTTTGAAATATAAACTGTAGACAAACAAACATATGTATATAAAATGCTCAGATATATATACTTACATCATAGTATACTCAAATATGTACTAAAACATAAACCAAGTATATATAACCAAATGCATGTACACATAAGTTAAAATATTATGACTTATACACACGTAGCAATAAATAAGCTTACTTTATAAAATCTACATAAACAAAATATATATATACTAGCATACGTACACATGTAAAATCAATATTATTATAAACTATATGCATGTATCGAAATGTGAACATATATGTGTGCTCCTTTTTTTTCAGGCAATAATATATAATGCTATTATGAAATAAATGTATACAATCCAGGGTATATCCCAACTAACATATTATAAATACTATATAACCTATATATATACCATAGTAAGCTGAAGGTAGGAGACGGCTTCAGATGTGCCTCGCGTGAATCAAAAGAGAGACAGCCGGAAGACTTCGGTGGTGAGGAGGAGAAGCAGGGGAGGTCGGAGATGGAGGGTGAACTGTCGCTATGGTAAATAGATTGTTGTACTTCGGTGATGTGGATGGATACTCGCGTGGAGTTTGGAAGGGAGATGGAGCGGTTCAAGCTGTTGGTATGGAGCGGTGGTGTTTGATGAGGGGGTAGGTTGTCTAGTCCAGATCGGCAGGAGAGAGGTGAACAAGTATGTTTCAATACAAAGTTTTTAGGAAAAATAAATGTAATGCTCTTCACGAAGCCAAAGTGGGAATGGAAGAGGTATAGGCCACACAACCAACGTACACATTGAATAGTGAAATAATAAAAGCACCATTGGAATAGAAAAAGGCAAATGACTATTCAGTTGATGCACGTTGGAAATAGAATGGTCACGAGAAATTTAAAAGCTAATTTTTTTAGAACCGATACGGTTGACCGTTTTACGGTATCTGCTGTGTATATGACTTCGAAACACAGAATTAAGCATACCGTAGAGATCAGCACAACGAGACGATAAAAATGGTATAAAGATATCTGTGGTATGACCATCCGATCAAAAGTCGATATCGGTACCAAAATGATGCTATTCCGTTGAAAATAAGAACGACGGAGCAATAGATGTCCGAATTTGGAAAAATGACGAACTGATATTTTGCTCAGAAGATGGTTTAGAATTTTTCTATGTAAAAATATTTAGGTTCCGAAAACATTTTATTTTCATTTCTTTTTAACTGATTAAAATGAAGTGAATTTTCGCGCGAAATAAACTTCCATATTTTCGGACGAAAATTTACCAGTTGCTATGTTTAACTAGACGTATTCCAAATATTAAATTTTTATTTCAAAATTTTATCGTTTAAAATTTCACAAAATTTCAACTAATTACGTTATTAAAACCGTTGAAATTTACGGGTCGTTACAATGAACGGTCGAGATTTATTCCTCGAATTACAGACATGAAAAAACCCAAATCGAAAAACTATTTGCATATTTGACTTGCGCTCGTTGAGAGCTTCAAATCAATATATAATTTGATATGGTTTGGAGGAGTTTTATTTTTCGATTTGATTTTGATTTGCAATTGAATTTGGAATTGGTTTTGGTTTGTCTGCCATTGAAAAGAGAGAAACATATAGAATTGTACGTACAGAAAAATGGAATAAGAAATAGTTAGGGTTTATAACAGACTATTTCTAGGCAGATCAGAAATAGAAATGAATGGGCTAGATCGATTTGAAAGTTGAACGATAAACAACCTGAAAAGCCTGTTTCATTCCCAAAACGAAAATGGGTCGTTCCATATATCAAAACAGATGTTTTCGATAATTTTAAACTCAATGGAACAGGTTTCAAGTCCTAATTCCATCATATAAAGAAGTTATCATAGAAATCAGCTTATTTCAAATTGATTTCAATTGAATTTATTAAATTGATTTCTACGCGTTTCGAGTCCGCACGATCAAACGACAAGTATCAAACGACAAGTCCGATCACAACGAAACTTGAAATCCTATAATAATTCACCGTTACGGATCCGATGAAACTAGTTTCGTCGAAATCCGAGACAGTGGAAAAAATGGCTATTTTCACATTAATGAAATAAATTAATATTAAATTAATTAATCACTTTTTAATTCGATATTTATAAACTAACAAGTTTCATCATTATTGATTGCATAGACATTTACAAAAATAAAATACGAATTTTTATGTCAATTCCATGTTAATTATTACACTAGTTACCATGTTCAATTTCAACTGTAACTAAATCCAATTAATTAAAATTTAATTCCAATAAATTGATTTAATTTGGTTTCAATCATTATATTCAATCAATTATTTCTCTGATAACATAGTTAACATTTGTTTATATCTTACTTCACTAATATGCTACAATTCCATCTTTTATTTGTATTAACTACTATATTCAATTACCTTGAATTTTGTCAATTCTTTACATTAATTAAAATTTGAAATCCCAATTAATTAATTTATCTTGGTTTCATTCTTTTATTAAATCAATTATCACCTTATGAATATAATTAACATTTCTATTCATTTTATTACATTCACAAATTGGCAGTTATTGTCTTAACTCACATAAATGTAACATTTGATTACATTAAATTGCAATTGATTAAATATATTAGTAACGAACAACAATTGTCACCATTACTACATTTAATCACATTTGTAAGTTTATTATTTACATATAATTGTTATAACTACTACTACCCCACTACTATTATCAATTACAATTAATTACACCTTATTTCATTAATTAAACAAAATTTTAATTTTTGATTGCTCTTTTAATCAAATTATACATTAATACATACATTACTATAATTTATTTACAACCTATGTCAATTATAATTCTTTAATTCTTTTAATTAATTGGATTTACATTTAAAGCAGTTATCAGTTACCTTAAATTAATACTATTTCACTTTATTTCAGTTATATTCTTATTATTAAATCACAAATTTTTATTTCTTCCAACATTAAATTACAAAACTTTATTAAATTAACAATTTATAACTATCGAAAATTATGGGTCGTTACACTCTCCTCCACTCAAAACTTTTCGTCCTCGAAAAGGAAAGAAGAGAAAAGAAGAAATTAAGGAATCAATATATCTTATTTAAAATATTAAATTTATAAATGAATAAATTTACAAAATTAAATCATTTAAATAAAATATATCAATTTATAACCATTAAATCCTTTTATATTCGAGTTAATAAAAGTTCGAAAACATTTCGCAAAATTTTCTAAGTCCAAAATTCACGGAAAATTTCGGCAAAGTCTCCTTTGTACGGAGAGGTCTGGGAGAAATAGTAATATCAATAATAACAATATATGTAACAACCCGCATATTTGTCGATTTTATATTTAAATATTTTATTTAAATATTTTATCGTTAGTCGGATTTTGGTCCGAAAAGCTACTTTTTGCATACGATCAAATTAGGACTCGAGACCACCTCCATTGAGTTCAAAATGACGTTTGCGATCTTTTTGAGTATAAACTTCGATATGTTTGGTGTTAGTGGAATTTTGTTATTTTTTTGCTTAGGGCTTTGGTTTGGTCTGAACCACTTACTAACTCAGCCCCAACCCCCTCTCCTCTTCATTAATTCACTAGCACTTCAAGCTTCATCAAAAATGGAGGAGGGAATGGGAAATTAAAACTCCAAGCTCAAGTTCTCTTGCAAATCCATCATTCAACTCCAAATTCAAAGAGAAGACATTGATTCAAGCTTGTGATTGTTCTTGCTTTACTTTCAAACTTCATCTCCATCAATTTCTGTGAAAAGGTGAGATTTTTATCTCACATACTTGTCTATAACTATCTTGGATTGTTGGGAATAAGTTCCTATCACTTTAGCATGAACATTTGCGTTTGGTTTGGGTTGAATTGGTGAAAATCCCAAATTTTCGTGTGTCTTTGCAATACTGGGCTTAGGTCGTTCGGCCTAGGGAAAGTCACGCCTGCAAAAACAGCTTGTTCCACTTTAGGTCGCTATGGCGTAGGAAAGTCGCATACGGCATATAGGTTGTTTACCCTTAGGTCGTTAGACCTTAGGTCGTTCGGCTATTAGGTCGTTCACTAGTCCATAGGTCGCTAGGTCGCTCGGCCTGTCCGATCACTTAGGTCGCTCGGTCTTTGTACCATTTAGGTCGTTCGACCATGATAGCTCACCCCTGTCAACTCGTTCCACTTTAGGTCGCGTGGCCCAAGCAACCACTAGGTCGCGCCACGAGATAGGACGCTACATCTCGTGAAGGTTTAGGTCGTTAACTACTTAGGTGGTTCACCCCTAAGTCGCTCGGCCATTAGGTCGTTCCACTATTTAGGTCGCACCCTTTTAGGTCGGCCATGCTAGCTTGGCACTAGCTCGTTTCACCTAGGTCGCTCGTCATGCTATGCCTCTAGGTCGTTCGACCTGTTTCCAAGTTAGGTCGCTCGACCCTTTTCCTTAGCTCGACCTTGTTAGGTCGCACCCCCCTGCTGCTAGCTCGACCGAGTTAGGTCGTTCACCCCATTTAGCTCGTGGCATCGTGTTAGGTCGCACCGTCTTAGGTCGCGCCTACTTCCTGTGTTGTATTTTTGTTATGTTGCAGGGGAACTTCCACTTTGATGATTTTGGAATTGATTTCTTTGGCTTTTATTCACGTCATCGAATGTGGACTTTTGTGACCGATTGTTTCTACAATCGTTTTTGTGGTTTGTCACTTTAAAAATATAAAGGTTTCAATACTAGTAGTAAATATCAAAACTCTTTCATCAAAACGATTCCAACACTATTTTATTACAAAGCTCTTTTCCTAAACCGTTTTCCAATCTACTAGTATATACAAACCTTTACCTCACTCGCACGAGAAATCTAATTAAACGACTTAGTAAAATGAGTGGTATGAAACACTTGCGTTCACTTCGTCGGTTAATTCTTGGACTTGTTCGATTGAACCTTTTGTGAAAATTTTCTAGTGAAGATCTACAGTTTGTTCGTAAATATTTAAGTTAAGCAAGTGGTTATGGGACATGAAGCTAAACTCATATATTTACTAGCTTGGTGTGATTGACACTTCTTGATGATCATGACGATCATTTTTGTGATTTAGACTAGCAATTGTGCGATGTCTCTTTGTCTACGAGGGAGACTAAACCCCGTTTGTGTGATGTTTCTACATCACATATGTGAGGTAGCGCCCCACGGTCTTCGGGCCATTCTTGTGGAGCTTCGGCTCAAAATTAATGGTTAGCTACCATGAGATAGCGTCTCGTTTTGTGATACACGTGTTGGTGAGTTTTCATACTCCCATTTTGTGATAGGCCTCCCCCTTCTTGTGATTTCTGGATTTCTTGTGATGATTTCTGGAATTTTGTGCTTCACCAATTTTCGTGATTTCCATTGATAAGTTTTATCAATTTTTGTGCATTGGTGAATTTGTGGGTCATTGACTTGTTATGAATACAAGTTTAGGGTATGATACCCTATTTTATCTTTGAGAAGATTCTTGTGATATTGATTAATCTCTTGTTGATTTTCAATTACATACTTATAGTAGTATGCCATTATGGTTATTATATGTTCATGCCATATCTTTTATTCTATACCATATCATCTGATATTTATAGCTATACTGATCTGTTTATTATTTTCTTATAAATAATACTCGGGTCAAACCGAGATGTTTCAGGTGCTTCTGCTTGACTTCTCTTCTGGGATTACTCTGACTTTTGGCTAACTACTTAGATTAGTAGTTTTTGGATGTATACATTTGAGATATAGACTCCGTAATGTATACTTATTCTTTTGTGTAGCTTGTAGCTATTCTTTTGTATTATCGTGGATGTTTCAGACCACCACTCTGATGTACACTTTCATGTGTTATATATATATATTCATATCTTTTTCCGCCTTTGTGATATGGATGTCTGTGACTGATTTGTGTTATGTTTATTTCTATATTTGTTTCCGAGGATTATATACAGCCACTGTGTGATAGCTTTGAGTTTGTATCGGTATGTCGGATTTCCTCCTTAAATGAAATGCATGCTATACTATCTGACATATCGGTGCTCGCACAAAGAAATTACATGGATGGTCGCTTCTCAACAGCCTTATTCTCCATGCTAGTTGACAGCATTACTCCGTAGTGTTCTTGGCTAGCGTGGGTATAGAAGTGGGGCGTCACAGCTTGGTATCGGAGCCAAACTTCGGAACAATGTAGAATAACTTAACAAGGATCATCGTCCTAAGTCCAACTTAGGAGTGGTGCCTTAGGATTTAATTCGAGTCTTCGTACCGATTCATCCTATTTCCTTTTATGTATCCTTGTTCTATCTATCAAGATTTGCTTGATATTTATTTGGAGAATAACTTTACTTCTTCTCTCTTTCTTAATGAAGAGAATGTCTAGACTAGGCTGTCCCAGAGTCGGACCATCTACTGTTACCCCCCAGGATGGAGATTTTATGACTGCTCAACAGCTTCTTGATTTAGTAAAGAATGCTCAGGCAGCTGGTCCTAATCAGGAACCTACTCACCCTAAGTCTTGATTTTCACGCTTGTGCAACGATTATACTAACTTGGGTGGGAAACCATTCAAAGGTTCCGAAACTATTATTGAAGTCCAGGCTTGGTAAAGAACATGCGATCGAATCTTTTCTCGCATGAATCTTATCGATCTTCACCATGTTCAGGTGGCCTCCAGTATGCTCTAAGAGAGAGCATTGGACTGGTACGAACTTCTTATTTCTGAAATCAATGAAGCAGATCTCACCTGGGAGCAATTCCGGGAGCGCTTCGAATTAAAATTTGTACCAAAAGCTGAGAAGGTGACATTGGCTCGTCGTTTTATAGACCTTGTTCAAGGTGAATCCTCTATGACAGATTACGTCACAGCCTTCGAGTCGCTTTCCAAATATGGGGTTGAATACATCAACACCCCATTAAAGAAGAATCAAAGATTTGTCTATGGCTTGAATAAAAATCTTAAGAAGCCATTACTTCTAAAATTGGAAGTTTCTTTTGACCAGCTCATTGATATCGCTCTTCGTCTTGAAGAGGCTGATAAGGAGAGTGATGCTGAAGTGGTGGGTACCAAACCAAACTTCAACAACAATAAAAGGCCAAACAAATTCAAAGGTCCTTATCCCAACAAAAAGGGAAAACCTGTACCTCCGGCAGCAAAGACTTCTACCCCTAGTAGCGGGCAATGCTTTAACTGTGGTTCTAAGGACCATTTTGCGAACAAGTGTTCAAAGCCCCGTTCTTGTCGCTATTGTAAGAGCCTGGATCATTATATACATTTATGCCCCAGACTTCAAGGAAAGAAGGAGGGAAAGCTTAATGTGGCTCAAGCCCCTGGCAACACATCTCGCGGTCAAGGTATGTCTCATTCTGTCCTTGATGGCATCATTATATTTCATGATCAACCTATTCGAGTTCTTTTTGATACGGGTGCATCCCATTCTTTTATATCAAAGGAACTTGTCGATACTTTTTCTTTAAGTGTTGTTGCTTTAATGACTTCTTTAAGAATTGCGAATCCGGTTGGTGGATCCGCAACTCTTAGTTTGCTTTGTAAAGATGTTGAGATTATTTTGTGTGATTTCTCTTTCCTAGCCGATTTGCATGTCATGCGTTACTTAGGCTTTGGAATGATTTTGGGTATGGATTGGCTTAATTGTTATGAAGCTCATATCCTATGTCCTGAGCGGACTATTTATCTTCGACATCCACTATCTGTTAAGCAGATTTCTATTGTTCTTAAAGATTCGGATTCCACTTTGACGGCATCTTTATATTCTTTAAATCCTCATGATGATGATAATGATGATGAGGAGGATGTCATTTCTCTTATTCACGTCGTTCGTGAATTTTCCAACATATTTGAGCCCGTCTTAGGATTACCACCTAAGCGAGCAATTGAGTTCAAAATTAATCTTATACCTGGAGCTCAACCTATTACTCGTCCCCCTTATCGCATGTCCAATAAGGAGAATGAAGAGATGCGCAAACAATTATCCGAGTTGGAGACGAAGCAACTTATTCACTCTAGTTCCTCGCCTTGGGGAGCTTCATCAATTTTCGTGAAGAAATCCGATGGTACACTTAGGCTTTGCGTCGACTACCGCAAGCTTAATGATCTTACTATTAAGAATAAATATCCTTTACCTCGGATTGATGATCTGTTTGATCAACTTAGTGGTGCTAGAGTCTTTTCACAATTGGACTTGGCTACCGGTTTTCATCAGCTTCGTATTGCAGAGGATAGTATTCCTTTGACTTCGTTCCGTACTCGTTATGGATCTTATGAATGGCTAGTTATGCCATTTGGTTTAACGAATGCTCCGGCTTATTTCATTGACCTTATGAATCGAGTTTTCAAAGATTTCCTCGATCGGTTTGTTCTCATCTTTATTGATGATATTCTTGTGTATTCTAAAACCGAAGAGGAACAAGAAAAGCATCTTCGGATTGTATTGGAAACTCTTAGAGCAATCAATTAAAAGCAAAATTTTCTAAATGCCACTTTTGGCAATCTAGTGTGAAGTTTCTCGGTCATATTATTTCCGAATCCGGAATATCAGTGGATCCTTCAAAGATTGAAGCGATTCAAAATTGGAAGAGACCGGAGAGCGTGACTGAAATCCGTAGCTTTCTCGGATTGGCAGGTTATTACCGCCGTTTCATAAAAGACTTTTCTAAGATTGTTGTGCCTCTTACTGGCTTAACAAAGAAAGGTGTTAAATACATTTGGTCGGACAAATGTGAAACTTCTTTTCAGAAATTAAAAGAACTCCTTTCTGATGCTCCTATTCTTGTTATTCCCGAAGGGAATCAAGATTTTGTTGTTTATACCGATGCTAGTCGCGTTGGTTTGGGTGCCGTTCTTATGCAAAAAGAACGTGTTATTGCTTATGCTTCTAGGCAATTGAAGCCGGCTGAGACTAGATATGCCACACATGATTTAGAACTCACGGCTATCGTTTTCGCCCTTCGAATTTGGCGACATTATCTTTTGGGAGAGAAATTTATACTTTATACTGATCATAAGTCTCTGAAATATTTATTTTCTCAAAAGGAACTTAATTTGCGTCAACAGCGTTGGCTCGAATTCCTTGCCTCTTATGATCTTGATATTCTTTATACTCCCGGAAAGGGAAATCGAGTTGTTGATGCCCTTAGTCGTAAGAAAAAGCGATTGTTTCTATGATGATATCTGAATGGCATGATCTCGAGGTTTTATCCACTTGTGAGATTAGAGATCGTGTATCCGATTTATGTTCATCTTTTGTTTTATGTAGCCTTGAGGCTCGTCCTTCTCTTTTAGACCGCATTCTTGAAGCTCAAAGGCTAGATCCCGAATTGGCTCTTCTTAGCCAGAATATTAAGGATAAAACCGATATTGAAGGTTTGAAAGACTTTGATATTGATTCTCGTGGCGGCATTCGAAAATTTGGTAGACTTATCGTACCAAATAGTAGAGATCTTCGTAAAGATATTTTAGAAGATTCTCATCGTTCCAAATTTTCCATTCATCCCGGTAGTAGTAAAATGTACGCTGATATGAAGCGGCTTTATTACTGAGGGAATGAAATCTGATATTGCTAACTTTGTTAAGTGTTGCATGACTTGCCAACTTGTCAAGGCCGAACATCAAAGGCCCGGTGGGTTATTGCAACCTTTGGAAATTCCAATTTGGAAGTGGGATCAAATTTCCATGGATTTTATTGATGGCCTTCCCCATTCTCGTTCGGGTCATAATAGCTTGTGGGTGATTGTTGATAGACTTACTAAATCCGCCCATTTTATTCCCGTTCGGTCTAACCGAAACGTTCCTCTTTTGGCCAAACTCTTTATTAAAGAAATTGTTAAATTGCATGGAGTTCCTTCTTCCATTGTTAGTGATCGTGATCCATTGTTTACTAGTGGATTCTGGAAGAGTCTTCAAAAAGCTTTGGGAACGAAGCTTAATTTTAGCACCGCTTATCACCCCCAGTCCGATGGATAAACTGAGCGTGTGAATCAAACACTTGAAGATATTCTTCGTGCTTGTGTTCTTGACTTTAGTGGAAGTTGGGAAGATCATATTTCACTTGTTGAATTTTCCTATAATATTAGCTTCTAGTCTAGTATTGGTATGGCACCTTTCGAGGCACTCTATGGAAGGCCATGCCGATCTCCTTCTTGTTGGCTTGAGACCGGTGAGAAGCTGGTTTTAGGTCCAGATCTTATTCGTGATTCCACAGAGAAGATGGACCTTATTCGACATAGGATGAAAGAAGCCCAAAGTAGACAAAAATCCTATGCTGATAACCGAAGAAGGAAATTAGAATTTTCTGTTGGAGATCTTGTATTTGTTCGTGTTTCACCTATGAAGGGTGTTGTACGCTTCAGTCGATCGGGAAAATTAGCGCCTCGATATATTGGGCCATTTCCTATCACTGAACGTATTGGTTCCATGGCTTATCGCCTTTTGTTACCGGCTCAATTTTCTGCTATTCATGACGTGTTTCACGTTTCTCAATTACGGAAGTGCCTTCGGGATTCCGATTCTATTCTTGAGCCCGGTGTTGTGGAGGAGATTGAAGTTTCGCCTAATTTAACTTATGAGCAGCATCCTATCCGAATTATTGCTTCGGAGGTCAAACGACTTCGAAATAAAGATGTTCCGCTTGTGAAGGTTCAATGGTCCTCAAATCCTAAAGATTGTTCTTGGGAATCTAGAGAATTCATCGAGCGAACACATCCGGACTTACTTTCTCATGCTCTTTAAGGTGAACTTCTTATTTCAAATTTCTTTTGTGTTAATATGCTTTTATGGTTGTTACTTTTTATTTCCATCTTATATATTGCAAGGACGCAATTTCTTTAAGGAGGGGAGTCTGTAACAACCCGCATATTTGTCGAATTTATATTTAAATATTTTATCGTCAGTCGGATTTTGGTCCGAAAAGCTACTTTTTACATACGGTCAAATTAGGACTTGAGACCACCTCCATTGAGTTCAAAATGACGTTTGCGATCTTTTTGAGTATAAACTTTGATATTTTTGGTGTTAGTGGAATTTTTTCATTTTTTGCTTAGGGCTTTAGTTTGGGTTGAACCACTTACTAACTCAGCCCCAACCACCTCTCATCTTCATTAATTCACTAGCACTTCAAGCTTCATCAAAAATTGTAACGACCCGTAAATTTCAACGGTTTTGATAACGTAATTAGTTGAAATTTTGTAAAATTTTAAACGATAAAAATTTTTGAAATAAAAATTTTATATTTGGAATACGTCTAGTTAAACATAGAAATTGGTAAATTTTCGTCCGAAAATACGAAAGTTTATTTCGCGCGTAAATTCACTTCAATTTAATCTGTTAAAAAGCGATAAAAATAAAATGTTTCCGGAACCTAAATATTTTTACATAGAAAAATTCTAAACCATCTTCTGAGCAAGATGTCAGTTGGTCATTTTTCAAAATTTGGACATCTATTGCTCCGTCGTTCTTATTTTCTGCAAAATAGCAGTATTCTGGTACCGATATCGATTTTTATCGGATGATCGTACCACTGATATCTGAATACCGTTTAGATCGTCTCGTTATGCTGATCTCATCAGCGTATTTATTTGTGTATTTCAAAATCAGGTACGTGATGATATCTATGAAATGATTTCCGTACCGGTACACGTTTTAAACTTGTGGGCTTCCTTGTTCTATTCAGCCGATAGCTTTTATTATTCCTTGAATTCTTGCCAACCTATTGCTATCCCCAAGTAACTTCTGACTTTTACCTTTCTCACATATTCACTTTACTTCACTAATTTCAAAATATTTCACTAGTTTCAAATTATCAAACCCGTTCATATTTCTTCTGGCTCATTTGGATCTCCCTGTTTTTCTTTGTTCATATTTCTTTCACCTTCAAACCTTTCCTTGCTTGTAGGTTACATTCACAAATTATTTTGCCAAGACTTCTTCATCCACCAAGCACGGCTACTCCACATTTCTTCACCTTCCCTCCTTGCGAAATAATCCCGCGTCGAAGCTTCCCCCTCTCCGAGCCTGCCCGCGGCTCGAACGCAACAACGCCCAGATCCAGCCTTCACCGTGTGCCGCACCTGGCCTGCCACGTCTCAACCTCCTCCGACGCATCTTCCTCAGCCGGACCACCTCCGCCTCCTAGCACACCATTCCTCCAACACCAGCCCCGAAGCCAACCCATCACCACCCACGCCACTCATCCACACTGCCTTCCGTTTCCTTTCCTCCACCTCACAGCCTTCCGCTAACACCACCTACCTCATCCTTGCCAATCACCCGAGACAACCCCTTCATAGCCTCCTCCGCGTCCTCTCCGTACGGTCACCTTCCACTCTCGCCCTTCCATCACAACAAGCTACCCAACCGACCCACCTTCCCACGTCCTACATCATCAAGCCCACATGACAGCACCTCCGCATCCCCAGGCTTCGCCCCTCTCCTGTGTTCCGACCAGCAGCTCGTGTAAATCTTATGTGCGTGTATATAAGGTATTTTATATGCTACGTTAGTACAATTGTTTATAAAGTTTATAATATTTTATTTATATGCATATTTTATATGTTAGATTTTCATAAGCTACAATAGTTTGTTTGTATATGTATCGAATGACAGCAATAAGTATGTATACTGTGAAGACTTAACAATATATATGTTCTACACGTTTTCCTATATATTAGTCATAGATAAGGTAAGTGTCAAAATATATATTTGGAGTGTACATATAGCCTGCACGAATCTTTAGCTATCACGTATGATGTTCTCTCTATTTGTAGGTATGTTTATATATGATTAAAGTAAAAACAAAAATTGTTGTTAGGTGTATAAGTCAGTTACATTATATATATATTTTAGTGATATTTACATGTTAGTTGTATAGAAAAATTGCGTCAGTTGATTTGATATAAGTATATATGTTACACTACATTATTTTGTCTAAGTAGTATATATGTATCATGCACGTAAGTTAAATGGCTTTCAAAATAGGTCGGTTTACATATTTAAGTTGTACTTGTATGTTTTGTTTTTTTTTACAACTTTTCAAACTTGCAGATTTTGTATACACTGCCTATCTTACATCATCTGCATATTTATGGATATAGTAGTTACATTATAATATATATATTTAAGGGTTGTCATAAATTATATGACCTATATTTGCTTGTATATATGCAAAGTTTGAACCATTTATATTTTATGCTATATGATATATGTCCTAAAACGGTAACCCAATGTACAACATTTTTCAAGAGTAGATTTTTATATTAACCCTTATTTGTATAAAATATGTTTAAATATTTATTAGAAAAATTTGGTAAGAAATAATGATATGGAAATAATATATATATGTTTTAAATCTGATATGTATGTTAAATTTTAAATTTACTTTAATGAAGGAAAATCGATATAATATTTGTATATTCTTCAATTATATCGAGATGGGTCTAATTCGTTTATCAATTCCTATTTGTCAGCTTGTCCGTCGAATTTGTGCCAATCTAGCTTTGCTTTGAAATTCGTGCTTGGATTCCGTAACTCATTCCATTTTCCAATCTCTCTAGCCTCGAAAGGTGAGCAATCACTCACGATTAACGTTCTTTTATTTATTAAATTTGATTTCAATTGAAACGACAATTGAAATATGCTGCTGTTAGTTAATTACACTGTTATATATGCTATTGCCTGTATCAGTTCACCTGTGACATCTGACACCATTATCTGTTAATTATTTATGCGTTGATAATACAGTTTGGCTGATAATTGATTGATTGTTGATATTTATATTGGACGTTAAATTGTTAATGTTAAAATGATAAATAGTATGAAATTGAACTTGATATAGGATAATTAAATGTTAAATTTGATTAACTGACATTTGTATAATATGACCCCTTTAACTGTTAAATCCATTGACACGTATGATTTGCTTAATTACATTTGAATCACTGAATGTATGTTGTTAAATTGATGATGTATGAAATTGTAAATAGATGACAAGTGAAAAACCGTAATGTAATAATCTTTAATCTACATGAAATGATAGTGTAGATTCTAGAAATAATTATATTAATTCGTACAAATAACAATGCGAATTAATACGGTTATTTCGGGATTATTTGAATTGATTATTGGATTGATATTGGTTGTTGTTATTGCTTGTTTATTTACTTTGACACCATCCCAGTTATCACACTGC
The DNA here is from genome assembly GCA_030737815.1 of Allium fistulosum. Classification (NCBI taxonomy): domain Eukaryota; kingdom Viridiplantae; phylum Streptophyta; class Magnoliopsida; order Asparagales; family Amaryllidaceae; genus Allium; species Allium fistulosum. The sequence goes on along the minus strand of CM060904.1, from coordinate 1,117,568,725 downwards.
AAGTTCCCTTTGATATGTTTTGATTTTGAATTGAATTGGAATCGGGTTGAAATGATAAATACCCAAATTTAACTTTGACTTAGGATAGAAAATTAAATAAAAAACCCGATTGGTCAATAATTTGATTTGAAAATAAACGAAGATTTTATTTGAATAAAGAATATGGTTTTGAAATGAAGTTGAAATTTGAATTTTTGATGAAAGGAAAATGGTAATATTTAATAATCTGAAACAAAAGATTAACAATGTAATCAATGAAAGAATGTTGTTTAATTTGAGAAATGATTGAATTAAGTTTGAAATGATTTAATAATTAAGTTTGAAATTATAATTAAGTTTGAAATTATTAAACTTTGAAATTATTTAATAATTAAGTTTTGAACTATTTAATAATGAATTATTAAATGATTAAATTGAATTGAAATTCTTTAATAAGAAAAATTGAACTTTTGAATAAGTGAATTTTACTTCGTAAAGAATTGAAATTGAGTTTCTTTATTAATTAAGTTTTGGAAAATTATTTAAGGAAGTAAATAAGTGAAATTGGATTTCTTTAACAAAAATGAAATGTGATATTTTTGGAATTAATGTAAGACTTGTAATTGGAGAATTGATTTGACGAATTTAGTTTAATTCAAAATTGTAAGTTTTGTTTTAATGAAGTTGAACTTAAGAATTGATTAAATGAATTGGAAATTTAATAGAAATTGTTTTGAATGATAAAGTAACTTAACGAATATTGAATGAAATCGATAAATGAGTTTAAATTGATTTGAATGTTAAATAGAATTTATTTAAATGATTTCGGAATGAAACTTATAGACGAACTTGAATCAATATTTGAATTGTTTTAAATAGAAATTGAAATTGAATTATAAGATTTTGAAACGGAAAATTGGAAGTTTTGAAACAAAAATTTGGAAATTGTTTTAGAAAGACAAATGAAATGTTGATTTACGAATTCTATTTGAAATTGAAATTGATTTGGTTTTTGAAATATATAAACGACCAATCGGTGTAATAATTACGAAAGTTATTAAAGAGACCGGGATCGGTAATGGATATACTCTCTATCTGAACCGAAACCACTTTAATAACTATACGCGGAGTGTTGATCCAGAACGAAGTGGATGGTTTTGATGAACGCGTTGACTGAAGAAAGAGAACGATTTTGGATGACCCTTGACATGACTAAAACAGGAGCCGCGCCGGGCCATTGAGGATCGCCATCTCTAGCGGGCACACTTCTTCGATACCATATCTATTACTTTTGTGATTCGATTTGGGTGCACCCCTCGATTTGGGAGTGTTGTTTCGCGGTGTTGGGGTAGTAGCTGTTATGCCCAACATCAGTCCGGATCAGGCAACTACTAGTATCCTAGTTGGTATCGCCTCATGTACCTTGTCATACTGATTATCCTATTCGCGACCACTACGATTTTGATTTGTACCTTTAGTATATGGATTGCCCTCTGGTGACTTCCGGTTTTGGGGAAACTACGGTCTTGTATATGCTTTTGGGAATAAACAGGTTAAGAGGTGTATGGGCCCTGCTTAACCCTACTTTGATATCTTTATATTACTGATAGACATTATCTACTTAGCGTACATTACTACCTAGTAGATAGTTTAACGGATCCTTAAAGGATGGTTATTCCAAACATCCTTTGAGTTACTTGTATTTCAATTGCTATTTCACTTGAGTTGGATTTATTAAAATAAGAATGTTAATCCTGACTCGAGTGTCTTGTGTTTTTGCTTTACGCTCGGGTCAGACTGAGTGTACCAGTATTCGAGACTCACCTTTGGAGTTGGAGCTTTGCTTGAAGATCCAGCCATCTATTCTGCTTTCAGTATTCGATGATTCCAGTGATGTATTCTGATTTGTATCTGATGTATCGTATTACTCTTCTGTTGTAAACTCTGATGTATTTTTATATATTCATATAGTAGCTTCATGAACTACTATCTCTTTTATTTCCGCTGCATTTATTACTCTGTGTCTGTGATCTGTGATTATATCTATTTACTGTATATGTTCAGTTTTGCCAAATTTAAATTAACAACGTGGTATTTTGAGCAATTCAACTCCGGCATGAGTGTCTACCTATACACTTATAATGGACGCGAATGGTCCAAAATAGCGGGTCGTTACAGTTGGTATCAGAGCTTTGGTAGCTCTAGACAAAACTTAACATATATGGTAAATGTATTTACAGAATCACTTTCATTCGGGTTTCAATCTCTTCTTTTGACTCGGTTCCTTTGAATTTTGGACCGTTCCCTACGGTTCCAAATTTCATTCGTGTCCTTCACTATTCGTCTTCTTTCAATCATGGAGCACCCCATAACTCCATTCTGGATGTTATCTATAATAGATCGGCGGTCTCGCCAATCTTAGAATGATTCGTAAAGGAGTAAACTCCTTTATAATAGACATCGATTTACCAAAGATTTCTGTATCCTCGGTTTACGATGCTATCTATCTCCTGCTATACCTGAATTTTATTTCTCGAGATCGGATGTTGATTTACCTCGGAATTTAGCATCGATCTTAGTATCTAAGTCACGGTCGATCCGGTTAAGGTTGCCCGTAAATTAAAAAGCTTATCCGTCTCCCGATTCTGTTAATATAATATCTTATCTCTTATTCCGAACTTGTCTTCGAATCAAATTTCTCTTTGATTGGAGTCCATCAAAATTTGAAACCCTATCCTTATTTTGAAAATTCATTCCTGTATCGTCGAGCAAAGAAATGTATTTGTAAATTTATATTAAAAATGTTTTCTATATTGTGTTGTTTGAGTTGCTGATGTTGATTTGGGTTTTCGATCGATTCGTCTGATCAACGCTATCGATAGGATTTCCAAAACACTTGAGCAGAGCAAACTGACACAATATTGTTTTCAAATTAGTTTGATTATATTGTAAAAATATAAGTAAAATTTTTTGGAATTTAATAAGTTAATTAAATTGGTTGTTTGAAATGATAATATTTGATTATCATTTATTGTTCTAAATGAATTTATAAATATGGTTTATAAATTGATTTGGAATTTGAAATGAACTTAATTCAGAAATTTGAGAATTTAATTTCCGGTGATTTCGAACTTTGTTTTTAAAATTTTAAAGTATATATTATTGAAAGTATTTTCGAATAGAAATCGTTTTCAAAAAAAAAAAATTTAAATGTTGAAATCAGTGTTCTTCTTTTTGTCGCTGGAAAATAATTTCGGTGATGGCGGCCGCATCATCGACATTCATTTTCGAGTTTCGTAGTGGAGAAACCATTCTGTAGCTTTGCTATGGTTTGTTTTGAAAAATATTTTGATTTGAATTTCTTCAGTATATTTTGATTTACATATATATAGGTATCTTATTTTTTTAATTTAATTTGATTTGATATAAATATATTATATATATCTCTAAATTGTTTAAAGTTAATCAGAAATCTAATTCTTAAATTTTGTTAAAGGCTGATTTTAATTATAAATAAAACCAAAATTTGGAATAAATATTTAGACTTGAATAATTGAATTTGGAAAAATTTTATTTGTATATTGTTCAACTGCATTCTAATACAACTTACCTAAATCGTTCAGAAGTTGAATATGTAATTGGATAATATATAAGATAAAATGATTTTATAAATAAAAATTTGAGTGTTTATAATCAATGTTATACACCTAGATTTTAATTATAAAAAAAATGCAAATAGGGATGATATAATAATAAGTTAATTGAATGAGGTGAATATAATAATTTTGTTCTTAAAGAATTAACAAATTGAAATCAGATCAACTTATGGAAATACCTTAAAATTTAAACCAATTATTGAATATAAATTAATTTAAATTGAAATTTATATGGTTTAAATTAATTTATATGGTTTAAATATATTTAATAAGATATATTAAGTGGAACAAATTTAATAATAATTTGGAATAAAGAAGAATTAAATTTGTTGGATAAAATATGATTGTAATAAGTGACTATTCAAGTTCATGATTTTAGAAATTGTTAATAAAGGATAATTGGATAATAAAAAAAAATGAATAAATGAGATAAATAAAATAAAATTTTGTTTGAAGAAATCTTTTGGTATCAAATATTAATAAATTAAAATTAAAGCAACTTATTGAAATACCCTGAATTTTAAATCAAATATTGAGTATTAATTAAGGTAAATCGAAATCTATACGGTTTAAACTAATTGTTTTATTTTGTATTTCAAATCTGTTTTTCTTTCTGGTTATTTCTATTCTCCTACCTCGTTCCTTTTCGGGGACGAAAAGTTTTGAGTGGGGGAGAATGTAACGACCCGTAAATTTCAACGGTTTTGATAACGTAATTAGTTGAAATTTTGTAAAATTTTAAACGATAAAAATTTTTGAAATAAAAATTTTATATTTGGAATACGTCTAGTTAAACATAGAAATTGGTAAATTTTCGTCCGAAAATACGAAAGTTTATTTCGCGCGTAAATTCACTTCAATTTAATCTGTTAAAAAGCGATAAAAATAAAATGTTTCCGGAACCTAAATATTTTTACATAGAAAAATTCTAAACCATCTTCTGAGCAAGATGTCAGTTGGTCGTTTTTCAAAATTTGGACATCTATTGCTCCGTCGTTCTTATTTTCTGCAAAATAGCAGTATTCTGGTACCGATATCGATTTTTATCGGATGATCGTACCACTGATATCTGAATACCGTTTAGATCGTCTCGTTATGCTGATCTCATCAGCGTATTTATTTGTGTATTTCGAAATCAGGTACGTGATGATATCTATGAAATGATTTCCGTACCGGTACACGTTTTAAACTTGTGGGCTTCCTTGTTCTATTCAGCCGATAGCTTTTATTATTCCTTGAATTCTTGCCAACCTATTGCTATCCCCAAGTAACTTCTGACTTTTACCTTTCTCACATATTCACTTTACTTCACTAATTTCAAAATATTTCACTAGTTTCAAATTATCAAACCCGTTCATATTTCTTCTGGCTCATTTGGATCTCCTTGTTTTTCTTTGTTCATATTTCTTTCACCTTCAAACCTTGCCTTGCCTGTAGGTTACATTCACAAATTATTTTGCCAAGACTTCTTCATCCACCAAGCACGGCTACTCCACATTTCTTCACCTTCCCTCCTTGCGAAATAATCCCGCGTCGAAGCTTCCCCCTCTCCGAGCCTGCCCGCGGCTCGAACGCAACAACGCCCAGATCCAGCCTTCACCGTGTGCCGCACCTGGCCTGCCATGTCTCAACCTCCTCCGACGCATCTTCCTCAGCCGGACCACCTCCGCCTCCTAGCACACCATTCCTCCAACACCAGCCCCGAAGCCAACCCATCACCACCCACGCCACTCATCCACACTGCCTTCCGTTTCCTTTCCTCCACCTCACAGCCTTCCGCTAACACCACCTACCTCATCCTTGCCAATCACCCGAGACAACCCCTTCATAGCCTCCTCCGCGTCCTCTCCGTACGGTCACCTTCCACTCTCGCCCTTCCATCACAACAAGCTACCCAACCGACCCACCTTCCCACGTCCTACATCATCAAGCCCACATGACAGCACCTCCGCATCCCCAGGCTTCGCCCCTCCCCTGTGTTCCGACCAGCAGCTCGTGTAAATCTTGTGTGCGTGTATATAAGGTATTTTATATGCTACGTTAGTACAATTGTTTATAAAGTTTATAATATTTTATTTATATGCATATTTTATATGTTAGATTTTCATAAGCTACAATAGTTTGTTTGTATATGTATCGAATGACAGCAATAAGTATGTATACTGTGAAGACTTAACAATATATATGTTCTACACGTTTTCCTATATATTAGTCATAGATAAGGTAAGTGTCAAAATATATATTTGGAGTGTACATATAGCCTGCACGAATCTTTAGCTATCACGTATGATGTTCTCTCTATTTGTAGGTATGTTTATATATGATTAAAGTAAAAACAAAAATTGTTGTTAGGTGTATAAGTCAGTTACATTATATATATATTTTAGTGATATTTACATGTTAGTTGTATAGAAAAATTGCGTCAGTTGATTTGATATAAGTATATATGTTACACTACATTATTTTGTCTAAGTAGTATATATGTATCATGCACGTAAGTTAAATGGCTTTCAAAATAGGTCGGTTTACATATTTAAGTTGTACTTGTATGTTTTGTTTTTTTTTACAACTTTTCAAACTTGCAGATTTTGTATACACTGCCTATCTTACATCATCTGCATATTTATGGATATAGTAGTTACATTATAATATATATATTTAAGGCTTGTCATAAATTATATGACCTATATTTGCTTGTATATATGCAAAGTTTGAACCATTTATATTTTATGCTATATGATATATGTCCTAAAACGGTTACCCAATGTACAACATTTTTCAAGAGTAGATTTTTATATTAACCCTTATTTGTATAAAATATGTTTAAATATTTATTAGAAAATTTTGGTAAGAAATAATGATATGGAAATAATATATATATGTTTTAAATCTGATATGTATGTTACATTTTAAATTTACTTTAATGAAGGAAAATCGATATAATATTTGTATATTCTTCAATTATATCGAGATGGGTCTAATTCGTTTATCAATTCCTATTTGTCAGCTTGTCCGTCGAATTTGTGCCAATCTAGCTTTGCTTTGAAATTCGTGCTTGGATTCCGTAACTCATTCCATTTTCCAATCTCTCTAGCCTCGAAAGGTGAGCAATCACTCACGATTAACGTTCTTTTATTTATTAAATTTGATTTCAATTGAAACGACAATTGAAATATGCTGCTGTTAGTTAATTACACTGTTATATATGCTATTGCCTGTATCAGTTCACCTGTGACATCTGACACCATTATTTGTTAATTATTTATGCGTTGATAATACAGTTTGGCTGATAATTGATTGATTGTTGATATTTATATTGGACGTTAAATTGTTAATGTTAAAATGATAAATAGTATGAAATTGAACTTGATATAGGATAATTAAATGTTAAATTTGATTAACTGACATTTGTATAATATGACCCCTTTAACTGTTAAATCCATTGACACGTATGATTTGCTTAATTACATTTGAATCACTGAATGTATGTTGTTAAATTGATGATGTATGAAATTGTAAATAGATGACAAGTGAAAAACCGTAATGTAATAATCTTTAATCTACATGAAATGATAGTGTAGATTCTAGAAATAATTATATTAATTCGTACAAATAACAATGCGAATTAATACGGTTATTTCGGGATTATTTGAATTGATTATTGGATTGATATTGGTTGTTGTTATTGCTTGTTTATTTACTTTGACACCATCCCAGTTATCACACTGCAAGTTCCCTTTGATATGTTTTGATTTTGAATTGAATTGGAATCGGGTTGAAATGATAAATACCCAAATTTAACTTTGACTTAGGATAGAAAATTAAATAAAAAACCCGATTGGTCAATAATTTGATTTGAAAATAAACGAAGATTTTATTTGAATAAAGAATATGGTTTTGAAATGAAGTTGAAATTTGAATTTTTGATGAAAGGAAAATGGTAATATTTAATAATCTGAAACAAAAGATTAACAATGTAATCAATGAAAGAATGTTGTTTAATTTGAGAAATGATTGAATTAAGTTTGAAATGATTTAATAATTAAGTTTGAAATTATAATTAAGTTTGAAATTATTAAACTTTGAAATTATTTAATAATTAAGTTTTGAACTATTTAATAATGAATTATTAAATGATTAAATTGAATTGAAATTCTTTAATAAGAAAAATTGAACTTTTGAATAAGTGAATTTTACTTCGTAAAGAATTGAAATTGAGTTTCTTTATTAATTAAGTTTTGGAAAATTATTTAAGGAAGTAAATAAGTGAAATTGGATTTCTTTAACAAAAATGAAATGTGATATTTTTGGAATTAATGTAAGACTTGTAATTGGAGAATTGATTTGACGAATTTAGTTTAATTCAAAATTGTAAGTTTTGTTTTAATGAAGTTGAACTTAAGAATTGATTAAATGAATTGGAAATTTAATAGAAATTGTTTTGAATGATAAAGTAACTTAACGAATATTGAATGAAATCGATAAATGAGTTTAAATTGATTTGAATGTTAAATAGAATTTATTTAAATGATTTCGAAATGAAACTTATAGACGAACTTGAATCAATATTTGAATTGTTTTAAATAGAAATTGAAATTGAATTATAAGATTTTGAAACGGAAAATTGGAAGTTTTGAAACAAAAATTTGGAAATTGTTTTAGAAAGACAAATGAAATGTTGATTTACGAATTCTATTTGAAATTGAAATTGATTTGGTTTTTGAAATATATAAACGACCAATCGGTGTAATAATTACGAAAGTTATTAAAGAGACCGGGATCGGTAATGGATATACTCTCTATCTGAACCGAAACCACTTTAATAACTATACGCGGAGTGTTGATCCAGAACGAAGTGGATGGTTTTGATGAACGCGTTGACTGAAGAAAGAGAACGATTTTGGATGACCCTTGACATGACTAAAACAGGAGCCGCGCCGGGCCATTGAGGATCGCCATCTCTAGCGGGCACACTTCTTCGATACCATATCTATTACTTTTGTGATTCGATTTGGGTGCACCCCTCGATTTGGGAGTGTTGTTTCGCGGTGTTGGGGTAGTAGCTGCTATGCCCAACATCAGTCCGGATCAGGCAACTACTAGTATCCTAGTTGGTATCGCCTCATGTACCTTGTCATACTGATTATCCTATTCGCGACCACTACGATTTTGATTTGTACCTTTAGTATATGGATTGCCCTCTGGTGACTTCCGGTTTTGGGGAAACTACGGTCTTGTATATGCTTTTGGGAATAAACAGGTTAAGAGGTGTATGGGCCCTGCTTAACCCTACTTTGATATCTTTATATTACTGATAGACATTATCTACTTAGCGTACATTACTACCTAGTAGATAGTTTAACGGATCCTTAAAGGATGGTTATTCCAAACATCCTTTGAGTTACTTGTATTTCAATTGCTATTTCACTTGAGTTGGATTTATTAATATAAGAATGTTAATCCTGACTCGAGTGTCTTGTGTTTTTGCTTTACGCTCGGGTCAGACTGAGTGTACCAGTATTCGAGACTCACCTTTGGAGTTGGAGCTTTGCTTGAAGATCCAGCCATCTATTCTGCTTTCAGTATTCGATGATTCCAGTGATGTATTCTGATTTGTATCTGATGTATCGTATTACTCTTCTGTTGTAAACTCTGATGTATTTTTATATATTCATATAGTAGCTTCATGAACTACTATCTCTTTTATTTCCGCTGCATTTATTACTCTATGTCTGTGATCTGTGATTATATCTATTTACTGTATATGTTCAGTTTTGCCAAATTTAAATTAACAACGCGGTATTTTGAGCAATTCAACTCCGGCATGAGTGTCTACCTATACACTTATAATGGACGCGAATGGTCCAAAATAGCAGGTCGTTACAAAAATGGAGGAGGGAATGGGAAATTAAAACTCCAAGCTCAAGTTCTCTTGCAAATCCATCATTCAACTCCAAATTCAAAGAGAAGACATTGATTCAAGCTTGTGATTGTTCTTGCTTTACTTTCAAACTTCATCTCCATCAATTTCCGTGAAAAGGTGAGATTTTTATCTCACATATTTGTCTATAACTATCTTGGATTGTTGGGAATGAGTTCCTATCAATTTAGAATGAACATTTGCATTTGGTTTGGGTTGAAATGGTGAAAATCCCAAATTTTCGTGTGTCTTTGCAATACTGGGCTTAGGTCGTTCGGCCTTGGGAAAGTCATGCCTGCAAAAACAGCTCGTTCCACTTTAGGTCGCTCTAGCGTGGGAAAGTCGCATACGGTATATAGGTTGTTTCCCCTTAGGTCGTTAGACCTTAGGTCGTTCGGCTATTAGGTCGTTCACTAGTCCATAGGTCGCTAGGTCGCTCGGCCTGTCCGATCACTTAGGTCGTTCGGTCTTTGTACCATTTAGGTCGTTCGGCCATGATAGCTCGCCCCTGTCAACTCGTTCCACTTTAGGTCGCGTGGCCCAAGCAACCACTAGGTCGCGCCACGAGATAGGACGCTACATCTCGTGAAGGCTTAGGTCGTTAACTACTTAGGTCGTTCACCCCTAAGTCGCTCGGCCATTAGGTCGTTCCACTATTTAGGTCGCACCCTTTTAGGTCGGCCATGCTATCTCGGCACTAGCTCGTTTCACCTAGGTCGCTCGTCATGCTATGCCTCTAGGTCGTTCGACCTGTTTCCAAGTTAGGTCGCTGGACCCTTTTCCTTAGCTCGACCTTGTTAGGTCGCACCCCCCTGCTGCTAGCTCGACCGAGTTAGGTCGTTCACCCCCTTTAACTCATCGCACCGTGTTAGGTCGCGCCGTCTTAGGTCGCGCCTACTTCCTGTGTTGTATTTTTGTTATGTCGCAGTGGAACTTCCACTTTGATGATTTTGGAATTGATTTCTTTGGCTTTTATTCACGTCATCGAATGTGGACTTTTGTGACCGATTGTTTCTACAATCGTTTTTGTGGTTTGTCACTTTAAAAATATAAAGGTTTCAATACTAGTAATAAATATCAAAACTCTTTCATCAAAACTATTCCAACACTATTTTATTACAAAGCTCTTTTCCTAAACCGTTTTCCAATCTACTAGTATATATAAACCTTTACCTCACTCGCACGAGAAATCTAATTAAACGACTTAGTAAAACGAGTGGTATGAAATACTTGCGTTCACTTCGTCGGTTAATTCTTGGACTTGTTCGATTGAACCTTTTGTGACAATTTTCTAGTGAAGATCTACAGTTTGTTCGTAAATATTTAAGTTAAGCAAGTGGTTATGGGACATGAAGCTAAACTCATATATTTACTAGCTTGGTGTGATTGACACTTCTTGATGATCATGACGATCATTTTTGTGATTTAGACTAGCAATTGTGCGATGTCTCTTTGTCTACGAGGGAGACTAAACCCCGTTTGTGTGATGTTTCTACATCACATATGTGGGGTAGCGCCGCACGGTCTTCGGGCCATTCTTGTGGAGCTTCGGCTCAAAATTAATGATTAGCTACCATGAGATAGCGTCTCGTTTTGTGATACACGTGTTGGTGAGTTTTCATACTCCCGTTTTGTGATAGGCCTCCCCCTTCTTGTGATTTCTGGATTTCTTGTGATGATTTCTGGAATTTTGTGCTTCACCAATTTTCGTGATTTCCATTGATAAGTTTTATCAATTTTTGTGCATTGGTGAATTTGTGTGTCATTGACTTGTTATGAATACAAGTTTAGGGTATGATACCATATTTTATCTTTGAGAAGATTCTTGTGATATTGATTAATCTCTTGTTGATTTTAAATTACATACTTATAGTAGTATGCCATTATGGTTATTAGATGTTCATGCCATATATTTTATTCTATACCATATCATCTGATATTTAGAGCTATACTGATCTGTTTATTATTTTCTTATAAATAATACTCGGGTCAGACCGAGATGTTTCAGGTGCTTCTGCTTGACTTCTCTTCTGGGATTACTCTGACTTTTGGCTAACTACTTAGATTAGTAGTTTTTGGATGTATACATTTGAGATATAGACTCCGTAATGTATACTTATTCTTTTGTATAGCTTGTAGCTATTCTTTTGTATTATCGTGGATGTTTCAGACCACCACTCTGATGTACACTTTCATGTGTTATATATATATATATATTCATATCTTTTTCCGCCTTTGTGATATGGATGTCTGTGACTGATTTGTGTTATGTTTATTTCTATATTTGTTTCCGAGGATTATATACAGCCACTGTGTGATAGCTTTGAGTTTGTATCGGTATGTCGGATTTCCTCCTTAAATGAAATGCATGCTATACTATTTGACATATCGGTGCTCGCACAAAGAAATTACATGGATGGTCGCTCCTCAACAGCCTTATTCTCCGTGCTAGTTGACAGCATTACTCCGTAGTGTTCTTGGCTAGCGTGGGTATAGAGGTGGGGCGTCACAATATATATCAAATATATTCAAAATAATATATCCCATACCACGGGAAAACAATATAATATCGCTAGAAAACCGTAATTCGAGAACGTACCTATTTTTCGGGCAAATAACGCTTATTTTATGAAACCAAATGTAGTAGCAATTGCTTCCATAACCTGTATTTCACTTATACAATCTAGAAGAGTTAATAATTATATAAAAGAGAAATATTTAAGTTGTTTCAACTAAATAACAAAACAAATCAATACAACATAACAACAATCACTTGCAACCAACAGCACAAACATCATTTTCAGCAAAGAAATCAATCATCCATTCCTAGCAACCAAAACAAATGTTTGTTCGGATTCAGAACTTCTAATCATATAAAATGATAAATTAACCACTAAGTAAACCATACACTCAACAGTCATAGATAAAACTTTATAGATAATTTGTACATCTTATACAAAATAGAAGTACCTTTCCCAACCAATCCATAAGCCAAACAAACAATACTTTCAAATAATATTTAAGTTTTATTCTTATTACTCTTTTTTCACATTATTTACTGTTCATTTTCATTTGTTCATACAATGCTTGTTTAACTTCTTTACATTTATCACTTACAAAATTCAATTTCCATTCATTTATATAATACCCTTTTTCTTTTCATTATTATAGATTCATTGCTTAAATAAGTTGATTTTATTTCAATTATTGGATTATACATTATTGGGTAAGTTCCTTTACAATTCAATTCACCATTTATAGATTATTTCTTTTTTACATTCATTCTTCCATATATAGTATTATTGAATATTAACACCATTTCTAAATCATTTCAATGGTTTCTGAAGTTATAGCCATTCAATTTATAAAGTATTCACTTTAATTATAAATGGCTTCAATATTAATTCAAGTTTATAATTATTTAATTACAGTATTCACCTTTACCGTTAAATCTGATTATAAATAGTTTAAAATGTTAACCTAAGTTTATAATCATTTTCTTACATTATTCACTTTTATTACATTTAATTAATTGCATTTCAAACTATTAATTTTTAGTTTATAACAATTTATAACATTAGAATTCTTATTTATAGAAGTAATTCCATTGAACACTTTCATTTTTCCAAGTTTTACTTGCATGATATTCTATTACATATTTTTATTAACATTTCAACTTTTTAATATTTTGGTAAGTTATATATATATATATAATATCTTAAGAATGCAATTGAATATTTTCCAAGGTTTCTCTTATTTATTTAGTTAACAAAATGTTCAATAGTTACAATTTCTTATTTTCCTTTCCTTTTTATTTACAGTTTTCAAAATTTCAGTTTCTTATCTATTTCATTAATCATTTTAACATAAAATTTCTTATTTTCATCTTAGAAGTTTCCAATTATTAATATAGTCAAGATTCCATTCATTACCATAATTTCAATTTCTAACTTTCAGAAACTAAAGAACTAAGCAACCGGGTTGCATTTTCAATCATTTAAAATAATATATATCTACTCATAACTCACACACACACAGATATATATATATATATATAAAGTCAAACTTCAGAATTTAAAATTTAGATTGGTTTATCAAAACGGATGTGCAGTATAACTACTAAAGTAGTCTTTCCACTTCGAAACTCGAAAATGAACGTCGATGATGTGTGCACTCATCACCGAAATTATTTTCCAGCGATAGAGAGGGGAATACAGAACTTACTTCCTTTAAAATTTTCTTTTTAAAACATTTCTTTCAAATCACCTTGTAATATTTATATCAGTAAATACTTCCAAATAATATTAATATTATATTCCAAAATCTTTCGAAAGAAATTTTCAAAATCCCGGAACTTAAGTTCTAAATTTTCCAATTTATATTTATTTTACTTACAGTCTCATTTTTCAACCAATATTTATAAAATTTCACTACCTAACAAACAAATATATAACAACCAACTATATCATTTGTAAAATTTATTATTTTATATACAAAATATATAATAGGCAAAATTATTTCATTTAACTATTTTTCAAAGCAAATATTGTGTCGGTCTACCCTATTAAGCGTTTAGAAATCCCTATCGATGTCATAGTATACTATGCACCGACCAGAATTTATAAATACAAAACGGAAAAAATTAACACAATACAAAACCTTTTATAACACTAACAAATATGCTCTCTTATATATATACACTCAACGGGTCATTCTAGGGTATTGCTACCCCATTTTATATGTGTCAGACCCCACAAAGCTAAGGTTATCGCTAAACCTCGCTCTGATACCAACTGTAATGACCTGCCTTTTTTGGACGTTTTAAGAAGACACACGTCAGACCCAAACCATTCAAAAGGGCAGATTGTTATGGTGTAAATAAGAAAAAGCAGAGAAAGAAAGGAAACAAACACAGAATCTCGCAACGGAATGATAAAATATAATAATCAAATAACAGTTCATGAAGCTATTTTATAAATACATTTGACTATTCTTTTACAACAAAAAATTAGAGTTACAGAAACAGGAATAAATAAACAAATGCAGTAGAACAACATGATGCAGTGGAATACATGTAATAAGTAATAATTGTACAAATCTTCGTCTTCATCCTCCAGAAAGCAATCTTCGATAACTGAAAAGCACAGACTGACCCGAGCGAATTGAAAAGACAAAACACTCGAGTCATAACTAAAAGACAGTTAAATCAACAGTAAATAAATATGAGTGTAATGACGTCAGAGATGTTTATGGGGTTTGACATCTCCTATCCAGTGTCTAACGTGAGTGCAATAACTTAAGAGATGTTCATGATTTCCATCTTCTAAAGATCCATTAAACTATCTACTATATAGTACAATACGCTATTATAATACATCTACAATAAAGTAAAGTATTAAAATAGCATTAAGGCGTTACCCATATTCCCCTTAACACATTTTTATATATTCCCATAGTTTATACATTACCGTAATTCCTCCGTAAACCGGAGGGCTATCAGAGGGAACTCCATAGGTATTGTACAAACCAAACTCGTAGAAGGTGCTTTAGGGCATGTGAACACGGCACTCGAAGCAATGCCAGGGTAGATATATCAATTGCACTCCAGGACATGTGGTAACGCATAGCAGCTACTACCGTCCACCTTGGACAGTCTCCCATAATCAAAGTCAAGGGTGGCCACCAAATCAATCACAAAGTCAGGATATAGAATCGAAGAAATGTGCCCGATAGCAGGAATGACCTCACTTGGCCCGGTATAGCTCATGTTTTAGTCACATCTAAGCTGACTCACAGCAGTCAGGGTCACGTCGATACCTCATACAGAAATCGTTCGCCAAACCATCCTACTTCATTTTTGGAATTTCCACCATGTACACAGTTGTTAGTGGTTTTCGGTATTGGCAGAGAGTATGACAACATCTGATCCCGGTCTCTTTAACAACCAACCGCTTATTTCACACCGGATGGTTCTTTTACATTTCAAAAGTCAATTCACAATTGATATCAAATTATCATATTTTCAAAACCATATCATTTTCAAATCATATTCACTTTCCAAATCACATTCACTTCCAAAATCATATTTACTCAAATATGTCGTTTCACAAAAGGTATCATTTCCAAACTCCATCTTAGGTTGTGTCCATCATCAAGGATTTAAATATAAATACTTTAACTTTACACAGTATGAAATTTAACAAAATAGTTTAGGTAGTCAAAAATAGTTTTAATAGTTTTAAAAATAGTTTTAAATAGATTTAAAATAGTTTAAATAGTAAAATAGATTTAAATTTTATTTAATTTAGATTTAAATTGATTTAAATAGGTTTAAAATGGATTAAATAGATTTAAATTATATTAAATAGATTTTAAATAGATTTAAATTATATTAAATAGATTTATTATATTAAATAGATTTAAAATGGATTATATAAATTTAACTAGTGATGCATTTTATACATAAGGGAATTGATAAGTTATGATACATGTATGATCATTATTGTCCTTACAATTCTATCTTTAAAACTATAAACACATGAAATTGTTATTCAAGAATCACTGTGAACAGTTTTGGCATTATATTAAAACAAAATAAATTATTAAATTATACATTTTTTGGATTATGGCAATGACATCTTATTGCAACTTTATAGTAATTTATGTAGCAAATTTTAAGTAGAATACTGTTACACACACATATATATTCAAGCACTTGTAATGCCCACATGTAGCTTAGCTAAAAATATTAGTACCAATTCGAGGTATAGCCAAAAAAAAATCACAGTGGATGACAGACCCTGTTAATGGACTCTTTCTCATATAGCTTCTCAATAGACATTCTTTATTAACTGTTCTACTCAAATTAACATTAAATCCAAATTTCATAGTACTTCAAAATACAGATCCCGCTATTAAAACTAAGACAACTTAGCTACTTCTTAGTAATGCTCCTCTTCTTCTCCTATACTCTGCAAGGTGCTGCATGTCTTCCGCATGGGAACTTCATCATTTGCAAAGTCAACAGGTTCAAAAAAATGTCAAAATGTGAGCATGTATGATCCTTAGTCTAAAGATGGAAGCTGGATAGTATCAAGTAATGTCCATCTCTCCCTGATGAAAGATATAATTAATAACTTCCAAAAAATTGCCATCAACCTAGAACATTGTAGCATTATTATTAGTATAGAAAAATATATATGATTTAGGTACTTTTAAAAAGAAAGAAATAGCTAGATGAAATCATATTAGAATACAAACTGTTGTATGCTAAACAGCAAAAATAGTTGCAACGTAGTTCTATCTCAGTTGTATGGATATTTCACTCCTAACCAGATATTTCCTAGCATTTACAATACTCCCAATTGCACTCGGCACAAATGATGATCCAAACTACAGCCTAGATACATATGCACCAGGTGGAGCAACAGAAAAGAACGTTCTTAATGTTCTCGGAAACATATGTGCATTGACATCTGTTGCTCTAGGTTACAGTTATTCTACAACAATGGAGGCCCCTTATGTGTCCGGGATCTTTAGCTGCTCAACTGATCTTCAAGCTGATGAATGTAATTCGTGTATCAGTGATTCTCTGGATGACATTGAGTCGGAATGTCCTTACTCTATTTCAGTTAGTAAAAATGTGGACGACTACAGTGTGTTCTACAATGCACAACCGTGAGTTTATGTGCTGATATGAGCGTTTGGAATAATTTAATTTTCTCTTAAATAACTGAAAAGTCAACCTATGTAATTTGATTTTACAATTAATATAATATTATTTACATAAACCATGTTTGATGTCAAAATTTATTGACTCCCATCAAGCCTATGAGTTATGGCTTTTCTAAGATGTATATCTATTATAAAATAGTTCATTAAAATGAAGTTTCTAACTTCATGCAGTATATACTATATAGTACCAGAGAGAACATTATTTCATTTCAGCTTTATTGTTTCAGCAAATTACAACTTACCTTCATAGGCTATTTCATGTATAAAACCAAACTGCAAATCTATATTTTATAAGTGCCTTTGAGTTATAATAATCTCTGTAATTTTGACCTCACTTTCTCAGTAAGATTCCATCACAGAATTTTACCAGTCGTAGACCTTGGAATGCATTTCACAAAGGTTACTTTCCTCAGCCTCTTAAATGGTGCAACCTGTTGAAAATATAATAAAATAAATAGAAGTGATAATACAGAACAGTCTGAACTATAGAAGGGTAGATAAATTTTGTGATTAACTCTGCCCAATTATTATTGATGTCAATTGTATATATTTAACTCGAAGCTTCATAACATGATGGGCTACTCAGCCTACTCTCCTGAATTCGAAGTTGAACAAAATATCAACTTGCTTTGGCTTTGATAGAAAGAAGAAAAATACTAATGTGAGAAACCAATATACCCCTACCCTCACAGCTTAAACAAATGTTTCAGACCTTTGACATGCAAGATTTCTATTTTCTGAAATTTTATGTTAAAAGAAAATCTAAAATGGAAAGGCTATAAAATTGTATTAATGGTACCTGACCTGCTATGAACTTTTGGACATCCGTTTCCATTAGTGAACTGTTTGCGGTCCACACAAAATATGCAATTGGAACCTCACCAGCTTCAGCATCAGGAAATCTGGGATCAAATGCAGAGTATATTATAACTGTTACTGTTCTGTATTGACAAATGATATATATGTTAAAGTAGTGATAGTTTAACATATAAAGCTTAGTTCCCTGTTTGATAAATTTAGTACATATTTATATATGAGTAAAAAAAATATGATCTATAATATAAAAGTATTTGCAATTTTTTTTAACATAAATCATTAGATTAAATATCAAAAGACAAATACATCAAGAAATAGCCACAACCTTCTTGTTGGCTCCAACCTTAATAAAGTGAAATGGAAAAAACTTTATTCAATAAAACTTGAAAATAAACTTATATATTTCCTAATGTATAAATGCCAGGGAAAACCTATTTTCCTAAAACCTTAGACTGGAAATTTTATTTTTCCCTGGAATTTAAATTTTCCAATTTTCTACATAGTTATATAAAGGGAAAACCTTGTAACGGTATTTTGGTCAGTGAAAAAATATATAAACAGCATAACCAACTTTAACATTTTTTCCTCATTATAAATTTTATCGCTAAATTTTTTTCACTTAACCAATTATGATTTATGTGTGATATTTTTTCCTTTTAACAATTCCCCAAGGAAAACCTTATTTCCTAAGCTTTTGTGGGATTTATATGTCCTAAAATATATGTCTCATAATAAATCTTATATTGATGTATACATCTTCTCAAATTATTGGAAAAAAATATTATCATTTAGGAAATTTAATGATGGATGAGCATGGTTTAAAAGATTGGAAGAAAGGTTGGCGGAGTATACCCTAAGACAAAAAGGAAAAAAATATAGGAAGAAAAAAAGAAGAAAAAAGTGTGCATCTTCATAGGTGATGCGATATGAGTTTTCAATTTTGTCTAAAATTTAAGAATCTATGAACCAAATTATATCAAAAAGTGCTTGTTAAAAAAGAGATTGTATAAACCACACAAACCCACAAAACAACTTTTACTAAAGAATGGATTTGATTTATAAAAATCAAATAACAAAATTCAAGGAAATCAAATGAAATAGAATAAAAATAAATTTCCTAAAGCAATCTCTTTGAGTTGATCAATGATATTTCAGTGAACTGGTTCTTAGTCTAGATAGAACAAAGGGATCTAACAAATACTATAATTCAACATTCAACTAAAACGTAAATAAATATTTTTTGCACTTACTAAAACAAAAAGTGAACTGCACCAGGTTAATATATTATCGATAAATCTTACTAATGTATAGAGAACACTTAAATTTAGATGTTCATGTCAAATAAATTAAGGTAGATAATAATTCTATTCAAGGTTGACATTAGGGTTCAAAATAATTCAGGTCACTCACAATAGAAGTAATCTTCATAATCACTCAAATCTATATTTATTCATAAAGGCAACTGTGTTATAAGTGCACCCTTCGTTCATACATCAATCATTAAGATATGTAATAAAACATGTAGGAGAAGCCGAAGCATGCAAACCTTGTGTTCTTTAAACATAAGCAATAAGCTTTCCTAATTCTATTTACTGTCCCACCTGTCAACACTACAAATAATAAATGGACAAAGGCCTTAATAAAATAACTTATAAAGAAAAACATAGATATAGAAAACAAATAGTCTGAGAGTATTTTAGACAAAATCTAAAGGTTACTATAGTAACAGACAGCATCATATTAGCAAATATAAGAAAATGGAATCAAAGATAAACAAATAACACCAGAAGGACATAGGTGAGACAAATAAACTAAATTTGCTTATACGCACCTTATATATATAATCAAAACTGCATTATTTTAACTAAAAGATGTAACATGCACCCACAACTTGATTTTTGTTAAAAAACTGAGAAGATACACAACCTTGCAATCCAATATCTATAGATATAAAAGAAGATTGAGCTTGTATTGTGATAAAGTAAAATATATTGTCTAGCATATCGATATGAAAAGTTCTTAATATAATACCTTTGAGTATCATCTCAAATTTTATCCAATGGCTTTTGCACGTCATCTGATTTTCTTGTGAGTTCCTTTAAGTCATTCGCATTTATATCATTTTCATCATCTTTTCCATTATATGATTACAAAAATAGCAGTGAACAATCTAATGTAGCAAAGTTCTCAGATTGATGAGTGACAATGGTATATTCTCGGAAATGGAAAGATGCCCAAAACTATACCGGCCTACAAAACAGTAGGCTACCAGAAGGAATCAGATCGAGAATGTTTTTTTATCGATGTATCCAAATTGGCATCGATGGCCATAGGAGAAAAAAACACAAAAAAGAGCAATTTTTATTAGAACCACAACAACATCAACATATTAACAACGGAATCAGCATCGCAAGCAGCCTTGTCTATATAAATTTCTGGTACTGAAATCGAGTGCAGCAACGGGCTTTAACTCTAGCATCTGAACGAACTTCAAAGAGAGCATTGCTATAAATTCGTATTTCGTAATGATGAATTCCATCTTAGAAGAACTCTAGCATGCGGCGTCAAATCTCATGCATCGCGACGTCTCAGGCGGTTGTAGCGCATCATGATTTTGAAGGCGATTGATATTTGGTGTCGTCGGGATGTGGAAGATCAAAAGCGCCATTGCATGGACTTGATTTGAATTTAGGGTTAGATAACCTGATTTGTGGACCTAACTTGAAGCTGAAGAAGGGGGACAGTGATAAACGGTAGTAATATAGAAAAGGATAAAAACGCGACTGTTCGGTTCAGGAAATTTTTGGAGGACCTATGCACTATTGAAACCAAACTGACATTAGGGTTCAAAATAATGCAGGTCACTCACAATAGAAGTAATCTTCATAATCACTCAAATCTATATTTATTCATAAATGTGATTGTGTTATGAGTCCACCCTTCGTTCATACATCAATCATTAAGACATGTAATAAAACATGTAGGAGAAGTCGAAGCATGCAATCCTTGTGTTCTTCAAACATAAGCAATAAGCTTTCCTAATTCTATTTACTGTCCCACCTGTCAACACTACAAATAATAAATGGACAAAGGCCTTAATAAAATAACTTATAAAGAAAAACATAAATATAGAAAACAAATAGTCTGAGAGTATTTTAGACAAAATCTAAAGGTTACTATAGTAACAGATAGCATCATATTAGCAAATATAAGAATATGGAATCAAATATAAACAAATAACACTAGAAGGACATAGGTGAGACAAATAAACTAAATTTGTTTATACACACCTTATATATACAATCAAAACTGCATTATTTTAACTAAAAGATGTAACATGCACCCACAACTTGATTTTTGTTAAAAAACTAAGAAGATACACAACCTTGCAATCTAATATCTATAGATATAAAAGAAGATTAAGCTTGTATTATGATAAAGTAAAATATACTGTCTAGCATATCGATACGAAAAGTTCTAAATATAATACCTTTGAGTATCATCTCAAATTTTATCCAATGGCTTTCGCACGTCATCTGGTTTTCTTGTGAGTTCCTTTAAGTCATTCGCATTTATATCATTTTCATCATCTTTTCCATTATATGATTACAAAAATAGCAGTGAACAATCTAATGTAGCAAAGTAATTCAAAGATATATTCTCAGGTTGATGAGTGACAATGGTATATTCTCGAAAATGCAAAGATGCCCAAAACTGTACCGACCTACAAAACAGTAGGCTACCAGAAGGAATCAGACCAAGAATGTTTTTTTATCGATGTATCCAAAATGGCATCGATGGCCACAGGAGAAACAAACACAAAAAAGAGCAATTTTTATTAGAACCTCAACAGCATCAACATATTCACAACAGAATCAGCATCGCAAGCAGCCTTGTCTATACAAATTTCTGGTACTGAAATCGAGTGCAGCAACAGGCTTTAACTCTAGCATCTAAACGAACTTCAAAGAGAGCATCGCTATAAATTCGTAATGATGAATTCCATCTTAGAAGAACTCCAGCATCGGCGTCAAACCTCATGCATCGCGACGTCTTAGGCGGTTGTAGCGCATCATGATTTTGAAGGCGATTGGTATTTGGCGTCGTCGGTATGTGGAAGATCAAAAGCTCCATCGCATGGACCTGATTTGAATTTAGGGTTAGACAACCTGATTTGTGGACCTAACTTGAAGCCGAAGAAGGGGGACAGTGACAAAGGGTAGTAATATAGAAAAGGATAAAAACGCGACTGTCGATTCAGGAAATTTTTGGAGGACCTGTGCACTATTGAAACCAAACTAACCATTCGTACCATAGAGATATAAATTTGAAGACGGTTCAGTTGCCAAAATTCAAGAGGGCTTGTGTACTCTTAAAATTGAACTCACTAATAATATAATAGTATAGAGTAGTTTAAAAATTGGTAAAAAGATTTAATTGGATTAAATAGGTTATAATAGGTTAATATAAATTAAAATAGTTTTAATTTGATTAAAATAGTAAATTTAATTAAAATAGTTTAAAATAGATTTCAAAGTTATATCTGACATTTCAATAACTCAGTTCCGATAAATTCATTTATATTTGACACCTCAACTTTGAAATTCAAATTTAAATCTTTTGAACAATTCATTAAATCAATTCCAATTTCAACATTTACACTTGTACTTTAGAAAAATAATTCAGTTTATATAAATCAAATTTCTATTTCGAAATACCAGTTAACTGAATTCAAAATTTAAAGATTCAAAAATCATTTAATTTAACCAATCCGGTGTCCGTATATAATTTTCTACCCTATGGTCAAGTGATACAGATATTTATCATTTCAATCCGCAATTTAAAATTTTACGGTTATATATCATTTCAAACCGCAATCCCAAATTAAACAAAATCTATAAAATCGCTCGAGTCTATCATTTCAACTCATGACGATTTTTCCTTAATCTATAGATCATTCGGGTATGTATCATTTCAACCCATAGGGAACTTGCAGTGTTATAACAATATAAAATACAACATCCAGTCATCCAATATCAATAATCAAACATCCATCACAATCATCATCCAAATCAATCAATTAACATCAATAGATAACTGATAATCAATAACAGGTATTAAATTGACAATTTAAATTCAATATTAAATTAAACGATGATTTAATGCAATAAAATTCAAATTTAACCAGAATGACAATTTTTAACATACCAAACATCAATCAATTTATTTCTAATCACATCATAAATTTGACTTAACTAACATAAGGTAGTTTAGTAATTGTGAGTGGGTCAAAACACTCACCTTCGATTTAAAATCGAAAATAAGCCCCAAAATTGAACAGCCTCAGAATTCGTCCAAACCAGTATCATAATGTCCATAATTTTAATACGATCCCAGCGGAATAAACCGTGCATGAATTCGAGTTCGTATGTAAAAGATATTGAAGTTAAAATATTCGAAAATTGAATTTAAATTAAACAAACAAAAAAATGAACATACCATAGCCACGTCATCATTCAGCACATCCCCAGAAGCCCTAGCATCGGCCATAGCATGCAAATTGAACAGCAGCCGCCTCCCACACTTTCGACGTCGCCGCTGCTTGACACAATCGCGGCCACGCTCCCATCACCCGCAGTCGCGCCTACCTCGCCTCCGCCTCATCCACGACCCACGCGGCCCACACGAACGTCAATAGACCCCAGCCGCCGCCATGAAAATTCCAACCCTATTTGAATTTTAAGCGACGATCTGACAGTTGAACCGACGAACGAGCCATGCCGATGGACAGCGCGCGACACTCTCCACACGATGGTATAATCGATTTGACGATCCATCGATGTTAATCGACGCGCGATGAATGGCCAAGAATTATTCCTCGAATTACGGACAAACAGAAACCCAAATCGAAAAACTAACTGCAGATTTGACTTGCGCTCGTCGAGTGCTTCAAATCGATATATAATTTGATATGGTTTGGAGGAGTTTGATTTTTCGATTTGATTTTGATTTGCAATTGAATTTGGAATTGGTTTTGGTTTGTCTTCCATTGGGAAGAGAGAAACCGATAGAATTGTACGTACAGACAATTGGAATAAGAATTAGTTAGGGTTTATAACATGATATTTATAGGCAGATCAGAAATAGAAATGAATGGGCTAGATCGATTTGAAAGTTGAACGATAAACGACCCGAAAAGCCCATTTCATTCCCGAAACGAAAATGGGTCATTCCATATATCAAAATAGATGTTTTCCATAATTTTGAACTCAATGGAACAGGTTTCAAGTCCTAATTCCATCGTATAAAGAAGTTAGCTTAGAAATCAGCTTATTTCAAATTGATTTCAATTGAATTTTATTAAATTGATTTCTACGCGTTTCGAGTCCGCACGGTTAAACGACAAGTCCGATCACAACGAAACTTGAAATCCTATATAATTCACCATTACGGATCCGATGAAACTGGTTTTGTCGAAATCCGAGATAGTGGCCAAAATGGCTATTTTCACATTAATGAAATAAATTAATATTAAATTAATTAATCACTTTTTAATTCGATATTTATAAACTAACAAGTTTCATCATTATTGATTGCATAGACATTTACAAAAATAAAATACGAATTTTTATGTCAATTCCATGTTAATTATTACACTAGTTACCATGTTCAATTTCAACTGTAACTAAATCCAATTAATTAAAATTTAATTCCAATAAATTGATTTAATTTGGTTTCATTCATTATATTCAATCAATTATTACTCTAATAACATAGTTAACATTTGTTTATATCTTACTTTACTAATATGCTATAATTCCATCTTTTATTTGTATTAACTACTATATTCAATTACCTTGAATTTTGCCAATTCTTCACATTAATTAAATTGAAATCCCAATTAATTTATTTATCTTGGTTTCATTCCTTTATTAAATCAATTATCACCTTATGAATATAATTAACATTTCTATTCATTTTATTACATTCACAAATTGGCAGTTATTGTCTTAACTCACATAAATGTAACATTTAATTATATTTATTTGCAATTGATTAAATATATTGGTAACAAACAACAATTGTCACCATTACTACATTTAATCACATTTGTAAGTTTATTATTTACAAATAATTGTTATGACGGCTACTACCCCACTACTATTATCAATTACAATTAATTACACCTTATTTCATTAATTAATCAATATTTTAATTTTAGTTGCTCTTTTAATCAACTTATCCATTAATACATACATTACTATAATTTATTTACAACCTATATCAATTATAATTCTTTAATTCCTTTAATTAATTGGAATTACATTTAAAGCAGTTATCAGTTACCTTAAATAAATACTATTTCACTTTATTTCAGTTATATTCTTATTATTAAATAACAAATTTTTATTTCATCCAACATTAAATTACAAAACTTTATTAAATTAACAATTTTTAATTATCGAAAATTACGGGTCATTACATCCTACCAGGCATGTTGACACCACCTTTGTTTTCAGTGATACACACACACATGTGTGCTCTCCCCTACTTTAGAGGATCACACATTTCTCTCAAAAAAATTAATTAATTTATACTTAAAATAATTACACACTTGACTAATAATTTATTTAATAATTAACCTTATACTTAATTAATTAATAATAAATCCTATACTTAACTCATAATTAATTACAAATTAATCTTGCCAAATCAAAAATTAATTAAAATTAATCTTACTTTAAAACAAAATTAATTAGTAGTAAATCTTCACTTAATTATAATTAATAAACCCCGATTAATACTTAATTAATTATTAATTATCAAAACTTAATTAATTAAAAATTAATTATTAATTAACTTTCTAAAACACCATTATTAAGTTTATAAAATATTTCAAAAACACTTTGAAGTATGAAAACTAAATTTTCAAAAAAATCCAATTTTTTTTTTCGAAACTACATCCATAGCGACTATCGCTACGGATGCAGTAACATGAGTTTGTTTTTTTCAAGTTACTAACTTTCTAGTTCTCCACTTCTAACTTTATTTCATTTTAAACCATAAGGAAAAGTTTAGAAACTAAAACAAAGTTTAACTTTAAAGTATTAAAAACTTAAATACTTTAAAACCATTTCCTTCCGAAGAATCTCCTTTTAACATCTCAATGTTAACATATAAACATACCATATCATAACCAAGTTCACATTCATATCATGTGCAAACTTACAAGCAACATCAAATCCTAAGTTTGTAAACTATATCAAAACCAAGGTTTACAAATGTACAACAATACTAAGGTAGACTTTATTCAAGTCCACGTTTTCCATCTCGATGTGAGAAATGCAGATTACGGATCTTAAGGCTAGTATAAACACTAGAGGGGGGTGAATAGTGTTTTAAGGAATTACTAATTCTTTTCGAGTTTATATTGATTTGAACACAAATGTATACAATATTCAGACACAGATATGATCACACATTCAAACACAGACGCAAATATAAAGTAAAAGCAATAAAGGAAAGAACACACCGGATTTTATACTGGTTCGGAGTTACCCTACATCCAGTCCCGCACACAAGTACATATTTCCTTTCAAATGCAATCTTTACAATTACAACCCTCGATTTCAAGGCCACGAGGTACACCACTCCAGATTCACAATCCTCTGGGTAGAGATACTTGATTTCCCGAGCAACAAGTTCACCCAATTGATTTCCTAGGCTACAATCACACCTTTTCTCACTTGATTGATTTCAAAGGCTACAATCACACCTTTTCTCACTTGATTGATTTCCAAGGCTACAATCACACCTTTTCTCGCTCGATTGATTACAAAGAAGCCTATAACTCTGAATAGCACTAGGATCTTGTTGAGATAGTGATAGAGAATCAAACCAGAAATGATCTAGTTAAATTCAATGGTGATTTCGGCAGAGTAATGGTAAGAATATATATAAAGAAATGTAGAAGAAGAAGAGGAGTGAAAACCATAAAAATATATTTGAAAATTCGTTGAAAACATCCCTTATTTATAGAAGAACAACAGCCATGTCCATTCGTGAAAGGTTATGGCGAATAGACACTTCTTTTGAAATTCAAAATTTTGAAACCAACTGCCACTATGTCGACATGGGTATCTTGGGTATGTCGACATCCCAAAGGAAATTTTGGTGATTTGTTTTTCTTTGAAAATTACTTCTATCTTATATTAAAACTATTTAAACTTTATAAATATACTTAACTATAGTTAAAATATATAAGTAAATATAGAGAATAATATATATATATAATTTTACTATAATTTCATATTTAAATCTTAAATATAAATATTAAAAGTTAAGTACATTATAATTAAAGATAGTTTGAAACAAACGAAGTTTAAAACAAGAGTTTATTTAAAAACAAAAACAAAGAATATTTTAAGGCTAAAACATCTTTTTGAAAATCATTTGAAAAGATAATTTTTAAGGCTAAAACATTTTGAAAAGCAGTTTTGAAAATCATTTTGAAGTAGTTTTGCAAGCTTCTTCCTGCAGAATATCTCATCACATCAGGACTTGAGAACTTGTACAAAACCAGGTTCGTGGGTTTGTAAGCCACTTGTCGTAGGTTTGTAAGCTATTTGTCGTGGGTTTGTAAGCCACTAAAAAGGTAGAAATGGGTTCCATCCCAAATGAAATATAGAATGAAGATTTCAATGCTATTATGAAGTTTTAACATAAATCTAGACTCAATACTTATCTTGAAATCTTGAAATCTTGAAATCTTGATAATCTTGATACTCATGAGTCTTGAATCTTGATATCTTCGATCTTGAGTTCATCAGTTCTTGAATCTCTACACTGTACAGTCTTCATTCTTGGTACCTGCATGATTATATTCTGCATATACATATATATATATATATATATATATATATATATATCTAAACTATAATGTGAGCATTTATATTTTATAACAAGTCCTAAGGTTGTTGTCATCAAAACCATCATCTCAAGGACTAACAATCTCCCTCTTTTTGATGATGACAACCTATGTTTATAAAATATACTTCACCTTCACTATAACTCCCCCTAAAACTAATAACTCCCCCTTAATCTATGCCTAACTATCCTATTTTATAATTCTCCCCCTTTGTCATCAACAAAACCATCCTAAAACCATAAAACTATAAAACTCCCCCTTAAACTAATACTAGAACAAAGTATAGTAAATGGAATGTGAAAGACATTAACATAATTATATTATAATTATTCAATACATAAATATGTATAAGTATATTTCAGACAATCCAACCAACACACACATCAAATCCAATCATGTCAAACAAGTCAAACAAGTCAATCAAGTCAATCAATTCAAACAAGTCAATCAAGTCAAACAAGTCAATCAAGTCAATCAATTCGAACAAGTCAATCAAGTCAAACTAGTCAATCAAAACATACCAAACAAATCAAAAACTAATAACCCATACTATAAGACAATACTATAAACTCCCCCTAAATAAAATACACTTGTTATGTGTACATGTATGCAATATGTTGTTTGTAATGCAGTATGAAATGTATGACATATGCAATGTAGCATGAGATGATATGCAGAATGAAGTGCAACTTATGATGCAAATGATTATGATATTTCATGCATTGTAATTTATGATGTAATATGCAATTAAATGTGATATGAAATAGGATGCATAATGATATGTAATATGTAATAAAATGATAATAAAGTAAAAGAAATATGTAGAATGATATGATGATGTATAATATGGTAAGAGATATGCAGATTATAAGATAAACATGAGTGATATGTAATATTTAATTGACAAGCATATATATATATGTGTATGTATGCATGTATATATGTATACATATATCAAACTATTTATTATAAATCACTTCAACTAAACAAAGGTAATACACACCAATTACTAGACTTAGGTTAAGGGAACTAATGAATGGGACTGAAAGAGTAGTAAAGAAAAGAGTTTAAAGGTAATAAATGATATCAAAACTATAACATATTCATGAAAGGTAGTAATCAAACTCAATATCAAAATCAAATTTCTAAGAAATATGGATTTAAACTATATATATATGATCAATATGGGTTTTTAAAAATCAATACCCTCCTTATTTAATTTCTTTAAATTAATTTTTTTTAACTTAATTGTTTTTTTAAGAATCCAAACTTCCATGTTTATAAAATACTTAACTTACTAATTAAAAGCTATATAGTAAATTATTATTAATTAAAATATTTAAAAACATGTTTAAACACCTTTTAAAAAAATATCATAATGAAATATTAAATAAAATAACAAAGATTGAAAAACTAAAATAAACATGTGTTATATTAAGGCCTCTTACATTAAAAATTTTAGTTAATTAAAAAATATTTAAACATGAAATTAATTTTAAAATATTCTAATATAAGTTAGAAAATAACTTTAAAAAGAATATAGAAAAATACTTAATTTAAATATCAATTTTACATAGTTTAAAGTTTCAAATAGAAAAGACAGCATTTACAGAATGCTATAAAAAGTTTTTACAGTAAAATATATTCAAAACATTATAAAACAGAACCTGCAGCATTTAACAAATGCTGTGAAAAGTTTCTGAAACATTACAGCGTTTGATAGTACAGTAATGCTATAAAAACGAATTTGCAGTGCTTAAAAAACATTAACAGAAGCAAAGACAACATTTCAGTAATGTTATCTAAAGTTCTGGATCTGTTTTTAACATGATTTTGCACTAATTTTACGACTAGATTTTGACATGTAAATAATTAATTTTTCACCCAATTTTTTATAGTAGTTAATATAATTAAAGTAAATAAAAAAATAAAGGAAAATAATGAAAAAAATATATATGTGTAAAAACACTTGGCATTATGCATGTAAAAATGCTTTTAATAAAGAACAAGTGTAATGACACGTGTCATTTTGCATGTATGTCACTTTCGATTTATATGACAAGTGTCATGTGATGTGGCACAATCTTATTAAATAAAGAAATCTATAAATAGAGCCTTATTCAAACATTCTAAATTCATTCTATTAATTTCTTAAAGACACAAAATTAGTATCTTAAAAGAAATAGAGTATGAGAAGTAAAAACAACATTAGAAAAGGTTGAAATCACAAATGAAGGTATGCTTTTCTACTTAGTATAGTTTCAATAAATTAGTAGTAAGATTTTATTTGAAAGGAAACACATTTTAAAAGACTTTTAAAAAAAATTAGACCGATATATCGATATGTATACCATGGTGTGTCGATATATGGATCAAAATATCAAAACTTATAAAAGAGGTAAATTTCTATACCTAACTAAATGCATAAATATATATTCCTAAATGCAACAATAAAGATGAGATAATAGTAAAGCGTACCACATTTTGCACTCATCTACCTTTCTAACTTTGTTGTTCTTCCGTTGTCGTGAACAACACATTTATATCCTTCAGAATTCGACGACGAGATCTGTTCTATTGCGACGGGCTTGTTTTTCTGATCATCGTAGTATATTCATTAGCTGAATTTGAAGACCGTATGAGAAAGATACAGATGATTTAGTAGATTGACCAACTTGGCACCAAAACTTTGAATTTGAATTTTGAATGAATGGACGCTTCAACCACTATAAATAGGCCCAACAGTCACCACTTTTCATAAACTTTCTCTTCTTCTTCTTCTTCTTCTTCTTCCCGTTTTTCAATTTACTATCAAATTTCTAGAAGGCATATCTCCTTCGTTTCTTAACGGAATTAGATGAAACCAGCGGCAAATCGAAGAGAAAGGAAAGGGCTACGATCTAGTAATAGTTTGGTGATGAATTTGGACGATATTGTGGTGCAACAGGCTGAACAGTAAGTGAAATGCAGGAAATCCCGTACACAGTTTTCAGTTTTGGATAGCCAACTTCAAACTATCGTATCTCACTCAATTTTGATTGGAATTTGATGATCCACCCATCAAAACGACCGTGAGAACAAGAACTACAATCTAGAAAAGGAGTTGGGACATAATATTGAAATCTTTGGATGCAATTTGAAGAATACCATTGACAGTTTTGCTTTCTTTTTCTCTTTGTCCACCAAAACTTCATTTGACCATAACTTGGTCATTTCTTGACGGATTCGCACGAAACCAGTGGCATTGCGAAGCAGATGGAGAGAAGTACAATATCAAATCAAGTTGTAGATGAGAATCAAAAGTTTTGTATTGATCTGGTACCCATTTCATTGTCGATTGCCATTATATATCCATTTGTTCTTCTTGATCGATGAATGATTATGTGGTATCTTTTAACCAACAGTCATCAAACATAACTCTTCTCCTGCAAAACAACATAACATTTTAAAGAATCAAATGAATTTTCAAAATAACTAAATATAGTTTTAAACAACAATATCATGATGATTCTGTGACATATTCATATGAAAATAGTGTTAATAATTTATTAAAAAAATTGCCATTTTAAAAAATTTCAAAAATCAGATTATGAGAATTTTGAAAACTTTGCTCTGATACCAAATGTGAGAAATGCGGATTACGGATCTTAAGGCTAGTATAAACACTAGAGGAGGGTAAATAGTGTTTTAAGGAATTACTAATTCTTTTCGAGTTTATATTAATTTGAACACAAATGTATACAATATTCAGACACAGATATGATCACACATTCAAACACAGACGCAAATATAAAGTAAAAGCAATAAAGGAAAGAACACACCGGATTTTATACTGGTTCGGAGTTACCCTACATCTAGTCCTGCACACAAGTACAGATTTCCTTTCAAAAGCAATCTTTACAATTACAACCTTCGATTTCAAGGCCACGAGGTACACCACTCCAGATTCACAATCCTCTGGATAGAGATACTTGATTTCCCGAGTAACAAGTTCACCCAATTGATTTCCTAGGCTACAATCACACCTTTTCTCACTTGATTGATTTCAAAGGCTACAATCACACCTTTTCTCACTTGATTGATTTCCAAGGCTACACTACAAGAAAAATTGTTATTAGTTGCATTAATTAGTAGCGTTTAATGCTAAATGCAAGTGGTAGTCATTTATAAAAATAAAAACAAATAAATAAACGCGGCCAACTTGTCCCGTCCATCCTTTCACGAAATTTTGGTAAAATTTATTTCCACCGCTCTTTTTTCTCCCTTTAACACATAAAACATTTTTATCTTCCTAAATCCCTGACCGAGCCTCCTCCTTAAAAACAATCGACACCTCAAAATTTTGTTTCGTGCTTCCTTTGCTGCTTTGTGACTTCGCAATGCTGCCTCACCGTCGTCAAGGATGTTGATTTGGAAACCGCTTATTTTCGGGTTGCTCGTGAATTGGAAGCGACTACTACCGTGTTAGATCTAGAAGCCGCTGGAATCTGAGTCACGATAAGGTTACTGGTATGCTTGCATCGATCTGGTACTAAAAGTAGTTGTGGTCGATTGTTGATGTTACGGCTCATTTGAATCTACTTATATGCTATTTTTACGGCTCATTTGAATCTACTTATTTTGCACCAGGGAGAAGAGCAATAGGTTGGTAAGGTAGGGAACCAACTGGAGCATGAGTGGAACACTGCAGATTTTGTGGATTGACATGATGAAGAGCCTGAGCCCCAAAGTCTTCGTGTACAGCAATAGATAGCAAAGGCGCGTCATCGATATTTGGGGCTAATTTGGTTTCCAAACTCCAATATTCACACAATTACTGTGGATTGACATGAGGAGACGCTTCTTGTAACCTGTAAGTAAATATATGATAATGGACTTGAATCATCCAATTTGATACTTAGGATCGATTTTACAAAGAGAAATGAATAGTAAAGTGAGGACGTTATTTTAAATTGCAATACAATATATGATAGATGATTTGCTTTTCTTTCTCATCATTACCATGGGTGTCAAATGAACTTAACATCAAAATATCAAACTAAAATATATGATAATGCACCTGATTATTAAAAAGTAGCAGCTTGTCATTAAATATAGTTTGCATGCAACTGCAAGAGTATAGTTTGCCCGCAAGTACCTGATTATTAAAAAGCAGTCTGTCATCAAGTATAGTTTGCCTGCAACTGCAAGCATATCACACCAACAAATTGGTAAATCTAGTAAAGATTAAGAAAGCAAACTAAACACATTATCAGAAACTAAACACGTTTAAAGGTAAATTTTAGTTCAACAAGGAATTATTACCTTTAAAAGAAATGAACACTGCAATGGAACTTATAATAATCCATCATGATCGCTTCTGAGATGATATTTAGTCAAACAGAAACCAGTCCTAACATATTTTCAGTTTGCATTGTATCATCAATTTTCTGTACTAACAAAAATAGAAGATCCGAAAAGTTAGACTGGCAAAACATCAAACAAAACGATATCAGATTAAAACATGCAAGAAACAAATGAAAACCAAAATATCTGTTGTTCAACTTTCAGGTTGCATTTTGCTTTAAGTAAAAAGTCTAATTGTTGAATGCTGATTAAGTTACTCCTCTAAAACATGTTCTCATCTCCTTTCCTATTTAGGCCTAAGTACCCTTGTTTTCCCATTTCAATTTTCGTATTCATTTTACCTCTTGTTGGGTTTCTAATGGTAATAGTTGCGAACAAATTACTTGTTGAAAACATCATCATACACATGATTTTCCTTATTATTCGTCAACAAGAATGGACTTCTATTTTGTGTTTTTAGGTATGGTAGACCGTAAACTACAGGTAAACAATTCTTTCTTCTTCCCAATAAAACCTGTGATTACAGAACAATTTTCGAAAATTTCATCATATATTCAACCTGGTTTTGAACCTTTATTTTAATTTGGCATGTCCTTACTTTCAACCAGATAGTACAGATGCAAACTTGACATTGGGATGTTCTTAATAATTTCATATGGCATTAGATACCTAGCCAGAACTATTTTTTTGTCTATTTTTGCAGGAACGATATTTTTGTGCTCCTTTCCGAGACCAACTTTTAGAATATTGTGCAAATAACAAGAATACGGGAGATGCTAAGGAGAACCTCCTAAGTCCTAGCATATTTGACCGATCTATTTACTCAGGTAAAATTCAGTTGGTTTAATTCTCTCTATAATACAGTTATCATTGCTGGCATATTGAAACTGATACATTAGTTGTTGAGGCATCCTTTTCAACATTACTTTTCTAAATGTGCTTCTGTGTTGTTGTGTAAGCGTGGTTTTGAACAGACATCTGTTGTTTCGACACTAAGAAAATTATTTATTCCCTCTTCTTTAGTGTTATTGGATGCATTATTCTGGTGAAGATTTTCTTCAACACCATAGGTCAGAGACTCATCCTCATTCACTTTATTGTTTTGTACTTCATTTGTGTTTATTATTTCAACATCCTTTTCATTTTCTTTCCATACTTCCTTGAATGGCCATTGAGACATATAGTGTCCAAACATAAGCATGAGTCATACGTAGGTGGAATCTATTCACAAGCAACAGGTTCATAGGAAACTTCTGCATTGAATAAGGCAACAGGGACTTCATTGGAAAGATTAGAATCAGCCTTCATTTTTATGTGACAACAAGTGAAGTTGATTCTGTTGCGGGTTGCGGCAAATAAGTCAGATTTAATAGGAATGCCTAATACACTAGAAATTGCACTAGGTCCCTCCTCGTTCAATAAACACAAGTTAATGTTGAGAAACCTTGCCCGAATAGCTACAAATGAAAGCATATTTCTATCAGTTTTTAACGATGGACACCATTTCTCCATTACCATTATTCTGCCATCAAAGAAATAATTTAGACTTCCAAAGTGTTGTTGCAATCTTCCTTTAATTGAAAGTTAACCATATAGAAACCATTAGCTCTAGGAAAAAACTAGGCACACATACCCAAATCTGAACTCATATTGCCAACCTCTTCGGATCAATAAATATGCCAACCCAATTTTGTGTTTGATTGAGTCTCCAATGCTCCATGAACCTTTTGATTGTTTCTCCTATGTATTGTTGTTGCAAATTGTTTGATTTGGAATGTTCACATCTTATTTTGCTTTTCAAGATATCTCATTGCAGTAATTTTGTAATCATCATATCCTTTTAATTTAGTCTTCTAGTTGCATATATAATAATAAAAAATAATGTCTTCTTGTATATTTATTTCGAACTCATAATTTACCCAAATCTGAACTCATAATTTACCCGAAATATAATAATAAAAAATAATGTCTTCTTGTACATTTATAACTGATATTGTGTGTGCCAATAACATTAAGTTTTGTCACTCTTTTGCTTAAACACGAATGTATAGTCATGCTAGAGTATTGTTTGATAAAAAAGTTAGATTTGTAATTTGCCATTAATTTGGTTTTTTGTAATTTGAGTACTGTGTTATTTTAGACATTTTCTGGTTTAATAGAAAAGAGATGCACCGCAATGTCAACAAACTCCAATTCACTTATTCAGGCAAATGGAAATAACATTTGTTACCTGCTACTTAGTATAGTAATGTAAATATACGTCTTTTTCTGAAATGAGTTGTGTCATCTACTGTTGTCTAGTGTGTAACAAAGTGCATTGCAATTTTATAAAAAGAACAAATTTAAGCATATTATTGAAGAGTAAAACTCTTATGCAATGTATGATGATACCGATGCTATGTGATAAGAGATGAAATCTAATTTGTGTCTTCTTGCGTATAATGAAGCTCCAATTGTCTTTTCAGCAGCAGATCCATTGATAAGAGTATCCTTTTTCATTCCAAGCATTTCATTGGCGAGTCACTTGCTGGTTTGATAGAACAACTATATTTCATTGATAGGAGTATTTATCTGATAGGTAAATGGTACTAGAGAAATTGGTTATTTGGTCATTGTCCAGGCAGGCAAAACATCATAAAGGTAAGGTACTGATTCTAGTTCTTTCTATTTTGGTTTGTCATAATCCACGGATTAGGTTGCTTAGTTGTTGCATTCCATTAACCATGAGCTTATTTTAGTGCTTCCTTGTAGTAGATGAAAGTAACACTCGTCATCTACTATTTTATCAATTCGCAACACTCGTCATCTACTATTTTACATGCAGTTGTTCAAACATTTATGTGTGCTATTTATTATCTCGTTTGGAGTTAGGTCTGTTGGTTGATATTCATAAACTGCTCTTGTATAAAACACGTTATACAGTCAAGTGGTGAAAAGCAGAAGATGCAGATATTGGTGCCTTGCCCTTTTTTTCTCCCATACAGAGGTATCTTACTGTACTTCCCTTTTGATTTAAGATGTGGATATTATAGTGTTTAAATGTACCAAACTATGGTGCATATGTCATATGAGTATTCGAAATTCTGGTTTGTTTTAATAAGTGTGTTTTGTTTTAATAAGTGTTTTGTTTTAATAAGTGTGGATTATATTCATGTTTGGTCAAGCTAAGAACTATGTCGAAAAGATCCATGTATGGTTTCTGTAATTTGTAGGAAATGTACATTTGTTTTCATAGGTCTATAATTAGATTATTTCATGTGAATTCATTCCATTCTAACTGAGTGAATTAATAATTAATAATTATGTAACCAGCTAGACATAATTCAAATGTATAATGTTGTAGATGTTTGATCTCATATTTGAAGTCCTACGAGTTAACGTAATTGTTTGACTATCTGTTGTGCTTTCATTTGTGTAGGCATCGGACTTTTGAAGAGAGCAAATTTGGATTTGATGATGCTAGCTTTCACTTGTGTATGCAACAAAGAATTATGGGTAATCAAACGTTTTGTTAGCACTAGTTAGATATAACATTTATTAGTACCCGATGTGTAAATTTGTATACAAATGGTTATTGTATGTGAGTTAGGTCATTTTGTCGAAAAACTATTGTATTGGAATGGTTATGTATATTTTATTTTATTATATAGTTAATGTGTTTTTTAACTTATTTGAATATGATGATTATGTGAGTGATTGTTGATTGATATAATAGAACTAAAATAGGCCATTAATAGGAAATAGTAGCATGAAAAAATGGTGTAAAATAATAAACAACTTTTAGTAGCGTTTCAAAAACGCTACCAAAATATATATAGTGGCATTGAGTAAATGCAACCGTAAAACAGGGGTAAAGTTGGAAATTCTATTAGTAGCACCAAAAAATCTTTTGGTGGCATTTTTTAAATGCTACAAAAAGATTTATGGTGGCGTTTGAAAAACGCTGCCAAAAATGCATTTATAGTGGCGTTAAAATAAATGCAACAAAAAATCATGGATTTTTAGTGGCATGTTTTCTCGTAACGATTATCGGAACGCCACTAAAAATACGTAGTGGCGTTTTTTGGGCGCTACAAAAAATCAGTTTTCTTGTAGTGCTACAATCACACCTTTTCTCGCTCGATTGATTACAAAGAAGCTTATAACTCTGAATAGCACTGGGATCTTGTTGAGATAGTGATAGAGAATCAAACCAGAAATGATCTAGTTAAATTTAATGGTGATTTTGGCAGAGTAATGGTAAGAATATATATAAAGAAATGTGGAAGAAGAAGAGGAGTGAAAACCAGAAAAATATATTTGAAAATTCGTTGAAAACATCCCCTATTTATAGAAGAACAACAGCCATGTCCATTCGTGAAAGGTTATGGCGAATAGACACTTCTTTTGAAATTCAAAATTTTGAAACCAACTGCCACTATGTCGACATGGGTATCTTGGGTATGTCGACATCCCAAAGGAAATTTTGGTGATTTGTTTTTCTTTGAAAATTACTTCTATCTTATATTAAAACTATTTTAAACTTTATAAATATACTTAACTATAGTTAAAATACATAAGTAAATATAGAGAATAATATATATATAATTTTACTATAATTTCATATTTAAATCTTAAATATAAATATTAAAAGTTAAGTACATTATAATTAAAGATAGTTTAAAACAAACGAAGTTTAAAACAAACGAAGTTTAAAACAAGAGTTTATTTAAAAACAAAAACAAAGAATATTTTAAGGCTAAAACATCTTTTTGAAAATCATTTGAAAAGATAATTTTTAAGGCTAAAACATTTTGAAAAGCAGTTTTGAAAATCATTTTGAAGTAGTTTTGCAAGCTTCTTCCTGCAGAATATCTCATCACATCAGGACTCGAGAACTTGTACAAAACCAGGATGTTCGTGGGTTTGTGTAACGACCCAGAATTTTGAACAAATTAAATTGAGAATATTTAATTAATTTTAAATATTTGAACGATGATTTAATTTGAATTCCCGATCTAACTTTGAATTTGGCGATTAAATTATAAAATTTAATCTATTGTAAATTGGATAAATTTTTGAATCTTCAATTTTAAGTTGAAGAAAAATATTTCGAAAGCTTTTAAAATTTGTATTGATAATACTGAAGATAACAGAAGCTTCAAAATCTAATTTCGAATTGATTTGATCAGTTTTGAAAATTTATTGTTCGAATCGTTATTTAAAAATAGCCGTCCGGGGCACAGTCTCGGAATTCGATGAAACCAATTCCATTGGATCCGTAATACTGTATTATTATCGGATTTCAGTTTTCGTGGTATC
Organism: Allium fistulosum; assembly: GCA_030737815.1. Lineage (NCBI taxonomy): Eukaryota > Viridiplantae > Streptophyta > Magnoliopsida > Asparagales > Amaryllidaceae > Allium > Allium fistulosum. The sequence continues at coordinate 1,117,530,045 of CM060904.1, read as the reverse complement.
AGAGCATATGGTTAAGCGACAACCCTGCTTTGTTGGGTGTTACTCATTAGAAATAGAGTCAGCAGTACTCTAGAATGAGTTTGAGTGTAATAATAGATATGAGCGCGTATTTGTTAGTGAATATAAAATTGTTTTGTATTGTGATGATTGGTTTATTGAGTGGTATATGAACCTTCGTCGGCACAGTCTGCAAAACTGTATCGAAGGGGTTTCTAAACATTTGAATAGAACAATTCGGCACAGTATTGTTTTCGAATAGGGTGAATGAAATAATTTTTCCCAAAACTATTTTTGTATAGAAAAGAAATGTTTTTCTATGAAATACTATAGTATATGGTTGCATGGTTGTTAGAAGTGATAATATTAATCTATTATCATTGAAATTAAATAAGAAATTGAAATCGTAACTCCAAAGTTAAAAGATAAATTCACATATACAAATGAAATTTAAAGAATGTAAATTATAAAATGAATTGTAATTTAAAACGGAATTCCAGAGAAGTTTTTGGAAATGTTTTGAAAAATAACTGTTTTACGATCTCACACCAGTCACCATGACTGACTCGGAGTTTATTGTTCCCTTCTAAACTCTGGGTGCCCACCAAATTTCCACACGGGCAGCCTAGAGTTATGTTATCAGGGTATTCTGGATATTTTGGAGCTTTGGAAGCAAGCTGGATGGCGAGACGTAGTATTTGTATCTGATATTATCTATTCCGCTCTGTATTCTGTATGAGGACAAGTTTATATGACTGTCCATTGTTGTATTGAGTTGTATATTGACTATGTTGATGTATGTATAAAACTGATATAGTTCTTTGTTTAAAAGACTAGTGATTATCTATTATATTTTTGTTCCGCTGCGAATGTGAGATTCTGATATTGTTCTGTTTCTGTTGTTGTTCTGTTGTTCTTTCTTCTTCTGCTTTCTTCTTCTTCTCTTTTTCTTCTATTTTTCTTCTCCTTCTCGTGCATTTGGAGATTAATCTATTTGATTAACTTAATTAATTCGTCTCGCCATCCAGCTTGCTTCCAAAGCTCCAGAATATCCAGAATACCCTGATAACATAACTCTAGGCTGCCCGTGTGGAAATTTGGTGGGCACCCAGAGTTTAGAAGGGAACAATAAACTCCGAGTCAGTCATGGTGACTGGTGTGAGATTGTAAAACAGTTATTTTTCAAAACATTTCCAAAAACTTCTCTGGAATTCCGTTTTAAATTACAATTCATTTTATAATTTACATTCTTTAAATTTCATTTGTATATGTGAATTTATCTCTTAACTTTGGAGTTACGATTTCAATTTCTTATTTAATTTCAATGATAATAGATTAATATTATCACTTCTAACAACCATGCAACCAAATACTATAGTATTTCATAGAAAAACATTTCTTTTCTATACAAAAATAGTTTTGGGCAAAATTATTTCATTCATCCTATTCGAAAACAATACTGTGCCGAATTGTTCTATTCAAATGTTTAGAAACCCCTTCGATACAGTTTTGCAGACTGTGCCGACGAAGGTTCATATACCACTCAATAAACCAATCATCACACTACAAAACAATTTTATATTCACTAACAAATACGCGCTCATATCTATTATTACACTCAAACTCATTCTAGAGTACTGCTGACTCTATTTCTAATGAGTAACACCCAACAAAGCAGGGTTGTCGCTTAACCATATGCTCTGATACCACGAAAACTGAAATCCGATAATAATACAGTATTACGGATCCAATGGAATTGGTTTCATCGAATTCCGAGACTGTGCCCCGGACAGCTATTTTTAAATAACGATTCGAACAATAAATTTTCAAAACTGATCAAATCAATTCGAAATTAGATTCTGAAGCTTCTGTTATCTTCAGTATTATCAATACGAATTTTAAAAGCTTTCGAAATATTTTTCTTCAACTTAAAATTGAAGATTCAAAAATTTATCCAATTTACAATAGATTAAATTTTATAATTTAATCGCCAAATTCAAAGTTAGATCGGGAATTCAAATTAAATCATCGTTCAAATATTTAAAATTAATTAAATATTCTCAATTTAATTTGTTCAAAATTCTGGGTCGTTACAAACTTCCCTCCTTAAAAGAATTTCGTCCCGAAATTACAAGTTAGGAAAAAATGGTCCTTAACTCGTCTACTATTTTTCACAATTCAATAGTTTTATCAAATTTATCAAAACAAATCTTTCTACTAAAGATTCGTTATTAATTCAACTAACTTCCAACTTCAATTTTAAGTTTCAAACAACATTGCTTAACTTCTAAATTCATAAATTCAAATTTTAACTTCCAAATTTTCTCAAAAATTTTCTAACACTCGAAATTTTCGAAAAATTTCGCCATCGTCTCCTTTGCGCGGCTAATACGGTACGACTACAAAACATCCCTACGGACTCTCAGATTTCAAAAAGAAAAGAAAAAGCCAAGCGGCTAGACAAGAAAATCATTAAATCTCATATTTGAAATTCAAATACTTACCTTTTGTCGAGCAATTCAAACTTATCTTCAAAATTAAAATCCCAATTCCTCTATACCTGTATATCCTACTAGCCATAATATCTAGTTACATATTTAAACCATTTGCACCTTCTATTACAAAATTTTCAATATATGCTTCTTATACATTTTTACTTCACTATTGAAGTTACATATCTATTTCGTTCAATCTTGCATTTCAAATTTCTATTTGAATTCAATTTTATCTTCTATTCTGAATATTGAATTTTTATCGATTATCTTTCATTTACTAATTCATATCACTCTTTATATTAGTTTCATTCACTAATTCCTTTAAATTTCAATTATAATTCGCTATCCAAAATCGTGAATATATCTCCTTTACAACCTTCTATATTTAATTTATCAAATCCAATTGATTTCGAATTTATAAAACAACGTTTATAAATTCTATTTCTATTGTCTAACAACTTCAATTTAATAAATCTCCTTTATTAACAATTCGATTCATAATTCAAATCTTATACCAACAATCCATAATTATAAGTTAAATACTTATAATTCCTTTATTTTACAAAATCATTTCCATTTATAAGTTCACAATTTATAAATTTCATTTATTTATAAATTCTTAAAAATTCATTTTAACGCTTATAAAAACTCGTTTTATAATACCAACATTTTAAAGTTATAAATATCAATCTTGTACATCTTTTACATACATCGTTTTACATAATTCAAAAATTCCAATTAAAACCATTTTATAAATTTCTTAACTATTTATTTCAAAAGAAATTACCTTTTGGTTATAATTCACAAATCTTAACTTTTATAACTTTAAAGTTTGAACGTTTATTTATTAATTCAAAAATTAAATAAAACGTCTACTTCCAAAAATCACTTTAAAATCCTTTTAAAGTAAAAGTCGTTATTTTTAAACTTCAAAACTGAATCCGATGATGCAACAGCACCAGTTAGTCAATCACAACAACAAACATCATATATCAATATGATAATAGAATATACATCAATATCTGTAAATAAATAAATACTGGTGAGGAATCCAGTTGGATCCCTCCAACCTGTTTCCCTGCATCCATAGATGTTAGCACAATACCAATTCCACTTCGAGGTGGAATATCGCGGTATATGGGTTTTATAAAAATTATCCGCTTACTAACGGCGCAATATGTAACGACCACGACTTTCTCTTCATAGAAAGTCGTATCGCTAATAAGAAAGAAAGGGGTGAGAAATAGAAAAGAAGAGAAAGAGAAAGAAAACAACACAAATACTCACAGCGGAAACGAACAAAATATAATATATCACAAAACTATTACATAGTATCATATACAATACTTATCAGAGTTACACAGATTCACATCATATATTAGACAGTTATAAACATCTGTCTAGTTATTACATCTCAATACAATACAGAGATCAATACAAAATCAACACAGCGGAAACTACTATCTATCTACAACGCCGAAGCCTCCTGCTCCATTGCTCCTCCACAATTCGTCAAGGCTAACCTGAATCCCTTGGCTACTCGTAAAAATTTGAGTACCCAAGAGTTTATAAAACAGAAATAAACAACTTGGGTCAGACATGGGTCTGGTGTGAGTAACAGGTTAAACTTGCTTAACTTCAAAACCTTTTGAAAGAAAAGGTATCACGTAAGACTTCCCACACATAAACATGGGTAAGTTTTTACCTTACGCTAACCAAAACATTTGATAGGAAATTCGATTGTATTATAATAGGGTCTAGGGTTTTCAAGTAAAATACAGAAATAGCTGAAATGCTTACATCTCACATTTCAGCATAGTTGGGCACAACTAATACGTACGGCACTTATTGGAGTTTGGATTCCATACAATGGCAGGGCTACCGGGGTACCGCCCGTCACAGTACGTGGCCTAGATCACCGTACCGAGGATCACTCCCAATCCCCTGCAACACAAGGCCGGAACATCCCTTACTGGATAATTCCCGCACAAGATACCTCACGGTTGGGATCAGCAACCGCACACACTAAGCCGAAATAAGAAGGGACTTCTAGACAGAGGTAATCTTGTCCTACTTGGGTGCTACCCACTAACCTTGCTGCACCTCCCCTGTTTTAGCCATTCCCGGTTTGTGAGGCTTGAGGTCACGATTACCTTAGAAAAGAACACATCACTTAGAATGCTCATCGTCCACCTGACGATGTGCTGAAAGCATTCAATCCATACAAGTTCGTTCCGGGTTCGAACAAAACCGAAGGCATTATCTCGTTACACTCGTTTTGGAATCACCCTCAGAGTTAACGACAATAACCCTTGCACTCTGAATCTTCATCTTCACTTGATTCACGACCTATCGTAAATTTGGATCGATGTGGTATTCGGGTCTCCAGACCTGGAAATCCGGTATACGGAAACCCGATCCCGGTCTCATCGAAATCCAAAGCGTATCTTTTAAGGCCAAGTTGTTTTAAAGGTTAAAACAAATTCAATTCATTATCTTTATACACAAAGAAAGATAATTCACAACAGATAATCAACATTATCAGATAATCCATACAATTCAACTAACATCCATAACATACAGCATATATCTCATCAGAGATATCAATCAATGCCAAGTATTCAATACTATCACTCATTCATAAGTAATGATTTATATCATCTCTAATTAATTTAAAGTGAATTAAATTAATTACTTTATTTTATAAATCCTTCTTACTTAACCATTTATTAATTAATAAATTATCCTTAACCACTTATAGTAATTAACCTTTAATTACTTCATTAATTAATTAACTAAAATTTATTAAGTTAATCAACTATATTTAATTATATTAATCCTTAATTAATTACATTAATTAATTACTTCATTTATTAATTATTACTTAATTAATCAATTCTTAATTACATCATTAATTATATTAATTAATGATCCTTAATTACAACTTAATTTTTAATTACTTAATTAAATTAATTACATTAAGTAATTAACCTTAAATTAACAACATTTATTAATCACTCTTGATTAATCTTCAATCAGTAATTAATTACCCTTAATTACTTTCATTAACTAAATTAATTACTCCTTAATTAATTTCTTAATTAATCCCTTGATTAATTATTCAAAGTAATTAACTCAAATTACTTCTATTAATAAAATCATTATTCAACTAATTACTTCCAGTAATTATCATATTATTTACTTCCCTAAATAATCTTACCTTAATAATTACATTAAGTAATTATTTATCAAATCAACTCTTGATTATTCTAAATTAATTAAACTTAATTAATTAACTTAACTAATCAAATTAACTTCAATTAATTACAATAAGTAATTAATTCTTAATTACTTCCATTAAGAAATTCATTTAAACAAATTCTATAATTGATTATCTTTAAATTAATTAATCCAATTAACTATTAAAATTAATTACATTAATTAATTATTTAATAATCCATAGTTAATTGCCTCATTAACTATTACTTAATTACTTTCCTTAAATAATTAACTTATATTAATTATTAGTAATTCTAAAGTAATAAATCTTAATAACCAATTTATTAATCTCTAATTACTAAATTAATTAAGTGTTAACCATAACTTAATTAATATTTAATTACTTATTAATTAATTCCTAACCATTAATTAATACTCTAATTTATAATTCTTAACTACAAATTAATCATCCCTAATTAATTTATCTTAATCATAAATAAATTAGTTTAAACCTTTAATTACCTATTTAATTAATCCAAATGATTAATTAGTCAAATAATTTAATTATCCAATAAATTTTCTAATTAATTTAATGAATATAAATCTCTAACTACTTTAAGATAACCTTATTCTTATTGATAAACAAGTTATCATTTACAATTCATATTTGAAACATCCATTTCAAATCTATTTTTTTTAATTTCATTTTAAATTCTGTATTTAAAATGAATATCAATTTATTTTAACTAAGTTTTTAAACCCAATTTGAAAACTTTTACTTATTAAAAATCTTACCTCTTATAAAAGAAATTTAAGAAGAGTTTAAACCAATTTCCTTTTTAATTTCAAACAATTTAAATCTATCTACCATTTAAAACCTATTTAAAATATATAAATTTATAACTTATTTATTTCAAATCTTTAAGATTCAAAACCAACTTGAATCTACATAGTTAAATTTTTGATTTAAATTCTAGTTTAAAATTTTCTTTACAATTTAAACCCAGATTAAAGTTTTAAAAACCAGACAGTTTTAAAAACCTGTCAACACAAAAGTGCTCGAGTCTAACCTAATCTGCTTCGAGTCTCCACCCTAGTTTCCCCGAGTCTCCCTCGCAAAAACACTCAAAAGTCTCGAGTCCTTCCTGGTCACTTGAGTTCAACCTTCCAGCTTCAACAACTTCGAGTCGCACATCAAAATTCCCGAGATTCCCACGAACAAAACCTGAGACTCGCATTTGCCTTCTCCAGTAAAACAGACTTCACCCAGATACATCCTCGATCTCGTGCACGTGCACGGTCACCTACGGCAACTCCGGTCATCGACGACATCTTCCATCAGTCCACGTTCATCCACATACTCGAAAACGATCATCCTATCTTCGATTCATTCATCAAATCAAAATCGAACCCTAAAATCAAAAACCTGGAACAGAACCATCACCGCTGACCAAACCTGGCACATCGCTCGTGCTCGCGATTCCGATCATCAGAGAAACTAATTCTCTGGCCATGACTACGTCTATACCTAAACTTCCATTTCCCAAAGTCTTAGAACACTCGGTGCATCACAGAGATCAAAAAGTTACAAAACTTCGACATCCTCAAATTAGGGCTAAAACATAGAAATCACTACTGCCATCGCCTCCCACCTCTGATCATCTATTACGCAATTTTCCCCCACTCTCACATCAATTCTCCCCCTCCAGGCAGAACCACATCACCCCAATATCACTAGGAAATTAGATAAACCCAAATTTCCAATATCTGTTCAACCCAGTGATGCTCACTCCTCAGAAATTTTAAAAATGTGATATTGGTTTTAAAAATCATAATTTCATACATGCATTCAATTAATAAACTTGTTTCAATGATTTAAGATGTTTGATATTTTTGCTTATTTCAATTTTTTATACTGTTGTATTTGTTTCAGAGGTAACAGACTTTTCAATATAATTTAATGTTGATTTTTGAACAAAATTTCTTACTAACCAAACATCCTTTGTTTACCCATTAATTTCACTAAATGGAAATAAATTTCACCAAAAACCTGAGCTTCAGAACAGATGCAGGTACCCAGATCCTTGTAAACATACATATTTATGTGTATATGTAAATGTACACAGAATATCTATCCAAAACAAAGTCATACAAAACCAACTTATTCCATTTATCCACATGCAACATATGGATTAAAGCTTCTTAATATTATGGGGTTATTTACTTTGAAAGAAATGAAGCACTGCAGTTTAATCTATAACAGTTTCTATATTATATATATTTTTTTTTAAGAAAGTCTTAGTTTTAAAACAAACAAGTATGCAGATTCTTGGCACAGCAACACACCTATACATATTTATATATGTCTACACAAATTTTCAACATCATATAAGGATACAAGCATATTCATTTCTATACATTCACATGCAGCAGATAATTTAAGTTCTTTGCATTGAGGTTACTTACTTCTAAAAGAAACAAAGCAGTTTCCATCCAAACTGTTTTTAATTTATGTGAATTAGAACTTGAGTTCTGGAAATTTTTGTTTAACTTTGATTTTAAAAAAGGAAAACTGTTTTTAAAATAGAAGTTACTCACATGATTAAAGATGAAACAGAGGCAGACTTAAGCTTTTGAAAACTTGAATTGTTGAATCTTTAAATTGCTTTAAATCTACATGCAAGTTGGCTTCCAGTTTTGAAAAGAATGCAGCAGTTGCTTGTTATTGAAACATGCAGAGATGACTTGAAGCCTTGTTGAAGATGACTCAGATTCAAAACAGAGATGAAAATGCTTGCAGGCCTTTTGATTTCCATCTCAGGTTTGAAGAAGATGTTCTGGTTTTGGTTGAAGAAATGATACAGGTTTTTGGGTTTTGATTTTGGTTTGAGGAGTGAATTGATTATTGAGAGTTGTTACTGATTTGTTTCAGCTGAAAACAAATCTTCTTAATTTTGAAAAAAATGAAGATTAGAAAAGAAGATAAAGGAGTGAAGTATGTGTTTATATAGGATAAAATGATTTATTTATGAATTAAAAGAAAATCAAAAATAAAAAGAACACTTGTCATAAACATTGATTACTTAAATTACACTTGTTAAAACAAGGCATTAGATAAAGACACATGTCTTTTAAGTAATTACTCATATTTCTATTGTAACGACCCACTATTTTGGACCATTCAAATCGACAATAATCCACACATGTCAGACTTGAATAATGCAAAATAACAGATTGTAATAAAATTTGGAGCAAATAAAATCATTCACAGAATCACAGACACAGAAATATCAGAATAACTCGCAGCGGAATTTAAAAATACCATAGTGGTTCATGAAGCCACTAAATACATAGTCTAAAATCAAATACAAAATACATAGTCTGAAACACAATATAGTTCTGAAACAAGTACAGTAGAAATCCAAATACACAAGTCTCTAAAACAAAAGCTGAAATAAGACAACTGAAACTGAAATAGGAAGATAACTAGATAAGCAGAATCTCCAGTGATTCCGAGCTCCAGAAAGGTGAATCCAAAGCTGTGAATACTCTGGCTGACCCGAGCGTAAAATAAAACATAACACTCGAGTCAGGATATACATACTTATACAATGTAAACCAACTCAAATGAACTGTAGTAAAGGTACAAGTAACTTAGAAGATGCTTGGGACCGCCCATCCTCTAAGGATCCGTTAAACTATCTACTATGTAGTAATATTCGCTATTATAATAGTGTCTACATAAGTAAAGTATAATCATATCGGAAAATAGCGTTAAGGGGATGGAGAACCTTAACGCGGTCGGATCTTAAAAATCATAATCGTACTAAAGCTCGATATGGTAGGTGACACGGCACAACTAGGCAATGCCAGGGTAGATATACCAATTACGCACACGGACTGATGGATACGCATAGCAGCCACTACCGTTCCACCTCGAACAACATTCCCAAATCGGAGGATGGCCATCTAGTCAAAACAGTAAGAGTATAATGTCGAAGGAATGTGTCCGAGAAGAGGTGCTACCTCACTGGTCCGAGATCGCTCCTGTTTTAGCCACCTTATGCCAACTCACGGGAGTTGGGTCCACGTAATACCTTAAGGACGTCGCCACCATCCTACTTCATTCTGGAATCTCCACCACGTACACGGTTGTCAAAGTGGTTTTCGGTATCGACAGAGAGTATGTCCATATCCGATCCCGGTCTCTTTGCCAACCAATCGTTATTATAACCCGTGGTTATAGATTTAAAACAATTTATCAAAATAAACTTCGAATTTAACCATTTAAAAACAAAGTCATTATTCCTTTAAATCAATATTATATTTCCAAAATCTAACCCTTCGGAGTTCACTTATTCACTTAAACAAAACATTAAAATTTTCAGCTTCCACGGCATTTAAAAGTGTGGCGGTAAGTTATATTCGGAAACCATTTAATTTCAACAAAACAATATTTAAAATTATATCAGTTCAGTTTTAAACAAAATCATATTTCAGTCTACTGCGGTCCTTAACAAGTGCTACAGTAGTTTTTCATTAGTTCAAGTTCAATTTTAGTTTCTGCTACAACAGCACTTACCAAGTACTATCATAGCTTTTAGTTCATTTTAGTCTTTTGGTTCATTTGTAAAAACCACAACACTTAACAAGTGCTACAGATTCTACCTAGTTAAAACTTATAAAATCATACATTAAAAATGTTCATTTCAATCCTTTAACAAATTTTATTTCAAAGAAATTTTACAAGTTAAAAACCAAACTTACCAATTTGCTTATTACATTCATTTCAACACTTAAACTTAAACTTCATTTTCCCACAAATTTAAAACTAAATTTCAATTTCAATTAACTTAAGTTTCCATCTTTCTTTTTCCCTTTTCCAAAATTTCAAGATTTAAGTTTCGTTTTAAAATCAATATTCCTCCATTTATTTATTTATTTATTTTTTTTTCACATAGAAAAATCATTTCTATTTTAAAAAAAATCATTTAAAAATTCGGTTTAAATCAAATTAAATATTATTACAATTTTTAAATTATCTAAAAATATTCAGAAAATGCATAAAAATAACCACGGGTCTGTATAATATTTTCTAGCCTAATTCAAGTGATACGGATACTATATCATTTCAATCCGTAATTTACAAAGATAAATCCGGGTTTTATCATTTCAAACCCGCAATCCCAAGTAAATAAAATTTAATTGAAAATCGCTCAAGCCTATCATTTCAGCCCATAACGATCTTCCCTTATTCTAAAGTCCGTTCGGGTATGTATCATTTCAACCCATAGTGATTCTATTCTACAGGGAACTTGCAGTGTGATTTAACAGAATAGAATAACAGTAAAATAATAACAGATATAACAGATGATACGATATGCAGTTTAACAATTAACATCAACTATAATTAAATCACAGGTAATTATAACATCATTTATTTATTTATTTATTTCTACACATTCAGTTGTGGTCGTTTCACAATTATATAAGTATGAATATTCATGTGAGATTTACTCACCTCTACAGAGCTGGAGATACGGAACAAAAGAAATACGGAGTCAATCGAAAGCACGCGGATAGCACGATCAGTCGTTAGCGGATGCGCCAACTAGATTCAAACCAAAACACAGTAAATAATCAAATCTAAGATTTCAAGAATAACGAACTTTCAAATGAAGCAACAACCGGGAAAAAGAAACAAGTTGAAAAATTTAAAACACTAGCACGACCACTTTTGAAATACCGATTAACTTTTAAAATCGCAACGTGACAAAACAAATATTTTTCTCTGTTTTCAAAACAAGGTGTAGTATACTTTTTTTTTTTTTTAAATTTCGAAATAAAGCTCTGGAAACCCAAAATCAAAAATATAAGTCTAAACTTCAAAACAACAAAGAACAGAGGTGACACCTAACTTTCGTTCATTATCTATTGGTAGGCTAACAGTTTCACAACACTTGCTTTACTCCCTATTTCAAACAACTCAGTGGAATATCCACATACCAAAACAAGGCACGGTGATTATCAAGACTTCACAACTACAGGCTTGCTACAATCTCGGCAAGGCTGGTGGAGGAGCTGGAGGCGGTCTGGCATGCGTCAGTGGGTTCGGTAGGGGGAGTCTCGACCTAGGGTCGATGGAGGGCTGTCGGTGGAGACATGGTGATTCTCGGTGAGGTCAGGTAGGGTGCGTGGGACTCGTGGTGATCTGGTGGCGACTGGCCATGGTGGATCTGGGCTGTGAACGGCATGGGTAGGGCTGACTGGTCTCGTGGTATTGGAGGCATGGGTGTCTGGCCTGGGTTGGAGGCGTGGGCTGGCACGGATCTGGCGAAGGGGTTGCGTTCTGGTGGCTTGGACGCGGTCTGGAGTGACGCGGAGGCGATAACGAATTGGGTTCGGTGGTCTGAACGGTGGGTCTCGGCATGGGACGTGATGGTGGCTGTGGTGACAGGGATGACGCGGCAGGGCTGCTGGTTGGGGCGTAGGATTGGACTCGGGTAGGCTGGTGGATCCCGGCCTGGCGTGATGTCTAGGCGTGATGGTGGCAGGTGGTTGGCCAGGGGTGGCGTGGAGGTGGTTCTGGCCTCGAGGTGGATGGGTGGGGTTATCTGGGTGGTAGGCTTCATCGGCGGTAGTGGGTTGGGAACATGGCGAAGGGGAAAGGGGTTGGTCACGGTGGCGAGCAGATCATCAACAAACAAAAAAAAAAAAAAAAATTAGAAAAAGAAGGCATGCGCTACCTCAGAGATGCTCACAGAATTTTGTAAAGAAGCTACAGAGAAGGTTTTGTCTTGGAAAACTTTTTGAACGAGGAAAATAAACGTGACTCAGAAGGCAAATGGTTTGAACGGCAGAAAGATTTAGGCAATAAAATTTTTATAAATGAAATCAAAGTGGAACGGAAGATAAGGAAGATAAAGGAAGACGAAATCTTCACGCACGGTTTTAGGCTAGATTAGTGTAAGATTTTTGAACGACAAACTTGTAAATTTTAGCCCAAAGTAACGTATAATTTTAGTTGCTTCTAAAATAAATAAAAAAAAAATAATATAACGGTTTCTTTCAATAAAACGTAACTTTATAAATCAAAATTTTAAAATAGCAAAATTTACCGTTAATAAAATTTTATTCTAATGTAAAGTTAAGAACGGACAAAAAGTGACTAATTGTAACGTTTTGAATTTTCGTTTTATACGAATTTCTACAATTTATTTAAATCAATATTTCGAATTGTTTCATTTTTAATTAAAAATTTCGTTTAAAATATCAGGCTGTTACACTCTCCCACACTCAAAGCTTTTCGTCCCCGAAAAGGAACGAAGAAGGAAAACAAGAAAGATAAGATAGAATAGCAAAAGTACCTGAAATAAACAATTCCGGATTCGAAGCACGAATGCTCTCCTCCGTCTCCCAGGTGCAATCCCGTTCATCAGTGCTCCACTGCACTTTGACCAGGTTGACAGATTTCCTTCTTAGCTGCTTCGTACCTCGATCGACGATACGAAGTGGCTTCCTCTCAACAGTCAGATTTGGCTCAATATCCAAACTATCAAGAGCAGAAGGCTGAATAATAAGAGATGGATCATGCAGATAGCGACGAAGATGAGATACATGAAAGACGTTGTGAATTCCAGAAAATTTCTCGGGTAAATCCAGACGATAAGCAAGAGAACCAATTCTTTCCAAAATGCGGAAAGGACCAACGAATCTAGGAGATAGCTTTCCTCTACGACCAAAACGAATAACATTCCTTAAGGGAGAGACCTTAAGGAAAACCAAATCGCCAACAGCAAACTCTAAACTCCGTCTTCGACGATCAGCGTACTTCTTCTGTCTATCCTGAGCAATCCTCATCTTTCTCTTAATCTCTTCGACTCTCTCTGAAGCTTCCAAAACCATCTCAGGACCAAGAACCAATCGATTACCGGATTCAATCCAACAAGAAGGAGATCTACAAGGTCGTCCGTAAAGAGCAGAAAATGGAGATGTCTCAATACTGGCCTGATAACTATTGTTATAAGTGAATTCGACCAGATGAAGATGATCTTCCCAAGATCCTCCATAATCAAGCACACAAGCACGAAGAAGATCTTCTAAAATCTGATTCACCCTTTCCGTTTGACCGTCGGTCTGTGGATGGTAAGCAGTGCTCAGATTTAGATGAGTACCCAAAGAATCCTGAAAGGCTTTCCAAAATCTACTAGTAAAGATAGGATCACGATCACAAACGATACTAAGAGGAACACCATGGAGACGAACAATCTCCCTCATGTAAATCTCAGATAAACTAGAAGCTGAACGGGTAGACTTGACCGGAATGAAATGAGCTGATTTGGTCAATCTATCCACAATAACCCAGATACTCTCGTTACCCTTCCTACTCCTCGGTAAACCATCAATGAAATCCATAGAAACTTGTTCCCACTTCCAATTGGGAATCTCAAGAGGCTGCAATAAACCAGGGGTCTTCTGATGATCTGCCTTGACTTGCTGACAAGTCGCACACCTATTGACGAAAATAGAAATATCTCGCTTCATACCTTTCCACCAATATAACTTCTTCATATCCTGATACATCTTGGTTACGCCTGGATGAATAGAAAGTCTGGACTGATGATGCTCCCGAAGTAACTCCTGTCTCAATCCATCAACATTCGGAACACAAATCCTATTATTAATCCTCAATACACCCTTATCGTCAATCTGAGCTCCATTACCATCAAGACTACTACCTCCAACTCTACTTCGAACATTCTCCTTAATCAACTTAAGCATCTGATCTTCATCCTTTCTAGCCATAATACGATCCACAAGAGGCGAAGAAACAACAATCTGACACAACAAAGCTTTCTTCCTACTCAAAGCATCTGCCACTACATTTGCTTTTCCCGGTGTATAGTTGATGTCGAGGTCATAAGAAGCAAGGAACTCTAACCACCTAACTTGTCTCTGATTCAAATCCTTCTGAGAGAAAATATACCTCAAAGACTGATGATCTGTGAAAAGCTCGAACTTGGTACCCAACAGATGATGTCTCCAAAGCTTCAAAGCGAAAACAACCGCAAGTAACTCTAGATCATGAGAAGCATAATTTACTTCATGAGTCTTCAACTGTCTACTAGCATAAGCAATCACTCTACCATCCTGCATCAGAACAGCTCCCAAACCTTCTCTACAAGCATCAGTGTATACCGTTAATCCCTCATCTCCATTTGGAACGGTAAGAACAGGTGCAGAAGTAAGCTTGTCTTTTAACTCATTGAATGCGGCTTCACACTTACTACTCCAAATAAACTTAGCATTCTTCCGAGTTAAAGCAGTGAGAGGTGCAGCAATCCGAGCGAAATTCTCAATGAATCTCCGGTAATAACCGGCGAGGCCCAGAAAACTACGGATATCAGTAGGAGTCTTAGGAGTTTCCCAATCCTGTACAGAATAGGGAAAAGAAGGATAATAGAAAAGATAGAGTAAATTGAAATGAAACAATGAAAGAGAAAGAAAGGAGAACTTACATTGATCGCAGCGATCTTGACTGGATCAACTGAAACTCCATTACTAGAAACAATATGCCCGAGAAATCGGACTTCATCCTTCCAGAAGTGGCATTTGGAAAATTTAGCTTTTAACTGATGCTTTCGAAGAGTCTCAAGAACAGATTTCAAATGTGACTCATGTTCTTCTTCAGACTTGGAGAATATGAGGATATCATCCACGAAGACTAGAACAAATTTATTAAGCACATCACGGAATACACGATTCATCAAGTCAACAAAGAAAGCGGGAGCATTAGTCAAACCAAAAGGCATGACTAACCATTCGAAGAATCCATTCTCAGTACGAAAAGCAGTCTTAGGAATACTTTCCTCGGCAACTCTGAGTTGGTGAAAACCTGTGGCTAGATCAAGCTGAGAGAAAACAGTAGCACCATAAAGCTGATCAAACATGTCATTGATGCGAGGCATTGGATATCTATTTTTCATAGTGAGTTTGTTCAACTCCCTATAATCAACACACATCCGTAGAGAACCATCGGACTTGGTGACAAAAACCACCGCGGCTCCCCATTCAGAAAAACTAGGTCTGATCAGACCTTTGGAAGATAGGTCTTCAATTTGTTTCCTTAACTCAACCTTCTCGCGGGGTGCCATTCTTCTAGGAGGAAGAACTATAGGTCGAGCACCAGGAATGAGGTCAATGCGGAAATCAATTTCCCGCTTGGGAGGTAAAGCAGTAACTTCACCGAATACATCCGGGTAGTGATTAACTACACGGGTCGACTGAAGATCATCAATAGAAGCATCTAGAGAAAAGATAAAGCTACCAGCATAATCATGAGGCATACGGCCCTGAATAAGTAAAGAATTTCCTCGATCATCCTTAAGAGAAACAATTCGGGATTTACACGAGATACGGGCATCGTGTCTATCAAGCCAATCACTTCCAAGCAGCAAATCAAAAGCATCGAAACCAAGGGTATAGAAATCGCCACTAAAACTATGACCGGAATGGAGGAGTTTCACATGCTTACAAATCTTATTAAGGTTTGCGGGACCACCAATAGGATTAGAAACACATAAAGGAACAGAAGCATACTCAGGGGAAAGGAGATGTTCAAACTTATTACACAGGTTATCAGAAATAAAACTATGCGAAGCACCAGTATCAAATAAAACACGAACTGGATGATGAAATAAAGTAAAGGTGCCTTGAAGAGTACCTTGACTATCGCTAGGAGCAGGAGTAGGTACAGGAGCAGGTGATGAAGCAGATGTGACAGCAAATACGCCAGATGGCTTTCCCTTCTGATATAAAGGACAGTCCTTCCTAAAATGACCCGGCTGAAGACAAACATGACAAAGATCGTTCCTGGTAACCTGGGGTGGAGGAACAGCAGCACTAGACGGATTAGGGCAACTATTGGCATAGTGTCCCTTTTGGTCACATTTGAAGCAAGTAATAGAGGAAAGATCAATAGGCTGCCTCTGAGAAGGAGCAGATGCTGAAGATCCCAAGCCCGCATGTTTGATCCAATTCTTCTTCTGCTGGTGGAAGTTGGGCTTTCTCTTCTTGGAATTTGCAGAGGAAGATTGTGAGACATGAGTACCAGAAGCAGTAGGACCCTTGGAAGTAGGGTTCTCATAGCGGATAGCCATATCCATGAGCTCAGTAAATGTGCCATGAACATGTGAAATAAGGCGATCGTAGAACTCTGGGCGAGCTCCAGAAATGAACTTCTCGTTCTTCTTTAGCTGAGTGTCGATAAGACCAGGACCGAATTTTGAGAGTTCATTGAACTTCCGTTCATACTCTGAGAAGGACATGGTGCCCTGCTTGAGGTCCATGAATTCACGGTAAAGCTGAGATTTTCCGGCTTCGGGCATCCATTTTGCCACAAAAGCCTCCCTGAAAAGAAGATACAGAAACCGAACTTAAGATAAATTCAAAAGGAAAGGAAATGGGAAAATTCAAGTTAACACAAAGGATACCTGAACTGCTCCCATGAAAGATCACCTTCGTTAGTGTGAGTCGTAACAGACTCCCACCAATCTAGGGCTGACTCTTGCAGCTGCCATGCTGCTAACTGACGCTTCTGGGCATCAGTGATCTCTAAACCAGTAAAGATTCTTTCCAAACTTCTTAGCCATTGCTGGGCTTCGATGATACTTTCTGAACCGGTGAACTTAGTGCCACCGAGCTGAGAGAATTCTTTGCAAAGGACAGTAAACTTAACGGGTGCAACAGGTGGAGGAACTGGGGCAATACCACGACCCCTACCTCTAGCATTTCCACGATTCATCCTGGAAATATAAAGAATTAATTTAGGACAAGGTACACAGAAGACTAAGATCAGTTAAGATAAAAACACGATAAGATCACTTGGATGAATATCCTACTAACAAAATTCCTAACAAGGTAGATACGGAAAGAAGGAAGTTTAGAAAAATTTCTTCTTAAACAAGAAAACTTTATATCAAAATAATCTTTGAAAAATTATTTGAAAAACCATTTTAAAATCATTTTATACTTTGAAAAATACGTTCACTCACAAGGAAATGATTCTGAGTTTGATTTCACTCATTCTAGGGTATTTCTACCCTATCTCTAATGAGTTTTGCTCCATAGGCTAAGGTTTGCCTAAAACCTGGCTCTGATACCAAATGTAACGACCCACTATTTTGGACCATTCAAATCGACAATAATCCACACATGTCAGACTTGAATAATGCAAAATAACAGATTGTAATAAAATTTGGAGCAAATAAAATCATTCACAGAATCACAGACACAGAAATATCAGAATAACTCGCAGCGGAATTTAAAAATACCATAGTGGTTCATGAAGCCACTAAATACATAGTCTAAAATCAAATACAAAATACATAGTCTGAAACACAATATAGTTCTGAAACAAGTACAGTAGAAATCCAAATACACAAGTCTCTAAAACAAAAGCTGAAATAAGACAACTGAAACTGAAATAGGAAGATAACTAGATAAGCAGAATCTCCAGTGATTCCGAGCTCCAGAAAGGTGAATCCAAAGCTGTGAATACTCAGGCTGACCCGAGCGTAAAATAAAACATAACACTCGAGTCAGGATATACATACTTATACAATGTAAACCAACTCAAATGAACTGTAGTAAAGGTACAAGTAACTTAGAAGATGCTTGGGACCGCCCATCCTCTAAGGATCCGTTAAACTATCTACTATGTAGTAATATTCGCTATTATAATAGTGTCTACATAAGTAAAGTATAATCATATCGGAAAATAGCGTTAAGGGGATGGAGAACCTTAACGCGGTCGGATCTTAAAAATCATAATCGTACTAAAGCTCGATATGGTAGGTGACACGGCACAACTAGGCAATGCCAGGGTAGATATACCAATTACGC
This sequence comes from Allium fistulosum, assembly GCA_030737815.1. Lineage (NCBI taxonomy): Eukaryota > Viridiplantae > Streptophyta > Magnoliopsida > Asparagales > Amaryllidaceae > Allium > Allium fistulosum. Next base: position 1,117,511,431 of record CM060904.1, on the reverse strand, counting down.
ACACGGACTGATGGATACGCATAGCAGCCACTACCGTTCCACCTCGAACAACATTCCCAAATCGGAGGATGGCCATCTAGTCAAAACAGTAAGAGTATAATGTCGAAGGAATGTGTCCGAGAAGAGGTGCTACCTCACTGGTCCGAGATCGCTCCTGTTTTAGCCACCTTATGCCAACTCACGGGAGTTGGGTCCACGTAATACCTTAAGGACGTCGCCACCATCCTACTTCATTCTGGAATCTCCACCACGTACACGGTTGTCAAAGTGGTTTTCGGTATCGACAGAGAGTATGTCCATATCCGATCCCGGTCTCTTTGCCAACCAATCGTTATTATAACCCGTGGTTATAGATTTAAAACAATTTATCAAAATAAACTTCGAATTTAACCATTTAAAAACAAAGTCATTATTCCTTTAAATCAATATTATATTTCCAAAATCTAACCCTTCGGAGTTCACTTATTCACTTAAACAAAACATTAAAATTTTCAGCTTCCACGGCATTTAAAAGTGTGGCGGTAAGTTATATTCGGAAACCATTTAATTTCAACAAAACAATATTTAAAATTATATCAGTTCAGTTTTAAACAAAATCATATTTCAGTCTACTGCGGTCCTTAACAAGTGCTACAGTAGTTTTTCATTAGTTCAAGTTCAATTTTAGTTTCTGCTACAACAGCACTTACCAAGTACTATCATAGCTTTTAGTTCATTTTAGTCTTTTGGTTCATTTGTAAAAACCACAACACTTAACAAGTGCTACAGATTCTACCTAGTTAAAACTTATAAAATCATACATTAAAAATGTTCATTTCAATCCTTTAACAAATTTTATTTCAAAGAAATTTTACAAGTTAAAAACCAAACTTACCAATTTGCTTATTACATTCATTTCAACACTTAAACTTAAACTTCATTTTCCCACAAATTTAAAACTAAATTTCAATTTCAATTAACTTAAGTTTCCATCTTTCTTTTTCCCTTTTCCAAAATTTCAAGATTTAAGTTTCGTTTTAAAATCAATATTCCTCCATTTATTTATTTATTTATTTTTTTTTCACATAGAAAAATCATTTCTATTTTAAAAAAAATCATTTAAAAATTCGGTTTAAATCAAATTAAATATTATTACAATTTTTAAATTATCTAAAAATATTCAGAAAATGCATAAAAATAACCACGGGTCTGTATAATATTTTCTAGCCTAATTCAAGTGATACGGATACTATATCATTTCAATCCGTAATTTACAAAGATAAATCCGGGTTTTATCATTTCAAACCCGCAATCCCAAGTAAATAAAATTTAATTGAAAATCGCTCAAGCCTATCATTTCAGCCCATAACGATCTTCCCTTATTCTAAAGTCCGTTCGGGTATGTATCATTTCAACCCATAGTGATTCTATTCTACAGGGAACTTGCAGTGTGATTTAACAGAATAGAATAACAGTAAAATAATAACAGATATAACAGATGATACGATATGCAGTTTAACAATTAACATCAACTATAATTAAATCACAGGTAATTATAACATCATTTATTTATTTATTTATTTCTACACATTCAGTTGTGGTCGTTTCACAATTATATAAGTATGAATATTCATGTGAGATTTACTCACCTCTACAGAGCTGGAGATACGGAACAAAAGAAATACGGAGTCAATCGAAAGCACGCGGATAGCACGATCAGTCGTTAGCGGATGCGCCAACTAGATTCAAACCAAAACACAGTAAATAATCAAATCTAAGATTTCAAGAATAACGAACTTTCAAATGAAGCAACAACCGGGAAAAAGAAACAAGTTGAAAAATTTAAAACACTAGCACGACCACTTTTGAAATACCGATTAACTTTTAAAATCGCAACGTGACAAAAAAAATATTTTTCTCTGTTTTCAAAACAAGGTGTAGTATACTTTTTTTTTTTTTTTAAATTTCGAAATAAAGCTCTGGAAACCCAAAATCAAAAATATAAGTCTAAACTTCAAAACAACAAAGAACAGAGGTGACACCTAACTTTCGTTCATTATCTATTGGTAGGCTAACAGTTTCACAACACTTGCTTTACTCCCTATTTCAAACAACTCAGTGGAATATCCACATACCAAAACAAGGCACGGTGATTATCAAGACTTCACAACTACAGGCTCGCTACAATCTCGGCAAGGCTGGTGGAGGAGCTGGAGGCGGTCTGGCGTGCGTCAGTGGGTTCGGTAGGGGGAGTCTCGACCTAGGGTCGATGGAGGGCTGTCGGTGGAGACATGGTGATTCTCGGCGAGGTCAGGTAGGGTGCGTGGGACTCGTGGTGATCTGGTGGCGACTGGCCATGGTGGATCTGGGCTGTGAACGGCATGGGTAGGGCTGACTGGTCTCGTGGTATTGGAGGCATGGGTGTCTGGCCTAGGTTGGAGGCGTGGGCTGGCACGGATCTGGCGAAGGGGTTGCGTTCTGGTGGCTTGGACGCGGTCTGGAGTGACGCGGAGGCGATAACGAATTGGGTTCGGTGGTCTGAACGGTGGGTCTCGGCATGGGACGTGATGGTGGCTGTGGTGACAGGGATGACGCGGCAGGGCTGCTGGTTGGGGCGTAGGATTGGACTCGGGTAGGCTGGTGGATCCCGGCCTGGCGTGATGTCTAGGCGTGATGGTGGCAGGTGGTTGGCCAGGGGTGGCGTGGAGGTGGTTCTGGCCTCGAGGTGGATGGGTGGGGTTATCTGGGTGGTAGGCTTCATCGACGGTAGTGGGTTGGGAACATGGCGAAGGGGAAAGGGGTTGGTCACGGTGGCGAGCAGATCATCAACAAACAAAAAAAAAAAAAAAAAAATTAGAAAAAGAAGGCATGCGCTACCTCAGAGATGCTCACAGAATTTTGTAAAGAAGCTACAGAGAAGGTTTTGTCTTGGAAAACTTTTTGAACGAGGAAAATAAACGTGACTCAGAAGGCAAATGGTTTGAACGGCAGAAAGATTTAGGCAATAAAATTTTTATAAATGAAATCAAAGTGGAACGGAAGATAAGGAAGATAAAGGAAGACGAAATCTTCACGCACGGTTTTAGGCTAGATTAGTGTAAGATTTTTGAACGGCAAACTTGTAAATTTTAGCCCAAAGTAACGTATAATTTTAGTTGCTTCTAAAATAAAAAAAAAAAAAAAATATAACGGTTTCTTTCAATAAAACGTAACTTTATAAATCAAAATTTTAAAATAGCAAAATTTACCGTTAATAAAATTTTATTCTAATGTAAAGTTAAGAACGGACAAAAAGTGACTAATTGTAACGTTTTGAATTTTCGTTTTATACGAATTTCTACAATTTATTTAAATCAATATTTCGAATTGTTTCATTTTTAATTAAAAATTTCGTTTAAAATATCAGGCTGTTACATCTATTTATTTTAAAATTATTTAAAAAGCCCTTTCTTATTTATTTAAACACTTATCTATATATATTACTTTTTAAAGAGAAACAAAAGCTAATTATATTTATAAATAAAAGTTTATACAAATATTCTAAAATTCAAAACAATTTAAATATATATATTCTTTTGAATTTCAAAACTTTAAATTCAAGTTTAAAAAAAATTAAATCCTAAGATTCAATTTAAAAGTCAAGTTATATATTTACATACACTATTTATTCAATTTAAAATAACAATCCCTTTTAGCATTAAAATTCATACATATTAAAAATAATACATTATACTTGTTATTTGAAAATAACATATTTTATAATTTAAACAAGAGATTATATTATCAAGAAATATTTAAAAAGAAATAAAACAAACCATTTTTGTAAACCTTATTTATTTAAACTTAAGTTAAAATATCTCTTAAACCAATTAAATATTTTCTTAAAGTATTTTAAAACTATAAAATTACTTATTTAAATATCTTTGAAAAGTCCAGATTAAATTAAATATAAATTTCCAATTTACCAAAGCTTCTATTTACAATATATATAAATAAATATATATATTCAAATAGAAAATATCTTATTAACTTTTAAAAGATAAAATCATCAATTAAATACTAATTTAATCAGATTATTAAATTAAATTCAAATCTTATTATCAAAGATTATCCTTATCAATTTAATTATTCAACAGATTATTAAATTGATATTGTTAAGATTTCTGGGATATTACATTCCTCCCCCCTTAAAATAATTTCGTCCCCGAAATTTAAACAAAGGAAATTTAATAATCTTATTAAAGATTTAAATTTTAAAACACAAGTATATACTATCATCCATATGCTAGCAACCATAGCAACCAATTCATCCAATCAAACAATTTTAACTATCTAGACTAAATTCTAGATAAAATACCTCGAGTTTCCCCAAGTATATAAATACTGGGATACTCGCTCTACAAACAATCTTAACTACTAAGCTATAGATCTCCTACTCATCTAGATCTACAGAACTAAACAGAATATCAGACTATAGACGAGTCTGACTCAATAACCAAACTTCCCAAAACTGCAGATTCTAAAACCAAAGATAGATCAAATACGTACTCCCTCTCAGATACGTAAAACTCAATGAATTCCAGTTATCCAAACTGACAATTCAATTCAGAAGTCCAAATACTTATCCAAATCAGAACACAAACTAGATCCAAACATAACTCTACTTCACAATATCAGTAGATTCCAAACTTATTTCTCCTATCAGAGATACACTCCAAACTGCTTTCGCTGCTCAATTCTGATCTGAAGTAGGACACAAGCACAGACTGGACAACTCACTTCTAGAAATAAGGTTCACTGATCCATAAAAGAAAACTCAGATACTCCATCAAAACTTGAGCTGCTTCACCAAACTCTATCTCTAGGAAAACATCCTTCAACTAGACTGAATCACCGGTATCACTCCTGGAATCCAGTCGATAAGAAAACTCAACCTTCAGATGCGGACAAACTTCTGACTTCTCTGAAGACATCCAGAAAAACTCTGACAACCCAAGAGAACACTCAGACAATCGCAAGTCACTTTTGCGATCAACCCAACCTAATTCCAAACAGACTGTTCTCTCTTTACAAATCAGAACAGCTTACACTTATTTATCCAATTTATCGAAGAAATGGATCCATTCTGCTGCTTCTGAACTTCACTTCCAGAAAAACTGCTCATCCAGAAAACTTCCTGCCATCACAGAATACTCTGAGCTGCACTGCTGACACTGATGCCAAGGACTTCCTATTCCAAAGATCTTCGAGAAACTCGAACTCCAAACCAAACAGAAACACCATGCTGAACTCAGCCACAACACCGAAGCATACACACTTCCTTAATCTTGTTCCAAAGAAAACATCTTCGGGAACATCCATCGTCACTGTATCTCATCATACAGCTACTATTACCTGAGGTATCAAGGTACCATCACTCGCTTCTGTTCAACCGACAGATCCAACCTTACTCATCCAAACTTCAAAGATAAACTCCGAACCATTACAGTTTCCTTCGGAGATTGATGAAATCCTTTACCATAGCAAAGCTTACTCGAGACGGTATTAGGTCTACAGTCTCGACAGATACACTTCCAACCTCAACACTCAAATTCTAACTATTGGTAGTCGTGTTACTCACACTACCACCTTATCTACCTTTATAATTTATATTGGAAAACCCGAACAGGTAACCCAACAAATAGGTAGAAATATATATATATTTAAAATGATACTTTTTATATAGAAATTATTTCTGGGTAAAATTATTTCATTTACCTCTTTAAAACAATACTGTGACGAATTGTTCTATACAAGCGTTTAGAGATCCCTATCAATGTTGTGGCGTCCCACACATCGACCAGAATCCATAAACTACTCAATAAACCAATCAACACAATATAAAACAATTTTATATTCACTAACAAATACGCGCTCATATCTATTAATACTCTCAAAATTTCCACCTGAGCCAAGGTTATCGCCAACCTAAGCTCTGATACCACTGTAACGACCACGACTTTCTCTTCATAGAAAGTCGTATCGCTAATAAGAAAGAAAGGGGTGAGAAATAGAAAAGAAGAGAAAGAGAAAGAAAACAACACAAATACTCACAGCGGAAACGAACAAAATATAATATATCACAAAACTATTACATAGTATCATATACAATACTTATCAGAGTTACACAGATTCACATCATATATTAGACAGTTATAAACATCTGTCTAGTTATTACATCTCAATACAATACAGAGATCAATACAAAATCAACACAGCGGAAACTACTATCTATCTACAACGCCGAAGCCTCCTGCTCCATTGCTCCTCCACAATTCGTCAAGGCTAACCTGAATCCCTTGGCTACTCGTAAAAATTTGAGTACCCAAGAGTTTATAAAACAGAAATAAACAACTTGGGTCAGACATGGGTCTGGTGTGAGTAACAGGTTAAACTTGCTTAACTTCAAAACCTTTTGAAAGAAAAGGTATCACGTAAGACTTCCCACACATAAACATGGGTAAGTTTTTACCTTACGCTAACCAAAACATTTGATAGGAAATTCGATTGTATTATAATAGTGTAACGACCCACTATTTTAGACCATTCAAATCGACAATAATCCACACATGTCTGACTTGAATAATTCAAAATAACAGATTGTAAATAAATTTGGAGCAAATGAAATCAAATACACAGAATCACAGACACAGAACATATCAGAATAACTCGCAGCGGAAATTAAAAATACCATAGTAGTTCATGAAGCTACTATAACAAACTCTCAAAACAAAATATATAATATTTGTTTGAAAACATATACAATAGAAATCTCAAATAAATAGAAGTTTATGAATACCAGAACTGAAATAGAACAACTGAACTGAAAGGAACATATAACTAGACAAGCAGAATCTCCAGCGATTCCTAGCTCCAGAAAGAAATCCAAAGCTAAGCTGTAAATACTCAGGCTGACCCGAGCGTAAAGTAAAATACAAAACACTCGAGTCAGAACAATATATACTTATATAATGTAAACCAACTCAAGTGAACTGTAGTAGAAATGCATAATAACTCAAAGGATGCTTGGGATCGCCCATCCTTTAAGGATCAGTTAAACTATAAATTAAATACATCCCGTGGTTAAAATTTCAAAATGGTATTTTATACTTCGAAATCAAATATCATTTCAAAATTCAATATCCTTCAAATATCCATTTCAAAATATCAAAATATCATATTTCAAAATAGTTTATATTTCGAAACAAATTACTTTATTTTAAATCATAAAAATGAAGTTATTATATTTAATAATTAAATTATTAAATTTCCAAAATTTTAATCTTTCAAAGTTCATTCGTTCACTTAAATTAATTAAAATAATGAAAATTCAACTTTCGCAGCATTTAAAAAATGCTACGGAAAGTCACATTTAAAACAGTTCAATTTAACAAAAGACATCATTTAAAATGCTGTAATAGGGTTACATTAGTTTCAAATAAACTTAGTTAAATTCAACCATTATAACATTTACAAAAATGCTATAATAGCCTTTAATTAAATTTAGCCATTTTGTTCATTATTATCAACTACAGCATTTACAAATGTTGTATTATCATTTACATTAGAATTAATAGCATTTCAGAAATGCAGTTAATTAACTTCAAATATTCAGTATAATTTCACAAACAATTATATTTTTATATAAATCATTTTTAACTTAAAAAATCATATAATTTCACTTTTAAAACAATCATTCAAATACCCTTATATTCATGATTTTATAAAGTTAAACCTCCATTCAAAAATCAAAATTTAATAATAATTCACTTATTAAATTCCAATATTAAATTATAAATTCATTAAATTAAATTAACTTAACACTTAAGTTTAAATTTTCAAATATAACTTAATTCCATTTTTTATTTACTTAACTTAAAATTCACTTTTAAGCCAAATTCACAAATTTCCAATTTTAGTTATATTTCAAAATTTCAACTTAAATATTCATTCATTTCACATTTTAACTTTATTCAAAATCATTAATATAATATAAAAATCATTTAAATTCACTTTAATCCAAATTATCATGAATTTATCACATTTCACATTTAATTTAAATTCCAATTATCACCAAATTAAAATTTCCCAAAATAACTTACATTTCAAATTTTCAAATTTTACCATTAATTTATTTCACTTATAAATTTTCAGAAAATCAATAATGCTTTACAAAAATCATTTTTATTTAGTTTAAATCAAAATATCATAATATTTACAGTTTTAAAATATTTTTAAAAAAATTTATAAAACATATTTTAACTACGGGTCTGTATTTCATTTCTAGTCTAGGTAAAGTGATACGGGTAATATATCATTTCAACCTGTAATTTACAAAGAAAACCCGGGTTTAATCATTTCAAACCCGCAATCCCAAGGAAATGAAAAAAATAATTGAAAATCATTCAGGCCTATCATTTCAGCCCATAATGATTTTCTCCTATTCTAAAGTCCGTTCGGGTATGTATCATTTGAACCCATAGTGATTTTAATCTAAAGGGAACTTGCAGTGTGATAAACTGATAAAAATAATAGAACAGCATAATATAACAGTAACATATAATATAATAGGTGTTTAAGCATGGGTGAACATCATAAAATCATAACATAGCAAGTGTAACATGATAATGCATTTTACAGATTCAAAAGGGGTCAATCCACTAGTTATATATGTACATATTGTCTGGTGAGAATAACTCACCTGTTAAGCTGGAGATTTGCCAACAAAGCTCACAACACAAAGATTACGAAGGCACGTCAACTCTAATACAATTTGAGTGTGGAGAGAAAATCCAATGATATAGATCTTGTGTTACAACCCAAACAAAAATCAAAGCAAACCATAAATTTCAATACACTAGAAATGAAATAACTTTTAAATAAAAAGAGATACGAATGCCAAATCTTTTGCCTTGCTTTCTCTATTCTTTTGTCATGGCCTAGGGATGGTTTTGGCTCTGGTTTGAACAAGTTTGGCTCAGGTTTGGTCATGTGTATGCATGGCCTAGGTAGTAGAATATGAGGAGGAAGTTTATACAAGGGAATATGAAGAGTTTAAGGCAAAATATGTGGGTTTTGTTCACAAAAATGGCTCGGCCATGGGCTTGTGTGGTCAGGTCAGAGGGGTATGGATCAGGTCAGTGGAAGGAAAGGTGTGTGGTGGTCTGGCCAAAGGTGGTGGAGGCGGCCTAAGGTGGTGGTGGTGGTGGAAAATGGAGTGGTGAAGCAATAGTGGTAAACAATCATGTTTTTATGGCTTGTTTTGCAATTTTTGTGGAGTTTTGGCATCATGGTGGCTCGGCCTTGGTCAAGACCAGAGGAGTAGCTGGTGGTGATGGTAGGGAAGAGATGTAGGGGGTGGTGGCCATGGATATGGAGTGGAGGCCATTCAAAGAAGCAAAGAAAACAAGGCAAAATACATGAAAAATGAGAAGAAAAGTGTAAAAAGTAGCCATTACCCATAGATTTTTCTTGAAGCCATGAATGAATGAGAAGGTAAAATGTTTTTGGGTGAATGGAGGCTGAAAACTCACGGCTACAAACCAAAAATGCACAGCCAAGATAGTAATTGAGGAGTTATGGCAAATGAAAGGACAAAGGAGATGAAAGGACTTAAGGTAAATAAGCTTTTAAAACTCTTCATATTTCTTTTTCTTTATATTCAAATAAAACAAAAATAAAATCAGTAAATTGACTTTAAAACCGAAACAAAGTAATATAAAATAAAAATAATTAATTAATTTTAAAGAAAATGGAAAAAGAATATAAGAAATTGCTTAAAAATTGAAAACAGGGTCCAGAAATTACAAATAAATCACTATTTACTTTGGAAAATTAACAACTTCATTTTAAAAATATTTTAAAACAAAAATGTGAAGTAAAATAATTCATTTATATTTTCAAAATGAAATAAATAATTAAATTTAGAGAAATTAGAAAAAGAACTAAAGAAATTGCTTAAAAATTCAAAACAGGACTTAAAATTTACAAATAGAATATCACTAGTTTTAGAAAATTTCTATTTCACTTTAAAACAAATAAAAGGTCAAATAAATAAACTAAATGAGGAAAAAAATAAAGTGGGAATGAGAATCAAATAAGATTTTAAGAAAAAAAAATAGAAAAATAAATAAAGAATATCTTTAATTAATTGAAACTGGAAATTAGAAATTGTAAGCAAAATACAACTGACACTGGAAAATGTCAATTATACTTTTAAAAAATGTTTTAAAAACAAAATATATGCACAACATGTTATTTTACCCATATAAATATAAATTAGAACATTACATGACCAAATAAAATATTATTTATACAATTTAAAATAAACAATTTGTTAAATACAGCAAATTACACACAATATTGAAAAAGGCATAACTTTCACATTATAAATCAGATTTCAACGAAACGAAAAGCATTATTCTTAAAACTTTATTTACTTTCATAATAAAAGATAAAATTCAAATTTTCAAACTTTCAAATTTCTAAATTAAAAGTCAAAGTTTGACCATATTGACCAAAATTCACTTTTCTGGAAAATATTCTTTTTAGTCATGTTTGGAATTCTAATTCACATCAAAATCAAAATTTATATTTAAAATAACAAAATTTATTCATTTTAATAAATAAAATAAAGTATTTAAATCAGGAAATTAATTAAAATAACCAAAATATACAATTAAAATAATCATAAAATACAGGGTTGTTACACTCTCCCCCACTCAAATCTTTTCGTCCTCGAAAAGGAATGAGGTACGGAAAACACAGAAAAGATAAAATGGAATAGGATTAAGACAAGATGACAAGAAGATTAAAATTATACCTGATAATTGTTGTTATGGGTAAGTTTAATAAGGTGGAGAATAGGAATAGCTAGAAGGGAAAATAGGACGAAAGACAAGGATGAGCCATTAATTTAAAATTGTTGGTTGAAGAGGTAAACAATATTTAAAACACTTTAAAATCTTTTAGAAAGGAAATAACTGATCAAAATATCCTTTATAATATTTTATCAAAATACTTTTTAACTCGATGTCTTAACAAGTTTATCCTCGTTCCTGCAGACTCTGGCAGTGCGTTGATCAGGCGCAAAGCTAGAATTCTCCAGGTACTTAGTAGACTTGTTTCAACACCCAGTGAAAATACTGGAAAACTTTTTAAAAACAGATATGGAAAGTACAATCCAAACAAAAACAAACAGAACCTTTGTCTAACCATGGTTCGCAGATACACAATGGTTACGCCTGGATCCCCCAGGAAACAATCCATATCCGTAAGCTTTCTCAGCCCTGCGAGTTACGCCATGATGACTAGTAGAATGCAGGATACACAATGGTTACGCCTAGATCCCCCAGGAAACAATCCGTACCCCCAGGCAAGACTCAGCCAAGCATTTGCGCTACTATTCGCGACCTACACAGATTGCAGGATACACAATGATTACGCCTGGATCCCCCAGGAAACAATCCGTACCCCTAGGCAAGACTCAGCCAGGCAGTTGCGCTATGCAGTCACGAGAGAACAATAAGACCATGGGTAACGCCATGGAATTCGAAGGACACTCGAGTATCAAATCCGGAAAACCAAAAATCAAAGAGAATAATATCGATAGAATGAATCCAAGATGTGGCCACAAATCGGATATCAAGCAGAAGGCACTTTCCATATCTTTACTTCGAAAATATGTATCATATAGTACCTTTTCAAATCACTTTCAAATATCGTACTTATATAAAATCCATTATATATAAGATTTAATTTTCAAATCGAATACTTTCCAAAATCAATAGTATATCAAATCATACTTATATAGACTTCAATTATATAAGATTTCACTTTCAAATTGAGTACCTTTTCAAATCTATAGTTTTCGAATCAATTTCATACTCATACAAATCAATTTTATATAAGTTCGACAACTCCCAAATCAAGTGTTTAGTAACATAAGGTTCTCAAATTTCAATTTGTTTCAATATCAGTTCAATTTCAAAATCATATACAATTTCACCAAATTATTTCTTCTCAAATTAATTATCTTTAGTTTCAAAGTTTCCAAAATAATAGATTTAGAAAATAAATCCAAATTTCCAAATCAATATAATTTAAGTCAACCAATTCATTTCCAAAATCAAATGTTTTCAAAATCATCTTATACTTACGTAAGGTCTATCTTACATAAGGATCAAATTTTCAAAATAATTTCGCTGTATGAAGAGCCATATGGGATTGAATATCTTTGCTTTTATGGGTTATATATCTTTGTAATTTAAATTGGAAATTTTCTTTTAATAAGCAAAGATATTCTAACTCGACGGCTTTCAATTTCAGCGTCAAAATATATCAAAGATATTAGAATATAAGATGTACATATGTCATCATTTCGCAAAGTCACATTCGATCGCTCGCTCGATCACACAAGTTCGCTTTCGAACTAGTATTGTCCATTCACTTCCCTAATGCGGATTTCGATATGGTTTCTCAACTAGAAGCCATCAGTCTCCTTGCATAGCCATATACTATGATAGAGAATTCTAGAATCGAGCCCAAAATCCATATCAAATATTCGTCATCAAGAATCGAATGAAAAATCCTAACACGAAATGGTGTAATTCACCTCGAACTTGTGTACTCAAACTTGGATCAAATTAATTATGCGAATAAAACAGCATACGTACAACTTATATATTTATTCCAACTTGTTACCTATATAGTTTCATAAAGATGTTACTAAGTTAAAACACTTAAAATTTATTCAAAATATTTTGAAGAACAATTTCTTTTCAAAACATTTCAAATCTAAATTTCATATTAGAAAAAAATTTAAATTGCCTTATTCATTTACTTAACAAAACAGTTTCAACTTATTTAAATCAGATTACTTCATACTTAAACATTCAAAACAAACTTATATACTTTATCAAAATACTTTTCAAATTTCTTAGCTTTGAAAAGTTAACCTTGATTTGGAAGTACTCGAACTTCGAAATAGTTGAAGAAATCATTTTCAAATTCAAGAGTTGGAAATTAGCAACAAATCAGTAAATCAATTTTAATAGATAGGGTTATATCAAATCCAAAACTCGAGGACTGAACACCGGTTCATTTCAAATCGTTTCAAATATATTTACATATATCTTTCGAATATCAAATCATACTTCGGAATTTGAAATCAAAAATGGTTTCACAAAATCACTTGCATAGAAAAGCTATTAAAGTGGCCTCTCCCTCACACAGAAACTCGAAAATCAATGTCGATGATGCGTGCACTCATCATCGAAATTATTTTCCAGCGACACAAGTGAGTTCTGGACTTCCATTTACTTTGAAAACTTCTTTGAAATTCCTTCGAAATCATTAAAACCCATTAAAATCATTGAAACATTACTTATTCGGAAAAATAATTTCAAATCATATTATTTATTATTTCAAAATCCTAAAACCAGTTCCAAAATGCCAGAGTTCAATCACTTAAATTCAGATTCAAAACCTTCAGTTATAAATCATTTTATATGAAACCATTTCTTATAAAATTTTCACAATTTCAAATCCTTTCAAAACTTCAAATTCTCATTTTTTTTAAAAGGTATATAATCCTTATCAAAAACATTTCATCTTTATATAAAAATATGGTCATCCTTATCAAAATAAAAACTACGATGAATACACAATTTTCAAAAGACAATCAACCACAAACTTTCCAAGGGACGATTCAAGGATGGATTTCAAAGCAAAACAGAGATTCAAATTTAGAAGGACTCTAATCAAATAGAATTCTAATTCAAAGATAGGCTCAAACGAAGATAAGATAATTAAATTACCAAATAGAAGATGGATAAGCCTATATGAATCGCGGGCGACCTTAACCGGTCAACCGTGACTTCAGGAATATAATCGATGCGAAAATCTAAGGCAAATCGACCTTCGATTGCCGGAGATAGAATCTAAATATAGCAGAAGATAGAAAACATCGTAAACCGAGGATACAGAAATATCTGATGAATCAATGCCAATTATAATCATTCAAAGATTGGCGGAATCGCCACCCTATAAAGGTCATACAAAGTGGAGTGATGCAATGCTCCAAAATCAAAAGAATACAATTATGGGAGACAGGAATGGATTTCAGAACAAGTGGGAGCGTTCCAAAATTCAAAGGAATCCTATTCGATAAGAATCCAAACGAAGATTAGAGATATATAACCTATATCGATACAGAAAAATTCCCATTCAAAATTTGGAATGACTCGAATTCATAACATACGAAAACAGAAGCATAAATATCTTTAGTTGGACAACTTTAGCTAAGCAAAAGATACAACAGAGTTTACTCAAAACAACCTAACAAACTACAGATTTTGCCATACTCAAAATAGATTCCTATCAACAATGGATCTAGATCAATCAAGAGAGAAGTTCAAAATTTTAGAGGATCCTAATCAAAGAAATTACTAACAAGGTGGATACAAAAGGAATGAAGTTTAAGAAATATTTTACTTTCAAAGCAAGGAAATTTATATCAAAATAATCTTTGAAAATTCTTTAAAAATCATTTGAAAATAATTTTATACTTCGAAAATACGTTCTCTCACAAAGAAATGATTCTGAGATAGATTTCACTCATTCGAGGGTATTTCTACCCTATCTCTAATGAGTTTTTGCTCCGCAGGCTAAGGTTTGCCAAAAACCAAAGCTCTGATACCAACTGTAACGACCCACTATTTTAGACCATTCAAATCGACAATAATCCACACATGTCTGACTTGAATAATTCAAAATAACAGATTGTAAATAAATTTGGAGCAAATGAAATCAAATACACAGAATCACAGACACAGAACATATCAGAATAACTCGCAGCGGAAATTAAAAATACCATAGTAGTTCATGAAGCTACTATAACAAACTCTCAAAACAAAATATATAATATTTGTTTGAAAACATATACAATAGAAATCTCAAATAAATAGAAGTTTATGAATACCAGAACTGAAATAGAACAACTGAACTGAAAGGAACATATAACTAGACAAGCAGAATCTCCAGCGATTCCTAGCTCCAGAAAGAAATCCAAAGCTAAGCTGTAAATACTCAGGCTGACCCGAGCGTAAAGTAAAATACAAAACACTCGAGTCAGGACAATATATACTTATATAATGTAAACCAACTCAAGTGAACTGTAGTAGAAATGCATAATAACTCAAAGGATGCTTGGGATCGCCCATCCTTTAAGGATCAGTTAAACTATAAATTAAATACATCCCGTGGTTAAAATTTCAAAATGGTATTTTATACTTCGAAATCAAATATCATTTCAAAATTCAATATCCTTCAAATATCCATTTCAAAATATCAAAATATCATATTTCAAAATAGTTTATATTTTGAAACAAATTACTTTATTTTAAATCATAAAAAATGAAGTTATTATATTTAATAATTAAATTATTAAATTTCCAAAATTTTAATCTTTCAAAGTTCATTCGTTCACTTAAATTAATTAAAATAATGAAAATTCAACTTTCGCAGCATTAAAAAAATGCTACGGAAAGTCACATTTAAAACAGTTCAATTTAACAAAAGACATCATTTAAAATGCTGTAATAGGGTTACATTAGTTTCAAATAAACTTAGTTAAATTCAACCATTATAACATTTACAAAAATGCTATAATAGCCTTTAATTAAATTTAGCCATTTTGTTCATTATTATCAACTACAGCATTTACAAATGTTGTATTATCATTTACATTAGAATTAATAGCATTTCAGAAATGCAGTTAATTAACTTCAAATATTCAGTATAATTTCACAAACAATTATATTTTTATATAAATCATTTTTAACTTAAAAAATCATATAATTTCACTTTTAAAACAGTCATTCAAATACCCTTATATTCATGATTTTATAAAGTTAAACCTCCATTCAAAAATCAAAATTTAATAATAATTCACTTATTAAATTCCAATATTAAATTATAAATTCATTAAATTAAATTAACTTAACACTTAAGTTTAAATTTTCAAATATAACTTAATTCCATTTTTTATTTACTTAACTTAAAATTCACTTTTAAGCCAAATTCACAAATTTCCAATTTTAGTTATATTTCAAAATTTCAACTTAAATATTCATTCATTTCACATTTTAACTTTATTCAAAATCATTAATATAATATAAAAATCATTTAAATTCACTTTAATCCAAATTATCATGAATTTATCACATTTCACATTTAATTTAAATTCCAATTATCACCAAATTAAAATTTCCCAAAATAACTTACATTTCAAATTTTCAAATTTTACCATTAATTTATTTCACTTATAAATTTTCAGAAAATCAATAATGCTTTACAAAAATCATTTTTATTTAGTTTAAATCAAAATATCATAATATTTACAGTTTTAAAATATTTTTAAAAAAATTTATAAAACATATTTTAACTACGGGTCTGTATTTCATTTCTAGTCTAGGTAAAGTGATACGGGTAATATATCATTTCAACCTGTAATTTACAAAGAAAACCCGGGTTTAATCATTTCAAACCCGCAATCCCAAGGAAATGAAAAAAATAATTGAAAATCATTCAGGCCTATCATTTCAGCCCATAATGATTTTCTCCTATTCTAAAGTCCGTTCGGGTATGTATCATTTGAACCCATAGTGATTTTAATCTAAAGGGAACTTGCAGTGTGATAAACTGATAAAAATAATAGAACAGCATAATATAACAGTAACATATAATATAATAGGTGTTTAAGCATGGGTGAACATCATAAAATCATAACATAGCAAGTGTAACATGATAATGCATTTTACAGATTCAAAAGGGGTCAATCCACTAGTTATATATGTACATATTGTCTGGTGAGAATAACTCACCTGTTAAGCTGGAGATTTGCCAACAAAGCTCACAACACAAAGATTACGAAGGCACGTCAACTCTAATACAATTTGAGTGTGGAGAGAAAATCCAATGATATAGATCTTGTGTTACAACCCAAACAAAAATCAAAGCAAACCATAAATTTCAATACACTAGAAATGAAATAACTTTTAAATAAAAAGAGATACGAATGCCAAATCTTTTGCCTTGCTTTCTCTATTCTTTTGTCATGGCCTAGGGATGGTTTTGGCTCTGGTTTGAACAAGTTTGGCTCAGGTTTGGTCATGTGTATGCATGGCCTAGGTAGTAGAATATGAGGAGGAAGTTTATACAAGGGAATATGAAGAGTTTAAGGCAAAATATGTGGGTTTTGTTCACAAAAATGGCTCGGCCATGGGCTTGTGTGGTCAGGTCAGAGGGGTATGGATCAGGTCAGTGGAAGGAAAGGTGTGTGGTGGTCTGGCCAAAGGTGGTGGAGGCGGCCTAAGGTGGTGGTGGTGGTGGAAAATGGAGTGGTGAAGCAATAGTGGTAAACAATCATGTTTTTATGGCTTGTTTTGCAATTTTTGTGGAGTTTTGGCATCATGGTGGCTCGGCCTTGGTCAAGACCAGAGGAGTAGCTGGTGGTGATGGTAGGGAAGAGATGTAGGGGGTGGTGGCCATGGATATGGAGTGGAGGCCATTCAAAGAAGCAAAGAAAACAAGGCAAAATACATGAAAAATGAGAAGAAAAGTGTAAAAAGTAGCCATTACCCATAGATTTTTCTTGAAGCCATGAATGAATGAGAAGGTAAAATGTTTTTGGGTGAATGGAGGCTGAAAACTCACGGCTACAAACCAAAAATGCACAGCCAAGATAGTAATTGAGGAGTTATGGCAAATGAAAGGACAAAGGAGATGAAAGGACTTAAGGTAAATAAGCTTTTAAAACTCTTCATATTTCTTTTTCTTTATATTCAAATAAAACAAAAATAAAATCAGTAAATTGACTTTAAAACCGAAACAAAGTAATATAAAATAAAAATAATTAATTAATTTTAAAGAAAATGGAAAAAGAATATAAGAAATTGCTTAAAAATTGAAAACAGGGTCCAGAAATTACAAATAAATCACTATTTACTTTGGAAAATTAACAACTTCATTTTAAAAATATTTTAAAACAAAAATGTGAAGTAAAATAATTCATTTATATTTTCAAAATGAAATAAATAATTAAATTTAGAGAAATTAGAAAAAGAACTAAAGAAATTGCTTAAAAATTCAAAACAGGACTTAAAATTTACAAATAGAATATCACTAGTTTTAGAAAATTTCTATTTCACTTTAAAACAAATAAAAGGTCAAATAAATAAACTAAATGAGGAAAAAAATAAAGTGGGAATGAGAATCAAATAAGATTTTAAGAAAAAAAATAGAAAAATAAATAAAGAATATCTTTAATTAATTGAAACTGGAAATTAGAAATTGTAAGCAAAATACAACTGACACTGGAAAATGTCAATTATACTTTTAAAAAATGTTTTAAAAACAAAATATATGCACAACATGTTATTTTACCCATATAAATATAAATTAGAACATTACATGACCAAATAAAATATTATTTATACAATTTAAAATAAACAATTTGTTAAATACAGCAAATTACACACAATATTGAAAAAGGCATAACTTTCACATTATAAATCAGATTTCAACGAAACGAAAAGCATTATTCTTAAAATTTTATTTACTTTCATAATAAAAGATAAAATTCAAATTTTCAAACTTTCAAATTTCTAAATTAAAAGTCAAAGTTTGACCATATTGACCAAAATTCACTTTTCTGGAAAATATTCTTTTTAGTCATGTTTGGAATTCTAATTCACATCAAAATCAAAATTTATATTTAAAATAACAAAATTTATTCATTTTAATAAATAAAATAAAGTATTTAAATCAGGAAATTAATTAAAATAACCAAAATATACAATTAAAATAATCATAAAATACAGGGTTGTTACACTCTCCCCCACTCAAATCTTTTCGTCCTCGAAAAGGAATGAGGTACGGAAAACACAGAAAAGATAAAATGGAATAGGATTAAGACAAGATGACAAGAAGATTAAAATTATACCTGATAATTGTTGTTATGGGTAAGTTTAATAAGGTGGAGAATAGGAATAGCTAGAAGGGAAAATAGGACGAAAGACAAGGATGAGCCATTAATTTAAAATTGTTGGTTGAAGAGGTAAACAATATTTAAAACACTTTAAAATCTTTTAGAAAGGAAATAACTGATCAAAATATCCTTTATAATATTTTATCAAAATACTTTTTAACTCGATGTCTTAACAAGTTTATCCTCGTTCCTGCAGACTCTGGCAGTGCGTTGATCAGGCGCAAAGCTAGAATTCTCCAGGTACTTAGTAGACTTGTTTCAACACCCAGTGAAAATACTGGAAAACTTTTTAAAAACAGATATGGAAAGTACAATCCAAACAAAAACAAACAGAACCTTTGTCTAACCATGGTTCGCAGATACACAATGGTTACGCCTGGATCCCCCAGGAAACAATCCATATCCGTAAGCTTTCTCAGCCCTGCGAGTTACGCCATGATGACTAGTAGAATGCAGGATACACAATGGTTACGCCTAGATCCCCCAGGAAACAATCCGTACCCCCAGGCAAGACTCAGCCAAGCATTTGCGCTACTATTCGCGACCTACACAGATTGCAGGATACACAATGATTACGCCTGGATCCCCCAGGAAACAATCCGTACCCCTAGGCAAGACTCAGCCAGGCAGTTGCGCTATGCAGTCACGAGAGAACAATAAGACCATGGGTAACGCCATGGAATTCGAAGGACACTCGAGTATCATATCCGGAAAACCAAAAATCAAAGAGAATAATATCGATAGAATGAATCCAAGATGTGGCCACAAATCGGATATCAAGCAGAAGGCACTTTCCATATCTTTACTTCGAAAATATGTATCATATAGTACCTTTTCAAATCACTTTCAAATATCGTACTTATATAAAATCCATTATATATAAGATTTAATTTTCAAATCGAATACTTTCCAAAATCAATAGTATATCAAATCATACTTATATAGACTTCAATTATATAAGATTTCACTTTCAAATTGAGTACCTTTTCAAATCTATAGTTTTCGAATCAATTTCATACTCATACAAATCAATTTTATATAAGTTCGACAACTCCCAAATCAAGTGTTTAGTAACATAAGGTTCTCAAATTTCAATTTGTTTCAATATCAGTTCAATTTCAAAATCATATACAATTTCACCAAATTATTTCTTCTCAAATTAATTATCTTTAGTTTCAAAGTTTCCAAAATAATAGATTTAGAAAATAAATCCAAATTTCCAAATCAATATAATTTAAGTCAACCAATTCATTTCCAAAATCAATGTTTTCAAAATCATCTTATACTTACGTAAGGTCTATCTTACATAAGGATCAAATTTTCAAAATAATTTCGTTGTATGAAGAGCCATATGGGATTGAATATCTTTGCTTTTATGGGTTATATATCTTTGTAATTTAAATTGGAAATTTTCTTTTAATAAGCAAAGATATTCTAACTCGACGGCTTTCAATTTCAGCGTCAAAATATATCAAAGATATTAGAATATAAGATGTACATATGTCATCATTTCGCAAAGTCACATTCGATCGCTCGCTCGATCACACAAGTTCGCTTTCGAACTAGTATTGTCCATTCACTTCCCTAATGCGGATTTCGATATGGTTTCTCAACTAGAAGCCATCAGTCTCCTTGCATAGCCATATACTATGATAGAGAATTCTAGAATCGAGCCCAAAATCCATATCAAATATTCGTCATCAAGAATCGAATGAAAAATCCTAACACGAAATGGTGTAATTCACCTCGAACTTGTGTACTCAAACTTGGATCAAATTAATTATGCGAATAAAACAGCATACGTACAACTTATATATTTATTCCAACTTGTTACCTATATAGTTTCATAAAGATGTTACTAAGTTAAAACACTTAAAATTTATTCAAAATATTTTGAAGAACAATTTCTTTTCAAAACATTTCAAATCTAAATTTCATATTAGAAAAAAATTTAAATTGCCTTATTCATTTACTTAACAAAACAGTTTCAACTTATTTAAATCAGATTACTTCATACTTAAACATTCAAAACAAACTTATATACTTTATCAAAATACTTTTCAAATTTCTTAGCTTTGAAAAGTTAACCTTGATTTGGAAGTACTCGAACTTCGAAATAGTTGAAGAAATCATTTTCAAATTCAAGAGTTGGAAATTAGCAACAAATCAGTAAATCAATTTTAATAGATAGGGTTATATCAAATCCAAAACTCGAGGACTGAACACCGGTTCATTTCAAATCGTTTCAAATATATTTACATATATCTTTCGAATATCAAATCATACTTCGGAATTTGAAATCAAAAATGGTTTCACAAAATCACTTGCATAGAAAAGCTATTAAAGTGGCCTCTCCCTCACACAGAAACTCGAAAATCAATGTCGATGATGCGTGCACTCATCATCGAAATTATTTTCCAGCGACACAAGTGAGTTCTGGACTTCCATTTACTTTGAAAACTTCTTTGAAATTCCTTCGAAATCATTAAAACCCATTAAAATCATTGAAACATTACTTATTCGGAAAAATAATTTCAAATCATATTATTTATTATTTCAAAATCCTAAAACCAGTTCCAAAATGCCAGAGTTCAATCACTTAAATTCAGATTCAAAACCTTCAGTTATAAATCATTTTATATGAAACCATTTCTTATAAAATTTTCACAATTTCAAATCCTTTCAAAACTTCAAATTCTCATTTTTTTTAAAAGGTATATAATCCTTATCAAAAACATTTCATCTTTATATAAAAATATGGTCATCCTTATCAAAATAAAAACTACGATGAATACACAATTTTCAAAAGACAATCAACCACAAACTTTCCAAGGGACGATTCAAGGATGGATTTCAAAGCAAAACAGAGATTCAAATTTAGAAGGACTCTAATCAAATAGAATTCTAATTCAAAGATAGGCTCAAACGAAGATAAGATAATTAAATTACCAAATAGAAGATGGATAAGCCTATATGAATCGCGGGCGACCTTAACCGGTCAACCGTGACTTCAGGAATATAATCGATGCGAAAATCTAAGGCAAATCGACCTTCGATTGCCGGAGATAGAATCTAAATATAGCAGAAGATAGAAAACATCGTAAACCGAGGATACAGAAATATCTGATGAATCAATGCCAATTATAATCATTCAAAGATTGGCGGAATCGCCACCCTATAAAGGTCATACAAAGTGGAGTGATGCAATGCTCCAAAATCAAAAGAATACAATTATGGGAGACAGGAATGGATTTCAGAACAAGTGGGAGCGTTCCAAAATTCAAAGGAATCCTATTCGATAAGAATCCAAACGAAGATTAGAGATATATAACCTATATCGATACAGAAAAATTCCCATTCAAAATTTGGAATGACTCGAATTCATAACATACGAAAACAGAAGCATAAATATCTTTAGTTGGACAACTTTAGCTAAGCAAAAGATACAACAGAGTTTACTCAAAACAACCTAACAAACTACAGATTTTGCCATACTCAAAATAGATTCCTATCAACAATGGATCTAGATCAATCAAGAGAGAAGTTCAAAATTTTAGAGGATCCTAATCAAAGAAATTACTAACAAGGTGGATACAAAAGGAATGAAGTTTAAGAAATATTTTACTTTCAAAGCAAGGAAATTTATATCAAAATAATCTTTGAAAATTCTTTAAAAATCATTTGAAAATAATTTTATACTTCGAAAATACGTTCTCTCACAAAGAAATGATTCTGAGATAGATTTCACTCATTCTAGGGTATTTCTACCCTATCTCTAATGAGTTTTTGCTCCGCAGGCTAAGGTTTGCCAAAAACCAAAGCTCTGATACCAAATGTAACGACCCACTATTTTAGACCATTCAAATCGACAATAATCCACACATGTCTGACTTGAATAATTCAAAATAACAGATTGTAAATAAATTTGGAGCAAATGAAATCAAATACACAGAATCACAGACACAGAACATATCAGAATAACTCGCAGCGGAAATTAAAAATACCATAGTAGTTCATGAAGCTACTATAACAAACTCTCAAAACAAAATATATAATATTTGTTTGAAAACATATACAATAGAAATCTCAAATAAATAGAAGTTTATGAATACCAGAACTGAAATAGAACAACTGAACTGAAAGGAACATATAACTAGACAAGCAGAATCTCCAGCGATTCCTAGCTCCAGAAAGAAATCCAAAGCTAAGCTGTAAATACTCAGGCTGACCCGAGCGTAAAGTAAAATACAAAACACTCGAGTCAGGACAATATATACTTATATAATGTAAACCAACTCAAGTGAACTGTAGTAGAAATGCATAATAACTCAAAGGATGCTTGGGATCGCCCATCCTTTAAGGATCAGTTAAACTATAAATTAAATACATCCCGTGGTTAAAATTTCAAAATGGTATTTTATACTTCGAAATCAAATATCATTTCAAAATTCAATATCCTTCAAATATCCATTTCAAAATATCAAAATATCATATTTCAAAATAGTTTATATTTTGAAACAAATTACTTTATTTTAAATCATAAAAAATGAAGTTATTATATTTAATAATTAAATTATTAAATTTCCAAAATTTTAATCTTTCAAAGTTCATTCGTTCACTTAAATTAATTAAAATAATGAAAATTCAACTTTCGCAGCATTAAAAAAATGCTACGGAAAGTCACATTTAAAACAGTTCAATTTAACAAAAGACATCATTTAAAATGCTGTAATAGGGTTACATTAGTTTCAAATAAACTTAGTTAAATTCAACCATTATAACATTTACAAAAATGCTATAATAGCCTTTAATTAAATTTAGCCATTTTGTTCATTATTATCAACTACAGCATTTACAAATGTTGTATTATCATTTACATTAGAATTAATAGCATTTCAGAAATGCAGTTAATTAACTTCAAATATTCAGTATAATTTCACAAACAATTATATTTTTATATAAATCATTTTTAACTTAAAAAATCATATAATTTCACTTTTAAAACAATCATTCAAATACCCTTAAATTCATGATTTTATAAAGTTAAACCTCCATTCAAAAATCAAAATTTAATAATAATTCACTTATTAAATTCCAATATTAAATTATAAATTCATTAAATTAAATTAACTTAACACTTAAGTTTAAATTTTCAAATATAACTTAATTCCATTTTTTATTTACTTAACTTAAAATTCACTTTTAAGCCAAATTCACAAATTTCCAATTTTAGTTATATTTCAAAATTTCAACTTAAATATTCATTCATTTCACATTTTAACTTTATTCAAAATCATTAATATAATATAAAAATCATTTAAATTCACTTTAATCCAAATTATCATGAATTTATCACATTTCACATTTAATTTAAATTCCAATTATCACCAAATTAAAATTTCCCAAAATAACTTACATTTCAAATTTTCAAATTTTACCATTAATTTATTTCACTTATAAATTTTCAGAAAATCAATAATGCTTTACAAAAATCATTTTTATTTAGTTTAAATCAAAATATCATAATATTTACAGTTTTAAAATATTTTTAAAAAAATTTATAAAACATATTTTAACTACGGGTCTGTATTTCATTTCTAGTCTAGGTAAAGTGATACGGGTAATATATCATTTCAACCTGTAATTTACAAAGAAAACCCGGGTTTAATCATTTCAAACCCGCAATCCCAAGGAAATGAAAAAAATAATTGAAAATCATTCAGGCCTATCATTTCAGCCCATAATGATTTTCTCCTATTCTAAAGTCCGTTCGGGTATGTATCATTTCAACCCATAGTGATTTTAATCTAAAGGGAACTTGCAGTGTGATAAACTGATAAAAATAATAGAACAGCATAATATAACAGTAACATATAATATAATAGGTGTTTAAGCATGGGTGAACATCATAAAATCATAACATAGCAAGTGTAACATGATAATGCATTTTACAGATTCAAAAGGGGTCAATTCACTAGTTATATATGTACATATTGTCTGGTGAGAATAACTCACCTGTTAAGCTGGAGATTTGCCAACAAAGCTCACAACACAAAGATTACGAAGGCACGACAACTCTAATACAATTTGAGTGTGGAGAGAAAATCCAATGATATAGATCTTGTGTTACAACCCAAACAAAAATCAAAGCAAACCATAAATTTCAATACACTAGAAATGAAATAACTTTTAAATAAAAAGAGATACGAATGCCAAATCTTTTGCCTTGCTTTCTCTATTCTTTTGTCATGGCCTAGGGATGGTTTTGGCTCTGGTTTGAACAAGTTTGGCTCAGGTTTGGTCATGTGTATGCATGGCCTAGGTAGTAGAATATGAGGAGGAAGTTTATACAAGGGAATATGAAGAGTTTAAGGCAAAATAGGTGGGTTTTGTTCACAAAAATGGCTCGGCCATGGGCTTGTGTGGTCAGGTCAGAGGGGTATGGATCAGGTCAGTGGAAGGAAAGGTGTGTGGTGGTCTGGCCAAAGGTGGTGGAGGCGGCCTAAGGTGGTGGTGGTGGTGGAAAATGGAGTGGTGAAGCAATAGTGGTAAACAATCATGTTTTTATGGCTTGTTTTGCAATTTTTGTGGAGTTTTGGCATCATGGTGGCTCGGCCTTGGTCAAGACCAGAGGAGTAGCTGGTGGTGATGGTAGGGAAGAGATGTAGGGGGTGGTGGCCATGGATATGGAGTGGAGGCCATTCAAAGAAGCAAAGAAAACAAGGCAAAATACATGAAAAATGAGAAGAAAAGTGTAAAAAGTAGCCATTACCCATAGATTTTTCTTGAAGCCATGAATGAATGAGAAGGTAAAATGTTTTTGGGTTAATGGAGGCTGAAAACTCACGGCTACAAACCAAAAATGCACAGCCAAGATAGTAATTGAGGAGTTATGGCAAATGAAAGGACAAAGGAGATGAAAGGACTTAAGATAAATAAGCTTTTAAAACTCTTCATATTTCTTTTTCTTTATATTCAAATAAAACAAAAATAAAATCAGTAAATTGACTTTAAAACCGAAACAAAGTAATATAAAATAAAAATAATTAATTAATTTTAAAGAAAATGGAAAAAGAATATAAGAAATTGCTTAAAAATTGAAAACAGGGTCCAGAAATTACAAATAAATCACTATTTACTTTGGAAAATTAACAACTTCATTTTAAAAATATTTTAAAACAAAAATGTGAAGTAAAATAATTCATTTATATTTTCAAAATGAAATAAATAATTAAATTTAGAGAAATTAGAAAAAGAACTAAAGAAATTGCTTAAAAATTCAAAACAGGACTTAAAATTTACAAATAGAATATCACTAGTTTTAGAAAATTTCTATTTCACTTTAAAACAAATAAAAGGTCAAATAAATAAACTAAATGAGGAAAAAAATAAAGTGGGAATGAGAATCAAATAAGATTTTAAGAAAAATAATAGAAAAATAAATAAAGAATATCTTTAATTAATTGAAACTGGAAATTAGAAATTGTAAGCAAAATACAACTGACACTGGAAAATGTCAATTATACTTTTAAAAAATGTTTTAAAAACAAAATATATGCACAACATGTTATTTTACCCATATAAATATAAATTAGAACATTACATGACCAAATAAAATATTATTTACACAATTTAAAATAAACAATTTGTTAAATACAGCAAATTACACACAATATTGAAAAAGGCATAACTTTCACATTATAAATCAGATTTCAACGAAACGAAAAGCATTATTCTTAAAATTTTATTTACTTTCATAATAAAAGATAAAATTCAAATTTTCAAACTTTCAAATTTCTAAATTAAAAGTCAAAGTTTGACCATATTGACCAAAATTCACTTTTATGGAAAATATTCTTTTTAGTCATGTTTGGAATTCTAATTCACATCAAAATCAAAATTTATATTTAAAATAACAAAATTTATTCATTTTAATAAATAAAATAAAGTATTTAAATCAGGAAATTAATTAAAATAACCAAAATATACAATTAAAATAATCATAAAATACAGGGTTGTTACAAATAGGGTCTAGGGTTTTCAAGTAAAATACAGAAATAGCTGAAATGCTTACATCTCACATTTCAGCATAGTTGGGCACAACTAATACGTACGGCACTTATTGGAGTTTGGATTCCATACAATGGCAGGGCTACCGGGGTACCGCCCGTCACAGTACGTGGCCTAGATCACCGTACCGAGGATCACTCCCAATCCCCTGCAACACAAGGCCGGAACATCCCTTACTGGATAATTCCCGCACAAGATACCTCACGGTTGGGATCAGCAACCGCACACACTAAGCCGAAATAAGAAGGGACTTCTAGACAGAGGTAATCTTGTCCTACTTGGGTGCTTCCCACTAACCTTGCTGCACCTCCCCTGTTTTAGCCATTCCCGGTTTGTGAGGCTTGAGGTCACGATTACCTTAGAAAAGAACACATCACTTAGAATGCTCATCGTCCACCTGACGATGTGCTGAAAGCATTCAATCCATACAAGTTCGTTCCGGGTTCGAACGAAACCGAAGGCATTATCTCGTTACACTCGTTTTGGAATCACCCTCAGAGTTAACGACAATAACCCTTGCACTCTGAATCTTCATCTTCACTTGATTCACGACCTATCGTAAATTTGGATCGATGTGGTATTCGGGTCTCTAGACCTGGAAATCCGGTATACGGAAACCCGATCCCGGTCTCATCGAAATCCAAAGCGTATCTTTTAAGGCCAAGTTGTTTTAAAGGTTAAAACAAATTCAATTCATTATCTTTATACACAAAGAAAGATAATTCACAACAGATAATCAACATTATCAGATAATCCATACAATTCAACTAACATCCATAACATACAGCATATATCTCATCAGAGATATCAATCAATGCCAAGTATTCAATACTATCACTCATTCATAAGTAATGATTTATATCATCTCTAATTAATTTAAAGTGAATTAAATTAATTACTTTATTTTATAAATCCTTCTTACTTAACCATTTATTAATTAATAAATTATCCTTAACCACTTATAGTAATTAACCTTTAATTACTTTATTAATTAATTAACTAAAATTTATTAAGTTAATCAACTATATTTAATTATATTAATCCTTAATTAATTACATTAATTAATTACTTCATTTATTAATTATTACTTAATTAATCAATTCTTAATTACATCATTAATTATATTAATTAATGATCCTTAATTACAACTTAATTTTTAATTACTTAATTAAATTAATTACATTAAGTAATTAACCTTAAATTAACAACATTTATTAATCACTCTTGATTAATCTTCAATCAGTAATTAATTACCCTTAATTACTTTCATTAACTAAATTAATTACTCCTTAATTAATTTCTTAATTAATCCCTTGATTAATTATTCAAAGTAATTAACTCAAATTACTTCTATTAATAAAATCATTATTCAACTAATTACTTCCAGTAATTATCATATTATTTACTTCCCTAAATAATCTTACCTTAATAATTACATTAAGTAATTATTTATCAAATCAACTCTTGATTATTCTAAATTAATTAAACTTAATTAATTAACTTAACTAATCAAATTAACTTCAATTAATTACAATAAGTAATTAATTCTTAATTACTTCCATTAAGAAATTCATTTAAACAAATTCTATAATTGATTATCTTTAAATTAATTAATCCAATTAACTATTAAAATTAATTACATTAATTAATTATTTAATAATCCATAGTTAATTGCCTCATTAACTATTACTTAATTACTTTCCTTAAATAATTAACTTATATTAATTATTAGTAATTCTAAAGTAATAAATCTTAATAACCAATTTATTAATCTCTAATTACTAAATTAATTAAGTGTTAACCATAACTTAATTAATATTTAATTACTTATTAATTAATTCCTAACCATTAATTAATACTCTAATTTATAATTCTTAAATACAAATTAATCATCCCTAATTAATTTATCTTAATCATAAATAAATTAGTTTAAACCTTTAATTACCTATTTAATTAATCCAAATGATTAATTAGTCAAATAATTTAATTATCCAATAAATTTTCTAATTAATTTAATGAATATAAATCTCTAACTACTTTAAGATAACCTTATTCTTATTGATAAACAAGTTATCATTTACAATTCATATTTGAAACATCCATTTCAAATCTATTTTTTTTAATTTCATTTTAAATTCTGTATTTAAAATGAATATCAATTTATTTTAACTAAGTTTTTAAACCCAATTTAAAAACTTTTACTTATTAGAAATCTTATCTCTTATAAAAGAAATTTAAGAAGAGTTTAAACCAATTTCCTTTTTAATTTCAAACAATTTAAATCTATCTACCATTTAAAACCTATTTAAAATATATAAATTTATAACTTATTTATTTCAAATCTTTAAGATTCAAAACCAACTTGAATCTACATAGTTAAATTTTTGATTTAAATTCTAGTTTAAAATTTTCTTTACAATTTAAACCCAGATTAAAGTTTTAAAAACCAGACAGTTTTAAAAACCTGTCAATACAAAAGTGCTCGAGTCTAACCTAATCTGCTTCGAGTCTCCACCCTAGTTTCCCCGAGTCTCCCTCGCAAAAACACTCAAAAGTCTCGAGTCCTTCCTGGTCACTTGAGTTCAACCTTCCAGCTTCAACAACTTCGAGTCGCACATCAAAATTCCCGAGATTCCCACGAACAAAACCTGAGACTCGCATTTGCCTTCTCCAGTAAAACAGACTTCACCCAGATACATCCTCGATCTCGTGCACGTGCACGGTCACCTACGGCAACTCCGGTCATCGACGACATCTTCCATCAGTCCACGTTCATCCACATACTCGAAAACGATCATCCTATCTTCGATTCATTCATCAAATCAAAATCGAACCCTAAAATCAAAAACCTGGAACAGAACCATCACCGCTGACCAAACCTGGCACATCGCTCGTGCTCGCGATTCCGATCATCAGAGAAACTAATTCTCTGGCCATGACTACGTCTATACCTAAACTTCAATTTCCCAAAGTCTTAGAACACTCGGTGCATCACAGAGATCAAAAAGTTACAAAACTTCGACATCATCAAATTAGGGCTAAAACTTAGAAATCACTACTGCCATCGCCTCCCACCTCTGATCATCTATTACGCAATTTTCCCCCACTCTCACATCAATTCTCCCCCTCCAGGCAGAACCACATCACCCCAATATCATTAGGAAATTAGATAAACCCAAATTTCCAATATCTGTTCAACCCAGTGATGCTCACTCCTCAGAAATTTTAAAAATGTGATATTGGTTTTATAAATCATAATTTCATACATGCATTCAATTAATAAACTTGTTTCAATGATTTAAGATGTCTGATATTTTTGCTTATTTCAATTTTTTATACTGTTGTATTTGTTTCAGAGGTAACAGACTTTTCAATATAATTTAATGTTGATTTTTGAACAAAATTTCTTACTAACCAAACATCCTTTGTTTACCCATTAATTTCACTAAATGGAAATAAATTTCACCAAAAACCTGAGCTTCAGAACAGATGCAGGTAGCCAGATCCTTGTAAACATACATATTTATGTGTATATGTAAATGTACACAGAATATCTATCCAAAACAAAGTCATACAAAACCAACTTATTCCATTTATCCACATGCAACATATGGATTAAAGCTTCTTAATATTATGGGGTTATTTACTTTGAAAGAAATGAAGCACTGCAGTTTAATCTATAACAGTTTTTATATTATATATTTTTTTTTTTAAGAAAGTCTTAGTTTTAAAACAAACAAGTATGCAGATTCTTGGCACAGCAACACACCTATACATATTTATATATGTCTACACAAATTTTCAACATCATATAAGGATACAAGCATATTCATTTCTATACATTCACATGCAGCAGATAATTTAAGTTCTTTGCATTGAGGTTACTTACTTCTAAAAGAAACAGAGCAGTTTCCATCCAAACTGTTTTTAATTTATGTGAATTAGAACTTGAGTTCTGGAAATTTTTGTTTAACTTTGATTTTAAAAAAGGAAAACTGTTTTTAAAATAGAAGTTACTCACATGATTAAAGATGAAACAGAGGCAGACTTAAGCTTTTGAAAACTTGAATTGTTGAATCTTTAAATTGCTTTAAATCTACATGCAAGTTGGCTTCCAGTTTTGAAAAGAATGCAGCAGTTGCTTGTTATTGAAACATGCAGAGATGACTTGAAGTCTTGTTGAAGATGACTCAGATTCAAAACAGAGATGAAAATGCTTGCAGGCCTTTTGATTTCCATCTCAGGTTTGAAGAAGATGTTCTGGTTTTGGTTGAAGAAATGATACAGGTTTTTGGGTTTTGATTTTGGTTTGAGGAGTGAATTGATTATTGAGAGTTGTTACTGATTTGTTTCAGCTGAAAACAAATCTTCTTAATTTTGAAAAAAATGAAGATTAGAAAAGAAGATAAAGGAGTGAAGTATGTGTTTATATAGGATAAAATGATTTATTTATGAATTAAAAGAAAATCAAAAATAAAAAGAACACTTGTCATAAACATTGATTACTTAAATTACACTTGTTAAAACAAGGCATTAGATAAAGACACATGTCTTTTAAGTAATTACTCATATTTCTATTTATTTTAAAATTATTTAAAAAGCCCTTTCTTATTTATTTAAACACTTATCTATATATATTACTTTTTAAAGAGAAACAAAAGCTAATTATATTTATAAATAAAAGTTTATACAAATATTCTAAAATTCAAAACAATTTAAATATATATATTCTTTTGAATTTCAAAACTTTAAATTCAAGTTTAAAAAAAATTAAATCCTAAGATTCAATTTAAAAGTCAAGTTATATATTTACATACACTATTTATTCAATTTAAAATAACAATCCCTTTTAGCATTAAAATTCATACATATTAAAAATAATACATTATACTTGTTATTTGAAAATAACATATTTTATAATTTAAACAAGAGATTATATTATCAAGAAATATTTAAAAAGAAATAAAACAAACCATTTTTGTAAACCTTATTTATTTAAACTTAAGTTAAAATATCTCTTAAACCAATTAAATATTTTCTTAAAGTATTTTAAAACTATAAAATTACTTATTTAAATATCTTTGAAAAGTCCAGATTAAATTAAATATAAATTTCCAATTTACCAAAGCTTCTATTTACAATATATATAAATAAATATATATATTCAAATAGAAAATATCTTATTAACTTTTAAAAGATAAAATCATCAATTAAATACTAATTTAATCAGATTATTAAATTAAATTCAAATCTTATTATCAAAGATTATCCTTATCAATTTAATTATTCAACAGATTATTAAATTGATATTGTTAAGATTTCTGGGATATTACACAATAGGGTCTCATCCGCTATACGAGGCGGGAAATCAATCAATCCAATATATACATATGCCAATATGTATATATTGCTATATATATATATATATAGATATATCCTACTATATCTAATATCACATCCAATAGCAATCATCAATCAATAACTGTAAATTCAAATTTTATTTGAGTGAGAAAAATCTCACCTTAGCTTTTATTAGCAATCCATTTTCCATCCTGACTTGTTTTCTCGATTGTTAAACCTTGTATAAACATTTACGGTTTATTAACATTTGGAATAATCTGACAATAAATCACCATTTACTTGATTAACTAATAATTTATCTTAACTAAATTTTAGCCTCTAAGAAATTATTAAAGGGAAAAATTTAGTTAAGATAAATTATTAGTTAATCAAGTAAATGGTGATTTATTGTCGGATTATTCCAAATGTTAATAAACCGTAAATGTTTATACAAGGTTTAACAATCGAGAAAACAAGTCAGGATGGAAAATGGATTGCTAATAAAAGCTAAGGTGAGATTTTTCTCACTCAAATAAAATTTGAATTTACAGTTATTGATTGATGATTGCTATTGGATGTGATATTAGATATAGTAGGATATATCTATATATATATATATAGCAATATATACATATTGGCATATGTATATATTGGATTGATTGATTTCCCGCCTCGTATAGCGGATGAGACCCTATGCGCCGTTAGTAAGCGGATAATTTTTATAAAACCCATATACCGCGATATTCCACCTCGAAGTGGAATTGGTATTGTGCTAACATCTATGGATGTAGGGAAATAGGTTGGAGGGATCCAACTGGATTCCTCACCAGTATTTATTTATTTACAGATATTGATGTATATTCTATTATCATATTGATATATGATGTTTGTTGTTGTGATTGATTAATTGGTGCTGTTGCATCATCGGATTCAGTTTTGAAGTTTAAAAATAACGACTTTTACTTTAAAAGGATTTTAAAGTGATTTTTGGAAGTAGACGTTTTATTTAATTTTTGAATTAATAAATAAACGTTCATACTTTAAAGTTATAAAAGTTAAGATTTGTGAATTATAACCAAAAGGTAGTTTCTTTTGAAATAAATAGTTAAGAAATTTATAAAATGGTTTTAATTGGAATTTTTGAATTATAAAAAACGATGTATGTAAAAGATGTACAAGATTGATATTTATAACTTTAAAATGTTGGTATTATAAAACGAGTTTTTATAAGCGTTAAAATGAATTTTTAAGAATTTATAAATAAATGAAATTTATAAATTGTGAACTTATAAATGGAAATGATTTTGTAAAATAAAGGAATTATAAGTATTTAACTTATAATTATGGATTGTTGGTATAAGATTTGAATTATGAATCGAATTGTTAATAAAGGAGATTTATTAAATTGAAGTTGTTAGACAATAGAAATAGAATTTATAAACGTTGTTTTATAAATTCGAAATCAATTGGATTTGATAAATTAAATATAGAAGGTTGTTAAAGGAGATATATTCACGATTTTGGATAGCGAATTATAATTGAAATTTAAAGGAATTAGTGAATGAAACTAATATAAAGAGTGATATGAATTAGTAAATGAAAGATAATCGATAAAAATTCAATATTCAGAATAGAAGATAAAATTGAATTCAAATAGAAATTTGAAATGCAAGATTGAACGAAATAGATATGTAACTTCAATAGTGAAGTAAAAATGTATAAGAAGCATATATTGAAAATTTTGTAATAGAAGGTGCAAATGGTTTAAATATGTAACTAGATATTATGGCTAGTAGGATATACAGGTATAGAGGAATTGGGATTTTAATTTTGAAGATAAGTTTGAATTGCTCGACAAAAGGTAAGTATTTGAATTTCAAATATGAGATTTAATGATTTTCTTGTCTAGCCGCTTGGCTTTTTCTTTTCTTTTTGAAATCTGAGAGTCCGTAGGGATGTTTTGTAGTCGTACCGTATTAGCCGCGCAAAGGAGACGATGGCGAAATTTTTCGAAAATTTCGAGTGTTAGAAAATTTTTGAGAAAATTTGGAAGTTAAAATTTGAATTTAAACTCGAATTTGAATTTAGAAGTTAAGCAATGTTGTTTGAAACTTAAAATTGAAGTTGGAAGTTAGTTGAATTAATAACGAATCTTTAGTAGAAAGATTTGTTTTGATAAATTTGATAAAACTATTGAATTGTGAAAAATAGTAGACGAGTTAAGGACCATTTTTTCCTAACTTGTAATTTCGGGACGAAATTCTTTTAAGGAGGGAAGTTTGTAACGACCCAGAATTTTGAACAAATTAAATTGAGAATATTTAATTAATTTTAAATATTTGAACGATGATTTAATTTTAATTCCCGATCTAACTTTGAATTTGGCAATTAAATTATAAAATTTAATCTATTGTAAATTGGATAAATTTTTGAATCTTCAATTTTAAGTTGAAGAAAAATATTTCGAAAGCTTTTAAAATTCGTATTGATAATACTGAAGATAACAGAAGCTTCAGAATCTAATTTCGAATTGATTTGATCAGTTTTGAAAATTTATTGTTCGATTCGTTATTTAAAAATAGCTGTCCGGGGCACAGTCTCGGAATTCGATGAAACCAATTCCATTGGATCCGTAATACTGTATTATTATCGAATTTCAGTTTTCGTGGTATCAGAGCATATGGTTAAGCGACAACCCTGTTCTGTTGGGTGTTACTCATTAGAAATAGAGTCAACAGTACTGTAGAATGAGTTTGAGTGTAATAATAGATATGAGCGCGTATTTGTTAGTGAATATAAAATTGTTTTGTATTGTGATGATTGGTTTATTGAGTGGTATATGAACCTTCGTCGGCACAGTCTGCAAAACTGTATCGAAGGGGTTTCTAAACATTTGAATAGAACATGTAATATCCCGGAAATTTTAACAATATCAATTTAATAATCTGTTAAATAATTAAATTGATATTGATGATCTTTGATATTAAAATTTGAATTTAATTTAATAATCTAATTAAATGAGTATTTAATTGGTGGATTTTATCTTTTAAAAAAGTTAATAAGATATTTTCTATTTGAATATATATATATTTATTTATATATATTGTAAATAGAAACTTTGGTAAATTGGGAATTTAGATTTAATTTAATATGGACTTTTCAAAGTTATTTAAATAAATAACTTTATAGTTTTAAATATACTTTGGGTAAATGTTTAAATTGGTTAAGATATATTTTAACTTAAGTTTAAATATAAATAAGATTTAACAAAAAGGTTTGTTTTATTTCTTTTTAAAATATTACTTGATAATATAATCTCTTATATAAATTATTTAAATATCAAATATGTTAATTTCAAATAATAAGTATAATGTATTATTTTTATTAATATGAATGGATTTTAAAGAATATGGAATTTTTATTTAATTGAATGAATAGTTATATATGTATATATATAACTTAACTTTTAAATTGAATCTTAGGATTTAATTTAAATTGAATTTGAAATTAAGTTTTGAAATTCAAAAGAATAAATATTCAAATTTGTTTTGGATTTTAGAATATTTGTATAAACTTTTAATTATAAATAAAATTTAGTTTTCTTTCTTTAAAAAGTAATTTGTATATATATATATACGTATTTTATAAGTAAAGAAAAAGGCTTTTTAATTACTTTAAAATAAATAGAATTATGAATAAATACTTATAAGACAAGTGTCTTTAGCCTAAAGCTTCATATAACATGTGTAAGTAAAAGATAAACTATATTGACAAGTGTCTTTATTATTTTTAATTTTCTTTTATTTTTATAAATCTCAAATTCACTTATATAAACATATTGCATTCCTTTACTTCCTCCTTTCTATTTCCTTTTTAAAAACAAGAAACTCAAACCTCTTTCTCAAATTCGAATGCTAATCTAAAAACAGTAATCTATATGCCTCAAATAAAAAGCAAAATCAACTTCTAAATCAAAGAATCAGCCTGCCTTCATTTCTTTCAAATCTGGAATCAACCCAGAGCAACTGTCTGCATTCATCTCTTCAAAACTGGAAATCAAGCTTGCATGTTAATGAAAGCAATTTAAAGGCAACAATTCAAGTTTTTTTAAATCAAGTGAGGCATTCCAGTTTAAGTCAAAGCCTGTTCAAGTTTTCAAAAGCTAAAATCTGCCTCTATTCATCTGCATGTCTGGTGAGTAACTTTTAAAAACTTAAAGTAAAATATGGTTGCATGCTAGTATGGTTGAAATGAATAAGTATTGCATGAATAAGTGAGAATCTGATGTGAATGTTTATAGTGTGTATGCTGTTAACAATTAGATGCTCTGTTCATCTTCTTTAAATGTGAGTAAACTTAGATTTTAAAACAGTTAAAACTGGATTTATGTGGTAAAATGTTTGAAGTGAAATTGTGATATATGTTTGAAAATATTTATGCATGTTTGTTTTAAATTTAAATACATGTGTATTTGATTGTAGAACCCTGTGTGCATGTATGGCTATGTCTGTATTGTCTCTGTTTAAGTTACAGAGTTAAACTTAGAACAAAATTTCTAATTTCCTCATCTAATCTTTTATAGAGATTAATATTCAAACAAATTAAGTTTGTTTAAACATGAACTAGAATCTAAAAATAGTTTAAACATGTTTAAAGTAGGTTGGAAATTTGCTTGTATGTGTATAAATTTGTGTATATATGTGTGTGTTGGCTGTGCATGTCTGGAATCAGACATATGAAATTAGTTCCAGGCTTACAGGCATCAGGCTTGTTCAAAAATCAATTTCCATTCCTCTGATTCATTTTAGGCAATAGGATCTAAACAAAAGTTGTTAGATTTAGCAAGATTCAAATCTTAAAAATAGATTTAAGTAAATCAAAGCAAAGCTTCTCTGGAAAATTTGGAAATACAGGAAAGATTCAAAATATGGTAAATTTCAAACATCATAGATTTTAGTTTTAGGTATACCATCTGAAATGTTATCAAGAATAATGATTTTTGAAAGTAAAATCAAGATTTTTAATGAAGATTTGACTGAGAAATTCTAAGTTGATCAGAAAATGAGTTTTAAGGCTTCTCTGGCGATCGTGACTCTCGGGGTAGTCGAGACCTTGGCTGGAGGTAGGGGAAGGTTCAGGGAGGTCGGAAAAATTACCTAGTGGGGTTCCTGAACATCGTGGCGTAGGCGGCGAGTTTGTTTAGATTTTTAAACCTAATTTGGTCGAGTCTGGAAATGTGATCGTGGCGGCATCTCTGAAGCATCGAGTCAGATGAATTTTGGTAAGTGGTTGCGTGGATGATACGCGGAAATGTGGCCGGAAGCGCAGTGGGTTCTGATGAACGGCATCATGGTTTCGAGGTGTTTTCTGGTGATGTTGATTTTCTGTTTCCATCTGCATTGCTCGATTTCGATCGAAGGCTGGAATGTGTGAATCGATAATTGGGTTTAGTTGCTACATCGATGGTCGATTGGTTGAGGGTGCCAGGGATGGTCGGAGGTGGCTGTGGCGGTGGTGCATGTGCACGATGTCGCGTGTGTGTCAGTAAGGTTGGTTGTGGGGTTTACTCGAAGGTCATCTCGGGATTTTAGAATGAGAACTCGAAGTAGCAGTGTTGCGTGAGAGAAACCAGGGGTTTTGATT
The DNA here is from genome assembly GCA_030737815.1 of Allium fistulosum. Lineage (NCBI taxonomy): Eukaryota > Viridiplantae > Streptophyta > Magnoliopsida > Asparagales > Amaryllidaceae > Allium > Allium fistulosum. Next base: position 1,117,473,312 of record CM060904.1, on the reverse strand, counting down.
GTTTTACTCGAGTTTGTCTCGGGTTGTATTTGTCTTGATAACCAGATTTCAAATTTTAAGTAGATGTACAGATTTATGAAGAGTAAAGATTTTACCAATTTTAAAGTTTTAAATAATTTAGTTTTTAAGAAAGCTTAGTAAATTTTAAAAGTGTGATTAAGGGATATGTTTATAAAATGAATTATTTAACAAGTTTAAAAATAATGGTAATTAAAGTGATATAATTTGTTTAACTTGAATTGGTTAAAGTTAAATCTTTAAGTTATTTTAAACTTAATTTTAAGATGTATTTAAGTGTAATTTAAAAGAATTGAATGTTTTAAAAATATGTGTAAATCATGATTAGGTAATTATTAAGATAAAGACTTATCTTTAAGTTAATTAAGACAGTGATAATTAAATTGAGTAATTAATTAAAAGTAATTAATTAGTTTACTTAATTAATGATCAAGGATTAATTAAAGTTAATTGAGAGTTATAGTAAATTAAATTAGAGATTAATTAATTATTTATAAAGATTTATTAATTTGAAATTAATAATAATTAATCTAAGTTAATTACTTAAGAAAAGTAATTAAAGAGTTGTTAATAGTTAATGAAGATCATTAACTATGGATTATTAAATAATTAATTAATGTAATTAATTTTAATAGTTAATTAGATTAATTAATTTAAAGATAATCAATTATAGAATTTGTTTTAAATGAATTACTTAGTGGAAGTAATTAAAAGAATTAATTACTCATTATAATTAATTGAAGTTAATTTGTTTAGTTAAGTTAATTTATTAGGTTTAAATTAATTTAGAATAATCAATGGATTGATTTGTTAAATAATTACTTAATGTAATTATTAAGGTATTATTATTTCGGGAAATAAATAATAGATAATTACTGGAAGTAATTAATTTAAGGAAGTAATTTGAGTTTAATTAATTTGAATAATTAATCAAGTGATTAATTAAGAAATTAATTAAGGAGAATTAATTTAGTAAATGAAAATAATTAAGGGTAGTTAATTACTGATTGAAGATTAATCAAGGTGATTAATAAATGTTGTTTAATTTAAAGTTAATTACTTAATGTAATTAATTTAATTAAAGTAATTAATAATTAAGTTGTAATTAAGGATCATTAATTAATATAATTAATGATGTAATTAAGATTGATTAAATAAGAAATAATTAATAAATGAAGTGATTAATTTGTAATTAATTAAGGTTTAATATAATTAATTATAGTGATTAATTTAATTAATTATAGAATTAATTAATGAAGTAATTAAAGGTTAATTACTATAAGTGGTTAAGGTTAATTAATTTGAGTAATTAATTAAAGATAAATTACTTAAAGGTAATTAAAAGATAACTAATCAAAGATGATTAATTGAAAAAGGTAATTAGAGGATAATTAATTAATTTGTAATTAATTAATGTTTAAGTAAGAAGGATTTATAAAATAAAAGTAATTAATTTAATTAACTTTAAATTAATTAGAGATGATATAGATCATTACTTATGGATGGATGATAATACTGAATGCTTTGCATTTGATTGATATCTCTGATGAGATATATGCTATGTGATATGGATGTTTAGTTGAATTGTGATAATATGGATTATCTGATGATATTGATAATGTTGATTATCTATTGTGAATTATCTTTCTAAGTGTATATAAGATAATTGAATTAAATTGTTTTAACCTTTAAAACAACTTGGCCTTAAAAGATACGTTTTGGATTTCGATGAGACCGGGATCGGGTTTCCGTATACCGGATTTCCAGGTCTGGAGACCCGAATACCACATCGATCCAAATTAACGATAGGTCGTGAATCAAGTGAAGATGAAGATTCAGAGTGCAAGGGTTATTGTCGTTAACTCTGAGGGTGATTCCAATACGAGTGTAACGAGATAATGCCTTCGGTTTCGTTCGAACCCGGAACGAACTTGTATGGATTGAATGCTTTCAGCACATCGTCAGGTGGACGATGAGCATTCTAAGTGATGTGTTCTTTTCTAAGGTAATCGTGACCTCAAGCCTCACAAACCGGGAATGGCTAAAATAGGGGAGGTGCAGCAAGGTTAGTGGGTAGCACCCAAGTAGGACAAGATTATCTCTGTCTAGAGGTCCCTTCTTATTATTATTCGGCTGTGTGGGCAGTTGTGAGCTCCAACTGCTGGGATATCTTGTGCGGGAATTATCCAGTAAGGGATGTTCCGACCTTGTGTTGCAGGGGATTGGGAGTGATCCTCGGTACGGTGATCTAGGCCACGTACTGTGACGGGCGGTACCCCGGTAGCCCTGCCATTGATGGAATCCAAACTCCAATAAGTGCCGTACGTTTTAGTTGTGTCCAACTATGTTGGAACGTGAGATGTAAGCATTCCAGCTATTTCATATTTATTTGAAAACCCTAGACCTATTATAATACAATCGAATTTCCTATCAAATGTTTTGGTTAGCGTAAGGTAAAAACTTACCCATATTTATTGGTGGGAAGTCTTACGTGATACCTTTTCTTTAAAAAGGTTTTGAAGTTAAACAAGTTTAACCTGTTACTCACACCAGACCCATGTCTGACCCAAGTTGTTTATTTCTGTTTTATAAACTCTTGGGTACTCAAATTTTTACGAGTAGCCAAGGGATTCAGGTTTAGCTTTGACGAGTAATCTGGAGGAGCAATGGAGCAGGAGGCTTCGGCGTTGTAGATATAGATAGTAGTTTTCCGCTGTGTTGATCTTTGTATTGATCTGTATTATGTTGAGATGTAATAACTAGACAGATGTTTATAACTGTCTAGTATGTGATGTGTAATCTGTGTAACTCTGATAAATGATGTATATGATACTATGTAATATTTATGTGATATATTATATTTCGTTTCGTTTCCGCTGTGAGTATCTGTTGTTGTTTTCTTTTCTCTTCTTCTCTTTTCTATTTCTCACCCCTTTCTTTCTTTCTGTCGATGCGATTTTCCGGGAGTGGAAAGCCGGGTCGTCACACGTGGTATCAGAGCTTAGGTTGAGCGAATGCCTAAGCTATTGGTTGAGTGAATACCAAGCTCTGGAGTGGTATCTATCGTGAGAGAGCGTATTTGTAATTTTTATATAACTATATATATATTCTACCTATATTGTTGGGTTACCCGTACAGGTTCTCCAATATAAGATATAAAGGTAGATAGGGTAGTAGTGTATGAAACACGACTACAATGGTTGGAATTAAGGTTGGAAGTGTATTTATCGAGACTGTAGACCCAATACTGTCTCGAGTAAGTTTTGCTGTGATGAAGGATTTCATCGAATCTCTGAAGGAAACCGGTTAAGGTTCGGAGTTTATCTGTAAAGTTGGATGAGTAGAGTTTGGATCTATCGGTTGAACAGAAGCAAGTGATGGTATCTTGATACCTCAGGTAATAGTAGCTGTATGATGAGATACAGTGACGATGGATGTTCCCGAAGAAATTTTCTTTGGAACGAGTTTAAGAAAGTGTGTCTGTTTCAGTGTTATGGCTAAGTTCAGCATGGTATTTCTGTTTGGTTTGGAGTTCGAGTTTCTCAAAGATCTTTGGATAGAAAAGTCCTTGGCATCAGTATCAGCAGTGCAGCTCGGAGTATTCTGTGATGGCAGGAAGTTGTCAAGCTGAGTAGTTTTTCTGGAGGTGAAATTCAGAAGCAGCAGGGTGCATCCATTTCTTCGATGGATTGGATAGTTAAGTATGGGCTGTTCTGATTTGTTAAGAGGAACAGTTTTCTTTGGAAATAGGCTGGGTTGATCGCAAAAGTGACTTGCGATAGTTTGAGGGTTCTCTTGGGTTATCAGAGTTTTTCTGAGTATCTTCAGAGAAGTCAGGAGTTGTCCGCATCTGAAGGTTGAGTTTTCTTATCGACTGGATTCCAGGAGTAGTACCGGTAGTTCAGTCTAGTTGAAGGATGTTTCCTAGAGATGGAATTGGTGCAGCAACTCAAGTTTTGATGAAGTATCTGAGTTTTCTTTATGGATCCGTGAACCATATTTCTGGAATGAGTTGTCCAGTCTGTGCTTATGTTCTACCTCAGATCAGAATTGAGCAGCGAAAGCAGTTTGGAGTATATCTCTGGATAGGAGAAGTAAGTTTGGAATCTACTGATGTTGTGAAGTAAAGTTATGTTTGGATCTCTTCTGTGTTCTGATTTGGATAAGTATTGGGTTTTCAGGATTGAATTGTCAGTTTGGACAATTGGAATTCATTGAGTTTTATGTATCTCTGAGGGGTACGTGTAAGATCTATCTCTGGTTTTAGAATCAGCAGTTCTGGAAGGTTTAGTTGTTGAGTCAGACTCGTTTGTAGTCTGATATTCTGTTTAGTTCTGTAGATCTAGATGAGTAGGAGATCTATAGCTTAGTAGTTTAGATTGTTGTAGAGCGAGTATCCCGGTATATATATATACTTGGGGAAACTCGAGGAATTCTATCTAGAATTTTGTCTGGATAGTTAGATTTGATTGATTGGGTGAATTGGTTGCTATGGTTGTTAGCATATGGATGATAGTATATGCTTGTGTTTTAAAATTTAAAATCTTTAATAAGATTATTAAATTACCTTTGTTTAAAGTTCGGGGACGAAATTATTTTAAGGGGGAAGGAATGTAATATCCCGGAAATTTTAACAATATCAATTTAATAATCTGTTAAATAATTAAATTGATATTGATGATCTTTGATATTAAAATTTGAATTTAATTTAATAATCTAATTAAATGAGTATTTAATTGGTGGATTTTATCTTTTAAAAAAGTTAATAAGATATTTTCTATTTGAATATATATATATTTATTTATATATATTGTAAATAGAAACTTTGGTAAATTGGGAATTTAGATTTAATTTAATATGGACTTTTCAAAGTTATTTAAATAAATAACTTTATAGTTTTAAATATACTTTGGGTAAATGTTTAAATTGGTTAAGATATATTTTAACTTAAGTTTAAATATAAATAAGATTTAACAAAAAGGTTTGTTTTATTTCTTTTTAAAATATTACTTGATAATATAATCTCTTATATAAATTATTTAAATATCAAATATGTTAATTTCAAATAATAAGTATAATGTATTATTTTTATTAATATGAATGGATTTTAAAGAATATGGAATTTTTATTTAATTGAATGAATAGTTATATATGTATATATATAACTTAACTTTTAAATTGAATCTTAGGATTTAATTTAAATTGAATTTGAAATTAAGTTTTGAAATTCAAAAGAATAAATATTCAAATTTGTTTTGGATTTTAGAATATTTGTATAAACTTTTAATTATAAATAAAATTTAGTTTTCTTTCTTTAAAAAGTAATTTGTATATATATATATATAAGTATTTTATAAGTAAAGAAAAAGGCTTTTTAATTACTTTAAAATAAATAGAATTATGAATAAATACTTATAAGACAAGTGTCTTTAGCCTAAAGCTTCATATAACATGTGTAAGTAAAAGATAAACTATATTGACAAGTGTCTTTATTATTTTTAATTTTCTTTTATTTTTATAAATCTCAAATTCACTTATATAAACATATTGCATTCCTTTACTTCCTCCTTTCTATTTCCTTTTTAAAAACAAGAAACTCAAACCTCTTTCTCAAATTCGAATGCTAATCTAAAAACAGTAATCTATATGCCTCAAATAAAAAGCAAAATCAACTTCTAAATCAAAGAATCAGCCTGCCTTCATTTCTTTCAAATCTGGAATCAACCCAGAGCAACTGTCTGCATTCATCTCTTCAAAACTGGAAATCAAGCTTGCATGTTAATGAAAGCAATTTAAAGGCAACAATTCAAGTTTTTTTAAATCAAGTGAGGCATTCCAGTTTAAGTCAAAGCCTGTTCAAGTTTTCAAAAGCTAAAATCTGCCTCTATTCATCTGCATGTCTGGTGAGTAACTTTTAAAAACTTAAAGTAAAATATGGTTGCATGCTAGTATGGTTGAAATGAATAAGTATTGCATGAATAAGTGAGAATCTGATGTGAATGTTTATAGTGTGTATGCTGTTAACAATTAGATGCTCTGTTCATCTTCTTTAAATGTGAGTAAACTTAGATTTTAAAACAGTTAAAACTGGATTTATGTGGTAAAATGTTTGAAGTGAAATTGTGATATATGTTTGAAAATATGTATGCATGTTTGTTTTAAATTTAAATACATGTGTATTTGATTGTAGAACCCTGTGTGCATGTATGGCTATGTCTGTATTGTCTCTGTTTAAGTTACAGAGTTAAACTTAGAACAAAATTTCTAATTTCCTCATCTAATCTTTTATAGAGATTAATATTCAAACAAATTAAGTTTGTTTAAACATGAACTAGAATCTAAAAATAGTTTAAACATGTTTAAAGTAGGTTGGAAATTTGCTTGTATGTGTATAAATTTGTGTATATATGTGTGTGTTGGCTGTGCATGTCTGGAATCAGACATATGAAATTAGTTCCAGGCTTACAGGCATCAGGCTTGTTCAAAAATCAATTTCCATTCCTCTGATTCATTTTAGGAAATAGGATCTAAACAAAAGTTGTTAGATTTAGCAAGATTCAAATCTTAAAAATAGATTTAAGTAAATCAAAGTAAAGCTTCTCTGGAAAATTTGGAAATACAGGAAAGATTCAAAATATGGTAAATTTCAAACATCATAGATTTTAGTTTCAGGTATACCATCTGAAATGTTAACAAGCATAATGATTTTTGAAAGTAAAATCAAGATTTTTAATGAAGATTTGACTGAGAAATTCTAAGTTGATCAGAAAATGAGTTTTAAGGCTTCTCTGGCGATCGTGACTCTCGGGGTAGTCGAGACCTTGGCTGGAGGTAGGGGAAGGTTCAGGGAGGTCGGAAAAATTACCTAGTGGGGTTCCTGAACATCGTGGCGTAGGCGGCGAGTTTGTTTAGATTTTTAAACCTAATTTGGTCGAGTCTGGAAATGTGATCGTGGCGGCATCTCTGAAGCATCGAGTCAGATGAATTTTGGTAAGTGGTTGCGTGGATGATACGCGGAAATGTGGCCGGAAGCGCAGTGGGTTCTGATGAACGGCATCATGGTTTCGAGGTGTTTTCTGGTGATGTTGATTTTCTGTTTCCATCTGCATTGCTCGATTTCGATCGAAGGCTGGAATGTGTGAATCGATAATTGGGTTTAGTTGCTACATCGATGGTCGATTGGTTGAGGGTGCCAGGGATGGTCGGAGGTGGCTGTGGCGGTGGTGCATGTGCACGATGTCGCGTGTGTGTCAGTAAGGTTGGTTGTGGGGTTTACTCGAAGGTCATCTCGGGATTTTAGAATGAGAACTCGAAGTAGCAGTGTTGCGTGAGAGAAACCAGGGGTTTTGATTGTTTTACTCGAGTTTGTCTCGGGTTGTATTTGTCTTGATAACCAGATTTCAAATTTTAAGTAGATGTACAGATTTATGAAGAGTAAAGATTTTACCAATTTTAAAGTTTTAAATAATTTAGTTTTTAAGAAAGCTTAGTAAATTTTAAAAGTGTGATTAAGGGATATGTTTATAAAATGAATTATTTAACAAGTTTAAAAATAATGGTAATTAAAGTGATATAATTTGTTTAACTTGAATTGGTTAAAGTTAAATCTTTAAGTTATTTTAAACTTAATTTTAAGATGTATTTAAGTGTAATTTAAAAGAATTGAATGTTTTAAAAATATGTGTAAATCATGATTAGGTAATTATTAAGATAAAGACTTATCTTTAAGTTAATTAAGACAGTGATAATTAAATTGAGTAATTAATTAAAAGTAATTAATTAGTTTACTTAATTAATGATCAAGGATTAATTAAAGTTAATTGAGAGTTATAGTAAATTAAATTAGAGATTAATTAATTATTTATAAAGATTTATTAATTTGAAATTAATAATAATTAATCTAAGTTAATTACTTAAGAAAAGTAATTAAAGAGTTGTTAATAGTTAATGAAGATCATTAACTATGGATTATTAAATAATTAATTAATGTAATTAATTTTAATAGTTAATTAGATTAATTAATTTAAAGATAATCAATTATAGAATTTGTTTTAAATGAATTACTTAGTGGAAGTAATTAAAAGAATTAATTACTCATTATAATTAATTGAAGTTAATTTGTTTAGTTAAGTTAATTTATTAGGTTTAAATTAATTTAGAATAATCAATGGATTGATTTGTTAAATAATTACTTAATGTAATTATTAAGGTATTATTATTTCGGGAAATAAATAATAGATAATTACTGGAAGTAATTAATTTAAGGAAGTAATTTGAGTTTAATTAATTTGAATAATTAATCAAGTGATTATTTAAGAAATTAATTAAGGAGAATTAATTTAGTAAATGAAAATAATTAAGGGTAGTTAATTACTGATTGAAGATTAATCAAGGTGATTAATAAATGTTGTTTAATTTAAAGTTAATTACTTAATGTAATTAATTTAATTAAAGTAATTAATAATTAAGTTGTAATTAAGGATCATTAATTAATATAATTAATGATGTAATTAAGATTGATTAAATAAGAAATAATTAATAAATGAAGTGATTAATTTGTAATTAATTAAGGTTTAATATAATTAATTATAGTGATTAATTTAATTAATTATAGAATTAATTAATGAAGTAATTAAAGGTTAATTACTATAAGTGGTTAAGGTTAATTAATTTGAGTAATTAATTAAAGATAAATTACTTAAAGGTAATTAAAAGATAATTAATCAAAGATGATTAATTGAAAAAGGTAATTAGAGGATAATTAATTAATTTGTAATTGTTTAATGTTTAAGTAAGAAGGATTTATAAAATAAAAGTAATTAATTTAATTAACTTTAAATTAATTAGAGATGATATAGATCATTACTTATGGATGGATGATAATACTGAATGCTTTGCATTTGATTGATATCTCTGATGAGATATATGCTATGTGATATGGATGTTTAGTTGAATTGTGATAATATGGATTATCTGATGATATTGATAATGTTGATTATCTATTGTGAATTATCTTTCTAAGTGTATATAAGATAATTGAATTAAATTGTTTTAACCTTTAAAACAACTTGGCCTTAAAAGATACGTTTTGGATTTCGATGAGACCGGGATCGGGTTTCCGTATACCGGATTTCCAGGTCTGGAGACCCGAATACCACATCGATCCAAATTAACGATAGGTCGTGAATCAAGTGAAGATGAAGATTCAGAGTGCAAGGGTTATTGTCGTTAACTCTGAGGGTGATTCCAATACGAGTGTAACGAGATAATGCCTTCGGTTTCGTTCGAACCCGGAACGAACTTGTATGGATTGAATGCTTTCAGCACATCGTCAGGTGGACGATGAGCATTCTAAGTGATGTGTTCTTTTCTAAGGTAATCGTGACCTCAAGCCTCACAAACCGGGAATGGCTAAAACAGGGGAGGTGCAGCAAGGTTAGTGGGTAGCACCCAAGTAGGACAAGATTATCTCTGTCTAGAGGTCCCTTCTTATTATTATTCGGCTGTGTGGGCAGTTGTGAGCTCCAACTGCTGGGATATCTTGTGCGGGAATTATCCAGTAAGGGATGTTCCGACCTTGTGTTGCAGGGGATTGGGAGTGATCCTCGGTACGGTGATCTAGGCCACGTACTGTGACGGGCGGTACCCCGGTAGCCCTGCCATTGATGGAATCCAAACTCCAATAAGTGCCGTACGTTTTAGTTGTGCCCAACTATGTTGGAACGTGAGATGTAAGCATTCCAGCTATTTCATATTTATTTGAAAACCCTAGACCTATTATAATACAATCGAATTTCCTATCAAATGTTTTGGTTAGCGTAAGGTAAAAACTTACCCATATTTATTGGTGGGAAGTCTTACGTGATACCTTTTCTTTAAAAAGGTTTTGAAGTTAAACAAGTTTAACCTGTTACTCACACCAGACCCATGTCTGACCCAAGTTGTTTATTTCTGTTTTATAAACTCTTGGGTACTCAAATTTTTACGAGTAGCCAAGGGATTCAGGTTTAGCTTTGACGAGTAATCTGGAGGAGCAATGGAGCAGGAGGCTTCGGCGTTGTAGATATAGATAGTAGTTTTCCGCTGTGTTGATCTTTTATTGATCTGTATTATGTTGAGATGTAATAACTAGACAGATGTTTATAACTGTCTAGTATGTGATGTGTAATCTGTGTAACTCTGATAAATGATGTATATGATACTATGTAATATTTATGTGATATATTATATTTCGTTTCGTTTCCGCTGCGAGTATCTGTTGTTGTTTTCTTTTCTCTTCTTCTCTTTTCTATTTCTCACCCCTTTCTTTCTTTCTGTCGATGCGATTTTCCGGGAGTGGAAAGCCGGGTCGTCACAGAACAATTCGGCACAATATTGTTTTCGAATAGGGTGAATGAAATAATTTTGCCCAAAACTATTTTTGTATAGAAAAGAAATGTTTTTCTATGAAATACTATAGTATATGGTTGCATGGTTGTTAGAAGTGATAATATTAATCTATTATCATTGAAATTAAATAATAAATTGAAATCGTAACTCCAAAGTTAAGAGATAAATTCACATATACAAATGAAATTTAAAGAATGTAAATTATAAAATGAATTGGAATTTAAAATGGAATTCCAGAGAAGTTTTTGGAAATGTTTTGAAAAATAACTGTTTTACGATCTCACACCAGTCACCATGACTGACTCGGAGTTTATTGTTCCCTTCTAAACTCTGGGTGCCCATCAAATTTCCACACGGGCAGCCTAGAGTTATGCTATCGGGGTATTCTGGATATTCTGGAGCTTTGGAAGCAAGCTGGATGGCGAGACGTAGTATTTGTATCTGATATTATTTATTCCGCTGTGTATTCTGTATGAGGACAAGTTTATATGACTGTCCATTGTTGTATTGAGTTGTATATTGACTCTGTTGATGTATGTATAAAACTGATATAGTTCTTTGTTTAAAAGACTAGTGATTATCTATTATATTTTTGTTCCACTGCGAATGTGAGATTCTGATATTGTTCTGTTTCTGTTGTTGTTCTGTTGTTCTTTCTTCTTCTGCTTTCTTCTTCTTCTCTTTTTCTTCTATTTTTCTTCTCCTTCTACTTTTTCTTCTTCTTAAAACCCTCATGCTTCGTATTTTCGTGCATTTTGAGTTAATCAATGGAGATTAGTGTTTAATCAAGAAGTACGGATTTGCGGGTCGTGACAGCTTGTAAGCCACTTGTCGTAGGTTTGTAAGCTACTTGTCGTGGGTTTGTAAGCCACTAAAAAGGTAGAAATGGGTTCCATCCCAAATGAAATATGGAATGAAGATTTTAGTGATATTATGAAGTTTTAACATAAATCTAGACTCTATACTTATCTTGAAATCTTGAACTCTTGATAATCTTGATACTCATGAGTCTTGAATCTTGATATCTTCGATCTTGAGTTCATCGGTTCTTGAATCTCTATACTGTATAGTCTTCATTCTTGGTACCTGCATGATTATATTCTGCATATACATATATATATATATATATCTAAACTATAATGTTAGCATTTATATTTTATAACAAGTCCTAAGGTTGTTGTCATCAAAATCATCATCTCAAGGACTAACACTCGAGTCATCCATATCCAAAAATAACCAAACATATAACAATTCAAACATATTTCACACACATCATAAAGTAATTTATGCAACATATATCAAGTTAAAAACTGAAATTTAAAATTTACCTTTACTCACCGAAAGCTTGGAAATCACAAAAATCCACTTGAAAATAGGTCATATTTTCACTGATTTTTGATCATGTTACTCTCGAAATTTGGACAAGTCATAAAAAGAAAAGTTTTGTGAAATTATTTTCTCTATAATTGAAAAAAAGAGTCACTTAATTTTGTTTTTTTAGGGAGATATGGTCAAAAGAAAGAGTGGTATTTTTGGCCTTGATAATATGGGTCCGAAAATGAGTCAAAATGAAATGCTATTTTGACCGAAAAATATTCGAAATTTGAAAATATGATTCAAATGAAAGTTGTAGCCACTAGAATTCTATATGGTTTGAAAGTAAGAATATCTTGATTTGGTGTAGTATGGAGGAAATTATGGCCGAATGAATTGGAAGGAAAATGTAGAAGAAAGAGTTTTAAAACAAGTTTTAACATTCAAAACAAATTTATAATTTTTGATTTTCAAAATCCTAAATACTAACATAAGAAGCCATTAAAAGTTTCATGAAGCTAAGAAGAAGATGGAGATGCCATGGAAAATAGAAAAGTGAAATGGAAAATAAATGAGAATGGAAAAAGAGAAAATGATTTTATATAAAATGGTATAAACGAATTACTAAAATACCCCTATGAACATTACCCTCCATTCAAGCCTTGCCACCTCATAACCATGTCTCCTCCATCCTTGAAAATCATGAAAATCTTGTCCCCATTTAATACTTTGAACCAACATGCATTTATGTGCATGTGTACCATTTTTAGACATGTTTAAACATGTCTCCTTATGATGTGACAGTTACTTTTTACTTAATTTTATTTTATTTTTAAACCTTATACACCTAAGTATAAATAAATATATACATATATTAATACACACATATATACCCTAAATTATGTATTTATATGTGTTTTATTTACTAAAAGTGTGCATAACATTTACGGTAACTTTTAGCTGACGAAAAGTCAAAAATTCGAAAAACGAATTCCGGTCACATTTTCGATTCCTCTTCGAAATAAATATTATTGTAAATGAAATTTGAAAATGATTTCACCATCGTTAATTATTATTTAAGAGAGTTTTTATTTTCATTATAAAACTTATATATTGAATATTTAAAATTAATTAAATATTCGCAAATAAAAGCAGTGAAATTCCAGGTCGTTACAACAACGGTGTTTCGAGGTGAAGGAATGGGTATTGGATATGGTTCATTTCACGACGAGTAAAGCTGATGTAACGACCCACTATTTTGGATCATTCAAATCGACAATAATCCACACATGTCAGACTTGAATAATGCAAAATAACAGATTGTAATAAAATTTGGAGCAAATAAAATCATTCACAGAATCACAAACACAGAAATATATCAGAATAACTCGTAGCGGAATTTAAAAAATAACCATAGTGGTTCATGAAGCCACTAAAATACATAGTCTCAAACAAGTACAAATTACAAAGTCTAAAACCAGAACAGTTTGAACAACTACAGAAAATCCCAAATTCATTTGTCTCAAATTACATAGGCTAAAATAAAAGACTGAATAGCAAAATAGATAGCAGCTTGATAAAGATGATCTCCAGCAGTCCTAGCTCCGGGAAGATGAAGTCCAAACTGATACTCAGGCTGATCCGAGCGTAAAAATAAAACATAAACACTTGAGTCAGGACATACATACTTATACAATGTAAACCAACTCAAGTGAACTGTAGTAAAGGTACAAGTAACTTAGAGAATGCTTGGGATCGCCCATTCTTTAAGGATCCGTTAAACTATTTACTATGTAGTAATATATGCTATATACAGTAGTGTCTAATCGGTAAAGTATAATCATATAGAAAATAGCGTTAAGGGGATGGTGAACCTTAACGCAGTCGGATCTTTAAAACCAAAATCGTAGTGGGCTCGATATGGTAGGTGACACGGCACACAAGGCAATGCCAGGGTAGATATACCAATTACGCATCCGGACTGGTGGTGACGCATAGCAGCCACTACCGCCCACCTCGAACAACACTCCCAAATCAAGGGTGGCCACCAAATCAATCACAAGTAATAGAATGGTATCGAAGAAGTGTGTCCGATCAGAGGTGCTACCTCCTTGGTCCGTCAATCGCTCCTGTTTTAGCCACCTTATGCCAACTCACGGGAGTTGGGTCCACGTATATACCTTAGGATCGTCGCCACCATCCTACTTTATTCTGGATACTCCACCGCGTACACAGTTGTCAAAGTGGTTTTCGGTATCGACAGAGAGTATGTCCATATCCGATCCCGGTCTCTTTAACAACCAATCGTTATTATAACCCGTGGTTATAAATTTAAAACAATTTATATCAAAATACTTCAAATTAAACCATTTAAAAACAAAGTCATTATTCTTTTAAATCAAATATTAAATTCCCAAAAAATTTAGCCTTTTCTGAGTTCATTTATTCACTTAAAAACAATAAAACGTTAAAATTTCAGCTTTCACAGCATTTAAAAAGTGCTGCGGTAAGTTATATTTGAAAACAATTTAATTCAGCAAAGACAGCATTTATAAACTGCTATAACAGTTCAGTTTTAAACAAAATCATATTTCAGCCTACTGCAGCTCTTAACAAGTGCTACAGTAGCCCCTTTATTAGTTTCAGGTTAAATTTTAGTTCCTGCTACAACAGCACTTACCAAGTGCTATCATAGCCTTAGTTCATTTTAGTCTTTTGGTTCATTTATATAACCACAGCACTTAACAAGTGCTGCAGATTCTACTTAATTAGAATTTGTTCATTTCCAGAAATGGTAACATTTCTGAAGTGCTATAAATTAAATTTCCAGGTTTTAAGTGCAATTCCAGCCATAAATAAACCTCAATTTAAATCCTTAAAAACTTATAAAATCATAAATTTCACATTTAAAAATGTTCAATTAAATCCTTTAACTTATGGTTTTTATAAAGAAAGATTTTTCAAGTAAAAATCAAAATTTCGAAGATTTACTTATAAAAATTTCAAGTGTGTAGATTTTCCCGTTTTCCACCTTTAACCATTTTTTTCAACACTTAAATTTTAAATCCCCATTCTTCCATCATTTAAACTAAATTTTCAATTTAACTTAATTAACTTAAGCTTCCATTTTTTTCAATAAATTTCAAGTTCAAGTTATATTTTAAAATCACTATTTTTATCCTTTTATTTATTTCACATAAAAATCACTACCACTTAAATAAATCATTTAAAAATTCAATTTAAATCAATTTAATATTATTACAAATTTTAAAATATTAAAAAAAGTATTCAGAAAGATACAGAAAATAACCACGGGTCTGTATAATATTTTCTAGCCTAGGTAAAGTGATACGGATAATGTATCATTTCAATCCGTAGTTTACAAAGAAAAATCCGGGTTTTTATCATTTCAAACCCGCAATCCCAAGTAAATAAAATTTAATTGAAAATCGCTCAGGCCTATCATTTCAGCCCATAACGATCTTCCCTTATTCTATAGTCCGTTCGGGTATGTATCATTTCAACCCATAGTGATTCTATTCTACATGGAACTTGCAGTGTGATTTAACAGAATAGAATAACAGTAAAAATAAGAACAAAATATAACAGATGATATGTTATGTAATTTTAACAAGTTTAACATCATATATAAATAATCACAGGTAATTATAACATCATTTTTATTTATTTATTTTCTACACATTCAGTTGCGGTCGTTTCATAATCATATAAGTATGAATATTCGTGTGAGATTTACTCACCTCTGCAGAGCTGGAGATTCGATTCAAAAAGGAAATACGCTATCTATCGAAAAGCACTCGGAAAGCACGATCAGTTTTTAGAGAAAGCGCCAACGAGATTCAAATCTTGAAACAAAATAAATAAAACAAATCTAAGTACGGATACGAATAACAATTTTTTTCAAATGAAGCAGACAGGAACAAGTTGAAAAATATATAAAGAAATAGCTCGACCACTTCACCATACGACGCAACCCATGGTCACATAGCTCGACCATTCACTAGATCCAAGATTTTAAAGGTTCGGAGGAAATATAGGCTGTGACTTAAAAATACAAAAGTGACAAAAAGGCAATTTTTTCATTTCTTTTTTTTTCAAAACAAAGACTCGGTGGAAAATAATACAAGGTGACAAAAGCAATTTTTGTTCTTCATTTTTTCATTTCAAACAAAGGTCAGTGGCATATAAATTATGACTTAAAAACAAAGGTGACAAAAGCAAAATTTTTTTTGTTCATTTCTTTTTTCCAAAACAAAGGCCAGTGGCATGGGGTTTCGGGTGGCATAGGTTCGTGATGGCGTGGGGTTAGGTCAGGCATGGCAGGCTAGCTGGAGGCATGACAATGGTGGTGGCTGCGGCTTCACTTGATGGTGGAGGAAAGTGGAACGGCAAGGGGTTTGTGGTTGTCTGGCTCGGTATGGAGGAGGGGACGTGGGTGGTCCCGGTCTGGCATGGGGTTGGAGGTGACGTGGGTGGTCTGGCCTGGGTTCGTGGTGAATGGGGTTGGAGGTGACGTGGTATAGATCTGGTGATTGGGCCGAGCATGATGGAGCAACAACATGGTACATCAAAACAAAGCAGGGGACAACAAAATAAAACAAAATGAAAGAAAAGCATGCGGTGGTTCACCTTTATGAAGAATGCTCACAAAAATTTGCAATGGAAGCTAAAGAGAAAATTTTGTGGTCTGGAAATTTGTGAACGTGGAATAATATAACAGCTGTTCACTTGATTTATGTAGAGCGAAGGCAATATTTAACATTTTGAACGGTAGAGGAATCAAAGGAAATTAATTTTATTAAATTGGAGGAAACGAACGGAAGGCAAATGGAAAGAAATAATAACTTCCACGTGGAAGATTTTATGCAAGATTTTGAATTCTCAAAAGAAAATACACGGCTGAAAACTTTGCATTATTAACGCAAGAAAATCAAAAATAGACAAAGAATCAAGGCAAAAGAAACAAAAATGCAATGCCCAAAGTAACGTACAAATGTTATTTGTTTCTCTTATTAAATAAATTTAAAATACTAACGTTTCTATTAGGAAAATAACCCATCACTTTAAACCAAAATTTAATAGCTATTATACCATAATTAATAACATTTGATTTAGCTTCATCCAATTGATTGTTTAATATAAAGTTAAGGAACGGATGTAAATATACGTAAAAGAAATGTAAAATTAAATTTCCCGTTTCACACTAATTATTACTAACTTTTAAAAGTATACAACAAATCTGACCAAAACAAAAGTGAAACAAATGTTACACAATTGTATATAGTTCAAGATGAAAATTTGGCAGTTTAGAATTATAAAATTTAAAATTTCTATTAAAGTTACACTTTTAATTCAAATCAACATTACAGAACGTTTATTTTTAATAAAAATTTTGGGCAATTGATTAACAATCATTACAAGAAATTTTCCAAAATTATATTTTTTAAGAAATCAAACGCCACAGTCTTTAAATAAATGAATAAAATACTTGTTAAAATTTTTGTGCTGTTACAGCTGAGTTTATGTCAAAAGAATTTAACAGTAAAGCTGTCGAATTGGATGGGATCCAAGAAACTAACACGGAGATTGAACTAGTGGCAGAACTAAATTCACTAGTATATAGAAATACTTAACCTATTAGAAGGTCTATTAGTGAATATTTCACAAAAGGGAGATATTACAGTTGTAACGACCCAGAATTTTGAACGAATTAAATTGAGAATATTTAATTAATTTTAAATATTTGAACGATGATTTAATTTGAATCCCCGATATACATTTGAATTTGACGATTAAAGTATAAAATTTAATATATTGAGAGTTGAATAAAAATTTATATCTTCAATTTTAAGTTGAAGAAAATTATTTCGAAAGCTTTTAAAATTTGTATTGATAATACCGAAGCTAATCGAACTGTCAGGATTGAATTTGAAACTGTTATGTGCAGTATTGAATTGAATTGTTCGAATCGATATTTAAAAATAGACAATTTTCGAACAGTCTCAGAATTGAACGAAACCAGTTCCATTGGGTCCGTAATATTGAATTATTTCCGGATTTCAAATTTCGTATTTTTCAGAGTTGATATGTGAGCACACGATATATAAACGCGTTAAAGTTTTATCGATATTCAATTTAAATTTGAAATTTAAATTAAGTCAAATATCTGCACGTTCGTTCCTTACCTCACGCATACAATCACGGGTACGAGATCGTGCCAACCATTCCCTTTGTTTTCAAATACGTCTTCTCCATTCCCTCCCCAGTTCAAATCGAAATGAAAACAAAAAAATTCTCGTTTAAAAGAAATAAATGGCCGATGCCAGTTCTTCTTTTCCTTCCCCAAAAACATTCAAACGAAATTGCGCCCTCTCTTATTCAAATCCAAAATCAAAACGCGCAACCCTTCTCGTTCAAATAAGGGACGCTCTTCATTTTTTTTCCTTGCCAGTTCATTCGAACGAAGCCTCGTTCCTCTCTGCTTTTTTTTAAATCGTTCGAGAATTATTCCTGAGAAAGACTTGGGTTCGTCGAAGCTTTTTGGTGAGTCTCGATCGAACGTCGAGTTCGAGATTTCCGCGTACAATACTCGAGGAGACTCGGCAATTCGAGCAGGCAATTTGGGGGATGGGGTGATGGAGTGTCGCGATTGTTAATCCAAGGCGCGGCGTAGAGAAGCGCGCTCGAGGCAGGTCGCGTCAAATTTGATGAGGCTAGGGTTCGCGACTTTATAGGGTTGTGGCGCATGTGTGTGAGCATCGTCTGGAAGCGCGGTGGTTTTAGCCTAGGGTATTGGGGCTGAGGTGAAGAGCGATGGGCAGGGTCGCGTGCGTGGAAGTGGACAGTGCAAGGGTTGATCGAGAGTGGGATTGATTTGACTGGTGGTAGTCGATGGGGAGGTAAGGTCGGTGCCCAGAGGTCAACGCGTGGTGGTGCAGGCAGCGGGTTTCTGGAGGGTATACTCGAAATAGCAGTAAGGTAATTTGAAATTTAAATCTAAATTATTGTCAGTTTTCTAGATTGGAAATTGCATGTAAGAAGAAAAATAATAATAGGAAGAAAATGAAAACCAATTATTTTAAAATATACAGTGAGGTATAGCTATTTAGTTAATTCTGTACATACATATAAAAGTATATATGGATTAGAAAATATACATTGGTTTGCTATTTAAGATTTGAAATAAATGTATATACAGTTTTGAGATATATGTAAAGTTTAAAACAGAAAAATATATAAAGGAAGGGTTTGGGAAAATCAATATACATTTGCGCATTTTAACTTAATGGATTATTTCAAAATAATTTATAAGAAAAGGAAATTTAGTTTGAAAATCAAATTTGTTGGTTAATTAAATTTATCAAAGGGAAAAATTTTAGTTCAAAATAAATTACTAGTTAATTGGATTATAAAATGGATTATTCGATTTGTTCGAATATTAATAAAATTTTATAATGTTTATTCAAGGTCTTAAATAGAGAAATCAAAGCAGAAATGGAAATGGATTGCTAATAAAAGCTAAGGGGAGATTTTTCTCACTCAAAAAATGAAAGTGGAATTTTCAGTTATTTATTGCTTGATTTGATTGCTATATTGAATGTGCTATTAGATATAATAGGATATATCTATATATATAGCAATATATACATATTGGCATATGTATATATTGGATTGATGATTTCCCGCCTCGTATAGCGGATGAGACCCTATTGCGCCGTTAGTAAGTGGATTTTTATAAAACCCATATACCGCGATAATTCCGTACTGGAGCGGAATTGGTATTGTGCTAACATCTGTGGATGCAGGGAAACAGGTTGGAGGGATCCAACTGGACCCCTCACATTGATTGAATTTATTTCTACTGTGATGTGATAATCTGTGAATGATTATTGATGTTATTGAATTGATGTCTGGAAATTGTTGAAAGCTAAAATTTAGCTGAATGGATGTTTGATATCATTGGATTCCAAAAATAAACGAAATTGAATTTTTGGTAATTCAAGCAGAAAATTTTAAGTGAATTGATTTTTTTGAAATTGAATAAAATTTGAAGAAAAGAATTTAAAGGTATAAAAGTTGATTTTTATAGTATTATCGAATTTATTCCAGAATAAAGTGAAAATGTTAAATAAATGGATTTCGTAAAATAGTGATTTTAAATTGAAGAATTTAATTTAAAATTTGGATTTTTAAAATAGATTGAAAGAAACGATTGAAATTTATTTTCTTAAAAAGGAATTTATTTAAAAGAAGATAAGTTGGAAATTCAGTTTGAAATTTAATTGGTAAATTGAAATAAGTTGTGAAATCAATGTAAAATGAATTCAATAAGGAATTTATTTAGTAGTGATAAATAAAATTTGAAATCAATCTGTAATTGATTTAATATTTAGAAATGAATTTTTGAGAAATCAATATGGAAATTTTATTCAAACGTTGAAAATAAAATTAGAAATCAATATTGAAATTGATTTGGTATTGAAGCTTTTATAAATAGAATTAAAATTTATAAAAGTTGTTTATAAACCCAAAGTCACTTATTTTGATAAGTTAAATATAGAAGTTGATAAAAGAAGGTTTATAAGTCGAAGTTGTTATTAAAAAGAGAAATAGAATTTATAAACGTGCTTATAAATTCGAAATAGATTGAATGTGATAAAAATGTGTAGAAATGATTGAAATTGGGTTAAGTGAATTATATTCACGATTTTGGACAGTGAATATATTGTTTAGTAAAATGGATTTATTTTTGAAGAAGTGATATTAAAAAAATGAAGTTAAACATTTTAAAAATGTTTTAAAATGTATTATGAATCGAAAGCATAGATTTCAACACTTGTTATTGAAATAGACGCTTTCGAGAAATTTAAGGAAATGGTGGACTATAACACACTATTGTTATAGTAGATGATTTCCGAAAGGAAATGTTTTTATCTAGTATTGAGATTTATATATCTATCTTAATTTTCGAATCCCTATACTAGTGATTTTGAGTCGTCGTAACGATGTTTTACGTAACATTCGTTTTGACTCAAATAAATGTTGTTATAATAAATGATTTCCTTAAAGAATGAATATATACTTAATTTGATTTAAGTATATCGGATATTTTCCAAGTGTTGAAAATAAAAGATTTGTGAAATACTTATTATTAGATAAGTATGGAAATGTTTTCCAAAATGAAATGAAACGTTTTGAGATTTTATCTTCTTAAAGATAAAATGAAGTTGAATATTTGAAATCGATTTGAGAATCGTATATCAGTAGATATTTTGAAAATATAAATTCAATATGGAATTTATAAAAGAAATGGAAACTGTTTAGAAAAATAAACGTTGATTTATTTTTAAAGTGTGGAAATTATATATCTAGTAAAGATATTTTTGAAGATAAATAATTTGGAAAATTATTTGGAATCTGATGATGTTGCGCATCTTTATTGATAGTTAAATAACCGACTATCAATAATTACCTTTAGATAGGTATTTGTTGTGATTTGGATGAATTTGAATGCCACACTTATTTTTGAATAAGCGCTCACTATTCGGGTTAGCCGGGAAAGGACCATGGGGTCGTATAACCCATTCCGAATATGTGATACGTCGTTATGAATTGCATTTGAAGACCGGTGTTGAAGACCGGATATTTTTGAAAACGGAAGGATTACCGTCGAGTTACTCTACGTCGGCTGATCTCCGATTTAGAGGTTTTTATCACCCTTAGTGACGGGAAGTCCTGACGTGATTGAAAATTATCCGGATATGCAAGGGCTTCGTGAGAAGTGCCTTCGGTTCTGTTCGATCCCGGAACAGACTTGTATGGATTGTGTGTCTGACGTTACAATTTGAGATATAAAGCTGATTTCTTTCAAATACATTTCTGTTGGTGGCGGAGAATTTATTCTCTTAGCTTAACACCCTTCTCTGAGACGCACGAGCTCAGAGGTTATGTAGTTGAAATTTATCAGCGATATATCCCAATTTGGTAACGTGGCATACTGAGTGTTGCTGTGAAATGATCAGTGTTTGATCATTTGTGATATGATCATTTGTTTGATCTTATATCTTTGTGATCATAGGTTGATCATTTTGTTTGACCCGAAGCAGGGCTTTTTGAGAAAGCGTAGCTTTGTGGACGAGACTTCATCGAGCCTCACACCCCGGAAATGGTCGAAACAGGAAGAATGCGGCAAGGTTCTAGGGAGTAGCGCACCTTAGTGTATGTCATTCCTTCTGGATAAAGGTGGTATCATGGTATGGAGCCCAGATACCTAACCTCTGTGGTTGCTGCAAAATTTATTTCTTTGTGGTTGTTGCGAATCGGGGATCCTCGGGAAGATCGGTTACGATCGGGGGATGGCATACGCGTGTCAGTAGTTACCTATTTTTGCAGAGGTAACCCGGCCTTGTGTTGGCAGAGATCCGGTTAGGTTCTCGGGTCGTCTATTCCAGGGACGTACCCATCGTGGATAGGAAGTTCCTTAGCCTGACCATTTGTTGGAAATCCAAAGAAACAATACGTGACTTGTACGGTTTTAGTTGTAGAACCTGCCATCTAATATGGCAGCTATAGCAAGCATACTATAATGGTACCTATGCTGGCTAAGATTTATATTCTACTTTCGAAATGTTTTCTACACTATGCACTAATAATAATATCAAAAATGATTTGATTTTGCGTAGTAAGCATCTTTGACTATCATAAGAAGAAATCTCCTCCAAGTCTGCGTTTGCATTGTGTGTGTGGCGGGAGGTCTTATGGTAGTTTCATTTTCCAAAAGCATTTCGAATTGACTTTAAAATTATCCTGTTGTTTATTTTAAAGAATAACTGTTTTACGATCTCACACCAGTCTTGCTATATTACAGCATGATAGGGGATTCTCGCTTCGCAGTTAGGTGGCGAACGGGAGACTCTTACCCCTACATGTCCCTGAGAGGGATGGGTTGGTTAGGCAGAGGCCGTGACAGTCGAGAGGCTGGCCGTAATAGCAAGTTTGGGGTATCACTGTCAGCCACGGTGGGGCTGGGATGGTTGAAAAGCCTACCAGTTGTGACCGCTTACTTCGGTATGTGACAAAGTGGTATCAGAGCATATGGTTAAGCGACAACCCTGCTCTGTTGGGTGTTACTCATTAGAGATAGAGTCAGTAGTACTCTAGAATGAGTTTGAGTGTAATAATAGATACGAGTGCGTATTTGTTAGTGAATATAAAAAATGTTTTATATTGTGTTTGCTTATCCGTTGAGATGTTTATGAATTTTGGTCGGTATGTGGGACGCCATATTATCGATAGGGATTTCTAAACACTTAAACGAGGCAAGACGAC
Organism: Allium fistulosum; assembly: GCA_030737815.1. Taxonomy (NCBI): domain Eukaryota; kingdom Viridiplantae; phylum Streptophyta; class Magnoliopsida; order Asparagales; family Amaryllidaceae; genus Allium; species Allium fistulosum. Next base: position 1,117,450,242 of record CM060904.1, on the reverse strand, counting down.
ATAGTATTGTTTTAAAATAGGGTGAATGAAATAATTTTACCCAAAACTATTTTTGTATAGAAAAGAAATGTTTTTCTATGAAGTACTATAGTATATGGATGTTTGGTTGTTATAAAATAATAACATTGAAACATTATCATTGTTATATTGAAATTGAATAAGAAATAAAGTAATAACCAAAGATTTAAGAAATAAAATTCACATATAAATGAAATTTAAGAATGTAAATTATAAATGTGATTTGTAATTTAAAACGGAATTCCAGAGAAGTTTTTGGAAATGTTTTGAAAAGAATTTGAAATTTTGGAGATTTGGAAAGTTTAAGATGATTTGATTTGAAAATGAATTTCAAAGGTTTTGAAAAGTATTTTGGAGAATTGAAAGCTCTAAACTCTTTTCGGTCGCTGGAAAATAATTCCGATGATGACCGCGGCATCGTTGGTGTTCATTTTCGGGTTTCTAAAAGAGAAATTGCTGTCAAATTGTTTTAAAAAGAAGTTGTTTGGAAAATTTGGATTTTTGTTTTAGAAAATTCAAAGGATAGTTTGAATTGTTTTCAAAATGATTTTGAAAATGTTGGTAAAACTCTGGAATACCATATAAAAAAAATATATTTATGAAATATTACTAAGTTGATAACTTATATCAATTGAATTTTGGTAGAATAAATTTAACTTAAAGAATGGAGTTAAATTAAAGTAAGTATAAGTGAATAAATTTGAATAAATTTACAATTATGATTAAACGAAAATGAAATTGAAAGTTGAGATTCATTTTGAAGTTGTAAGCATTGAATTGAATTGAATAATTACAAAAGTGAATTGAAAGAAAAGTTAAAATTCATATGGAATTTGAATCCAGTTAAATGTGAGTGGTTATAAACCAAAATAGCAAACTGAAAATAAATTTTGGAAATGAGCAAAAGAATAAAACTGGAATCATAACTGAATATTGAAAATGAAATTGAATTGTGTGAAATAAAATGAAGTTTTGAGATTAGTTTGAAGTGAACTACAGATAATTGATAAATTCAATATTCAGAAGTTAAATAGAATTCAAATTGAATTGAATTGTGAATTGAATTCAAATGGGATTAGAAATGTAAAATTGAATGGATATGAATATGTACAACTTAAACAGTGAAGTAAAGATGATATAAGCAATTATATTGAAAATTTTGTAACAGAATTTGCAAAATGATTTGAATGTGTACCTAGATATTATGGCTAGTAGGATATACAGGTGTTATAAAGGAATTTGAAATTTTGATTTCGAAGATAATTCGAATTTGCTCGAAAAGGTACGTATTTGAATTATAATATGAGTTTTTGATGATTTCTTGTATAGCCGCTTGGCTTTTTCTTTTCTTTTTGAAATCTGAGAGTCCATAGGGACGTTTTGTAGTCGTGCCGTATTAGCCGCGCAAAGGAGACGCTGGCGAAATTTTTCGAAAATTTCGAGTGTTAGAAAAATTTTGAGAATATTTTGAAAGTTTAAAATTTGAATTTAAACTTAAAATTAAATTGTTAAGAAACAATGTTGTTTGAACTTATAGTTGAAGTTGAAATTTAGTTGAACTAATAACGAATCTTTAGTAGAAAGATTTGTTTTGGAAATTGATAAAACTATTTGGATGTTGAAAGATAGTAGACGAGTTAAGGGCCACTTTTCCTAACTTGTAATTTCGAGGACGAAATTCTTTTAAGGGGGGAAGTTTGTAACGACCCAGAATTTTGAACGAATTAAATTGAGAATATTTAATTAATTTTAAATATTTGAACGATGATTTAATTTGAATCCCTGATATACATTTGAATTTGACGATTAAAGTATAAAATTTAATATATTGAGAGTTGAATAAAAATTTATATCTTCAATTTTAAGTTGAAGAAAATTATTTCGAAAGCTTTTAAAATTCGTATTGATAATACCAAAGCTAATCGAACTGTCAAGATTGAATTTGAAACTGTTCTGTGCAGTATTGAATTGAATTGTTCGAATCGATATTTAAAAATAGACAATTTTCGAACAGTCTCAGAATTGAACGAAACCAGTTCCATTGGGTCCGTAATATTGAATTATTTCCGGATTTCAAATTTCGTATTTTTCAGAGTTGATATGTGAGCACACGATATATAAACGCGTTAAAGTTTTATCGATATTCAATTTAAATTTGAAATTTAAATTAAGTCAAATATCTGCACGTTCGTTCCTTACCTCACGCATACAATCACGGGTACGAGATCGTGCAACCCATCGTGCCAACCATTCCCTTTGTTTTCAAATACGTCTTCTCCATTCCCTCCCCAGTTCAAATCGAAATGAAAACAAAAAAATTCTCGTTTAAAAGAAATAAATGGCCGATGCCAGTTCTTCTTTTCCTTCCCCAAAAACATTCAAACGAAATTGCGCCCTCTCTTATTCAAATCCAAAATCAAAACGCGCAACCCTTCTCGTTCAAATAAGGGACGCTCTTCATTTTTTTTCCTTGCCAGTTCATTCGAACGAAGCCTCGTTCCTCTCTGCTTTTTTTTAAATCGTTCGAGAATTATTCCTGAGAAAGACTTGGGTTCGTCGAAGCTTTTTGGTGAGTCTCGATCGAACGTCGAGTTCGAGATTTCCGCGTACAATACTCGAGGAGACTCGGCAATTCGAGCAGGCAATTTGGGGGATGGGGTGATGGAGTGTCGCGATTGTTAATCCAAGGCGCGGCGTAGAGAAGCGCGCTCGAGGCAGGTCGCGTCAAATTTGATGAGGCTTGGGTTCGCGACTTTATAGGGTTGTGGAGCATGTGTGTGAGCATCGTCTAGAGGCGCGATGGTTTTAGCCTAGGGTATTAGGGCTGAGGTGAAGAGCGATGGGCAGGGTCGCGTGCGTGGAAGTGGACAGTGCAAGGGTTGATCGAGAGTGGGATTGATTTGACTGGTGGTAGTCGATGGGGAGGTAAGGTCGGTGCCCAGAGGTCGACGCGTGGTGGTGCAGGCAGCGGGTTTCTGGAGGGTATACTCGAAATAGCAGTAAGGTAATTTGAAATTTAAATCTAAATTATTGTCAGTTTTCTAGATTGGAAATTGCATGTAAGAAGAAAAATAATAATAGGAAGAAAATGAAAACCAATTATTTTAAAATATACAGTGAGGTATAGCTATTTAGTTAATTCTGTACATACATATAAAAGTATATATGGATTAGAAAATATACATTGGTTTGCTATTTAAGATTTGAAATAAATGTATATACAGTTTTGAGATATATGTAAAGTTTAAAACAGAAAAATATATAAAGGAAGGGTTTGGGAAAATCAATATACATTTGCGCATTTTAACTTAATGGATTATTTCAAAATAATTTATAAGAAAAGGAAATTTAGTTTGAAAATCAAATTTGTTGGTTAATTAAATTTATCAAAGGGAAAAATTTTAGTTCAAAATAAATTACTAGTTAATTGGATTATAAAATGGAAAATGGATTATTCGATTTGTTCGAATATTAATAAAATTTTATAATGTTTATTCAAGGTCTTAAATAGAGAAATCAAAGCAGAAATGGAAATGGATTGCTAATAAAAGCTAAGGTGAGATTTTTCTCACTCAAAAAATGAAAGTGGAATTTTCAGTTATTTATTGCTTGATTTGATTGCTATATTGAATGTGCTATTAGATATAATAGGATATATCTATATATATAGCAATATATACATATTGGCGTATGTATATATTGGATTGATGATTTCCCGCCTCGTATAGCGGATGAGACCCTATTGCGCCGTTAGTAAGTGGATTTTTATAAAACCCATATACCGCGATAATTCCGTACTGGAGCGGAATTGGTATTGTGCTAACATCTGTGGATGCAGGGAAACAGGTTGGAGGGATCCAACTGGACCCCTCACATTGATTGAATTTATTTCTACTGTGATGTGATAATCTGTGAATGATTATTGATGTTATTGAATTGATGTCTGGAAATTGTTGAAAGCTAAAATTTAGCTGAATGGATGTTTGATATCATTGGATTCCAAAAATAAACGAAATTGAATTTTTGGTAATTCAAGCAGAAAATTTTAAGTGAATTGATTTTTTTGAAATTGAATAAAATTTGAAGAAAAGAATTTAAAGGTATAAAAGTTGATTTTTATAGTATTATCGAATTTATTCCAGAATAAAGTGAAAATGTTAAATAAATGGATTTCGTAAAATAGTGATTTTAAATTGAAGAATTTAATTTAAAATTTGGATTTTTAAAATAGATTGAAAGAAACGATTGAAATTTATTTTCTTAAAAAGGAATTTATTTAAAAGAAGATAAGTTGGAAATTCAGTTTGAAATTTAATTGGTAAATTGAAATAAGTTGTGAAATCAATGTAAAATGAATTCAATAAGGAATTTATTTAGTAGTGATAAATAAAATTTGAAATCAATCTGTAATTGATTTAATATTTAGAAATGAATTTTTGAGAAATCAATATGGAAATTTTATTCAAACGTTGAAAATAAAATTAGAAATCAATATTGAAATTGATTTGGTATTGAAGCTTTTATAAATAGAATTAAATTTATAAAAGTTGTTTATAAACCCAAAGTCACTTATTTTGATAAGTTAAATATAGAAGTTGATAAAAGAAGGTTTATAAGTCGAAGTTGATATTAAAAAGAGAAATAGAATTTATAAACGTGCTTATAAATTCGAAATAGATTGAATGTGATAAAAATGTGTAGAAATGATTGAAATTGGGTTAAGTGAATTATATTCATGATTTTGGACAGTGAATATATTGTTTAGTAAAATGGATTTATTTTTGAAGAAGTGATATTAAAAAAATGAAGTTAAACATTTTAAAAATGTTTTAAAATGTATTATGAATCGAAAGCATAGATTTCAACACTTGTTATTGAAATAGACGCTTTCGAGAAATTTAAGGAAATGGTGGACTATAACACACTATTGTTATAGTAGATGATTTCCGAAAGGAAATGTTTTTATCTAGTATTGAGATTTATATATCTATCTTAATATTCGAATCCCTATACTAGTGATTTTGAGTCGTCGTAACGATGTTTTACGTAACATTCGTTTTGACTCAAATAAATGTTGTTATAATAAATGATTTCCTTAAAGAATGAATATATACTTAATTTGATTTCAGTATATCGGATATTTTCCAAGTGTTGAAAATAAAAGATTTGTGAAATACTTATTATTAGATAAGTATGGAAATGTTTTCCAAAATGAAATGAAACGTTTTGAGATTTTATCTTCTTAAAGATAAAATGAAGTTGAATATTTGAAATCGATTTGAGAATCGTATATCAGTAGATATTTTGAAAATATAAATTCAATATGGAATTTATAAAAGAAATGGAAACTGTTTAGAAAAATAAACGTTGATTTATTTTTAAAGTGTGGAAATTATATATCTAGTAAAGATATTTTTGAGGATAAATAATTTGGAAAATTATTTGGAATCTGATGATGTTGCGCATCTTTATTGATAGTTAAATAACCGACTATCAATAATTACCTTTAGATAGGTATTTGTTGTGATTTGGATGAATTTGAATAACACACTTATTTTTGAATAAGCGCTCACTATTCGGGTTAGCCGGGAAAGGACCATGGGGTCGTATAACCCATTCCGAATATGTGATACGTCGTTATGAATTGCATTTGAAGACCGGTGTTGAAGACCGGATATTTTTGAAAACGGAAGGATTACCGTCGAGTTACTCTACATCGGCTGATCTCCGATTTAGAGGTTTTTATCACCCTTAGTGACGGGAAGTCCTGACGTGATTGAAAATTATCCGGATATGCAAGGGCTTCGTGAGAAGTGCCTTCGGTTCTGTTCGATCCCGGAACAGACTTGTATGGATTGTGTGTCTGACGTTACAATTTGAGATATAAAGCTGATTTCTTTCAAATACATTTCTGTTGGTGGCGGAGAATTTATTCTCTTAGCTTAACACCCTTCTCTGAGACGTACGAGCTCAGAGGTTATGTAGTTGAAATTTATCAGCGATATATCCCAATTTGGTAACGTGGCATACTGAGTGTTGCTGTGAAATGATCAGTGTTTGATCATTTGTGATATGATCATTTGTTTGATCTTATATCTTTGTGATCATAGGTTGATCATTTTGTTTGACCCGAAGCAGGGCTTTTTGAGAAAGCGTAGCTTTGTGGACGAGACTTCATCGAGCCTCACACCCCGGAAATGGTCGAAACAGGAAGAATGCGACAAGGTTCTAGGGAGTAGCGCCCCTTAGTGTATGTCATTCCTTCTGGATAAAGGTGGTATCATGGTATGGAGCCCAGATACTTAACCTCTGTGGTTGCTGCAAAATTTATTTCTTTGTGGTTGTTGCGAATCGGGGATCCTCGGGAAGATCGGTTACGATCAGGGATGGCATACGCATGTCAGTAGTTACCTATTTTTGCAGAGGTAACCTGGCCTTGTGTTGGCAGAGATCCGGTTAGGTTCTCGGGTCGTCTATTCCAGGGACGTACCCATCGTGGATAGGAAGTTCCTTAGCCTGACCATTTGTTGGAAATCCAAAGAAACAATACGTGACTTGTACGGTTTTAGTTGTAGAACCTGCCATCTAATATGGTAGCTATAGCAAGCATACTATAATGGTACCTATGCTGGCTAAGATTTATATTCTACTTTCGATATGTTTTCTACACTATGCACTAATAATAATATCAAAAATGATTTGATTTTGCGTAGTAAGCATCTTTGACTATCATAAGAAGAAATCTCCTCCAAGTCTGCGTTTGCATTGTGTGTGTGGCGGGAGGTCTTATGGTAGTTTCATTTTCCAAAAGCATTTCGAATTGACTTTAAAATTATCCTGTTGTTTATTTTAAAGAATAACTGTTTTACGATCTCACACCAGTCACCATGACTGACTCGGAGTTTATTGTTCCCTTCTAAACTCTGGGTGCCCACAAATTTTCCACACGGGCAGCCTAGAGTTATGTTATCAGGATATTCTGGATATTCTGGAGCTTTGGAAGCAAGCTGGATGACGAGACGTAGTATTTGTATCTGATATATTTATTCCGCTGTGTATTCTGTATGAGGACAAGTTTATATAACTGTCCATTGTTGTATATTGACTCTGATGATTGATGTATGTATAAACTGATATAGTTCTTTGTTTTAAAAGACTAGTGTTATCTATTATATATTGTTCCGCTGCGATATGTGAGATTCTGATATTGTTTTCTGTTCTGATGTTGTTCTGTTGTTCTTCTTTCTTCTTTCTTCTCTTTTTCTTCTATCTTCTTCTTCTTCTGCCTTTTTCTTCTTTCTTAAAGCCTCACTATTGGAGTTTCCGGCACTTGATTTCTCGACAGTCGATAAAGTGAGTATCGATGTCGAATTTTCGAAAGTCGAAAATTTCATACAGTTTTCTCATAAATGGCAAGAAAGAGAACCACGTCTTAGATGATGACACTATTATCTTATTCCAACAAGCACTGTTGAGCAAACACTTTGCACTATGGCTTTGAACTATTAAATCCAAAATGGATTCCATTTATTAAAATAAAGTGTGAACTTTGGTTGACATACCCGAAGGAATAATACCATCGATTGCAAATGGATTTTTAAAAAAGCTAGATGCAGATTGTAATGACCCGCCCTTTTGATCTTGAGAATTCGACACTAATACATCCACGATATTCACATCCCGAGCATCCGAGTGCTGGAAAGAAGGATTGTTTGGAGAAAAATAAAGAAAAGACAGAACAAAATCTCACAACGTGATGAGCAATCTATAATATAACAATGATCTTTAAAAAGAAAAAATGAACTTTATTATACATATATCAATCAGAGTCAACTAATCAATCAACAGCCTGGACGGTTATAACAACCTGTCCTCACAATTACTGATAAATATAAACAACCAATGCAACAGTAAACAAAATATACGCGAATACGGCTTTAAGGCATCCAGCTCGTCTCTTAAATCTATAAGTATCTAAAACTGAATCAGTAAATATGCTCGATCTAACCCGAGCATTATAAGAAAAATAACGCTCGGATCAGTCTTGTAAATCAGCACGAGAAACAAGGCTACTCTGGATTTTAATGTTATAAAAATCTTTGAAAAATAAGGTATCTCATAAGACCACGCTGCACATAAACATGCTCGTGTTTTTACCTTACGAAAACCAAAACATTTCATAAGAAATCTTTTGATATTACAATAGTGTCTAGGATATAAATACATATTGTAACGACCCACCTTTCTGACCCCTAGAAACGACACTTAATACATCCTCGGTGTTCATGTGCCATTGCCCAAGCATTAGAAAGATGAATGATCATAGGGTGAAATAAAGAATAGAATAGAAAACCTCACAACGACAGTATAAAATAAACCATCACAGTCAATAATACATCAAGTTATTCCTTAACAAGGAGTTATAAGAGTTACACAAAGTACTACAAATCAGCTTAGGCAGTTATAACAACCTCCCTTTACATATGCTGAAAACAAAATACACTTACACAAACAAGATCATATAGTGGAATAGATAACTAAGAAGATGAAAGCCTCTTGCTCGGATGCCATCTTCAAAAGACCAACAAGAAACCTACTACTCTCGGACTACTCAAATAAAATAAGTACACGAGAGTTTAGGGGAAACAAACAACTCGGGTCAGACGATATGTCTGGTATGAGTAAAACTTTTTAAACAATAGGTGTGAAACTAAACACAAACATGTGAGACTATGCCGCTGAACACGGAATGGGTTTACTCTTACATAAACCGACATCCAAACATAAAGAATGGATAAATAATTAAACACCATGAAGAGTGGATGACTCTTCCTAATGCAAATAAGGGAATCAATTTGAAGGTTCGAATCAAATAAGAAAAGGAAAATCTCCAATAAATGACTAGGAAGGTGCACCACCCTTGAAGTATACCTCTAGTAATATACTTCTGAGAAGCTCATATACTCCGTGACACTTCTCAGACAATACCAAGCTGGGCCATGCCAAACCTTACTGAGCATCCAAATATTTCACATCAAATAGTGCTACCGAATCCAATCTAGACGAGATGTGAAAGTACCCTAATGGGAGCAACCCACATAGCTTGGCTTCCTCTCGTGCTTTGGATTTAGTCATTTCCGACAAAGGATATCAAGGCTCGACGGAGCAACACATCGTCATAGAATGATGATAATAAAGAAGATGAAGTAACCGATAGTTGAGAAACCAACTAACGAGGATATAAAACGATCGTATATGGAAATTAAGTCTTGTATACTTAACACCACTCGTCGAATTCAAACTTTTACTATTTCTTAGTTAAAAATAATATCGAACAAGTCAAGGTAGTGTTACCTCGAACTCATGTCTCATGATTATTGTTAATTTTCGAAATAGCGACAAGTCTACATTTTCGATGTTTAGTGCTAATTATACAAATAAATCATTTCCATATAAGTGAATTGCTTTACAGAAATTAATTCCTTTCCATAAACAATTCAAACCTTTTCTTTTAAAAAAAACCCGAACTCATGCTTGGGTTTCACATAACAAGTATTAGCTTCAAAACAGTTTGTTAAAAGGGTTTACCAAGTTTAAAACAACATTATAAAAGGATTTAATAACTTTCAACATCCTTATTTAATTGGATACTTCGCTTCAACTATCATAAATGAGAATAATTAATTATCTTTAAACTTCATTAATCAATTTGGATAATTGACTTCAAAATACCCTTTAATTAAAAAGGTTAATCACCTTTAAATTAACATAATTAATTAAAATAATTAATTAAATTTAATCTCATTAATTACATTAATTAATTAAATTTAGACAGCATTAATTAAATTAATTAACAATAAATAAACATCATTAAGTAAATTAATTAATTTAAAACATAATTAAAGAAAATATTAATTAAATTTAAATTAATTAATCAAATTTAAAAATCATTAATTGAAAGGAGTTAATTTATTTTAATCGTCATTAATTAAAATGATTAATTAATTTTAATCCATCGTTATTAAATAATTAATTAACCTTAATCATCATTAGACAAAATGTTTAATAAATTTTATGTATCAGTAACAAAGTAATTAATTAAATTTAAACACATCATTAATTAGTTAATTAATTAAATTTAAACTCATCATTAACAAGTTAATTAATTAACCTTAATCCTTATTAATTAATTAATTAATTATATTTAAAAATCTTTATTAAAATAATTAATTAAATTTGAAATCATCCTTATTTAATAACTTTATTAAGTTGTAAAACAAAACCCAAGCTCGAGAAATAAATCGAAAAATTTCAATAATGACATGTTTGTCGAAAGTGCCGATATAGCGATAGTCGCTACACGGACACTTAGACAACTAATTTCATGTCACTTTACTTACATCAACACATCACATAACCATAAGCAAAGCATAATACAAGGTACTTTACTATTATAAAAATAAGTAGAGAACATTACTCAGAACATAATTTAACTATCACCATTAATTTTTTATATTACTGACTAACTTACAAGGTGTCCACTTTTAAGCTACTAACCTACTACCAAGATGCCATCTTTTTAAAGCATAACCTAAACCAATAACTAAACATAATATCATACATAACCCTTAGCAAATAGCAACTAATAATATGAGTTATATATTAAAGTTAAAATCTTTTGTTTGAAAAGTGAGATTTTACTCACTTAAGTGCTACGAAACGAAGTCGAATTATTGCGACTCCCTGCCCAACACTCGGCCTTCCTTCTCCTACACCAAATCTTGGATTTTCGGACCCTTAGTGGGCTATTTGAATTCGGCCAAGGTAGGAATGGACTCGGCCTAGGTGGAAAAAGGGTCTTAGGGTCTTTTTTTGAGGGGTTGAGTAATTTAGAGTGCAAAGGAGCTAGTTTTAGTAATTTATTTAAGGAAGGAGTGGAAAAAGAATGTATTTTTGGATTTTTAAACTTAAGATGCCATGTAAATTTTGGAAGGAAACTTGAGATAAGAATGATGAAGTAGGAAATGAGATAAAATGAAATAAGAAATTAGTTTTTATATAAAATGTACTTAGCATATTACTAAAATGCCCTTAGAGACACTACCTTCCATCCTTTGCATGCCACCTCACTTCATTGTCTCCTCCCCCTTCATTTTACACAAAAATTGGTGGGTCTCCCTTTATTTTCTTCCAACATGCCATTAAATGCTAAGTACTTTAGTGTATAAACGTTTCATTATGTTTTATAAGGCATCTTTATGGAATATTCCATTTTGTTTTTCATGAAATGTTACAACACACACACACACAAATATATATGTATGTATGTATGTATGTACACTTAAATACATGTATATACACATGCCCTAACTTTATTCATATGTGTGTGTATATGATACACCAATGTGCACAATGTTTTCCGACAACTTTTCGACATCGAAAAATCGATAATTCGAAAAACGGTTTCTGATCGCATTTTCTATTTTCCTTCGAACTAAATATTTTTGTAAACTATTTTGATAAGTTATTTCACCATCATTATTTATTATTTCAAAGAGTTTTATTTTAGTTACAAATCCATTTTTTAATTATTTAAAAATACATTAAATATCCATATTTTAAAGAAGTTAAATTATTGGTTTTTACACTCTCCCCCCTTAAATGAATTTCATCCCCAAAATTAATACACTGAAAGACAATCCAAATGGTATATATTATACCAATAAATTCATATTACAATGCAAAGCAACTATGCCATAAAAGAACATACATAATGCATTTAAACAACAAACAACTAACCTGACATTACATCAGGGTAAGTTTCTCTTATATGATCCTCAATCACCCAAGTACAATCGCGAGGGTCATCACTCCACTGAACATTAACAAGCTTAACCACCTTGTTCCTCAATCTCCTTTCATCTCGGTCTATAATATGAACTGGGCGTCAGACAATAGTCAAATTCGGTTCTATTCCTAAGTTTTCCTGAACAGATGTCTCAACAATTAAAGATGGATCATGAACATGCTTTCTCAGATGAAATATATGAAAGACATTATGAACATCGAAAAAAATTTCAGGCAATTCTACTCTATAGGCCAATGATCCAATTCTCTCAAAAATTATAAATGGTCCGACAAATCTGGGTGCTAGCTTTCCTGCCCTTTTGAATCTTACAACTCCTTTCATCGGGGAAACTTTCACAAATACCAAATCCCCGACCGCAAACTCTAAGTCCCATCTTCGTTGATCGACATAACTTTTCTATCGATCCTGGGCTTCTTTCACCTTTTCCGTGATCACAACCACTTTCTCTGATGCTTCTCGAATCATCTCTGCTCAAAGAACTGAACGGTCTCCAGTCTCAACCCAACATGAAGGTGATTTACATGGCCTCTCATACAAAGCTTCATAGGGTGCCATGCCAATGCTAGCTTTGTAAGTGTTGTTGTATGAGAACTCTACCAGGTGAAGTTGATCTTCCAATGATCCTCCAAAATCCAAAATGCATGCTCTTAAGAGATCCTCCATAATCTGATTTACCCTTTTAATTTGTCTGTCTATCTGCGGGTGATAGGTTGTGCTAAAATTCTGCTTTGTCCCTAAAGTGGCTTGCAATGCTCCCCAAAAATGATGGTGAAGATAGGATCTCGATCACTGACTATACTTACTGGAATTCAATGCAGTCGAATGACCTCCATTAAATAAATTCCTGCCAAAGAAGCTGTAGTTCTAGTTGACTTCACGGAATAAACTGGGTGCTCTTTGTTAATCGATCTACAATTACCCAAATGCCTTTATTACCACTTCCTGTTTTGAGCAACCCATCTTTAAAGCCATGGATACTTGCTCCCACTTCTAATTCGGTATCTCCAATGGTTAGAGCAACCCAGCAGTTTTCTGGTGGTCACTATTGACCTGTTGACAATTTGCACACCAGCTCATGAAGATTGAAATGTCTCTCTTCAACCCTTTCCACCAAAAGGCCTTCTTCATCTTCTGAAACATTTTAGTTACTCCTAGGTGGATAGATAACCTTGACCAATGGCACTCTCTTAGCATATCCTGTCTAATTCCATTAACATTTGGCACACAAATCCAACCATTCGTTCTCAAAATGCCTCGAGAGTCTATTTGAAAACTAGAGATAGTTCCATCTTCAACATCCTTCTTTAGCCGAGCTAGAATAGGGTCTTCTTCTTGGAAATATGCAATTCTCTCCACTAGTGCTGGCTTAACTTCCAAATTTTCAATCGTCGTCGCATTCCTACTCAATGCATCTACAACGGTGTTTGCTTTTCTTGGGGTGTAAATTATCTGTAGGTTATAAAACGCAAGAAACTCCAGCCATCTTTGCTTCCTTAAGTTCAAATCCTTTTGGGTAAAAAGATACTTTAATGACTTGTGATCCATATATTACTCAAACTTTTCACCCGAAAGATAGTGCCTCCACATCTTCAATGTGAAGACTACTGCCAAAAGCTCCAAATCATGCGTAGCATAATTTTTCTCATGAGGTTTCAACTATCGACTTGCATATGCTATTACTTTACCATTCTGCATCAAAACTGCTCCCAATCTGGTCCTACAAGCATTCGTATAAACTGTTAATCCTTCGTTCCCATCTGGAATAGTCAAGATAGGAGCACTTATCAATTTCTCCTTTAACTCGTTGAATGCTTGATTGCACTTGGGTGTCCAAATAAACTTAGCATCCTTCTTCATCAGCTTTGTTAGATGAGAAGCAATCTTCAAGAAATATTTAATAAATATTCTATAGAAACCTGCCAATCCCAAGAAACTTCCGACCTCAGTCACACTTTTGGGTTTCTTCCAATCTTGAACCGCAACTACTTTGTTGGGTCCATGATATGCCTTCTCTTGAAACTATGTGCCCTAGAAATCTAACTTCGAATTTCCAGAAATGGCACTTAGAAAACTTTTCTTTTTAAAACATGACTTCTTAAAGTACTTAGAACAACTTAGAGATGGTACTTATGCTCTTCCTCCATTTTAGAATAAACAAGGATGTCATCAATGAAGACTAGAACAAACTTGTTAAGAAAATCCCGAAACACTCTATTCATCAAGTCTACGAAATAAGCGGGTGTGTTAGTCAATCCGAATTGCATGACTAACCACTCATAAAAACTATTAGGGGTACGAAAAGCTGCTAAGGGTGGACTCTCTTCTGCTACCCTTAATTGGTGAAAACCAGTAGCAAGATCCAACTTAGAAATTATCCGAGCTCCATGGAGCTGGTCAAACATGTCATCAATCCTAGTTAAAGAATACTTATTCTTGATAGTCCTCTTATTTAATTCTTGATAATCTACACATAATCTAAGAGAACCATTGGCCTTGGTAACAAACACTACTGGAGATCCCCAACTTGATGTGCTGCGTCTGATCAAACCTTTCTGAAATATATCAAACATCTATTTCTCCAATTCTGTTCTTTTATTTGGAGCCAACCTTCGAGGAGGTTGTACAATAGATCTGGTTCTTGGAATCAAATCAATGCAAAATTCTAATTCCCGATAAGGAGGTAAACCTTACACTTCTTCAAAAATATCCTTGAAGTCCAGAACGATTGGTATATTTCTTATCTCCTCTTTGGGTACTTCGAGGGAATACAAAAAACTTCTCATCAACCACCTAGGCTCTCTGCAGCATATATCAACGCTTCTAGCTATTGCATCTTTTACTATGATCGCCCTTCTAACATAGTCCAAGACAGCTTATAACTTAGATAACCAGTCCATTCCTAATAATACTCCAAAACCCATGAACCCGAGGACAAACAAATAGAAAAGAAAGGATGACCTCGATAAGAAATAGGCACATTAAAACATAAGGTGTCAAGATTGGTCGCACCCCCAATTGGGTTCAACACACAAAGAGAATTATGGAGAATAGCATATTTAAGATTCAACTAGTTCATTAGTTCATATGAGATAAAAATATGGGATGCACCTGTGTCAAATAACACTCTAACAGGAATATCAGAAATGGATAGTGTACCTTGCAACACCTGCTTTCCTTTTGGGTGCGTAGAAATAGATGGTTTTTCCTTAATAGCAAAAGCTTGTCCTTGAGATCCCTTCTTTAGAAAAGGGCACTGGTTCTTTATATGTCCATGTTTGTTGATTGTAGCAGAGTGGTCCACTAGCCGGGTTCGGGCACTGATTTGCAAAGTGGCCCATTTGGTTGCACTTATAACAAAGGATGTTGGTTAAGTTTAACTGCTTGTTCTGAGCTGGAGCTCCACCTCCAGGCTTCTTTCCCAACCACTTCTTCTTCCCTTTATGCTTGAAAAACGGCTTACTAGCAATTGGTATCAACGAAAAGGTTGGGCATTAACTGCAGGCACTACTCCTTTTCGAACTCCTTGCTCAATATCAAGAGCTTCAAATCTCAAAGCCATATCGATCAGATTGGTAAAGGTACCGTTGAGTTGATTGGCCATTTGCCGATGAAATTCTGGTCACATTACTTTCACGAACATTTCATTTTTTTAAGTGGCATATCAATTAATCTTGTTCCAAAGCGGGACAATGCATTGAACCTATTCTCATACTGCACCACTATTATCTCACCCTTCCACCTCTGGGATAAACTGAGCTTCAAAAACCTCTTTAAACTGCGCCCAAGAGAAATCTTCTTCTGGTGTATTCATGGTGACCGAATCCCACTAATCCAATGCTGCTTTCTGAAGCTTACGCAATGCCAACAATCTCTTTCTAGCATCTCCCAACTGTAGATCCTCAAATATCCTCTCACAACAGCGAAGCCATATCTGAACTCCTAAAATATCTCCAGTTCCATAGAAAGGCTTACCACCTAAAGTAGTGTAATTCTTGCACAAGGTCGCAAAATTCTAAGGTGGCTGAACTTGCATTACTGCTTTTGTTACTGGCTCTACAACTGGCTCATTTCTAGGAGCTCTGCCACTTATAGCCGTGCTAGTTCCAGATCCCCTCCCTCTTCTTCCTCTTGTACTCATTTTCAAATAACCTGGATAAGTGACATGTATCATTAGAATACAAAGATAGGGTCAAAGATGAAAAAAAGGAAAACTGAAATAACAGGTCCAAAACCATACTTTTAGGGGAGAAAAGAAAACTCTCTCTCAAGATTAAATCATTCTAGGGCTCTACTCACCCTATCTCTAATGAGTTTACCATAAATCTGGCTAAGTGTTCGCTCAACCGAAGCTCTGATACCAACTATAACGACCCACTTTTCTGACTACTAGGAACAACACTTAACACATCCTCGGTGTTCGTGTGCCATTGCCCAATCATCAGAAAGATGAATCGTCGTGGGGTGAAGTAAAGAACAAAATAGAAAACCTCACAACAAATCTATAAAATAAACCATCACAATCAATAATACATCAGGTTACTCCTTAACTAGGAGTTATCAGAGTTACACAAAGTACAACAAATCAGCTTAGGTGGTTATAACAACCTGCCTTTACATATGCTGAAAACAAAATACACTTACACAAATAAGATAGTACAGTGGAATAGATAACTAAGAAGATGAAAGCCTCCTGCTCGGACGCCGTCTTCAAAAGAGCCCAACAAGAAACCTGCGATTCTCAGACTACTCAAATAAAATGAGTAGCCGAGAGTTCAGGGGAAACAAACAACTTAGGTCAGACGATATGTCTAGTACGAGTAAAAGTTTTAAAACAATAGGTGTGAAATTAAACAAAAACATGTGAGACAATGCCGCTGAACACGGAATGGGTTTACTCTTACATAAATCAACATCCAAACGTAAAGAATGGATAAATAATTAAACACCACGAAGAGTGGATGACTCTTCCCAATGCAAATAATGGAATAAATTTGAAGGTTCGAATCAAATAAGAAAAGGAAAATCTCCAACAAGGCTAGGAAGGCGCACCACCCTTGAAGTATACCTTTAGTAATATACTTCTGAGAAGGTCATATACTCTGTGACACTTACCAGACAATACCAAGCCGAACCCCGCCAAACCTTACTGAGTATCCGAATATTTCACATCTAATAGCGCTACCGAATCCAATCTAGATGAGATGTGAAAGTACCCTAATGGGAGCAACCCTACATAGCTTGGCTTCCTCGCGGGCTTTGGATTTAGTCATTTCTGACAAAGGATATTAATGCTCGACGGAGCAATACATCATCTTAGAATGACGATAATAAAGAAGCTGAAGTAACCGATAGTTGAGAAACTAACTAATGAGGATATAAAACGATCGTATATGAAAATTAAGTCTTGTATACTTATCACCACTCATCGAATTCAAACTTACTATTTCTTGGTTAACAATAATACCGGACAGGTCAAGGTAGTGTTACCTCAAAGTCATATCTCACGATCATTCTTAACTTTCGAAATAGCGGCAGGTCTACTTCTTCGATGTTTAGTGCTAATTATACAAATAAATCGTTTCCATACAAGTGAATCGCTTTACGGAAATTAATTTCTTTCCATAAACAATTCAAACCTTTTCTTTTAAAAAAAACCCAAACTCGTGCTTGGGCTTCACATTACAAGTATTAGCTTCAAAAAACTTTGTTAAAAGAGTTTGCTAACTTTAAAAAATCATTATAAAAGGATTTGATAACTTTCAACATCCTTATTTAATTGGATACTTCGCTTCAACTATCATAAATGAGAATAATTAATTATCTTTAAACTTCATTAATCAATTTGATAATTGACTTCAAAATACCCTTTAACTAAAGAGGTTAATCACCTTTAAATTAACAGAATTAATTACATTAATTTAGTAAATTTAAACTCATTAATTACATTAATTAATTAAATATAGACATCGTTAATTAAATTAATTAATAATAAATAAATATCATTAATTAAATTAATTAATTTAAAACATAATTAAAGAAAAGATTAATTAAATTTAAATTAATTAATCAAATTTAAAAATCATTAATTGAAAGGAGTTAATTTATTTTAATCATCATTAATTAAAATGATTAATTAATTTTAATCCATCATTATCACATAAATAATTAACCTTAACATCAATAGACAAAATGTTTAATAAATTTTAAGTATCATTAACAAAGTAATTAATTAAATTTAAACACATCGTTAGTAAGTTAATTAATTAAATTTAAACTCATCATTAACAAGTTAATTAATTAACCTTAATCCTTATTAATTAATTAATTATATTTAAAAATCATTATTAAAATAAATAATTAAATTTGAAATCATCCTTATTTAATAACTTTATTAACTTGTAAAACAAAACCCAAGCTTAAGAAATAAATCAAAAAATTTCGATCATCATATGTTTGTCGAAAGTGCCGATATAGCGCTAGTCGCTATACGGACACTTCGACAACTAATTTCATGTCACTTTACTTACATTTACACATCACATAACCATAAGCAAAGCATAATTAAAGGTATTTTACTATTATAAAAATAAGTAGAGAACATTACTTAGAACATCATTAACTATCACCACTAATTTTTTATATTACTCACTAACTGTCAAGGTGTCCACTTTTAAGCTACTAACCAACTACCAAGATGCCATCTTTTTAAAGCAGAACCCAAACCAATGACCAAACACAATATCCTACATAACCCATAGCAAATAGCAACTAATAATATGAGCTATATATTAAAGTTAAAATCTTTTGTTTGAAAAGTGAGATTTTACTCACTTAAGTGCTACGAAACGAAGTCGAATTATCGCAACTCCTTGCCTAACACTTGGTCTTCCTTCTCCTACACCAAAGCTTAGATTTTGGGACCTTAGTGGGCTAGTTGAATTCATCCAAGAAGGGAATGGGCTCGACCTAGGTGAAAATAGGGTCTTAGTGTCTTGTTTTTGAAGGAATAAGTAATTTAGAGTGGAAATGAGCTGGTTTTAGTAATTTATTTAAGAAAAGAGTGGAAAAAGAATGTATTTTTGGATTTTAAACTGAAGATGCCATGGAAATTTTGGAAGGAAGCTTGAGATAAAAATGATGAAGTAGGAAATGAGATAAAATAAAATAGAAAATTAGGAAATTAGTTTTTATATGAAATGTACTTAGCATATTACTAAAATGCCCTTAGAGACACTACCCTTCATCCTTTGCATGTCACCTCACTTCATAATCCCCTCCTCCTTCATTTTACACGAAAATAGGTCGGTCTCCCTTTATTTTCTTCCAACATACCATTAAATGCTAAGTACTTTAGTGTATAAACATGATTCATTATGTTTCACAAGGCATCTTTATGGAATATTCCATTTAATTTTTCATGAAATGTTACAACACACACACACAGACATACATACATACATACATACATACATACTTATATATATATATGTATGTACTTAACTACATGCATACATGCATATATACACGCCCTAACTTTATTCATATGAGTGTGTATATGATACACCAATGTGCACAACGTTTTCCAACAACTTTTCGACACCGGAAAGTCGATAATTCAAAAAACGGTTTCTGGTCACATTTTCTATTTTTCTTCGAACCGAATATTTTTGTAAACTATTTTGATAAACTATTTCACCATCATTATTTATTATTTCAAAGATTTTTATTTTAGTTATAAATCCACTAACTAATTATAAAAAATATATTAAATATCCATATTTTAAAGAGGTTAGATTACGGGTTATTACACATATTAATTATAGCCGAAATTGTTACATTAATAAAATTCCAGCATAATAGGTATACAACTAAGTCCGTAAAGGCACAAATTAGAGAATGGATTCTATACAATGATAAGGCACTAGGGACCACCTGCCATGGCACACATCTAGAAAAATGTACCGAGAGCCACACATGGACTCCTTACCAACACAGGACCAGCCTAGCCCTTGCTGGATAGTACTGAATATTTCATCACCCTGGTTGCTTTTGCAACGTTTCCAAGAGCTCCCATGCAAAACCAAATCCATAAATATATATTTAGAAAGTGATGAAAATACCCTAATGGGTGCAACTCACTTAGCCCTGCTGCATCTCCCCTAATTTTAGTCATTTACCCAATTGATGAGGTTTGAGGCCATGATTACCTTTTTATATAGCAACCATCTTGGAATGCTAACACTACTCTCCAAGCAGAAATGCAATGTAGCATTCATCCATACAAGTTCTGTAACATCCCACTATTTTGGACCATTCAAATCGACAATAAATCCACACATGTCGGACTCGAATACTTCAAAACAGTGGATTGTTAAGAAAAATTGGAGCAAATAAAATCAAACACAGAATCACAGACACAGAATATCAGAATAACTCGCAGCGGAAATAAAATACCATAGTAGTTCATGAAGCTACTACATACATACTCTCAAAACAGATAAAAAATATCATACTCTGGAAACAAATACAACAGAAGTCTGAATACATAAGTCAACTAATACAAAAGCAAAGGTTGAATAGGAAATAACTGGAATAGAAATAGATGAACAAATAGACGAATAAGCTCCAGCAAATATCTAGCTCCAGCAGATGAATCCAAAGTTGTGATACTCAGGCTGACCCGAGCGTAAGCAAAACACAAACACTCGAGTCAGGACATACAAACTTATACAATGTAAAC
The DNA here is from genome assembly GCA_030737815.1 of Allium fistulosum. NCBI lineage: Eukaryota > Viridiplantae > Streptophyta > Magnoliopsida > Asparagales > Amaryllidaceae > Allium > Allium fistulosum. The sequence continues at coordinate 1,117,429,615 of CM060904.1, read as the reverse complement.
CAACTCATGTGAACTGTAATAGCAATGCATAGGTAACTTAAAGGATGCTTGAGATCACCCATCCTTTAAGGATCCGTTAAACCATTATAATAATGTCCAAAGTAAAGTAAACTATGCAAAATAATAGTGTTAATGTGACTGGGATAGCGCAAAGCTGCAGCAATTGCCAACCTCTAGCCACACTTTATAACATCCAACCGTTATTATAACATGTGGTTATAAATTTCAAAATGGTTATATTTCAAATCCAAATAATTCATTTAAAACATTTAAAGGTGAAGTCATTATACTTTCAAATCAAAATGTTCAATTCCCAAAATTTTAGCAATTTCTAAGTTCGTTTGTTCAATTATAATATTTCAAAACATTGTATTTTCAGCATTCGCAGCACTTAGAAAATGCTGCTGTAAGTATAGTGATACATTTGAAAAACAGTTCATTTCAGAATTAGCATCACTTATAAACTGCTGCTGTAAGTATAGTGGAAATTTGGAAAAACAACATACTCAGAAACAACAGCACTTACAGAATGCTACTGTAGTTACAGTGTTAATTGGAAAACCAATATATTTCAAAATCTGCAGCATTTATGAACTACTGCAGTAGATACAGTGTTAATTTGAAAACCAATACATTTCAGAAACAATAGCACTTATAAACTACTGCTGTAGATACAGTGGTAACTTGAAAAACAGTTCATTGTTGGGAACAACAGCACTTATAAACTGCTGCTGTAGAGAGAGTAGTAGATTTGAAAAACAATACACTGAAACCACAACATTTCTGGAATGTTACAATTTCTGTTATAAGTTGTACTATTATATTTTAAACAATATATCTTCCACTTTTATCATTTTTAACTTATCAAACTTATTCTGCTTTTCAAAATTATTTATCAGGATATCATTTAACTTATAAATTTAATAAAATAACATTTTATTAATAAATATCCAATTAAATTATAATTCATTTACATTAAGTCAAAATTCACTATAAGTTGCTTAACCTTTATTTTTTTCAAATAACTTGATATTTTCTTTTACTTTAAAAGTATCCATTTCAATAAATAAATATTTTAATTACCAAGTTAAGCTTAAAATTTCCATTTTAAACTCAAATTTCAATTATTAAGTTAAATCAAATTTTAAATTACAATTTAAACCATTTATCAACTTATAAAATTTTAACTTATAGAGAATCACTATTTAAATCATTTAAATCCATTTAAGTCAAAATTTCATATTTTTACATAAACAAAATACTTAATAATTTCTAAAATCCCATTTTTAATCAAATTTCAATTATTAAGTTAAATCAAAATTTTAAATTAAAATTTAAACCATTTTTAACTTATACAATTTTAACTTTTAGGAAATCACTGTTTAAATCATTTATATCCAATTTAAGTCAAAATTTCATATTTTTCCATTTAAAATATTTAATAATTTTCAAGAAAATCATATTTTAAAATTTACCACGGGTCTGTATAATATTTTCTAACTTAGGCCAAGTGGTACAGATAATATATCATTTCAATCCGTAATTAGTTAAAGTTAAAATACCGGGTTTTATCATTTCAAACCCGCAATCCCAAGTCAAATAAAAATCGCTCGAGCCTATCATTTCAGCTCGTAACGACCTTTCCCTATTCTAAAGTCCGTTCGGGTATGTCTCATTTCAACCCATAGTGATTCTATACTAACAGGGAACTTGCAGTGTGAGAAACAGAAAATAAATAAACAGTATAGCATATCATATGATGTCAGGTGATGCGATAGGTATATAATCAGATAATATCATCATATAATGTCAGATAATAGGCAGATGTGAACATATAACATAGCATATCAACTACTACAATTCAAGTGACATTGTTTCCCATTTATATAAGTACGATTTGTCGAGAGTGATAAACTCACCTCTAAAGGTAGAGATAAATTTCAAAACACAAATCCAAACTCCGCAAAGCACGAAAAAGCACGACTAGATTCGAGGAGAAGATGATGAGCCAAGATGTAGATCTTGCAACAACAAGTAAAACAAACAAATATAAGTAAATAATTCAACTCAAGAAATAAAATAAAAATGAAACAAAGTGAAGTAAAATTGGTTTAACCAACAAGTGGGCTCGGCCACTATGCAAATGGGCTCAACCATCATCTCAACATGGCTCGGCCACATCAATACATGGCTCGGCCATGATGTTTTAAGGCATGCTAGGCTCGTTTATGTGGTCACAAGGCACGGCTATGGTTTGTGGAATGTGAAGAGATGGTAAGTTAAACTCATGGAAGGTAAAGGGACAAGACAAGTGAAAGGTCATGCACACATGGGTTCGGCCCTATGTCTAAAGTTCTCGGCCATGGCTAGGCTTGTTTCAAGTGGTCATAAGGCATGGTTTTGGGTGGTGTAGATCACGGATGGACAATGCATGGTGGGGTTTGTATTGTGGCCGAGGCAAATAAAGAGGAGTGGATGCAAAATATAGGCCCGACTAGGGTTTGAATCAAGGGATGGTGATGTTGTTTGGACCTAGGGTCACGACAAGGCTTGGTGATGATGGTAAGGAGATGGAGGCCGATCATGGTGGTGGTGAAGTGGTGAGATGGTCGGCTAGGAGCATGATGGCCGAGCATAGCTTTGAGACAAAAGAGAAAAAGGAAATGAAAAAGAGGAAGAAAGAGGAAGCCATGAAAAGAAAACTTACTGCCAATTTTTTATCTTCGGGAGATGAAAATGAGAAAGAGGATGAGAAGCTTTTGTTATTTTGTACATGAATGAGAGGAAAAAAATGAATGGCTATGAAAGAAATGCACGGCTAGAAAAGGAAATGAAAAGGCAACCATTAAAACAAGTAACCTATGCCTCTTGAATTTCCAAAGCCCATTTATCGAAACAAACTTACAATCCAAACAAAATATCAAGGTCCAAACCAAATAAAAATTAGAAAATAGGGAATAGAAAAATAGAAAATAGAAAAAGGGAGAATAACAAATAAACTAGTGAAAATAATCGCGTGAAAAAGCTGAATTTTATTCAATTTAAAAAGTATAAAACAGAATTTGACGAAACGAAGAGCAGAACGAATATTAGAATTAAATAAATTTAAAAATTTCAACTGAAAGTCAAAGTTTGACCAAAGTTGACCAAAATATAAATTTTCCAGAAAATATTATTTAATTATATTTGGAAAATAAAATATAAACAAAATCCAAAAATATATTGAAAAATTCCAAAATTCAATTTAAAATGATTTAAAAATCAAAGTTTCAACTAAAATTTAATTTAAAATATTTGTTAAAATATGGGTTGTTACACTCTCCCCTACTCAAAACTTTTCGTCCTAGAAAAGGAAGAAGGTAGGAGAATAGAAACAACCAGAATGAAATGCAGGTTGAAAGACAAGGATAAACAATTAATTTAAAACTATATAAATTTCAATTAGAATTATTTTATATTTAATAATTTGGTTAAATCCATTTTATTATATCCATAAATAGTCATTCGATTCGAATTTTTTAGTTCAAAAAGTAAACAATATTTAAAACATTTTTAGATTACTTAGAAAGGAAAAATAAATGGTCAAAATATCCTTTATATAATACTTTATCAAAATACTTTTATAACTCGATGTCTTAACAAGTTTATCCTCGTTCCTGCAGACTCTGGCCATGCGTTGATCAGGCGCAAAGCTAGAATTCTTCAAGTACTTAGTAGACTTGTTTCAACACCCAGTGAAAATACTGGAAAAACTTTCAAAACCGATATGGAAAGTACAATCCAAACAAATCAACCGAATCAAACCGAACCATGGATCGCAGATACACGATGGTTATGCTTGGATCCCCCAGGAAACATACGTACCCGTAGGCCGTCACAGCCCCTGCGAATTACGCCATGATAACAACTGTAGACCGCAGATACACAATGGTTACGCCTGGATCCCCCAGGAAACATCCGTACCCGTAGGCAGTCACAGCCCATGAGGATTCCGCTACAAAACGACCCATAGATCATAGATGCTCAATGGTTACGCCTGGATCCCCCAGGAAACATCCGTACCCATAGACAGTCACAGCCCTTGCGAATTACGCTATGTAGTCGAGTTCATAAGACCATGGGTAACGCCATGGGATTCGATGGACACTCGAGTATCATATCCTGATAACCAAATCAGAGAGAATAATATCGATAGAATGAATCCCAAATGTGGCCACAAATAGGATATCAAGCAGAAGGCACTTTCCATATCTTTACTTCGAAAATATGTATCATATAGTACCTTTTCAAATCAATTTCAAATATCATACTTATGTAAAGTCCATTATATATAAGATTTCATTTTCAAATCGAATACTTTCCAAATCCAAAGTATATCAAATCACACTTATATAGACTTCAATTATATAAGATTTCGCTTTTTCAAATTGAGTACCTTTCCAAATCAATAGTTTTCGAATCAACTTCATACTTATACAAATCAATTTTATATAAGTTCGATAACTCCCAATTCAAGTATTTCGTAACACAAGGTTCTCAATTTCAATTCGTTTCAATATAAGTTCAGTTTCAAAATCATATACGATTTCACCAAATTATTTCTTCCAAACTAAATATCTTCAGTTTCAAAGTTTCCAAGGTAATAGGTTTAGCAAATAATCCAAGTTTGTTTCCAAATCAACATATTTTACATCAAACAAATTCATTTCCAAAATCATAGTACTTTCAAGGATATAATACTTTCGAACCCAAAACAATGTGAAATAATAATACTTTGGAAATCATAATACTTTGAAATTCAAAATTTGGAAATCATAACACTTGCCTTCAATCAGTTTAGATATTAATAATAGTATATAAAATAAAATAGTTTATAAAATAAAATATTTAAATAAAATAGTAATAAGTTAAAACAATTTATATTAAAATAATTAGTATTTTTAAAATAGTTTATATTAGAAATAGTTATATTAAAAATAGTTTATATTAAAAATAATATAAGAATAGTTTTAAATATAATTTTAAAATACTTCATATATTAAAGATAGTTTCCACAAATTAACAAATCGATTCAAATCAACTCGACTTCCAAACTCAACTTAATTCAAATCTCAATTCATAATTTCAACTCAATTCAATTTCTCAATAAATCATTTAAAATTATATCGATTTCAAATACAGATTTGAAACACAAAATAAACCATTAACTTTCAATATATTTCAAAGCTTTAAATATTCCACTTCCAAACTAAATTTGATAATTCCATTTATCTCAATTAAATTTCATTACATTTAGTTTCTGAAATATTTATTTAATCATTTCAATATCATCTGAATACAACTTCAATTTACAAATTTAAACAAACAAAATACCCCATTCAAATTTATATAAATTTGTAATATGAATTTAAGTCACTTTTAATCAAATCCAAGTTATAAAAACCATATCTTTGAAATTTCAAATTTTAATAAATTTCAGATCAAACTTATTTAAGTATAATTCTTAAATAAATATAATTTCAAATCAATCTCAAATTTATCTTTCCAACCTGAATCATTATAAACTCTATATTTGAAAATATATAGATATCAAATAAATATTGAGTTTTAAATCCCAATCTATTTTCGAAATCATATCTTTTTTTTCTCAAAAATCAATTATACCCCAAAATGGTTACCAAGTTTATAACCATCCCTTTAAAAACCTTTAAACTATTTATTTCTATTTGAAAGATCCACTTTAACCTTTTGAAAAGTATTATTATTATATACATAAATAGTTTTATAAAAGATGTTACTAAGTTAAAACATTTAAAACAAAATTTTATTCAAAATCTTTTAAAACTAAATTTCATATTAGAATAATTCAAAATAGTCTTATTCATTTACTTAACAAAACAGTTTCAAACTTATTTAAATCATATTACTTCATGCTTAAACATACAGAACTAAACTTATATACTTTATCAAATAATTTATACCTTCCGAAGTTTCTTAGCTTTGAAAACAAACCTTGATTTGGAAGTGTTCGAACATTAAAAATAGTCGGAGAAATCAAATTTCCAATCCAAGAGTTGGAAATCAGCAACAAATCAGTAAATCAATTTCAAAAGATAGGGTTATACCAAATCAAATCCGAAACTCGAGGACTAAACACCGGGCTAATTCAAACTGTTTCAAATATATATACATATATCTTTCGAATATCAAATCATACTTTGGAATGAAATTAAAATTGGTTTCACAAAATCTATCGCATAGTAAAGCTACTACAGTGGCCTCTCCCCCACTTTGAAACTCGAAAATCAATGTCAATGATGCGTGCACTCATCACTGAAATCATTCTCCAACAACATAAGTGGGTTCTGGACTTCTATTTTCTTGAGAACTTCTTTGAAATTCCTTTAAAATCATTGGAACTCATTTAAAGTCATTTGAAACATTTCTTATTCGGAAAATACTTTCAAATCGTATTATTATATATTTTCAAAATCTTAAAACTAGTTTCAAAATGCCGGAGTTCAATCTCTCAAATTTCAAATTCAAAATCCTTTTGTTATAAATCATTTTGTATAAATCAATTTCTTATATAACTTTCAAAATTTCAAATCCTTTCGAAACTTCAAATTCTCATTTTAAAAGGTATATAATCCTTATCTGAAACACATCACCTTTATATATAATATAATCATTATTATCAAAATAATAATTTCGATATATAAACGATTTCTAAAATACAAACAGCACAAATTTTCAAGGGATGATTCAAGAATGGATTTCAAAACAAAGATAGAGATTCAAATTAGAGGAACTCTAATCAAATAGAATTCTGATTCGAAGATAGGCTCGCATGAAGATGAGATAATTAATTACAAAATAATAGATGGACATACTTATATAAATCGCGGGCGACCTTAACCGGGTCAACCGTGACTTCAGGAATATGATCGATGCAAAAATTATAAGGCAAATCGACATTCGATTGCCAGAGATAGAGTTCGACATAGCAAAAGATAGAAGCATCTAAACCAAGGGTATCATTTCAGCTCGTAACGACCTTTCCCTATTCTAAAGTCCGTTCGGGTATGTCTCATTTCAACCCATAGTAATTCTATACTAACAGGGAACTTGCAGTGTGAGAAACAGAAAATAAATAAACAGTATAGCATATCATATGATGTCAGGTGATGCGACAGGTATATAATCAGATAATATCATCATATGATGTCAGATAACAGGCAGATGTGAGCATATAACATAGCATATCAACTACTACAATTCAAGTGACATTGTTTCCCATTTATATAAGTACGATTTGTTGAGAGTGATAAACTCACCTCTAAAGCTAGAGATAAATTTCAAAACACAAATCCAAACTCCGCAAAGCACGAAAAAGCACGACTAGATTCGAAGAGAAGATGATGAGCCAAGATGTAGATCTTGCAACAACAAGTAAAACAAACAAATATAAGTAAATAATTCAACACAAGAAATAAATTAAAAATGAAACAAAGTGAAGTAAAATTTGTTTAACCAACAAGTGGGCTCGACCACTATGCAAATGGGCTCAACCATCATCTCAACATGGCTCGGCCACATCAATACATGGCTTGGCCATGATGTTTTAAGGCATGCTTGGCTTGGTTATGTGGTCACAAGGCACGGCTATGGTTTGTGGAATGTGAAGAGATGGTAAGTTAAACTCATGGAAGGTAAAGGGACAAGACAAGCGAAAGGTCATGCACACATGGGTTCGTCCCTATGTCTAAAGTGCTCGGCCTTGGCTAGGCTTGGGTCAAGTGGTCATAAGGCACGGTTTGGGGTGGTGTAAATCACGGCAAGACAAGGCATGGTGGAGTTTGTATTGTGGCCGAGGCAAATAAAGAGGAGTGGATGCAAAATATGGGCTCGGTTAGGGTTTGAATCAAGGGATGGTGATGTTGTTTGGACTTAGGGTCACAGCAAGGCTTGGTGATGATGATAAGGAGATGGGGGCTGATCATGGTGGTGGTGAAGTGGTGAGATGGTCGGCTAGGAGCATGATGGCCGAGCATAGCTTTGAGACAAAAGAGAAAAAGGAAATGAAAAAGTGGAAGAAAGAGGAAGCCATGAAAAGAAAACTTACTGCCAATTTTTTTTTCTTCAGGAAATGAAAATGAGAATGAGGATGAGAAGCTTTGTTATTTTGTACGTGAATGAGAGGAAAAAATGAACGGCTATGAAAGAAATGCACGGCTAGAAAAGGAAATGAAAAGGCAACCATTAAAACAAGTAACTTATGCCTCTTGAATTTCCAAAGCCCATTTATCAAAACAAACTTACAATCCAAATAAAACATCAAGGTCCAAACCAAATAGAAAATAGAAAATAGGGAATAGAAAAATAGAAAAAAGAAAAAGGGAAAATAACAAATAAACTACTGAAAATAATCGCGTGTAAAACGTCGAATTTTATTCAATTTAAAAAGTATAAAACAGAATTTGATGAAACGAAGAGCAGAACGAATATCAAAATTAAATAAATTTAAAAATTTCAACTGAAAGTCAAAGTTTGACCAAAGTTGACCAAAATATAAATTTTCCAGAAAATCATTATTTAATTATATTTGGAAAATAAAATATAAACAAAATCCAAAAATATATTGAAAAATTCTAAAATTCAATTTAAAATGATTTAAAAATCAAAGTTTCAACTAAAATTTAATTTAAAATATTTGTTAAAATATGGGTTGTTACAAGTTCGTTCTGGGTCTGAACGAAACCGAAGGCATTACCTCCACTACATCCATTTTGAAATCACCCTCAGGATTAGTAGCAAGTAGCCTTTGCACATCAAAAGCTCCATCTTCAATCATCTTTAAGATGTTCCAATCCAATGCTTATGCCGGTTCAAAGTGGTGTTCGGATAATATATCTGATCCTGGTCTCTCCGAACTAATAATGATAATTTAAACAGGCCAAGTTTGATAGTCGGTTATTTAACTATCAAATAAACAAACAAGCATCAATCAAATCAGGGATATATTTCCATAGGGAAGTCAACATCAGTTAAGCATATAAGCAGCCACTAACCTCTTAAATAAATCCTTTCAGGAATTAAAATCGCTTTATAAATACTTGTATCAAAATACTGTCATAAAGATATATCCACAAACCCTTCATACTCCTTTCAATACTTAGATAAATATCCATATACTTATCTCACATATAAGTGTATTCATAAAAACACTACACTTTCATTTCTTAGAAAATGTATATATACAACTCTAAAATCATTTATAAAACTCCTTCGTAAATTCGATAACCATTTATAAAACTCTTTTATAAATCCCCAAACGATTTATAAAACTATTTTTATTACTTCTCTAAAACCATTGATCAAATTCTGTTTTATAAATTTCTAAAGCTATTTATAAGCTCTTTTATAAATCCACAAAATTATTTATAAATCTTCTTTTATAAATCTATAAACCCATTTATAAAATTTATTCGTTTATAAAAGTCTTTTATATAATTCTTATAAACTCAAAACCACATTTTCATATATAAATTGTTTAATAAATCTCTTTATTAAATAATATTTCTTTTATAAATCAATTTATTATTTATAAATACAATTTATCAAATAAATTAATTTACCTCAAACACCCTAAACAAACAATAAATTAATTTTCCAACATCATTCATAAAATAGTTTATTAACCACAAAACATTTTTAATATAATAATTAATAACTTCAAAAACATTATAAATAAATAATGGTTATTAACTTCAAACCAATTTAACAATAATTACTAACACCAAAACATTACTAATAAATAATAATTATTAACTTTAAAACATTATAAATATAATAGTTAATAATTCCGAACCTTATTAATGAGACAACAATAATTAATCTTCAAACATTATTATATAAATAATAATTACCTTCCAAAACATTATTAGAAATAATAATTATAAGTTCTGAAATGTTCCTAATAAATAATATTATAACTTCCAAAACATTGTTAATATATAATTATTAACTTCAAACAATATTAATAAATATCTTTTCACAATATAAAATATTGAAAAATAACTTTAAAACAATATTAAATATAAATAAACAATTTCTTAAAAATACTATTAAACAATAGTTAAACCACTTAAAATCACTATTAAATCACAGTTAAATAACATTATAACATTGCTAAATGATTTTGGAAAAGAAAAAAAAGGGTTGGGGTAAAATAGAGAAGTTCAAATTTTGCTTAAGCAAAAATATTCTAAGAAAACCCAAAGGTTAGATTTAAAATCATTCTTCGAATCAAAAACCCATTTCAAACCCAAAACTGGAAATTAATAGCATTTTAAAATAATAAATTGAAGCCAACAGCCACCAAATCGCTTAACCAATATTGATATCGATTTTTTTATCATGACATAGGTTAAGTTTTCAACATATAACAATATCATATCTCATAAAACAAAACAATCAGTTTTGATATTTTAACAATTCATATAACAGGTATATTATTGACAATAATACAACAATAGCAAGGAATCCCGTTGGATCCATCTACAAATTCCTTGTATATCAGTCAAGTCCCTACAATTAATTTCATATATAAACTGCTTTAAAAGCAACAATTCATCAAAATCAAACAATCGACCAAATAAGGCATCTAAACAAATAATTAGTAATGTTATCTAGTACAAAACATTATTGGTTAACCAAAAGGGTGAGTTAAACTCACCGAAATTCTAGTTTGCACCGAAGCGTTCCGGTTTTGAACTAAAATCAAATGACATCTGGTTTTAGCTCAAATTTTAGCTTGCTCCAAATTGGATGAAGCTAGTTCTATCACGAAGCTTTCATCATTACGAGTGCAACGCAAAAAGTTTCATCTCGATCGGACCTCGTATGAGAGAGTTATTCAATTTATAAGTTAACAATTTTAAATTTAATTAATTAATTCCTTAATTACAAATTCAAAAATAATTACCCCTTAAAACAATCTTCCCCAATTCTATCTCTCCCTGTACACGCCGATACCATGACACCATTTGCATGCCTTCGCCCCTCCCCTATCTCCTTTATCCTTCCATGAAAATGCTTATCGCTGGATCCGTTGATCTTCTCTTCAGACGAGCTTCTAATCCCACCCAAAATTGAAATGTTCGGCACCTCATTTGAAATCGCGACTTGCTTCTCTCTTTCGGCCATACACCTTGACGCATTTTGCCGAAGGCAAATGCACAACACAAGACTCGGCTCATGGGTGCTCTCCTGCACGAGAAATGCAATGGCATGCTCTGTTTCATCCATCGTCGACTATACCGCAAGAAAAGTCGAACCCTAGCATCACCATCCCCTACGTCGATCACCCAAGACATGACCGTACCCAATAAAAAAAATATGAGATGGTAGAGCTCATCAACACGATTCCAATGATGCTTGTTTTGAAATTTTCTTTTCTTGTTTTGAAGAAAAGGAAGAGTACGAAGGGGGGACAAAAATGTGTGTTTCCTTGTACCAATTGTCTTGAGTTATTATATATATATATATATTAAATTTTTCGATATCTCATCACACAGATCTTCATATGCATACGAACCTCAAATGACAAAGCATAAATATGGTCGCACTTAGAACAGTGATGCGACCCCAAAACATCATCGTTTTCCAAATAATCATAAAATTATTCACTGGTTATTGAATTTTGTAAAATCACAAAAATCTATCGTTTGTCGAAAAATCGTCAAACGACAATTTAAAATTTTCCAAATTAAAAATTATGGAAATATAAAATAAAATAAATTAAAAATACGTCAACAAAAATTGAGTCGTGAAAATAAAATTGAATTTTCTGATTATTTATTTGAACCATCTATTACTGTAAATAAATTTACAAATTGAATTCAATGTTATTATTTATAATTTAAAAGGAGTTAAACAAGTCCATTTAATCAATTAAATTAACATTTAATTGTAAATCTCGTTAATTGAAACACTATTCAAATAATAATTCTCAATTCAATATTTTAAACAATCCTTATATTTGAATTTAAGTTACTAAACCCTTTTAAGTCAATATTTTAATAATTAAAATTAAATAAATGTTCAAAATCAAATGACTAGAACTCCGGGTCGTTGCATTCTCCACCACTTAAAAAAAATTCATCCCTAAAATTGACAAGGTAAGTAAAATGCCTCTAAACCCATTAACTTTTCAAAATCAATTAGTTGGAATAAGTTATTAAATTTTTCTAAGTTCTAAAATTATGAAAAATTTCGCAGGGTCTCCTTTGCGCGGCTCAATCGAAAAAACAATAAATTGTCACTACGGGCCCAAACCAGTCAAAAGAAAACAAAAGCCAAGCAGCCTCTCATATCTGGGGCATAAACCATCAATCTAAAATAAAATATAAACATGTACCTATTTGTCGGGCAACCAAACTCTACTCATGAAACCAAAAGCATCGAACTTGCCTTTTGCTTACATGAACCAGCATCTTACTTACACATAATATCCAAACATATGATTCATAGCCATATAAATTTGCACTTCCAAGTGTTAAAAAAATAATTATAATAAAATCTGCAATATGCACATAAATCATCCGTACGAAATATCAAATTTGATCACTGGCTCGATCACACAAATTTCACTTCCGAACTAGTATCACTCGCTCGACTTCTCTAGTGCGTACTTCGATCTGGTTCCCTTATTAGAAACCATCATTCTCCTTGCATAGCCATATACTATGATAGAAAATTTTGGAATTAAATCAAAAATCTCTATTCAGCGTTCGCCGTAAAGAATCGAGTGAAAAATCCCAACTTGGACCATTGTACATCACCTCGAAATCATGCACTCGAATATGAATCCAATTAGTTATGAATAAAATGGTCTACGTACAACTTACGTGTTTATTCCATTGTTTCCCAAATTATACCAAATTTCGAGAAAAATGTTTGATCCTCTAAAATAGAGAAGAGCATACATGTAAATCTGTATATATCACAGAAGACTAGGTGCTGCCAACATGCCTGGCAGGCAGCTAATCAAAGTACAAAAAACAATGAAAATAACTGATCAGGTACCCCTAGAATGAGCTCCAACAAGGCCACTGCTCGATATTGAGTTGTTAGAAGTACCTAAAAAACTATGTAGCATCTAAGCGCCAATGCTACTAGAAGCTAGCTCCATCTGAGAAGGAACAGCCATGCTGCAGACTCGGAAGAAATGGAAATGCGAATGATCTGGAATGAAAAGTGCCAGTCTGTCAACTCGGTAGAACTGGAGAGAGCGCCTCGCTGAAAAGTGAATCATCCAGAAAGTAGAATGCCATAATGAAGATGTAAAAGAACTGAGAAGAACTCCTCACTGCAAACAACAATCCTGCCATCAGCAATCCTGTAAACCTGCAAAAAGAACCTAACACCATTTCTGGCCAAAACTTGTATCTGTAAAAGGAACTGAAAAATTATAATAATAACACACATATATGTATATAAATGAAATTTATATACATATATATGTATTAATAAAAAGTAAAGAAACAAAAGCTGAGATAATAGGACAGAATACAATCAAAATTAGAGAAATAGACTAAAAAGAATCCTTTATCAAAAGAAGTTAAAGATCTATAAACTAAAACAAAAACAAACTAAAACTAAAAAATAAAACTAAAACAAATTAAAACTTATCCTTATGGTCCTTTGATCAAAAGGATATTATGATAAACAGTGAAATCATCATTTAATTTTGAAAAAATGTTAATACTACAATTATTAATGTCAAAAATATTGTTTTTATGTTTAAATAACTTAATATTATTACTAACCTTATTAAGATATTCTTTAAAATGGTTATTTTTAGCTAAATTATTTTTATTCACATTCAGTTTTAAATTACACATAATTTTCCAATAGTATTTCTGTAAATACTAAAATTCATTTACACCATTTCATAAATCATTTTATTTAACTTTATTTTACTTAATTTAAATTTCATCTCATAGCTCAAATTTCAAATTTAATTTTCTGAACTATACCCATTATTTTTATTTACATTTTTATTTCTTAGTATATTCCCTTTAATACTAAAATTATATATGACTATTTCATAAAACCTTTACTTAAGTTCACAAACATCTTATATGCAAATCAATCACATTAAAACTCATGTTTATACACATTTCAAAAGCCACAACTTCACCTTAAAGCTCCTTCATACTTAAGTTTATTATAAGCATTTTATAAAGCACATATAGGTTTATTATCCACTTTAAAACATAAGTCCATATTTTTAATTAATTCTAGAATTCATTTTCTAAGTCATTTTATAACATATTACTTTAAGCCTACAAACACTTTATAAAGACTTATCTTCATTAATAAAACCTTTCCTAGGATTTTTATTACTTCCAAAGAATCAATATTTTACTTAAGAAATATTACCCAAGTCTATCAACAATCAATAACTCAAGTTTATAGTTGCAAAATATTCTTCTATTTCCTAAGAATACACACACACACACACATATATATATATACATACATACACGCAATATTCAAAATTGTTTTACTTAACTAGAATATTCAAAAAAATTAAATCTTGTTTCTAAATTTCTACCTCTTCAAATTTATAAGTTACAAAAACTTATTTTTTATATTTTCATAAAATACCTAGCTTCAATTTCTATATCAAATTTGGAAGTCCCGACTGTCCAAAATCGTCGAAAATTCCATTTATTGTAGTAAATGATAATTATCAAAAAACGTATCATAATAAGATGCAAAACCAAACTACTCTAATGCATGGGATACATGCAGCCATCATAGGACTAACGAAGAATCTTCAGAATTAATCACCCGGGTTTTATTTCAAAACATTTTAAAATAATAATATATATATCTTTGTATATAACAAATCATTCCTTTGGGATTTTTAAATCTTGACCCGCTTTTACGAAAACAACTCTTAACACCTTTACCCTGGTAACAATTTGTAAAGTCCTAGATTTTTGACCCTAAAAAATCGACACTAATACATCTTCGATATTCACAAGTCATATATCCAAGTGCCAGAAAGCCCAAACATTAGGGGGAAATGAAAATAAAGATAGAACAGAATCTCACACGAATGGAATAACTTATATTATTTCAAAGTATAATCTTTACAGCGGAAAATTTTGAATACAATATAAGAGTCTAACCTGGATTTAGCCTGGACAGTTATAAACCCTATTTCCTTACAATTGCTGAAAATCAAAACAAATGTAATATATGCAGCGGATAATAGAATACGTCCATACGTAGATGAAGATCTCCAGCTCTCCTCTGTAACTCCAAGCGTCTTCAACTAAACCTGAAACTACTCGGATCTGACACGAGTATTAAAAATAATCGGATCAGGCTTGGTAAACCAGCGTGAGATACTCGAAAATTTTAAATGTATAGATCATGCTGATGTCAGTCAAAACCTTTGAAAAGAAAGGTATCTCATAATACCATGCCCATACATAAATACGGATGGGGTTTACCTTATGTTAACCAAAATATTTTATACTAAAAACCACTTTGATATTATCTTTAATGACATTCTTTTGAAACACTTTTCAAGTAACATATCAAAATAAAGTATCAATATCCGGACTAAGTCTATGGTAAAATATCCGGACTAGGTCAACGGAATATACCGGACGGAATATATGATATGAAAGGGGTAGCTGAAATGTTTGCAAGACATTACAGCTATTTTGGGACTGCAACCAAAGCCGTAAAGCTCGTATTGGAATTGGATTTCCAACATGATAAAGAACTAGTATCCTGATGCGGTGTTTTGGTTGCAATAAACATATATCCAATGGCTACACATCAAAAGACTCAAACGCCACTATAATGCTGTCAACAACCGATGGGAATCAATATCAATGGCTACTCATCCAAGTACTCAAATGCCACTTATTCTAGCCATGGAAGGCTGTAGCCTTTTCCGCATTTCATCATATAGCCCGTAATTGTGTCTTGCAAACAACATAGTATCCCGTATCATTACTAAGTTGTGAGGCTAGAGAGGCTACGCTCTTACTTTCCATAAAGCCACGTTTTGCTTTTCACAAAGCCACGCTTTGCCTTTCTCATAACAGGTTCCACTCTGAATGCCACATTCCCATTCCATAATCACACAATTGCTACAAACATATAACTTCTGAGTTCATACGTCTCCGGAAAGGGTGTTAAGCTAAGAGAAGTTGCCTTCTCCGCCACCAAGCGAATAATACGTTGATAGAGATCAATTAATATGATCAGAAATGCAATGTCAGACATTCGTCCATACATGTTCATTTTGGGACTGAACGAAACCGAAGGCACTCTTCCTACTACCATTAGTAGTGAGTAGTCCTTACAATCAGAAGATTTCAAAACACGATAGGGTCACTTCTATAATAAATGTCTCTATGTTGGGAGCTACCCAGAGAATGTCAACAAGTAGTCCTTCCGCTATGAAGATCCCCGGTATTCAAAAATTATCATCTTTAGCATGTCTACACTTTGAAATGTATACATTGGTTTGAAGTGGATTTTGAATAAGAATCACCCAAACCCGACCCTGGTTCCTTTATACCAATCATCGATTAAAAAGATGTTAAGTTCATATGTGATTATCAATCATCAATCAATTAAATTCATCTTTCATTAACACATATCTCAGAGAAACATATTATTTTAAATTATTCCATTTAACTTCTCAAAAGCATATAGATCTTTAAGCCTCATTTATCAAATCCTTTTGGTTAATTGAAACCCCTTTTTAAATCTTGAAATAATTCTAAATCGTTCACTACTAGAAAACACTGCAGTTTCCTACATAAAATTTCCGACGTCTTTCCTACGCCAAAAGGCGGGGCGTAAGGTAGGCGTAGGAAACTGGTAGAAAGATGTAAAGGCGTAGGGAAGACGTAAGGAAATTTCCTACGCTTCTCCTACGCCAAATTCAACACGTAGAAAAAAAATCGAGGCGTAAGTAAGGTGTAGGAAACCGCCTACACTAAAATGATACTGTAGAAAAGGCGTAGATAATTTCCTACGCCATTTCCACGCCTCTATTAATTTTATACAATTTCACTTTGACGTAGGAAAGACGTAGGAAATTTCCCACGCCGTCCTTACAGATGCAAAAAAAAGTTTTTAATTTTTATGTTAATCACCGTGTACTTCCCTTCTCCTAACCTCAGTTTTACCGAATAAAAAATAAAACCTAATTCTACAAAAATTATCTTCTCCTTCTTTTATATTTGTTTTGATTGAATTTTGATTCAGGTGCTTGTTTTGGGTTTTCGATTCAGGTGCAATCTCCATGTTGGCGATGCTTGAACCCAAAAAAACTAGGGTTTCAAAAATCAACGCCTTCTAAATAATCATCGCTGCCCAATAGCTCATTCTATTCTATCTTATATTGATTACATTAATCAAACTATAGTTCAGAAATGAAAACCCTATCATCCCAAATAATACTTATAGTACTGGCCGCTGCCATTATCAATCATTAAATCTTGCTTTCTTAGTCTCTGGCGATTTAAAATGGGTTTGGTGGCGTTGCAGTAGCTACTAAGTACACTAACTAATGGCTAATTCAAGGGGGATCGTAGGTAATTGATGGATCAGAGTTTGGTGTATCCCTGATCTGATTTAAAATCTGCTTTTCATTTTCACTTTTACTTGTTTTCTGCTTGATTTTTACATGAGAATTTTTCATCGTTTGGTAATAGATTCGCATAAACTTTGTTTGTTCATATGGAGCTGATTAAAAATTCTGTTATTTCTTTCTCCCCAAAGCATCCACACTGAGCAAGAAGTAGCAATTTTAGCAAGTTCAAACACTCTTGTTTTCTTATGGAATTTGTAGCTCGGATTTATGGTTTCTATTTCGATTTTTAAGGGGTTGGCTCTTTAGATAATTGGTATTTCAATTTTAGTCCACCCCAGTGCCATA
This sequence comes from Allium fistulosum, assembly GCA_030737815.1. Classification (NCBI taxonomy): domain Eukaryota; kingdom Viridiplantae; phylum Streptophyta; class Magnoliopsida; order Asparagales; family Amaryllidaceae; genus Allium; species Allium fistulosum. The sequence goes on along the minus strand of CM060904.1, from coordinate 1,117,411,629 downwards.
CATACTTGCTGTATTCGTATTCAAAGAATAGACAGTCTTTGTTTTCTTCATTTATGTTGCATAGTACACACTGATTAGAAATAGGAACTGAAAAAACAATTTTTTCATATATGGGGGTTGATGTGTAATAGCTCTGTATATGCAAAGTTCAATTTTGTGATTAGCTTTGTTTTCCCAAATGAAGCTATGCTACTGAACTTTGTTTGCATGTATTCTAGTTACCTCCCATACTCCTGCTCCTCAATCCACAGATGAGGAAGCATGCTTATATGCAATGCAACTATGCAGTTACTCAGTACTACCAATGACTCTAAAAGCAGCAATTGAACTTGATCTTTTTGAAATAATTGTAAAAGCAGGGCCTAATGCTTACCTTTCTCCATCAGAATTTTTTTTCAATTTCCTACGGAGAATCCACAAGCTCCTGTCATGATCGATCGAATAATGAGGCTGCTTGCCAGTTATAATGTTTTGACATGTAAATTGGAGACCAGTGAAGAAGGTAAAGCAGTGAGGAAGGACGGAGCTGCTCCGGTAGTTAAGTTTTTAACCAAAAATGAAGATGGTGTGTCTATTGCTGCTCTTGGGTTGATGAATCAAGACAAGATCCTCATGGAGAGCTGGTAATTTCATATTTCTTTTCAACTATAGTTCAGAAATGAAAACCCTATCATCCCAAATAATACTTATAGTACAACATTTTATACATATCAGAAGGATTATATGACATTGAAATTTGATAGGCAGGTTGATAAATTTAAACAAAAAGTGAATTATTGAAATGATTGGACTATATCTTTAGGCTGCATAGTTTTTCTCCTTCATGTGCGTTTGCTTTCGTTTTTCCTAGCGTAAAAGTGCATGCCGGATGGTCAATAATGTCGAAATCAGTAATTGATAAGTATAATGTGGTAGCTTGTTAATTTTGCTAGCAAGAAATTGTAAGCTGTTACTGTACAAGTGGTTGTTTCTGGATGAAGTAAAAAAACAATTCTTTAGAAATAATAATAATAATAATGTAATAATGACATGTTTTTTTGTCCTTGCATACAATCCTGTATTGCATTTTATATAGCTTGAAATAAATACATTTTGTTTGTCATGTTTGGATTGAGATTGACTTACCCGTTTCACATGCAGCTACCAAGGCACCTAAAGTCACATCTAATGCCACTAATTCAGTAAAAAATATTAGCCAAGACCCAAAAATTGAAGATGCTAAGTTAACTGAGGAGAGCAGTGCAAGTAAAGTTAACGATACACAAAACGAAAAGAGTGATTCTGAGGCTTCTTCACCAAGTTCGCAAAAGTCTGTTGATAATATTCATACTTCCAGATTGCAAAAGTCTGCTACTTATACTAAGAATGGAAGCTCTGCAAAATTCAGAAATAGGTCTAGTAAGGCCACATCTAGTATGAGGAAACCAACTAAATGGGGACGAACCTCTGTGAGCACCAATTTTTATTGCGTTATTATTTTCCCTCTAGTATCTCTTAAAAGTGATTATTTTTTGTATTCAGACAAAAAAGGATCTTCCAACAGAAAAAAAGGGTTCAATAGACGATGAGTAAGTCAAATATCTCCTATTGATCTATTTGTATCTTCGACCTATATTTCTTTCTTTTCAACTTGGTAAATTTCTAGAAATATCATCATGGGATCTTTAAAATTACCAGGATTGCTATTCAGAAGCTTGAGACAGAAAAAGGTGATCTGGAAAATAAAATTGTACGTTGGTGCTTTTTCTCGAAAAAATATATTTCTATCTACGATATGGATTTGACTATGGTAGCAATAATTTGGAAGTTAATTAAATTTATGATTTTATACATAGCATTATATTCTTACATTGCCTCTAGAAAAACTGCATATTTTTAGTCTAGTTTTGATTCAAATGTTAATATACTGGGTCTTAAAAGGTACTTTGACAGTTATTGATAGGAGTTGAATTACATGACATCATATTTCACTGTAATATGTTAATCGATTAATAAAATGCCAGGGGAACAAATTGCAGCTCCTTTTAGTCCTAAAGATGGTGAGGATGTTTCTATTGCTCTTGGATGCCCTAACGTACACTTCTCTCTGTTACTTTTCTAATTTACGTATTTGGATGTGCTTTTAGCTAAGTGTGTTAAATAACTATTATATTGTGAGCTATTGTTGCATGTCTCTCCGCTGCATGCATATCCCGGTTTGTTATGACATATCAAATCCTAGAAATTGTTAATGATGGAATCGTTAAGGGATTGAATGTTTAAAAGAACAATACTAATAATTTAAGTTCACGACCACTGTTTTCCATCAAATCTGGCATTCTTGCTTATTGCATTAATAAATGCAATGAAAGATTTTTATGTACTTAAACTAAACAGATTTGTGGGTACCGTCATTGCAAGTTGAAGCCATCACTTGGAAACTACTTTTCTTTTCTACAGAACTTTCCTATGAATTTCTTTTTGAAGAACAAAATCCTATTGCCACATTTACTATTTCATTCCCTTTTGTTTGTAGCCACCTTCTCAAACCTGTATCATCTCCTAGTTAAAATTAATGATGTGCTTGTATATATAAAGAGGTAGAGCGTACGTATCATATCAATTTAACTATGATTTCCTTCTTCCTTTTTGGTAACAACTGTTCATTCTGCCTATATGTGAAATATTTAGTTAGTGTTGCTTAACTTGATAGGGCAATTTCACACCTTAGGTTCTCCATATCCTATATAACCAGTAATGGAGGCGATCACCTATCCGAATAGCATAAAGAGAAGTATGCAATAACGTAAGAAAACAGTGTATGATTCCTTGCCTTACCAATGTAAATATATATAGCCTGTCCAACTTAAATATATCTTATCGAGTTTTATTTTAAGCTTTGAAAGTTGGTTGTTTCTGGCTACGTGGTCTTCAAATGCTGTTGATTTACTACATTTAGCTACTAAATTCTAGAATCATGGCTTGTGCATATATTTCAAAGGTTTGACTTTCAAGTTTATGATCATATCATTGATGAAGCCAGAATTTTGTTTTGATGGGAAAATAGTATAGAAGTTCAATTTTGTTATAATCGACAAATTGTTTGAACTTTGAATTGCAATAAAATAAATTTTACAAACAAATTTATATTCAAAAAATCTGTACTAAATATGCATCTTCAGTATGATGTTGGACCGTAGGCCATATTATGGCAATATCCCTGGAGTAAGTATTTAAACTTTCAACAAAACATTATTTTAATTAGTTTAAACACAGAAATTGATGCAATATTTGATAAAATGCAGAAATACAAAGATGCTACTTATAGAATCAATAAGGGAGAAGCACAGACTAGAGCCAAACTAGAGGAAAAGGTGGAGCGTCAAGAAGGGGAGATTCAAATGCTGAAGATGCAGTATGAACAACTCACCGAGATGCTTCGACAGCGATTTGATGAAGAGCCGAACGATCGTCATGAGGAATGAGGGTATTGAAAACTTTTTAATGGTATCTGTATGATGTCATGCATCATGAACATATTATCATATTATTTTAACATATAGGAACTTGATTAATATTGTTTGACTTTGTAATATGAATGAGATATTTGTTTTTTGAATTAAAGATGAATGGTTTGACATTAATCTTTTTGTTGGAATGTGTATATATATAAAATAAGTTGATTTTAGTTTCTATTTAATGTGGTGAAATGAAATAGAATAGTAATATATCAAAATTGCTTCAGAAAAGACGTAGGGAAGGCGTAGGTAAATGAAATATTAATGCAGCAAAAAGTCGTATGCATGGCATAGGAAAACTGGGCGTAGGGAAGACGTAGGTAAACAAATGACGTAGGAAAAACGTGAGCACGTAAAAATGTCGTAACAAAACCGTAGGTACAACATGGCGTGGGGAAGGCGTAAGAAAATTATGGCGTAGGAAAGGCGTAGGAAACAACCTAACGGATGACGTAGGTGAAGCGTAGGTATTTTATTAGCTACGCAAGTTTTACCCACGCCAAAATTGGCGTAGGTGTTACGTAGTTAATGCATTTACCTACGCCCCGCCTATGCAAATTTGGCGTAGGTAAACCGCAGTTTTCTTGTAGTGGTTTCACTTCTTACTGAGGAAAAACATTTCCAAATTATTTATTTAAATCTAATATTGGAAAACATTATTTTAGAGCATCCGGGCTTTTTCTTCGATCTGTTCCACCCCTCATCTAAAAGAAAAAATAGAGGTCAGGTAAGTTCAAGGCACTGGTTGCTCCATTCCTAACCTTAGTTATACACCTTGTTTCATTGTTCAGATCTCACAAGTGAGACAAATGTACTAGTCGTTTCCGCATACTCCTTTCATTTTAGTAATGATTTATAAAACTTAGAAATCATTATTAAAAACACTTATTCATTTATTTGAAAACACTTATAAAATATTTGGGAAAGAATACTTAAGTTTAATGCCATATTTCAAAAGTTATTAAAAGCTACTGCAAAAAGTGCTACGAATAGTGCTTTAAAGGCTTATTTAATAAAATCAACTTTTCTATCATTTAGAAATTCATTTTTATAACTCAAATCTCTTTTTAAAATTTTTAAAATATTTATAAAATTTATTTCGTATTTTTAAACATATAAAAATATATATTTAAAACATTTGTTACTTTGGCTACCGAAATGTCAAAGCGCGATTTTATCGAAAAATTGATTTGCTCATATTTTAAAATATATTAAATGAAATCTCGATTGTTTTCTTTTCTTTGAAAAATATAGTCATAAGAGTTCGGAAAAATCTTATTGCAAAGACATTTGACCCCGATTCCATCCTATATAAGGATTTAACTTTTACGATGCTAAATCTTGAATTGCCGTTACGCAAAGCGCCTATTTTTGACTCCAAATTCATTATTTGTCAAAAATTCTCCAAATTGAATTATTTTATGTTTATAAAACATTTATAAACCATTTTCAAACATTTAAACCAATATTTTCCATATTAAACCTCTTTTTCACTTTTAAATTATTTCAGAATATTATATTATAATAATATTCATTTTCAACCTTCTTGTATTCTTAAAACCATTAAGAGGCTAAATAACATCATATACACATCCATATGGATTTATTTTTCATGAAATGGCTATGGTTAATTACTTAACCATTTCAATTATGGTTTTCCTTTTCATCATACATCAACCAAGTTATCAACCATCTTAACATCATATAATCAATCAAGTAATCATCCATGGCATTTAAATTTATAATTTAAACATTCATATAACTATTTTCTAAACCAAGTACTCACCATTAATCAAACCAGTCTTCCTACCAACATTCATTCGATCCAACACTTTACTAATCATTGTTAACTTTACTAAATCATCTTCTACTCCATTAAAACATCTCAAAGCCTTCCTTCTTGCTTGATCTCATCCATTTCCACCATCCACCTCCCCTAGGTTTGGCCTTCACATGTCTCACCCCTTTCTCCATCAATTCTTCACTTCTTAGATGTTAAACGACATTTTAATGATGATATAAGAACTTTGGCAAAGTTTGGTGGAGTTTGGACTTGGTTTGATATGATTTTAAGAAAGTTAGTAAGTAAGAAGAAGAGAAGAAGAAGTCATTAAAATAGCTTAAAGGAAGAAGAAGAAGAAGAAGTTGAAGAGTATGTGTGTGATAAAATGAGAGGAAAGCTCGTTTATAGCAAAAGAAAGAAGTGGTAAGTTATCAAAAATAACCACTTACCAAATTACCAAAATACCCTTCCTTAACTTTAAAGTAAACTAACTTTTTTTTCAACGCTTACAATCATCCGTCACTTCATTACTTTATGTCATTTTCACTTAATACTTGAGGAATATATTTGAATGGAAAGTGGATTAAAAGTGAAGATTTGCCTTGGTTTTGGTGAGATTTGATTTGATGTTTGCTTTTTGACTTTTTAATTACCTTACTTTTACTAATGACATTCTAGAATTTTCTAATGATACTTTGTAAAAGTAAACTTGATTATTTGTAAAATTTATATGTATGTGTGTTAAAATATGTTAACAAAGGTGCAACAACATTGTGACAACTTATATTGAACAAAACGTTGATTTTCAACAAAACGTTTTGTGGTCACATTTTGACGTTTTTATTAAACTATTTATGTAAACAAAACTTGAAATTGATTTGTTATCCTCCTTATAAATAATTATAACAAGTATATTTTACTTATAAAACCATATTTAATAATATTAAAATCAAACTGTTAAAATACGACGTTAATTTGTCAACGTGCGACGAAATTTGTTAACCATTATAAAACAAGTATGTATATATTTATAAAATTTTATCAATCAATTACTATCATTATATAACAAATTTTAAAAAGAATTATTTAAAATTTAAAAAAATTGAATGTATATCCAATTTTATCAAAAACTGGCTTTTGTCACTTATAAATGACATTAAAACATATTTATATGCATGTATACATATCACATATTCACATATACATACATATAACATATATACAAATATATATATATATATATATACATATGTTAAAAATATTAAAGATATTTTATTGAACTTCACCCTTAAGCTTGCATAAGTCAACAATTAGGACATGATGTGATGTGAGAAGATGGTGGCATGTGGGGGGGGGTTGGTTTTAACGTGTAAAGGGGTACATTTGGATGACATAAGGGTGGGTGATGCATGCATGATGATGTGTGGAGATATTTCCCACTTTACGTAAGGGTTAAGGCTTGAAAAGGTTATAAATACCCACCCATAACCCCCTTCGTTCTTCACAAGTTCATTCTTCTTCTTCACCATTCTTGGCTTCGTAATGCTCTTTAATGGCTTCTCCTCTTTAAGAGGGGTATGAGTGTTAAAAATAGTGGAGTGCTTCAGAACTAATCCACTAATTACTCTCTAACCTCTTCTTAATCTACTTCTTTCTCTTCTCTTCTATAATGGCGCTTGGCTGTGGGCCATATGGAGGTACGGAGGCATGGCCGTGAGCTCCAAAGCAAGGCCAAGCCATTTCAAAGTCAATAATGCTAGTGATCGTGAGCGTAGATTTCAAGATAGCAGAGTTATAGCCGATTTCATATTAGCTCGTAGGGAAAATAAAGGTAAGAACTCCTAAACTGTTATATTATATTTTAGAAGATGATATGAAATTTGCAATGGATGTTTAATATTCTTTGATCATCAAGTTTGGTTGTTTAAATATGAATGTTGAATATATATGCAAGTCACGGAAATATACGTCGATAAGCACAAAGGAAATCACTTTCCTTGATTTAATGAATTGGTGTATATGGAATGTTAAACCTCTTTAAAATGGTTTAAAATAAGTTTGAAATGTTTTATAAACATTTAAAAGTGCTTTGGTGAAGTTTGAATAAGAAGGGAAAATTTAGTCAAAAATAGGCGCGTCGCGTGACGGTAGTTCGCGATTTCGCATCAAAAAAGTCAAACGAGTGTAAAAGTTGGAATATAGCTCGGAATTCTTCGAGATAAGAATTTTCTGAACCATTATATCCATAGTATTCCAACAAAGAAAGAAAATCGAGATTTCGATAATTAGACTTTGAAATATGAGTAAAACAAGTTTTTGGAAAAATCGCAGTTTTGCAGTTCGGAATCCAAAACAGGATTTATTTGAAAATGATATTTTAAAATTATTTAAAAATGTGGAATAAATTCTAAAAATCTTTTAAAATTTTTTAAAAGTGATTTGAGTTATAAAAATGAATTTCCAAATGATAAAAAGTCGTTTTGATCAATATAGCTTAAAAAGCACTTTCCATAGCACTTTTCTATAACTTTTGAAATATAGTTTTAAAAGCAACCGTTCTTTTTCAAATCTTTTGTAAATGTTTTCAAATAATTAAAAAAGTATTTTAAAGATGATTTAAAGGATTTATGGAATGATTAAATGTTAAATGGTTTAGAGTCGATCAAATAACTTGACTGCCTTATGGGTGTTAGAGAGATAGTGTCTAAGCTTGGGTTTGGAAAACCAATTTCCTTCTCTTCCTGGTTATTCGGACTGGCCTGACGGAGGGGATAGTAAATTTGATTTACTTGGATCAAATTTTTCCAAAGAATAAAGACTAATATTTTCCAGATTTAAACAACTTGGATTTTATGGGGATAATCTTCTTATACTCGATATTAAAGCCCGAAGAGGGAACTCGTACTATTTGTGGAATTTAAAAGGTGATTTTGCCATTATTCCACCCATAGTATTTGTTGAATATAGTAATTGATATTGAGTAAAATTAGATGATTTCTATAGGTTCTGGTCACTTAATATTTATTGGTTTTCGATCAACGTCCAAGATAACATGGTTTTAACTCAATCAAAATTATGAGTTTTTAATTAAGAAATCATTATTAAGATTTAAATGAAATGATTTGGAAATGTTTTCCTAAGTGAAAAATGTAATGATTTCGAATTATTCAAATTAAAAAGGATTTTAAGTAATCAAAGGATGTAATAAGAGAGCTTTATTAGTTCCGCATATACCGGAAAGAATGTTTTAGAAATATATATCTCCAATAGTGATTTTGATAAAAAGAACTTAATCAATTAAAGAATGATTCCCTATTCACAAAACCTCTTTTTATCAATGATTTGTTCGACGGAACCGAGGTTAGATATGGGGTAACTCCTATTCAAAAACCACTTCGTACCGATGTATGCGTTTGAAAAATGAAAACTTGATAAAGAAAATGAAGTATGAAGACCGAGGATTTTTGGGGTAAAAGGACTGCTTGTTGATAATTCTGGTTAGCTCCCAAATACTAAAGTAGCAGTGGTCCCTTCATTTTTGAAACTCTTTGGGTTGCAAGGGCTTTTCGCTACTAATCCTAGGGTTAATCCCCGACAGGATGTGGTGGGAGAGTGCCTTCGGTTTCGTTCATTCCTAGAATGAACTTGTATGGACGAATGTCTAACGTTGCATTTCTAGTTACATAAATGATCTCTACGAACGTATTATCTGCTTGGTGGTAGGGAAGGGAACTTCTCTTAGCTTAACACCCTTTCCTGAGATGTACGAGCTCAGGAGTTATACGTTTGTAGAAATCAGTTGTGTGACCATGGAATGGCAGTGCGGCATTCAAAGGAAGATGATGCACAAAGTAAAATGTAATCGTTACCTCAAGCCTCACACTTTGAAATGGCCATAATAGGGTAGATGCGGCAAGGCTATGTGGTTCGCAACCATTAGGATATTATCATTCCCTTCTAGATATATTTCTACCACTATGATGTTCGGGTTTAAATTATTGTGGATGTATGCTGTAAGGGCCCTCGGATAGGTCGGTAACGACCGAGGTGATGACATATTTGGTACTATCTAGTGAGAAAGGTAGGCTGGTCTTGTGTTGGTAGAGGGTAGATGTTCTGTGCCTCCGTACATTCCTCTAGTGATGTATTGCTGGAAGGTAGTCCCTTCACCTGGTCATTTGTATGGAAATTCATTCTTCAATAAGTGCCTACCATTTTGTTTGTAGAATCTGCTTTTGTGGTTAGTATGCTGGAAATTAATAAAGTCGGCTAAGATTAATAAGTTTACTTGCAAATGTTTTCAAAGATATGTCATTAAAAATAATATCAAGTATCTTTACGTAAGAATGTTTTGGTTATCATAAGGTAAAAACACATTCCGTGTTTATGCACGACATGGTCTTATGAGATACTTTTTGTTTTCAAAGCACGTATTTTTGAGTTCTCACACCAGTCCCATGACTGACTCGGAGTTTATTTTTCCTATCCCTTAAACTTTGGCTGCCCTAATTTTCCCAGGCAGCATAGTAATCAGGTTTAGTTTAGAAGAAATATGGATAGAGCTCGAAGCATGGAGTTCGAAGATTTTTCTGAAGATTTTGGTCTATTTCCACCACACTCTTGTGCTATAGTATTCTGCATTTGTAAGGATCGGAATCTATAACTGTCCATGTTTTAACTCTGATAAATGTATTTTAATTTCTATTGTAAAGTTTTTATTTAAATAACATATTTGAGCTTCTCCGACACTTGGATTTACAGCACATGAATACTGAGGATATATTAGTGTCTATTTTCAAGAGTCGAAGAAATGGGTCCTTAGAAAAATGAACACCGATGCTACTGTAGTCATCACCAAAATTATTTTCCAGCGATAGAAGTGAGTTAAGTGCATTTTGTCTCTTCCAAATCCTTTTACAATATTACTATTAATCAATATTTTCAAAATAATACCATATTACTTTTTCCAAGAATTTGAAAAACAATTTCCAAACGCTGAGCTTTGAGTTCTAAATTTCTCAGTTTAAATCCATTGTATTTATAAACCATATTTTAACAAAATTTCTATTTCAAAACACTCTTCAATACTACTATTATTATTTCTCATAACACTTGGAAAAACAATTCTAGTCTTTGAGATTTAAGTACTCAAATTCTCAGTTTGTAAATCCTTATTTATAAACTATATTTATAAATCCTACTTATATAATTTCACTTCTTATATAAGATCATTTTCACCATGTTTTCTCTTTGTATAGGTTATAATAGATAACTTAATTTATAATTTAAAATTCAACTTAAAATTATCCTCGAACACCTTATAGTCAAACTATGAAACTAAATTCACAAGGTAGTCGTACTTAATTTAACCAAACAAAATGCCCATAAACTATTTGAGTACGACTAACAAATGTAAATGATAATAAATGAATATTATCAATCTCTTTAACAACCAAGCATACTATATATAACTATATTAATTTCAGAAAATTATTCCTTTTATATATAAAATATAATCTATTTAAAACTATTTCATTTACCCAATTTTCAAAACACTGTATCGGTTTACCTAGTTTAAGTGTTTAGAAACCCCTATCGATACAGTTGTTCCTTCTGTATCGACCAGAATTCATAATCCAATTAACCGATAAATCAACACGATATTAAACATTTTATAGCACTAAAAAATACACGCTCTTATATATACACTAAAACTCATCCTAGGGTCTCACTTACCCTATCTCAAATGAGTTAAGCCTAACCAAAGTCTAGGTGTTCGCTCAACCTAAGCTCTGATACCACATTGTAATGATCACCCTAAACAGGTGATGCCTACAATTGGTACCTTGAATCTGATTTTACGGCTAGCCACTCGCTGTAACCAATTCTTTAATTTCAGGAACTTGTAGGAGTAAGAGTCTAAGCTTCGGCATAGTTCACAAAGCGAGAACCTCCTATCACGTTAAAGTAACTTTGCAAACAGATCCGATCCCGGCATCTCCAAATCGACGTCGATAATTTAAACTGGCCAAATTTGATAGTTGATTATTTAACTATTAAACAAACAAACAAGCATTAATCAAATCAGGGATTTATTTCCATAGGGAAGTTGTAACAACCCATAATTTTAACAAATATTTTTAAATTAATTTTAGTTGAAACATTGATTTTTAAATCATTTTAAAAATGAATTTTGGAATTTTTCAATATAATTTTTGGATATTGTTTATACTTTATTCTCCAAATATAATAAAATAACGATTTTCTGAAAATTTTATCTTTTGTTCCATTTTTTGTCAAACTTTGATTTTCAATGAAATGTTAAATTTGAATTTTAAATTTCCAATCTTTTTCTTTGAAACAATATTTGTTTCTATTATCCGTTCTGCTTTTTGTTTTGTAAAATTTTGTTTTATACTTTTAGAATTTGATAAAATTCAGCGTTTTACACGCAATTTTCTCTGTATTTTCATTACTCATTTTTCTATTTTATTTTCCATCTTTATTCTGTTTGGGCTTTGTTTATTTTGTTGTTTTGAATTTGTTTTGAAATTGGTTTGATAGTGGGCTTTGAAATTCAAAGAGACTTAAGTTACTTTGTTAATTTTTGCCATTTCATTTTCCTAGCCTTTACGTCTTTGGTCGTACAAAACTTCTCCCTTCCTCACTTATTTTTCACGTACAAAACATTTTGTTCAGCTGCTCATTTCATTTTTCATCACCTAAAGAAATTACAATAAGTTTTTCCCATGGCTTCTCTTCTCTTTTATTCTTTTTCTTCTTCTATTCTTGCTTTGCAAGGCTCGGCCTCTACCCATGTTTACCATCACCTCCACCGAACCTCACCTCCTCCTCCACCATCACCTTCCACGACTAGAAACCCCACCATGATCTGACCCCTACCATTGCCGTGACCACTTGATCCACTCCATCAATAAAACTTGTCAAACCCTTAGCCGAACTCTATTTCTATCACCCATTCTCTTCTTATAGCCTCGGCCACCACCACCACCATCATTTCCACCACCTCCTCCAACCATGAAGTGACTGACTAGACCACTGGCCGACCTGACCTGACCACTTGTTGAACCAGACCGAGCCAATAATATAGGGTCGAACCCAAACCTTCAACAACCCCTTGACCTTTTGCCTTCACTTGAACTGTAACTTGCCATCCTTTCACATCCCTTCATATTCTAGCCCATAGCCGTGCATTTGTGACCTTGGCCAAACATGGGTGCTTCAGATCAGATCTTGGCCGAGCCTCAAGTGATGTGGTCTAGCCTATTTCCTATGTGGCTGAACCACTTGCGAGTGTCAAAGCATCTTGTTCCACTTTTGTCTCTCTTTTGTATTGTTTAAATCTTATATTCTTTTGTGATTTAATATATACTTATATCTATTCTATCTTGTTGTTTACAAGATTTGGATTTGGGTGCTACTTCTCCTCGAAATTGATTCGTGCTTTGTCATGCTTTGCCATGCTTTGCGGAGTTTTGAATTGTGTTTTAAATTGGATCTCTAGCTCTAGAAGGTGAGTTTATCACTCTCGACAAATCGTACTTATATAAATGTGAAATAATGTTATTTGAATTTTAGTAGTTGATATGCCATGTTATATGCTCACTTCTGCCTCTTACCTGACATTATATGATGATATTACCTGATTATATACCTGTTGCATCACCTGACATCATATGATATGTTTTACTATTTATTTATTTTATGTTTCTCACACTGCAAGTTCCCTGTTAGTATAGAATCACTATGGGTTGAAATGATACATACCCGAACGGACTTTAGAATAGGGAAAATTCGTTACGAGCTGAAATGATAGGCTCGAGTGGTTTTTTATTTGACTTGGGATTACGGGTTTGAAATGATGAAGCCCGGAATTTTAACTAATTACGGATTGAAATGATATATTATTTGTATCACTTGACCTAACTTAGAAAATATTATACAGACCCGTGGTTAAATTTTGAAAATGATCTTTCTAAAATTATTAAGTATTTTAAGAGTAAAAATATGAAATTTTAACTTAAATTGGATTTAAATGATTTAAATAGTGATTTTCTATAAGTTAAAATTTTTTAAGTTGATAAATGGTTTAAATTGTAATTTAATATTTGATTTAACTTAATAATTGAAATTTGATTAAAAATGGAATTTTAAGCTTAACTTAGTAATTAAAATATATATTTTTGAAATGGATATTTTAAAGTGAAAAAAATATCAAGTTATTTGGAAAATTAAAAGTTAAGCAACTTATATTGAAGTTTGACTTAATATAAATGAATTATAATTTAATTGGATATTTATTAATAAAATGTTGATTTATAAAAATTTAAGTTAAATGATATCCAAATAATTAGTTTTTGAAAAGTGAAATAAATTTGATAATTTAAAAATGAGAAAAGTTGAAGTTATATTGTTTATATTGTTTAGTAAAAGATTATAACAGAAATGGTAGCATTTCTGAAATGCTGTGGTTTTAATATAGTGTTTTTCAAATTAACACTGTACTTATAGTAGCAGTTTATAAGTGTTGTTGTTTCTGAAATATATTGGTTTTCAAATTAACATTGTAGCTATGGTAGCATTCTGTAAGTGCCGCTGTTCTGAAATATGTTTTTTTTTTCAAATTTCCACTATACCTACTGCAGCAGTTTATAAGTGCTACAGATTCTGAAATGAACTGTTACAACAGCAGTTTATAAATGTTGTAGTTTCTGAATTGTATTGTTTTTCAACCTAACATTATACTTACAACAGCATTTTCTAAGTGCTGCGAATGCTGAAAATACTGTTTTGAAATATTATAATTGAATAAACGAACTTAGGAATTTCGAAAATTTTGGGAATTGAATATTTGATTTGAAAGGATAATGACTTCACATTTAAATGGTTTAAATGAATATGTTTTGATTTGGAATATAAATCATTTTGAAATTTATAACTACGGGTTATAATAACGGTTGGATGATAAGTGTGGCTAGAGGTGGACGATTGCTGCAGCTTTGCCTTACCCTATCCACCTTAACATCATTATTTTGCATAGTTTATTTTACTTTGGACATTACTATGATGGCGTATATTACTGTTAGTAGATAGTTTAACAGATCCTTAAAGGATGGGCGATCCTAAGCATCCTTTAAGTTACCTGTGCATTGCTATTACAGTTCACTTGAGTTGGTTTACATTGTATAAGTATGTATGTCCTGACTCGAGTGTTTGTGTTTTGCTTTACGCTCGGGTCAGCCTGAGTATCACAGCTTTGGATTCATCTTTTAGAGCTAGAGATTTGTTGGAGCCTATTTGTCTATCTGTTCATCTATTTCCATTTCAGTTATTTCCTATTCAGTATCGCTTTTGTATTAGTTGACTTACGTATTCAAACTTCTGTTGTATTCGTTTTTCAGACTATGATATTTTGTATCTGTTTGAGATTATGTATGTAGTAGCTTCATGAACTACTATGATATTTTATTTCCGCTGCGAGTTATTCTGATATCCTGTGTCTGTGATTCTGTGTTTGATTTTATTTGCTCCAAATTTTCTTAACAATCCACTGTTTTGAAGTATTCGAGTCCGACATGTGTGGATTTATTGTCGATTTGAATGGTCCAAAATAGTGGAATGTTACATTTGGTATCAGAGCTAGGTTTTAGGAAAACCTTAGCCTACGGAGCAGAAACTCATTAGAAATAAGGTAGAAATATCCTAGAATGAGTGAAATCAATCTCAGAATCATTTATTTGTGAGAGAACGTATTTTCAAAGTATAAAACGATTTTCAAATGATTTTTCAAGATTATTTCGATATAAATTTTCTTGTTTTGAAAGTAAATTTTTTCTAAACTTCATCCCTTCGTACCCACCTTGTTAGTAATTTTTTGATCAGGATTCCCTTAAAAATTTTGAACTTCTATCTTGTTGATCTGGATTTTTTGATGATAGGAAGCTATTTTGTGTATGGCAAAATCGGAAGAGCAGAAATCTGCTCGTTGAGCACGAAGAGCACTGGCCCGTAAGGAACGAGAGGAAGCAATTGAGGAGCGAGAAAGGTTATGGAGGGAAAGGGCAGAACCTGGTCCTTATGACCATGTCATTTGTTATCGGTGTTAGGAAAAGGGACACTATGCAGCCATGTGCGGAATGAGAGATAAAGGAAAGAAGATGGAGGGCAAGCGTTTCCGATCCAAGATTTTCTGTTTTAAATGCCGTGAGAAGGGACACTGTCTAAGTCGCAGCCTGAAGGCGAAGAAAGTGAAATCTGCACTCCCTACATCAATCGACCAATCAACTATTTGCTACCGCTGTAAGAGGACTGGGCATATAGCCATAGATTGTTCTAAGAGACAGCGCGGAAAGCAAGCTGTGTTCCCGAATTTCATTAAGGAAGATGGGAGTGTAGTGCACTTGTGCAGGAAATGTAATAGTTGAGGGCACATTGATGTGGAGTGTTCTGGACCCATTGAAGCACCACCTAGAAGAACTAATACTGATGCTTTGTTTATGTAGGGGTATTAATTAGTTGATCTGCTTGATATCAGTAGTATGTTAGGTTGCATTAAGTGAACTCTATTGTATCTTTTGCTTAGCTGAAGTTGTTGAACTAAAGATATTTATGCTCCTATATTTCGTATGATAAGAATTTGAGATTTTCCATATATTGAATGGGAATTATTTGAATTGATATAGGTTTTATACCTCGAAATCTTGGTTAGGATTCTCATCGATTAGGATCCCTTTGGATTTTAGGATGCTCCCTTTTGTTCTGAAATCCATTCTTGTCTTCCCTATTTATATTCTTTTGATTCTGGAGCATTCCATAACTCCACTTCGAATGACCTTTATAAAAAAAGGTCGGCGATCCTGCCAATCTTTGAATGATTTGTAAAGGGGGAAACACCCTTACAATGGGCATCGATTCATCAGAGATTTATATACCCTCGGTTTAGATGCTTCTATCTTTTGCTATGCCGAATTCTATCTCTAGCGATCGAATGTCGATTTGCCTTATAATTTTTCATCGATCATATTCCTGAAGTCACGATTGACCCGGTTAAGGTCGCCCGCGGTTTATATAAGTATATCCATCTTCTATTTTGTAATTAATTATCTCATCTTCGTTCGAGCCCATATTCGAATCGGAATTCTATTTGATTAGAGTTCCTCTATTTTGAATTTCTATCTTTGTTTTGAAATCCATTCTTGAATCATCCCTTGAAAAATTTGTGTTTGTTTGTATTTTAGGAATTGTTATATATCGAAATTATTATTTTGATAAGTATGATTATATTTTATATATAAAAGCGAAATGTTTCAAATAAGGGTTATATACCTTCTAAAAAATGAGAATTTGAAGTTTCGAAAGGATTTGAAATTTTGGATGTTATCTAAGAAGTTGATTTATATAAAAATGAATTATAACTGAAGGGTTTTCAAATTGAAATTTGAGAGATTGGACTCCGGAATTTTGAAACGGGTTTTAGGATTTTGAAAAAATATAATAATATGACTTGAAAGTATTTTCCGAATAAGAAATGTTTCAAATGACTTTAAATGAGTTCTAATGATTTCAAAGAAATTTCAAAGAAAGTCTCAAGAAAATAGAAGTCCAGAACTCACTTATGTCGTTGGAGAATAATTTCGGTGATGAGTGCACGCATCATCGACATTGATTCTCGAGTTTCAGAGTGGGGGATAGGCCACTTTAGTAGCTTTGCTATGCAATTTATTTTGTGAAACCAGTTTTGATTTCAAATTCTGAAGTATGTTTGATATTCGAAAGATATATGTATATATATTTGAAACAATTTGAAGTGAGCCCGGTGTTCAGTCCTCGAGTTTTGGAGTTGATTTGGCATAACCCTATCTTTTGAAATTGATTTACTGATTTGTTGCTAATTTCCAACTCTTGGATTGGAAATTTGATTTCTCTGACTATTTTGAAAGTTCGAACACTTCCAAATCAAGGTTTAATTTTCTAAGCTAAGTAATTTTGAAAAGTATAAATTATTGGATAAAGTATATAAGTTTAGTTTGTATGTTTAAAGTATGAAGTAATATGATTTAATAAGTTTGAAACTGTTTTGTTAAGTAAATGAATAAGACTATTTTGAATTATACTAATATGAAATTTAGTTTTAAAATATTTTGAATAAAATTTAGTTTTAAATGTTTTAACTTAGTAACATCTTTTATAAAACTATATATATAATAATAATAATTTTCAAAAGGTAAACTGGATCTTTCAAATACAAAGTTTAAAGGTTTTAAGAGGAAGGGTTATAAAATTGGAAATCATTTTGGGGTATAATTGATTTTGAGAAAAAGATTTGATTTTGAAAATAGATTGGGATTTAAAACCCAGTATTTATTTGATATCTATGTATTTTAAAATATAGAGTTTATAATGGTTCAGGTTGGAAAGATAAATTTGAGATTGATTAGAAATTATATTATTTTAAGAATTATACTTAAATAAGTTTGATTTGAAATTTATTAAAAAAATTGAAATTTCAAAGAGATGATTTTTATAACTTGGATTTGATTAAAAGAGACTTAAATGCATATTTTCAAATTTATATAAATTTGGATGGGATATTTTGTTTATTTAAATTTGAAAATTGGGGTTGTATTTAGATGTTATTGAAATGATTAAGTAAATATTTCAACCTAAATAATAGTAAAGTGAATTTGAGATATAAATGAAATTGTCAAATTTAGTTTTGAAATATTGAATATATAAAGCTTTGAAATATATTGAAATTGGAATGGTTTATTTTGTGGTTCATATCTGTATTTGAAACCAATAAAATTTGAAATGGTTTATTGGGGAACTGAATTGAAATTAATGAATTGAGATAAAATTTAATTTTAATCTTGAAACTCGTGTTAATTTGAATTGATTGGTGAAATTTGAGGAAACTATTTTTATTATATAAAGTATTTTAAATTATATTTATAATTATTTTTATATTATTTTTAATATAAACTATTTTTAATATAACTATTTCTAATATAAACTATTTTAAAAATACTAATTATTTTAATATAAATTGTTTTAACTTATTACTATTTTATTTAAATATTTTATTTTATAAACTATTTTATTTTATATACTATTATTAATATCTAAACTGTTTGAAGGAAAGTGTTATGATTTCAAGTGTTATGACTTCCAAAGTTTGAATTTCAAAGTATTATGATTTCCAAAGTATTATTATTTCAAATTTTTTTGGGTTCGAAAGTGTTATATCCTTGAAAGCACTATGATTTTTGGAAATGAATTTGTTTGATATAAAATATGTTGATTTGGAAACAAACTTGGATTATTTCTAAACCTATTACATTGGAACTTTGAAACTGAAGATATTTAGTTTGGATGAAATAATTTTCTGAAATCATATATGATTTTGAAACTGAACCGGTATTGAAAAAATTGAAATTGAGAACCTTATTTTACTAAATACTTGATTTGGGAGTATCGAACTTATATAAAATTGATTTGTATAAGTATAAAGTTGATTCGAAACTATTGATTTGGAAAGGTACTCAATTTGAAAGGTGAAATCTTATATAATCGAAGTCTATATAAGTGTGATTTGATATATTTTTGATTTTGGAAAGTATTCGGTTTGAAAATGAAATCTTATATATAATGGAATTTATATAAGTATGATATTTAAGGTTGATTTGAAAAGGTACTATATGATACATATTTTCAAAGTAAAGATATGGAAAGTGCCTTCTGCTTGATATCCTATTTGTGGCCACATTTGGGATTCATTCTATCGATATTATTCTCTTTGATTTGGTTTTCCGGATATGATACTTGAGTGTCCATCGAATTCCATGGCGTTACCCATGGTCTTATGAACTTGACTACATAGCGTAATTCGCAGGGCCTGTGACTGCATACGGGTACGGATGTTTCCTGGGGGATCTTGGCATAACCATTGGGTATCTGCGATTCTATGGGTAGTTTTATAGCGCAATCCGCAGGGGCTATGACTGCCTACGGGTACAGATGTTTCCTAGGAGATCCAGGCATAACCATTGTGTATCTGCGGTCTACAGTTTTATCATGGCGTAATTCGCAGGGGCTGTGACTGCCTACAGGTACAGATGTTTCCTAGGGGATCCAAGCGTAACCATTGTGTATCTGCGATCCATGATTCGGTTTGATTCGGTTGATTTGTTTGGATTGTACTTTCCATATCGGTTTTGAAGGTTTTTCCAGTATTTTCACTGGATGTTGAAACAAAGCTACTAAGTACTTGGAGAATTCTAGCTTTGCGCCTGATCAACACATGGCCAGAGTCTGCAGGAACAAGGATAAACTTGTTAAGACATCGAGTTATAAAAGTATTTTGATAAAGTATTATATAAAGGATATTTTCATCATTTATTTTCCTTTTTAAATAATTAGAAATGTTTTAAATATTGTCTACTTTTTGAACTAACAAAATTGTACCGAATGACTATATATGGATATAAAAAGGGGTTTAACCAAATTATTAAATATTAAATTTTTTTTATTGAAATTGATATAGTTTTAAATTAATTGTTCATCATTGTCTTTCAACCTATTTTTCTTTCTAGCTATTCCTATTCTCCTACCTTCTTCCTTTTCGAGGACGAAAAGTTTTGAGTTGGGGAGAGTGTAACAACCCATAATTTTAACAAATATTTTTAAATTAATTTTAGTTGAAACTTTGATTTTTAAATCAATTTAAAAATGAATTTTGGAATTTTTCAATATAATTTTTGGATATTGTTTATACTTTATTCTCCAAATATAATAAAATAATGATTTTCTGAAAATTTTATATTTTGTTCCATTTTTTGTCAAACTTCGATTTTCAGTGAAATGTTAAATTTGAATTTCAAATTTCCAATCTTTTTCTTTGAAACAATATTTGTTTCTGATATCTGTTCTGCTTTTCGTTTTGTAAAATTTTGTTTTATACTTTTAGAATTTGATAAAATTCAGCGTTTTACATGCAATTTTCTCTGTATTTTCATTACTCATTTTTCTATTTTATTTTCCATCTTTATTTTGTTTGGGCTTTGTTTATTTTGTTGTTTTGAATTTGTTTTGAAATGGGTTTGTTAGTGGGCTTTGGAAATTCAAAGAGACTTAAGTTACTTTGTTAATTTTTGCCTTTTCATTTTCCTAGCCTTTACATCTTTAGCCGTACAAAACTTCTCCTCTTCCTCACTTATTTTTCATGTACAAAACATTTTGTTCAGCTGCTCATTTCATTTTTCATCACCTAAAGAAATTACAGTAAGTTTTTCCCATGGCTTCTCTTCTCTTTTATTCTTTTTCTTCTTCTATTCTTGCTTTGCAAGGCTCGGCCTCTACCCATGTCTACCATCACCTCCACCGACCCTCACCTCCACCATCACCTTCCACGGCCAGAAACCCCACCATGATCTGACCCCTACCATTGCCGTGACCACTTGATCCACTCCATCATTAAAACTTGTCAAACCCTTAGCCGAACTCTATTTCTATCACCCCTTCTCTTCTTATAGCCTCGGCCACCACCACCACCACCACCATCATTTCCACCACCTCCTCCAGCCATGACGTGACTGACTGGACCACTGGCCGACCTGACCTAACCACTTGTTGAACCAGACCGAGCCAATATCATAGGGCCGAACCCAAAACTTCAACATCCCCTTGACCTTTTGCCTTCACTTGAATTGTAGCTTGCCATCCTTTCACATCCCTTCATATTCTAGCCCATAGCCGTGCATTTTTGACCTTGGCCGAACATGGGTGCTTCAGATTAAATCTTGGCCGAGCCTCTAGTGATGTGGTCTAGCCTATTTCCTATGTGGCTGAACCACTTGCGATTGTCAAAGCATCTTGTTCCACTTTTGTCTCTCTTTTGTATTGTTTAAATCTTATATTCTTTTGTGATTTAATATATACTCGTATCTATTCTATCTTATTGTTTACAAGATTCGGATTTGGGTGCTACTTCTCCTCGAAATTGATTCATGCTTTGTCATGCTTTGCGGAGTTTTGAATTGTGTTTTAAATTGGATCTCTAGCTCTAGAAGGTGAGTTTACCACTCTCGACAAATCGTACTTATATAAATGTGAAATAATGTTATTTGAATTGTAGTAGTTGATATGCCATGTTATATGCTCACTTCTGCCTGTTAACTGACATTATATGATGATATTACCTGATTATATACCTGTTGCATCACCTGACATCATATGATATGTTTTACTGTTTATTTATTTTATGTTTCTCACACTGCAAGTTCCCTGTTAGTATAGAATCACTATGGGTTGAAATGATACATACCCAAACGGACTTTAGAATTGGGAAAAGTCGTTACGAGCTGAAATGATAGGCTCGAGCGGTTTTTTATTTGACTTGGGATTACGGGTTTGAAATGATGAAGCCCGAAATTTTAACTAATTACGGATTGAAATGATATATTATTTGTATCACTTGACCTAAGTTAGAAAATATTTTACAGACCCATGGTTAAATTTTGAAAATGATCTTTCTAAAATTATTAAGTATTTTAAGAGTAAAAATATGAAATTTTAACTTAAATTGGATTTAAATGATTTAAATAGTGATTTTCTATAAGTTAAAATTTTTTAAGTTGATAAATGGTTTAAATTGTAATTTAATATTTGATTTAACTTAATAATTGAAATTTGATTAAAAATGGAATTTTAAGCTTAACTTAGTAATTAAAATATATATTTTTGAAATGGATATTTTAAAGTGAAAAAAATATCAAGTTATTTGGAAAATTAAAAGTTAAGCAACTTATATTGAAGTTTGACTTAATATAAATGAATTATAATTTAATTGGATATTTATTAATAAAATGTTGATTTATAAAAATTTATAAGTTAAATGATATCCAAATAATTAATTTTTGAAAAGTGAAATAAATTTGATAAGTTAAAAATGAGTAAAGTTGAAGTTATATTGTTATATTGTATAGTAAAGATTATAACAGAAATGGTAGCATTTCTGAAATGCTGTGGTTTTAATATAGCGTTTTTCAAATTAACACTGTACTTATAGTAGCAGTTTATAAGTGTTGTTGTTTCTGAAATATATTGGTTTTAAAATTAACATTGTAGCTACGGTAGCATTCTTGAAGTGCTGCTGTTCTGAAATATGTTGTTTTTTTTTTCAAATTTCCACTATACCTACTGCAGCAGTTTATAAGTGCTACAGATTCTGAAATGAACTGTTTCCAAATTTACACTATACTTACAACAGCAGTTTATAAATGCTGCAGTTTCTGAATTGTATTGTTTTTCAACCTAACATTATACTTACAACAGTATTTTCTAAGTGCTGCGAATGCTGAAAATACAATGTTTTGAAATATTATAATTGAATAAACGAACTTAGGAATTTCGAAAATTTTGGGAATTGAATATTTGATTTGAAAGGATAATGACTTCACATTTAAATGGTTTAAATGAATATGTTTTGATTTGGAATATAAATCATTTTAAAATTTATAACCACGGGTTATAATAACGGTTGGATGATAAGTGTGGCTAGAGGTGGACGATTGCTGCAGCTTTGCCTTACCCTATCCACCTTAACACTATTATTTTGCATAGTTTATTTTACTTTGGACATTACTATGATGGCGTATATTACTGCTTAGTAGATAGTTTAACAGATCCTTAAAGGATGGGCGATCCTAAGCATCCTTTAAGTTACCTGTGCATTGCTATTACAGTTCACTTGAGTTGGTTTACATTGTATAAGTATGTATGTCCTGACTCGAGTGTTTGTGTTTTGCTTTACGCTCGGGTCAGCCTGAGTATCACAGCTTTGGATTCATCTTTTAGAGCTAGAGTTTTGTTGGAGCCTATTTGTCTATCTGTTCATCTATTTCCATTTCAGTTATTTCCTATTAAGTATCGCTTTTGTATTAGTTGACTTACGTATTCAAACTTCTGTTGTATTCGTTTTTCAGACTATGATATTTTGTATCTGTTTGAGATTATGTATGTAGTAGCTTCATGAACTACTATGATATTTTATTTTTGCTGCGAGTTATTCTGATATCCTGTGTCTGTGATTCTGTGTTTGATTTTATTTGCTCCAAATTTTCTTAACAATCCACTGTTTTGAAGTATTCGAGTCCGACATGTGTGGATTTATTGTCGATTTGAATGGTCCAAAATAGTGGAATGTTACATTTGGTATCAGAGCGAGGTTTTAGGAAAACCTTAGCCTACGGAGCAAAAACTCATTAGAAATAGGGTAGAACTATCCTAGAATGAGTGAAATCAATCTCAGAATCATTTATTTGTGAGAGAACGTATTTTCAAAGTATAAAATGATTTTCAAAGGATTTTTCAAGATTATTTCGATATAAATTTTCTTGTTTTGAAAGTAAAATTTTTCTAAACTTCATCCCTTCGTACCCACCTTGTTAGTAATTTTTTAATTAGGATTCCCTTAAAAATTTTGAACTTCTATCTTGTTGATCTGGATTCTTTGATGATAGGAAGCTATTTTGTGTATGGCAAAATCGGAAGAGCAGAAAGCTGCTCGTTGAGCACGAAGAGCACTGGCCCGTAAGGAATGAGAGGAAGAAATCGAGGAGCGAGAAAGGCTATGGAAGGAAAGGGCAGAACCTTGTCCTTATGACCATGTCATTTGTTATCGGTGTCAGGAAAAGGGACACTATGCAGCCATGTGCGGAATGAGAGATAAAGGAAAGAAGATGGAGGGCAAGCGTTTCCGATCCAAGATTTTCTGTTTTAAATGCCGTGAGAAGGGACACTGTCTAAGTCGCAGCCTGAAGGCGAAGAAAGTGAAATCTGCACTCCCTACATCAATCGACCAATCAACTATTTGCTACCACTGTAGGAGGACTGGGCATATAGCCATAGATTGTTCTAAGAGACAGCGCGGAAAGCAAGCTGTGTTCCCGAATTTCATTAAGGAAGATGGGAGTGTAGTGCACTTGTGTAGGAAATGTAATAGTTGAGGGAACATTGATGTGGAGTGTTCTGGACCCATTGAAGCACCACCTAGAAGAACTAATACTGATGCTTTGTTTATGTAGGGGTATTAATTAGTGGATCTGCTTGATATCAGGAGTATGTTAGGTTGCATTAAGTGAACTCTATTGTATCTTTTGCTTAGCTGAAGTTATTGAACTAAAGATATTTATGCTCCTATATTTCGTATGATAAGAATTTGAGATTTTCCATATAATGAATGGGAATTATTTGAATTGATATAGGTTGTATACCTCGAAATCTTGGTTAGGATTCTCATCGATTAGGATCCCTTTGAATTTTGGGACGCTCCCTTTTGTATTGAAATCCATTCTTGTCTTCCCTATTTATATTCTTTTGATTCTAGAGCATTCCATAACTCCACTTCGAATGACCTTTATAAAAAAAAGTCGGCGATCCTGCCAATATTTGAATGATTTGTAAAGGGGGAAACTCCCTTACAATGGGCATCGATTCACCGGAGATTTATATACCCTCGGTTTAGATGCTTCTATTTTTTGCTATGCCGAATTCTATCTCTGGCGATCGAATGTCGATTTGCCTTATAATTTTTCATCGATCATATTCCTGAAGTCACGATTGACCCGGTTAAGGTCGCCCGCGGTTTATATAAGTATATCCATCTTCTATTTTGTAATTAATTATCTCATCTTCGTTCGAGCCCATATTCGAATCGGAATTCTATTTGATTAGAGTTCCTCTATTTTGAATTTCTATCTTTGTTTTGAAATCCATTCTTGAATCATCCCTTGAAAAATTTGAGTTTGTTTGTATTTTAGGAATTGTTATATATCGAAATTATTATTTTGATAAGTATGATTATATTTTATATATAAAAGTGAAATGTTTCAGATAAGGGTTATATACCTTCTAAAAAATGAGAATTTGAAGTTTCGAAAGGATTTGATATTTTGGATGTTATATAAGAAGTTGATTTATATAAAAATGAATTATAACTGAAGGGTTTTGAAATTGAAATTTGAGAGATTGGACTCCGGCATTTTGAAACGGGTTTTAGGATTTTGAAAAAAATATAATAATATGATTGAAAGTATTTTCCAAATAAGAAATGTTTCAAATGACTTTAAATGAGTTCTAATAATTTCAAAGAAATTTCAAGGAAAGTCTCAAGAAAATAGAAGTCCAGAACTAACTTATGTCGCTGGAGAATAATTTCGGTGATGAGTGCACGCATCATCGACATTGATTCTCGAGTTTCAGAGTGGGGGATATGCCACTTTAGTAGCTTTGCTATGCGATTTATTTTGTGAAACCAGTTTTGATTTCAAATTCTAAAGTATGTTTGATATTCGAAAGATATATGTATATATATTTAAAACAATTTAAAGTGAGCCCGGTGTTCAGTCCTCTAGTTTTGGAGTTGATTTGGCATAACCCTATCTTTTGAAATTGATTTACTGATTTGTTGCTAATTTCCAACTCTTGGATTGGAAATTTGATTTCTCTGACTATTTTGAAAGTTCGAACACTTCCAAATCAAGGTTTAATTTTCTAACCTAAGTAATTTTGAAAAGTATAAATTATTGGATAAAGTATATAAGTTTAGTTTGTATGTTTAAAGTATGAAGTAATATGATTTAATAAGTTTGAAACTGTTTTATTAAGTAAATGAATAAGACTATTTTGAATTATACTAATATGAAATTTAGTTTTAAAATATTTTGAATAAAATTTAGTTTTAAATGTTTTAACTTAGTAACATCTTTTATAAAACTATATATATAATAATCATAATTTTCAAAAGGTAAACTGGATCTTTCAAATACAAAGTTTAAAGGTTTTAAGAGGAAGGGTTATAAAATTGGAAATCATTTTGGGGTATAATTGATTTTGAGAAAAAGATTTGATTTTGAAAATAGATTGGGATTTAAAACCCAGTATTTATTTGATATCTATGTATTTTAAAATATAGAGTTTATAATGGTTCAGGTTGGAAAGATAAATTTGAGATTGATTTGAAATTATATTATTTTAAGAATTATACTTAAATAAGTTTGATTTGAAATTTATTAAAAAAATTGAAATTTCAAAGAGATGATTTTTATAACTTGGATTTGATTAAAAGAGACTTAAATGCATATTTTCAAATTTATATAAATTTGGATGGGATATTTTGTTTATTTAAATTTGAAAATTGGGGTTGTATTTAGATGTTATTGAAATGATTAAGTAAATATTTCAACCTAAATAATAGTAAAGTGAATTTGAGATATAAATGAAATTGTCAAATTTAGTTTTGAAATATTGAATATATAAAGCTTTGAAATATATTGAAATTGGAATGGTTTATTTTGTGGTTCATATCTGTATTTGAAACCAATAAAATTTGAAATGGTTTATTGGGGAACTGAATTGAAATTAATGAATTGAGATAAAATTTAATTTGAATCTTGAAACTCGTGTTAATTTGAATTGATTGGTGAAATTTGAGGAAACTATTTTTATTATATAAAGTATTTTAAATTATATTTAAAATTATTTTTATATTATTTTTAATATAAACTATTTTTAATATAACTATTTCTAATATAAACTATTTTAAAAATACTAATTATTTTAATATGAATTGTTTTAACTTATTACTATTTTATTTAAATATTTTATTTTATAAACTATTTTATTTTATATACTATTATTAATATCTAAATTGTTTGAAGGAAAGTGTTATGATTCAAGTGTTATGACTTTCAAAGTTTGAATTTCAAAGTATTATGATTTCCAAAGTATTATTATTTCAAATTTTTTTGGGTTCGAAAGTGTTATATCCTTGAAAGTACTATGATTTTTGGAAATGAATTTGTTTGATATAAAATATGTTGATTTGGAAACAAACTTGGATTATTTCTAAACATATTACCTTGGAACTTTGAAACTGAAGATATTTAGTTTGGATGAAATAATTTTCTGAAATCATATATGATTTTGAAACTGAACTGGTATTGAAACGAATTGAATTGAGAACCTTATTTTACTAAATACTTGATTTGGGAGTATCGAACTTATATAAAATTGATTTGTATAAGTATAAAGTTGATTCGAAACTATTGATTTGGAAAGGTACTCAATTTGAAAGGTGAAATCTTATATAATCGAAGTCTATATAAGTGTGATTTGATATATTTTTGATTTTGGAAAGTATTCGATTTGAAAATGAAATCTTATATATAATGGAATTTATATAAGTATGATATTTAAGGTTGATTTGAAAAGGTACTATATGATACATATTTTCGAAGTAAAGATATGGAAAGTGCCTTCTGCTTGATATCCTATTTGTGGCCACATTTGGGATTCATTCTATCGATATTATTCTCTTTGATTTGGTTTTTCGGATATGATACTTGAGTGTCCATCGAATTCCATGGCGTTACCCATGGTCTTATGAACTCGACTACATAGCGTAATTCGCAGGGCCTGTGACTGACTATGGGTACGGATGTTTCCTGGGGGATCTAGGCATAACCATTGGGTATCTGCGATTCTATGGGTAGTTTTATAGCGCAATCCGCAGGGGATATGACTGCCTATGAGTACGGATGTTTCCTGGGAGATCCATGCATAACCATTGTGTATCTGCGGTCTACAGTTTTATCATGGCGTAATTCGCAGGGGCTGTGTCTGCCTATAGGTACGGATGTTTCCTAGGGTATCCAGGCATAACCATTGTGTATCTGCGATCCATGATTCGGTTTGATTCGGTTGATTTGTTTGGATTGTACTTTCCATATCGGTTTTGAAGGTTTTTCCAGTATTTTCACTGGGTGTTGAAACAAAGCTACTAAGTACTTGGAGAATTCTAGCTTTGCGCCTGATCAACACATGGCCAGAGTCTACAGGAACAAGGATAAACTTGTTAAGACATCGAGTTATAAAAGTATTTTGATAAAGTATTATATAAAGGATATTTTTCATCATTTATTTTCATTTTTAAATAATTAGAAATGTTTTAAATATTGTCTACCTTTTGAACTAACAAAATTGTATCGAATGACTATTTATGGATATAAAAAGGGGTTTAACCAAATTATTAAATATTAAAAAAAATTTTATTGAAACTGATATAGTTTTAAATTAATGGTTCATCATTGTCTTTCAACCTATTTTTCTTTCTAGCTATTCCTATTCTCATACCTTCTTCCTTTTCGAGGACGAAAAGTTTTGAGTGGGGGAGAGTGTAACAACCCATAATTTTAACAAATATTTTTAAATTAATTTTAGTTGAAACTTTGATTTTTAAATCAATTTAAAAATGAATTTGGAATTTTTCAATATAATTTTTGGATATTGTTTATACTTTATTCTCCAAATATAATAAAATAATGATTTTCTGAAAATTTTATATTTTGTTCCATTTTTTGTCAAACATCGATTTTCAATGAAATGTTAAATTTGAATTTTAAATTTCCAATCTTTTTCTTTGAAACAATATTTGTTTCTGATATCCGTTCTGCTTTTCGTTTTGTAAAATTTTGTTTTATACTTTTAGAATTTGATAAAATTCAGCGTTTTACATGCAATTTTCTCTGTATTTTCATTACTCATTTTTCTATTTTATTTTCCATCTTTACTTTGTTTGGGCTTTGTTTATTTTGTTGTTTTGAATTTGTTTTGAAATGGGTTTGTTAGTGGGCTTTGGAAATTCAAAGAGACTTAAGTTACTTTGTTAATTTTTGCCTTTTCATTTTCCTAGCCTTTACATCTTTAGCCGTACAAAACTTCTCCTCTTCCTCACTTATTTTTCATGTACAAAACATTTTGTTCAGCTGCTCATTTCATTTTGCATCACCTAAAGAAATTACAGTAAGTTTTTCCCATGGCTTCTCCTCTCTTTTATTCTTTTTCTTCTTCTATTCTTGCTTTGCAAGGCTCGGCCTCTACCCATATCTACCATCACCTCCACCGACCCTCACCTCCACCATCACCTTCCACGGCCAGAAACCCCACCATGATCTGACCCCTACCATTGCCGTGACCACTTGATCCACTCCATCATTAAAACTTGTCAAACCCTTAGCCGAACTCTATTTCTATCACCCCTTCTCTTCTTATAGCCTCGCCCACCACCACCACCATCATTTCCACCACCTCCTCCAACCATGACGTGACTGACTGGATCACTGGACGACCTGACCTGACCACTTGTTGAACCAGACCGAGCCAATAGCATAGGGCCGAACCCAAAACTTCAAAATCCCCTTGACCTTTTGCCTTCACTTGAATTGTAGCTTGCCATCCTTTCACATCCCTTCATATTCTAGCCCATAGCCGTGCATTTGTGACCTTGGCCGAACATGGGTGCTTCAGATTAGATCTTGGCCGAGCCTCTAGTGATGTGGTCTAGCCTATTTCCTATGTGGCTGAACCACTTGCGATTTTCAAAGCATCTTGTTCCACTTTTGTCTCTCTTTTGTATTGTTTAAATCTTATATTCTTTTGTGATTTAATATATACTCGTATCTATTCTATCTTATTGTTTACAAGATTCGGATTTAGGTGCTACTTCTCCTCGAAATTGATTCATGCTTGTCGTGCTTTGTCGTGCTTTGCGGAGTTTTGAATTGTGTTTTGAATTGGATCTGTAGCTCTAGAAGGTGAGTTTATCACTCTCGACAAATCGTACTTATATAAATGTGAAATAATGTCATTTGAATTGTAGTAGTTGATATGCCATGTTATATGCTCACTTCTACCTGTTACCTGACATTATATGACGATATTACCTGATTATATACCTGTTGCATCACCTGACATCATATGATATGTTTTACTATTTATTTATTTTATGTTTCTCACACTACAAGTTTCCTGTTAGTATAGAATCACTATGGGTTGAAATGATACATACCCGTACAGACTTTAGAATAAGGAAAA
Source organism: Allium fistulosum (assembly GCA_030737815.1). Taxonomy (NCBI): domain Eukaryota; kingdom Viridiplantae; phylum Streptophyta; class Magnoliopsida; order Asparagales; family Amaryllidaceae; genus Allium; species Allium fistulosum. Next base: position 1,117,381,398 of record CM060904.1, on the reverse strand, counting down.
GTCGTTACAAGCTGAAATGATAGGCTCAAGCGATTTTTTATTTCACTTTGGATTGCGGGTTTGAAATGATGAAGCCTGGAATTTTAACTAATTATGGATTGAAATGATATATTATCTGTATCACTTGACCTAAGTTAGAAAATATTATACAGGCCCATGGTTAAATTTTTAAAATGATCTTTCTAAAAATTATTAAGTATTTTAAGAGTAAAAATATGAAATTTTAACTTAAATTGGATTTAAATGATTTAAATAGTGATTTTCTATAAGTTAAAATTTTATAAGTTGATAAATGGTTTAAATTGTAATTTAATATTTGATATAACTTAATAATTGAAATTTGATTAAAATTGGAATTTTAAGCTTAACTTAGTAATTAAAATATATATTTTTTGAAATGGATATTTTAAAGTGAAGAAAATATCAAGTTATTTGGAAAATTAAAAGTTAAGCAACTTATATTGAAGTTTGACTTAATATAAATGAATTATAATTTAATTGGATATTTATTAATAAAATGTTGATTTATAAAAATTTATAAGTTAAATGATATCCAAATAATTAATTTTTGAAAATTGAAATAAGTTTGATAAGTTAAAAATGAGAAAATTTGAAGTTATATTGTTTAAATTGTATAGTAAAAGATTATAACAGAAATGGTAGCATTTCTGAAATGCTGTGGTTTTAATATAGTGTTTTTCAAATTAACACTGTACTTACAGTAGCAGTTTACAAGTGCCGTTGTTTCTGAAATATATTGGTTTTCAAATTAACACTGTAGCCACGGTAGCATTCTGTAAGTGCCGCTGTTCTGAAATATGTTGTTTTTTTTCAAATTTCCACTATACCTACTGCAGCAGTTTATAAGTGCTACCGATTCTGAAATGAACTGTTTCCAAATTTACACTATACTTACAGCAGCAGTTTATAAGTGCTGCAGTTTCTGAATTGTATTGTTTTTCAACCTATCATTATACATACAACAGCATTTTCTAAGTGCTGCGAATGCTGAAAATACAATGTTTTGAAATATTATAATTGAATAAACGAACTTAGGAATTTCTAAAATTTTGGGAATTGAATATTTGATTTGAAAGGATAATTACTTCACATTTAAATGGTTTAAATGAATATGTTTTGATTTGGAATATAAATCATTTTGAAATTTATAACCACGGGTTATAATAACGGTTGGATGATAAGTGTGGCTAGAGGTGGGCGATTGCTGCAGCTTTGCCTTACCCTATCCACCTTAACACTATTATTTTGCATAGTTTATTTAACTTTGGACATTACTATGATGGCGTATATTACTGCTTAGTAGATAGTTTAACAGATCCTTAAAGGATGGGCGATCCTAAGCATCCTTTAAGTTACCTATGCATTGCTACTACAGTTCACTTGAGTTGGTTTACATTGTATAAGTATGTATGTCCTAACTCAAGTGTTTGTGTTTTGCTTTATGCTCGGGTTAGCCTGAGTATCACAGCTTTGGATTCATCTTTTAGAGCTAGAGTTTTGTTGGAGCCTATTTGTCTATCTGTTCATCTATTTCCATTTCAGTTATTTCCTATTAAGTATCGCTTTTGTATTAGTTGACTTACGTATTCAAACTTCTGTTGTATTCGTTTTTCAGACTATGATATTTTGTATCTGTTTGAGATTATGTATGTAGTAGCTTCATGAACTACTATGATATTTTATTTTTGCTGCGAGTTATTCTGATATCCTGTGTCTGTGATTCTGTGTTTGATTTTATTTGCTCCAAATTTTCTTAACAATCCACTGTTTTGAAGTATTCGAGTCCGACATGTGTGGATTTATTGTCGATTTGAATGGTCCAAAATAGTGGAATGTTACATTTGGTATCAGAGCGAGGTTTTAGGAAAACCTTAGCCTACGGAGCAAAAACTCATTAGAAATAGGGTAGAACTATCCTAGAATGAGTGAAATCAATCTCAGAATCATTTATTTGTGAGAGAACGTATTTTCAAAGTATAAAATGATTTTCAAAGGATTTTTCAAGATTATTTCGATATAAATTTTCTTGTTTTGAAAGTAAAATTTTTCTAAACTTCATCCCTTCGTACCCACCTTGTTAGTAATTTTTTAATTAGGATTCCCTTAAAAATTTTGAACTTCTATCTTGTTGATCTGGATTCTTTGATGATAGGAAGCTATTTTGTGTATGGCAAAATCGGAAGAGCAGAAAGCTGCTCGTTGAGCACGAAGAGCACTGGCCCGTAAGGAATGAGAGGAAGAAATCGAGGAGCGAGAAAGGCTATGGAAGGAAAGGGCAGAACCTTGTCCTTATGACCATGTCATTTGTTATCGGTGTCAGGAAAAGGGACACTATGCAGCCATGTGCGGAATGAGAGATAAAGGAAAGAAGATGGAGGGCAAGCGTTTCCGATCCAAGATTTTCTGTTTTAAATGCCGTGAGAAGGGACACTGTCTAAGTCGCAGCCTGAAGGCGAAGAAAGTGAAATCTGCACTCCCTACATCAATCGACCAATCAACTATTTGCTACCACTGTAGGAGGACTGGGCATATAGCCATAGATTGTTCTAAGAGACAGCGCGGAAAGCAAGCTGTGTTCCCGAATTTCATTAAGGAAGATGGGAGTGTAGTGCACTTGTGTAGGAAATGTAATAGTTGAGGGAACATTGATGTGGAGTGTTCTGGACCCATTGAAGCACCACCTAGAAGAACTAATACTGATGCTTTGTTTATGTAGGGGTATTAATTAGTGGATCTGCTTGATATCAGGAGTATGTTAGGTTGCATTAAGTGAACTCTATTGTATCTTTTGCTTAGCTGAAGTTATTGAACTAAAGATATTTATGCTCCTATATTTCGTATGATAAGAATTTGAGATTTTCCATATAATGAATGGGAATTATTTGAATTGATATAGGTTGTATACCTCGAAATCTTGGTTAGGATTCTCATCGATTAGGATCCCTTTGAATTTTGGGACGCTCCCTTTTGTATTGAAATCCATTCTTGTCTTCCCTATTTATATTCTTTTGATTCTAGAGCATTCCATAACTCCACTTCGAATGACCTTTATAAAAAAAAGTCGGCGATCCTGCCAATATTTGAATGATTTGTAAAGGGGGAAACTCCCTTACAATGGGCATCGATTCACCGGAGATTTATATACCCTCGGTTTAGATGCTTCTATTTTTTGCTATGCCGAATTCTATCTCTGGCGATCGAATGTCGATTTGCCTTATAATTTTTCATCGATCATATTCCTGAAGTCACGATTGACCCGGTTAAGGTCGCCCGCGGTTTATATAAGTATATCCATCTTCTATTTTGTAATTAATTATCTCATCTTCGTTCGAGCCCATATTCGAATCGGAATTCTATTTGATTAGAGTTCCTCTATTTTGAATTTCTATCTTTGTTTTGAAATCCATTCTTGAATCATCCCTTGAAAAATTTGAGTTTGTTTGTATTTTAGGAATTGTTATATATTGAAATTATTATTTTGATAAGTATGATTATATTTTATATATAAAAGTGAAATGTTTCAGATAAGGGTTATATACCTTCTAAAAAATGAGAATTTGAAGTTTCGAAAGGATTTGATATTTTGGATGTTATATAAGAAGTTGATTTATATAAAAATGAATTATAACTGAAGGGTTTTGAAATTGAAATTTGAGAGATTGGACTCCGGCATTTTGAAACGGGTTTTAGGATTTTGAAAAAAATATAATAATATGATTGAAAGTATTTTCCAAATAAGAAATGTTTCAAATGACTTTAAATGAGTTCTAATAATTTCAAAGAAATTTCAAGGAAAGTCTCAAGAAAATAGAAGTCCAGAACTAACTTATGTCGCTGGAGAATAATTTCGGTGATGAGTGCACGCATCATCGACATTGATTCTCGAGTTTCAGAGTGGGGGATATGCCACTTTAGTAGCTTTGCTATGCGATTTATTTTGTGAAACCAGTTTTGATTTCAAATTCTAAAGTATGTTTGATATTCGAAAGATATATGTATATATATTTAAAACAATTTAAAGTGAGCCCGGTGTTCAGTCCTCTAGTTTTGGAGTTGATTTGGCATAACCCTATCTTTTGAAATTGATTTACTGATTTGTTGCTAATTTCCAACTCTTGGATTGGAAATTTGATTTCTCTGACTATTTTGAAAGTTCGAACACTTCCAAATCAAGGTTTAATTTTCTAACCTAAGTAATTTTGAAAAGTATAAATTATTGGATAAAGTATATAAGTTTAGTTTGTATGTTTAAAGTATGAAGTAATATGATTTAATAAGTTTGAAACTGTTTTATTAAGTAAATGAATAAGACTATTTTGAATTATACTAATATGAAATTTAGTTTTAAAATATTTTGAATAAAATTTAGTTTTAAATGTTTTAACTTAGTAACATCTTTTATAAAACTATATATATAATAATCATAATTTTCAAAAGGTAAACTGGATCTTTCAAATACAAAGTTTAAAGGTTTTAAGAGGAAGGGTTATAAAATTGGAAATCATTTTGGGGTATAATTGATTTTGAGAAAAAGATTTGATTTTGAAAATAGATTGGGATTTAAAACCCAGTATTTATTTGATATCTATGTATTTTAAAATATAGAGTTTATAATGGTTCAGGTTGGAAAGATAAATTTGAGATTGATTTGAAATTATATTATTTTAAGAATTATACTTAAATAAGTTTGATTTGAAATTTATTAAAAAAATTGAAATTTCAAAGAGATGATTTTTATAACTTGGATTTGATTAAAAGAGACTTAAATGCATATTTTCAAATTTATATAAATTTGGATGGGATATTTTGTTTATTTAAATTTGAAAATTGGGGTTGTATTTAGATGTTATTGAAATGATTAAGTAAATATTTCAACCTAAATAATAGTAAAGTGAATTTGAGATATAAATGAAATTGTCAAATTTAGTTTTGAAATATTGAATATATAAAGCTTTGAAATATATTGAAATTGGAATGGTTTATTTTGTGGTTCATATCTGTATTTGAAACCAATAAAATTTGAAATGGTTTATTGGGGAACTGAATTGAAATTAATGAATTGAGATAAAATTTAATTTGAATCTTGAAACTCGTGTTAATTTGAATTGATTGGTGAAATTTGAGGAAACTATTTTTATTATATAAAGTATTTTAAATTATATTTAAAATTATTTTTATATTATTTTTAATATAAACTATTTTTAATATAACTATTTCTAATATAAACTATTTTAAAAATACTAATTATTTTAATATGAATTGTTTTAACTTATTACTATTTTATTTAAATATTTTATTTTATAAACTATTTTATTTTATATACTATTATTAATATCTAAATTGTTTGAAGGAAAGTGTTATGATTCAAGTGTTATGACTTTCAAAGTTTGAATTTCAAAGTATTATGATTTCCAAAGTATTATTATTTCAAATTTTTTTGGGTTCGAAAGTGTTATATCCTTGAAAGTACTATGATTTTTGGAAATGAATTTGTTTGATATAAAATATGTTGATTTGGAAACAAACTTGGATTATTTCTAAACATATTACCTTGGAACTTTGAAACTGAAGATATTTAGTTTGGATGAAATAATTTTCTGAAATCATATATGATTTTGAAACTGAACTGGTATTGAAACGAATTGAATTGAGAACCTTATTTTACTAAATACTTGATTTGGGAGTATCGAACTTATATAAAATTGATTTGTATAAGTATAAAGTTGATTCGAAACTATTGATTTGGAAAGGTACTCAATTTGAAAGGTGAAATCTTATATAATCGAAGTCTATATAAGTGTGATTTGATATATTTTTGATTTTGGAAAGTATTCGATTTGAAAATGAAATCTTATATATAATGGAATTTATATAAGTATGATATTTAAGGTTGATTTGAAAAGGTACTATATGATACATATTTTCGAAGTAAAGATATGGAAAGTGCCTTCTGCTTGATATCCTATTTGTGGCCACATTTGGGATTCATTCTATCGATATTATTCTCTTTGATTTGGTTTTTCGGATATGATACTTGAGTGTCCATCGAATTCCATGGCGTTACCCATGGTCTTATGAACTCGACTACATAGCGTAATTCGCAGGGCCTGTGACTGACTATGGGTACGGATGTTTCCTGGGGGATCTAGGCATAACCATTGGGTATCTGCGATTCTATGGGTAGTTTTATAGCGCAATCCGCAGGGGATATGACTGCCTATGAGTACGGATGTTTCCTGGGAGATCCATGCATAACCATTGTGTATCTGCGGTCTACAGTTTTATCATGGCGTAATTCGCAGGGGCTGTGTCTGCCTATAGGTACGGATGTTTCCTAGGGTATCCAGGCATAACCATTGTGTATCTGCGATCCATGATTCGGTTTGATTCGGTTGATTTGTTTGGATTGTACTTTCCATATCGGTTTTGAAGGTTTTTCCAGTATTTTCACTGGGTGTTGAAACAAAGCTACTAAGTACTTGGAGAATTCTAGCTTTGCGCCTGATCAACACATGGCCAGAGTCTACAGGAACAAGGATAAACTTGTTAAGACATCGAGTTATAAAAGTATTTTGATAAAGTATTATATAAAGGATATTTTTCATCATTTATTTTCATTTTTAAATAATTAGAAATGTTTTAAATATTGTCTACCTTTTGAACTAACAAAATTGTATCGAATGACTATTTATGGATATAAAAAGGGGTTTAACCAAATTATTAAATATTAAAAAATTTTTTATTGAAACTGATATAGTTTTAAATTAATGGTTCATCATTGTCTTTCAACCTATTTTTCTTTCTAGCTATTCCTATTCTCATACCTTCTTCCTTTTCGAGGACGAAAAGTTTTGAGTGGGGGAGAGTGTAACAACCCATAATTTTAACAAATATTTTTAAATTAATTTTAGTTGAAACTTTGATTTTTAAATCAATTTAAAAATGAATTTGGAATTTTTCAATATAATTTTTGGATATTGTTTATACTTTATTCTCCAAATATAATAAAATAATGATTTTCTGAAAATTTTATATTTTGTTCCATTTTTTGTCAAACATCGATTTTCAATGAAATGTTAAATTTGAATTTTAAATTTCCAATCTTTTTCTTTGAAACAATATTTGTTTCTGATATCCGTTCTGCTTTTCGTTTTGTAAAATTTTGTTTTATACTTTTAGAATTTGATAAAATTCAGCGTTTTACATGCAATTTTCTCTGTATTTTCATTACTCATTTTTCTATTTTATTTTCCATCTTTACTTTGTTTGGGCTTTGTTTATTTTGTTGTTTTGAATTTGTTTTGAAATGGGTTTGTTAGTGGGCTTTGGAAATTCAAAGAGACTTAAGTTACTTTGTTAATTTTTGCCTTTTCATTTTCCTAGCCTTTACATCTTTAGCCGTACAAAACTTCTCCTCTTCCTCACTTATTTTTCATGTACAAAACATTTTGTTCAGCTGCTCATTTCATTTTGCATCACCTAAAGAAATTACAGTAAGTTTTTCCCATGGCTTCTCCTCTCTTTTATTCTTTTTCTTCTTCTATTCTTGCTTTGCAAGGCTCGGCCTCTACCCATATCTACCATCACCTCCACCGACCCTCACCTCCACCATCACCTTCCACGGCCAGAAACCCCACCATGATCTGACCCCTACCATTGCCGTGACCACTTGATCCACTCCATCATTAAAACTTGTCAAACCCTTAGCCGAACTCTATTTCTATCACCCCTTCTCTTCTTATAGCCTCGCCCACCACCACCACCATCATTTCCACCACCTCCTCCAACCATGACGTGACTGACTGGATCACTGGACGACCTGACCTGACCACTTGTTGAACCAGACCGAGCCAATAGCATAGGGCCGAACCCAAAACTTCAAAATCCCCTTGACCTTTTGCCTTCACTTGAATTGTAGCTTGCCATCCTTTCACATCCCTTCATATTCTAGCCCATAGCCGTGCATTTGTGACCTTGGCCGAACATGGGTGCTTCAGATTAGATCTTGGCCGAGCCTCTAGTGATGTGGTCTAGCCTATTTCCTATGTGGCTGAACCACTTGCGATTTTCAAAGCATCTTGTTCCACTTTTGTCTCTCTTTTGTATTGTTTAAATCTTATATTCTTTTGTGATTTAATATATACTCGTATCTATTCTCTTTTGTGATTTAATATATACTCGTATCTATTCTATCTTATTGTTTACAAGATTCGGATTTAGGTGCTACTTCTCCTCGAAATTGATTCATGCTTGTCGTGCTTTGTCGTGCTTTGCGGAGTTTTGAATTGTGTTTTGAATTGGATCTGTAGCTCTAGAAGGTGAGTTTATCACTCTCGACAAATCGTACTTATATAAATGTGAAATAATGTCATTTGAATTGTAGTAGTTGATATGCCATGTTATATGCTCACTTCTACCTGTTACCTGACATTATATGACGATATTACCTGATTATATACCTGTTGCATCACCTGACATCATATGATATGTTTTACTATTTATTTATTTTATGTTTCTCACACTACAAGTTTCCTGTTAGTATAGAATCACTATGGGTTGAAATGATACATACCCGTACAGACTTTAGAATAAGGAAAAGTCGTTACAAGCTGAAATGATAGGCTCAAGCGATTTTTTATTTCACTTTGGATTGCGGGTTTGAAATGATGAAGCCTGGAATTTTAACTAATTATGGATTGAAATGATATATTATCTGTATCACTTGACCTAAGTTAGAAAATATTATACAGGCCCATGGTTAAATTTTTAAAATGATCTTTCTAAAAATTATTAAGTATTTTAAGAGTAAAAATATGAAATTTTAACTTAAATTGGATTTAAATGATTTAAATAGTGATTTTCTATAAGTTAAAATTTTATAAGTTGATAAATGGTTTAAATTGTAATTTAATATTTGATATAACTTAATAATTGAAATTTGATTAAAATTGGAATTTTAAGCTTAACTTAGTAATTAAAATATATATTTTTTGAAATGGATATTTTAAAGTGAAGAAAATATCAAGTTATTTGGAAAATTAAAAGTTAAGCAACTTATATTGAAGTTTGACTTAATATAAATGAATTATAATTTAATTGGATATTTATTAATAAAATGTTGATTTATAAAAATTTATAAGTTAAATGATATCCAAATAATTAATTTTTGAAAATTGAAATAAGTTTGATAAGTTAAAAATGAGAAAATTTGAAGTTATATTGTTTAAATTGTATAGTAAAAGATTATAACAGAAATGGTAGCATTTCTGAAATGCTGTGGTTTTAATATAGTGTTTTTCAAATTAACACTGTACTTACAGTAGCAGTTTACAAGTGCCGTTGTTTCTGAAATATATTGGTTTTCAAATTAACACTGTAGCCACGGTAGCATTCTGTAAGTGCCGCTGTTCTGAAATATGTTGTTTTTTTTCAAATTTCCACTATACCTACTGCAGCAGTTTATAAGTGCTACCGATTCTGAAATGAACTGTTTCCAAATTTACACTATACTTACAGCAGCAGTTTATAAGTGCTGCAGTTTCTGAATTGTATTGTTTTTCAACCTATCATTATACATACAACAGCATTTTCTAAGTGCTGCGAATGCTGAAAATACAATGTTTTGAAATATTATAATTGAATAAACGAACTTAGGAATTTCTAAAATTTTGGGAATTGAATATTTGATTTGAAAGGATAATTACTTCACATTTAAATGGTTTAAATGAATATGTTTTGATTTGGAATATAAATCATTTTGAAATTTATAACCACGGGTTATAATAACGGTTGGATGATAAGTGTGGCTAGAGGTGGGCGATTGCTGCAGCTTTGCCTTACCCTATCCACCTTAACACTATTATTTTGCATAGTTTATTTAACTTTGGACATTACTATGATGGCGTATATTACTGCTTAGTAGATAGTTTAACAGATCCTTAAAGGATGGGCGATCCTAAGCATCCTTTAAGTTACCTATGCATTGCTACTACAGTTCACTTGAGTTGGTTTACATTGTATAAGTATGTATGTCCTAACTCAAGTGTTTGTGTTTTGCTTTATGCTCGGGTTAGCCTGAGTATCACAGCTTTGGATTCGTCTTCTGGAGCTATAGATTTGCTAAAGCCTATTTGTCTATCTGTTCATCTATTTCCATTTCAGTTATTTCCTATTCAGTATCGCTTTTGTATTTGTTGACTTATGTATTCAGACTTCTATTGTATTTGTTTTTCAGACTATGATATTTTGTATCTGTTTGAGATTATGTATGTAGTAGCTTCATGAACTACTATGGTATTTTATTTCCGCCGCGAGTTATTCTGATATCCTATGTCTGTGATTCTGTGTTTGATTTTATTTGCTCCAAATTTTCTTAACAATCCACTGTTTTGAAGTATTCGTGTCCGACATGTGTGGATTTATTGTCCATTTGAATGGTCCAAATAGTGGGATGTTACAGAAGTCAACATTGGTTAAGCATATAAAAAGCCACTAACCTCTTAAATAAATCCTTTCTTGAATTAAAATTGCTTTATAAATACTTGTATCAAAATACTTTCACAAAGATATATTCACAAACCCTTCATACTCCTTTCAATACTTGGATATATATCCATATACTTATCTCACATATAAGTATACTCATAAAAACACTACACTTTCATTTCTTAGAAAATGTATTTATACAAATCTAAAATCATTTATAAAACTCCATCATAAATTCTAAAACCATTTATATAACTCTTTTATAAATCTCCAAATAATTTATAAAACTCCTTTTATTACTTCTAAAACCATGTATAAAATTCTTTTTTATAAATTTCTAAAACTATTTATAAGCTACGACCCAGAATTTTGGTCATTCGAATTTAGAATATTTAACTTATTTTAAATATTGAAAAGTTAATTTTATAATTTAAATAACTTTAATTTCATATATAGCGATTTATTTGATGACTAATTGTTAAATTTAATATTTGAATTTGTTAAAATAATTGAATCTTGAATTTAATATGAATAAATATGATTTTGTAAGTTGATTTAAATTCTGTTTGAATTATAAGGAAGATAGTAAATTTTTAAATTGGATTTAAAAGTGATTAAACTAACTTTGGAAATTATTCATTTTAATTAACATGTAAAAATAGCTTTTTTGGCCACTGTCTCAGATTTTGACGAAACTAGTTTCATTAGATCCGTAATAGTGAATTATCCTATGCCTTTGAATTTTGTGGGAATCAGACGTGTCATTTGGTCATGCGGATTCAAAACTTGTAGAAATTAATTAAAGGAATTTTAATCAATGTAATTTAATTTTGAGAAGTTAACTTCTGAATATGTTAGAATTGGCTTTCGATATATATTCCATTGTGTTCGGAATAGGGGTATAACATATAGAACGCCAGGCGGCACGTTTCGTTTAAAGTTCGAAATTTTCATGGATGAATAGTGCCGTGAAAATTTCCTACCTAAAGCTCTTAACTTCCTTTCATTTGCAACCAAACCCTAGTTTCTAAATTTCAGCTGCCATTAAACTTAACCATCCAACGGCCATGGTTGATCGGAGCCTCTAAAGGCTGAATTAGCCTTCAACTTCAACTAGGAAAACGTAGAGCACGCCGATACAAAGCTATCTACCGGTTGGATCGTCGAATTATAGACCGAGGCTGATAGGTATTTTGGGTCAAAATTGAACGTCCGTTTAATTTTAAATCAAAGTAGAACGTTTGGGCGACTATTAAAATCAAAGTCGGTTAATCTCACCATTTTGGTTAAATCAGAAATATTATATTTAATAAAATTATTTCTGGATGTTTGGATATTTATTTTTGGTTGTTATTGACTATTGGATGATTTACTATTTAATTAGTTGGATTGAATATATTACCGCCTCTGGAGCGGATGAGACATTATTATGTTCCCGTGTAAGTGTGGATGGCCCTTTATATACGAATCCCACCTCAAAGCGGTTGATTTATATTTTTTATGATTATATATTGTACATGATGCGGGGGGATAGGTTGGAGGGATCCAATAGGATTCCTCACACTATTGATTTTATTTTTCATATAAATTGATATATGATATGTTGGATGTTATATTGGATGACATGAGCATCACTTTGCTTATTTAGTTCTTTAGCAACACTGGCCTTATATTTCGGTATTTTAAAATACATAAATAATGATTGAGTTGAAATTGGATTTCAAAATTATTTTGGAAATTATATATGTTTTAAATAATTATTCTTAAATTATTTGAAGAAGTAATTTATTTTAAGATCAAGGTTTATTTTTGGATATTATAATTTAATAGTTTTATAAAATATTTCAAATAGAGATTTTAGACAGTAAACAAAGATTTTTAAGATCTTGGAAGACAAGTCATTCTTTTTTTTTTTGGCAATGCCAGCGGGGTTAACTGGGCCCCTACCAGTTTTATTGCAACAAACAATAAAAAAGAGATACAGAGAAAAAAACAAAGAGGAAGAAAACTGAAAAATAAAAAAGTGGAAGAAAACACAAGGAAGAGAAACTACAAAATCATGCCCAAGCATGTAACATAGACAGCGGGATGCTACTAGCACAGTGCTTCAGTTGCTTGTGAATACTGCATTTCATATCTGTCCATAAGACCATGTCATTCCTTCTAACATTTTCAAAAACTCTTAAGTTTCTTTCCCTCCAAATCACAGCCACGAAGACCTTTAAACACACAGTTAACACTCTACTTTCAACCGTTCTCCATTTGGTTGCTTTGAGTATTATGTTCCACTGTATGATGCTAGTGTGACCAGTAAGATAAGTACCAGTTTTTCCACCTAAGTGGAATAGCAAGTTGTGCAAGGCAGGGCACTCAAAGAAAATATGATCGGTTGTTTCCTCTTCAATTTCACAGAAAAGGCATTGCATGGGACAGATCATACCAACCTTTTGTAACATAGATCTAGTAAGCAAAGCATTGTTGATCACTTTCCACATCATAAGATTGTATTGAGGGACAGTATCAGTCGACCATATAACTTCATGCCAGAGAGCTGCAGGCAATGGATCACTTTCTGTCAGGGAATTATAAACTCCCATAACAGAATGTGGTTTCCCATTCCACTTAATAGAGTTGGATTGTATGGCAGTGAAATTAGTTTGTTGTATTATATCCCAAGTATGCTGGATTTCTTGATTACTGGTGGTAGGCAACTGTATATTTCCATTAAGCAAGTAGGAATTAGCATCAGCAGATAAGGAAATACCTGTTTGCACTATTTGTGAGAAGGAAAATAATTTAGATAAAATTAGGCCTTGTCTACCCCATGGTTCGTTCCAAAACTTCACCTTTGAACTGGCATTAACTGAGTATTGAATAAATGGCAGAAAGACCTCTCTATACTTAAGGATGCTTCTCCAAGTCCAACTACTAAGTTGAGGGATCTCCATAACCCAGAAATCCTTGTTCTTGATATTGTGATGCCATGTCCATTCCACCCATAAACTATCCCTTTTATTTATGATGGCATCAAACTGTTTGCTAATAGCCGCTATATTCCACTTCCTTATGTCTAAGATTCCAAGCCCACCAGACTTAAAGGGAACTTCAAATTTTGAAAAAGCACATGGGACAATTTTCCTGTTGTGAATGCTTCCTGTCCAAAAGAACCTACTCATAGCAGATCTGAGTAAATGTAATAACTTGATAGGAAGAATGATAGTGCGAGCCCAGTAAACAATAGAAGAGAAGACAACAGATTTTATGAGAACAAGCCTACCAGATTGAGTTAATTTCCTATTATCCCATGCTGTCATGATTTTATGAGAACAAGACAAGTCATTCTTTTATAATAAACGGATATAGTTTTAAAATGGAAAATATAAATATTTTGATATGAATATTTTTAACCATTTTAAATAAAATGATATATATACCTAGTTACATATTGTAATACCCCAAAATTTTGTGAAAAATCATTTTTGAAAAATGATTTAATTTTTGAAATATTTAGATTTAGATATGGTGAAATTTCTGGAATAAATAGTGTGCAAGTATATGTGTGCACGTGCACACTGAAATGGCACAAGGAAGAACTCCAGATTTCTTGGATTTAAAACAAGAATTAAAAAGCAATACAAACATGATTTTGCAACATGGATATTTGATTTCTGGAATTATATGGATCATCTTTGAAAATAAGAAAAATAAGTTTTACTTTAAATCAGTAAACAGATTTTAATTAAAACCCAGAAAAGAAAATTATACATATGTATAAGGATTTGTAAACTTGTATACATATAGGTGCATATGTTTCTGAATTTAAAAGAGGAATTAAAATAAGCCTAGATAAGATATGTATACAAATATACATTTTTAAACACTGAAAAGTACATATATATAAGCAAGTGAAACCATAACATTAAAATGACATGAAATGTGATACAAGTTAATATGCTTGTGTAGGCAAAAATAGCAAAGGGGATTCTCATAAATAATTAAAATATGAAATAGGATAGTCACACTTTTAACATGACTAGGTGAGTGGCCATTTTCTGAAAAGTAAAAGAAAGAAAATGCAGCCTTTAAATTGGTTAATATGGCCGGGGTATTATGAATGAAAAATGCATGATGCTAGCCAGGACAGAAATGGAATTCTGTTTCAACAAAACCCTAGAGGAAAAATGCATATAAATAGGCAGTAGAATTGTCTTTACCCCGGGCTGCACAAAAATAAGAAAAGAAGAAAAATATTGGAAGGAAGGAGAAAACACTCAAACAAGAATTTTCTAGATTAATAAGAAGAAACATTTAGGTGAGTAATCTCACTGAGTTCATGGCATTAAGACCTGAGATGAGGCAGCCACTTTTTATATTGCCATTTATGTATTTCTGGTTTTGATGTATATGATTTCATCAATGCTTTTTGGGATGTCTTATTTTAAATCTGATATGATTTAATATGGATGATTTTGATGATCTTTGATTGGTTGAGACATTTGTCTTTGGATGTGTATCATACTGTTTTATTTTTACTCATAAATGTTAAAGTTTAAGATCTTAAGAATTATATAGAGAATACTCTCAACTGTTATAGATCTATGGCATGGAAACTTTACAAAAATATTGGGAGCTGCATTATACTTGGTATAAGTGCTGAGGCTTGAGAAGAAAAATGTTAAGGGTGCAATAGAAATTTTCTAAGTGCTGAGCCCTTAATCAAATCAAAAAAAAAAGAAACCCACAAGCTAAAATTATGATTGAACCAGATCTTGAATCTGAATCAATCATAAAGGCTTGCAGATCAATATAACATGCCATGCCTCTTTTTACAGTTGTAAATGTTCTTATGTTTTACTAAGATCAAGACATATTGACCTCATTTAGGAAATAACTGTCTGCTTATTTCTGAGGAGAATTATGCTAGGAAAAATTTATGGATGTTTCCATGTTTGCAGTGACATGTTCACTTAGCATATTTGATGATAGGATTTAAGACAATACACTAGTAAATAAACTAGGGAAGGGAAGGCCAAGAAGGCTGCTGGAATGCTTGTCATATTTGAAGTATGCAAGTTGGCACATGGTTTGTTTAAGCCCTGAGATCTTTGTGCAATGATGTGAATTAGTTCATTGCAATGTGTCCCAGTGATTCCTTAATAGCAGATGAGGCAGGGATTTAAATTGAATTATACAACCTGTAAATGAAGAAATAGGAATATGGATATTTCTTAGGTTGAATGGTATGGAACCAAGATGATTCCAGTGAATGAAATTGTTGCAAATAGATAATTATGTTTGCATGATTATGTATGCAAGTGTAAGAATGATAAATGAATATATCATACCTGAATCAACTTAATTATACTATGTTAAAGTAATTGACTACAGGAATTTGCTTAAATAACTAATTGGTGCTCTTATAATCTCTATTGCTTAATATCATGAATGAATTGATGTTACTCATACCAGATCATAGATCTGGCCCTTGTTTGCTCATGGCATATGGGGTGTCTCATTTTAAAATGAGGCAGCCACTTATGCTCTTTCAGGTAACCCAGGCACTAAGTAAAAATGAAGTAGTGGCTATTGTGGAGGAGTGAATGAACATGCTAGCTAGTTTCAATAAGAGCTTAAATTGATTATATCTGCATGTATTCAGGAAAAATTTTATGTTTCTAAGATTTCCAGTCATGTATTGAATATCTTATGGTTAGGGATCATGTTGCCCTTATGTTCTGTAAAGTGTCAGATTAAAATTGTTGGTCTGTTGAAATTGTTGTGTGTTAAGGTTTGATTTGTTTTTGAAGTAGGGTCTGAAACATAAACAAGAAAAATATGCTCAAGTATCAGCTATCAAAGTCTGGTAAGAAATATACAACTATGTGAGCTACTGTTTTGCATAATTTATATATGTATTAGCTAATCTTGAGACATAACAGAGCACTGAGTTTTAGAACAAAATCTGGACTTAGCAAGAAGTAAACTAAAAAGGATATTATTTTCTTTTTCTGAAATGCTTTGTAAATAAGTTTGTATTCATTTCTGAATTGTATTGAGAAAAGTAAAATGATTTTAAAGGCTTCAGACAGAATGCACTGAATAGTATCTCCATTGTTTTGAACTAGTGTGTAGCAGATACATGACTCATGGGTTAACCAGCTTCAAATAAATGAAGTATTGGTTGATCATGATAGGTTGTATCTTGAAAATAAAGATGCATTTCAAAAGCTTAGTACATTTAGCAATTGTTTCACTCAGCTTTCTGGAAACTGAGCAAAGATATTGACATGTACATGTGTATCTGTGTACATGTTGATATCTGGGCAAAATATAAATATAAATTCCTAAAACAGTTGTAGGAATGGATTTCAAAAATAATAAGAAAGAACTATTGTTTTGTATGTTAGATTATAGGCAAAAAAAAAATTAAATATAGATGTGTAGATATAGGTAGATATCAGATTCCAAACCATACAGGAGAAAAAAAAACAAAAATTGTGTTTGAACCGACCAGCATAGCACTCGAACTCGTGACCTCTCATGTATAAGTTAGGCGCGTTTCCATTACGCCTAGATGTTGCTTGTGTTCACTTAGGATCCACTTTCTTTTATACTGAATTTGATACTATCCAGACTTTAACACAATCATCTATATTAAAAGCTTGATTACCACTGATTATTACTTGATCATTTCTTAATTATAATGACAGACTAAAGTACATGTTTCCAGTGGATTTTATGGCCAAAAATCAAGATACAATAATTAATCTGAAATGCTAAAAATCTAAATTAAACAGAATTTTCTTGTGCAAAAATAAAGTATATACTCTGAATTTAAACATTTGGAACACATACATCTTCATATGTGTGTGTATGTTATTAGATATACACTGATATATTTATATTGGTAAGTAATTTTGATCCTGGATATATTTTGTTTATTGGAGAAAGAAAATGACCTTGGAAAACATATTTGTAATGAATGATATATCTATATATCATCTCTTAGCAAAAAAAAAATCCTTATGAAATTAGGGTGGAAATAGTAGGGTCATTTCAGTTGGTATCAGAGCACTTGGTTGCATTGATTGTTAAGTAATATAGAAATGTATTATGTCTGTTTGTTTTGGATGAAATAATTTAGATAAGAAAATAGAAATTATAGAAGTACTCATAATATACTAATACCATTTGCCCAGAATTTAGTTAGCAGACCATGGTAGGAAGAGGATCTCATCACAATGCAGGACCCAGTGCACCTCAAATGCTTGATATGCAAGAATTTGTGAGGGTTTTAAGAGATGGAATTGGGCATAGGCCTGAGAACCCACATGAAGAGCTTTCAAAACTACTGAAGACTTATTCCAATTTGGGAGGCAAGAGTTTTGAAGGAACTGAGAGTGTGATGGAAATTCAAGCATGGTTGAGAACACTTGATAGGATTTTCAATGACATGCAGTTGGATGACCAAAGGAAGAGGCAAGTAGCTTCTAGACAACTGAAAGGGGTAGCTTTAAGCTGGTGGGAGGTGATCATAGCTGGAAGAAATGAAAATGAAATCACTTGGAATCAGTTCAAGGAGATGTTGGAGGCAAGATTTGTACCAACATCAGCCAAGACCATTTTGCTTGAAGAATTTATCAAACTTAGGCAGGGAACTTTGAATGTCACTGAATACACTCAAAAGTTTGAGGGGCTATCCAATTATGGAGCAATGCTAGTGGCAGATGAAGCATCCAAAAATGATAGATATATAAAAGGACTGAACCCAGGACTTAGCAGAGCTATGCTACCATATGCAGATAGAACATTTGATCAAGTAATTGATCTGGCCTTGAAACTGGAACAACATGACAAAGAAAGAGAGAAATATAGGAATTTTAAGAGCAACAACAAGAAGGATAAGGGAAGATATCACCCTTATGATAAAAAGAAGGAGGAGGCAGACAACAGGAAGAGTAAAGATACAAAAGCCAATGATACTAAGAAGAAATTGGTTTGCCATCATTGTGGAAAAGAAGGACACATCAAACCAAGGTGCCCAGAGTTAAAAGGAGGAGCCTTCAAATGCTACCTATGTGGGAAAGAGGGGCATATGAAGAGGAACTGTCCTGAGAATAAACAGCAAGGGAAATTGGCAACTTTGGAAGGAAAAGGCAAATCTGCAGTGAAAATTGATGCTGAAAATCATGGCCAAGTGGAAGGTACATTACTCATTTGTGCCATACTCATACCAGTAGTATATGATACTGGAGCAACACACTCTTTGATTTCCTATGAATTAGTTAAAGTGTTAAAATTAAACTGCATATTGGTTGAAACCCCATTGCTTGTACAAAGTCCCCTAGGGAGTTCTAGTGTTTTGAACATGAATTGTGTGGATGTGGAGTTAAACATAGGAGGAAATATTTTTATTTCCAATTTATATGTTTTAAATTACCCAAATATAGGAGTTATATTGGGGGTAGATTGGTTAAGGCAATTTAAAGCCATAATTAATTTAGACTCATCCACCATATCATTGCAAAATTCTAGAGGCCAGAGAATCACAGTTCTATGTGAAATAGCTAAGGAAGGGAAATTGTATCATTTGGTTGACTTAGAAAAAGATCTGAGTGAACTAACCATTGAAGAAATTCCCATAGTTAATGAATACTTGGATGTGTTTGGGGAAGTTAAGGGTGTTCCACACCACAGACCAGTTGAGTTCCAAATTAATCTCATTCCAGGAGCAAGTCCAATAATCAAGAAACCTTATAGGATGGGGCCAAGTGAACTGAAAGAATTGAAAAATCAGTTGGAAGAATTAGAAGGCAAGGGATTTATAAGGCCAAGCAATTCCTGCTGGGGTTCTCCAGTAGTGTTTGTAAGAAAGCATGATGGTACCTTGAGAATGTGCATAGATTACAGGGAACTAAATAAAGTAACCATCAAGAATAAATACCCATTGCCTAGAATAGATGATCTCTTTGACCAACTCAGTGAAGCTAAAATATTTTCTAGGCTAGACTTAGCATCAGGATTCCATCAAATGAAGGTTGAAGACTCAAGTGTTAAGTATACTGCATTTAACACAAGATATGGCTTATATGAATTTTTGGTTATGCCATTTGGTTTGACAAATGCTCCTTCATATTTTGTTGATTTGATGAATAGAATATTTAGAGATTATTTAGACAAGTTTGTACTGATTTTTATTGATGACATTTTGATTTATTCCAAGACAGTGGAAGAGCATAAAAATCATTTGCATTTAGTTTTGTCAAGGCTAAGGGAAAATGATTTAAAGGCAAAATTTTCAAAATGTGCATTTTGGAAAGAAGAAGTGCATTTTCTTGGGCATGTTATCTCTGCCAAAGGAATATCAGTAAACCCTAATAAAGTAGTGGCAATCCAAGCATGGAAAAGGCCTAGCACCATCAGTGAGATTAGATCATTTATGGGGATGGCAGGATATTATAGGAGATTTATAAAAGATTTCTCAAAAATATCATCACCACTTACCAATTTAACTAGAAAGAACCAAGCCTTTGTATGGACAGAAAAATGTGAGCAAGCTTTTATCAAAATAAAGGAAGCTCTGATTAATGCACCAGTATTGAGAGTCCCAGAAGGAAATGAAAATTTGGTTGTGTACACTGATGCAAGTGGCTCTGGGTTAGGGGCTGTGTTGATGCTGCAAGACCAGGTGGTAGCCTATGCATCTAGGCAATTAAAGCCACATGAAACCAGATATGCAACCCATGATCTTGAACTAGCAGCAGTTGTGTATGCTTTGAAACTTTGGAGACATTATTTGTTAGGTGCCAAATTCATTTTGTACACTGATCATAAGGCACTGAAATATTTATTCTCACAAAAAGATTTGAACATGAGGCAACATAGATGGGTAGAGTTCCTAGCTGCCTATGACCTAGATATACTGTATACACCAAGCAAGGCAAATAAAGTTGCAGATGCCTTGAGTAGACAACATGCCAAGGTAGCCATGTTGATGATGGAAGAGTTTAGGGATTTGTCTATACTTACTGATTTGGAAATTGAGGAAAACAGTGAGGAACAAATGATGCCCATTGAAGAAGGTGAAGGTAAAGGAAAATTAAGTATGATATCTCTGCAATCAGATTTACTTCTTAAGATTGGGAAAATGCAGGAACAAGACCTAAACATGGTGGAAAAGAAAATGCTCATATCAAAAGGGGAGGAAGTAATAAATTATCAAATTGATAAAAATGGTTATTTAAGGAATAAAAATAGGATATGTGTTCCAGAAAATATAGAATTGAAGGAGGAAATATTAAATGAGTACCATAGGAGTAAATACTCCATACACCCAGGTAGCACCAAGATGTATCAAAATTTGAAAAGAAATCTTTGGTGGAAGGGGATGAAGTCAGATGTGGCTAGATATGTTGCAAGGTGCATGACTTGCCAACAAGTCAAGGCAGAGACACAAAGGCCATCAGGACTATTGCAACCCCTTAGCATACCACAGTGGAAGTGGGAGGATATATCTATGGATTTCATAGATGGTCTGCCTAGATCTAAGAAGGGAAACACAAGTATATGGGTAATAGTGGATAGGCTAACTAAGGTAGCACATTTTATCCCAGTTAAAACAGAAAGAAATGCTCCAAAATTGGCTCAAATATTCGTGAAAGAGGTAGTAAGGTTGCATGGCATACCCAAAACCATTGTGAGTGATAGGGATACCATCTTCACCTCAAGGTTTTGGAAAAGTTTTCAAGAGGCTTTGGGGAGTGAATTGTGCTTAAGCACTGCCTACCATCCACAATCAGATGGTCAAACTGAGGTGGTGAACAAAGTCTTAGAGGATTTGTTGAGAGCATGTACACTGGACTTTGGAGGCAACTGGGAAGACCACCTCCATCTAGCTGAATTCACATACAATAACAGTTACCAAAGCACCATAGGGATGGCACCATTTGAAGCCTTATATGGCAAGCCATGTTTATCACCTATATGCTGGGTAGAGACTGGAGAAAGGGCTGTTCTTGGACCTGAATATGTTAAAGAAACTACAGAGAAAATTGGGTTAATAAGAAAAAGAATAGCAGCAGCTCAAGATAGGCAAAAGAAATTTGCAGATAGGAAGAGAAAGCAAGTGGAATATGAAGTGGGAGACTTTGTTTTCATCAAGATTTCACCTATGAAGAAAGTCATGAGATTTGGCAAGCAAGGTAAGCTTACACCAAGGTATGTTGGACCCTATAAAATTCTGGAAAGAATTGGTCCATTGGCTTACAAATTAGAACTACCAGAGGAAATGAAAGCAATGCATAATGTTTTTCATGTGTCCCAACTTAGAAAATGGGTACATGATAAAGAAGACATTTTGGAAGAGCCTACCAAAATTCAAATAAATCCTGACTTGGTTTATGAAAAAGAACCAGTGGGGATTATAGCCAAGGAAGAAAAGAAATTAAGGAGCAAAACCTTGAAACTAGTTAAGATCCAGTGGAGTAGTGATCCTAATGACTGCACATGGGAGTTAGAGGATAAGATTAGAATGGATTATCCTAAGCTTTTTGCAAATTAAAAGGTAATTTTTTTTTTCTGGAAAATTTTGTTATGCATGGTTGATATGGTTGAATTTGTTTGCTTATGCATATGTTTGATAAGTTTTCAGAAAAGAAAAAGATGCTCACTATAAATGTTAGAAAAATTGTGAGGACACAATTCCTAAAAGGAGGGGTGAATGTAATACCCCAAAATTTTGTGAAAAATCATTTTTGAAAAATGATTTAATTTTTGAAATATTTAGATTTAAATATGGTGAAATTTCTGGAATAAATAGTGTGCAAGTATATGTGTGCACGTGCACACTGAAATGGCACAAGGAAGAACTCCAGATTTCTTGGATTTAAAACAAGAATTAAAAAGCAATACAAACATGATTTTGCAACATGGATATTTGATTTCTGGAATTATATGGATCATCTTTGAAAATAAGAAAAATAAGTTTTACTTTAAATCAGTAAACAGATTTTAATTAAAACCCAGAAAAGAAAATTATACATATGTATAAGGATTTGTAAACTTGTATACATATAGGTGCATATGTTTCTGAATTTAAAAGAGGAATTAAAATAAGCCTAGATAAGATATGTATACAAATATACATTTTTAAACACTGAAAAGTACATATATATAAGCAAGTGAAACCATAACATTAAAATGACATGAAATGTGATACAAGTTAATATGCTTGTGTAGGCAAAAATAGCAAAGGGGATTCTCAGAAATAATTAAAATATGAAATAGGATAGTCACACTTTTAACATGACTAGGTGAGTGGCCATTTTCTGAAAAGTAAAAGAAAGAAAATGCAGCCTTTAAATTGGTTAATATGGCCGGGGTATTATGAATGAAAAATGCATGATGCTAGCCAGGACAGAAATGGAATTCTGTTTCAACAAAACCCTAGAGGAAAAATGCATATAAATAGGCAGTAGAATTGTCTTTACCCCAGGCTGCACAAAAATAAGAAAAGAAGAAAAATATTGGAAGGAAGGAGAAAACACTCAAACAAGAATTTTCTGGATTAATAAGAAGAAACATTTAGGTGAGTAATCTCACTGAGTTCATGGCATTAAGACCTGAGATGAGGCAGCCACTTTTTATATTGCCATTTATGTATTTCTGGTTTTGATGTATATGATTTCATCAATGCTTTTTGGGATGTCTTATTTTAAATCTGATATGATTTAATATGGATGATTTTGATGATCTTTGATTGGTTGAGACATTTGTCTTTGGATGTGTATCATACTGTTTTATTTTTACTCATAAATGTTAAAGTTTAGGATCTTAAGAATTATATAGAGAATACTCTCAACTGTTATAGATCTATGGCATGGAAACTTTACAAAAATATTGGGAGCTGCATTATACTTGGTATAAGTGCTGAGGCTTGAGAAGAAAAATGTTAAGGGTGCAATAGAAATTTTCTAAGTGCTGAGCCCTTAATCAAATCAAAAAAAAAAAAGAAACCCACAAGCTAAAATTATGATTGAACCAGATCTTGAATCTGAATCAATCATAAAGGCTTGCAGATCAATATAACATGCCATGCCTCTTTTTACAGTTGTAAATGTTCTTATGTTTTACTAAGATCAAGACATATTGACCTCATTTAGGAAATAACCGTCTGCTTATTTCTGAGGAGAATTATGCTAGGAAAAATTTATGGACGTTTCCATGTTTGCAGTGACATGTTCACTTAGCATATTTGATGATAGGATTTAAGACAATACACTAGTAAATAAACTAGGGAAGGGAAGGCCAAGAAGGCTGCTGGAATGCTTGTCATATTTGAAGTATGCAAGTTGGCACATGGTTTGTTTAAGCCCTGAGATCTTTGTGCAATGATGTGAATTAGTTCATTGCAATGTGTCCCAGTGATTCCTTAATAGCAGATGAGGCAGGGATTTAAATTGAATTATACAACCTGTAAATGAAGAAATAGGAATATGGATATTTCTTAGGTTGAATGGTATGGAACCAAGATGATTCCAGTGAATGAAATTGTTGCAAATAGATAATTATGTTTGCATGATTATGTATGCAAGTGTAAGAATGATAAATGAATATATCATACCTGAATCAACTTAATTATACTATGTTAAAGTAATTGACTGCAGGAATTTTCTTAAATAACTAATTGGTGCTCTTATAATCTCTATTGCTTAATATCATGAATGAATTGATGTTACTCATACCAGATCATAGATCTGACCCTTGTTTGCTCATGGCATATGGGGTGTCTTATTTTAAAATGAGGCAGCCACTTATGCTCTTTCAGGTAACCCAGGCACTAAGTAAAAATGAAGTAGTGGCTATTGTGGAGGAGTGAATGAACATGCTAGCTAGTTTCAATAAGAGCTTAAATTGATTATATCTGCATGTATTCAGGAAAAATTTTATGTTTCTAAGATTTCCAGTCATGTATTGAATATCTTATGGTTAGGGATCATGTTGCCCTTATGTTCTGTAAAGTGTCAGATTAAAATTGTTGGTCTGTTGAAATTGTTGTGTGTTAAGGTTTGATTTGTTTTTGAAGTAGGGTCTGAAACATAAACAAGAAAAATATGCTCAAGTATCAGCTATCAAAGTCTGGTAAGAAATATACAACTATGTGAGCTACTGTTTTGCATAATTTATATATGTATTAGCTAATCTTGAGACATAACAGAGCACTGAGTTTTAGAACAAAATCTGGACTTAGCAAGAAGTAAACTAAAAAAGATATTATTTTCTTTTTCTGAAATGCTTTGTAAATAAGTTTGTATTCATTTCTGAATTGTATTGAGAAAAGTAAAATGATTTTAAAGGCTTCAGACAGAATGCACTGAATAGTATCTCCATTGTTTTGAACTAGTGTGTAGCAGATACATGACTCATGGGTTAACCAGCTTCAAATAAATGAAGTATTGGTTGATCATGATAGGTTGTATCTTGAAAATAAAGATGCATTTCAAAAGCTTAGTACATTTAGCAATTGTTTCACTCAGCTTTCTGGAAACTGAGCAAAGATATTGACATGTACATGTGTATCTGTGTACATGTTGATATCTGGGCAAAATATAAATATAAATTCCTAAAACAGTTGTAGGAATGGATTTCAAAAATAATAAGAAAGAACTATTGTTTTGTATGTTAGATTATAGGCAAAAAAAAAATTAAATATAGATGTGTAGATATAGGTAGATATCAGATTCCAAACCATACAGGAGAAAAAAAAAACAAAAATTGTGTTTGAACCGACCAGCATAGCACTCGAACTCGTGACCTCTCATGTATAAGTTAGGCGCGTTTCCATTACGCCTAGATGTTGCTTGTGTTCACTTAGGATCCACTTTCTTTTATACTGAATTTGATACTATCCAGACTTTAACACAATCATCTATATTAAAAGCTTGATTACCACTGATTATTACTTGATCATTTCTTAATTATAATGACAGACTAAAGTACATGTTTCCAGTGGATTTTATGGCCAAAAATCAAGATACAATAATTAATCTGAAATGCTAAAAATCTAAATTAAACAGAATTTTCTTGTGCAAAAATAAAGTATATACTCTGAATTTAAACAAGAGGAACACATACATCTTCATATGTGTGTGTATGTTATTAGATATACACTGATATATTTATATTGGTAAGTAATTTTGATCCTGGATATATTTTGTTTATTGGAGAAAGAAAATGACCTTGGAAAACATATTTGTAATGAATGATATATTTATATATCATCTCTTAGCAAAAAAAAAATCCTTATGAAATTAGGGTGGAAATAGTAGGGTCATTTCACATATATTATAATTTATTTATAAAGGTGAAATTTACAGATATGATAATTTATAAAAGCGATATTTTACAAAGAAAGCGAAGATTTGTAAAACCGTATTTTCGTTAGTAAAAGTATAGATTTATAAACGGTGTTTATAAATAAAGGGAAACTTTTATCATTGGAAAAATGGGGAAATGAATCACAAAGGGGTGGATTTATTATTGGATATGGAATGTTGTTTTTGAAAATAGTTGATTCTATTTTGTAAATTGAAGGTGAGGGTAAATTGGAAGATGTCGATTGATTTTATAAATAAAAAGGAATCCATGAATTTGGGAGCAACGTTTCAAACAGGTTGAAATTATGTTTTTGAGTGGGATTTTATAAATAAGTGAGATTTATAAAAGGATAGAGTTATAAATAAAGCTCTATAAATAAATGAATTTTATGAAAGGAAGTTATATAAAATAGATAAGGATTGATGAATCCTATTTATAAAATATGGAAATGATTGTGTGGAAAGTTAAGTATGGATTTTTATCATGGAAATATAACTATGTTTTAAAAATTGTTAATTTATATTAATATCGTTTTAAAAGTGATTTATCAATATTTTAATATTTTGAAAGGTTAATTTATTGGTTTGGTTTGAAATTAAATATAATTATTTATAAACAAAATTTTGGAAATTAATTATTAGTAATTATAAAAATGTTGAAGATAAATTATTATTGTTTTATTTAGGATGTTTGGAATTTATTAATTATTATTTAAAATGCTTTAAAGTTAATATTTATTTATTTATAATGTTTACTATTATATAATGATAGTGTTTTAAGTAAATGATTAGAAATTATGTTTTAAATGTTCTCGAGATTTATAAATGGAGTTTTATAAACAGATGAGGTTTTTATAAGAGGAATCTTATAAAATGTTTTGAAAACGTAAATGAAGCTTGCTTAAAAAGGGTAAAAGCATTTTATAAATGGTTTTAAATATTTATAAAAGAATTTTAGAAATGGGTTTATGGATTTATAAAAGGAATTTTATAAACAATTTTATGGATGTATAATGGAGTTTGTAAATGATTTTAGAATTGAATAAAAAGGAAATCTTCCCCAAAGTTGGTGAATATACGTATATCGTTGAGATAAGTATATGAATATTTTTCCAAGTATTGAGAAATAGGGATTTGTTAATATATATATATATATATATATAGAAAAATATATATGTATGTATGTATATGTATATGTATGTATGTATATGTATATGTATGTATGTATATATGTATATATCTTTGTAAAAAGCATTTTTGATTCAAGTAATTACAAAGTAGATTTAATTAATGAAGGATTTTTAAAAGAGGCTTAGTGTTGCTTAGTGTTTAAACAATGTTGGTTTCCTTTATGGAATTAAACTCCTGGTTGAATGTTTGTTGTTCGATAGTTAAATAACCGACTATCAAAATTGGATCCAAAACATAACTTCGAAAATATCTAGGAGAAACACGTGAGTTATATGGCATGTTCATCTTCGATGATGTTGTACTGTGCATATAAATCTTGTTTCATTCTTCTAGGACAATGATAAGGAAATCCGTCCACTAACGGCTAGGAGGTGATCTTCGATCTTATCTTTGACTATTTATTTCCTAAAGAGTTAGGGTTGAGTTTACAAGGAATTATCGAATGTTGTTTCGAAGAGACCGAGATCGGGTATGTTTTCCGAAATCCACTTCGATCCAACGAATGCATTTTGAAGTGAAGATGTAACGAAATAGATTTTGCCCGCTCGAAAATCGACATCCATACTTTACATCGTACTCGAATGCCGTAGATTCGACCGTTCAAATCCGAGTCGTCGGAGCTTATAACACAATTAAGTAAATAACACAGCGGAAGAAAAGAATAATACATTGATATACAATATCTGATACAATATCTGATACAACAGAGTGATACAATGAATATCAATATACATCAGAGATATGATACAAGAAATAACAGCGGAAAAGAAAATAGATAACACCAGCAGCGGATAATCTCCATCTCCAAAGCGCCAATCCAGAAATAGCTTGAACTCAAGGCACAAAGATAAGCAAGTGCAGTCCGATCCAAAGACTGAACTAGCTCCAGAAAATCTACTAATCCTGACTATCTGAAAAACCCAACTCTAGACTGCTCATGTAGAATATATTGAGCATCCAGAGTTTAGGAAAGAAACAATAAACTCCGGATCAGTCATGGGACTGGTGTGAGCAACAAAAACAGTTTATCTTTAAAAACGAACAACAAAAGAATTTAAAGTCAATTCGCAATGCTTTTGAAAAATGAAACTACCATAAGACCTCCCACCACACACACAATGCAATCGCAGACTTGGAGGAGATTGCTTCTTATGATAGTCAAACATGCTTACTACGCAAAAGAAAACTCTTTTGATATTATTACTAGTGCATAGTGGAAAACATTTCGAAAGTAGAATATAAATCTTAGCCAGCATAGGTACCATTATATTATGCCTGCTATAGCTGCCTCCTGAGGAGACAGGTTATACAATTGAAATTGTAAAGCGCTCGTATTGTTTCTTTGGATTTCCAACAAATGGTCAGGCCAAGGAACTTCCCATTGCCACATAGGTACGCCTCTAGAAAGACGACCCGAGAACCTAACCGGATCTCTGCGAACACAAGGTCGGGTTACCCCTATCTGGGTAACTACTGACACGAGTATGCCATCTCCCGGTTGTAACCAACCTTTAACCGGGGCCCCAGCAACAAATCACAAAGTAAGATATATATATATATATATATATATATATATATATATATATATATATACTTGCGACATCCACATAAGTTAAGTATCTGGGCTCCATACCATGATACCACTTCTATCCAGAAGGAAATGTACATACCCTAAGGGGCGCTACCCCCAATAACCTTGCTGCATCTTTCCTGTTTCAACCATTCCGGGATGTGAGGTTCGACGAAGTCTCGTCCACAAAGCTACGCTTTTTCACAAAGCCATGCTTTGGGTCAACAGATGATCAAAGTATTGATCACAAAGATAAATGATCAAACAAATGATCA
The DNA here is from genome assembly GCA_030737815.1 of Allium fistulosum. Taxonomy (NCBI): domain Eukaryota; kingdom Viridiplantae; phylum Streptophyta; class Magnoliopsida; order Asparagales; family Amaryllidaceae; genus Allium; species Allium fistulosum. The sequence continues at coordinate 1,117,352,482 of CM060904.1, read as the reverse complement.
TATCGCAAATGATCAAACAATGATCATCACACAGCAACACTCAGCATGTCACATTACCAAATTGGGAATATATCGGTGATAAATTTCAACTACATAACCTCTGAGCTCGTACGTCTCAAAGAAGGGTGTTAAGCTAAGAGAATAAATTCTCCGCCACCAACAGAAATGTATTTGAAAGAAATCAGCTTTATATCTCAAAGTGTAATGTCAGACATGTAACCATACAAGTCTGTTCCGGGTTCGAACAGACCGAAGGCACTTCTTACGAGCCTTTGCAAATCCGGATAATTTTCTAATCACGTCCGGACTTCCCGTCACTAAGGGTGATCAAATCTCTATACCGGGGATCAGCCGATGCAGAGTAACTCGACGGTAATCCTTCCATTTTCAAAAATATCCGGTCTTCAACACCGATCATCAAATGCTATCCATATACAACGTATCACTAATTCAGAATGGGTTATATGACACAAAGGTCTTTTCCCGGCTAACCCGAATAGTGAGCGCAATATTTTAAAAACATATGGATATGTGATTTCAATTAAGTCACAACTTAATAATTCAACTTCCTTTTAAATGGTTTCAATCGATTACCATTTCAAATCTTTTAAACAAAAACATTTATTTCACAAAGTTCACCCAGTTTCACAAAAATTCATTCACAAATTTCAAAACAATTTCCGTTTCAATTGGATTAACTCGTTAAATCTTTAAAAACAAAGATTCAACTTATAGCTTTCAAAACAACTTCATTTTCGAATGGTTTAAACAAATCATCATTTTGAATCTGTTAAATATAAACAGATTCAATTCATAGCTTTCAAAAAGAATTTATTCATAACTTGGAAAACACCATTTTTCAATTCAATCTTGAAATTCCTTTAATTAAATTGGAATTTCATTTCTTATCTGAAAGCTTTTATTCTTTTGAAAACAAACAGTTTTCATTTTGGAAATATGATTCATTTATAATATCTTTAATCAAAATTCCAATCACTGAATTCAATTTCAAATATTGAATTCAAATTTAAGTCAAATTATTTAAATTTCAAAACTTAATTAAGTTATTCAAAAATAAGACTTATCTTTGAAATTCCATTTCAAAAGCTTTTCACTTTAAACCAAATTTCCAATCTCAAAATCAATTGAAATTAAAATTTCAATTTCAAAAACATCAAATTTAAATCATCTGTGACTTAACCAATTTCCTCGTGGAATCCATATTTGTGTGTGTAAAAGTGTAGTCCAGGGGTTTAACACAATAGTGCAACACAATGAATCATCACAGATCAAAATACAAGATATAGTTGATAAGCGATATAAACATAACGCTTATCGTTCATGCACAGACCACAGATATATAAATATCACAGATAATAAATTACATCACAGATAATTTATCATAGATCACAACATAAATCAGGTGTATCACAAAGCATCATATATCAGGGATATCAAACAATTAAATCATCCAATACAATCTAAACATCCATAGATAAGATCACTTTAATTATCTAATTGATTCAAATCAGATTAATTTCTATGAATAAATTTACTAGTCATGGTAAATTAATAATCAATTGATTACAAACATTTAACAAATTATCTTTTGATTAATCATTAATTAACCTCTAATTAATAATTAATTCTTAATTAATTACAACAACTAATTAATTACTCCTTAATTAATAAGTATTTCTTAATCACTTTCATTAATTAATTTACCTTAATTAATTATCTTAATTAATTAACCCTTAATGGTTAACTAATTAACTCTTAATTACTAAATTAATTAATCCAAATCATAAATTAATTAAATTAGTTAATTATTCATTTTAATTAACTTAGTAATCACAAATCCTTAAATCTTCATTATTTAAAGGATAAAACATTTTCTTATTAATGATCAAATTCTCATTGACAAATGCATTTGAGTCATTTTGCTTTTGAATTTACTTTTACATTCTATTTCAAATTTAGATTCAAAAATAACTACAAATTTAACTTAGCAAAATTTAAAACACACTTTAAAATATACTTTAAACATTTTAAAGTTGTTAAAACATTTTGTTTTTATAAAACTTATATTTATTTAAAACTAGGAGACAAAAGTAAATTTGAATCCACATCTTAAAATTTGGTTTAAAACTTTGTTTAAAACCCTGCCTTAAATTTTAAACTTTAAAACCCTGACAAGCTTTAAAACTGGCAACCACAAGATAACCCGAGTCTACCCTAAATTTCTTCGAGTCGAACACCAGTCTGCTTCGAGACAAACCCCAAACTACTCGAGAAAACTCGAGACTACCATTCTTGCTCAAACCATACTCTCAGCATCCACCAGTGAAACACCGTGCACATGCACATCGATCTCGATCCAGTTCGACGACGTTCCCTCGTCGACGATCATCCCCATACTCCATCCTTATCACCAGATTCCCCTAGCTCAACTCGAATTCGAAATTCGAGTTCAACTGAAACCTGGAACCCATCAACACGAACTCGCTCAAAACCTGACAATGCCCCGATGCTCGCCGCTCCGACCACCTGACAGTCAACCCCTCCGGCCTCGACTTCCTCTACACGTCTACTACCCATACCCAAAACCCGGTTGAACTCGATCAACTATAGGGACTGCGGTGATCGATTTTTTTCTAGCTTAGTAAAACTAGGGTTCCTAACTTCAAATGACAATCACCACTTTCCCACTGACAAGAACCATCATCAGAGAATTTTGCTGAAGTCTCCGATCACCCTTCCACCTCCCGAATGAACCACGACTCCCCAGACCAACCAAATCACCAGAGAGACTTGAAAACCCAATTTTCAGACATCACCAAATACAACATTCAATGTTACATTAAAAATTGTAAATTTGATTTTAAAAATCCTATCTTTCATAGACTATTTAAGATATATCATTAGATCAACAAATTTCAAGATTTGATTTTTTTACTTATCTCAAACTCCTCTGTGTTTTCAATGTTTCCAAATAATATTCCTGTCTAATATTATTACAAATATTTTTAAAGCTTAGTCTAGTTTAAAACAACCAACTTTGTTTTAAATACTTAAGCCTAAAGAAAATTTGAGTGGGAAGAATTTGAAGTTCGATCTAAGTTTAAATTTCTGGAATTTAAAAACAGAGGTGATCTTTGTAAATGTTTAGGCATACTCATATGTTCCAGAGTCCTAAAAACAATCATACAAACACAATTTCAAACATACATCACCAGATTACTTAAAACATAAGTCATACGCATCAAAACAAAAAGGGTCTCATGATAACAGTTTAAAGGCAGTGACTTTACTAGATTAGAGATATTCAAAACAACAGATATGCACACTTACATAAATTCACTCAGACTTGCACAACACATACATATAAAACAAATCATAAGCACAGAGGTTTCCAGATTTATTTAAATTTTAGTTTAAAAGTTTACTCACCTGGCTTAAAAGAGGAAGCTTGATTTTTTTGTTTGAAAACAGGAACGCTTGAACTGGAATGTGAAAACTTTGCATATTTTTGTTGTTGATTCCAGAAACTTGAACAGCTTGAAACATTAAAACTAAAATGTTTGAACTGGAAACTTGAAAGCTTGGATCTTTACATTGCTTACTTGGTTCAGTAGAAGTTTTGATAAAATTGTTGTTTTGGTTGAAACTTTGTCTTGTTTAAAACTTTTAGAACTGGAATTGCTAAGCCTTTTGTATACGAAATGAAATGAGGTAAGTTGATAAATAAAACAAGTAACGAGAATTGTTTATTGTCCAGGTACACAACAATTCAAAGATTTTTATTTTCTTTCCTTAGGCTGATATGAGAAGTCTTGTGTACTAGTGATATAGCATTAAATGCTTGTCTCCTATGTATACAAACTTATCTTACAATTCAAATTTCGTATGTACTTACAAATCTTACGTATGTTTATTTTTGTTTGACTTAGATTCTTAGCATACTTATCCTATTTCTATTCGTATATATTGATATGATTTTTCCCTGCCAACAAATCTTACAGCTACATATATACAAAGCTTGGCACATTTTCTCTTATTTTTATAAACGTATTTTATTTGCCTTTGTACTATATAGATATGAAGTTGTTCTAGTCATTATATTGGTTTATTACTTATGTATACATGTGTGAATGATAAATGGTAGCTTTCCATCTATCGACTAATTTCACAATTTAATTTAAAAATTAAATTAATTATCAATTTAAATTTAATTAAAATCCGGGGTCGTTACAGACTTCCCCCCTTAAAAGAATTTCGTCCTCGAAATTGCCAGGGAGACACAAAGATAGATGAAGAATGTTTCATCAAATCAAACTGAACGTTCATTCTGCATTTGGCTTACCAAATCAGAATATTAATAACAGATACAAGAACGAATCTGTTTAACACTTCACACGATACTCAGGTTATCCAGATCTACGAAATATACAATGGCATCGGTCAGTTCGAAGGGATAACTAACCATTCGTAGAATATATCCGGACCCAAAGAATAGATAGATGTATGGATACAATTTCAAAACTTTCAGTTTAAAAACCAAATTATACCTATCAACCATAGCAATCAAAGCAACCAATTCATCCAACAAACAATTTTGGCTTATCCGGAGTTTACGTCCTATATTAATATATATCGAATCTTCTTCCTGAATCTATCAGGAACTATCGAAGAATTGAGGAGAAACGACGAACAAAAGAGATTGATAGAGAAAATTTGTTTCCACTATTGTTACAGGGTATTGACCATTTATAATCGTATTCCCTTGTCCTCTATCTCATCCTCTTCTTGCACTCATACTCACTATCAGTGGATAGTAAGAGAATTTACTGAGGCTTATAGACAGATATCTGAGGAATACTCATTCTAGGGATACTTCACCCTATCTCTAATGAGCTACTTAATGTGTTATACTCTTGAGCTAAAGTTCAACCTTAGCTCTAATACCAAATGTAACGAAATGGATTTTTCCAGCTCGAAAATTGACATCCATACTTTACATTGTACTCGAATGCCGTAGATTCGACCGTTCAAATCCGAGTCGCCGGAGCTTATAACACAATTAAGTAAATAACACAGCGGAAGAAAAGAATAATACATTGATATACAATATCTGATACAATATCTGATACAATAGAGTGATACAATGAATATCAATATACATCAGAGATATGATACAAGAAATAGCAGCGGAAAAGAAAATAGATAACACCAGCAGCGGATAATCTCCATCTCCAAAGCGCCAATCCAGAAATAGCTTGAACTCCCAATAATGAGGCACAAAGATAAGCAAGTGCAGTTCGATCCAAAGACTGAACTAGCTCCAGAAAATCTACTAATCCTGACTATCTGAAAAACCCAACTCTAGACTGCTTGTGTAGAAAATTTTGAGCATCCAGAGTTTAGGAAAGAAACAATAAACTCCGGATCAGTCATGGGACTGGTGTGAGCAACAAAAACAGTTTATCTTTAAAAACGAACAACAAAAGAATTTAAAGTCAATTCGCAATGCTTTTGGAAAATGAAACTACCATAAGACCTCCCACCACACACACAATGCAATCGCAGACTTGGAGGAGATTGCTTCTTATGATAGTCAAACATGCTTACTATGCAAAAGAAAACTCTTTTGATATTATTACTAGTGCATAGTGGAAAACATTTCGAAAGTAGAATATAAATCTTAGCCAGCATAGGTACCATTATATTATGCCTGCTATAGCTGCCTCCTAAGGAGACAGGTTATACAATTGAAATTGTAAAGGGGTCGTATTGTTTCTTTGGATTTCCAACAAATGGTTAGGCCAAGGAACTTCCCATTGCCACATAGGTACGCCTCTAGAAAGACGACCCGAGAACCTAACCGGATCTCTGCCAACACAAGGCCGGGTTACCACTAACTGGGTAACTACTGACATGAGTATGCCATCTCCCGGTTGTAACCAACCTTTAACCGGGGCCCCAGCAACAAATCACAAAGTAAGATATATATATACTTGCGACATCCACATAAGTTAAGTATCTGGGCTCCATACCATGATACCACTTCTATCCAGAAGGAAATGTACATACCCTAAGGGGCGCTACCCCCAATAACCTTGCTGCATCTTTCCTGTTTCGACCATTTCGGGGTGTGAGGTTCGACGAAGTCTCGTCCACAAAGCTACGCTTTGTCACAAAGCCATGCTTTGGGTCAACATATGATCAAAGTATTGATCACAAAGATAAATGATCAAACAAATGATCATATCGCAAATGATCAAACAATGATCATCACACAGCAACACTCAGCATGTCACATTACTAAATTGGGAATATATCACTGATAAATTTCAACTACATAACCTCTGAGCTCGTACGTCTCAGAGAAGGGTGTTAAGCTAAGAGAATAAATTCTCCGCCACCAACAGAAATGTATTTGAAAGAAATCAGCTTTATATCTCAAAGTGTAATGTCAGACATGTAACCATACAAGTTGATGCAAGCGGATAACTAAAATGATGATTCGGTGTAAGTAGCGATCGATGGAATAGAAGATACCGAATGGCTCAAATCCGTTGATCCAAAGATACCGGATTTTAGCTATCTCAAACACGTTGATCGCGCACGATACCATGTTTAAAGATCTACGATTCTTCGTACGTTGATCTAGCGCACTAGATACCGTGAATCGGCTTCAGCGATCGTTGATTCAAGCGCACTTGAATACCGAAGGTGGAGATAGGAGATCACACTCAACTACCAATTGAAGAAGTGACACAAAGCACACAAACAAATTTTATTCCAAATCAGCCAACCTTACAAATGACCAACACTCCGCTATTTATAGAAGTTACAACTCAACACAACTCAATTCTGGACAACACTTAGGTCGGCAACGACCTAACCAAACACGACCTAAAAACAAAGCCATGCGACTTAACAAATACAAGTTAAAACAAAACACACGACTTACAATATTTACATCATGCGACCTAAGTACAATACACACGACCTATGACTTACATATTACAATACATCAGCCTCCATCAGCGACCTAGTATAGGTCGTTAACGACCTAACACTTCATGCGACTTAAGAAACAGCGCCTCAAGAATTCCAGGCGGCATAAGCTTCAGCGACTTATAGCAATCAACGACTTAAGCTTTGTACGCGACCTAAACCTTCGCGACCTACTCTTGAGCGACCTAAGGTCTGGCGACCTAAGAACAGAGCTTCATGACAATCTTCCTGCGACCTATCACTTGAGCGACCTATTGACACGGCACGTGAATTAGGTCGTTCGTGACCTAAAGGAGCGGCATGTGAGTTAGGTCGTTCGCGACCTAACGGAGCGGCATGTGAGTTAGGTCGTTTGCGCCCTTCTTCAGCGACCTTGGACTTAGGTCGTACACGACCTAATATTGCTTCATTTTGCACTGCATGGTTAGGTCACTAGCGACCTAGGACTTTGTTAGCTCGCATTACATCTTCGAAGTTAGGTCGCAACTCCTTATCTTGCGATCTGTTAGGTCGTTCTCGACTCAAGAATTGGTTAGGACGCCGCGACCTATCACTTCACCATTCTGGGCTGCATCATCCTCCCCGGGTTGAAAGGAATTCGTCCTCGAATTTGCACCTTCCTCTTCCACAACACGTTCATTCCTATGATACGGAATTAAGTATCTGACATTGAAAACATCAGAAGTATGAACATCATCTGGCAATTTCAATTGATACGCATTCTCATTGATTTTCTTCAAAATTTCTACTGGACCAATCGTTCGCGCCTTCAATTTATTGTACGTTCCTACTGGAAAACGATCTTTTGTCAACACGGCGTAAACCAAATCACCTTCTCTGAAGTTCACACTCCTTCGCTTCTTATCCGCTAATTGTTTATACTTCTCATTCGATGCAAGTAATCGTTCATGAACAGTTCTGTAACACTCCTGCAACTCAGTCACAAAATCAACAGCTCGCTTAACAACTCCCTTCTGATATGGTATTGTCGTCAAATCCAACGGTCCCTTTGGCAAGCTTGAATATACAACCTGAAACGGACTGAACCAGTACTTCGATTGACTGCATGATTATGTGCAAACTCTGCCTGACATAACATAATATCCCAGCTTTTCAAGTTATCCTGCACAAGACATCGCAACAAATTTCCCAATGATCTGTTCACCACTTCCGTTTGCCCATCTGTCTGCGGATGATAGGCGCTACTAAAATTCAGTTTCGTTCCAACCATCTTCCACAAACTCAGCCAAAAATGACTTAGAAATCTGATATCCTGATCTGAAACAATAGATTCAGGTAGTCAATGCAATCGATACACCTCTTTAAAGAATAACTCAGCAACGCGGACGGCATCAGCTGTCTTCTTACAAGCGATAAAATGTACCATCTTGGAAAATCTATCTACTACCACAAAAATAGAATCATTTCCCCTTTGAGTTCTAGGCAAACCCAAAACAAAGTCCATACTGATATCAACCCATGGTTTAATTGGCACGGGTAAGGGCATATACAATCCTGCATTCGTCGCTGTCCCTTTGGAAACTTGGAAAATATGACATCTCTCCACAAACCTTTCAACTTCCCGCTTCAACGAAGGCCAATAATAAGATTGAGAAATCAATTTCAAAGTACGATCTCTACCCACATGACCCTCCTCATGCAACTCCTTCACAATCTTCATTCGTAAGCTGCACTCCGGTACACATAATCGATTTCCCTTAAAAAGAAAACCATCCATCATTACAAACTCATCCGTCTTCCCTTCCTTGACTTCATCTACATACTTCGCAAAGTAAGGATCATCAACAAATATTTCTGGCAACCAATCAAACCCTGTTACTTCAACCTTCATTGTAGTCAACAAATGATTCCTTCGACTCAATGCATCTGCCACTCTATTCGTAATTCCCGATTTATGCTTCACCACAAATGTAAATTGTTGTAAGTACGCAATCCACGAAGCATGCCTTGCCGCAATCTTGTCCTATCCCTACATATGCTTCAACGCCTCATGATCAGTATATAAAACAAATTCTTTATGAAACAAATAATGTCTCCAATGTTTCACAGCTTGCACAATAGCATAAAATTCCACATCGTAAGTATTATATCTCATCTTTGCTCCCGATAGCTTCTCACTGAAATATGCAATAGGATGTCCTTTCTGACTCAACACCCCTCCAATCCCAACTTTAGATGCATCAGTATGTAACTTAAATAACAACTGAAAATCTGGTAATACTAGAATCGGTGCTGTTGTCAAAAGTTCCTTGATTCTCTCAAAAGCAAATCCTGCTTCCTCCGTCCATGAAAATTGCTTCCCCTTCATACAATCAGTAACTGGTGCCATCACGCTACTGAAGTGTGGAATAAATCTTTGGTAGAATGATGCTAAACCATGAAAGCTTCTAACTTCTGTTATCGTCCTGGGTTGTGGCCAATTTCTGATTGCTTCAACTTTATTCTGATCCACCTGTATACCTCCTTCAGAAATAACATATCCCAAAAATAAAATACTATGCGTCATGAACATGCATTTCTTCGTTGCAGCATAAAATTGTTCCTGTCGCAGTATCATCAACACTTCTCTCAAATAATGCAAGTGTTCTTCTGTGCTTCTACTATATATCAGTATATCATCAAAATACACCACCACGAATTTCTCAATAAAAGGTCTAAAAATCTGATTCATCACCCGCATAAATGTACTAGGTGCATTCGAAAGACCAAACGGCATAACCAGCCATTCGTACAACCCTTCTCTCGTCTTGAATGCTGTCTTCCATTCGTCCCCTGGTCTAATTCGAATTTGATGATAACCACTCTTCAAATCAATTTTCGAAAAGATAGTAGCCCCACTAAGTTGTTCCAACAAGTCATCCAGTCTAGGCATAGGAAATTTGTATCTCACTGTAATCTTGTTCAGTGCCCGACTATTAGTACACATCCTCCATGTTCCATCCTTCTTTAGTACTAACAAAGCTGGCACCGCACAAGGACTTAAACTTTCCTGCACACGCCCCTGTTCAAGCAACTCTTCCACTTGCCTTCTCAACTCCTCGTGTTCTTTTGGACTCATTCTGTAGTGTGGTCTATGAGGTAACACAGCTCCTGGAACAAGATCAATTTTATGTTGAATGTCTCTCAACGGCGGTAACTCCGTTGGTAGCTCCTTAGGAAATACATCGTCAAACTCTCCCAGCACTGGCTTTACTTCTTCAGGAATCTCAACCACTTCATTACTCTCACGTCCAATCAACAAAAGCACTTCAGGATCCTCTTCTACTTCCTTAACAAACTCCTTCAAAGATAGCAAAGTTTTAAGTTCTTCAATCTCCTCCGACTTGCTTTCTTCGTGTTGTCGCTTCTTAGGAATTAAAGTGATTTTAGTTCCTTCAAACATGAAACTATAACTGTTAGTACGACCATCTTGTTTCACCGCCCTATCATATTTCCACGGTCTCCCCAGCAACAGATGACATACATCCATGTCCACAACATCACACCAAATTTCATCTTTGTATTTCTTCCCAATCAAAAAATTCACAAGCTCTTCGTCCAACTTTCACCTCCCCACCTTTCCTCAACCAAGCTAACTTGTAAGATTTCGGATGTTTCTCTGTCTTCAATGATAACTTCTTCACGGCTTCTGTAGAGATAATATTATCACAGCTTCCTGTATCGATAACAAACTTGCAAACCCTTCCCAAGATAGTGCATGTCGATTGAAAGATTTTACTCCTCAACCAGCTAGTTTCCTCCTCCTGTTTTGGTGTTAAACACGACCTCTTCATCATCAATGAATACCCTTCATCTCCCGAGACATTCTCTTCCTCCTCATCATGTAGTGAATTAGAACAGTCAGCTTCTACCTCATCTTCCTCTGCCTCAGCAATCATCGTTCGCTTCTTTGGCTTCGTACATTCATTGCTTTTGTGACCCATCTCCTGACAATTGAAACATTTGATACCACTATTGATTCTGGTCTTAGCAACTTCATTAACAACTGGTTTTGCAACAGCCTTTGAAACATTCGCATTGCTACTAGCCCCTTTTGTTGGATTGTTAGAATTTGTAAACACACCACCACCTCTCCTTCCTTGCTTCTCCCAAGCTAGAGCCTTTTGATGTGCTTCAGCCATAGATCTGGGATCAAACATATTCACCATGTCTTGTATCTGCATTCTCAACCCTCCAACAAATCTAGCTGTCAACTGCTCCTCCGTCTCCATGATGTCATTCCTTGCAATTAGCTGATAGAACTCATCCGCATAATCGTTTACAGACTTCGTTCCCTGTCTCAGATTCTGCAATCGCTGATACATAAGAGATTGATAGTTATACGACAAGAATGTAGCTTTCATCAACTTCTTCATCTTATCCCAAGATTCAATCTTTGACTTTCCCATCCTTTCCCGCATAAGTTTAGTTTGCTGCCACCATGCCATAGCTCTCCCTTTCAAACGAGTAGCAACCAACTTCACTCTCCGATGCTCGGGAACTTCCTTAAAGTCAAAAATCTCTTCAACATTAGACAACCAATCCAAAAATTCCTCAGCCACCATTCCACCCTTGAATTCTGGAATTTCAGTTTTCATCCCCGACTCCCATCGTCGATCATCTTTAAAATCTCGATGTCGACTTCCTCCTTGGCCATAATCTTGATAACGAAAACTTCCTCTATCATCATCTTCATCAACAACAGATGTACTTCGATAACGATCTCGACCTCCCTCATTTCTATGATTTCGCATATCCCATCCACTTTGTCTATCATCATCATGGTATGGTTCATGTTCAAACTCACGTGGAGTTCTTCTCCCTTCATCTCTATACTCATGATGTTCTCTTCTTCCTCGATAAGCTTGTGGCGACACCCTCCTCGCTTCCGTAACCGATGGCGAAACTCGTTTCCTCCATGGTTCGAGATTGGCGACCTTCTTCTTTTACCTTGGTTCATATCCATCATCAATTTCTCTAACCTCCCAATACCTTCATCCAACTTCTCATTGAATTTGTTACTAATGCGTTGTTCCATTTGTTCAGCGTCTTCTCTTTTGTACAAATCTTCAACATTTTGATGACGATTGGCTCTTCTCGGTGGCATGATTGATTCTTCAAAAACTTCAATACTAAACTTTCGGCCTTGACCTTCAAAAATGATGCACGGCTTCAACTAGCTCTCGGCTCTAACTTCCCTTAGTTTGGCTTTGCTTGATGTAGCTCGGCTTCACTAACTCCTCAAATTCTTCAATAAGAATTGGCTCCAAGAATCGGCTTAGCTATGATTGGCTAAGTCTAGCTTTGATACCAAATGATGCAGCAACGGATAACAAAAATGATGATTCGGTGTAAGTAGCGATTGATGGAACAGAAGATACCGAATGGCCCAAATCCGTTGATCCAAAGATACCGGATTTTAGCTATCTCAAACACGTTGATCGCGCACGATACCGTGTTTAAAGATCTACGATTCTTCGTACGTTGATCTAGCGCACTAGATACAGTGAATTTGCTTCAGCGATCGTTGATTCAAGCGCACTTGAATATCGAAGGTGGAGATAGGAGATCACACTCAACTACCAATTGAAGAAGTGGCACAAAGCACACAAACAAATTTTATTCCAAATCAACCAACCTTACAAATGACCAACACTCCGCTATTTATAGAAGTTACAACTCAACACAACTCAATTCTGGACAACACTTAGGTCGGCAACGACCTAACAAAACACGACCTAAAAACAAAGCCACGTGACTTAACAAATACAAGTTACAACAAAACACACGACTTACAATATTTACATCACACGACCTAAGTACAATACACGCGACCTACGACTTACATATTACAATACATCAGCCTCCATCAGCAACCTAGTTTAGGTCGTTAACGACCTAACACTTCATGCGACTTAAGAAACAGCGCCTCAAGAATTCCAAGCGGCATAAGCTTCAGCGACTTATAGCAATCAACGACTTAAGCTTTGTACGCGACCTAAACCTTCGCGACCTACTCTTGAGCGACCTAAGGTCTGCTGGCCTAAGAATAGAGCTTCATGACAATCTTCCTACGACCTATCACTTGAGCGACCTATTGACACGACACGTGAATTAGGTCGTTCGCGACCTAAAAAAGCGGCATGTGAGTTAGGTCATTCGCGACCTAAAGGAGCGGCATGTGAGTTAGGTCGTTTGTGCCCTTCTTCAGCGACCTTGGACTTAGGTCGTACACGACCTAATATTGCTTCATTTTGCACTGCATGGTTAGGTCGCTCGCGACCTAGGACTTTGTTAGCTCGCATTACATCTTCGAAGTTAGGTCGCAACTCCTTATCTTGCGACCCGTTAGGTCGTTCTCGACTCAAGAATTGGTTAGGTCCCTCGCGACCTATCACTTCACCATTCTGGGCTGCATCACAAGTCTGTTCCGGGTTCGAACAGAACCGAAGGCACTTCTTACGAAGCCCTTGCAAATTCGGATAATTTTTTAATCACGTCCGGACTTCCCGTCACTAAGGGTGATCAAATCTCTATACCGAGGATCAGCCGATGCAGAGTAACTCGACGGTAATCCTTTTGTTTTCAAAAATATCCGGTCTTCAACACCGGTCATCAAATGCTATCCATATACGACGTATCACTAATTCGGAATGTGTTATATGACACAAAGGGCTTTTCTCGGCTAAACGAATAGTGAGCGCAATATTTTAAAAACATATGGATATGTGATTTCAATTAAGTCACAACTTAATAATTCAACTTCCTTTTAAATGGTTTCAATCGATTACCATTTCAAATCTTTTAAACAAAAAGATTTATTTCACAAAGTTCACCTAGTTTCACAAAAATTCATTCACAGATTTCAAAACAATTTCCGTTTCAATTGGATTAACTCGTTAAATCTTTAAAAACAAAGATTCAACTTATAGCTTTCAAAACAACTTCATTTTCGAATGGTTTAAACAAATCATCATTTTGAATCTGTTAAAAATAAACAGATTCAATTCATAGCTTTCAAAAAGAATTTATTCATAACTTGGAAAAAACCATTTTTCAATTCAATCTTGAAATTCCTTTAATTAAACTGGAATTTCATCTCTTATCTGAAAGCTTTTATTCTTTTGAAAACAAACAGTTTTCATTTTGGAAATCTGATTCATTTATAATATCTTTAATCAAAATTCCAATCATTGAATTCAATTTCAAATATTGAATTCAAATTTAAGTCAAATTATTTAAATTTCAAAACTTAACTAAGTTATTCGAAAATAAGACTTATCTTTGAAATTCCATTTCAAAAGCTTTTCACTTTAAACCCAAATTTCCAATCTCAAAATCAATTGAAATTAAAATTTCAATTTCAAAAACATCAAATTTACATCATCTGTGACTTAACCAATTTCCTCGTGGAATCCATATTTGTGTGTGTAAAAGTGTAGTCCAGGGGTTTAACATAATAGTGCAACACAATGAATCATCACAGATCAAAATACAGGATATAGTTGATAAGCGATATAAACTATAACACTTATCGTTCATGCACGGACCACAGATATATAAATATCACAGATAATAAATTACATCATAGATAATTTATCATAGATCACAACATAAATCAGGTGTATCACAAAGCATCATATATCAGGGATATCAAACAATTAAATCATCCAATACAATCTAAACATCCATAGATAAGATCACTTTAATTATCTGATTGATTCAAATCAGATTAATTTCTATGAATAAATTTACTAGTCAAGGTAAATTAATAATCAATTGATTACAAACATTTAATAAATTATCTTTTGATTAATCATTAATTAACCTCTAATTAATAATTAACTCTTAATTAATTAGAACAACTAATTAATTACTTGTAACGACCCGGAATTTTGACCAAATTAAATTGAGAATATTTAATTAATTTTAAATATTTGAACGATGATTTAATTTGTGTCCCCGATATAATTTTGAAATCCTCAATTAAATGATAAAATTTAATCGATTGAAAACTGGATAAAAATTTGAATCTTTAATTTTAAGTCGAAGAAAAATATTTCAAACGCTTGTAAAATTTATACTGATAACACTGAAGATAACCGCAGCTTCAGAAATTGATTTGGAAATAATTTGTTCAGTTTTGAAATTTTTATCGTTCGAGTCGATGTTTGAAAATAGTCAATTTTCACACAGTCTCGGAATTCGACGAAACCAGTTCCATTGGGTCCGGAATATTGTATTATTACCGGGTTTCAAATTTCGTATCGATCAAAGTTGTTATGTGACCGTACGGCGAGAAAACGCGTCGAAATTTATTTGAATTCAATTTAGATTTTTAAATTTAAAACCTTGCCGACATACACACGTTCATCTCCTTCAATCACGCAAAGAATTACGTAAAGAAATCGTGCACCCATGCCTCGTTCAGATTTTAAACATCCCTCTCCTCAGTTCTAAATCTCGAACGAAGAAGATAAAAAATGGCCGAGGCCTTCCTCACTTTGATTAATTTTAAATAACCCTCGTTCAAAACCAAATCAATGGCGACTGGAAACGATACAACATCGCGACTCATCCTTGCCCCCACGCGATATTTCTACTGCCGATTTGAAGTCTGGCTACAGTCTCAAACTCGCGTTCGAACGCGGTAGGCTCGGGGGCGATTTGATTCGCGTGGGACTGAAGAATCAGGGCGCGTTTGGTTTGTGGGGTTCGTGCGCGCGTAGGCCTAGGCGGCGAGTAGCGATAGGTATTCGAAGTGGTGATGAGGTCGCGACTCGAAGTGGGATTGTGATCGATTGAGGAGGGGCAGTAGTGGTCGAGATAGGGTTCATAAGGACGAATTTCGCGATGGGGGGGGGGAGAAGCGATCTGGAGTGGGTTCGTCGTGGTACGGTGGCGCGCGTGAGCATTTTGGAGTATTACTCGAATTTGGGTTTGTCGATGTGGGGACTGAGTTCGCGAGCAGTTCGCAAGCGGTAGGGAGGAGCTTGAGGGCGTGGTGGTTGGTGACAGCGTTCGCGAGGCGATTCGCGTTGGTCTGGGTTTGCTCGAGTTCTGAAGTCAGTAAGGTATCCTTAGTTACGATTTGATTTTGAGAGGCAATGATTTTTGTTGAGATATAAATTTTAGCAGAGAAAAAAAATAAGTTAAAAGTGAATTATTTCCAATTGTTTTAATTTAAAATTATATGAGAGTATAATTTACAGTAGGATATAATCTGTTTTTGAATTTAAATTTATAGTTAATTTATTTATTTAATTATCTTCGTTACCAAAGATTATTTAAAAAGGGAATATAATTTTAAAAGTATTGGTTAAGTTGTTATAGACAATAGTTACGTTAATTTATTTGTTTTATCTGTTTAGTTATTAAAAAGAAAATTTTTGTTAAAATTTAATTTATAGTTATTTGAATTTATAAAGGAAACTGGGTTGAAAATAAAATCATTGTATAATTAAAACTTACCAAGTTAGAAAATTGGTTATTCGATTATCTCGAATATTGATAGATTGTATAAATTATTTATACAAGGTTAAATCAAGAAATCGAGTCAGGATGGAAATGGGATTGCGAATTAAAAGCTAAGGTGAGATTTTCTCACTCAAAATTGAAAAGTGGATTTTACAGTTATTGTTTGTTGACTGTTTGGATGTGTATTAGATATAATAGGATATCTATATATATATATATATAGCAGTATTTACATATTGGCATATGTATATATTGGATTGATGATTTCCCGCCTCGTATAGCGGATGAGACCCTATTGCGCCGTTAGTAAGCGGATTTATAAAAAAACCTATATACCGCGATAATTCCGTACTGGAGCGGAATTGGTATTGTGCTAACATCTTTGGATGCAGGGAAACAGGTTGGAGGGATCCAACTGGACCCCTCACATTGATTGAATTTATTTCTATTGTGATATGAATCTGTGAATGATTATAGTGATGCTATTAATCATATTGATATTTGGAAATTGTTTGAAAGCTAAAATTTAGCTGAATGGATGTTTGACATCATTGGATCCCAAAGATAAACGAAATTGAATTTTTGAGATTCAAATAGAAAATTTCTAAGTGAATCAATTTTTGAAATTGAAGAAATTTTGAAGAAAAGAATTTAAAAGTATAAAAGCTGTTTTTATAATCTTATCGAATAAATTCCAGAATAAAGTGAAAATGCTAAATAAATGGATTTCGTAAAATAGTGATTTTAAATTGAAGAATTTAATTTAAGAATTTGGATTTTTAAATAGATTGAAAGAAACGATTGAAATTTATTTTCTTAAAAAGGAATTTATTTAAAAGAAGATAAGTTGGAAATTCAGTTTGGAATTTAATTGGTAAATTGAAATAAGTTGTGAAATCAATGTAAAATGATTTCAATTTGAAGAATCCATTTCAAAACAGAATATTGAATAATTTGAGAAAAATAAGGAATTTATTTTAGTAGTGATAAATAAAATTTGAAATCAATCTGTAATTGATTTAATATTTAGAAATGAATTTTTGAGAAATCAATATGGAAATTTTATTCAAACGTTGAAAATAAAATTAGAAATCAATATTGAGATTGATTTGGTATTGAAGCTTTTATAAAGAGAATTAAAATTTATAAAAGTTGTTATAAACCCAAAGTCACTTATTTTAATAAGTTAAATATAGAAGTTGATAAAAGAAGGTTTATAAGCCGAAGTTGTTATTAAAAAGAGAAATAGAATTTATAAACGTGCTTATAAATTCGAAATAGATTGAATGTGATAAATCTAATATAGAAGATTATTTAAGAAGATATATTCACGATTTTGAATAGCGAATTTTTATTGAAATAAAAATGTGTAGAAATGGTTGAAATGGGGTTAAGTAAATTTTATTCACGATTTTGGACAGTGAATATATTGTTAAGTAAAATGGATTCATTTTTGAAGAAGTAATATTTTAAAAAGATGAAGTTAAACATTTTAAAGGTGTTTTAAAATGTGTTATGAATCGAAAGCATAGATTTCAACATTTTTATTGTTGAAATAGGCGTTTTCGAAAATATAAGGAAATAATGGACTATAACACTGTTGTTATAGTAGATGATTTCCGAAAGGAAAATGTTTATGTAGTATTGGGATTTATATATCTATCTTAAATCCGAATCCCTATACTAGTGATTTCGAGTCGTCGTAACGATGTTTTACGCAACATTCGTTTTGACTCAAATAAATGTGTTAAAAGAATATTTTCCTTAAAGGATGAATATATACTTAATTTGATTTAAGTATATCGAATATTTTCAAGTGTTGAAAATGAATAGATTGGTGAAACACTTATTTTTAAATAAGTATGGAAATGCTTTTCCAATGAAATGAACGTTTTGAGAATTTATCTTCTTAAAGATAAATCAAAATTGAATATTGAAATCGATTTGAAAAATCGAATATCGGTAGATATTCGATAAGTATAAATTCACTATGGAATTTATAAAAAGAAATGGGGATTCGTTTTAAAAATAAATATTGATTTATTTTGAAGTGTGGAAATTTTATATCTAGTAAAGATATTTTTGAAGAATAAATAATTTGGGATAATTATTTGGAATCTGATGATGTTGCGCATCTTTATTGATAGTTAAATAACCGACTATCAATAATTACCTTTAGATAGGTATTTGTTGTGAATTGGATGAATTTGAATGCCACACTTGTTTTTTTTTAAATAATCGCTCACTATTCGGGTTAACCGGGAAAGGACCATGGGGTCGTATAACCCATCCCGAATATGTGATACGTCGTTATGAATTGCATTTGAAGACCGGTGTTGAAGACCGGATATTTTTGAAAACGGAAGGATTACCGTCGAGTTACTCTACACCGACTGATCCTCGGTTTAGAGGTTTTATCACCCTTAGTGACGGGAAGTCCTGACGTGATTGAAAATTATCCGGATGTGCAAGGGCTTCGTGAGAAGTGCCTTCGGTTCTGTTCGATCCCGGAACAGACTTGTATGGATTGTGTGTCTGACGTTACAATTTGAGATATAAAGCTGATTTCTTTCAAATACATTTCTGTTGGTGGCGGAGAATTTATTCTCTTAGCTTAACACCCTTCTCTGAGACGTACGAGCTCAGAGGTTATGTAGTTGAAATTTATCAGCGATATATCCCAATTTGGTAACGTGGCATACTGAGTGTTGCTGTGAAATGATCAGTGTTTGATCATTTGTGATATGATCATTTGTTTGATCTTATATCTTTGTGATCATAGGTTGATCATTTTGTTTGACCCAAAGCAGGGCTTTTTGTAGAAAGCGTAGCTTTGTGGACGAGACTTCGTCGAGCCTCACACCCCGGAAATGGTCGAAACAGGAAGAATGCGGCAAGGTTCTAGGGAGTAGCGCCCCTTAGTGTATGTCATTCCTTCTGGATAAAGGTGGTATCATGGTATGGAGCCCAGATACTTAACCTCTGTGGTTACTGCATTATTTTTACTATGTGGTTTGTTGCGAATCGGGGATCCTCGGGAAGATCGGTGACGATCGGGGGATGGCATACGCGTGTCAGTAGTTACCTATTTTTGCAGAGGTAACCCGGCCTTGTGTTGGCAGAGATCCGGTTAGGTTCTCGGGTCGTCTATTCCAGGGACGTACCCATCGTGGATAGGAAGTTCCTTAGCCTGACCATTTGTTGGAAATCCAAAGAAACAATACGCGACTTGTACGGTATTAGTTGTAGAACCTGCCATTTAATATGGTAGCTATAGCAAGCATACTATAATGGTACCTATGCTGGCTAAGATTTATATTCTACTTTCGAAATGTTTTCTACACTATGCACTAATAATAATATCAAAAAGAATTTGATTTTTGCGTAGTAAGCATCTTTGACTATCATAAGAAGAAATCTCCTCCAAGTCTGCGTTTGCATTGTGTGTGTGGCGGGAGGTCTTATGGTAGTTTCATTTTCCAAAAGCATTTCGAATTGATTTTAAAATTATCTTGTTGTTTATTTTAAAGTTAAACTGTTTTACGATCTCACACCAGTCACCATGACTGACTCGGAGTTTATTGTTTCCCTTCTAAACTCTGGGTGCCCACCAATTTCCACACGGGCAGTCTAGAGTTAGGTTATCAGGATATTCTGGATATTCTGGAGCTTTGGAGATAAGCTGGATTTCGAGACGTAGTATTTGTATCTGATATTATTTTATTCCGCTGTGTATTCTGTATGAGGACGAGTTTATATAACTGTCCATTGTTGTTTATTAACTCTGATGATATGATGTGATGTAATGTAATAACAGATATAACTCTTTTGTTTTTAAATGATATTCATTTATCTATTATATATTGTTCCGCTGCGATATGTGAGATTCTGATATTGTTTTCTGTTTCTGTTCTGATGTGTTTTCTGTTGTTCTTCTTCTTTCTTTCTTCTCTTTTTCTTCTATCTTCTTCTTCTTCTACTTTTTCTTTTTCTTAAAACCCTCACTATTGGAGTTTCCGGCACTCGATTGCTCGGCAGTCGATAAAGTGAGTATCGATGTCGAATTTTCGAAAGTCGAAAATTTCGGTATGTGACATTACTCCTTAATTAATAAGTATTTCTTAATCACTTTCATTAATTAATTTACCTTAATTAATTTACCTTAATTAATTATCTTAATTAATTAACCCTTAATGGTTAACTAATTAACTCTTAATTACTAAATTAATTAATCCAAATCATAAATTAATTAAATTAGTTAATTATTCATTTTAATTAACTTAGTAATCACAAATCCTTAAATCTTCATTATTTAAAGGATAAAACATTTTCTTATTAATGATCAAATTCTCATTTACAAATGCATTTGAGACATTTTGCTTTTGAATTTACTTTTACATTCTATTTCAAATTTAGATTCAAAAATAACTACAAATTTAACTTAGCAAAATTTAAAAAACACTTTAAAATATACTTTAAACATTTTAAAGTTGTTAAAACATTTTGTTTTTATAAAACTTATATTTATTTAAAACTAGGAGACAAAAGTAAATTTGAATCCACATCTTAAAATTTGGTTTAAAACTTTGTTTAAAACCCTGCCTTAAATTTTAAACTTTAAAACCCTGACAGGCTTTAAAACTGGCAACCACAAGATAACCCGAGTCTACCCT
Source organism: Allium fistulosum (assembly GCA_030737815.1). Taxonomy (NCBI): domain Eukaryota; kingdom Viridiplantae; phylum Streptophyta; class Magnoliopsida; order Asparagales; family Amaryllidaceae; genus Allium; species Allium fistulosum. Next base: position 1,117,331,312 of record CM060904.1, on the reverse strand, counting down.
AAATTTCTTCGAGTCGAACACCAGACTGCTTCGAGACAAACCCCAAACTACACGAGAAAACTCGAGACTACCATTCCTGCTCAAACCATACTCTCAGCATCCACCAGTGAAACACCATGCACATGCACATCGATCTCGATCGATTCCGAACGAGTTCGACGACGTTCCCTCGTCGACGATCATCCCCAAACTCCATCCTTATCACCAGATTCCCCTAACTCAACTCGAATTCAAAATTCGAGTTCAACCGAAACCTGTAACCCACCAACACGAACTCGCTCAAGACCTGACAACGCCCCGATGCTCGCCGCTCCGACCACCTGACAATCAACCCCTCCGGCCTCGACTTCCTCTACACTTCTACTACCCATACCCAAAACCCGGTTACTCATATGTTCCAGAGTCCTAAAAACAATCATACAAACACAATTTCAAACATACATCACCAGATTACTTAAAACATAAGTCATATGCATCAAAACAAAAAGGGTCTCATGATAACAGTTTAAAGGCAGTGACTTTACTAGATCAGAGATATTCAAAACAACAGATATGCACACTTACATAAATTCACTCAGACTTGCACAAGACATACATATAAAACAAATCATAAGCACAAAGATTTCCAGATTTATTTAAATTTTAGTTTAAAAGTTTACTCACCTGGCTTAAAATAGAAAGCTTGATTTTTTTGTTTGAAAACAGGAAAGCTTGAACTGGAATGTGAAAACTTTGCATATTTTTGTTGTTGATTCCAGAAACTTGAACAGCTTGAAACAATAAAACTAAAATGTTTGAACTGGAAACTTGAAAGCTTGGATCTTTACATTGCTTACTTGGTTTAGTAGAAGTTTTGATAAAATTGTTGTTTTGGTTGAAACTTTGTCTTGTTTAAAACATTTAGAACTGGAATTGCTAAGTCTTTTGTATATGAAATGAAATGAGGTAAGTTGATAAATAAAACAAGTAAAGAGAATTGTTTATTGTCCAGGTACACAACAATTCAGAGATTTTTATTTTCTTTCCTTGGGCTGATATGAGATGTCTTGTGTACTAGTGATATAGCATTAAATGCTTGTCTCCTATGTATACAAACTTATCTTACAATTCAAATTTCGTATGTACTTACAAATCTTACGTATGTTTATTTTTGTTTGACTTAGATTCTTAGCATACTTATCCTATATCTATTCGTATATATTGATATGATTTTTCCCTGCCAACAAATCTTACAGCTACATATATACAAAGCTTGGCACATTTTCTCTTATTTTTATAAACGTATTTTATTTGCCTTTGTACTATATAGATATGAAGTTGTTCTAGTCATTGTATTGGTTTATTACTTATGTATACATGTGTGAATGACAAATGGTAGCTTTCCATCTATCGATTAATTTCACAATTTAATTTAAAAATTAAATTAATTATCAATTTAAATTAAATTAAAATCCGGTGTTGTTACAGAAGACATCTTAAAGATGATGGAATTGGAGATGGAGCTCTCAACTATTTTGTTCGGTCCTAGAACGAACTTGTATGGATGATTGCTGATATTGCATTGTGCTTGGAAGATAGTGCTAGCATTCCAAGTGGGAAGTTCTATATAAAATGGTAAAACATAGCCTCGAGCCTTATCAACCGGAAAATGACAAAAATCGGGCATGCGGCAGGGCCAAATGAGTTGCTCCCATTAGGGTATGGTCATTCCAAATCTAGATCGGTTACTATCTATTCATGTACACTTCGGGGCCCAAAGTGGGGTGATCATATTCGGTACTACTAGTCAAGTGGTAGGCCAGTTCTGTGTGGCAGGGGTACAAGATGTTCTTGTTTGACCCCGGTGCATTTATCTAGAGATGTACCTTCGGAAGGTAGTTCCTTACCTTGTCATAGTATGGAATCCATTTTCCAATACGAGCCTTCGGTTTTGGTTGTAGAACCAAGTATGCTGGAATTTGATTAATGTAACAATTTCGGCTAAGATTAATAAGTATTTGTAATTGGACACTAATTATAATACCAGAGAATTTCATATGAAATTTTTTGGTTATCGTAAGGTAAAAACCCATCCGTGTTTATGTACGGCGTGGTCTTACGAGATACCTTTGATTTACTTTTGAGAGGTTTCTACAACTTTAAAAGTCCAATTGGGTGTGTTTTTCTCATGCTGGTTTTCCAGACTGACTCGAGCGTTATTTTATTATAATACTCAGGTCAGACCAAGTATATTTACAGTTTACTTTGGATGTATTGGAGCTCGAGAGATGGGTTGGAGGTCTTCAAGTCGTATTTACATATATGTTTTATTTCTGCTGTTTTGTTCTTGAAATCATCAACATTTGTGAGGATAGGCCGTTATAACTGTCCAGGCTGATGATAGTGAATTGTTGTTGAATTTGATGAATGTATGTATATAACAGTTTCTCTCTGTAAAGATCATTGATATTATATTATATATTGTTCCACTGCGATTGTGAGATTCTATGTTGTTTTAATATCTTTTTTCTTCTTCTCTTCTCTTCTTCTTTCTTCTTCTTTCACATAATTATCAGTCTTTCCATTCACTTTGGGTTGGAAATTTATGGTTTATTGTTAGCTTGAATGGTACGGATTGGTGGGTCGTTACACTTAGCATTAGAGCTTAGGTTGAGCGAACACCTAGACTTTGGTTGGAAATTTCAACTTTGAGATAGGGTAAGCGAGACCCTAGGATGAGTTTGAGCGTATAGATATGAATACGTATTTTTTAGTGATTATAAGAATATTTTATGTTGTATCAATTTATCTGTTGAGTGGCTTATGAATCCAGGTTAATACGTGTGACGCCATGATATCGATTGGGGTTTCTAAACACTTAAACAAGGCAAACCGACACAATATTGTTTTATAAGAGGGTAAATGAAATAATGTTACCTAAATTATATGTTATATATAATGGAATAATTTTCAGAAATTATTATAGTTATAAATGGAGTGTTTGGTTATTGGCGAATGATAATATTAGATTATTATCATTTGTTGTTGTTCTAATAAAAGTTGTCGTTGTTATACTCTAAACAAAGATAAACAACTATAAATTGAGTTATATATGAAAGTGAATTTATAAGTATGAATTATAGATTATTGATTATACTTAAAATAATCAACGTTTGTAAAATAATATCACATAAGAAGTGATATTTTATAAATAAGATTTATAAGCATGATTTATAAACGGAAAGTAAAGTAAATTGACTAAGTATACTTATAATATGATTTATTAATAAAATTGGATTTAAAAAAAGAAATTTGAGGATTTAAATCCTAGTGGTTTGAAAATGGTTTTTAAAAAGTTTTAGAAAAATAATAATAGTATTAGTTTGAAAATACTTTGGTTAGAAATATTTTAAATGGAATTAAAAAGAAATAGACAGCACTAAACTCACTTTAGTCGCTGGCAAAATAATTTTGGCGATGGCTGCAACATCATCGAAATTCATTTTTAAGTTTCTAAGTGATGGATTGCTACCATTGAAGTACAGTTTTGGTAAAACAAATTATTCTAGACTTTGGAAGTGTAAGATATAAAGGAGTTATGTATATATATATATATATGATTTCAAAATGAGTTGAAATAAAACCGGGTGTTTAAAATCCTGAATATTTCTATCTAAATGTTTTTGAGAAGCATTAGATATTAAGTTTTAGAACTTTGAAGGTGGTATAGATAAGAAATAAGTTTACAACTTATGAATTGAAAGGGACAAGTTAAAAAAATTTCTAAATTTGTTGGATATGGATTTTAAAGAATGAAAATCATAAATTGAGATGGGTAATTAAATTTAACTTAAGTTAAGTTAAATGAGATTATTTTTGAAATAAAATTTAACTCAAGTGGGGTAATGAGATGAATTAAATGAATTGAATTTGATTTGCAATGAATTAATGAAATATGAACTTGAGTTGGGGAATAAAATACTACTTATGTTGTGGAATGAATATGAATTTGAGTTGCAAAGTGAATTGAATATGGTTGAATGTTGTTTAATAGAATTGAATATGAACTTAAGTTATGAATTGAAAATAAACATTAGAAATGTTGTATAAAATGTTTAAAATGAACTTAAGTAAATAATTTTATGGAATGGTTGTTAAGTGTTGTTAGTATTAAAGAAAATATGCTAAGTAAATTGAATGTGGTATGAAATGTTGTTAAACATAATGTGAATAATTGGGTGTGAACCAGTGAATGTAAATGGATCGAGTGTAAATAAAGTGAATGTAAATGATTGGATGTTAATTAATTGAATGCTAGAAAAATGAAGGTGAATAAATTGAAAGTGAATCAATTGCATGTTAATAAGAAATGAAAGTGTATAAATTAGATGTCGACATTTGAAAATGCAAATAGATATGATGGTAAATAAATTGGATGGATATTATGTGTTGGATGATTTCTCTTGTTATATATGTTTCATTTTCATAAGTTTATTGTATAGTCTATGTTATATAGTGATATTATTTTCTGTATACATGTTCTCATTATTTGCTGAGTGATTAGTGGGTGCGGATAGCATATGCTTCGCATTTGGAGCTCGCTTTTGCATTATATTGGTTGTATATGCCTGTTATTAGTTTTCAAAATCAGGTAGGATTTCCAAGTAAAGGGGGTTTAGATCTTCAATTACTTCAATTCTAATTTTATTCCTCTCTAGTTTCTGATTCTAAATCTAATCTAACCTATATATACAGTCTGCTTGTTGTATATCCCAAAAGGAGAAGGTCTAAAAGGAAAAATAGGAGTGGTGTGAATCAAATCTAATTAAGATGCAAGCAATTATCTATGAGTGGAAATTTCAGTCTTTCCATTTTAGTAATTATGTAGTATTTTTTTTGGATATGATATATGCCTTGGGAAATTTTGGTAAACGAAAACATAATACTAAAACCACCAGAATTTCCCCAAGTAAATGTCAATTTATGAATAGGTTGGAATTTAAATTGTCTTGTATTAATATAATATAATCGGATATGTGTTTGAGATTTAAGCAAATTATAATATATTCCACTTCATCTCTTTTGATTTCTCTTGTAGTGCTAAAGGAGTCTAAAAATAAATAATGTTAGAAATGGAGTGCAAAGTTTGAATTTGACTATTTGTAATTTGCACCGTCTATTTCCATAAATTTAATAAATACGAGTCATGTTTTCATCCAAGGTGGTAATTGCAAAAGTTGAATAGAATATAAAAGGTTTTAATTGAAAGATTTGTTCCCTAAAATAGAGGCGTTAATTATATTATATTAATATGAGATAAGTTTAGCATTATTCCTTTTTTTATATACAAGTCTAGTTGCATTGGCTAAGAGTATTAACTATTTTTGTTTGGAGCTTGGGACTTATAATAGTTTGACAATTTAATTAATTTGGTAAGCGAATTTATTTGTGTTTGATTACGAATATTTATTTGAACCTTAGATCTCGTGCATATATATTATTATTAACGTATTAATAATGGCGCGTTGAATATAATAATAGGTTAGTAAATAGCATTAAATATCTTAAGAAGGAAGTTAATGATAATTGATGCAGCGCAGAATGTTGAAGGCATAAGTCGTTCACGACCTAAGGAGTTTATAGGTCGTTCATGACCTAACAAGGTAGAAGTGATGAACGAGTCATGACCTAATGATGAAGAACGAGTTGACTGTGTCAAGTTACGACCTAAGGAAGCATGGGAGCAGGAGCTACGACTTAACTGGAAACCAGGGGAAGGAGTTAACTCGAGTTCGCGACCTAACGAAGGTTTTAAGTCGTCCCAGGGACTTAGTATAACTCGGCAGCGACCTAGTGAAAGCACACGACTTAACGAAGCTGAAGGTATAAGTCGTCCACGACTTAACAAAGGGCATGAAGAGGAAGCGAGTTACGACCTAGAAGGATTAACTCGTGAGTCGCGGAAGTTTAACTCGTGAAGTTCTTAAGTCGTAAGTCGCGTGAAGCCTGGTGCCGTTGATTCTTCTGCGAGTTAATCTAAACCATTGATTTCCTTAAGTCGTTGATGCCGCCTGTTTTTAAGTCGCTGAAGCCTGGTGCCGTTGATTCTTCTGCGAGTTAATCTCTGCCGTTGGTTGTTAAGTCGTAAAGCGTATGAGTCTTATGTCGTTAGGTCATCTACGACCTAAGTGTTGTAATAAGTCTGTATATTTTTGTAAGTCGTAGAACACATTTGTTTAAAGTCGTAAGTCGTGGTGATTGTGTTGTAATATGCTAAGTCGTAAACGACTTATGGTGAGTCGTCTGTTTTGAGTTGTTTACTTTTGAGTCATTTCTTTTGAGTCGTAAGTCGTGTACGACTTATGTTGAGTCGGAGTCTTTGTTAAGTCGGAAACGACTTAGGAGTTAGTGAAATTTCTGTTGTAAAGTTGTTCGCCTATAAATAGGCCGTGAGTCTCATTTGTAAAGGTTGTTGAATATTGAATAAAATTCTCTTTTGTTTGCTTTGTGCTTTCAATTTCAATTGGTAGTCGAGTGTATCTCCTATCTCCACTTACGTCATTCGAGTGCGCTCGAATCATCGTTTGTTGAAGCCGATTCACGGTATCTTGTGCGCAAGATCAACGTCGAAGAATCGTAGATCTCTTTCCCGGTATCTTCAGATCAACGAGTCAGAGATAGCTAAGAATTCGGTATCTTCGGATCAACGAATTCGGGCATTTCAGTATCCATCAATCCATCGATTGCTACATTCAACGATCTACATTGTTTTTGTAATATCCACTGCGTCATTTGGTATCAGAGCCTGTTCTAGCCAATCATAGCTAGATCGAGACTTGGAGCCTATTCATTTTGAAGTTTGAAGTGTAGATTTGAACACGGCCGAGAGTTTGAAGCATTGGGTCGTGCATTACTTTGAAGATTGAAGTTCGGATCTATCTTGTTTCGAGAATTTTGTTCATCGTGTTCTTCGCGATTTGCAACAAAAGTTGAATTTTCGATCCATTTCATTTTGGATCAAAGTTCGAATTGTGTTTGAATTTGAAGAGTTTGTAAAGTTTCAAGTATGCCGCCAAGGAGAGCTAATCGACATCAAAACGTTGAAGCTTTGTATCGAAGAGAAGAGGCTGATGAGATGGAGCAAAGAATCAATGAAAACTTTAGTGAAAAGCTTAACGAAGGAATTGGCCGGTTAGAGAAGATGATGTTAGAGATGAATCAAAATCGGAGAAGGGTTTCACCTGAATCTAACCATGGGGGTAGTAGAGTCTCGCCACATTCCAATCGAGACAGAAGTGTTGAAAATGATCAAGGGCGTGGGAGGAACGTGAATGATCGTGAACGGAGGAATGTAGATAGAAGGGATGATGGTGGTAGACGTGAAGGTAGTAGAGATGTGGGTGGACGAGATAGACAACGATATACATCTGATTTTGAAGAGGAGTATGATGGTGGTAGTGTTCGAGGACAAGGACGAGGACAAGGAAGAAATTACTCTGAGTATGATCACAAGTGGGAGTCGGGGATGAAGACTGAAATTCCTGAATTCAAAGGTGGTATGCAAGCGGAGGAGTTTCTAGATTGGATGGCTAATGTCGAGGAGATTTTTGACTTCAAAGAAGTTCCAGAACATCGTAGAGTGAAGTTGGTTGCTACGAGGCTGAGGGGTAGAGCTTTGGCGTGGTGGCAGCAAACCAAACTTACACGTGATCGGATGGGAAAGTCAAAAGTTGAACCTTGGGAGAAGATGAAGAAATTGATGAAAGCAACGTTCTTACCATACAATTATCAATCTTTGATGTATCAACGTTTGCAGAACTTGAGGCAGGGCACGAAGACAGTTAATGACTATGCTGATGAATTCTATCAACTTATTGCAAGGAATGATATTATGGAAACGGAAGAGCAGCTGACATCTAGATTCATTGGGGGATTGAGAATGCAGATTCAGGATATGGTTAATATGTTCGATCCAAGATCTGTGGCAGAAGCACATCAGAAAGCGTTGGCTTGGGAAAAGCAAGGGAGACGAGGAGGTGGTGTGTTTACTAATTCCAACAATCAAGTGAAGGGTGTTAGTGGAAGTTCTAATGTTTCTAAACCTATCAGTAAACCAGTGGTGAAGGAGGCTGAGAAGGCAAGGGTTAACAATGGTTTCAAGTGTTACAATTGTCAGGAATTGGGTCATAAAAGCAGTGAGTGTCCAAAGCCAAAGAAGAGAACCATGATTGCAGAAGTTGAGGATGAGGATGTTGATGGAGATTGTTCTAGTCCAGTTGAGGAGGATGAACAGGATATTGCGTCAGGAGATGAAGGTTGTAATCTAATGCTGAGGAGATCGTGTTTAACACCGAAGCAGGAAGAAGCTAGTTGGTTGAGGAGTAATATCTTTCAGTCGACATGTACTATTCTGGGGAAGGTGTGTAAGTTTGTGATTGACGCAGGAAGCTGTGATAATATTATCTCAACCGAGGCTGTGACAAAATTGAAGTTGAAGACAGAGAAACATCCGAATCCATACAAGTTAGCATGGTTGAGAAAAGGAGGAGAGGTGAAAGTGGATAGACGAGTTCGTGTTCCATTCTCTATTGGGAAGAAATACAAAGATGAAATATGGTGTGATGTAGTAGAGATGGATGTTTGCCACTTGCTTTTGGGAAGACCATGGCAGTATGATCGAGCAGTACAACATGACGGTCGGACCAATAGCTACAGTTTTATGTTTAAAGGCACGAAGATTATCTTAGTTTCAAAGAAGAGACAACCGGGAGAAAGTAAGTCAGAAGAGATTGAAGAGTTGAAAACCTTATTATCTCTGAAGGAGTTTGTTAGAGAAGTTGAGGAAGAGCCGGAAGTATTCTTGTTGATTGGACGAGAGAGCGGTGAAGAGGTTGAAATTCCAGAAGAAGTTAAACCAGTTTTGAAAGAATTTGATGATGTATTCCCAGATGAGTTACCAAAGGAGTTACCGCCTTTGAGAGACATACAACATCAAATCGATTTTGTTCCGGGAGCAGTTTTGCCACACAGACCACATTATCGAATGAGTCCGAAGGAACATGAAGAGTTGCGGAGGCAGGTAGAGGAATTGCTTGAACAGGGGCGTGTGCAGGAGAGTTTAAGTCCTTGTGCTGTACCAGCTTTATTGGTACCCAAAAAGGATGGAACGTGGAGGATGTGCACTGATAGTAGAGCATTGAATAAGATCACAGTCAGATAAAGATTTCTGATGCCGAGGCTTGATGATTTATTGGATCAAATCAGTGGGTCCGTAATCTTTTCTAAGATTGACTTGAAGAGCGGTTATCATCAGATTCGCATTAGACCAGGGGACGAATGGAAGACAACATTCAAGACGAGGGAAGGCTTGTATGAATGGATGGTAATGCCGTTTGGTCTATCGAATGCACCGAGTACATTCATGAGGGTGATGAACCAAATTTTCAGACCGTACATTGGGAAATTTGTGGTGGTTTACTTTGATGATATTCTGATCTACAGTGCTAGTACAGAAGAGCATGTTCAACATTTGAAGAAAGTGTTAATTATTCTTCGTGAATAACAATTCTATGCTGCTACAAAGAAGTGTGTTTTTATGGCGAGGAGTGTTTTATTTTTGGGGTATGTTGTATCGGAGGAAGGAATACAGGTTGACCAAAGTAAAACCGAAGCTATCAGAGATTGGCCGCAACCCAAGACGATAACGGAAGTGCGTAGTTTTCACGGGTTGGCTTCATTTTATCGAAGGTTCATCCCACACTTTAGTAGTGTGATGGCACCTGTGACTGATTGTATGAAGGGTAAACAATTTACATGGACGGAGGAAGCAGGAGTTGCTTTTGAACGAATCAAGGAATTGTTGACGACAGCACCAATTCTAGCATTACCTGATTTTCAGTTGTTGTTTGAACTACATACTGATGCATCGAAGGTTGGGATTGGAGGAGTGTTGAGTCAAAGGGGTCGTCCTATTGCCTATTTCAGTGAGAAGTTGTCAGGAGCGAAGATGCGATACAGTACATATGATGTGGAGTTTTATGCTGTTGTGTAAGCTATTAAACACTGGAGGCATTATCTATTTCAGAAAGAGTTTTTTCTGTATACTGATCATGAAGCATTAAAGCATTTGCAAGGGCAAGATAAGATTTCAGCGAGACATGCATCATGGATTGCATATCTGCAACAGTTTACTTTCGTTGTGAAGCACAAATCAGGGGTGACGAATCGAGTGGCCGATGCTTTAAGTAGAAGGAGTCATTTGTTGACAATGATGAAAGTTGAAGTGACTGGTTTCGAATTATTGCCGGAGCAGATTGCAAAAGACTCTTATTTTAAGAAATTTGTTGAAAGGGACAATGAAGGGAAGACTGATGAGTTTATGATGGTTAATGGTTTTCTTTTTAAAGGAAATCGATTGTGCATACCGGAGGGTAGTCTGAGAATGATGATTATCAAGGAGTTACACGACGAGGGACATGTTGGGAGAGACCGTACCTTACAGTTGATTTCACAGTCCTACTTTTGGCCATCGATGAGGAAAGAAGTAGAGAGGTTTGTGGAGCGTTGTCATATTTGTCAGGTTTCGAAAGGAACTGCGACTAATGCTGGTTTATATATGCCGTTACCCGTGCCTATAAAACCATGGGTGGATATCAGTATGGACTTTGTGTTGGGGTTGCCGAGAACGCAGCGTGGTAATGATTCCATTTATGTGGTGGTTGACAGATTTTCGAAAATGGCACATTTTATTGCTTGTAAGAAGACGGCGGATGATGTTCATGTTGCACAGTTGTTTTTCAAGGAGATCTATCGACTTCATGGATTGCCAGAATCTATTGTGTCAGATAGAGATACTCGATTTTTGAGTCACTTTTGGTTAAGTCTGTGGAAGATGGTGGGAACGAAGTTGAACTTTAGCAGCGCTTATCATCCGCAGACAGATGGACAGACTGAGGTGGTAAACAGATCATTGGGAAACTTGCTGAGGTGTCTTGTACAAGATAATCTGAAGAGTTGGGATGTGAAGTTATGCCAGGCAGAGTTTGCTCATAATCATGCTGTGAATCGAAGTACTGGGTTCAGTCCATTTCAGATAGTATATTCAAGCTTACCTAAGGGACCATTGGATTTAACGGTAGTGCCACAATCAAAGAAGACAGTTAAGAAAGCTGCTGATTTTGTTGAAGGGTTGACGGAATGTCATAAAGTCGTTCAGGAACGATTGGGGAAAGCAAATGAGAAATATAAACGATCTGCAGACTTGAAACGAAGGAATGTTAAATTTCATGAAGGAGACTTGGTTTATGCAGTGTTAACAAAAGATCGTTTTCCAGTGGGCACTTATAACAAGTTGAAAGCTAGAAAAATCGGTCCGGTGGAAGTTGTGAAGCGAATTAATGAAAATGCTTACAAATTGAAACTGCCAGATGATGTGTATACGTCTGACGTTTTCAATGTTAAACATCTTATACCATATCATGGGGATGAGTCTATTATAGAAGAAGAGGGTGCAAATTCGAGGTCGAATTTTTCTTAACCTAGGGAGGATGATGCAGCGCAGAATGTTGAAGGCATAAGTCGTTCACGACCTAAGGAGTTTATAGGTCGTTCACGACCTAACAAGGTAGAAGTGATGAACGAGTCACGACCTAATGATGAAGAACGAGTTGACTGTGTCAAGTTACGACCTAAGGAAGCATGGGAGCAGGAGCTACGACTTAACTGGAAACTAGGGGAAGGAGTTAACTCGAGTTCGCGACCTAACGAAGGTTTTAAGTCGTCCCAGCGACTTAGTATAACTCGGCAGCGACCTAGTGAAAGCACACGACTTAACGAAGCTGAAGGTATAAGTCGTCCACGACTTAACAAAAGGCATGAAGAGGAAGCGAGTTACGACCTAGAAGGATTAACTCGTGAGTCACGGAAGTTTAACTCGTGAAGTTCTTAAGTCGTAAGTCGCGTGAAGCCTGGTGCCGTTGATTCTTCTGCAAGTTAATCAAAACCATTGATTTCCTTAAGTCGTTGATGCCGCCTGTTTTTAAGTCGCTGAAGCCTGGTGCCGTTGATTCTTCTGCGAGTTAATCTTTGCCGTTGGTTGTTAAGTCGTAAAGCGTATGAGTCTTATGTCGTTAGGTCATCTACGACCTAAGTGTTGTAATAAGTCTGTATATTTTTGTAAGTCGTAGAACACATTTGTTTAAAGTCGTAAGTCGTGGTGATTGTGTTGTAATCTGCTAAGTCGTAAACGACTTATGGTGAGTCGTCTGTTTTGAGTTGTTTACTTTTGAGTCATTTCTTTTGAGTCGTAAGTCGTGTACGACTTATGTTGAGTCGGAGTCTTTGTTAAGTCGGAAATGACTTAGGAGTTAGTGAAATTTCTGTTGTAAAGTTGTTCGCCTATAAATAGGCCGTGAGTCTCATTTGTAAAGGTTGTTGAATATTGAATAAAATTCTCTTTTGTTAGCTTTGTGCTTTCAATTTCAATTGGTAGTCGAGTGTATCTCCTATCTCCACTTACGTCATTCGAGTGCGCTCGAATCATCGTTTGTTGAAGTTGATTCACGGTATCTTGTGCGCAAGATCAACGTCGAAGAATCGTAGATCTCTTTCCCGGTATCTTCGGATCAACGAGTCAGAGATAGCTAATAATTCGGTATCTTCGGATCAACGAATTCGGGCATTTCAGTATCCATCAATCCATCGATTGCTACATTCAACGATCTACATTGTTTTTGTAATATCCGCTGCGTCAATAATTATGGAATTTAATCCATAATAAAAGGCGTAATAAGGGGTTTCCATTATATGCCTTAAGTATTGATTCTGGTGAGATAGTATATATACAATTAGTGTATATATAATAGTATGTTAAGGGAAAGGAAGTGTGACTAAGTTATAAGGATGTGAGGTCAGTCTAAAGTACACAGAAGTCTGCCTAGTTAAATTTGGCTACCAGCAATGTAACTTTGGGGACAGAAGTGAAACATTGCCTATAATAAATAACCTTGGCGGGTGCAAGGTTAGTCTCAGTTCTGTAGGGTAAGTGTGCCCAACTAATCTGACTACCTATACCTATCAAATGGTCGGACTAATCTGAGACGATACAGTTTGGTTTAGGGGTCATAGTCACATTTTAGATATGGTAGGTTGGAGATCTTTGAAGGGGTCCGCTTCTTGTTTGGGGGTATTAGGTGACTACTTTATGGTCCGCCTCTTTTCCATATAAGAAGTATTAAGTGACCTATGGGATTTCTTACGATGTCAGCCGGGAAGAACAACATAGGGACCCGGCTTGGGTTAGGTATTAAATGATGGCAACCTGCCTATTTTATAGGCATTAAATGGTCAGAGTCTGTCTAGTTCCCATTAAAAGGTATTAAATGGTTTGGTTGCTTTCTCTTACATTGTTAACGATAATTACATTAGAGTTTTGGAATCAGACTAGAAGAGCCTTTGGGATTAAGGTAGAAGTTTTTGGTATGATATAATTTTAAATACATAAGACATATTACTTATCTAGATGATACTGCCCAAACACTATTTTGGTTAAGCCTAAGATTTTCATTTACTAGACATTTTTTGTTCTGACTCCTTCCTCAATAAAACATAAAGGTTAGAGGAGACCGTGCTAATTTAGGAGACGAAGGTGGAGATGAAGACTTGTGGTAGTTATCTATCTATTTATGATTTTTAAATATTTTTAATGTACCCAGTTCAAACCATTATGTTATTTCGAAATATTGTACTATGGAGGTTTTATGTAGACATGTGTGAGATTTGGTGATAAAATGTTATGTTTCTTAAATGGTTTTCTTTTATGAAAGGTGTACTTGTTTTTGATATTATATTTTATTCCATTCCGCTGTGAGATTCTGAAAGTATAGATAGATAGCTCTGTGCACTATGTATTGTTCTATCTTTATCAACCTGACAGCTCATTTTAAGATGGGCTTAAGGTTCGACAGGCATTGATTGGATCAAAAGTTAGGCCCATTTTGAAGCGGGTTGTTACATTTGGTATTGGAGCTTAGGTTACCCAATCAACGGGGATAGGTATATGTATGAGTGGCATACTTATTATTTTTGAAAGTATGTCCCAAAAAACCCTACTATATAGAACTATGTATATATGCATATTTGAACTTACTCTATGATTTCCGACTATAGAAGTAGTCGCGAACATATTTTAAAAAGATGAGTGAGGTGACTCTGGGTTGGAAAAGTAAATAGAGTTAAAATTATACTTCAACCCCGATTACCTATAGGGTAGAGTTCGTATCGTAAGGAATGTAGATGGAAAATGTTGTAACTCTAAAATTAATAGGACGATAAATGTATGATAAATGGGGATTTACAAAAATTTAATAAGGACATAAATGGACCGATTAAAAAGATTATTAAGGTAATTGTGAAGAGATAAGGAAGTTATAATAGGAAAAATTAGGATGAATAAATAAATGTCTTTAGAAATTGTGTGGTTAGAATATCATTGATTACAGACAATCAATGTTTATAGAAATAGCGCATAGACATGTTAGGTAGCAATTAAATATTATAAGGTGGTTGTGACACTCCGCACATCTAGGCACCCCGGAAATCGGATACGACTAGAAACACGAATGGTCGGGTGAAATAAAAATCCATAACATAGCACAGAGACTAAGGCAACAACATAAAATGATCAAAATATTACAGCGGAAGAAAACTTTCACTAATTATAAATTAATAGCAAGACAGCTTCATTAAAAACAACATTATCCCATTTATTTCTGAAACCAAAAGTACCAAATAGTCTCCACCAAAACATAAAACATAACAAAGTTCACAATATAGGTCCCCATATATAGAGTAAAGTATGAAAAAGAGAAACGAAGTACATGAAACAAAAGAAACAAAAGCTAAAGATAACAACTGCTCCAATGACCCTCCAAGTTGCAAAGAACTGCAACCTAGACATGCCTCCTGTGATTTGGGGAAAATAGGAAAAATAGCAATGGGTCAGACATAAAGTAAGGTGAATGAGAAATAAAATGAAGCGGAAAGAATAAAACAGTTTAATTCCAGGTCTTCCTCGCAGAGGGTGAATAATATAATGTAGTGAATCCTTCTTAGATACAGTTCCCAAGAAGCCAAAGTCCGTGGTCACTCTAGGTAAGTCAACCATACAGTAATACTAAACGTCAATCACCTGTCGAACCTGCTGTCCTTACCTATCCACGTGCTACAACATGAAAGTCATGCTCTTCACCCATGCACTGTGACTAAATGCCTCTTACGTCTGATCGGCGCCAACTCAAAAAACCTCGTAGGACCCCGAAGTTGCGCTCAGGCTCCGCCAAACTGGACTCCTATCCTCATGTCTCCTCGGTCACCAACGTGGACTTGCCCCTATACAAAGTGTCGGTCCTCCGAAAGAGCGCCCGCAGCTGGGTCGGCTGCGCAAAATCCTCCAACGATCTGCCTAAAGAAGCCTACGTCGGAGCACACTTGTCCTGTTCCGTCCACATCGATCTGCCTGAAGAAGCTTACGATTGCGGATGCTATCTATCCTACGTACTAGCAACCTATGAAAGGTAACAAACATCCTTGCGAACCAACTTGCCCGCTCCTAGTACAAACAACCAAAACTATATTTTGGTCTTAGCTGCATGAAACACATATCTAGACCTTTACAAGGTCTACCTACCAAATCGCTTCCAGATTAATTAATTTTACCATTACTGTTTACATACTATTTATTTCCATTAATCGACTTTAGGCCATTTTTACATCCGATTTGGTTATTTCACAATTTCCCTTTTTCTTACATAAATTGTATTTCAATTTCACGTCCGTTCAGTCCGTATGGTTTGTTTGTAATTTTTATGCCATTTTGTTACAGATTTACACTAGCCTTTAAGGTCCATTTAATTTACATTTTTTTCCACCCTAATTTACGTTCTCCTTTTAGAGATTTAATATGTACAAAATTTTTATCCAATAGCCACAAACCATTTAATTACATAAACTTCCACTTTTACATTTTTAGGCCACATATGAAACAAATAATTATGCCAATTAGACTTCCCAATTTTGTTCCAAAACCATATTCAAAATTATGTAATTATATCAATCAAAACCATAATTTTATTCAAGTAACATATTCTGAATTTATTCAACTAACATGTTCTACCATTAGAAATAACAATTCTAATTCAATTTAATCAAACTAATCTTATTTACGCCATAGAACGTGAATAACAATTTGTTTGTTCCAAATTTCAACCCAAACATGAATTAGAATTGAGAAGTGGAAGAAGAAGAAGATACAATAATTTACATAAATTTCAATCTTATTTATGCCATAAGACGTGATTAGATAATTTATATGTCCCATATTTTAAACCAAACATGAATTAGATTTGAGAAGTGGAAGAAGAAGAAGAAGTTGCAATAATTTACATATATTCTTAATTAATAACAGAAATTAATTCATAATAACGTGCAAGAAAAGAACTGAAATTGAACTACTTTATTTTTCTATTTCATATTAATTCTCACTCACCTGATACTTGAGCTTGAAAAAATTTGAAAAAAGCTTTGCTTTAATCTTTCTCCCTTTGATTCTTCTAAATTCTCCAAATTGCTTGAATATATATAGATAATTTAATTCGGTAGAGATTTGTTTATTTAGTAGAGAAAAGGAGGAAGAATAATACACACTAATTTTACTGTAGAATTATGGCGACTGCTGAATAAAAGATTAGGTTTAGGTTAGATTGTTTAAGTGAATATAATCTATGAGATTATTTTAGATTAAATCTAGTTCTTCCATACACTTAATGGTTATCCATTCTAGCCCATACACATCACTCAACCAATAAAATTTAGCCATCTCATCCTATTATATCACTGGAGCGAATGGGAAGCCGCCACATGTTAGAAACAATGCTGAAATACGTAGGAAAATTGCTGGAAACGAACCGGCTAAAAAAAACATCGCTCCAGATTTTGGGCGACCACGGGACTTGATCCCTGGTCACTAAGTAAGTCAACATGCGTCTTTACCACTATACCAAATGCGCTTTTATTTTCTTTTTAATTATATTTCCCATAAAATATCAAGGTGTTACAGTGGTATAGTTGTAAACATCCGAAAGTAAGGGATGATAGGAGAAAAGCAAGTTCCAGTAAGAAGGTGTACACTAATCACCATGAGAAGATAACCAGATTTTATAAAGATTAAGTAGGAAAGAAGAAGAAAGCATAATAGAAAGGACAATTATAGTTCATTCCTAAATCCACCCCATGTGAAGGAATTTGATAATAAGGTTTTCGGAAACTTCCATGAAATGTTTTGAATGGGTTTTCAAAAAATTTGTCGAGTTGAAATTTTTTGAACGAAAAAGGGTTAATGGTAAATAAGGGTTTTTAATTTTTGAAACACTTAGTCTAAAAAATTTGGTTGAGTCAAAAGGTTTCGGTTTAAAGATTGCTGATAGAGCGAATTTTCATTTTTGAAATAAATGTAGAATAGAGCTTAGGTTGGACTCGATGATTTTTTGTTTTTAAAATAATAAATTCTTTCAAAAAGGGGAATAAATGGAAATGGAACTTAATTAAAAAATAGAGAGTAGAAGGATAAGAATAACTAGGATAGAAATTATCCTTGTCCACTCCTCTCTTCGTTGTTTAAGGTTATAGAAGATGTTTTTGAAAAAAATATTATTTAAAGGATTAAAAGATGATAGTTAATAAATGAGATGGGATAATTTTGTGAATGTTGTGAGGAAAAGCATTTATATGAGAACGAGAATTTTATATAAATTCTTCTCTTTATAATTTTTTGAAAAAGAATAAAACATTATTGGATTTAAAGTGGTGATGAAAGAGAAATATATGGGGATTGACAAGAAAATGATTGCGGAAGAATATACGAGTTTAAATAAGACGTAAATAAAGTTATAAAAAGTAATTAGTTAAGTGTGTAATGACCCACTTTTTGGGACGGTTTAAATTGACAATAAACCACACATGTCAACTCAAACCATTCAAAATAGTGGATTGTTAATGAGGTAAATAAGAAAATAAGAGATAGGAAAGGAAAAACAAAACACAGAATCTCAAAGCGGAATGACAAAATATAATAATCAAACAAACAGTTCATGAAACTATTTTACAAACAACATTTGATTACCCTTTACAATAAATCAGAGTTGTACATACAGCAGGAATAAATAAATAATGCAGCGGAACAACATGATGCAGTGGAATAAATATAATAAATAGTAATTATATACTATGTCTTCATCTTCGTCCCGTGGAAAGATAGAGTCTTCAATGTGCTGAAATACTCAATCTGACCTGAGCGTAATGAAAAGACAAAACACTCAAGTCAGAACTAAAAGATCTTATGTAAGTTAAATCAAAATAAGTAAATATGAGTGTAACGGCTGTAGAGATGTTTACGGGATTTTACATCTCCTATCTAGTGTCTAACGTGTGTGCAATAACTTAAGAGATGTTCGGGATTCCATCTCCTAAGGATCTGTTAAACTATCTACATATGTAATACAATACGCTATTATAATATGTCTATAGTAAAGTAAAGTAGTAAAATAGCATTAAGGCGTTACCCATATACCCCTTAACACATTTTTATATAAATACCGTAGTCTATACAGATACTGCAAGCTCCACCAAACCGGTGGGATACTCGGGGAGTACTCCATAGGTACGATACAAACCAAAGTCGTAGTAGGCTCGATAAGACATATGACAAGGCACGCGAGGCAATGCCCAGGGTAGGATACTACCGTTTTGCGGATCCGGACTGGTGGTAACGCATAGCAGCTACTACGGCCTACCTCAAGACACATACCCATAATCAAATCAAGGGGTGGCCTCCAATCAATCACAAAGTAACAGATATGGTATCGAAGAAATGTGGCCGATCGGAGGAGCGACCTCACTTGGCCCGGCGTGGCTCCTGTTTTAGTCATATCAAGCTGACCCGAGGGAGTCATGGCTGCGTTCATACCTCATACAGTAGCGTTCGCCAAACCATCCTACTTCGTTCTGGATTCTCCACCACGTGCATAGTTGTTAAAGTGGTTTTCGGTATTGGTAGAGAGTATGACAATATCCGATCCCGGTCTCTTTAAGAACCAAACGCTTATTTCACACCGATTGGTTCTTTTACATTTCCAAAACCGATTCATAATTGATATCAAAATATCATATTCACTTCAAAATCATATCACTTTCAAAATTATATTCACTTTCGAAATCATTATTCAATTTAAATCATATTCATTTTCAAAATCATAACCAAAAAATAGGTTAAACCATCATATCAAAATATTCGCATTTAAATCAATTAAATTTAAATCATAACAGTTCCAACTTCAAACAGTTTGAATACTGAAAGTAGTTTATATGTTGGAGTAGTTATACATTAAAAATAGTTTATATTTTAAAAACAAGGAATCTATTAAAATAGTTTATATATTATAAATAGTTTATATATTAAAGTAGGTTATAGATTAAAAATAGTTATATATTAAAAATATATGTTAAAAGTTCTTTATAAATTTAAAATAATATATATTAAAATAGTTTATATATTAGAAATAGTTTATATATTAAAATAGGTTATATATTAAAAATAGGTTATATATTAAAAATAGTTAATGTAGTAAAAATTATTAATATTTAAAATGGTTTATATGAGAAAAATAGTTTATATGTTAAAAGAGTTTGTATATTAAAAGAGTTTATATCGAAAATAGTTTCAAATTAGAATTTTTCTTCCAATTTCATAAATCAATTCAAATCAACTTTAGTTTCAAAATTCAATTTATCTCAATTCCAGTTCAAAGATTTCAATTCAAAAGGCTAAAGGTTTCAATTCAAATTCTCATTAAAAACCATTTCAATTTTATATCGATTTCAAATCCATGTTTGAACTACAAATTTAAACCACTTCAAATTCAATAAGTTTCAAAGTTTAAATATTCAAACATATACAATAACTCAATTTTGATAAATTTCATTTATATTTCAAAATTCAACTTTAAGATTCCAATTTAAATTCTTTAAACAATTCATTTAAACCAATTTCAACTTCAATATTTTAAAGCTTGGATTTTGAAAATAATTTATTTCATATAAATCTAATTTTATTTCATAATATCATTTAATTGGATTCAAAAATCAAGGATTTAAAATCATTTAATTTAACCAATTCGGTGTCCGTATATAATTTTCTACCCTATGGTCAAGTGATACGGATATATATCATTTCAACCTGCAATAATTTAAATTTACGAGTATATATCATTTCAACCCGCAATCCTGAGTAAAATTCAAAATCCATAAAATCACTCGAGTTTATCATTTCAACCAATAATGATTTTTCTCTAATCTATAAAACCATTCAGGTATGTATCATTTCAACCCATAATGATTTTCTTAAGAATAACTAAGGGAACTTGCAGTTTATACCGAGAGGTCGACCCAACCGTGCCCTAGGTCGACCGGTCGGTCGACCTAAAGGAAGGGGCGCTCGACCTCCCGGTCGACCCGCCTCCCCTTGTGAACGAACGAACGAACTTTCGTTCGTTCGAACATTGTACGCATCATTTGTATTCTTTTAACCAATCCGGTCCTTCCGTTCTTGCATCCGATGGCTCCTATTCAGCCTATGACGTGGTTGCATCCTGTTCAATCCCCAAATCCAACGGTCTGAGATCCACTTCTATCCCTATAAATCAGACCCTAGGCCTAACACTTTTTCTCATTCTAGATTTTCTCTACTTGGGTTCACCTTTTCAAGAAGGACCCTAAAAAGAATAATTTTCCAAGGAGAAAATCTTTTTAATAAAAATATTTTAATACCCTCAAGTGGATCCGGGAAGACCAAAAGGGAAGAGCTTAGGACCACAGGTGAGTGATTATAATTATTTAGATTTTTAAGCGACCTAAAATAATAGGGTTTCCAATAGTTGTAGTTTTTCTACGATTTTGAAAATACCTTTTTATCAGTTATTTTCAGTTTTAGATTGATTTTTAGTCTATTTCTTTTTAACTATTCTTTTCAGTTATTTGTATCTAATTTCTATTAATTATAGTTTTTCCGTTTAATTACAGTTATTTATAGTATTTTAAATTTATTTACTGTTATTTATGCGTTATTTACATATTTTTCATACGCTTTGGATTTTCTTCTATTTTCAATTTTCTTTTGTTTCTCCTTCTTCGCCGCGTATGGATTAGAATGGATTAAACGCGAATATGAATTAAAATTATAAGAGTACCAAAATAACGGAAGATAAGATGTAAATTGTAAAGACTGTAATAAAAATGGAATTAAGACTGAAATTGAGCGTAATTATGACATTGATGTTAGAATTGGACTAATTAAAGATAATTGGCCTAGTTATAACTTAGAATTATAGCTAAAAAGAGTATATGATGAAAGGAGCTTATTTTTATACTTAGAGCTTGGGTTAAGTAATAAGCATGATTATAACATAGGTTATAATAAGAAATAGAACAAAGTAAGGCTTATTTTAAGACTTAGGATAAATTAATAAGCACGGATAGTAAGAACAAAAGTAAAGGTTTATTTAAATAAGTTATCTAAGTTAATAAGCAAAGAATTAAAGTAGGACATGTACCAAATAACATTCCCTATTTCTATTGACACGGTGTTTCACATAATCCTGAAGTGAGATGAGGGGCACGCTTATGTTAATAACGGTACTAAATGGTCAATAAGTAGAAGTCCAAATCATGGGGATTTGGACAAGGGGAGCAACTAGATATTGTTGGATGATGGGCCAGTACCAACAGCATTTTCCCTATTATTTCTATGGACATGGTATTTCACATATACCTGAAGTGAAACGAAGTGTCTCACATAACCCTGAAGTGAGACGAGGTGTCTCACATAATCTTGAAGTGAGATAAGAGGCACGCTTATGCTAGAGCTTGAAGTAATAAGAAGACCCAATAGGTGGAACAATAGGTAACATGAGCATAGTGGCAGTTATGCGTGTGACTTCCATTCGGGTGCTCAGTAATCGTTATGAGTTCTAAGCGCTTAGTGTGTGCCTTTCGTAGGCATCAATGTCTACTGCGTAGGGAGCTTTAGCGTCCGATCCACAGTAGATTCTATGGAGTAGCGGGCCGATCAAAGGGTAGTATTACGAATTCAGCCTAATCTAAGCAGCCATCAAAAACAAGTGCAAACAATCAAAGTTAATCAATTATGTTGATCTAGTTAATTCGTATTTATTTCCATCTTATTCCTTCTCTCTATTTCCTTTGTTTCCTTTTATATACTAGAACTGTTGTAATGTCTATTACTTTTACTTTGCTTAAAGATTCAAGTAATTACTATCATTCACCAGACTTTTAGTCTGACCCGCTCCTCTATTTTCCCTTCCCCCCTCCCCCCCACATAGGCAATCAGGGGCAAGGAAGGTATACCGCAGCTTCTTGGAGACTTGTTGGAGATTCTATCATGTATTTCTTTCCTTCAGTTTCAAATTTTTTCTTTTGTTGAGTTGGTATTTTGAGAGGGATGTATTGTACTCTGATATTATTTGAGACTTTGGTTTTTGATTTCACGAGACTTGTATGGGTATTTTTTCATATGACGTATTGGATATTTGGTGACTTATTTTTATAATCTTATATTGTGGGGATTAATTTTTAGCAAAATACTATAATTTTTTCCGCTGTGTTACTATTATTATTATTATTTGATTTTTGTCTTGTGAATCTTAGTCTTTGCTAGCTTTAGTTATACCAATAACGCTCCATGCCTTTTAGTGTGTCCCTTTGGGTATACTAAGGGGTGTGGGGTGTTACATATGGTATCAGAGCCTAAGGTTATAGGATTCCAAAAAAAATTGTTTTAAAAATAAAGTATTTTCCAAAATAACTTGTTTTAAAAAGTATTTTTAGAAAAGAAACTCTTAGAAATAGTTTTCAAGTATAAAAGAGTTTTGATAAAAATCCCCTCAAAGTCCAGCTCAAACTTCTTTCAATTCTTTCAAGCCTAAGTTTCCTTTTCTTTGCATAGTATGGCTGACTAGTTCCGTAGAGCTACGGTACAAGAGGTGCATGGGCAAGCGCCCAATACAACACCGGTGGGTGGAAATCCCTTTAATCCACCTACACCATCCGATTTTTCTAAGCTATGCAAGGACTTCGCTAGTATAAGAGGCAAAATGTTTTCTGGCACAGAGGATTCCGAGGAGACACGAGCTAGGTTGGAGGATATGGAGCGAAGGTTTAGGCTATTAGATTTGAAGGACTGATAGAGATTTCAGCCTACATCTTGGCAACTGAAGGGAGAGCTTAAAGAAGTTCGTAGGTTAGAAAGCTCTAAGGAGCCATGGTGGAAGGAGGATAAGGACAAGAGGAAAGGAGGAGGCCGTCAGAAGCGAATCAAGAAAAGTGGAAAACGTAAACGCTGTAGAATGGTTGGTCATTACGCAAAAGACTGCAATAGAGAGAAGGTGAAGAAGTGTTACAGTTGTGGACTACCCAGTCACATTAGTAAGTATTATCCCCAGAAGACGAGGCAGGGAGTGGGTACACCAGCAGCATAGATTTAGGCTTTGGATGCAGCACCTCCCAGCAGCAGACCAAATCGAGGTAGGAAAATTTGATTTCTATTTTTGATTTTTCCCATTTGGGCTCTTTTTCGATTCTGGAGCATCTCACTCTCTCATCTTTAGTAGATTGTTTACACTTAGACATCTCTTTAGTAGTAGACCCCATTGTTGTTTCAAACCCCGTAGAAGGATCGACACACTTGTCTATGGTTTGTAGGGATTTCAAAATTTTTATCTTAGGCGTAGAGTTTGATTGTGATGCCTATGTATTGGGATTCTCGGGGTATGGGATGATTTTGGGGATGGATTGGATATCCACATATGGAGCTATATTATACTGCGAGAGGAGAGTCGTTAGACTAGAGAAATGCAGCGGTAGGACTCTCGAGGTTTCTTGCGACTCGCAAGGGTCAGTTATGTTGAGCTTCCTTTATTCCCTCGATTCATCATCAATAGAGTTAGATTCGGTTCCTGTCGTCAGAGATTTTCCAGACGTCTTTGAGGAGGTTAGGGGACTACCCCCTAAGAGAGAGATTGACTTAAGGATTTATTTGACTGATAATGCTAAGCCGGTAGCATTACCCGTGAGGTACATGTCACCTAGGGAGAGGAAGGAATTGAGCAAGAAAGTTCGTGAGCTTTTAGAGAAAGGTGTCATAAGAAGGAGCATATCAGAGTGGGGAGAACCAGTCGTCTTCGCTACTAAGGCGGATGGTTCCCTTTGACTTCGCGTAACTATAAAGAATTAAATAAGCTCACGAAGAAGAACCGTTATCCACTTCCTAGGATAGATGATCTTTTTGACCAGTTGGTTGGTTTTTCGGTATTCTCTCAGCTTGATTTAGCCATTGGATTTCATCAGCTTAGGGTAGCTAATGATAGCATTGATAAGACCGCATTTAGGACACCCGACAGATTCTTTGAGTGGTTAGTCATGCCTTTTGGGCTAACCAACGCTCCAGCCTATTTTGTAGACTTGATGAGCCGTGTTGTTAGAGGCATCCTAAATAAGTTCGTGGACGACATTTTGGTGTTTTCCAAGAGTATGGAAGGGCATGTTATTCATCTAGAGGATGTTTTTCATACACTTCGCGTTCATCAGTTGAAGAGAAAATTCTTGAAGTAATAATCTTGGCATAAGGAAGTGCGTTTCTTGAGGCATAGAGAAGGTCTACACTGGAAGGAGTTTGAGAAACAGTTTTGTACATTTAGGCTCGGATTATGGAAGTCCAAAGAGAGGTAGGTAAATATTAGAGATGCATAATAAATTTAATTGATAAGAATGGAAGAAAGCCCATGTGTAGATAATTGCAAAAATTATAATTGTTTCAGATAAGTGGATTTAACAGTACTACCTTAGAATAAATATAAGCATATAGTGGAATAGGAACAAAAGACTTTAGTAGGGAAATGAGATTTCCAAGGTTTAGGAATGGTACTCCTAGGGTATTGAGAAGAAAATCCACCTTATGTTTAGCTCAATAAAATATAATTGTTAGAATTGAAAATTTTCATTATTAATATTTTCTTTTAGGAAATAAATATTGGGTTTTTGAAAAATGGTATGAAATTTAAATTGGTTTTTATATGGTGTAAATTTTGTTAACAATGAAATTCTTCTAGAATTATAGAGTGTATATAGCTCGCTAGTTCTTTGTAAGTAAGCAAAGATTTTTAATATAAAAACATAGGGTGTATTAAGTATCGAAAACATAAGTTACAACATTTACTGTTGTAATATATGTTTTTGTGGAAAATAAGGGGAGCATAGACTATAACACTATTGTTATAGTAAGTGACTCCCAAGAGAAATTTTTTTACATAGTATATGAGATTTATTAGTATTTATTTAAATCCAAATACTAGTATTTTGGGTTGTAGTAATGGTGTTTTACGCAACATCTGTTTTGACCCGGACTGGTGGTAACGCATAGCAGCTACTACCGCCCACCTCGAGACACACTCCCATAATCAAATCAAGGGGTGGTCACCAATCAATCACAAAGTAACAAATATGGTATTGAAGAAATGTGCTAGATCGGAGGAGCGACCTCACTTGTCCCGGGGGGGCTCCTGTTTTAGTCATATCAAGCTGACTCGAGGGGGTCAGGGCTGCGTTCATACCTCATACAGTAGCGTTCGCCAAACCATCCTACTTCATTCTGGATTCTCCACCACGTGCACAGTTGTAAAAGTGGTTTTCGGTATTGGCGGAGAGTATGACAATATCCAATCCCGGTCTCTTTAACAACCAAACGCTTATTTCACACCGGTTGGTTCCTTTACATTTCCAAAACCGATTCATAATTGATATCAAAATATCATATTCACTTCAAAATCATATCACTTTCAAAATAATATTCACTTTCGAAATCTTACACTTTAAATCATATTCATTTTCAAAATCATAACCACAAAATAGGTTAAACCATCATATCAAAATATTCGCATTTAAATTAATTAAATCTAAATCATAATAGTTCCAACTTTAAACAGTTTGAATATTGAAAGTAGTTTATATATTGGAATACTTATACATTAAAAATAGTTTATATTTTAAAAATAGGTTATATATTAAAATATTTTATGTATTAGAAATAGTTTATATATTAAAGTAGGTTATATATTAAAAATAGATATATATTAAAAAAATATACTAAAAGTTGTTTATAAATTTAAAATAATATATATTAAAATAGTTTATAAATTAGAAATAGTTTATATATTAAAATAGGTTATATATTAAAAATAGTTTATATATTGGAAATAGTTTATATATATTAAAATGGGTTATATATTAAAAATAGTTTATATATTGGAAATAGTTTATATATATTAAAATAGTTTATATATTAAAAATAATTAATGCATTAAAATTTATCAATATTTTAAAATGGTTTATATGAGAAAAATAGTTATATGTTAAAAGAGTTTGAATATTAAAAGAGTTTATATCGAAAATAGTTTCAAATTAGAATTTTTCTTCCAATTTCACAAATCAATTCAAATCAACTTTAGTTCAAAAATTCAATTTAAATCAATTCCAGTTCAAAGGTTTCAATTCAAAAGGCTAAAGGTTTCAATTCAAATTCTCATTAAAAACCATTTCAATTTTATATCGATTTCAAATCCATGTTTGAACTACAAATTTAAACCACTTCAAATTTAATAGGTTTCAAAGTTTAAATATGCAAACATTTACAATAACTCAATTTTGATAAATTTCATTTATATTTCAAAATTCAACTTTAAGATTCCAATTTAAATTCTTTAAACAATTCATTTAAACCAATTTCAACTTGAACATTTTAAAGCTTGGATTTTGAAAATAATTCAGTCCATATAAATCTAATTTTATTTCATAGTATCATTTAACTGGATTCAAAAATCAAGGATTTAAAATCATTTAATTTAACCAATCCGGTGTCCGTATATAATTTTCTACCCTATGGTCAAGTGATACAGATATATATCATTTCAACCTGCAATAATTTAAATTTACGAGTATATATCATTTCAAACCGCAATCCCGAGTAAAATTCAAAATCCATAAAATCGCTCGAGTTTATCATTTCAACCCATAATGGTTTTCCCCTAATCTATAAGACCATTCGGGTATGTATCATTTTAACCCATAATGATTTTCCTAACAATAACTAAGGGAACTTGTAGTCTGATAACAACATATAAAATAAATATAATATCCAATCATCCAAATATCAACAATTAAACATCCATCACAATCATCATTCAAATCAACTAATAAATCATAACAAATAAACTGGTTATCATTATCAGGTATTTAACTGGCAATTAAATTCAGTATTAATTTAAATGGCAATTAAATTCAATATAAATTAAATTTAAATGACGATTTAAATACCAAACAACAATCAATAAATTTCTAATCATATCATAAATTTAATCTAACTAGCATAAGATGGTTTCGTATTCGTGAGTTGGTTAAATCACTCACCTTTGATTTTTAGTCGATTTAAAATCCAAATTAGGCCCTAAAATTTAATAGTCTTAGAATGCAACTAAACCAGTTCCATAATGTCCTGAATTTCGATATGAATCCAATGGAGCAAACCGCGCGTCAATTGGAGCTCGTATCAAAAAGTTATGTAAGTTAGAAGATTAAAATTTAAATTAAAATTTAAATAAAATAAATATGGGCAAAACTGTAAATTCACGTACCCCTGAAACCCTAACCCACGCAATGCTGCTCGTTCACGCTACAGCCGCCAGCCCTTCTCATCGTCGCTGCACCCAACTCTGACCACCATCCATCGATCAGATGACGTCACTGCCCTAGTCGCCTCAGGCCGACCACGCTGGTGCCTCGCGGCCACCCTCCGGCCATCCAGGCCCATCGCACCGCGGCGCCTTTCTACAGCCAATCATGGCAATTTGGTTCACCTATGACATAAAGTAAACCCATGGATCGACTTCTCTCATCACCCTCTACACGCTTGAACCCTCCGATCGACCCATCGACGAAGATCCACCGTTGAAATGGAAACCCTAACAATGGACGGTCGAAGATAGATCAATGATTTCTGGCCAAACCGTGACTCGAATCAAAAAAAGAACCGCAGCAGTAGATTGTGCTCATCGAGAGCTTTTCAACAACATATATTTTGACATAGCTGAGGAGTTTGAATTTCAAAATTTAATTTTGAAATTGAAATTGGGGTTTGGAATTTGGAAATTAGGTTTCTGCCACTGGAGAGAGAAGATGAGAAGGAATGTATGTATAGACAATAATAAAAGGCTGCTAAGGTTTCAGAAAAGAAATCTATTTATATGGACAAAGATAGATAAGAATAACTGGACATATCGAATTGGTTCGAAACGATAACACGATCCAAAAATCCCGTTCTGCTTCCGAAATAAAAGTAAGTCATCTAATATATCGAAATATAGGTTTTCGATAATTTAAAACTCAATGGAACTAGTTTCAAGCCCTAATTCCATTGTATACAGATTTTAGCATTTAAAATCGGATTATATTCATTTAAATTCTTTTAATTGATTTCTACGCGTTTCAAGCCCTCATGATCAAACGACAAGTCCAATCGCTACGAAACTTGAAATCCTTCAATAATTCACTGTTACGGATCCGATGAAACTGGTTCGTCGAAATACAAGACAGTGGACAAAATGGCTAATTTTCACGTTAAATTAAATAAATTATTGTTAAATTGATTAATCACCTTTTAAATTCAAATTTAGTGGTTAACAATTTATCATTCTTGATTACATAGAAATTAATAATCTATTAAAATTAAATATTCCATGTTAAAACCCATATTTAAATATTACACTAAATTCAACGTTCAATTACAATTGTAACAAAATCTCGGTTAATAATATTTTAATTTCAATTAATTTCTTTTACTTTGATTTCCACTCTTATTATTAAATCATAAAATACCATATGAATATAATTAACATTAATTTACATTTCGTTACATTCATATTCTACAGTTATCATCCTAACTCAAATTAACTGCATTTTTTTAATTTCATTAATTTCAATTGGTTCACAATTAATTTCAAATGGATTTGATATCAAGATGATAATCAATTAATTGTTATACATTAATAATTCACCTCCATTAAACTATTGTTCACAAATAAAGGTTGATAAATTACTTACTAAACATTGATTCATTCTATATTAACCAATTTCAGTTAATTACATATAATTTCTCCTTTTTTATAAAACATTGATTTAAATCCTTATTTACCTTTATTATTACCATTAATTTCAATAACCTTAAACAGTTGTCAATCTCATTAAATCAACATTATTAAAGCATATTCTAATTTTCTCATAAATAAATCATAAATTTTAATTTCTCACGATATTAAATTTCAAAAGCTTATTTAATTTATTATTTTTAATTATCGAAAATCACGGGTCGTTACAAAGTGACAGTACATTTTGAATGATAAAGCAATAGACATTTTATGTATATCCTTGGGATAATATACCAATCTAAAATTAGAAACTTGGCATGCATGTGGTCGACTAGAATAATTGTTTTGTAACTAGAAATATCTTTGAAATATTTAATATCTAATAAAGGAAAACCTGTTATTTTGAAATGTTATTAACGTTATAATCTTTGTTATAGGTTTAAAAGGAGCTAAATTTGAAAAATAATAACAACACATCCTTAAAATGGTAGTCAATGAACTTTTCATAAGTATAGGCCATCATTTCATGGAGTAAAAAATGCTGATTTTGAATTTAACATAATGAATTTATTTATATGAAAATAATTTATTGAAATTATTTTGTATGTAGTAGAAGGTTTTGAGAAGGGAAACTATTTAGCACCTTCATTGAATTAAGCAATTTCCAAATTTTTGATTTAATAGTAGTTTGGTTTAATAATTGAGTTTTACATGTTTTGAATTAAAAGTCCAACTTTTAAAGAAATAAATCTTTGTTGTAGAAAGTCCTTAAAAAGGAAATGTTGGTTAGAAAAAGGAAAAAAACTATAGCTCCTTTTGGGAACTAAGCAATTTTTGAAATTGGAAAAAAGTGTTTCCAAGTTTATATTTTTAGAGATAAAGGTTTCAGATAAGGAATAATTAAAATAATTATGGAGTAAATAGGGATCACTGCCTAGGTAAGGCAGTGTAAACTTTTTGAGATATGAATGAAATAGGAATAGTATGTACAACCTGATCTGGAAATTTGAAATCGGTCCTAAATATTTAATGGTAGCATGTTGGTAAAGTTGTAAAGATATTCCAAATTTATAATTGGGTTGCAAGTTAGGTTGCCCTTGTTTACTTGAATGTAAATTTCTATGTTTTGATTTATTTGGAGCAGGTTCCATGTAAATTCCATAAATTATCCGACTCCAAAATATGTATAAAAGCGTGTCGTTTGAATTAACAAGGAATATACCAAAAAGGAAAAGGGATGTGTAGGATAGGGATATTCTTTTCAATAATTTACACTGTCTATTTTGATAAATAATAAGAATCAATTCCTTGTGATTTCAAACGTAGCAAAGATCTCACTTTGGTTAGTTTACGGAAATTTTAATGGTAATCCACTTTAAGAAGGTGTTAACCCACCTTTTGCTAAGGTAGTACACATGCGGATTTAACTCAATAGACTTCACAATTATCAAGGCAAAAAGCCCGGAGAGATGGTTATCAGGATTGGAGATCGATTATATTTGAAACTATAGACTATATTTGAATGGATTTGGATGGACAACACTCAAAAAATGGCTAAGTATGGAACTAATACTTCCCCTAGAAGAGGGATCGGAATAAATAGGATGCACACAACACAACTTAACGATGATCGCTACATAACTTAACAACCACAAGGAGGATTGAAATAAAACTTTGGGAACAAGAAGAAGGGACCCTGTAGAGTCTAATTAAGGAGCACACATCATTTGGAGGAGTTTGGAGGGATCGTCCTCTATCCCTATATAGGATCGTCTATAATCAACCTTCACTACATATTGCAACAAAGATCGATCGATAACTCGAGTTCTACTAATCCAATTGGCATGAAACTTGGAGGCTAAAAATAATGCAACATAGAGAAACTCCTCTAGAGATTGCACAACACATGGAGGAGGCTGGAGAGATTGGTCCCTATCCCTATTCAGGGACTGGCTTAGTTAGATTTGCAACAATGATCAGTCCATAACTCAAGATCTATAGATGCTATCAACATGAAACTTAGAGTATAAGCATATTACAATACAAGGAATACACCATAGGGATTGCATGAAAAAAGGAGAAACTTCAAGGGATCGGCACTTATTCCTATATAGGGATCGGCCCCTATCCCTATTCAAGGATTACTTCAGTTAAATTTCCAATAATGATCGATCGATATCTCAAGATCCGTAAGTGCGATCAACATGAAATTTGGAGAGGAAGAAGAAAACATCATGAGGGACTGACCATACGGATCACACCCCATGATTCCACAAAAATAAGGATCAGCATCGATCCCTATTATGGGCTCTGGTGGGCCCTCAATTTTTTGGGCAGGCTCGTCGTGGCTTTAGGGTTTCAGATCTAGGTTTTGAGCGAGATATTTTCACGTCTTTTCCTATAAATACAGCAGGCTTGGCATCTACAAAGGGGCTTCTTTCTGCTTCTCTTTATCTTTAACCTAGGCTACACTCTGTCAAGTTTATTCTAGGATTTCAGATTGTAATTGTAAACAAACTATAGTATAATAAAAAGGATTGTTCTAGAATGGACGTAGGCCGGAGTTAGCCCAACCACTATAAATCTTGTCTCTTTTTACCTACTTTCATTTTTAATTTGTTTGTTCTTCATATTATATTCTCTACATTATATACTATCTGAGATTTGTGACTTGATATTTGTGCTTTCACATAACTGGGTGTTGGTGGCCAATTTGGACGCCAACATTTTGGTACTTCCATCGAGAAAGCTAGCCCCTATGGATTTGGAATTCGGATTCAGAGCTTAGAAAAGATCTAGAGCTTAGAAATGAAGCAATGTTGAAGCAATCAATAAGGAGAGTGCTACCGGAAAGGAATCACCATGGAGGGAGTTAGGAGGCTTCCCAGGAGCTGGAGCTAATTAAGCATCTATCTACATCTCCAAGGATGAAATGGAAACGATGATGGATGCTATGCAAGAAAGGATGCTGAAAAGACATGAGGATTGAAAGGGAGTGCGGATTAAGGATCTTAAGGCTAATTTAACACTAGAAGGGGGGTGAATAGTGTTTAATGGATTCTATGACTTATATGGACTAAATTAAAATTATGACACAAACAAATGCAGAACTTAATCATATAACAATCACAGAATCAAACACAGATGCAGAAAGTAAATAAAAAGTAGTAAAAGGAAAGAACACACCAGATTTTATACTGGTTCGGAGTTACCCTACATCCAGTCCTGTACCAAGGCAGAACACCTCATACAGATTTTTATTATACCAAAGTCAAGATTACAATCCTCAATTTCTAAAGGCCTTGAGGTACCCTCCTGTCTCACGAGTCCGGGGCAAACTCTCTTAATTTACGGGCCACAAGATTACCCAATTGATTTCCAGGCACAACCACACCTTATAGAGAGACTCGATAAACTTTTGATTATAAATTGATCCTATAACTCTGAATAGCACTTTGATCTTCGAGAAAGGGCAGAGAATCAAACAAGAATGAGATTCTAATTTGATTCAATTGAGAATTCGGCAGAATTTCGGCACGATCTTAAAAATATGAAAATTTAAGAATATGGATTTTTGGAGAAGAAGGAGTGAAGAAAATATGAAATTAGTTAGTTAAAAAATTCGTTTGTGAAGGCTATTTATAGACCAGTAATGGTCATAACCATTCGTGAAGAGATTTAAACGAATAGACACTTCTTTTGAAATTTGAAACTTTTGAATTTAACGGCCACCATGTCGACATAGGGTATCCCATGATGTCGACATCCCTAAGTCAAAAATAATGTAAAATTTGTTTTAAAAATGGTATTGAACGAAAAACAAGATGAAATG
The DNA here is from genome assembly GCA_030737815.1 of Allium fistulosum. NCBI lineage: Eukaryota > Viridiplantae > Streptophyta > Magnoliopsida > Asparagales > Amaryllidaceae > Allium > Allium fistulosum. The sequence goes on along the minus strand of CM060904.1, from coordinate 1,117,298,183 downwards.
ATTCTGGAGTAAAATAAACTAATTTTCCTATGTTTTAGAATAAAGAAGAGTAGAAAAATATATTTTTAGAATGTATATATAAACTTGATTTTAAATCTCAAGTGTATATATATATATTATAAAAGAATATTTAAAAGTCAGAAGATAGTTTTAAAAACAAACAAAGTTTAAAACAAAAGTTTATTTAAAAACAAAGACAAAGAATAGTTTAAGGCTAAAACATTTTGAAAAGCAGTTATGAGAATCATTTTGAAAAACCATTTTGAAGTAGATTTGCAAGCTTCTTCCTGCAGAATATCTCATCACATCAGGACTCGAGAACTTGTACAAAACCAGGATGTTCGTGGGTTTGTAAGCCACTTGTCGTAGGTTTGTAAGCTAGTTGTCGTGGGTTCGTAAGCCACTAAGAAGATAGAAATAGGTTCCATCCCAAATGAAATATGGAATGAAGATTTCCGTGCTATTATGAAGTTTTAACAATAAACTAGACACATATCTCGAAATCTTGATCTTGATACTCATGAGTCTTCAAACTTGATTTCTTCATCCTTGATCTTTATACTGTACAGTCTTCAATAATCAGTACCTGCCTTATATATATATCCTGCATAATAACATTCATATATATCTAGACAATAGTGTTAGTATATAAGTTATAATAAAATAAGTTACAAAGGTTGTTGTCATCAAAACCACTATCTCTAGTTCCTAACAAGGATATGATGCAGAATTTACTTTGACATATTGTACAAGCTAGAGCGCAGAACTAAGGGAATAGAGTAGCAGGAGCTAATAACAACTTAGATCAATGAGTTGAAGCAGTAGAAATCGCTGGAAATCAGAACCGAGAACATGGAGATAGAGCTATTGGACAAAGGAATGGAATAGAGCAGCCGAGGGCAGTCCCTATCCATCTTAAAGGGATTGGCACTGATCCTTCGGCTCCGATCCCCAAAGGTTATGGGGCATGCCCCTAGGTCTGGGTGATCGCGATGTTGGAGGACCTACGATCTATCCCATGGAGCTTGGTGCGAATCGGAATTTGGATGCTCGTCCGGAGGAGTACGTTCCAAAATTCCCTTGTGGACTTGGAAGGCAGTCTGGAAATGATGATAGGAGACTACAGCTAGATGACAATGATAGGTTTGTAGTGATGATCAAGCGAGTTATGCATGGAGGATTGATGAACAGGGATATGGGGGTGTAGATAGAAGTTTGTTCACTCCTATTATCAAGAATGCTAGGAATCTACTAGAGTTTAAACTTCCAATGCTGGAAGTATATAATGGAAAGTCAGACCCAATTATGCACATGATGAGATATATATACGACACATGGAAGTATTGGGAGCATTGAAAGAGGTCATGGCAAGATGTTTTCCACTTTATTTGACAGAGTTAGCTGCACTCTGGTTTTGGCAGCTGGAGAATGGTTCAATAAGGACATGGAGCGAGTTGGTAGATCGGTTCATAACGCAGTTCGGGTCTACATCACGAGACTCAAGAATGTTATGACATTAGCAGCACTAAAACAGAGGATTATAGAGTCTCTAAGAAGTTTTCTAACAAGATTTAATGCCACGGCGGCATCGATGGATTGGCCAGATCCATCCATGGTTTTTGATGGCAGCTGTATCAGACATTGCCGATGGCATGGATTTCAAGGATTCATTGGCGTAGGATCGACCTATGGATCTTGGGGAGTTTTATCATAAAGCAGAAAGGTTCCTACGGTAGGAATATGCACAAGCCGACAAACCGGAGGTGAACGCTGTGCAAAATGAAGTATCATCAAGAGATGCAAACAAGAATGGTAAAGGAAAACGGAAACTGGAAGATGGGTATGATGGAAAGAAAAGGTGATGGAAAGAGCAGGAGCTGAAGTTCTACTTCTTCTCATATTTGATGGAAAGCCTAGAACGGATTTATCTGGACACTAAGGTGCAATTCCCTAATCGAAAACCGACAAGGGGGGATCCCACGGAGCGTAAGCGTATGTCTCGAAAGTACCGCATGTTCCATGAATTGAATGGACACACCATGGATGTGTAGGATCTAGATTAACCCTAGAGGGGGGGTGAATAAGGTTATAGCAAATTTTCTCGAATTAAACACAAAAACAAACTGCAGAGAAGTAAATATGCTGAAAAGTAAATCACACACAAAATTTACCCAGTTTCGGCAACCCCTGCCTACTGCTGCATTCCCAGATTTCTATTAGAATTAAACAGTCTCCCACTTACAAACACTCTAACAGACTCGCAAACCCTGCTACCGCCTATAGAGTTTTGCAAACTCGCAAACCCTGCTTACTGAACTAATCCTAAGTAGACAATCTGACACAACCTAAATCCTAGGTGGTGATTTACCAAGATTTTATTTAAGAAATACAGATTTTAAAATAAAAAGCAAGAGAAAAAATAAATAAACTTGAGTAAAATTGTTTTTTGCCCTTAAACAAAAAATAAAAGCTAAAGCCCTTGTTTATTTAACAAGGCCGACCCTTTTTATTTTCCCTAGCTCGTTCCTTCTTGAGATAATGGCGGCTCTCGTTCCTCTTTGCTCTTCCTCCGATCTGAAGATGAAAAATTAGGGCTTTGTATCTCGAAGCGTCTGATTCGATTTGATCGATTCTCTAATTTGTTGCGTGTTGCCTTGCTCGATCAATTCTTCGTTGCTTACTGCTGCTTCGACGAGTTTGATTTTGCTTTGGTAAGAGTTTATGCTTTTGTGCTTTTTGATTTTCGTACTTGAACTCGATGATTGTTTTGCCGATGATGATGATTCCTTATATAGGGTTCGCTACCCTGTATTTTCGTTCGCATGTATTTTAGTTGAATTCGTCACTTTATTTTGCTTGGCCGATCAATGATGCTTGGATGCTTGAGATTTATTCTGACTTTATCAAACTCGTATAAATTGATACTTGCTTCTCACGGTTTTGATTTTAAATCGTTCGATCTTTCCTTGATTGATACGGTAGAAAACTTTCCTCTTTTATTTTAACTTTGATTTTTGTTCGTATATACTTGTTTGAATTTATCTTCGGCCATTTGATTATTCAACCAAGTCTTCTGATTTGTTTCTTTTGCCGTAGAAAAAAAATCTTCCCATATATATTTCCTGGTAGCTTGATTCACATGGTTTTGATTCTTTGCTTGGTCAATTTACTTGGCCACCACGGTATTGATATTGAGCTGTTCGATCTTTCCCTGGTCAAGACGTTTCTGACTTTGATTTGAAATAGCAGTTGACTTTGTAAATTTTGATTTTCTTATAACTCGAATGATCAAAAATACCAACATTAACTTTCTCTTGAGAATTGAATAGTGATTTTCGATATTGTACTTGTTACTTTCTATGTTGACATTGGAACTTAATATTTGTGATTGACTTCGGCCATCACCATTGCTTTGATCTTTGTTGTAACTGGACTTGAACTTGTAGTCTTCATTGTGTACTTGAATCTGCATTTGCATTTGGTACATTTTGTACTTCTGGTCTTTGTTTGTTCATCTTGTAATCTGGTTTGCTGTTGTATGTCATATCTGCATGTATATATTGGGTTCTTTCCAGTGTGCACTTGTTTGCACTGTCATTTTGCTGGAATGACTTCGACCTGTCTGCATTGCATACATGTAGCTGGTACACATTTGTGAAGAGTTGCACTGAGATATACATGTACACCATTGCTGTATCACCATATAGCTTGTATTTGTTCATTTGTTTTAACTGCTTTATTTGTTGAGTTATCACTCTGGCCTTGCTATGTCACCTGTTTATTCAAGTCTGTGCACATTGTTGCCTTAGACCTGGTACATTTCACTGTTTTGTGTTGTCTTATACTTTGTTGGTTGTGTTCTTCACCTGGGTATTTGAACTGGTGCATGTTGTATCTGTATGTGGTACTGATGCACTTGAACTTGTATTTGAGCCTAGGCAGTGTGAACCAATTCTTTGTAGTATGTATTGTGCACTAGCATGCATACAGTCTGGTTGATTTTGTAGTTGTGCATGTTGTTTCAGTCTGGATTTGATTTATTGAGTTTTGACAATTTGCACCTGTGTTGAATCCAGTTTCACAACTCGGGTTTGACCTTGTGCTGAAAATTATGACATTGTTTTATTGCACCTGAGTTGAATCCGATAATTTGGGTTTGACCTGTGCTCACCTGTCCCTGTAAATTTATCAAGTGTATATATATCGGTGTGCACGGCCTTGTGGCATGTACAGTGATACACTGTGCATGTCACATTGTTCGTGTGTGATGAATTCAAATGACGAGGAACAACCCAAATAACTGAGGCACCAATAAAAACAAATTTATATTTTTTGCAAATTCAAATTTGTTTATTTTCAGATTACTGCTGTAGTTGCTAATTATACATGTACACAGGAGACATGACAAGAACTGGAGCTGGACAACGCAGATAGATGCAGATGTGCAGACAGAGTGAAAAACTAAGTGTTGAGTGTTGTAGTGAGAAAAAAATGTAAATGTGAAGTGTATGAAACCGGTGTATGTATATAGAGAGAGCTGAAAACTTTGTACTGTATAAGTGTTGAAATAAAATATTATTTTGAATAAAAATACTGATTGAATTATATAAATTCTATGCAATAGTATTATTATTCAATATGAATATTTATTCCTATATGTGTATAGTACAATCTGCAAACACATATATAAATTGATATATATATATATATATATATATATATATATATATATTTGTTATCATCAAAGAAAAAATCACATCAAACAATCTCCCCCTTTTGATGATGACAAACATATATATTAAAGATTTTGAAATTGTAATAAATGTGTTTGAGCATGAAATATTTAGCTCCCCCTATATGAATGCTCCCCCTACAACTGAGACCACTCCCTATTTAGAAGATTTAGAAAATTACAGAAGAATAAAAGAACTAAAGAAAAATTAACTAACAACATTTAAAAAATTTGTTGAAGTATTCCAAAAATATTTACTTTCTTATCAAAATCTTGTATTCTACCCCTTTTGTTATCATCAAAAGAATGACAACACTAATGGAATAGTAGTGGAATTTTTTTAAAGTAAAAACAAATGCAAAACAAAGAAAAATCATAATATATCATAACGAGTTAACAAGTTCCACATTGTAGAGAATGGATTGATGATTCGGTTTTTATATAATGAGAAGAGAGAAATTTTTAAAAATAATTTGACATTTAAGCACAAAAAATAAGCACTTACTAACCATGCATAACCATAAGGACTTTTAAATGGGATTAGCAGTTACTTATTAGTCTAAGCATCCGGACTTTTAAGTGAGACCAGAAAAATACTTAGCTACCATACTCCATCCATTCATAACCATAAGCACTTTTAAATGAGAATGGAATGATGGTAAAATAATTCACTCACATGCTCCATCCATGCATAACCATAAGGACTTTTAAATGAGAATGGATGTATGAGAGATTTTTTTTAAATTAAAAAATAATTCACTCTTCTCATTTTATAAAACCATTATGAATGATAGAAAGATGGTAGAAATAGAAATGGTCGTGGAATAAGTTACCAAGTTAATTATATTATGAAATGTTTTATATATTTTTTTTAATTTTGAAAAGAAATAAAACAAACATATTTCCACTACTGAATACCATATTCGAATCAATCTTTGAATAATATCCAAAACTGGTTTGAATCCTAGAAATTGAAGTTGAAAATAAATATCTAAGAATATTTCAACCAAAAAATGGAAAATGATTAGTCAATTTCTATAATCCCCAAATCCAAACGTAATCTGGAAAATCTGCCTTCGGGGAGGGGTTTTGTGAAAATATCAGCAAGTTGAATCTCAGTTGAAATATGTTCAATGCAAATGTCTTCCTTAGCAATGTGATCTCTAAGAAAGTGGTGTCTCACATCAATGTGTTTTGTGCATGAATGATGAACATGATTATTTGACAAGTCTATTGCACTTTTACTATCACATTTTAATGGAACTTGTTTATAAACTAAGCCAAAATCAGAAAGAGTTTGCATCATCCATAAAATTTGAGCACAACAACTTCCTAAAGCAATATATTCTGCTTCAGTGGTGGATAATGCAACACAATTTTGTTTTCGACTTAACCATGAAACTAATGAATGTCCTAGCATGAAACATGTCCCACTAGTGCTTTTCCTGTCTACCAATGAACCAGCATAATCAGCATCAGAATAACCAACTAAATCAAAATTTTCACAAGAAGGGTACCATAGTCCAAATTTGTGTGTGTGTGAAAGATATCTCAAAATTCGTTTAGTGGCTTTCAAATGAGATTCTTTAGGATTAGATTGAAAACGTGCACACAAACACACAGAAAACATAATATCAGGTCTAGAAGCAGTAAGATAGAGAAGTGAACCAATTATCCCTCGATATTTCTTCTGATCAACAACAACTCCTTTCTCGTCTTTGTCCAACTTTGTTGATGGGCTCATAGGAGTTCTCAATGGTTTGGAGTTCTCAACTCCAAATTTCTTCAACAGTTCCAACACATACTTGGATTGTGAAATGAAAATACCATCACTGCTTTGCTTGATTTGAAATCCAAGAAAATATTTCAATTCTCCCACCAAGCTCATCTTGAATTTAGCCTGCATGACTTGTTCAAATTTCTCGCATAAGAGTTCATTAGTAGCACCGTAAATGATATCATCCACATAAATCTGAACAATCAAAAAATCACTTTCTTTATGTAATAGAAACAGTGTCGTGTTAGCACTCCCCTTTTTAAAACCATTTTCCAAAAGATATGTACAAAGGCAGTCATACCAAGCTCTAGGAGCTTGCTTAACACCATATAATGCTTTTTCTAGTTTATACACATGATTTGGAAAATCATGATTTTCAAAACCGGGGGGTTGTTCAACAAAAACTTCTTCTTTCAAATCACCATTTAGAAAGGCACTTTTTACATCCATTTGTTTAAGTTTGAAACCCTTATAACATGCAAAACTTAGCAAAATCCTAATGGCTTCTAACCTAGCAACTGGAGCAAATGTTTCATCAAAATCTATGCCTTCTATTTGGTTATATCCTTTTGCGACCAACCTAGCTTTGTTTCTAATTACATTTCCTGATTCATCAAGTTTATTTTTGAACACCCATTTAGTTCCAACAATTGGATAGTCATTAGGCCTAGGAACTAATTTCCAAACTTTATTTCTCTCAAATTGATTAAGTTCATCTTGCATTGCTAAAACCCAACTTTCATCATTAAGAGCCATTTCAACAGAATCAGGTTCAATCTCAGAAATAAAATCACTGTGACAACAAAACGCACACAAATTTTTATCAAATGAAGAGCGAGTGCGTATACCTTCTGTAGGATTACCTATAACCAATTCAGGAGGATGATTCGATTTGAACTTCAATTTATCAGCATCAACAGTCTTACTTTCAGCTTTCTCACTGGATATCCCTTCTTCAATGCCTTCATGGTCTACCCCATCGTCAACCGCCTTTTCAGTCATCCTTTCCAGGTCAGATTCATCGAATTTCACATTGATTGATTCAAAAATTGTCTTTGTTCGTTTGTTGTATATCCTGTAAGCCTTGCTCCTTGTTGAATAGCCCATGAAAATTCCCTCATCAGCCTTTGATTCGAATTTTCCAAGTTGATCACCTGTGTTAAGAATGAAACAAGGACATCCAAATACACGAAAATAAGAAATGTTAGGTTTCCTTTCATGCCACAATTCATAACACGTTTTGCCAAGTATTGGTTCAATCATTACTCTATTCATTACATAGCACTAAGTATTCACTGCCTCTGCCCAAAAGGTTAGAGGTAGTTTATACTCACTCAACATGGATCTAGCCAATTCTTGCAATGTACGATTTTTTCTTTCAACCACCCCATTTTGTTGAGGTGTTCGTGGAGCAGAAAATTCATGTTTTAAACCATTTTCTTCACAAAAGCTTTCAAATTCCAAATTTTCAAATTCGCCTCCATGATCACTTCTCAAAGTTTTAATTGAAACTCCTTTTTCATTTTGAACAAGTTTTGCAAATTTTGAAAAATAATTAAAAATTCAGACTTTTTGGCTAAGAAATAAACCCATGTAAATCTAGAATAATCATCAACCAATACATAACAATAACGTTTTCCATTCAAGCTTGCAATTTCATTTGGTCCAAATAAGTCCATATGAATTAATTCAAGGACCCTTGATGTGCTAACAACGTTTTTAGGGCGAAATGATGATCGACTAAGCTTGCCCAAGGAACATGCTTTACACACTTTATTATTTTTAAATTTCTGATATGGTAACCCTCTGACTAATTCTTTAGTTTCAAGTTTTTCCAAGAGGCCCATGCTAGCATGTCCAAGTCTTTTATGCCATAAGGATGCCTCTTCGTCAGTGGCTACCAAACATCTAGTGTAACGACCCGCCATTTTGGACCATTCGCGTCCATTATAAGTGTATAGGAAGACACTCATGCCGGAGTTGAATTGCTCAAAATACCGCGTTGTTAATTTAAATTTGGCAAAACTGAACATATACAGTAAATAAAATATCACAGATCACAGACACAGAGTAATAAGTGCAGCGGAAATAAAAGAGATAGTAGTTCATGAAGCTACTATATGAATATATAAAATACATCAGAGTTACAACAGAAGAGTAATACGATACATCAGAGTTAAACCAGATACAACGGAAGAGTAACAGATACAAATCAGAATACATCACTGGAATCATCGAATATCTGAAAGCTGGATAGATAGCTGGATCTCCAAGCGAAGCTCCAACTCCAAAGGTGAGTCTCGAAAGCTGAACTACTCAGTCTGACCCGAGCGTAAAGCAAAATACAAAACACTCGAGTCAGGATTAACATTCTTATATTAATAAATCCAACTCAAGTGAAATAGCAATTGAAATACAAGTAACTCAAAGGATGTTTGGAATAACCATCCTTTAAGGATCCGTCAAACTATCTACTAGGTAGTAATATACGCTAAGTAGATAATGTCTATCAGTAATATAAAGATATCAAAATAGCGTTAAGTCATGGCCCATTCCACCCTTAACACATTTTTATTCCCACAAGCATATACAAGACCGTAGTTTCCCCAAAACCGGAAGTCACCAGAGGGCAATCCATATACTCAAGGTACAAAACAAATTCGTAGTGGTCGCGCATAAATGGAATACAAGTATGACAAGGCACATGAGGCTATACCCAAGGTAGTGATACTACCGTTCGCCTGATCCGGGCTGGTGAGAACGCAACGCCGCAGCGCCCGCAACACCGTGAAACAACACTCCCAAAATCAAGGGTGCACCAATCGACAACAAGTATAAGTAGTTCGAAGAAGTGTGTCCACTTGAGGTATCAATCCTCCATTGGCCCGGCACAGCTCCTGTTTTAGTCATTTCCAATTTGACACAAGTGTCAAGGCTATCCATTATCGTTCTCTTTCTTCAGTCATCACGAACACCATTCCAACCACTTCATTCTGGATCATCACTCCGTGTATAGTTATTAAAGTGGTTTCGGTTTAGATAGAGAGTATATCCATAACCGAATTCCGGTCTCTTTAATAACTTTCGTAATTATTACACCGATTGGTCGTTTATTTATTTCAAAACCAAATCAATTCAATTTCAAATAGAATTCGTAAACCAACAATTTATTTGTCTTTCAAAACCAATTTCCAATAATTTACGTTTCAAAACTTCCCAATTTCAATTTCAACATTTCTATATTCAATTTCAAAGTTTCAATTAAAACAATCCAAATATTTGTTGCATCTCGTATATAAGTTTCATTCCGAAATCATTAGAATCAATTTTATTTAACATTCAAACCAATTTAAATCCATTTATCCATTTCATTTAATATTTGTTAAATTACTTTATCATTCAAAACAATTTCAATTAAATTTTCAATTCATTAAATCAATTCTTAAGTTCAACTTCATTAAATCAAAGTCTACAATTTTGAATTAAATTAAATTCATCAAATCAAATTCTTCAATTACAAGTCTTACATTAATTTCAATAAATCACATTTTATTTCTTGTTAAAGAAATTCAATTTCAGTTATTTACTTTCATAAATAATTTTCCAAAACTTACTTTAATAAGAAATTCAATTTCAATTATTTACGAAGTAAATTTCACTTATTCAAAAGTTTAATTTTCTTATTAAAGAATTTCAATTCAATTTAATCATTAAATAATTCAATCTTATTTAATTATTAAATAATTCAAAACTTAATTATTAAATAATTTCAAAGTTTAATAATTTCAAACTTAATTATAATTTCAAACTTAATTATTAAATCATTTCAAAGTTTAATTGTTTCAACTTAATTATCATTTCAAACTTAATTCAATCATTTCTCAAATTAAACAACATTCTTCCATTAATTACATTGTTAATCTTTTGTTTCAGATTATTAAATATTAACATTTTTCTTTCATCAATATTCAAATTTCAACTTCATTTCAAAACCATATTATTTATTCAAATAAAATCTTCATTTACTTTTAAATCAAATTATTGACCAATCGGGTTTTTATTTAATTTCCTATCCTAGGTCAAAGTTCAATTTGGATGTTTATCATTTCAACCCGATTCCAATTCAATTCAAAATCAAAACATATCAAAGGGAACTTGCAGTGTGATAACTGGGATGGTGTCAAAGTAAATAAACAAGCAATAACAACAATCAATATCAATCCAATAATCAATTCAAATAATCCCGAAATAACCGTATTAATTCGCATTGTTATTTGTACGAATTAATATAATTATTTCTAGAATCTACACTATTATTTCATGTAGATTAAAGATTATTACATTACGGTTCTTCACTTGTCATCTATTACAATTTCATACATCATCAATTTTAGAACATACATTCAGTGGTTCAAAATGTAATTAAACAAATCCTACGTGTCAATAAATTCAACAGTTAAAGGGGTCATATTATACAAATGTCAGTTAATCAAATTTAACAATTAATTATCCTATATCAAGTTCAATTTCACACTATTTATCATTTTAACATTAACAATTTAACGTCCAATATAAACATCAACAATCAATCAATTAATAACCAAACTGGATTATCATTTCATATATATAACAGATAATGGTGTCAGATGTCACAGGTGAACTGATACAGGTAATAACAGTGTAAATATCTAACAGCAGCATATTTCAATTGTCGTTTCAATTGAAATCAAATTTAATAAATAAAAGAACGTTAATCGTGAGTGAGTGCTCACCTTTCGAGGCTAGAGAGGCAGACAACGAATTTGAGTTACGAATTCCAAAGCAGATCAAGTTTGGCACAGATTCGATGGAAAAGCTGATAAATAAGGGATTGACGAAATCAAATTAGAATCGGTCGATGAGGATAAATAGTGTTAGTGAACTTATATATAATAATATATGTAAAGTCATATTCCAAATTCAAACACATACCAAATATATATTTCAAAAGAAAATTATTGTTTTACATTAAACACTCATATATATAACTAACCTTCAAACATCTATATATATACCTTTGAACCTAAATAGAATATTCCAATCATATTATATCTACTGAATACAAAATTTTCGCCATATATACATACATAAAAATAGACACTTATACAAACTTGTACACCCTGTAACCCATATAAACTCACACTAGAACCAACATTTTATCCCAGAGACACGTATACAACTAATGTAATCCAAATATATATACTAAAAATCAACACCTTTGTAAAGCAAAAGAACCCGTAAATACATACGACCTTGATTCCAGAGATATGCAAACATGAATTCGGAACCACTTATAATATATATACAAAAAATATATTTACATAAATAACTTTAATTATTATATAAATATAAACTGCTATATTATAACTATATCTATATATACTACATACACTTACATCACTTCATAGATTATACATATTAATATGAACAAAATACATATAAACCTAGTATACGTTACGTGTAAACTATATATATAGCTGAAATTATAAACAATATATGTGTATAATATATATAACAACAATATGTAAATTTCAAATACCAGACTTATATACCAAAACAAAACTCAAGTTGACAAGTACTACTACATATATATTTATATACTACTGTATATATTAATCACACTATAGGTAAAAAAAATCACAGCAACAATACATATAAACAGAATCTTGTATTATATTTTATTTTATTTTTGAACTATTCTTCTGTTATTATAACAAAGTATTATATATATCAACTATTCATATAAACTCAGCCTATATATATATAAACTTATAATTAACATAGTACTACAGTATACATATAAGAACTCAAAACATAGGTATATGCAAAAATACAAACTTAACATATATGAAACTTATAAAGAAAACTAATATATAGTATATAACCCATATGCAAACTATTACATAACTTATATAGTAACTGGAGACTTAAAAACCATGTATACATATTATAAATACTTCATACAGCAACATATATGTATATATATGTAAACTATATTTTAAAACAAATAAGCAAAATAATATATATACCAATATACCCTGAGAAGATGCATGACAACGAGAAGTGAAGGAGGCAGATAAATGGGTTGCTCACGCCCAAAGTTGTGCGGTGGAAGACGGATGGGAGCAGTGGGTCTGGGTGGTTGCGGCTACAAGGCGCGATGGATGAGGCTAAAGATTTGGGCGAGCAAGGTCGGGCTGGAGGAGGTGGGATGATTGACGGCATGCTGGGGTTCGGCAGGTCGAGGTGAAAAGCTAGCGTCGGAGGAGTGGAATATGTGGAAGAGCGGGAGAAGATGGTGGCCGTGAGGCAAGTCTCGGCCATGGCTGATGTGTGGAATGGTGGTCGAAGCTTGGACAGGCGTGGGTGAGTGGAGGAGACGCGGGTGGAGGTTGGTCAGAAAGACGTGGGGAGGGGCTTCGGGATGGTGGTGATCGCGTGCATGTACAGGTTGCTCTCTTCATACCTCTTTTTTTTTTAGTTTGCCATGACTGAAACGGAGAGAGGAAGAGCAAAGAATGAGCATAGCAAAGTTAAATGGAGAAGAGAATGAAGTCCTAAAGGCAAATAATATACAGCTGTTCAGTGGGAAACGAAGTGCCAGAGGAAGAAAAAAAATGAACCGTTGGAAATCCAAAGTCAAGCACGAGAAATTATTAAATATTAAATGCAACAGCTGGAACAATTAAATGCAAAGGCTATTTGATTATATCGATGGGCACAAGCATCCAAAAGGCACGAAACAGATACCGATACGAAAGGCGTTACGCAAAGTGCAACGTGCAACGGAACTCCGAATTTGACAATCGAATATACCGTAGAGATCGGCACGACGAGACGATCAAAACGGTATATAGAAATCAGTGGTACGATCATCCGATAAAAATCGATATCGGTACCAGAATACTGCTATTTTGCAGAAAATAAGAACGACGGAGCAAAAGATGTCCGAATTTGGAAAAATGACGAACTGAGATCTTGCTCAGAAGATGGTTTAGAATTTTTCTATGTAAAAATATTTAGATTTCGAAAACATTTTATTTTCAACGCTTTTTAACTGATTAAATGGAAGTGAATTTACGCGCGAAATAAACTTTCATATTTTCGGACGAAAATTTACCAGTCGCTATGTTAAACTAGACGTATTCCAAATATCTAATTTTTATTTCAAAATTTTATCGTTTAAAATTTCACAAAATTTCAACTAATTACGTTATTTAAAACAGTTGAAATTTACGGGTCGTTACACTCTCCCCCACTCAAAACTTTTCGTCCCCGAAAAGGAACGAGGCAGGAGAATAGAAACAACCAGAAAGAAAAACAGATTTGAAATACAAAATAACAATCAATTCAAACCATATAAATTCAAATTTAAATTAATTGATATTCAATAATTGATTTAATCCAATTGATTTCACTAAAATCAATCTCAACTATTTCTAAATTCATTATCTTATTATCCAATTATCTCAAATTTACAATTTTTAAAACCATAAATTTGAATAGTCTTTTATTATAATCATATGTTCTACAACAATTTTAACTTCTTCTTATTCCAAATTACTGTTAAATTTATCCTACTTAATATATCTACTCACATATATTTAACCCATATAAATTAATTTAAAACATAAAAGTTTCGATTTAAATTAATTTACATCTATTAATTTCTTTTAAATTGAAGGTATTTTCATATGTTGATCAAATTTCAATTTATTAATTCTTTCAAAACAAATTTATCAATTATTCAAACAAATTTATTTCATTATTAACTGAGTTTACTTATTATCCTATCTAACTCTATTAACATCTTTATAATCCAAATTTAGTGTATAACATTTAATATAAACACTCAATTTTATTTATAAATTCAATTTATTATATATATTATCCAATTACATATTCAACTTCTGGATGATTTAGGTAAGTTGTATTATAATGCAGTCGAACAATATACAAATAAAATTTTCCCAATTCAATTATTCAAGTTTAAATATTTATTCCAAATTTTGGTTTTATTTATAATTAAAATCATCCTTTAACAAGATTTAAGAATTAGATTTCCGATTAACTTTAAGCAATTTAGAGATATATATAATATATTTATATCAAATCAAATTAAATTTTAAAATAAGATACCTGTATATATATATATATAAATCAAATTATACTAAAGAAATTCAAATCAAAATATTTTTCAAAACAAAACCATAGCAAAGCTACAGAATAGTATCTCCGCTTCGAAACTCGAAAATGAACGTCGATGATGCGGCCGCCATCACCGAAATTATTTTCCAGCGACAAAGAGAAGAGCACTGATTTCAACATTTAAAATTCTTTGGAAACGATTTCTATTCGAAAATACTTCCAACAATATATACTTTAAAATTTTAAAACCAAAGTTCGAAATCACCGGAATCTAAATTCTCAAATTTCTGAATTAAATTCATTTCAAATTTCAATCAATTTATAACCAAGTTTATAAATTCATTTAGAACAATAAATGATAATCAAATATTATCATTTCAAACAAACAATTTAATTAACCTATTAAATTCCAGAAAATTTTACTTATTATTTCACAAGATAATCAAACAATTTATTTCATTTTCCAAAATTGAAAATAATATTGTGTCAGTTTGCTCTGTTCAAGTGTTTTGGAACTCCTATCGATTGCGTTGATCAGACGTATCGATCGGAAACCCAAATCAACATCAACAACTCAAACAACACAATATATTTACATTTTAAAAATTAATTTACAAATACACTTCCTCGCTCGACTATACAAGAATAGATTTCAAAACATGATGGGGATTCAAATTTGATGGACTCAAACCAAAGAGAATTTTGATTCGAAGATAAGTTCGAAACAAAGATACGATAATTAAATAACAAAGTAAGACGATGGATAAGTTTATATAAATCGCGGGCAACCTTAACCGGGTCGACCGTGACTTAGATAATAAGATCGATGCTAAATTCCGAGGTAAATCAACATCTGATCTCGAGAAATAAAATTCAGGTATAGCAGGAGATAGATAACATCGTAAACCGAGGATACAGAAATCTCCGGTAAATCGATGTCTATTATAAAGGAGTTTACTCCTTTACGAATCACTCTAAGATTGGCGAGACCGCCGATCTATTATAGATAACATTTAGAATGGAGTTATGGGGTGCTCCATGATTGAAAGAAGACGAATAGTGAAGGACACGAATGAATTTCGGAACCGAGGGGAACGTTCCAAAATTCAAAGGAATTGAGTCAAAGGAAAAGATTGAAACTCGAATGAGAGTGATTCTGTAAATACATTTACTCTATATGTTAAGTTTTGCCTAGAGCTACCAAAGCTCTGATACCAACTGTAACGACCCGCCATTTTGGACCATTCGCGTCCATGATAAGTGTATAGGAAGACACTCACGCCGGAGTTGAATTGCTCAAAATACCGCGTTGTTAATTTAAATTTGGCAAAACTGAACATATACAGTAAATAAAATATCACAGATCACAGACACAGAGTAATAAGTGCAGCGGAAATAAAAGAGATAGTAGTTCATGAAGCTACTATATGAATATATAAAATACATCAGAGTTACAACAGAAGAGTAATACGATACATCAGAGTTAAACCAGATACAACGGAAGAGTAACAGATACAAATCAGAATACATCACTGGAATCATCGAATATCTGAAAGCTGGATAGATAGCTGGATCTCCAAGCGAAGCTCCAACTCCAAAGGTGAGTCTCGAAAGCTGAACTACTCAGTCTGACCCGAGCGTAAAGCAAAATACAAAACACTCGAGTCAGGATTAACATTCTTATATTAATAAATCCAACTCAAGTGAAATAGCAATTGAAATACAAGTAACTCAAAGGATGTTTGGAATAACCATCCTTTAAGGATCCGTCAAACTATCTACTAGGTAGTAATATACGCTAAGTAGATAATGTCTATCAGTAATATAAAGATATCAAAATAGCGTTAAGTCATGGCCCATTCCACCCTTAACACATTTTTATTCCCACAAGCATATACAAGACCGTAGTTTCCCCAAAACCGGAAGTCACCAGAGGGCAATCCATATACTCAAGGTACAAAACAAATTCGTAGTGGTCGCGCATAAATGGAATACAAGTATGACAAGGCACATGAGGCTATACCCAAGGTAGTGATACTACCGTTCGCCTGATCCGGGCTGGTGAGAACGCAACGCCGCAGCGCCCGCAACACCGTGAAACAACACTCCCAAAATCAAGGGTGCACCAATCGACAACAAGTATAAGTAGTTCGAAGAAGTGTGTCCACTTGAGGTATCAATCCTCCATTGGCCCGGCACAGCTCCTGTTTTAGTCATTTCCAATTTGACACAAGTGTCAAGGCTATCCATTATCGTTCTCTTTCTTCAGTCATCACGAACACCATTCCAACCACTTCATTCTGGATCATCACTCCGCGTATAGTTATTAAAGTGGTTTCGGTTTAGATAGAGAGTATATCCATAACCGAATTCCGGTCTCTTTAATAACTTTCGTAATTATTACACCGATTGGTCGTTTATTTATTTCAAAACCAAATCAATTCAATTTCAAATAGAATTCGTAAACCAACAATTTATTTGTCTTTCAAAACCAATTTCCAATAATTTACGTTTCAAAACTTCCCAATTTCAATTTCAACATTTCTATATTCAATTTCAAAGTTTCAATTAAAACAATCCAAATATTTGTTGCATCTCGTATATAAGTTTCATTCCGAAATCATTAGAATCAATTTTATTTAACATTCAAACCAATTTAAATCCATTTATCCATTTCATTTAATATTTGTTAAATTACTTTATCATTCAAAACAATTTCAATTAAATTTTCAATTCATTAAATCAATTCTTAAGTTCAACTTCATTAAATCAAAGTCTACAATTTTGAATTAAATTAAATTCGTCAAATCAAATTCTTCAATTACAAGTCTTACATTAATTTCAATAAATCACATTTTATTTCTTGTTAAAGAAATTCAATTTCAGTTATTTACTTTCATAAATAATTTTCCAAAACTTACTTTAATAAGAAATTCAATTTCAATTATTTACGAAGTAAATTTCACTTATTCAAAAGTTTAATTTTCTTATTAAAGAATTTCAATTCAATTTAATCATTAAATAATTCAATCTTATTTAATTATTAACTAATTCAAAACTTAATTATTAAATAATTTCAAAGTTTAATAATTTCAAACTTAATTATAATTTCAAACTTAATTATTAAATCATTTCAAAGTTTAATTGTTTCAACTTAATTATAATTTCAAACTTAATTATTAAATCATTTCAAACTTAATTCAATCATTTCTCAAATTAAACAACATTCTTCCATTAATTACATTGTTAATCTTTTGTTTCAGATTATTAAATATTAACATTTTTCTTTCATCAAAATTCAAATTTCAACTTCATTTCAAAACCATATTATTTATTCAAATAAAATCTTCATTTACTTTTAAATCAAATTATTGACCAATCGGGTTTTTATTTAATTTCCTATCCTAGGTCAAAGTTCAATTTGGGTGTTTATCATTTCAACCCGATTCCAATTCAATTCAAAATCAAAACATATCAAAGGGAACTTGCAGTGTGATAACTGGGATGGTGTCAAAGTAAATAAACAAGCAATAACAACAATCAATATCAATCCAATAATCAATTCAAATAATCCCGAAATAACCGTATTAATTCGCATTGTTATTTGTACGAATTAATATAATTATTTCTAGAATCTACACTATTATTTCATGTAGATTAAAGATTATTACATTACGGTTCTTCACTTGTCATCTATTACAATTTCATACATCATCAATTTTACAACATACATTCAGTGGTTCAAAATGTAATTAAACAAATCCTACGTGTCAATAAATTCAACAGTTAAAGGGGTCATATTATACAAATGTCAGTTAATCAAATTTAACAATTAATTATCCTATATCAAGTTCAATTTCACACTATTTATCATTTTAACATTAACAATTTAACGTCCAATATAAACATCAACAATCAATCAATTAACAACCAAACTGGATTATCATTTCATATATATAACAGATAATGGTGTCAGATGTCACAGGTGAACTGATACAGGTAATAACAGTGTAAATATCTAACAGCAGCATATTTCAATTGTCGTTTCAATTGAAATCAAATTTAATAAATAAAAGAACGTTAATCGTGAGTGAGTGCTCACCTTTCGAGGCTAGAGAGGCAGACAACGAATTTGAGTTACGAATTCCAAAGCAGATCAAGTTTGGCACAGATTCGATGGAAAAGCTGATAAATAAGGGATTGACGAAATCAAATTAGAATCGGTCGATGAGGATAAATAGTGTTAGTGAACTTATATATAATAATATATGTAAAGTCATATTCCAAATTCAAACACATACCAAATATATATTTCAAAAGAAAATTATTGTTTTACATTAAACACTCATATATATAACTAACCTTCAAACATCTATATATATATACCTTTGAACCTAAATAGAATATTCCAATCATATTATATCTACTGAATACAAAATTTTCGCCATATATACATACATAAAAATAGACACTTATACAAACTTGTACACCCTGTAACCCATATAAACTCACACTAGAACCAACATTTTATCCCAGAGACACGTATACAACTAATGTAATCCAAATATATATATACTAAAAATCAACACCTTTGTAAAGCAAAAGAACCCGTAAATACATACGACCTTGATTCCAGAGATATGCAAACATGAATTCGGAACCACTTATAATATATATACAAAAAATATATTTACATAAATAACTTTAATTATTATATAAATATAAACTGCTATATTATAACTATATCTATATATACTACATACACTTACATCACTTCATAGATTATACATATTAATATGAACAAAATACATATAAACCTAGTATACGTTACGTGTAAACTATATATATAGCTGAAATTATAAACAATATATGTGTATAATATATATAACAACAATATGTAAATTTCAAATACCAGACTTATATACCAAAACAAAACTCAAGTTGACAAGTACTACTACATATATATTTATATACTACTGTATATATTAATCACACTATAGGTAAAAAAAATCACAGCAACAATACATATAAACAGAATCTTGTATTATATTTTATTTTATTTTTGAACTATTCTTCTGTTATTATAACAAAGTATTATATATATCAACTATTCATATAAACTCAGCCTATATATATATAAACTTATAATTAACATAGTACTACAGTATACATATAAGAACTCAAAACATAGGTATATGCAAAAATACAAACTTAACATATATGAAACTTATAAAGAAAACTAATATATAGTATATAACCCATATGCAAACTATTACATAACTTATATAGTAACTGGAGACTTAAAAACCATGTATACATATTATAAATACTTCATACAGCAACATATATGTATATATATGTAAACTATATTTTAAAACAAATAAGCAAAATAATATATATACCAATATACCCTGAGAAGATGCATGACAACGAGAAGTGAAGGAGGCAGATAAATGGGTTGCTCACGCCCAAAGTTGTGCGGTGGAAGACGGATGGGAGCAGTGGGTCTGGGTGGTTGCGGCTACAAGGCGCGATGGATGAGGCTAAAGATTTCCCAGTGAATACCTTCCCAAGCGCTCTAGCATTGTACACCAAAGTTGAAAAGCGTCCAAACATGTCCTTTATGCTCTCGCCTTTGTCCATCACAAAGTTCTCGTATTCATTACTGAATAGGGCTAGACGAGACTCCTTGACTTGAGAAGTTCCTTCATGTGTCACCTCCAAGGTATGCCAAATTTCCTGCGTAGTTTTACAATGAGAAATTCTATTAAATTCATTCTTATCAAGAGCACAAATCAAAGCATTCATGGCTTTAGCATTTGTAGTTTTTAATTTCTTATCGTTAGCGTCCCACCTATCCTTAGGTTTAGGAATCTCAGTATCACCAACAGTTATAGTGGGAGATTTATAGCCAGTTTCAATAATGTCCCAAACATCATAATCAACAGAACTAAGATAAATACCCATCCTAACTTTCCAATAAGCATAATCATTCCCATTAAATATGGGTGGCCTAGCAATAGATTGCCCCTCAGAAAAAGCATTATTTGGTGGATTCATGACTCTAGAGTTAAAGAAAAATACCGGGCTCTGATACCACTTGTAGGATCTAGATTAACCCTAGAGGGGGGGTGAATAGGGTTATAGCAAATTTTCTCGAATTAAATACAAAAACAAACTGCAGAGAAGTAAATATGCTGAAAATTAAATCACACACAAAATTTACCCAGCTTCGGCAACCCCTGCCTACTGCTGCATTCCCAGATTTCTATTAGAATTAAACAGTCTCCCACTTACAAACACTCTAACAGACTCGCAAACCCTGCTACCGCCTATAGAGTTTTGCAAACTCGCAAACCCTGCTTACTGAACTAATCCTAACTAGACAATCTGACACAACCTAAATCCTAGGTGGTGATTTACCAAGATTTTATTTAAGAAATACAGATTTTAAAATAAAAAGCAAGAGCAAAAATAAATAAACTTGAGTAAAATTGTTTTTTGCCCTTAAACAAAAAATAAAAGCTAAAGCCCTTGTTTATTTAACAAGGCCGACCCTTTTTATTTTCCCTAGCCCGTTCCTTCTTGAGATAATGGCGGCTCTCGTTCCTCTTTGCTCTTCCTCCGATCTGAAGATGAAAAATTAGGGCTTTGTATCTCGAAGCGTCTGATTCGATTTGATCGATTCTCTAATTTGTTGCGTGTTGCCTTGCTCGATCAATTCTTCGTTGCTTACTGCTGCTTCGACGAGTTCGATTTTGCTTTGGTAAGAGTTTATGCTTTTGTGCTTTTTGATTTTTGTACTTGAACTCGTTGATTGTTTTTCCGATGATGATGATTCCTTATATAGGGTTCGCTACCCTGTATTTTCGTTCGCATGTATTTTAGAATTCATCACTTTATTTTGCTTGGCCGATCGATGATGCTTGGATGCTTGAGATTTATTCTGACTTTATCAAACTCGTATTAATTGATACTTGCTTCTCACGGTTTTGATTTTAAATCGTTCGATCTTTCCTTGATTGATACGGCAGAAAACTTTCCTCTTTTATTTTAACTTTGATTTTTGTTCGTATATACTTGTTTGAATTTATCTTCGGCCATTTGATTATTCAACCAAGTCTTCCGATTTGTTTCTTTTGCTGTAGAAAAAAAATCTTCCCATATATATTTCCTGGTAGCTTGATTCACATGGTTTTGATTCTTTGCTTGGTCAATTTACTTGGCCACCACGGTATTGATATTGAGCTGTTCGATCTTTCCCTGGTCAACACGTTTCTGACTTTGATTTGAAACAGCAGTTGACTTTGTAAAATTTTGATTTTCTTATAACTCGAATGATCAAAAATACCAACATTAACTTTCTCTTGAGAATTGAATAGTGATTTTCGATATTGTACTTGTTACTTTCTATGTTGACATTGGAACTTGATATTTGTGATTGACTTCGGCCATCACCATTGCTTTGATCTTTGTTGTAACTGGACTTGAACTTGTAGTCTTCATTGTGTACTTGAGTCTGCATTTGCATTTGGTACATTTTGTACTTCTGGTCTTTGTTTGTTCATCTTGTAATCTGGTTTGCTGTTGTATGTCATATCTGCATGTATATATTGGGTTCTTTCCAGTGTGCACTTGTTTGCACTGTCATTTTGCTGGAATGACTTCGACCTGTCTGCATTGCATACATGTAGCTGGTACACATTTGTGAAGAGTTGCACTGAGATATACATGTACACCATTGCTGTATCACCATATAGCTTGTATTTGTTCATTTGTTTTAACTGCTTTATTTGTTGAGTTATCACTCTGGCCTTGCTCTGTCACCTGTTTATTCAAGTCTGTGCACATTGTTGCCTTAGACCTGGTGCATTTCACTGTTTTGTGTTGTCTTATACTTTGTTGGTTGTGTTCTTCAACTGGGTATTTGAACTGGTGCATGTTGTATCTGTATGTGGTACTGATGCACTTGAACTTGTATTTGAGCCTAGGCAGTGTGAACCAATTCTTTGTAGTATGTATTGTGCACTAGCATGCATACAGTCTGGTTGATTTTGTAGTTGTGCATGTTGTTTCAGTCTGGATTTGATTTATTGATTTTGACAATTTGCACCTGTGTTGAATCCAGTTTCACAACTCGGGTTTGACCTTGTGCTGAAAATTATGACATTGTTTTATTGCACCTGAGTTGAATCCGATAATTTGGGTTTGACCTGTGCTCACCTGTCCCTGTAATTTATCAAGTGTATATATATCGGTGTGCACGACCTTGTGGCATGTACAGTGATACACTGTGCATGTCACATTGTTCGTGTGTGATGAATTCAAATGACGACGAACAACCCAAATAACTGAGGCACCAATAAAAACAAATTTATATTTTTTGCAAATTCAAATTTGTTTATTTTTAGATTACTGTTGTAGTTGCTAATTATACAGGTACACAGGAGACATGACAAGAACTGGAGCTGGACAATGCAGATAGATGCAGATGTGCAGACAGAGTGAAAAACTAAGTGTTGAGTGTTGTAGTGAGAAAAAAAATGTAAATGTGAAGTGTATGAAACCGGTGTATGTATATAGAGAGAGCTGAAAACTTTGTACTGTATAAGTGTTGAAATAAAATATTATTTTGAATAAAAATACTGATTGAATTATATAAATTCTGTGCAATAGTATTATTATTCAATGTGAATATTTATTCCTATATGTGTATAGTACAATCTGCAAACACATATATAAATTGGTATATATATATTTGTTATCATCAAACAAAAAATCACATCAAACAGGATGAATGTAGGCATTTAAAGGATATGATTGAGGAGCATGTTAGGATCAGCAGACTGCCGCAGTACGTGAGGAATTGGACAACGGCGATGGAACAGGGGCAGCCACTATCCGCATCGAATGGAAACAGGAATGGCCCTGATCGGGGTCGGGATCATCATCAATTGATCGGGATAATAAGGGCAGAATTCAGGACTTGGACTCCAGCCGTAATAATGATAATGATAATGATAATGATAAAATCTATAATAGGGCAGCTAGGTCACTTACAAATGTACGGGATCGAGGACGGTCGCTAAGCATGCTCTGAGATGATGAACCGTCGTGCCTAGAAAGGCACCCGTTTTGCTTTTTTAGTTTGTTGGATTTCTAGATGTACGAACTCTTATTTATCAGGTTATTTATGATCTACATTACTGTAATGGATAAAACAGGACGCGATTATTGTCCCGACCAGCGGGGTGGTAACCGCAAGGTGCGATTCCCTTCATCGGAGAGCGATAGAATGGACTCGCACATGGATTAAGTCCACGATCGAAGAGTCGAGGCTGGAGAATAAAACCCAATAGGATGCCAAGTATGGATTATTCTTGGCAAGGAGTAGGTCGCTTCGTCGGAAAGTGACATATCGGCCAACTTAGGTCATCGATTATGGATTATGCTTGGCGAGGGTCCAGAGAGACCACTATCGTCCTAGGACTTAAGCCAAGACACCACTTGACATTCAAGGACATTGAATCGGAGTACATGAAATAACACCGCTTCACTGAAGAGCGACAGGATCAGTTCACTCAGACGTCGAGTATGGATTTTGCTTGGCAAGGACCCGGAGAGGTCATGGATTTGGATATCAGCTTCAAACACCTATAGATTTGGATATCAGCTTCAAACACCTATGGATTTGGATATGGACCCGGAGTGGTCCTGGATTTGGCTAACAAAATGGTGAGGTCAAGGATTGAGTAAAATGATCCAAAGAGATCATGGATTTGCAATGGATACGGATTAGGATAAAACAATCTGGAAAGATCATGGATTCGGAATTGGATATCGACTCGTATAGGCCATGAATTTCACTAAAGATCTGGCGAGAACATGGATTTGGATTGGCAACGAATTGGATTTGGATTGGATAATATGGCTATCAATGGATTATGGACTTCGGATTTTGGATTTATGGCAATTCGAAACACACCTTCCTATCGCAAGGCATATTTTGGCGGGCAAAGTGTTAACCCACCTCTTGCAAGGCAGTACACCAGCAGATTTAACCCGATGGACTTCATGATTATTAAGGAAGAAAGTCCGGAGAGATGGTTACCAAGATTAGAGATTGATTATATTAAAAACCATGGACTATACTTGAATGGATTTGGATGGACAACACTCAAAAAATGACTAAGTATGGAACTAATACTTCCCCTAGATGATCGGAATAGAGGGATTGGAATAAACAGGATGCACACAACACAACTCAATAGTGATCGCCCCATAACTCAACAACCACAAGGCGGATTAAATTAAACTTTGCGAACAAGAAGAAGGGTAGGGAGTCTACCCTAAGGATCGCACATCATTTGAAGGAGTTTGGAGGGATCGGCCCATATCCCTACATAGGGATCGACTATAATCAGCCTTTACAATGTATTGCAACAAAGATCGATCGATAACTCGAGTTCTAGTAATCCATTTGGCATGAAACTTGGAGGCAAAACATAATATAACATGGAAAAGCTCTTCTAGTAGTGCACATCATTTGGAGGAGATTGGAGGGATCGACCCCTATCCCTATTCAAGGATTGGTATAGTTGGATTTGCAGCAATGATCGGTCAATAACTCAAGATCTATGGATGTTATCAAAAAGAAACTTGAAGCAAAAGCATATTACAATACAAGGAACACACAATAGGGATTTCATGACAAAAGGAGCAACTTGGAGGGATCGTCACCTATCCCTATATAGGGATCGGCCCCTATCTCCATTTAGGGGTAGGTGTAGTTGAATTTGCAGTAATGATTGATCGATATCTCAACATTCGTAAGTGCGACCGACATGAAATTTAGAGAGAAAGAAGATAACGTCATGAGGGACCGACCATATGGATTGAACCTATGATTCCACCAAAATAGCGATCGGCACCAATCCCTATTATGGGCTCCGGTGGGCCCCAAACTTTCTGGGCAGGCTCGTCTTGGCTTTAGGGTTCCAAATCCGGTTTTTGAGCGAGATATTTTCACGTCTTCTCCTATATACAGCAGGCATGGCATTAGCAAAGGGGGCTTCTTTTTTATTCTCTTTATCTTCAACCTAGGCTACACTCTGCCAATTTTATTCTTGGATTTCAGATTGTAACTGTAAACAAACTACAATATAATAAAAAGGATATTCTGGAGTGGACGTAGGCTAAAGTTAGCCGAACCACTATAAATCTTATCTCTTTTTACCTGCTTTCATTTTTAATTTGTTTATTCTTCGTATTATATTCTCTACATTAGATACTATATGAGATCTGTGACTGGATATTGGTGCTTTCATATAACTGGGTGTTGGTGGCTAATTTTGATGCCAATAGAAGGATAGCTTTGATAAATTAAAATGTGGAAAGGAATGTTTAAGTTTAGAATTAATAGAAATAAAAAATATATATACATACATATAACTGCGCTTAACATACAAAAATAATGATATATAAAAAATCTAATTTACGACTATATACGTATTATTTATAATTAACTAATTAGGATTTATGGACATTAATTGCAATTTAACGGGCAAATGATTTTTAATTTAACGGGCAAATGAGATTAATATGGCATTTATGAGGATTTTGTAATTGGTAAATAGATGAAAGGAATTAAATAAGGATTAATTAGAGATTGTCTAATTTCGACATTAATGACCAATCATTATGGGTGATAGATATTTATTAGAAATTAAGAAGAAGAATTAAGGGAGGTTAGTGATGGTGGAATGACATTCTAGTAATGTCCATCTTAATTTAGTAAGGAGCATTAGGGCCCAACCATCTTTGACACTAGTTGATGGCTAATGGTAGCTTCCAGTAAAAATTTCCTTTAGAGATTTTGGATTGTAATCGCTAGTTGACTCCTTTAGAAAAAGTGTTCGATATGGTATAAAACATGTTCCTATTTTATTGCTATATTGATTTTATGGATGCGATTAGATGGCTAAATGAATTTACACCTATTGAGAAACAACGTAAATAAGGAATTTCATAAGGTCACTTAACTAGTGACAAATCGTGGGTAAGACTGGAAGTTAATGAGAGATATGAAGAGAATTTTTCTATTGGATAGGGATGAAGAAGAATGTTCTTTTCGACCCTCAAAAGTCGACACTAATACATCCATGGTATTCACCTGTCGAGCATCCAAGTGCTGGAAAAATAGATGTTGGGGGAAAAGAAAGAAAAGACAGGAAAGAATCTCAAATCATGACAAGTAATATATAGTACAGAATAGACCTTTACAAAAGAAAACTATAATATACATATATCAATCAGAGTAACTATCTACCATCAGCCTAGACAGTTATAACAACATGTCCTCATAAATACTATAAATACACAAAACTAATATAACGGAAATAAAATTTACGTGAATATGTCTTGGAGGTATCCAGCTCATCCCCTGAAGCTCCAAAGCATCCAAACTAAATCTGAAAAAACATGCTCGGGCTGACCCGAGCATTATAAGTAAATTACGTTCTTATCAGTCTGGTAAACCAGCGTGAGAAACACACATGTTATGGATTTTTAACTTTGTAAAAATCTTCCAAAAATAAAGGTATCTCGTAAGACCGTACTGCACATAAAAACGGGCGGGCTTTTACCTTACCAAAACCAAACCATTTCATAGGAAATCTTATGATATTATAATAATGCCTAGGGTTTAAAATAAATATTGAATCTTAGCCAAAAAATTTACATTAATTAAATTCCAACATAATAGGTATATAACTAAGTCCGAAGGGAACTAATTGGAGAATGGATTCCAACATGACAAGTAGGGGTCTACCTTCCGTGTAGTACACCTTTAGAGAAAATGTACCAAGGCTGCCTTAATTGCACCACTACTACTCAAGATCGGCTACCCTTTCCTGAATAGTACCGAATATGATCACCCCCTTCCCCCAGCTGTCGACTTGACAAACCGTTTCGATGGCCACAAGCATACATAATCAGAAAATTTCGATCTAGATATAAGTGATGATCATACCCTATTGGGAGCGACCCAAATAGTTCTCCTGCACGTCTACATCTAACCTTTTATATAGCAATCTTACTTGGAATGCTAACCTTTCCCTCCAAGCAACAATGCAATGCCAGTACTCATCCAAGCAACAAATCAAAGGCACTACTTCTACTACATCCTCAGGATTAGTAGCAAGTAGTCATTGCACTTCAAAGAACTCCATCTTCGATCATCGTCAAGATGTCTCCAATTCGAACGCTTATGCCAACTCGAAGTAGTTTTTCGATAATATATCTGATTCCGGCCACTTCAAACCGACAATGGTAGTTTAAAAACTGACCAAGATTTGATAGTCGGTTATTAACTATCAAATAACAAACAATTCAACCAGAGACTTAACCAAGCATGGTTAAGCACAAAGCAACCATTGAGCCTCTTTAATTAATCCTTTCATTAATTAAAATCACTTTGTTAATACTTATATCAAAATACTTTTACAAAAAATATTCACAAATCTCGTCCACTCTTACCAAAAGTTAGAAAAATATTGACATACTTATCTTAATTTTATAATATACTCACCAAATATTTCACTTTTCAAAACTTAGGAATACTTCCCATTTACTTATATTAACAGTAAAAGTATATTCACAAAACATTACATTTTAAAAACTTAGAAAACATACTCATATACGTATCTCAACGGTATAAGTATATTCACAAATCTTAAGAAAGATTTCATTTTTTCAAAAACATACTTATTC
Source organism: Allium fistulosum (assembly GCA_030737815.1). Lineage (NCBI taxonomy): Eukaryota > Viridiplantae > Streptophyta > Magnoliopsida > Asparagales > Amaryllidaceae > Allium > Allium fistulosum. The sequence continues at coordinate 1,117,269,717 of CM060904.1, read as the reverse complement.
GGGTTAAACAAATGTAACTTAAAACAATGATAATAGTAAACCCAAACACTTTCCTTTTGGAGTAAGTAAATAGACCGTATAAAAATTAGACCAATATACTTAACACCATTTTCCAATTTCAAAGAGTACTATCCCTTGATTAGAAATGAAATCAGACAAGTTAGAAAAATATTCTTGCCTCGATACACATTCTTAATTCTCAAGATGGGATGAGTTTCCACACCTTGGAATTTGGTGTTAAATATGAAAAGAGCATTTTCTATATCGTCGTAATTTAAAATGATCATTTATGGAAACCGGGTCTCATTCATTCTGTAAATCCCTTGTTTATAAAATGCCTTTATAAAACTTCTTATATTTAAACTCCTTTTATAAACATTATTTATAAATTATAAATTCCCTTTATAAATATATAAACATAATTTTAAACCTCCTTCTATTAATCTCCAAACTTGTTTAATAAACTCTTTTATAAACATCCTTTATACTTTTATGCAATTCTTTATAAAACTTAGTTAATAAAATAAACATTTATAAAATTCATTTTATAATTCCCAAAATTTATTTGCAACTCTTTTTATAAAGACTTCAAATTCATTTATAAAACTTCTTTTATAAATTCTTTATATAATTAAAAAACTCCTTTTATAAAACTAACCCCAAATATAAACCAAAACTCCATATTTAAAACAAAACTACAAATATAATTATAAATCTCATGTACATTCCATAACCCTATCATTCCATATATTACAATAAATTCACAACTTTGATTTATTATTCCAATTTATCAAAAGGATAATATTTTTCTTTTTATAAGTACTATATATAAACCTACTCTTTTATTTATAAAATATCACTTATAATCTCACTTTAATTTAAAAAATACCATTTATAAATCTTTTCTTTTATCACAATAATTTATATAAAATATTTCACAAATATTTATTCCTAAAATATTTCTATCTTCTTTTGAAAACAAAATCTATTTAAAATAAAGATAATCCATTTTATTTCCTTTAAAATAAACAGTCATTATTATAATAACTTTTCTATGAAAATAAATACTTTCCAAAAAAATCTTAAAAAATTTACATATATACATATATTTAAGAAGAATAATAAAAGAAATTGAGGTAAAATGGAGAAGTATGAAAAACTATTTTTGAATAAAATATCCTAATAAATCCAAAAGGTTAGATTAAAAATCATTGTTCAAATCGGAAATTATTTCCAAATCAAACAACAATTAATAGTATTTTTCAAAATACTATATAGAGGCCAATAATTACTATAGCACTTAACCAATGCTATTACTACCTTTTTCTCTAAAAAGGTTCGGCTTTTAACATATGTCAGTGTCACATCCAATACGACCAAACTATCAAATTTCAGCATTTAACAATCTATATAACGGGTATATAATTAAAATTAAAATCAATGGGTATATAACTGGAATTAAAAATCACAATGTTGAGAAATCCAGATTTCTCTATAAAATTCTTTTTACTTCATTTTAAATGTTATTCACTTTTCAAAGCAGATATTTAACCAAACCAAACCAATAATTCAACGAAACACAAAATAATAAATTTTATCTACTATATATCATACCGCTTATCCAAAAAAAGTGAGTTTAACTCACCAAAATTCTAGGAGAGTCGTTCTAGTTTGAGCCAAAATCGAAAAACATTCGATTTTCACTTGCTCCAAATTCAACAAAACAAGTTCCATCACATAGCTATCGCCATTATGAATGCAATGCAAAAGACTGCATCTTGATTAGACCTCGTACGAGGGAGTTGCACATTTTATAAGATATTGAATTTTAAAATTATAATTAACTTCACTAATTACAATTTAAAAGTTTATTACCCAATTGAAACTTCTTCCCCTCCGCTCTAGCACCCCGTATGCACGTCCCTGTACTCGAGCCCCAATCCACCGTGCACGCACGCCATTCCTTTTCCATCACCCAACGAAATCGCCTAACGATTTTTCCGATGTACTTTGGTCCTTGCTCTCTCCGTGACCAACCTCCTCGATCAAAGCTCGATGTGACTAGGCGATTCCGACCTGGGCTCGCTTCTTTGCTGCAGTATGAAGGTCAGGATTCCAATCCTAGCATTAGAGCTTCAAACGGCGATGTCAACTAGTGCTCTTCGACAATGCAAACACCATGGCACTCTCCGATTTAAATGTCCCTTATCCAATCCGCAACCACCCTAAACCCTAATTTACTGTCACTACGTCGGCCTCCACCTAGCAGTGCCACGACCCCCAAATCTTGTATAGAATCGAAGACCTCCACACCATGAACTCAAAGATCTAAGCTTCATGTATTTTTTAGTTGAGTAATTAGTTTGACTTGATTTTTTGAAGTTTAGAGCCATTTCCTTTTACTCACAAGAAGGAAAAATGAAAGGAGAGGAAAGAAAAAAAGAAAGTAAAGAGAGGGAAAGAGATAGAATGTAAAGGAAAGTTTAAGTTATGCTCTCCCACTCATAACCAATATCCAAATTTTCATTTACTTTATCCTCAAGTTAACCTAAGTTTTCAAGCTAACATCATATCGATCAAATGACTATTAAGGTTAGTTGACTAAATTTGAATTGTGATTTGGTTTTAAAAAGGTTTTGAAAAGAAATATTAGCGGTACTCTGTTATACAATATTTCATTAGCATACAAACGACGAATGACGGAAATTAAAATACGATCGTGCACTAGATCACAAAAAAATAACAAAATATACTGCTTATCATACTTTGAAAAATCACAAAAATACCATCGTTTACCTAAAAATCATCAAACGATAATTTAAAATTTTTCTTAATTGGAAATCAGGAAAAGTCAAATAAATAAAAATAAAAATACGTCGATAAAAATCAAGTCATTATGATAAAATTCTATTTTCTTATTATTATGAAATTTGAATCAAATCTGATATCTAAATAAATTAATATTCCAATTCAAAACATTAAAAATTTTGAGTCTTTACATTCTCCCCTCTTAAATGAATTTCGACCCTAAAATTCCCAAAGGAAGAAAAATGTATATGAAACCTTAATCTTATAAAACTCTTATACTCAAAATGAGTTCTTAAATCTTTTAAAATCTCATAGGTTACGAAAAATTTCGGCAGCACCTCCTTTGCACGGCTTGATCTAGAAAAACTATAACTCACTTCAACGGGCACAAACCAACAAAAGCCCAAAAGTGGCTTCCCATATCTGGGGCATAAAACCATTAACAATAATATAAACGTGTACCTATTAGTCGAATAACTAAACTATACTCATGAAACCAAAGTAGAAAGCTAGTCTATGTTTCCATGTACCTGTATCTCACTTACAAATGCCATCAATCCATATAACTTGCTTTTTCTAATATCAAAAGCATATAATTATACTAAAGCCCGTATGATATACATGTACCATCCGTACGCAATACCAAATTTGATCGCTTGCTCGATCACACAATTCTCACTTCCGAACTAATATCACTCACTCGACTTCCCTAGTGTAGACTACAATCAGGTTCCTTGATCATAAACCTTCGCTATCCTTGCATAGCCGTAATCTATGATTAAAAACTTCATAATCAACTCAGAGAAGTACCAAAAAATTGGAGACCTTATAGAGAAGAAATTGCTCGCCATTGAGCTTGAGCATACCTTCATCTGTGCCCCCTTAGAAGTACCAAAAAATTGGACACCTTATAGAGAAGTAATTGCTCGCCATTGAGCTTGAGCATAGCTTCATCTGTGCCCTCTTCAAACAAAAAGTAATGTTTGTTGCAGCTCGAGTCTTTGATGTGAGAGATGAATGAATCTATTGTAAGATTTTGATTCTCCCTGATGTTTGAATATTTATCAACTATTCGCCATCAAGAATCGACTGAAAGATCTAATCCGAACCTGTGTAAATCACCTTGAAATCATGTACTCGAATCTAAATCAAAATCAGTTATGCGAATAAAATGATCTACGTACAACTTGCGAATTTATTTCATTGGTTTCTTAACCATAGAAATATTTTTAAATTCAAATCACATTTATTTTTACAACAAACATATCTATTCCTCTCAAAACATCTATTTTAAGTAAATTCCAACATAGTTTAAATGTAACACTAGATATAAACAAGAGTATCATATCAAAACCATAACCAAATCATTAATAATTTATACATCATTCATTTCATAAAAATAGTTAAAGCGTGTACATTCATACTTCTAGTATATTACCTTTAATGTTAACATTTCTTATGACCCTTTTTATAAAACTTTTCTTAAGTTTTTAAACATCTTATAAAACGCAACTTATGTTTATCAGTCAATATAAAACTTAAGTTCATATCTGTATAACACTCTTCTACATCCTAAGAGTACATATATTAATTTTCAGATTTGTTTTACTAAACCAGAATGTTAAAAAAATTTAAAACTTGTTTTAACTTACTATCTTCTCAAATTTATAATTTATATAAAACTTATTTTCTTATATTTTCACAAAACACTCACCTTTAACTTCTCGATCAACTTGGAAGTTTTCGACTGTCTGCCAAAATTCCATTTTATTTCACTAATGAAAATTACCCAATAATACATCAAAATTAGATACACAAACCAAACTTGTTCTAATGGATAGGATACGTAAGTCTATAATATCACTTAACCAAAAATTTTAGAGCTAAACACCGAGTTTTTATTTCAAAATTTTTTGAAATAACAATATACATATCACCTTTGTATATCAAATCATACCTTTGGAATTTAAAACAAAATTTTACCAAAGCAACTTTATAGCAAATTACTACGGTAGTAATCCCATACTTAGAAACTCGAAAATGAACGTCGATGATGCTGCAATCATCACCAGAATTATTTTCCAATGACAGAAGTGTGTATAGTGCTTTCTGTCTCTTTTAAATTCTTTTTAAAATATTTCTATACAGAAATACTTTCAAATAATACTAATATTATTTTCCCCAAAACTTTGGAAAACAATTTCCAAAAGCAACAAGATTTAAGTTCTCAAATTCTCAGTTTAAATCTTTTTCCATCTATAACCCATATTTATAGACCATACTTCGATAAATTTTGCTTCTTATATAAAATCACTTCACAAATGTATATCTTCATTCGGGTTATAATAAACCACTTTTATTAAAATTAAATTTTAACCCAACATTATCACCGAACGCCTTATTGTCAAACTGTGAAACTGAATTCACAAGGTGTTCATATTTAACTCAACCAAAACATTAAATGCTCATAAACTATCTGAGCACAAAAATTAATCAACAACTAATAGTCAATGCTCCTAAATTGGATGGCATGACCAATCAAACAATAAATGATAATAATTGAATGTTATCATTTTCTAACAGAGAAACACATTATAAATTACAGTATCAATCCTTTAGAAATTATTCTTTATTTTATATGATGTATAATCTGGGTAAAATTATTTCATTTGCCTAATTTCGAAATAATATTGTGTCAGTTTGCCTTGTTTAAGGGTTTAGAAACCCCTATTGATACAATTGTTCCTTCTGTACCGACCAGAATTCATAAACAACTCAACCGATAAATCAACACAATATAAAATAATTTTTAGATCTAACAAATGTGCGCTCATATTTATAATACACTCAAACTCGTTCCAAGGTGTCGCTTACCCTATCTCTACTGAGTCTACTCCACCAAAGCTTAGGTGCTCGCTCAACTTGGCTCTGATACCACTTGTAATGACTTGTCATTTTAACCCTCAAAAGCTGACACTAATACATTCATGGTATTCATGTGCTAAGCATTCAAGTGTGGAAAAACGATTTTTAGGGGAAAAGAAAGAAAAGACAAGAGAATCTCACATCGCGATGAGTAATATATAATACACAACGGATTTTTACAAAAAACTATAATATACATACATCAATCAGAGTAATTATCCATCATCTGCCTGGACAGTTATAACAACTTGTCCTAAAAAATGTTGATAGATACAAAAAACTAATGCAATGGAAATAAACTATACGTGAATACGTCTTGGAGGCATCTATCTCGTCTCCTGAAGCTCCAAAGCATCTAAACTAAATCTGGGAAAACATGCTCGTACTGACCCAAGCATTATAAGAAAATAACTTCCAGGCCAGTCTGGTAAACCAACATGAGAAACAAACATCATGTCGATTTTTAACTTTGTAAAAACCTTTCAAAAATAAAGGTATCTCGTAAGACCACGTCGCATATAAACACAGATGGGTTTTTACCATACGATAACCAAACCATTTCATAAGAAATCTTTTGATATTATAATAATGTCTAGGGTTTAAAATAAATATTGAATCTTCCCCGAAATTATTACATTAATTAGATTCCAACATAATAGGTATATAACTAAGTCCGAAGGGAACTTATTGGAGAATGGATGTAACGCCCCACCTCTATACTCACGCTAGCCAAGGACACTATGAGGTAATGTTGTCAACTAGCACGAAGAATAAAGCTATTGAGGAGCGACCGTCTGTGTAATTGCTTTGTGCGAGTACCGATATGTCAGATAATATAACTTACATTTCATTTCAGGAAATCCGACATATCAAATACAAACTCAAAGCTACCACACAGTGGCTATGTGAACTTCGGAGACAAACATAGAAATAAACATAACACAAATCAGTCACATAACCACTGGCTTAGCTTAAATATTTACTAGTAGTGTAGAAACCTTTGTATTTTAAAGTGACAATTACACTAAGCTAGTAAATAAATGAGTTTAGCTTCATGTCCCATAACCACTGGCTTAACTTAAATATTTACGAACATATTGTAAATTTCCACTCGAAAATTGTCACAAGAGTTCAGTCGAACAAGTCAATTAATTAACCGGTGAAGTAAACGCAAGCGTTTCATACCACTTCTTTTGCTAAGCTGTTTAATTAGATTTCTCATACGAATGAGGTAAAGGCTTGTATATACTAATAGATTGGAAAACGGTTTTATAAACGAGCTTTGTATTAAAAATAGAGTTGAAATCATCTTTGTGAAAGAGTTTGAATATTTACTACTAGTATAGAAACCTTTGTATTTTAAAGCGACAAATCATAGAAATGATTGTAGAAACAATCAATCACCAAAATCCACATTCGACGACGTGAATTGAAACCATAAAAGTCGATACCGAATCCATCAAAATGGATATTCCCAAAAATCCCGAACAAGAAGTCATCAAAGTCAATAATAAATGATAACAACAAATCGGATCAACACGAATCGGTTCAAAATTGGAAATCCACACAAAATAGGCAAATTGGGCTGAGACAAGCAGATCAGTCGACTGAACCAGGTGGTCAGTCGGCTGACCCAATGCCTGGAAACTTTCGGTTTCCAGGTCAGTCGACTGAACCAGGTGGTCAGTCGACTGAACCAGGTGGTCAGTCGACTGATACAGGGACAGAATGTTTTCTGCCCCTGGTTCAGTCGACCGACCCACTAGTTCAGTCGACTGAACCTGCTCCTAGAGCAGAATCAGCCTAGCCCCCAAGTGGGGCAAAATTCTACCGGAAACGATCGATCGAGCAACGATGACTAGGGATTTATGCTAAGAGACAACCCAGCCTAATAGGCTCTTCGATACACCCCGTTAAACATGTTCAAACACCCATAAAAGGATTTTCACAAAATTGGACTTCAAAAACCAAAAATTGGAAAATTCACCAAATCAATCCAAACCAAAAACAAATGAACATGAATAGATGCTAGGAATTCATACCTAAAAACAACGAAAGCTATAGACGTAGATGTGAGTTCAAAAACTCACCTTTTTAAACCCAAAAGCTAATAAGAAGCCCTAAAGCAAAGGAAAGATCAACTACTCTTCAATTTCAACTCTAGAAGCTCCAATCTAAGATCATAAGCAATATTTCCTAAGTTAGGTTATAGGAAATTTCTGAAATTGGAGAGAGATTGAGATGGAGAAGAAGAAGAGGATACTTACCTAAGCTTCTCTTTGGTGTTGGAGCTAGAATTTGTATTTCCTAATCAATCTAGGGCTTGGAATTCTAATTTCCTTTCTCTTCCCCCATTTTTACCTTAGCTTGAGTGTTAGGAAATGTTATGAGGGAATGAAGTGGAGTGGAGTGTTAGGGTATTAGATGGGTTGATGGGCTGAAACCCAAACCCTAAGCTCTAATTGAAAACATCAAAATTCTACCCAACTCAAAACATATCGATGTTTATACTCAAAAAGGTCGCAAACGCCATTTTAGACTCAATGGAAGTAGTCTCAGGTCCTAATTCGACTGTTTGCAAAAATTGACATTTCGGACCTAAATTCGACTAGCGATGCTATATTTAAATAAAACATTTAAATATACAATCGTAAAATATGCGGGTTGTTACAGACTCCCCTCCTTAAAGAAATTGCGTCAACGCAATCTTAAGAAATAAATAAAAAGTAACAACTATAAAAGCATATCAACACAAAGGAAGAAATTTGAAATAAGAAGTTCACCTTAAGGAGCACGAGAGAGTAAGTTCGGATGTGTTCGCTCGATGAATTCTCTGGATTCCCAAGAGAAATCCTTAGGATTTGGGGACCATTGAACTTTCACAAGAGGAACATCTTTATTTCGAAGGCGTTTAACCTCCGAAGCAATGATATGAATAGGATGTTGCTCATAAGTCAAATCAGGCATAACTTCAATTTCTTCAATAACACCGGGCTCAAGAACAGAATCGGAATCTCGAAGGCATTTCCGTAATTGAGAGACATAGAATACGTCATGAATAGCAAAAAAGTGAGCCGGTAATAAAAGGCGATAAGCCATGGAACCGATGCGTTCGGTGATGGGAAATGGACCAATATATCGAGGTGCTAATTTTCCCGATCGACTGAAACGCACAACACCCTTCATAGGTGAAACACGAATAAACATAAAATCTCCCACAGAAAATTCTAATTTCCTTCTTCGATTATCATCATAGGATTTTTGTCTATTTTGAGCTTCTTTCATCCTATGATGAATAAGGTCAATCTTTTCTGTGGCATCACGAATAAAATCTGGACCTAAAACCAGCTTCTCACCGGCTTCAAGCCAACACGAAGAAGATCGGCATGGCCTTCCATAAAGTGCCTCAAAAGGTGCCATACCAATACTAGATTGGAAGCTATTATTATATGAAAACTCAACAAGAGAAATATGATCTTCCCAACTTCCACCAAAATCAAGAACACATGCACGAAGAAGATCTTCAAGAGTTCGATTCACACGCTCGGTTTGTCCATCGAACTGAGGATGATAAGCGGTGCTAAAATTAAGCTTTGTTCCCAAAGCTTTTTGAAGACCTTTCCAAAATCTACTAGTAAACAATGGATCACGATCGCTAACAATAGAAGTAGGAACTCCATGCAATTTAACAATTTCCTTGACAAAGAGTTTAGCCAAAAGAGGTACGGTCCGATTGGACCGAACGGGAATAAAATGGGCAGATTTCGTAAGTCTATCTACTATCACCCATAGGCTATCATGACCAGAACGAGAACGGGGAAGACCGTCAATAAAGTCCATGGAAATTTGATCCCACTTCCATATTGGAATTTCCAAAGGTTGCAATAACCCACCGGGCCTTTGATGCTCGACCTTTACGAGTTGGCAAGTCATGCAACGCTTAATAAAGTTAGCAATATCATATTTCATTCCATCCCAATAATAATGTCGCTTCATGTCCGCATACATTTTACTACTACCGTGATGAATGGTAAATTTAGAACGAAGAGAATCTTCTAAAATGTCTTTACGAAGATCAATAATATTTGGCACAATAAGTCTACCAAATTTTCGAATACCGCCACGAGCATCAATATCAAAGTCTTTCAACCCTTTAATATCAATTTTATCCCTACAACTTTGGCTAAGAAGAACCAATTCGGGATCGTGCTTTTGAGCTTCAAGAATGCGGTCTAAAAGAGAAGGATGAGCCTCAAGGCTACACAAAACAAGAGATGAACATGAATTGGATTCACGGTCTTGAACCTCACAAGTGGACAAAGTCTCGAGATCATTCCATTCGGATATCATCATGGAAACAACCACTTCTTGCTTTCGGCTAAGGGCATCGGCAATAAGATTTCCCTTTCCGGGAGTATAGAGAATATCGAGATCATAAGATGCAAGGAACTCGAGCCAACGTTGTTGACGCAAATTAAGTTCCTTTTGAGAAAATAAATACTTCAAAGATTTATGATCGGTGTAGAGAACAAATTTCTCTCCCAAAAGATAATGACGCCAAATTCTAAGGGCGAAAACAATAGCTGCGAGCTCTAAATCATGAGTGGCATATCTAGTCTCGGCGGGCTTTAATTGCCTAAAAGCATAAGCAATAACACGTTCCCTTTGCATGAGAACGGCTCCCAAACCAACATGACTAGCATCGGTATAAACAATAAAGTCTTGGTTCCCATCGGGAATCACAAGAATAGGAGCATCGGAAAGGAGTTCTTTTAGTTTTTGAAAAGAAACTTCACATTTGTTAGACCAAATGTATTTAACTCCCTTCTTTTTCAAACTAGTAAGAGGTAAGGAAATTTTAGAAAAGTCTTTTATGAACCGAGGGTAATAGCCCGCCAATCCGAGGAAGCTACGAATTTCCGTCACACTCTCCAGTCTCTTCCAATTTTGAATCGCTTCAATCTTTGAAGGATCCACGGAAATTCTGGATTCAAAAATAATATGCCCCAAAAATTTAACACGAGATTTCCAAAAGTGGCATTTAGAAAATTTTGCTTTCAATTGGTTGCTCCTAAGTGTTTCCAACACAATCCGAAGATGATTTTCATGCTCTTCCTCAGTTTTAGAATAAACAAGAATATCATCGATAAAGATGAGAACAAATCGATCGAGGAAGTCTTTGAAAACTCGATTCATAAGGTCAACAAAATAAGTTGGAGCATTCGTCAAACCAAATGGCATAACAAGCCATTCATAAGATCCAGAGCTGATGAAAACTGGTTGCTAAGTCTAATTGTGAAAAGACTTTAGCACCACTAAGTTGATCAAATAGATCATTAATCCGAGGTAAAGGATATTTATTCTTGATGGTGAATCATTAAGCTTGCGGTAGTCAATGCAAAGCCTAAGTGTACCATCGGATTTCTTCACAAAAATAGCCGAAGCTCCCCATGGAGAGGAACTAGATCGAACAAACTATTTTGCTTCCAATTCTGATAATTGTTTATGCATCTCCTCACATTTTCTTTATTGGACATACGATAAGGAGGACGGGTAATAGGTAGAGCTCCAGGGATTAGATTAATTCGGAACTCAATTGCTCACTTAGGCGGTAATCCTAATACGGGCTCAAATATGTCGGGAAACTCACGTACAATGTGAATGAGAGAAATAACATCTTCCTCATCATCATTATTGTCATCATGAGGATTTAGAGAATACAAGGATGCTCCCGAATTGGAATCTGAATCTTTAAGAACAAGAGAAATCTGCTTAACAGATAGAGGATGTTGAAGATATATAGTCCGCTCAGGACATAGGACATGGGCTTCATATCAGTTAAGCCAATCCATCCTCAAAATCATTCCGAATCCTAAGTAACGCATAACATGCAAATCGGCATGGAAAGAGTAATCAGATTAAATAATCTCAACATCTTTACACAGTAAACTGAGTGTTGCGGATCCACCAGCCGGATTTGCAATTCTCAATGAAGTCATCAAGCCAATAACATTCAAAGATAAAGCATCAACAAGTTCTTCTGATATAAAAGAGTGAGATGCACCCGTATCAAAAAGAACTCGAATAAGAAAATCACGAAATATAATAATGCCATCAAGGATAGAATGAGAAATACCTTGACCAAGAGAAGTGCTAGTAGGAGCTTGTACAACATTTAGCTTTCCCTCTTTCTTGTTTGGAAGTTTGGGGCATGAAGATAAAAGATGGCCCGAACTTTTGCAATAACGACAAAAAAGAGGTTTTGGGCACCTATTTGCATAATGGTCCTTAGAACCACAATTGTAGCATTGCCCACGACTAGAGGTAGAAGTCTTTGCTACCGAAGTTGCTTGCTTCCCTTTCTTGTTGGGATTAGGCTTGAATTTAATAGGCCTCTTCTTGTTATGGTTGAAGTTTGGTTTGGCACCCACAACTTCAACATCACTTTCTTTATCGGCCTCTTCAAGTCGAAGAGAGATATCAACAAGCTGATCGAAAGAAACTTCTAGTTTCAGAAGTAATGGCTTTTTAAGGTTCTTATTCAACCCATAGACAAATATCTGATTTTTCTTCAATGGGGTATTAATATACTCGACCCCATATTTAGATAGAGATTCGAAAGATGCGACGTAATCCGTCACAGAAGATTCACCTTGAACAAGGTCAATAAAGCGACGGGCCAAAGTCACTTTTTCAGCTTCTGGCACAAACTTCAATTCAAATCTTTCCCGAAATTGCTCCCAAGTAAGATACTCTTCAATAATTTCTGAAATCAGAAGCTCATACCAATCTAATGCTCTTTCTTGTAGCATACTAGAAGCCACTTGGACTCGATGTAGATCAATAAGATTCATGCGGGAAAAGATGCGATCGCATGTTCTAAGCCAAGCTTGGACTTCTATAACGCTTTCAGAACCCTTGAAAGGCCTTCCACCCAAGTTGGTGTAATCACTGCACAAGCATGCAAACCCAGATTTAGGATGAGTAGGTTCTGGAATGGGTTCGATAGCTTGAGCATTCTTCATAAGGTCTAAGAGTTGTTAAGCAGACATAAATACTCCATCCTGAGGAGTAGCACTGGATTGACCGGCGCTGGGACGGCCAGGTCTAACCATTTCTCTTCTTTAAGAAAGAAAGAAGAGGAAAAAGGTTATTTACAAAATGAATATCAAACAAACTTGATTGATAAAACAAGGCATCAAAAAAAGAAATAGGATAGATCGGTACGAAGACTCGAATTAAAACCTATAGCACGATTCCTAAGAAAGACTTAGGACAATGATCCTAGCTAGATTATTCTACATTGTTCCGAAGTTTGGCTCTGATACCAAGCTGTAACGCCCCACCTCTATACTCACGCTAGCCCAAGACACTATGAGGTAATGCTGTCAACTAGCACGAAGAATAAGGCAGTTGAGGAGCGACCATTTGTGTAATTTCTTTGTGCGAGTACCGATATGTCAGATAATATAACTTACATTTCATTTCAGGAAATCCAACATATCAAATAAAAACTCAAAGCTACCACACAGTGGCTATGTGGACTTTGGAGAAAAATATAGAAATAAACATAACACAAACCAGTCATAGATATTCATATCACAAAGGCGGAAACAAATATGAATATATCACATAGAAGTGTACATCAAAGTAGTGGTCATACAAGATCCACTACATCACAAAAGAATAGATACAAGTGCTAGACAAAAGAATAAGTATACATCAAGGAGTCTCTATCTCAAATGTATACAAACAAAAACTACTATGCTAAAGTAGTTAGCCAAAATTCAGGTGACGAACCCTGATAAGAAGTCAAGCAGAAGCACCTGAAATACCTCGGTCTAACCCGAGTATTATTTAAGAAGAAAATAATAAACGGATCAGTCTAGCTATAAATATCAGATAAAATGAGAGAGGATAAGAGATATCACAAAAAAGTATGATAACAATAATGCCATACTATGACAAGTATACATCAGATAACAACAAAAATCATACAATATCTCAAATATTCTCAAACACCAAATAGAATGTAATATTCTTTAAATAATTCACCAAAACACAAATATTGACAAAACATATCAATGCCAATCCATGAAAATTGGTGAAACACTAATTCTAGAAATCATCAACCAGAAATCCAGAAATCACAAAAAGGGGGAAGGCCTGTCACAATCGGGAGCATGAAAACTCACCAACAAATGTTCACAAACGGAATGCTATTCCATGGTCGTAACCATAGAGCCGGTGCAACGACGGAGTACAATAACGGTACGCCCGAGGAACCTGAAACTCAAATAATTCGAAACAACAACGCAATACAATAACGGTACGTCCGATGAACCTAACAGGCTAACACCATATAAGAACATGGGTCGCTAGCCCATAAAAGAAATGAGACGAAGCTCAATAAATCGAGGTACAGTCCCCCACGTGGACAAAGATACATCGCACATTGCTAGTCTAAACCATAAAATGATCACCATTGATCAATGAAAAGTGTCAATTATACTAAGCTAGTAAATAAATGAGTTTAGCTTCATGTCCCATAACCACTAGCTTAACTTAAATATTTACGAACAGATTGTAGATTTCCACTCGAAAATTATCATAAGAGTTCAGTCGAACAAGTCCAATAACTAACCGACGAAGTAAACACAAGCGTTTCATACCACTTCTTTTGCTAAGCCGTTTAATTAGATTTCTCATACGAATGAGGTAAAGGCTTGTATATACTAATAGATTGGAAAACAGTTTTATAAATGAGCTTTGTATTAAAAATAGAGTTGAAATCATCTTTGTGAAAGAGTTTGAATATTTACTACTAGTATAGAAACCTTTGTATTTTAAAGTGACAAATCATAGAAATGATTGTAGAAACAATCAATCACCAAAATCCACATTGGACGAGGTGAATTTAAACCATAAAAATAAATACCGAATCCATCAAAATGGATATTCCCAAAAATCCCGAACAAGAAGTCATCAAAGTCAATAATAAATGATAACAACAAATCGGATCAACACGAATCGGTTCAAAATTGGAAATCCACACAAATTAGGCAAATTGGGCTGAGACAAGCAGATCAGTCGACTGAACTAGGTGGTCAGTCGGCTAACCCAATGCCTGGAAACTTTCGGTTTCCAGGTCAGTCGACTGAACCAGGTGGTCAGTCGACTGATACAGGGACAAAATGTTTTCTGCCCCTGGTTCAGTCGACTGAACCTGCTCCCAGAGCAGAATCAGCCTAGCCCCCAAGTGGGGCAAAATTCTACCGGAAATGATCGATCGAGCAACGACGACTAAGGATTTATGCTAAGCGACAACTCAGCCTAATAGGCTCTTCGATAAACCTCGGTAAACATGTTCAAACACTCATAAAATGATTTTCACAAAATTGGACTTCAAACTCCAAAAATTGGAAAATTCACCAAATCAATCCAAATCTAAAACAAATGAACATGAATAGATGCTAGGAATCCATACCTAACAACAACGAAAGCTATAGACGTAAATGTGAGTTCAAAAACTCACATTTTTAAACCCAAAAGCAAATGAGAAGCCCTAAAGCAAAGGAAAGATCAACTACACTTCAATTTCAACTCTAGAAGCTCCAATCTAAGATCATAAGCAATATTTCCTAAGTTAGGTTATAGGAAATTTCTGAAATTGGAGAGAGATTGAGATGGAGAAGAAGAAGAGGATACTTACCTAAGCTTCTCTTTGCTGTTGGAGCTAGAATTTGTATTTCCAAATCAATCTAGGGCTTGGAATTCTAATTTCCTTTCTCTTCCCCCATTTTTACCTTAGCTTGAGTGTTAGGAAATGTTACGAGGGAATGAAGTGGAGTGGAATGGAGTGTTAGGGTATCAGATGGGTTGATGGGCTAAAACCCAAACCCAAAGCCCTAATTGAAAACATCAAAATTCTACCAAACTCAAAAAATATCGATGTTTATACTCAAAAAGGTCGCAAACGCCATTTTGGACTCAATGGAAGTAGTCTCGGGTCCTAATTCAACTGTTTGAAAAAGTGACATTTTGGACCTAAATCCGACTAACGATGCTATATTTAAATAAAACATTTAAATATACAATCGTAAAATATGCGGGTTATTACAATGGATTCCAACATGATAAGGTAAAGGTATACCTTCCGTACAGTACACCTCTAAAGAAAATGTATGGAGACTTCCTTAATTGCACCTCTGCTACTTAGGACCAGCGTACCCCTCCCTGGATAGTACCGAATATGATCACCTCCCGGCTGTCGACTTAACAAACCATTTTGTGGCACAAGCATACATAATCAGAAAATGTCGATCTAGATACAAGTGATGATCACGCCCTAATAGGAGCGACTCACATGGCCCTACTATATATCTCTGCTTTAGTCATTTATCGGTTGTTAGGTCGGAGGCTACTTTTTAACTTTTATATAGCAATCCCACTTGGAATGCTAACACTGCTCTCCAAGCAATAATGCAATGCCAGCATTCATCCATACAAGTTGTTCTGGGACTGAGCAAACCGAAGGCACTACTTATACTACATCCTCAGGCTTAGTAGCAAGTCGACCTTGCACGTCAAAGAACTCTGTTGTAACGAACCAAACTTTTCGACCCTCGAAAATTGACAATAATACGTCCACTGTATCACATGACGAACATTCAAGTGCTGGAAATACCGATTTGTTAGGTTGAAAGAAGAAGGTAGAAGATAGAAGAAAACAAAACAACACAGAATTGCACAACGCAACAAATAATGTATAACATAACAATGATCTTTACAAAATATAAACATCTTTATTCATATATACGACATCAGAGTACACTAGACTTATCCTAAATTTGGACAGTTAAAGAAACCTATCCTTATATTGACAAATATACAGACTCTATAATATGGCGGAAGAAAATATATGTGAATACGTCTTGACCATTCAGCTCCCTTCCAACTCCAAAGTATCCAGCTAAACCTAGAAAATCATGCTCGGCCTGACCCGAGCATTACATGGAATAACGCCCGGGTCAGTCTGGTAAACCAGCATGAGTAAAACTCGATAACAAGTAACAACCAAACTGATTCTCTACATTTGAAAAACCTTTCAAACAAAGGGTATCTTGTAAGACCACACTGCACATAAAACCGGACGGGTTTTTACCTTACGATAACCAAAACATTTTATATCAAAATCCAGTGATATTATCATAGTGTCTATTAAAGTAAATACATAAAATAGCTGAAATGCTTGCATCTCACGTTCCAACATACTAGGTTTTACAATCGAAAACCTCAGGCATGTACTAGAGATTGAATTCCATTCTATGACAAGGTAAGGGACTACCTTCCGAAGGTACATCTCTAGATAAATGCACCAAGGTCTGACAAGAACATCTTGTACCCCTGCCACACAGAACTGGCCTACCACTTGATTAGTAGTACCGAATATGGTCACCCTGCTTGGGCCCCAAAGCATACAAGAACAGATAATAACCGATCTAGATTTGGAATGACCATACCCTACATAGGAGCTACCCATTTGGCCCTGCTACATGCTCGAATTTTGTCATTCCCGGTTGATGAGGCTGGAGGCTACGATTTACCTTTCTGAATAGCAATCCATCTTGGAATGCTAACACTGCCCTCCAGGCGTCAATGCAATGCCAGCATTCATCCTTACAAGTTCGTCTGGGTTTGAACGAAACCGAAGGCACTAACTCTACTACATCCATTTTGGAATCACCCTCAGGATTAGTAGCAGTAGCCCTTGCACTTCAAAGAGCACCATCTTCAATCATCATCAAGATGTCTTCCACTCGAACGTACGTGTTGGTTTGGAGTGGTTTTCGGATATATAAACCAATCCTAGTCGCTCCGTACCAACAACCGATAATTTATTGTTGACTCATTTCCGGTTCTTTTGGAAGTAAGTATTTGAGTCCTCACCATGGAACTCAAATTTACGTTCATACTTCCTATGCCAAATTTGGTCAAACTTGATAGTCGGTTTTTTACTATCAATAAACAAACATCCAATCATGGTTTAATTCCCAAATGGGATCAACTAAACCTTTATTATTTCTCTTTAATTAAAAAGATACTTTATAAAACTTGATCAAAAGATCTTTTCAAAACACTATTTCTAAACCCCTAACGTTCCCTTTAAACTTGGAAACAATTCACATTATTTACCAAAACATTTTGGAAATTCCCTCTTCAAAATTCCATATTAAATAGCCAACAATTCACTTTTAAAAACTTCACCTACAATTAAATCCATTTACTTCACATTCCAAACCTCTTTATAAATTTCCAATCTAGATTTAAACTTCCTTTGAAATCTCTAAAATGATTTATAAATCTCTTTCTAATTTAAAAATCTTTATAAAACTTCTTTATAAAACCTTTATAAAACTTCTTTATAAAACCTTTATAAAATATCCTTTATAAAATATCATTTACAAATTATCTTTTGTAAAACACTTTAAGTAAACCTTCAGTAAAATCCCTTTATAAAAAAGTTATTACTTATAAATGACTTTACAACATAATAGCACAACTTGGAAATTATTTATAAACTTTAAACTGTAAAATTTATTTAAGAATTGAAGTTAATTCAAAACATACTTTATAAATTCAAAAACATACTTTATAAATTCAAAAAGAGGCTTAGCAATTCCAATGGTACCAATTTAAGTTACCATTCACTTTCAATTCCAATTCACATAACAGTTATTAACATAAGCAACAAGTATGTCAATACAACTCATATCCAAATCAGGGAATAACATGTCAATATGAAGTAACTATCATATACATGTCTAAATAACATAATAGCAAGATGGTGATTTGTCCTGCTAAATAGATATCCAAACAATTCAATCAATTAATAGCAGAGTGGAGATTTATTCTGCTAACACATGTCCAAACAGTCCAACAATCTACATTATAACTCATCACAGTTGTATGGTTTCTTAATGGTATCAACACTTGAATCATTTGTATTCAAAACCATCTTTGAAAAAGAAGTACATTTAAACAATTTTACTTTTGAAAAGCAAAGAATTTAAAACTTTAAAACCCTTTGTAAAATAATTAATTATAAGTTAAATCCATATTTAAATCATAATTAATTTTAATTTAATCTTAACTTAATTTAATTAAATAGTTAAATAATAATTAACTATTAATGAACCAAAAATTAATCACTTATTAATAATTAAATAATTAATTAAACCTTCATTAATAATTAAATATTAATCAATCTCAATTAATTAATTTAATGATCTTTAATCACACTTAGATAATAAATTAAACCTTTTATAATAATTTATTATAAATTAAAACCTTTAATAATTTATAATTAAAACTAATTAATACTTGATTAATAATTAATAATTCACCATATACTTAATTAATTATAAATTAAATATAAATCACTTACTTAACTCATAACTGATTTCAAAATTAATTAAATTAATTAATAATTAATTAAAATAAATCTTAACTTTAAAAGATAATTGATTAATAACTAATCGTCACTTAATTATAATTATTAAACCATGTTTAATCCTTAATTAAATACTAATTATTAAAAACTTGATTAATTTTTAGTTAATTATTAAAAACTTAATTAACTTTTCAAAATATCATTATTTAGTTTGTAAAACATTTACAAGACAATTTGAAGTATAAAAACCAAACTTTGCAAAAATCGAATTTTTTTTAAACGAACTGCATCCACAGCGACTATCGCTATGGATACCCGTAATTTCCAATTTGTTTTTAACTCCCTTTTGAAACTTAACACCTAAAGGTTTGCTAACTCTTTAAAACATAAGTCTCAAATTAAAACAAAGTTAACAAAGTTGAAATCAACACTAAAGTTAAACTTGAAATTCCTTTAGTAAACCAACTAGCAAACCCCATTTGATTTTCTTAAGTCTTTCATGCATAAAACTTACTAACTTCCATAACCATTCAACCATATATTCAAGGTTTCATATACCACAATATATCATCACTAAAATACCATAAGATCATCACTTTATATCCAAACTCATCAATTTAACCAACAATTCAAAGTTAAATACTAACCACAAGTTCACACATACATAAATATCCAAACCATAAGAAATCAAACCAACTAACTACATATATATAACAAAATAGACTATATATTTAAAGAAAGAATCTTCATAAAAATTTATTAGTTTACTCACCTTAAAGCTCGATAAAATTCCACTCAAATCCTAGAAACTGAGCTCGAAAATAGGTCACTTTCCCATGGAATTTTGGACCCCTTACTCTCGGATATTGAAAAAGTAATCAAAAGTAAAGTTTTATATTATTCTTTCCTCTATCATTTAAAAAAATAATTACTCAAGAAGGATAAATTTTGAGAGAGTTATGGCCAAAACAGTGAGGGGTATTTTCGGACATCAAAATTTAGGTTCAAAAACACTCTTGCAAAAAATAATTTTTTGGAACATCTTAGCTCGAAATCAGAAAAAGTGGTAAACTACAAAGTTGTAGCCACTGGAAATAGAAATGGTTTGAATAAAAGAAAATATTGATTTGGTGAAGTTTAATGGAACCTATGGCCAAATAAAGTGGGGTAACAATGGAGGAGTTTAAAATCATTTTGGAACATTTAAAACAATTCAAGATTTTTTATTTTAAAAACTTTGGTAAAACTTGGAAGCCATTAATAGGTTTCAAGGAAATTAAGAAGGAAGAGGAAAGGCTTTAGGAAGATTTTAAAATGAAAAGAAAATGAGGAAAATGGGAAAACCTATGACTATTTATAAGCAAAAAATTTCGCATCACATCATCTTATTTATATATATATAATAATTTATAATGACCTTGTCTAGTCACATCACTCCTTTTATAAATATATATTTATATATAATTATTATGTGTTGTTGCATCAGCCTCTTTATAAATATATATATATAATCATTATTATGTGTTGTCACATCATTCTCTTTATAAATATATATATAATTATTATGTGTTGTCACATCAGTCATTTTATAAATACCAGTACGTTAGGCACGTCTTTGAACGTGTGCAAAGAAAATTTAAAGCAAATTAATTTATAAAACTAATATTTGTCATTAAATTAATCTTTTAGTGCAACAAATAAAAACTTTAGCTATCTCCACATTGAAATCTAATATGTACAATTTTGTGGTTTGATGTAAGAAAATGACATGGGCTATTTACACAATGACAACATTGATGTAAGAAAAATGACATGGGATTTAATGTAAGAAACATGATATGAGATTTTATACGTGTTTATTCATACTATTTTACAACAAAAAGGAAGTTAGTTTGCATTTTTCTTTGTATACAACTAATTTCTAAATAGCTATAGTACTAAATCGTTATCCTAAATCTACCTAAAAGAACTGCACTAATATATCCCAAAATACCGTGCTCAAATTTGTAAACTCAAACTAAAGAGATATTTAAAAAAATTGAACCATGCAAATTTTTTTTATAAAAAATATTGTCTCTCTTTTAACAAATGAATGCTTATTCTTTAGAAATATTGTATTACTTGTATATCAGGATCAATTATATTTTTAATACTTTTATAAACCCTGTCAATGTTCTTTTCATGTTATTCAATGAATATAATAGTAGGAACATTTAGACTTTTTGGTTACTCATGTGTATATAGTGATGTTATGTTGTTTTTAGTTTTTAAAGGCATATGTTTTGTAAATTAAATCAGGTTGTGCAAATACATTTTACCTCATATATATGTATTTTATATTATGAGTCCAGAGTGACAAAAAAAATATAAGTTTGGGTTTATGGATGATATTCGGAAACTAAACATGTACTTTTAGTTTTCCTATACGTGAAACTTACAAAAGAAGTTTGTTAAATATAGCTATTTGGATACCAAGTTTTAATAATAAGCTCCAACATAACAATTTCATTATAGAAACAAACTTTCATGACGATAGCCGATAAGAAAAAAATGATTATTTGGTATGATATATCTTATTTCAAAAGTCCAAGGCAAATTATTTAGTGTAACCATTGAACTACACATCTTGTTAATGGTATCATTATTGAGTATATTCATGATAGATTCTAACCTGTGCAATTAACTATTACTGAGCACGTTAGGCACGTCTGTTGAACATGTACAAAAAAATATTAAAAGAAAATTTATTTATTATGGAATAATGGTCATATGCATAGATAAGACTTGACACAAATAAATATGTGATCTAACTTCTTTCTATTGTGAAATAGTATAAATACGCATAGTACTCATTACTATATTTTCAAGCATAAATTTGGTTTCTTTTAATATAAATAGTATATAGAATTAAGATTATCTTGGTAATTTTGGAAAATTAAGGAGTGTGGTGATAGTATTTAGAGTTAAGGTTACCAATTTCGGTTCATGTCCATATTTTAGGCTTTCTAATTTCTTTGAAAAAATATATGTTCATTTTTCATGATCTATAGCACAATAAGGTTATTTCATTAAGTCATTTTATAGACTTTGAGTTTGCTAAATTAGAGAAAAATACATACTCAATGCTCATAATCTTGCAGCCTGACAGTAAATTATTTTTCTAAAAAATAAAAGTAATAATAAAATAAAATAAAATAAAATAATCCAAACATATAAGTAAGTTATTTTTAAAATGATAACTGCCTTCTGAATATAGAACAGATGGTTAAAGCAGTAAATGATATGCCATCTAGTCAAACCAATTACAGTAATTGATAAGCTACAACAAAATAAAATAATTAGTTTCACAGACATCTCTTAGTATCTAACTAATCTCTCTTAGACAACAACACCTTATGTGCATCTCTTAGACTCATACTTTCTAACTGAAACCCGGTGTGTGCTATTTGTGTTCTCAATTAGACATGATCCAGAACTGACTTGCTATTTGAGAAAAATGATGAGAAGAAAAATATTTCTATAAAGAGATGGGAATGGGTACGAAAACATAGGAAGTTGTTAAGTGCGAATGTGTAGTAATAAGTGAATGGATGAAAACGATACTCTTCTCTCACAAGCTAAGATAAGAATTTTATAGCAAGGTCGTTTATGTAAATTTAAAAGCTTCAAAAGGAGGTATTCTAGATCCGACAAGCCCTTTTAATTTTATTATGTTAATTTGAGTCGAATAGGTAGCAAATATTCCTTTAGCAAAGGAAATGTAAAAAATGGCATTAACTTACCTACTTAGATTTTATATTAAAATTATGCATCTCAAACACTCAATTTTTTCATAAGATAATGACATCTCACTATCAACAGAAAACCAAAGTGACTAAAATTAATTGATAATACGTGCTACCAAACTTTCGCATATTGCTGGTAGAAGGTAATGAATATCATTAATTATAAAGTGGTTAGATATTCTTGTACAAAATTTTTGTCAAAGCAAGAGCTAGACCTGGGCACCTTTCCCAACCTATGCACTTCCTCTAAAATTAAAAAGTGACGAAAATAAAGAGTGAAAATAAGTCAAACTACAAATTAAAAATTAGCGAAGATGAAGTGCTATAAATAAGAGGATTGATGCAGTTAAGTAGCAAATATTTCCATATTTTGCATTATGATGATCGAAAAGCATTTCATCAAACAGAAAATATACATTATCTATAGTCAGAAAATAAAAAACTTCTTAGGACTTTTGTATATATTTGAAAAGACTATGGTTCCTTAAGATCATTTTTTTAATCAAAACGGTACTTCAGCTTTGTTGATTTCAAAAGTATATCGAGTAAAGAATCCAAGATAATAGAATTAAAGTAATAACTTTGAAGGGGTGAATTGGGCTTTGGTAAGAAGTGCTTCATCTCCACATGTTCCGGAACCTGCGGATTTTTCGCAGTTTGCTGTAAAGGAGAAGAAGCAAGATAATAATGTTACTGGAGGTAATAAAGCTGTTTTTACCGACTCTATTGCTGGAGGTAGTAAAGGTGTTTCTACTGACTCTTCGCATCTTGATTTTGAGTATTTTTAGATTTGATCAGTGGATTGAATGCAAAGTTGTCCGCTTCAAAGATTATAAGGAAGATAATTAGGAAAACCGCAAGAAGAAAATTATTGGAAATCCTTGCGATTATAGGGTAAATGCATTAAAACGTGGCAGCAGAAATAAAAAAGTTATCCTTAAAAAATCTTGGTTTTCCATTAATTGAATAAGGGAATTCTCGATATTTCAAAAGCTTCATTTGGATGTTTTCTCATTATATATAGATATATATATATATATATATATAATTATTATATGTTGTCACATCACTTGTTAAATTAAAATTAATAATAAGATACTATTCTTAAGCATATTATTATCTAGTTAATTAACTCATATATATGTATATATATATGGTGCACAAAGACGAACAACGTTCCCGACAACTTTCAGGTGTCGAAAAATCGAAATTCCGGAAAACATTTTCCGGTCACATTTTCTATTTTTCTACGAACTATTTAATTTGGTAAACAAATTTTGAAAACAACTTTACCATTATTATTAATTGATTAAAACGAGTTTATTTATCTATAAAAATTCATTTATTGACTATATAAAATATAAATTGCCTAGTTTAAGTGACCAAAACCCTGGGTCGTTACATCTATCTTCAACCATCTTCAAGATGTCTCCAATTCGAACGCTTATGCCGAATAAAGTGATTTTAATTAATGAAAGGATTAATTAAAGAGGCTCGATGGTTGCTTTGTGCTCTCTAGTTGAATTGTTTGTTATTTGATAGTTAAATAACCAACTATCAAATCTTGGCATCAAAATACTTTTACAAAGATATATTCACAAATCTCCTCTACTCTTTCCAAAACTTGGAAAATATTGATATACTTATCTCAATTGTAAGTATACTCATCAAACAATTCACTTTTCAAAACTTAGGAAAACTTCCCATATACTTATATTAACAGTATAAGTATATTCACAAAACATTACATTTTCTATACTTAGAAAATGTACGCATATGCTTTTCTCAACGGTATAAGTATAAATCTTAAGAAAGATTCAATTTTTCCAATACATACTTATTTGGGTTAAATAAATGTAACTTAAAACATTGATAATAGTAAACCCAAACACTTTCCTTTTAGTGTAAGTACTATAGAAATTAGACCAATGATTCCCACTTCGATGGAGGAACTTCATGGCTATACTTAACACCACTTTCTGATTTCAAGTAGTACTATCCCTTGATTAGCAATGAAGTCAGACAAGTTAGAAAACTATTCTTACCTCGATATTGATTCTTAATTCCAAAGATAAGGACGAGTTTCCATATCTCAGAATTTGGTATTAAGTATGAAAAGAACATTTTCCATACCACCATAATTTAAAATGATTATTTATGGAAATCATGTCTCCGTCTTTTTATAAATCCTTTCTTTATAAAACTCCTTATATTTACAACTCCTTTTATAAACATTATATATAAATTTTAAATTCCCTTTATAAATATATAAACATAATTATAAACCTTCTTCTATGAATCTCCAAACTTATTTAATAAACTTCTTTATAAACATATTTTATACTGTTATAAAATTCTTTATAAAACTTCTTTAATAAAATAATCAATTATAAAAATCATTTTATAACTCCCCAAATTTATTTGCAACTCTTTTTATAAAAAATCTAAATTTATTTATAAAACTCCTTTAATAAATTTCTAAATATAATTAAAAAACTCCTTTTATAAAACAAACTTCAAATATAAAGCAAAACACCAAATATAAAGCATGTAACAACCTGAAATTAACCCATATTAATTAATTCATTAATTAATGAAATAATAAGATAAATTTGTGAAATTATTAGAATTGAGCACGGGAGTTAAACCATTGTATCTGTGGTAATTTTCTGGTCAATTTCCATATATAGAACGTCAGAATCCAAGCTAATATAGGCAAGTTATGAATTAAACAAAATAAAGAAGAAAAAAATAATAATATGGGCTAGGTCGACGGGCCGGTCTACCTAGGCACCAGGGCGGTCGACCGCCCGGTCGACCCGCCTCACCTTTTGAACGAACGAAAGTTGGTTTCGTTCGTTCGAACGTTGTACGCGTCATTTGCATTCTTTTATCCAATCCGGTCCTTCCGTTCTTGCATTCGTTGGCTCCTATTCAGCATATGACGTGGTTGCATCCTGTTCAATCCTCAAATCCAATGGTCCGAGATTCACTTCTACGCCTATAAATAGAACCCTAGGCCTAACACTTTTTCTCATTCTAGATTTTCTCTGCTTGGGTTCACCTTTTTAAGAAGGACCCTAAAAGGAATAATTTTTCAAGGAGAGAATCTTTTTAATAAAAATATTTTAATACCCTCAAGTGGATCCGGGAAGACCAAAAGGGAGGAGCTTAGGACCACAAGTGAGTGATTGTAATTATTTAGATTTTTAAGTAATTTAAAATAATAGGGTTTCCAATAGTTGTAGTTTTACTACGATTTTTGGAATAACCTTTTAAGTAGTTTATTTACAGTTTTTAGAATTATTTTCAGCCTATTTCTTTTAGCTATTCTTTTCAGTTTATTTTAATTTATTTCTGTTAATTATAGCTTTACCATTTATTTACAGTTTATTTACAATATTTTAATTTATTTACTGTTATTTATGCGTTATTTACATCCTTTTCCTACGCTTTGGATTTTCTTCTATTTTCAGTTTTCTTTTATTTCTCCTTCTTCTTCGCGTATGGATTAGAATAGATTAAACGTGAATATGGATTAAAATTATAAGAATACTGAAATAACGGAAGATAAGATGTAAATTGTAAAGACTGTAATAAAAATGGAATTAAGACTGAAATTGAGCCTAATTATGATATTAATGTTAGAACTTGACTAATTAAAGATAATTGGCCTAGTTATGACTTAGAATTATAACTAAAAAGAGTATAAGATGAAAGAAGCTTATTTTTACACTTAGACCTTGGGTTAAGTAGTAAGCATGATTATAACGTAGGTTATAATAAGAAATAGAACAGAATGGGGCTTATTTTAAGACTTAGGATAAATTAATAAACAAAGATAGTAGAGATAAATTGTAAAGGCTTATTTAAATAATTTATCTAAGTTAATAAGCAAAGATGAAAGTAGGACATGTACCAAATAGCATTCTCCTATTATTTCTATGGGCATGGTGTTTCACATAAACCTGAAGTGAGACTGGAGGCACGCTTATGCTAATAATGGTAGTAATTGGTCAATAAGTAGAAGTCCAAATCATGGGGATTTGGGCAAGGGGCGCAAATAGATATTGTTTGGATGACGGGCCAATACCAATAGCATTTCCCCTATTTTATATAGACACGGTGATCTCACATTAGCCTGAAGTTGGATGAGGGGCACGCTTATGTTGGAGCTTGAGGTAATAAGAAGACCCAATAGGTGGAACAACGGGTAACATGAGCATCGTGGCAGGTACGCGTGCGAATTCCATTCGGGTGCTCAGTAATCGTTATGAGTTCCAAGCGCTTAGTATGTGTGACTTTCAAAGGCACCATTGCCTTCTGTGTAGGGAGCTATATAATGTCTAGTCCATAGTAGATACTTTGCGTGTCATTCGTAGAAACCATTTCTGTGTAGGGAGTTATATATCGTCTAGTCCGCAGTAAGGTCTATGGAGTAGCAAGCCGATCAAATGGTAAAATTAGGATTTCAGCCTAATTATAGGATTAGGAATTCTACCTAATCAAAGCAGCTATCAAAGACAAGTGAAAACAAACAAAGTTAATCGATTGTGTTAATTCGTATTTATTTCCAGCTTATTCCTTATCCATATTTCCTTTGTTTCCTTTTATATACCCGAACTGCTCAAAGGTCTGTTACTTTTACTTTGCTTAAAGATTCTAGTAATTAGTATCATTCACCAGACTTTTAGTCTGACCCACTCCTCTATTTTCCCCTTTTTCTCCCTCCATAGGCAATCTGGGGCAAGGAAGATAGAGTGCAGCTTCTTTGAGACTTGGAGACCCTATCATGTATTCCTTCTTTTTATTTCCAGCTTTTTTGTTCTTTTATTGTACTGGCACTGTATTGAGGGAAAGTTTGTATTTGTACTTTGGTTTTTCTAATGAGACTGAGATTTTATTTTCATACGACAATTGTATTTGGTATTTGGAACATATGTGGTTTGTCTGAAGTACTTATGAGGTATTAATTTTTAAAATCACATATTGTTTTTAATTACTTCCACTGTGTTATTATCTATCTATTTTGTCTTGTGAATCTTAGTCTCTGCTAGCTTTAGTTATACCTACAGCGCACCACATCTTTTAGTGTGTCCTTTGGGTATACTAAGGGGTGTGGGGGTGTTTCACTTGATATTAGAGCCTAGGGTTACAGGATTCCTAAAAATTTATTTTAAAAGTAAAGTATATTTCAAAATAACTTGCTTTAAATAATTTTTCAAAAAAGAACTCTTAAAAGTAGTTTTTCAGTATAATTTTTTTTTATAAAAATCCCCTCAAAACTCCAGTTCAATCTCCCTTCGAATCTTTCCTAAACTATCTGTTTCTTTTCGTAGAATGGCGGATGCCCCGAACCTTCCCGAGGGCATTCCAGTCCCAGCCTGGTTTCGTAGGTATCTACAAGCCACAACTCCAGAGCGGCACGGGCAAGGGCCCAATTCAGCACCAGCGTGTGGGAATCCCATCAACCCACCTGCCGCCTTCAATTTTTCTAAGCTTTGTAAGGATTTTGCGAGTTTGGGTGGAAAGACTTTTTCTGGTAAGGAGACTTTTGTGGAGGCAAGAGCTTCGTTTAGAGACACAGAGAGGATATTCGGACTATTGGGATTGGATGATCAATAGCGAGTTCAGCTAGCATCTTGGCAGCTGAAGGAAAAGGATTCGCACTGGTGGGAGGTCATTGAGTTAGAAGGAAGAGAGGTGACTTGGAATGGGTTCCGGGAGCGATTTGATAGGAAGTTTTTGTCTCAAGCAGAGGAGAGTGTTTAGTTGAAGCGATTCATTAATTTGAAGCAAGGGAGTCTGTCGGTGAAGGAGTACATCGATCAATTTAATGAATTGTCTCGATTCAGAATGGAGTTGGTGAATATGCCACACAAGAAAGCTATGAAGTTTGCGAAGGGATTGAATCAGCCCCTTCAGGGATTATTGTTGACTCACGTACCGATGGGAGCTACTTATGAGTCTTTGGTAGAGATGGCACTTATGTCTGATGCAGTCAAGGAAGGAGAGTCTAAGGAAGTTGTTAAGTCGAAAGGTCCAAAGAAGAAATGGTGGAGGAACAACAAAGAGAATAAGAAAGGCAATGGCTCTCCAAAGCAGATTAAGAATGGATTGAGGTGCAACAGCTGTGGAATTATGGGACATATCGCCAAGGATTGCAAAAGGGAGAAGATGAAGGGAAAGTGCTTTAATTGCAGGCAGCCCGGTCACTTGCGTAGGAGTTGTCCCCAAAGGACGGGAGAGGGATCTAGTACACCAGTTGCGTAGATTCAGGCATTAGACGCAGCACCTTCAGGCAGCATTCCGGATAGAGGTAGGAAAGTCACAGTTGAAGGTTTGATTTCCATTTTTGATTTTCCCATTCGAACTTTATTCGATTCTGGAGCATCACACTCTTTTATCTCTAGTACTCTTGTGGATTGTTTGCACTTAGACATTTCTTTAGTAGTGGACCCCATCGTTGTTTCAAACCCCATAGGAGGATCGGAACACTTATCTATGGTATGTAGGGGTTTGAAAATTTATATCCTAGGCGTAGAATTTGACTATGATGCCTATGTATTGGGATTTTCGGGGTATGGGATGATCTTGGGGATGGATTGGCTATCCACATATGGAGCTATGTTAGACTGCGAGAGGAGAGTCATTAGACTAGAGACATGCAGCAGAAGGACTCTCGAGGTTTCTTGCAACCTGCAAGGGTCAGTCATGTTGAGCTTCCTTTATTCCCTCAATTCTTCATCGTCATAGTTAGATTCGGTTCCTATCATCAAAGATTTTCCAGACGTCTTTGAGAAGGTTAGGGGACTACCCCCGAAGAGAGAGATTGACTTCAGGATTTATTTGACTGAGAATGCTAAGCCAGTAGCACTACCCGTGAGGCATATGGCACCTAGGGAGAGGAAGGAATTGCGCAAGCAGATTAGTGAGCTTTTGGAGAAAGGTCTCATAAGAAGGAGCATATCGGAATGGGGAGCGCCAGTCGTCTTTGTTACTAAGGCGGATGGTTCTCTTCGACTTTGCATTGATTATAGAGAATTAAATAAGCTCACAAAGAAGAACCGATATCCATTCCCTAGGATTGATGACCTTTTTGACCAGTTAGTTGTCTCTCCGGTATTCTCCCAGCTTGATTTAGCCACAGGATTCCATCAGCTTAGGGTCGCCGATGACAGCATAGATAAGACAGCGTTTAGGACTTCAGATGGATTTTATGAGTGGTTGGTTATGCCTTTTGGGCTATCCAATGCCCCAGCCTACTTTGTGGACTTGATGAGCCGCATCTTTAGAGAGGTCCTAAATAAGTTTGTGGTGGTATTCGTGGATGACATCTTGGTATTTTCTAAGAATATGGAGGAGCATGATGTTCATTTAGAGGAGGTTCTTCGCACATTTCAAAGTCATCATTTGAAAGCTAAGTTTTCGAAGTGTCACTTCTGGAGAGAGGAGGTATGTTTCTTAGGGCACGTGGTTTCGAAGGAAGGCTTGGCTGTTGACCCCTCTAAGGTGGTTGCAGTGCAAGATTGGAAGGCCCCCAAGAACGTCACCGAAGTTAGGAGCTTCCTAGGATTGGCGGGCTACTATAGGAAGTTCATTAGAGACTTTGCCAAGATTTCGGCACCACTCACGCACCTTACTAAGAAGAATAAAACTTTCGTGTAGGACATGGATTGTGAGGATTCCTTCACGAAACTTAAGAGAGCCCTTACTAGTGCACCAGTGTTAGTTCTACCCGATGGAGCTAAGCCTTTTACTGGATACACTGATGCATGTGGGACAGGTCTAGGAGCGGTGTTGATGCAAGAAGGAAGGGTGGTATGTTATGGTAGTACGCGGTTGAGGACGCATGAGAAGAACTACCCTACCCACGATTTGGAGTTAGCTGCCATAGTTTTTGCACTCAAGTCTTGGAGGCACTATTTGCTTGGAGAGAGGTTTGAGCTTTTCACCGACCACAAGTCATTGAAGTACCTATTCTCGCAGAAGGATTTGAACTTGAGGTAGCAGTGGTGGATGGAGTTTTTGGCGTCGTACGATTTTGAGATGGCTTATACCCGTGGCAAGGGTAATGTGGTTGCGGATACATTGAGTAGGAAGAAAGGAACCCTTAGTCCTTTGTTCGTAGAGTGGAAGAGCTTGGAGTTTATTTCTACTTTTGATTTTAAGCCCTCTACGGACATTACCCCTGGATTGTTAGCTACGCTTGAAGTGAAGCCTACCTTTATGGATCAGATTGGCTTGAGGCAGCGAGAGGATTCAGAGCTCATGGATATTATAAATAGGATTAGCCGAGAAGAGGTCTCTAGACATCTCCATTGTTTTTCCATGGATGGCAAAAGATGGCTAAGGAGAGATGGGAGGCTTTGTGTTCCCTGCACTAGTGATTTGTCAAAAGCGGTTTTAGAGGAAACACACCATTCCCGTATGACTATTCATCCGGGTGGTGACAAGATGTATAGGTACATAAAGAGGATGTTTTATTGGAATGGCATGAAGAAGGATGTGTCGGAGTTTGTAGCTAAGTGTCTTACTTGCTAAAGGGTTAAGGCGGAGCAGTAGAAACCCGGTGGATTACTTCAGCCCTTATATGTGCTAGAGTGGAAGTGGGACAACATTTCGATTGATTTCATAGATGGTTTACCCCGTTCTAGAAAAGGGAATACTAGTATTTGGGTAATCGTAGACCATTTGACCAAAAGTTCCCACTTCATTCCTGTTAAGAGAAAGAGGACGACATCTTATTTGGCATCCCTATATGTTCGTGAGATGGTCCGACTTCATGGAATTCCCTCTAGCATAGTGAGCGATAGAGACCCTATTTTTACTAGCGAGTTTTGGAGAAGCTTGCAAGAGGCTTTAGGGACGCAGCTTAGATTGAGTACGGCCTATCACCCTCAGACTGATGGCCAACCAGAGAGAGTTAATAGAGTGCTTGAGGACTTGTTGTGGATGTGCATTTTGGATTTTGGAGGAGCTTGGGAGGATCATCTTCCCTTGGTGGAGTTCACGTATAATAACAATTACCAAGCAAGCATAGGAATGGCACCATTCGAGGCTTTATATGGGAGACCTTGTAAGTCACCTTCATGTTGGGTGGAATCTACGGAGAAGTTGATGCTTGGGCCTGAAATGGTGAGGGAGACATCGGAGAAAGTGGATTTGATTCGGCGAAGGATGAAGATAGCTCAAGACAGGCAGAAATCTTATGCGGACAAGCGGAGGAGAGACATTGAGTTTGAGATTGAAGGCTTAGTTTTTATTAATGTATCCTCGCTTAGGAAGGTGGTAAGGTTTGGGTCGAATGGAAAGTTAGCCCCTAGATTTGTAGGACCATTTCCTATCTTAGAGATAATTGGGAAGATGGCATACCGATTGAAGCTACCGAAGAGGCTCGCAGGAGTTCACGACGTTTTCCATGTTTCGCACTTGCGAAAGTGCTTACATGACTCGTCGGAGGTTGTAGAGCCTAGTCAGTTAGAGGAGGTGGAAGTAGAAAGGGAAGCATCAGTTTAGCATATTCCTACGAAGATCATTGGACTAGACACCAAGCGACTTAGGAATAAAGAAGTTCCGTTAGTAAAGGTGCAATGGGGAGACAATGTTGCAGATGCTTCGTGGGAGACTGAAGAGAAGATTCGTACTTCTTATCCTCATCTTTTCGATAGTAAGTTTTTGAATTTCCTATTTTCCATCTTTAGTTCTGAATAGTCCTTTCCTTTATTATTCTTTGGGAGGGTATAACTTAGGATTTAACCTATGGATAATAGATTTGATGTAAACATGTTAATAGAACATGTTATGAATGATGTATGCCAGTAGTTGCAAGTGTTTGCTAGTGGATGCTAATGGACGCATATACTTACACTAGGCACTATTATCTCTTAGGGATCGGCCTAACTAGGACACTAGAGCATATACATATGGATGTGTGTGCATTCTATTTTATTTTTCATGGTTGCTAAAAATGGATGATTTTCACATGATTGTTGCATTTGGATGATGTTTGTAGCACGCATATAGAACTATCAGTTATCATTAGGGATTTTGCATTCATTTGGATACATGGCACAGACATGATTGCATAAAAGGAGGTCAACTGAATCGGTGAACCGCCTAATCTTTTGCGTTAGTTAGGGACATAAACATTACACTAATTGCATTAGTATCATAAATTGCATTAGAAAAGCTCAAGGACAATGGATGAATGGATGATGGTTGGGTAGTTGGTTGTAGAACTTGGATGAAAACATTTAGTATATTCTTTCATCCTTAGAGATATAGGGAACGAAATCCCTTAAGGAGGGGAGAATGTAACAACCCAAAATTTAATCCATATTAACTAATTCGTTAATTAATGAAATAAAAAGATAACTTTGTGAAATTATCAGAATTTTGCACGGGAGTTAAACCATTGTGTCCATGGTAATTTTCTGCTCAATTTCCATATATAGAACGTCAGAATCCGAGCTAATATGGGCAAATTATGAATTAAACAAAAATAAAGAAGAAAACAATAATATGGGCTAGGTCGACGGGCCGGTCGACCTAGGCACCAGGGCGGTCGACCCACCTCACCTTCTGAATGAACGAAAGTTGGTTTCGTTCGTTCGAACATTGTACGCTTCATTTGCATTCTTTTAACCAATCTGGTCCTTCCGTTCTTGCATTCGTTGGCTCTTATTCAACCTATGACGTGGTTGCATCCTGTTCAATCATCAAATCCAACGGTCCGAGATTCACTTCTACGCCTATAAATAGAACCCTAGGCCTAACACTTTTTCTCATTCTAAATTTTCTCCGCTTGGGTTCACCTTTTTAAGAAGGACCCTAAAAAGAATAATTTTCCAAGGAGAGAATCTTTTTAATAAAAATATTTTAATACCCTCAAGTGGATTTGGGAAGACAAAAAGGGAGGAGCTTAGGACCACAGGTGAGTGATTGTAATTATTTAGATTTTTAAGTAATTTAAAATAATAGGGTTTCCAATAGTTGTTGTTTTACTACAATTTTTGGAATAACCTTTTTAGTAGTTTATTTACAGTTTTTAGAATTATTTTCAGCCTATTTCTTTTAACTATTCTTTTCAGTTGATTTTAGTTTATATCTATTAATTATAGCTTTACCATTTAATTACAGTTTATTTACAGTATTTTAATTTATTTACTGTTATTTATGCGTTATTTACATCCTTTTCCTACGCTTTGGGTTTTCTTCTATTTTTAGTTTTCTTTTATTTCTCTTTCTTCTTCGCGTATGGATTAGAATAGATTAAACGCGAATATGGATTAAAATTATAAGAATACTGAAATAACGGAAGATAAGATGTAAATTGTAAAGACTGTAATAAAAATGGAATTAAGACTGAAATTGAGCCTAATTATGATATTAATGTTAGAATTTGACTAATTAAAGATAATTGGCCTAGTTATGACTTAGAATTATAACTAAAAAGGGTATGAGATGAAAGAAGCTTATTTTTACACTTAGACCTTGGGTTAAGTAATAAGCATGATTATAACGTAGGTTATAGTAAGAAATAGAACAGAATGAGGATTATTTTAAGACTTAGGATAAATTAATAAGCAAAGATAGTAGAGATAAATTGTAAAGGCTTATTTAAATAATTTATCTAAGTTAATAAGCAAAGATGAAAGTAGGACCTGTACCAAATAGCATTCTCTTATTATTTCTATGGGCATGGTGTTTCACATAAACCTGAAGTGAGACGAGGGGCACGCTTATGCTAATAATGGTAGTAATTGGTCAATAAGTAGAAGTCCAAATCATGGGGATTTGGGCAAGGGGCGCAACTAGATATTGTTCGGATGATGGGCCAGTACCAACAGCATTTCCCCTATTTTCTATGAACACGGTGATCTCACATTAGCCTGAAGTTGGATGAGGGGCACGCTTTGAGGTAATAAGAAGACCCAATAAGTGGAACAACGGGTAACATGAGCATGTTGGCAGTTACGCCTGCGAATTCCATTCGGGTGCTCAGTAATCGTTATGAGTTCCAAGCGCTTAGTATGTGTGCCTTTCGTAGGCACCATTGCCTTCTGTGTAGGGAGCTATATAATGTCTGGTCCATAGTAGATACTTTGCA